>OV702289.1:257908257-267908257 GCA_916181665.1 Avena sativa | reverse complement strand
GTACTTCATTACTCGGTTTAAGGGTCCTTGTGCTAATTGCACGGACTTGTTGGATGCAATTTTCATTTTTTATGAGGTCCTTAATGTAACTTGTACTTCCACCGACTGTGTTAACTCTCAAGCACCTCGCTCTTACGAGACCTACCATTAGATCGACCATTCGCAGTACTTATATCTTATCTTTATCTTGTCTCTTATCTCTTACAATATATACCATACCACTACACATAGTGTAGAGATTAACTTTGAACATTAACAGTTGGATCAAGACTGGCAAATCCAAACATTGCTAACCGTTGCATCTTCTTTTCCATTCTAGCATCTAGGTCTGTACTCCCTCGCTCCGTCCCAAAATATAAGGCGCCTAAGGATTGGTCAAAAGTCAAACCTTACTAACTTTGACAAAATATTTTTTTTAAATATCTACATCTACAATATTGAAAGGACATATTAAGAAAATATACTTTATGGTGAATCTATTGATATTAATTTAGTATTCTAAATTTTTATATTTTTGTGTATAATCATGGTCAAACTTAAAAAATGTTGACTTTTGACTAATCCTTAGGCGCCTTATATTTTGGCGAAGGGACTACTATTCAACACGAATCTAGTTACTCTGAACCATTGGATCTAACAGCCCAACGTTCATGATTAGTGTTATGGATCCAATTCAAAACTGCTCCACTATAGTAGTATATAAGTTGAGAGAATACAGTCTACCGTGCTATGAAATTTTGGGTGTGGTGACATGATGGTTGTAGAACATGCATGGTGGAGTTTGCTCTAGGTACTATTCAACACGAATATAGCTTCTCTGAACCATTGGATCCAACAGCCCAACGGTCAGGATTGGTGCTATGGATCCCATTCAAAATTGCTCCACTATAGTAGTATAGATGTTGATCAAATTTATAATTTTTTGTGCTTTACCAATTATAATTTTATATAGTGATGATATGTCATACATTTACTATTTGAGCCTTATTAAGGTGTGCTTTTTTACACAATGCAGGAGTAGTATATTTATTTGCTTAGACATATGGTCACTTCTGTCCACGCGATGTACATGCTGAGAGAATAAAACGTTGGGAGGGGAAGAGGGCAGCAACGAAGAGAAGTTGAAGGTGGTTCCATGTCAGAGCAAAGTTATGATGGGTTTCTGACACGAGGTACTCATGCGGCCTTACAGTGTAGACTCTACTAGTAGTGAATTTCAGGACCTATGCACGCAAAACAAATCGTGTGTTTTCTCTCTCCTTCCCTATGCTCCATCCCTCCTCCCCTTTCCCCTCGCGCACCGGTCCGACTAATCTCTCTCCCCTCGTCCACAGCGTGGCACTCCGCACGTGTGCCTTGGTACGACGGCTCTGTATCTCTAGCGTGTTCGGCAGCCGTGTGTTGGTGTGGAGTAGGGACAAGGAGTATATAGGAAGGAAACCACTTTGGTCCTTGGCGGCAAAAGAATTCAAACTTTTCCGGTTTTCGAAATTTTCACTTGCTTCCCAAACATCGGGAGGGAAGATTATCCAAAAGATCGGCCAAACATCGGGAGGGAAGGCAATTTTGAACCAGTTTTGAACATTGATCGTTGGATCAAGACTGGCAAATCCAAACTTTGAACATTGACCGTTGGATCAAGACTAGCAAATCCAAACTTTTCTAACCGTTGCATCTTCTTTTCCATTATTAGCATCTAGAACGATTCTACTGATAGTATTTAGCACAATGGAGGCTATTATGCGCATACCTCAAAACACACACTTCATTGCTCAGTTTCAGGGTCCTTGTGCTAAATGCATGCATGGACTTGGATGCAATTTTCATTTTTATGAGGTCCTTGATGTAACTTGTACTTCCACTGAATGTCTTTACTCTCAATCACCTCGCTCCTACGAGACCAACCATTAGATCGGCCATTCGCGGTACTTCTTATCTTATCTTTATCTTGTCTTATCTCTTACAATACCATATCACCATTGTATAGTGGACGAATTAACTTCGAACATTGACCGCTGGATCAAGACTGCCAAATCCAAACATTGTTAACCGTTAGATCTTCTATTTTCCCTTAGCATTGAGAAAGATTCTATTGATAGTCTTTAGCATGATGAATGCTAGTATGCGCAAACCACAAAACACACACACTTCATTATTCAGTTTTAGGGTCATTGTGTTAAATGGATGGACTTGGATGCAATTTTCATTTTTTATGAGGTCCTTGATGTAAGTTGTACTTCCATCGATCGTGTTAACTCTCAAGTACCTCTCTCCTACGAGACCTACCATAGTTAAAAGAAATGCAACCACCCCAATTATCACACAAACCAGACCAGCAGTTTCTTATACATAATGCCCAAGTTTTTAGTACTAGGATTTTTCAAGCTTCCTCCTAGCAAACTTTGCACACTCCAGTGACTTCTTGTCGATTTAACAAATTAGATCAAACTTGAGCTACAAGTAAGCGCGATAGATTGCTCTTGAATTAATGTATTTTCGTAGGTAGATGGGTGCATCTTCTTCTAGTAAACAATGTCGTTGGTGTGAGTTTCTAACTATGAGGAAAGAAAATCCTCAGTTTCCGAGTGATGATGAGATGGTTCTTTTATGTAAAAAAGTCTGAAGAATATGGATCTCAATGCCATAAGCCAAGCTTTTAGACATATTAAGTGGACCAATGTGTTTTACTTACGATTCCCATGTTTTATGAGTTTTTAAACTCCCTATGTAGCTAATTAACTTTGCCCCACTTGAATGACTTCATGCCTATATTTATCGAAATTTTGACAAACTTGAACTATAACAACTAAATTATTGTAGGTTGTTTCTAAAGAATTACAAAAACTTTTGGAGGTGTACCCATTGGGGGATCAGTTAATATATCAGAAAACAACCGAGAGTTTTGACAATATGTTTTTAACTCCTTTCTAATTAAGATTTTGCATCTTGACAATTTAACGAAAAATTAGCTCAAACTTGAGCTACAAGTAAGCGCGATAGATTTTTCTTTAATTAAATGTCTCTTTAGAGGTATATGGATGCATCTTCTTGTAGGAATCAGTACCGTCGGTGTGAGTTTCCAACTATTGGGAAAGATCATTCTCAATTTTCCGAGTGATGATGAGATTATTGTTCGCTTTCATAAACAAAGTCCGAAGGATATGGACCTGAACGCCACAAGCCAAGCTTTCATACATATATAGTGGACCCTCATGTTGTACTTATGATTCCCGTGTTTATGAGTTTTCAAACTTATTCTATAGCTAACTTTGCCCACTTGAAATTGATTTTATGTCGATTTATTGAAATCAGTTCAATTTTGAACTACAAGTAAATTGTAGGTTGCATTGAAAGATTTACGTTTTTTGGAGGCAACCATTGGGGGCTGATTTAATATATCACAAACCACCACCGATAGTTTTTATAACAAGTTCAACTTCTTGCTAAGATTTTGCATCTTGACAATTTAACAAAATTATATCAAACTTGAGCTACAAGTAAATGCAATAGATTGCTCTTGAGTTAATTGTGTTTTCGGAGGTAGACGGGTGCATCTTCTTGTAGTAAACAATGTCGTCGATGTGAGTTTCCAAATATTAGGAAATATCATTCTTAATTTTCCGAGTGACGACGAGATTGTTCCTTTCTATAAAGACAGTCTGAATAGTATGGATCTGAATGCCACAAGCCATGTTTTTAGACATCTTATCTTACCACTATATAGTGTACGAATAACTTTGAATTTTGACCATTGGATCGAGACTCGCGAATCCGAACATTTCTAGCCATTGGTTCTTCTTTTCCATTCTAGCATCTAGAAGATTATATTGATAGTCTTGAACACAATGAATGCACTATGCATAAACCTCTCAAAACACACGTCTCCATCATACTAGAATCTTCTCCCTCGTTTCTCTAGACCATGTTACCAAAAATTTCAAGTGTTAGGTAGATAATAATCTTTGACTTCTAGACATAATGATATAAAGTAGAAGAACCAAATATACACTCATACTTTATAGATGTTGATCAAATTTATATTTTTTCAAATTTACCTATTATAATTTTATATAGTGATGATATGCCATACGTCTATTATCTGAGCCACATGTGCAGGGCAACGTGAAACTTACTAGTATCTTATCTTATCTTATATTACCACTATATAGTGTATGGATAACTTTGAATGTTGACCGTTGGATTAAGACTCGCGAATCCCAGTATTTCTAGCCGTTGGATCTTATTTTCCATTCTAGCATCTAGAAGATTCTATTGATAGTCTTTGGCATAATGAATGCTATGCACAAACCTCAAAACACACTTCTCCGTCATACTAGAAGCTTCTCCCTTGTTTCTCTATACCATGTTATCAAAAAAATCATGTGATAGGTAGCTTATAATCTTTGACTTCTACATGATGATACAAAGTACAAGGACCAAATGTACACCCATACTTTATAGATGTTGATCAAATTTATAATTTTTTGTGCTTTACCAATTATAATTGTATATAGTGATGATATGTCGTACGTCTACTATATGAGTCTCACGTGCAACTTACTAGTAGCTAATAATCATTGACTTCTACATGATCTTGCCACTATATAGTGTACAAACAACTTTGAATATTGACCGTTGGATCAAGACTCACGAATCCCAACATTTCCAGTCGCTGGATATTCTTTTCCATTCTAGCATCTTGAAGATTCTATTGATAGTCTTCATTACAAACCACTATATAGTGTATGAATAACTTTGAATGTTGACCGTTGGATCAAGACTCGCGAATCCCAGCTTTTTGAGCCGTTGGATCTTCTTTTCCATCCTATCATCTAGAAGATTCTATTGATAGTCTTCGGCATAATGAATATTATGCACAACCTCAAAACACACTTCTCCATCATACTAGAATCTTCTCCCTTGTTTCTCTAAACCATGTTATTAAAAATTTCATGTGTTAGGTAGCTAATAATGTTTTACTTCTACATGATGATACAAAGTACAAGCACCAAATATATACAACCATAATTTATAGATGTTGATCAAATTTATACTTTTTTGTGCTTTACCAATTTATAGACGTTGATCGAATTCCTAGTTAACTCCTTTCTAATTAAGATTTTGCATCTTGAAAATTTAACAAAAATTAGCTCAAACTTGAGCTACAAGTAAGCGAGATAGACTTTTCTTTAATTAAATGTATCTTTGGAGGTTGATGGATGCATCTTCTTGTAGTAATCAGTACCGCCGGTGTGAGTTTCCAACTATCAGGAACGAACATTCTCAATTTTCCTAGTGATGATGAGATTAGTGTACGAATAACTTTGAATGTTGACCGTTGGATCAAGACTCACGAATCCCAGCATTTCTAGCCGTTGGATCTTCTTTTCCATTCTAGCATCTAGAAGATTCTATTGATAGTCTTGAACACAATGAATGCACTATGCATAAACCTCTCCAAAGACACTTCTCGATCATACTAGAATCTTCTCCCTCATTTCTCTAGACCATGTTACCAAAAAATTCAAGTGTTAGGTAGCTAATAATCTTGGACTTCTACACATGATGATACAAAGTACAAGGACCAAATATACACCCATACTTTATACAGTAGATGTTGATCAAATTTATAATTTTTTGTGCTTTACCAATTATAATTTTATATAGTGATGATATGTCATACATTTACTATCCGAGCCTTACTAAGGTGTGCTTTTTTAGACAATGCGGGAGTAGTATATTTCTTTGCTTAGAAATATGGTCACCTCTGTCCACGCGTTGTACATTCTGAGAGAATTAAACGTTGGCAGGGGAAGAGGGAAGCAGCGAAGAGAAGTTGAAGGCGGTTCCATGTCAGCGCAAAGTTATGATGGGTTTCTGACACGAGGTACTCCTGCGGCCTTACAATGTACACTCTACTAGTAGTAAATTTCAGGACCTATGCACGCAAAACAAATTTTGTGTTTTCTTTGTCCTTCCCTATGCTCCATCTCTCCTCCCCTTTCCCCTCGTGCACCGGTCCGGCTGATCTCTCTCCCCTCGTCCACAGCATGGCGCAGCGCACGTGTGCCTTGGTATGGCAGCTCTATGTCTCTGGCGTGTTCGGCAGCCGCGCATTGGTGTGGAGTAGGGATGACGAGTACATAGGAAGGAAACCACGTTGGTCCCTGGCGGCAAAAAAAATCAAACTTTTCTGGTTTTCGAAATTTTCACTTGCTTCCCAAACATCGGGAGGGAAGGTTATCCAAAAGATCGGCCAAACATCGGGAGGGAAGACAATTTTGAACCAGTTTTGAACATTGATCTTTGGATCAAGACTGGCAAATACAAACTTTGAACATTGATTGTTGGATCAAGACTGGCAAATCCAAACTTTGCTAACTGTTGGATCTTCTTTTCCATTATTAGCATCTAGAAAGATTCTACCGATAGTCTTTAGCACAATGGACGCTAGTATGCGCATACCTCAAAACACACACTTCATTGCCCAGTTTCAGGGTCCTTTTGCTAAATGCATGCATGGACTTGGATGCAATTTTCATTTTTATGAGGTCCTTGATGTAACTTGTACTTCCACTGACGGTTTTAACTCTCAAGCACCTCGCTCATACGAGACCAACCATTAGATCGGCCATTCGAGGTACTTCTTATCTTATCTTTATCTTGTCTTATCTCTTACAATACCATACCACCATTGTTGGGGATATACTTTTCGGGTATCCTCACAGTTCCTCACTGACCTGGGTGGCCCACTTCGGGTTAGAGATTTGCTTCACGGGAGGCCGAGTCAGGGAGAATATACGGAGTCCAGTCCGGCTACGGAAAGGCCCAGAAGACTTACCGACGTAGGCCCATAGTGTTACTTGTAGTTCAAGATGTACTCTATAACCGACTCTTAGTCGTAGCCGGATAGATCTCTCATGTAAACCCTAGGCCGGATATCTATATAAGTTGTCCTTGGGAGAGCCTTTAGGGCACCTACCACCTCGAATCTGGAGTGGATCTCCCTGGCGAGGCCGAATCCCAGATCGATCCACCCGCTGAGGTCGAAATCTAGGAGGATCATAACAACAACTTTGGTTTCGGCCCTGCCAACGCCGGAACAGATCAACCGTTCCTGAGGCATATGATGATGCAGGATGCAAGCGTGGATGAGGTTCTCGAGACTATCATGATCTTCGAGGAAGCCCACGAGGAAAGTCGCAACTACCTGAGGACCCATACGTCACACTTTGTCGGATACGTTGGATCTGGATCTGGCTCTGCCGATGCTGGAAAAAACACCGACTCAGTGCTGGAGGCGATCAGAACAAACACCGACTTACCCGCATCCTTGGATGACTCGATGACATCGGCAGATTTCCGAAAGTTCTCCGTGGATTATGAAGAGGAGTATAACTCCAGAGCTGCAGAGGAAGGAGAAGCCATGGATGAAGGATCCGGAGAAAACTCTCCCAAAGCATAGGATGACATGGATATCAGAGATAATCCCGAGGTCTAGAAGTCCGAAAGTACCGATCAGAGCTTGACTGTGGGAAATGGACCCAACGCCGTCTTTGCTATCGGTGCTGCCAAGAAGGCAAAGAAGAAGAACAATAAGAACATGACCCCGGCAAAAGACCCTCCGGCAGAGGAGGTGATTGCCGAGGAATATGAGGAAGACTCGGATGGAGCATTGATCCCAGAAGAGCCCAAAGAAGAATTGGTGGATGGACATGTGATCACCGAAGGTGCGCGTAAACTCATCGATGCTGCATTAACCACACCTATTCCTATAGCTGCAGAACTTACTGCTGAAGAGCTGGACGAAAGGGACCAGTCCCTAGAAGCGTGTCGCCAAGTACTCCTCGATGAAGCTAAAAACCTTGAGGAAGAAAAGAAACGCATGGCAGCTGCAGAGAAGTACAACTCTCGGCAGCATTAGAAGACCAGGAAACGTCATACTCATGACGAACAATTCCTCCAGATTCACAAAGTCCTCTTCGGAGGAGACCATGGGATGCCTCGGCGCGACAGCAACGGGGATTGGGTATATCCAACACCGTGCAAATCACCGTTGCGGCTCGAGAAATCGTATCAAGTAATCCAGGCCCAGACCAGATTCGATTGGGTATCAAACTACTCAACAAGGGTCTAGAGCAGCAGAAGGCCGCCCTGTCCGGAAGCCAAAAACTGGTCTCCCAATCTGAACAATGTCGCACGGATCCGGCCTGGAATGACGTAAGACCCCAACGTGTTTTGGAACAACATCACCGTTCTGACCGTCGGGGAGACAACTACTCAAGAATCGGATCTTCAGCATAGCACCGCAAAGCTGCCCGTGACTGGCGCAACGTTGCCCCAGCTGCGGAGCAAGAGGCAATTGCTGCACTGAATCCGAAGAATCCTCCCCGGCGAGAGTCGAACGATCGCGGGGAAGAAGATAAAGAGAAATGTCGGGAGGAGGACCGACAGAGAATGCCACCTCCTAGACACACAAGCCGTCTGGTTGATGGACGAAGGAACGATGGACACCGTGCCGAGTCAAGCCGGCAGGGGGCTCGTTGTAATGAAGATCCTCCCCGGAACCGGAATAACGATGCTCTGGACGGAGCCCGACAATCAGCCGGAAACCATCCAGCTTCTCCACCCTCTCCACCAAGTAGCCATCACAATGGCTCCCAAGGAGGCCAAGAAGTGTTTCGTGGTGGAGGAGGTGGTGGAAGAAGCCGAAGTCCGGCTCCAAGGCACCGCAGCCACAGCCGTCATTCGAGACGATCTTTATCCCCAAGTGACGCAAGGCACAGGATTAACTCCAACATAGAGGTGCGGTGCTACGAAAACGACGATATATACGTGGGCCCAAAGTGTTTTGGACCACGTATAAGAGCTACAAAATTCCTGGAAGGATTTGCTATCTCAAGACATATTCAAGCCTACGACGTTATAGCTCGACCAGATACTTCGCTCGAGGATTTTTTCCAGGCTTGATGTATCGCCAAAGGCGAAAACTGCCTTGTCGCGACCCGATATCTCCCACTCATGTTGTGGAAGACAACACGATCATGGCTCAATGAACTTCTGGAGAACACGATCCACAATTGGTATGATATACATAGTGCGTTCTTTCAGAATTTCGAAGGCACATATCGGAGGCCCTGTACGGTAGGAGACCTACAACGTTGCACCCAGAAAGCCGGAGAAACTTGCCGGGATTATCTCGAACGATGGATCGACACCAAGAACTCCTGTGAAGGAGTAAATGACCAAACTGCGATTGAAGCTTTCATTGTAGGACTCCCAATTGGTTTACTACATCATCGCTTGAAATGTGACAAGGTCACTGACTTGGGAGAAATGATAGAAACAGCGAGCAAGTATGCAGATGCTGACGACGATGCAGAGGGATTACTTAATGCCCTAGTTGTGCCACAGTCGGCAAAACAACCAAATCAGCAAGCTCAGAAGCGCAAGAACACCTCGAAAGAAAAGCAAAACGCAGAAACGGCAGTGGTCACTGCTACTTTCGGGTCTGGAGGACGAGGAGGGCACGGCGGTGGCTGTGGACGCGGTCGCGGGACATCAAGAGTTCAGGGTTGAGGAGACCAACAACCCGGCAAAACTTACTCCTAGGCCAACATTGCCAATAACCCATGTGTGCATCACTTAGATGCCAATGGGGGCTCGTCCCACACAAGCGCCGAGTGTCATTTCTATGACGACATCAAGAAAGATGATACCGCTGGCTACAGGGCTAAGCGAAAGAAGGGGAAGAAGAATCCCGAAAAGGATAAAAAGACCAAGGATGATTCCGACATGGAGGAAGCCGATGCTTCAAATCCCAAGCCGGAAGGGAAAAAGAACTTCCCGACAAAGAAAGACACTTACGTCACCTTCCTCGGATCTCAACTAGCAAAGGTCAAGAAAGCAGTTCTGCATGAGCTCAACGCAACAGTTCCGGCTGTCCCTCAGTTATTGGACTGGTCGGAAGTGGTAATCACCTTTGACTGTGCTGATCATCCGCCTAAGTTGCACAGGCGAGGAAAATATGCCTTAGTCATCAATCCACTTATTGACGGCTATGGTTTCTCCAAGACTCTCATGGATGGTGGCAGCAGCATCAACATTTTGTATGTCGAAACACTATGTCAGATGAAGATCTCTAAGACCCAGCTGAACTACAGCTCTGTGATCTTTCACGGAGTTGTCCCAGGAAGACAAGCAAATTCCCTGGGAGAAATCACTTTGGATGTTACCTTTGGAACTCCAAAGAACTACCGGACAGAAGCACTTTCCTTTGAAGTGGTCCCGTTCAAGAGCGCTTACCACGCTATATTCGGACGTACAGCTTACTGGGCTTTTATGGCTCGTCCATGTTACATTTACAATATGATGAAAATTTCAGGTCCCAACGGCGTGATAACCATCAGGGGAGACCCGAAGAAAGCGCGAGAGTGCGAGGATGGAAATGCTGCCTTTGCTGAAGCCATGCTGCACGCCCAGGAGTACCAGGAGATCAAGAAGACCATAGATCCGTCTGAGATGCCCGCGACAAAGAAGGAGGTGACAAAGCCGAATCCGGAGTTCAAGGCATCAGAAGAGACGAAGAAGACGCCGTTGAAGGATGATGACCCCTCCAAGGTGACCCAGATAGGTGTAGGCCTAGATAGCGCATAGGAAAGCGCGCTTGTCAAGTTCCTCCAAGCAAATAAAGATATCTTCGCATGACAGCCATTTGACATGACCGGAGTACCTAGAGAACTTGCCGAGCACTCTTTAAATGTACACCCGAACGCTAAACCCGTCAAACAGTCCCTACGATGTTTTGGCGACAAAAAGCGTAAGGCAATAGCTAAGGAACTAGCACGGCTCGAGTTAGCCGGTTTCATAGAAGAGGTCATCCACACTGAGTGGTCGGCCAATCCTGTAATGGTCCCTAAAAAGGACACCGGTGATTTAAGGATGTATGTTGATTATACTGCCTTGAACAAGGCTTGTCCCAAAGATCCATTCGCTCTGCCTAGGATTGATCAAGTTATCGATTCTACGGCAGGCTCGGAAATCTTATGTTTTCTCGACGCATATTCCGGTTATCACCAAATCCGGATGAAGGAATCTGACAAAGTCAAAACTTCATTCATAACCCCCTTCGGAACCTTCTGTTTCGTTACGATGCCCTTTGGGCTGAAAAACGCAAGAGCTACATACCAACGCACAATGCAGCGTTCCCTCCACGACCGAATTGAACACAATGTACATGCATATGTGGATAATATTGCGGTGATGTCCAAAAATAAGGAAACCCTGATTTCCGACTTGGAGGAAATGTTCGCCAATCTACGAAAATACAACATAATGCTTAACCCGAAGAAATGTTTCTTTGGAATCCCAGCCGGAAAATTGCTAGGTTTTATCGTGTCTCAAAGAGGCATAGAGATAAACCGAGACAAAATCAAGGCTATACTCAATATTTCCAGGCCAACTCGTCTGAAGGACGTACAAAGACTAACTATTTGCATTGCCGCAGTCAGTCGGTTTGTAAGCCGGCTCGGTGAAAGAGCTGCACCACTATACAAACTCCTGAAAAAGACAAAGAATATTGTGTGGACCGACGAAGCTGAAGCTACACTGCAAGACCTGAAAGTAGTACTTGTTCGAAATATGCCCTAGAGACAAATAGTAGTGAGGACTATTATCATATTTCATATAGTTTATGATTAAGTTTTATATCATGCTATAACTGTATTGAGTGCAAACATCAATACACGTGTGATATACAAACAACCAGGGGTTCCCAGTGAAACTCTAGTCACTAGTTCATTGGTCAACAAATGATCATGTTTCCTGATCATGTGGCATTTATGCTAGTTGGAAATGGAGTCATCTCATTCCGAGAATGAGATGATGAACCAATACCCAACTTAAAAATCGTGACCCGATCATGTCACGAAGTTCAAGTTATGATGATTAAAAATGGATCCTCGTAGACTATTCCTTAGACCGTGAGGCTATATCAATCACTGTCTCCCGAGAGTGCTTAGATAGCATTGATGGCTCAGTGTTGATGTAGATCTCGCTGGGAACCCCAAGAGGAAGGTATGATGAGTACATCAGCAAGTTTCCCTCAGTTATGAAACCAAGGTTTAATCGAACCAGTAGGAGCAAGGAAACACCCCAAAGGTGTTGCTAGCTGACCCTTGGTAGGGCGCACTACGGGTGCTAGTAGCAACGTGGAGACCTGCACAACACAACCACAGAACTCTGTCCCCAACTTGCGATGAGGTTGTTAATCTCACCGTGTTTTGCTGAAAACAAAGGATTAAACGTATCGTATGGAAGGAAGTAATAGTTTGCATAAAGTAAACACAAAGCAGTAAACAGTTTATAGATTGTATGTAAAGAAAAGGACCGGGATCCATAGTTCACTAGAGGTGGCTCTCCTTAAGATAGATAACATGCTGTGTGAATAAATTACAGCGGGGCAATTGACAAACATCGAGAAAGCAATACATGCATATACTAATCATCTTGACTCCTTTGAGCTTCGATTGGGACTAATAATCCACCTTCAGGTTATCATCTGAACCCCCTCCAGTATTAAGTTGCAAGCAATAGATTATTGCTTTATGAAATGCGTGTAATGTAAACAATACGATTGTTCTATGAACAAAGGATTGTTGTTTTCTCCCTAGTAGCAACAACACATCTAGTACCTTAAAGATTTCTGTCACTTCCCCAGATTACCAGAGGCATGAACCCACTATCAAGCATAAATACTAACTCTTGGAGTTGCTAGCATCTACTTGGCCAAGATAGCGACTAACAATGGAAAGCATGCAAGATCACAAATAACAAAGACATGATAGAATCAATAATCAATCTAAAATAGCATCTCAATATCCATCGGATCCCCGCAAACACAACATGCAGAATTACAAATAGATGATCTCGATCATGAACGAAGCTCACAAGATCTATACATGAAAGCACAAAGGAGGAGAACCAGCCATCTAGTTACTACATGAATCCGTAGTCCAAGGATGAACTACTCACGCATCACACTGGAGGCTTGCATGGTGATGAACAAGGCCTCCAAGGTGAATTCCCCTCTCCGGCAGGGTGCCGAGAAGAGCTTTAGATCCCTCCTGATCTAGGGATGGAGATGACAGTGGCTACAGACCCTTTTGTGGGTTTTTGATCGAGTACTTAGGGTTTTCGTACCGAGGGCATCTTATAGGCGGAAGGAGAGGCCGAGGGGGTGCTGGGGTCGGCCAGACCACTCCCTGGCGCGGGCCAGGCCTGGCCGCGCGGCCAGGTGGTGTGGCTGGCCCCCAGCCCTTCTCCGTCTCTTATTCTGGCATCTGATGACTTCCGGAAAAATAGGCACTTTGGCTTTTGTCCCGTCCAATTCCGAGAATATTCATTTTCTGACTTTCCTAGAACCAAAAACAACAGATAACATGCAGCTGGCACTGCGGCTCTTGTTAATAGGTTAGTCCAAGAAATCATATGAAAAGTACTCCAAAGTGTGGACAAAACACAAGAAAGTGGATAAAACCAAGCATGGAACATCAAAAATTATAGATACATTTGCAATGTATCAACATCCCCAAGCTTAACTCCTGCTCGTCCTCGAGTAGGTAAGTGATAAAATGAAAAAATAATTTTTGAGGTGACATGCACCATCAAAGACTTGATCAAAGTATTTCTAAAACATTCAAGGCTAGGCTCATAGTACTTCAATCATAACATGAAAGACAAAGTTCTAGAAATAAGACAAAGAAACTACAATGCAACATGAAAAGGCACAAACAAAAGATTCATGAATAACAATGCTTCGCAAGACGTTTGTTTGTTTCACATAAAGAAAACACAGCCTAATAGTATTCAGCTTGTCCCTCATAGAGTAGCAAATATAAATGCATAGGACACCTTCAAAGTTCATCAGAGTGACTAGATACAAATAGTTTAAAACAAGCAATATCAAGTTATGCATCAATCAACTAGTCTTGGGACAATGCACATAGAACTAAGAATGGCCACTATTGTAACTACCTCGGTGAATTACGCTCCTAGTTACAAGCCTGGATGGGCAGAAATGGTTGAAATAGTACGGTGGGGCCCAAATGCCACTCACAGGTAGACCTTTCGGCCGTCCCAACCATTTCCAAACATCGGGGCAAGAACGGGCGGCGTAATCGGCAGGCGAAGGGATCAACTACATACACAAATGAGTATGTATGCAAGCCACCATACAATAGTACATCAGAGCCATTCCATCTAAAAAGAAAGGAAATATAGCAACGCCATACGGCAAGATCCAAATATCCTAGATAGATATAATAGTTTAGGATATCTCCTCATACATCAATCAACAGGGTATCAAGCGGAAGCGGAAGACAAAATCCGAGTACGGATAAGAAGCAAATCGGCATAAGATGCCCCATAAATAAGCACATCCCGCCCACAGATCTCACGGATCCCCGTTCCCGGAATCTCTACACCGAATGATCGTTGCCCATATCGTCCGTCTCTTCCACCCAGTATCCATCTTGCGAGTGTACCTGTTCATCTGAACCAATAATTTATCGTGTGAGACCCTAGGGGTACTCAGCAAGTCTTTATGCCGCTAAAGGGGACACAACCTGCGGTGACGCAATTGCAGCAAAAGATAAACCCGAGCAATTCTATAGATACTCGCTAACCATCCGCTTAACCAGAGATAGACGGATGTCCGTGAATTAATAACAACAGTTATAATGGTAATCTTAACAGATCCATCCTCCTCCTCGCTTACCGACGAGGAAGCGGACGAACAACCCCCCATCCGTTGGCAGTTTTATTAACCATTCCATGAGTGTTGCACTATTTACTAGTCAGTTACTTAGTCAAATTAAAGGCGGTACTTTAGTTATACTTGTCTATGATCGAGAAACTGTGCTCCAAGTCGTCCATAACCGCGGACATGGCTTTCAGAAAGTTTTACCCTACAGGGGTGCACAAATAGCAACACACACTCGATATGCCTCGGAAAAACCAAATCAAAACCCAACGAGGCAGTCACGACAAAGCGATCACAGGATTCAGAAATATTTCAGGGGGCCACCCCATTGAGCTACCCGCAACGAAGTTAGCTGACTCCGAGACGGCCTCAAGGTTTGCGTCAGTGGCTGTAAACGACTGGGAACCCGAAAATGTGACTGGGCTTGTCGATACCACGAAAACACTGCGCTTTCCTAAACAGTACAGTGTGCAGTACCTCGCACAATTTAAATAAAGCAGTAAAGCATGGCATAAGTACAGGATAGTAAATAAAACCTCAAACTAGTTTGTGGCCCCAAGAAATAAGAATGAATCAAGCTCTGGCTCAGGGGGGTTCATAAGCCTCCCGGATGTGGATAGCGCGAATATTCAAGGAACAGGAATCAAGTACTCGGGGTCCTACGGGACACAAGTGAGCCTGAAAAACCAAATAACAGATATGGCTCACCGGTGCCACTTTCATTAGTTATCCCATTACTACTCAGGTTAAGTTGTTTAGGTACCTCGTTATCCATCAGACACTCACATACCCTACACATGTTGTTCTACGACTCGCATGGCTCAAACAACTCCTGTAGTAATGGCTCATGGGATGGAGGAACAAGCTTCGGTGGGGTTTAAAAGTAAAGGCTATGCAATACTTGGCATTCAGTTTAATGCAATCGCGACTCAATGATGCAAGAATAATATAGAGGCAATAGGTACTATATGTATACAAGCATGTGGTAGTGCTTGCCTGGCAGCTCAGTTGAAGCGAGAGAAGGATCTGGGTAGTGCTCCTGGGTATCTTGGTATATCCCCTGCTCAGCGTCTATTCGAAGAAGAACCAAACAAACAAGGGCCAACATAAATAACGTGCACAAGCATATGTATAAATGCATCAAGCAAACAATCATGCCATGATGAATGATGCACAATTTGCATGGCAATAAAGTAGCATGGCATGGGTGAGGTGTGGAATACAAGAACAAACCATTTTATGGGGCCTTATTCACATTTTATACTCATTTAAGTTGCCGTACCCATTATATTTATATGATGCATGCTTCAAATCAAACCATGGAAAGCATAGACAGAAAGGTCTCGTCGAGCTAATCATTTTAGACATATTATTTATTAAATTTGGAGTTATAAAACAAAAGTTATTAATTATTTAAGACAAAAGGGCATTTATTGTAATTTTAATTAACTTGGGAAAAATAAAGTGTCCAAAATATATTTTGGAGGGCATATTTGAACTCCTCACATTTTTCTGATTTGAAAACATATATTATTTGTATTATTTGGGTTTATGTTTTAAAAGATATATTAAAACAGATTTGAATTTGAATTTGAATTAAATTTAAAAGATTTGAATTAAAAACGGATTACAGAAAATACTTTTGTTACTCAGGTTTATCTAGCCTCAGACACTGACTGGTGGGGCCTCTAGCTGACTGGACCAAACGCGCACAGAGAGGGTTTTTCTCACCGCGAGCTGATCCAGCCTAAGCGAATGACAGGTGGGCCATCGACCACGCGGGTCCACGCGGCAGTGGGCGATCCAGACATGGCTGGCAGGGGGATATGGGACCGTGGGTTGAGTCGAAAAAGAAAGCAGGGGGGTATGCGCAAAACGACCGCCCGTACTGTTCCTCTTCTCCGCCAGCAGAGGACAGATCGGTGCTCGCACGCGCGGACGCGACGCGGGGATTCGAATGCGGGACCTAGGGCTCACGCGCGGGGGCGGAACCACTGCGCTGGCCTGGGCTTGGTGTCAGGGAGGAGTGCGTGGCCTAGCTAGGGTTTCTGTGCGGCGGGGGGAGCAAGCAGACGCTGCGCTCGCCGGCGCACCGAGCATGCTCGATGAAACGCAAGATGGCTCTGGACGACGATAGCGCGGCGGAGCATGTCCAGGAGATCAGGTAGCTCACCGAGAGTGTGTCGGTGCGGTTGGATCGGCTCGAGACGCAGAGGATCGCCGTCGAGGCAGACGGCCAGAGGATCTAGGGTTTGCGTCGGGCTCGCGCTGGTTCGGGTGGCTCCGGTCCGTCTCCTCCTCGTCGCCGGGCTCAGGGTGAACCAGAGAAGCGCCGTGGATCTCCCAGGGCGCTCCACGGACGTGCTGCTCGGCTGGATCGGCGGGACGCGGTGGAGGCCGAGGGTTTCGCCGGTGATGGTGTAGCCGGATGCGGTGGAGAAGAGGGGGAGAGGCAGGGCGCTAGGGCTGGATCTGGGGTAGCTGGGCGAGGCAGAGAGGGTGGATAGGGACGAAGAGGAGAGGAGGTGCCGTGGGGGGGGAGTGGTTGGAGATAAAGGTGGCTTCGGCCACCTTTTCCCTCCTTCCTCCTCACGTGCTCGGCGGGGCAGGACCAGGGCAGGGAGCTGGCATGTGGGACCAGGGTGAGGCCAAGGAGGCAGGGGCAGGCTCGGGTGGTGGGGTCCTCAGGCAGAGAGAGAAAAGAGAGGGAGGGAGGAGCTCGGGTTGGGGTGGTGGTAGCCTCGGGCTAGGGTTGGAGCTAGGGTTGGGGGGTAGCTAGGTGGCCAGCTAGGGTTTGGGTGAGAGGGTGGCCAAGTGGGGCCAAGCTAGGTGAGAGAGAGAGAGAGAGGCCGAGAGGTAGAGAGGGGTGTAACATGCTAGGGCTAGAGTTTAGCTTAGATGGGTTAGGGTTAGATGGGTAGGTGAATAGGGTGATAGGGTTTAGGATTAGATAGAGGATTAGGGATGGTTAGGGTTTAGATAGGATACACAAGATCATGCATGGATGGTGGAGAAAAAGGAGAGGGAGGTGAAGGAAAGAGAGAGAGATGGATAGATGTGTGTGGTTTAGATTCATTCAAAAATGCAAATGAAATCCAAATAACAAGCAAAAAGGTGGTACTTGCATGGCCCATGCATAAATATTTAATGCCATGTTTATTTTTGTGAGACAATAATATCACATGGCATTAATCTTAGGCATTCCCACAAGTGGAATAAAGCCAAGCAAGAATTTAAAGGAAAAACCCAAGTGGAATAGATGGAGATGATCATATTTGATTATAATTGGTACTTGCTAGTGTGTTTATTCCACTAGATGTTTAGTGGTCCCAATAATACCCCAACATGAGCATAAATCCATGATAATCCATATGGAAGCTAGGAAAAAGGGTTCCACTCACAAGGCATGCAAAGGTGGCCATGTGGCTCTCCTAAACCAATAATGTGAAAACAATATGGTGCATATATGAGAGCATGTGGTGCTAGAATGGATCCATCCCATCCCACATGAGCTAGAGGTAAACTCAAACAAAGTGCAAAGCTCATATTTAGTTGGATGGTGGAATTATAAGGTGGTGAAAGAAAGGTGGTGGAGTTAATAAAAGATATGCCCCCAACTCAACTTGGGCATTAAACAATATATCAAGAACCAAATACAATATCAAGAGGCAAATACAATTAATAATGCAGATGAGATAAGAACCAAATGGAAAAGGGTTTTATATGATGCTCAAATGCAAGGTGGCATGATGACATGAGCATGATATAATGATGATGCAACGATTATATATTTAAAGTAGCCATTAATTACTAGACCAAGTAGCATTGAAATTGTTAGACAATTGGGATGCTACAACTCTCCCCCACTAAACAAGAATCTCGCCCCGAGATTCCTAGGAAAAAGAAAACAACACAAGGAGAGGCGGGTGTTCGAACGAAGGTTACCCTCACGTTCCCAAGTTGATGAACGACGGAATGGTGCGACCACTACACCTCGCAAAACTTGCTAGACTTGTTGCGAGTCTTGCGTTTTTCTTGAGAAACAACGGGTTAGAAGAATTGAAGGATTGCCGTGAGACAAGAAGGATAGGATGGACATAGCTCCGGTGTTCTCAGGAAACATGATAAAAGAATAGAACCACTTGTGAAAGAAAAGGAAAAGATGATGTATCATGGATAAAGAAAGACACACCGTTAAGATTAAAGATTTACCGATACTAGAGAGGATGAAAACTTTGTCTCGCCGGAAGAAAAAGAGCTAGATTGGAGAGGTTTGAACCACTATGACAATAGCATCGTACCTTCCCTCAGATTTGAGAAATGAAGTTCGGAAACAATATTGCCTTCAAACAATAGAGTCCCTTGATATCAAAAGAAAGATTTAGATAGACATCGTCAGATTAGATTCTTGTTGCGCCGGTAAGAACCAAGGATCACGCGATTGAGGTGCGCGGATATAACTTCCAGAGACGGATGTGATGCCAGATCATGGTGGAATCCTGAGAAGCAAAGAATATAGAGGATCTGGAGTTAACTGTAGAGATACTTATTGCTTTCTTTAGCCTTGAGGCTAACGCAATAGATTCACGGCTGATGGCACCAACCATAATTGGCTTTACCACCGAAAAGAATTGATGAAACAAAGAGAGAGATAGTTTCCTTCCATCTTGTTTGGGGATGTCAAACACCGGTAGAAAGACGAGGACAGAAAAGAGTTTGCGTTTGTTTCCACCAGATAATTGAGGATTTTGCTCCGTGTAGAAAGGGCGAGATCACCAACAAGAGATTATTGATTACTTTCTTCGAGAGAGCACTCCGGAAAAACAAGGACGGAAGTAAAAGTATCGAGGGATAAAGGCCACTTCTAACTTCCGTGGAATAAGTGAAATCGCATTAATTCACCAATTCAATGTACAAGAGCGAATGATAAGAGTAGTGGTATGGTAGCTACTCCATCCCGCACTCAAAGCATTACTCCGCACATGAATAAGAAAACCATGCAACCCAACTACCGAAACAAACTGAAGGTATTGACAATAAGTCATGGAACTTCGTTAGAAAACAAGGATAGATGCAAACGATTCGCCAGATTCATAGATAGATAAAGATGATGATGTTGTCGTCATGTCGGAAGTACCAAGCCACCAGAAAGACATGAAGGAAGATTACGGAGAAGAACTGCAAGATTCCACAGACAAAGAAAAAGATATCACCACTTGAACGGAAGGGAAAACAAGATCTGAAAAGTCTTCATGGCCTCCGGTGGATTGAGCATAGACGATAGAGCGAGAGGGTTTCAAGAGATTACTTGACGAGATAGAGGTGAAAAGAACTCCATGTTCTTCTTGAAATGATTGAGATAGATTTAGCAGTCTTGAGGAAAACTTCGGCGGAACGACGATGATAACTTGTCAACAAGGAACAACTCCGGATTGGTTGAAGATGGAGGATGGAATTAACAATGGACTTGATAATTCCAGAATTGAAGCAGTGTATTTAGCAGAAGGACGTGGCCGAGATAGGTAACTTCAAAAAGTCAGAATTCTCACTTTGAGACTTTGCACACAGGCAGTGCTCACGAAGCTTGAGAGAAAGAGACACATATGATCTTCCATGTCCTTCCATTGATATGGAATAGGCAAGCATATTATCAACATATACCACCATCGATTACCAAGATATTCGAAGAATATCAAGTTCAAGAGGCGGGAGAAACGAACAAATGCTCGGAACACTTTCTGAGCTCCACGCTCTTAGAAAGATCAATATTAAGAGCACGGGTTCGTGTTGAAGAAGATGCACTGTAAGAATAGATTATCTGGTCCTTCGGAAGAAAAAGAGATGTCACCTGGTTCACATTGTCGATTGGATCACCGGTTACAAAGATACAGAGATCTTGGATAAAGAAACGATGATATAGCTTTGCTTATGGTATGAGCTATCAGAGACGAAAAAGATGTGCATATATGGAGTTCAAAAAGATGTGCAGCATGATGATCAGATGATAGACCGCTGTAGTGCTTTGAGAAACTCCGGATTGCTAAAGATGCTTGAATATGCATAGATATGATCACGGTGTACTCAAAATCACAGGAGATAACCTTATCCTCCAGATGGTGACGGTTGATAGCATTTTTCCATATTCCAATCGACACTTATCATGAGTGGAATATAGCTATGCCGAGAGCCAAATTACAATCACCAGCATCGGATCGACACACGTTATGTAATTAGCCCAAGAGAATTGTTGATGAAACGAAACTCCAGGATTAAGCGCCGGTGACAAAAGAATGAGTTAGCATGGACATGCTGATAAAAGGAAGATAGATAATGTTTCACACACAACTGAAAAGAGTGTGGAAGCACAGATGTATCAAAGAAAAATTTTCCGCATTTTTCGGCATTAAAATACCAATAGATGCGCAAAATCACTTATCAGGTAGAGATTAGCAACTGATGGTTACACAGAATGTGGAGTTGCTAGAAGGAAGGACACCCTTAAGAAGATGGCACCGGTTAACAAGGAGTCAAATAGATCGCACCGGTTTTCAAAAGCCTGTCAGTATGGAATGTACCAACAGTTGATAACCAAAGGCAGATTGTGATAACAAAAGGATGCAACAGATAGACAAGGAATTACACACACACACACTTTCTATGGTACTACGGAAACCCAGAACACGTGAATCCTAGTTTGAATTTTAAGAAGAGGATTGAAAACGTTACACTCCCTTATCAGAAAAGGGTGGTGGGTGGGTAAGAAGAAAAGTGGAAGCAGTCCTACTCTCACGTTTTGTTTTTCCCTAGTATACATAACTACCAAAAATATTTTCTAGACTGACAACGACCATTTGGCTGAGACCCTGAAGGGCGGGATGGCTCTGATACCAATTGTAACTACCTCGGTGAATTACGCTCCTAGTTACAAGCCTGGATGGGCAGAAATGGTTGAAATAGTACGGTGGGGCCCAAATGCCACTCACAGGTAGACCTTTCGGCCGTCCCAACCATTTCCAAACATCGGGGCAAGAACGGGCGGCGTAATCGGCAGGCGAAGGGATCAACTACATACACAAATGAGTATGTATGCAAGCTACCATACAATAGTACATCAGAGCCATTCCATCTAAAAAGAAAGGAAATATAGCAACGCCATACGGCAAGATCCAAATATCCTAGATAGATATAATAGTTTAGGATATCTCCTCATACATCAATCAATAGAGTATCAAGCGGAAGCGGAAGACAAAATCCGAGTACGGATAAGAAGCAAATCGGCATAAGATGCCCCATAAATAAGCACATCCCGCCCACAGATCTCACGGATCCCCGTTCCCGAAATCTCTACACCGAATGATCGTTGCCCATATCGTCCGTCTCTTCCACCCAATATCCATCTTGCGAGTGTACCTGTTCATCTGAACCAATAATTTATCGTGTGAGACCCTAGGGGTACTCAGCAAGTCTTTATGCCGCTAAAGGGGACACAACCTGGGGTGACGCAATTGCAGCAAAAGATAAACCCTAGCAATTCTATAGATACTCGCTAACCATCCGCCTAACCAGAGATAGACGGATGTCCGTGAATTAATAACAACAGTTATAACAGTAATCTTAACAGATCCATCCTCCTCCTCGCTTACCGACGAGGAAGCGGACGAACAAACCCCATCTGTTGGCAGTTTTATTAACCATTCCATGAGTGTTGCACTATTTACTAGTCAGTTACTTAGTCAAATTAAAGGCGGTACTTTAGTTATACTTGTCTATGATCGAGAAACTGTGCTCCAAGTCGTCCATAACTGCGGACACGGCTTTCAGAAAGTTTTACCCTGCAGGGGTGCACAAATAGAAACACACACTCGATATGCCTCGGAAAAACCAAATCAAAACCCAACGAGGCAGTCACGACAAAGCGATCACAGGATTCAGAAATATTTCAGGTTGCCACCCCATTGAGCTACCCGCAACGAAGTTAGCTGACTCCGAGACGGCCTCAAGGTTTGCGTCAGTGGCTGTAAACGACTGGGAACCCAGAAATGTGACTGGGCTTGTCGATACCGCGAAAACACTCCGCTTTCCTAAACAGTACAGTGTGCAGTACCTCGCACAATTTAAATAAAGCAGTAAAGCATGGCATAAGTACAGGATAGTAAATAAAACCTCAAACTAGTTTGTGGCCCCAAGAAATAAGAATGAATCAAGCTCTGGCTCAGGGGGGTTCATAAGCCTCCCGGATGTGGATAGCGCGAATATTCAAGGAACAGGAATCAAGTACTCGGGGTCCTACGGAACACAAGTGAGCCTGAAAAAACAAATAACAGATATGGCTCACCGGTGCCACTTTCATTAGTTATCCCATTATTACTCAGGTTAAGTTGTTTAGGTACCTCGTTATCCATCAGACACTCACATACCCTACACATGCTGTTCTATGACTCGCATGGCTCAAACAACTCCTGTAGTAATGGCTCATGGGATGGAGGAACAAGCTTCGGTGGGGTTTAAAAGTAATGGCTATGCAATACTTGGGATTCAGTTTAATGCAATCGCGACTCAATGATGCAAGAATAAGATAGAGGCAATAGGTACTATATGTATACAAGCATGTGGTAGTGCTTGCCTGGCAGCTCAGTTGAAGCGAGAGAAGGATCTGGGTAGTGCTCCTGGGTATCTTGGTATATCCCCTGCTCAGCGTCTATTCGAAGAAGAACCAAACAAACAAGGGCCAACATAAATAACGTGCACAAGCATATGTATAAATGCATCAAGCAAACAATCATGCCATGATGAATGATGCACAATTTGCATGGCAATAAAGTAGCATGGCATGGGTGAGGTGTGGAATACAAGAACAAACCATTTTATGGGGCCTTATTCACATTTTATACTCATTTAAGTTGCCGTACCCATTATATTTATATGATGCATGCTTCAAATCAAACCATGGAAAGCATAGACAGAAAGGTCTCGTCGAGCTAATCATTTTAGACATATTATTTATTAAATTTGGAGTTATAAAACAAAAGTTATTAATTATTTAAGACAAAAGGGCATTTATTGTAATTTTAATTAACTTGGGAAAAATAAAGTGTCCAAAATATATTTTGGAGGGCATATTTGAACTCCTCACATTTTTCTGATTTGAAAACATATATTATTTGTATTATTTGGGTTTATGTTTTAAAAGATATATTAAAACAGATTTGAATTTGAATTTGAATTAAATTTAAAAGATTTGAATTAAAAACGGATTACAGAAAATACTTTTGTTACTCAGGTTTATCTAGCCTCAGACACTGACTGGTGGGGCCTCTAGCTGACTGGACCAAACGCGCACAGAGAGGGTTTTTCTCACCGCGAGCTGATCCAGCCTAAGCGAATGACAGGTGGGCCATCGACCACGCGGGTCCACGCGGCAGTGGGCGATCCAGACGTCGCTGGCAGGGGGATATGGGACCGCGGGTTGAGTCGAAAAAGAAAGCAGGGGGGTATGCGCAAAACGACCGCCCGTACTGTTCCTCTTCTCCGCGAGCAGAGGACAGATCGGTGCTCGCACGCGCGGACGCGACGCGGGGATTCGAATGCGGGACCTAGGGCTCGCGTGCGGGGGCGGAACCACTACGCTGGCCTGGGCTTGGTGTCAGGGAGGAGTGCGTGGCCTAGCTAGGGTTTCTGTGCGGCGGGGGGAGCGAGCAGACGCTGCGCTCGCCGGCGCACCGAGCGTGCTCGATGAAACGCAAGACGGCTCTGGACGACGATAGCGCGGCGGAGCATGTCCAGGAGATCAGGTAGCTCACCGAGAGTGTGTCGGTGCGGTTGGATCGGCTCGAGACGCAGAGGATCGGCATCGAGGCAGACGGCTAGAGGATCTAGGGTTTGCGTCGGGCTCGCGCTGGTTCGGGTGGCTCCGGTCCGTCTCCTCCTCGTCGTCGGGCTCAGGGTGAACCAGAGAAGCGTCGTGGATCTCCCAGGCCGCTCCACGGACGTGCTGCTCGGCTGGATCGGCGGGACGCGGTGGAGGCCGAGGGTTTCGCCGGCGATGGTGTAGCCGGATGCGGTGGAGAAGAGGGGGAGAGGCAGGGCGCTGGGGCTGGATCTGGGGTAGCTGGGCAAGGCAAAGAGGGTGGATAGGGACGAAGAGGAGAGGAGGTGCCGTGGGGGGGGAGTGGTTGGAGATAAAGGTGGCTTCGGCCACCTTTTCCCTCCTTCCTCCTCACGTGCTCGGCGGGGCAGGACCAGGGCAGGGAGCTGGCATGTGGGACCAGGGTGAGGCCAAGGAGGCAGGGGCAGGATCGGGTGGTGGGGTCATCAGGAAGAGAGAGAAAAGAGAGGGAGGGAGGAGCTCGGGTTGGGGTGGTGGTAGCCTCGGGCTAGGGTTGGAGCTAGGGTTGGGGGGTAGCTAGGTGGCCAGCTACGGTTTGGGTGAGAGGGTGGCCAAGTGGGGCCAAGCTAGGTGAGAGAGAGAGAGAGGCCGAGAGGGAGAGAGGGGTGTAACATGCTAGGGCTAGAGTTTAGCTTAGATGGGTTAGTGTTAGATGGGTAGGTGAATAGGGTGATAGGGTTTGGGATTAGATAGAGGATTGGGGAAGGATGGTTAGGGTTTAGATAGGATACACAAGATCATGCATGGATGGTGGAGAAAAAGGAGAGGGAGGTGAAGAAAAGAGAGAGAGATGGATAGATGTGTGTGGTTTAGATTCATTCAAAAATGCAAATGAAATCCAAATAACAAGCAAAAAGGTGGTACTTGCATGGCCCATGCATAAATATTTAATGCCATGTTTATTTTTGTGAGACAATAATATGACATGTCATTAATCTTAGGCATTCCCACAAGTGGAATAAAGCCAAGCAAGAATTTAAAGGAAAAACCCAAGTGGAATAGATGGAGATGATCATATTTGATTATAATTGGTACTTGCTAGTGTGTTTATTCCACTAGATGTTTAGTGGTCCCAATAATACCCCAACATGAGCATAAATCCATGATAATCCATATGGAAGCTAGGAAAAAGGGTTCCACTCACAAGGCATGCAAAGGTGGCCATGTGGCTCTCCTAAACCAATAATGTGAAAACAATATGGTGCATATATGAGAGCATGTGGTGCTAGAATGGATCCATCCCATCCCACATGAGCTAGAGGTAAACTCAAACAAAGTGCAAAGCTCATATTTAGTTGGATGGTGGAATTATAAGGTGGTGAAAGAAAGGTGGTGGAGTTAATAATAGATATGCCCCTAACTCAACTTGGGCATTAAACAATATATCAAGAACCAAATACAATATCATGAGGCAAATACAATTAATAATGCAGATGAGATAAGAACCAAACGGAAAAGGGTTTTATATGATGCTCAAATGCAAGGTGGCATGATGACATGAGCATGATATAATGATGATGCAACGATTATATATTTGAAGTAGCCATTATATTACTAGACCAAGTAGCATTGCAATTGTTAGACAATTGGGATGCTACAACTCTCCCCCACTAAACAAGAATCTCGCCCCGAGATTCCTAGGAAAAAGAAAACAACACAAGGAGAGGCGGGTGTTCGAACGAAGGTTACCCTCACGTTCCCAAGTTGATGAACAACGAAATGGTGCGACCACTACACCTCGCAAAACTTGCTAGACTTGTTGCGAGTCTTGCGTTTTGCTTGAGAACCAACGGGTTAGAAGAATTGAAGGATTGCCGTGAGACAAGAAGGATAGGATGGACATAGCTCCGGTGTTCTCAGGAAACATGATAAAAGAATAGAACCACTTGTGAAAGAAAAGGAAAAGATGATGTATCATGGATAAAGAAAGACACACCTTTAAGATTAAAGATTTACCGATACTAGAGAGGATGAAAACTTTGTCTCGCCGGAAGAAAAAGAGCTAGATTGGAGAGGTTTGAACCACTATGACAATAGCATCGTACCTTCCCTCAGATTTGAGAAATGAAGTTCGGAAACAATATTGCCTTCAAACAATAGAGTCCCTTGATATCAAAAGAATGATTTAGATAGACATCGTCAGATTAGATTCTTGTTGCGCCTGTAAGAACCAAGGATCACGCGATTGAGCTGCGCGGATATAACTTCCAGAGACGGATGTGATGCCAGATCATGGTGGAATCCTGAGAAGCAAAGAATATAGAGGATCTGGAGTTAACTATAGAGATACTTATTGCTTTCTTTAGCCTTGAGGCTAACGCAATAGATTCACGGCTGATGGCACCAACCATAATTGGCTTTACCACCGAAAAGAATTGATGAAACAAAGAGAGAGATAGTTTCCTTCCATCTTGTTTGGGGATGTCAAACACCGGTAGAAAGACGAGGACAGAAAAGAGTTTGCGTTTGTTTCCACCAGATAATTGAGGATTTTGCTCCGTGTAGAAAGGGCGAGATCACCAACAAGAGATTATTGATTACTTTCTTCGAGAGAGCACTCCGGAAAAACAAGGACGGAAGTAAAAGTATCGAGGGATAAAGGCCACTTCTAACTTCCGTGGAATAAGTGAAATCGCATTAATTCACCAATTCAATGTACAAGAGTGAATGATAAGAGTAGTGGTATGGTATCTACTCCATCCCGCACTCAAAGCATTACTCCGCACATGAATAAGAAAACCATGCAACCCAACTACCGAAACAGACTGAAGGTATTGACAATAAGTCATGGAACTTCGTTAGAAAACAAGGATAGATGCAAACGATTCGCCAGATTCATAGATAGATAAAGATGATGATGTTGTCGTCATGTCGGAAGTACCAAGCCACCAGAAAGACATGAAGGAAGATTACGGAGAAGAACTGCAAGATTCCACAGACAAAGAAAAAGATATCACCACTTGAACGGAAGGGAAAACAAGATCTGAAAAGTCTTCATGGCCTCCGGTGGATTGAGCATAGACGATAGAGCGAGAGGGTTTCAAGAGATTACTTGACGAGATAGAGGTGAAAAGAACTCCATGTTCTTCTTGAAATGATTGAGATAGATTTAGCAGTCTTGAGGAAAACTTCGGCGGAACGACGATGATAACTTGCCAACAAGGAACAACTCCGGATTGGTTGAAGATGGAGGATGGAATTAACAATGGACTTGCTAATTCCAGAATTGAAGCAGTGTATTTAGCAGAAGGACGTGGCTGAGATAGGTAACTTCAAAAAGTCAGAATTCTCACTTTGAGACTTTGCACACAGGCAGTGCTCACGAAGCTTGAGAGAAAGAGACACAGATGATCTTCCATGTCCTTCCATTGATATGGAATAGGCAAGCATATTATCAACATATACCACCATGGATTACCAAGATATTCGAAGAATATCAAGTTCAAGAGGCGGGAGAAACGAACAAATGCTCGGAACACTTTCTGAGCTCAATGCTCTTAGAAAGATCAATATTAAGAGCACGGGTTCGTGTTGAAGATAATCATGTAGAGCGACAAAACATCATTGATCAAAAGCATAAAGTGATACTACAAGTTGAAAAATAAAGGATCATAAAGGCTATGGTGACTTGAGATAGTCATAACATGGTGTGAGCATGCGCCAAGTCAACCCAAATAAAGCATCAAGGAGAATACCATTATACTATGCTTTAATATGCTAAAACAATGCATGATTCATCCAAGGCACATTAAGCAATCTCAATTTTTTATAACAAGTCATGCTACAGCAAAGAATACTAAGCATAAAGCCAAAACAATATCAAGCATGGCATGATAGAGCATATGCCACAGTCGAAAACAAGCTCTCTTTACCACATAAGTATGAACTTTCCTACTCTTTTCCAAACCCAACCAAACTATTTGCAAACCAATGTATGAAAGAGGGGGTCAAACCAATTTATTCAGAAAACTAAGCAAACCAAGCAAACGAAAAACCAAAACGAAAATGAAAAAGAAGACGCTCGAAGAACAACACAACTGTGCCTGAAACAATAAAAATGAAGCATTTGGAAGAAACCTGGGATTTTTATTGATGAAGAAGGGGATGCCTTGGGCATTCCCAAGCTTTGACGCTTGTACTTCTTGGATATTTCTTGGGGTGACACGCGTGGCATCCCCAAGCTTGAGCTTTAGTCCATCCTTCATCTCATTACTCATTCCTTCCATACACCTGAAATTTTTCCTTCATACAAAACTTCACACAATCTTTATTAGCAACATTAGTGCACTCAAGATAAAGGGTCTTAAGGTTTAGTTCCAACACCAAATAAACTTCCATTAGAACACTAGCTACTGTAGCACTTCCCTCAAAAAGCTCAATTCCCCAAAAGAACTCAAAAAGGAACCAACAAGAAGCAAATGCAGAAAATGGCAGAAATCTGTCAAAACAGACCAGCAGGTAAAGACGAATTTTTTCGAAGACCTTCTGTTGCTCAAATAAAAAAGTGTTGAACTAACGAAAGTTATATAACAACCTGGGGTAGAAGCACAAAAATTCACGCCTTAAAAAGATGTTCAGAGATTTTACACGAATGTTTACGGTGAAGCACAGAAATCTGTTTCGGGACAACAACTTTCCCAATCATTACTTCTCTCTCATTAGAGGTTACTCTTGCCACAAAAAGCAAATAAAAAGGATAAGGAGTGGTTATTACAGAGTTAATAACTTCCAAGACTCATCTAAAACTTTTGGGTTATCTCCCAATAAGTACTTTTCTTTAACGCCTTTAAGTTAGGCATAAGAAGCAAGAAAAAATCAAGTGTTCTCAAATGAAGAAGCATTAAGACCAAATTTTGTTTTCATAGGAGAAGCAAAAGAAATCTTCTCTCTCTTCTTATGGAAGTGTTCTATACATTTCTTGAGTGGTAGTTGATATTTAATGGTGCCTTCTTTCATATCAATAATGGCACCAACAGTTCTAAGAAAAGGTGTTCCCAAAGTAATAGGACAAGAAGCATTGCATTCAACATCCAAAACATAGAAATCAACGGGGACATAGGCATTGTTAACCACAATAGGAACATCATTAAGACTCCCCATGAGTTTATTTTTAGCATTATCATCAAGTGGGACATTCAAATAACAATCTTCAAGTGGAGGCAAATCAAGCATATCATAAATCCTTCTAGGCATAATAGAAACACTACTATCAAGATCACATAAAGCTTTGAAATCAAAGTCATTGACTTTCATATTAATGATGGGTTCCCAACCATCTTATTGTTTTATAGGAATAGAAGCTTTATGTTTCATCTTTTCTTCTTTAATCTTTATGAGAGCATCAGTAATGTGTTTTGTAAAGGCCATGTTCATAGCACTAGCATTAGGACTTTTAGCAAGCTTTTGTAGGAACTTAATAACTTCAAAGATGTTACAACCATCAAGATCAAAATCATAATTATCATCTAAAGTAGTAGAACTATTACTAGCCTCAACACTAGTGGTGGTAATAGTAGAAACACTAATGTTTCTAGCAATTTCATCTTCTCTTTCCCACTTAGCATGTAATTTAGCTAATAGTCTAACATTTTCATCAATTCTTACTTGTATGGCATTAGTAGCTGCAAAGGGATTATCATTAGTTTCAGGTTTAGCGGCCATTTTATTCAAAGAAGATTGAGCTTCAGCCAAAGATGCTATATTTCTTTCAGCATTAGAGAGCTTTTCCTCAATAGTTTTATTGAAAGCAGTTTGTTTACTAATAAAGTCTTTAAGCATAACTTCAAGTTTAGAGGGATCACTCCTATTATTGTTGTAGGAATTTCCATAAGCATTACCATTGTTGGGAGGATATGACTTATAATTGTTGTTACCAAAATTATTCCTATAAGCATTATTGCCAAAATTGTTATTTCTTATGAAGTTCACATCAACTTGCTCTTCTTGAGCAGCCAAAGAGGCTATGGGAACATTATTTGGATCAATATGGGCTCTTCCATTAACAAGCATAGACATAAAAATATCAATCTTATCACTCAAGGAGGAGGTTTCCTCAACAGAATTTACCTTCTTACCTTGTGGAGCTCTCTCGGTATGCCATTCAGAATAATTAACCATCATATTGTCCAGAAGTTTTGTTGCAGCACCCAAAGTGATGGTCATAAAGGTCCCTCCAGTAGCAGAATCCAATAGGTTCCTTGAAGAATAGTTCAATCCTGCATAAAAAGTTTGGATGATCATCCAAGCAGTCAGTCCATGAGTGGGACAATTCTTTACCAAATATTTCATTATTTCCCAAGCTTGAGCAACATGCTCATTATCAGATTGTTTAAACTTCATTATTTCACTTCTCATAGATATAATCTTAGCAGGAGGATAGTATTTTCCAATGAAAGCATCTTTGCACTTAGTCGAAGAATCAATACTATTCTTAGTTAAGGAATTCAACCATTCTTTAGCTTTTCCTCTCAAAGAGAAAGGAAACAATTTCAGCTTAATAATATCACCATCTACATCCCTATGCTTTTGCATCTCACAAAGTTCAACAAAGTTATTTAGATGGGCAGCAGCATCTTCATTACCAATACTAGAAAATTGTTCTCTCATAACAAGATTGAGTAACGCAGGTTTTATCTCAAAGAAAGTATCTTTAGGCACAGGTGGAGCAATAGGTGTTCTCATAAAATCATTGGTGTTGGTGCTAGTGAAGTCACACAACTTAGTGTTTTCAAAAGTAGTCATTTTTTTGTGTTTTCAATAAAGAAAGCGAACTAGTAAAACTAATTTTTTTGTGTTTTGAAAACAAAACAAGCAAACAAAGCAAAAAGAAACTAAGAAAAACAAAAATAACAAAGTAAAGAGATTGGTTATGAGGGACTCCCCTTGTGAAGATGTCCTTGACTCCCCGGCAATGGCGCCAGAAAAATGCTTGATGGCTTACTGTTGATGTAGAGCTCGTTGGGAACCCCAAGAGGAAGGTATGATGAGCACAGCAGCAAGTTTCCCTCAGTTATGAAACCAAGGTTTAATCGAACCAATAGGAGCAAGGAAACACCCCAAAGGTGTTGCTAGCTGAGCCTTGGCAGGGCGCACTACCGGTGCTAGTAGCAACATGGAGACCTGCACAACACAACCACAGAACTCTGTCCCCAACTTGCGATGAGGTTGTCAATCTCACCATGTTTTGCTGAAAACAAAGGATTAAATGTATCGAATGGAAGGAAGTAATAGTTTGCAGAAAGTAAACACAAATTAGTAAACAGTTTATAGATTGTATGTAAAGAAAAGCACCGGGATCCATAGTTCACTAGAGGTGGCTCTCCTTAAGATAGATACATGCTAGGTGAACAAATTACAGAGGGGCAATTGACAAACATCGAGAAAGCAATACATGCATATACTAATCATCTTGACTCCTTTGAGATTCGATTGGGCATTACAACATTATACATAGACTGCCATCCAACTGCATCTATGACTAATAATCCACCTTCAGGTTATCATCCGAACCCCCTCTAGTATTAAGTTGCAAGCAATAAATTATTGCTTTCTGAATTGGTGTAATGTAAACAATACGATTGTTCTATGAACAAAGGATTGTTGTTTTCTCCCTAGTAGCAACAGCACATCTAGTACCTTAGAGATTTCTATCACTTCCCCAGATTACCAGAGGCATGAACCCACTATCGAGCATAAATACTAACTCTTGGAGTTGCTAGCATCTACTTGGCCAAGATAGCTACTAACAACGGAAAGCATGCAAGATCACAAATAACAAATACATGATAGAATCAATAATCAATCTGAAATAGCATCTCAATATCCATCGGATCCCTGCAAACACAACATGCAGAATTACAAATAGATGATCTTGATCATGAATGGAGCTCACAAGATCTAGACATGAAAGCACAAAGGAGGAGAACCAGACATCTAGCTACTACATGGATCCATAGTCCAAGGATGAACTACTCATGCATCACACCGGAGGCTTGCATGGTGATGAAGAAGGCCTCCAGGGTTAATTCCCCTCTCCGGCAGGGTGCCGGGAAGAGCTTCATATCTCTCCCGATCTAGGGATGGAGATGACGGCAGCTACAGACTATTTCGTGGATTTTTGATCGGGTACTTAGGGTTTTCGTCCCGAGGGCATCTTATAGGCGGAAGGAGAGGCCGAGGGGGTGATGGGGTCAGCAAGACCACCCCCTGGCGTGGGCCAAGCCTGGCCACGTAGCCAGGTGGTGTGGCCGGCCCCCAACCCTTCTCCGTTTCGTATTGTGGCATCTGATGACTTCCAGAAAAATAGGCACTTTGGCTTTTGTCCCGTCCAATTCCGAGAATTTTCATTTTCTGACTTTCCTGGAACCAAAAACAACAGAAAACAGGCAGCTAGCACAGTGGCTCTTGTTAATAGGTTAGTCCAAGAAATCATATGAAAAGTACTCCAAAGTGTGGACAAAACACAAGAAAGTGGATAAAACCAAGCTTGGAACATAAAAAATTATAGATACATTTGCAATGTATCAAGCATCAAGCGTCATTTGGTAATACAGTGGTTATAAAGGTGTGTTCAGGTACTCGGAGGAAACCGTAGAGGCAATATATGTCAAGAGCAGGATTTGTCCGTCCATGTGACGGGAAGATACTCAAAGGGCCCACTCGGAGAAGTTATATCCAATAGCTGCGCAACATGTGATTTGATCACGGGGATATCACTTGTCGGAACAAGTCAAGTAGCATTGTTCAGTAACGAGATTGAACATGACATGGTGATGTCATGGATTAGATCTCAGGCAATGCTAGTATCGAGAGACAAAGGGAATAAGACACGGCTGTCCCAGTTCAAACAACGAAAGATCTTCGTGGAACTCATAGGGGTCACATGGCCATCCAGGTCCCTCTGTCGATCATTGGTGCGGGAGTGTCCCGACCATGTCTGGAGTGTTCCCGAACAGTGGGGTATCACGCTTAAGGGCTTGATGATGCTTAGAGAGTGTTTATAGGATCAGTAGAATCGCTGAAGAATAGTAGAGAGAAAACCAGAAGGGTTTCGATAAGTCTAGAGGATGTCCGGAGTGGAGCTGGAAGTGTTACATAGCCATGGAGGTTGAATAATATGTGAATGAATGTTAAATATTTATTTAATCATTTATTCATAATTATTTAATAAAGATAAAAATCAATTTAAATGGTCAAAGGCTTAATGGGCCAATTCCCGGAGGGGAGAGGGCCCATTAGGGAAAGGAGAGTGGGAGAAGGGGCAAAGGGGATGGCCGGCTAGGCCTAGCCCCCCCCCCCCCACATGGGGCCCACTGGGGTGGCCGGCGGCTGCCCCTCCCCCTCCTCTCCTTTAGTCCCACCCCGGGACGTTGAGGGAGGTAGTACCTCCCCTCCCCCTATATATAGTGGGGGTATTTGGCCAGATAAATACACCAATAATCAATAAAGGTCTTCTCACTTTTGGGAGGACCTCTAATTGATATTTCTTTCTCCCCCTCTCACTCACGTGACCGTGGTCCCAAGTCTGGACTGCGCGAACGAGAGACATCTTCACCGCGGAGCACGGTCGCGCTGCGGGATTCGGATTCGGGAGCTCTACTTTTGCAACTGTTGCTGGATCAGGGAAGCGGGAGTCACCATCATGCACCGGACATGTGTAACTCCCCGCGAGGTGTCGCACTTGAGGCACTCAAGTCGTTGGAGCCAAAGGAGCGCGAGGACTTCATCACGACCTTGAGGTCGGCTTCGGCTCATCTACATCAACCACACTCTCCTGAGCGCTGACAACGCTTTTCGGTCTTCAAGGGTAAGTTCGTGAAAAGCCCCTCCCATTACTGTATTACTAATAGATAGGTCCTGGCAGCTTTAGGGGTTCAGGGGTGTAGAGTAAAATTTATTGTTTTCATACGGGGAACCCCAACAGTGGTATCAGAGCTAGATCTATGCATAGTAATGCTAGTTCGGGTAGAACACACGAGATGTAGCGTGTGGGCGTTGATCTTTTAGTTGTTACCCTCCCACGTGTACTTGTGTATACCGCAGTAATGCTTGATGGAGCGGCCCCCAACCGACTTTACGCGTTCATTCGCGAGACTGGTCCATGCTTGACATACGGCTTGTACCGTATAAAGTGGCTTAGGGGGGTGTTTGTCTCTCTCGCATTAGTTGGTATACCATTTGCAACGGAGGGACCCGAAAGGGGAGTAGTAGAGACAACTACTTGATCAGCGTTGTGCTGAAAGTTCGTAGGTAAGAACGGTTCTTGTGCGAAAGCCCATTCAGCCACGTAAAACATACAAAGATAAAGTAGAGGCATCTAACTTTGTTTTGCAGGGGGGCATTGCTTTGTGATATGGTTGTGGCAAAGGTAGAGTGATTACCTTTTGTTACACAGTAGTAGATAGTCACGGAGGTGATGGACTACCACGCCGGAATGACACCAGTACCCTAGTGTCTATGGCACCGAAACCCGGTGACGACGAATGGAGATCACGACATGAAGGACCATATCACATCGCATTTACATTCAATGTTAATGTTTGTATATCTTATTGGGTGCTAGTATTAGATACTTGATGGTAGCCTAATAAGATGATCCCTGTTAAAATTACCAACGATTGTGTTCCCCCCTAGTGTGCACCACCAAGAAAGTTCTTCAGTATGAGGCGATCCAGGGTACAGGCCTGGGTGTCAGACATATCTACATTCGCGTATAGTGGGTGTAAGACATGTTGCACAACGAATACACTAAGGGTTGAGTTGGCGAGCCTAGCATGTGAAGACATGGCCTCGGAACACGGATGGTCAAAAGATCGAGCACGAGTTGCATGAATGATGTGACCGACGTTTAGCGTCCACCCTTGAACCCACATTGATGTTCGTGACGATCGGGGGAGATGTGGCTGATAGGGGTCGTGTTATCACAAGGAACCCTTCTGGGGATAGGTGTTTCTGAGTGGATTTATTATTAACTCATTTAATTATAAACTTAGTCTAAATTCCTTTTGCAATTATAAATGTAGATGGCTCACCGTGAAGCTTACTTTGTCATTGAGGAATGGGTAAAGGGTGAGAAACTTAGACTTGATGGATCTAACTTCCCTAGTTAGCTTGTGCGCCTGAATGATCTCCTTACTAGGAATCATGTGGTAGACTACATACACCGCACAATGGATTTGAGTGAGCTAGACTACTATGAGACCCCACAAGAGCTGGCAGACCGCTACTATCGTCAAGAGATGTCCACCTACATTCAGATAATAATGCATTATGGGATGGTGGATGAACTCCATCCGCTCATGGGTGATCTTGATCCATATTCAATGGTGGATCAGCTGAGAGCAGAGTTCATAGGCCATGTGCACATGTGGAAGCACGAGCTGCTTGGAGAATTCTTTTCCATACAGATGGAGGAGCATACATGTCTGAAGGGTCACTTGGAGCGCATGCTTGATGCACACATGAGACTGGTTTACTTCGTGGATTACTGGACGGATGATCCGTTTGCGATAGGCGTACTGCTTCGATCATTGCCTCCTAGCTACGAAGGACATGTCCGGAGTAGCATCATGAGTGGTGATACGGAAACATTGGATTTCCAGGAGTTCATATTATGTTTCAGGAATGTAAAGGTTGAACCAATCACCGGAGAGGTCATCGATGACAAAGGTATATATTTGATATACAGTTTTATAAATGTTATAATCTTACAAACACATTTGCAGTGTTAAGTATATTTGATACCTGTTCTATTTTGCTGAAAATAGGTCCTTCTGCATGAGAGGTGCTTGCTGGAGAGGAGGTGACGTTGCGTGTTGATGGCGAGCATGATGATGATGGCCAACGACACTCTCCCTCGACATTTATCATTTAGTTTATGTTTAGGATAATTATTATAATCAAAAGATTGTGAACTTCTTTAGTGTGTCTCACACTTTGTGAGACGGTTATTCATATAAGTTTGTAACAAACAGTTGTTCTACTTTTATGAATGATTTATATTCGTGTTCATATCTTGTTTGATCACTTTTGAATTATCCTTGTTGTTTGAAACTAATTGATAATGCGTGAACATTTGTAAAATATTGAAATGCCTTGAAAAATACCCAATTAATGATATTTGATTAATGAATGAATCCATTGTCTAAATTCAAAGTTATGTGATAATATGTGAAAGTCATTCAATTTCTTGTCAGATATAAATCATGCCTAAGTTCGGCAAAAATAACTTGAACACCGTGTATTACTTGAATACAAAGTGTTTAATGAATTGTTAAAAGTAAATACATATTCGATGTATTGTGTTTTAACGAAAATGGTAATGATCATTATATGATTGTTTAAATGTGTAAAGTATTTTACCAAAGGAAACATGAATATGAAACTATTTGATTTGATCAAAGTGTTTCATCAACAATGGGTATAAAGATAAAAGAGAATCTAATTACTATGATTTGATCAATAGTAATGAAGTTCAACTTTATAAGAATGGCATAAAAGAAATTGTGGAATGCAAAACATTTTGAAACGTCAAAATGCAAAGCATCACAATGTGATATTAGATATCAAAGTGGGTGAATAGAAGGAACCAAACAAATTGTTGTAGTGTGGATGTAGAGACCATTAGTTTAGAAATAGTTAGCACTCAATTAGAATGTAGTGAACCATTTGAATTCGTGAAATTTTTTGAGTTATTCGATATAACCAAAACAATAGCGAATAAGTCCTTGTAGAGTATTCATTGGAAACTTTGAATATGAAATCCATAACTGAAACCAAAAGGAAAGCAAAATTCGTATTGCTTCGATTTTGGTGCATTCTTGAGAAAGCTCACTTTTAGTGATATTTCTCAATTATGGAGAAAATGGAAAATAGTGTAAAACACGATGAGGATTCAAACCCCTGCATCAGAGTGTTGAGAAGCGCAAAGGACAACGTTCCTGAACAAATCTCTTCACAGAAGGAAAGAATCAATGATATTGATCATTGTGTTTTCCCCACTGGTGTTTTCACTACATGAAGTAGGATTTAAAAATGTGATCCATATCTTGTATGGAGACATTTGTGAATCATTTGTCATGATTCTTGGAATATGACATACCTACGAACTACTAAGGAAATAATGGTATACTAGAATTATGAGAAATCCTATAAGCAAAATTCACTTGAGATTAGAAAGCAATTCGTTGCTGAATCTCACAAGCAAAAGGGGTTACTTGAATTTTTCCAAATGACTGCAAAACCATAGTGGAAAAGGGGGTGAATGACAAAAGCACAAAAGTATTGGACAAATTCAAATGAATTTGATTAAGGTGTGCTTCATTTCTAGAGGATTTAAAACTAGTAACAGTACAAGTATCTCATAGTAAATCTCCAAGTTTGATATTTGATCAAAGGATTTTGAAGTTGTTCAAAATAGTGAGTTGAACATCAATGGTTGAAAGAAAGAAAAGGATGATCATCATCCACTATGTTGAGACATAGGTTCTATCTTAGTAAACCATGATGACAACTTAGCATAATATGTGATCCAAATAAGGAACATTTAAAAGTGATTAAGTTCGAATCACAGAATGTTGAGCTAAGTTTGTTCGTACTGTCTAATAGAGAACTGCAGATATGTTTTCATAATCCATAAAGGATGACATATCTTAAAACATAAAGAGTTATGTTATAAGGGAATATGTTGGAAACTCCTATAGATACCTATTAAAGTCAAGTAGGAAGCGAGGTGAACTAAAACATGAAAAGTTACGCAGAGTGCACTAGTGTTTCAATGAATACATTTATAATAATAGATAAGGGTACCATCTAAAGTGTTGTATAATGTTATGGCGGGGCTAGTTCGCTTTTAACATAGAATGATGTGTCCTAGGGCACAGTGCCCATGAGAAAGTACTCGAGGTTGATCTAACGTCACTATAGGCTCCTGGAATCAGGCCTCGTTCTGCTGCCATAACGACGATGCATACACACAGATGCTATCATGTGATGATAAAGTATTAATGTCAATCAAGGTGACATTAGTAAGTTGCAAAGGATTTGGGACTATAAAGTACAGACCCAAGACTCAACCTCTTGTATGAGCAAGCATGTTCAGGGTACCGGATATATGGTGCCAATGATTAAAAGAACAAATGCAGCTAGTGTATTTGTACTCTAGTGCAACTGGGAGACTGTTGGAAATATGCCCTAGAGACAAATAGTAGTGAGGACTATTATCATATTTCATATAGTTTATGATTAAGTTTTATATCATGCTATAACTGTATTGAGTGGAAACATCAATACACGTGTGATATACAAATAACCAAGGGTTCCTAGTGAAACTCTAGTCACTGGTTCATTTGTCAACAGATGATCATGTTTCCTGATCATGTGGCATTTATGCCAGTTGGAAATGGAGTCATCTCATTCCAAGAATGAGATGATGAACCAATACCCAACCTAAACATCGTGACCCGATCATGTCACGAAGTTCAAGTTATGATGATTAGAAATGGATCCTCGTAGACTATTCCTTAGACCATGAGGCTATATCAATCATTGTCTCCTGAGAGTGCTTAGATAGCATCAAGCGCCATTTGGTAATACAGTGGTTATAAAGGTGTGTTCTGGTACTTGGAGGAAACCGTAGAGGCAATATATGTCAAGAGCGGGATTTGTCCGTCCATGTGATGGGAAGATACTCAAAGGGGCCACTCGGAGAAGTTATATCCAATAGCTACGCAGCGTGTGATTTGATCACGGGGATATCACTTGTCGGAACGAGTCAAGTAGCATTGTTCAGTAACGAGATTGAACACGACATGGTGATGTCATTGATCAGATCTCGGGCAATGCAAGTATCGAGAGACAAAGGGAATAAGACACGACTGTCCCGGTTCAAACGACGAAAGAGCTTCGTGGAACGCACAGGGGTCATATGGCCATCCAGGTCCCTCTGTCGATCATTGGTGCGGTAGTGTCCCGACCATGTCTAGAGTGTTCCCGCACCGTGGGGTATCACGCTTAAGGGCTTGATGATGCTTAGAGAGTGTTTATAGGATCGGTAGAATCACCAAAGAATAGTAGAGAGAAAACTAGAAGGGTTTCAGTAAGTCCAGAGGATGTTCGGAGTGGAGGTGGAAGTGTTACATAGCCACGGAGGTTGAATAATATGTGAATGAATGTTAAATATTGATTTAATCATTTATTCATAATTATTTAATAAAGAGAAAAATCAATTTAAATGGTCAAAGGCTTAATGGGCCAATTCTCGGAGGGGATAGGGCCCATTAGGGAAAGGAGAGAGGGAGAAGGGGCAAAGGGGGTGGCCGGCTAGGCCTAGCCCCCCCCCTCGTGCGTGGGGCCCACTAGGGTGGCCGGCGGCTGCCCCTCCCCCTTCTCTCCTTTAGTCCCACCCCGGGACTAAAGGGAGGTAGTACCTCCCCTCCCCCTATATATAGTGGGGGTATTTGGCCAGATAAATACACCAATAATCAATAAAGGTATTCTCACTTTTGGGAGGACCTCTAATTGATATTTCTATCTCCCCCTCTCTCTCACGTGACCGGGGTCCCAAGTTTGGACTGCGCGAACGAGAGATATCTTCACCACGGAGCACCGTCGCGCTGTAGGATTTGGATCCGGGAGCTCTACTTCCGCAACTGCTGCTGGATTGAGGAAGCGGGAGTCATCGTCAGGCACCAGACGTGTGTAACTCCCCGCGAGGTGTCACACTTGAGGCACTCAAGTCGTTGGATCCAAAGGAGCACGAGGACTTCATCACGACCTTGAGGTTGGTTTCGGCTCGTCTACATCAACCACGCTCTCTTGAGCGGTGACAACGCTTTTCGGTCTTCAAGGGTAAGTTCGCAAAAAGCCACTCCCGTTGCTGTATTACTAATAGATAGGTCCTGGCAGCTTCAGGGGTTCAGGGGCGTAGAGTAAAATTTATTGTTTTCATACGCGGAACCCCAATAGTACTCTCATCTGCTCCCATCCTTACAGCACCGGAACCACAAGAACCGATGTTGCTCTATCTTGCTGTGAGAAACAAAGTCGTCAGTATCGTCATGGTGGTGGAGAGATCGGAGGAAAATCAGGAACACTTGGTGCAGCGTCTGACTTACTATCTCAGCAAGGTCTTAACAGAATCAAAACAGCGGTATCCGCATTATCAAAAGCTGGCTTACGGTGTGTTATTAGCATCTCGTAAGCTACGGCATTATTTTCAGGAACATCCAATTACCGTGGTGAGCACAGCTCCCATGAGAGATATAATCAATAATAGTGAAGCCACAGGACACATCGCCAAATGGGGCATAGAGCTTTTAGCTTTCGATATTGAGTACAAACCTTGTACAGCAATCAAATCCCAAATCCTCACTGACTTTGTCGCTGATTGGACAGAAACAACGGAGAGTATGACCCTACATTTTGACGGGTCTAAAGCGCTCGGGGGCTCGGGGGCTGGCATGGTGCTCAAGTCACCCCAAGGTGATAAACTTTTTTATGTATTGCAGATACACTTCACGGCGACGAACAACATTGCCGAATATGAAGCACTACTACATGGAATCCGGATTGCTAAGGACATCGGCATCCGACGATTAATGTGTTATGGAGATTCAGATCTTGTTGCTCAACAACTGTCGGATATCTGTAAGCTAAACAAGCACATGGCGGCATATAGAGCTATCGTGGATGAATTATCTAAATCGTTTGAAGGGTTTGAAGTTCAACACATCCCTCGAACAGAAATTGAGGAAGCAGATGCACTATCTCGAATAGGCTCTGCCCGGAAAAAGGTCCCGGATGGTGCTTTTGTAGAACACCTCAAAGTTCCCTCTACAAAAGGACTAGATGAGGAATATCCGACCAAATCCGCTTCACCTTTAGTAGCAGTTCTGGCTGTGATTCCCAGCTGGACTCAACCCTATCTTAATTTCTTGATAGATGGAAAATTACCCGAAGACGAAGTTCTGAGCCGACAGATCGTCCGACGAGCAAAAGCCTATACTATAATTAGTGGTGAGCTCTATAAGCAGAGTGCATCTAGGGTCTTCCAGCGCTGTGTATCTCCAGAAGAAGGAGTGGAAATCTTAATAGATATCCACGAAGGCGAGTGTGGTCACCATGCTGTAGCCAAATCATTAGTGGAAAAATCTTTCCGACACGGTTTTTTCTGGCTTACAGCCAAGGCAGATGCCGAACGGCTGGTCAAGACATGCAAGGGCTGCCAAAAGTATGCCAAACAAGCTCACATTCCGGCTGATCAGCTATGAACAATACCTATAACATGGACTTTCGCGGTCTAGGGGGTTGACATGGTAGGAACATTTAAACGGGCTCCAAGTGGGTTTACACACCTCTTAGTGATGGTGGATAAATTCACCAAATGGATTGAGGCTACACCCGTCACTAGTTGTGATGGAGCACTAGCCAGAAGATTTGTTGAGGATGTTATAATCTGATACGGTTATCCGCATAGCATTATCACGGACAATGGGAGTAACTTTTCTATGGGAGAGCTTGTCGAATTATGCAATGAACAAAATATCTGGCTTGACATTGCGTCAGTCGCACATCCACAAGCTAATAGACAAGTCGAAAGAGTAAATGGTTTAATCTTACAGGGCCTAAAACCGAGACTCGAAGCACCACTACGACGTGCTGCGGGGGCTTGGGCAGAGGAATTACCTTCTGTAATATGGAGTTTGCGAACAACTCCAAACAGGTCAACCAGATACACACCTTTCTTCTTGTTCTATGGCGCAGAAGCAGTTCTTCCTAGTGATTTGATTCACACTTCTCCTAGAGTGGCCGCGTATATTGAAGAGGATGCCAAAATTTCTCGACAAAATGATCTTGACTTAGTCGAAGAAGTTTGCCTTGTTGCTGAGATGAGGTCAATAGCCTATCAGCAGAAGTTACGCAAGTATCATAGCCAGAGAGTCAGAAACCGGCCTTTTAATAAGGGCAATTTGGTTCTCTGGCTTGTGCAACAAAGAAAGCACAAACTTTCCCCAGTATGGGAAGGGCCATTTTTAGTTAGTCGAGTATTTCACAATGGTTCGTACTACCTAACTGATATGTGGCCAGTCAAAGAAAGACCTGCTACTAAGAAGAGAAAGAGAGCTGGAGGCAGTACAAATCCGGATGAGTTAGACAAACCATGGAATATTGCTCAGCTACATCCCTTTTATTCTTAGTTTACTTTTCTTTGTAATCATATATGTGTACATGTTCAATGAGAAATAAAGTCTTGGTTCCCTCAAAATCTTTTTGAGAAGTTTTTACCATCTTATTTCCGAATGATCATGTCACAGTCGAAAATCCCAGAATACTTGAAAGTACTTTATGCTCATGTTTGTTCTGGTTTAGATTTCTGATTCTAAAATTGATACCTTTGGATATAAATCTAAATTTTCTAGTCTATACTTTGGTTATTTGTGTGATTGCTGGATGCGGGCATTTTCCGAGTAGTGAATTGTTGGTACTGGAAGCCGCGGCTTTGTTTCCGAGTTTAAACTGGTTTAGTAATTGAGCTCCGTTGCTCGGCAAAGTTTCCGTGCTTAAAGTTGGCCGGCTCACAAAAGGGACGAGGCAGAAAGCCAGATAAATAATAAGTGCAGACAAAAAATATAAGTGCTTATGCAAACATTTCAGACACATAAAATCAAATCCAAAAGTGCTGAATAGATAAATTAAAACTTAGCACTAGCAAAAGTATTGTACTACTTATTTGATGGGGGAATACCAATCGGGGTATACCCATGAAGCAAGTCGCCAGCTGGAGCAAGCCGACTGAAGCTTAACCCTAGGCGGATCGACTCGCCAAACACGGCGACTGGCGCATACTGGACCCAGACGACACGCCGACTGGAGGCCCAAGATGGCGACTCCAATACAAAGCCCATTAGCACACTTGTAAACCCTAACTGGCTGCATATATAAAGCCACCAGGGGCACCCCCACGGGGTACATCACATGAGATCTCTCATGCCATATTAGATCTAGTCTCCCCCGCCGCCTCCGGCGACTCCATTGTAAAGTAATCTATGAACATATACTGGATTGACAGCAGGACATAGAGATCCTCCATCGAGGGGACGTGAACCTGGGTACATCGTATGCCAATCTCGCTCCCGGATTCTCCTACGTTGCCTTGCCCTTTTCTCTAGGTAAGCTACCCTGTAGCATCTGTCGTGATCAATACGACGACAGTTGGCACCCACCGTAGGGCAAGCGGTGCTTGGAGGTGATGATCCGGGCGGGATCCAGAAAGATCTTCGTCGGCGATCTTGGTGGCAGGGTGCATGCAAATTTGGGTTAGGCAAAAACACGCACGCTCCATCGCTGGTCACGGGCACTAATGGGTTTTTCTATTCGATCTTGTCTCTCTCGTGTATTGATTACTACATGAATACTTTATTTAGATCTAATCACTTGTTTGAAATCTATGCACCATACCACGTACTTGATGGAGAGGTTGCTCTGGTGGATCGGTTTTGTCCGCATTTATGAGATCAGCATCAGAGAAAGACCAATATGCTTGCACGTGGCCACGATCGCATGACTATATGTGAGTCGGCAAATATGCTTTGCCTCGGAATCAATCGAGTCCGGACCTAGAGATTTACGTGCAATCAGCTCCGCATCCAGGGGCTATCGTCGGACTCAGCGATTATCGAGATTATTGCCTATAGACGGCCTACTGACAGGCATGCACGCGATCACGGCTGCTCCTAGTCCAACTACACAAACACCAGTTGAACCGCACTAACAAACATGCTGCTAGCGGCATCGAGAATTATTCTCTATCATAGCTTCGTGCCAGGTGCTATTTTTCCATTTATTTGCTTTATTTTGTAAATCGGTTTACAAATATTTTTTGCCTGGTTTGTGCTGTCACTTTGGCGCAGATTTATCAATACATCGACTCTGGCAAAAATCCGGTTGACGTTGTCACGCGACCAGACAGCATCAAGCGCTACTCGCCGCGCTTGGAACTCACCGATCGCCAGTCTCCCAGACTCTTCACTGGCCACGCTCAGGACTCGCCTCGTCGCCGTGAACTCGCCACCGCGACCTCGCCATCACGGAATCGCCCTCGTGGACTCGCCATCATGGCGAACATGCCAACACGGACTCGCCATCGCGGGGTAGCCCTCGTGGACTCGCCACGCTCGGGGACTCTCCCTGCATGGGGTCGCCCTCGCAGACCCTCCTTGCTCGGGGACTCACCATCACGGGCTCGCCCACGCGAACTTGCCACGCTCGGCGACTCGCCCATCTCGGACTCGCCATCATGGCGAACACACCAACGCGGACTCACCATCACGGGGTAGCCCTCGTGGACTCACCACGCTCGGGGACTCTCCTTGCACGGGGTCGCCCTCGCAGACCCTCCTTGCTCGGGGACTCGCCATCGCGGGCTCGCCCACACGAACTTGCCACGCTCGGCGACTCGCCCGTCTCAGACTCACCATCCTACCGGCTAATCGCCTCACGACTCCGCCATAGAGCAACCCCCGTCCGCCACGTCGACTTCTCCATAGTGCGACCTCTGTCCACCGCGTCGACTTCGCCATAACGCAACCTCCGTCCGCCGCGTCGACTTTGCCATCGCGACCACCGTCCGCCGCGTCGACCCCGTGTCCGCCACGTCGACTTCGCCATAGCGCGGCAACCGTCCGCCGCGTCGACTTCGCCATAGCGCGACCACCATCCACCGTGTGGACCCCGTGTCGCCGCGTCGACTTCGCCAAAGTGCGACCATACGTCCGCCGCGTCGACCCCATGTCCGCCGCATCGACTTTGCCAAAGCGCAACCATACGTCCACCGCGTCGCCAATACGCGACCATACTTCTGTCGCGTCAACTCTTTCCGGCTACATCGAATGCGTATGCCGCGCCTACTAAGGGACCGTCATCGTCTGAGTCGCCAGAGAGGGTTGCATGCCACGCTGCATGGACTCACCACTGGGTGTCTCTTCCCCAGGAAAAAATCAATTCGCCTTTGTCAACCTTTGAAAGAGCGACTCTCAATGGCTAAGTAGTGCGGACGAGGACTCGCAAACCTAGCCTCGGATCGTCCATGAAAAACGCTAACCGAGAGCCATCATTGGAGTCGCCTTGCTCGACTGGCCTTCCGGGCCAAGACAAATGGCAGTGCTACACAAATAGCACCATGTCCTCCTCAACCTTAGACAGTGCGACTCGCCCGGCCAAGTACTGCGGACGAGGACTCGCAAACCGAGACTCGGATCATCCAGGTAGAACGCTAAGCCGAGATCCATCTTTGGAGTCGCCATGTGACTGGTCCCTCGGGTCAAGATGAGAGACTCGCTAACAAAAACAGCGCAATTAACATCATCGGGGAAACTCTCCTTGCAGACACGCAATTATCGCGGACTCACCACACTCAGGGACTCTCCCCTCACGGACTCACAATCATCATGGACTCACCATACTCGGGGTCTCTCCCCTCGCAGACTCACAATCATCGCGGACGCGCCACACTCGAGGACTCTCCCCTCGCGGACTCACAATCATCGCGGACTCGCCACACTCGGGGATTCTCCCCTCGTGGACTCGCAATCATCGCGGACTCGCTAGGCTCGGGGACTCTCCCCTCATGGACTCGCTCACCGCGAACTCTCCCCACGCGGACTCACCATGCTCGGCAACAACCACTACTATTTTTAGAATATGCATCTCTAAAGGGACTCAAGTCGCCTCTACAAGACAACTCGAGCCTCGGGGACTACTCCTAGGCATACTGCATGTCCGCGTGATTCTATGACCGCGGCTCGACACGCTCGGGGACTCGCCACCACGGACTCGCCCTCGCGTACTCAACACGCTCAGGGACTCGCCACCGCGGACTCTCCCTCGCGTACTCAACACGCTCGGGGACTCACCATCGCGGACTCACCCTCGTGTACTCAACACGCTCGGGGACTCGCCATCGCGGACTCACCCTCGTGTACTCAACACGCTATGGGACTCGCCCCTCACGGACTCGTCTCGTGTATTCCCCTGCACCTACTTGGCGACTTCACCATCAATGATTTGGTGGCCTCCACATCCTCTACGACAGCAAGTTGACAAGGCGCCGACCAAACTTCTCCAAAGGGCGACTCCGTCCAACGACGACTCCCCCGACGCGTCGACTCGCCTTGGCGATTGGGCAACTTTATGAGCTACTTGTCTGTTTTAGGAGCTCGCCAACGACTCACCATCGACTCTGCCCTGGAATCACCTGCACCGATTCGGCGGCTTGAAGTCATCGCCGAGTCCCTGACACGCTCGGGGACTACTGATGGGGGAATACCAATCGGGGTATACCCATGAAGCGAGTCGCCAGCTAGAGCGAGCCGACTGAAGCTTAACCCTAGGAGGATCGACTCGCCAAACACGGCGACTGGCGCATACTGGACCCAGACGACACGCCGACTGGAGGCCCAAGACGGCGACTCCAATACAAAGCCCATTAGCACACTTGTAAACCCTAACTGGCTGCATATATAAAGCCACCAGGGGCACCCCCACGGGGGACATCACATGAGATCTCTCACACCATATTAGATCTAGTCTCCCCCGCCGCCTCCGGTGACTCCATTGTAAACCAATCTATGAACATATACTGGATTGACAACAGGACGTAGAGATCCTCCATCGAGGGGACGTGAACCTGGGTACATCGTGTGCCAATCTCGCTCCCGGATTCTCCTACGTCACCTTGCCCTTTCCTCTACGTAAGATACCCTGTAGTATCTGATGTGGTCAATACCATGACATTATTTACAGATCCAAATTGTTTTTCAGAATGACATATTGTTCTTCTGATACTCTATGATGCAGGAGGAGAGGTAGGAGCTGCCAGATCGCTGGATACATTGACCGCGGCTTGATAACGTTCCGAGATGTTCAAGTCCGATATGGTTTGATCATCATCGAAAACTTCAGTTGTTTCTTCGGAAGGTGGAGGCAGCGTGTCCACACGGGTGAAGAAAGGAGTGTTGTAGCTGGTCAAATCAGCTACGTAGCACCCATATCCAGCACAGGAGTCCATGATGGCCTTGATATCTTTCTCCTGTCTGTCTTCATCCACTTTGTAGTACCCTCTGGTTACTGATGACCCACAAGTATAGGGGGTGTATCACAGTATTTTTGATAAGTAAGAGTGTCGAACCCAACGAGGAGCATAAGGTGCTGGCTAGTGGTATGGATCAGGAATTCTCTGCAAATACTTAGCAAACGGATTTTTAGGGGTTTTCGATAAAGCAAGTAAACGAAGTATGAGTAAACAAAAGACAGTAAGAATGAATGCAGCAAGTGGCCCAATCCTTTATGCAGCAAAGGACAAGCCGGTTGTATTTCTAAAGATGACCAAACGTTCTCGAGGACACATGGGAAGACTGTCAAGTGCTTTCGCTTCATATAGTCGATTAATCTTCTTTAGCTTGCTAAGTGTTGTGTGGTTGAACCTGTGCTAATGTACCGTCCCATCCAAGACTTAATACATACTTGTGATTAAACCCCCTTGCAAACATCTATAAGTACAAGAAAGTAATTAAGGTAAAACCTAACCACAACATTAAACTCTAAGACCCTTACGTCCCTTGTGCAATGGTTTCCTAACAGGGGTTCAGATTTCTGTCACTCCGGCAACCCCTACGATTAGTATCCAAATACACAATGCATTCCCCTAGGCCCATATAGGTGAAGTGTCATGTAGTCGACGTTCACATGACACCACTAGAAGAAGTACACCACAACTTAAATAACAATCTATTGAATCTTTCTCAACGCAACTCCACTACTAACAACAAGACTTCTCCCATGTCCTCAAGAACAAAACGAACTACTCACAAGACATCATATGGATCATGATCAGAGATGGAATAATGATGTATAACAATCTAAACATAAACAATAATTCAATGGTTCACTCAATAGCATCAACTACAAAGAGTAATCAACACCGGGAAAGTTTCCCCTATGAACTATAGCAAGATTCAACCAATTGTTACAGCAATATGGAGATGGTGATGAGGGTGCTGATGGTGATGATTGTGGTAATGATGATGATGATGATCCCGATGAAGTCCAGCTTGATGGTGGTGTTGATGGCGACGATCTCCCCTCTCCGGGAAGGAATTCCCGCGGCAGAAATCTGTCTGTCGGAGAGATCTTTATCTCTCGGTGTTTTCCGCCCCGTAGAGGCAGCGGAATCTTTCGGTGGTTGCTCCTCGAGTCTTAGGGTTTCGGGAGGAAGATCTACGCCAGAGGGGAGAGGCTGGAGTGGGCTAGGGTGGCCACACCACTCCCTGGCGCGGCCTGGGCTTGCCCGCGCCATGGGGTGGTGTGGGCCCCCTGTGACCCACCTCCACTCCATCTTCTGGCATCTTGAGTCTTCTGGAAAAATAGAATTTTCCGTATATTTTCCCGGATTTTCTGATCTTCACGAATTTTGCCTCCAAACAACACATTTTCCATCAGAATCCTGACTGCAGCGGTCCATGCTCCAAAAGTCATCAACCATGCAAAAACAGATGAAATAACATAAGTATCAGCTCTCAATACGAAATATATCAATGAATAATAGTGAATTAAGGCATAGAATAGTGATGCAAAATGGACGTATCAACTCCCCCCAAGCTTAGACTTCGCTTGTCCCCAAGCGAAACTGAGCTCAATAAACATGACCTCAGGTTTATGGAGTGAAGAATCGATAAAAAATACGGACAAGAAGCATCACATTCATCAAATACATAGATCATAATAGAAGACAACTCACTATTATACAACTCAACTTGCAATGAATAAAGGAAACACAATAAAGATACATAGAGTAAATCATCATTGGTAATGGCAAACTTAGCTCTTGGTCGAAGAATAGTTGATAATTTGCTGGAGTTCACAAATAGCCGGTTTTTCAATGAAAGCTTTCAAAGTAGTAAACTTCAAGATAAGAGCAATGTGCAAAACAAGGAACATAAGAAACATGATTGAATAAATCATCATATGAATGAATGAAACACATCAACTCAAAATACTTGCTGAGATAGAAGGGAGTAGGTTTACTGACTCAACTACAAAGTAAAAGAAAGGGCCCTTCAAAGAGGGAAGCAGGGATTACAAGTCTCATAAAGAGCTCCCAAAAATTATGATACTTACTAGCTTTCAGCTCTCATTGCCCCTATCATAGGCATCTTTAGGTGATTAAGGTTAAAGTGAGGTCCAATCTGAGTTATATGCTTGACAGATTATAAACTGAAGATCCCAAGTCCCTTGAGTACGAGGGCCGCTCCTCATGCTACTCAACTTTAGTTACCGGTAAGTTCTTGTCATCGTAAGTATGTGCGTATCATTAAGAAACGCCAATGGGGTACCCCTTGCCCGATGATACGGAAGAATCCCCATATCAAAATGACAAGGCAAGCAGACAATGAGTATCTCAGCAATCTTCTTATTTACCATGGGAAAATGGTGCCTTTTTTTTCTCTCTTTCCTCTTTTCATAGTATCTCTTTTCTTTTCTTTTTCTCAATAACTATCTCTCTCTTTTTTATAAGAAGAATGCTTCATAGATATCATTATGGTTACGCTGCAGGTTTCCACCATGTCAGCATGGATTAGACCAGCGGCCCAGGCGTTTCTCTAACACACATACATAACTCCATGGACTTACAAGCTCCCCTTTTATTTCACACCGACGACATCCGCAAACAAAAGAGCAAGGTATCAACTGGGTATATATTTACAAGTGTTGAAAGCGTTCCCCATGACAGCACGGTTCTGCTAATCCGCAGCCTATAATTTGTAAGCATATAACTTTCATGGAGAGTTCACAATGGTTCAGGTTTATTAAGTGCGGAAAATAAAGTGTGCCATCAAGTTCGTGAGAGCTTTAATCACTAACTTTCTCATAACAAGTTTAATTTGGAATAGCAATAATGCTACTAGGTAGGTATGGTGGACACAAATGGCAAAGGTTTTGGTTTAAAGGAGGTGGATGCACGAGAAGAATTCCCTCTCAGTACAGGTTTTTGGCTAGCAAGGCTGGGTAGCAAGTACAAGAGTTGAAGGAAACAAACAAACATACAAATGATAAAGAAAAACATGCAATCTTCCTTGGAAGCACAAAAGATCTTAATTAGAGAATACTAGACTTATGAGCAAATCAAGAAAGAAAGATGATGAAATTATTTTTGTCTCGAGTACTTCTATCTTTTTCTTTTCAACTCTCAAAAAGGGTGTTGCTACTGACTGAGCCAGGTTTGCCAAAACCAACTAAATTAACTCAAAGATCCCAAAGTGCTACCAATACTAACAACAAGATCAATCATATAAGCACGAATTGAAAACTAATATAAGCTATGCAAAAGAGTAAATGATAGAACTTCTCATTAGTACTCCATAATGGAAACTCACACCAAGGGATACAAATCTAACGAGAGAGGGGACACTTCCATAATGCAAACCATACTACATAATAACTCCTCTATTCATGATATGACTCTACTAATAAGGTAAAACATAGAAGATAGTGATATGATACCGCGGCACTCCCCCAAGCTTGGAACAAACCAAGGGGATGCCAAACCTGATGACGAATTACTCCTTTGGTGGTGGTGGTATCCTCTCGATGAGCTCTCTGATCAGTTTCCCCAAGTCCTCAATCTCGAAGGTGAGAGTACGAATCAACTCTGAGTTGTGCTCAATACGGCTCGTGATCATTTCAGTTCGTGGATCCCAGCTCTCGTGATTCTTTTTCTGTTCTTCCCTCTTGGAGTCTTCTTTTCCTGCATGGTTATGGATGAAGGTATGGAAGGGATTCTTGGTGTGTGGAGGAAGTGACCTTGGAGCCAAACTGTGACGGGGAACTTTCCCCCCAGTCTGCATCCGTGCAGTCCTTCTGATCTTGGTAGGTTTCACCACTCCATTGCTTGCAATGGTAGTGCCGGTGTGCGGACGTTAGCCTTGCTCCTCTTCACCTTCACTCTTGATCTCCTTCTCCTTCCTGGGGTCTTGGATGTCTTCCTCCATGGGCTCCTTCCCTTTATCCTTGGCGGACACCATTGTGCTTCTAAGCTCTCAAAGAGTATGTCCTGACAGAAACAGATCGAAACAAAAACACGACGAAAACACAATATATGAACCTCGGAAGATCCGGGGGGGCTATATATTATGAAGTTTCATATCAAAAGGAAGGTACTGGGAGAAAACGAGTCGGAGGCGGAGTCCGAAGTGGCCTCACCACCTGGTGGCGCGGCCAGGGGTGGACCCGCGCCATGGGGTGGTTTGGGCCACCCTGGCTCCATTTCCGTCCCTTTTTCGCTTCGTAGCTTTCCTTATTGACTGAAAACTGCAAAAATATAGTTGGATTGTATTTTCGTGGAGCTTTTCTTACCAGAACTGTTACCTAGTTGGAAACGGACTCTGCAGGTCTCTGAATTTGGTCCTCAATGAATTTCTCTGGAGTTATAACTTGAAAGGCATCAACATCTTCATCTTCATACACTTATTACTTGAGTCATAAAACCCTTCTTTTCCTTATTACACATTATCTCCACTTTCCTGGAAATTTCTTTCACACAATTCTTATTAGCAACATTAGTATAAGTGAAGTGATAATACCATTTGAGTCCAACTTCAACTGAAAACCATCGAAACAAAAGCTACTGTAGCAACTCCTTCCGAAAACCCAAAAAGAATTCAAAAAGGAAATCGAATAAAGAAGCAAATGCAAGATTGGCTAAATCTGTCAAAACAGACCAGCAGGTAAAGATCAATTTTTTCGAAAATATTCTGTTGCTCAAATCAAAAAGTGCAAAACTAACGAAAGTTAAATAACAACCTGGGGCAGAAGCACAAAACATTACATCTCAATCCGACAGACAGAGGTCTCTCACAAATTTTTATGGTGAAGCACAAAAATCTGTTTCGGGAGAGCAACTTTCCCAAATCTTACTTCTCTCTCATTAGAGGTTGATCTTGACACAAAAACCAAACAAAACGGATAAGGAGTGGTTATTACCGAAGTAATAACTTCCACGACTCAAAGAAACAAAAATTAACTTAAAGCAAAAACAAATTGGGTTGTCTCCCATAAAGCTCTTTCTTTATAGCCATTAAGATGGGCATGATAATTTTGAAGAAGCTCTCATAGGGATATGATTTGAAGTGAAAGAGAGCATTAAGAAGCAAAAACACACACACATTTAAGTCTAACCCACTTCCTATGCAAGGGGATTTTGTAAACAAACAAGTTATTGAAACCAAAGGCAACTTGCATAAGAAGGCAAAAGAAGTGCAACATAAAAACCTTCAGCATAAAACAGGGAAACTTGATATTATTGAGATGCATAAGAACAGTTTTCCCTTTCTCATAATAACTTTTAGTATCATGCATAAACTTAACAATATAGCTATCACAAGGACTATCATAGCAATGATCACTTATTCTAACAGAAAACACAGGAATACTAGCTCTCATAACACTACTGTGTGAAAAAATATTAGAGGTATCCTTACAAAGGATAGTGTGTCCCTCTTTTTCATATTTAGCAACAAAGTCTTTCACACTTGCTACTATAGGTTCATCAACCATTTGCTGATCAGTTTCAACAGCCTTATTCATACTTTCATTAACCATACTAGCTATCATAGAATGCTCCTTTACCTTAACTAGGAAAGGCATTTTCTCAATATAAGGTTTAGGTAAAACATGACTAGCAATATAAACTTCATTATTTCTTGCAGGAACACTCTTAGCAATATCTTTATAAGGTTCATGATACTTATTCCACTTCTTTTTAGGCACTTCAATGTAGGAAGCAAAAGCCTTAAAATAAGAAGCAATAGCTTGAGAGTCTAGACCATAAGCATTATTAATATTTTGAAAGTCATCAGTTCCCATAAAAGATTCAATGCATTCATAATCATGATTTATACCTGACTTTCTACCTTTGTCATTCTCCCAAGCTTCAGCATTGTCTTGAATACAATCTAGAAGGTCCCATTTAATTTCTTCTTCCATACGAGTGAATGATCCAGCACAAGAAGCATCTAATAAATCCTTGTCATGTAGAGGGAGCCTTGCATAAAAGTTGTTGATAATAATATTGTTGGGGAGCACATGAATGGGACATTTGAGCATTAGTAACTTCAATCTCCCCCAAGCTTGAGCTGTACTTTCTCCATCAAGAGGCCAAAAGTTGTATATTTGATTCCGATCTTTATGAATCTCACTAGGAGGATAAAACTTTGAGTAAAAGAGAGGCACTATTTCCTCCCATTCCAGAGCTTGACCATTCTTCAGCAGCTTATACCATTCCTCAGCTCTTCCTTTCAGTGATAATGAGAATAACTTCTTCTTAACTTCATCTGTAGTAATACCTGCACAATTGAACAACCCGCATAATTCGTGTATAAAGAGTAAATGATCACCGGGATGGACAGTTCCATCCCCAACATAGTAGTTATCCATAACACGATCAATAATTCTTATAGGTATTTTGAAAACATCTTTCTCAGCAGGTGGTGGCTTATCTACTACCTTAGAAGTGGTAGTAGCATTACCAAATAAGAAACTCAGCGAATTATCCATAAAAAAATAAAGCAACTAGCAGAAGTAAACAATACTCACAGTAGAAGTTTCCTTTACCAGTTCCACTCTCCAATAGCGCTTCACTCCCCGGCAACGGCGCCAGAAAATAGTCTTGATGACCCACAAGTATAGGGGGTGTATCGCAGTATTTTCGATAAGTAAGAGTGTCGAAGCCAACGAGGAGCATAAGGTGCTAGCTAGTGGTATGGATCAGGAATTCTCTGCAAATACTTAGCAAGCGGATTTTTAGGGGTTTTCAATAAAGCAAGTAAACAAAGTACGAGTAAACAAAAGACAGTAAGAATGAATGTAGCAAGTGGCCCAATCCTTTATGCAGCAAAGGACAAGCCGGTTGTATTTCTATAGATGACCAAACGTTCTCGAGGACACATGGGAAGACTGTCAAGTGCTTTCGCTTCATATAGTCGATTAATCTTCGTTAGCTTGCTAAGTGTTGTGTGGGTGAACCTATGCTAATGTACCGTCCCATCCAAGAATTAATACATACTTGTGATTAAACCCCCTTGCAAACATCTATAAGTACAAGAAAGTAATTAAGGTAAAACCTAACCACAGCGTTAAACTCTAAGACCCTTACGTCCCTTGTGCAATGGTTTCCTAACGGGGGTTCAGGTTTCTGTCACTCCGGCAACCCCTACGATTAGTAGCCAAGTACACAATGCATTCCCCTAGGCCCATATAGGTGAAGTGTCATGTAGTCGATGTTCACATGACACCACTAGAAGAAGTACACCACAACTTAAATAACAATCTATTGAATCTTTCTCAACGCAACTCCACTACTAACAACAAGACTTCTCCCATGTCCTCAAGAACGAAATGAACTAATCACGAGACATCATATGGATCATGATCAGAGATGGAATAATGATGTATAACAATCTAAACATAAACATTAATTCAATGGTTCACTCAATAGCATCAACTACAAAGAGTAATCAACACCGGGAAAGTTTCCCCTATGAACTATAGCAAGATCCAACCAATTGTTACAGCAATATGGAGATGGTGATGAGGGTGCTGATGGTGGTGATGATGATGATGATCCCGATGAAGTCCAGCTTGATGGTGGTGTTGATGGCGATGATCTCTCCTCTCCGGGAAGGAATTCCCCCGACAGAAATCTGTCTGCCAGAGAGATCTTTCTCTCTTGGTGTTTTCCGCCCCGTAGAGGCTGTGGAATATTTCTGTGGTTGCTCCCCGAGTCTTAGGGTTTCGGGAGGAAGATCTACGCCAGAGGGGAGAGGCTGGAGTGGGCCAGGGTGGCCACACCACTCCTTGGCACGGCCTGGGCTTGCCCGCGCCATGGGGTGGTGTGGGCCCCCTGTGGCCCACCTCCACTCCATCTTCTGGCATCTTGAGTCTTCTAGAAAAATAGAATTTTCCGTATATTTTCCCGGATTTTCTGATCTTCATGAATTTTGCCTACAAACAGCACCTTTTCAATCAGAATCCTGACTACAGCGGTCCATACTCCAAAAGTCATCAACCATGCAAAAACAGATGAAATAACATAAGTATCACCTCCTAATACGAAATATATCAATGAATAATAGTGAATAAGACATAGAATAGTGATGCAAAATGGACGTATTAGTTACTTGCCAGATCTCCATGTTTCCATGGTGGCTCATAACCATGGTTAGAGCGTTTTGCGCTGCGGTTCGCGTGTAGTACATGTTCTCAGTCCTGAACAAGTTGTGGCATATCCTTGGCCTTGTCTCTCACCTCAAAACCAGACATGCTATGCATATCCGGAACCTAGAGAACTTCGCCAATATCTTCGAGGGATTGGCGGAAGTCATGCAGCAAATCACCGACTTGAGTAAGCCGGCTGGTGCGAGACTCGGTAGAGGTTGAGTCCGTCAAGTTCAGAGGACCTGCGCATATAATGCAAAGGGTAAGTCAAGAAAACCCGGACTCCAAAGAGTCTAAAGATGTAGATATGTCAGAAAAAGGGAAACATACCAAAGATGACATCGTCGAATTTGGCCTCCTCTTCACGAAGACGCTGGAGTTCAGCCCGAAGTGCCTCAAAAATGTCCTTTTCTCTAAATAGCTCATTGCTGAGATCCGAGATTTTCTTATCTTGAAGCGTAATCTTGCGATCACGCTCATCGGTCGCCATGGAGGTGGATTCGAGAATTTGATCAATGCTCTTCCCATGATCTTCCTTAAGCTTATCCAACTCTTGGCGAAGTTCTTTGTTCTCCACCACCATGGTCTTAAGATTCTCGGCCTCCTCGATCATAGCGCAGGACTGTTTTACTAGTGCTATAAAAAAAGAACATACAGTTCAACAAAAATTCGACTATGAAATAAAAGACAAGGTTTGAGTTTCGGAATGTTTACCTTCGGCCTCATCCTTGGAAACCTTCATCTGTGCATTTTCAAGCCGAAGAGCTTTGATCTCTTTCCGCTTGTTGCAAACATTCTTCAACAAATCCTGGTTATAGGAATATACTTTCTGTAAGTCAGAATACCTAGAGTCAGAAGTCTACTAAAGAATCGGGCTAATATTTTTTACTAATATCAGCACGAGCCTTGGGGGCTACACTAGTTCATTCTTTGGCATCCTAAGGAAGCATAAAACCGGATTTGATTTTCCAGCTTCATGCTTGGGGGCTAGAGGATATGATATGAAATAAGGAAAATGGGAGTGAATTCCGACTTACATATTGCTCGCGAATGAGTTTGTCTAAACTCGAATTCACCTTGGTGACAACCTTCTCGGCAAAAGTTAGGGGGATCACCGGCGCAGTTGGAAGCACGCCGGACCTTATCTTCTCGTCGCGAAGACGAACTTGTTTAAGAAGATCAGAGTGTTTGATATCCTCTGCTTCTTGCGCCTCTTCTTCGGCAGAGATAGTCTGCGTCTCTAGGCATTCTCAGGCCAGCTGTTGAATCCCCTCCACATACTTCCGAGATAAGCCAAGTTTGGCAAGTCCCGGATTGTCCAGGAGATTCCCGGAAAAGGTCTCTGCCGAGGGATCATTACTCGAGGAGGGTTCACCCTTATCAACACCTGAGTCACTCATGGTGACATCAGTTTGCGATTCAAGGATCGCTGGCTCTGATGGTTGAGCCGGATCTTCTACAAGAGGTGGAGATGGAATAATCCCCGGCGCTGCAGAAGGCTGAGGGGCAGGAGTCGGAGGAGCCACGGCAGGAGAAGCCAGTTTGAGCTTCGACTGGCGCAGAGGCTTCGCGGCAGTTTCCTTCCCTTTGCCCTTGATGAGCTGTTTAGCTATGAGAAGATAATAGAACAAAGAACATTACATCTCAGAAGGAATTACGAGTAAAATACAAGGACCTTGTGAGGAAAGATTACCTCTTCAGAACGGGCACTTCTTTGGTGCCGATGGACAATGTTGGAGCCTTGCGTTTCTGAGGAAGGACTTCCGGCATTGGGACCAATTCACCCTCGTCCTAAGAAAACTCAGGAGGATATCCCTCGATAGGAGCGAACTCCGACTCGAGGGGTCAGCAAGCTGAAAAGGAAAAGTATCTCAGTATTGCAAAAATAACATAAAGATGAGCACGTAAAAAGAGTTACTGCTGAAGTTTACCGGCACAACAGGATTTTCCGCTGTATGCATGTGCAGGGACAGCTCCGGAATCTTCCTCTCGATCTGCTCCCTTATCAGCCATTTTATTTGGCTTACATAATCTTTCGACTTTAAGGACTTGGAGCTGATGCAGAGGGAGTCATTCTTCGACGACATGATGGAGTGCATCAGTCGATCTCCATGATGTTGAAGAGGTTGGATCCGGCGCGCCACCCAGCATTGAACTAAGTTGGACCCTTTCAGGCCCTTGTGCTTCATTAGGTATTTGATCCGTCTCTTGGCGAGAAACAGATCGTCACTGAGAGTCGGAGCGACCTCGTCCCAAGACTCTTGGGGCCTGGCGGCTCCATCAATGAAAGCCAGCAAAGTTGTATTTTTGCCGGGAGCAGGGATATCCTTGTGGTAGAAAAAAGTGGACGGCCATTGTTTGACCGAATCACTTGCCATGATCCGGGGATAAACGCGCTCATGCCTAACCGAAAAACTAATGGTACTGATAATATAAGGATTACCGGCAGTGATGGAATTTCTCCGGACATGAAAATAGTACCGGAAAAGAGTGAGGCTCGGCCTAATGCCGAGATACCCTTCGCACAAAGAGGCATACGCACTCATCTCTAAGATGGAGTTCGGGGGGAGATGGTGGAGATGAACACCATAATGATCTATAACCTCAGAAAAGATATCCGAGGGAGGGAAGGAAAGACCTCTGTCAAGGTGAGTGCCGAAATGCACTTGCTCATCGTCGCGGGGGTTGGGGACGGTTTCGCCGAAGCCGCTCCGCCAGTCGCCGGCGCGGAGGAGCCCTTCGTCTTCAATGACCTGGAGTTTGGGATTGCCCAGGACGCGGGAGATCCAAACTCCATGGTGGCTCTCTTTCTCTACCGCCGCCGCCGCTGCCAAGCCATAGGATGATGAGGAAGCCATTCTTTTGGTACGCCGGTGACCTTAGATGGGCGGCGCTGGAGGTGTTTTTTGCTGGTGGCAGTGGAGCGCTAGGTTCATGGGAGGCGTGGAGGAGAAGGAAATGGTGTTGAGAACTGGTGAAGAAGTTAGGGAGAAGAATCCACACAACTTATATCCGCCAGGCGCGTCAAGATTCGTGTAAACGCTATAGTGAACGTGCCACGCATCGTGGAAAGGACGGGGAAACCTCTGCGTGATGATTACGCCGCCTTTATCTCCATGCACGCATTGAAACGGCGCCTCGGTTCCGTGAAAGGCGGACCCACCAATGGTCGTGCTGATAGGAAATGTCTGTCAGTGACGTTACTTGACCATGAATATTGTCAGATTACGTTAGAGACCAAGTTCCAGCTTAGTTTGAATTTCGAGCTAGAAGCACGAATAAACTCACTCATAGGTCTGAATTATTTTTAAGACCTGGATCATATCTTTTGTTTGAAGTTTCAGGAACCCTTCAAGATTCTGCAAGCCAAAGTTCAAGCTAGATGATGATGAATCCGACTATGGATCTTGGACGCTTCCGGGGGCTGCTGTTGGGGATATACTTTCCAGGTATCCTCATAGTTCCTCACTGACTAGGGTGGCCCACTTCGGGTTAGAGCTTTTATTCACGGGCGGCCCAGTTAGGGAGAAGATACGGAGTCTAGTCCGGCTACAGGAAGGCCCAGAAGACTTACTGACATAGGCCCATAGTGTTACTTGTAGTTCAAGATGTACTCTGTAATCGACTCTTAGTGGTAGCTGGATAGATCTCTCCTGTAAACCCTAGGCCGGATATTTATATAAGACATCCTAGGGAGAGCCATTAGGGCACCTACCACCTCACAATAGTCTACAATCTCAGCTCCCATAGACGAAACCCTTGTAACCCATATTCTGGCTCTGCCGTATTACTGGATTGCTAGTAGGAGTAGGATCCGTCCAAAGCCAGCGGTTTCGAACTTGGGTAAACTTGTGTTCTCACCGTCCCGGAACACCGTACATCTCACACCCCTCTCTTCCACACGCCTCGAGGACCCCCTCGTGGCCAACTTGTCATCAATCCGACGATAACCATTGTATAGTGTACGAATAAACTTCGAACAATGACCGTTGGATCAAGACTGCCAAATCCAAACATTGCTAACTGTTAGATCTTCTATTTTCCCTTAGCATCGATAAATATTCTATTGATAGTCTTTAGCACGATGAACGCTAGTATGCGCAAACCACAAAACACACACACTTCATTATTCAGTTTTAGGGTCATTGTGTTAAATGGATGGACTTGGATGCAATTTTCATTTTTTTATGAGGTCCTTGATGTAAGTTGTAGTTCCATCGATCAGGTTAACTCTCAAGCACCTCTCTCCTATGAGACCTACCATAGTTAAAAGAAAATGCAACTACCCCAGTTAACACACAAACTGGACCAACGGTTTCTTATACGTAATGCCCAAGTTTTTAGTACTAGCATTTTTCAAGCTTCGTCCTAGCAAACTTTGCACACTTGAGTGACTTCTCATTGATTTAACGAAATTATATCAAACTTGAGCTACAAATAAGCACGATAGATTGCTCTTGAATTAAATGTATTTTCATAGGTAGATGGGTGCATCTTCTTCTAGTAAACAATGTCGTCGGTGTGAGTTTCTAACTATGAGGAAAGAAAATCCTCATTTTTCCGAGTGATGATGAGATTGTTCTAAAGTCTGAAGAATATGGATCTCAATGCCATAAGCCAAGCTTTTAGACATATTAAGTAGACCAACGTGTTTTACTTACGATTCCCATGTTTTATGAATTTTCAAACTCCCTATGTAGCTAATTAACTTTGCCCCACTTGAATGACTTCATGCCTATATTTATCAAAATTTGGTCAAACTTGAACTACAACAACTAAATTATTGTAGGTTGCTTCAAAAGAATTACAAAAAACTTTTGGAGGTGTACCCATTGGGGGCTCAGTTAATATATCAGAAAACAACCGAGAGTTTTGACAATAGGTTTATAACTCCTTTCTAATTAAGATTTTGCATCTTGATAATTTAACGAAAAATTAGCTCAAACTTAAGCTACAAGTAAGTGCGATAGATTTTTCTATAATTAAATGTCTCTTTAGAGGTAGATGGATGCATCTTCTTGTAGTAATCAGTATCACCGTTGTGAGTTTCCAACTATCAAGAAAGATCATTCTCAATTTTCCGAGTGATGATGAGATTATGGTTCGTTTTCATAAACAAAGTCCGAAGGATATGGACCTGAATGCCACAAGCCAAGCTTTCAGACATATATAGTGGGCCCTCATGTTGTACTTATGATTCCCGTGTTTTATGAGTTTTCAAACTTATTCTATAGCTAACTTTGCCCACTTGAAATTGATTTTATGTCAATTTATTGAAATTAGTTCAATTTTGAACTATAAGTAAATTGTAGGTTGCATTGAAAGATTTACGTTTTTTGGAGGTAACCATTGGGGGATGATTTAATATATCACAAACCACCACCGATAGTTTTTACAACAAGTTCAACTTCTTGCTAAGATTTTGCATATTGACAATTTAACAAAATTATATCAAAATTGAGGTGCAAGTAAATGCGATAGATTGCTCTTGAGTTAATTGTCTTTTCGGAGGTAGACGGGTGCATCTTCTTGTAGTAAACAATGTCATAGATGTGAGTTTCCAAATACCAGGAAATATCATTCTTAATTTTCCGAGTGACGATGTGATTGTTCCTTTCTGTAAAGACAGTCCGGAGAGTATGGATCTGAATGCCACAAGCCATGTTTTTAGACATCTTATCTTACCACTATATAGTGTACGAATAACTTTGAATAATGACTGTTGGATCGAGACTCGTGAATCCGAACATTTCCAGCCATTGGATCTTCTTTCCCATTCTAGAATCTAGAAGATTCTATTGATATTCTTGAACACAATGAATGCACTATGCATAAACCTCTCAAAACACACGTCTCCATCATACTAGAATATTCTCCCTTGTTTCTCTAGACCATGTTACCAAAAATTTCAAGTGTTAGGTAGCTAATAATCTTTGACTTCTACACATGATGATACAAAGTAGAAGAACCAAATATACACCCATACTTTATAGATGTTGATCAAATTTATATTTTTTCCACTTTACCTATTATAATTTTATATAGTGATGATATGCCAGACGTCTATTATCTGAGCCACACCTGCAGGGCACGTGCAACCTACTAGTATCTTATCTTATCTTATCTTATTATCTTACCATTATATAGTGTACGAATAACTTTGAATGTTGACCGTTAGATCAAGACTCATGAATCTTGCATTTCTAGCTGTTGGATCTTCTTTTGCATTCTAGCATCTAGAAGATTCTATTGATAGTCTTCGGCATAATGAATACTATGCACGAACCTCAAAACACACTTCTCCATCATACTATAATCTTCTCCCTTGTTTCTCTACACCATGTTATCAAAAATTTCATGTGTTAGCAGGTAGCTAATAATCTTTGACTTCTACACATGATGATACATAGTACAAGGACGAAATATACACCCATACATTATAGATGTTGATCAAATTTATAATCTTTGGTGCTTTACAAATTATATTTTATATAGTGATGATATGGCATACGTCTAGTATCTGAGTCTCATGTGCAACTTACTAGTAGCTAATAATCGTTGACTTCTACATGATCCTACCACTATATGGTGTACAAATAACTTTGAATATTAACCGTTGGATCAAGACTCGCGAATCCCAACATTTCCAGTCGTTGGATCTTCTTTTCCATTCTAGCATCTTGAATATTCTATTGATAGTCTTCTTTACAAACCACTATATAGTGTACGGATAACTTTGAATTTTGACCGTTGGATTAACACTCACGAATCCCAGCATTTATAGCCGTTGGATCTTCTTTTCCATTCTCGCATCTAGAAGATTCTATTGATAATCTTCGGCATAATGAATGCTATGCACAAATCTCAAAACACACTTCTCCACCATACTATAATCTTCTCCCTTGTTTCTCTAGACCATGTTATCAAAAATTTCATGTGTTAGGTAGCTAATAATCTTTCACTTCTACATGATAATACAAAGTACAAGGATCAAATATACACCCATATACTTTATAGATGTTGATCAAATTTATAATGTTTTGTGCTTTACCAATTATAATTTTATCTAGTGATGATATGTCACACATCTACTATCTGAGTCTCTTGTGCAACTTACTAGTAGCTAATAATCGTTAACTTTACCACTATATAGTGTACAAACAACTTACTAAATATTGACCATTGGAACAAGAGTCGCGAATCCCAACATTTCTAGTCGTTGGATCTTCTTTTCCATTCTAGCATCTTGAAGATTCTATTGATAGTCTTCATTACAAACCACTATATAGTGTACGAATAACTTTGAATGTTGATTGTTGGATCAAGACTCGTGAATCCCAGCATTTCTAGCTGTTGGATCTTCTTTTCCATTCTAGCATCTAGAAGATTCTATTGATAGTCTTCGGCATAATGAATGATATGCACAAACCTAAAAACACACTTCTCCATCATACTAGAATCTTATCCCTTGTTTCTCTACGCCATGTTAATCAAAAATTTCATGTGTTAGCAGGTAGCTAATAATCTTTTACTTCTACACATGATGATACAAAGTACAAGGACCAAATATACACCCATACTTTACAGATGTTGATCAGTTTTATATTTTTTTGTGCTTTACAAATGATAATTTTATATAGTGATGATATGTCATACTTCTACTATCTGAGTCTCATGTGAAACTTACTAGTAGCTAAAAATCGTTGAATTCTACATGATCTTACCACTATATAGTGTACAAACAACTTTGAATATTGACCGTTGGATGAAGACTCACGAATCCAAACATTTCTAGTCATTGGATCTTCTTTTCCATTCTAGCATCTCGAAAAATTCTATTGATAGTCTTCATTACAAACCACTATATAGTGTACGAATAACTTTGAATATTGTCGTTGGATCAAGACTCGCGAATCCCAGCTTTTCTAGCCGTTGGATCTTCTTTTCCATTCTAGCATCTGGAAGATTCTATTGATAGTCTTCGGCATAATGAATGCTATGCACAAACCTCAAAACACACTTCTCCATCATACTAGAATCTTCTCCCTTATTTCTCTAGACCATGTTATCAAAAAATTTAGTGTTAGGTAGCTAATAATCTTTGACTTCTACATGTTGATACAAAGTACAAGGACCAAATATACACCCATACTTTATAGATGTTGATCGAATTTATAATTTTTTCTGCTTTACCAATTATAATTGTATATAGTGATGATATGTCATATGTCTACTATCTGAGTCTCACGTTCAAGGAACGTGCAACTTACTAGTATATATAGTGGACCAACATGTTGTACTAATGATTCCTATGTTTTATGAGTTTTAAAACTTCCTAGCTAACTCCGCCACTTGAATGACTCTATGTAGATTCATCAAAATTAGGTAAATTTTGAACTACAAGTAAATTGTAGGTTGCTTTGAAAGTTTTAAGAAACAGATTTTGGAGGCACCCATCGGACAGTCAATTAATATACTCTGTATCAGAAACCACATAGAATTTTGACAAGAGGTTCAACTTCTTCCTAAGATTTTGCATCTTGACTAACTTGACCTACAAGTATGCGTAGATACTTGTCTCGAATTAAATGTCTTTTTAGAGTTAATTAATGAAAAAAGAAAGTGAAGTAATAACTTAGCTAGTTACCATAACATCACACATACCAAGACTAGTAGTATATGATTCTACACCCTCCGTTCAGAAATATAAGGCGCTTTAGCTTTGTGAGATGAATGTATCTAGATGCCTTTTAGTGTATAGGTTCACTCTTAACCTCTACGAACCCATACACTAAAAGACATCTAGATACATTCGATTCACAAAGCTAAAACGTCTTATATTTCTAAATGGAGGGAGTACAACCTAATTAATTAGGCCTTTGTGTGACATTACACATATGTTGTTACCCACTATGATGAAGGTACATGTGCAAGTTACTTGAGTAGTCTAAGTTATTTAGCACTATGTGACCATCCTAAGTCAGAATGGAGGTGTACGCACTATATGCCTTAAAGGCACCTGTTCCGCTGCGCTTCAAGCTGTTCACCACTCGTGTCGGCTCTCACTGGTCAGATGGATAAATCCACTTACTTGTTGATTTGGTATTGTATATCGTCGATCTTCTTCCATCACTGACAGAGAATAAATTCTTCTGCCGCTTCCAGGCGCGTGCTTTCGTGGAGCTACAACCAGTAGCTCAGACGACTACTACTCCCGCGTGGTGCTCGAGCAATTGCGACCATCTGTTGATAATGGATGGGAAGAATTAGACAATGGATTTTCTTTTGGTGGATGGTTGATTTTTTGAGAGATTGTTGACTTTTTTCTTTATTGAACTGAGAGATTTTCAATTTTGGGTCCGGTAAGGCCGATAGGGGAGAGGAAATTGGCGTTGTGACAGGCAAGCTTATTTGAGGTGGCAGCGTGTGGGTGTACATATGGTACTGCCATACTGGTAGCCCATTTTGTGAGAATTTTGTTGTTGTACTACACAAGAGTTCGAGAGTAGTAGTATTCCAGTTTTGATTCCTTAATTACCAGTGGAACCTTTATGTGTTTATTAGTTACAGTAGTAGTAGTATAGTAGTGACTGCACAAGATGATGAATGTAGAAGATCAAAGGATTATTACATTCGGCAAGAGGAGCTTCGAGTATACTCCAAACCGTCTCTCTGCCATGACCATTTATTTGAGAGGACAGTACAGCTCCATCCCGTGCTAGGCTAGGCCTGACCTATTTAATCGATAGGCACCAGGAAACGCAGAGAAGAGAGAAAAACCATGCTCGTTAGGCGGTATGATTTCAACCGATTTATTCTCGTCCTCTTCCTCTCCATCTTCTCGTTGATCCCCACTCGCCCACCTTTAGCACACGCCAACGTCGCCATGCCGCTTTCGGAGCATCTCCGTAGCCCAGTTTGATAGGCTCTGTAGATTTAGTAAAGAGAAAGAAGGCACGCTTGGTTTGATTTCATTCCGTATTTCTCTTTGCCTCGATCTCCATCCTCACTTCACCTCCAGCGTCCCGGCGACGGCCATTACCACTCGCACACCAATACAGGCACGCGCCAACGCCACCATGCCGCTTTAGGATCAGCTCCGGCGCCTAGTTTGATAGACTGTTTTCCGTCTCGCCCTGTCAGCTGTCGCTCGCTCTCTCCTCCAAAACCCCCAATCAAAACCAAACGCCATGTCCCCCCACCTGCTCGAGCCCTTCCTCGGGATGGCCCAATTGATCGATGACAGTGACACTTCTAGGGTGTTTTCCGATGGCCCCATTGAAGAAATCTCTGCTAGATGCGACGTCATCACCGCCGCGAGCCTCGCCGCCTGCTGCACACGTTATCTTTACTCAACAACACATAGTGCATCCCTGTCGAAACCTCATCCGTTTGGTCTCCCCTAAGTTCTTCACTCTCACTCAAGTGAGGTACCGCGTGAGTACAATGTCTTCTACCGCGACAATCGCATGAAGCAGTTCCACAGGGGCAGCTAATATTGCAGCCGGGGCAAGCAGAAGCCATAGAAGAAGTTCGGGTGGACCTTGTGCGAGTTGACGCTGCTGCACAGGTCCTCCTCCGATGCTGTGATGCCAGATTGTGAGGGTAAGAAGTGGGCAGGCGCCCATGGAGATTGGATCGCCGCTGTTGGCCTCGCCTGGAACTGGGACCTTGTGAATGTGTTCACTCATTGCCGGATTCCTCTACCAGCGATCTTCGATTTTGAGGCCACACCCGAGGTACTTAAGTTCATCGCGGCTGGTCAGCCTACTAATCTACTGAAGATAGCTATTTGTCGAGTTCCCACAGCTTCTGGGAACTATAAGGATTTATCTGTCCTGGCCATCTTCAACACGGTAATTGCCTTCCTTGATGGTTCTCATGGTATGTGGATGGTTCTTGAGAACCAGTTCAGCATGTTCAGCTACCGCGATGTAATTATCCAGAATGGAGTTATCTATGCTGTAACTCAGATTGGCAATGTTTATGCGTGGGATCCTCGGGCATGGGGTAAAATTTCCATCCATAAATTTTCAAGCTTCATCATTCAAATTTTGCTCAGCTGACCTCTGAATGTGCTTTCCTTGCAAGGTCCTGTGCGTCTTCCAGGGCCACTTTAATTAGACGGTAATCGTGAGTATAGTCCTGATCTATGGTGGTTAGCAAGATCTCCTGATGGTGGTAGCCTTATTCTGATCAATACTGTGGTCGTTTAGTGCTAGGCGGTATGACACTAGTTATCCTGCGGCTGAAAATGTTGTTTATCATCACGGCCGCAATATTCACATCTATTCTACTGGGTTTTGCTCCCATGTGTTCTCGATTGACACTAGTAGGTTACTTCCACCGAGGCAATGGCGGAGGGTTTTAGACCTTGGAGAATTTTCTATCTTCCTTGGATTGAACGATCTAATTACCATTCCAGTTGGCGCGGTAGGACTTGGCCCTGGAGATCTAACAAGGAGCAACTATGTATACACCTTGTCGCATATAGTTAGTCTTGGTGGATTTAATATTTGTCTAAAATATGCCGCATCAGTATGAATGCTCAAGACACTACCGTTGGTTTCTCAACCAACATTGGCTGGAATTTCCCTCAAAAAAACATTGGCTGGAATTAGCGGCAGACTCCGTTGTGGTTCATCCCAAGCTTGGTCAACACAAAGGATTGGAACCGGCATAATTAACGGTTCAAGGGAGATCATATGGAATAGGGATTTGCGTATCTTGAATTATTTCCTTCGCCTTATTTGTATCGTATGGCCTCAGCCGTTAACTTGCTGTACTCTAACACTCATTTCGCCACAATGTAGTGCAAGGCCTGCGATTTGATCAAACTCCTTCTGTATGCAAGCCATAGTTTTAGTCAGTGCGGGTTGAATATTCTGCAACTCGTTGTGCCTGCACCCCTTTATTATTTGTTGCACTTTCGAGTTCTCAAAAAATGTGAAATAAATCCAGAACATTAGCTATGTTGTATCTTGTGCATCTACAATATTTGGTCCCACAATAAGATCTTATGTCACCTGTGTCAATGAAAAAGAAAAATCCTAAGCAAACAATATCTTGTGTTCATTTGTTCATTTTGTGGTGGCCAGGCCATGTGCTAGTAATATTTTTGGGATGGAAATTTATAGATGAAGTATATAAATATGATCTATGTTCATGATTTATTTCACATTTTCTGAAAACTTGGAAGTGCCAGATGCAACAGCCTGTTACCGTTGTAGCTAGTTGCAAATTGTAATTTCCGTCGTGGACGTACCTAGTGGCTCCAAGCGCATGGTGCATGCAGATTCTCCATCAGGATAGTCCTTAGGACTGAGTTTGATTTGACGATAACCCAAATCAAATTAAAGGTGGGGGAAGATAACATATCCACGAAGGAAATACTATCTTTCTTCAGCGCAAACAAAACTAGACAACCCTTTAAGATGAATTAGGTCGGATAGAACTTTTGTCTTACAACTCTCTAAGTTGTTGTTTAAGCTCAACCAACTAGTTCAGGGGTATCTAGTACGGATCCTTGGAGAAGGGAGCAGTTTGAAGAACTTGCTTTCTCAAGAACTTGACAACATGGTCATGCGACAACATGGTAATACTTCTTGCAGACATCTAGAATATCATGAACCACTGGTATGTCACATAGTTCGAGAGGAAACTTGCTTAGTAAGGCAAGAAGACTTAGTCGCAGAGCTTTGGCACAAGCTTGACTCTTTGACCGAAGAGAGTGTACCAGAGTAGCGGACTTGATAACATGATCATCCTTCGTTTAGTGATAGGGCTAACCATCACATTAAGAATGACACAAAAATGTCCTTGGAGTTCAAAGCAATAATAACTGCTAAGAATCTCAGATGGCCACATTATTACGCACACGCATCATTCACGAGCACAAAAGCTCAGAGAAAGGGTGGGTAATATGTGTAAGAGCATCACTTCATTAAGAGGGTCATGAAACTCAGCATGACCTCTTAGTGTAAAGGAGTGTGATACTTTAAGGTAGAACAGAACAGAAGCTAATCAAGCCTCTTAATCTGCGGATTACAACACATTGACCTGGTACTAGATATGACAAGGTTTTGGAGTTTGTTTCTCCTAACATTCCGAGATGGTTTGTCTTGATGAACCACAAGAGTATCTTGCATCAGAAGACACTGATACACTTTTACTACTTGGCTACCAACTGGTAGACAAAGGTTAGACAACAACAAGGGAAAAGGAACATGCTCAGGATAGAATCCCGAGATGTGGATGCATAAGTCAACAATCTTCCGAGGACCAATGCAGGAAAGGTAGGTGTAGTAGAGTCACGGGTACAGATGCGGGACTCACGATACTCTTGTCATGATCTATTTGGTTCCATTAAAGAACATCTACCATAACATGTGGTAGGGGAAGTCCTTTATTTGTCATAATTTAATCACGACAATAGCCACAAGATTGAAGGCTATAGTAGAAGGTACTAGCCATCCTGAGGTTATGTTTGAGCATTAACAACATGGATCAACAAAATGGATCTTGGGTTAAAGGTCAGCATCATGTGCAAGATTCACATCAGCATAATCCTATACAATCCGGGATCTTCCGTTCAAGTCCAAGGGTTAAAACCCAAATAAAGGAGTAATTACCATCTTAGTAGCACAAAGGGTACTACAAGATAGTAATCACAAGGTAACTTCCTGAAGAAGAAACAACTTTTGAAATACCCAATAATTGAAAAGGAGGCTCACGAGGCGATAGGAAACCTCGAGACCTAGAAAAGAACACTATGGAACCTTCAACATGATGTTGTGGGCCATAAGATAGAGAGATCATGATGGAAAGAAATCTCTCAGATGAAACAGAACAAAGGGAGAAAAGAACACACATACCAGACAAGATACCAAACCTTTTCCAAACCTTTTCCAAATCAACACTAGATAAGATGACCCAAAGTTAGAGTGAAACTGGATAAGGAGAACAAGAAGCATACCAGAGTTTTCACAAATACTTTTCAGCTTTCAAATAGTTTTCTCAAACACTAGACTAAACATCGACCAGTAGAAAGGTTTTCCTATAGTCGGTACTGCTCTGATACCAAAACCTATGACACCCCCGGGATTAAGGCTAGACAAATCCCAAACCTCTGTCTGATATAAGCCTAACCTAAATCTCGAAAGCATACAGAGGGAGGATCGGTAAACAACAATGACCCTACTACACAAAAGTTATTACATCAAGCTCATAACTGAGCGAAGAACCAAAATATTACAAGCAGAGGTCACTGACCACAAACATCAAACATTGGAAGGCAAATTATGCTATTAAGTATAGCAAACCTAACAAATGACCTAAGAGGCCTGAAGCATAACGATGAAGTCCCAATCCATAGATTCCAGGCTACCGACCGGGAACCCCAAGCTACTCGTCGGTGTCGATGTTGTAACGAACTCTTCTTATATGGTAACACTTACCTGCTGCAAAAAGCATCAACAAAGCAAGGCTGAGTACAGGGTGTACTCCACAAGACTTTTGGCTGGTGGGGTTACTTTGCATAAAGCTAACTTTCTTTGTAAAAGAGAGAGGAGAAGCTTGACTAAACAGAACCTTTTAAAAGGGGATAAGAAAGCGATATCACTAGCTTTGATCTTCCTTGGATATCCACCGAATCTTTATCAGCTGAACCTAACAACTAGGATCACCCCCTCGATCCCTGAGGAAGCATCCTTAAGCACACTTTACTTACTTGCCAAGTTTTATGATTAGTTTATTCTTCTCTATGATCTTTGAATCGTTCCCAAGTCGGCCATAACCATGGACACGGATTTTTGAAAATATTAATAACCCTGTAGGGGTGCATAACTTTACCCACACGTACCAATCGATTCTTAGTGCCAGATCATTAGCCCTCTTCCTTGGAAGGCCGGCAGAGAGTGGTTGACCACGACCTTTACCTTGCTTTTCTCCGAGACCATGAGTCACGCCCTAAGGAGATGCTGCCGTAACAGGTCAAGTCCCGAAGTCGGTCCCTAGAGATGTGAACAGGGTTTGAGATTATGGAGTTGGTGCCTCTCCCATTCCCTGCCACGCTTACCTACCTGTATGAATGCACCTCCTCCACCTCCTTCGAGAACAACCAGAATGCATATGTCGAATGGAACGCCCGAACTATGTGACTCATGGAATATACTAGGCAAGTTAGTTGGTCGAGGGGTTTTCCAGGCCCCCGTGTGGCTATACGCTCGTCTTGGTTCAAGAGGCAAGAACTCAGATCCTAGTGGTGGCAAGTATGGGACTGCAAAAACCACAACCCGACGTGGCCTCCCATACAAGCCTTAGCATGTTTAACTTTCAACTCTGATCATACCATGTCATCCTGTCATGCTAGGTTCATTCACACCTCTGATTCATCAACCGAATGGACCAGTGGTAACAGCTAAGCTTGGCTAAGCATAATAGATATAACAGCTCTAGCGAAGCTCATACGCCAAACCCTAGTAATGCTAGGAGCAGTGGATCAGGGAGTATAGGCTACAACGGTAACATGCATCAGATAGGATTAAACTAACTATTGATAAAAGACTTTAGAATCGTATGCACATGGCAAGAATGAAATACTTTGAAATTGTAGGATCATAATATGTGTGGGGGTTTTCTTGCCTTTGCATGTTGATACTCATATATAGATCTTCGGGAGCCTTGTACTTGACTTGGTTACATTTGGTCAAGTATTGTTCGTCAATCTTCGATGGTGTTGATCTCGGGCTTCAATCTCGATCTCGATATCGTATACTACCGGGAGGAGGCAAACACCGAAAAGAAAGGGAAACAATCAACACATGGCATCAATGCAATTCTCAAGCAAGGATGATGATATGACAAGTTAAATTGTATTGAAATGAAACCCTAAGACATGCTTCGTCATTTTAAACAGGACCAGCAGGGTGCAAACCCTAGAATAGGGGAAACCTCGGAGTCACCTACGAGGGTCCAATGGTTATTCTAATTAAACTTGTCTTGTAAGTTGCTTAACAATGCATGATTGGGAGTCTATTGTGTAGATCTCATATTTCTGAACATTTTGATATATTATACATATTTTTCTGACTTATCAATAATAACTTATGGATTTTCTAGTGTTTATTCAATTTATGGAATTATTTAAACCATTAAAAAGGATTTACTGCATCATTATGACATCAGCACAGGCAGCTAAAACGTTTTACACAGGGGCTGGCCCTAGCCACTATGACTGACTGCTAGGCCCAAGGCCACGTCAGCAACCACGTGGGCAAAACAGGACCCACGGCCGGTTTGACCAGTTGACCGTGCGCGCTAGCGTCATGATGACGTTGGCACGACATCATGCCGGTGGTGGTCTCCCAGGTGGATGGCAGGGACGGCGGAGCAGGGCGCGTGGGACTACGGGGCTGGGCTTGTTCGACACGGGAGGACACTGCGAGCCAGAAAAGGCCGACGCCACCCCTGTTGGGTCACTAGAGCAGGAGCTATAATGACGACCAGCAGCGGAGCTCGGTGTCGCACGGCGGGAGGCCAAAAAAGGAAGTGAGAGGAGAAGGGGAGGGTGCTGGCATGTTCAGTGGCTCACCATGGTGCTCAAGGAGGGCTTGGCGAGGTCGGGCGAGGTTGGAGGCGGTGGTATTCAACAACGACGACCATCGGGGAGAAGAGGACGGTGGGCTCGATTGCGGCGGTTGAGTCCGTTCCTGCTTGCAAGCTTCGAGGCGAATGATGGAGGAGAGCATGGCGGTCACCGTGGTGGCCTCAGAATTGCAAGGGCAGGTGAGGGACGGTGGCGCGACGCAGCGGCCATGCTACGGTCTCGGGCGTGAGAGAGGAACGAGAGAGGGAGGTCGTCAGGGAGAGCAAGAGAGGATAAGGACGGGAGAGAGCCTCAGGGCGGTCATATCCTCGGCTCCAGGGTGGCGGGACGAGCATCTTGGCATGACGGAGATCGACGATGATGCCGGCGATGGAGAGGAGCTTCCCTATCGCAAGGAAGAAGACATACGAAGGGGTATCATGCCTGGGCCGAGGTGGGCTGGCTGCGGGCTGCAGAGAGCTGCGCGCGGGTGGCAGATACAGGAGAGGAGAGAATGGGCTGACCTGCTGCTCTATTTTTTATTTATAAAACCTTTTTCCATTATGTTTTCTATTTCCCTTTTTTAATTTCAAATTTCCCTCTTTTTTAATATTCCAAAAATACTAGAGGGTTTGTAAAACATGTGAAATAGTTGGGGGCCCCTTTATTCCATTTGGGCTCCATACATTTTGGTAGTTTTTCAAAATACAAAGGCATTTGAATGAATTTTAGAGGAGGAGGGAAATTAGGGTTTAGGGTTTTATTTCCCCTACTTATTTATCAATGCACATTTTCTTTAGTCCAAAAGGATGCATGTAATGCTCATGATGCACAAACCAACCCTAAATAAGGATTACTAAAACTAGGATGTTACATCATATATCCCTTTTTGGGAAATTGACAAATAGCCTTCATGGGCATTTGTCATATAACCCTTTTTGGGTAAATTGACATATGTGTTTGAATATGACATGCCTATCATAATTCGTCCATATATGTCCCAATCCAAGGTATCTATCCGAGTTATCCATTTGAGTTACATGACTCGCCATCTGACATGTGCCTCAAATCCGAGTTATCTAACTCAAAATCCAAGTTATCTAACTCAACTTCTGACATATGTCTCAAATCCGAGTTATCTAACTCAAAATTCGAGTTATATGACTCCACAGCTGACATATGCCTCAAATCTGAGTTATCTAACTCAGGATTCGAGTTATATGACTCAACAACTGACATATGTCTCAAATTCGAGTTATCTAACTCAAAATCCGAGTTATATGACTCAACAACTGACATATGTCCCAATCCGAGTAATCTAACTCAAGATCCGAGTTATATGATTCAACAACTGACATATGTCTCAAATCCAAGTTACCTAACTCAAAATCCGAGTTATATGATGATCTCAAGATACTTGGTGATTGAGACATAGGGAATCTGGTCATCCCGAGATGAGTGATGATTTGGGATATAGTTTGATGATATCCCTTTGAAAAGTTGACCAATTGATATTGATCATGATTTGTGATATTATATGATGCTATGATACCATGGAAAAGTGACATAAACAGTGATTTGAGATATGACATGATATATCCTGGCTAACAGTGCTCCGAGATATAAATCCTAGATAGAATATAACCAGGCAAGCTGGTATATATAGTAATCTGAGATATATGATAACCTGGCAAACTGATACAAATAATAATCCAAGGTATGAATCCGAGATATAATCCGAGGTATAATATAACCTGGCAAACTAATACAAATTGTAATCTGAGATATAAGTTAACCTAGCAAACTGATACAAATAGTAATATGAGATATAAGTTAACATGGCAAGCTGATATAAGCAGTGATCTAAGGTATAATATAACCTGGAGAACTGATATATAAAGTGATTCGAGTTATAAGATAACCTGGCAAATGGATTCGAGTAGTAATCCGAGCTATAAGATAACCTAACAAACTTATACAAATAATAATCCGAGGTATGAATCCGATATATAATCCAAGGTATAATATAACCTAGCAAACTAATACAAATAGTAATCCAAGATATAAGTTAACCTGGCAAGCTGATATAAGCAGTGATCCGAGGTATAATATGTTGTGATGACTTGGTAAATTTCCTTATCATTCAATGTCTCAAAATGAGCCAGTTGGTCAACAAGTGCATATAACCAACTCTCTACTGTAGTAACAGAGGACATAGCTAAAATACATATAGCAGTTGACATATGCTAGGTCATAACAGATGGCATATCTTATGTCTACTCTAAGAAAGAGTTTTGTGCATGGGGATGCTAAGTCAAATAATGACCCAAGTCCCTAGATACTTTTCTATCTATAGGTGATTCTATCGATATGATGGCTAGCCCCCGGGTTGATTCAAGTCATTCCCGGGGTGAACAACTAAGTAATAGAGGGTGATAGCCCCCGAGTGACATTCAAGGTTATCTCATGTGCGTGTTGGTGGTTGAGTCAGTTGATACTCACATTATACATGGTGATGAGATTGAGGTAGGGATATGTCTTATTGGTTGAGTCAACTGATACTCACCGCACACTTGGTGATGAGGTTGAGGTTGAGTCATCTCAATAAGAGAGGCTTGTATGTCAACTCCCCTGATCTCTGTATGTTGGGGAGGAGGATGAAAAGGTTGTTGCTCAATGGTGAAGCAGAGGTCGATGAAGACGATTCCATCCGGATTGAAACCCAACCAGCACCTCTAATCAGCCCCACGTTGGCTCCAAATGTCATGGTGGTGTCACGACATATGCCATGGGTAGGCTAAAGTTGGGGCCGCATGGACGTGGAGGAATATGGGGAGGGATGATGCAGTGAAGACCGCACATGGAAGAACTCATAGAGACACTGACGAGGGTTTAACTCATCAACGCCCATTGTTATGGACTTGGGTTTTGGAGAAGGAGGGAGCGCTGAAGGCATCAGTTGGCTAGCAAACAAGCACATAGGGACGCAAGGTTTACCCAGGTTCAGGCCTCGTAGAGGTCCCTACTCCTTCTTGTCTGCTCTTGGAATTAACGAAGGAATTGAAGATTACAGAGGTGCGCAGATGCAATCTGGCGAGAGTTGTGGAAACTAGGGTTGCGTGTGTCCTCCTCGTCGCCCCCTCCTAGCCTTTATATAGATAGGCTAGGTCTCGGGTAGCGGGTCGAGTCGGTTATAGATTAGGGTTTTCCCTTTGAACTTTCTATCTTAAGCTTCTTCTTGTCTTGCAAGCAATCGAGAGTCCGTGGGCCACTCGAATTCTATATTGGGCCTTGGCAACACTGTGGGCTCCCGCCGTATCCGGACCGTATATACCAAACTCGAGTACCTGTAGGGGATACCCATGTCAGTAGCCCCCGAGTGTACAGTGGAATCGTAGATTCGACTGGGGACTTATGAAGCCTTTCGAGTGCATGATTGATTATTTTTCGAGTGTTCAGTTTATGTCATAGGGATCGTTCTTGCGCGTGCCTGATTTAGCCGATGTATCGGTATCAGTTAACTGCCTTAGGGCAAAACAATGCAATTTACTCAAACTCGAGTCCCCGGACTCGAATTCGGAAAAGTGCTGGCGTAATTCGACTCAGGCCACGGAGGTCTTACCGGAGTTGAATTCCAGTGTATGGGTGTGATCACTCGACGTGTCCGTCAAGGCATGTTCATCGTACCTGTAGGCACGGATATGTTTCTGGTAGTGCACAGCAGATGCGTTGCCGGGCCTTATTCAGGTATTACCTTCACACTGTAAGGGCGGCATCCGAACTTTTGTCATCACGGAGATGATTCAGGTAACCCAGGAGACGTAATCTCTTTGTAGGGAAAATATGAGGCGGAGTCGCCATAGCATTCGAATGTGGATGTTATCAACACACAGTACGTTGTGTAAGGAAAAAATAATCATAGGGTGCGCGACTAGCGCTCCCTATGGGAGTAGCCCCCGAGTGCCTAGTTGAGTCGAAGACTTAGGCAGGGACTGAAGAGCTTTTGCGACTGCTGTCGTCTTTTGTTGCTTGTTTCAGTCGAATTTTCTTCCGGTGCTCCCTATGGGAGTAACCCATGATCCATAATCGAATCGTAGATTCGGGTGGTGGGTATGTTTTTTATGTTCAAATTCCTGCATAAAAATGAATCGTAGGGTGCGCGACCAGCGCTCCCTATGGGAGTAGCCCCCAAGTGCTTGGTGGAGTCAAAGACTCAAGCAAGGACTTAATAGTTGAAATCTTCTAATGCTCCTCCTAATGACATCCGTGCTAACGATGTGATGACCTTAGTTGCCCGCGTGGGTAGCTTTGACGGGACGTGACGAGCGGTGGGTCCCACTTTCTGACTTTGATTTGACCAGGCGTGTGTAATCTTTCGTTTCAACCGCGTCTCCTCGATTTCCGCGCGTAATGGAGGTAGTAGGGGACAGTTCGTGTTTTGTCCTCTCCACGTGTCGACAGCAATGTGCGCCATGCATCCAGTAGGGTTTCTTCTGGCCATTGGATGGCATCCGCAAAGGGGTTAAGTAGCAGCACAGCTGCGGTAATTTTCCCATCTGCCCTTTCTCTGCTTGTGCTTCCATTGCCATTGCCGCTGCTTTCTGCTTCCTAGAGCTCGTCCTCTTTGTGGCGCTGGACCAACTCCACGTCTTCCCGAGCTACTTCCTCCGCTCGCACCGCCATCGCAAGATGGGAAAAAAGAAGGGAGGCGCCACCGCTGAGTCCACCGCCGCCATTACCACGGCCAAGAAGAAGGGCGGCTATGCCACTATGGGCACCAGCGCCACCGGCGCTGGGAAAAAGAAGGGCGCGGGTACCCGCGTCACCAATGGTTCAGCATCTGGTTCCGTAGTCTATGATGTAGGAGGCTGCGGAATCCATGTCGACTCCTCCGCCACATATTTCGATATCAAGCTCATGGCGTCCGTCCAAGGGTGGAGAGACAAGTGGTTCTACATCCGCGACCAGAAGGCCGACGGAGAGCACTACGGACTCGCTCCCTTCAATCCTACGATGTCGTGCAAGAGGAGGCATTCTTGGAAGAATGTAGTGATGCCTAGAGAGTCCAAGGAGACGGAAGTGTTGTACAAGCGCGTCTACGACCTCGAGAGCCGCATGGGTAAAGAAGAGGGAGGTGCCGCCCTCATTCGCACATGGTTGCGCCATCGCATCTAGCCTCTGCAGGCCAGAGTCCACCCCATGTTCCAATAGGCTAGTGCGGACGATGTCACTCGCGTATCTGCCGATGGCATTTCCGCGGGTGAAGTAGATAAGAGGTTGCGACTGGTGAAAAAGTATACCGCCAAGGAGGTTCTCCCAGGTGAGCCAATCGTGCCTCCCTTCAACGCCTCTAACCCTCCTCCTGAGGTAGAATTGTGCTACGAAGTAGCTTTATTTGTCGATTGCTTCTAATTTCTTGATATATAATGAATTGCTTTCTGTATACAGGATTGGAAGGTGTCTCCCAGTTTGCCCGCTCTTCCTGAGGGGGTTATTCCTCGTGAAGTGGATGAAGAGGATGAGTCGGAATCAACTGCCCCACTTGAAGAGGAGGAGGGAGACCCCGAGTCCAGTGATCCGAACACTCGCAAGCGTTCTCGCAGCGAGGATTCGAATGCTTCGTCTCCTTCGACTCTAGAGGGCCCATCTATCGGTGCAGAGGAGCTGATTCCCGTCGTTCTTGTGCGCCCTATGGCTCCTCCTACCCGGAAGAAGCTTCGAGTGCCAAAGGAATCGTCGGAGTCGGAGGAGCAGTCCTTCGATCTTGATAGATTTGACTGTTAAGTTCTGTATTCACGACTTCATTTTGGTTTCTTCTTTGAGTTGTCATCTGTCTTGAAGCTTTTACTTGATTTTGTGTTTCAGTCAAGCGGTGACGTCGTCTTCTGACGATGTCCAAATTTTGAAGGAGTCCGGAGTCATGGACTCCAAGTCCAAGAAGGTGGCTTCGCGGTCTCCTTCTCCTCCATTGGCGGCCCACTCCGGGCATAATTCATCGAGTTCCCCGCATGCTGGGGAGCATCAGATGGTTACCCAGATGACTATGCAACAGCCTTCTTCGGAGTCTGTGGAGGATCATGTAAGTATCTTGTAATTGGCAGTCGAATTTATTCTTGGCGTGCTTTACTTGAACTTCAAATGTCTCTGATGCAGCTCATCGTGAGGGAAGCCGCCTGCCTGGCGGAGCAGGTTCTCAACATGGGTCGATAGCATGCACGACTGGACAATCGCCATGGCATTGTTGAAAGTAAGTTTTGACTTTGTCTTTGTCTTTTGCAAATATTATTGATTCGATTTGGTAACACTCTCTGTATGTTGCAGCTGAGCACAGTGAATTACTTCGCCACGCTGCTGCATTGGAGAAGATGTTGGCCATGGTGATGAAGAATCGCGACAAGGTGTTCGTAGCCTTGGAGGAGTCGCGGAAGCAAGTGTAGGATCTCCTTGCCTCCACTGCTGAGAGGGAGAAGATGTTCAAGGAGCAGCTTCTCTCAATTGCCAAGTCCCTCTCAAGTATGACTTTTTCATCTGGATATGCCTTGCTCTTCTGTACTTTAACGTGTGATTGTTGTACTAATTCTTTTGTGTATGCGGATGCCAGCGACTTGAGTTTTGATGCCCAATCTCTACGCCGCGCGGATGCTTTGGTTGGTGCCATCGCCGCAGTCGAGGACCACAGCGTATCCCTCGAGGAGACGCTGGGGAAGGCCAAGGATGTGCTCAGTCGCATCCGTGAGGACTTAACTCCCAAGGCCGGGATGATCGACAATCTCGGCGACTTGGTGGAGTCTCTGGCTGGAGGAATCCCTGCTGGCTTCAAGAACTTGCAGCGCTCCATCAGCTCCACCATGGCACTCGCAATGGTGCAGGCCCATGGTGTGGAGATGGATCCTGCCGCTATCTCTGAGGCGATGCCTGTCGACGTTGGAGGCCAGCAGGTAGTGTTTGCTCCCTTTGCTGGTAAATGCAAAAATTATGGTCCCTAGCTTATCGAGACACTTGCCAAGTACTCCGAGGAGCAGCGTCAAGCAAAATCTACGAAGGCTGCAGCGTCTGGGGGCACCGCCGACAAGTCCATGGCATCAGAAACTGCCACGGATGCGACGAAGCTCCCGAGGCCGAAGTTGAAGTCGAAGAAACATGTTGCTCCTTAGTTTTATATGTAATAGCTGTAGTGTCTGACCTTTTTGTGTCCGTGAGACAATGCTTTTATGGGGGTACCCCAGTCAAGACTTTGTTATGTTTGAATGTATCCAGGCCTTTCGTCAGTGTATCTTCAGCCTCTTATTTTGATTTTGTTTGGTTCGTGATAGGGTACCTCGAGTGGTCCTTCAAGTGATCCTCGGGATCCACCACCCACTTATGAGACCTTGGCACAGTCGCGTTCAAGGGTGGATGAGTTGTCCCTGCTTTCGCGACTGCGCGATCGCGTTAAGCAACTGGAACGTGAGTTGCCCATCCTCCGCGGTAACACGGATGTATGGAAGTCGAGAGCGGAGAAGGCTGCCGCCCGAGAGCAATATCTATTGGAGGATGTGACGCAGCTGGGCGATCAGTTCAAGTGTTAGCTTCCTGCTCTCTTATCTTTTCTTGTAGCCAGTCGCGGTAGTTCCTTGTCTTCATATTTTGCCTTTTTTGCCTGGTGTAGTTGTCAGCGCTCGTCATCCGCGGGATGAGAAAGACAGGATCTCCATTCGAATGAACGACCTGACCCAGGGACAGCTTCATGCAAGTGGGTACTTCTAGGTGGACCATGATCGTGCGATCGCACTTGCGACCCTACAGGATCGTGCTTCTCAAGTACTCCACTTTCTGAAGAAAGCGCAGTCGTGCCTGAGGAATATCTACCAAACGATGTTTCTGCTGGATGCTGTCCCTTCGAGCCTATTGGCTCTCCTGGCTAAGTTTCAGGATTTGAGTGCAGTTCGCGAGTGCGTGCTGCAGCAGTTAGTGGCTGGTGCCAAGGCTACTTTGTCGTTGGTGCGACTGCATAGGCCTGATGTAGACATTGCAGTTGTTGCTGCTGGGTTGCCGACTCTGCTAGCACGTTCGACCTGGTACATGGTTCCACATTATCAGGCGGTGGATCGTCCAGCAGAAGAAATTGTCGAATTCTTTGAGGAACAGACAAAAGTTCTTCTACTGCAGTAGTAGTTTACTTGTATCCTGCACATAAGTATACCAGTGTTGTAAAAGTTCATATGGATATATTGTATGTAATTAATTTATATTGATATGTAAAGAGCTTGCTAGCTTATATGTTTTGCGAGTGTATTTTACTCGGCAGTTCCTTTTCGTTAGCCTGACTTGTTTTATCTCAGCACCTTGCCAACCTGTCAGGTGCATTGCAACTGGGTTGGTGTTTTATCAAGGGTTCGATTGATATTGTGTCAGCTATTCAGGATACTGCGACTTGTTCGTAGAACGAATATGTAAAGGGTGGCGCAGCCCCCGAGTGATAATATTGCTAGAAAAATAAGGAAAAACACAGAGTTTCGGGGCACTTAGCTTTATTTATTTGCAGAACAGTACGAGGTACAATGTGTGGCTAAGTAGCCTAGCTGAATAGCCTTATTTGTAATGTAAGAAAAAAAAGACTACTAGGGGTAGAAGCGCCGTAGCTGCACGACGTTCTAGGGGTTGGAGTATGCGACTCCTGTCTCGAAATCTTTGAGGCGATAGGCTCCACCTGGGATTACTTCTGTAATCACGTATGGTCCCTCCCAAGGGGACTCGAGCTTGAGGTGCCCTTGCTCCTTCAGTCGGAGGACCAGGTCTCCTTTGATGAAGGGTCTAGAGCGTAGCCTTCTGCTGTGGTAGTTGTGCAGGTTTTGCTGGTAGATCGTTGATCTTTCTGCTGCGATATCCCGTGTCTCGTCAAGGAGATCGACAGAATCTTCGAGTACAAGTGTTGACTCCTTCTTGTTGTACACGACTACCCGTGGGGCTTTAAAGCGTACTTCTGCGGGTAGCACTGCTTTGGCGTCGTGCACCTTGAAGAACGGGGTATATCCCATGGCGCTATTTGGGGTTGTGCACAGGATCCAAAGTACGGACTGCAGCCCATCTGGCCAACATCCGGCGGCTTGCTCGAGTGGCCGGAGGAGTCGCTTCTTGATTCCACCGCAGATGAGGCCGTTGGCCTTTTCGACTTGACCGTTGGTCTGTGGATGAGCTACAGAGGCATATCTTATGTTGATTCCTAGGTTCTCGCAGAAACCCTGGAACTCCTTAGAGGTGAAGTTTGTTCCGTTGTCCGTGATGATGCTGTGTGGCACTCTGAAGCGATAGACAATGGACTCGAAGAACTTGACGGCGCTGGCTCCTGACTGGTTTGTCATCGACATGGCCTCTATCCACTTGGTGAATTTGTCTACTACAACCAGGAGGTAGACGTAGCCCCCTCGCGAGGACTTTGGGAGCTTTCCTACCATGTCAAGTCCCCATTGTGCAAAGGGCCAAGCCAATGGTATTGGCCGGAGTTCTGTGCTAGGTGCGTGCGGTTTGTCCGTGAATCGCTGGCAAGTGTTGCATCGCTGGACGATGTCTTTGGCATCGCGCATGGCCGTGTGCCGGTAGAATCCAGCTCATAGAGCTTTGGCGACGAGGGCGTGACTGCCGGCATGGTGCCCGCAAGTCCCTTCATGGATGTCGAGGAGGGCGGCCCTTCCGTCCATGTTGGAGACGCACCGTTGGAGTACTCCTGTGATGTTGCGCTTGTATAGTTCGCCGTTGATGACGACGAATGCCTTGGATCATCGCGCGATGTGTCGCGCGTCAGTTGGGTCATCCGGCAGCCTCTTGCTGAGAAGATATGTGATGTAGGGTTGAGTCCAAGATGGCTCGATCATCATGACACCCATTGGTCCTTCGAGTCCTATGTCAAGCTCTAGGTCATCAAGTGCCATTGGCTCATTGGGTGGCGTAGCCCCCGAGTCTGTTGTTGTGCTTGTTTTCTTCTCTGTGGCCTTTGGCTTGATGGAGCGTTCGCAGATACGCTCGATAAATACCCCAGGTGGTATGGGGGCGCAGGTGGAGCCAATGTTGGCGAGTGCGTCCGCCTCTTCATTGCTTTCGTGGCCTACATGCCGCAGCTCACAGCCGTTGAAGTCCCCTTCGAGTGTGTTGTAGAGGTCGTGGTAGGCGATCATATTGTCGTTCAGCGTGTTGCACTCGTGCATCGTTTGGTTGACGACCAGTTTGGAGTCGCCGTAGATGATGAGCCTCTTGGCGCCGCAGGCTTTCGCCATCCGCATACCATGCAGCAGGGCCTCGTATTCAGCTTCGTTGTTGGAGGCAGTGAACTACATTCGCAGAATGTATTTCAGCTTGTCTCCCTGGGGCGATGTCAGTATGACACCTGCGCCAGCCCCGTCCTTTCGTTTGGATCCATCGAGGTGCATTGTCCAGAGGTAAGACATATCTGGCTTTTCGGGGAGCTGGTTCTCCATCTAGTGCACGAGGAAATCAGGGAGGACTTGCGACTTGATCGCGTCGCGCTTTTCGTATGTAATGTCTCGTGGAGAGAGCTCGATTCCCCAAAGCGCGACTCGTCCGGTGGCATCGGGGTTGTTGAGGATATGCCCAAGCGGGGCGTCATTGACCACCACGATTGGGTGCTCCTGGAAGTAGTGGCGCAGTCGCCTGGCTGTCTTGAAGACACCATATGCCAGCTTCTGGTAGTGCGGGTACCGCTGCTTTGTTGGTGTGAGCACCTCGCTGAGGTAGTAGACTGGGCGCTGCACCCCGTGGACCTTGCTTTCCTCGGCACGTTCCACCATGAGCACCGTGTTGACCACCTAGTTGGTGGCGGAGATGTAGAGAAATAGTGGTTCTTTTTCGCGTGGAGTCACCAGTACTGGCGAGGTAGATAGTAGACGCTTGAGGTCTTCGAATGCTTCCTGCGCCTTGTCGGTCCACTCGAACTTGTCAGTTTTGCGGAGAAGTTGGTAGAAAGGCAGTGCATTTTCACCCATTCAACTGATGAATCGACTGAGCGCCACAATTCACCCAGCTAGCTGTTGGACGCCTCTTACGTTCTTCGGCTTCTCCATGGCTAGTATGGCTTTTATTTTCTTCAGGTTCGCCTCAATCCCTCTCTCGGAGATGAGATACCCGAGTAGTTGCCCAGATGGTACGCCAAAGGCGCATTTGTCCGGATTGAGCTCGATCAGGTAGCGGTCAAGGTTGGCGAAGGTTTCACGTAAATCGTCGATTAGCGAGGCTTCCTCTTTGGTTTTGATGATGATGTCGTCAACATAGACTTGGATGTTGCGACCAAGTTGATTCTTAAGGCAAGCCTGCATGCACCGCTGATAGGTGGCTCCTGCATTTTTGAGCCCGAAGGGCATTGTGTTGTAGCAGAACACACCAAAAGGCGTTGTAAACGCTGTTTTCTCTTGATCCTCCTCCTTCATTCGAATCTGATTATAGCCTGAGTAGGCGTCGAGGAAGCAAAGACGCTCACATCCCATGGTGGAGTCGATGATTTGGTCGATTTGCGGCAGCGGGAAGTGATCCTTTGGGCATGCACCACAGGATGTCCGTGTCTTTTTTAGGTACCAGCACCGTGTAGGCGAGCCACGTGCTTTCCTTGATCTCGCGTATGAATTTGGCGTCGAGCAGTCTGTTGATCTCCATTCCGACCGCCTTTGCTCTTCGTTCATACAGTCGCTGAATTGTCTGCTTGACTGGCCTTGTGTCTGGGTTGATATTGAGTGTATTCTCGGCGCCCTGGGAATCCCTAGCATGTCCGCTAGACACTAGGTGAAGATTTCCCAGTGCTCACGGAGGAATTTGACGAGCGCGAGTTCCTATGTGGAACTCAAGTTGTTGGCGATGAGGGCCTTCTTGGTCGGGTCCGTTGGGTGGACCTGGACTTTCTTCGTGTGCACCGACGAGTCGAAGTACAGGTCGGATGAACTTGGCTAGCTCAGGGGAGGCAGACTGTTGTCTGTCGACTCCTTTAATTTTGCGAGTTCCTCCTGCATACCGAAGGACTAGGAGATTCTGTTGAATTCCCTATTGCAACTGTCGGACCTCTTGCAGTTGTCGTTGATTGTGATTACGCCGTTTGGGCCCGGCATCTTCATCTGCAGGTAGGCGTAGTGTGGCACCGCCATGAACCTTGCAAACGCGACACGTCCGAGGATGCAGTGATATTGTGAAGGCCAGTCGACGACCTCGAAGTCGATGTGCTCTCGCCGAAAATTTTGCGCCGTACCGAAGATGACGTCGAGGTTGATTTTGCCCAGGGGGTATACACCTTTCCCTAGGACGATGTCGTGGAACATTGTGTCTGAAACTTCTAGACACGTCAGAGGGATCCTCATTGCACGCAAGGTACTCGCAAACATTAGGTTGATGCCGCTGCCGCTGTCCATGAAGACGCGGCTCATGTTGAAGCCCCCAATCTGCGCCTCGAGTACGAGGGGATAGTGGCCTGGACGAGGGACTTGGCGCGGGTGGTCACGCCGGTCAAAGGTGATGCAGGTGTCGCTTCCACTAAGGTACTCAGTGGTGGAAGGTGGAGAGTTGATCACCAAGTTGACTTGGCGAGTGATGGCCTTCTGCACTCGATTTGAGGGACGCCCCTTTTGGATCATCCCCATGTTGCCCACGGGTCGCGGGTATGGTTCACCATGATTCTGGACCGGTGGGGCCACGGGTGGTGGTATTCTGGGCGGTGGTGGAGGAGCTCCGTGTGCCATGACGCCTGGGGCGACTCCATAGCCCCTGTTGACTGTGTCGCGATTCATCCGAGCCAGACCCTCGTGGAGCTTGAGAAACTCGCGGTAGTCCTTGAGAAGGTGGCTGGATTTTTTCTTGCCGTCGTGCTTGTCGATGTAGAAGTGCACGTTGCACGGCCCGGACAGTTTGTCCTCAATGGTTGTTGCGGGTGCCTCTTCGCGAGTGCGGCGCTGCCACACCTGCATGGTTTTCTCGGAGTCGCGGTATTCGCCGCTGAGATAGCCGCTGTTGCAGTTGTCGTCACGTTTGTCGGCGTAACCGGCTGCGACCGTGTTGACGTCGTCGCGGTCATCGTAGACGCGCATTCGCCGCTTGCCTCGACGGTCGCGTCTGCGCTCGAGGTCATCGTTGTCGTCGGAGTAGGTGCGGTTTTTCACCGAATCCTCTCCGTCGTCCCACTGATTCGCAATTTCCATTAGGTGGTCGATTGTCTTGGGCTTCGAGCGGCCCAGCTGCTCCCTGAGCTCTATGCGGCGAACACCACTGTTGAATGCGTCGATTGTGCGGTCCTCCGAGATGTTTTCTGTGGAGTTCTTAATGATGGACCACCTCTGGATGTACGAGCGTAGCGATTCGCTTGACCTTTCCTGGGAACTCCTCAGCTCTTCGATTGATGCGGGCCTTTTGTAAGTGCCCTTGAAGTTGCGTACAAAGCTGTAAACCAGCTCATCCCAGTTGTGAATGGATCCGGATGGGATATTGTTGAGCCATGCGCGGGCGGTGCCCTGCAGCTGTAGCTGTAGGCATTGCATGGTCGTGCTTCGACTCCCGCCATGTAGCCTGACGGAGGAGATGTGGTCCTCCAACCAGATCTTTGGGTCTTGCAGGCCGTCAAACTTTGGGTCCTCCGACGGGAGTTTGAACCCTTTAGGCATTCGCTTCTGCCTGATGGCCCTGCTGAAGCATCTGGCGCCACAGAGTTCAGTCTCGTCCTCTTCTGAATCAGCCAAACGAGCGCATCTTGCCCTTGATTTGTTGATTTTGCGCTGCGTGAGGTCATCGCGAGCATCGTAGTCGTGATCATGCCATCGTGAACGGTGATGTCGAGATAGGTCGTGACTGTCGTCGCTGGACGAGGGTGAGGAATAGTGTTTTGCTAGAGCCTTGCCTTTCTTCGGGTCTGGCGTTGGTTCTTTGTCAAGGGCGGCCTCGATTAACCCCAAGCCTGCGATCATATATCGGTGCATGGTAGCTCTTGGATCTCCAGCTGGCGGCTGGTTGTTGAGGAGGTACATGGTGGCCGCTGTCACCACGACCTGCGATGTCTTTGGGACCACGTTGCCCCGCGTGTCGATTGTCACGGAGCTGAAGTCGAGGACTTTTGCAGCTTTTATGCGTTCTTGCTCGGTGAGATGGGCCATCCGAGATCGCCTCTTGATGGCCACGTACTCGTTGCCCTTGGAGGAGGATCCTCCGTGGGAGGAGAGCCCAGCTCGACGAAGACTCGACTCATCTGCCGCCTTTTTACGCGCTTCGAGTTGCACGATTGCATGTAGCTGGCACTTGTACTCCTCCTTTAGTAGCCAATGGTAGCCCATCAGCCTGTCCTGCGGCGTGCCAGGGGGTAGTGGATTGCCTCGGAGAGCTTCTCGGCAGTGGGCCCACTCGTTGCCATTGAGTTTAATCACGACATGTTCACTAGTGTGCTTGTTCACCATGGTTGGTGGTTCAACTGCCCATCCGTTGTTAACAGGTGCGCCATTGCAACCGTTGGGTGGCCCGCCATTAGGTATGCCACCGTTGGGCAGATTGGTGCTAGATCCATTGCCACCGTTTTCGCGATTGGCGGTGGTGTCGCCGGTGTTGATGACAGCACATATGAAGTGGTTGGGAAAGCTGTTACTTCCGCAACTTTCGGATCCGGAGCCGCAGACTCCATCTTCCGTTGCTAGGTCACCCAGATCGGATCCGTGACTGATGTCGCTATCCGTGCTCCTAGCTGCTGCTGAGGTGTTGAGCTCGCTGAGGGTGCCGATTGGTGGCGGGTACCACGATGCTGGAGAAATCGCGAGTGATGTTGGATGGTCGGGCATGCGAAGCGTGCCCATATGACCAACTTGGAAGCGGAAGCTCCCAATCGCCAGATTGATTCCATCGCCTACGGACTCGAAAGTCGGGCGAGTGGCCGGCGTGTGGACGGTGAAGTCGAACGCGCCAAAGAGCTGGCGAATCTCCGCTGCTGTAGAGTTGTAGATCGCGGTTGATGGGGCCGAAGAAGCCATGACATCAGCACTCCCAATTCCCATAGACGGCGCCAATTGACGAGGGTTTAACTCATCAATGCCCATTGTTATGGACTTGGGTTTTGGAGAAGGAGGGAGCGCTAGAGGCATCAGTCGGCTAGCAAACAAGCACACAGGGACGCAAGGTTTACCCAGGTTCAGGCCTCGTAGAGGTCCCTACTCCTGCTTGTCTGCTCTTGGAATTAACGAACGAATCAAAGATTACAGGGGCGCACAGATGCAACCGGCAAGAGTTGTGGAAACTAGGGTTGCGTGTGTCCTCCTCACCGCCCCCTCCTAGCCTTTATATAGATAGGCTAGGTCTCGGGTAGCAAGTCGAATCGGTTACAGATTAGGGTTTTTCCCTTTGAACTTTCTATCTTAAGCTTCTTCTTGTCTCGCAAACAATGAGAGTCCGTGGGTCACTCGAATTCTGTATTGGGCCTTGGCAACGCCATGGGCTCCCACCGTATCCGGACCGTATATACCGAACTCGAGTACCTATAGGGTATACGCATGTCAGACACGATATACCCAGGTTCGAGGCTCTCCTAGTGAGATAACACCTATACTCCTACATCTAGATCTCATATAACCTGGCCATGCATTATCGCTACAATGGTGCTCCTTGAGTTGTATTCCCTATGCCTCTAATGGCTATCTCTAGGAGAGCATAGGAGGAAGAATATGAGCTCCTATCGAGCAGAGAAGAGAGGAGCCCTTCGGGGGCCTCCCCTAGATCGATCCACCTGGTGCTCCTTATAAAGGGGAGCCTAGGGGACAAGACTTGGCTCACATGCTTTGGCCTGGTCAGACCAATCAGTTGTCCCATAGTGCTTCTCCTTGGAATCTTGAGTCATCAGTCTTATCTCTTCAATATATTCCATAGGATCTTCCTGAGATGCCCAGCATATTCCATAGCATCTCCTAAGATGCTCAGCATATCCCATAGCATCTCCTGAGATGCCCTGCATATTCCATGTTGCATGTGCCAGTCTGAGCCAGGGGCATCCCAAGACCAGCACATGACTTGAGGGGTTTGACCTAGCTTGAAGGAGTGTCGATGTAGAGGTTGGGGGAGCTGATACGTCCAAAGCATATCTATTTTCCCGAACACTTTTGCTATTGTTTCTCCTCTAATTTGTGTGATTTGGATACAACTAATACGGACTAACACTGTTTTTAGCAGAATTGCTTTGGTGTCTCGTTTTTGTGCAGGAAATCAACTTTCAGGAAAAATCCCGGAAAATATCGCAAAACTCCTATTTTACCAGAAGAGTCATTGGAGCTAGAAGACGGGACGAAGAGGAGTCACGAGGGGCCCACACCATCTGGCTGCGTGGGCCAGGCCAGGCCGCGCCAGGAGGTGGTGTGACTGCCTCGGACTCCGCCTCGACCTCTCCTTTCGCCTATAAAAGCCCTCTGACCTAAAACGGACTGGGAGGTTCGACGTTTTCCCAGATAGAGTTCCGCTGCGCCGCCACCACCAGATACCGCGATTTGGAACCAGAAACTCTGTTCTGGCACCCTGTCGGGACGGGGAATTGGAGGAGATCATCTCCATCTTCATCACCATCGCTTTTCCATCAACCATCCATGTTTCCCCCATCCATGAGTGATTAATCCCTCGCTGTAGGCTATGGGGATGGTAGGGATTGGATGAGATCGTTCATGTAATGGCATCAGATTGTTAGGGCATGGTGCCTAGTATCTATTATTAGTGCTTTTGACTTTCTTGCAACTTGTTATGCTTAATGCTTGTCACTAGGGCCCGAGTGCCACGATTTCAGATATGAACATGTTATTGATTCATGAGGATATTATTGTTTATGATCTTACCTGCAAGTTGTTTACACATATTATTGTCCGGAACCAAAGGCCCCAAAGTGACAAGAATCGGGATAACCAGAGGGGATGGCTGTGATATGAGGATCATGCGTGTTCATGGAGTGTTAATGCTTTGATCCGGTGCTCTATTAAAAAGAGCACCTTAATTTCCAGTAGATTCCCTAGAGGACCCGCTGCAACGGGCTGGCAGGACAAAAGATGTTGTGCAAGTTCTCATTACAAGCACGTATGACTATATATGGAACACATGCCTATGATTATTTAGTACTTGGATGCTTTACCTTATTTATCTGCAAGTGCCCTATATCTTGATTGCTATATGAATTGTCTTGTCCATGCAACGCCCGTCCATCCAGCCCTATGCCTACCGCGCTTTAATCCTACTGTTTACTGCAATTGTTACTACTGTCTTTACTTTTACTACTGCTTTTTACTTTGCTATTGCTACTATAAAACTGTTACTACTGATAAACTACTGCGAGCAAGATTGTTTCCAGGTGCAGCTGAATTGACAACTCAGTTTTTAAGGCTTATAAATATTCTTTGGCTCCCCTTGTGTCGAATCAATAAATTGGGTTTTACTTCCCTCGAAGACCGTTGCGATCCCCTATACTTGTGGGTCATCAAGACTATTTTCTGGCACCATTTCTAGGGAGCATAGCTTTATTTATCAAGTTCACTTGGAATCATTATTGTTCGCTGCTATCCATTCATCATGGGTAAATCTCGTGATGGAAAGGTTCCTATATTACCATCCACTACAAGGAGAGGTACAGTTCTGAACACCTCTTTTCCTCTTGATTCACCATCTATGATGAGTAAGCTCCTCACACCCCCACCACATACACATGCTACACATACTGCTACTTCTGCTGAATCTGAAACTTCTGATACTTATGATGCTGCTTCTACTGTGCTTGATAAGAGTGGTTCATTAGGTCCTTTCCTAGATGCTATGATTGCTAGAACTATAGCTGGAAATACTGAAACTCCTAATGAAGATACTACTACACATGTTAGTTCACCTGAGTCTAGAGAGAGCTATGATATTGAAGACGGATATATAGAAATGACTGATGAATTTATTAAAGAATGCCAAAACACTCATGGTAGGAGTGCTATTAAGAGTCTTCTTGAGAAACATACTGTTAGACCTAAATTATCTCCTAATGCTAAGCCTGCTACATCTCCCATAAACATTAAAGATAAGGATTATGATTTCTCTCTTGATTTATCTTACATAACCATTGTTGAGAAAGAACCTTTTTGTGGGACTAAGAATGAAAGTGATGTAGCACATATGACTGAGCTTTCTACCATGAGTGGCCTATTTTCTGATGATATTAAGATGCGCACCTACTTTGTTGCTAAAATTTCCCCTTTTTCATTGAAAGGAGAGGCTAAAACTTGGTTTAATAATTTACCTCCTCGATCTATTAATATCCCTGATTGCTTGATTGATACTTTCTTTCAGAAATATTTCTCTCCTAGTGCTAGACATGCCATTTTGCAAGAACTTTTTGATTTTAAACAAGGATAAAAGGAGATATTGCCTGAATCATGGGCAAGGTTTTGTGCTTTGTTTCATGCATAACCTGTATGTCCATTACCTAAAAATGAGCTTCTTGATATATATTATAATGGACTAACTGAAGAATCTAGGACATACCTGGATAGTTGTGCTGATTGTGTTTTCAGGAAGAGAACTTCCAAAGAAGCTGAGGAATTAATGGCTAAAATAAGCAAGAATTACGATGACTGGACTTCACCTGAGCCAACTACACCTGAGTTAACTGTGCACGAGCCAACACCAACATCAAAGAAGAGGGGAGTTATTGAATTAAATGATGAAGTGATAAAGGAAGCTAAGAAATGTCTTAAGGAGAAGGGTATTAAAGCTGAAGAAGTGAAGAATCTACCTCCTATAGAAGAATTATGTAAGCCAATCTCCCACCCATCCACTATTGAGGTATACTCTCTCCAACATTTTGATGAAGGTGATATTCCTTATTCTAAACCTCCTGAACAATGCTTAGAAGAATTTGATATTTTTATTAATAAGCAAGATAATTTGAATAAAAGAGTGCAGAATCATTTGATGGAAAACTCTAGAGCTATTATTGAGTTAAGGGATATTGTGGAAAGAACCTCTAATGATGTTAAAATGCTTGTTAAACATTTCCAAATGGTTCAAACTCAAATTTATCAGCTTATTAAGGTACAAAAAGATTTGCTAGTTAATGCTTCTAAAGAAAAACATGCTTATGAAATTAGAACGAAGTGGTGCTGCCACCCAGGATCCTCTATATCCTGAGGGGCATCCTAAAAGAATTGAGAAGGATTCTCAACAAACTGAAAATAGAGATACTTCTTCTAAGAGAACGAAAAAGAAACATAAAAAAGTTGTTGAATCTTCTGAACCTACTAAAGATCCTAATAGTTTATCTGTCTCTGATGCTAAAAATGAGAGTGGTAATGAGAAAAATGATGCTCCTGATAAAGAAGAAATTGAAGAAGAACATGAAAGGAACACTAAAAATGCTAAGTACACTAAGGAAGATTTTTTTGCTAATAAACATGGTAGTGAAAGAGAACCCTGGGTTCAAAAAGCAATGCCTTTTCCTAATAAGAAACACAAGTCAAAGGAAGACGAACAATATAATAAGTTTTGTGAGTGGATGAAACCTTTATTTTTGCAAATTCCTTTAACTGATGCTATTAAATTACCTCTGTATTCAAAGTATATGAAGGATATTGTCTCTAATAAAAGGAAGATCCCTAATGAGGAAATTTCTACTTTGCTTGCTAATTATTCCTTTAATGGTAAGGTTCCAAAGAAACTTGGCGACCCTGGGGTTCCAACTATTCCATGTTCTATTAAAAATAGCTATGTTAGAACTGATTTGTGTGATTTGGGAGCAGGAGTTAGTGTTATGCCTTTTTCTCTCTACAAGAGACTTCAACTGGAAAAGTTAATACCAACCGATATATCTTTGCAAATGGCTGATAAATCTACTACTATTCATGTTGGTATATGTGAGGATGTTCTTGTTCAAATGGCTCATAATTGCTTGATATTAACTGACTTTGTTGTGCTTGAAATGCCTGAAGATGATAATATGTCTATTATTCTTGGGAGACCTTTTCTTAATACTACAGGAGGTGTTATTAATTGCAACCAAGGAAAGGTAACTTTTAATGTTAATGACAAGGAGCATACTGTCTATTTCCCCAAGAAGATTGATAAGACCTATGGCCTAAGTTCAATTGAAAATGTTGAGGGCATCCAAGTAGGAGAAATATATTGTCCCATACCACGACAAAAATATGAAACTATTATGATTGGGACCATTGCTATCAAGGTTGAGGTAACATAATCATTTAGTGAAATGCAAAGTTTTGTTTCATATAAAATTGTTTGGGTAACAGGACCTGATCAGCCTTGTTAACAAAGGGATTTTAATGAACAAGACAATGTTTCACCATGATTATCTTTGCTAACTTTTAGTTTATCCATTTTAATTTTTGCTTTCACTTAGTTTACTTTTCTATTACTAGTTTCTTGCATATTAGAGTGTCTTAGAACTTCTGAAGTTTTAGTTTTGTTTTGTCATTGCATCATTCCAATATTATCTTTCTGTCAGAAAATCATTCATCAATACCTGAAAATTCCTAAAAAATAAAGTGTCTCGAAAAATTCCAGAAAATTCATATTAAATTTTTACATGAAAAAAGGGGCAAAGAAGTACCGGAGTGACCCAGGAGGGCCCACCAGGCAGGCACACCACCTGGTGGCGCGGCCACACCAGGGGCACGCCTGGCCATGGTGTGGGTCACCCCTGGCCCTCCATGTATTCTCCTACCTGCCACTCCTTTCTCTCTCCCGAGAAAACACAAATTCATTGCTCAAACCCGTGTTCTTGTTGTTCCTGCTCACGATTTTTGATCTCCTTGCTCAGCCCATCTTAGCTGCTGAGATTTGGAGCATTTTTTCTCCGGTATTTGACTCCTCCACTTGTCCAAGTAGATTTGTGTTTAGTCGATTATATCTTGAGTATTTTGCTACTGTAGGTGACAGATTATGTGAGATTGCATGCTTGTTCAATGCTTAGAGAAATTGTTGTGATGCATGTTTAGGCCCTTTACAAGTCCCTATAAGTAGTTCCTTTCATGATGTAATCACTTTGCAATCACTTGTATGATGGTTGTCTAAAATTTCAGAAAAATAGATGAATGAACACCAACTCAACCAACATGAATTAAGGGTGCCCGAGGTTATGAAGGTTCACCGTGAGGAAGAAGTTTTCTCTTCTATTTATCCATGCCCCGAATTCATGAAGGCTGCAGGGATTTCTCAAGATTTCCAGACTTTAATTTCTAATGCAGGATTGGAGCATTTTGTGGGAGATGAACCTTACCAATATGTGAAACTAACTATGTCTATGGTGCAGGATTTTCGATTTAGTTGCTCCTTGCCTAACCCCATGGTTCATTACAAAATTTACAATATAGCTGTCGATCTTCCTTTTGATGATTTTTGTGCAGCTATTAAAGTACTATAGTGGGGTTCGTGTGAAAGGATTAGAGAGCGGCCTACACCACTCATGGAATTGTATGCAGAGATTTGCCAGGGGAACAGCTTCTCAAAGGAAAGTGGTAAAATTCGTAATATTCACCTCTCGTCTATTCGATACTTTGCCTACTTTATTGCCAAGTGCGTTCTCGCTAGGAAAACTGCTAGTAAATTATCCTCGTATGATCTAGCCTTCATCTCAGCTACCTTAAAACAAGAGATGACTTATAATTTGGGTGCTTTGATAGCTTTCTGTCTTGCTGCTAACCACGAGAAAGGTGGAATTTGTGGAGGCATCATCGCCTCTCGGTTATTAGCTATGCATGGTGTAGCGCCTCATCATTCAGACCTACAGTTTCCCATAGAGAGGCTTGATCTTAATTCCATGATACAACATAAATTCGTTTCTTCTTGGGCTAATCTGAGTGATTTATCTTATGAAATAACCTTTCTCAAGGCTGGTTGGAGAAGAGGTAAGTCTGAGCATTTTGTTCTTTTGCCTGCACCTGTTTTGTTTAACCTTGATGCCAGGGTAGGATGGTCACTCACTGAGGAAGAGCTCGATACATATCTAGGGGATCTCTCCCAGCAAGAGCAGGATACTGGAAGGGAGGTTACATATGATTTGGTCCAGCCCTCGAATGAGGCGGAGTCTTCATACCAATACCTTCCTATGATTTGGGAGCTTCTTCTTTGCAAGGGCCTAACTACGATCATTCTTATGATGACCCGCCGGCTTGGAGTTCCTACCCGCGTTGGGGTTGATGCCCACTTAGGCCAAAAGCCTAAGCTTGGGGGGGTATACCGACATCGCAGTCATCTACATATCATGTTAAGTCGGTACTTTGCATATCCATGTTTCGCTTTCTTTCTAGTTTTGTTCTTGCTTTATTTCTGCTTTCCAAAACACAAAAAGACCAAAAATATTTCCGTTATTTCTCTTTGCTTGTTTCTTTGTCTTTTAGCTTTGGTTTGCTTCATCCTTTCTAGCTTTGTTTTGATTATTCAAAAATCCTAAAATGATTTCGCTTTGCTTGTTTTTCCCTTCGGTTCTTGCCTTTAAAAAATTGAAAACCCAAAAATATTTGTTATTCTTCTCTGGTTTTGTAAAGTTTGTTGCAGGGTTCAGTGGTCCTTAGTGACTCCTTGGAGTTTGGTTTTATATTATTATTCAAATCACACTAGTGAAAGGAAATGTTGATTGATGACAACTCGAGGTGTGGTAAGAGGCTGGTATGAACTCTATTTGTTTTTCATTTTTGTACATATACTCATCATTGTGAGAATGCTTAGTCTGTTTATGTAAGGAGTATGTTATTTAATGGATGCTTAGTAGTTCTTGCTCTCTTATGGTTAGTTCCAATCCATTACTAGTTCGTAGCATGTCATGTAAATATTTGCTTGCATTGTTCTATTCATAACTTGGTATGACATTGTGGTATCCTCCTCCGAATGTTTTATTTGAATCGACTTGGCACATGCTCATGCATATGACTAAACAAAAAGTCAGTTAAGCCTCGATGATTTATTCTACTTCAGAGTTCTTGTGTCACTTTTATGCCACTATTCATCTTGTTTTGTTGCAAGCATGATTATGGCAGTTACTGCTCTCTCGATTGTCGATCCCTTTCTATTGCTAGCCTTCACTTGTGCTGAGTATAAGATTTACTCATGCATCCAACTCCCCGAAACCAAAGTTGTCAACAAGAGTCCACCATATCTACCTATTAGCATCATTGCTATTTCTTGCATGTTTATTATGCTTTGTTTTCTTCCAATAAAAATATTTTCTTGTTATGAGAAAATTAGTTAGTAAAGCTCTCACAAACTTGATGGCACACTTTACTTTCTTGCACTTAATAAACTTGAACCATTATGCCCATCTATGTTGCGTATATGCTTGTGCTTTATAAGTTGTGGATTAGCAGAACCATGTTACCATGGGGAACGCTTTCAACATTGCACATCATTTAGTTGATATCATGATTCTTTTGCTTATGGATCCCGGTGGTGTGAAATAAAAGGGGAGTTTGTAAGCTCATGGAGTTTGTATATGTGTTAGATAAACGCCTGGGCCGCTAGCCTAAGCCATGCCTAATCATGGTGGAAACTTGCAGCATAACCATAGTGAGCAATCTGTGAAGCATCCTTAATAAAAACCTATGAAAATAGCAAATAAAAAGATCGCTGAGATGCTCATTGTTTGCTTGCCTTGTCATTTTGATATGGGAATGCTTCCGTATCATCGGGCAAAGGTTACCCCTTTGGCGGTTCTCTATGATACACATGTACTTACAATGACAAGAACTTACTCGTAACTAAAGTTGAGTAGCATGAGGTCTGGTACTCGTAAGCACGGGGCATGAGATTTTCAACTTATAACTTGTCAAGCATATCCTCATACCTGTTCACTTTAACCTTAATCCCCTAAAAATGCTTATGATAGGGCAATGAGAGCTCAAAGCTAATGAGTACCATACTTTCAACATTTGGAAGCCTTTCAAACTTTTAAATATTTTTCTTTCACTTCTATGTTCATTCACCATTTATTCTTTGAGCACCTTCCCGAGAGCATAGTTGTCATTCTTAGTGTAATGTGCTTGTCCAAAAACACGGTTAATTGTGACATAACTTTGACACTTGTATCTTTGATATTTTTATTTCTAGTCTTCGCTTAAAACTTCAGAGGTGCCTTGGCATTTATGTTTTGCTCCAAATAAAGGCAAGCGAGATACCACTTTATCATATCTTGTTATGAGCACTACAATTCTGCATATGCTTATGGGTCATGTTGCTTATTATTAATGGGTTGGAATCTCTTCATAGCTTGCATGACTACTGGTTAATCTTATTTGCATACTCTTTATTATGAATTTCCTAAGTATTTGATCATATGCTGAGAATATATACATCTTATGAAGCAAATGTGTTCGTGAAAGTTTATTTTATCGCACTTAGTTTTCAACTGAATTGCTTGAGGACAAGCAATAAGTTAAGCTTGGGGGAGTTGATACGTCCAAAAGGTATCTACTTTCCCGAACACTTTTGCTATTGTTTCTCCTCTAATTTGTGTGATTTGGATACAACTAATGCGGACTAATGCTGTTTTCAGCAGAATTGCTTTGGTGTCTCGTTTTTGTGCAGGAAATCAACTTTCAGGAAAAATCCCGGAAAATATCGCAAAACTCCTATTTTACCAAAAGACTCACGGAGCGAGAAAATGGGACGAAGAGGAGCCACGAGGGGCCCACACCACCTGGCCGCGCGAGCCAGGCCAGGCCACGCCAGGAGGTGGTGTGGCCGCCTCGGACTCTGCCTTGACCTCTCCTTTCGCCTATAAAATCCCTCTGACCTAAAATGGACTGGGGGTTTGACATTTTTCCAGATAGAGTTCCGCTGCGCCGCCACCACCAGATACCGTGATTCAGAACTAGAAACTCCGTTCGGGCACCCTGCCGGGACGGGGAATTGGAGGATATCATCGCCATCTTCATCACCATCGCTTCACCATCAACCATCCATGATTCCCCCATCCATGAGTGAGTAATCCCCCGCTGTAGGCTATGAGGATGGTAGGGATTCGATGAGATCGTTCATGTAATGACATCAAATTGTTAGGGCATGGCGCCTAGTATCTATTATTAGTGCTTTTGACTTTGTTGCAACTTGTTATGCTTAATGCTTGTCACTAGGGCCCGAGTGCCATGATTTCAGATCTGAACATGTTATTGATTCATGAGGATATTATTGTTTATGATCTTACCTGCAAGTTGTTTACACATATTATTGTCCAGAACCAAAGGCCCTGAAGTGACAAGAATCGGGATAACTGGAGGGGATGGCTGTGATATGAGGATCATGTGTGTTCATGGAGTGTTAATGCTTTGATCTAGTGCTCTATTAAAAGGAGCACCTTAATTGCCAGTAGATTCCCTAGAGGCCCCGCTGCAACGGGCTGGCAGGACAAAAGATGTTGTGCAAGTTCTCATTACGAGCACGTATGACTATATATGGAACACATGCCTATGATTATTTAGTACTTGCATGCTTTACCTTATTTATCTGCAAGTGCCATATATCTTGATTGATATATGAATTGTCTTGTCCATGCAACGCCCGTCCATCCATCCCTATGCCTACCGCGCTCTAATCCTACTATTTACTGCAATTGTTACTACTATCTTTACTTTTACTACTGCTTTTCACTTTGCTATTGCTACTATAAAACTATTACTACTGATAAACTACTGCGAGCAAGACTGTTTCTAGGTGCAGCTGAATTGACAACTCAGTTGTTAAGGCTTATAAATATTCTTTGGCTCCCCTTGTGTCGAATCAATAAATTGGGTTTTACTTCCCTCGAAGACTGTTGCGATCCCCTATACCTGTGGGTCATCAGGAGCATCCGGGGTGAATAAGAAGGCATCCAGGGAGATATAACTTGGCCCAAATGCCCCGGGCAAAGTGGAAACTTGGCCTAGACTGTGTCTGACTCGACCTTGGAGAAAAGGGGCCCAACTGAGTCAACTCTTAGCCCAACCGGGGTCTCCCCTGATTTAGCCCGGTGGGGTTTAGTTCGGCCCAACCTAGAGCAGAGAAAGGGGCCTAGCAGGGTCTCCTTGACTCGGCCCAGCCGTGGCTTCCTGAGTTCGGCCCGGTGGAGGTAGACTTGGGACCTAGCCGGGGCGCTAGCTGGCTCAGTGATGAGTGCATAATTGCATCATATTTTATATTATTATTTTGCACTGTAGTTGTAGGATCTTTTTTACGGTGTTCACGCTCACATTTTATGTCTATTTTCACCAGGATCAGGACAGATGATGGAAACAATGGACACAATTCTTGGAGCAGTTGTATTGGGGAGAAAAGGAGTCAAAAACGACGTAAATCGCTTATTTGGGAAATATCAATAATACCAGAAGAAAACCCAAAGCGATCGAGGCATCCAGAGAGTTTAACGACCAACTATATGGCGGGAATAATTTTCTGGCCGTATAGTTCCCGCCGTATAGTTGGCGCCACCACCACCTCCTCAAATAGTTTCACCCAGTGCAACTGGATCAGAGAGATGACATAAAGAACAACCATAAATTGCCAAAATCTCACCTCCAAAAGGCATCTGCAGGGGGAACTCGTCCACTGGGGATCCATCTTCGCCCTACGCAGATCCGAGAGGCTAAGGCATCAATCTTCATCATCAACCGCTGCATCACCACCATCTCCATCCATCCCATCTACATATTGTCTAGATCTTGTTGTAATTTCCGTACTCGTTGTGGATTTATACAAGTACTATTCATCTATGATAGATTCCATTGTTATTGCTATGATGTTGATTGCCTCCATGTCTGAGTAGATCATTAGTTCTTGGGGAGATGGAGAAACCCTTGTATGAGATTGAAATAAGATAAAGTTTATTATGATATTCATCATTGTGACCATGTGCTAGATTGTCTTCATCTTGATGTTGGGATAAGTCGACCTCTCAATATTTGCCTCTTGTGGGGACTTGATGGAGGGAACTACTTGTTGGTAGACGGAGGTGTGTTAGCACTTATAGTGACTATAAAACTGTTAGCACCCCTTACATATCAACTTGGGAACCGAGGAAACTCACGGAACACTATCCATGCAATGGGATACGTCCTACGGGATTAAGTCCCTTAATAGCACAGTAATTCGATTAATGTCGATTGCTGTCTGTTGTGGTTATGAGGATGATGTGAGCAGTGGTTGCTGCCTATTTGTCCAAATACGGAGTTCCTCTCACAAATACATAGTTGAAAATGTTCATGATAATAATCTTTACCTTAGTTCTTTATAGCTTATAATGCTAGAGATGTATCCGCTACTCCTTGAGAACGCCTTTTTCCCTATTGTAGTTCCAATCTCTTTTACATACGCGATACTTACTTTCTGTTTTCAGTTGTTTTACTTTACTTCTTGTTCTCTTGTACCAAAAAACCCCAAAACACCTTTTTTACACAATACTCGCATTTTATCTTGTTACTTAGAACTTTATTTAGCATTTCTATTATAGTATTTAATTCAAGAGTTATTAGACTTCAGACTCCTGCTCCCTGTGGAATCGATATCTTTATTTCAAAACTAGCTACAAACGATCTGTGCACTTGCAGTCATCAAGATATTTTCTGGCATCATTGTCGGGGAGCTAAGAATTGTAGGTCTTTTAGTTTTTGCTTATTTATTTTTGTATTTCTAAGCTTTGTTTTGAGTTATAGGTTTCCACCAACATGATGGAGTTTGAGCATATGGCTAGTGCTAACCCACTCAGCCACTTTGGGAAGCCCTATGATATTTATAAAAGAGACAACTCCAACGAGAAGACAAGGAGGTTTGAAATAAATCCTCTACTACTTGGTATTCTACACAAGAAGAAATTTACTAGAGATGAAGAAGATCCTGATCCATATGAGCATATTGCATGTTTCAAATATATATGTGGCACTTTCCAATTACAAGGATATACTGCTAATAAGGTAAGGGTTAACTTTTTAGTCAGACTTTGACTAGTACAACTCTCTCATGGTATAGATCTCTACCCCCAGAAGCCAATCCTACTTGGGATAATTTAGCTAGTGAGTTCCTAGCAAATTATTATCCATTATTAAAATCTTTTGGAATCAGGCATCTTATAATGACTTGGAGGAACCGTCCTAATGAAGGACTAGTAAGAGCTTATATCAGATTTAAAGATTTACTTAATCAATGACCTCATCATGATTTTCCTGAATGGTATTTATTGCATATCATTTATGGCGGTTTAGTTGAACCTAATAAAATTGAACTAGACTCTTTAACAAGAGGAGATTTTATGAATCTTCCTATAACTAAAGCTTGGGCTCTACTTAATAGAATTCGCGATCATAGAGTTTCATGGAATTTTGTTCTAGGAAGCGAAGGAGGCATAGAAATAGATTATGATTGTATTCATGACTATAATAAAAATATCCATGTTAACGAATTATCTAAAGAACTTTATTTGGATTTAGATCTTCTGTTGCATGTTGTTAAAGCTTTTATAAAACACATCAAAGCTCCAAAAGAGGGTTTGGTCAAGTATGATCAACCACCCAAACCTGAGAAGAAAAGAGAAGTTAAAGCAACACTGACCTCCCTAGAACTAATATATGAGATACATTTCCCTAACACTGCACAGAGGCATATTTTTGAATATGAACAGGTCAAAGCAGTACAGGAGAAGAAGGAAGAGGAAAGTATGCTAGAAGTTGAGGAACATCTCGAAGAAAGCAAAGATGAAGAGGTAACCAAGGAAGCAATTATGGCTATGTATGCACATTATAATATATTTGAACTTGATAAAGAGACTTTCGTATTGGTTGAAGGTAAAAGATGTGGGTAAGCCTATTCTTCCCTGCATATTTAAGGAAACCTCGCATTATGGTTTATGCGATCTTGGCACCGAAGTTAATGTTATATCTTATGATTTTTATTTAGAAATAAAAGAAGAAATAGAACTAGCTGCAATTGAAAATACTGATATGACAATCATGTTAGCCAATAAAACTCTTAGAATTGTAATGGGAGTATTTAAAGATGCAACTGTCACAATTGGCAATAAAAAAATTCCTATCGATTTTGTAGTTATTGATATGTCAGCTGACATTCTTTGCCCAATTATATTTGGAAGAAACTTTTTGAGTGATGTAGTTGCCAAAGTTGATTTCAAAAAGGAGATTGTGTCTCTTAAGCTTGGGGAAGCGGAAAAGAATTCCACTTTTCCAAATTTCAAGACAGACCTCTACAAATACAAGAAGAAGAGAAAGAGAAAACTATTGAGGAAATGGCAGCTCTCTTCTTTAGTGATCAAGAAAAAGAAATAAATGAAGACTCAAATTATGAAGAAATAGTTATGGAGGACAAGTCCCTAGAAGAACTAGAAGGTGAATTTGATTCACTTCCCATTATAGGGCCTCCAACTAATGAGGCTTTCGAAGAGCCAGAAAAAAGAGGGGACGAGGCATTACCACCCCCAGAATTGAAGACTCTACCAGATAATCTTAAATACAGATTTTTAGATGATATAAATAAATTTCCTTTTATTATTAGTGCTAAACTTTCAGGAGATGAAGAAGAAGAACTCATGAAAATACTTAAGGAGCATCGCAAGGCCTTTGGGTACTCAATGGATGATTTGAAGGGCATTAGTCCCATGATAATCGTCCATCGAATATTCTTGGAGGAAGGTGCTAAACCAGTTGCGGAATTTAATAGACGACTAAAGCTCGGAATGAAGGAAGTGGTAAGAAAAGAAATAGTACGCCTAGTGGACGCAGGTATAATCTATCCTATAAAATAAAGTGAATGGGTAAGTCCTGTTCATTATGTCCCTAAGAAGGGTGGTTTTACTGTTGTTCCTAACAAAAACAATGAATTGATACCTACTAGAACTATTGTTGGACATAGGATGTGTATAGATTTCAGGAAATTGAATAAAGAGACTAGGAAAGATCACTATCCTTTACCGTTCATAGATCGAACTTTAGAAAGGTTAGCAAACCACACTCATTTTTGCTACTTGGACAGATACTCTGGTTTTTTTCAAATAGTTGTTCGTCCTGATTACCAACTTAAAACAACTTTCATTAGTCCTTATGGTTTACATGCTTATCGTCGTATGCCTTTTGGTTTATGTAATGCTCCCGCTACTTTTCAAAGATGCATGACTGCTATTTTTGCTGAATTTATAGAACTGATAATGGAAGTATTTATGGATGACTTTTCTATCTATGGAACTTCATTTACTAGTTGCTTGGATAATCTCAAAAGAGTTTTGCAGCATTGTGAAGAAACCAATCTTGTTCTAAACTGGGAGAAGTGCCATTTTATGGTCAAAGAAGGTATAGTCCTTGGACATAAGGTATCAGGTAAGGGAATTGAAGTGGATAGAGCTAAGGTTGAGGCCATAGAGAGAATGCCACAACCTAGGGATATAAAAGGTATAAGAAGTTTCCTTGGTCATTTGGGTTTTCATAGAAGGTTCATTAGGAATTTCTCTGGAATATATAAACCTTTGACTAACCTTTTGCAAAAGGGAGTAAGATTTAATTTTGATGATAAATGTCTTGTAGCCGTTGATAAACTTAAATATGCTTTATCCCATGCTCCTATCATTAAACCACCTATCTGGGATATGACTTTTGACTTAATATGTGAAGCTAGTGATGATGATGTAGGAGTAACTCTAGGACAACATATAGGTCGTAGATTTAATATTATACATCATGCTAGTAGAACTCTCAATAGTGCTCAAAAGAATTATCCGAAGGAAGAAAGGGAAATTTTTGCTGTATTTTTCTCTTGCGATAAATTTGTTCTTATATAGTTGATGCAAAAGTAAGAGTCCATATGGATCATGATGGGTTAAAATAACTCCTTGAGAGGAAAAATCATAAGCCAAGACTGATACGTTGGATCCTTTTACTTCAAGAATTTGAGTTGCAGATTATGCAGAGGCAAGAAATAAAGATGTTGGATGCAGTGTCCATATTTGCCTAGCAAGACACCAATCTTATTGAGAGGAAATTTAGTCCTGGTGATTTTTGTTTATGAGAATTATTGAATGAACTAAGGTCAATTCCTCCAAAAGATAAGAAGTCCTTGTTGTTGGTGGAGCTTGCCATCCCCGAATAAGTAAACAGTAAGTGCAAGGTAAGTGTTCTTACTCAAATAAGTGATTTGTTTTCACAAATTTTACTTCTGGAATTTTTGCTTTTGAATTCCTCATATTTTTCTGATGTTTCTAAAGGTTTTTACCAACTTTACAATCGCAACTATACGACCGGAGAAAAATCTCCCGTTGTATAGTTGGTCGTCAAACCTTCTGTACCTTCTTCACGAAATTGTTTTTGATGTCTGGAAACTATACGGTCGCAACTATACAGCCGAAGAAAGTCCTCCCGCCGTATAGTTGGTCATTAAACTCTCAGAAATTTTCAATTTTCGATGTTTAGAAACTATACGGTCGCAACTATACGACCGGAGAAAGTCCTCCTGCCGTATAGTTGGTCGTTAAACTCTCAGACATTTTTTGTTTCCTTTTTTGTTTTATATTGAAAAAAAGGGTTTTGTTGGTTCCATGTCAGTAACTTAATTGACCTAGACTCGACATATTTGGAAATATCTGCCTAAACCAACTATACAGCCAGAGCTATACAGGTCGCGCCCATATAGTTGGTCGTTATGCGGCAGGATGATATGTTGTAAATGTATCTATAATTTTGATGTTTCATGCTTGTTTTATATCTACTTTCTTATGTTTTGTCCATACTTTTGAGTATTTTTACACATTTTCTGGGACTAACCTATTACCAAGATGCCATAGTGCCGTTGTCTGTTTTCTACTGTTTTTGGTTTCAGAAAAGCTAGTAAGGAAATATTCTCAGAATTGGACCGGACAAAAGTCAAAGTCAATATTTTACCCGAAGCAACAGGGAGTCTGGAGGGCAGCTGAAGGGGGGCCACAAGGCGGCCACACCCTAGGGTGGAGAGGCCAGCCCTAGGCGCGCCGCCACCTGGTGTGGGCCTATAACATCCCAAAACTCTAAGTAATGTTAATCAAGATCCAAATCACCCAATTTAGGGTTAACAAAAACTTTTTCTATTTAAAGTATTTAAGCATGCATATAAGAAAGGCCTTATTTTGATTTAAATCTTTGTGAATGGTCACCATTGATTGATCCATTGGTTGTAAAATGTTTCTATGGTAAAATAAACATCATCTAAATCATTCCCAAGCAAATCCCAAAGAAAATCAAATCAAAAACAATTAAAAATGAGGAATGGTCATTTTGGTCATTTTAATCCACTACACTACTTTGAGTGTTCCTAGCACTCATTTCCCAACAGAAATAATTCTGGATCTTTGCACCCCTTACTAGTACAAGTAAAGATCTACCAAGGCCCACTTTGTGATCTTCCAAAAACATTCAAACACTAATTTTAAATGGCATGTGAAAATTGAATTCAATGCATATGCCTAGATCACCCCTATTTCAAAAACCATCCAAATGAACTCCATTTTCAAAACCCTTGCAACCAGAGACTACCTAGTACTAGTGGAGATCACTCAAAAATTTTGAACCCAAAATTCAAATTTTTGCTTCTTGCGGCCATTGTGTCGAACAGGTGGCAGGCACAAATCTTGCAAATCTTAGAACACTATAGTGAGCAGTAGTTTTGGTCACCATTTGGGCCTAACTTGGTCCCCTGGTTTCCCCAGCTAGAACCCCTGCCCTAACGCTCTCTCCCTCTCCACTGTCTGCTCCAGTAACTCGTCGCCCGAAGCTTTGCCTAGGTCGACCATGGACCGCTCGCCTCAGCCCGTCCCGCGCTCTCCTTCGCTTGCTGGGAGACAAGCGCCATCACACCGCTTCGCCTCGACCAGGCCCCGACCAAAAACGGGCGGAGGACAGGCCTCAATTGCGCGCGCCCTTGCCGCTGTCTGCCATGCCGATCACCCCGGAGCGTCGTGCCCGCCAGAGCTGCACAGACAGCGCCTAGCTATGGCACTGCATGTCAGCAGCCGCAGCAGGCCCAACAACTGCCCGAACATCGTCGTTCGCCGCCTCGCGACCAACAGACCGGAGGAACAGCGTCGAACACCGCCGTCTGCGCGCAGTTCATCGCACGCTCCCGACTAGTAGAGACTTCGCCTTTCCGTGCCTTTAAGCCTCAGAGGACCGCCAGGGAACAGAGCTTCTAACGCCTCCCTCGCCCATGCCGAGAGAGCCCCGCAGCGTCGTCACCGATGACCTCACCGTCGCCCGTTCTGTCCCCTCGTCGACCCTATATAAAGCAGCCACTCCAGCACCATTTCTCCATACTCCCACACTCCTCACCTCTCACTGATTCTTACCCACCTCTCGCCGAAGCCGCTCGAGCTCTGTCTCGCCAGAATTGAAGCCGAAGCCGCAGCAGCAGGAGGAGAAGGGCGTTTGCAAATTAGAGTCCCCCAAGCTCCGCCGCAACCGCGCCTCGCCTCGCCGTCGTCTACCAGCCTGTTTACCCGCCTCGCCAACCTTGCTGGAGCCCTGGTATGCCCCCAATCGACCCCCACCGCCGCGTCTAGGTCACGTTCTCGCCGGAGTGATCCGTCGTCGATGATGACTCACCGCCGTTGGATCATCTTTAGATCGTGTGGCCCAGGATGCTAGATACCGTTTCGGTTAAGTTGTGCCGCTGACTGGTGGAGCCCGCCTGTCAGGTAGCCCGCTTCGCACGCTGTGTGTAGCTGGGCCGGCCCAGTTAGTTCCCGCGCGTGTGAAAGTTTCAAATTTAGTTTTTTCTTTTTTGTTTAAATCTAGTTATGTCCCCTAGTTTGAAATTCAATTCAGAGAGATTTACTAACCCAATTGGAGTGATTCCAATTCTGTTAGAAAGGTACTGAAAATATCTATCCAAGCCCGTTGGATTTAATTCAATTAGAGTTAGAGATCTCTCCTAGTAAAAATAATAAAACAGAAGCATTTGCACCTTGCAACATTTTTATAAAATCAACCAAGATAGATTTTGAGTTGATTCCAACTCTCAAAAATCACATTTCATCATACCTATCTAAATATGTAATAATATTAAGGTTTACATGCAGTGACTTCGGACTAGTACCCAAATAATGCTATATAGGCATTTCTAGTCACTTTAAATCATTAAATAATGAACTTAAACCAAAGTAATTATGATCCAACCCTTAAATTACATTCCCACCTGTTAGAATATGTGGTGATGACATGTGTCCACATGATCCCATATTTTAAGTGGTCAATATTAAATCTTAGTTAATTTTTCAATGAGTAGAAATTACTTTTCTAAAAAGGAGGAAACTATTGAATAAAACTTGGATGCTTGTGATGATAATAGATCATAAATTGTGTGCCTTAGAGTACTAATTAGACTAGTTAAGTATTGTTTGGTAATTGTGTACTCCGTATGTATTTATAGACGATAGTACCGACCAAGCTTACGAGGAGGAGGAGTTCTACCAAGAGGAGGAAGACAACTTCAACCACTTCACCAACCAAGGCAAGCTAGCACTATCCAAGTTAACCCTTGCAAGTTGTACTTGCAAGCCACCATTAACAATGCAAGTTAACCCTTGCAAGCTACTATTAGCAAGATAGGATTAAACTAGATGGATGAGCAAAGATGCTTTAGGCATGCTTTGGTCACACCACTTTGACTATTACTTACCCCAAGTATTACTTTCCAAGCTTTACTTCCTTTACTTTACCAAAGTCCCTTACTTGTTTTGAAGGTAGCATAAAGAGTATAAAACTTGACCTATTTAGCACCCCTTTAGATGTCATTCTATGGCATCAGATTGATCCCATCATTTCCATTTTAGTGAACACTCTTAACTTAGTAGTTTAGAGTAGAGAAAAACTTGAGTCACTTTAGATGGGAACACTTGGTGAAAATGAATTATGAAAACCTTGGAATGATGAGTCATTCTATTGAGATGTTTTGACATGTGTTGAGAAACACAAATGGTTTACGATGGTCAAATGTTGAGGCACGAACCTTAACCCTTTTATAAAACTGATGGTTGGATTCGGATGCGATACCATTCCAAAATTTACCGTACAACCACAATACCTAAATTGGGTAAGGCTTAGCCGGAAGTTTATATGCATTAGTATTAGTTCCCTCGTGGGAGAGGTTTGAGCTGAGGCTACCTCTCAATGTTGTCCACCTATGTAGTGCCCAAGATGACAGATGGTCATGGTTGGGAGGCCATGCTCATAGGAGAGGTTCTTATATTAGGGTGTGTAAAGGGAAGGTTATGTTTGATTATCTGCATACTAAGTATGATGATTCAGGGTTATCCCTGACAGATGTATCAAATCTTGTGGTGAAAGTGTACCACCTCTGCAGAGTGTCCAACTATTTGAATAGCCGCGTCCGCGGTTATGGATAGTTGGAATGGCCATACTATTTCGTTGTCAGATGTTTTCAAAACAACTTATGAAATGAATGATGAATCTTGACTTGACCACAACAGGGTTGTGTTTATGACACTAGCTTCCCACCTTAAGTGATTCTAGAACTTTATTCTATCTTTCTTTGCTTTAGAACTCAGCTTAGGTTTCAAACTTAACTTTATAGTTAAACTTAGATTTAGCACTTTAACTTAGAACTATACTACTTGTTAGTGGTAGTTTGCGAGTACTTAAAGAGTACTCATGGCTTTTGTCCCTGGCTATTCTCATGGCCAGACTATGAAGGAGACTATCAAGATGATGGCCAGCAGGACGGCTATGATAACTAGGACTATCTGCCTTCGTCAGCATTGCCTGTGCCCCTGAAGATGGACCCCACCGCTATGCTTATCGTTTATTTCTGCTGCTTGTTGTATTAAGACTGGATCATGAGATCCTTATTTGTGTAAGACCTTATGTATGGTTTGTAATGGATGATGTACTGTGATATGCAATCCGTTATGTCTCGCAAAAATGGTAATCCTGGGATTGCGAGGTATGGCATAACGGGCATTTGGGATTAAAAATCCGGGTGTTGACAAGTTGGTATCAGAGCCATCCTGACCATAGGAGACCCTAGTTAGAATGGACGTCCAAACAAAAACTTAGTTTCAAAACCAAAGTGAGTATTTACGAAAAACTATCTCCTCTCTTATCCTTGTGAATTCATTCTTTCTCAAAAATTCATGTTCCTCAAAATTCTTACATTACTACTTAAAATTTGACACACTTAATCACTTCACTAATTTTCTCATCCTAAATTCTTGTAGATGGAGACTAAGTTCAGCAAGTTTTACTAGTTGGGAAACGGAGGTCAGCTGATCTTCGAGAGGGATCTAGATTCACTATCGTAGTTACTGGGACGCCCACATCCGGAGTTTCTTGGAGCTAAACTTCCAGGACCCCCAGGAGGAGACCTACAGTGGCTAGTCATCGCGGATCTTAGAGGAAGCATCGAAGCACCAACTTCTGGGAGAATTCAGCTCTCCGTGAGAGAGAACAACTAGCTAGATGGATTAGCCAGGGAAATGCATGAAGCTCTCGCACGTCTATGTGCCCTCAGTGTCAACCAACTCCAGGGAACCCGTTTTGCTCACTATGCAAGATGTGACTTCATGGGAATGCCGATGGAAATGCCAAGTCACCCAGAGTTGAGGCGTCAAGTGGAGAATCTTGACTTCTTGCTACACGACAGACAGCAGGAACTAGACAATGCCAGGGAGTTAGCCAACCAGAACCGTGCCATTGCCGACCAGAAGGCCCAGACTTTCGCACTGCTCGTCCAAGATCGCCAGTCTCTTTGCCGCCAGCGTGCAAAGAAGGATTGCACCATCGCCCGTCTTCGCAAGAAGGTGGCCGACCTCGAGAAGACCGTCAAGGAGCAAGAAGCTCAGCTTGCAGCAAAGGAAGAAGAAGAGGAGGGTGAAGACATCTAGGGAGACATGGATTCTTACCTCAGCAATGATGATGACTTTCTATAGGAGGATGTTGTGGACTTCTACACTGACAACGAGGACTCCGACTTCATCGACGATGAGTAGATGCACTAGAGCACTGTCGTAGCATGAGATGTATCGGTTCCACTGTATCGTAGCTTGTAGAATGGTTCTTAAAACCATCTGTTTTCCTTATTGTGGTGTGTGTGTGCTTGTATCATGTGCTTGTTTGAAAGAATGAAATGAAGTTAGTTGCAAAACCTGAGTCAAACTCAAAGTTTTAGCTTTGAAACCAAAACCATGAACCTTAGAACTTTCCCTCTTACCCCTTTATCTACCTCAATCTTCAGATGACTCGTGGAAACCAAGGAGGGAGCAGCTCATCGCAAGACCTAATGCTGCAGATCTTGTAGAATCTCATCGCAGACCGTGAAGAAAGCAGGGCAGAACGTCAAGCCAACTTAGCAACTTTGCAGCAGATCGCCCAGATGGCTCTCAACAACCAAGGGCATGGAAATTAGGATCACCATGGATCTAAACTCAAAACTTTCAGAATACCAATCCCCCAATCTTCAACCAATATGAAAACCCACTAGATGCTGATGATTGATTACAGACAATGGAAAACAACTTAGAAGTTGCAGGAGTTGATGACAACGAGAAAGTTCTCTTCGCCACCCACTATCTGGCGGGAGATGCAAGAGCTTGGTGGACTACTATCCGCAATATGAACCATGATCAAGTGATGACATGGGAAGCTTTCAAAACAAAGTTCAGCCGCACCCACGTGCCGCAAGGTTTAGTCACCAGACTAAGAGATGAGTTTCGCGACTTGAAGTAAGGCAGAATGACTGTGGTGGAATAACGTGATAGATTCCTGTCGCTTGCAAGATATGCCCCTAATGAGATCAACACAGAGGTGAAGAAGAAGGAGAGATTCCTGAACAGACTGCATGATGAGATGCAGACTATCCTCGTCAACATCCGTTTCGAGGATCTCGAAGAGCTGGTCGACTCTGCCATCCAGATGGAAGGGAATATTAATCAGGCAAACGACAACCGCAAACGTCGTATGATGCAGCAATCAGGATCCAGCAGTCACCAGAAGTACCGTCCCAACCCCTCACCAAGATATGCACCAAGGAACAACCGACCCCTAATGTCTTGCCCAAGCTACCCCAACCGTAGAGGAGGCAATGTGAAGTCCGGAGGAAACAATCACAACTCTGGCAATGCCAACAATTTCAACCGTGCACCTCCCAAGAACAACAACAACAACACTGCACCCAGAACTGGCAGCAATGATGTGCCTGTTGCAGCAAAGGACAAGTCCCAGATCACTTGTTCGAGTGTGGAGTGAAGGGTCACTATTCCAATGAGTGTCCCAAGAAGACTGCCGCCACTGCCAATGTGAATGCCTAAGCTCAACAGCAGTGTCGTGTTCAACCAGGGAGAAGATTTTCCCCAGGGAACCCTCACAACCGCAACGGTCGTCTCTTCCACATGAACGCCGAAGAAGCCCAAGAAGCGCCAGACGTAGTGCTAGGTATGTTTTCTGTCAACTCGGTTTTAGCAAGAGTATTGTTTGATTCGGGAGCATCGCATTCATTTGTCACCGAAGAATTTGCATGCACTAGTAAGATTCACCCAACCAACCTGAAGCATGTCATGATAGTTCAAATCCCTGGATCAACTACAAAAGCTAGAAAAATTTGCAAAGTTGTACCTATCAGAATACATGGGATAGATTTTTATGCCAACCTTATAGTACTTGGAACCAAAGGATTGGAAGTAGTACTAGGTATGGACTGGATGTCAAGGCATAAAGGACTGATAGACTGTGCTAAGAAAGCCATCACCATGACCAGTAGTTCTGGAGTAACAGTAGAGCATATATCTAAAACCTTACCTCCTCAATTTAAGTGCAACAAGAGTCTAACCCTACCCACCATAGACCAAGTTAGAGTAGTCTGTGAATACCCCGACGTATTTCCAGATGAATTGCCAGGTATGCCCCCGGATAGGGATATTGAGTTCATTATCGAGCTAATCCCCGGAACCGGACCCATAGCCCAGAGACCCTATAGCATGAACCCCTCAGAGTTAGTTGAGTTGAAGAAGCAGTTAGATGCCATGTTAGCAATAGGCTTGATTCAACCAAGCGCTTCGCCATGGAGATCACCCGTGTTATCCGTCGACAAGAAAGATGGAAGCAATCGTTTGTGCATAGATTACAGAAAGTTGAATGATGTCACCATCAAGAATAAGTACCCCTTGCCAAAGATAGAGGATCTATTTGATCAATTGACTAGAGCCCAGGTGTTCTCAAAGATTGATCTTAGGACTGGTTATCACCAACTTAAGATTCGTGCAACGGATATTCCGAAGACCGCCTTTACTACTCGCTATGGTTTATACGAGTATATGGTTATGTCTTTTGGATTAACCAATGCCCCTGCTTATTTCATGAATCTCATGAATAAGATCTTTATGAATTTCCTAGATAAGTTTGTAGTTGTGTTTATCGACGACATCCTTATCTACTCCAAGTCAGAAGAAGAGCATGAGCAACATCTGAGAATCATCCTAGAAACCCTGAGAGAGCATCAGTTATATGCCAAGTTCAGCAAGTGTGAGTTTTGGCTGAAAGAAGTAGGATTCCTAGGACATATTGTGTCTACCGGAGGAGTCTCTGTTGATCCTGCCAAGATCAGAGATGTCGAAGCATGGGAAGCCCCAACCACTCAAACCCAAGTCCGTGCATTTCTCGGATTAGCGGGATACTACCGCAAGTTCGTCAAAGGATTCTCGAGCAACGCCAGACCCATGACCCAATTGTTGAAGAAGGACAAGAAGTTTGAATGGATTGACAAGTGTGAAGCCAGTTTCCAGGAGCTGAAGAAGAGATTGATATCAGCCCCAATATTGATCATGCTAGACATCAAGAAGCCGTTTGATATATATTGTGGTGCATCCAAGATTGGTCTCGGATGTGTATTGATGCAAGAAGGCAAAGTCATCGCGTATCTGTCTCGACAACTGAAGCAGCATGAGCAGAACTATCCGACCCATGATCTTGAATTAGCAGCCATAGTTTTGGCATTAAAGACATGGCATCATTATCTGATGGGTAATCGCTGTGAGATTTACTCAGATCACAAGAGCTTGAAGTATATTTTCACTCAGAAGGAGCTAAATATGAGGCAAAGGAGATGGATAGAGTTAATCAAGGATTATGACCTTGACATTCACTATCACCCTGGCAAAGCCAATGTGGTAGCGGATGCTCTTAGCAGATTGCCGTGTAGGCTTAACACCATGATCAAGGAGAAGCAGCCAAGTTTGTATGAAGAGTTGGAGCAGTTCAGAACTGAATTAGTTAGCAACGGATTCTTAGCTAGCATTCAACTTCAACCCACATTGATTAGCCAAATCAAGATAGCTCGGAAGGGGAATGAAAGTATCGACGGAATCAAACATTGTATTGGTACAGGAAAAGTACCTGGATTCACTTAAGACGAAGAAGGAGTTCTGTGGTACAAAGGACGTATCTGTGTGCCAGCAGATTCGGAGCTGAAGCAAGTTATCATGAAGGAAGCTCATGATACTCTCTATTCTATCCACCCCGGAGGAACGAAGATGTATCAAGATTTGAAAGAGCAATTTTGGTGGCACAAGATGAAGAGGGAAATCGGAAGCTACATCACCAAGTGTGACATCTGTCAAAGAGTCAAAGCAGAGCACCAGAGACCCGCAGGACTGTTGCAACCATTGCAGATTCTGGAATGGAAATGGGATTCCATCGGAACGGACTTTATCACCGTTTTGCCTACTTCCAGTAGGGGAAATGACTCAATCTGGGTCATAGTTGATAGACTGTCCAAGGTAGCCCACTTTATACCTGTCAAGACTACCTACCAGAGTGTGAAGTTAGCAGAGTTGTACATTGCTAGGATTGTTAGTCTACATAGAACCCCCAAGACCATAGTATCAGATCGAGGAACCCAGTTTACCTCGAGATTTTGGCAGAAAGTCCAGGAAGGATTAGGCACCAAATTGAACTTCAGCACCGCGTATCATCCGCAAACTAATGGACAGACTGAGAGAGTCAACCAGATCCTAGAGGATATGTTAAGAGCTTGTGTGTTAGAGTACGGATTAAAAATGGGAAGACTGCTTGCCTTTTGTAGAATTCTCATATAACAACAGTTATCAAGCTAGTTTGCAGATGGCACCATTTGAGTTCCTATACGGAAGGAAGTGTCGTACCCCCTTGAATTGGTCGCAAGTAGGAGAGAGTTAGATCTTTGGACCCGACATTCTCCGAGAAGCCGAAGAGAAAGTTCATAAAGTCCGTGAGCACCTCAAGACCGCCCAATCCAGACAAAAAAGAGTTATGGTGACAAGAGAAGGAGATACCTGACTTTCAATGTTGGAGATTTTGTATATCTCAAGGTTTCACCATTGAAGGGAACTCAATGCTTTAGTCTAAAAGGGAAGTTAGCCCCCAGATATATCGGCCTTTCAAGATTCTGAACTGTCGAGGAGAAGTATCGTATCAACTGGAACTACCTGAAGAGATGTCAGCCATCCACATTGTGTTCCATATCTCTTTACTTCGCAAATGCCTGGAAGTGCCGAAGAAGACCGAAGTTTTCAAAAACATCGATCACAGAGCTGTGGAGATCAACAATGACCTGACATATCGTGAAGTGCCCATCTGTATCTTAGAAGAATCTTACAGAACCACCAGGACCAGGAGTATCAAGTTTCTCAAAATTCAATGGAGCAACCATAATGAAGAAGAAGCCACTTGGGAGCGCGAAGATTACATTATGACAGAGTTCCCAGATCTCTTTAGTTCCTAGTTTTCTTTGTAAATCTCGAGACGAGATTTTGTTTAAGGGGGGAAGGTTTGTAACATCCCAAAACTCTAAGTAATGTTAATCAAGATCCAAATCACCCAATTTAGGGTTAACAAAAACTTTTTCTATTTAAAGTATTTAAGCATGCATATAAGAAAGGCCTTATTTTGAAATCTTTGTGAATGGTCACCATTGATTGATCCATTGGTTGTAAAATGTTTCTATGGTAAAATAAACATCATCTAAATCATTCCCAAGCAAATCCCAAAGAAAATCAAATAAAAAACAATTAAAAATGAGGAATGGTCATTTTGGTCATTTTAATCCACTACACTACTTTGAGTGTTCCTAGCACTCATTTCCCAATAGAAATGATTCTGGATCTTTGCACCCCTTACTAGTACAAGTAAAGATCTACCAATGCCCACTTTGTGATATTCCAAAAACATTCAAACACTAATTTTAAATGGCATGTGAAAATTGAATTCAATGCATATGCCTAGATCACCCCTATTTCAAAAACCATCCAAATGAACTCCATTTTCAAAACCCTTGCAACCAGAGACTACCTAGTACTAGTGGAGATCACTCAAAAATTTTGAACCCAAAATTCAAATTTTTGCTTCTTGCGGCCATCATGTCGAACAGGTGGCAGGCACAAATCTTGCAAATCTTAGAACACTATAGTGAGCAGTAGTTTTGGTCACCATTTGGGCCTAACTTGGTCCCCTGGTTCCCCCATCTAGAACCCCGGCCCTAACCCTCTCTCCCTCTCCACTGTCTGCTCCAGTAACTCGCCGCCCGAAGCTTTGCCTAGGTCAACCACGGACCGCTCGCCTCAACCTGTCTCGCGCTCTCCTTCGCTTGCTGGGAGACAAGCGCCATCACACCTCTTCGCCTCGACCAGCCCCCGACCAAAAACGGGCGGAGGACAAGCCTCAATTGATCGCGCCCTTGCCGCTGTCCGCCATGCCGATCACCTTGGAGCGCCGCGCCCGCTAGAGCCGCACAGACCGCGCGTAGCTCTAGCATTGTGTGTCAGCAGCCGCAGCAGGCCCAACAACCGCCCGGACATCGCTGTTCCCTGCCTCGCGACCAACAGACCGAAGGAACAGCGTCGAACACCGCCGTCTGCGCGCAGTTCATCGCATGCTCCCGACCAGTAGAGACTTCGCCTTGTCGTGCCTTTAAGACTCAGAGGACCGCCGGGGAATAGAGCTTCCAACGCTGCCCTCGCCCATGCCGAGAGAGCCCCGCAGCGTCGTCACCGATGACCTCACCGTCGCCCGTTCTGTCACCTCGTCGACCCTATATAAAGCGGCCACCCTAGCACCATTTCTCCACACTCCCACACTCCTCACCTCTCACTGATTCTTACCCACCTCTCGCTGAAGCCGCTCAAGCTCTGTCTCGCCGAAATTGAAGCCGAAGCCGCCGCAGCAGGAGGAGAAGGGCGTTTGTGAATTAGAGCACCCCAAGCTTCGCCGCAATCGCGCCTCGCCTCGCCGTCGTCTACGAGCCTATTTTCCTGCCTCGCCGACCTTGCTGGAGCCCTGGTATGCCCCTAATTGACCCCCACCGCCGCGTCTAGGTCACGTTCTTGCCGGAGTGATCCGTCATCGACGATGACTCACCGCCGTTGGATCATCTTTAGATCGTGTGGCCCAGGATGCTAGATACCGTTTCGGTTAAGTTGTGCCACTGACTGGTGGAGCCCACCTGTCAGGCAGCCCGCTGCGCGTGCTGTGCGTAGCTGGGCCGGCCCAGTTAGTTCCCGCGCGTGTGAAAGTTTCAAATTTAGTTTTTTTCTTTTTTGTTTAAATCTAGTTCTGTCCCCTAGTTTGAAATTCAATTCAGAGAGATTTACTAACCCAATTGGAATGATACCAATTTTGTTAAAAAGCTACTGAAAAGATCTATCCAACACCGTTGGATTTAATTCAATTAGTGTTAGAGATCTCTCCTAGTAAAAATAATAAAACAGAAGCATTTGCACCTTGCAACATTTTTATAAAATCAACCAAGATAGATTTTGAGTTGATTCCAACTCTCAAAAATCATATTTCATCATACCAATCTGAATATGTAATAATATTAAGGTTTACATGCAGTGACTTTGGACTAGTACCCAAATAATGCTATATAGGCATTTCTAGTCACTTTAAATCATTAAATAATGAACTTAAACCAAAGTAATTATGATCCAACCCTTAAATTACATTCCCACATGTTAGAATATGTGGTGATGACATGTGTCCACATGATCCCATATTTTAAGTGGTCAATATTAAATCTTAGTTAATTTTTCAATGAGTAGAAATTACTTTTCTAAAAAGGAGGAAACTATTGAATAAAACTTGGATGCTTGTGATGATAATAGATCATAAATTGTGTGCCTTAGAGTACTAATTAGACTAGTTAAGTATTGTTTGGTGATTGTGTACTCCGTATGTATTTATAGACGATAGTACCGACCAAGCTTACGAGGAGGAGGAGTTCTACCAAGAGGAGGAAGACAACTTCAACCACTTGGTTCTTATCTCATATGCATTATTAATTGTATTTGCCTCTTGATATTGTATTTGGTTGTTGATATATTGTTTAGATGCCCAAGTTGAGTTGGGGGCATATCTTTTATTTAACTCCACCACCTTTCTTGTCATCACCCCATCTTTCCACCATTCCATTATCCATGAGCTTGCAATTGTTTTTCTTTTGGGTTTTACCTCTAGCTCATATGGGTTGGGATGGATCCAATTCTATTTCCACATGCTCTCATCTTAGCATCATGTTGTTCTCACATTATTGATATATGAGAGCCACATGGCCACCTTTGCATGCCTTGTGAGTGGAACCCTTTTTCCTAGCTTCCATATGGAGTATTATGGATTTATGCTCATGTGGGAATATTTTTGGGAATAGCAAGCATCTAGTGGAATATACACACTAGCGAGTCCCAATTATAATCAAATGTGATCATCTCCATCTACTCCACTTGGAACTTTCTTTTAAATTCTTTTGCTTAGGCCTTACTCCACATTTTGGAATGCATAAGAATAATGCCATGTTTATTGTTTTGTTTCACAAGGTTAAAACATGGCATTAATTATTTTTGCATGGGCCATGCAAACATCTCCACCTTTGGTCCTCCTTGTTTTTATTTGGATTTTTGGGTGAACCATCTCTTTTCTCATCTATCTCTCCCTCCTTTTGGCTTGGTCTTAATTTGATCTTGCTTAAACCCTCACCACCTCATCTCTCCCTCTCTTTTCCTTGTCTAGATCTTGTGGGAGCTTGGCATGTCATGCTTGATCTTGTCAAAAGTTTACCACACCTCATCTAATCTCTCCCTCTAGACCCTAGGTCCCCTCACTCATCTCTCCTCTCTCTAGCCGAGCCACCCCACCATGACCTACCCTAGCTACCCACCTGCCCTCTCTCGGTCTCTCTCCTCTCTCTGCCCTGCAGGCCCACCTGACCACCCTGGACCCACCTAGCTACCACCACACAAAACCCTAGCCGAGCCTCCCCTCAAACCCTAGCTCTAACCCGAGCCTACCCCTCCCTCTCTCTAGCTCTCTCTCCCTGCCTCAGCAGCACCAGCCCGAGCCTCCCCTGCCTCCCTGGCCTCACCTTGCCCCACCTGCCAGCTGCCTACCACCACCTGCCCCTGCCTGGCCGAACCAGCCCATGCACGTGAGGAGAGGAAGGAGAAAAAGGTGGCCGAGCCACCTTTAACCCTACCCACTTCCCCCATGGCACCCCTCTCCCTCTCTGCTTTACCCACCCCTCTCTCCCGCCTGCTGCCTCCCCCAGATCTACCCCAGGGCGCCTGCCGCTCTTCCCTCTCTTCTCCATCGCCCCACCTACCCCAACGCCGGCCACCGTCGGTCTCCACCGATCCCCCTCTTCCAGCCGGTGGCGTGTCGGTCTCTGGTGTCGAGGAAGGCCGTGGAGCTCCCCTACGTCACCCTGTACACGGAGCCGAGCAGGAGGAGCCCCAGAACCGCTGCACCCGCCGAGCCCGACGCCAAACCCTAATCCGCTGGGCCTCTGCATCACCGTCGTCCTGCTGCTCGCCGACCCGATCCGCCACCACCGACACACTCTCGGTGAGCCACGCAACCTCCTAGACACCCTCGCCATCGTCGTCGCGTCCTGGCCGCGACGTACGTTCCGTCGAGCACCCTCGGTGCACCGACGAGCGCGCGCGTCTGCTCGCTCCCACGTCGCGCAAAACCCTATCTAGGCCGTGCCTGACCACCTAACAACTACCCCGCCCTAGCCCAGCGGTGACCGCCTCCGCGCGCACGCCCAGGTCACGGGTTCGAGCCCCACCGCGACCGCTCTGTCGCGCACGGATCGGTCGTTAGTAGATGCAGAGAAGAGAAATAGTGCACGCGTGGACACTTTTGCGCTTACCCCCGCACCTTTTTGACTCCTGTAACCCGTGCTCCTCTTGGCCCCACCTGTCTGCCTCCGCGGAAGCTTTGCAGTTAGACCCCCCACTACCTGTTTCTTCCGCCTCAACCCGCACTACCTGGATCTCCCACGTGTCGCGTCACCGCTGGCTCGCCCGCGTGTGGCACTGAGTCTACCTTGGCCCCACCTGTCATCTGCTGTGGCTAGGTCAAGCCCCGGTGTGAAAAGCTTTTTGCGCGCAGTCTGTCCCAGTCAGCAGCTGGCCCACCCTTCAGCGGCTGGGTCTAGATCTGCCTGAGTACAAAAGTCTCTGTTTATTTCTGTTTTAATTCAAATCTTTTTAAATTTATTTCAAATTCAAATTCCAATCTGTTTTATAATAACATTTAATTTATAAACCCAAATAATACAAATAATATATGTTTTGAAATCAGAAAAATGTGAGGAATTCAAATATGGACTTCAAAATATATTTTGAACACATTAAATTCCAAGTTGATTAAAATTACAATAAAATGCCCTTTTTCCTTAATTAATTAATAACTTTTGTTTTACAACTCCAATTTTAACAAATGATATGTCTAAAATGATTAGCTCGACGAGGCCTTTCTGTTTATGCATTCCATGTTCTGTTTTGAAGCATGCATCATATAAAAATAATATATACAGCAACTAATGTGAGGTTAAAATGTGGTCAAAACTCAATAAAATGCTTTATTATTGTATTCCACACCTCACCCATGCCATGCTACCTTATTGCCATGCAAATTGTGCATCATTCATCATGGCATGATTGTTTGCTTGATGCATTTATTCATATGCTTGTGCACTTTATTTATGTTGGCCCTTGTTTGTTTGGTTCTTCTTCGAATAGACGCTGAGCAGGGGATATACCAAGAGAACCAGGAGCACTACCCAGATCCTTCTCTCGCTTCAACTGAGCTGCCAGGCAAGCACTACCACATGCTTGCATACATATAGTACCTATTGCCTCTATCTTATTCTTGCATCATTGAGTCGCGATTGCATTAAATTGAATCCCAAGTATTGCATAGCCTTTATTTTTAAACCCCACCGAAGCTTGTTCCTCCATCCCATGAGCCATTACTACAGGAGTTGTTTGAGCCATGCGAGTCGTAGAACAGCATTTGTAGGGTATGTGAGTGTCTGATGGATAACGAGGTGCCTAAACAACTTAACCTGAGTAGTAGTGGGATAACTAATGAAAGTGGCATCGGTGAGCCATATTCGCTATTTGGTTTTTCAGGCTCACTTGTGTCCCGTAGGACCCCGAGTACTTGATTCCTGTTCCTTGAATATTCGCGCTATCCACATCCGGGAGGCTTATGAACCCCCCTGAGCCAGAGCTTGATTCATTCTTATTTCTTGGGGCCACAAACTAGTTTGAGGTTTTATTTACTATCCTGTACTTATGCCATGCTTTACTGCTTTATTTAAATTGTGCGAGGTACTGCACCTGTACTGTTTAGGGCCGTGACCCGTTTTCGCTGTATCGACAAGCCCAGTCACACTTTCGGGTTCCCAGTCGTTTACAGCCGGCCACACAAACCTTGAGTCCGTCTCGTAGCCGGCCAGCTTCGTTGCGGGTAGCTTAATGGGGTGGCCCCCTGAAATATTTCTGAATCCTGTGATCGCTTTGTCGTGACTGCCTCGTTGGTTTTGATTTGGTTTTTCCGAGGTTGATCGAGTGTGTGTTGCTATTTGTGCACCCCTGCAGGGTAAAACTTTCTGAAAGCCGTGTCCGCGGTTATGGACGACTTGGAGCACAGTTTCTCGATCATAGACAAGTATAACTAAAGTACCGCTTCTAAATTGACTAAATAACTGACTAGTAAGTAGTGCAACACTCATGGAATGGTTAATAAAACTGCCAACGGATGGGGGGTTGTTCGTCCGCTTCCTCGTTGGTAAGCGAGGAGGAGGATGGATCTGTGGATATTACCGTTATAACTGTTGTTAATAATTCACGGACATCCGTCTATCTCTGGTTAGGCGGATGGTTAGCGAGTATCTCTAGAATTGTTAGGGTTTATCTTTTGCTGCAATTGCGTCACCCCAGGTTGTGTCCCCTTTAGAGGCATAAAGACTTGCTGAGTACCCCTAGGGTCTCACACTATAAATTGTTTGATTCAGATGAACAGGTGAACCCGCAAGATGGATACTGGGTGGAGGAGACGGACGATGTGGGCAACGATCATTCGGTGTAGAGATTCCGGGAACGGGGATCCGTGAGATCTGTGGGCGGGATGTGCTTATTTATGGGGCATCTTATGCCGATTTGCTTCTTATCCGTACTCGGATTTTGTCTTCCGCTTCCGCCTGATACTCTGATGTTTGATGTATGAGGAGATATCCTAAACTATTATATCTATCTAGGATATTTGGATCTTGCCGTATGGCGTTGCTATATTTCCTTTCTTTTAGATGGAATGACTCTGAGAACCATTGTATGGTGGCTTGCATACATACTCATTTGTGTATGTAGTTGATCCCTTCGCCTGCCGATTACGCCGCCCGTTCTTGTCCCGATGTTTGGAAATGGTTAGGACGGCCGAAAGGTTTACCTGTGAGTGGCATTTGGGCCCCACCGTACTATTTTAACCATTTCCGCTCATCCAGGCTTGTAACTAGGAGCGTAATTCACCGAGGTAGTTACAATTGGTATCAGAGCCATCCCGCCCTTCAGTGTCTCAGCCAAATGGTCGTTGTCTGTCTAGCAAATATTTTTGGTAGTTATGTATACTAAGGAAAAACAAAACGTGAGAGTAGGACTGCTTCCACTTTTCTTCTTACCCACCCACCCACCCTTTTTCTGGTAAGGAAGTGTAACGTTTCTATCCTCTTCTTAAAATTCAAACTAGGATTCACGTGTTCTGGGTTTCCGTAGTACCATAGGTTGTGTGTGTGTGTAATTCTTTGTCTATATGTTGCATCCAAGTTGTTATCACCATCTGCCTTTGGTTATCAACTGTTGGTACATTCCATACCGAGAGGCTTTTGCAAACCGATGCGATCTATCTGATTCGTTGTATACCGACGCGATCTGTCTTATTCTTTGTTATCCGACGTTATCTTGTTTGGGGTGTTCGTTTCCGTAGTTACTAATCTTTAGGTTCGTCGTGAAAAGAAGGGGTTGGGATATGTGTTCTACTTATTCATGTGCGGAGTAATGATTTCAGTGCGGGATGGAGTCGCGACCATACCACTACTCTTATCATTCGCTCTTGTATATTGAATTGGTAGAGTCATTAATCTTGATTCCTTAAGTGATTTTGTGGATCTATTGGTATTTTAATGCCGAAATTTGCGGAAAATTTTTCTTTGATATATCTGTGTACCACACTCCTTTTCAGTCGTGTGCGATATGCTTAATATCTTCTAGGTGCTTTGAACTTTGTTGATATTTTAATATCATCTTAGTAAATTGTATCCTTTAATCTTGGTTAATTCCATTTTGGTACTATTTTGGATTATTATTATTCTCCATCATAGTACTGACTTGTGTTTTATATCAACCACAGGATGGCACCACCACGCCGTTCTGAGGAGGACATACAACCTGAAGTGGGGGCAGCATTGTCAAGCATCGCCAATGCCTTGGCAGCAATGCAGCAGAACCAGCAGCGTTTTGAAGAAAGTGTCAGGAGGAATGAGTTTGTTCCGCTACCTCCACCTCCCAAGCGAGGAGACATCAAAAGCTTTCTGAAGTTCAACCCACGCCAATTTGATGTTTCTGATCAACCACTTGATGCTGATGATTGGTTGCGTGAGATGTCAAGGCTGCTGATGACTGCTGATGTTCCTGAGCAAGAATGGGTAAAGTGTGCTACTCACCTTCTGAAGGGAGATGCAACTCTGTGGTGGGAGAATTACCTGAAGGCAAACTGCACTGGTTTTCAGCCTACTTGGGGACAGTTCACTGGAGCTTTCAAAGAGCAGTATCTGTCAGAAATTGTCATGGAGAGGATGAAGGAAGTGTTTCTCAACCTCAAGCAGGGCAATGATAATGTCAATACCTACATCAGAAACTTCATGAACCTTTCTCGTTATGGTGGAGATGAGATCTCTGATGACAAGAAGAAGCAAAAGAGGTTCCGGCAAGGGCTCAATGCATCGATTAAATATGCAATCACACATGCAAGGCCGGCGTCTTTTCTGGAACTTCAGCATACATCTCTGCAGGAAGAGGCAAGTAGGCAAGTGTTTGAGGAGTCAAAGAAACACAACCGTGATGCAGCAAGCTCTTCAGCTATGTCAACTCCTTCTAAGCGTCGTGTCTGGGTTCCTAACACCCCACCGTCGCTCCCGGCTACACCAAGACCTTCAAGCTTCGCGGCAAGGCCACCAAACTTCCTCACTGCTGCTCCCAGGGGCTACAACCACCACTACCCTGGAGCGCCTGGCGGAGTCCCTGGCTACGTTGCTCCACGTCCACCTGGTGCTTGTTACACTTGTGGAAACATGGGGCATCAACACTGGAACTGTCCGATGAAAAACAAAGCTCTTCCTCCACCACCTCCAAGATCTGCGGCAAGCTCTCCTTTGGTTCGTGCACCACCACCTCGGGCTCTCAACATCAACACCAAGCCTGGGTCTACTGTTGCTCGTGCCAACTGTGTCAACGCCGCTCAAGCTGAGCATGCACCTGGAGTTGTGATGGGTATGCTTCCCGTTAACTCAGTCCCTGCACGAGTTTTGTTTGATTCTGGTGCTTCGCATTCTTTTGTTTCGCATAAGTTTGCGCATGAGCAGGATCTGGATATGGTTCCTTTATCACATCGTCTGGTGGTACAATCTCCTAGTTCAAACATGAGGGCTGCTCATATCAGCCATGGCAATCAAATTGAGATTGGTGGCTCTTCGTTCTCGGCGTCCCTAATCATTCTGGGCAATTCTGACATTGATGTCATCTTGGGCATGGATTGGTTGACAGCAAATGCAGCTGTGATTGATTGTGCTGAACGCTCGGTTTCTCTGAAGATTCCTGAAGGCCATATAGTCTATTCTCCAAGTCTGACTCCTGCTATCCAGCTTTTCTCTTTGGCGGCTCTGAATGATGATGCTATGGAAGCTATTCAGAGTGTTCCGGTGGTCTGTGAGTTCCCAGATGTCTTTCCTGAAGAGTTGCCAGGTATGCCTCCGGATCGTGAGGTTGAGTTTGTAATTGAGCTTGAACCTGGTACCGCTCCTATCTCCAAGCGGCCTTATAAAATGGGTCCTGCTGAGTTGGCTGAACTCAAACGTCAGCTTGGTGAACAAGAGAAGTTGGGTTTCATTCAACATAGTACTTCTTCTTGGGGTAGCCCAACAATCTTTGTGAAGAAGCGAGACAAGACTGATAGACTTTGTGTTGACTATCGGGCTCTCAATGCTAAAACCATCAAGAATAAATATCCCCTTTCGCGGATTAATGATCTCTTCGATCAGCTAGCTGGAGCTGTGGTATTCTCTAAGCTTGACTTGAGAAGTGGTTATCACCAAATCAAGATTCGCAAGGAAGATGTTCCTAAAACAGCTTTCACCACCTGCTATGGCCTGTACAAGTACACGGTCATGTCTTTCGGTCTCACCAACGCACCTGCCACCTTATCGAGGCTCATGAACTCGGTTTTCATGGAGTATCTTGACAAGTTCGTTGTGGTTTATCTGGATGACATCCTAGTCTATTCTAAGTCACAGAAAGAACATGAAGAACACCTTCGGTGTGTCCTAAACAAGCTTCGTGAGAACCGCCTGTATGCAAAGTTCTCCAAGTGTGAGTTTTGGCTGCCTCAAGTAACCTATCTTGGTCACGTCATCTCTGCCAAGGGCATTGCAGTCAACCCGGAAACTGTGAAGACGATTGTTGAATGGCTTCCTCCTGTAAATGTCAAAGAAGTGCGGAGTTTCCTTGGTTTGGCTAGTTATTGTCGTCGCTTCGTTCAGAACTTTTCGAAGATAGCGAAGCCTCTTACCGATCTCCTCAAGAAAGGCAATAAATACCTTTGGACTCCTGCATGTCAAGCAAGCTTTGAGACACTCAAAGAGAAGCTCACTTCCACACCAGTCTTGGTTCCTCCGGATACATCCAAGCCTTTCCAGATATTCTGTGATGCCTCTTTGCAAGGATTGGGTGCGGTCCTTATGCAAGAAAAACAAGTTGTTGCTTATGCCTCTCGACAGTTGAAGATGCATGAGATCAACTATCCTACACATGACCTCGAGCTCGCAGCAGTTGTCTTTGCTTTGAAAGTATGGAGGCACTACTTGCTGGGCAACCGTTGTGAGATCTTTTCTGATCACAAGAGTTTGAAGTATATCTTCACTCAGCCTGATCTCAACCTTCGGCAGAGGAGATGGATTGAAGCAATCGATGATTTTGATTTGACCATCAACTACACTCTGGGCAAAGCTAATGTCATGGCCGATGCTCTCAGCCGTAAAGCTTATGTCAACAACCTCATGATGGAAGAACAACAGCCTCTCTTGTGCGAGGAATTCCGTCAGCTCAACCTTGAAATTGTAGAACAAGGGTATCTTCTGAACCTTCTAGCAACTCCTCTCTTGGAAGAAAAGGTTCGCTCCTTTCAGCTTGGTGATCCGTACACAAGAAAGATCATCTCCAAACTTCAGCTTCCGAAGTATGAGTCCTTCCACGTGGATGATCAAGGCACGCTTTTCTTTGAACACCGGATGTTTGTTCCGAACTACCCGGGTTTGAGAGAGCAAGTTCTCAAGGAGGCGCATGATTCTGTTCTTTCTATCCATCCTAGCAGCACAAAGATGTACATGGACTTGAAAACACAATATTGGTGGCCGGGTTTGAAACGATATTGTGCCAAGTATGTCTCGGAGTGTGATGTCTGCCGCAGAGTTAAAGCTGTCCATCAGAAACCTTCCGGTCTTCTACAACCATTGAAACCCCCGGAGTGGAAATGGGAGAAAGTAGAGATGGACTTCATCACGGGTTTTCCAAGGTCGCAGAAGGGCAACAATGCAATCTTTGTTGTCATTGACAGGCTTTCTAAAGTGGCTCACTTCTTCCCCGTCAAGGAAACAATTTCTGCAATTCAGTTGGCTGAGCTCTATATCAACAGAATTGTCTCTCTGTATGGGGTTCCGCTTGAGATCAGTTCAGACCGTGGAAGCATCTTCACTTCCAAGTTCTGGGAGAGTTTCCAAAATGCTTTGGGAACAAAGTTGAACTTCAGCACAGCTTACCACCCTCAGTCGCAAGGACAAGTTGAAAGGATCAATCAGATTCTGGAGGATATGCTCCGTGCTTGCGTCATCTCTTTTGGCATGAAGTGGGAAGAATGTCTTCCTTATGCTGAATTCTCTTACAACAATAGCTTCTAGAAAAGTCTAAAGATGGCACCATTTGAGGCTCTCTATGGTCGCAAATGCAGAACTCCGATTGGTTGGTCGGGTGCAGGAGAAAGAATGTTGTTTGGCCCTGACATTGTAACTCAAGCAGAGGAGAAAGTGCATATCATTCTTGAAAATCTGAAGATTGCTCAAAGTCGCCAGAAGAGCAATTATGACAGAAAGCACACGGACATGGAGTATGTCCCTAGTGATCTCGTTTACCTACGTGTCACTCCCATGAGAGGCACGCACCATTTTGGTATCAAAGGAAAGCTGGCTCCTAGATACATCGGTCCTTTCAAAATTCGTGGAAGAAGAGGAGAAGTTGCTTATGCTCTTGAGCTCCCGGAAAAACTCAAGGTCCATGATGTTTTCCACATCTCTCAGCTCAAGAAGTGCTTCAAGGATCCCGGCAGGACCGTGGATCATGAGCTTATCAATCTCCAAGAAGACCTGTCTTATCAAGAACACCCCACTAAAATCCTTGAAGTCGCAGAAAGAAGGACTCGCAACAAGTCCATCAAGTTCTGCAAGGTGCAGTGGTCGCACCATTCTGTTGATGAAGCCACTTGGGAACATGAAGATGAGCTCCGTGCCAAGTATCCTACCCTCTTTGAGTCTTCTTCTTCCTAGAATCTCGGGGCGAGATTCCTGTTTAGTGGGGGAGAGTTGTAGCATCCCAATTGTCTAACAATTGTAATGCTACTTGGTCTAGTAATATAATGGCTACTTCATATATATAATTTTTGCATCATAATTATATCATGCTCATGTCATCATGCCACCTTGCATTTGAGCATCATATAAAACCCTTTTCCTTTTGGTTCTTATCTCATATGCATTATTAATTGTATTTGCCTCTTGATATTGTATTTGGTTGTTGATATATTGTTTAGATGCCCAAGTTGAGTTGGGGGCATATCTTTTATTTAACTCCACCACCTTTCTTGTCATCGCCCCATCTTTCCACCATTCCATTATCCATGAGCTTGCAATTGTTTTTCTTTTGGGTTTTACCTCTAGCTCATATGGGTTGGGATGGATCCAATTCTATTTCCACATGCTCTCATCTTAGCATCATGTTATTTTCACATTATTGATATATGAGAGCCACATGGCCACCTTTGCATGCCTTGTGAGTGGAACCCTTTTTCCTAGCTTCCATATGGAGTATTATGGATTTATGCTCATGTGGGAATATTTTTGGGAATAGCAAGCATCTAGTGGAATATACACACTAGCAAGTCCCAATTATAATCAAATGTGATCATCTCCATCTACTCCACTTGGAACTTTCTTTTAAATTCTTTTGCTTAGGCCTTACTCCACATTTTGGAATGCATAAGAATAATGCCATGTTTATTGTTTTGTTTCACAAGGTTAAAACATGGCATTAATTATTTTTGCATGGGCCATGCAAACATATCCACCTTTGGTCCTCCTTGTTTTTATTTGGATTTTTGGGTGAACCATCTCTTTTCTCATCTATCTCTCCCTCCTTTTGACTTGGTCTTAATTTGATCTTGCTTAAACCCTCACCACCTCATATCTCCCTCTATTTTCCTTGTCTAGATCTTGTGGGAGCTTGGCATGTCATGCTTGATCTTGTCAAAAGTTTACCACACCTCATCTAATCTCTCCCTCTAGACCCTAGGTCCCCTCCCTCATCTCTCCTCTCTCTAGCCGAGCCACCCCACCATGACCTACCCTAGCTACCCACCTGCCCTCTCTCGGTCTCTCTCCTCTCTCTGCCCTGCAGGCCCACCTGACCACCCTGGACCCACCTAGCTACCACCACACAAAACCCTAGCCGAGCCTCCCCTCAAACCCTAGCTCTAACCCGAGCCTACCCCTCCCTCTCTCTAGCTCTCTCTCCCTGCCTCAGCAGCACCAGCCCGAGCCTCCCCCTGCCTCCCTGGCCTCACCTTGCCCCACCTGCCAGCTGCCTACCACCACCTGCCCCTGCCTGGCCGAACCAGCCCATGCACGTGAGGAGAGGAAGGAGAAAAAGGTGGCCGAGCCACCTTTAACCCTACCCACTTCCCCCACGGCACCCCTCTCCCTCTCTGCTTTACCCACCCCTCTCTCCCGCCTGCTGCCTCCCCCAGATCTACCCCAGGGCGCCTGCCGCTCTTCCCTCTCTTCTCCATCGCCCCACCTACCCCAACGCCGGCCACCGTCGGTCTCCACCGATCCCCCTCTTCCAGCCGGTGGCGTGTCGGTCTCTGGTGTCAAGGAAGGCCGTGGAGCTCCCCTACGTCACCCTGTACACGGAGCCGAGCAGGAGGAGCCCCAGAACCGCTGCACCCGCCGAGCCCGACGCCAAACCCTAATCCGCTGGGCCTCTGCATCACCGTCATCCTGCTGCTCGCCGACCCGATCCGCCACCACCGACACACTCTCGGTGAGCCACGCAACCTCCTAGACACCCTCGCCATCGTCGTCGCGTCCTGGCCGCGACGTACGTTCCGTCGAGCACCCTCGGTGCACCGACGAGCGCGCGCGTCTGCTCGCTCCCACGTCGCGCAAAACCCTATCTAGGCCGCGCCTGACCCCCTAACAACTACCCCGCCCTAGCCCAGCGGTGACCGCCTCCGCGCGCACGCCCAGGTCACGGGTTCGAGCCCCACCGCGACCGCTCGGTCCACTGTCGCGCACGGATCGGTCGTCAGTAGATGCAGAGAAGAGAAACAGTGCATGCGTGGACACTTTTGCGCTTACCCCCCCACCTTTTTGACTCCTGTAACCCGCGCTCCTCTTGGCCCCACCTGTCTGCCTCCGCGGAAGCTTTGCAGTTAGACCCCCCTGTTTCTTCCGCCTCAACCCGCACTACCTGGATCTCCCACGTGTCGCGTCATCGCTGGCTCGCCCGCGTGTGGCCCTGAGTCTGCCTTGGCCCCACCTGTCATCTGCTGTGGCTAGGTCAAGCCCCGGTGTGAAAAGCTTTTTGCGCGCAGTCTGTCCCAGTCAGCAGCTGGCCCACCCATCAGCGGCTGGGTCTAGATCTGCCTGAGTACAAAAGTCTCTGTTTATTTCTGTTTTAATTCAAATCTTTTTAAATTTATTTCAAATTCAAATTCCAATCTGTTTTATAATAACATTTAATTTATAAACCCAAATAATACAAATAATATATGTTTTGAAATCAGAAAAATGTGAGGAATTCAAATATGGCCTTCAAAATATATTTTGAACACATTAAATTCCAAGTTGATTAAAATTACAATAAAATGCCCTTTTTCCTTAATTAATTAATAACTTTTGTTTTACAACTCCAATTTTAACAAATGATATGTCTAAAATGATTAGCTCGACGAGGCCTTTCTGTTTATGCATTCCATGTTCTTTTTTGAAGCATGCATCATATAAAAATAATATATACAGCAACTAATGTGAGGTTAAAATGTGGTCAAAACTCAATAAAATGCTTTATTATTGTATTCCACACCTCACCCATGACATGCTACCTTATTTCCATGCAAATTGTGCATTATTCATCATGGCATGATTGTTTGCTTGATGCATTTATTCATATGCTTGTGCACTTTATTTATGTTGGCCCTTGTTTGTTTGGTTCTTCTTCGAATAGACGCTGAGCAGGGGATATACCAAGAGAACCAGGAGCACTACCCAGATCCTTCTCTCGCTTCAACTGAGCTGCCAGGCAAGCATTACCACATGCTTGCATACATATAGTACCTATTGCCTCTATCTTATTCTTGCATCATTGAGTCGTGATTGCATTAAATTGAATCCTAAGTATTGCATAGCCTTTATTTTTAAACCCCACCGAAGCTTGTTCCTCCATCCCATGAGCCATTACTACAGGAGTTGTTTAAGCCATGCGAGTCTTAGAACAGCATGTGTTTTGAACACAACTATCTACATAAAACACAACTATCTACATACACAGGGATTAAACATAAAAAAAATTCGAAATATGTTTTAATCTTCTAATATAAAGAGGGTCATTCTTCTGTAATGAACAATTTCCGTATCAAAATTCCATGTCGATGGCCGCGAGGCGACGTGCAAGGCTCACTTGCGAAGCAGCTTCATCGATGCAATTTGTATAAAATAGTTTGCTGCTCCACCAGAGATATACCTTTTGTGGTGTGAAGCTACCTATATGCGATCGATGGACAGGTCGCGTAAACCAAGAATGTTAAAGGAACCAAATTCCACAATGCGCCTTAGCTGGAACCCATCCACTATTCCTTTTCACCCTACTAGGATAGACTTCAGTTCGCACGAGAAAATAATCATCAAATCCCGTTGTCTCCAAATCGATTGAACAGCTCTCATGATGATGAAATTGAACTTCGATTGATTGATGAAAGCTAGAAAGTTTCTAGGAAAAGCTCCTGGCGAGGGGTCTTAATTCGCTGGATGATACATATTGAAACCTCCCATTTTCCTTGAATGGTATCCCAGGGTAGGTGTGTACTAATAACACCAGGGCGATCTCTATATCTATAGGGACAACTATGATAGGGGGGTCTGTCGTAAATCCAACAAAGTATGGTAGCTCAAGCGAATCGAGGTAGACCTCATAGTGTGGAGTAATTTAGAGTAGTAGCATATGTTATTAGTCTAAGTTACTATCTCCATAGTGGAATTAATATATATGTGCTATCATGCAAAGTCTCATTTATCACAATGTAGACTCATTTTGTTCTGAAATGTGTGATGTTATGATAACATAGCTAGTTATCACAAGACCCTTTCATCATTTAATTGCATGCCATGTCGTCTAAATGCTTACTTGGCAATACATGTAGGACTTGCCGTGGTGTGGAACACGGCAGTGCCATCGGGGATGGCTTGAAGGGGACAATCAGGTTGCTATCGGTGGCTACTCGCAACAGGTTGGATACAGATACTACAAACACAGCGATGTACCCAGGTTCGGAGTCCTCTTGGTGAGGTAAAACTCCTACTCCTGCAAGGATCTACGATCAAAGGGGGCGGGTGCCCAATACAAGTGCTCCTTGAGCTCTTTCCTTAGCTACTTCTTTTACAAAGTGGGCCGGCTGGACAGGGCCAAACGGTAGGCCTGGGTCCAGTCAAGCCTCTAATACAGAGGAGGACCATACTTTAGCGCTCAGCGCCGCTGCTTTACTTGTCATCTGGCTCTTTATCCATTAGTCGGCTCTTTATGCGTAAGCCGGGGCTTTCCTCGTCAGCCCTTGCTTTGCCCATCAGCCTCCAGCTTTGACGCAGTTGTCCAGTAGCGCCGGCCAGGCCAACCAGCCTGTCCGGTCAAGGGTGCGCTCAGCAAGGAGCGTCATCCCCACCGTACAATGTCCAGCGGATCCGAGACGGCCGGCTAGGAGCAGCCTCCTAGCCGGTCCCGTCTTGGTCTACCCGGGCGTCATCCCCCCAACACTACTCCCCGAGGGCATTAGGACTTGGCCTTGTGGAGAAGTTCTTGCGTGCTCATTTGAAATGGTTGATGACACAGATGCCTTGTCTTTTTCGTTTGTCTTGTAGTTTTGTCCTATACCGGCTTTGGATTCTGTGTTGTTTTCCCGGCTAGAGTTCACCGGCTACGGAGCCGATGGACCCACCCATAGGGTGTTACGGGTGATCTTCTTGACCGGCTGCCATAGCCGGCCGGGAGATGGATTGCCAGTCTGCTGTCGTTGGTGCTTGCCTAAGCCACGCCTGCAGTTTCTGGCGTGCGTCGCGCCAGTTTGACTTATGGGTCTGCCGCTGCAGTTTTTGGTAACCGTGCGCACGCCTCCATCATTGTGTCTCCTTGGAGATCATGGGAGCATTTTGCCTCTCGCAGTAATGCATACAGGATCTTCTGCGCACGCGGCGCTGGCGCACGCAATCCGCCACGAACCGTCGCGGGGTAGTGGGGTAGTTGCTTTGCCACGTGGCGTCGAGGCAGGGGCACCGACACGGTTACCCTTCACCGATAAATATGTGCGCGAGGAGCAGTGATTCCTCACTTCGCCTCCCTGCGCTTGCCATCCTTGCTCTTCCTTGCGCTCTAGCCTCCCTCTGCTCTTCCACGCAATCGTTCTTTGATCGCCGGTGCCGCCCTTCTTCTTCAACCACGGGACCCCGCGCCTCCATCACGGCTAACTTCCCAGGCAATATGCTGCCCGAGGTCGCCGGCGACTGGTGCGGATCCTATGTCAGGGAGGAGCTCGTGAAGAAGTATCGGCGGGGGAAGTTCCTGCTGTCGGAGCGGGTGGTGAAGCATCGCCTCGCGCCGGAGGGCGAGCGGGTGCCGCACCCCAGCCAGGCAAATCCGTCGTCTTCCTCTCACACTTTTCTCGCGGCCTCGGGCTGCCGCTGAGCCGCTTTGTCCTGGAGTTGCTGGTCACTTTTGATCTGCAGCTCCACCACCTCGGAGCGAACACCGTGTCGATGCTGTCACATCACACGGCTTGCTGCAAGGCGTACCTCGACGTCTGTCCCGACACCGCGAATTTCTTCAAGTTCTTCCACTTCAAGGTGCAGGTGGTTGGCAAGGGCGGCCCGTTGACGGAGACGGGCTGCTGCGCCATCTACCCGCGGCCGTCAGTGCCCACCCCCCGCCTGGAGCTCCCTAACACCGTCAAGCTCTGGCAGCGCTCGTACTTCTACGTGCGCAACAACACGGAGGTGGACTTCATCAAGGTCCCCGCCTTCGCCAACATCCCCTCCAGCCGGAAGGCCTGGACCGTCCAGCACCTGGGCGCCCAGGGCGACATTGATCGGATGGGCTCCCGGCTGGCTGTCCTCCTGGAGAAGGAGCGGCTCACCGCCCGGGACATTCTCTTGTCCTGGATGGCGACCCGCGTGCTCCCGCTGCAGCACCAGTCGCACAAGATGTGCCACCTCTCCGGTCATCTGGATCCCACCCGGGTATCCCGGCTAGATGTCCCGTACGCCGCCCTCCGTGAATGGCTTGCCACCATTTCGAAGGAGGCGCTGGAGGAGGAGTGGCAGTTCTCCTTCTGGCCATACCATCGCAGCCGGCTGCCGCCGAAGGTATGTTTTTTCTTGCTTTTCGCCGGGTGGATTTTCCTGAGGGACTCCCGCTTCGTGCCTCTTATCTTCCCTTGTTGAGTAGCTTTTCATGGCACGACTAGCGGAGGACGGTATGGGGGACACCGAGCTCCCCAACTTCGCCGCGGATTTCAACTCGGAGAAGGCTCTGCCCGTGGAGGCGGAGCGGTTCTCCATGCGGGCCGATGAGGGCTGCGAGTTCCCACCCGGTGAGAATTTGTTCCTGCCTTTGTCACGCTTGCACTTGCCATGCTTGTAGTTGTAATCTTGACTTTTTGCTTGTCCTTGGGATAGCTGCGCATGGCGAGGACGTGGAGCTGGCATAGCTTGCCGTGCCCAGGGGCAGGGGGAAACGCGCCGCCCCTACCAATGTCGCCCCGGCTGCAGGTGGCAGCAAGAAGTCGCGCCGCCACCGCACCGTGCTCGTCATGCCGAGCGTTGCCGGGTAGGTGCCCTTGTCCTTTTGGTGCTGGTGTTGCCCTACTTGCATTTGTGTTGCTCACTTCTTATGCTTCTGCAGCGAGGCTATGTCCTTGCCTGGCTCTGCGACCGTCGCCACCACGTCCACCCCTTCTCTTGTTGCCGAGGGGAGCACGCTGGCTCCGGCGCCTGAGGCTGCACCGGCTTCGGTCCGAGGTTGCGCCGGCTCCGGCCCCTGAGGCTGTGCCGGTTCTAGCTCCGGCGTCTGAGGCTGCTCAGGCTCTGGCTCTGGCTTTGGGTGCTTTGTCGGTGGTGCCCCTGACAGATGTGGTGCCCCTGACAGATGTGGTGCCGCCGGCTGATCCCACGACGCTTCACCGGGCCGGAGCTGTCTCCTAGCTTGCGGGGGTTTTGTCGTTCGCACTGCCACCGGACGCCCCGCACCACCGTCGGACACCCTTCTGGCACAGTTGTCGGAGGCGGCGCTGCTGGCCATGGGCCAGATCCGTCAGCTGGTGGGGGCGCTAGAGCAGGGGCTTGGCCAAGCCAGGACACTGGGGCTTCTGTTGAGGTATGTGCTCTGTTGTCAGTCTTGTTGTTTTGTCGCCGTCTCGCAACCTAGTTGTTTCTCTTGGTTCTTATCTCTCAAGTTTTCTTGCACAGAGGGCTCTCACCGACGCTGCCAAGACCTTGCGGGACCTGGGCCGTAAGATTGCTCGCTCTGCTGTGTCTTCCCAATTGCGCAATTTCTCGCGCTTCTTGTTGAGTATTGGTTACCCTCCTGCAGCTCTGCTGGCGGACCAGGACCGCGAGGTGGCCCGGCTGAAGGACGAGGTCGCCCGGCTGGAGGAGGCCAACAAGACCTGCCAGGACCAGATCACCAAGCTGACTGCATAGCAGCAGCAGATGGAGATCAAGGCTGGTAGGGCCAAGAAGGCCACGGACGCCCAGACCGAGGCGTTGAAGAAGCTGGAGGGGCTTTATGCTACCCAGGCGGACGCCCTCAAGTCCTCCAAGGGCAAGGAGGCGGTGGCGCTGTCGGAGCTCTGCCAGATCGCTGAGATCATTGTCAGTAAGTGCTTTTGACTTGAGCCTGTCTTGCGGATTTGCTCTTTGTGGTTGATATTGATCGTTGCCCTCTTTTTTGGCTACAGCTCAGTATCCTGAGGTGACAGATTAGGCGCTGGGCCAGATTCCCGAGACGGATCCAGAACGGGATCTCCATCCGGGGGAGCTGGTGACGATTGTCAGAGAGGAGGCGAACAAGCTCCACGCTGCCGCCCTCGAGGTCTTTGACTATGTCTGGCCCGAGGCCGTCCCGCCTGCCACCATGGATGTCTTGGTTGAGCGTCTCTGGGGTGCCCCGGAGCTCATGAACGTGGCCCGGGAGTGGACGGCTTGAGGTGGCGCGGAGATGGTGCTAGCGTTGTTTAAGTCCTGGTACCCTGACGTGGATCTGCGGAGCCTTTCCCGTGGATTCTGCCAAGGGACCAGCTACGACCAGCTCCACGCTAACGTCCCCGACATCCGCTTTTGTGTTGTGACGATTGGGAGCTACGTCGCGCTGGACAGGGACTTCAGCGATCCAGCCGGCATAGAGCAGTACTTCCACAGTCCGGATGCGGCACACACCGAAGCTCCGGCTGCACCGCAGACCGCCTCGACGGACATCGCCTCCTGCAGCCACACTCCAACTAACGCCTTCGGCCCTTCTGCCAATCAATGAATCTGATCCCCGGTATGCCAGGAGTATTTGTGGCTTTGAAAAATCTGCCTTTTTTGTGTGCCATGTGAACAATTGTCCATCTGTGACATACTGAACTTGTGTGGGAGCATCGCCTCCCTTTATCTTATTTGCTCATGCTCTTCTATTTGCACTTTCTGTTTTGCATCTTTTGTATGCGTTCTTCTTTGTGGGGGTGCGCAAGCGCACCCACAGGATGTAGTCCCCGAGGTTCGGGCCTGCTAGAGAATACAGCCGGGTCGAATCTCCTTTATGCTCTTTGTTTTGCAAGTTTCTGTGTGGGGGCCCGCAAGCACACCCACAGGGTGTAGTCCCCGAGGTTCGGGCCAGCTGGAGAATACAGCCGGGTCGAATCTCCTTGACCTGCTCTGCTACCGCCTGGAAGCTTTCTGCCTCCGCCTTGGCGGTGCTCGTCGTTGAACTTTGGCTCATGCAAGCATAGAAACAAACAAGTTGTTTGCTTGGTTAAACATTTGCAAGTCCAAATTGTAATCTTAGACGAACTAGTTTTCAGATTTCTGCTGTTTCGCGCAAGTTCAATGTCTTTGCCCTTTTCTCAGTGAGCATTGGCCAATTTCAGTGTTGTTCCCTTGCTGGCTTTTAGCCGGAGTCGAAGGGGTAGCTTGGTAGGCGTATTGCATGATACTTCAAGTTTGGATCATTGCCTTTGAGCGAGCAAGCGCATCCGGGTCGTCCAGACGTTTTTGTTTTCCTCATGGCATTTTCGTGTAGGGCCCTTTGAGTGTTCTGCTCTTGCCGGATCTGTCAGTCGGCTTGCGGTCTGCAGCCGGAACCGAAGAGGAAGCCTGAGGAACCGCGTACAGTACTTTGCCGCATGGATCGCGTAGCCGTCTGGGCCAACCGGCGAGTCCCCGAGGCGGATCGCCGGCTCCAGGGTTAGAGTAATGCAGCCAGAAAAGCCAACTTGTGCAGCATGACTTGCTTATTTTATTATGGAGTCCCCGAGACTATGTCGAGGCTCCTATGCTTGTTCATTACATGAAAGTAAGGTACATACACTTCTCGTTCAAGTGTAAAAGGGACGGAGCAGGCTCGCGTTCCATGGGCGTTCAGTTTCTTTGCCTGAGCAGTTCATCATGTTCCTTTCCGGCTTGCGGGCATCGATGAGGTAGTACGAGTTGTTCTGCAGTGCCTGGCTGATTATGAATGGGCCCTCCCAAGGTGGAGACAGCTTGTGCATCCCCTTGGTGTCTTGGACCAGCCTTAGCACCAGATCGCCCTCGCGGAACGAAACGCCCGTATCCGGCTGGCGTGGTAGCGGTGCAGATTCTGCTGGTAGATGGCTGACCTGGACAAGGCCAGTTCACGGGCTTCCTCTAAGAGATCGACACTGTCTTCCCATGCTTCTTTGGCCTGCTATTCTATGTAGAGCAGTTTGCGGGGTGCGTCGAACTCGATGTTAGTGGACAGAACCGCCTCCGCCCCGTAGACGAGGAAGAAGGGGGTGTAGCTGGTGGACCAGTTTGGCATTGTGCGCAGGCTCCAGAGTACAGCCGGCAGCTCCTCGATCCAGCAGCCGGGAGATCTCATCAGTGGTTCGATCAGCCGGGGCTTGATTTCGGCTAGGACCAGACCGTTTGCTCGCTCGCACTGCCCGTTGGACTGGGGGTGTGCCATAGATGAGAGGTCCAGGCGGATGCCCTTATCTCCGCAGAACTGTGTGAAAGCTCCCTTGGCAAAATTTGTTCCGTTGTCGGTTATGATGTTGTTGGGGTAGCCAAAGCGCGTGATTATGTCTGTGAAGAACTTGACCACCATTGGCCCATCCAGCTTCTTTATCGGCTTTGCCTCTATCCACTTGGTGAACTTGTCCACCGCCACCAGCAAGTGGGTCATGCCGGATCTAGCCGTTTTGAAGGGGCCAACCATGTCCAGCCCCCAGACGGTGAACGGCCAGGTGATGGGAATAGTCTTGAGTGCTGCTGACGAAGTGTGCTTCTGCTGGCTGAACCGTTGACACCCGTTGCATGCCTTGACAATCTGCTCAGCGTCTTCTAGTGTTGTGGGCCAGTAGAACCCGTGGCGAAAAGCCTTTGCCACAATGGCTCGTGACGATGTGTGATGTCCGCACTCGCCCTGGTGGATGTCGACCAGCAGCCAGATTCCTTCCTCTTGGCCCACACATCGTTGATAGATGCCGCCAACACTGCGCTTGTAAAGCTTGTTGTTGATGATGGTGTATGCGCTGGCTCTGCGCTTGATCTGTCTTGCCTGCACCTCCTCTTCGGGCAGCTCTCCGTTGTCTAGGAAATCCATGAATGGCTTGGCCCATGTTGGTGTTTCCCGGATGGCGCACACCGCTTGCATTAGCAGATTCACTTCTGCCTGGATGGCCAGGTCAGGCTCGTCCGGAGGCCGTTCGGGTGGGGCGGCAGAGCCAGCAGCTTCTACGCTGGAGGCGGCAGTCCTCGGGTGCGTAGGAGCAGTCCCCGAGTGCGGTGCAGCCATCGCGGAGGTCTTGGAGCCGGCAGTCCTCGGGTGCGGTGCAGCCGTCGTGGAGGTTTTGGAGCCAACAGTCCCCGGGTGCGGCGAGGCAGTCCCCGGGTGCGGTGCAGCCGTCGTGGAGGTCTTGGAGCCGGCAGTCCCCGGGTGCGGCGAGGCAGTCCCCGGGTGTGCTGCAACCGTCACAGAGGTCTTGGAGCCGGCAGTCCCTGGGTGTGCAGTAGCCGTCGTGGAGGTCTTGGAGCCGGCAGTCCCCGGGTGCGGCGAGGCAGTCCCCAGGTGTGCTGCAGCCGTCGTGGAGGTCTTGGAGCCGGTAGTCCCCGGGTCCGCGTCCAATATGATGGAGTCGGATTCGGGAGATGGTGTGATTGATGGCTTGCGTAGGTGCTCAAGGGAGACTCCAGGCGGAATTGGTTGTCTTGTCGACCCGATGCGGGCGAGCGTGTCTACGGCCTCGTTGTTTACCCTAGGAACATGGTGAAACTCGCATTCTTCGAAACAGGCGCATAGCTGTTGTACGAAGAAATGGTATAGAGGCCGTGACACTTGCTGCACCACCAGATCATAATCGCCGAAGCAAAGGATGCACCAGATGCCTATTTCCTTTGCCATCTTGAGGTCGTGGATGAGCGCTTCATACTCAGCGACGTTATTGGACGCGCGGAAGTGGATCTGTAGCACGTATTCTAGCCGGTCTCCTTTTGGGGAGGTGACGGCCACTCCGGCTCCGAGACCTCCATACATCTTGGAGCTGTCGAAATGCAGCTTCCAATGCGTGGAGTCGGGCCAAGGTGGCAATACTGTGTTTCTGCCCAATCGACGAGGAAATCCGCCAAGGCCTGAGACTTGATCGCCGTTCTTGGCTCATACTGTATGTTGTGGGCAGCAAGCTCTATGGCCCATTTCGCCACCCGGCCTGTGGCGTCTCTTTTGCCGATGATCTCCGCAAGTGGCGCTAGCGCCACCACCCGGATGGAGTGTTCTTGGAAGTAGTGCTTCAGTTTCTTGGCGGCCATGTACACGCCGTACACCAGCTTCTGGTAACGAGGGTAGTTCTGCTTCGAGAGCAAGAGTACCTCACTCAGGTAGTACACCGGTCGTTGCACCGGCTGCGCCTTTCCTTCTTCCGGCCTCTCTACTACCAACACCACACTGACAACCCTGTTTGTTGCTGCGATGTACATCAACATGGGTTCCTTTGTTGCTGGTGCTGCCAGGATAGGTGGCGAGGTGAGCATGCGCTTGAGGTCACGGAAAGCTTCATCCGCCTGTGATGTCCAGATGAACTTGTCCATTTTCTTCATGAGTTGGTACAGTGGGAGTGCTTTCTCGCCCAGCCGGCTGATGAACTGGCTGAGGGAAGCCAGGCAGCCAGTGAATTTCTAGACATCTCTCAAGTTCTTGGGCGTCTGCATGCGCTCAATTGCGCCGATCTTCTCTGGGTTTGCCTTGATTCCTCGCTTAGATACGAGGAAACCAAGTAGCTGACCGACTGGGACGCCGAATACGCACTTCTCCGGGTTCAGCTTCATCTGGAACCGGTGGAGGTTAGTGAATGTTTCCTTCAGGTCCTCAAGGAGTGGCTGGCGCTCCTTGGTCTTGACTACCACATCGTCGATGTAGGCGTGTACGTTTCTGCCAATCTGATTCTGCAAACACTTCTGCATGCAGCGCTGGTATGTTGCTCCAGCATTCTTCAATCCGAATGGCATTGTGGTGTAGCAGTATGATCCGTAAGGATTGATGAATGATGTCTTGATTTGATCAGCGGGGTTCAGCCGGATCTGGTGGTAGCCGGAATATGCGTTCAGAAATGACAACAGCTCGCAGCCGGCCGTGGAATCGATCACTTGGTCTATCTTTGGTAGGGCGAATGGATCCTTGGGGCATGCTTTGTTCAGACTGGTGTAGTCAACACACAAGCGCCAAGTCCTGTTCTTCTTCAGCACTAGTACTGGGTTTGCCAGCCATTCCGGGTGGAAAACTTCCATGATGAATCCGGCTATGAGCAGCCGGGTGATATCTTCCCCAATCGTTCTTCTTTTTTCTTCTGCGAAGCATCCCAATGACTGTTTGACCGGTTTTGCATCCGGCCTAACATGTAAAGAGTGCTCGGCGAGCTCCCTTGGAACACCTGGCATGTCCTTGGGGGACCATGCGAAGATATCCCGATTCTCACGGAGGAAGTCGACGAGCGCGCTTTCCTATTTGCTATGAAGGCCATCTCTGACCAGGACGAACTTGTTTGGCTCGGCCTCGTTCAACAGGATCTTCCTCGTGCCCTTGGATGGCCTGAATTGTGCCTCTCCGGCCGGCTTGGGCTCGCCAGCTGGCATGTCCTTCTGCAGGGCTGCCACGTTCTGCATGATTATGTGTTTTTCTTCCGTGATGATCATGGCATCAGCTATCTTGGACCCGTCTGTGGCGTATTCCACAGACCATCTGTAGCAGCCGGCCAGAGTGATGACGCCTTTGGGCCCTGGCAGCTTCATCTTGAGGTAGGCGTAATGTGGCACCGCCAGGAACTTCGTGAGCGCTGGGCGCCCCAGGATTGCGTGGTACGCGCTGCAGAGGTTGACCACCTCGAACCAGATGGGCTCGCGGCGGAAGTTGTCCTCCGTGCCGAAGATGATGTCCAACTAGATTTTTCTGATGGGGGAGTGCGAAGGGCCGGGGACAGCTCCGTGGAAGGAGGTGCTTGACAACTCCAGCTGCGACTCACTGATACCGAGCCGGTCGAGCGAGCTGCGGTATAGGAGGTTGATGTTGCTCCCTCCATCAACGAGGATGCGGGAGAATCTGTAGGAATGCTTCTGGGAGACAATGATAGGATCTAGAACCATTGCATAGGTGCTCGGGTGAGGCAGCTCAGCCGGCTGGTCCTTCCGTCTCCATGCAACTTCTTGCTCCGACCAGTTGAGGTACTGGGGAATAGGGGGAACGATTGTGTTCACCTCCACGTCGCGACGCCTTTTGTTGTGCTTGGTGTCTGGCTCCGTGGTGAAGATGTGGTAATTTCCCACCTAGCGAGGGTAGTTGTTGTCGTCGTCCTCCCTTCGACGTTGGTTGTTGCGATCGCCTGGCGACCCGCCGGTTGAAGGAGGTGGTGCCTGTCTAGCCGGTGCGCCAGCAATTTCCGCCATCTTCTTTGTCCAGGTGCACTGGCGTGTCGTGTGCGTGGCCGGCTTGTTGCACCCGCTGTGGAACTTGCATGGCCCATCAAGCATGGACTCAATGGTGTACTTGGGCCTTGGAGGCCGGTCATTAGGCTTCTGTCTCCGGCTTCCGCCTATAGCCGAATCCTCCTGCACTGCTGCCACCTGCCTGGAGCCATATTGGTTATCCGGTTGGTTGTCCTTTCTCTTGCCGTGGCGGTTGTCGTGCCGCCTGGAATTGTGCCCATTCCCTTCCGGCTAGCGCTGATCTACAGCGACGTCGACGATTATTTGCCCTTGGTCGTCCACCCGGACGGATCTTTTCATCACCGCGTTGCCCGTGGCATACTTGTCCGTGATGGCCATGGTCTGGGCCATGGTTGTGGGTTCCACCCGACGAAGCTTATGATTGAGCATAGTGCCGTCTCTACAGTCGTTGATGAAGAAATCAACCGCCTGGTGCTCGCGTACCCCCTCATAGGAGTTGTGCATGCTCGTCCAGCGAGTGATGTAGGAGCGATCAGACTCATCTGAGCCCTACACACAGAGAGCGAGCTCGCCAGGCCGGCCTGGGCGCTTGTAGGTGCCGGTGAAGTTGCGAACGGACGCCTGCTCGAAATCGATCCAAGCGTTGATGCTGTTGTCAGGGAGACTGTTTAGCCATGTCCTGGCCGAGTCGAGGAGCATGAGAGGGGCGTAGCATACTGCTATCCGGCGGTTGCCGTTGGCGATGCCCATGGCGGTGGTATGGTCCACCAGCCAGTCTTCCTGCTTGACCGAGCCGTTGTACTTTGGTGTATCCCTTGGGAGCGAAAATCCCTTTGGAAACGGTTCGTTCCGGATGCACGGTCCGAAACATCTTGGTCTGGCTTGACTTTCTTCCTCTAGCACGCGTGATTGGACTAGAAGGTCGATTCGCGCGCGTGCATCTTGTTGTTCATCGGGCTCGAGCGGTCCCAGCCGACCAGATAGGCGGGACTTGGGGAGCGCTTGGCCTTTTCCGGTTTCGTCAGTCGGCTCATGATTTTTGCTGGTAACGGCTGCCGCGTCACGGGCGTTGTGCCTACGGCCTTCAGATCCACCGCGTGGGCGGTTGCTTTGTCTCGCTCCGTTTGGGGAAGATGCTTTGCTGCCGCCTGCAGCCGGGTCCGCCATCCGGCGAGCCGGCTGGGTTCTGTTATTGCCGGCCATGCTGAGTTTTGCCTCGACCTGCTGCTTGTTCGCCGTGACCATGAGGAGCTGGACGCGCGCTTGCTGGCGGAGCAGTTCCTCGCCCTCTAGGTGGCTGATTTCTGCGACTGCCGCCTCTTTGGCCCTCATGTTTTTGGTGGGGGTGCTGTAGACCGGCTGCACCGCGGGTGTGCGCGGATCGGTAGCACGATCCATCTCCGAGCCGAGGTTCCGGCCTGGCGGCTGAGCCAACCGGCTGGTGCCGGGTAGGCGCGTGAAGCCGTGCACAATGTTGTACTCCCGCATGGTGGCGTTCATCCGCCGCTGGGCAGCCACCACCTTGCTGGCTTCCTCTAGAAGGTTCTGGCGCGTAGTTTCCAGGGCTGCCGCAGCTGCAGTTGGATCCGCCTCGATGGGGGTGATGGGGTTGCGGAGGTGCTCGATGGACGAGTTGATCAAGTCCGGGTTCAGGAGGCGCGAGTTGGTGGCACGGCCGTCCACGTTGTGCTCCAGAGGTAGGTGGCGGTTCTCCACCGAGCCTGCCATCATGACCTCGACGCTGCCGCTGGCGATGCGCGAGGCGGAGAAGCTAGGGGTGCGCCGAAGATGGTGACGACCTCATGAGGGAAGGCCTCAGGGACGGTGACGATGTAGTTTCGGTGCTCGTCGAAGCACATGATGGAGCCTCCGCTTGGGAAAGTTCCCCCAGCAAAGCAGGACGCGTTGTCGAGGACGCAGTCGTAGGAGCCGAGAGTGAGGACGAGGCCAGAGGCTACTCGTTCACCGGCGACGAGTGGAAGTCCCGTGCAAAAGATGATCCCAGCCGAAGCGCTGTGCCCCACGGTGGGCGCCAACTGTCCTGGTATGGAACACGGCAGTGCCATCAGGGATGGCTTGAAGGGGACAATCAGGTTGTTGTTGGTGGCTACTCGCAACGGGTTGGGCATAGATACTACAAACACATCGATGTACCCAGGTTCGGAGCCCTCTTGGCGAGGTAAAAATCCTACTCCTGCAAGGATCTACTATCAAAGGTGCGGGTGCCCAATACAAGTGCTCCTTGAGCTGTTTCCTTAGCTACTTCTTGCTAAGAATTCTCTAAGTCCTTCTTCTGGTGTCTGTTTTCCTTCTGCTTGAGCTTACCTAGAACCCTAGCGCTACCCCCTTTATATACAGGTCGAGGAGGTAGATGGCAAGGTGGGTTCTAGGGTTTACTGTTTGGATATGGGCTTTACAAAGTGGGCCGGCTGGACATGGCCAAACAGTAGGCCCAGGTCCAGTCAAGCATCTAGTACAGGAGATGACCATACTTTAGCGCTCAACGCCCCTACTTTACTTGTCATCCGACTCTTTATCCATCAGCCGGCTCTTTATGCGTAAGCCGGGGCTTTCCTCGTCAGCCCTTGCTTTGCCCATCAGCCTCCAGCTTTGACGCAGTTGTCCAGTAGCGCCGGCCAGGCCAGCCAGCTTGTCTGGTCAAGGGTGCGCTCAAAAAGGAGCGTCATCCCCACCGTACAATGTCCAGGGGATCCGAGACGGCCGGCTAGGAGCGGCCTCCCAGCCGGTTCTTCTGGCTACCCGGCTAGACGGGCCAGCCGGGGAAACTTGAGTATGGATCGGGTAGGAATTCCACCCAGCTGCGGTTCCTTGATCTGGGTCCAGGCGGCGTGCACTCCTTGGAGCTAGCCGGTTGGTCCCATCTTGGTCTACCCGGGGGTCATCCCCTTGACAGGACTATGTTACTACTACATCTATTTCGATTTATTAGACTAGTCACAATGGAGAGTATTATATAGTAGTATCATACATATGATACTAGTATACGATACTATCTTCACAATGCATAGTACTACCTTTGTTTGGTATTATTTGTCCAAAGGGGCAAGTTGCAAATACCAAGACACTCCATAACTCACTCTTATTAATCTATGCATGCACTAATAGTTTTACATGCATGAGAGAAGTGAAAGGAAAAAGAGAACATGCATTGGACGAAAGATTCTAATAAATGAGATATCCCTTATAATATCAAATAATATAAAAAAACTGTCCGGACTTATAATTCTAAACAGAGGTAATATCATGTAGTAGTACCATAGTCTTAGTGTATTTATTGTTTGTAGGATCTCAATGTAAAATTGTGTACTCCCTCTGTCCCGGTTTAAAGGGCCTGCGCGTATACTACGTCGTTAATTTGACCAATAAAATATTAATTATTTAACACAAAAATTATATCATTAGAAAATTTAGATGTTATACTTTCTAATATTATAATATTTTTTAAAAATAATTTACATTTATTGGTCAAATAAATGATCTAGGTATATGCGTAGACCCTGTAAACCGGGACGGACGGAGTATAAGATTTATTTGAGATTAGTTTTTCTAGTTCTACATGCTATGATAATATATCTACCTACGATATAAACACACTCTCTTTCATCATTAATTGACGTGACACATAATCATTTTACATGCATGTAATACATGATATCATATATGATACTTTTATTGAGACTAGTGTTAGGCTAATATGTACTCCAAGAAAATAGTTTGACCGACAATATATGAACCATATGTCAAAAGATTGTATCATTGCAAGCGTATTTTAAATATGAATCTAATACTTTGTTTGGTCCATATTGATGTTTTTAACTTTGTATAGATACAAATGCATCTAGTCTAGATCCTTAACTAGGTACATCCGAATCTAAATAAAGTTGAGAACAATAATATAGGTAGAAGAAAGTATTATAATTTTTATTAAACATAGTTTGTATTTTATTACCAAATTTACGATTTTCTTAAAGTTTCTCGAAGTTTGTAGTACTGTAAGAGCAAGGGCAATAGTATAGCCAGCTGTTGGCTATAAGCCATGTCCATGTTATCTAGAGTCAATTTAATACTCCCTCTGTTTCAAATTACTCCACCGGCGCGCTTATGTAGGTGAACTAGTACTCCCTCATTTTTCATTCAAAAAAATCCTCAAATTTTTAAAATAGATAGTATGAAATATGTACTACGTATACCAAAAATTCTAAGAATTTTTTGATGAAAAATGCGAGAATACTAGGCCACCTAGGTAAGCGTGCGCGCGGAGTAATTTGAAACAGAGGGAGTAGCTAATATGTACAATAGTTAGAGATTAAAATATACTACTTTATTAATGTATAGCCCACTTTTTACTCTCACATAGTGCCTAAGAGCACGTGCTGCAGCTGACTCTTAACTAAGCACTCACTCCTCTTCTCTCTCCTCTTATCTCTCATCCAACTAAGCACAAATATATTATTTTAAGGATTATAGTCTGCTGACTGGACTTTATTGTACTTGCTCTAGTAGCAAACCGGAACGGAGTAGTAGTAAACAAGTTAGGCCTTTCACAATGCATCGTATCTTAGCACGTAATCATAGGTGTAATAAATAATTAAGAGACAACCTCTACAATGGGGTGTCTCTTAAGAGTTGTTTCTACATTTAATGAATTTGGTGACATGTAGACATGTGATTGGGGCTAGCTATTATTTTTGCCTATGGTCTCGTGCAAGGGTTGTATCTTAGCTAAGATACAACACCAATCTCTTTCTTCATTAACTATAGTGCCACATAGGCAAAATGCCTATGATACCGTGCTAAAATACTACCATTGTCAAAGGCCTTAGGCCTTTCACAATGGGTGTTTCTTAGCACGGTATCATAGGCATTTTGCTTATGTGGCATGTCACTTAATGAAGAGAGAGATGGTCTTTGTATCTTACTCCCTCCGTCCCGGTTTAAAGGACACAATTTGCAATTCTCTGGGCCCTAGGTGTCATCTAATTGGTCCATTTAATAGTACGGAGTAGAACATGCATAAAGAGAAAAAGAGTTAGAAAAGTGTTCATATTTGTTCACACACGTGCATGCAAGCATTTTATTGCTTTCACACAGGAGTAATTACAGAGATTAAATGCTTTTGTGTCTAAGTATTTTGGGATTGCATGGTTTGCAAATTGTGTCCTTTAAACCGGGACGGAGGGAGTAGCTAAGATACACCACTTGCACGCTATCATAGGCAAAAAAGATGGCTAGTCCAATCACACACATGCATGAGTACAAAATCATTAAATGCAATATCCCTAAGATACACCATCTAAGATACACCCCATTGTCATAGTTGTTTCTTAAATTTGTTAGCACCTAGAAAAGGCCTTACTCCCGACTAGCTTTAGTCTGACATGCGGTGTTGGAGCCGAGGTTTCGAATTGAACACGCTCAACGCCTACTCGGAGTACGCGCGCGCAGAAAAGCGTGAACCAATCAGACAGCCCCAACCCCAAATGCGCCCGGCAGCCGAGGCCATGGCGGCCGACCCGCAGCTCCTCGCGGCTGCGGTCGAGGCCGCGATCGCGTCGCGCTCACCGCGCCTCGGCCGCGCCGCACACGCGCGTGCGCTCAGGCTGCTGTCGCCGGACCTTCCGCCCTTCATCTGCGCGCACCTTGTCAACCTCTACTCCAAGCTCGATCTCCCCGACGCCGCCGCCTCCGCACTCGCCTCTGACCCCAGCCCCACGGTGGTTTCCTTCACCGCCTTCATCTCCGGCGCGGCACAGCACGCGCGCCCGCTCCCCGCACTTTCCGCCTTCGCCAGCATGCTCCGCCTCGGCCTCCGCCCCAACGACTTCACCTTCCCCTCCGCCTTCAAGGCCGCTGCCTCCGCGCCTCCTCGCTCCGACATCGGTCCACAGATACACGCGCTCGCCCTTAGGTTCGGCTACCTCCCCGTCGACCCCTTTGTCTCATGCGCCGCGCTGGACATGTACTTCAAGACCGGCTGCCTCGGGCTGGCTCGCCGCCTGTTCGAGGAAATGCCTAACAGAAACGTGGTTGCCTGGAACGCGGTGATGACCAACGCCGTGCTCGACGGACGGCCCTTCGAGACGATCCAAGCTTACTTTGGGCTCCGGGAGGCTGGTGGGATGCCGAATGTCGTCTCAGTCTGTGCTTTCTTCAACGCGTGTGCCGGGGCGATGCTCCTGCTGCTTGGGGACCTATTCCATGGGTTCGTAGTGAAGTGCGGGTTTCACATGGATGTCTCAGTGTCAAATGCGATGATTGATTTCTATGGGAAGTGCCGATGCGCGGAGAAGGCAAGAATGGTGTTTGATGCGATGAGAGTCAGGAATAGTGTGTCGTGGTGTTCCATGGTTGTTGCATATGCACATAACGGGGCAGAGGAGGATGCTTTTACAGTGTACCTGTGTGCGAGGAGTGCTGGGGAAGAGCCGACTGATTTTATGGTCTCCAGCGTGCTTACTACCTGTGCTGGCCTGCTAGGCCTTGACCTTGGGCGTGCTCTGCATGCAGTTGCTGTACGCTCGTGCATTGATTCAAACATTTTTGTTGCAAGTGCATTGGTTGATATGTACGGGAAGTGCGGGGGTGTTGAAGATGCGGAACATGTTTTTTTCGATATGCCACAGCGAAATCTTGTCACATGGAATGCAATGATTGGAGGGTATGCTCACATCGGTGATGCTATGAATGCACTTGCGGTGTTCAGTGATATGATAACGAGTGGAAAAACAGCACCTAATTACATCACACTTGTAAATGTGATCACAGCCTGCAGTAGAGGAGGTTTCACCAAGGAAGGCTATGAGTTGTTTGAGACAATGAGAGAGAGGTTTGGGATAGAACCACGGACTGAGCACTATGCTTGTGTGGTTGACTTGCTTGGGCGTGCAGGAATGGAGGAGCGAGCTTACGAGATTATACAGAGGATGCCAATGGGGCCTTCCATTTCTCTCTGGGGAGCACTACTTGGGGCATGCAAGATGCATGGGAAGACAGAGCTAGGAAGGATTGCAGCTGAGAAATTGTTTGAACTTGACCCCCAGGACTCTGGCAATCACGTGCTGCTCTCGAACATGCTTGCATCAGCTGGCAGGTAAAACCAACTGCCCTACTCAATGTACTCATACTGAATTTGGTGTTCATGGTGATATGCATGCTCTGACAAATACTGCCATAGGTCAATATGTAAAAGAATTCATCTCAAAATAAAACCCCCGCATATCTATGTGGTAACTTGTCAGTAAATCACATGTATTCTTCATGACATTAACTCAGCATATTAAGCTATCTGCTGTTATCTCTTCGCCTCTTCTGCTTATGAAATCTGCCTAAGATTTCTAATTATCCACACTTGCTCACATAGCAAGGTAAAATAAAACAAAACTATATCAGATCTCTTTTCTTCTACAAAAAACAGGGGTAAAACCCCTGGCTCCATTCATTGATGAAACCAAGTAGTTCACAAGGGTGCAGACCACATGCCTGGTCAGATCAATACAAAATTCAGGTAGTTTTGTCTTCATGACATACTCCCTCCATCTATATATACAAGGTCACTTAATCTTGTCTCAAGTCAAACCTGTTTAGGTTTGACCAAGTTTATAGAAAAAGATATCAACATCTACAATACCCAATGAAATCATAATATATGATGGAGGGACAGGATCGAAACTCACACCATCTCTCTCAAGGGACAAACTGAAGATCCTAATCCTGCGGTACTCCATCTAGGATCTTCAGGCATGCATAGGTGCTGTTTCAGTTCTTCAGAAGATGGACTCTTCGTGATTATTTCTGCCAGGAACTTGTCTAGGTCAATCTTCTGTAACTTGTTGCATGTCTTCCTCTCAGACAGCATAAGACATCTTTCCAATAGGCGCAGTTGAGAACCTTTACGTACATAGAGTTATATACCATGTCAACATGCCTATCGTCTTGAATTAATCATCATCATCCCTAGCTTTGCCCCCACCCCGGAAGCGCAAGTCATTACTTGAATTAAGTCTTTAAAGTTTCTGAGGAGCAAGCATTCAGCATTTATTGGATTTATTAATTTCCTGCCAACAAGAAATACTTGAAGGTAATTTCCTCGGTAATAGAGACCATTTTGGCAATGGGAGTCCACGTAGTCTTAGCAACCATACAAACAAAGAATAAATGCTGTTTTACTGCAGAAAGCCCTCATTAACAGGTCTACAACTTAGATTATCCTTACTTACATGTTGGCAAGGAGCGAAATGATAATGTGTAACCCTGGGAGGTATATTCAGCTTCCTAACATCAGGAGAATGAGCAGGAATAAGATCACTATAATCAACCATTCTATCAGCCATTTTACATTATAAGTCCTAGAGGAGTCGTACAACTGAAAGTTTTATCTTCGGCATCAGATATGGTTACAGTCTCACAGTTTGAACCAACTCAAGCTACGCACCTATAAAATCTATCATTTAACGCATCTCCTTAAAGTGAGCTTAAGCTCATTGCCCTCACATACATCTGCAACTTTCACATGTTAACTGAAGCACTATGTTGCATAAATACAATATTTTAATAGCCTTTTAAACATCTGATGAGATATCTGCCAGATCCAGATTATGCCACTCTTGGAACTTATCTTAGCCTTATTATTAGAATTGAGTTTGAGTTAGAGTAGGACTCTAGTCCTAAGTCGGTTTAGGCCGGCCGACCCCCCTCCTCTCTTCTATATAAACTTTGTACTATTGTTCAAATCAATACAAGTTATTATTATCCCAAAATATCATGGTATCAAACGCCTAGGTTTTTCCGCACCTAGATGGCTCCGCCAACTCCGCCGCCGCCGACGACGCGTCCACTCTGGACGCCGGCCGAAGCCCGCGCCGCCGGCGCACCTCTATCTTCCTCCTCCACCTCTACTCTCCACCAACTTCTTCCAGCGCCGGCCCCTCCAGCGCCGACTCCACCAGCGCCGACACCTCCCTCCGTCGCGGCCCCCTCGCCAACCTGGCAGCCGCAGCACGATCCATGGACGGGTCTCGTTCAGGCATGGCCTATGCCTTGGTCGGCTCCTTCTCCCTATGGCGCCCGGCCAGCCTACACCGGGACATGGAATCCTGGTCTTCGTCCATCCATAGGCTCGCCAGGGTCTCTTGGACCTCGACCTCCGCAGCAGGTCTACACCGCCCAAGCTCCACCGACGGCCTACATGGCGCCCCACGCGCCACAATACTACATGCCATCCTCGACGCCAATGAACTACATGTATGGGGCTCCTCCGGCACTACAGTACATGCCTACGCCATCGCCATCAACCGCTCCACCAGTCTGGGACCAATCCGCCTTCATGCTGCCATGAACAATTTCACGCTCAACAACCACGAAGGTACATATTGGATTTTCGATTCTGGTGCATCTTCGCACATGTCTTCAAATATGGATTTTTCGTCAGCTTGTTCTTCTTCCCCTTTTTCCTCTATAACTATTGGTGATGGTTCTTCAATTCCTATATCTTGTGCCGGTCAATCATACATCACTAATCCCCACACAAATTTTCTTCTCCGCAATATTCTTGTTGCTCCATCTTTAATCAAAAATCTCATCTCTGTTCGTCGCTTTACTATCGACAATAATGTTTCTTTAGAGTTTGATCCGTTTGGCTTATCTGTGAAAGATCTAAAAACGGCGGAGGTCCTCGCTCGCTACAATAGCTCGGGCGATCTCTATCCTCTACATGGCGCACCATCTTCCACACCTCAAGCCATGCACACCTCCGTCGACCTTTGGCACCGTCGGCTCGGCCACCCCAATAAAAATACTATGTCGTCTTTGCTTCAAGAATTTAGTCTCCCTATTGATAGTTCTAGTTCTTCTCATGATCCCTCTATTTGTAATGCCTGTCAATGCGGCAAACATGTTAGATTACCTTTCAGCACATCAACTACCTATAGTACTTTTCCGTTTGAGTTATTGCATTGTGATCTATGGACCTCTCCGCTTCCTAGTGTTTCTAGTTTCAAATACTAACTTATTATTCTTGACGATTATTCTCATTACATATGGACCTTTCCTATTCGCGCCAAATCCGATGTGCACTCAATTTTTCTAAATTTTCGGCGATATTTTCTTACACACTTCGGCCTTCCCATACGTTTTATCCAATGTGACAATGGCCGAGAGTTTTACAATACCCAAAACAGATCTTTCTTTCTCTCTCAAGGCATTCTCTTACGTTTTTCTTGTCCATACACTTCTCCTCAAAACGGTAAAGCCGAACGATCCTTACGATCCATCAATGACATACTCCGTACTTTACTCATCCAAGCCTCTCTCCCCCTCGGTTTTGGGCCGAAGCCCTTCGCACGGCAACATATCTCCTCAACATCCGACCAACCAAAACATGTCCACTCTATACTCCCTTTCAGTCTCTCTTCCTACATCATCCCGACTATTCCGAATTGTGTGTTTTTGGTTGTCTTTGTTTCCCCAACACCGCCTCCACCGCCCCTAACAAACTTTCTCCTCGCTCATTACCATGCATTTATCTCGGACCCTCTGACGATCACAGAGGCTCTCGATGTTTCGACCCCTCTTCTGGACGTGTTCTTGTCTCACGTCATGTCATCTTCGACGAAAGTACTTTTCCATACTCCATCGTCCAATCGTCTACGCCTACTTCTTCCCCGCCTACCCAACATACGATCACGCCGCGCTCCCTTATTCCGCCTTCGTGCCCACGGTTACCTCTGCCGCGGCAGCCAACCAGCCGGCCGAGGCTCTGCGGCAGCCTGCTGAGGCCCCGCGGCAGCCTGCCACACCACTTTCTCCTGTCGTGGCAGGATCTCCTGCCGGGTCCTCGCCCACCACCACCACGTCCTCTGCAGGAACAAACACACCTACCTTGTCTCCTGCTAGCGCCGCTAGTACTCCGAGTAACTCTCCCACTCCACAACTTCCTCCTCACACCGTTCCCGTCACTATTCCCTCTAATGATCATGTCATGTGTACTCGTGGTAAAAAGGGCTTTCACGTTCCTCGCCGTTTTCTTGACCTCAATGCCACCCCAAATATTTTCCCAATTCCTACCTCCTACAAAAGAGCTCTTCTAGATCCTCTTTGGCATTCTGCCATGCGTGACGAGTTCGATGCCCTTCTTCAAAATAATACATGGACTCGTTTGGTATGCCGGGGTTTTTCTCAACAGCAAGGGATTGACTTCGATGAAACCTTTTCACCTGTTGTTAAACCAAGTACTATTCGCATTATTCTCAGTCTTGCTGTATCTTGCTCATGGCTGATTCATCAACTTGATGTTAAAAATACTTTTCTGCATGGCACTCTCAATGAGACCGTCTATTGTCAACAATCCTCTAGCTTTGTAGATTCTTTCCATCCTGACTTTTTGTGTCTTCTCCAAAAGTCTCTTTATGGTCTCAAACAAGCACCACGTGCGTGGTTTCAATGCTTCGCCACATTTATTCAAACTATAGGTTTCCTTCCCTCTAAATCCGATTCCTCTCTCTTTATTTTTCGCTCTTCTACTCAAACCGCTTATCTTCTTCTCTATGTCGATGATATAATTCTAACCGCCTCCTTCGACTCCTTTCTTAGCCATATTATCGCCCTTCTCAATCAGGAATTCTCTATGACTGATTTAGGACCACTTCATCATTTTCTTGGTGTTACCACTTCTCGAAATTCTTCCACTCTCTTTCTTTCTCAACGCTAATATATTATCGATCTCTTATCTTGTGCTGGCATGCTTGACTGTCAGCCCAGCCGTACCCCTGCTGACATCGGCACCAAACTGTCGGCGGATGGTGATCCCGTTCCCGATCCTACATTCTATCGCAGTCTCACAGGGGCACTACAATATGCTACTCTCACTCGTCCTGATATTTCTTATTCTGTTCAGCAAGCTTGCTTGTATATGCATGATCCTCGTGTTCCCCACCTTTCTCATGTCAAACGAATTCTCCGCTATCTCAAAGGCACTCCCGACCATGGTCTACTTAATTCTTCTACTCCTACAAGCTTGACAGTTTATTCTGATGCAGACTGGGCAGGTTGTCCAGATACTCGACGATCCACATCCGGCTTTTGTGTTTATTTGGATGATAATCTTGTTTCTTGGTCTTCGAAAAGGCAGGTTACAGTTTCCAGGTCATCGGCGGAAGCAGAATACCGGGCGGTTGCTCATGCAGTGGCCGAAGCGGTCTGGATACGTCAGCTTCTTGCCGAGCTTCATCGACCAATTGAGCGTGCTACGATTGTCTATTGTGACAATATTTCTGCAGTCTACATGGCCTCTAATCCGGTTCAGCATCGACACACCAAGCACATAGAGATTGATATTTATTTTGTTCGAGAGAAGGTGGCTCTCAGCGAGGTTCGCGTTCTTCATGTTCCGACCAGCACTCAATTTGCAGATATCTTCACCAATGGTCTCTCCACTGCAGCATTTACAAATATTCGCTCTAGTCTCAACATCGTGGCGCCTGACGTTGACACTGCGGGGGGTATTATAATTGAGTTTGAGTTAGAGTAGGACTCTAGTCCTAAGTCGGTTTAGGCCGGCCGACCCCCCTCCTCTCTTCTATATAAACTTTGTACTATTGTTCAAATCAATACAAGTTATTATTATCCCAAAATATCACTTATAATCAATGTACTAACACACAATTCATGCTAGTTGATATAATGTATCTTCTGAACTTGTCCAGGTGGGCAGAAGCAACTTATGTAAGGAAGGAGATGAAAGATTTCGGGATCAAAAAAGACCCAGGGTGTAGCTGGATCACTTGGAAAAATGCTGTGCATGTTTTCCATGCCAAGGACACCAAACATGAGATGAATAATGAGATCCGGGCATTACTAGCTAAGCTCAAAAAGCAGATGCAAGCTTCTGGGTACATGCCAGACACACAATATTCACTTTATGACCTTGAGGAAGAAGAGAAAGAATCAGAGGTATTTCAACATAGTGAGAAGCTTGCTCTGGCCTTTGGACTCATTCACATGCCGCCTGGTGTACCTATAAGGATCACAAAGAACTTGAGAATATGTGTGGATTGTCACCGAGCTTTCAAATTTATATCTGGCATTGTTAGTAGGGAGATAATTGTGAGAGACAATAATAGGTTTCATCACTTCAAACAATATGATTGTTCATGCAAGGATTATTGGTGAAAGTTCTGTCCATGTGATACACATATTCTTTTGCCATCTCTAGAATTAGTGCTGCTTAGATAGAAGGAAAAGGTACGTAGCACGTTCCTGTAGAGTTACATCACATTATAAATTATCCCTCCAGAAGGATGATGTTTTAGCTTCCTTTGTGCATTATTGTATTACTCGTAGCCCTTCGTTCGAACTTTCAAATAAGTAGAAGTTTAGAAGTCATGTGTGCACTAGGTCTCAGTGTTACTACAAATATCTGACACCACTATTGTAGAAAGCTATCGAACTACCAAAGCACATTTTTGTATTACTATTATAGTTGCAGCAGTGAGAGAATTATTTGGACAAAGAGTGAAATGCATTCGCAGTCCTTAAACTATCTGGCAGTCTTCAAAACTGATGGGCTATTTTTGACAAAGAGTTTGTAGTATGATTTGTACACATGAAAAAATAACATTGTAGTTGTTATATTAGTTTTATTGATACTTCAGAGAATGAGTTTAGTTCATAAATTACAAATGGGGGAGTTGGTTGACACCGTGAGAGTATGTCATGCTATAGTTCCAAAAATATTGACAAGGGTACATATTAGGTATGGTCACTTCAACCTCTATGGCCGAGGGATATTATACCCCTAGACTCCACAATGTGTGGGAGCTTTCAACAATGGGTACGCCTCTTTACAGCGGAGCAGAGTAGCAACATAGCCCCTCATAGTGTAGTTCCGAAAAATTGCATATATGTTGGTTCTTGCGTGATGTCATGTCAAATTAGCTGTTATTACTAGTACTGTACAATTTTTTCCTACACTTCCTGGATTCTGCAATCAACTGTGTTTTATGATATTTGCTTGTCAAAGAGATTTATGTAGCTGCTTCTCATACTATGAGCATACAGTGCATCTCAATCAGGGTAGAAGATAGTGCACGCTAGCCAGTATAAGCAGCTGTAGTTACCATCTACTCTGAAAATTTCTTCCAAATTGTCAAACACTACGGTGTATCTGCCACATTGAAGAAAAAAAAGTTCTGTAGATTCATAGTTTTATAAAAATACCCGTGCGGTTGCCTTGTTGCTGTCTGCTTATTTTTTTCAGATGATGGATTGCAGTTGACTATGGACATATGTGGTTTCAATTACATTTCATATAGACATTCAGCTTCAATTAAAATAATGCATTAGTGCCTGCAATTCTAGCTTAAAACATTCAGTCATGATTTATACATCTGTCGAAAAAATGTTTCCAGTACTGATGTTGTTTTTAGCATGCATAAACCAGACTTAAGTGCTTGCCTTCTTTTTAGCAAAGGATGCAGCGGTGCGACCCTATAAAACATATCCTTTTCAAGTAATAAGGTTGTAGTACTGATGTTTTTTGCTTTGCCCTTGTGCAACATATATTACTCTTTCATGAGGTTAGGAGAACACATCCATGCATATGTTTCAGAGTACTGTACCAAAACATAGGCCTGATGTTCGACCCCAAAGTCTGGCTGAAACTGCGCAGATGGGCACAAATAGTAGGCCACACCATCGTCGAGAGGCAAACCAGGAGCAGGGGAAGGCGCTGACCACCGCCGGACGGAACTAAATGGTGGGATCCATCCCACAACCGCCACGTCCGCTGCCAGCACCACCAGGGAGGGGCCCTGGTCACCGTCGGCCATGCCGCCAACCAACATGGGCTCGGGGGAGGAGGTCCCCCATGCTAGCCGACTAGCACGGCTGTTGCGCCGCCTTAGGACGCCGGAGCAGGAGCTCCCCACGGCGCTGCTACACCCCCAAAGCCGTGGCCGGCACTGGCCCGCCAGGGCCCAGATCAGGCCTAGTCGCCATGCGCGACCACAACAGCAAGATGCCACCACGCGCGCCAGCCTTCACCGTGCCCTCCGCAACGGCCCCACGCGCCCTCTTTGCTCCTCCATGCGCCACCGCACCGCCATGGACCTCCGTCGCCGCCCAGGTCAAAATTCCTCACGACGAGGCATGTGGGAGAGAGACCCCGTCTCCATCGTTGGCACGCGAGCTTCGCCTGGCCACGTCGTCCGGCGGATGTGGGGGAGAGAGGAGGAGGAGGACTACCCGACGGCTAGGGTTTGGCCCTCTGGTGCCGCCCGGGCAGGGGCAACACGGGAGGGAGTGAGGGACTACCCTCTACAAAAATGTTAAATCAATTGAATTCTAAACTGGAGTAGCTTTTGTATAGGACACAACTGGGCGCCCTACAGATATCATGATCCGGGGATCGTACAACGATAGCTCCGTGTTGGGGTTTCGATTTTCGGCAAGTAGATTTGTAGGTGTAAGGGCTTGTGATCACGGACCGTTGGACTAACAACCTCGAGAGACGCGAGATATACACGTTCACGCCTTGTGTGATGACCTAATAAAAATCCTACTTTTTGTGTCAGCTTATATTTTATATATGGAGTGTGTGAGATATTAAGATATTACAATGTGGGTGTTCTGGATAGACGACAACTAGGGAGTCTAGCTAGTAGATAGTGCCACCCCGGGTAGCTGAATAGCGCTGGATAGAGTGCAACTGATGGGCTGTTTTAAGAACCTAACTACTAAACCTATCAACTACTTCAACTCCGGTGAGTTTCTCATCACAGTTCTTCTCTACGATGGTGGATGTGGATGGATGAATGTATGTGGAATTTCTTGGATGCTTGAATGCTCGAATGCTTCTCCAATGCTGTGATGCTTTGCCCAATGATGACCTCTTCTCTTCGTGAAGGGCTCCTTTTATAGCCTTGGCCACGGACATCGAGGGATAGCCAGGGAGTTATCTCCATTGCCGATGGATATGGCGGTGCGCAATTCCCTGACCTCCCTGCTTCCTCTTCTATCAACAGATCTTCAGGAACCGCCATGCGGTGATGACATTGTAGTGGACTTCCGAACCCTCGAGGTCGTTTCAGCCGTCTGGAGAATGGGGATGTGACTATGCATAGGATGAGCTCATGGACTTATGTTCATGAGGTCTTATCACCCCGTGCTTCATGCATATGTCCTAGTCATGGACTTTTGTGTCATGGGACTACTTTTGCCGATAGTCGGATGACCTCTACTATCGGCTATTCCGAGTAGAGGCCAGGTGGTATGCTTGGCGACTGTCGGCTTCTTCCTAGCCGAGAGGTAGCAGGTTTTACTAATGTTTGTACATCTCTGGATACCAGGTTACCCATGACCCATTCATTAGCCCCTGATCCTGTGTGCGTCTAGAAGAGGCGCATACAAGCTTTATAAATAGAAGGGGTCGTGGAGGTTTTTCTCTAACTCTCTAGCTCGTGCTCTGGCTTAACCCTTTAGCCAGTTCGCCTCATGCATTCCTTGGTATTGGCTACTCCTTATTCAGTTTGCTTCATGCATTGACGTCTTACGACGCGCCCTCTAACCAACTTTGTCTAGCTAGTTTGAGATAAGGGTGAGCGGTGTGTCTTCTCTTACCGCCTCGGCTTCTTCGAATATGTGCAGAGATATGCGTGAGGTGGCACCCCGCGTGGGCGGAAGCGTCTCGATGAGGCGTGCTTATGATGCCTTGTAATGAATCTCAATAGTCCGCGTCCCATCCGTAGGACAAACATGTTATCCTATTGCGTGTTTAGCCTATTACAAGTTATGCATGTTGTCACACTTTTGTTAAATGGTTTATTTATTTAAATAAACGATAGTGTGCAAGTGCCGTATTTAGTGTTATCTCTTACTTAAAGCATATATATTTAACTTTAGGTTGATCTTGTCTATTTAGAAATGATTAGTACTATGGACACTTTTGCATGCTTATAGATGGTCAACTATCCCCTCTTGCTAGCCAAATAATAAAAACAAGAAAAGACTTGTGCATCCATAATTGCTTAAACCAAGTTATTCTCTAGCAGTGTCCATCATATCTACCTGTATAGAAAAATTCTATTCAAAGTATTATTGCATGTGCTATTCTTGAACCGTTCAAAATCATCTAGTTTGTGTATGCTTAAAGCTCATGTGGAAGAAGGTTGTGGGGTGAACACGAACTCACAGGCATCATAACCCTTGCACATAAATGCATACCTAAAAGATGAGGGAAAAAACAAGCAAGGGTGCATCCACATAAGATGAGAATAGAAACCCTTCAAGAAATACATCAAAAAGTGAAAGAGTGAGTATGCAGGCAGATACAAATGTATCCCATCATAATAAATGGGTGCTGAGTGGAAAGAATCAAAAAAGTGTCCAAAAATAAAAATTCCAAAAAATAAATAAATGAATAATGAGGGGCAATGGAACTCCATACCTATTGAACCATATAGATGAGCCCCAAAATCATTATTTTACTTCTCTTACTTACTATTATTATTTTAGCTCAAGGAATTGGCGCATGTATTTCCCTACTTACTTTCTACTTTTTTAAGAGTTCACATATATTAAAAGCCACAAAAATATACATGATTCTAAGACCAAAGTAGGACAATATACAATACGCAATGCTCTTTCACTTGCACTTAGTATGCTTAATGGTACATAGTACTTTGTTCATTTTTTATACAGTCTTGACAGATTGGTAAATATAGATGAGGTTTATGAGATATATCACTTTATAAGATGATTTCATGGTGTCATTCTTTGAAGTATGCATTATTTAACTTTTTGTAGCAATGATCATGACTTGTGATGTTTTAAATAATAACAAACTCCAAAATCCATGTTAGTTTTATCACCTTTATGCTTGAGTAAGAGCATAGGTTAAGCTTGGAGACGTTGATGTATGTAAAATGCATAAATGAATTTTGTAGTTTATTGTGGCATATTACAATATATTTGCATGTTATATAATGTTATATTCATGTGTTACATTGATTTTTGGGATTTACCAATGATCCCTATTATTTGGGTTATAGCTTTACACAACAAGAAAATCATGTTTTGTGTATTTTTAAGTTTTAGGGACCTTAACAAACTCAAAAGGATCCGAGATTTTTTCTGGATCATCTTTTGTGAAAACAAGCAGATGGAGCACTTGGATCACCAGAGGGGAGCCAAGAGGACCAATTGAGCCCAGGTGGTGCGGCCCAAGCCCGTGGCCGTGCCACCCATGCTCTTTCCCTCTGCCACCCATGCTCTTTCCCTCCTCGAGCGTCTGCAATCGTCCATCTTGATCTCGAACTACGAGTTTTGACCTAATAATGCCTATAAATAAAGTCCCTTCATGATCTCAGAAGAGACGGAGCAGAAACTTACGTGGGGTTAAGACGTCAATGCCCATACTTGATGGACTTCGGTTTTGAGGAAGAGCGGCGCGCTGGAGACTTTGTCGGCTAACAAACAAGCATGCGGGGACACGGGGTTTACCCAGGTTCAGGCCCCGGAGGGAAACCTACTCCTACTTGTCCGCTCTTGAGTAATGGAGAACCGAAGGTTTACAAGGGTGCCGAGATGGCAATGGTGCGCCGATTGAATCTGGCAGTGTGTGTATGAGAGATTTATTACCCTTCTCATTGCTCCCTCCTGGCCCTTATATGGGGGAGCCAGGTTTCGGGATACGTCCGAGTCAGTTACAGATTGAGGGTGAAACCCTAAAACACTCCTATCTAGTCCTACCATATCCGTCAAGGAGTCGCATCCTTCATGGGCTTGACCTCACTCGAATCGTTATGGGCTTCACTGTTATCAGCAGATCGTCATGCGGGTCCCCCATTGGGCCGGACTAGATAGGTAAATAGTAGGTACCCGTAGGGAATACCTATGTTAGTAGCCCCCGAGTATCTAGTCGAATCGAAGATTCGGGTGGAGACTTTAGAGATCATTCGCTCGAAGGTTTGTCATGCTTGACTGAAGTGTTCGAATAGTTCATAGGGATTGCGGGGCATCTGTCCGGTTCATCCGATGGATCAAGACCAGTTAATTGCTCTTGGGAAAAAACAAGCATGACCTACTCAAACTCGAGTCCTCAGACTTGAATTCCGAAATTGCTGGTGTAATTCGACTCATGTCGTAGAGGTCTTACTGAGCCGAACTCCAGTTTCAATGCATATGTATCCAACATGTCCGTCAAGATTTTTATCACACCTATAGGTGCGGTATTTAACTGGTAGAGTGCTGCTGGTGCGGTTTCCAGGCAATCAAATTGTATCTGGAGGTCTTATCTTTGCGTCGTGGACTCAGCATTCGAAGGTTTATCACCACGGAGGTGTTTCGGGTGGCCAAGGAGACGCTGTCTCTGAACTTGATATTGGAGTATGCGTAGACAAAGTTGCCAATAATTTCGATTGCCATGGGTAAATCATCATTGCGGATGTAGTCAACACAATAGATAGTTGCACGAATTCCTTATTTTTTATAGGGTGCGCGACCATTGCTCCCTATGGGAGTAGCCCCCGAGTGTCTGTTTGAGTCGTAGACTCGAGCAGGGACTAAAAATTGTCAAACGCTCAACCACGTCGGTTCGGAAGTGTGTCGGATGATGATGAACAACTTGTTGATGCCATCTCCTCGTCGAATGCTTGAAATAGCGCTCTCTATGGGAGTAGCCCCGAGTCCTGAGTCAAATCGTGAATTCGAATTATGGGTAGGGCACGACATTTGAAGATCTTGGTAGCACTCGGTCAGGGTTATCGTTCGGAGTAGCCCCCGAGTATCTGGCCGAGTCGTATATTCAGACATAGACTCGAGTCTTTGTGCTTGATGGCTTCAGTTGATAGTATTATAGGCTTACACTAGACACGGAAGTACATCGGCGCACAACTAACGCTCCTGTTAGGAGTAGCCCCCCCGAGTGTCTATTCAAGTTGCAGACTTGGGCAAACACTCAATCTTGGTCTCTTGGCGTAGCTGCATCTGAAAAATTACTCGACTCAGGCAATCAGTTCTATGAGTGCAACCGAAAGTTTTATTGGATTCCTTGATGAGCTGCGTATGGTTTGAATGGGTGGTGACATCCGGGATGACGATTGGTCAGCTCGACCATCAGAAGGAAAAACTGATGGGATGTGGCCTAGTGGGCCCTAGAAGAAGGCTGACCGGATTTGACCACACGACGCGTAAAAAGGGATATTAACTGTGCCTCCTCGATTTAGCGCACCACGGGGAAGGTGTGATGATAGTTTAGTTCTGGCCTGCCACGTGTCTCGGCTCAGAGAGCATTTTGTGCCCAGGATTAAAAGCCTACGACCAAGATTATCCGGGCCTTAGTACAAGAAAAGGGTAAACCATAGTAAATCTCACTCCTTCTTCCTTGCCATCCCCATTCTCATGCGCCCTCCATGGTTTCTCCTTGTGATGCACTGGATGTGCTTTGCGTCTTCTCGAGCGCAGTCCTCCATGCCTTCAAGAAGAGTCGAGGTGCCGCTATGGGGAAGAGAAAGGGCAAGGCCGCTAAAGGCGCTGGTTCCAGTACCGCCGCCGCTCAGAAGAAAAAGGGCGTTCCCACATCGAGGGTTACCGATGGTAGCTAGCGGTGGCCGACAATGAAGAAACAGAGCTGCACCAACTTCGCCTTTCCGGCTTTATTCCTATGGCCGAGGCTGACTACATTATTTCGTGACCGGAGGTAATCCCTAATCATCTGAATGGATTTAGGGTGATGTTCCTGGCGTTTGTTCTTCATGGATTGTCTCTTCCTGCCCACGATTTCCTACATGGTCTTCTTTTCCTGTATGGTGTTCAACTGCATTAGTTATTATCGAATTCGATTCTTGACATTGTTTGCTTCATCACCCTTTGTGAGTGCTGGCTTGGGAACTCTCCACACTTCGGGTTGTTGAAGAAGTTGTATGGTTTAAAGAGGCAGTCGGGTTCTAGGGGTCATGTGTATGAAGTTGGCGAATGTGGCATCTCCATCCTCCCAAACTAGTAGTACTTCTCCTTGAAGATAGTTGAATCTGCTCAGGGATGGAGAGACAAGTGGTTCTACATCTATGATTAGAAAATTGGTGGATAGAAGTACGAGTTAGCCCCCTTTGACGCGAATGCCAAAGTCAAGAGGAAGCGTTCCTGGAGGAACGATGTGCTCGCGGATGAAGACGCCGAAGTAGAAGCTTTGTATGATTGGGTGAAGCAGTTGCAGCTTATTCATGGTCAGGAAGTTGATGGCATCGACATCATCCGCACCTTCATGAAGGAAATATGCCCTGAGAGGCAATAATAAAGTTGTTATTATATATTCCTTATATATGATAGATGTTTATTTTATATGCTAGAATTGTATTGATCAGGAAACATCAATACATGTGTGTTTAATAAACAAAAAGGGTTCCTAGTTATGCCTCTCTTATAGACTAGCTTGTTGATTAACAAGATGATCAAGGTTTCCTGATCATGGACATTGGATGTTGTTAATAACAAGGTCACACCATTGGTGGAATGATGTGATGAACATTCATCCGAAGTATAGCATTATGATCAAGTGATTATGTTTATATTGCTATAACATCATACGAAGTAATGTTTATCCTTAGACCATGAGATTGTAGGGTTTCGTAGCATGGAAAACAAAAATTTTCTACCGCATACAAACAAACAAGCCAAGATCTATCTACTAGATTGTAGCAACGAGTGATGGAATAACTCACCCTCGAAGATTCCAAAGTGTTTAACGAGAGCAGATTCTCGTGGGTGATGTAGTCGTACTCTTTCCGATCTCAAGATCGCGTAGACGATCCTTCCGGCGCCGCGTTCCGGCAGCGCTCCCGCAGTCGGTCACACGTTCGGTACTCGACGAAGACCTTCCTCTCCCTTGTTCCAGCAGGCAGCGGAGGTTGTAGCACTCTCCTCACGATTCCGGCAGCACAACGGCGTGGTACCGGAAGTAGAGGGGAGATCTCGCAGGGCTTCGCCTTAAGCCGGAGCGAGTATGGTGGAGTATGAGAGGGCTCCTCGGCGATCTAGGTTTTAGATACACCAAGGAGGAGGTGCTAGAGCCGGCGGCTAGGGTTTGGGGCACCCCAAGTCGGCGGCTAGGGCAACCCTGGGAGGTGGCGGCAGCAGCAGGAGGTGGTGGCGCCAATCGAGGGTTTTGGAGGAGAGGTATTTGTGTGCTAGGAGGGGCAGCCCTGCCCCTCCCTTTATAGGTGGGAGGCACGGCCAAGGGGAGGGGAGTCCCTCCCCAACTCGGCTTGGAGGTGGGCCGGCGGTTGGAGGAGGGAATCCCTCCCCAACTCGGTTTCCCACTCCTCCTCCTCTTTCCAAAACTTGCCGTTTGACTTTCAAACTAGCCGTTTGACTTTTCAAATTAGGATTTAAATAAACCCTTTATTTTGGACAGCAAAGACACCTAGTACATGATGTAATCATTCCAACTTACAATGACACATTCATGTACCCTTCCCCCTCCTGAGTGCCGGACATTCCGGAACCTTCCAGAATGTTCCCGATGAAAACATCGGAACCATTCCCCAACTCCGAAACGGGACTTTCCTTATATGAATCTTATTCTCCGGACCATTCCGGATCTCCTCGTGATATCCCGAATCCCATTCGAGACTCCGAACAACATTCAGACTCTTTCTCATCATTCCATAACTACTCAAACAACGTCGAATCCTTAAGTGTGTCTCCCTACGGTTCGTGAATTATGCGGACATGATCGAGACACTTCTCCGACCAATAACCAATAGAGGAATCTGGAAATTCATATGGCTCCCACATATTTCTACGATTACTTTGCGATCGAATGAACCACTTACATACGATATCAATTTCCCTTTGTCTCACGATAGTTTACTTATCCGAGGTTATGATCGTCGGTATCTCTGCATACCTAGTTCAACCTCGTTACTGATAAGTACTCTTTTCTCGTTCCCGTGATATGTGATCCCGTGTGAGCCAGTCACATGCTTGCAAGCTAATTGGATGACATTTCACCGAGAGGGCCCAGAGTATATCTATCCGTCATATGGATGGACAAATCCCACTCTTGATCCATGTGTTTCAACCAATACTTTCTGAACACTCAATGACACCTTTATAGCCACCCAGTTACGGTGTGGTGTTTGATGTCATCAAAGCATCCATCCGGCAAAGGTGATATGCATGATCTCATGGTCGAAGGAATTAGATAACTATGTATCAGAAAGCATATATCATTTGAACTATTAAAATGACTTGATCTTTATGCTACGCTTATCTATAGGAGTATGTCCACCATATCATTCTCCTAACGATATGATCTTGTTGTTAATAACATCTCAATGTTCATGATAGGGAAACCACAATCATCTATTAACCAACAAGCTAGTATTATACAGAGGCTTTACTAGGGACTTCAAATTAAGTTTACAAATCACACAAGTATTAATGTTTCCTGGTTAATACTATTATAGCATGAATGTAAACATTTATCATAAACACAAAGATATAATAATAACTATATTTATTATTGCCTCTAGGGCATATCTCCAACAGTCTCCCACTTGCACTAGAGTCATCTAATCTAGATTACATGGTAATATACCGAACACCCATGGCAGTTTGGTGCTGGTCATGTTTTGCCCTCGGGAGAGGTTTAGTCAACGGATCTGCCACATTCAGATCTGTGTGTACTTTGCAAATCTTTATATCCCCATCTTGGATATGTTCTCGAATAGCGTGAAAACATAGCTTGATGTGCTTCAGCTTCTTGTGTGACCTTGGTTCTTGCGCATTAGATATGGCGCCCATGTTATCACAGTAGACAGACATTGGGTCCAGCGCACTAGGAACCACACCCAGCTCTGTAATGAACTCTTTCATCCATATCGCTTCTTGTGAAGCCTCCGAAGCAGCCATGTATTCCGATTCAGTTGAAGATCTCGCCACAACGCTTTGCTTTGCACTCCTCCAGCTAACTGCTGCACCATTCAAAATAAATACGTATCTAGATTGTGATTTAGAATCATCCGGATCGGTGTTCCAACTAGCGTCGGTGTAACCATTAACAACGAGTTGTTCATCACCTCCATAAGAAAGAACCATATCCTTAGTTCTTCTCAAGTACTTAAGGATGTTTTTGACCGTTGTCCAATGATCCACTCCTGGATCACTTTGATATCTGCTAGTCAAACTAACAGCATATGCAATGTCGGGTCTAGTACATAGCATGGCATACATTAGAGATCCTATGGCTGAGGCATAGGGAGTCTTACTCATCCTTTCTCTATCTTCTGACGATGTCGGACTTTGAGTTTTACTCAAGGTCGTATTGGGCAACATGGGCAAGAACCCTTTCTTGCTATCTTCCATTCCAAACCTCTTTAGAACTTTGTCCAAATATGTACTTTGTGACAATGATATTTGGCGTTTTGATCTATCTCTATAAATCTTTATGCCTAATATGTAAGCTGCTTCGCCAAGATCCTTCATTGAAAAACTATTATTCAAATATTCTTTGACACTATTAAGAAGGTCTACATCATTCCCAATCAACAATATGTCATCCACATATAGTATTAAGAATGCTACAGAGCTCCCACTCACTTTCTTGTAAATACAAACTTCTCCATAAGTTTGTAAAAAACCAAAACTTTTGATTACCTTATCAAAACGTTGATTCCAACTTCGGGATGCTTGCTTCAATCCATACATGGACCGTTGAAGTTTGCATACCTTGTTAGCATCTTTAGGATCGACAAAACCTTTGGGTTGCATCATATACAACTCTTCATCAATGTCACCATTGAGGAATGCTGTTTTGACATCCATCTGCCATATCTCATAATCGTAATATGCAGCGATTGCTAACATAATCCTTACAGACTTTAGCTTCGCTACTAGTGAGAAAGTCTCATCGTAGTCAACTCCTTGAATTTGTCGAAACCCTTTTGCGACAAGTCGAGCTTTATAGACAGTTACATTACCATCAGCATCTGTTTTCTTCTTGAAGATCCATTTGTTCTCGACAGCCTTCCGGCCATCCGGTAAGTCCACCAAAGTCCATACTTGGTTTTCATACATGGATCCAATCTCGGATTTCATGGCTTCCTGCCATTTATTGGAATCTGGGATCATCATCGCTTCCTCATATGTCTCAGGGTCATCGGTGTTGTCCACCAACATGACACTCATAACGGGATCATACCAATCTGGAGTGGTACGAGTTCTCGTTGACCTGCGAGGCTCTGTAGCAACTTCGACCGAAGTTTCATGATCATCATCATTAGCTTCCTCTCTAATTGGTGCAGGCACCACAGGAACTTCTTCCGGCGCTGCGCTACTCGCAATTTCGAGAGAAGGTTCGACAACCTCGTCGAGTTCTACTTTCCTTCCAGTCAATTCTTTCGAGAGAAATTCCTTCTCTAGAAAGGATCCATTCTTGGCAACGAAGATTTTGCCTTCGGATCTATCATAGAAAGTATACCCAATAGTTTCCTTCGGGTATCCTATGAAGACGCATTTTTCCGCTTTGGGTTCAAGCTTGTCCGGCTGTAACTTCTTAACATAGGCTTCGCATCCCCAAACTTTAAGGAACGACAATTTAGGTTTCTTCCCAAACCATAATTCATACGGTGTCGTTTTAACGGATTTAGACGGTGCCCTATTTAAAGTGAATGCGGCTGTTTCTAATGCATAACCCCAAAATGATAGCGGCAAATCTGTAAGTGACATCATAGAACGAACCATATCTAAGAGAGTTCGATTACGACGTTCAGACACACCATTACGCTGTGGTGTTCCCGGCGGTGTCAATTGTGAAAGTATTCCGCATTTCTTCAAATGCTCGCCAAACTCGTAACTTAGATATTCACCTCCACGATCAGAACGTAGAAATTTAATCTTCTTGTTACGTTGATTCTCTACCTCACTTTGAAACTCCTTAAACTTCTCGAAAGTTTCGGACTTATGTTTCATGAAATAGATATACCCATATCTACTCAAGTCATCCGTGAAGGTAAGAACATAACGATAACCACCGCGCGATGCTACACTCATTGGACCACACACATCGGTATGTATGATTTCCAATAAGTTCGTAGCTCGCTCCATCATACCAGAAAATGGAGTCTTAGTCATTTTGCCCATCAAACATGCTTCGCATCTTTCAAGTGATTCAAGAAGTCCATCGGAATGGAGTTTCTTCATACGCTTCACTCCAATGTGACCAAGACGACAGTGCCACATATAGGTCGAGTTATCGCTTGATTTCAAACGTTTAGCTTCAATGTTATTAATATGTGTATTTCCACCATCGAGATTCAACAAGAATAGACTATCTATCAAAGGTGCATGTGCATAAAACATATTACTCATATAAATCGAACAACCATTATTCTCGGATTTAAACAAGTAACCGTCTCGCAGTAAACAAGATCCCGATATAATGTTCATGCTCAACGCAGGCACCAAATAACAATTATTTAAGTATAAAACTAATCCCGATGGTAGATGAAGGGGTAGCGTGCCGACCGCGATCACATCAACCTTTGATCCATTTCCCACGCGCATCGTCACCTTGTTCTTCACTAGCTTCCGTTTATTCTGCAGCTCCTGTTTCGAGTTACAAATATGAGCAACCGAACCAGTATCAAATACCCAGGCACTACTACGAATACTAGTGAGATACACATCAATAACATGTATATCAGATATACCTTTCTTCTTGATGTTGCCGTTCTTCAAATCTGCCAAGTACTTTGGGCAATTCCGCTTCTAGTGACCTTCTCCTTTGCAGTAAAAGCACTCAGTATCAGGCTTGGGTCCAGCCTTGGTCTTCTTCGTCGGTGTGGCAACTTTCTTGCCACCCTTCTTGAAGTGTCCCTTCTGCTTAGACTTGCCTTTCTTGAATTTGGTGGTCTTATTGACCAACAACACTTGGTGCTCTTTCTTGATCTCCACTTCTGCAGACTTTAACATAGCAAACAGTTCTGGCAACTGCTTGTTCATGTTCTGCATGTTGTAGTTCATCACAAAGTTCTTGTAACTTGGTGGTAGTGATTGGAGGACACGGTAAATCCCCAAAGCATTAGGAATCACTATACCCAAGCTTTGAAGTTTTTTTGCGTGCCCAGACATCTTAAGCACATGCTCACTGACGGAGCTGCCCTCTTCCATCTTGCAGTTAAAGAACTTTTCAGAAGCCTCATAACTCTCAATCGCCGCGTGAGTCTCAAAGATCAATTTGAGATCACGGACAATATCATGTGGGTCTGAATTCTCAAACCTTTTCTGAAGCTCCGATTCTAAACCATACAAGATAGCACACTGAACTATGGAGTATTGATTCTTCCGAGCAAGGTAAACATTCTTTACTTCATCGGTAGCATCAGCTGCAGGTGGGTCACCCAGCGGTGCATCCAGCACATAGGTCAAATTACCAGCTGTGAGGACAATCCTCAAATTGCGGAACCAATCCGCGAAGTTGCTTCCATTGTTTTTCAACTTTTCTTTCTCTAGGAACGCATTAAAATTGATGGTAGGGGCTGCCATTGATCTACAACATATTTGCAATAGTTTAGACTAAGTTTATGACAAATTGAGTTCAAATTAATAATAAAGTTTAATCTAGGTGAACTCCCACTCAAAACAACATCCCTCACATTGTTTTAGTGATCACACGAACCAAATCCACTATATCAAAACCGATCATCACGAGATTTGATATAGTTTCAATGGCGAACAATCGAGATGTTCATCATATCTACTATATGATTCATGTTTTACCTTTCGGTGATTCGTGTTCCTGAGACCATGTCTGTACATGCTAGGCTCGTCAAGATCAAACCTTAGCTACCGCATAAGCAAATCTGGCTTGCTTACGTTGTATTCACTCGCGGAATCTAACACACCCGATCATCACGTGGTGCTTCGAAACAACAAGCTTTAGCAACGGTGCATACTAAGGGTGAACACTTTAGAACTTGAAATTTATGTGCATGAGGGATCATCTTATAATGCTACCGTCGTCTACTAAGCAATACAAGATGCATAAAGGATTAACATCACATGCAATTCATAATATGTGATATGATATGGACTTTCTTCTTTGTGCTTCCGATCTCCATCTTCAAGCACGAACATGATCTCCATCATCACCGGTATAGCATCAAGGTCAATGACGCTTCTTCATGGTTGTCGTCCACCGGCTTCAACTATTACAACTACTTTGAATAGACACGCGGGTCTTAACATAAATTAAAGACAACCATATGGCTCCTGCCGGTTGCCAACTTACAATAAGGAACATTGCATACATCAAATAGAATCACAATCATGGCCATATCACATCACTGCACACCCCTGCAAAACAAAGTTAGACGCCTCTACTTTCTTTGCATATTTTACGTGGTTTGGGGCTTTCAATAAGTGTCGTTCTAACTTACGAACAAGAACCACAACATTGATACTAGTATTGTTAATCACCCGTTGTAAATTGGATCTCCACTATGCTGGGAGAAACAGGCACCCGCAAAGCCACTTATGCAATACGAGTTGCATGTCAATCGTGGAGCAAGTCTCATGAACGATGTCATGTAAGGTTAGCCCGGGCCGCTTCATCCCAACATCCCGCAAGATGCAAAGTACACAAGAAGCAATCGACAATAAAAGCATCAATGCCCACAATGACCATTGTGTTCTACTCGTGCAACAGATCTACATATAGACACGGCTCTGATACCACTGTAGGGTTTCGTAGCATGGAAAACAAAAAATTTCTACCGCATACAAACAAACAAGCCAAGATCTATCTACTAGATTGTAGCAACGAGTCGATGGAATAACTCACCCTCGAAGATTCCAAAGTGTTTAACGAGAGCAGATTCTCGTGGGTGATGTAGTCGTACTCTTTCCGATCTCAAGATCGCGTAGACGATCCTTCCGGCGCCGCGTTCCGGCAGCGCTCCCGCAGTCGGTCACACGTTCGGTACTCGACGAAGACCTTCCTCTCCCTTGTTCCAGCAGGCAGCGGAGGTTATAGCACTCTCCTCGCGATTCCGGCAGCACAACGGCGTGGTACCGGAAGTAGAGGGGAGATCTTGCAAGGCTTCGCCTTAAGCCGGAGCGAGTATGGTGGAGTATGAGAGGGCTCCTCGGTGATCTAGGTTTTAGATACACCAAGGAGGAGGTGCTAGAGCTGGCGGCTAGGGTTTGGGGCACCCCAAGTCGGCGGCTAGGGCAACCCTGGGAGGTGGCGGCAGCAGCAGGAGGTGGTGGCGCCAATCTAGGGTTTTGGAGGAGAGGTATTTGTGTGCTAGGAGGGGCAGCCCTGCCCCTCCCTTTATAGGTGGGAGGCGCGGCCAAGGGGAGGGGAGTCCCTCCCCAACTCGGCTTGGAGGTGGGCCGGCGGTTGGAGGAGGGAATCCCTCCCCAACTCGGTTTCCCACTCCTCCTCCTCTTTCCAAAACTTGCCGTTTGACTTTCAAACTAGCCGTTTGACTTTTCAAATTAGGATTTAAATAAACCCTTTATTTTGGACAGAAAAGACACCTAGTACATGATGCAATCATTCCAACTTACAATGACACATTCATGTACCCTTCCCCCTCCGGAGTGCCGGACATTCCGGAACCTTCCAAAATGTTCCCGATGAAAACATCGGAACCATTCCCCAACTCCGAAACGGGACTTTCCTTATATGAATCTTATTCTCCGGACCATTCCGGATATCCTCGTGATATCCCGAATCCCATTCGAGACTCCGAACAACATTCGGACTCTTTCTCATCATTCCATAACTACTCAAACAACGTCGAATCCTTAAGTGTGTCTCCCTACGGTTCGTGAATTATGCGGACATGATCGAGACACTTCTCCGACCAATAACCAATAGAGGAATCTGGAAATTCATATGGCTCCCACATATTTCTATGATTACTTTGCGATCGAATGAACCACTTACATACAATATCAATTTCCCTTTGTCTCACGATAGTTTACTTATCCGAGGTTATGATCGTCGGTATCTCTGCATACCTAGCTCAACCTTGTTACTGATAAGTACTCTTTTCTCGTTCCCGTGATATGTGATCCCTTGTGAGCCAGTCACATGCTTGCAAGCTAATTGGATGACATTTCACCGAGAGGGCCCAGAGTATATCTATCCGTCATATGGATGGACAAATCCCACTCTTGATCCATGTTTTTCAACCAATACTTTCTGAACACTCAATGGCACCTTTATAGCCACCCTGTTACGGTGTGGTGTTTGATGTCATCAAAGCATCCATCCGGCAAAGGTGATATGCATGATCTCATGGTCGAAGGAATTAGATAACTATGTATCAGAAAGCATATAGCAATTGAACTATTAAAATGACTTGATCTTTATGCTACGCTTATCTATAGGAGTATGTCCACCATATCATTCTCCTAACGATATGATCTTGTTGTTAATAACATCTCAATGTTCATGATAGGGAAACCACAATCATCTATTAACCAACAAGCTAGTATTATACAGAGGCTTTACTAGGGACTTCAAATTAAGTTTACAAATCACACAAGTATTAATGTTTCCTGGTTAATACTATTATAGCATGAATGTAAACATTTATCATAAACACAAAGATATAATAATAACTATATTTATTATTGCCTCTAGGGCATATCTCCAACAGAGATCATGTTAATTGCTAACACCGGAAGAGTATCTTGATAACATCAAACGTCACACCGTAACAGGGTGACTATAAAGATGGGTTAAGTACTACGAAGGTGTTATGTTGAGGCTCATGGATCAAGAGTGGAATTTGTCAATCCCGATGACGGATAGATATACTCTGGGCCCTCTCGGTGATATCACATTAAGATAGCTTGCAAGCAAGTGATGTGATCACTAGAATGTTATATCACGGGAACGAGAAAAGAGTGCATGTCGGTAACGAGATCAAACTAGGTATGGAGATACCGATGATCGAATCTCGGACATGTAATATATCGAGAGACAAAGGGATTTAGTTACAAGCGTTAAAGGTTCTCACGATCACTGAAGTCATTGTTGAATGTGTAGGAGTCAGTACCGATCTCCAGGTCCCGCTACTGATTATTGATCGGAGAAGGGTCTCGATCATGTCTGCATTATTTGCGAACCGTAGGGTGGCACACTTAAGAGTTACCGGACACCATTTTGGAGCACATATGTTTCAGACGAAAGAATTGCAAAGTGCAGGAATTGTTTCAAATAGAAACCGGAAATTGTTTTGGGTGAAATTGCAGAAAGTGGTTCTGCATGTGATATTGAAATATTGCAAGGGGCTATATGTGAATCTTTGTTAATTAAAGTAATTAACAAAATTCTGAATAAATTTAATAAAGTATTTTTATTAAATGAGCTCCAAATTTAATGCATTTAAAGTGGAGACTTTAAAAGGGAATGTGAAGAGGCATTTTAATGTGGAGGGGTTACCACCACATGAATGGGGGAGGTGAGGGGTCACCCCCATGCGCCGGCCATGGAGAGAGGGGGCACCCCCTCCTCCTATAAAAGACCACCCATTCCCTCCTTCATCCTCACACCTCCTTGTGAAGGATCTCTCTCCCCCTCTAGAATTATTCCCCCATGGTCTCGGATTAGCGAGATACATGTTCCCGGTGGCATTTCGTCTAGAAGGAGTTGCTGCTTCCGCTAGATCGCTGGAGCGAGGAGGTGGAGGTTGTCCGGTGGCTTGAACATGTGTGCGAGTATGGATGCGCTGCTGAGTTGCGGCGCTCAGACTTTCTCACGATCTTGAGATCGGCAAGTGTACGACTACATCAACCACGAGTTCCTACTCGTTAACAAAACTCGTTGTCTTCGAGGGTAAGTTCTCGTTGGATGTATGTCCACCTGTTGCTTTGTACCTAGTAGATAGATCTTGGCGTGTAGTTCACACCGTAGGAATTTTTTTGTTTTCTATGCTGCGGACCCAACAGTGGTATCAGAGCCTAATCTATGCGTAGGTGCTTTGCACGGGTAGTACACATATGTTTATATGTGGGTGACGATGATCATGTTATTGCATCTTATATGTATTTTGGATATTGGTGGCATAGTGGGATGAAGCGGCCCAGACCAACCTTACATGTCATCGTACATGAGACCGGTTCCACGACTGACATGCAACTTGTTTTGCATAAGTGGTTGGCGGGTGTCTATCTCTCCTACTATAGTCAATATCTAATTTACAATGAGTTGCTAATAACTTAGTTATCCTCGTTGTGGTTCATGTTCGTAGGTGAGAACGGTTCTATCTCCGAAAGCCCTAAGCCACGTAAAACTTGCAATTGATAAATTAGAGGCGTCTAGTTTAGATCGTTGCTGGGCTAGTGTATTGATATGGTATTGTTGTAAGTAGATGTATGATAGATACTCTTACAACACACTCAACGTGTAAGTTCCATAGACCTTGGCCTTACACACAAAGGAATGATAGAGATCATACCACGATGCAAGTGATAGAGATCAAATGCATGGACCATATCATCTCACTTTACACATTAGATGCTAGCATCTTATACTGCTAGTTTGGCGCTTTTGGTAGCATTATAAGATGATCCCTCATTTAGATATCAAGATAAAAATGTGTTCTTCCTTAAGTATGCACCATTCTGTGGATCGTGTTTCGAGACATCACATGATGATCAGGTGTACTCGAATCTACGCTTTCATAGGAACGGGTGTAAGACAGTTTTACACACGCGAATACTAAGGTTCTTACTTGCCGAGCCTAGCATGTATAGACATGGCCTCGGAACACGGACCGAAAGGTTAAGCATGAGTCATATAGTTGATATGATGCCCATATAGATGCTCGCCTTTGAAGCTACATCAACTCACGTGATGATCGGACTTGGTGTAGTGGATTTGGTTCATGTAATCACCAAAAGGACACGAGGGATGTCGTTTTTGAGTGGGAGTTCATTAGTAATTTGGATTAGTTGAACTCAATCTAAAATAAACTTAGTCTAAATAAACTTTACAAATTCAGTTGTAGATGGCACCACCTGTTTTTAATTTCAATGTGTTCATGGAGAAAGAGAAACTTGCTGTGAATGGTAGCAACTTCACCAACTGGGCTATGAATTTGAGGATTCTCCTCACTGCTGCACAAAAGCAATATGTGCTTGATGCGCTGCTAGGCCCCCCACCAGCTCCTGATGCCCCGGATGAGGAAAAGAATGTCTATGTGACTCGTCAGGAGGACCACAACTTAGTTCATTGCGGCATACTGTATGGGCTAGAGCCAGAACTTCGAAAGAGTTTCAAAAATGGCAATGCCTTTGATACCATGGGAGAATTGAAAATGATTTTTGATACCCATGCTGCCGTAGAGAGTTATAATGCTACAGAAAAGTTCTTTAGCTGCATGATGGAGGAAAACAGCTCCGTTAGTGAGCATGTACTCAAAATGTCTAGGTACGCCGATAAGCTTGTGTCATTGGGAATAACGATTCCCATTGACTTAGGCATACATCGTGTTCTCCAATCTCTGCCACCTAGCTACAAGAGCTTCGTGATGAACTATAATATGTAGGGCATGAAGAAGTCTCTTCCCGAGCTTCTGTCAATGCTTAAGACTGCAGAAGTGGAGATTAGGAAAGAACATCAAGTGTTGATGATCAATAGGACCACCGGTTTCAAGAAAGACAAGAAAGGTAAGCACAAGGGAAAGAAGGGTGGAAAGTCTGTTACCACGCCTGAAAAGAAACCCCGATCTGGCCCTAAGTCTGACACCGAGTGTTACTATTGCAAGGGGACTGGCCATTGGAAGTGCAACTGCCCCAAGTATTTGGCGGACAAGAAGTCCGGCAAGGAAAACAAAGGTATATGTGATATACATGTTATTAATGTGTACTTGACTAGTACTCGCAGTAGCACCTGGGTATTTGATACGGGATCGGTTGCTAACATATGTAACTCGGTTCAGGGGCTACGGAACAAGCGATAACTAGCAAGGGATGAGGTCAGGATGCGGGTCGGCAATGGATCAAAAGTTGATGTGATCGCCATCAGGACGCTACCTCTCCATTTGCCATCGGGATTAGTTATAAACCTAAATAATTGTTATTTAGTGCCTGCACTGAGCATGAACATTGTATCTGGATCGTGTTTGATGCAAAGTGGTCATTCCTTTAAATCTGAAAACAATGGTTGTTCGATTTATAAGAATGATATCTTTTATGGTCATGCACCTATGTTGAATGGTTTATTTCTGATAGATCTCGATAGTAATATTACACACATTCATAATGTTAATGCTAAAAAGATTAAACTTGATGATGATATGTCTACATATATGTGGCACTGCCGTCTAGGTCATATTGGCGTTAAACGCATGAAGAAACTCCATTCTGATGGACTTTTGGAATCACTTGATTTTGAATCATTTGATACATATGAGCCATGCCTTATGTGCAAGATGACTAGAACACCGTTTTCCGGTTCAATGGAACATGCGACAGATCTATTGGAAATCATACATACTGATGTGTGTGGACCAATGAGTGTGTCAGCGCGAGGTGGATATCGTTATTTTGTTACTTTCACGGATGATTTGAGTAGATACGGGTATATCTATTTGATGAAACACAAGTCTGAAACTTTTGAAAAGTTCAAGGAATTTCAGAATGAAGTGGAAAATCATCGTAATATAAAGATCAAATTTCTACGGTCTGACCGTGGAGGAGAGTATCTAAGTTACGAGTTTAGCACACACATGAAAGAGTGTGGAATAGTTTCACAACTCACGCCTGCCGAAACACCACAACGTAATGGTGTGTCGGAACGTCATAATCGTACCTTGTTGGATATGGTTCGATCTATGATGTCTCTGACTGACTTGCCACTGTCATTTGGGGGTTATGCACTGGAAACAACTGCATTCACTTTAAATCGGGCACCATCTAAATCCGTTGAAACGACACCGTATGAATTATGGTTTGGAAACAAACCTAAGCTGTCATTTCTTAAAGTTTGGGGATGCGATGTTTAAGTGAAGAAACTTCAACCAGATAAACTCGAACCCAAAGTGTAAAAATGCGTCTTCATAGGATACCCTAAGGAAACAATTGGGTATACCTTCTATGACAAATCCGAGGGCAAGGTTTTTGTTGCCAAGAATGGATCCTTTCTTGAGAAGGAGTTTCTCGCGAAAGGTGTGAGTAGTCGGAAGATAGAACTCGAAGAGGTTATTGAACCTTCTCTTCATGGAATGGCGAGTGGTGCAGCACCGGAAGTTGTTTCGGAGTTGACTTCACCTGATGAAGAGAGAGCTAATGATAATGATCATGAAACTCCGAAAGAGGACACTACCGAACCTCGCAGGTCAAGCAGGATACGTGCAGCTCCTGAACTATATGGCAATCCTGTTGTGAATTTCATGGTTGATGAAATGGATGACCCTGCGACGTATGAAGAAGCGATGATGAGCCCGGATTCCAACAAATGGCTAGAAGCCATGAAATCCGAGATGGAATCCATGTACGAGAACCAAGTTTGGAACTTGGTGGACTTACCTCACGATCGAAAGGCCGTTGAGAATAAATGGCTTTTTCAAAAGAAAAACTGATGCTGATGGTAATGTGACCATCTATAAGGCTTGACTTGTCGCAAAGGGGTTTCGACAAATTCAAGGAGTTAACTACGATGAGACATTCTCTCTCATAGCGATGCTTAAGTCGGTTAGGATTATGTTAGCAATTGCTGCATATTTCAATTATGAAATATGGCATATGGATGTCAAAAATGCGTTCCTCAATGGTAATATTGAAGAAGAGTTGTATATGATACAACCTAAGGGTTTTTGTCGATCCTAAGGATGCTAATAAGGTATGCAAACTGCAGCGATCCATCTATGGACTGAAGCAAGCATCCCGGAGTTGGAATCTCCGCTTTGATGAGGTGATCAAAGAGTTTGGATTTGTCCAAACATATGGAGAGGCTTGTATTTACAAGAAAGTGAGTGGGAGCAATGTGGCATTTCTGATATTATATGTGGATGACATATTATTGATTGGAAATGATATAGATATTTTAAACAGTGTTAAAAGTTATCTAAACAGCAAATTTTCGATGAAAGACCTTGGTGAAGCGTCATATATATTAGGCATTAAAATCTATAGAGATAGATCAAGGTGCCTAATTGGGCTATCATATTAAAGAAGATATTAAAGAAGTTTAATATGGACGAAAGTAAGAAGGGGTTCTTACCTATGTTGCAAGGCAAGACATTGAGTAAGACTCAAAGTCCGGCTACGACGGAAGAAAGAGAGATCATGGATAAGATCCCCTATGCCTCGGCCATAGGCTCTATTATGTATACCATGATATGTACAAGACCGGATGTGGCACATGCTATTAGTTTGACTAGTAGGTACCAATCTGATCCAGGTTCGGAACACTGGATAGCGGTAAAGAACATCCTCAAGTACTTGAGAAGAACTAAGGATATGTTTCTTATATACGGAGGTGAAGAAGAGCTAGTCGCTAAGTGTTATGTCGATGCTAGCTTTGACACAGATCCAGATGACCCTAAGTCTCAATCTGGATACATATTTCTCTTGAACGGAGCAGCAGTTAGTTGGAGGAGTTCCAAACAACCTGTGGTGGCTGGATCAACGACGGAGGCGGAATATGTTGCTGCTTCAGAAGCGGCGCAGGAGGCGTCTTGGATGAAAGAGTTCATTACGGAACTAGGTGTGGTTCCCAGTGTGTTGGACCCAATGGTGATCTATTGTGACAACAATGGAGCCATAGCCAACACAAAGGAACCGAGGTATCACAAGAATTCCAAGCATATTAAGCGCCGGTTTCACTCCATCCGCGAGCATGTCAAGGATGGAGATATAAAGATTTGTAAAGTACACACGGACCTAAATGTAGCAGATCCGTTGACTAAAGTTCTCCCTAGGGCAAAACATGATCAACACCAGAACTCCATGGGTGTTAGATTTATCACTATGTGAACTAGATTATTGTCTCTAGTGCAAGTGGGAGACTGAAGGAAATATGCCCTGAGAGGCAATAATAAAGTTGTTATTATATATTCCTTATATATGATAGATGTTTATTTTACATGCTAGAATTGTATTGATCAGGAAACATCAATACATGTGTGTTTAATAAACAAAAAGGGTTCCTAGTTATGCCTCTCTTATAGACTAGCTTGTTGATTAACAAGATGATCAAGGTTTCCTGATCATGGACATTGGATGTTGTTAATAACAAGGTCACACCATTGGTGGAATGATGTGATGAACATTCATCCGAAGTATAGCATTATGATCAAGTGATTATGTTTATATTGCTATAACATCATACGAAGTAATTTTTATCCTTAGACCATGAGATCATGTTAATTGCTAACACCGGAAGAGTATCTTGATAACATCAAACGTCACACCGTAACAGGGTGACTATAAAGATGGGTTCAGTACTACGAAGGTGTTATGTTGAGGCTCATGGATCAAGAGTGGAATTTGTCAATCCCGATGACGGATAGATATACTCTGGGCCCTCTCGGTGATATCACATTAAGATAGCTTGCAAGCAAGTGATGTGATCACTAGAATGTTATATCACGGGAACGAGAAAAGAGTGCATGTCGGTAATGAGATCAAACTAGGTATGGAGATACCGATGATCGAATCTCGGACATGTAATATATCGAGAGACAAAGGGATTTAGTTACAAGCGTTAATGGTTCTCACGATCACAGAAGTCATCGTTGAATGAGTAGGAGTCAGTACGGATCTCTAGGTCCCGCTGCTGATTATTAATCGGAGAAGGGTCTCGATCATGTCTGCATTATTCGCAAACCGTAGGGTGGCACACTTAAGAGTTACCGGACACCATTTTGGAGCACATATGTTTCAGACGAAAGAATTGCAAAGCGCAGGAATTATTTCAATAGAAACTAGAAATTGTTTCGGGTGAAATTGCAGAAAGTGGTTCTGCATGTGATATTGAAATATTGCAAGGGACTATATGTGAATGTTTGTTAATTAAAGTAATTAACAAAATTCTGAATAAATTTAATAAAGGAGTTTTATTAAATGAGAGAGCATTAAATTTGGAGAAATTTAATGCATTTAAAGTGGAGACTTTAAAAGGGAATGTGAAGAGGCATTTTAATGTGGAGGGGTTACCACCACATGAATGGGGGAGGTGAGGGGTCACCCCCCATGCGCCGGCCATGGAGAGAGGGGGCACCCCCTCCTCCTATAAAAGGCCACCCATTCCCTCCTTCATCCTCACACCTCCTTGTGAAGGATCTCTCTCCCCCTCTAGAATTATTCCCCCATGGTCTCGGATTAGCGAGATACATGTTCCCGGTGGCATTTCGTCTGGAAGGAGTTGCTGCTTCCGCTGGATCGCTGGAGCGAGGAGGTGGAGGTTGTCCGGTGGCTTGAACGTGTGTGCGAGTACGGATGCGCTGCTGAGTTGCGGCGCTCGGACTTCCTCACGATCTTGAGATCGGCAAGTGTACGACTACATCAACCACGAGTTCCTACTCATTAACAAAACTCGTTGTCTTCGAGGGTAAGTTCTCGTTGGATGTATGTCCACCCGTTGATTTGTACCTAGTAGATAGATCTTGGTGTGTAGTTCACACCGTAGGAAATTTTTTGTTTTGTATTCTGCAGACCCAACACTTCATTCATCGCTGGGTCCAACCGCTTTAGGCCAGGACTCAGCCGACGTGGATGTATATTGGTTCCTCAGATTTGATGCGCACCTTGGAGGAGGGATTGTCATCCACAGAATTGGAGAAGAAGATAAAGTCTTAACAAGTCTCATGACAGATGACAAGCTACCTAAAGAAACTTCAACTATGCCCTTCAGCTCGACAAAAGAGGCCCCCAGGTAATATTTGACTTTCTTGTTGATCCTTGGTTCCCAGGGTTGCCGCTGCTTTGTAATATGCTTTCTTCATTGTTGGTCTTGAATGTAGGGTCTGAAGGTAAAGGGCTTGATGCCCACTCTACCAGAGTATTGTGAAGTGGTGGAGGGTGACAAGCCGGATGATTCTGACTCATTTGGTCCCCCCATCGAGACTGTCGAATAGGATAGTGTTGGTGGCTCTCGGAAGAGGAGCCATGGTGAAGATTCAGATGTTTCTAGTTGTGAAGATCCGATGGATGCTGATGCATCACCAACTACTTCTTTCCGATACAAGGTGCGCCACCCACACCAGCTGCCAAGAAGTCGAACCCTAGCTGGGACATTAATGCTATGAGCTTGTAATTGTCTTCTTCTTCACTGTGTTGCTTCTAGGAATTGTTGTTTTTATCTTTGTAGTCTCATTCGTGAAGCCTCAAGTCTATTTGTACTAATTCAGGTGTTATGCTAGCCCTTCCTGTGCAGCATGGTGGATGCAGGCTAGAGGTAAATCCATATGGAGATTGAGGGGGACCAAAAGAAGTGTGAGTGTTGCTAATTTTCACGCGGAAGTGATAATGTTCCCCTTCTCCTGACCTTGTTCTGCTTGAGGTAGTCGAAAGGGATGAGGCCTTGCGTCATGTGGACAGGCTTGAGAAGAGCCTCGGCCACGCAGAAAACAAGGAGAAGCGTGCCTGAGAGGCTCTCAACACACATAAAGATTAAGCAGAGTGTCGTAAGGTGGATCTTCTACCCGCGTCTAAGGAGCACGAGGAGAAGTTGAGTGATTGCCTTATGGCTGTCTCTCAAACTTTGTCAGGTGAGTGGGATTTTTTGAGTTCTTCTTTTTCTTGCCTTATAGGTTTGCTGACTATGTTGTTGGTTTTGTCTATAGATGCAGCAGGGATTTCTCTAGATCATTCTGACCAAGCTGATGCGGATCCTCTGATTGCCGATGTTGTGACAATCGAAGATCATGGCATATTATTGAAGGATGCGCTGGTGAAGGCCAAGGTTGTGCTGGGTCGCTTCCACCAGGAGATTCTTTCGAAGGTTGTTGCCGTTGAAGACGTTGGTGGACTTGCGGATGTGCTCCATGCACTAGCGGATCCGGTCAAGGAGTTCAAGCGAGTCCATAAAGATACCGGCCTATCTATGGAATTTGGAGCTATGGCGGCTCACGACGTGAAGGCCAATTTTGATAAGGTGTCCTCTTCCCTCCCTCAAGAAGTCGCAGGCAAGGAGGTTCATAATTTCATCAAGCGAGCCAAGAAATACGGTCCTCCCATCATCTTGCTGATTGAGAAGTACTTTGAGGAGCAGAAACGCCTAGATGTAGCTAGCGTGCCAGACAATTCCACCAAACTATCGGACACCATATCTTAGGATGTCACAGTAGTGTGAGCCTTCGGCTGATGAACCGTTAGGGATTTTGTAATGTGACTTCTTCCTTTTGTTGTGCGTGTGTGGGAGGTTATGAATCTGATGAAGTGTTTAATTTGACCAACTGAATTGTAGTATTCCTTGATTCCATTTTTAGCCCCTTAGTGTGTAACTCAAAGGGGTATTATGAGTCTTGCATTCAGCTACTTGGTTACTTGAATGTTGTTTTGTTCGTTTGCTGTGCAGGGAGCAGTCGATGTGTCTTCGATTTCCTCAGAGCCTGAAGATTCTTCAATTCGACCGCAATCAGTCGACAGACTTGCTGAGATGTCGTTAAATGCGTGGCTTCGTGACCAGTTGAAGAGCTTGGAGAGGCGCAATTTGACCGTGAAGAGTATTTATTTTAGTAGTTGTATTACATCAATGATTATCTGTAATGTGAGTACTTGAAAAATGCTTCGACTCTTTGTTGTCTGTAGGCTCCATAGCTTGTTTGATTTGCCATTTTCTCTTATTTTCGTAGTTGTCAGCCTCGACCCATAGGAATATGAGAATATCATCAATTGTCGACTGAATTCCTTGAGGGAGGAAGACTTGGAGGTCATCAGATCCTTCTAGACAGACCGGGATAAAGGCTATGTGCTTGCCAAGCTTCATGAACAGGTTTGACAAGTTGTGAAGTGCATGAAGGGTGCTCACAACATCTTGGATGTGGTGCATGACATTATGTTTCCACTGGATCCGGGGCCCACCATCTTGCTAGGGTTAATGCGGAGGTTCCATGACCGTAGTTGAGTCATAGCCTTTGTGCATGCTCAGCTAGTTATAGGAGCACATATGTTGCTTATGTTTGTTTGGATTCATCATCTATAAATAGATGTGCGCACCATCGCTGAAGATCTTCCTCCAACTCTGGATGGCTCTGATAGGGAGCTTGCTCCTCACTTCGAGGCTATGCGTGGACCGGCTATTAGCATAGCTCGCCATCTTGATAGGAGCGAGAAGTTTTTTGTTCAGCGACAGCGGGACCACCCGCATGCATAGCAGGTGCGTGTGTTTTGTAATCCTTGCACGAGGCGCATTGTGTGAGTTGTGTGTAATCTTGTAAAGGATATTGGCCTATTGGCCCTTTGTAAAAAATGCTGGCCTATTGGCCTATTGTAAACAGTGTTGGCCTATTGGACTATTGTAAAGTTTGTTGTTGACTCAAAGTGTCTTACGCTTAGGCATTTTTGTTACTCTGATTACCCTTAGTCTTAGTACCTTGTTGAGTTACTATAATTTCAAGGATTTGACGGTTAGGTACGTTCAACTATTCAGGCCTTTGCGAGGGATACTTGAATGTGTTTAGATGAAAATGTGTCATAGTATGTTGGGGATGCGTAGCCTCTAACTGTTGTAATGCGTAGAAGTCAAAAACAAGTAATCGTCTCTCAATAGAGAAAACTATATTTGTTGATTGTAGGTAGAAGGTACATGTTTCGACTGAGTAGCCTGGCTGAGTAGCCTTATTGAAAGGTAAATACATCTAAGTGTAGAAGAAGCGTAGCTGCACGGCATTCCTAGGGTTGGAGTATGCAACTCCAGATTCCACGTCCTTAAGGCGATAAGTGCCACCTGGGATTACTTCGGTGATGATGTAGGGTCCCTCCTAAGGGGATTCTAGCTTGAGGTGTCCCTTTTGCTTGAGTCGCAGCACGAGGTCTCCTTCGGAGAAGGATCTCGAGCACATCCATTGGTTGTGGTAGTTTCATAGGTTCTGATGGTAGACCGTCAAAGGTGCGGTGGCGATGTCGCACGCCTCATCCAGCAAGTCGATGTCGTCCTCGCGTGTGGCCATGGATTCGGCCTCACTGTAAGTGACCACCCGTGGGGCGTTGCAGCGTACCTCGGCAAGCAGTACCACCTCCGTGCCATGCACCATGAAGAAAGGTGTGTAGCCTATGACATTGTTTAGAGTTGTTCGTAAGATCCATAGTATTGATGGAAGTTCCTCGAGCTCTTTCAAGAGGCCGAAGGAGTCACTTCTTGATGCTATTGCAGATGAGGCTGTTGGCCTTTTTGACTTGACCATTCGTTTGAGGGTGCACTACCGAGGCATAGCTGACGTTGATCCCCATCTCCTCGCAGAAGGATAGGAATTCCTTCGATGTGAAGTTGGAGCCATTGTCGGTGATGATGCTATGTGGCACTCTGAATTTGTAGACGATGGACTCGAAGAATTTGATGGTGGTGATGCCAGTTTGGTTAGTGATGGGTGTAGCCTTGATCCATTTGGTGAACTTGTCGTTTGCGACAAGGAGCAAGACATGTCCTCCGGGGGAGGATTTCTGCAACTTGTCCCCTATGTTGAGTCCCCATTGCATGAAGGGCCATGCCAATGGTATTTGCCGTATCTCGGAGCCTAGTGTGTGTGGCTTGTCTGCTAATCTCTGGTAGGCATTGCACTTCTCGACAATGTCCTTGGCGTCTTGCACTGCGGTTGGCCAGTAAAAACCTTCACGTAAGGCTTTTGTGACAAGTGCACGACTGTCGGCGTGGTTCCCGCATGTTCCCTCATGTATGTCGAGGAGGATGCTCCTGTTGTCGATGTTGGTGACGCATCGTTGAAGGACATTGGTGATGCTTTGCTTGTAAATTTCACCGTTGATGATGGTGAAGGCCTTCGAGCGTTGGGTGATGTGTTGTGCATCAGTGGGGTTGTCTGGTAGTTCCTTACACAGCAAGTACGTGATGTATGGTTGACTCGAGGAGGGCTTGATGAGCGTGAACTCCATGGGACCTTCGGGTGAGGGTTCTGCTTCTGCTGCCGCTGGTTGATAGCTATGAGATTCGACATATTTTTGATGGTTTTTATTGATGGTTTTCTTCTGGATTATCGTTTTCTAGCTTTACCTAATGCTAATACTTTGATAGCAAAGAAAACTTGGTTTTTAATGTGTGTTTCAGGTTCTGAACATCAGCAGAAGGTTTTAACAAGAGAAACACAATATTCAGGCGAAAACAAGCAAGTCTCTTTTTGGAAGCAATCAAGGGAAGCATACAGAAGCTTTAATGAGCAACTATACGGCGGGAATATTTTTCCGGCCATATAGTTCCCACCATATAGCTGCCGCCGCCTCCGTCTTCTAAAAAGGGACAACTTTCATGAAGAGGCCAGGCGCGAAATCATAACACAACAGCCGCCATCCCATCCAAAAAGGAGAAAGAAGAGACCCGGAGAAGAAGAGGAAGATGTTCTTCATCTCGCTCCATGATCTTCAACCTCCTAGCCATCACACCCTCATAGCCATTACTTGTACTTGAGAGAGACAGAGAGAGATCTTCACCTTGCAAGATTAGGGTTTGAGATTGTTTCTTCCTATATTGAATTGTGTTGGATTACTTTTCTATTATTATTGTGCATCTCCACGGTAATATTGAGAAGAACTCCCTTTATTTAATTATATCGATGATGCTTTATTCTGTCATGTGTGAGTAAGTTCCTTGGGCGTGGGAGATGTAAGAGATTGGTGAGATGTGATGTGCCTCCATATATTTTCCATTAGTTTGTGATTGATTTTAATCATTATACTATGTGTGCTTAACTATCTGTGGGATGCCTAATGCTTGTTGTCCAAGTAAGGGCCCAGACAACATGATGCTTTGTTCTACATAGATAGGATCTTGTTCGCTAGCAGACCGACGACCCCTGAGTGACACAGGGATATAAATGGGAAACTAGTTTGACTCGAGGATAACGAGGAACCATTGTGCTTATTGCATTAGTCCGATCTAAGGAGCTTAATTGCTAAGCAACCTGAAGGATCTTAATCGTCTAGTGACTGACCATGGTTTTGGTAACAGGCTAGTAGGATTATTGAAGTTGGGATGAAATCTACCAAGAGGAGTTCCGGTTAATTATGGGTTGCTCGCCTACACATATATTTATAAGATTATAATTGTTACACTTATCATTTGTCCACCTAGGACAGTCACTATCACCATGAACTGTATCTCCCCGCGCCTTCTTCGTCATCTGTAGAAAACCACAAACAATCGAATCATTCTTTACTTTTATCCTTTTTATTTCTGAAGTTTACATTTTACTTTTATTTAAATACATCCAGTTTAATCCAAATTTCATTCTTATTTCCACACTTGCAGTAAATTCAGGCGAAGGCATGTGACGACTTTGAGTGTGACAGAAACTTCACTCATAAACACTTACCTTTGGGCTCCCTGTGGGATCGATATCTATACTTCGAAACTAGGTAGAAACGATCTATGCACTTGCAGACATCAATCTATTTTCTGGTGCCGTTGCCGGGGAGCTAAGCACTAAGTGTTTATCTCTTGACATTTCAGGTGTTACTACTATAAAATGGTCTCCCTAGGAGACAAAGGGTCTACTGATAGCTGTGAGATTCGACACATGTTTGATGGTTTTTATTGATGGTTTTCTCCCAAATTTGATCGTTTTCTAGTTTTACCTAACGCTAATACTTCAATAGCAAAGAAAACTTGCTTTTTAATGTGTGTTTTATGTTCGGAACGTCAATAGAGGGTTTCACTACTAGGAAACAGGCTGTTAGTGGCGCACCCGAAATGCTCATCCGTGGCGCACTAGCAGTGCGCCACGGGCCTTGCGCTACGGCTATCTCTCAGCCGTGGCGCACTGCCTAGTGCGCCACGGTTGTGTAGAGATAGGCGTAGCGCACCTCCTAGTGCGCCACCGAAGTTTGGGATGGTGCGCTACCCCTGGGAACTTCTGTGGCGCACTACCTAGTGCGCCACTAAACTTCCATAGTGCGCTTTAGGTGTAGTGCGCCACAGAAGGTAGACCATGTGCGCCACAGATGTATTTTTTGTTTTTTTTAATTTCTGAGCCAGATTATATGCAATACAGATTATATACAATATTACAGCAGATATACACACACAGATACAAGATATACAATTATATATATAAATACTCAATATGAAAAACAAGATTTAAACAAATACATATAGATAAGTCTCATACATGAATACATAGTCTAAGTTACATTGTTTCGATCATGTTACAAAGTAGTAGTTGGTGACATGCTAATACATGTGTCGATCGAACAAGTTAGAGCTCGGAAGCTCGCCTAGACATCTAAACTAGCTAGCTAGACAAAAACGCGGGATAAATAACCAAAGAAGATAAGCATGATCACCGCCGCGACGAAGGTGTAGGTCTTCATCCGTTTCCTTGTCCTAACTCCCGCTAGATAGCGCGTGTATCTAGCTTCCGCCTCCGCCATAGTGTTGTACCCTTTGTAGCTATTGCCGCTGAAACGGTGCACCTGTCTCCGGCAGTCTTCCCAATCATCGTAGACTCCGGGAACCCGTCCCTTGTACACGACGTACCACGTCATCTATAAGTTGACAATAATAATTAACCGACTATTGAAAAAAACATATATAATTAAAGTCGCATATGAAGATACACTTATAGAAAGTACTCCTATATAGTGTGCCACGACATTTCAATCATCGGCATTATTCTCGAAAAAGACCAAAGTAACTCAAAAAGCATGCCTCATATATATACATAGGTCGTTGGACACAGGAATATGCTACGATGGAACCGTACGCCAAGTAGGATGCACAACACCTAGACTTGTGCATAGCACAAGGCGTACAATCCCATCGTAGCACATTCACATATATAGTGTGCCACCACATTTCAATCATCGGCATTATTCTCGAAAAAGACCAAAGTAGCTCGAAAAGAATGCCTCATATATAACTAGCTAGGTCGTTGGACACAGGAATATGCTATGACGGAACGGTTAGCCAAGTAGGATGCACAATTCCTGGACTTATGCATATCACAAGGCTAACTATCCCGTCATAGCACATTCACATATATATTGTACCACGACATTTCAATCATCGGCATATTCTCGAAAAAGACAAAAATAACTCGAAAAGAATGCCTCATATATATACATAGGTCGTTGGACACAGGAATATGCTACGATGGAATGGTGAGCCAAGTAGGATGCACAAGACCTGGACTTGTGCATATCACAAGGCTCACAGTCCCATCGTAGCACATTCACATATATAGTGTGCCACGACTTTCAATCATCGGCATTATTCTCGAAAAAAGAGTAAGGAAAAAAGGACCAAATTGAGCAAAGGACCAAAGAGTAAGCAAAAAAACCAAGCATTGATTGATATATAATAATAATAAGCAAAATAAGTTCACTTGTCGTCCACACACACACACAAAGGTCATCTATAGTTTGTAACTACAACTAGGCCAACATCAAGCCTTCTGGCTCGGCTTAGGGAACAGGAGGATGCCTTGTCTCGTCATGAACTTCCTATAGTCACCCTGCATCTCTAGGTGATCTTCTATGTCACGGTTATTCGGGATATTTCCTCCGTAGAAGATCCCCCCCGAAGTCATGACATCACGAAAGATGATTGCCCCAAACTGCTGCTGGATGCGATACATCTCTTGTCTAATATCCGAATCATTGATCTTGGCCTTTGCTTCGGCCCACTGTTTGAGATGATCTGGCAGCGTAGAATTCTGCTGGTCAAGTAGGAACGCCCTCATGTGATGGAGTGTGTAGTAGGCTTCCTTCTTACTGTTTTCCGGCTGCTTCACGCAGGGGAACTCCGTTACGTGGTTGAAGACGTGCCTGCCGAACTTGACCTTCTTACGCACGAAGCTGGTGCCTTCCGTCGAGGCAAAGCCAGTGAGAGCATCATCTAGAACTTCCTTGATCTTGTCGTAGTTTTTCTTCTTTTCTAGACTCCCCGAGTCGAAATACGTGGCGTGGGAATGCTTCGGCGATAAGGAGATGAGTGTGCAGTGTTCATCTCTGCGCAAAAAATTCAAATGGAATGTGTTGGAAAAAGAATGATGATGATCTAATAAAGCCAATCGACGGTGGCGAGTGAATAACGACTTACTCGGGAAAGTAAGGCACGAGAATGTATTCCTTTGTCTTGTTCGCCACGAGGATTCTTTTTAGGTACGAGGCCACGATATGTCGTTCGGCGGGGGAACCCAAGCAGCCGTCACGCATGTAGTAGGGGTCCACTGTAGCGATGCCCGGTGTGTTCTCTCTAATGATCTGCGTGGCCAGGCTGAGAGAAAAGAGACGGACCATGGTATAGTGCAGCGGGTATAGGTGGAACATATTGAAGATGTCCTCGAACCGCAGGAAGAATAGATCCGCGGGGGCAGTGTCGACGAAGCCCAAGCCTGGTGGCACCTTAACCATGAATACCGGGTGCGAGGGATCTTTCTCCAATAGAAGGCGTCTCTCTATCGTCAACACGCCATCATGCACACTTTGCAGTTCCGAACTGGCGAGCTTCCGCAAATTCTTAGGTAGCATGGGCTCACCCGCCACATGAATCCTCCACATAATACCCTCGGGTCTTGGTGGCCCGTCCCGAAACCTGACCGGATTCGCAGTCGTTGACGCCACCGGCTGGCTCGAGCTGCTAGATTTTCTTTTCCTGCCCTTTTTTCCTTTTGGAGAGCGGGCAGGCACCGCAATCTGAGCACTGGCCACCCTATGTAGTGTGTTAGGGCTTAGAATAAAGGGCCGGTTGGTTGTATCAGCTGGCTCTGTAAAGGCGCAAGCTGGAGGCGTCTCCTGAGAACCAAACAGATGCTTGGTGATAGTGGCTTTCTCTGTGGGGCCACCAGCTAGGTCTTCTTCGTTGCCAAACTGAGTGCTGAAGAAGTGATCATTCCAGTCTTCGTCGTCCTCAGCCGGATCCTGCGCCATGTGCATATCATCAACATGATCATCCGACCCACCGCGTGGAGGTGACGGCGAGGGCGGTAAGGGGGCCTTGCCACCGCTTGTCGCCGGCACGACAAGCGGTGCTGTTGTCTATGGCGTGATGGCCCCCTCCGTCCCCAAACGGATCATGCTCTTTGGCCATAGCAAGAATAAGCCGAAGCAACTTCTGAGGACAGACGGCTCTTCTTCATCCGCTCCTGGGGGTTGAATGGGAGGTTCCAGGTCGTCGCAGCCCCTTAGCACCCGACTAATTTTAACCCTGTGCATGCTATCTGGCATCGGCTTTGAGTGGAACGTGCGCTGCAAGGGTTGAACGATGGTACCCTTGGCAACATCCCTCAGCTTGTTGTTCACGTAGCATAAGAGAGTGCAAGGAACATCCGTCTGCGGAAAACATGTACGGCGTCGTCAGAGCGAGATGCCATAAGAGTAATAGATGGCATGAAAGGCGGTAACTAAAGCAATTTGTTTACCGTGATGGCGTCGAGATCGGCTAATGTCGACGCACCGCATACGGCGACGGGCGTGCAAGAGACGGAAGGGCTGCTTGATGGCACGGTGCTGGCCGCCGGTGTATTCTCCCTACCGACGGGTGCTTGGAGCTCCGGTGCCGCCGTGACGATGGCAGGGGGGCACCAACATGTACTCCGGCGCCGCGGTGATGGCAGGGGGAGTCACCAACACTTGCGGCGCCGCGGTGCTAGCTGGCGGAGTCACGAACACGTAGTTCGCCTGATTCGTCGGTGCCGCGTTGTTCGAGTGGTTGCTGCCATGCTTGGAATCGGGCATGGCCCTACTCGACCACCCGCACTCCAGTTCGCTATTGACTCCACCAAGGTAGGCATGAAGGACATGAGGGTGATTGCCACGTTGTCTTGGACGATCTGCGGGATCCGCGCCACTTGAGCCTTAAGTTCTTGAACCTCTCGGTTTTCCTCCTCGCTCCTTCCCGACTGCGCCACATGCGTCCTCGGCGGTGGACCAAAATGATCCACCCAATTCTTACCCCTGAGGCCGGCCAGACGGCCAGCCGACGACGGCTTCTTCGTAACCGGCTCTATTTTCTTGGCCCGGTTCATCGCCCTGTTAAAAGGGTTATCCCACCGGGTGGCCGCCGTCGACCCCTGGGATGAGGAACCCTGGGATCCATGACTAGCCACAATTTCCTCCTCCTGCAGAAGAAGTAACAGTGAATCATTTAGATCATCGATTAGATTGCAATCGTGTTGATCCGCGGTAATTAGATTATACTTACCACAATTTCCTCGAATTCCTTCACCACAGGATCCGCGGTGAGTTGTTTGGTTTTTGGGTCCACATGGTAACGGGCCCTGATGAAGTTTCGAACCTGCCCGGGTTCGAATTTAGCAAAGGGGTTTTCTATCCCCTTGGATCTATACTCTTCGTCCTCCTTATTCCATTTGGCCTTCGCGGTTCTGTATCCACCAGATCCGAGATGGTGATGACCTATATTCATCGCCTACAGCACCTTTCCCCGATTACTATTGGCCAGGGCTCTTTCGGATTCACACCTCTCCTTGAACTCCCGGAACTGATCTTCGGTGATCTGCGGGTCAATCTTCTGGATCTCCTCGAGACTTTTGCCTTCTTTATAGATCTTCTTCTTTATCCGGGTTCTCCAGCTGGCCAGGGCGGTGCTCATCTTTGTGAGGGCGGATTTGTTTACTTCGTTCCCATGATAATTTGTGTTCTGATACTTAGCGGGGAACTTGTATCTTGCGTGCAGCTTCTCGAAGAGGAGTGTGCGCAAGTAGCCATTATCTTTATGCCGGAGATTCTCGGTGTTGATCGAGATGGTTGTCCGGGTGATCGCCGCCACTTGCCCACCGTACCCTTTGACGACAAGGGCGGGCTCTAAAGGAACCCCTGATGGGCTCACTTCGGTAATTTCCTCCCTGACCGTGCCGACCGTGTTCGGGCGCCGGTCCTTCGGCTTCTTCTTCTTCTTCTTCTTAGGAGGGTTGCTACCACTCCCTGTGCCCTCGCCGCCATCAGTGGTTTCATCGTCCGCCGTTCCTTCGGCTTCTTCCTCCGCGTCTTCCATCTCATCATCCTCGCTCTCCTGGGGATGGTATTCTTCATCGTCTTCTAGACGCTGGGCCGCCTCCCAGAATGTCAATTGTTTATTCGGAGGTCTGAGTTCTCCTTCAGCGCTGATGCGCTTAAAACATCCAGCCTCGTCGTTGTCACACATCTTTGCACTAATAAAAAACAAATAATTGGTTAAATGCACGGAAAAATCCGGCATGACCTTTGCTAATTTTCTTAAACTAGGAGTGCCCAATTTCTGCCAAAACGGAAGTTAATCAACATTCCGGCAAAAATCAGGACTCATTTCATACAAGAACCTGCATACACAACATAATAAAGTGCTTCATATACAAGCACAAGCACAATTTCAAGTGCTACAATTATATCACCACAGATTATATCAACTATCATTGATGACATCAAGCAAATACATGCAGATTATAGCACCTGTCATTATATGACAGTATGGATCATCAGTAAATGTGTACACATTTTTTGTACACATTGTTTATGATAGCAAATATGACAACAAATATGACAGCAAGTATGGATTATATGTCAGCAAGTATATGACAACAAATATGATAGAAAATAACAAGTTCATCAGTATATACACATTGTTTGTAGTTGCTGGATCAACCACAAACTAGGGGGTGCACCCAGGAGTGCAAAACAAGATGCTAGGGGGTGCACCTCTGATACAAGATAAATTTGGATAAACCCAAAGCTAGGGGGTGCACCCAGGAGTGTCCACCTAGGAGTGCAAAACCAGATGCTTTTTACCAAGCTAAATTTGCTAACCCTAGCTAGCTTCTTGTACATAGACTGTCCATGAGATGATTTTATCTTGTCTAATCATTTATATAAACAATCATTGCAAACTTTTGTAATATCTAAGCCAGAAATGGACATCTACTTGAAAGAAGGATCTTACTACCTTGCACATACATACAATCTACACATTAAAGAACAACACAAGGTAATAAATAAGACTATCTGACAATGCAATGCAAGCCAGATAGATTTGATCAAATAAAACAATATGACAAAGCAAGATATATTTTCACAGTATTGTTTCAAGTACTCATATCATGCTTTGTTTCACAGTATTGTTTCAAGTACTCATAAAACACAGTATAAAATAGGAAACATAATCCACAACTAAAGAAGCTTGGATACAAACACATATCATGTTCTGCTATAGAGAATTTCACAACCCCAAGCCCTAAACATAGGTACTGCTAGCTCTGAACCTTACTCTAAGGCTAAGCTACTCTGAACCTTACTCTAAGCTACTTTGAACCTTACTATGAACCCTAAGCTACTCTGAGCCCATCTACCAAGCTTACTATGAACGCTAAGCTACACTGAACCTTGCTATCTACCAAGCTTACTCTGAACCTTGCTACTGATCTGAACCCTAAGCTTACTCTAAACCCTTGCTACTCTGAACCCTAAGCTATCTACCAAGCTACTGATCTGAACCCTAAGCTTACTCTGAACCAATCTACACTAAACCTTGCTATCATCATATCATATGTGAATATGACCAACATATTCTTGTACAGACACAGTGGACTGAAACTACTTTTCATATCAACATATGACTAACATATGACCAACATATTCTCTGAACATATTCTTGTAGAGACATAGAAGATGACCAACATATCATATGTTTGGGTTCAAAGTAAACCATGTTTCCTCTCCTGCTGATGTACGGCTCTAGTTGGCCATTGCTGCACTTTTTTAAAGCTTTTCTGGTGAGATTGTTACAGAGAATTGCTACTACTACTACTAGTAGTTGATGAATGCATGGACAACAATGATCGAGCCCATGATTGATGCAATCTCTACCAGTTTGCACATTCAGCATAGTAGTGTTTCTCTATGTGAGTAGGTAGCTGAATTTGAGGCTGGTACTGTAGAAGCAGATGCAGTTGCTCTAGGGTTCATCACTCAGAGAGGGAGAGAGGGAGAGATGGGAGGGGCTAACCTCTAAGACGAGGATGATGTTGGCGGGCGAATGACGACGAGCGAACGACGGCCTTCTCCTCCTCTCAGACACGGGCGGCCTCCTCCTCCTCCTCGAGTGTGGCGGTGGCGGATGGCAGGGATCCTCCTCCAGTGCGGCGGCGGCGGCTGGCGGTGGCTGCTAGGGACACTAATTATGATGTTTCAGGAACAACCGAGTATTGACTGCTAACTGAATCTTGAAGCAGAGAGGGAGAGAGGGAGAGACAGGGGAGGGAGAGGCTACTGAACCCTAACCATGGCCTGCAGAACCCTAACCATGGCCTGCAGAGAGAGGGGAGAGAGGGAGAGAGAGGGAGAGAGGGAGAGAGAGGGAGAGAGGGAGAGAGGGGAGAGGCGACGCTCACCTCTGACGGGCGGACGACGACGGGCGGACGACGGCGGCCTCCACCTCCTGAGACGCGGCGGCTGCTCCTCCTCGGACACGGGCCTCCTCCTGAGACGCGGGCGGACCTCCTCCTCGGACACGTATGGGCGGACCTCCTCCTCCTCGGGCGCGGGCAGGCCTCCTCCTCCTCAGACGCAGCGGCGGCGGATCGAGAGCGGCGGCGGCGGTCCTTCGGCTTCGGGCTGAGAGATGGAGAGATGGGGATGAGAGAGGGGGTCGGGCACCACGTGTGGATAAAGCCACTTAGGCGTAGCGCACTGAGCCATAGTGCGCTACAGATAACTGTAGCGCACTATGGGCTAGTGCGCTACGCCTATCGGCTTCTAACTACTGCATAAGAGAACTACAGCCCCACTAGCTAACAACTATACTAGCCTATCCCACTGGTTCTGCCCACTACTCTATTTTAAACCTGAGAGCACCTAGGTTCGAATCCTGGTGCCCCAATTTTTTGTTTTGATTTTAAAAATACTTTTAAATATTCCAAAAAATGCCCAAAAGTGGTGATATATGACATAGAAGTTTTATTTTGATTTTAAAATACTTTTAAATATTCCAAAAGTAATAATATTCCAAAAATGCCCAAAAATATGATTTAAAGTATAACTAAATTTCATAATACTTTGTCCATGAATATTATAATCTTTTTCGACCACGCGTTTACAATATTTTTTGAGCTAGCGTTTTACAATCTTTTTTCCCTTCTTTGTCGCGGTTGAAAAATTTAGCCCCGGCACTTTAATGTTTCTTCTTTCGAACGGGCTACCTTTTTGGGTAGGGTTGTCCTTTTTCTTCTTGTGATGTATGTTGTTGCATCGTAGTCGTCGTCATCTTCAATCTATGGATCGCCGTACTGGTCGAAGTCTTGCTCGTTGGCGACTCCACCCATTCCGATGATGTTTCTTTTTCCTCTCCTCACGACAACACGGCTAGGCTTTGTCGGGTCGGTAATGAAAAAACATTGGTCCACTTTGGTAGCCAGTACCCACGGTTCATTTTTCGCGGCCACGTTTGCACCGGCGGCCTTGGATTTGGCTGCTTCGGGTATAACCATGGTTGTGAAATACCGGTCTTCTCTTTCGACGCTCTTTGCCCATCTGACACGGAACATCGACACCTTTTCTCCATAGTAGTCGAGCTCCCAGATCTCCTCGATTCTTCCGTAGAATCTTTCCTTCACGTTGTCATCGGTGTAGAATTCCGACGTTACGCCTGAGTTCTGATAATCAAACTTGTTGTCCTTTTCCTCCGTGTAGAATGTGTAGCCGTTGATATCATACGCCTGATAGGTCACCAGGTTTTGCATCGGTCCCTGCGACAAGGTAAATATGATCTTTTCCGTGTCAGAAGAATGCGAGCGCGGGGGATTATCAAGGAGCGTTTGCCTAAACCAACGCGTGAAAGCTGAGTTGTGCTCTTTGATTATTTCTCCCTACGTCCTCTGTATGCCCCGGTCACTGTACTTCTTCTCGATTAACCTTTTGTGCTTCTGTACCCAAGGATCGACCAGTTTTAAATGCTGTAGCGCGACGAGGTTTGCTCGATCAAAGTCTGCGCGTCGAAAATCGAAGTCTGCATGCAGTATGCGACGACCCTCTCGGTGACCAGATCCGTCGAGCTTGCCAAGGTGTCGGTTGACGGGAAGACCGACAGGGTTCTCAATGTCTAGATAATTCGTGCAGAAGGAGATGCACTCTTCGGCCAGAAAGCCCTTGGCTATGCTTCCATCTGGACGGGACCTGTTGCGAACGTATCCTTTGATGTGTCCGTTCATCCTTTCGAACGCCATCATGCTGCGGAGGAACATCGGCCCAAGTTGTACGATGTCCTCCACGACATGGACCAGCAGATGCACCATAATGTCGAAGAATGCGGGTGGGAAGTAGACCTCAAGCTCACATAGTATCACCACGATCTCCTCCTGTAGCCTTCCGAGCTGATTCAAGCCAATCGACTTCCTAGAGATGACGTCGAAAAACTTGCATAGGCCAAATAACGTTTCACGGACGTGCTCGTCCATTATCCCTCTTAGTGCGACTGGAAGTACCTGCGTCATTAGCACGGCACAGTCGTGAGACTTCATGCCACTGAATCTCTGCTTCGCCTCGTCTAGGTATCTGCTTATCTTGCCCGCGTAGCCGTAAGGAAATTTGACTTCTAGAAGGCACTTGAAAAACTGTTTGATCTCATCCTGGCTTAGAGTGAAGCAAGAAGGAGGGCAGTAATATTCGTTCTTCTTGAACTTTTTACCCTTCCGACGACCTTGTGTCGTCTCCGACTCATGATCATCATCATCTTCCTGATCATCAGGAGTAGTGCGTCCTCCGTGAAGCTCCTTCCGGATACCCAAGCATATCAGGTCGTGCCTTGCTTTCAGACCATCTTTCGTCCTATCTGGCATGTTGATTATGGTGGCGACCAGACTCTCGCACACGTTTTTCGTGATATGCATGATGTCGAGGCTATGAGGCGTGCGGAGAAACTTCCAGTATGGCAACTCCCAGAAAACAGACCTTGTTTTCCATACCTTCATCAGCGGCTTGTCTTGTTGCTGCCTCTTTCGCTTCTTTCCTGGCTTAGGACAATCTTTCCAGTTTCTCAGTAACTCTTCCACTTCTTCGCTGCTCCTACGCTCTGGGATTCCTTGGGTCTCTGATTTGCCATCGAACAGGTCTCCACGTTTTCTCCATGGATCATTCTTGCCGAGCCACCTCCGGTGCGCCATGAACACGGTTTTCGATGACCCTGGATCTTTCTCTAGTTGGAGATAGCTTGTGTTATCCATGCACCTAACGCATGCGCAGAATCCTTGGATAACCTGCCCCGAGATATACCCACAACCTGGATAGTCTTGCACCGTAGTGACCAACGCGGCTCTCATAGTGAAATAATCTTGTGCGACGGCGTTGTAAGTATTGGCTCCAGATTCCCATAACGTGGCTAGCTCCTCTTTCAACAGCCCGAGATACAGATTGGTGTCGGTACCAGGTTGTTTCGGCCCTTGAATTAGCATACTCATTTGTATGTACTTCTTCTTCATGCACAACCATGGAGGTAGGTTGTACATCCATACAAACACAGGCCAAGTGCTGTGCGTGCTGCTCTGGCTACCGAACGGATTGAGTCCATCTGTGCTTGCACCAAGCCTGATGTTCCTCGAATCTCCACCGAATTCTGGGAATTCGAGGTCCAATGCTTTCCACTGGCTAGCATATGAAGGGTGCGTCAGCAGCTCATCCTTTTCAGGGTCATCATCATCTCCTGGCTTCTTCCTTTCCGCATGCCATCGCATGAGCTTTTCTTCCTTAGGGTCCGCGAAATAGCGCTGCAGACGAGGAGTGATAGGAAAGTACCATACCACTTTTCGAGGTGCTTTCTTCCCTTTCTTGTATCGACTCACGCCGCACACCGGACATGTGTTTTTCTCCGCGTCCTCGCCCCGATAAATGATCCAATCGTTGATGCATACGTGATATCTAACGTGCGGTAGATCGAGAGGACAGACGATTTTCTTGGCATCCTCGATACTAGTTGGACATGTGTTCCCCTCCGGGAGACGATCGTGCCAGAATGCCATCATATCGTCGAAGCTTGTGTCGCTCAATTTGTGCTTTGCCTTCATCTCCATAGCCTTGAGCGTTACATTCAACCGGGTATCATCGGGCCTGCATCCTTCATACAATGGAGTAACCGCGTCTTTCTCAAGTTGCGCAAGCTTGGCTTTCTCTCTAGTGGCAGCCCTGGTGTTACTCGTCTGCTTGAGAAGCAGCTCTTGCACATAAGGGTCCCACACCCAGCCTGACGTTGTTCCATCGTCGTCTGCTCCTCCGGCATCCAGATCATCATCATCCCGGTCTGCTTCCGCACCTTCACCATCTCCAGGAGACTCTTCATCATCTCGCCCGTTCTCGTCGTGATGATGATCATCGTCATGTTGGCCACCTTCACCGTCTCCATCATCTACGTCATCGCTTATCCAACGAGTGTATCCATCCATGAAACCATGGCGGAGCAGGTGCGCCTGCAGATTCCCGGAATCTGGGTCGATCACCCAGTTGAGTTTGCATCTTCTGCACGGACAACTTATATCCGTCTTGTTATTTCGTATCATGTCGGCCGTCGCACATTTCAAAAATCTAGCCACAATGCCTTCGCTCATTATGCGGACCATTTTTGCCTGCACGGTGTACACGGTACAATTTTGAAGTCTATTAGAACCACATAATGAATGCATGCATGCAATGGTCGATAGAAAATTTCGGCATGACCTATCCTAAAATTAGGACCTTTGCGAAATGCCAAAATCTTGCCAAAATGGAAATGAATCAACATTTTGGCAAAACAAATGGCAACTTGTTCACATACAAACACAAGGGAGAGAGAGACCGATCCATACACACATGAACATATCATTATACTCTCCATACACACATGCATGAGCATCATCGATACTCTCCATATACACACACATATGACCATCGATCCTCTCCACATACACACATCATGAGCATCGATCATCTACATACATATGAGCACATCATCCATATACACATGAACACATCCTTACATGGACAACTTACCGAGATGAGAGACCGATCGCGAGAAAGATGGAAAGGAGAGGTGCGCGTGTCGACCGGAAGAAGGATAGATGAGAGACCGGAGACCTCCTCTATTACTTATGTAACATCCAAAGCAAGTTTTACATGCTAAAAATGGTGAATGTGTGGAGAAATTGAGGTGGAAAGGAGAAGATCCCGACTAGATCTAAGGAGGAAGAAGAAGGGGAAAGTGAAGTGTGGGGTGGTGGATGTGGTCACACATGTGCACATAAAGTGCTGTCCTAAAGAAATCGACACATCCGTGGCGCACACGGCCCTAGTGCGCCACAGGGAGTACAAACATCTGTGGCGCACTATGCCATGTGCGCCATGGATGCTCCTACTCCCTGTGGCGCACTAGGCCGAGTGCGCCACAAAAGTTTGTGGCCGTTTCAGAGCAGAGGGGGGCATGCGCTTAGGCGTAGAGCACCACCCCCATGTGCGCCACAGATGACACTAACAACCGTGGCGCACATGACTATAGTGCGCTACAGATGTTTGGCGTGCGGCCAACAGGGCCTTGTCCCACACACATCTGTGGTGCACTATAGTCATGTGCATCACGGTTGTTCTAGTTATTAGTAGGGCACTGCCCACAGGTGAGCCACGCCTGTTTTAGCCGTGGGGCACTTCAACCATGTGAGCCACAGATGTGCTGATTACCTATAGCCGTTTTCCTAGTAGTGTTTTAACTAGAGAAACACAATATTCATGCATTAAACAAGCAAGTCTCTCTTTGGAAGCAATCGAGGAAAGCCTACAGAAGCTTAAACGAGCAACTATACAGCGGGAACAATTTTTCTGTCCATATAGCTGCCGCCGTATAGCTGCCGCCGCCTTTGTCTTGTCAAAAGGGACTACTTCCATGAAGGGACCGAGGACGAAACCACAACACAACAACGACCACACCATCCAGAAGGGAGAAAGAAGAGATCCGGAGAAGAAGGAGGAGACGTTCTTCATCTCGCTCCACAATCTTTGACCTCCTAGCCACTACACCCCCCATAACCATTACTTGTACTTGAGAGAGAGAGAGAGATCTTCACCTTGCAAGACTAGAGTTTGAGATTCTTTCTTCCCATCTGGAATTGTGTTGGATTACTTTTCTATTCTTATTGTGGATCTCCACGGTAATATCGAGAAGAACTCCCTTTATTTAATTATATTGATGATGCTTTCTTCTCTCATGTGTGAGTAAGTTCCTTGGGCGTGGGAGATGTAAGGGATTGGTGAGATGTGATGTGCCTTCATATATTTTCCATTAGTTTGTGATTGATTTTAATGACTATATTATGTGTGCTTGACTATCGGTGGGATGCCTAATGCTTGTTGTCCAATTAAGGGCCTAGACAACATGATACTTTGTTCTACATGGATAGGATCATGTTCGCTAGCAGACTGACGACCCCCCGAGTGACAAAGGGATATATATGGAAAACTAGTAGACTCGAGGATAACAAGGAACCACCGTGCTTATTGCATTAGTTCGATCCAAGGAGCTTAATCGCTAAGCGACCGAAAGGGTCTTAATCGTCTAGTGTCTGACCATGGTTTTGGTAATAGACTAGTAGGATTATTGAAGTTGGGACGAAATCTACCAGGAGGAGTTCCGGCTAATTATGGGTTGCTCGCCTACACATATACTTATAAGATTATAATTGTTACATTTATCACTCGTCCATCTAGCACAGTCACTATCACCATGAACTGTATCTCCCCGTGCCTATTTTATCATCTACAGAAAAAAACAAACAACTGAATTGTTCTTTACTCTTATGCTTTTTATTTCTGAAGTTTACATTTTAGTTTTTACACTCCGTTTAATAAAAACCCCATTCTTATTTCAACACTTGCAGTCAATTCACTCAAAGACCTGTGACAACTTCAGGTGTGACAGAGACTTCACCATAAACACTTACCTTTGGGCTCCCTATGGGATCGATATCTATACTTCGAAACTAGATACATACGATCTGTGCACTTGCAGACATCATCTACACGCTCTGGTAAGACCTATTTACCAGATTATTTTGAGCATGTGCCTATTCAAAGGCGCGAGGAAATTATTGAAAAACTTTTAAGATTAGATAAGGTTGAAGTTGAAAACCTGCGTGATTTTATGGAAATCATGTCCATTTACAGGACAACTCCCAAGAAACCTGAGAAAACTCTCAGAGAATACAGTCCTCCAAACTCTGCTTTCCTTAAACAACCAATACAATTTCCTAACCCTAGAGTTAGAGAATATCGATTTGATGGTGGAATTATTAAAAATTTACAGGAAAAAGTTTTCAATGCTAGGGAAGATGAAGACCTAGAAATACATATTTGAGAGTTTGATGATGTGATGACGACACTTGCACCAAAAGGTTTGCCAAGAGATTTCTCACGTCTAATTTTTTTCCGTTGGTCTCTTAAAGGTAAGGCTCTAGACTGGTTATATTCTCTCCCTCATCATTACATTAAATGTCGGAAAAACTGTATTGTTAAATTTAGAAATAGGTCCAATCCTTTTAAAAAGGTAACTGAAACTAGAAAGAATATAGGAAACTTTAGTCAGAATGTGGGAGAAAACTACCCACAATCCTGGGATAGATTCTTTGGAATGATCAATAGAATTCCTAATCATGGCTATTCTGAATCAACTAAAACCGTTGCCATGGTGACTAGTTATCCTGCTAATGGGAAACTATTGTCTAAATCGGGAGATCCCTAGATACCAACTATTTCATGATCAACTGGCAAGACTAATATTCACAATGCCTTGTGTGATTTAGGTGCAGGAGTTAGTGTAATGCCATACTCCCTCTATAAAAGGTTAGGATTAGGGGAGTATTCCCCTACTACTATCACTTTATAATGGCTGACATGTCCACTAAACAACCCATTGGTATGATTGAGGATGTTCTACTTAGAATAGATGAGCATGTTATTCCCACTGATTTTATTATTCTTGAGATGCCAGAAGATGAAAATTATCCATAATACTTGGAAGACCTTTTCTTAGTACTGTAGGGGCATCAGTTGATTGTGTTGAGGGAAAGATAATCTTCAATGTTTATGATGCTAAAATCATCCGGTATTTTCCAAAGAAGCTAGAAGTAGGAGAAAGATATATTCCACCAGCAAAGCGAGTTCATGTGGTAAGTGCCTTTGATAAGGGGCAACCAAAGGTAAGAATTCGAGAACAGAGAAGGGGTTGAGTTAATCAACCATTCTTAATAAAATGCTTAATGGGAGTTAACCCATCTCGTCAATAAAATAAACTAAAGAATAAAAAGTTCATCACATTCCTAAAACTTTTTCACGACATTCTTGCGGAAGCGCGCCCGTAAGATGTAGCTGTCAAAAAGTAGTAGAAACATTGATTGAATGAATGTAGAATAAGTATGAAAATAAAAGTTTGAGTTATTATCTATAAAGGTTAAAATTATGCTCATTACATGCTGATGTTGGTCGATAGTTTCTACTATCATTTTCTGTCAACAATAAGATATTTTGTTGAGTTTCGGGTTAAGAAGGTATTCTTGAAGAAACATAAATTTTTTGATGGCTACTGATGGTTTAAGGACCAACTATACGGCGGGAATAAAAATTCCGGCCATATAGTTCCGGTGGTATATATATCTTTGCCATCAACAATTTTCTTGCATGGGCACAGAGAATTTAACGGCCAACTATACGGCGGGAATAAAAATTCCAGCCGTATAGCTCCGGTCGTATAGATATCGATGCGTCCATGCAATTTCTTCTCAAAAGGTACTGACTGTTTAACGACCAACTATACGACAAAAATAAAAATTTCGGCCGTATAGTTCCGGTCGTATAGATATCGATGCCTGTTTTTGAGAATTTATCTCGAGGATACAGACGGTTTAATGACCAACTATACGGCAGGATCATTATGATCCGGCCATATAGTTGTGTCCGCATAGCTGTGTTCTGCATAAAGAAACCCTAGTTGGTGGCACCGCCGCAACTATATAGGTGGAACAACATATCCCGCCCATATAGTTCCGGTCATATAGTTCAGTGCGACCAAAAAATTGCACTGGGTCGGCTAGGTCTCTTCTTCCTCCTCCTTATTTCTCTCATGTTATCTCTCCAAACCTCTCAAAACCCACCTAGAACTTTTTATTCTTCACGGATTTCGTTCGTTTGAGTGGGGAATCAACAGATCGGTATGTTTCTCTCCCTATCCATGCTTTATTTTCAGATTTCCATGGTTGAAACTCTCACATCGATCTAGTGGATGAACTCAAGCTTATTTTGTTTTTCCTATTGATTCCTCACCTTAGGATTGAAATTTTCCATGCAGGATCACTCATATATCATGTAGAAACTATATACCTAAGGTTTTATGGTGAAATTTTTCAGTGCATCACGATGAATAAAATCAGTAACATCTTTTGCACGAGCAAGCGCCAACATGGTGAGGGCTCGATCTCGGGGTCCCGAGCCGAGTGCAACCCCAAGTGGCTGTGGTATCATCACAGAGGGTGCTGCCCACACGTTGGGCCGACCACAACTTTCTCACTACAACAGGGTTGAAGGCGGACTTCGACCTTATGTGTAACTAGGCGGGGCTGACAGTGCTTGGCTTCGCAAGCCACGGCACCTACACCGAGCTTACCCATGAGTTCTTTGCCTCCTTCTAGGATGACCATAGGGAGAAAGGTAGTGCGTGCACAGTAAGCTTCACCATGAACCGGTAGCCCTATGAAATAACTTTTGAACAATTTTGTGATGCTTTTGGTATCCCCCACGCTGGGGAGCCAATTATTACTAACCTCTATAGCGTCACAAGAGAAGAAACTTGGGAGGCTATTTCAGTGAATGGTGGCACCAACTTCTACCAGAAGAAGATGTCCACCATTTAGAACCCAACAATCCTCTACTACGCCTTGTTCCTCGCCACCACACTATTGGGAACAGGTGACACTGGTTCTATGGCCAATGCGGACATGACAATGATCACCAAGGCTCTCTTTCCCACTGCGCCACAAAGCCCCAATCCTGCAACTTTACTCATCCAGCACTTTCGCAACCAAAGCAACAAGACTAAAGGTGATATTCGCATTGGTGGATTGGTAACCCACCTTGCCCATGCATTAAATATTATATTACCTGTTATGCAATCTATTGACGGTTCCAAGCTTATGGACGTCAAGTATTTAACTGCTTGTGGCTTCCTTGGTGTTTACCAAGCTAATTGGAGGCTCCGAGCATATCAGTTTGGTTATCTTGGTGATGCACAGGGTGAGAAGGAGAGCAGCAGGATGATGATGAGCAGGAGCATGAGGATGAGCAAGGACACAACCCTGCTTGGGAGGGAGAACAACAGCAACAGCAAGGGGGAGCCTAGGACCCGTGGCCCAACCAGCCGTAGCAGGGGTATAACTACGTCCCCTATCAAGAATTCCAGCAGCTCAACTAGCATGTTAGGGAGATTGACAACACTCTTCACAAAGTGAATGAAGATGTGACTGCCTTGACTCACAATTTCAGTCACTTCATGACCCACTTCCCCGACTACTACCAGCATTATCCTCACCAGCTGCCGAATGACGGCAACAACTGAGCCTGGCAATAGCCTAAGATTGGGAGAGGTTTGAAAACCTCCAACCTTGCATTCATATTTTTATTTCATCTTTTGATTTATTTTATTTCTTCAAAATTGCATGTTTACTTTCAGTTTGCATTCCTGATACAAAAATACAAAAAAAATTAGTTGTAACTTTTACTGCAAGTTCATTTCTTTGTTTCTCTCGGAGATTGCTCAATTTTAGGTGACTTGGCAATATGGAAATATAGAGAGGGTTCGACTAAAAGAAAAGAACAAAGAAAGCAAGAGGAGGTATCACATTCCTTTCATCACCTTTTCTGCAGCCTTAAATTGACCCTACAATTATTTACTTGCTTGCACTGAAGTCACTCCCCACTTAGCTTGTTATCCTACAAATTCTATTCCCTTACTAGTGTCTCCTTTTTAGCTTTGAAACAATGAGCAATGAACTTGGTTAAAATATTTCCTACATTTTTACAACAAGAAAAAGCATCTAAAAGACGACGTGGGTCCATGTTTAGCCCAAAGAATTTAATTTTAGAACTACTCCATCCCGTTTGAGCTTAATATAATTAGACTCGATAGTACCCTTGAATGAAATTGTTTGATAGAATGGATGCTTCGAAGTAGTAGAGATTATGACACTGCTTTTTCTAATAATTACCATAAGATATTGCTTTACACGTGTAATTACAACACTGTCATGCTCCATGGGGAACTATTAACTCCGCTGGCCAGCAAACGATCTAAATGTGGGAAACCACTTGATTTTGGCTATTGAGTTATGTAAACGTCTATAGCAGCAATGCTATGACGGGTAAATTTTTAGTCTCCTCGTGGTTTCATATTCCCAGTGAAGTTGTAGTACTCCTCTGACCCATTATTGCTCAACATATTCATTGGCATGGTCACGAGTGCACAACATAGTCCCAATTAACATGTTAAGAGTAGTGGCATGATTTCTCTATGAAAGAGCAGAAGTTTTTGAAAGGCACAGGAAATAAAAATGTAACATCCCAAAACTTCATCCAAGGTTAATCAAGATCCAATCTACCCAATTTAGGGTTAACAAAAACTTTTCCATTTAAATTAATTAAGCATTCATATGTGTTTGCATTTAAAATAGGATTTGTTTTGAATTGCCATGTTTGAGTGATCCATTGGTTGTAAAATGATTCTAAGGTGAATTAAACATCATCTAGATCATTCCCCAAGCATTTCCCAAAGAAAAAGAAATCAAAAATAATAAAATAAGGAAATAGTCAATTGTGCCATTTTAATCACATAGCCTACTTTGGCTATTCCTAGAACTCAAATCTTAACAGAAACAATTGTGGTTCTTTTCACCCCTTGCTACTACAAGTAGTGATGTGCCAAGGCCCACTTTGTTTTATGCCAAAAACCTTCAAACACTAAATTTAAATGACAATTGAAAATTGAATGTAGTTCATATGTATAGATCACACTTATTCAAAAACCACTCAAATGAATTCCATTTAACAAACCCTAGCAACCACAGCCTACCAAGCATCAGATCAAAGCATCCACCAAAAATCAGCTAAAAATTCAAAAATTTCTCTCATGTGGCCATTGTGTCGAACAGGTGGCAGGCAGAGATCAAATGGCCTAACTAATACTGTTCCTAGTTAAGCCCCTGTGCCTCTCTTAGCCCTCTCTAATATCCCCTGTCCACCCTGAGTCCAACCAAGCCACCAACCAGCCTCCTCCTTCCCCGCAGCACCAGTGCAGCGCCGCCCAATTGAGGTCATCGCTGGCCAGACGCGGGCAGCACGCCAGGGACCAAGCCATGCCAAACCAGCGTGCCCACTAGATCTGCCCAACCCTACCGCTGACCATGGTCCACCCCTCGATCAACCCCAACCCCTAGACCACTCCCCAGCATCGCCGCCCTTTCTCTCTACGAGCAAGCCAGAGCGCGATTGCCTCCAGCACACAGCAGACCGCCCTTTGACATCATATCGCGCACGTCGCTCCGCCTCGACCCTAGCAACCCGCCAGACACTGCCGTGCACCGCCGCATGACCCACAGTCGCCATGATCACCGTCGAGAACCGCCTATGTCTCCTAGAGCGCGGGAAGCCCCCGACCAAATACCACTGCCCCTAGCGTCACCATTACACCATAGAGCACCGCCAGGGAACCGCCCACCGTCCGCCTACCTCGCCCACGCTGGTAGCCCCCTGTGCCGCCCTTGCCGGAGACGCCTGCCCACACCCGTTGGTCCCCTCGTCGCGCCTATATAAGAAGGCCTCCCCAACATGAATTCCTCACACTCTCACACTCCCCTCTCACCCCTAGTCCTTCCCCACCTCTCGCCGGAGGAACTTGAGTAGCAGGCCGCCGGAATTTCACCGGAGGCAGCCGCTACAGAGGAGGAGACGCTACCGTCGATTCCGTCCACCTTAGCCCCTGCCGCTACCTCGCCTGAGTTCGCCGTCGCCGTCCAGTTTGATCGCCCGCCTTGCTGCACTAGCTAGATCCTTGGTACATCCCCAGTAGACCCCCACCGGCCGTTTAGGGTTCGATCTCGTTGGCGACGAGTCCGTTGTCGATGACGACTGTGGACCGTTGATCTAGGTTCTAATCGTAGCGCCCAGATCATCCCATACCGTTTCGGGTTTTATGTGTCGCTGACAAGCGGGACCATCCTGTAGCCGCCCTCTACACCGCTGAGCGTCACTGGGCCGGCCGATTTCATTTCCCGCGCTAACCCATTAATTCAAATTAGGCATTTTCTATTTAGGTTTAAACACAATTCTGTCCCTTAGTTCAAAAATCAATTCAGAGTTTTACAAATCCAAATTGAGTGAGCCCAATTTTGTTGGAAGGCTACTGAAATTATCTATCTAAGCCCGTTGGATTTAAATCATTTAGAGTTAGAGATCTCATCTAGTAAAAATAACAAGACAGAAGGTTTTGCACATTCAAACATTTTTCTAAAATCAACCATAATAGCTTTTGAGTTGATTCCAACTCTCAAAAATCACATTTAACCACACCTATCTTAATATTCAATAATATTAAGGTTTGCATTCATTAACTTTGGACTAGTACCAAAATAATGCTATATAGGCATTTCTAGTCACTTTAAATCATTAATTATTAAACTTAAACTTATTAAAATGTGATCCAACCTTTAAATCACATTTCCATATGTTAGAATATGTGGTGATTACATGTGTCCACATGATCCCATATTTTAATTGGAGAGTATTAAATCTTAGTTATTTTCAATGAGTAGAAATTACTTTTCTCAAATAAAAATAATGAAACTAGTTCATTAAATCTTGTGATGCTTGTGATGATACTAGATGATCAAATGTGTGCCCTAGTGTGCTAAGTAGACTAGTTAAGTATTGTTTGGTGATTGTGTATCTCGTATGTATTTATAGACGATAGTACCGACCAAGCTTACGCGGAGGAGGAGTTTACCAAGAGGAGGAGGAAGAAAACTTCAACCACTGCACTACACAAGGCAAGCCATCATTAACAATGCAAGCTAACCCTTGCAAGCTATATAACCTAAGCAAAGGCATCAGTCATGCTTTGGTTATACCATTTTGGACTTGTACGTATTCCAAGTTTTAATTCCAATCTTTACTTTTCTTTACTTTACCAAAGTCCCTTACTTGTTTTAAAGGTAGCATAAAGAGTATAAAACTTGACCTATCTAGTTATATTTAGATGTCATTCTATGGCATGAGATTGAGATTAGCATCCCACCTTAGTGAACACTCTTAACTTAGTAGTTTAGAGCTAAACCAAAACTTGATTCACTTTAGATGGGAATACTTGGTGAAAATGAATTATGAAAACCTTGGAATGATGAGTCATTCTATTGAGATGTTTTGACATGTGTTGAGAAACACAAATGGTTTATGATGATGAAAATGTTGCGGCATGATCCTTAGCCCTTTTACACAACTGATGGTTAGGTTCAGATGCGATACCATTCCAATTTTACCGTACAACCACAATACCTGAATTGGGTAAGGCTTAGCCGGAAGTTTATATGCATTAGAATTAGTTCCCTCGCGGGAGAGGTTTGAGATGAGGCTACCTCTCGATGTTGTCCATCTATGCAGTGCCCAAGATGACAGATGGTCATGGTTGGGAGGCCATGCTCATAGGAGAGGTGCTTATACTAGGGTGTGTAAAGGAAAGGTTATGTTTGATTATCTGCATACTAAGTATGATGATTCAGGGTTATCCCTGACAGATGTATCGAATCTTGTGGTGAAAGTGTACCACCTCTGCAGAGTGTCAAACTATTCGAATAGCCGCGTCCGCGGTTATGGAGAGTTGTAGTGGCCATACTGTTCCGTTGTCAGATGTTTCCAAAATAACTTATGAAATGAATTGTGACATGACTTGACCACAATAGAGTTGTGACTATGACAATTAAGTTCCCACTTAGGTGTTTTCAAACTTCTTTTATCTTTCTTTGTTTCTGAACTCAGCTTAGGTTTCAAACTTAACTTTACAAATAAACTTAGAGTTATCATTCATACTAGAACTATACTACGTGTTAGTGGTAGTTTGCGAGTACTTAAAGAGTACTCATGGCTTTTGTCCCTGGCTATTCCTATGGCCAGACTATGACGGAGATTACCAAGATGAAGGACAGCAGGACGGCTATGATAACTAGGACTATCTCCCATCATCAGCATTGCCTGTGACTCTGGAGATGGAACCCACCGCTACGCTATTTATTCCGCTACTTGATTGTACTAAGACTAGATCATGAGGTCCTTATTTGTGTAAGACCTTATTTATGGTTTGTAATGGATGATGTACTGTGATATCCAATCAGTTATGTCTCGCAAAAATGGTAATCCTGGGATTGCGAGGTATGGCATAACAAGCATCTGGGATTAAAAATCCGGGTGGTGACAAAAAAGGTGCTTTGATAGTCTTGAAATTTTGACATGGGAATAGATGAGTTGTTCTTAAATTGAATATTTTGGTGCCAACTTGAGAACTCACAATTGATTATAGAAACAAGAGCAAAAAGTTTTCATCTCTCAACAAAGAGAGATACCAAAAGAATTTGTCTCATTTTCCTAGCTAAACTTTTGACACTTGCTCGGGCATATGATTTATTTGCTAGCAATATATACGTGGTTAGGAAGTGGGCTCAATGCAATCTTGTGCATACTTGTATGATCATGTTTAAGATTGCAGGAATTGTGCAGAAAAGAATTTGACACCGATTCAAGCTCGTAAGTTCTTTTATTTCAGTCTCGAATCTCTGCTATACTTCTTTATTTCCTTGTCACTCGAGGGCGAGCAACATCTAAGCTTGGGGGAGTTGATAGCTGTGAGATTCGACACATTTTTGATGGTTTTTATTGATGGGTTTCTCTCAAATTTGATCATTTTCTAGCTTTACCTAACGCTAATACTTCGGTAGCAAAGAAAATTTGGTTTTTAATGTGTGTTTCAGGTTCTGAACCTCAACAGAGGGTTTTAACTAGAGAAACACAATATTCAGGTGAAAACAAGCAAGTCTCTCTTTGGAAGCAATCGAGTAAAGCCTACAAAAGCTTTAACGAGCAATTATACGCTGGGAGCAATTTTTCCGGCCATATAGCTCCCGCTGTATAGCTGCCTCCCCCTCTGTCTTGTCAAAATGGAAAACTTCCATGAATGGACTGAGGACGAAAACACAACACAACAGCCACCACACTATCTAGAAGGGAGAAAGAAGAGATCCGGAGAAGAACGAGGAGACGTTCTTCATCTCTCTCCACGATCTTCGACCTCCTAGCCACTACACCCCCATAGACATTACATGTACTTGAGAGAGAGAGAGAGATCTTCACCTTGCAAGACTAGGGTTTGAGATTGTTTCTTCCCATCTTGAATTGTGTTGGATTACTTTTCTATTCTTATTGTGGATCTCCATGGTAATATCAAGAACGCCCTTTAATTAATTATATTGATGATGCTTTCTTCTCTCATGTGTGAGTAAGTTCCTTGGGCGTGGGAGATGTAAGGGATTGGTGACATGTGATGTGCCTTCATATACTTTCCATTAGTTTGTGATTGATTTTAATTACTTTATGTGTACTTGACTATCTATGGGATGCCTAATGCTTGTTGTCCAATTAAGGGCCCAGACAACATGATACTTGGTTCTACATGGATAGGATCTTGTTCGCTAGCAGACCGGCGACCCCCGAGTGACACGGGGATATCAATGGAAAACTAGTAGACTCGAGGATAACGAGGAACCATCGTGCTTATTGCATTAGTTCGATCCAAGGAGCTTAATCGCTATGCAACCTGAAGGGTCTTAATCGTCTAGTGTCTGACCATGGTTTTGGTAACAGACTAGTAGGATTATTGAAGTTGGGATGAAATCTACCAAGAGGAGTTCCGGTTAATTATGGGTTGCTTGCCTACACATATACTTATAAGATTAAAATTGTTACATTTTATCGCTCATCCATCTGGCACAATCACTATCACCATGAACTTTATCTCCCCGCGCCTTTTTGTCATCTGTAGAAAACAACAAACAACCGAATCGTTCTTTACTTTTATGCTTTTTATTTCTGAAGTTTACATTTTAGTTTTTAAACTCCATTTAATAAAAACCCCATTCTTATTTCAACACTTGTAGTCAATTCACTCGAAGACCTGTGACAACTTCGGGTGTGACAAAGACTTCACCATAAACACTTACATTTGGGCTCCCTGTGGGATCAATATCTATACTTAGAAACTAGCTACATACGATCTGTGCATTGGCAGACATCATCTACATGCTCTGGTAAGACCTATTTACCAGATTATTTTGAGCGCGTGCCTATTCAAAGGTGCGAGGAAATTATTAAAAAACTTTTAAGATCAGATAAGGTTGAAGTTGAAAACCTGCGTGACTTTATGGAAATCATGTCCATTTACAGGACAACTCCCAAGAAACCTGAGAAAACTCTTAGAGAATACATTGCTCCAAACTCTGCTTTCCTTAAACAACCAATAGAATTTCCTAACCCTAGAGTTAGAGAATATTGATTTGATGGTGGAATTATTAAAATTTTGTAGGAAAAAGCTTTCAGTGGAAGGGAAGATGAAGAACCAAGAAGACATATTAGAGAGTTTGAAGATGTGATGACGACACTTGGACCAAAAGGTTTGCCAAGAGATTTCTCTCGTCTAATTTTTTTCGTTGGTCTCTTAAAGGTAAGGCTCTAGACTGATTATATTCTCTCCCTCGTCATTACATTAAATGTTGGGAAAACTGTATTGTTAAATTCATAGACAGGTTCAATCCTTTTTTAAAGGTAACTGAAACTAGAAAGAATATAATCATGGCTATTCTAAACTGTATTGTTAAAGGCAACTTTAGTCAGAACGTGCGAGAAAACTATCCACAAGCCTAGGATAGATTCTTTGGAATGATCAATAGAATTCTTAATCATGGCTATTCTTAATCAACTATTTGCCATTTATTTTAGCATGGTCTTAATACTCAAAGCAGAGAGTTGCTTGACTTATTAGCAGGAGGATCAATAAATACCTTAACTACCAAAGCATGTTTAGAATTGATGTCTACAAGGGCTAAGAATGATTATTTATATAATCCTGATTTTGACACTAAGCTGGAAAAAGGGATACTTCGTATAACTCCAGATCTTATGCCTGAAGTACGCAAATCAATGAAATAAAAATGTATACCTTTTGAACTTGTTAAGGAAAACAAAGTAGACTTGTTACAAGTTTTAACTGAAGAAGATGAAACTAGATTTTTTTTCAAGAATTAAAACATCGACAAGCAAAATCTCATAATAACATGCATAAGCATTTTCAAAGACATAAAAATATTTTGACAGAACTCATGGAAAATTATGATGAGATTGGCCAAGAAATAAAATTATTTTGCAAGTATCTTGGTATGATTGAAACCCAATGTGAACAAATAACATCTGATTATCAAATTTTTCTTCAAGATGATATAGATATTCCTGATTCTACTAATGTTGTTACAAGAAGAGGTGCAGTTGTTATAGGACCATTAGGACCACCAGAATATGAAGCTGAAAAAGATCGAAAGGAAAAAGCCTTGCTCAAAGCAAGCCAAGAAGATGATATACTGGTGGACCCTCAAGATGAAACTGTTCAAGAAACACAAGATCAAACGAAGAGGACCAAAATGATGCACATGATGACCGTTATGACTCTGATGCGGAGATGGTTGATCCAAGAGAATAAAAAGAGACAAGAAATTAATATGAAGTTGTTGTAGTAGAAAAGAATAAGAATGATAAGCAACGACAAAATAAAGCAACTAGAGAACCTGATCGCCCACAAGAGGTAAAAGAGAAGAATAAGAATAAGCAACTAAAGAAAGAAATAACTGAAATCATTGCCATGGTGACTAGTTATCCTACTAATGGGAAGCTATTGTCTAACTTGGGAGATCCCGGAATACCAACTATTTCATGCTCAATTGGCAAAACAGATATTCACAATGCCTTGTGTGATTTAGGTGCAGGAGTTAGTGTAATGCCATATTCCCTCTATAAAAGGTTGGGATTAGGGGAGTATTCCCCTACTACTATCACTTTACAGATTGCTGACAAATCCACTAAACAACCCATTGGTATGATTGAGGATGTTCTACTTAGAATAGACGAGCATGTTATTCCCACTGATTTTATTATTCTTAAAATGCTAGAGGATGAAAAATTATCCATAATACTTGGAAGACCTTTCCTTAGTACTGCAGGAGCAGCAATTGATTGTGTTGAGGGAAAAATAATCTTCAATATTTATGATGCTGAAATCATCCGGTATTTTCCAAAGAAGCTAGAAGCAGGAGAAAGATATATTCCATCGGCAAAACAAGTTCATGTGGTAAGTACCTTTGATAAGGGGCAACCCAAGGTAAGAATTCGAGAACAGAGAAGGGGCTGAGTTATTCAACCATTCTTAAAATTCTTAATGGGAGTCAACCCATTACGTTAATAAAATAAACTAAAGAATAAAATGTTCATCGCATTCCTACAACTTTTTATATGCATTCTTACAGAAGCACGCCCGTGAAGATGCAACTGTCAAAAAGTAGTAGAAATATCGATTGAACAAGCGTAGAATAAATATAAAAATAAAAGTTTGAGTTTTATCTACAAAAACTAGCTTAATCATTTTGTCCAGATTAAAAAGTGAATCTCCAGTTGAGGAGAAGAATTTAGGTAGTACTAAAAATCCTGCTCTATACATGCTGTTATTGGTCGACAATTTTTATTGTCATTTTTCTGCCATAAACAAGGTGTTTCGCTAAGTTTCAGGATAAGAAAGAATTCTCGAAGAATTTTTTTTTGATGAGTACTGAAGGTTTAATGACCAACTATACGGCGGGAATAAAAATTCCGGCCGTATAGTTTGGCCGTATAGATATCTTTGCCATCAACAAATTTCTTTCGTAGGTATAGAAGATTTAACGAACAACTATACAACGGGAATAAAAATTCCGGCCGTATAGATACCGATGCCTTCGTCGAATTTCTTTTCAAAGGTATTGATGGTTTGATGACCAACTATACGGCGGGAATAAAAATTCCAGCCGTATAGTTTGGCCGTATAGTTATCGATGCCTGTCCAAGAAAATTTATCTCGAGGACACAAAAATTTTGACGACCAACTATACGGCAGGACCATTATGATCCAGCCATATAGTTATGTCTGTATAGCTGTGTTCTGGCATAAAGAAAACCTAATTGTCGATGCCGCCGCAGCTATATGGCAGAAAATACATATCCCGCCTGTATAGTTGCACCCATATAGTTCGGCGCGACCACTTAATCGCACCGGGGCGGCTAGGGATCTTCTTCCTCCTCCATTTTTCTCTCATATTCTCTCTTCAAACCTCTCAAAACCCACCTAGAGTTCTTGATTTCTCGCGGATTTCGTTTGTTTGAGTTGGGGAATCAACAGATCAGTATGTTTCTCTCCCTATCCATGCTTTATTTCCAGATTTCCATGGTTGAAACTTCCACATTGATCTAGTGGATGAACTCAAGCTTATTTTGTTTTTTCCTTTTGATTTCTCACGTTAGGATTAATTTTTCCACATAGAATCATTCGTATATCATGTACAAACTATATGCCTAAGGTTTCATGGTGAAATTTTTCAGTGCATCAAGATGAACAAAATTGGTAGCATTTTTCACAAGAGCAAGCACCAATGTGGCTAGAGTTCGTGGCATCGGGCCGAGCTCAACACCAAGTTGGACATGGTTTGATCAAGGAGGGTGATTCCCACACGTTGGGCTGATGATAGTTTTCTCACCACGGCACGGTTGAGGGAGGACTTCGACCTCATGTGTGCAAATTCAGGGCTAGCACTACTCGCCTACGCAAGCCACAATACCTATGCCGAGCTCACCTATGAGTTCCTTGCCTCTCTCTACGATGACCACAGGGAGAAAGGTAATGCATGCACGATAAGCTTCACCATGAACCGGCAACATTATGAAATAACTTTCGAACAATATTGTGATGCTTTTGGCTTCCCTCACGATGAGGAGTCAACTGTTACAAATTTATATAGCGTCTCAAGTGGAGAAACTTGGGAGATTATTTCTGTTAGTGGTGGCAGGGACTTCTACCAGAAGAAGATGTCCACCATTTAGAACCCAAAAATTCACTACTACACCCTTTTCCTCGCCAGTACACTGCTATGAATAGGAGATACCGGTTCCATGGCCACTGCGGACATGGCCATGATCACCAAGGCACTCTTCCCCAATGCACCGCAAATCCCCAATCCCGCAGCTCTACTCATCCAGCACTTTCATCACCAGAGCAACAAAAAGAAAGGTGACATTCACATTGGTGGATTGGTAACCCACCTTGCCCATGCATTGAACATTATTTTACCTGTGATTCAACCTGCTGACGGCTCCAAACTTATGGATGTCAAATATTTAACTGCTTGTGGTTTCCTTGGTGTTTAACGAGCTAACAAGAGGCTCCAAGCATATTAGTTTGGTTATCTTGGTGATGCACAGGTTGAGCAGGTTTTGTTGCCCTGTCCACAAGCCTTCATGATTGTGGAGAAGGACAACTGGATCCTCACTAAGGATCAAGTGGTGGAGATCATGGCTGAATTCCAGCCTGATCAAGAGGAAGATGAAGAAGGAGAGCAGCAGGATGAGGATGAGCATCAGTAGGAGCAAGAGCAGGAATACAATCCTACTTGGGAGGGACAACAGTAGCAACAAGGGGGATCCTGGGACCCATGGCCCAATCAGCCACAGCAGGGTTTCAACTACGTCCCCTATCAAGAATTTCAGCAGCTCAAGCAGCGCGTTGGGGAGATTGACCACACTCTATAAGGAGTGAATGAAGATGTGAGTGCCTTAACTCAAAACTTCAGTCACTTCATAACCCACTTCCTCGACTACTACCAGCAATATCTGTACCAGCTGCCGAATGACGGCAACAACTAAGCCTAGCAATAGCCTAAGCTTGGGGGAGGTTTGAAAACCTCCAAACTTGCATTCATATTTTTATTTATTCTTTTGATTTATTTTACTTCTTCAAAATTGCATGTTTACTTTCAGTTTGCATTCCTAAACCAAAAATACAAAAAAACCAGTTGTAACTTTTATTGCAAATTTGTTTCTTTGTTTCTCTTGGAGATTGCTCAATTTTAGGTGACTTGGCAATTGGTTAATATAGAGGGGGTTCGACTCAAGTACGAGAACGAAGCAAGCAAGAGGAGGTATCACATACCTTTTATCACCTTTTCTGGAACTTTAAATTGATCCTACAATTATTTACTCGCTTGCACTTGAGCCACTCCCCACTTAACTTGCTATCCTATAAAAGCATCCAAAAGATGACTTGAGTCCCTATTTAGCCTAAAGGATTTGATTTTAGAACTACTCAACCCAATTTGAGCTTAATGTAAATAGACTCGATAGAACCCTTGAATGAAATTGTCTAGTAAAATTGATGCTTCGAAGTAGTAGATATTATGCCACTTCCTTTTCTAATAATTACCGTAAGATATTGCTTTATGTATGTCATTACAACGCTATCGTGCTCCATGGGGAATTATTAACTCCGCTGGCCAATGAACGATCTAAATGTGGGAAACCACTTGATTTTGGCTATTGAGTTATGTAAGTGTCTGTAGCAGCAATGCTATGATGGGTAAAATTTTAGTCTCCTCATGGTTTCACGTTCCAAGTGAAGTTGTAGTACTCCTCTAAGCCACTATTTCTCAACAATTATTTATTGGCATGGTCACGAGTGCGCAACACAGTCCCAATTAACATGTTAAAAATAGTGGCATGATTTCTCTATGAAAGGGCTGTAGTTTTTGAAAAACAAGGAAAGGAAAAAGGTGCTTTGAGAGTCTTGAAATTTTGACATGGTAATAGTTGAGTTGTTCTTAATATGAATGCTTTTGGTGCCAATTTGAGTACTCTTAATTGATTAAAGAAGCAAGAGAAAAAAGTTTTCATCTCTCAACAAAGAGAGACACCAAACGAATTTGTTTCACTTTCCCAGCTAAACTTTCGACACTTGCTCGGGCGTATGATTTATTTGCTAGAAAGATATACGTGGCTAGGAGTGGACTCAGTGCAATCTTGTGAATACTTGTCTGATCATATTTAAGATTGCAGGAATTGTGAAGAAAAGAATTTGACACCAATTCGAGCTTGTAAGTTCTTTTATTTCATTCTCAAATATCGGCTATTCTTCCTTATTCTCTTGTCACTCGAGGGCGAGCAACATCTAAGCTTGGGGGAGTTGATAGATATGAGATTCGACATATTTTTGATGGTTTCTATTGATGGTTTTCTTCTGGATTTGATCGTTTTCTAGCTTTACCTAATGCTAATACTTCAGTAGAGAAGAAAACTTGGTTTTTAATGTGTGTTTCAGGTTCTGAACATCAACAAAAGGTTTTAACAAGAGAAACACAATATTTAGGCAAAAACAAGCAAGTCTCTTTTTGGAAGAAATAAAGGGAAGCATACAAAAGCTTTAACGAGAAACAATACGACGGGAATATTTTTCCATCCATATAGTTCCTTCCGTATAGCTGCCGCGGCCTTCGTCTTGTCAACAGGGACAACTTTCGTGAAGATTAGGGTTTGAGATTGTATCTTCCTATCTTGAATTGTGTTGGATTGCTTTTGTATTCTTATTGTGGATATCCACGGTAATATCAAGAAGGACTCCCTTTATTTAATTATATCGATGGTGCTTTCTTATCTCATGTGTGAGTAAGTTCCTTCGGCGTGGGAGATGTAAGGGATTTGTGAGATGTGATGTGCCTCCATATATTTTCCATTAGTTTGTGATTGATTTTAATCATTATACTATGTGTGCTTGACTATCTGTGGGATTCCTAATGCTTGTTGTCCAATTAAGGGCCCAGACAACATGATGCTTTGTTCTACCTAGATAGGATCTTGTTCGCTAGCAGACCGGTGACCCCTGAGTGACACGGGGATATCAATGGGAAACTAGTTTGACTTGAGGATAACGAGGAACCACTATGCTTATTGCATTAGTCCGATCCAAGGAGCTTAATTGCTAAGCAACCTGAAGGATCTTAATCGTCTAGTGACTGACCATGGTTTTGGTAACATGCTAGTAGGATTATTGAAGTTGGGATGAAATCAACCAAGAGGAGTTCCGGCTAATTATTGGTTGCTCGCCTACACATATATTTATAAGATTATAATTGTTATATTTATCATTTGTCCACCTGGCACAATCACGATCTCCATGAACTGTATGTCCCCGCGCCTACTTCGTCATCTGCAGAAAACCACAAACAATCGAATCGTTCTTTACTTTTATGATTTTTATTCCTAAAGTTTACATTTTAGTTTTATTTAAATACATCTAGTTTAATCCAAATTTCATTCTTATTTCCACACTTACAGTCAATTCACTTGAAGACCTGTGACAACTTTGAGTGTGACAGAAACTTCACTCATAAACACTTACCTTTGGGCTCCCTATGGGATCGATATCTATACTTTGAAACTAGCTACGATCTGTGCACTTGCAGACATCACTGGTGCCTTGGCATTATTGGGTGGCGTAGCTCCCAAGTGAGTTGTGGGTTCTTGAGTTCCGGCAGGTCACTTGGTCTTGATTAACCGTTGACATATCTTCTCTAGGAAGACGCCAGGCGGTATGGGTGCGTAGGTGGACCCGATGTTGGCCAGTTTGTCATCCTCTTCGTTGCTTTCACTGCTGATGTTCCGAATTTCGCAGCCGTCGAAGTTTCATTTGAGTGAGTTGTAGAAGTCATGGTAGGCAATCATGTTTTCGTTGATGGCATCGTATTTGTTCATTGTTTGCTATACGACGAGGTTGGAATCACCATATATCATCAGTCACGTCATGCTGCAGGCTTTATCCATCCGCATGCCGTGGATAAGGGCTTCGTACTCTGCCTCGTTGTTGGACACGCGAAATTTCATTCGAAGCATGTCCTGCATCTTATCGCATTGCGGGGATGTCAGGATGACACCAGCACCCGCTCCTTCCTGGTGCTTGGAGCCGTCTAAGTGCATTGTCCAGAAACTTGACATGTGTGGAGCTTCTGGTATCTGGAGCCCCAGTAAGTGGACTAGGAAGTCCGGGAGCGCCTGCGACTTGATTGCTATGAACCTCTCGTAGATGATGCCCCGTGGGGAAAATTTGCTGCCCTAGAGGGCGACATGCCCTGTTGCTTCGGGGTTGTTGAGGATGTGGGACTTGGTGCGTCATTTACCACGAGGATTGGGTGTTCCATGAAGTACTGGCACAGTCGACGTGCCGTCATGAAGACGTCGTATGCCAGCTTCTGATACTGCGGGTGTTGCTGCTTGGTCGGTGTGAGTACCTCGCCAAGGTAGTACACGGGATGCTGCACCCTGTGGATCTTGCCTTCTTCCGCTTGTTCTACGATGAGCACAATACTGACCACCTGATTGGTGGCAGGGATGTAAATCATCATTGGCTCCTTCCCCTTGGGGTCACAAGGACATGCGATGTTGACAATAGTCGCTTGAGGTCGTCGAAGGGGTCTTGTGCTTCCGTGGTCCACTTGAACTTGTCAATTTGTGGAGCAACTGGTAGAAAGGCAGTTCTTTTCTACCCATTCATATGATGAATCGGCTGAGTGATGAGATTCATCCAGCTAGATGCTGGACGCCCTTGATGTTCTATGGCTTCTTCTTGGCCAGTGTAGCTTTTATTTTCTTAGGGTTTGCTTCAATTCCTCTTGCAGAGATAAGGTATCTGAGAGTTGTCCAGATGGGATGCTGAACACACACTTGAGCGGGTTTAGCTTGATCCTGCATCAGTTAAAGTTGTCTAAGGTCTCGCGGAGATCATCGATGGGTGATGCACTTTATTTGGTCTTGACGACCACTTCATAGACGTAGACTTGGATGTTTCGACCGATCTGGTTCTTGAGGCAGGCCTGTATGCATCTTTTGTAGGTGGCTCCTGCGTTCTTTAGCCCGAAGGGCATTGTGTTGTAGCAGTACACCCCGAAAGGCGTGACGAATGATGTTTTTTCCTGGTCCTCCACTTTCATCTGAATCTAGTTATATCCTGAGTAGGCATCAAGGAACTAGAGGCATTCACATCTTGCGGTGGAGTCGATGATTTGATCTATCCGTGGTAGCGGGAAATGGTTCTTCAGGCAGTGCTTGTTGAGGGACGAGTAGTCCACACACATCCAAAGAATATTTGTGTCCTTCTTTGGCACCAACACGGGGTTGGTGACCCAGGTGCTCTCATTGATCTCACGGATGAAGTCGGCGTCTAGGAGTATGTTGACTTCCATGCCAACGGCCTTGCCTTTTTCTTCTGAGAGGCGAATCATTGATTGCTTGATTGGTCGTGTGCCTAGATACATGTTGAGTGCGTTCTCGGCGAATTACCTAGGAACTCATGGCATGTCCACAGAACACCAGGCGAAGATTTCCTAGCGCTTATCGAGGAATTCGATGAGCGCGAGTTCCTATGCAGAGCCCAGGTTGTTTGTGATGAGGGCCGTCTTTTAGGGGTGTAACACCTCAATACAACCAAGGACTTGAGATGTTACCATATACATTACACAAAGAGAATAACCAAGTCTTTTCAGAAAAAAAACAGCTCCTCTGTTTTTGGGAGATCCACAAAAGGCAATGAAAAAATACAAACATGAGATAAGGATATAACACAAGCAAAGGTAAGTGCAATGTTCAAATATCTATAAAAAATTCAATACCACAAATATAAAACTACCATAAGAACACAATATTGATAACCATAGCCATCGGGTAAATAACCAACACCATTTAAATGACAAACTTCCTCATACTCTAACCATTTATGATGAAGTTTACTCCCATCTATCAAATTCCTAATTTCAAGACAACTGGTGATAAAAGTGTGAATAGTGAGATGAAGATGTGAGGGTGCTACTCCCAAAACTCTCCATGAATGTCGTCCTCAAGGTTTTCCTAAAAACATTAAAACAACAAGGATGAGTACAAAGACTCAACAAGTTCACGAACAAATAGCAAACTCTACATAAATCAAAACACTAAGACATCATTAAACATAATTCATCCATTAGCATTGATTAAGATGCCCTACATGTCTGTATTCTCATCTCATCTCATTGCGAATACCGGTATCGCTTGAGTGAATACCCGTCGGCATCCACTCACTCCAACTTGTGGAGGGTGCCTCCAAAGTAGGTCGCAACCAAATAATGGAAGTCACATTGTGCCCACAAATGTGGGTCACATTATCATCATGGTATGCAAAAATACGTATAATATGCACATGCGATCGTCATCATCTTTATCATTGTCATTATGGACATATCATAAGCATTAAATAAAATTGAGTGAAAAGAGATATGCAAAATTCACTATTCGCCATGAACTTGCCTCAACCGGGGAGCAAACTGTAAATTGTAAGACTCCGTACCAGAAGTACCAACACCTGTTAGAAATCATATGCCACACTCAATACATTTCATCACCTCAAAAGCATACGAGCTAATCATATAATCGCTCCTACGCACAAATAAACCCAAACCAAAACCTTTACTTTTGTTCTGAAAAAAATCCCAAGCTATATCCTCTGCTAGTGCTTTAAGCAGTAGTAAAAGTTGTAGAACAGTCATACGTAGAGCTGATGAGTTTTAATTAAACATAACTGGCTTGTTTTAGCAACAGGTCCATGCGAGTTTATACAATAAAAATCGTTGTGGCCTAGGCTTGGCTTTCTAGCACTAATATAAGAACACTTGATCTCTAGGACATGCATAACTCACGATCAGTTTAGATAAAAAACAAGGTTACACTAGCTATGCTTTAGTAACCTGAAGCTTTAATTCCCTTAATGTATTTCGTAAAAATATAGAGAAGTGGCAAAACAAAAAAACTACGGAGCACCACTCGATGGATTCCATGAGTATAGAAAGTAGTTTATCTTTTCTGGTACTAGATAGACGCTACTTAGTTTGAGCATGCATGGTGGTATAGATTGATTCCCTAAATCACAACAGGTGCCTAGATATTTTATAAATTTGAACACTTCAGTCTCTAAAATTCCCACAAGGCCGTGATGCCAAAAATTCGAATCCGAAACATACTGACCAGATTGGAAAACTGCTACTTCTCAAACCCAAACACGCCCACTACTCCAGAAATTACTAAGATGAAAGAAGTTGCAAACAAATTGGGACTAACCAATATAGGTAGTGATCTAGATACCAACGGTGGGCTTGACGAAGAGGATCGTCAGGAGCAGCAGAACAACCACGCAATGGCAGCGACGACTCTACGACAGCAACGCTGCAAGGCAGGAGAGCACATCGATGGCAACCTGGCAGTAGCCTAGACGAGTCAGACTGCTATGGCACGAGAGCTGGCGGCGTCCCTCTTTCTGATGCCCTTAAACGTATGGTGTATCTTGACAGCCCAAAATTGAATCGTTTACAAAAAGCCCAATTCAGTCCAGCTGCTTCTTTTCACCCGTGTTGTATTTTAGCAAAGATGTAGTATGATACTATGCTCACAGGTCACATCGCATAGATCAAGTGGCACTCTCTATTTATTTCCGTCGACGGGCCAAGTTTTTGAGACTAGGCACCAAACGAATTCTTTTTTTCCATTCTTTTTTCTTTCATAAATCCTAAATTTCTTTTACCAGGTCGTACTTAAATAGCATATGGTATTAACCTATTTTATTTTGTAAAAAGAAATAAGTATAAAAGATTAGCATTAGAATTTGGGGTATTACATTCTTACCCCCTTAAACAGAATTTGACCTTGAATTCTTCCTCTCTTTACTACTCGCAAGACAAAAGATAACAGGTTAAAATATAAGTATACATCATATACTCGCCATGAGTAGTTTTAAAACTTCCTCATGCATGCAAGACTCAAGCTCTCAAGTCATGTCATGCTTGGTTTCTTGCAACCATTGAACCTTCACATACTATAGCTCCTATGGCTCATGGATCTCAAAATATTTTGATGTCCTTATAGGATGAACCTCAATGGTTAAATGTTGCTCAAATAAACTTGATTTCATGGCCATATCCTGTTCTAGATCTCGGAAGTGGTTCTGTAACAGAGAAATGGAACACGCTACGCTCGCTTCTCAACTCGTGCCACTGTCATGAAATGTCCAATGTGTCTCATAGAACCTTTAGTGGTTGATTCCCTTAAAAGTACATTCTCACCTGCTTCAATTCCACATTCAACCCCTTGGAATCAACACAATCATTTTCTCTATGCAGCCAACATGTGTTGTCTAATCTCAACTACCCTCTCTATAGTTTGCTAAACTCAAACCGATGCAAGCATTCTTCTCAACCACTGTATGAGTAGTCCGTAAGCTAACCTGATAGTGGTTATTACAAGCAAAGTCCACAAATTTTAAGTGATCTTCATGGCTCTTGCCAAAATAGGACGTATTACCCTAACATAACTTCAACAGTTCAGATTGTACACTCTGACTGGCCATCTGCCTAGAGATGAAATGGCGTACTAAGTCTCATCTATGCATCCACGTCCACAGCACACAACAAGAGGTCCTAATACTTTCATATTAACTTAGCATCCTTACCAGCAACAATGGTTTAAGGAACCACCTGCAACCTTATTATCTCACACATAAGCAGTCTATGATGCATATAGGAATAAAATGAACAACTTAGCTAGGTCAGTCCATGGCAACGTTTGTCCCTCTCGTGTACAAGGTAGGCCGACGATAGAATCCATGGAGATGTCATCCTATGGCCATGGTGGAACCTCCAAGGACCGCAACAATCTCAATGGCCTCCTATTCTCACCCTTTACACGCTAACAACCCTATAAGAGGGCACATACTTGGCAACAAGAACTTTCATTCTTCTCCTAGAGTAAGTCCATTTCAAGTGCTGAGATATCTTCATCTCTCTACGATGAACATTGTAGGGGATACCATGTGCCTCCCTTGGAATATCCTTCACGAGACTCCAAAATAGATGGGAACAAAACCAAACAATCATGGCTTCGTCTATAGTGAACACTCTAGTTCTATATACGTTCGAGAATGCACACACACAATTGATGTAACAATCATATTGTTGCGCCTCTCTCTATATGATAAACTGTGTCTCCTCATACTCTACACATCGAAACAAAATAAGATGTCCATCAGCTCAAAAATCACCAACGAGAAAATCACCCGGGAGAGGGACAGACTTCTGACTAACAGCGACTGAAATAAAATTCTCCTTGCCTAGGTTCGACTAGATCAAGAGTTCATAATCATTTATCACTTCTAGTCACCATCATTGCCCCAATTTAATCTCCATATAGATAAGAGGTATGAGACCCTAATGGTTAGTGAAACTATCACAAGATTCTACATAAAGGTAATGTCTCCAAATCTGGGGTGCAAAGACCACAAGTGCAAGTCTAGATCATGGGTAGTATAGTTCGCCTGATGCCTTTTCTATTACCCAGAAGCATAAACAATAACATTTCCATCATTTGTGAGCACACTCATGACTTAGAGAAGCCACTTTGGAAAGCCAGAACTCACGGTCGACTAACTTAGCATATTTTTTTCTTTCTTTATCTAATTCTCAAGCTCAAGCCTCAAATGACAACTTCCGCCTTTTCTTCTATCCTCTAATATATGAGGATATCATCAATGTATACCAACACAAAGTTATAAAGGAACCTATGTAGCATATTATTCATTGTCTCCAAAAAAGGGCAAGGCCATTGGTTCGTCCAACATGCATAACTTACTTATAATGCCCAAAACTAGTGGAGAAAGCATTGTTTTCGATATCTTTTATTGGCACACACATTTGATTATATCCAGACTATAGATCAATCTTGGAGAACACGGCTCCAGTGAGCTAATTAAACTAGTCATCGATGCGGGAAAAAGGATGCATTTCTTGATGGTTGTCACGTTTATTCCAAGCATGAAAAAGAATTCTCTTTCTCCAAGCATCCCTCTTGGCTATAGATATAGTAGGTGCTACCCTAGGCGATACACTGTCGATAAAACCTTTCAATACCATATCGCTCAACTCCCTCTCTTATTGGAGTGGTCATAACAAATGATAAGAAGAGACAAAGGTGGGTCGAGTGCTAGGAATAAGATAAAAGCGCAAAACTATGCCCCTGTCTCAAAGAACTTGAAAACCGGGATGATATTTTTGGTCATACACGACATTCCTTGACTTTCGGTAAATCATGAATCCTTATGAAGAAGGTAGATATTACATGAACATTGGATGCTCGTCATTCTTATACTCTGGAACACAAGTATAGAGAACACCACCTAACCTTTTGAAACTCTCACAATGTTCTAGTAAGGGTATTTCTAATATGGTACCATAAAGCGACATAGGTATAGCCTCATCGCATCTCCTAAGGTTGGCAGCAATTGCCACTATAAGTGGAACATTATACCATTCTACGGGTTTGGTTGCACAACACTGTCTCTCAACTATTTAAAGGAAAAGGTACACAATGATTCACCGCTCCAACTTACAAGAGCGAATAATAAGGGTAATTGGTACGGGGGCTAATCCATCTCGCACCCAAAATATTAACTCCGTAATTGGAATAATGAATCACGCAACGCTAACACTCGGGCATTCTCATTCCCATTGCAAACAGATTTCATGGGCATGAACTGAGGTTCGAGGTCAACTCCCATTCATCATTCTTGCAAAGCAACTATAAAAAAAATGTATCGATCTCTCGTGAACCCTCAGGGTTGTCTGTAGAAAACACAATTGAAAAGATCCAAGAGTCCCTATATGTATATCTAGCGCCTTCTTATTAGAGGATAAAGGAAAAAACAAGCTTCTACCAAGAATAACTAACTAAGGAAAAGACTTTTCAAGATAAAACAATTTATTTAGGAAAGGACCACTAGGTTGCCCCAAGGGTAATAATACGTTCACCATTCATTATTCTAAAAGTGGGAGAAGGGACAATAACGGATGTCAACTAAGAATACAATGGACAAAGATTGGGACAAACAGAAGGTGTTAACTTTGGAACACCATTAGTCAACGATAATAACATTTGTTAGTGGGAAGAACATTTGAAGTACATATCCCTAAAAATAACTACAAACCTTGGACAATAAGCCAACACTAATAATTCCTCTACTAGATGATGGTCTTGAGACCAAGACAAGTGCAAGGAATGTACTACAAAGAATATCAAGATAAGTCTTAATAACATTATATTATCTACTACTTCACTACTACACTAGGTAGGTTATCCCATCAAGGTTTATTCATTTCAAAACCAAACACCTTAACCACCAAATCTTCAAGATTAGCAAACTGTTCTATCAAATTCCTTTGATACTAAATCTTCAAACAATCCAGGCAAATAAAACCTTAATATTCCATGCTATCATCATATTAAAATCAAACTTTGATTCTATAACCAAACTCTTCAACTATCTCCTCATGACTCCATTGACGCAACATAAATATCTAAATCTATCAATCTGATAATTTTATCACATTATTCACGAGTGTTTATTAAACTAGTATAGAAGATCAAAATTTCTCTTTCCAGTGGTGAACTCATCAATTGCGAAGATTCTCTCCCCCTCTGTTTAGTCAACTACCAACAATAAAGGGACAATGGTACCTAAAGAAGGGTCTGCAAGACCCTCACAACAACGGTCCGCCCACACGCACAACAACATAAAGTATAAAATATATCGACAATAAAACATGGAAAAAGCGTAAATGCAATGGATGATCCGAACCCATCCTATTATGCACCAATGTGTCAAGTTTTAAGTTGTTAAAATTTGAAATCAAGTTTTCAGTTGTTTATGCTAAATAAAGACAAGTTTCAGTTGTTAAATATCTTGGCTAACTACCATATTATTATTAACCTACTCCAGAGACCTAAAGCCTAGGCTCTGATACCAACTGTAACGCCCCAAGACAACCAAGGACTTGAGATATTAGCATATACATTACACAAACAGAATAACCAAGTCTTTTCAGAAAAAAAAACAGCACAATCTCCTCTTTTTTTGGGAGGTCCACAAAAGGCAATGAAAAATACAAACATGAGATAAGGATATAACACAAGCAAAGGTAAGTGCAATGTTCAAATATCTATAAAAAATTCAATACCACAAATATAAAACTACCATAAGAACACAATATTGATAACCATAGCCATCGGGTAAATAACCAACACCATTTAAATGACAAACTTCCTCATACTCTAACCATTTATGATGAAGTTTACTCCCATCTATCAAATTCCTAATTTCAAGACAACTGGTGATAAAAGTGTGAATAGTGAGATGAAGATGTGAGGGTGCTACTCCCAAAACTCTCCATGCATGTCGTCCTCAAGGTTTTCCTAAAAACATTAAAGCAACAAGGGTGAGTACAAAGACTTAACAAGTTCACGAACAAATAGCAAACTCTACATAAATCAAAACACTAAGACATCATTAAACATAATTCATCCATTAGCATTGATTAAGATGCCCTACATGTCTGTATTCTCATCTCATTGCGAATACCGGTATCGCTTGAGTGAATACCCGTCGGCATCCACTCACTCCAACTTGTGGAGGGTGCCTCCAAAGTAGGTCGCAACCAAATAATGGAAGTCACATTGTGCCCACAAATGTGGGTCACATTATCATCATGGTATGCAAAAATACGTATAATATGCACATGCGATCGTCATCATCTTTATCATTGTCATTATGGATATATCATAAGCATTAAATAAAATAGAGTGAAAAGAGATATGCAAAATTCACTATTCGCCATGAACTTGCCTTAACCGGGGAGCAAACTGTGAATTGTAAGACTCCATACCAGAAATACCAACACCTGTTACAAATCATATGCCACACTCAATACATTTCATCACCTCAAAAGCATACGAGCTAATCATAAAATCGCTTCTACGCACAAATAAACCCAAACCAAAACCTTTACTTTTGTTCTGAAAAAAATCCCAAGCTATATCCTCTGCCAGTGCTTTAATAAATCGTTGTGGCCTAGGCTTGGCTTTCTAGCACTAATATAAGAACACTTGATCTCTAGGACATGCATAACTCACGATCAGTTTAGATAAAAAACAAGGTTACACTAGCTATGCTTTAGTAACCTGAAGCTTTAATTTCCTTAATGTATTTCCTAAAAATATAGAGAACAGGCAAAACAAAAAAACTACGGAGCACCACTCAATGGATTCAGAAAGTAGTTTATCTTTTCTGGTACTAGATAGACGCTACTTAGTTTGAGCAGGCATGGTGGTACGGATCGATTCCCTAAATCACAACAGGTGCCTAGATATTTTCTAAAATTGAACACTTCAGTCTCTAAAATTCCCACAAGGCCGTGATGCCAAAAATTCGAATCCGAAGCAGGCTGACTAGATTGGAAAACTGCTACTTCTCAAACCCAAACACGCACACTACTCCATAAATTACCAAGATGAAAGAAGTTGCAAACAAATTGGGACTAACCAATATAGGTAGTGATTTGGATACCAACGGTGGGCTTGACGGAAAAGATCGTCGGGAGCAGCGGAACAAGCACATAATGACAGCGACGACTCTATGGCGGCGATGCTACAAGGCCGGAGAGCACAACAGTGGCAACCTGGCAGTAGCCTAGACGAGTCAGACTGCTAGGGCACGAGAGCTTGTGGCGCCCCTCTTTCTGATGCCCTTAAACATACGGTGCAGCTTGATAGCCCAAAACTGAATCGTTTAAAAAAGCCCAATTCAGTCCAGCTGCTTCTTTTCACCCGTTTTGTAGTTTAGCAAAGATGTAGTATGGTACTATGCTCACAGGTCATATCGCATAGATTAAGTGGCACTCTCTATTTATTTCCATCGACGGGCAAGGTTTTGAGACTAGGCACCAAACGAATTCTTTTTTTCCTTTCTTTTTCTCTTTCATAAATCCTAAATTTCTTTTACTAGGTCGTACTTAAATAGCATATGGTATTAATCTATTTTATTTTGTAAAAAGAAATAAGTACAAAAGATTATCATTAGAATTTGGGGTATTACATTCTTACCCCCTTAAACAAAATTCGACCTTGAATTCTTCCTCTTTACTACTCGCAAGACAGATCGGGTGTCAACTGTTGAGTCTAAGGACAAATCGGGTGAGTTGCGCTGGGTGGTAGGAGGAAGAATGTTGTCCATTGATTTCTTGAGCCATGCCAGTTCTTCTTGCATTCTGAAGGATTGAGAGATTTTATTGAACTCCCTATCGCAACCATCGGATCTCGTGAAGTTTCCTTGGATGGTGATGACACCATTAGTCCCTGGCATTTTCAGCATAATGTACGCAGAGCGTTTCGATTGGGCCGAAGGGCCTGTGAGTAGGCCTGAAGGATGGCGACTGGACTACGACTGAAGAAGAAGCCTGGCGATTGAAAACTGAAGACCCAGAAGCGTATCTCAAGCCCAGTCGGATTAGGTCAAAAAGCCTCTGAGTCGATATCTGGCTCGGTTGTAACTTGTAAACCCTAGCGAGGTGACTCCTATATAAACCTCTCTAGGGTATCCTAAGGACTGACGTTCCATCATACACCCCCTCAAGCGACTCGCTGCTTAGACGCCGAGCTCGCCACCCTTGGAACTCGCTCTCCAATAATCTAATTTAGCAGGAATAGATCTTTACTCTCCGGGGGGCCGAACCTAGGTAAACCCATGTGCATCCGCCCCAATCTCGCACCGCAGATGGCCGCCAACTCTTCCTCACGTTACAATCAATCGCTGCCAGTAGCAGCGACTGCCGTGGCCATTTTCACGACAGTGGCGCCCACCGTGGGGCATAGCGGGACTGGCCTGAGTTCTGCGGCGAGACCCTACTCGCCGATCGATCGGCCGCTCGCCACCGGCCGCATGATTGCCATTGGCGGGATCTTACAGATCCTGCCCAGGAGCTACATCCTGGCGTCACGCCCGGTCACTCACGGAGCGGTGATGCCGGTCGACTCCATCAACCTCTTCGTCGGCTTCACCGGCGCGGTTGACCCAGCTGCAACGGTGATCGTCGGTGGATCGCCACCGCACCATGATCTGCTCTCGGAGGAGCAGGTCCGCTCCATCAGGAGCCTCGTCACCGTGTTCGACTCGGCCGCCAGCGACGCGGCCGAGACCAACACAGCCACCAACGACGAGGCCCTAAACGACGACGCCGACTCCGCGACCCCTGCCTCGGTCAACGGATCTATCACCGCCGCATCACGAGAGGACTCCATCACGCGAGTCTCCAACCCGGAGGATTTCGAGGACCCCTCCATCCTTGGGATCTTCGACTCCGACTCCGGCTCGGAATCGCCTGAAGACTTCCGTGCCAGATCCAATCGCTTCAACGCGATCTACATGGCGGGCAGCACGGCCGCCCCGCCAGATCCGTTTGCCACGCCGATCCTGCCGACTGTGACGGCCACAGAGGTGGAGGAAGCCCGCCTGCGGCTCGTGGAGGCGCAACGCAACAAACTCGCCAAGCGTGAGAAATAGCGCCTCGAGCAGGAAATGGCACGGGAGCTATCGCTCTATCACCAGCGCCGCATCAGGACCCGCCTGAACTCCAACGTCTAGGGCCACGTCCTGAACTTTAACGACGAAAGCAACCCCGCACGTGCTGCCGAGCGCGAATACTACAAGAACGCCCCCGTAGGTCATTAAGCGTTTAATATGTTTGCTTCATGTTTGATGTTTTGCTCCAGGGTACGGTACGTGCGGGCGGTACGATCGCCCCCGTTCATACTGCAGGTCGTTAAACCTTCTGTTTCCTGTGGCAAAAATCAGTAAATGCATTCTTTTGTGTCGAGATGTGGTACGGGCGCACAGTACGGCTGTCTCCGGTCGTACGACTGGTCGTTAAGCGTGCAGTAAGCTTCAAAACTTGAAAATTTCAGTGAGAAACTTCATACACCTTTGCACATCTACTTAAACAAAAGAATGACAACAACTATACTTCATAAAAATCAGTACCTTAAGGCCATGTGTTAGTTAATATCATAGAGTGAGGGTTACCTTGATTTGTTATCTTCTCTTCAAAGGACCTTCTTGAACACCCTTTATTAATAACAACAAACAAACAAAACAAAAACTAACAAAACTAGCACAAGTTAAAACTTTATTTCACATGGGTTGCCTCCCATGAAGCGCTTCTAGTTAAGGTCAATTAGCTTGACCAAGACGGTGATCATTTGGGTTTTGGAAGAGGAACACCCACTCCAAAATTGTTAGCTTTTAAAGTGATTACACCATCATCATTAGCTTGTACTTTTTCTTCCTAGGGAAGTCGACTATAAAGGATCTCTAGATGGTAGTCCTATTCTCACATTCCCTTCATGTAAATTAATGAAATTTTTAATAGTTCTTAGGAATGGCCTACCTAGAATTATAGGTGCTATGGAATCTTCAAGCATGTCTACTATAACAAGATCAATAAGAGCAGGACATCCTTTAATTTCAACAACTATATTTTCTTTGATCCCAATAGCTTGTTTATGAGTTGAATTAGCAACATGGAGTCTCATTTTAGTTGTTGCAAATGGCCCAAGATTTAGTTTATTAAATAAACTTTGAGAAATTGTTGAAATGCTTGCACCAATGTCATAAGTGCAGCTATCTCATTAACTCCTATTTTAATTTTGATAGTGGGATAAAAAATATCATTTAGCTTAACTGGAAGTATCATCTAGCTTATTATATTCCATCTCTAGCTCTCGTACTTCAGATTCTACTTCTATAAATTGTTGGTATGTGGCATCGTTACCTTGTTCAATACTAGGATTCTTCACCGTGATCATCTTTAAAAGATATTCCACGGTATAATCTAGTGATGGTGCATTGCTATTATCGTGGTGTGGAACATGGCAGTGCCATCGGGGATGGCATGAAGGGGATAATCAGAATGCAATCGGTGGCTACTCGCAACGGGTTGGGCACAGATACTGCAAACAGAGCGATGTACCCAGGTTCAGATCCCTCTTGGCGAGGTAAAGCTCCTACTCCTGCAAGGATCTACTATCAAGGGGCGAACGCCCAATACAGGTGCTCCTTAAGCTGTTTCCCTGGCTACTCCTTGCTAGAAGAAGAAGGAACTACTCGACTTGTCCAATGTGGAGAACTTTTAACTTGTAATTGTCTACCTAGAACCCTAGAACTACCCCCTTATATACTGGTCGAGGAGGCAGTTTACAAGATGGGTTCTAGGGTTTACTATTTGGATATGGGCCTTACAAAGTGGGCCGGCTGGACAGGGCCAAACGGTAGGCCTGGGTCTAGTCAAGCCTCTAGTATAGGGAAGGACAACGCTACGGTGTCTAGCGCCCCTGCTTTACTCGTCAGCTAGCTCTTTATCCGTCAGCCGACTCTTTATGCGTAAGCCGGAGCTTTACTCGTCAGCCCTTGCTTTGCTCGTCAGCCTACAACTTTGGCATAGTTGTCCGGTAGCACCGGCCAGGCTAGCCAGCCTGTCCAGTCAAAGGTGCGCTAGCCAGGAGCATCATCCCCACCGTACCATCGCCAGCGGATCCAAGGCCATCTAGGAGCGGCCTCCCAGCCGGCTCTTCTGGCTACCCGGCTAGACGGGCCAGCCAGGGAAACTTGGATGCGTATCGGGTGGGGGATTCCACCCGGCTTTGGTTCCTTGTTCTGGGTCCAGACGGTCAGAGCTCCTTGGAGCTGGTCGGCTAGTCCTGTCTTGGCCTACCCGGGGGTCATCCCCCCGACACTAGTCCCCGAGCGTGTTAGGTCTTCGCCCCGTAGAGAAGTTCTTGCATGCTCACTTGAAATGATTGATGATGCAGGGGCCTTGTCGTTTTTCTTTTGTCTCATAGCTTTTGTCTTGTAGTCTTTGTCTTGTACCGGCTTGAGATTCTTCGCTGTTTCCTGGCTGGGTTTACCGGCTACGGAGCCGATGGCCCCACCCGCAGGGTGTGAGCAGTGATCTTCTGAACCGACTGCCACACCCGGCCAGGAGAGGGATCGCCAGTTTGCTAACGTTGCTGCCCGCGTTAGCCACGCCTGCCACTTCTGGCACGCGTCGCATCAGTTTGACCTCTTGGTCTACTGCAGTAGTTTTTGGTAACTGCGCGCACGCCTTCATCATTGCAGTTTCTTGGAGATCGTGGGTGCGGTTTGCCTCCCACAGTAACGCTTGCGGGATCTTCTGTGCATCTTGCGCGGGCGCACGGGATCCATCCCGTACTGTTGCGTGGATGTGGGGTAGTTGCTTGCCACGTGGCGGAGAGGGAGGACAACCGTCGCAGTTCTTTTTCTCTATAAATAGGGATGCCAGGGAGCGGGGTCTCCTCACATCTTGTTCCTACACCTGTTGTCCTTGCCTTCCATTGTGTGTTAGCATTCTTCTGCTTTCTTGCGCCGCTGCTTCTTGGTCACCGGCGTCGCTCTTCACTTGCGGCAATGACGGGGCCCCGCACTTCCAACACGGCTACCTTCCCCAACAACATGCTGCTGGACGTCACCGGCGGGTGGTGCGGCTCTAATGTTATGGAGGAGCTGGTGCAGAAGTACCGGCGGGGGAGGTTCCTGTCATCGGAGCGATTGGTGAAGCACCGCCTCACGCCGGAGGGCGAGCGGGTGCCTAACCCTCAGCCCGGCGAGGCCATCGTCTTCCTTTCCCACTTTGCTCATGGCCTTGGGCTGCCGCTGAGCCGGTTCGTCTTGGAGCTGCTCGTCTCCTTCGACCTCCAGCTCCACCACCTCGGAGCCAATGCTGTTGCGATGCTGATGCATGACGCGGCCTGCTGCGAGGCATATCTTGGTGTTCGCCCCGACGCCGCAATTTTTTTGATGTTTTTCTACTTCAAAGTTCAGGTGGTGGGGAAGGGCGGCCCACTGACGGAGACGGGTTGCTGCGCCATCTACCCACGGCCATCGGCGGCAGTGCCGCGCCTGGAGCTCTCGGACACTGTCAAGCTGTGGTAGTGCTCGTATTTCTATGTGCGCAATGCCACCGAGGTGGACTAGATCAAGATTCCGTTTTTCGCCAACGTCCCTTCCACCCGGAAGGCCTGGAGCGTCTAGCACTTGGGCGCCCAGGGTGACATCGACCGGATGGCCGCCCAGCTGGCGGTCCTTGTGGAGAAGGAGAGGCTCACCGCCCGGGACATTCTGTTGTCCTAGGCGAGTCGCATGCTCTTGCTGCAGCACCTGTCGCACAAGATGTGCCACCTCTCTGGCCATCTGGATCCTACCCGGGTATCTCGGCTGGACGTACCGTATGCTGCCCTCCGCGAGTGGCTCGCCACCATCTCAAAGGAGGCGCTGGAGGAGGACTGGGAGTTCTCCTACCGGTCGTACCACCACGGCCGGCTTCAGCCGAAGGTATGTTCTTCCTCTTCTTTTCCGGGTGGATTTTCCTGAGGGATTCCTGTTTCGTGCCTCTTATCTTCCCTGGTTGAGTAGCTTTTTACGGTGTAGCTAGCGGAGGACGGCATGGGGGACAATGAGCTCCCCAACTTTGTTGCGGACCACAAGCCCGCCAAGGCGCCACCAGTGGAGCCGGAGCAGTTCCCCATACGGGCCGACGAGGGCTACGAGTTCCCACCCGGTGAGAGTTTTTTCCTTGTCCTTGCCTGTCTTGCTCCTGTTGTGTTCTAGCCGTGAACTTGATAATTTGCTTGTGTTTGAACAGCCGTGCACGGCGAGGATGTGGACCTAGCCGAGGCTGCCGCGCCTAGGGCTAGGGGGAAGCGCGCCGCCTCGCCTAGCACCGCGCCGGCTGGGGGTGCCGCCAAGAAGAGCCACCACCCTAGAGCCGCGTCCACCATGCCGAGCATCACCGGGTAGGTGTTCCTTTACTCCTTATACTTGTACCGATGGGCACGAACTTGCTTAGTTCACCCTTGTCTTTCTCGCAGCGAGGCGATGGCTTTACCCGGCTCCACAACCATCGCCACCGCGTCCGCCCCTCCGCATGCCAAGGACGGAGGTGCGCCGGCTGCGACGCCCGAGGCGGCACCTGCTGTGCCAGCTGGGGTCGATGCAGATGCGGCGGAGGTGGTGCCTCCGGCTGTGCCCGTGACGCTGCACCGTGCCGGCGCCGTCTCCTACCTTGCCAAGGCTCTCCTGCCTAGGCGTAGCGGTGCAGCCGTGCCGCCCTATGGCCCGACGGTGGGCGCTGACTCCGGCGTCTACCGGGTGGAGGAGCCAGTGGAGGTACCACCACCAGAGGTCCCTGTCCAGCCGGTGGGTGGGGCTTCTGCGGTCCCCGAGAGCGATGATGACCTTCAGGTCACTGGCTGGATGCTGACTCGGGCTGCACCGCCGTTGCGCCTTGGCGCAGTTGTCGGGGATGGTGCCCTTGGCTATTGTCCAGGCCCATCAGCTGGTGGAGGCACTGGAGCAGGGGCTTGGTCAGGCCAAGGCGCTGGGGGCCTCTGTCAAGGTATGTGTCCTTTTGCTAATTTTGATGATGTTTTTTCACCGTCTCGCGCCGTAGCTGGCTCTTTTGTTTCTTACTTCTCTCTTTTACGCAGAGGGCTATTGTCGACACTGCCAAGACCACATGGGAACTGGGCCGTAAGATTGCTTGATCTACCATGTCTTCCCAATTGCACGATTTTTCGCGCTTCTTGTTGAATATTGGTTACCCTCCTGGAGCTCTACTGGCGGACCGAGACCGTGAGGTGGCCCGGCTACCGGGGGAGGTGGTCCGGATGGAGGAGTCCAATAGGGCTTGCCAGGACCGGATCGCCCAGCTAACTGCACATCAGGAGCAGATGGAGATCAAGGCTGGCCAAGCGAAGAAGGTGGCGGACACCCGGACCGAGGCACTGAAGAATCTGGAGGTGCTCTATGCCACCTAGGAGGATGCTCTTAAGACCTCCAAGGCCAAGGAGGCGGCGGCGCTGGGAGAGCTTTGCCAGATCGTCGAGATTGTCGTCAATAAGTGCTCTCAATCCAAGCCAGTATTGCTGTTTTGCCTTCTGCTACCCATATTGATTATTGTCTCTTTTCCCGTGTGCAGCTCAATATCCTGAGTCGACTGATCAGGCGCTGGCCCGCATTCCCGAGATGGATCCAGAGCAGGATCTCCACCCGGGGGAGCTGATGGCGGTTGTTAGTGAGGAGGCGAACCAGCTTCGCGCCGCCGCTCTCGAGGTCTACGAGTATGTCTGGCCTGACACCGTCCAGCCGGCCACCAGCGACGCCTTGGCCGAGTGGCTTTGGCGTGCTCCGGACCTCATGAACGTGGCTCAGGAGTGGGAAGCTCGCGGCGGCGCGGAGATGGTGCTGGCGCTGCTAAAGTCCTTGTACCCAGACGTGGATCTGCGAATCCTTTCCTACAGATTTCGCCAAGGAACCAGCTATGACCAGCTTCGCGCTGAGGTTCCTGACATCTGCTCCTGTGGCGTGAAGATTGGGAGCTTCGTCGCGATGGACCGGGACTTCAGCGACCCGGATGGCACGGAGCTGTATCACCACAGTCTAGATGCACCGCGGACTGAGGCCCCGGCTGTGCCCCAGACCGCCTCGACCGATGTCGCCTCCAGCAGCCAAGCTCCAGCCAATGACTCCGACCTTTCTTCCAACCAGTCAACTTGATCCCCGGTATGCCGGGCGTATTTGTGGATGAAGAACTTGTGTTTTTGCGTTGTTGAACAATCGTCCCTATTCTTATTATTGAACTCTGGTGGGAGCTTCGCCTCCCCTTGGGTATTTGCTTGTGCTTTTTCATTTGCACTTTCTGTTTCGCATTTGCTGCATGCTTGTTTCTATGTGGGGGCGCGCGAGCGCACCCACAAGGTGTAGTCCCCGAGGTTCAGGCCAGCTGGAGAATACAGACGGGTCGAAGCTGCTTTATGTTGTTGCCTGTTTGCATGTTTCTGTGTGGGGGCGCGCAAGCGCACTTACAGGGTGTAGTCCCCGAGGTTTGGACCGGCTGGAGGATACAGCCGGGTCGAAGCTCCTTGACCTGCTCTGCTGCTGCCTAGAAGCTACTAGCCTCCGGCTTGGGTGTTCATCATGGAACTTTGGCTCATGCAAAGGTGAAAAACAAACAAGTTATTTGCCTGGTTAAACATATGCAAGTTGAATTGTAATCTTAGCTTCACTAGTCTTGAAATTTTGCTGTTTCACACGAAGCCAATGACTGTGTCCTTTTCTCAGTGAGGATTGGCCCATTTGATGTTGTGCCCTTGCCAACTTTGAGCCAGAGTCGAAGGGGTAGCTTAGTAGGCGTACTGCACAATACTTTGGATTTGGGTCATTGGCCTTGGGTGAATGAGCGCGATCGGAACATCCAAACATCTTTGTTTTCCTCGTAGCTTTTTCGTGTAAGGGTCTTCGAGCGTTCTGCTCCTGCCGGATCTGACAGCCGGCTTGCCGTCTGCAGCCAAACCAAATAGGAAGCCCTAGGAGCCATGTACAGTACTTTGCCGTGTGGATTGTGCGGCCATCGGGCCAATCGGTGAGTCCCCAAGACGGATCACCGGCTCTGGGGTTAGAATAATGCAGCCAGAAAAACCAAATTGTGCAGCATGACTTGCTAATTTATTGCAGAGTCCCCGAGGCTGTGTCATGGGTCCCATGCTTGTTCATTACATAAAGGTAAGATACATACACTTCCTGTTCAAGTGTAAAAGGGGCGAAGCAGGCTCGCGTTCCATGGGCGCTCAGTTTCTTCGCCCGAACGGTCCATCTTGTTCTTTTCCGGCTGGCGGGTGATGATGAGGTAGTATGAGGTGGTGTTGATGAATGGGCCCTCCCAAGGTGGAGATAACTTGTGCCTCCCCTTGGTGTCTTGTACCAGCCTTAGTACTAGATCTCCCTCGTGGAACGAAACGCTACAGATCCGACTAGAGTGGTAACGACGTAGGTTCTGCTGGTAGATGGCGGATATGGACAAGGCCAGCTCGCGTGCTTCTTCGAGGAGATCGACGCTGTCCTCTCGTGCTTCTTTGGCTTGCTGCTCTAAGTATAGCAAGTTGCGAGGTGCATCGAACTTGATGTCTGTTGGAAAGACCTCCTCCACCCCATAGACGAGGAAGAGGGGTGTAGCCGGTGGACCGGTTTGGCGTGGTGCAAAGGCTCCAAAGCACAGCCGGTAGCTCCTCAATCCAGCATCCAGGGGATCACATCAGTGGCTCGATCAGCTAGGGCTTGATTCGGGCTAGGACTAGGCCATTCGCTCGCTCGCACTACCCGTTGGACTAGGGGTGTGCCACAGATGAACGGTCCAGACGGATGCCCTTGTCTCTGCAAAAGCGCGCGAAAGCTCCTTTGGCAAAATTTCTGCCGTTGTCTGTAATGATGCTGTTGGGGTAGCCAAAGCGCGTGATTATGTCCGTGAAGAACTTGACCACTGTAGGTCCATCCAGCTTCTCTATTGGCTTTGCCTCGATCCACTTGGTGAAATTGTCTACCGCCACCAGCAAGTGCGTCATGCCGGATCGGGCCATTTTGAAAGGACCAACCATGTCCAGCCCCCCAGACGGCAAAAGGCCAAGTGATGGGAATCGTCATGAGTGCCGCAAACGGGGTGTGCTTCTGCTGGCTGAACCGCTGGCAACCGTTGCATGCCTTGACTATTTGTTCAGCATATTCGAGTGTCATGGGCCAGTAGAACCCATGGCAAAATGCCTTTGCCTCTATGGCCCGTGACGACGCGTGATGTTCGCATTCGCCCTGGTGAATGTCAACCAGCAGCCGAATCCCCTCCTCCTGGCTCACACATCACTGATAAATGCCCCCAACGCTGCGCTTGTAGAGCTTGTTGTTGATGATAGTATATGCGCTGGCTCCGCGCTTCACCTGCCTTGCCTCTACCTCCTCTTTGGGTAGCTCTCCTCTAGCTAGGAAATCCATGAACGGCTTGGCCCATGTTGGGGTTTCCCGGAAGGCACATACCGCCTGCATGAGAAGATTTACTTCTGCGCGGATAGCCGTGTTGGGCTTGTCTGGAGGTCGGTCGGGTGGAGTAGTGGAGCTGCCGGCCTCTAGGCTAGATGTGGCGATCCCCGGGTGCGGTGAAGCCATCGCGGAGGTCTCGGAGCTGGCAGTCCCCGGGTGCAGCAAAGTAGTCCCCGGGTGCGGTGAAGCCACCGTGGAGGTCTTGGAGCCGGCAGTCCCCGGGTGCGGCGAAGCAGTCGCCGGGTGCGGTGAAGCCGTCACGGAGGTCTTGGAATCGGTAGTCCCCAGGTGCGGCGAACCAGTCCCTGGGTGCGGCAAAGCCGCCGTGGAGGTCCGCGTCCAGTATGATGGAGTCGGATTCCAGAGACATCATGATTGACGGCTTGCGCAGGTGCTTGAGGGAGACTCTAGGTGGAATTGCCTGTCTTGTTGACCCGATGCAAGCGAGCGTGTCCGCGGCTTCATTGTTTATTCTGGGGACATGGTGAAACTCGCACCCTTTGAAACAGGCACATAGCTGCTGTACGAAGAAGTGGTATAGAGCCATGTATGCGTCCCTAGCGTCCCAGTCGCCCGACACTTGCTTCACCACCAGATCCGAGTCGCCGAAGCACAGAATGCACCGGATGCCGATCTCTTTTTCCATCTTGAGGCCATGGACGAGCGCCTCGTATTCAGCGATGTTATTGGACGCGTGGAAGTGGATCTGCAGCACATATTCTAGCCGGTCTCCTTTTGGAGAGGTGATGACCACTCCGGCTCCGAGCCCTCCATACATCTTGGAGCCGTCAAAATGTAGCTTCTATTGTGTGGAGTCAGGGAAAGGCGGCAGGTACTGCGTCTCTGCCCAATCAACGAGGAAATCTTCCAAGGCCTGAGACTTGATCACCGTCCTTGGCTCGTACTGTATGTTGTGTGCGGCGAGCTCTATGGCCCATTTCGCCACCCGGCATGTGGCATCTGTGTTGCTGATGATCTCCGAAAGTGGCGCTAACGCCACCACCCAGATGGAATGTTCTTGGAAGTAGTGCTTCAATTTCTTGGCGGCCATGTACACGCTGTACACCAGCTTCTGGTAATGAGGGTAATTCTGCTTCGAGAGCGAGAGTACCTCACTCAGGTAGTACACTGGTCGTTGCACTGGCTGTGGCTTTCCTTCTTTCGGCCTCTCCACTACCAGCACCGCACTAACAACCCTGTTGGTTGCTGCGATGTACATCAACATGGGATCCTTTGCTGCTGGTGCTGCCAGTATAGGTGGTGAGGTGAGCATGCGCTTGAGGTCGTGGAAGGCTTCATCCACCTGCGACGTCTAGACGAACTTGTCTGTCTTCTTCATGAGTTGGTACAGCGGGAGTGCTTTTTCGCCCAACCGGCTGATGAACCGGCTGAGGGAGGCCAGGCATCCGATGAAGTTCTGGATGTCTCGCAAGTTCTTAGGTGGCTGCATGTGCTCGATTGTGCCAATCTTCTCCGGGTTCGCCTCGATTCCCTGTTCTGATATGAGAAAACCGAGTAGTTGGCCGGCTGGGACGCCAAACATGCATTTCTCCGGGTTCAGCTTCATCTGGAACTGGCGGAGGTTGGTGAATGTTTCCTTCAGATCTTCAAGGAGTGTTTGGCGCTCCTTGGTCTTGACCACTACATCATCGACGTAGGCGTGTACGTTTCTGCCGATCTGAGTTTGCAGGCATTTTTGCATGCAGCGCTGGTACGTTGCCCCAGCGTTCTTCAGTCCAAATAACATGGTGGTGTAGCAGTAGGCTCCATAGGGAGTGGTGAATGTTGTCTTTATTTGATCAGCGGGGTTCTGCCGGATATGGTGGTAGCCGGAATACGCGTCCAGAAACGACAACAGCTCGGAACCGGTCGTGGAATCGATCACTTGGTCTATCCTTGGCAGGGCGAATGGGTCTTTTCAGCATGCTTTGTTGAGACTAGTGTAGTCAACACACGTGCGCCAAGTCCTATTCTTCTTCAGCACCAGTACGGGGTTTGCCAGCCATTCCGGGTGGAAAACCTCCATGATGAATTCGGCTGCGAGCAGCCGGGTGATCTCTTCACCGATGGTTCTTCTTTTTTTCTTCCACAAAGCAGCGTAGTGACTGTTTGAACGACTTTGCATCCGACCTGACAAGCAAAGAGTGCTCGGTGAGCTCCCTCAGAACACCTAGCATGTCCTTTGGGGACCATGCAAAGATATCCTGATTCTCATGGAGGAAGTCGACAAGCGCACTTTCCTATTTGTTGTCAAGGCCGTCTTTGACCAGGACGAACTTGTCTTGCTCGGCCTCGTCCAACAGGATCTTTCTCGTGCCCTTGAATGGCTCGAACTATGCTTCTCCGGCCGGCTTGGGTTCGCCAGCCGGCATGTCCTTCTGTAGGGCTTCCACATTCTGCATGATAATGCGCTTCTCTTCCACGATGATCATGGCTTCTGCTATCTTGGACCCGTCTGTGGCGCACTCCATAGACCTCCTGTAGCAAACCAGCCACGGTGATGACACCCTTGGGACCTGGTAACTTCATCTTGAGGTACACGTAGTGTGGTACCGCCATGAACTTGGTTAGCGCTAGGCACCCCAGGATTGCGTGGTACGTGCTGCAGAGGTTGACCAACTCAAACCAGATGGGCTCGCGGCGGAAGTTATCCTCCGTGCCAAAGATGACGTCCAACCGGATCTTCCCGATGGGTGAATGCGATGGGCCCGGGACGGCTCCGTGGAAGGAGGTGCTTGACAGCTCCAGCTACGACTCGCTGATACGGAGCCGGTCTAGCGAGCTGCAGTACAAGAGGTTGATGATGCTCCCTCCGTCTACGAGGATGCAGGAGAATCTGCAGGAATGCTTCTAGGAGACAATGATAGGATCCAAAACCATCGCGTAGGTGCCTAGGTGAGGCAGCTCACCTGGCTGGTCCTTCCGGCTCCATGCAACTTCTTGTTCCGACAAGTTGAGGTACTGGGGGATAGGAGGAACGATTGCGTTCACCTCTGCCTCGCGGCGTCTCTTATTGTGCTTGGTCTCTGGATCCATCATGAAGATGTGGTAGTTTCCCACCTGGTGGGGGTAGTTATTATTGTCATCTTCCCTTTAACGCTGGTTATCGCGATCGCCTGGCGGCCCACCGGCTGGGGGCGGTTGATATGTTGCAAACGTATCTATAATTTTTGATATTCCATGCTTGGTTTATATCTACTTTATTATGTTTCGCCCACACTTTGGAGTACTTTTTATACACTTTCTTGGAATAACCTATTAACAAGATGCCATAGTGCCAGCTACCTGTTTTCTGCTGTTTTTGGTTCCAGGAAAGTCAGAAAATGAATATTCTCGGAATTGGACGGGACAAAAGCAAAAGTCAATATTTCACCGAGGGGGACATGGAGCCAGAATACGAGACGGAGAGGGGCCAAGGGCCGGCCACACCACCTGGCCACGTGTCTAGGCCTGGCCCGCCCCAGGGGGTGGTGTGGCCGCCTAGGGCACCCCCTCGGCCTCCCCTTTCGCCTATATATTGCCTCCGATACAGAAATCCTAAGGACCCGATCAAAAATCCACAAAAGAGTCTATAGCCACCGTCATCTCCATCCCTAGATCGGGAGGGATCTGAAGCTCGTCCTGGCACCCTGCCGAAGGTGAGAATTCACCCTGGAGGCCTTCTTCATCACCATGCAAGCCTCCGGTGTGATGCATGAGTAGTTCATCCTTGGACTACAGGTCCGTGTAGTAGCTAGATGGTTGGTTCTTCTCCTTTGTGCTATCATGTCTAGATCTTGTGAGCTCCGTTCATGATCAAGATCATCTATTTGTAATTATACATGTTGTGTTTGTGGGGATCCGATGGATATTGAGATGTTATTTCAGATTGATTATTGATTCTATCATGTCTTTGTTATTCGTGATCTTGCATGCTGTCCGTTCTTAGTAGATATCTTGGCCGAGTAGTGCTAGCAACTACAAGAGGGAGTATTTATGCTCGATAGTGGGTTCATGCCTCTAGTAATCTGGGGAAGTGACAGAAATCTCTAAGGTACTAGATGTGTTGTTGCTACTAGGGAGAAAATAGCAATCCTTTGTTCATGGCACTACTAGGAAACAGCTTATCTGTGGCGCATGATAATGGTACTTCTGTGGCGCATATGCCAGTCGCCACTATTAGCTCGCCACTAATAACTGCTTCCTGTGGTGCATATAGATATGCGCCACAGAAGTCAGACTTCTGTGACACATTTCTTCATATGCGCCATAGGAAGAAGTTCAGTGGCGCATTTACATATATGCGCCACAGAAAGCCTATGCGCCACAGAAAGCCTATGCGCCACTGACTATATCATGATATGGGCCACTGATTGTGTAACACGTATTCAAAGTAAAATATGTTCCTAGTGTATAATCAGGTATTTATACAGGATTTATACAGTATTTATCCATATGAGTATAAACATTACATTGCACAAGTAGTAGATGCATGAAAACCGACATATATATAATACAAACACTTAGAGCCCGATCGAGATGCATATATAGTGTCAAGTGCCGAATTTTTACACATGTGCCGAATACAAAGTTCATATTATCTCACATTACAAATATGAAGTGGTCACCACCGCCTACACTAGGATCAAATAGAATACAACTGTGATAATGGTGGGCAAGATCATGAGCCCGACCAATATCTTCATCTGCTTCTTCTTCCACAGGTGGTTCCTCCACTTGGCTACCGCCTCCTCTCTAGTCACGTATCCTTTGTAGATGTTGCCGCTGAACTTGTTCACTTGTTTGTGACAATCCTCCCACTCCTCGTAGACTCCTGGAACCCTACCCATGTACACCACATATCACCTCGTCGCCATCTCTATAGACGACAAGGAATTTTAGTAAAAATACAACGAAAATAATTAATAAAGGGTTCACATCCATATATATATATATGTTCACAAAATATAAAACAAATGATCCATAAACCTAAAAGATAGCATCTCGCGATCATCATAGAAGTAATAAGTTCAACGACAACACAACCACACAAGGTAGTTTAAGTCTAACAACAATGACCATTTCGACCACAACATAGTAAAGTTTATGACACACACACTACAACAAGCGTCCATCAAGAATATACACACACTGGATCATGCTAGAGGCACACATCGATAATGAAGACTTCTTCTTCTTGCTCGTCTTCGGGAACGGTAGATAGCCCTCTTTCATCATCCACGTCCTTGTGTCACCCTTCTTACGGAGGCGTTCTTCGATTTCCCTCTTACTCAACCCTCTGGCTTATTGTAGGGCCCCCCTTGTGTTGACATATTCAATGATGATTTGTGACAACTTCTACTGAATGCGATGGAAGTCTTCTCTAAGATCATCATCGTCGCTTCACGCCAAAGTTTCGGCCCATCCTCGGAGACTAGATGGCAGCGTTAGGTTCTAGAAATCCCGAACATAGCCTTTAAGGTGATAGAGGACGTAGAAGGCCTCCTTGGAACCACCACTAGCTGGCTTCTTGACGCAGGTGAACTCGAGCATGTGCTTGAACACGTGTTTGCCATCCTTGATACATTCCCCCTTATCTACGAAGGTGCATCCCTTCTTGGCATAGCCCTCGAGAGCCTCATTGAGAACAACCCTTATTCTGGTGTAGTCTTTCTTCTTCGTCAAACTCCCCGAGTCAAAATATGTGGCTAGCGAATACCTCGGGGCAAGGATGATGAGTGTGCAGTATTTGTCTCTACATAACACAATTGGAACGGAATGTTGGAAAAAGAGCAAAGGAAGAAATCTATAAGAAATGCATAAGTTACGGTGGCGATGAGCGAGTGTGTGTACTTACTCGAGAAAGAAAGGCAAAAGAAGTGTGTCCTTCCTATTGTTGTCCACCATGAACTTCTCGAGGTACGCCGTCACCTTGGTCCATGTCTCTGATCCTTCGACCAATTGGCTGTCCCGCATGTAGTAGGGATCCACTATCACGATTTCTGGGGTACTCTCTCTCTTGATCTTGATCGCCAGATTGAGCACGTATAGGCGGACCAAGTTATAGTCTAGCCGTTTCGTGAGAAACAGCTTGAATATGTCCTCATATGCTATGAAGAATATATCCGCGGGGGGTTCATCTATGAAGCCCACGTCCAATGGCACCTTGGCCGTGAAAACTGAGTAATTTGGATCTTTGTCTTTAAGAAGGATGCCCTCTAGTGTCTTGACACCCTCGTGCAAAGTTAACATGGGTCCAACCGCGATGTGGAGCATATCCGGAGTCAATATCAGATCACTAGCTACATGTACTCGGGGCAAGCCATATTGTGTGGATGGTACAACGATGGCGTCCTGAGCCCGGATCATCTTCGTAAGAGGCTAGCTCGCACCCTTCTTATTATTATTACCTTTGTTCTTGTAGTACTTCTTCTTCACAATAGTGTCAGCCACTGCCATCTGCTCATCAGCCGCCTTTCAGAGTGTGTTGGGGATGAAAACCAATTCCAGTTTCTCCTATGGTGGATCGGCGGCCGGAGGCGTCTCTTGAGAAAGACCATGGAATACCATGGAAGACCAGGCGCTGCATGCATGTATTGGGCCGATCAGCTTGATGGTCGCGAGTTGTGAAGGGTTCTTCATCCACAGAAAGCATATACAATCCTTTGTCGGCGCCGGTGTTGATGAAGTCGTCAACATTGAACAATTCATCATCATCTTCATGGGTGCCATCACACTAGTAGAAAACAGACCTTTGGTCCAGGGGTATTAGCCCCGGTTTTTCTACAAACCGGGACTAATGCCCCAGTCCAACTGCTAGATCTAGCCCAGGGGGTGGCAGGCACTAGCCCCGGTTCGAACAGGACCTTTAGTCCCTGGTCATGTAACAAACCGGGACTAAAGGGTTTCAGGTAGGATGGGTCAGGCGCCAGACCCTTTAGTCCTGGTTTGTTATACGACCCGGGGCTAAAGGTGGACCTTTAGTCCCGGTTCTAGACACGAACTGAGACTAAAGGTCTGTCTATATCTTCTTCCCTTGCCCGAGCCACCATCCAAGCTGGTGGCTCCTCTCTCTCTTTCTTGCTCAAGCTCGAGTTCATGCCCAATTTTTTCTCAAGATTTGTCTATATTTTGTGGTGCCCCATCTATCCAAAGGTTCTAAAAGGTGAGCAACTTCATCCTTTGAACTCTCATTGCTATATTAGCTCATTTCATGCTCTATCTTGTAGATGGATTTGTGGATTTAGTTGTTTAGTAATTTTTGCAATGATAACATGAGATCGATGTTTAGATTCTATCTATCTTGTATTAATGTAAGGAACTCTAAGGTAAATATCACAATATGTGGATTCTATCTATATATATCTTGTTTTGGCACATAGTCTCGAAATTTGATTTTGGAAGCACATACATGCGTGAGTTCATCATTCTAACTAGCTGGAAAAAATATCCTTCTTCGTCTACCTGCTTTCAACAAACTGAAAAAATTGTAACAAAGATAGGGTTAATTCATAAAAGCTTGATAAGAAGACATCACAGTACATCTTCGAGAAGCTCCTCTATGGTGAGCTCCTCAAAGATGTCTGAGGATAGGATCCTAAGACATCTTTGAGAGAAGCTCCGCCGTAGTGGTGTCCCTCTTGCACCATCTTGGAGTTAATAACTTATCTAGCTATAGATTAATACGCCAGGTAACTAAAACAATTCACATATTAGGGAGTGCCTCTATGGCGAGCTCCTCGAAGATGTCTGAGGACGGGATCCTAAGACAGCTTCGAGAAGCTCTGCCATAGTGGTGTCCCTGCTCTCGCACACCATCTTTTAGTTTATATCTTCTCTAGATAGATCAGTATGCTGGTGGACCTAACTAATTTCACATATTAGAGAGTGCCTCTACGGCGAGCTCCTCGAAGATGTCTGAGGACGAGGTCCTAAGACATCTTCAAGAAGCTCCGCCGTAGTGGTGTCCCTGGTCTCGCACACCATCTTGCAGTTCTTCACAAGAATGCATACCTATTTATAGATTAAGCAGCAGAACATAGTGTCGGGCTCTGATGAGATAATGTCGACACACTCACCCCTGGCATAGTGCTGCCACCCACCTAAAATAGTCTCGTCATTTTATTTACTGGCTTAGTGCTGCCCACTGAGGACATAGTGTCGACATGTTGTCTCCACATCCACATTTAGTACCGGTTGGTGCCTCCAACCGGGACTAAAGGTTCATCATATCTTTATTCCCGGTTGCTGGCTTTAATTTTGTTTTTTAGATTAGTACTAATTAATTATGATTATGCAGCCACCCACCCAAAATAGTGTCGTCATTTAATTTACTGGCTTAGTGCTGCCCACTGAGGACATAGTGTCGACATGTTTTCTCCACATCCACATTTAGTCCCGGTTGGTGCCTCCAACCGGGACTAAAGGTTCATCATATCTTTAGCCCCGGTTGCTGGCTTTAATTTTGTTTTTTAGATTAGTACTAATTAATTAGGATTATGTTTGATGTACTTAATTAATTAAATAATGCAGCTGAGCCGGCAATGGATGTATGCTGACCGACTCTCTAGCGAGTTCATTAAAGGCGTGCATTCTTTTCTCCTTGTGGCCGAGGAAAACAAGAGGAATGGTTTTATGTCTTGTCCATGTGGTGTTTGTCAGAATCATAAGGAATACTCTTCCTCAAGAGTCCTTCACAGCTACCTGTTTCGGTCCGGTTTCATGACCGGCTATAATTGTTTGACCAAGCACGAAGAAAGAGGCATTATGATGGAAGACAACAAAGAGGAAGAGAATGATAACGACTACCCTACTATGTACCCTGAATACGATGGTACTACAATGGAAGACATTGATGAAGAAAAAGATGAAGAACGGGCATCAGATCTGCTCAATGATGATCTTAGTCGGGCCATTGCTGATGCCCATGAAGAATGCGTAACTGAAAGGGAGAGGTTGAAGTTCAAGAAGATGTTAGAGGATCACAACAAATTGTTGTACCCAAATTGTGAAGATGGGCACAAAAAACTGGGTAACACACTGGAATTGCTGCAATGGAAGGCAGAGAACGGTGTGACTGACAAAGGATTTGAAAAGTTGCTGAAAATAATGAAGAAGTTGCTTCCAAAGGATAACGAATTGCCCACCAGTACCTATGAAGCAAAGAAGGTTGTCTGCCCTCTAGGATTAGAGGTGCAGAAGATACATGCATGCATTAATGACTGCATCCTGTACCGCGGCAAGGAGTACGAGAATTTGGATGCATGCCCAGTATGCACTACATTGAGGTATAAGATAAGACGAGATGACCCTGGTGATGTTGAGGGCGAGCGCCGGATGAAGAGGGTTCCTGCCAAGGTGATCTGGTATGCTCCTATAATACCACGGTTGAAACATTTGTTCAGGAACAAAGAGCATGCCAAGTTGTTGCGATGGCACATGGAAGACCATAAGAAAGACGAGATATTGAGGCACCCCGCTGATGGGTCACAGTGGAGAAAAATCGAGAGAGAGTTTCCGGACTTTGCAGGTGATGCGAGGAACTTATGGTTTGGTCTAAGTACAGATGGCATGAATCCTTTTGGAGAGCAGAGCTGCAGTCATAGCACCTGGCCTATGACTCTGTGTATCTATAACCTTCCTCCTTGGTTGTGCATGAAGCGGAAGTTCATTATGATGCCAGTGCTCATCCAAGGCCCAAAGCAACCCGGCAACGACATTGATGTGTACCTAAGGCCATTAGTTGAAGAACTCTTACAGTTGTGGCACGGACAAGGTGTACGTGTGTGGGATGAGAACAAACAGGAGGAATTTGACCTACGAGCGTTGTTATTCATAACAATCAATAATTGGCCTGCTGTTGGGGATATACTTTCCAGGTATCCTCATAGTTCCTCACTGACCAGGGTTGCCCACTTTGGGTTAGAGCATTGCTTCACGGGCGGCCCAGCCAGGGAGAAAGACGGAGTCCAATCCGGCTATGGGAAGGCCCAGAAGACTTACCGATTTAGGCCCATAATATTAGTTGTAGTTCAAGATGTACTCTGTAACTGACTCTTAGTCCTAGACGGATAGATCTCTCCTGTAAACCCTAGGCCGGATATCTATATAAGCCGTCCTAGGGAGAGCCCTTAGGGCACACCAATACTTTAGACCCTCAACTCGCACAGGCGAAACCCTTGTAACCCATATTCCGGCTCTGCCGTATTACTGGATTGCTAGCAGGAGTAGGATCCGTCCAAAGCCGGCGGATTCGAACCTGGGTAAACTTGTGTGCTCACCGTCCCGGAACACCGTACGTCTCACACCCCTCTCTTCTGCACACCTCGAGGACCCCCTCATGGCATACTTGTCATCAATCCGATGACAGTTGGCGCCCACCGTGGGGCAAGTGAGCTTCGGATCTGCGTTCTGAGCGGAATCTGCAAGAAACGGAATCAACGAGACTATCGCCGTCGGTCGCATCCTCTACGCTAGCGACGTCCCTCTCATCATCCTCGACGAGACTTGGATTCCGGCTAGGGAGACCATGATTGCCTACACAATCATGTCTTTTGGCGAGATTGATGTTTACATCGGTTTCGCTGAACCTGCCCAACCCACCCCAGCGGTGATGATAGAGGCAGAAGAAACTTCTGGGTCCCCTTTGTCCGCAGAGGCGGTAGAGTTCCGGATTTCAGAAAAACCTAATCCCACCCAGCCCGCACCAGTTGCGGAGATAGTGGAGAAATCCGAGCCTGAAGAAGACCTAGCGGTCCACGTCGAATCTGGAGTGGATCTCCCTAGAGGAGCCGGATCCCAGATCGACCCACCCGCAGAAGTCGAAATCCAGGAGGAGCATATCAGTGACACTGATTCCGGCTCTGCTGATGCCGGGACAGACATACCTTTCCTAAGGTACACATTACGATGTATGATACTGCAAGGCGAAAGCGCATATGCAATTCTTGAGACCATCAAAAGTTTCGACATGGCTAATCGTGAAAGCCGCAGGTACCTCAAGAAGCACGCGTTGCACTTCGGTGGATACGTGGGATCCGGATCCGGCTCTGCCGATGCTAGAGAAAACACCGACTCGGTGCTGGAGGCAATTGGAACAAACGCCGACGTACCCGCATCCTCAGATGAATCAATGACATCAGCAGATTTCCGAAAGTTCTCCGCGGAATATGAAGAGGAGTATAACTCCAAAGCTGCAGAAGAAGGAGAAGCCATGGATGAAGGATCTAGGGAACACTCTCCCAAAGCGCAGGATGACATGGACGTTGGAGATAATCCCGAGGTCCAGATGTCCGAAAGTACCGAACAGAGCTTGACTCCTGGAAACGGACCCAAAGCCGTCTTTGCTACTAGCACTGCCAAGAAGGCAAAGAAGAAGAACAAGAAGAACAAGACCCCGGCAAAAGACCCTTTGCCTGAGGAGGTGATTGCCGAGGAATACGAAGAAGACTCGGATGGAGCACTTATCCTAGACGAGCCGAAAAAATAAGAATCGGTGGATGGACATGTGATCACCGAAGGTGCGTGTAAACTCATCGATGCTGCATTAACCACACCTATCCCTACATCCGCAGAACTTACTGCTGAAGAGCTGGTTGAAAGGGCCCAAGCCCTAGAAGCGCGTCGTCAACAACTCCTCGATGAAGACAAAAACATCGAGGTGGAGAAGAAACGCATGGAAACTAAAGACTACATGTCTCGGTTGCACCAGAAGACACGAAAATGTCACACCAATGATGACCAGTTCCCAACTGTCCGTGCCGTCCTTTTCAGAGATGAGATGGGGAAGCCACGGAAAGATAGCAAAGGAGATTGGGAATACCCAACCCCAGTACAGAATACCGTGGCGGCCCGAGAAATTCTATCGGCTAATCCAGGACCGGAGGAGATCCGTTTGGGTATCAAGCTACTCAATAAAGGACTGGAGCAGCAAAAGGTCGCCCTATCCGGAAGTCAAAAACTGGTCTCAGATTCTAACCAATGTCGCATTATATCCGGCATGGGCTGACGTAAGACCCCATCACATCCGGGAGTAGTATGATCGCCCCGAACACCGGGAAGACAATTATTCAAGAACCGGATCGTCAGGACAGCACTACAAGACCATGCTCAACTGGAGCAATGTCGTTCCAGCGGCCGAGAAAGACGCCATTGCTGCACTGAATCTGACGAACCATCCCCGACGAGAATCTAACGATCAAAGGGGAGAAGATAAAGAGAAACGACGGGAGGAGGATCGTCAAAAAATGCCACCTCCTAAATATACTAGCCGTCCGGCTGATCCTCACCGTGGTGGGAACGACGGACGAAGGAACGATGGAAAACATGCTGGAACAAGCCGACAGGGGGCTCGTCGTAGTCAAGTTCCTCCCCGGAACCGGAATAATGACGCTCCGGACGGAGGCCGGCGATCAGCCGGAAACTATCCAGCTGCACCACCCTCTCCACCACACAGTCATCACAACGGCTCCCATGGAGGGCAAGGAGGACGACATGCCGGAGGAGGTGGTGGCAGAAGCCGAAGTCCATCTCCAAGGCACCGCTGCCACAGCCGGCATTCGGGACGATCTCTATCCCTGAACGACGCAAGGCACAAGATCAATTCCAACATAGAGGCGCGGCGCTATGAAAACGATGACATGTACGTGGGCCCAAAGTGCTTCGGACCATGCATCAGAGCTACAAGATTCCCGGAAGGATTTGCTATCTCAAGGCACATCCAAGCCTACGACGGCATTGCTCGGCCAGACACTTGGCTACATGATTTTTTCCAAGCTTGCTGCATCGCCAAAGGCGAAAACAGCCTGGTCGCAACCCGATATCTCCCACTTATGTTGCGGAAGACGGCGCGATCATGGCTCAATGAACTTCCGAAGAACACCATCCATAACTGGTATGACATGCAAAGTGCATTCTTTCATAATTTCGAAGGCACATATCGGAGGCCCTGTTCGGTCAGAGACCTATAGCGTTGCACCCAGAAAGCCGGAGAAGCTTGCCGAGATTATCTCGGACAATGGATTGACACCAAGAACTCCTGTGAAGGTGTAAACGACCAAAACGCGATTGAAGCTTTCATCGCAGGGCTCCCAATTGGTCTACTATGTCACCGCTTGAAGTTGATAAGGTCACTGATTTGGGAGAAATGATAGAAACAGCGAGCAAGTATGCGGATGCTGACGACGATGCAGAGGTATTACTCAACGTCCCGGTTGTACCTCAGTCAGCAAAAACAAAGCAACAAGATCAGAAGCATAAGAACACCTCGGAGGAAAAACCCAACACGGAAACAGCGGTGGTAACTACTGTTTCCGGGTCTGGAGCACGAGGAGTACGTGGCGGAGGCCGCGGGCGTGGCCGTGGGACTTCAAGGGTCCAAGGTAGAGGATAACAACAACCAGGCAAAACCTACTCTTGGGCCAACATTGCCATTAACCCATATGTGCATCACCTAGACGCCAATGGGGGCTCGTCCCAGACCAACACTGAACGTTGTTTCAATGACGACATCAAAAGAGATGACACCACGGGCTACAAAGCTAAGCGGAAGAAGGGAAAGAAAAATCCCGAAAAGGACAAAGAGACCAAGGAAGATTCCGACATGGAGGAAGCCGATGCTTCAAATCCCAAGTCGGAAGGGAAGAAGACTTTTCCCACCAAGAAGGACACTTATGTCACTTTCCTCGGATCTCAACCAACAAAGGTCAAGAAAGCAGTTCTACACGAGCTCAATGCAACAGTTCCGGCCGTCCCACAGTATCTGGACTGGTCGGAAGTGGCAATCACATTTGACCATGATGATCATCTGCCTAAGTTACACAGGCGAGGAAAATACGCCTTAATCGTCAACCCACTTATTGATGGTTATGGTTTCTCCAAGACCCTCATGGACGATGGTAGCAGTATCAATATTCTCTATGTCGAAACGCTACGCCGGATGAAGATCTCGGAGACCCAGCTGAACCATAGCTCTGTGATTTTTCACGGAGTTGTCCCAGGAAGACAAGCTAATTCCCTGGGAGAGATCACTTTGGATGTTACCTTTGGAACTCCAATGAATTATGGACGAAGGCACTTTCCTTCGAAGTGGTCCCGTTCAAGAGCGCATATCACGCTATATTTGGACATCTGGCTTACTGGGCTTTTATGGCTCGTCCGTGTTACATTTACGATATGATGAAAATTCCAAGTCCCAATGGCGTGATCACCATCAGGGGAGACCCGAAGAAAGCTTGAGAGTGTGAGAATGGAAATGCTGCCTTTGCCGAGGCCGTGCTGCACGCCTAGGAGTACCAGGAGATCAAGAAGAGCATAGATCCGTCCGAGATGCCCGCAACGAAGAAGGAGGTGACCAAGCCAAATCCGGAGTTCAAGGCATCAAAAGAAACGAAGAAAGCACCGTTGAAGGATGATTACCCCTCCAAGGTGACCCAGATAGGCGTAGGCCTAGATAACGCATAGGAAAGAGCGCTCGTCAAGTTCCTCCAAGCAAATCAAGATATCTTCGCATGGCAGCCATCTGACATGACCGGAGTACCTAGGGAACTTACCGAGCATTCTCTAAATGTAAACCCGAACGCTAAACCCGTGAAACAGTCCTTACGACGGTTTGGCGACGAAAAGCGTAAGACAATAGCTAAGGAACTAGCCCGGTTCGAGTTAGCCGGATTCATAGAAGAGGTCATCCACACTGAGTGGTCGGCCAATCCTGTAATGGTCCCTAAAAAGGACACCACTGATTTAAGGATGTGTGTTGATTATACTGCCTTGAACAAGGCTTGTCCAAAATATCCGTTCGCTCTGCCTAGAATTGATCAAGTTATCAATTCTACGGCAGGCTCGGAATTGACCAAATCCGGATGAAGGAATCTGACAAAGTCAAAACTTCATTCATAACCCCTTTCGGAAGCTTCTGTTTTATTACGATGCCCTTTGGGCTAAAGAATGCAGGAGCTACGTACCAGCGCACGATGCAGCGTTGCCTCCATGACCAACTTGGACGCAATGTACATGCATACGTGGATGATATCGCGGTGATGTCCAAAAAGAAGGAAACGCTAATTTCCGACTTGGAGGAAACATTCGCCAATCTATGAAAATATAACATCATGCTTAACCCGAAGAAATGCTTCTTTGGAATACCAGCCGAAAAATTGTTAGGATTCATCGTGTCTCAAAGAGGCATAGATGTGAACCGAGACAAAATCAAGGCTATACTCAATATTTCCAGGCCAACTCGCCTGAAGGACGTACAAAGATTAACTGGCTGCATCGCTGCGGTCAGTCGATTTCTAAGCCAGCTTGGTGAAAGAGTCGCACCATTATACAAACTTCTGAAAAAGACCAAAGATTTTGTTTGGACTGATGAAGCTGAAGCTGCACTACAAGACCTGAAGAAAGTACACTAATCTGCTCCTATCCTTGTAGCGCTGGAACCTAAGGAACCGATGTTGTTGTATCTTGCTGCGACAAATAAGGTCATTAGTATCGTCATGGTGGTGGAGAGACCAGAGGAAAATCAGGAACACCTGGTGCAGCGTCCGACTTACTTTGTCAGCAAGGTTCTGACAGAATCAAAACAGCGGTATCCGCACTATCAAAAGTTGGCTTACGGTGTTTTTCTAGCATCTCATAAGTTACGACACTACTTTCAGGAGCATCCAATCACCGTGGTGAGCACAGCTCCCATGAGAGATATAATCAACAACAGCGACGCCACAGGACGCGTCGCCAAATGGGGCATAGAGCTCTCAGCTTTCGATATTGAGTACAAACCTCGGACAGCAATCAAATTCCAGATCCTTGCTGACTTTGTCGCTGATTGGATAGAGACGAAGGAGAATATGATCCTTCCTGAGTCGGAATATTGGACCCTCTTTTTCGACGGGTCTAAGGCTCAAGGGGGCTCGGGGGCTGGCGTGGTGCTCAAATCACCCCAAGGAGATAAACTTTTATACGTGTTGCAGATCCACTTCATAGCGACAAACAATATTGCCGAGTATGAAGCACTGCTACATGGAATCCGGATTGCTAAGGACATTGGCATCCGACGTTTGATGTGTTACAGAGATTCGGATCTTGTTGCTCAACAAGTGTCGGATATTTGTAATGCAAATAAACACATGGCAGCATATAAAGCTGTCGTGGATGATCTATCTAAATCGTTCGAAGGGTTTGAAGTTCAACACATCCCTCGAGCAGAAAATGAGGAAGCAGATGCACTATCTCGGATAGAATATGCGTGGAAAGAGGTCCCGGATGGCGCTTTTTTAGAGCACCTCAAAGTTCCCTCAATAAAGGGAGTAGATGAGGAATATCCGACCAAATCCGACTCACCTTTAATAGCAGTTCTGGCTATAATTCCCAGCTGGACTCAACCCTACCTCGATTATTTGGTAGATGGCAAATTACCCGAAGACGAGGTGCCAATCCGGCAGATTATCCGACGAGCTAAAGCCTGTACTAATGTTAAAGGTGAGCTCTATAAACAGAGTGTTTTTGGGGTTTTTCAGCGTTGTGTATCTCCGGAAGAAGGAGTGGAAATCTTAAGGGAAATCCACGAAGGCGAGTGTGGTCACCACGCTGCAGCCAAATCTTTAGTGGCAAAAGCTTTTTGACACGGATTTTTCTGGCTTACAGCTCAGGCAGATGCCGAACGATTAGTCAAGACGTGCAAAGGCTGCCAAAAGTACGCCAAGCAAGCTCATGTTCTGGCTGATCAGTTGCGAACAATACCTATAACATGGCCCTTTGCGGTCTAGGGGCTTGATATGGTAGGACCTTTTAAACGAGCTCCAAGTGGATTTACTCACCTCTTAGTGATGGTGGATAAATTCACCAAATGGATTGAGGCTAAACCCGTCACAAGTTGTGACGGAGCAACAACCAAAAGATTTGTCGAGGATGTTATAATTTGGTATGGTTATCTGCATAGCATTTTCACGGACAACGAGAGTAACTTTTCTATGGGAGAATTGGCTGAATTCTGCGACAAGCAAAATATTCGGCTTGACATTGCGTCAGTCGCACATCCACAAGCTAATGGACAAGTCGAAAGAGCAAATGGTTTAATCTTACAAGGCCTAAAACCGAGACTCGAAGCACCACTACGACGTGCTGCAGGGGCTTGGGCAGAGGAAATACCCTCTGTAATTTGGAGTTTACGAACAACTCCAAACAGGTCAATAGGATACACACCTTTCTTCTTGGTCTATGGTGCAGAAGTAGTTCTTCTTAGTGATTTGATTCATACTTCTCCTAGAGTGGTCGCGTATATCGAAGAGGATGCCGAGATTTCTCGACAAAATGATCTCGTCTTAGTCGAAGAAGTTCGTGTCGTTGCTGAAATGAGATCTACACCCTATCAACAGAAGTTGCGCAAGTATCATAGCCAGAGAGTCCGAAATAGATCCTTTAATAAAGGAGATTTGGTTCTCCGGCTTGTGCAACAAAGAAAGCACAAACTTTCCCTAGTATGGGAAGGGCCCTTTTTAGTTAGTCGAGTATTGCACAATGGATCGTACTACTTAACTGACATGAGGCCAGTCAAAGAAAGACCCACTACTAAGAAAAGAAAGAGAGTTGGAGGCAGTACAAATCCGGATGAGTTAGACAGACCGTGGAATATTGCTCAGCTATGTCCCTTTTATTCTTAGTTTACCTTTCTTTGTAATCATACATATGTACATGTTCTGTGAGAAATAAAAGTTTTGGTTACCTCAAGTTTTTTCTGAGAAGTTCTTAAACCATCTCATTTCTGAATGATCATGTCATAGTCGAAAATCCTAGAATGCTTGAAAGTACTTTATGCTCATGTTCGTTCTGGTTTAGATTTACGATTCTAAAACTGCTACCTTTGGGTATAACTCTAAAGTTTCTAGTATTTACTTTGGTTATTTGTCTGATTGCTAGATGCAGGCATTTTCCGAGTAGTGAATTGTTGGTACTAGAAGCCGTCTTTGTTTCCGAGTTTAAACTGGTTTAGCAATTGAGCTCCTTTGCTCGACAAAGTTTCTGGCAGAAGGTTTAGCCGGCTCACGAAAGGGACGAGGCGGAAAGCCAAATAAACGATAAGTAGTGACGAAAAAATACAAGTGCTTATGTAAACATTTCAGGCACACAAAAAAAATTCAAAGTCGAAAAGTGCTGAATAGATAAAAAGCTTAGCACTAGCAAAGTTAAAGTATTACATATTTACAAACGCATCATGTTTTTTCCAGAATAATACATAAGTTTCTGGTCTATGATGCAGGAGGAGATGAAGGAGCTACCGGCTCGCTGGTTACTCCGCCTTGATATCGTTCCGAGATGTCCACATCCGAGTTGGTGCGTTCATCGTTGGAAACTTCTATTGGTTCTTCCGGAGGAGGAGGCGGAGTGTCCATGCGGGTGAAGAAGGGGATCTCGTAGCTGGTCAGGTCAGCCACGTGACACCCATATCCGGCGCAGGAGTGCATGATGGCTTGCAGGTCTTGCTCCTGGCCGTCTTCGTCTACCTTGCAGTACCCTCTGGTCACTTGCCATATTTCCATGTTTCCATGGTGGCTCATGAACATGGTGAGAGCATTCTGCGCAGTAGTCCATGCGTGGGACATGTTCCAGTCCCGAACAAGTTGCGGCATCTCCTTCGGCTTGTCCCACACCTGGAAGTCCGACATGCTTGGCATGTCCAGAATCTTGAGAGCTTCACCGACGTCCTCAAGGGACTGGCGGAAGTCATGAAGCAGGTCACCGACTTGGGTAAGCCAGTGGGTGCGGGGCTCGGAGGAGGAAGAGTCCGTCAAGTTCAGTGGACCTATACATAAAACAAGTTAAGAAAAATCCGACATTGGTAAAAGTCGAAGAAAGAGACAAGTCAGATAGACGGAACGTACCAAAAATGATGTCGTCAATCTTGGTCTTCTCCTCCCGGAGACTCTGGAGTTCAGCCCGGAGCGCCTGGGACATATCCTTCTCTCTGTCAAGCTCATTCTTGAGATCTGAGATTATTTTATCCTGAACAGCGATCTTGCGATCACGCTCATCAGTGGCCATGGAGGAGGATTCAAGGACTTGAGCTATGCTCCTTTCATGATCCGCCTTAATCTTATCAAGCTCTTAGCGAAGTCCCTTGTTCTCCACCACCAGGGTCTTGAGGTTCTCGGCCTCTTCAATCATGGCGACAAATTGTTTCACCAGTGATGTAAGTCAAAAAGAACAAAAGTTCATAAAAATTCGACATTGAAAATAACAAAGACAAGGTTTGAGTCTCGGAATGTTTACCTTCGGCCTCATCCTTGGCAACTTTGAGTTCAGCATTTTTAAGACGGAGAGCTTTGATCTCTCTCCGCTTGTCACAAACATTGGTCAGTAATTCCTGGTTATAGGAACATACTTTCTGTAAGTCAGAATACCCAAAGTCAGAAAGCTACTTAAGAATCGGGCTAATATTTTTGTCAAATATTAGCACGAGCCTTGGGGGCTACACTAGTTCATTCTTTGGCATCCTAATGAAGCATAAACCCGGATTGTTTATCCTACTTCATGCTTGGGGGCTAGAGGATATGATATAACATAATGGAAAATACAGGAGTTGGAATTCCGACTTACATATTGTTCGCGGGTGAGTTTATCCAAACCCGCGTTAACTTCAGCAGCCACCTTCTCAGCGAGAGTCAGAGGAATCACTCGAGCTGTTGGAAGCTCACCGGTCCTAATCCTCTCGTCGCGAAGGCGGACTTGAGCAAGAAGGTCGGAGAACATGACATCATCTACTTCTTGCGCTTCTTCCTCGGCGGATAAAGTTCTCTTCTCCAAGAATTGCTTGGCAAGCCGCTGGATTTCTTCGGCAGATTTCCGAGACAGGCCAAATTTGGCAAGTCCCGGATTGCTCAGGAGGTTTTCGGCGAAGATTTCTGCCGAGGGATCATTACCCAAAGAGGGTTCACCCTTATCTAGATCTGACGCACCCGTGGTGACGTCAGTTTGCGATCCAAGGTTCGCAGGCCCCGTTGAAGGAGCCGGATCTTCTGCAGCATCCAGTGAGATAACCAACGTTGCAGAATGTTGAGGGGCAGGAGTCGAAGGAGCCACGGTAGGGGAAGCTATGGTAAGCTTTGTCTGCCGCAGCGGCTTCGAAGGAATCCCTTTCCCCTTGGCCTTGACCAAGTCACTGGCTAGAATTTTGGGATAAGCCCGATCGCGTCTAAGTGAAAAGCTGATAGTGCTGGTGATGTAAGGAACACCGGCAATAATGGAATTCCTCCAGACATGGAAATAGTACCGGAAGAGAGTCAAACTCAGCCTAATGCCGAGAAAGCCCTCACAAAGCAAAGCATACACACTCATCTCTAAGAGACAATTGGGAGTAAGATTGTGGAGTTGAACTCCAAAATGATCTATCACCTCGGAGAAGAACTCCGAGGAAGGAAAGGACAGACCTCTATCGAGGTGGGTGCCGAAGTGGACCCGCTCGCCATCGCGCGGGTTGGGGACGGTTTCCCAAAGCCGCTCCGCCAGTCGCTGACGACGAGAAGCCCCTCCTTCTCCATGTTCTTGAGGCCCTCCTCGTTGAGAGCGCAGAGAATCCAGATCCCGTGAAAGCTCTCTTTCTCCGCTACTGCTTCCGTCGTCGCCGCCGCATCCGCCAAGCTGGAGGAAGAAGATGAAGCCATTGCTCTGGTGAGAAGATGACCTAAAAGGGGCGGCGCTGGGAGCTCTGTGGGGGAAGAACGAGGAAGCTCTGTGCGCGCAGGAGGATTGGGAGGAAAGGAAACGGCAAAGGACTGGTGGAAAGGAGAAGGAAAAATCCAAACCCCTTATATCCACCTACCTGCGCCAAGATTCGTGCAAATGCTACAGTGTAACCGCCACGCGTCGTGGAAGGAACTGGGAAGGACCCACACGATGATTGCGTCGCCTCGATCTCCACGCACGCATTGAAACGGCGCCTCGGTTCCGCGAACCGCGGACCCACCAATGGTCGTGCTGACGGAATGCCTGTCAGATGACATGACTTGACCATGACTTGTGTCAGGTGACGTTGGGAACCCAATTCCGGCTTAAGTTTGAAACTGAGTTGGAAAATCCGAGTAACCTACTGATAGGTCCAACTTATTTTTAAGACCTGGATCATATTTTTTGTTGTGAAGTTTCAGGTACCCTTCGAGATTCTGCAAGCCGAAGATCAAGCCAGACGATGATAAATCTGACTTTGGATCTTGGAAGCCTCCGGGGGCTGCTGTTGGGGATATACTTTCTGGGTATCCTCACAGTTCCTCATTGACCAGGGTGGCCCACTTTGGGTTAGAGCATTGATTCATAGGCGGCCCAGTCAGGGAGAAAGACGGAGTCCAATCCGGCTACGGGAAGGCCCACAAGACTTACCGATTTAGGCCCATAATATTACTTGTAGTTCAAGATGTACTCTATAACTGACTCTTAGTCGTAGCCGGATAGATCTCTCCTGTAAACCCTAGGCCGGATATCTATAGAAGCCATCCTAGGGAGAGCCCTTAGGGCACACCAATACTTTAGACCCTCAACTCGCACAGGAGAAACCCTTGTAACCCATATTCCGGCTCTGCCGTATTACTGGATTGCTAGCAGGAGTAGGATCCGTCCAAAGACGGCGGATTTGAACCTCGGTAAACTTGTGTGCTCACCGTCCCGGAACACCGTACGTCTCACACCCCTCTCTTCCGCATGCCTCGAGGACCCCCTCATGGCGTACTTGTCATCAATCCGACGACACCTGCTCTTAGTAACATTTCAGGACAGACAAACAAGGGATACAATGGATGCACACACTATTTAAACGAGACTGAAAGTATATATTTGGATAAATGTAAGAAGAATGTGTACCCGGGGAATCGTCGTTTTCTTTCGCCCACGCACACGCTAAGAAAGAAAGGTAAGCATTTCAATGGTGAGGCAGACAGCCGGCGTAAGTCTATCTTCCGTACTAGTGATGATGTATTTGATATGGTAAAGGATTTAAAAGTAACCTTTGGAAAGGGTCCTGGTAGACAATCTGTTCCGAAGGACGATGTCGGACACGCACCCATGTGGAAAAAGAAATCTATATTTTGGGAGCTACCCTATTGGAAAGTCCTAGAGGCCCTCTCTGCAATTGACGTGATGCACCTGATGAAGAATCTTTGCGTGACGCTGCTAGGCTTCTTGGGCGTGTATGGGAAGAGCAAAGATACACCTGAAGCATAGCAGGACCAACAACGTATAAAAGACCGAGATGACATGCATCCAGAGCTGTTTGAAGGTACTGCTAGCTACGCTCTTACCAAAGAAGAGAAGGAAATCTTTTTTGAAGTCCTTTACAGTATCAAGGTCCCGTATGGTTTCTCGTCGAACATAAAGGGAATAATAAATATGGCAGAGAAAAAATTTCAAAACCTAAAGTCTCATGAGTGCCACGTGGTTATGACCTAACTGCTTCTGATTGCATTGAGGGGACTCCTGCCGGAAAATGTTCGAGTACCCATTGTGAAGCTATGTGCGTTTCTCAATGCAATTTCTCAAAAGGCAATCAATCTAGATAGTCTACCAAGGTTACATAAAGATGTGGTCCAATGTCTTGTCAGCTTCGAGTTGGTTTTCCCACCATCCTTCAATATTATGACGCACCTCCTAGTTCACCTAGTCGAAGAGATTAACATTCTCGGTCCTGTATTTCTACACAATATGTTCCCCTTTGAGAGGTTGATGGGAGTGTTAAAGAAATATGTTCATAACCGTGCTAGGATAGAAGGAAGCATCTCAAAGGGATATGGAACAAAGGAGGTCATTGAGTTTTGTGTTGACTTTATTCCTGACCTTAAGCCCATCGGTGTTCCTGAATCACGACATGAGGGCAGACTTAGTGGAAAAGGCACGCTAGGAAAGAAAGCAAGGATATGTATGGACCGACATTCTCTCACTAAAGCACACTACATAGTTCTGGAAAGTTCCACCTTGGTGGCTTCGTATATCGAGGAACATAAGAATATTGTACACTCCAACAACCCGGGGAAGCCTAGCTCCTGGATTAGAGATGAACACATGAGGACTTTTGGCGGTTGGTTGCAGACACATCTCATGAATGACATAAATGTTGGAGAGCAGTTGTACTTGTTGGCCAGGTTACCATCTTCGACTATATTGACTTTCCAAGAGTATGAGATAAATGGGAATACATTTTACACGATCTCCCAAGATAAAAAGAGCACCAATCAAAACAGTGGTGTCCGATTTGATGCAACAGACGAGAATGGGCAAAAGGATACATATTATGGTTACATAGAGGATATATGGAAACTTGACTATGGACCTTTTTTTAAGGTCACTTTGTTTCGGTGCAAATGGGTCAAGCTAACAGGAGGTAGGGTTGAGGTAGACATGAAATACGGAATGACAACAGTGGATCTCAACAACCTTGCGTATAAAAATGAACCATTTGTCCTAGCCAATGTGTGGCTCAGGTTTTTTATGTAAAGGACATGTCTACCAGACCGAGAAAAAGTAAAGATAAGCAAAAGAGTACAGCATACAACGAGCCAAAGAGCCACATAGTTCTTAAATGAAAAAGAAACATCGTGGGGGTGGAGGATAAGACAGACATGTCAGAAGATTATGATAAGTTTCATGAAATTCTGCCCTTCGCTGTGAAGGATGACTCAAGCGTCCCGTTAAGTAAGGAAGATGCTCCATGGTTACGGATTAGAAGAAAACCCTAACAATAGAGATGTGTGGATGTTGGTGATGTACAATATTATTAAACCTTTATTTTTAATGATCTGCTTATATGTATATGGATATGAACTATCTCGATCTCAATAGGTAGTATTGCAACTTGCTGTGCCAGACTTTTATTAATATTAAAACGTAAAAATTAGTCATAATCATATCTAGCCCTATAGTACATAGCTTCAGGGTCGTCTTCGGAATCGTCATCGTCGTTGCTCGTAGCACGCGGCTGGATCCTCAGCCCTTCCTCGTAGCATGCGGCTGGATCCTCCGGCCTCAGATTCACGACGCGCAGGGGAGGAGGCTCCCGAATGACGGCCCAGTATGCCCTAGCCCTTCACCACCACCACCATTCTTGTGGCTATGCGGCTGGTGAAAGTGCGGGTACCTCAGGCGAGGATGGTCTCCCATGGCGATGTAGCGCATCACGTCGGCGATAATCCGGTTCGCCCACCATAGCTGGCGACCAGCCTCGTTGTGGTTCACTGGGGGCGGGACGTCACACTCGTACCTGGCGAGCTCTCTTTCCTGCCGGTTTGCAAAGAAGGCATTCCAGGTGTCGAGGTTGTCGGGATCCCAATGGGGATCCATCCGCTGCTCCGGCGTGAGCTCGAGGTAGAAGTGGTTCGTGATGGCCGCCTGGCGGGCCGAACCTTGAGGCACAGGAGGAATAGGAACCCCTCCAGCGCTCAGCATCCAGCCGGCGGGCAGGCGGTACCCCAGCGGGCATGGGTAGCTGGAGGCGCACAGCGCCTTGGTCTCCTCGAGCGTCAGAAAGGCCTAGTAAGCGGTGTCCATTGTTGTGAGAGAGAAGGTGTGGATGTGTGGATGGACATGGAAGTCGGCCTAGATATAGAGGGAAATGGCGGGAGAACATGGCGGGAAGTGGGGGAAATGGCGGGAGAACATGGCAGGAATCGGGGGAAATGGCGGGAAAACATGGCGGGAAGCGGGGGAAATAACAGGAAAACATGGCGGGAAGCGGGGGAAATGGCGGGGAACATGTTTTAGTCCTAGTTACTTGTTTTAGTATTAAATATTATATTTCTAATGAGTATATTATTTTTTGCGAATATTTTGGTATATTATATGTATATTTCTGTTTTTAAATAATAAACTATATTTTTCCAACATTTGTACTAAATATAATACTTGTTAAACAATAGATAATTTCATTTAAGTTGTATAATAAAGTATGATAATAGATTTAAATTATAGATCTTCTTTTTCTGAAAATTTTGATTTATAATACATAATTTTCTGAAAATTATTAACCATTTTTCTTTTTTGCGCCAAAAATAACCTTTCGCCCCGATTTGTAATACAAACCGGGGCGAAAGGTCCCCCTTTAGCCCCGGGTTGTAATACAAACCGGGGCTAAACGTCCCCCTTTAGCCTTAGTTTGTATTACAACCCGGGGCTAACAGGGGGGTATAAATATCCCCACCCCCACCCCGGGTCGTGCCACGAACCGGAGAGCCACATTTCATCTTCCCCACAGCCACAGGAGCTCGCCGCTCCCACGCCGTCCGCCGCCCGCGCCCGTGGAGAGAGCAGCCCTGCGCCGCCCCGCCGCCCCGTCTCCGTCCCGCGCCGCCCCACCGCGTCTCCGCGCCGCCCCGCCCCGCGCACCGAGCCGCCGCGCCGCCCCGCTGCACCTTCTCCGATCCACGCCCGCACCGTCTCCGCCACGCGCCACCTCAGGTGATCGTCGCCCCGCCACTATAATTTTGGTTATTATAGTATTAATGAGTATAATAGTATTAATTAGGTTATTATAGTATTAATTCGTATTATAGGTTAGTATTAGGATTTAATATTAGTTAGTATTAGTATTATAGGTTATTATAGTATTAGGTTAGTATTAGTATTTAGTATTAGTTAGTATATTAGTATTAGTTAGTATTTAGTATTATTATTAGTATTGATATTTAGTACTTAGTATTAGTATTAGGTTATTATTAGTATTTAGTATTAGTTAGTATTTAGTATTAATATTAGTTAGTATTAGTATTAGGTTAGTATTTAGTATTAGTATTATTATTAGTTAGTATTAGGTTAATTGTATAGGTTAGTATTTATCTAGGGTTAGTTAGGGTTAGTTAGAATACTTAGTTAATTAGGTTTAGTTTAGTTAGTGTTAGGTTTAGGGTTAGTGTTATTAGGGCAATACTTAGTGATTTAGTTACTATTTATGTTTTATGATTGTTTATTACTATTATTTAGTTATGCCACGTCCTCCTGGGAGGTGCTACCTGTCGGGACTCGTACCTTGGTGAGGAATCCGGGTATCATCATCGACCCAGAGCTTCTTTGCTGGCGTCCACGAGGTCCAGGAGCGGTGCAGAGGGAGCCAGCCCCCGAGGAAGTGGTACGTCGTCGTATCAGGGAGGAGGACGAGCACGTACGATGATACATGTATCTTTTGGAGACTAGGTTCTCCAATATCTAGCAGGTTCACGGATCTCATCCGAGCTATTCTCCGGTGACGGTTCCTCTTCTCTGGCTGCAGAGCTCTCGTAGCACAGAACGCAGCACCCGAGTTCGCTAGTTTGATCTGAGCGAGATGTATTAACAATGTACTTTATATTATGAGCGAGATATGAGCGAGATGTATTAATAATGTACTTTATCTTATATTATTGTACTTTATCTTAATGCAAAATTGTTTTATTATTAGTACGTATTATTTTTTATGTATCCGAGTTGTCGCAATTGTAATATTCTTTTACTTAATGTAATATTCTTTTTCTGTATTAGTTAAGCTATGGACGGTAGACAGAATGAAGACGGGCTTCTGAACATGATAGATGAGGGTACTGGGGGTTCTTATTACGATGGCTCCGAGTATCTTAATTTGTCTGGAGGAGACGATGGTGGAGACGATAGTGGAGACGATGGTGCTGACCATGGTGGAGACCATGGTGAAGACACCATAATAATAACAAAATCCATCGAGGTATATAAAGCCTCTATCTATCGATCACTAGTATAGATGCACTAATTGATTCGTATATATGTACTGACGAATGTTTCTTCTCTTAGACCTCCGCTTCTAGCCAATCTTCTACAAGGACAAGAGGCCCGACACACAAGTTGCCCGCTGATGTCCGTTTTAGCATTGACTTAGTCTCTCCGCTGGGTCAACCGTTGGAGCCCAAAGAATCCTTGAATGCATTTATATCTCAATACAGAGTGATTGTTAGAGACACCGCCCCGATCACCACGTGAAATTGGAATAAGCCAGGAAAGAAAAGGGATCCAGCTGGGGGTAGTTTTGTAGATGACAGAGCGAGAGACGCGATGTGGAATTCTCTCGTGACACATTTCACCCTACCAGTCTTGGAGACTGATGATGTCACACAACAAATGACGAGGAAAGTCAAGCACTTTACTCTTAAGAAGATGGGCGAACTATTCAAAGAATGGAAGAAAAGATTGTACCACAAGTATGTCTTGAATAAAAAAACTCCTCCATTCACTGACCCACTAGAGTTGCAGCAGGATAACTGGGCCGCATTTGTGGAATACAAGACCTCGGCACCAGCTAAGGCAATGTCAGAAAAGAATAAGATAAATGCAGCCAAAAAGAAATATCACCATCATATGGGCACAGGTGGCTACAGGAGTGCCATGCCTAAGTGGGATAAAGTTGAGGCTGACCTGGAGGCTAAAGGGGTCACTCCAACTACGTCTCGTTGGCCCAGGAGGTCAAGAAATTGGGTACTCGGGCATGGGGCATCGTATGACCCAGAAACATGCGAGATTGTTGCAGTCGAAGCAGTTTCTTCACCCAATAATGAACTTATTAAAGTGATAAAAGAGGTTGAAGAGGGAACATTTGTTCCTGATAGAGAGAACGATGAGCTGACAAAGGCTCTCGGGAATCCTAAAAAGGCTGGACGAACAAGAGGGTTCAGACCTTCTTGTCCATGGGTTATCGGGTTTCCCGAGCACCTTGACACATAGAGAAGCCGATCGAGAAAAACTAAGCGGCAAAAAGAGGAGGATACAGAGCGGTTCGCGAGGTTTGAAGCCATGCTGCAGGAGCATCGCCAGGAGCTTAATGAACTTAAAGGACTCCGATAGCAAGATCCTACACCAGACAGTACGGTCAGCCCATCGCAACAGAAAACCAGCGTGGCTTCCACGGAGAGCCACGTTAATGATGCAACAATGGATGTGTACCCGTGGATGCAATTAAGGAGAGGACTAGTTGTGAGGTGTATGTTGAACTGAAGAATATATACATGAAGGTGGCGGTTGGCTTTGCTTTACCTTCTGCACCGGGAGCGACCTACCATTGCAATCCGATTCCAGCTAGCTATGTTCGTGTCGGTGTGGATGAAGTTCAACCGATGTGTTAGTCACTACAGCTTGACATCCCTGGAGGTGAAGGGGAGACGACACTGGGAGAAGTCACGAGTTGCTTCATTCTTTGGAAAAAAGAATACATCAAGTTTCTAGGCTCGACACCAAGGCCACCTTCTCCACCGAGAAACAATCCATCACCTCCAAGTCCACCTCCAAGTGCACCGTCTCCTCCCAGTAAAAGTCCACCACGTCCAAGTCCAATCCATGACCACAACACGAGTCCATCTCAATCTATGCAGCCGCCTCCACCCAATAAGGGCCAAAAGCGGAAGAATATCACCGCTCCATCGAGCGATAACCGACGCCCAAAGCGACAGTTGTCGCCCCTCCCAAGAGTACCGCTGGTTCCTCCCAAGAGGGCTTACGACCTGACCGATGAGGAGACCGATGCGGTCGTACGGGCTGAAGTGGATGCTCATTTTAAAAAGAAATAACCTGCGCCAAAGGTCCAAATAAAACCTGAAACCAAGGAGCACTTTAGGAAATTACTGACGCAGCCATCCCAAGCTCAGTTAAATGCGCCAGATGACTATACACGATATCTTCAGAAGACACTGAAACAGAAGAGATCAAGCGGTAGAGGAAGCATCACAAAAGAGGTTCCCTAGCAGAGGCAACAAGCAAAACAATCGAGTGGTAGTGGAAGCATCAGAACGGACGTCCCCCAACTGGGGAAACAAGAAAAACAGTCGAGTGGTAGCCGAAGAACCAAAAGAGACGTTCCCTAGTTGGGGAAACAAGAAAATGAATCGCTCCCCCCACTCCAGGTGCAGATACCCAAACCTCAACTGTATGAGGTAGAACCTATCGATCCGGAAATGGCTAAGATATTGGACGAGCAATGTAATATGTCTATTCATGACATTCTTCACGGCGATATGCCCAAGGCTGAGGTAGCACCCAAATTTGTTCACAGGTAGCCTCAGGTTAGTTCTGAGAGGCTTCGGGATATGCCAACAAAAATGCGACGATTCCATGAATGGTACATGAAAGCATCAAAAGAACAGCAATATTGGCTCATACTGAAAGTTCGAAAATCGCATTACTTCGCTGAAGACGAGGTCCCTGTTGAATTTACAGAATTATTTCAGTTATTCAATCTAAAGGAACTCGACAAATCTATCCTCAGTTGCTATTGTCTATAAGTGATTACTTTATTTATGTAATTAAGTCTCTATCTCAGCATGTTCAATTCATTGTCGGTAAGTATACTCACTATATTCTTCTGTACGCTATATAATGATGTAGAATGAAGATTCTCAATTGTAAAAGAAAGGCTATCAATGGATTTGGGTTCATTGACCCACATCGAGTTCATGGAGCTATACTAAAGGATAAGCCACTGGAGACCGAGCACAACTTGTTCCGGTTTCTCACGAACCAACATTTCTGTAATGAAATAATGTTTCCTTACCACGACGGAAAGTGAGTTCTTGTACACATTAAATTTTGCTTACTCGATGTTCAGTGTAAATGATGAGTTGCTGACGTATGTAAACCTTGCGTAGGTACCACTGGATTCTTCTAAGCATTTCAGTTGACTTGGGAAGAGTTAACATCATGGACTCACTAAACAAAGAAATTGAAGACTACCACAGCATTATTGATGCGCTCCAGAGGTAATTTCAACCACTATCGCACTATATCGGTTTCTTTCGTTAATTTTCTGGGATATCAAGTGGTTATTAACTCATACATTCATTTTCTTTGTTGGGTAGGATTTGGACACGGTTCAAGAACCATGTCCGTGATCAATGGCATGAGGAGCTATTTTTTAAATCGCTCTCGCTAAGTAGTGCGAGCTATGTCCGCGCTTCTATTTAATTCTTGTTTATGTGCATTTATCATGCTAGAGTTATTATTTGATTGAATTCTATTCTTGTAAAGTGCACGAGGCAGCCACGAGGGACTAATCTATGTGGATTCTACGTGTGCGAGTTCATTCGCATCACTATTGAGAAGACCTTGGAAAATGTTCGAGTAGGTAAACAATATATTCACCCTTTATTTTTATTACAAAAAGTTGTGTCGAGTCTAATTCATACGATCCCCTTCTTTATATAGTTGGACGAGATGCGGGACAAGCTCCTACCAGAGGACCGCCTAATAGCAATCCAAGAGGAATTTGCTGGATTTTTTGTCGATGAGGTCATAGACCCACGCGGACAATACTCTCTACATAGACCCTAAAGCATCCATGTAATGATCTCCATGTAATCAAATAGACATGCTCTGGACTCGGTTGGGACTCCATGTATGCTTGTAAGAGAAATTATATTATGTATTGCATCAATGTGTACAAGTACTGTGTAGTAGCGTTCTGTATGTATATGAAAACTTGTTTCTAATGAAAACACAGAATAAAAAATAATTGAACACAAAACACAAAATGAAAAGAAAAACACAAAACCCTAAAACCCTATCTCCTGCCGCGACAGCCAAATGGCCAAAAACGCTGCCACGACTAAACGTGCTCGAGCCTAGCGCGGCTCGCGGGGCCACGTGGTTGGACCTCTAGTCCCGGTTCTTAACAGAACTAGGGCTAATACTTGGACCTTTAGTCCCGCTTTTGCAGTCCCGGGTCGCATTCTGGGACTAAAGGTCCTTACGATCCAGGGCTAATAGGCTGGTTTCTACTAGTGTCATGTGGTGGCGGTAGCAGGGGAGACGGTGTTGCCGCACAACGTCTTTGCCATGTGGCGGTACACATGCTGCCAAGCGTTGCCGGTGACGGCTGGTGGTGGCGACGATGACGGCTGCTGGCTTCCGAGGTGGTGGTCGGGCGATCGATCGAGAGGTGGCGCCGGTACTCCCCCCGCAAGAAGAATCTGGGTCTTCGGCCATGTCAAGGGCTAGTTTTAGCATTCTCCAAGGGTCTTGTGTTCATCGGCTCCCTGAGGTTGAAAGGAGGGGGGTCCATGTCATCGCACCCTGGCAACACCCGAGCCAACCTGACCCTCATCACGTCATCATCCATTGGATTGTTGTGCATCGCGCGGCTCGTCGGTTGTATGATAGTGCCCTTGGCAACATCCTTCAACTCACCACCGACATCTTTAAGAAGGAATACGCAAGAAGTGTCCTGAGGCAAACCATGTTGTTGGGCATCATGAGATGGCCACAGTCATGCATCAAAGGCATAAAGGAGATGATGTGCACTAACTAATTAATTACCTTGGTGATGGCGTGGAGCTCGGCTAATGTAGAGACATGGCCGATGCCAGTGGCCGGCCAATCATCATCTGCATTCTCCCGCTCGGATGCCTCAGGAAGCACCACCGCCATCGGTTGCGCCTTATTGGTATCTATGGCGGGAGGGGCGTCGGTGTGACCAAAACGAGCGGCTGCGTCCCGACGTTGACGGCCGGCAGGGTCACCAGGTCCGGCTACACATTAACATTTATGCCCGAGTTGCTGCCGCTTAAGCTGGGCAGATGTATCGGCCCCTGTCGACCTCCCGCATTCCAAGCAGTAAGCCCCTCGAAAAACTCAGGGGGGATCATCGCGTGGAGCTTCTCTTCCACTAAATTGTCCACTGTTTTCTCGTCCACCGCCTTCTCCTCCAGTGTCTGCACCTTCATCTTCAGCTCTTCAACAACGGCTTTATCCTTAGCCGCCGACTGGTTCTTCCTCTCCCTTCTTTTCTTGGCGTCCTCTTTGTAGTACTCCATGAACTTCATGCTCGTACCGAAGCCGGACACATGGCCAACTGAGGACGGCGGCAACCCCTTGTCCTTCTTCTTGTAAGAATTTCTCGTCCTGTTGAAAACCGTGTCTCACGGCTCCGTCGAATCCTGGGACGACTCTGTGGTAGGAGCGTTCAGTTCCTTTTCCTGCAGATACAAGGAACGGTGAACCCATTTAGATTCTTGGCTTCATTATTTTAATTAGAACGCAATAGACTTGAGATCAGCGATAAATTCCTTACCAGCTTCTTCTCGAATTCCTTCACCTCCGGATCATCGGTGATGAACTCCCATGTTTCCTTGTCTAGGTAGTAGCGGGCCCGAACAAATTGCCTAAGCTGCAAGTCCGTGATTTTAAGCCAAGGGTTGTCTTTACCAAGGCGTTCAAGCTTGGCATCCTCCTTGTCCCAAATGGCTTGTTTCCCCTGTAACCACCGCTTCCAAGGCGGTTGTTACCTATGTTCTGTTCCCGCATAGTCTTGCCCCAGTTAGTCCAATGTATAGCATCATCGGTAGCTATATCCGCCTTGAATATCTTAAACTCCTCTTTGTCAAGCATTGGATTTTTCTTACTAATAACCTCCCAGCTTTCACCTTTGTCAATGCTATTCTTCACCCGGGTTTTCCAGCTGCTCAAGGCGTTGCTCATCTTCATGAGGGCTAGTTTGTTCACCGAGTTCTTTCTCTCGAGGTTTCTAAACCGCTCTAGGAATCTGTATCGCTTGTGAAGCTTCTTAAGGAGGTTATCGACCAAAGCTGCATTGTCATCATGTCTGATGTACTTCGTGTTGATCGACATGCTTTCTCGGACGATGCACCCGAGTTGCAGGCCGTACCCTTTAGCAATCTCCTCTGGCGCAATGGGTTGGCCACTTTCTGTGAACTCAGTGAACTCATCGCAGACGGTGGTGAGCACTGGCACCTTCTGATCCTTCTTTTCCTTCTTCTTCTTCTGAGAAGTGCCCGGGTTGCTGCTACCGCCATCCGTGCGCTCGCCCCATTGGTGCGGGCGCCGCCATCGGTGGTGTCATCCTCTTCGCCGCCGCCTTCACTAGTTCCATCGTAGTCGTCTTCGTCCCCCTCGTAATCAGGGTTTCCTCCCTCATTGCCCACAGCAGCTCTAGCGACGGTCGCCTCCTCCTCCGGTGGTGGTGTCATCCTCATCGCCTCCTCCTCCTCCTCCTGTTGGGACCCCCGCCAGAATGACTCGTTGGCCTGTCTAGCTTGTTCTTCGACGCTGATCATGTGCTTAGAAGGGCCGACCTCGTTGTTGCCCGACATGTTTGCACTACTCTATTAAAAAGAGGCAAAAAGTTAGCACAAATCTCGGCCAAAAAATTTGGCATGACCTTTGCTAATTTTTTGACCTAGGAGTGCCCATTTCTCAACCGAAACGGAAGTGAATCGACACTTTAGGAGAAATGGGCAACTCAAATGAAATCCCTGCAAGACAAAACACCCCATCCCCATATAGTATCACCATATAACAACACCATATAGCAACACCATATAATAGCACCATATAGCAGCACCATATAGCAACACCATATAACAGCACCATATAACAACACCATGTAACAGCAGCACCATATAACAACACTATAATTAGTGTTAAAAACTTAAGATGAATCTAGATGTATCAAATTTAGGTTATCTGCAAAAGAAAGAGGTTAATGATTCAGAAGAACAAGCTACAACATGCAATAGAGATAGATTGTGCCGTGGTAAGTAGTTCTACAAGCCAAAAGGCCCAAACCAACTTGCAATAAGTTACTTCCACAAATCAGACACACCCCATCTTCCTCTTCTCTTCCTTGGTCAGAGCTGCAGGAGCACAGAGCCACGTTATGACCTACTAGCCAATAATATTTCTTCCAAGAAGCAACATGGTTTGCCAAAATTACTAGAACAACGATAAGCATACCATTATCAAGTTAGACTAGATGTACGGTCATGAGCAAGTGATCTCTCTTAATAGGAGCTCTTACGATCAAGGCGGTGGCTCCCTCGCCTCCCAGGAGGTCCCACCGGCTGGCAGACCTCCCTATGATCAAGTACGTGGACGCCTACGCAGAGGTATCTCTCTCTTTCCCGTCCCCTCGATCTGCAAGCTTTGTTGGGGGAGGGGATTTAAATGTGCGTGCTTTTGTTTGTACACAAGATTTCTAGATTGAGTATTTCAGTTGGTCGCGTGCATAAATTTGGTCTGCTCTGAAAATTGGCTGCCCGCAGAGCTAGCAACTAATTTGCCTTTTTCTCACTGTTTTCACTACTACCTGTTCAAGCTCACACTATAACTCAAAGTACATCTTGTGGCAGACCTGAAGATGATTACTTCACATCTTTATCTGTTTGTTTGTCCCATATTATGTCAATTTGTTACGAACAACTAAGAGTTAAAAGCAATTTACAGCCTGTTGCTGAACTGAAGATGATATTTACTTCGAATTTTGATCTATTCAATTGTCCCTGGTTATGTCAATTTATTGTATGAACTACTAAGAGTTAAATACACCTTACATCCTGTTGCTGAACTGAAGATGGCATTTACTTTACATTTCACCTGTTCATCTGTCCTAGATTATGTCAATTTATTACGAACTGCTAAGAGTTAATAACAACTGTATGTTACTCTGGTACTTACATTTCCTGCCAAGTGCTCCTGTTTAGAAGTATTTTTATTCTACTCGTGTTGTGAAAAATCTCCTAAAATAAAGAGGCATTGAGCAGATGTCCCTACTACTGGGTTAGCAACCCAGCATACATGCTTTGATCAACTGAATTCCATATTTACTCCTCTGACAAGTAACTAAGGTTTCTTTTCAATTGACAGGTGGATGGCGAGAGAGTGGGAAGGTTTGTGAAGATGTGTTATCATGAACATAGTGTTGGAGATATGCCGAAGAGGCAATAATAAAAGTGGTTATTATTATATCTTTGTGTTTATGATGAATGTTTACATCCCATGCTATAATTGTATTATTAGGAAACACTAATACTTGTGTGTTTTGTAAACATAAAAAGAGTTCCTAGTAAGCCTCTTGTTGAACTAGCTTGTTGATTAATAGATGATCATGGTTTCCTGATCATGGACATTGGATGTCATTAATAACAAGGTCATATCATTCGGAGAATGATGTGATGGACACACACCCATAGTAAGTGTAGCGTAAGATCAAGTCATTTAGTTCATATTGCTACAAGCTTTCAAATGCATAGTAACCTAATCCTTCGACCATGAGGTTATGTTAATCACCATCACCGGATGGGTGCTTTGATGACATCAAACACCGCTTCATAACTGGGTGGTTATAAAGGTGTCATTGGGTATTCTGAAAGTATGTGTTGAAGCGCATGGACCAAGATTGGGATTTGTCCATCCATATGACGGATAGATAAGCTCTGGGCCCTCTCGGTGGAATGTCATCTAGTTAGCTTGCAAGCGTGTGACTAGGTCACAAGGGATGACATATCATGGAACGAGTAAAGAGTACTTATCAGTAACGAGGTAGAACTAGGTATGGAGATACCAACGATCAAACCTCGGATAAGTAGAGTATCGCGTGACAAAGGGAATTGGTTTCGTATGTTAATGGTTCTATCGATCACGAAGTCATCGTTGAGTATGTGGGAGCCGTTATGGATCTCCAGATCCCGCTGATGGTTATTGATCGGAGAGGTGTCTCCATCATGTCTGCATATTCACGAACCGTAGGGTCACACACTTAAGGTTCGATGCTATTTAGGTAGATATGGAATATGCGTTGGAGACCGAATGCAGTTCGGAGTCTCGGATTGGATCTGGAACATCACGAGGAGATCTGGAATTGTCCGGAGAATAAGATTCATATAATGGAGATCATTTTATAGGTTCGGAAATGTTCCAGAGTGTTTTTATGGGGATTCTAGAAGGTTTCAGAATGTTCTGGAAAGTTCCAGAAGGTTCCGTGGACTTTACTTGAAAACCAAGAAAGGAAAGGGGAAGACTTGGGGGGACGGAAACTCCCTCCGACTCTCCCTTGTGCGCCGGCCCTAGGAGGTGGGCCTAGGGGTGGGAACCCTAGGCCGCACCCCTCCCTCTATATATAGAGGGGTGGGGGCGCCACCCCCCCTTGCCCCTCCACTCTTGCCCTAGCCGCCTCTCTCCTCCTCCTTCGCTCTGCTCAGGCTTAGGCGAAGCCCTGCAGAATTCTCTACTCCACCACCACCACCACGCCGTCGTGCTGCTGGGATTCCGTGGAGAGATCTACTACCTCTGTTTCTCGCTGGAACGGGGAGAGGAAGGTCTGCATCGACTCCGCACGTGTGACCGACTGCGGAAGCGCTGCCGGAACGCGGCGCCGGAAGGATCGTCTACTCGATCTTGAGATCGGCAAGTGATTGTCTACATCAACCACGAGATCCGATCTCACACAAGGCTCTCGGATCTACAAGGGTTAGTACAGATCTATCTCGTTGCACATGTCTAATAGATTAGATCTTGGCTTTTATCTTGATTAGATCTAGGTTTTGTTCGTTCTTGCGATAGAAATTTTTTGTTTTCCATGCTACGAACCCATCAGTGGTATCAGAGCCAGGTCTATGCATAGATCTGTTGCACGAGTAGAACACAATGGTTTTGTGGGCGTTGGTGCTCGTGCCGTCTTTTGCTTTGTGTACTTTGCATCTTGCGGTATGGTGGGATGAAGCGGCTCGGGCTAACCTTACATGTCATCGCACATGAGACTTGCTCCATGCTTGACGTGTAACTTGCTTTGCAGAAGTGGCTTTGCGGGTGTCTGTCTCTCCCACCATAGTATAGATCCAATTTACACTTTGCACTTGATAGCACATGTATCAACGTTGTGGTTTCAGTTTTGTAGGTAAGATCCATTCTTATTCGAAAGCCCCAAACCACGTAAAACATGCAAAGAAAATTAGAGGCGTCTAACTTGCTTTTGCAGGGGTTTTGTGATGTGATATGACCATCATGTGATTGTGATTATATTTGATGTATGCAATGATCCTTGTTGTAATATGACAACCGGCAGGAGCCTAATGGTTGTCTTTGATTCTGTTAAGACCTGCGTGTCTATTCATCTTGTAATAGCTATATTCCAAGTAGTTGTAATAGTTGCCAGTGATGATGGACAACCATGAAGCGGCGCAACTGACCTTGACACAATGCTGGTGCTGATGGGGATCATGTCCGTGCTTTGAAGATAGAGATCAAAGGCACAAGAAGAAAGGGCCATATCATATCACACTAATTATGAATTGCCTGTGATGTTAATCCTTTATGCATCTTGTATTGCTTAGATCGCGACGGTAGCATTATAAGATGATCCCTCTCACTAAATATCAAGTAATAAATTGTTTGTCCTTAGTTGGCACCGTTGCTAAGACTCGTCGTTTCGAAGCATCTCGTGATGATCGGATGTGATAGATTCTACGTGTACATACAACGGGTGCAAGCCAGATTTGCACATGCAGAAACTAAGGTTAATCTTGACGAGCCTAGCATGTACAGACATGGTCTCGGAACACGGAATACCGAAAGGTAGAGCATGAGTCATATAAATGATATGATGAACATGAAGACTGTTCGCCGATGAAACTACATCTTCTCTCGTGAAGATCGGACTTGGTGTAGTGGATTTGGTTCGTGTAATCACTAAGACAACGTGAGGGATGTTGTTTTGAGTGGGAGTTCACCTGGTTAATTTAAGAATTAAAATTGAACTCAATTTATCATAAACTTAGTCTAAACTACTTGCAAATTTGTTGTAGATTATGGCGAACCTCTCCATCAATTTCAATGCGTTCCTAGAGAAAGAAAAGCTTAAGAACAATGGAAGCAACTTCACAGACTGGTTCCGTGGACTCAAGATTGTCCTCAGGGCTGGTCAGTTGACCTATGTGCTCGAAGCACCGCTAGGTGACCCACCTGCAGAAGATGCCACCGATGACGTAAAGAATGGTTACGCCACTCGGAAAAATCACTACTCCACAGTTCAGTGTGCCATCCTGTACGGTTTAGAAACGGAGCTTCAGAAGCGCTTTGAGCACCACGACCCGTTTGAGATCATTAAGGAGCTCAGGCTGATTTTTGAGACTCACGCGGCCGTGGAGAGCTATAAGGCCTCCGAAAAGTTCTTTAATTGTAAGATGGGAGAGGGAAGATCCGTTAGCGAGCACGTGCTCACCATGTATGGGCATGCAAACAAGCTCCAAGAGTTGGGGATAACGATTCCTATTGAGTTAGGGATCCACCGTGTCCTCCAATCACTGCCACCAAGTTATAAGAACTTTGTGATGAACTACAATATGCACTGCATGAGCAAGACGTTGCCTGAACTATCGTCCATGCTGAAAACTGCTGAAGTGGAGATCAAGAAGGAGCACCAAGTGTTGATGGTCAATAAGACCACCGATTTCAAGAAACAGGGCAAGCCTAAGAACAAGGGCAACTTCAAGAAGGACGACGAGAAAGCTGTCGTGCCTGCTAAGAAGCCCAAGACTGGTCCTAAGCCTGAAACTGAATGCTTCTACTGCATGGGTGCTAGTCACTAGAAGCGTAACTGCCCCAAGTACCTGGCGGATCTGAAGAACGGCAACATCAAGAAGAAAGGTATATTCAATATACATGTTATTGATGTGTATCTTACTAGTAATCGTAGTAGTGCCTGGGTATTTGATACTGGTTCGTTTGCTCATATTTGTAACTCGAAACAGGAGCTGCGGAATAAGCGAAGACTGGCGAGAGACGAGGTGACGATGCGTGTTGGAAATGGCTCCAAGGTTGATGTGATCACCGTCGGCACGCTCCCTCTACATCTACCATCGGGATTAGTTTTAAATTTGAATAATTGTTATTTGGTGCCTGCGTTAAGCATGAACATTATATCTGGATCTTGTTTATTGCGAGACGGTTACTCTTTTAAGTCCGAGAATAAAGGTTGTTCGATTTATATGAGTAATATCTTTTATGGTAATGCACCTGAGATGAATGGTTTATTCTTACTGAATCTCGATAGTAGTGATACACATGTTCACAACATAGATGCTAAATGAATAAAATTGAATGATAATTCTACATACATGTGGCACTGTCGTCTTGGTCACATTGGAGTGAAGCGTATGAAGAAAACTCCATTCCGATGGACTTCTTGAATCACTTGATTTTCAATCACTTCAAAGATGTGAAGCATGTCTAATGGGAAAAATGACTAAGACTCCATTCTCTGGAATAATGGAGCGAGCTACAGACTTATTGGAAATAATACATACCGATGTGTGCGGTCCAATGAGTGTAGCATCGCGTGGTGGATATCGTTATGTTCTCACTTTCATGGATGACTTAAGTAGATATGGGTATGTCTACTTCATGAAACATAAGTCCGAAACTTTCGAGAAGTTTAAGGAATTTCAAAGTGAAGTGGAAAATCATCATAACAAAAAGATTAAGTTTCTGTGTTCTGACCGCGGAGGTGAATATCTAAGTTATGAGTTTGGCATGCATTTAAAGAAATGTGGAATTCTTTCGCAATTGACACCGCCGGGAACACCACAGCGTAATGGTGTGTCCGAACGTCATAATCGAACTCTCTTAGATATGGTTCGGTCTATGATGTCTCTTACAGATTTACAGCTATTGTTTTGGGGCTATGCATTAGAGACAACCGCATTCACTTTAAATAGGGCACCATCTAAATCCGTTGAAACGACACCGTACAAATTGTGGTTTGGAAAGAAACCTAAGTTGTCGTTCCTTAAAGTTTGGGGTTGCGAAGCGTATGTAAAGAAGTTACAACCTGATAAGCTTGAACTCAAAGTGGAGAAATGCGTTTTCATAGGATACCCTAAAGAAAGAATTGGGTATACCTTCTATCATAGATCCGAAGGCAAATTTTTCGTTGCCAAGAATGGATCCTTTCTTGAGAAGGAGTTTCTCTCGAAGGAAGTGACTGGAAGGAAAGTAGAACTCGACGAGGTTATTGAACCTTGTCTCAGAGTTGAGAGTAGCGTAGCACCAGAAGATGTTTTTGTGCCGCCTGCACCAATTGGAGAGGAAGTTAATGATGGTGATCATGAAACTTCGAACGAAGTTGCTGCTGAACCTCGCAGGTCAACAAGGGTTCGTACCACTCCTGATTGGTATGACCCTGCCTTGAACATCATGTTGGTGGACAACACTGGTGACCCCACGACGTATGAAGAAGCTATGGTGAGCCCAGATTCCGACAAATGGCTAGAAGCCATGAAATCCGAAATGGGATCCATGTACGAAACCCAAGTGTGGACTTTGGTGGACTTACCGGATGGCCGTAAGGCTGTCGAGAACAAATGGATTTTCAAGATAAAAAACAGATGTTGATGGTAATGCTACCGTCTATAAAGCTCGACTTGTCGCGAAAGAGTTCCGACAAATTCAAGGAGTTAATACAAAGTCTGTGATGATTTTGTTAGCAATTGCTGCATATTTCGATTATGAGATTTGGCAGATGGATGTCAAAACGGCGTTCCTTAATGGAGACATTGAGGAAGAGTTGTATATGGTACAACCCAAGGGTTTTGTCGATCCTAAAGATGCTGACAAGGAATGCAAACTTCAGCGCTCTATTTATGGACTGAAGCAAGCATCTCGGAGTTGGAATCAACGTTTTGATAAAGTAATCAAAAACTTTGGATTTATACAAACTTATGGAGAAGCTTGTATTTACAAGAAAGTGAGTGGGAAATCTATAGCATTCCTAGTACTATATGTAGATGACATATTGTTGATTGGGAATGATATAGAATTTCTTAATAGTGTCAAAGCCTATTTGAATAATAGTTTTTCAATGCAGGATCTTGGCGAAGCGGCATATATTCTAGGCATCAAGATTTATAGAGATAGATCAAGACGCCTAATAGCGCTTTCACAAAGTACATACTTGGAAAAAGTTCTAAAGAAGTTTAGAATGGAAGAGAGCAAGAAAGAGTTCGTGCCCATGTTGTCAGGTAAGACCTTGAGTAAAACTCAAAGTCCAGCTACGGCAGAAGATAGAGAGAAAATGAATAATATTCCCTATGCCTCGGCCATAGGTTCTATCATGTATGCCATGCTGTGTACAAGACCGAATATAGCACATGTTGTTAGTTTGACTAGCATATATCAAAGTGATCCTAGAATGGAGCACTGGACAGCGGTCAAGAATATCCTAAAGTACCTAAATAGGACTAAGGATATGGTTCTTTCTTATGGAGGTGATGAAGAACTTGTTGTAAACAGTTACACTGATGCTAGTTGGAACACCGATCCAGATGACTCGAAGTCACAGTCTGGATACGTATTTATTTTGAATGGTGCTGTAGTGAGCTGGAGGAGTGCCAAGCAAAGCGTTGTGGCGAAATCTTCCACTGAATCGGAATACATAGCTGCTTCGGAGGCTGCACAAGGAGCCATATGGATGACGGAGTTCATTACTGAACTTGATGTGGTTCCTAGTGCGTTGGACCCGATGGCCATCTACTGTGACAACATAGGTGCCATAGCTAATGCACAGGTGCCAAGGTCACATAGCAAGCTGAAGCACATCAAGCTACATTTTCATGCTATTCGCGAGTATGTCCAAGATGGTGACATAAAGATTTGCAAAGTAAACACTGATCTGAATGTGGCAGATCCTTGACTAAACCTCTCCCTAGAGCAAAGCATGACCAACACCAGAACGCCATGGGTGTTAGGTATATTACCATGTAATCTAGATTATTGACTCTAGTGCAAGTGGGAGACTGTTGGAGATATGCCCAAGAGGCAATAATAAAAGTGGTTATTATTATATCTTTGTGTTTATGATGAATGTTTACATCCCATGCTATAATTGTATTATTAGGAAACACTAATACTTGTGTGTTTTGTAAACATAAAAAGAGTTCCTAGTAAGCCTCTTGTTGAACTAGCTTGTTGATAAATAGATGATCATGGTTTGCTGATCATGGACATTGGATGTCATTAATAACAAGGTCATATTATTAGGAGAATGATGTGATGGACACACACCCATAGTAAGTGTAGCGTAAGATCAAGTCATTTAGTTCGTGTTGCTACAAGCTTTCAAATGCATAGTAACCTAATCCTTCGACCATGAGGTTATGTTAATCACCATCACCGGATGGGTGCTTTGATGACATCAAACACCGCTTCGTAACTGGGTGGTTATAAAGGTGTCATTGGGTATTCTGAAAGTATGTGTTGAAGCGCATGGACCAAGATTGGGATTTGTCCATCCATATGACGGATAGATATCCTCTGGGCCCTCTTGGTGGAATGTCATCTAGTTAGCTTGCAAGCGTGTGACTAGGTCACAAGGGATGACATATCATGGAACGAGTAAAGAGTACTTATTAGTAACGAGGTAGAACTAGGTATGGAGATACCAACGATCAAACCTCAGATAAGTAGAGTATCGCGTGACAAAGGGAATTGGTTTCGTATGTTAATGGTTCTATCGATCACGAAGTCATCGTTGAGTATGTGGGAGCCGTTATGGATCTCCAGATCCCGCTGATGGTTATTGATCGGAGAGGTGTCTCCATCATGTCTGCATATTCACGAACCGTAGGGTCACACACTTAAGGTTCGATGCTATTTAGGTAGATATGGAATATGCGTTGGAGACCGAATGCAGTTCGGAGTCTCGGATTGGATCTGGAACATCACGAGGAGATCTGGAATTGTCCGGAGAATAAGATTCATATAATGGAGATCATTTTATAGGTTCGGAAATGTTCCAGAGTGTTTTTATGGGGATTCTAGAAGGTTTCAGAATGTTCTGGAAAGTTCCAGAAGGTTCCGTGGACTTTACTTGAAAACCAAGAAAGGAAAGGGGAAGACTTGGGGGGGGGAAGGAAACTCCCTCCCCCCTCTCCCTTGTGCGCCGGCCCTAGGAGGTGGGCCTAGGGGTGGGACCCTAGGCCGCACCCCTCCCTCTATATATAGAGGGGTGGAGGCGCCACCCCCTTGCCCCTCCACTCTTGCCCTAGCCGCCTCTCTCCTCCTCCTTCGCTCTTCTCAGGCATAGGAGAAGCCCTGCAGAATTCTCTACTCCACCACCACCACCACGCCGTCGTGCTGCTGGGATTCCGTGGAGAGATCTACTACCTCTGCCGCTCACTAGAACGGGGAGAGGAAGGTCTGCATCGACTCCGCATGTGTGACCGACTGCGGAAGCACTGCCGAAACGCGGCGCCGGAAGGATCGTCTACTCGATCTTGAGATCGGCAAGTGATCGTCTACATCAACCACGAGATCCGATCTCACACAAGGCTCTCGGATCTACAAGGGTTAGTACAGATCTATCTCGTTGCACACGTCTAATAGATTAGATCTGGGTTTTGTTCGTTCTTGCGGTAGAATTTTTTTGTTTTCCATGCTACGAACCCATCACATAGGAGCTCTAGACCTATCTTTCTTCCATCATGTAACAAATCATATTTATGCATTTCTTTTGCAGATGGTCTCCTAGGAAAAGATCTGGGCGGGTCTATTTTGCAAGAACTGGAACAACTTCCATGAAAGCAAGGCTGGAATGGGGTAAAAGATCAATTTAGAGTTCATAGGGGGGAGGGACGAACCGTACGTGTGCGCTGCTGCTGCGGTGGTCGCCGACGATGAGGGTGGCGGGTCTCCTCCTCCTCCTGTTGCGGACGGGGTTCAGCGCGGCGGTGCCAGGCTTCGGCAAGGTGCCCCTTCTCCTCCTCCTCCTGTTGTGGACGGGCTACGGCGGCTCCTCCTCCACGGGCTCTGGTGGCTCCTCCTCCACGGGCTCTGGTGGCTCCTCCTCCATGCTGTAGGGCTCTCCTCCACGTACAGGTTTGTCGGGCGGCGCTAGGGCTCCGGCGTGGCGGTGGCTGCAGGGCTCCGGTGATGGGGGCGGCTCTCCTCCACGGGCTCTGGTGGTGGGGCCGGCTCTCCTCCACGAAATCCTCCTCCGGCGGTGGGTACGATCTCCGGTGGGGGCAGGTGCGAGAGCTAGGGTTTGTCGGGCGCGATTGGGGAAAAGAAGTGGAAGGGGAAAAGGGGAAGGGGCGAGCCGTTTTGGCTAAGTGCCAAGGTTCTATGGCGCATTCCTCCGAAATGCGCCACAGAAGTTTAGCCAAATAAACGGTGCGAGGGTGTACTTGGACAACAAACACACACTAGCCTAGCGGTTATGATGCATATTTAGAGACTTGTGGCAGACAAGTACAGATCCTAGTTGGGTCAATTTTTTTCTTTATTTAAAAATTATATGTTACAAATATATTTAAAACCAAGCACATACACATGCATATTTATTCAAATCAATATTTTTTCTTTATTTAAAAATTATATTTTACAAATATATTTAAAACCAAGCACATACACATGCATATTTATTCAAAAACACATGTGAATTTATATACCCACGAATATCACGATATATGTTTAGTCTCTAATTTGAATTAGTACATATGAATTAATACACAAAAAAGGTCACACGTCGTCATGTGATGTGTCGAGCTAGCGTCTCTTCACAATCTTCTTGCCCTTTTTCGTCGCGGTGGAATACTTTAGCCCGTGCACTTTGAGATTTATTCTTGTGAATGGACAACCTTTAGTAGGTAGTGTGGTCTTCCTTCTTACTTTAGTAGTAGTAGGCATGTCGAAGTACTTGTCAAATTCCTCTTCGATCTTCGGGTCGCCATTTTTGTCGAAGTTTTGCTTGTTGGCGACTCCTTCCATTCTGATGATGCTCCTCTTGGCCCTCCTAACTACAACACGGTTAGGATTTGATGGGTCGGTATTAAAAAAGCATTGATCAACTTGGCTAGCGTGTACCCAAGGCTCATTTTTTGTGGAGGCGTTCTTCATCGATTTGGCATCCGGTATAACCATTGTGGTGAAATACCGGCCTTCTTTTTCCACGTTCTTGGCCCATCTAACACGGAATATCGGTATGATCTCTCCACAGTAGTCGAGCTCCCATATCTCCTTGATCCTTCCGAAGAATCTTTCCATGATAGTAGTCTCGTCATCAGCAAAGGATAACATAGTTACTCCTGAGTTTTGATATTCGCTATTCCTGTCCTTTTGCTCGGTGTAGAATCTATAACCGTTTATGTCGTATGACAGATAGGTCCTTAGGTTGTGCCCTAGGCCCTGCGACAAGGAGAATATTAGTTTTTGATCTTCCGTAGAAGGCATCTGTGGGGGATTGTCCAGTTTCCTTTTCTTGAACCAACCCGTGAAGCTGGAGTTATGCTCTCTTGTTACGTCTCCCTTCTTCCTCGACCGGCCCTGGTCGACGTACTCCTGCTCGATTAAGCTTCTGTGCTCTTCCACCCAAGGGCCGACCACTTCAATGTGTTGTAGCGCGACTCGGTGTGCCCTGACAAAATCGGTTAGTCGACCATCAATGCCGACATGCAGTGAGCGGCAGCCCTCGCGGTGATCATATCCACCGAGCTTGCCGAGGTGCTTCTTGGTGGGTATTCCAACATCCTCGTTCTCGGTGGTTAGATAATTCTGGCAGAAGGAGATGCACTCGTAGATCAGAAAGCCCTTGGCTATGCTTCCATCTAGACGGGACCTGTTGCGAACGAATCCTTTGATGACACTGTTTAGCCTTTCAAACAACATCATGTTATGCAGGAATGTCGTCCCGAGCTAGATGATGTCGTCCATGACATGTACAAGAAGATGCACCATGATGTCGAAGAATGCGGGCGGGAAGTAAATCTCAAGCTCGCATATTATCATCACAATCTCTTCCTATAGCCTGTCGAGCTGCTTCACACCGATCGACTTCCTAGATATGACGTCGAAAAAGTTATAGAGGCCAAACAACATCTCACGGACATGCTTGTCCATTATCCCGTGGATCACAGCGGGGAGTATCTGCATCATCAGCACGTGATAGTCGTGAGACTTCATACCGCTGAACCTCTTCTTCGCCATGTCCAGATATCTTCTTATCTTCCCCGAGTAACCATGAGGAACTTTCACTCCTAGGAGGCACCTGAAAAACTGCTCGAGCTCCTCCAAACTCAAAGTGAAGCAGGTAGCACGAAGCACCACCTCATTGTTCTTAACTCTTTTGCGGCGACCTTGAGTCCCTTCCGTCTGATCATCATCATCATCGTCACTATCAGGGTATTGAAGATCTTTCTTGATGCCAAGAAATTTAAGGTCCTTTCTTGCTTTCGGCCCATCCTTGGTCCTCTCCGGCATGTTCAGTAGAGTGCCAAGCAGACTCTTGGTAACGTTCTTCGTGATGTGCATTACATCGAGTATATGGGGAGTGTGGAGGACCTTCCAATACGGCAGGTCCCAGAAAACAGACCTTGCTTTCCATACACCCAGCAACGGCTTTGTCCTTGGTCATTTTTTCTCGGCGCAGGGCAATCTACCCAATTATTCAAAAGATCCTCGATTTCTTTGCCGCTCCTCGGACGTGGGGCTCTTTCGAGCTTGTCCTTACCATTGAACAGGTCACCATGTTTTCTCCACGGGTGATCCATGCGGAGCCACTTTCGAGTACCTTAGGACACGGTTTTCAAAGACCCGGGATCCCTTGGTAGCTGGAGATGCGATGTCTCATCCATGCATTGTGTCCGTGGTTCACCTGGGTCGATACAGATGCGTAACCAGGATAGTCCTACACCGTCGTGAGCAATGCGGCTCACAGATGGAAATATTCTTTAGTGTAGGCATCCCACATATGGGCTGGCGTCTCCCACAAGCTGGCTAACTTCTCTCTCAATAGCCCGAGATACAGATGGATATTGATACCTGGTTGTTTCGGCCCCTAAATAAGAATGCTCATGTGTACATACCTTTGCTTCGTGCATATCCACGGGGGGAGGTTGTATGGCTATACAAACACGGGCCAGGTGCTATGCGTGCTACTCTGGTTTCCAAAAGGATTGAGTCCATCGGTGCTCATACCCGGCCTGACGTTCCTTGCATCGCCCCCGAACTCTTCGAACTCAATGTCTAATGCATTCCACTGGCTAGCGTCTGAAGGGTGTGTCAGGATCTTGCCCTTCTCTGGATCATCTTTGGGTTTCTCTCTTTCCGCTTGCCATTGCATGAGCTTTGCTTCCTTAGGATCTACGAAATATCGCTGCAGACGAGGGGTGATAGGAAAGTACCATACCACTTTTCGAGGAACTTTCTTGATCCCTCTCGTGTACCGTCCTTGGCCACACACCGGACATGTGGTTCTATCCGCGTACTCGTTCTGATAAAGTATGCAATCATTGATGCATGCGTGGTATTTAATGTGTGGTAGGTCGATAGGGCACACGATTTTCTTGGCCTCCTCGATACTTGTTGGCAATGTGTTCCCCTTAGGAATTCGGTCGTGCCAGTATTCCATGTTCGTGTTGAAGCTCACATCGGTCCATTTGTGTTCGGCCTTCATCTCCAGAGCCCTGACCGTTACACTCAAACGTGTATCCTCGCGGCGACACCCAGGATACAATGGAGTCATCCCGTCTACCTCCATTTGGGGTAGCTTGGCTTTCTCTCTAGCTGCAGCTTTGTCGTTGCTCGTCTCCTTGAGGAGCAGTACTTGAACATGAGGGTCCTGCAAGACCAAAGTTAGCAGCGTCTGTGTGTTTGCGTCTTCTCCTTCTTCATGCTAATCATGCCCGTCGCCATCTCCTTCTCCATGCTAATCATGCCCGCCGGCATCTCCTTCATCATGATGATCATGCCCACCGGCATCTCCTTCGTCATGATGATCATGCCCGGTAGAATCTTCGTCTTCTCGCCCGCCCACGTCTTCGTGACCACCATGTCGTGCCGATGCCTCATTAAGGTCGCGCATGAAACTACGCTTGAGTAGGTGACCCTCCAATTGTCCAGAATCAGGGTCGATCAAGCGCTGGAGTTTGCATGTTCGACTTGGACATCTTATCATGGTCTTGTTGTTCAGAATCATGTCCTCCTTTGCGTCTTTCTTGTACCTAGCAATTCGACCTTCGGTCATCGTGAGGACCATGGTTGCCTAAGCGGTCAAAACAAAGAGTATAGGTGAGAACCACACCATATGCACACACACATGCATGAATGCTAGCCGGAAAAATTCGGCATGACCTTTCCTAAAATTAGGACAAATGGGTAGTGCATAAATTTGCCGAAATGGCAATGAATCAACATTTCGGCAAACATCCATGCACCACACCGGCCGGGACAACAACAAGCAAGCAACAAAAAACTTCCTCCCAATGCAAACATTCATGCACCACACAAGCATCGTCTCGCCATGCATCGCACACACACCGCCCGCGCGACAAGCTTCACCTATATGTTCATGGCCAAGTACTCACCTAGTAGACACAATAATAGCGATACGAGACCGCGCGATGAGAGAGTGTGGACAAATAGATCTACAAGTTGGTGGAGAGGAAATTAGTAAACAAACAGAGATGTGAGAGAGAAAAGTAAGGAACTTTTAGATCTACAAGAGGGAGTATTTATGCTCGATAGTGTGTTCACGCCTCTAGTAATCTGGGGAATTGGCATAAATCTCTAAGGTACTAGATGTGCTTTTGCTACTAGGGAGAAAACAGCAATCCTTTGTTCATAGAACAATCATATTGTTTACTTTACACGCAATGCGTAATGCAATTATCTGTTGCTTGCAACTTAATACTGGACGGGGTTCGGATGATAACCTAAAGGTGGATTATTAGTCATAGATGCAGTTGGATTACGGTCTATGTATAATGTTGTAATTCCCAATCAAATCTAATAGGAGTATATGCATGTATGCTTTCTCGATGTTTGTCAATTGCCCCGTTGTAATTTGTTCACCCAACATGTCATATATCTTAAGGAGAATCACCACTAGTGAACTATGGAACCCGGTCCTTTCTTTTACCATCAATATACAACCGTTTATTGTTTTCAGTTTACTTTCTGCAAGCTATTACTTTCTTCCACATAATACGTTTAATCCTTTGTTTTCAGTAAAACCGTTGAGATTGACAATCTCACTGTAAGTTGGGGGAAAAGTTATGTGGTTATGTTGTGCAGGATTCCAAGTTGGAAACAACACCTTGGACATGTTTCCTTGCTCCTACTGGTTCGATAACCTTGGTTTCATAACTGAGGGAAACTTACTGTTGTGCTCATCATACCTTCATCTTGGGGTTCCCCAACGAGCTCGATATCAACCACGAGTCAGCAAGTACTTTTCTGGCGTTGTTGCCGGGGAGTCAAGGACATCTTCACAAGGGGAGTCCCTCATAACCAATCTCTTTACTTTGTTTTATTTGTTTTTCTTAGTTTATTTTTGCTTTGTTTACTTGTTTCTTTATCAAAAACACAAAACTATTAGTTGTACTAGTTTGCTTTATTTATTAAAAACACAAAATAATGACTACTCTTGAAAACACTAAGTTATGTGACTTCACTAGCACCAACAACATTGATTTCATGTGCACACCTATTGCTCCACCTGTTCCTAAAGCTACTTTATTTGAAATTAAACCTGCTTTACTCAATCTTGTTATGAGAGAAAAATTTTCTAGTATTGGTACTGAAGATGTTGCTACTCATCTTAATAATTTTTTTGAACTTTGTGAGATGCAAAAGCATAGGGATATAGATGGGGATATTATTAAGCTTAAATTGTTTCCTTTCTCTTTGAGAGGAAAAGCTAAAGAATGGTTGCAATCCCTAACTAGAAATAGTATTGATTCTTGGACGAAATGCAAAGATGCTTTCATTGGAAAATACTATCCTCTTGCTAAGATTATATCTATGAGAAGTGAGATAATGAAGTTTAAACAATCTGATAGAACATGTTGCTCAATCTTGGGAAAGAATGAAATCTTTGTTAAAGAATTGCCCCACTCATGGACCGGCTTCTTGGATGATTATCCAAACCTTTTATGCAGGACTTAATTATTATTCAAGAAATCTACTGGATTCTGCTGCTGGAGGTACCTTTATGACCATTACTATGGGTGCTGCAACAAAGCTTCTAGATAATATGATGGTTAACTATTATAAATGGCACACTGAGAGAGCTCCACAAGGTAAGAAGGTAAATTCTGTTGAAAAAACCTCTTCCTTGAGTGATAAAATTGATGTTATTATGTCTATGCTTGTTACTGGGAAACTCATATTGATCCAAATCACGTTCCCTTAGCTTCTTTGGTTGCTCAAGAAGAGAAAAATGATGTGAACTTTATAAGAAATAATAATTTTGGCAACAATACTTATGGTAATAACAATTATAGGCCTTACCCTCCTAATAATACTTATGGTTATCGTGGAAAACTTGGAATACCCAGTTAAGGAAGAATTTTAGAAGTTGAAAGAGCCACTAAAAACTTCATGCAAATGCAATATGAGAAAAATAAATTATTTACTAAAACCATGGAGGAACAATATTAGTCATCAACTTGAGAGTTTAAATAGGGAAATCCCTAGTTTGCAATTGAAACTTTCTAATGATGAAATAAATATATCATCTTTGTCTGAAGCACAATCCTCCTTGATTAATAGAATGGCTGCTAAACCTGAAACTATTGAAAATCCCTTTGCTGATACTAATGCCATACAAGTTAGAATTGATGAAAATGTTAGATTATTAGCTGAATTGCATGCTAAGTGGGAAATAGAAGATGAAATTCCTAGAAATATTAGTGTTTCTATTATCACTGCCACTAATGTTGAATCTAGTAAACCCAATGGAACCTTTTCTAATAAAAATACTAAAATTCTTCGGAATATGGGAAACAATAGCTCCACTACTTTAGATGATAATTATGATTTTGATCTTGATGGTTGCAATATCGCTGAAGTAATTAAGTTCCAACAAAATCTTGCTAAAAGTCCTAATGCTAGTGCTATGAATATGGCCTTTACAAAACATATTACTGATGCTCTCATAAAAATTAAAGAAGAAAAGATGAAACATAAAGCTTCTATTCCTATGAAACTAGAAGATGGTTGGGAGCCCATCATTAATATGAAAGGGAATGATTTGGATTTCAAAGCTTTATGTGATCTTGATAGTAGTGTTTCTATTATGACTAGAAGATTTATGATATACTTGATTTGCCACCATCAGAAGATTGTTATTTAAATGTCCCACTTGATGATAATGCTAAAAACAAACTCATGGATAGTATTAATGATGTTCTTATTATGGTTAACAATGCCTATGTCCCCGTTGATTTCTATGTTTTGGATGTTGAATGCAAAGCTTCTTGTCCTATTACTTTGGGAAGACCTTTTCATAGAACTGTTGGTGCCATTAGTTATATGAAAGAAGGCACCATTAAATATCAACTCCCACTCAAGAAAGGTATCGAACACTTCCCTAAGAAAAGAGAGAATATCCCTTTTGCCTCTCCTATGAAATCAAAATTTTCTCTTAATGCTTCTTCATTTGAGAACACTTGATTCTTTTCTTGCTTCTTATGCCTAACTTAAAGGCGTTAAATAAAAGTACTTATTGGGAGATAACCCAAAAGTTTTAGATGAGTCTTGGAAGTTATTACCTGTAATAATCTCTCCTTATCCTTTTTATTTGCTTTTTGTGCCAAGAGTAATCTCTAATGAGAGAGAATTAATGCTTGGGAAAGTTGCTGTCCCGAAACAGGTTATTGTGCTTCACTGAAAACAATCGTGTAAAATTTCTGTATGTTGTTTTGAGGCATGAATTTTTGTGCTTCTGCCCCAGGTTGTTTTCTTACATTCGTTAGTTTAACACTTTTCGCTTTGAGCAACAGAATGTCTTCGAAAAAATTGGTTTTTACCTGCTGGTTTGTTTTGACAGATTTCTGCCATTATTTGCATTTGCTTCTTGTTGATTCCTTTTTGAGTTCTCTTTGGGGAATTGAGCTTTTTGAGGGAAGTGCTACAGTAGCTTGTGTTTTAATGGAAGTTTTATTGGTGCTGAAAATGAACCCAAAGACTTATTATCTTGAGTGCACTAATGTTGCTAATAAAGATTGTGTGAAGTTTTGTATGAAGGAAAAAATTTCAGGTGTATGGAGAGAATGATGTAATGAGATGAAGAATGGACTAAAACTCAAGCTTGGGGATGCCACCCGTGTCACCCCAAGAAATATCCAAGAATTACAAGCGTCAAAGCTTGGGGATGCCCAAGGCATCCCCTTCTTCATGAATAAAAATCCCATGTTTCTTCCAAACACTTCATTTTTATTGTTTCATGCACAATCGTGTTGTTTGTGGAGCGTATTTGTTTTTGTTTTTAGTTTTGGTTTGCTTGGTTTGCTTAGTTTTCTTGAATAAATTGGTTGGACCCCCTCTTTCATACATTAGTTTTCAAATAGTTTGGTTTGATTTGGAAAAGAGTAGGAAAAGTTCATGCTTAAGTGGTTAAAGGAGCCTATTTTTTACTGTTGCGTATGCTTTGTCATGTCATGCTTGATATTTTTTTGGCTTTATGTTTAGTAAATTTTGCTGTAGCATGACATGTTATAAACAATTGAGATTGCTTAATGTGCCTTGAAAGAATCATGCGTTGTTTTAGCATATTAAAGCATAGTATTGTGGTATTGTCCTTTGATGCTTTATTTGGGTTGACTTGGCACAGGATCACACCATGTTATGACTATCCCAAGTCACCATAGCCTCTATGATCCTTTAGTTTTCTACTTGCAATATCACTTTATGCTTTAATTAATCATGTTTTGTCGATTTGCATGATTATGGCCATTATTGCTCTCTTAGTTAGTCGCTCCTAGTCTTTTGCTAGCCTCCATAACAAAGTATGAGTTCCACTCATGCATCTAACTCCAAATAAAACCAAGTTATTCCAAAGAGTCCACTATACCTACCTAGTAGCATTTGCTATTCCAAGTATATTCATGTTTTTATCTACCTTCCGAATTAAACTTGTTATGAGAAAACTAGTGATTAAAGCTCTCACGAACTTGATGGCACACTTTACTTTTCTTGCCCCTAATAAACTTGAACCATTGTGTCGTCTATGTTGTATATGCTTGCACTTATATGTCGGGGATTAGCAGAACCATGCTGTCATGGGGAACGCTTTCAACATTGCACTTGTACTTTGTACCTAGATGATATCATGCTCTTTTGTCTATGGATGTCGTCGATGTGAAATGAAAGGGGAGCTTGTAAGTCCATGGAGTTATGTATGTTTGTTAGAGAAACGCCTAGGCTGTCGGTCTAATCCTGCCAAATCATTGTGGAAACCTGCAGCGTAACCATAATGAGCAATCTATGAAGAATTTTTCTTATAAAAAAAGAGATAGAGATTGAGAAAAAGAGAAAAAGAGAAAAAAAGAGATGAGAAAAGAGGAAAGAGAGAAAAAAGCACCATTTTCCCATGGTAAATAAGAAGATCGTTGAGATGCTTGTTGTCTGCTTGCCTTGTCATTTTGATATGGGGATTCTTCCATATCATTGGGCAAGGTGTACCCCATTGGCGGTTCTCTATGATACACCTGTACTTACTATGACAAGAACTTACCAGTAACTAAACTTGAGTAACATGAGGAGCGGCCCTCGTATTCAAGGGACATGAGATTTCCAACTTATACTTTGTCAAGCATATACTCCATAGTTTGTTCACTTTAAGCTTAATCACATCAAGATGCTTATGATAGGGGCAATGGGAGCTGAAAGCTAATAAGTACCATAATTTTTGGAAGCTCTTTATGAAACTTGAATCCCTGCTTCCTTCTATGAAGGCCTTTCTCTTACTTTTATGTTGAGTCTCCATCTTCTATCTTTATGCACCTATTGAGAGAGCATAGTGGCCATTCTTAGTTTAATGTGCATTGTCCCAAGACTTGTTGATTGATGCATAACTTTGATATTGTTTGTTCTTAAATTATTTGTATCTAGTCACCCTTATGAACTTTGAAGGAATCCTATGCATTTATTTTTTGCTACTCCATGAGGGACAAGCTGAATGCCACTATGCTATGTTTTCTTTATGTGAAACAAACAAACATCTTGCAAAGCATTGTTATTCATGAATCTCTTGTTTGTGCCTTTTCATGTTACAACATAGTTGCTATGTCTTATTGTTAGAACTTTATCTTTCATGCTATGTTGAAGTACTATGATCCCAACTACCAATGTTTTACAAATATTTTGATCAAGTTTATGATGGTGCATGTCACCTCAAAAATTATTCTTTCTTTTTATCACTTACCTACTCGAGGACGAGTAGGAGTTAAGCTTGGGGATGTTGATACGTTGCAAACGTATTTATAATATTTGATGTTCCATGCTTGGTTTATATCTACTTTCTTATGTTTTTCCCACACTTTGGAGTACTTTTTATACACTTTCTTGGACTAACCTATTAACAAGATGCCATAGTGCCAGCTGCCTGTCTGTTGTTTTTGGTTCCAGGAAAGTCAGAAAATGAATATTCTCGGAATTAGACGGGACAAAAGCCAAAGTCAATATTTCACCGAGGGGGACACGGAGCCGGAATACAAGACGGAGAGGGGCCAAGGGCCGGCCACACCACCTGGACGCGCGGCCAGGCCTAGCCCACGCCAGGGGGTGGTGTGGCCGCCTAGGGCACCCCCTCGGCCTCCCCTTTCGCCTATATATTTCCTTGATCAGGAGCCTAAGGACCCGATCAAAAATCCTAAGGACCCAATCAAAATCGACGAAAGAGTCTGTAGCCATCGTCATCTCCATCCCTAGGTTGGGAGGGATCTGAAGCTCTTCCTAGCACCCTGTCGGAGGGGAGAATTCACCCTGGAGGCCTTCTTCATCACCATGCAAGCCTCTGGTGTGTTGCGTGAGTAGTTCATCCTTGGACTACGGGTCCATGTAGTAGCTAGATGGTTGGTTCTTCTCCTTTGTGCTATCATGTCTAGATCTTGTGAGCTCCGTTCATGATCAAGATCATCTATTTGTAATTATACATGTTGTGTTTGCGGGGATTCGATGGATAATGAGATGCTATTTCAGATTGATTATTGATTCTATCATGTCTTTGTTATTTGTGATCTTGCATGCTCTCCATTGTTAGTATATATCTTTGCCGAGTAGATGCTAGCAACTCCAAGGGGGAGTATTTATGCTCGATAGTGGGTTCATGCCTCTAGTAATCTGGGGAAGTGACAGAAATCTCTAAGGTACTAGATGTGCTGTTGCTACTAGGGAGAAAACAACAATCCTTTGTTCATAGAACAATCGCATCACTACTACGAAACAACCTATAGATAGACAAGATGTTTAGTGGAACATATGCGAAAGCATGCGCCACAGGAAAACATCAGTGACGCACCAGAAAGCATGCGCCACAAAAGATTGGAAATTCTGTGGCGCATTGCCACAGAAGATTGGTGGGACCCGCCAGCCGGGGTCGGTTAATCCAAGTTCCGTGGCGCATTCTGAAATATGCGCCACAGAAGTTGCCTCTTCTGTGGCACATATTTCAGAATGCGCCACAGAACATGGAGGGGGGCCCCACCATGGAATCTAATTCACCCAAGTTCTGTGGCGCATGTTGGGATATGCGCCACATATATGTTTCACTTCTGTGGCGCATATCCAAACATGCGCCACAGAACATGGAGGTGGGCCCCACACAGGGAATCTTATTCATCCACTTCTGTGGCGCATATGGACTTATGCGCCACACAAGTTTCAGCATCTGTGGCGCATTTCGTCCATATGCGCCACAAATGAGGGCATCCAGATCCATATGTTAAAAAGGTGACAAGAGCTAGCTTTCTTATCTATCTATCCACCACCAACTATTTCACATCTCTACCTCCTCCCAACTCGTCTTCCTCCTCCCTCACACCCCATCTTGCCCATAGTTTCTCCATTTTCTTGTAACTAAACCTACTTTAATCCATAGATTGGTAAGTGGAAGCTTCGCTCCAACTTCTAGATCTAAAAGTTCCTTACTTTTCTCTCTCACATCTCTATTTGTTTACTAATTTCCTCTCCACCAACTTGCATTGTAGATCTATTTGTCCACACTCTCTCATCGTGTGGTCTCGTCTCGCTATTATTGTGTCTACTATAGGTGAGTACTTGGCCATTGTGAACATGTAGGTGAAGCTTGTCGCGCGGGCGGTGTGTGTGTGTGATCCATGGCAAGACGATGCTTGTGTGGTGCATGAATGTTTGCAATGGGAGGAAGTTTTTTGTTGGTTGCTTGTTGTTGTCGGGCTCGGCCGGTGTGGTTGCATGGATGTTTGCCGAAATGTTTATTCATTTCCATTTCGGCAAATTTTTGCACTACCCATATGTCCTAATTTTAGGAAAGGTCATGCAGAATTTTTTCCGGCTAGCATTCATGCATTTGTGTGTTCATATGGTGTGGTTCTCACCTATACTCTCTGTTTTGACCGCTCAGGCAACCATGGTCCTCACGATGATCGAAGGTCGAATTGCTAGGTACAAGAAAGGCGTGAAGGAGGACATGATTCTGAACAACAAGACCATGATAAGATGTCCATGTCGAACATGCAAACTGTAGCGCTGGATCGACCCTGAATCTGGACAATTGGAGGGTCACCTGCTCAGGCGCGGTTTCATGCGCGACCTCAATGAGGCGCCGACAGGACATGGTGGTGGTCACGAAGACGTGGGCGGGCGAGAATATGAAGAGTCTACCGGACATGATCATCATGATGAAGGAGATGCCAGCGGGCATGATCATCATGACGAAGGAGATGCCGGGGGGCATGATCAGCATGGAGAAGGAGATGGCGACGGGGATGATCATGATCATGAAGAAGGAGAAGACCGGAACACACAGACGCTGCTAACTTCGGTCTTGTAGGACCCTCATGTTCAAGAACTGCTCCTCAAGGAGACGAGCAACAACAAAGCTGCAACCAGAGAGAAAGCCAAGCTGGCCCAAATGGAGGTAGACGGGATGACTCCATTGTATCCTGGGTGTCGCCCCGAGGATACACGTTTGAGTGTAACGCTCAAGGCTCTAGAGATGAAGGCCGAACACAAATGGACCGACGTGAGCTTCAACGCGAACATGGAATACTGGCACGACTGACTTCCTAAGGGGAACACATTGCCAACAAGTATCGAGGAGGCCAAGAAAATTGTGTGCCCTCTCGACCTACCACACATTAAATACCACACATGCATCAATGATTGCGCACTTTATCGGAACGAGTACGCGGATAGAACCACATGTCCGGTGTGTGGCCAAGGACGGTACAAGAGAGGGAACAAGAAAGTTCCTCGAAAAGTGGTATGGTACTTTCCTATCACCCCTCGTCTGCAGCGATATTTCGTAGATTCTAAGGAAGCAAAGCTCATGCAATGGCAAGCGGAAAGAGAGAAACCCGAAGATGATCCAGAGAAGGGCATGATCCTGACACACGCTTCAGACGCTAGCCAGTGGAATGCATTAGACATTGAGTTCGAAGAGTTCGGGGGCGATGCAAGGAACGTCAGGCTGGGTATGAGCACCGATGGACTCAATCCTTTTGGAAACCAGAGTAGCACGCATAGCACCTAGCCCGTGTTTGTATGGCCATACAACCACTCCCCGTGGCTATGCACGAAGCAAAGGTATGTACACATGAGCATTCTTATTTAGGGGCCAAATCAACCAGGTATCGATATGCATCTGTATCTCGGGATATTGATAGAGGAGTTAGTCAGCTTGTGGGATATGCTGGCCCATACGTGGGACGCCTACACTAAAGAATATTACCATCTCAGAGCCGCGTTGCTCACGACCGAGCAGGACTATCCTGGTTACGGATATGTATCGGCCCAGGTGAACCACGGACACAATGCATGCGTCAAGTGCATGGATGAGACACCGCATCTCCAGCTACCAAGGGATCCTGGGTCTTCGAAAACCGTGTTCCAAGGTACTCGAAAGTGGCTCCGCATGGATCACCCGTGGAGAAAACATGGTGACCTGTTCAATGGTAAGGACCAGCTCGAAAGAGCCCCGCGTCCGAGGAGCGGCGAAGAAATCGAGGAGCTTTTGAATAATTGGGTAGATTGCCCTGCGCCTGGAAAAAAATGACCGAGGACAAAGCCGCTGCTGGGTGTATGGAAAGCAAGGTCTGTTTTCTGGGACCTGCCGTATTGGAAGGTCCTTCACACTCCCCATAGCCTCGATATAATTCACATCACGAAGAACGTTACCGAGAGTCTACTTGGCACTCTACTGAACATGCCAGAGAGGACCAAGGATGGGCCGGAAGCAAGAAAGGACCTTAAATTGCTTGGCATAAAGAAAGATCTTCAGTACCCTGATAGTGATGATGATGATCATCATCAGGAAGGGACTCAAGGTCGCCGCAAAAGAGTTAAGAAGAATGAGGTGGTGCTTCGCGCTGCCTGCTTCACTCTGAGTTTGGAGGAGCTCGAGCAGTTTTTCAGGTGCCTCTTAGGAGTGAAAGTTCCTCATGGTTACTCGGGGAAGATAAGCAGATATCTGGACGTGGCGAAGAAGAGGTTTAGCGGTATGAAGTCTCATGACTGTCACATGCTGATGACGCAGATACTCCCCGTTGCGATCCGTGGGATAATGGACGAGCATGTCCGTGAGACGTTGTTTGGCCTCTGTAACTTTTTCGACGTCATATCTAGGAAGTCGATCGGTGTGAAGCAGCTCGACAGGCTACAGGAAGAGATCGTGATGATACTATGCGAGCTTGAGATTTACTTCCTGCCCGCATTCTTCGACATCATGGTGGATCTGCTTGTACATGTCGTGGACGACATCATCCAACTCGGACCGGCATTCCTGCACAACATGATGTCGTTTGAAAGGCTAAACGGTGTCATCAAAGGATTCGTCGCAACAGGTCTCGTCCAGATGGAAGCATAGCCAAGGGCTTTCTGATCTACGAGTGCATCGCCTTCTACCAGAATTATCTAACCACTGAGAACGAGAATGTTCGAATACCCACAAAGAAGCACCTCGGCAGGCTCGGTGGATATGGTCACCGCGAGGGCTGCCGCTCACTACATGTCGGCATTGATGGTCGACGCAGTGATTTTGAAAGGGCACACTGAGTCGCGCTACAACACATTGAAGTGGTCAACCCTTGGGTCGAAGAGCACCGAAGCTTAATCGAGTAGGAGTATGTTGACCAGGGCTGACCAAGGATGAAGTAGCTACTGGACATGGCATTGGACATGGCACTGTGACATTTCTATTTGCATATAAAATATTTTCCATGGAGTAGCTACTAGACATATTACTCAGGCATGTCATGTCTATATTTCTGGACAGATTCTCGACATATCAAATAGCTTACTTCTATGTTTCTGAAAAGATAGCTATTGGAGTACCATGCTTGAGTTCATAATATTTGAGTAGTGTTTGTACTTTGTCATGGATTAGAGATACCGCCCTTCCTTTTATTCAGAGATACTTGTTTATTTAAGCTCTGTCCATTTAGTGATCCCTGAAGGACATGTACTGCTGCTGTAGGACATGTACTGCTGCTGTACTTCTATATTAAACTATGCACTGCTGAAGGACATGTACTGCTGCTGTATATACTGATTATTTCTGCACATTTGCAGATTTCTGAGCACTATAGAATTCTGTTTATGATCATACTTTTTTGTCTTGTATGAGAAATACTAGGCATTCTAGTTAATATCTGTTATACATGCTGTATGGGGATGATGGTACCTGCTGTTGAAATGTACTGTGGATGATGGATGATGGATATTAGGGTCAATGCATGGGGGATGGGGTCTTTTGTCTTGCAGGGATATATTTCTTCGTTTGAGTTGCCCATTTCTCCCGAAGTGTCGATTCACTTCCGTTTCGGTTGTGAAATGGGCACTCCTAGGTCAAAAAATTAGCAAAGGTCATGCCGAATTTTTCGGCCGAGATTTGTGCTAACTTTTTGCCTCTTTTAAATAGAGTAGTGCAAACATGTCGGGCAACAAGGAGTCTGGCCCTTCTAAGCACATGATCAGCGTCGAAGAACAAGCTAGACAGGCCAACCAGTCATTCTGGTAGGGGTCCCAACAGGAGGAGGAGGAGGCGATGAGGATGACACCACCACCGGAGGAGGAGGCGACCGTCGCAAGAGCTACTAGGGCCAATGAGGGCGGAGATCCTGATTACGAGGGGGACGAAGACGACTACTATCGAACTAGTGAAGGCGGCGGTGAAGAGGATGAAACCACCGATGGCGGCGAGCGCACGGATGGCGGTAGCGGCAACCCGGCCGCTTCTCAGAAGAAGAAGAATAAGGAACAGAAGGAGCAAAAGGTGCCAGTGCTCGCCACCGTCTGCGATGAGTTCACTGAGGTCACAGAAAGTGGCCTACCCATTGCGCCAGAGGCGATTGCTAAAGGGTACGGCCTGCAACTCGGGTGCATCATCCGGGAAAGCATGTCGATCAACACGCTGACCATGCAGCTTTGGTCGATACCCTCCTTAAGAAGCTTCACAAGCGATACAGATTCCCAGAGCAGTTTAGAAACCTCGAGAGAAAGAACCCGGTGAACAAACTAGCCCTCACGAAGATGAGCAACGCCTTCAGCAGCTAGAAAACCTGGGTGAAGAATAGCATTGACAAAGGTGAAAGCTGGGAGGTTATTAGTAAGAAAAATCCGATGCTCGACGAAGAGGAGTTTAGGATATTCAAGGCGGATATAGCTACCGCTGACGCTATAAAATGGACTCAATGGGGAAGGAGTATGCGGGAACAGAACATAGGTAACCACCGCCTTGGAAGCGGCGGTTACAGGGGGAAACAGGTCATTTGGGACAAGGAGGACGCCGAGCTTGAACGCCTTGGTAAAGACAACCCTTGGCTTAAAATCACGGACTTGCAGCTTAGGCAATTTGTTTGGGCCCGCTACGACCTGGACAAGGAAACATGGGAGTTCATCACCGACGATCCGGAGGTGAAGGACTTCGAGAAGAATCTGGTAAGGAATTTATCGCTGATCTCAAGTCTATTGCGTTCTAATTAAAATAATGAAGCCAAGAATCTAAATGGGTTCACCTTTCCTTGTCTCCGCAGGAGGATGAAATGAACGCTACTGCCACAGAGTCGTCCTAGGATTCGACGGAGCCGTGGGACACGGTTTTCAACAGGCGACCAATGCTTACAAGAAGAGGGACAAGGGGTTGCCGCCATCCTCAGCTGGCCGTGTGTCCGGCTTCGGTACGAGCATGAAGTTCAAGGAGTACTACAAAGAGGACGCCAAGAAAAGAAGGGCGAGGAAGAACCAGGATAAAGCCGCTGTTGCAGAGCTGAAGATGAAGGTGCAGACACTAGAGGAGAAGGCGGTGGACCAGAAAACGGCGGACAAGTTAGTGGAAGAGAAGCTCCGCTCGATGATCCCCCCTGAGTTTTTCGAGGGGCTTACTGCTTGGAATTCGGGAGGTCAATAGGGGTCGATACATCTGCCCATCTTAAGCGGCAGCAACTCGGCCATCAATGTTACCGTGTCGCCAGACCTGGTGACCCTGCCGGCCGTCAACGTCGGGATCCAGCCGCTCGTTTTGGTCAAACCGACGCCCCCTCCCGCCAAAGATACCAATAAGGCGAGGCCGACAGCGGTGGTGCTTCGTGAGGCACCCGAGCGGGAGATTGCAGATGATGATAGGCCGGCCGCCGGCATCGGCCGTGTCTCTACATTAGCCGAGATCCACGCCATCACCAAGGTAATTAATTAGTTAGTACACGTCATCTCCTTTATGCCTTTGATGCATGACTGTTGCCATCTCATGACGCCCAACAACATGTTTTTGCCTCAGGACACTTCTTGCGTACTCCTTCTTAAAGATGTCGGTGGTGAGTTGAAGGATGTTGCCAAGGGCACTCTTATACAACCGGCGAGCCGCACGATGCACAACAGTCCAATGGATGATGATGTGATGAGGGTCAGGTTGGCTCGGGTGTTGCCAGGGTGCGACGACATGGACCCCCCTTTCAACCTCAGGGAGCCGACAAACACAAGACCCTTAGGGAATGCTACAACTGGCCCTTGACATGGCCGAAGACCTAGATTCGTCTTGCGGGGGGAGCACCGACGCTACCTCTCGACCGATCATCGCCTGGCCACCACCTCGGAAGCCAGTAGCCGCCGTTGTCGCCACCACTAGCCGTCACCATCAACTCTTGGCAGCGTGTGCACCGCCACATGGCAAAGATGTTGTGCCGCAACTGTCGTCGCCCCCGCTACCACCACCACATGATGGCACCCATGAAGATGATGATGAATTGGTCAACGTTGACGACTTCATCAACACCAGCGCCGCCAAAGGATTGTATATGCCTTCTGTGGATGAAGAACCCTTCGCAGCTCGCGACGACCATCAAGCTGGTCGGCCCAATACATGCACGCAGCGCCTGGTCTTCCATGGTCTTTCTCAAGAGACGCCTCTGACCGCTGATCCACCGCAAGAGAAACCGGGATTGGTTTTCAGCCCCAATACACTCCAAAAGGCGACTGGTGAGCAGATGGCAGTGGCTGACACTGTTGTGAAGAATAAGCACTACAGGAAGAGAGGTAATAATAATAAGAAGAAGGGTGCGAGCCAGCCTCTTTTGAAGAGGATCCGGGGTCAGGACACCGTCATTGTACCATCCACACAATTTGGCTTGCCCCGAGTGCATGTAGCTAGTGATCCGATATTGACTCCGGATATGATCTACATTGCGGTTGGAGCCATGTTAACTTTGCACGAGGGTGTCAAGACACTAGAGGCCCTCCTTCTTAAAGACGAAGATCCAAATTACCCGGTTTTCACGACCAAGGTGCCATTGGACGTGGGCTTCGTTGATGAACCCCCCGCGGATATATTTTTCATAGCGTTCGAGGACATATTCAAGCTATTTCTCATGAAACGGCTGGACTATAACTTGGTCCGCCTATACGATCAAGAGAGAAAGTACCCCGGAAATCGTGATAGTGGATCCCTACTACATGCGGGACAACCAGTTGGTCGAAGGATCAGAGACACGGACTAAGGCGACGACGTACCTCGAGAAGTTCATGGTGGACAATAAGAGGAAGGGCACACTTCTTTTGCCTTTCTTTCCTGAGTAAGTACGCACACTCGCTCATCGCCACCGAACTTATGCATTTCTTATAGATTTCTTCCTTTCCTCTTTTTCCAACATTCCGTTCCAATTGTGTTGCGCAGAGACAAATACTGCACACTCATCGTCCTTGCCCCGAGGTATTCGCTAGCCACGTATTTCGACTCGGGGAGTTTGACAAAGAAGAAAGACTACACCAGAATAAGGGGTGTTCTCAATGAGGCTCTCGAGGGCTACACCAAGAAGGGATGCACCTTCGTAGATAAGGGGGAATGTATCAAGGATGGCAAACACGTGTTCAAGCATGTGCTCGACTTCCTCTGTGTCAAGCAGTCAACTAGTGGTGCCAAGGAGGCCTTCTACGTCCTCCATCACCTTAAAGGCTATGTTCGGGATTGCCATAACCTAACGCTGCCATCTAGTCTCCAAGGATTGGCCGAAACTTTGGCGAAAATCGACGATGCTGATCTTAGAGAAGACTTCCATCGCATTCATATGAAGTTGTCGCAAATCATCATTGAAGATGTCAACACAAGGGGCGGTGCCCTACAACAAGCCAGAGGGTTGAGTAAGAGGGAGATCGAAGAACGCCTCCGTAAGCAGGGTGACACAAGGACGTGGATGACGAAAGAGGGCTATGTACCATTTCCGAAGCCGAGCGATAAGAAGAAGTCTTCATCATTATCGATGTGTGCCTCTAGCATGATCCAGTGTGTGTATATTCTTGATGGACGCCTGTTGTATTAGTGTGTGTCATAAACTTTACTATTTCGTGGTCGAAATGGTCATTGTTGTTAGACTTAAACTACCTTGTGGTCGTGTTGTCGTTGAACTTATTGCTTCTATGATGATCTAACTTTTAGGTTTATGGATCCTTTGTTTTATATTCTATGAACATATATATATATATGGATGTGAACCCTTTATTCATTCTTTTCATTGTATTTTTACTAATATGCCTTGTCGTCTATAGAGATGGTGACGAGTTGGTATGTGGTGTACATGGTTAGGGTTCCAGCAGTCTACGAGGAGTGGGAGGATTGCCACAAACAAGTGAACAAGTTCAGCGGCAACATCTACAAAGGATACGCGACTAGAGAGGAGGCGATAGCCAAGTGGAGGAACCACCTGTGGAAGAAGAACCGGGTGAAGATATTGGTCGGGCTAATGCTCTTGCTCACCATTATCACAGCTGTATTCTATTTGATCCTAGTGTAGGCGGCGGTGACCACTTCATATTTGTAATGTGAGATGATATGAACTTTGTATTCGGCGCTTGTGTAAAAATTTGGCACTTGACACTATATATGTATCTCGATCGGGCTCTAAGTGTTTGTATTATATATATGTCGGTTTTCATGCATCTACTACTTGTGCAATGTATTTTATACTCATCTGGATTACTGTATAAATACCTGATTATACACCAGGAAAGTATTTTACTTTGAATATGTGTTACGCAATTAGTGGCGCATATAATTATATAGCCAGTGGCACATATACATAAATGCGCCACAGAAGTTCTTCATGTGGCGCATATGAAGAAATGCGCCACAAAAGTCTGGAACTTCTGTGGCGCATATCCATATGCGCCACAGGAAGAAGATATCAGTGGTGAGATAACAGTGGCGTCTAGGATATGCGCCACAGAAGATGTATTTTCATGCGCCATAGAAGAGCTGTTTCCTAGTAGTGCATTGTTTACTTTACACGCAATGCATAATGCAATTATCTGTTGCTTGCAAGTTAATACTGGAGGGGGTTCGGATGATAACCTGAAGGTGGATTATTAGTCATAGATGCAGTTGGATTACGGTCTATGTATAATGTTGTAATGCCCAATCAAAGCTCATAGGAGTCAAGATGATTAGTATATGCATGTATGCTTTCTCGATGTTTGTCAATTGCCCCGCTATAATTTGTTCACCCAACATGTCATCTATCTTAAGGAGAATCACCACTAGTGAACTATGGACCCCAGTCCTTTCTTTTACCATCAATCTACAACTGTTTACTGTTTTTTGTTTACTTTCTGCAAGCTATTACTTTCTTCCACACAATACGTTTAATCCTTTGTTTTCAGAAAACCGGTGAGATTGACAACCTCACTATAAGTTGGGGGCAAAGTTTTGGGTTGTGTTGTGCAGGATTCCAAGTTGGAAACAACACCTTGGAGGTGTTTCCTTGCTCGTACTGGTTCGATAACCTTGGTTTCATAACTAAGGGAAACATACTGGTGTGCTCATCATACCTTCCTCTTGGGGTTCCTCAACAAGCTCGATATCAACAACGAGTAAGCAGCGGTGGAGCCTGCGCGGCCGGCGCACCAGTGATTTCCGCCATCTTCTTCATCCAGGTGCACTGGCGTGTGGTATGTGTAGCCGGTTTGTTGGCTCCGCTGTGGAACTTGCATGGCCCGTCAAGCATTGACTCGATGGTGTACTTGGGCCTCAGAGGTCGGTCATCAGGCTTCTGTCTCTGGCTTCCGCCTGCAGCCGGATCCTCCTGCACTACGGCCACCTTCCTGGAACCATATTGGTTATCCGGCTGGCCGTCCTTTCTTTTGCCGTGGAGGTTGTCATGCCGCCTGGAGTTATGGCCATTCCCTTCCAGCTGGCGCCTATCCACAGCGACGTTGACGATGATTTGCCCTTGGTCGTCCACCCGGATGGATCTTTTCATTGCCGTGTTAACGGTGGTGTACTTGTCTGCGATGGCCATGGTCTGCGCCATGGTGGTGGGCTCCACCCGGCGAAGCTTGTGCTTGAGCATAGTGTTGTCTCTGCAGCTATTGACGAAGATGTCAACCGCCTGGTGCTCGTGCACCCCCTCGCAGGAGTTGTGCAAGCTTGTCCACCGGGTGATGTAGGAGCGATCGGATTCATCCGCACCTTGCACGCAAAGAGCAAGCTCGCCGGGTCGACCTGGGCGCTTGTAGGTGCCAGTGAAGTTGCGGACAAATGCCTTCTTGAAGTCAATCCATGCATTAATGCTGTTGTCGGGGAGGCTGTTGAGCCATGTCCTGGCCGAGTCGAGGAGCATGAGGGGGGCGTAGCGCATAGCCACCCGGTGGTTGCCGTTTGTGATGCCCACCACGGTGGTGTAGTCCACCAGTCAGTCCTCCGGCTTGACCGAGCCATTGTACTTTGGCGTATCTCTTGGGAGCAAAAATGCCTATGTAAACGGTTCATTCTGGATTCGCAGTCTGAAACATCTTGGACCGGTTGGGCTTTCTTCTTCCAGCGCGCGTGACTGGACTAGTAGGTCGATGCATGCGTGCATGTCTTATGGTTCTTCCAGCTCCAGCGGTCCCAGATGACCGGATAGGCGGGACTTGGGCAGCGCTTGGCCTTTTCCGGCTTCGTCTGCCGGCTCACAATTTTTGCTGGTAACAGCTGCTATGTCGCAGGCATTGTGCCAATGGCCTACTGATCCACCGCATGGGCGGTTGCTCGGCCTTGCTCTGTTTGGGGAACATGCCTTGCTGCCGCCCGCAGCCGGATCCGCCATCTGGCGTGCCGGTTGGGTCCTGCTGTTGCCGGCCATGCTAAGTTCTACCTCAGCCTACTGTTTGTTTGCCGTAACCATGAGGAGCTGGACACGTGCCTGCTGACGGAGCATCTCCTCGCTCTCTAGGTGGCTTAGCTCTACGACTGCCGCCTCCGCGGCTCTCGTGTTTTTGGCGAGAGTGCTGTAAACCGGCTGCACCGTGGGCGTACGCGGATCAGCAGCGCGATCCATCTCCGAACCGAGGTTTCAGCCTTGGGGTTGGGCCAGGCGGCTGGTGCCGGGTAAGTGGGCGAATTTGTGCACAACGTTGTACTCGCGCATGGTCGCATTCATCCGCCGTTGGGCGGCTGCCACTATGCCAGCTTCTTCCAGAAGGCTCTAGCGAGTAGCCTACAGTGCTGCCGCAGCTGCAGTTGGATCTGCCTCGATGGGGGTGATGGGGTTGCGGAGGTGCTCGATGGACGCGTTGAGAAGGTCCGGGTTCGGGAGGCGCGAGTTAGCGGCGCGGCTTTCCCCATTGCGCTCCAGAGGTGGGCGACGGTTTTCGCCCGAGCCCGCCATCATGACCTCGACGCTGCCATTGGCGACACGCGAAGCGGAGAAGCGTAGAGGCGTGCCGGATATAGTGACGATCTCGTGAGGGAAGGCCTCGGTGATGGTGGCGACATAGACGCGATGCTCGCTGATGTGCACGACGGAGCTGCCGCTTGGGAAGGTTCCCCCGGCGAAACAAGATGCGTTGTCGAGGATGTAGTCGAAGGAGCTGAAAGTGAGGACGAGGAGGCAATTTACAAGATGGGTTCTAGGGTTTACTGTTTGGATCTAGGACTTACAAAGTGGGCCGGCTGGACAGGGCCAAACGGTAGGCCCGGGTACAATCAAGCCTCCAATACAGGGAAGGAAAACGCTACGGTGTCCAGCGCCCCTTCTTTACTCGTCAGCCGGCTCTTTATCCGTCAGCCGACTCTTTATGCGTAAGCCGGAGCTTTACTCGTCATCCCTTGCTTTGCTCGTCAGCCTCCATCTTTGGCATAGTTGTCCGGTAGCGCCGGCTAGGCTAGCCAGCCTCTTCAGTCAAAAGTGTGCTCAGCCAGGAGCGTCATCCCCACCGTAACACCGCCAGCAGATCCGAGGCGAATGGTTAGAAGCGGCCTCCCAGCCGGCTCTTCTGGCTTCCCGGCTAGACGGGCCAGCCGGGGAAACTTGGATGCGTACCGGGTGGGGGATTCCACCTGGCTATGGTTCCTTGTTCTAGGTCTAGACGGCCAAAGCTCCTTGGAGCCGGTCGGTTGGTCCCATCTTGGCCTACCCGGGGTCATCCCCCGATAGCTATAGTCTAGCTCTTCGGGTTTCTCATCTTTTCCTTATGCCCTGATCATCTTGAGGTCTTTCACCAGGTTTGGCTTGGTCTTTCTAGCAAATCTTGCAAGTATGAGAGTTTGACTCTCTGCTATCTTGCCCAATTGTGCCTCCACGGTCTTGGTTCTTTCCTGTTGAGCCTACACATTAGTTCTAATTACAATGACTTGGTTAGATAATTTACCAATACTATTATCATGGTTCTCCGTGATTTTAATAAGCATATTATTTTGATCAGTTTGTGCTTGCATAAATGTTCTAACAGTATTTTCAAAAGGGAGATTGGCATGATTTACTCCACTATGATTATCATAATTATTATTATTATGTGGAGCACCTACAGGATTAAAATACTGTTTTTGAAAATTCGAGCCATAGTTTTGACTCTTCCACGCAGGGTTACACATATTACGAGCTATAAAATTTACTTCATTAGCATTGGCAGTGATAGCATTAATTTGGGTAACTTTCTTACCCTTCACAATATTAAGTAACTCATCTACCTATGAAGTAAGCTCTTCATTGTGCTCCTCGGTGATTGAATTCACCCTTTTTGAGGACGTTCTCTCTACATGCCATTGGGCATGGTTGCTTTGCCTATCATCAAGTTGTTGTTTTTCAACATTCACTTGCTTCCCGATGAAGGTTCTCCTGCTACGGTATCTAGTATAAACTTAGACATAGGTTTAAGAGCATTATAAAATAAATGTAATATAAGCCATACTTCCATCCCATGACTAGGACAGTTCATTATGGCTTCTTTCATTCTCTCCCAAGCAAGCGCTAGTGGCTCGCAGTCTTCTTGTATAAAGCTTGTTATGTTGGATCCTAGCTGCATAGTCTTAGCTTGAGGGAAAAGTTTAGTCATAAAAAGATTAGTGCATTCCTCCCAGGATGTAATAGTGCCTTTAGGCAAAGCTAGCAACCAGTTCTTAGACTTTCCTATTAAAGGGAAAGGGAATAAACATAATTTCACCACATTGGGGTCAACATATTTAATACACATCATGTCGCAAATTTTAGTAAATGTGTTTAGGTGCGAACAAGGTCTCTAGTGACCTCACTAGTATAGATAATTGCTTCCACAACAACGGCGCTAGAAAAATGGTTGATACCTTCGATCCGGGTTTATGGATGCAGTATAGTAGCTTTTTTCCTAGTAGACCTAGGTTTAATCAAAACTTGGGAAATAATGCTAAATGGAAAATAAATGAGGCACATCTACAAGACTTGTTTACTCGGTTTACCTTACATTTACCGGACCTTTGTAGTTTAGTTTGACTCGTTGGTTGTTGCGATGGATGGAAATTGGCCAGGGTTGAAGATTCACCTAGAGCTACACATCATATGGGATAAAGATAATAATACGGACATTCATGTGAAATGATTTAACAAAGATAAGGTTGTGGGAAACACATCCAAACATACTACATCCCCTACGAGCCATAGACATAGCAATAGTATTTTGGTCCAAACTTTATACCAGGAAGCACTGGGCTATAACAATTATTAACTAAAATACAGATCAAAGCCTGAAGAAGTGATGTTAATATTAGTCCCAGGAGGATACCAAAATGAAGACCGTAATCCCCTAGTTGTCACTTGGTTTCGCGTGAGGTCGCTGTTCACCCATTCATCTCAACTCAATCCTTTATCAATCCATGGGACCTTGGGTACCTACAAGTCCATGGATCGAGACAAGAGACATAACACAAAGATACAAATCTCTACTCAATCACCACACAATACTCCATGAATTAGATGCACATAATCGCTGCGAGGTTTCACCCCAACCGACAGCCCGTGAGGACTACTCACTCATAAGAATAAGATCAAGGATAGAAAACATTGTGCAAAATGCTTAGATTAAAATCAAATATTCTTACAATGTTCTGCAATTCACAAGGAGTTCTCAAGTACAAGATGATGGATATGGCTATGGAGTGGATGGAGGATGAACTATGGTGGTGGCTCTCCTTTGGTGGTGTTGTGATGCAATCTCAGAATAGCGGCTCTCTGCGTGGCGCCTTGAGTCTCGAAATATATAGGCGCCTTCACGAAAGTTGTAGGGTTTGACCTGATGGAGCCAACGCCACATGGTATGGGCGGGCCGTATGGGCAGGCCTTGCCCGTAACGCAGGTCGTTAAGCTTACAAAAAGTCTCTTTTCTACCCCAATTCACTTGGACGTACAGGCAACGTCATAATCTTCATTGAATGCTCCCGATTTCGCCTTAAAATTGTGATTCCCTGCACAACACAAATCAAAACCAAGGATTTATCATGAAGTCACCGTTCACCACTTATCTCACCTTGAGTCTTTACCATTCCTTGGGATCTTGCGTACCTACAATTCCATGGACCGAGACAAGAAAACAAAGATAAAAAGATACAAATATACAAATATACAAATCTCTAGTCAATCACCACACAATACTCCATGTATTAGATGCACATAATCGTTGTGAGGTTTCACCCCAACCCTCAGCTCATGAGGACTACTCACTCATAACAATAAGATCAAGGAAACAAAACATTGTGCAAAATACTTAGATTGAAATCAAATATTCTTAAAATGGTCGCGAATTCACAATTAGATCTCAAATTGATGAGGGGTTTACTCATCAATGCCCATTGTTAATGGACATAGGTTCGAGGAAGTGGGGAGCACTAGAGGCATCGATCGGCTAGCAAACAAGCACACAAGTGACATGAGATTTTACCCAGGTTCAGGCCTTGTAGAGGACCCTACTCCTGCTTGTCAGCTCTTGATTATGAGGGAGTCAAAGGTTACAAGGGTGCGCAGATGCAATCTGGCGAGGTGTATGAGTTGGTCCTCCTTGCCGCCCCCTCCTGGCCTTTATATAGAGAGGCTAGGTCTCGGAGTAGCAGATCGAGTCGGTTACAAGTTAGGGTTTTCCTTTAAGTTTCTATGTACACTTTACCATGTCCTCCAAGAAGTCGAACTCTAGCGGGCCACCCAAATCTTTGTTGGGCTTCGATTGCATCGTGGACTGCTTCTTGGGCTGAACCATATAGGCTAATCTCTGGTACCTATAAGGTATGCCCATGTCACAAATACAAGATGATGGCGGACCATATGTGCAGGACGTACTGGTGGGCCATTCCCGTATTGCATGTCGTTAAGCTTGTAGAATCCTTCTTTTCGACCCTAGTTAGCTTGGCTGAGTAGGCAATGCCATAATATTCAATAACTGCTCCTGATTTCTCCTTAGAAGTGTGATCTTGCACACAAAATTCAAGGCAAAGGATTGCACATCTTTGCAATAATTAGACATTAGTAGAAAGGCTAGAGACATTCTTCGTCAATTGTTTGACTAAAACTGCGATTTAAACACGGAGAAAGATGGCTATTTTCACAGCCATCAGATACCGCTGTTGGTAATTAATCAGAGAATGTCTCGATCATGTCTATGTATTTCCGAATCATACGGTTTCACACTTAAGGGTAAACGATGCTTAGGGATTGATCCAAGATCGGAGGAGAAGAGAGAACTCCAGAATAGTTTTGGGGGGATACCAGAATGGTTCCGGGGATATCCGATGATGACCAAAGGTGTTTCGGAATGACAGGTATTAAATAATATGCATTTAATATTAATTAAATGAATTAATATTTAAGAAAGATTTATGGGGAATCCCACTTAATTGGGCCTCATCCAAGTGGGTGTGGTGATGCAGCATCTTTCAAACTGGTTATACAATGCATGTTGTAGTTGAATACCAGCATGCTTCTAGGGTTCCTGGACATGCTTGGACACATGCTGGAGTGGCATCATTGCATGCGTTATTTTCCAAAACCACAATGATGCACACTGATACACACACATTTAAGTAGGTGTGGTGATGCAGCATCTTTCATACAGGTGATACAATGCATGTTGCAGGTGAATCCCGCCATGCTGCTAGGGTTCCTAGACATGGTTGGACACATCCTGGAGTGGCATCATTGCATGTGTTCTTTTCCAAAACAACAATAATGCACACTGATACACACACACACATCCAAGTGGGTGTGGTGATGCAACATCTTTCAAACTGGTGATACAATGCATGTTGCAGTTGAATCACAACATGCTACTAGGGTTCTTGGACATGGTTGGACACATGATGGAGTGGCATCATTGCCTGTGTTCTTTTCCAAAATTACAATGATGCACACTGATACACAAACACACATCCAAGTGGGTGTGGCGATACAACATCTTTCAAACTGGTGATACAATGCATGTTGAAGTTGAATCCTAGCATGCTGCTAGGGTTTCTAGCCATGGTTGGACACATGCTAGAGTGGCATCTTTGCATGTGTTATTTTCCAAAACCACAATGATGCACACTGATACACGCACATCCAAGTGGGTGTGGTGATGCAACATCTTTCAAACTAGTGATACAATGCATGTTGTAGTTGAATCCCAGCATGCTGCTAGGTTTCCTAGACATGGGTGGACACATGCTGGAGTGGCATCATTGCATGTGTTGTTTTCCAAAACCACAATGATGCACACTAATACACACACACATCCAAGTGGGTGTGGTGATACAACATCTTTCAAACTGGTGATAGAATGCATGTGGCAATTGAATCCCAACATGCTTCTAAGGTTCCTAGACAGGGTAGGACACACGCCGGAGTGGCATTGTTGCATGTGTTTTTTTACAAAACCAAAATGATGCACACTGATACACACACATCCAAGTGGGTATGGTGATGCAACATATTTCAAACTATTGATACAATGCATATTGTAGTTGAATCCCAACATGCTGCTAGGTTTCCCGGACATGGTTGGACACATGCAGAGTGGCATCATTACATGTGTTATTTTCCAAAACCACAATGATGCACACTGATACACACACATGCAAGTGGGTGTGGTGATGTAGCATCTTTCAAACTAGTGATACAATGCATGTCATAGTTGAATCCCACCATGCTGCTAGGGTTCCTGGACATGGTTGGACACATGTTGGATGTCATCATTGCATGTGTTCTTTTCCAAAACCAGCATGATTCACACTAATACACACACAAGCACACGTCCAAGTGGTGGTGGTGATGCAGTATCTTTCAACCTGGTGATACAATGCATGTTGTAGTTGAATCCCAGCATGCTGCTAGGGTTCTTGGACATGGTTGGACACATGCTGGAGTGGCATCATTGCATGTGTTATTTTACAAAACCACAATGATGCACACTGATACACAAACACACATGCAAGTGGGTGTGGTGATGCAACATCTTTCAAACTTGTGATACAATGCATGTTACAGTTGAATCCCAACATGCTGCTAGGGTTTCTGGACATGGATGGAAACATGCTAGAGTGGCATCATTGCATGTGTTCTTTTCCAAAACCACAATGATGCACACTAATACACACACATCCAAGTGGGTGTGGTGATGCATCATCTTTGAAACTGGTGATACAATGAATGTTGAAGTTGAATCCCATCATGCTGCTAGGGTTCCAGGACATGGGTGGACACATGCTGGAGTGGCATCATTGCATGTGTTTTTTCCAAAACCACAATGATGCACACTGATACACACACATACATCCAAGTGGGTCTAGAGATACAACATCTTTCAAACTGGTGATACAGTGCATGTGGAAGTTCAATCCCAGCATGCTGCTAGGGTTCCTGGACAGGGTTGGACACAAGCTGGAGTGGCATCATTGCATGTGTTCTTTTCCAAAACCACAATTATGCACACTAATAAACACACACATCCAAATGGGTGTGGTGATGCATCATCTTTTAAACCGGTGATACAATGCATGTGGTTGTTGAATCCCAGGATGCTGCTAGGGTTCCTGGACATGGTTGGACACATGTTGGAGTAGCATCATTGCATGTGTTGTTTTCCAAAACCGCAATGATCCACACTGGTACACACACATCCAAGTGGGTGTGGTGATGAAGCATCTTTCAAACTGGTGATACAATGCATGTGGTAGTTGAATCCTAGCATGCTGCTAGGGTTCCTAGACATGGTTGGACACATGCTAGTGTGGCATCATTGCATATATTCTTTTCCAAAACCACAAGGATGCACCCTGGTACACACACACATATCCAAGAGGGTGTGGTGATATAGCATCTTTCAAACTTGTGATGGAATACATGTGGTAGTTTAATAGCAGCATGCTGCTAGGGTTCCTGTACATGGTTGGACACATGCTGGAGTGGCATGATTGCATGCGTTCTTTTACAAAACCACAATGATGCACACTAATACACACACACATCCAAGAGGGTGTGGTGATGCAACATCTTTCATACTGGTGATACAATGCATGTTGTAGTTGAATCCCAGCATGCTGGTAGGGTTCCTGGTCATGGTTGGACACATGCTGGAGTGGCATCATTGCATGTGTTCTTTTCCAAAACCACAATCATGCACACTGATACACACACATCCAAGTTGGTTTGGTGATGCAACATTTTTAAACTAGCGATACAATGCATGTGTCAGGTGAATCCCAGCATGCTGCTAGGATTCCTAGACATAGTTGGACACATGTTGTAGTGGCATCATTGCATCTGTTCTTTTCAAAAACAAGTGGGTGTGGTGATGAAGCATCTTTCAAACTGGTGATGTAATGCATGTGGCAGTTGAATCCCAACACATTTCTAGGGTTCCTGGACATGGGTGGACACATGCTAGAGTGGCATCATTGCATGTGTTCTTTTCCAAAACCACAATGATGCACACTGATATAAACACCCATTCAAGTGGGTGTGGTGACGCAACATCTTTCAAACTGGTGACACAATGCATGTTGAAGTTGAATCCCAGCATGCTCCTAGGGCTCCTAGATATGGTTGTACACATACTGCAGTGGCATCATTGCATGTGTTCTTTTCCAAAACCATAACGATGCACACTGATATACACACACACATCCAAGTCCGTGTGGTGATGTAGCATCTTTCAAACTGGTGATACAATGCCTGTGGCAGTTGAATCCCAACATGCTGCTAGGGTTCCTGGACATGGGTGGACCCATGCTGGAGTGGCATCATTGCATGTGTTCTTTTACAAAACCACAGTGATGCACACTGATACACACACATACATCCAAGTGGGTATGGAGATATAGCATCTTTCAAACTGGTGATACAGTGCATGTGGAAGTTCAATCCCAGCATGCTGCTATTGTTCCTTGACATGGTTGGACACAAGCTGGAGTGGCATCACTGCATGTGTTCTTTTCCAAAACCATAATGATGCACACCGACACACTCACATCCAAGTGTTTGTGGTGATGCAAGATCTTTCTAACAGGTGATACAATGGATGTGGCAGTTGAATCCCAGCATGCTGCTAGGGTTCCTAGACATGGGTGGACACATGCTGGAGTGGCATCATTGCATGTGTTCTTTTCCAAAACCACAATGATGCACACTGATACACACAAACATCCAAGTGGGTGTGGTGATGCAACATCTTTCAAACTGGAGATAGAATACATGTTGCAGTTGAACCCTAGCATGCTGCTAGTGTTCCTGGACATGGTGGACACATGATGGAGTGGCATCAATGCATGTGTTATTTTCCAAAACCACAATGATGCACATTGATATACACACACGCACACACATCCAAGTCGGTGTGGTGATGTAGCATCTTTCAAACTGGTGATACAATGCATGCGGCAGTTGAATCCCAACATGCTGCTAGGGTTCCTGGACATGGGTGGACCCACGCTGGAGTGGCATCATTGCATGTGTTCTTTTCCAAAACCACAATCATGCGCACTAATACACACACATACATCCAAGTGGGTCTAGAGATACAACATCTTTCAAACTGGTGATACAGTGCATGTGGAAGTTCAATCCCAGCATGCTGCTAGGGTTCCTGGACATGGTTGGACACAAGCTGGAGTGGCATCATTGCATGTGTTCTTTTCCAAAACCACAATGATCCATACCGACACACTCACATCCAAGTGTTTGTGGTGATGCAAGATCTTTCAAACGGGTGATACAATGGATGTGGCAGTTGAATCCCCGCATGCTGCTAGGGTTCCTAGACATGGGTGGACACATGCTGGAGTGGCATCATTGCATGTGTTCTTTTCCAAAACCACAATGATGCACACTGATACACACAAACATCCAAGTGGGTGTGGTGATGCAACATCTTTCAAACTGGAGATAGAATACATGATGTAGTTGAACCCTAGCATGCTGCTAGTGTTCCTGGACATGGTGGACACATGCTGGAGTGGCATCAATGCATGTGTTCTTTTCCAAAACCACAATGATGCACATTGATATACACACACGCACACACATCCAAGTGGTTGTGGTGATGCAGCATATTTCAAACTGGTGGTACACTGCATGTTGAAGTTGAATCCCAGCATGCTGCTAGGTTTCCTGGACAAGGTTGGTCACATACTGGAGTGGCATCATTGCATGTGTTCTTTTCCAATACCACAATGATGCACACTAATACACACACACATCCAAGTGGGTGTGGTGATGTAGCATCTTTCAAACTGGTGATACAATGCATGTTACAGTTGAATCCCAACATGCTGCTAGGGTTCCTAGACATGGTTGGACACATGCAGTAGTGGCATCATTGCATGTGTTCTTTTCCAAAAGAACAATGATGCACACTGATACATACACACACATCCAAGTTGGTGTGGTGATGAAGCATCTTTCAAACTGGTGATACAATGCATGTTGTAGTTGAATCCCAACATGCTACTAGGGTTCCTAGACATGGGTGGACACATGTTGGAGTATCATAATTGCATGTGTTCTTTTCCAAAACCACAATGATGCACACTTATAGAAACACCCATCCAACTGGGTGTGGTGATGCAGCATCTTTCAAACTGGTGACACAATGCATGTTGAAGTTTAGTCACAGCATGCTGCTAGGGTTCCTGGATATGGTTGGACACAAGCTAGAGTGGCATCATTGCATGTGTTCTTTTAGAAAACCACAATGATGCACACTGATACAAACACACATCCAAGTGGGAGTGTGGATGCAACATCTTTCAAAGTAGTGATACAATGAATGTTGAAGTTGAATCCCAGCATGCTGCTAGGGTTCCAAGACATGGGTGGACACATGCTGGAGTGGCATCATTGCATGTGTCTTTTCCAAAACCACAATGATGCACACTGATACACACACATACATCCAAGTGGGTCTAGAGATACAACATCTTTCAAACTGGTGATACAGTGCATGTGGAAGTTCAATCCCAGCATGCTGCTAGGGTTCCTGGACATGGTTCGACACAAGCTGGAGTGGCATCATTGCATGTGTTCTTTTCCAAAACCACAAGGATGCACACTGACACACACACATACAAGTGTTTGTGGTTATCCAGCATCTTTCAAACTGGTGATACAATGCATGTGAAGTTGAATCCCAACATGGTGCTAGGGTTCCTGGACATGGGTGGACACATGCTGGAGTGGCATCATTGCATGTGTTCTTTTACAAAACCAAAATGATGCACACTGATACACACACACACATCCAAGTGGGTGTGGTGATGCAGCATCTTTCAAACTGGTGATACAATGCATGTTGAAGTTGAATCCTAGTATCCTGCTAGGGTTCCTATACATGGGTGGACAGATTCTAGAGTGGCATCATTGCATGTGCTCTTTTCCAAAACCACAATTATGCACACTGATACACACACACACACACATCCAAGTGGGTGTGGTGATGTAGCATCTTTCAAACTGCTGATACAAGTCATGTTGCTGTTGAATCCTAGCATGCTGCTAGGGTTCCTGGACATGGGTGGACACATGCTGGAGTGGAATAATTGCATATATTCTTTTCCAAAACCACAATGATGCACACTGATAGACACACACATCCACGTGGGTGTGGTGATGAAGCATCTTTCAAGCCGATGATACAATGCATGTGGGAGTTGAATCCCAGCATGCTTCTAGGGTTCCTGGACATGGGTGGACACATGCGGGAGTGGCATCATTGCATTTGTTCTTTTAGTAAACCACAATGATAAACACACACACACATCCAAGTGGGTGTGGTGATGTAGCATCCTTCAAACTGGTGATACATAGCATGTGGCAGTTGAATCCCATCATACTGCTAGGGTTCTTGGACATGGGTGGAAATATGCTGGAGTGGCATCATTGCATGTGTTATTTTCCAAAACCACAAATTATGCACACTGATACAAACACACACATCTAAGTGTGTTGGGGGGATACCCCCGGGTATGGTCACGCCGGGGTATAAAGGCCGAGTTAGCCGAGGTGCGGCACGGTTAAAGCAAATGCAGGCTGGGTCACCTCAAGGCAAGCCGACTTATGGAGTAACCCGGCCCGATGGGCATTAGCCCAGCATTAACCCGACAGGCATAAAGTGTATGTCGGTCATCTTCGTCTATCTATTATGCAGGTACCCTCGTAGCCGGGTTAGCCAAGCGGTAGCCGGACTACTACTTGGCTTCCAAGAGAAGAAACAAATCTCCCGCTGGTCAAAAGGTAGCCTTTGCTAGCTGTAGCGTGAGCGAAGCAAGCAGAGGGAAGGACCAGCAGGGTAGGGGTGGCCAAGATGACGCGAGCAGTGTCGCTGACGTAGCCCATGTCTGGTGACGCTAAAAAGCATGGATTACACAGAGGGTTACGTCCATAGTCTGGACCATCCGTTAAAGTGAATAAAGAAGCATCTAGCTTTAAGCAAGGGGCGTATTCAGGGAATATGCTACCACGTGTGCCCTAACTTTGTAACTCGGGGTCCCCTATATAAGGAGCACCAGGGCCTCCGTAGAAGGGGATCGATCATTTTCTCTGTCTAAGGTAGAACTCTAGAGCTAAGTTGTTGGGGGTAAGAGACATAGTCTCCTTCTCACGAACGACTCGTGGAGTATTTGTAATCACCATTGATAGAGGAAATACAAGAACTCTTGTGTGTGGAATCACCATGCTATCCCTCCCTGGATTCCCCTAGCGCTCATTGGCCCCATCTTTAGCCTATCCATGGCATCTGCCATGCCACCACCATGACAGTTGGCGCCCACCGTGGGTCTAGCGATGCTAGAAGGGGTGAAAATCCGGACGGGAAGCATCTCCAGCACCGGCGAGCGCGGTGTCTCGGGCCTGGTTCAGTGCTTTGGAGTGCTAGACTATGTCAGCGACAACGCAGGGAGCTTTGGCAGGCGTCCTCCTCCATGCAACGGCCTATTCATCAAGGTTGGCGCGCACAAGATCTACATCGGCATGGACGAGTCCTGCGTTCATACGCAGCACGTCGTCGAGGGAGGCTAATCGCCTCTTAGCGCAACTCGCGTTGTGCGTATCACTCACCCCGCTAGCAGTGTTGAGGTCATGATGGCTGTGCCGGATGCAGGAGCAAGCAAGGACCCAGCGCCAGATCCGGAAGTCACACCAAAACAGGCAAGGTCTAGGTTCCCACCTCTAGAAAGTCTAGAGAATGTACTCCAACAAGCGATAGATAGCCTAGTGAAGCCAATAGCTCCTATGGTAAATCCGGCTCAGGCCCAGGATGAGTTGGAGGAAACTAGGTAGAAAATCTTAGCTGGCACGAAGAAGGTATCGGAGTTACAGTAGTCCTTGAACATCACTTCGAGGGAATATGCAAAGGCAAACCGCATAGATGGGGTGAAAATCCGAGGTAGAAACCTGATTACTGAGATTGACAAGGAGTATGAGCCTAGGCCGGGTTAGACAACCACAATCGTAACAGGAGGGCTGGAGAGATACAGTACCCCGGCAAAGAACCTCAGGGTGGCAAATGCAGCTGCATCCGAGTTAGAGGGTCTAATTGGAGAGGCCCAGGAAAGGCAACAGGAGAGGGTGAACCACTTGCTGAGGGTCGCTTGCCAGCAAAACAAGGCGAACCCGACACCACTAGGAGCATCTCACGTGGTTCATTCGGCTAGAAATAACCCGGCCAAGTCCACCAGAGCTGCATCATCTCCAGGTCACAATCCCAGGAGAGAAGAGGTAGTAAACACCAGGAGAAGAGACAAACATATGGTCCCCTATGACCCGGTAAGAGCTGGGAAAGGCAAAGCAGTGCAAGTTGATGAAGATCGCCACAGTACCAACCGAGGTAACCGCGACCAAGGCAATGCCTGTCAAAGGAATGATGTCAACAGCAATGTCGGACAGCGTGATCTGGCGCGAGCAGGGCAAAATGTACCACAGCAGCAACAACAGCAATACGCACCTCGCCAGGAGAGAAGTGTTGGCCAAATGATATAGCAGCAAAACGCTCATCCGGATCAGGGAAGATACAATGATGGTTGTTCGGCGATGGTTAACAACGGATACCCAAGACCGGAGCACCATGTGATTAGATCAAGGCTAGGAATCAGAAACTTGCAGCCAGATGATGCAACGCTGAAGCTTGACCGGATTTAGAGGTCGGAGATGATCGAGGTACAGGGGCCTCCAGGTCCGGCGTGTTTTGGACCTAGGATTATGAGGGAACCACGAGTACCAAACTTTCAATTAGCCAGAGGAACAAAGACCTATGATGGTAGCACGAAACCAGAAGATTGGCTCATTGACTATGCAATAGCAGTCAAGATCGCAACATGGAATTTGAGATGGGAAGTGAGATATGTGCCTCAAATGTTGGAAGGACCCGCGAGAGTTTGGTTGAACAACTTGCCACCAGGAAGTGTTAACTGCTAGGTGAACTTTGAGGAATTATTCATTAGAAACTTCTTGAGCACCTACAAGAGGCCCCATAGGCCACAGACTTTGGCCTTATGCAGGCAAAGACCGAATGAGCCTGACCGAGATTTCCTGACTCGATGGTGCAATGTGCGCAACTCATGTGAGGGGGTAATTGAATCATAAGCAATTGTATGGTTCGCCTAGGGCTGTAGATATGGAAGTATGTTATGGCAAAGATTGCAGCGAGATATGCCAACCACTTTGGCTGAGACGATCCGGATCGCTGATTCGTATGCTTTGGGAGACCCAACTCAACCCCGGCTAATGTCAAGCGAGGCGAATGAGGAATATTACAACCGAGATGGCTCTGGGTCTTCAAAAAAAACCATTCTGAGGAAAAAGAAGCGACGAGCATCCGGATTATAGATATAATTCGCAGCAGGTGGCGGCAGTCGACCGAGATCAGCCCAATGCTGGATCTAGCCAGCGCTAGAAAACTGGAGGACAGAAATGGCAGCAAAAGGGTGAAGGCAAAAAGCCCTGGACCCCGGAGTAGAAAAAGCAATGGCAAGAGCGAAAAGATCGTCCGAGGTACACGTTCGAGTCTATGTTGGACCAACCTTGCAAGTTTCATACGCCAAGTCTGAATAGCCCGGCAAATCATACAACCAAGCAGTGTGAGTCGATGAGGAAGCTGGAACAGGGTAGTTCGGGGAATGCTCAGGCACCTCAGAATGAAGCACCTTGGCAGCCATTACTAACAGGGGGATGGATCGCAACTAATGTTGCCTCCACCTCCGCCGAGATATGAGAATCAGGAAAGGAGGGATGCTGTGCATTAAGTGAAGAATATCCAGTAGCAAGACCAAGGTTACCTCACAAATGAGGGACGAAATGAATATAAGGATCATCACCAAAGTTACTGTGTATTTACCACGGAAGAAACTGAGCGGAAAAGCTTGCAGCACCGGCATATGGAGGTAAATGTGGTAATGACGACAGTGGTGAGGTATATGCCTTGGTCTGATCAGGAGATTAGGTGGAGTATCAAGGATCACCCAAAGCTCATGCCCAGTCCAGGGACCTACGCACTAGTTCTAGATCCGATGTTTATCGGTCCGAATCTCAATGTGAGGTTTTCCAAGGTGTTGATAGATAATGGTAGTAGCATTAACATCATGTACAAGGATACCATGCACAAGTTGGGGATATCAGAGAATATTCTACAAGCTACAAGGACCACCTTTCATGGCATTGTGCCTGGCATCTCCTTTGAGGCAATTCGTAAGATCCGGGTTGATGTGCTGTTTGGTATGAGGGATAACTACCCAACTGAGAATTTGGAGTTTGAAATGGTGAATCGGGAGAGCGCCTATAACACGTTGCTCGACAGGCCCGCACTGAACAAGTTCATGGAATGTACTCATATCAGTTACTTAAAGATGAAACTTCCTGGACCTAGGGGAGTGCTAATTGTATCAAGGGACTTTAGGCGTTCAATCGAGTGCGCTTCTGCCGGATCTAACTTAGACGAGTCACTCGTCATAGCTCAGGAAAAAAGGAGGATACAAGAAGTGGCGATATTGGCTCAGTCTGCACAACAACATATGCCGACCCTGACCAACCTGCAAGGAAGTGTGTCATTTGAAGCAACCAAGGATACTAAGAAAGTGCCAATCGATGATCAGTTCCCGGAGCAGACCGTAACCATTGGTGCTAGGTTAAGTAGCAAATAGGAAAGCGAGATCATCAACTTCCTCCATGAGAATCGGGATATCTTTGCTTGGTCCACACAGGATCTACAAGGTGTGCCGAGGGAGTTTGCCGAGCACTCTTTGAATGTGAGACCCGGGACTAAGCCGGTGAAGCAACCTCTCTAATGTTTCACCGAGGACAGGAGGAAAGTCATTGGGGATGAGATAGCTAGGCTCCTTGCAGCGGGATTCATCATGGAAGTACTTTACCCGGATTAGCTTTCTAATCCGGTGCTTGTGGAAAAGAAAAAGGATGACCCGAACGTGGCCGTGGTATGTTGCATGTGCATTGATTACACGAACTTGAATCAGGCGTGTCCAAAAGAGCCATTCCCACTGCCAAGAATAGATCAGGTCATAGATTTAACTGCGGGGTGCGAGTTATTGTCATTCATAGATGCATATTCTGGTTTCCACTAGATACCTTTGAATCCGGCTGATCAAATAAAGACTGCGTTTATCACCACATATAGGGCTTATTGCTATCGCACTATCCCGTTCGAATTACGTAATGCTGGAGCAACGTACCAGCGATGCATGCAAAAATGTTTACATGACCAGATAGGTCGAAATGTGCAAGTTTATGTGGATGATGTTGTGATAAAAACTAAGGAAAGCAATACGTTCCTTGATGATACCTGGCAGATATTCGCGAACTTAAGACGGTTCCGGATGAAACTTAACCCGGGAAAATGCACTTTTGGTGTGCCTGCAGGGAAATTACTCGGTCTTCTGGTGTCCAGCCGAGGTATTGAAGCTAACCCGACGAAGATCCGGGATATAGAGAGAATGGAACTACCAAAATTCCTTAACAATGTGCAGAAGTTCACTGGTTGCCTGACATCGTTAAGCCGGTTCGTATGTCGGCTAGGAGAGAAGGCCCTGCCCCTCTACCAGTTAATGAAAAAGGCAGACAAATTCGCATGGACACCGCAAGCAGATAGTGTGTTTCGAGAATTAAAAAAGATGCTCTCCACGACACCAATCTTAGCCGCACCACTACCCAAGGAGGCAATGTTGCTCTATGTAGACGCGACCAACCGCGTCGTAAGTGTAGTAATTTTTGTGGAACGTGAAGAGGAAGGAAAATCGATGCAAAGGCCGGTGTATTACTTGAGCGAAGTGCTTTCAGCTTCAAAACAGAACTACCCTCATTATCAAAAGATGTCGTATGGCATGTATATGTTGGCCAAGAAACTCAAACACTACTTTGAGGAACATCCCATCAAAGTGATATGTGAGGCACCCATATCGAAGATTATGAGTAACAAAGATGCTAGTGGCCGAATAGCAAAGTGGGCAATTGAGCTGGCCCCATATGCACCACAGTTCGATAGAAGAGATGTGATCAAATTGTAGGCTGTGGCAGATTTCTTCGTGGATTGGGCCGAGATGCAATACGAACCACCTTTGCTGGACTCTAATTATTGGCGAATGCACTTTGACGGATCAAAGCTGAAAGAAAGGTTAGGCGCCAGAGTGGTACTTACCTCGCCCAAGAAAGATCAGTTGAAGTATGTCCTTCAAATCCATTTCAGCGCCTCGAACAATGTTGCTGAATATGAGGCACTGGTGCATGGCCTCAAAGTGGCAAAAGAAGTAGGGATACGTCGAATACAATTCTTTGGAGACTCGGATTTGGTGGTGCAGCAAGTATCTGGCAACTAGGATGATTTGGATGCCAACATGGCCCTTTACAGATTCCATGTTCAAAAGATAAGCGGATTCTTCGAGGGATGTGAATTCCACCACATACCTCGGATTGAAAATGAGGCAGCCGACATACTGTCCAAGTTGGTCTCATCCCGGCAACCAATCCCGCCAAATGTTGCCTTGGAGCACTTAAGAAAACCATTTATTACCCCATCACCGGAGTCTGAGTAAATTTATATCCTGGCCCTCTTCGGGTCAGAAGCTACGCCAATAGAGATAGATTGGGGAGGCACTTCAGCAAAACCGAGGACCGATTCGGCAAACCCGGGGACTGCTCAGCGAAACCCGGTAGGAGTTATGTCGGTGGATGCGATGGAAATTGACGAGGAACCTTTTCCCGTCCAAGCTATACCTGCATGGGTGAAACCCATATTTGATTTCCTAAAGGATGGAACTTTACCGGATAATGAGATACTCTCAAGGCAAGTGAAGAGAAGAGCGAAGGCATACACCATCATTAATGCTAAATTATAGAAAAGGAGCGTAACCACGGTACTACAATGATGCGTTGATCTAGAAGAAGGACTCGACATACTCCAGGATATCCACCAAGGAGAATGTGGCCATCATGCGTCCTCAAGAGCATTAGTGGCAAAGGCTTTCCAGCATGGATTTTATTGGCCAAGCGCCCTGGAACAAGCAGAAGATTTGGTGAGGAAATGTAATGGCTGCCAGAGATATGCCACAAAAACCCACCTGCCAATGTCGGAACTCAAAACTATTCCCATCACTTGGCCATTTTCTGTATGGTGCCTAGACATGGTAGGACCATTTAAGCTGGCTAAAGGAGGAATGACCCATATCCTAGTTATGGTGGACAAATTTACCAAGTTGATTGAGGTTAAGCCAATCAGGAAATGTGACGGGGCAACAAAAGTGAAGTTCCTCAAGGATATAATCTTGAGATAGGGCTATCCCCATAGTATCATAACTGATAATGGAATTAATTTTGCTGACGGAGCATTTGCGAGGTTCTGCCGAGAAAAGAAGATCCGGCTAGATGTTGCCTCTATCGCCCACCCTGCATCGAACGTGCAAGTGGAAAGATCCAACGGACTAGTTCTGTCCGGGATAAAACCCTGGCTCTTAGAGACGCTGCAAAGATCAGCGGGGTTCTAGATAGAAGAACTACCAGCGGTACTATGGAGTTTAAGAACAACTCCGAATCGATCAATATGCTATACGCCATTTTTTCTGGTATATGGGGCAGAAGTTGTACGACCAGCCGACATAGAGCATGATTCGCCAAGAGACACCCAATACACAGAAGCCGAAGTGCGCGAAGCCCGGCAAAATGATGTTGATCTGCTGGAAGAAGTGAGAGAACTGGCCTTGTCCAGATCCGCCATATATCAGCAAAATCTCCGACGCTACCACAACCGGAAAGTAAACCCCCGAGTTTTCCGAGAAGGTGATCTGGTACTCCGGTTAGTGCAGCGCACTACTAGCATGCATAAACTGTTCCCTCCATTAGAAGTACCTTTCATTGTAAGCAAAGCTTTGCACAATGATTCCTACTATCTTGTTAATGCACAGCCACAGGAAAAGAACAAGGCGGACAGGTCCGGAGAAGAATCTAAGCGACCATGGAATGTAGCACTACTTCGTCCTTTTTACACCTGACAAATAGGTGAATGGATTCGAGCTACTCATATGTCGATATGTATGTCGGCAATGGGTTTATTAATGAAACTTCAGCACCCCCAGCAGAAACTCGAGGACTGCCATAATAATTGTCTTTCTTGTTTGTATGTTATTTATATGTCGGCTGGATTACATTACTTGTACCTTAGCCGGATTAGTAGTGTGTGAGCACCCAAAACCCAACTCTATGACTTTGCTGATGTCAAACAAGAATTGGCTTCATGGCAAGCAAGAGAACAAGTTTGGAATGGCAAAGCACATGAACAACGACTAAGGAAAGGGAACTAATCGAGCCAACATTTGTTATTTGGACTAACCCCTTGTTTACTTTATTCGTCTCCCGCCGGATTATTTTGAGCTAATCTCAAAGTTTCAAGTATTGTTAAGTCAATTTTTTGAACCTTGGACTCGTAAGTCAATAAACCGAATCAAGGTAGATGTAATCCGAGTCAAAAATTGGGGGAACAAGAAAAGGAAACTCGAGGTCTCCGCCCACGATAATCCGACATTAAAGAACTTAGTAGAAAATGACAATAATTGTAGCAAAACCAAACCAAAGTGCTTAAATACATCTTAACCCGACATTCTAGGGATCTGACGAATATGGTTAAGTGTTTTTCATGCTCAAGGAGCAGGGGCAGAAGCCGAATCATCGGCCGACAGAGGAGGTACTTCGATGTCTGTGGGCGGGGCGCTAGCCTTGGCCTCATCTTTGGGGTTGGCCTATCCATCTTCCGGATATTCGGCATCGTCGCCAAGTTCGGAAGCCTCACGCTCACTTCCCTCGTCCTCCTCGCCCTCAGAAGCGCCAGCATCATCGAATGCGTCAAGATAGCTCGGACCATCATTCCAGGCATGCCAAAAAGAATACTAGATGAGTTTGTTGGCACAAGCTTGGTGTTGAGCAATGCACTCCGGATTATTAGACCACCTTGATCCGGCGTGCATGCGCTCAAGCAGCTCCGGCTCGTGTAGCAGACTCTCGCCATAGGTGCAACTGAGTATCGCACTCCATAAATTTGGCTATAAGAGCAACATTTCCCTTGGCAGTGGGCTTAGTGGGCCAGAGGGAGTTAAGCATCTGCATCACCATCGGCATGATATCTGCAGCATAATTCTTCACCAGCTCCATGCGAGCAACGAGGCTCACCAGTAGATCCTCCATCTCGTAAGGGATTGATCCGGCGGCAGGACCTGTGGGAATGCCACATTGCTGGCGAGATCTGGCCATGACATTGGCCGTAATGGAGTCACCTTCTGGGAACTTGCCTGAGAACAGAACCATGGAAAACAGTGAGCAAAAGGACCAAATCTGGAGAGATGAAAATTGAGTAAGGGAGAGGAACTCACAGGAAATCTGGAAGAGGAGACTTTGGAGATCGGCATGGACATTGACGCTGCTGGCGAGGAGCTTTTCATATTCCGAGGGAACCAACATAACTTTTACATCGGCTTCCTGTAGTAGGTCCTTGTCCAGGCGCTCCTCCTCCTCGGAGAACTTCTGATCCACCTTATCCAGCTCGGATTTATGGAGATCCTTGAGCCTTGGGATTTCGGCATTCAGTCGAGTAATCACCGAATCTTGTAGACGGAGCTGATCTATCTCGTCATCCTTCTTCTTCAACTCAGCTTGATGCTTTCCTGCTTGTTCGAGAAAATGTGTCATGATATCAGGAATGGGTATGTTGTCTTCAAGGGCAACTGCAATAATGGGTTAATCCGGAGGAGCCGAAGTATAAATATCTACCGAGTCAAGGAAAGAGTGCACAACGGTCAAGAGAACAAGAATACCTTGGATTTCAGCCAGATTCTTGCGCATGATAGTGTTTTCATCCTCAACCTCGGCTACAAAAGTCGGATTACAAATTAATAATCACTAAGGATGACAAACGATGAGAAGGAAAAGGTCTTGAGCAAAGAAAGTTACCCTTCCTCTGGTGATCCTCTAACAGCTTGCCGTATCGGGCGCGAACATCTTTGTATGTGTCCAGCAGGCACTGCAGCTCAGCAGTTTGGCGGTTGGTGGTGATCTGAGAAACAAGACAATATTAGGTCACAAGCAAAGATAAAACAATTCGAAGTATTCAAGATCTAGGCCAAGTGGAACTTAACCCGGTTCTAGGAGTGTGGATATTCGAAGTATTCAAGATTCGGGCCAAGTTTAACTTAACCCAGCTCTAGGAGTGCAAATATTCAAAGTACTCAAGATCCGGGCAAGTGGAACTTAACTTGGCTCTAAGAGTGTGGATATTCGAAGTATTCAAGATCCGGGCCAAGTGAATCTTAACCCGACTCTAGGAGTGTGGATATTTGAAGTATTGAAGATCCGGGCCAAGTGGAACTTAACTCGGCTCTAGGAGTGTGGATATTCGAAGTATTCAAGATCCAGGCCAAGTGGAACTTAACCCGACTCTAGGAGTGTGGATATTCTAAGTATTCAAGATCTAGGCCAAGTGGAACTTAACCCGACTCTAGGAGTGTGGATATTCGAAGTAATCAAGATCCGGGGCAAGTGGAACCTAACCCAGCTCTAAATTTATCACTATCTGAAAATGCTAAGGACTTACAATAAAATTCTCTAGGAGCATCCAACCGAGTAATAAATTAATCCCTCAGAGGCTCGGGGACTAGGGGATATATCTATAAACATTCATGTATATAGAGCAGCATAGCAGAAGAAAAGGATTACCTCCATTATGTGGCCAGCCAAAGAGATAGCCTTGGTGGCGGAATTCATCTGGGCCGAACTTCTCTGGCAGATCGTCCTTCAGATCAATAATTCGGCGTTATTCCAGTTGTTTACATATTCTTTGAGAAATGGGTTGTAGCTTTCGCCGCTGGGAGTATGGCTCGTCACCAAGCCTTTGGCGTGCGCCTCTCGCCTCACTGACTGAGCATCAGCGGGACTGGTATGCAGGACCAGTTGCTTACTGCCCTCTGATATAGTAGCGGGAGACCCGGAAGCGGAGCCCTTGGCTGGACCGACAGCTTTCTTGAGCTTGCTGGATGACGCAGGGTGCTGGAGAAGAGTCGAGGCTGTAGATCCAGACTGCACATGGGAAGATGGCTGGAAGATGTCCGCAATGGACACCGTAGATCCGGGGGCAGTGGATTGAGTTTTTCTCTTTGGAGGCTTGGTTGCGGCTGTTACTGGCTTTGGTGCCGAGGCTAGTGCTAGGGATGATGCTTCTGATGCTAATGCTTTTGCTGGTGCTTCTGGTATCACTGGTGCTGTTGTTGGTGCTTCTGGCACTCGAACTGCTGGTGCTGCTGGTGCTACTAGTACCGGTGTTGTTGATGCTGAAGGAGTTGTTGGGGGTGGTGCCGATGAAGTTGGCACCTCAGAGCTGGTTGGTTGCACGGAGCAGAGGAGCTAGGGAGGTCCGGCATTGTCATAACCCCGGTCTCCCCGCTACCCCCCACGCCGACATTGCCCTCCTCATGATGAGGTGGGCTCTAATCAGGCGCAGCCGCGGAGTCATCTTGAATAATACTGAGCGGGCGAACGTTGTCGTCGCGGCGGGAGAAGGACTGCTCTGGATCAGAGATGAAATGCTGGAACCGCTCTAGGGAATGACCCTAGGAGTTCTAGAAAAATAAAAAATAGCAAGTCAAAAAGAGAAAGAAAAACAGATAAAAGGCAAGGGCAAAGGCAGAACTAGAAAAACCCAAAAGCAGACGGAAAATGACTTACTCGTCCAAAGTTGGGGGTGCCCGAGGTCTGGGTGCCCTCCGTACCGTGCTCTTGGCCGCTGGCTTGGCCGAGGCTTTCACCACAGACCTCTGCTGCCTCTTCTTGGGAGGTGGCGCCTTCGAAGCTGCGGCCAAGGTAGCTGCGCACTTTTGGGAAGGAGCAGGGACCGGACCACCCGTGGCGATATGGGGAACCCCGAGGACCTGACCGTCCGGGTTAGCTGAAGATTCGGACATAACCAAGAATGCGTAAGAGATGAGCACCGGGTCAAGTACCTCAAGAACCTCAACATCCGAGTCATCGTCATCAGGCCAATCCCTTAAAGAAGAGGTCTTACCAGAGGTGTGTTTGGTGGTGTCCGATGAAGGAAAGAAGCTCTCCGGGTCAGGCTCCTCCTCATCTGCCTTGGTCTGATCCGCCACCCACTTGCTCAACAGCACATTGCCATCCTCAACTGGTTGTTGGAGGAATGGCTGAGAACAAAAGAATTAGTAGTTGAGTTACAGAGATTGCATGGCATACCGAGAAAATCCGGAAAAATAGCAAGAGAGAAATTTACCTTTGGAGGCAGGTTGTCCTGGGTATAGGGCGCAAGCCCCCATTCCCAAGCCTCGGAGAACTCCTTCTCCACGTTGAAGAGGGCCTTGACCCAGCAGGAACACCGCCGAGTTGTCAAGCTCGAAAGAGGAAGTCCGATGGGAGTCGAGGGGGCCGCTCATGTAGCAGATCTTGTGGGCACTGTTCTGCAGGGGGAGACCTGGCTACGGATGAATGTGATCATGATATCCTTGCCCCTTAATCTCTCCTTGAGAAGCTCCTTGATCCGGCGGTCGACCAAGTTCACCAGGGCCGTGGGCCACTTCGAGATGTTGTCCCACAGAGAGGTGTACGGGACTCCGAGCTTGAAGGGGAGGAGCCGGATCAAGTCCTCATCTGTGGTATTCCAGACGTAGAAGAAAGTCCAGGCCCAGCCTTTGCAAGAGTTGATCCCGGTGAGCCGGGGGAACACGGAGGTCTTGCGGGGAGATATGGAAGCTGCACCGCATTGGGTCAGGTGTTTCTCAGCCGGAGTAAGGTGCTTATCCGAGACGACATTCTTCCACAGACCAAAGAATTTGATCCACATCTCCTTGGAGGGCCAGAGGCTGATATACCCCTCTATGCTGGAGGCAAAAGAGGAAAGAGAGCTAATGGCGTTGGCGGGAACATGGTGTGGTTGCAGTTGATAGGTAGAGATAAAATCATAGAAGAGATCAGAAATGGGAAGGCCGAAGCCGCGTTGGAAGTGGGAAAGAAAACAACAAACTCCCCTAGATTCGGAGAATGGGTAATCTCGTCAGCGGCAGGCGACACCCACGGGGATCCGGCGCATCGTATACAGCTAGTCAAGGTCATCTTGACAGACAAAGGCATCGTCCCAGCCACCACGCTCATGAGCTTCATCTTCTTCCTCTTGCTGGGCAATGAAGGCGCCCTCCTCTTCGGTCATGGTGAGGTCGAGGTCCTCGAGGACGAAATCGGAGAAGAGGTAGCCGGCCGCAGGGAAACCTTGAACCGCAGGGCCCCGTGGCGAAGAGCTTGAGCAGAGGCAGTGACACGGTCGCTAGGTGGGGCTGGGCGCAGTTGCGGCGGCGCGGCACTGGAGCAGAAGCAATGGCGGCGGATGCGTCGTAGCGGAGAAGAAGAGAGGCAGGTGAGTGCGCGAAGAGTGGGGAATTTCCCTAAGATGGCCCCTGCCCCCTATTTAACCGCGCGGTGAGAGCACGTAGTGGTATCGATTGCGGCGTCCCAACCGCACGATGTGGCAGTGTATGCAGCAGATCAACCAATCAGGTGTGATCCACAGCATGGGGCACACGAAACAAAAGATCCCATGAAGTGATGTGGTGTTACGGTTAACGAGGCGCAGCTGCGACAGGACATGCGGAGCAGTTATTCCTGACATTACTATAGTAACCGGCGTAGTAAATAGGCGTGGCCCTTAAAATGAGGCAAAGTGATGATTACCCTCCATGGAGGATGTGGGGAAGCGTATGTGAGAAGGAAAGATAACCCGGAAACATGAGCAAAGACCCGGCCAACGAGGAATGACTCAGAACGAGCCAAGGGAACATCAAAGTAAAGAATTCAGATTACGAGATAACTCGGCTGAAGAAGCGCATATTCGGATAAGGGAACCTGTTGAAGTTGCTAAGACCGCACCAGCTTTGGGGATTAATGTTGGGGGATACCCCCGGGTAGGGTCACACCGGGGTATAAAGGCCGAGTTAGCCGAGGTGCGGCACGGTCAAAGCAAATACATGCCAGGTCACCTCAAGGCAGGCCAACTTAGGGAGTAACCCGGCCCGGTGGGCGTTAGCCCAGCATTAACCCGACCGGCATAAAGTGTATGTCGGCCATGTTCGTCTATCTATTATGAAGGTACCCTCATAGCCGGGTTAGCCAACCGCTAGCCGGACTACCACTTGGTTTCCAAGAGAAGGAACGAATATCCTGCTGGTCAAAAGGTGGCCTTTGCTAGCTGTAGCGTGAGCGAAGCAAGCAGAGGGAAGGACCAGAGGGGTAGGGGCGGCCAAGATGACGCGAGCACTGTCGACTGACGTAGCCCGTGTCTGGTGATGATAAAAAGCATGGATTACACAGAGGGTTATGTCCATAGTCCAGACCAGCCGTTAAAGTGAATAAAGAAGCATCTAGATTTAACCGAGGGGCATATTCAGGAAATATGCTGCCACGTGTGCCCTAACTTTGTAACCCGAGCTCCCCTATATAAGGAGCACCAGGGCCTCCATAGAAGGGGATCGATCATTTTCTCTGTCTAAGGTAGAACTCTAGAGCTAAGTTGTGGGGGGTAAGAGACATAGTCTCCTTCTCACGAACGGCTCGAGGAGTATTTGTAATCACCCTTGATAGAGGAAATACAAAACTCTTGTGCATGGAATCACCACGCTATCCCTCCCTAGATTACCCTAGCGCTCATTGGCCCCATCTTTAGCCTATCCATGGCATCTGCCGTCCCTCATAGCCAGGTTAGCCAAGCGCTAGCCGGACTACCACTTGGTTTCCAAGAGAAGGAACGAATATCCTGCTGGTCAAAAGGTGGCATTTGCTAGCTGTAGCGTGAGCGAAGCAAGCAGAGGGAAGGACCAGCGGGGTAGGGGCAGGCAAGATGACGCGAGCAGTGTCGGCTGATGTAGCCCGTGTCTGGTGATGCTAAAAAGCATGGATTACACAGAGGGTTACGTCCATAGTCCAGACAAGCCGTTAAAGTGAATAAAGAAGCATCTAGCGTTAACAAAGGGGCATATTCGGTGAAAATGCTGCCACGTGTGCCCTAACTTTGTAACCCGGGCTCCCCTATATAAGGAGCACCAGGGCCTCCATAGAAGGGGATCGATCATTTTCTCTGTCTAAGGTAGAACTCTAGAGCTAAGTTGGGGGGGGGGGGGTAAGAGACATAGTCTCCTTCTCACGAACGGCTCGAGGAGTATTTGTAATCACCCTTGATAGAGGAAATACAAAACTCTTGTGCCTAGAATCACCACGCTATCCCTCCCTAGATTACCCTAGCACTCATTGGCCCCATCTTTAGCGTATCCATGGCATCTGCCGTGCCACCACCACGACAAAGTGGGTGTGGTGATGCAGCATCATTCAAACTGGTGATACAATGCATGTTGCAGTTGAATCCTAGCATGCTGCTAGGGTTCCTAGACATGTGTGGACACATGCTGTAGTGGCATCATTGCATGTGTTCTTTTCCAAAAATACAATGATGCACACTAATACACGAACACATTCAAGTGGGTGTGGTGATGCAACATCTTTCAAACTGGTGGTACAATGAATGTGGCAGTTGAATCACAGCATGCTTCTAGGGTTCCTGAACATGGGTGGACACATGCTGGAGTGGCATCATTGGATGTGTTCTTTTCCAAAACCACAATGATGCAGACTGATACACACACATCCACTTGGGTGTGGTAATGCAGCATCTTTCAAACTGGTGATACAATGCATGTGCCAGTTGAATCCGAGCATGCTGCTAGGGTTCCTGTACATGGGTGGACACATGCTGGAGTGGCATCATTAGATGTGTTCTTTTCCAAAACCACAATGATGCACACTGATACACACAATCCAAGTGGGTGTAGTGATGCAACATCTTTCAAACTGGTGATATAATTCATGTGGCAGTTGAATCCCAGCATGCTACTAGGGTTCCTGGACATGGGTGGAGACATGCTAGAGTGGCATCATTGCATGTGTTCTTTTCCAAAACCACAATGATGCACACAAATACACACACATCCAAGTGGGTGTGGTGATGCAGCATCTTTCAAACTTGTGATACAATGCATGTGGGAGTTTAATCCCAGCATGCTGCTAGGGTTACTAGACATGGGTGGACATATGCTGGAGTGGCATCATTGCATGTGTTCTTTTCCAATACCACAATGATGCATATTGATACACAGACACAAATCCAAGTGGGTGTGGTGATGCAGCATCTTTCAAACTGGTGATACAATGCATGTGGCAGTTGAATCCGAGCATGCTGCAGGGTTCCTAGAAATGGGTGGTGATGACTACAAGTGCACAGATCGTTTGCAGCTAGTTTCGAAATAAATATATCGATCCCACAAGGAGCAGGAGTCTAAAGTCTAATAACTCTTGAATTAAATATTGCGATAGAAATTCTATATAAAGTTTTAAGTAACAAGATAAAATGCAAGTATTATGTAAAAAGGTGTTTTGGGTTTTGGGTATAAGAGCAATAATAAAGTAAAGAAGAATAACTTAATACAGAAAGTAATTATCGCATATGTAAGAGAGATTGGAACTGCAGTAGGGAAAAAGTATTCTCAGGGAGTAGTGGATACACCACTAGTATTGTAAAGATTTAAGATAAAGATTATCATCCTGAACATTCTCAACTATGTATGTGTGGGAGGAACTCTGTATTTGGACGAATAGGAAGCAACCGCTGCTCACATCATCCTCATACCCACAACAGTCAGCAATCGACATCAATCGAATTACTGCGCTATCAAGGGACGTAATCCCGTAGGACGTATCCCATGGCATGTATAGTGTTTCGTGAGTTTCATCGGTTTCCTAAGTTGATATGTAAGGGGTGCCAACAGCTTTATAGTCACTCTAAGTGCTAGGATGCCTCCATCTGCCAAAAGGTAGTTTCCTCCATCAAGTCCCCGCGAGAGGCAAATATTGAGAGGTCGACTTCTCTCAACATCAAGATGTAGAGAATCTAACGCATGGTCACAACGATGGATATCATAATAGATTTTATCTTATTTCAATCTCATACTAGGGTTTCTCCATCTCCCCAAGAACTAATGATTTACTCAGATATGGAGGCAATCAACATCATGGCAATAGTAATGGAAACAATCATAGATGAATAATACTTGTATAAATCCACAACGAGTATAGGAATTACAGCAAGATCTTGAAAAGATGTAGATGGGATGGATGGAGATGGTGGTGATGCAGCTGTGGGTGATGAAGATCGATGCCTTAGCCTCCCGGGTCTGCATAGGGCGAAGATGGATCCCTTGTGGATGAGTTCCCCCTCCCTTGTTCATTGAACCTTCTCTGTATAGTTGGTAACTGAACCTTCTGCCTCCCTTGTTCTCTTCTGGTATTATTAATATTTCCCAAATAAGTGATTTACGTTGTTTTTTACTCCTTTTCTCCATAGTACAACTACTCCAATAATTGTATCCGTTGGATCCATCATCTGTCCTGATCCTAGTGAAAACAGACATAAAATGTGCTTGCAAGAGCCATAAAATACCAAGATCCTACATCTACAATGCAAAATAATAATGTAAAACATGATGCAAATATGCACTCATCAACTTCCCCTAGCTTAGACCCTTGCTCGTCCTGAGCAAGTTTTTAGCTTAATGGATGTGATCCTCATATTCATGAAGCCGAGTCGATAAAATAAATGAGGCAATTACAGCATGTGTTTATCATGTACGATATAGGGGAATAAGTTCATGAATAGTACCTTACTCGAACCATCTGAATAGTATTAGAAGGATTCCACACCTTAGTTATCAACATTTCATAAAAGATGAATCTCAACATAATGTAAAATTGTCCGGTTCAACCAAATTAGTTAACGAGGTAGTCCCAAGTGTTTTAGGATCAACGTATTCACTTGGGATTCAAAATCTCAAAAGTGTCTCTTTGTCATACTACAATAAAGTGGTATATGCCGATTTTCTCTTTGCACATTTGCTCCTTTTCTTTTCTTTTGCATATATGCTCACACTTTTGTTTTAAGTGTTGTGCAAAGGAGCTAGCCATATATTCCACCTTATGTAGGAATTCAAAGTTCAATGATCTCAATTATCAAATTCCAACTGTATATGAAGCAATCTTATGACTTGGGGATTCTACCTCAACTTGTTCTCACTCTATTTGGATAGTGCTTTCATTTTCCTTTGTTCAAGGTTTCTCTTTCAACTTAACTGTATAGATAATTGTTCTTTGTAAATCAAACCATAGACTTACATCATATTGAATAAATTATCTTTAGGTGGTCAATTAATAACAATGGTGTGGAAGACTCCTATTGCTATCATCAAGTGCAAGGAAAATCATACTCAAGCCATTCATATATCAATAAAGCAAACACAAACTCAATATTGCTCCATATATAATAATAAACTTGGAATTTCATAAAAGGGACCGACTATTCCTGAAGGGAATTCTAATGATGAAAACTTTATTTCTAGTTTGAACTAATGCAAAAATAATAATAAAAACTTATAGGATAGATTACAGGGTCTTAAAGATCTCCCAAGCTTGGAATCAAGCCAGGCGGGATCACATAATCCCTTGCGATAATTGATACTGTGATTGTTGTAGATCACTATGGCGCCATGGCATGTAACATTGCAGTGCGTAGCTTCTTGTTGGTCTCCTCCAGAGAAGATATGTGGCTGTAGCACCTGCGTAGATCAGATTGTAGAGTGTCCACCCTATCTGCAAGCTTGGTCACCAATGGAAGGAGGTCTTCCTTCTTCTCCATCTCATTGAGACGGTGATGGACTTTGACACGATGGAGTAGCTCCTGCTTCTGGTATATCTCTAGTGCCCGCACACGATCCTTGGTCCTGGGGACAACTTCTTCTTCCTCATCCATAATTGATGGATCGGGGAAGTGGAAACCGTACCTCCACTCTTTTTGAGGCTTAACCTTCATACGAGCACCAATGGTTGGTTTCGAGGGTGGAACCTCCCCTTCCTTGCTAGCACCTACACCAATATTAGATAATTCCTTACGCTTGTGTGGCCTTGGATATGTGGTGATGAACTTGACCGTCTCCACACGCTGTTTTCCTTGTGGCTTGTGATCTTCTCTCTCTTGTTGAGCTTTCTTCATCGCTGCCTAATTGATCTCAGGTGGATCATAGACATCTCGGTGGATGTAGACGTCAACCGCGTCATCTTAGGAATAATTGTTGAAGTATCTTGGCTCGACGTACTCCTTGTACCTCAGGCTAAACCTCTCCACCTCCTCATCATTGTCCTCCATGGACAGGCTGCTAGATCGGTCCCTGGAAGGAGCAATGAGCCCCATGGGTTTTCCACATCCTGGGACGGGATACCACATTGCTAGATTGGTTCCTGTAGATTGCGATTAGAGAGAGAGACAATGGCAGTATATAAGGGGGGTTAGAGGTCGATAAAACTCGCGAGAAACACCAAATTGTCGTCCAAGAAAAGAATCCAAATGAAACAAAGAAAGAATTCACGGATTTGGAAGTGTCCTGCCGCGTAACGACCAACTATACGGGCGTGGCCTGTATAGGTCCGTCCGTATAGTTGGTTCCAGGAAGATATTTCCAAATATCTCGAGTGCAGGTCGATTAAATCATGACTCGGAACCGACAATAACGTTTTTTAAATCATAATAAAAAATGAAAAGTGTCTTGGAGTTTAATGACCAACTATACGGCCGAAATTTTTGCTCCGGTTGTATAGTTGTGACCGTATAGATACAGACACAAAAGCAAAATTATCTAAGAGTTTAACGACCAACTATACGTCCGGAATTTTTGTTCCGGTCATATAGTTGCGACCGTATAGGCTCAGGTATCGAAAACAATTTCAGAAATATGATACAAAGTGTCTAACGACCAACTATACGGCGGGATCTCCCTCTCCGGTCGTATAGCTCCGCCCGTATAGTTGGAAAAACCCCTCTAAAACTTCAGAAAAACAAAATGATTTCAAAGGCAGAATTTTTAGGAGTAAAATTTGTGAAAAAAATGACTTAGTTAGGTAAGAACACTTACCTTGTACTTACCATTTGCTTAATCCGGGATGAAAAATTCCTCCCACAATAGGGACTCCTTCTCTTTCGGAGGAATTGACTTTAGTTCATTAAATAATTCTCGTATACGAAAATCACCAGGACTAAAGTTCCTCTTAATAAGATTGGTGTCTTCCTAGGCAAACATGGACTCTGCATCTAACATTTTTATTTCTTGCCTCTGCATAATCTGCAACTCAAATTCATGCAGTGAAAGAATCCAACAGATCATCCTTGGCTTATGGTATTTCCTCTCAAGGAGTTCTTTAAAGTCATCACGATCTGTGTGAACACTCACCTTTGCATCAACTATATAAGAACGAAATTTATCACAAGAGAAAAATACAACAAGGAGTTCCTTTTCTTCCTTAGGGTAATTCTTTTGAGCACCATTGAGAGTTCTACTAGCATGATGTATAATATTAAATATACGACCAATATGTTGTCCAAGAGTTACTCCTACAAATCATCACGAGCTTCACATATTAAGTCAAAGGTTGTATCCCAGATAGGTGGTTTAATGTTGGGAGCACGAGTTAAAGCATTTTTGAGTTTATCAAAGGATTCAAGACACTTATCATCAAAATTAAATCTCATTTCCTTTTGCAAAAGGTTAGTCAAAGGTTTAGATATCCTAGAGAAATTTCTAATGAACCTTTGTAAAAACCCACATGACCAAGAACACTTCTTATACCTTTAATATTCCTAGGTTGCGGCATTCTCTCTATTGCTTCAACATTAGCTCTATCAACTTCAATTCCCTTACGTGATACCTTGTGTCCGAGGACTATACCTTCTTTGATCATAAAGTGGCACTTCTCCCAGTTTAGAACAAGATTAGTTTCTTCATAACGCTGCAAAACTCTTTTGAGATTATCCAAGCAACTAGTAAATGAAGTTCCATAGACAAAAAAGTCATCCATAAATACTTCCATTATAAGTTCTATAATATGTGCAAAAATAGCAGTCATACATCTTTGAAAAGTAGCTGGAGCATTACATAGACCAAAAGGCATACGCCGGTAAGCATGTAAACCGTAAGGACTTATGAAAGTTGTTTTAAGTTGGTCATCCGGATGAACAACTATTTGAGAGAAACCATAATATCCATCCAAGTAACAAAAAAGAGTATGGTTTGCTAACCTTTCTAAAGTTTGATCTATGAACGGTAATGGATAGTGATCTTTCCTAGTTTCTTTATTTAATTTCCTGAAGTCTATGCACATCTTGTGCCCAACAATAGTTCTAGTAGGTATTAATTCATTATTTTCATTAGGAACAATAGTAAAACCGCCCTTCTTAAGGACAGAATGAACATGACTTACCCAATCACTCTCTTTAACAGGATAAATTATACCTGCATCCACTAGGCGTACAATTTCTTTTCTTACCACTTCTTTCATTTCAGGCTTTAATCTTCTATTAAATTCTGCAACTGGTTTAACACCTTCTTCCATGAATATTCGATGGACGGCTATCATGGGACTGATGCACTTCAAGTCATCCATTGAGTCCCCAAAGGCCTTGCGGTGCTCCTTAAGTATCCTCATGAGTTCTTCTTCTTCTCCTAAAAGTTTAGCACTAATAATAACAGGGAATTTATTGGTATCATCTAAAAACCTGTATTTAAGATTTTCTGGTAGAGTCTTCAACTCTGGTGGTGGTAATTCCTTGTCCCCTCTCTTTTCTAGCTCTTCAAAAGCCTCATCTGTCGGAGGTCCCGAAATAGGAAGTAAATCGAATTCATCTTCTAGTTCTCCTAGGGACCTGTCCTCCATCACTATTTCTTCATAATTTGGATCTTCATTTATTTGTTCTTCTTCATTACCAAATAAAAGAGCCACCATTTCTTCAATAGTTCTCTCTTCCTCTTCTTCTTGTATTTTTGGAGGCTTGTCTTTAAATTTGGAAAAATGGAATTTATTTTCCCTTCCTCCAAGCCTAAGAGACATAATCTCCTTCTTGAAATTAATATAGGCACCTATATCACCTAAAAAGTTTCTTCCAAATATATTAGGGCAATGGGTGTCAGCTGGCATATCAACAACTACAAAATTCATAGGAAAGTTTTTGTTGCCAACTGTGACAGTTGCATTGTCAACTACTCCCATTGGAATTCTAAGGTTTTTATTGGCTAACATAATTGTTATATCAGTATTTTCAATTGTAGCCGGTTATATTTCTTCATTTATTTCTAGGTAGAAATCATAAGATATAACATTAACTTTGGTGCCAAGATCACATAAACCGTAATGAGAGGTTTCTTTAAATATGGAGGGAAGAATAGGCTTACCCACATCTTTTACCTTTATTTTACCTTCAACCAATACGGAAGTTTCTTCATCAAGTTCAACTATATTACAGTGTGAGTACGTAGCCATAATTTCTTCCTTGGTTACCTCTTCATCTTTGTTTTCTTTCAGGTGTTCCGTGACTACTGGCATGCTTTCATCTTCCTTCTTTTCCTATGCTGGTTTGACCTGTTCATATTCAAAAATATGCTTTTGTGCAGTGTTAGGGAAATACACTTCAAGTGTTGCTTTATCTTCTAATTTCTTTTCTGGTTCGGGTGGTGGATCATACTTGACTGGGCAGTTGAATCTTTCAAACTAGTGATACAATGCATGTGGCAGTTGAATCCTAGCATGCTGCTAGGGTTCCTGGACATGGGTGGACATATGCGGTAGTGGCGTCATTGCATGTGTTATTTTAGAAAACCACAATGATACACACTAATACACACACATCCAAGTGGGTGTGGTGATGCAGCATCTTTCAAACTTGTGATACAATGCATGTGGCAGTTGAATCCCAGCATGCTTCTAGGATTACTAGACATGGGTGGGCATATGCTGGAGTGGCATCATTGCATGTGTTCTTTTCCAAAACCACAATGATGCACACTAATACACACACATCATGTGGGTTTGGTGATGCAGCATGTTTCAAACTTGTGATACAATGCATGTGGCAGTTGAATCCCAGCATGCTTCTAGGGTTACTAGACATGGGTGGACATATGCTAGAGTGGCATCATTTCATGTGTTCTTTTCCAATACCACAATGATGCACACTAATACACAGACACACAGATCCAAGTGGGTGTGGTGATGCAGCATCTTTCAAACTAGTGATACAATGCATGTGACAGTTGAATCCCATCATGTTGTCAGGGTTCCTAGACATGGTTGGACACCACATATTGGAGTGGCATCATTGCATGTGTTCTTCTCCAAAACCTCAATGATGCACATTGATACACACACGTCCAAGTGGATATGGTCGTGCAGCATCTTTCAAACTAGTGACACAATGCATGCGACAGTTGAATCCCTGCATGATGCTAGGGTTCCTGGACATAGGTGCACACATGCTCGAGTGGCATCATTGCTTGTGTTTTTTCCAAAACCAATATGATGCACACTGATACACACACATCCATGTGGGTGTGCTGATGCAGCATCTTTCAAACTGGTGATAGAGTGCATGTGGAAGTTGAATCCTAGCATGTTGCTAGGTTTCCTGGAAATGGGTGGACACATATTGGAGTGGCATCATTGCATGTGTTCTTTTCCAAAACCACAATTATGCACACTGATACACACACACATCCAAGGGGGTGTGGTGATGCAGCATCTTTCAAACTTGTGATACAATGCATGTTGCAGTTAAATCCCAGCATGCTGCTAGGGTTCCTGGACATGGTTGGACACATGCTAGAGTGGCATCATTGCATGTGTTCTTTTCCAAAACCACAATGATGCACACTGATACACACACACATCCAAGAGGGTGTGGTGATGCAACATGTTTCAAACTGCTGATATAATACATGTTGTAGTTGAATTCCATCATGCTGCTAGGGTTCTTGGACATGGTTGGACACATGCTAGAGCGGCATCATTGCATGTGTTCATTTCGAAAACCACAATGATGCACACTGACACACAGACATCCAAGTGGGTGTGGCGATACAACATCTTTCAAACTGGTGATACAATGCATGTTGCAGTTGAATCCTAGCATGCTGCTAGGGTTCCTGGACATGGGTGAACACATGCTGGAGTTGCATCATTGCATGTGTTCTTTTCCAAAACTGCAATAGTGCACACTAATACGCACACACATCCAAGTGGGTGTGGTGATGCAGCATGTTTTCAAACTGGTGATACAATGCATGTGGTAGTTGAATCCCAGCATGCTGCTAGGGTTCCTAGACCTGGTTGTACATGGTTGCAAATAATTTGATGTATGCCAAGATGTATTTAATTGTATAATACACTCACTAAACACTCACTTTCAATTTTCAAAATCTATTTCTATTTTCTATTTCTATTTTAATCCCTTAGTCTGTTTTGCTCTCTCTCCCAGTTTGTGCTTCCTCTCGCTGCTACACCATGATTGGTTGACAAGGTTGTCACGCGCGGATCATGCACTCCAACCATTTATCCTCTGTGATCCAATGCGGAGCGCTTCATGCGTCACGCTACATAGTACAGCGTGAGAACGTATGGACATCTCTCCCTCAGCGACAATTCTACAAGAAGGAACACATAGTCGTATATTAAAAAAGTCGTCGACTAGTCATGTCACATTTAATCTTGTCTGAAAACGCATGGATAGGGCAATGGGGTCATCGAGTGCATGTACATCGACAGGCGATGCTATTTATTGCCACTTGATTTTAACAAGGCATATCCCATTTTTACGTAGCGCGCTCTCAATCTCACTTCCAACTAGGCCCTATCACAAGAAACTTCCACGTGTCAGCTAGAGGCCGAAGAGATGAGAAATGGGCCTCGAGGAAGGGGGCCCCTCGAGCAGACCTAACGTCTCCACACTCATCCACACCTCCCTCTGCCTTACAACCACCTACCTTCTCATTTACATTTCCCATTATAATTATCTTTTATTGCCAATTTTATGGCCGTGTCAACCTTCGTACTTAGAAATTATGTCTGCTCCCTTTGCATGCGGCTAAATACAGAACTACCATGCAAGGCCCGGGAAAAAACGTGACGTACCATGCGCGTGTCGCGGTGCACGGTGCAGTAGCCTATGCGGCGCGATGCACGGTGGTGTAATGAAACATGCCTTCCCTTCACATTTATTACAGAGCCCCTATCCCTCTCCATCTCTGCCTACCAACTCTCTCTCTCGCTCACTATCCTCACGCAACTGTCTCCACTGTCCCATCACCTTCTGCAAACTCCTAAGAAAACCCCAACCACGCCGGCGATGGTGAAGGAGGATGCGGTGTCCATCGTCGCCTCCAAGGCCACTGACGAGGAGGCCCCCGTCTCTATTCTGCCCCCCTTGAGGCGTTGAAAGCAGCCTCCGTCCCTATCCAGGCCCCCATCAAGGCATCGATGGTAGCCTCCATCCCCGTCCAGGACCCATCCCCGCTTCCAACGTAGGCGCCGGAGAAGAGGCCCCAACCGGTCACGGTCAAATCTAGCTCTTCTAGGACCCCTAGGATCTAGAGGAGTACATCGCTTCGGTGAACCCCTATGACACCGGCATCGATGACCCATGGTCGGAGGTAACTAGGGTTTGCTCTAGATTTTTAGTTGGATGTTAGATCTTGGGTTATTAGGGTTCAGTTGTTCGCATTCGGTTGCTCGATCTTCTTACATTATCTAATCCTCTTTTTTCCAATAGTTGTACGGCAGCGACATCTGCAGTGATAACGAGTCTAGGCACACCAAGACTCATCAGGTCCTAAGGAGGATGTAGGCCGGTCAGTACGACGCCTTCTTCGCTGGAGGCATCTATAGTTGCCCCTTCTGCAGGAAGCTGCTCTAGATTTTCTACCAATTTGAGCAAAAAGAAACATAACTGTTAGCGAGAGAGGAAAAAGGTGCTCTTTCAAACTGCCAATTAACAAGTTGCCATCTTGACAAGCTACCAGACACATTACAGAAACATAACACAAAGAAGTAAATTTTAATTCACTTCTCTTTAAACCACTTGAGGCGCTAACCATCTTGACAAGCTACTAGACACATATAGAAACATAACACAAAGAAGTAAAATTTAATTCACTTCTCAGCAAACAACTTGAGGCACTTGCCATCGTTGCTAGGAGACCAACTGCCACCATCCCAATTGCGCTTTCCTTTTCCTTATTGGCCTCCCATAGCTTACCAAAATGCAAGTTCTTCCCACCTAGAAGCTGCCTTGGCTTTCCCATCTTCAGCATCCTGCAACACAATGAGTAGTGCATCACAGGCCTGGTTGTTACCGCTGGAAGATGCTGCCTCTCTGTTTGTTGCTTTAGCCGCAGCCACTCTATATGCTGCTTCATATGCAGCCATTTTCTTTGCATATGCAGCACCATGCTCAACTAAACTGCATTTGGTACAAAGGGCTCCCCTAAGCCCGTCTTCCCTCTTGCAACTGGAGAAAACGCGAGGAAACATAGAAATAAATGGATCTGAATGTATAGCTAGTAGGTCACGTAAGCATCTATGGCTGCACACTTCATGTTTATCTCAGACAATGGCCTCTCCTCCTAGAAATCGTGCCTATTCTTAGGGAAATCTGCCTTCATTTTGTTATATGACTCATCGATGATTTTAGTTGCGAGTGTAGCCATTCCATCCCTCCTCGAGCCCCCTATGATCTTGACAAGACTCTGAATATCGATCCACTTATGCGTAGGAATTGTAATTCCCTCGTAAAGAAATTTTAAAAAAATAAGTTCTGTTGTCGATAATGCAGAAAACAATTCCAATTTACAAGTAATTGGTGCAGCGTCAGACACTTCTTGTCAGTCCTGAAAGTTTGTAGTTTATCATCATAAAATGCATGACTAAAATTTGTAGTTACAGATGTTTTATCATTGCAAGATCATCATCTGACTATAATTTTTAAGCTACAAAAGTTTAGTAATGCAAGATCAAGACTCTCAACATTGGCTTGTCGTAATTTATTTGGTCCTAATAAAATTAAATAGTTGCAAGATGAGCAAATGGATAGATTCCATAAGCAAATTTTGGGACTACTACAATTTAGTAAAGGCAAGATCAACTAATTAAAACCATACAAGTGACCATTTAAAAATAAGAAACCCGTAGTGACCATTTTGATTAACAAGATGTTTAAGGTTTTCGTGATCATGGATATTGGATGTTGTTAATAACGAGGTCACAACATTGGTTGAATGGTGTGATGAACATTCATCAGTGGTATAGCAATACTATCAAAGTCATTGTGTTTAAATTGATATAACATCGTATGAAGTAATTCTAGTCCTTAGACCATGAGATCATGTCAGTCACTAACACTATAAGAGTAACTTGATAACATCAAACGTCACACTGTAATAGGGTGACAATAAATGTGGGTTCAGATACTCCGAAGGTGTTATGTAGAGACTCATGGATCAAGAGTGGGATTTGTCCATCTCGATGATGGATAGATATAGTTTGGGCCCTCTTAGTGATATCACATTAAGATAGCTTGCAAGTAACTGAAGTGATCACTAGAATGTCATATCACGGGAACAACAAAAGGGTGCATGTCGGTAACAATATCAAACTAGGTATGGAGATACCGATGATCGAATATTGGACATGTAATATATCGCGAGACAAAGGGATTTAGTTACAATGTTAAAAGTTTCACACGAACATGATACGTCCATAACGTATCTATAATTTTTGATGGTTTTATGCTAATAATATGCTTTTGACACTCCTTTTTGTATAAAGTTTATGATTTATTTGGACTAACCTACTAATAGTTGCAAAAGTGCACAATGTTTTTGTTTTACACTTTGATGTGTAGGAATTACCAAGAATACAAGTGGAAACCTTGTTGGAGTCAAATTGGGATTTTTCAAGAAATCTGTCTCAAAACTCTTTTTGAAGATGGTCATGTTTCGGGTCGAAGATGGCGTCAAACGGAAAACTCTTCAACAACAAAGTTGTTCGACATTTCGCGACAATCGTTTTGGACATAAAATTAAGCTGATTCCGAGTCCGGATGGGCCTCCTATGCCCGATTTACTGCAGCCTAAGATGGGGTGATGGGAATGCGAGAAACTATATAAAGGGAGGAAACCTAATTCGCCCAGGGCATCTCCACCCACGAATTTGCAGCCACCAAAGCCACGTTTTTGCCTCCCCCATAGATCCCATCTCCATGGGGGAGGGCTCCCAAGAAGCCATGAAGGTAGGGGGCTAAGGGGAGGTGCTCCCCCATGATACCGGCGACAGGGAAGGAGTCCCCCGCGCCACCGCCGGCGCCGCCGCTGCCTTCTTCACCGTCATCTCAATCACCTAATCCTCCTAGTATGAAGTGGTTCATCCGCCCACACACCTCTGTACCGTCCTATGTAAACATGGTGTTTGATGCTATAAGTTATAGTCCTATGATCTATGTCATGTTTGTGTACTTTCTTTGTTCTTAGATTAAATGGTTGACCGTCTTTGGTTCATTAGAGTTGTATGTTATATGATACAGTCCTTTGGTGTCCATTATATTTGTGCACGCATGGATTAAACATCATAGGGTTTGTAGTATGTGTAAAAGGAAGGCGGAGTTCTACCGGAGTGACAGAAACCTGATGACGCGAACCGGAACGTTGCACGTATGGGAGTAATAGGACCATTAAACTTAAGGCTATGGTTGGGAAAACCTTAATGCATTGACTTACGAATGTTTGCTAACAATCCAATCATATAGTACATGTAATTCCAAGTAGTGAAGCACATGTATATTTAGCCTCTCCCACATAGAAAACTGCATCGAAGACAATGAACCCAATCTATTCGCTATTTAAACTTTGACAAAGCCACCACAATTACCACCACCATTCCACACTCATGGTTCTGTTAGTTTAGTGTATTTTATTGCTACAACAACTAGCTTTACTGTATTGTTATTTATTATCATGCAAAGCTATCTCTAGTACTCGTATTGTTGCTCTAGTTTTATTTCCTAAATAATGCAAACGTTTAGTGTGCGTAGAGTTGTATCAGTGGTTGATAGAACTTGAGAGAACATTTATCCTACCGTTAGCTCCTCGTTGGGTTCGACACTCTTACTTATCGAAAAGTCTACACACGATCCCCTATACTTGTCGGTTATCAGGACCTTTTCTGGCGCCGTTGCCGGGGAGCAATATCGTGTGGGTGAATATTCTTATGTGCACTTGTTTGCTTTATCTCTAAGTAGGTTTTACTTTCAGTTTTAAGTTGTTCTCTATCTTAGTATGGATAGGGAATGCGAATTACAAAAAAAATTAGTTATACTTGTTACCTAAAAACGTTTTCAAAAAGGAAAGTGATTGGAAAGATGAGTACTGGTTAAGTGGGGGTCGACCTTCAACACTTGTGTTCATGCCTATGAAACCAAAACATATCTTTCTATGAAAGCTTTTTAGTTAAATACTTGTAGGAATGCATGAAGCCTTGGAAAATAAAGATATTTCTGGTATTGATCTTAATGCTTATTCATTCGAAAATACTTGAATCGTGCTCCTATGCCTAGCTGAAAGGCGTTAAAGAAAAGCACTATTGGGAGAATGCCTAACTTAAAGGCGTTAAAGAAAAGTACTTATTGGGAGATAACCCAAAACTTTTAGATAAGTCTTGGAAGTTATTACCTCTATAATAACCGCTCCTTATCCTTTTGTTTGTTTTTTGTGCCAATAGTAATCTCCATCGAGAGAGAAGTAAGACATGGGAAAGTTGCTATCCCAAAACAGATTTTTGTGCTTCGCTGTAAACATTCGTGTAAAATCTATGTATGTCTGTTTGAGCTGTGATTTTTTGTGCTTCTGCCCCAGGTTGTTATCCAACTTTTGTTAGTTCAGCACTTTTCGATTTGAGCAACAGAAGGTCTTCGAAAAAATTGGTTTTTACCTGCTGGTCTATTATGACAGATTTCTACCATTATTTGCATTTGCTTCTTGTTGATTCCTTTTTGGGTTCTCTTTTAGGGAATTGAGATTTTTGAGGGAAGTGCTACAGTATCTTGTGTTTTAATGAAAGTTTTACTTGTGTTGAAACTGAATCCAAAGACTTATTATCTTGAGTGCACTAATGTTGCTAATGAATATTGTGTGAAGGTTTGTATGAAGGAAAATTTTCAAGTGTTAAGGAAAGAATGATATAATGAGATGAAGAATGGACTAAAGCTCAAGCTTGGGGATTCCACCCCGTGTCACCCCAAGAAATATCCAAGAAGTACAAGCGTCAAAGCTTGGGGATGCCCAAGGCATCCCCAAGTTCATCAATAAAAATCTCAGGTTCTTCCAAACACTTCATTTTTATAGTTTCATCCACAGTTGTGTTGTTCTTGGAGCGTCTTCGTTTTTGTTTTTGGTTTTCGTTTTCTTGAATAAATTGGTTAGACCCTCTCATTCATACAATAGTATTCAAATAAGATTGGTTTGGATTGGAAAAGAGTAGGAAAAGTTCATGCTTAAGTGGTAAAAGGAGCTTGTTTTTGACTATGACCTATGGTTTGTCATGTCATACTTGGTATTGTTTTTTCTTCATGCTTAGTGATTTTTGCTGTAGCATGACATGTTAAAAACAATTGAGATTTCTTAATGTGCCTTGAAAGAATCATGCATCGTTTTAGCATATTAAAGCATAATATTGTGGTATTCTCCTTTGATGCTTTATTTGGGTTGACTTGGTGCATGCTCACACCATGTTAAGACTATCCCAAGTCACCATAGCCTCTATGATCCTTTAGTTTTCGACTTGTAATATCACTTTGTGCTTTAATTAATGATGTTTTGTTGCTTTGCATGATTATGGCCATTATTGCTCTTTTAGTTGGTCGCTCCCAGTCTTTTGCTAGCCTCCATAACCAAGTATGAGTTCCACTCATGCATCCAACTCCAAATAAAACCAAGTTATCCCAAAGAGTCCACCATACCTACCTATTAGCATTTGCTATTCCAAGTATATTCATGCTTTTATCTACCTTCTGAATTAATCTTGTTATGAGAAAACTAGTGATTAAAGCTCTCACGAACTTGATGTCACACTTTACTTTTCTTTCCCCTAATAAACTTGAACCATTGTGTCATTTATGTTATATATGCTTGCACTTGTATGTTAGGGATTAGCAGAACCATGCTGTCATGGGGAACGCTTTCAACATTGCACTTGTAAAATGATATCAACCTAGTTGATATCATGCTCGTTTATCTATGGATGTCGTCGGTGTGAAATGAAAGGGGAGCTTGTAAGTCCATGGAGTTATGTATGTGTGTTAGAGAAACGCCTAGGCCGCCAGTCTAATCCATGCCTAGTCATGGTGGAGCAATCTATGAAGCATTCTTCTTATAAAAAAGAGATAGAGATTGAGAAAAAAAGGAAAAAAAGAGATGAGAAAAGAGGAAAGAGAGAAAAAAGCACAATTTTCCCATGGTAAATAAGAAGATTGCTGAGATGCTTGTTGTCTGCTTGCCTTGTCATTTTGATATGGGGATTCTTCCGTATCATCGGGAAAGGGGTACCCTGTTGGCGGTTCTCTATGATACACATGTACTTACTATGACAAGAACTTACCGGTAACTAAACTTGAGTAGCATGAGGAGCGTCCCTCGTATTCAAGGGACATGAGATTTCCAACTTATACTTTTCCAAGCATATACTCCATAGTTTGTTCACTTTAACCTTAATCACTTCAAGATGCTTATGATAGGGGAAATGAGAGCTGGAAGCTAATAAGTACCATAATTTTTGGAGGCTCTTTACGAGACTTGAATCCCTGCTTCCTTCTATGAAGGCCTTTCTTCCACTTTTATATTGAGTCTCCACCTTCTATCTTTATATACCAATTAAGAGAGCATAGTTATGATTCTTAGTTCTATGTGCATTGTCCCAAGACTTATTGATTGACGCATAACTTTGATATTGCTTGTTCCTAAACTATTTGTATCTAGTCACCCTTATGAACTTTGAAGGTGTCCTATGCATTTATGTTTTGCTACTCTATGAGGGACAAGCTGAATACCATTCTCATTATGCTTTCTTTATGTGAAACAAACAAACGTCTTGCAAAGCATTGTTATTCATGAATTTTTTGTTTGTGCCTTTTCATGTTACAACATAGTTGTTATGTCTTATTGTTAGAACTTTATCTTTCATGATTCATGTTTAGAGTACCTTAATCCCAGCTATCAATGCTTTTACAATAATGATGATCAAGATTGTGTTGTCTGCATGTCACCTTAAAAATTATGTTGTTTTGATTGTTTACCTACTCGAGGACGAGCAGGAACTAAGCTTGGGGATGTTGATACGTCCATAACGTATCTATAATTTTTGATGGTTTTATGCTAATAATATGCTTTTGACACTCCTTTTTGTATAAATTTTATGATTTATTTGGACTAACCTATTAATAGTTGCAAAAGTGTGCAATGTTCTTGTTTTACACTTTGATTTGTAGGAATTACCAAGAATACAAGTGGAAACCTTGTTGGAGTCAAATTGGGATTTTTCCAGAAATCTATCTCAGAACTCTTTTTGAAGATGGTCACATTTCGGGTCGAAGACGGCGTCAAACGGAAAACTCTTCTACTACAAAGTTGTTGGACATTTCGCGACAAACGTTCTGGACATAAAATTTAGCTGATTCCGACTCCGGACAGGCCTTGTACGCCCGATTTACTGCAGCCCAAGATGGGGTGACGGGAATCCGAGAAGCTATATAAAGTGAGGAAACCTAATTCGTCCAGGGCATCTGTACTCTCGAATTTGCAGCCACCAAAACCACGTTTTTTCCTCCCCCATGGATCCCATATCCATGGGGGAGGGCTCGCAAGAAGCCATGAAGGAAGGGGGCTAAGGGGAGGTGCTCCCCCATGATACCGGCGGTGAGGAAGGAGTCCCCCGCGCCACCGCCGGCGCCGCTGCTGCCTTCTTCGCCATCTGCACCATCTTCACCGCCATCTCCATCACCTAATCCTCCTAGTATGCAGTGCTTCATCCTCCCACACACGTCTGTACCATCCTATGTAAACATAGTGTTTGATGCTATAAGTTATAATCCTATGATCTATGTCATGTTTGTGTACTTTCTTTGTTCTTAGATTAAATGGTTGACCGTCTTTGGTTCATTAGAGTTGTATGTTATATGATACAGTCCTTTGGTGTCCATTATATTTGTGCACGCATGGATTAAACATCATAGGGTTTGTAGTATGTGTAAAAGGAAGGCGGAGTTCTACCGGAGTGACAAAAACCTGATGACGCGAACCGGAACGTTGCACGTATGGGAGTAATAGGACCATTAAACTTAAGGCTATGGTTGGGAAAACCTTAATGCATTGACTTACGAATGTTTGCTAACAATCCAATCATATAGTACATGTAATTCCAAGTAGTGAAGCACATGTATATTTAGCCTCTCCCACATAGAAAACTGCATTGAAGACAATGAACCCAATCTATTCGCTATTTAAACTTTGACAAAGCCACCACAATTACCACCACCATTCCACACTCATGGTTCTGTTAGTTTAGTGTATTTTATTGCTACAGCAACTAGCTTTACTGTATTGTTATTTATTATCATGCAAAGCTATCTCTAGTACTCGTATTGTTGCTCTAGTTTTATTTCCTAAATAATGCAAACGTTTAGTGTGCGTAGAGTTGTATCAGTGGTTGATAGAACTTGAGAGAACATTTATCCTACCGTTAGCTCCTCGTTGGGTTCGACACTCTTACTTATCGAAAAGTCTACACACGATCCCCTATACTTGTCGGTTATCAAGACCTTTTCTGGCGCCGTTGCCGAGGAGCAATATCGTGTGGGTGAATATTCTTATGTGCACTTGTTTGCTTTATCTCTAAGTAGGTTTTACTTTCAGTTTTAAGTTGTTCTCTATCTTAGTATGGATAGGGAATGCGAATTACAAAAAAAATTAGTTATACTTGTTACCTAAAAACGTTTTCAAAAAGGAAAGTGATTGGAAAGATGAGTACTGGTTAAGTGGGGGTCGACCTTCAACACTTGTGTTCATGCCTATGAAACCAAAACATATCTTTCTATGAAAGCTTTTTAGTTAAATACTTGTAGGAATGCATGAAGCCTTGGAAAGTAAAGATATTTCTGGTATTGATCTTAATGCTTATTCATTCGAAAATACTTGAATCGTGCTCCTATGCCTAGCTGAAAGGCGTTAAAGAAAAGCACTATTGGGAGAATGCCTAACTTAAAGGCGTTAAAGAAAAGTACTTATTGGGAGATAACCCAAAACTTTTAGATGAGTCTTGGAAGTTATTACCTCTATAATAACCGCTCCTTATCCTTTTGTTTGTTTTTTGTGCCAATAGTAACCTCCATCGAGAGAGAAGTAAGACATGGGAAAGTTGCTATCCCAAAACAGATTTTTGTGCTTCGCTGTAAACATTCGTGTAAAATCTATGTATGTCTGTTTGAGCTGTGATTTTTTGTGCTTCTGCCCCAGGTTGTTATCCAACTTTTGTTAGTTCAGCGCTTTTCGATTTGAGCAACAGAAGGTCTTCGAAAAAATTGGTTTTTACCTGCTGGTCTATTATGACAGATTTCTGCCATTATTTGCATTTGCTTCTTGTTGATTCCTTTTTGGGTTCTCTTTTAGGGAATTGAGATTTTTGAGGGAAGTACTACAGTCTCTTGTGTTTTAATGAAAGTTTTACTTGTGTTGAAACTGAATCCAAAGACTTATTATCTTGAGTGCACTAATGTTGCTAATGAATATTGTGTGAAGGTTTGTATGAAGGAAAAATTTCAAGTGTTAAGGAAAGAATGATATAATGAGATGAAGAATGGACTAAAGCTCAAGCTTGGGGATTCCACCCCGTGTCACCCCAAGAAATATCCAAGAAGTACAAGCGTCAAAGCTTGGGGATGCCCAAGGCATCCCCAAGTTCATCAATAAAAATCTCAGGTTCTTCCAAACACTTCATTTTTATAGTTTCATCCACAGTTGTGTTGTTCTTGGAGCATCTTCGTTTTTGTTTTTGGTTTTCGTTTTCTTGAATAAATTGGTTAGACCCTCTCATTCATACAGTAGTATTCAAATAAAATTGGTTTGGATTGGAAAAGAGTAGGAAAAGTTCATGCTTAAGTGGTAAAAGGAGCTTGTTTTTGACTATGACCTATGGTTTGTCATGTCATACTTGGTATTGTTTTTTCTTCATGCTTAGTGATTTTTGCTGTAGCATGACATGTTAAAAACAATTGAGATTTCTTAATGTGACTTGAAAGAATCATGCATCGTTTTAGCATATTAAAGCATAATATTGTGGTATTCTCCTTTGATGCTTTATTTGGGTTGACTTGGCGCATGCTCACACCATGTTAAGACTATCCCAAGTCACCATAGCCTCTATGATCCTTTAGTTTTCGACTTGTAATATCACTTTGTGCTTTAATTAATGATGTTTTGTTGCTTTGCATGATTATGGCCATTGTTGCTCTTTTAGTTGGTCGCTCCCAGTCTTTTGCTAGCCTCCATGACCAAGTATGAGTTCCACTCATGCATCCAACTCCAAATAAAACCAAGTTATCCCAAAGAGTCCACCATACCTACCTATTAGCATTTGCTATTCCAAGTATATTCATGCTTTTATCTACCTTCTGAATTAAACTTGTTATGAGAAAACTAGTGATTAAAGCTCTCACGAACTTGATGTCACACTTTACTTTTCTTGCCCCTAATAAACTTCAACCATTGTGTCATTTATGTTATATATGCTTGCACTTATATGTTAGGGATTAGCAGAACCATGCTGTCATGGGGAACGCTTTCAACATTGCACTTGTACATTATACCTAGTTGATATCATGCTCATTTGTCTATGGATGTCTTCGGTGTGAAATGAAAGGGGAGCTTGTAAGTCCATGGAGTTATGTATGTGTGTTAGAGAAACGCCTAGGCCGCCAGTCTAATCCATGCCTAGTCATGGTGGAGCAATCTATGAATCATTCTTCTTATAAAAAAGAGATAGAGATTGAGAAAAAAAGGAAAAAAAGAGATGAGAAAAGAGGAAAGAGAGAAAAAAGCACAATTTTCCCATGGTAAATAAGAAGATTGCTGAGATGCTTGTTGTCTGCTTGCCTTGTCATTTTGATATGGGGATTCTTCCGTATCATCGGGCAAGGGGTACCCTGTTGGCGGTTCTCTATGATACACATGTACTTACTATGACAAGAACTTACCGGTAACTAAACTTGAGTAGCATGAGGAGCGTCCCTCGTATTCAAGGGACATGAGATTTCCAACTTATACTTTTCCAAGCATATACTCCATAGTTTGTTCACTTTAACCTTAATCACTTCAAGATGCTTATGATAGGGGAAATGAGAGCTGGAAGCTAATAAGTACCATAATTTTTGGAGGCTCTTTACGAGACTTGAATCCCTGCTTCCTTCTATGAAGGCCTTTCTTCCACTTTTATATTGAGTCTCCACCTTCTATATTTATATACCAATTAAGAGAGCATAGTTATGATTCTTAGTTCTATGTGCATTGTCCCAAGACTTATTGATTGACGCATAACTTTGATATTGCTTGTTCCTAAACTATTTGTATCTAGTCACCCTTATGAACTTTGAAGGTGTCCTATGCATTTATGTTTTGCTACTCTATGAGGGACAAGCTGAATACCATTCTCATTATGCTTTCTTTATGTGAAACAAACAAACGTCTTGCAAAGCATTGTTATTCATGAATTTTTTGTTTGTGCCTTTTCATGTTACAACATAGTTGTTATGTCTTATTGTTAGAACTTTATCTTTCATGATTCATGTTTAGAGTACCTTAATCCCAGCTATCAATGCTTTTACAATAATGATGATCAAGATTGTGTTGTCTGCATGTCACCTTAAAAATTATGTTGTTTTGATTGTTTACCTACTCGAGGACGAGCAGGAACTAAGCTTGGGGATGTTGATACGTCCATAACGTATCTATAATTTTTGATGGTTTTATGCTAATAATATGCTTTTGACACTCCTTTTTGTATAAATTTTATGATTTATTTGGACTAACCTATTAATAGTTGCAAAAGTGTGCAATGTTCTTGTTTTACACTTTGATTTGTAGGAATTACCAAGAATACAAGTGGAAACCTTGTTGGAGTCAAATTGGGATTTTTCCAGAAATCTATCTCAGAACTCTTTTTGAAGATGGTCACATTTCGGGTCGAAGACGGCGTCAAACGGAAAACTCTTCTACTACAAAGTTGTTGGACATTTCGCGACAAACGTTCTGGACATAAAATTTAGCTGATTCCGACTCCGGACGGGCCTTCTACGCCCGATTTACTGCAGCCCAAGATGGGGTGACGGGAATCCGAGAAGCTATATAAAGTGAGGAAACCTAATTCGTCCAGGGCATCTGTACTCTCGAATTTGCAGCCACCAAAACCACGTTTTTGCCTCCCCCATGGATCCCATATCCATGGGGGAGGGCTCGCAAGAAGCCATGAAGGAAGGGGGCTAAGGGGAGGTGCTCCCCCATGATACCGGCGGTGAGGAAGGAGTCCCCCGCGCCACCGCCGGCGCCGCTGCTGCCTTCTTCGCCATCTGCACCATCTTCACTGCCATCTCCATCACCTAATCCTCCTAGTATGCAGTGGTTCATCCTCCCACACACGTCTGTACCATCCTATGTAAACATAGTGTTTGATGCTATAAGTTATAATCCTATGATCTATGTCATGTTTGTGTAGTTTCTTTGTTCTTAGATTAAATGGTTGACCGTCTTTGGTTCATTAGAGTTGTATGTTATATGATATAGTCCTTTGGTGTCCATTATATTTTTGCACGCATGGATTAAACATCATAGGGTTTGTAGTATGTGTAAAAGGAAGGCGGAGTTCTACCGGAGTGACAGAAACCTGATGACGCGAACCGGAACGTTGCACGTATGGGAGTAAGAGGACCATTAAACTTAAGGCTATGGTTGGGAAAACCTTGATGCATTGACTTACGGATGTTTGCTAACAATCCAATCATATAGTACATGTAATTCTAAGTAGTGAAGCACATGTATATTTAGCCTCTCCCACATAGAAAACTGCATCGAAGACAATGAACCCAATCTATTCGCTATTTAAACTTGGACAAAGCCACCACAATTACCACCACCATTCCACACTCATGGTTCTGTTAGTTTAGTGTATTTTATTGCTACAGCAACTAGCTTTACTTTATTGTTATTTATTATCATGCAAAGCTATCTCTAGTACTCGTATTGTTGCTCTAGTTTTATTTCCTAAATAATGCAAACGTTTAGTGTGCGTAGAGTTGTATCAGTGGTTGATAGAACTTGAGAGAACATTTATCCTACCGTTAGCTCCTCGTTGGGTTCGACACTCTTACTTATCGAAAAGTCTACACACGATCCCTTATACTTGTCGGTTATCAAGACCTTTTCTGGCGCCGTTGCCGGGGAGCAATATCGTGTGGGTGAATATTCTTATGTGCACTTGTTTGCTTTATCTCTAAGTAGGTTTTACTTTCAGTTTTAAGTTGTTCTCTATCTTAGTATGGATAGGGAATGCGAATTACAAAAAAAATTAGTTATACTTGTTACCTAAAAATGTTTTCAAAAAGGAAAGTGATTGGAAAGATGAGTACTGGTTAAGTGGGGGTCGACCTTCAACACTTGTGTTCATGCCTATCAAACCAAAACAAATCTTTCTATGAAAGCTTTTTAGTTAAAAACTTGTAGGAATGCATGAAGCCTTGGAAAATAAAGATATTTCTGGTATTGATCTTAATGCTTATTCATTCGAAAATACTTGAATCGTGCTCCTATGCCTAGATGAAAGGTGTTAAAGAAAAGCACTATTGGGAGAATGCCTAACTTAAAGGCGTTAAAGAAAAGTACTTATTGGGAGATAACCCAAAAGTTTTAGATGAGTCTTGGAAGTTATTACCTCTATAATAACCGCTCCTTATCCTTTTGTTTGTTTTTTGTGCCAATAGTAACCTCCATTGAGAGAGAAGTAAGACATGGGAAAGTTGCTATCCCAAAACAGATTTTTGTGCTTCGCTGTAAACATTCGTGTAAAATCTATGTATGTCGGTTTGAGCTATGATTTTTTGTGCTTCTGCCCCAGGTTGTTATCCCACTTTTGTTAGTTCAGCACTTTTCGATTTGAGCAACAGAAGGTCTTCGAAAAAATTGGTTTTTACCTGCTGGTCTATTATGATAGATTTCTGCCATTATTTGCATTTGCTTCTTGTTGATTCCTTTTTGGGTTCTCTTTTAGGGAATTGAGATTTTTGAGGGAAGTGCTACAGTATCTTGTGTTTTAATGAAAGTTTTACTTGTGTTGAAACTGAACCCAAAGACTTATTATCTTGAGTGCACTAATGTTGCTAATGAATATTGTGTGAAGTTTTGTATGAAGGAAAAATTTCAAGTGTTAAGGAAAGAATGATGTAATGAGATGAAGAATGGACTAAAGCTCAAGCTTGGGGATGGCACCCCGTGTCACCCCAAGAATTATCCAAGAAGTACAAGCGCCAAAGCTTGGGGATGCCCAAGGCATCCCCAAGTTCATTAATAAAAATCTCAGGTTCTTCCAAACATTTCATTTTTATAGTTTCATCCACAGTTGTGTTGTTCTTGGAGCGTCTTCGTTTTTGTTTTTGGTTTTCGTTTTCTTGAATAAATTGGTTAGACCCTCTCATTCATACAGTAGTATTCAAATAAGATTGGTTTGGATTGGAAAAGAGTAGGAAAAGTTCATGCTTAAGTGGTAAAAGGAGCTTGTTTTTGACTATGACCTATGGTTTGTCATGTCATACTTGGTATTGTTTTTTCTTCATGCTTAGTGATTTTTGCTGTACCATGACATGTTAAAAACAATTGAGATTGCTTAATGTGCCTTGAAAGAATCATGCATCGTTTTAGCATATTAAAGCATAATATTGTGGTATTCTCCTTTGATGCTTTATTTGGGTTGACTTGGCGCATGCTCACACCATGTTAAGACTATCCCAAGTCACCATAGCCTCTATGATCCTTTAGTTTTCGACTTGTAATATCACTTTGTGCTTTAATTAATGATGTTTTGTTGCTTTGCATGATTATGGCCATTATTGCTCTTTTAGTTGGTCGCTCCCAGTCTTTTGCTAGCGTCCATAACCAAGTATGAGTTCCACTCATGCATCCAACTCCAAATAAAACAAAGTTATCCCAAAGAGTCCACCATACCTACCTATTAGCATTTGCTATTCCAAGTATATTCATGCTTTTATCTACCTTCTGAATTAAACTTGTTATGAGAAAACTAGTGATTAAAGCTCTCATGAACTTGATGTCACACTTTACTTTTATTGCCCCTAATGAACTTGAACCATTGTGTCATTTATGTTATATATGCTTGCACTTATATGTTAGGGATTAGCAGAACCATGCTGTCATGGGGAACGCTTTCAACATTGCACTTGTACATTATATCTAGTTGATATCATGCTCGTTTGTCTTTGGATGTCGTCGGTGTGAAATGAAAGGGGAGCTTGTAAGTCCATGGAGTTATGTATGTGTGTTAGAGAAACGCCTAGGCCGCCAGTCTAATCCATGCCTAGTCATGGTGGAGCAATCTATGAAGCATTCTTCTTATAAAAAAGAGCTAGAGATTGAGAAAAAAAGGAAAAAAAGAGATGAGAAAAGAGGAAAGAGAGAAAAAAGCACAATTTTCCCATGGTAAATAAGAAGATTGCTGAGATGCTTGTTGTCTGCTTGCCTTGTCATTTTGATATGGGGATTCTTCCGTATCATCGGGCAAGGGGTACCCTGTTGGCGGTTCTCTATGATACACATGTACTTACTATGACAAGAACTTACCGATAACTAAACTTGAGTAGCATGAGGAGCGTCCCTCGTATTCAAGGGACATGAGATTTCCAACTTATACTTTTCCAAGCATATACTCCATAGTTTGTTCACTTTAACCTTAATCACTTCAAGATGCTTATGATAGGGGAAATGAGAGCTGGAAGCTAATAAGTACCATAATTTTTGGAGGCTCTTTACGAGACTTGAATCCCTGCTTCCTTCTATGAAGGCCTTTCTTCCACTTTTATATTGAGTCTCCACCTTCTATCTTTATATACCAATTAAGAGAGCGTAGTTATGATTCTTAGTTCTATGTGCATTGTCCCAAGACTTATTGATTGATGCATAACTTTGATATTGCTTGTTCCTAAACTATTTGTATCTAGTCACCCTTATGAACTTTGAAGATGTCCTATGCATTTATGTTTTGCTACTCTATGAGGGACAAGCTAAATACCATTCTCATTGTGCTTTCTTTATGTGAAACAAAGAAATGTCTTGCAAAGCATTGTTATTCATGAATTTTTTGTTTGTGCCTTTTCATGTTACAACATAGTTGTTATGTCTTATTGTTAGAACTTTATCTTTCATGATTCATGTTTAGAGTACCTTAATCCCAGCTATCAATGCTTTTATAATAATGATGATCAAGATTGTGTTGTCTGCATGTCACCTTAAAAATTATGTTGTTTTGATTGTTTACCTACTCGAGGACGAGCAGGAACTAAGCTTGGGGATGTTGATACGTCCATAACGTATCTATAATTTTTGATGGTTTTATGCTAATAATATGCTTTTGACACTCCTTTTTGTATAAATTTTATGATTTATTTGGACTAACCTATTAATAGTTGCAAAAGTGTACAATGTTCTTGTTTTACACTTTGATTTGTAGGAATTACCAAGAATACAAGTGGAAACCTTGTTGGAGTCAAATTGGGATTTTTCCAGAAATCTATCTCAGAACTCTTTTTGAAGATGGTCAGATTTCAGGTCGAAGACAGCGTCAAACGGAAAACTCTTCAACTACAAAGTTGTTGGACATTTCGCGACAAACGTTCTGGACATAAAATTTAGCTGATTCCGACTCCGGACGGGCCTTCTACGCCCGATTTACTGCAGCCCAAGATGGGGTGACGGGAATCCGAGAAGCTATATAAAGTGAGGAAACCTAATTCGTCCAGGGCATCTGTACTCTCGAATTTTCAGCCACCAAAACCATGTTTTTGCCTCCCCCATGGATCCCATCTCCATGGAGGAGGGCTCGCAAGAAGCCATGAAGGAAGGGGGCTAAGGGGAGGTGCTCCCCCATGATACCGGCGGTGAGGAAGGAGTCCCCCGCGCCACCGCCGGCGCCGCTGCTGCCTTCTTCGCCATCTGCACCATCTTCACCGCCATCTCCATCACCTAATCCTCCTAGTATGCAGTGGTTCATCCTCCCACACACGTATGTATCATCATATGTAAACATAGTGTTTGATGCTATAAGTTATAATCCTATGATCTATGTCATGTTTGTGTAGTTTCTTTGTTCTTAGATTGAATGGTTGAACGTCTTTGGTTCATTAGAGTTGTATGTTGATATGGTACAGTCCTTTGGTGTCCATTATATTTGTGTCCGCATGGATTAAACATCATAGGGTTTGAGGTATGTATAAAAGGAAGGGGGAGTTCTGCCGGAGTGACAGAAACCTGAGGACGCGAACCGGAACGTTGCACGTATGGGAGTAAGAGGACCATTAAACTTAAGGATATGGTTGGGGAAACCTTAATGCATTGATTAGTACTTTCGGATGTTTGCTAACAATCTAATCATATAGTACATGTAATTCCAAGTAGTGAAGCGCATGTATATTTAGCCTCTCCCACGTAGAAAACTGCATCGAAGATAATGAACCTGATCTATTCGCTATTTAAACTTGGACAAAGCCACCACAATTACCACCACTATTCCACACTCATGGTTATGTTAGTTTAGTGTATTTTATTGCTACAACAACTAGCTTTACTTTCTTGTTATTTATTATCATGCAAAGCTATCTCTCGTACTCGTATTGTTGCTCTAGTTTTATTTCCTAGATAATGCAAACGTTTAGTGTGCATAGTTTTGTATCAGTGGTTGATAGAACTTGAGAGAACATTTATCCTACCTTTAGATCCTTGTTGGGTTCGACACTCTTACTTATCGAAAAGGCTACACACGATCCCTGATACATTGCAAATGTATCTATAATTTTTGATGTTCCATGCTTAGTTTTATCTACTTTCTTTTGTTTTATTCCAACTTTGGAGTACTTTTCATATGATTTCTTAGACTAACCTATTAACAAGATGCCACAGTGCCAGTTGCCTGTTTTCCGCTGTTTTTGGTTCCAGAAAGTCAGAAAATGAATATTCTCAGAATTGGACGGGACAAAAGCCAAAGTTCCTATTTTACCGGAAGACTCACGGAGCCAGAATACGAGACGAAGGAGGGCTAGGGCATAGACACACCCCCCCAGGCGCGGGCTAGCCCTACCCGCACCACCAGGTGGTGTGGGCCCCCTGGCACTCCACCGACCTTGCCCTCTGGCCTATAAGAAGCCTCCCGAAGCCAAAACCCTAAATCGTCAATCAGAAATCCACGAAAAGTTCCGCAGCGCCGGCGCCACCGAAGGGGAGATTCGGGGGACAGAAAGTCTCTGTTCCGGCACCCTGCCGGGACGGGGAAGTGCCCCCGGAGCCATCTCCATCGATCTTCACAACCATCTCCATCACCATTTCTTATTCCCATGATGAGGAGGGAGTAGTTCTCTCTCGACGCTAAGGGTTCTACCGGTAGCTATGTGTTCATCTCTCTCTCTATGCATGATCTTGTTGTGGTCATGAGCTTGTAATCTATAGATCTACCTTGCTACTCAAGTGCTTAATGAATCTCTGCTCTCCCCATGTGTGTGAAAGTGACAGTGTGCACACCATGGTGGCACTTAGGCTAGAGATTACAAATACTTGTTATGAGTTATATTTGGAGTTGGATGTCTTTATGAAATTGTGGTGTTTGTTGGACTCATCTAGTGCTCAAGGTGATAGTGTGGGGTTTTCTAGATGGGAAAGGCTTACTTTGAGGTGTGCTATTATAGCCCTACCGTTGATTAGAGTGTTCAACCAGAGAGTAGTTAAGAGTAGTATCAGGAAGATAATATATTTATATGAGAGTGTTCACTAGTGAAAGTATGATCCCTAGGCCTTGTTTCTTAGAATTGAAACACCGTTTGCTACTAGTCTGTTACATGTTTGCTTGCTTCCTTCTTTATTTCAATTTGCCTTTAGTCTCTTCCACGCCATCAAGCTATTATCTATCACCTTTACCACTTATAATTATCTATACCACTTGTATTTCACTATCTCTTCGCCGAACTAGTGCACCTATACACCTAACAAGTGTATTGGGTGTGTTGGGGACACACGAGACTTCTTGTATTTTGATTGCAGGTTTGCTTGAGAGGGGATACCTTTGACCACTTCCTCCCTAAGTTCGATAAACCTTGGGTAATCCACTTAAGGGAAAACTTGCTGCTGTTTTACAAACCTCTGCACTTGGAGGCCCAACAACTGTCTACAAGAATAGAAGTGCGTAGACATCAAGCTATTTTCTAGCGCCGTTGCCGGGGAGGTAAGGTAACAGGTATTCACACCGGAGGATTAATGTAAGATCTCACCATAATAAGGTAAGATCCCTGTGATTGCAGTGCTAGTCCCCGGATCGAAAATGCTAGCACCCACAGTTTAAGATGAAGTACACAGAAACAAAGGTCATTATTACATCGCATATCCAGGAATATAATGGTTCTTACAACTCACTTAGCCCAAGGCTAAGACACTTCAAGTTCACATTACATAGCATAATAATAATAGAGTCTTTAGTCTTCATGTGCCGCAGGCAAGCATGTCGAGTGTAGACCCGCAACCCTACTCATCATCAGAGTATCCTGCAACATAATAAGTTACAGCCACAAGGGTCAATACATTTGGAATTGTATTGGCAAGTGATACCAGAGATACTTAGTATAATCCAACAACTACATGAATATATGGCTAAGTGGGGTTATGGCTGGCTTTGCTAAAAGCTGGTTTAACTTATAGTTTTTGAAGAAGATTTTCATTCCAGCTATAAGGTACCAATGATAGACATCACTGAACCTCTACCCATGTTCACCCACAATTTTTAACTTAGAGAAATTTGGATGAGGAGATTATTGAACTACTTCACTGTCTTGAGGCTTAGAAGTTGTCCATAACCGGGGACACGGCTAAGTACTTAGTTTTACCCTCTCGAGAGGTGGTGCACTTTCCCCACAAGACTCGACATGCATCGATAGAAGACTTTTCAGAAGCAATCCCTCAGACCACCACGGACGCGTTCCATCCTATCATATCTACCACCTTCTGTCCGTCTGGCTGAGTTCTTGCAACTTAGTTGGTCAAGGCAGAGCCCATATGCCATGTGGTTGCACTGGAAGCTTCATGACAAGAATGTCTCCAATCTCTTTGTTCCTGGGTGTCCATCCACAAGTGTGATACACTAGCTGACCATAATCCAAGCAAGCCCCCTTCCACCTAGGTGTTTCATTAACATTAGTTGTTTTCTTAGTTAAACAAAAATAATATCTTTCCATACTATCTTATGTGTATATTCCACCCACGAATTGTAATAGCATAGCTAAGCATTCTAGCATACAAAGTATTTAACTAGGGAATACTACCAAGATATACACTATAGGGTAGCATAGCATAGTATGGTAACATATGAATAATTCTATCATGCTAAGATATATCAAAATAACACTAGTGCAATAGTGAAAAATAATAGGATATGAGATGAAATATCACTTTCCTTCGTAGCTAGGGGAATAGGTACAATCCTCATAGCAACAAACTTCACAATCCACACAATCTACACAAGAACAATACAACAACAATATTTCAATCAATAAAACATTACAAAAACATGAATGCATGCAAAATGCAAATATATGATCACAACTCTATAATTTACAGAGTCTACAGTACTGAGGATAGAATACCTCATCTAAATGCATAAGAAATACCCAAAAATAATTTATAGAACAATTTTTGTGAGCAAAAAATTCCTAAAAAGGTTCTGCCTATAATTCCAATTTTACAGAGGCAAAAGTGTGAAACAAAGCCCCTATAATAAAGGTCTCATTTTTCTGAATCCATAGACACCAAATTTGTATTTTTCTGATTTGTGGATCAAAAGTTATGGATTTTCTAAGTTTAATACTAAATCTGTCTATTTTCTAATTAAACAGAAATAGTCTAGCGACGTGGCGCTTTCCTATTGGCCCATACCGGTTCGGTCGGATCGATCGCTGTGGGCCGTCAGATCTTAAGTGACTACGGATGGATCTGATTAGCCCGTACCCTTTCGTTTAGTGATCTAATCCTATCCGCTAGGATCTGGTCGAACGGCTACTAAGCATCTCGCCGGAGACTGGCGGTGCAGGTGAGTGACGTTCCGGTGATTCTAGAGGGGTAGGGGAAAAGGCAGTCTTACAGAGGGCTTGCGGTGGTCTCGACGATCTCGATGGAGGTCACGATGGCGTGGGAGGCTCTCTGGTTCACTTGCGATTCCTCGCAGGAGTTGCACAGACGGCGGAGCTCACGGCTCGGTGTCGGAGACGATGACCTGGGCCTCGAACCAACTAGCAAAGAGGTCAGCGAGACGCGCAAGGATCTGCACGACCTAGTAAAGACCAAAAGGGGGCGGCGGGAACCCTACCTTTATCGGAAAAGGTGACTGACGGTGGCGGCAGAGGGAGTTCATCGGTGATGACCGTGTCGTCGACCTGGAGCGAGAAAAGGTACGTGGCCAGGGTTAAAAGGTGCGCCAGGATACGGAAAGGGTGATAGGGCAAAGAGGAGGGTGCGGCGTGGCCGGAGTTCACCGGAATCGTCGATGGAGTCCGTCGGATAGCGGCGGTTCGAGCTCTCAATATGGGGAGTCTTGGGGCTCTCCGGGGTGGTGTCTGCCGACCTAGTAGGGGTGGCCGCCGTGGGGAATTAATACGGGAAACGGCCGAATTTGAGCCGATTCCAAAACGGCAGAGAAAGGGGAGGGGTGTTCGTCGCCTGGAGTTGAAGACGACGGGGTGGTGGTGACGTGGGTGTGGGGTGGGTCTGTCAGCGGGAGGGGGTAGGTTGAGGGGGTGTGCAGAAAACAGAGAGGGGGAGAGGGAAGCCGGGTGGGCTAGCTGGGCTGGGTTTGGGCCGAAAGTCCAGAAGCTGTTGCTGCTGTTATTTATTTTCTCCCTTTTTCTTTTTCTTTTTCTAATTCTGTTTTCTCCAAAACTTTTGATTTAAGGATTCAAATTGAATCAAACCAATTTGTGAAAAATTTTAAAAACTCAAATTAGGTTTTTAGGGTATTATAAAACATATTTATCTTCTATTTTAATCCAAAGTATTTACTTGGATTTAATAGGTAATAAAGCATTTTCTTTGATTCTATTTTCAAAATAATTCATATCTTTTTATTCATGGCTCAAAATTGCACCAAATTTTTGGAGGACATTCTAAATGCAATGCAATTACATGCTATGATGATAAGAGTGCAATGATGATGATTTTAGATGAAATTTTGGGATGTTACAATTAAAGAAGAAGAACCTTCCGCGGCAAACACCTATTTTCTAGTGTGAGTGCTCAAAGTTATTTCCTTTAGATTCTGCAATTTTGTCTTTTTGTTTCTTGTTTTGACTAGTTAGGCTTAATGGAAAATAACAAAAAAATTAGAGAGCTTTATAGTATTTATCTTGAGTTAGGACATGAAGTGTTTGAAGAGAAAATTAAAAAACCTATGGAACTTTATTTGCATGCTAATAGCAATGTTGTTAGTATGAATTCTTTGGACACCATTATTGCTAATGCTATGGAAAAGTCTAAGCTTGGGGAAGCTAGTTTTTATGAGTATGATATTTTTAGTCCCCCAAGGATGGAGGAGAAAATTTACTTTGATGATACTATACCTCCCATATATGATGATTACAATGATGAATATGATATTTTCAGTCCACCTACTATTGAGGAGAAAATTTATTATGATTACAATATGCCTCCTATATTTGATGATTATGGTGATGAGAATAATAATGATAGCTATTTTGTTGAATTTGCTCCCACTGTGATTAATAAGAATGACTATGTTTATGTGGAGAGTATTAATTCTTTTATGCATGTGGCTCATGATAAGAATGTTTTATGTGATAGTTATATTGTTAATTTTATTCATGATGCTACTGAAAGTTATTATGAGAGAGGGAAACATGGTTTTATGTGTCTCAACAAATTAAGTTTCCCCTCTTTATGTTGAAAATTTTGAAGTTGCACTTGTTTTGCTTTCCTATGCTTGTTGCTTTGTGCTTTCATGACTTGTTTCTTTACCAGATTCCTAAGCATAGGAAGTGGGTTAGACTTAAATGTGTTCTATATTTGCTTCTTGATGCTCTCTTTTACTCTCAATTCATATTTCTTATGTGAGCATCTTCTCAAACTATTATGCCCAACTTAAAGGCATTAAAGAAAAGTACTCACTGGGAGATAACCCAAAATTTTTAGATGAGTCTTGAAGTTACTACTTCAGTAATAACCGTTCCTTATCCTTTTTATTTGCTTTTTGTGCCAAGAGTAACCTCTAATGAGAGAGAAGTAATGATTGGGAAAGTTGCTGTCCCGAAACAGATTTTTGTGCTTCACCGTAAAAATTCGTGTAAAATCTCTGTACGTCCTTTTGAGGCGTGAAATTTTGTGATTCTGCCCCAGGTTGTTATCTAACTTTTGTTAGTTCAACACTTTTTGATTTGAGCAACATAAGGTCTTAGAAAAAATTCGTCTTTACCTGCTGGTCTGTTTTGACAGATTTCTGCCATTTTCTGCATTTGCTTCTTGTTAGTTCCTTCTTGAGTTCCTTTGGGGAGTTGAGATTTCTGAGGGAAGTGCTGCAGTAGCTAGTGTTCTAATGGAAGTTTATTTGGTGATTAGAACTGAACCTTGAGACTTATTTATCTTAAGTGCACTAATGTTGCTAATGATATTGTGTGAAGTTTTGTATGAAGGAAAATTTCAGGTGTATGGAAGGAATGAGTAATGAGATGAAAGATGGACTAAAGCTCAAGCTTGGGGATGCCACGCGTGTCACCCCAAGAAATATCCAAGAAGTAAAAGCGTCAAATCTTGGGGATGCCCAAGGCATCCCCTTCTTCATCAATAAAAATCCAAGGTTTCTTCCAAACGCTTCATTTTTATTGTTTCATTCACAATTGTGTTGTTTTTGGAGCGTCTTATTTTTCATTTTCATTTTGGTTTTTCGTTTGCTTTGTTTTCTTAGTTTGCTGAATAAATTGGTTGGACCCCCTCTTTCATGCATTTGTTTGCAAATAGTTTGGTTTGGTTTGGAAAAGAGTAGGAAAGTTCATGCTTATGTGGTAAAAAGAGCTTGTTTTTGACTGTGGCCTATGCTTTGTCATGCCATGCTTGATATTTTTTTGGTTTTATGCTTAGTATTCCTTGCTGTATCATGACTTGTTATAAACAATTGAGATTGCTTAGTGTGCATTGGATGAATCATGCGTTGTTTTAGCATATTAAAGCATAGTATTGTGGTATTCTCCTTTGATGCTTTATTTGGGTTGACTTGGTGCATGGTCACACCATGTTATGACTATCTCAAGTCACCATAGCTCTTATGATCCTTTAGTTTTCGACTTGTAGTATCACTTTATGCTTTGATCAATGACGTTTTGTCGCTCTGCATGATTATGGCCATTATTGCTCTCTTAGTTTGTCGCTCCCAGTCTTTTGCTAGCCTCCACAACCAAGTATTAGTTCCACTCATGCATCCAACTCCCTAAACCAAGTTATCCCAAAGAGTCCACCATACCTAACTACTAGCTTATGCTATTCCAAGTATATTCATGCTTTTGTTTACCTTCCACTTGTTATGAGAAAACTAGTGATTAAATCTCTCACGAACTTGATGGCACACTTTACTTTATTGCCTCTAATAAACTTGGACCATTGGGTCCTTCTTTGTTGCGTATATGCTTGCGCTTTATAAGTTGAAATTAGCAGAACCATGTTTCATGGGGAACGCTTTCAACATTGCACTTGTACGTTGTACCCCATTGATATCATGTTCTTTTGCTTACGGATCCTGGCGGTGTGAAATAAAAGTGGAACTTGTAAGATCATGGAGTTTGTATGTGTGTTAGAGAAACGCCTGGGCCGCTATCCTAAGCCATGCCTAATCATGGTGCAAACTTGCAGCATCACCATAATGAGCACTCTATGAAGCATCCTCAATAAAAACCTATGCAAATAGAAAATATAAAGATCGCTGAGATGCTCATTGTCTGCTTGCCTTGTCATTTTGATTATGGGAAAGCTCCCGTATCATGTGAAAGGGGTACCCTGTTGGCGGTTCTTAATGATACACATATACTTACAATGACAAGAGCTTACTCGTGACTGAAGTTGAGTAGCATGAGGATCGGTCTTCGTAAGTAAGGGGCATGAGATTTCGGTTTATAACTTGTCAAGCATATCCTCTTAGTTGTGTCACTTTAACCTTAATCACCTTAAAGATGCTTATGATAGGGGCAATGAGAGCTGAAAGCTATAAGTACCATAATTTCTGGAAGCTCTTGATGAGACTTGAATCCCTACTTCCTTTTACAAAGGCCTTTCTTCCACCATTATATTGAGTCTCCACCTTCTACCTTTATGCACCTACTTTGAGAGCATAGTGGCCATTCTTAGTTCTATGTGCATTGTCCCAAGACTAGTTGATTGATGCATAACTTGTTATTGCTTGTTTTAAACTATTGTATCGAGTCACTCTTATGAACTTTGAAGGTGTCTTATGCATTTATATTTGCTACTCTATTGAGGGATAAGCTGAATACTATTATGCTATGTTTTCTTTATGTGAAAAAACAAACGTCTTGCAAAGCATTGTTATTCATGAAACTTTTGTTTGTGCCTTTTCATGGTGCAACATAGTTTCTTTGTCTTATTGCTAGAACTTTGTCTTTCATGTTATGATTGAAGTACTTTGATCCCAGCTTTGAATGTTTTGCAAATACTTTGATCAAGTCTTTGATGGTGCATGTCACCTCAAAAATTATTCTTTCTTTTTATCACTTGCCTACTCGAGGACGAGCAGGAGTTAAGCTTGGGGATCTTGATACATTGCAAATTTATCTATAATTTTTGATGTTCCATGCTTGGTTTTATCTACTTTCTTGTGTTTTGTTCCAACTTTGGAGTACTTTTCATATGATTTCTTGGACTAACCTATTAACAAGATGCCATAGTGCCAGTTGCCCGTTTTCTGCTGTTTTTGGTTCCAGGAAGTCAGAAAATGAATATTTTCAGAATTGGACGGGACAAAAGCCAAAGTTCCTATTTTACCGGAAGACTTACGGAGCCAGAATACGAGACAGAGGAGGGATAGGGCCTGGCCACACACCCCCAGGCGTGGGCTAGCCCTACCCACTCCACCAGGTGGTGTGGGCCCCCTGGCACTCCACCGACCTTGCCCTCTGGCCTATAAGAAGCCTCCCGAAGCAAAAACCCTAAATCGTCAATCAGAAATCCACGAAAAGTTCCGCAGCGCCGCCTCCACCGAAGGGGAGATTCGGGGGACAGAAAGTCTCTGTTTCGGCACCCTGTCGGGACAGGGAAGTGCCCCCGGAGCCATCTCCATCGATCTCCACCACCATCTCCATCACCATTGCTGATTCCCCTGATGAGGAGGGAGTAGTTCTGTCTCGAGGCTAAGGGTTCTACCGGTAGCTATGTGTTCATCTCTCTCTCTCTATGCATGATCTTGTTGTGGTCATGAGCTTGTAATCTATAGATCTACCTTGCTACTCAAGTGCTTAATGAATCTCTGCTCTCCCCATGTGTGTGAAAGTGACAGTGTGCACACCATGGTGGCACTTAGGATAGAGATTACAAATACTTGTTATGAGTTATATTTGGAGTTGGATGTCTTTATGAAATTGTGGTGTTTGTTGGACTCATCTAGTGCTCAAGGTGACAGTGTGGGGTTTTCTAGATGGGAAAGGCTTACTTTGAGGTGTGCTGTTATAGCCCTACCATTGATTAGAGTGTTCAACCGGAGAGTAGTTAAGAGTAGTATCATGAAGATAATTTATTTATATGAGAGTGTTCACTAGTGAAAGTATGATCCCTAGGCCTTGTTTCTTAGCATTGAAACACCGTTTGCTACTAGATTTGTTACATGTTTTCTTGCTTCCTTCTTTATTTCAGTTTGCCTTTAGTCTCTTCCACGCCATCAAGCTATTATCTATCACTGTTACCACTTATAATTATCTATACCACTTGTATTTCACTATCTCTTAGCCGAACTAGTGCACCTATACACCTAACAAATGTATTGGGTGTGTTGGGGACACAAGAGACTTCTTGTCTCTTGATTGCAGGTTTGCTTGAGAGGGGATACCTTTGACCACTTCCTCCCTGAGTTCGATAAACCTTGGATAATCCACTTAAGGGAAAACTTGCTGCTGTTCTACAAACCTCTGCACTTGGAGGCCCAACAACTGTCTACAAGAATAGAAGTGCGTAGACATCAATCCCCTATACTTGTGGGTTATCAAATCACTAGAGTCATCATTGGATGTGTGGGGGTCAATATGGATCTCGAGGTCCCGTGATACATTGCAAATGTATCTATAATTTTTGATGTTCCATGCTTAGTTTTATCCACTTTCTTGTGTTTTGTCCACACTTTGTAGTATTTTTCATATGATTTCTTGGACTAACCTATTAACAAGAGCCATAGTGCCAGCTACCTGTTTTCTCCTATTTTTGGTTCCAGGAAAGTCAGAAAATAAATATTCTCGGAATTGGACGGGACAAAAGCCAAAGTGCCTATTTTCCAGAAGACACCAGGAGCCAGAATACGAGACAGAGGAGGGCCAGGGGCTGGCCACACCCCCCTAGGCGCGGGCTGGGCCTGGCCGCGCTAGGGCATGGTGTGGTGGCCCCAGGCACCCCCTCGGTCTCCCTCTTTGCCTATAAGAAGCCTTCTGACCTAAAAACTCCGGGGGGTTCGATGTTTTTCTAGAAGGAGTTCTGCTCCGCCACCACCACCAGATTCAACGAAACAACACCAGAAACTCTGTTCTAGCACCCTGTCGGGACGGGGAATTGGAGGAGATCATCGCCATCATCATCACCATCGCTTCTCCATTGACCATCCATGTTTCCCCCATCTATGAGTGAGTAATCCCCTGCTGTAGGCTATGGGGATGGTAGGGATTGGATGAGATCCTTCATGTAATGGCATCAGATTGTTAGGGCATGGTGCCTAGTATCTTTTATTAGTGCTTTATGACTTTGTTGCGACTTGTTGTGCTTAATGCTTGTCACTAGGGCCCGAGTGCCATGATTTCAGATCTGAACATGTTAATGATAGTATTGTTTTTGGTCTTATCTGCAAGTTGTATACACACGTTGTTGTCCGGAACCTATGGCCCCAAAGTGACAGAAATCTGGATAACCAGAAGGGAATGGCTTTGATGTGAGGATCACATGTGTTCACAGAGTGTTAATGCTTTGCTCCGGTGCTCTATTAATAGGAGCACCTTAATTGCCAGTAGTTCCCTAGAGGCCCCGCTGCAAACGGGCTAGCAGGACAAAAGATGTTGTGCAAGTTCTCATTGCAAGCACGTATGACTATATATGGAACACATGCCTAGGATTGTCTAGTACTTGGATGCTTTATCTTATTTATCCGCAATTGCCCTATGTTCTGATTGCTATGTCAATTGTCTTGTCCATGCGACGCTCGTCCATCCATCCCTATGCCTACCGCACTCGAATCCCACTGTTTCCTGTATTGTTACTATTGTCTTTGCTTTACTACTACTGATACTTTACTATTCCTACTACAAAACTAATGCTACTAATAATCTGCTGTGAGCAAGATTGTTTCCAGGTGCAGTTGAATTGACAACTCAGTTGTTAAGGCTTATAAATATTCTTTGGCTCCCCTTGTGTTGAATCAGTAAATTGGGTTTCACTTCCCTCGAAAATAGTATGATACACCCCCTATACTTATGGGTCATCAAGACTATTTTCTTCCCGCTGCTGATTATTGATTGGAGAGGGGTCTCGATCATGTCTACATTATTTGTGAACTGTAGGGTGAAACACTTGAGGTATACTCACACCATTTAGGAGAAAATGTCTTTCAAATAAAGATTAAGAAAGCATTGGAATCATTTCGATGGAAACCATAATTGCTTCCGGTGAAATTGCATGTGATATTGAAATGTTGAAGGGGGTTTTATGTGAATGTTTCTTAATTCAAGTAATTAAAAAATTATGAATAAAATAAATAATTTCTTTTTAAATTAGAGATGCATTAATTTTGGTGGAAAATTAATGCAACTTTGAGTGGAGATGGAATTAATGGTAATTGGCTAAGTGGAAGCTCCACTCACCATTATGAAGGTAGAAGAGGGGGCACACCATACCCATGCGCATGGAGCCATTGGGGATACCCCCTCCTCCTATAAAAGGATCTTCCCTCCTCCTCCACTCTCACACCTCCTCGTGAATGATCTATCTCCCCTTCTAGCAATTATTCCCCATGGTGTCGGATTAGCGGGATACATGTTCCCGGTGGCTTTATCTATAAAGGAGTTGCTTCTTCCGTTGCATCGCTGGAGCGAGGACACAGAGGTTGTCGAGGTACCATACGTGTGTGCGGTCACATATGTACCGCTGCTTTGTGGTGCTGGACTTGCTGGACTTCATCACGATCTTAAGACCAGCAAATGTACAACTACATCATCCACGAGTACAACCTCGTAACGCTTTGTCACTCTTCAAGGGTATGTTCTCTATGGATGTATATCCACCCATTGATTGTATCTAGGTATATAGATCTTGGTGCTTAGTAGTTCACATTGTAGCAATTTTTTATTTTCTATGCTGCGAACCCAATAGTGGTATCAGAGCCTGATCTATGAGTAGATGCTTTGGACGGGTAGAACACATAAGATTATGTGGGCGCCGATGGTATTATTATTGCATCTTCTATGTATTTTAGATATTGGTGGCATAGTGGGATGAAGCAGCTGAAGGGAATATGCCTGAGAGGCAATAATAAATAGGTTATTATATTATTCCTTATTTATGATAAATGTTTATTTTGCGTGCTATAATTGTATTAATTGGAAACATTAATACATGTGTGTTTAATAAACAAATAAAGGGTTCCTAGTTATTCCTCACTTATAAACCACCTCGTTGATTAACAAGATGATTAAGGTTTCCTGATCATGGACATTGGATGTTGTTAATAACAAGGTCACAACATTGGTTGAATGGTGTGATGAACATTCATCCAAAGTATAGCATTACGATCAAAGTCATTGTGTTTATATTGCTATAACATCATACGAAGTAATCTTAGTCCTTAGACCATGAGATCATGTCAATTTCTAACACTAGAAGAGTAACTTGATAACGTCAAACGTCACACCGTAATAGGATGACTATAAAGGTGGGTTCAGATACTCCGAAGGTGTTATGTTGAGGCTCATGGATCAAGAGTGGGATTTTTCCATCCCTATGATGGGTAGATATACTCTAGGCCCTCTCGGTGATATCACATTGAGATAGCATGCAAGCAAGTCATGTGATCACTAGAATGTTATATCATGAGAACGAGAAAAGAGTGCATGTCGATAACAAGATCAAACTAGGTATTGAGATACTGATGATCGAATCCTGGACAAGTAATATATCGCGAGACAAAGGGATTTAGTTATGATATTAAAGGTTCACACGATCACTAGAGTCATCGTTGAATGTGTGGGAGTCAGTACGGATCTCCAGGTCCTGCCGCTGATTATTGATCGGAGAGGGGTCTCATTCATGTCTACATTATTCGTGAACCATAGGGTGACACACTTAAGGGATACCGACACCATTTGGAGCAAATAAGATACCAGACAAAGATTATGAAGGCGCTAGAATTGTTTCGATGGTCATCGGAATTGTTTCGGGTAAAATTGCTGAAATTGTCTCTACATGTGATATCGAAATGTTGCAAGGGGTTTTATGTGAATGTTTGTTAATTAAAGTAATTAAAAAAATTCTGAATATAATAAATAAAAGTGTTTTGTTTAAATATAAAAATGCATTTAATTTAGTGGACATTAAATGCAAGTGAGTGGAGTTGAAATTTATGCGAGTGGGCTTAGTGGAAGCTCCACCCACATGAATGAGGGAGAGGTGGGGGCACCCAAAATAAGCAGACAGCCATGGCCATGGGGTTGCGCCCCACCCCCTATAAGAGGAGCCCCATGGCTCATATCCACTTGCACCACCTCCTAGTGAAGGTTGTCTTCCCCCTCTAGCAATTCCCCATGGCTTCGGATTAGCGAAGTACATGTTCTCGCTGTTTCTCTGGAAAGTATCTGCTGCCTCCGCTGCTTTGCTGGAGCGAGGGATGGAGGTTGTCGGGGTACCAGACATGTGTGCAATCATGGATGCACCGCTTCTTTGTGGTGCTGGACTTGCTGGTGTTGGACCTACTGGACTTGGTGGAGCTGGACTTGCTGGACTCGTTGGACATCATCACGATCTTGAGATCGGCAAATGTACGACTACATCATCCATGAGTTCAAACTCATTAACAACTCTTTGTTGTTCTTTAAGGGTATGTTCTATATGGATGTATATCCACCCGTTAATTGTATCTAGGTAGATAGATCTTGGTGCTTAATTGTTCACATAGTAAGAAATTTTTTGTTTTCTATGTTGCGAACCCAATAGTGGTATCAGAGCCTGATCTATGCGTAGATGCTTTGCACGGGTAGTACACATATTATTATGTGGCCGATAAAGATCATGTTATTTCTTCTTATATGTATTTTGGATATTGGTGGCATAGTCGGATGAAGCGGCCCGAACTAACTTTACATGTCCTCGCACATGAGACCTGTTCCTCGATTGACATGCAACTAGTTTTGCATAAGTGTCTAGCGGGTGTATGTCTCTCCTACTATAGTCAATATCTGATTTACAACGAGTTGTTAGTAATTTTGTTATCATCCTTGTGGTTCCATGTTTATAGGTAAGAACGGTTCTATCTTCAAAAGCCCTAAGCCACGTAAAACTTGCAATGGATAAATTAGAACCATCTAGTTTAGATTGTTGTTGGGCTGGTGTCATGTGGTAATGTTGTAATTTGATGTATAGTTGATACTCTTACAACACACCTAACGTATAAGTTCCGTATACCTTGGCCTTACACACAAAGGAAAGATAAAGATCATACCACGATGCACATGATAGTGATCAAGTGTAAGAACCATATCATTTCACTTTTGCCATATGATGTTTACATTTTATATTGTTTGTTTGTTGTTTTAGTAGCATTATAAGATGATCCCTCTTTTAGATATCAATATAAAAATGTGTTCTTCCTTAGTATGCACCATTCTATGAATCGTGTTTCAAGACATCACGTGATGATTGGGTGTACTTGACTCTATGCTTTCATACGACGGGGGTAAGATAGTTTTACACAAGCGAGTACTAAGGTTCTTACTTGGCGAGCCTAGCATGTACAGACATGGTCTCGGAACACAAACCGAAAGGTTAAGCATGAGTCATATAGTTGATATGATGCCCATATTGATGCTCGCCTTTGATACTACACCGACTCACGTGATGATCGTACTTGGTGTAGTGGATTTGGTTCATGTAATCACCAAAAATACACGAGGGATGTTGTTTTTGAGTGGGAGTTCATTCATAATTTGGATTAGTCGAACTCAATTTATCATAAACTAAATCAAAGTGAATTTTCATAATTTATTGTAGTCATTGGCATCCGTTTACTACCTTATGCTTAGTTTTAATTGAGATAATAGAACTATAGAATTCTTGATATTTACTTTACGAACTGGTATCGTATTGTTTTGAATGTCAATTTAAAGTTTAGAAGTACTATTGCAAACTTTCAGCAAACTCTATTTACTCCATCAAGTTTAATAAGTAGTATTAAATCAAGAGTAAGAATTCCAATGTTAGTATCTAAAGTATCATGTTTGCCTCTATGATTCTTGATATTCAAATGTTGTTTTAATATCGAGGTTATCTAGGAGCTGAAAGAATTGTTTCAGAAACCATCATGTGTGGAAGATATTGTGATATATGAAACAACGTTTATGGTAGTATTATGATAGGGTATAATATGGCAAAATATATGTTCTCATATTGTATGAGAATTGCGAAGGTTGGAGATGCTAGACGTCCTGATCTCCCAAAAAAGTTTTGGAAACTGACATTATACTCGCGATTCGTCCTTATAGGCTATACTAGCTTGATCATAAAAGTTGTCATGATAAGGATGAATAGAAGATGTAGATAAAATGTTTACTAAACTAAAAGATTACTAAAGAATGGATTTTTTGAAAGAACGCGAAACATTTGATGATGGTGATCAACTTTATTGTGCAAATCCAAAGGTATTAGTATTTGACTATACACACTTTGGACTATGTGTCATATGTATGGCACCAATATTGATGTTGATAGATTCTTTTAAAAGGAAAAGAAAATGCTGAAAGAGAATCTATAAAATATTTGGCAAAAAAGGAATAGACTGGAAATGTCCAGCTAAGGTATATAGATTATATACATTATTGTTGTATTCTTTGTTTGTTAAACAATGTGGTTCTTGGGTATTGGATACCGAATTGGTTGGTGTGAAGTGTCATACAAGAACAACCCAATTCATGAACTGCAATGGCCTAAGTAACTAACAAGAGAATTTGTGATGATGTTCATCAAAAACAAATAAAGTGTTATTGTGTTTCTCATTGACATTAAAGCTTGCCTTCAAGATTTGTTTAAATAATTGTTATTTTTGTTCCATTATTATGAGAACAATAGTTTCTCAAATAATTACTGTATTCCATAGAATATGGATGAACTTTTACAAGTCTAGTTGGAGACATCACGTCCAGAAAAACAAATGCTAAAATGTCGCAAGACAAATGATTGAAGGATCACTTACGAAGTGACATCACCGTTTAAATTATATTGGAAAGAAAACATGAAGAAACTCTATGTTGATGGAATTTTGGAGTCTTTGATTTTGATCAAATGACGCTTACAAGACTTTCCTCGAGATAATTGAAACTCCGTTCATCAGCCAAAGGGGAACGGGTGACTAACTTATTGGAAATTATGCATGTTGATGTATATAGTCCATTATATGTAGCCATGTGTGGTCGATCTTTCGACTTCATATGCTTTCTCTGAAAATTTGAGTGAATATATCTGTATATTTACTTAATAAGTAAGAAGTATGAAACATTTGAAAATTGTTCAAAGACTTTCAAGATGAAGTGGACAATCATTGTAACAAGAAAATGATGAATTTATGATTTGATCATAAACGATGATATTTGAGTTACATGTTTAGCAAAACACCTAAGATTTGAGGAATTGTTCCATGGATTTGCATTTCCTAATAAACCATAGTACTATGGTATGTTCGAGAGATCAAATCGAACCTTGTTTTACATGGTAAGATCAAAGGTGGAATTTATAAAACTACCATTATGTTTGAAGGATTAAATCTTTGGAGACTACTGGTTTTACACTAAAAAGAGCACCATTGTGATCCGTTGAAATGACACCATAAAGGTTATGGTTTGGGATAATACCAGAGTTGTCTTTTCTTATATTTTGGTATGCTATGCATAAGTAAAATGTTTACAACAAAAAATCGGATAAGCACGTCTTTGTAGGTTATGCTATCCTCCATAACACCGAGGACAAAAGAGTTTGTCGCTTGGAACGTGAATTTTCTTAAAAATGAATTTTTCAAGAAAATTTAAGTGGGAGACCAATTGAACTTTGATAAGGTTATTTGAACCTTAGCTATATGTGCTAAATAGCACAGTGCTGGAAAGGGTCCTGGTGGGGGCCATAATGCTCATGTCTCCCGTGATTACAAAGGTTGTGATCTTGGAGATTAGAGTTCGTATTTGAACCATATGCATCAGGTAACAATCAAATAGCAAGATTTGATAAACAAGTCGTTATTGTTTTGACAATGATGAACCGATTGCATGCAAAGAAGCGATGATGGGCCCTGACTCCATAAAATGAATAGAAGTCATAAAATCCGTGATAGTATCCATACACAAGAAATCAAGTTTCTGAACTTGGAAGACCCTCCGAAAAGGCATGAAGCCGATCAGTCGTATTTGGATCTATAAAGAAATAGACATGGATGTTTGACATCTATGAAATAGTCAACATGTTGGAAAGGAGTTTACGACAATGTTCAAGGAGTTGACTATGACAAGATTTGATCTTTCATAGCAACATTTAGTCTTGACGAATTAATGTAGCAACCACTACATATAATTCTGTATATGGTACTTGAACGAACAAAACAATGTTCTTCTAATAGCATGGTTACCTAGTACGTGTACATGACACGGTCCGAAGGGTTTTGTTAATTCAAAGGATGCTAAAAGGGCATGCAAACTTCAAAGGTTGAAGTGAGCATAGCAGAGTTGGAATCTTCACAATGATGAAAATGTTAAAAGAGTTTAATTTCATTGGAAACGATGAAGATGCTTGCATTTACAAGCAATTAAGTGGGAGCACCGAGACATATTTCTAATACATTATGTAGAAGACATGGTGTTGATTGGAAATGATGTATCTTTTATTGACACGGGTTAAGAATGTTATTAAAATTGGATTTCGATGAAAGACTTGGGCAAAACCAGAATATTAGGCATCAATGTCTATATGGATAGATTGAAGCACTAATATGGTTGTGCCAGACGTACATATATGAGATATTGAAAGGGTTCAATATGGAAACAACAAGAAAGGTTCTTGCTGCATGGAAAGGATTGAATCAAGATTCAAGTGTATCGACACTTGGTGAGTGAAATCACATGAATATTTTGATCAAGAATACCGTGATATGTACATATCCAGATATGTCCTATGCTCTAAATGTTGTGAGCATATACCAGAATGATTCATAAGATGATCATCGGACGATAGTAAAGATATTCTTATGAGCTTCGGAAGAATTAAGAATAAATCATGTAGAAGTGACACATAGTTGAAAGTTGTTCATTGTAAAGTGTTACATTGATACTAGTTTGTCACAAGATACAAATTAAATTATCTCAATTTAAACTATGGTGGAACAATGTAATGGAAGGGAGGTTCCATGATGGATTTGGATGATTTCCAAAGTTTATACATTGTGACGGATACTACAATAAAAGGCTAAGTATATGACAGCAATAGTAGCAGCAAAGGAGGGAATTTGGTTAAGTAGTTTGTTATCAAACTAGGTGTGGTTCTCAGTGGGCTAGTACTGTGAAGATATATTGTGCGACAATTATATCAACATATTTTAACCCAAAGGAACTAAAGGTCTCACCAAAGGACTTAATTTATACAATGCCATCTCATTAGAGAATGAGTGATGCATAGAGACACAAAGACATCCAAATACACACGAACCTCAAAGTGTCAGATCTTGAGATTATGTTAACCACTAGCAAACGCATATATACAACACCAGAAAGCCATATGTGTTGAATGCGCAAGTTTACAGACTAGATTATTGACTCTAGTACAAGTGGGAGACTGAAGGGAATATGCCCGAGAGGCAATAATAAATTGGTTATTATCTTATTCCTTGTTTATGATAAATGTTTATTTTACATGCTATAATTGTATTAATTGGAAACATTAATACTTGTGTGTTTAATAAACAAATAAAGGGTTCCTAGTTATGCCTCTCTTATAAACTACCTCGTTTATTAACAAAATGATCAAGGTTTCCTGATCGACATTGGATGTTGTTAATAACAAGGCCACAACATTGATTGAATGGTGTGATGAACATTCGTCTAAAGTATAGCATTATGATCAAAGTCATTGTGTTTATGTTTGTATAGCATCATGCGAAGTAATCATAGTCCTTAGACCATGAGATCATGTCAATTGCTAAAACTAGAAGAGTAAATTGATAACATCAAACATGACACCATAACAGGGTGACTATAAAGGTGGGTTTAGATACTCCGAAGGTGTTATGTTGAGGCTCAGGGATCAAGAGTGGGATTTGTCCATCCTAATGATGGATAGATATACTCTGGGCCCTCTCAGTGATATCACATTGAGATTGCTTGCAAGCAAGTGATGTGATCACTAGAATGTTATATCATGGGAACAAGAAAAGAGTGCATGTCGGTAATGAGATCAAACTAGGTATTGAGATACCGATGATCGAATCTTGGAAATGTAATATATCGCGAGACAAAGGGATTTAGTTATGATATTAAAGGTTCACACGATCACGAGAGTCATCGTTGAATGTGTGGGATTCAGTACGGATCTCCAGGTCCCGCTACTGATTATTGATCGGAGAGGGGTCTTGATCATGTCCACATTAATCGTGAACCATAGGGTGACACAATTAAGGGATACCGACACCATTTGGAGCAAATAATATACTAGAGAAATATTATGAAAGAGCTGGAATTATTTCAATGGACACCGGAATTGTTTCGGGTAAAATTGCTGAAATTGTTTCTACATTTGATATCGAAATGTTGCAAGGGGTTTTATGTGAATGTTTGTTAATTAAAGCAATTAACAAAATTCTTAATAAAATAAATAAAAGTGTTTTCTTTAAAGAGAAAAATGCATTTAATTTAGTGGACAATAAATGCAAGTGAGTGGAGTTGAAATTTATGTGAGTGGGCTTAGTGGAAGCTCCACCCACATGAATGAGGGAGAGGTGGGGGCACCCACCATGGCCGGCCAGCCATGGTCATGGGTCTGCTCCCCACCCCCTATAAAAGGAGCCCCATGGCTCCTCTCCTCTTGCACCACCTCCTAGTGAAGGTTCTCTTCCCCTCTTGTAGTTCCCCATGGCTTCAGATTAGCAAAGTACACGTTCTCGGTGTTTCTCTGGAATGGATCTGCTGCTTCCGCTGCTTTGTTGGAGCGAGGGATAGAGGTTGTCGGTGTACCGGACGTGTGTGCAATCACGGATGCACCGCTACTTTGCGGTGCTGGAGTTGCTGGTGTTGGACCTGCTTGACTTGCTGGTGCTGGACCTGCTGGACTCGCTGGACTTCATCATGATCTTGAGATCGACAAGTGTACGACTACATCATCCATGAGTTCAAACTAGTTAACAATGCATTGTCTCTCTTCAAGGGTATGTTCTATATGGATGTATATCCACCTATTTATTGTATCTAGGTAGATAGATCTTGGTGCTTAATTGTTCACATAGTCTGATTTTTTGCTATGCCGTGAACCCAACCGTACTAACTTTACATGTCCTCGTACATGAGACCTATTCCACGCTTGAGATGCAACTAGTTTTGCCTAAGTGGCTAGCGGGTGTCTGTCTCTCCTAATATAGTCAATATATGATTTACAATGAGTTGCTAATAATTTGGTTATCATTGTTGTGGTTCCATGTTTGTAGGTAAGACCGGCTCTACCTTCGAAAGCCCTAAGCCACTTAAAAACTTGCAACTAATAAATTAGAGGCGTATAGTTTAGATTATTGCTGGGCAAGTGTCATGATATGGTGATGTTATAATTTATAGTAGGGAGTAATACTCTTGGAAATTATAACATGCCAAAGTGTAAGTCCCATAGACCTTGGCCTTACACATATAGGAAAGATAAACATCATACCAAGATGCACAAGATTGTGATCAAGTGCAAGAACCATATCATATCACTTTTTTTCATATGATGTTTGTTTGCATCTTATATTGCTTGTTTGGCGCTTTAGTAGCATTATAAGATCATCCCTAAATTAGATATCAAGATAAAATGTGTTCGTCCTTGAGTATGCACCATTAAGAAAGTTTGTCGTTTCAAGATACCACGTGATGATCGGGTGTTTTTGACTCTACGCTTTCATACAACGGGTGTAAGACAGTTTTACACACGCGAGTACTAAGGTTCTTACTTGGTGAGTCTAGCATGTATAGACATGGCCTCGGAACACGGACTAAAAGGTTAAGCATGAGTCATCTGGTTGATATGATGCCCATATAGATTCTCGCCTTTGAAGCTGCACCGACTCACATGATGATCGGACTTGGTGTAGTGGATTTGGTTCATGTAATCACGGAAACAACTCGACGGATGTTGGTTTTGAGTGGGAGTTCATTTGTAATTTGGATTAGACAAACTCAATTTATCATAAACTAAAATCAAAGTGAATTTGCATAGTTTGTTGTAGTCATTGGCATCTGTTTACTACCTTGTGCTTAGCTTTAATTGAGATATTAGAACTATGGAATTCTGGATATTTACTTTACGAATGTAACATCCCAATTTCAGAAACACTGATTAGTTGGGGGAATAAAATCTTTTTCTTGTTTAGTAATGAAATGTTTGCTTGCTTGTTTGTCTGCGCTCATGCATCTGAAAGTGTAGTAGATGATATACTCCTTATGTTACCCTCAGTTGACAAAAGCTATTTCACAAAACTGTCTTTGCTTATTTTACATATTCTCAAATGTTCTAGCATTTCTAAAACCTGAGCCAAGATGCCTTTGCAACCCAAACTATTTTAGTATCTTATATAGGAAAAATTATGGAGATCTATAAGATACAATCTCCCTATGTTTCAAGAGAGAACTTCCAACTACTCTTACCTCTAGATTTCCCAAAACTTTTTTAAGCCTTTGATTTCTACTCTTGGTAGAAATATCAAGGGACTCTTATCTAATTAAAAACACAACCTCTTCAAAATACCCATCCTTACCTCAAGCTAGGCTTGAAGGATCCATAGTAGTAAATGGGTTTTGTTTTTAAGTGGAGTTGCCCTGATCTATTATGTGACGAATTACCTTGATCTGCTATCTGACTTGTTTTCTTAGGAAGTAGTTTGAGCTACACTAGGAGCTCATCATCTATCCTATAGATAATCCAAGAGTATCAACCCTAATCAATATGACCAAGCTGGACCTGATTTGTAGTCACTACGTGATCAGCTAAAACCCTTAACCAGATCACTTCTGAAGATTATTCATTCTAGAAGCTTCCAAGTCAATGAAGACCAACTCTAAGCATGGATCCATTCTTATCAGCCTACACTTCATCATTATCCAGTTGGTGATGATTTGGAACCTTGCATCATCTCAAAACCATCCTCTCTTACATTCTAGTCAAAATCCCCAAATCTGCCAAATATGGTTAAGTCTGGAAAACTGTTAGCAATGTCTCATCTTTGGGACTCCCTCTTTATCAACCCGTGTGCATTTTTGGAAATTTACTTAAACCATATTGTAAAACCTCCTAAGGACTACCAAGGAACACCTTTTTACCTTGGCTAGATCATCCTCCAACCCACTTGTTCTTGATGGTTTTGCAGGCAAGCATAATTTCAACAAATCTTATCAACTAGCCTACTTGTGAAGAAGCTCCCTTCTCCATACTACCTTCTTTGTACCAACTCCTTCAATGAGTGTATTCTACTCATAAAGTTCTATCAATTCCTACTTCACTTGTTTCAATTAGATCCTTGTGCTTCCCAAACCCACATGGTTTTGAAGGCTACTTGTTAATATGTTTTGGCACCCTTATTTTATTCAAAGTTTGTCACCAATCCTTGGAGAGCTAAATCATGATCAACCTAAACTCTTTGCTCCATGATTATCTACATAACTTGGTATATCCATCCATATATGCCATGACTAAAGGGGAGCTCTGAGCTCCAAGATCCAACAAGGTTTTAAACGTATAAAATTAACTTTGCTCGAGATCCTTTATCTCTTTTTTCCATTCAAAACCAACTTGTATTCCCAAGACCCAGTGCTACGAATGGTAGATACAACATGTGGACATCCTCTACCTTGAATATAAAAATTTACCTAATATTATCCATAATTATTTGGACCCAAAAAGTATTTAATTCTTTTAGTGGACAAAAACTTCAAAACTCCCTCTATAAAAGAAAGTTGTTTTTTCTCTGAACCACATTTCCAAATTTATCCACATTTGATGCCTATATATCATCCCCTATCTTCCCACATGAAAAATAAATAGTTTTGAAGATCTTTATTATTTCTTTTTGTCAATTTTCTTAAATGGCTGAATTGGAATAATAAGTGTTTAAAATACTTTTCTGCCTCAATAAATCTTGGGAAACTTCTACAAAGTGTGATTACATATTTGGGACTATCTAAGCCCAAAAAATCACCTTGTGCAATTCAAAAATCTCAAATGAATCCAATAAAACAAATTCAGGACTATTTAAAAATTTGATATAAAAAGGATCTAATTGATCAAATAAATCCCAAATAATTTCACAAGGTGTATCTTGATCCCACCCACCTACCAGGATCACTACCCCGTCTTGCCAAGATCAAAAATTGAAACTTCCCTTAATGACTACCATTTTGGAAAAATAACTTCCCTTAATGGGCATGGTCGGCTATAGCGCAACTTACTCCAAACCCTCATCAATTCACATGGATGTCCACCACAACACCAAGACACGACCTATGGTCAAAACTTCCCTGTAGCATGCACTATAGCCGACCCCTCCCTTTGTCCTTTGTGTTTGGATGAGGGGAGACAATAGATATATCATATCATGCCCATTATTATTTTTTAGCTTGAAGTAGCCACCCTGTCTCTCATCACTCCCTGAAGCATCCGAGAGACCCACACGACCACTCTCCACCGCCCTGGCAGCCCTATCCCTGGACATCACACTCCCATGCCCTCACCATGGACATGGACCATCATGGACCCTTGTCTTTCGGTTTAAAAATGGCGGCAACACCTAGTCCTCTCTCTCACTCCCAGACTCCTCGACCAGCTTCACCCTAACTCCCAATAACCTCCCGACCCATCTCCTTTCTCTAAAAGCCTTAGATGGAAAAAAAGCAAAGCATCGGGTAGTTGCATGTCCCTAACCCTGCCCTTCATGCACTGCGTCTCCCTTGCCGTTTCTTTCTTTTTCAATACCCCTATCCCCCTATCCCTCTAACCCGACCCTTGTCTGGCATGCAGGAAACCAGGAGGCCAACCCAACGAACTCCAGAACTAGCCAAACCGGTAGGGATGCGCGAGTGGAACCCCTACCCCAGTTTTGTCGCTGCTGCCCCTCGCCAGACTCACCGTGGTGAGCCGCGTCACCTACGCACATCCATCTTCGCCGGTGGAGCCCCTAGGTGAGTCCCCGCCCTTCTGTACTAGTATCTAGGGTTCTGTCGAGCCGCCAGGGGGCGAGAGCTTGATGACAAGCGTCAGCCCTCCATCGTCAGTCAATCTTACGGCTTACACTGTCGTGTACCGCTTCAGCCCTCCTTCCTCCAACCTCTGGGCCCACCTCCCCGCGATCTTGAACTAGTTCCCGCGCGCTGAGGTGACGTGATGGGCCGGCTCAGCTGACCAGGATGGAGTCCCCAGCATCGCAGCCACCCGCCAGTTTTCCCTTCTCCATTTTCTAAAATCCTTTTCCTAGATCTGTTTATTTCCCTGTAGAAATAACCCAAATAAAAATGGAAAAATATGTGAGAATGCCCAGATATGAATTTTACCAAGTATGTGGGCCCCCTGGATTAATCCTCCGAGAATCCCTGTTATGCATACAACCACGATCCCATGATCATTTAGTCGTGGCACATAACCGACAAGTATCAAAGTAAACATCCAATACATAATGAATACTTGTCATACCTTAGTTGCCATTATGGCTACATCGATCAACAGCGATGGAACTTCAGTAAGCATAGAGCCCGAGCCATGCCTTAACCTATAGGCAATTGACTGGGAGAACGTCCTAGCTCACATAGTCGTCAACTCCACCTTCTTCTTGATATCTGACCAAGTTAATAGCCAGGGACAATGCCAGAGAGTACGTTGAATGTACTCACAAACCACCTCAGGAAAATAATAATAACAAGAGGATATGCAATATGGCTGTATTAGTCACGCCGACTGAAGGCCCAAGACGACGACTCCAATAAAAGGCCCATTAGCACTTGTAAACCCTAACTGGCTGCATATATAAAGCCACCAGGAGAACCCCTAAAAATGAGCTCTCCCACGTCATATTAGATCTAGTCTCTCCCTCCGCCTATGGTAGCTCCATGTAAACCAATCTATGATCTTATACTGGAATGCTAGCCGGACGTAGCGATCCTCCATCGAGGGGATGTGAACCTAGGTACGTCGCGTGCCAATCTCGCTCCCGGATCCTCCTATGTCGTCTTGCCCTTTCCTCTACGTAAGCTACCCTGTAGCATCTGCCGTGGTCAATTCCACGACAGTTGGCGCCCACCGTGGGGCAAGCGGTGCTTGGAGGCGATGATCCGGGCGGGATCCCTCGCCGTCAATGGAAACAAGATAGACTCATCCGCATAAGCGTGCTAGATTTCTTCATCGACACAGCCAGCCGTCGATTTCATCTCCACCAACGATATCTGGCGTGGCTTGATCAGTTCGGTCCGACCACCAACCACACGCACATGCACTAGAAAATCACAGACGTGTGCCGGCGGCGTGCACCGATCGATCACATGCAAGATCCGTTCCATGCGGCAGCTGAGTTTCTAATTCCATCCCATCTCTCCTTGATTACCTTGTCAATTGATATTTTATTGGATCTAATTATTGCATGCATACTTGTCGCATGCGTTGTGTGGATGATTGATGCATATTGGATGGAATATTTTCTATTGGAAGAGTACGTTCTGTCCAACAATATTGAGTAACATCCCGGAGAAGGCGACTTCATCTCTGCCAACGATCGTGCGTGTGCCATCCGCAGAACTGTCATCTAGGGAATGGTGGTTGAAAGCCGATCGATCGATCCGGTCCAGCTGCCAACACGTCGCAATGATCACGACACACGCACATGCAGATAACGACTGATAATTTTATCTTCCTCTAATTTCTTTTATCAATTTATTATTCTATTTTGATCTATACTTTTGCCCAATCCATTTTGCATGGTGGCGCTAGATCGTAACCTTATGTTTCATCCCCGACAAACTCGGACAAACTCGGCAGTAAGTTACTATGTTTCATTCGCACACGCGTTGGAGATTGCTGATCGTAGCGCGGAAAAATCAGTATGAAGATCGGGGCTCAAGCTCAACACTGCCTCGGTGCATAATTATGATCAAACAGCAGATCACATTAGACTGATTTTCCTGTCGTTCCACTCGTCTGAAGCCTTGGAACCACCATTTGAATCATAAAGGAAAACATGCACCACGCTTGGTCGCATGTGAAAACAGCTAAGGGGTTTTCCCTTTCCATCTCATATTTCTCAATCCTCACACATTGATTAATGTCTGACTCAATTATTTTATTTGGTTTAATCCTTTATATGCATGGGTCACGAAGACAAGGTGGAGAGCGCATAGATGCCTCTTCCGTTCATGGCCTCGCGAATCCGCGAGTCTTCCTTGGTTCTCGGTGGACGACTCCGTCTCAGCCATGGTCTACTCGAGATCTTCGTCATGCAACTCCGTCCGACCAGCGGTCCAATCGCGCAACCTACCGCAAGTCCATCCGCGCCGACACTGTCGCGTAGTCGCCTTCGCGGACTTTCCACGCCATGCTCGGGGAATCACCCGCCGCGGACTCGCCGCCCTCGCGGAGTCTTCACAATCATGGACTTGCCACGTTCGGTGACTCCTCGTCACCGACTCCCCATGCTAGCGACTAAAAGCCGCACGACCTCCGCCACGCGACTCCGTCCGACCAATGGTCTCATCGAGCTCACTACCACTACTCGCCGCCGCGTCCACTCCTTCCAGCTAAACGCCGCACCGGGCGCTCAGGGACTCGCCTCGCCTGCCGCGACTCACCCTCGCGGACACGCCATGCTCGGGACTCGCCATCACGACTTCTCCCTCGCGGCCTCGCAGTCGCCGACTCGCCATTCTATCGGCTAAACGCCGCGCGACATCGCCATAGCGCGACCTCCGTCCGCCGCGTCGACCCCGTGTCCGCCGCGTCGACTTCGCCATAGCGCGATGTACGTCCGCCGCGTCGACCCCGTGTACGCCGCGTCGACTTCGCCCCAGCGCGACCTACGTCTGTCGCGTCGACCGCGTATCCGCCGTGTCGACTTCGCCCTAGCGCGACCTCCGTCTGCCGCGTCGACCCCGTGTCCACCGCGACGACTTTGCCCTAGCGCGACCTATGTTCGCCGCGTCGACCCCGTGTCCGCCGTGTCGACTTTGCCAATCTTGCTCCCGGATCCTCCTACGTCGCCTTGCCCTTTACTCTATGTAAGCTACCCTGTAGACTTCGCCCTAGCGCGACCTCCGTCCGCCGCGTCGACCCCGTGTCCGCCGCGGTGACTTCGCCCTAGCACGACCTCCGTCCGCCGCGTCGACTCCGTGTCCGCCGCGTCGACTTCGCCCTAGCGCGACCTACATCCTCTACGTCGACCACATGTCCGCCGCGTCGACTTTTCCATAGCGCGACCTCCGTCCGCCACGTCGACCCCGTGTCCGCCGCGTCGAATTCGCCCTAGCGCGACCTACGTCCGCCGCGTCGACCCCGTGTCCGTCGCGTCGACTTTGCCCTAGCGCGACCTCCGTCCACCGCGTTGACCCCGTGTCCACAGCGTCGACTTCGCCCTAGCGCAACCTATGTCCGCCGCGTCGACCCCGTATCCGCCGTGTAGACTTTGCCATAGCGCGACCTCCTTCCACCGCGTCGACTCTATGTCCGTCGCGTCGACTCTGCCAAAGCGTGCCTATACTTCCGCTACGTCGAATGTGTACGCCACGCCTACTAAGGGACCTTCATCGTCCGGGTCGCCAGAGAGGGTCACATGCCATGCTGCATGGACTCACCACTAGGCATCTCTTCCCCCCGATAAAGATTGATTCGCCTTTGTCAACCTTTGAAAGAGCGACTCGCAATGGCCAAGTAGTGCGGACGAGGACTCGCAAACCGAGCCTTGGATCGTCCACGAAAAACGCTAACCGAGAGCCATCATTGGAGTCGCCTTGCTCGACTGGCCTTCTGGGCCAAGACAAATGGCAGTGCTACACAAACAGCACCATGTCCTCCTCAACCTTCGATAGTGCGACTCGCATGGCCAAGTACTGCGGACGAGGACTCGCAAACCGAGCTTCGGATCGTCTAGGAAGAACGCCAAGCTGAGAGCCATCTTTGGAGTCGCCAAGCGACTAGCCCCCCGGGCCAAGACGAGAGACTCTCTAACAAAAACAGCGCAATCAACGTCATCGCGGAATCTTAATCATCGCGGATTTGCCACACTCGAGGACTCTCCCCCTTGCGGACTCGCTATCATCACGGACTCGCCACACTCGGGGACTCTCCCCTCCCCTACTCGCAATCATCACGAACTCTCTCCACATGGACTCGCCATGCTCGGCAACAACCACTACTATTTTGAGAATATCCATCTCTAAAGAGCCTCGAATCGCCTCTACAAGACAACTCGAGCCTCGGGGACTACTCCTAGGCATACTGTGTGTGCGCGTGGTTCCACGACCGTGGCTCGCCACGCTCGGGGACTGTCCGACGCGGACTCGCCCTCGCGTCGTCAACACGCTCGGGGACTCGCCACCGCGGACTCGCCCTCGCGTACTCAACACGCTCGGCGACTCGCCACCGTGGGCTCGCCCTTGCGTACTCAACATGCTTGGGGACTCGCCACCATGGACTCGCCCTCGCGTACTCAACACGCTCGGAGACTCACCACCGTGGATTCGCCCTCGCGTATTCAACACGCTCGGGGACTCGCCACCGCGGATTCGCCCTCGCCTACTCAACACGCTCGGCGACTCGCCACCGCGGATTTGCCCTTGCGTATTCAACACGCTCGGGGACTCGCTACCGCGGATTCACACTCGCCTACTCAACACGCTTAGGGACTCGCCGCCGTGGACTCGCCCTCACGTACCCGCCATGCTTGGGGACTCGCTATCGCGGGCTCTCCCTCGCAGGCTCATCTATCGCGGAATCGCATGCGCTGACTCGGCGACTTTGTCATCAACGACTTGGCGGCCTCCACGTATTCTATTCATAAGCTTCTACAACAGCAAAATAACAAGGCGCCAGTCAAACTTCTCCAAGGGGTGACTCCGTCCAACGGTGATTCGCCTGGCGCGTCGACTCGCCCAGGCGAATGGACTACTTCATGAGCTATTTTTCTATTTCAGGAGCTCGCCAACGACTCGCCATCGACTCCACCCTGGAATCGCCTACACCAATTCGACAGTTTGAAGTCGTCGCCGAGTCCCTGACACATACTGATGGGGGTCTACTGATGGGGGAATACCAATCGGGGTATACCCATGAAGCGGAGTCGCCAGCTGGATCGAGCCGACTGAAGCCAAGCCTAGAGCGGGTCGACTCGTCGTATACGGCGACTGACACATACTGGACCCAGACACCATGCCGAATGAAGGCCCAAGACGGCGACTCCAAGACTAGCATATATAAAGCCACCAGGGGAACCCCTAAAAACGAGCTCTCCCACGTCATATTAGATCTAGTCTCTCCCTCCGCCTAGGGCGGCTCCATGTAAACCAATCTATGATCTTATACTGGATTGCTAGTAGGACGTAGCGATCCTCCATCGAGGGGACATGAACCTGGGTATGTCGCGTGCCAATCTCGCTTCCGGATCCTCCTACGTCGCCTTGCCCTTTCCTCTACATAAGCTACCGTGGAGCATCTGTCGTGGTCAATTCCATGACATTCTTGATATCTGCCCAAGTTAATAGCCAGGGACAATGCCAGTGAGTACTTTGAATGTACTCGCAAACCACCTTAAGATAACAATAATAACAATAGGATATGCATTATGGCTGTGGTAGTAGGAGGGCTCCAAGAGAGGTTCTTTTCTCAATTAGTTTATCTTATAGATATAGCATCTACATATCTTTGTTGAAAACTTTTGTAAACCATTTTGGAAGCCTTTTGAAAAGTTATGTAAACGCTAGGATTGGGGTACCCATTTATTCCCGTCTTCAGGTCGTCCCACGACCAAACTCCTTTCTCCTCCTTCCGACCATCCCATGGTTAAAACCTTTCTCCTTTACGACCATCCCATGGTCAAAACATTTCCAAATCCAATTCTTTTCCAAAATCCTTTTTGAAAACAAAACCAGCACCGCTCTACAGAAGTTTGTCCAACCCGTCCATGACCGCGGACATGGCTATTCGAATAGATTTATACTCTGCAGAGGTTGTACACTTCCCCACATCATCCGGGTACACTACCCTGATCTACACTGATCGTGGGTCGAGTAACCGATCAAGACTCTCCGGACGCCCACTCTAATACAAGTGCCTACCCTATGAGTGTTGTTCCCCTCAACACCAGGACATCGGGTACCGAGGAACAACCGGAGCACTTTTTCCACTTCTCGAGTGTGCGCTTTCAATGAGGGGCTCATAGTAACGCGTGGAGGCCCGCAGACCCTTTGTTCCTTCTCCAGGTCGATGTCCCACATGGACCTTTATCGGAGAAGGCCTACCCTCCAAGGACCGTGATCCCCTGTAGTAGTTACGAGGTAGCTTATACCAGAATAAACAACCATCAAATCCAGCCCTATCCCATTCCAGAGTAATGTGGTTGCACAGGGTTAAGTTGTTATAGCTAAACTACAAAGAATCGGGTGCGTTTTTGTAAATCTTTTTCCTCCAGCTTTCCTTCAACATTTTGTAAAACAAAACCTTTTTCTTTATCAACATCTCTTGGGAGGTCCCACCTCGCCAAGGTTTTATCATAAAACCTTTGGTAATACTTTTTCTGGGGTCTTCCCATCCTCTAGCTTTGCTTCGGCTAAAACAGGGTATCCAAAGGGGTATGGTGTATTACACCATCTACCATACTAGGGATAAGTAGGTATCATCATGAGGGTTGTACTTAGTAGTACCATTGATTAATGGTTTGGAGGAGCCAAGCCACTACTAGATATACAACATCATATAGTAAAACAATGTAGTTTCCATAAAAACAGTAAGTAAAACATGCATAAGTGAAACAGTAGGACAAGGCTTATGAGCAAGAAGGTGGCTTGCCTGAGGATCAGCAATATGTCCATATGTCCCTGGACTTCTTCTTGTAATACCCAATAATACCAAAAATAACCATCTTCTTCTGGTCTCGGAGATAATCGCAACTATCGTCGTCAGGGAGCACACATGCCAACAAGCAAGAGCACAATCAACACAAGGCATACAAACGTCTTTGAAATACAACAACAAACATACCACACATTACTCTAATTAGTAGGTTTTGATAGATTGAGTGGTTTGTAATTGGAATTACTTTAATTGCCCTTGTGGTCTCTGTTTTATGGTGTATTTGTCCCAATACCACCTGTTAAGGGGATTTAGAACTAGGCTTGGGTCTGTATGAGATCAATATGCAAAGATGATACAATCAGGTAGGTATTGACAAAACAATACTAACAAAAGTGGTTTCAAGATTTTATCACTTTTCTTTAATTTCTTATGAACATTCTAGTGAAATAAACTCTAGTTTTAGGAGATAAATCACGAGAGTTGTTCTGTATGTCCAAACATTATTTCCTTGGGTGGTTAGGTAGGGCTTGATGTACTTGTTCACTGAGAGTTGGAATCATGTCACAAATAATTAACAGAATGCCCTGAGGAATCACCCAAAGGCAGTTCTATGGGGTTTTTGTCTTTTTCACCAAATTAAAACTACAAGATCTTTTGATTTTATGTCGGGTTGATACTAGGTGTCTTACGCATACTATCTTAGGGACTCCGTCTTTGAAAGTGACTACTATGTCGATGAGGTTGAGCTTCAGTCTTCTGGGGTGCACGGAGAGTTGAGCAAAGTCCAGCCCTGATTGCGAGGGATGACCTTCTTGTCCTTCCGGACTCTATATCTCGAGGGCTTAGACTGGGCAGACTATCTCGATTTTGACTTTCACGGAGTACTCGTCGGAGGATAGAATCTACGGTTGGGAGTACCTCGCTCTAAGGGTCCACAGCTCTTCCTTAGGGGCGTAGCCTATCCCAACTAAAGATTTTACGGTCGATACTCCTGGGTTTGCTTCTAGTGAAGGGTTACTCTATTTTGGTGGGAAAGACGCAGTCTTTCCCCCTTAGGATTAAACTAGGGTAGAATTCTAGGAGTGGAAGTAATCCTTCCTTCTTGGAGTCACAGATGGATGTTTTGAAGAATGTCATCACTCTTTCTCCTAGAGCTAGAATCTTTTGAAGGCGTCCGCGAAGGGAGGTCCTACGGGGCTTATGTACTATGATTATTCATACCTTTCCTGATGGAGTTGTTGGAGTCTCACATCCTCTAAGCGATTGGAACTAAGCGGTTAGTGATCTTGTGGCCCTTCTAGTGGGTCTCCAGATGGAACCGCAGAGGGACTTCGTAGGATCTTCAGTTAGTTTCTCCTCTGATAACTCCCGGGTTGTGGTTTGGCGAAAAGATGTCGAATCTGGGGATCTTTTTATGAAGTATCTTCCGGTAGAAATTCTTCTGGACATTGATTGGAAAGACGAAGTATTTCCACCTTAGAGCTTCACTAAGGTGCTTCGAGAGGTGTGCGGATCTTCTGCCTTGGAGTGTTGACTTGATGTTAGAGGAAGGCTGTATCTTCTTGAGCCTTCAGTTGAAGTTCTCGAGTGTCCTTCTATTGTGATAGACCTTGTCGGTGTGGTTTCCTAGCGGAGTTAGCTCGAGGCAAGTTAGCGGTTAACGATTCTTCTTGCTAATCTTTTGGCAAAGTAGAGACATCCATCTTCGAAGGAGTTATCTTCGCGCATACGGATCTTCTGGATTTGGGGTATTCTAGCCTTTCTGGTGAGGAATTACCCGCCGGCTTGGGAATAGAGGGGTCGACTAAGAATTAGTAAGTCTAAGTGGGGCTATCAGAAACTCTAATATACCGAAGGTTGGTGGAGTTAGCTCTTTACTTCCTGTCTGGGTTACCAATTCTTGTGGTTTATCATGAGTAGTGGGGAGCCTTCGGTCACAGTCTTCCAGTTTTAGCGGGACTCTTGTTGTAGAATATTGAGGAACAAGGGAGTGTGGTGCTATTGACGAGTCTTGAGAGGTGAGTTGGACGAGGTATGTCATCCTGCTGAGGTGAAGTCTTCGAGTTGTTCTGACTTGGCGATGTAGAACTCCTAGTTGTTAAGTAGGGCTTGATGTACTTTTTAAGTAGGGCTTGATGTACTTGTTCACTGAGAGTTGGAATCATGTCAAAATAATTACCAGAATGCCCTTAGGAAATTCCCAAAGGCAGTTCTGTGGGGTTTTTGTCTTTTTTACCAAATTAAAACTACAAAAGATTTTTATTTGATTCCAAAGAAACACTGTAGGCATTTATAATACCTTTCTGTAGAAATTGGAATCATCCTTTTTGGAGTTGTGGAACTACTGTGCGGATTTATCTAGTGATAAGGTCGCATGCAAAAGTGTTTAATTCACTACAAATCTACAGAAGCTCAAAAATGAGTGATCTCCTAGGGTTGGGTAGATATGGATGTAGCTCATCCAGGAGAGTTGGAATGGGGTTAATTGAACCCATGGTTTGGTCTAGGGAAATTTCTAAAGTCAGAGTGAGCTAATTTTGTTATTTATGCTATAGTAAATCCAAGGTTCCACTTGGTATGAGTCCAAAGCCATGAGACGGGTACAGGTAATACCAACCAGGGGCAGTTGGTTTTACTTCATTTGGAGTTATAAAACTCCTAGAAGAAATTTTATACTAGATTAGGTACATTTGAGTAGTAAATTTAGTGTACTAAAACTGGGCAACATTTGAGGAAATCAGGAGTACTGCAGGTTTCATAAAACATCTATAAACCTTAATAAATTTAGATATTGTCGATTTGAGTGGGTTTCCATTTTTAAAAAGATTTAAAACTAACTGCTATAGAACAGATCTGGCGAAATAAAAACAGAGAAGATTTTCTGAGGAGGAAACCTTGAGGCGGGCCCGATCTGGTAGGGAAATGGGCCACGGAGGGGGAAATCGGCCCACCCGGGTAGAGCTGGAGCGGGAGGCGAGTTTGAAACTGACGGGCGAGGCCCGTCCGTCAGTGGGCGAGGGGGCGCGAAGGGGTAGGGAGGCCCCCTGGCCGTTGGATCAAGTGGCGATGAGCGGTCCTCCGACGTCATCTTCGCCACGACAGAACGCCAGGGACGAAACCCTAGATGGGCACTGGGCATGTCGGGTGGCTCACTGGAGTGTGGGAGAGGCGTCGGGGATGCGCTGGGACGATGCGATGGTCGGAGACGGCCCTGGCGAGGGGCAGAAGGGGCCCTTTTGGTGCAGATCCGTGGAGTCCGAGGTCAGGCAGAGGGTAGTGGCTCCGATCTTGTCCATGGCGGCGTCAGGGAGGAACCTAGAAGAAAAAGAGGGGCCGGATCACATGCAGGGGAAGTTGGGGACCTTGTCTAGGCAACATGCAGGGGAAGAAACGGAGGGGTGGAGGAGATATGCTCGAAACAAGGGAGGAGGACGATGCTCCTCCTTCTTCTTCTCTCGAGCAGAACAGATCAAGGGAGGAGGAGAGGGGGCTCTAGGGAGGTAAGTGGGGGTGAGAGGAGGCAAATGAGGGGCAGAGGCAGGTTGGATAACATCTGGCCTATTTAAATTGAGGTGGGATCTCAAGAGGGGAAATGTCCATTTTGGACATGGAGAAGGGGTGGAGCTAGCTTGGGATTGGTCAAGGAGGGTGGTGTGAGTCATCTGGTCGGCAAGGACAAAGAGGATGAGGTAGTGCTGCTGTTGGTTGGGCCACAAGTGGCTTGTCTCTCCTTTCTCACTCTCTCTCTACTACCTTGCCAAGCACAAGAGACAAGTGGGGGGTGCTACAGTGTATTTCGACCCGAGGGATGATAGGTGTGCTGTGCAGGTTTGTTTGACCAGGTTGGTGTAGGTTTGGTGGGTTTTTGATTTGAGGGTTTGCTAACTTGGCAAACTTGATCAAATAGGTGGCTCTGAAGAAAGTCTAAAAACTTGCATTGGACAAGATGGGGAAATGATACTGGTGGTTAGATGAGGTCAAGAAGTCTATCCAGATTTTTTTGGGATTTTTATAAGGGGTGTTAGTCCTCTTAAATCCATTTATTCAAAAAGGGCAGAAGTAGTTTCTAGAAGCTCATTTGATAAATTTACATTGTACAAAGTTGGTTTTTGATGTGAGATGATCCCAAATGGGAATACATACTTAGGGGAATTTTTCAATTCATCTAGATTGTACAAAGCTCATCTAGATTTATTGGGGCTTAAAAGTAATTAAAACAATTATTATTCCAATTCATCCATTTAAGAAAATGGGAAAAAAGAAATAATAAACCTCTGCAAAAATATTTATTTTTGAAATGGGAAGATGGGGTATCATATGTGGACCGGCAAAAACCAAACGTTCCTTTATGCAAGAGGTTTTTCCTATTAAAGGAATTAAATAGATTTGGAGCCATAATAATTATGGATAATATTTGATAAATCTAGATGATCAGGGTAGATGATGTATAAAAGGTGTATCAAGCATTTGCAACCTTGGGAAATGGAAATCCAACTTGAATTAGATGGAAAAACAAGGAATTGAGGATCTAGGGTGATGTTATTTTTATACCACCAAAACCTTGTTGGATCATGGAGCTCAGATCTCCCTTGGGGCATGGGATAGATGGGTGGATAGAGCAAGTGATGTACATCAACATGCTATAGCGGTTTTGGATTGATCTTGCTTGAGTTCACGAAGAATTGATTTCAAACTTTGAATAAAATAAGCCTGCCAAGGCAGATTATCAACTAACCTTCAAAACCTTGTGGGTTTAAGAAGCACAAAGATCCACTTGGAACAAGTGAAGTAGATATTGATAGACCTATATGAGTAGAACACAACCATGCAAGGAGTTGGTCCATAGAAGGTTGGATGATTGTGTGAGCTTCTGTCAAATTAGGCATGTTGACTAGATTTGCAGGAAAAGTTATTTTCTTGCCTGCAAAACCATCAAGAACAAGTGGGTTGGAGGATGATCTAACCAAGGGAAAGAGTGGGCCTTGGTAGTCCTTAGGATGGTTAAGAATGTGGTTCATATGCATTTTCAGAAATGTATAAGGGTTGAGAAAGGGAGGCATTCAAAAAGGTGATGTTGGAAATAGTTTTCTAGACAGCCACATTTGGCAGATTTTATGGTTTTTGACTAGAGCATGAGAGGGGATGTTTTTGATGGGTGGCAAGGTACCCAAGCATCATCAAGTAGATGATTTTGAAGTGTAGATTGATTATAAAGGATCCATGCTTGATATTGGACTTCATTGACTAGGAAACTTCTAGAAGGGATATCTTCAGAATTGATCTGGTTAAGGGTTTTAGATGATCACCTAGTATATAGAGATTATATCCTGATTTGTACTCTTTCTTAGGGTGTGGTGATTTGGAAACCTCTTGATCCTAGTGGATGAGCTCCTAGAGTAGCTCATACTACTTCTAATCAATCAAGTCAAACAGCAGATCAAGGCAACTTGATGTCTACGCACTTCTATTCTTGTAGACAGTTGTTGGGCCTCCAAGTGAAGAGGTTTGTAGAAGAGCAGCAAGTTTTCCCTTAAGTGGATCACCCAAGGTTTATCGAACTCAGGGAGGAAGTGGTCAAAGGTATCACTTCTCAAGCAACCTTGCAATCAAGATACAAGAAGTCTCTTCTGTCTCCAACACACCCAATACACTTGTCAGGTGTATAGGTGCAATAGTTCGGCGAAGAGATAGTGAAATACATGTGGTATGGATAATTATAAGCGATAACGGTGATAGAAAATAGCTTGATGGCGTGGAAAAGACTAAAGTAAAACTGAAATAAAGATAGAAGAAAGCAAACATGTAATAGATCTAGTTGCAAATGATGTATCAATGCTTAGAAACAAGGCCTAGGGATCATACTTTCACTAGTGAACACTCTCTCATAAATATATTATCTTCATGATACTACTCTTAACTACTCTCCGGTTGAACACTCTAATCGATGGTAGGGCTATAGCAGCACACCTCAAAGTTCATCTTTCCCATCTAGAAAACCCCACACTGTCACCTTGAGCACTAGATGGTTCCAACAAACACCACAATTTCATAAAAAGATCCAACTCCAAATATAACTCATAACAAGTATTTGTAATCTCTAGCCTAAGTGCCACCATGGTGTGCACGCTGTCACTTTCACACACATGGGGAGAGCAGAGATCTATTAAAGCACTTGAGTAGCAAGGTAGATCTATAGATTACAAGCTCATGATCACAATATGATCATGCATAGAGATAGATGAACACATAGCTACCGGTAGAACCCTTAGCCTCGAGAGAGAACTACTCCCTCCTCATCATGGGAATCAGCAATGGTGATGGAGATGGTGGTGGAGATCGATCGAGATGGCTCCGGGGGCACTTCCCCGTCCCGGCAGGGTGCCGGAACAGAGACTTTCTGTCCCCCAAATCTCCCCTTCGATGCGGCGGCACTGTGGAACTTTTCGTGGCTGGAGGCTTGATGATCTAGGGTTTTTGCCTCAGGAGGAATATATAGGCAAAGGAGGCAAGATCAGTGGCCGGCCAGGGGGCCCACACCATGCCCTGGCACGGCCTGGGGGTACCCGCGCCTGGGGGGTGTGGCCACCCTGTGGCCCCTCTCCGACTCTCCTTCTAGCTCCGTGAGTCTTCCAGGAAAATAGGCACTTTGGCTTTTGTCCCGTCCAATTCCGAGAATATTCATTTTCTGACTTTCCTGGAAACCAAAAATAGCAGAAAATAGGCAACTAGCACTGTGGCTCTTGTTAATAGTTTAGTCCAAGAAATCATATGAAAATTACTCCAAAGTGTGGAAAAACATAAGAAAGTAGATAAAACCAAGCATGGAACATCAAAAATTATAGATACATTTGCAATGTATCAACATCCCCAATCTTAACTCCTGCTCGTCCTTGAGTAGGTAAGTGATAAAAAGAAAGAATATTTTTTGAGGTGACATGCACCATCATAAACTTGATCAAAGTATTTGTAAAACATTCGAAGCTGGGATCATAGTTTTTCAATCATAACATGAAAGACAAAGTTCTAGCAATAAGACAAAGAAACTATGTTGCAACATGAAAAGGCACAAACAAAAGATTAATGAATAACAATGCTTTGCAAGACGTTTGTTTGTTTCACATAAAGAAAACATAGCATAGTGGTATTCAACTTGTCCCTCATAGAGTAGCAAAAATAAATGCACAGGACACCTTCAAAGTTCATAAGAGTGACTAGATATAAATATTTGAAAACAAGCAATATCAAAGCTATGCATCAATCAACAAGTCCTGGGACAATGCACATAGAACTAAGAATGGCCACTATGGTCTCAAAGTAGGTGCATAAAGGTAGAAGGTGGAGACTCAATATAATGGTGGAAGAAAGGCCTTCATAGAAGGAAGCAGAGATTCAAGTTTCATAAAGAGCTTCCAAAAATTATGGTACTTATAGCTTTCATCTCTCATTGCCCCTATCATAAGAATCTTGAAGTGATTAAGGTTAAAGTGAACAAACTATGGTGTATATGCTTGACAAAGTATAAGTTGGAAATCTCATGTCCCTTGAATACGAGGACCGCTCCTCATGCTACTCAAGTTTAGTCACCGGTAAGTTCTTGTCATCGTAAGTACATGTGTATCATAGAGAACCACCAACGGGGTACCCCTTGCCCGATGATACGGAAGAATCCCCATACCAAAATGACAAGGCAAGCAGACAACGAGCATCTCAGCAATCTTCTTATTTACCATGGGAATATGGTGCTTTTTTCTCTCTTTCCTCTTTTCATAATCTCTTTTTTTTCTTTTTCTCTTTTTTTCAATATAGGACTCTTTTTTTATAAGAAGAATGCTTCATAGACAGCTCATTATGGTTACGCTGCAGGTCTCCACCATGTCAGCATGGATTAGACCAGCGGCCCAGGCGTTTCTCTAACACATATACATAACTCCATGGACTTACAAGCTCCCCTTTCATTTCACACCCACGACATCCATATACAAAAGAGCATGATATCAACTAGGTACAAGTACCAAGTGCAATTTTGAAAGCGTTCCCCATGAAAGCATGGTTCTGCTAATTCCCAACAAATAAGTGCAAGCATATACAACATAGATGACACAATGGTTCAAGTTTATTAAGGGCAAGGAAAGTAAAGTGTGCCATCAAGTTCGTGAGAGCTTTAATCACTAGTTTTCTCATAACAAGTTTAATTTGGAAGGTAAACAAAAACATGAATATACTTGGAATAGCATATGCTAATAGGTAGGTATGGTGGACTCTTTGGAATAACTTGGTTTAGGGAGTTGGATGCATGAGTTGAACTCATACTTGGTTGTGGAGGCTAGCAAAAGACTAGGAGCGACAAACTAAGAGAGCAATAATGGCCGTAATCATGTAGAGCGACAAAACATCATTGATCAAAGCATAAAGTGATACTACAAGTTGAAAACTAAAGTATCATAAAGGCTTATGGTGACTTGAGATAGTCATAACATAGTGTGAGCATGCGCCAAGTCAACCCAAATAAAGCATCAAAGGAGAATACCACAATACTATGCTTTAATATGCTAAAACAACGCATGATTCATCCAAGGCACATTAAACAATCTCAATTGTTTATAACAAGTCATCCTACAACAAATAATACTAAGCATAAAGCCAAAACAATATCAAGCATGGCATGACAAAGCATAGGCCACAGTCAAAAACATGCTCTTTTTACCACTTAAGCATGAACTTTCCTACTCTTTTCCAAACCAAACCAAACTATTTGAAAACCAATGGATGAAAGAGGGGTCCAACCAATTTATTCAGCAAACTAAGAAAACCAAGCAAACGAAAACGAAAAAGAAGACGCTCCAAGAACAACAGAACTGTGCATGAAACAATAAAAATGAAACGTTTGGAAGGAACCTAAGATTTTTATTGATGAAGAGGGAGATGCCTTGGCCATCCCCAAGCTTTGACACTTGTACTTCTTAGATATTTCTTGGGGTGACGCACGTGGCATCTCCAAGCTTGAGCTTTAGACCATCCTTCATCTCATTACTCATTCCTTCCATACACCTGAAATTTTTCCTTCACACATAACTTCACACAATCTTTATTAGCAATATTAGTGCACTCAAGATAAATAAGTCTTAAGGTTCAGTTCTGACACCAAATAAACTTCCATAAGAACACTAGATACTGTAGCACTTCCCTCAAAAAGCTCAATTCCCCAAAAGAACTCAAAAAGGAACTAACAAGAAGCAAATGCAGAAAATGGCAGAAATCTGTCAAAACAGACCAGAAGCTAAAGACGAATTTTTTCGAATACCTTCTGTTGCTCAAATCAAAAAGTATTGAACTAACGAAAGTTAGATAACAACTTGGGTCAGAAGCACAAAAATTCACGCCTTAACAAGACGTCCAGAGATTTTACACGAATTTTTACAGTGAAGCACGAAATCTGTTTCGGGACAGCAACTTTCCCAAATCTTAGTTCCCTCTCATTAGAGGTTACTCTTGGCACAAAAAGCAAAAAAAAAGGATAAGGAGCGGTTATTACTGAAGTAGTAACTGCCAAGACTCATCTAAAACTTTTGGGTTATCTCCCAATAAGTACTTTTCTTTAACGCCTTTAAGTTAGACATGATAGTTTAAGAAGATGCTCACATAAGAAATACGAATTGAAGTAAAAGAGAGGATCAAGAAGCAAATTCAAAGCACATTTAAGTCTAACCCACTTCCTATGCATAGGAGTCTTGTAAAGAAACAAGTCATAAAAGCACAAAGCAACAAGCATAGGAAAGTAAAACAAGTGCAACTTCAAGACTTTCAACATAAAGAGGGGAAACTTAATATTGTTGAAACACATAAAACCATGTTTCCCTCTCTCATAATAACTTTCAGTAGCATCATGAATAAAAGTAACAATATAAATATCATAAGAAACATTCTTATCATGATCCACATGCATAAAATAATTAATACTCCCCACATAAACATAGTCATTCTTATTAATTGTAGTGGGAGCAAATTCAACAAAATAGCTATCATTATTATTCTCATCACCAGAATCATCAAATATAGAAGGCATATTGTAATCATAATTAATTTTCTCCTCAATAGTAGGTGGACTGAAAATAACATATTCATCATTGTAATTATAATATATCAGAGGCATAGTATCATCAAAGTAAATTTTCTCCTCCGTGCTTGGGGGACTAAAAATATCATGCTCATCAAAACCAGCTTCCCCAAGCTTAGACTTTTCCATAGCATTAGCAATAATGGTGTTCAAAGAATTCATACTAATAACATTGCTATTAACATGCAGATAAAGTTCCATAGGTTTTTTAATTTTCTATTCAAACACTTCATGTCCTAACTCAAGATAAATACTATAAAGTTCTCTAATTTTTTTGTTGTTTTCCATTAAGCCTAACTAGTGAAAACAAGAAACAAAAATACAAAATTGCAGAATCTAAAGGAAATAACTTCGAGCACTCACACCGGAGGATGTGAGTACCTTTTACCTTACCTCCCCGGCAATGGCGCCAGAAAATAGGCGTTTGCCTTGGGCGGTTCTTCTTCTTTAATCCTCTGGTGTGAATACCTTTTACCTTAACTCCCCGGCAACGGTTCTAGAAAATAGGCGTTTGCCGTGGGAGGTTCTTCTTCTTTAATCCTCCGGTGTGAATACCTTTTACCTTACCTCCCCGACAATGGCGCCAGAAAAATAGCTTGATGTCTACGCACTTCTATTCTTGTAGACAGTTGTTGGGCATCCAAGTGCAGAGGTTTGTAGAACAGCAGCAAGTTTTCCCTTAAGTGGATCACCCAAGGTTTATCGAACTCATGGAGAAAGTGGTCAAAGGTATCTCCTCTCAAGCAACCCTGCAATCAAGATACAAGAAGTCTCTTGTGTCCCCAACACACCCAATACACGTGTCAGGTGTATAGGTGCACAATTCGGCGAAGAGATAGTGAAATACAAGAGATAGTGAAATACAAGACTAAAGTAAAACTGAAATAAATATAGAAGCAAGCAAACATGTAACATATCTAGTTGTAAACGATGTATCAATGCTTAGAAAAAGGCCTAGGGATCATACTTTCACTAGTGAACACTCTCTCATAAATATACTATCTTCATGATACTACTCTTAACTACTCTCCGGTTGAACACTCTAATCGATGGTAGGGCTATAACACCACACCTCAAAGTTCTTCTTTCCCATCTAGAAAACCCCACACTGTCACCTTGAGCAGTAGATGGTTCCAACAAACACCACAATTTCATAGAAAGATCCAACTCCAAATATAACTCATAACAAGTATTTGTAATCTCTAGCCTAAGTGCCACCATGGTGTGCACGCTGTCACTTTCACACACATCGGGAGAGCAGAGATCTATTAAAGCACTTGAGTAGCAAGGTAGATCTATAGATTACAAGCTCATGATCATAGTATGATCATGCATAGAGACAGATGAACACATAGCTACCGGTAGAACCCTTAACCTCGAGAGAGAACTACTCCCTCCTCATCATGGCAATCAGCAATGGTGATGGAGATGGTGGTGGAGCTCGATGGAGATGGCTCCGGGGGCACTTCCCCGTCCTGGCAGGGTGCCAGAACAGAGACTTTCTGTCCCCCAAATCTCCCCTTCGGTGGCAGCGGCGCTGTGGAACTTTTCGTGGCTGGAGGCTTGATGATCTAGGGTTTTTGCCTCGGGAGGAATATATAGGCGAAGGAGGCGAGGTCGATGGCCCGCCTCGGGGCCCACACCATGACCTGGCGCGCCCTGGGGGTACCCGCGCCTGGGGGGTGTGGCCACCCTGTGGCCCCTCTCTGACTCTCCTTCTGGCTCCATGAGTCTTCCAGGAAAATAGGCACTTTGGCTTTTGTCCCGTCCAATTCCGAGAATATTCATTTTCTGACTTTCCTGGAACCAAAAACAGCAGAAAACAGGCAACTGGCATTGTGGCTCTTGTTAATAGGTTAGTCCAAGAAATCATATGAAAAGTACTCCAAAGTGTGGACAAACCATAAGAAAGTAGATAAAACCAAGCATGGAACATCAAAAATTATAGATACATTTGCAATGTATCACAACTCATATTACCAACAAGGCAAACTTACTACTAGGGTTACCATCAAACTTAGCTTTAGGTAAGGATGGGAAAATTTTGAAAGGTTGGGGTTTGAACAAGGTAAGGTCCTTGGTACATCTACCAAGAGTAGAGTTCAAAAGATTTATAAAAGGTTTTGGAAATCTTAGAGGTAAGAGTAGTTGAAGGTTCTGCCTTGAAAGCATAAGGATATTGCAGATCTCCATAGTTTTGTCAATAGAAGCTACTAAAATAGTTGTTTTGGTTACATAAGCATCTTGGCTCATGTTTTGAAATGCCAGAACATTTGAGAATATGTAGAATGAGCCAGGATAGTTTTGTGAAATAGCTTTTTGACAACTGAGGTTGAGGTAAGGAGTATATCATAAGCTATACAATCAGAAGTATAAATACAGACATCAACAAGCAAGCACTACACAATTAAATAAGAAAAAGTTTTTGTTCCCCCTGATTTTTGCATTCCAGACAACTAACCAGGATTGCTGAAATTGGGATGTTAAAAAGTACCTAGGTGTTCTCCACTACATGCAAAAAAGGATTCAAGTCCAAATACTAATTACCTTTTTCCCACTAATTAATTTACAAAGAAGTGTCCTTTACACTCAAAAATAGTTTTAGGAAGTTTCAGAACCCTAATTGGTTTGGAGACCACTTTATACTGATAGGTAATATGAATACCTGGATTTTCACTCTGGTCCCATGCCAAGTGGAGCTCTGGTATCACTTTAGAAAAAATTACAAAAACAATTCATTTCTGATCTTAAGAAAATACCTAGGCAGATCTATAGAACATTTTTGGGTTGATTCCAACTCTCAGTGGTGTGGTACCACAACATCTATAAGAACCCAAGATCCCTTAATTTTCTGAGCCTCTGTTGAATTTGAATGAAATAAACACTTCTATATGTGGTTTTATCACCAGATAAATCATTTCAGAGGCTTAGAAACTCCAAAAATAGTGATTCTAATTTCCACTGGAAGGTATTTTCAATGCCTATCAAATGTCCTTAGTTTCATACCTTTTAGACATGTCAAATAAATCTGGTTAGAAACACAAATAGACTATAGAACTGACTTTGGGATTTTGGTAATTATTTTGAGGTGTTTCCAACTCTGGAAAATCATAAACTCAAATATATACCATATACACTGAGAATAAAATTATTTGGGCTCCAGATCTTTTATGGTGATTTATTCACCTAAACTAGGGTTTATTTCACTAGAAAATTCATATCATAATAAAGAAAATTGATAAAATACTGAAACCACTTTGGTTCGCCTTGTTTTTGCAATATCTATCCGATGATATCATTTTTGTATACTGATAACATACACACCAAATCCCTAGATCAAAACCCCCTCATTAGGTGGTATTTGACATAAAAGACGCAAAAGAAGTTCCACAAATGTTTTTCCATTTTTTCCAATTGCAACAAACTCAACCTATCAAAACCTACTGAAGTGAACAATGTGTTGTATGTTTGTTTGATGTATTGTATTGATGTTTGTATGCCTGGTGTTGATTGTGCCCTTTGATTGCTTGCATGTGATCCATAACAATGATAGACGCGATTATATCGAAGATCGAAGAAGATGGTTATATTATTTTGTTATTATGGTTTTCTTCGAAGAATTCGAGGGACATATTGCCAGTTTTATGATCACAGGCAAGCCACCTTCTTGCTCATAAGCCTTGTCCTACTATTTTCCTTATGCATATTCTACCTACTGTTTTATGAAAACTTCATTGTTTTATTATACGATGATCTATACCTGGTAGTGTCTTGGCTCCTCTAAACCATGACACTTTTGTACTATTAAGTACAACCCCCTTAATGATACCTACTTGTCCCTAGTATGATATTTTGTGTATAACATCATACCCCTTTGGAGACCCTGTTTTAGCCGAAGCAAAACTATAGGATGGGAAGACCCTCGAAAAAGTTTTACAAAAATGTTTGATGGCCAAACCTTGGTGAGGTTCGACCTGCCAGGAGAAGTTTGAGAAAATAAAAAGGTTTTTGTTTTACAGAGGAAAGAGGAGGAAAATGTATTTGAAAATGCACTCATTTCTTCAGAGCTTTAGCTATAACAACTTAACTTGTGCAACCACATTGCTCTAGAATGGGACAGGGCTGGACTTGAAGTTTGCTAATCTGGTGTGGGAATTCTCATAACTGCTTATAAGGTATCAACTCTCTCTAATTCCGGGCTTCCTTTAAAGAAAGGGTCAACTGTTAGACAATCACATAGAGGAAGTAGGATCGCCCATGTGAGTGACGGGGCGATACTATGAGCCTCTCATTGAAAGTGCCCACTCCCGAGGAGTCAGAATGTGCTCCGGTTGGTCCTTGGTCCGAATGTCCCGATGTTGAGGTGAACAACTCATAGGGAAGGGCCTATACTAGAGATCCATCTGGAGAGTCTTGATCGGTTATTCGACCCATGATCCGTAGGTGACCAGGGCAGGGTAACCTGATGGCGTGGGTAAAGTGTACAACCTCTGTAGAATGTAAATCTATTCGAGCCGTGTCCACGATTATGGACGAGCTAGAAAAACTAATACAGAGAGGTGTTGGTTTTGATTTTAGAAAGGATTTCCAAAGAGCAAAGGCTTTTGGAAATGCTTTGACCATGGGATGGTCGAAAAGGATAAATGTTTTGACCATGGGATGGTCAGAAAGAAAGGAAAGGAGTAGGTCATGGGATGAACGGAAGGAGGAACTAATGGGTGACCCAATCCTAGTGTTTTCCAATACTTTTCAAAAAGGTTTCCAAAATGTTTCACCAATGTTTTCAACAAAGATATATATATGTTATAGCTACAAGAAAAACTATTGTATAAAACAACCTCTTATGGAGCCCTCCTACTACCATAGCCATATCGCATATCCGTTTATTGTTGTTCTCTTAAGGTGGTTTGCGAGTACATTCAAAGTACTCACTGGCATTGTCCCTGGCTATTAACTCGGTCTGATATCAAGAAGAAGGTGAAGTTGACGACCATGCATGCTAGGACGTTCTCCCTGTCAATTGCATGTAGGGTAGGGCATAGCTCAGGCTCTACGCATGATGAATTACGCTGATGTTGGTTGATGTAGTCATAATGAAAAATAAGGTATGGCATGTATACGCTTAAGTAATGGATGTTTACTTTGATACTTGTCGGTTATGTGCCATGGCTAACTGGTCATGGGATCATGGTGTATGCGTAACAGGGATTCTCGAAGGATTAATCCGAGGGTCCAACAACAAACTAGTGTCATATTATTTTGAGTGTCAATCAAAAGTATAGAAGTCCTATTGCAAACTTTCAGCAAACTGCATTTACTCAATGAAGTTTAATAATTAGTATTAAATCAAGAGTAACAATTCTAGAGCTAGTATAAAAAGTATCATGTTTACCTCCATGATTCTTGATATTCAAAAGTTGGGAGCTGAAAGAATTGTTTCAGAAACCGTCATGTGTGGAAGATATTGTGATATCTGAAACCATGTTTGTGGTTGGAATATGATAGAGTATAATTTAGCAATACATTTTCTCATATTGTATGAGAATTTGCAAAGGTTGGAGATGCTAGGCGTCCTATTCTCCCAAAAGGTTTTGGGAACAGACATTATACTCGCGATTCGTCCTTATAGGCTATAGTGGCTTGATCATGAAAGTTGTCATGATAAGGACGAATAAAAGATGTAGGTAAAATGTTTACTACAATAAAAGATTACTAAAGAATGGATTTTGAAAGAACACCAAACATTTGATGATGGTGATCCACTTCAAAGTGCAAGTCCAAAGGTATTAATATTTGACTATACACGCTTTGGACTTGTGTCATATGTATGGAGCCACTGTTGATGTTGATATATTCTTTTAAAAGGAAATGGAACTGCTGAAAGAGAATATATAAAATATTTGGCAGAAAAGAGAAAAGACTAGAAATGTCTAGCTTAGGTATATAGATGATATACATGTTATGGTTGTATTATTTTCTTGTTAAACAATATGGTTCTTTGGTATTGGATACCAAATTGGTTGGTGTGAAATGTCATACAGAACAATGCAATTCATGAACAACAATGGGCTAATTAACTAGAAAGAGAATATGTGATGATGTTCATCGAAAACAAATAAAGTGTTATTGTGTTTCTTGTTGACATCAAAGCGTGCCTTCAAGATTTGCTTAAATAATTGTTATTTTGTTCTGGTATGATGAGAACGATGGTTGTTCAAATAATTACTGTATTCCATAGAAGATGGATGAACTTTTACAAGTCTAGTTGGATAAATCACGTCCATAAAAACTAATAAAATGTCGCAAGACAAATGATCGAAAGATCACTTATGAAGTGACATCGCTGTTTAAATTATATTGGAAAGAAAACATGAAGAAACACATGTTGATGGATTTTTGGAGACTTTGATTTTGATCAATTAATGCTTGTGAGACTTTCCTCGGTATAACTGAAACTCCGTTCCTATGCGAAAGAGGAATGGATGAATAACTTATTGAACATTGTGCATGTTGATGTATATAGTCCATTATATGTAGCCATGTGCGGTGGATCTTTCTACTTCATATGGTTTGTCCAAAAATTTGAGTGAATATATTTGTATATTTAATTAATAAGGAAGAAGTATGAAACATTTGAAAATTGTTCAAGGACTTTCAAGATGAAGTGGAAAATCATTGTAACAAGAAAATAAAGAGTTTATGATTCGATCATAAAGGAAGATATTTGAGTTACATGTTTAGCAAAACACCTAAGATTTGAGGAATTGTTCCATGGATTTGTATTTTACGATAAACCATAGTAGTATGGTATGTTCAAGAGATCAAATCGAACCTTGTTTGACATGGTAAGATCAAAGGTGTCATTTATAAAACTGCCATTATGTTTTAAGGATTAAAGCTTTAGATACTACTGCTTTTACACTAAAAAGAGCACCATCGTGATCCATTGAAATGACACCATAAATGTTATGGTTTGGGATAAAACTCGAGTTGTCTTTTCTTAAATTTTGGTATGTTATGCATAAGTAAAAATTTTACAACCAAAGTCAGATAAACACGTCTCTGTAGATTAACCCAAAGAATTTGTTGGGTATTCCTCCATAACACCGAGGACAAAAGAGTTTATCTCTTGGAACATGAAGTTTCTTGAGAAGGATTTTTTCGCGAAAAGTTAAGTGGGAGGACAATAGAACTTTGATAAGGTTATTGAACCTTAGCTATATGTGCTAAGTAGCGCATCACCAGAAAGTGTCCAGGTGGAGGCCACAATGCTCATGGCTCCATAACACCAGAAAGTCAAAGTCATAGTTCACTTTGCAAATGATTTTGAAAACATCTGACGATGGAACAATATGGCCACTCCAACTGTCCTTGACCGTGGACTGCGGCTATTCAAATAGTTTGACACTCTCTAGAGGTGGTACACTTTCCCTACAAAATTTGATACATCCGTCAGGGATAACCCTGAATCATCATACTTAGTACGCGGATAATCAATCATAACCTTTCAATTACACACTCTAGTATGGGCACCTCCCCTATGAGCTTGGCCTCCCAGCCATGGCCATCTGCCATCAAGGGCACTGCATAGGTGGACAATTCACACTCAGGAGGTAGCCTCGGCTCAAACCTCTTCCGCGAGGGAACCCATAGTAATGCATATAAACTTCCGGCTAAGCCTTACCCAATTCAGGTATTGTCGTTGCGGTAAAATTGGAATGATATCACATCCGAACCCAACAATCAGTTTTTATAAAGGGCTAAGGCTTATGCCTCAACATTTTCATCATCAAATCCATTTATGTTTCTCAACACATGTCAAAACATTTCAATAGAATGACTCATCATTCCAAGGTTTTCATAATCATTTTCACCAAGTATTCCCGTCTAAAGCGATCAAATTTTATGCTTAGCACTAGCCACTAAGGTTAATAGTGTTCACTAATGAGGGGTGCTAATCGTCAATCTCATGCCATAGAATGGCATCTAGTATAGGACTAGTTTTATACTCTTTATGCTATCTATACTACTTTTCCAAGTACTCACGAATCACTAACTAAAAGTAAAGAACTTTGGTAAAGGTAAAAGAATAAAGCTTGCAAGTAAAACTTGGGACTGGTATAGTCAAAGGTATACAACCAAAGCATGCCTAATGCATCTTGCTTAGGTTAAAGCTTGCATGGTTAAGAAACTTGCAAGTGTTAGCTTGCCAATAATAGCTTGCCTTGAGTAGAGCAGTGGTTGAAGTTTTCCTCCTCTTCTTCTGGGTAGAACTCCTCCGCCTCATATCCGGGGTCGGTATTATCGTCTATAAATAAATACGGGGTACCCAATCACCAAACAATACTGAACTAGCTCTATTTAGCATACTAAGGTTCACACTTGATGATCTAGCATCATCACAGTCATCACATGAATTAAAGAACTAGTTTTATTTAGTTTATTTGAGAAAAGTAATTTCTACTCATTGAAATTAATTAAGATTTAATATTCTCCAATTAAAATATGGGTTCATGTGGAAACATGTCATCACCACATATTCTAATACATGGGAATGTGATTTGAAGGTTTGATCACATTTTATTAACTTTAAGATTATCATTTAATAGATTTAGAGTGACTAGAAATGCCCTAATAACATTCTTTTGGTACTAGTCCAATGTCATTGCATGCAAACCTAAATGTTTTTAAATATTGAGATATATATTGTCAAATGTGATTTTTGAGAGTTGGAATCAACTCAAAAGCTATTATGGTTGATTTTTGAAAAATGCTTGAATGTAGAAAAGTATCTGTCTTATTATTTTTACTAAAGAATATCTCTATATCCAAATGATTTAAATCCTATGGGCTTGGATAGATAATTTAAATATATTTCTAACAAAATTTGAATCATGCAATTTGGTTTAGCGAAACTCTCTGAATTGATTTTTGAATCTGTGGGCAGAATCTAGTTTAAACTAAATTGGAAAATCAATATTTGAATTCCCTGGGCTGCGCGGGAAAGCTAAACAGGCCGGCCCAACTGCACTGCAAAGTGCAGCGAGCTGCTGACAGAGGGGTTCCACTCGTTACCAAGACTAACTAAACAAAACAGTATCAGTGAATCTTCGCCATGCGATCTAATTCTAATCCAACGGCTGGGAGTCGTCGTCGATGACAAACTGCTCCAACGAGGAACTAAACCTAACACGGCGGTGGGGGTCCGGCGAGGCTCACATGTGCTCCAGCTAGGGTCGGCGACAGGGGCTATCCACGTGGTAGACGATAGCGGTTCGAGGCACGGTCACGGTAGGTCTTGGGGTGGTCGAAATCGACGGCGCCCTTCTCCTCCAGCAGCGGCAGGCTCCGGCCAAATTCCGGCGAGAGAGAGCTCGCCTTATTCCGGGAAGAAGTGGGGGAGGATTAGTGACGAGTGGTGAGTGCTGAGGTGTGGAGACATGAGGCAGGGGAGGCCTCCTTTCATACTACGGCGAGGGGACCGAACGGTGCGGGTGCGAGCTCGTCGATGATGACGCTATAGGCCTGCTAGCGGTGCGGCTGAGGCTAGGGAACGGTGATGTGTTCCCTGGCGATTGTTGCTGGCTTAAATGCGAGGCGTGGGCGGTGTGGTTTGGTTGGGAGTGTGCGACGCTCCGCTCAGACGCAAAGGTGTTTGCGACGGCGTGCAGCAGCTGCGGGTTGCGTGGCGGCGAACGGGGTTATCTATGGGGTTGGGGTGATCATGGCGAGTGTGAGCGTGCGCGGTGAGGGTGAGGCGCGGTCTGTGTGAGCTGGTCGGGCGCGGTGAGCTAGCGTACTCTAGGCATGGCACAAAGTCATAGGGCGCGGCGATGCTAGGGTGCTCTAGGGCTCTTCTTCGGTCGATACTTGGACAGGGGGTGGTGGTGGAGTGCGGAGTGTCTAGTGCGCGACATGGGCGAGGGCGGCGAGGGTCCTGGCGCTCTGTCTACTGTCTGCCAGCGATGACCAACAATGGGCGACGCTCCACTATGCACACGGCTAAGGGGGGACTTGGTCTGGGTGCTGGCTAGGCTCAGGGGAGACAGGGGGTTTAAGAGGGGACCAAATGTTTGAGGGATTACTGTGGAAACTGTGAAGTTAGGTAGTAGATTAATTTGTGTAATTAAGGTGTTTGATGAAATGGCTGAAAGAAATATACTTTGGAATTTTGAATGAAAATTTTTTAGTGATCTTAACTTAAGATTGAGAGTCTAAGTTTGCTTGGAGAGGTCAAGGGGAAATGGTTTGGTGGGTTTTTGAAAAAGTGTGATTTTAACATATGAACTAGATTCAATTTTAAACTATCCATTAAATGGATTTGGAAAATGTTTTTGTAACTTTGTAAAGTGGGCCTGGATATACTTTTACTTGGTCTAGCAAGGGGTGAAAAGAAGTCGAATTGTTTCTGTTAGAATTTCTCTTCTAGTTACACCTAAAGTGACCTAGTGGTTAACTTTTGTCAAAAAGACCATTTACTCATTTTATTCATATTTGATTTCTTTTTCATTTGATTTTTCTTGTAGTTGGTCTAGATGATGTAGCATTCACCTTTAAACCATTTCACATCATTTGTAACAATCAAGCATTGCAATTTCAATCATATCTACACTAATGCAAAACACACATGCATTCATATTCATTTTCTTAATAAAAGTTCTTGTTAACCCTAAATTGGGTGATTTGAATTTGATAAACTTGAAAAGAAGTTTTGGGGTGTTACAAACCTTCCCTCCTTAAAAAAATCGTGTCCCGAGATTTAAGAAAAACTAGGAACTAAAGAGATCTGGAAACTCAGTCCTAATGTAATCTTCTCGCTCCCAAGTAGCTTCTTCTTCTGTATGGTTGCTCCACTCGATCTTGATAAACTTGATACTCCAGGTCCTGGTGGTTCTGAAAGCTTCTTCCAAAATACGAATGGGCATTTCACGATACGTCAAATCCTTGTTGATATCAATGGCTCGGTGATCGATGTTCTTGAACACTTCGGTCATCTCCAGAACTTCTAGGCATTTGCGAAGTAACGAGATATGGAACACATCATGGATGGCTGACATCTCCTCTGGCATTTCCAGTTGATATGATACTTCTCCTCGGCAATTCAAAATCTTGAAGGGTCCAATATATCTGGGGGCTGACTTTCCTTTCAGTTCAAAATGTAGCATTCCCCTAAAGGGTGACACTTTGAGATATAAAAAATCTCCGACATTGAAGGTCAGGTCTCGACGTCTCTTGTCAGCATATCTCTTCTATCTGGATTGGGCGGTTTTGAGGTGCTCACGGACTTTGTGAACCTTCTCTTCAGCTTGTCGTAGGATGTCAGGTCCGAAAATCTGACTCTCTCCTACTTGCGACCAATTCAGGGGGGTACGACACTTCCTTCCATATAAGAACTCAAATGGTGTAACACCCTTGAATCGGCCCTATGCAAGTTTTAGCCCTTTCCGCCAAACCCGCATAGAGACGATTCAAGGACACCCACCAGGCACTTTCGTGCGGGTGGAAAACTAGGTAATACCATTACACAACAGTCCTCGATGGGACCCACAGAACAGTTATATACAACAACGACTCCATGAGTCAAGAATACATATATACTATACAAAGATCCAAATCACCTTGAAAACGATAGAGCGTTCGACTACGGACAAGATGCAAATGGGGCTAAGAGCCCTGAAGAATAAGCAATGGCGTCCATAACCCTGCCCAGGCCAAGCCGGAAGGGTAACCTTGCTAACGACGTCAATCTCAAACCTGCTAAAACAAAACGGGTGCCGACAAAGGGCAAAGGAAATAGAGGAGCGTCAGTACTGAGGCCAGTACACGGCGAGGCTAGAATTCGGCGGCTCTCGCCTACATAGGTATGGTGGACTGAAGCGGCAGCGCAACAGCACTAAACAACCTATAGAGACTCAATAAAACTGGCGGCTATTAGAGATGGATAAGAAAGACCTATTCGGATCCAATCTGATAGTAACACCAAACATACCCATCCTAGTATTCCCCCTCGAGACCAAACGAGGAAGTCAAAATGAGGAACTCACATAGTTTGCAGTTTTATCCATTCCATTATAGTTGAAGCACTTACTAGTCAAATATAAATAGCATGAGTCATCCTGATAGCATAAGTAGTGGTCACTTTTAGTTAACATTCCGTTGTAGTTGGAACATTTACTAGTCAAATATAATTGTCCTGAGGAATCCCAAAACCCAGCAGTTGTTGGCACTTTTATCACATTCCATTGGAGTTGCAATACTTAAAAGGCAGATATAACAAAAACAACCTAGGTCCAGCAGTTGTTGGCATTTTTAACATCCATTCTGTTATAGTTGAATATGACTACTAGTCATATATTAAGTCAAATTTCTACCACTACTTTAGTTATGCTTGTCCATGATCGAGATATTGTGCTCCAAGTCGTCCATAACCGCGGACACGGCTTTCAGAAAGTTTTACCCTGCAGGGGTGCACAAATAGCAACACACACTCGATCAACCTCGGAAAAACCAACTCAAAACCCAACGAGGCTTTCACGACAAAGCAATCACAGGATTCATAAATATTTCAGAGGGCCACCCCACTAAGCTACCCGCAACGAAGTTGGCCGGCTCCGGAATGGACCCAGGGTGTGCGATGACGGCTGTAAACGACTGGGAACCCGAAAGTGTGACTGGGCTTGTCGATACCGCGAAAACGTGGCGCGATCCAAAACAGTACAGGTGATCCACGCACAATCTTAAATAAAGCAGTAAAGCATAGCATATGTACAGGATAGTAATAAAGCCCAAACTACTTTGTGGCCCCAAGAAATAGAAATGAATCAAGCTCTGGCTCAGGGGGGTCCATAAGGCCTCCCGGATGTGGATAGTGCGAATAGTCAAGGAACAGGTATCAAGTACACGGGGTCCTACGGGACACAAGTGAGCGTGGAAGAACCAAATAACATCTATTGCCCACCGATGCCTCTGCATTAGTTATATATAGCATTTTAATAGTTGTATTAAAGTCATGAACCTCTCCACCATAAACATCTGCCAGCATTCCAACAACTGTGGTACTCGACAACACGAGATCGCACCTGAGCAAGCAACTACGACTCGCAAGGCCAGCTATCTACCCAACAACAGGTATTACGAGGTGTCCATGGCAATATAGAGGCTGCACGAGATATAACTGGTGCACGGAAACTAAAGCATCACGACACGGATAGCAATAGATCAACAGGAGGAAGTAAAGACTATAAATGCAAAATCCGGGAAGCAATAGATCCGGGAAGGAGAACTTGCCCCTCTAGACTTTGCTCGAAACATCTACGGAAGATCTTGACAAGACAAGGGAATAGAGATCTCGCAGGGTTTTCGGTTCTTCGTCACATCTTCGACATCGTGTCATACCGGCGAGGAGATCGAAGCACACCAATCGATGGGGCACACGATAATCTCAGTTGGCGGCAGGGCTCAGTTGGCGGTGGCGACGACGGGAGGCGAGGTCGTTCTGGGCGAGGTTGGACGGGTCGGGGATAGGGGAACATGGGCCAGCGACGGAGACGGGGTCACTACGGCCGCGGGGCTCGGTCTCCGGCGGAGGCGGGCGAGCTCCTGGCGAGCCAGCGGTGGAGGCCGGAGGTCATGGAGGAGGGATCCCACGATGAGGCAAGCCGTCAGCGGAGGGCGGCAGGTGCTCGCGCGAGCCAGGGAGGCGGAGGGAGGCGGCGCTAGGGGCAGCCAGGGGCGACCCAGCGGAGGGGAGAGGTGGCCGGAGGTGGGGCGCGAGGGAGGAGGAGATCGGCAGCCGCTCTGCAAGACATGGAGAAGGTGGGCGGTAGGCGGCGAAGAAGAGAGCCAGGGGAGAGAGGAACGGGGGTACGGGCACGGTCACGGGAGCAGTGGGACCATGGGGAGGAGCGGGATCCGAGGCTGCGGTCGGTACGGGGTGGTTCCCAGGTGGTCGCGTGGGACGCGCGTCACGGGAGCGGGGCTGGGGATCGGGTTGGCGCGGGGTGGTGGTCGGGGGACGTGCAGGTGGCAGCTGGCGTGGGGCGATTGGTGGAGGGGTGCAGGAGTGTGTGGTGTGCGTGTGTGCTGTGTGGGTTGCGGGTGCACGGGGTGTGTGACAGGCGACGTGGCGGGGTTGGTGCGGTGCAGCGGCAGGGAGTAGGTGGGGTGGGGCCAGGCGGGAGAGAGTTGCTGGGCGGGAGATGGTGGCGGCGGGGTGGATTGAGTGCGGCGACGGCTGGGTGGGATAGGGCTAGGGTTTGGTTTGGTCTGGCTTAGGGTTAGGTCTAGGTTAGGTTTTTATACGGGCCGGGTAGTAGGTGGCCTGGCCTAACGGCTGGGCTGCCTCCCCGGTCCGAAAAAAATAGTTTTATTTTTTAGAAGGACTTTTATAAATAGTTTTTAGACAAATAAAAGATCCAGAAAAGACCGGGGTTTTTAATTTGAATAAAGACGGGGGATATTTTAAAAAACAAAACTAGGCTTTTAGAAAATAGTTTTAGACAAAACAGATGCATGATGATGACGATGCTCAAATGCAATGTGGCATGATGACATGAGCATGCGGTCATGATGATGCAATGCACAAAAACACAGCGATTTTCTAGTAGTGGTTTTTGCGGGGCGCCACAAATGGGGCCATTTGCAAACTGGCTTGATAACTGTTGTTGTATGAGAATTATGCGAAAGGCAGACAATCTTCCCATTTTGATCCATACTCTAGCACACAAGCTCTCAACATATCTTCTAAGATTTGGTTGACTCTTTCAGTTTGTCCATCGGTCTGCGGGTGATAAGCTGTGCTAAAGTTCAGCTTGGTTCCCAATGCTTTTGGACTTTCTGCCAAAATCTTGAGGTAAATTGGGTTCCTTGATTCGACACTATGGTCTTGGGGGTTCCATGCAAGATGACGATTCTAGCAATGTACAACTCTACTAGCTTCAAACTCTAGTTGGTTGTCTTGACAGGTATAAAATTGGCTATCTTCGACAGTCTATCAACTATGACCCAAATAGACTCATTTCCCCTACTAGATGTAGGGAAACCGGCGATAAAGTCCATTCAGACGGAATCCCATTTCCATAACGGAATCTACAATGGTTGCAAAAGTCCTGTGGGTCTCTGATGTTCCGCTTTGACTCTCTGACAGATATCACACTTGGCTATGTAGCTTCCAATTTCTCTCTTCATCTTGTGCTACCAAAATGGCTCCTTCAAATCCTGATACATCTTCATTCCTCCGGGTGGATAGAATAAAGAGTATCATGAGCTTCCTGCATGATAACTTGCTTCAGCTCCGAATCGGTTGGCACACAGATACGTCCTTTGTACCACAAAACTCCTTCATCTTCGGTGAATCTGGGTACCATCCCTATACGAATATGACGTTTGATTCTATCGATACTCGCATTTCCTTTCTGCGCCTCCTTGATCTGACTGATCAAAGTGGGTTGAAGTTCAATGCTAGCTAAAAATCCTTTGCTAACTAGCTCCGTTCTAAACTTCTCTAATTCTTCATGCAAACTTCGTTGGGCTTCTTTGATCATGGTGTTTAATCTACACGGCAATCTGCTAAGAGCATCCGCTACCACATTGGCTTTGCCGGGGTCATAGTGAATGTCAAGGTCATAATCCTTGATTAACTCTATCCATCTCCTTTGCCTCATATTCAGCTCCTTCTGGGTGAAATTATACTTCAGACTCTTGTGATCCGAATAAATCTCACAGCAGTTACCCATCAGGTAATGACACCATGTCTTCAAGGCTAAAACTACAGCTTCTAGTTCAAGATCATGGGTAGGGTAGTTTTGCTCATGTTGCTTCAGTTGTCGGGACAGATATGCTATGACTTTGCCTTCTTGCATCAACACACATCCGAGACCAATCTTGGATGCATCACAATACACATCAAAAGGCTTCTTGATATCTGGCATAATTAGAATTGGGGCTGAAATCAATCTCTTCTTGAGCTCTTGGAAATTTGCTTCACATTTGTCGGTCCATTCAAACTTTCTATCATTCTTCAACAATTGGTTCATCGGTCTTCCGATGCTCGAAAATCCTTCAACAAACTTGCGATAGTATCCCGCTAATCTGAGAAATGAACGGACTTGGGTTTGAGTGGTTAGGGCTTCCCATTCTTCAACATATTTGATCTTGGTGGGATCGGCAGCGACTCCTATTTCCGACACGATATGTCCGAGGAATCCTACTTCCTTCAACCAGAACTCACATTTTCTAAACTTGGCATACAACTGATGCTCTCTAAGGGTTTCAAGGATGGTTTTCAGGTGTAGCTCGTGGTCTTCTTCTGACTTTGAATAGATTAGAATATCGTCGATAAAAACAACGACAAACTTATCCAGGAAGTTCATAAAAATCTTATTCATGAGATTCATGAAATAAGTAGGGGCATTGGTTAATCCAAAAGACATGACCGTATACTCATACAATCCATATCTAGTGGTAAAGGCGGTCTTTGGAATATCCGTTGCACGAATCTTGAGTTGATGATAACCAGTTCTAAGATCAATCTTAGAAAACACTCTGGCACCGGTCAACTGATCAAACAGACCCTCTATCTTGGGCACTGGGTACTTGTTCTTGATGGTGACATCATTCAACTTCTGGTAGTCCATGCACAAACGGTTACCTCCATATTTCTTATCCACAAACAAAATAGGTGATCTCCATGGTGATGCTCTTGGTTGAATCAGACCTTTCTCCAGCATAACATCAAGTTGTTTCTTCAGCTCCACTAGTTCAGATGGGTTCATACTATAAGGTCTCTGAGTTATGGGTCCGGTTCCAGGAATTAGTTCAATAATGAACTCGATATCCCGATCTAGGGGCATACCGGGCAATTCATCTAGGAATATGTTGGGGTATTCACAGACTACTCTCACTTGGTCTAGGGTTTGTTGGGCTAGACTCTTGTTGCATTTTAACTGACGGGGCAATGTCTCAGATACATGCTCTACTAATACTCTAGAGCTACTGGTCATGGTTATGGCTTTCTTGGCACAGTCGATCAATCCTCTATGTTTCAACATCCAATCCATTCCTAGTACTACTTCCAAACCTTTGGTTCCAAGTACTATTAGATTGGCATAAAAATCTATTCCATGGATTCTGATAGGTACAACCTTGCAAATTTTTCTAGCTTTGCTGGTTGAACCAGGTATTTGAACTATCATAACATGCTTCAATTTTGTTGGTTGAATCTTACTAGTGCATGCAAATTCTTCTATAACAAACGAGTGCGATGCTCCAAAATCAAACAACACTCTTGCAAGTACTGAGTTAACAGAAAACATACTCAGCACGACATCTGGTGCTTCCTGGGCTTCTTCAGCATTCATGTGGAACAGATGACCGTTGCGGTTGAGCGAGTTCCCTAGGGCAAATCTCCTTCCAGGCTGAACACGGCGCTGCTGCTGAGTGGGTGCATTCACATTGGGGGCTGCTGCAGTCTTCTTGGGACACTCATTGGAGTAGTGACCCTTGACTCCACATTCAAAGCAAGTAATCTAGGACTTGTCTTTGGCTGCAATAAGCACAACATTGCTTCCAGTCCTTGGGGCAGTATTGTTGTTGTTGTTTTTGTGGGACTTGGGCAGTGCACGGTTGAAGTTGTTAGAGTTTCCGGGGTTGTTGTTGTGGTTTCCTCCAGAATTCAGGTTTCCTTCGCTACGATTGGGATACTTTGGATGGGTCATCGAGGGTCTGTGGTTTCTTGGGACATATCCTACAGACGGGTTGGGCGATACTTCTGGGTATTGTGGGACCCAGTCTGGTGCATCATCCTGCGCTTGCGGTTTTCATTGTCTTGGTTGATCTTCTCTTCCATCTGGATGGCAGAGTCTACTAGTTCTTCTAGATCTCCAAAACGGATGTTAACTAAAACAGTCTGCATCTCATCATGCAATCCATTCAGGAACCTTTCCTTCTTCTTTTCTTCAGTGTTAATCTCATCAGGGGCATACCTAGATAGCGACAGAAATTTGTCACGGTACTCCACTACTATCATCCTTCCTTGCTTCAGTTCTCTGAACTCATCTCTCATCCGGTTGACTAAACCTTGTGGCACATGGGTGCAGCTAAACTTGATCTTGAATGCTTCCCAAGTCATCATCTGACCGTCATTGATGGTACAGGTGCTATTCCACCATGCTCTTGCATCTCCTGCCAGATAGTGGGTGGCAAACAGTACCTTCTCATTGGCTTCCACTCCTGCGACCTCCAGATTGTTCTCCATGGTTTGTAGCCAGTCATCAGCATCTAAGGGATCCTCAGATTTGTTAAAGATAGGGGGATTGGTATTCTGAAAGTTCTTAAGCTTGGATCCATTGTGATCCTAATTTCCATGGCCTTGATTATTGTGGGCCATCTGAGCTATCTGTTGGAGAGTGGCTAGGTTGTCTTGGCGTTCGGCTCTACTAGCTTCACGACCGGAAACTAGCATCTACAGAATCTGCAGCATCGGGTCCTGAGATGAGCTGCTTCCTCCGGGATTTCCACGAGTCATCTAAAGATTGAGATAGATAATGAGATAAGACGGAAATCTCTAAGGTTCATGGTTTTGTTTCAAAAGCTTTTAAACTTTGAGTTTGACTCTAGTTTGGTAAACTAACAACTTCGTCTCATTCATTCATTCATTCAAGCACACAATACAACACACACCACAACACACATGGAAAACAGATGGTTCTAAGAACCATTCTATGAAACTAAGATACAATGGGACCGATACAACTCACTCCTAAGATAGTGATCAAGTGCATCTACTCATCATCAATGAAATGGGAATCATCGTCATCGGTGTAGAAATCCATGGCATCATCCTCTAGGTAGTCGTTGTCATCACTAAGGTAAGAGTGAAGATCTGCCTGGATGTCTTCACCTTCCTCCTCCTCTTTTGCATCAAGCTAGACTTCCTGTTCATGGATGGTCTTCTGGAGAGCGGCCACCTTCTTGTGAAGACGATCAATGGTGCGATCCTTCTTGTCGCGTTGACGACGAAGTGATTGGCGCTCCTTGGCAAGAATGGCGAGAGTCTGGTCCTTCTTGACGGCAATGGCAAGGTTGTGGTTGGTGTAGGCTCGGGCGTTGTCCAATTCCTTCTGCCTATCATATAGCATGAAGTCAAGATTTTCCACCTGGCGCTTCAACTCCGGGTGACTTGGCATCTCCAATGGCATTCCCATAGAATCACGCCTTGCAAAATGAGCAAAGCAAGTTCCCTGGATCAAGTTGATGTTTTGCCTACACAGACGGGCAAGAGCTTCATGCATAGCCCTGGCTAATCCATCTAGCCAGTTGTTCTCTCGCAAGGTAAATTGGATCTTCTCAGAAGTAGGTGTTTCCATTCTGCCTCTAAGATCTGCAACTATCAGCCATTGTAGATCTCCTCCTACATCATCGTTGAGTTGTGCCCCGAAGAATTCCGGATGCGGGCGCTCAAGATACTCTGACAGTGCATCTAGATCCCTCTCAAAGATCAGTTGGCCTCTGTTGCCCAACTGGTAGAACTTGCAATACTGGACTTCCATCTATAAGAATTTAGGATGAGTAAGTTAGTGAGGTGATCAAGTGTGTCAAATATTATGTAGGAATGTAAGAATTTTTGAGGAACATGATTTTTTTTGAAAGAATCAAGGATAAGAGTGGGAATAGGTTTTTATAAATACTCACTTCTTTTGTTTTGAAATTAAGTTTTTCTTCGGACATCCATTCTAACTAGGGTCTCCTATGGTTAGGATGGCTCTGATACCAACTTGTCAACACCCGGATTTTTAATCCTAGATGACTGTTATGCCATACATCACCATCCCAGGATTACCATTTTTGCGAGATATAACAGATTGGATATCACAGTACATCATCCATTACAAACCATAATAAGGTCTTACAAATAAAGGATCTCATGATCCAGTCTTAATACAAACAAGCAGCAGAATAATAAGCGTAGTAGTGGGCTCCATCTTTAGGGTCACAAGCAATGCTGACGATGGGAGATGATCCTAGTTGTCGTAGACGTCATGTTGTCCATCTTCCTGATAGTCCTCCTCATAGTCTGGCCATGGGAATAGCTAGGGACAAAGCCATGAGTACTCTTTAAGTACTCGCAAACTATCACTAACAAGTAAGGTAGTTCTAGTAGGAATCTTAAGCTCTAGGTTTATTTGCAAAAAGCCAAATTTATCTAAACTGAGTTTAGAAGTAAATAAAACTAATTTAATGTTCTAAATCACTTAAGTGGGAACCTAGTTTTCATGTCCACAATCCTGTTGTGGTCAAGTCAAAGTCATAGTTCACTTCACAAATCATTTTGAAAACATCTGACGACGGAACAGTATGGCCACTCCAACTGTCCATGATCGCGGATGCGGCTATTCGAATAGTTTGACACTGTGCAGAGGTGGTACACTTTCACCACAAAATTCGATACATCCATCAGGCTTAACCCTGAACCATCATATTTAGTATGCGGATAATCAATCATAACCTTTCAATTACACACTCTAGTATGGGCACCTCCCCTGTGAGCTTGGCCTCCTAGCCATGGCCATCTGCCATCCTAGGCATTGCATAGGTGGACAATTCACACTCACGAGGTAGCCTCAGCTCAAACCTCTTCCGCGAGGGAACCCACACTAATGCATATAAACTTCCGGCTAAGCCTTGCCCAATTCAGGTATTGTGGTTGTAAGGTAAAATTGGAATGGTATCGCATCCAAACCCAACCATCAGTTTTTATAAAGGGATAAGGCTCATGCCTCAACATTTTGATCATCAAATCCATTTGTGTTTCTCAACACATGTCAAAACATTTCAATATAATGACTCATCATTCCAAGGTTTTAATAATCATTTTCACCAAGTATTCCCATCTAAAGTGATCAAATTTTATGCTTAGCACTAGCCAATAAGGTTAAGAGTGTTCAATAATGAGGGGTGCTAATATTCAATCTCATGCCATAGAATGACATCTAGTATAGGCCTAGTTTTATACTCTTTATGCTATCTATACTACTTTTCCAAGTACTCACGAATCACTAACTAAAAGTAAAGAACTTTGGTAAAGGTAAAAGAATAAAGCTTGCAAGTAAAACTTGGGACTGGTATAGTCAAAGGTATACAACCAAAGCATGCCTAATGCATCTTGCTTAGGTTAAAGCTTGCATGGTTAAGAAACTTGCAAGTGTTAGCTTGCCAATAATAGCTTGCCTTGAGTAGAGCAGTGGTTGAAGTTTTCCTCCTCTTCTTCTGGGTAGAACTCCTCCGCCTCATATCCGGGGTCGGTATTATCGTGTATAAATAAATACGGGGTACCCAATCACCAAACAATACTGAACTAGCTCTATTTAGCATACTAAGGTTCACACTTGATGATCTAGCATCATCACAATCATCACATGAATTAAAGAACTAGTTTTATTTAGTTTATTTGAGAAAAGTAATTTATACTCATTGAAATTAATTAAGATTTAATATTCTCCAATTAAAATATGGGTTCATGTGGAAACATGTCATCACCACATATTCTAATACATGGGAATGTGATTTAAAGGTTTGATCACATTTTATTAACTTTAAGATTATCATTTAATAGATTTAGAGTGACTAGAAATGCCCTAATAACATTCTTTTGGTACTAGTCCAATGTCATTGCATGCAAACCTAAATGTTTTTAAATATTGAGATATATATTGTCAAATGTGATTTTTGAGAGTTGGAATCAACTCAAAAGCTATTATGGTTGATTTTTTAAAAATGTTTGAATGTAGAAAAGTCTCTGTCTTATTATTTTTACTAAAGAATATCTCTAAGACCAAATTATTGAAATACAACGGGCTTGGATACATAATTTAAATATCTTTCTAACAAAATTTGAATCATGCAATTTGGTTAAGTGAAACTCTCTGAATTGATTTTTGAATCTGTGGACAGAATCTAGTTTAAACTAAATTGGAAAATCAATATTTGAATTCCCTGGGCTACGCGGGAAAGCTAAACGGGCGGACGCAACTGCACTGCACAGCACAACAGGCTGCTAACAGAGGGGGTCCACTTGTCAGCGAGACTAACTAAACGAAACGGTATCGGTGAATCTCGGCCATGCGATCTAATTATAATCCAACGGCTGGGAGTCATCGTCAACGACGAACTGCTCCGGTGAGGAACTAAACCTAACGCATCGGTGGGGTCCGGCGAGGCACACCTGGGCTCCATCTAGGGTCGGCGACGGGGGCGATCGACGTGGTAGACGACGGCGGTTCGAGGCGCGGTCACGGCAGATCTTGGGGTGGTCAAAATCAACGGCGCCCTTCTCCTCTAGCAGCGGCGGGCTCTTGCCAAATTCCGGCGAGAGAGAGAGCTCGCCTTGCTCTGGGAAGAAGTAGGGGAGGATCAGTGAGGAGTGGTGAGTGCTGAGGTGTGGAGAAATGACGCAGGGGAGGCCTCCTTTTATACTACGGCGAGGAGACCGAATGGTGCGGGTGCGAGCTTATCGGTGACGATGCTACAGGCGGCTAGGGGACGGTGCTATGTTCCCTGGCGATCATTGTTGTCTTAAAGGCAAGGTGTGGGGCGTATGGTTTGGCGAACGAAGAGGTGTTTGCAACGGCGTGCGGCAACTATGGGTCGCACGGCGGCGAATGGGGTTGTCTACGGGGTTGGGGTGATCATGCCGAGCGTGAGCGTGCGTGGTGAGGGTGATGTGTGGTCTATGCGAGCTGGTCGGGCACGGTGAGCTAGCATGCTCAAGGCATGCCACAGAAGGGCGCGGTGGTGCTAGGGTGGTCCACGGCTCTTCTGTGGTCGAGGCTTGGACAGGGGGTGGCGATGGAGTGCGGCGTGTCTGGTGCGTGGCGTGGGCGAGGGCAGCGAGGCTTCTGGCGCTCTGTCCACTGTCGGCCGGCGACAACCAAAAATGGGAGGTGCTCCACTGTGCACACGGCTAAGGGGGACTTAGTCTAGGTGCTGGCTAGGCTCAGTGGAGACAGGGGGTTTAAGAGGGGACCAAATGTTCGAGGGATTACTGTGGAAACAGTGAAGTTAGGCAGTAGATTAATTTGTGTAATTTAGGTGTTTGATGAAATGGCCGAAAGAAATATACTTTGGAATTTTTGAAAGAATTTTTTTGAGTGATCTTAACTTAAGCTTGAGAGTCTAAATTTGCTTGGAGAGGTCAAGGGGAAATGGTTTGGTGGGTTTTTGAAAAAGTGTGATCTTAACATATGAACTAGATTCAATTTTCAACTATCCATTAAAAGGATTTGGAAAATGTTTTTGTAACTTTCTAAAGTTGGCCTAGATACACTTTTACTTGGTCTAGCAAGGGGTGAAAAGAAGTAGAATTGTTTATGTTATAATTTCTCTTCTAGGAACAGCTAAAGTGACCTAGTGGTTAACTTTTGTCAAAAAGACCATTTGCTCTTTTTATTCATATTTGATTTCTTTTTCTTTTGATTTTGCTTGTAGTTGGTCTAGATGATGTAACATTCACCTTTAAGCCATTTCACATCATTTGTAACAATCAAGCATGGCAATTTCAATGAATTCTACACTAATGCAAAACACACATGCATTCATATTCATTTTCTTAAAAAAGTTCTTGTTAACCCTAAATTGGGTGATTTGAATTTGATAAACTTGATTAGAAGTTTCGGGGTGTGACATTCAGATACTCGGAAGGTGTTATGTAGAGGTTCATGGATCAACAGTGGGATTTTTCCATCCCGATGACGGATAGATATACTCTAGGCCCTCTTAGTGATATCACATTGAGATAGTTTGCAAGCAAGTGATGTGATCACTAGAATGTTATATCATGAGAACGAGAAAAGGGTCCATGTCAGTAACGAGATCAAACTAGGTATGGAGATACCGATGATCGAATCTTGGACATGTAATTTGTCGCGAGACAAAGGGATATAGTTACAACGTTAAAAGGTTCACACAATCACTAGATTCATCGTTTACTGTGTGGGAGTCAGTATGGATCTCCAGCTCCCACTGGTGCTTATTGATCGGACAGAGGTCTCGATCATGTCTGCATTATTTGCGAACCATAGGGTGACACACTTAAGGGATACCGACACCACTTAGGAGCAAATATGTTTCAGATAAAGATTAAGAAAACACTGGAATCATTTCGACGCAAACTAGAATTGTTTTGGGTGAAATTGCAGAAACTGGTTCTACATGTGATATTGAAATGTTGTAGGGGGTTTTACGTGAATGTTTGTTAATTAAAGTAATTAACAAAACTATGAATAAAAAATAAAATTGTTTTATTAAATGAGTGGTGCATTAATTTTGGTGGAAAATTAATTCAACTTTGAGTGGAGATGGAATTAATGGTAATGGGCTAAGTGGAAGCTCCACTCACGATTATGAAGAGAGCGGTGGGGGCACACCATTCCCATGCGCATGGAGACATGGGGACTGCCCCCTCCTACTATAAAAGGAGCTCCCCTCCTCCTCCACTCTCACACCTCCTCGTGAAGGATCTCTCTCCCCTCTAAAAATTATTACCCATGGTCACAGATTAGTGAGATACATGTTCCTGGTGGATTTATATGGAAAGGAGTCGTTGCTTCCTCTCCATCGTTGGAGCAAGGACACGGAGGTTGTTGGGGTACCGGACATGTGTGCGATCACGGATGTACCACTTCTTTGTGGTGGTAGAATTGCTAGTGCTGGACCTACTGGACTCGCTTGACTTCATCACGATCTTGAGATCGACAAGTGTACGACTACATCATCCACACGTACAACTTTGTAACGCTTTTTCGCTCTTCAAGGGTATGTTCTCTATGGATGTATATACACCAGTTGATTGTATCTAGGTATATAGATCTTGGTGCTTAGTAGGTCACATCGTAAGAATTTTTTATTTTCTAGGCTGCGAACTCAACATCCTCATGGCCAGTTGAATGATGGTGAGTTCATTCTCGTACTCTGGGTCCTCCGCTTTGTACTTGAGGTCTAATCCCACGAACTTGTCCTCGTCTTTCTCAAGCCAATCGTCATGCATCCTTAGGACTCGCACCATTGGCTCCTCCTCAATGGTGTAGACAACGTCTATCTTCTTGTTGCCATGGGCAATGAAGATTGTCTCTAGAGTGTAACCTTCTATGGCAACAAGGAGAAGACGGAAAGAAGACGATGGGGGATGTAGAAGATAGAGGCAAGGAAGAAGAAGAGTGGTTTTTGTGAGACAGAACGGTGGAACCGTCAATGCGCTTCTGACGTAGTGGTTAACAACGGGGACGGAAGTCCAATGGAGAGACGTGTGTCGGTGGCCGTTCCAACTTCTGAGTAAACAAAGATCAAAAATAGTAATAACGAGGATATATGCACCATGTGTCGTCACATCAATACATGCTATTGGTCATGTTGTCCTATCCACTTCGTCACCTTAGCTCATGTTCTCTGCGCCATTATTTTTCATGTGTCAAATCCTACCGGGCAATTTAATTACGCATACCCATTTGCTGCATATCCTCTGGCCTTTTTTGAGAGAAATCCACGTCCCGGATCTCACCATCGAAGGAAATGGCGTCCCATCTCCGCGCCATGGCCACGGCCATAGATCGCCGCTCCGGGGAAGAAGAAGACGGTGTAATGAGGAATGGATACATGTGCCAGCGCTGCAAGATTGCAAGCGCCTTGACTTATCAAAAAAATTATAGGCCTTAAGCCTTGGGACGGAGGGAGTAAATGGCAGCAACGACGCCTCCATGATGGCAGCGACATAACAGTGAAAACTGATAGGGGATCCCAACATGACGGGCGTTAGCCTGATATTTTGTATTCAAACGTTAAGTTAAATTTGTGACGAAAAAGACACTCTGAGTATTTGGCACACCAACTGTGGGCAACGCGGCTCATTACAACCAACTTGGGTACTGATTTGCCTTGGCGTCTCAACTTTTGGGCCGCAAAATTATTTCCTCTCGGAGGAGGCCCAAGAGGGGGTTGTGCCCTAGGGAAAGCCAAAGGGGGGCCACCGGCCCTAGTGGGCCCTCCCACCATGTGGGGCCCACGTGGGAGGCTGGTCGCTGCCTCCTCCCACCTCCTCCCTCTTGATTACTCCCACCCCAGGACTTTGAGGGACGTGGTGCCTCGTTTCCACCTATATAAAGAGAGTATAAGTTTGCGGCCCGAAAGTTGAGACGCCAAGGCAAAGCGGTACCAAAGTTGCTTGTAATCAGCCGCATTGCCCACAGTTGACGTGCCAAATACTCAGAGAGTATTTTTCGGCACGAATTCAACATAATGTTTCAATACAAAATATCAGGCTAACGCCCGTCAAGTTGGGCCCCGTGGCAGTTTTCGCCGTTATGTCGCTGCCGTCACATAGGCATGGTGGCTGTCACGTAGGCTTGCTGTGCTGGCGCAGTGGATACGACAACACGATTGGTAGCATGTATTGATATGACAAAACAGGGCGTATATATCATCGTTATTACTATTTTTAATCTTTTTTACTCAGAAGCTGGAACGGCCACTGTGACGCGTCTCTCCGTTAGACTTCTATCCCCGTTGTTAACCAGTACCTTAGAAACGCTTTAACGGTTCCACTGTTCCCCTGTCTTGCAGAAACCACTCTTCTTCTTCCTATCCTCTATGTTCTTTCTGTCTTCTCCTTGCCGCCATGGAAGGGCGTCGCACTCTAGAGACAAGCTTTATTGCCCATGACAATAAGAAGATAGACGTCGTCTATACCAACGAGGAGGAGACAATGGTGTGCGTCCTAAGGATGTATGAGGATTGGCTTGTGGAAGACGTGGACAAGTCCGTGGGATCGGATCTCGAGTACACCCCGGACGACCCAGAGTTGGAGAATGAAGTCACCGTCGTTCAATTGGCCATGAGGAAACACGTCCTTGTCTACCACTACTCCTAGTTTGTAGGTCTGCTCTTGGTAGTTAACCGCTTTTAGGTTTTCTCCTCTTGTTCTTTATCCATTTGCTCATATTGCAACTACTGAATTTTAATAGGACCAAATAAATTATGACAAGCCAATGTTGAGAGTCTTGATCTTGCATTTACTAAACTTTTTAAAATTATATTCAATTATGATCTTGCATTGACAAAACATTTTTTGTTACAAATTTTGGTGATGACAAACTACATACTTTCAGGACTGACAAGAAGTGTCCGACGCTGCGCTAGTTCCTTGTAGAAAAGGGAATTGTTTTCTGCACTATCGACAAAAGAACTGATTTTTTAAAATTTCGCCTTGAGGGAATTACAATTCCTGCGCACAAGTGGGTCGATATTCAGAGTCTTGTCAAGATCATAGGGGGCTCGAGGAAGGATGGAATGGCTACACTCACAACTAGAATCCTCGATGAGTCCTACGGCAGAATGAAGGCAGACTTCCCTATGGATAGGCACGATTTCTGGGAGGAGAGGCCGTTGTCTGAGATAAACCTAAAGTATGCAGCCATAGATGCTTACGTGACCTACCAACTATAAGTTAACATCCATTTCTTTCTATGTTTCCTCGTGTTTTTCCCAGTTGAAAGAGGGAAGACAAGATTAGGGGAGCCCTTTGTACCAAATGCAGTATAGCTGAGTTTGACGCTCCATATGCAAAATAAATGGCTGCATCTGAAGCAGCTGATAGAGAGGATGCAGCTAAAGCAGCAAACAGAGAGTCAGCATCTTCTAGCGGCAACAACCAGGTTTGTGATGCACCGCTAATTATGCTGCAGGATGTTGAAGATAAGGAAGCCAAGGCAGATTCCAGGTGGGAAGAACTTGCATTTTGTGTACTGTGGATGGCGAATAATGTAAGAAAAAATTCGAATGCTCGCAGTTAGTCTTCTAGGAATCATGGCAAGTGCCTTAAGTGGTCTGATGAGAAGTGAATTAAAGTTTACTCCTTTGTATTCTATTTCTGTTTTGTGAAACTCAGGTAGCTTATCAACAGGGCTAGCTTCTCAAGTGAGAGAGGTGAAATAAATTTTACTTCTTTGTGTTATGTTTCTTTTTGTGTCTGATAGCTTGTCAAGATGGCAGCTCATTAAATGGAAGTTTTAAAGAGTACCTTTTTTCCTTTATCGCTAACAGTTATGTTTCATTTTGCCCAAACTGGTACCAATTCTAGAGTACCTTCTCTCTTTGATCATTCGTTCTGTTTTGGCCCTCTTTTTGGCCCAATCTGGTAACAAATCTAGAGCAGCAAATCACACTAGGCAGAATACATTCATTCAGAAAACAAAACAAATGTAGATATAGCTGCGCGCAGCTAAATAGGATATAGCGATAGAAAGTAGGTTGCTTAAGGAGGTTCAACACATTCGCTGCTCAGTAGCCATCACACGCAAAATATACAAAATCAAAAGAAGCTGCTTAGCAGCAGAAGCAGCAGACACGTTCAACCCCTCCTTGCATGCGCCTGCGCCTCTACCTCCTGCCTCTGGCGCTTCCTCCACTTCTTGTTGCCCAATCCCTTGATCTTGGGGGCCTTCGGTTTGATCGGAGGCATGCAACCCTCTTCGATGGCCACCCGTTCGAGGTTGCGAAGGTGAATATCGAGTGTCTGGTGTTCAGTGATGTAGGCATTGATGTTCATGGTCTTGCCGACTTTGGGGGTGCCGGAACTTGAACCCTCTACATGCATCACGATGTAGTTAAAGTCGGTGCCGACGATTCTCGTCCTATAGAAGGGTCAACTGTAGATGCCGCCGGCAAAGAAGGCGTCGTACTGGCCGGCATGTAGCCTCCTCAGCACCTGACGAGTCTTGGTGTGCCTGGACTCGTCATCGCTACATACGTCGCTGTCGTACACCTATTGGAAAAAGGGAGCATTAGATGATGTAAGAAGATCGTACAAACGAAATGCGAACAACTGAACCCTAATAAACAAATATCTAGCATCCAACGATGGGAACAGGAGAAGAACTAGGGAAGGGAGCAAACCCTAGTTACCTCTAACCATGGGTTGTCGATGCCGGTGTCGTAGGGGTTCACCGGAGTGATGTACTCCTCTGGATTGTAGGGGTCCTCGAAGAGCTGGATCTGCGCGTGACCGGCAGGGGCCTCCTCGCTGGCGGCTATGTCGGTAACGGGGACAGGGGCCTAGACGGGGATGGCGGCTTCCATTGACGCCTCAACGGGGGCCTGGACAGGGACGGCGGCTCCTTTCAACGCCTCGAGGGGGACCAGGACGGAGACCGGGGCCTCCTTGCCGGTGGCCTTGGAGGCGATGATGGCCACCACATCCTCCTTCGCCATCGCCGTCACGGTTGGAGTTTTCTCTGGAGTTTGTAGAAGCTGATGGGATAGTGGAGAGGGTTGCGTGAGGAGAGTGAGCGAGAGTGAGAGTGGGTAGGCGGAGAGGGAGAGGGAGAGAGGCTCTATAGTTAAGGTGATGGGAGAGTGAGAGGTTGGGGTACTGTTGCACCATGCACCGCGACACGCGCACGATACGTCACTTTTTCCCAGGCCATGCATGGCATATCTATATTCACCCATATGCAAAGTGTTGGGTCCGCAGCATAGAAAACAAAAAATTCCTACGATGAGAACTATGCGCCAAGATCTATCTACTAGGTACAAAGCAACAGGTGGACATACATCCAACGAGAACTTACCCTCAAAGACAACGAGTTTTGTTAACGAGTAGGAACTCGTGGTTGATGTAGTCGTACACTTGCCGATCTCAAGATCGTGAGGAAGTCCGAGCAGGTCCGGCTCCACCACGTTCTTCAGATCCAGCTCCAGCACCACCAAGTCCAGCACCACAAAGCAGTGGTGCATCCGTGATTGCACACACGTCCGGTACCCTGACAACCTCCATCCCTCGCTCCAGCAAAGCAGCGGAAGCAGCAACTCCTTTCCAGATAAAGCCACCGGGAACATGTATCTCACTAATCCATGACCATGGGGAAATAATACTAGAGGGGGAGAGAGATCCTTCACAAGGAGGTGTGAGGAAGAAGGGGGTGACCCTTCACCTCCTCCATTCATGTGGTGGTAACCCCTCCACATTAAAATGCCCCTTCACATTCTCTTTTAAAGTCTCCACTTTAAATGCATTAAATTTCTCCAAATTTAATGCTCTCTCATTTAATAAAACTCTTTTATTATTTTTTATTCAGAATTTTGTTAATTACTTTAATTAACAAACATTCACATAAAACCCCCTGCAACATTTCAATATTACATGCAGAACCAATTTCAGCAATTTCACCCGAAACAGTTTCGGTGTCTATTGAAATAATTCCAGCGCTTTCTTAAATCTTTATCTGAAACATATTTGCTCCAAATTGTGTCGGTATCCCTTAAGTGTGTCACCCTACGGTTCGCGAATAATGCAGACATGATCGAGACCCCTCTCAGATCAATAATCAGAAGCGGGACCTGGAGATCCATACTGACTCGTACACATTCAATGATGACTTCTGTGATCGTGAGAACCTTTAACGCTAGTAACTAAATCCCTTTGTCTCGCGATATATTACATGTCTGAGCTTCGATCATCGGTATCTCCATACCTAGTTTGATCTCGTTGCCGACATGCACTCTTTTCTCGTTCCCGTGATATAACATTCTAGTGATCACATCACTTGCTTGCAAGCAATCTCAATGTGATATCACCGAGAGGGCCCAGCGTATATCTATCCGTCATCGGGATTGACAAATTCACTCTTCATCCATGAGCCTCAACATAACACCTTCGTAGCATTGAACCCATCTTTATAGTCACCCTGGTACGGTGTGATGTTTGATGTTATCAAGATACTCTTCCGATGTTAGCAATTAACATGATCTCATGGTCTGAGGTTAAAGATTACTTCGTATAGTGTTATAGCAATATAAACATAATGACTTTGATCGTAATGCTATACTTCGGATGAATGTTCATCACATCATTCAACTAATGTTGTGACCTTGTTATTAACAACATCTAATGTCTATGATCAGGAAACCATGATCATCTTGTTAATCGACAAGCTAGTCTATAAGAGAGGCATAACTAGGAACACTTTTTTTGTTTATTAAACACACATGTGTTGATGTTTCCGATCAATACAATTATAGCATGCAAAATAAACATTTATCATAAACATGGAATAAGATAATAACCACTTTATTATTGCCTCTCGGGCATATTCCCTTCAGTCTCCCACTTGCACTAGAGTCAATAATCTAGTTTGAAAAACTTTGTGTATTGAACACCTATGGCTTTCTGGTGTTGCATATACGCTATTGCTAGTGGTTAACATAATCTCCGGATCTGACAGTTTCAGGTCCGTGTGTATTTGCATGTCTTTGCGTCTCTACGCATCACTCATTCTCAAATGAGATGGCATTGTATAAATTTGGTCGTTTGGTGAGACCTTTAGTTCGTTCGGATCAAAATATGTTGATATTATTGTCAGACAATATATCTTCATAGTATTAGCCCACTTTGAACCACACCTAGTTTGATAACAAACTACTTAACACAAATGCCCTCCTTTGATGCTACTATAGCCGTTATATACTTAGCCTTTTGTTGTAGTACCCGTCACAATGTCTCAACTTTGAAACTCATCCAAATCCATCATGGAACATCCTTTCCATTATATTGTGCCACCCATAGTCTAAATTGAGATAAATTTAATTTGTATCTTGTGACAAAATTAGTATCAGTGTAACACTTTACAATGAACTACCTTTAACTATTTGTCACTTATACATGATATATTCTTAGTTCTTCCAAAGCTCATAAGAATATCTTTACTATCGTCCAATGATCATCTTATGAATCATTCTAGTATGTGCTCATAACATTTAGAGCATAGGAAATTTTGGATATATACATATCATGGTATAATCGATCAAAATCTTCATGTGATTTTACTCACCAAGTGTCGAAACACTTGAATCTTGATACAATCCTTTCCATGCAGCAAGAACCTTTCTTGTTGTTTCCATATTGAACTCTTTCAATATCTCATATATGTATGTTGGCACAACCATATTAGCGCCTCAATCTATCCATATAGATATTGATGCCTAATATTCTGGTTTTGCCTAAGTCTTTCATCGAAATCTTATTTTAATGAAATTCTTAACTTGTGTCAATACAAGATACATCATTTCCAATCAACAATATGTCCTCTACATAATGTATTAGAAATATGTCTCAGCGCTCCCACTTAATTTCTTGGTAATGCAAGCATCTTCATCATCTCCGATGAATTTAAACTCTTTTAACAATTTCATCATGGTGAAGATTCCAACTCCACTATGCTTACTTCAACTATTGAAGTTTGCATGCTCTTTTAGCACCCTTTAAATTAACAAAACCCTTCGGACCATGTCATGTACACGTCCTAGGTAACCATTCTATTAGAAGAACATTGTTTTGTTTATTCAACTACCATATACCAAATTATATGTAGTGGTTGCTACATTAATCTGTCAAGACTATATATCGCTATGAAAGATCAAATCTTGTCATAGTCAACTCCTTGAACATTGACGTAAACTTCTTTCCGACATGTCGACTATTTCATAGATGTTAAACATCCATGTCTATTTCTTTATAGATCCAAACACGACCGATATGCTTTACGCCTTTTCAGAGGGTCTTCCAAGTTTAGAAACTTGATTCTCATGTATGGATACTATCACGGATTCTATGAGTTCTAGTCATTTCATGGAGTCAGGGCCCATCATCGCTTCTTTGCATGTAGTCGGTTCATCATTGTCAAAACAATAACGACTTGCTTATCAAATCACACTATTTGATTCTTACCGACCCACATGGTTATATAGGAACTCTAATCTTCGAGATCACACCTTTTGTAATCATGGGAGCCATGAGCATTGTAGCCGCCACCGGGACACTTTCTGGCACTGCGCTACTTAGCACATATAGCTAAGGTTCAACAACCTTATCAAAGTTCTATTGTCCTCCCACTTAACTTTTCACGAAAAATTCCTTCTCAAGAAACTTGATGTTCCAAGCGACAAACTCTTTTGTCCTCGGTGTTATGGAGAAATTCCCAACAAATTCTTTGGGATAACCTACAAAGACATTCTTATCCGACTTTGGTTGTAAACATTTTAATTATGCATAGCATACCAAAATTTAAGATAAGACAATTCAGGTTTTATCCCAAACCATAACTCATATGGTGTCATTTCAACGGATCACGATGGTGCTCTTTTCAGTGTAAAAGTGGTAGTCTCTAAAGCTTCAATCCTTAAAACATAATGGCAGTTTTATAAATGACACCCTTGATCTTACCATGTCAAACATGGTTTGATTTCATCTCTCGAATATGCCATACTCTTATGGTTTATCGGGAAACACAAATCATGGAACAATTCCTCAAGTCTTAGGTGTTTTTGCTAAACATGTAACTCAAATATCTTCCTTTATGATCGAATCATAAACTCTTTATTTTCTTGTTACAATGATTTTCCACTTCATCTTGAATGTCTTTGAACAATTTTCAAATGTTTCATAGTTCTTCCTTATTAAGTAAATATATAGATATATCCACTTAAATTTCTGGAGAAAGCATATGAAGCAAAAAGATCCATCAAATATGGCTACACATAATGGACTATGCACATCAGCATGCACAATTTCCAATAAGCTAGTCATCCATTCCTCTCTAGCCTATGGACGGAGTTTCAATTATCTCAAGGAAAGTCTCACATGCGTCAATTGATCAAAATCAAAAAGACTCCAAAAAATCCATCAACATGGAGTTTCTTCATGTTTTCTTTCCAATATAATTTGAATAGCGATGTCACTTCATAAGTGATCTTTCAATCATTTGTCTTGCGACATTTTAGCAATAGTGTTTATGGATGTGATTTCTCCCACTAGACTTGTAAAAGTTCATCCATCCTTTATGGAATACGGTAATTATTTTAACAACCATTGTTCTCATATTACAGGAACAAAATAACAATTATTAAAACAAATCTTGAAGGCTAGGTTTGATGACAACGTAAAACATAATAACACTTTATTTGTTTTTGATGAACATCATCACTTATTCTCTTGCCAGTTTCTTAGGCCATTGCAGTTCATGAATTGCGTTGTCCTGTATGACACTTCATACCAACCAATTAGTTATCCAGTACCTGTATCCAATACCTAAGAACCACATTGTTTAACAAGCAAGGAATACAACCATAACATGTATATCTTCTATATACCTAAGTTGGACATCTCCAACGTTTTCTTTTCTGCCAAATATTTTATAGATTCTCTTTCAACAATTCCTTTTCTTTTGAAAGAATCTATCAACATCAATAGTGGTGTCATTCACATGACACATAGTACAAAGCGTATATAGTCAAATACTAATACCTTTGGACTTGCACTTTGAAGTGAATCACCATCATCAAATGTTTGATGTTCTTTCAAAAATCCATTCTTTAGTAATCTATCAGTGTAGTAAACATTTTACTTACATCTTATATTCATCCTTATCATGACGACTTTCATGATCAAGCTACTATAGCCTATAAGGAGGAATCACGAGTATAATATCAGTTCCCAAAACCTTGTTGGGAGATTAGGACGCCTAGCGTCTCTAACCTTCACAAATTCTCATACAATATGAGAATATGTATTTTTCTAAATTATACTCTATCATAATGCAACCAAAAACATTGTTTCAGATATCACAATATCTTTCACAAATGATGGTTTCTGAAACAATTTTCCGCTCCTATATAATCTTGATATTAAAACAACTTTTGAATATCAATAATCATGGAGGCAAACATGATACTTTAGATACTAACATTGGAATTCTTACTCTTGATTTAATACTACTTTATTAAACTTCATGGAGTAAATAGAGTTTGCTGAAAGTTTGCAATAGGACTGATAAACATTAAATTGACATTCAAAACAATATGATACTAGTTCGTAAAGTAAATATCCAGAATTCTATAGTTCTATTATCACAATTAAAAAACTAAGCATAAGGTAGAAAATGAATGCCAATGACTACAACAAACTATGCGAATTCACTTTGATTTAATTTATGACAAATTTGGTTTGACTAATCCAAATTAGAAATGAACTCCCACTCAAAAACAACATCCCTCGTGTCTTTTTGGTGATTACATGAACCAAATCCACTACACCAGGTCCGATCATCACGTGAGTCGGTGTAGCTTCAAAGGCGAGCATCTATTTGGGCATCATATCAACTATATGACTCATGCTTAACCTTTCGGTCCGTGTTACGAGGTCATGTCTGTACAAGCTAGGCTCGCCAAGTAAGAACCTTAGTATTCGCGCGTGTAAAACTGTCTTACACCTGTTCCTATGAAAGCATAGATTCGAGTACACCGGATCATCACGTGATGTCTCGAAACACGATCCACAGAACGGTGCATACTTAAAGAAGAACACATTTTTATCTTGATATCTAAAATAGGGATCATCTTACAATGCTACAGAAAGCGCCAAACTAGCAGTATAAGATGCTAACATCTAATGTGTAAAGTGAGATGATATGATCCATGCATTTGACCTCTATCACTTGCGTCGTGGTATGATCTCTATCATTCCTTGGTGTGTAAGGCCAAGGTCTATGGAACTTACACGTTGAGTGTGTTGTAAGAGTATCTATCATACATCTACTTACAACAATACCATATTAAGACACTAGCCCAGCAATGATGTAAACTAGACGCCTCTAATTTATCAATTGCAAGTTTTACGTGGCTTAGGGCTTTCGGAGATAGAACCGTTCTTACCTACGAACATGAACCACAACGAGGATAACCAAGTTATTAGCAACTCGTTGTAAATCAGATATTGACTATAGTAGGAGAGACAGACACCCGCCAGCCACTTATGCAAAACAAGTTGCATGTCAGTCGTGGAACCGGTCTCATGTACGATGATATGTAAGGTTGGTACGGTTCGATTCATCCCACTATGCCACCAATATCCAAAATACATAGAAGATGCAATAACATGATCATCATCTCCCACATATAAACATATGTGTACTACCCGTGCAAAGCACCTACGCATAGATCTGGCTCTAATACCACTGTTGGGACCGTAGCATAGAAAACAAAAAATTTCCTATGATGAGAACTATACGCCAAGATCTATCTACTAGGTACAAAGCAACGGGTGGACATACATCCAATGAGAACTTACCCTCGAAGACAACGAGTTTTTTTAACGAGTAGGAACTCGTGGTTGATGTAGCCGTACACTTGCCAATCTCAAGATCGTGAGGAAGTCCGAGAAGGTACGGCTCCAGCACGTCCTTCAGATCCAGCTCCAGCACCACCAAGTCCAGCACCACAAAGCAGCGGTGCATCCGTGATCGCACACACGTCCGGTACCCCGACAACCTTCATCCCTCGCTCCAGCAAAGCAGCAGAAGAAGCAACTCCTTTTCAGATAAAGCCACCGGAACATGTATCTCGCTAATCCGAGACCATGGGGGAATAATACTAGAGGGGAGAGAGATCCTTCACAAGGAGGTGTGAGCAAGAAGGGGAGTGAGGGGGGCCTTTTATAGGAGGACGGGGGTGCCCATCCTTCATGGCCGGCGCATGGGGGAGGTGACCCTTCACCTCCTCCATTCATGTGGTGGTAACCCCTCCACATTAAAAAGCCCCTTCACATTCTCTTTTAAAGTCTCCACTTTAAATGCATTAAATTTCTCCAAATTTAATGCTCTCTCATTTAATAAAACTCTTTTATTATTTTTTATTCAGAATTTTGTTAATTACTTTAATTAACAAACATTCACATAAAACCCCCTGCAACATTTCAATATTACATGCAGAACCAATTTCAGCAATTTCACCCGAATCGCGTCGATGACTCTAATCTTTAGAGACAGAAGAAGATGGGAGATTCTCTCCAAAGCAGACCAGAAACTAGTATCGACTTATCCTCGGGGTCATTGGGCCCATTGTCAAATAGCTCTGAGGAAAAGGCAGCACTAAACTAGAAACCATCTTCGGGTCAGGCGCTGATGAGCACATTGAACTATAACAGTTTTGGTGTCTATTGAAATAATTCCAGCGCTTTCTTAAATATTTATCTGAAACATATTTGCTCCAAATGGTGTCGGTATCCCTTAAGTGTGTCACCCTATGGTTTGCAAATAATGCAGACATGATCGAGACCCCTCTCAGATCAATAATCAGAAGCGGGACCTGGAGATCCATACTGACTCCTACACATTCAACGATGACTTCTGTGATCGTGAGAACCTTTAACGCTAGTAACTAAATCCCTCTGTCTCGTGATATATTACATGTCCGAGATGCGATCATCGGTATCTCCATACCTAGTTGGATCTTGTTGCCGACATGCACTCTTTTCTTGTTCCCGTGATATAACATTCTAGTGATCACATCACTTGCTTGCAAGCTATCTCAATGTGATATCACCGAGAGGGCCCAGAGTATATCTATCTGTCATCGGGATTGACAAATTCCACTCTTGATCCATGAGCCTCAACATAACACCTTCGTAGCACTGAACCCATCTTTATGGTCACCCTGTTACGGTGTGACGTTTGATGTTATCAAGATACTCTTCCGTTGTTAGCAATTAACATGATCTCATGGTCTAAGGATAAATATTACTTCGTATAGTGTTATAGAAATATAAACATAATGACTTTGATTGTAATGCTATACTTCGGATGAATGTTCATCACATCATTCAACTAATGCTGTGACCTTGTTATTAACAACATCCAATGTCTATGATCAGGAAACCTTGATCATGTTGTTAATCAACAAGCTAGTCTATAAGAGAGGCATAAGTGGGAACCCTTTTTTTTATTAAACACACATGTATTGATCTTTCCGATCAATACAATTATAGCATGCAAAATAAACATTTATCATAAACATGGAATAAGATAATAACCACTTTATTATTGCCTCTCGGGCATATTCCCTTCACAAAGGGGACAAACACAATTTCTATGTACGAAGTTTGACACGGCCATAAAATCATCGATAATTAAAAGGGAAATGTAGAGGAGAAGGTAGGTGGCTCTACAACGAGATTTGTGGGGTTGTGATAGATAGGTTAGAGAGAGGTGTGGATGAGTGCGAGGGACTCGATGAAGGCGGAGACGTTAGGTCTCCTCGAGGGCCCCCCTCCTCGAGACCCATTTCTCAGCTCTTTGGCCTCCGGCTGACGCGTGGAAGTTTCTTGCGGTGGCGCCCAGTTGGAAGTGAGTTTGAGAGCGCACTGCGTAAAAATGAGATATGTCTTATTAAAATCAAGCGGCAATAAATTGCAACTGCCCATTGATGACCGTGCACTCGATGACCCAATTTCCCTGTGCATGTTTCATGGCGTAGTAGTAGTAATAGTAGGATTTTTTATGTGATTAAACATGACATGACCACTCAACGACTTTTTCCATGGACGGCTTCTTGTAGAAGTCTCACTGAGAGAGATGTCCGTGCTTCCTCATGCTGTACTGTGAAGGGCATGACATGTGCAACGATCTGCGTTAGACCATAGAGGATCAACGGTTGGAGTGCATGATCTGCGTGACAACTATGACAACCAATCAGGGCATAGCAGACATAGTGAGCACATTTTTGGGCTTCTACGAGAGAGAGAGAGAGAGGGAAAAACTAAGTAGTATCAAAAAAACCAAGGGAAAAACTGATTAGTATAAAAAATGGAAAGTGAGTGTCTTATACAATGAAATACATCTTGGGATACATCAAATTATGCCAAGATGGAACCACTAGAGTCATTTCATGTGTGTCCAACCATGTCTAGGAACCCTAGCAGCATGATGGGATTCAACTACAGCATGCATTCTACCAACAGCTTAAAAGATGCTGCATCACCACACCCACATGGATATGTGTGTGTATCAAAGTGCATCATTGTGGTTTTAGGAAAAGAACACATGCAATGATGCCACTCTAGCATGTGGTGTCCAACCATGTCCAGGAACCCTTGCAACATGATAGGATTCAACTACAACATGCATTCTACCACCAGCTTGAAAGATGTTGCATCACCACACCCACTTGGATGTGTGTTATTTTCATAAACGACATTGATCCACTAGATTTCATTGCATGTGTGTTCTTTTCATAAACCACATGGATACACTAGAGTTCATTGCATGTGTGTTCTTTCCATAAAGCACATGGTTCCACTAGAATTCATTTCATGTGTGTTCTTTTCATAAACCACATGGATCCACTAGATGTCATTGGATGTGTGTATCAGTGTGCATCATTGTGGTTTTAGGAAAAAACACATGCAATGATGCCACTCTAGCATGTGGTGGCAAACCATGTCCAGGAACCCTAGCAGCATGTTGGGATTCACTTGCAGCATGCATTCTACCACCAGCTTGAAAGATGCTGCATCACCACACCCACTTGGATGTGTGTGTGTATCAGTGTGCATTATTGTGGTTTTAAGAAAAGAACACACACTAGAAGAAAAGTTGTCTTTTACAACGGAAGATTTTCATGGTTGAAGGCCCGTTTTTCGTGGCTAAACAGTCTTCTACGATGGATGGCCATCGTGGTAAAAGCCCTGTCACAAAAGAATCTACCACGGTTTTTTTCCTGACCATGGTGGATCGCAACCTTCAGCCACGAAAACTTGTTCCATCATAGATCTATTCGCCAGCCGCGTTGACTGCTGACGTCATGCAAACTGCCACGTGGCATCCGCCGTTAGCAGCCACTTATCATCATTAACGGCCATAGAAACCATGGCAGAAGCCAGGCCCAGCCAAGGCCTGCTAAATTCTAATTGGGCCGGCCCATTAGGGGGAGCCCAATAAGAAGATGGCCCATTACTGTTTTGTCCTGCACTGTTTGAAATGGGCCCAAAGTTGCAGCCAGCAGTGGCCCGCGAACTTTCAGGCCCAATACTGTTCTAGCCTAAAGAAGGCCCATGATGGTCCAACACTATCCGACCCATTAGCAGCCTGCGCCAAGTCGCTCCTGTACATTTAAGGCCTGCGGGCGGCCCATCACTTTTTATCGCAGCCCATCATGGGCGGCCTACTGATGGCCCTTGTCTGAGATGGCCCATTACTGTTCAGGCCTGTTACTATCCTGGCCTTTCACTGTTCTGGGCTTTACCTGTTCAGGCCCACAAGCGGCCCTTTACTGTTCTAGTCTGGTAAATGTGTCGGCCTGTTACTGCCCTTGCCTGGAAATTTCTCGGGTCGTTACTGTTCTGTGTTGTCACTATTCTGGCCTTTCACTGTTGTGGCCCTTTACTGTTGCGACCAGCTATTGTTTTGGCATGTTACTGTTCCAGGATTTTCACGGTTTCTTGCCTATTACTGCGATGGGCTGTTTATGTTACGGCCTGCTACTATTAATGCATGTTACTGTTATGGCATGTTACTCTTACGGCCTGTTACCATTATGGCCTGTTACTGTTACGTCTAGTTACAACTTGTAGGTCGACCCATTACTTTTACGGCCTTTTACAGTTTCGGCCTTTTCTGAAGCCCGTGCCAATATCATAAAATGTTTATATAATGTAGCATTTTTTACTGTTCATCATCGGTCGAATACACGACGGGCCAAGAACAAAGCACGGTACTGTTCCCTAATCGACCGGCCTGGTGTAGTTACCGTAACGACTACCGCATATGTAGACGGTGTCAACTAAATGCATACATGGCCTACACGAGTTATCTAGATATTACATCAGCTGCAAACTTCTTAAAATTATTACATATTTTCAAATCAAGGGAAAGAAAAATCGGCATTTCAGTTGATAATCAAGTGGATAGCAGAGTCCTCAATTGATCACCTACATCTTCCTTTGAGTGTGATAGCTACATTGGACGAGACATGATCTTGCAGCCCCCTTTTTGGTGGCGATAGCAATAATTGCACCCTGAAACTAAGTAATAACAAGTTAATACATCAAACAAGACAAACTACTCATTTGACTGATATGACAGGAACTATGATCTAGAGTTTACAACTGGTCAATGGTTCGATTATTGACCAACACGTCAAACAAACAAGACAAGCAAGCATGCATTAAACAAGTGTGCCTATCATGAAACGAGCAATAAAAATTGTGTGTGTGGCTTAGAATTTCAGCAAAAATAAACTAGCCAGGTCATTTCAACAAATATATATGAAGCGGTTCTATACCCTAAATTGCAAGAGACGTCGGGTGACTCGGAATTTGTGCTGAGACACAAAATGACATGCATTACTATCACTGCGAAGAATGAACCAGATAGAAATTATAACCGCATCATACGAGAACTTGTAGAGCAGGAATGCAAACCACGAATGAACTATATATTGTAGAGGATAGTTATATCATGACTTAGGATGAACCAGACCTAGAACCAGATGCAAGATATAATGGCATCGCTCGTGAACCTGTAGAGCAGGACAAACAAGCATTAGACAAGTGTGCCTAGAATGAAATGAGCAATCAAACAAAGTGTTTCTTAGAATTTCAGCAAATATAAACAAGCGAGGTCATTTCAGCAAATATATATGGAAGCAGTGGCATCTCCTGGAATGCATAATCGTTGGGTGACTCAGAATTTGCGGTGAGCTACACAATGGCATGTGGCTACTGTCATAGCTAAGAATCAACCAGATAGAAATTATAATGGCATCATAAGAGAACGTCTAGAGCAGGAATGCAAACCACGACTAAACTACATGGTAGAGGACAGTTATGCCATTGATTAGGACGAACCAACACCAGATAAGGAAATAATGGCGTCGCTTGTGAACCTGTAGAACAGGCTATGCAAACCATCATGTTCATTGTTCCATTCTGGGCTCTATGCAAGAAAAAGAAAATAGTTAGTGTTGCAGCTTTTGAAGGACCAGATGGCAACAATAAAATTATAATCAAATTAGTATCAATAGTCTAAACGGGTACTACCGGACATCATAACGATGCCAAGGAGGAAACAATAACAGGAACTTATCTCAGGACGAACCAGATAGATTCAGTAACTGTGGAGCAGGGAATCCAATCTAATATTTTCAACTGATTTTACATTTTGCAAGAACTACACGATAGCAGGCAATTACTTTAATTCGAAGTAGCTAAGAACATCTGCATGACTTCAAAATTTGTAGAGCAGCAAATGCAAACCAACATGTGTAGTGACCTACTCCGTAGTATCTCACGAAGAACAGGCGTGCGTTTTGACTGGGTGTATAGAACGATTAGAAAAATGCAGTTCACTGCGATAGGCTTGAACCTGCTGTACTGCTGACAAAACAAAAAAAGAGTTGGTGATCTGGTTACCATGGTCGGATAGGCCTCTAATCATCATCTGTACCGGCGCGGGTGACATCCTTGTCATCCAGGGTGCTTCGGTTGCGCCAGATGTTTGCGTTGGGGAAGCAGATCTTGGACGCTCGATGCCGGCTTGACCGCGGTGGACGAGGTTAAATTGGTGCACTGCATGGTGGTTCATGTAAGGTACGGGTGGGGAGGATGTCACCGGTGTTGATGCACATCTTGGGCAGTCGTTAACGGATTCGGCGCCATGGAAGGGAAAGTGGGAAAAGGAAATCAGGTGCGGTGGACGACGACGGACTCGGTGACCAAAGTCGGGTGCGGTGGACGTCGGTGAAGCGGCAATGATGCTTTGGATGAGACCTTATCTGATGAAGCTCCGGTATACTGTTGGCTGAGGAGTGCATGGTGTCGAGTTCCGGCGGGCGAAGCCAGCCGCAGAGAAGTGCTACGGGAGGTTCCAGGCGCGAGAAATTTCGTAGTGTTTGAAATGGAGGGGCGCGAGGGAGTGGGGACCACGTGATTTTGGTATCGTTTGAAACAGAGGGGAGCCAAAAATTTCACAGTGTTTGTAACGGAGGGGCGCGAGGGAGTGGTAACCACGTGATTTTGGTATCGTTTGAAGCAGAGGGGCGCCAGAAATTTTCGCAGTGTTTGAAATGGAGGGGCCCGAGGGAGTGGGGACCACGTGATTTTGGTATCTTTTGAAACGGAGGGGCGCCAGAAATTTTCGTAGTGTTTGAAATGGAGGGGTGCTAGGGAGTTGGGACCACGTGATTTTGGCCGTCTAGTAATCTTGTCCGTCCATCACAAATCAACAGGCCATAGGGATACCTTCCCTTTGAAGGCTCTAGCACGGAGGCCTATGCAAGCAATCGCTGGGTGTCCTAGAGTAGACTATAGGGGTAGATGGGTAGGTTACTGTAGTAGCAGACCATTAATCGGGCTAGCTGGTGTGATATCATTTTGGCGCTCCACGAGTTCAAACTTTTACTTATGGTGTTCAGGGGTGAATGCATGCAGCTCAGTAAAGGTATTGTACTTACGTGACTAGTAAACTGTATGTGCTTCGCACGACTATTTTATTGCATGCACTCCAATAACTTACCTTATTAAAGCATAATAATATCCTGCATAATTTAGAACTTTGGTGCAATACTTGGTCCACTTATTAGAACTAAACATCTCTCAGGTATTCTAGAAGTACTCCCAAACATGTTTCTAGCTTACCAAGATATCGTGTATTTTTTAATGGATGTAGTACTATGGATGGTTTTGCATGACTGTCGACATGCACAATTTTGGTTTTGCATTGTTCACATTTGACGTCCAGGCAGACAATGTACATATACCTCTCAATGAACAACGATAAGTTTCGTCGTTTTTTCCCTACTTTCTAAATGTTATATTAAACTACCATCATTTCCAATGATGCATGAAACAACCAAAAAAGAGTTGTGACCTTTTTTTAGTATCTGAAAATATTTTCATTGTTAATAATTATTTTTTACCATTTTACAGAGCATTCCATAAAACAAAACAATGTTTTCACAATCAGGGGAAATGTTTCCATTACATGACAAAAAATAATGTCTTCATCACCAAGAATATATAGCACAAGAAATGAATTCCAACACAATAACCATATGCAATGACCTAATGTGTATAAACCTTAGTGACCGTCTAATTTGTAATTAGAAGTGTCAAGAAGGGAGCATGCTAGATTCGTTTGTGGTGGCTAGGTACAAATTTTTAATTCAATAAATGTACTACATTCTCTGGACACTCACAAATACAATTGACCTCTTGTCTTAGGAGACTTGTGATAAAACTATTGCTAGTAGTTCGGAAATAAGTGACATGGGATTTAACTAGATTCATATGTATCACTAAAATACGTCTATATACTCGTGAATATGATCTATATACTCGTGAATCTAGAAAAAAGTTTTGGATTAAGGGAGTACGGCAATATTATAAATTTGCAATGTTTTCATGATCAATAATGATATTCGCTACACTCCATAAATGAAACCACTTCTTTTCTTCCATCACTGTTTTACATTTTTGTACCGAAGTAGTTTTACTATAAAATAATGGACAAAATTAGTTACACGTTAGTGATTAAGTACTTCAGCTAATTTGTATTTACATATAGAGGTAATAATACACACACAATTAACATCATAAGTAATTTCTCTTTCTGTCTTTCTAGAGGAGTTTTCTAGGTTGTTAGTTTGAAGAATCATTTGTCAGATACGGAGAATTGAACACTTTAAATTATACAACGAGTGATTGGATGGATGGACGATTAGTGCGTAGAGGCAGTCGAGCTGGTAAAATTCTCACATTTAATGGTAGATTTGAGCATAATTGATTGACTGGCAAACCTTTTTTTTGTGGTCTAGGCCCCCGTACGCTGATGACCCTCGCTAATTAACGCAGCTCACACATAAGTGTATTTTTACATAGTAGTAGTAGAAACATTATCTAGGGAGACAGAGTTCAGCGTCTAGCAATCTTGACCGTCCAATCCGAAATCAATGGGTCAAAGCGGATACCTCCTCTGCGAAGGCTCTAGCGGGAATGCCTAGGCAAGGAATCGTTGGCTATCCATGGGTAGACTATAGGGGTAGTTGTACTTGTGACCCAAACTACTAAAGAGTCGAGACAATAGCTGGGTGTCCCCGACGTTGACGGTGCATTTTCTTTTCTAGACACTAGATCCGGATCCCTACACATCTGACAAAGTAGAAAGTATGACCAAATTTAAAGATCACTCATTGATGATTTAATTATTTTTTATTTATCAGACATACTCTCCGTCCAACCTAATTTTTCTGAAAATACCCTCCAACCTAATTAAAAGGATGTCACATATTTGACTAAATTTGTATGTAATATGTACACTAAAAAATGACTACTATACGGCAAGTATATCGTTACAAAACTCCACAGAGCGCATTCGACCGCTAAAGAGTGTAATATAATTATGCTTAGACATATGAGAAAAAACGATCCATGCACCCAAAAGAAAGAAAAAGGAGGGCCACGTAGGCAAGTCCTCCCCCTTCCTAGTTCCTACTCCAAGATTCGGCGATTGCAACACTATGGCCGCCCTGCGGAGGTAGGGCCTCGACGACCTCCACAATGGTCGTGACCTCGACGGACAACATGAGATGGGTTCTCTCTTCCTACTTAGCGGGGCGTGACCTGGACGATCTCCGCAATGGTAGCTGCTGGCTGCGAAGCACTGTGACTTCTTTCTTCAAATTTGCACACTCAGCGTGACGCATGGAGGAGTCACGCTCGTAAGATCGTGCGAGCTTCATTTGAAAAGCCAAATCGGCTCAGAGGCGATCACACTCTAGGTTGAGCTTGAAGTTTTTCTGAAGAATGTTGATGTTATGGCTGTAGATTTCATCTACTTTGGCCGAGATTCTCACCCTGACTTCCTGCATGGAAAATGCATCATCAGTAAGAGAGCATGGATTGCATGCAGAGAAGAACAAAAAATGTCAATACATGTATAGTGACTACAGTACCGCTCTTCTTTGACAGAGAGCGAGCATGAGGGCATTGTACGCGTCAGAGATATCTGTCGTGCTATCGACCCGTGGGGTGGAAAATTCGACGCTCGGGCTGCCTGCCCTGGAAGATGTACATAGATGGTTCAATAGTAGGAGCAGACATCCCAGGAATCAACGAAAGTTCAAACCTACTCGGACTCTTGGGCCCCATGATAGCCACTCTTCGGATACATGCGCGAAGATGAGCCCTCGCCCCATGGCTGGTCTCCTTTCTCGGTCCGAGCCTGCAGGTCACCCTGCCGGCGGGATTTCTCCACGGCTCTAAGCACCGCCATCTTGCTATTCTTCTAACGAGACAGGATATTTTGTGACATTACTGGATGAAGAAGTAGAGAAGAAAGGGAGGAGCAGTGGAAGAAAATGGTTTTTGCGAAGGCGGAGCGAGGTAGTACTAGTAGGAGGAGAGAGGAGAGTGAATAGTGGAAGCAAAACGTCAAGTAATGGGTCTCGCTTGTTCAAAAAAAAGTATTGGGTCTCGTCGCCGGCCTTCGAGCAATCTCGTTGGTCCATCAAGCGATCGAGCTTACTAGCTGCAAATATTGTGCAGTGTGCTAAGGCTTGGGCACGAGCTAAGAAAATAACTTAGACGTGATTCTAGCAAAATCAAAACTGCTCCACCGTTTAGGTCTCTTCCGTGGGTCCCATGTAGCAGCTTTTTTTGACTTTTTCTCTCCAAACTATTAGTGCTCTAGCCAATGAAAATGCCTCAAAGTATTATGCCAAATATTTTAATCAACTAACCTCTAGGTCTTGTACTAGACATAAGTCTAAGAATATTTTCCTTAGACCCATCTTCTCCACAGTTTAGACATAGGTGGGGCATGTGCAGCGTGCTAAAGCTTAGATGTGAGCTAAGGAATATAACTAGAGTTGAGTCTAACAAAACCAAAGTTGCTCCACCATTTAGGACCCTTGTGTAGGTCCTCTGCTCCAGATTTTTTTCCTTTCTCCCACCAAACTGCTACACCTCTGGCCAATGGAAGTAGTCCATAGAATTGAAATAATTTTTTTAATCCACTAGTACCTGGGTCCTGTACTAGACTCAAGGCAAAGAATCTTTCTCTTAGACACACCTCCTCCACTATTTAGACATAGGTCTAAGAGCTAAAAATTTTCTTAGCCACCCCATTTCCGGACTAAGTCACCGAGGCTAAGTCACCAATCTCAGCCCTTGAATTCTGATCCAATGCACCAGATTGACCCATATTTACACATAAAAGTTCAAACATTTTAGAAAAAATTGAAAAAATTCTAGTGAATCCTAAATATTTTGTTCTATAATCTGAGAAAGTTGTAATCCATTTGCATTAGTAAGTGGGTCCCATCTTTAGGATTGGTTTTTGCCAGCTAGTCTAGTAAATTTCTAGTAGATTTGGAAAAATAAGTCTAGTTCGTACATTTCTTAGCCATGTTAGGAACGGCTCACGCTGTGCTTGCTCGTAGTAGTAGTACTCCCTCCCATCCATATTTACTCGTCGCTGAATTAGACGTATCTAGCAATGAATTGGAGGGAGTAGTAGTAGTAGTATTAGTAGTAGTCACATTGAATATACTTAGGGCTTGACGCATAAGCATCACAAATGTTCGCCAAAAGATCGGACAGCAAACTTGGGCTTCTTTGGATAGCAGGATTTAAAACATAGAATTTGACTCGGTCATAGGTACACAACATTGGATTGCAAAAAAGAGGTAATATCTTTCTTTGGATCACAAAATTTCCAAACATAGGATAATAGGGTCGGAGGTACAAATCTGCTGGATTACAGTCATTTCAATGAAACACAGTAAACACGAAGGAATATTGCCTCAATCCTACGCGAATGAGTGTAAAAAAGTTGATGTTGAAATTCCTATGGGATTTGGGTGTACAAATGCAATCTATATGAATTTTGGAGTTATGATTCCTTTCATCCAAAGGGCTTCCTTATGAAAAAAAAATACTATGGGTCGAATTCCTCCAAAATTCCTTTGAAAATCCTTCGATCGAAATTGACACTTAAACAATATGTGCAGGCTCACGACAGACGAACACCTTCCGACAGGAGGTGATGTGGTCGTAGATTTTCATCTTGAACCCGTCTATAGTGACCTTGAACATAAGGCAGTCACCCTCCTTCAACCCATGGAAAGCAGCAAAGGTAGCCCACTCTTTGTCCAGGACGATCTGGTCTTTGTTGCGGTTGGCATGCACAACCCACTCGCATTCCTCGCATGCTTGGACCACCACTAGTTTGTGGGTAGGGGCGTCCCTTCAAGTAAGGCTTGAAGTAAGTCGGGATGATAAGCATATATAAGTCATGCTGGACTAACTGGATGTAGAAGCGGCTAGGATGATCCGACGTGGCATGGTGTCCAACCGACCTAGGGTGTCTTCTCGGTTTGGCAGAACTAGCGACCGACCTGGCAACACTTTCCCTTGACAAGGCCTCCACTCTCCTGCCCGGTAGCCTCAACTCCCTTTGTATGATGGGGGAGCGTCTTCATAGCCACCTGGAGCTGGAGCAGTCCGGTCAAATATGTAGTCTAAGTTCGGCATTACAACTAGGTCGTCCTACATGAAAATTACCATTTCGTCAGTCCTTTGGAATTACCAAAATAGCACAATCCATTGTATAAATTGACTAAAGATCACAATGAGTCATTGCACCATCAAAATTACCTAAATAGCACAAGGTATCAGGTAAATTAAATTGCCTACACAGCACAATCCATTATCAGAATGACCTAACCCGATGGGTCCTCAAAATTATCTGAATATCTACTAGAAGGAATAACATTTAATTATATTGATTAAACAGCACAGTGCATATCCCCCGAAAAAACAGCACAATGCATAATCTGAATGGCTAAAATAGCACAATGCATTATCTGGATAGACAAAACAACATATATGCCATGTATCATCAAAAAAACCAAAACATCAAAAGGTATTATGTAATTAAATTTAATAAACAGTGTCTACACAATCAAAATTACCTAAACTGATGGGTCATTGAAATAATCTGAACAGATAGAAGGTATATCATTTAATCCTAAACAGCAGAACGCAGATCAAAATGGATGAAACAACACAATGAGGAGATAGGACACAATGCATCATACAAAAAAAATAACAAAACAACACAGCACGTCATGGAAAATTCCTAAATAGCACAATGCATCATCTAAGTACCAAAATAGAACCCTGCATCATTGTCATCAAGAATATTCCATAACAGATACATTCAAATCTAGCCAAAGTCAAGTCAGTTATTTCTGGACGGAGGGAGTATAAAGAAAATCACAAAAGGCAATTATCAAGAATATGACATCAACTAAGCAGTTCAACAAAGGACCTATAGTACACGTTGCAAAAATCTGACTAGATGCTTGTCTGATTTGGGTTAAAGCCCCAATCCTCTAGATCTAACCTCATTGTAGTTGGGGGCGCGAACTTCCACAAGGGTCGATGGGTTGAGCAGATGAACAAGGCGCCACTGACGAAAAACCAGCCACATACACCGAAGAAGCACAGACAATCGCTGATGAAGGGGGGCCACTGATAGGGGTTTCACCGTGAACACTCTGAAATTTGGCACATTGGGAATGAGAGTCCAACCTGCAGATGAAAAGGACGCGTTCGCCGCCGCACGAGCATTCATTGCCAACGCACGCGGCACCGGAGGCTTGGACGACCGCTCGGCAGGCGACAACGGTTTCGGAATGACCGACCGAAACACTAAGGGCGACGTACGCCTCACCTTGGGCACGACCCTTACACAGGCGAAAGGTGAAGGACGCTTCAGGGAGGGCGCTGAGGCTGTCAGAATCGAACAGGCCACCTGCAGCTCCGAAGCCGAGCTTGATGAGGACCCCAGCTCAATCATAGACAAAGGTTTTGGAATTAGTTACATCAAGCAAACGGCTGGGTTAACGACTGAGATTCGTGAGGTGAGTGCGGTAATGTGATAGCAACAGAGGGAATGGTGGGGGAGGAGTTATTAGAGAATGGGAGTGGGTAACCCTCTATCAGCTTTAGTAGTACCGTACTACAAAAAAAACTACATTTCACATATCATCACTTTCTGACGAACTAGTTCATTTCGTTGAACCGACTAAAATAGTGGGTACCCTTTAGGTTTCAAACTTCCATCTGGTACCTGTTTTGCTAGTAGTAAGTACAGTACAATACTTTGTATTACCCTCCATCCCAAAATATAAGGCACCTGAGGATTAGTCAAAATTCAAAAAAAATTAAGTTTGACCATGATTATACACAAAAAATATATAATTTATCATACTAAATTAATATCAGTAGAATCACCATAAAGTATATTTTCTTAATATGTCCATTCAATATTGTAGATGTAGATATTTTTTTCTAAATGTTTGGTCAAAATGAGCAAGGTTTGACTTTTGACCAATCCTTAGACGCCTTATATTTTGGGATGTAGGAAGTAGTATAAAAAAATTTAGATAGAGCAAATTGCACTATCCACCATCTTTTCATCGCACTTTTGCACAAAGCACTTGGTGGACATCATTTTTGCAGATTTTAATAATTTTTTAGCATAATATGCACAAATTTGGCCAGTTATTCATGTAATGACCGATTTAACCTCATTGGTAGCAAGACTGACAAGTGGCCCCCAAATGCCATTGCTCCCATTCACACACAAAGATTTGAATGATTCTAAAAACTAGATACTAACGATATTTATCACCTGCAATACTTTTGGGATGCATGTAGCTGGTATGTAATAGACTTATTTCATATGAAACGTCAATGTTTACACAAAGGTACCAACATAACAGTCCGTCGCACATTGAATTTGGGAAGGCTTTATTTGTTTGTAATAAACTTGTTTTTGAACATAACTTGTTTGTACATAAGATTTGATGTTTCATTCACATATCCAAAGGTCCATCGAAGAGTTTCCTTTAAAGTTTAGGACTAATGATATATGTCTGTTTATTACACCTCACACAAAAAACACCCCGATTGATTATAAACTTTAAGCAGATTATTATTTTCTCGGGATTTATTTTCCTAAGAGCAAGCACGATGAATATGCCTCGGAATGCCATAATCCTAGTTTCTAGACAAAGTTTATACATGTTTAACTTACGATTATGAATTTTTTTAGTTCTCAAGGTTTCCTAGTAAACATCACATTATTAAACTAATTTAAGCTGTTTTATCAATGTTAGATAAAATTGGAACAATGAGTAAGTAGTAGATTGCTCTTAAAGTTATACAAGTATCTTTTGAAGGCACCCACACCCAGATTGTCAATATATCGGAAACCAATGAATTTGTTGGATTCAACTTCTTGCTAAGCATTTGCATGTACAAAATTTGTCTTTTACTTGAAGACAATATAAAACATTGCACGGTGACCTCTGACTTGTCCTACTTGCTGTGAAAAATGATTATTATCAAGAGAGTTCGCATATAAAAAACAATGTAATTGAAAATATGGCCTGCCATGTATGAACATATCCTTAGGCTTCAGGACCAAAGACAAGCTAAATAGCCTTATATATATGTACAACATACTTCATGGTAATGTTCCCATATTTGGTAGATGAGTGCATCTTGGCATGGTGAACAACAATGCTACCAGTACTAGGAGTTTCCAAAATTTAGGAATAAAAAATCATTTTCAAATTTGAACTACAAGTAGACATGATAGAATGCGCTTAAAAAGTTACATACATCCTTTGAGTCTTTATGGTACCGAGGCGGTCAATACTTCAAAAACCAACGAGAGTTCTGTAGGATTAAAATTCTTGCTACAAATATTCATGTTGACAATTTCATCCTCACTAGCTATGAACAAAAATAATGAAAACCTAAAAATGAAGCCTTCTTCATGGCGTCCTCTTGCGTGTACTACTATTTGCACTGAAAAATAATTAATAACCGTTAGTCATCATAAATTACAAAAAAATAGTTACACAATATATATGGCCCACGGTGTATGAATACTTTTAGGTTTCAAGCAGAACGACAAAGATAACAACCATACGCACAACGTATTGTATTGTAATGTTCCCATATTTGGTATATGTGTGCATCTTGGCAAGGTGAAAAATAGTGGTAACCACCGGTTCCAACTTATAGGAATAATGAAACTGTAAGTGATAAGATTTTTTCTATAAGCAAGTACGAAGAAAAATGGCACAGAATACCACAACAACAACCCTAGTTTTCAGACAAAGCGTGGATCTTGATACACTTACGATTGATTACCAAGTTTTATGAGTTCTCAAGCTTCCCAGCCAACTGTTTTCCTTGCTTAATTTTAGGGTGCTTCGTGCTAAATGTATGGACATCGATGTAATTTTACCTTTTTTAGGTCCTTGATGTAAAATTTACTTCCACCATCCGTGTAAAATTCGAACCTAGAAGCAAGTGGTAAAATTTAAACATATTTAAGATTATTAGTTGTTAATGAGTATGAACATTCTTGTTGTTTCAAGCCGAACGACCAACGTCATGGCCATATCAACATCACACTTTATACTGATGATGATCCCATATCCAAGAATTTGCATGCCACCAAATTTGGCCATATATTTTGAAAACAAACAAAGAGGAAGTAGTATGAAGATTAAGGCTTAATCAGCTTCTCTCATGAGAAGGATCAAAACATGACTGTTTACCTGCTTAATTTTAGGGTGCTTCGTGCTAAATGTATCGACCTCATTGTAATTTTACCTTTTTTAAACGTATTTATGATTATTTGTTGTCGATTGGTATGAACATTCTTGGATTTCAAGACAAACGACCAAGGTCATGGCCATATCTACATCATACATTATCCTGATGATGATCACATATCCTAGAATTTTCATGCCACCAAATTTGGCCATATTTTGAAAACAAACCAAGAGTAAGTAGTATGAAGAGTATGGCTCGATTAGCTTCTCTCTCGAGAAGGAGCCAAACATGATTGTTTTCCCTGCTTAGTTTTAGAGTGCTTTATTTGTGCTAAAAGTATGGACCTCGATGTATTTTTACCCCTTTTTATGTCCTTCCTGTAAAATGTACTCTCACCGTCCATGTAAAATTCGAAGATAAAAGCAAGTGGTAAAATTTAAATGTATTTAGGCTTAGTTGTGTGAATGAGTATGAACAATCATGGATTCAAAGCCGAACGACCAAGGTAATGGCCATATGCATCTACATCATACTTTATATCGATGATTCATGATCCCATATCCAAGAATTTGCATGCCGCCAAATTGGGCCATATTTTGAAAACAAACAAAGCGGAAGTAGTATGAAGAGTATGGCTCGACCAACTTCTCTCTCTCGAGAAGGAGCTGAACCCGACTATTTTCCCTGCTTAATTTTAGGGTGCTTCGTGTTAAAAGTATGGACCTCGATGTAATTTTATCTTTTTTAAATGTATTTAAGATTATTAGTTGTCGATGAGTATGAACATTCTTGGATTTCAATACGAATGACCAAGGTCATGGCTATATCTACATCATACTTTATGCTGATGATGATCACATATCCAAGAATTTCCATCCCACCAAATTTGGCCATTTTTTGAAAACAAACAAAGAGGAAGTAGTCTGAACAGTATGGCTCGATCAGCTTCTCTCTGAAGAATGAGCCAAACATGATTGTTTTCCCTGCTTAATTTTAAGGTGCTTCGTTCTAAAAGTATGGACCTCGATGTAATTTTACCCCTTTTTAGGTCCTTGCTATAAAATGTACTCCCACCGTCCATGTAAAATTCGAAGATAAAAGTAAGTGGTAAAATTTAAACGTATTTAGTCTTAGTTGTGTGAATGAGTATGAACAATAATGGATTAGAAGCCGAATGACCAAGGTCATGATCATATCCATCTACATCATACTTTATATCAATGATTCATGATCCCATATCCAAGAATTTGCATGCCGTCAAATTGGGCCATATTTTGAAAACAAACGAAGAGGAAGTAGTATGAAGAGTATGGCTCGACCAGCTGCTCTCTCTCAAAAAGGAGCCGAACCCGACTATTTTCCCTGCATAATTTTAGGGTGCTTTGTGCTAAAAGTATGGACCTCGATGTAATTTTACCTTTTTAAACGTATTTAAGATTATTAGTTGTCGATGAGTATGAACATTCTTAGATTTCAAGACGAATGACCAAGGTCATGGCCATATCTACATCATACTTTATGCTGATGATGATCACATATCCATGAATTTCCATGCCACCAAATTTGGCCATTTTTTGAAAACAAACAAAGAGGAAGTAGTCTGAAGAGTATGGCTCGATCAACTTCTCTCTCAAGAAGGAGCCAAATATGACTGTTTTCCCTGCTTAATTTTAGGGTGCTTCATGCTAAAAGTATGGACCTCGATGTAATTTTACCCCTTTTTAGGTCCTTCCTATGAAATGTACTCCCACCGTCTGTGTAAATTTCAAAGATAAAAGCAAGTGGTAAAATTCAGCTATTTTTTTTAATGATACATTTTTTTATAATTTCCACGAATAATACAAGAATTAAAAGTTGTAATTCGGCAGTTAAATAGTCGACCGGTCCTTATCGGCTTTTGAATAGCTGACTAGTCCCTGTCTGCTTTTGAAAAGCTGATAAGTCCCTGTGTTCTTTTGAGAAGCCGATAGGTTATAGGGCAATGTGAAGGATAGGGGGACTAGTCAGCTTTTCAAAAGCAGACAAGGAATAGTTAGCTTTTTAAAACCAGACAGGGCCTAGTCGGCTATTCAAAAGCCGATAAGGACTGGTCGGCTTTTCAATTGCCGACACCATGCTATCTTTCAATTCGTGTATTATTCATGATTTTTTTTAATGTATTATTTAAAAAATAGCTAAAATTCAAACATATTTTAGCTTAGTTATGAATGAGTATGAACAATCTTGGATTTCAAGCCAAACGACCAAGATCATGGCCATATCTACATCATAATTTATATCGATGATTCATGATCCCATATCGAAGAATTTGCATGCCGCCAAATTGGGCTATATTTGGAAAACAAACAAAGAGGGAGTAGTATGAAGTGTATCGCTTGATTAGCTTTTCTCTCGAGAAGGAGCAAAACATGGATTTTCCCTGTTTAATTTTAGGGTGCTTCGTGCTAAATGTATGGCCCTCAATGTAATTTTACCTTTTTTAGGTCCTTGATGTAAAATGTACCTCCACCGTCCGTACGTGTAAAATTCGTACGTAAAAGCAAGTGGTAAAATTGAAACGTATTTAAGCTTATTAGTTGCCAATGAATATGAACATTCTTGCATCTCAAGCCGAACGACCAGGGTCATGGACATATCTACGTCATACTTTATGTTAATGATTCATGATCCCATATCGAAGAATTTGCATGCCGCCAAATTTGGTCATATATTTCAAAAACAAATGAAGAGAAACTAGTATGACGAGTATGGCTCGACCAGCTGCTCTCTCGAGAAGGATCTACACCCGACTATTTCTATTGCTTAATTTTAGAGGGCTTCGTGCTAAATGTAAGGACCTTTATATAATTATTTACATTTTTAGGTCCTTGATGTAAATTGTACTCCCACCGTCCGTGGTGGTCCCATATTTGGCCATAAAATGGGTGTGAATCGTGGCACGGTAACAATGTTGCCACTCAGAGTTTCCAACCATGAGGAAAGGAAAAAAATCAATTTTCAAAGTGAGAGGAGTGTATTTGAACTACTCCAAGTAAAGAATGTAGGTTGCTTTGAAAGTTTTACAAAAAAGCTCTTAGAGGTACCCATGGGAGGGGCGCGGGTGGGGGGGTGGGGTGTAGGGGGTCAATTAATATACTATCAAAAACCATAGAGAGTACTGACGAGAGGTTCATCTTCTTTCTAAGATTTTGCGTCTTGGCAGTTTAATGAAATTAGGTCAAACTTGAGCTACAACTAAGTGCGATATATTTCTTTTGAATTTAGTGAAATTAGGTTAAACTTGAACTACAAGTAATAAATTGTAGGTTGCTTTAAAAGTTTTATGAAAAAAGCTTTTGGATGTATCCATCGAGCGGTTAATTAATATATCAGAAACCACAGAGAGTTTTGATGAGTGGTTTGACTTCTAGCTAAGATTTTGCATCATGAAAATTTTGAACACCTTCTAAAAACGATCACATGAAATAGGGAGAGAGGGGAAATGATTTTTCTATTCTCTATGGGCAACCCACAAGCTTGAGGTGCACCTTATTAGGTTTAAAGATACAAACTCTATTTTCGCCACAATGTATATGGTGAACCTTAGCGAATGCCACATACTAGGCCTTAAGGTGTGCTTTTGTACACATTGATGATGCCCTTATTAGGGAAAAAGAAAATAGTACTCCCTCGGTCCAAATTAGTGTTCTCACATTTGTCTAGATTCGGATGTATCTAGTCATGTTTTATTGCTAGATACATCTGAATCTAGACAAATCTGAGAACATTAATTTGGATCGGAGGGAGTAGTATATTAGCTCTTTTTTGAGGAAAGTATATTAGTACTATTGCACTAGTATAGTACTATAGTACTCATTTCTTTGCTTAGACATATTCTCACCTCTATCCACGCGCTGTACACGCTGAGAGAATAAAACGTAGGCACGGTAAAAGAGGGCAGCAGCGAAGAGGAGTTGAAGGCGGTTCTATGTCAGAGGAAAGTTATGATGGGTTCCTGACACGAGGTACTCCTGCGGCCACTCTACTAGTAGTAAATTTTAGGACCTATGCACTCAAAACAAATTGTGTGTTTTCTCTCTGCTTCGCTGCCCCTCACCATCCATCCTCCCTCTCTCCAACCCTTTCCCCTCGCGCACTGGCCTGGCTGCTCTCTCCTTGGTCCACAGCGGGGTGTTGTGCACGTGTGCCTTGGTATGGCGGCTCTATGTCTCTGGCATGTTCAGCAGCCGCGTTGGCGTGGAGTAGGGACGAGGAGTACAAGGAAACCACTTTGGCCCTTGGCGGCAAAAAAAATCAAACTTTTCCGGTTTTCAAAATTTTAACTTGCTTCCCAAACATTGGGACGGAAGGTTACTCGAAAGATCGACCATTCCCAGTACTTCTTATCTTATCTTTATCTTTTATTATCTCTTACAATACCATACCATACCACTATATAGTGTACGGATAACTTCGAACATTAACCGTTGGATCAAGACCGGCAAATCCAAACAGTGTCGTCGGTGTGATTTTCCAACTATATCAGGAAAGAACATTCAATTATTCTCAATTTTCTGAGTGGATGACGAGCGAGGTTGTGCTTTTCTGTTTAGGAATGTCCGAAGAATATTGGATCTGAATGCCAGAAGCGAAGTTTACTGTGAGACCAGGCACATGGTTTAATAGGATTGATAGAATACTCATAAAAACAAGTTGCAACTTCTTTTCCGGAAGCTCATTCGAAAAGAACTCTAAGGTTAAGCGTGCTTGGCCTAGAGCAATTCTAGGATGGGTGACCGACCGGGAAGTGGGTACCGGGCGCGCACGAGTGAGGACAAAGTGCGCATAAAAGACTAGTGTTGGTCTGTGGGGCCAGTCTAGATATCCTATTAAGCTACCAAGACTGACACCCCCCGGGCCCAGGAGTGGACGGGATGTTAGCTCAAGCCCTTCGACAAGGACGCCAAGTTCTCCCCTCGGACACCAAGAACCGAACCCGTTGACCGCCAAGATCTCCTTATCGTATTCCCAGATTCTGTCTACCCCAAGACCTCGGACCCGATGGTCGAGACCCCGAAGACACCTCCTTCATGGAACACCAAGACCTCGATCCTGGAGCCCGAAGACCGATCCTCGACCCCTCGGAACAAGATCGCCGAACCCTATGTGTGACCCCTTTCTAAGCCCCTATTTTATAAATGAAATACAAACTTGTTGCATATTAAATTGTTCGTGCTTGCATACATCTCATCATGTGGGTTTGGGGGCATTATGCCGATTCACCTCATAATTAAATATGGAGTGCATATGCGGGTTATACTTCCATTATACCGCCTCCATTTAAAGTTGTGTAGCGAACCGATGCCATGTTTTTCCTTCTTAATACAACATTTAAATTGCGGGGTACCTAAATAACATGAACCTTCTAATTAATTGTCGGGACCCTGATTCCGCTTAATATTACCTAGTCGCATCGCATTTGTGCCATACCATGCATCATATCATAATCATGCCGGATCTTCTGTCATAGTATTAAATATTGCATTCGGTGTTTCTTCTAGTGTTTGCTTCTTCGCGGATTAGGCCGATGAGTTGATGCGAGTATCGACAAGTTCTCCGGCTATGATCCTTCGGTAGTGTCTCCCAGGCGAACATCTCTCCCCCTTCTACCTATTTTGCATTTAGAGTCTTTATTTCCTCCTGTTGTTCTATTGCTATCCGTGTCGCGATGCTTTAGTTTCCGTACACCAGTTATATCCCGTGTAGCCTCTATATTGCCCTGGATACCTCCTATTACCTGTGTTTGGTAGATAGCTGGCCTTGCGAGTCGTAGTTGCTTGCTCAGGTGCGATCTCGTGTTGTCGAGTACCACAGTTGTTGGTATGCTGGCAGATGTTTATGGTGGAGATGCTTATTGGTGGAGATGATCATTACTTTAAACACAACTATTAAATTGCTAGATATAACTAATGCAGAGGCATCGATGGGCAATAGATGTTATTTGGTTCTTCCACGCTCACTTGTGTCCCGTAGGACCCCGAGTACTTGATACCTGTTCCTTGATTTTTCGCACTATCCACATCCGGGAGGCCTTATGTACCCCCCTGAGCCAGAGCTTGATTCATTTCTATTTCTTGGGGCCACAAAGTAGTTTGGGGATTTATTACTTTCCTGTACTTATGCCATGCTTTACTGCTTTATTTAAGATTGTGCGTGGAGCACCTGTACTGTTTAGGATTGCGGAGTGTTTTGGAGGTATCGACAAGCCTAGTCACACTTTCGGGTTCCTAGTCGTTTACAGCCATTGGCGCAAACCTTGGGTCTGTCTCGGAGCCGGCCAACTTCGTTGCGGGTAGCTTAATGGGGTGGCCCCCTGAGATATTTTATGAATCCTGTGATCGCTTTGTCGTGAATGCCTCGTTCGGTTTTGAGTTGGTTTTTCCGAGGTTGATCGAGTGTGTGTTGCTATTTGTGCACCCCTGCAGGGTAAATCTTTCTGAAAGCCGTGTCCGCGGTTATGGATGACTTGGAGCATAGTTTCTGGATCATAGACAAGCATAACTAAAGTACCGCTATTAATTTGACTAAGTACCTGACTAGTCAATAGTGCAATACTCATGGAATGGTTAATAAAACTGCCAACGGATGGGTTGTTCGTCCGTTTTCTCGTTGGTAAGCAAGAAGGAGGATGGATCTGTTAATTATACTGTTATAGCTGTTGTTACTAATTAACGGACATCCGTCTATCATTGGTTAGGCGGATGGTTAGCGAGTATCTATAGACTTGTTAGTTATTATCTTTTGCTGCAATTACGTCACCCCAGGTATATGTCCCCTTTAGAGGCATAAAGACATGGTGAGTACCCCTAGGGTCTCACACGATAAATTGTTTGATTCAGATGAACAGGTGTTTTCGCAAGATGGATACTGGGTGGAGGAGACAGAGGATGTTGGCAACAATCACTCGGTGTAGAGATTCCGGGGATGGGGATCCGCGAGATCTATGGGCGGGATGTGTTTATTTATGTGGCATCTTATGTCGATTTGCTTCTTATCCGTACTCGGACCTTGTTTTCCGCTTCCGCCTGGTACTCTGATGTTTGATGTATGAGGAGCTATCCTAAACTATTATCTCTATCTAGGATATTTGGATCTTGCCGTATGGCATTGCAATATCTCTATTTCTTATATATGGTATGGCTCTGAGAACAGTTGTATGGTGGCTTGCATACATACTCACTTGTGTATGTAGTTGATCCCTTCGCCTGCCGACTACGCCGCTTGTTCTTGTCCTGATGTTATGGAAGTGGTTAGGACGGCCGATGGGTATACTTGTGGGTGGCCCCTGGGCCCCCACCGTACTATTTTAACCACTTTCGCTCATCCAGGCATGTAACTTAGAGCGTAGTGTCTGAGGTAGTTACAATTGGTATCAGATCCCAGTAGTTACGATACCCCATAAGTCCTGCTTGCAGGATAACCTAGCTAACGGCCGAAGTAGAGTGTCAAAACTATTTTGCAAAATCGGTCGGATAGATCTGATTAGGTCTGTTTTACTCCTTACCCCTCTGCTATTCTCCTCTTACCTCTGCGTGTTTTGGATCTGTTCTCTTGTCTTTTCTTCGAGTCCAGGATTTCTCGTGGGTGGGTTTTCGTCGTACCTTTAGGGTTTCGCTTCCTTCTTTGGTAACGGTGCTTCTACATCCAGTCTTCGTGCTATCTGAGGAATCCTTCATCTGATGGACTTCTCTCTGTTCCTTTTCCACCGCCTGTCCAGGGTTGAGCCCTGGGATTTGACGGCGGACTTGAAAAGCCACCTACAGACGCTTTACGCCCAATCATTACGGATAACGCTTGCATCCTCTGTCTTACCACGGCTGCTGGCACAGAGTATTGAACCTTCCGGTGTTTTCTGACGTGACAACATCAGCTACGCCAGATCCGATGTAGAGTCTGCATCACTCCTTTGTTTCCGAACCTCGCTTGTCGAGATCTTCAGTCTGAATTCCGAGAGTTGGTGCATAATTCTCCTATTCGTGTGCAAAGTAATGCTCTGAGTGCGGGATGGAGTAGCTACCATACCACTACTCTTATCATTCGCTTTGTACATTGAATCGGTGGATCTAGCAATTTTACTCCGTCCACGGAAGTTAGAGGTGGCTTTATTTCTTGATACCTCTACCTTCGCCCTTTGTTCCTGGAGTGTTCTCTCGGCCATCACTGACAATGAGCTCTTGTTAGTGGTGTCGCGAGCATCTACACGAAGAGAGAAGATTCAGATCGCCGACCTTTTTCCCGGTACCATGAGGCGGATCTCGAGGGCGAGATCCTTTGTTAGTGGTGTCGAATTGTGGCATCCCGCTAAAACCACTACTAGAAAATCGCTGTGTTTTGTGCATCGCATCATCATGAACGTATGCTCATGTCATCATGCCACATTGCATTTGAGCATCGTCATCATCATGCATGGTTTTGTCTAAAACTATTTTCTAAAAGCCTAGTTTGTTTTCTAAAATATCCCCCGCCTTTATTCAAATTAAAACCCGGGTCTCCGCAATATTTTGTTTCGTCTACCAACAGATTTCAAAAGCCCCATTTTAGATAATAAAATAATTACTTTATTTTTAGGGGGCAGCCGAACCAGGCCCGAAACGGCCCGGCCGGCCACCCCCAAACCCTTTTCTACCGAATACCCTACCCCTAATCCTACCCAAGCCCCTCCACCTCACCCCGGCCAATCGCATCTCGCCACCTCACCAACCCCTCCCTTTTTCATCCACCTCACCCCAGCTAGCCACCACACCCTGCCGCCTCCTCCCCTGGTCCCCGGGCCCCACCCTGCGCCTGCCTTTTTCCCGCCCACCCCGCGCCTGCGTGGCCCCAACCCCACGTCGCGACAACTACCACGCGTCGCCAGCGCGCGCGAGCCCGCCTCCACCGACAGCCTCCTGCCTCGGGCTCTCCGCCCCCGAACCGGCCCCACCACCTACGCCTCCCCACATCACGCCCCGCTCCTTCCCCGCATCCTCCTCCCCACCGTCGGGCTCCTCTCGCCTCCGCATCGGTCCCCTCCGCTCCGGCCGACCTGGCCACCTTGTCGCCGCCCCGGGCCCCCGCTCATCCTCGCCGCCGCGGTCGTCCCCGGCGTCGTCTTCCCCAACACCGGTTGCCTCCCTGCATATCCCCTGCCTTGTTCCTGAGCAACCGCCGTCGGTGCCATGTCTTCCGCCTCCTCGACCTTGCCTCCCTCTCGCCACCAGCCGTCGTGCCGCCGTTCTCTATCACCGCTTCCTCTCGCCTCGCGGCAGCGCCGCTTCCGTCCCCGGCCGTCCTTCTCGATGACCGGCCGCGCCGCCCAGGGCCCCTCACCGAGCACCTCCTCCTCCCCCAGGCAGAGCCTCGCCTGCGCGTCCCCATCTGCTGCCCGTCCTCGTCGGGCCACTCGGTCTCGGAGGCCAGCGACCACCTCCGCCGTTGCACACCATCCTCTGCCTCACTGGCGGCCCCTACAGGCCCTCGCCGTGCCGCGTCCTCTCTACCCCGAGCCGGCCGCCACCTCGCCTACCTCGGCACCTTCTCGCGGGCCCAGCGCTCCGCTGCCACATCCCTGGAGCGCCTACGGCCGTTGGTCGTCTCTCTTGTGGAGTTCTGCATCCCCGTCACCGTCGACCCTCCGTGTTGCAGGGCTCTTCCGGCCGACCTCCCCTGGGCTCTTCGTCGTGTCCCCGTCCGCTGCGCCTCGCCACAGCTCGAACCGCCTCCGTCGAGGTCCTCGTCGTCCTCGAGCTCTCTCTGCAGACCCGTCTCCGCGCGTTCGTCGCCGTCCCTCTGCACCGTTGCTTACCTGGCCTGCCGTCGTTTCCTCTCTGGTGCTGTGTGTTGCGTTTTGTGGTGAGCTGGTGGTATATGTAGGGATGCGGAGCCACCTGGAGTACGCTGCCGAGAACCGTGCTGAGGACGAGAAGATCTCTACCAATACCGACACAAGCGCACAAGACCACCCGAGATGAAATCCAAGACCTTCATGGAACATCAAGTTCACCGACATGTAACCCAGAGGCGATGTTGCCGATACGCCAAGTACCTCCTCCCGGAGGACTACACCAGGCCATCAGCGTCGAACCCGTGTCCGGCGCTCAATCCCTTCGACAAGGACGCCAAGTTCTCCCCTCGTACACCAAGACCCGAACCCGTTGACCGCCAAGATCTCCTTATCAGATTCCCAGATTCTGTCTACCCCAAGACCTCGAACCCGATGGTCGAGACCCCGAAGACACCTCCTTCATGGAACACCAAGACCTCGATCCTGGAGCCCGAAGACCGATCCCCGACCCCTCGGAACAAGATCTCTGAACCCTATGTGTGACCCCTTTCTAAGCCCCTATTTTTATAAATGAAATACAAACTTGTTGCATATTAAATTGTTCATGCTTGCATACATCTCATCATGTGGGTTTTGGGGCATTATGCCGATTCACCTCATAATTAAATATGGAGTGCATATGCGGGCTATACTTGCATTTTACCACCTCCATTTAAAGTTGTGTAGCAAACCGATGCCATGTTTTTCTTATTAATACAAAATTTAAATTGCGGGGTACCTAAATAACATGAACCTTCTAATTAGTTGTCGGGACCCCGATTCAGCTTAATATCGACTAGTCGCATCGCATCTATGCCATGCCATGCATCATATCATAATCATGCCGGATCTTCTGCCGTAGTATTAAATATTGCATTCGGTGTTTCTTCTAGTGTTTCCTTCTTCGCGGATTAGGACGATGAGTTGATGCGAGTATCGACAAGTTCTCCGGCTATGATCCTTCGGCAGTGTTTCCTAGGCGAGCATCTCTCCTCCTTCTACCTATTTTGCATTTATAGTCTTTATTTCCTCCTGTTGTTCTATTGCTATCCGTGACATGATGCTTTAGTTTCCGTACACCAGTTATATCCCGTGCAGCCTCTATATTGCCTTGGACACCTCCTATTACTAGTGTTTGGTAGATAGCTGGCCTTGCGAGTCATAGTTGCTTGCTCAGGTGCGATCTCGTGTTGTCAAGTACCACAGTTGTTGGTATGCTGGCAGATGTTTATGGTGGAGATGCTTATTGGTGGAGATGATCATGACTTTAAACGCAACTATTAAATTGCTAGATATAACTAATGCAGAGGCATCGGTGGGCAATAGATGTTATTTGGTTCTTCCACGCTCACTTGTGTCCCGTAGGACCCCGAGTACTTGATACCTGTTCCTTGATTTTTCGCACTATCCACATCCGGGAGGCCTTATGGACCCCCCTGAGCTAGAGCTTGATTCATTTCTATTTCTTGGGGCCACAAAGTAGTTTGGGGCTTTATTACTATCCTGTCCTTATGCCATGATTTACTGCTTTATTTAAGATTGTGCGTGGAGCACCTGTACTGTTTAGGATTGCAGTGTTTTCGCGGTATTGACAAGCCCAGTCACACTTTCGGGTTCCCAGTCGTTTACAGCCATTGGCGCAAACCTTCGGTCCGTCTCGGAGCCGGCCAACTTCGTTGCGGGTAACTTAATGGGGTGGCCCCCTGAAATATTTTATGAATCATGTGATCGATTTGTCGTCAATGCCTCGTTGGGTTTTGAGTTGGTTTTTCCGAGGTTGATAGAGTGTGTATTGCTATTTGTGCACCCCTGCAGGGTAAAACTTTCTGAAAGCCGTGTCCGTGGTTATGGACGACTTGGAGCACAGTATCTCGATCATAGACAAGCATAACTAAAGTAGTGCTATAAAATTGACTTAATATGTGACTAGTAATCAGCTGAAGTATAACGGAATGGATATTAAAAATGCCAACAGCAGGTGGATCTGGGTGTTTTGTGACATGCTATATGCCTAGTAAGTATTGCAACTCCAATGGAATGTGATAAAAGTGCCAACAACTGCTGGTTTTGGGATTCCTTAGGATATTTATATCTGGTTAGTAACTGTTCCAACTACAACGGAATGTTAACTAAAACTGCCCACTACTTATGCTTCAGGATGACTCATGCTATCTATATCTAATTAGTAACTGCTACAGCTATAACGGAATGAATAAAACTGCCAACTATACGAGTTCCTTGGTCTGACTTCCTCGTTTGGTCTCGAGGGGGAAATACAAGGATGGGTTTGTTTGGTGTTAGCTTCAGGTTGGATCCGAATAGGTCTTTCTTATCCCTCTCTGATAACCGCCAGTTGTATCGAGTCTCTATAGGTTGTTTAGTGCTGATGCGCTATCTCTTCAGCCTACCATACCTGTGTAGGCGAGAGCCGTCGAATTCTAGCCTCGCCATGTACTGGCCTCAGTACTGACGCTCCTCTTTTTCCTTTGCCCTTTGTCGGCACCCCTTTTGTTTTAGCAGGTTTGAGATCGACGTCGTTAGCAGGGTTACCCTTCCGGCTTGGCCTGGGCAGGGTTATGGACGCCATTGATTATTCTTCAGGGCTCTTAGCCCCATTTGCATTTTGTCCGTAGTCGGACGCTCTAACGTTTTCAAGGTGATTTGGATCTTTGTATTGTATATCTGTATTCTTGACTTGTTGAGTCGCTGTTGTATGTATATCTGTTCTATGTGTCCCATCGAGGACTGTTGTGTAATGGTATTACTTCGTTTTCCACCCGCACGAAAGTGACTGGTGGGCGTCCTTGAATTGTTTCTATGCGGGTTTGGCGGAAAGGGCTAAAACTTGCATAGGGCAGATTCGAGGGTGTTACATTTACCAACATGTTGAACCAACGATTCCCATGTTTTATTTATGAGTTTTCAAACTTCCCAGCTAACTCTGCCTATTTTACCGAATGACTTTATGTCGATTTATCAAAATTAGGTCAAATTGAAACTACAAGTAAATTGTAGGTTGCTTTGAAAGTTTTATGAAAAATCTTTTGGAGGTACCCATCAAGGGGTCACAATTAATATATCATAAAACACTGCGATTTTGATGATAGGTTCAACTTCTTGCTAAGATTTTGCATCTTGACAATTTAACGAAATTAGGTCAAACTTGAGCTACAAGTAAGCGTGATAGATTGCTATTGAATTAAATGTATTTCTAGAGGTAGATTGGTGCATCTTCATGTAGTAAACAATGTCCTTGGTGTTAGTTTCCAACTATCACGAAAGAACATTTAATTCTCAATTTTTTGAGTGATGACAAGATTGTTCTTTTACGTAAAGAAAAACAGAAGAATATGCATCTGAATACCACAAGACAAGTTTTCAAACATAAATGTATGGACGTCAATTTCATTTTACCTTTTTAGGTCCTTGATGTAAAATGTACTCACACCGTCCTTGTAAAATTTAAACCTAAAAGCAAGTGGTAACATTTAAAAGTATTTAAGATTATTAGTTGTCGATGAGTATGAATGTTCTTGGATTTCAATCCAAACGACCAAGGTCATGGCCATATCTACATCATACTTTATGCTGATGATGATCCCATGTCCATGAATTTTCATGCCGCCAACTCTGGCCATATATTTTGAAAACAAACAAAGAGAAAGTAGTATAAAGAGTATGGCTCGATGAGCTTCTCTCTCGAGAAGGACCCAAACATGACTGTTTTTCTTGGTTAATTTTAGGGTCCTTCGTGATAAATTTATGGACCTCGATGTAATTTTACCCTTTTTAGGTCCTTGCTGTAAAATGTACTCCCACTGTCCTTGTAAAATTTGAACACAAAAGCAAGTGGTAAAATTTAAACGTATTTAAGCTTATTAGTTGTCAATGAGTATGAACATTCTTGCATTTCAAGCCGAACCACTAGGATCATGGACATATGTACATCATACTTTATGCTGATGATTCATGATCCCATATCGAAGAATTTGCATGACGCAAAATTTGGCCATGTATTTTAAAAACAAACGAAGAGGCAGTAGTACTACGAAGACTATGGCTTGGTCAGGTTCTTGCTCGAGAAGGAGCCAAACCTGACTGTTTTCCTTTGCTTAATTTTAAGGCGTGCTTCGTGCTAAATTTTTGTACCTCGATGTAATTTTCCCCTTTTAGTTCCTTGATGAAACCAAATGAATAAGAAGTACTATGAAGAGTATGGATCGATCAGTTGTTCTCTCGAGAAGGAGCTGAACCTGACTATTTTATTTGCTTTATTTTAGGGTACTTCATGCTAAATGAATGGACCTCGATGTAGTTTCCCTCTTTTTAGGTCCTTGATGTAAAATGTACTCCTACCGTCTGTGTAAAATTCAAACCTACAAGTTAGTGGTAAAAGTTAAACGAATTTAAGGTTAGTTGTGAAAGAGTATGAACAATCTTGGATTTCAAGCCGAATGGCCCATTCCATGGCCATATCTACATTATACTTTACATTGATGATTCATGATCCCATATCGAAGAATTTCATGCTGCCAAATTGGTCATATTTTGAAAACAAACAAAGAGGGAAGTAGTACGAAGTGTATGGCTCGACCAGCTGCTGTCTCGAGAAGGAGACGAACTCGACTATTTTCCCTTCTTAATTTTAGGGTGCTCAGTGGTAATTAAATGTATAGACCTCGATGTAATTTTACCTTTTTTAGGTCCTTACTGTAAAATGTACTCCCACCATCCGTGTAAATTTGAACATAAAAGCAAGTGGTAAAATTTAAATATAATTAAGCTTATTAGTTGTCAATGAATATGAAAATTCTTGCATTTCAAGCCGAAAGACCAGGGTCATACATATTTACATCATACTTTATATGCCGATGATTCATGAACCCGTAACAAAGAATTTTCATGTCGCCAAATTTGGCCATATTTTGAAAACAAACAAATAGGAAGTAGTATGAAGAGTATGCATGGCTCGGCCATCTTCTCTCTCTATAAGGAGCAAAACATGACGGTTTGCCCTGCTTAATTTTAGGATGCTTCGTGCTAAATGTATGGACCTAGATGTAATTTTACCTTGTTTAGGTCCTTGATGTAAAATGTACTCCGACTGTCCGTGTAAAATTCAATCCTAAAAGAAGTTGTAAAATTTAAACATGTTGAAGATTATTATATGTCGATGAGTATGAAAATTCTTGGATTTCAAGACGAACGACCAAGGTCATGGCAATATCTACATCATACTTTATGTCGATGATTCGTGATCCCATATCCAAGAATTTGCATGCCCCCAAATTTGGCCATATTTTGAAAACAAACAAAGAGGAAGTAGTATGAAGAGTATGGCTCAATCAGCTTCTCTCACAAGAAGGAGCAAAACATGACTATTTCCCTGCTTAATTTTAGGGCGCTTCGTCCTAAATGTATGGACCTTGATGTAATTTTAGCCTTTTTAGGTCCTTGGTCTAAAATGTACTCCCACCGTTTGTACGTGTAAAATTCGAACCTAAAAGCAAGTGGTAAAATTTAAATGTATTTAAGATTATTAGTTATCGATGAGTATGAACATTCTTGGATTTCAAGACGAACGACCAAGGTCATGGACATATCTAGATCATACTTTATGTTGATGGTTCCTAATCGCATATCCAAGAATTTGCATGCGGCCAAATTTGGCCATATTTTGAAAACAAATGAAGAGGAAGTAGTATGAATAGTATGGCTCGATCAGCTTTTCTCTCGAGAAGGAGCAAAACATGATTGTTTTTCCTGATTAATTTTAGGGTGCTTCGTGCTAAATGTATGGACCTCAATGTAATTTTACCTTTTTAAGGTCCTTGATGTAAAATGTTCTCCCACCATCCACACGTGTAAAATTCAAACCTAAAAGAAACTATAAAAATTTAAGCGTATTTAAGATTATTAGTTATCGATAAGTATGAACATCCTTGGATTTCAAGAAGAACGACCAAGGTCATGGGCCTCATGGACATATCTACATCATACTTTATGCTGATGATTCATGATCCCCTATCCAAGAATTTGCAAGATGCCAAATTTGGCCATATTTTGAAAACAAACGAAGAGGAAGTAGTATGAAGAGTCTATGCCGATCAGCTTTTCTCTCAAGAAGGAGCAAAACATGACTGTTTTCACTGCTTAATTTCAGGGTGCTTCGTGCTAAATGTTTGGACCTCGATAAAATTTTACCTTTTTAAGTCCTTAATTTAAAATATAATCCCTACGTCCTTACGTGTAAAATTCGAACCTAAAAGCAAGTCATAAAATTTAAACGTATATAATTTTATTAGTTGCCGGTGAGTATGAACATTCTTGGATTTAAAGCCGAACGACCATGGTCATGGCCATATCTACATCATACTTTATGTTGATGATGATCCAATGTCCAGGAATTTTCATGCCACCAAATTTGGCCATATATTTTGAAAACAAACGACGAGAAAGTAGTATGAAGAGTATGGCTCTGATCTCTCGAGAAAGAGTCGGACTGCACTATTTCCCTTGCTTATTTTTAGGGTGCTTCGTGCTAAATGTAAGGACATCTATGTAATTTTATCCATTTTTAGGTCGTTGATGTAAATTGTACTCCCATCATCCATGATGTTCCATATTTGGGAGTAAATGAGTGAATCATGTCATGGTAATAATGTTGCCACTCGGAGTTTCCAACCATTAGATAAATCTAGCACAAAAACATGACTATATACATTATAATATAGATAAATCTAAGAACATTATATGGATCGGAGGGAGTAGTATATATGCATTCAAAACAAATTGTGTTTGCTCTCTCCTTCAGCGCGGCATCACCATCCCCACACGCAAAGCAAATTTGAGGACATTTCGAACTTTTTTTCTTCGTCACGGTGTGATTTGCTGTCCCTAGCTGCCTACCGGAAAAAACAATAGCGCCTAAACTAGGGCCTAGCGTTGCGGGCTGGTGCATTTACGAAATACTACTATATCTAATTTTCTGTTATTATTCCTTTTTTGCATAAGCGTCTATGTTAACGTCCCGTGTTAGTTTTCCCCTAATAAATCGGGTCGAAGTAGTCGATCTAACAATCGGAGGAGAACCGCCCCGCGCCCCTCATCGTCTTCCTCTGCTGCTCCGGCCGCTTGCGCAACATCGTAGCCCCTCTCCACCGTTGCAGAAAGGTAGAAACAGCCAACCCATTCTGACTAATCTTCCGCAGTACTCTTCCCCGGAACGACATATGGAGCGATGAAAGTGTAAGATATCTAAGCGCTACAGCAATCGGATTTGGCAACCTCCACTACGGACCGCTGAGCAATATCACCGGTTGTGCTAATCTTCTGAGCACCGTTCGCCTGGATCGCTGCATGGTTGGCATGCGTCGAGGGATTGCAGAAGATCTTGGTCTCCTGTTTGGTTTGCCCTGCCTACTTCACTCTGACCCACAGACATGGCCACTAGACCGTGACGAGCAGCTAAAAATCAGTTTTGCATGATTTTTGTAGGAATCGAATCCTTAGATTCTTTCCTATGGACTGAATTTGTATCAAAGGAATCATGGTATGCAAATTCTTTTGAACTGCAGCCCCCCACCGATGCTTAAATCCCGTAGGAATTGGAACATCTACTTGAGGCTCAACTCTGATCATGCCAATCACGTAGGTAGTTTTCCTACGTTTTATAATCGCCTGTTTTTCCCTAGCAAACCTATGAATTTCCTGTGGTCTCAATCCTGCGATTGAAAGAGGACCAAGACTTTTGCTTCAGTGTCCCCCCTCTCCTCCAAATATACTAATCTGAAAACACAAGAAGGACCAAGATTGTTGATACCTATAACGGAAGGTGTATTGGCCAATCAAGGCTGGCATTATATTTTAAGTTTCATGTGTTTTACAAACATAAGATTTCTATAAAAAGTTGGCTCTTTGGTTTACATGAATACAAAAACATAGGATTACTTTAAAACATGGTAAAAGCAAAGTCAAACCTCACGGGAGAGTATATTTATGATGCTATCGTGTCTCTTGGGACCTCATTCTTGTTCTTTGCGCGCGTAGGAATTTGAAAATGAGGTCCAAGTTGGATATGAAGAATTGCATATGAGTTTTGGAGGATTCTAACCCATAGGATTTTGGAAGTTATCAAATTCCTATGGAGTCACTTCTTAGTTCATTTGCCCTCCATTCCATCTAAACACGAGCTCCAACCTCATTCTATTTCTCCTTTGAGAAGTCCAATGCTCTTACACTATATTCTTGCAAAACTCTTGAGTTTATTTCCTATTCGCCATCCAAACACACATGTTACAAAATTCCTGCGTTTTTTATTCCTAATATTAATTTACTATAACTACCATGTCAAGCATGTGTTTTTCCTATTCCTACTTTGTTTAAACCATTGATCGAAAGAGGCCCCTAATCTTGTTAATCAATCATAGGAAATTTGCCTGTGTTTTTTCCTCTTGTCCATTCCTCTGAACAGTGCCAGCATAGGAAACTTAACTATTCCTACACTTTTTCTTTAATATAAACAAGACCTTATTCCTTGGTGTGTTTGTCTGCATGTATTCATGATTTATTCAACATGTTTCTGCATCTTTCAGATAGTAGTTTTTCTGCAAAGCTAGCTAGCACTACCCCCTTTGTCAAACATCTTGCATGCCCCTAGATATGAAGAAAATCTGTTGCAGGGCATTGACGCGTTGCTGATGCCACTAGACAATCCAACAGTAGAAGCATTTGTACCAGTTGATCATGACATACCCGGAACATGGGATGATGAAGGATTATAAAACAAGGGTCGCTGGGTAGGTGCCAACGGAGAATGGATTGCGATTGCAAAGTACCCGGGGCGCTGGTACCTCCAAAACGTCTAGAGTATGGCATGTATCGAGCTGCCATGTGTGCAGCATGTTAATATTTATCCATCGGGTAACCAGTGTTTCCCCGGCCCCCATGCACTTACCTCTACAAGCACGCGTATATCGAGCTGCTGAAGATACACATAGCAAATAAACCGTACATATTTGACAACCAATGGCACTAAAACGCGATGGCGGTGTTTGACAAATTCATTGCTACCATAGATTTTCCTTGTGATAGGGACTGGATTATCCTTCGAAACGACTATCTTGCACCATCAACGTATGTCGATGCCATTGCCAAGTGTCTAATTAGTGGTTCTATTGATCACATATACGCGGTGACAGAACCGTGAGGAGATGTTCTTGTCTGGGAACTAAACAAGTGGAGTGAGTCCCATTATTTAAAAGTAAAATTTATAAATTACTTACAATTGCATTGTTCTTGATACTTTTGCTAACTCAAATGCACATACAGGTATACTTGCAGGCCCGCGTGTCATACAGGATCTAGTAATTGAAGATCCGGCAAATGTCCAAGCCGGTGACGATGCCGAGGTTGAAGATATTGCATTACGCAGCTGGTACTTGGCAGAGTTTGGCTGGAATATTTTGTGGATTCACACCAAGGGTGCACAAACCAGTAGCCATGGTAATCCTGTATCATACATGGGTAGAGAATTGCTCACTTATCCCTCGTTCCGTTGCCACGTTTTCCAGAGGGCCCTTAATTTGGATGACCCTGTAGCACCGGACTGGATCAGAAGGGATAATCTGGAAGGGAGGTCAGTCTTTGTGTGAATCAACCAGCCATTCATCCTTGATCCCCCTACAAACTCCGAACCTGGTGATGCCGATGTTGATGAAGCTCTGCCAGTGTTCAGAGGAGACTGTGTGTTTGCTACACACGTGCGCTGCCAACATCGCCCACAGCTAGTTCTAGATTGGAGCCGCATGCATGTCAATTAGGGAGCTTCCATAGCACTACAATAAATATGCTCACTAGTGACCTTTTAATAACGACCATGGATTTTTTGGTCATAGATCTATGACCATTCTGAACCAACTGGTCATAAGGCATTTGGTAGGGTCCAAACCTTGAAAAACTATCACCAATTTTGTTAAGAAGGTCATATTTTCCAAGGATGAAAAGGTCATAGATGGATAGTACTAGTTTATGGCCTTATGTTTAGCTCACTAATACCAATTTAAATGGTCATGGCCACTGATTCTTGTTGCTTTAAAATGATTGGTCATCCACATCAACAATTTTGTCTACGTGTCGTTTCCATGTGTCAACTTCTACTGACGTGTCTGCACAGGTGTCATGTGATGCCCACTAGGACCAATAAATGATGTGTGAGACCCACCTGTCATACAACAGACCAGCCAAATAGAAACAAAAATAATATGGCAAAAAACAGCCTACCTAGAGGTCGAACTCGCGACCTCCTCCTCTCACTGAACTAACCGAACAACCACACCACCAATTGATTTGTGTATAAGTGCCCCCGCATTGTCTATTTAAATATGTGGCGCATTGTGCTCCGGAATAAATTGGCAAAAATAGGAGGAAGGGGACCCATGACCTGTGACCTCCCTGTTGAAACCGCATCCCCCAACCACCGGACCACAACTAGCTTGTTGTTGAACTTAGTCCGCGCGGCTTCTTTAATACTCACGTCCGTTGCTGGGCCTGGGCCTTGTTGTGGAGGAGGCCTAAAACTCTTTTTTTTCTCTGCAATTTCACCACCGGCTAGGCTGATGGTCCATAGTCCATTATAAGGTAGATTTTTAGTGTGAGTTTATGGGCTTTTGTAAGTTCGAGCCCACGTAAACAGAGAGAGCTCAGTTTTTTTCAAAAATTATAGAAATGAAATTTCAGTGTCAATTTTTCCTATGGCCTCGGATCGAGATGATTCCAAAATCAATTGTCAATAAAATAAGGCCTACTTTGTGTGTAAATTATAGTAGTGCCATTCCGCATCGTAATTTTGGTACTTGTTTCATAAAATAAAGTGAATCTATCGAAACATGGTCAAACCGGTGGGATTGACTATCGTTGTCTAGGAGTTGAGTCTTATTAAAATTTTAGTGGATCTCTGATAAAATAGCATATTTTGAGTCTAAAAATGATTTTTGCAAAAAATCATGAGCATTATATAATGTACATGTAGTTCAAATCGGACCCACTTCCTACCGATTCGGCAACAATTTGTCTTTTTCTCCAGGGGTGGACGGAAAGATTTCAGATACCCCAGTTGGAATATTAGCCATGTAAGGTGATCTAGTATTTTTAAAAAATAGGGTGGTACCATTTTAAAACTTTCATTTAGTAGTTGCTTATCAAAACGCCCCGTTTTTGGCACTCGAAAAATAGAAAATGCTTTTTCCATCAGCCGAAAAGGAAAACTTCCTCCTACAACATTGTTCACCGTCCCAATATACACGTGTGTGCACATTATGGACACATTATCACAAACTATGCCACGATTTAGGCGATAACATTGGTCTTTTGAGCTGAAAGCCATGAAACCTCGAACATGATAGGTCATTTCTGAGTAGGTTTTTCTGAGATATCTACAATATACCAGGTTTGGTATTTTTACTTACAACTATGTCACAAAATATGACACCACGTTAAGGATTTACCTTGTTTGGACCTTTTTGAATTTCTTATGCTCGTTTCAAAATTTTCTTATTTCAAACTATGATCAAAACGGCGGGCATGAAGATAAGGGATGAGCCTCACTAAAATTGCATTGGATCTCTGATAAAAATCATATTTTGAGTCTAAAAATGATTTTTTCAAAAAATCATGAGCATTATATAATGTACATGTAGTTCAAATCGGACCCACTTCCTACCGATTCGGCAGGAATTTGTCTTTTTTGACAGGGATGGACGGAAAGGTTTTAGATACCCCAGTTGGAACATTGTTTATGTAAGGTGTTCTAGTATTTTTAAAAAATAGGGTGTCACCATTTTAAAACTTTCACTTGGTAGTTCCTTAACAAAACGCCCCATTTTTCGCACTCGAAAAAGAGAAAATGCTTTTTTCGTGAGCCGAAAAGGAAAAATCCTCCTACAACATTGTTCTCCATCCCAAGATACACGTGTGTGCACAATATGGGTACATTATCACAAACTATGCCACGATTTAGGCCATACATTGGTCTTTTGAGCTAAAAGCCATGAAACCTCGAACATGATAAGTCATTTCTGAGTAGGTTTTTCTAAGATATTTACAATATACCAAGTTTGGTATTTTTACTTATAGCTATGTCACAAAATATGACACCATGCGAAGGATTTACCTTGTTTGGACCGTTTTGAATTTCTTATGCCCGTTTCAAAATTTTCTTATTTCAAACTATGGTCAAAACGGCGGGCATGAAGATAAGGGATGATCCTCACTAAACTTGCATTAGATCTCTGATAAAACAACATATTTTGAGTCTAAAAATTATTTTTGCAAAAAATCATGAGCATTATATAATGTACTTGTAGTTCAAATCGGACCCACTTCCTACCGATTCAGTAGAAATTTGTCTTTTTCACCAGGGGTGGACGGAAAGGTTTCAGATACCCCAGTTGGGACATTGGCCATTTAAGGTGGTCTAGTATTTTTTTAAATAGGGTAGTACCATTTTAAAACATTCACTTGGTAGTTGCTTAACAAAATGCCCCATTTTTGGCATTCAGAAAATAGAAAATGCTTTTTCTATGAGCCGAAAAGGAAAACTTACTCCTACAACATTGTTCTCCATCCCAAGATACACTTGTGTGCACAATATGGGAACATTATCACAAACTATGCCATGATTTAGGCCATAACATTGGTCTTTTGACCTGAAAGTCATGAAACCTCGAGCAAGATAGGTCATTTCTGATTGGTTTTTCTGAGATGTCTACAATGTACCAAGTTTGGTATTTTTCCTTACAACTATGTCAAAAAATATGACACCACGTGAAAGATTTACCTTGTTTGGACCTTTTTGAATTTCTTATACCCGTTTCAAAATTTTCTTATTTCAAACTATGGTCAAAACGGCGGGCATTAATATAAGAGATGAGCCTCGCTAAACTTGCATTGGATATCTGATAAAACAGCATATTGTGAGTCTAAAAATGATTTTTGCAAAAAATCATGAGCATTATATAATGTACTTGTAGTTCAAATCGGACCTAGTTCCTACCGATTCAGCAGGAATTTGTCTTTTTCGTCAGGGGTGGACGGAAAGGTTTTATATACCCTAGTTGGGACATTGGCCATGTAACATGGTAGAGTATTTTTGAAAAATATGGTGGTACCATTTTAAAACTTTCACTTGGTAGTTGCTTAACAAAACGCCCCGTTTTTGGCACTCGGAAAATAGAAAATGACATTTATGTGCGCTGAAAATGAAAACTTCCCCCTACAACATTGTTCTCCGTCCCAAGATATACGTGTGTGCACAATACAGACATATTATCACAAACTATGCCGCGATTCAGGCCATAACATTGGTCTTTTGACCTGAAAGCCTTGAAACGTCGAACAAGATAGGTCATTTATGTGAAGGTTTTTTCGAGATATTTACAATATACCAAGTCTGGTATTTTTCATTTCAAATATGTCACATAACATGGCACCGTGAGAAGGATTTACCTTGTTTGGACCGTTTTTGAATTTCTTATGCTATTTTCAAACTATGGTCAAAACTGCGGGCAATAAGGTTCTTAGCTAGGGGATGAGCCTCGCTAAAATTTTAGTGGATCTCTGAAGAAACTTCATATTGTAAGTCTAAATCTGATTTTTGTAAAAAATCATGATCATTTGATCATGTACCTATAGTTTAAATCGGACCCACTTCCTACCGATTCGGCAGACATTTGTCTTTTTTGCTAGGGGTGGACAGAAAGGTTTGAGATATCCCGGTTCAGACATTGTCCATATAATATGGTCTAGTATTTTTGAAAAATATGGTGGTAGCATTTTAAAAAATTTATTTGGTGGATGCTTCACAAAACACCCCTTTTCTAACACGAAACTGCTTATAGCTCTCTAGCTAATCAAATCCCACGAAACTGCCTCTCGCGGATCGCACCACCACACATCATGGGAACCCTACGCATCCAATGGTCATCGAGTCCTAGCATATGGTGACACGGACGCAGTCAAACCCTAACCCTAACTGTTGCGCCACTCTTCCCCTAACCCTACCTATCGCATCCTGGCGCCGCCGCTCACGCAAGGGGTGGTGTCCCCGAGCCGCCTCCCCTAACTACTGCGCCCCTCTTTCCCGCATCCTACCAATTGCATCCTGGTGCCGCCGCTCACGCAAGGGGAGGAATCCCCGTGCCATCCCTCGTGCTGGAGGATATGGTGGCCGCATCCTCCAAGGTCCTGTCTTGTCAACACCCGGATTTTTAATCCTAGATGCCTATTATGCCATACATCGCAATCCCAGGATTACCATTTTTGCGAGTCATAACAGATCTGATATCACAGTACATCATCCATTACAAACCATAATAAGGTCTTGCACAAATAAAGGATCTCATGATCCAGTCTTAGTACAAACAAGTACCGGAAAAATAAGCGTAGCGGTGGGCTCCATCTTCAGTGTCACAGGTAATGCTGATGATGGGAGATGATCCTAGTTGTCATAGCTGTCCTGATGTCCTTCTTCTGGATAGTCCTCCTCATAGTCTGGCAGCGGGAATAGCCAGGGACAAAGCTATGAGTACTCTTTAAGTACTCGCAAACTATCACTAACAAGTAAGCTAGTTCTAGTAGGAATGCTAAGTTCTAAGTTTATTTGTAAAGTTAGGTTTGAAACCTAAGCTGAGTTAAAAACAAAGAAAGATAAAATAAAGTTTGAAATCACCTAAGTGGGAACTTAGTTATCATAGTCACAACCATGTTGTGGTCAAGTCATGTCACAATTCATTTCATAAGTCATTTTGAAAACATTTTGAAACAGTATGGCCACTCCAACTGTCCATAACCGCGGACGCGGCTATTCGAATAGTTTAACACTCTACAGAGGTGGTACACTTTCACCACAAAATTTGATACATCTATTAGGGATAACCCTGAATCATCATACTTAGTATGCATATAATCAAACATAACCTTTCCTTTACACACTCTAGTATAAGCACCTCTCCTATGAGCTTGGCCTCCCAGCCATGGCCATCTGCCATCTGCCATCCTGGGTACTGCATAGGTGGACAATATTGAGAGGTAGCCTCAGCTCAAACCTATCCCGCGAGGGAACTCATACTAATGCATATAAACTTCTGGTTAAGCCTTACCCAATTTAGGTATTGTGGTTGTACGGTAAAATTGGAATGGTATCGAATCCGAACCCAACCATCAGTTTTTATAAAGGGGCTAAGGCTCATGCCTCTACATTTTCATCATCATAAACCATTTGTGTTTCTCAACACATGTCAAAACATCTCAATAGAATGACTCGTCATTCCAAGGCTTTCACAAGTCATTTTCACCAAGTATTCCCATCTAAAGTGATCAAGTTTTTGGTTTAGCTCTAAACTACTAAGTTAAGAGTGTTCACTAAGGTGGGATGCTAATCTCAATCTCATGCCATAGAATGACATCTAAATCTAACTAGATAGGCCAAGTTTTATACTCTTTATGCTATCTATAAACAAGGTAAAGAACTTTAGTAAAGTAAAAGAAAGTAAAACTTGGGATGGGTATAAATAAAAAATGGTATAACCAAATCATGCCTAATGCATCTTGCTTAGGTTATCTAGGTTGCAAGGGTTAGCTTGCATTGTTAATGATGGCTTGCCTTGATTGGTGCAGTGGTTGAAATTCTCCTCTTCTTCTTCGGGGTAGAACTCCTCCTCCTCGTAGACTTGGTCGGTACTATCGTCTATAAATACATACGGGGGTACACAATCACCAAACAATACTTAACTAGTCTATTTAGCACACTAAGGCACATATTTGATGATCTAGTATCGTCACAAACATCACAAGATTTTAATGAACTAGTTTCATTTATTTTATTTGAGAAAAGTAATTTCTACTCATTGAAATTAATTAAGATTTAATATTCTCCAATTTAAAATATGGGATCATGTGGACACATGTCATCACCACATATTATAATACATGGGAATGTGATTTAAAGGTTTGATCATATTTCAATAAGTTTAAGTTTATTATTTAAATGATTTAAAGTGACTAGAAATGCCTATATAGCATTATTTTGGTACTAGTCCAAAGTCACTGCATGTAAACCTAGATATTATTACATATTCAGATAGATATTATCAAATGTGATTTTTGAGAGTTGGAAACAACTCAAAAGCTATTATGGTTGATTTTTGAAAAATGTTTGAATGTAGAAAAGTCTCTGTTTTGTTATTTTTGCTATAGATGATCTGTAAATCTAATTGATTTAAATCCAACGGGCTTCGATAGAGATTTAAATTATATTTCTAACAAAATTGGAATCATGTCATTTGGTTAAGTAAATATTTCTGAATTGATTTTCAAACTAGTGGACAGAAACTAGATTAAGTTTAAATAGAAAATCCTAAATTTGACTTCTAGGGCCAGCGCGGGAACACTAATGGGCCGGCCCAATTACACTCCGCGGCACAGAAGACAGCTGATAGGGGGGTCCTGCATGTCAGTGGCTCTTCTAGCGCGAAGCAGTACGGGGCGATATGGACCGCACGATTAGAACCTAGATCGACGGAACACTAGCGGCTCGGTAGGGTGCAATGGGGGCATACTGTTGGGTCCGCAGCATAGAAAACAAAAAATTTCCTACTGTGTGAACTACACGCCAAGATCTATCTACTAGGTACAAAGCAACGGGTGGACGTACATCCAACGAGAACTTACCCCCGAAGACAACGAGTTTTGTTAACGAGTAGGAACTCGTGGTTGATGTAGTCGTACACTTGCCGATCTCAAGATCGTGAGGAAGTCCGAGCGCCGCAACTCAGCAGCGCATCCGTACTCGCACACACGTTCAAGCCACCGGACAACCTCCACCTCCTCGCTCCAGCAATCCAGCAGAAGCAGCAACTCCTTCTAGACGAAATGCCACCGGAAACATGCATCTCGCTAATCCGAGACCATGGGGGAATAATTCTAGAGGGGGAGAGAGATCCTTCAGAAGGAGGTGTGAGGATGAAGGAGGGAATGGGTGGCCTTTTATAGGAGGAGGGGGGTGCCCCCTCTCTCCATGGCCGGCACATGGGGGGGTGACCCCTCACCTCCCCCATTCATGTGGTGGTAACCCCTCCACATTAAAATGCCTCTTCACATTCCCTTCTAAAGTCTCCACTTTAAATGCATTAAATTTCTCCCAATTTAATGCTCTCTCATTTAATAAAACTCTTTTATTAAATTTATTCAGAATTTTGTTAATTACTTTAATTAACAAACATTCACATATAGCCCCTTGCAATATTTCAATATCACATGCAGAACCTCTTTCTACAATTTCAGCCGAAACAATTTCAGGTTTCTATTGAAACAATTCCTGCGCTTTGCAATTCTTTCGTCTGAAACATATGTGCTCCAAAATGGTGTCTAGTAACTCTTAAGTGTGCCACCCTACGGTTCGCGAATAATGTAGACATGATCGAGACCCTTCTCCGATGAATAATCAGCAGCGGGACTTGGAGATCCGTACTGACTCCTACACATTCAACGATGACTTCTGTGATCGTGAGAACCTTTAAAGCTTGTAACTAATTCCCTTTGTCTCTCGATATATTACATGTCCGAGATTCGATCATCGGTATCTCCATACCTAGTTTGATCTCATTACCGACATGCACTATTTTCTCGTTCCCGTGATATAATATTCTAGTGATCACATCACTTGCTTGCAAGCTATCTTAATGTGATATCACCGAGAGGGCCCAAAGTATATCTATCCATCATCGGGATTGACAAATTCCACTCTTGATCCATGAGCCTCAACATAACACCTTCGTAGTACTGAACCCATCTTTATAGTCACCATGTTACGGTGTGATGTTTGATGTTATCAAGATACTCTTCCGGTGTTAGTAATTAACATGATCTCATGGTCTAAGGATAAAGATTACTTCGTATGATGTTATTGCAATATAAACATAATGACTTGATCGTAATGCTATACTTCGGATGAATGTTCATCATATCATTCCACCAATGGTGTGACCTTGTTATTAACAACATCCAATGTCCATGATCAGGAAACCTTGATCATCTTGTTAATCAACAAGCTAGTCCATAAGAGAGGCATAACTAGGAACCCTTTTTGTTTATTAAACACACATGTATTGATGTTTCCTCATCAATACAATTCTAGCATGTAAAATAAACATCTATCATATATAAGGAATATATAATAACAACTTTATTATTGCCTCTCATGGCATATTTCCTTCAGTCTCCCACTTGCACTAGAGACAATAATCTAGTTCACATAGTGATAAATCTAACACCCATGGAGTTCTGGTGTTGATCACGTTTTGCCCTAGGGAGAACTTTAGTCAATGAATCTGGTACATTTAGGTCCGTGTGTAGTTTACAAATCTTTATATCTCCATCCTTGACATGCTCGCGGATGGAGTGAAACTGGCGCTTAATATGCTTGGAATTCTTGTGAGACCTCAGTTCCTTTGCGTTGTCTATGGCTCCATTGTTGTCACAATAGATCACCATTGGGTCCAGCACACTGGGAACCACACCTAGTTCCGTAATGAACTCTTTCATCCAAACCGCCTCCTGTGCCGCTTCTGAAGCAGCAACATATTCCGCCTCCGTCGTTAATCCAGCCACCACAGGTTGTTTGGAACTCCTCCAACTAACTGCTGCTCCGTTCAAGAGAAATACGTATCCAGATTGAGACTTAGAGTCATCCGGATCGGTGTCAAAGCTAGCATCAACATAACACTTAGCGACTAACTCTTCTTCACCTCCGTATATAAGAAACATATCCTTAGTTCTTCTCAAGTACTTGAGGATGTTCTTTACCGTTATCTAGTGTTCCGAACCTAGATCAGATTGGTACCTCCTAGTCAAACTAATAGCATGTGCCACATCCGGTCTTGTACATAGCATGGCATACATAATAGAGCCTATGGCCGAGGCATAGGGGATCTTATCCATCATCTCTCTTTCTTCCGCCGTAGCCGGACTTTGAGTCTTACTCAATGTCTTGCCTTGCAACATAGGTAAGAACCCCTTCTTACTTTCGTCCATATTAAACTTCTTTAATATCTTATCAAGGTATGTACTCTGTGATATCCCAATTAGGCTCCTTGATCTATCTCTACAGATTTTAATGCCTAAGATATATGACGCTTCACCAAGGTCTTTCATCGAAAATTTGTTGTTTAGATAACTTTTAACACTATTTAAAAGATCTATATCATCTCCAATCAATAATATGTCATCCACATATATATCAGAAATGCCACATTGCTCCCACTCATTTTCTTGTAAATACAAGCCTCTCCATAAGTTTGGACAAATCCAAACTCTTTGATCACCTCATCAAAGCGGAGATTCCAACTCCGGGATGCTTGCTTCAGTCCATAGATGGATCACTGAAGTTTGCATACCTTATTAGCATCCTTATGATCGACAAAACCCTTAGGTCGTATCATATACAACTCTTCTTCAATATTACCATTGAGGAACGCAATTTTGACATCCATCTGACATATTTCATAATCGAAATATGAAGCAATTGCTAACATAATCCTAACTGACTTAAGCATCGCTACGGGAGAGAATGTCTCATCATAGTCAACTCCTTGAATTTGTCGAAACCCCTTTGCGACAAGTCGAGCCTTATAGACGGTCATTTGATTACCATCAGCGTCAGTTTTTCTTTTGAAAATCCATTTATTCTCAACGGCCTTTCGATCGGGAGGTAAGTCCACCAAGTTCCAAACTTGGTTCTCGTACATGGATTCCATCTCGGATTTCATGGCTTCCAGCCATTTGTTGGAATCTAGGCTCATCATCGCTTCTTCATACGTCACAGGGTCATCCATTTCATCAACCATGAAATTCACAACAGGATTGCCGTACAGTTCAGGAGCTGCACGTATCCTACTTGACCTGCGAGGTTCGGTAGTGTCCTCTTTCGAAGTTTCATGATCATTATCATTAGCTCTCTCTTCATCAGGTGAAGTCAACTCCGAAACAACTTCCGGTGCTACGCTACTCGCCATTCCATGAAGAGAAGGTTCAATAACCTCTTCGAGTTCTACCTTCCGACTACTCACACCTTTCGCGAGAAACTCCTTATCAAGAAAGGATCCATTCTTGGCAACAAAAACCTTGCCCTCGGATCTGTGATAGATGGTATACCCAATTGTTTCCTTAGGGTATCCTATGAAGACGCATTTTTCTGCTTTGGGTTCGAATTTATCTGGTTGAAGTTTCTCCACATAAACATCGCATCCCCAAATTTAAGAAATGACAGCTTAGGTTTGTTTCCAAACCATAATTCATACGGTGTCGTTTCAACGGATTTAGATGGTGCCCGATTTAAAGTGAATGCAGCTGTTTCCAGTGCATAACTCCAAAATGACAGTGGCAAGTCAGTCAGAGACATCATAGATCGAACCATATCCAATAAGGTACGATTACGATATTCCGACACACCATTACGTTGTGGTGTTCCGGCAGGCGTGAGTTGTGAAACTATTCCACACTCTTTCATGTGTGTGCTAAACTCGTAACTTAGATACTCTCCTCCACGGTCAGACCGTAGAAATTTGATCTTTCTATTACGATGATTTTCCACTTCATTCTGAAATTCCTTGAACTTTTCAAAAGTTTCAGACTTGTGTTTAATCAAATAGATATACCCGTATCTACTCAAATCATCCGTGAAAGTAACAAAATAACGATATCCACCTCGCGCCGACACACTCATTGGTCCACACACATCAATATGTATGATTTCTAATAGATTTGTCGCCCGTTCCATTGAACCGGAAAACGGCGTTCTAGTCATCTTGCCCATAAGGCATGGCTCACATGTATCAAATGATTCAAAATCAAGTGATTCCAAAAGTCCATCAGAATGGCGTTTCTTCATGCGTTTAACTCCAATATGACCTAGACGGCAATGCCACATATATGTAGACATATCATCATCAAGTTTAATCTTTTTAGCATTAACATTATGAAAGTGTGTAATATTACTATCGAGATCTATCAGAAATAAACCATTCAACATAGGTGCATGACCATAAAAGATATCATTCTTATAAATCGAACAACCATTGTTTTCAGATTTAAAGGAATGACCACTTTGCATCAAACACGGTCCAGATACAATGTTCATGCTTAGTGTAGGCACTAAATAACAATTATTTAGGTTTATAACTAATCCTGATGGCAAATGGAGAGGTAGCGTCCCGACGGCGATCACCTCAACTTTTGATCCATTGCCGACCCCCATCCTGACCTCATCCCTTGCTAGTTGTCGCTTGTTCCGTAGCCCCTGAACCGAGTTACATGTATTAGCAACCGATCCCGTATCAAATACCTAGGTGCTACTGCGAGTACTAGTCAAGTACACATCAATAACATGTATATCACATATACCTTTGTTTGCCTTGCCGGACTTCTTGTCCGCCAAATACTTGGGGCAGTTGTGCTTCCAATGGCCAGTGCCCTTACAATAGTAGCACTCGGTGTCAGACTTAGGGCCAGCTCGGGGTTTCTTTTCAGGCATGGCAACAGAATTGTCGCCCTTCTTTCCCTTGTGCTTGCCTTTCTTGTCTTTCTTGAAACCGGTGGTCCTATTGATCATCAACACTTGATGTTCTTTCCTAATCTCCACTTCTGCAGTCTTAAGCATTGACAGAAGCTCGGGAAGAGACTTCTTCATGCCCTGCATATTATAGTTCATCACGAAGCTCTTGTAGCTAGGTGGCAGAGATTGGAGAACACGATGTATGCCTAAGTCAATGGGAATCGTTATTCCCAAGGACACAAGCTTATCGGTGTACCCAGAAATTTTGAGTACGTGCTCACTAACGGAGCTATTTTCCTCCATCATGAAGCTAAAGAACTTTTCTGTAGCATTCTAACTCTCTATGGCAGCATGGGTATCAAAAATCATTTTCAATTCTCCCATGGTATCAAAGGCATTGCCATTTTTGAAACGCTTTCGAAGTTCTGGCTCTAGCCCATACAGTATGACGCAACGAACTAAGTTGTGGTCCTCCTGACGAGTCACATAGACATTCTTTTCCTCGTCAGGGGTATCAGGAGCTGGTGGGGGCCTAGCGGTGCATCTAGCACATATTGCTTTTGTGCCGCAGTGAGGAGAATCCTCAAATTCATAGCCCAGTTGGTGAAGTTGCTACCATTCGCAGCAAGTTTCTCTTTCTCCATGAACACATTGAAATTAAAAGCAGGTGGTGCCATCTACAATAGAATTTGTAAAGTTTATTTAGACTAAGTTTATGATAGATTGAGTTCAAGTAATCCAAATTACTAATGAACTCCCACTCAAAAACGACATCCCTCGTGTCCTTTTGGTGATTACATGAACCAAATCCACTACACCAAGTCCGATCATCACGTGAGTTGATGTAGCTTCAAAGGCGAGCATCTATATGGGCATCATATCAACTATATGACTCATGCTTAACCTTTCGGTCCGTGTTCCGAGGCCATGTCTGTACATGCTAGGCTCTCCAAGTAATAACCTTAGTATTCGCGTGTGTAAAACTGTCTTACACCCGTTCCTATGAAAGCGTAGATTCGAGTACACCCGATCATCACGTGATGTCTCGAAACACGATCCACAGAACGGTGCATACTTAAGGAAGAACACATTTTTATCTTGATATCTAAATGAGGGATCATCTTATAATGCTACCAAAAGCGCCAAACTAGCAGTATAAGATGCAAACATCTAATGTGTAAAGTGAGATGATATGGTCCATGCATTTGATCTCTATCACTTGCATCTAGGTATGATCTCTATCATTCCTTTGTGTGTAAGGCCAAGGTCTATGGAACTTACACGTTGAGTGTGTTGTAAGAGTATCTATTATACATCTACTTACAACAATACCATATCAATACACTAGCCCAGCAACGATCAATTGCAAGTTTTACGTGGCTTAGGGCTTTCGGAGATAGAACCATTCTCACCTACAAACATGAACCACAACGAGGATAACTATGTTATTAGCAACTCGTTGTAAATTATATATTGACTACAGTAGGAGAGACAGACACCCGCCAGCCACTTATGCAAAAGAAGTTGCATGTCAGTCGTGGAACCGGTCTCATGTACGATGACATGTAAGGTTGGTCCGGGCCGCCTCATCCCACTATGCCACCAATATCCAAAATACATAGAAGATGCAATAACATGATCATCATCGCCCACATATAAACATATGTGTACTACCCGTGCAATGCACCTATGCATAGATCAGGCTCTGATACCACTGTTGGGTTCGCATCATAGAAAACAAAAAATTTCCTACGGTGTGAAATACACGCCAAGATCTATCTACTAGGTACAAAGCAACGGGTGGACATACATCCAACGAGAACTTACCCTCAAAGACAACGAGTTTTGTTAACAAGTAGGAACTCGTGGTTGATGTAGTCGTACACTTGCCAATCTCAAGATCTTGAGGAAGTCCGAGCGCCGCAACTCAGCAGTGCATCCGTACTCGCACACACGTTCAAGCCACCGGATAACCTCCACCTCCTCGCTCCAGCGATCCAGCAGAAGAAGCAACTCCTTCCAGACGAAATGCCACTGGGAACATGTATCTCGCTAATCCGAGACCATGGGGGAATAATTCTAGAGGGGGAGAGAGATCCTTCACAAGGAGGTGTGAGGATGAAGGAGGGAATGGGTGGCCTTTTATAGGAGGAGGGGGTGCCCCCTCTCTCCATGGCCGGCGCATGGGGGGTGACCCCTCACCTCCCCCATTCATGTGGTGGTAACCCCTCCACATTAAAATGCCTCTTCGCATTCCCTTCTAAAGTCTCCACTTTAAATGCATTAAATTTCTCCAAATTTAATGCTCTCTAATTTAGTAAAACTCTTTTAATAAATCTATTCAGAATTTTGTTAATTACTTTAATTAACAAACATTCACATATAGCCCCTTGCAATATTTCAATATCACATGCAGAACCTCTTTCTGCAATTTCACCCGAAACAATTTCTGGTTTCTATTGAAACAATTCATGCGCTTTACAATTCTTTTGTCTGAAACATATGTGCTCCAAAATGGTGTCCGGTAACTCTTAAGTGTGCCACCCTACGGTTCGTGAATAATGCAGACATGATCAAGACCCTTCTCCGATCAATAATCAACAGCGGGACCTGGAGATCCGTACTGACTCCTACACATTCAACGATGACTTCTGTGATCGTGAGAACCTTTAATGCTTGTAACTAAATCCCTTTGTCTCTAGATATATTACATGTCCGAGATTCAATCATCGGTATCTCCATACCTAGTTTGATCTCGTTACCGACATGCACTCTTTTCTGGTTCCCGTGATATAACATTCTAGTGATCACATCACTTGCTTGCAAGCTATCTTAATGTGATATCACCGAGAGGGCCCAGAGTATATCTATCCGTCATCGGGATTGACAAATTCCACTCTTGATCCATGAGCCTCAACATAACACCTTCGTAGTACTAAACCCATCTTTATAGTCACCCTGTTACGGTGTGACGTTTGATGTTATCAACATACTCTTCCGGTGTTAGCAATTAACATGATCTCATGGTCTAAGGATAAAGATTACTTTGTATGATGTTATTGCAATATAAACATAATGACTTGATCGTAATGCTATACTTCGGATGAATGTTCATCACATCATTCCACCAATGGTGTGACCTTGTTATTAACAACATCCAATGTCCATGATGAGGAAACCTTGATCATCTTGTTAATCAACAATCTAGTCTATAAGAGAGGCATAACTAGGAACCCTTTTTGTTTATTATAAACACACATGTATTGATGTTTCCTGATCAATACAATTCTAGCATGTAAAATAAACATCTATCATATATAAGGAATATATAATAACAACTTTATTATTGCCTCTCAGGGCATATTTCCTTCACATACCAGGGCTCCAGCTAGTGTGGCGATAGGGGCGATCAAACGAGGAGACGATGGCGGGCTCAGGCGAGGTCGCGGCGGCTCCTGGGGTGGACGAAATTGTCGGGCCCATTTCTTCTCTGCTGCGGTGAACTCCGGTGCAATTCCGGCGAATGGCTGCTCGAGCGGATCCAGCAATGGGTGAGGAAGGATCAGTGGTGAGAGGGGAGTTGAGTTTTGTGAGGAAATGGTTCTGGGGAGGGCTCCTTATATAGGCTCGATGAGGATACCGAGAGGGCCACGGTGAGCTTGTCGGTGACGATGGTACATGACGCTAGAGGCATGGGAGGTGTAGGCGGACGGTGGCTTGCCTCCTAGCGGTCAGCTACGACATAACAGCGACGCTAGGGTGGTGGGGTTTGGTCAGGAAAGAGCGACGCTCTGCACGACAGAGGCGGTGCTCGACACGGTTCACGGCGGCTGCTGGTTGCGCGGTAGGAAATGGGCGTGTCTGGGGATGTGCTGGGGTCAAGGCAGAGCTGCACGCGCGAGTTGGGATCGAGGCGCGGCTTGTGCGGGCCTATCGGGGACGGTGCTATGGCGTGAGCTGTGCACGGTGCAGAGGTAGTGGGCGCGAGCTTTCCTCGGTGGTCCAGGGCTGGCAAGGCTCGGGGAAGGGACCAAGGGTGGCAGTGTTATCACGCCTACCTCCCTGGAGAGGCGGAAGAGGGCGGGGCGTGCTCTTGCAACGTGGGATTGGTCGGCCGGCGATCATGGCATCGGGGTGGCGCGGCACTGCTGCTCCAGGCTAAATGGTAGCTCTGTGTTGGCTTGGTTAGAGCTAGGGAGACCAGGGGACAAGAATTAAACCAAATGGCTCGATAATGCTTTGATCACAAATAGTGATAGTTAGGCAGATTTTATTTGCCTGCCAACTATTCGACACAATGGCTGCAAGAACAAAAGTTTTCAATTTTGCCAAGATTTTTGGTGGAGTTGTTGGTCCTATGCTTGAGCATCTGTGGTAGCTTGGGATTGTCAAGTTGAACTCATTTGAGTGGTTTTTGAAAAAGTGGGATCTATGCACCTACACTTCATTCCATTTTTAAATGCCATTTAAATTTAGTCTTTAAATGTTTTTGTAGGATCACAAAGTGGGCCTTGGTAGATCTTTCCTTGTAGTAGAAAGGGGTGCAAAGATTCATAAATTTTTCTGTTGGACTTTGAGTTATAGGAACACCTAAAGTGACCTAGTGGATCAAAATGGCACAAATGACCATTTGCATTTATTAATCTTGTTTGATTTCTTTTCCTTTGTATTTTGCTTGGGAATGATCTAGATGATGTGGAATTCATCTTTGAATCATTTTACAACCATTAGAACAAACAAACATGGCAATTCAAAACAATTCTATATTAATGCAACACACATATGGATTCCTAATTGTTTTAATGATAAAAAGTTTTTGTTAACCCTAAAGTGGGTGATTTGGATCTTGATAACCTTGATTAAAGTTTTGGGATGTTACATGTCGTGGAAATGGCCACGGCAGTCGCTGCCACTAGCAGCGATTGATTGTAACGTGAGGAAGAGTTGGCGGCCATCTGCGATGCGAGATGGGGGCGGATGCCCATGGGTTTACCCAGGTTCGGCCCCCCGAAGGGTAAAGACCTACTCCTGCTAGATTAGATCATTGGAGAGCAAGTTACAGGGGTGGCGAGCTCGGCGTCTAAGCAGCGAGTCGCTTGAGGGGGTGTATGATGGAACGTAAGTTCTAAGGATACCCTAGGGAGGTTTATATAGAAGTCACCTTGCTAGGGTTTACAAGTTACAACCGAGTCAGATATGAACTCGGAGTCTTTTGACCTAATCCGATTGGGCTTCAAGTATGCTCCTGGGCCTTCAGTCTCCAGTCGCCAGGCTTCTCCTTCATTCGTAGTCCAGTCGCCGTCCTTCAGGCCCACTCACAGGCCCTTCGGCCCAATCAGAAGGTCCTGCTGGGCATACCCCTTTGGCATATCGCCATCAGTAGTCCCCCCATCGTTGATTCAGGCGCAGGTGTCCCTTTGGCGATCGAAGTAGGTGAGCCCAATTTGGACGCCCAGTCGAGTCGGCGATGTACTCCATCAGAACCAAGGAGAATTTCCCCAGGTTTCCACTCGCCACCCTAATGAATGTTATTACTGCCAAGTCGCCCCTTCGGCGAGTGGAAAGACTAGCGGGTAGCAGGTGGAGTGGAGGAGTTGGACCATCAATTCTAGTCAAACTATCCGTTGGAATTTCCAACGGTAACTTCGGCGCAATTACCGTGAGTAACGGCTATCCCAATTTTGGTGGGTGGAATTCCCATATAAGGGGAGTGATGATTCAGTTCTGCGAATCCTTCCCCGCACTCTTTATTCTCCCATACAAATTCTTCCTGTCCACAATCTTCCCGCCTTCATCCTTCCGATTCGTCCTTTCCGCACCGTGCGATTCCACGTCCTACCCAATGGCGCCTCCCAAAGGCTCATGGGGAAAATCCAAGTGCACCACAGCCTAGCTCAAGTCCTTTGAGGACGCCGGAGTCCTCCTCAAGGGGAACTGGCGGGTTCCCCCCTCCTTCGAGACCGAGCCAAAATCGCGACACGGCGAATACATCTGCTTCCCCAGCCATCTTGAAAGGGGTCCGGGATTCCCCACCTCGCTCTTCTTCCGTCCCTTCTGCGCATATTATGTGATCAAACCATCGGATCTCGGCCCACACAACATCGATTAGCTGGCGATCTTCGTCGCCTTCTGCGAGTGCTATCTCGTCTGCAGATTGTATTTTCCGCTGTGGTTGGAGCTCTTCCATGGCCACATCGGGCGCGAGGCGTCCGGTGGCTTGATATTGGCCGCAGGCAGCGTCACCTTTCAATTGAAGCCAAAGGCCAATTTCATCAAGCTCCTCCTGCCGAAGAAGGCCGCCAGCGAGTGGAAGAAGAGCTGGTTCTACGTAAAAGAATCCACTCCCTCCGGCGAGGTGGCACTTCCCGAGTTCGTCGCCGAGAGGAGCGAGCCTCACCGGTTGGCACCGAAGAAGCTTCGTGAAGACCAGCGGATGGCCATCGCGGAAATGATGGACCAGATCTAGAAGCTGAAGGACCAGGGGTTGATTTCGATCAACCTCTATAATTGTTGGCTCGGGCGGCATGTGGTTCCGCTGGCGGCTCGGCCGCATTGGATGTATGAATACAGCGGGAAGCACGACCCATCCCGAACCAGCAAGGAATCATGGGAGGCCGAGGACTACAAGGCCGCCCTAAAAATGATCACTGACGCGGAGTTCACCAGCGTGTCGGTCGGGCTCACCCCGTGCACTCCCATGAAGAATGAAGCCCCCACAGTAAGTTTTCTTCCCAGTCGGTATTTTTGCACCTCAATTCTCAGTCGCTGCATTTGGTGTTTACTCGTGGTGGTTCTCAGCTTTTTCAGGTGTTGGAGGGCTGGCTCCCTCCGCTCGATGAAGAGGTTCCCCAGGAACTCGAGGAAGACTCCGAGGGAGACTCTTCCGACAACGATGGGGTGGAGCAAGAGGTTCCTCCTCCGGCGCATGTGGCTCGCAAGACCCGTATGCAGAAACATCGTGAGTTCGAAGCGAGCCGCAGCCTGGACAAACACGACGGAGGCGACGAGGTCGCGCAGGAGCACACGTCCCGGCGTACTGCTACACCGTCAAAGCCCGCACGCAAGCCAAAGTCACCAGCGAAGAAGCCAATGTCGCCGTCCAAGTCGGCGGTGGTGTTTGAGGCGGATGACGAGTCCGACGATGAAGACACCTCCGAAGTCTCATGCAAAGCCCCAAAGGACGCTATCATGATGAAGGGGTTGAAGGACGAGGGCACCAAGGCGGCGGTAGAGGTTCCCCTGGCGGTGATTGCGCCAACAGTTTTGGGGGTTCCAAGCCAGGAGGCGACTGAGGCAGCGACGTCTAAGTGGCCGCAGCCATCGATGGCGGCCGCATCTTCGGAGCCGGAGGTTCCGGCGACTGCGGCTTCGTAGTCGAGGAAGCCCGCGGTGTCGTGGGCTTCATATGTCTTCGAGAGGGGGCTCACTCGCAAGCTGGGTCTAGAATTGGACAAGCCTGCCCACATCAGCACCGGGCTTCGTGTTCTCCCGGTCGCTAAGTGAGTATTGGTTCTTCATTCCGACTCGCCTCTTGTTTTTGTATTGTCGTTATATTGACTGTGAGAATTCGAACAGATTTGGAGCCAAGAAGATTGGTTGTCCTTTGGTGGCAAAGATTCCGTCGGCCGCCACCATGGGAGAGGGCGACCTCCCCAAGAAGAGGAAATCGGCCGGAGATGTAGCAACCACGGAAGGCGCGAAGAAGCAGAAGGGGGGTGCCGACGACGCCATAGCCAAGGGCAGCGCCATGGAGCCCGATGTTGCGGCAGTCGCCGAGGAAGTGGTGGCAGCGTGATCAGAGCCAGTCTTGGCTGCGGCCACGCCGGAAGCTCTGGCCCTGACAACCAGTGCCCGCGCCAAAGCATCGGCGACGTTCCCGCGCTTCATGGCTAGGGGGTTTCCAGGCATGGCGGACACCCAGTCTCCACAGAGTCCGGAGATCGTGGATGCGAACATTGGGTCCTGTCGTGGGCGCACCTCCTTCACGATCCCGTCGACTGACGCCGGAGAACTTCACAGGATGCTTGGCGCCGCTATTCAGGTATGTCCAGTCCCCGAGTTCTTAGTCGCTGAATTTCAGCGGCTAGGAACTAACCTTCTTCCTCCTCTCCAGTCCCCGAATTCCTAGTCGCTGAATTTCAGCGGCTAGGAATTGACCTTTTTTCCTACTCTCCAGTCCCCAAGTTCTTGGTCACTGAATTTCAGCGGCTAGGAACCGGAAGTTGATTTTGGTAAGTGTTGAGGTGTGTTGTTTATTTGCAGGGTTTGCAAAGGGAGTCGACCGATCGGCAGGCCGCGAGGGAGCACTTGGAGCGTGATTTGCACGAAGCGCAGGAGGCGAACCAGCGGCTTCAGGAAACTATTGGTGAGTGTCTGCTTTTCTGTCCTTTCCTCTGTCAAGTGTGAACTATTGGTGTATGGCGCGCTGATGGTTTCTCTTTCAGATGGTTTCCCGACCGTGTTTTCCAAGCCCCGCGAAGGGTATGTTCTAGTCGCCGAGCTGGACATGGCGAATGGACGAATTGCCTCCCTGATCCAAGACTTGGAGGAGGCGAGAGCAGCCTTGGTTTCTTCAGAGGACCGAGCGAAGGCTGCTGCCGCTGTGGCTAAAGAGGAACGCAAAGCCACATATTCGATCATCGTGGGACTGCACAACAAGCAGGCCGCCCTGGAGAAGCATGTCACGGAGAGCTGCAGCAAACTCCTTGGTGAGTCTCCGTCTTTGCCTGACTTGTTCAGCGAGTCCCTGATTGGGGATGTCCGTAGTTTCACAGACCTCTGATTTGCAGCTGTGATAGGCCTAAGCGACCTGGTGTTTAGACCTTCAACGCTTCGCAGTGCATGACTGCCGTGGTGAACGCGGCCATGGCTTCGGCGTTATGTGTCCAAGCAGTTCTCCAAGGCATGTCTCCCACCGAGGTTATTCCTGGGGGACTTATGGAGGTGTGGCGCTACTTGGAGGAGGTTCCTGCCATCGTGGAGTGGATGGCACGCTCGGCGTTCAGGCGCGGGGCCACCACAGCATTGAGTTTGGGTCTCGCCCACTTCCCCGACGACTTCGACCTTGATGACGTGACGAGTGGCTACCCATCGACGACCGGTACGGTGGAGATGTCCGAGGTAGTGAAGCTGACTGCAAAGGTCGCCCCTTGCACCGATCGGGTCCTAGCTATGGGGGATCTGCTGCCATACCAGGACACGGTGTTGGCGCCTAGCGACCCCGAGCCAGAGCATCGTGATATGAAGTCGGAGAAGCCCTTCCGGTCGGTGTTGTTGAAGTCGTTAACGACATACCCAACGAACCCGTGGCAGCCTTTTATTCATGTCAAGGGGGGTGGCGGTGCTTCTTCATCAGGACCTGTGGAATAAGCAATGCAGTTGGGCGGTTTGAAATGTATGCCAAGTGGCGACTGCTGTAATGCATTTTGTAATGTATGCCAAGGGTAGTCAATCGACTCGTATTGCGACCAGGATTGTGTGGTGTGTTTATTTTTGATTGAGCGAGTCCCCGAGCGCGTCCGCCCTTTAATGGGGTATAACTCGATTGTATACTTTTGTGTTTTGTTTTGGTTGTGCATTGTTTTATCTCTCGTGTCTTCTGAGTGGCGAGTCCCTGAGCGCGAGTAGGATTGATTTGTAGGCGAGTCCCGAGCGTGGTACTCAACCGTAGTGGTCGTGTTCCTGTCGTAGGTTGTTGATGCGCTGTTTGTAACGCGTCTCCTCCCTGGCCCGGAGAGCCAGTCGCTTGGTGAGTCCAAGGCAGCTCTCTTACTTGGTGTGTTCCCGAGCCGCGTGGGGGTTCCTGTTTTGCGAAGTCCCCGTGCGTGGTACTTAACCGTTCGAGTCGCTTTGCGCGAGGATGGGAGGGACAGGTCACTGTGAGAAGCTTATACCGGTTGTCTTGGCCCGGTGGGCCAGTCGAGCTAGGCGACTCCAACGGCAGCTCCAGGTAGGTGTTTTCGTTGACGACCCAAGGCCCGGGTGTTTCCGGTGGCCTTGTGCCACACTACTTAGCCGTGCCGGTTGCTCAACCAGAGGTTGACTTCCGTGAGTAGCGTATTGCTAATATGTACGAGTGCGAGTGGCACAAGAATATAGCGAGTAGACACAATTTGTGCAATTCGAATGAATTTCATTATTTATGCCAGCTGAGTACAATTTGAGGTTCTAGCTATAGAACTTTCTAAGGAGGTTTACATTCCATGGCCTCCCGACCTCGAGCTGGCTGTCACCCCGTAGGTCGATGAGGTAGTAGGCGTCCTTTCTTACGACTCGTCCTATGGCAAATGGCCCTTCCCATGGGGTGAGAGTTTGTGCATGCCTTTCTTGTCTTGGGCCAGTCTTAGGACCAGGTCGCCTTCCTGGAAGGTGCGAGTTCGTACTCGGCAGCTGTGGTAGCGGGGGAGTCCTTGTTGGTATATGGTGGTGCGAGAGCGAGCCATGTCACGTGCCTCGTCAAGTTGATTGATGCTGTCTTGGCGGGCGACCTCGTTGGTCGCCTCGATGTAGTTGGCGATTCGAGGTGAATCGTGCTCTAGGTCAGTTGGCATTACGGCCTCGGCGCCATACACCATGAAGAAGGGTGTGAACCCGGTGGAGCGATTGACGGAAGTGCTCATCCCCCATATCACAGAGGGGAGCTCGTCGACCCAGCATCCTAGGGTGCGCTCGAGGGGCACCTGGAGTCGCGGCTTGAGCCCGTGGAGGACGCTCTGGTTGGCGCGTTCTGCTTGGCCATTCGACTTTGGGTGGGCGACTAAAGCGAGGTCGAGTTGTATGCCATGTTCTTCACAAAATTCCGCCATGGCCCCCTTGGCGAAGTTGGTGCCATTGTCCTTTATGATGCTGTGCAGGTAGCCGTATCGGTAGATGAGCTCGCGTAAGAACTTGGTGGCTGTCTTGCCGTCACACTTCTTTATTGGCTTGGCCTCGACCCATTTGGTGAACTTGTCGACCGCGACCAGGAGATGGGTGAAGCCAGATGGGGCCTTCTTGAACGGGCCTACCATGTCCATGCCCCATACGGCGAATGGCCATGTGATGCGGATCGTCTTGAGTGCCGAACCAGGGAGGTGCGTCTGGTGGGCGTACTTCTGGCACCCGATGCATCGCTAGACGATGTTGGTGGCGTCGGCGTGTGCGGTGAGCCAGTAGAAACCGTGCTGCATGGCCTTGGCGACTAGCGACTTGGTGCCAGCGTGATGGCCGCAGTCGCTGGCGTGAATATCCTGGAGGATCTTGCGGCCTTCTTCTATCTATACGCATCGCTGGAACACGCCGGTCATGCTACGTCTGTGGAGCTCGCCGTTGATGATGACGAAGGATTTGCAGCGGCGCACGATCATTCTCGCCTCCGTCTTGTTGCTTGGTAGGATTTTGTGCTCCAAGAAGGCGACGCATGGTGTTGTCCAGTCGCTAGGCTCCACAACCATGGCGACTAGGGCCGGCTCTAGTTGCAGCGGTATCCCGACGTTGATCTCCTTTGGTGGGCTGACCGACGGTTTCTAGATGGTGTCGAGGAAGACACCTGCTGGTGGCGCTTGTCGGGCCGACCCGATGTGGGAGAGGGCGTCTGCCTCCTTGTTCTTGCATCTGTCGATCCACTCGACGGAATAGCCGTCAAAGTGCCCTCCCAGCTGGTCTACCACTTGGCGATACACGATCATTGTTGGGGAGACGGCATCACACGTTCCGGCGACTAGGTCGGAGTCGCCATAGCATCGTAAGAGGTTGACGTTCATCTCCTAAGTGGCTCTCATGTCGTGAAGGAGGGCCTCGTATTCTTCCATGTTGTTGGTGTAGGGCTTGAGGTTGAGGTGGAGCACGTAGCAGAGCTTGTCTCCTTTGGGAGAGGTTAGTATGACCCCAGCCTCTGCGCCGTCAGCGTTCTTGGAGCCGTCAAAATGGAGCGACCAGTAGTGGAAGTATGGGAGCTTCTCTGGTTACTGTGCTTCTTCCCAATCTGCGAGGAAATTAGTCAGGGCTTGTGACTTGATCGCTTTGTGGGGCTCGTATTTGATGTTGTGGACGCTGATTTCGACGGCCCACTTGGCGACTCGCCCGGTCGCCTCATGATTGCGTATTATGTCTTGCAGGAGTGCGGAGGAGACCATTGTGATCGGGTGCTCCTAGAAGTAGTGTGGGAGTGGCCGCTGAGCTCGGAATACCGCGTACACCAGTTTTTGGTACTGCGGGTAGCGCTGTCGTGAATCTGTCAGGACTTTGCTGATGTAGTAGACAGGGCGCTGTATGAGGCGCTCCTTGCCCTCCTCCGGTCGTTCGACGACCATCACGGTGCTGGCAACTCGAGTGGAGGCCGCGATGTAGACGAGCATTGGCTCTTTGTCGAGTGGAGCGGCGAGGAGTGGAGCCACGAGTAGCACTTCTTTGAGCGCTTTGAGTGCGTCGTCGGCCTCCGCGTCCCATTGGAACGTGGGGTTCTTGCGCATCAGGCGGTAGAGGGGCATTGCCTTATCGCCTAGTCGGGGGATGGAGCAACTAAGGGTCGTGACTCGCCCTGCCAACTTCTGGACGTCGCGCAGGCACTCAGGTTCCCCTACTCGCGCGATGGTGTCGATCTTGGTGGGGTTGGCTTCGATGCCTCGCTTGGAGACTACATATCCCAGGAGCTGTCCGGTAGGGACGCCGAAGGTGCACTTTCCTAGGTTCAGCTTGATGTTGTACCTCCGCGGGTTTGTGAAGGTTTTGGCTAGGTCGGTGAGCAGGTCATCCTGGCGGGTGGATTTTACCACCACGTCATCGATGTAGACGTGGATGTTGTGGCCAATTTGGCTCGCGAGGCACTCCTGCATGCATCTCTAGTATGTGGCGCCGGCGTTCTTGAGGCCGAACGTCATGGCCGTGTAGCAGAAGGCGCTGAATGGTGTGATGAACGCCGTCTTCTCCTCATCCTCGACCGCCATCTTGATCTGGTTATAACCAGAGTAAGCGTCAAGGATGCACAGCGACTCTGATCCCGCGGTCGAGTCGATGATCTGATCGATGCGCGGTAGGACGAACTCCTCATTCGGGCAGGCGTTATTGAGGTTGGTGTAGTCTATACACATTCTCCATGTGTTGTTCTTTTTTAGAACCAGGACTAGGTTTGCCAGCCACTTGGAGTATTTGATTGGCCGAATGAAGCCTATGGCTAGCAGGCGCTACACTTCTTCGGCGATTGATCGGCGGCGCTCTTCATTGAAGGGCCGTAGCAACTGCTTTACTGGTCGCACTTTGGGGTCAGCATTGAGTTTGTGCTCAGCGAGTTCCCTCGGGACACCTGGCATGTCAGATGGCTTCCATGCGAAGATGTCGCGATTCTCACGGAGGAACCCGATGAGCGCGCTTTCCTATGTGGGGCTAATGTGCGCCCCGATGGTGACCGTCTGGCTAGAGTCGCCTGGGACGAGCTCGACGGTGCGGGTGTGCGTGGTCGCCTCGAACGTGGAGTTTGCGGCGGTTGGTTTCTTCAGGATGGTGGGGTCGTCCTTGTTGATGTTGCCCGCGTATTTCGCGAGCTCCTCCGCGTGGTCAGTCTCCACGGCGATGACGGCGTCGACGAGCTCTGCGCCTTTGTCCTCGCATTCCACGGCCATGTCGGGGTCGCTGTGGATGGTGATGATGCCGCTTGGCCCGGGGAGCTTCATCATGTTGTAGGCATAGTGTGGGGTCGCCATGAATGTTCCAAACTTCTGGCGTCCTAGCACACAGTGGTATGGGCTACAGAAGTTCACCAACTCGAACTCGATTCGCTCGATGTGGTAGTTCGCCGGTGTGCCGAAGGTGACAGGTAGCGTCACTTTTCCGATCGGGTATGCCTTCCAACCGGGGACGATACCGTGGAAGGCTGTCAGGGTCGGCTAGATTGCCGACTCTGGGAGCTGTAGCCTCTTGAACGTGTCCAGGTACATGATGTTGGTGGAACTCCCGCCGTCCATCAATTTCTTGGGTAGCCAGTAATCGGCCGCTTTGGGCCTGACTACCAGGGTGACTCGCCCTGGGTACTCGATTCTGGGGGCGTGGTCCTGGCGACTCCAAGTGATACTCTGCTCGGACCAGTTGAGGAAGCATGGGATGTCGACCTGTGTCACCGCATTGACAGCAACCGCGCGGGCGAGCACCTTTCTCTCGCGCTTGGTGCCGAGTCCAGTGAAGGTGTGTAGCGAGCCGACGGCGGTGGGTGTGTCCCGGGGTGGGTTGTTGTTGGGGTCCTCCCTTGCTCGCCTCACCTTCTCAATCTCTTTGAGAGAGTGGAAATCAGCGGTGTTGTGGGTGGCGGGTTTTCCCTCCCTGCTATGGTAGATGCAGGGCTGGTTGAGTAGGGCAGCAGGGTCGAATTTCGGCCTCGCTGTATTGTTGGAGCAGTAGTTTCCGCTGTCGCGCTAATTTTCTCCGTCGTGGCGGTAGCTCTTGGGGTCGCGCTGGCCGTAGCCGGTGTTGGCGACGAAGTCAACTCGGCCGTCCGTGCGGCGCTTGCCGGTGATGCGGGTGTTGCTGTAGTGCATGTCACGCAGGCACCCGCTATCATGGATGTTGGTTCGGCGTCTTCCTCCCGACTCGTCGTCGGAGTCTTGGTTGGGGTCGTCCTCCGCGTAGCGCTTGGCGATCTCGAGGAGGTCATGGATGTTGTCGAGCATCTGGTAGACCCTCTTAATCTTAGAGACTAGGGGTTCGTACCGGCACGCGTTCTTGAAGCAATGTATCGCCGTATCTGGGTGGATGTTGGAGGCGTTGATCCACAGTTCTTGCCATCTTTGAACCCAGCGGCGAGTCAACTCGCGTTGTCCCTGGATGCATCGCTCCAGGTCTTCTATGGTGGTGGCGCGGGTGTAGGAGCCCTCGAAGTGCCTGATGAAGGCGTCCCGCATTTCTTCCCAGGAATCGATGCTGTCAGCGGGGAGGGTGTTGATCCATTGCCGGGTCGCGCCCTCCATCATCAGCGGGAGGTAGCAAGCGGCGAGCAGGTCGGTGTGGCCTGCGATTCCCATTGCAATGAGTTATGTGTCCAGCCAGACAGCGGGATCGTACGTCGGGTCGTACTTTTTGATCTCCTTGGGAGCCTTGAAGTTGGCGGGGTATTTTTCCCCATGGATCATGGGTCCGAAGCATTGTGGTCCGACTCAACTGAGCGAGCCTCTTGGTTCCGGGTCGCCACGGTTAGTGAGGGTGTGCCGCAAGTCATTAGGCTAGCGTGCCCGCCACGCCTAGTTGTTGATGATGTTCGTTCGGGCATCAATGGGCTGCCCGCTGGCGGCGACCGTGTTATTTGCCGGTCATGGCTCGTTGGTGGACAGAGCGGGGTTGGTGGACCGTGGCTGGTTCGCCAAGGGCTATGGTAGAGGGCAAGTCAATGCATTGGCGATGGTGGGGTGACCACTTGACGCCGTTCTGCTTGCTGAGGAGTGGGAATACATCCGCCCCCGTGGGTCGACTCCCGCAGCTTGTTGTTCGACGGCACTGACGAGTAGGTCCTTGGCATACTAGATCTATAGCGCGTCGTCACCTTGGACGTCGAGGTTGGTGATCGCGGCATCGGCCGCGACGACGTTGTCCATCGGGGTAGAGTAGAGTGGTAGTTCATTGGCGTCGCGGGCTTGAGGCGAGATGATGATCCGCGGTTGGTCTGGCGGGGGCCTGCGGCCAATGGGTGGTGGAGGGGCTCCGGTCGCCGGTGCGCTGGGTGGTGGTCTCACGGGATTGCTTCCGCCTGGTGGCACGTTCTCGCAGTATTCATGCTCGGCCGGGCGTGTGAGGTCGCTTTCGTTGTTGAAGTTCAGGACGCGTCCCTAGACGTTGGAGTTCAGGTGGGTCCTAATGCGGCGCTGGTGGTAGAGCGATAGCTCTTGTGCCGTTTCCCGCTCGAGGCGGTATTTCTCGCGTTGGGCGAGTTCGTTGAGTTGGCCTCTGCGAGCCACACGCGGGCTTCCACCACCTCTATGGCCGTCGCAGTCGGCGGGATCAGCGTGGCGAACGGAATTTGCGGGGCGGCCGTGCTGCCCACCATGTAGATCGCATTGAAGCGATTAGATCTGGCGCGGAAGTCTTCAGGCAATTCCGAGCCGGAGTCGGAGTCGAAGATCCCGAGGATGAAGGGGTCCTCGAAATCCTCCGAGTTGGAGACTCGCGTGATGGATTCCTCTCGTGATGCGGCGGTGATGGATCCGTCGACCGAAGCAAGGGTCGCAGAGTCGGCATCATCATTTAGGGCCTCGTCGTTGGTGGCGGCGTTGGTCTCGGCCGCATCGCTGGCGGCCGAGTCGTAATTGGTGACGAGGCTTCTGATGGAGCAGACCTGCTCCTCCGAGAGCAGATCGGGGTGCGGCGACGATCCGCCGACGATCATTGTTGTGGCTGGGTCGACCGCGCTGGTGAAGCCGACGAAGAGGTTGATGGAGCCGACCGGCATCACCGCGCCGTGAGTGACCGGGCGTGACACCGGGATGTAGATGCTAGGCAGGATCTATAAGATCCCGCTGATGGCGATCATGCGGCTGGTGGCGAGCGGCCGATCGATCGGCGAGTAGGGTCTCACCGCAGAAATCAGTGTGGGCCCCCGGATTAATCCCCCGAGAATCCCTATTATGCATACAACAACGATCCCATGATCAGTTAGTCGTGGCACATAACCGACAAGTATCATTACAACATCTGATAATGTACCGAATTACAAGACTTATATAAATGCCGTTATGGTACATCAATAATCATCAGCGGAACTTCACCAAGCGCAGAGCCTGAGCCATGCCTTAACCTACAGGCAACTGACTGGGAGAACGTCCTAGCTCGCATAGTCGCCAACGCCATCTTATTCTTGATATCTGGCCAAGTTAATAGCCAGGGACAATGCCAGTGAGTACTTTGAATGTACTCGCAAACCACCTTAAGATAATAATAATAACCAGAAGGTATGCAATATGGCGGTGGTAGTAGGAGGGCTCCAAGAGGGGTTCTTTTCTCAAATAGTTTCTCTTGTAGATATAGCATCTACATATCTTTGTTGAAAAACTTTTGTAAACATTTTGGAAACCGTTTTGAAAAGTTTTGGAAAACATTAGGACTGTGTCACCCATTTGCTTCTCCTTTACGGCCATCCCATGACCAAACTCCTTCCATACCTCTCTGACCATCCCATGGTCAAAGCATGTTCCTTTCCGACCATCTCATGGTCAAAACATTTCAGAGTCATTTCTTTTCCGAAATCCTTTTTGAAAACAAAACCAGCACCGCTCTACAGCAACCTTCCCAACCGTCCATGACCGCGGATGCGGCTATTCGAATAGATTTACACTCTGCAGAGGTTGTACACTTTACCCACACCATCGTGGGTCGAGTAACTGATCAAGACTCTCCGGATGCCCACTCCAGTATAAGTGCCTACCCTATGAGTGTTAATCCCCTCAATACCGGGACGTCGAGCGAGGACCAACCGGAGCGCTTATTGTACATCCCACGTGCAGGCTTTCAATGAGGGGCTCATAGTAACGCGTGGAGGCCTACCGACCCTTCATTCCTTCTCTAGGTCGATGTCCCGCATGGACCTATATCGGAGAAGGCCCACCCTCCAGGGATCCCTGATCCCCTGTAGTTGTTGCGAGGCAGCTTATACCAGAATAGACAAACATCAAATCTAGCCCTGTCCCATTCCAGGGTAATGTGGTTGCACGGGTTAATTGTTCTAGCAAAACTGCAGAGAACCAGGTGCGTTTTTGTAAACCTTCTTCCTCCATCTTTCCTTCAGAATTTTGTAAAACAAAACCTTCTTCTTCTTCAACATCTCTTGGGAGGTCCCACCTCAGCAAGGTTTTATCATAAAACATTTGGTAAAACTTTTTCCGGGGTCTTCCCATCCTCTAGCTTTGCTTCGGCTAAATCGGGGTCTCAAAGGGGTATGGTGTTACACCATCTACCATACTAGGGACAAGTAGGTATCACCGAGAGGGTTGTACTTAGTAGTACAATAGAGGAGTAATTCGGAGGAGCCAAACCACTACCATATATATATACACATTTAATAAAACAATGTAGTTTCACAAATAGTAGACAAAACATGCATGAGTAAAATAGTAGGACAAGGCTTATGAGCAAGAAGGTGGCCTGCCTGATGATCAGCAATATGGCATAAATGTCCCTGGACTTCTTCTTTAGATAACCCATAATACCAATCCCAATAATAAATACCACTTCTTCTGCTCTCCAAATTCATCGCGACTATCGTTTTTCCGACAGCACATGCAAGCAAACCAAGCCACAATCAACACTAGACATACAAGCACCAATACATACAACAAACACGCAATTGAATAAACTACAATTAAGGTTCAGTAGTTTTAGAGAGGATTGGATTTAGGAGGTTGGGATGGTCTTGGAGAAGGGGATGGAAATCCCTTAGGATTTTCTAGTCTAGAAACATGATACCAGCAGATAGGTATTGATAAAATTAAACCAACAAAAGTGGTTTCACTATTTTATCAATTACCAATAATTTATAGTGATTTTTATAGTGAATAAGACTCTAGTTTAAGGAAATAATTCACCAGAGAAGTTCTGGAGCTCCAAAAATTATTTCCTTGGATGGCTAGGTAGGGCTTGATGTACTTGTTCACCAAGAATTGGAATCAAGTCGAGATAATTACCAGAATGCCCTCAAGAAATTACCAAAGGCAGTTATGTGGGTTTTTTGTCTTTTTGACCAAATTAAATATACAGTAATTTTGATTTGATACCAAGGACACAAGGTATGTAGTTGAAATACCTTTCTGTAGAAATTGGAATCAACCTTTTTGGAGTCAGAGCTACGGTGATGATTTTTCTAGTGATAAAACTACATACAGAGATAATTAATTCACCAAAATTGAATAGGGCCTCAATAAAAGTTGATCTCCTGGGGTTTGGTAGACATTAGTGTACCACATCATAGGGAGTTGGATTTAGGTCAATACCTCTGTTGGTTTGACCTAGAGAAATTCCTAAAGTTAGATCAGAGTTGTTTTTGTTATTTTTACTAAGGACAACCTACTCTTCACCTTGGCCCGAGATAAATGCTAGATGGTAGGCCTAAGGGTATGCTTCCAAAGGAACTGGGTTTCATCCATTTTGGAGATGTGTAGTTCTCTGAGGAATTTATTTACTAGAAAGGATACCTCTTGGTAGATACATCTACAGAGGAGATATTAGTGGTCTTTTGCCAAGCTTTTGGTGTAGCAAGATAGAAAAAACTCTAAGATATCCTAGAAAATTTGTATCTGGTCAGCTGGAGGTATTTACCATTTTGATTTTGAATTAAAGTAACTAGCCAAAAATAGATCTGGTAAAGAAATGCTAAAAGAAAAGGTGAATTTGCCTCGCGGGATGGGATCTGGCCGGATCTGGGCCTCAAGGCTGGAATTCGGCCCACCCGGACGACCAGCAACGCACAGCCGGGCTCGTTCAAATGCCGGCGCGGGGCCCAGCTGTAAGGGAGCGCGGGTGGCGAAGAGGTACGGGGCGATCAGGGGCGTTGGTGATATTTGGAGTGGATGGTGGAGGGTCGTCGTCCTCGCTGGAGAAGAACGGCGACGAGCAAACCCTAGGTAGGATCTAGGTCACGGGGGGGCTCACCTGCGGCGCGGAGGGGTGCTGGGGAGGCTCCAGGGCGAAGCGGTGGACCGAGACGAGCCCGAATAGGGGCGGCAGAGGGGTGTTTGCTCCCGGTAGGGGACTCACGTGACGGTGGCCGCGAGGGGCTCGTTAGAGCTTGACGCCAGCGACGAACGGGGCAGTACCTGGCCACAGAAACCGCACCATCAGAGAGAGGGGAAGGAGGAGAGTGTAGCATGTGACATGCAGAGAGGGAGGGGCGGAGGAGGGTGAGCTTAGCTTGTTTTGGGAAGGAGGCCGAGGTGCTTCTCTCTCCTTCACTCGAGCAGGACTGAGTAAGGGAGGAGGAGAGAGGGCTCTACTGAGGTGAGTAGAGGGGAGGGAAAGCAAACGGAGGGGCAGGGCATGCTGGGAGAGGCCTCTGGTCATATATACTAGGGAGGAGGAGTGGATGGTGCAAATGTCCATTTGGGACAAGGGGGAGGGGATTGTTGGCCAGGTGTTGGTCCAGGGGACGGTGGAGAGGGGTAGGAAGGGTATTTGGTCGTGCAGGGCTGAGAGGGGAGCTGTGGTAATTAATTAGGGTAGATCCTTGTAAGATTTAGTTCTCTCTCTCTCTTTCTAGTAGTCTAAGGGAAAAGGGGGTATTTGAATGGGTGGAGCTGCAGTGCTGGTCGACCATAGGAAGGGCGTATGTTGTAGTGCATTGCCTTGCAAGATTGGTGGTGGTTTGATATGGTTTGAAATCAAGTTTGCTTTGTTTGTAAGATTTTGATCACAAGGGGGGCTTGTGAAGGAAGTTCAAAAACTTGCATTGGACCAGGGGAGGAAATGGTACTGGTAGATAGATGAGGTCAAGGTAACCTCCTAGGATTTAACTGAGATTTTTATGTGGGGTTTTAGTCCACTTAAATCTATTTATTTGAAAAACGATAGAAGTAGTTTCTAGAAGATCATTTGATAAGTTTACATTGGACAAGTGGAGTTTTTGATGTGAGATGGTCCCAAATAGGAATACACTCTTAGGGTAATTTTCCCAAGATTTATTATGGCTTAAAAGTATTTAAAACAATTACTATTCCATTTCGGCCATTTAAGAAAATAGGCAAAAAGAAATAATAAAACCCTTCAAAAATATTTATTTTTGAAGTTGTAAGTTAGGGTATGATATATTGATCTCATTTGAGAAAAAAGTTGGGGAAGTTCTTTGGTAAAATCCAAACTTGCCTTTATGAGAGGAGTTTTGGAGATTTTGACTATTAAAGAAATTAATTAGGTTTGGAGCCAAAATAATTATGTAAAATATTTGATAAAACTTGATGATCAAGGTAGATGATGTAGACAAGGTGTAGAAAGCATTTGCAACCTTGGGATTGGAGAATCCAAGTTGATCTTGGTGGAGTACCCTAGATTAAGGATCTATGGTGATGTTAATTTCATACCATCAAAACATGGTTGTATCTTGGAGTTCAGATCTCTCCTTGGGGCATGGGGTATATGGATGGATAGACCAAGTGATGTATATCAACATGGTACAGAGGTTTGAGCTTGATCCTGCTTGAGCTCACCAAGACATGCTCTCAAACTTTGAATAAAATAAGCCTGCCAAAGCATATTATCAACTAGCCTTCAGAACCTTGTGGGTTTAAACAGCTCAACGATCCAATTGGAACAAGTGAAGTAGGTAATGATAGACCTATATGAGTAGAACACAACCATGGAAATATTTGGTCCATAGAAGGTTGGATGGTGGTGTGAGCTTCTATCAAAGTAGGCATGCTTACTAGATTTGCAGGAAAAGTTATTTTCTTGCCTGGAAAACCATCAAGAACAAGTGGGTAGGAGGATGATCCACTCAAGGGCAAGAGTGGTGCTTGGTAGTCCTTAGGAGGTTTAACAAGATTTTTCAAGTGAATTACCAAAAAAAATGCACAAGGGTTGAGAAAGGGAGGCATCCAAAAAGGTGATGTTGGAAACAAATTTCTAGACTTAGCCAAATTTGGCAGATTTAGGGTTTTTGACTAGAATGTGGGTGGTGGTGATTTTGATGGGTTGCAAGGTACCAAATCATCATCAAGTGGATGTGGTCGAAGTGTAGATTGAGTAGAAAGTATCCTTGCTTGATATTGGTCTTCATTGTCTTGGAAGCTTCTAGAATAGAAATCCTCAGAATTGATCTGGTTAAGGGTTTTAGATGATCTCCTAGTAGCTAGGGGTCATATCCAAATTTGTATTCTTGATTAGGGTGGGAAGACTTGGAGACATCTTGATCCTAGTGATGAGCTCCTAGAGTAGCTCATACTATCTCCTAAGCAGACAATTCAAACAGCAGATCAAGGCAACTCATCTTACCAACAAATCAACTACTACTAGGGTTACCACCAAGCTTAGCTTGAGGTAAGAATGGGTATTTTGAAATAGGTTAGAGTTTGAACAAGTTAAGGTCCTTGGTATCTCTACCAAGAGTAGAGTTCAAAAGCTTACAAGAAGTTTTTGGAGATTCTAGAGGTAAGAGTGGTTGAAGGTTCTGTCTTGAAAACATAAGGAGATTATATTATAAAACTCTCCATAGTTTAGGGAAATATAAGCTACTAAAATAGTTAGTTTGCAAAGGCTTCTTGGCTCAGGTTTTGAAATGCCAGAACATTTGAGAATATGTGAAGTGAGCCAGGATAGTTTTGTTAAATAGCTTTTTGACAATTGGGTTGAGGTAAGGAGTATATCTTCTAATACACATTCACAAGCAAAAACATATTCAAACAACAGGCAAGCACTTCATCACTAAACAAGAAAAAGTTTTTGTTCCCCCTGATTTTTGCATTCTTGACAACAAATCAGGGTTGCTACAATTGGGATGTTATAGATATTTCCCCCTTAAAAGAATCTCATCCCGAGATTTGGGAGAGTTAGATTAGGGGATTTAAGTCGGGTTGATACTAGGTGTATTACGGTCTCTGTCTTTGGGAGTGGTTACCCTGTCGATGAAGTTGCGCTTCAGTCTTCGGGGATGCACAGAGAATTAAGCAGAGTCCAGTCCTAATTGCAAGGGATGACCTTCTTTTCCTTCCGGACTCTATATCTAAGGGGCTGACTATCTCTAGAATGAGCTTCACGGTGTACTCGTCGGACGATAGAATCTACGGTTCTTGATCTAACGATTCCCAGCTCTAACTTAGGGTTATAGCGTATCCTATTAACAACGTTGGGGTCCAAGCTTCTGGGTTGGCTCCTGGCGAGGGTTTACTCTATTTGTGTGGGAAGGACGCAGTCTTTCCCCCTTAGGATTTGACTAGGTTAGCTCGGAGCTAACGCATTCCTTCCGCCTTTACTTTGTTGGTGGCGGTTCTGAAGATTGTCGTCCATCTTTTTCCTGTAGTCAAGGTCTTCGGAAGGCATCCGTGGAGCTATGGCCTGTGGGGCTTATATACTACTATTATTCATACATAGCCTGGTGGAGTCATTGGAGTCTCACGTCCTCTAAGCATTTAGGACCTAGGGGTTAGCGGTTCGGCGGTCCTTCAGGTGGGTCTTCAGCTGAAGTAGCGGAGGGACTTTGTAGAATCTTTAGTTAGTTGCTCATCGGATAACTCACGGATTGTTGCTTGGCAGAAAGACTTCAGATCTGGAGAGATTTTTCTAAAGTACCTTCTGGTAGACCGTATTGGAAAGATTTTAGCGGAAAGACGCAGTCTTTCCACCTTAGAGCTTCACTAAGGTGCTTCAGGAATGGTTTGGAGCTTCTGTCTTGGACGGCTGACTTGCTGTTAGTGGGAGGCTGTATCTTCCCGGAGTATTACGCTGGGGTCTTCGAGTGACGCCTCATTTTATCAACCTTGGCGGGGCTGGTTTCCTAACGAAACCTTTAGGGTGGTTAGCTCAAGGTAAATTAGCGGTTTACAACTGCTGCTGGCTATTCTTTAGTCAAATTAGGGATATCCAGCTTCGGAGGAGTTATCTTTGCGCATCCTGATCTTCAGGATATAGCCTTTTGGTGAGGAATTGCCCGTCGGCTTAGGGACAAAGGGGTCGACTAAGAATTAGTTAGTCCCAGTGGGGCTATCAGAAACTCTAATGTACCGAAGGTTGGTGGAGTTAGTTCTTTACTTCCTATCTAGCTTACCAATTCTTGTGGTTTATCGTGAGTAGTAGGGAGCCTTCGGTCATAGTCTTCCGGTTTCAGCGGGACTCTTGCTGTAGAAGACTACAGAACAGAGGAGTGATGCGCCATCAACGAGTCTTTAAGAGGCGGGTTGGACGAGGTATGCATCCTGCTGGGGGAAATCTTCGAGTTGATTCTGACTTGGCGATGTCGAACTCCTGGTTCTTGCGAGGCTTTTCCTCTCGAATACTCTCAAGGTTGGTCGGGGTCTCATTACCAACAGCTACACAAGGGGTTTCCTGAGTTACTAGGTGGGTTAACGCTCCTTGAGTCACATCTTTAAGGAGGTCAAAGCAAACCAAAACATACAAACAAGGCGAACAGAGCAAGGGAATCGCAATGTCCTCGGCAAACACTCATCAAGCAACACAGGAGGCACTTAGGCAAGCAAACACGGTCAACTCCAGGGACCAAGGAGTTAACTACTCGCAATATAGCGGAATCCTATTCTTAGGACTAGTGACCCTAGATATCTTCTTTCTTCAGGTCAGAGTCACTATCTTGCAAATGGAGCCTTCGTCGTATCTTGGATGCTTCTTGATAGTGCAACACCCGATATCTTCTGATTGTGAGGATTCCGCCGGTAGAGCGATATTGTAGTCTCCTTGTGTTTGCTGGTAGTTGCTTGTCTTCAATCTTGTTCCCATCGTCTTCACCGGGTTCTAGATCCTAGTTATTTTAAAATCCGTAGGTTTGAAGTTGGGACGAGAGTTAGAGGAAAACCATTTTTCGAAAGCTTTTACTTAGAGTAAGAGAAGAAGTAGAACTTCTTGAAACTCATTGGGAAAACTAATTTTCGAAAGCCGGGGTTTTCAAAATAAGGTCCCTGTCTAACGACCATGCTAACTTAGGTTCTCCTACAGTCAGCATGGCTCTGATACCAAGTCTGTGGGCCCCCCGGATTAATCCTCCGAGAATCCCTATTATGCATACAACCATGATCCCATGATCAGTTAGTCGTGGCACATAACCGACAAGTATCATTACAACATCCGAGAATGTACCGAATTACAAGACTTACATAAATGCCGTTATGGCTACATTAATAATTATCAGCGGAACTTCACCAAGCGCAGATCCCGAGCCATGCCTTAACCTACAGGCAACTGACTGGGAGAACGTCCTAGCTCGCATAGTCGCCAACGCCATCTTCTTCTTGATATCTGGCCAAGTTAATAGCCAGGGACAATGCCAGTGAGTACTTTGAATGTACTCGCAAACCACCTTAAGATAATAATAATAACCAGAAGGTATGCAATATGGCAGTGGTAGTAGGAGGGCTCCAAGAGGGGTTCTTTTCTCAAATAGTTTCTCTTGTAGATATAGCATCTACATATCTTTGTTGAAAAACTTTTGTAAACATTTTGGAAACTGTTTTGAAAAGTTTTGGAAAACATTAGGACTAGGTCACCCATTTGCTTCTCCTTTATGGCCATCCCATGACCAAACTCCTTCCATACCTCTCTGACCATCTCATGGTCAAAGCAGGTATCGTTTCCGACCATCCCATGGTCAAAACATTTCAGAGTCATTTATTTTCCGAAATCCTTTTTGAAAATAAAACCAGCACCGCTCTACAGCAACCTTCCTAACCGTTCATCACCACGGACACGGCTATTCGAATAGATTTACACTCTGCAGAGGTTGTACACTTTACCCACACCATCCGGGTAGACTACCCTGATCTTCACCGATCGTGGGTCGAGTAACCGATCAAGACTCTACGGATGCCCACTACAGTATAAGTTCCTACCCTATGAGTGTTAATCCCCTCAACACCGGGACGTCGGGCGAGGACCAACCGGAGCGCTTATTGCACATCCCACGTGTACGCTTTCAATGAGGGGCTCATAGTAACGCGTGGAGGCCTGCCGACCCTTCATTCCCTCTCCAGGTCGATGTCCCGCATGGACCTATATCGGAGAAGGCCCACCCTCCAGGGATCTCCGATCCCCTGTGGTTGTTGCGAGGCAGCTTATAGCAGAATAGACAAACATCAAATCCAGCCTTGTCCCATTCCAGGATAATGTGGTTGCACAGGCTAATTGTTCTAGCAAAACTACAGAGAACCAGGTGCGTTTTTGTAAACCTTTTTCCTCATCTTTCCTTCAGCATTTTGTAAAACAAAACCTTCTTCTCTTTCAACATCTCTTGGGAGGTCCCACTTCACCAAGGTTTTATCATAAAACATTTGGTAAAACTTTTTCGGGGTCTTCCCATCCTCTAGCTTTGCTTCGGCTAAATCAGGGTCTCAAAGGGGTATGGTGTTACACCATCTACCATACTAGGGACAAGTAGGTATCACCGAGAGGGTTGTACTTAGTAGTACAATAGAGGAGTATTTCGGAGGAGCCAAACCACGACCATACATATATACACTAGTTGAATGCCCGTGCGTTGCGACGGTCTAAATCTTTTCTCTATGCTACACATTGAACATGATGCATGTGAAATTTCACGTGTAACATTTATCCTTCCTCATCAGAAAATTCAATGTCATCTGAAGATTAGTGGGCATCACACGATCCTACCGACATTAATGTAAACGACGTCCTAATGGGTATTAGTGATGGAGACAACGTGGAGAAAGAGCATCAAAGCTGCATTGAAGGAGAGAAGAGCGCTTATGCATTGTGACCAGATTCATACTGATGAGCGATTACCAAAAAAAAGGAATGCAATGATAGATACTTGATTCCTATATTGTGTTACATAATAAAAAAAAATGTTGCTTCTGCGGATCCTTGTCAAGTATGAGAAAAAAATTAAATATCTTTCATGTCATCTTCCAAAAGTTAGACATAACAACTTTTAAGTTCTATATTCTGCATACAAGTACTTTGAATTGTGCATAAAATATGCTTAAGAGAGAAAACGACTGCATTTAAAACCTTTACCGCCGATAAATAAGGAAAAACACAGCTTAAAAATGTAAGATTCTGTAATAACATAACAAGCCGATTTAATTACCATGTTTTCTATCACTGCCTAGCTTCATTCAGCATCGCCGATTTTTATGCAGAATAAAAATTGTGGAGAGATACGTCTGACCATTTGGCATATGAGTTCAGTGGAGGAACATAATGGAGCTTGACCTTTTTCTTGAAGATAAAAGAGCAAATATAGGTAAAAAGAGTTGAAGAGACTAATAATGAAGTATGAACCTAGAACAACACACATTTGTGCAGTCTTGATTCAGGTCAAGCATATCCCACTTTCTTAATTCCTTCTTATTGGCATATCTTGACAATTGCGTTGCTGACCTTATGATCAATTTTTAGAAAACAACATGCTAAAATAAGTTATTTTGACATTTTATTTTCCATTCATGTGAAAAATAATATGCATGTTGTATACATATGAGAATAAATGCATCAGTACCAAAACTTGTATTTGGATGTACACCCGTAGAAGGAGAAAAAAGCTATAGTGTGCAATATAACTCTAGCTTTGTCACTCAAAATATTGAAATGATGAGTACTCAACAGAATAAAAAAATGTTTGTTTAACTCATGTGCTAGACGTGCTAATGGTTATAAATTACCTAGGAAATATAAAAATAAATCACCAATGTAAGTTCTTATAGTGGACCAAGAAAAGTTATATGCTACAATTGAATCCTACAAGAAATGCTTGTTACTATCAAATATAGACTTGACATATGAAGAGCTGGGTAACATAACACATTGATTCAAAAGAGATGTGCACCAGGACGAGGCATTGCAACGGATTCAGCGCAAGGGGTGTTCCGCTTTGTCGCGAGGCATGCATCGCCTGGCTCTCGTCGGGTGGTAAGATCTGCCAATGTGCGCTCCGACGGGCATTCTTATCTTGCCTCTCATCAGCTGGCTTCTTTTTACTGGCTTCCCTTCTGCAAGCAATCATCTTTTAACTCTCCTCAGCTCTGTCATATTTTGCCTAGCTACCATTTGGCTTTATTTCTCTCTTCGTTACTTGTATTTTTCCTAGCTGCTCTCCGACGTGCGTTTATTTCCTCTATCTGCTCGGGTGTTAGGCTATCTCGTTGTGCTTGATCATGGTTCCTCCTTTATAGATTTTTCTCATGCGTAACACTTGCATTAGAGACAATATGTTTAGAAAAAATCGATGTTCCTTGAAGTGTTATAGGGTTTTCTACAAGTTCAATGTGTACTTTGTTAAATCAAAAGCACCAGATCGGAAGCAATATTCTTAGCACATGGTTAGGCTTACGAATATAATTCTATACATAACCATACTCCAATAGAAAAAATGTCTGTGTGAATGCATACCATCTGATGTTTCTACATGATCTCCCGACTCCAACGCTATGAGGGTACTGGCTATTGGAAGCACCAACTGGTTTGATGGTTCACATATAAACAAACCATGCGACTGTTCGACCACAACTGTAAAGATTATTGCATGCCCAGATTGTCAAATAAGACCACATGTCTATTTTTTTATAGAAAATACACAACTGGCATATTATAAGCATGTTTTACTTGGATCTTTTTAACAACCTTTGATCCTTCAGCACCATCACTACAGGAAAGAACTGAGGCACCGACGACCAGATGTTGTCGGCACAACGCCACTTTGTCGTTGGCACAGGCTGTGCCGACGGGGGCAGTTGGCGTACTCCCCTCGGCGTAGCTCCTGGTTGGCACAGCGTCGTGGCTGTCGGCACAGCTCCTCCCCCTCGGCACAGCTCCTCGCAGCAGGCTCAGCGTGTCACGCGACGGCCGCGTCCTAGAGCCATCCCGACGGACTAGCCGTCGGCACAACCCTCTCTACTACGCCGACGGACAGGCCGTCGGCACATCCTATACTATTTTTTTAAAAAAAAATATTTTTTCTTTAAAAAATTAATTTTTTTAATCTTTAAATTATTTGACTCGTTAATCTCTCGCTTTCATCATTTTTAACACTATTTATACTTCATAATTGATTAAATTGCAATCTTAGTCAAACTTTCCGGTCGGTCACCCATCCTAACACTACTCTAGCTCCAGCACGCTTAACTTTCTCGTTCCTTTAGAATCTCTTTCCGAAAAGCAACTTACACATTGTTATCAATACTATGATATCAATCCTATTAACTCTTATATCATCATGTCACATGGTTGTATTTTTTGAAATTACAAGCAATAATTTAAGTAAACAACAATGAATAAGTAAAAATATTATTGAATTCAAATAAAAATATGTCACATGGTTGCTTCACAAAACCGTCTGTTTTTTGCACTCGGAAAATGGAAAATGGCTTTTTGATGCGACGAAAAGGAAAACTTCCTCCTAAAACATTGTTCGTAATCCCATGATGCAAATGTATGCACAATATGGACACATTATCACATAATATGACACCATGCGAAGGTTTCGCATTGTTTGGATCGTTTTGAATTTCTAATGCTCGTTTTAAACTATATATAATTTTTATGTTTCACTTAATTTTTGTTTACAAATGTGTAATATTTGAGTGTAGATAGATAGATCATATTTTTCTGCAAATTTTGATATATTATTTGTATTTTTCTGAATTAGAATGATTTAGTTATGATTTTCAAAAATTAATGAGGTAAAAGGAAAAATTGAAAAAGAATCTGGAGGCCTAGCCGTCGGCACAGACCAAACAATTTTTTCCAAAGAGTTGTGCCGACGACACAGCCTGGCTACCTAATGCCGTTTTTGTCGTCGTGTCTGAACTGGGGCTACGCCGAGGGCCACCATCGGCACAACCCTCTCTACTACGCCGATGGCGATGCTACGTCGAGGGCTACCCTCGGCAGCGTCTTCTACGTCGATGGCCGTCCCTACGCCGACGGCCGGGCTTGTCGGCTGGCCGGGGGAGGCAGCTACGCCGACGGCCCCGATATTTGGCCGTCGGCGTAGCCGGCCGGCCGTCAGCGCCTCAGTTCTTTCCTGTAGTGCATGGTCCATAAACAAAGAAAAAGTATTAGTGCTATAATTTCAGACAATAAATAATTTACATGGGAAAACTCAAACAAAATGGGGAAGACGGTATAACATTATTAGCAAAGGTTTCATGAATAAAAAAGTAACGACATTTGAACCTTCAGCACCATGGTTAATAAAGAAAGAATAGAGTTATTGCTACCATTTTAGACAACAATTTACCTACGTAAGTGGGAGGGCACAACCCATATCAAAGATAAACTCAACAAATACGAGTTGGAGCAGTGAACTCACTTCCAAGTTGCCACAAAAAGGTTAATGGAGAAGGGCGCAAACTGGAAGGGCAAGACCATAGCACACTTAGATCTAATTCAATTATGCTTCTTAAGAACGGATTAAAACACAAGCTGGTTTTAAGAATAAAGCACAATATTTCTAATCTTGATTGTTTAGAGGAACTCACGAAATGTGTATATAACTGCATGAAGAGATTAACCTGGATGAAAAAAATCACTAACCTAGATGATCCTCGCATCCAATCTAGAGTTCAATGTCGAGCGGTGGCTGGCGTGGTGTCGTAAAAAAATATGCAGGGGAGAGATTACCTCCTGACCCAGCAGAGAGAAGCTTATTCGAGAACCAGGTAGTTGATAGCAGACTCCGCCATGTACCTCGCAAGCGCCTCTGCAATGATGCGATGTCCCCCTGCAGAACCATTGCCTCATCGATCAATCAAACTCAAATTCTTGCTTGCATTATGGTGTGAGCTAGAAAAATGTATGGTGGTCATCTCTTCCATGTAAGCATGTAACATGAGCTCATGGCAACGCCTCTAATGGCACTGTGATGACTATTCTTATAACAAATTCCTGAATCCAATTAACCTCATTAAACTATCAACACAAATGGGTGTTCATCTCTAACCAGGTCATGTCTGAAAGTGCATTTATATCACATGAAAACAGACAAAGTCTACACACACCAGCTACCTCCTAGAATAACCATAGACCCAAGGAAATATGCAGAGAGATATGAATATTATGAAAAGTTAAACAACGTAGTAATTTGGTCAATGTATAGAGTGCAAAGTTTTTCTACGGATAATGAAAACAAGAGATCAATGCTATCAACGTGCAAACACACAGTTCCATTTTCCTGAAACTACAGAATGCAAGAGATAAACTGCACATGACACGACCTCAACAAAACATGGGACATTTAAATAATTAGAGGCTCTCAAGTTACGATGAGACATAGCAAGAGATAAATCCCACTTGATTTTCAGAACAGCCCAACAAGATTTGGCAAAAGAGCAATAAAAAAACAAGTGATCTCGTGTCTCCAATTGGCCCCAAGCGCAAAGCACACAGTTGGAGCCTCCTTCCACATGCCAATGTATGCTGAGCATCATGTCTTTTGTATTCAACCGATCCATGAACAATAACCCATCAACATCGTTCAGTTTGGGAAGGGCTCTAGATTTTCAAATGGATTTGATGGTTGGGCGTTTCGGCAATAGCTGAAAAATAAACTTGTAGAATCGAGAGGCCTTGAACTGATTAGAGCCCCAAGCAAACATTCTCACATTTTGTTCCTTTGTCGATAACTGAAAATCGGCAGTGACTAGGTGCAGTTGACTCCACTCCTCAAACGCCTGAGCTGAGAAAGGCAGATTAAAGACTGATTCTAGCGATGGTGCAGACATGAAAGATCTCATAAAAATATCCTCATTTCGGACATAAGAGAAAAACCTGGAACAGGCAATTTTTTCTACGGACATAAAGATAAAAGCCACAAGGTGGCACCTCTTGGACGACGATGCACCTTATCACAAATATACTGGATAACCATCAAGGTAGGGCAAAATTTACATAATTTGAATAGCCAGCCATATGTAAAGACACCACACTCATGAGTATTGGTTCTTCATTCCGACTCGCCTCTTGTTTTTGTATTGTCGTTATATTGACTGTGAGAATTCGAACAGATTTGGAGCCAAGAAGATTGGTTGTCCTTTGGTGGCAAAGATTCCGTCGGCCGCCACCATGGGAGAGGGCGACCTCCCCAAGAAGAGGAAATCGGCCGGAGATGTAGCGACCGCGGAAGGCGCGAAGAAGCAGAAGGGGGGTGCCGACGACGCCATAGCCAAGGGCAGCGCCATGGAGCCCGATGTTGCGGCATTCGCCGAGGAAGTGGTGGCAGCGTGATCGGAGCCAGTCTTGGCTGCGGCCGCGCCGGAAGCTCTGGCCCTGACAACCAGTGCCCGCGCCAAAGCATCGGCGACGTTCCTGCGCTTCATGGCTAGGGGGTTTCCAGGCATGGCGGACACCCAGTCTCCACAGAGTCCGGAGATCGTGGATGCGAACATTGGGTCCCGTCGTGGGCGCACCTCCTTCACGATCCCGTCGACTGACGCCGGAGAACTTCACAGGATGCTTGGCGCCGCTATTCAGGTATGTCCAGTCCCCGAGTTCTTAGTCGCTGAATTTCAGCGGCTGGGAACTAACCTTCTTCCTCCTCTCCAGTCCCCGAATTCCTAGTCGCTGAATTTCAGCGGCTAGGAATTGACATTTTTTCCTACTCTCCAGTCCCCAAGTTCTTGGTCACTGAATTTCAGCGGCTAGGAACCGGAAGTTGATTTTGGTAAGTGTTGAGGTGTGTTGTTTATTTGCAGGGTTTGCAAAGGGAGTCGACCGATCGGCAGGCCGCGAGGGAGCGCTCGGAGCGTGATCTGCACGAAGTGCAGGAGGCGAACCAGCGGCTTCAGGAAACTATTGGTGAGTGTCTGCTTTTCTGTCCTTTCCTCTGTCAAGTGTGAACTATTGGTGTATGGCGCGCTGATGGTTTCTCTTTCAGATGGTTTCCCGACCGCGTTTTCCAAGGCCCGCGAAGGGTATGTTCTAGTCGCCGAGCTGGACGTGGTGAATGGACGAATTGCCTCCCTGATCCAAGACTTGGAGGAGGCGAGAGCAGCCTCGGTTTCTTCAGAGGACCGAGCGAAGGCTGCTGTCGCTGTGGCTAAAGAGGAACGCAAAGCCACAGATTCGATCATCGTGGGACTGCACAACAAGCAGGCCGCCCTGGAGAAGCATGTCACGGAGAGCTGCAGCAAACTCCTTGGTGAGTCTCCGTCTTTGCCTGACTTGTTCGGCGAGTCCCTGATTGGGGATGTGCGTAGTTTCACAGACCTCTGATTTGCAGCTGTGATAGGCCTAAGCGACCTGGTGTTTAGACATTCAACGCTTCGCAGTGCATGACTGCCGTGGTGAACGCGGCCATGGCTTCGGCGTTATGTGTCCAAGCAGTTCTCCAAGGCATGTCCCCCACCGAGGTTATTCCTGGGGGACTGATGGAGGTGTGGCGCTACTTGGAGGAGGTGCCTGCCATCATGGAGTGGATGGCACGCTCGGCGTTCAAGCGCGGGGCCACCACAGCATTGAGTTTGGGTCTCGCCCACTTCCCCGACGACTTCGACCATGATGACGTGACGAGTGGCTACCCATCGGCGACCGGTACGGTGGAGATGTCCGAGGTAGTGAAGCTGACTGCAAAGGTCGCCCCTTGCATCGATCGGGTCCTATCTATGGGGGATCTGCTGCCATACCAGGACACGGTGTTGGCGCCTAGCGACCCCGAGCCAGAGCATCGTGATATGAAGTCGGAGAAGCCCTTCCGGTCGGTGTTGTTGAAGTCGTTAACAACATACCCAACGAACCCGTGGCAGCCTTTTACTCATGTCAAGGGGGGTGGCGGTGCTTCTTCATGAGGACCTGTGGAATAAGCAATGCAGTTGGGCGGTTTGAAATGTATGCCAAGTGGCGACTGCTGTAATGCATTTTGTAATGTATGCCAAGGGTAGTCAATCGACTCGTATTGCGACCAAGATTGTGTGGTGCGTTTATTTTTGATTGAGCGAGTCCCCGAGCGCGTCCGCCCTTTAATGGGGTATAACTCGATTGTATACTTTTGTGTTTTGTTTTGGTTGTGCATTGTTTTATCTCTCGCGTCTTCTGAGTGGCGAGTCCCTGAGCACGAGTAGGATTGATTTGTAGGCGAGTCCCGAGCGTGGTACTCAACCGTAGTGGTCGTGTTCCTGTCGTGGGTTGTTGATGCGCTGTTTGTAACGCGTCTCCTCCCTGGCCCGGAGAGCCAGTCGCTTGGTGAGTCCAAGGCAGCTCTCTTACTTGGTGTGTTCCCGAGCCGCGTGGGGGTTCCTGTTTTGTGAAGTCCCCGTGGGTGGTACTTAACCGTTCGAGTCGCTTTGCGCGAGGATGGGAGGGACAGGTCACTGTGAGAAGCTTATACCGGTTGTCTTGGCCCGGTGGGCCAGTCGGGCTAGGCGACTCGAATGGCAGCTCCGGGTAGGTGTTTTCGTTGACGACCCAAGGCCCGGGTGTTTCTGGTGGCCTTGTGCCACACTACTTAGCCGTGCCGGTGGCTCAACCAGAGGTTGACTTCCGTGAGTAGCGTATTGCTAATATGTACGAGTGCGAGTGGCACAAGAATATAGCGAGTAGACACAATTTGTGCAATTCGAATGAATTTCATTATCTATGCCAGCTGAGTACAATTTGAGGTTCTAGCTATAGAACTTTCTGAGGAGGTTTACATTCCATGGCCTCCCGACCTCGAGCTGGCTGTCACCCCGTATGTCGATGAGGTAGTAGGCGTCCTTGCTTACGACTCGTCCTATGGCAAATGGCCCTTCCCATGGGGGGAGAGTTTGTGCATGCCTTTCTTGTCTTGGGTCAGTCTTAGGACCAGGTCGTCTTCCTGGAAGATGCGAGTTCGTACTCGGCAGCTGTGGTAGCGGGGGAGTCCTTGCTGGTATATGGTGGTGCGAGAGCGAGCCATGTCACGTGCCTCGTCAAGTTGATTGATGCTGTCTTGGCGGGCGACCTCGTTGGTCGCCTCGATGTAGTTGGCGATTCGAGGTGAATCGTGCTCTAGGTCAGTTGGCATTACGGCCTCGGCGCCATACACCATGAAGAAGGGTGTGAACCCGGTTGAGCGATTGACGGAAGTGCTCATCCCCCATATCACAGAGGGGAGCTCGTCGACCCAGCATCCCGGGGTGCGCTCGAGGGGCACCTGGAGTCGCGGCTTGAGCCCGTGGAGGACGCTCTGGTTGGCGTGTTCTGCTTGGCCATTCGACTTTGGGTGGGTAACTAAAGCGAGGTCGAGTTGTATGCCATGTTCTTCACAAAATTCCGCCATGGCCCCCTTGGCGAAGTTGGTGCCATTGTCCTTTATGATGCTGTGCAGGTAGCCATATCGGTAGATGAGCTCGCGTAAGAACTTGGTGGCTGTCTTGCCGTCGCACTTCTTTATTGGCTTGGCCTCGACCCATTTGGTGAACTTGTCGACCGCGACCAGGAGATGGGTGAAGCCAGATGGGGCCTTCTTGAACGGGCCTACCATGTCCATGCCCCATACGGCAAATGGCCATGTGATGCGGATCGTCTTGAGTGCCGAACCAGGGAGGTGCGTCTGGTGGGCGTACTTCTGGCACCCGATGCATCGCTGGACGATGTTGGTGGCGTCGGCGTGTGCGGTGAGCCAGTAGAAACCGTGCTGCATGGCCTTGGCGACTAGCGACTTGGCGCCAGCGTGATGGCCACAGTCGCTGGCGTGAATATCCTGGAGGATCTTGCGGCCTTCTTCTATCTGTACGCATCGCTGGAACACGCCGGTCATGCTGCGTCTGTGGAGCTCGCCGTTGATGATGACGAAGGATTTGCAGCGGCGCACGATCATTCTCGCCTCTGTCTCGTTGCTTGGTAGGATTTTGTGCTCCAAGAAGGCAACGCATGGTGCTGTCCAGTCGCTAGGCTCCACAACCATGGCGACTAGGGACGGCTCTAGTTGCAGCGGTATTCCGACGTTGATCTCCTTTGGTGGGCTGACCGACGGTTTCTAGATGGTGTCGAGGAAGACACCTGCTGGTGGCGCTTGTCGGGCCGACCCGATGTGGGAGAGGGCGTCTGCCTCCTTGTTCTTGTATCTGTCGATCCACTCGACGGAATAGCCGTCAAAGTGCCCTCCCAGCTGGTCTACCACTTGGCGATACGCGATCATTGTTGGGGAGACGACATCACACGTTCCGGCGACTAGGTCGGAGTCGCCATAGCATCGTAAGAGGTTGACGTTCATCTCCTAAGTGGCTCTCATGTCGTGAAGGAGGGCCTCGTATTATTCCATGTTGTTGGTGTAGGGCTTGAGGTTGAGGTGGAGCACGTAGCAGAGCTTGTCTCCTTTGGGAGAGGTTAGTATGACCCCAGCCTCTGCGCCGTCAGCGTTCTTGGAGCCGTCAAAATGGAGCGACCAGTAGTGGAAGTATGGGAGCTTCTCTGGTTACTGTGCTTCTTCCCAATCTGCGAGGAAATTAGTCAGGGCTTGTGACATGATCGCTTTGTGGGGCTCGTATTTGATGTTGTGGACGCTGATTTCGACGGCCCACTTGGCGACTCGCCCGGTCGCCTCATGATTGCGTATTATGTCTTGCAGGAGTGCGGAGGAGACCATTGTGATCGGGTGCTCCTGGAAGTAGTGTGGGAGTGGCCGCTGAGCTCGGAATAACGCGTACACCAGTTTTTGGTACTGCGGGTAGCGCTGTCGTGAATATGTCAGGACTTTGCTGATGTAGTAGACAGGGCGCTGTATGAGGCGCTCCTTGCCCTCCTCCGGTCGTTCGACGACCATCACGGTGCTGGCAACTCGAGTGGAGGCTGCGATGTAGACGAGCATTGGCTCTTTGTCGAGTGGAGCGGCGAGGAGTGGAGCCGCGAGTAGCACTTCTTTGAGCGCTTTGAGTGCGTCGTCAGCCTCCGCGTCCCATTGGAACGTGGGGTTCTTGCGCATCAGGCGGTAGAGGGGCATTGCCTTCTCGCCTAGTCGGGGGATGGAGCGACTAAGGGTCGTGACTCGCCCTGCCAACTTCTGGACGTCGCGCAGGCACTCAGGTTCCCCTACTCGCGCGATGGTGTCGATCTTGGTGGGGTTGGCTTCGATGCCTCGCTTGGAGACTACATATCCCAGGAGCTGTCCGGTAGGGACGCCGAAGGTGCACTTTCCTAGGTTCAGCTTGATGTTGTACCTCCGCAGGTTTGTGAAGGTTTTGGCTAGGTCGGTGAGCAGGTCATCCTGGCGGGTGGATTTTACCACCACGTCATCGATGTAGACGTGGATGTTGTGGCCAATTTGGCTCGCGAGGCACTCCTGCATGCATCTCTGGTATGTGGCGCCGGCGTTCTTGAGGCCGAACGTCATGGCCGTGTAGCAGAAGGCGCTGAATGGTGTGATGAACGCCGTCATCTCCTCATCCTCGACCGCCATCTTGATCTGGTTATAACCAGAGTAAGCGTCGAGGATGCACAGCGACTCTGATCCCGCGGTCGAGTCGATGATCTGATCGATGCGCGGTAGGACAAACTCCTCCTTCGGGCAGGCGTTATTGAGGTTGGTGTAGTCGATACACATTCTCCATGTGTTGTTCTTTTTTAGAACCAGGACTAGGTTTGCCAGCCAGTTGGAGTATTTGATTGGCCGAATGAAGCCTATGGCTAGCAGGCGCTATACTTCTTCGGCGATTGCTCGGCGGCGCTCTTCATTGAAGGGCCGTAGCAACTGCTTTACTGGTCGCACTTTGGGGTCAGCATTGAGTTTGTGCTCAGCGAGTTCCCTCGGGACACCTGGCATGTCAGATGGCTTCCATGCGAAGATGTCGCGGTTCTCACGGAGGAACCCGATGAGCGCGCTTTCCTATGCGTGGCTAATGTGCGCCCCGATGGTGACCGTCTGGCTAGAGTCGCCTGGGACGAGCTCGACGGTGCGGGTGTGCGTGGTCGCCTCGAACGTGGAGTTTGCGGCGGTTGGTTTCTTCAGGATGGTGGGGTCGTCCTTGTTGATGTTGCCCGCGTATTTCGCGAGCTCCTCCGTGTGGTCAGTCTCCACGGCGATGACGGCGTCGGCGAGCTCTGCGCCTTTGTCCTCGCATTCCACGGCCATGTCGGGGTCGCTGTGGATGGTGATGATGCCGCTTGGCCCGGGGAGCTTCATCATGTTGTAGGCATAGTGTGGGGTCGCCATGAATGTTCCAAACTTCTGGCGTCCCAGCACACAGTGGTATGGGCTACGGAAGTTCACCAACTCGAACTCGATTCGCTCGATGTGGTAGTTCGCTGGTGTGCCGAAGGTGACAGGTAGCGTCACTTTTCCGATCGGGTATGCCTTCCAACCGGGGACGATACCGTGGAAGGGTGTCAGGGTCGGCTAGATTGCCGACTCTGGGAGCTGTAGCCTCTTGAACGTGTCCAGGTACATGATGTTGGTGGAACTCCCGCCGTCCATCAATTTCTTGGGTAGCCAGTAATCGGCCGCTTTGGGCCTGACTACCAGGGCGACTCGCCCTGGGTACTCGATTCTGGGGGCGTGGTCCTGGCGACTCCAAGTGATACTCTGCTCGGACCAGTTGAGGAAGCATGGGATGTCGACCTGTGTCACCGCATTGACAGCAACCGCGTGGGCGAGCACCTTTCTCTCGCGCTTGGTGCCGAGTCCAGTGAAGGTGTGTAGCGAGCCGATGGCGGTGGGTGTGTCCTGGGGTGGGTTGTTGTTGGGGTCCTCCCTTGCTCGCCTCACCTTCTCAATCTCTTTGAGAGAGTGGAAATCAGCGGTGTTGTGGGTGGCGGGTTTTCCCTCCCTGCTATGGTAGATGCAGGGCTGGTTGAGTAGGGCAGCAGGGTCGAATTTCGGCCTCGCTGTATTGTTGGAGCAGTAGTTTCCGCTGTCGCGCTAATTTCCTCCGTCGTGGCGGTAGCTCTTGGGGTCGCGCTGGCCGTAGCCGGTGTTGGCGACGAAGTCAACTCGGCCGTCCGTGCGGCGCTTGCCGGTGATGCGGGTGTTGCTGTAGTGCATGTCACGCAGGCACCCGCTATCATGGATGTTGGTTCGGCGTCTTCCTCCCGACTCGTCGTCGGAGTCTTGGTTGGGGTCGTCCTCCGCGTAGCGCTTGGCGATCTCGAGGAGGTCATGGATGTTGTCGAGCATCCGGTAGACCCTCTTAATCTTAGCGACTAGGGGTTCGTACCGGCACGCGTTCTTGAAGCAATGTATCGCCGTATCTGGGTGGATGCTGGAGGTGTTGATCCACAGTTCTTGCCATCTTTGAACCCAGCGGCGAGTCAACTCGCGTTGTCCCTGGATGCATCGCTCCAGGTCTTCTATGGTGGTGGCGCGGGTGTAGGAGCCCTCAAAGTGCCTGATGAAGGCGTCCCGCATTTCTTCCCAGGAATCGATGCTGTCAGCGAGGAGGGTGTTGATCCATTGCCGGGTCGCGCCCTCCATCATCAGCGGGAGGTAGCAAGCGGCGAGCAGGTCGGTGTGGCCTGCGATTCCCATTGCAATGAGTTATGTGTCCAGCCAGACAGCGGGATCGTACGTCGGGTCGTACTTTTTGATCTCCTTGGTAGCCTTGAAGTTGGCGGGGTATTTTTCCCCATGGATCATGGGTCCGAAGCATTGTGGTCCGACTCAACTGAGCGAGCCTCTTGGTTCCGGGTCGCCACGGTTAGTGAGGGTGTGCCGCAAGTCATTGGGCTAGCGTGCCCGCCACGCCTAGTTGTTGATGATGTTCGTTCGGGCATCAATGGGCTGCCCGTTGGCGGCGACCGTGTTATTTGCCGGTCATGGCTCGTTGGTGGACAGAGCGGGGTTGGTGGACCGTGGCTGGTTCGCCAAGGGCTATGGTGGAGGGCAAGTCAATGCATTGGCTATGGTGGGGTGACCACTTGACGCCGTTCTGCTTGCTGAGGAGCGGGAATACATCCGCCCCCGTGGGTCGACTCCCGCAGCTTGTTGTTCGACGGCACTGACGAGTAGGGCCTTGGCATACTAGATCTATAGCGCGTCGTCACCTTGGACATCGAGGTTGGCGATCGCGGCATCGGCCGCGACGACGTTGTCCATCGGGGTAGAGTAGAGTGGTAGTTCGTTGGCGTCGCGGGCTTGAGGGGAGATGATGATCCGCGGTTGGTCCGGCGGGGGCCTGCGGCCGATGGGTGGTGGAGGGGCTCCGGTCGCCGGTGCGCCGGGTGGTGGTCTCACGGGATTGCTTCCGCCTGGTGGCACGTTCTCGCAGTATTCATGCTCGGCCGGGCGTGTGAGGTCGCTTTCGATGTTGAAGTTCAGGATGCATCCCTAGACGTTGGAGTTCAGGCGGGTCCTAATGCGGCGCTGGTGGTAGAGCGATAGCTCTTGTGCCGTTTCCCGCTCGAGGCGGTATTTCTCGCGTTGGGCGAGTTCGTTGAGTTGGCCTCTGCGAGCCGCACGCGGGCTTCCACCACCTCTATGGCCGTCGCAGTCGGCGGGATCAGCGTGGCGAACGGAATTTGTGGGGCGGCCGTGCTGCCCACCATGTAGATCGCATTGAAGCGATTAGATCTGGCGCGGAAGTCTTCAAGCAATTCCGAGCCGGAGTCGGAGTCGAAGATACCGAGGATGAAGGGGTCCTCGAAATCCTCCGGGTTGGAGACTCGCGTGATGGATTCCTCTCGTGATGCGGCGGTGATGGATCCGTCGACCGAAGCAAGGGTCGCAGAGTCGGCATCATCATTTAGGGCCTCGTCGTTGGTGGCGGCGTTGGTCTCGGCCGCGTCGCTGGCGGCCGAGTCGTAATTGGTGATGAGGCTCCTGATGGAGCAGACCTGCTCCTCCGAGAGCAGATCGCGGTGCGGCGACGATCCGCCGACGATCATTGTTGTGGCTGGGTCGACCGCGCTGGTGAAGCCGACGAAGAGGTTGATGGAGCCGACCGGCATCACCGCGCCGTGAGTGACCGGGCGTGACGCCGGGATGTAGATGCTAGGCAGGATCTGTAAGATCCCGCTGATGGCGATCATACGGCTGGTGGTGAGCGGCCGATCGATCAGCGAGTAGGGTCTCACCGCAGAAATCAGTGTGGGCCCCCGCATTAATCCTCCGAGAATCCCTATTATGCATACAACAACGATCACATGATCAGTTAGTCGTGGCACATAACCGACAAGTATCATTACAACATCTGAGAATGTACCGAATTACAAGACTTATATAAATGCCGTTATGGCTACATCAATAATCATCAGCGGAACTTCACCAAGCGCAGAGCCTGAGCCATGCCTTAACCTACAGGCAACTGACTGGGAGAACGTCCTAGCTCGCATAGTCGCCAACGCCATCTTATTCTTGATATCTGGCCAAGTTAATAGCCAGGGACAATGCCAGTGAGTACTTTGAATGTACTCACAAACCACCTTAAGATAATAATAATAACCAGAAGGTATGCAATATGGCGGTGGTAGTAGGAGGGCTCCAAGAGGGGTTCTTTTCTCAAATAGTTTCTCTTGTAGATATAGCATCTACATATCTTTGTTGAAAAACTTTTGTAAACATTATGGAAACCGTTTTGAAAAGTTTTGGAAAACATTAGGACTGTGTCACCCATTTGCTTCTCCTTTACGGCCATCCCATGACCAAACTCCTTCCATACCTCTCTGACCATCCCATGGTCAAAGCATGTATCCTTTCCGACCATCTCATGGTCAAACCATTTCAGAGTCATTTCTTTTCCGAAATCCTTTTTGAAAACAAAACCAGCACCACTCTACAGCAACCTTCCCAACCGTCCATGACCGCGGATGCGGCTATTCGAATAGATTTACACTCTGCAGAGGTTGTACACTTTACCCACACCATCGTGGGTCGAGTAACTGATCAAGACTCTCCGGATGCCCACTCTAGTATAAGTGCCTACCCTATGAGTGTTAATCCCCTCAATACCGGGACGTCGAGCAAGGACCAACCGGAGCGCTTATTGTACATCCCACGTGCAGGCTTTCAATGAGGGGCTCATAGTAACGCGTGGAGGCCTACCGACCCTTCATTCCTTCTCTAGGTCGATGTCCCGCATGGACCTATATCAGAGAAGGCCCACCCTCCAGGGATCCCTGATCCCCTGTAGTTGTTGCGAGGCAGCTTATACCAGAATAGACAAACATCAAATCTAGCCCTGTCCCATTCCAGGGTAATGTGGTTGCACGGGTTAATTGTTCTAGCAAAACTGCAGAGAACCAGGTGCGTTTTCGTAAACCTTCTTCCTCCATCTTTCCTTCAGAATTTTGTAAAACAAAACCTTCTTCTTTTTCAACATCTCTTGGGAGGTCCCACCTCAGCAAGGTTTTATCATAAAACATTTGGTAAAACTTTTTCCGGGGTCTTCCCATCCTCTAGCTTTGCTTCGGCTAAATCGGGGTCTCAAAGGGGTATGGTGTTACACCATCTACCATACTAGGGACAAGTAGGTATCACCGAGAGGGTTGTACTTAGTAGTACAATAGAGGAGTAATTCGGAGGAGCCAAACCACTACCATATATATATACACATTTAATAAAACAATGCAGTTTCACAAATAGTAGACAAAACATGCATGAGTAAAATAGTAGGACAAGGCTTATGAGCAAGAAGGTGGCCTGCCTGATGATCAGCAAGATGGCATAAATGTCCCTGGACTTCTTCTTTAGATAACCCATAATACCAATCCCAATAATAAATACCACTTCTTCTGCCCTCCAAATTCATCGCGACTATCGTTTTTCCGACAGCACATGCAAGCAAACCAAGCCACAATCAACACTAGACATACAAGCACCAATACATACAACAAACACGCAATTGAATAAACTACAATTAAGGTTCAGTAGTTTTAGAGAGGATTGGATTTATGAGGTTGGGATGGTCTTGGAGAAGGGGATGGAAATCCCTTAGGATTTTCTAGTCTAGAAACATGATACCAGCAGATAGGTATTGATAAAATTAAACCAACAAAAGTGGTTTCACTATTTTATCAATTACCAATAATTTATAGTGATTTTTATAGTGAATAAGACTCTAGTTTAAGGAAATAATTCACCAGAGAAGTTCTGGAGCTCCAAAAATTATTTCCTTGGATGGCTAGGTAGGGCTTGATGTACTTGTTCACCGAGAGTTGGAATCAAGTCGAGATAATTACCAGAATGCCCTCAAGAAATTACCAAAGGCAGTTATGTGGGGTTTTTGTCTTTTTCACCAAATTAAATATACAGTAGTTTTGATTTGATTCCAAGGACACAAGGTATGTAGTTGAAATACCTTTCTGTAGAAATTGGAATCAACCTTTTTGGAGTCAGAGCTACGGTGATGATTTTTCTAGTGATAAAACTACATACAGATATAATTAATTCACCAAAATTGAATAGGGCCTCAATAAAAGTTGATCTCCTGGGGTTTGGTAGACATTAGTGTACCACATCATAGGGAGTTGGATTTAGGTCAATACCTCTGTTGGTTTGACCTAGAGAAATTCCTAAAGTTAGATGAGAGTTGTTTTTGTTATTTTTACTAAGGACAACCTACTCTTCACCTTGGCCTGGGATAAATGCTAGATGGTAGGCCTAAGGGTTTGCTTCCAAAGGAACTGGGTTTCATCCATTTTGGAGATGTGTAGTTCTCTGAGGAATTTATTTACTAGAAAGGATACCTCTTGGTAGATACATCTACAGAGGAGATATTAGTGGTCTTTTGCCAAGCTTTTGGTGTAGCAAGATAGACAAAACTCTAAGGTATCTTAGAAAATTTGTATCTGGTCAGCTGGAGGTATTTACCATTTTGATTTTGAATTAAAGTAACTAGCCAAAAACAGATCTGGTAAAGAAATGCTAAAAGAAAAGGTGAATTTGCCTCGCGGGATGGGATCTGGCCGGATCTGGGCCTCAAGGATGGAATTCGGCCCACCCGGACGACCAGCAACGCACGGCCGGGCTCGTTCAAATGCCGGCACGGGGCCCAGCTGTAAGGGAGCGCGGGTGGCGAAGAGGTACGGGGCGATCAGGGGCGTTGGTGATATTTTGAGTGGATGGTGGAGGGTCGTCGTCCTCGCTGGAGAAGAACGGCGACGAGCAAACCCTGGGTAGGATCTAGGTCACAGGGGGCTCACCTGCGGCGCGGAGGGGTGCTGGGGAGGCTCCAGGGCGAAGCGGTGGACCGAGACGAGCCCGAAGAGGGGCGGCAGAGGGGTGTTTGCTCCCGGTAGGGGACTCGCGTGACGGTGGCCGCGAGGGGCTCGTCGGAGCTTGACGCCAGCGACGAACGGGGCAGTACCTGGCCACAGAAACCGCACCATCAGAGAGAGGGGAAGGAGGAGAGTGTAGCATGTGACATGCAAAGAGGGAGGGGTGGAGGAGGGTGAGCTTAGCTTGTTTTGGGAAGGAGGCCGAGGTGCTTCTCTCTCCTTCACTCGAGCATGACTGAGTAAGGGAGGAGGAGAGAGGGCTCTACTGAGGTGAGTAGAGGGGAGGGAAAGCAAACGGAGGGGCAGGGCATGCTGGGAGAGGCCTCTGGCCATATATACTAGGGAGGAGGAGTGGATGGTGCAAATGTCCATTTGGGACAAGGGGGAGGGGATTGTTGGCCAGGTGTTGGTCCAGGGGACGGTGGAGAGGGGTAGGAAGGGTATTTGGTCGTGCAGGGCTGAGAGGGGAGTTGTGGTAATTAATTGTAAGATTTAGTTCTCTCTCTCTCTTTCTAGTAGTCTAAGGGAAAAGGGGGTATTTGATGGAGTGGAGCTGCAGTGCTGGTCGACCAGAGGAAGGGCGTATGTTGTAGTGCATTGCCTTGCAAGATTGGTGGTGGTTTGATATGGTTTGAAATCAAGTTTGCTTTGTTTGTAAGATTTTGATCACAAGGGGGGCTTGTGAAGGAAGTTCAAAAACTTGCATTGGACCAGGGGAGGAAATGGTACTGGTAGATAGATGAGGTCAAGGTAACCTCCTAGGATTTAACTGAGATTTTTATGTGGGGTTTTAGTCCACTTAAATCTATTTATTTGAAAAACAACAGAAGTAGTTTCTAGAAGATCATTTGATAAGTTTACATTGGACAAGTGGAGTTTTTGATGTGAGATGGTCCCAAATAGGAATACACTCTTAGGGTAATTTTCCCAAGATTTATTATGGCTTAAAAGTATTTAAAACAATTACTATTCCATTTCGGCCATTTAAGAAAATAGGCAAAAAGAAATAATAAAACCCTTCAAAAATATTTATTTTTGAAGTTGTAAGTTAGGGTATGATATATTGATCTCATTTGAGAAAAAAGTTGGGGAAGTTCTTTGGTAAAATCCAAACTTGCCTTTATGAGAGGAGTTTTGGAGATTTTGACTATTAAAGAAATTAATTAGGTTTGGAGCCAAAATAATTATGTAAAATATTTGATAAAACTTGATGATCAAGGTAGATGATGTAGACAAGGTGTAGAAAGCATTTGCAACCTTGGGATTGGAGAATCCAAGTTGATCTTGGTGGAGTACCCTAGATTAAGGATCTATGGTGATGTTAATTTCATACCATCAAAACATGGTTGTATCTTGGTGTTCAGATCTCTCCTTGGGGCATGGGGTATATGGATGGATAGACCAAGTGATGTATATCAACATGGTACAGAGGTTTGAGCTTGATCCTGCTTGAGCTCACCAAGACATGCTCTCAAACTTTGAATAAAATAAGCCTGCCAAAGCAGATTATCAACTAGCCTTCAGAACCTTGTGGGTTTAAACAGCTCAATGATCCAATTGGAACAAGTGAAGTAGGTAATGATAGACCTATATGAGTAGAACACAACCATGAAAATATTTGGTCCATAGAAGGTTGGAAGGTGGTGTGAGCTTCTATCAAAGTAGGCATGCTTACTAGATTTGCAGGAAAAGTTATTTTCTTGCCTGGAAAACCATCAAGAACAAGTGGGTAGGAGGATGATCCACTCAAGGGCAAGAGTGGTCCTTGGTAGTCCTTAGGAGGTTTAACAAGATTTTTCAAGTGAATTACCAAAAAAAATGCACAAGGGTTGAGAAAGGGAGGCATCCAAAAAGGTGATGTTGGAAACAGATTTCTAGACTTAGCCAAATTTGGCAGATTTAGGGTTTTTGACTAGAATGTGGGTGGTGGTGATTTTGATGGGTTGCAAGGTACCAAATCATCATCAAGTGGATGTGATCGAAGTGTAGATTGAGTAGAAAGTATCCTTGCTTGATATTGGTCTTCATTGTCTTGGAAGCTTCTAGAATAGAAATCCTCAGAATTGATCTGGTTAAGGGTTTTAGATGATCTCCTAGTAGCTAGGGGTCATATCCAGTATTCTATTCTTGCTTAGGGTGGGAAGACTTGGAGACATCTTGATCCTAGTGATGAGCTCCTAGAGTAGCTCATACTATCTCCTAAGCAGACAATTCAAAAAGCAGATCAAGGCAACTCATCTTACCAACAAATCAACTACTACTAGGGTTACCACCAAGCTTAGCTTGAGGTAAGAATGGGTATTTTGACATAGGTTAGAGTTTGAACAAGGTAAGGTCCTTGGTATCTCTACCAAGAGTAGAGTTCAAAAGCTTACAAGAAGGTTTTGGAGATTCTAGAGGTAAGAGTGGTTGAATGTTCTGTCTTGAAAACATAAGGAGATTATATTATAAAACTCTCCATAGTTTAGGGAAATAGAAGCTACTAAAATAGTTAGTTTGCAAAGGCTTATTGGCTCAGGTTTTGAAATGCCAGAACATTTGAGAATATGTAAAGTGAGCCAGGGTAGTTTTGTTAAATAGCTTTTTGACAATTGGGTTGAGGTAAGGAGTATATATTCTAATACACATTCACAAGCAAAAACATATTCAAACAACAGGCAAGCACTTCATCACTAAACAAGAAAAAGTTTTTGTTCCCCCTGATTTTTGCATTCTTGACAACAAATCAGGGTTGCTACAATTGGGATGTTATAGATCTTTCCCCCTTAAAAGAATCTCATCCCGAGATTCGGGAGAGTTAGATTAGGGGATTTAAGTCGGGTTGATACTAGGTGTATTACGGTCTCTGTCTTTGGGAGTGGTTACCCTGTCGATGAAGTTGCGCTTCAGTCTTCGGGGATGCACAGAGAATTAAGCAGAGTCCAGTCCTAATTGCAAGGGATGACCTTCTTTTCCTTCCGGACTCTATATCTAAGGGGCTGACTATCTCTAGAATGAGCTTCACGGTGTACTCGTCGCAGGATAGAATCTACGGTTCTTGATCTAACGATTCCCAGCTCTAACTTAGGGTTATAGCGTATCCTATTAACAACGTTGGGGTCCAAGCTTCTGGGTTGGCTCCTGGCGAGGGTTTACTCTATTTGTGTGGGAAGGACGCAGTCTTTCCCCCTTAGGATTTGACTAGGTTAGCTCGGAGCTAACGCATTCCTTCCGTCTTTACTTTGTTGGTGGCGGTTCTGAAGATTGTCGTCCATCTTTTTCCTGTAGTCAAGGTCTTCGGAAGGCATCCGTGGAGCTATGGCCTGTGGGGCTTATATACTACTATTATTCATACTTAGCCTGGTGGAGTCATTGGAGTCTCACGTCCTCTAAGCATTTAGGACCTAGGGGTTAGCGGTTCGGCGGTCCTTCAGGTGGGTCTTCAGCTGAAGTAGCGGAGGGACTTTGTAGAATCTTTAGTTAGTTGCTCATCGGATAACTCACGGATTGTTGCTTGGCAGAAAGACTTCAGATCTGGAGAGATTTTTCTAAAGTACCTTCTGGTAGACCGTATTGGAAAGATTTTAGCGGAAAGACGCAGTCTTTCCACCTTAGAGCTTCACTAAGGTGCTTCAGGAATGGTTTGGAGCTTCTGTCTTGGACGGCTGACTTGCTGTTAGTGGGAGGCTGTATCTTCCCGGAGTATTACGCTGGGGTCTTCGAGTGACGCCTCATTTTATCAACCTTGGCGGGGCTGGTTTCCTAACGAAACCTTTAGGGTGGTTATCTCAAGGTAAATTAGCGGTTTACAACTGCTGCTGGCTATTCTTTAGTCAAATTAGGGACATCCAGCTTCGGAGGAGTTATCTTTGCGCATCCTGATCTTCAGGATATAGCCTTTTGGTGAGGAATTGCCCGTCGGCTTAGGGACAAAGGGGTCGACTAAGAATTAGTTAGTCCCAGTGGGGCTATCAGAAACTCTAATGTACCGAAGGTTGGTGGAGTTAGTTCTTTACTTCCTATCTAGCTTACCAATTCTTGTGGTTTATCGTGAGTAGTAGGGAGCCTTCGGTCATAGTCTTCCGGTTTCAGCGGGACTCTTGTTGTAGAAGACTACAGAACAGAGGAGTGATGCGCCATCAACGAGTCTTTAAGAGGCGGGTTGGACGAGGTATGCATCCTGCTGGGGGAAATCTTCGAGTTGATTCTGACTTGGCGATGTCGAACTCCTGGTTCTTGCGAGGCTTTTCCTCTCGAATACTCTCAAGGTTGGTCGGGGTCTCATTACCAACAGCTACACAGGGGGTTTCCTGAGTTACTAGGTGGGTTAACGCTCCTTGAGTCACATCTTTAAGGAGGTCAAAGCAAACCAAAACATACGAACAAGGCGAACAGAGCAAGGGAATCGCAATGTCCTCGGCAAACACTCATCAAGCAACACAGGAGGCACTTAGGCAAGCAAACACGGTCAACTCCAGGGACCAAGGAGTTAACTACTCGCAATATAGTGGAATCCTATTCTTAGGACTAGTGACCCTAGATATCTTGTTTCTTCAGGTCAGAGTCACTATCTTGCAAATGGAGCCTTCGTCGTATCTTGGATGCTTCTTGATAGTGCAACACCCGATATCTTCTGATTGTGAGGATTCCGCTGGTAGAGCGATATTGTAGTCTCCTTGTGTTTGCTGGTAGTTGCTTGTCTTCAATCTTGTTCCCATCGTCTTCACCGGGTTCTAGATCCTAGTTATTTTAAAATCTGTAGGTTTGAAGTTGGGACGAGAGTTAGAGGAAAACCATTTTTCGAAAGCTTTTACTTAGAGTAAGAGAAGAAGTAGAACTTCTTGAAACTCATTGGGAAAACTAATTTTCGAAAGCCGGGGTTTTCAAAATAAGGTCCCTGTCTAACGACCATGCTAACTTAGGTTCTCCTACAGTCAGCATGGCTCTGATACCAAGTCTGTGGGCCCCCCGGATTAATCCTCTGAGAATCCCTGTTATGCATACAACCATGATCCCATGATCAGTTAGTCGTGGCACATAACCGACAAGTATCATTACAACATCCGAGAATGTACCGAATTACAAGACTTACATAAATGTCGTTATGGCTACATTAATAATTATCAGCGGAACTTCACCAAGCGCAAATCCCGAGCCATGCCTTAACCTACAGGCAACTGACTGGGAGAACGTCCTAGCTCGCATAGTCGCCAACGCCATCTTCTTCTTGATATCTGGCCAAGTTAATAGCCAGGGACAATGCCAGTGAGTACTTTGAATGTACTCGCAAACCACCTTAAGATAATAATAATAACCAGAAGGTATGCAATATGGCAGTGGTAGTAGGAGGGCTCCAAGAGGGGTTCTTTTCGCAAATAGTTTCTCTTGTAGATATAGCATCTACATATCTTTGTTGAAAAACTTTTGTAAACATTTTGGAAACTGTTTTGAAAAGTTTTGGAAAACATTAGGACTAGGTCACCCATTTGCTTCTCCTTTATGGCCATCCCATGACCAAACTCCTTCCATACCTCTCTGACCATCTCATGGTCAAAGCAGGTATCCTTTCCGACCATCCCATGGTCAAAACATTTCAGAGTCATTTATTTTCCGAAATCCTTTTTGAAAACAAAACCAGCACCGCTCTACAGCAACCTTCCCAACCGTTCATGACCACGGACGCGGCTATTCGAATAGATTTACACTCTGCAGAGGTTGTACACTTTACCCACACCATCCGGGTAGACTACCCTGATCTTCACCGATCGTGGGTCGAGTAACTGATCAAGACTCTACGAATACCCACTACAGTATAAGTTCCTACCCTATGAGTGTTAATCCCCTCAACACCGGGACGTCGGGCGAGGACCAACCGGAGCGCTTATTGCACATCCCACGTGTACGCTTTCAATGAGGGGCTCATAGTAACGCGTGGAGGCCTGCCGACCCTTCATTCCCTCTCCAGGTCGATGTCCCGCATGGACCTATATCGGAGAAGGCCCACCCTCCAGGGATCCCCGATCCCCTGTGGTTGTTGCGAGGCAGCTTATACCAGAATAGACAAACATCAAATCCAGCCTTGTCCCATTCCAGGGTAATGTGGTTGCACAGGCTAATTGTTCTAGCAAAAACTACAGAGAACCAGGTGCGTTTTTGTAAACCTTTTTCCTCATCTTTCCTTCAGCATTTTGTAAAACAAAACCTTCTTATTTTTCAACATCTCTTGGGAGGTCCCACTTCACCAAGGTTTTATCATAAAACATTTGGTAAAACTTTTTCGGGGTCTTCCCATCCTCTAGCTTTGCTTCGGCTAAATCAGGGTCTCAAAGGGGTATGGTGTTACACCATCTACCATACTAGGGACAAGTAGGTATCACCGAGAGGGTTGTACTTAGTAGTACAATAGAGGAGTATTTCGGAGGAGCCAAACCACTACCATACATATATACACTAGTTGAATGCCCGTGCGTTGCGACGGTCTAAATCTTTTCTCTATGCTGCACATTGAACATGATGCATGTGAAATTTCACGTGTAACATTTATCCTTCCTCATCAGAAAATTCAATGTCATCTGAAGATTAGTGGGCATCACACGATCCTACCGACATTAATGGAAACGACGTCCTAATGGGTATTAGTGATGGAGACAACGTGGAGAAATAGCATCAAAGCTGCATTGAAGGAGAGAAGAGCGCTTATGCATTGTGACCAGATTCATACTGATGAGCGATTACCAAAAAAAGGAATGCAGTGATAGATACTTGATTCCTATATTGTGTTACATAATAAAAAAACAATGTTGCTTCTGCGGATCCTTGTCAAGTATGAGAAAAAAATTAAATATCTTTCATGTCATCTTCCAAAAGTTAGACATAACAACTTTTAAGTTCTATATTCTGCATACAAGTACTTTGAATTGTGCATAAAATATGCTTAAGAGAGAAAACGACTACATTTAAAACCTTTACCGCCGATAAATAAGGAAAAACACAGCTTAAAAATGTAAGATTCTGTAATAACATAACAAGCCGATTTAATTACCATGTTTCCTATCACTGCCTAGCTTCATTCAGCATCGCCGATTTATGCAGAATAAAAATTGTGGAGAGATACGTCTGACCATTTGGCATATGAGTTCAGTGGAGGAACATAATGGAGCTTGACCTTTTTCTTGAAGATAAAAGAGCAAATATAGGTAAAAAGAGTTGAAGAGACTAATAATGAAGTATGAACCTAGAACAACACACATTTGTGCAGTCTTGATTCAGGTCAAGCATATCCCTCTTTCTTAATTCCTTCTTATTGGCATATCTTGACCATTGCGTTGCTGACCTTATGATCAATTTTTAGAAAACAACATGCTAAAATAAGTTATTTTGACATTTTATTTTCCATTCATATGAAAAATAATATGCATGTTGTATACATATGAGAACAAATGCATCAGTACCAAAACTTGTATTTGGATGTACACCCGTAGAAGGAGAAAAAAGCTATAGTGTGCAATATAACTCTAGCTTTGTCACTCAAAATATTGAAATGATGAGTACTCAACAGAATAAAAAAATGTTTGTTTAACTCATGTGCTAGACGTGCTAATGGTTATAAATTACCTAGGAAATATAAAAATAAATCACCAATGTAAGTTCTTATAGTGGACCAAGAAAAGTAGAAAATTATATGCTACAATTGAATCCTACAAGAAATGCTTGTTACTATCAAATATAGACTTGACATATGAAGAGCTGGGTAACATAACACATTGATTCAAAAGAGATGTGCACCAGGACGAGGCATTGCAACGGATTCAGCGCAAGGGGTGTTCCGCTTTGTCGCGAGGCATGCATCGCCTGGCTCTCGTCGGGTGGTAAGATTTGCCAATGTGCGCTCCGACGGGCATTCTTATCTTGCCTCTCATCAGCTGGCTTCTTTTTACTGGCTTCCCTTCTGCAAGCAATCATCTTTTAACTCTCCTCAGCTCTGTCATATTTTGCCTAGCTACCATTTGGCTTTATTTCTCTCTTCATTACTTGTATTTTTCCTAGCTGCTCTCCGACGTGCGTTTATTTCCTCTATCTGCTCGGGTGTTAGGCTATCTCGTTGTGCTTGATCATGGTTCCTCCTTTATAGATTTTTCTCATGCGTAACACTTGCATTAGAGACAATATGTTTAGAAAAAATCGATGTTCCTTGAAGTGTTATAGGGTTTTCTACAAGTTCAATGTGTACTTTGTTAAATCAAAAGCACCAGATCGGAAGCAATATTCTTAGCACATGGTTAGGCTTACAAATATAATTCTATACATAACCATACTCCAATAGAAAAAATGTCTGTGTGAATGCATACCATCTGATGTTTCTACATGATCTCCCGACTCCAACGCTATGAGGGTACTGGCTATTGGAAGCACCAACTGGTTTGATGGTTCACATATAAACAAACCATGCGACTGTTCGACCACAACTGTAAAGATTATTGCATGCCCAGATTGTCAAATAAGACCACATGTCTAATTTTTTATAGAAAATATACAACTGGCATATTATAAGCATGTTTTACTTGGATCTTTTTAACAACCTTTGATCCTTCAGCACCATCACTACAGGAAAGAACTGAGGCACCGACGACCAGATGTTGTCGGCACAACGCCACTTTGTCGTTGGCACAGGCTGTGCCGACGGGGGCCGTTGGCGTACTTCCCTCGGCGTAGCTCCTGGTTGGCACAGCGTCGTGGCTGTCGGCACAGCTCCTCCCCCTCGGCACAGCTCCTCGCAGCAGGCTCAGCGTGTCACGCGACGGCCGCGTCCTAGAGCCATCCTGACGGACTAGCCGTCGACACAACCCTCTCTACTACGCCGACGGACAGGCCGTCGGCACATCCTATACTATTTTTTTTAAAAAAAAATATTTTTTCTTTAAAAAATTAATTTTTTTTAATCTTTAAATTGTTTGACTCGTTAATCTCTCGCTTTCATCATTTTTAACACTATTTATACTTAATAATTGATTAAATTACAATCTTAGTCAAACTTTCCGGTCGGTCACCCATCCTAACACTACTCTAGCTCCAGCACGCTTAACTTTCTCGTTCCTTTAGAATCTCTTTCCGAAAAGCAACTTACACATTGTTATCAATACTATGATATCAATCCTATTAACTCTTATATCATCATGTCACATGGTTGTATTTTTTGAAATTACAAGCAATAATTTAAGTAAACAACAATGAATAAGTAAAAATATTATTGAATTCAAATAAAAATATGTCACATGGTTGCTTCACAAAACCGTCTGTTTTTTGCACTCGGAAAATGGAAAATGGCTTTTTGATGCGACGAAAAGGAAAACTTCCTCCTAAAACATTGTTCGTAATCCCATGATGCAAATGTATGCACAATATGGACACATTATCACATAATATGACACCACGCGAAGGTTTCGCATTGTTTGGATCGTTTTGAATTTCTAATGCTCGTTTTAAACTATATATAATTTTTATGTTTCACTTAATTTTTGTTTACAAATGTGTAATATTTGAGTGTAGATAGATAGATCATATTTTTCTGCAAATTTTGATATATTATTTGTATTTTTCTGAATTAGAATGATTTAGTTATGATTTTCAAAAATTAATGAGGTAAAAGGAAAAATTGAAAAAGAGTTGTGCCGACGACACAGCCTGGCTACCTAATGCCGTTTTCGTCGTCGTGTCTGAACTGGGGCTACGCCGAGGGCCACCATCGGCACAACCCTCTCTACTACGCCGATGGCGATGCTACGCCGAGGGCTACCCTCGGCAGCGTCTTCTACGTCGATGGCCGTCCCTACGCCGACGGCCGGGCTTGTCGACTGGCCGGGGGAGGCAGCTACGCCGACGACCCCGATATTTGGCCGTCGGCGTAGCCGGCCGGCCGTCAGCGCCTCAGTTCTTTCCTGTAGTGCATGGTCCATAAACAAAGAAAAAGTATTAGTGCTATAATTTCAGACAATAAATAATTTACATGGGAAAACTCAAACAAAATGGGGAAGACGGTATAACATTATTAGCAAAGGTTTCATGAATAAAAAAGTAACGACATTTGAACCTTCAGCACCGTGGTTAATAATGAAAGAATAGAGTTATTGCTACCATTTTAGACAACAATTTACCTACGTAAGTGGGAGGGCACAACCCATATCAAAGATAAACTCAACAAATACGAGTTGGAGCAGTGAACTCACATCCAAGTTGCCACAAAAAGGTTAATGGAGAAGGGCGCAAACTGGAAGGGCAAGACCATAGCACACTTAGATCTAATTCAATTATGCTTCTTAAGAACGGATTAAAACACAAGCTGGTTTTAAGAATAAAGCACAATATTTCTAATCTTGATTGTTTAGAGGAACTCACGAAATGCGTATATAACTGCATGAAGAGATTAACCTGGATGAAAAAAATCACTAACCTAGATGATCCTCGCATCCAATCTAGAGTTCAATGTCGAGCGGTGGCTGGCGTGGCGTCGTAAAAAAATATGCAGGGGAGAGATTACCTCCTGACCCAGCAGAGAGAAGCTTATTCGAGAACCAGGTAGTTGATAGCAGACTCCGCCATGTACCTCGCAAGCGCCTCTGCAATGATGCGATGTCCCCCTGCAGAACCATCGCCTCATCGATCAATCAAACTCAAATTCTTGCTTGCATTATGGTGTGATCTAGAAAAATGTATGGTGGTCATCTCTTTCATGTAAGCATGTAACATGAGCTCATGGCAACGCCTCTAATGACACTGTGATGACTATTCTTATAACAAATTCCTGAATCCAATTAACCTCATTAAACTATCAACACAAATGGGTGTTCATCTCTAACCAGGTCATGTCTGGAAGTGCATTTATATCACATGAAAACAGACAAAGTCTACACACACCAGCTACCTCCTAGAATAACCATAGACCCAAGGAAATATGCAGAGAGATACGAATATTATGAAAAGTTAAACAACGTAGTAATTTGGTCAATGTATAGAGTGCAAAGTTTTTCTACGGATAATGAAAACAAGAGATCAATGCTATCAACGTGCAAACACACAGTTCCATTTTCCTGAAACTACAGAATGCAAGAGATAAACTGCACATGACACGACCTCAACAAAACATGGGACATTTAAATAATTAGAGGCTCTCAAGTTACGATGAGACATAGCAAGAGATAAATCCCACTTGATTTTCAGAACAGCCCAACAAGATTTGGCAAAAGAGCAATAAAAAAACAAGTGATCTCGTGTCTCCAATTGGCCCCAAGCGCAAAGCACACAGTTGGAGCCTCCTTCCACATGCCAATGTATGCTGAGCATCATGTCTTTTGTATTCAACCGATCCATGAACAATAACCCATCAACATCGTTCAGTTTGGGAAGGGCTCTAGATTTTCAAATGGATTTGATGGTTGGGCGTTTCGGCAATAGCTGAAAAATAAACTTGTAGAATCGAGAGGCCTTGAACTGATTAGAGCCCCAAGCAAACATTCTCACATTTTGTTCCTCTGTCGATAACTGAAAATCGGCAGTGACCAGCTGCAGTTGACGCCACTCCTCAAACGCCTGAGCTGAGAAAGGCAGATTAAAGACTGATTCTAGCGATGGCGCAGACATGAAAGATCTCATAAAAATATCCTCATTTCGGACATAAGAGAAAAACCTGGAACAGGCAATTTTTTCTACGGACATAAAGATAAAAGCCACAAGGTGGCACCTCTTGGACGACGATGCACCTTATCACAGATATACTGGATAACCATCAAGGTAGGGCAAAATTTACATAATTTGAATAGCCAGCCATATGTAAAGACACCACACTCATGAGAAAAAATGGAAATGCTACTATATGCTATCTTATAGACAAATAAAAATAGGCAAGGTTAAGTACATACGAAATGGTCCATGGGCGATTGGTTAGATCTTCAAGCAGCTCAACGGAAAAATATCCTGTAGGGTCTTCACAGTCGCATATGGTCAGGTATAAAAATCAGCAGTCACATAAGAAATATGTCATTCTGAAAGTGCTGGTGTCCAATTTCAATATATAGGACCACTGCTCATGCCAAAATTGGAGCTACAATAATCGTGTGTCGAAGAGCGGCAAGAATCAAATGGCAGGCTCAACTCATCGCCTGCAAAATCAATGTGACATGACAGGATTGAATTAACCGACAAATATATATGTAGTACTAACGGAGTTGGGATGTGGAAGGGATAAATTAGAGAGAAGGCGACCAGAAACAGCGGTCATTGGATGTAGTAGGTATCGACTCAACACCAGGATGAGCTGTGGACGAGCCATCCGACGCTATCTCACAAGTTCTTGTGGGTAGCGGCGTGGCGGTCCTTCAATGGGGAGATGGTGATAGCGACACGTACGGGATACAACGCATCTATGGAGGGGAGACATCGAGCTTTACCGCAGATGGCGGGATTCAGGGGAGACTTTAGAGATGACCTTAAAACAAAGCGGCAAGATGAGCAGCGACGCCACGCGGAATGAGGGGAGAAACCCTAGCGCTGTCTCATCTTTCACCGCGGGAGGAGAGGGAGGAGAGGAAGGGTTTGGGATGGGTCAGGGGAAGGGATTGGAGGCCTCTTTGCGCTAGGTTGGGGCGGGACGGGGCGGGTGAGGGAGACGGGAGGGACGGCGACGGCGGGACTTTGCGCTAGGTTTCATGGAAGGAGGATAGGAGGTCGGGGGGATGATGGGTCGAGGCTGTTTTTTCGACATACTTTTTTTTACGTGATGGGTCGAGGCGCGAGGCTATTAACTTTTTTTTATTCGGATGAAGCGGTGTTTTGCACTTATAGGTGGCAAAGCAGCGTTATTAGCTAACCAACCAACAAAGTAATGTACCATCAGATATGGATTGAACAGTCCAGATGTTCTCGATGTTTGATGTTTGACGACGGCCTACGATCACCAACTCCCATTTAATAGTAAAGATTTAATAAAACAATGTAGTTTCACAAACAGTAGACAAAACATGCATGAGTGAAATAGTAGGACAAGGCTTATGAGAAAGAAGGTCGCTTGCCTGATGATCAGCAATATGGCATAAATGTCCCTGGACTTCTTCTTTGGATAACCTAGAATACCAATCCCAATAATAAATACCACTTCTTGGTCGTGCAGGGCTGAGAGGGGAGCTGTGGTAATTAATTAGGGTAGATCCTTGTAAGGTTTAGTTCTCTCTCTCTCTTTCTACTAGTCCAAGAGAAAAAGGGGTATTTGATGGAGTGGAGCTACAGTGCTGGTCGACCAGAGGAAGGGTGTATGTTGTAGTGCATTGCCTTGCAAGATTGGTGGTGGTTTGATATGGTTTGAAATCAAGTTTGCTTTGTTTGCAAGATTTTGATCACAAGGGGGGCTTGTGAAGGAAGTTCGAAAACTTGTACTGGACCAGGGGAGGAAATGGTACTGATAGATAGATGAGGTCAAGGTAACCTCCTAGGATTTAACTGAGATTTTTATGTGGGGTTTTAGTCCACATAAATCCATTTATTCAAAAACTATAGAAGTAGTTTCTAGAAGATCATTTGATAAGTTTACATTGGACAAGTGGAGTTTTTGATGTGAGATGGTCCCAAATAGGGATACACTCTTAGGGTAATTTTCCCAAGATTTATTGTGGCTTAAAAGTATTTAAAACAATTACTATTCCATTTCTGCCATTTAAGAAAATAGGCAAAAAGAAATAATAAAACCCTTCAAAAATATTTATTTTTGAAGTTGTAAGTTAGGTTATGATATATGGATCTCATTTTAGCAAAAAGTTGGGGAAGTTCTTTGGTAAAAACCAAACTTGCCTTTATGAGAGGATTTTTCAAGATTTTGACTATTAAAGAAATTAATTAGGTTTGGAGCCAAAATAATTATGGAAAATATTTGATAAATCTTGATGATCAAGGTAGATGATGTAGCCAAGGTGTAGCAAGCATTTTCAACCTTGGGATTGGAGAATCCAAGTTGATTTTGGTGGAGTACCCTAGATTAAGGATCTATGGTGATGTTAATTTCATACCATCAAAACATGGTTGTATCTTGGAGTTCAGATCTCCCCTTGGGGCATGGGATAGATGGATGGATAGACCAAGTGATGTATATCAACATGGTATAGAGGTTTGAGCTTGATCCTATTTGATCTCACCAAGACATGCTCTCAAACTTTGAATAAAATAAGCCTGCCAAAGCAGATTATCAACTAGCCTTCAAAACCTTGTGGGTTTAAACAGCTCAATGATCCAATTGGAACAAGTGAAGAAGGTAATGATAGACCTATATGAGTAGAACACAACCATGGAAATATTTGGTCCATAAAAGGTTGTATGGTGGTGTGAGCTTCTATCAAAGTAGGCATGCTGACTTGATTTGCAGGAAAAGTTATTTTCTTGCCTGCAAAACCATCAAGAACAAGTGGGTAGGAGGATGATCCACTCAAGGGCAAGAGTGGGCCTTGGTAGTCCTTACGAGGGTTAACAAGATGGTTCAAGTGCATTGCCAAAAAAATGCAAAAGGGTTGAGAAACGGAGGCATCCAAAAAGGTGATGTTGGAAACAGATTTCCAGACTTAGCCAAATTTGGCAGATTTAGGGTTTTTGACTAGAATGTGGGTGGTGGTGATTTTGATGGGTTGCAAGGTTCCAAAGCATCATCAAGTGGAGGTGGTTGAAGTGTAGATTGAGTAGAAAGTATCCTTGCTTGATATTTGTCTTCATTGTCTTGGAAGCTTCTAGAATACAAATCCTCAGAATTGATCTAGTTAAGGGTTTTAGATGATCTCCTAGTAGCTAGGGGTCATATCCAGATTTGTATTATTGCTTAGGGTGGGATGACTTAGATACATCTTGATCCTAGTGATGAGCTCCTAGAGTAGCTCATACTATCTCCTAAGCAGACAATTCAAACAGCAGATCAAGGCAACTCATCTTACCAACAAATCAACTACTACTAGGGTTGCCACCAAGCTTAGATTGAGGTAAGAATGGGTATTTTGAAATAGGTTGGAGTTTGAACAAGGTAAGGTCCTTGGTATCTCTACCAAGAGTAGAGTTCAAAAGCTTACAAGAAGGTTTTGGAGATTCTAGAGGTAAGAGTGGTTGAAGGTTCTATCTTGAAAACATAAGGAGATTATATTATATAACTCTCCATAGTTTAGGGAAATAGAAGCTACTAAAATAGTTCTTTTGCAAAGGCTTCTTGGCTCAGGTTTTGAAATGCCAGAACATGTGAGAATATGTAAAGTGAGCCAGGATAGTTTTGTTAAATAGCTTTTTGACAACTAGGTTGAGGTAAGGAGTATATCTTCTAATACACATTCACAAGCAAAAACATATTCAAACAATAGGCAAGCACTTCATCACTAAACAAGAAAAAGTTGTTGTTCCCCCTGATTTTTGCATTCTGGACAACAAATAAGGGTTGCTGAAATTGGGATGTTACACTCAGGCTAGTCCCGCTATGCCCCACGGTGGGCGCCACTGTCGTGGAAATGGCCACGGCAGTCGCTGCCACTAGCGGCGATTGATTGTAACGTGAGGAAGAGTTGGCGTCCATCTGCGGTGCGAGATGGGGGCGGATGCACATGGGTTTACCTAGGTTCGGCCCCCAGAGGATAAACACCTACTCCTGCTAGATTAGATTATTTGAGAGTGAGTTACAGGGGTGGAGAGCTCGGCGTCTAAGCAGCGAGTAGCTTGAGGGGGTGTATGATGGAACGTAAGTTCTTAGGATACCCTAGGGAGGTTTATATAGAAGTCACCTCGTTAGGGTTTACAAGTTACAACCAAGACAGATATGAACTCGGAGGCTTTTGACCTAATTCGACTGGGCTTCAAGTATGCTCCTGGGCCTTCAGTCTCTAGTCGCCAGGCTTCTCCTTCAGTCATAGTCTAGTCGTCGTCCTTCAGGCCCACTTACTGGCCCTTCGGCCCAATCGAAATGTCCTGCTGGGCATACCCCCTTTGGCATATCCCCATCAGTACATGTCTCCTCCACCGCCAGATCCCATGCACGACTACACCGTCGTCATCCTTGGCAACACACCACCCCCATCCTTATAAATGTCCACCCCATGGTGACCATCTCAATCAAGGTCGCGCACCGCGGTCGTCTCCAAAGTCACGCATCGCGGACATCTCCTTAGTATCTACTAAGAAGGATCTATGGAACTATTATAATTTGGGGTGTAGGCTGACTTGGTATGATCTGGTTCTGGGTTGCGTTGTAGGTAACGCACGGGAGCATGGTGGAGCTGATGCATGACAAGACGAAGGTGAGGCTTCACTCGCGACGGTGTAGAATCTGGATCTCCGCCCGCCCGCTTTAACCGCACATGCGGCCTTCCGTGCCTCCCACGGGCCACCGTCACCATCACCATAGACACCCACGTCGTCGGTATTTAATCCGCTTCAACTTCTCTTCCACCTGCTACTGCTGATCTGGGCAGGATGGCGCTCAAATTGGACTAGCCTAGGCGATGGAAATATGTGGGGAGTTCAGAATCTAGAGTGTATACTCCTGCCTGCATAGTCACGCTGATCTGAGTAGATTAGCTAGCAATCTTGCCAGGAATACCATGAACATGTACTAAATGACTAGTTAGTTTGCACAGATCACTTGGGAAGCTGCTTGACCTGATGTTTCAGTGGACAATACTAGAGATTGATCTGGTGTTTTAGTGGACAATTAGTTTCCTTGTCATTTGTAAACCTTATGGTAGTAGTAGCTCTATGGATAATGCATAAACTTGAAAGGTTTGTAAACCTTAAGCTTGTAGTAGGTGTATGATCACTAATTTGGAGCAAAATATGATCCTGCCATACCATGTGTTGTTGTTGTCGGACCATTCTGTTACTTGTGCCACTAAAGATGTTGTGTGTATAGAAATAGAGTAGTTGCTAGAAAATTTGTTCATGAAAAATTTATTATGTTCACTTGTTTTCTTACTGTGAGTATAAGTGTGCCCAGTAGCACTGCATCTTTATCTTCTTGCTTGATGTGACTATCAGCTTGTACATTTTGCTTGCTTACTATCAATACTCATGCCTTCGTAGTCACGGTAAATATACACACAGTTTCTCTGTGTTCTGATGTTGGTACATAAATATTGAGTTTAGAAATGAATTTCCCCTTGCATGTGTCCCAAGAAATATTGAGTTGAGAAACAAATTTCCCCATACTACATTGAGATCAGAGAGCACAAATCTGTAGGTTTAGTTTAGCTAGATTATTGGGTCTGCGATGCTTGACTATACTTTTACATGCTAATTAAACTGATTTGCTGGCATACTTACTCTAGAACCATGTAGCAGAGATAAGTCAGTGAAATTATGTTTGAGTTGTTACTATTTGTTAGATTACATTACTCGGTTTCCATAATTTTCTATCTAATTTCTTATATCTAGGTATTTGCGCAGGTTTGCTAAATCACTGTATGACAGAACTATGGGGCAAATAACTTAATGTTGTTCTATGTTTAATCAGAGCCACATGTTTGCATATTATTGCAATTTTCCTCCACTCTCTCTGTTATCTAACCTCTCTCTCTATACTTATCTCAGCTATATTTTACTCTATATTGATGCATGACACACTGTTTTTGCTGGTTATCATTGCTCTGGCATGATTAATTCGTATTGTACATGCGGGTCTGCAGCATTACAAATTTATCATGGCTAGAAGATTAAGGGAACCCCAAGTCATTATGTTATCAAAAATCCATGTAGTCTGAGAGATTTTACAACGGACACATATCCGTTTGTTTAGTAGGGTCATTGTGCATGTTTCTATTTTTCTCTCTTTTTATTCTCCGATGTTTAGCATTAGTAAAGAATTATTGGTCTTGCTAAAAGAATAAATTGTATGGAGCTTCTACAATATTTACCTTTCTGTGTTCTCTCGACTATCAGTTATTAACTGAAGTTCTTGTCCTGGGCAGCATCAGCACTCAATGAAACAGGTTTTCAGGCGAAATAATACAAGAATCTCCTACGCTGATTGATTTGGTTCACCGCTCGAGCCATCAGATATAGTCCCTACAAAACGCAAACAGGTATGTACATCTGATCTAGGATATGCTTGTTAGTGAATGCTTACCAAAATATATTATCTGGGATATGCTTGTTAGTGAATGTTCCTCGTCCAGCTTATCTACTTATTCCTGATGCTTTGCACATCGCCTGATCTGGGATACGCCTGATGCGTTGCACATCGCAGCAGCAGTTGTTGTTGTTACAAGATATTACAGCCATATGAATCCTTCACTTGTCTACTTATTCATGTTAGTCTTCTCCCGTACAGCTGATAGGAAACTATGCATATGCACCTGATGCTTTACATATCGTAGCAGCTGTTGTCGCTGTTACAAGATATTACAGCCATAGAACCATCATTTTTCTCTTTTTCAGGAGCTCCGAGCTGAAGAAGTTGGAACAAGTGAAGGATTCATACTCGGCAAAGTGTAGATAGTCATATTATTGTAGCTAGTTATATGTTCTTGGTGATCTGTAATATGAAATGGTGGTAATACACCAGTGTAATATTTTTGTTGCTATTTTATATTCCTGGCTTATGTGAAATATGTCATGATTCTAATATGTGTTTTAATTGTTGTTGTCATTACTGAAAATGTTATTTGGGCTATGCTTACAGGTTGTTCACTTCTTGGACATTTGAAATAAATTAAATGCTTGTTCGGCTCTAAAAAGGCCAGGGCCCAGAAAATATTTGATTGGAACAATATATAAATCTAGAAAAACATTGAAAATTAAGAATAGATGGATCGTAAAAAGGCCAAAGCCTAAGAAATAAAAAGGACAGAATGTTGATATTAGCCCATGTTTCTCACCATAATTCAAAATAAATAAATATGAAAAGGCTGAAATTGTTGGGCTTGGCCCATGTAGAGCCCACATAGGATTGGCCACGTTGAATCTAACGTGGACATACAAAATTACCCATGACCAAATTGTTTGGTCATGGACACTATGACCATCTATCTTGGTCATAACTGTCCATGACCAATTCAAAAAAAATGGCCTTAGCTGTCTATAGTGACCCTTAGTATGTGACCTACTGTTTCTGGTCATAAAAAGGTCATAGATTAATTACTATGACCTTTCTATGACCAATATTTGGGGTCACCAATTAGCACATTCCTTGTAGTGTAGGTTCATCACTTAACTACACTAGAGCGGAACATAGAGAGCAAATGTTCGAGGCACCAATGTGGTTCGTGCCAATCCTGCCTCGTTAGAACTATGTGAAGTCTGAGCAAAATACCGAAAAGATAATTATAAGCACTCGCAACATTATTTCTATAGCTAGTACTTGTCACCATGTAATGTACAGTACTATGTACGTAGTAGTTTCATACTGTATTGTAGTATCAGTACTTGCAACATCATTTCCACTATTGCTTGTCCTGGGCACCATGTATGTAATAATATACTTTCATAGTATGTGTTTAATGTTTCCCTATTCAAGCACTCAAGCTACTGTCCCCAATTTTCTAGACAATTAATTTTCGCACGACAATTAGTAGTACTGTATTGGTGGTCAGGTTTGCTTTGTCCACAGCATTCGTGTAACCGTGCCGCATTTATTCCCTCACCAGCCCCCGCCCCAGCCCTAGCCCTCTCTCACACAGCACTCCTTAATCGCCATTGTGTTTCCCTCCATTGACGACCACCAACGCTGCAACTTACTCGTCAGGCGGGTCGGCTGTGGGCGGCGGTTCCTACAACCTCATCTATAGAGCCGTCGCATCCCTCAGACATCGCGGTGGCAGTGCGGTATGTACATAATCCCCGGAACCCTTGATCTTGATGATGAGAGATGCGGTCAAGCTTTTATTAGCGCTTGGTTAACATTGGGTTGGCATTGAGTATAGTTCTCATCTAGTGCATTTAACCTGTATGTATACTACAGTTTAGTTTTACGCATGCAAGCTAGTTCTGGGGTTAGATCTACGGTGAACTGTAATAATAAGTTCAAATTTTGTATTGATTGATCCACGACTTATGATGATTTGGGAGTCCACTCGCTATATTTTGCTTTAGATTTGTCTCAGGGGCGAAGGTCCCTTTAATTTGGAAAAGTTAGGGCGGCTGCTGCCCTACCCTGATTTTTGCTAAAATTTCGAGTATATGTATGCATCTCTAGCATCGGCAACAGATAGAGCTCATCCTATTCATTTGTTCCTGGGTGTTCGGTACCTGTACTGCTCGATAAAGAACTGCGCTAATGTGATGCCTATACCTTTGAAGTAGTACTAATATAACTAGCGTTTATTCTAGTTAGAGTTAAGATTTTATTTTGTGTACTTCGATAAGAAAATTTCTCCACTTTACTTTCTTAGCTGATCTTGTATTGTACTCTATCAGCTAATACTATACTATTTCACAATTATTGACAGCTGGTAGAGACATTATCTATCCACGGGATTTTTTTGCAGTGTTCGGGCAAGAAGAGCTTGGATAGACTCATCATCTAAGAAGACAAGAGAGCCCTGTGTAGTCTGGATGGAGGGCTAGCCAGGAACACCCACGTGGAGAACACCTGTGACGAGTTCTGCAAGATGTTGTTAATACCGGGAGGGTTAGACGTGCAGAGCATACCCAGCTCCTTTTTTCCAACGTTTGGTAGTGAGTATCTAGAGGCCATCAAGCTAAAGATATGCAAAGCCTGTAGCTGGGATGTCGAGCTGAAGAAGCAAGATGGAAAGGTAATCCTTGACGAAAGATGGGTTGATTTTGTCAAAGCACATGACTTGAAGGTAGGATACTTTCTAGTATTCAAGAAGCTTGGCACCACTCCCTTTAAGGTGATAGTATTTGATCATGATAACTGTGAGAAAGGTGATCAGATGTGTAGGTTATCACCCATCATTTGATGGACAATTTACTATATCGTAGGTGTATTAATATAGTGACTGTTCGCTTCTAATTATAACTATTCTACAAAGAGGTTCTTGAACACCTTCCGTTATCATGCATCCTGTTGGAACACCGTGGTACTTAATCGTGCTAGGCTCCAATGTGGAGGTATTTATTGTACTATGTTTGCAGCAAAACTGCAAAACAAACCTCTAGTGTACTACTGCTAGTATTGTACTACCTCATGTTCCAAAGTATTAGGGCTAGACATAAAACTCGAAACTCGACGAGTTTAATGAGCACTCATTTGCTCGGCTCATTCAAAGTCGACTCGTTTCCTTAATGATCTTGGTTGAGCTGATGTTTTTGCTCGATATCCTTAACGAGCTAAACGATCGAGTTAACAATGTTCATGAGCTACTCGTTAAGCTCGGTAACAACCAAGGTAAGGCCCACTTATGTTGCTACATGTCTAATCTGGCAGCCCATCTAAGGCAAACATCTAGCCCATTGAATAAGACTGATCAATCCAGGAGCAAGAGCGACTGACCAAAAACCTTACCCTAGACTCTCCTGATCGATTCAAAATATTTCTCATGTGTCTCGTCAACTCGTCATCTCCCACTGCATACCCCATCTCCATCTTCGTGATCTGGATCTGCTGACCGTAGCATTAACTGAACCCTGCCGACTGTCGTTTTTAATTATCGGTATGCCTCTATCCGAGGCTGACACATTTTCATAACGAGCAGCTTGTGAGTGCTCGTTAACATCTAATGAACCGAGTTGAGCTTTACTTTTTGCTCATGATCCTTAACGAGTTTAATGATCTGAGCCTTAATGAGCATGAGCCTTAATGAGATGAGCCTTAACGGGTCGAGTTGCTCGATAGTCCAGCCCTACAGTATAATCCTTTTTAGCAAACTAAACAAACATCATCTGGTCAAACATGACAGCAGTAGCAACTCTAGTCGGCGTACACGACAGTGTGCCGGCCTAGCTATAATGGCCCAGGTTGTGACATGGTTAATTTAGGGCACGGCAGCATGCCAACCTAGCTATAAAATGAGCTAGGATTTCGGATGCTTAATTTAGTGCACTATAGCATGGAAGCCAAGATAATCGGCGTCCTGGATGCAGCTCCAGAGGCCTTGCAAAAAAACTCGTTCAAAGGGCCATCCTATCTTCCCCATCTCGGTTGTTTTTATCCCCACTCGCCAATGCCTCCTGGCCCCGCATTTGGGATTGTCTCCTTTGCACATTTTCCTCGCCATCTCGCCCGCTGCATCGGATCTTGAAGGCCGCGTGCCACCCCTCTCCAAAATTCCCCCGATAGTCATACTCTGGTCCGACCTCTTCCCCCCAATCCATCCTGATGTCGCAATCGACGCACAACCCACTGCACGGTGTCTAGAGCAAGGTCGACGACGATGTTTTCAATGAAATCGCTATGCATCTGGACACTACGAGCGCCGCCTGACTGGCCGCATGCTCCAAGGAGTTGTACCACCAAGTCGCGGGTGGAAAAGGTAGCAGATGCCCCAATGACCACTGCGGGACATTCGTCCCCTACAACGACATCTACGACCACATAATCTGGTGCTTTCTCGGCCAGCAAGTATGCATGGAGCCTGGATGCGAGTTCATCACCTCGTCAATAGAGCTAACACCTATGGTACAGCTCGTCCGCCACCTCAGAGTTACCCACTCGAGGACTGCACCCATAATGCCCTATAGCCACAAACACTGGGAGCCGTCTAAGCCGATGCCCACAGGCAGCTCGCGGAGAGCGGATATCATCGGCGTCGGGAAAGAGGGCACCGTGGTTGTCGCCCAAATTGATGGACACACCACGGACATCGTCATATCCCCTAGGTTCGTCAGTTCAGGGCCGTGCGAATCACCGCTGTACAAGGTGAAGCTTTGGTCGGTGTCTCTGTGGCATGAGTTCCATGCGGTCGAAATGGTGGTGACATGTGAGCTCATGAGCAGGCCATTGTTGGCCGAAGTCGCCCTAGAAGGGATCATGTCATACCTGTCGCAGCCGCGGTGTTACTTGGAAGCTTATGAACTGTTCGTCGGAATTCCCTGTGGATTAGGAGTATTGCATCAACAAGTTTCAAAAGTGAGATAAAACATCTAAATATTCTTTGTGATGATCCCAATGTTAAGATATGTAACGTCATACTAATTAATTACTACTTTATGTTGGTGATAGATTCAATTTGTATGGGGAGAGGTGGAACAAGTTTGCGATAATGTATACCTATTTCCAATGTACGTTGCTGACATAGTGGGGCCACAGGTGATGGTGTGACAAGGAAAGGGTAACAGGCAGGAAAGAAAGTGCTACCCGGCCAGCACTTGACACACTGTTGCGTTATGCCGAGTATTCTATATGGAGGTCTTAACTTGCTACTGATAATCTATTTTGTAGTATACATATGTAGTGATACTTGTTCAGATCGACCAATCGAGTGCTGAATATGGACTCTCTTTCCTTATGAGTCATGGACTTGCTACAACTATTGAATTTCAATGTCTTCAATGCTGAATCTATCATTTCTTTGTGCCATTGTTTGTACTGCTGAATCAATCACTTTGAAATGCTACTGAATCGGTTAAGTGGTGCTGAATATGAATTGGGAATCTGTAGATATTTTCCTATCTTATTCTGTACTTCTCAAGCTTCAAATGCTACTCAATCTGTCAAGTGTTATGTCGTTACTATTACTGAGGTATTTTCTAGAACTAATACTGATGTACCGGTACTTGTTTAGATCAAGTGCAGTAGATGGTCTTGCTTTCCTTTTTAAACTTGGCTTTGTCACAATCTAGATGAGGCTTGGGCATTTTGGGATGCACATATATGGGGGTCACACTGGTATTAATGTGAAGAGGAGGTATGCACATAAAAGCATACTTGATCGTTAGTTATGCTTGCTCCAATGATTGAGTGTGTCTGGAGAAAAGGGCAAACTGATCGTGCGAGATGGTTTTTAGAGCTGAAACATGAATGGGTTCTCTCTGTACTGTTATTGAGTTTCAGTGTCTGTATAGCTGAAACAGTCACTTTGGAATGCTGTAGAATCGGTAAAGTGCTGCTGAATATGAACTAGGAATCTGTTGATATTTTTTTTGTCTTATTCTGTACTATTGGATCTTTCAAATGCTACTGAATTTGTAAAAAAGTTATGTTGCTGCTGCTGCGCTGCTTGCACTAGAGCTTTTGTCTGTGTGTCATCAGAACCGTTGGATGTGTTTTGGACAGAAATGAGAGGGTACCAAGTGAAGTCATTGGATACCTGTAACATCCCAAAAATATTAAACAAGATTAGCAAGTTCTAATCACCCAAGTTTAGGTTAACAAAAACTTTTCTTATTAAATCTCATATGAGTGTATGTGTGAATTGCATTAGTGTATGAATGAGTGCAATTGCCATGTTTGATTGCTAAAAATGATAAAGAATGGTTTAAAGATGAATGATACGTTGCTAACGTATGCATAATTTTTGATGTTCCATGCTTGGTTTTATCTAATTTCTTATGTTTTGTTCCAACTTTGGAGTACTTTTTATACACTTTCTTGGACTAACCTATTAACAAGAGCCACAGTGCCAGCTGCCTGTTTTCTGCTGTTGTTGGTTCCAGGAAAGTCAGAAATTGAATATTCTCGGAATTGTACGGGACAAGAGCCAAAATACGAGACGGAGAGGGGCCAGGGGCCGCCATACCACCTGGCCGCATGGCCCAGCCTGGCCCACACCAGGGGGTGGTCTGGCCGCCTCCAGCACCCCCTCGGCCTCCCCTTTCTCCTATAAGATGCCTCCGATACAGAAACCCTAAATACCTGATCAAAATTCCACGAAAGAGTCTGTAGTCGCCGTCATATCCATCCCTAGATCAGGGGGGATATGAAGCTCTTCCCGGCACCCTGCCGGAGAGGGGAATTCACCCTGGAGGCCTTCTTCATCACCATGCAAGCCTCCGGTGTGATGTGTGAGACTTCATCCTTGGACTATGGGTCCATGTCGTAGCTAGATTGTTTACTTTACACGCAATGCGTAATGCAATTATCTGTTGCTTGCAACTTAATACTAGAGGGGGTTCAGATGATAACCTGAAGGTGGATTATTAGTCATAGATGTAGTTGGATTACGGTCTATATATAATGTTGTAATGCCTAATCAAGTTTCAAAGGAGTCAAGATGAGTAGTATATGCATGATTGCTTTCTCGATGTTTGTCAATTGCCCTGCTGTAATTTGTTCACCCAACATGTCATCTATCTTAAGGAGAGCCACCACTAGTGAACTAGGGACCCCGGTCCTTTCTTTTATCATCAGTGTTCAATCAACTGTTTACTTCTTTCTGTTTACTTTCTGCAAACTATTACTTTCTTCCACACAATACGTTTAATCCTTTGTTTTCAGCAAAACCGGTGAGATTCACAACCTCACTGTAAGTTGGGGGCAAAGTTATGTGGTTGTGTTGTGCAGGTTTCTACGTTGCTGCTGGCACCGGTAGTGTGCCCTGCCAAAGTTCAGCTAGCAACACCTTGGAGGTGTTTCCTTGCTCCTACTGGATTGATAACCTTGGTTTCATAACTGAGGGAAAATTTGCTGCTATGCTCATCATACCTTCCTCTTGAGGTTCCCCAACGGCCTCGATATATTTTGGGCCATCAATGAATACTACATCATCTAGGCCATTTACAATCAAAATGAAAAGAAAATAAAATCAAATATGAATCATATAAGCAAATGGTCATTTTGGCCAAAGTTATCCACTAGACCACTTTGAGTGTTTCTAGTCAAATATTTCTAACATAAACTTTCCCAATTCTTTTCACCCCTTGCTAGACCAAGTAAAAATGAATCCAAGCAAGCCTTACAAAAAGACAGAAACTAAACTAAAATATATTTGAGAGACAATTCAAAATTGAATCAAGTGTATGTAATAAGATCAACACTTTTCAAAAACCACCCAAATTAATTCACCTTGGCAAACCCAAGAAACCATAGACTATCAAGAAAGTACTCAGAACACTCACCAAATTTCATCCTAAATTTCAAACTTTGAATCCAAAAATTCAAAAATTGAATTCATGCGGCAGACACCAGTAAACACTTGCCTAACAATCATTGTTTGGAGCAGTAATTGATCGCCCCAGTGTCCAACAGCGCAGTGCACAAGCCTCCCCCTTTGTTGTTCGCACCAGTGTAGCACCGCCCGAGCTTGCCGTGCAGGTTGACCATGCCCCACTCGCCATAGACTGCGCCGTCCTCTCCCACGATGTACTGGAGCAGGCGACACTCCACCGCCACCCTCTGTCCACCCCTCGACCGAAGACAAGCCTTGGACCAGCCGTAATGGCCGCGCCCACTTCTCTGTCCGCCATGCCGAGAGCGCGCCAGAGCGCCGCAGCCAACACACGCACACATGCCGCGCCTCGCCCTCTCCGCGCCTGCCCGCACTCACCGTGACCCCAGCTACCCCCCAGACACGCCTGTTTGCCGCTGCGCGAACCATGGCCACTGTGCTATGTCTGCAACGCCGTCGTTCCTGCACAGAGCACGAACCACTCCCGACCATTCTCGACCGCCCCTTGCCGCATCATCACTTGCATGACGACTGCCCTGAAGCACCGTGTCGACCCCAACCGCAGCCATACCGATAGCCCTCTGTAACACCGTCGCCGGAGGAGCCCGACCATGCCGTGTTGTCCCTCTCGCCGGTGTATAAATAGAGGCTACCCTAGCCCCAATTCTCCACACCAGCTCACTCCCCCCTCTCTTAGAACCTCCCACACCTCTCCCTGGAGCAACGTGAGCACCAGCCCGCCAGAATTTCACCGGAGCCCACCGCTACAGAGGAGAAGAGGAACTGGAGTTAGGAGCCGCCCCAGGAGCCGTCCTGACTGCGCGTCATACCACCATCGATGACAACCTCATTCGCCCCCATTGTCGACCTTAGCTGGAGCCCAGGTGAGCCCCCACGTACCCCCACCATCGCGTTAGGGTTCAGTTCTCGCCCGCGCTGTGCGACGGAGACGACGAACCACAGCGACGGAGATTGAAACTTACTGTTTCAGCTTAGTTGAGTCGCTGACCAGTGGGACCCGCCTGTCAGCAGCCCGCTCCGCGTGTGCCGCATAGCTGGGCCGGCCCACTTAGTTTCCCGCGCAGAGTCCGTTGATTCAAATCAACTTTTTTCCATTTTAGTTAAAACTAGATTCTCTCAGTAGATTAAAAAATCAATTCACGGAGATCTACTGAAGCAAATTGCATGATTCCAATTTTGTTGGAAAGGTATTAAAATTGTCTACCTAAGCCCGTTGGATTCAAACCATTTGAAATTATAGATCACCTATAGTAAAAATAACAAGGCAGAGACTTTTCCAACTTCAAACATTTTTCAAAAATCAACCATAAATGCTTTTGAGTTGATTCTAACTCTCAAAAATCACATTTGATAAGATCTATCTGAATATGTGAAAATATTTAGGTTTACATGCAGTGATCTTGGACTAGTACTAAAAAAATGCTATATAGGCATTTCTAGTGACTTTAATGTTATTAAATAGTAATATTAAACTTTATAAAATATGAAATTTAAATCACATTCCCAAGTATTAGAATATGTGGTGATGACATGGGTCAACATGATCCCACATTTTAATTAGAGAATACTAAATCTTAAGTATTTTAAATGATTAGAAATTAGTTTTCTAAAATAAGAAAAATAAGACTAGGTCTTTATTTCATGTGATGATTGTGATGATGCTAGATCTTCTAGTGTGAGCCTTTGTGTGCTAAATAGAAGTAGTTAAGTATTGTTTGGTGATTATGTACCTCGTATTCATTTATAGACGCTAGTACCGACCCGGGATACGACGAGGAGGAGTAATACGAAGAAGAAGAAGAAGAAGAAGAAGAGAACTTCAACCACTACACTACTCAAGGCAAGCCATCACTAATTGCAAGATAGAACTATGCATACTATATATGCAAGCCTAACACTACAAGTTAACTATGCAAGCCATCATTACAAGATAACCCATGCAAGATGCATTAGGCATGCTTCGGTTATGCAACCTTGATTATACCAATCCCAATTTTTACTTGCAAGCTTTATTCTTTTACTTTTACCAACGTTCTTTACCTTGAGTTAGTGATTTGTGAGTATTGGAAAAATAGGCTAGTTGCCATAAAGAGCATAAAACTAGGCCTAGGTAGTTATACTTAGATGCTAGTAAAAGGCATAAAACTAGATTTGGATAGTTACACTTGATTAGCACCCTGATTAGTGACACACTTATTGCTAGTTGCTACTGCTAAACTGTTGGGTCCGCAGCATAGAAAACAAAAAATTTCCTACGGTGTGAACTACACGCCAAGATCTATCTACTATGTATAAAGCAAATGGGTGGACATACATCCATGGAGAACTTACCCTCGAAGACAACGAGTTTTGTTAACGAGTAGGAACTCGTGGTTGATGTAGTCATACACTTGCCGATCTCAAGATCGTGAGGAAGTCTGAGCGCCGCAACTCAGCAGCGCATCCGCACTCGCACACACGTTCAAGCCACAGGACAACCTGCACCTCCTCGCTCCAGCGATCCAGCGGAAGCAGCAACTCCTTCCAGACGAAATGCCACCGGGAACATGTATCTCGCTAATCCGAGACCATGGGGGAATAATTCTAGAGGGGGAGAGAGATCCTTCACATGGAGGTGTGTGGATGAAGGAGGGAATGGGTGGCCTTTTATAGGAGGAGGGGGGGTGCCCCCTCTCCCCATGGCCGGCGCATGGGGGGGTGACCCCTCACGTCCCCCATTCATGTGGTGGTAACCCCTCCACATTAAAATGCCTCTTCACATTCCCTTTTAAAGTCTCCACTTTAAATGCATTAAGTTTCTCCAAATTTAATGCTCTCTCATTTAATAAAACTCTTTTATTAAATTTATTCAGAATTTTGTTAATTACATTAATTAACAAACATTCACATATAGCCCCTTGCAATATCTCAATATCACATGCAGAAACACCTTCGGCAATTTCACCCGAAACAATTTCCGGTTTCTATTGAAACAATTCCTACGCTTTGCAATTCTTTCGTCTGAAACATATGTGCTCCAAAATGGTGTCAGGTAACTCTTAAGTGTGCCACCCTAAGGTTCACGAATAATGCAGACATGATCGAGACCCTTCTCCGATCAATAATCAGCAGCGGGACCTGGAGATCCGTACTGACTCCTACACATTCAACGATGACTCCTGTGATTGTGAGAACCTTTCACGCTTGTAACTAAATCCCTTTGTCTCTCGATATATTACATGTCCGAGATTCGATCATCGGTATCTCCATACCTAGTTTGATCTCGTTACCGACATGCACTCTTTTCTCGTTCCCGTGATATAACATTCTAGTGATCACATCACTTGCTTGCAAGCTATCCTAATGTGATATCACCGAGAGGGCCCAGAGTATATCTATCCGTCATATGGATTGACAAATTCCACTCTTGATCCATGAGCCTCAACATAACACCTTCGTAGCACTGAACCCATCTTTATAGTCACCCTATTACGGTGTGATGTTTGATGTTATCAAGATACTCTTCCGGTGTTAGCAATTAACATGATCTCATGGTCTAAGGATAAAGATTACTTCGTATGATGTTATAGCAATATGAACATAATGACTCGATCATAATGCTATACTTCAGATGAATGTTCATCACATCATTCCACCAATGGTGTGACCTTGTTATTAACAACATCCAATGTCCATGATCGGGAAACCTTGATCATCCTGTTAATCAACAAGCTAGTATATAAGAGAGGCATGACTAGGAACCCTTTTTGTTTATTAAACACACATGTATTGATGTTTCCTATCAATACAATTATAGCATGTAAAATAAACATCTATCATATACAAGGAATACATAATAACAACTTTATTATTGCCTCTCAGGGCATATTTCCTTCATAAACTACTACTGATCATTTAGATAAGAATACTTGGAGGAAATGATTATGAAAACCTTGAAATGATGGTTCATTCTATTGATATGTTTTTGACATGTGTTATGAACACAAAATGATTTGATGATGAAATTTCTTGAGGCATGAGCCTTGATTTTTATAAAAACTGATGGTTGGGTTCGGATGCGATACTATTCCAATTTTACCGTACAACCACAATACCTGAATTGGGTATGGCTTAACTCGAAGTTTATATGCCTTAGTATGGGTTCCCTCGCGGAAAGAGGTTGAGATGAGGCTACCTCGTGAATGTGAATGTCCACCTATGCAGTACCCAGGATGGCAGATGGCCATGGCTGGGAGGCCAAGCTCATAGGGGAGGTGCCTATACTAGAGTGTGTAATTGAAAGGTTATGATTGATTATCCGCATACTAAGTATGATGATTCAGGGTTATCCCTGACGGATGTATCGAATCTTGTGGTTAAAGTGTACCACCTCTGCAGAGTGTCAAACTATTCGAATAGCCGCGTCCGTGGTGATGGACAGTTGGAGTGGCCATACTATTCCGTTGTCAGATGTTTTCAAAATGACATGAATTGAACTATGACCTTGACTTGACCACAACCGGGTTGTAGACATGAAAACTAGGCTTTTGCAAATAAGCCTAGAGCTTAAGATTCCTACTAGAACTACCTTACTTGTTAGTGATAGTTTGTGAGTACTTAAAGAGTACTCATGGCTTTGTCCCTGGCTATTCCCGTGGCCATACTATGAGGAGGACTAGCAGGAAGATAGACAGTAGGAGGTCTATGACAACTAGGATCATCTCCCATCATCAGCATTGTCTGTGATCCTGAAGATGGATCCTGTACTACATTTGATTTCCGCTGCTTTGATTGTATTAAGACTAGATGTGAGATCCTTTATTTGTAAGACATTTATTATGGTTTGTAATGGATGATGTACTTTGGTACCAATTCTGTTATGTCTCACAAAAATGGTAATCTTGGGATTGCGAGGTATGGCATAACAGGAATCTGGGACTAAAAATCCGGGTGTTGACAATACCGGTCCAGTTTTGGCGCATGTGGTCTGTGTCCCTTGTTCTTTAGATATTTTTACACGAATATATGTCAAAAGAATTATCGTTTCTTTTTCCCTTCAATAGTGAGGTCTGTGTTCCGAATCCGGCCGAGCCACAGCATAATGCAAAATTTACTAAAGAGGAGGTAAAATCTAGCCCATTCGACCCCTCTTTAGCCAGAACAATTTAATCTGGCCTTGTAGGGGTTATGGGACTTGCTGACGACAGCCCATTTAAATATTTATCAAGGAGCCCATGGAGAATAGCGCATGGAGTATAGCCCATTGAGTATAGTAGATGTAGAATAGCCAAAAATGTTTAATTTGGCATTTTTGGAATTGCCCTTTATAACGAAAACAAAAAAAACACGCCTACCCATGTTTTTAAAAAACTACTCCATTATATGGCATTTAATAAATTGAGATGCCCATGATTCTTCTAATGTGAGGCTGACATAAGGGACCCACCAGCCTGAATAAACGGCTGATGCAAAGAGCAAAGCTATCAAGTTCGAAACATGAAGGCGCGACAAAGGGCAAAAAATCTATCATACACACGTTTCTTCTAATGGGAGGATGATATGTGCGGCCCAGCAGCGTGATTAAACGATAGATGCATCGAATAGCACTATCATGTTCGGAACAGGGTAGCACGAGCGAAGGAAAAAAATCTATCATACACACGTTTCTTCTAATGAGAGGATGACATGTGTAACATCCCATTTTCAGCAACATCCCATTAGTTATCCAAAATGCAAAAATCAGGGGGAACAAAAACTTTTTCGTTTAATGCTGAAGTGTTTGCTTGTTGTTTGGATATGCTAATGCATATGAATGTGTATTAGATGATATACTCCTTATCTCAACATCAGTTGACAAAAGCTATTTAACCAAAACTGTCCTGGCTCATTCTACATTTCTCAAATGTTCTGGCATTTCATAACCTGAGACAATATACCTTTACAACCTCCACCCCTTTTAGTATCTTCTATTTCCCTAAACTATGGAGAGCAACCTATTATAATCTCCTTATGTTTTATAGATAGAACCTCAACTATTCTTATCTCTAGGTTTCCTAAAACCTCTTTTTAAAGATTTTGATTTCTACTCTTGGTAGAGATACCAAGGAATTTCATCTTATTTAAACTCCAACCCTTTTCAAATTGCCCAACCTTACCTCAAGTCAGACTTGATGGTAACCGCAGTAGTGGATTTGCCTAGTTTATAAGATGAGTTGCCTTGATCTGTTGTCTGATGAATTGCCTTGATCTGCTGCTTGATTTGTCTGCTTAGGCGATAGTATGAGCTACTCTAGGAGCTAATCACTTGGATCAATATACTTTGAACTCACCAAACCCTCAGCAAGAATACAATCTGGATCTGATCCCTAGCTAGTGAGTAATCATCTAAAACCCTTAACCAGATAAGCTCTAAAGTGATATAATTCCCGAAGTTTCCAAGTCCATGAAGTCCAATGTCAAGCATGGATCCCTTCTACTCAATCTAATCTTCAATCTCATCCACTTGAGGATGCTTTGGTACCTTGCATCCCATCAAAATCATCAGCACCCACATTCTAGTCAAAAACCCTAAATCTGCCAAATTTGGCTAAGTCTGGAATCTGTTTAAACATCACCTTTTTGAATGCCTCCTTTTCTCAACCCATGTGCATTTATGAAAATTCATTTGAACCATCTTGTTAACCATCCTAAGGACTACCAAATCCCACTATTTCCCTTAGTTAGATCATTTTCCAACCCACTAGTTCTTGATGGTTTTGCAGGCAAGAAAATAACTATTCCTCCAACCCACCATCATCCAACCTTCTATGGACCAAATCTTGGCATAGTTGTGATCTACTCATATAGGCCTATCAATATTTACTTCACCTATTCCAAGTGGATCTTTGTGCTACTTAAACCCACAAGGTTTTGGAGGCTAGTTGATAATCTGCCTTGGCAGTCTTATTTTATTCAAAGTTTGAAATCAATTCTTGGTGAACTCAAGCAAAATCAAGATCAAACCTCTCTACCATGTTGATGCAAATCACTTGGTCTATCCATACATCTATCCCATGCTCCAAGGGGAGCCGTGAGCTCCAAGATCCAACAAGGTTTTGGTGACATGATAACAATCCTACCCAAGATCCTTAAATCTCTAGTTTTCCACCAAAATCAACATGGATTCCCCAATCACAAGGTTGAAAATGCTTGTTACACCTTATCTACATCAGATACCTTGACCATCAGGATTTATCAAATTTTATCCATATTATTATGGACCAAATCTATTTAATTCCTTTAATAGACAAAATCCCCAAAAACTCCTTTCCCAATGGAAAGTTTGGTTTTTGCCAAAACACTTCTCCAACCTCTTGCTCAATTGAGGTCCATATATCATACCCTACATTCCCATCTCAAAAATAAATATTTTTGAGATCCTTTATTATTTCTTTTTGCCTATTTTCTTAAATGGCAGAAATGGAATAATAATAGTTTTAAATACTTTTAAGCCTCCATAAATCTTGGGAAAACTTCCCTAAGTGTGTATTCACATTTAGGACCATCTACAATAAAAAACTCAACTTGTAGAATTCAAAAATATCAAATAAATTCCTAAAAACCATTTCGGCACTATTTGAATAATTGATGTAAAGTGCATCTAGAATTCTCGGAAAAATCTCAAATAAATCTTGGAGATGTATCCTAACACTACCCCTCTACCAGCATCCTTATCTCAATTGGTCAAGATCAAAAATAAAGAAATAAACCTTGATCATCCCTAATGGCTGATTTGAACATTTAACCTTTTTGTATCAAAAACCAAATCAAACCTCATCCAATCTTTCCCAACAAGCCTCCACATCACCACCCCTCTCCCCTGGCCGCCACCACTGTAGCCATGTATTGTTGCATCACAGTTCACCTTGTCCTCTTATGCTTGGAAGTGAGAGTGAGAGACAAACAAGTGAGGCCAATTACTTGCAGCTGCTGCCACTCCCTCCCCTTCTGAGCTCCAGCACGACCAGAGCACCCCACCTCTCTCCTCAGCACCGCCCAACCTGACCAATCCCCTGCCTGGCCACCTCCATGTCCTCCCCATGGAACAAGTCCACCATGGACCTCTCCCCTTTGGTTTATAAGGGCCAGAGGCCACCAACTTTCCCCGGCGCGGTCCGACGACCTTGCCTCGGCCTCCATTGCCCGAACCACCTCCCGTCGTGGAACTGTACCTTGTCGCCCACCGCCGGCCACGCCGTGACGCGCCGCATCTCCCCCGCATCAGGTGAGCCGCGCCGCCGCTGCTCGAGCGCCGCCTAGGGTTCGCCGCGCTGCCGTCTGTTTTCAGCCGAGATGACGATGGATATCTGTCAGATCTGGCTTAATCCAACGGCCCCGGCGCCCCAATACCCCTTCAGGGCTATGTGTCGCCGACACCCGGGTGCCACTCCGCCTTTTCAAACGCACCACCGCGCGCTCGTCCGCGGCCAGGTTGGGCTGGCTGAGCTGCGCTGCGGCGTAGTAAGGCCCATTTCTGGCCCGCGCCCCATATTCCTTTAATATTTTCCCTAGTGCAGTTTTGAATAGCTGTTGCTTTAATTACAAATGAAAATGTCAAATACACTTTTTGTCCCTAGCACAATTTTTCCCAAGTACCTTAGTATGTTGTTCAACATGTAGAACCAATCCCTTGCCAAAAATAATCTTATTTATTGATTGGCATTTAATCTACTAAACTATATGTTTGGCACTAAATAAATTCCTCTGGGAGCTACACTTATCCAAATGTAGTGAAACAAACTTTCCCTGGTAGGTATTCACCATACCTATTTTTGAATAGTGGTCCCTTGCTTTTTAGAGCTATGGAGTATCTTTTACAAAAATAACAAAAACCAGACCAATCTGACTTTGGGAAATTCCCTACACCAAACCATGAGTTTTTTGACCTCATTCCAACTCTCTCTGATGTGGTACACTCGATACTACCAAAATCCAGGAGATCAAGATTTATTGAGCTTCTGAGGATTTGTAATGAATTAAACATTTTTGTCCATAGTGTTATCACTAGATAAATCATCACAGTTATTCCACAACTCCAAAATTAGTGATTCCAAATCCTACTGGAAGGTATTTGTAATACCTATCCAATTCCCTTGACCTCATACCAATTGGACTTGTATTCTAAATCTTGTGAAAAAGACAAATACCTTACAGAACTACGTTTGATGATTTCTCAAGGGCATTATGGTAATTGCTTCAAGGTGAAACCAACTCCAACTGAATCATTACCTCAAATCCTACCTACCCATCCAAGGAAATAAGTTTTGGAGCTCTAGAACTTTTCTGGTGATTTATCCCCTAAAACTAGAGTTTATTTCACTGGAAAAATAATAGCTACTTAACTAAATGTGATAAAATAGTGAAACCACTTTTGTTGGTTTCATCTTATCAACACCTATCTGTTGATATAATTTTTACACAATGGTATCCTACAGAATAGGTCCTTGGGCCAAGACCCATCTCTTAGGTAGTTTCTAGACTATAAACCCTAAGGGATGTTCATCCATGTCTCCAAGGCCATCTCAATCTTCTAAATCCAATCCTCTCGAAACCTACTGAATGATACACTTATAATATTCACTTGCTTGCTGTATGTTTACCCACTTGTATGCCTTGTGTTGATTGTGCCCCTTTTGTTTGCTTGCATGTGCTATCCGAACAACGGTAGTTGCGACAAACTCGGAGAGCGGAAGAAGTGGTAATTATTATTGGTATTATTGGGTATTCTAAGAAGAAGTCTAGGGACATATTGCCATATTTCTGATCACGTGCAAGGCACCTTATTGCTCATAAGCCTTGTCCTACTATTTTACTTATGCATGTTTTATCTACTGTTTATCAAAACTGCATTGTTTACTATATGTTGATGTATATATATGGTAGTGGTTTGGCTCATCCGAACTATTAAACTTTGGTACTACTAAGTACAACCCCCTTGACGACACCTACGTATCCCTAGTATGGTAGATGGCGTAATACACCATACCCCTTTTTGAGACCCTGTTTTAGCCAAAGCCGGAAAAAGTTTTACCAAAAGTTTTATGATCAAACCTTCGTGAGGTGGGACCTCCCAAGAGATGTTGAGAAAGAAAAAGGTTTTGTTTTACAAAATGCTGAAGGAAAGATGGAGGAAAAAGGTTTACAAAAACGCACCCGGTTCATTGCAGTTTTGCTAGAACAATTAACCCGTGCAACCACATTACGCTGGAATGGGACAGGGCTGGATTTGATGTTTGTCTATTCTGGTATAAGCTGCCTCACAACTACTACAGGGGGTCGCGATCGCCGGGGGCAGCCAAGCGTTACTATGAGCCCCTCATTGAAAGCGCCCACTTTGTGAAGTGTAAAATGCGCTCTGCTGGTCCTCGATACCAGACGTCCTGGTTTTGAGGGGAACAACACTCATAGGGTAGGCATTTATATTGGAGTGGGCATCCGGAGAGTCTTGATCGGTTACTCGACCCACGATCGGTGTAGATCAGGGTAGTGTACCCGGATGGTGTGGGTAAAGTGTGTAACCTCTGCAGAGTTTAAATCTATTCTATTAGCCGTGTCCACGGTCATGGACGGTTGGGAAGGTTGCTGTAGAGCGGTGTTGGTTTTGTTTTCAAAAGGGATTTTGGAAATGCAATGGCTTTGGAAATGTTTTGACCATGGGATGGTCAAAAAGGATACATGTTTTGACCATGGGATGGTCGGAGAGGAAGGAAAGGAGTTTGGTCATGGGATGACCGGAAGGACCAAACAAATGGGTGACCCAATCCTAGTGTTTTCCAACACTTTTCAAAAAGGTTTTCGAAAATGTTTTACAAAAGTATTCAACAAAGATATGTAGATGCTATATCTACAAGAGAAACTGTTTGAGAAAAGAACGTCTCTTGAAGCCTTCCTACTACCATAGCCATATTGCATATCCTCTTATTATTATTACTCTCTTAAGGTGGTTTACGATTACATTCAAAGTACTCACTGGCAATTTCCCTGGCTATTAACTTGGTCAGATATGAAGAAAGACGGTGGCGTTGGTTACTATGCGAGCTAGGATGTTCTCCCAATTAGTTTCCTGTAGGTTAAGGCATGGCTTGGGCTCTATGCTAAAGGATGTTCCACTGATGTTGATCGATGTAGCCATAATGGCAATTAAGGTATGCCAGGTATTCATTAAGTATTGGATGTTTACTTTGATTCTTGTCGGTTATGTGCCACGACTAAATGATCATGGGATCGTGGTTGTATGCATAACAGGGATTCTCGGAGGATTAATCCGGGGGCCCACAGACTTGGTATCAGAGCCATCCTGGCTATAGGAGAACCTTAGTTAGCATGGTCGCTAGACAAGAACCTTATTTTGAAAACCCCGGCCTTCGAAAACTAGTTTCTCAATGAGTTTCAAAAAGTTCTACTTCTTCTCTTACTGTAAGTAAATTCCTTCGAAAATGGTTTCCTCTAACTCTCATCCAAACCTCAAACCTACGTATTTTAAATAACTAGGATCTAGAAGCCGGTGAAGACAATGAGAATAATATGAAGACAAGCAACTACCAGCAAACACAAGGAGACTACAATATCGCTCTACCGGTGGAATCCTCATAATCAGAAGACATCAGGTGTTGCACTATCACGAAGCGTCCAAGCTACGACGAAGGATTTATCAGCAAGATAGTGACTTCGACCTGAAGAAAGACGATATCTAGGGTCAATAGTCCTAAGAATAGGATTCCCCTACATCGCGAGTAGTTAACTCCTTGGTCCCTAGCGTTGACCGTGTTTGCTTACCTAAGTGCATCCTGTGTTGCTTGATGTGTGTTGTTTGCCAAGGACATTGTGATCCCCTCGCTCTGTTCGCCTTATTTGTATGCTCTGGTTTGCTTTGACCTCCTTAAAAATGTGACTCGAGGAGCGATAACCCACCTAGTAACTCAGGAAACCCCTGTGTTAGCTGTCGGTAATGAGACCTAGACTAACCTCGAGAGTATATGAGAGGAAAAGCATCGCAAGAACCAGGAGTTCGACATCATGAAGTCAGAATCAACTCGAAGATTTCACCTCAGCAGGATGGCATACCTCGTCAAACTCACCTCGCAAGACTCGTCAATAGCACCACACTCCCTTGTTCCTCTGTCTACTACAGCAAGAATCCCGTTGAAGCCAGGAGTCAATCATTGAAGGATCCTAAAATCCACAAGAAACCACCCGATAAGTCAACCAAGACAAGAAGTGAAGACCTAACTACGCTGACGTCCGGTATATCAGACCTTCTAACCACCTCAGGAGACTAGCTATTCTAGTCGACCCTACCCATCCCAACGGGAAGTTCCTCACCAGAAGGACAAAATAATCCAAAAACTTGAAGACGAGGATACATGAAGACAACGAGTCCACTTTGCCCTCAAGTAGAAGTAACGCAAGATATTCAAGTGAAGACCTCTTCTCCGATGCTGACTGCATCAACCCTGACTAAAGACTAGCCAGGAGAGTCATAAACCGCTAGCTTGCCCTGAGCTAACCCCATAAGGCTTTGTTAGGAAACCACCCTCGCCAAGGTTTATAGAATAGGGCGTCACTCGAAGACCTCATCTCAAGACTCTGGTAAGATACAACCTTCTGCTATCATCGGGTCAGCACTCCAAGACAGAAGGTCCGCACCCCTCCCGAAGCACCTTAGTGAAGCTCTAAGGTGGAATGCGTCTTTCCACTCAATCCTCAGAAAACTATCTACCAGAATACTTCATAAAAGATTCCCAGATTCGACGTCTTTTCGCCAAGTAGCAACTCGCGGTTCATTAGAGGAGAAACGAACTGAAGATTCTACGAAATCCATTCGCTACGTCAGTTGAAAACCTATCCGAGGACCACAAGATCACTAACCGCTCAGTTCCAATCGCTTAAAGGATATGAGACTTCAACTGGCTAAGTACGAATAATAGTAGTATATAAGCCCCGTAGGACCTATCTTCGTAAACGTCACCGGAAGTTTCTAACTCTAGGAAAACGAGTGACGATAGTCTTCAAAACATCAAGCTACGGCTCCAAGAAGGAAGTATTAAGTCCACCTCCTCGCAATCTACCCTAGTGTAATCCTCAGGGGGAAAGACTACATCTTTCCCACACGAATAGAGTAAAACCTTGCCAGGAGCAAACCCAGAAGCCTGGACCCCAACGTTGTTAATAAGATACGCTACGCCCCCAAAGCAGAGCTGTGAATTCTTAGAGAAAGGTAAACTAGGCCATAGATTCCACCCTCCGACGAGTACCCCGTGAAGTTCAGCATCGAGGTAGCATGCCTAGCCTAAGCCCTCGAGGTATCGAGCCTCGAAGGAATATAAGTTCATTCCTCGCAATCAAGGCTGGACTCTGCTCTACTCTCCGTGCATCCCGGAAGACTGAAGCTCAACTTCATCGATAGATTAGTCACTTTCAAAGACGGAGTCCATAAGATAGGACGCGTAAGACACCTGGTATCAACTCGACTCAAAATCCCCTAACCCTCTTCTCCTGAATCTCGGGACGAGATCCTTTTAAGGGGGAAAAGGTATGTAACATCCCAATTTCAGAAACCCTGATTAGTTGTCCAGAATGCAAAACTCAGGGGTAACAAAAACTTTTTCGTTTAATGCTGAAGTGTTTGCTTGTTGTTTGGATATGCTGATGCATATGAATGTGTATTAGGAGATATACTCCTTACCTCAACATCAGTTGACAAAAGCTATTTAACCAAAACTATCCTGGCTCATTCTACATATTCCCAAATGTTCTGGCATTTCAAAATCTGAGCCAAGATACCTTTACAACCTCCACCCCTTTTAGTAGCTTATATTTTCCTAAACTATGGAGAGCTACCTATTATAATCTCCTTATGTTTTATAGACAGAACCTCAACTATTCTTATCTCTAGGTTTCCCAAAACCTCTTTTTAAAGCTTTTGATTTCTACTCTTGGTAGAGATACCAAGGACTTTCATCTGATTCAAACTCCAACCCTTTTCAAATTGCCCAACCTTACCTCAAGTCAGACTTGATGGTAACCCCAGTAGTGGATTTTCCTAGTTTATAAGATGAGTTGCCTTGATCTGCTGTCTGATGAATTGCCTTGATCTGCTGCTTCATTTGTCTTCTTAGGCGATAGTATGAGCTACTCTAGTAGCTCATCACTTGGATGAGTATACTTTGAACTCACCAAACCCTAAGCAATAATACAATCTGGATCTGATCCCTAGCTACTGAGTAATCATCTAAAACCCTTAACTAGATAAGCTCTGGAGTGATCTAATTCCCGAAGTTTCCAAGTCCATGAAGACCAATATCAAGCATGGATCCCTTCTACTCAATCTACACTTCAACCTCATCCACTTGAGGATGCTTTGGTACCTTGCATCCCATCAAAATCATTAACACCCACATTCTAGTCAAAATCCCTAAATCTGCCAGATTTGGCTGAGTCTGGAATCTATTTCAACATCACCTTTTTGAATGCCTCCTTTTCTCAACCCATGTGCATTTCTGAAAATGCATTTGAACCATATTGTTAACCATCCTAAGTACTAACAAAGCCCACTCTTGCCCTTGGTTAGATCATTTTCCAACCCACTTGTTCTTGATGGTTTTGTAGACAAGAACATAACTATTCCCGCAAATTTAATCAACATGCCTACTTTGACAGAATCTCACACCATCATCCAACCTTCTATGGACCAACTCTTGGCATGGTTGTGATCTACTCATACAGGCCTATCAATATTTACTTCACTTATTCCAAGTGGATCTTTGTGCTTCTTAAACCCACAAGGTTTTGGAGGCTAGTGGATAATCTACCTTGGCAGGCTTATTTTATTCAAAGTTTGAAATCAATTCTTGGTGAACTCAAGAAATATCAAGCTCAAACCTCTATACCATGTTGATGTACATCACTTTGTCTATCCATACATCTATCCCATGCCCCAAGGGGAGCCATGAGCTCCAAGATCCAACAAGGTTTTGGTGACATGAAAACAATCCTACCCAAGATCCTTAAATCTCTAGTTTTCCACCAAAATCAACATGGATTTCCCAATCCCAAGGTTGAAAATTCTTGTTACACCTTGTCTAAATCATCTACCTTGACCATGAGGATTTATCAAATTTTATCCATATTTATTATGGACCAAATCTATTTAATTCTTTAATAGACAAAATCTCCAAAAACTCCTTTCCCAATGGAAAGTTTGGTTTTTGCCCAAACACTTCTCCAACCTCTTGCTCAATTGAGGTCCATATATCATACCCTACATTCCCATCTCAAAAATAAATCTTTTTGAGATCCTTTATTATTTCTTTTTTCCTATTTTCCTAAATGGCAAAAATGGAATAATAATAGTTTTAAATACTTTTAAGCTTTCATAAATCTTGGGAAAAATTCCCTAAGTGTGTATTAACATTTAGGACCATCTCCAATCAAAAACTCAACTTGTACAATTCAAAAATATCAAATAAATTCCTAAAAACCATTTATGCACTATTTGAATAATTGATGTAAAGTGCATCTAGAATTCTCGGAAAAATCTCAAATAAATCTTGGAAATGTATCCTAACCCTGACCCTCTACTAGCATCCTTAGCTCAATTGGTCCAGATCAAAAATCAAGAAATAAACCTTGATCATCCCTAATGGCTGATTTGAACATTTAACCTTTTTGTATCAAAAACCAAATCAAACCTCATCTAATCTTCCCCAACAAGCCTCCACATAACCACCCCTCTCCCCTGGCCGACCACCAAAGTAGCCATGTACTGTAGCATCACTGTCACCTTGTCCTCTTATGCTTGGAAGTGAGAGAGAGAGAGACAAGAGCTCTAGCACGACCAGAGCACCCCACCTCTCTCCTCAGCACCGCCCAACCCGACCAATCACCTCCCTGGCCATCTCCCCTTCGGTTTATAATGGCCAGAGGCCACCAACTCTCCCCTGCTCCCTCATTTCTCCCCCTCACACTCCACCTCGCCTTCCCGAGCCTCCCCTCCCTCTCCCTTGCTCTAAGCTGCTCCAGAGAGAGAAGAAAAAGCTTCGGCCTCCCTTTCTATAGAGCTAAGCTTCCTCCCCCTCTGTCCTCTCACTTTGCATGTGCTCCTACCGGACTCCCCTCCGTCGTATGGATCTAACCATGCCCTTTTTATTGACCAGGACCACCCCTTCGGGCCTCACCGGCGCGGTCCGACGACCTCGCCTCGACCTCCATCGCCGCGCCACCTCCCGTCTTGGAACAATACCTTGCCGCCCACCGCCGGCCTCGCCGTGACGCGCCGCAACTCCCCGTCGTATCCCCGTCATCTCCCCCGCATCAAGTGAGCCACACCGCCGCTGCCCGAGTGCCGCCTAGGGTTTGCTGTGCCGTCGTCCATTTTTGGCCAAGACGACGACAGGTATTCGTTGGATCTGGCTTAATCCAACGGCCCCGGCGCCCCAATACCCCTTCGGGGCTATGTGTCGCCGACACCCAGGCACCACCTCACCTTTTCAAACGCACCACCGCGCGCTCGTCCGCGACCAGGTTGGGCTGGCTGAGCTGCGCTGCGGCTAGTAAGGCCCATTTCTGGCCCACGCCCCATATTCCTTTAATATTTTCCCTAGTGTAGTTTTGAATAGTTGTTGCTTTAATTACAAATGAAAATGTCAAATACACTTTCTGTCCCTAGCCCAATTTTTCCCAACTACCTTAGTATGTCGTTCAACATGCAGAACCAATCCCTTGCCAAAAATAATCCTTATTTATTGATTGGCATTTAATCTACTAAACTATATGTTTGGCACTAAATAAATTCCTTAGGGAGCTACACTTATCCAAATGTAGTGCAACAAACTTTCCCTGGTAGGTATTCACAGTACCTATTTTTGAACAGCAGTCCCTTGCTATTTAGAGCTATGGAGTACCTTTTACAAAAATAACAAAAACCAGACCAATCTGACTTTAGAAAATTTGCTAGACCAAACCATGAGTTGTTTTGACCTCATTCCAACTCTCTGTGATGTGGTACACTCAATACTACCAAAATCCAGGAGATCGAGATTTACTGAGCTTCTGAGGATTTCTAATGAATTAAACATTTATGTCCATAGTGTTATCACTAGATAAATCATCATAGTAATTCCACAACTCCAAAATTAGTGATTCCAAATTCTACTTGAAGGTATTTGTAATACCTATCCAATTCCCTTTACCTCATACCAATTGGACATGTATTCTAAATCTGGTGAAAAAGACAAATACCTTGTAGAACTGCCTTTGATGATTTCTCAAGGGCATTATGTTAATTGTTTCAAGGTGAAACCAACTCTCACTGAATCATTACCTCAAAACCTACCTACCCATCCAAGGAAATAATTTTTGGAGCTCGAGAACTTTTCTGGTGATTTATCCCCTAAAACTAGAGTTTATTTCACTGGAAAAATCATAGCTACTTAACTAAATGTGATAAAATAGTGAAACCACTTTTGTTGGTTTCATATTATCAACACCTATCTGTTGGTATCATTTTTTCACAATGGTATCCTACAGAAAAGGTCCTTGGTCCAAAACCCATCTCTTAGGTAGTTTTCTAGACTATAAACCCTAAGGGATGTTCATCCATGTCTCCAAGACCATCTCAATCTTCTAAATCCAATCCTCTCGAAACCTACTGAATGATACACTTATAATATTCACTTGCATGTTGTATGTTTACCCACTTGTATGCCTTGTGTTGATTGTGCCCCTTTTTTGCGTGCATGTGCTGTCCGGACGATGGTAGTTGCGATGAAACCGGAGAGCGGAAGAAGTGGTAATTATTATCGGTATTATTGGGTATTCTAAGAAGAAGTCTAGGGACATATTGCCATATAGCTGACCACAGGCAAGCCACCTTCTTGCTCATAACCCTTGTCCTACTATTTTACTTATGCATGTTTTATCTACTGTTTATCAAAACTGCATTGTTTACTATATGTTGATGTATATATATGGTAGTGGTTTGCCTCATCTGAACTATTACACTTTGGTACTACTAAGGACAACCCCCTTGACGACACCTACTTGTCCCTAGTATGGTAGATGGTGTAATACAGCATACCCCTTTTGGAGACCCTGTTTAGCCAAAGCAAAGCTATAGGATGGGAAGACCCCGGAAAAAGTTTTACCAAAAGTTTTATGATAAAACCTTGGTGAGGTGGGACCTCCCAAGAGATGTTGGGAAAGAAAAAGGTTTTGTTTTACAAAATGCAAAAGGAAAGATGGAGGAAAAAGGTTTACGAAAACGCACTCGGTTCTTTGCAGTTTTGCTAGAACAATTAACCCGTGCAACCACATTACTCTGGAATGGGACAGGGCTGGATTTGATGTTTGTTTATTCTGGTATAAACTGCCTCACAACTACTACAGGGGGTCGTGATCCCTGGAGGCTGGTCCTTGTCCCGTAAAGGTCCATGTGGGACATCGACCTGGAGAAGGAACGAACTGTCTGCGGGCAGCCAGGCGTTACTATGATCCCCTCATTGAAAGCGCCCACTATGTGAATTGTAAAATGCGCTTCGGTTGGTCCTCGGTACCCAACGTCCTGGTTTTGAGGGGAACAACACTCACAAGTTAGGCACTTATATTGGAGTGGGCATCTAGAGAGTCTTGATCGGTTACTCGACCCACGATCGGTGTAGATCAGGGTAGTGTACCCGGATGGTGTGGGTAAAGTGTGCAACCTCTTCAGAGTGTAAATCCATTCGAATAGCCGTGTCCGTGGTCATGGACGGTTGGGAAGGTTGCTGTAGAGCGGTGTTGGTTTTGTTTTCAAAAGGGATTTCAGAAAAGCAATGGCTTTGGAAATGTTTTGACCATGGGATGGTCGAAAAGGATACATGTTTTGACCATGCGATGGTCGGAGAGGAAGGAAAGGAGTTTGGTCATGGGATGACCGGAAGGACCAAACAAATGGGGGACCCAATCCTAGTGTTTTCCAACACTTTTCAAAAAGGTTTCCAAAAATGTTTTACAAACATTTTCAACAAAGATATGTAGATGCTATATCTACAAGAGAAACTGTTTGAGAAAAGAACCTCTCTTGAAGGCTTCCTACTACCACAGCCATATTGCATATCCTCTTGGTATTATTACTCTGTTAAGGTGGTTTGCGAGTACATTCAAAGTACTCACTAGCATTGTCCCTAGCTATTAACTTGGTCAGATATAAAGAAGAAGGTGGCGTTGGCGACTTTACGAACTAGGACGTTCTCCCAGTCAGTTGCCTATATGTTAAGGCGTGGCTCAGGCTCTACGCTAAAGGAAGTTCCGCTGATGTTGATCGATGTAGCCATAATGGCAATTATGGTATGGCAGGTATTCGTTAGTATTGGATGTTTACTTTGATACTTGTCGGTTATGTACCACGACTAACTGATCATGGGATCGTGGTTGTATGCATAACAGGGATTCTCGAAGGATTAATCCAGGGGCCCCACAACATGTGGGGCTCAGGAGGTTGGTTAAACGGTTGATGCGTCGAGCAGCGCTATCAACACGGAACGGGGAAGCGCTAGGGAAGGAAAAAAATCCATCATACACACGTTTCTTCTAATGAGAGGATGACATGTGGGGCCCAGCAGCATGGTTAAATGGTAGATGCATCGAATAATGCTATAAAGTTCGAAACAGGGTAGTGCGAGCGAAGAAAAAAAATCCATCATTGATACGTCCAAAACGTATCTACTTTTTGGAACCCTTTTTCTATTGTTTCCCCTCTAAACTTGTGTGATTTGGATGCAACTAACATGGACTGATGCTGTTTTCAGCAGAATTGCATTGGTGTCTACTTTTTGTGCAGAAAATCAACTATTAGGAAAAATCCTAGAAAATATGCCAAAAATCCTATTTCACCAGAAGACTCCCGGAGCCAGAATACGAGACGGTAGGGGGGCTGGGCCCAGGCCACACCACCTGGCCGCGCGGGCAAGCCCAGGCCGCGCCAGGGGTTGGTCTGGCCGCCCCAGACACCCCCTCGATCTCTCTGTTCGCCTATAAGAAGCCTTCTGACCTAAAAACTCTAGGGGGGTCGACGTTTTTCCAGAAGGAGTTCCGCTCCGCCGCCACCACCAGATTCCACGAAACAGCACCAGAAACTCTGTTCTGGCACCCTGCCGGGACGAGGAATTGGAGGAGATAATCGCCATCATAATCTCCATCGCTTCTCCATCGACCATCCATGTTTCTGTCATCTATGAGTGAGTAATCCCCCGCTGTAGGCTATGGGGATGGTAGGGATTGGATGAGATTGTTCATGTAATGGCATCAGATGTTAGGGCATGGTGCCTAGTATCTTTTATTAGTGCTTTATGACTTTGTTGTGACTTGTTATGCTTAATGCTTGTCACTAGGGCCCGAGTGCCATGATTTCAGATCTAAGCATGTTATTGATTCATTATGATAGTATTGTTTTCGGTCTTATCTACAAGTTGTATACACACGTTGTTGTCCAAAACCAATGGCCCCGAAGTGATAGAAATCGGGATAACCGGAGGGAATGGCTTTGATGTGAGGATCACATGTGTTCACGGAGTGTTAATGCTTTGCTCCGATGCTCTATTAAAAGGAGCACCTTAATTGCCAGTAGTTCCCTTGAGGGCACGCTGCAAACGGGCTGGCAGGACAAAACATGTTCTGCAAGTTCTCATTGCGAGCACGTATGACTATATATGGAACACATGCCTAGGATTATCTAGTACTTGGATGCTTCATCTTATTTATCTGCAATTGCCCTATGTTATGATTGCTATGTGAATTGTCTTGTCCATGCAACGCCCGTCCATCCATCCCTATGCCTACCGCACTCGAATCCTACTATTTACTGCTATTGTAACTACTATCTTTACTTTACTACTGTTGTTACTTTACTATTCCTACTATAAAACTATTGCTACTGCTAAACTGCTGTGAGCAAGATTGTTTCCAGGTGCAGCTGAATTGACAACTTAGTTGTTAAGGCTTATAAATATTATTTGGCTCCCCTTGTGTCGAATCAATAAATTGGGTTTCACTTCCCTCGAAAATACTGCGATACACCCCCTATACTTGTGGGTCATCAAGACTATTTTCTGGCGCCATTGCCGAGTAGCATAGCTTTATTTATCAAGTTCACTTGGATTCTCTATTGTTCACTACTATCCATCCATCATGGGTAAGTCTCGTGATGGCAAGTTTCCTATTTTACCATCCACTACAAGAAGAGGTACGGTTCTGAACACCTCCATTGCTCTTGATTCATCGTCTGTTATGAGTAAACTCGTTACACCACCACATACACATGCTACACACACTGCTACTACTGTTGAATCTGAAACTTCTGATGCTTATGATGCTGCTTCTACTGTGCTTGATAAGAGTGGTTCATTAGGTCCTTTCCTAGATGCTACGATTGCTAGAACTATAGCTGGAAATACTGAAACTCCTAATGAAGACACTACCACTAATGTTAGTTCACCTGAGTCTAGTGAGAGTTATGACATTGAAGACGGTTATGTTGAGATGACCGATGAATTTATTAAAGAAGGTAAAAACACCCATGATAGGAGCGCTGCTAAGAGTCTCCTTGAGAGGCGTACTATTAGACCCAAATTGTCTCCTGATGCTAAGTTTGTTGCTTCTCCCATAAACATTAAAGATAAAGATTATGATTTCTCTCTTGATCTATCTTACATAGCTATTGTTGAGAAAGAACCTTTTTGTGGGACTAAGAATGAAAGTGTAGTAGCACATATGAATGAACTTTCTACCACGAGTGGCTTGTTTTCTAATGATATTAAGATGCGTACTTACTTTGTTGCTAAGATTTTTCCCTTTTCACTTAAAGGAGAAGCTAAAACTTGGCTTAGTAATTTACCTCCTGGATCTATTGATGGCCCTGAGTGCTTGATTAGTACTTTCCTGCAGAAATATTTTCCTCCTAGTGCTAGACATGCTATTTTGCAAGAACTTTTTGATTTTAAATAGGGAGAAAAAGTGGTATTTCCTGAATCTTGGGCAAGGTTTTGTGCTTTAATTCATGCACATGCTGGAATTCCATTACCTAAGAATGAGCTTCTCAATATATTTTATAATGGACTAACTGAAGAATCTAGGACATACCTAGATAGTTGTGTTGATTGTGTTTACAAGAATAGGACTCCTAATGAATCTGAGGAATTAATGGCTAAAATAAGTAAGAACTATGAATATTGGACTCCTCCAAAACAAGCTATACCTGAAGTAATTGTACCTAAACCTACTATACCAGTGCCTATTCCAACATCAAAGAAGAGGGGAGTTATTGAATTAAATGATGAAGTGATGAAGGAGGCTAAGAAATTTCTTAAGGAGAAGGGAATTAAAGTTGCAGATGTCAAGAATTCACCTCCTATAGAAGAATTATGTAAGCCTATTCCCTACTCATCCACTATTGAGGTACACTCTCTCCAACACTTTGATGAAGGTGATATCCCTTACTCTAAACCTCTTGATCAATGCTTAGAAGAATTTGATATCTTTATTGTTAAGCAAGATAATTTTAACTAAACGGTGCAAAATCATCTAATGGAGAACACTAGAGCTATTGTTGAGTTAAAAGATATTGTGGAAAGAACCTCTAATGATGTTAAAATGATTGTCAAACACTTTCAAATGGTTCAAACTCAAATAGATCAACTCATTAAAGTGCAAAAAGACTTGCTTATTAATGCTGCTAAAGAAAAACATGCTTATGAAATTAGAACTAGAAGTGGAGCTGCTACCCAGGATCCTCTATATCCTGAGGGGCATCCCAAATGAGTTGAGCAGGATTCTCAACAAGCTGAAAATAGTGGTTCTACTCGTAAGAAAAGGAAAAAGAAACATAAAACTGTTGTAGAACCCTCTGAACTTGCTATAGATCCTAATAGTATATCTATCTCTGATGCTAAAACTGAAGGTGGTAATGAAGATAATGAAGTTCCTAATGAAGAAAATTTTGAAGAAGAACTTGAAAACCACACTAAGAATACTAAATACACTAAAGAAGATTTTATTGCTAAGAAACATGGTAGTGAAAGAGAACCTTGGGTCCAGAAACCTATGCCATTCCCTGATAAGAAACACAAGTCAAAGGAGGATGAACACTATAATAAGTCTTGTGAGTGGATGAAACCTTTATTCTTGCACATTCCTTTGACTGATGCTATTAAATTGCCTCCTTATTCAAAGTATATGGAGGATATTGTCTCTAATAAAAGGAAGATCCCTAATAAAGAAATTTCTACTTTGCTTGCTAATTATTCCTTTAATGGTAAGGTCCCTAAGAAACTTGGAGACCCAGGGATTTCAACTATCCCTTGTTCTATTAAGAACAGTTATGTTAGAACTGCTTTGTGTGATTTGGGAGCTGGAGTTAGTGTTATGCCTTTCTCTCTCTATGAGAGGCTTAAACTACAAAAATTAATACCAACTGATATATCTTTGCAAATGGCTGATAAATCTACCACTATTCCTGTTGGTATATGTGAGGATGTACCTGTTCAAGTGGCTCATAATTGCTTGATATTAACTGATTTTGTTGTGCTTGAAATGCCTGAAGATGATAATATGTCTATTATTCTTGGGAGACATTTTCTTAATACTGCAGGAGCTATTATTAATTGTAATCAAGGAAAGGTGACTTTCAATGTTAATGACAAGGAACATATTGTCTATTTCCCCAAGAAGATCGAAAGGAATTATGGTTTGAATTCAATTGAATATGTTGAGGGCATTCAAGTTGGAGAAATATATTGTCCCATACCAAGAGAAAAATTTGAAACTATTATGATTGGGACCATTGCTATCAAAGTTGAGGTAACATAATCATTAATGGAATACAAAGTTTTGTCTCATATGAAATTGTTTTGGTAACAAGACCTAATCAACCTTGTTAACAAAAGGATTTCATTGAACAAAACAATGTTTTCATTATGATTATCTCCGTGTACTTCTATTCTATCCATTTTAGTTTTTGTTTTCGTTTAGTTTTCTTTTTGTTGTTAGTTGCTTGAAGTTTAGAATGTCCTAGAACTTCTCTAGTTCTAGTTTTGGTTTGTCCTTGCATCATTTTTCCAAACAAATATGTCTGTCATAAAATCATTCTTCTATTACTGAAAAATTCCCAAAAATAAAGTGTCTCGAAAAATTCCTGAAAATTCATATTAAAATTTTACGTGAAAAAAGGGGCAGAGGAGTGCTTGGGAGGTACCAGGGGGACCCACCAGGTAGGCACACCACCTGGTGGCGTGGCCTGCCCTGGGTGGTGCCATGCCCTGGTGTGGGCCACCCCTGCCTCCCCCACTATCTCACCTTCCACTTTCTTCTCTCTCCCGAGCAAGCTCTAGTTCATTGCTCAAAATCGTGTTCTTGCTGTGATTTCTCTCGATTTTTTCGATCTCCTTGCTCAGCCCATCTTTCTTGCCGAAATTTGGAGCATTTGTTCCCTGGTATGTGACTCCTTCTCTTGTCCAAGTAGATTTGTGTTTAGTGGATTATATCTTGAGTATTTTGCTGCTGTAGGTGACAGGTTATGAGAGATTGTTAGCTTGTTTGATGCTTAGAGATATAGTTTTTATGCATGTTTAGGCCTCTTACAAGTCCCTGCGAGTAGAATCCTTCATTATATCTACCTTGCAATCACTTGTTTAATAGATGTTTAAATTTCAGAATACCAAGCATGAACAACCATACCTTTGGAGAGATATTTCAGAGTGATGCACCTAGGAGGTCGAGGCCCTCAAGATCAGCCTCTCAGTTTAGGCCATCATACAATGAAGATCTCATTGCAACTCGTATTGGTAATGAAAGGGATGATGGGGATGCTCACCCATCCACTTTTCCTTGTTTTACTTTCTAACAAGCTGCAGGAATTCTTGATGATTTCTTGCTACTGATTGAGAGGGTTGGTTTGACCTCATATATGCAAGATGAGAGTGAGCAATACGCTATGCTCACCAAAACCTTTGTTGAGAGCTTCACATTTACTAACACATCCTATCAGTCGACTGTCTCTTTCAAAATTTATAATCTGCCCTTCACCATGTCTTTGGAGATATTTTGCAATATTGTAGGTGTAAGCATGACAGGGACCGTGAAGAAAATTCAAGGGCGACCCGCTGATTTGCTGGAGCTTTACCGAGGGGTGACCAATGATGATGACCGCGTGGCGCAACGCGGAAAGATAAGAAATATCCAACTCCCTTCTCTTATATACTTTGCATATTATCTTGCTACTAGCATACTAGGTAGGGAGAACACAAGTAATATCTCCAACTATCATTTAGCATTCCTTGCTGCTGCACTTAACAATGATACTCGGTACAACCTTGGCTCGCTTATTGCTCGCCGCCTAGCTGCTAGGGGGCCTATCTATGGGGGCATCATTGCCTCGCGTATGGTCAATGCATTAGGTCTTTTAGTGGACCCTAGTGATACTATACTGGCACCATAGAGGCTTGACCTTGTTGCTATGAAAACTCATCACTTTGTCACTGCTACTTCTGATTTGAAGAGTCTAGTATATAGGATGCTTTTCACTGACGGGGATGAAAGGGAGATACCTTTGCCATAGCCTTCTTTGTTTAGTGTTCACAGGAGACAGTGGTCGCTCTCCAAGGAGGAGGTGGACGAGCAGCTTTGCTTGCTGGGCTTTCACGAGCAGCACCAGGACGAGGGGACCTCCTTGTCATACTACGGTGATACATCATCATGGCCGGCTTGGGATTGATACCCGCTTAGGCCACAAGCCTAAGCTTGGGGGGAGGTACGCCGACACCACACTCATCTCCATATCATGTTGCGTCGGTACTTTGTATATTCATGTTTCGTTCTCTTTTTAGTTTTCATTCTTTCTTTGCTTTTGGTTTCTAAAACACAAAAAGACCAAAAATATTTTTTTTGTTTCTCTTTAGTTTGCTTCTTCTTCTTTTTGCCCTGGTTTGTTTTTCCCTTTTTGCTTTGTTTCAACTATTCGAAAAACCCAAAAATATTTTTCTTTTGCTTGTTTTTCCCCTTTGGTTCTTGTTTTAAAAATCAAAAACAACAAAAATATTTGTCGTTCTTCTTTGGCTTTGTGAGTTTGTTGCAGGGTTCATCAGTCCTCAGTGGATATTGGTTTCATATTATTATTCGAGCCACACAAGTGAAGAGAAATAACGAGGATTAATGACAAGTTGATGCGTGGTAAGAGGCTGGTAGCGAACTCTATTTGTTTTCATTTTTATACATATACTCATCACTGTGGGCATGCTTAGTCCGTTCTTGTAAGGTGTATGTTATCTTTGGATGCTTAGTAGTTCTTGCTTTCGTACGATTAGCTCCAGCTTGCTAATAGTTTGTAGCATCTCTTATGAATGTTTGCTTGCATTATTCTATTCATAACTTGGTATGACACTGTGGTATCCTCCTCTGAATGTTTCATTTGAATTGACTTGGCACATGCTCACACATGCACATGACTGAAATAATCAGTTAAGCCTCGATGAATTATTTTGCCTCGAGGATCTTGAATCACTTTCATGCCATGATTAGTCCTGTTTTGTTGCAAGCATGATTATGACAGCTATTGCTCTCTCGTTTGTCGCTCCCTTACTATTGCTATCCTTCACTTTCACTGAGTATTTTACTCATGTTTCCAACTCCCTTAAACCAAATATTGCCAAAGTGTCCACCATACCTACCTATTAGCATCATTTGCTACTCCCGTGCATATTCATTATGCTTTGTTTTCTTCCGGATAAAATGTTTGCTTGTCATGAGAAAGTTAGTTAGTAAAGATCTCATGAACTTGATGGCACACTTTATTTTCTGTACTTAATAAACCTGAACCATTGTGACTGTCCATGAAAGTTCTATGCTTGCAAATTATAGGCTGGGGATTAGCAGAACCGTGTTGTCACGGGGAACGCTTTCAACACTTATAAATATATACCTAGTTGATACCATGCTCTTTTGTTTGCGGATGTCGTTGGTGTGAAATAAAAGGGGAGCTTGTAAGTCCATGGAGTTATGTATGTGTGTTAGAGAAACGCCTGGGCCGCTAGTCTAATCCATCCTGACATGGTGGAAACATGCAGCATAACCATAATGATATCTATGAAGCATTCTTCTTATAAAAAAGAGAGATAGCTATTGAGAAAAGAAAAAAAGATTTATGAAAAGAGGAAAGGGAGAAAAAAGCACCATTTTCCCATGGTAAATAAGAAGATTACTGAGATACTCATTGTCTGCTTGCCTTGTCATTTTGATATGGGGATTCTTCCGTATCATCGGGCAAGGGGTACCCCGTTCGCGGTTCTCTATGATACGCACATATTTATGATCACAAGAACTTACTGGTAACTAAAGTTGAGTAGCATGAGGAGCGGCCCTCATACTCAAGGAACATGGGATTTTCAGTTTATAGTCTGTCAAGCATATAACTCAGACTGGACCTCACTTTCACCTTAATCACATTAAAGATGCTTATGATAGGGGCAATGAGAGCTCAAAGCTAATGAGTACCATACTTTCAGCATGTGGAAGCTTTTCAAATTATTCAAAACCTTTTCTTTTACTTGTTGAGTCTCCATATACTCTTTGAGCACCTTCTTGAGAGCATAGTTGTCATTCTCTGTGTTTGTCTCATTACTTGATTATTTGTGTTATGACTTTGATGCTTGTATCTTTGTCATCCTTACTTCTAGTCTTCACTTGGATTTCAGAGGTGCCTTGGCATTCATAATCAAAGGCAAGCGAGATACCACTCCATCATACCTTGTTATGAGCATTGTAATGTTGCTTATGTTTATCCTTCATGCTACTTATTATTTTTGAGTTGGAATCTCTTCATAGCTTGCATTGACTACTAAGTAGACTCAGTAGCATACTCTTTATTATGAATTGCCTAAGTAGTTGGTCACATGCTGAGAATAAATACATCATATGAAGCAAATGTGTTCGTGAAAGTTCATTTATTGCACTCAGTTTTCAACTGAATTGCTTGAGGACAAGCAATAAGCTAAGCTTGGGGGGAGTTGATACGTCCAAAACGTATCTACTTTCCCGAACACTTTTGCTATTGTTTCCCCTCTAAACTCGTGTGATTTGGATGCAACTATCAGGAAAAATCCCGGAAAATATTCCAAAAATCCTATTTCACTAGAAGACTCCCGGAGCCAGAATACGAGATGGAGGGGGGCTGGGCCCAGGCCACACCACCTGGCCACGCGGGCAAGCCCAGGCCGCACCAGGGGGTGGTTTGGCCGCCCCAGACACCCTCTCGGTTTCTCTCTTCACCTATAAGAAGCCTTCTACCCTAAAAACTCTAGGGGTTCGACATTTTTCCAGAAGGAGTTCCGCTCGACCGCCACCACCAGATTCCACGAAACAGCACCAGAAACTCTGTTCTGGCACCCTGCCGGGACGGGGAATTGGAGGAGATCATCGCCATCATCAACTCCGTTAGGGCATGGTGCCTAGTATCTTTTATTAGTGCTTTATGACTTTGTTGCGACTTGTTATGCTTAATGCTTGTCACTAGGGCCCGAGTGCCATGATTTCAGATCTGAACATGTTATTGATTCATTATGATAGTATTGTTTTCGGCCTTATCTACAAGTTGTATACACACGTTGTTGTCTGGAACCAATGGCCCCGAAGTGACTGAAATCGGGATAACCGGAGGGAATGGCTTTGTTGTGAGGATCACATGTGTTCACGGAGTGTTAATGCTTTGCTCTGATGCTCTATTAAAAGGAGCACCTTAATTGCCAGTAGTTTCCTTGAGGCCCCGCTACAAACGGGCTAGTAGGACAAAAGATGTTGTGCAAGTTCTCATTGCGAGCACGTATGACTATATATGGAACACATGCCTAGGATTATCTAGTACTTGGATGCTTTATCTTATTTATCTGCAATTGCCCTATGTTCTGATTGCTATGTGAATTGTCTTGTCCATGCAACGCCCGTCCATCCATCCCTATGCCTACCGCACTCAAATCCTACTATTTACTGCTATTGTAACTACTATTTTACTTTACTACTATTGTTACTTTACTATTCCTACTATAAAATTGTTGCTACTGATAAACTGCTGTGAGGAAGATTGTTTCCAGGTGCAGCTGAATTGACAACTCAGTTGTTAAGGCTTATAAATATTCTTTGGCTCCCCTTGTGTCGAATCAATAAATTGGGTTTCACTTCCCTCGAAAATACTGCGATACACCCCCTGTACTTGTGGGTCATCAATCATACACATGTTGTTGTCCGGAACCAATGGCCCCGAAGTGACTGAAATCAGGATAACCGGAGGGAATGGCTTTGATGTGAGGATCACATGTGTTCATGGAGTGTTAATGCTTTGCTCCGGTGCTCTATTAAAAGGAGCACCTTAATTGCCATTAGTTCCCTTGAGGGCACGCTGCAAACGGGCTGGCAGGACAAAAGATGTTGTGCAAGTTCTCATTGCGAGCACGTATGACTATATATGGAAAACATGCCTAGGATTATCTAGTACTTGGATGCTTCATCTTATTTATCTGCAATTGCCCTATGTTCTGATTGCTCTGTGAATTGTCTTGTCAATGTAACGCCCGTCCATCCATCTGTATGCCTACCGCACTTGAATCCTACTGTTTACTGCTATTGTAACAACTATCTTTACTTTACTACTATTGTTACTTTACTATTCCTACTATAAAACTGTTGCTACTGATAAACTGCTGTGAGGAAGATTGTTTTCAGGTGCAGGTGAATTGACAACTCAGTTGTTAAGGCTTATAAATATTCTTTGGCTCCCCTTGTGTCGAATCAATAAATTGGGTTTCACTTCCCTCGAAAATACTGCGATACACCCCCTATACTTGTGGGTCATCAATCATACACACGTTGTTGTCCGGAACCAATGGCCCCGAAGTGACAGAAATCAGGAGGAGGGAATGGCTTTGATGTGAGGATCACATGTGTTCACGGAGTGTTAATCCTTTACTCCGGTGCTCTATTAAAAGGAGCACCTTAATTGCCAGTAGTTCCCTTGAGGCCTCGCTGCAAACGGGCTGGCAGGACAAAAGATGTTGTGCAAGTTCTCATTGCAAGCACGTATGACTATATATGTAACACATGCCTAGGATTATCTAGTACTTGGATGCTTCATCTTATTTACCTGCAATTGCCCTATGTTCTGATTGCTATGTGAATTGTCTTGTCCATGCAACGCCCGTCCATCCATCCCTATGCCTACCGCACTAGAATCCTACTATTTACTGCTATTGTAACTACTATCTTTACTTTACTACTATTGTTACTTTACTATTCCTACTATAAAACTATTGCTACTGATAAACTGTTGTGAGGAAGATTGTTTCCAGGTGCAGCTGAATTGACAACTCAGTTGTTAAGGCTTATAAATATTATTTGGCTCCCCTTGTGTCAAATTAATAAATTGGGTTTCACTTTCCCTCGAAAATACTGCAATACACCCCCTATACTTGTAGGTCATCAATCATACACACGTTTCTTCTAATGAGAGGATGACATGTGGGGCTCGGGAGGTTGGTTAAACGGTAGATGCGTCGAGCAGCGCTATTAACTCGGAACGGGGTAGCACCAGCGAAGGAAAAGAATCCATCATACACATGGTTCTTCTAATGAGAAGATGACATGTGGGGCCTAGCATCGTGATTAAACGGTAGATGCATCGAACAACACTATCAACTTTGGAACAGGGTAGCGCAAGCGAAGGAAAAAAATGTGTCATACACACGTTTCTTCTAATGAGGGGATGACATGTGGGTCTTAGGAGGTTGATTAAATGGTAGATGCGTCGAGCAGCGCTATTAACTCGGAACGGGGTAGCGCCAGCGAAGGAAAAAAGCCATCAAACACATGTTTCTTATAATGAGAGGATGACATGTGGGGCCCAGCGTCGTGATTAAACGGTGGATGCATCGAACAGCGCTATCAAGTTTGGAATAGGGTAGCGCGAGCGAAGGAAAAAATCCATCATACACATGTTTCTTCTAATGAGAGGATGACATTTGGGGCTCAGGAGGTTGGTTAAACGGTAGATGCATCGAGCAGCGCTATCAACTAGGAACGAGGTAGCGCTAGCGAAGGAAAAAATTCCATCATACACACGTTTCTTATGATGAAAGGATGACATGTGGGTCCCAGGAGGTTGATTAGACGGTAGATGCATAGAGTAGTGCTATCAACTTCGGAACAGGGTATCGCGTATGAAGGAAAAAAATTCCATCATACACACGATCCTTCTAATGATAGGCTGACATGTGGGACCGAGCAGCTTGACTAAACGGCAGACGCCTCGAGCAACGTTATCGAGTTCAAATCAGGAAGGCGCGACCAAAAAGTATAGTCCGCTAGAGACACTGACATCCGGGACCCACATGCCTCAAAACACTTCGGTGAGTCAACATCGCGTGAGGAATTGAAAATCTTGCTTCTACCACGCGCCAGCCAAGCTTCCTCAATGTTTTTAGCAGATCCGTCGTAGTAGAGGGCCGCGAAACCATAAAAAAAGTTTTCCATCGGCCACGGCCGAGCCGAGAATTTTTTCACGGAAGACGCGCCTTCCACGACGACCATCGGGCCAATTCGTTGCGGAAGGAAACTTTTCTTGTAGTGACATGCAGTGATGCCACTCCATCATGTGCTGTCCTACCATTTCCAGGAACCCTAGCAGCATGCTGGGATTCAACTGTAGCATGCATTCTACCACCATCTTGAAAGATGCTACATCACCACACCTCATTGGATGTGTGTGTCTGTGTATAAGTGTGCATCATTGTGGTTTTGGAGAATAACTTATGCAATGATGCCACTAAAGCATGTGTGTTCTTTTCATAAACCACATGGATCCACTAGATTTCATTGCATGTGTGTTCTATTCCTAAACCACATGGATCCACTAGATGTCATTGCATGTGTGTTCTTTTCCAAAACCACATGGATCAACTAGAGTTCATTGCATGTGTGTTCTATTCTTAAACTACATGGATCCACTAGATGTCATTGGATGTGTGTGTATCAGTGTGCATCATTGTGGTTTTGGAAAAGGACACATGCAATGATGCCACTACATCATGTGTGTTCTTTTCCTAAACCACATGGATCCACTAGAGTTCATTGGATGTGTGTTCTTTTCATAAACCACATGGATCCAGTAGAGTTCATTCCATCTTGGTTCTTTTCATAAAACACATGGATCCACTAGAGTTCATTACATGTGTGTTCTTTTCATAAACTACATGGATCCACTACAGTCATTGCACGTGTGTTCTTTTCATAAACCACATGGATCCACTAGAGTTCATTGCACGTGTGTTCTTTTCATGAACGACATGGATCCACTAGAGTTCATTGCATGTGTGTTCTTGTCATAAACCACATGGATCCACTAGAGTTCATTGCATGTGTGTTCTTTTTATAAACCGCATGGATCCTCTAGATTTCATAGCATATGTGTTCTTGTCATAAACCACATGGATCCACTAGATGTTATTGGATGTGTGTGTGTTTATCAGTGTGCATCATTGTGGTTTTAGGAAAATAACACATCCAATGATGCCACTCCAGCATGTGGCGTCCAGCCATGTCTAGGAACCCAAGCAGCATGCTGGGATTCACCTGTAGCATGCATTCTACCACTAGCTTGAAAGATGTTGCATCACCTCACCCACTTGTATGTGTGTGTGTGTATTAGTGTGAATCATTGTGGTTTTAAGAAAAGAACACACACAATGATGCCACTCCAACATGTAGTGTCCAACCATGTCCAGGAACCCTAGCAGCATGTTGGGATTCAATAGCAGCATGCATTCTACCACCAGCTTGAGAGATGCTGCATCACCACACCACATAGGATGTGTGTGTGTGTATCAGTGTTCATCATTGTGGTTTTGTAAAAGAACATATGCAATGATGCCACTACAGCATGTGTGTTCTTTTCATAAACCACATGGTCCACTAGATGTCATTGCATGTGTGTTCTATATCTAAACCACATGGATCCACTAGATGTCATTGCATGTGTGTTCTTTTCCTAAACCACATGGATCCACTAGAGTTTATTGCATGTGTGTTCTATTCTTAAACAACATAGATCCACTAGATGTCATTGGATGTGTGTATATCAGTTTGCTTCATTGTGGTTTGGGAAAAGGACATATTCAATGATGCCACTACATATTGTGTGTTCTTTTCCTAAACCACATGGATCCACTAGAGTTCATTGGATGTGTGTTCTTTTCATAAACAACATGGATCCACTAGAGTTCATCGCATGTGTGTTCTTTTCATAAACCACATGGATCCACTAGAGTTCATTGCATGTGTGTTCTTTTCATAAACCACATGGATCCACTAGAGTCATTACATGTGTGTTATTTTCATAAACCACATGGATCTACTAGAGTTCATTGCATGTGTGTTGTTTTCATAAATGAGATGGATCCACTAGAGTTCATTGCATGTGTGTTATTTTCATAAACCACATGGATCCACTAGAGTTTATTGCATGTGTGTTCTTTCATAAACCACATGGATCCACTAGAGTTCATTGCATGTGTGTTCTTTTCATAAACCACATGGATCCACTAGATGTCATCGGATGTGTTTTTGTGCAGTGTGCATCATTATGGTTTTAGGAAAAGAACACATGCAATGATGCCACTCCAGCATGTGGTGTCCAACCATGTCCAGGAACCCTAGCAGCATGATGGGATTCACCTGTAGCATGCATTCTACCACCATCTTAAAGATGTTGCATCAGCACACCCACTTGGATGTGTGTGTATCAGTGTGCATCATTGCGGTTTTAGGAAAAAGAACACATGCAGTGATGCCACTCCATCTTGTGGTGTCCAACATATCGAAGAACCCTAGCAGCATGCTTGGATTCAAGAGTAGCATGCATTCTACCAGCAGCTTGAAAGATGCTGCATCACCACACCAAATTGGATGTGTGTGTATCAATGTGCATCACTGTGGCTTTGGAAAAGAACATATGAAATGATGCCACTACAGCATGTGTGTTCTTTTCATAAACCACTTGGATCCACTAGATGTCATTGCATGTGTGTTCTATTCCTAAACCACATGGATCCAGTAGATGTCATTGCATGTGTGTTCTTTTCCTAAACCACATGGATCCATTAGAGGTCATTGCATGTGTGTTCTATTCTTAAACCATATGTATCCACTAGATGTCATTGGGTGTGTGTGTATGAGTGTGCACCATTATGGATTTGGAAAAGGACATATGCAATGATGCCACTACATCATGTGTGTTCTTTCCTAATCCACATGGATCCACTAGAGTTCATTAGATGTGTGTTCTTTTCATAAACCACATGGATCCACTAGAGTTCATTGCATGTGTGTTGTTTTCATAAACCACATGGATCCACTAGATTTCATTGCTTGTGTGTTTTTTCATAAACCACATGGATCCACTAGAGTCATTGCATGTGTGTTCTTTTCGTAAACCACATGGATCCACTAGATGCATTTGCATGTGTGTTGTTTTTCATAAACCACATGGATCCACTAGACTTCATTGCATGTGTGTTCTTTTCATAATCCACATGGATCCACTAGATGTCATTGCATGTGTGTTCTATTCCTAAACAACATGGATCCACTAAATGTCATTGCATGTATGTTATTTCCATAAACCACATGGATCCACTAGAGTTCATTGCATTTGTGTTCTATTCCTAAACTACTTGGATCCACTAGATGTCATTGGATGTGTGTGTGTGTATCAATGTGCATCATTGTGGTTTTGGAAAGAACATATGCAATGAAGCCACTACAGCATGTGTGTTCTTTTCCTAAACCACATGGATCCACTAGAGTTCATTGGATGTGTGCTCTTTTCCTAAACCACATGAATCCACTAGAGTTTATTGCATGTGTGTTCTTTTCATAAACCACATAGATCCACTAGAGTTCATTGGATGTGTGTTCTTTTCTTAAACCACATGGGTCCACCAGAGTTCATTGCATGTGTGTTCTTTTCATAAACCACATGTATCCACTAGATGTCATTGGATGTGTATGTGTATCAGTGTGCATCATTGTGGTTTTAGGAAAAGAACACATGCAATAATGCCACCCCAGCATGTGGTGTCCAACCATGTATAGGAACCCTAGCAGCATGCTGGGATTCACCTGCAGCATGCATTCTACCACCAGCTTGAAAGATGTTGCATCACCATAGCTCATTGGATGTGTATGTATTAGTGTGTATCATTGTGGTTTTGGAAAATAACATATAGAATGATGCCACTACAGCATGTTTGTTCTTTTCAGAAACCAAATGGATCCACTAGATGTCATTGCATGTGTGTTCTATTCCTAAACCACATGAATCCACTAGATGTCATTGCATGTGTGTTCTTTTCCTGAACCACATAGATCCACTAGAGTTCATTGCATGTGTGTTCTTTTCATAAATCACATGGATCCACTATATGTCATTGGATGTGTGTGTATTAGTGTGCATAATTGTGGTTTTGGGAAAGGACATATGCAATGATGCCACTATAGCATGTGCGTCTCTTTTCCTAAACCACATGGATCCACTAGAGTTCATTGGATGTGTGTTCTTTTCATAAACCACATGGATCCACTAGAGTTTATTGCATGTGTGTTATTTTCATAAACCACATGGATCCACTAGATTCATTGCATTTGTGTTATTTTCATAAACCACATGGATCTACTAGAGTTCATTACATGTGAGTTCTTTTCATAAATGAGATGGATCCACTAGAGTTCATTGCATGTGTGTTATTTTCATAGACCACATGGATCCACTAGAGTTCATTGCATGTGTGTTCTTTTCCTAAAACACATGGATCCACTAGAGTTCATTGGATGTGTGTGTATCAGTGTGCATCATTGTGGTTTTAGGAAAAGAACACATGCAATGATGCCACTCCAGCATGTGGTGTCCAATCATGTCCAGGAACCCTAGCAGCATGCTGGCATTCACCTACAGCATGCATTCTACCACCATCTTGAAAGATCCTGCATCACCACACCCACTTGAATGTGTGTGTATCAGTGTGCATCATTGTGGTTTTTGGAAAAGAACACATGCAGTAATGCCACTCCAGCATGTGGTGTCCTACCATGTCCAGGAACCCTAGAAGCATGCTGGGATTCAACTGCAGCATGCATTCTACCACCAGCTTAAAAGATGTTGCATCACCACACCTCATTGGATGTTTGTGTATCAGTGTGCATCATTGTGGTTTTGGAAAAGAACATAAGTAATGGTGCCACTACAACATGTGTGTTCTTTTCATAAACCACATGGATCCACTAGATGTCATTGCATGTGTGTTCTATTCCTAAACCACATGGATCCACTAGATGTCATTGCATGTGTGTTCTTTTGATAAACCACATGGATCCACTAGAGTTTATTGGATGTGTGTTCTTTTCATAAACCACATGGATCCACTAGAGTTCATTGCATGTGTGTTATTTTCATAAACCACATGGATCCACTAGAGTCATTGGATGCGCGTGTGTATCAGTGTGTATCATTGTGGTTTTGGAATAGAACACATGCAATGATGCCACTCTAGTAGGTGGTTTCTTCTAATAAAACACCACTACTATAGAAAAACCTACCGCTGGCGAAAAAGAAAGGGTCATCGCCAGCGCACTGGTGCTCGCCGGCGACCACCTCGCCGACGCCTTCATAAGTCGCCGGTGGTAATATGCCACTACTGCCGGCGAGCGTCTATACATGCCGGGGCTAAGTCGGCATTGCCAGTGCCTCCGGAATTTGCCGGCGGTAATGTGCCTCTACCTCCAGCGAGCAACTGTTTATGCCGGTGGTAGTACAACATAGCACAGGCGATACAGATTCGCCAGGGATAGCATCATGATTTCGCCAGCGGTAATATTACCAGGAGTAAAAAAAAGCAGATCGAAATACACGGAATACACTGTAATATTGATAGAATACATAGGATAATGATAGAATACACACAATATATATAGGGAATACAAAAATGTTCAAACCATGCATCAATAACATTCAGACAGTTCACACAAGTGTAGAAAGTGACCATATGGTTCCAACTTGGACTCCAACTAGCAAATATTACACAAACACATCATCACAAGTCTCCGGAGTTGCATGACCTAGCTAGACAAGAAGGGAATAATACACTAGAGAGGCGGCGGTGGCTGCGAGCATCATCACGACGAAGGGGGTCAACCGGCTCCTCCACATCTCCATCCCCCGCCGCGCTAGAAACCTCGCGTAGCGAGTTTCTGCCTCCTCCAAAGTGGCATAGCCCTTGTAACTATTCCCGTAGAGACGGTGGACCTGCCTCCTACAATCCGCCCAGTCATCGTAGACGACATACCACGACATCTGCACACACACACAAGAAAGAAATGTTAGTGTTGTCAACACATATTGGTAATAGAGATATAACATATAGGTATGCAAAAAAGAAAAAGCATCAGATATAGATAAGTAATTCTATGACTAACATCTGCATGGAAAGATAGGTATGCAAAAAGAAAAGCATAAAATAAACTAATCATAATTCTATGACTAACATTTGCAGGAGACAAGTTTGTGACTCGATCAGGTTTTCTTTGGCTTCTGTGGGAAGGGATGGATGCCACCTAGCATGGTGAATGTCCTCCCATCGGCGACCACAGCTAAGCGGTCCTCAATCTCTGCATTAGTCAGCGGGATACTGATGTAGTTGAATGTGGCACCTCTAGTCAAGACATCCCTCTTGAGTATCGTGCCAATATCCCGCTGGTGGGCACGGAACTCGGCTCTTATGTTTGCATTGGTCATTTCCATAATGTCTCTGCCCCTTTTCTCGAGACCATATGGCATCAAGAGTTTCTCCTCATCCTTTGCATACTCCCTCATCTGTAGGATGGTGAACCAGGGCTCCATCCCAGTCGATGATTGCCTAAGGTAGAGGAAATTGATACGTCCAAGACGTATCTACTTTCCCGAACACTTTTGTTATTGTTTCTCCTCTAAACTTGTGTGATTTGGATGCAACTAATGGGGACTAACGCTGTTTTCATCAGAATTGCCTTGGTGTCTACTTTTTGTGCAGAAAATCAACTATCAGGAAAAATCCCGGAAAATATGCCAAAAATCCTATTTCACCCGAAGACTCCAGGAGCCAGAATACGAGACGGAGAAAAGCCAGGGGGTGGACACACCACCTGGTGGCGCGGGCCAGGCCAAGCCGCGCCATGGGGTGGTGTGGGCCCCCCAGGCACCCCCTCGGCCTCTCTCTTCGCCTATAAGGAGCTTTCTAACCTAAAAACTTTGGGGGTTCGACGTTTTTCCAGAAGGAGTTCCGCTCCGCCGCCACCACCATATTCCACGAAACAGCACCAAAAAGTCCGTTCTGGCACCCTGCCGGGAAGGGGAATTGGAGGAGATCATCGCCATCATCATCACCATCGCTTCTCCATCGACCATCCATGTTTCCCCCATCTATGAGTGAGTAATCCCCCACTGTAGGCTATGGGGATGGTAGGGATTGGATGAGATCGTTCATGTAATGGCATCAGATTGTTAGGGCATGGTGCCTAGTATCTTTTATTAGTGCTTTATGACTTTGTTGCGACTTGTTGTTCCTAATACTTGCCACTAGGGCCCGAGTGCCACGATTTCAGATCTGAACGTGTTATTGATTCATTATGATAGTATTTTTTTGGTCTTATCTACAAGTTGTATACACACGTTGTTGTCCGGAACCTATGGCCCCGAAGTGACAGAAATCGGGATAACCGGAAGGGAATGGCTTTGATGTGAGGATCATATGTGTTCACGGAGTGTTAATGCTTTGCTCCGGTGCTCTATTAAATGGAGCACCTTAATTGCCAGTAGTTCCCTAGAGGCCCCGCTGCAAACGGGCTGGCAGGACAAATGATGTTGTGCAAGTTCTCATTGCGAGCATGTACGACTATATATGGAACACATGCCTAGGATTATCTAGTACTTGGATGCTTTATCTTATTTATCTGCAATTGCCCTATGCTCTGATTGCTATGTGAATTGTCTTGTCCATGCAACGCCCGTCCATCCATCCCTATGCCTACCGCACTCGAATCCCACTATTTACTGCTTTTGTTGCTACTGTCTTTGCTTTACTACTGCTGTTACTTTACTATTCCTACTACAAAACCGTTGCTACTGATAAACTGCTATGAGCAAGATTGTTTTCCAGCTGCAGCTGAATTGACAACTCAGTTGTTAAGGCTTATAAATATTCTTTGGCTCCCCTTGTGTGAATCAATAAATTGGGTTTCACTTCCCTCGAAAATACTGCGATACACCCCCTATACTTGTGGGTCATCAAGACTATTTTCTGGCGCCGTTGCCGGGGAGCATAGCTTTATTTATCAAGTTCACTTGGATTCTCTATTGTTTGCTTCTATCCATCCATCATGGGTAAGTCTCGTGATGGCAAGGTTCTTATTTTACCATCCACTACAAGAAGAGGTACGGTTCTGAACACCTATGTTGCTCTTGATTCACCGTCTGTTATGAGTAAGTTCCTTACACCACCACATACACATGCTACACACACTGCTACTACTGTTGAATCTGAAACTTCTGATGCTTATGATGCTGCTTCTACTGTTCTTGATAAGAGTGGTTCATTAGGTCCTTTCCTAGATGCTACGATTGCTAGAACTATAGCTGGAAATACCGAAACTCCTGATGAAGACACTACCACACCTGTTAGCTCACCTGAGTCTAGTGAGAGTTATGATATTGAAGATGGTTATGTTGAGATGACCGATGAATATATTAAAGAATGTAAGAACACCCATGATAGGAGCGCTGCTAAGAGTCTCCTTGAGAGGCGTACTATTAGACCCAAATTGTGTCCTGATGCTAAGTTTGCTGCTTCTCCCATAAACATTATAGATGAAGATTATGATTTCTCTTGATCTATCTTACATAGCTATTGTCGAGAAAGAACCTTTTTGTGGGACTAAGAATGAAAGTGCGGTAGCACATATGAATGAACTTTCTACCATGAGTGGCTTGTTTTCTGATGATATTAAGATGCGTACTTACTTTGTTGCTAAGATTTTTTCCCTTTTCACTAAAAGGAGAAGCTAAAACTTGGTTTAGTAATTTACCTTCTGGATCTATTGATAGCCTTGAGTGCTTGATTGGTACTTTCCTGCAGAAATATTTTCCTCCCAGTGCTAGACATGCTATTTTGCAGGAACTTTTTGATTTTAAACAGGGAGAAAAAGAGGTATTGCCCGAATCTTGGGCAAGGTTTTGTGCTTTGATTCATGCACTGGCTGGAGGTCCATTACCTAAGAATGAGCTTCTTGATATATTTTATAATGGACTAACCGAAGAATCTAGGACATACCTAGATAGTTGTGCTGATTGTGTTTTCAGGAATAGGACTCTTAAGGAAGCTGGGGAATTAATGGCTAAAATAAGCAAGAATTATGAAGATTGGACTCCTCCTAAACAAGCTATACCTGAAGTAATTATACATGAACAATCTATTCCTGTGCCTATTCCAACATCAAAGAAGAGGGGAGTTATTGAATTAAATGATGAAGTGATGAAGGAAGCTAGGAAATGTCTTAAGGAGAAGGGAATTAAAGCTGCAAATGTCAAGAATTTACCTCCTATAGAAGAATTATGTAAGCATATTCCTTACTCACCCACTATTGAGGTACACTCTCTCCAACACTTTGATGAAGGTGATATCCCTTACTCTAAACCTCCTGATCAATGCTTAGAAGAATTCGATATCTGTATTGTTAAGCAAGATAACTGTAATAAAAGGGTGCAAAATCATCTAATGGAAAACACTAGAGTTATTGTTGAGTTGAAAGATATTGCGGAAAGAACCTCTAATGATGTTAAAATGATTGTTAAACACTTTCAAATGGTTCAAACTCAAATAGATCAACTCGTTAAAGTGCAAAACGACTTGCTAGTTAATGCTGCTAAAGAAAAACATGCTTACGAAATTAGAACTAGAAGTGGTGCTGCTACGCAGGATCCTCTATATCCTGAGGGGCATCCCAAAAGAATTGAGCAGGATTCTCAATAAGCTGAAAATAGTGGTTCTACTCGTAAGAAAAGGAAAAAGAAACGTAAAACTATTGTAGAACCCTCTAAACCTGCTATAGATCCTAATAGTATATCTATCTTTGATGCTGAAACTGAAAGTGGTAATGAAGAAAATGTTCTTCCTAATGAAGAAAAAGTTGAAGAAGAACCTGAAAACCACACTAAGAATACTAAATACACCAAAGAATATTTTATTGCTAAGAAACATGGTAGTGAAAGAGAACCTTGGGTCCAAAAACCTATGCCTTTCCCTGATAAGAAACACAAGTCAAAGAAAGATGAACACTATAACATGTTTTGTGAGTGGATGAAGCCTTTATTCTTGCAAATTCCTTTGACTGATGCTATTAAATTGCCTCCTTACTCAAAGTATATGAAGGACATTGTCTCGAATAAAAGGAAGATCCCTAATGAAGAAATTTCTACTTTGCTTGCTAATTATTCCTTCAATGGTAAGGTTCCTAAGAAACTTGGAGACCCAGGGATTCCAACTATCCCTTGCTCTATTAAGAACAGTTATGTTAGAACTGCTTTGTGCGATTTGGGAGCTGGAGTTAGTGTTATGCCTTTCTCTCTCTATAAGAGGCTTCAACTTGAAAAATTAATACCAACTGATATATCTTTGCAAATGGCTGATAAATATACCACCATTCCTGTGGGTATATGTGAAGATGTACCTGTTCAGGTGGCTCACAATTGCTTCTTATTGACTGATTTTGTTGTGCTTGAAATGCCCGAAGATGATAATATGTCTATTATTCTTAGGAGACCTTTTCTTAATACTGCAGGAGCTGTTATTGATTGTAATCAAGGAAAGGTGACCTTCAATGTTAATGACAAGGAACATACTGTCTATTTCCCCAAGAAGATTGAAAGGACTTATGGTTTGAATTCAATTGAACATGTTGAAGGCATTCAAGTTGGAGAAATATATTGTCCCATACCAAGAGAAAAATTTGAAACTATTATGATTGGGACCATTGCTATCAAGGTTGAGGTAACATAATCATTAGTGGAGTACAAAGTTTTGTCTCATATGCAATTGTTTTGGTAACAAGACCTGATCAACCTTGTTAACAAAAGGATTCCATTGAGCAAAACAATGTTTTCATTATGATTATCTCTGTTTATTTCTATCCTTTGCTTTTTAGTTTTTGCTTTCGTTTAGCTTTCTTTTTGTTGTTAGTTGCTTGCATGTTAGAACTTCTGTAGTTCTAGCCTTGTTTTGTCCTTGCATCATGTTTCCAAAAGAAAAGAAAAATCTGTCTGTCAGAAAAATCATTCTTCTATTTCTGAAAGATGCCCAAAAATAAAGTGTCTCGAAAAATTTCAGAAAATTCATATTAATTTTTTACGTGAAAAAAGGGGCAGCGGAGTACCTCGGAGGTACCAGGGGGACCCACCAGGCAGGCACACCACATGGTGGCGCGACCAGCCTTGGGTGGCGCCATGCCCTGGTGTGGGCCACCCCTGGCCCCCCACCAATTCTATCACCTGCCACTTTCTTCTCTCTCCCGAGTAAGCTCCAGTGCATAGCTCAAAATCGCGTTCTTGCTATCCTTGCTCTTGATTTTTTCGATTTCCTTGCTCATCCCTCCTTTCTTGCTGAAATTTGGAGCATTTGTTCCCTCGTATGTGACTCCTCCCCTTGTCCAAGTAGTTTTGTGTTTAGTGGATTATGTGTTGAGTATTTTGCTACTATTGGTGACTAGTTATGAGGGCTTGTAAGCTTGTTTGATGCTTAGAGATATAGTTTTGATGCATGTTTAGGCCTCTTGCAAGTCCCTTTGAGTAGAATCCTTCATTATATTTACTTTGCAATCACTTGTTTAATAGGTGTTTAAATTTCAGAATAGAAGATTAGTGAACACCACCTAAACCAACATGAGCTTTGGGTGCCTGAGGTCATGAAGGTCCACCAGGAGGAGGAAGTTTTTCCTTCCATTTATCCATGCTCTGAGTTCATGAGAGCTACAGGAATTCTACAAGATTTCCACACTTTGGTTTATAATCCAGGGTTAGAGCACTTTTTGGAAGATGAACCTTGTCAATTTGTGAAGCTAACCATGTCTGTGGTGCAGGACTTCCAATTTAGTCACTCTTTTCCTAACCCCATGGTCCATTACAAAATTTACAATATAGTTGTCAACCTTTCTCTTGATGATTTTTGTGCAGCTATTAAGGTACCTCAATGGGGATCATGCAGAAAGATTAAGGAGAGACCTAAACCACTCATGGATTTATACGCAGAAATTTTCCAAGGGAGTAGCTTCTCAAAGGAGAATGGAAAAATCCGTAACATTCATCTTCCCTCCATTCGCTACTTTTCCTACTCTATTCCCAATTGTGTTCTTGCTATGAAAACTGCCAATAAGTTATCTTTGTTTGATCTATCATTTATATGTGCTGCTCTAAAACGAGATAGGTCTTACAACTTAGGTGCTTTGATAGCTTTCCGTCTTGCTGCTAACCGTGAGAAAGGTGGAATTTATGGAGGCCTTATTGCTTCTCGTTTACTAGCATTGCATGGTTTAGTGCCTCATCATCTAGACCTACAGTTTCCCATAGAGAGGCTTGATCTTAATTCCATGATACAACATAAATTTGTTTCCTCGTGGGCTAGTATGAGTGAGTTATCTTATGAAATAACCTTTCTCAAAGCTGGTTGGAGAAAGAGCATGTCCGAGTGTGTTGTTCTTTTGCCTGCACCTATTTTGTTTAACCTTGATAACAGGGAAGGATGGTCCCTCACTGAGGAGGAGCTTGACACGTACTTGGGAGAGCTCTCCTAACAGGAGCAGGACACTAGAAGGGAGGTCACAGATGATTCGGTCCAGCCCTCGAATGAGGGAGAGTCTTCATATTAGCAGCCCGCTTATGATTGGGGAGCTTCTTCTTCTTCTCATGGGCCTAGATACGACCATTCTTACCAAGATCCGCCTGCTTGGAACCCCTATTCGTACATGGATTGATACCCACTTAGGCCAAAAGCCTAAGCTTGGGGGGAGGTACGCCGACACTGCACTCATCTCCATATCATGTTGCGTCGGTACTTTGTATATTCATGTTTTCGTTCTCTTTTTAGTTTTCGTTCTTCTTTGCTTTTGCTTTCTAAAAACACAAAAAGACCAAAAATATTTCTATTGTTTCTCTTTGGTTTGCGTCTTATTTTTGCCTTGGTTTGCTTTTCCCTTTTTGCTTTGTTTGAACTATTCGAAAAACCCAAAAAGATTTTGCTTTGCTTGTTTTTCTCTTTTGGTTCTTGTTTAAAAATCGAAAACACCAAAAATATTTGTCATTCTTCTTTGGTTTTTGCATGTTTTCTACAGGGTTCGGCAGTCCTCAGTGGATATTGGTTTCATATTATTATTCAAGCCACACAAGTGAAGAGCAATAATGAGGATCAATCACAACTTGAGGCGTGGTAAGAGGCTGGTAACTAACTCTATTTGTTTTCATTTTTGTACATATACTCATCACTGTGGGCTTGCTTAGTCCGTTCAAGTAGGGTGTATGTTATCTTTGGATGCTTAGTAGTTCTTTCTTTCTTATGATTAGCTCCAGCTTGCTCATAGTTTGTAGCATGTCTTATGAATGTTTGCTTGCATTGCTCTATTCATAAATTGGTATGACACCGTGGTATCCTCCTCTGAATGTTTCATTTGAATTGACTTGGCACACGCTCACGCATGCACATGACTATAATAATCAGTTAAGCCTCGATGAATTATTTTTCCTCGAGGATCTTGAATCACTTTCATGCCATGATTAGTCCTGTTTTGTTGCAAGCATGATTATGACAGCTATTGCTCTCTCGTTTGTTGCTCCCTTACTACTGCTAGCCTTCACTTCCACTGAGTATTTTACTCATGTTTCCAACTACCTTAAACCAAATATTGCCAAAGTGTCCACCATACCTACCTATTAGCATCATTTGCTACTCCCGTGCATATTCAATATGCCTTGTTTTCTTCCGAATAAAATGTTTGTTTGTTATGGGAAAATTAGTTAGTAAAGATCTCATGAACTTGATGGCACACTTTATTTCCTGCACTTAATAAACCTGAACCATTGTGAACTCTTCATGAAAGTTATATGCTTGCAAATTATAGGCTGGGGATTAGCAGAACCGTGTTGTCACAGGGAACGCTTTCAACACTTGTAAATATATACCCAGTTGATACCTTGCTCTTTTGTTTGCAGATGTCGTCGGTGTGAAATAAAAGGGGAGCTTGTAAGTCCATGGAGTTATGTATGTGTGTTAGAGAAACGGCTGGGCGGCTGGTCTAATCCATGCTAACATGGTGGAAACCTGCAGCGTAACCATAATGATATCTATGAAGCATTCTTCTTATAAAAAAAGAGAGAGATAGCTATTGAGAAAAAGAAAAGAGAAAAAAGGGATTTATGAAAAGAGGAAAGAGAGAAAAAAGCACCATTTTCCCATGGTTAATAAGAAGATTGCTGAGATACTCATTGTCTGCTTGCCTTATCATTTTGATATGGGGATTCTTCCGTATCATCGGGAAAGGGGTACCCCGTTGGCGGTTCTCAATGATACGCACATACTTACGATGACAAGAACTTACCGGTAACTAAAGTTTAGTAGCATCAGGAGCGGCCCTCGTACTCAAGGGACTTGGGATTTTTAGTTTATAGTATGTCAAGCATATAACTCAGATTGGACCTCACTTTCACCTTAACCACATTAAAGATGCCTATGATAGGGTCAATGAGATCCCAAAGCTAACGAGTACCATACTTTCAGCATTTGGAAGCCTTTCAAATTTTTCAAAACCTTTTCTTCTACCTATTGAGTCTCCACATATTCTTTGAGCACCTTCTTGAGGGCATAGTTGTCATTCTTTGTGTTTGCTCCATTACTTGATTATTTGTGTTATGACTTTGATGCTTGTATCCTTGATATCTTTACTTCTAGTCATCACTTGAACTTCAGAGGTGCCTTGATACTCATAATCAAAGGGCAAGCGAGATACCACTCTATCATACCTTTTTATGAGCATTGTAATGTTGCTTATCTTTGTGCTTCATGCTACTTATTATTCTTGAGTTGGAATCTCTTCATAGCTTGCAATGCCTATTAAGTAAATTTAGTTGCATACTCTTTATTATGAACTGTCTAAGTAGTTGATCACATTGCTGAGAATATTTACATCATATGAAGCAAATGTGTTCGTGAAAGTTCTTTTATCGCACTCAGTTTTCTACTAAATTGCTTTTGTAAAAGCAATAAGCTAAGCTTGGGGGGAGTTGATACGTCTAAAACGTATCTACTTTCCCGAACACTTTTGCTATTGTTTCTCCTCTAAACTTGTGTGATTTGGATGCAACTAATGCGGACTGACACTTTTTTCAGCAGAATTGTCTTGGTGTCTACTTTTTGTGCAGAAAATCAACTATCAGGAAAAATCCTGGAAAATAAGCCAAAAATCCTATTTCACCCGAAGACTCCAGGAGCCAGAACATGAGACGGAGAAGAGCCAGGGGGTGGCCACACCACCTGGTGGTGCAGGCCAGGCCAGTCCGCGCCAGGGGGTGGTGTGGGCCCCCCAGGAACTGCCTCGGCCTCTCTATTCGCCTATAAGGAGCCTTCTGACCTAAAAACTTTGGGGGGTTCGACGTTTTTCCAGAAGGAGTTCTGCTCCACCGCCACCACCAGATTCCACGAAACAGCACCAGAAACTCCGTTCTGTCACCCTGCCGGGGCGGGGAATTGGAGGAGATCATCGCCATCATCATCACCATCGCTTCTCCATCGACCATCCATGTTTCCCCCATCTATGAGTGAGTAATCCCCCGCTATAGGCTATGGGGATGGTAGGGATTGGATGAGATCGTTCATGTAATGGCATCATATTGTTAGGGCATGGTGCCTAGTATCTTTTATTAGTGCTTTACGAGTTTGTTGCGACTTGTTGTGCTTAATGCTTGTCACTAGGGCCCGAGTGCCATGATTTCAGATCTGCACGTGCTATTGATTCATTATGATAGTATTGTTTTTGGTCTTATCTGCAAGTTGTATACACACGTTGTTGTCCGGAACCTATGGCCCCGAAGTGACAGAAATCGGGATAACCGGAAGGGAATGGCTTTGATGTGAGGATCACATGTGTTCACGGAGTGTTAATGCTTTGCTCTGGTGCTCTATTAAAGGGAGCACCTTAATTTCCAGTAGTTCCCTAGAGGCCCAGCTGCAAACGGGCTGGCAGGACAAAAGATGTTGTGCAAGTTCTCATTGCGAGCACGTATGACTATGTATGGAACGCATGCCTAGGATTATCTAGTACTTGGTTGCTTTATCTTATTTATCTGCAATTGCCCTATGCTCTGATTGCTATGTGAATTGTCTTGTCCATGCAACGCCTGTCCATCCATCCCTATGCCTACCGCACTCGAATCCCACTGTTTACTGCTTTTGTTGCTACTGTCTTTGCTTTACTACTGTTGTTACTTTACTATTCCTACTACAAAACGGTTGCTAATGATAAACTGTTGTGAGCAAGATTGTTTTCCAGGTGCAGCTGAATTAACAACTTAGTTGTTAAGGCTTATAAATATTCTTTGGCACCCCTTGTGTCGAATCATAAATTGGGTTTCACTTCCCTCGAAAATACTGCGATACACCCCCTATACTTGTGGGTCATCAGAAATTGGTTATGTGGGAGTTCACATAGATGCCTTTGGATCTTTTCTCATACTTGAGTGTGCCAACTGTAACATCCCAATTTCAGCAACCCTGATTAGTTGTCCAGAATGCAAAAATCAGGGGGAACAAAAACTTTTTCTTGTTCATTGGTGCAGTGTTTGCTTGTTGTTTGTTTGTACTTGTGCATATGAGTGTATATCATATGATAGTCCTTACCTCACCATCAGTTGACAAAAGCTATTTACCAAAACTATCCTGGCTCATTTTACATATTCTCAAATGTTCTGGCATTTCAAAACATGAGCCAAAATGCTTATGTAACCAAAATATATTTTTGTAACTTCTATTGACAAAAATATGGAGATATATATATTATAACCTCCTTATGTTTTCAAGACAGAACCCTCAACTAATCTTATCTCTAGTTTTCCCAAAACCTCTTCTCAAAGAATTTGAATTCTACTCTTGGTAGAGATACCAAGGACTCTCATCTTATTCAAACTCCAACACTTCTAAATGCCCCAAACTTACCTCAAGCTAGGCTTGATGGTAACCCCAGTAGTGGATTTACTTAGTTTATAAGATGAGTTGCCTTGATCTGTTGTCTGATGAGTTGCCTTGATCTGATGTTTGAATTATTTGCTTGGGAAGTAGTATGATCTACTCTAGGAGCTCATCACTAGGATCAAGTGGTTTCCAAATAACCACATCCTAAGAAAGGAAACAAGGCAAGACCAAATCATTAGATACTAGGTGATCATCTAGAAACCCTTAACCAGATCAATTCTGAAGATTTCCATTATAGAGGCTTCCAAGTCCATGAAGACCAATAGCAAGCATGGATCTCTTATACTCAACCTACTCTTCAACTTCATCCACCTATTGATGCTTTGACACCTTGCAACCCCTTCAAAAACATTCCCTCTCTTACTCTAGTCAAAATCCTCAAAACTACCAAAATTTTACTAAGTCTGGAAACTGTTTCAACATCACCTCTTTGAATGCCTCCCTCTCTCAAACCATGTGCATTTTTGGAAATGCACCTGAACCATCTTGTTAACCATCCTAAGTACTACCAAGTCTCACTTTTTCCCTTGGTTAGATCCTACTCCAACCCACTTGTTCTTGATGGTTTTGTAGACAAGAAAATAACATTACCTGCAAATCTAGTCATCATGCCTACTTTGACAGAAGCTCACACCATCATCCAACCTTCTATGGACCAAATATTGGCATCGTTGTGTTCTACTCCTATAGGTCTATCAAAATCTACTTCACTTGTTCCAAGTGGATCCTTGAGCTTATTAAACCCACAGGGTTTATAAGGCATCATGACTCATCTGGTATGGCAACCTTATCTTCAACAAAGTTTGCTATCACCTCTTGATCACCTCAAATGCAATTAATCCAAAGTCCTTCTGCCATGATCATCTATATGACTTGGTCTAACTAATCATATATCTCTGGCATCAAGGTGAGCTTTGAGCTCCAAGATCTAACAAGGTTTTGGTGGTATAAAAATAACATCTCCCTAGATCCACAACTCCTGGTTTTTCATCTTATTCAAGTTGGATTTCCATTTCTCAAGGTTTAAAATGCTTGCTACACCTTTTCTACATCATATAACTTGATCATCAAGATTTCCCAAATATTATCCATAATTATTATGGCTCACAATCCATTTAATTTCTTTATTAGACAAAATCTCAAAACCCCTTTCCCAATGGAAAGTTTGGTTTTTGTCAAAACACTTCCCCAACTTTTGGCTCATGTGAGTTCCATATATCATACCCTATCTTCCGATCTAAAAAATAAATATTTTTGAGAATCTTTCTTAATTCTTTTTGCCTATTTTCTTAAATGGCAGAAACAACAAAATAAATGTTTTAAATACTTCTATGCCTCAATAAATCTTGGGAAAATTCCCCTAGGTGTGCTTACCCATTTGGGACCATCTAAAACCAAAAAACCACCTTGTCCAATGTAAAAATATCAAATGATCATCTAGAAACTACTTCTGCCCCTTTTGAAGAAATGGATTTATGAGAACTAAATCCCCTTATAAAAATCCCAAATAAATCCTAGGAGTCTACCTTGACCTCATCTATATACCAGTACAATTTCCTCATCTTGTCCAATGCAAGTTTTTGGACCTTCTTCATAACCACCAATTTGATCAAAATTGTCATGTAAGCAAATCCACTACTCAAACCACTTCCAACTCTCATCAAAACTTGCTCAATGCATCTCCTCAGCACCAGGACACACCCCAGGTCGACACCACTATAGCTCCACCCCTTCCCTTTCCCATTTTACCCTTGTACTAGTAGACAGAGAGAGACAAGCAAATCTTATAAGGATTTACCCCTTTAATTACCCTAGCTGTCACAGCCCTCTCTACCCGAACCAATCCCCTTCCTACCCCTCCCCACCGTCCTCTGGGCCAATCCCTGGCCAGCACTACCCCTCCCCCATGTCCAAAGTGGACATTTTCACCATCTATCCCTCCCCCTTGGTATAAAGGTTAGAGGCGACCCCTAGCCAGCCCCTGCCCCTCATTTGCCCCCTCTCCTCCTCACTTACCATCCCCATTACCCCCTCTTCCTCATCTGCTCTGTGCTGCTTGAAAGAAGAAGAAGAAGGAGCCTCGGGCCTTTTACAAAAATCGAGCAAGGCCTCCCATCCCCTCTGCTTCACCTTCTGCATGTCACCTGGTCGAGCTCCCCTACCTCCCTTGTATCTCACCATGCACTTCCTTTTGCCTAGGACCTTCCCCTCGAGCCGCACCGGTGAGCTCCGACGAGCTCTCCTCGGTCATCATCGCGGGCCAGATCTAGTTGAGGAACCCCCTCCTTCCGCCCATCCCCGAGGTCGCCGCCGTCGACCGCGTCGCCCTACCGCCTCCACGTCCTCTCCCGAGGCCTCAGGTGAGCTCCCCTCCCCGCGTCATCCTCTTCTAGGGTTAGCGCCCGTCGCCGGTGTCGAGAGGAAGAGGACGAACTAGGGCCATCAATCGCCCTTTTAATCGGACGGCCCCTGTCCCTCCTTACTGTTTCGCCGCCTGCTGCGGCTTTGCAGGCGGGCCAGCCCCGTTAGAGTCAAACGCGCCCCACGCACTCTCCCACGGGCGACGCTGGGCAGAAACCGCCTCCGCGGCCCACTCCCCTCTGGAACTCCAGCCCAATACCCCTCTGCTTTATTCCTTTTTCCCTAGATCTGCTAGAGTTGCTGTTTGGTTTAAATTCAAACAAAAATGTAAAAATATGATTTTGACCAGATCCAAAATCTTGGTGGTACCTACCTTTTTTGTCTAACAAAATATACCTTTGGTTATCCTAGACTAGGTTTAGTTTATCCATGATAAATCAAATTCTAAAAAGTACCTTGTCACCGAAATAAATTCCTCAGACAGTTTTACATCTCCAATTGGGGAGAATCCAAGCTCTACTTGAAGGTATTTGATATACCTGTCACCTAGCACAAGCAATATGCCAAGGTGAATAGCAGTGTGCCTTTAGCAAAAATAACAAAAACAGCCTTTATTTGCCTTGGGGAAATTCTCTAGGTCAAACCAAAAGTGGTATTGACCTGATTCCACCTCTCAGTACATCATAATATCAACATCTATCAAACCCTAGTAGCTTAGATTTTATTGAGCTCCAGTTGTTTTACAGTGAATTAAATAATTCTGTAAGTGTTACTTTCATTAAATAAATCACTCCAGAAGTTAGACAAATCCAAAAAGAGTGAATCCAATTTCTACAGAAAGGTATTCCAAATGCCTACCACATTCCCTTGGAATCAACTCAAAAGATACTGTAGAATTAATCCGGTGAAAAAGAGAAAAACCATACATAACTGCCTTTGGGAATTTCCTGAGGGCATTTTGGTAATTATTTTGACAAAATTCCAACTCTAGGTGGTTAATTACATCAAGAACCACCTAACCACCCAAGGGAATAATTTTTGGACCTCCAGATAAATTCTGGTGAATTATTTCCTCAAACTAGAGTTTATGCCACTTTAAAAAGCATAACTATATCTAGGTAATTGATAATCTAGTGAAACCACTTGTGTTGGTTTTGTTTTGTCAAGACCTATCTGAGGATATCATTTTTGCACATTGGTATCCTATAGACCTTAGAACCCACTCCAAGTTCTTGGTAAATAGCCTAGGCAACTATCTTCCAAAGGGAAAAACACCTCAAGGGCAATCTATTAATTCCACTACTAGAACCCAACTTCTCCAAAACCTGTCAAGTTCAGTAGTATTCCTTATGCTTGTTTGCTGTATAGTTTGATGCATGTATGCCTTGTATTGATTGTGGTATTGTCTGCTTGCATGCATACTCGATGACGGCGATAGTGTGAGTGTTTGACGATAAGAAGGAAGGGACTTCTTATTATTATTTGCTGGGTATTCTTGGTTATCTAAAGGAGTCCAGGGACTTATTGCTAATCACAGGCAAGCCACCCTTCCCAAATTCTTATACTTATCCTACCCTCTTTTACCTGTTTTGTATCCTCTTTATAAATTGCATTATTTATCTGCATGTCTTGTTTTATAATTACTGTGCTAATAACTTGGCTCCTCCAAGTTATGACTTTGTGTCCCTGGTGGCACCACCCTGTTGTACCTACCAATTTTATCCCTTTAGACCGAGTGTATGATCGTTAGCATCCTACCTCGTTGGAAACCCCGGCTTTGAGAAAATGAACTATTTTGGGATTTATCCCACTACAAATGTTTCAAAACTAATTTGTAAAACCCTTGGGAAGAACCCTCATTCCAGGACAATGTTTTAACTAAAGAAATGGTTGATGAGAAATGAGAAAGTGAAGGGATGTTCTACGCCTTTACCGAAACAATTTTTAATCCGTGCAACCACATTACCCCAGGTGCTGGGCCTTAGCTCGTAGTTTGTCTTCATTAGCCAAGGCAGCTTGTACCATGCTTACAGGGAGGAATCCCTTGAATTCCGGGCAGGCGCTAACAGATCAACACATCTGGATCCTGTAGCTTGCTTCGGCAAGAGTGAGCCTGTCTTGGTAGGAGTGTCGGTGCAACAATTGGGTCTCCCGCGGGCAGTATGACTTAGGTGGTGCGGAAGGAAGTGGAGTCACCAAGTTAAGGTATACGCCAAGTTGCGGCTTGGGTATACGCATGTGCGGAAGCCAGGACTATGGTTGGGAGCCACATACTTGCTGTCGGGGATAACAAACCCAAAAGGAAAAGCAGCCTTTGCTAGGGTCAACAAGCGAAAGGTTAGGTTTGATTATCCGGACCCCCATCTACAGTGGTAGTGGGCCGTGGTTGTATCCCGACGAATGTATTGATTCTTGTGGGGAAAGTGTGCAAACTCTGCAGAGTATAATCTATTCGAATAGCCGTGTCCACGGTCAAGGACGGTTGTAAAGGTGTTGGCTAGGAGTACCCAAACGGTGTTTGCTTGGAAAGAATGGATGAAAGCATGGAGGTTCTGGGGGAACCTGAGTTCGAAAGCTTTGTGTTGACCAGAGGTGGTCACAGAGGTTTAAAAAGGGGTTTTGCTCCAAAACTGTTTTCAAAACTCTTTTTCAACAAAGATATGGAGATGCCATAACTCCAAGAGTTAGTCTAGGTTTTTCAAAAGCAACCCCAGATAGAGCTATCTCGCCACAACCAGAATTGCATTTCCTTATTTCACTTATCTTGGTGGTTTGCGAGTACATTCAAAAGTACTCACGGCTTTGTCCCTGGCTATTTTACTTGGCTAGACTTTTAGAGGTTCGACATCAGAAGATTAAGGTGACGTCTAGCGAGCTAGGCCGTCTCCCCAGTCAGTTGCCTGTAGGTTGAGGCACGATTGGGCTCTGTGCGTGATGATGTTCCGCTGCTAAAGATGATGTAGCCATAATGGCATTTATGTAAGTCTTGTAATTCGTTATGTTTCGGATGATGTAATGATACCTGTCGGTTATGTTCCACGGCTCACTGATCATGGGAACATGGATATATGCATAACAGGGATTTCTCGGATGGTTAATTTGGGGATCCCAAACCAACCGCGCCTCTGAAACCGTTGAGGGCTTTATCAAGAGTAGATTTGACGTTGGTGTAGTCTTTCTGCACGTCTCTCCCGGAGTCGGTATAGATGACATGGGAATAATATGGTTGAAAGGAAATGAGGACGCACCCATTCTCTCTACGCAAAACAGTTGGAATAAACCATCATCCTCGGCTATTAAGGAAATTCACGAAAGAATGTAATAACAGGAAGTTTAGCGACTAACTACTTACTCGGGAAAGTATGGAAGGAGAAAGCAAGACTTGTCTTTATTCGCCACCAAGAAATCCGTGATATACTTCACGACAAACGCTTGTTCCTTGTCGATGGTGCCTATAGTCATGTAGAAGGGGTCCATGATAGCGAGGTGCGGGGTCTTCTCCATGATGATATCATGCGCCATTTTTAGTGATACCAGGCGAACCACATTTCGATTAAGCCGTAACATGTGGAAGAGCTTGAAGATGTCTTCATACGTGATGAACAACAACTCGCCGGGGGTGGTGGTGACGAAGCCACAGCTAGTGGGCACCCTGACCGTGAAGAGCGGGTACGAGGGATTTTCATCTTTGAGAAGCTGCTACTCTAGATACCGAATAGTCTCATGCAGACTACACAGGTTTGGTGACAACGTCTTGACAATGTGGTCCGGCAGGATCGGTTCACCAAGGAAATGCATCGTCCTCCACTTGGTCGGCAGCTTGTCGAGAACCACTTTCTTGCTTGTTGCAGCGTCTTTCCCATGTTTCGGCTTCCACTTCCTGCCCTTCTTATGGAACGGAGGGGTGCCGGCTTGTCTTACGACCTCCATGGCCGTATCATGGAGTGTCCTCGGGGTAACCTTAGCATGTGGCGGAGCGGTGAAGGCTGTAGCGTCTTCCGGCTCGGGTGTTTCTTGAGATGAGAAGAGCTTCTTCTTCGTCATGGTATCACGAGCGAGTGCCTCGGAAGGAGAAACATCGATGGGAGCCTCCAAATCAGCGATGAACGAATCGATGGGAGCCTTATCGATGTCCACCGTGTTGTCGTGCTCATGTGTCTCGGGCTCGGGAGGATCATCAGCAGGTAGAGGAGTGACCCTTTGGCTTGTCGCCACAGGCACATACGCTGGAGTGACCCTTTCTTGGCTTGCTGCCGCAAGCACAGACACTGGAGTGACCCTTTCTTGGCTTGCCGCCACAGGCACAGATGTTGGAGTGACCCTTTCTTCGGCGGTCTTTAGCCGAAGTAGGTCTTTCAGACATAGAAGGACATGATTCTTCAGTTGCCTGACCTTCATCTCGTCTTAGGCACCCGGGGGTTGATGAGGAGGAACCAAGTGTGTGCATCCTAGGAATAACCGATGCACCTCAACCCGGTGCACGCTATCTTCCATAGGCTTGCAGTGGAACGTCCAGTGTGCTAGGTTCATGATGTGTCCCCTCGTAACATCCTTGAGCTTGTTGTCCACATACATGAGCATGGTGCAAGGAACACTTTGCTCATGTGAAGAAACACGCATGTGTAGGTCAGAGAGGGGCGATGACAAAGTAATTAACTTGCGTAGAGGGGCAATTAATTACCGTGAGAGTGTCGAGCTCGGCTCGCGTCGAGGGACCGGGGCAGGGCGTGCAAGTGACTGAGGGGCTGCTGGCTATCCCCATGGTCGACGAATCCTCCCTAGCAGCTGCATTGGCGCCGGCGGGTGGAGTCACCAATACAGGCGCGTCTTGAGCCCGTGTAGCAGGAGGCGGCATGTTGCCCGAGTTGCTGCCGTCTAGGATAGTCACCGGGAGTGGTCCCGTTTGGCCGCTGGCGAAGTAAGTGGCGATCGACGCCACCATTCCAGGAATGATCTCATTGAACCGGCTCGCCACCACGCCATTGACCTTGCTGTCCACCACTGTCTGGACCATGGTTTCTACCTCGGCATTGACCGTGGCTTGGACGCACTGGTCAAATGTTGCTTCCAAGTTGGCCACCTTCTGCAATAGAGCCACGTGCTCCTGGTCCTTCTTCGCCTGCAGTGAGTCCTTGGTGGTGGGTACGTCAAAGCCATAATCGACATGCTGGCGACCTCCTCCGGTGCCGGGGACATGGCCTCTTGCCGACCTCTTCAACGGCGGTTGCTCCTTCACGATGTTCAAGCCCCTGATAAAAGGGTTGTCCCACGGGACTTTGCCCGTCGACGTTCGGGTTGATGCCTGGGACGAGGAGCCATACTCTTTCGCTTCTTTTGCGAACTACAAGAAGTAGCATGAAGAATTTTAGAGATGGAGTTGTGGAGAGCAGTATGAAACTAGTAAGCTAGTAAAATTTCTTACCACTGTGTTCTCAACTTGCAACACCTTCGGGTCGGTGACCAAGAGAACACCCTCCACCACTGTAGGGCTCGTGACAAGTTTCCCGTCCATCTCTTTACGGTACCAGGACCTGACAAATGCCTTGAAGAGTGGGTCCTTGTACTTGGCCCAAGGGTTCTTGATGCCCTTCTCTGCGTAGGTCTGGTCCTTCTTCAGCCACTTGTCCGCCTTGCAGTCATAGCCACGGCAACCGAGATGGTGCCGACCGATGTTCTTCTCCGCCAGCTCCTTTTACTAGGCCGACTGATCCTTGGTGAAGGCTAGGTCCTCGTTTTCTAGGAAGCGCGTGTAGTCCTTGGGCATAAGCCGCGTGAAATGGCACTTGATATCTTCCCATGGCTCATCATCAGCAATCATCCCCCTTAGCATGGTTCTATAACCGCTTAGGTTCCTGGTGAACCTGCCGAGGGCGAACTTGTTCACAATGTTCTCCTTGGGATCCAGGCTCGTGTAGCCCTCGGGGAACTGGTACCGCGTGTGCAGTCGCAAGAGGAGTTGGTCCTGCAGATGCTTCTTCTTCATTCGGAGTTTCGTCTTGTTGACATTGACTCGTCATCAACAATCATCCCCCTTAGCATGGTTCTATAACCGCTTAGGTTCCTGGTGAACCTGCCAAGGGCGAACTTGTTCACGATGTTCTCCTTGGGATCCAGGCTCATGAAGCCCTCGGGCAACTGGTACCGCGCGTGCAGCCGCAAGAGGAGTTGGTCCTTCAGATGTTTCTTCTTCATTCGGAGTTTCGTCTTGTTGACATTGACGATGTCCCGAAGGATAGCTCCCAGCTGGAGGCCGTACCCCCTCGCGAGATGCTTCGGCTCCGTAGGGATACCGGTCTTGGGGTCCACCGTTGTGAATGTCTTTGTCGTGGCGTCGACCATGTTCGGTCGCCACTTCTTTTGTTCCCTCTTAGCCTCGGTCGTTGTCTCCGAGCCACCCCTGGTGGCACCACTGTTGGTGGTCTCGTCAGCCCTCTCATGACCGCCATCAAGGCTCATCGACGCCAATCTCCTCGCCACCATTATCGGTGGTCTCATCGTCTTCTTCGCCCCTACCTCCTCCAGCTCTATGTCCTCGGACATGAGCTTGTAGTGCTCCTCTAAGTCTAGCTGGCCCTGATGGTCTTCGTTGTGATTTCCAGAAGACGACTTGTCTATACCAAGCACTACACAAGAAAAAACAAAGGATTTTAGATACGCAAATTCACGGAGAAAATTCGGCCTGACCTTTGCCAAAAATGGTCATGCCTGAGTGCCAGAAATTCGCCAGAACGGAAGTTAATCGACATTCCGGCGAAACATTGGCACTCAATGTACCTGCAAAACATTCATAGCTGCAGCAACACAGCTACAGCCACCATATTTGGCACAAGAATAGGGGTAACCATAGCTAAACCACCATAATTCAACCACAATGCACCAAAACAAGGGGCAGCCATAGCTAAACCAACAGAATTCAACCACCATGTCAAAAATCAGGGGCAGTCGTAGCTTAAGCCACCAGAATCCATCTCACAACATAACCAAATAAAAAGGTGCTCACCGAGGGTGCCGAGCACCTAGAGCGTAGGCTTAACGTAGCGCGCGGTCAGAGACGAAGTGGACATGGCGGTTCTCGGGCCACCTCCTCCACGTTCTTCTGCAAAAAGAAAACAGATTAAGAAAATTAGTTAACTAACAACATACAGCATCTCGCCTGCGCCGCCACAGCCATGCACGACCCCATACCCACCTGCACTACCCTCGACCCCGCCCGCGCTGCCACAGCCATGCACGACCCCAAACCCAACTACGCCGCCCCAGCTGGGCATGATCCCGCCTGCGCCGCCATAGCCACGCACGACCCCACACCCAACTGTGCCGCCCCTTGTACAATTGCAGCTCTGGGTTATTTTACTTTAGTTTCTTCTGTATTTTGTTCCACAAGGCTTCCTGTTGCTATCTCTTATGTAGTTTGTCTGTATGCAATGGTGCAGTAATACAATATTATCAAATACGACTGTCGCCATATTGAAATGTTCTAGATTCAGATTAATATATCTGGTAGGTATAGGTTTGCTCACAACTTTTACACCATCATACTATCAGTCCTCTAGATTCATGTCCAGACTCATTAATGGGTTTCCGTTATACCACAATACTATGGGTCGTTGTAAAACTTTGAAGGTGTAGTGCTTCCAAGCTGCAACTTTTTTCCATGTATGTATATATCATATGATTTTCCACGAAAACTTGAAGACCAAATGTTGGAGTGAGTGGGTTATTTTTTCTATGTAATTTATCTAGGTTTCATGTAATTTATGTAATCATATTCCCACATATTTTCTATTAACGTGCATGCGCACGTGCTTCATTACTAGTCCTAATAAACTCTAAACAGCTAATAATCTTGAGAACAAGAGCAAGCCCTATCTAGGAACTAATCGATCAAGGACAAGAGCATAAGGGAGGGGAGATTAGGAGGCATATTAGGGGGAAAATGGGAGAGGGGGGAGGAAGGGGATACCTGCGGGTGGCTGGCGGACGGGATGGCGATGGCTTCTCCACGGGGGCCTCCTCCTCCTCCGGGCGGTCGATGAGGGGCACGGCTGCGTCCACGTACGGGCTCCTGCGAGGTGCAGAGGGTTAGGTAGTGGTGGGCGAGGGGGAGAGAGGAAGGGAGGAAGAGGGGGACGGGTGGGACTCAGCTCGCTAACGGCGGATTGATGGGGACGACGACGGGCGAACAACGGTAGATCGATGGGCGGACGGCGACGGGCGCACGCTCGAGGCAGTGTGGGGATCGATCTATCATCAGGAGGGAGGACGACACCTTATCCCGCGAGTGGGACCCATAATCAGAGTACCCCTGGCGTATGCGCGTAATCGCTGGCGGTAACCTTAGGGTCACTGGCAGGTGGGACCAGCGCGTGGTACCTCCAGCGTATGGCCCGAATTTGCTGGTGGTAAGTTTTTTTAGGCAAATTAACACACATAAAATGATAACTAGGGATGTAATCGGATCAGACTGGATCAGGTTTCCTCTCTACCATATATATCCTATTCCATATTTTCCTCGCGGATTCAGACCGGATCGGATAACGACCGATTACAGATAACGACCGATTACGGATCAGAATTCGCCGGTGGTAAGTTTTTTGTCACTTGATGCGACTAAGCGTAACACATTTCCGTCTCAGGCAAACACACATAAAATGATGGATAAGTTCAATTAGTTGCAATTTCATATCCATCTCCATAGGAGTTTAATGAGTACTAGACGGTTCGCGCGCTTCGCAGCGCCGTCTGTCTTGTTTTGCTCCGTGCTGTGTGTAGTGCCATAGCATCAGTATTTTGTTTGTTTGTCGCGGAAATAATGACGTTTCAACTTAGTTTTCTAGATGATAAAATACCATTAGGCAATAAACAACTGAAGGTTTTGAGGCCTCTTCCCGTGCCGCGTAGGCTGAATTATACTACCATGCAAGCAATACTATTTTGCTAGCCAACCGTTGTTGATTTTTTGCACAAATCGAATAGTTTTACGACCGTATCTGCCAACGATCTTATTAACAAAGAAATCGGCCGAATGTTTACCTATTTCGCTAATAGCTTATGGGTGTTAAGCTTTAATATTTCTGTTTTTTGAATAAACCAAAAAAGACACTTCCCTCGATCAATCGATGGCTCGACGACTGATCACAAAATATAATGCAAGTCGGCGCAATACCAGTCCTATTTCACTGATAGCTTATGAATGTTAAGCTTTAGTATTTCAGTTTTTTGATTAAACCAAAAAATACACTTACCTCGATCTATCGATGGCCTGACGACTGATGACAAAATGCAGGTCAGCGCAATATCAGCCGTGAAAACCACCTGCCAAATCTACCAACTGTAGCCCGACTCAACAGTCATACATAGGCAAACCAATGACCGGTTCTAGAGACCATTATATTGTCACAACACCATCGTATCATGCCCCTTATCAGTAAGAGTGACAGAACCATAGTTTAGAGAGAAATTAGGTAAAGCAGTAAAGCTCGAGCATTCTTTCAACGGGGCTACACAAGGCCACCAGTTCTAATTCCTAAAAGTAGCAGGAAGGTTAAACCAATTTACATACGTGCGCACCAACTAGAGCAACAAATCAGGTTCGACTACACAAACAACATACAGACACTCACAGACAAAACGGTGAGACACACTTTAATCAGAAGATGCAGCCCACATCCTTCTTCCGCAAACCGCCCCAGCAAATCGGAAACTACTTTCCCTTGCATACATTCTGAAAACACGACAACGATAAGGTTAGGTAACATACGGTTGGGAGAAACAAAATCAGACGACAGAAACATACGCCGCAATACATTTTTACCGACTTTCTAGCACCATCCATAAAGAGTGGCCTCTTAGGGGTGCTTTCCCTGCACAGAAGAGAGCGCCTATGGAACAGTAACCATCCAGTAGATCAGAAAACACACACAAGAGAAGGCAGGATCGTACCTATTCTCAGTTACATTTCCTATATTATATTCTGAATCAACGTTAGCCAGGTCATTAGTCTGATTGGCGTCAACTAATGATTTCTCAGTTTGAGTTTTCTGAAGCCAGATAAGTAAAATCAGCAATAACACCTAATACATAAATGCAACACAGGCATCAAACATCCGTATACAAACCAGAATAACCGGAGGTGGAGTGTGCAGGCCCCCGACAGTAGAAGTGACAGACGCCGTTTGACCTCCAGTATCTCTGAGACCCTAGACAATCAGGACCGATAACGATCATAGCGGCAAGAAATTAAATCTACAGTAGGTAAATAAGCAAAAATAAAGGCATGCCAGACCCAATCTCCTGGAGACCAGAGCTCCCAGCAGAGAGAGGCATTGTCCCAGCTGCCTCCACACCTGCTGTGCCAGGCAGAGGCAAACCGCTCAGCCCAACAAAAACTAACTACCTTCAAGGTAAAATTTGATAACCTGTAAGGTGATATCCTCAACGTGGAAACTATACCAAGACACAGAAACATCGACAACAGTAAAAATGAGGCCATAGTTCTCAGCAACCAGGAGGTCACCAGGTTTGCCTACTAAATCACGAGCCAGATCACCAAAGAAAACCATCTCCACAGAGGCCCTATCTTTAGAAGCCACCACCAGAAGACCAAGCCTGGTAAGAAACAGGAAAACGAAAACCGTGTATCACCTAAGATACATGCCAGAAGAAGCAAAGAAAAAGAACACACCGTAGTCCACACCAACCTTGGGCCGACACTCTGGTTACTGCACTTCTCATTGCCGCACCTGTACGTAGAGCCTTCCTCATATTCCTTGCTAGTACAAGTATCACAAGACATATACCACCATCCCCGGTTAGGATGCAAGCCATCGATCACAATTCTAGAAGCCACCACCAAAAGCTAGAAAACCAGACGCCTAAAAAAGAGAAGAAACACATCTTACATTCCTGATTTTTATGAGCGCATCCCATAGCCAAGGCAATCACAGGCTCTCTAGAACTAACATCTATTGGTGGCAAACCAATGGAAGGCGACGTGGCTGGAAACCCTAGACACCTTGTTCACGCTTGAGAGAAAGATCAAATGGTTGGATTGGGGCGGTTTGGGGGTTGGGGGTTGTGAGCTGTGCGAACGCACGCGATGATAAATTGCTCTTCCTCCATCATGAACCGTAGGCCTAGTAGTAGGATGGTACCACTAAACAGATGCAGAGGACAGTAATAAAAATCCTACCGATCAGACGAAACATATCTGCTATACCGGAGAATCAAACGGCCAGAAATCGCGTGCGCGGGAGTGGCCTCAACAGACGGGTCATTCACCACGCTTAAGCTATAGATAAATATGTTTTTATCACAAACTAACAGTCCATCATTACTCCTAACGTGGCAAGATTAGTAACCTGCAACATCCATATTCCTACTAACAAATGCATTATGCATCACTCCCAGTAGTCTAGCTCATGCATTTGCTTGCGAGCTGAAAGCTAAGAATTGGTAATACGATTTAAGCATCTCCTTACATATATGACAGCGTAAATTATTCTACTACATTCATCTTAAAATAGATGTCAGGAATTTGTTTAAATTTGAATGTATCCATATACTAAATAGTGTCGAGATACATTCAAATTTAGACAAATGTATCACAATCTATTTTGAGCCGAAAGGAGTACAAGTTTTTCCTCAAGACAGTGCTACAGAAAAAAATGCTGAACAGGGATATGAGCAGAGGAGCAGAATGTAGAATACATTCACTGATGCACATCATCAATTCCACCTTGTAGTATAAAATACCAAATTATTATGTCAAATACTGAACTGATCGAAACATTCTGATTACAAACTTCAGAACAAAAGGAGAGCTGGTGGAAATTCGGAACATCCAATAGGTGATAACCAAGAGGAACACTGGCATGAGGAATGAATTAAAATGGAGTAGCTAATAGTCCACTAATAATGCATAGTTGAGAACAATATTTTGATTGACACCAAACGCTGGATACTTATGGCACTTAGTTGTAGCTACAATATTTTGCCTGATCTAAAGCTAGTACGAGTCATCACCAATGTCTAATGTCTCCATCATGGAATCACGCATAACATTAAGCCATCAAGAACTAAATCTAAACTAAATCACACATAACATTAAAGAGACACGAGATGTCCATTGGCTACTACGTTTTCAGGAATTCATGTGCGAACTAAACAAGGGATAGAGGCGATCGAGCTCCTCACACATGCTAGGATTAACTCCTCGTAGTTGGATTCATGTGTGAACTAAACTGAACTAATCACGATCAGAAAACGCATGCTAGGATTACCTCCTCATAGCGCTGGATGAGGGCGAGGTGGTCCTCCTCGGACATGACGGGGCAGAGCACGACCATGGTCTCCTATGCCGCAGCCCCGAGGCTAGGGCGACATCTCTACCTTCTCCAGCGCCACTTCGGACTCCATCATCTCGAGCTCGCCGCCGGCCCCTCTTCGTTAGGAGACCAGTAGCATCAGCGTGGCATCCTCCTTGCCGTGGCGGCGGCGGACGTGTCGTCCTCATCCCGGATGGATGGCCACCGGAGTTTAGAAGGCTAGGTCTCGTCGGACCTGACCGTCCGTGGGTGGGAGAAGCCAGAGGGTGTTGAAGAGGTTGGGCTGCGGAGGACCAGGAGCGGGGGCCGACAAGGGGTGGCTAGGGTTCGCACGCGGAGGCGAGAATGGAGGCATGGGGTGGGGAAATCTGCCGGGGTAGGTCATCGTGGGTGTGTCGGCGGGTGGCGGCGCTAGGGAAGCATGCGGGCGGCGGGGATTGGGTGCTGGTGGCGGGGCTGCTCGCGAAAAGGACTCCGTCGTGGCGGCGGGGCTGAGAGGAAGTGGGGAATCGAGAGGAGAGGTTGCATCGAGCTGTACGCACACGGTGGTAAACTTTTCCTTTTTCCACTATGCACGGGTTGACCTTACCTATTTGCTCCATCATGAACTGTGGGCCTAGCAGGAATGAACTCGCGCGCGCGGGAGTGGCCTCAACACGCGGGTCACTCATCACGCTTAAGCTATATACTCAATCGGTCAGCGGCGCAAAGGGCCCACGCACAGTAAGAGAGTGATCCTCGATCGCTCACTGAGCTTGTAATCTCTCAGCCTTAAGGCTTTTGATAATGTAGTACACACTTATACATAAAATCATTAATAAGAGATACACATAAAATGATGAGTGTTAATTTCTCGACCACACCAATCTTATTGTTTCTTCTTTGCACTGTGCTTCTTCTATTTGCCCTTCTGCTTGGTCTTTTTTGACTTGACCCTGCCAGTCTCATCATCGTGACTCCTTGTGTACGGAGGAGTTGTTGTAGCTGACGACCTAGGTAGCGCAGTCCTTCTTCTTTTTGTGTATGTTGCATCATATTCATCGGGTTCTTCCATCATCGGGTCACCGATGAGTCCGTCGAAGTCTTTCTCGTCAACGACTCCATCCATTCCGACGAGGGCCATTTTGCCTCTCCTCACGAAGACACGGCTAGGCCTTGATGGGTCGGTAATGAAGAAACATTGCTCGACATGCTTAGCCAGTACCCATGGCTCATTTTGCACGGTGGGTTTCTTGGTCTTGGATTTGTTGGGAAAATGCATGGTGGTGAAATACTCGTCTTGTTTTCTGACATCTATAGCCCATGTGACATGGAACATCGGTAGCTTCTCCCCGACGTAGTCGAGCTCCCAAATTTCCTCGATCCTTCCATAGTATCTTTTCTTCTCTTCACCCGTGTAAGATTACATCATCACACCCGAGTTCTAATAGTCGCTTCTTTTGTCTCTCTCCTCCGTGTATAATGTGCAACCGCTGATGTCGTATGCTTGATAAGTCATGAGGTTTGGTGCAGGCCCGTAAGACAAGGCCACTGTGATTCTGTCCGTGACACTTGTCATTGGAAGGGGATTGGAATCAATCTGGTATTTGAACCAGCGTGCGAAAGAGGAGTTGTGTGCTCTAAATACCTCCTCTTCTGTCATCGGCATGTTAGCATTGTTCTCGGTCATGGTTTTGTGCTTTTCTACCCAAGGCATGACATCGTCCATGTGCTATAGCGCTACTAAGTGGGCCCTGTCAAACTCGGCATTCCTATCAGACTGATCCACGTCCATTTCCTTCTTTCTGGTGCGGTGGCCTACTCCCTCAAACCTGCCGAGGTGCTTGTTCGTGGGCAAACTAATCGGACGTGGATTTTCCATGTTTAGATAATTCTTGTATAAAGAGACGCACTCCTCGGTGAGAAAGCCCTATACAATGCTTCCATCCGGATGTGCCTTGTTATGGATGTATCCTTTGATGATCCCATTCATTCTTTCTAACACCATCATGTTGTGAAGGAACAGAGGCCCGATATCCTGGATATTGTCCACTATATGCAGCAGAAGGTGGACCGTGATGTCGAAGAATGCGGGCCGGAAGTACATGTCCATCTCGGATATGATGGTGACTATCTCTTCCTGCAGCCTCTCGAGTTTCTTGACGGTTATCGACTTCAGAGTGATGACGTCGAAGAAGTTACAGAGGCTAGTCAGCGTTGCACGGACGTGCGGTTCCATGATCCCTCGGATTGCAACCGGAAGTATCTGCGTCATCATGATGTGATAGTCATGAGACTTCATCCCACTGAAGATTCCTTTCGTTGGGTCCAGCCATCTACGTATCAGCCCCGCGTAGCCTAAGGGATACTTGGTTCCAAGGAGGCAACCGATCATCTATTCGAGCTTGATAGGATATAGAGTGAAGCAGGAGGGACGCGGGGGTTCACTCTTCTTCGCCCTTTTTCCCTTAGGATCTTCCGTCTCCTCCTCAACCAGCTGCTTCCCCGCCCTTTCACAGACGTTCTTCGTGATATGCATGACATCAAGGCTATGAGGCGTACCGAGGATCTTCCCGTACGGCAAGTCCCAAAACACGGACCTCCTTTTCAATACCCCCATGAGCGGGCCGTGTTCCTTTTCCTTCTTCTTATCTCCTCGCTTCTGCTTATGCTTCTTTATCTTACCCAACAGAAGGTAGTGTTTCCAGCTTTTCAACAAAGCATCGATCTCCTCGCTATTGTGCTTAGGTAGAGGTACTTCGAGCTCATCCTTTTCGTTGAATAGATCTCCACGCTTCCTCCACGGGTCATTCTCGGGTAGCCACATCCGAGTCCTCATGTAGACGGTTTTTGAAGACCCGGGATCCTTACCAAGCTGAAGAAACGACGTCCTTTCCATGCACCTCACATAAGCCTTGTCTCCGTGGCACACCTGGCACGTGATATATCTGTATCCGAGATAGTCCTGCACCGTCATGATCAGCGCTGCTTTCAGACGGAAAGGTTGTTGGAGGTGAGTGTCCCATGTTTCTACCCCTTTGTCCAACAAGATGGCTAGCTCCTCCTTCAATAGCTCAAGATACAGGTTGATATCGCTCCCTGGATGCGTCAGCCCTTGGATTAGCATGCTCATGTGTATGTACTTCTTCTTCAGGCATAGCCATGGGGGGAGGTTGGACATCCATACAAACACGGGCCAGGTGCTCTACTTGCTGCTCTGGTTCCCTAACGGATTGAGTCTGTCGGTGCTTGCATCCAGTCTGAAGTTCCTTCGTTCTTTCCAGAAATCTTCGTACTCATCGTCTAATGCTTTCCACTGGCTTGCATCCGAAGGGTGCGTCAGCACTAGGTTTTCAACCCGCATTGGATCCTTCATCATCGCCTCCTTCCTTTCCGCGTTCCAGCGCATGAGCTTCGCTTCCTTGGGATCCGTGAAGTACCGCTAGAGATAGGGCCTGAGCAGGAAGTACCACACAACTTTTCGAGGAGCTTTTCTCGTCCCTCTCTTCTATCCAGGCTCTCCGCACCTTGTGCATGTGGTCAAGTCCTTGTGCTCGTTCCGATACATCACGCAGTCACTGATGCAGGCGTGGTATTTTTCATGCGGTAAATGAAGAGGGCACATCACTTTCTTGGCCTCCTATAGGCTACTGCCAACGTGTTATCTTTAGGTAAGTGCTTCTTCAAGTATCGAAAGAGATTGTCTGCGCTTGTGTCGTTCCATCTGTATTTTGCCTTCATCTCTAGAAGATCGATAGTTACTCTCAAGCGGGTCTCCTCCAGCCCGTGACCTGCGTCGTACAATGGAGTTCTCGAGTCTATCTCCAGTTGATCTAGCTTAGAGTTACATCTACCGGTGAATCTAGGGTCGGTCGATGCGTTGCCAAGAAGAATTTCTTGAAGATGAGGGTCGTGCACGACCGCGGTTAGCAGGGTATTACTACTCCTGTCCTTGTCGTCCACATGTTCTTCTTCTTCCCGACCTTTTTCATCACCGTCGTCTTCGTGTGCGACATCCCGTTATTCTCCCTCCTCGTCCTCTTCATTTTCGTGTTGAACGTCATCCTCTTCCTCATGGTCATCTTCATCATCCATCCACTGAGTGTAGCCCTCCATGAAACTATGCCTGAGCAGGTGCTCATTCACCGTGCATGACAAGGGGTCATACAATGATGATAGTTTGCATTTTCGACACGGACATTTTATTTCCATGTGGTTATTTCGATACATGTCGGCAGTCGTGTGTTCCACGTATCTATCCACGTCGCTTTCCTTCATCTCGATTACCATCGTCGCCTGCATGATAAGAGAATAGATTAGAACTATTGTCTCGGCTTTCATAGAAAAATTCGGCATGACCTTTACTAAAAATGGTCTCGCCACTCCAGCATGTGGTTTAGGAAAAGAACACATGCAATGATGCCACTCCATCATGTGGTGTCCAACCATGTCCAGGAACCCTAGCAGCATCCTGGGATTCACCTGCAGCATGCATTCGACCACCAACTTGAAAGATGTTGCATCACCACACACACTTGGATGTGTGTGTGTATCAGTGTGCATCATTATGAATTTAAGAAAAGAACACATGTAGTAATGCCACTCTAGCATGTGGTGTCCAACCATGTCTAGGAACCCTAGCAGCATGCTGGGATTCAACCGCAGCATGCATTCTACCACCAACTTGAATGATGTTGCATCCCCACACCTCATTGGATGTGTGTGTATCAGTGTGCATCATTATGGTTTTGGAAAAGAACATATGCAATGATTCCACTACAGCATGTGTGTTCTTTTCATAAACCACATGGATCCACTGGATGTCATTGCATGTGTGTTCTATTCCTAAACCACATGGATCCACTAGATGTCATTGCATGTGTGTTCTTTTCATAAACAACATGGATCCACTAGAGTTCATTGGATGTGTGTTCTTTTCATACAACACATGGATCCACTAGAGTTCATTGCATGTGTGTTCTTTTCATAAACCACATGGATCCACTAGAGTCAATCCATGTGTGTTCTGTTCATAAACCACATGGATCCATTAGATGTCATTGCATGTGTGTTCTTTTCATAAATCACATGGATCCACTAGATGTCATTGCATGTGTGTTCTTTTCATAAACCACATGGATCCACTAGAGTTCATTGCATGTGTATTCTTTTCCTAAACCACATTGATCCACTAGATGTCAATGCATGTGTGCTCTTTTCATAAACCACATGGATCCACTAGAGTTCATTGGATGTGTGTTCTTCTCATAAACCACATGGATCAACTAGAGTTCATTGCATGTGTGTTCTTTTCATAAACCACATGGATCCACTAGAGTCATTGCATGTATGTTCTTTTCATAAACCACATTGATCCACTAGATGTCATTGCATGTGTGTTCTATTCATAAACCAAATAGATCCACTAGAGTAATTGGATGTGTGTGTGTATCATTGTGGTTTTGGAATATAACACATGCAATGGTTCCACTCCAGCATGTGGTTTATTCTCATAAACCACAGGGATCCACTAGAGTTCATTGCATGTGTGTTCTTTTCCTAAACCACATGGATCCACTAAATGTCATTAAATGTGTGTTGTTTTCATAAACCACATGGATCCACTAGAGTTTATTGCATGTGTGTTCTTTTACTAAACTACATGGATCCACTAGATGTCATTGGATGTGTGTGTATCAGTGTGCATCATTTTGGTTTTGGAAAAGAACATATGCAATGATGCCACTACAGCATGTGTGTTCTGTTCATAAACCACATGGATCCAGTAGAGTTCATTAGATGTGTGTTCTTTTCATAAACCAGATGGATCCACTAGAGTTCATTGCATGTGTGTTCTTTTCATAAACCACATGGATCCACTAGAGTTTATTGCATGTGTGTTCTTTTGATAAACCACATGGATCCACTAGAGTCATTACATGTGTGTTCTTTTCATAAACCACATGGATCCCCTAGAGTTCATTGCTTGTATGTTGCTTTCATAAACCACATGGATCCACTAGAGTTCATTGGATGTGTGTTCTTCTCATAAACCACATGGATCCACTAGAGTTCATTGCATGTGTGTTCTTTTCATAAACCACATGGATCCACTAGAGTCATTGCATGTGTGTTCTTTTCATAAACCACATGGATCCACTAGATGTCATTGGATGTGTGTTCTATTCATAAACTAAATGGATCCACTAGAGTAATTGGATGTGTGTGTGTATCATTGTGGTTTTGGAATAGAACACATGCAATGGTACCACTCCAGCATGTGGTTTATTCTCATAAACCACAGGGATCCACTAGAGTTCATTGCATGTGTGTTCTTTTCCTAAACCACATGGATCCACTAGATGTCATTAAATGTGTGCTCTTTTCGTAAACCACATGGATCCACTAGAGTTCATTGCATGTGTGTTCTTTTACTAAACACATGGATCCACTAGATGTCATTGGATGTGTTTGTGTATCAGTGTGCATCATTTTGGTTTTGTAAAAGAACATATGCAATGATGCCACTACAGCATGTGTGTTCTGTTCATAAACCACATGGATCCACTAGAGTTCATTGGATGTGTGTTCTTTCCATAAACCAGATGGATCCACTAGAGTTCATTGCATGTGTGTACTTTTCATAAACCACATGGATCCAATAGATGTCATTGCATGTGTGCTCTTTTCATAAACCACATGGATCCACTAGAGTTCATTGCATGTGTGTTCTTTTCCTAAACCACATGGATCCACTAGATGCCATTGCATGTGTGTTCATTTCATAAACCACATGGATCCACTAGAGTTCATTATATCTGTGTTATTTTCATAAACCAGATGGATCCACTAGATGTCATTGCATGTGTGTTCTTTTCCTAAACCACATGGATCCTCTAGATGTCATTGCATGTGTGTTCTTTTATAAACCACATGGATCCACTAGAGTTCATTGCATGCGTGATCTATTCCTAAACCACATGGATCCATTGGATGTCATTGGATGTGTGTGTGTATCAGTGTGCATCATTATGGTTTTGGAAAAGAACATATGCAATGATGCCATTACATCATGTGTGTTCTTTTCATAAACCACATGGATCCCCTAGAGTTCATTGGATGTATGTTATTCATAAACCACATGGATCCACTAGAGTTCATTGCATGTATGTTCTTTTCATAAACCACATGGATCCACTACAGTCATTGCATGTGTGTTCTTTTCATAAACCACGTGGATCCACTAGATATCATTGCATGTGTGTTCTTTCCATAAACCACATGGATCCACAAGAGTTCATTGCATGTGTGTTCTTTTCCTAAACCACATGGATCCACTAGATGCCATTGCATGTGTGCTCTTTTCATAAACCACATGGATCCACTAGAGTTCATTGCATGTGTGTTCTTTTCCTAAACCACATGGATCCACTAGAGTCAATCCATGTGTGTTCTGTTCATAAACCACATGGATCCATTAGATGTCATTTCATGTGTGTTCTTTTCATAAATCACATGGATCCACTAGATGTCATTGCATGTGTGTTCTTTTCATAAACCACATGGATCCACTAGAGTTCATTGCATGTGTATTCTTTTCCTAAACCACATTTATCCACTAGATGTCAATGCATGTGTGCTCTTTTCATAAACCACATGGATCCACTAGAGTTCATTGGATGTGTGTTCTTCTCATAAACCACATGGATCCACTAGAGTTCATTGCATGTGTGTTCTTTTCATAAACCACATGGATCCACTAGAGTCATTGCATGTATGTTCTTTTGATAAACCACATTGATCCACTAGATGTCATTGCATGTGTGTTCTATTCATAAACCAAATAGATCCACTAGAGTAATTGGATGTGTGTGTGTATCATTGTGGTTTTGGAATATAACACATGCAATGGTTCCACTCCAGCATGTGGTTTATTCTCATAAACCACAGGGATCCACTAGAGTTCATTGCATGTGTGTTCTTTTCCTATACCACATGGATCCACTACATGTCATTAAATGTGTGTTGTTTTCATAAACCACATGGATCCACTAGAGTTCATTGCATGTGTGTTCTTTTACTAAACTACATGGATCCACTAGATGTCATTGGATGTGTGTGTATCAGTGTGCATCATTTTGGTTTTGGAAAAGAACATATGCAATGATGCCACTACAGCATGTGTGTTCTGTTCATAAACCACATGGATCCAGTAGAGTTCATTGGATGTGTGTTCTTTTCATAAACCAGATGGATCCACTAGAGTTCATTGCATGTGTGTTCTTTTCATAAACCACATGGATCCACTAGAGTTTATTGCATGTGTGTTCTTTTGATAAACCACATGGATCCACTAGAGTCATTACATGTGTGTTCTTTTCATAAACCACATGGATCCCCTAGAGTTCATTGCATGTATGTTGCTTTCATAAACCACATGGATCCACTAGAGTTCATTGGATGTGTGTTCTTCTCATAAACCACATGGATCCACTAGAGTTCATTGCATGTGTGTTCTTTTCATAAACCACATGGATCCACTAGAGTCATTGCATGTGTGTTCTTTTCATAAACCACATGGATCCACTAGATGTCATTGGATGTGTGTTCTATTCATAAACTAAATGGATCCACTAGAGTAATTGGATGTGTGTGTATCATTGTGGTTTTGGAATAGAACACATGCAATGGTACCACTCCAGCATGTGGTTTATTCTCATAAACCACAGGGATCCACTAGAGTTCATTGCATGTGTGTTCTTTTCCACACCACATGGATCCACTAGATGTCATTAAATGTGTGCTCTTTTCATAAACCACATGGATCCACTAGAGTTCATTGCATGTGTGTTCTTTTACTAAACACATGGATCCACTAGATGTCATTGGATGTGTTTGTGTATCAGTGTGCATCATTTTGGTTTTGTAAAAGAACATATGCAATGATGCCACTACAGCATGTGTGTTCTGTTCATAAACCACATGGATCCACTAGAGTTCATTGGATGTGTGTTCTTTCCATAAACCAGATGGATCCACTAGAGTTCATTGCATGTGTGTACTTTTCATAAACCACATGGATCCAATAGATGTCATTGCATGTGTGCTCTTTTCATAAACCACATGGATCCACTAGAGTTCATTGCATGTGTGTTCTTTTCCTAAACCACATGGATCCACTAGATGCCATTGCATGTGTGTTCATTTCATAAACCACATGGATCCACTAGAGTTCATTATATCTGTGTTATTTTCATAAACCAGATGGATCCACTAGATGTCATTGCATGTGTGTTCTTTTCCTAAACCACATGGATCCTCTAGATGTCATTGCATGTGTGTTCTTTTATAAACCACATGGATCCACTAGAGTTCATTGCATGCGTGATCTATTCCTAAACCACATGGATCCATTGGATGTCATTGGATGTGTGTGTGTATCAGTGTGCATCATTATGGTTTTGGAAAAGAACATATGCAATGATGCCATTACATCATGTGTGTTCTTTTCATAAACCACATGGATCCCCTAGAGTTCATTGGATGTATGTTATTCATAAACCACATGGATCCACTAGAGTTCATTGCATGTATGTTCTTTTCATAAACCACATGGATCCACTACAGTCATTGCATGTGTGTTCTTTTCATAAACCACGTGGATCCACTAGATATCATTGCATGTGTGTTCTTTCCATAAACCACATGGATCCACAAGAGTTCATTGCATGTGTGTTCTTTTCCTAAACCACATGGATCCACTAGATGTCATTGCATGTGTGCTCTTTTCATAAACCACATGGATCCACTAGAGTTCATTGCATGTGTGTTCTTTTCCTAAACCACATGGATCCACTAGAGTCAATCCATGTGTGTTCTGTTCATAAACCACATGGATCCATTAGATGTCATTTCATGTGTGTTCTTTTCATAAATCACATGGATCCACTAGATGTCATTGCATGTGTGTTCTTTTCATAAACCACATGGATCCACTAGAGTTCATTGCATGTGTATTCTTTTCCTAAACCACATTTATCCACTAGATGTCAATGCATGTGTGCTCTTTTCATAAACCACATGGATCCACTAGAGTTCATTGGATGTGTGTTCTTCTCATAAACCACATGGATCCACTAGAGTTCATTGCATGTGTGTTCTTTTCATAAACCACATGGATCCACTAGAGTCATTGCATGTATGTTCTTTTGATAAACCACATTGATCCACTAGATGTCATTGCATGTGTGTTCTATTCATAAACCAAATAGATCCACTAGAGTAATTGGATGTGTGTGTGTATCATTGTGGTTTTGGAATATAACACATGCAATGGTTCCACTCCAGCATGTGGTTTATTCTCATAAACCACAGGGATCCACTAGAGTTCATTGCATGTGTGTTCTTTTCCTATACCACATGGATCCACTACATGTCATTAAATGTGTGTTGTTTTCATAAACCACATGGATCCACTAGAGTTCATTGCATGTGTGTTCTTTTACTAAACTACATGGATCCACTAGATGTCATTGGATGTGTGTGTATCAGTGTGCATCATTTTGGTTTTGGAAAAGAACATATGCAATGATGCCACTACAGCATGTGTGTTCTGTTCATAAACCACATGGATCCAGTAGAGTTCATTGGATGTGTGTTCTTTTCATAAACCATATGGATCCACTAGAGTTCATTGCATGTGTGTTCTTTTCATAAACCACATGGATCCACTAGAGTTTATTGCATGTGTGTTCTTTTGATAAACCACATGGATCCGCTAGAGTCATTACATGTGTGTTCTTTTCATAAACCACATGGATCCCCTAGAGTTCATTGCATGTATGTTGCTTTCATAAACCACATGGATCCACTAGAGTTCATTGGATGTGTGTTCTTCTCATAAACCACATGGATCCACTAGAGTTCATTGCATGTGTGTTCTTTTCATAAACCACATGGATCCACTAGAGTCATTGCATGTGTGTTCTTTTCATAAACCACATGGATCCACTAGATGTCAATGGATGTGTGTTCTATTCATAAACTAAATGGATCCACTAGAGTAATTGGATGTGTGTGTGTATCATTGTGGTTTTGGAATAGAACACATGCAATGGTTCCACTCCATCATGTGGTTTATTCTCATAAACCACAGGGATCCACTAGAGTTCATTGTATGTGTGTTCTTTTCCTAAACCACATGGATCCACTAAATGTCATTAAATGTGTGTTGTTTTCATAAACCACATGGATCCACTAGAGTTCATTGCATGTGTGTTCTTTTACTAAACACATGGATCCACTAGATGTCATTGGATGTGTTTGTGTATCAGTGTGCATCATTTTGGTTTTGGAAAAGAACATATGCAATGATGCCACTACAGCATGTGTGTTCTGTTCATAAACCACATGGATCCAGTAGAGTTCATTAGATGTGTGTTCTTTTCATAAACCAGATGGATCCACTAGAGTTCATTGCATGTGTGTTCTTTTCATAAACCACATGGATCCACTAGAGTTTATTGCATGTGTGTTCTTTTGATAAACCACATGGATCCACTAGAGTCATTACATGTGTGTTCTTTTCATAAACCACATGGATCCACTAGATGTCATTGGATGTGTGTTCTATTCATAAACTAAATGGATCCACTAGAGTAATTTGATGTGTGTGTGTATCATTGTGGTTTTGGAATAGAACACATGCAATGGTACCACTCCAGCATGTGGTTTATTCTCATAAACCACAGGGATCCACTAGAGTTCATTGCATGTGTGTTCTTTTCCTAAACCACATGGATCCACTAGATGTCATTAAATGTGTGCTCTTTTCGTAAACCACATGGATCCACCAGAGTTCATTGCATGTGTGTTCTTTTACTAAACACATGGATCCACTAGATGTCATTGGATGTGTTTGTGTATCAGTGTGCATCATTTTGGTTTTGTAAAAGAACATATGCAATGATGCCACTACAGCATGTGTGTTCTGTTCATAAACCACATGGATCCACTAGAGTTCATTGGATGTGTGTTCTTTTCATAAACCAGATGGATCCACTAGAGTTCATTGCATGTGTGTACTTTTCATAAACCACATGGATCCACTAGATGTCATTGCATGTGTGTTCTTTTCATAAACCACATGGATCCACTAGAGTTCATTGCATGTGTGTTCTTTTCCTAAACCACATGGATCCACTAGATGCCATTGCATGTGTGTTCTTTTCATAAACCACATGGATCCACTAGAGTTCATTATATCTGTGTTATTTTCATGAACCAGATGGATCCACTAGATGTCATTGCATGTGTGTTCTATTCCTAAACCACATGGATCCTCTAGATGTCATTGCATGTGTGTTCTTTTCATAAACCACATGGATCCACTAGAGTTCATTGCATGCGTGATCTATTCCTAAACCACATGGATCCATTGGATGTCATTGGATGTGTGTGTGTATCAGTGTGCATCATTATGGTTTTGGAAAAGAACATATGCAATGATGCCATTACATCATGTTTGTTCTTTTCATAAACCACATGGATCCCCTAGAGTTCATTGGATGTATGTTATTTTCATAAACCACATGGATCCACTAGAGTTCATTGCATGTATGTTCTTTTCATAAACCACATGGATCCACTACAGTCATTGCATGTGTGTTCTTTTCATAAACCACATGGATCCACTAGATGTCATTGCATGTGTGTTCTTTCCATAAACCACATGGATCCACTAGAGTTCATTGCATGTGTGTTCTTTTCCTAAACCACATGGATCCACTAGATGTCATTGCATGTGTGCTCTTTTCATAAACCACATGGATCCACTAGAGTTCATTGCATGTGTGTTCTTTTCCTAAACCACATGGATCCACTAGATGCCATTGCATGTGTGTTCTTTTAATAAACCACATGGATCCACTAGAGTTCATTATATGTGTGTTATTTTCATAAACCAGATGGATCCACTAGATGTCATTGCATGTGTGTTCTATTCCTAAACCACGTCGATCCTCTAGATGTCACTACATGTGTGTTCTTTTCATAAACCACATGGATCCACTAGAGTTCATTGCATGCGTGTTCTATTCCTAAACCACATGGATCCACTAGATGTCATTGGATGTGTGTGTGTGTATCAGTGTGCATCATTATGGTTTTGGAAAAGAACGCATGGAATGATGCAAGTACATCATGTGTGTTCTTTTCATAAACCACATGGATCCCCTAGAGTTCATTGCGTTCATGTTTTTTTCATAAACCACATGGATCCACTAGAGTTCATTGCATGTATGTTCTTTTCATAAACCACATGGATCTACTATAGTCATTGCATGTGTGTTCTTTTCATAAACCACATGGATCCACTAGATGTCATTGCATGTGTGTTCTTTCCATAAACCACATGGATCCACTAGAGTCATTGGATGTGTGTGTGTATCAGTGTGTATCATTTTGGTTTTGGGAAAGAACACATGCAATGGTGCCACTCCAGCATGTGGTTTCTTCTCATAAACCACATGGATCCACTAGAGTTCATTGCATGTGTGTTCTTTTCCTAAACCACATGGATCCACTAGATGTCATTGCATGTGTGCTCTTTTCATAAACCACATGGATCCACTAGAGTTCATTGCATGTGTGTTCTTTTCCTAAACCACATGGATCCACTAGATGCCATCGCATGTGTTTTCTTTTCATAAACCACATGGACCCACTAGACTTCATTATATGTGTACTATTTTCATAAACCAGATGGATCCACTAGATGTCATTGCATGTGTGTTCTATTCCTAAACCACATGGATCCACTAGATGTTATTGCATGTGTGTTCTTTTCATAAACCACATGGATCCACTAGAGTTCATTGCATGCGTCTTCTATTCAAAAACCACATGGATCCACTAGATGTCATTGGATATGTGTGTGTGTATCAATGTGCATCATTATGGTTTTGGAAAAGAACATATGCAATGATGCCACTACAGCATGTGTGTTCTTTTCATAAACCACATGGATCCCCTAGAGTTCATTGCATGTATGTTGTTTACATAAACCACATGGATCCAGTAGAGTTCATTGGATGTGTGTTCTTCTCATAAACCACATGGATCCAATAGAGTTCATTGGATGTGTGTGTGTATCAGTGTGCATCATTGTGGTTTTAGGAAAAGAACATATGCAATGATGCCACTCCAGGATGTGGTGTCCAACCATGTCCAGGAACCCTAGCAGCATGTTGGGATTCACCTGCAGCATGCATTCTACCACCAGATTGAAATATGATGCATCACCACACCCACTTGGATGTTTATTTGTGTGTATCAGTGTGCATCATTGTGGTTTTAGGAAAAGAACACTTGTAGTAATGCCACTCCAGCATGTGGTGTCTAACCACATCTAGGAACCCTAGCAGCATGCTAGGATTCAACTGCAGCATGCATTCTACCACCAGCTTGAAAGATGCTGCATCACCACACCTCAGTGGATGTGTGTGTATTAGTGTGCATCATTGTGGTTTTGGAAAAGAATATATGCAATGATGCCACTACAACTTGTGTGTTCTTTTCATAAACCACATGGATCCACTAGAGTTCATTGCATGTGTGTTCTTTTCATAAACCACATTGTTCCACTAGAGTTCATTGCATGTGTGTTCTTTTGATAAACCACATGGATCCACTAGAGTCATTGCATGTGTGTTCTTCTCATAAACCACATGGATCCACTAGAGTTCATTGCATGTGTGTTGTTTTCATAGAACTAATGGATCCACTAGAGTTCATTGGATGTGTGTGTGTGTGTATGAGTGTGCATCATTGTGGTTTAGGAAAAGAACACATGGAATGATGCCAATGCAGCATGTGGTGTCCAACCATGTCCAGGAACACTAGCAGCATGCTGGGATTCACATGCAGCATGCATTCTACCACCAGCTTGAAATATGTTGCACCACCACACCCACTTGGATGTGTGTTTATCAGTGTGCATCATTGTGGTTTTAGGAAAAGAACACATGCAGTGATGCCACTCTAGCATGTGGTGTCCAACCATGTCTAGGAATCCCAGCAGCATGCTGCGATTCAACTACAGCATGCATTCTACCACCATCTTGAAAGATGCTGCATCACCACACCTCATTGGATGTGTGTGTGTATCCATATTCATCATTGTGGTTTTGGAAAAGAACATAAGTAATGATGCCACTACATCGTGTGTGTTCTTTTCATAAATCACATGGATCCACTCGATATTGCATGTGTGTTCCATTACTAAACCACATGGATCCACTAGATGTCATTGCATGTGTGTTCTATTACTAAACCCCATGTATCCACTAGATGTCATTGCATGTGTGTTCTTTTCATAAACCACATGGATCCACTAGAGTTCATTGGATGTATGTCCTTTTCATAAACCACATGGATACACTAGAGTTCATTGCATGTATGTTCTTTTCATAAACCACATGGATCCACTACAATCATTGCATGTGTTTTTTTCCACAAACCACATGGATCCAGTAGAGTCATTGGATGTGTGTGTGTATCAGTGTGTATCATTTTGGTTTTGTAAAAGAACACATGCAATGGTTCCACTCCCGCATGTTGTTTCTTCTCATAAACCACATAAATCCAGTAGATTTCGCTGCATGTGTGTTCTTTTCCTAAACCACATGGATCCACTAGATGTCATTGCATGTGTTCTCTTTTCATAAACCACATGGATCCACTAGAGTTCATTGCATGTGTGTTCTTTTCCTAAACCACATGGATCCACTAGATGCCATTGCATGTGTGTTGTTTTCATAAACCACATGGATCCACTAGAGTTCATTATATGTGTGTTATTTTCATAAACCAGATGGATCCACTAGATGTCATTGCATGCGTGTTCAATTCCTAAACCACATGGATCCACTAGATGTCATTACATGTGTGTTCTTTTCTTAAACCACATGGATCCACTAGAGTTCATTGCATGCGTGTTCTATTCCTAAACCACATGGATCCATTAGATGTCATTGGATGTGTGTGTGTGTATCAGTGTGCATCATTATGGTTTTGGAAAAGAACATATGCAATGATGCCACCACATCATGTGTGTTCTTTTCATAAACCACATGGATCCCCTAGAGTTCATTGCATTCATGTTGTTTTCATAAACCACATGGATCCACTAGAGTACATTGCATGTATGTTCTTTTCATAAACCACATGTATCCACTAAAGTCATTGCATGCGTGTTCTTTTCATAAACCACATGGATCCACTAGATGTCATTGCATGTGTGTTCTTTCCATAAACCACATGGATCCACTAGAGTCATTGGATGTGTGTGTATCAGTGTGTATCATTTTGGTTTTGGAAAAGAACACATGCAATGGTGCCACTCCAGCATGTGGTTTCTTCTCATAAACCACATGGATCTACTAGAGTTCATTACATGTGTGTTCTTTTCCTAAACCACATGGATCCACTAGATATCATGGCATGTGTGCTCTTTTCATAAACCACATGGATCCACTAGAGTTCATTGCATGTGTGTTCTTTGCCTAAACCACATGGATCAACTAGATGCCATCGCATGTGTGTTCTTTTCATAAACCACATGGATCCACTAGAGTTCATTATATGTGTGTTATTTTCATAAACTAGATGGATCCACTAGATGTCATTGCATGTGTGTTCTATTCCTAAACCACATGGATCCACTAGATGTCATTCCATGGGTGTTCTTTTCATAAACCACATGGATCCACTAGAGTTCATTGCATGCGTGTTCTATTCCTAAACCACATGGATCCACTAGATGTCATTGGATGTGTGTGTGTATTAGTGTGCATCATTATGGTTTTGGAAAAGAACGTATGCAATGATACCACTACAGCATGTGTGTTCTTTTCATAAACCACATGGATCCCCTAGAGTTCATTGCATGTATGTTGTTTTCATAAACCACATGGATCCACTAGAGTTCATTGGATGTGTGTTCTTCTCATAAACCACATGGATCCACTAGATTTCATTGCATGTGTGTTCTTTTCATAAACCACATGGATCCACTAGAGTCATTGCATGTGTGTGTATTAGTGTGTATCATTTTGGTTTTGGAAAATAACACATGCAATGGTGCCACACCAACATGTGGTTTCTTCTCATAAAACACATGGATCCACTAGATGTCATTGCATGTGTGTTCTATTCCTAAACCAAATTGATCCACTAGAGTAATTGGATGTGTGTGTATCATTGTGGTTTTGGAATAGAACACATGCAATGGTTCCACTCCAGCATGTGGTTTATTCTCATAAACCACAAGGATCCACTAGAGTTCATTGCATGTGTGTTCTTTTCCTAAACCACATGGATCCACTAGATGTTATTAAATGTGTGCTCTTTTCATAAACCACATGGATCCACTAGAGTTCATTGCATGTGTGTTCTTTTACTAAACGACATGGATCCACTAGATGTCATTGGATGTGTGTGTTTATCAGTGTGCATCAATTTGGTTTTGTAAAAGAACATATGCAATGATGCCACTACAGCATGTGTGTTCTGTTCATAAACCACATGGATTCTCTAGAGTTCATTGGATATGTGTTCTTTTCATAAACTAGATGGATCCACTAGAGTTCATTGCATGTGTGTTCTTTTCATAAACCACATGGATCTACTAGAGTTCATTGGATGTGTGTTCTTTTCATAAACCAGATGAATCCACTAGAGTTCATTGCATGTGTGCTCTTTTGATAAACCACATGGATCCACTAGAGTCATTGCCTGTGTGTTCTTTTAATAAACCAAATGGATCCACTTGAGTTCATGGCATGTGTGCTGATTTCATAAAACACATGGATCCACTAGAGTTCATTAGATGTGTGTGTATCAGTATGCATCATTGTGGTTTAGGAAATGAACACATGCAATGATGCCACTCCAACATGTGGTGTCCAACCATGTCCAGGAACCCGAGCAGCATCCTAGGATTCACCTGCAGCATGCATTCGACCACCAACTTGAAAGATGCTACATCACCACACCCACTTGGATGTGTGTGTGTGTCAGTGTGCATCATTGTGGTTTTAGGAAAAGAAGACATGTAGTAATGCCACTCCAGCATGTGGTGTCCAACCATGTCAAGGAACACTAGCAAAATGCTAGGATTCAACAGTAGCATGCATTCTACCACCACCTTGAAAGATGTTGCATCACCACACCTTATTGGATATGTATGTGTGTATCAGTGTGCATCATTGTGGTTTTAGAAAAGAACACATGCAATGATTCCACTACAGCATGTGTGTTCTTTTCGTAAACCACAGGGATCCATCGGATGTCATTGCATATGTGTTCTATTCCTAAACCACATGGATCAACTAGATGTCATTGCATGTGTGTTCTTTTCATAAACAACATGCATCCACTAGAGTTCATTGGATGTGTGTTCTTTTCATAAACCACATGGATCCACTAGAGTTCATTGCATGTGTGTTCTTTTCATAAATCACATGGATCCAGTAGAGTCATTGCATGTGTGTTATTTTCATAAAACGCATGGACCCATTAGATGTCATTTCATGCGTGTTCTTTTCATAAACCACATGGATCCACTAGAGTCATTGGATGTGTGTGTGTATTAGTGTGTATCATTATGGTTTTGGAAAAGAACACATTGAATTGTGCCACTCTAGCATGAGGTTTCTTCTCATAAACCACATTAATCAACTAGAGTTCATTGCATGTGTGTTCTTTTCCTAAACCACATGGATAGATGTCATTGCATGTGTGCTGTTTTCATAAAACACATGGATCCACTAAAGTTCATTGGATGTGTGTGTGTGTGTATCAGTGTGCATCATTGTGGTTTTAGGAAAAGAACACATGCAATGATGCCACTCTAGGATGTGGTGTCCAACCATGTCTAGGACCCCTAGCAGCATGTTGGGATTCACCTGCAGCATGCATTCTACCACCAGCTTGAAAGATGATGCATCACCACACCCACTTGGATGTGTATTTGTGTGTATCAGTGTGCAACATTGTGGTTTTAGGAAAAGAATACTTGTAGTAATGCCACTCCAGCATGTGGTGTCTAACCATGTCCAAGAACCCTAGCAGCATGCTGGGATTCAACTGCAACATGCATTCTACCACCAGCTTGAAAGATGCTGCATCACCACACCTCATTGGATGTGTGTGTGTATCAGTGTGCATCATTGTGGTTTTGGAAAAGACTATATGCAATGATGACACTACAACTTGTGTGTTCTTTTCATAAACCACATGGATCCACTAGAGTTCATTGCATGTGTGTTCTTTTCATAAACCACATGGTTCCACTAAAGTTCATTGCATGTGTGTTCTTTTGATAAACCACATGGATCCACTAGAGTCATTGCATGTGTGTTCTTCTCATAAACCACATGGATCCACTAGAGTTCATTGCATGTGTGCTGTTTTCATAAAACACATGGATCCAGTAGAGTTCATTTCATGTGTGTGTGTATTAGTGTGCATCATTGTGGTTTAGGAAAAGAACACATGCAATGATGCCACTCCAGCATGTGGTGTCCAACCATGTCCAGGAACCCAAGTAGCATGTTGGGATTCACCTGCAACATGCATTCTACCACCAGCTTGAAAGATGTTGCGTCACCACACCCACTTGGATGTGTTTGTATTAGTGTGCATCGTTGTGGTTTTAGTAAAAGAACACATGCAGTGATGCCACTCCAGCATGTGGTCTCCAACCATGTCCAGGAACCCCAGCAGCATGCTGGGATTCAACTACAGCATGCATTCTACCACCATCTTGAAAGATTCTGCATCACCACACATCATTGGCTGTGTGTGTATCCATTTGCATCATTGTGGTTTTGGAAAAGAACATAAGAAATGATGCCACTATAGTGTGTGTGTTCTATTTCTAAACCACATAGATCCACTAGATGTCATTGCATGTGTGTTCTTTTCGTAAACCACATGGATCCACTATAGTTCATTGGATGTGTGTCCTTTTCATAAACCACATGGATCCACTAGAGTTCATTGCATGTATGTTCTTTTCATAAACCACTTGGATTCACTACAGTCATTGCATGTGTGTTATTTTCATAAACCACATGGATACACTAGATGTCATTGCATGTGTGTTCTTTCCATAAACCACATGGATCCACTAGAGTCATTGGATGTGTGTGTATCAGTGTGTATGATTTGGTTTTGGAAAATAAAAGATGCAATGGTGCCACTCCAACATGTGGTTTCTTTTCATTAACCTCATGGATCCACTAGATGTCATTGCATGTGTACTCTGTTCATAAACCACATGGATCCACTAGAGTTCATTGCATGTGTGTTCTTTTCCTAAACCACATGGATCCACTAGATGCCATTGCCTGTGTGTTCTTTTCATAAACCAAATGGATCAACTAGAGTTCATTATATGTGTGTTATTTTCATAAACCACATGGATCCTCTAGATGTCATTGCATGTGTGTTCTATTCCCAAACCACATGGATCCACTAGATGTCATTGCATGTGTGTTCTTTTCATAAACCACATGGATCCAGTAGAGTTCATTGCATGCGTGTTCTATTCCTAAACCACATGGATCCACTAGATGTTATTGGATGTGTGTGTGTATCAGTGTGCATCATTATGGTTTTGGAAAAGAACATATGCAATGATGCCACTACAGCATGTGTGTTCTTTTCCTAAACCACATGGATCCACTAGAGTTCATTGGATTTGTGTTCTTTTAATAATCCAGATGGATCCACTACAGTTCATTGCATGTGTGTTCTTTTCATAAACCACATGGATCCACTAGATTTCATTGCATGTGTGTTCTTTTGATAAACCACATGGATCCACCAGAGACATTGTATGTGTGTTCTTTTCATAAACCACATGGATCCACTAGAGTTTATTGCATGTGTGCTATTTTCATGAAATCATCATCATTGCTGAGGTACGAGTCAATATCCCCTTGGATATCTTCTCCTTCCTCTTCTTCTTCCTTTACGGCCAGCTGAGCTTCTTGCTCCTTGATGGTCTTCTCGAGGTCGGCCACCTTCTTGCGAAGACGGTCGATGGTGCGATCCTTCTAGGCGCGTTGACGGCGTAGAGACTGACGATGCTGGACTAGCAATGAGAAAGTCTGGGCCTTCTAGGCAGCAATAGCGAGGTTGTGGTTGGCTAGCTCTCTTGCATTGTCCAACTCTTTCTGGCGGTCGTACAACAGGAAGTCGAGGTTCTCCACTTGGCATTTCAGTATTGGGTGACTTGGCATGTCGAGCGGCATTCCCATGGAATCACGCCTTGCATAGTGAACAAAGCGGGTTCCTTGGATGAGGTTGACACTGAGGGCACATAGACGTGCGAGAGCTTCATGCATTGCTCTAGCTAATCCATCTAGCTAGTTGTTCTCTCTCACAGAGAACTGAATCGTCCCTGATACTGGTGCTTCTATCTTGCCTCGAAGATCAGTAGTCACTAGCCATTCCAAATCTCCTCCTAGTGGACCCGGGAGTTGAGATCCAAGGAATTCCGGATGAGGACGCACCAAGAACTCAACCAGTGCATCCAAATCCCTCTCGAAGATCAGTTGGCCTTCGTTGCCCAACTGGTAGAACTTGTTGTATTGAGATTCCATCTATAAGAATTTAGGATGAGGAAATTAGTGAAGTGATCAAGCGTGTCAAAGTTTTATGTAGTAATGTAAGAATTTGGAGGAACATGAATTTTTTGAAAGAAGAATTCCCAAGGTAAGAGGGGAAATAGTTTTCATAAGTATTCACGTTGGTTTTTTAAACTAGTTTTTGTTCGGACGTCCATTCTAACTAGGGTCTCCTATGGTCAGGATGGCTCTGATACCAACTTGTCAACACCCGGATTTTTAATCCCAGATGCCTGTTATGCCATACCTCGCAATCCCAGGATTACCATTTTTGCGAGACATAACAAATTGGATATCACGGTACATCATCCATTACAAAAGATAAATAAGGTCTTACACAAATAAGGACCTCATGATCTAGTCTTAGTACAATCAAGTAGCAGAATAAATAGCATAGCGGTGGGGTCCATCTCCAGAGTCACAGGCAATGCTGACAATGGGACATAGTCCTAGTTATCATAGCCGTTCTGCTGTCCTTCATCTTGGTAATCTCCTTCATAGTCTGGCCATAGGAATAGCCAGGGACAAAAGCCATGAGTACTCTTTAAGTACTCGCAAACTACCACTAACAAGTAGTATAGTTCTAGTATGAATGCTAACTCTAAGGTTATTTGTAAAGTTAAGTTTGAAACCTAAGCTGAGTTCAGAAACAAAGAAAGATAAAAGAAGTTTGAAAACACCTAGGTGGGAACTTAATATTCATAGTCACAACTCTGTTGTGGTCAAGTCATGTGACAATTCATTTCATAAGTTATTTTGAAAACATCTGACAACAGAACAGTATGGCCACTCCAACTGTCCATAACCATGGACGCGGCTATTCGAATAGTTTGACACTCTGCAGAGGTGGTACACTTTCACCACAAGATTCGATACATCTGTCAGGGATAACCCTGAATCATCATACTTAGTATGCAGATAATCAAACATAACCTTTCCTTTACACACCCTAGTATAAGCACCTCTCCTATGAGCATGGCCTCCCAACCATGACCATCAGTCATCTTGGGGACTTCATAGGTGGACAACATTGAGAGGTAGCCTCAGCTCAAACCTCTCCCGTGAGGGAACTAATACTAATGCATATAAACTTCCGGCTAAGACTTTCCCAATTCAGGTATTGTGGTTGTACTGTAGAATTGGAATGGTATCACATCCGAACCCAACCATCAGTTTTGTAAAAGGGCTAAGGCTCATGCCTCAACATTTTCATCATCATAAACCATTTGTGTTTCTCAACACATGTCAAAACATCTCATTATAATGACTCATCATTCCAAGATTTTCATAAATCATTTTCACCAAGTATTCCCATCTAAAGAGAATCAAGTTTTTGGTTTAGCTCTAAACTACTAAGTTAAGAGTGTTCACTAATGGGGGATGATAGTCTCAATCTCATGCCATAGAATGACATCTAAATATAACTAGATAGGTCAAGTTTTATACTCTTTATGCTACCTTTAAAACAAGTAAAGGACTTTGGTAAAGAAAAGTAAAGCTTAGACTTAAAAACTTGGAATAGGTATAAGTCCAAAATGGTATAACCAAAGCATGCCTAATGACTTTCCTTAGGTTATGTAGCTTGCAAGGGTTAGCTTGCATTGTTAATGATGGCTTGCCTTGTGTAGTGCAGTGGTTGAAGGTTTGTTCCTCCTCCTCTTGGTAGAACTCCTCCTCGTAAGCTTGGTCGGTGCTATCGTCTATAAATACATACGGAATACACAATCACCAAACAATACTTAACTAGTCTACTTAGCACACTAAGGCACACATTTGATGATCTAATATCATCACAAGCATCACAAGGTTTAATAAACTAGCTTCATTCTTTTTATTTGAGAAAAGTAATTTCTACTCATTGAAATTAACTAAGATTTAATGTTATCCATTTAAAATATGCGATCATGTGGACACATGTCATCACCACATATTCTAACATATGGGAATGTGATTTAAATGTTGGATCACATTTTAATAAGATTAAGTTTCATAATGAATGATTTAAAGTGACTAGAAATGCCTATATAGCATTATTTTAGTACTAGTCCAAAGTCACTGAATGCAAACCTTAATATTATTGCAATTTAGATAGGTATGGTTAAATGTGATTTTTGAGAGTTGGAATCAACTCAAAAGCTATTATGGTTGATTTTAGAAAAATGTTTGAATGTGCAAAAGCTTTTGTCTTGTTATTTTTACTAGGAGATATCTTTAACTCTAAATGATTTAAATCCAATGGGCTTGGATAGATAATTTCAGTAGCCTTCCAACAAAATTGGACTCACTCAATTTGGATTTGTAAAACTCTCTGAATTGATTTTTGAACTAAGGGACAGAATTGAGTTTAAACCTAAATAGAAAAATCCTAATTTGAATTAATGGGACAGCGCGGGAAATGAAATGGGCCGGCCCAGTGATGCTCAGCGGCACAGAGGGCGGCTGACAGGATGGTCCTGCTTGTCAGCGACACATAAAACCCGAAACGGTATGGGGCGATCTGGGTGCTACGATTAGAACATAGATCAATGGTCCACAGTCGTCGTCGACGACAGACTCGTCGTCAGTGAGATCGAATCCTAAACGGCCGATGGGGTTCTACTGGGGACGTACCAGGGCTCCAGCTAGTGCAGCGAGGCGGGCGATTGAACTGGACGGCGACAGCGGACTCAGGCGAGGTAGCGGCAGGGGCTGAGGTGGACGGAATCGACGGTAGTGATGGCTTAGTGTTGATGTAGAGCTTGTTGGGGAACCCCAAGAGGAAGGTATGATTAGCACAACAGCAAGTTTCCCTCAATTATGAAACCAAGGTTTAATCGAACCAGTACGAGCAAGGAAACACCCCAAAGGTGTTGCTAGTTGAGCCTTGGCAGGGCGCACTACCAGTGCTAGTAACAATGTGGAGACCTGCACAACACAACCACAGAACTTTGTCCCCAACTTGCGATGAGGTTGTCAATCTCACCATGTTTTGATGAAAACAAAGGATTAAACGTATCGAATAGAAAGAAGTAATAGTTTGCACAAAGTAAACACAAAGGAGTAAACAGTTTATAGATTGTATGTAAAAGAAAGGACCGAGATCCATAGTTCACTAGAGGTGGCTCTCCTTAAGATAGATAACATGCTAGGTGAACAAATTACAGCGGGGCAATTGACAAACATCGAGAAAGCATACACGCATATACTAATCATCTTGAATCCTTTGGAACTTGATTGGGCATTACAACATGATACATAAACCGCCATCCAACTACATCTATGACTAGTAATCCACCTTTAGGTTATCATCCGAACCCCCCTCCAGTATTAAGTTGCAAGCAACAGATTATTGCTTTACGAATTGCGTGTAATGTAAACAATACGATTGTTCTATGAACAAAGGATTGTTGTTTTCTCCCTAGTAGCAACAGCACATCTAGTACCTTAGAGATTTCTGTCACTTCCCCAGATTACCAGAGGCATGAACCCACTATCGAGCATAAATACTAACTCTTGGAGTTGCTAGCATCTACTTGTCCAAGATAGCTACTAACAACAGAAGGCATGCAAGATCACAAATAACAAAGACATGATAGAATCAATAATGAATCTGAAATAGCATCTCAATATCCATCGGATCCCAGCAAACACAACATGCACAATTACAAATAGATGATCTTGATCATGAACGGACCTCACAAGATCTAGACATGAAAGCACAAAGGAGGAGAACCAGCCATCTAGCTACTACATGGACTGTAGTCCAGAGATGAACTACTCACGCATCACACCGGAGGCCTGCATGATGATGAAGAAGGCCTCCAGGGTGAATTTCCCTCTCCGGCAGGGTGCCGGGAAAAGCTTTAGATCCCTCCAGATCTAGGGATGGAGATGACGGCGGCTACAGACTCTTTCTTGGATATTTGATCGGGTACTTAGGGTTTTCGTCCCGAGGGCAATATATAGGTGGAAGGACAGGACGAAGGGGTACTGGGGTCGGCCAGATCACCCCCTGGCACGGGCCAGGCCTGGCCGTGCGGTCAGGTGGTGTGGCCGGCCCTCAGCCCTTCTCCGTCCCGTATTCTGGCATCTGATGTCTTCCGGAAAAATAGGCACTTTGGCTTTTGTCCCGTCCAATTCCAAGAATATTCATTTTCTGACTTTCCTGGAACCAAAAACAGCAGAAAACGGGCAGCTGGCACTGTGGCTCTTGTTAATAGGTTAGTCCAAGAAATCATATGAAAAGTACTCCAAAGTGTGGACAAAACACAAGAAAGTAGATAAAACCAAGCATGGAACATCAAAAATTATAGATACATTTGCAATGTATCAACATCCCCAAGCTTAACTCCTACTCGTCCTCGAGTAGGTAAGTGATAAAAAGAAAGAATAATTTTTGAGGTGACATGCACCATCAAAGACTTGATCAAAGTATTTGTAAAACATTCAAAGCTGGCATCATAGTACTTCAATCATAACATGAAAGACAATGTTCTAGCAATAAGACAAAGAAACTATGATGCAACATGAAAAGGCACAAACAAAAGATTCATGAATAACAATGCTTTGCAAGACGTTTGTTTGTTTCACATAAAGAAAACATAGCATAATAGTATTCAGCTTCCCTCATAGAGTAGCAAATATAAATGCATAGGACACCTTCAAAGTTCATAAGAGTGACTAGATACAATTAGTTTAAAACAAGCAATATCAAGTTATGCATCAATCAACTAGTCTTGGGACAATGCACATAGAACTAAGAATGGCCACTATGCTCTCAAAGTAGGTACATAAAGGTAGAAGGTGGAGACTCAATATAATGGTAGATGTCGTCGGATTGATGATAAGTACGCCATGAGTGGGTCCTCGAGGCGTGTGGAAGAGAGGGGGGTGAGACGTACGGTATTCCGGGACGGTGAGCACACAAGTTTACCCAGGTTCGAATCCGCCGGCTTTGGACAGATCCTACTCCTGCTAGCAATCCAGTAATACGGCAGAGCCGGAATATGGGTTATCAGGGTTTCGCCTGTGCGAGTTGAGGGTCTAGAGTATTGAGGTTATGCCCTATAGGCTCTCCCTAGGACGGCTTATATAGATATCCGGCCTAGGGTTTACAAGAGAGATCTATCCGGCTACGACTAAGAGTTTGTTAAAGAGTACATCTTGAACTACAAGTAACATCATGGCCTAAGTCAGTAAGTCTTCTGGGCCTTCCTGTAGCCGGATTGGACTCCGTCTTCTCTCCCTGACTGGGCCGCCCGTGAAGCAATGCTCTAACCCGAAGTGGGCCACCCTGGTCAGTGAGGAACTATGAGGATACCCGGAAAGTATATCCCCACCAGCAGCCCCCGAAGGCCTCCAAGATCCAAAGTCGGATTTATCATCGTCTAGCTTGATCTTCGGCTTGCAGAATCTGGAAGGGTTCCTGAAACTTCACAACAAAAGATACGATCCGGGTCTTAAAAAATAAGTCGGACCTTCAGTTGGTAACTCGGATTTTCCAGCTCATTTTCAAACTAAGCCGGAACTTGGTCTCTAACGCCACCTGACTCAAGCATGGTCAAGTCACGTCATCTGACAGCATTCCGTCAGGACGAACGTTGGTGGGTCTGCTGTCCATGGAACGGAGGCGCCGTTTCAATGCCTGCGTGGAGATTGAGGCGATGCAATCATCGTGCGGGTCCTTCCCAGTTCTTTCCATGACGCGTGACGGTCGCACTGTAGCGTTTGCACGAATCTTGGCGCAGGTAGGTGGATATAAGGGGTTTAGATTTCCTCTTCTCCTTTCCACCAGTCCTTTGCCGCCTCCTTTCTTCCGAATCCTCCTGCGCGCACAGAGCCTCCTCGTCCTTCCCCCACAGAAAACTCCCAGCGCCTCCCCTTTAAGGTCACTTTCTCACCGGAGAAAAATGGCTTCTTCGTCTTCTTCCTCCGGTTTGGCGGCAGCGGCGGCGGCGACAAAGGCGGAAGCTGCAGTGGAGAAGGAAAGCTACAGGGGAATTTGGATCCCCTACGCCCTCGACGAGGCAGGCCTCAAGAATGTGGAGAAGGAGGGGCGGCTTGTCGCCGGCGACTGGCGGAGCGGCTCCGGCGAAACCGTCCCCAACCCACACGAGGGCGAGCGAGTTCACTTCGGTACTCATCTGGACCGAGGTTTGTCCTTTCCTCCCTCGGAATTCTTCTCCGAGGTGATAGATCACTATGGAGTTCAACTCCACAATCTTCCTCCCAATTCTCTTCTAGAAATGAGCACATATGCTGTACTATTTCCATGTCCGGAGAAATTCCATCACCGCCGGTGTTCCTTACATCATCGGCAATATTAGTTTTTCTCTTAGACGAGACAGGGCATATCCCAAAATTTCTGCCAGTGACTCGGTCAAGCAATGGCCAGCCACTTTTTTCTACCATAGGGATATTCCCGCTCCCGGCAAAGCTACTTCTTTGCCGACTTTTGTCGACAGAGCCGCCACGGCCCAGCCTTCCTAGGACGAGGCTGCTCCGGCTCTCATAGATGATCTGATCCTTGATAAGAGGTGGATCGAATATCTGATCAAGCACAATGGTCTAAAGGGATCTGACTTGGTCCAGTGCTAGGTCTCACGCTGGATCTAGCCACTTCAGTGCCACGGGGATAGACTGATGCATTCTGTCACGTCTTGCCTAACCGACTCCCTCCGCATCAGCCCCAAGGCCTACACCACTCAAGGCTACATAAGCCAAATCAAGTGGCTGATCAAGGAGCGGATCGAGAGGCAGATTCCAGAGGTTTCTCTGGACATGCACATGGCGGAAAACCCCGTCGTGCCAGTAAGGTTTTATAATCACATATTTTTTGTGTTTATATCTTCGAGTTACATTGCAATGCTGATATGTTTTCTTGTTTTCAGCTTGCTGACATCCCCGAGTCGGAATTTGCTCCGCTCGACGGATACCCTTCGGAGTTCTCTCAGGAGGTGGAAGTAGTTCCACTGCCGGATCTTGCGCTCAAGAAGCGCAAAGCTCCGACAGTAGCGGTTGGCACAAAGGAGGTGCCAGTCGTGAAGAGGTAACCTTTTGTCACAACTTTCCGCCTTTGTTCTTTACTCAAGTTTCTTTCCGAGATGTCATGTTTCCGACTTTACTACTTTCTCAGAGCAAAATCAATCATCAAGGGCAAGGTGAAGGGAACTTCTTTGAAGCCCTTGCGCCAGACGAAGGTTACAATAGCTTCCCATGCCGTGGCTGCTCCGACTCCGGCTCCTCATCCTTCTGCAACTCCGGTTATCTCGTCGGAAGCTGCAGAAGATCCGGCTCCTCAAACGGAGCCTGTGATCCTTGGATCACACACTGACGTCACCGCGAGTGCGTCAGCTCAAGATAAGGATGAACCCTCTTCGGGTAATGATCCCTCGGCTGAAGTCTTCACCGAAAACCTCCTCAGCAATCCGGGTCTTGCCAAATTCAGCCTAACCCGGAAATCTGCAGAGGAGATCCAGCGGCTAGCCAGGCAAATCCTAGACAAAAGCCATTTATCCCCCGAGGAGGAAGCGCAAGAAGCAGAGGACGTCAAGTTCTCTGACCTTCTCACTCAAGTCCGCCTTCGCGACGAGAGGATCAGGACTGTTGAGCTTCCAACAGCCCCAGTGATCCCTCTTACTCTCGCCGAAAAGGTAGCAGCTGAAGTGAACGCGGGTTTAGACAAACTCACCCGCGAGCAATATGTATGTCGGAATTCCAACTCTTGTTTTTACATTATGTTATATCATATCCTCTAGCCCCCAAGCATGAAGTAGGATATAGAATCCGAGTTTATGCTTTCATTAGGATGCCAAAGAACGAACTAGTGTAACCCCCAAGGCTCGTGCTGATATTTAGTAAAAATATTAGCCCGAGTCTTAAGTAGCTTTCTGACTTTGGGTATTCTGACTTACAGAAAGTATGTTCCTATGACCAGGAATTATTGTCCAATGTCTATAATAAGCGGAGAGAGATCAAAGCTCTCCGGATTAAAAATGCTGAGCTCAAGGTAGACAAAGATGAAGCTGAAGGTAAATATTTAGAGATTCAAACCTTGTCTCTTGCTTTTTCTATGTCGAATTTTTCTGAACTGTTGTTCTTTTTGTCTTACAGCGTTGGTGAAACAATCCATCGCTATGATTGAAGAGGCCGAGAACCTCAAAACCCTGGTGGTGGAAAACAAGGTACTTCGCCAAGAGCTGGATAAGCTCAAGGCGGATCATGAAACGAGCATAGCTCAAGTCCTGGAATCCTCCTCCATGGCCACTGAAGAGCGCGATCGCAAGATTGCCGCTCAAGATAAAGTAATCTCGGACCTCAAGAATGAGCTTGGCAGCGAGAAGGATATATCCCAGGCACTCCGGGCTGAACTCTAGAGTCTCCGGGAGGAGAAGACCAAGATTGACGACGTCATTCTTGGTACGTTCCACCTTTCTGACTTATCTTTTCCTCGATTGTTATCAATGTCGGATTTTTCTTGACTTGTTTTGTGTATAGGTCCTCTAAAGTTGTCGGACTCTTCCTCGTCCAAGCCCCGCACTCACCAGCGTACCCAAGTCGGTGATCTTCTTCATGACTACCGCCAGTCCCTTGAGGACATTGGCGAGTCTCTCAGGATTCCGGACATGCCAACCATGTCGGATTTTGAGGGGCGGGACGGGGCCAAGGAGATGCCGCAGCTTGTTCGGGACTGGAATATGTCCTACGCGCGGACTGCTGCGCAGAATGCCCTCTCCATGGTCATGAGCCACCATGGAAATATGGAAATATGGCAAGTGACTAAAGGATACTGCAAGGTAGACGAAGACGGCCAGGAGCAGGACCTTCAAGCCATCATGCACTCCTGCGCCGGATATGGGTGCCACGTAGCTGATCTGACCAGCTACGAGATCCCCTTCTTCACCCGCGTGGATACTCCACCTCCTCCTGCAGAAGAAGCTGAAGAAGTTTCCAACGATGAACGCACCAACTCGGATGCGGATATCTCGGAATGATATCAAGGCGGAGTGACCAGCGAGCCAGTAGATCCTTCATCTCCTCCTGCATCATAGAACACAAACTTATGTATTATTCTGTGAAAGAACATGATGCGTTTTGTAAATATTAAGTACTATGACTTTTTGTTAGTGCTAAGTTTTTTATCTATTCAGCACTTTTGTCCTTAGACTTTTTTTTGTGTGCCTGAAATGTTTTCACAAGCACTTATATTTTTTGTCTCGACTTATCGTTTATCTGGCTTTCCGCCTCATCCCTTTCGTGAGCCGGCTAAACCTTCAGCCAGAAACTTTGCCGAGCAACGGAGCTCATATGCTAAACCAGTTTAAACTCGGAAACAAAGCCGGCTTCCAGTACCAACAATTCACTACTCAGAAAATGCCCGCATCTGGCAATTAGATAAATAACCAAAGTAAAGACTAGAAATTTTTAGAGTTATACCCGAAGGTAGCAGTTTTTAGAAATCGGAAATCTAGACCAGAACGAACATGAGCATAAAGTACTTTCAAACATTCTGGGATTTTCGACTATGACATGATCTTTCAGAAATAAGATGGTTTAAGAACTTCTCAGAAAAACTTGAAGCAACCAAAACTTTTATTTCTCACAGAACATGTACATATGTATGATTACAAAGAAGGATAAACTAAGAATAAAAGGGACATAGCTAAGCAATATTCCATGGTCTGTCTAACTCATACGGATTTGTACTGCCTCTAGCTCTCTTTCTCTTCTTAGTAGCAGGTCTTTCTTTGACTGGCCTCATGTCAATTAAGTAGTACAATCCATTGTGCAATACTCGACTAACTAAAAAAGGCCCTTCCCATACTGGGGAATGTTTGTGCTTTCTTTGTTGCACAAGCCGGAGAACCAAATCACCTTTATTGAAAGACCTATTCCGGACTCTCTGGCTATGATACTTGCGTAACTTCTGCTGATAGGCTGTAGATCTCATTTCAGCAACGACGCGAACTTCTTCGACTAAGTCGAGATCATTTTGTCGAGAAATCTCGGCATCCTCTTCGATATACGCGGCAACTCTAGGAGAAGTATGAATCAAATCACTAAGTATGTATCCTGTTGACCTGTTTGGAGTTGTTCGTAAACTCCAAATTACAGAAGGTAGTTCTTCTACCCAAGCCCCCGCAGCACGTCGTAGTGGTGCTTCGAGTCTTGGTTTCAAGCCTTGTAGAATTAAACCATTTGCTCTTTCGACTTGTCCGTTAGCTTATGGATGTGCGACTAACGCAATGTTAAGCCGGATATTTTTCTCATCGCAAAATTTAGCCAGTTCTCCCATAGAAAAGTTACTCCTGTTGTCCGTGATAATTCTATGTGGATAACCATACCGGATTATAACATCCTCGACAAATCTTTTGGCTATTGCTCCATCACAACTAGTGACAGGTTTAGCCTCGATCCATTTGGTGAATTTATCCACCATCAGTAGGAGGTGGGTAAATCCACTTGGAGCTCATTTAAAGGGTCCTACCATATCAAGCCCCCAGACCGCAAAAGGCCATGTTATAGGTATTGTTCGCAGCTGATCAGCCGGAACATGATCTTGCTTGGTGTACTTTTGGCAACCTTTGCATGTCATGACTAACCGTTCGGCCTCCGCCTGAGCTGTAAGCCAGAAAAAACCATGTCAAAAAGCTTTTGCCACTAAAGATTTGGGTGTAGCGTGGTGACCACACTCGCCTTCGTGGATTTCCCTTAAGATTTCCACTCCTTCCGGAGATACACAGCGCTAAAAAACCCCAGAAACACTCTGTTTATGGAGCTCACCCCTAACAATAGTATAGGCTTTTGCTCGTTGTATAATCTGCCGGCGCAGCACCTCGTCTTCGGGTAATTTGCCATCTACCAAATAATCAAGGTAGGGTTGAGTCCAGCTGGGAATTACAGCCAAAACTGCTATTAAAGGTGAGTCGGATTTGGTCGGATATTCCTCATCTACTCCCTTTATCAAGGGAACTTTGAGGTGCTCTAAAAATGCGCCATCCGGGACCTCTTGCCGTGCAGAGCCTATTCGAGATAGTGCATGTGCTTCCTCATTTTCTGCTCGAGGGATGTGCTAAACTTCAAACCCTTCAAACGATTTAGATAGATCATCCACGACAGCTTTGTATGTTGCCATGTGCTTATTTGCATTACAAATATCCGAGACTTGCTGAGCAACAAGATCCGAATCTCCATAACACATCAAACGTCGGATGCCAATGTCCTTGGCAATCCGGATTCCATGCAGCAGTGCTTCATACTTGGCAATATTGTTTGTTGTTGTGAAGTGGATCTGCAACACGTATAATAGTTTATCTCCTTGGGGTGATTTGAGCACCACGCCAGCCCCCGAGCCACCTCGAGCCTTAGACCCATCGAAAAAGAGGGTCCAGTATTCTGACTCAGGGAGGACCATGTTCTCCTTTGTCTCTGTCCAATCTGCGACAAAGTCGGCAAGGATCTGGGATTTGATTGCTGTCCGAGGTTTATACTCAATATTGAAAGCTGAGAGCTCTATACCCCATTTGGCGACACGTCCTGTGGCGTCGCTGTTGTTGATTATGTCTCTCATGTGAGCTTTGCTCACCATGGTAATTGGATGCTCCTGAAAATAGTGTCGTAACTTACGAGATGCTAGGAAAACAACGTAAGGCAACTTTTGATAGTGCGGATATCGCTGTTTTGATTCTGTCAAGACCTCGCTGACAAAATAAGTCGGACGCTACACCAAGTGTTCCTGATTTTCCTCTGGTCTCTCCACCACCATGACGATACTAACGACCTTATTTGTCGCAGCAATATAAAGCAACATCAATTCCTGAGGTTCCTGCGCTGCGAGGATAGGAGTAGATGAGAGTACTTTCTTCAGGTCTTGAAGTGCAGCTTCAGCTTCATCAGTCCAGACAAAATCCTTGGTTTTCTTCAGGAGTTTGTATAATGGTGTGGCTCTTTCACCAAGCCGGCTTACAAATCGACTGACCGTAGCAATGCAACCAGTTAGTCTTTGTACGTCCTTCAGGCGAGTTGGCCTAGAAATATTAAGTATAGCCTTGATTTTGTCGCAGTTCACCTCTATGCCTCTTTGAGACACGATGAAGCCTAACAATTTTCCGGCTGGTATTCCAAAGAAACATTTCTTCGGGTTAAGCATGATGTTGTATTTTCGTAGATTGGCGAACGTTTCCTCCAAGTCGGAAATGAGTGTTTCCTTATTTTTGGACATCACCGCGATATCATCCATGTATGCATGTACATTGCGTCCAAGTTGGTCGTGGAGGCAACGCTGCATCGTGCTTTGGTACGTAGCTCCTGCGTTCTTCAACCCAAAGGGCATCGTAACAAAACAGAAGGTTCCAAAGGGGGTTATGAATGAAGTTTTGACTTTGTCAGATTCCTTCATCCGGATTTGGTGATAACCGGAATATGCATCGAGAAAACAGAGGAGTTCCGAGCCTGCCGTAGAATCGATAACTTGATCAATTCTAGGAAAAGCGAACGGATCTTTTGGACAAGCCTTGTTCAAGGCAGTATAATCAACACACATCCTTAAATCAGTGGTGTCTTTTTTAGGGACCATTACAAGATTGGCCGACCACTCAGTGTGGATGACCTCTTCTATGAATTCGGCTAACTCGAGCCGTGCTAGTTCCTTAGCTATTGCCTTACGCTTTTCGTCGCCAAACCGTTGTAAGGACTGTTTGACGGGTTTAGCGTTCGAGTTTACATTTAGAGAGTGCTCGGCAAGTTGCCTAGGTACTCTGGTCATGTCAGATGGCTGCCATGCGAATATATCTTGATTTGCTTGGAGGAACTTGACGAGCGCGCTTTCCTATACGCTATCTAGGCCTACGCCTATCTAGGTCACCTTGGAGGGGTCATCTTCCTTCAATGGTGCTTTCTTCGTCTCTTCTGATGCCTTGAACTCCGGATTTGGCTTGGTAACCTCCTTCTTCGTTGCGGGCATCTCGGACGAATCTATGCTCTTCTTGATCTCCTGGTACTCCTGGGCGTGTAGCACGGCTTCAGCAAAGGCAGCATTTCCATCCTCGCACTCTCGTGCTTTCTTCGGGTCTCCCCTGATGGTGATCATGCCGCTGGGACCTGGAATTTTCATCATATTGTAAATGTAACACGGACGAGCCATAAAAGCCCAGTAAGCCGGACGTCCAAATATAGCGTGGTATGCGCTCTTGAACGGAACCACTTCGAAGGACAGTGCCTCCGTCAGATAATTCTTTGGAGTTCCAAAGGTAACATCCAAAGTGCTCCCAGGGAATTAGCTTGTCTTCCTGGGACAACTTCGTGAAACATCACAGAGCTATGGTTCAGCTGGGTCTCCGAGATCTTCATCCGGCGTAGCGTTTCAACATAGAGAATATTGATGCTGCTACCACCGTCCATGAGGGTCTTGGAGAAACCATAACCGTCAATAAGTGGGTTGACGATTAATGCGTATTTTCCTCGCTTGTGTAGCTTAGGCGGATGAGCATCGCGGTCAAACGTGATTGCCACTTCCGACCAGTCCAGGTATTGGGGGACAGCCGAAACTGTTGCATTGAGCTCATGTAGAACTGCTTTCTTGACCTTTGCTGGTTGAGATCCGAGGAAGGTGACATAAGTGTCCTTTTTGGTGGGAAAAGTATTCTTCCCTTCCGACTTGGGATTTGAAGCATCAGCTTCCTCCATGTCGGAATCCTCCTTGGTCTCTTTGTCTTTTTCGGGATTTTTCTTTCCCTTCTTCCTCTTAGCTTTGTAGCCCGCGGTGTCATCTCTTTTGATGTCGTTGTTGAAACGACATTCAGCGTTGGTGTGGGACGAGCCCCCATTGGCGTCTAGGTGATGCACACATGAGTTATTGGCAATGTCGTCCCAAGAGTAGGTTTTGCCTGGATGTCGTTCTCCTCTACCTTGGACCCTTGATGTCCCACGGCCACGCCCGCGGCCTCCGCCACGTCCTCCTCGTCCTCCAGACCCGGAAATGGTAGTGACTACTGCTGTTTCCGCGTTAGGTTTTTCTTCTGAGGTGTTTTTGCGCTTCTGAGCTTGTTGCTTTGGTTGTTTTGCCGACTGAGTCACAGCTAGTGCATTGAGTAGTCCTTCTGCATCGTCGTCAGCGTCTGCATACTTGCTCGCTGTTTCTATCATTTCTCCCAAATCGTTAACCTTATCACACTTCAAGCGATGGCGTAGTAAACCAATAGGGAGACCTGCGATGAAGGCTTCAATCGCAGTTTGATCATTTACTCCTTCGCAGGAGTTCTTGGTGTCGATCCATCATCCGAGGTAATCCTGACAAGTTTCTCTGGCTTTCTGGGTGCAACGCTGTAGGTCTCCAACCGTACAGGGCCTCCGATATGTGCCTTCGAAATTCCGAAAGAACGCGCTTTGTAAATCATACCAGTTATGGATGGTGTTTGCCGGAAGTTCATTGAGCCATGATCGTGCCATCTTCCGCAACATAAGTGGGAGATATCGGGTTGTGACCAGGCTGTTTCCGCCTTTGGCGATGCAGCAATCTTGGAAGAAATCCTGTAACCAGGTGTCTGGCCGAGCAATGCCGTCGTAGGCTTGGATATGTCTTGAGATAGCAAATCCTTCCGGGAATTTTGTAGCTCTGATGCATGGACCGAAGCACTTTGGGCCCATGTACACGTCATCGTTTTCATAGCGCCGAGCCTCTATGTTGGAGTTGATCCTATGTCTTGCGTCATTCGGGGATAGAGATCGTCCCGAATGCCGGCTGTGGCTGCGGTGCCGTGGAGCCAGACTTCGGCTTCTGCCACCACCTCCTCCGCCATGTCATCCTCCTTTCCCTCCATGGGAGCCGTTGTGATGACTGTGTGGTGGAGAGAGTGGATCAGATAGATAGTTTCCGGCTGATCGCCGGCCTCTGTCCGGAACATCATTATTCTGATTCAGGGGAGGGTCTTGACTACGACGAGCCCCCTACCGGCTTGTACTTGCATGGTTTCTGTCGTTTCTTCGTCCATCATTCCCACCATAGTGAGGCTCAGCTGGACGGTTCTCATGTCTAGGAGGTGGCATTCTCTGATGATCCTCCTCCCGACGTTTCTCTTTATCTTCTCCCCTTCGATCCTTAGATTCTCGTCGGGGAGGATTCGTCGGATTCAAGGCAGCGATGGCGTCTTTCTCGGCCGCTGGTGCGACGTTGCTCCAGCCGCGTGTAGTTTTGCGATGCTGTCCTGACGATCCGGTTCTCGAATAATTGTCTTCCCGTCGTTCGGGGCGATAATGCTGCTCCGGAACGTAATGGGGTCTTACGTTAGCCCATGTCGGATCTGTGCAACATTGGTCAGCATCTGAGACCAGTTTTTGACTTCCGGACAAAGCGACCTTTTGCTGCTCCAGTCCCTTGTTGAGTTGCTTGATACCCAAACGGATCTGCTCTGGTCCTGGATTAGCCGATAGAATTTCTCGGGCTGTGACGGTATTTTGTACTGGTGTTGGGTATACCCAATCTCCGTTGCTATCTTTCCATGGCTTCCCGATCTCATCTCCAAAAAGGACGGCATGGACACGTGGGAATTGGTTGTCATCTATGTGACGCTTCTATGTCTTCTGATGCAGACGAGACATGTACTCCTTGTTCGACATGCATTTTTTCTCCACCTCGATGTTTTTGGCTTCATCGAGGAGTTGTTGACGACGCGCTTCTAGGGCTTGCGCCCTTTCATCCATCTCATCTGGAGTAAGTTCTGCAGCTGTAGGGATAGGTGTAGTAAATGCGGCATCGATGAGTTTACGTGCACCTTCAGTGATCACGTGTCCATCCACCGATGCTTCTTTCTTCAGCTCGTCTGGGATCAGTGCTCCATCCGAGTCTTCTTCGTATTCCTCAGCAATTACTTCCTCTGTCAGAGGGTCTTTTGTAGGGGTCTTGTTTTTCTTGTTCTTCTTCTTTGCCTTCTTGGCAGCGCCGGTAGAAAAGACGGCTTTGGGCCCGTTTCCCGGAGTCAAGCGCTGATCGGTACATTCGGACATTTGGACTTCGGGATTGTCTCCGAGGTCCATGTCATCCTGCGCTTTGGGAGAGTGTTCCCCGGATCCTTCATCCATGGCTTCTCCTTCTTCTGCAGCGTTGGAGTTATACTCCTCTTCATATTCGCAGAGAACTTTCGGAAATCTGCTGACGTCATCGACTCATCCGAGGATGCGGGTACGTCGGCGTTTGTTCCAATTGCCTCCAGCACCGAGTCGGTGTTTTGTCCAGCATCGGTAGAGCCGGATCCGGATCCCACGTATCCAACGAAGTGCGAAGCGTGATTCCTGAGGTACCTGCGGCTTTCGCGATCAGCCATATCGAAACTTTTGATGGTCTCGAGGATTGCATATGCGCTTTCGCCTTGCAGTATCATACATCGTACTGTGTACCTTAGGAAAGGCCTGTCTGTTCCGGCATCATCAGAGCCGGAATTAGTGTCATTGATATGCTCCTCCTAGATTTCGACTTCCACGGGTGGGTCGATCTGGGATCTGGCTCCTCTGGGAAGACCCACTCCAGATTCGACGTTGACCGCTAGGTCTTCTTCAGGTTCGGATTTCTCCACTGTCTCCGCAACTGGTGCGGGCTGGGTGGGATTAGGGTTTTCTGAGATCCAGAACTCTGCTGCCTCCGCAGACAAAGGGGACCCAGAAAATTCTTCTGCCTCTATCATCACCGCTGGGGTGGGTTGAGCCGGTTCAGCGAAACCGATGTAAACGTCAATCTCACCAAAAGACATGATTGTGTAGGCAGTCACGACCTCCTTTGCCGGAATCCAAGTCTCATTGAGAACGATGAGAGGGACGTCGCTGGCGTACAGGATGCGATCGACAGCGATAGTCTTGCCGATGCCGATTCTTGCAGATTCTGCTCGGAACGCAGATCCGTAGCTCACTTTCCCCATGGTGGGTGCCAACTGTCGTCAGATTGATGACAAGTACGCCATGAGGGGGTCCTCGAGGCGTGTGGAAGAGAGTGGGGGGGGGGGGAGGTAAGACGTATGGTATTCCGGGATGGTGAGCACACAAGTTTACCCAGGTTCAAATCCGCCAGCTTTGGACGGATCCTACTCCTTCTAGCAATCCAGTAATATGGCAGATCCGGAATATGGGTTACAAAGGTTTCACCTGTGCGAGTTGAGGGTCTAGAGTATTGAGGTTATGCCCGAAAGGCTCTCCCTAGGACGACTTATATAGATATCCGGCCTAGGGTTTACAGGAGAGATCTATCCGGCTAAGACTAAGAGTCTGTTACAGAGTACATCTTGAACTACAAGTAACATCATGGCCTAAGTCGGTAAGTCTTCCCGGCCTTCCCGTAGCCGGATTGGACTCCGTCTTCTCTCCCTGACTGGGCCGCCCGTGAAGCAATGCTCTAACCTGAAGTGGGCCACCCTGGTCAGTGAGGAACTGTGAGGATACCCGGAAAGTATATCCCCAACAGTAGAAGAAAGGCCTTCATAGGAGGAAGTAGGGATTCAAGTCTCATAAAGAGCTTCCAAAAATTATGGTACTTATATCTTTCAGCTCTCATTGCTCCTATCATAAGCATCTTGAAGGTGATTAAGGTTAAAGTGACACAACTAAGAGGATATGCTTGATAAGTTATAAACCAAAATCTCATGCCCCTTACTTACGAAGACCGAACCTCATGCTACTCAGCTTTAGTCACGCGTAAGCTCTTGTCATTGTAAGTACATATGTATCATAAATAACCGCCAACGGGGTACCCCTTACACATGATACAGGAGCTATCCGATAATCAAAATGACAAGCCAAGCAGACAATGAGCATCTCAACGATCTTTTTATTTGCTATTTGCATAGGTTTTTATTGAGGATGCTTCATAGAGTGCTCATTATGGTGATGCTGCAAATTTCCACCATGATTAGGCATGGCTTAGGCTAGCGGCCCAAGCGTTTCTCTAACACACATACAAACTCCATGATCTTACAAGTTCTACTTTTATTTCACACCACCGGGATCCATAAGCAAAAGAACATGATATCAACGGGGTACAAAGTACAAGTGCAATGGTGAAAGCGTTCCCCATGATAAAGCGCAAGCATATACGCAACAAAGAAGGACCCAATGGTTAAAGTTTATTAGATGCAAAAAAGTAAAGTGTGCCATCAAGTTCATGAGAGCTTTAATCACTAGTTTTCTCATAACAAGTTTAATTTGGAAGATAAACAAAAACATGAATATACTTGGAATAGCATATGATAATAGGTAGGTATGGTGGACTCTTTGGAATAACTTGGTTTAGGGAGTTGGATGCATGAGTGGAACTCATACTTGGTTGTGGAGGCTAGCAAAAGACTGGGAGCGACAAACTAAGAGAGCAATAATGGCCATAATCATGCAGAGCGACAAAACATCATTGATCAAATCATAAAGTGATACTACAAGTTGAAAACTAAAGGATTATAAAGGCTATGGTGACTTGAGATAGTCATAACATGGTGTGAGCATGTGCCAAGTCAACCCAAATAAAGCATCAAAGGAGAATACCACTATATTATGCTTTAATATGCTAAAACAATGCATGATTCATCCAAGGCACATTAAGAAATCTCAATTGTTTATAACAAGTCATGCTACAACAAAGAATACTAATCATAGAGCCAAAACAATATCAAGCATGGCATGACAAAGCATAGGCCACAGTCAAAAACAAGCTATCTTTAACACTTAAGCATGAACTTTCCTACTCTTTTCCAAACCAAACCAAACTATTTGAAAACCAATGTATGAAAGAGGGGGTCCAACCAATTTATTCAGCAAACTAAGCAAACAAAGCAAAAAAAAAACCAAAACAAAAACGAAAAAGAAGACGCTCCAAGAACAACACAACTGTCCATGAAACAATAAAATGAAGCGTTTGGAAGAAACCTGGTATTTTTATTGATGAAGAGGGGGATGCCTTGGGCATCCTCAAGTTTTGACGCTTGTACTTCTTGGATATTTCTTGCGGTGACACGCGTGGCATCCCCAAACTTGAGCTTTAGTCCATCTTTCATCTCATTACTCATTCCTTCCATACACCTGAAATTTTTCCTTCATACAAAACTTCACACAATCTTTATTACCAACATTAGGGCACTCAAGATAAAAGGTCTTAAGGTTCAGTTCCAACACCAAATAAACTTACATTATAACACTAGATACTGAAGCACTTCCCTCAAAAATCTCAATTCCCCAAAAGAACTCAAAAAGGAACCCACAAGAAGCAAATGCAGAAAATGGCAGAAATCTGTCAAAACAGACCAGCAGGTAAAGACGAATTTTTTGGAAGACCTTCTATTGCTCAAATCAAAAAGTGTTGAACTAACGAAAGTTAGATAACAACCTGGGACATAAGCACAAAAATTCACGCCTCAAAAGGACGTTCATATATTTTACAAGAATTTTTACGGTGAAGCACAAAAATCTGTTTCGGGACAGCAACTTTCCCAATCATTACTTCTCTCTCATTAGAGGTTACTCTTGGCACAAAAAGCAAATAAAAAGTATAAGGAGCGGTTATTACTGAAGTAATAACTTCCAAGACTCATCTAAAACTTTTGGGTTATCTCCCAATAAGTACTTTTCTTTAACGCCTTTAAGTTAGGCATAAGAAGCAAAAAAAGAACCAAGTGTTCTCAAATGAAGAAGCATTAAGATTAATACCAGAAATATCTTCAACAAGGCAAGGTATCTCGTCCAAATAAGTTCTAGAGGATCCTCTCTCAATGCTCTTGGGTTCACTATTTTCATCAAACGGGTTTTTGGGAACAATCCAATCAAGATTCTTTTATATGGCTTCATGCATTGCTACGAGTTTAAAGGGTATTGGTGTCTAAGTTTCCTCCCCATTAGGTTCAGTTTTGTTCATCTTTTGTCGTGTACCAACAACATCTACACATGATCCTAGCATATTAAGACGTTCAAATACTTTTCTAGCCTCCTTGGCAACATCATAAAATTCCTTAAGCAAAGTTTCTAGAATAAATTCCCTCTTTTCAGGGTCCTCAATTTCTCTAAGTTTAAGAAACATTACTTGCATTAAGGGGTTAAGGTTAACAAACCTAGATTCCAACATGTGAACTAAAGAAGGTGCAGCAATTTCATAGTTTGGAGCAAGTTCTGCAAGGGATCTATCCTCAGTATCCTCATGTTTGCTAACATGATAAAAGAATTCTTCAATATTATCTTTTCCAATTATAGAACCACTACCTATTGAAAGGTCTTTCAAGGTGAATTTAGGGATCAACATGGTAAGCTAAGGAAGAGGTAACAACTAAAGAAAGACTTAATTTTTTTTGTTTTTTAATAAAGAAAGCAAACTTGTAAAACTAATGTTTTTATGTTTTTATAAAGATACAAGCAAACAAAGCAAAAGTAAACTAAGCAAAACAAAAATAACAAAGTAAAGAGATTGGTTATGAGGGACTCCCCTTCTGAAGATGTCCTTGACTCCCCGGCAACGGCGCCAGAAAAGTGCTTGATGGCTCAGTGTTGATGTAGAGCTCGTTGGGGAACCCCAAGAGGAAGGTATGATGAGCACAGCAGCAAGTTTCCCTCAGTTATGAAACCAATGTTTAATCGAACCAGTAGGAGCAAGGAAACACGCCAAAGGTGTTGCTAGCTGAGCCCTAGCAGGGCACACTACCGGCGCTAGTAGCAAGATGGAGACCTGCACAACACAACCACAGAACTCTGTCCCCAACTTGCGATGAGGTTGTCAATCTCACCGGTTTTGCTGAAAACAAAGGATTAAACGTATCGAATGGAAGGAAGTAATAGTTTGCAGAAAGTAAACACAAAGCGTTAAAAAGTTTGTAGATTGAATGTAAAAGAAAGGACCGGGGTCCATAGTTCACTAGAGGTGGCTCTCCTTAAGATAGATAACATGCTGGGTGAACAAAATACAGCGGGGCAATTGACAAACATCGAGAAAGCATACACACATATACTAATCATCTTGACTCCTTTGGAACTTGATTGGGCATTACAACATTATACATAGACCGCAATCCAACTGCATCTATGACTAATAATCCACCTTTAGGTTATCATCCGAACCCCCTCTAGTATTAAGTTGCAAGCAACAGATTAGTGCTTTACGAATTGCGTGTAATGTAAACAATACGATTGTTCTATGAACAAAGGATTGTTATTTTCTCCCTAGTAGCAACAACACATCTAGTACCTTAGAGATTTCTGTCACTTCCCCAGATTACCAGAGGCATGAACCCACTATCGAGCATAAATACTAACTCTTGGAGTTGCTAGCATCTACTTGGCCAAGATAGCTACTAACAATGGAAAGCATGCAAGATTACAAATAACAAAGACATGATAGAATCAATAATCAATCTGAAATAGCATCTCAATATCCATCAGATCCCCATAAACACAACATGCAGAATTACAAATAGATGATCTTGATCAGGAACGGATCTCACAAGATCTAGACATGAAAGCACAAAGGAGGAGAACCAGCCATTTAGCTACTACATGGACCCGTAGTCCAGAGATGAACTACTCACGCATCACACCGGAGGCTTGCATGATGATGAAGAAGGCCTCCAGGGTGAATTCCCCTCTCCGGCAGGGTGTCGGGAAGAGCTTAAGATCCCTCCCGATCTAGGGATGGAGATGATGGTGGCTACAGACTCTTTCGTGGATTTTTGATCGGGTACTTAGGGTTTTTTTCCCGAGGGCAATATATACGCGGAAGGAGAGGCCGAGGGGGTGCCGGGGTCGGCCAGACCAACCCCTGGCGCGGGCTAGGCCTGGCCACGCGGCCAGGTGGTGTGGCTTGCCCCCAGCCCTTCTCTGTCTCGTATTCTGGCATCTGATGTCTTCTGGAAAAATAGGCACTTTGGCTTTTGTCCCGTCCAATTCCGAGAATATTCATTTTCTGACTTTCCTAGAACCAAAAACAGTAGAAAACAGGCAGCTGGCACTGTGGCTCTTGTTAATAGGTTAGTCCAAGAAATCTTATAAAAAGTACCCCAAAGTGTGGACAAAACACAAGATAGTAGATAAAACAAAGCATGGAACATCAAAAATTATAGATACATTTGCAATGTATCAGGCAGCGTCTCCTCCTCTGCAGCGGCTGCCTCCGGTGAAATTCCGGCGGCCTACTGCTCGAGATGCTCCGGCGAGAGGTGGGGATGGACTGGGGGTGAGAGGGGAGTGTGAGAGTGTGAGGAATTTGTGCTGGGGAGGCCTGCTTATATAGGCGCGACGAGGGGACCGACGGGTGTGGGCAGGCATCTCCGGCGAGGGCGGTACAGGGGGCTACCGGTGTGGGCGAGGTAGGTGTACGGTGGGTGGTTCCCTGGCGGTGCTCTATGGCGTAATGGCGATGCTTGGGGCGGTGGCATTTGGTCGGGGGCTTCCCGCGCTCTGGGAGACAAAGGCGGTGCTCGACGGCGATCACGGCGACTGTGGGTCACGCGGCGGTACACGACCGTGTCTAGCGGGTTGCTGGGGTCGAGGCGAAGCGGCGTGCGTGATATGATGTCAAGGGGCAGTCTGCTGCGTGCTGGTGGCAATCGTGCTCTGGCGCGCTCTGGCTTGCTCGTGGAGAGAAAGGGCGGCGATGCTGGGGAGTGGTCCAGGGGCTGAGGTTGATCGAGGGGTGGACCGTGGGCGGCGGTAGGGTTGGGTGGAGCTAGTGGGCACGCTGGTTTGGGGTGGCTTGGTCCCTGCCGTGTTGCCCGCGTCTGGCCGACGATGACCTCATTTGGGTGGCGCTGCATTGGTGCTGCAGGGAATGGGGAGGCTGGTTGGTGGCTTGGTTGGACTCAGGAGGGACAGGGGAGAGTAGAGAGGGCTAAGCGGGGGACAAGGGCTTAACTAGGAACAGTATTAGTTAGGCCATTTGATCTCTACCTACCACCTGTTCGACACAATGGCCGCAAGAGAAAACGTTTTGAATTTTTGGAAGAGTTTTGGTGGGTACTTTGATCTGATGCTTGGTAGGCTGTGGTTGCTAGGGTTTGTTAAATGGAATTCATTTGAGTGGTTTTTGAATAAGTCTGATCTATACATATGAACTACATTCAATTTTCAATTGTCATTTAAATTTAGTGTTTGAAGGTTTTTGGGATAAAACAAAGTGGGCGTTGGCACATCACTACTTGTACTAGCAAGGGGGCAAAGAACCACAATTGTTTTTGTTAAGATTTGAGTTCTAGGAATAGCCAAAGTAGGCTATGTGATTAAAATGGCACAATTGACTATTTCCTTATTTTATTCTTTTTGATTTCTTTTTCTTTGGAAATGCTTGGGAATGATCTAGATGATGTTTAATTCAACTTAGAATCATTTTACAACGAATGGATCACTCAAACATGGCAATTCAAAACAACTCCTATTTTAAATGCAAACACATATGAATGCTTAATTATTTTAAATGGAAAAGTTTTTGTTAACCCTAAATTGGGTAGATTGGATCTTGATCACTTGTATTAGAGTTTTGGGATGTTACAAGATGTCATTGCATGTGTGTTCTATTCATAAACCACATGGATCCACCAGAGTAATTGGATGTGTGTGTTTATCATTGTGGTTTTGGAAAAGAACACATGCAATGGTGCCACTCCAGCATGTGGTTTGTTCTCATAGACCACATGGATCCACTAGAGTTCATTGCATGTGTGTACTTTTCCTAAACCACATGGATCCACTTTATGGCATTGCATGTGTGTTCTTTTCATAAACCACATGGATCCACTAGAGTTCATTGCATGTGTGTTCTTTTCCTAAGCCACATGGATCCACTAGATGCCATTGCATGTGTGCTATTTTCATAAACCACATGGATCCAATAGAGTTAACTGCATTTGTGTTCTGTTCATAAACCACATGGATCCACTAGAGTCATTGCATGTGTGTTCTTTTCATAAACCACATGGATCCACTAGATGTCATTGCATGTGTGTTATTTTCATAAAGCATATGGATCCACTATACTAATTGGATGTGTGTGTATCACTACTAGAGAAAAGGCTACAGGAGACATGCACATTAGAGGCGCATTTATACTACATGCGCCTCTAATAAAATAGGCAAGGCGCACCAGCCAAACATGCGTCTCTAGTAGTTAAATAGGCAAGGCGCATATTTGTAGGATGTGCCTCCTCTAGTATCTGTACGGACGAAATCTGGCACCCCCATATTATGCGAGGCGCATCCTGGTAATATGCGCCTCCAACATGTTAGACAGGCGAGGCACATCTGTGACAAATGAGCCTCGCATATGTTGGGTAGGCCCAGATGGAGATCTATGGTCCAATATGCGAGGCGCATATACTCACATGCACCTCCGATACTTGATAATAGGCGAGGCGCATTAGGGAATGTGCGCCTCAAGTAACCCCTACGGGCCCGGGTGGCCGCATAGGCGAGGCGCATGTTAGTATGTGCGCCTTAGATAGTTCACAATATAACCTGGCTCACTTTTTTTGCACCTTTTTGGCACATGCACCCCACTCACTTGCCTCACTTCTTCCTCTCCATCAAAAGACAGATTTCCGTGTCGCAACTACAAGCTGATGTATCTGATAAGGCACGATTTTGGAATGCTGGCGTCGCACCTGCTCCGATGTAGTTTCATGGATGGCTACACTCGGTGAATACGTGATGACGAAGATGATGATGAGGATGTCAATAATGGTGAAGATCAAGATGCTCGTCATGATCACGAAGATCAAGACGTGGATGGCGGGGCAGGTGATGATCATTAAGATAAGGGTGGCGCTGGGCATGAACACAAATATGATCAAGGTGGCGGCAGGCATGAACACGAAGATCAAGGTGTCGACCATGATTCGAGCTAGCTGCGAGACCCTCATGTCCAAGATCTGCTTCTTAAGGAGACGAGTAATGCTAGAGCCGCTGCTAGAGAGAAATCTAAGCTGGAGCAAATGAAGAAAGACACAGTCACTCCATTGTTTGATGGATGCAACAACAGGGATACCCATCTGAATGTAACGCTCAAGGATATGGAGATGAAGGCGAAACAAAAAATGACCGACGAATGCTTCGATGACAACATTGCATTATGGCACGATATTGTTCCCAAGAAGGGGAACACATGTCCGACTAGTATCATTGAGGCCAAGAAAGTCGCGTGGCCTCTCAATCTACCGCACGTGAAATACCACGTCTGCATAAATGATTGCATCATCTACCAGGGCAAGGACACGGAGAAGACCACGTGTCTGGTGTGCAAGACCTCTCGATACAAGAGAGGGACCAAGAAAGCTCCTAGAAAGGTGGTGTGGTACTTTCCTCTAACTCCTCGTCTACAGCGGTATTTCGTGGACCCTAAGGAAGCATAGCTCATGTGTTGGCACGCAGAAAGAAAGAGGCCGGAACACGATGATCCAGAGAAGGAGGAAATGTTGAGGCACCCTTTGGATGCTTGCCAGTGGAAGGCGTTGGACCTCCAATATTACCAACATTTTGGGAAAGAGTCAAGGAACCTCAGGATGGGTGTGAGCACCGACGGACTCAATCCGTTCGGAAGCCAGAGCAGCACACAGAACACCTGGCCCGTGTTTGTATGGATCTACAACATCCTCCTGGCTGTGCATGAAGAAGAAGTACGTAACCATGAGTATGCTAGTTCAAGGGCCAAAACAACCCGGTACAGACATCAATCTGTATCTCACATTGTTGAAAAAGGAGCTGGCCACATTATGGGGAGAAGAAGCTCGTATGTGGGATACCTCGAGACAAGAATACTTCGACATGAGAGCGGCAGTGATCACGACGGTGCAAGACTATCCCGGTTACGGATACTTCTCAAGGCAGGTGGTCCAAGGATTCTATGGGTGCGTTAGGTGCAAAGATAATACAACATACCGCCAGCTACAGAAATATACCGGGTCCGGGAAAACCGTGTTCCTTGGGGCTCGGAGGTGGCTTCGCAAGAATCATGCCTGGAGAAAGCTAGGAGATCTATTTGATGGGGCGGTCGAGCTCCGAGGAATCCCGGACTAGAGGAGTGGCGCAGAAATCTACGAGCTGTTGAATAACTAGAAGGAATGCCCTGCACCGGGAAAGACCTAGAAGAAGCTAGAGCCGCTGCTGAAGGTATGGAAAGCGAGGTCTATTTTCTGGGACTTGCCATACTAGAAGATCCTCCGTGTGCCTCATAGCCTCGATCTCATGCATATCACGAAGAACATGGGCGAGAGTCTGCTTGCCACCCTCCTTAACATCGACAACACCAAAGATGGGCCAAAGGCAAGGAACGACTTGAAGCATATGGGCCTCGATCTCATGCATATCACGAAGAACATGGGCGAGAGTCTGCTTGCCACCCTCCTTAACATCGACAACACCAAAGCAGGTCAAGAAGGGCGAGGTAAAGCTCAAGGCCTCGTGCTTCACTCTGAGAAAGAAGGAGGCCATACAGTTTATGAAGTGCCTCCTCGGAGTCCAATTTCCGAACGGCTACGTGGGGAAGATAAGCAGATGGCTAGACGAGGCGAAGCAGCGCTTCAGCGGGATGAAGTCTTATGATGTCACCATGCTGATGACGCAGGTACTCCCGGTCGTGATCTGTGGTATAATGGACAAGCACGTCCATGAAATGTTCTTTGGCCTCTGCAACTTTTTTGACGTCATCTGTCGGAAGTCAATAGGCATTAAGAAGCTCATGAGCCTATAGGACGAGATCGTGGTGATACTATGTGAGCTCGAGATATATTTCCCCCCCGCATTCTTCAACATCATGCTTCATCTGCTTCTCCATGTCGTGGAGGATATCATCGAGTTGGGTCCTCCATTTCTGCGAAGTATGATGCCATTCGAATGGCTCAATGGACACATCAAACGATACATTAAGACCAGGTCCTGTCCAGATGGAAGCATAGCAAACGGCTTCATGGCCGAAGAGTTCATCTCTTTCTGCTCGAACTTTCTACCAACCGAGACCCCTCTTGGTCTGCCATTCAACAATCACCTCGGGAGGCTCGCTGGATGCGGTCACCACGAGGGTCAGCGCCCAAAGCATGTTGACATCGAGGGCCGAACCAAGGACTTTGAAAGAGCAAACCTAGTCGTGCTACAACACCTACAGGTGGTCGATCCATACATATATGAGCACAAAGAGTTTATCAAGAAGAATTACGCTGACCAGGGGCGCTAGTACTCTCCGGTTTCACGCGGGGGTTTAGGGAGAAGGTCAGTGCTAATCCACCACAGGGCGAGTACTCGGAAGAAGATATACTCATATTCTCCTTGTCACGGGGCGCCTCGCAGAACCTGATGACCTATCAGGCATACGATATCAACGGATACACGTTCTACACAGAGGAAAATGAAAATAACTGCGATTACCAGAACTCAGGGGTTACAGGGGTATTCTACACCGGCGACATCCCGAAAAGATACTACGGAAGGATCGAGGAGATTTGGGAGCTCGACTACATTATGTAAAAGGTGCGGATGTTCCATGTCAGGTGGGCCAAGAGCGTCGAGAAAGAAGGCCGATATTTCACCACCATGGTTATACCATCAAAGACCACCAGCGCGAACGCACCTACGAGAAATGAGCCTTGGGTTCTAGCTAGTAAGGTCGACCAATGCTAGTACATCACAGACCCATCAAAGCCTAGTCAGGTTGTCATCAAGAGAGGAAAAAGGAACATCATTAGAATGGACAAAGTCGCCAACGAGCAAGACTTTGACCAGAACGGTGACCCGTAGATGGAAGATGGATACGGCAACCAAGAACCGTACAACACAACCCTACCTAAGAAAGGACTCCCGTTCAAAATAAGTAGTGAAGACGTCCCGGACCTAACCTATACAACCGCGACAAAGAAGGGCAAGAAGACGACCATTGTCAAGAAACACTAGCGCGCTCCAACCATTGTCAAGAACCGTCGTGTGTGTGTGGCATACTATTATGTATCGAAACATTCATAATTATCATTTTTTGTATGTTATAATATTGCATTGAGAATATTATGTATCGACGAGACACATTCATAATACTCACTTGTGATTTTTTGGCAATATTTGAATTTTTAAAATATTTGCATTATATTTTATAGTTTATATTGTGTTTGGACAATGTGTTTACATGAAAAATGGCCTCTAATTTTTTTACAAAAATATGTTGCCCCCACAATTCGAACCTGGGTGGCTAGGGTTCAAAACAGAGCAAGGGTCGATACCAGTGGGCTAATTTGTGTTTGTTGACAGATACCAGCGCAACGTGCTAGTTGACTAGTAGTGAATAATAGCCGAGGCGCATATGGCTAGAATGCGCCTCGCGTAAACTTAGGCGAGGCGCATTTTCAAATATGCGCCCCGCATAAGCTGGTACCTGTCTGTGATCGACTGAGCCTTTTTTTCTCTTTCATTTTTTCTCTAGATCGGACGAATTGACTGCAACCTCTCCGTCGTCTTCGCTCTGCCACCGTGCCCAGGAGGAGGAAGAGGAGGAGGAGCCCGCTCGTGCCGCCGTGCCCAGGAGGAGGAGCCTGCCCGTGCTGCCCCTTCCTCTGCCGTGCCGTCATCGCCCCTTCCCGCCGCCATCCGCGCCCACCATCCACCATCGTCGAGGTGCGTGACCCCCTTCCCCTCTCCCTCCCCTTCCCCTACCCCGCTTCCCTCCCCTCTCCCCACTCCTTGTGATCTAGCCAGTACATGGATTGGTTTGCCCCCGCTAGTCGCTAGTCATGAACAGAAAGGTATGATACTTGACAAAAAGAACTGAAGCAATTTTGTGCCTTAAGCGACAGTGAGACCTGACTGCAATCCTTCCTCCCCTTCACAACAAAACTAGTTTTTATGGTTATATATAGATTGATCCTTCTTAATTAGTACATTGCTGTTAGCTTCTCTATTTGACTTGTACTGACAGTGCTCCAGATGTTGGCACTAAGCAATACAAAAGAACATTTTATAGTCGAAGTGAAGCTAATACAAAACTGGCAACTAACATCCATAAATCTACCACAGTAACTACAATAGATCTTAAGCCAGGAAGAGGTAATAATACGTGCAAACATGTTTAACTTGTTCATAAACTGGAACTTTAGAAAAGGGACACGGTAGCCTCCCCTGCAGTAGAGAAGTTCAAAAAAATAAAAAATAAACTAGAGCATTATCCAGTCAGACATTTGGCTTTGTCCCTAAGTGTTGATAGGATCTAAGCTGCAGATTCATGAATGATCAGTAAGGCTCTAACAAAGAGAGGTGTGTGTCATACTGAAAAGTCCTCTTCCAAATCTTATGCAAGTATATAATACCTTTCAAGAGGAAGAAAAAACAACTAGACATGCCCTTCATATCACTGGTTATCCAGTGGTAATGGGTGATAGTGCCTGGATGCATACTTGCATGGAAGGATGTACACAGAAGTAATAGATGATGGGAGAATTGGTAAAGAAACTTGCTAGACACAATACTGAATAGCTATGGAATAAAGAAGAGGAAGTCACGGTTTTGTCTTGGTGTGTGTTGAGAGCAAAGAGACACACACCTAAGTAGTGTTTTTGTAGATTTTGTTTTTACAAGCATAGATTGTGGAGTGCCATCAGGATTAATACGACCAGTTAGTGTATGGAAAGAACTCACACATTTTTTGTGTATGTATTCTAGTAAAAAAATTGATGGATGGTTTAATTTCACAACCTAAGAAATTTTTTAAAAACACGACAGTTGCTGCAGTGTTAGACAACTCTGGCATCCATGTACTTCATACTCTAAACCTGGTAACATGTACTTGATAACCCACCAGTATAGGTGATCGTGTGTAGCCTTTTCGATAAGTAAGAGTGTCGAACCCAACGAGGAGCTAAAGGTAGGATAAATATTCTCTCAAGTTCTATCAACCATTGATACAACTCTACGCACACTAGATGTTTGCATTATCTAGGAAATAAAACTAGAGCAACAATACGAGTACTAGATATAACTTTGCATGATAATAAATAACAAGAAAGTAAAGCTAGTTGCTACAGCAATAAAATACATTAAACTAACAGAACCATGAGTGTGGAATACTGGTGGTAATTGTGGTGGCTCTATCCAATTTTAAATAGTGAATAGATCGGGTTCATTGTCTTCGATGCAGTTTTCTATGTGGGAGAGGCTAAATATACATGCGCTTCACTACTTAGAATTACATTTACTATATGATTGGATTGTTAGCAAACATCTGTAACTACTAACAATGCATTAAGGTTTCCCCATCCATAGCCTTAAGTTTAATGGTCCTCTTACTCCCATACGTGCAACGTTCCGGTTCCCGTCGTCAGGTTTTTGTCACTCCGGCAGAACTCCCCCTTCATATTACACAAAGTACAAACCCTATGATGTTTAATCCATGCGCGCACAAATATAATGGACACCAAAGGACTATACCATATCAACATACAACTCTAATGAACCAAAGACATTCAACCATTCAATCTAAGAACAAAGAAACTACAGAAACATGACATAGATCATATGATTATAACTTATAGCATCAAATACCATGTTTACATCGGATGGTACAAAGGTGTGTGGGAGGATGAACCACTGCATACTAGGAAGATTAGGTGATGGAGATGGCGGTGAAGATGGTGAAGAGGGCGGCGGCGCGGGGGACTCCTTCCCCGCCCCCTTCCTTCATGGCTTATTGGGAGCTGTCCCACATGGAGATGGGATCCATGGGGGAGGCAGAAACATGGTTTTGGCGGCTGCAAATTCGTGGGTGGAGGTGCCTTGGGCGAATTAGGTTTTCTCCCTTTATATAGCTTCTCGGATTCCCGTCACCCCATCTTGGGCTGCAGGAAATCGGGCCTAGCAGGCCCGTCCGGACTCAGAATCAGCTAAATTTTATGTCTAGAACGTTTGTCGCAAAATTTCCAACAACTTTATAGTTGAACAGTTTTCCGTTTGATGCCGTCTTCGACACGAAACATGACCATCCTAAAAAAGAGTTCTGACACAGATTTCTGGAAAAATTCCAATTTCACTCCAACAAGGTTTCCACTTGTATTCTTGGTAATTCCTACACATCAAAGTTTAAAACAAGAACATTGTGCACTTTTGCAAATATTAGTAGGTTAGTCCAAATAAATCATAAACTTTATACAAAAAAGAGTGTCAAAAGCATATTATTAGCATAAAACCATCAAAAATTATAGATACATTATGGACGTATCAGTACTCCTTGCTAATATGGGTGTAGTTTTTCTCTCCTTGAAATAAAGTCAAGGTCATCAGTTATTTATCTCATACGGCATTTACGGGGTGGGATTACTATCTTTGCCATGTGTTTGTACGAAATTCCAAAGTCGTGTGTTGAACCAATTCCAATCCATCAGATCTGATCATCTGAAGTCCTATTGTGCTGAACCTTTTGTTTTCTAAGAACATTACCTTGTTGAAGCTTTCATAAGAATGTTTGAACTTACCGTGGCGAGCTTCTGACATGGCAACATTATGTGTTAGACCGAGGGTTGTCGCTTGTAGGGCCCAACCTCGGTCATCTATATAGAAAGTCGTGCATTCAGTGCACACTACTTGTAGTAGTCTGCTTGCCAAAACAGAGTCAAGATAAAAGACACAGAAAAATAGCTTGACATTTAGTAGTAGTAACAACTTTGTACAACCTACTGTCATTTTCCTTCACACCAGTAACCTCAAAACAACTGAATCATCACAACAAAAATGAGTGGCTGTCTGCCCAATAGAACCAATAGCATAGCACAATAGCACCAATAGCATAGCTCAGAGAACATTTAATCAAAAAGGGGTTGTGTTTTCTATAATGAAGTGTACTAATGAGAGCTTGTACTGCTTATACTAATGAACTGCAGGTAGTGGATCTTATTCTCTGTGATGTACATCTGGTACTAATGAACTGCTTGTACTGCTTCAACACCTGATATTTATTTTATGCATATATTGTGTATGATGTCCAGCTTTTGCATAGTTTGAATTCCCTTTTTTGGTTTAGCTAAATTCTGTGGCTGCTGCTACTACATCTGTGTAGCATCCCAATTGTCTAACAATTGCAATGCTACTAGCCTAGTCTATATATATGCTAAATTCCTACATATATTTGTTGCATCATAATTATATCATGCTCATGTCATCATGCCACCTTGCATTTGAGCATCATATAAAACCCTTTTCTTTTGGATCTTGTCTCATATGCATTATCAATTGTATTTGGTTCTTAATAAATTGTATTTGGTTCTTGATAAATGCTTGGTGCCCAAGTTGAGTTGGGGGCATATCTTTTATTTAACTCCACCACCTTTTCTTGTCACTACCCCATAATTCCACCATTCAACTATATGTGAGCTTTGCATTTTATTGGGTTTACCTCTACCTCATGTGGGTTGGGATGGATCCACTTCTAGTTACACATGCTTCCCTATATGCTTCATGTTGTTTTCACATTGTTGGTATGTGGAGAGCCACATGGCCACCTTTGCATGCATGTGGATAGTTTCACTTGCTCTATCTTCCATATGTTTTGTTTTGGGAATAATTGAGCATGGTTTAAATATAATTGGGGCCAAATGATCTTCTAGTGGGACATACACACTAGCATGGCCTATTATATTAATTTATGCTTAAATCCACCCTTACCATATTTTATCAAGCTTGGAGCTTATGTGGTGGTCTTTATTCAAGTATGGATGTGCATGGGGTAATATATGCCCATAGGTATATGTAGTTGTTTTCACAACTAATGAATGTGGCAATTATTCTTCATGCATGGCACATGCAATGCCCTCACTTGTTCTTCTATTTTGGTTTCTTTGGGAATATTTTGGTGGAGTTTGTTTGAACTCAATTGAAACAAATACACCAAATAAATGCTTATTCCTTCTCTTGTCCTCCACCTTGCAACTCTTTGAGTGGTTTTCTCTTTGTCAAGCATACATGGGATGGATATTTTGTATTCACAAAATGACATCATGTGCATGCCACATGCAAGATCATCTTTTCTTCCACCTCTCTCTCCTTTGTTCCTTTTGTTTTCTCCCTTTGTCTTAATTCAAACTCCTTTGGTGTCTTTATCCTCTTCAAACCCTAGCTCCTCCATCTATTCCTCCCACCTTGTCCACCATCTACACATGCATGTGTGCATACATGTGCCTTTTTCCACTTCCTTTCCTCTCTCTTTTCTAGCTAAACCAAGCCCTCTCTCTCTCTACACCTAGCTAGAACCCTAACCCTAACCCCTTCTTCCTTTCCTCGGCTAAACCCTCACCTCACCAACCTTCTTGCCTAGGCCACCACCACCCTGGCTCGGCCCCAAGACCCCTAGCCTAGCAACCCAGCCCGAGCCACCATGCCAACCCATGCTGGTCTAGCCCTCGCCGAGCCCCTCTCCTCTCTGTTTTCTCTCCCACTGCCAAGCCAGGCCCCACCCGAGCCACCTTGCGTCCACCTCTCTGGCCCCAGCTGCAGCCCCTCCCGAGCCCCGCTGAACACGTGAGGAGGAGGAGAAGGAAAGGTGCACGCCACCTTTTTCCACCCCTCCACCGTCCACCCCATGTGCTCTCCCTCTGCCTCGACCTTATCTACCCCCTCCTCTCTGCCTAGCGTCGCCCCAGATCCCCAGGGCCCTGCCGCCGCAGCCCTTCCCCATCTACCTGCTACCCCCTCTCTCTTCCATCTCCTTTCGGCCATCGTCGGCATCGACCCGCCGCGGCAGCGAGGAGGAGGCGGGCGTGGCGTTGAGTCGTGGGGGAAGATCGAGGAGACCTTCTGGACCGTCCCCGTACACAGCAGTGAGGAGGAGGCGGCCGGTACACGCTGCACCTCATCACACCGACAAGAAACCCTAGCCTCGGGTCGTCAGCTCCGCCGCTGATCCGCTGCGCTCCAGGCCGATCCGCCACCACCAACCTCCTCGCGGTGAGCCTCCGAACCTCCTAGACACCCCCTCTTGCCGATCTGCTTCCTGGACACGCCGCGCACTCCGGCGAGCACTCTCTGTGCACCGCGCTCGCGTTCGCGACCCCGTCGTTGCGCTGCAGATACATCATCTAGTCGCACAGCGTTTTCCTAGCAACAACCTACGCTAGCCCTAGTGGTCGCCACCGCCCGCGCGCGCGCCAGATCGCGAGTTCGACCCCCGCCGCGCTCTGTTTCCCCGCGCAGTCAGTTTCGTCAGAGGAAGCTGATGGAAGAAAAACAGTAGCTGAGGCCTTTTGCGAATACCCCCCTGCCTTTTGTTTTCCTCAACCCGCGCTCCAGCCCGGACCCACCGGTCAGCCGCTGTTGCACTTTTGTAAAAAGGTACCCAGGTTGTTGGTCCCTCAACCCGCAGCCCCCGTCTCGGCCGCGTGGCTGCGCCCTGTTCGCGCGCCCGTGTGTGGGTCCGCACAGATGCGGGTCCCACCTGTCATCCTTCGTGGCTGGCTGAGCGCCCGGTGAGAAAAGCCACTGCGTCGTTTTCCCGCCAGCTCAGTAGACGACCCCACGTGTCTGTGACTCGCGCTAGCTTCCTCTGTGTACAAAAAGTCTCTGAACTTTTTCTGTTTAATAAAAATGATTTTAGAAGTTGTTAAATATGTTTTAAATTCAGAAAATAATATCTTTTAATTGGTAATTCCAAATTTGACAAATGATATATGTTTTTGAATCAGAAAAATGTGAGGAATTCAAATCTGCCATCCAAAATAATGTTTGACTATTTTAAATTTTCGAAATTGTTTAATTAGAATAAAAATGCCTTTTCTTTATTAATTAATAACTTTAATTCTACAACTCCAAATTTGACAAATAATATGTCTAAATCGATCAGCGCGACGAGCCCGTTTTGTTTATGCATTCCAGGTTCTGAATTGCAGCATGCATCATATAAATATTAAGTGGACAGCAAGTTATATGGGAGCAAAACTTGACTAAAAACTTAATAAAATGCTTTATTCTTGTACCCCACACCTCACCCATGCCATGCTATGCTATTCCATGTAAATTGTGCATCATTCATCATGGCATGCTTGTTTGCTTGTCGCATTTTATTTATATGCTTGCGTACTTTATTTATGTTGGCCCTTGTTTGTTTGGTTCTTCTTTCGAATAGACGCCGAGCAGGGAAAATATCAGGAATCCCAGGAGTACTACCCAGATCCATCCCTCGCTTCAACTGAGCTGCCAGGAAAGCACTACCACATGCTTGCATACATATAGTACCTATTGCTTCTACCTTATTCTTGTATCATGGAGTCGCGAATGCATAAAATTGAATCGCAAGTACTGCATAGCCTTTACTTTAAACCCCACCGAGCTTGTTCCTCCATCCCATGAGCCATTACTACAGGAGTTGTTTGAGCCATGCGAGTCGTAGAACAGCATGTGTAGGGTATGTGAGTCTCTGATGGAAAACGAGGTACCTAAACAACTTAACCTGAGTAGTACTGGGGTAACTAATGAAAGAGGCAATGGCGGGCAATATCTGTTATTTGATTTTTATGTCCACTTGTGTCCCGTAGGACACTGAGTACTTGATACCTGTTCCTTGACTATCGCACTATTCGCATATGGGACCATGAATCCCCTTAGCACGAGCTCGATTCATTTTTTATTTCTTGGGGCCACAAAGTAGTTTGGGGCTTTATTACTATCCTGTACCTATGCCATGTTTTACTGCTTTGTTTAAGTTTGTGCGTGGAGCACCTGTACTGTTTTGGATCGTGGAATGTTTTTGCGGTATCGACAAGCCCAGTCACACTTTCGGGTTCCCAGTCGTTTACAGCCATTGACACAAACCTTGGGTCCGTTTCGGAGCCGGCCAACTTCATTGCGGGTAGCTTAATGGGGTGGCTCCCTGAAATATTTTATGAATCCTGTGAATGCTTTGTCGTGAAAGCCTCGTTGGGTTTTGATTTGGTTTTTCCGAGGTCGATCGTGTGTGTCTTGCTATTTGTGCACCCCTGCAAGGTAAATCTTTCTGAAAGTCGTGTCCGTGGTTATGGACGACTTGGAGCATAGTTTCTCGATCATAGACAAGTATAACTAAAGTACCGCTTCTAATTTGACTAAATACCTGACTAGTAAATAGTGCAATACTCATGGAATGGTTAATAAAATTGCCAACGGATGGGTTATTTGTCCGCTTTCTTGTTGGTAAGCGAGAAGGAGGATGGATCTGTTACTTTATACTGTTATAACTGTTGTTTCTAATTAATGGACATCCGTCTATCATTGGTTAGGCGGATGGTTAGCGAGTATCTATAGACTTGTTAGTTGTTATCTTTAGCTGCAATTGCGTCACCCCAGGTTATGTCCCCTTTAGAGGCATAAAGACATGCTGAGTACCCCTAGGGTCTCACACGATAAACTGTTTGATTCAGATGAATAGGTGTATTTGCAAGATGGATACTGGGTGGAGGAGACAGATGATGTTGGCAACAATCACTCGGTGTAGAGATTTCGGGGATGGGGATCCATGAGATCTGTGGGCGGGATGTGCTTACTTATGTGGCATCTTATGCCGATTTGCTTCTTGTCCGTACTCGGATCTTGTTTCCCGCTTCCGCTTGATACTCTGTTGGTTGATGTATGAGGAGCTATCCTACACTATTATCTCTATCTAGGATATTTGGATCTTGCCGTATGGCGTTGCAATATTTATATTTCTTTTAGATGGCATGGCTCTGAGAACTGTTATAAGGTAGCTTGCATACATACTCACTTGTGTATGTATTTGATCTCTTCGCCTGTTGCCTACTCCGCTCGCTCTTATCTTGATGTCTTGGAAGTGGTTAGGGCGGCCGACGGGGCTACACGAGGGTGGCCCCTGGGCCCCCGCTGTACTACTTTAACCACTTTTGGATCATCCAGGCTTGAACTTAGAGCGTAGGGTCCGAGGTTGTGACAATTGGTATCAGAGCCATCCCGCCCTTCAGGGTCTCAGCCAAATGGTCGTTCTCAGTCTAGCAAATATTTTGATAGCTATGTATACTAGGGAAAAACAAAACGTGAGAGTAGGACTGCTTCCATTTTTCTTCTTACCCACCCACCCACCCTTTTCTGGTAAGGAAGTGTAACGTTTTCAATCCTCTTCTAAAAATTCAAACTAGGATTCACGTGTTCTGGGTTTCGTAGTACCATAGGTTATGTGTGTGTGCGTGTGTGTGTGTAATTCCTTGTCTATCTGTTGCATCCAACCTTGTTATCGCAATCTGCCTATTGGTTATCACATGTTGGTACATTCCATACCGATAGGCTTTATGTAAACCGACGCGATCTATCTGACTCTTTGTTAACCGGTGCCATCTTGTTAAGGGTGTTCTTCCTTCCAGCATGTTTTCATAGAATGGAGTTGCTAATCCCTATCTGATAAGTGGTTTTGCGCATTTATTGGTATTTTAATGCCGAAAAATGCGGAAAAAATTTCTTTGTTACATCTGTGTTTCCACACTCCTCTTCAGTCGTGTGTGAAACATTATCTATCTTCCTTTAATCGGCATGTCCATGCTAACTCGTCCTTTTGTCACCGAGGCTTAATCCTGGAGTTTTACTTCATCATCAATTCTTCTGGGCTAAATACATAACATGTATCGATCTGATGCTTGTGATCGTAATTTGGTTCTCGGCAAAGCTATATCACACTTATAATGAGTGGAGTATGGTCAATGCTATCGACACAATCCTCCAAATGGTGGCGGTTATCTCCTGTGATTTGAGTTACACCGTGATCATATCTATGCATATTCAAGTATCTTTGGCAATCCGGAGTTTTCTCAAGGCACTACGATGGTCTATCATCTGTTTATCATGCTTCACATCTTTTTGGAACTCCATATCTGCAAAATTCTCTTTGATACGAGGGAATTGCATCTTTTCGCCTCTGATAGCTTTTCGTAAGGTATGAGCTATCATCGTTCCTTTATCCAAGATCTCTTTATCATTGTAACCGGCGATCCGATCGACAATGTGAACCAGGTGGCATTTCTTGTTCTCTTCTGAAGGATCAGATAATCTATTCTGCCACTGCATCTTCTTCAACACGAACCCGTGCTCTTAATATTGATCGTTCAAAGAGCGTTGAGGTCAGGAAGTGTTTCGAGCATTTGTTCGTTTCTCTCGCCTCTTGAACTTAGTATTCTGGGAATATCTTGTTAATACGTGGTGGTATATCGTCATGATATGCTTTCTTATTCTATATCAATGGAAGAACATGGAAGATCATCTGTGTCTTTTCTCTCAAGCTTCGTGAGCACTGCCTGTGTGCAAAGTCTCAAAGTGTGAATTCTGACTTCTTGAAGTCACCTATCTCGATCACGTCTTTCTACTAAATACATTGATTCAATTATGGAATCAGCAAGTCCGTTGTTAATTCCATCCTCCACCTTCAATCAAACCCGGAGTCTTTCCTTGTTGGCGAGTTATCATCGTTGTTCCACTGAAGATTTCATCAAGACTGCTAAATCTCTCTTAATCATTTCATGAAGAACATGGAGTTCTTTTCACTTCTGTCTCGTCAAGTAATATTTGAAACCCTCTCGTTCCATCCTTTATCCTCAATCCACCGGATGCCATGAAGAATTTGTAGATCTTTTGTAATCCTTCCGTTCAAGTTGTTGCTATCTTTTCTTTATCTACCGAATATTGCAGCTGTTCTCCATAATCTTGCTTCATATCCTTGCCGGTGTTTTGGGATCTTCCGACATGACGACAACATCATCATCTTTATCTACTCTGGATCCAACGAATCGTTTACATCATATCTTTGTTTTCCTACGGAGTTCCATGAGTCTTTTTGTCATAATCTTCAGTCGTTTTCAGTATATGGGTCGCATGGTTTTCCTCTTCATGTGCGGAGTAATGCTTTGAGTGCGGGATGGAGTAGCTACCATACCACTACTCTTATCATTCGCTCTTGTACATTGGATTGGAGGATTAATGCAATTTCACTCATTCCACGGAAGTTAGAAGTGGCAATTATCCCTCGATACTTTTACTTCTATCCTTGGTTTTCTGGAGTGCTCTCTCGAAGAAAGTAATCAAGAATCTCTTGTTGGTGATCTTGTCTTTTTCAACATGGAGCAAAATCTTCAATTTACTAGTGGAAGCAGATGCATTTATCTTTTTGGTTACTCTTCATTCCATCGGTGCTCGACATCCTCAAATAAGATGGAAGGAAACTATAGCGGTCTTCAATTTGACAAATCCCTTTCTCTTGCTAAAGCAAATTATGGTTGATGACATCAGTCGCAAATCTATCCTATTAGCCTCAAGGTTAAAGAAAGCAATAAGTATCTCTACAGTAAACTCCAGATCCTCTATATTATTTTCTTCTCGGGATTCCACCATAATCTAGCATCACCTCCTTGTGAAGATATATCCGTGCACCTCAATTGCGTGATCCTTTGGTTCTTACCGGCGCAACAAGAATCTAATCCGACAATGTCTAACTCAATCTTTCCGTTGATATCAAGGAACTCTATTGTTGAAGGCAATATTGTTTCCGAATTTCTTTTCTCAAATCCGAGAGAAGATACAATGCTATTTTCATAGTGGTATCCAACTTCTCCGAAGCCACTCTTTTTCTTCCAGCGAGAGAAAGAATCATCTTCACGTGCATCTGTGGCTCTTTGAATCCTAGCGGTGTGTCTTTTCTTATCCATGATACATCGTCCTTTCAAATTCTTTCAACAAGTGGTTCTATTCTTTTATCATGTTTCTCGAGAAAACCGGAGTTATGTTCATCCATCAATCTGGTCTCACGACAATCCTTCAACTCTTCTAACCCGTTGTTTCTCAAGAGTTTTGCAAGGTGCAGTGGTCGCACCATTCCGTGGTCATCCTTTTGGGAACATGAAGGTCACCTTCTTTCCAAACACCCACCTCTCCTTGTGTTGGTTTCTTTTTCCTAGGAATCTCGGGGCGAGATTCTTGTTTAGTAGGGGAGAGTTGTGGCATCCCAATTGTCTAACAATTGCAATGCTACTAGCCTAGTCTATATATATGCTACCTTCCTACATATATTTGTTGCATCATAATTATATCATGCCCATGGCATCATGCCACCTTGCATTTGAGCATCATATAAAACCCTTTTCTTTTGGATCTTTTCTCATATGCATTATCAATTGTATTTGGTTCTTAATAAATTGTATTTGGTTCTTGATAAATGCTTGGTGCCCAAGTTGAGTTGGGGGCATATCTTTTATTTAACTCCACCACCTTTTCTTGTCACTACCCCATAATTCCACCATTCAACTATATTTGATCTTTGCATTTTATTGGGTTTACCTCTAGCTCATGTGGGTTGGGATGGATCCACTTCTAGTTACACATGCTTCCCTATATGATTCATGTTGTTTTCACATTGTTGGTATGTGGAGAGCCACATGGCCACCTTTCCATGCATGTGGATAGTTTCACTTTCTCTATCTTCCATATGGTTTGTTTTGGGAACAATTGAGCATGGTTTAAATATAATTGGGGCCAAATGATCTTCTAGTGGGACATACACACTAGCATGGCCTATTATATTCATTTATGCTTAAATCCACCGTTACCATATTTTATCAAGCTTGGAGCTTATGTGGTGGTCTTTATTCAAGTATGGATGTGCATGGGGGTAATAGATGCCTATAGGTATATGTAGTTGTTTTCACAACTAATGAATGTGGCAATTATTCTTCATGCATGGCCCATGCAATGCCCTCACTTGTTCTTCTATTTTTGTTTCTTTGGGAATATTTGGGTGGAGTTTGTTTGAACTCAATTGAAATAAATACACCAAATAAATGCTTATTTCTTCTCTTGTCCTCCGCCTTGGAACTCTTTGAGTGGTTTTCTCTTTGTCAAGCATACATGGGATGGATATTTTGTTTTCACAAAATGACATCATGTGCATGCCACATGCAAGATCATCTTTTCTTCCACCTCTCTCTCCTTTGTTCCTTTTGTTTTCTCCCTTTGTCTTAATTCAAACTCCTTTGGTGTCTTTATCCTCTTCAAACCCTAGCTCCTCCATCTATTCCTCCCACCTTGTCCACCATCTACACATGCATGTATGCATACATGTGCCTTTTTCCACTTCCTTTCCTCTCTCTTTTCTAGATAAACCGATCCCTCTCTCTCTCTACACCTATCTAGAACCCTAACCCTAACCCCTTCTTCCTAGCCTCGACTAAACCCTCACCTCACCAACCTTCCTGCCTAGGCCACCACCACCCTGGCTCGGCCCCAAGACCCCTAGCCTAGCAACCCAGCCCGAGCCACCATGCCGACCCCTGCCGGTCTAGCCCTAGCCGAGACCCTCTCCTCTCTGTTTTCTCTCCCACTGCCAAGCCAGGACCCACCCGAGCCACCTTGCGTCCACCTCTCTGGCCCCAGCTGCAGCCCCTCCCGAGCCCCGCTGAACATGTGAGGAGGAGGAGAAGGAAAGGTGCACGCCACCTTTTTCCACGCCGCCACCGTCCACCCCATGTGCTCTCCCTCTGCCTCGACCTTATCTACCCCCTCCGCTCTACCTAGCGTCGCCCCAGATCCCCAAGGCCCTGCCGCCGCAGCCCTTCCCCATATACCTGCTACCCCCTCTCTCTTCCATCTCCGTTCGGCCATCGTCGGCATCGACCTGCCACGGCAGCGAGGAGGAGGCGGGCGTGGCGTTGAGGCATTGGGGAAGACCGAGGAGACCCTCTGGACCGTCCCCGTACACAGTAGTGAGGAGGAGGCGGCCGGTACACGCTGCAGCTCATCACGCCGACAAGAAACCCTAGCCTCGGGTCTTTAGCTCCGCCACCGATCCGCTGTGCTCCAGGCCGATCCGCCACCACCAACCTCCCCGTGGTGAGCCTTCGAACCTCCCAGACACCACCTCTTGTCGATCGGCTTCCTGGACACGCCGCGCACTCCGGCGAGCACTCTCTGTGCACCGCGCTCACGTTCGCCACCCTGTCGTTGTGCCGCAGATACATCATCTAGGCGCGAAGCGTTTACCCAACAATAACCTATGCTAGCCCCAGTGGTCGTCGCCGCCCGCACGCGCTCGCCAGATCACGAGTTCGATCCCCACCGCGCTCCATTTCCCCGTGCCGTCAGTTTCGTCAGAGAAAGCCGATGGCAGAAAAACAGTAGCTGAGGCCTTTTGCGAATACCCCCTGCCTTTTGTTTTCCTCAACCCGCGCTCCAGCCCAGACCCATCGGTCAGCCGCTGTTGCACTTTTGTAAAAAGGTACCCAGGTTGTTGGTCCCTCACCCCGCAGCCCCCGTCTCGGCCACGTGGTTGCGCCCTCTTCATGCGCCCGCGTGTGGGTCCGCACAGACGCGGGTCCCGCCTATCATCCTTCGTGGCTGGCTGAGCGCCCGGTGAGAAAAGCCGCTGCGTCGTTTTCCCGCCAGTTCAGCAGACGACCCCACCTGTCTGTGACTCGGGCTAGCTTCCTCTCTGTACAAAAAGTCTCTGAACTTTTTCTGTTTAATAAAAATGATTTTAGAAGTTGTTAAATATGTTTTAATCTAGAAAATAATATCTTTTAATTGGTAATTCCAAATTTGACAAATGATATATATTTTTGAATCAAAAAAATGTGAGGAATTCAAATCTGCCATCCAAAATAATGTTTGACTATTTTAAATTTTCGAAATTGTTTAATTGCAATAAAAATGCGTTTTCTTAATTAATTAATAACTTTAATTCTACAACTCCAAATTTGACAAATAATATGTCTAAATCGATCAGCGCGACGAGCCCGTTCTATTTATGCATTTCAGGTTCTGAATTGCCACATGCATCATATAAATATTAAGTGGACAACAAGTTATATGGGAGCAAAACTTGACTAAAAACTTAATAAAATGTTTTATTCTTGTACCGCACACCTCACCTATGCCATGCGATGCTATGCCATGTAAATTGTGCATCATTCATCATGGCATGCTTGTTTGCTTGTCACATTTTATTTATATGCTTGCGCACTTTATTTATGTTGGCCCTTGTTTGTTTGGTTCTTCTTTCGAATAGACGCCGAGTAGGGGAAATATCAGGAATGCCAGGAGTACTACCCAGATCCATCCCTCGCTTCAACTGAGCTGCCCGGCAAGCACTACCACATGCTTGCATACATAGAGTACCTATTGCTTCTATCTTATTCTTGCATCATGGAGTCGCGAATGCATAAAACTGAATCCCAAGTACTGCATAGCCTTTACTTTAAACCCCACCGAGCTTGTTCCTCCATCCCATGAGCCATTACTACAGGAGTTGTTTGAGCCATGCGAGTCATAGAACAACATGTGTAGGGTATGTGAGTCTCTGATGGAAAACGAGGTACCTAAACAACTTAACCTTAGTAGTACTGGGATAACTAATGAAAGAGGCACCGGTGGGCAATATCTGTTATTTGGTTTTTATGTCCACTTGTGTCCCATAGGACACCGAGTACTTGATACCTGTTCCTTGACTATCGCACTATCCACATATGGGACCATGAATCCCCTTGGCGCGAGCTCGATTCATTTCTTATTTCTTGGGGCCACAAAGTAGTTTGGGGCTTTATTACTATCCTGTACCTATGCCATGTTTTACTGCTTTATTTAAGTTTGTGCGTGGAGCACCTGTACTGTTTTGGATCATGGAATGTTTTCGCGGTATCGACAAGCCCAGTCACACTTTCGGGTTCCAAGTCGTTTAAAGCCATTGACACAAACCTTGGGTCCGTCTCGGAGCCGGCCAACTTCGTTGCGGATATCTTAATGGGGCGGCCCCCTGAAATATTTTATGAATCCCGTGAATGCTTTGTCGTGAAAGCCTCGTTGGGTTTTGATTTGGTTTTTCTGAGGTCAATCATGTGTGTGTTGCTATTTGTGCACCCCTGTAGGGTAAATCTTTCTGAAAGCCGTGTCCGCGGTTATGGACGACTTGGAGCACAGTTTCTCGATCATAGACAAGTATAACTAAAGTACCTCTTTTAATTTGACTAAATACCTGACTAGTAAATAGTCCAATACTCATGGAATGGTTTATAAAACTACCAACCGATGTGTTGTTCGTCTGCTTTCTCGTTGGTAAGCGAGAAGGATGATGGATCTGTTACTTTATACTGTTATAACTGTTGTTTCTAATTAACGGACATCCGTATATCATTAGGCGGATGGTTAGCGAGTATCTATAGACTTGTTAGTTGTTATCTTTTGCTGCAATTGCGTCACCCCAGGTTATGTCCCCTTTAGAGGCATAAAGACTTGCTGAGTACCCCTAGGGTCTCACACGATAAATTGTTTGATTCAGATGAACAGGTGTATTCGCAATATGGATACTGGGTGGAGGAGAGAGATGATGTTGGCAACGATCACTCGGTGTAGAGATTCTGGGGATGGGGATCCATGAGATCTGTGGGAGGGATGTGCTTACTTATGTGGCATCTTATGCCGATTTGCTTCTTGTCCGTACTCGGATCTTGTTTCCCGCTTCCGCTTGATACTCTATTGATTGATGTATGAGGAGCTATCCTACACTATTATCTCTATCTAGGATATTTGGATCTTGCCGTATGGCGTTGCAATATTTCTATTTCTTTTAGATGGTATGGCTCTGAGAACTGTTGTAATGTAGCTTGCATACATACTAACTTGTGTATGTATTTGATCTCTTCGCCTGTTGCCTACGCCGCTCGCTCTTGTCCCTATGTCTTGGAAGTGGTTAGGGCGGCCGACGGGCCTACACGTGGGTGGCCCCTGGGCCCTCGCTGTGCTACTTTAACCACTTTTGGATCATCCAGGCTTGAACTTAGAGCGTAGGGTCCGAGGTTGTTACAATCTGCCACTATGATGCCTCCATTTGGAGTGTACACAGTGGTAGTGCTTTTGTATGCTGGCACCAAAATGGCTATGTTTGTGCCTATTTAGGGTTTTTTGTGCAGGTTTTTCTTTTTAAGTTGCCAATGTTTCGCCAGAATGTTGATTCATTTCCGTTCCGGCGAATTTTTGGCACTCCTAGACATAGAAAATTAGGAAAGGTTATGCCGAAATTTTCTGTGAATTTTTGTGCTTATTAGTTCCATTTATTTGTGTGTTTAGAAATGTCGGCGGAGCTGGGCCCTTCTAACAAGAAGCCCTTTTGGGAGCAGCAGGCGGAGATGGAATCCCAAGAGGACCCGGAATTCATTCCGTGGGACGATGAGATGGAGGTGGACGAGGATACCTCATCGGGCGATGAGGAGATGGGGGACACCGATGGAGACGCCACTACCACTGATGGCGGCGGTGAAGCTACTACGGACGGTGCTAGCACATCGAAGAAGGCCCAGAAGGAGCAGGCCCCGCTCGTGGTCGACATCAAAAGGTCCATCATCAGAAGCATGAACACTGAGCGTGCGCCTTTGGAGTCGGCCGAGATTGTCGCGGGTTACTCAAACCAGCTCGGGGAAATCCTCCAGAATACCATCACGATCAACATGGAGAAAATGAAGGCCGAAGAGAATAGGGGTTTCTGCATCTAGCTCTTCCAGAAGCTGCACGCAAGATACGCATTCCTGGGTGATGAGGAACACAAGTACAATAACGACAATCTCAAAGGGAATCCGGTGAACAAGTACGCCCTTAAGAAGATGACCAAGGACTTGTCGAATTGGAAGGTCCGAGTGAAGAAGCTGATTTTCGAGGACGAGCAAAGTTATTTGGAGGTCGTCAAGAGGGAGCCTCTAGTCATGGAAGAACACTTCAAGGTGTTCAAGGCCAGATGTGAATCTGCCATGGGCAAGGCCAAGAGTTAGTACTTCAAGGAGTTATACGAGAAGAACATTGGTACCCACTATCTCGGCTCCGGTGGTTATAGAGCTGCGATTCCCAAATGTGAGAAGGAGGACGCCGACACTCGTGCAAAGGGGTTAACACCTCCCTTTGACGACATAAAAGAGCCGCAGGCAAAGCACTTTGTCAGGGCCCGGTTTGCCAAGCAGAAAGGGAGTTCTGATTATTCCTCGGAGCCCGTCGGCCCCTTCGCTACGAAGGTGATGGACTTCATGAGAAAATATGTAAGTAGTTTGCATGCAAGTCGATTAATTGCGTTCATGATTAATCAATGAAGTCCAGTTTTCTGATCAAATGCTTCTCGTTCCTTGTGTGTAGTACAAGGAGTGTAGGAGCTCCTCATCCCAGGGGTCGGCGTCTGTCGCCAAGTGGGACACCACTTTTAACAGGACGCTGAACCGAACCAAGAATGTCGATCCCCTGGCGGCCCTATCATCGGCTGGTCATGTGGTCGGCTTTGGCGGCATAACATGGTCCGAGTACTATGGAACCACAGAGCGGAAGGGTAGGAAGGCCGAAAGCTCTGAGGTAAGACACCTAAGGGAACAGGTGGAAGCCTTTCCCAATATAGTCCAAGATGCCGTGAACCAGGCTGTGTCAGCTGCCGAGACAGGTTCCAAGAACAAGTTCATACACAAGTCCAGGCATAAGTCCAGTCACAAGTGAACGATAAGGTCAATACCATCCTTCCCGCCTACATGGAAAAGTACAGCAAGTGGCAGAAGGGTGATAAATGAGGGCCACCACCGGTTCCTAACCTCGATAGCGCCCAATCGGAAAACATGGCACGGCCGGAGGCACTGATGACTCCTCCAGCAGGGCCGGTGGTCGTGGAGACTCTTCCAGCTTCGGAGCTTAACTTGCCCGCTGCAGCGAAGGCGCCGGTCCGCACCACCATGCCATCAGGCATCCACTCCACCACTTGCACGCTCAAGCCTACTGACGGCGGTGTCTCGACCTTGGCCGAGTTCGACGCCCTCAAGGTAACTAACTAATTAAAGCGAGAGTTGGGAAGCTTAACCACACCAATGACTTGATCTTCGTTTTACTGACGCTCGACCTACATGTCTTTCGCAGGGAGACACTCCTTGTACTCTAATGCACTGGGTGGGCGGCCAGTTGAAGGATGTTGCCAAGGGTAATATCGTTTAGTCGGAGAACCGCAAAATGCACCATGTCACAATGCCACCCGACATGATGAGGGTCAGATATAGTATGGTGCTTCCGAGCTACGAGCAAGTGGAACCTCCCTCTCAACCTCAAGGATGGGATGATGAGGAGACGGCGACGGTCCTCAATACCGGCTTCGGCTACTTGTACCTATGGCCGAAGAGCCAGATCCATTTTGGGATGGAGGACCAGCTCAACATTACCCCAGAGGTAGCACAACCAGCACATGATGAAGACTTCGAGATGGCAGACTTGGACAACATGGCACAGGATCCCTATGACGATGATGGAGAAATTGATCCAAACTTCGGCGACCAGTTTGTTAACAGAAGGTTTTCTGATTGGTATGAGCCGGGACCATCAGTGTGGGGTCCCCAGATTAACCATCCGAGAAATCCCTGTTATGTATATATCCGCGTTCCCATGATCAGTGAGCCATGGAACATAACCGACAAGTATCATTACAACATCCGAAACATAACGAATTTACAAGAATTACATAAATGCCATTATGACTACACCATCATTAGCAACGGAACATCATCACACGCAGAGCGCAATCGTGCCTCAACCTATAGGCGACTGACTGGGAATACGGCCTAGCTCGTTGGCGTCACCTTAATCTTCCGATGTCGAACCTCTGAAAGCCTGGCCAAGTAAATAGCTAGGTACAATGCCATGAGTACTTTTGAATGTACTCGCAAACCACCAAGATACGTGAAACAAGGAAATGCAATTCTGGCTGTGGCGAGATAACTCTATCTAGAGTTGTTTTTTAAAAGCCTAGATTATCACTCGTAGTTATGGCATCTCCATATCTTTGTTGAAAAAGAGTTTTGAAACATGCCTCTATTTTAGAAGTCAAGATATTCCCATATCTTTGTCAAAAACCTTTTCGAAAATAGTTTTAGGGTAAAACCCCCTTTTTAAACCTCTTTGACCACCTCTGGTCAAAGCGAAACTTTCAACTCAGGTTCCCCCGGAACCCCCATATTTCATCCATGATTCCAATCAACCACCATTTGGGTACTCCTAGCCAACACCTTTCCAACCGTCCTTGACCGTGGACACAACTATTCGAATAGATTATACTCTGCAGAGTTTGCGCACTTTCCCCACAAGAATAAATACATCCACCGGGATAAAACCACGGCCCACTACGCATGGTAGATGGGGGTCCGGATAATCAAACCTAACCTTTCTCTTGTCGACCCTAGCAAAGGCTTCTTTTCCTTTTGGGTTTGTTCTCCCCGGCAACGAGTATGTGGCTCCCAGCAATAGTCCTGCCTTCTGTACACGCGTATACCCAAACCGAAATTTGGCGTATACCTTAACTTGGTGACTCCACTTCCTTCCGTACCACCTAAGTCATACCGTCCGCGGGAGACCCAATTGTTGCACCGGCACTCATGCCAAGACAGGCTCACTCTTGACGAAGCAATCTACAGGCTCTAGATCCGTAGATCTATTAGCGCCTGCCCGGAATTCAGGGGATTTCTCCCCATAAGCGTTGTACAAGCTGCCTCGGCTAATGAAGACAAACTACGAGCTAAGCCCCAGCACCTAGGGTAATGTGGTTGCATGGATAAAAATTGTTCTGGTAAAGGCGTAGAACATCCCTTCTCTTTCTCTTGTCCATTTTCTCATTTCTCATCATCGCCACTTATTTAATTAACACATCCACCTGGGAACGATGCCTCTTCCCAAGGGTTTTACAAAGCCGTTTTGAAACATTTGTCATAGGGTAAATCCCAAAACAATTTATTTAACAAGAATCCGTGGTTTCCAACGAGGTGGGGTGCTAATCATTATAACCTGGATCTAAAGGGTAAAATGGTGGGTACATTCAAGGGTGCGTGTCATTCTAGACAACAGGTCATAACTTGGAGGAGCCAAGTTATATCGTAGTATTTGTAAAACAAGACATGCAGGTAATAATGCAAGTTATAAAGGAGATACAAAACAGATAATAAACAGAATAGGACAAGTATCGGAATTCGGGAATGGTGGCTTGCCTGTGATCAGCAATAAGTCCCTGGACTTCCTTAGATAACCAAGAATACCCAATAAATAGTAATAGAAGTCCCTTTCTTCTTGTCACCAAACAATCACACTATCGTCGTCATCGAGTATACATGCAAGCAGACAATACCACAATCAATACAAGGCATACAAGCACCAAACCATACAACAAACAAACATATGGCATACACTTTAAATTGGTAGATTTTGGAGAAGTTGGGCAGTAGTAATGGAATTACTAGATTGTCATAGATGTGTTTTCCCTTGGAAGATAGTTGTCTAGGCTATTTACCAAGGAATTGGGATGAAGGCTTGAGTTCTGTAGGATGCCAATGTGCAACAATGATATCCTCATATAGGTCTTGTCAAAACAAGCCCAACCCAAGTGGTTTCACTAGATTATCATTTACCTAGATTTAGTTATGCTTTCTATAGTGGAATAAATTCTGGTTTGAGGAAATAATTCACCAGAAAAGTTTTGGAGCTTCAAAAATTATTTCCTTGGGTGGTTAGGTAGTGTTTGAGGTACTGAACCACCTAGAGTTGGAATCCTATTAAAAGAATTACCAGAATGTCCTTAATAAATCATCAAAGGCAGTTCTATATGGTTTTTCTCTTTTTCACCAGATTTCTTTTGCAGAATTTTTAGTGTGATTCAAACCTTGCATGGTAGGTATTGGAAATAATTTTCTGTAGAAATTGTAATTACCCATTTTGGGTAACCAGAACTACTGGAGGCATTTATGTAGTGAAAAAGGGATACACAGAGCAGTTTAATTCACTAGAATTCAACCAGAGCTCAATAAAACCTGAGCTTGTGGGGTTTGATAGATACTGATAATACACAACCCTGGGAGTTCGAAATAGGTCAATACCTCATTTGGTTTGACGTAGGGAATTTTCCTAAGGTAGAATATGGCTGTTTTTGTTATTTTCACTATAGGATAACAAATGCTCAACTTGGCATAAGGCCAAATCCAGGAGATAGGTACATGCAACTCCTACCAGATACAGTTGGATTTACCCAATTTGGGTTTACCAAACTCCCTGGAAGATTTATTTAGTGAAAAGGACACCATGTGGTAATTTAATTATCAGAAAAGAACAAAAGTTCTTTTGGGAAAAACAGAGGTACTGCATGTTTAAGAAAACCTCTAAGGGCTACCAGAAATTTGAATCTTGGCAATTGGGACAGATTTGCACTTTTATTTTGATTTAAACTAGAGGGCAACAATCTGGAGCTGGGTGAAAATAATAAAACAGAGGGGGTAGTGGGCTGGAATTCCGGAGGGGAGTGGGCCGCCGGGGCAGATTCGTCCCACTCGCAGCGGCGCACGCGCGGGAGGCCGAGTTCGAATCTGGCAAGCGGGGCCCGGCGGTCAGCGAGATAGGACGGCGAACAGGTGTCCACGGATCTGGGCCGTTGGTTCAAGTGGGATCCGACGGTGCCAGGTCATCTTCGACCTTGGGACAGGCCGGCGGAGGAGGAAGCCCTAGCGGGCACCGTCGGTGACGGGGAGGCTCACTTGGGGGCTCATAAGCGACCGAGGAGGTGACAGGGCGACGGAGGACTCCAGGGCGAGTCCAGGGAGGGGCGGCACGATGGCGGTTGCCTCCGGGAAGAAGCTCGTGCGATGGTGCCTAAGCGGAGCTTGTCGGTGCTTCGTCGGTGAGGTCGGAGGAGGCGTTCCTAGGCCAAAACAAGCACAGGGCTAGATAGAGGGGGAAGAGGGGGTCACAGTGGAGTGACATGTAGAGGGGGAAAGAGGGGGAGGAGGGAGCCTTGCTCGGTTTTTGAGGGAGGTCGAGTCTCCTCCTTCTTCTTCTTCCGGGCAGCACAGAGCAGGGGAGGTAGAGGGGGTACTGGGGAGGTAAGTGAGGAGGAGATGGGGCAAATGAGCTAGGGAGGGGTGCTGGGGGTGGCCTCTAGCCTTTATACCGAGAGGGAGAGCTAAATGGTGAAAATGTCCACTTTGGACATGGAGGAGGGGTAGTGCTGGCCTGGGATTGGCCTAGAGGGCGGTGGGGAGGGGTAAGAGTGGGATCTGGTCGTGCTGGATCTTAGAGAGGGAGGGAGTGGTAGCTGTTGCAATTAATCTCACATGCTTGTCTCTCTCTCTCTCTCTCTCTACTTCTCACTTCCAAGCACATGGGACAAGGGATTTCTACTGTAGCTTATCTATAGTGCACACGACCAGAGGAGTATTGGTTGCTGGGGAGGAGTGCTTGACAAGCTTTGGGGAGGGCTTGGTCTTGGTTTAGCTCAAGTTTATTTGTTTTGCAAGATTTTGATCACAAGAGAGCTTGTAAAGGAGTTCAAAGATTTGCATTCGAAGGGATGGGGGAGATAGTACTGGTGGATGGGCATGGTCAAGGTACACTCCTAGGATCTATTTGGGATTTTTATGAGGGGTTTTAGTCCTCTCAAATCCATTTATTCAAAATGGGCAGAAGTAGTTTCTAGAAGATCATTTGATATAATCACATTGGACAAGGTTGGTTTTTGGTGTGAGAGGGTCCCAAATGTGAATACACTCTTAGGGGAATTTTCCCAAGATTTATTGGGGATTAAAATTATTTAAAGCAATTATTATTCCATTTTTGCCTTTTAAGAAAATAGGCAAAAATAAATAATAAAGAATCTCAAAAATATTTATTTTGATGGAAGGATAGAGTATGATATATGGAACTCACATGATCCAAAAGTTGGGGAAGTGTTTTGACAAAAACCAAACTTTCCATTGGGGAAGGGGTTTAGGGATTTTGTCTTTTTAAAGGAATTAAATAGATTTGGAGCCATAATAATTATGGGTAATTTTTGAGAAATCTTGATGATCAAAGTAGATGATGTAGAAAAGGTGTAGCAAGCATTTGCAACCTTGGTAAATGGAAATCTAACTTGAATAAGATGGAAAACAAGGAGTTGTGGATCTAGGGTGATGTTATTTTTATACTACCAAAACCTTGTTGGATCTTGGAGCTCAGAGCTCACCTTGATGCAAGGGATATATGGATAGCTCGACCAAGTCATATATGTGATCATGGCAGATGGAGTTTGGATTGGTTACATTTGAGGTGGTCAGGAAGTGATGGCAAACTTTGTTGAAAATAAGGCTGCCATACTAGACGAGTCATGATACCTTATAAACCAAGTGGGGTTTAAGAAGCACAAAGATCCACTTGGAACAAGTGAAGTATATTTTGATATACCTATAAGAGTAGATCACAAACATGCAAATAGTTGGTCCATAGAAGGTTGGATGATGGTGGGAGCTTCTGTCAAAGTAGGATGATGACTAGATTTGCAGGAAAATGTTATTTTCTTGCCTGCAAAACCATCAAGAACAAGTAGGTTGGAGGATGATCAAACCAAGGTCAAAAGTGGTACTTGGTAGTACTTAGGATGGTTAACAAGATGGTTCAAATTCATTACCAATAATGCACAAGGGTTGAGAAAGGGAGACATCCAAAGAGGTGATGTTGGGAATAGTTTTCTAGACTCAGCCAAATTTGGCAGATTTATGGTTTTTGACTAGAATGTGGGTGGTGATGATTTTGATGGGTTGCAAGGTACCAAAGCATCATCAAGTGGGTGATGCTGTAGAGTAGATTAAGTAGAAGGGATCCATGCTTGATATTGGTCTTCATTAGCTTGGAAGCTTCTAGAATGGATCACTGCAGAACTGATCTGGTTAAGGGTTTGATATGATCACCTGGTGGCTAGGGATTAGATCCAGCTTTGTATTCTTGCTTAGGGTGGGGTGATTTGGAAACATCTGGATCCTAGTGATGAGCTCCTAGAGTAGCTCATACTATCTCCTAAGCAGACCAATCAAGCAGCAGATCAAGGCAATTCATCTTATAAACTAAGCAGATCCACTACTGGGGTTACCATCAAGCCTAGGTTGAGGTAAGTTTGGGGCATTTTGAAGAGGTTGGAGTTTGAATGAGATGAGAGTCCTTGGTATCTCTACCAAGAGTAGAATTCAAATGCTTTTGAAAAGAGGTTTTGGGAGAACTAGAGATAAGATTAGTTGAGGGTTCTGTCTTGAAAACATAAGGAGGTTATAGCTCTCCATAGTTTTGTCAATGGAAGCTACTAAACTAGTTTTGGTTACACAAGCATCTTGGGTCAGGTTTTGAAATGCCAGAACATTTGAGAATATGTAAAATGAGCCAGGATAGTTTTGTTAAATAGGCTTTGTCAACTAATGGTGAAGTAAGGAGTATCATATGGTATACACTCACATGCATAAGTACAAACAAACAACAAGCAAACACTGCACCCATGAACAAGAAAAAGTTTTTGTTCCCCCTGATTTTTGCATTCTGGACAACTAATCAGGGTTGCTAAAATTGGGATGTTATAGACCTTTCCCCCTTAAAAGAATCTCGCCCCGAGATTCGGGAGGGTAAGGTTAGGGGATTTGTGTTGGAGCTAGTGCTATGTGTTTCTTGCGTACTAACTTGTCGAATTTTTCTTTGAACAGTGTCACTTCGACAGTGAGGTTGAACTCCAGTTGTCTTGAAAGCACGAGTGTCGAGCGGGCTTCAACCAGGATTGCGAGGAGTGATCTTCTGGCTGTAAGGATTTACGGCGCCTTTCCTAAGGGATTATGGTATTCTAGTATACGACCTTGGGTCCAACTATTGGATTGCTTCTGCCAGAGGGTTATTCCATTTTGCGGGAAAGACGCGGTCTTGCCCCCTTAGGATTAGACTGGGGTAGATCGAAGAGTTACAAGCCGAGGAAATCCTTATGAGGGCGGCAAAAGATAGTTCTTAAGGTAGAGTACAACGCCATAAGGGAGGGTATCATCATAGGTGTTGTTCCAGGGGGGGGGAACATGGACTAGTTTATTACAAGTTGCACTTGCCGATGTTCAGGGAGTTCTAGGGTAAGTTAAGGAGCTCCTCCCTCGATTGTACTTCAACGATATGTAGTAGTTTGGAGATGCGAGTTGATTCCTCAATCTTGAGGTGTAGGGTTGCGAGAGGTCAGATGGTCGTCCTTTCTTGGGGTAAGGACCTTGGTGCCTTCGGGCTTCACCATTGCGGAGTCCTTGACGGGTGAACGCTGGGTCATTCTCGATTGAAGTGACCATTTTGATCACATGAGAAATAGGTACCTTTATTTCGGCGTAACTAAATTGACGACCTTCCTATGCTGACACCGGGAAGTTGTTGGGCCTTGCCAAGGAGGAGATATACTGGACAGTCGACAGGGACATGGTCTTGCCATTCGCAAAGGAAACAAGTGATAGACAGAGTTGGGCAAACTCTGGGCGAATGGGTTTTCCCACAGTTTGGCAGTGGCCGGAACACCTGCTGGATTGGTGTCCTTCTTCCCCGCAACAGCTACATGCTTTCTTCGAGCTTCCGGTCGTTAAGGCCATCTTGAGGGAGTTCCTGTTGGTGGTACACGTTCTGGTTGGGTCTGATGCAACGTCTTGGGTAAAACACGCAAGAGGGAAAACATCGAGCAAGTATAGCAATCCAAGCAAGTTATTACATAACCAACTAGTCTGCACCCAAAGGTGCTAATACTACTTAAACATTACAAAACGCGTTCAGGGACGATACATGACTCTACCCTATTGCTAGGTGGGCGAGTACAGCAGAGCGGGTGATTACTCGGAGGGTGCATCTGTGGTTCTTTGCTGATTCCAGGGGGTTTCAGCTACTGTAGATCCTCTGGGGTATGTGGGATATTCAGCTCGTCTTCAGTGAAGGTGAGAGTGGTGCCTTTCCAAGGTGCAGGGTTGGATGTTGGCTCGGCCGGCGCGGGTGACTGTACGATAGGGTGGTACTCATTAAGGAAGGGGAGTTCGTCATCAGTCCCGGGATTCTCGTCTTCAGGGGTTGGGGTACTTCAATGGTCAGCTTCTTCTCCAAGCGAGCATTGGTGGCTCTAAGACTTCTTTCGCGCTTACGGAGAAGGTTGATATCCATCTTTAAAAGCAGATTCTCTCGCCTGGCCTTGTCAAGATCTTCCTGGGAACATTGGATTAGGTATTCCAGGTTCTCTAACTGATTCCCGATGCAGCTGGTGAGGAAGGACTCGGTAGGAAGTCCATCATGGTAGCGCTTTCCAAACAGGTGGTAGGGGGTATCCTTCAACTCATCTTCGTGGATCTTCCAGAGGCACGCCATGATCTCTTGTATGGCTCGCACCATGCCATCTACCCACTTGCTGTCAAGGAAGGTGAAGATTGTGGGTGCGGTGTCCTCATCAGGGGAGGGAATCACAGCCTTGATGACCCATTGCATCACATTGGTGTTACTGCGAGGGAGTTTGGATCCTTCAATCGTCGGCGTGGGCCTATTGACTCTCTTCAACAGGTCATGAAGCTGCTCTTCAAAAGGCTAGGAACTCTCTCCAATGATGATGCGCTCTGAGAGGAATGAGGCCATCTACTGCAAATTTTTGAGATGGGGTTGGGTTAGTGACAAGTGTGCAGGATTTTAAGATTAGAAATCATATTAATGCAAGTAGTTTTCAAAATGGAGGGGAAAAGACGTAAGCACTTTTGCAAATAGTCATCTCTTCTCCCTTGTCTTTTAGAAAATAGGTTTGTCGTTTCCTGTCTATCGTCCATGCTAACTAAGGTCTCCTAAAGTGAGGATGGCTCTGATAGCAAGTCTGTGGGGTCCACGGATTAACCATTCGAGAAATCCTTGTTATGTATATATCCACGTTCCCATGATCAGTGAGCCATGGAACATAACCGACAAGTATCATTACAACATCCGAAACATAACGAATTTATAAGAGTTACATAAATGCCATTATGACTACACCATCATTAGCAGCGGAACATCATCACACGCAGAGCGCAATCGTGCCTCAACCTACAGGCGACTGACTGGGAAGATGGCCTAGCTCGCTGGACGTCACCTAAATCTTCTGATGTCGAACCTCTGAAAGCCTAGCCAAGTAAATAGCCAGGGACAATGCCATGAGTACTTTTAAATGTACTCGCAAACCACCAAGATATGTGAAACAAGGAAATGCAATTCTGGCTGTGGCGAGATATCTCTATCTAGAGTTGTTTTTGAAAAGCCTAGACTATCACTCGTAGTTATGGCATCTCCATATATTTGTTGAAAAAGAGTTTTGAAACAAGCCTCTGTTTTATAAGTCAGGATATTCCCATATCTTTGTCGAAAACCTTTTCGAAAGCAGTTTTAGAGTAAAACCCCTTTTTAAACCTCTTTGACCACCTCTAGTCAAAGCGAAACTTTCAACTCAGGTTCCCCCGGAACCTCCATATTTCATCCATGATTCCAAACAACCACCATTTGGGTACTCCTAGCCAACACCTTTCCAACCGTCCTTGACCATGTACATGTCTATTCGTATAGATTATACTCTGCAGAGTTTGCGCACTTTCCCCACAAGAATAAATACATCCGTCGGGATAAAACCATGGCCCACTGCGCACGGTAGATGGGGGTCTGGATAATCAAGCCTAACCTTTCGCTTGTCGACCCTAGCAAAGGATGCTTTTCCTTTTGGGTTTGTTCTCCCCGGCAACGAGTATGTGGCTCCCAGCCATAGTCCTGTGATGGCTCGGTGTTGATATAGAGCTCCTTGGGAACCCCAAGACGAAGGTATGATGAGCACAGTAGCAAGTTTACCTCCTTTATGAAACCAATGTTTAATCGAACCAGTATGAGCAAGGAAACACCCCAAAGGTGTTGCTAGCTGAGCCTTGGCAGGCGCACTACCGCTGCTAGTAGCAATGTGGACACCTGCATAACACAACCACAGAACTTTGTCCCGAACTGGCGATGAGGTTGTCAATCTCACTTTGTTTTGCTCGAAACAAAGGATTAAACGTATCGAATGGAAAGAAGTAATAGTTTGCAGAAAGTAAACACAAAGCAGTAAACAGTTTATAGATTGTACGTAAAAGAAAGGACCGGGATCCATAGTTCACTAGAGGTGGCTCTCCTTAAGATAGATAACATGCTGGGTGAACAAATTACAGCAGGGCAATTGACAAACATCGAGAAAGCAATACAAGCATATACTAATCAACTTGACTCCTTTGAGACTTGATTGGGCATTACAACATTATACATAGACCGCCATCCAACTGCATCTATGACGAATAATCCACCTTCAGGTTATCATCTGAACCCCCTCCAGTATTAAGTTGCAAGCAACAGATTATTACTTTACGAATTGCGTGTAAAGTAAACAATACGATTGCTCTTTGAACAAAGGATTGTTGTTTTCTCCCTAGTAGCAATAGCACATCTAGTACCTTGGAGATTTCTGTCACTTCCACAGATTACCAGGGCATGAACCCACTATCGAGCATAAATACTAAGTCTTGGAGTTTCTAGCATCTACTTGGCCAAGATAGCTACTAACAATGGAAATCATGCAAGATCACAAATAACAAAGACATGATAGAATCAATAATGAATCTGAAATGGCATCTCAATATCCATCGGATCCCCGCAAACACAACATGTATGATTACAAATAGATGATCTTGATCATGAACGGAGCTCACAAGATCTAGACATGAAAGCACAAAGGAGGAGAACCATCCATCTAGCTACTACATGGATCCTAGTCCAAGGATGAACTACTCACGCATCACACCAGAGGCTTGCATGGTGATGAAGAAGGCCACCAGGGTGAATTCCCCTCTCCGGCAGGGTGCCAGGAAGAGCTTCAGATCCCTCCCGATCTAGGGATGGAGACGACGGCGGCTACAGACTCTTTCGTGGATTTTTGATCGGGTACTTAGGGTTTTCGTCCCGGAGGCATCTTATAGGCGGAAGGGGAGCCCGAGGGGGTGCCGGAGGCAGCCACAGCACCCCTGGCGCAGGCCAGGCTAGGCCGCGTGACCAGGTGGTGTGGTGGCCCCCTGGCCCCTCTCCGTCTCGAATTCTGGCATCTGATGACTTTCGGAAAAATAGGTACTTTGGCTTTTGTCCCGTCCAATTCCGAGAATATTCTTTTTGTGACTTTCCTAGAACCAAAAACAGCAGAAAACAGGCAGCTGGCCCTAGGTTGGTCCAAGAAATCATATTAAAAGTATTCGAAAGTGTGGACAAACACACAAGAAAGTGGATAAAAACAAGCATGGAACATCAAAAATTATAGATACATTTGCAATGTATCATCCTGCCTTCCGTACACGCGTATACCCAAACCGCAATTTGGCGTATACCTTAACTTGGTGACTCCACTTCCTTCCGTACCACCTAAGTCATACCATCCGCGGGAGACCCAATTGTTGCACCGGTACTCCTGCCAAGACAGGCTCACTCTTGCCGTAGCAAGCTACAGGCTCCAGATCCGTAGATCTATTAGCGCCTACCCGGAATTCAAGGGATTTCTCCCCATAAGCATTGTACAAGCTGCCTCGGCTAATGAAGATAAACTACGAGCTAAGCCCCAGCACCTGGGGTAATGTGGTTGCACGGATAAAAAATGTTCTGGTAAATGCATAGAACATCCCTTCTCTTTCACTTGTCCATTTTCTCATTTCTCATCATCACCACTTCTTTAGTTAACACATCCACCTAGGAACGATGCCTCTTCCCAAGGGTTTTACAAAGCCGTTTTGAAACATTTGTCGTAGGGTAAATCCCAATACAATTTATTTAACAAAAATCCGTGGTTTCCAACAAGGTGGGGTGATAATCATCATAACCTCGATCTAAAGGGTAAAATGGTGGGTACATTCAAGGGTGGGTGTCATTCTAGACACCAGGTCATAACTTGGAGGAGCCAAGTTATATCGTTGTATTTGTAAAATAAAACATGCAGGTAATAATGCAAGTTATAAATGAGATACAAAACAGATAAAAAACAGAATAGGACAAGTATCGGAATTCGGGAATGGTGGCTTGCCTGTGATCAGCAATAAGTCCCTGACTTCCTTAGATAACCAAGAATACCTAATAAATAGTAATAGAAGTCCCTTTCTTCTTGTCGTCAAACAATCACACTATCGCCTTCATCGAGTATACATGCAAGCAGACAATACCACAATCAATACAAGGCATACAAGCACCAAACCCTACAGCAAACAAACATATGGCATACACTTTAATTTGGTAGATTTTGGAGAAGTTGGGGACTAGTAATGGAATTACTAGATTGTCATAGAGGTGTTTTTCCCTTGGAAGATAGTTCTCTAGGCTATTTACGAAGGAATTGGGGTGGAGGCTTGAGGTCTGTAGGATGCCAATGTGCAACAATGATATCCTCAGATAGGTCTTGTTAAAACAAGCCCAACACAAGTGGTTTCACTAGATTATCATTTACCTAGATTTAGTTATGCTTTCTATAGTGGAATAGATTGTAGTTTGAGTAAATAATTCACCAGAAAAGTTCTGGAACTTCACAAATTATTTCCTTGGGTGGTTAGGTAGTGTTTGAGGTAATGAACCACCTATATGGTTTTTCTCTTTTTCACCAGATTTCTTTTTCAGAAGGTTTTAGTGTTATTCAAACCTTGCATGGTAGGTATTGGAAATACTTTTCTGTAGAAATTGGAATTACCCATTTTGGGTAACCAGAACTACTGGAGAGATTTATGTAGTGAAAAAGGGGTACATAGAGCAGTTTAATTCACTAGAATTGAACCATAGATCAATAAAACCTGAGCTGCTGGGTTTTGATAGATACTGATAATACACAACCCTGGGAGTTGGAAATAGGTCAATACCTCATTTGGTTTGACCTAGGGAATTTTCCTAAGTTAGAATATGGCTGTTTTTGCTATTTTCACTATAGGAGAACAAATGCTCCACTTGGCATGAGGCCAAATCCAGGAGATAGGTACATGCAACACCTACCAGATACAATTGGATTTACCCAATTTGGGTTTACCAAACTCCCTGGAAGATTTATTTAGAGAAAAGGACACCCTGTGGTAATTTAATTATCAGAAAAGAACAAAAGTTCTTTTGGGAAAAACAGAAGTACTGCATGTTTAAGAAAACCTCTAAGGGCTACCAGAAATTTGAATCTTGGAAATTGGGACAGATTTGCATTTTTATTTTGATTTAAACTGGAGGGCAACAATCTAGAGCTGGGTGAAAATAATAAAACAGAGGGGGTAGCAGGCTGGAATTCCGGAGGGGAGTGGGCCACCGGGGTAGATCCGGCCCACTCACAGCAGCGCACACGCGGGAGGCCGAGTTGGAATCTGGCAAGCGGGGCCCGGCGGTCAGCGAGATAGGACAGTGAACAGGTATTCGAGGAACTGGGTCGTCGGTTCAAGGGGGATCCGACGGTGCCAGGTCGTCTTCTACCTCGGGATAGGTCGGCGGAGGAGGAAACCCTAGCAGGCACCAGCGGCGGTAGGGAGGCTCACTTGGGGGCTCGTCAGCGACCGAGGAGGTGACAGGGCGACGGAGGACTCTCGGGCGAGTCCGTGGAGGGGCGGCACGGTGGCGGTTGCCTCTGGGAAGTAGCTCGCGTGATGGTGCCCGAGCGGAGCTCGTCGGTGCTTCGCCGATGAGGTCGGAGGAGGCGTTCCTGGGACAAAACAAGCATAGGGTTAGATATAGGGGAAGAGGGCGTCACGATGGAGTGACATGCAGAGGGAGAAACAGGGGGTGGAGGGATCCTTGCTCGGTTTTTGAGGGAGGCCGAGGCTCCTCCTTCTTCTTCTTCTTCCGGGCAGCACAGAGCAGGGGAGGCAGAGGGGGTACTGGGGGAGGTAAGTGAGGAGGAGAGGGGGCAAATGATCCAGGGAGGGGTTCTTGGGGTGGCCTCTGGCCTTTATACCGAGAGGGAGAGCTAGATGGTGAAAATGTCCACTTTGGACATGGAGGAGGGGTAGTGCTGGCCTGGGATTGGCCTAGAGGGAGGTGGGGAGTGCAGAAGTAGTTTCTAGAAGATCATTTGATATAATCACATTGGAAAAGGTTGGTTTTGGTGTGAGAGAGTCCCAAATGTGAATACACTCTTAGCGGAATTTTCCAAAGATTTTTTGGGGATTAAAAGTATTTAAAGCAATTATTATTCCATTTCTGCCTTTTTAGAAAATAGGCAAAAATAAATAATAAAGGATCTCATAAATATTTATTTTTGGGATGGGAGGATATAGTATGATATATGGAACTCACATGATCCAAAAGTTGGGGAAGTGTTTTGACAAAAACCAAACTTTCCATTGGGGACAGGGTTTAGGGATTTTGTCTTTTTAAAGGAATTAAATAGATTTGGAGCCATAATAATTATGGGTAATTTTTGAGAAATCTTGATGATCAAGGTAGATGATGTAGATAAGGTGTAGCAAGCATTTCCAACCTTCGGAAATGGAAATCCAACTTGAATAAGATGGAAAACAAGGAGTTGTGGATCTAGGGTGATGTTATTTTTATACTACCAAAACCTTGTTGGATCTTGGAGCTCAGAGCTCACCTTGATGTAAGGGATAGATGGATATCTAGACAAAGTCATATATATGATCATGTAAGATGGAGTTTGGATTGGGTACATTTGAGGTGGTCTAGAAGGGATGGCAAACTTTGTTGAAAATAAGGCTGCCATACGATATGAGTCATGATGCCTTATAAACCAAGTGGGTTTAAGAAGCACAGAGATCCACTTGGAACAAGTGAAGTAGATTTTGATATAACTATATGAGTAGATCACAACCATGCAAAGATTTTGTCCGTAGAATGTTGGATGATGGTGGGAGCTTCTGTCAAAGTAGGCATGATGACTAGATTTGCAGGAAAATGTTATTTTCTTGCCTAAAAAACCATCAAGAACAAGTAGGTTGGAGGATGATCTAACCAAGGTCAAAAGTGTTCCTTGGTAGTCATTAGGATGTTTAACAAGATGGTTCAAATGCATAACCAATAATGCACAAGGGTTGAGAATGGGAGACATCCAAAGAGGTGATGTTGGGAATAGTTTTCCAGACTTAGCCAAATTTGGCAGATTTATGGTTGTTTACTAAAATGTGGGTGGTGATGATTTTGATGGGTTGCAAGGTACCAAGGCATCATCAAGTGGGTGATGTTGGAGAGTAGATTAATTAGAAGGGATCCATGCTTCATATTGGTCTTCGTTGACTTGGAAGCTTCTAGAATGGATCACTGCAGAACTGATCTGGTTAAGGGTTTGAGATGATCACCTGGTGGCTAGGGATTAGATCCAGCTTTGTATTCTTGCTTAGGGTGGGGTGATTTGGAAACATCAGGATCCTAGTGATGAGCTCGTAGAGTAGCTCATACTTTCTCCTAAGCAGACCAATCAAACAGCAGATCAAGGCAATTCATCTTATAAACTAAGCAGATCCACTACTAGGGTTACCATCAAGCCTAGCTTGAGGTAAGATTGGGTCATTTTGAAGAGGTTGGAGTTTGAATGAGATGAGAGTCCTTGGTATCTCTACCAAGCGTAGAATTCAAATGCTTTCGAAAAGAGGTTTTGGGAGAACTAGAGAAAAGATTAGTTGAGGGTTCTGTCTTGAAAACATAAGGAGGTTATAGCTCTCCATAGTTTTGTCAATGGAAGCTACTAAACTAGTTTTGGTTACACAAGCATCTTGGCTCAGGTTTTGAAATGCCAGAACATTTGAGAATATGTAAAGCCAGGATAGTTTTGTTAAATAGCCTTTGTCAACTAATGGTGAGTTAAGGAGTATCAGATGGTATACACTCACATGCACAGGTACAAACGAACAACAAGCAAGCACTGCACCCATGAACAATAAAAAGTTTTTGTTCCCCCTGATTTTTGCATTCTGGACAACTAATCAGGGTTGCTGAAATTGGGAGGTTACAATCAGGCACACATCAAGTTGCCGATACCCAACCAGCATTGGCGAAACCCCCTTGCCAGGTGCGTCTCTTCCCAACTAGTCAGGAGACGCCGCCACCCACCCCCTTCACCGAGCCTCTGAGGCCAACAGTTCCTTTGATCAGCCCCAACACCCTTCATAAGGTGAACACGGTGGCCGAAGCCCCAAAGGGCAGGAAGCAGGGTCGCAAAAGGAAGCCTAAGGGTGACCAGAGAAAGGGTCCAAATCTTGTTATGTGGGCTCAGGAAGGACCTGCGGGGTAAGCCAGGAATCAGCAGCATGTGGCAGGTGCACCGATGATGTGTAACTCATTGCTCGAGGTCGCAGGCTCTCAAATGCACAATCTTCATTATAGATGTCTCATAATTGAGGAGCGCCGCATTCGCGAGAACGATCAGTTGTACCTTGTTTTCAAGGCTAAGGTGCCTTATGTGTCGTGCTTCATCAGTGTACCTCCCGGGATATCTTCTACCTGCGGCATTCCGACATCTTCAACATGTTGAACGGGTTTTGGCTGCACAATACCCTGGTCCCACTATTCTCCCTCAATATGGCCATGCAGATCACCAGAGACAAGATCCCGGGCATCCATATAGTGGATCCCTACTTCATGCATGACGTCGTCCTGAAAGATGCCGAGGACATAGCGCTGGCGATCGACTACCTCTCAACCTTCCTGCAAACATACTCGGACAACGATGTGATTCTCCTTCCCTACCATCCCATCACGGAGGATGATCGGACAGGCTGCATGCTCATATGCTTGAATTTGAAACACTCAACAGCCGTGTACCTCGACTCAAACAATGCGATCCCGAAAAACTACACCAATATCAAGAACATTCTTGATCGTGCTCTCACCGGTTACATCGCAGTGGGAGGCATCAAACCGGCAACGCCACATGTGAAGTTCGGCGCGCACGTGTTCTGCCACAACACCAAGTTCGCCTACATCAAGCAGTTGTCTGGCAGCAGGAAGGATGCCTTCTACGCCATTTACCACATGAAGGCATTCTTCAATGACATGGAGATCAAAACGTTGCCATCTGACCTCGCGAAGTGGGCTGAAAGGCTTGCCATAATACATGATCGCAACCTCAGGCGGCACTTCTTTGACATCCAGGAGGAGATCGCGACAATCGTGCACCAGGGAGTCATGAAATCTATGGGCACCTTCTATGGCGGCCATACACCACCCAACAGGGAGATAGACGAATGCTTAGTGCAGCACGGTGACCGTAGGACATTGATGCAGATGGCGAAAACTCGTTCGGGCTTCATTAATACCCCCTAAAGCCGACTCAATAGCCGAAGAAGTCTTGATGATTGCATTGCCTGGGTAGCTAGCTGTTAGTTTTGAACTCGTGTTGTAACCTCTTATCACTATGTTAAACGTGCCTAGCAAAACCTCTAGAGTATGTTTCGTCAACCGTTGAACATGATTATGAGCGACACTAGCTAGTTATTTTTGTTATGAACTATTTTAAGTGCTTGTTTATTTTCATTCATTATTGCGGCCCTACTTCTTGTGGTTTGCTTTCTTTGTCTTTCTTAGAAATGCTGATGATTAAAACATTTTGTGGCGTCATGTGTGTGACCATGCCGTTGCTGGATCTGGTGTGCCAAGTAGACTAGAGTTTTGTGCATATACTCTACTTGCCATACCAGATCCATTAGCGGCATTGTCATTTTTCGTGCCCAACCTAAGTATGAAGCAACTATTTCATCTCGTAGCCCCAAAGTCGAAAGAGGACAATTTTTTTCGAGATTCACATACATAAGACATAATATGTCTAATGGTAAGCCAAGGAAAGGATTCTAGGTCCACGACAACAACTCCTTTCGACACACCAAACTCGAAATGAGTCGTTGCCGTGGAGACCGAATCCTTTCCTTGCTTTACCATTAGACATAACATGCCCATGCTATATGAATCGTTGAAGTATATCTCTTCTTTTGTCTTTGGCGATATGAATAGATTAGATAACATGAATTAAATTAAATGGTGAAGTATTTAGTTTCAAATATCTCATTGTAGCCCCAAAGTCGAAAGGAAAGACATTGCTTCACTATTCGTATAGCATTGGCAACATTGTTATATGAATCGTGGAATGATTTCTTTCCTTTCATCTTTGGAGATATAATGAAATGATAAAATATTTCATCTCGTAGCCCCAAAGTCGAAAGAGGACAAATATTTTTGAGATTCATATACATAAGACATAATATGTCTAGTGGCAAGCCAAGGAAAGGGTTCTGGGTCCACGACAACGACTCCTTTAGACACACCAAACTCGAAATGAGTCATTGCCATGGAGACCGAACCCTTTCCTTGCTTTTGCACTCGACATATCATACCCATGCTATATGAATCGTGGAAGTATTTCTCTTGTTTTGTCTTTGGCGATACGAATAGATTAGATAGCGTGAATTAAATAAAATGGTGAAGTATTTAGTTTCAAATATCTCACGGTAGCCCCAAAGTCGAAAGGAAAGACATTACTTCACAATTCGTCTTTGGCGATACAATGAAATGATAAACTATTTCATCTCGTAGCCCTAAAGTCGAAAGAGGACAGATATTTTCAAGATTCATATACATAGGACATAATATGTTAAGTGGGAAGCCAAGGAAAGGGTTCTAGGTGTCACATCCCAAAACTTTAATCCAATCTCATCAAGATCAAATCATCCAAAAATAGGGTTAACAAATACTTTTCCAAATTTAAAATGAAAGCATTCATATGTGTATGCATTTAAAATAGGAGTTGTTTGAATTGCCATGATTGAATGATCCAATGCTTGTAAAATGTTTCTTAGATGATTTAAACATCATCTACATCATTCCCAAACTTTTCCTAAAGAAAATCAAATCAAAAAGAATTAAAGGGGAGGAATGGTCATTTTGGCAAATTTAACTCTCATGCCTACTTTGGCTATTCCTAGTACTCAAAACTTAACAGAAATAATTCTTGATCTTTGCACCCCTTGCTAGTACACGTAATGAGGTACCAAGGCCCACCTTTGGATCCACTAAAAACATTCTGTTAACTATTTTAAATGACAGTTTAAAATTGAATCTAATGCATATGCATAGATCACCCCTATTTCAAAAACCCTCTATTTGAGCTCCATTTTCAAAACCCTTGCAACCAGAGACTACCTATCACTAGTGGAGATCACTCAAAATTTTTGAACTCAAAATTCAAAACTTTTTCTCCTACGGCCATTTTGTCAAACACCTTGTTAGCAAGATCATTAAGGCCTAACTATTACTGTTTTGGGCTGATTTTGTCTAGCAATTCTGTAGTGCTTTGATCATCTTGTCCCCCCTCAAGCCAGACCAGACCAAACCCAAAAATAGAGGGGCAGAGCGGCCAGGAAACGCCGCACCCGGAGCTTGTCGAACATGTCGATGCCGCCCCCAGAGCACGCACTGCCCCCGCGTGCACAAGCCGCCGCTCGACCGCAGCCCGCGCCCACCGCTCCGCCTCGACCTGGAGAACACCCCGGACACCCCCGTTCGCCGCCCAAAGCCCCATAGCCACCGCTCGCCGTGGACACCGCCGCCTCTGCCTCTCAGAGCGCCACCTCGCCCAGACCGCATACCACCGCCCCTACGGCCGCATTTAATTCCTAGAGCACCGCCAGGAGACCGCCCATTGATCGCCATCCCCAGCCATGCCGCTAGCTCGCCGTAGCCATGTCGCCACCGTCGACCGCCCATCCCGCTCGGTCTCATCGTCGAGCCAATAAAAGGAGCCCTCCCCAGCCATTCCACTCCCCTCACCTCTCTGAACATCACCCACCTCTCGCTAGATCAAGTGGAGCAGCAGCTCGCTGGAATTGGAGCCGGAGCCGCCGCCTCTGGAGGAGAAGGGTGCCATTGATTCCGACCACCCCAAGCTCTGCCGCGACCACGCCTCGCCTCGCCGTCGTCTTCCACTTTGTTCGCCCGCATCACCGACCCTGCTGGAGCCCTGGTACGCCCCTAGTAGACCCCCACCGAGCCGCTAGGGTTCGAGCTCGCCGGCGACCTGTTCGTTGTCGATGACGACCCTCAGCCGTAGATCTAGCCTCTAATCGCACGGCCCACGGCGCGCGTACCGTTTCGCGTGTTAAGTGCCGCTGACAAGCGTGACCCCCCTGTCAGCTGAGCCCCGCGCCGCGGAGCACCACTGGGCCGGCCCATTCCTTTTCCCGCGTTAGCCCACAGATTCAAATCTGGATTTTTCTTTTAGTTTGAATCTAGTTTCTGTTCACTAGTTTGAAAATCAATTCAGAGAGTTTAAAAATCCAAATGGCATGAAACCAATTTTGTCTAAAAGGTATTAAAATGATCTATCCAAGCCCGTTGGATTTAATTCATTTAGAGTTATAGATCTCTCCTAATAAAAATAAGAAGACATAAGCTTTTGCAACTTGAAACATTTTTATAAAATCAACCAAGTTAGCTTTTGAGTTGATTCCAACTCTCAAAAATCACATTTCATCATATCTGTCTAAATATTTAATAATATTAAGGTTTACATGCAGTGACTTTGGACTAGTACCAAAATAATGCTATATAGGCATTTCTAGTCACTTTAAATCATTAAATAATAAACTTAAACCAAAGTAATATTGATCCAACCTTTAAATCTCATTCCCACAAGTTAGAATATGTGGTGAGGACATGGGTCCACATGATCCCATATTTTGGTGGTGAATATTCAATTTTAGTTAATATTTCAATGAGTAGAAATTACTTTTCCAAAATAAAAAGGTTGAAACTATTGAATTAAACTTGTGATTCTTGTGATGATACTAGATCATCAATTGTGTGTTTTAGAATGCTACTTAGCCTAGTTAAGTATTGTTTGGTGATTGTCTACTCCCTATGTATTTATAGACGCTAGTACCGACCAAGCCTTCGAGGAGGAGTTCTACCAAGAAGAAGAAGAAAACTTCAACCACTGCACCAACCAAGGCAAGCTATTAGTGGCAAGCTAACCATTGGAAAACATACTTTAGCAAGCTAGAATAAAACTAGATGGTTTAGCAAAGATGCCTTAAGCATGCTTTGATCACACCCCTTTAACTATTAGTACCCCAAGTCTTATGGATAAGTTTTACCCCCCTTAGTTTACACAAAGTTATTTACTTAATTTTTGAAGGTAGCATAAAGAGTATAAAACTTGACCTACTTAGAAACCTTTAGATGTCATTCTATGGCATCAGATTGATCCCATCTTTCCCCACCTTAGTGAACACTCTTAACTTAGTACCTTAGTATAGATCAAAAAACTTGAGTCACTTTAGATGGGAACACTTGGTGAAAATGAATTATGAAAACCTTGGAATGATGAGTCATTCTATTGAGATGTTTTGACATGTGTTGAGAAACACAACTGGTTTATGATGATGAAAATGATGAGGCATGTGCCTTAACCCTTTTATAAAACTGATGGTTGGATTCGGATGCGATACCATTCCAAATTTACCGTACAACCACATTACCTGAATTGGGTAAGGCTTAGCTGGAAATTTATATGCATTAGTATTAGTTCCCTCACGGGAGAGGTTTGAGCTGAGGCTACCTCTCAATGATGTCCACCTATGCAGTGCCCAAGATGAATGATGGTCATGGTTGGGAGGCCATGCTCATAGGAGAGGTGCTTGTACTAGGGTGTGTAAAGGGAAGGTTATGTTTGATTATCTGCATACTAAGTATGATGATTCAGGGTTATCCCTGACAGATGTATCGAATCTTGTGGTGAAATTGTACCACCTCTGCAGAGTGTCAAACTATTCGAATAGCCGTGTCCGCGGTTATGGACAGTTGGAATGGCCATACTGTTTCGTTGTCAGATGTTTTCTAAATAACTTGAAATGAATGATGAACTTTGACTTGACCACGACAGGGTTGTGTTGATGATAATAGCTTCCCAACTTAAGTGATTCTAGAACTTACTTTATCTTTCTTTGCTTCTGAACTCAGCTTAGGTTTCAAACTTAATTTGATGGTTAACTTAGATTCAGTACTTTAACTTGGTGGTAGTAGTTTGCGAGTACTTAAAGAGTACTCATGGCCTTTGTCCCTGGCTATTATCATTGCCAGACTATGAAGGATATTATCAAGATGATGGTCAGCAGGACGGCTATGATAACTAGGACTATCTGCCTTCGTCAGCATTGCCTATGCCCCCTGAAGATGGACCGCACCGCTACGCTATCGTTTATTTCCGCTGCTTGTTGTATTAAAGACTGGATCATGAGATCCTTATTTGTGTAAAACCTTATGTATGGTTTGTAATGGATGATGTACTGTGATATCCAATCCATTATGTCTTGCAAAAATGGTAATCTTGGGATTGCGAGGTATGGCATAACGGGCATCTGGGATTAAAAATCCAGGTGTTGACACTAGGTCCATGGCAACGACTCCTTTAGACACACCAAACTCAAAATGAGTCATTGCTATGGAGACCGAATCCTTTCCTTGCTTTGCCACTTGACATATCATGCCCATGCTATATCAATCGTGGAAGTATATCTCTTCTTTTGTCTTTAGAGATACTAATAGTATGAGGCACGAATCCAAGTCATTCTTGGTTTGCTTTTTTAGGTCTTTCTTCGAAATGCCGATGATTAGAACGTGTTGTGGCGTCATGTGTATGACTATGCTGCTGTTTGATCTCGTATGCCAAGTAGACTACTAATTTTTGCATATACTCTACTTGCCGCACAAGATCAAATAGCAAGCATTGTTATTTCCATGCCCAACCTAAGTATGAGGCACTAATGCAAGTCATTCTTGGTTTCCTTTTTTTTGTCTTTCTTTGAAATGCCAATGATTAGAACATGTTTTGGAGTCATGTGTATGACTATGCCGCTGTTTGATCTCGTGTGTCAAGTAAACTAGTAATATACTCTACTTGCCACACGAGATCAAACAGCGAGCATTGCTATTTCCATGCATAACCTAAGTATGAGGCACTAATGCAAGTCATTCTTGGTTTTCTTTTTCTTGTCTTTCTTCGAAATGCCAATGATTAGAACGTGATTTCTTACATCTCGTTGCACCCATATATATATCCATGATCTTATCTTGTGAACTGCTATTGCTTTGCACTGACATAGATAATATCATCTATCTTGTGTATAGGAGATGGCGAAGAAGTGTTATGTCATGTACGTCGGCAAGGTTCCAGGTTTCTATGAGGAGTGGGAAGACTGCCCGAAGCAAGTGAATAAATTCTCGGGCAACAGCTACAAAGGCTACAAGACTAGAGAGGTGGCGGAAGATAAGTGGAGGAGGCACGTGAGGAAGAGTGGAGGAACTTCCTCGTGATCACAACCTTGTTGCTCTTCATGGTAGGTTATGTGCTCTACTTAATCTAGATAGAGCTCCATCGTCAGAGTTCTAATGTGATTGTGAACTTGTACTCGGAGGTGTGAACTTGTGGCACAAACACTTGGTGTTGTGTGAAAACATGGCACTTGTTGATGTATGAACTCGTATGTCACGATTGATGTGTAATGTACTTGTATTCATGCTGGTTCTATTATGATTTTGCCAATTGCAAGTTTCTGGAAAATTATGTGATGTTTATACTGTATTCTGGACTGTATTGTATATTTGAATACCTGTAAACTGTAATTTGAAAATTGTTGTAAAACATGAATTTCAAAAATATACCCGAGGCGCATATGGGAAGTATGGGAGGCGCATATTGGGTACTACCGGATGTGCATACCATAACATATGCATGGCGCATATTGATACCCCACATGGATCCACTACATGTCATTGCATGTGTGTTCTATTCCTAAACCACATAGATCCACTAGATGTCATTGCATGTGTGTTCTTTTCATAAACCACATGGATCCACTAGAGTTCATTGCATGTGTGTTCTATTCCTAGACCACATGGATCCACTAGATGTCATTGGATGTGTATGTGTGTATCAGTGTGCATAATTGTGGTTTTGGAAAAGAACATATGCAACGATGCCACTACAACATGTGTGTTCTTTTCCTAAACCACATGGATCCACTAGAGTTCATTGTATGTGTGTTCTTTTTATAAACCACATAGATCCACTAGAGTTCATTGCATGTGTGTTCTTTTCATAAACCACATGGATCCACTAGAGTTTATTGCATGTGTGTTATTTTCATAAAGAACATGGATCCACTAGAGTCATTGCATGTGTGTGTATTAGTATGCATCATTTTGGTTTTAGGAAAAGAACACATGCAATGATGCCACTCCGAGATGTGGTGTCCAATCATGTCCAGGAAGCCTAGCAGCATATTTGGATTCACTTGTAGCATGCATTCTAGCACCACCTTGAAAGATGATGCATCACCACACCCACTTGGATGTGTGTTTGTGTGTATCGGTGTGCATCATTGTGTTTTTAGGAAAAGAACACTTGTAATAATGCCACTCCAGCATGTTGTGTCCAACCATGTTCAGGAACCCTAGCAGCATGCTGGGATTCAACTACAGCATGCATTCTACCACCATCTTGAAAGATGCTGCATCACCACACCTCATTGGATGTGTGTGTATTAGTGTGCATCATTGTGGTTTTGCAAAAGAACATATGAAAGGATGCCACTATAGCTGGTGTGTTCTTTTCATAAACCACATGGATCCACCAGATGTCATTGCATGTGTGTTCTATTCCTAAACCACATGGATCCACTAGATGTCATTGCATGTGTCTTGTTTTCATAAACCACAAGGATCCACTAGAGTTCATTGCATGTGTGCTCTTTTCATAAACCACATGGACCCACTAGAGTAATTACATGTGTGTTCTTTGCATAAACCACATGGATCCACCAGATGTCATTGCATGTGTGTTCTTTTCGTAAACCACCTGGATCTACTACAGTCATTGGATGTGTGTTCTATTCCTAAACCACATGGATCCACTAGATGTCATTGCATGTGTGTTCTATTCCTAAACCACATGGATCCACTAGATGTCATTACATGTGTGTTCTTTTCCTAAACCACATGGATCGACTAGAGTGAATTGCATGTGTGTTCTATTCCTAAACCACATTGATCCACTAGATGTTATTGGAAGTGTGTGTATTAGTGTGCATCATTGTGGTTTTTGAAAAGTACATATGAAATGATGCCACTACAGCATGTGTGTTCTTTTCCTAAACCACATGGATCCACTAGAGTGCATTGGATGCGTGTTATTTTCATAAACCACATGGATCCACTAGAGTTCGTTGCATGTGTGTTCTTTTCCTAAATCCACATGGATCCACTAGATGCCATTGCATGTGTGTTCTTTTCAAAAACCACATGGATTTACTAGAGTTTGTTGCATGTGTGTTCTTTTCATAGACCACATGGATCCACTAGATGTCATTGCATGTGTGTTCTTTTCCTAAACCACATGGATCCACTAGAGTTATTTGCATGTGTGTTCTATTCCTAAACCACATGGATCCACTAGATGTCATTAGATGTGTGTCTATTAGTGTGCGTCATTGTAATTTTGGAAAAGAACATATGACATGATGCCAGTACAACTTGTGTGTTCTTTTCATAAACCACATGGATCCACCAGATGTCATTGCATGTGTGTTCTATTCCTAAACCACATGGATCCACTAGATGTCATTGCATGTGTGTTCTTTTCATAAACCACATGGATCCACTAGAGTTCATTGAATGTGTGATCTTTTCATAAACCACATGGACCCACTAGAGTCATTACATGTGTGTTCTTTTCATAAACCACATGGATCCACCAGATGTCATTGCATGTGTGTTCTTTTCATAAACCACATGGATCCACTATAGTCATTATATGTGTGTGTGTAATAGTGTGTATCATTGTGGTTTTGGAAAAGAACACATGCAATGGTACCTCTCCAGCATGTGGTTTCTTCTCATAAACAACATGGATACACTAGAGTTCATTGCATGTGTGTTCTTTTCCTAAACCACATGGATCCACTAGAGTTCATTACATGTGTGTTCTTTTCATAAACCACATGGATCCACTAGAGTTCATTGCATGTGTGTTCTTTTCCTAAATCACATGGATCCACTAGATGCCATTGCATGTGTGTTCTTTTCATAAACCACATGGATTTACTAGAGTTCATTGCATGTGTGTTCTTTTCATAGACCACATGGATCCACTAAATGTCATTGCATGTGTGTTCTATTCCTAAACCACAAGGACCCACTAGATGTCATTGCATGTGTGTTATTTTCATAAACCACATGGATCCACTAGAGTTCATTGCATGTGTGTTGTATTCAAAACCACATAGATCCACTAGATGACATTGGATGTGTGTGTATGTATTAGTGTGCATCATTTTGGTTTTAGAAAAGAACATATGCTATGATGCCACTACAACATATGTGTTCTTTTCCTAAATCACATTGATCTAATATAGTTCATTGGATGTGTGTTCTTTTCCTAAACCACATGGATCCACTAGAGTTCATTGGATGTGTGTTATTTTCCTAAACCACATGGATCCACTAGAGTTCATTGTATGTGTATTCTTTTCATAAACAACATGGATCCACTAGAGTTCATTGGATGTGTGTTCTTTTCATAAAACACATGGATCCACTAGAGTTTATTGCATGTGTGTTCTTTTCCTAAACCACATGGATCCACTAGAGTTTATTGCATGTGTGTTCTTTTCATAAACCACATGGATCGACTAGAGTTCATTGCATGTGTGTTCTTTTCCTAAATCACATGGATCCACTAGATGCCATTGCATGTGCATTCTTTTCATAAACCAAATGGATTTATTAGAGTTCATTACATCTGTGTTGTTTTCATTGACCACATGGATCCACTAAATATCATTGCGTGTTTGTTCTATTCCTAAACCACATGGACCCACTAGATGTCATTGCATGTGTGTTATTTTCATAAACCACATGGATCCACTAGAGTTCATTTCATGTGTGCTCTATTCATAAACCACATGGATCCACTAGATGTCATTGGATGTGTGTGTCTGTATTAATGTGCATCATTGTGGTTTTAGAAAATAACATATGCTATGATGCCACCACAACATGTGTGTTCTTTTCCTAAACCACATGGATCCAATAGAGTTCATTGGATGTGTGTTCTTTTCCAAAACCACATGGATCCACTAGTGTTCATTGGATGTGTCTTATTTTCCTAAACCACATGGATCTACTAGACTTTGTTACATGTGTGTTCTTTTCATAAACCACATGGATCCACTAGACTTCATTGCATGTGTGTTCTTTTCATAAAACACATGGATCCACTAGATGTCATTGGGTGTGTGTGTATCAGTGTGCATCATTGTGGTTTTAGGAAAAGAACACATGCAATGATGCACTCCATCATGTGGTGTCCAACCATGTTGAGAAACCCTAGCAGCATCCTGGAATTCACCTAGAGTAAGCATTCTACCACTAGCTTGAAAGATGTTGCATCACCACACCCACTCGGATGTGTGTGTGTCTATTAGTGTGCATCATTGTGGTTTTGTAAAAAAACATATGCAATGACGCCACTATAGCATGTGTGTTCTTTTCATAAACCACAAGGATCCACTAGATGTCATTGCATGTGTGTTCTATTCCTAAACCACATGGATCCACTAGATGTCATTACATGTGTGTTCTTTTCCTAAACCACATGGATCGACTAGAGTGAATTGCATGTGTGTTTTATTCCTAAACCACATTGATCCACTAGAAGTTATTGGAAGTGTGTGTATTAGTGTGGATCACTATGGTTTTTGAAAAGTACATATGCAATGATGCCACTACAACATGTGTGTTCTTTTCCTAAACCACATGGATCCACTAGAGTGCATTGGATGCGTGTTATTTTCATAAACCACATGGATCCACTAGAGTTCATTGCATGTGTGTTCTTTTCCTAAATCCACATCGATCCACTAGATTCCATTGCATGTGTGTTCTTTTCAAAAACCACATGGATTTACTAGAGTTCGTTGCATGTGTGTTCTTTTCATAGACCACATGGATCCACTAAATTTCATTGCATGTGTGTTCTATTCCTAAGCCACATGGACCCACTAGATGTCATTGCATGTGTGTTCTTTTCCTAAACCACATGGATCCACTAGAGTTATTTGCATGTGTGTTCTATTCCTAAACCACATGGATCCACTAGATGTCATTCGATGTGTGTCTATCAGTGTGCGTCATTGTAGTTTTGGAAAAGTACATATGCAATGATGCCACTACAACATGTGTGTTCTGTTCCTAAACCACATGGATCCACTAGAGTTCATTGGATGTATGTTATTTTTATAAACACATGGATCCCCTAGAATTCATTGCGTGTTTGTTCTTTCATAAACCACATGGATCCACTAGAGTTCATTGCATGTGTGTTCTTTTGATCAACCACATGGATCCACTACAGTTCATTGCATGTGTGTTCTTTTCATAAACCACATGGATCCGCTAGAGTTCATTGCATATGTGTTCTTTTCCTAAACAACATGGATCCACTAGACGCTATTGGATGCGTGTATCAGTGTGCATCATTGTGGTTTAGGAAAAGAACACATGCAATGGTGCCACTCCAACAAATGGTGTCCAACCATGTCCAGGAACCCTAGCAGCATGTTTTGATTCACCTGCAGCATGCATCCTACCACCAGCTTGAAAGATTCTACATCACCACACCAACTTGGATGTGTGTGTATCAGTGTGCATCATTGTGGTTTTAGGAAAAGAACACTTGTAATAATGCCTCTCCAGCATGTGGTGTCCAACCATGTCCAGGAACCCTAGCAGCATGTTGGGATTCAACTACAGCATGCATTCTACCACCATCTTGAAAGATGTTGCATCAACACACCTCATTGGATGTGTGTGTATTAGTGTGCATCATTGTGGTTTTGGAAAAGAACATATGAAATGATGCCACTATAGCTTGTGTGTTCTTTTCATAAACCACATGGATCCACTAGATGTCATTGCATGTGTGTTCTATTACTAAACCACATGGATCCACTAGATGTCATTGCATGTGTGCTCTTTTCATTAAAAAGATGGATCCACTAGAGTTCATTGGATATGTGTTCTTTTCATAAACCACATGGATCCACTAGTGTTCATTGCATGTGTGTTCTTTCATAAACCACATGGACCCACTAGAGTCATTGCATGTGTGTTATTTTCATAAACCACATGGATCCACCAGATGTCATTGCATGTGTGTTCTTTTCGTAAACCACATGGATCCACTACAGTCATTGGATGTGTGTGTGTAATAGTGTCTATCATTGTGGTTTTTGAAAATAACACATGCAATGGTACCTCTCCATCATGTGGTTGTTTCTCATAAACCACATGGATACACTAGAGTTTATTGCATGTGTGTTCTTTTCCTAAACCAAATGGATCCACTAGACTTCATTACATGTGTGTTCTTTTCATAAACCACATGGATCCACTAGAGTTCATTGCATGTGTGTTCTTTTCCTAAATCGCATGGATCCACTAGATGCCATTGCATGTGTGTTCTTTTCATAAACCACATGGATTTACTTGAGTTCATTGCATGTGTGTTCTTTTCATAGACCACATGGATCCACTAAATGTCATTGCATGTGTGTTCTATTCCTAAACCACAAGGACCCACTAGATGTCATTGCATGTGTGTTATTTTCATAAACCACATGGATCCACTAGAATTCATTGCATGTGTGTTCTATTCAAAACTACATGGGTCCACTAGATGACATTGGATGTGTGTGTATGTATTAGTGTGCATCATTTTGGTTATAGAAAAGAACATATGCTATGATGCCACTACAACATATGAGTTCGTTTCCTAAATCACATTGATCCAATAGAGTACATTGCATGTGTGTTTTTTTCCTAAACCACATGGATCCACTAGACTTCATTACATGTGTGTTCTTTTCATAAACCACATGGATCCACTAGAGTTTATTGCATGTGTGTTCTTTTCCTAAATCACATGGATCCACTAGATGCCATTGCATGTGTGTTCTTTTCATAAACCACATGGATTTTCTAGAGTTCATTGCATGTGTGTTCTTTTCATAGACCACATGGATCCACCAAATGTCATTGCATGTGTGTTTTATTCCTAAACCACAAGGACCCACTAGATGTAATTGCCTGTGCGTTATTGGATCCACTAGAGTTCATTGCATGTGTGTTCTATTCAAAACCACATGGATTGTAGCATCCCAATTGTCTAACAATTGCAATGCTACTAGCCTAGACTATATAATGGCTACTTCATATATATAATTGTTGCATCATCATTATATCATGCTCATGTCATCATGCCTCCTTGCATTTGAGCATCATATAAAACCCTTTTTCATTTGGTTCTTATCTCATATGCATGGTTAATTGTATTTGCCTCTTGATATTGTATTTGGTTCTTGATATATTGTTTAATGCCCAAGTTGAGTTGGGGGCATATCTCTTATTAACTCCACCACCTTTTTCTTCACCACCTCATAAATTCCACCATCCAACTAAATATGAGCTTTGCATTTTATTTGAGTTTACCTCTAGCTCATGTGGGTTGGGATGGATCCAATTCTTTTCCACATGCTCTCATCTTGGCATCATGTTGTTTTCACATTATTGATATATGAGAGCCACATGGCCACTTTTGCATGCCTTGTGAGTGGGAACCTTTTTCCTAGCTTCCCTATGGTTTATCATGGAATTATGCTCATGTTGGGATATTTTTGGGACTAATAATCATCTAGTGGCCCTTACACACTAGCAAGTCCCATTTCTATTCAAACATGGTCATCTCCATCTTCTCCACATGGGGCATCCTTGTTAATTCTTTTTGCTTGGCCTTTATTCCAATTTTGGGAGTGCAAAATAATAATGCCATGTAATAATATTGTTTTCACAAGAATCAACATGGCAATAAACATTTTTGCATGGGCCATGCAAGTGCCACCTTTTCTAGTATTTGGTTTTTATTTGATTTTTGAGTGGATCATCACCTCTCTCCATCTCTATCTTTTCTTTTGGCTTGTTCTATGTTGATCTTGCTTAAACCCTAGCTTTCCACCCCTCTCTTTTCTTGTTTGATCTTTGTTGTTCTTGGCATGATCTTGTCCAAGGCAAACCCTAGCTTCAAACCACTCCATCTATCTCTCTCTATCCCTAGACCATCACCTACCCCATCTCCACCATACCATCTCTTCCCTCATCTTTTCTCTCTCTCTATTTCCACATGTTTGTGCTTGAGCTAGTTGGGGTATGCTATCTTCTAAAAACCCTACACCTAAACTCCTCTCTTCACCATCCCCATGACCTAAACCCTAAGTCTACCCCTCTCTCTCGGCCTCCTCTCTCCAGCCTAGCTACCAAACCCTAGCTTGACCACCTCCTAAACCAACCTAACCCGAGCCACCCCCTATCCCGAGCCCTCCCCTCTTCCTCTCTTTCTTGCACCACAAGATGGTCCAGCCAGAAGACCAGAACCACCAGCTCCATCACGTGCCTCCCCTGGTCCCCCTCCTCCTCTTTTAGCAAAACAACAAGAGGAGGGAGAAGAGAACACCGAGACCTCTCCCTACCTTGCCAAAAGCTACCTCACCAAACCCATGTGCTCTCCCCAACCACCCCAGCTCACCTCAACCACCTCAGATCCTATCCAGGAGGCTCCCCAGGCACCATCCTCCCTTCTTCTTCCTCCCCCAACATCCTTGCCATGGCCATGCTCCCCTAAAACCTAGCTTCGGCCATCAGAAGAGGAGGCGTTTGGAGTCGTGCAGGAGGGAGTCTTGGGGTCGGGGAAGCTTGATCGCCGACCTCTACTTCCTCCCAGTAGCCACAGGACGGCCGTGCCTCGCCGGAGCAGCCTAGCGCCGCCGTGTACCGCCGCAGGCCGAGCTCCACGGTCGCGAGCCCGCCGCCAGATCCCCTCCACCTCAGCACCGACGACCACGCCGGTAGGCTACTGGTGAGTCTCTCAACCCCCTAGACATGCCCCCTACCTTATCCTGCGCCGTAGCTCCGCCGCCGTCTGTCGAGCGCTCTGCGCGCGCCGCGTGCCGTGCGCAGGCGGGCAGCCGCAGCCCCAGGTTTCCCCTGTCCCTCTGTTCCTCGACGAAGCCCGGCCAGCACAGCCCACCCCTGTAGTTGCTCTCTGAACAAAAGTCGTAGCCCGAGGATCCATCTTCGTTTTTCCTTTTTGGGTCGTCGCGTTTCGTCCAGCATACATGTCGCCATCGTCGCCGGAAGTCGCCAGTCTCGTGCCGCCGGCAGCACCGTGTCTGTCAGCGCGCAGCAGCAACCGCTGCTCGTTTTGCGCAAAACACCCTCCCCTTTTTCCCGCCTGAACCCGCAGCCCCCACGACCCCACCAGTCAGCCACCCGACCCACTTTGCAGAAAGCCCCCAGATCTTCACCGCCTCAACCCGCAGTACCCTGGATCCACCACGTGTCAACGCCCGATAGCCGTGCGCGTGCGTGGCCCCTGTTCTGTCCCTGGCCCACATGTCATCCACTACGACTAGGTGCACCCGCGGTGTAAATAGAATTGCCGCGTGCTGAGTTGCTGAGTCAGCATCGACCCCACCTGTCACTGACTGTGGCTAGGTCTGGGCTGAGTAACAAAAGTCCAGAACCCTTTTTCTGAATTCAAATTCAAATGGTTATAATCTGTTTAAATATGAATTAATTCATAACTTTCAAATGGTTTGGAATTTGAATTCAAACTCTATATGAAATATGTTTTGTTTTTGAATGTTAATTCAAATCTTTAGTCAAATATTTTCAGAACTAATTCAAACTAGTCAAACCTTTGACTTTGACTCCATTTGACTAATTTTGACTTTAAAATAAATTTAAATTCATAATTCCAAATAATACAAATAATATATGTTTTCAAATCAGAAAAATATGAGGAATTCAAATATGCCCTCCAAAATATATTTTGAACACTTTATTTTCCAAGCTAATTAAATTACAATAAAATGCCCTTCCACTTTAAATAATTAATAACTTTTGCTTCATAAATCCAAATTTAACAAATAATATGTCTAAAATGATTAGCTCGACGAGACCTTTCTGTTTATGCATTCCGTGGTTTGAATTGAAGCATGCATCATATGAATATAAAGAGGACAGCAACTAAATTGAGAATAAAATGGGGCCAAAGCTCAATAAAAATGCTTTATTATTGTTTCCACACCTCACCCATGCCATGCTACTGTAACGCCATGCAAATTGTGCATCATTCATCATGGCATGATTGTTTGCTTGTCGCATTTAATTCATATGCTTGTGCACTTTATTTATGTTAGCCTTGTTTGTTTGTTTGGTTCTTCTTCGAATAGACACTGAGCAGGGGATATACCAAGAGAACCAGGAGCACTACCCAGATCCATCCCTTGCTTCAACTGAGCTGCCAGGCAAGCACTACCACATGCTTGCATACATATAATACCTATTGCCTCTTTCTTATTCTTGCATCATTGAGTCACGATTGCATTAAAAATGAATCCCAAGTATTGCATAGCCTTTACTTTTAAACCCCACCGAAGCTTGTTCCTCCATCCCATGAGCCATTACTATAGGAGTTGTTTGAGCCATGCGAGTCGTAGAACAGCATGTGTAGGGTATGTGAGTGTCTGATGGGTAACGAGGTACCTAAACAACTTAACCTGAGTAGTAATGGGATAACTAATGAAAGTGGCATCGGTGAGCCATATTTGCTATTTGGTTTTTTCAGGCTCACTTGTGTCCCGTAAGACCCCGAGTACTTGATTCCTGTTCCAAGAATATTCGCGCTATCCACATCCGGGAGGCTTATGAACCCCCCTGAGCCAGAGCTTGATTCATTCTTATTTCTTGGGGCCACAAACTAGTTTGAGGTTTTATTTACTATCCTGTACTTATGCCATGCTTTACTGCTTTATTTAAATTGTGCGAGGTAATGCACACTGTACTGTTTAGGTCCGTGACCCATTTTCGCTGTATCGACAAGCCCAGTCACACTTTCGGGTTCCCAGTCGTTTACAGCCGGCTCCACAAACCTTGAGGCCGTCTCGGAGTCAGCTAACTTCGTTGCGGGTAGCTCAATGGGGTGGCCCCCTGAAATATTTCTGAATCCTGTGATCGCTTTGTCGTGACTGCCTCGTTGAGTTTTGATTTGGTTTTTCCAAGGCATATCGAGTGTGTGTTGCTATTTGTGCACCCCTGCAGGGTAAAACTTTCTGAAAGCCGTGTCCGCGGTTATGGACGACTTGGAGCACAGTTTCTCGATCATAGACAAGCATAACTAAAGCACCGCTTCTAATTTGACTAGACTAGGTACCTGACTAGTAAATAGTACAACACTCATGGAATGGATAATAAAACTGCCAACGGATGGGAGGGGTTGTTCGTCCGCTTCCTCGTCGGTAAGCGAGGAGGAGGATGGATCTGTTAAGATTACCGCTATAACTGTTATAACTGTTGTTCTCAATTCACGGACATCCGTCTATCTCCGGTTAGGCGGATGGTTAGCGAGTATCTATAGAATTGCTAGGGTTTATCTTTTGCTGCAATTGCGTCACCCCAGGTTGTGTCCCCTTTAGAGGCATAAAGACATGCTGAGTACCCCTAGGGTCTCACACGATAAATTATTGGTTCAGATGAACAGGTACACTCACAAGATGGATACTGGGTGGAGGAGACGGACGATGTGGGCAACGATCATTCGGTGTAGAGATTCCGGGAACGGGGATCCGTGAGATCTGTGGGCGGGATGTGCTTATTTATGGGGCATCTTATGCCGATTTGCTTCTTATCCGTACTCGGATTTTGTCTTCCGCTTCTGCTTGATACTCTGTTGATTGATGTATGAGGAGATATCCTAAACTATTATATCTATCTAGGATATTTGGATCTTGCCGTATGGCGTTGCTATATTTCCTTTCTTTTTAGATGGAATGGCTCTGATGTACTGTTGTATGGTGGCTTGCATACATAATCATTTGTGTATGTAGTTGATCCCTTCGCCTGCCGATTACGCCGCCCGTTCTTGTCCCGATGTTTGGAAATGGTTGGGATGGCCGAAAGGTCTACCTGTGAGTGGCATTTGGGCCCCACCGTACTATTTCAACCATTTCTGAACATCCAGGCTTGTACTAGGAGCGTAATTCACCGAGGTAGTTACATGGATCCACTAGATGACATTGGATGTGTGTGTATTTATTAGTGTGCATCATTTTGGTTTTAGAAAAGAACATATGCTATGATGCCACTACAACATATGTGTTCTTTTCCTAAATCACGTTGATCCGATAGAGTTCATTGGATGTGTTTTCTTTTCCTAAACAACATGGATCCACTAGAGTTTATTGGATGTGTGTTATTTTCCTAAACCACATGGATCCACTAGAGTTCATTGTATGTGTATTCTTTTCATAAACCACATGGATCCACTAGAGTTCATTGGATGTATGTTCTTTTTATAAAACACATGGATCCACTAAAGTTCATTGCATCTGTGTTCTTTTCCTAAAACACATGGATTGTAACATCCCAAAACTTTAATCCAAGGTTATCAACATCAAATCATCCAAAAATAGGGTTAACAAAAACTTTTCCAAATAAATGAAAGCGTTCATATATGTATGCATTTAAAATAGGAGTTGTTTGAATTGCCATGATTGATTGATCCAATTCTTGTAAATTGTTTCTTAGGTGATTTAAACATCATATACATCATTCCCAAACTTTTCCTAAAGAAAATCAAATCAAAAAGAATTAAAAAGAAGGAATGGTCATTTTGGCAAATTTAACTCTCATGCCTACTTTGGCTATTCCTAGTACTCAATTCTTAACAGAAACAATTCTTGATCTTTGCACCCCTTACTAGTACACATAATGAGGTACCAAGGCCCACCTTTTGATCTGCTCAAAACATTCTGTTAACTATTTTAAATGCCAGTTTAAAATTGAATCTAATGCATATGCATAGATCACCCCTATTTCAAAAACCATCTATTTGAGCTCCATTTTCAAAACCGTTGGAACCAGAGACTACCTATCACTAGTAGAGATCACTCAAAACTTTTGAAACCAAAATTCAAAACTTTCTTTCATGCGGCCATTTCATCAAACACTTGGCATGCATAATCTCTACTCTAATCCTAGCTCACTGTGTACTACAGGGTTTTGCCCCCAATTGATCCCCATTTAATCCCCTTGTCCCCTCTTGATCTAACCAGAGCCTAACCAACCTCTTCCCTACCCCCTAGCTGCACTTCCATGCCATGCCGAGCACCACCTCGCCGGCCGACAATGCACTCGCAGCAGCAGCCCTCTCCAGCCCCTCTCCTCATGTCTAGCAGCTTGCCAGTGGTCCACCTCCACCGCCCAACCAGCCCCAGGCCAGAGACAGAGAGCTGAGTGGCCAGGAACCGCCGCGCCCAGAGCCGGTCGAGCATGTCGACGCCGCCCCCAGAGCATGCCCTGTCCCTGCTCGCACAAACCATCCCTTGGCACCAGCCCGTGCCCGACGCTCTACCTCGACCTGGAGAACACCCTAGACATCCCCGTTCGCCGCCCAAAGCCTTATAGCCACCGCCGCTTTGGCCGCGTAGAGCGCCACCTCGCTCAGACCGCGTGCCACCGCCCCTACGGCCGCATTCAATTCCTAGAGCACCGCCAGGGAACCACCCATCGATCGCCACCCCCAGCCATGCCTCTACCCCGCCGTAGCCTTGTCGCCGGAGTCGCCTGCCCATCTCGCTTGGTCTCACCGTTAGGCCTATAAAAGGAGCCCTTCCCGGCCTCTTATCTCCACACCATTCCACTCCCCTCACCTCTCTGAACCTCACCCACCTCTAGCCGGAGCAAGTGGAGCAGCAGCTCATCGGAATTGGAGCCGGAGCAGCCGCGGCAGGAGGAGAAGGGCGCCGTTGATTGCGACCACCCCAAGCTCCATCGCAACCGCGCCTGGCCTCGCCGTCGTCTTCCACATCATTTGCCCGCCTCGCCGACCCTGCTGGAGCCCTGGTAAGCCCCTAGTAGACCCCCACCGAGCCGCTAGGGTTCGAGCTCGCCGGCGACCTGTTCGTCGTCGACGACGACCCTCAGCCATTGATCTCGCTTCTAATCCTACGGCCCACAGCACGCGTAACGCTTCGCGTTTTAAGTGCCGCTGACACGTGGGACCCCCCCGTCAGCTGAGCCTCGCGCCGCGGAGCGCTACTGGGCCGGCCCAAATCCTTTCCCGCGCTAGCCCATCGATTCACATCTGGATTTTTCTTTTTAGTTAAATCTAGTTTCTGTCCACTAGTTTGAAAATCAATTCAGAGAGTTTTAGAAATCCAAATTGCACGAAACCAATTTTGTCTGAAAGGTATTGAAATGATCTATCCAAGCCTGTTGGATTAAATTCAGTTAGAGTTATAGATCTCTCCTAATAAAAATAACAAAACAGAAGCTTTTGCAACTTGCAACATTTTTATAAAATCAACCAAGTTAGCTTTTGAGTTGATTCCAACTCTCAAAAATCACATTTTATCATATCTATCTAAATATGTAATAATATTAAGGTTTACATGCAGTGACTTTGGACTAGTACCAAAATAATGCTATATAGGCATTTCTAGTCACTTTAAATCATTAAATAATGAACTTGAACCAAAGTAATATTGCTACAACCCTTAAATTTCATTCCCACATGTTAGAATATGTGGTGATGACTATTATCACTTTAAGAGTACTCATGGCTTTTGTCCCTGGCTATTATCATGGCCAGACTATGAAGGAGATTATCAAGATGATGGTCAGCGGGACGACTATGATAACTAGGACATCTGCCTTCGTTAGCATTGCCTGTGCCCCTGAAGATGGACCCCACCGCTACGCTTATCTTTTATTTCCGCTGCTTGTTGTATTAAATACTAGATCAGGAGATCCTTATTTGTGTAAAACCTTATGTATGGTTTGTAATGGATGATGTACTGTGATATCCAATCCGTTATGTCTCGCAAAAATGGTAATCCTGGGATTGCGAGGTAGGGCATAACGGGCATCTAGGATTAAAAATCCGGGTGTTGACATGGATCCACTAGAGTTTATTGCATGTGTGTTCTTTTCATAAACCACATGGATCCACTAGAGTTCATTGCATGTCTGTTATTTTCCTAAATCACATGGATCCACTAGATCCCATTGCATGTGTATTCTTTTCATAAACCACATGGATTTACTAGAGTTTATTACATGTGTGTTGTTTTCATTGACCACATGTTTCCACTAAATATCATTGCATGTATGTTCTATTCCTAAACCACATGGACCCACTAGATGTCATTGCATGTGTGTTATTTTCATAAACCACATGGAGCCACTAGAGTTCATCGCATGTGTGTTCTATTCATAAACCACATGGATCCACTAGATGTCATTGGATGTGTGTGTCTGTATTAGTGTGCATCATTGTGATTTTAGAAAAGAACATATGCTATGATGCCACTACAGCATGTGTGTTATTTTCCTAAACCACATGGATCCAATAGAGTTCATTGGATGTGTGTTCTTTTCCTAAACCACATGGACCCACTAGAGTTCATTGGATGTGTGTTATTTTCCTAAACCACATGGATCCACTAGAGTTCATTACATGTGTGTTCTTTTCATAAACCACATGGATACACTAGAGTTCATTGCATGTGTGTTCTTTTCATAAAACACATGGATCCACTAGATGTCATTGGGTGTGTATGTATTAGTGTGCATCATTGTGGTTTTAGGAAAAGAACACATGAAATGATGCACTCCAGCATGTGGTGTCCAACCATGTTGAGAAACCCTAGCAGCATCCTGGAATTCACCTACAGCAAGCATTCTACCACTAGCTTGAAAGATGCTGCATCACCACACCCACTTGGATGTGTGTGTGTGTGTATTAGTGTGCATCATTGTGGTTTTGCAAAAGAACATATGCAATGATGCCACTATAGCATGTGTGTTCTTATCATAAACCACATGGATCCACTAGATGTCATTGCATGTTTGTTCTATTCCTAAACCACATGGATCCACTAGATGTCATTACATGTGTGTTCTTTTCCTAAACCACATGGATCGACTAGAGTTAATTGCATGTGTCTTCTATTCCTAAACCACATTGATCCACTAGATGTCATTGGATGTGTGTGTATCACTGTGCATCATTGTGTTTTTGAAAAGTACACATGCAATGATGCCACTACAGCATGTGTGTTCTTTTCCTAAACCACATGGATCCACTAGAGTGCATTGGATGCGTGTTCTTTTCATAAACCACATGGATCCACTAGAGTTCATTGCATGTGTGTTCTTTTCCTAAATCCACATGGATCCAATAGATGCCATTCCATGTGTGTTCTTTTCATAAACCACGTGGATTTACTAGAGTTTGTTGCATGTGTGTTCTTGTCATAGACCACATGGATCCACTAAATGTCATTACATGTGTCTTCTATTACTAAACCACATGGACCCACTAGATGTCATTGCATGTGTGTTCTTTTCCTAAACCACATGGATCCACTAGAGTTAATTGCATGTGTGTTCTATTACTAAACCACATGGATCCACTAGATGTCATTTGATGTGTGTCTAAACAAGTGGTGTCCAAACATGTCCAGGAACCCTAGCAACATGTTTTGATTCACCTGCGGCATGCATCCTACCACCAGCTTGAAAGATGCTACATCACCACACCGACTTGGATGTGTGGGTGTAGAAGTGTGCATCATTGTGGTTTTAGGAAATGTAACATCCCAAAACTTCAATCCAAGGTTATCAAGATCAAACCATCCAAAAATAGGGTTAACAAAAACTTTTTCAAATTTAAAATGAAAGCATTCATATATGTGTGCATTTAAAATAGGAGTTGTCTGAATTGCCATGATTGAATGATCCAATGCTTGTAAAAATTTTCTTAGGTGAGTTAAACATCATCTACATCATTCCCAAACTTTTCCTAAAGAAAATCAAATAAAAAAGAATTAAAAAGGAGGAACGGTCATTTTGGCAAATTTCACTCTCATGCCTACTTTGGCTATTCCTAGTACTCAAAACTTAACAGAAACAATTCTTGATCCTTACACCCCTTGCTAGTACACATAATGAGGTACCAAGGCCCATCTTTTGATCTGCTAAAAACATTCTGTTAACTCTTTTAAATGACAGTTTAAAATTGAATCTAATGCATATGCATACATCACCCCTATTTCAAAAACCATCTCTTTGACCTCCATTTTCAAAACCCTTGCAACCAGAGACTACCTATCACTAGTGGAGATCACTCAGAAATTTTGAAACCAAAATTCAAAACTTTCTTTCATGCGGCCATTTAATCAAACACTTGGCATGCATAATCTCTACTCTAATATTAGCTCACTGTTTACTACAGGGTTTTGCCCCCAAATGATCTTCATTTATCTCCTCTGTCCCCTCTTGATCTAACCAAATCCCTAACACCCCTCTCCCTTGTCCCTAGTCCCCATGCCATGCCATGCCGATCCATGCCTCGCCGGCCAACCCTTGCCCCGCTGCAGCAGACCATTCCCTCTTCCCTCGCCATGTCTAGGAGGTAGCCAGGAGCTCACCGCCACCCCCTGTCCCTTTCCCGAGCCAAGAGCAGCAGTGGACCACCGAGCACAAACCACGCCTAGTGCCACCGCACCATGCCAGTGCCGCCCCCACAGCACGCTCGGTCCCTGCTCGCACAGACCGCCCCTTGGCAGCAGCCCGCGCCCGCCGCTCCGCCTCGACCTGGAGAACACCCCAGACACCCCCGCTGGCCGCCCAACGGCTCACAGCCACCACTCGCCATGGACACCGCCGCCTCTGCCTCTCAGAGCGCCACCTCGCCCAGACCGCGTGCCACCGCCCCTACGCTCGCATTCAAATTCTAGAGCACCACCAGGGAACCACACATCGATCGCCAACCGCAGCCATGCCTCTACCCCACCGTAGCCATGTCGCCACCGTCGACTGCCCATCCCGCTCGGTCTCACCATTTGTCCCTATAAAAGGAGCCCTCCCCAGCCTCTTCTCTCCACACCATTCCACTCCCCTCACCTCTCTGAACCTCACCCACCTCTCGCCGGAGCAAAGGGAGCAGCAGCTCGCCAGAATTGGAGCCAGAGCAGCCGCGACAGGAGGAGAAGGGCGCCGTTGATTGCGACCACCCGAAGATCCAGCACAACCGCGCCTCGCCTCGCCGTCGTCTTCCAATTTGTTTGCCCGCCTCGCCGACCCCGCTGGAGCCCTGGTACGCCCCTAGTAGACCCCCACCGAGCCGCTAGGGTTCGAGCTCGCCGGCGACCTGTTCATCGTTGACGACGACCCTCAGCCGTTGATCTCGCTTCTAATCCTACGGCCCACAGCGCGCGTACCGTTTCGTGTTTTAAATGCCGCTGACAAGCGGGACACCCCTGTCTGTTGAGCCCTGCACCGCGGAGCACCACTGGGCTGGCCCAAGTATTTTCCCGCGCTAGCCCACCCGTTCAAATCTGGATTTTTCTTTTTAGTTAAATCTAGTTTCTGTCCCCTAGTTTGAAAATCAATTCAGAGAGTTTTAGAAATCCAAATTGCATGAAACCAATTTTGCCTAAAAGGTATTAAGATGATCTATCCAAGCTTGTTGGATTAAATTCAATTAGAGTTATAGATCTCTCCTAATACAAATAAGAAGACAGAAGCTTTTACAACTTGCAACATTTTTATAAAATCAACCAAGTTAGCTTTTGAGTTGATTCCAACTCTCAAAAATCACATTTCATCATATATATCTAAATATGTAATAATATTAAGGTTTACATTCAGTGACTTTGGACTAGTACCAAAATAATTCTATATAGGCATTTCTAGTCACTTTAAATCATTAAATAATAAACTTAAACTAAAGTAATATTGATCCAACCTTTAAATCTCATTCCCACATGTTAGAATATGTGGTGAGGACATGTGTCCACATGATCCCATATTTTGGTGGTGAATATTAAATTTTAGTTAATATTTCAATGAGTAGAAATTACTTTTCTAAAATAAAAAGGATGAAACTACTGAATGAAAACTTGTGATGTTTGTGATGATAATAGATCATCAAATGTGTGTTTTAGAATGCTACTTAGCCTAGTTAAGTATTGTTTGGTGATTGTCTACTCCGTATGTATTGTTATAGAAGATAGTACCGACCAAGCTTACGAGGAGGAGGAGTGATATCAAGACGAAGACGAAGAAAACTTCAACCACTGCACCAACCAAGGCAAGCCACCATTAACAGTGCAAGCTACCCTTAGGAAGCTAGCACTATCCAAGATTACCCCTTGCAACTTAGTAGTTGCAAGTGTAGTACTTAGCAAACTAGAATCAAACTAGATGGTTTAGCAAAGATGACGTAAGCATGCTTTGGTCACACCCCTTTGACTATTAGTACTTCAATTCTTATTGACAAGTTTTACCTCCCTTAGTTTACACAAAGTACTTTACTTGTTTTGAAGGTAGCATAAAAAGTATAAAACTTGACCTACATAGAAACCTTTAGATGTCATTATATGGCATGAGATTGATCCCATCCTTCCACCTTAGTGAACACTCTTAACTTAGTATTTTAGAATAGATCAAAAACTTGAGTCACTTTAGATGGGAACACTTGGTGAAAATGAATTATGAAAACCTTGGAATGATGAGTCATTCTATTGAGATGTTTTGACATGTGTTGAGAAACACAACTGGTTTATGATGATGAAAATGATGAGGCATGAGCCTTAACCCTTTTATAAAACTGATGGTTGGATTCGGATGCGATACCATTTCAAATTTACCGTACAACCACATTACCTGAATTGGGTAAGGCTTAGTTGGAAATTTATATGCATTAGTATTAGTTCCCTCATGGGAGAGGTTTGAGCTGAGGCTACCTCTCATGATGTCCACCTATGCAGTGCCCAAGATGACTGATGGTCATGGTTGGGAGGCCATGCTTATAGGAGAGGTGCTTATACTAGGGTGTGTAAAGGGAAGGTTATGTTTGACTATCTGCATACTAAGTATGATGATTCAGGGTTACCCCTGACAGATGTATCGAATCTTGTGGTGAAAGTGTATCACCTCTGCACAGTGCCAAACTATTCGAATAGCCGCGTCCGCGATTATGGATAGTTGGAATGGCCATACTATTTCGTTGTTAGATGTTTTCTAAATATCTTGAAACAAATGATGAATCTTGACTTGAACACAACAGGGTTGTGTTTATGACAAAAGCTTCCCAACTTAAGTGATTCTAGAACGTTACTTTATCTTTCTTTTCTTCAAAACTCAGCTTAGGTTGCAAACTTAACTTTATAGTTAAACTTAGACTTAGCACTATAACTTAGAACTATGGTACTTGTTAGTGTTAGTTTGCGAGTACTTAAAGAGTACTCATGGATTTTGTCCCTGGCTATTATCATGGCCAGACTATGAAGGAGATTATCAAGATGATGGTCAGCAGAACGGCTATGATAACTAGGACTACCTGCCTTCGTCACCATTGCCTGTGCCCCTGAAGATGGACCCCACCGCTATGCTATCTTTTATTTCCGCTGCTTGTTGTATTAAATACTAGATCATGAGATCCTTATTTATGTAAAGACCTTATGTATGGTTTGTAATGGATGATGTACTGTGATATCCAATCCGTTATGTCTCGCAAAAATGGTAATCCTGGGATTGCGAGGTATGGCATAATGGGCATCTGGGATTAAAAATCCGGGTGTTGACAAGTTGGTATCAGAGCCATCCTGACCATAGGAGACCCTAGTTAGAATGGACGTTCAAACAAAAACATAGTTTCAAAACCAAAGTGAGTATTTCTGAAAAACTATTTCCCCTCTTACCCTTGTGAACTCATTCTTTCTCAAAAATTCATGTTCCTCAAAATTGTTACATTAATACTTAAAATTTGACACACTTGATCACTTCACTAACTTCCTCATCCTTAATTCTTGTAGATGGAGACTCAGTTCAGCAAGTTTTACCAGTTGGGAAACGGAGGTCAGCTGATCTTCGAGAGGGATCTGGATTCGCTGTCAGAGTTACTGGGATGCCCACATCCGGAGTTTCTTGGAGCTCAACTTCTAGGACCCCCAGGAGGAGACCTAGAGTGGCTAGTCACCGCGGATCTTCGAGGAAGCATCGAAGCACCAACTTCCGGGAGAATTCAGTTCTCCGTGAGAGAGAACAACTGGCTAGATGGATTAGCCAGGGCAATACATGAAGCTCTTGCACGTCTATGTGTCCCCAGCGTCAACAAGATCCAAGGAACCAGTTTTGCCCACTATGCAAGACGTGAATTCATGGCAATGCCGATGGAGATGCCAAGTCACCCAGAGTTGAGGTGTCAAGTGGAGAACCTTGATTTCTTGCTTCATGACAGACAGCAGGAACTAGACAATGCCAGGGAGTTAGCGAACCAGAACCGTGCCATCGCCGACTAGAAGGCCTAGACTTTCGCACTAATCGTCCAAGATCGCCAGTCTCTTCGCCGCCAGCGTGCAAAGAAGGATCGTACCATTGCCCGTCTTTGCAAGAAGGTGGCCGACCTCGAGAAGACCGTCAAGGAGTAGGAAGCTCAGCTTGCCGCCAAGGAAGAAGAAGATGAGGGTGAAGACATCCAGGGAGATATGGATTCTTACCTCAGCAACAATGATGATTTTCTGGAAGAAGATGCTGTGGACTTCTACACTGATGATGAAGACTCCGACTTCATTGACGATGAGTAGATGCACTAGAGCACTGTCGTAGCATGAGATGTATCGATCTCACTGTATCTTAGCTTGCAGAATGGTTCTTAAAACCATTTGTTTTCCCTTTGATTGTTGTGGTGTGTGTTGTATCGTGTGCTTGCCTGCATGAATGAAAAAGAAGTTAGTTGAAAAACCTGAGTCTAACTCAATATTTTAGCTATGAAAACCCAAAACCATGAACCTTAGAATTTCGCTCTTACCCCTATATCTATCTCAATCTTCAGATGACTCGTGGAAACCAAGGAGGGAGAAGCTTGTCGCAGGACCCAATGCTGTAGATCTTGCAGAATCTCATCGCAGACCGTGAAGCAAGCAGGGCCGAGCGTTAAGCCAACTTAGCAACATTGCAGCGGATCGCCCAAATGGCTCTCAACAACCAAGGACATGGAAATCAGGATCACCATGGATCCAAACTCAAAAAAAATTAGAACACAAATCCCCCAATCTTCAACCAATCTGAGAACCCATTAGATGCTGATGACTGGTTACAGACCATGGAAAACAACCTTGAAGTTGCAGGAGTTGATGAAAATGAGAAATTTCTCTTCGCCACCCACTATCTGGTGGGAGATGCAAGAGCTTGGTGGAATAGCATTCGCAATATGAACCATGGCCAGGTGATGACTTGGGAAGCATTCAAAGTCAAGTTCAGCCGCACCCATGTGCCGCAAGGTCTTGTCAACAGGATGAGAGATGAATTCCGCGAATTGAAGCAAGGAAGAATGACTGTGGTGGAGTACCGTGACAGATTCCTATCACTTGCCAGATATGCGCCTGATGAGATCAACACGGAGGCTAAGAAGAAGGAGAGATTCTTGAACGGACTGCATGATGAGATGCAGACTGTCCTCGTCAACATCCGTTTTCAGGATCTCGAAGAACTAGTCAACTCGGCCATTCAGATGGAAGGGAAGATTAACCAGGCAAACGACAACCGCAAGCGTCGTATGATGCAGCAGTCTGGATCCAGTAGGCACCAGAAGTACCGTCCCAACCCTTCACTAGGATATGCACCAAGGAACAACCGACCCCCAAATTCTCGCCCAAGCTACCCCAACCGTAGCGGAGGCAATGTGAAGTCCGGAGGAAACAATCACAACTCCGGCAATGCCAACAATTTCAACCGTGCCCCTCCCAAGAGCAACAACAACACTGCACCCAGAACTGGCAGCAATGTTGTACCTGTTATTGTCAAGGACAAGTCCCAGATCACTTGTTTCGAGTGTGGAGTGAAGGGTCACTACTCCAATGAGTGTCCCAAGAAGACTGCCGCCAATGCCCTTGTGAATACCCTAGCTCAGTAGCAGCGTCGTGTTCAACCAGGAAGGAGATTTTCCCCAGGGAACCCTCACAACCGCAACGTTCATCTCTTCCACATGAACGCAGAAGAAGCCCAGGAAGCGCCAGATGTAGTGCTGGGTATGTTTTCTGACAACTCAGGTTTAGCAAGAGTATTGTTTGATTCTGGAACATCGCATTCATTTGTCACCGAAGAATTTGTATGCACTAGTAAGATTCACCCAACCAACCTGAAGCATGTCATGATAGTTCAAATCCCCGGTTCAACTACAAAAGCTAGAAAAATTTGCAAAGCTATACCTATCAGAAAACATGGGATAGATTTTTATGCCAACCTAATTTTACTTGGAACCAAAGGATTGGAAGTAGTACTAGGTATGGACTGGATGTCAAGGCATAAAGGATTGATAGACTGTGCTAAGAAAGCCATCACCATGACCAGTAGTTCTGGAGTAACAGTAGAGCATATCTCTAAAACCTTACCCCGTCAATTCAAGTGCAACAAGAGTGTAGCCCTGCCCACCATTGACCAAGTCAGAGTAGTCTGTGAATATCCCGACGTATTCCCAGATGAATTGCCAGGTATGCCGCCAGATAGGGATATTGAGTTCATTATCGAACTAATCCCCGGAACTAGACCTATAGCCCAGAGACCCTATACCATGAACCCCTCGGAGTTAGTGGAACTGAAGAAGTAGTTGGATGCCATGTTAGCCACAGGCTTGATTCAGCCAAGCGCATCGCCATGGAGATCAGCAGTGTTATTCGTCCATAAGAAAGATGGAGGCAACCGTCTGTGTACAGATTACAGAAAGTTGAATGATGTCACCATCAAGAATAGGTACCCTTTGCCAAAGATAGAGGACCTATTTGATCAGTTGACTAGAGCCCAGATATTCTCAAAGATTGATCTTAGGACTGGTTATCACCAACTTAAGATTCGTGCAACGGATATTCCGAAGACCGCCTTTACTACTCGCTATGGTTTATACGAGTATACGGTTATGTCTTTTGGATTAACCAATGCCCCTGCTTATTTCATGAATCTCATGAATAAGATCTTTATGAATTTCCTAGATAAGTTTGTAGTTGTGTTTATCGACGACATCCTTATCTACTCCAAGTCAGAAGAAGAGCATGAGCAACATCTGAGAATCATTCTAGAAATCCTGAGAGAGCATCAGTTATATGCCAAGTTCAGCAAGTGTGAGTTTTGGCTGAAAGAAGTAGGATTGCTAGGACATATTGTGTCTACCGGAGGAGTCTCTATTGATCCCACCAAGATCAAAGATGTCGAAGAATGGGAAGCCCCAACCAATCAAACCCAAGTTCGTTCATTTCTCTGATTAGCAGGATACTACCGCAAGTTCGTAGAAGGATTCTCGAGCATAGCCCGACCAATGACCCAATTGTTGAAAAGGACAAGAAGTTTGAATGGACAGACAAGTGTGAAGCCAGTTTCCAAGAGCCAAAAAAGAGATTGATATTCGCCCCAATTTTGATCATGTCAGACATCAAGAAGCCGTTTGATGTGTATTGTGATGCATCCAAGATTGGCCTAGGATGTGTATTGATGCAAGAAGGCAAATTCATCGCGTATCTGTCTCGACAACTGAAGCAGCATGAGCAGAACTATCCGACCCATGATCTTGAGCTAGCAGTTGTGGTTCTAGCATTGAAGACATGCCGTCATTATTTAATGGGTAATCGCTATGAGATTTACTCAGATCATAAGAGCCTAAAGTATATCTTCACTCAGAAGGAGCTGACTATGAGACAAAGGAGATTGATAGCGTTAATCAAGCATTATGACCTTGACATTCACTATCACCCCGGCAAAGCCAATGTGGTAGCGGATGCTCTTAGCAGATTGCCGTGTAGGCTTAAGACCATGATCAAGGAGAAGCAACCAAGTTTGTATGAGGAGTTGGAGCAGTTCAGGACTGAGTTAGTTAGCAAAGGATTCCTAGCTAGCATTGAACTTCAACCCACTTGGATTAGCCAAATCAAGGAAGCCCAGAAGGGGAATGAAAGTATCGACGGAATCAAACGTCGTATTGGTACATGAAAGGTACCTGGATTCACCGAAGACGAAGAAGGAGTACTGTGGTACAAAGGACATATCTGTGTGCCAGCAGATTTGGAGCTGAAGGAAATTATCATGAAGGAAGCTCATGCTACTCTTTATTCTATCCACCCCGGAGGAACAAAGATGTATGAGGATTTGAAAGAGCAATTTTGGTGGCACAAGATGAAGAGAGAGATCGGGAGCTACATCACCAAGTGTGACATCTGCCAAAGAGTCAAAGCAGAGCATCAGAGACCCGCAGGATTGTTGCAACCATTGCAGATTCCTGAATGGAAATGGAATTCCATCGGAATGGACTTTATCGCCGGTTTACCTACTTCTAGTAGGGGGAATTACTCAATCTGGGCCATAGTTGATAGACTATCCAAGGTAGCCCACTTCATACCTGTCAAAACAACCTACCAGAGTGCCAATCTAGCAGAGCTATACATTGCTAGGATTGTTAGTCTGCATGGAACCCCCAAGACCATCGTATCAGATCGAGGAACCCAGTTTACCTCGAGATTTTGGCATAAAGTCCAAGAAGGATTAGGAACCAAGTTGAACTTCAGTACCGCATATCACCCGCAAACAGATGGACAGACTGAGAGACTCAACCAGATCCTAGAGGATATGCTTAGAGCTTGTGTGTTGGAATACGGATGAAAATGGGAAGACTGCTTAGCTTTCGCAGAATTCTCATATAACAACAGTTATCAAGCTAGTTTGTAGATGGCACCATTTGAATTCCTATACGGAATAAAGTGTCGTACCCCTTTGAATTGGTCACAAGTAGGAGAGAGTCAGATCTTTGGACCCGACATTCTCCGTGAAGCAGAAGAGAAAGTTCACAAAGTCCGTGAGAACCTCAAGACCGCCCAATCCAGACAGAAGAGCTATGCCGACAAGAGGAGGAGAGACCTAACTTTCAATGTTGGAGATTTTGTATATCTCAAGGTTTCACCATTGAAGGGAACCCAACGCATTAGTCTGAAGGAAAAGTTATCCCCCAGATATATTAGACCTTTCAAGATTCTGAACCGTCGAGGAGAAGTATCATACCAACTGGAACTGCCTGAATATATGTCAGCCATCCACATTGTGATCCATATATCGTTACTTCGCAAATGTCTGAAAGTGCCTGAGAAGACAAAAGTTTTCAAGAACATCGATCACAGAGCTGTGGAAATCAACAATGACCTGACCTACCGGGAAGTGCCCATCCATATCTTAGAAGAAGCCTACAGAACTACCAGGACCAGGAGCATCAAGTTTCTCAAGATTCAGTGGACCAACCATACCAAGGAGGAAGCTACTTGCGAGCGCGAAGATTACATTAGGACAGAGTTCCCAGATCTCTTTAGTTCCTAGTTTTCTTTCTAAATCTCGGGACGAGATTTTGTTTAAGGGGGGAAGGTTTGTAACATCCCAAAACTTCAATCCAAGGTTATAAAGATCAAATCATCCAAAAATAGGGTTAACAAAAACTTTTTCAAATTTAAAATGAAAGCATTCATATATGTGTGCATTTAAAATAGGAGATGTTTGAATTGCCATGATTGAATGATCCAATGCTTGTAAAATGTTTCTTAGGTGATTCAAACATCATCTACATCATTCCCAAACTTTTCCTAAAGAAAATCAAATCAAAAAGAATTAAAAAGGAGGAATGGTCATTTTGGCAAATTTCACTCTCATGCCTACTTTGGCTATTCCTAGTACTCAAAACTTAACAGAAACAATTCTTGATCCTTGCAACCCTTGCTAGTAAACATAATGAGGTACCAAGGCCCACCTTTTGGTCTGCTAAAAACATTCTGTTAACTATTTTAAATGACAGTTTAGAATTGAATCTAATGCATATGCATAGATCACCCCTATTTCAAAAACCATATCTTTGAGCTCCATTTTCAAAACCCTTGCAACCAGAGACTACCTATCACTAGTGGAGATCACTCAAAATTTTTGAAACCAAAATTCAAAACTTTCTTTCATGCGGCCATTTAATCAAACACTTGGCATGCATAATCTCTACTCTAATCCTAGCTCACTATTTATTACAGGGTTTTGCCCCCAAATGATCTTCATTTATCTCCTCTGTCCCCTCTTGATCTAACCAAACCGCTAACACCCCTCTCCCTTGTCCCTAGTCCCAATGCCATGCCATGCCGAGCCATGCCTCGCTGGCCAACCCTTGCCCCGCTGCAGCAGACCATTCCCTCTTCCCTTTCCATGTCTAGGAGGTAGCCAGGAGCTCAACGCCACCCCCTGTACCTTGCCCGATCCAAGAGCAGCAGTGGACCGCCGAGCACAAACCACGCCTAGTGCCACCGCACCATGCCAGTGCCGCCCCACAGCACGCTCGGTCCCTGCTCGCACAGACCGCCCCTTGGCAGCAGCCCGCGCCCGCCGCTCCGCCTCGACCTGGAGAACACCCCAGACACCCCCGCTGGCCGCCTAACGGCTCACAGCCACCGCTCGCCGTGGACACCGCCAGCTCTGCCTCTCAGAGCGCCACCTCGCCCAGACCGCGTGCCACCGCCCCTACGCTCGCATTCAAGTTCTAGAGCACCACCAGGGAACCACACATCGATCGCCAACCGCAGCCATGCCTCTACCCCACCGTAGCCATGTTGCCACCGTCGACTGCCCATCCCGCTCGGTCTCACTGTCGGGCCTATAAAACGAGCCCTCCCCAGCCTCTTCTCTCCACACCATTCCACTCCCCTCACCTCTCTGAACCTCACCCACCTCTCGCCAGAGCAAAGGGAGCAGCAGCTCGCCGGAATTGGAGCCGGAGCAGCCGCGGCAGGAGGAGAAGGGCATCGTTGATTGCGACCACCCCAAGCTCCACCGCAACCGCGCCTCGCCTCGTCGTCGTCTTCTAGTTTGTTTGCCCGTCTTGCCGACCCCGCTGGAGCCCTGGTACGCCCCCAGTAGACTCCCACCGAGCCGCTAGGGTTCGAGCTCGTTGGCGACCTGTTCATCATCGACGACGACCCTCAGCCGTTGATCTCGCTTCTAATCCTACGACCCACACCGCGCGTACCGTTTCACGTTTTAAGTGTCGCTGACAAGCGGGACCCCCCTGTCAGTTGAGCCCCGCGCCGCGGAGCACCACTGGGCCGGCCCAAGTCTTTTCCCGCGCTATCCCACCCGTTCAAATCTGGATTTTTCTATTTAGTTAAATCTAGTTTCTGTCCCCTAGTTTGAACATCAATTCAGAGAGTTCTACAAATCCAAATTGCATGAAACCAATTTTTCCTGAAAGGTATTAAGATGATCTATCCAAGATCGTTGGATTTAATTCAATTAGAGTTATATATCTTTCCTAATAAAAATAAGAAGACAGATGCTTTCGCAACTTGCAACATTTTTATAAAATCAACCAAGTTAGCTTTTGAGTTGATTCCAACTCTCAAAAATCACATTTCATCATATATATCTAAATATGTAATAATATTAAGGTTTACATGCAGTGACTTTGGACTACTATCAAAATAATCCTATATAGGCATTTCTAGTCACTTTAAATCATTAAATAATAAACTTAAACTAAAGTAATATTGATCCAACCTTTAAATCTCATTCCCACATGTTAGAATATGTGGTGAGGACATGTTTCCACATGATCCCATAGTTTGGTGGTGAATATTAAATTTTTGTTAATATTTCAATGAGTAGAAATTACTTTTCTAAAATAAAAAGGATGAAACTACTGAATTAAAACTTGTGATGTTTGTGATGATAATAGATCATCAAATGTGTGTTTTAGAATGCTACTTAGCCTAGTTAAGTATGGTTTGGTGATTTTCTACTCCGTATGTATTGTTATAGAAGATAGTACCGACCAAGCTTACGAGGAGGAGGCGTGCTATCAAGACGAAGACGAAGAAAACTTCAACCACTGCACCAACCAAGGCAAGCCACCATTAACAGTGCAAGCTACCCTTAGCAAGCTAGCACTATCCAAGATTAACCCTTGCAAGTGTAGTACTTAGCAAACTAGAATCAAACTAGATGGTTTAGCAAAGATGTCGTAAGCATGCTTTCATCACACCCCTTTGACTATTAGTACTTCAAGTCTTATTGACAAGTTTTACATCCCTTAGTGTACACAAAGTTCTTTACTTGTTTTGAAGGTAGCATAAAAAGTATAAAACTTGACCTACTTAGAAACCTTTAGATGTCATTCTATGGCATGAGATTGATCCCATCCTTCCACCTTAGTGAACACTCTTAACTTAGTATTTTAGAATAGGGTACTATGGTGAAATGTTGAGGCATGAACCTTAACCCTTTTATAAAACTGATGGTTGGATTCGGATGCGATACCATTCCAAATTTACCGTACAACCACATTACCTGAATTGGGTAAGGCTTAGCTAGAAATTTATATGCATTAGTATTAGTTCCCTCACGGGAGAGGTTTGAGCTGAGGCTACCTCTCATGATGTCCACCTATGCAGTGCCCAAGATGACTGATGGTCATGGTTGGGAGGCCATGCTTATAGGAGAGGTGCTTATACTAGGGTGTGTAAAGGGAAGGTTATGTTTGATTATATGCATACTAAGTATGATGATTCAGGGTTACCCCTGACAGATGTATCGAATCTTGTGGTGAAAGTGTATCACCTCTGCAGAGTGTCAAACTATTCGAATAGCCGTGTCCACAGTTACGGACAGCTGGAATGGCCATACTGTTTCGTTTTCAGATGTTTTCTAAATAACTTGAAACAAATGATGAATCTTGACTTGAACACAATAGGGTTGTGTTTATGACAAAAGCTTCCCAACTTAAGTGATTCTAGAACTTTACTTTATCTTTCTTTGCTTCGGAACTCAGCTTAGGTTTCAAACTTAACTTTATAGTTAAACTTAGACTTAGCACTTTAACTTAGAACTATAGTACTTGTTAGTGGTAGTTTGCGAGTACTTAAAGAGTACTCATGGCTTTTGTCCCTGGCTATTATCATGGCCAGACTATGAAGGAGATTATCAAGATGACGGTCAGCAGGACGGCTATGATGTACTGTGATATCCAATCCGTTATGTCTCGCAAAAATGGTAATCCTGGGATTGCGAGGTATGGCATAACGGGCATCTGGGATTAAAAATCCGGGTGTTGACAGGAAAATATCACAGGCAGTGATGCCACTCCAGCATGTGGTGTCCAACCATGTCCAAGAACCCTAGAAGCATGCTGGGATTCAACTGCAGCATGCATTCTTCCACCTTCTTAAAAAATGCTACATCACCACACCTCATTGGATGTGTGTGTGTGTATTAGCGTGCATCATTGTGGTTTTGGAAAAGAACATATGCATTGATGCCACTACAACATGTGTGTTCTTTCCATAAACCACATGGATCCACTAGATGTCATTGCATGTGTGTTCTATTCCTAAACCACATGGATCCACTAGATGTCATTGCATGTGTGTTCTTTTCATAAACCACATGGATCCACTAAAGTCATTGCATGTGTGTTCTTTTCATAAACCACATGGATCCACTAGATGTTGTTGCATGTGTGTTCTTTTCATAAACCACATGGATCCACTAGAGTCATTGGATGTGTGTGTATCAGTGTGCATCATTGTGGTTTTGGAAAATAACACATGCAATGATGCCACTCCAACATGTGGTTTCTTCTCATAAACCACATGGACCCACTAGAGTTCATTGCATGTGTGTTATTTTCCTAAACCACATGGATCCACTACATGTCATTGCATGTGTGTTATTTTCATAAACGACATGGATCCACTATAGTTCATTGCATGTATGTTCTCTTCCTAAACCACATGGATCCACTAGATGCCATTGCATGTGTGTTCTTTTCATAAACCACGGGGATCCATTAGATGGCATTAAATGTGTATTCTATTCCTAAATCATATGGATCCACTAGATGTCATTGCATGTGTGTTCTTTTCATAAACCACATGGATCCACTAGAGTTCATTGCATGTGTGTTCTATTCCAAAATCACTTGTATCCACTAGATGTCATTGGATGTGTGTGTGTATCAGTGTGCATCATTGTGGTTTTGAAAAAGAATATACTCAATGATGCCACTACAGCATGTGCGTTCTTTTCCTCAACCACATGGATCCACTAGAGTTCATTGGATGTGTGTTCTTTTCGTAAACCACATGGATCCACTAGATTTCATTGCACGTGTGTTCTTTTCATAAACCACATAGATCTACTAGATGTCATTGGATGTGTGTGTGTATCAATGTGTATCATTGTGGTTTTAGGAAAAGAACACATGCAATGATGCCACTCCATCATTTGATGTCCAACCATGTACAAGAACCCTAGCAGCATGCTGGGATTCAACTGTTGAATGCATTCTACCACCAGCTTGAAAGATGCTGCATCACCACACCCACTTGGATGTCTATCTGTATCAGTGTGCATCATTGTGGTTTTAGGAAAAGAACACATGCAATAATGCCACTCCAGCGTGTGTTGTCCAACCATGTCCAGGAACCCTAGCAGCATGCTGGGATTCAACTACTGAATGCATTCTACCACCATCTTGAAAGTTGCTGCATCACCACACCCACTTGGATTTCTGTGTGTTATAGTGTGGTTTTGGATAAGAACACATGAAGTGATACCACTCCATCATGTGTGTTCTTTTCCTAAACCACATGGATCCACTAGATGTCATTGCATGTGTGTTCTTTTCCTAAACCACATGGATCCACTCAATTTCGTTGGATGTGTGTTCTTTTCATAAACCACATGGATCCACTAGAGTTCATTGCATGTGTGTTCTTTTCATAAACCACATGGATCCACTAGAGTCATTGCATGTTTGTTCTATTCATAAACCACATGGATCCACTAGATGTCATTGGATGTGTGTGTCTGTATTAGTGTGCATCATTGTGGTTTTAGAAAAGAACATATGCTATGATGCCACTACAGCATGTGTGTTATTTTCCTAAACCACATGGATCCAATAGAGTTCATTGGATGTGTGTTCTTTTCCTAAACCACATGGATCCACTTGATGTCATTGATGTGTGTTATTTTCATAAACCAGATGGATCCGCTAGAGTTCATTGCATGTGTGTCCTTTTCCTAAACCACATGGATCCACTAGAGTTCATTGGATGTGTTTTTTTCATAAACCACATGGATCCATTAATGGTGGCCGTTAGATCGAGTCTTCTAGAAGGCACGCCCCAACACACTTGTTCTACATGACGATTGTTACATACAGTTCGATCGGGGCGGTTGGACGATTCACATGGTTCTTCGTAAGAGCGATCCGTGAGTAGGCTGTTCTTCGACATGATTGGCCATGCTTATTGTTCGCTTGCTCTGGACAAACTGGCCACACCCCGCGCTCCCCTTTTGCTAGTGTCACGTGTTCGTTGGGACACCTGCCAGTGTCACATCCCCTTTACTTCTGTTCCTCCCCATACTTCTCTTCCTTCCCCTCGAAGCCACTTTCCCCACTTCTCTACCATCCTATCATAGACGAGAGGCCGACATGGCCTCCAGTGATCTCTCCCGCAGCCACCCTAGTCCCCCACCCCCCTTTCGCCATGGTTTCAAGGGGAGACGGTGAGGAAACGCGTCATGAAGACATGGATGGTGATTTTGATGTGAGTCGTATCATATCTAACATCTGTGGCCATTTATCTATTTTGAGCTAGATCTACTCTGATTACTCATGCACGTATGATGTGTTAGGCCAACCAGACGATGTACGACTCAGACTATCACAGTTTAACAGAGGAATACAGTCCTCCGCTATGTCAACATGGATATGTGCCTGCTAAATTCTTAGCGCTCTAAGGACAAAACGTAGGCAGGAGGTTTTTAGGGTGTCAAGGACATGGTGCAATGTTGCCACGCAGAAGTTGTGGTGTTGTCCAATGGGTAGATCCAGAGTGGCCCAAATCGATGCAGGAAATGCTGGACAAACTATGGGTTATGATTATTGAGTTGAAAGAATCCATATTCAACTCACTTCTTGAGAGTTCTGAGATGAAGTTATTTGACCACGTTGACACAACCAAGCTTAAACGAGATCACAGGAGGGTGCAGGAGAAGGTTAGCAAAGTCGAGAAGGAGAGGGATGTGGCTTTGGACCTGAAGGCTAAAGCAGAGCAAGAACTAACTCAAGCAAGGAATGAACTTCACCAGGCCAAATTCCTATAGTTCACAACTACGGGTATTGACAAGTGCATGAGGATAAATGTAGAGAAACAATTGAAGCTATAAAAGGAATATGCTAAAAGGACGGAGCAGCCGATTCGATCCTTGCTCTCGAAGGAAGATGCGCATAGGTCTAAGATTAGGAAGATCAAGGATATGTGTGATAACTAGTTCTACTTAGCTTGAACTCCGTACTTTTTAAGTTGTAATAGTTGTACTTTTTGACCTACCAATCTGAACTAGTGGTCTCAGAGTCCTGGGAGAAAAAAATTGGTCACCCGTTAATCTATCTTAGCTCTCCATTACTTCCTTTTGTCTGATGATGTTGGTATTATGACTTTGTTGGTTTGTTTAAATGTAATCTACATGGATTGTGCCACATGCAAATGGCACAGCCACAATTCATAAAGTGGAAGCATGTACACCCTATTACTGGAGATCTAGGAGCTTCGTTAGACGGGCTTAAGATTATGCCAGAAAGTGGTGTCGATTTCCTCTTTATCTAGGAATTATCGGTTGTCATTGCTGTTTATTATGCCATATGATTGTGCAGCAGCTGAAATAAGTTGTTGCTTCGTGGAGTGTAGCAGCTTAAATAATTTATTTATGTGCCACTAACTTTCCATTGAATTTGGAGACCACCTTCCCCTCAGCAATCGTGGAACCGGTGCTGCGTGTTTTCAGATAGTAGTGGCACAATCACAATTTTGGATTCAACTAGTGACTCGGCCGTTTCCAAACCTCAAGTTGCGGTACATTTTACTCCGAGAACATGGGTAGATTGTTTTTCCCAACAAGTCCCATGCACAGAGCTCTAGAATTTCACCGAATTACATATATAGGTTCAAGTTCAACACATTGTTATGCATCTTCATTGCCAGCAACCTTATTCCCCTGCCTGGGTGCCAAGCCTTCACGTCCACTGGCTTCTTCGTTTCATGCCTTCTTCCACTTCCTCGATGCCAATTTTCTTAGCTTCACGAACGCTGCATCGCCGGGAAAATCAGCACCAGAATCGTGTCCAGCACCAATTTTCGGCAGCAAAATGACTGACACGTTAGTCATATTTCTAACCTAGCGGTGCTTCCTGCCAAAGAAACAAGATTGTTGCATAATTGCCTAATATCTACAGAGTAAACAAAAAAATTACAATTCAGCACAAACATGCGAACCCCAAGAGACTTTTTCTTACCAGGAGCTAATTGGGTTCGAGCGACTACTCTGTCAAAGAATAGCAGGGAAACTCCCAGTTGCAGCAGTTTCCACATCCAGTACATTACAATTCAGCGTAAACATGCAAGTCCAAGCATACCTTTTCATCAACCAAATTAGCTGACTATCACACATTAGAGGAACCATGATGCCTCGTTCATCCATGAAGCTGAATTTTACAATCTGCTTTGGCCCTTTTTCTGCATGTTTACATAGAGCATCAACCATACAAGGGATAGTGAAGATCTACGCAAGCGCTTCTTCCATTGTGAGATAATGGTGTCCAGACCACTTGCCCTTCACCCCTTCTGATTTAGAGTCATAGCTGAAGAGGGCTATCATAACCAGGTAAGGGTGGTCCGTGGAGATCCCACTGGACAGAAAACTATGGACAATTTTTTTTGTCAGTGTTGGGATAGCTACACAAATCTAGGTTCAATAGCCAACTAGCAGTTTTATTGTGAATAGCAAAGAGAAGAGTAGCTCACCCGCATGTATCTAGAACTTCTTCCTCCTTGGTAGTAGGATCTGCCATCCACCGTGTTGCTCAGCTCGTTGGCGGCGGAGGCGGGCTAGATCCTCACAATGGTGGCAACGACATACGACATTGGAGCTTAGGATCAACGAATGGGCGCAGCAACTTGGCGCCGGAAGTCAAATGTCTGAAGGGATCGTTCTGCTTGGAGGGTGGATTTCGATGTTGTCGGCGCTAGGGCAAAGGAAGGAGTGGATTTGTTAAATTGGTCAATGCACCAAGCCCCTTAGTTCCTCGATTTTCCGAAGAGGTTCCCACGTTGGCGCTCGCGTCACGGACTGATCAACGACATGTGGGTCCCGACCGTCTATCACGGGGCAATTTAATGGAATGTTTAAATTTGGTAGGGGTGAGATGAGTTTGCCTCGAAATGGCCCCTCTCGGTAGTTGGCAGCCCAACTTTACGAAACGCGACAATTACAGGCAACTTCGGTACCAGGATGCACTCGCACGGGAACTTTCGGAATGCAAACCAACAAGCCCATATAAATAGGGGAACCCCTCTCCCCAATCCATCCCATCAATTGGCTTTGCCTATTATCTCTCCCTGTCCCTCCCCCTCACATGCCGTTCCCAAGAATGGAACAGCATATGGGGATAGGGGTTTCTCCACCATACGCACACTGTCATGTTGCTGGACTCGGTCCATATCAATCTTCTTCCGCTACTACCGGAGCCCGGGAGATGTCTCTACACAGGATGTGTGTAAGGCCACGAGGCACGGCAACTTGTGGTGCTATTTCTTGGATCTTGGACGTCTACACGACCTTAAAGTCGGATACGTCATTCGACTACTTCATCCATGTTTCTCCTGAAACATTAACCGCTTTCGGTCTTCAATGGTAAGATCTCAGAATCCCTCTCGTTACATTACAACTCCATAGATAGATCTTGGCTAGGTGTGTTCTCACCGTAGGAATTTTTGTTTTATGCCGCGGAACCCCTTCAGTGGTATCAGAGCCAATCTATGGGTAGAAATTTGGTACGGGTAGAACACATGTTTATTGTGTGTGCATTGATTTTATAGTTGCGACCCTCCCACGTGCACTTGTTCGTATTGCTGCAATGTTGGATGAAGCAACCTAAACCGACCTTATGCGTAACCTTACACGAGACAGGTTCCACTTGTTGGGTTTGTAGCATAGAAAACAATTTTTTTCCTATGATGTGAACTACTAAGCACCAAGATGTATCTACCTAGATACAATCAACGGGGGGATATACATCCATAGAGATCATACCCTTTAAGAGCGACAAAGTGTAACGAGATTAGACTCGTGTATGATGTAGTCGATCTCTTGCCGGTCTCAAGATCGTGAGGAAGTTAAGCACCACAACTCAGCGGCACATCCGTGATCGCACACACATCTATTCCTCCGACAACCTCCACGTTCTCGCTCAAGTGCTGCAGCGGAAGCAGTAACTTCTTTCAGACAAAGCCACCGGGAACATGTATCTCGCTAATCCGAGACCATGGGGGAATAATTCTAGAGGGGAAGAGAGATCCATCACGAGAAGGTGTCAGATGAGAGGAGGGGGAGGGGGGGCCTTTTATAGGGAGAAGGGGCAGCCCCTCTCCACGGCTGACAGCCAAGGGAGGTTCCCCCACCTCTTCCTCATTCATGTGGGTGGAGCTCCCACTCACATAAATATACCTCCACTCAAAATTCCACTCACCTCCATTAAATTTTCAACAAATTTAATGCAAGTTCTCATTTAATAAAAATATTTAATTTATTTTATTTAGAGTTTTCTAATTACTTTAATTAACAAATATTCACTTAAAACCCTCTGCAACATTTCAATATCACATGCGAAACAAGTTTCTGCAATTTCTCCCGAAACAATTCCAATTTCCATCGAAATGATTCCAGTGCTTTCTTAATCTTTATCTGAAACACATGTTCTCCTAAATGGTGTTGGTATCCCTTAAGTGAGTCAACATACGGTTCACGAATAATGAAGACATGATCGAGACCCCTCTCTAATCAATAATCAGCAGCGGGACCTGGAGATCCATACCGACTCCTAGACATTCAACGATGGCTCATGTGATCGTGTGAACCTTTAACATTTGCAACAGAATCCCTTTATCTCGCGATATATTACATGTCCGAGATTTGATCATCGGTATCCCATACCTAGTTTGATCTTTTTATCGACATGTCCTCTTTTCTTGTTCTCGTGATATAAGATTTGAGTGATCTAATCACTTGCTTGCAAGCTACATGTATGTGATATCACCGAGAGGGCCCAGAGTATATATCTCCATCATCTAGATGGAAAAATCCCACTCTTGATCCATGAGCCTCTACAAAACACCATTGGAGTATCTGAGCACACCTTTATTGTCACCCTGTTATGCTGTGACGTTTGATGTTATCAAGTTACTCTTCCGGTGTTAGTGGTTGACATTATATCATGGTCTAAGGACTAAAGTTACTTCATATGATGTCATAGAAATTTCAACACAATGAATTATATCGTATTCCTATTCTTAGGATGAATGTTCATCACACCATACAACCAATGTTGTGACCTCATTATTAACAATATCCAATGTCCATGACCAGGAAACCTTGATCATCTTGTTAATCAACGAGCTAGTTTATATGAGAGGAATAACTAGGAACCCTTTATTTTTTTATTAAACACATATGTATTAACGTTTCCAATTAATATAATTATAGCATGCAAAATAAACATCTATCATATACTTGGAATACGATAATTACAACTTTATTATTGCCTCGCAGGCAATATTCCCTTTAGTCTCCCACTTGCACTAGAGACAATAATCTAGTTTACATAGTGATAAATCTAACACCCATGGAGTTCTGGTGTTGATCATGTTTTTCCCTAGGCAGAGCTTTAGTCAACGGATCTGCTACATTCAGATCTGTATGTACTTTACAAATCTTTATATCTCCATCCTTGACATGCTCGTGGATGGAGTCAAACCGGCGCTTGATATGCTTGGAATTCTTCTGAGAACTTGGTTCTTTGGCATTGGCTATGGCTCCGTTGTTGTCACAGTAGATCACCATTGGGTCCAACGCACTAGTAACCACACCTAGTTCAGTTATGAACTCCTTCATCCAAACCGCTTCCTGTGCTGCTTCTGAAGTAGCAACATATTCTGCCTCCATTGTTAATCCCGCTACCACGAGTTGTTTGGATCTCCTCCAACTAACTACTACTCCATTCATGAGAAATACATATCCGGATTGAGACTTGTCATCCAGGTCAGTGTTAAAGCTAGAGTCGACATAACACTTAGCGACCAGCTCTTCTTCACCTCCGTACACAAGAAACATATCCTTAATTCTTCTTAAGTACTTGAGGATATTCTTGACCGCTATCCAGTGTTCCGAACCTAGATCAGACCGGTACCTACTAGTTAAACTAATATCATGTGCCACATCTAGTCTTGTACATAGCATGGCATACATTATAGATCCTATGGCTGAGGCATAGTGGATCTTATCCATTATCCCTCTTTCTTCCGCCGTAGCTAGACTTTGAGTCTTACTCAATGTCTTGCGTTGCAACATAGGTAAGAACCCCTTCTTACTTCCATCCATTTTAAACTTCTTTAAAATCTTATCAATGTATGTACTTTGTGATACCCAATTAGGCGTCTTGATCTATCTCTATAGATCTTGATGCCTAATATGTATGATTCTTCACCAAGGTCCTTCATCGAAAATTTGCTGTTTAGATAACTTTTAACACTATTTAACAGATCTATATAATTTCCAATCAATAATATGCAATCCACATATAATATTAGAAATGCCACAGAGCTCCCACTCACTTTCTTGTAAATACAAGCTTTTCTGTAAGTTTGGACAAATCCAAATTGTTTGATCACCTCATGAAAGCGGAGATTCCAACTCCGGGATGCTTGCTTCAGTCCATAGATGGATTGCTGAAGTTTGCAAACCTTGTTAGCATCCTTAGGATCGACAAAACCCTTTAATTATATCATATACAACTCTTCTTCAATATTATCATCGAGGAACATGGTTTTGACATCCATCTGGCAAATTCCATAATCGAAATATGCAGCAATTGCGAACATAACCCTAACCAACTTTAGCATTGCTACGGGAGAGAAAGTCTCACCATAGTCAACTCCTTGAATTTTTCGAAACCCCTTTGCAACAAATCAAGCTTTATAGATGGTCACATTACCATCAGTGTCAGTTTTCTTCTTGCAAATCCACTTATTCTCAGTTGCCTTTCGGTCATGAGGTAAGTCTACCAAGGTCCAAACCTGGTTTTTGTACATGGATCACATCTCGGATTGCATGGATTCTAGCCATTTGTTGGAATCCGGGCTCATCGTCGCTTCTTTATACATCATAGGGTCATCAATTCCATCTACCATGAAATTCACGATATGATTTCTGTAGATTTCAGGAGTTGCACATGTCCTGCTTGACCTGTGAGTTCCATGATCATTATCATTTGTTCCTTCTTCATTCGGTGAAGTCAACTCTAGAATTATTTCTGGTGCTGCGCCACTCACCGGTTCATGAAGAGAAGGTTCAGTAACCTCTTCGAGGTCTACGTTTCGACTACTCACACCTTTCGCGAGAAACTCTTTCTCTAAAAAGGATCAATTCTTGGCAACAAAAACCTTGCCCTCGGATCTGTGATAGAAGGAATACCCAATTGTTTCTTTAGGGTATCCTATGAAGACATATTTATGCGCTTTGGGTTCAAGTTTATCAGGCTGAAGTTTCTTCACACAAACATCGCAACCCCAAACTTTTAGAAATGACAACTTAGGTTTGTTTCCAAACCACAATTCAGATGGTGTATTTTCAACGGATTTTTATGGTGCCTGATTTAAAGTGAATGCGGAGGTTTCTAGTGCATAACCCCAAAATGAAAGTGGCAAGTCAGTCAGAGATATCATAGATCGAACCATATCTAATAAGGTACAATTACGATGCTCCAATACACCATTATGCTGTGGTGTTCCGGCAGGTGTGAATTGTGAAACTATTCCACACTCTCTCGTGTGTGCCAAACTCATAACTTAGATACTCACCTCCACGTTCAGACCGCAGAAATTTAATGTTTCTATTCTGATGATTTTCAACTTCACTCTAAAATTCCTTGAACTTTTCAAAGGTTTCAGAATTGTGTTTCATCAAATAGATATATCCATATCTCCTCAAATCATCAATGAAAGTAACAAAATAACGACATCCACCTCATGCCGACACACTCATTGGACCACATACATCAGTATGTATGATTTCCAATAAATCTGTCGCCCGCTGCATTGTACCGGAAAATGGGGTTATAGTCATCTTGCCCATAAGGCATGGCTCACATGTATCAAATGATTCGAAACCAAGTGATTCCAAAAGTCCATCAGAATGGAACTTCTTCATGCGTTTTACGCCAATATGACCTAGATAGTAGTGCCACATATATGCAAATATATCATTATCAAGTTCAATCCTTTTGGCATCAACATTGTGAATATGTGTATCAGTACTATCAATATTTCATAGAAATAAAACATTCATCATAGGTGCATGACCATAAAAGATATTATCCATATAAATCGAACAACCATTGTTTTCGGATTTAAACGAATAACCGCTTTGAAATAAACATGATCTAGATACAATGTTCATGCTTAGTGCAGGCACCAAATAATTATTTAGGTTTATAACTAGTCTGGATGGTAGATGGAGAGGTAGCATTCTGACAGCGATCACATCAACCTTTCATCCATTGCTGACACGCATGGTGACCTTATCCCTTGCTAGTTATCGCTTGTTCCACAACCCCTGATTCGAGTTACATATATTAGCAACCAAACTGGTATCAAATACCTAGGTGCTACTACGAGTACGAGTCAATTACACATCAATAACATGTATATAAAATATACCTTTGTTCATCTTGCCAGCCTTCTTATCTGCCAGATACTTGGGGCAGTCGCGCTTCCAGTGGCCAGTCCCCTTACAATAGTAGCACTCGGTCTTAGACATAGGGCCAGCCCCGGTCTTCTTCTCAGGTGCAGCAACATATTTGCCGCCCTTATTGAAGTTACGCTTCTGTTTACCCTTCTTGTCTTTCTTGAAACCAATGGTCCTACTAATCATCAACACTTGATGTTCTTTCATAATATCCACTTCAGCAGTCTTAAACATTGATAGAAGCTTGGGGAGAGACTTCTTCATGATCTGCATGTTATAGTTCATCACGAAGATCTTGTAGGTTGGTGGTAGAGTTTTGAGAACATGTATGGCTAAGTAAATGGGAATCATTATTCCCAAGGACACAAACTTATCGGCGTACCCAGACATTTTGAGTACATGCTCACTAACGAAGCTGTTCTCCTCCATCATGCAGCTAAAGAACGTTTCTGAAGCATCATAACACTATATGGTAGCATGGATATTGAAAATCATTTTAAATTCACCCATGGTATCAAAGGCATTGCCATTCTCGACACGCTTTTAGAGTTCCTGCTCTAGCCCATACAATATGCTGCAATAAACCATATTGTGGTCCTCCTGACGAGTTAGGTAAACATTCTTTTCCTTGCCAGGGGCATCATTAGGAGGTGGGGTGCCTAACGGCGCTTCTAGCACATATTGCTCTTTATGCAGCAGTGAAGATAATCCTCAAGTTCAGGGCCCAGTTGGTAAAGTTGCTACCATTTGTTGCAAGTTTTTCTTTCTCCATGAACACATTGAAATTAAAAGCAGGTGGTTCCATCTACAACAAAATTTGTAAAGTTTATTTAGACTAAGTTTCTGATATAGATTGAGTTCAACTAATCCAAATTACAAATGAACTCCCACTCAAAAAAAAAACATCCCTCGTGTCTTTTTGGTGATTAAATGAAACAAATCCACTACAACAAGACCGATCATCATGTGAGTTGGTGTAGCTTCAAAGCGAGCATCTAGATTGTCATCTTATCAACAATATGACTCATTCTTAACCTTTTGGTCCATGTTCTGAGGCCATGTTTGTACATGCTAGGCTCGCCAAGTAAAAACCTTGGTATTCGCGTGTGTAAAACTGCTTTACACCTGTTGTATGCGAATGTAGAGTCTATCACACCCGATCATCACGTGGTCTCTCGAAACAACGAACTTTCTTAACGGTGCATACTCAAGGAAGAACACATTCTTATCTTGATATTTAAATGAGGGATCATCTTATAATGCTACTAAAGCGCCAAACAAGCAATATAAGATGCAAACAAATATTATATGCAAAAAGTGATATGATATGGTTCATGCACTTGATCACTATCATGTGAATTGTGGTATGATCTTTTCATTCCTATATGTGTAAGGACAAGGTCTCTAGAACTTACACTTTGGTATGTTATAATTTCCAATAGTATCAATCCATACTACAAATTATAACATTACCATATCATGACACTTGCCCATCAATAATCTACACTAGACACCTATAATTTATCAATTGCAAGTTTTTCGTGGCTTAGGGATTTCTAAGATAGAACCATTCATACATACGAACATGGAAGCACAACGATCATAATCAATTTATTAACAACTCATTGTAAATCATATATTGACTATAGTAGGAGAGCCAGACACCCACTAGCCACTTATGCAAAACTAGTTGCATGTCAAGTGTAGAATAGGTCTCATGTGCGAGGACATGTAAAGTTAGTCTAGGCCGCTTCATCCCACTATGCCACCAATATCCAGAATACATAGAATATGCAATAACATGATCATCAATGCCCACATACTCATATGTGTTCTACCCGTGCAAAGCATCTACGCATAGATCATAGAAAACAAAAGATTCCTATGATGTGAACCACTAATCACCAAGATCTCTCTACCTAGATACAATCAACGGGTGGATATACATCCATAGAGATCATACCCTTGAAGAGCGACAATGCGTAACGAGATTAGACTCGTGGATGATGTAGTCGTCAGGAAGTCCAGCACCACAACTCATCGGTGTATCCGTGATCGCACACACGTCCGGTCCTCCAACAACCTCCGCATCCTCACTCTAGCGATGTAGCGGAAGCAACAACTCCTTTCAGAAAAAGCACCGGGAACATGTATCTCGCTAATTCGAGACCATGGGGGAATAATTCTAGAGGGGGAGATAGATACTTCACGAGGAGGTGTCAGATGAGAGGAGGGAGAGGGGGGCCTTTTATAGGGAGAGGAGGGAGGTCCTCTCCATGGCCGGTAGCCAAGGGAGGTGCCCCACCTCTTCCTCATTCGTGTGGGTGGGGCACCCACTCACATAAATATGCCTCCACTCAAAATTCCACTCACCTCCATTAAATTTCCACCAAATTTAATGCAAGCTCTCCTTTAATAAAACTCTTTTATTTATTTTATTCAGAATTTTGTTAATTACTTTCATTAACAAACATTCACATAAAACCCCCACGCAACATTTCAATATCACATGCAGAACTAGTTTCTGCAATTTCACCCGAAACAATTCTGGTTTCCATCGAAATGATTCCGCCGCTTTCTTAATCTTTATTTAAAACACATTTTCTCCTAAATGGTGTCGGTGTCCCTTAAGTGTGTCACCCTATGGTTCGCGAATAATGCAGACATGATCGAGACCCCTCTCCGATCAATAATCAACAATGGGACCTGGAGATCCGTACTGACTCCCACACATTCAACGATGACTCCTGTGATCATGGGAACCTTTAACGTTTGCAACTAAATCCCTTTGTCTCGTGATATATTACATGTCCAATATTCGATCATCGGTATCCCCATACCTAGTTTGATCTCGTTACCAACATGTACTCTTCTCATTCCTGTGATATAACAATCTAGTGATCTTATCACTTGCTTGCAAGCTACATCAATATGATATCACTGAGAGGGCCTAGAGTATATATCTCTATCATCTGGGTGGGAAAACTCCACTATTGATCCATGAGGCTCTACATAACACCATCCAAGTATCTGAACCCACCTTTATTATCACCCTGTTATGGTGTGATGTTTGATGTTATCAAGTTACTCTTTCAGTGTTAGTAATTAACATGATCTCGTGGTCTAAGGTCTAAAGTTACTTCGTATGATGTCATAGAAATTTTAACACAATGAATTTTGTCGTATTGTAATTCTTTGGATGAATGTTCATCACACGATTCAACCAATGTTGTGACCTTGTTATTAACAACATCCAATGTCCATGATCAGGAAACCTTGATCATCTTGTTAATCAATGAGCTAGTTTATATGAGAGGCATAACTATGAAACCTATATTTATTTATTAAACACACATGTATTAACATTTCCAATTAATACAATTATATCAAGAAAAATAAACATCTATCATAACAACTTTATAATTGCCTCTCAAGGCATATTCCCTTCACCACTCTCCACATATGGCTTGTACCATATCAGTGGCTAGCGGGTGTCTATCTCTCCAACATTAGTTGGTATGGCATTTATGAAGTATGGCCCTGAAAAGGGACTTAAAGAGTCAACTAGTCAATCCGTGTTATGGTTGGAAGTCCATAGGTAGTAACGGTTCTCTTGCGAAAGCCCTAACAGCCGCGTAAAACATGTAAAGATAAAGTAGAGGTGTCTAACTTTATTTTGCAAGGGCTTGTGATATGTATGGTCAAGGTAAGTGTTTATGAGATGAAATTCTGAAGGCAAGGTGGAACTGTGAACCTGGTGCAATGCCACTGCTCTTGATGGAGATGAAGGAGTGATGACCAAATCATATCGCATAAAATGTTTACATTTGATGTTAATTTGTTGTGCATCTTATTTTTCTTGTATTAGACTACAACGGTAGCATCATAATATGATCCCTCAACATAATTCCAATATTTGTGTTTTCCCATTAGTATGCACCACCAAGAAAGTCTATCGTTATAAAGCATGTAGTGACGATTGGGTGCTAGACATACGATGTTCGCATACAATGGGTGCAAGCCATGTATGCACTCCAATACACTAATGGTCAAAGTTGGTGAGCCAAGCATGTGTAGACATGTCCTCGAAACACAGATGACCGAAAGGTTAAGCATGAGTCACATGGTGATGTGATTGATAGTTTTTTCTACCCTGGCAGCTATATCAAAGGCTGTGACGATCGGGGATAATATAGTGTAAAGGGAGAATGTAATAACTAAATAAACGTTGGGGATATTAATTTAAGTGGGAGTTCTTGTATTGAACTCATATTATGAACTAAGCAATCTAAGTGAATTTTCATAGTTGTTGTAGTTAGCATCTATTACAGACCACCCTGCGCTTAGTTCTAATTGAGATAATAGAACTATGGTACTCTAGATACTTACTTTACGGACTAGTATCGTATTGTTTGAGTGTAAATTTAAAGGTAAAATTCCTAAAGAAGACTTTCAAGTAAGCCTCACTTACTCCATAAGGTTTAATAAGTGTATTAATCCTACAATAATTAAGTCCAAAGTTAGTATCTAAAAAGTTCATGCATGCCTCCATGATACTTGATATTAGAAAGAAAGTTCATTTCAAAAATCATCTTGTGTAAAAGATATTTTGATATCAGAAACACTATTTGATTGCAACATGACAAAGTATAATTTAGTTGGAAACATATTCATATATTGGATGAGAATTTGTGAATGATGGTGACGTTATGCGCACCCACCCCAATAGGTTTGGGAGATAAAAGTTATACGAACATTCGTCTTTGTGAACTATAGTAGTGCAATCATGAAAGTTGTCATGATAGGATGAATAAGAGGTATAGGTAAAATGTTTACTATGCTAAAAGATCAGTAATAAATGAATCTGGAAAAACACGAATCATGTGATGATTGTGATCCACTTCAAAGTGTGAGTTTGATGGTATTAGTGTTTGACTAACACACTTGATCCAAGTACCATATGATTGGTGCCACTTTTGATAATGGGTGACTCTTCTGAAAGAGAGGAAAACGTTGAAAGATAATCCATAAATATAATTGGCAAAAATTAACAAATTGGAATTGTCCAGCTCAGGTATATGCAAGATATACATGTTATGAATGTAATATTTGCACATTGAACCAAAGTAATTCTTTGGTATTAGATACTGAATTAAATGGTATGAAATTTCATACAACAACTCAATATAAGAAATACAATGGTTCGAATAACTAGCAAAATATGGTAACGATGTTCATCGATAAACAAATAAGATGTTATTATGTTTGTCATCTACATTAAGAACTAAACCATTAAGATTTTTTCTGATAATTATTATCTTGTTCCAGTATTGTGAGAACAAGTCATTGTTCAAATAATTGTTGTATTACATAGTTGATGGATGAACCATTATGAATCTTGTTGTTAAAATAATATTAATAAAACTAAATGCTAAAACATCGCAAGACAAAATTATTGGAATTTCACTTAAGTGTGACACCACCATTTAAGTTATATTGGAAAGAAAGACATGAAGAAACTCCATGTTGATGCAATGTTGGAGTCATATTTTTTCGAATGAATTGATGCTTATAATACTTTCCTATAGATAACTAAAACTCTATTCGCGGGCAAAAGTTGAACGGAAGGGTAACTTAGTGGAAGTAATGCATATTGATGTATGTGGTCCATCATGTGAATATCTGTATGGTGGATTATTCTACTTCATATACTTTTACCAAGGACTTGGACATATATGAGTATATCTATTTAATGAGCAAAAAGTATAACACATTTCAAACACGTTCAAAGGTTTTAGCATGAAGTAGAAATCATCGTAACATGAAAATCAAGATTTTATGATTGGATCCTAAAAGAAGAGATTTGAGTTACAAACTTAGCAAAAATATGAAGTTGTTTCATAAACTTGAGTTTCCCAAAACATCATTGGAGTATGGAATATTTTGACAATATAATCAAAACTGGTTTGACTTGGTGAGATCAAATATAAAACGACCATTCTGATTTAAAAGATTATGCTATAGTGACATACCACTTTTACACTGAAAAGAGAAACATCATGATCTGCTGAAATGGCAAGGGGTAAAACCCAGTTTGTCCTTTCTTAAATTTTGGTATGCAAGGCATATGTAAAACGTTTACAAAACCAAAGTTAGATATGCACATCGTTGTAGGTTATCCCAAATGGTAGTTGTTGGCAATCCCTCCACCGTAACACTAAAGATAATAGTTTTTGTCGCTAGAACGACGAGTTCTCTGAGAAGGAACTTTTCATGAAAAGTTAAGTGGGAGGACAATAGAAACTTCGATGTGGTTATTTGCACCTAAGTGACATGATTAGAGTAGGACAATGTCGGAAAGTGTTCTGGAGGTAGCTACAATGCTCATGGCTATCATTTTTGCAAAAATGTTGTAGTTCCGGAAATCTAAGTTCTTATTGAACCATGTGGATAGGTTAATAATCAAATAGTATGATTTTATGGAAAGTGTCGTTGTTGGATAATGATATACCGATTACATGCAAAGAAGCGATGATGAGACCTAACTCCGTTAAATGGCTAGAGGCCATAAGAATTTGTGATAGTATACATATACAAAAATCAAGTTATGAACTTGGTAGACTGTTAGGAAGGCGTGAAGCTTTTCAAAGAGTAAATGGATCTATAAACAAATAGACATGGATGTTTACATCTGTGAAATGGCCGACATGTCGGAATGTATTTTACGACAAAATTCAAAAGTTGACTATGACAATATTTGATCTTCCACAGTGATATTTAGTCTGTGCGGATTATTGTAGCTACCACTACATATTGAGTTATGGTAGATGAATAAACAAAACATCGTTCTTCTAATAGAATATTTACCTAGGATGTGTACCTGAAACTATCCAAAGGGTTTGTTAATTCGAAGTATGCTATAATATGCAAACTTCAATGGTTGAAGTAAGCATAGTGGAGTTGGAATCTTCACCGTGATGAAACTATTAAAGAGTTTAAGTACATCATAACGATGAAAATGCTTGTGTCTACAATAAACTAAGTGGGAGCGTTACATATTTCCAATGCTTTATGTGAAAGACATTGTGTTGTTTGGAAATGATGTATATTTTATTCTACGTGAATTAAGGATTTCATTAAATTTCGATTTGGATGAAAGACTTAGGCAGAACTAGAATATTAGACATCCAAGTATATACAAATAGATTGAAATGCTAATATGGTTATGCTAAAGTACATATATGAACTATTGAATTAGTTCAATATCGTGGAATATTTGAGTGGGAGTTGTGTGAGTGTCCTAGTCAATATTAGACAACAAAATTGTTGCCACATGGTAGCAAGATCAATTATGTTAACAATTGGTACATGAAACCTTGTGAATGATTGATTAATCATGAATGCCATTATATGTACATATCTAGATGAGTCATATTCTCTAAATGTTAGAGCATATACCAGAGTGATTCATAAGATGATCATTGGACGATAGTGATGATATTCGTGTGTACTTTGGAAGTAACAAAAATATGTGATGCATGCATAAGTGACAAAATAGTCCATTTTAATTTGTTACATTGATGCGAGTTTTTGTCACATATACAAATTAAGTTTATCTCAATTAGGCTATGTGGTAAGAAATAAGGTGGTATAGTGTAATGGAAGAAAGTTCTGTGATGGATTTGGACTAGTTCCAATGTTATGACAATGTGATGGATACTACAATGATGGATGAGTATATGAATGCTTTACAATGATCTTCATAATATAGCCCACTTGGAACTAGGTGCAGTTCCAAAACAAATTGAGTATATCTTAATAACTAGGTGCTTTACAATGATCTTCATAATATATCCCTCTTCACTATTTTTTTTGTTTTCAACCACAAAACCCCTTCACTATACACAAAAATCCAAAACAAATTGAGTATATCTTTCTTATTTGCTAAAATGGATAAGAGCATATTTTGACATGTTAGTGTTAAGGATTTCCCTCGACATTGTAATCTTCCTAAATCTTTAATGGAACATTTTGAGTTTGATCCTTCCTTAACAAAAAAAATTGTGAAGATCCGTTTTCTGGATATCCAAGTGATGATCCCATTCTACATTTAAGAAAGTTCAACAATAGATGTGATGCTTTAAAAATAAGTAATGTTAGCAGCAATATATTCAAGTCTAAACTTTTTCCTAACTCACTGGCTTGGAAAGCTATGGATTAGATATTAAAATAGCCAATTGGAATTTTCAGTTTTTGGTTTAACATGAAAGCTTCATTTGTAGAAAGGTTTTGTTCTACTAAGACTTTAAGGCATATTAGAGAGTTAATCTTTTCTTTTAAACAAATGAATAATGAATTACTTATAAAATCTTGGGAAAGGTTTAGAGGACTTTCTTATGAAATTGAACACGGTCATAGAAATTGGATGCTAATGCACACATTATATAGTGTATTGACTATGAACTTTATGTATTATTTGGGTACTAAATGTGGAAAATCTTTTATGAATATAACTACTACTGATGCTCATGTTTTTCTAGATGGTTTACTTCTTGAGGTTAAAGTTAGGAAAAACTTAGAAAAGGCAGAAGTTCTAGAAGAACTATTTGATGATCATTATGAACTTTATAATCTAAAAAATAGATAAAAATAAGTAGTGGAAATTAAAATTCTTAGTGATAAAATTGATGAACCTCTACTAGATCTTGATAGACGTAGCTTGCATGAACTCATTAATATTTTGAAATTTTTGTCTAATGATACTTCTTTTAACATTCATCAAGCAGGATTTGGATCATACATAGTTAATCATGTCACTAAAGATAATACTAAAAGATATAATAAAGAAGCTATGATACCACCTAAGTTCGGGGATACTTGAATCATCAAGATACAAGTTACTATTGGAAAAGAAACTCAATATGCTAGATTAGATCTTGGATCTAGTGTTTGTATCTTATCAAAAGAATTATATGATTTGCTTGAACTTAAAAACATGTAAAAATTCAATATGGATCGTTTACTTGCTGGTGACTCTACCAAGCATGCTTTAGGTAGAGTTAATAAAGTCATTATTGAGTTACATATGACATTTTTTCATGTTGATTTCATCTTCATGGATATGGGAAGTAAAACCTGCATTTTTATAATCTTGGGAAGGCCATTTTTTAGAACCACAGGAGTTGTTATTGATTCAAATGAATGAAGGGGATGTAAACTTCCAGTTCTATCATAAGAAGTGCATGGAGCACTTTCTAGGGAAGAAGGACGTGGCATTGAAGTACAAGTGTACGGATGATCATTTCCCATCATAAAAATAAGGTACGTAAGCCTAGCTATATGCCTATACAGAAAGCGCTTTACGGGATGCAATCCAGTTCTTTTTTGCCTTTGGTTTTTATTTTTTAACTCTTGCTTTTGCAAGAGAGTTTTCTTTTGGTTTTATTTCTAGAATTTCCAATTATCAAGTTTTATCCATTTGGATGTTTTAAACTTCACAACACATCTACGGAGTTGCATATTTCTACATGTTGTTGTTCACAAAAATATTTTCCTATCTTTTAGTAACTTCGTTTGAGCTGAAATTAATAATGATATTAGAAATTTACATCCTTTATATGCACAAAATTCACCAAAATTTCCTGACATGTTTATGTGTTCCAATTAAATATGTTTTATTGCTGATGTTTTTCTAGATAGATTATGTCTTGTGTTGTTTAAGTCATTCTTTTTAGTTTCAAATTGGTTCTTTTTTAGTCTTTTGGCATTCTGTGAATGTTGGCAACTTAATATACTCTCTGGGTACTTTGTGACAAATTTTATTTGGAGGGTTTATGGTATCTTGCATTTTATCTTTATGGCCACTAATGTCACCCCCATAGAAAGAAATGGAAAAACATTACATGGCGAAGTTTTTTCATAGGGAAGGAAGGAACATTAAAAAGATTAATTCAAGGAATGGTGAAACCCATAAGCTTAGGGATGCCCATTGCACCTCACTGTTACCTATTAAACTATTGGTTTGCAAACCTTTTAACTTCATTTTTTGAGCATCATTTTGCTTTTGCATAAACTTGGAGCATCTGTATCTAGTTTTTATGATTTTCTATGCAACTTTACTTTTGAATAAAATACCACCATATGATGATGTATATAATTAATATTAATGATCTACTAGAATAAAATTAAATTTTAAGTTGGATGTTAATAAATAAAATGGAAAGAGAAGAATAGTTACATTACAAGTTATGCATGTTGTCACACTTTGTTAAATGGTTCATTTCTTTGCATAAATTATAGTGTGCAAGTGTCATATTTAGTGGTAACTCTTATGTACATCACATATGTTTAACTTTAGGTTGATCTTAACTATTAAGAAATTATTAGTACTATGGACACTTATGCATGCTTGTAGATGGTTAACTACGCCCCTCTTGCTAGACAAATAATAAAGCAAGTAAAGACTTGTGCATCCATAATCCCTTAAACCAAGTCACTATCCAACAATGTCCACCATATTTACCTATATAAAAAAATGCTATTCCAAGTATATTACATATGCTATCATTGAACCGTTCAAAATCATCTATTTTGTGAATGCTTAAAGCTCATGTGGAAGCATGTTGTGGGGTGAACACGAACTCATAGGCATCAACACCCTTGCACTAGAATAAAAAATGCATACCTAGAAGATGGGGGAAAATCCTCTAAGAAAAGGTGCATCCACAAAATGAGGGCACAAACCCTTCAAGAAATACATAAAAAGGTGAGAGAGTGAGTGTCCATCCAAAATTGTCAAATTTATAGATACAAATGTATCCCGTCATAATAAATAGGTACTGAGTGGAAAGAAGTAGAAAGTATCAAAATATAAAAAAGCTAAATAAATAAATAATTAGGACCAATGGAACTCTATACTTGTTGAACCGTTGACATGAGTTGCATTACCCAAAATAACTATTTTACTTATATTACTTATTATTATGTTTTTAGCTCAAGTTTTTGGCACATGTATTTCCCTACTTACTTTCTACCTTTTCAAGAGTCCACTTATATGAAAAGATACAAAAAATATACATGATTCTAAGACCAAAGTAGGAAAATATACAATAAACAATGCACTTTCACTTGCACTTAGTATGCTGAATAGTCCATAGTTCTTAGTGCATTTTTTACAAGCTTGAAAGATTCGTAAATATATACGAGGTTTATGAGACATATCAATTTATAAGATGATTGCTTGTTGTCATTCTTTGAAGGATGAATTATTTTACTTTGTGTAGTAATGATCCAGACTTGTGATGTTTTAAATAACAACAAACTTCAAAGTCCATGTTAGGTTTATCGCCTTTATGATCGAGGAATAGCATAGGGTAAGCTTGGCGATGTTGATGCATGTAAAATGCATACATGAACTTTGTAGTTTATTGTCACATATTCCAACATATTTGCATGTCATATAATGGTATATCCAGGTTTTACATTGATTTTTCAGGATTTACAAGTGATTCCCTTTATTTGGGTTGTACCTCTACAGAATAGGAAAACCATGTTTTGTGTATGTTTAAGTTTCAGATAGAACACGTATAAAATACTTAGTAAACTCATATAGGTGTTTGTAAGGAAAAACATTTATAACCTTTCCGTCGATGACATCCCCTACAATGGGTTCTACCTTTAGAGTTCTTAACTAAGCCATGAACTCATTAAAGGCGAACGATTCCCCTTGCATGACATAGCCCAAGACGACATCTTTGTAGCTGGGAGGGAGCAAACACAAAACTCCATCTATCGAAAGTTGTCCGTCAACCAGTGGCCCATAACATCCACAACATATTCATGGATCTCTTGTATCACTTCCAAGTGGATATCCAAGCAGGTGTTTTCTTCCACCTTGGTTGAAAGAAACTCGTTCATGTACTCATACTTCATGATCCCAACCTATCACGGAAACATCTCCTTCAGTCCACTGACTATACTATATGCTTCAATTTCATGAAAGTGTACCCCTAGGCCAGACTCCATGACATGAATTGTGGTGTACATGACTATCATAAAGGTGTCATGGCAAGCTTGATAATCAAAATCATATTACTCACTGATACATTGCTAACGTATCCATAATTTTTGATGTTCCATGCTTGGTCTTATCTACTTTCTTATGTTTTGTCCACACTTTGGAGTACTTTTCATATGATTTCTTGGACTAACCTATTAACAAGAGCCACAGTGCCAGTTGCCTGTTTTCTGCTATTTTTGGTTCTAGAAAGTCAGAAAATGAATATTCTCGGAATTGGACCGAACAAAATCCAAAGTCGTTATTTTCCCGGAAGATTCATGGAGCCAGAAGGAGACACAAAGGGGGATATAGGGTGGCCAAACCACCCCTAGGCACGGGTTCCCCAGGCCGCCCCAGGGCATGGTGTGGGCCCCCTGGCTTCCCGCCGACCTTGCCTCTATGCATGATCTTATTGAGATCATGAGCTTGTAATCGATAGATCTACCTTGCTACTCAAGTGCTTTAATAGATCTCTGCTCTCCCCATGTGTGTGAAGTTGACAGTGTGCACACCATGGTGGCACTTAGGCTAGAGATTACAAATACTTGTTATGAGTTATATTTGGAGTTGGATGTCTTTATGAAATTGTGGTGTTTGTTTGAACCATCTAGTGCTCAAGGTGATAGTGTGGGGTTTTCTAGATGGGAAAGATGAACTTTGAGGTGTGCTGTTCTAGCCCTACCAATGATTAGAGTGTACAACCGGAGAGTAGTTCAGGGTAGTATCATGAAGATAATATATTTACATGAGAGTGTTCAGTAGTGAAAGTATGATACCTAGGCCTTGTTTCTAAGCATTGAAACACCGTTTGCTACTAGATCTATTACATGTTTCGTTGCTTCCATATTTATTTCAGTTTGCCTTTAGTCTCTTCCACGCCATCAAAGTATTTTCTGGCACCGTTACCACTTATAATTATCCATACCACTTGTATTTCACTATCTCTTCGCCGAACTTGTGCACCTATACACCTAACAAGTGTATTGTGTTTGTTGGGGACACAAGAGACTTCTTGTATCTTGATTGTAGGGTTGCTTGAGAGGGGATACCTTTGACCACTTCCTCCCTGAGTTCGATAAACCTTGGGTGATCCACTTAAGGGAAAACTTGCTACTGTTCTACAAACCTCCGCACTTGGAGGCCCAACAACTGTCTACATGAATAGAAGTGCGTAGGCATCACTCACCCATAGACCCCTCGGTAAAATATCCTAACGGTTCTAGTATCAGCAAGAGCAGATTGTTTCTAATGAAGACGTCCCTCAAGCATTGCTACCAAATGATGAAGTTGGACCCATCTAGTTTAAGTTTCTCGCCATTCATGAAAGAAAAGACGTCGAGTTGAATGTTGGGAATTGACATAATCTACAAGGATATTTGCAAATTTGTTTAGACTAAGTTCATAATATGAGTTCAATTTATAATCGTATTATTAAATGAGATCCCACTAAAACTACCATCCCTAAGAAGGTTTTAGTGATTACACGATCATAATTCACTATACCACCCTGAAAAGGACACAAATGTAGCTTACAGGGGGGTGAATAGGCGGTTTAAAACTTTTATGATATGGTCTTAACAAAGGCGGAATAAAATTAGAGTTTACTTTGTCAAGCAGAAAAACTATATAAACTATGGTTCACCTATGTGCACTAACAACTTATGCTAAGGAAGACAAGCAACTATGTGATAGCGAGATATATGACTTAGACCACGAAGGCTATCACAAAGTAAAGTGCATAAGTAAATAGCTCGGGTATAGAAATAACCAAGGAACACAAAGATGATGATGTATTACCGAGTTCCTCCCATAAAGGTAGTACGTCTCATTGGAGGGGTGGGCGGTAGTAAGACCACCACGGCATCAGAGGCCACACCCTATTCTCCTACGGACCTGTTCCACTTCTCCACTATAGGTACCCTTTGAGGCCGGAACTGTCACGTTTACAACAAGATTGGGACACACATCCACAACTGAATTGGAGGCTCCCAAGTATTACCACAAACCTGCAAAACAACTAAACTGTCTAGGGCTCCAAGAACCCAAGAGTAAAAAGCTTCTCACCTTTCACCCAATCGAATCCTCACCGAGAACTCAAACCGATGCACCAAATGCAATGGAAAGAACACAAGAAGTGCTCAAGTCCTTCTCTACCAAATTCAACCAAAGATACAAAAGCTATTGGGGGATAATAGAGGAAGAAGACAAGAGGAAATCCATAAAATAAAACCCAAGATCTAGATCCCAAGATGCTCCTCTCACATTGAGGAGAGATGGATTGGTGGAGTTGTAGATCAAGATCTCCCCTTTCAAATCTCCCCAAAAGAATCAAGAAATATGGGAGGGATTGATAGTATTTGAAAGATCTTGAATGTAGAAACAATGGAGGAGAGAGAGGATACAGGCCACCAACCCAAGGAGGAAGAAGGGGGCTTTTATAGCCTCCCCCAATGAAATATGACCATTTGGAACCTCCAGGCCGGATATCCTGGCCCCTCGTAGGGCCGGATAATCTGCCCCCCAGAAAAAAGGCTAAGGACATTGCTACGCAATCCCCATAACAAGGGATAGATATTTGGGCCGGATAATCCGCCCCCTCGAAAATTGGCAAAGCAACAAAAGTAAAACGATCATAACTTTTGCATCCGGACTCCTATTTTGATGATCTTGGGCTCGTTTTGAAGATAGTAACGATCTCTACAAGATCATGCAGGATACCATAATATTACAGAAAGGGAGGATATTATCAAATGATGAAATTTTTAACCTATCTATAAAATACAAACCGATAAAACCTCCAATATCAAAATCGCAATAGGGAGTGCATATGAAATCCGTTTTCGATGAACTTGAGCTTGTCATAGAGATTAACACGAGATATAAATCCTCTCATGGATATGAAAAAAAACAAGAAGGATGATGCCAAGTATGCAAAGGTTTGAGCTCTCTCTAAAGGATATGATCAAGTTACTAACTCGAGAGCCCCTCTTGATAGTATGGTTACCTATCCTATAAATAGGTCTCCCCAAGTAACCACCAGGACACCGGAAAGAAAGAAACCCTACCAAGATAATAACTTTGACTTGCACATATTTCACTTGAGCTTGATGATGACGATCTTGTCCACCTCAAGATGGAACACCTTTCTTAATTATGCTAGCTTGGTGAAGACTTGCAAATTGATCCCCCACACACCACTATGGGAGAGCCTCTCTTATAAGCATATATTCACATTCCCATGATCACCATAAGGATGGCAGGCTTCAAGCATAAGATCTCTTCAAGATGGCGCATCTTAAACTTGCACTTCATTTCTTCTTTCTTTATTATGTCGGTGTCTTGAAGGTACACACGAGATATCACTCCATCTTATTCTTCAATACACACTTGCTATAAGCCCAACTCTCACTTGACCAATATTGGGGTCACTCTTGAAACCTCGGTCAACACTTGATCTCCTTAACTTTCTTCTTCTTTCAACCTTGAAACCAACATATGGTTCAAGCATTTCCTATGGACAAATACTACAAGTAAAAATCAACTCAAACATAAGTCCATAAATATTATCATTAATTACCAAAACCACACATGGGGGCACACATGCTATTTCAATCTCCCCCATTTTGGTAATTGATGAAAATCCCTTTGAGAGGGTTTATATAATGAACTTAACTACCAAAAATGCTTGTGCCAACATCAAATACTACATAAGTATGTGATGTTGGTACACCCACAATATATAGAGTAGGATCCCCCACAATATATGCATGTGTGATGAGCTTGAATTTCATTGCTTATATTGCCAACCATTATCGCTGGAGGAGTTTCCTCTATATACTCAACATGCAAAGAAAAAACAAAGATACGAGAGAATTAAAGGTAATTGCTTAATAATAAACTCAAAGCATAAAAACAACTTCCCTTAAACTCTCCAAATCTTCTCCCCATTGGCATCGGTTGCCAAAATGGGTGAATAGTTATAGACAGCCATTATAGTGAGAATTCCTCCAAATGTGTGCATTTAAAACAAATTTCTTATTATTGGAAACTTTTGCACATATCCAATGATGAATAATTAGGAGGAGTTCAAAATATATTGAGGATCAAAAGATTGCAAAAAATAACATGGTGAAGAAGCATCAACAAATGACGCAAGCAATCAAAATATCCAAAGAACAACTTGACAAAGGAAGATACCAAATGAAAGATAGATATTATGATAAGATCGAAAAGAGAGTGCTATAGATAATATGAAGAGGCTCCCCAAGGTTTATGCACAAATTATAATTTGTATTTGAATACAATATGCACAAACATGGAATCCTCATTCCCTAGATATTATTTACACTAAACAAAATACAAAGAATAAAACTATGAAGAGCACAAAGTGGTGTTGTAAATAAAATTAGGAAGCTCCCTAAGATACGTGCATAAATTATTCTTTTATATGAATACAATGTGCGCAAAATGGAATCCTAACTTCCTCTATTTTATTTAAAAACACAACTATGTGCAAAAGAGCATAATGTCCCAAACAAAGTCATACAACATACCAATAAGATCTTTTCTTGATAGCGTGGCAAAAAAGGCTCAAGTTTATCTTATTTTATATTGATGTACTTCAACCACAAACATATCAAATACATCACAACTATCACTAAGGTAAATAGAGAGAGTTGTATTGTATTGATAAAGGCAACAACTATCACAAAGAAAGAATCAACTTTGCAAATTCATCAGTATTGCACATGAGAATACTTGAGGGACAGATAGGGAAAATAATTGCTAGATTGACATATTTTGGATTGGTGAAATGAGCATGATTTTGTGTAGTCCCCATTATATGCATTTATCTCAACTTACTAACATATACAATGGAGATATTTCTTTAAAGCCATAGCAAGACCCACAAAAATTGCAAATACAAAAATGCATGCCAAGAGGCAACCTACAAGTGGTGGGAAGCAATATACGTATGCATGAGTGAGAGATACTTGTTACTGTGATATCATTGGTGTGATGAAGTAGATATGAGTTTGTTGATCATCCTATCTTGTATCTACTTATCATTGAGTCATCACTTCTTCCTTATGAAAGAGATATGGATCCAATGCATCTCCAAAGTACCTAAAACAAAATTCAGTTACAATATGGTCCCCAAACATATTGGGTCTAAAGTAGTTAGAGAAACTATAATACATAGCAGAGGCTCCACATAAATATGTGCATATTGATATGAACATGAATTTCATGCACATCTTAGACAATTAGGATTTGGTTGAGTTTCCCCTCTATATTGGATCATGGAAAGTAAACATGCCATAATATGTACATGTAGTACATATGCAGGCATAAGACTTTCAAGAACCAAATGGAGATGTAATTGAAAAAAACACCAAATAAACCAAGAAGGCACACCAAAGTGTGACACAAATAATGGTTATCCAAATTATATCAAAGACTAAATCAACACATGTGTAACATCCCAATTTCAGCAACCCTGATTAGTTGTCCAGAATGCAAAAATCAGGGGGAACAAAACCTTTTTCTTGTTCAGTGATGCAGTGTTTGCTTGTGTTTGTCTATGCTTATGCATCTGATTGTCAAAATCTATTTAACAAATCTGTCTTGGCTCATTTTTACATATTCTCAAATGTTCTGGCATTTCAAATACATGAGCCAAGATGCCTTTGTAACCATATATATTTAGTAGCTTCTATTTACCAAACTATGGAGATTTATACTATATAATCTCCTTATGTTCTCAAAACAGAACCTTCAACTACTCTTATCTCTAGGTTTTCCAAAACCTTTTTATAAAGCTTTTTGAATTCTACTATTGGTAGAGATACCAAGGACTCTCACCTTATTCAAACTCCAACCTTTCAAAATACCCATCATTACCTCAAGCTAAGCTTGATGGTAACCCTAGTAGTAGTTGATTTGCTTGAAAGATGAATTGCCTTGATCTGCTGTTTGATGATTTGCCTTGTTCAGCTATTTGACTTCTTTGCTTATGAGTAGTATGAGCTACTAGAGGGGCTCATAATCTAGAATCTAGCTAATCCAAGAGTGTAAACCCTAAGCAAGTTAACCAAGCTGGATCTAATCCATAGCCACTAGGTGATCATCTAGAACCATTAACCAGATCACTTGTGAAATTATTCATTCTAGAAGCTTCCAAGTCAATGAAGACCAATATCAAGCATGGATCCTTTCTAATCAATCTACACTTCAACATCATCCATTTGATAATTATTTGGAACCTTGCACCCTCTCAAAATCATCCCCTCTTACACTCTAGTCAAAATCTTCCACTCTGCCAAAAATGACTAAGTCTGGAAAACCGTTCTCAACATCACATATTTGAGACTCTCTCCTTCTCAACCCTGGTGCACTTTCAGAAATGCACTTGAACCTTCTTGTAGACCATCATAAGGAATACCAAGGCCCACTCTTTCCCTTGGCTAGAACCTCCTATAACCCACTTGTTCTTGATGGTTTTGTAGGTAAGAAAATAACTTTTTCTGTAAATCTTATCAACTAGCCTAGTTTGTCAGAAACTGACATCTCCATGCTACCTTCTTTGAACCAGCTCTTGGCATGATTGCTATCAACTCCTAAAGTTCTATCCATCCACATCACCCATGACCCAAGGGGAACCCTGGGCTCCAAGATCCAGCTAGGTTTTGATGGTATGATGTTAACTTTGCCCAAGATCCTCTTATCCTGGTTTCTTACCAAAATCAAGTTGGATTCTCAAAACCCAAGGTTTTAAAAGATGGATATATCTTGTGGACATTATATACCATGGAAATAGAAATTTCCCAAATATTTTCCATAATTATTGGGGCCCACAAGCAATTAAATTTCCCTTAATTGACAAAAACCTAAAAACTTCATCTATAAAAGAAAGTTTGGCTCTCTCCAAATGACACATCCAACTTCAGGCTTATTTGAGGCCTATATATCTTACCCTATCTTCCCACTTAAAAAATAAATATGTTTGAAGAGTTCTAATAATTCTTTTTGCCTATTTTCCTAAATGGCAAAAATAAGAAAATAAATGTTTTAAATAATTTTCCTACCCAATAAATTAAGGGAAAAATATATAAAATGTGGTTTCATAATTGGGATCTTCTCACATCAAAAACCACCATTGTCCCATTCAAAAATATCAAATCAACTTCTAAAAATCATTTCAGGCCTATTTGAATAAATAGTTTTAAGTGGACTTTAAATCCTTAGAAAAATCTAAAACAAATCCTAGAGAGATACCTTGACCTCATATACCTACCAGTACCATGTTCCCACCTTGCCACATGCAATTCCTCAAACTTCCTTCATAACTATCTTTTGATCAAACTTTGCAAACTAACAAAACCCTTGAGTTAAACCAACTCAAATCCTTATCAAAGCTCCTCTAGCACTCCTCTCCAGCACCCTGAACCTCTCTAGTCGACACCAATGTAGTACCACTATAACTTCTCTCAGGTTTTATCCTTATATGCTTAAAAGCAAAACAAGGAGAGAGACACCCATATCTTGCAAGATCTCTTTATCTTGAAGGCCACAACAGCTGCAACGTCCCTTCCTCCACCTCCTCCTCCTGGACTCATTTCTCCTCCACTGTCCCACCTACCTTGCCCTAGGCTCCAGGTCTCACCACATAGCTCCCCATCTCCATGAAGATGGAGAAGAACTCCTCTCGGGATCAACCTTGTTTGCAAGCATGTAGTCGTAACCGACCACCCCAGACCGCTCTCTTCCCTCTATATTGATCCCCTAGATCTGATCCACCTCCCCTTTCCCTTCTTTGCATAGAGGAACACCGGAGGCTGCCGCCCAAGCCCAAGACCGAGCCAAGTTCCTCCCCCAAGTAGCAGCTTCCAAGCTCCCTCCTTTCCTACATGCACCACTTTTGGAGTCCCTAAGACCACCGCATCCAACATAGCCCCTCTGTTTCGACATGCACCGGCCCCTGGAAGCGCTCCATCGAGCTCTGACGCATTCGTCTCGGTCATTGTGGCACGAGATCTCTCCTGACGCCAAAATCCCCCCTACCGTCCCTCTATAGGTTCGCCGTCGTCGACTGTGTCGTCCTGCGGCTTCCCCTCCGCCAGAAATGGCCCAAGGTGAGCCCTCTGTACCTCCCTACTCCTCCCTAGGGTTCCTTCCCCGCTACGTTTTCCATATATCTATTTCTAATCGAACGACCGACGTTTGCCAACACCTCTTCGTGAGCTCTGACTCACTGATGACCGGGCCCTACCAGTCAGTGTCAAAGACGGCCTCCCGCGCGCACCAGTGCGAGATGGGCTAGCTGTCACCTTGCACGACCCAGTATTCCCTCAGAGGTGGCCCAGTTGCCCCTATTGTTTTCCTTTTTATAAATCTTTTCAAATATGAAACATACCCTGATGGTTTAAATCGAAATAAAAATTAAAGGGACTATATTTTGTCTAGATAAAAATTTCTTCTTATTATTTCACGTTTTGTGCAACATGTAGAACTGACCCCTTGCCAAAAATAAAATTCAGTATTAGCTGGCATTAAAACTACTAAAATGTACCCTTTTTAACTAAATAAATTTTTCAGGGAGGTATGCATATCCAATTGGGATGAAACAAAGTTCCTCTGAATGGTATTTCCTATGCCTATCATCTAGACTTTATCTCATGCCTAGGTGAACCTTGGTTGCACATTGGTAAAAATGACAAAACCAATCCAATTGTGCCTTATGAAAATTCCCTAGGCAGATCCATAGCTCCTACTGAGTTGTTTTCAACTCTCAGTGATGGTTTACATCAATTTATGTCAATTCCTCTGAGATAAAAATTTATTGATCTCTCCTTTATTTATTGTGAATTAAACAGTTCTATGCATAGCTAATTCACCAATAAATTGAGTACAGTAATTCTGTAACCCCAAAAAGAGTGATTCAAATTTCTACATACAGGTATTCTAAATACATACCATATGTCTTTGGAACCATACGAAAATCTCATATAGATTAAATTTTATTAAAAAGACAATTTGCATGCAGATTTGACTTTGGGAATTTCTGGAGGGCATTCTGCTAATTATTTGGAAGTGATTCCAAAGCCCACTAAACTAGTCCATCAAACTATAGTTAACCATCCAAGGAAATACTTTTTGGACCTACAGAACATTTCTGGTGATTTATTTCCTAAACCTAGAGTTTTTTGCCACTAGGAAATTCATAGTAAATCAAAGAATAATGATAATTTAGTGAAACCACTTTTGTGGGCTTCATTCTGTCAATACCCATCCGATGATATCATTTTTGCACATTGATATCATACATACCCAAGTCCTAGTTCAAAACCTCCTTCATTAGGTGATACTTGACAAATAATCACAAAGGCAATTCCACAAAGGCAATCCTAGTATCTGCAAGTGCCATGATCTCAAACTATCAAAACCTACTGAAGTTAGTAATGCGTTGAAAGTTTGTTTGCTGTATTGAAGTAGTGCTTGTATGCCTTGTGTTGATTGGGACTTCGTTTGCTTGCATGTATGATCATTAACGATGATAGTTGCGGTTATATCGAAGACCCGAAGAAGATGGTTATTATTGATTATTTTGGTATTCTAAGAAGAAGTCCAGGGACATATATGCCATATTGCAGATCACAAGCAAGCCACCTTCTTACTCATAAGCCTTGTACTATTGTTTTATGTATGCATGTTTTATCTACTTTTTATCAAACTGCATTGTTTTATACTACGATGATCTGTATCTGGTAGTGGCTTGGCTCCTCCAAACCATTACACCCTTGTCCTAATAAGTACAACCCCCTGATGAGACCTCCTGGTAGCTAGTATGATAGTTAGTGTATAACACCATACCCTTTGGAGACCCCATTTTAACCGAAGAAAAGCTAGAGGATGGGAAGACCCGCGAAAAAGTTTTACAAAATGTTTACGGCAAAACCTTGGTGAGGTTTCCCCTACCAAAATAAGTTTGAGAAAAGAAAAAGGTTTTTTTTAGAAAATGATAAAATAAGATGGAGGAAAAAGGTTTATGAAAATGCACCTAGTTCTTTGCAGTTTTGCTAGAACAATTAACCTATGCAACCACATTACTGTGGAATGGGATAGGGATGGGCTTCGTGTTTGTTTTCTCTGGTATAAGCTGCCTACAACTACTACATGGTATTTAAAAATCCTAGAGGGTGGGCCTTCTCCTGTAAAGGTCCATGTGAGACATCGACCTGCAGAAGGAACTAAGGGTGTAAGGGCCTCCACGCGTTACTATGATCTCCCCCATTGAAAGCGCACACTTTGTGAAGTGCAAAAAGAGCTCCGGTTGGCTTGTGAACTATATAGGGCATCCCGGTGTTGAGGGGAACAACTCTCATAGGGTACGGACTTATATTGGAGTGGGCATCCAGAGAGTCATGATCGGTTACTCGACCCATGATCGGTGTAGATCAGGGTAGGGTACCCAAATGTGTTGGTAAAGTGTACAACCTCTGCAGGGTGTAAATCTATTCGAATAGCCATGTCTGCGGTCATGGACGGTTGGCAAGGTTGTTGTAGAGCAGTGCTGGTTTTGTTTTCAAAAGGATTTCGGAAAAGCAATGGCTTTGGAAATGTTTTGACCATGGGATGGTCGGAAAGGATAAATGTTTTGACCATGGGATGGTCGGAAAGGAAGGAGAAGGTTAGGTCATAGGATGACCGGAAGGATGGAACAAATGGGTGACCAATCCTAGTGGTTTCCAAAAACTTTATAAATGTTTTCAGAATGTTTACAAAAGTTTTCAATAAAGATATGGAGGTGCTGTATCTACAAGAGAAACTATTTTACAAAAGAACCTCTCATGGAGCCCTCCTACTACCACAGCTATATTTCATATCCTCGTATTGTTATTATCTTAAGGTGGTTTGTGAGTACATTCAAAGTACTCACTGGAATTGTCCTTGGCTATTAACTTGGTCAGATATCAAGATGAGGATGAAGTTGACGTCTATGCGATCTAGGACACTCTCCCAGTCAGTTCCCTGTAGGTTAAGGCATGGCTCGGGCTCTACGCTTGATGAACTTCTGCTGATGATTATGGATGTAGCCATAATGTCATGTAAGGTATGACCGGTATCCTCTTAAGTAATGGATGTTTACTTTGATACTGGTCGGTTATGTGCCATGACTAACTGATCATGGGATCATGGTGTATGCATAATAGGGATTCTCAGAGGATTAAACAGGGGGCCCGACAGACTTGGTATCAAAGCCATCCTGACTGTAGGAGAACCTTAGTTAGCATGGTCATTAGACAGGATCACTATTTTGGAAAAACCGGATTTCAAAAAACTATTTTCTCAAAAGCATTTCGAAAAGTTCAACTCTTATCCTACCCTAAATAAAGTGATTTCAAAAATGCTTCCTTCTATCGCTCATCGAAAATTCAAAAACTGCGGTTTTCAAAACAAGTAGGAACGAGAACTGGATGAAGATAGTGCTAACGAGACAAAAACAGACAACTACCAACAAACATAAGGAGACTACAAGATCCCCCTACTAGCGGAATCCTAATAATTAGAAGAAATCATGTGTTGCACTATTGAGAAGCTTCCAATGAACCGGTGAAGGCTTCATATGCAAGATAGTGACTCAGACCCTAAGAACAAGGATGTCTAGGATTAATAGTCCTAAGATAGGGTTCCCCTATTTCGCGAGTAGTTAACTCCTTGGTCCCCATAGTAGACCGTGTTTGTTTGCCTAAGTGCTTAATGTGTTGCTTGATGTGTGTTGCTTGCGAAGGACATTGTGACCCGGTCGCCCTGTTCACCCTATATGTATGTTCTGGCTTGTTTGTCCTATGGCAAACGTGTTTTGAGGATCGATACACCACCTAGTAACTCAGGCACCCCATGCTAGTTGTCGCTAACCAAGACCCATACTAACCATGGGAGTTATGAGAGGAAAGGCCTTGCAAGAACCAGGAGTTCGACATCATCAACCGAGAAACACCTGAAGACTACTCCCCGGCAGGATGGCATACTTCTTCAAACTCTACTCTCAGGACCCGTCATCAACACCGCGTGCCATAATTCCCCGGCCAATAGTGGCAAGAATCCTGTTAAAGTCGGGAGTTTAACACCGAAGGATCCTCATTATCCGCAAGAAAACAACAAGACTGACTGACCAATACAAGAAGTGATGACTCGACTTCACTAACCTTCGGCATATTAGATCTCTTGATAGTCCCAAGATAATAACTATTTTAGTCAACCCTACCCAAACCAAAGGGAAGTCCCTCAGCAGAAGGCCAGATTATTCCAAAAACCTGAGGACAAGGATGCATGAAGACATCGAGTCTACTCCGCCAACGAGCCCAAGCAACATTAGTAATTCAATTGAAGACAGTTTCCCTGAAGCTGGATGCCTCTATTCTGACTGAAGACTAGCAAGAAGTATCGCTAACCGCTAACCTTCCCAGAGCAAACTCCTTCAAACTTCGTTAGGAAACCACCCACGACAAGGTTCACACAAAAGAATGAAACTCGAGGACCTCAACTCAAGACCCAAGGAGATATCACATTCTTTAGGATCTCACCAACACTTCAAGACAGAAGACCGGCCCCACTCTCTAAGGAACTTAGTGAATCTCTAAGGTGGAAAGACTGCATCTCTTCCCACTCAAATCCCAAAGACTATCTACCGGGAGACACTTCAAAAAGATTTCCAGACCCGACATCTTCTCGCCAAGCATCAACTCTCGAGTTATCTGATGAGAAACCAACTGAAGAATTTTCTAAGCCCTCTGCTACCTTAGCTGAAGATCCAATTGCAGGACCACCAAATTGCTAACCCCATCAGTTCCAACCCTTCCGGAAGATCCGCAAATTCAACTACTCCTATAGGCTAAGTATGAATAAAAGTAGTATATGAGACTCATAAAACCTAGTTTGTGGATGACATCTGAAGGCTTCAACTCTGACAGAAGGTTGATGACAGTCTTAAAAGCATCATTCGACGACTCTAGGAAAAAAGGACTGACGTATTCCCAAGCTACCCTAGTTTAACCCTAAGGGGGAAAGACCTATGTCTTTCCCACAAAAATTAGACTAACCATCTATCAGAAGCAACCTCAGGAGTTAGACCCAAAATCGTGAACTAGGATACGATAATCCCTTAAGAGAAATGCCATACACCCTTACAGAAGGAAGATCACCGCTCACAATCCTGATTAAAGCCTGCTCAATCATCATGCATCCAAGACGATTGAAGTTCAACCTCACCGTCGTAGTGACCCTATTCAAATACAAAGCTGATAAGTTAGTATGCGAGAAACACATGGAACTAACTCCAACACAAAATCCCCTAAACTTACTCTCCCAAATCTCGGGACGAGATTCTTTTAAGGGGAAAGGTCTATAACATTGTAATTTCAGCAATCCTGATTAGTTATCCAAAATGCAAAAATCAGGGGGAACAAAAACTTTTTCTTGTTCAGTGATGCAGTGTTTGCTTGTGTTTGTCTATGCTTATGCATCTGATTGTATAGCAGATGATATACTCCTTACCTCAACATCAGTTGACAAAATCTATTTAACAAATCTATCTTGGCTCATTTTTACATATTCTCAAATGTTCTGGCATTTCAAAAACATGAGCCAAGATGCCTTTGCAACCCTGTATATTTAGTAGCTTCTATTTACCAAACTATGGAGATTTATACTATATAATCTCCTTATGTTCTCAAAACAGAACCTTCAACTACTCTGATGTCTAGGTTTTCTAAAACCTTTTTATAAAGCTTTTTGAATTCTACTATTGGTAGAGATACCAAGGACTCTCAACTTATTCAAACACCAACATTTCAAAATACCCATCATTACCTCAAGCTAAGCTTTATGGTAACCCTAGTAGTAGTTTATTTGCTTGTAAGATGAATTGCCTTGATCTGCTGTTTGATGATTTGCCTTGTTCTGCTGTTTGACTTGTTTGCTTATGAGTAATATGAGCTACTCTAGGGGCTCATCATCTAGAATCTAGCAAATGCAAGAGTGTAAACCCTAAGCAAGTTAACCAAGCTGGATCTAATCCATAGCCACTAGGTGATCATCTAAAACCATTAACCAGATCACTTGTGAAATTATTCATTCTAGAAGCTTCCAAGTCAATGAAGACCAATATCAAGCATGGATCCTTTCTAATCAATCTACATTTCAACATCATCCATTTGATAATGATTTGCAACCTTACACCCTCTAAAAATCATCCCCTCTTACACTCTAGTCAAAATCTTCCACTCTGCCAAAAATGACTGTCTGGAAAACCGTTATCAACATCACATATTTGAGACTCTCTCCTCTCAACCCTGGTGCACTTTCAGAAATGCACTTGAACCTTCTTGTAGACCATCATAAGGACTACCAAGGTCCACTCTTTTCCTTGGCTAGAACCTCCTATAACCCACTTGTTCTTGATGGTTTTGCAGGCAAGAAAATAACTTTTTCTGCAAATCTTATCAACTAGCCTAGTTTGTCAGAAGCTCACATCTCCATGCTACCTTCTTTGAACCAACTCTTGGCATGATTGCTCTCTATTCATAAAGTTCTATCCATACCTACTTCACTTATTTCAAATGGAGCTTTCTGCTTCTAGAACCCACATGGTTTTGGAGGCTATCTGATAATCTGTCCTGGCACCCTTATTTTATTCAATTTCTGGCATCAACACTCAGAGAGCTCAATCATCATCAACCTCAAAACTCTGCACCTTGGTGATCTACATCACTTGGTCTATCCATCCACATCACCCATCACCCAAGGGGAACCATGAGATCCAAGATCCAACAAGGTTTTGATGGTATGATGTTAACTTTGCCCAAGATCTCTTATCCTGGTTTCTTACCAAAATCAAGTTGGATTCTCAAAACCCAAGGTTTGAAAGGATGGATATATATTGTGGACATTATATACCGTGGAAATAGAAATTTCCCAAATATTTTCCATAATTATTGGGGCCCACAAGCAATTAAATTTCCCTTAATTGACAAAAACCTAAAAACTTCATCTATAAAAGAAAGTTTGGTTCTCTCCAAATCACACATCCAACTTTAGGCTTATTTGAGGCCTATATATCTTACCCTATCTTCCCACTTAAAAAATAAATTTGTTTGAAAAGTTTTAATAATTCTTTTTGCCTATTTTCCTAAATGGCAAAAATAAGAAAATAAATGTTTTAAATACTTTTCCTACCCAATAAATTAAGGGAAGAATCTATAAAATGTGGTTTCATAATTGGGATCTTCTCACATCAAAAACCACCCTTGTACAATTCAAAAATATCAAATCAACTTCTAAAAATCATTTCAGCCCTATTTGAATAAATAGTTTTATGCGGACTTTAAATCCTTAGAAAAATCTAAAACAAATCCTAGAGAGATACCTTGACCTCATATACCTACCACTACCATGTTCCCACCTTGCCACATGCAATTCCTAAAACTTCCTTCATAACTATCTTTTAATCAAACTTTGCAAACTAACAAAACCCTTGAGTTAAATGAACTCAAATCCTTATCAAAGCTCCTCTAGCACTCCTCTCCAGCACCCCGAACCTCTCTAGTCGACCCCACTGTAATACCACTATAACTTCTCTCACCCTTTTTCCTTTTATGCTTAAAAGAAAAACAAGGAGAGAGACACCCATATCTTGCAAGATCTCTTTATCTTGAAGGCCACAACAGCTGCAACATCCCTTTCTCCACCTCCTCCCCCTGGACTCATTTCGCCTCCACAGTCCCACCTACCTCACCCCAGGCTCCAGGTCTCACCACATAGCTCCCCATCTCCATGAAGATGGAGAAGAACTCCTCTCGGGCTCAACCTTGTTTGCAAGCATGTAGTCGTAACCGACCACCCCAGACCGCTCTCTTCCCTCTATATTGATCCCCTAGATCTGATGCACCTCCCCTTTCCCTTCTTTGCACATAGGAACACCGGAGGCCGCCGCCCAAGCCCAAGACAGAGCCGAGCTCCTCCCCCAAGTAGCAGCTTCCAAGCTCCCTCCTTTCCTGCATGCAACACTCTTGGAGTCCCCAAGACCACCGCATCCGACGTAGCCCCTCTGTTTCAACATGCACCGGCCCCTGGAAGTGCTCCGTCGAGCTCCGACGCATTCGTCTCGGTCACCGTGGCACGAGACCTCTCCCGACGCCAAAATCGCCCCTACCGCCCCTCTATAGGTTCGCCGTCGTTGACTGTGTCGTCCTGCGGCTTCCCCTCCGCTAGAAATGGCCCAAGGTGAGTCCTCTATACCTCCCTACTCCTCCCTAGGGTTCCTTCCCCGCTGGTGAAAACCAGGAAGAAGACGGCTCGCTCGACATAGATCTATTTCTAATCAAACGGCCGACGTTCGCCAATACCCCTTCGTGAGCTCTGACCCACTGATGACCGGGCCCCACCACTTAGTGTCAAAGACAGCCTCCCGCGCGCACCAGTGCGAGATGGGCTGGCTGTCACCCTGCGTGGCCCAATATTCCCTCAGAGGTGGCCCAGTTGCCCCTATTGTTTTCCTTTTTATAAATCTTTTCAAATATGAAACATACCCTGTTTGTTTAAATCGAAATAAAAATTAAAGGGACTATATTTTGTCTAGATAAAAATTTCTTCTTACTATTTCACATTTTGTGCAACATGTAGAACTGACCCCTTGCCAAAAATAAATTTCAGTATTAGCTGGCATTAAAACTACTAAAATGTACCCTTTTTAACTAAATAAATTTTCAAGGAGTTATGCATATCCAATTGGGATGAACCAAATTTCCTCTGAAAGGTATTTCCTATACCTATCATCTAGACTTTATCTCATGCCTAGGTGAACCTTGGTTGCACATTGGTAAAAATGACAAAACCAATCCAATTGTGCCTTATGAAAATTCCCTAGGCAGATCCATAGCTCCTACTGAGTTGTTTTCAACTCTCGGTGATGATTTACATCAATTTATGTGAATTCCTCTGAGATAAAATCTATTGATCTCTCCTTTATTTATTGTGAATTAAACAGTTATGTGCATAGCTAATTCACCAATAAATTGACTACAGTAACTCTGTAACCCCAAAAAGAGTGATTAAAATTTCTACATACAGGTATTCTAAATACATACCATATGTCTTTGGATACATACGAAAATCTCAAATAGATTAAATTTTATTAAAAAGACAATTTGCATGCAGATTTGACTTTGGGAATTTCCTGAGGGCATTCTGGTAATTATTTCGAAGTGATTCCAACACCCACTAAACTAGTCCATCAAACTATACTTAACCATCCAAGGAAATACTTTTTGACGTGTAGAACATTTTTGGTGATTTATTTCCTAAAACTAGAGTTTTTTGCCACTAGGAAGTTCATAGTAAATCAAAGAATAATGATAATTTAGTGAAACCACTTTTGTTGGCTTCATTCTATCAATACCCATCCGATGATTTCATTTTTGCACATTGATATCATACATACCCAAGTCCTAGTTCAAAACCTCCTTCATTAGGTGGTACTTGACAAATAATCACAAAGGCAATTCCACAAAGGCAATCCTAGTATCTCCAAGTGCCATGATCTCAAACTATCAAAACCTACTGAAGTTAGTAATGCGTTGAATGTTTTTTTGCTGTATTGAAGTAGTGCTTGTATGCCTTGTGTTGATTGGGACTTTGTTTGCTTGCATGTATGATCATTAACGATGATAGTTGCGATTATATCGAAGACCCAAAGAAGATGGTTATTATTGATTATTTTGATATTCTAAGAAGAAGTCCAGGGACATATATGCCATATTGCGGATCACAAGCAAGCCACCTTCTTACTCATAAGCCTTGTCCTATTGTTTTACGTATGCATGTTTTATCTACTTTTTATCAAACTGCATTGTTTTATACTATGATGATCTGTATCTGGTAGTGGCCTGGCTCCTCCAAACCATTACACCCTTGTACTAATAAGCACAACCCCCTGATGAGACCTACTGGTAGCTAGTATGATAGTTGGTGTATAACACCATACCCTTTGGAGACCCCATTTTAACCGAAGAAAAGCTAGAGGATGGGAAGTCCCACGAAATCTTTATGGCAAAACCTTGGTGAGGTTTCTCCTACCAAGAGAAGTTTGAGAAAAGAAAAAGGGTTTTGTTTTACAAAATGATAAAATAATATGGAGGAAAAAGGTTTATGAAAACGCACCTAGTTCTTTGCAGTTTTGCTAGAACAATTAACCCGTCCAACCACATTACTCTGGAATGGGACAGGGCTAGGCTCACTACAAGAGAAAAGCTTTTTTGTGACAAATCACTTTTGTCACCGAAAATGCCATTTCCGTCACTAAGTACTACCTCGTGACGAAAAAGTGGCGTCACCAGGGTCGCCACGGAAGCTCCATCACAGATTCTTTTATAGTGACGGAATACAAATTTTCGTCACGCAAGATTGAGCTTTGGTGACGGTCCTTACAACGTCACCTAAGATAGGTTATCCGTGACGGACCTTCTACGTCACCTAAAATAGGAAAATCTGTCACCGTTTAGCATATTCGTTGACGAAATATGCCGTCACGGAAGATTTATGGCGTCACGATGATTCTGGCAGGTGGGACCTGCAATGCTGACGTGGCAGCTGGCAGGTGGGTCCCACCATGATGACATGGCATCTGACAGGTGGGTCCGACGATGGTGACGTGGAAGCTGGCAGGTGGGTCCGACGATGGTGACGTGGCAGCTGGCAGGTGGGTCCGGTGATGCTGACGTGGCAGCTAGCAGGTGGGTCCGACGATGCTGACGTGGCAGCTGGCAGGTGGGTCCGACGATGATGACGTGGCAGCTGGCAGTTGGGTCCCACCATGATGACGTGGCATCTGACAGGTGGGGCCAATGCGATGACGTGTCACCTTCATGTGGGGCCGGCGGAGATGACGTGGCAGCTGGCAGGTGGGTCCAGCGACGCTGACATGGCAGCATGTAGGTGGGGCCGTCAACGATGACGTGGCGTCTGCATGTGGGGCCCGCGATGATGATGTGTCATTTTTTGGGTCGGCCCATTCGGAACTGCCTTGTGGGCCGGGAGGAATGTGACGCCGTCACCAATTTTTTTGCACAGACAAATTTGATTAAAAATTGAAATTCCACGCAAATTACGAAACAAAATTAAATGGAAGCAAATATTGGAAATGGCAGAAAATTTATAAATATGAATTATATCACACGCAAACTTTAAAATTCTGGTAGACTGAAACTGCTGTATCAAACTCGAATGACTAAAGGAATAAAAAAACAATGTTTCGGCCCACCGGACCCATTAGCGCGTAGAGATTTTTGGGCCAAGTCACGGGGACTGGGACTAGGAGTTCTGCGACATCCTCAACAGGTAACTATGCATGCCATCCATTTCCTTCTGCCTGTTCTCAAATGCCAGACGATTCGCTTCGCTGGACTTTTTCACTTCTTCAAGTTCATCATCCTGCTTCTTTCTCATCTCTTCAAATCTCCTTTCCTACTCTTGCATCCGTTCCTCCATCTCGTGTTGAACCCTTTCAGCTGCATTCAACGAATCTTGCTCCTGACATGATAACTTTTCTTCTAAATCACGGATGCGCCCAGCTAAGACGCTAGACCTCTTGGAAGCAGATGAAACCCCGATGCTGGAAAGGAAAGTAATTGATCTTGAATTGTTCTGGTCTCTCAGGACTTCTTCAACAATCTCCAGATCAGTTATGGGAATCCAATCTTCTGGGTGTGGTCCCATTTTCTGAAGCACCATCTCAGTCTACAATAGGATAAAAAATAGCAAGTCCAGAGTTAGAAGAAATCAAATAATTTGACAAACTAATGAGAAATGCGTAGCACATAAAATAATTTACTTACATAAGCTTCTGCTGATTTCTGGGACATCATACCATCCTTGTTAGTGTGGCTTGCTTTAAAGAAAGCAATCAGGGAGGTATCGATGTCCTCGGTCTTCTGAGATTTCTACAAGAATTATGACACGATGAATTATAAGTGTGTACAGCATGTTCACAAAAAGAAGTAGGTGTTGCATCTGAAGAGTTTGAATACTCACAAGTGCATGGTAATGTTCAACAAAGCTTCTTGAGCCAGTGGTGTGTTTCTTCGTCACAGCATCTCTATTCTTCTTGTTACTCTCGCAGATTGCCTATGTACAGATGCATGAATTTAGTATTCCACAGTACAGTAGTATGTCTGCGATAGATGTAGCTGAAACAACAGGAATCGTGTACCTTGTAGTGCTCATCATGCCATATATCAAGAAGCTCTGCCCAGCTTTCCTCGTGTACCTCTTTTGGTTTCAACAATAAAGCTTGCTCGTGGGTTAGATCTTTAACATCTTTCCAATAGACCTTTTTAGCCTCCAACGTTGTTGGCGAATACCTTTCTGTAAAATGTCGGTGCAAATGTCTTTGCCAAGGTCACCACTGCCGTCCATTGCAAATTTTCCCTGCAGATAACATGGAACACAAATTCATATGAGCATCGAATGACAGAATTGTTAAAAAATCGTCCACCAATGAGACATTTTATATGGAAAATGAATAAGAGGTTAACGGACTTACAGTTATAGACTTAATGGTTTCCGGAATAGTATCTTTCAGACGACCTTCCTTGTCACCATACTGCTTCTAGTGGGTTGTCAGTGGCATCCATAGTAGGTTTGCGTACATTATGCTTTTCCTTTAGAGCACCCGTGTCTACAATTGCAACTGAAACTAGTGACAAAACGAGAGTCAAGACATCAATTGAAAATTTTGCAACTAAACCAGTTAATAAATTGTAAGACGTGTTGTCAATACCTTCCCGTTCGCTGCGGACAAGTACATTCTGCTCAAGTGAGTTGCTGCCTCTAGAGGTTTGAATTAGCATGGGCGAGGATTCATTTCCATTAGTACCCCCTTCCCCTGCTTTCTGGGTAGGGGTCTCTGTTTCACCATCATCTTGAGTCTCTGCATTTGCTTCTGACCTTGTTACAACATTTGGAGGCACAAAGGTTTTTGAGCGCTTCCGCTTCTTTTCTTTTGTAGAACCTTCCGTTACCTGCATTTTAATAGATCAAGCCATAAATATTAAAGCAATCTGTACATATCCTACATGTGAAGGCAGGAGAATGCTGCATTTCTTCACCTTAGAGGAAGATTTAACAACATCATGGTCCTCTTCATCCGGAACAAACACATCATCATTAGTGGGCTCGTCGGCAGGATCAGGTTCATAATTAGGGTCCTCGGTGATATCCTTCTCCTGCGGCTGTGCCTCTTTCCGTGTTGTCACTGCCACCGGTTTCTTAGCAGTACTAAACACAAATTCACGCGCCATCGCCGTGAAATCCTCCATTGGCTTGCCATGTACAATAGCATTCTGCTTCAGTGCTTCAGACATACGAGACATGTTCTCCTCCATCACTTGTTTCCTAATATTTTGATATGCGTCTGCTATTTTGACTTGAGTAACTGAAAAAAATCAAGCAAAGGCAAGTCATGATCATACTCATTAGTACAAACAGAGTAAACACGATCATTAAAGCAAAAATTATGTGATCCATACTGTAAAATTAACATGCTCACAAAACATTATTATATTGCCTCCAAATCTCGTATCATCATTCAGTTAACTGTCTAAACCCTATTGTCAACAAGTTCAGTTAAGTGTCAGGTTCAGTGTATTAGGTATCCAGTTGTTCAGTTGTGTCAGTTAAGACGCCAAGCAGCAGGGTTTATCCAACAAGTTGTGCCCTATTACCTGAACAATTATGTAGGAATAGAAACCTAAATCTAACACATAGTTATAAGATCGGATCATAGGGTGTCATGCTCAACACATTCATGGCATCTGGAACCATGATCTATGAAATTAAAACCCAAGACAAGCACATTGTCAAAGGATTCAGATCATAGGGTGTCACGTTCAACACGTGCTAGGCATCTCGAACCATGTCTATGATCTAAAACCTAGATCTTGCACATAAGCTGCAGCATCTTGAACAATGATCTACACATGTTGATCTACTAGAACTCATGCTTGACTGATCTAGAAAGATGCATAGACCTAGGGCGGCAGAAAAATGACCTGGGCATTTATGCTTTTGCTTCGGTGTCGGTGGTAGAACATTCCAGCGTGGTGTGCCGCTTCGAAGACTGCCAGACATGTTGCCTGCCACAGAGGGGAAATCCGCCAGCAACCAACGCCTTGCTTGACAGATCTGGGGTCGAGGAAAGTGGTGATGGGGTTCTAGGTGGGCGATGAACAAGGAACGGAATTAGGGGATGGGTATGCGGGAGGTGGGGGCACGCTGTTTTTAAAGTGTCGTGGGGGTGGCAAATTGTTAGCACCAAAATGGGCGAGCGGGTGGAAAACAAAAGAGGTGGGAACGAAATTTTTTGGTACACAAGTGGAGGGAACGAAAACCATTCATTGTAAATTTGATTGGAAAAAATAGAGGGAACGGAACGGGAGGTTTACAAGCGGGGATTATCTCTAATTACATATTGTAATTAAATAAATCCTAACACATGCAACGGTTTAGGTTTTGCCACTACTTGGACCTCCCGTGCGGAATTTGTAATATGGTTTACAAGCCGGGATTATCTCTAATTCATTGTACTATAAATTTATTTGGCCATGAACCATATTAAATTATTTGAATAAGTCATTTGTTTATATATGAAAAGGAAAACAAAATATGTTCATTCACGTACAATAGTTGGATTACTGAGCAAACAATACCATTAGTTTCCTTCATTCCACACCTCCAACTTGAAAGCTGAAGCACAATATCACTTAAACAAGTAAACCTCATTGATTCGAAAAACAAACAGAAGAGCAGAATTATTTCACATATTAGATATGTAGCCAGCAAAATTTTCTAACATCCACCAAAAGGTAGGTGATCTCATTCGACTTTACACCCAGAAACTCAGCAAATAGTTTTGCAACTAGGAACAGGGGCGGATCTGCTTGGTCACACCCTGATGCACATGCAACAGGGTAGAAAAAGCATTTTTAGTATTACATATTAGACTTAAGCATAGTGTATTAGGAAAACTTAAAAGAGTGCATCAGGGTAAGTTTAATCCTAGATCCTCTTCCTAGTCTAGGAAGAGGCAGACATGGAAATCTGATAGGGTCAGGACACGGTCTGGTCGTCCGTACTAGCCCTCTGACATCTCCTCCTCCTTGACGGGCATGGTCTGCGTGTCCCTGTCACCGCCACTGCCATCATCGTCGCTGTCATCGTCGCTGCTGGTGGCGTACTCTCGGCGGGAGAGCCTACCGCCGTAGATTGTGACGACCAGCTCCCTGTTGCCAGCATAGTAGTCGAACGCCAGGATGTTGCCTAGCGAAATAGTGTAGCACTTGACGAACTTGGGCCAGCCCCTGTGGAGGTACAAGCGGCTGTCTCGATGATCGAAATACATCTCCACACCGAAGGTCAGCCTGCTGTTACGCTCCCGGACGCGCACAGTGTTGGGCTAGTCACCGTTGATGTAATCTTTGAAAGCATGGCAGAGGGAGAGCTTGTCCCACTTGTCCTCGTGAAGGATGCGGATGAACATAGCGGTAGATGGGGTGGTGGAGACGGTGACGGCGACGGTGATAGTGATGGCGATGCCGATGGCGACAGAGAAGTGGCCCTGCCCTTGCTGCTACCCCTGCCCGTATGACGGCGCCTCTTCTTGACAACGCGCGTTGTCGGCGTACGCGTCTTTCCTTCACGTCCCCCCCCCCCCCCGCCGTCGCCTTGGCACCCTTGAGCATGGACACCGGCATAGGTGACAAATTGCATACACGCATGGCAACAAAAAAGAATTAAAAGAAAGTTATATGAATGTACCATGTGATACAGCTTAAGATTCGTTTTGGTCAAGCGGGTTACGAATGGCAACCCGACAATTTTGCCCATGTTCGATTGAAGTTCCAGCAGATGCTCTTGCTCACTCTCAGTAAGCCGGCATCTTTGGGCGATGAGTGGTCCGAGATCACGCTTCTGTGAAGATGCTCCTGCCATGTCAAAGAATGGGCTGCGCATACAAATTTAGCACACACTAACAAATGGTAAAAGTGTAGGAAACACATTATAGGTATTATAGCGTCACAACAACGTATTTCATAACAACAATACAAATATTGTTTCTGCAAATACTTGCAAGTTATTTCAATGCTACAAGCACTAGTCATAGCATAGGAAAGCTCCAGACTCCTATTCTGTCAGATATAAGTTCTCTAAGAACTACCTTTGCTGTGTTGGATTTTAGAAACATCGTAAGTACTACATTAGTTCTTGCCATATATAGTAGCTAGATGGCCGATCTTTTTTGGGAGACTAGGAAGTTTAGGCCTATTTCTTAAAGAAACAGATCATAGCTAGTAATTATGTTCTGTTTTAGTCACCAGAATATAATGCTTCAGCGATTTAGCACATCAGAGACGACAAGTTAGTGTAGGTTCTTCCATTTCCGATGTTGTGGTTGCATGTGGTACAGCTGACCCCAAAACTGTCCCTCTATGCATCATGTGGTTGTACTTTCTAGGCATGTGTTTCTGGTTCATTGTCATTCATGCTCTGGACCTTGCTTACTGCGAGTTGTTTCCTTGCAACAAGGAAAACAGCCAGGTGGTATTTTCTATACATGAACATCCATCCATAATTCCAGCATCGACAATTTCTTAAGACATGTCATGCCTAACTAATTTATCATCTATATATGTGTGTGTCCAAACAAGTTCCATTTTTCATATCAAGATGTAGCTAGCTAAACTTGTTATGTTTGATGGAGAGAATGAATGTGATCTGGTCATCTTGGTCATGGCAGAATGATGCATTATTGTGCACCAAGGAAATGGACCACCACCAAACTTCACTTTGAATCTCTGGCTTGTCAGTATTGTACATTAGATTTACTTTTTCATGCCTGATGTGCTAAGTTATAGCTATAGTGTATTCCTACCTATTAGGAACACATTTATTGTTGCTCACCCTTGGCTAAGATTTTCAAGAAGTGGCACATGTTCTAACATGTTCTAGTTTCTCTTATTTGCAGGCACACAAAGATGCAACTTCCTATAAGTACAAGGTTATCAAGTATTGGGATATAATTAGCACACTTTACTCAAGGGATCGAGCTACTGAGCGGGAGCTAGGACTATAGCTGAAAGCCGTGCAGAAATGGCGGACGAGAACGCTAACAATGACAACATCATTGATCAAGCTGTGTTGATATAATGAGCAGACAAGTGTATTTGTGGATACATTGATCTTTATTCATGTTGTTGTTGATTTTTATTTTGAAAATATCATATTTTATTTACATTATGTAATTGAATTTTGAAGCCAAATGTGTTGTTGATTTCACAATTGGCTTAAAATGGCAGCCAAATAGAAGCTATAAATCATTTCATTTCAGAATTCCAGGTGGCAGCCAAACATAAAAATTCATTAAGGAATTGAAATTCCATCCAAATGAAGTGACATGGGGATTTCATTTCAACCAAATGAAATGAATGCATAGGAGCCAAACGAGCCCTAATATATTTTCGTACACATGCATTGGAGAGTTCAGACCTTATGCAATGTTTCCTTCCAGTACTGTTTGATTCATGGGATTGTAATGTGCAGGAATTATTCCAGTAGGTACACTAGTGTATTTTCATGGGAAATCTAGCTTCAGCACATAGCTCGTGGAAAACCCTACTTGACAAACAATGCAGACATGATTTCAGTGGGCAGCACAAGTAAATCCAACATGATTGGGCTCACCTTCAGCACGGAGCAAGGTTGCGGAGATGCGGTCAACGCCGACGGGCCGGCGTAGCGGTGGTGTGGCCGGAGTCGATGCGGACGTGCACGTCGTTACGGGCGGCGGATGCGTTGCGGAGATGCGCGGCGGCGTGGTTGTGGAGAAGCGTGGTGGCGGGGTTGCAGAAATATGGTCGTCGGTGGCTGGACGATCATGATGGAGGCGATGCGGACGGCCACGGCAGTGCGGAGATGCGCCGGCTATGCGGAGATGCGAATGGAGAGGAGCAGTTTGGGGAAGGTACGAGAAGGGGCTAGGATATCTGCAGGGATAGATTTTTTCCCCAATTAGGTAAACTATTATTTGTACTAACATTGGTGCATGTTGGACCCACTTATACTAACATTGGTGCATGCGGGACCCACTTATCAATGTTTAAAATAGCGGGCTATTTGATTTAGCGGCACCGATTTTAAAAGCTATCAAAAGCTATAGCGGAGCTATAGCGCGCTATGCCCATTTAGCGGGTTTGCTAAATAATGATTTTTTTAAAACAAGAGCAGTACATATTGGTATATATATCAATAATTTACAAATATTTGACAGTTTTACAGATCAATGCTCTGATCAACTCACTTATAACAGGTTTGACAGTGCATAGTGCATATTACATAGTAAAATTGGAAACAGAGCCACTTATACTAGCATTGGTGCATGTGAGACCCAATGGCATCTGTGGTTCTTGTTTGGCTGAGTTTGGGCAAAATTTGACCCTCATGACACATGTGGGTCCAGTTACACTAGCATCGGTGCATGCGAGTACCGATGGCATCTGTGGTTATAGTCTGAGTGAGTTTGGGCAAAAGTTTGACTGAAATTGTGCAAAAGTTGACCCCGATGACACATGTGGGCCCATTTACACTAGCAATGGTGCATGTGGAACCTAATGGCATATGTGGTTTCAGTTTGACTAAGATTGGGCAAAAGTTGATCCTGATGACAAATGTGGGTCCAATAACACTAGCTTAAAATAACTTTGTAACGCTTGCGTTTACAATTCTAGACTTTCATCAAGGCAAGTTTATATCTATTGACAATCATATTCCTTTGAACTAGTATAGCCAGTGCACAAACACAACTGAACACACATATAACATTACATAGATATGTTTGCTAGCTCACGGTACTTTAAGAAACAAGCATACTAAAGTAGTTCAACTTAGAAAGTAAACAACAACAAAGTACCACGATTTGTACTACATAAACAACATACAACATCACGAATATAACTGGCTATAGTCTAGTAACGTGCATTAATTCCAGCCAGTGGCGTTGGAGGCGGTGGGGTCGGTGGCTTTGTCGCCCTAGGCAGTGGTGGTGGTGTCGCCCCAGCCAGCAGTGGTGGTGTTGCCCTAGCCAGTGGTGTCGTTCTGCTCGCCGTCCTGGTCATCTTTGCCCGCTTCCCATGAGCGTTTGGCGACATGCACCACCTCTCCATCCGCCTCTTCCGCTCCCCAGACCGCCTGCTGCTCTTCCTAGATCGCCCTCGCCTGTTCCCTTTTAGCCTGCTGCGTTGCATCATCCTGCTCGTCATCTGCATCACTCTGCTCTGCAGCAGCTGCCGCCTCGGCTGCAGCTTTTGCCGCCTCGGCTTCTGCCGCCTCGGCCTTAGCTGCTGCCGCCTTTTCTACTGCATTAATTGCAGCCTTGCGAGTCCCCCAGTCTAGCCCGTCCCTTAAGGTAATGAGCCTACGATACAGCTCGTAGGCAACATACCCGTCTCTTGCTGCATACTCTAGGTTCATCGCGGAAAGTGGCTTGTTCTCCCATACTTCATGGCCATCGTCCGGGAGTGCCTTGCAATTCTCGAGATCTCTTTCAATGATGATCACTGCTAGAGATAACATCCCGTCCCTGTCATACAGCTGATTCCAATGGAACCGTTTTTCGGTCTTAAACATGTCTTGGATGTCGATGTGGTACTGTTCTGGAATGGTGATATCCTCATGTGCAAGCTTCTCTTTATCACTCCTGATGTCCACGCTAGCGAAAGTGATCCCCTTTTCCTGAAGGAACTCTGCCAATTTCGGACAAGGCTCCCTTCTCCTGCAGTTTAAATGCAAATTAAGACATGAAAATAATTTGGATGATGTAAAATTATTTGATGATAATGTTAAACAAGGTAATTGCATAACCGTACCATTAGGCCATGTACAACACCCACAGATCATGCATAATACTTGAACTAACATGTCTAAGTATTTGAAATAAATGAGTGTAAGCAATGTATTTGCATTGGCTAATTATACATGATCTTAAATGGAGAATAAAAATATGCACATAACCAATTTCGGACAAGGCTCCCTTCTCCTCCAGTATAGATGCAAACTATGACATGACAATAATTTGGATGGTGTACAATTATTTGATGACAACGTTGAAGAAGGAAATTGTGAAACCGTGCTATTAGGCCACGTACAATGCCCATAGATCATGCATAATACTTGATCTAACAAAATCCACAAGGACTTAAACCTATAGGAATTAAACAATGCACATAGGAAAAATTTCTAAGGATCAAAATCCTACAAAATTCATATGAGATTCCTTTGAATCAAACAAGCCCTGCATCAAAGGAGGCCTGATGTGAAAACGTTCGTACATGGTACAATCCTATGAATCAAACATGTGCTGATGGAAAAAACATGGGGATTGAATCCTGTACAAACCCATAGGAAATCCTTTGAATCAAAGGAGGCCTGAAATAGAAATGCCCATCCTTAGTACGTATATTACCTGCAGTAGTGGAACACGAGGACAGTCTCCTTCAGGGCGATCTGGACGACGGCGGGCTTTTGTGACGGAGCTTCGTCCCGCCTATTCCTTGTGTACTCAAGGTCGAGTCCGAGGAACTTGTAAGTCTCTTTCTCGAGCAATTGCTCGAACTTCTCCAGCATGTGCTTCAAGTAGTTCACATTGTTGGTGTACACCACCTCCATAATCTTCGTGCCATAGGCACAGATGGGCTTGATGTCAACCGTGGTTTTCCCGTCATCGAGGATGTCTCCATAGGGATCCATGGATGCTGAGTTCCCCGTCATGTGGAGGAGGAAGACGCGAGAGGAAGAAGAACAGACGAGAAGCGGACGCGTTGCGGTAATTGTGGTGCTACGGCGGCAATGGAGTCGAGGCGGAGGGCCCGTACATCGATGTAGTCGACCTGTTACGGTGCGATGCGATTAGTGCAGTGTAGTGCGGTCAGTTTTGTTATGGTGCGACGCATTTAGAAGTGGTGCGATGCGGTTGTTGCGGTGTAGTGGGGTATGTTTTCATTTGTTACGGTGTGATGTGTTTAGGTGTGGTGCATGCGATGCGGTTATTGCGGTGCAGCAGTGGGATCAGTTTTGTTACGATGTGACGCGTGTAGGTGTGGTGCGGTCCGGTCGTGGCTGCAAACTTTCAACAATTGAACGCACGGGGCTTTCACCAATCCTCTAGTCGTGGCTGCAACTTAATTTCAAAAATTGAACCCATGGCTTTCCTACAACTTTCAACTCAAGTTTGACCTAAGCTTGTACAGTGCATAACTAATTCAAAATATCCCATAAAAATTGAAAACCTACACACTGATAAATTTTACGTGAACTAGTTGACACAAAAAGATTTAAACTTGAAACATTTCATTCTCATCAAAATAACAATCCCGCATATGAGCTTCCACATAGAATGTACCATGAATCACGTGGGTCCACATACACAAGCATTGGTGCAAGTGGGCCCAATAGCATATGTGGGTCCAGTTTGACTAAGATTGGGCTCAAGTTAACCCTGATGACACATGTGGGCCCACATAGTTAGCAGCGGTGCATGTCGGACCCTATGGCATTTGTGGGTCCAGTTTGACTAAGATTGGGCTTAAGTTGACCCTGATTACACATGCGGACCCACATAGCTAGCAGCGGTGCATGTGGGACCTTATGGCATCTGTGGGTCCAGTTTGACTAAGATTGGGCTTAAGTTGACCCTGATGACACATGTGGGCCCACATAGCTAGTCGTGGTGCATGTGGCACCCTATGGCATCTATGGGTCCAGTTTGACTAAGATTGGGCTTAAGTTGACCCTGATGACACACGTGGGCCCAGCTTGACTAAGATTGGGCTTAAGTTGACCCTGATGACACACGTGGGTCCACATACACTAGCATTGGTGCATGTGGGCCCAATGGCATCTGTGGGTTCTATGTTGACTCATATCGCCGCAAAAGTGGACCCTGATGACACATGTGGGTCCACTTAGCTAACATTGGTGCATGTGGGACCCTGTGGCATCTGTGGGTCCAGTTTGACTAAGATTGGGCTTAAGTTGACCCTGATGACACATGTGGGCCCACATAGCTAGCATCGGTGCATGTGGGACCCTATGGCATCTGTGGGTCCAGTTTGACTAAGATTAGGCTTAAGTTGACCCTGATGACAAATGTGGGACCACATAGCTAGCACCAAGTGTTTCCACGAAGCCGTGGATTTTTTCCCGGTTTCCACGTTTTGGCCGTTCGGTCTAACGTATCGCCCAGTTTTAGCATGTTTTAAGCGTAACCGACACACGCGAGACGCTAGTCGTGTTTTCCATGATGTCGGGTTGTTTTCCACGATGTCTCCCGGTTTCCATGTTTTGCCCGTTCGGTCCAACGTATCGCCCAGATTTGGCCTGTTTTGAGCGTAACCGACACACGCGAGACGCTAGTCGTGTTTTCCACGATGTCGAGCACCAAGTGTTTCCGCTACTATATGCCAAGATACTTCCATGATGTTGAGGTACGTTCTTCCAGACTTGTTCAGTCTTTTGTTTCGCCAGGTTGTTATGGATTTTTTTTCCTTCTGGCAATGTTGTCATCTTGCTGCCTTGTTCGAATAGGAATGACCGAGATTTAGCTTTTTAGATGCATGATGTTCAAACTCATGAACTTGGCTCTGTAAGTTACGAGTGGAACCCAAACATGTTCGTTGCAATTATCTCTCAATGCCTGGTCGGTCTTCTTGAAGTCTGGGGACTTTGTACTTTCATATGGACACAGTTCGTGTGGGAAACCCGATTGCATCTAATATACTGCCAAGTGCCTTACGGTAGCAGCTAAGTGCTTCTCGGCGGACTTGTATATGATATATCCTGGACTTGGAGCTTTTGTGGAAGCACTTGGCAATGTTGGGAGGCTTCACACCTATTTCATGTAATATGCTACCAGGTTGCTTTGCATTGATAGCCAAGTGCTTCTCGATGGTCTCGTATATGCTTTCTCCCGGACTTGGTGCTTTTGAGGTAGCACTTGGAAATATTGGGTGGCTTCTCACCTACTTCATGTCATGTACCGCCAAGTGTTTTCCGTTGATCACAAAGTGCTTCTCGGTGGGCTTAAGTTCACCTGATGACACATGTGGGTCCAGTTACACTAGCATCGGTGCATGCGGGTACCAATGGCAACTGTGGGTCCAGTTTGACTGAGATTGGACAAAAGTTGACCTGATGACACACATGGGACCACTTACACTAGCATTGGTGCAAGTGGGCCCAATGGCGTTTGTGGGTTCTATGTTGACTGAGATTGGGCAAAAGTTGACCCTGATGACACATGTGGGTCCAGTTACACTCATGACCCATTGGCATTTGTGTGTTCTAGTTTGACCGAGATTGGTTCCAATTTAATTTAGGATTTCAACTAATTTGAACAAATTCAATATTTCTCTATAAAATCTTTTAGAAAACTTATTGTTTTATACAAAATATACTTTTTTTACTTATATAATATAGATTTTTTTAACAATTTATATAATATAGAATTTGTAGAGATTTCTGTTGCAACACGCCACTCTCCCAAATGTCATGCGTGGGTCCAATGTGAAAGAAATGGGAAAGTGGACTACATGCAGGACTACATGATTCCACACCCACGCGTGCACCAGAGGAAACCGAACCGCCTGCATCTATATAACACATCGGTCTCATCATCTCTCCCACCATCGTCCACTTCTTCCCCAATTTGCCAAAAACCCCAACCCGCTCCCACCACCGCACCACCAATCGCATACCTTAGTGAATCTGCAAGATGAAGCGCGCTCGCGAAGACGAGCCAGAGTCGAAGGCGGTCGGCGGCTCTGGCGATGCACCCGCGGTCGTCGCTGCGGTGGCGGGTGAGGAGTCTTCTTCGGGAGCACCAGCCGCTCGTCGGCGCGCCATGACCGTTGCGGACTCCACCGTACGGTCGTGGTCGCCGTCGATTATGAGAAGAAGGAGGACGTCGTGGCTCCCGCGGCAGATCTATAGAACCCGCATGCAGGCCACCAGGTCATCGTCGTGCCGGATGATGAGTACTACAATGGTGAAGACCCTGACTCCATCGAGTACCTCTATGAACAAGCCCGCAAAGAAGATGTACCGTTCAAGGAGGAGGCCTCCGACGACGGCACCGAGGTTCTGAGCTGTTCTGTTCGATCTCCTTTGTTCATCTTACTATTCACATAGGGTTTGTTCGTAGATTAGATTGATTTGTGCTGTCTAGGTGGTCTTCTAGATATTTTTGATTCTAGGGTTCGTACGGTTCCTTTGTAGTTGACTTTGATTTGATCTGCCATATAGTATTCTTACTCATATGATATATATGGGTTCATGGTTATCAGATTAATTTCTGAATGTTGTTCCTTAAATTCATCCGAGTCTGATTTGATTGTAGAGATTATGATAACAAAGATTTTTGTTTGGGAAGAAAAGAATGATCTGATGCATAGAATTTATAATTACCATTTTCTTAATTTGCTTCTTATTAATGTGTTGATTCCATAGTGTGTATCAATTAGTATCTTGTTAAGTGTAATGATCAATGCATTTGAAACTTAAATTCATCTGAGTCTTGTTTCATTCTAGTGATTATGATTGCTCATATGATATCTATCAATTAATAGTTATGAGATTACATTATGAATGTGTTAAGGTAGTTACCTTGCACATGATTGATCAACACAAGCGACTTAAATTTATTTGAGTCTAATTTGATTGTAGAGATTATGATAGCAAGAATTTTGTTTGGGAATAAAGGATTGATCTGATGCATGGAATTCATAATTACCATTATCTAAATTTGCTGCTTATTAATGTGATGATTCCATAGTGTGTTTGAATCAGTATCATGTTTAGTGTAACGATCAATGCGTTTAAAACTTAAATTCATCCAAGCCTTCTTTAATTCTACTTATTATGATTGCTCATATGATATCTATCGGTTCATAGTTATCAGATAACTTTCTGAATGTGTTAAGGTAGTTAACTTGTAAATGATTCATCATTAAGTGCCTTAAATTCATCTGAGTCTAATTTGATTGTAGAGATTATGATAACAAGAATTTTATTTGGGAAGAAATGATTGATCTGATGAAGGGAATTTAATGTGTAATGATCAATGCGTTTGAAACTTAAATTCATCTGACCCTTCTTTCATTCTAGTGATTATGATTGCAAGAATTTTATTTAGGCAAAATTGGTTATTTTCCCCGAAAGTTCACATGCCTTGAATTATGTCCCCAAAGAATATTATTCTTTAATAAATTATCCACTATGGACTTTGTAGCAGATAGAAATGAACGCTCAGGCGTTCCAGCGCTCACTAGACATGATAAGACAAAACTGTCCTCGATTCATCAAATATTGGTCACACAACATTATCCTCGATTCATCAAATGTTAGTACTATCACCGCAACACAAAATTGTCCTCGATTCATCCAATGTTAGTACTATCACCGCAACAATTTAGAATAATTTTAGCAGCATTGTTAATTTTTTACAGCTTATTTCGTTTGATCGTTGTTGTGCTCCTGTTTATCTCACTTCTTACGTATTTCAAAATTCACAGGAAGACTCTGACGACATGGGCCACAGCAAGGACGACAGGGACCACAAGAGCCGCTTTGTTCTTAAGCGGCTGGTGAGTGGCTAGATACCTTTCCGCAGCCGCGAGGAGCTATCTTGCCCATTCTGCGGCAGGGTCATCACCAAGAACTTAGAGAGCATGATCCAGCACGCGGATGGCGTTGGCGTAGGCAGCAGGAAGAAGCATAAGGGCCACACCATGGCGAAGCATGCCGCCTTTGGCAGATTCCTCGACAAGTACATCAAGGGTGGCCTCATCCCGGTTATCGGTCCTGCCGTTGGCCCTCATGTTCTGTTTCCACAAGTTTAGTTTATGTTTGTGTTGTCCCCCTGGAGATGAAGAGAAACTATGTGCTGTTTGAAGACTAAGTTTTTATTATGTATGGTGGAAGCTGGGCAATCATACCTAGTTGTTCAAGACTATGTGAATGTGTATGGCGTTTGCTGTTGCGTTACTGGTGCACTTGTTATCTGAATTCTCATGTTGATGCACACTGCATTTGTTTACTAAATTAGATGGTTTGGTGCTTTATTTTATAGCTAAGAAAGTTTGAAGTAAGTTTGGACTACAAAAAGTTTTTGAAACCAATCTCAAACCAGAAACTTATGTACTTTACATACTGATGATCCTTCAGAATGTCTAGAAACAACCACAAACATGATTCTAAAAACAACCAGGCAATCTCCTTATTTCCAATACTTTTCATAAAATTTGCAAAATATTCTAAGTAAAGGATTTAATTAATATAGCTAATTCTTTCCTTGTTAGTCTCAAGATTCTATTGAGGATCTTACAGGACCTAACTATGACGACTAAGTCAGAGCAATAAAAACAAAATCAATTTCCTTGCTCTGCGCACTAAATGTAATCAATATATTTCCTTGTTTTGCCTAACGGCTAAAGCTAATCATGTCGAGCCCACAAATTAAGCTTATAACTGGGTCCAGGCCCGACATGCAAGCATAGTCGGACCATATATATACGCTCTCCCTCTAACAAACCCTAGAGGCATAGTTGGAGTCAGCGCCGCCATCTAAACCACCTTTGCCTAGGCCGCAGATCTGTCGAGAGAGAGGGATGGCGAAGGGCAAGATCATTGCGGTAAAAATCTAACCTATCTAGTTTGCATGTACTGGTTCTATTTGGACAAAAATGTACGGCCAATGATCTTTAAATTTTCTTTTTTGATTCGTAGTGTCCTTGCTGTTTTGACACCAAGGGTCTATGTGGCCTGGGCGACAAGATCAAGTCCTTTTTCGTTCTCACCCTTGTAGAGAATTTTGAAGAAATGACGGTACTGGTTTTATTTTTTGTATTATCATCAGTCTTTCCTGTTCCACCCTTTTGTCATGAATTATAACATCTGTTAGTTTGTCATGTAGTAAACATGTTCCATTTTTCTTCAGTTAATACCCTGCTATGCTAGAGCGAATTTCCTTAAGAAGTTTGCCATCGACTCTGTCGACCACGAGAATGATTTTGTGGTCGAGGTGGTTATGGAAGAAGGGTTCGAATTCAACATTGATTGTATCAACAAGGATGGAAGAACATATCTTGAAGGCCAATATTGGAGAGAATTTGCTAGAGTCTACAATCTGGATGTTGGAACGGAGCTTGTCTTCTCTACCGACACACAAGGTCCATCTACCCCTGTGACGTCGATCAACCTACCAATCACCCACTCATGTAAGTAACTGCTTATTTGAAGTACTCCCTCCGTTTACAAATATACGATGTTTACGAGTTTGTATAAAATGGATGTATATATGTAGATCCACTACAATATTTAGGTTCACCCATTTTGCTCGGTTTCTAGTCTACTTTGTAATGTGTAGAATGTCACCAATGGAATTGTCTCTAGTTTTTTCCTTATGAAAAAAGAAGTAGTTGCTTTGTGTTTAGCACGATATTTTTTCCTTGTTCCTAAACAATCTTAATGTTGATGTACCTACCATGCATTAATCTTAATTTTGATTCAGTAATATTCATTTAATTAAGTATTTGAACTTGTACAGCATATTACAATCTGGCCTAGGATAAGAAAGACATACTTGACGCTATGCATGCCACTGATGGAACCATAATTAACTGGAGAATGATGGAGTCAGTGGTTAGCAATGTTGACATCATTGACATGCTGGTTGATGAACATAGAGCTGGGCCTTATCAAGTTGGAAAATGTGAGTCTCTGATCCACACATTAAGCTGGACAAATTGCCAGAAGAAAGAGCTGGTAAGTATGAGTGGTCTACTTTGTTGTTCCTGTAATTTTCCGATTAACAAATGTTCACATTGTGCATGTGGACCAAGAACAGAAACTCCCGCGACGCCTTGTCCCTAAAGACATGGCTGAATATGGTGATATCACAATTGTGTGTGATAAATACACAAAGGTCAAAGGGTCATACTCAATTTCTCCTGAGGATGGCCGAGTATGCTGTGCTGGTGGAGGGAAGTGATGTCATAGGAGGAGGATTTTCGGCGAATTGGAGACAAGATGTTTTTCATGTTGTACGTGGGACGTAAGGGGGCTTTCCTATTTGCCTTCTATGTTCCAAATGTGGAACTTTAGTAGCCTTGATCATTTTCACTATGATGGTCATGGTTCATTTGTCGACCTAATAATATGAGATGTTAAGACAATATTTTACGGTCCTTTCATTATGTGGCATTAGTATGTCTGAAGACATGGTTAAGTGTAATGGTACTATTAAATTTTTATGCCTGTCGTTGTTGCCAATTATAGTGAAATCATGTTAATTGAGTTCATTTCATCGGTATCTATGAATATTTTATGAGCTACAAATTTTATGCGTGCACGACTTACTAGACGGACATGTCTGACGCGTAGGTTGTGTCATGTAAAGAAGTATCTATCTCCAGTAAATCTATTTTGCTGCTCGAAGTAAGTATGACAAAAACAAGCAAAAACATCTAGGTACGACCATGTATATCATTATAATTAATAATTTTGTGTATAACATGGTTACTGGGAATTGAATGCAATAGTCTCCATAACTAGTATCAAACAGTACAACTGCGTATAAGTATTTTAGTAACGCATTTTCACAAGGTACTAGTCAATATCACTATCAACATCTGAAATGCTCTTCCCAAATTCATCGACAACCGGTTCCAAGTCTTCTTGTTCTTCATCGCTCAGGTCCATATCATTGTTTACACCATTTTTCCCTGCTAGTTGACTAACAGTCTGAGAGTCAACAAATATCACATCATCAGAGCGATCAGCCATGTCGTCTTCATGATCATCAACATATTCATCTTCCTCGTCCTCAATTTGGTGAACAATGGGATCTTCCGAGCCTAGGTCTTCCTGGTATGCACCTGCATTGCCTTCATCATCTTTTTCTAGAACATCGTATACATTCCTGTGCTTGAAAGTTTGCACCACCTTCCAAGGATCACCAAATTTTGTGTCTTCCAAGTAAAAACAAGTTTCTTCTTGGTGAGCTAATATGAAAGGGGTGTTCTTGTACCACAATACAGACGTATTGATGCTTTTAAAGTATCCATCATCCTTCATCTCCGTGGTTTTCCTACTTCCAAGGTCAAACCAATCACAGTAGAACAAGAACACTGATATGTCGTCGTGCTTGTTTCTCGGGTACTGTAACTCAAGAACCTCCTTCATCACACCGTAGTATTCTTGATCTTGTTCGTCAGAAATGGATCCCCTTGTCATTATGCCTGAGTTTTGAGTCCCCATGTTCTTCTCACGCTCGATGAAACGGAACCTAGCGCCATTTACATTGCACATAGGGTGTACAACTACACGAGCATCTGGACCAAGTGCTAGTGATTTTAAATCTTCTGGAGCATTGTCCAAATTACTGACATGTTTTTAAACCATCCAGGGAATTCTTTCTCTAGTTCTGCCTCAATGTTGTTCACACCCCTGTTCTATAGTTGTTGTCGGAAATTCCTAAAAATCAAAAACAAATTAGTAATGGTACTGCTATAACACAAAATATTACAGAAAATTTTGAATGATTAATAAAAAGGTAAATAGACCTACCGAATATAATTTTGTGCCTCATCACAGTTCTGAAGTACATGCCAAACCATACTGTGATATTCTTTGGGAAAATACTTCAACTTGGATAGTCCTAAACCTCTAGCTCCATCTGAAAAAAATATCAAACTCTAGCGGATCAAGTCTTTGTTTCTTATCTTGGTTCCTCTCAGGCTTGTTATGTCTGGTTTCTATGACATCGCCCAAAAATTTAGAGCAATGATGCAAGCACTCATCCACAATATATCCCTCAGCAATTGAACCTTCAGGCCTTGATTTGCTATGCATAGTAGATTTCAGGTACCCGAGCCTTCTTGCAACTGGATACATCCAACCATATTGAACAGGCCCCCTCTGAAGTGCCTCATCAGGTATATGAATATCCAGGTGCACCATTACATCAAAGAATGATGGGGAAATAGCAGCTCAAGCTTGCAAAGAATTATGACAATTTCAACCTTCATTCGACGCAACACAGATGCTCTTAGAGTTTTGGCACACAACTCCCTGAAAAAGTTTCCTAGTTCAGCAATGGTCTCATACATCGCCTTTGATGCAATCCCTCTCAGACCAGCTGGCAACACACGCTGCATAAGTATGTGGCAGTCATGCGTCTTCAAACCGTGCACTTTACCCCCGGGATGTCCACACATCTTGCTAAGTTTCCAGCAAAACCATCTGTGAACCTAGTGTTGGCCAAATACTTGCACAATGTTTGTTTGCCTTCCTTTTGAAGCGTCCACGGTGGTTTCTCCTTTGAAAAACCCTTGGCCTCAGGTTTCATCCAAAACTTCTTCCTGACATTAAATTTCTCCAAATCCATTCTACCACCAATAGTGTCCTTGTTCTTTCCATCAAGCTCAAGAAGGGTACCAAGGATATTGTCCAATATGTTCTTCTCAATGTGCATCACATCTAGATTGTGAACAAACTTCAATCTTGACCAGTATGGCAGATCATATAAGCTGATCTTGAGGTGCCAGGTTGGCTCACCAGTCATGCCACGCTTTCTCTTCCTAGTTGATGGATTTTTCCCTGGCCTATAATCCTGAACTCTCTGTACCCTCTCGTCTCTTTCTGCAAGTGTGAAACTTGTTGGTGCATCCTTAGGTTCAGGTTTTCCATTGAAGGCTCTGCTACTCCTCCACTTGTGATCGTGAGGCAGAAATCGACGATGACCAATATAACCAATTTTATTATGCAAAGACTTGTAGCAAGGATCCTTATCGCAGTGCGCACATGCGAAAAACCCTCTTGTGCTACGGCCAGACATCATGGCATATCTAGGATAGTCATGAATCGACCAAAGTAACGCAGCATGCAACGAAAACTCTCTACCTGTGCACGCATCATATGTGCCCACGCCACTCCATAGCTTCATCGCATCTTTTATCAATGGCTGCATAAATACATGAAAATCCTTTCCTGGTGAATTTTTTCCAGGGATTAGCAATGACATCATGAAGTTGGATTGATCCACGCACATCCACGGTGGGAAGTTGTATGGAATGACAAAAACTGGCCACATACTGTATGAACTACTCATGTTTCTGTATAGGTTGAATCCATCTGTCGCAATACCAAGCCTTATGTTACGGGCATTTGAAGCAAACCATCCAAACTCCTTATCAAAGTGCTTCCATGCTTCACCATCAGCTGGGTGCCTCAAAATACCCGGCTGTGCAACCCTCTTCTCCTTGTGCCACTTGGTGTTCATCGACGCTTCCTTGGAAAAAAAATCTCTGTAACCTTGGGATTATAGGAAAGTATCGAAGCACCTTGTGGGGAATCTTTCTCTTTGCTTCCGGGTCTTTCCACCTTGAAAATCCACACTCGGGACAATGAGTTTTTGTGGCATGGTCTCCCCAAAACAGAGCACAGTCATACTTGCAAACATGAATTGTGTCATAACCAAGCCTAACCTCAGAAAGAACACTCTTAGCTTCAGCATAGGACTTGGGAAAATTCACTTTTGGCAAAGCAGCACATAAGACAGCCATAAATTGATCAAAAGCTCTATTTGTGACCTGGTTGTATGATTTCACGTAAAGCATCTTCATAATGAATGACAACCTCGTCTCAATGGTGCATCCCTCGTGAAGCTCTTTCTTAGATTCTTCGATGAGGTTCGCATAGAAATTAGTGTCACTTGGGCCTCTATCACCAGAATCATGCAGCTCATCTAACATCTTGTCAACATGATCATTATGATTCTCATTTCCATCATCATAATCATCATCGTCATCGCTTTGATACAAACTATGATCATAGTTTTCATCAGGACCATCATCTTCATCAATGACAACTCCACTTTGTGTATGAAACGGCCATACCATTGACGTGTAAGTGATACTCAATAGTGTCCTGAGTCTGCTGCGTAATATTAAGGCATTTTTGGCATGGGCACAATATTGATGCACCTTCGTTGCAGTTTGCGCGCCAAACTCCATAAACTCACGGATACCTTGTATGTAAAAAGGGGTGAACTTGCGCCCATGAGTAATGCACTGTCAATCCATCGCCTACAAAAATATATATAATGTGTGCCACTCGAGTCATGATGCCATTCAATTTGTACTAATCCATGTGAAAATTGTTTACCAAAGTCCAAATAAATCACAATGTGTAACGTAAACACCAATCCAAATCAATTTCATAACAGATCTCAAAGGAACTCACATGTGCTTCCTATCGCCGTGCGCCGGCCTGCCGCGAAGCCTCGCTAGCTGGGATCGTGATCGATCGTCGTGATCGCGTAGGCCCAAGTCGCCGGGACTTGTAGATGAAGGGCCAGCGAATGTCGTGATCGGATACCCTTGACGGCGCTCGTTCGCAAGAACAGAGAAGAAAACTGTTTGGAAGATCGCACAAGTCCTAACAATAACGATATGTGTTTGTACATGCCACGTACTATACATAGAGTTTACAAAATGGTAGGCCAATCAAACAATTCAAAAACCGAACGGTAGCGCAGCGGTAACGAAACGTTTTACGTTGTACTAGGTCCTCGGTTCGAAACCCATCTTTGCTATTTTATCATTTTTAACACAATTGCTAACTCGTTGGTCCCACGAACAATCGGTGACGGCTTAATCTACGACGCTCTAAAATCCGTCATGCGGATAATCGGCGACGGTTTGCCGTGACACGAAACGCGACCGTCACGTATTATCAAGCATATGTGATGCCCAAAACTAATCTGTCACCTATGGTTACTTTTGGTGACGGTTCTGAATTTTGTCACCAGGCAATTCGTCACCGATTCTAGGATCTGTTGTAGTGGCTTCGTGTTTGTTTTTATGGTATAAGCTGCCTACAACTACTACATGGTATTTAAAAATCTTGGAGGGTGGTCCTTCTCCTGTAAAGGTCCATGTGAGACATCGACCTGCAGAAGGAACTAAGGGTCTAAGGGCCTCCACGCGTTACTATGATCTCCCCATTGAAAGCGCACACTTTGTGCAGTGCAAAAAGAGCTCCGGTTGGCTTGTAAACTATATAGGGCATCCCGGTGTTGAGGGGAACATCTCTCATAGGGTAGGCACTTATATTGGAGTGGGCATCCAGAGAGTCTTGATCGGTTACTCGACCCATGATCGGTGTAGATCAGGGTAGGGTACCCGAATGGTGTGGGTAAAGTGTACAACCTCTGCAGAGTGTAAATCTATTCGAATAGCCATGTTCGCAGTCATGGACGGTTGGCAAGGTTGTTGTAGAGCGGTGCTGGTTTTGTTTTCAAAAAGGATTTCAGAAAAGCAATGGCTTTGGAAATGTTTTCACCATGGGATGGTCGGAAAGGATAAATGTTTTGACCATGTGAAGGTCAGAAAGGAAGGAGAAGGTTTGGTCATGGGATGACCGGAAGGATGGAACAAATGGGTGACCCAATCCTAGTGGTTTCCAAAAACTTTATAAATGTTTTCAGAATGTTTACAAAAGTTTTCAATAAAGATATGGAGGTGCTATATCTACAAGGGAAACTATTTAGAAAAGAACCTCTCATGGAGCCCTCCTACTACCACATCTATATTGCATATCCTCTTATTGTTATTATCTTAAGGTGGTTTGTGAGTACATTCAAAGTACTCACTGGAATTGTCCCTAGCTATTAACTTGGTCAGATATCAAGAAGAGGATGAAGTTGATGTCTATGCGAGCTAGGACACTCTCCTAGTCAGTTTCCTATAGGTTAAGGCATGGCCCGGGCTCTACGCTTGATGAAGTTCTGCTGATGATTATGGATGTAGCCATAATGGCATGTAAGGTATGACCGGTATCCGCTTAAGTAATGGATGTTTACTTTGATACTGGTCGGTTATGTGCCATGACTAACTGATCATGGGATCGTGGTGTATGCATAATAGGGATTCTTAGAGGATTAATCCGGGGGCTCGACAGACTTGGTATCAAAGCCATCCTGACTGTAGGAGAACCTTAGTTAGCATGCTCATTAGACAAGATCACTATTTTGGAAAAAGTCGCTTTCAAAAAACTATTTTCTCAAAAGCATTTCGAAAAGTTCTACTCTTATCCTACCCTAAATAACGTGATTTAAAAAATGGTTCCTTCTATCGCTCATCCAAAATTCAAAAATTGCGGTTTTCAAAACAAGTAGAAACTAGAATCAGATGAAGATAGTGCTAACGAGAGAAAAACAGACAACTACCAACAAACATAGGGAGACTACAAGATCGCCCTACCAGCGGAATCCTCATAATCAGAAGAAATCATGTGTTGCACTATTGAGAAGCTTCCAATGAACCGGTGAAGGCTTCATATGCAAGATAGTGACTCAGACCCTAAGAACAAGGATGTCTAGGATTAATAGTCCTAAGATAGGATTCCCCTATATCACGAGTAGTTAACTCCTTGGTCCCCATAGTAGACCGTGTTTGTTTGCCTAAGTGCTTAATGTGTTGCTTGATGTGTGTTGCTTGCGAAGGACATTGTGACCCGGTCGCCCTGTTCACCCTATATATGTTCTGGCTTGTTTGTCCTATGACAAACATGTTTTGAGGATCGGTACACCACCTAGTAACTCAGGCACCCCATGCTAACCGTGGGAGTTATGAGAGGAAAGGCCTTGCAAGAACCATGAGTTCGACATCGTCAACCGAGAAACACCTGAAGACTACTCCCCGGCAGGATGGGATACTTCTTCAAACTCTACTCTCAGGACCCGTCATCAACTCCGCATGCCATAATTCCCCAGCCAATAGTGGCAAGTGTCCTATTAAAGCCGGGAGTTTAACACCGAAGGATCCTCATTATCCGCAAGAAAACAACAAGACTGACTAACCAATACAAGAAGTGACGACTCGACTTCACTAACCTTCGGCATATTAGAGCTCTTGATAGTCCCAAGATACTAACTATTTTAGTTGACCCTACCCAAACCAAAGGGAAGTCCCTCAGCAGAAGGCCAGATTATTCCAAAAACATGAGGACAAGGATGCATGAAGACATAGAGTCTACTCCGCCAACGAGCCCAAGCAACGTTATTAATGCAATTGAATACAGTTTCCCTGAAGCTGGATGCCTCTATTCTGACTAAAGACTAGCATGAAGTATCGCTAACCGCTAACCTTCCTAGAGAAAACTCCTTCAAACTTCGTTAGGAAACCACCCACAACAAGGTTCACACAAAAGAATGAAACTTGAGGACCTCAACTCAAGACCCAAGGAGATATCGCATTCTTTAGCATCCCACCAACACTTCAAGACAAAAAATAGGCCCCACTCTCTAAGGAACTTAGTGAATCTCTAAGGTGGAAAGACTGCATCTCTCCCCACTCAAATCCCAACGACTGTCTACCGGGAGACACTTCAAAAAGATTTCCAGAGCCGACATCTTCTCGCCAAGCATCAACTCTCGAGTTATCTGATGAGAAACCAACTGAAGAATTTTCTAAGCCCTCTGCTACCTTAGCTGAAGATCCAACTGAAGGACCATGAAATTGCTAACCCCGTCAGTTCTAACCCTTCTGGAAGATCCGCAAATTCAACTACTCCGATAGGCTAAGTATGAATAAAAGTAGTATATGAGCCTCATAAATCCTAGTTTGTGGACGACATCTGAAGGCTTCAACTCCGAGCAGAAGGTTGATGAAAGTCTTAAAAGCATCATTCGACGACTCTAAGAAAGAAGGACTGACGTATTCCCAAGCTACCCTAGTTTAACCCTAAGGGGGAAAGACCTACGTCTTTCCCACAAAAATTACTAACCATCTATCAGAAGCAACCTCAGGAGTTAGACCCAAAATCGTGAACTAGGATACGACAATCCCTTAAGAGAAATGCCATACACCCTTACAGAAGGAAGATCACCGCTCACAATCTCGATTAAAGCCTGCTCAACCCTCATGCATCCAAGACGATTGAAGTTCAACCTCACCGTCGTAGTGACCCTGTTCAAAGACAAAGCTGATAAGTTAGTACGCGAGAAACACATGGAACTAACTCCAACACAAAATCCCCTAAACTTACTCTCCCGAATCTCGGGACGAGATTCTTTTAATGGGGAAAGGTCTATAACATCGCAATTTCAGCAACCCTGATTAGTTGTCCAGAATGCAAAAATCAGGGGGAACAAAAACTTTTTCTTGTTGAGTGATGTAGTGTTTGCTTGTGTTTGTTTGTGCTTATGCATCTGATTGTATAGCAGATGATATACTCCTTACCTCAACATCAGTTGATAAAATCTATTTAACAAATATGTCTTGGCTCATTTTTACATATTCTCAAATGTTTTGGCATTTCAAAAACATGAGCCAAGATGCCTTTGCAACCCTATATATTTACTAGCTTATATTTACCACACTATGGAGATTTATACTATATAATCTCCTTATGTTCTCAAAACAGAACCTTTAACTACTCTTATCTCTAGGTTTTCCAAAACCTTTTTATAAAGATTTTTGAATTCTACTATTGGTAGAGATACCAAGGACTCTCACCTTATTCAAACTCCAACCTTTCAAAATACCCATCATTACCTCAAGCTAAGCTTGATGGTAACCCTAGTAGTAGTTGATTTTCTTGTAAGATGAATTGCCTTGATCTGCTGTTTGATGATTTGCCTTGTTCTGCTGTTTGACTTGTTTGCTTATGAGTAATATGAGCTACTCTAGGGGCAAATCATCTAGAATCTAGCTAATCCAAGAGTGTAAACCCTAAGCAAGTTAACCAAGCTGGATCTAATCCATAGCCACTAGTTGATCATCTAAAACTATTAACCAGATCACTTGTGAAATTATTCATTCTAGAAGCTTCCAAGTCAATGAAGACCAATATCAAGCATTCATCCTTTCTAATCTATCTACATTTCAACATCATACATTTGATAATTATTTGGAACCTTGCACCCTCTCAAAATCATCCCCTCTTACACTCTAGTCAAAAATCTTCCACTGCCAAAAATGACTGTCTGGGAAACCATTATCAACATCACATATTTGAGACTCTCTCCTTCTCAACCCTGGTGCACTTTCGGAAATGCACTTGAACCTTCTTGTAGACCATAATAAGGACTACCAAGGACCACTCTTTGCCTTGGCTAGACCCTCCTATAACCCACTTGTTCTTGATGGTTTTGCAGGCAAGAAAATAACTTTTTCTGCAAATCTTATCAACTAGCCTAGTTTGTCAGAAGCTCACATCTCCATGCTACCTTCTTTGAACCAACTCTTGGCATGATTTCTCTCTATTCAAAAGGTTCTATTCATACCTACTTTACTTATTTCAAATGGAGCTTTCTGCTTCTAGAACCCACATGCTTTTGGAGGCTATCTGATAATCTGTCCTGGCACCCTTATTTTATTCAATTTCTGGCATCAACCCTCAGAGAGCTCAATCATCATCAACCTCAAAACTCCGCACCTTGGTGATCTACATCACTTGGTCTATCCATCCACATCACCCATCACCCAAGGGGAGCCATGAGATCAAAGATCCAACAAGGTTTTGATGGTATGATGTTAACTTTGCCCAAGATCCTCTTATCCTGGTATTCTTACCAAAATCAAGTTAGATTCTCAAAACCCAAGTTTTGAAAGGATGGATATATCTTGTGGACATTATATACCATGGAAATAGAAATTTCCCAAATATTTTCCATAAGTATTGGGGCCCACAAGCAATTAAATTTCCCTTAATTGACAACAACCTAAAAACTTCATCTATAAAATAAAGCTTGGTTCTCTCCAAATAACACATCCAACTTTAGGCTTATTTGAGGCCTATATATCGTACCCTATCTTCCCACTTCAAAAATAAATATTTTTGAAGAGTTTTAATAATTCTTTTGGCCTATTTTCCTATATGGCACAAACAAGAAAATAAATGTTTTAAATACTTTTCCTAACCAATAAATTCAGGGAAAATCTATAAAATGTGGTTTCATAATTGGGATCTTCTCACATCAAAAACCATCCTTGTCCCATTCAAAAATATCAAATCAACTTCTAAAAATCATTTCAGCCCTATTTGAATAAATAGTTTTAAGTGGACTTTAAATCCTTAGAAAAATCTAAAACAAATCCTAGGGAGATACCATGACCTCATATACCTACCAGTACCATATTCCCACCTTGCCACATGCAGTTCCTCAAACTTCCTTCATAACTATCTTTTTGATCAAACTTTGGAAACTAGCAAAACCCTTGAGTTAAACCAACTCAAATCCTTATCAAAGCTCCTCTAGCACTCCTCTCCAGCACCCTGAATCTCTCTAGTCGACACCACTGTAGCACCACTGTAACTTCTCTAACCGTTTGTCCTTTTATGCTTAAAAGCAAAACAAGGACAGAGACACCCATATCTTGCAAGATCTCTTTATCTTGAAGGCCACAATAACTGCAATGTCCGTTTCTCCACCTCCTCCCCCTGGACTCATTTCGCCTCCATAGTCTCACCTACCTCGCCCCATGCTCCAGATCTCACCACATAGCTCCCCATCTCCATGAAGAAGGGAGAATAACTCCTCTTGGGATCAACCTTGTTTGCAAGCATGTAGTCGTAAACGACCACCCCAAACCCCTCTCTTCCATCTATATTGATCCCCTGGATATGATCCACCTCCCCTTTCCCTTCTTTGCACATAGGAACACCGGAGGCCGCCACCCAAGCCCAAGACTGAGTCGAGCTCCTCCCCCAAGTAGCAGCTTCCAAGCTCCCTCCTTCCCTGCATGCAACACTCTTGGAGTCCCCAAGACCACCACATCCCACCTAGACCCTCCGTTTCTACATGCACCGGCCCCTGGAAGCGCTCCGTCGAGCTCCGACGCGTTCATCACGGTGGCCGTCACGCGAGACCTCTCCCGACGCCAAAATCGCCCATGACGCCCCTATATAAGTTCGCCGTCATCGACCGCGTCGTCCTGCGGCTTCCCCTCCACCGAAAATGGCCCAAGGTGAGCCCTCTATACCTCCCTACTCCTCTCTAGGGTTCCTTCCCGCCAACGAAAACGAGGAAGAAGATGGCTCGCTCGCCGTAGATCCATTTCTAATTGAACGGCCGATGTTCGCTAATACCTCTTCATGAGCTCTGACCCACTGATGACCAGGCCCCACTAGTCAGTGTCAAAAAGGCCTCCCGCATGCACCGGCACGAGATGGGTTGGTTGTTGCCCTGTGTGGCCCAGTATTCCCACAGAGCTGACCCAGTTGCCTATTGTTTTCCTTTTTATAAATCTTTTCAAATCTGAAACATACCCTGTTGGTTTAAATCGAAATAAAAATGAAAGGGACTATATTTTGTCTAGATAAAAATTTCTTCTTATTATTTCATGTTTTGTTCAACATGTAGAACTAATCCCTTGCCAAAAATAAATTTCAGTATTAGCTGGCATTAAAACTACTAAAATGTACCCTTTTTCACTAAATAAATATTTCAGGGAGTTATGCATATCCAACTGGGATGAATCAAAGTTCCTCTGAAAGGTATTTCCTATACCTATCATATAGACTTTATCTCATGCCTAGGTGAACCTTGGTTGCACATTGGTAAAAATGACAAAACCAATCCAATTGTGCCTTATGAAAATCCCCTAGGAAGAACCATAGCTCCTACTGAGTTCTTTTCAACTCTCAGTGATGATTTACTTCAATTTATGTAAAATCCTAGGAGATAAAAAATTATTGATCTCTCCTTGATTTATTGTGAATTAAACAGTTCTGTGCATAGCTAATTCACCAATAAATTGACTATAGTAACTCTATAACCCCAAAAAGAGTGATTCAAATTTCTACATACACGTATTCTAAATACATACCATATGTCTATGGAACCATACGAAAATCTCAGATAGATTAAATTTTATTAAAAAGACAATTTGCATGCAGATTTGACTTTGGGAATTTCCTGAGGGCATTCTGGTAATTATTTCGAAGTGATTCCAATGCCCACTAAACTAGTCCATCAAACTATACTTAACCATCCAAGGAAATACTTTTTGGACCTACAGAACATTTCTGGTGATTTATTTCCTAAAACTAGAGTTTTTTACCACTAGGAAGTTCATAGTAAATCAAAGAATAATGATAATTTAGTGAAACCACTTTTGTTGGCTTCATTATGTCAATACCCATCTGATGATATCATTTTTGCACATTGATATCATACAGACCCAAGTCCTGGTTCAAAACCTCCTTCATTAGGTGGTACTTGACAAATAAATCACAAAGGCAATCCTAGTATCTCCAAGTGCTATGATCTCAAACTATCAAAAGCTACTGAAGTTAGTAATGCGTTGAATGTTTGTTTGCTGTATTGAAGTAATGCGTGTATGCCTTGTGTTGATTGGGACTTTGTTTGCTTGCATGTATGATCATTAATGACGATAGTTGCGATTATATCGAAGACCCCAAGAAGATGGTTATTATTGATTATTTTGGTATTCTAAGAAGAAGTCCAGGGACATATATGCCATATTGCGGATCAAAAGCAAGCCACCTTCTTACACATAAGCCTTGTCCTATTGTTTTACGTATGCATGTTTTATCTACTTTTTATGAAACTGCATTGTTTTATACTATGATGATCTGTATCTAGTAGTGGCTTGGCTCCTCCAAACCATTACACCGTTGTACTAATAATTACAACCCCCTGATGACACCTACTGGTACCTAGTATGATAGTTGGTGTATAACACCATGCCCTTTGGAGACCCTATTTTAACCGAAGAAAAGCTAGAGGATGGGAAGACCCGCAAAAAAGTTTTACAAAATGTTTATAGCAAAACCTTGGTGAGGTTTCACCTACCAAGAGAAGTTTGAGAAAAGAAAAAGGGTTTTGTTTTACCAAATGATAAAATAAGATGGAGGAAAAAGGTTTATGAAAACGCGCCCGGTTCTTTGTAGTCTTGCTAGAACAATTAACCCGTGGAACCACATTACTCTGGAATGGGACATGGATGGGCTTGGTGTTTGTTTTCTCTGATATAAGCTGCCTACAACTACTACAGGGGATTTAAAAATCCTGGAGGGTGGGCCTTATCATGTAAAGGTCCATGTGAGACATCGACCTGGAGAAGGAACTAAGGGTCTAAGGGTCTCCACGCGTTACTTTGAGCCCCTCATTGAAAGCGCACACTTTGTGTGGTGCAAAAAGCGCTCTGGTTGGCTTGTGAACTATATAGGGCGTCCCGGTGTTGATGGTAACAACTCTCATAGGTTAGGCACTTATATTGGAGTGGGCATCCAGAGATTCTTGATCGGTTACTCGACCCACGATCGGTGTAGATCAGGGTAGGGTACCCGTATGGTGTGGGTAAAGTGTACAACCTCTCCAGAGTGTAAATCTATTTGAATAGCCATGTCCGCGGTCATAGACGGTTGGGAAGGTTGTTGTAGAGCGGTGTTGTTCTTGTTTTCAACAAGTATTTCGGAAAGCAATGGCTTTGGAAATATTTTGACCATGGGATGGTAGGAAAGGATAAATGTTTTGACCATGGGATGGTCGGAAAGGAAGGAGAAGGTTTGGTCATGGGATGACCAGAAGGATGGAACAAATGGGTGACCCAATCCTAGTGGTTTCCAAAAACTTTATAAATGTTTACAAAAGTTTTCAACAAAGATATGGAGGTGATATATCTACAAGAGAAACTATTTTAGAAAAGAACCTCTCATGGAGCCCTCCTACTACCACAGCTATATTGCATATCCTCTTATTGTTATTATCTTAAGGTGGTTTGTGAGTACATTCAAAGTACTCACTGGCATTATCCCTGGCTATTAACTTGGTCAGATATCAAGAAGAGGATGAAGTTGACGTCTATGCGAGCTAGGACACTCTCCTAGTCAGTTGCATGTAGGTTAAGGCATGGCTCGGGCTCTACGCTTGATGAAGTTCTGCTGATAATTATGGATGTAGCCATAATGGCATGTAAGGTATGACTGGTATCCGCTTAAGTAATGGATGTTTACTTTGATACTGGTCGGTTATGTGCCACGACTAACTGATCATGGTATCGTGGTGTATGCATAATAGGGATTCTCGGAGGATTAATCCGGGGGCCCCACAACATGGAATATGATAAGTCCAACAAATGAACTAGACAAACACCAAACACAAGAGATGGAAAAAAACACAAATGCTTAAGGAATTATCTAATTCTAAAAGGTTAAAATAAGAAACACGGATGTGACAAAACCAACATCCCAGAATAGCAAGGTTCCAACAACCAAAGAAAACTCTCCACATTTTCATGATTGAACAAAGTACCAAAATGAAAAGGTTTATCATCCAAAGACATAAAACACGATATGGATCAAAACACGTTATGAAGAAGCATAAAAAGAGTGTTCTAAATAATATAGGAGAAATCATCCATGATTAGTGCATTATTTAAGAGTTTGCATTTGAATACAAAATGCACACATAGGGGATCATCATCTCTACTACATAAAATAGATTACTTCTTCTCACAAGAGGCAAATAGGATAACAAGTAGATTCAATAAAGGCTCAACACAATAAAACAAGTACATGGTCTGCAAGATAAAATACACAAATAAACTTGATAACTCAAGATACGTAAGTGATAAGCACAACATATGCAAGGTACAAAACTAACACATGCACAAGGGGTGAGTAACTTTCAATTTAAATGATTTGAGTACATGTTACCGCAAGGACAAGCAATGGATATATGATAAAGATATGATAATACAAATGACTTGGCTTGATATAATATAATTGATTAAGTTCCCTTAATTCTTCATGATGTAGACAAGTCTCTAATGCCCTCCAACAACACCAACAATGCATGAAGAAGAGACGTGACCTTTCGCACGACATATGTAGCAAGTTAGTTTCTTCCCATTCTTCATAGTTGATTTCTCCACCATGAGAGTATTAGATTTATTCTTCTTGGCAAGTGGCCTTTCTTAAACTTGAGCTATACCATGACCTTGAACTTGAGGCCGCTTCCCTTTTGGCTTCTCATCAAGAGGCTTCTTCTTCAAAGGGCAAGATCTAGCATGGTTCCCTTCAATTTTGCTAAAGAAAACAATGTTGTCCAAATTCTTGACTTGTTCTTGGCCCTTATTTTTGTTGCTCTTGAACTTATTCTTGTTAGTGGAATTTTTCTTGACATTGACTTTGAATCCAAATCCACTCTTATCATTGCGATATTTTTGTATACTCAACATATTGTCAAGTCTGGACTTCCCTTCATGACTCTTTACCAATTTTTTCTTCAATGAAGTGACTTGGGCCTTGAGCTCTTTGATTTCCTCTACATGGTTAGTAACAACACACGTACTAGAGGAAGTATAAGCTTTATTGTTAGAGAAAGAAAGCAAGGAATGTAATTCATAACAAGATGAAGAAATAGCATGTGTGTATAAATTACTAGGACTAGCAATATGAAATTTTGAGTAGATATTGTGCTATTGTCCACATGAGGCTCACAAGATGTTACCTTGGACATAATAGCCTCATGAGCAGAGTTTAGCCTATCATGGGAAACTAGAAGATCCTAATGCGAGCTTGTGAGCTTAACATGACTTTATTCCAACTTCCCATAATTGCTAGTTAGAAAAGCAAGTTGAGACTTTAGCTCAACATTCTCCTTCAAAATAGATGCTTCACAAGAAATAGAGTTAGTAGCACAAGCATCATCATTAATTGTAATAGGTGAGTGAAACTTGTAAAGCTCTTTTGAGTATGAAGCGTTAAGTTACTCATGTGACTCGGTGAGTTTGATGAGCTCACCCTTGATGACACTAAAGCCATTTTTGAGGTGCTCAAAATCCTCAAGGTGTTTAGCATAAGCAACTTAAATCTCATCATTTTTACTTCTGAGATCACTTGCGACCTCAAGATCTCTATCATGAGATTCCTTCCCTCTAGATAGCTCTAGAGAATAAGTCTCCCCAAGAGATTCCTTTGTGGTTTGTTCCTTATCAGCAGAGAGACTTTGACGATTTTCAATGGTGTTCTATTGTTCCCCATCTTGAGCTTGAAATTGTTCAATAATTTTCTTGCTCTCCATAGCAAAAGTTAAGATTTCAATGAAGTTAGAGCAAGCAATATTATTTTTAACAAGAGCACGATAAACAACCTCACCCTTTTCATCTAAAGAGGCAATCTCATCCTCTTCTTCCTCATTATCCTCATCCTCGTCATCATGAGGAATATTAGTTTCCATGGTAGGAGATATCATGGAATCCTTAGACATAAGGCATATATGGGAACCAAGAGATGATGAGGAACTACGTGAAGCATAAATCAAGATCTTGCATTGACCCATGGAATATTTAGTTTCCTCTACATTATTGTTAGTCACACAACAACTAGAGAAAATAGAAGCATTTATATCATGGCAAAAATACATATAAAGCATATCATCATGAGATTTATTCAAATGATTTAGACAAGATATGCAAGGACTATCAACACGAGCATCTAAATCATGTATCGTGCTAGAAGTGTTTAAGTACAAAGATGAAGCATTGCAATGAGATAGAGATGAAGTATTATAAAAAGTAAGCATACTATCATTACCTTGTGTCTTGCCATACTTTTGTGAAGTGGAAGAAGATGAGAACTTGTCACAGTCAGAAATGGAAGCAATACGATCATCCTCAATAATATTGCACACTTCATATATATCTTGAAGTTTTGTCCATAACTCATGAGCGCTCCAAAAAAGGCATGATTGAAGGCGTAACTACATGTCTCAAAGCATTAACAAGCACATTAGAAGTTTGAGCATCGAGATATAAGTTTTTCTCATCCTCGCAAGATAGATTTAGGAAATCCATTGGATGACAAAAACCTATATCTACAATTTGCTCCAAATTTGGGTCCATGGCCCGAAAATGATTAAGCATACAACTTTCCAAATCTCATAATATGTGCCATCGAATAAGAAAATATCATTATGCACTAATCCCCTAGCCAGCATCTTTGCTCTCAAGGAGGTGAAGCCCAAAAAGAGAGACTAGGCTCTGATACCAATTGAAAAAGACATATCACAAAGAGAGGGGGGTGAATATAAGGTTTAAAACTTTTACAAGATAGGCTTAACAAAGGAGGAATAAAACTAGCATTTACATTGTCAAGCACAAAACCTTTATAAATTATGGTTCACCTATGTGCACCAACAACTTATGCTAAAAGACAAGAAACTATGTGATAGCAAGATATATGGCTTCAAGCATGAAGGCTATCACAAAGTAAAGTGCATAAGTAAAATATCTCGGTTATAAAAATAACCAAGTCATGTGAAGACGACGATGTATTACCGAGTTCCTCCCACAAAGCGAGTATGTTTCGTTGGAGGGGTGTGCGGTACTAAGACCACCATGCCACAAGAGGCCTCCCTTGTTCTCTTATGGACCTTACCACAAAAGTCCTGATCCACTTTTCCACTATCGATACCCTTCGAGGCAGGAACCGACGACTTTACAACAAGCTTGGGGAACACATACACAACTGAATTGGAGGCTCCCAATTATCACCACAAAACTAAAAAACAACTAAACCGTCTAGACAGAACCCATGAGTAAAAAGCTTCTCACCTTTCACCCAATCGAATCCTCACCGAGAACTCAAACCGATGCACCAAATGCAAGGGCAAGAACACAAGAAGTGTTCAAGTCCTTCTCTACCAAATTCCGTCAATGCTAAAAAAGATATTGGGGAATAAGAGAGGAAGAACAAAAGAGGAAATCCACAAAAGAAACCCCAAGATCTAGATCCCAAGATGTTCCCCTCACATAAAGGAGAGATGGATTGGTGGAGTTGTAGACCTAGATCTCCCCTTTTAAATCCCCCAAAAAGATTCAAGAAATATGGGAGGGATTGACAGTATTTGCAAGCTCTTGAAGGTACAAACAATGTAGGAGAGAGGATGCAAGCCACCATCCCAAGGAGGAAGAAGGGGGCTTTTTATAGCCTCCCCCAACAAAATATGACCATTTGGAACCTCCAGGCTTTCGGCCCCTCATAGGGTCGGATAATCCCCCCCCCTAGAAAAACACTAAGGAATTTCCTTTGCGAGCCATAGACTAGGGACCGAATATTTGGGCTGGATATTTGGGTATTTGGGCCGGATAATCCGCCCCCTCGAAAATTGGCAGAAACAACAAAAGTAAACGATCATAACTTTTGCATCCAGACTGCAATTTTGATGATACTGGGCTTGTTTTAAAGATAGTAACGAGCTCTAAAATATCATGCAGGGAACCATCATAGTCCAGAAAGGGAGGATAGAAAAAAAATGATGAAACATTTAACCTATCTATAAAAGACAAACTAGTGAAATCGCCAATATCAAAAATGCAATAGGGAATGCATTTGAAATCCGTTATCGATGAACTTGAGCTTGTCATGGAGATTAACACAAGATCTAAATCCTCTCATGGATAAGAACCAAATAAGAACCAAGAAGGATGATGCCAAGTATGCAAAGGTTTGAGGTCTCTCCATAGGATATGATCACGTTACTAACTCAAGAGCCCCTCTTGATAGTACGGTTACCTATCCTATAAATGGGTCTACCCAACTAACCACCAGGAGACCGGAAAGAAAGAAACCCTACCAAAATAATAACTTTGACTTGCACATATTCCACTTGAGCTTGATGATGACAATCTTGTCCACCTCAAGATGGAACACCTTTCTTGATTGCACTAGCTTGGTGAAAACTTGCAAATTTCTCCCCCATACCACTATGGGAGAGCCTATCTTATAAGCATATCTTAACATATCCATGATCACCATAAGGAGGGCAAGCTTCAAGCATAAGATCTCTTCAAGATGGCTCATCTTAAACTTGCACTTCATTTCTTCTTTCTTTATTATGTTGTTGTCCTAAAGGTACACAAGAGATATCACTCCAAATTATTCTTCGAGACACACTTGCTATAGGCCCAACTCTCACTTGACCAATCTCCGGGTCAGTCTTGAAACCTTGGTCAACACTTGATCTTCTTCACTTTCTTCTTCTTATAACCTTGAAGCCAACATATGGTTCAAGAATTGCCTATGGACAAATCCTACAAGTAAAACTCAACGGAAACAAAAGTCCATAAAGATTGTCAATAATTACCAAAACCACACATGGGGGCACACATGCTCTTTCACACACCCTATCATCATGGCCGGCGACATAGCTACAAAGGTGGACATCTAAGTGTTGATCACATCATTCATCTAACTGATGCTCAATCTTTCGATCCCTTGTGTTCCGGGGCCATGTATGTACATGCTAGGTTCACCATATTAACATGGATTACACCCACCGTATGCGAACACTGATATGTGTAACACCCGATCGTCCCTTTGTCCTTCATAACACAGAAATTTCTTAGTGGTGCACACTAAGGGAGAACACTTCTATTCGTATTAATTGGGAATCATCTTATAAATGCAAGAGGCAAGTATCTAATACAAGTAATCAATAAGATGCATAAAGTATTAACATCACATGCAATTGTAATATATGTGACATGACATGGTCCTTCATTGATGTGCCTTGATCTCCATCGAGTGCTTTGGCATGATCTCCATCTTGCCCGCCCACCAGTGCGCCGCCAAGTCCACGATGCCACCATTTGGTCGTCCATCATGATGATGACTACTACTACTCAACCATGACCATATCACATTACATGCCCTAGCAAAATAAAGTTAGACGCCTCTACTTTATCTCTTGCATGTTTCACATGGCTGCTAGGGTTTTTGCGATAGAACCGTTTCATACCTATGGTCTTCCAACCACAACATGGATCAAATAATTATCTATGACACCCCTTTCGAGGACCTCCGTTGCAAATGCCATATCAACTAATGTGAGAGAGACAGACATCTGCCAGACACATATATGGTACAAGCCATCTATCAAGTGTGGAACCAGTCTCATGTAAGATTATGCGTAAGGTCAGTCCGGGCCACTTCATCAAACAGTGTCGCGATATAAACAAGTGCACATGACAGGGTAACAACTATAGGATCAATGCCCACATTCAATATGCGGTCTAACCTTACAAGCATAACTACGCATATATCATCTCTAATACCACTGAAGGGGTTCACATATGAAAACAATATTTTTTCTTAACTAGTGTAACACCAAATGCCAGGATCTATCTAGGAGTAATGTTGTATCAGAGAAGGTTTTGGTAACATATCCTTGTAGACCGAAAGAGTTAACACTCACGATGAATGTTGATGATGTAGTCAAACGATGTAGCCGACCTCAAGGTCGCATTGCTCCTTGCAACCAATATAGGTGCCACAACTGGTAGCACCTCCGTGGTTTCGCACACGTTCAGTGCTCAACAGTGACTCCCGATATCTCCGATCTAGTCGAGATTGTGGAAGTAGATCTTTTGATCGGGGATCTAGCAACACGATGGCGTGCTGGTGATGAAGTTGTACTGCACCTACATAGTCCTTGGAATCGCGAGCGTCGGAGCCAATGATGACTGCAAGTGCACAGATCAATTTTAGCTAGTTTCAAAGTAAAGATATCGAACCCACAAAGAGCTATTAGTAAAGGTCTTTATGCCCCTCGTTACTATTCATTGGAGAGTACTTGTAAGTTATCTTTAATTCCATGTAAAGGGTGTGTAAAGAGTGTGTTTGATTAAGTGCTAAAGTAAACAAGAACAAAGTAAATAACAAAAGTAAACTAAAACAAGTGAGTGTCTATGAAGTGTTGTGTGATGTGGTTAAGGGGTTCTCAAGGAGTGTAGGATACACCGCTAGCATAGTACTAATATTATATGTAATCAAGATAACATACTTCTTGTGTCATGATATCTGTGGAGAGAGCCCCATAATAAGATGTTCACGACAAGGCTTGCAGGAAGCCACTTTGTTGAGCCAAGTGTGAGGTCACCTCTAAATAACCACTACAATGCATGAGAGCAATCACCCATACAGGCCACCACAATTAAGGGTTTCCCCATGGATATCGTAATTAGCTTAGGGACACCCTCTTAATCCCCCTTTGAATGTGTGGGTTATGAGTCGGTGCCAATCTATCATAGGGCACTCCGGGTACGCTTCCACACCATGTCCAAAGGGTTTGTTCCTCCCTTTAGTCCCGCAGGTAAATGATATGTGGTCGACTTCACATATCATCTAAAGAGATAAATCAAACACAAGTCATAATTATATCGTAGACAAGCAAGTCATATGGACAAAAGAATATATCATGTTTATTACAAGTTCATAGTGGTGCTAGGGTTTCACCATCTCTCCCCAAGAACAAGGCAACTACTTGAAGGAAATATGCCCTGAGAGGCAATAATAAAGTTGTTATTATGTATTCCTTATATATGATAGATGTTTATTTTGCATGCTAGAATTGTATTGATCGGAAACATCAATAAATGTGTGTTTAATAAATAAAAAGGGTTCCTAGTTATGCCTCTCTTATAGACTAGCTTGTTGATTAACAAGATGATCAAGGTTTCCTGATCATGGACATTGGATGTTGTTAATAACAAGGTCACACCATTGGTGGAATGATGTGATGAACATTCATCCAAAGTATAGCATTACGATCAAGTCATTATGTTTATATTTCTATAACATCATACGAAGTAATCTTTATCCTTAGACCATGAGATCATGTTAATTGCTAACACCGGAAGAGTATCTTGATAACATCAAACGTCACACCGTAACAGGGTGACTATAAAGATGGGTTCAGTACTACGAAGGTGTTATGTTGAGGCTCATGGATCAAGAGTGGAATTTTTCAATCCCTATGACGGATAGATATACTCTAGGCCCTCTCGGTGATATCACATTGAGATAGCTTGCCAGCAAGTGATGTGATCACTAGAATGTTATATCACGGGAACGTGAAAAGAGTGCATGTCGGTAACGAGATCAAACTAGGTATGGAGATACCGATGATCGAATCTCGGAAATGTAATATAACGCGAGACAAAGGGATTTAGTTAAAAGCGTTAAAGGTTCTCACGATCATAGAAGTCATCGTTGAATGTGTAGGAGTCAGTATGGATCTCTAGGTCCCGCTGCTAATTATTGATCGGAGAAGGGTCTCGATCATGTCTGCATTATTCGTGAACCGTAGGGTGACACACTTAGGAGTTACCGAACACCATTTTGGAGCACATATGTTTCAGACGAAAGAATTGCAAAGCGCAGGAATTGTTTCAATAGAAACCGGAAATTGTTTCGGGTGAAATTGCAGAAAGTGGTTTTGCATGTGATATTGAAATATTGCAAGGGACTATATGTGAATGTTTGTTAATTAAAGTAATTAACAAAATTCTGAATAAATTTAATAAAAGAGTTTTATTAAATGAGAGAGCATTAAACTTGGAGAATTTTAATGCATTTAAAGTGGAGACTTTAAAAGGGAATGTGAAGAGGCATTTTAATGTGGAGGGGTTACGAACACATGAATGGGGGAGGTGAGGGGTCACCCCCCCCCATGCGCCAGCCATGGAGAGGAGGGTCACCCCCTCCTCCTATAAAAGGCCATCCATTCCCTCCTTCATCGATACACCTCCTTGTGAAGGATCTCTCTCCCCCTCTAGAATTATTCCCCCATGGTCTCGGATTAGCGAGATACATGTTCCCGGTGGCATTTTGTCTGGAAGGAGTTGCTGCTTCCGCTGGATCGCTGGAGCGAGGAGGTGGAGGTTGTCCGGTGGCTTGAACGTGTGTGCGAGTATGGATGCACTGCTGAGTTGCGGCGCTCGGACTTCCTCACGATCTTGAGATCGGCAAGTGTACGACTACATCAACCACGAGTTCCTACTCGTTAACAAAAATCGTTGTCTTTGATGGTAAGTTCTTTTTGGATGTATGTCCACCCGTTGCTTTGTACCTAGTAGATAGATCTTGGCGTGTAGTTCTCATCGTAGGAATTTTTTTGTTTTCTATGTTGTGGACCCAACTGTGGTATCAGAGCCTGATCTATGCGTAGGTGCTTTGCACGGGTAGTACACATATGTTTATATGTGGGCGATGATGATCATGTTATTTCATCTTCTATGTACTTTTGATATTGGTGGCATAGTGGGATGAAGAGGCCCGGACCAACCTTACATGTCATCGTACATGAGACCGGTTCCACGACTGACATGCAACTTGTTTTGCATAAGTGGCTGGCGGGTGTCTATCTCTCCTACTATAGTCAATATCTGATTTACAACGAGTTGCTAATAACTTGGTTATCCTCGTTGTGGTTCATGTTCGTAGGTGAGAACGGTTCTATCTCCGAAAGCCCTAAGCCACGTAAAACTTGCAATTGATAAATTAGAGTCGTCTAGTTTAAATCGTTGCTGGGCTAGTGTCTTGATGTGGTATTGTTGTAAGTAGATGTATGATAGATACTCTTACAACACATTCAACGTGTAAGTTCCATAGACCTTGGCCTTACACACAAAGGAATGATAGAGATCATACCACGATGCAAATGATAGAGATCAAATGCATGGACCATATCATCTCACTTTACACATTAGATGTTATCATCTTATACTGCTAGTTTGGCGCTTTTGGTACCATTGTAAGATGATCCCTCATTTAGATATCAAGATAAAAATGTGTTCTTCCTTGAGTATGCACCGTTCTATTGATCGTGTTTCGAGACATCACGTGATGATCGGGTGTACTCGAATCTACCCTTTCATAGGAACTGGTGTAAGACAGTTTTACACACGTGAATACTAAGGTTCTTACTTGGCGAGCCTAGCATGTACAGACATGGCCTCGAAGCACGGACCGAAAGGTTAAGCATGACTCATATAGTTGATATGATGCCCATATAGATGCTCTCCTTTGAAGCTACATCAACTCACGTGATGATCGGACTTGGTGTAGTGGATTCGGTTCATGTAATCACCAAAAGGACACGAGGGATGTCGTTTTTGAGTAGGAGTTCATTAGTAATTTGGATTAGTTGAACTCAATCTATCATAAACTTAGTCTAAATAAACTTTACAAATTCTGTTGTAGATGGCACCACCTGCTTTTAATTTCAATGTGTTCATGGAGAAAGAGAAACTTGCTGCGCATGGTAGCAACTTCACCAACTGGGCTATGAATTTGAGGATTCTCCTCACTGCTGCACAAAAGCAATATGTGCTAGATGTGTCGCTAGGCCCCCCACCAGCTCCTGATGCCCCTGACGAGGAAAAGAATGTCTATGTGACTCATCAGGAGGATCACAACTTAGTTCATTGCGGCATATTGTATGGGCTAGAGCCAAAACTTCGAAAGCGTTTCGAAAATGGCAATGCCTTTGATACCATGGGAGAATTGATAATGATTTTCGATACCCATGCTGCCGTAGAGAGTTATAATGCTACTGAAAATTTCTTTAGCTGCATGATGGAGGAGAACAGCTCCGTTAGTGAGCATGTACTCAAAATGTCTGGGTACGCCGATAAGCTTGTGTCCTTGGGAATAACGATTCCCATTTACTTGGGCATACATCGTGTTCTCCAATCTCTGCCACCTAGCTACAAGAGCTTTGTGATGAACTATAATATGCAGGGCATGAAGAAGACTCTTCCCGAGCTTCTGTCAATGCTTAAGACTGCAGAAGTGGAGATTAGGAAAGAACCTCAAGTGTTGATGATCAATAGGACCACCGGTTTCAAGAAGGACAAGAAAGGCAAGCACAAGGGAAAGAAGGGTGGAAAATCTGTTGTCGTGCCTGAAAAGAAACCCCGAGCTGGCCCTAAGTCCGATATCGAGTGCTACTATTGCAAGGGGACTGGACATTGGAAGCGCAACTGCCCCAAGTATTTGGCGGACAAGAAGTCCGGCAAGGCAAACAAAGGTATATGTGATATACATGTTATTGATGTGTACTTGACTAGTACTCGCAGTAGCACCTGGGTATTTGATACGGGACCGGTTGCTAATATATGTAACTCGATTCAGGGGCTACGGAACAAGTGACAACTAGCAAGGGATGAGGTCAGGATGCGGGTCGGCAATGGATCAAAAGTTGATGTGATCGCCGTTGGGACGCTACCTCTCCATATGCCATCGGGATTAGTCATAAACCTAAATAATTGTTATTTGGTGCCTGCACTTAGCATGAACATTGTATCCGGATCGTGTTTGATGCAAAGTGGTTATTCGTTTAAATCTGAAAACAATGGTTGTTCGATTTATATGGATAATATTTTTTATGGTCATGCACCTATGTTGAATGGTTTATTTCTGATGGATCTCGATAGTAATATTACGCACATTCATAATGTTAATGCTAAAAAGATTAAACTTGATGATGATATATCTGCATATATGTGGCACTGCCGTCTAGGTCATATTGGTGTTAAATGCATGAAGAAACTCCATTCTGATGGACTTTTGGAATCACTTGATTTTGAATCATTTGATACATGTGAGCCATGCCTTATGGGCAAGATGACTAGAACGCCGTTTTCCGGTTCAATGGAACGGGCGACAAATTTATTGGAAATCATACATACTAATGTGTGTGGACCAATGAGTGTGTCGGCACGAGGTGGATATCGTTATTTTGTTACTTTCATGGATGATTTGAGTAGACACGGGTATATCTATTTGATGAAACACAGGTCTGAAACTTTTGAAAAGTTCAAAGAATTTCAGAATGATGTGGAAAATCATCGTAATAGAAAGATCAAATTTCTACGGTCTGACCATGGAGGAGAGTATCTAAGTTAGGAGTTTAGCACACACATGAAAGAGTGTGGAATAGTTTCACAACTCACGCCTGCCGGAACACCACAACGTAATGGTGTGTCGGAACATCGTAATCGTACCTTGTTGGATATGGTCCAATCTATCATGTCTCTGACTGGCTTGCCACTGTCATTTTTGGGTTATGCACTGGAAACAGCTGCATTCACTTTAAATCGGGCACCATCTAAATCCGTTGAAACGACACCGTATGAATTATGGTTTGGAAACAAACCTAAGCTATCATTTCTTAAAGTTTGGGGATGCGATGTTTATGTGAAGAAACTTCAACCGGATAAACTCGAACCCAAAGCAGAAAAATGCGTCTTCATAGGATACCCTAAGGAAACAATTGGGTATACCTTCTATCACAGATCCGAGGGCAAGGTTTTTGTTGCCAAGAATGGATCCTTTCTTGAGAAGGAGTTTCTCGTGAAAGGTGTGAGTAGTCGGAAGGTAGAACTCGAAGAGGTTATTGAACCTTCTCTTCATGAAATGGCGAGTAGCGCAGCACCGGAAGTTGTTTCGGAGTTGACTTCATCTAATGAAGAGAGAGCTAATGATATTGATCATGAAACTCCGAAAGAGGACACTACCAAACCTCGCAGGTCAAGCAGGACACGTGCAGCTCCTGAACTGTATGGCAATCCTGTTGTGAATTTCATGGTTGATGAAATGGATGACCCTGCGACGTATGAAGAAGCGATGATGAGCCCGGATTCCAACAAATGGATAGAAGCCATGAAATCCGAGATGGAATCCATGTACGAGAACCAAGTCTGGACCTTGGTGGACTTACCTCACGATCGAAAGGCCGTTGAAAATAAATGGATTTTCAAAAGAAAAACTGATGCTAATGGTAATGTGACCATCTATAAGGCTCGACTTGTTGCAAAGGGGTTTCGACCAATTCAAGGAGTTGACTATGATGAGACATTCTCTCCCGTAGCGATGCTTAAGTCGGTTAGGATTATGTTAGCAATTGCTGCATATTTTGATTATGAAATATGGCAGATGGATGTCAAAACTGCATTCCTCAATGGTAATATTGAAGAAGAGTTGTATATGATACAACCTAAGGGTTTTGTCGATCCTAAGGATGCTAATAAGGTATGCAAACTTTAGTGATCCATCTATGGACTGAAGCAAGCATCCTGTAGTTGGAATCTCCGCTTTGATGAGTTGATCAAAGAGTTTGGATTTGGCCAAACTTATGGAGAGGCTTGTATTTACAAGAAAGTGAGTGGGAGCAATGTGGCATTTCTGATATTATATGTGGATGAAATATTATTGATTGGAAATGATATAGATCTTTTAAAAAGTGTTAAAAGTTATCTAAACAGCAAATTTTCGATGAAAGACCTTGGTGAAGCGTCATATATATTAGGCATTCAAATCTATAGAGATAGATAAAGGCGCCTAATTGGGCTATTGCAGAGTACATACCTTGATAAGATATTAAAGAAGTTTAATATGGACGAAAGTAAGAAGGTGTTCTTACCTATGTTGCAAGGCAAGACATTGAGTAAGACTCAAAGCCGGCTACGGCGGAAGAAAGAGAGATGATGGATAAGATCCCCTATGCCTCGGCCATAGGCTCTATAATGTATTCCATGCTATGTATAAGATCGGATGTGGCACATGCTATTAGTTTGACTAGTAGGTACCAATCTGATCCAGGTTCGAAAGACTGGATAGCGGTCAAGAATATCCTCAAGTACTTGAGAAGAACTAGGGATATGTTTCTTATATACGGAGGTGAAGAAGAGCTAGTCGCTAAGTGTTATGTCGATGCTAGCTTTGACACCGTTCCGGATGACTCTAAGTCTCAATCCGGATACGTATTTCTCTTGAACAGAGCAGTAGTTAGTTGGAGGAGTTCCAAACAACCTGTTCTGGCTGGATCATCGACGGAGGCGGAATATGTTGCTGCTTCAGAAGCAGCGCAGGAAGCGGTTTGGATGAAAGAGTTCATTACGGAACTAGGTGTGGTTCCTAGTGCGTTGGACCCGATGGTGATATATTGTGACAACAATGGAGCCATAGCCAACGCAAAGGAACCGAGGTCTCACAAGAATTCCAAGCATATTAAGCGCCGGTTTCACTCCATCCGCGAGCATGTCAAGGATGGAGATATAAAGATTTGTAAAGTACACACGGACCTAAATGTAGTAGATTCGTTGACTAAAGTTCTCCCTAGGGCAAAACATGATCAACACCAGAACTCCATGGGTGTTAGATTTATCACCATGTGAACTAGATTATTGTCTCTAGTGCAAGTGGGAGACTGAAGGAAATATGCCCTGAGAGGCAATAATAAAGTTGTTATTATGTATTCCTTATATATGATAGATGTTTATTTTGCATGCTAGAATTGTATTGATCGGAAACATCAATACATGTGTGTTTAATAAACAAAAAGGGTTCCTAGTTATGCCTCTCTTATAGACTAGCTTGTTGATTAACAAGATGATCAAGGTTTCCTGATCATGGACATTGGATGTTGTTAATAACAAGGTCACACCATTGGTGGAATGATGTGATGAACATTCATCCAAAGTATAGCATTACAATCAATTGATTATGTTTATATTGCTATAACATCATACGAAGTAATCTTTATCCTTAGACCATGAGATCATGTTAATTGCTAACACCGGAAGAGTATCTTGATAACATCAAACGTCACACCGTAACAGGGTGACTATAAAGATGGGTTTAGTATACGAAGGTGTTATGTTGAGGCTCATGGATCAAGAGTGGAATTTGTCAATCCTGATGACGGATAGATATACTCTGGGCCCTCTCGGTGATATCACATTGAGATAGCTTGCAAGCAAGTGATGTGATCACTAGAATGTTATATCACGGGAACAAGAAAAGAGTGCATGTCGGTAACAAGATCAAACTAGGTATGGAGATACCGATGATCGAATCTCGGACATGTAATATATCGCGATACAAGGGGATTTAGTTACAAGCGTTAAAGGTTCTCATGATCACAGAAGTCATCGTTGAATGTGTAGGAGTCAGTACGGATCTCCAGGTCCCGCTGCTGATTATTGATCGGAGAAGGGTCTCGATCATGTCTGCATTATTCGCGAACCGTAAGGTGACACACTTAAGAGTTACCGGACACCATTTTGGAGTACATATGTTTCAGACGAAAGAATTGCAAAGCGCAGGAATTGTTTCAATAGAAACAGGAAATTGTTTCGGGTGAAATTGCAGAAAGTGGTTCTGCATGTGATATTGAAATATTGCAAGGGGCTATATGTGAATGTTTGTTAATTAAAGTAATTCACAAAATTCTAAATAAATTTAATAAAAGAGTTTTATTAAATGAGAGAGCATTAAACTTGGAGAATTTTAATGCATGTAAAGTGGAGACTTTAAAAGGGAATGTGAAGAGGCATTTTAATGTGGAGGCGTTACCACCACATGAATGGGGGAGGTGAGGGGTCACCCCCCATGCGCCGGCCATGGAGAGGAGGGGCACCCCCTCCTCCTATAAAAGGCCATTCATTCCCTCCTTCATCGATACACCTCCTTGTGAAGGATCTCTCTCCCCCTCTAGAATTATTCCACCATGGTCTTGGATTAGCGAGATACATGTTCCCGGTGGCATTTCGTCTGGAAGGAGTTGCTGCTTCCGCTGGATCGCTGGAGCGAGGAGGTGGAGGTTGTCCGGTGGCTTGAACGTGTGTGCGAGTATGGATGCGCTGCTGAGTTGCGGCGCTCGGACTTCCTCACGATCTTGAGATTGGCAAGTGTACGACTACATCAACCACGAGTTCCTAATCATTAACAAAACTCGTTGTCTTCGAGGGTAAGTTCTTGTTGGATGTATGTCCACCCGTTGCTTTGTACCTAGTAGATATATCTTGGCGTGTAGTTCTCATCGTAGGAAATTTTTTGTTTTCTATTCCACGGACCCAACACTACTCATACATGAAGGGGATCAATATCATGGAAATTGTATGGATGCAATATGAAGGTACAATTGAATACAAGTGCAAATCCACAATAGAGATTGGACTACAACAAAGTAAACAAAGGGGCTCAAAGTTGGAGACGATGTTGATGAAGATGGCGATGAAGATCGATGCGTAGCCCTTCAAGATGCAAGCCTCCTCCCTTACTTGAGTGATATGATGGTGTAGATCTCATGGGCGATGGATATGGAGGCGGTGGAGCGGCAGGGCTCCGCCCCTTAGGCGTGTGTGGACTCTATGCCTTAATCTAGGGTTTTCCCCTCTTTAAATAGGCATCTGGAGGTCGATTTCACGAACCGTCGAAGTTGGGGGCCGAATATGCCCATTGGGCCTTCACAAATGTTGTTCCGTTTGACGAAACGAAGCCTTCGGAGGGTGGTACGGCCGTACGGTATGGGCGAGCTCCGCCCGTACTAGTGGTCGTTACGCGCGTGGTACTCCGCTGTGTTTTGGCCGTCATTTCTTCATACGGACTCCGATTGAGATGTTCTTTGGCTCGTTGGATTTGTATGGACGAGGGCTTCAACACCATGGACTTGGATCTTAATTTGGAGTTGGTGGAAAAAATCACTTCTTCCTCCCCTCAAATGGCTAAGTCTAGTGTCTACAACTCCTCCATATTGAATCCTCTTTGCTCCTTTTATCCATGATTCTCGATAGCACCTACACACATATAAAATACAGAAAAAGGTAATAAAATCCTAATAAAACTAATAATGTGAAAAGCCCATGTGGAAATGAATGAAAAATAAAAATCAAACATAATAGGCATAGTTATAGATAGATGTAGCATGTAATGAGTGACAATATACATAAATTATATACTTAAATATGCATCAATTTTGGACTCATAAACTTCCCCAAGATAGACTCTTGCTCGTCCTGAGAAATAATGTGGCTTATGGACAAGGTCATCATGTTCATGAGGCACAAGTCGATAACATAAATGAGGAAAAAATTGAAACAAAAGTATAATACCAGACGTAGAAGATTAATGTCTTATATCCTTATTTTTCCTAGAAGCTCAAAGTAAGAAAGATCATATTCATACAAGGAAACACAAGCTTACTTATGTCAATTCATAAGAGATCAATTAAAACTTCAATGCTCCATGTCAAAAAGTGAATCTAGCTTGAAAATAAACTTGTGATCCTCTTATTGAGCCTTTTAATAAGTTTTGTATCTCCTTACTTTTGTATAGTAAGGGCTTCAACGGGAATATGAACTCATTTACGGTTGGCAGTCATATGCATTCATCACTTCATCCATTTGTAAAGCTCATCAAAGTTAGAGAGATGTCAAAAATACTATACAATCTTAGGAAAATCAAGACAATCAAAGTAGAGTTTAATATAAGTATAAATAACTAGAAATGCATCAATCAATCCAATTCTTCTAGTTAACTGTCAGCTTGGCAAGGAACACTAGGATGTTTTAATAGCAAAATTGAGTAAGAGAGTTTCATGTCCCAAGTAGTATAACAATGAAGTGTCTTGTTTACACCCACGTTAATAAATCAAATCAATCTAAAACATTTCTAATACAATCATTGCCTTTCAAGAAAAAATAGTAAAGTAGTAATAAGACCATGCCAAGGACTTGGTATGTGGATCCTCATAGATATCTTTTTTTCTTTCATTTTTTTAAGGATCGCTGAATGTTTCTTTTGGAAGTGTTTGCACAACCTTTGAGAGTACCAGAACTTTTGCCCATAAAATGACATGGATGCCACTCATGTCATCAACTCATATCCAAAATTTGGGGTTATACCATAGATTGTTCAAAAGCTAGCGAAGTTGTTGGCATCCCAAAGGTGTGCATTAGAGACATAGAACAAAGTTGTCTCACTTCTTTCTCTTTCTCTCTTTTTTTGAGCTAGTACCACAGTTTGATCCACAAGGTTAGCTTTAGCATGCATCACAATTTCCACTAGACTTTATTTCAATAAACAACTCCTTTCATGAGTCTCGTCGAGACTGTCAAAATATCTATGGGGTTAAGTATAATCAAGGTTATAAAATCAAGACAATCATTCATCAAACAAGTCGTAGATTTCATACTTTTTCTTATTGTACTTGTTTGACAATATTATTTCCCAGGCAAGACTCAGTTAGCTAAAAGAACTAGAGAAAAAGTTTCCACAACTAATCATCATACCAATAAAAAGCTTTACTCTAACTATTTTGAATTACTCCCACAAACATGTCATCTTCACAAATCAATCAATCTAAGATAAACAATTCAAACTACGAAAGTGGGAGACAATGGTTTAAATGTAGAAATTATGGCAATGCATTTTTAGAGGATCACAATGTTCTTCTCAAGGCGGATAAAGATATTAACAACATGCATCAAGCTCTAACTCAACTCCTATGAATCCCAACAAAAGAAAATGCATCCATTATATAAACATGAAACACAACTTACCTAAGCAAGCATTCCAAAAAAGTGGATATGTGATTGGAGAAAGAGTTTCATCGAACAAGAACATTGCACAAGACTCTACAAATGCAGAAGTAACTTCCCCAAGATAGAACTTTTGTAAGAACCACACTTGAATAGATTACCATAAGAAAAGAGAAAATACAGTTTCAAAACAGAGTATGAGAAGCGGTTACCTCCCCAAGCTTGAACAAAGAAAGGGTGACACACTTTACCATTGAGGTACGAATAACCTCACTTTTGATGGACATGGACCTTTGGTTCAACGAATACTTCCTTGTTGAAGTGTTGAGTTCAAACAACCAAGTGGCTTGTGCAAGTATTTACACGGTTGGCACAAACCATGCACGTCATCACAAAGGGTTCAAGTCTATGCGAAAATAACAAACAAAGTAAAATCAAATGATTTAGTGTACGAACGGAGTTTGTTCACCCAACCATGAGAAGAAAATAAAAGAAACACGAAACACTATAGAGAATTATAGGCTAGGGAGTTTCGAAGGTAGGTAAAATAAAATGAAGTATAAAGGAACATGTAGAAGGTAACCCACTGACCTGAGATTGTGAAAATAAAAGGATTAGAGGGGTTATAACTTTTTTGTACTCATCCCTGCCCTTACTACTCGATGCTGCTCCTTGGTTCAGGCGCGTGGTACGGACAGGCTCCGCCCATACTTCACCTTGTCTTCTTCGTCTTTTTAAGGTTTCCGTCGAAGTTGGTATGACCAGGTGGTACAAGCGGGATGTGCCCGTACTAGTGGTCGTTAAAACTTCTGAGTCCTCTTCGTGTTTCCTTCGCCTGGTAACGAGGTCGGTACATACACGTCCGACCATACCGGTGCTCGTTAAGATTGCGGTAGCTTTTCTGGAAAATTTTCTATCTCTTCCAATTTTTCACATGGGCGGTACGGACGTGTCCGCCCGTTCTTCTGCTCGTTAAGCTTGCAGTGAACTCCAGAACGAGTTATTTTCCCCGAAAATTTTACTAAGGACCTGAAATATTAGTCCATCATCCAAACAAAGCAAACATATATTTTTGATGAGAAGATTTAACCAAGATATGCAATGCATCATTAGAGCAACAAATAATTCTACCTATGGAAAATAGTCCCAAGCCAACTCTAATAGTAAATCATGCATATATACAAGTGTCAATGCAACATTAATGCAACTAGATTCAAGACACAAAATTAAGAAAGACACCTAAAAACTTCCAGGTTGTCTCCCGGTAAGCGCTTTGTTTAAATCCATATAGACATGCTTATATGCTCCATTAAATCATCCACCTAGATCCCAGGGGATATCAATTCGAGGTGTGATTGTACTTACCTCCAGCAAAGGATTGGAGCATCTCATAGTTGAGTACCGTTGAAGTCGTACCCTCTTGCGGTGCATTGGCATCATATAGTTAAATAAGCTCTCGCTCACAAGAGAGCGTGGATGCACCAAATGTGTTGAGCATGCCTCCTTATGTTGCTGCAACGAGAGGATTATAGGTTGAAATATAATTATTGAACTTTTACCTTGGTTACCATTGCAGGGGAACACTTCATAATATTCTTCCTTTGTAGTAGGGAGTAAATCAGGTCCCCACATATTAGCGTTGAAAGATTCATATTAAGGTTCTATCTCTAGTTCATCATTAGTAATGCTCTCCTCATGAGTGTCTAGGCACAAGGCCTCCGCAGATAAATTACAATCAGTTTTAGCATTATAAGAATCATTACTAGAGAGAGAGGCATCATAAACAAATGTAGTATTTGTAATGTGCCAATATTTGTCAACCTCACCTTTTTGTTGTTCCTCCTATTTATATTGTGGTTCCTACAAATGGTTAGCACTACGGTTTTAGACCATGCCTTACTCTATAACACAAATGGATTATCACTAAGATGTTCTTGGCAATAAAATTGTAACATTGGTAACAAGTTGGTAAGTTTCATATGAAGCATACTATCACTACTCTTTCTCGTGATTGAATCTTTTGAGAGTAGATCATGGAGACCTTTATAAACCAATTACTCTAAGACTTCAACTCTACTGTAAGATACTAGGGATTCTTTAAGAGTAATGGGACATTGAAAACTAAGGTGTCTAACTGCCATACATTTCTCACAAATCTCATGATATGAATTAAAAAATGATTTTACACAACCATCTAATAGGTCATACACGTTAAACAAACCCATACCAGCGGTACTAGCATGTTCACTGCAGTGTAAATCCTTTTCTTCTTTCTCCTGTGATTCCTGCAAAAGGTTAGTCTCTTCCACAATAGAAGTGGTCAATAATGCATTACTACTAAAGTTATCATAACAATAGGAGTATATATGATGTACTACTCCATAGATTCTATCTAGTGCTTTATTTTCTCCATTTATATTTCTCATGTGAGCTAGCAACTCACAACAACCAGTAAAAAGCACATATTCTAAAACCTCCACATCAACAAAGCCTTCATTGGCTTTACTGTAAGATGCTAATGTGGTATCAATGCTACACTCATATTGATAATTAATATGATCTACGGATCCGCAATTTTCACAAACAAATTTGTATGAGGCACATAACATGGAGGAATAACATTTCAACCATTCCAAAAGTTCCTACTTTCTTCTCCTCCATTGCGAGCTTCATCTATTCAAAAATAATAATCTAGGAAGACATGATTAGTAGCAAATGTTTTTATAATTTTTGGTTTATAAATTTTTATGGGTTTTTGGTTTTATAATTTTTTTGTTCTTTTCAAATAAGTAAAAGCAGTAAAAAGTAATAAACAGGAATTACTTGAAACTCGTAAATAACTTTTAGTATAGAAACAATAAATTAGCAACTAAAGACAAAGACCAAAAGCGCTTAGCTCCATGGCAACGACGCTAGAAAATAGCTTGATGACTACAAGTGCATAGATCAATTGTAGCTAGTTTCAAAGTAAAGATATTGAACCTACACAGATCTATTGGTAAAGGTATTTATGCCCCTCGTTACTATTCACTAGAGAGTACTTTTAAGTTATCTTTAATTCCAAGTAAAGGGTGTGTAAAGAGTATGTTTGATTAAGTGCTAAAGTAAACAAGAACAAGAGACTGTCTATAAAGTGTCGTGTGATGTGGTTAAGGGGTTCTCAAGGAGTGTAGGATACACCGCTAGCATAGTACTAATATTATATGTAATCAAGATAACATACTTCTTATGTCATGATATGTGTGGAGAGATCCCCATAATAAGATGTTCACGACAAGGCTTGTAGGAAGCCACTTTGTTGAGCCAAGTGTGAGGTCACCTCTAAATAACCACTGCAATGCCTGAGCGAAATCATCCATACAGGCCACTGCAATTAAGGGTTTCCCCATGGATATCGTAATTAGCTTAGGGAGTCCCTCTTAATCCCCCTTTGACCGTGTGGGTTACGAGCCGGTTCCAATCTGTCATGGGGCACTCCGGGTACGCTTCCACAACACGTCCAAAGGGTTTATTTCTCCCTTTAGTCCCGAAGGCAAATGATATGTGGTCTACTTCACATATCATCTGAAGAGAGAAATCAAACACAAGTCATAATTATATCATAGATAAGCAAGTCATATGGACACAATAATAGATCATCTTTATTACAAGTTCATAGTGGTACTAGGGTTTCACCATATCTCCCCAAGAACAAGGCAACTACTCATACATGAAGGGGATCAACATCATGGAAACTTTATGGATGCAATATGAAGGTACAATTGAATACAAGTGCAAATCCACAATAGAGATTGTACTACAATAAAGTAAATAAAGAGGATCAAAGTTGGAGACAATGTTGATGAAGATGGCGATGAAGATCGATGTGTAGCCCTTCAAGATGCAAGACTCCTCTCTTCCTTGAGTGGTATGGTGGTGTAGATCTCGTGGGCGGCGGCTATGGAGGCGGCGGAGCAGCTGGGCTCCGGCCCTTATGTGGGCCCCCCGGATTAATCCTCCGAGAATCCCTGTTATGCATACAACCACGATACCATGATCAGTTAGTCGTGTCCCATAACCGACAAGTATGAAAGTAAACATCCGATAATTAACGAGAACACATCGTACCTTTATTTGCCATCATGGCTACACTGATCAACAACAGAGGAAATTCCTTAAGCGCAGTGCCCGAGCCATGCCTTAACCTACAGGCAACTGACTGGGAGAACGTCCTAGCTCGCAGAGTCGTCACTTTCACCTTCGTCTCGATATCTGACCATGTTAATAGCCAGGGACAATGCCAGTGAGTACGTTGAATGTACTCGCAAACCACCTTAACATAACAGTAATAACAAGAGGATATGCACTATGGCTGTGGTAGTAGGAGGGCTCCAAGAGGGGTTCTTTTCTCAAATAGTTTCTCTTGTAGATATAGCATCTACCTATCTTTGTTGAAAACTTTTGTAAAACATTTTGGAAACCTTTTTGAAAAGTTTTGAAAACATTAGGACTGGGTCACCCATTTGTTTCCATTTTTAGGTCGTCCCACGACCAAGCTCCTTCCATACCTCTCTGACCATCCCATGGTCAAAGAAGGTATCCTTCCCGACCATCCCATGGTCAAAACATTTTCAAAGTCATTTCTTTTCCGAAATCCTTTTTGAAAACAAAACCAGCACCGCTCTACAGCAACCTTCCCAACCGTCCATGACCGCGGACGCGGCTATTCGAATAGATTTACACTCTGCAGAGGTTGTACACTTTACCCACACCATCCAGGTACACTACACTGATCTTCACCGATCGTGGGTCGAGTAACCGATCAAGACTCTCCGGATGCCCACTCCAATATAAGTGCCTACCCTATGAGTGTCAATCCCCTCAACACCGGGACGTCGGGCGAGGACCAACCGGAGCGCTTATTACACGTCCCATGTGCGCGCTTTCAATGAGGGGCCCATAGTAACGCGTGGAGGCCTGCCGACCCTTTATTCCTTCTCCAGGTCGATGGACCTATATCGGAGAAGGCCCATCCTCCAGGGATCCCCGATCCCTTGTAGTTGTTGTGAGGCAACTTATACCAGAATAGACAAACATCAAATCCAGCCATGTCCCATTCCAGAGTAATGTGGTTGCACGGGTTAATTGTTCTAGCAAAACTGCAGAGGAACAGGTGCGTTTTCGTAAACCGTTTTCCTCCGGTTTTCCTCCAGCATTTTTGTAAAACAAAACCTTTCTTTTTCTCCACATCTCTTGGGAGGTCCCACCTCACCAAGGTTTTATCATAAAACATTTGGTAAAACTTTTTCCGGGGTCTTCCCATCCTCTATTTTCTCTTTGGCTAAATCGGGGGTTTCCAAAGGGGTATGGTGTAATACACCATCTATTCCACTACGGGCAAATAGTAACACCAAGGGGGTTGTACTTACTAGTACAAAGGCGTAGTAGTTCGGAGGAGCCAAACCACTACCATATATATATATATTACCAACATATAGTATAACCATGCAGTTTTGGCAAACAGGAGATAAAACATGCATAAGTAAAACAGTAGGACAAGGCTTATGAGCAAGAAGGTGGATTGCCTGAGGATCAGCAATATGGCAATATGTCCCTGGACTTCTTCTTTAGATAACCAAGAATACCATAGATATCAATAATAATTACCCCTTCTTCTGCTCTCCGAGATAATCGCAACTATCGTCGTCAGGGAGCACACATGCAATACAAACAAGGTCACAATCAACACCAGGCATACAACCAACAATACAATATAGCAAACAATTGAATAATACAAGTTTTCAATTCATTAGGTCTTAGGAGGAAGGGATTTGGTAAGATTGGTCTTGTCTTGTAGGGTGGAAGAAAATCCCTTAGGATTTATAGCCTAAAAACTACCTAAGAGATGGATTTTTGGGCAAGACCATATTGTGTATGGTATCATTGTAGAAACATGATACCAAAAGTTAGGTATTGATAAAATTAAACTAACAAATGTGGTTTCACTATTTTATCAATTACCAATAATTTATAGTGATTTCTATAGTGAAAAAGGACTCTGGTTTTAGGAAATAATTCACCAGAGAAATTCTGGAGCTCCAAAAATTATTCCCTTTGATGGTTAGGTAGGGCTTGATGTACTTGTTCACTGAGAGTTGGAATCAAGTCAAGATAATTACCAGAATGCCCTTAGGAAATTCCCAAAGGAAGTTCTATGGGGTTTTTGTCTTTTTCATCAAATTAAATCTACAGTAGCTTTGATTTGATTCCAAGGAAACATGGCAGGTAGCTAGAATACCTTTCTGTATAAATTGGAATCACCTAATTTGGAGTTGTAACACTACTATAGTGAATTTAGGGGTGAATAAACCATGCACAGAATAGTTTAATTCACAGAAAACATCCAAGGCTCAATAATTCATGGTCTCCTGGATTTAGATAGGTATTGATGTGCCACATCACTATGATTGGGAATTGGTTCAATTGGACTCATGATTTGGTCTAGGGAATTTTCTAAAGTCAAAACTGGAGGGATTTTCTTATTTTTACCAAGGGCAACCTATTATTCACCTTGGCATGAGCCCTATGCTGGTGGATTGGTACAACAACTTGCTTCCATCAGAACTTTGATTCATGCTATTTGGGTATATATAACTCCATGAGGGAATTATTTGGTTTAAAGTACACCTTGCTGCAGATTAATTACCAACAAATACTAGAAATTCTTTTTGACTAGGGGTTACCTCTGCATTGTTTGAGAAAACAACTGAGGACTAATAGAAATTTGAATCTTGTCAATTGGGACAGATTTACATTTTTATTTTGATTTAAACTGGGGTGCCTAATTCCATATCTGGTAAAGAAATGCTAAAAGAAAAGGAGAAATTTCCTCGCGGGCTGGATTCCAAACGACATTGGGCCGACAGAGGGGGATTCGGTCCATAACGGCAAGCCAGCGCGCGGGGAGGGGGTTTCAATCCTGCGCAGCGGGGCCCGGCGGTCAGTCACCCGGGGCGGCGAAGGGGTATCGGCTATTTGGGACCGTTCGATCTAGTCGAGATCGACGGTCCCCGCTCTTCTCCTTCCTCTATCTCAGCCCGACGGGGGAAACCCTAGGCACGGGGAGACATGCGGTGGTGGAGGTTTACCTGTGTCAGGAGAGGGGACGACGAGGGTGCAGGACTCCGAGGCAAGCCCAGGGAGGGGCGGTAGTGGCGGGTTACGCGATGGGAGGTGGCTCGCACGACGACACCGGCGATGGTGCTCTCGGGAGCTCGCCGGAGAGGCCTCGGGGAGGCGTGCATGTCGGTGGAGACGATGCAAGGGAGGGCGCAGAGGTACCGGGAGACACCGGGAGGGGTTCGGTAGAGATGCATATGCTTGGGGAGGTCAGGCTCGCCGAGAGGGAGCTCTCTCGGGCATACCGAGCAACGGTGGCTTCCAGGGTTCCTGCAGCAGAGGGACGGTCATAGGGAGGTAGATTAGAGGGATAGAATCTCAGGTAGGACACATGCAATGGAGGGTAAGCAGGGAAAAGGCGACCTCGAGCTAGAGCTCCTCAATGGCCGAGATATCTTCCTTCTCTCATTCTCGGGCAAGACAGAACAGACAAAGAGGAGAGGTGCTTTGGGGAGGGGAGTGGGAGTTGCTGGGGGCAAATGATCCAGAGAGGGGAGTTGGGGTGGGTTCTGGATATTTAAACCGAGGGAGACATTTCCATGGTGGTCTAGGTCCAAGGGACCATGTTAGAGAGGAGGGAAACCAGGGAGGATGTTGTGGGCGAGGGTGAGTGGTTTCTGGGGGTGTGCAGGTCAGAGAGAGGGTTGCTGGAGTGGCAAGCTTGAATGCAAGGGAATGTGGTGCTTGTCCTTCTCTCTCCTACTAGCAACAAGGGCTAAAAGACAAGGGAAAGGGTGTGCTACAGTGCAGCTACAGTAGTGGTCGACCAGGGTGTGTAATGGGTGCAGGAGAGGAGTGCTTGACAAGCTTTGGTGATGGTTTGATTGGGTTTTGGTTTAAGGTGGATAAAAGTCCTAATCTGCCATCTAGAAAGATCAGGGTCAAGTTCTCCAAATTTGATATTTGAAAGATGAGTTAAGGGTACTGGTAGATGGACAAGGTTAAGATACACCTCCAGGAATTATTTGAGATTTTTCGGAGGAGTTTTAGTCCACTTAAATCTATTTATTTAAAAAGTGCAGAAGTGGTTTATAGAAGCTCATTTGATAAATTTACATTGTACAAGGTTGTATTTTGAGGTGAGAAGGTCCCAATTGTGAATACACACTTAGGGGAATTTTCCCAAGATTTATTGGGGCTTAAAAGTATTTAAAACATTTATTATTCCAATTCACCCATGTAAGAAAATGGGCAAAAAGAAATAATAAAGCTCTTCAAAAATATTTATTTTTTAAGTTGGAAGTTAGGGTATGATATATGGGTCTCAAATTATCCAAAAGTTGAGGAAGTGTTTTGGAAAAATCCAACCTTTCCCTTATGGAAGAGGTTTTGAAATATTTGGCTATTAAAGAAATAAATTGATCTGGAGCCAAAATAATTATGGGTACTATTTGATAAATCTTGGTGATCAAGGTAGATGAGGTAAACAAGGTGGAGAAAGCATTTGCAACCTTGGTATTGGAAAATCCAAGATGATTTTTGTGAAATACCCTAGATTAAGGATCTAGGGTGAGGTTAATTTCATATCCTCAAAAGCTTGTTGTATCTTGGAGCTTAGAGCTCACCTTGATGCAAGGGATAGATCGATAGTTATACCAAGTCATGTAGATTTCAATGGTGTAGAGTTTTGAGCTTGATCCTGCTTGATCTCACCAAGACATGCTTTCAATCTTTGAATGAAATAAGCCTGCCAAAGCAGATTATCAACTAGCCTTCAAAACCTTGTGGGCTTGAGTAGCACAAAGATTCACTCGGAACAAGTGAAGTAGATGTTGATAGACTTATATGAGTAGAACAAAACCATGCCAAGATTTGGTCCATAGAAGGTTGGATGGTGGTGTGAGCTTCTATCAAAGTAGGCATGTTGACTAGATTTGCAGCAATAGCTATTTTCTTGCCTGCAAAACCATCAAGAACAAGTGGGTAAAAGGATGATCTAACCAAGGGCAAGAGTGGGACTTGGTAGTCCTTAGGATGGTTAACAAGATGGTTCAAATGCATTTCCAGAAATGCACAAGGGTTCAGGAAGGGAGGCATTCAAAAAGGTGATGTTGAAAAAAATTCTAGACTTAGTCAAATTTGGCAGAGTTAGGGTTTTTGACTAGAATATGAGAGGGGATGTTTTTGTTGGGTTGCAAGGTACCAGAGCATCATCAAATGGATGATGTTGAAGAGTAGGTTGACTAGAAGGGATCCATGCTTGATCATGGTCTTCATTGACTTGGAAGCTTCTAGAATGGATATCTTCAGAATTGATCTGGTTAAGGGTTTTAGATGATCTCCTAATAGCTAGGGATCATATCCAGATTTGGATTCTTGCTTAGGGTGTGATTGATTTGGAAACCTCTTGATCCGGGTGATGAGGTCCTAGTGTGGCTCATACTATTTCCTAAGCAAACAAGTCAAATAGCAGATCAAGGCAATTTATCTTACAAGCAAATCAACTCCTACTGGGGTTACCACCAAGCTTAGCTTGAGGTAAGGATGGGTATTTTGAATTAGGTTCGAGTTTGAAGAAGGTAAGGTCCTTGGTATCTCTGCCAAGAGTAGAATCCAAAAGCTTACAAAAAGGTTTTGGAGATCCTAAAGGTAAGAGTAGTTGAAGGTTCTATCTTGGAAACATAAGGAGATTATATTATATAACTCTCCATAGTTTTGCCAATAGAAGTTACAAAAATAGTTTTGGTTACAGAAGCATCTTGGCTCATGTTTTGAAATGCCAGAACATTTGAGTATATGGGAATTAAGCCAAGACTATTTTGGGAAGTAGCTTTTGTCAACTGGTGTTAAGGGAGTATATCATCTAATACACCTTCATATGCATAAGCATATCCAAACCACAAGCAAACACTTCAGCATTAAACAAGAAAAAGTTTTTGTTCCCCCTGATTTTTGCATTATGGACACTAATCAGGGTTGCTGAAATTGGGATGTTACACCTTAGGCGTGTGTGGACTCTATGCCTTTATCTAGGGTTTTCCCCTCTTTAAATAGGCATCTGGAGGTCGGTTTCGCGAATCGTCAAAGCTGGGGGCTGAATATGCCCATTGGGCCTTCACAAATGTTGTTCCATTTGACAAAACGAAGCCCTCGAAGGGCAGTACGGCCGTACGGTATGGGCGGGCTCCGCCCGTACCAGTGGTCATTACGCACGCGGTACTCCACAGTGTCCTGGCCACCATTTCTTCATACAGACTCCGATTGAGGTGTTCTTTAGATCATTGGATTTCTAGGGACGAGGGCTTCAACACCATGCCCTTGGATCTTCCATTGGATTTTGTGGATAAACTCACTTCTTCCTCCGCTCAAATGGCTAAGTCTAGTGCCTGTAACTCCTCCATATTGAATCCTCTTTGCTCCTTTTATCCATGATTCTCCATAGCACCTACACACATATAAAAGACAATAAAAAGGTAATAAAATCCTAATAAAACTAATATTGTGAAAAGTCCATGTGGAAATGAATGAAAACTAAAAATTAAACATAATAGGCATAGTTATAGATTGATGTAGCATGTAATGAGTGACAATATACATAAATTATATACTTAAATATGCATCAATTTTGGACTCGTCAGCCAACAAGAGGGAGAGGAAAGAGCTCCAAGGAAGAGGACCTCTATGTTTACTTCCCTCCCCCACACACCCCTCCTTGTATAGGGGAAGGGGAGGGACCCCTCCTAGGCAACTGCTAAGGTGAGACTAAAAGGGGAGGCAACAACGACCAGGTGGGACCCACATGCCTGCCTAGGCCGACCGACGCCCTTCCTCCTTCCGTAGTGTGGCTAGCTGATGACTGCAAGTGCACATATCAATTGTAGCTAGTTTCAAAAGTAAGAGTATCGAACCATAGAGAACTATTTTGTTAGGGTCTTTATGCCCCTCATCACTATCTATCAAAGGATACTTAATGGCTACCATTGATCTCAAGTAAGAGTGTTTTGAGAGAGTTTTGTTTGGTGGCAAAAGAGTAAAGAATGCAATAAAGTAAACAAGTGTAATGGAAACTATAAAAGAACTTCAGTAAGGCAGAAAGCTCTCGGGGATTTAGGATTCACCACTAGCATTGTTATTTGTTATGATTAGGATAAATATATGTCTTTTTTGTTACATGTGTGGGGCGAGCTCCATAATGAGATGTGACCAGACAACCATCGGTCATCACATATCTAAATAACCACTACAAAGATCTTCTCCAACCACCTATGTATGGAGGGTTACCCCGTTGATATCGATATGAGCTTAGTGAATCTCTCCTTATCCCCATTCATATGGTAGAGAATCGAGCACGGTATGTCACTTCACGCCATACGCAATTCCATACTTCCAAGAGTAGTTCCCTCTCTAGTCTCGAAGGCAAATATTACTTGGTCAACTTCACATAATATCTAGTGAGAAAACTAACACATAATCATCGCACAAAGTTTAGATCATCTTCATTTCATATTATAATATTGCTAGGATTTCTCCATCTCCCCAAGAACAAGGTAATATACTCACACATGGAGACAATCAACAACATCATCATAATCATATGGATGGAATGAAAGTATATGTAGGAATTCGAGTACAAATCCACGATAAGAATTGTAATTACAACTAATGAGGATGAGTGAGATGGGGGAGTTCAGGTTACAAGCTAGGGCATATGTGGAAGGCATATTCAGAATATGCCTCTCCCAAAATAGCAAAGCGGGGCCTCTCCGGACTCATGGCGTAAGCCTCTCCGAGCCCCTCTACAGTGTGGTGTCACCCCACATAGGCAACTTCACCTGACATAGGGAACATCACCTTCGTCGAACAGTACCCGCTCGTCCTCCTCTCTGCCCTCTGATACATTGCAAATGTAACTATAATTTTTGATGTTCCATGCTTGGTTTTATCCACTTTCTTGTGTTTTGTCCACACTTTGGAGAACTTTTCATATGATTTCTTGGACTAACCTATTAATAAGAGCCACAGTGCCAGCTGCCTGTTTTTTGCTGTTTTTGGTTCTAGGAAAGTCAGAAAATGAATATTCTCGGAATTGGATGGGACAAAACCAAAGTGCCTATTTTTCCGGAAGTCATCAAATGCCAGAATACGAGACGGAGAAGGGCTGGGGGCCAGCCACACCACCTGGCCACGCAGTCAGGCTTGGCCCGTGCCAGGGGGTGGTCTGGCCGACCCCAGCACCCCCTCGGCCTCTCCTTCCGCCTATAAGATGCCCTCGGGACGAAAACCCTAAGTACCCAATCAAAAATCCACGGAAGAGTTTGTAGCCGCCGCCATCTCCATCCCTAGATTGGGAGGGATCTGAAGCTCTTCCCGGCACCCTGCTGGAGAGGGGAATTCACCCTAGAGGCCTTCTTCATCACCATGCAAGCCTCCAGTGTGATGCGTGAGTAGTTCATCCTTGGACTACGGATCCATGTAGTAGCTAGATGGTTGGTTCTCCTCCTTTGTGCTTTCATGTTTAGATCTTGTGAGCTCCGTTCATGATCAAGATCATCTATTTGTAATTCTGCATGTTGTGTTTGCGGGGATCCGATGGATATTGAGATGCTATTTCAGATTGATTATTGATTCTATCATGTCTTTGTTATTTGTGATCTTGCATACTTTCCGTTGTTAGTAGCTATCTTGGCCAAGTAGATGCTACCAACTCCAAGAGTTAGTATTTATGCTCGATAGTGGGTTCATGCCTCTAGTAATCTGGGGAAGTGACAGAAATATCTAAGGTACTAAATGTGCTATTTCTACTAGGGAGAAAACAACAATCCTTTGTTCATAGAACAATCGTATTGTTTACATTACACGCAATTCGTAAAGCAATAATCTGTTGCTTGCAACTTAATACTGGAGGGGGTTCGGATGATAACCTGAAGGTGGATTATTAGTCATAGATGTAGTTGGATGGCGGTCTATGTATAATGTTGTAATGCCCAATCAAGTTCCAAAGGAGTCAAGATGATTAGTATATGCATGTATTGTTTTCTCGATGTTTGTCAATTGCCCCGCCGTAATTTGTTCACCCAGCATGTTATCTATCTTAAGGAGAGCCAACTCTAGTGAACTATGGATCCCGGTACTTTTTCTTTTACATACAATCTACAAACTGTTTACTACTTTGTGTTTACTTTCTGCAAACTATTACTTCCTTCCATTCGATACGTTTAATCCTTTGTTTTTAGGAAAACCGGTGAGATTGACAACCTCATCGCAAGTTGGGGATAGAGTTCTATGGTTGTGTTGTGCAGGTCTCCACGTTGCTACTAGCACCGGTAGTGTGCCCTGCCAAGGCTCAGCTATCAATACCTTTGAGGTGTTTCCTTGCCCCTACTGGTTCGATTAACCCTTTGGTTTCATAACTGAGAGAAACTTGCTGCTGTGCTCATCACACCTTCCTCTTGGGGTTCCCAACGAGCTCTACATCAACACTGAGCCATCAAGCATTTTTCTGGTGCCGTTGTCGGGGAACAAAAGAAGAAGAAGCTCCCACGTCAACCACGCGCCAGCATCATTTTTCTGGCGCCGTTGCCGGGGAGTCAAGGACATCTTCACAAGGGGAGTCCCTCATAACCAATCTCTTTACTTTGTTATTTTTGTTTTGCTTAGATTACTTTTGCTTTGTTTGCTTGTTTCTTTATCAAAAACACACAAAAAATAGTTCCTACTATAGTTGTTATTTTCATTGGTCTGTTATTGTCTTGCTTTATCATGCTTTCTATCAATGTATGGTTTCTTTGAAACTGAATCTTATTGGCAAGGTGGGTTCACGGAAGAACAAAAATATTATTATAAGGAACACCGCTTGTCACAAAAAGGGAAAAACTTATGGGAACAAATTGATAAATTGTATACCATTGCTATAAATGTGTGCTCTACTTATAATGTAACTTATTGCTTTGATAAATCTTGTTGCTGTAGGAGGTATAAACACCTCCCTTTTCAATGTGAGTATAATGATAATGTTACCATGTCTTCTTATGTTAAAGGGAATTATGACTTTTATGACGTGGAACAAATTGAAGAATTTATTGCTTGGAGGGGTGCATTTGAACTTGCTAGTTTGCTTGAAAATACTGATGATTCACCTTATAAATATGAGGTTTATGATATACTTAAATTTTGCTTTGATAATTACAAGGTAGAAAATGGCTATATTCTTGAATATCTTAATAGATGCTCTCCACCAATGGAAGAGACTAATGCCTTGCAGGAGCCTATGGAAGAAGAAATTGCTGAAACTGGAAGCTCATTGGATGAAAAAGAGGAGGAGAGTGATGATCAAGAGGAGGAAGAGTGGATCTACCCATCCCTACCTTCTAATGAGAGTAACTCTTTACCCCTTACATTATTTGATTGTCCCTCATGCTTACCAAAGGAGGACGAATGTCATGTTCGTGAGGATTCATTTGAAAATGTTTATAATAAAGCTCTATTGTTTGTAGATCATGAAAAGCATGCTTTATGTGATAGTTACATTGTTGAGTTTATTCATGAGGCTACTGAAAATTATTATGAGAGAGGAAAATATGGTTGTAGATGTTTTTATGGTATTAAAACAACTCTCTATGTGCTGAAAGTTTTGAAGTTACTCTTGTTTTATCTTCCTATGCCTGCCACTTTGTTCTTTATGAATTTATTTGCATACAAGATTCCTATGCATAGGAAGTGGGTTAGACTTAAATGTTTTTTGAATTTGGTTCTTGATGCTCTCTTTTACTTCAATTCATATTTCTTATGTGAGCATCTTCTCAAACTATCATGCCTAACTTAAAGGCATTAAAGAAAAGTACTTATTGGGAGATAACCTAAAAGTTTTAGATGAGTCTTCGAAGTTATTACTTCAGTAATAACCGCTCCTTATCCTTTTTATTTGCTTTTTTAGCCAAGAGTAACCTCTAATGAGAGAGAAGTAATGATTGGCAAAGTTGCTGTCCTGAAACACATTTATGTGCTTCACCGTAAAAATTCGTGTAAAATCTTTGAACGTCTTTTTGAGGCGTGAATTTTTGTGCTTCTGCCCCAGGTTGTTATCTAACTTTCTTTAGTTCAATACTTTTTGATTTCAGCAACAGAAGGTCTTCGAAAAATTTTGTCTTTACCTGCTGGTCTGTTTTGACAGATTTCTGCCATTTTCTGCATTTGCTTCTTGTTGGTTCTTTTTTGAGTTCTTTTGGGGAATTGAGCTTTTTGAGGGAAGTGCTACAGTATCTAGTGTTCTAATGGAAGTTTATTTGGTGTTAGAACTGAACCTTAAGACTTATTTATCTTGAGTGCACTAATATTGCTAATAAAGATTTGTGAAGTTTTGTATGAAGGAAAAATTTCAGGTGTATGGAAGGAATGAGTAATGAGATGAAGGATGGACTAAAGCTAAAGCTTGGGGATGCCACACGTGTCACCCCAAGAAATATCCAAGAAGTACAAGCATGAAAGCTTGGGGATGCCCAAGACATCCCCTTCTTCTTCAATAAAAATCCCAGGTTTCTTCCAAACGCTTCATTTTTATTGTTTCATGCACAGTTGTGTTGTTCTTGGAGCGTCTTATTTTTTGTTTTTGTTTTGGTTTTTTGTTTGCTTGGTTTTCTTAGTTTTCTGAATAAATTGGTCGGACCCCCTCTTTCATACCTTGGTTTGCAAATAGTTTGGTTTGGTTTGGAAAAGTGTAGGAAAGTTCATGCTTATGTGGTAAAAAGAGCTTGTTTTTGACTGTGGCCTATGCTTTGTCATTCCATGCTTGATATTGTTTTGGCTTTATGCTTAGTATTATTTGTTGTAGCATGACTTGTTATAAACAATTGAGATTTCTTAATGTGCCTTGGATGAATCATGCGTTGTTTTAGCATATTAAAGCATAGTATAGTGGTATTCTCCTTTGATGCTTTATTTGGGTTGATTTGGCGCATGCTCACACCATGTTATGACTATCTCAAGTCACCATAGCATTTATGATCCTTTAGTTTTCAACTTGTAGTATCACTTTATGCTTTGATCAATGATGTTTTGTCGCTCTGCATGATTATGGCCATTATTGCTCTCTTAGTTTGTCGCTCCCAGTCTTTTGCTAGCCTCCACAACCAAGTATGAGTTCCACTCATGCATCCAACTCCCTAAACCAGGTTCTTCCAAAGAGTCCACCATACCTACCTATTAGCTTATCCTATTCCAAGTATATTCATGCTTTTGTTTACGTTCCAAATTAAACTTGTTATGAGAAAACTAGTGATTAAAGCTCTCACGAACTTGATGGCACACTTTACTTTTTCTTGCCCTTAATAAACTTGAACCATTGTGTCGTCTATGTTGTATATGCTTGCACTTATTTGTTGGGAATTATCAGAACCATGTTTTCATGGGGAACGCTTTCAACATTGCACTTGGTACTTTGTACCTAGTTGATATCATGCTCTTTTGTATATGGATGTCGTCGGTGTGAAATGAAAGGGGAGCTTGTAAGTCCATGGAGTTATGTATATGTGTTAGAGAAATGCCTGGGCCGCTAGTCTAATCCATGCTGACATGGTGGAAACCTATACCGTAACCATAGAGAGCTGTCTATGAAGCATTCTTCTTGTAAAAAAGAGTCATATATTGATAAAAGAGAAAAAAAGAGATTATGAGAAGAGGAAAGAGATAAAAAAGCACCATATTCCCATGGTAAATAAGAAGATTGCTGAGATGCTCGTTGTCTGCTTGCCTTGTCATTTTGATATGGGGATTCTTCCGTATCATCGGGCAAGGGGTACCCTGTTGGCAGTTCTCTATGATACACATGTACTTACAATGACAAGAACTTACCGGTGACTAAACTTGAGTAGCATGAGGAGCGGCCCTCGTATTCAAGGGACATGATATTCCTAACTTATACTTCGTCAACCATGTACACCATAGTTTGTTCACTTTAACCTTAATCATTTCAAGATGCTTATGGTAGGGGCAATGGGAGCTGAAAGCTATAAGTACCATAATTTTTGGAAGCTCTTTATGAGACTTGAATCCCTACTTCCTTCTATGAAGGCCTTTCTTCCACTTATATATATTGAGTCTCCACCTTCTACCTTTATGCACCTACTTTGAGAGCATAGTGGCCATTCTTAGTTCTATGTGCATTGTCCCAAGACTAGTTGATTGATGCATAACTTGATATTGCTTATTTTAAACTATTTGTATCTAGTCACTCTTATGAACTTTGAAGGTGTCCTATGCATTTATATTTTCTACTCTATGAGGGACAAGCTGAATACTATTATGCTATGTTTTCTTTATGTGAAACAAACAAACGTCTTGGAAAGCATTGTTATTCATGAATCTTTTGTTTGTGCCTTTTCATGTTGCATCATAGTTTCTTTGTCCTATTGCTAAAACTTTGTCTTTCATGTTATGATTGAAGTACTATGATCCCAGCTTTGAATGTTTTACAAGTACTTTGATCAAGTTTATGATGGTGCATGTCACCTCAAAAATTATTCTTTATTTTTATCACTTACCTACTCGAGGAAGAGCAGGAGTTAAGCTTGGGGATGTTGATACATTGCAAATGTATCTATAATTTTTCATGTTCCATGCTTGGTTTAAGCCACTCTCTTGTGTTTTGTCCACACTTTGGAGTACTTTTCATATGATTTCTTGGACTAACCTATTAACAAGAGCCACAGTGCCAGCTGCCTATTTTCTGCTGTTTTTGGTTCCAGGAAAGTCAGAAAATGAATATTCTCGGAATTGGACGGGACAAAAGCCAAAGTGCCTATTTTTCTGGAAGTCATCAGATGCCAGAATACGAGATGGAGAAGGGATGGGGGCCGGCCACACCACCTGGCCGCACGGCCAGGCCTGGCCCACGCCAGGGGGTGGTCTAGCTGACCCCAGCACCCCCTCGGCCTCTCCTTCCGCCTATAAGATGCCCTCGGGACGAAAACCCTAAGTACCCGATCAAAAATCCACGAAAGAGTCTGTAGCCGCCGTCATCTCCATCCCTAGATCGGGAGGGATCTGAAGCTCTTTCCGGCCCCTGTCGGAGAGGGGAATTCACCCTGGAGGCCTTCTTCATCACCATGCAAGCCTCTGGTGTGATGCGTGAGTAGTTCATCCTTGGACTACGGATCCATGTAGTAGCTAGATGGATGGTTCTCCTCCTTTGTGCTTTCATGTTTAGATCTTGTGAGATCCGTTCATGATCAAGATCATCTATTTGTAATTCTACATGTTGTGTTTGCGGGGATCCGATGGATATTGAGATGCTATTTCAGATTGATTATTGATTCTATCATGTCTTTGTTATTTGTGATCTTGCATGCTTTCCGTTGTTAGTAGCTATCTTGGCCAAGTAGATGCTACCAACTCCAAGAGTTAGTATTTATGCTCGATAGTGGGTTCATGCCTCTAGTAATCTGGGGAAGTGACAGAAATCTCTGAGGTACTAGATGTGCTGTTGCTACTAGGGAGAAAACAACAATCCTGTGTTCATAGAACAATCGTATTGTTTACATTACACACAATTCGTAAAGCAATAATCTGTTGCTTGCAACTTAATACTGGAGGGGGTTCGGATGATAACCTGAAGGTGGATTATTAGTCATAGATGCAGTTAGATGGTGGTCTATGTATAATTTTGTAATGCCCAATCAAGTTCCAAAGGAGTCAAGATGATTAGTATATGCATGTATTGCTTTCTCGATGTTTGTCAATTGCCCCGCTATAATTTCTTCACCCAGCATGTTATATATCTTAAGGAGATCCAACTCTAGTGAACTATGGATCCCGGTCCTTTTTCTTTTACATACAATCTACAAACTGTTTACTGCTTTGTGTTTACTTTCTGCAAACTATTACTTCCTTCCATTCGATACGTTTAATCCTTTGTTTTCAGCAAAACCGGTGAGATTGACAACCTCATCGCAAGTTGGGGACAGAGTTCTGTGGTTGTGTTGTGCAGGTCTCCACGTTGATACTAGCACCAGTAGTGCGCCCTGCCAAGGCTCAGCTAGCAACACCTTTGGGGTGTTTCCTTGCTCCTATTGGTTCGATTAAACCTTGGTTTCATAACTAAGGGAAACTTGTTGCTGTGCTCATCATACCTTCCTCTTGGGATTCCCAATGATCTCTACATCAACAGTGGCCAGGCTGGGCCGCATGGCCAGGTGGTGTGGTGGCCTCTGGCCCCTCTCTGTCTCGTACTCTGGCATCTAATGACTTCCGGAAAAATAGGCACTTTGGCTTTTGTCCCATCCAATTCCGAGAAGATTCATTTTCTGACTTCCCTGGAACAAAAAACAGCAGAAAACAGGCAGCTGGCACTGTGGCTCTTGTTAATAGGTTAGTCCAAGAAATCATATGAAAAGTACTCCAAAGTGCGGACAAAACACAAGAAAGTGGATAAAACCAAGCATGGAACATCCAAAATTATAGATACATTTACAATGTATCACACATTACTAATCTGGCTAAGGTGTAAGTAATTTAAGTCAGCCGACATATAAAAAGGTAAATACAACAAATGACAATTATTATTAATGCAGTCCCCGAGTTTCTACTCGGAGTGCGGAAGTTTCATTGATTAGCTCATTGCCGACATACAGGTCGACATATGAGAGTTCGAGATACATACACTTTTCGCTAAGTGTAAAACAGGCAAAGTAGAGTTACATTCCATGGGAACTTGGATTCCTCTCCAGACCTGTCCGCCTTGTTCTTCTACTATAGCCATGCATCAATGAGGTAATAGCCATCATTGTGCACTGCTTTTCTTACAATGAATGGCCCTTCCCATGTAGGGGTAGCTTATGCATGCCAGTGGTGCGCTGCCCCAGCCGAAGTACTAGATCACCTTCCCGGAACACTCGGGGGTTTACTTTCTGGCTATGATAGTGCCAGAGATTCTGCTGATATATGGCGGATCTAGACAAGGCCAGTTATCTCGCTTCTTCCAGCAGATCAACGTGATTTTGTCGGGCTTCTTGCATTTCGGCTTCTATGTATTGGTTGAACCTAGGCGAATCATCCTCTATGTCGGCTAGTAATATAGCTTCTGCTCCATATACCAGAAAGAATGGCATATAGCCTGTTGATCAATTCAGAGTTATTCTTAAACTCCACAGTACCGTTGGTAGTTCTTCTATCCAGCACCCTGCTGATCTCTGTAGTGGCTCAATGAGCCAAGGTTTTATCCCAGATAGTACTAGTCTGTTGGATCTTTCCACTTGTCCGTTCGATGCGGGGTGGGCTACTGATGCAATATCCAGATGGATCTTTTTAACTCGGCAGAACCGAGCAAACGCTCCTTCGGTGAAATTGGTGTCAGTATTAGTTATGATACTATGAGGATAGCCATACCTCAGAATAATATCCTTGAGGAAGGTCACTTCCGTAGCTCCATCACATTTTCTTATTGGATTCACTTCAATCCATTTGGTAAACTTGTCAACCATGACTAAGATGTGTGTCATGTTGCCCTTAGTCGGCTTAAAAGGTCCAACCATATCTAAGCACCACATAGCAAATGGACAAGTAATTAGTATAGTCTTGAGTTCCCACATTGGCATGTGTGTCTTGGTAGCGTACCTCTGACAACCATTAAATTTCCTCACTAGTTCCTCGGCCTGCTCCAAGGCACTTGGCTAGTAAAATCCATGCGGAAAATCTTTTGCCACTAAGGCTCTGGACGATGTGTGATGCCCACATTCCCCCTGATGTATATCTTGGAGGATGTCAATCCCTTCTTCCGGGTCAACACATCGTTGCAGAACACTTGTGACACTTCTCTTGTATACTTCGGCATTGATAATGGTGTATGCCTTTGCTCTCCTCTAAATTTTCCATGAAAGTATATCATCACTTGGCAAAGTTCCATCCTTCAAAAACTCAAATATTGGCTCTGCCCATGTTGGTACAACACGAACTGGGAAAAGTACCTCGTCCGCTTCCATTGTGTCAACCGACATAATCACTACCGGATCAGGTTGAACAGTCCCCGGGTTCTGCGAGGTAGTCCCCGGGTTTGCTTAGGTAGTCCCTGGGTTTTCCGAGGTAGTCCCTAGGTTTGCTGAGGTGTTCCCCAGTCAATGTCCATAGGGGTAGCTTTTGATCCGGGGTTTGTCGGGATATAGATTGACTCGAATTCTGGCGAAGGTGAGATGGACGGTTTTCTCAAGTGTTCCAAAGCAACTACTTGCGGGATGGCCTACCGAGATGAGCCCAGCTTAGACAATATGCCGGCTGCTTCATTTTCAAGCCGAGGTACATGATGGAATTCGTATCCCTCGAAGTACCCGCATATCTTCTGGACATGGAATTCGCATCCCTCGAAGTACCCACATATATTCTGAAAGGGCCATGTTTGCATCCAGGGCATCCCAATTACCAGATACTTGCTGCACCACTAAATCTGAATCACCGAAACACTGTATCTGACGTATCCCAACTTCTTTTTCTACTTTGAGTCCATGCACGAGCGCCTCATATGCGGCCACATTATTCTATGCTCGAAAATGGATCTGGACAACATATCTCAACTAATCTTTCTTGGGCGAGGTAAGTACTACCCCGGCCCCTAATCCTTCCTTCGGCTTTGATCCGTCAAAATGCATCCTCCAATAGTTAGAGTCCAGCAAAGGTGGTTCATACTACATCTCATCCCAATCCACGAAAAAATCAGCCACTGCTTGAGACTTGATGGCGTCCCTTCTATCAAATTGTGGTGCATAAGGGGCTAACTCAATTGCCCATTTTGCAATCCGGCCACTTGCATATTTGTTACTCATTATATCGGATATGGGCGCTTCACATATCACTTTTATGGGGTGTTCCTCAAAGTAATGCTTGAGCTTCTTGGATGTGATGTAGATGACATACGACATCTTCAGATAGTGAGGATAGTTGTGCTTCGAAGTGGATAATACCTCGCTTAGGTAATATACTAGCCTCTGCACCAACATACCCTCTTCGTCGCGCTCCACCACTACCATGGCACTGATGACTCGGTTGGTCACTGTTATATAGAGAAACATTGGCTCTTTGGATAGTGGTGAAGCTAACACTGGTGCAAAGGCTAGCATCTTTTTCAGCTCATGAGACATGCTATCATCTTGCAGTGTCTAGATGAACTTATTTGAAGATAGAGAGGCAATGCCTTTTCTCCCAGCCAACATACAAACCGACTTAATGATGCCAGGCAGCCAGTGAACTTATGCACATCCTTAAGACACTTCGGCAGTTCCATTCTTTCTATGGCTCGGATCTTAGTGGGGTTGGCCTCGATACCTCGGCTCGACACGAGAAAACCGAGTAACTTCCCAACTAGCACACCAAAGGTACATTTCTTCGGGTTAAGATTCATTCATAACCTCCTTAGGTTCACGAATTTCTGTCGGATATAATCTAGGAGCGTTTTGCTTTCCTTTGTTTTAATCACAACATCATCTACATATGCTTGGACATTTTTCCCAATTTGATCATGTAAATATTTTTCCATACACCTCTGATATGTTGCTCCTACATTACGTAATCCAAATGGCATGGTGCGATAGAAATAATCCCCATACGGGATAATGAAGGAGTCTTTATTTGATCATCCGGGTTCAGGGGTATCTGGTGGAAACTAGAATACGCATCTACAAATGACAACAACTCACACCCAGCGGTCGAATCAATGACCTGATCTATCCTTGGCAGTGGTAATGGATCTTTTGGACACGCCTTATTCAGGTTCGTGTAATCAATACACATACGCCACACCACTGCTACAGTTGGATCATCCTTCTTCTTTTCCACAAGCACCGGATTAGATAGCCAATCCGGATAGAGTACTTCCATGATAAACCCGGTTGCAAGGAGCCGAGCTATCTCATCACCAATCACCTTTCTCCTGTCATCGGTGAAGCGGTGGAGAGGTTGCTTCACCGGCTTAGATCTGGGTCTCACATGCAAAGATTGCTCAGCCAACTCCCTCGGTACACCTTGCAGATACTGTGTGGACCAAGCAAAGATATCCCAATTCTCATGGAGGAAGTAGACAAGCTCGCTTTCCTATTTGTCCCTTCACCCGGCAACGATGGTTACGATGCGCTCTGGGAACTAATCATCAATGGGCACTTTCATGGTATCCTTTGTTGCTTGAAATGAGACACTTCCATGTGGGTTACTCAGGGATGGAATATGCAGCTGCGTAGACAGAGCCTATGCTGTCACCTAGTGGATTCTTATTTTCTCTTGTGTAATCACAAGTGACTCGGCCAAGTTTGACCCGGCTGAAGCACATTCTATCGAGCGCCTGAAGTCTCCAGTTATAGTGATCACTCCATTTGGCCCGGGCAGTTTCATTTTCATGTAACTTATATGAGTACTCGCCATAAACTTCTTGAGGGTAGGCCTGACGAGTAACGCGTGATACACACTTTCCAAGTTAACAACTTCAAATTCCAAATTCTTAGTCCGGTAGTTTTCCCTTGTGCTGAATAACATATCAACGTGGACCTTGCCAATGGGCTCATAGGAGATACCCAACACAATACCATGGAAAGTTGTCCTCGTTGCTTGGAGCATCTTCTCCAATATTCCCAACTTGTGCATGGTGTCCTTGTAAATGATATTGATGCTACTGCCATTGTCGATCAGCACCTTGGAGAATCTCACGTTGATATTCAGCCTAATGAATGTCAGATCCAGCACCAGTACATATGATCCAGGACTCGGCATGAGCTTGGAGTGATCCTTGATGCTCCATGTGATTTCCTGATTCGCCCAAGGCATATACCTCATCACTGCGGGCATAACCGCATTCACCTCCATATGTCGGTGTTGCAAGCTCTTTCTATTAGTTTCCTCTGTCGTGAACACATAGTAACTCTAGTGATGCTCTCTGTATTCATTTCTCCTATCATTGTCGGTATACCTTTGGTTTTGCTATATCCCATTCTCTACTTGATGCACTTCATCTCTCTTGTCTTGATTTTCATACCTCGGAAGAGGTGGTGGTAACATCAGTTGTTGCCCATTTGCCCTAATGAGCTGCTGCCGGGTGCATCATGCCAAGGTCCGTCATGCCGAGGTGCATCGTGCTGAGGTGCCTGAGCATTCCCTGAGCCACTTTGCTCTATTTTCTCATCCATTCACATTGCTGGGTCGTATGATTTGTTGGGTTACTCCGATTTGGCGTGTGAAACTTACACGGCTGATCCAACATAGACTCATATATATACCTCGGCCTATCCTTCTTTTCTTGCCACTGTTTCTTCTGCTCTGGCATCCAAGTTTTCTTGCCATCATTTCTCGGAGTCCACTATTGCCCTCCAGTTTTCTGACGCAGGTTCGCACCGGCTTTTGGCTGATCCTGATCCACTGCCGCAACTTGCTGCTAATTGTATATGTATTCATGTCACTCATCTCTCCTTTTACATCGGAAGTCATTTTGTCGGGATGACCTGGTTCCATCTCGGTTGTAGTACTCCTCATTTGACTCATTTGACATTAGCTGGGGTTGAGTTGGGTCATCCAAGGCATATGAATCAGCAATTTGGATTGTTTCTCCCAAGGTAGTTGGCATATCCCTTCGCAGCCTCTACCACAGCATACTCGCATACCTACACCCTTGTGCGAACCAAGCAATGACATGTGATTAAATTACCCCCTCATAGGAGTTACGCACATTGCACTAGCGAGTTAAGAACTCCTGGTCAGTCTCATTTGGCCTTTGCTTACACATCGCTAATGTTTGCAGCCTATTCAGCCTCTTATTGGTGCTGGCGAAGTTGCTAAGGAACAACTCCTCAATGTCTATCCAACAGTTAATTCTTTCTGGTGGCAAATTGTTCAACCAGACTCTTGCTGGCCCTTCCAACATCTGCGGTACATATCTCATAGCACATCTCAAATTGCCCGTGGCAATGTTCACAACAGTTGCATAGTCAATGAGCCAATCCTCCGGCTTAGTGCTGCCATCATACGTCTTTGTGCCTCTGGCCAACTGAAAGTTCGGCATAGGAGGCTCTCTCATGATCCGAGGTCCAAAGAATGCAGAACCCGGAGGACCTTGTCCCTCAATCATCTTCAACCTATAGATTCGGTCCAACTTCAGCCTTGCATCATCTGGCTGCAAATTCCAGTTTCCCAATCTTGATCCTATCACATGGTGCTCGGGCCTAGGAAAACCGACATCAGCCATTGTCGAATAACCATCATTGTACCTATCTTGAACCTGACAAGCAAATTGTTGTTGAATTGTCGGGCCAGCACTTTGCTCATGCCGACGTATGTACTGATGCTACTGTTTTCGAGGTAGGTTTTGCCCTGATCCCGCCGAGTTATGCTATCCGACATTGTTGTTCCCAGTGTTTCCCTGACCGGCATTGCCTTGGTCACGGTTACCTCGGCCAGTTTCACCTCGGCTGGCACTATGGCGATCCTCATCAACTTGCACTGCTTTTCCTTTCCCTGCCCTTGTCGGGTCATACGGGACTATATGTTTGTTCTTTCTCCCCGAGGTTACCACCTCTTCTCTTCTAGGGCCATCATGAGGGGACGATGCTACCCTAGCGGATTTCACCGGGTTACCCCCTGCCAAAAGTACTACACAGGATATTCCTGCTACCGCCGGTTTTTCCTTGATTATTTGCTCATTCTGCCTGTTTGCTACCCTCACTAAGTGGTTTACTCTTTCCTGCTGCCTCTCCTGGGCTTCTCCAGTTAGACCCTCTAACTCAGACGTTATTGCCTCTGCATCACTGAGGTTCTTCGCCGGGGTACTATACCTTGCCAGCCCTACTGTCACAAGGGTACCTGAATGCCCCGACTTAGGCACATACTCTTTGTCTATCTCAGTGATCAGGTTTCTACCGCTAATTCTAACTCTGTCCAAACGAGTGGGGCTCATCCAGTTTGCTTTTGCGTATTCACGCAAAGTGGTGTTCAATGACTACTGCAACTTAGCTACTTTCTTTGCCCCTATTAACATTTTCATCCGGGTCTCCTCTAACTTAGCATGTGCCTGAGCTAGATCTACTACAGGTGCTATGGAAGTAGCTAAGCTATCTATTGCCTGCTGCAACACATTCTCTAGCCTCTCTAGTGGAGGGAACCTTGACCTAGGTACCTTCGGGGTAGCGTCCGGATATGGTACCGGGTCCTTGCTTGTTCCTGCATCTGGCGTCGTCATCATGACCACAGCGCAACTAGCGGGGCGAGTGATACGTGAGCCGCGAGCCACGCAGAGAGGTGGTTCGCCTCCCTCAACGATGTGCAGCGGGTGAGCGTAGGAATCATCCATGCCCACATAGATCTTGTGAGCGCCACGGTTGATGAAGAGGTCGTTGCATGGAGGAGGGCGGTTGGCGAAGCTCCCAGCGTTGTCACTGACGTAGTCCAGCGCTCCAAAGTGCTGAATGAGCCCGGAGACGATGCGTTCGCCGGTGACGATGATGTTTCTCGTCCGGATCTTCACTCCAGCTGGCGCTTCTATTGGCCCAATGGTGGGCGCCAACTGTCATGGTGGTGGCACAATAGATGCCATGTATAGGCTAAAGATGGGGCCAAAGTGCGCTAGAGGTATCCAAGGAGGGATGGTGTTGTGATTCCACACACGGAAGCTTTTATTCTCTCTTCGAATGGTGGATTACAAGTGCTCCTTGAGCTGTTCGTGGGGTGGAGGAAGAAGACCTTCTCTACTGCCCACACCTCTCTCTAGGGTTTTCCCTTAGTAAAATGGCCGACCCTCTCTATGGAGGTCCTGGTGCTCCTCATATAGGGGAGTCAAGGTTACAAGCTAGGGAATATGTGGATGGCATATTCTCTGAATATGCCTCTCGCAAACTAGCAAAGTGGTGCTCCTCTTTTTCCTTCGGTAAGCCTCTCTAGACTCATGGCGTAAGCCTCTCTAAGCCCCTCTGTGGCGCGGTGTCACCCGACATAGGAAATGTCACCTTTGTTGGTGAGTACCCGCTGGTCCTCCTCTCTGCCCTCTGCGCTCATGCTACAGTGGAGAGAGAAAACCTTTGACCAAGGAGATTCCTTCCTTCTCTTGTAAGCTAAGTTATAACCTAGCTCGGGAATGGTTAACTCGGCTCTGTGGGTACCTACATACAAGTTACAAAGAGACTGCTGACATATATTTTATGTTGGCCAAGTAATGTTGGAGGAACTCTGTCTAGGCCAGGTCTATCGTAAGTCGGCTTGCCTTGCGGTAACTCGGCCAGCTTACACTTTGACTTGCCGTACCTTAGCTATTATGGCCTTTATACCCGGCTTGACCCTACCCAGGGTTATCCCCCCAACAGGAAGCGGAAAAACATGATCCAAGAACGGATAAGAAGCAAATTGGCATAAGATGTCCTGAAAATAAGCACATCCCGCCCATAGATCTCATGGATCTCCATCCCCGAAATCTCTACACCTGATAGTCGTTGCCACCATCATCAGTTTCTTCAACCCAGTATTCTTCATGAGAGTATACCTGTCCATCTGAACCAAATATTTATCATGTGAGACCCTAGGGGTACTCAGCAAGTCTTAATGCGTCTAAAGGGAGCAACCTGGGGGTGACGCAATTGCAGCGAAAGATAATAGCTAAACAGTTCTATAGAGACACACTACACATTCATCGAACCAGAGGTGGGTAGACGCTCGTTAAAGAATAACAATAGTTATATAAGCAACACAAATAAACATCGCTCGCCCTCCTTCTCACTTACCGACGAGAAGGCGAAAGAACAACCCATCTGTTGGAAATTTTATTAACCATTCCATGAGTATGGTACTATTTACTAGTCATCTCTTAGTCAAATTAAAGGCGGTACTTCAGTTATGCTTGTCTATGATTGAGAAACTATGCTCCAAGTTGTCCATAATCGCGGCCACAACTTTCAGAAAGATTTACCCTGTAGGGGGTGAACAAATAGCAACACACGCACAATCAACCTTGGGAAGAACCAAATAAAACATAACGAGGCCTCACGACAAAGCATTCATAGGATTCATAAATCATTTTAGGGGGCACCCCCAATAAGCTACCCGCTATGAAGTTGGCTGGCTCGGCGATGGACCTAGGTTGTGTGGTGACGGCTGTAAATGACTGGGAACCCGAAAGAGTGACTAGGCTTGTCGATACAGCGTAAACGTGGCACATGGTCTCTAAACAGTATAAGTGCTCCACGCACAATCGTAAATAAAGTAGTAAAGCATGGCATAAGTACAGGATAGTAATAAAGCCCCAAACTAGTTTGTGGCCCCCAACGTAGTACTTTGAAATTAGGTAGTAAGCCGATGGGGTGCCCACACACCCACCTGTGGTTAGCACACTCGATCTCGGAACAGGTGTCAAGAACTCAGGTCCTAGGTGGACACAAGTGGGCGGTTAATAACCAAATATTGACTATTACCCACCGGTTCCTCTACATTATATCTATTTCTAGAATTTTAATTAACAAGTTATAATGAAAGCCATGATCATCTCCACCATTAAGCATGTGCCAACCTCCCAACCACAATGGAACAACAACAATGCGAAGCAGCACCTGAACAAGCATCTATGACTCGCAAGGCCGACTGTCTATCAAACGACAGGCAATAGGATGTGTCCAAGGCAATATAGAGGCTACAAGGAATATAAATGGTACGATAAATAAAGCATCGCAACACGGATAGAAATAGATAAACAGGAGGAAGTAAAGACTATAAATGCAAAATAGGTAGAAAGAGGGAGAATGCTCGCCTGGGAAACACTGCCAAAGGTTCATCCAAAGATCGGGTCGACACTCGCATGAACTCATCGGCCTAATCCATGAACAAGCAAATCACTAAAAGAAACACAGATGCACTATTTAATACTATGGCAGAAGATTGGGCATGATGCAAGTATGATGCATGACACAGCAAAGATGCGATGCAATTAGGAAATATTAAGTGGAACCAGGGTCCCGACAATTACTTAGATGGTTCAAGTTGTTTAGATACCCCGCATTTTAAATGTTGCATTAACAAGGCAAAATATGGCATCGGTTTGCTACATAAATTTAAATGGAGCAAATATAAGACTAGAATAGGCCGCATATAGTCTCCATATTTAATTATGAGGTGAACTGACAAGGTACCCCGACCCAAATAAATATGTATGTGAGCATGATAATTTATATGCAACAAGTATATGGCATTTATAAAATAGGGCTCAGAAAAGGGGAATTCACATTAGGGTCGAAGATCTTGGTTCGGAGGGGTTCGGGTTTGACGAGATCGGTCTTCAGATCTGGATTGACGAGGAGGAAGAAAACACTGAGGTTCGGTCTTCGGGTTCTAGGAGGAAGAGCTCGGCGCCCTCGGGTTCGAGAATGGTGTCTTCGGTCGCTGGGGAGGTCTTATTGTCCATTTAGGTGTCCTTGGGCTGCCGGCTTCGGTGTAAATGGTTTCATGATGAACTTGATCATATTTGTTCCTCGTGACGAAGATCTACCGAACCACCATGGCAGGGTTCCATGAGCGAGCGTCTTGTATTACACTTGGGCAATACCACCACCATCGGTTAATGTTCAACACCATTTGACACGCCACACGCAGGAGAACAGGACAGGGTCATCTCGACCTTCGAGGCACTTGGCACAGTGCAGCCGACTGTAGAGCAGCGGGGCAAACGCAGGGCAAGCTGATGACGCGGGCTTGAGGAGGAGAAGGGCCGCAGTGGTGGAGCTGCGAGGTGGAGATGCTGACTCGGTGGCGCATTAGAGGCAAGCTTACTGCTGGCATCACAGAAGGAGGGGGGGCGGCCTGTAGCAGCGATTATATAGAGGGCGATGGCTTCAGGGTCTCATCCAAGATGGTTGTTGTTAGTCTAGAAAATAATTTGGTAGGTATAAATACTAGGGAAAAACTAAACGTGAGAGTAGGTCTGCTTTCATTTTTCTTCTTACCCACCCACCCACCCTTTTCTGGTAAGGAAGTGTAACATTTGTCTATCCTCTTCTGAAAATTCAAACTAGGATTCACGTGTTTGGGGTTTCCATAGTACCATAGGATGTGTGTGTAATTCTTTGTCTATTTGTTGCATCCAATCTTGTTGTCGCAATCTGCTTTTGGTTATCAATTATTGGTACATTCCATATTGAAAGACTTTGTGTGAACCGACATGATCTATCCGACTCTTTGTAAACCGATGTGATCTATCTTACACTTTGTAACCAATGCGCTATAGTTAGGGGTGTTTATTATCTATATGTTATCTCTTTCAATATTCGTAGGAAGGATAAGAGTTGGGTTGCATGTTTCTCCTATTCTTCTGCGAAGTAATGCTTTCAGTGTGGGATGGAGTCATGACCATACCACTACTTTTGTCATTTGCTATTGTACATTGAATGGGTGAAGCTGCTAAGCTCTAACTGTTAAGTGGTTTTGCGCATCTAGTTGGAATTTTAATGCCGAAATTTGTGGAAAACTTTTTTGTGGTAGATTTGTGTTCCACACTCTTTTTCAGTCATGTATAATATGCTAACTATCTTCTAGGTTCTATGAACTTTGCTTGATAATTTAATATCATCTTAGTAAATTGTATCCTTTAATCTTGGTTCATTCTGTTTTAGTGCTATTATGGATTATTAATAATTCTCCAATATCGTACTAACGCAAGTTTTTCCATCAATAAAAGAATGCCTCGCCACAATGATGATGTCCCCGGTTTACTAGAGCTGGGTGTTGTGCTTGTCAGTTTGGCAAATACGTTGGGAACTATGCAGCAAAACCAGCAGAGGTTCGAGGAGAGTGTTAGGACGAATGAGTTCGTGCCACCTCCTCCACCTCCCCAACGTGGCAACTTGAAAGACTTCCAGAAGTTCACCCCTTGGCACTTTGAGGTAAGCGTCGAGCCACTGGATGCTGATGATTCACTCCAGGAGATCACGAGGCTACTGGATACTGCAGATGTTGCTGAGAACGACAAGGTTAAGTGCGCTACTCACCTTTTGCGTGGGGAATCCGCTCTTTGGTGGGAGAGCTATCTGAGAGCAAGTCCTCCTGGATTTCAGCCAACATGGGGACAATTCACTGATGCTTTCAAGGAGCAATATCTTCCTGAAATTGTCATGGAACACATGAAGGAGGTGTTCCTGAATCTCAAGCAAGGAAGCGACAATGTCAATACTTACATCAAGAACTTTGCAAACTTAACTCGTTATGATGGGCATGAGGTTTATGATAATAAGAAAAGATAGAAGAGGTTCCGTCAAGGGCTAAATGCTTCAATCAAATATGCTGTCACCCATATCACTCCAAGCTCATTTTTCAAGCTTCAGCAAGCAGCTCTTCAAGAAGAGGCAAGTAAACAAGCATATGATGATTCCAAGAAGCACAACCGTGATACTGGTAGTTCTTTGGCAGTAGACGCTCCTTCTAAGCGCCATGTGTGGGTTGCTAGTACTGCACCGCCACTCTCTGCTCCACCAAGACCGCCAGGTTTCTTGCCAAGGCCACCGTACCCTTACAACACTGCTCCAAGGGGCTACAACAACTACTACCCTAGGGCGCCATATGGTGGAGTTCTAGGATACTCTACTCCGCGTCCGAGTGGCGCTTGCTTCTCGTGTGGGAACACTGGATACCAATAGTGGAACTATCCTATGAACAACAAGGCTCTTCCTCCACCACCTCCAAGACCGGCTTCGACTACTGCTACTCGTGCACTTGCACCACGGGCTCTCAACATCAACACCAGGCCAGATCAGCTATTACTCAAGTCAACAAAGTCAACCTCATTCAGGCAGAGCATGCAACTGGAGTTGTACTGGGTACGCTTCCTGTTAACTCAGTCTTTGTACGAGTATTATTTGATACAGGAGCATCGCATTCTTTTGTGTCTAGAATCTTTGCACATAAACATGAGCTATCTGAAGATCCTCTATCGCATCGGATAATGGTTCAAATTCCGGGTTCTAACATGAAGGCGTCCAAGATCAGTCATGATAATCATATTCAGATTGGGGGTTCTTCCTTTCCGGCCTCTTTGATAATTCTTGGCAACTCGGATATTGATGTCATATTGGGCATGGATTGGTTGGCTGCAAATGGAGCCATAATTGATTGTGCTGAATACTCGGTTTCTCTAAAAATTCCTGGAGGTCACATAGTCTATTCTCCTAGGCAAACTCCTTCTATTCAGCTTTGCTCCTTGGGTGTCCAGAACATTGATGTTATTGAAGCCTTGCAAAATGTTCCTGTGGTCTATGAATTCCCAGATGTTTTTCCAGAAGAGTTACCAGGTATGCCTCCTGACCGAGATGTCGAGTTTGTGATTGATCTTGAACCTGGCACCGCTCCTATCTCCAAGCGTCCTTATAAGATGGGTCCTGCAGAGTTGGCCGAACTCAAACGGCAGCTTGATGAACAAGAGAAGTTGTGTTTCATTCAGCATAGCACTTCCTATTTGGGCATCCCAACAATCTTTGTGAACAAGCGAGACCGGACTGATCGACTTTGTGTTGACTATCGTGCTCTCAATACAAAAACCATCAAGAATAAATATGGTCTTCCGCGGATCAATTATCTCTTTGATCAACTTGCAGGAACAGTGGTATTCTCCAAGCTTGACATGAGAAGTGGATATCATGAAATCAAGATTTGCAAGGAAGATGTTCCTAAAACAGCTTTCACCACTCGCTATGGTCTGTACGAGTGCACGGTCATGTCCTTCGGCCTCACCAATTCTCCCGCTACATTCTCAAGGGTTATGAACTCAGTTTTCATGGAGTATCTTGATAAGTCCGTGGTGGTCTATCTTGATGATATTCTAGTCTATTCTAAAAAAAATAAGAGCATAAAGAACATCTCCATTGTGTCCTTACCAAACTCCGTGAGAACCGCCTCTATGCAAAGTTCTCCAAGTGCGAATTTTGGCTTCATGAAGTCACATATCTAGGTCACATCATTTCTGCTAAGGGCATTACTGTCAATCCAGAGACTGTTCGGACAATTGTGGAGACGCTCCCTCCCAAAAATGTGAAAGAAGTCTGGAGTTTTCTTGGATTGGCTAGTTATTGCCATCAGTTTGTTCAGAACTTCTCAAAACTTACTAAGACTCTTACCTATCTCCTCAAGAAAGGCAAGAAATTTATTTGGTCACTGGCGTGTCAGAAAATCTTTGAAACACTCAAGGAAAAGCTCACCTCAAGACCTGTCTTGATTCCTTCTGATACATCAAAACCGTTTCAGATCTTGTGTGATGCCTCTCTCCAAGGAGAATATCATTTTGCGGCCCAAAAGTTGGGTCGCCCAGGCAACGCGGTACCCAAGTTGCTTACAATCAGCTGCATTACCCAAAGTTTGCATGCCAAATACTCAGAGGGTCTTTTTCGGCACGAAATCAACTTTATGTTTTAATTCAAAATATGAGGTTAACGCCCGTCAAGTTGGTCCCCCTTGTCAGCTTTCGCCGTTATGTCGCTGTCGTCGTGGCTACCATGTAGGCTTGCAGCGTTGGCGCATGCATCCTTTAGCGTCTTCTTCTTCCTCCGGGGTGGCAATCTGTGGTCGCGGCCATGGCGTGGAGCTAGGACTTGGACGAACCTGCTCGGCCCCACTCTCCTCCCCATCCCGAATCAGAGCTCGCCCTCACCTTGGCCGCACCCATGGCACGACGCGGGGATGTGAATTCATTCCTGGGTGAGATCTGTCACCATGCCGACCATGCTCGGTCATGTTGGCCTCCTCCAGAATCCGAGCTCGTTGTCGCCATGGTCGCACATGCACCAGCCACGACACCTTCCTCTCTGAACCCCAAAGCCACATCCACCTAGTTTGGCACAACGCCAACAAGGTGAAAATGTATCAAGTTTTCTTCTTGTGATTGTAGTAAAACATGTATGTACCGTGTCCGTAGAGTACTCTAACAATGTACACATATGTTGTTTACGAGATTTTCATTTGAAATTAGTAGCTCCATGATGACGAAACATAGGGAACCTAAATGGAACGATAATGAATACCATGTTCGGTACTTTGCACTACATCAACAAGTGCTCGCTGACGAAGCATGTTACCAAGAGAGTGGAGTTCATCAGCCATTGCCAAAAAATATGTGAACAAATCAATGAGCGATTCAATACAAATATGCGCAGGAAAGCTAGATCCATGTCATCAATCATCAGTAGGTGGCACATTCTAGTGATGTGTTCAAATGCGTACACCATGTATCATTTACTTGAAGTGGTTGTTATACTGAGAAAAAATGCCTAGTATGAACATTACCTTTGTCTGTTCTATGCTGCAATTCTGCTGTTATGGGCGTGGAAAGAAAAGCTGGGCTTCACTGAATATTACGTAGTTAGGCCTAACTTAGTCTTAAACAAATAAGCACCGCTTAGTCTTTACACAAATAAGCGTAACTAAAGATAAAGATAAAGACAAATGGTTCATCCGATCTGCCAGTATGAACACTAGGTCCCTGGAGCTGGTGGTATCGTCAGAACAAACCAGAATGCTGCATTTGGCCGCCCTTCATTCTCCATCAAATTGTACGACCCCGCTAATGAGCCAATTGTAGGCCCCCTCCCCCCGATGTGGATTCGGCTCTAGGTCGGATCTGAAGTGTCAACATGATAGGCGCATGAGTGTGCAGCAAATGCACAGTCTGCTATAAACACTGGAAGTGCTGGCACCTCAGCAACAACACCAGCATGTTCTTCCTTGACTTCGGTTGTAGCCTCAGCAGGTATTTCGTCAGCTTCACTAGCAGCAGCCTCAACAGTTATTTCGTCAGCTTCACCAGCAGCAGCATTAGCAAGTATTTCATCAGCTTCACCATCAGCAGCATCACCAAGTATTTCGTCAGCTTCACCAGGAGCACAGCAGCTAGTTCTTCGTCAGCTCCACCACCACCACCACCAGCATCAGGAGCCAGGGCTGCCTGAGCAATTATAGGTTCAATAGATCCAGGGGCTCCAACAAATAAAGGGTAGTTGATCCCAAGAAACACAAATTGTCCCTTCAGATTGTCGACTCTGGTCCAGACTTGCTCTACTGGGTCTTTGGATGGGCATGCGGACCTCGAGAAAACGTGACACCGGAGCGATGTGTATGAAGAAAGTTGTATCCCCATATGTTCTATTGTATCACCAACATTGTTTAGTGCTCCCCTGATATGAATCCACATGAGCTCAACATCCTGTTTCGTGTCGCCTCTAGGAGGTGCCAGGAACCAGCGTCGTGTCCCAAGTTCAGCATCTGCTACTACATCTTTGATCACGAGAGCTGGAATGATGCGCGGGGCTACGTGGGTACCTACGTGTTACTTACAGTCAGTAAGCAGGTTTTGAATGGGATTTTACATGCTATATGACACCATGACTCACCCCAAATGGACTAATCCCAAACACGCACGTCACCGCTAGGTTCACTGACCGCATAAATGCGTTGCGGTTTGTTCAAATGGTAGCTGGAGGTGAAGACGGCATCGACATACTTCTCCGGCCATAGGAAGTCATCACGCAAGACTATCCATTCCTTGTCTTCCGGGCATCTAATGAATCTAATTGCCTTGTCGAACACTGCTAAGAGGTTGTACTCCCAGGTCTTCCACACCTCCGCGGTCTATGTGGGAGTTGTACCTTCAGGAGCTCAAGTTCTTCCATTGTTAACCTGCAAGCGAATTTGGAAATGGGCGGCACCCACCCGTTGTTGAATGCAGTAATGTCGACACCCTCCAAAGATGGCAAGGTAAATATCAACGATCTGTAGCCATTTTTTAGAGTCCAAGTACTCCCACCCTGGGATAAAAGGACCAGCCACTTGCCGTTGCCACCCACCCAGTTCTGGTCATCTCCCATTTCCGTCTCTTCTTCTTCCTTGATATTCACCACTACTAATTCCAACCACTTATCCAATAGCATCAGTTTTGCATGAATATTCTGCAGAGTTTGTTGTCAGTTGGTACAATCACCTAGCATGGATTCCATTGCAAATACAATTTGACAACTGGACCTTCAGATTAAAGTACACAAAATATTGCCTAAATACGAGTGCCTCCTCAGATATCGCCTAAATTGTGCATGTTTCACTATGAAGATAATCAATATATGGAGTAGGAGCAGAGCCCCCCCCTAGAACAAACTCCTGACAATGATCATAAACAGCTCGGGGCATAATAGCCTTAAATCGTCTAATATGTTTGTTTTTATTTTAGGAAGCAGAATATTACCTAGCAGGCATTCCATTGCAAATAAAAATTGACAACTCGTCTATCACCTAAAGTAAGACTATGTCACTATGAAAATACCAGAATATCAGGTACGAGCGGAGCTTCCGTTATACAGAATAGTCTTAAATGGTTCAATTTGTTCAAACCTCATGTGCACACAACATGTTCAACGAAAGGAACATAGGATTCTGATGAGAGTTCAGCACATATGAATCAACGATATGACTGAACCAATAAGCAAGATACTGGAACTTACATGGCCATCGCGGTCGTTTGGCCATTTGTTGGTATCGGGGTAAAGAATGCCTGGCGTGCCAAATGGTTGTTCGTCCATGTCCAGCATCGTGAAGCGGTAGCCAGGGATGCAGCGAGCGAGGCGGCCGGCAGAGATGATGTCCAACCCCATGGCGATCCTATGCATGTTCGCGGAGCTGAGGTTCGGCCATCCCCAATCCTCGTGATGGCGGTCGCCCTGGCCATCCGCGTCATCGTCGCATGCCTTTCGCTTCAGCCTACTACTATCCCAAGCTCTACCCATAGCAGCAAATGGAGTCTGGAATTCGGTAGATTAATGGAGGCATTGTGATAAGGAGGCGGATGGATTCGATAGTGGATCGAATCAGCGATGGGGGCAGTAGTTCGAGTAGGGAGTGACCCGGTGAGGAACCGCCACCACCGTTGGTTCTCGTTGGCATGGAAGACAAGGAAGGGGGGCGTAATTATTGAGGGCGCGCACTGGAACCATCTAGAGGAAGTGAAAAAATAAATGGTAAGAGAGAAATGTGCGGCCCGCGTGTAAGTGAGTGAAGGTCGGCACGCGCGAATGTGACTACGTTTGACTTGGATCATGCATGGAAGACCTCGATTCCACCGCATGCAAGTGGCGCGGAACAAATTTTAGGCAGCACTAGCATCGACGTGTAAAACCGTTGTTTTTCTCCACCTTCGGCCTACTACGAACGGTCGCACACCATTCCAGATATTGGTAAGGGCGGTTCCAATCTTTCACTTCTCTGTCTCATTTCCTCCTCCACGGCCTCATCGTCTTTCTCCTCCATGGCCTCATCCATTTCCTCCACCATGGCATCACCCTCTTCCTCCGTATCCTTTCCCTCTTGCATGTAGTCATGGACTATTTGGACGTCCAAAATGACGGCAGGCAAGCGACTGCGCACTTATACATAGAAGTACATGGCAGGAAGAAGATCAATGTCGTCTACACCACCGACCCTCTGAAGGTGAGGAACACTCTGAGTAATTACACGAGTTGGCTATGGTTCAAAGAAAATAGGTTCGTAGGTCTCGACCTCGAGTATAGCTATGATCACCGTAGGATCGCCGTGGTGCAACTCTCCATGAAGTGGCACGTCCTCGTATACCAGCCTTTTTGCGAGAAGGGGGCTGACGGGATCTGGTAGACTTTGCTATCTTTTTGTTCCTGAACCGTCTGCTTGCAAAAGTTATTGCTATATTATTTATATGAATTCATTTTCATGTAGGTGGGGCGAAAGGATTAGGGATCTGTTTCATGACTTTCTCGTGAACCAGCACAAAACATTTACTAGTGTTGACATCACGAATGACACTAAACTGCTTGAAAGCCCTGCTGTCAACATTAGAATCCCAAAGGAGTGCAGAGTGGACATCTAGGAAATTTACTGGATCCTAGGGATGAAGGGCGGCAAGACAGGGATGGCCGCTCTTGCCTCCGAACTCATCGACCCGTGGTACGCTGACATGAAGGGAAAATTGCCAAGATGTTCGTGGAGGCATTTAGGGCACGATTACTCGGAGGATAAGCCGCTTTCTGAACCTAATCTGAAGTATGCTGCAATTGACGGTTATGTTAGCCACGAGCTGTACCGCCAGATTGTAAAATCTCGTTCCAGACATCGCATCATTGAACCACCGCCAAGGCAGGTTGTTTTCCCCAGATGCCGGAGTGCAGATGAATCTACAAGCCGAGGCAAGCAACCGAAGGCATCCTAGGATCGGTTGCCTTCTCCAACAGGCTGGGATGTAGACTTTTAGTGCATGATTGTTGTGTTTGTATGAGGCTTGTTATCTTTATGAAAACATGTTATTTCGGAAGTACACTATGTGAGCCATTACGAACTTCTGTGTATTAACTTTGTCGAACTATAATCTGGGTTTGGTTATGACTGTATCCTTCGCTATAATCTGGGTTTGGTTATGACTTATGACTGTATCACACCTTATGCATGTTAGTCCTAGATTCTGCCGCATGCAAATGGCAAAGACAGAATTTGTAAGATTGAATGTTGAGCATACAAAAGGGGGAAATGTAATTCATACAGGTTAAGTACCTAATAGCACAGGGATCATACGAGCTTGGTTCTTACACACAGAATGCTTAGAAAATACATGCAATATAAAATACAGGCGAGATAAAACTAGGAACAAAATGCGAAACTAGTAGTGGTAAATAGCACACTCACCTACCCACCAGATCCTGTTGAGCATCTCGTAGCAGACATACGTGTCCCTGGCTGCGTACTTGATCGCATTGTAATCTAGGTGCCTCCGCTCCCATCGCTCATGCAGGTGCTTCGGGAACTCGACTTTCATGTCGGTGTACTCGTGGTCGATGATGTCGGCATCGAGTCTAGCCATGCCGGTTTTCCCCATATCACCATCTGGGTACCTCCACAAATGTTGGAGATCGATGTGATTGACGACATGAACGAGGAGATCCTGCTCTAGCTTCAGAGTGTCGTTCTTGATGTCAATGCTGGTGAAGTAGATCTCCCTCCTGTGTAGGAACTTGCGAAGCTCCTGGCATACAGATGTGGCCCTACATACGTGGTATAGGAGGCAGTGGTTGCGCATGGACAGCTGCAAAAGCATGGCCCTCTTCCTATCTCCGGCATACTCAAGGTCAAGGCCGACGATCTTGTACCTGTGCATCGGCTCTTGTAGCCACCGCTTATACATTGCGATGACCTTGGCGACCTCCACTGACGCATTTGTGTGGACGACCGTCAGCTCGGTGGTGCCATGGGCAGTGACGGTGTACTCATCGGTGAAGTCGCTCCCGTCACCGAACACGCCGTACTCTGCGTCCATGGCAGTAGCTAATGCGGCGGCGGTGGCCTAGGGTCGGTAGCGGTGGCTGGGACTGGGCGTGGCGGTGGAGTGATCTGATGCAGTGGTATGGCCCGGCAGAGGCGGTGCTTGCGGCAGCGTCGATTATTCTTGCGGTGGCTGCGGCGGCGGAGGAAGGAAGGAGTTGGGGATTTTTGCACAGTGATATGCTGAGGAGACAGAAGGTGATGCTTAAATTGCGTTTGCCAATATTCCGGTCATACCCAAGCGGAAGCAAGTTTGACCTGCGAGCACCGTTGGTTTCCAATCCTAGCGATTAAATTCGGCGTCTGTCCCGGTAGGCGATGGGACGGGTGTGCGACGTGGCTTTGGCATGGCAGAGACCGGTCATGTAGACCACCGTCTCGTTGCCGATCTGTAGCAGGTGCGTGGTGCTGACACGATGTAACGTGATAGGACAGAAGGAAGTGTACATCTATTATTCCTAACAAGTTTAAGAAGTGTAAGCATAGATAGGGACCTAGCATCCCTGCACCCCGGGGTAGCCGCTCAGGCCTGCCGATTGCGCAAAGCTTGCAATTTTCTTTCTTTAATTTGGTGATTTTGTCCAGAATTTGCCAAATTGAAGCTCGTTTGCCCATGCTTCTATAAGTTTCTGTGTAGGCCACTTCTGTAAGCATGCATGATCAAGCAACTTTGCAACACACATGTCGGTGGAAAAGCATGAGGTTTCAACACACCACATAATTTAGGAATTTCTATTTTCCCCAGCAAAAGTGATTCCATATTTACTTTGCGGCTTTTGGAACTAGTTCCCTACACTGTGGAGGTGGTTCCAAATTGAGCAAAAGAGGGAACCGAAGCAAGAGGGTGCTCCGATGCCAAATGTGGTTCCAAATTGATTAGCCAACATTGTGCGTGACATGTGTCCTCTGCTCCCGTATATTTAGACAAAAAATAAGATTATTCTTGTTAGCGGTGGGACCGCATGGTGCAGGAATTTAGAATAGCTACATTGTGGAGCTCTAGCCAAATTGCATGGTAAAGCTAAATTCAGCTTTTTGTCAGATTTAGCTATAGCAACATTTAGTTTATCCTCACTTTGGCCCTCCCTCCATTTTGAAGCCCTCACATGCGCTCGGAGGGGGGTGTCGTCTGGTCAAAGGCTTGACCGTTACGTGCACCCTGACGCCTAAATTGGTATTTTTTTGTTATTTGGTCTTTTTAAGAGCGCCTTTTCTCCTCTCTCGCTAACAGTTGTGTTTTTTTGCCCAAAAAGGTAGCGAATCTAGAGTAGCTTCTCTCTTCATTCATTGTTCCTTTTGCCCTTGTTTTTCACCAATCTGGTAGCAAATCTAGAACAGCAAAACTAACCAGCACCATAAATAAATTCAGTAAACAGAGCAGAAGTAGATAAAGCAGCTAATATAGGATATATAGTACGGTACTTAACGAGGTTCAACAATTAGGCTGCTCAGCAGTAGCAGCTGACAGGTTCAACACAGACAAGACAAAAGAAGCTGCTTTACAGCAGCAGCAGCAGCAACAGCTAATTAGTGGCCCCTCGTGGCCTCTGCGAGGAGGGCCTCCACCTTCTCCCTCTGGCGCCTCCTCCACTTGTTGCTGCCCAATCCCTTGACCTTGGGCACATTGGGTATGATCGGGGGCATGCGACCCTCCTCGATAGCCACCTTCTAGAGGTTGTGGAGGTGAAGACCGAGCGCCTGGTGCTTGGCTATGAAGCCGTGGACGTTCACGGACTCGTCGCAAGTCCTCACGTCCTCGGCATGCTTCATGAGGTAGTTGAAGTTCGTGGCGTGGAGCCTCCTGGTGGGGCAGAAGGGGCACATGAACACGTCGCCGGCGAAGAAGTTGTTGTACTGGCCGAACTTTAGCCTCCTCAGCACATGACGAGTCTTGGTGTCCTTGGACTCATCATCGCTGTGGACGTCGCTGCTATCCTCCTATTGGAAAAAAACAGTAGAGTGCAATAAGGACATGATTGAGATACTTTGATTATTGGGATTGATTATTTGCATAAATTAACCGATTGAGATCTCCCAATTATTCCCCAAATCTCAAACCAAATCCAATATTGATCCCAACTATGAACAGGGGGATTCATTGAAAATTGAGATCTAACACAAGAGGATTAGCTACTGTAAAAATACAAACAGCCGAGCCCTAATAACATATGATCTAGCATCCAGTGATGAGAATGGGGGAAGAACAAGGGAAGGGGACAAAACCCTGGTTACCTCCGACCATGGGTCGGCGATGCTGGTGTCGTAGGGGTTCTGCGGCCTTATGTAGACAACCTCCTCGTAGGGGTCCCAGCTGAGCGGGATCTGTCCGAGACCGGCGGGGGGCTCCTCGCCGGTGGCTATGGCGGATGCGGGGACAGGGGCGGGGGCCTGTGCGGGGATGGGGGCCTCCTCGCCGGCGGCCTTGGAGGCACCGATGGCCACCACATCGTTCTTCTCCATCGCCGGTGTGGTTGAGGTTTTATTTGGGGTTTGTAGAAGGTGATGGGATGGTGGACACGGTTGAGTGAGCAAGTGCGTGATGAGTGGGAGTGGGAGGCCTCTATTGAAGGAGAAGGGAAGCGACGTTTCGTTGCACTACCGTGCACCGCGTACGCTACTACACCATGCACGGCCACACGTGTCCGCTACCGCCCCGTGCACCGCACACGCGTACCATGAGCCACATTTTTTTCCCTCGTGTCTAACCCTAGTGATTTAGTTGTCCTGAGTTTTTCCCTCGAGCGTAACACTGGTAGTTTGGTTCCATTTTTTAAATGATTTTCTATTTTCTATTTGAATCTCTTTGTCACTCTTGTCCTTGGTTTTTAAGTTCTACTTAGTTTTGCCCTTGGTTCTTAAGTGCTACTCGGTTTTCCCATCTCTTTGTATCCATCTCTCATACATGTTCTCATCTTCGTTGCTACCAACTGTTGATCCTCTATGATCTAGCAGACAGGATAACCCTTATATCTGTCGGGGGCACCCCTCTATCCATGCAAAATAACGAGTATACCATCGGAACTTTAACTCCATAAATAGATGAACTTGAATATAATTTTAAGGGTACGAAAATAGAAATCCCCATAGTTTAAGGGTCTAGATACGGTAAGAGAACTAAATATTATTAGTGGCTGGGCCAGCAGAGTGACGGGTTGGTTGCCTAGAAGTTGCAGATTCCTAAGTATGGGGACACTAGGCCGGTCTTGACATACTCCCTTAGGAATTTGCCATAAGCAGCATTCTTAGCCTTGGTCATCGACTTGTGTTTACTAGCGGGCTTTTACCGATGCCAACCGCATGCGGAATCAAGCTGGCAATCCTCGGGTTGACTCCTTTCTTACAGAAAGGGCACCTGAGCTCCCCAAGTCGAGTGCGGAAAGGGATTATCCCGCTCTTGAGCTTCTTCGTGACATGACAGCTCTTGTTGTCCCTGTTGTCTGTGTCAGAGTCCATCTCACTTGAATCTACCTGTAATGTATGGAATGCAAACCGAAATGAGCAAAATAATAAATATATATTCCTTCCACCATTCCGAGTTACTTTCGATGTAATAACATGTCTATATAGGTTCAGCAGTTCATTACGGCCGTCTCCTCAGCTCGCTCCTAAATTAATGTGGTTTGTGTTCTTGATAACTTATTAATAAATAAATAATGTGGATTCATTCAGAACAGACTAGATATCTCCATGTACCGGTTCATACGTTGCATCTAATCATTAGGACTAGATTTTTTATGAAGCCAGGATAGATTAAGCTCGAGCAGAAAATATGAAACATGTAGAAATAGATGTATCTCCGGGTACACGAGCGGAGTGCGTTCGTCGAACTCCACGCCCTCATCGGGGCCTCCGAAGTCGTTAGCACCGGCGAGCACATGGTCCCTCAAGGGGTTGAACTGCACGTCCTCCTCGCCTTGTGCTGCGTGATGCTCCTCCAGATCTGCCGCGTGAAGCACCACCCCAGCGGAGATGCCCGCACACTCACCCCCACGCACTGGTTTCATGGAGAAGGTCCGGGCGTGTACGTTCAAGATTGTGGGGTATTGCAAGATAGGGAAGAGAGAGGAGTGGATGAGTGCGAATGGAGGACCCGATACGCTGGGTTTTTAATGCGGGACATTTAGGCCTCCTCGAGGGCCCTAGTAGGCAGCTCTTCTAGCTGCGGCTGCCGTGTGGAAGGTTCATGTGGTGGGGGCCTGTCGGAAGTGAGAGTGCAGACGCGCTGCATAGTAAAACTGGTATAGCCCGTGGGTCGTGGATGACCAGTTGCCCTGTAGTAGACTTGTAGCCTTGGCAGACTAGATTAAACGTGACATGACCACTCGACGACTTTTTCCATGGACGACATTGTGTTCCTTCATGTAGAAGTCTCACTAAGGGAGACATCTGTGTTGTCTCGCGCTATCCTGTGAAGGGCATGACATGTGCAACGAGCCTCGTTGGATCACACAGGATCAACGGTTGGTGTGCACGATCCGCGTGACAACCAATCAGGGCATAACAGACAGAGTGGGCACAGGTTTGGGATTCTACGAAAGAGAGAGGGGGGGCAAAACTGATTAGTATCAAAAAACCAAGGGCAAAGCTGAGTAGTATAAAAATGGAAAGTGAGTGTCTTTTACAATGAAATACATCATGGCATACATCAAACTATGCCAAGATAGATCCACTAGAGTTCATTGCATGTTTGTTCTTTTCCACAAACCACATGGATCAACCAGTGGCATTGCATGTGTGTTATTGTCACAACCCACATATGGATCAACCAATGTCATTGCATGTGTGTTCCTGTCATGAACCACATATGGATCCACCAGTGTCCATTGCATGTGTGTTCTTTCCACAAACCACATATGTATCCACTAGAGTAATTGCATGTGTGATCTTTTCACAAACCACACATGGATCAACCACTGTCATTGCATGTGTGTTCTTTCCACAAACCACATATGGATCCACCAATGTCATTACATGTGTATTCTTTTCCACAAACCACGTGGATCAACCAATGGCATTGCATGTGTGTTCTTTTCACAAACCACACATGGATCAACTAATGTCATTGCATGCGTGGTCTTTACACAAACCACATATGGATCCACTCGAGTCATTGCATCTGTGTTCTTTCCACAAACCACATATGGATCCACTAGAGTCATTGCATGTCTGTTTTTTCCACAAACCACATGGATCAACCAGAGTCATTGCATGTGTGTTCTTTTCAGAAACCACACATGGGTCCACCAGAGTAATTGCATGTGTGTTATTCTCATAAACCACATATGGATCAACCAATGTCATTGCATGTCTGTTCATGCCAGAAACCACACATGGATCCACCAATGTCATTGCATGTGTGTTATTTCCATGAACCACACATGGATCCATCAATGTCATTGCAAGTGTGTTATTTCCACAAACCACATAAGGATCCACCAGAGTCATTGCATGTGTGTTCTTTTCACAAACCACATATGGATCCACTAGAGTCATTGCATGTGTATTCTTTCCACAAACCACATATGGTTCCACTAGAGTCATTGCATGTGTATTCTTTTCACAAACCACATATGGATCCACTAGAGTCATTGCATGTGTGTTCTTTTCACAAACCACATATGGATCCACAAGAGTCATTGCATGTGTGTTCTTTCCACAAACCACATAAGGATCCACCAGAGTCATTTCATGTCTATTTTTTCCACAAACCACATGGATGAACCAGAGTCATTTCATGTGTGTTCTTTCCACAAACCACACATGTATCCACCAGAGTAATTGCATGTGTGTTCTTTTCACAAACCAGATATGGATCAACAAAAGTCATTGCATGTGTGTTCTTTTCACAAACCACATATGTATCCACCAATGTCATTGCATGTGTGTTCTTTCCATGAACCACACATGGATGCACCAATGTCATTGCATGTGTGTTCTTTCCACAAACCACATATGGATCCACTAGAGTCATTGCATGTGTGTTCTTTTCACAAACCACATATGGGTCCACTAGAGTCATTGCATGTGTGTTCTTTCCACAAACCACACATGGATCCACTAGAGTCATTGCATGTGCGGTCTTTTAACAAACCACATATGGATCCACAAATGTCATTGCATGTGTGTTCATGTCACAAACCACACATGGATCCACCAATGTCATTGCATGTGTGTTCTTTCCATGAACTACATATGGATCCATCAATGTCATTGCATGTGTGTTCTTTCCACAAACCACATATGGATCCACCAGTGTCATTGCATGTGTGTTCTTTTCCACAAACCACATTTGGATCCACACTAGTCATTGCATGTGTGTTCTTTCCATAAACCACATATGGATCCACCAGAGTCATTGCAAGTGTGTTCCTTTCCACAAACTACATGTATCAACCAATGGCATTGCATGTGTGTTCTTTTCACAACCATATACGGATCAACCAATATCATTGCATGTGTGTTGTTGCCACAAACCACATATGTACCCACTAGAGTAATTGCATGTGTATCTTTTCCACAAATCACATACGGATCCACTAGAGTCATTGCATGTGTGTTCTTTCCACGAACTACATATGGAATCACCAGAGTCATTGCATGTATGTTCTTTTCCACAAACCACATGGATCAACCAATGGCATTGCATGTGTGTTCTTTTCAAAAACCACACATGTATCAACCAATGGCATTGCATGTGTGTTGTTTTCACAACCCACATATGGATCAACCAATGTCATTGCATGCGTGTTCTTTCCACAAACCACATATGTACCCACTCGACTAATTGCATGTGTGTTCTTTTCACAAACCACACATGGATCAACCAATGTCATTACATGTGTGGTCTTTCCACAAACCACATATGGATCCACCAGAGTCATTGCATTTGTGTTCTTTCCACAAACCACATATGGATCAACCAGAGTTAGTGCATGTCTGTTCTTTCCACAAACCACACATGTATCCACCAGTGTAGTTGCATGTGTGTTCATGTCACAAACCACACATGGATCCACTAATGTCATTTCATGTGTGTTCTTTCCATGAACCACATATGGATCCACCAATGTCATTGCAAGTGTGTTCTTTCCACAAACCACATAAGGATCCACCAGAGTCATTGCATGTGTGTTCTTTTCACAAACCACATATGGATCCACAAGAGTCATTGCATGTGTGTTCTTTCCACAAACCACATATGGATCCACCAGAGTCATTTCATGTGTGTTCTTTCCACAAACCAAATATGGATCCAGCAATGTCATTGCATGTGTGTTCTTTTCACAAACCACATATGGATCCACTAGAGTCATTGCATGTGTGTTCTTTTCACAAACCACACATGGATCCACCAGAGTCATTGCATGTGTGTTCTTTCCACAAACCACATGGATCAACCAATGTCATTACATGTGTGTTCTTCTGACAAACAACATGGATCAACCAATGGAATTGCATGTGTGTTATTGTCATAAACCACATATGGATCCACTAGAGTCATTGCATGTGTGTTCTTTTCACAAACCACATATGGATCCACTAGAGTCATTGCATGTGTGTTCTTTCCACAAACCACATATGGATCCACGAGAGTCATTGCATGTGTGTTCTTTCCACAAACCACATATGGATCCACCAGAGTCATTGCATGTGTGTTATTTTCCACAAACCACATGTATCAACAAATGACATTATATGTGTGTTCTTTTCACAAACCATATATGGATCACCCAATGGCATTGCATGTCTGTTCTTTTCACAACCCACATATGGATCAACCAATGTCATTGCATGTGTGTTCTTTCCACAAAGCACATATATACCCACTAGATTCATTGCATGTGTGTTCTTTTCCACAAACCACATATGGATCCACTAGATTCATTGCATGTGTGTTATTTCCACAAACCACATATGGATCTACTAGAGTCATTGCATGTGTGTTCTTTTCACAAACCAATATGGATCCACTAGAGTCATTGCATGTGTGTTCTATCCACAAACCACGTATGGATCCACTAGAGTCATTGCATGTGTGTTCTTTTCACAAACCACATATGGATCCACAAATGTCATTGCATGTGTGTTCATGTCACAAACCACACATGGATCCACCAATGTCATTGCATGTGTGTTCTTTCCATGAACTACATATGGATCCACCAATGGCATTACATGTGTGTTCTTTCCACAAACCACATATGGATCCACCAATGTCATTGCATGTGTGTTCTTTTCCAGAAACCACATATGGATCCACTAGAGTCATTGCATGTGTGTTCTTTCCACAAACCACATATGGATCCACCAGAGTCATTGCATGTGTGTTCTTTTCCACAAACTACATGTATCAACCAATGGCATTGCATGTGTGTTCTTTTCACAAACACTATATGGATCAACCAATGGCATTGCATGTTTGTTCTTTTCACAACCCACATATGGATCAACCAATGTCATTGCATGTGTGTTGTTTCCACAAACCACATATGTACCCACTAGAGTAATTTCATGTGTATCTTTTCCACAAATCACATACGGATCCACTAGAGTCATTGCATGTGTGTTTTTTCCACAAACTACATATGGATCCACTAGAGTCATTCCATGTGTGTTCTTTTCCACAAACTACATGGATCAACCAATGGCATTGCATGTGTGTTCTTTTCAAAAACCACACATGTATCAACCAATGGCATTGCATGTGTGTTCTTTTCACAACCCACATATGGATCAACCAATGTCATTGCATGAGTGTTCTTTCCACAAACCACACATGTACCCACTCGAGTAATTGCATGTGTGTTCTTTTCACAAACCACACATGGATCAACCCATGTCATTGCTTGTGTGGTCTTTCCACAAACCACATATGTATCCACTAGAGTCATTGCATTTGTTTTGTTTCCACAAACCACATATGGATCCACCAGAGTTATTGCATGTGTGTTATTTCCACAAACCACACATGGATCCACCGGTGTAATTGCATGTGTGTTCGTGTCACAAACCACACATGGATCCACCAATGTCATTGCATGTGTGTTCTTTCCATGAACCACATATGGATCCACCAATGTCATTGCAAGTGTGTTCTTTCCACAAACCACATAAGGACCAACCAGAGTCATTGCATGTGTGTTCTTTTCACAAACCACATATGGATCCGCAAGAGTCATTGCATGTGTGTTCTTTCCACAAACCACATATAGATCCACCAGAGTCATTGCATGTGTGTTCTTTCCACAAACCAAATATGGATCCAACAATGTCATTGCATGTGTGTTCTTTTCACAAACCACATATGGATCCACTAGAGTCATTGCATGTGTGTTCTTTTCACAAACCACAATGATCAACCAATGTCATTACATGTGTGTTCTTCTGACAAACAACATGGATCAACCAATGGAATTAAATGTGTCTTATTGTCATAAACCACATATGGATCCACTAGAGTCATTGCATGTGTGTTCTTTTCAAAAACCACACATGGACCGAGCAATGGCATTGCATGTGTGTTATTTTCACAACCCACATATGGATCAACCAATGTCATGGCATGCGTGTTCTTTCCACAAACCACATATGTACCCACTCGAGTAATTGCATGTGTGTTCTTTTCACAAACCACACATGGATGAACCAATGTCATTGCATGTGTGGTCTTTCCACAAACCACATATGGATCCACAAGAGTCATTGCATTTGTGTTCTTTCCACAAACCACATATGGATCCACTAGAGTCATTGCATGTGTGTTCTTTCCACAAACCACACATGGATCCACTAGAGTAATTGCATGTGTGTTCATGTCACAAACCACACATGTATCCACCAATGTCATTGCATGTGTGTTCTTTCCATGAACCACATATGGATCCACCAATGTCATTGCAAGTGTGTTCTTTCCACAAACCACATAAGGATCCACCAGAGTCATTGCCTGTGTGTTCTTTTCACACACCACATATGGATCCACTAGAGTCATTGCATGTGTGTTCTTTCCACAAACCACATATGGATCCACCAGAGTCATTGCATGTGTGTTCTTTCCACAAACCAAATATGGATCCAGCAATGTCATTGCATGTGTGTTCTTTTCACAAACCACATATGGATCCACAAGAGTCATTGCATGTGTGTTCTTTTCACAAACCACACATGGATCCACCAGAGTCATTGCATGTGTGTTCGTTCCACGAACCACATGGATCAACCAATTTCATTTCATGTGTGTTCTTTTTACAAACAACATGGATCAACCAATGGAATTGCATGTGTGTTATTGTCATAAACCACATATGGATCCATTAGAGCCATTGCATGTGTGTTATTTTCACAAACCACATATGGATCCACTAGAGTCATTGCATGTGTGTTCTTTCCACAAACCACATATGGATCCACTAGAGTCATTGCATGTGTGTTCTTTCCACAAACCACATATGGATGCACCAGATTCATTGCATGTGTGTTAATTTCCACAAACCACATGTACCAACCAATGGCATTGCATGTGTGTTCTTTTCACAAACCGTATATGGATCAACCAATGGCATTGCATGTCTGTTCTTTTCACAACCCACATATGGATCAACCAATGTCATTGCATGTGTGTTCTTTCCACAAATCACATATGTACCCACTAGAGTAATTGCATGTGTGTTATTTACCACAAACCACATATGGATCCACTAGAGTCATTGCATGTCTGTTCTTTCCACAAACTACATATGGATCCACCAGAGTCATTGCATGTGTGTTTTTTTCCACAAACCACATGGATCAACCAATGGCATTGCATGTGTGTTATTTTCAAAAACCACAGATGGATCAACCAATGGCATTGCATGTGTGTTCTTTTCACAACCCACATATGGATCAACCAATGTCATTGCATGCATGTTCTTTCCACAAACCACATATGTACCCACTCAAGTAATTGCATGTGTGTTCTTTTCACAAACCACAAATGGATCAACCAATGTCATTGCATGTGTGGTCTTTCCACAAACCACATATGGATCCACCAGAGTCATTGCATGTGTGTTCTTTCCACAAACCACATGGATCAACCAATGTCATTACATGTGTGTTCTTTTGACAAACAACATGGATCAACCAATGGAATTGCATGTGTGTTATTATCATAAACCACATATGGATCCACTAGAGTCATTGCATGTGTGTTCTTTTCACAAACCACATATGGATCCACTAGAGTCATTGCATGTGTGTTCTTTCCACAAACCACATATGGATGCACTAGAGTCATTGCATGTGTGTTCTTCCCACAAACCACATATGGATCCACCAGAGTCATTGCATGTGTGTTATTTTTCACAAACCACATGTATCAACCAATGGCATTGCGTGTGTGTTCTTTTCACAAACCATATATGGATCAACCAATGGCATTACATGTCTGTTCTTTTCAGAACCCACATATGGATCAACCAATGTCATGCATGTGTGTTCTTTCCACAAAGCACATATGCACCAACTAAAGTAATTGCATGTGTATTCTTTTCCACAAACCACATATGGATCAAGTAGAGTCATTGTGTGGGCCCCCTTATTAATCCTCCAAGAATCCTTGTTATGCATACAACCACGATCCCATGATCAGTTAGTCGTGGCACATAACACACAAGTATCAAAGTAAACATCCAATACATAACGAATACTTGGCATACCTTAGTTGTCATTATGGCTACATCGATCAACATCAGCAGAACTTCATTAAGCGTAGAGCCCGAGCCATGCCTTAACCTACATGCAACTGACTGGGAGAACGTCCTAGCTCGCATAGTCGTCAACTCCGCCTTCTTCTTGATATCTGACCAAGTTAATAGCCAGGGACAATGCCAGTGAGTACTTTAAATGTACTCATAAAACACCTCAGGAAAATAATAATAACAAGAGGATATGCAATATGGCTGTATTAGTAGGAGGGCTTCAAGAAAGGTTCTTTTCTCAAATAGTTTCTTTTGTAGATATAGCATCTACATATCTTTGTTGAAAACTGTTGTAAACCATTTTGGAAACCTTTTGAAGAGTTTTGTAAACACTAGGATTGTGGTACCCATTTGGTCCCGTCTTCAGGTCGTCCCACGACCAAACTCCTTTCTCTTCCTTCCGACCATCCCACGGTCAAAAACTTTCTCCTTTACGACCATCCCATGATAAAAACATTTCCAAAGCCATTTCTTTTCCGAAATCCTTTTTGAAAACAAAACCAGCACCGCTCTACAGAAGTTTGTCCAACCCGTCCATAACCACGGGCACAGCTATTCGAATAGATTTACACTCTGCAGAGGTTGTACACTTTCCCCACATCATCCGGGTACACTACCCTGATCTACACCGATCGTGGGTCCATTAGCCGATCAAGACTCTCTGGATGCCCACTCAAATATAAGTGCCTACCCTGTGAGTGTTACTCCCCTAAAAACCGGGACGTCGGGTACCGAGGACCAACCAGAGCACATTTTACACTTTACATAGTGGGCGCTTTCAATGAGGGGCTCATAGCAACGCCTGGCTGCCCGCAAGAAGTTCGTTCCTTCTCCAGGTCGATGTCCCACATGGACATTTAAGGGAGAAGGCCCAGCCTCCGGGGATCACGATCCCCTGTAGTAGTTGCGAGGCAGCTTATACCAGAATAGACAAACATCAAATCCAGCCCTGTCCAATTCCAGAGTAATGTGGTTACACAGGGTTAAGTTGTTATAGCTAAACTGTAAAGAACCGGGTGCGTTTTTGTAAAACTTTTTCCTCCAGCTTACTTCAGCATTTTGTAAAAAAAAACCTCACCAAGGTTTTATCATAAAACATTTGGTAAAACTTTTTCAGGGGTTTTCCCATCCTCTAGTTTTGCTTCGGCTAAAACCGGGTCTCCAGAGGGTTATGGTGATATACACGATCTATTCTACTAGGGGCCAGTAGGTGTCATCAAGGGGTTTCTACTTAATAGTACAAAAATGTAGTAGTTCGGAGGAGCCAAACCAGTACCATATATACATCAACATATAGTAAACAATGCAGTTTTGATAAACAGTAGATAAAACATGCATAAGTAAAACAGTAGGATAAGGCTTATGAGAAAGAAGGTGCCTTGCCTGATGATCAGCAATATGGCAATATGTCCCTGCACTTCTTATTTAGATAACCAAGAATACCAATACCAATAATAATAAGATCTCTTCTTCTCGGCGTCAATACAAGCGCAACTATTCATCGTCATCGATTATACATGCAAACAAGCAAGACCACAATCAAAATAAGGCATACAAGCATCATTACAATACATCAAACAAACATACCACACATTACTCAAATCAGTAGGTTTTGATAGATTGAGTGGGTTGTAATTGGAATTACTTTAATTGCCCTTGTGGTCTTTGTTTTAGGATGTATTTGTCCAAATACCACCGGTTAAAGGGATTTAGAACTAGGCTTGGGTCTATGTGATGTAAATATGCAAGGATGATACCATCAGGTAGATATTGACAAAATAGGGCCAACAAAAGTGGTTTCACTATTTTATCACTTTTCTTTAATTTCTTATGAATATTCTAGTGATAAAAGATCTAGTTTTAGGAAATAATTCACCAGAAAAGTTCTGGAGCTCCAAAAATTATTTCCTTGGATGGTAAGGTAGATTTTTATGTACTGGTTCACTGAGAGTTTGAATCATGTCAAATTAATTAACAGAATGCACCCTGCAAATTCCCAAAGTCAATTTTGTAGTTGTTTTGTCTTTTTCACCAGATTAATTCTACAGAAGCTTTTGATATGATTCCAAGGGAAAATGATAGGTACTTTGAATACCTTTATGTAGAAATTGGAATCACCCAATTTGGATTTGTAAAACTTCTGTACTGATTTTTCTACTTGAAATACTCTAGGCAGAGATGATTAATTCACCAACATTAAACAGAGCCTCAATAAAATTTGATCTCCTGGATTTTGGTAGCCCTTAGTGTACCACATCACAGGGAGTTAGAATTAGGTCAATACATTTCATATATTGTCCTAGAGAATTTTCGAAAGACAGAATATAACTAATTTAGTCATTTTTATATCTTCAGATCTATAGCTCCACTTAGCTAGACGCAAGGGCTACTAGATAAGTGTCATTGTCTTGGAAACGGCATTGCCTGAGCATGCTAGATAGAGGTGTGGGAGCGAGCAGCACGACTGCGACGGTGTCCGTAGGCAGGATTTGGTACAAGCGAGTGTAGCGGGACACAGGAAGTACCCAGGTTCGGAGCCCTCGTAGTGAGGTAAAACTCTTTCTCCTGCATGTCTGACAATATATGTGGGTATAATCGCGCTACAAATGTGCTCCTGGAACTGTATCTGGAAACTGTCTAACTAGCAGAGTGTGTGCGTGAGGGAGCTAGCTAGCAAGCAGAGACTAAGCTAGCTAGCTATCGATCCAAGTGAGCATCCCCTGCATCGTGTGCCCCTCCTTTGGCATTTATAGAGCATGCCAGGGGACAAGGGTAGACCCACATGCCTAACTACACTATTGTCTATGTCATCTGATAAAGTAGTACATAGTGCTACACTATTTGTTACATCATCTGATAAAGCAGTGTACTAGGTCTTGTTGATGTCTTCTCGTACGTGAGTCTCAGGGAATCCAATGTGCTGATGGGTAGCGATCTGGAGTAGTAGCCGGTCCTGATCACTGGGATCCAATGCTGGACTGATCGATGGAGCTGAGGAGTAGCTGGCTGGATGTAATACGTGCAAGTGCCTAGCCGGCCATGCAAAGGTATGCATGCGATCATGCATGCTCAAAAGGGCCAACCGGCCATGCATGAGCCAAATTCCAATCGGCCATGCATGTGCTCACACACCAATGCATGGGTCATTCGGTAAGAATAATACCAGCCAGTTTACTTCGGTACGTGTTGATGACGTCGCAGTTTCTTGTGTGCTCTAGCCCATTTAGTTGATGAAGCTTTTCTCTCGTCTGTCTTTGGCGTCTTTGGGTTACCCGGGGAACATCCCCCGACACTAGCTCCCGAACGCGCGCTGATTTCACCCGGAGGGGGAAATTCGCGCGAGCTCCACAAAACTTGCTGTTATCGTTGTAGATGAAGTTCTTAAATGGCGTTCGGATGGACACCTCCAGCCCGGAAAGCAACACAACTACCGCGGGGGCGCGCGAGTTCACCCGCGGGGTGTAGCCCCCGAGATTCGGAGTAGCTGACGGAGGCAGGTGCTGTGAATCTTCTATTTCTGCCCTTTTTGACACCTCGAACTTGCTATCCGGCTGAACACCTTCAGCCGGACCGAAGAGCTTGATTACACCGGGGGCGCGCGAGCGCACCCGGTGGGTGTAGCCCCCGAGATTCGAAGTAGTTGGCGAAGACAGGTGCTTTGAATCTTCATCTGTACTTGAAATCCGACTCGGTGCAGTCGTGTGAAACAAACACACAGAAATGAACTTGCTGTCAGTACATCAACATATAGTACACGTGCTATCAGCCGGATAACGGTTTTATTTTTCAAAAACTAGCTCGTGCTTTTCTGAACACTTAATCACTTTCTCGTGTACTCTGCTGTTTACGCTGTGTCCTTGCCGGCCAGCCGGGTTGCGGTCTGGAGCCGGAACCGAAGGGGGAGCTGACAGTACATCGCGCACAGTACTGGAGGCTTAGCAGCCGGCAAATACCAACTAGGCACAAGGCCAGAATGTTCGATCTGTCGCATCCTTCGCCGTTTTTCATGTGGGATGCCTCGGGCTTTTGCTCTTGCTAGCCGGACAGCCGGGTTGTGGTCTGTAGCTGAGACGAAGAGTGGGCCTCTGACACCGTCGCACACTACTCAGTCGTTTTATGGATTTAGCAGGCCGGGCCAACTGGCGAGCCCCCGGGTAGGGGTTGTCGGCGCCGGAAAACTGAAAGCAGGAAGGAAAACAACATCTGGCGAGACCTCGAGGATTGCTCGAGGTCGGAAAACACTCACATTGTAGCTGTCGGTGTAGTAGGGTCGAAAACGCGATTCCGTAGTCGTTGCGGGTGCTAAAACGGTTCAACTGGCGTTCCAGCCGAATAGCCTGGCTCCAGCCGGACAGGCAACCAAACGCGGCGTAGCCAAATTCGGTCCCTAGCCGGCCAGACAACCAAACACGCCAGGACGCGCCGAGCTGGCCTAGCCCAGCCGAAACGGGGTCTAGCCGGTCCAACCGGCAACCAAACATGACGAAGTCGCGCGGGGTCGGCTCAGTCTAGCCGGAACGGGTTCGAATTGAACAGACAAACGGAGTCAGCCGGACCGAAACGGTATAACCAAAACTGTCATAGCCGGATCTGAAATTTTTCTCTGCTTCACTTTTTTCAGCCGGTTTCTCTTAACCGGACTAGTAATAGGCGGATTTCTTCTTCTCATTTTTTTCTCTTATTTTTTCTCCGAGCGACTACCAGCAATCGGCCCCTCTCCTTTCTTTTTTCTTACTTACTCTTTTTTTTTACTTCCTCACTTAGTGAGCCGGATTTCTTTTTCTTTTTCTTTACTCTCCTCTCTTATTTCTCTTTTTCTATTTTTCTCTCAACCGGCAATCCCAGTCGGATCTTGCTTTTCTTCCCTACTAGTTTTACCAACCGACTGACTGTAACCAGCCGGTCGATCCTTTTTCTTCTTCTCTCTAGCCGGATACAACCAACCGGACATCTTCTCTTTCACCTTTTTTTTTCTTTTTTTTTCTTTCTTGGCATTCCTAATCGGCTGGCCCACCACTTCTCCTAAACGGCTGTATCCAGCCGGTTTCTTTTCCTCCTGCATGCCCGCGAGCATGTACGCACGCGGCCAGGAGCCCGCCGGCTGCCCCAGCCTGCCCTTACTTTCCTTGTCGATAGGGAGAGACACGGGAGAGCGGCGCGCGCAGAGAAGCTTGCCGGGTGGAGCCTGGCGGTTTCCGGCGTCACGGCGACAGCGAGGCAGACGCGGCCCAATGCGCGTAGCCGCAGGCAGCCCGGGCGCGTGGCGGTGCAGCGGGCGGAGCGCGGGGAGCGAGCGGGCGGGCGTGGCGACGGCGGCGCGGACGCGCGCGCGCGACGGAAGGAGGCAGGGAGGCAGTTGTGCGGGCGTTGCAGAGAGCCGGACTCGATGGTGCGGCGCATGGGGAGGCGCTGCAGAGGCGGAGGATGCGCCCGGAGGAGCAAACGCGGACGCGGTCGTGACGCTGCCGGCGACACACAGCTAGCGCGGGTGCAGACGCAGCTTGCTGCGGACGCGGAGACGGTGAGGCCGACGGCGAGGTTGGCGATGACGCGGACGGGCTCGGGAGGAGACGCGCGCGTCTAACGCTATACGCGTACGCTGCATGCCGCCTTGCTTCATGCACGTACACGAGCGCGGGGAGGTGCTACTGCTTGCCTGCTGCCTTGCTCATGTACGTGCGCGTGCTAGCTGGCTTTGCCGCTCAGGTGCTAGGTGCAGCTACCTGCTCTGCCGATGCGAGCACACACGGGCGAGCGCTGCCGGTTTGCCGCACGCGGGGAGGCGGCGGCGCGCGGGCATGCGGGAGGCTCGCAGAGGCCTGCTCGCGGACACGGCAGGCAGAGGCGCGGACGTGCGCGGCTACCGCAAGCCCGAACACGGCCACGCCGAAATGGTCGAGGACGAACACGGCCGCGCGGAGACGGCGAGGATGACGAGCCCCCGGGCCACTTGCGAGGCGAAGACGACGACGACGCGGAGGCACGGCCAAGGCGGCGGAGATGCGAAGGAGATGACGAGCCCCCGAGAGACTTGCCGGCGAGGCGGAGGCGATGACGGCGTGGCGGCGGTGGCGAGGCCCCGATGAACTTGGAGGCACGGAGTTAGCGATGACGGCGCGACGAAGCTGACGAGCCCCTGAAAGACTTGATGGAGCGGTGTCGGTGACGACGGCACGGAGGCGGCGAGCCCCCGAGCAACTCGAGAAGGCATCGGTGCCGACGATGATGAAGTGGTGCCGTGCGGAACAAGCTCCGGCCGCAGCCATACCTGCCCCACGGTGGGCGCCAAATGCCGTTGTCTTGGAAACGGCATTGCCTGAGCAGGCTAGATAGAGGTGTGGGAGCGAGCAGGACGACTGCGACGGTGTCCGCAGGCGGGATTGGATACAAGCGAGTATAGCGGGACACAGAAAGTACCTAGGTTCGGACCCCTCGTAGTGAGGTAAAACTCCTCCTCCTGCATGTCTGACAATATATGTGGGTATAATCGGGCTACAAATGTGCTCCTGGAACTGTATCTGGAAACTGTCTAACTAGCAGAGTGTGTGCGTGAGGGAGCTAGCTAGCAAGCAGAGACTAAGCTAGCTAGCTATCGATCCAAGTGAGCATCTTGGGGACAAGTGTGGTTTTTGGTTTGAGATGGTACTAGATACCAAGACACAACTTGGGGAATTTTCTTGGAATTTATTGGGAAGGAAAAGTATTTTTAAATAATTATTTCTTGTTCCTGCCTTTTAAGAAAAAGGGCAAAAAGAAATAATAAAGCTCTTCAAAAATATTTATTTTTTAAAGTGGGAAGGTAGGGTATGATATGTGGACCTCAATTGAGCCAAAAGTTGGGGAAGTGTTTTGGCAAAAACCAAACTTTCCATTATGGAAGAAGTTTTGGAGATTTTGCCTATTAAAGAGATTAATTAGATTTGGGGCCATAATAATTATGGATAATATTTGATAAATCTTGATGATCAAGTTAGGTGATGTATACAAGGATTAGCAAGCATTTGCAACCTTGGGAATTGGAACTCCAACTTGAATTTGATGGAAAAACAAGGAGTTGAGGATCTAGGGTGATGTTACTTTCATACCACCAAAACCTTGTTGGATCTTGGAGCTCAGATCTCCCCTTGGGGCATGGTATATATGGATAGTTAGACCAAGTAATATATATGATCATGGCATAAGGAGTTTGGATTGGTTACATTTGAGGTGGTCTGGAAGTGATGGCAAACTTTGTTGAAAATAAGACCGCCATACCAAATGAGTCATGATGCCTTATAAACCATGTGGGTTTAAGAAGCACAAAGATCCACTTGGAACAAGTGAAGTAAATGTTGATATACCTATATTAGTAGAACACAACCATGCAAAGAGTTGGTCCATAGAAGGTTGGATGATGGTGTGAGCTTCTGTCAAAGTAGGCATGTTGACTAGATTTGCAGGAATAGTTATTTTTTTGCCTACAAAACCATCAAGAACAAGTGGGTTGGAGGATGATCTAACCAAGGGCAAGAATGGGCCTTGGTATTCCTTAGGATGGTTAGCAAGATGGTTCAAGTACATTACCAAAAATGCACAAGGGTTGAGAAAGGGATACATCCAAAAAAGGTGATGTTGAAACAGATTCCAGACTTGGTTTTGATGGGTTGCAAGGTACCAAAGCATCAGCAAGTGGATGATGTTGAAGTGTAGATTGAGCAGGAAGGATCCTTGGTTGATACTGGTCTTCATTGACTTGGAAGCTTCTAGAATTAGATCACTTCAGAGCTGATCTGGTTAAGGGTTTTAGATGATCACCTAGTAGTTAGAGATCAGATCCAGCTTTGTATTCTTGCTTAGGGTGTGGTGATTTGGGAAACACCTTGATCCTAGCGATGAGCTCCTAGAGTAGCTCATACTATCTCCTAAGCAGACAAATCAAGGAGGAGATCAAGGAAACTCATCTTACAAACAAAGCAAACCTACTACTAGGGTTACCATCAAGCCTAGCTCGAGGTAAAGATGCGTATTTTTAAGAGGATGTGGTTGGAGTCAGGTGAGAGTCCTTGGTATCTCTACCAATAGTAGAATTCGAAAGCTTTAAAAAGAGGTTTTGGGAAACCTAGAGATAAGATTAGTTGAAGGTCTATCTTGAAATCATAAGGAGATTATAATAGGTTGCTCTCCATAGTTGGGGAAATAGAAGCTACAAAAAGGGTGGAGGTTGTAAAGGTATCTTGGCTCATGTTTTGAAATGCCAGAATATTTGAGAATATGTAAAATGAGCCAAGACAGTTTTGTTAACTAGCTTTAGTCAATTAATGGTGAGGTAGGGAGTATATCATATAATACACCTTCAGGTGCATAAGCATATCCAAACAACAAGAAAAAACTTCAGCATTAAGAAAGAAAAAGTTTTTGTTCCCCCTGATTTTTGCATTCTGGACAACTAATCAGGATTGCTGAAATTGGGATGTTATAGACCTTCCCCCTTAAAAGAATCTCGTCCCGAGATTCAGGAGAGTAGGGTTAGGAGATTTAGAGTCAAGGTTAACACTATTGGTTTCAAGCGTGCTATCTTACGGACTCCGTCTTTGAAAGTGACTACTCTGTCGATGAAGTTGAGCTTCAGTCTTCGGGGATGCACGGAGAGTTGAGCAGAGTCTAGTCCCGGTTGCGAGGGATGACCTTCTTTTCCTTCCGGACACTATAATCGAGGGCTTAGACTAGGCGGACTGTCTCGATGCTGAACTTCACGGGGTACTCGTCAGAGGATAGAATCTGCGGCTTGGTGTACCTTTCTCTGAGGGTCTACGGCTCTTCTTTAGGGGCGTAGCATATCCTAATTAACGATTTTAAGGTCGATACTCCTGGTTTTGCTTCTAGTGAAGGGTTACTCTACTTTGGTGGGAAAGACGCAGTCTTTCCCCCTTAGGATTAAACTAGGGTAGAATTCTAGGAGTGGAAGTAATCCTTCCTTCTTAGAGTCGCAGATGGATGTTTTTGTTGGGTCGCAGCATAGAAAACAAAAAATTTCCTACGATGAGAACTACACGCCAAGATCTATCTACTAGGTACAAAGCAACGGGTGGACATACATCCAACAAGAACTTACCCTCAAAGAGAATGAGTTTTGTTAACGAGTAGGAACTCGTGGTTGATGTAGTCGTACACTTGCCGATCTCAAGATCGTGAGGAAGTCCGAGCGCCGCAACTCAGCAGCGCATCCGTACTCACACACACGTTCAAGCCACCGGACAACCTCCACCTCCTCGCTCCAGTGATCCAGCGGAAGCAACAACTCCTTCCAAATGAAATGCCACCGGGAACATGTATCTCGCTAATCCGAGACCATGGGGGAATAATTCTAGAGGGGGAGAGAGATCCTTCACAAGGAGGTGTGAGGATGAAGGAGGGAATGGATGGCCTTATATACGAGGAAGGGGGTGCCCCTCCTCTCCATGGCCAGCGCATGGGGGGTGACCCCTCACCTCCCCCATTCATGTGGTGGTAACCCCTCCACATTAAAATGCCTCTTCACATTCCCTTTTAAAGTCTCCACTTTAAATGCATTAAAATTCTCCAAGTTTAATGCTCTCTCATTTAATAAAATTCTTTTATTAAATTTATTCAGAATTTTGTTAATTACTTTAATTAACAAACATTCACATATAGCCCCTTGCAATATTTCAATATCACATGCAGAACCACTTTCTGCAATTTCACCCGAAACAATTTCCGGTTTCTATTGAAACAATTCATGTGCTTTGAAATTCTTTCGTCTCAAACATATGTGCTCCAAAATGGTGTCCGGTAACTCTTAAGGGTGTCACCCTATGGTTCGCGAATAATGCAAACATGATCGAGACCCTTCTCCGATCAATAATCAGCAGCGGGACTTGGAGATCCGTACTGACTCCTACACATTCGACGATGACTTTTGTGATCGTGAGAACCTTTAACGCTTGTAACTAAATCCCTTTGTCTCGCGATATATTACATGTCCGAGATTCGATCATCAGTATCTCCATACCTAGTTTGATCTCGTTACCGACATGCACTCTTTTGTTGTTCCCGTGATATAACATTCTAGTGATCACATCACTTGCTTGCAAGCTATCTCAATGTGATATCACCGAGAGGGCCCAGAGTATATCTATCCGTCATCGGGATTGACAAATTCCACTCTTGATCCATGAGCCTCAACATAACACCTTCATAGTACTGAACCCATCTTTATAGTCACCCTGTTACGGTGTGACGTTTGATGTTATCAAGATACTCTTCTGGTGTTAGCAATTAACATGATCTCATGGTCTAAGGATAAAGATTACTTTGTATGATGTTATAGCAATATAAACATAATGACTTGATCATAATGCTATACTTCCGATCAACAAGCTAGTCTATAAGAGAGGCATAACTAGGAACCCTTTTTGTTTATTAAACACACATGTATTGATGTTTCCGATCAATACAATTCTAGCATGCAAAATAAACATCTATCGTATATAAGGAATACATAATAACAACTTTATTATTGCCTCTCAAGGCATATTTCCTTCAGTCTCCCACTTGCACTAGAGACAATAATCTAGTTCACATGGTGATAAATCTAACACCCATGGATTTCTGGTGTTGATCATGTTTTACCCTAGGGAGAAATTTAGTCAACGGATCTGCTAGATTTAGGTCCGTGTGTACTTTACAAATCTTTATATCTCCATCCTTGACATGCTTGCGGATGGAGTGAAACCGGCGCTTAATATGCTTGGAATTCTTGTGAGACCTCGTTTCCTTTGCGTTGGCTATGGCTCCATTGTTGTCACAATAGATCACCATCGGGTCCAATGCACTAGGAACCACACCTAGTTCCGTAATGAACTCTTTCGTCCAAACTGCTTCCTGCGCTGCTTCTAAAGCAGCAACATATTCCGCCTCCGTCGTTGATCCAGCTACCACAGGTTGTTTGGAACTCCTCCAACTAACTGCTGCCCTGTTCAAGAGAAATACGTATCTGGATTGAGACTTAGAGTCATCCGGATCGGTGTCAAAGCTAGCATGAACATAACACTTAGCGACTAGCTCTTCTTCACCTCCGTATATAAGAAACATATCCCTAGTTCTTCTCAAGTACTTGAGGATATTCTTGACCGCTATCAAGTGTTCCGAACCTGGATCAGATTGGTACCTACTAGTCAAACTAATAGCATGTGCCACATACGGTCTTGCACATATCATGGCATACATTATAGAGCCTATGGCCGAGGCATAGGGGATCTTATCCATCATCTCTCTTTCTTCCAGCGTAGCCGGACTTTGAGTCTTACTCAATGTCTTGCCTTGCAACATAGGTAAGAACCCCTTCTTACTTTCGTCCATATTAAACTTCTTTAATATCTTATCAAGGTATGTACTCTGCGAGAGCCCAATTAGGTGCCCTGATCTATCTCTATAGATTTTAATGCCTAATATATATGACGCTTCACGAAGGTCTTTCATCGAAAATTTGCTGTTTAGATAACTTTTAACACTGTTTAAAAGATCTATATCATTTCAAATCAATAATATGTCATCCACATATAATATCAGAAATGCCACATTGCTCCCACTCACTTTCTTGTAAATACAAGCCTCTCCATAAGTTTGGCCAAATCCAAACTCTTTGATCACCTCATCAAAGCGAAGATTCCAACTCCGGGATGCTTGCTTCAGTCCATAGATCGATCGCTGAAGTTTGCATACCTTATTAGCATCCTTAGGATCGACAAAACCCTTAGGTTGTATCATATACAACTCTTCTTCAATATTACCATTGAGGAACGCAATTTTGACATCCATCTGCCATATTTCATAATTGAAATATGCAGCAATTGCTAACATAATCCTAACTGACTTAAGCATCACTACGGGAGAGAATGTCTCATCGTAGTCAACTCCTTGAATTTGTCGAAACCCCTTTGCGACAAGTCGAGCCTTATAGATGGTCACATTACCATCAGCATCAGTTTTTCTTTTGAAAATCCATTTATTATCAACGGCCTTTCGATCGTGAGGTAAGTCCACCAAGGTCCAAACTTGGTTCTCGTACATGGATTCCATCTTGCATTTCATGGCTTCTAGCCATTTGTTGGAATCTGGGCTCATCATCGCTTCATCATACGTCACAGGGTCATCCATTTAATCAACCATGAAATTCACAACAGGTGTCAGGGGGATGATCCCTAGGTACCCCATCCGGATAAGAAACAGGACAATCGGATCGCGTCCGGCTGACCAGATGCAGCCGGACAGGACAGGACGGGTTGGCTATCACCCAGTAGCCGGATCAGCAAGAGACAGCCGGATACGACGACATAGCCGGACCCAATCAGTGAGACAGGACGACGTGCGTATCAGTGCACGATACGCCCTGTACGATGACAAGACGGGCAACCACCTACCCATACCGAATAGTGGCCTGTGCTGACGACGGGCTCGCACGGCGTCCACTGTACCTACGACAGCCATACCGCTCATACACCGATAAGACAAGCCATACTGGATACTGTAGATGACTAGTCGGCTGGGACCCGCCTGTGGGGCCCGCCAGTCGGACTAGCTAGTGAGACCATTGCCTCTCTGCCTATATAAGGAGAGGCAAGGCCTCAGTTGGTCTTAGTGCATTTAAGGCAGTACCTAAAGAACACAGCTCAAGGAGCACTTGTAGTTAGTATATCTCACATAGTCAGATTAGGCAGGAGTAGGGGCTTTACCTCACCACGAGGGCCCCGAACCTGGGTACATCTTGCGTCCCGCCACGCTCGCTTGTATCCAATCTCGCCTGCGGACGCCGTCGATAGCTTCCCTGCGAGTCCCTACACCTCTATCTAACCTCCTCAGGTACTGCCGTTCCCAATACAACGACAGTTGGCGCCCACCATAGGGCAGATGGCTTCGACCGGAGTTACGTTCCGCACGGGACCCCGCACTTCAGTCGGTGAGCGCGTGGCCTCCAGCCTGGTGCTCACGCTTGGCAAGTTCGACTGCGTCATCAACAACGCCTCCTGCTTCGCCGGAACTTCCTTCCCAGCGAACGGCACCGTGCTGCTATTCGGTGATCTCCCCGTCTACATCGCCACCGTCCCAGAGCGTTTCCCTTGGGAAATCGTCTCTGTCGCGGAGCTGCCGCGCTCAGACGGCAGCACCTCCGCCGCACCCCGCGGCGTGGAGGTCATGATGGCAGGATCCAGCTCGCATCCCCGCCAGCCGCGGGAGCGAGGCGTGGACGAGGCCGGAACTTCCGCTCCCCCGCAGCCTCGGAACCCGGTGGAGGATGCCATTGATCGGCTCCTGACGCCGGTTAACCTCGGGGATAACCCGGAGGAGGCGGAGGCCAACTTCACCATGGAGAGACAGATCCTCCTCCAGGAGGCCATGGAGCTGGCAGCAGCCCGCAAGAAACTTGAGATCACTCGGCGCGAGTACGACCGCGCGCACGGCCTCACTCCAGCTACCGCGGAGCCGAGCTGGAGCGGCTAGGTACGGCGTCGGGGCGGTGAGCTGGGTAGGATGGAAAAGGACGGGAACCGGATCCCGCGCTTGCTCTCACACGGCCTACTTACAGCACGCCCATCAAGAACCTACGCGCGGCGCGAGCCGCAGTAGAGGAGCTTCCCAGCTTGGAGGGCGAGACGCGAGCCCGCTAGCACGCTCGTGTGCAGGAGCTCCTCCGCGTCGCGGACGAGCGGGCTGATGCCAACTGGCAGATGCAGTAAGACCTTAGCTACTCCAGAGGGAGCAAGCTACCTGCCAACAGCAGGGGCACGCCGCGAGACACCCAGCAGGCATCCTCCCCTCAGCCGCCCAGGGCCCACAGCAGGCGTCGCAGCTCGGGCCACAGGGGCCAGCCGCGCCAGGAGCAGACGGTGAACAGAAACCCACCACCTCCCCCACCGCCAGTCGGAGCGCCCAGACCAGCCGGTTCCCGTCTCTCGGGCCAGGTGGGAGCGCCCAACCCGGATTATCCGGATGCCCGCGACTACATCCAGCTCCTCGCTCAAGCGCGTGTCACGGAGGAGGAAAATTCGACCGGCCCGGTTTGTTTCGGACCCCGCATCCGGAACGAGCCGTTTCCGGATAAATTCTCCCTGCCCAGGGACACCCCCAAGTACGACAGCAGCATGAAGCCGGAAGATTGGTTGAACGACTATGCTATGGCAGTCGGCATCGCCCACGGGAACAAGCGCACAGCTGTGCGCTACGTCCCTCTCATGCTAACTGGGTCGGCAAGGACATGGCTCAATAGCCTTGCGCCCAACAGCATCAACGCGTGGCCTGAATTCGAGAAGGTGTTCGTCCGCAACTTCAACGGCATGTACGAACATCCAGGGCGCCCGCGCGACCTGGCCTTATGCGTCCAGGGCAACCGCGAGACCGACCGCGAGTACCTCGCCAAGTGGACGGAGCTCCGCAACACTTGCGAGGGCATCCTGGAGAGCCATCAGCTTCTTCATCGAGGGATGCCGAGAGGGCACCATGCTTCGCCACAGGCTACTGTGTGACGAGCCGAAAACCATGGCGGAGCTCATGACGGTTGCGGACCAGTACGCCACGATGGATGCCGCCATGAAGAAGCCCCTCCGAGTAAACACAGACGGCCGTCCGACTCCCACGAAGCCAGCTCGCGACCGTCCGAGCAATTCGGCTGGCGAAGCCGGATCCTCCATACGCCATGGCAACGACAATCGGTTCCATGGGGACCGCCAGGCCGGACAGCAGAAGCCTCGCTACCACGTGCAGCAGGTCAATGCTGTGGAGGGTGCGCCCGACGCACCGGCTAATGACGCAAGAAAGCAGAAGCCCTGGCTCACCTTCGACCAGATGATCGACAGCCCGTGAAAGTGGCATAGCGGTCCCTTCAAACTGGCTATGCACACCACTCGGAACTGCAGCTGGACCTGCCAGCTAAAGGACCAGGGCAACCAGCCTCGTCTCCCGCCTCCCCCACCGGGTGGACCCCCACTACCAGCTAGGGGAGCCAGTAATGATGGTAACGGCGGCAACGACGGCAACAACAACAATGGCTACCCCCAGCCGCACGCCGCCTACCACATCTTCGAGACGGAGCAGGACGACAAGCACAGCCGCAGGCAACGCTCCAAGGAGGTCAACGCCATCGTTTCTCCGGTCCCCCAGTACCTGAACTGGTCGGAAACCCCCATCACCTGGAGCCGGGCAGATCAGCCTGAGCATCTGCCGACTCCCGGGGGCTACGCCATGGTGCTCGACCCTCTCATCGTCTCCAACGCACGCACCTGCCGATTCTCGCACGTCCTCATCGACGGAGGCAGCAGCCTCAACCTCCTCTACCGGTCCTCGCTGGAGAAGCTGGGCATTCGCGAAAGCGACCTGCGCCCGACTACCATGACGTTCCACGGTGTACTGCCGGGGCCAGCCTGCGCCCCGCTGGGGAAAATCCAGCTGGACGTCATCTTCGGGACCAAGGAGAACTTCCGCCGCGAACCAATCTGGTTTGAGGTGGTAAATCTGACGAGCTCCTACATGCTCTCCTCGGGCACCCTGCCCTCGCCAAGTTCATGGCCATCCCCCACTACGCGTACCTCAAGACGAAGATGGCGGGACCCCACGGCGTGATCATCGTCCCCGGCTGCTTCAGGTGATCGATGGAGTGCGCCTCAACTGGCTCCAAACTAGCAGAGGCCCTTATCATAGCCGAAGAAAAACGCGCGATCATGCGCAGTGTGTCCATGGCCCAGCAGGACATTCCGGCTAGCAGCAAACCGGCTGGAGAAGGAGCTTTTCTGCCGGCAAAGGAGACGAAGAGGATCCTGCTCGACCCCTCTGATCTGACTAAGTTCGTCACCACTAGTGCCGGCTTGGACAGCAAATAGGAAGGCGCGCTCGTCGACTTCCTCCGTGAGAATCGGGACATCTTCGCATGGTCTCCCAAGGACATGCCGGGTGTGCCGAGGGAGTTCGCCGAGCACTCACTTCATGTGCGTCTGGATGCCAAGCCGGTCAAGCAACCTCTGCGCCGGTTCGCAGAGGAGAAGAGAAGGATAATCGGTGACGAGATCACCCGGCTCCTTGCAGCCGGGTTCATCATGGAAGTGTACCACCCAGACTGGCTGGTGAACCCAGTCTTGAAGTTGAAGAAGAACAAGACCTGGCGCATGTGTATCGACTACACCAGCCTGAGTAAGGCGTGCCCGAAAGACCCCTTCGCCTTGCCCCGTATCGATCAAGTCATCGATTCCACGGCCGGCTGTGATTTGTTGTCTTTTCTAGATTGTTATTCCGGGTACAATCAGATCCGGCTAAACCCGGCTGATCAGATTAAGACATCATTTATCACCCCCTACGAGGCTTTCTGCTATGTAACCATGCCTTTCGGCCTAAAAAATGCAGGCGCCACCTATCAGCGATGTATGCAGAAATGCTTGCACTTACAGATAGGCCGAAACATGCACGCTTACATGGATGACGTAGTCATCAAGACCAAGGAAAATCGCACACTCCTCGAGGATCTGAGAGAAACATTCGGCAACCTCCGCCAGTACCAGATGAAGCTGAACCCAGAGAAGTGCGTCTTCGAAGTACCATCCGGTCAGCTCCTCGGTTTCCTCGTATCACAACGAGGTATCGAGGCGAATCTGGAGAAGATCGCGGCCATCGAGAGGATGTAGCCGCCCAAGAACCTGCTTGGAGTCTAGAAGTTCACCGGATGCCTGGCTTCCCTCAGTCGTTTCGTCAGCCGGCTGGGGGAGAAGGCACTCCCGTTATACCAACTGATGAAGAAGACGGACAAGTTCTCCTGGACTTCGCAAGCCGACACCGCGTTTCACGACCTCAAGCACATGCTATCCACAGCACCCGTTCTAGCCACTCCAGCTAGCAAGGAGTCGATGTTGCTCTATATAGCAGCCACCAGCCGGGTTGTCAGCATCGTCCTGGTGGTGGAGCGCCCTGAGGAAGGCAAGGCTCAGCCAGTTCAGAGACCCGTCTACTACCTCAGCGAGGTTCTCTCCCTCTCCAAGCAGAACAACCCCCACTACCAGAAGATGTGCTATGGTGTGTACCTGGCATGCAAGAAGCTCAAGCACTACTTCCAGGAGCACCCGATCAAGGTTGTGTGCACCGCACCCCTTTCAGAAATCATCGGCAACAAGGACGCCACCAGCCGAGTCGCCAAGTGGGCCATCGAGCTCGCCGCCTACTCCATCCAGTACGAGCACCAGCTCATGATCAAGTCACAGGCGTTGGCAGACTTCCTCGTCGACTGGGCCGAGACCCAGTATCTCCCACCGGTTCCAGATTCGGACCACTGGCGGATGCACTTGGACGGGTCGAAGATGCTCGGGGGCTTGGGAGCCAGCATCGTGCTCACCTCGCCCAAAGGAGACCGGCTAGAGTATGTGCTGCAAATCCACTTCAAGGCCTCCAACAACATAGCCGAATACGAAGCACTAGCGCACGGGCTCCGGCTAGCCAAGGAGATCGGTGTCAACCGGATCCTGTGCTTCGGTGATTCGGACTTGGTGGTGCAACAAGTGTCCGGGGAATGGGACTCTAGAGATGCAAACATGGCTCTCTACCGGTTTCACATCCAGAAGCTCACTGCCTCCTTCGACGGATGCGAATTTCACCACGTCCCCCGCACCAACAACGAGGCAGCCGACGCGCTCTCCAATATAGGATCCACCAGGCAGGCCATCCCGCCAGGGGTCTCCTTGGAGCATCTGCACAAGCCATCCATCAACCCGTCGCCAGAGTCAGACTCCATCGTCAGGGCGGGAAGCGTTCCGGCGGCCGGAGCAGCGGAAACGGAGCCGGCAGAACCACCAAAGAAGAACTCCTGGACGACGAGGTAGAGGCCAGGAAAATCCGACACCGCGTGCATACATACACCATCATAAACGGCGAGCTGTACAAGCGCAGTGTATCCGGTATCTACTGCCGTTCCCAATACAACGACAACAAGATTGCCGTACAGTTTAGGAGCTACCCGTGTCCTGCTTGACCTGCGAGGTTCGGTAGTGTCCTCTTTCGGAGTTTCATGATCAATATCATTAGCTCTCTCTTCATTAGGTGAAGTCAACTCTGAAACAACTTCTGGTGCTGCGCTACTCACCATTTCATGAAGAGAAGGTTCAATAACCTCTTCGAGTTCTACCTTCCGACTACTCACACCTTTCGTGAGAAACTCCTTCTCGAGAAAGGATCCATTCTTGGCAACAGAAACCTTGCACTCGGATCTGTGATAGAAGGTATACCCAATTGTTTCCTTAGGGTATCCTATGAAGACGCATTTTTCCACTTTGGGTTCGAGTTTATCCGGTTGAAGTTTCTTCACATAAACATCACATCCCCAAACTTTAAGAAATGACAGCTTAGGTTTGATTCCAAACCATAATTCATACAGTGTCGTTTCAACGGATTTAGATGGTGCCCGATTTAAAGTGAATGCAGCTGTTTCCAGTGCATAACCCCAAAATGACAGTGGCAAGTTAGTCAGAGACATCATAGATCGAACCATATCCAATAAGGTACGATTACGACGTTCTGACACACCATTACGTTGTGGTGTTCCGGCAGGCGTGAGTTGTGAAACTATTCCACACTCTTTCATGTGTGTGCTAAACTCGTAACTTAGATACTCTCCTCCATGGTCAGACCGTAGAAATTTGATCTTTCTATTATGATGATTTTCCACTTCATTCTGAAATTCTTTGAACTTTTCAAAAGTTTTAGACTTGTATTTCATCAAATAGATATACCCGTATCTACTCAAATCATCCATGAAAGTAACAAAATAATGATATCCACCTCGTGCGGACACACTCATTGGTCCACACACATCAGTATGTATGATTTCCAATAAATCTGTCGCCCGTTCCATTGAACCGGAAAACGGCGTTCTAGTCATCTTGCCCATAAGGCATGGCTCACATGTATCAAATGATTCAAAATCAAGTGATTCGAAAAGTCCATCAGAATGGAGTTTCTTCATGCGTTTAACACCAATATGACCTAGACGGCAGTGCCACATATATGCAGATATATCATCATCAAGTTTAATCTTTTTAGCATTAACATTATGAATGCGCGTAATATTACTATCGAGATCCATCAGAAATAAACCATTCAACATAAGTGCATGACCATAGAAGATATCATTCTTATAAATCGAACAATTGTTGTTTTCAGATTTAAAGGAATGACCACTTTGCATCAACCATGATCCGGATACAATGTTCATGCTTAGTGCAGGCACCAAATAACAATTATTTAGGTTTATGACTAATCCCGATGGCATATGGAGAGGCAGCGTCCCTACAGAGATCACATCAACTTTTGATCCATTGCCGACCCGCATCCTGACCTCATCCCTTGCTAGTTGTCGCTTGTTCCGTAGCCCCTGAACCGAGTTACATATATTAGCAACCACTCCCGTATCAAATACCTAGGTGCTACTGCGAGTATTAGTCAAGTACACATCAATAACATGTATATCACATATACCTTTGTTTGCCTTGCCAGACTTCTTGTCCGCCAAATACTTGGGGCACTTGCGCTTCCAATGGCTAGTCCCCTTGCAATAGTAGCACTCGGTATCGGAGTTAGGGCTAACTCGGGGTTTCTTTTTAGGCGCGACAACATATTTGCCACCCTTCTTTCCCTTGTGCTTGCCTTTCTTGTCCTTCTTGAAACCGGTGGTCCTATTGATCATCAACACTTGATGTTCTTTCCTAATCTCCACTTCTGCAGTCTTAAGCATTGACAGAAGCTCGAGAAGAGTCTTCTTCATGCCCTGCATATTATAGTTCATCACGAAGCTCTTGTAGCTAGGTGGCAGAGATTGGAGAACACGATGTATGACCAAGTCAATGGGAATCGTTATTCCCAAGGACACAAGCTTATCGGCATACCCAGACATTTTGAGTACATGCTCACTAACGGAGTTGTTCTCCTCCATCATGCAGCTAAAGAACTTTTCAGTAGCATTATAACTCTCTACGGCAGCATGGGTATTGAAAATCATTTGCAATTCTCCCATGGTATCAAAGGCATTGCCATTTTCGAAACGCTTTCGAAGTTCTGGCTCTAGCCCATACAGTATGCCGGAATGAACTAAGTTGTGGTCCTCCTGACGAGTCACATAGACATTCTTTTCCTCGTCAGGGGCATCAGGAGCTGGTGGGGGGCCTAGCAGCGCATCTAGCACATATTGCTTTTGTGCAGCAGTGAGGAGAATCCTCAAATTCATAGCCCAGTTGGTGAAGTTGCTACCATTCGCAGTAAGTTTCTCTTTCTCCATGAACACATTGAAATTAAAAGCAGGTGGTGCATCTACAACAGAATTTGTAAAGTATATTTAGACTAAGTTTATGATTGATTGAGTTCAACTAATCCAAATTACTAATGAACTCCCACTCAAAAACGACATCCCTCGTGTCCTTTTGGTGATTACATGAACCAAATCCACTACACCAAGTCCGATCATCACGTGAGTTGATGTAGCTTCAAAGGCGAGCATCTATATGGGCATCATATCAACTATATGACTCATGCTTAACCTTTCGGTCCGTGTTCCGAGGCCATGTCTGTACATGCTAGGCTCGCCAAGTAGGAACCTTAGTATTCGCGTGTGTAAAACTGGCTTACACCCATTCCTATGAAAGCGTAGATTCGATTACACCCGATCATCACGTGATGTCTCGAAACACAATCCATAGAACGGTGCATAATCAAGGAAGAACACATTTTATCTTGATATCTAAAAGAGGGATCATCTTACAATGCTACCAAAAGTGCCAAACTAGCAGTATAAGATGCTAACATCTAATGTGTAAAGTGAGATGATATGGTCCATGCACTTGATCTCTATCACTTGCATCGTGGTATGATCTCTATCATTCCTTTGTGTGTAAGGCCAAGGTCTATGGAACTTAGACGTTGAATGTGTTGTAAGAGTATCTATCATAGATCTACTTACAACAATACCATATCAATACACTAGCCCAGCAATGATCTAAACTAGATGCCTCTAATTTATCAATTGCAAGTTTTACGTGGCTTAGGGCTTTCGGAGATAGAACCGCTCTCACCTACGAACATGATCCACAATGAGGATAACCAAGTTATTAGCAACTCGTTGTAAATTAGATATTGACTATAGTAGGAGAGACAGACACCCACCAGCCACTTATGCAAAACAAGTTGCATGCCAGTCGTGGAACCGGTCTCATGTACGATGACATGTAAGGTTGGTCTGGGCCGCTTCATCCCACTATGCCACCAATATCCAAAATACATAGAAGATGCAATAACATGATCATCATCTCCCACATATAAACATATGTGTACTACCCGTGCAAAGCACCTACGCATAGATCAGGCTCTGATACCACTGTTGGGTCCGCAGCATAGAAAACAAAAAAATTCCTACGATGAGAACTACACGCCAAGATCTATCTACTAGGTACAAAGCAACTGGTGGACATACATCCAACGAGAACTTACCCTCGAAGACAATGAGTTTTGTTAACGAGTAGGAACTCGTGGTTGATGTAGTCGTACACTTGCCGATCTCAAGATCGTTAGGACGTCCGAGCGCCGCAACTCAGCAGCACATCTGTACTCGCACACACGTTCAAGCCACCGGAAACCTCCACCTCCTCGCTCCAGCGATCCAGCGGAAGCAACAACTCCTTCCAGAGGAAATGCCACCGGGAACATGTATCTCGCTAATCCGAGACCATGGGGGAATAATTCTAGAGGGGGAGAGAGATCCTTCACAAGGAGGTGTGAGGATGAAGGAGGGAATGGATGGCCTTTTATAGGAGGAAGGGGGTGCCCCTCCTCTCCATGGACGGTGCATGGGGGGTGACCCCTCACCTCCCCCATTCATGTGGTGGTAACCCCTCCACATTAAAATGCCTCTTCACATTCCCTTTTAAAGTCTCCACTTTAAATGCATTAAAATTCTCCAAGTTTAATGCTCTCTCATTAAATAAAATTCTTTTATTAAATTTATTCAGAATTTTGTTATTTACTTTAATTAACAAACATTCACATATAGCTCCTTGCAATATTTCAATATCACATGCAGAACCACTTTCTGCAATTTCACCCGAAATAATTTCCGGTTTCTATTGAAACAATTCCTGCGCTTTGCAATTCTTTCGTTTGAAACATATGTGCTCCAAAATGGTGTCCGGTAACTCTTAAGTGTGTCACCCTATGGTTCGCGAATAATGCAGACATGATCGAGACCCTTCTCCGATCAATAATCAGCAGCAGGACCTGGAGATCCGTACTGACTCCTACACATTCAACGATGACTTCTGTGATCATGAGAACCTTTAACGCTTATAACTAAATCACTTTGTCTCGCGATATATTACATGTCCGAGATTGGATCATCGGTATCTCCATACCTAGTTTGATCTTGTTACCGACATGCACTCTTTTCTTGTTCCCGTGATATAACATTCTAGTGATCACATCACTTGCTTGCAAGCTATCTCAATGTGATATCACCGTGAGGGCCCAGAGTATATCTATCCGTCATCGGGATTGACAAATTCCACTCTTGATCCATGAGCCTCAACATAACACCTTCGTAGTACTGAACCCATCTTTATAGTCACCCTGTTACGGTGTGACGTTTGATGTTATCAAGATACTCTTCTAGTGTTAGCAATTAACATGATCTCATGGTCTAAGGATAAAGATTACTTCGTATGATGTTATAGCAATATAAACATAATGACTTGATCATAATGTTATACTTCGGATGAATGTTCATCACATCATTCCACCAATGGTGTGACCTTGTTATTAACAACATGCAATGTCCATGATCAGGAAACCTTGATCATCTTGTTAATCAACAAGCTAGTCTATAACAGAGGCATAACTAGGAACCCTTTTTGTTTATTAAACACACATGTATTGATGTTTCCGATCAATACAATTCTAGCATGCAAAATAAACATCTATCATATATAAGGAATACATAATAACAACTTTATTATTGCCTCTCAGGGCATATTTCCTTCAGTTTTGAAGGTTGTCGCCCATCTTCCTCCGGGAGTTGGAAGCTTCCGATGACGTCCACGAAGGTAGGTCCTACGGGGCTTATGTACTACGATTATTCGTACTTACCCAGTTGGAGTCTCAAATCCTCTAAGCGATTGGAACTGAGCGGTTAGCGATCCTGTGGCCCTTCCAATGGGTCTTCAGCTGAAACGGCAGAGGGACTTTGTAGGGTCTTTACTTAGTTTCTCCTCTGATAACTCCCGGGTTGTTGTTTGGAGGGAAGCGTCCAATTCTGGAGGTCTTCTGAAGTATCCTCTGGTAGACAGTCTTCTGAGGATTGAGTGGAAAGACGTAGTCTTTCCACCTTAGAGCTTCACTAAGGTGTTTTAGGAGTGACGCCGATCTTCTGTTTTGAAACACTGGCGTGATGCTAAGGGAGGTTGTATCTCCTTGGGTCTTGGTATGATGTCCTTGAGTGAAGTTCTATTGATTCAACCCTTGCGTGGGTGGCTTCCTATCGAAGTTTGATGGGTTTAGCTTATGTCAAGTTAGCGGTTAACGACTCTCTTGCTAGTCTTCGTACAAGGTAGGGTAGCTAACGTCATAGAAACATCTTCACTTGAACTCTTTTTGTTGCTTTTGCTCGATGGTGGAGTAAACTCGGTGTCTTCATGCGTCCTTGTCTTCAGGGACTGAAGTATTCTGGCCTTCTGGTGAGGATCATTCCGTTAGTTTGGGTAGGGTCAACTAGATTAGTTAGTCTCCTGAGGTGGTTAGAAGCTCTAATACACTAAAGGTTAGTGTGGTTAGGTCTTCACTTCTTGTCTTGGCTGACTTATTAGGTGGTTTCTTGTGGATATTGAGGATCCTTCGGTGATCGACTTCCAGCTCCAACGGAATTCTTGCTGTAGTAGACTGAGGAACAGGGGAGTGTTGCGCTATTGACGAGTCTTGAGAGGTGAGTTTGACGAGGTATGCCATCCTACTGAGGTGAAATCTTCGAGTTGATTCTGACTTGACGATGTCGAACTCCTGGTTCTTGTGATGCTTTTCCTCTCATATACTCTCGAGGTTAGTCTGGGTCTCATTACCGACAGCTAACACAGGGGTTCCTGAGTTACTAGGTGGGTTGTCGCTCCTCGAGTCACATTTTTAAGGTGGTCAAAGCAAACCAGAGCATACAAACAAGGCGAACAGAGCGAGGGGATCGCAATGTCCTCGGCAAACAACACACATCAAGCGACACAGGATGCACTTAGGCAAGCAAACACGGTCAACGCTAGGGACCAAGGAGTTAACTACTCGCGATGTAGGGGAATCCTATTATTAGGACTATTGACCCTAGATAGCGTCTTTCTTCATGTCGGAGTCACTATCTTGCAGATGAAGCCTTCGTCGTATCTTGGACGCTTCTTGATAGTGCAATATTTGATTTCTTCTGATTAGGAGGATTTCGCTGGTAGGGCGATCTTGTAGTCTCCTTGTGTTTGCTGGTAGTTTCTCCTCTTCATCTCATCCTCAACGTCTTCACCTGGTTCTAGGTCCTAGTTATTTGAAATCCATAGGTTTGAAGTTTGGACGAGAGTTAGAGGAAACCATTGTCGAAAGCATTTAATTAGAGTAAGGGAAGAAGTAGAACTTTTTGTAACTCATTGAGAAACTAGTTTTCTATAGTCGGGGTTTTCAAAATAAGATTCCTGTCTAGAGACCATGCTAACTAAGGTTCTCCTACAGTCAGGATGGCTCTGATACCAAGTCTGTGGGGCCCCGGATTAATCCTCCGAAAATCCCTGTTATGCATACAACCACGATCCCATGATCAGTTAGTCATGGCACATAACAAACAAGTATCAAAGTAAACATCCAATACATAACGAATACTTGTCATACCTTAGTTGCCATTATGGCTACATCGATCAACATCAGCGGAACTTCATTAAGCGCAGAGCCCGAGCCATTCCTTAACCTACAGGCAACTGACTGGGAGAACGTCCTAGCTCGCATAGTCGTCAACTCCACCTTCTTCTTGATATCTGACCAAGTTAATAGCCAGGGACAATGCCAGTGAGTACGTTGAATGTACTCGCAAACCACCTCAGGAAAATAATAATAACAAGAGGATATGCAATATGGCTGTATTAGTAGGAGGGCTTCAAGAAAGGTTCTTTTCTCAAATAGTTTCTCTTGTAGATATAGCATCTACATATCTTTGTTGAAAACTTTTGTAAACCATTTTGGAAACCTTTTGAAGAGTTTTGTAAACACTAGGATTGGGGAACCCATTTTTTCCCGTCTTCAGGTCGTCCCATGACCAAACTCCTTTCTCCTCCTTCCGACCATCCCATGGTCAAAAACTTTCTCCTTTACGACCATCCCATGATCAAAACATTTCCAAAGCCATTTCCTTTCCGAAATCCTTTTTGAAAAAAAACCCAGCACCGCTCTACAGAAGTTTGTCCAGCCCGTCCATAACCACGGACACGGCTATTCGAATAGATTTACTCTCTGCAGAGGTTGTACACTTTCCCCACATCATCCGGGTACACTACCCTGATCTACACCGATCATGAGTCGAGTAACCGATCAAGACTCTCCGGATGGCCACTCAAATATAAGTGTCTAACCTATGAGTGTTACTCCCCTCAAAATCGGGACGTCGGGTACCGAGGACCAACCAGAGCGCATTTTACACTTTACATAGTGGGCGCTTTCAATGAGGGGCTCATAGCAACGCCTGGCTGCCCGCAAGCAGTTTGTTCCTTCTCTAGGTCGATGTCCCACATGGACATTTAAGGGAGAAGGCCCAGCCTCCGGGGATCACGATCCCCTGTAGTAGTTGTGAGGCAGCTTATACCAGAATAGACAAACATCAAATCCAGCCCTATCCCATTCCAGAGTAATGTGGTTACACAGGGTTAAGTTGTTATAGCTAAACTGCAAAGAACCGGGTGCGTTTTTGTAAACCTTTTTCCTCCAGCTTACTTCAGCATTTTGTAAAACAAAACCTTTTTATTTCAAAACATCTCTTGGGAGGTCCCAGCTCACCAAGGTTTTATCATAAAACATTTGGTAAAACTTTTTCGGGGGTCTTCCCATCCTCTAGTTTTGCTTCGGCTAAAACCGGGTCTCTAGAGGGTTACGGTGATATACACCATCTATTCTACTAGGAGCCAGTAGGTGTCATCAAGGGGTTTGTACTTAATAGTACAAAAATGTAGTAGTTCGGAGGAGCCAAACCAGTACCATATATACATCAACATATAGTAAATAATGCAGTTTTGATAAATAGTAGATAAAACATGCATAAGTAAAACAGTAGGACAAGGCTTATGAGAAAGAAGGTGGCTTGACTGATGATCATCAATATGGCAATATGCCCCTGGACTTCTTATTTAGATAACCAAGAATACCAATACCAATAATAATAAGATCTCTTCTTCTCGGCGTCAATACAAGCACAACTATCATCGTCATCGATTATACATGCAAACAAGCAAGACCACAATCAAAACAAGGCATACAAGCATCATTACAATACATCAAACAAACATACCACACATTACTCAAATTAGTAGGTTTTGATAGATTGAGTGGGTTGTAATTGGAATTACTTTAATTGCCCTTGTGGTCTTTGTTTTAGGATGTATTTGTCCAAATACCACCGATTAAAGGGATTTAGAACTAGGCTTGGGTCTGTGTGATGTAAATATGCAAGGATGATACCATCAGGTATATATTGACAAAATAGGGCCAACAAAAGTGGTTTCACTATTTTATCACTTTTCTTTAATTTCTTATGAATATTCTAGTGATAAAAGCTCTAGTTTTAGGAAATAATTCACCAGAAAAGTTCTGGAGCTCCAAAAATTATATACTTGGATGGTCAGGTAGAGTTTGATGTACTGATTCACTGAGAGTTGGAATCATGTCAAATTAGTTACCAGAATTAACTTTGGAAATTCCCAAAGTCAATTCTCTAGTTGTTTGTCTTTTTCACCAGATTAATTCTACAGAAGCTTTTGATATGATTCCAAGAGAAAATGATAGGTACTTTGAATACCTTTATGTAGAAATTTGAATCACCCAATTTGGATTCACAAAACTTCTGTAGTGATTTTTCTACTTGAAATGCCCTAGGGAGAGATGATTAATTCACCAAAATTAAACATTGCCTCAATAAAATTTGATCTCCTGGATTTTGATAGCCCTTAGTGTACCACATCACAGGGTGTTAAAATTATGTCAATACATTTCATATATTGGCCTAGAGAATTTTCGAAAGACAGAATATAACTAATTTAGTCATTTTTATATCTTCAGATCTATAACTCCACTTAGCTGGACGTTAGGGCTACTAGATAAGTGTATCAACTACCAACCATATGGACTTTTATTTAAACCATTTGGGTATGTACAACTCACTGTGGAAATTATTTAGTGAAAAAGATACAGTTTAGTAGATTTAATGCCAGTAAATAATGATATTCATATTTGGAAAAGTACCAGTTCTGAATGTTGCACAAAACACTAAGGTACTTGGTAAAAATTATATCTGGACAAAAAGTAGTACTTTCCATTTTTATTTGTATTTAAACCGGCAGGGGTTACTGTAGATCTGGTAGAAATAAAAATTAAAAGGCAGGATAGCTGGGCTGGAATCCAGTCGAACTAGGCCACCAGGATAAAAATCCGGCCCACCCGGAGAGGACCACGCGCAGGAGAGGGTTCGAATTCCAGCCTGGCTGGGCCCAGGTGTAAGCGGGGGTAGGGAGTGAAGGGGTAAGGAGCGTTAGGGGTCGTCCGATCCGAAGGAGATCAACGGCTCCCGCTCTTCTCCTTCCTTTGTCTCAACTCGACAGGAAGTAACCCTAGGGGCGGCGCCGGCGGGGTCAGGGAGCTCACCAGGGAGCCTTATCCGGCCTCGGAGACGTGACGGGGAGACGTGGTGCTTGCCGCCGACCTCGACGATGGGTAGCAGCGTTCGCTTCGGCGCAGATTCAAGGTCACGCGCTTCCGCGACACAGCCGACTTCGGGAGCTCGCTAGGGAAGGCTTGTGGGTGTGTGCATGTCCATGGAGAGGAGAAAGAGAGGACCAGGAGGGATGTTGAAGCCATGAGGGAGCCCTTGGGGGTACGGAGAGGGCGGACTAGGGAGTGTAGCTCCGCTTGGGGGTGTCACCGGTGACGGCGTACTGGGTTCCTACAGTGAAAGGAGAAGCACCGGGAGGTAGTTCAGGTCCAGGGAAGCGATACAGAGAGTAGATAGAGAGCTAGGAGAGGCCGAGGATGAGCACATGCACTAACTCACGAAGGAGGCAGAGAGGAACTTTCCTCCTTTTCAATGGCGATGCGGAGCCAGGGATCTGGATCTAGAGCTCGGGAAGAGGTAGGTGGGAGTGTGGAGGCGAAATGAGTCCAGGGGAGGACGTGTAGTGGCTTCTGGTCCTTTATTTCGAGTGGGGGTGGTGCATGGTGGAACTTGTCCATGGGAGCAAGGGAGAGGAGGGAGCTGGTCATGGATTGGGTGAGAGGGACAGTGGGAAAGTGGTGTGTGGGCCTATGCATGACCAGAGAGGGTGAGAGGCGTGCTGCTGCTGGGGGTGGAGTAATTATCAAGATTTGGTGGGATTTTCTTTGCCTCTCTCTCTATCTCGTTTTATTCAAGCTCCAAGCACTAGGGACCAAATAGGGGTGTGCTACAGTGCATGACCAAAAGGGAGGGTGTGTGCTGAGGAAACTTGCTTGAGCAAGCTTGGTGAGGGTTTTGATGTTTGCAATAATAAAGTTTACCATTATTGGCAAAGGGGAAGGTTATGAAGCATCTATCAAAAGTTGATCTAGACCAGGTGAGGAAATGTACTAGAAGCTAGATGGGATCATGATAACTCCCCATGAATTATCCTGAATTTATTCAAGGATTTTTAGTCCACTAAAGATCATTTATTCAAAAAGTGCAGAAATGGTTTCTAGAAGCTCATTTGGTATTTTTTAATTGGACAAGTGTGGTTTTTGGTTTGAGATGGTACTAGATACCAAGATACAACTTGGGTAATTTTCTTGGAATTTATTGGGAAGGAAAAGTATTTTTTAAATAATTATTTCTTGTTTCTGCCATTTTTGAAAAAGGGCAATAAGAAATAATAAAGATCTTCAAAAATATATTTTTGAAGTGGGAAGGTAGGGTATGATATGTGGACCTCAATTGAGCCAAAAGTTGGGGAAGTGTTTTGGCAAAAACCAAACTTTCCATTATGGAAGAAGTTTTGGAGATTTTGCCTATTAAAGAGATTAATTAGATTTGGGGCCATAATAATTATGGATAATATTTGATAAATCTTGATGATCAAGTTAGGTGATGTATACAAGGATTAGCAAGCATTTGCAACCTTGGGAATTGGAACTCCAACTTGAATTTGATGGAAAAACAAGGAGTTGAGGATCTAGGGTGATGTTACCTTCATACCACCAAAACCTTGTTGGATCTTGGATTTCAGATATCCCCTTGGGGCATGGTATATATGGATAGTTATACCAAGTCATATAGATGATCATGGCAGAAGGAGTTTGGATTGGTTACATTTGAGGTGGTCTGGAAGTGATGCCAAACTTTGTTAAAAATAAGGCCGCCATACCAGATGAGTCATGATGCCTTATAAACCATGTGGGTTTAAGAAGCACAAAGATCCACTTGTAACAAGTGAAGTAGATGTTGATAGACCTATATGAGTAGAACAGAACCATGCAAACAGTTGTTCCATAGAAGGTTGGATGATGGTGTGAGCTTCTGTCAAAGTAGGCATGTTGACTAGATTTGCAGGAATATTTATTTTTTTGCCTGCAAAACCATCAAGAACAAGTGGGTTGGAGGATGATATAACCAAGGGAAAGAGTGGGCCTTGGTAGTCCTTAGGATGGTTATCAATATGGTTCAAGTGCATTACCAAAAATGCACAAGGGTTGAGAAAGGGATACATCCAAAAAAAGGTGATGTTGAAACAGATTCCAGACTTAGCCAAATTTGGCAGATTTAGGGTTTTTGACTAGAATGTGGGTGGTGATGATTTTCATAGGTTGCAAGGTACCAAAGCATCCGCAAGTGGATGATGTTGAAGTGTAGATTGAGTAGGAAGGATCCTTGCTTGAAATTGGTCTTCATTGACTTGGAAGCTTCTAGAATTAGATCACTTCAGAGCTAATCTGGTTAAGGGTTTTAGATGATCACCTAGTAGTTAGAGATCAGATCCAGCTTTGTATGCTTTCTTAGGGTGTGGTGATTTGGGAAACACCTTTATCCTAGCGATGAGCTCCTAGAGTAGCTCATACTATCTCCTAAGCAGACAAATCAAGCAGCAGATCAAGGCAACTCATCTTACAAACAAAGCAAGCCTACTACTAGGGTTACCATCAAGCCTAGCTCGAGGTAAAGATGGGTATTTTGAAGAGGTTGTGGTTGGAGTCAGGTGAGATTCCTTGGTATCTCTACCAAGAGTAGAATTCGAAAGCTTTAAAAAGAGGTTTTGGGAAACCTAGAGATAAGATTAACTGAAGGTCTATCTTGAAATCATAAGGAGATTATAATAGGTTCCTCTCCATAGTTTGGGGAAATAGAAGCTACAAAAAGGGTGGAGGTTGTAAAGGTATCTTGGCTCATGTTTTGAAATGCCAGAATATTTGAGAATATGTAAAATAAGCCAAGACAATTTTGTTAACTACCTTTTGTCAATTAATGGTGAGGTAGGGAGTATATCATATAATACACCTTCAAGTGCACAAGCATATCCAAACAACAAGCAAACACTTCAGCATTAAACAAGAAGAAGTTTTTGTTCCCCCTGATTTTTGCATTCTGGACAACTAATCAGGGTTGCTGAAATTGGGATGTTACACATTGCATGTGTGTTATTTCCACAAACTACATATGGATCCACCAGAGTCATTGCATGTGTGTTCTTTTCCACAAACCACATGGATCAACCAATGGCATTGCATGTGTGTTCTTTTCAAAAACCACACATGGATCAACCAATGGCATTGCATGTGTGTTCTTTTCACAACCCACATATGGATCAACCAATGCCATTGCATGCATGTTCTTTCCACAAATCACTTATGTAGCCACTCGAGTAATTGCATGTGTGTTCTTTTCACAAACTACACATGGATCAACCAATGTCATTGCATGTGTGGTCTTTCCACAAACCACATATGGATCCACTAGAGTCATTGCATTTGTGTTCTTTCCACAAACCACATATGGATCCACTGAGTCATTGCATGTCTGTTTTTTCCACAAACCACATGGATCAACCAGAGTCACTTCATGTGTGTTCTTTCCACAAACCAGACATGAATCCACCAGAGTAATTGCATGTGTGTTCATGTCACAAACCACACATGGATCCACCAATGTCATTGCATGTGTTTTCTTACCATGAACCACATATGGATCCACCAGTGTCATTGCATGTGTGTTCTTTCCACAAACCGCATAAGGATCCACCAGAGTCATTGCATGTGTGTTATTTTCACAAACAACACATGTATCCACTAGAGTCATTGCATGTGTGTTCTTTCCACAAACCACATATGGATCCACCAGAGTCATTGCATGTGTGTTCTTTCCACAAACCAAATATGGATCCACCTATGTCATTGCATGTGTGTTGTTTTCACAAACCACATATGGATCCACTAGAGTCATTGCATGTGTGTTCATTTCACAAACCACACATGGATCCACCAGAGTAATTGCGTGTGTGTTCATGTCAGAAACCACACATGGATCCACCAATGTAATTGCATGTGTGTTCTTTCCATGAACCACATATGGATCCACCAATGTCATTTCATGTGTGTTCTTTCCACAAACCACATATGGATCCACCAATGTCATTGCATGTGTGTTCTTTTCCACAAACCACATATGGATCCACTAGAGTTATTGTATGTGTGTTCTTTCCACAAACCACATATGGATCCACCAGAGTCATTATATGTGTGTTCTTTTCCACAAACCACATGTATCAAGCAATGGCATTGCATGTGTGTTGTTTTCACAAATCATATATGAATCAACCAATGTCATTGCATGTGTGTTCTTTTCACAACCCACATATGGATCAACCAATGTCATTGCATGTGTCTTCTTTCCACAAACCACATATGTACCCACTAGAGTCATTGTATGTGTGTTCTTTTCCACAAACCACATATGGATCCACTAGAGTCATTGCATGTGTGTTCTTTCCACAAACCTTATATGGATCCACCGAAGTCATTGCATGTGTGTTCTTTCCACAAACCAAATATGGATCCACCAATGTCATTGCATGTAAGTTCTTTTCACAAACCACATATGGATCCACTAGAGTCATTGCATGGGTGTTCTTTTGACAAAGCACACATGGATCCACCAGAGTCATTACATGTGTGTTCTTTCCACAAACCACATGGATCAACCAATGTCATTACATGTGTGTTCTTTTGACAAAAAACATGGATCAATCAAGGGCATTGCATGTGTGTTATTGTCATAAACCACATATGGATCAACTAATGTCATTGCATATGTGTTGATGTCACAAACCACAAATGGATCCACCAATGTCATTGCATGTGTGTTCTTTCCCTAAACCACATATGGATCAACCAGAGTCATTGCATGTGTGTTATTTCCACAAACCACACATGGATCCACTAGAGTAATTGCATGTGTGTTCATGTCATAAACCACACATGGATCCACCAATGTCATTGCATGTGTGTTCTTTCCACAAACCACATATGGATCCACTAGAGTCATTGCATGTGTGTTCTTTTCACAAACTACATATGGCTCCACTAGAGTCAATGCATGTGTGTTCTTTCCACAAACCACATGTGGATCCACTAGAGTCATTGCATGTGTGTTCTTTCCACAAACCACATATGGTTCCACCAGAGTCATTGCATGTGTGTTATTTTCCACAAACCACATGTATCAACCAATGGCATTGCATGTGTGTTCGTTTCACAAACCATATATGGATCAACCAATGGCATTGCATGTCTGTTCCTTTCACAACCCACATATGAATCAACAAATGACATTGCATGTGTGTTCTTTCCACAAAGCACATATGTACCCACTAGAGTAATTGCATGTGTGTTCATTTCCACAAACCACATATGGATCCAGTAGAGCCATTGCATGTGTGTTATTTCCACAAACTACATATGGATCCACTAGAGTCAATGCATGTGTGTTCTTTTCCACAAACCACATGGATCAACCAATGGCATTGCATGTGTGTTGTTTTCAATAACCACAGATAGATCAACCAATAGAATTGCTTGTGTGTTCTTTTCACAACCCACAGATGGATCAACCAATGTCATTGCATGCATGTTCTTTCCACAAACCACATATGTACTCACTTGAGTAATTGCATGTGTGTTCTTTTCACAAACCACACATGGATCAACCAATGTCATTGCATGTGTGGCCTTTCCACAAACCACATATGGATGCACCAGAGTCATTGCATTTGTGTTCTTTCCAGACACCACATGTGGATCCACCAGAGTCATTGCATGTCTATTTTTTCCACAAACCACATGGATCAACCAGAGTCATTGCATGTGTGCTCTTTCCACAAACCACACATGGATCCACCAATGTCGTTGCATGTGTGTTCTTTCCATGAACCACATATGTATCCACCAATGTCATTGCATGTGTGTTCTTTCCACAAACCACATAAGGATTCACCAGTTATTGCATGTGTGTTCTTTTCACAAACCACATATGGATCCACTAGAATCATTGCATGTGTGTTCTTTCCAAAAACCACATATGGATCCTCCAGAGTCATTGCATGTGTGTTCTTTCCACAAACAAAATATGGATCCAGCAATGTCATTGCATGTGTGTTCTTTTCACGAACCACATATGGATCCACTAGAGTCATTGCATGTGTGTTCTTTTGACAAACCACACATGGATCCACCAGAGTCATTGCATGTGTGTTCTTTCCACAAACCACATGGATCATCCAATGCCATTACACGGGTGTTCTTTTTACAAACAACATGGATCAACCAATGGCATTGCATGTGTGTTATTGTCATAAACCACATATGGATCAACCAGATATGGATCCACTAGAGTCATTGCATGTGTGTTCTTTCCACAAACCACATATGGATCCACCAGAGTCATTGCATGTGTGTTCTTTCCAGAAACAAAATATGGATCCACCAATGTCATTGCATGTGTGTAGTTTTCATAAACCACATACGGATCCAATAGAGTCATTGCGTTTGTGTTCTTTTCACAAACCACACATGGATCCACCAGAGTAATTTCATGTGTGTTCATGTCACAAACCACACATGGATCCACCAATGTAATTGCATGTGTGTTCTTTCCATGAACCACATATGGATCCACCATTGTCATTGCATGTGTGGTCTTTCCACAAATCACATATGGATCCACCAATGTCATTGCATGTGTGTTCTTTTCCACAAACCACATATGGATGCACCAGAGTCAGTGCATTTGTGTTCTTTCCACAAACCACATATGGATCCACCAGAGTCATTGCATGTCTATTTTTTCCACAAACCACATCGATCAACCAGAGTCATTTCATGTGTGTTCTTTCCACAAACCACACATGAATCCACCAGAGTAATTGCATGTGTTCCCATGACCCAAACCACACATGGATCCACCAATGTCATTGCATGTGTGTTCTTTCCATTAACCACATATGGATCCACCAATGTCATTGCATGTCTGTTCTTTCCACAAACCACATAAGGATCCACCAGAGTCATTGCATGTGTGTTCTTTTCGCAAACCACATATGGATCCACTAGAGTCATTGCATGTGTGTTCTTTCCACAAACCACATATGGATCCACTAGAATCATTGCATGTGTGTTCTTTCCACAAACAAAATATGGATCCAGCAATGTCATTGCATGTGTGTTCTTTTCACAAACCACATATGGATCCACTAGAGTCATTTCATGTGTGTTCTTTTCACAAACCACACATGGATCAACCAATGTCATTGCATGTGTGGTCTTTCCACAAACCACATATGGATGCACCAGAGTCAGTGCATTTGTGTTCTTTCCACAAACCACATATGGATCCACCAGAGTCATTGCATGTCTGTTTTTTCCACAAACCACATCGATCAACCAGAGTCATTTCATGTGTGTTCTTTCCACAAACCACACATGAATCCACCAGAGTAATTGCATGTGTTCTCATGACCCAAACCACACATGGATCCACTAGAGTCATTTCATGTGTGTTCTTTTCACAAACCACACATGGATCCACTAGAGTCATTACATCTGTGTTCTTTCCACAAACCACATGGATCAACCAATGTCATTACATGTGTGTTCTTTTGACAAACAACATGGATCAACCAATGGCATTGCATGTGTGTTATTGTCATAAACCACATATGGATCAACCACATATGGATCCACTAGAGTCATTGCATGTGTGTTCATGTCACAAACCACACATGGATCCACCAATGTTATTGCATGTGTGTTCTTTCCACAAACCACATACGGATCCACTAGAGTCATTGCATGTGTGTTCTTTTCCCAAAGCACATATGGATCAACTAGAGTCATTGCATGTGTGTTCTTTCCACAAACCACATACGGATCCACCAGAGTCATTGCATGTGTGTTCTTTTCCACAAACCACATGGATCAACCAATGGCATTGCATGTGTGTTCTTTTCAAAAACCACACATGCATCAACCAATGGCATTGCATGTGTGTTCTTTTGACAACCCACATATGGATCAACCAATGTCATTGCATGCATGTTCTTTCCACAAACCACATATGTACCCACTCGAGTAATTGCATGTGTGTTCTTTTCACAAACCACACATGGATCAACCAATGTCATTGTATGTGTGGTCTTTCCACAAACCACATATGGATCCACTAGAGTCATTGCATGTGTGTTGTTTCCACAAACCACATGGATCAACCAATGTCATTACATGTGTGTTCTTTTGACAAACAAGATGGATCAACCAATGGAATTGCATGTGTGTTATTGTCATAAACAAAATATGGATCAACCACATATGGATCCACTAGAGTCATTGCATGTGTATTGTTTTCACAAACCACATATGGATCCACTAGAGTCATTGCATGTGTGTTCCTTCCACAAACCACACATGGATCCACTAGAGTCATTGCATGTGTGTTCTTTCCACAAACCACATATGGATCCACCGGAGTCATTGCATGTGTGTTATTTTCCACAAACCACATGTATTAACCAATGCCATTGCATGTGTGTTCTTTTCACAAACCATATATGGATCAACCAATGGCATTGCATGTCTGTTCTTTTCACAACCCACATATGGATCAACCAATGTCATTGCATGTGTGTTCTTTCCACAAAGCACATATGTACCCACTAGAGTAATTTCATGTGTGTTCATTTGCACAAACCACATATGGATCCAGTAGAGTCATTGCATGTGTGTTATTTCCACAAACTACATATGTATCCAATAGAGTCATTGCATGTGTGTTCTTTTCCACAAACCACATGGATCAGCCAATGCCATTACACGGGTGTTCTTTTTACAAACAACATGGATCAACCAATGGCATTGCATGTGTGTTATTGTCATAAACCACATATGGATCAACCAATGTCATTGCATGCATGTTCCGTCCACAAACCACATATGTACCCACTCGAGTAATTGCATGTGTGTTCTTTTCACAAACCACACATGGATCAACCAATGTCATTCCATGTGTGGCCTTTCCACAAACCACATATGGATGCACCAGAGTCATTGCAGTTGTGTTCTTTCCACAAACCACATGTGGATCCACCAGAGTCATTGCATGTCTGTTTTTTCCACAAACCACATGGATCAACTAGCGTCATTGCATGTGTGTTGTTTCCACAAACCACACATGAATCCACAAGAGTAATTGCATGTGTGTTCATGTCACAAACCACACATGGATCCACCAATGTCATTGCATGTGTGTTCTTTCCATGAACCACATATGTATCCACCAATGTCATTGCATGTGTGTTCTTTCCACAAACCACATGTGGATCCACCAGAGTCATTGCATGTGTGTTCTTTTCACAAACCACATATGGATCCACCAGAGTCATTGCATGTGTGTTCTTTCCACAAACAAAATATGGATTCAGCAATGTCATTCCATGTGTGTTCTTTTCATGAACCACATATGGATCCACTAGAGTCATTGCATGTGTGTTCTTTTGACAAACCACGCATGGCTCCACTAGAGTCATTGCATGTGTGTTCTTTCCACAAATCACATGGATCAGCCAATGCCATTACATGTGTGTTCTTTTGACAAACAACATGGATCAACCAATGGCATTGCATGTGTGTTATTGTCATAAACCACATATGGATCCACTAGAGTCATCGTATGTGTGTTCTTTCCACAAACCACATATGGATCCACCAGATACATTGCATGTGTGTTCTTTCCAGAAACCACATATGGATCCACCAATGTCATTGCATGTGTGTAGTTTTCACAAACCACATATGGATCCACTAGAGTTTATTACGTGTGTGTTCTTTTCACAAACCACACATGGATCCACCAGAGTAATTTCATGTGTGTTCATGTCACAAACCACACATGGATCCACCAATGTAATTGCATGTGTGTTCTTTCCATGAACCACATATGGATCCACCAATGTCATTGCATGTGTGTTCTTTCCACAAACCACATATGTACCCACTCGAGTAATTGCATGTGTGTTCTTTTCACAAACCACACATGGATCAACCAATGTCATTGCATGTGTGGCCTTTCCACAAACCACATATAGATGCACCAGAGTCATTGCATTTGTGTTCTTTCCACAAACCACATATGGATCCACCAGAGTCATTGCATGTCTGTTTTTTCCACAAACCAGATCGATCAACCAGAGTCATTTCATGTGTGTTCTTTCCACAAACCACACATGAATCCACCAGAGTAATTGCATGTGTGATCATGTCACAAACCACACATGGATCCACCAATGTCATTGCATGTGTGTTCTTTCCATTAACGACATATGGATCCACCAATGTCATTGCATGTGTGTTCTTTCCACAAACCACATAAGGATCCACCAGAGTCATTGCATGTGTGTTCCTTTCGCAAACCACATATGGATCCACTAGAGTCATTACATGTGTGTTCTTTCCACAAACCACATATGGATCCACTAGAATCATTGCATGTGTGTTCTATCCACAAACAAAATATGGATCCAGCAATGTCATTGCATGTGTGTTCTTTCCACAAACCACATAAGGATCCACCAGAGCCATTGCATGTGTGTTCTTTTCGCAAACCACATATGGATCCACTAGAGTCATTGCATGTGTGTACTTTCCACAAACCACATATGGATCCACTAGAATCATTGCATGTGTGTCCTATCCACAAACAAAATATGGATCCAGCAATGTCATTGCATGTGTGTTCTTTTCACAAACCACATATGGATCCACTAGAGTCATTTCATGTGTGTTATTTTCACAAACCACACATGGATCCACTAGAGTCATTGCATCTGTGTTCTTTCCACAAACCACATGGATCAACCAATGTCATTACATGTGTGTTCTTTTGACAAACAACATGGATCAACCAATGGCATTGCATGTGTGTTATTGTCATAAACCACATATGGATCAACCACATATGGATCCACTAGAGTCATTGCATGTGTGTTCTTTCCAAAAACCACATATGGATCCAGTAGAGTCATTGCATGTGTGTTCTTTCCAAAAACCAAATATGGATCCACCAATGTCATTGCATGTGTGTAGTTTCACAAACCACATATGGATCCACTAGAGTCATTGCGTGGGTGTTCTTTTCACAAACCACACATGGATGCACCAGAGTAATTGCATGTTTGTTCATGTCACAACCCACATATGGATCCACCAATGTAATTACATGTGTGTTCTTTCCATGAACCACATATGGATCCACCAATGTCATTGCATGTGTGTTCTTTCCACAAACCACATATGGATCCACCAATGTCATTGCATGTGTGTTCTTTTCCACAAACCACATATGGATCCACTAGAGTCATTGCATGTGTGTTCTTTCCACTAACCACATATGGATCCACCAGAGTCATTGCATGTGTGTTCTTTTCCAAAAACCACATGTATCAAGCAATGGCATTGCATGTGTGTTCTTTTCACAAACCATATATGGATCAACCAATGACATTGCATGTGTGTTCTTTTCACAACCGACATATGGATCAACCAATGCCATTGCATGCATGTTCTTTCCACAAATCACTTATGTACCAACTAGAGTAGTAATTTCATATGTGTTCTTTTCCACAAAACACATATGGAACCACTAGAGTCATTGCATGTGTGTTACACAAACCTTATATGGATCTACCAGAGTCATTGCATGTGTGTTCTTTCCACAAACCAAATATGGATCCACCAATGTGATTTCATGTGTGTTCTTTTCACAAACCACATATGGATCCACTAGAGTCATTGTATGTGTGTTATTTTCACAAACCACACATGGATCCACCAGAGTTATTGCATGTGTGTTATTTCCACAAACCACATGGATCAACCAATGTCATTACATGTGTGTTCTTTTGACAAACAGCATGGATCAACCAAGGGCATTGCATGTGTGTTATTGTCATAAACCACATATGGATCAACTAATGTCATTGCATGTGTGTTCATGTCACAAACCACAAATGGATCCACCAATGTCATTGCATGTGTGTTTTTTCCATGAACCACATATGGATCAACCAGAGTCATTGCATGTGTGTTCTTTCCACAAACCACACATGGATCCACCAGAGTAATTACATGTGTGTTCATGTCACAAACGACACATGGATCCACCAATGTCATTAGATGTGTGTTCTTTCCACTAACCACAAATGGATCCACTAGAGTCATTGCATGTATGTTCTTTTCACAAACCACATATGGATCCACTAGAGTCATTGCATGTGTGTTCTTTCCACAAACCACATATGGATCCAATAGAGTCATTGCATGTGTGTTCTTTTCCCAAACCACATATGGATCCACTAGAGTCATTGCATGTGTGTTCTTTCCACAAACCACATACGGATCCACCAGAGTCATTGCATGTCTGTTTTTTCCACAAACCACATGGATCAACCAGAGTCATTGCATGTGTGTTCTTTCCACAAACCACACATGGATCCACCAGAGTAATTGCATGTGTGTTCTTTTCACAAACCACATATGGATCAATAAATTTCATTGCATGTGTGTTCTTTTCACAAACAACATATGGATCCATGATACGTCCATTTTGCATCACTATTCTATGTCTTAATTCACTATTATTCATTGACATATTTCATATTGAGAGGTGATACTTATGTTATTTCATCTATTTTTGCATTGTTGATGACTTTTGGAGCATGGACCGATGCAGTCAGGATTCTGATGGAAAAGGTGTTGTTTGGAGGAAAAATTCGCGAAGATCAGAAAATCCGGGAAAATATACGAAAAATCCTATTTTTCCAGAAGACTAAGGGTGCCAGAAGATGGAGTGTAGATGGGCCACAGGGGGCCCACACCACCTCATGGCGCGGGCAGGCCTAGGCCGCACCAGGAGGTGGTGTGGCCACCCTGGCCCACTCCAGCCTCTCCCCTCTAGCGCATATCAACCTCCCGAAACCCTAAGACTAGGGGAGCGACCATAGAAAGATTCTACCGCCTCTGCGGGGCGGAAAACACCGAGAGAGAAAGATCTCTCCGGCAGACATATTCCTGCCAGGGGAATTCCTTCCCGGGGAGGGGAGATCGTCGCCATCAACACCACCATCAAGCTGGACTTCATCGGGATCATCGTCATCATCATCACAATCATCCCCATCAGCACCCTCATCACCATCTCCATATTGCTGTAACAATTGCGTTAAATATTGCATTAGTTCATAGGGGAAACTTTCCCGATGTTGATTACTCTTTGTAGTTGATGCTATTGAGTGAACCATTGAATTATTATTTATGTTCAGATTGTTATGCATCATTATTCCATCTCTGATCATGATCCATATGATGTCTTTTCAGTAGTTCATTTTGTTCTTGAGGACATGGGAGAAGTCTTATTGTTGGTAGTGGAGTTGTGTTGAGAAAGATTCAATAGATTATTATTTAAGTTGTGGTGTACTTCTTCTAGTGGTGTCATGTGAACGTCGACTACATGACACTTCACCTATATGGGCCTAGGGGAATGCATTATGTATTTGGCTACTAATCGTAGGGGTTGCCAGAGTGACAGAAACCTGAACCCCCGTTAGGAAACCATTGCACAAGGGACGTAAGGGTCTTAGAGTTTAAAGCTGTGGTTAGGTTTCTACCTTAATTACTTTCTTGTACTTACAGATGTTTGCAAGGGGTATAATCACAAGTATGTATTAGTCTTTGATGGGGCGGTACATTAGCACAGGTTCACCCACACAACACTTAGCAAGCTAAAGGAGATTAATCAACTATATGAAGCAAAAGCATTTGATAGTCTTCCCATGTGTCCTCGAGAACGTTTGGTCATCTTAAGTAATACAATCGGCTTGTCCTTTGCTGCATAAAGGATTGGGCCACTTGCTGCATTTATTCCTACTATCTTTTATTTACTCGTACTTTGTTTACTTGCTTTATCGAAAACCCCTAAAAATCCGTTTGCTAAGTATTTGCAGAGAATTCCTGATCCATACCACTAGCCAGCACCTTCTGCTCCTCATTGGGTTCGACACTCTTACTTATCGAAAATACTGCGATACACCCCATATAGTTGTGGGTCATCAAGACTATTTTCTGGCGCCGTTGCTGGGGAGTGAAGCGCTATTGGAGAGTGGAACTGGTAAAGGAAACTTCTACTATGAGTATTGCTTACTACTGTTAGTTGCTTTATTTTCGTGATGGATAATTCGCTGAGTTTCTTATTTGCTAATGCTACTACCACTGCTAAGGTAGTAGATAAGCCACCCCCTGCTGAGAATGATGTTTTCAAAATACCTACAAGAATTATTGATCGTGTTATGGATAACTACTATGTTGGGGATGGACCTGTCCATCTCGGTGATCTTTTACTCTTTATACACGAATTATGCGGGTTGTTCAAGTGTGCAGGTATTACTACAGATCAAGTTAAGAAGAAGTTATTCTCATATCACTAAAAGGAAGAGCTGAGGAATGGTATAAGCTGCTGAAGAATGGTCAAGCTTTGGAATGGGAGGAAATAGTGCCTCTCTTTTATTCAAAGTTTTATCCTCCTAGTGAGATTCATAAAGATCGGAATCAAATATACAATTTTTGGCCTCTTGATGGAGAGAGTACAGCTCAAGCTTGGGGGAGATTGAAGTTACTAATGCTCAAATGTCCCATTCATGAGCTCCCCAACAATATTATTATCAATAACTTCTATGCAAGGCTCCCTCTACATGATAAAGATTTATTGGATGCTTCTTGTGCTGGATCATTCACTTGTATGGAAGAAGAAGCTAAATGGGATCTTCTGGATCGTATTCAAGACAATGCTGAAGCTTGGGAGAATGACAAAGGTAGAAATTTAGGTATAAATTATGATTATGAATGCATTGAATCTTTTATGGGAACTGATGACTTTCAAAATATTAAAAATGCTTATGGTCTAGACTCTCAAGCTATTGCTTCTTATTTTAAGGCTTTTGCTTCCTACATTGAAGTGCCTAAAAAGAAGTGGAATAAGTATCATGAACCTTATAAAGATGTTGCTAAGAGTGTTCCTGCAAGAAATACTGAAGTTTATACTGCTAATCATGTTTTACCTGAACCTTATATTGAGAAAATGCCTTTCCCAGTTAGGATGAAGGAACATTCTACGCTAGCTAGTATGGTTAATGAAAGTATGAGTAAAGCTATTGAACCTGATAAACAAATGGTTGATGAACCTATAATAGCAAGTGTGAAAGACTTTGTCACTAAATATGAAAAAGAGGCACACCCTATCCTTTGTAAGGATACCTCTAATATCGTTTCACATAGTAGTGTTATGAAAGCTAGTATTCCCGTGTTTTCTGTTAGAATAAGTGATCATTTCTATGATGGTCCTTGTGATAGCTATATTGTTAAGTTTATGCATGATACTGAAAGCTATTATGAGAGAGGGAAAAGTGTTCTTATGCATCTCAATAATATCAAGTTTCCTCGTTTTATGCTGAAAGTTTTTATGTTGCACTTCTTTTGCCTTCTTATGCAAGTTGCCTCTGGTTTCAATAACCTGTTTGTTTACAAAATTCCTTTGCATAGGAAGTGGGTTAGACTTAAATGAGTGTGTGTTTTGGCTTCTTAATGCTCTCTTTCATTTCAATTCATATCCCTATGAGAGCTTCTTCAAAATTATCATGCCCATCTTAAAGGCTATAAAGAAAGAGCTTTATGGGAGACAACCCAATTTGTTTTTGCTTTCAGTTTGTTTTTGTTTCTTTGAGTCTTGGAAGTTATTACTTCGATAATAACCGCTCTTTATCCGTTTTGTTTGGTTTTTGTGTCAAGATCAACCTCTAATGAGAGAGAAGTAAGATTTGGGGAAGTTGGTATCCCGAAACAGATTTTTTGTGCTTCACCGTAAAAATTCGTGAGAGATCTCTGTCTGTCGGATTGAGTTTTAATTTTTTGTGCTTCTGCCCCAGGTTGTTATTTAACTTTCGTTAGTTGTGCACTTTTTGATTTGAGCAACAGAAGATTTTCGAAAAAATTGATCTTTACCTGCTGGTCTGTTTTGACAGATTTAGCCAATCTTGCATTTGCTTCTTTATTCGATTTCCTTTTTGAATTATTTTTGGGTTTTTGGAAGGAGTTGCTACAGTAGATTATGTTTTGTTGGTTTTCAGTTGAAGTTGGACTCAAAAGGTTTTATCACTTCACTTATACTAATGTTGCTAATGAGAACGGTGTGAAGTTTTGTGTGAAAGAAATTTCCAGGAAGTGGAGATAATGGTGTAATAAGGAAGAGAAGGGTTTTATGACTCAAGTAATAAGTGTATGAAGATGAAGATATTGATGTTATTCAAGTGATGACTCCGGAAGAATCTACTAGATACCAAATTCAGAGACCTGTAGAGTCTGTTTTCAAATAGGTAACAGTTCCGGTAAGAAAAGTTCCGCGAAAACACTATCCAACTATATTTTTCCAGTTTTTAGTCAATAAGGAAAGCTACGAAGCGAAAAAGGGACGGAAACGGAGCCAGGGTGGCTCACACCACCCTGTGGCGCGGGCCCACCCTTGGCCGCGCCACTAGGTTTTGAGTCCACCCCGGACTCCGCCTACGACTCGTTTTCTCCCAGTACCTTCCTTGTGATATGAAACTTCGTAATATATAAACCCCCGGATCCCCCGAGGTTCGTATATCATGTTTTCGTCGTGTTTTTGTTTCGATCTGTTTCTGCCGGGACATACTCTTTGAAGGCTTAGAAGCACAATGGTGTCCGCCAAGGATAAAGGGAAGGAGCCCAAGGAGGAAGAGCTCCAAGACTCCGGGCAAGAGAAGGAGATCAAGAGCAAAGATGAAGAGGAGGCAAAGCACACCGGCACTACCATTGCGAGCATTGGAGTGGTGGCAAATCCAGCCATTGGAGGGAAGCCTCCTCATCACCGTTCAGATCCCTGCCATGCAGGAAAAGAAGACTTCAAGGAGGAAGAGTGGGGAAAGAATAGCAAGAGCTGGAATTCTCAACCCGACATGATCATGAGCCGCATTTAGAAAAACTCGCAGCTTAGTCGTAATCTCAACTTTGAGATTGAGGACTTGGGGAAACTTATCAGAGAGCTCATTGATAGGATACCACCACCACCGAAGGAGTAAATCGTCATCAGGTTTGGCATCCCCTTGGTTTGTTCCAAGCTTGGGGGAGTGTCGCGGTATCACATCACTATCTTCTATCTTTTTACCTTATTAGTAGAGTCATATCATGAATAGAGGAGTTATTTTGTAGTATGGTTTGCATTATGGAAGTGTCCCCTCTCTCGTTAGATATGTATCCCTTGGTGTGAGTTTCCGTTATGGAATACTAATGAGAAGTTCTATCATTCACTCTTTTGCATAGCTTATATTAGTTTTCAATTCATGGTTATATGATTGACCTTGTTATTAGTATTGGTATCACTTTGGGATCATTGAGTTAACTTAGTTGGTTTTGGCAAACCTGGCTCGGTTAGTAGCAACACTATTTTTTAGAGTTGAATGAAAAAGATAGAAGTACTCTAAAGAAATATAATTTCAACATCTTTCTTTCTTGATTTGCTCATAAGTTTAGTATTATATAGTTAAGATCTTTTGTGCTTCCAAGGAAGATTGCATGTTTATCTTTATCACTTTTATGTTTGTTTGTTTCCTTCAACTCTTATACTTGCTACCCAGCCTTGCTAGCCAAAAACCTGTACTGAGAGAATTTCTTCTCGTGCATCCACCTCCTTTAAACCAAAACCTTTGCCATTTGTGTCCACCATACCTACCTAGTAGCATTATTGCTATTCCAAGTAAATTCTTGTTTTATCTACCTCCCAAATTAAACTTGTTATGTGAAAATTAGTGATTAAAGCTCTCACGAACTTGATGGCACACTTTACTTTCTTGCACTTAATAAACTTGAACCATTGTGCTCACCTATGTTGCGTATATGCTTGCGCTTTGTAAGTTGTGAATTAGCAGAACCATGCTGTCATGGGGAACGCTTTCAACATTGTACTAGTACTTTGTACCAAGTTGATATCATGTTCTTTTGTCTATGGATGTCGTCGGTGTGAAATGAAAGGAGAGCTTGTAAGTCCATGGAGTTATGCATGTGTGTTAGAGAAACGCCTGGGCCGCTGGTCTAATCCATGCTGACATGGTGGAAACCTGCAGCGTAACCATAACGAGTATCTATGAAGCATTCTTCTTATAAAAAAGAGATAGAGATTGAGAAAAAGAGAAAAGAAAAAAAAAGAGGTTATGAAAAGAGGAAAGAGAGAAAAAAGCACCATATTCCCATGGTAAATAAGAAGATTGTTGAGATGCTTGTTGTCTGCTTGCCTTGTCATTTTGATAGGGGGATTCTTCCGTATCATCGGGCAAGGGGTACCCTGTTGACGGTTCTCAATGATACACATATGCTTACGATGACAAGAACTTACCGGTGACTAAACTTGAGTAGCATGAGGAGCGGCCCTCGTATTCAAGGGACATTAGATTCTCAACTTACAACTTGTCAATGCATATCCTCATTTTTGGTCACTTTAACCTTAATCACCTAAAGATGCCTATGATAGGGGCAATGAGAGCTGAAAGCTAGTAAGTATCATAATTTTTGGGAGCTCTTTATGAGAATTGCAATCCCTGCTTCCCTCTTTGAAGGGCCTTTCTTTTACTTTGTAGTTGAGTCAGTGAACCTACTCCCTTTTATCTCAGCAAGTATTTTGAGTTGTTGTGTTTCATTCATTCATATGATGATTTATTCATTCATGTTTCTTATGTTCCTTGGTTTGCACATTGCTCTTATCTTGATGTTTACTACTTTGAAAGATATCATTGAAAACCAGCTATTTCTGAACTCCAGCAAGTTATCAACTATTCTTCGACCAAGACCTAAGTTTGCCATTACCAATTATGATTCACTTTATGTATCTTTATTGTGTTTCCTTTACTTATTGCAAGTTGAGTTATATAATAGTGAGTTGTCTTCTATTATGATCTGTGTATTTGATGAATGTGATGCTTCTTGTCCGTATTCTTTTATCGACTCTTCACTCCATAAACCTGAAGCCATGTTTATTGAGCTCAGTTTCGCTTGGGGATAAGCGAAGTCTATGCTTGGGGGGAGTTGATACGTCCATTTTGCATCACTATTCTATGTCTTAATTCACTATTATTCATTGATATATTTCATATTGAGAGGTGATACTTATGTTATTACATCTATTTTTGCATGGTTGATGACTTTTGGAGCATGGACCACTGCAGTCAGGATTCTGATGGAAAAGGTGATGTTTGGAGGAAAAATTCACAAAGATCAGAAAATCCGGGAAAATATACGAAAAATCCTATTTTTCCAAAAGACTAAGGATGCCAGAAGATGGAGTGGAGATGGGCCACAGGGGGCCCACACCACCCCATGGCGCGGGTAGGCCTAGGCCGCGCCAGGAGGTGGTGTGGCCACCCTGGCCCACTCCAGCCTATCCCCTCTAGCGTATATCAACCTCCCGAAACCCTAAGACTAGGGGAACGACCACAGAAAGATTCCGCCGCCTCTGCGGGGCAAAAAACACCGAGAGAGAAAGATCTCTCCGGTAGACAGATTTGTGTCGGGGGAATTCCTTCCCGGGGAGGGGAGATCGTCACCATCAACACCACCATCAAGCTGGACTTCATCGGGATCATCATCATCACCATCATCATCACCATCAGCACCCTCATCACCATCTCCATATTTCTGTAACAATTGCGTTGAATCTTGCATTAGTTCATAGGGGAAACTTTCTCGGTGTTTATTACTCTTTGTAGTTGATGCTATTGAGTGAACCATTGAATTATTGTTTATGTTCAGATTGTTATACATCATTATTCCATCTCTGATCATGATCCATATGATGTCTTGTGAGTAGTTCATCTTGTTCTTGAGGACATGGGAGAAGTCTTGTTGTTAGTAGTGGAGTTGTGTTGAGAAAGATTCAATAGATTTTTATTTAAGTTTTGGTGTACTTCTTCTAGTGGTGTCATGTGAACGTCGACTACATGACACTTCACCTATACGGGCCTAGGGGAATGCATTGTTGTATTTGGCTACTAATCGTAGGGGGTGCCGGAGTGACAGAAACCTGAACCCCCGTTAGGAAACCATTGCACAAGGGACGTAAGGGTCTTAGAGTTTAAAGCTGTGGTTAGGTTTCTACCTTAATTACTTTCTTGTACTTACGGATGTTTGCAAGGGGTATAATCACAAGTATGTATTAGTCTTGGATGGGGCGGTACATTAGCACAGGTTCACCCACACAACACTTAGCAAGCTAAAGGAGATTAATCAACTATATGAAGCGAAAGCACTTGACAGTCTTCCCATGTGTCCTCAAGAACGTTTGGTCATCTTAAGTAATACAACCGGCTTATCCTTTGCTGCATAAAGGATTGGGCCACTTGCTGCATTTATTCCTACTATCTTTTATTTACTCATACTTTGTTTACTTGCTTTATCCAAAACCCCTAAAAATTCGTTTGCTAAGTATTTGCAGAGAATTCCTGATCCATACCACTAGCTAGCACCTTCTGCTCCTCGTTGGGTTCAACACTCTTACTTATTGAAAATACTGCGATACACCCCCTATACTTGTGGGTCATCAATCCACAAATGTCATTGCATGTGTGTTCTTTCCATGAACCACATATGGATCCATCAATGTCATTGCATGTGTGTTCTTTCCACAAACCACATATAGATCCACAAGAGTCATTGCATGTGTGTTCTTTTCAGAAACCTCATATGGATCCACTAGAGTCATTGCATGTGTGTTCTTTTCACAAACCATATATCGATCAACCAATGCCAATGCATGTGTGTTCTTTTCCACAAACCACATATGGATCCACTAGAGTCATTGCATGTGTGTTCTTTCCGCAAACCACGTATGGATCCACCAGAGTCATTGCATGTCTGTTTTTTCCACAAACCACATGGATCAACCAGAGTCATTGCATGTGTGTTCTTTCCACAAACCACACATGGATCCACTAGAGTGATTGCATGTGTGTTCTTTTCACAAACCACATATGGATCAACAAATGTCATTGCATGTGTGTTCTTTTCACAAACAACATATGGATCCACCAATGTCATTGCATGTTTGTTCTTTCCATGAACCACATATGGATTCACCAATGTCATTGCATGTGTGTTCTTTCCACAAACCACATATGGATCCACTAGAGTCATTGCATGTGTGTTCTTTTCACAAACCACATATGGATCCACTAGAGTCACTACATGTGTGTTCTTTTCACAAACCACATATGGATCAACAAATGTCATTGCATGTGTGTTCTTTTCACAAACCACATATGGATTCACCAATGTCATTGCATGTGTGTTCTTTCCACAAACCACATATGTAACCACTAGAGTAATTGCATGTGTGTTCTTTTCCACAAACCACATATGGATCCACTAGAGTCATTGCATGTGTGTTCTTTTCAGAAACCACACATGGATCCACTAGAGTCATTGCATGTGTGTTCTTTCCACAAACCACATGGATCAACCAATGTCATTACATGTATGGTCTTTCCACAAACCACATGGATAAACCAGAGTCATTGCATGTGTGTTCTTTCCACAAACCACACATGGATCCACCAGAGTAATTGCATGTGTTTTCATGTCACAAACCACACATGGATCCACCAATGTCATTGCATGTGTGTTCTTTCCATGAACCACATGTGGATCCACCAATGTCATTGCATGTGTGTTCTTTCCACAAACCACATAAGGATCAACCAGAGTCATTGCATGTGTGTTCTTTTCACAAACCACACATGGATCCACCAGAGTCATTGTATGTGTGTTCTTTCCACAAACCACATGGATCAACCAATGTCATTACCTGTGTGTTCTTTTGAAAAACAACATGGATCAACCAATGGCATTCCATGTGTGTTATTGTCATAAACTACATATGGATCAACTAATGTCATTGCAAGTGTGCTCATGTGACAAACCAGAAATGGATCCACCAATGTCATTGCATGTGTGTTCTTTCCATGAACCACATATGGATAAACCAGATTCATTGCATGTGTGTTCTTTCCACAAACCACACATGGAACCACCAGAGTAATTACATGTGTGTTCATGTCACAAACCACACATGGATCCACCAATGTCATTGCATGTGTGTTCTTTCCACAAACCACATATGGATCCACTAGAGTCATTACATGTGTGTTCTTTTAACAGACAACATATGGATCCACTAGAGTCATTACATGTGTGTTCTTTCCACAAACTACATATGGATCCACTAGAGTCATTGCATGTGTGCTCTTTTCCCAAACCACATATGGATCCAGAGTCATTGCCTGTGTGTTCTTTCCACAAACCACATACGGATCCACCAGAGTCATTGCATGTCTGTTTTTTCCACAAACCACATGGATGAACTACAGTCATTGTATGTGTGTTCTTTCCACAAACCAAACATGGATCCACCAGAGTGATTGCATGTGTGTTCTTTTCACAAACCACATATGGATCAACAAATGTCATTGCATGTGTGTTCTTTTCACAAACGACATATGGATCCACCAATGTCATTGCATGTGTGTTCTTTCCATGAACCACATATGGATCCATCAATGTCATTGCATGTGTGTTCTTTCCACAAACCACATATGGATCCACCAATGTCATTGCATGTGTGTTCTTTCCATGAACCACATATGGATCCACCAATGTCATTCCATGTGTTTTCTTTTCACAAACCACACATGGATCCACCAGAGTCATTGTATGTGTGTTCTTTCCACAAACCACATGGATCAACCAATGTCATTACATGTGTGTTCTTTTGACAAACAACATGGATCAACCAAGGGCATTGCATGTGTGTTATTGTCATAAACCACATATGGATCAACTAATGTCATTGCACGTGTGTTCATGTCACAAACCACAAATGGATCCACCAATGTCATTGCATGTGTGTTCATTCCATGAACCACATATGGATCAACTAGAGTAATTGCATGTGTGTTCTTTCCACAAACCACACGTGGATCCACCAGAGTAATTGCATGTGTGTTTATGTCACAAACCACACATGGATCCACCAATGTCATTATATGTGTGTTCTTTCCACAAACCACATATGGATCCTCTAGAGTCATTACATGTGTGTTCTTTTCACAAACCACATATGGATCCACTAGAGTCATTGCATGTGTGTTCTTTCCACAAACCACATACGGATCCACTAGAGTCATTGCATGTTTGTTTTTTCCACAAACCACATGGATCAACCAGAGTCATTGCATGTGTGTTCTTTCCACAAACCAGACATGGATCCACCAGAGTAATTGCATGTGTGTTCTTTTCACAAACCACATATGGATCAACAAATGTCATTGCATGTGTGTTCTTTTCACAAACGACATATGGATCCACCAATGTCATTGCATGTGTGTTATTTCCACAAACCACATAAGGATCCACCAGAGACATTGCATGTGTGTTCTCTTCACAAACCACATATGGATCCACTAGAGTCATTGCATGTGTGTTCTTTTCCAGAAACCACATATGGATCAAACAGAGTCGTTGCATGTGTGTTCTTTCCACAAACCACACATGGATCCACCAGAGTAATGGCATGTGTCTTCTTTTCACAAACCACATATGGATCAACAAATGTCATTGCATGTGTGTTATTTTCACAAACGACATATGGATCCACCATTGTCATTGCATGTGTGTTATTTCCACAAACCACATATGGATCCACTAGAGTCATTGCATGTGTGTGGTTTTCACAAACCACATATGGATCCACTAGAGTCATTGCATGTGTGTTCTTTCCACAAACCACATATGGATCCACTAGAGTCATTGCATGTGTGCTCTTTTCCCAAACCACATATGGATCCACTAGAGTCATTGCATGTGTGTTCTTTCCACTAACCACATACGGATCCACTAGAGTCATTGCATGTCTGTTTTTTCCACAAACCACATGGATCAACCAGAGTTATTGCATGTGTGTTCTTTCCACAAACCACACATGGATCCACCAGAGTAATTGCATGTGTGTTCTTTTCAAAACTACATATGGATAAACAAATGTCATTGCATGTGTGTTCTTTTCACAAACGACATATGGATCCACTAATGTCATTGCATGTGTGTTCTTTCCATGAACCACATATGGATCCACCAATGTCATTGCATGTGTGTTCTTTCCACCAACCACATATGGATCCACCAATGTCATTGCATGTGTGTTCTTTCGATGAACCACATATGGATCCACCAATGTCATTGCATGTGTGTTCTTTCCACTAACCACATAAGGATCCACCAGAGTCATTGCATGTGTGTCCTTTTCACAAACCACACATGGATCCACCAGAGTCATTGTATGTGTGTTCTTTCCACAAACCACATGGATCAACCAATGTCATTACATGTGTGTTCTTTTGACAAACAACATGGATCAACCAAGGGCATTGCATGTGTGTTATTGTCATAAACCACATATGGATCAACTAATGCCATTGCACGTGTGTTCATGTCACAAACCACAAATGGATCCACCAATGTCATTGCATGTGTGTTCTTTCCATGAACCATATACGGATCAACTAGAGTAATTGCATGTGTGTTCTTTCCACAAACCACACATGGATCCACCAGAGTAATTGCATGTGTGTTTATGTCACAAACCACATATGGATTCTCTAGAGTCATTACATGTGTGTTCTTTTCACAAACCACATATGGATCCACCAGAGTCAATGCATGTGTGTTCTTTCCACAAACCACATATTGATCCACTAGAGTCATTGCATGTGTGTTCTTTTCCCAAACCACATATGGATCCACTAGAGTCATTGCATGTGTGTTCTTTCCACAAACCACATACGGATCCACTAGAGTCATTGCATGTTTGTTTTTTCCACAAACCACATGGATCAACCAGAGTCATTGCATGTGTGTTCTTTCCACAAACCACAAATGGATCCACCAGAGTAATTGCATGTGTGTTCTTTTCACAAACCACATATGGATCAACAAATTTCATTGCATGTGTTTTCTTTTCACAAACGACATATGGATCCACCAATGTCATTGCATGTGTGTTCTTTCCACAAACCACATAAGGATCCACCAGAGTCATTGCATGTGTGTTCTCTTCACAAACCACATATGGATCCACTAGAGTCATTGCATGTGTGTTCTTTTCCACAAAGCACATATGGATCAACCAGATTCGTTGCATGTGTGTTCTTTCCACAAACCACACATGGATCCACCAGAGTAATTGCATGTGTGTTCTTTTCACAAACCAAAATGGATCAACAAATGTCATTGCATGTGTGTTATTTTCACAAACGACATATGGATGCACCATTGTCATTGCATGTGTGTTATTTCCACAAACCTCATATGGATCCACTAGAGTCATTGCATGTGTGTTCTTTTCACAAACCACATATGGATCCACTAGAATCATTGCATGTGTGTTATTTCCACAAACCACATATGGATCCACTAGAGTCATTGCATGTGTTCTCTTTTCCCAAACCACATAGGGATCCACTAGAGTCATTGCATGTGTGTTCTTTCCACAAACCACATACGGATCCACTAGAGTCATTGCATGTCTGTTTTTTCCACAAACCACATGGATCAACCAGAGTCATTGCATGTGTGTTCTTTCCACAAACCACACATGGATCCACCAGAGTAATTGCATGTGTGTTCTTTTCAAAACTACATATGGATAAACAAATGTCATTGCATGTTTGTTCTTTTCACAAACGACATATGGATCCACCAATGTCATTGCATGTGTGTTCTTTCCATGAACCGCATATGGATCCACCAATGTCATTGCATGTGTGTTCTTTCCACAAACCACATATGGATCCACCAATGTCATTGCATGTGTGTTCTTTCCATGAAGCACATATGGATACACCAATGTCATTGCATGTGTGTTCATTCCACCAACCACATAAGGATCCACCAGAGTCATTGCATGTGTGTTCTTTTCACAAACCACTCATGGATCCACCAGAGTCATTGTATGTGTGTTCTTTCCACAAACCACATGGATTAACCAATGTCATTACATGTGTGTTCTTTTGACAAACAACATGGATCAACCAAGGGCATTGCATGTGTGTTACTGTCATAAACCACATATGGATCAACTAATGCCATTGCACGTGTGTTCATGTCACAAACCACAAATGGAACCACCAATGTCATTGCATGTGTGTTCTTTTCCACACACCACCTATGGATCCACTAGAGTCATTGCATGTGTGTTCTTTTCACAAACCACAAATGGATCCACCAATGTCATTGCATGTGTGTTCTTTTCCACACACCACCTATGGATCCACTAAAGTCATTGCATGTGTGTTCTTTTCACAAACCACACAAGGATCCACTAGAGTCATTGCATGTGTATTCTTTCCACAAACCACATGGATCAACCAATGTCATTACATGTATGGTCTTTCCACAAACCACATGGATAAACCAGAGTCATTGCATGTGTGTTCTTTCCACAAACCACACATGGATCCACCAGAGTAATTGCATGTGTGTTCATGTCACAAACCACACATGGATCCACCAATGTCATTGCATGTGTGTTCTTTCCATGAACCACATATGGATCCACCAATGTCATTGCATGTGTGTTCTTTCCACAAACCACATAAGGATCAACCAGAGTCATTGCATGTGTGTTCTTTTCACAAACCACACATGGATCCACCAGAGTCATTGTATGTGTGTTCTTTCCACAAACCACATGGATCAACCAATGTCATTACATGTGTGTTCTTTTGAAAAACAACATGGATCAACCAATGGCATTCCATGTGTGTTATTGTCATAAACTACATATGGATCAACTAATGTCATTGCAAGCGTGTTCATGTGACAAACCAGAAATGGATCCACCAATGTCATTGCATGTGTGTTCTTTCCATGAACCACATATGGATAAACCAGATTCATTGCATGTGTGTTCTTTCCACAAACCACACATGGAACCACTAGAGTAATTACATGTGTGTTCATGTCACAAACCACACATGGATCCACCAATGTCATTGCATGTGTGTTCTTTCCACAAACCACATATGGATCCACTAGAGTCATTGCATGTGCGTTCTTTTAACAAACAACATATGGATCCACTAGAGTCATTACATGTGTGTTCTTTCCACAAACTACATATGGATCCACTAGAGTCATTGCATGTGTGCTCTTTTCCCAAACCACATATGGATCCAGAGTCATTGCATGTGTGTTCTTTCCACAAACCACACACGGATCCACCAGAGTCATTGCATGTCTGTTTTTTCCACAAACCACGTGGATCAACTATAGTCATTGTATGTGTGTTCTTTCCACAAACCACACATGGATCCACCAGAGTAATTGCATGTGTGTTCTTTTCACAAACCACATATGGATCAACAAATGTCATTGCATGTGTGTTCTTTTCACAAACGACATATGGATCCACCAATGTCATTGCATGTGTGTTCTTTCCATGAACCACATATGGATCCACCAATGTCATTGCATGTGTGTTCTTTCCACAAACCACATATGGATCCACCAATGTCATTGCATGTGTGTTCTTTCCATGAACCACATATGGATCCACCAATGTCATTGCATGTGTGTTCTTTTCACAAACCACACATGGATCCACCAGAGTCATTGTATGTGTTCTTTCCACAAACCACATGGATCAACCAATGTCATTACATGTGTGTTCTTTTGACAAACAACATGGATCAACCAAGGGCATTGCATGTGTGTTGTTGTCATAAACCACATATGGATCAACTAATGTCATTGCACGTGTGTTCATGTCACAAACCACAAATGGATCCACCAATGTCATTGCATGTGTGTTCATTCCATGAACCACATACGGATCAACTAGAGTAATTGCATGTGTGTTCTTTCCACAAACCACACATCGATCCACCAGAGTAATTGCATGTGTGTTTATGTCACAAACCACACATGGATCCACCAATGTCATTACATGTGTGTTCTTTCCACAAACCACATATGGATCCTCTAGAGTCATTACATGTGTGTTCTTTTCACAAACCATATATGGATCAACCAATGTCTTTGCATGTGTGTTCTTTCCACAAACCACATATGGATCCTCTAGAGTCATTGCATGTGTGTTCTTTCCACAAACCACATATGGATCCACTAGAGTCATTGCATGTGTGTTCTTTTCCCAAATCACATATGGATCCACTAGAGTCATTGCATGTGTGTTCTTTCCACAAACCACATACGGATCCACTAGAGTCATTGCATGTTTGTTTTTTCCACAAACCACATGGATCAACCAGAGTCATTGCATGTGTGTTCTTTCCACAAACCAGACATGGATCCACCAGAGTAATTGCATGTGTGTTCTTTTCACAAACCACATACGGATCAACAAATGTCATTGCATGTGTGTTCTTTTCACAAACGACATATGGATCCACCAATGACATTGCATGTGTGTTCTTTCCACAAACCACATAAGGATCCACCAGAGACATTGCATGTGTGTTCTCTTCACAAACCACATATGGATCCACTAGAGTCATTGCATGTGTGTTCTTTTCCACAAAGCACATATGGATCAACCAGATTCGTTGCATGTGTGTTCTTTCCACAAACCACACATGGATCCACCAGAGTAATTGCATGTGTGTTCTTTTCACAAACCACATATGGATCAACAAATGTCATTGCATGTGTGTTATTTTCACAAACGACATATGGATCCACCATTGTCATTGCATGTGTGTTATTTCCACAAACCTCATATGGATCCACTAGAGTCATTGCATGTGTGTTCCTTTCACAAACCACATATGGATCCACTAGAGTCATTGCATGTGTGTTATTTCCACAAACCACATATGGATCCACTAGAGTCATTGCATGTGTTCTCTTTTCCCAAACCACATATGGATCCACTAGAGTCATTGCATGTGTGTTCTTTCCACAAACCACATACGGATCCACTAGAGTCATTGCATGTCTGTTTTTTCCACAAACCACATGGATCAACCAGAGTCATTGCATGTGTGTTCTTTCCACAAACCACACATGGATCCACCAGAGTAATTGCATGTGTGTTCTTTTTAAAACTACATATGGATAAACAAATGTCATTGCATGTGTGTTCTTTTCACAAACGACATATGGATCGACCAATGTCATTGCATGTGTGTTCTTTCCATGAACCACATATGGATCCACCAATGTCATTGCATGTGTGTTCTTTCCATGAACCACATATGGATCCACCAATGTCATTGCATGTGTGTTCTTTCCATGAAGCACATATGGATCCACCAGAGTCATTGCATGTGTGTTCTTTTCACAAACCACTCATGGATCCACCAGAGTCACTGTATGTGTGTTCTTTCCACAAACCACATGGATCAACCAATGTCATTACATGTGTGTTCTTTTGACAAACAACATGGATCAACCAAGGGCATTGCATGTGTGTTACTGTCATAAACCACATATGGATCAACTAATGCCATTGCACGTGTGTTCATGTCACAAACCACAAATGGATCCACCAATGTCATTGCATGTGTGTTCTTTTCCACACACCACCTATGGATCCACTAGAGTCATTGCATGTGTGTTCTTTTCACAAACCACAAATGGATCCACCAATGTCATTGCATGTGTGTTCTTTTCCACACACCACCTATGGATCCACTAAAGTCATTGCATGTGTGTTCTTTTCACAAACCACACATGGATCCACTAGAGTCATTGCATGTGTATTCTTTCCACAAACCACATGGATCAACCAATGTCATTACATGTATGGTCTTTCCACAAACCACATGGATAAACCAGAGTCATTGCATGTGTGTTCTTTCCACAAACCACACATGGATCCACCAGAGTAATTGCATGTGTGTTCATGTCACAAACCACACATGGATCCAAAAATGTCATTGCATGTGTGTTCTTTCCATGAACCACATATGGATCCACCAATGTCATTGCATGTGTGTTCTTTCCACAAACCACATAAGGATCAACCAGAGTCATTGCATGTGTGTTCTTTTCACAAACCACACATGGATCCACCAGAGTCATTGTATGTGTGTTCTTTCCACAAACCACATGGATCAACCAATGTCATTACATGTGTGTTCTTTTGAAAAACAACATGGATCAACCAATGGCATTCCATGTGTGTTATTGTCATAAACTACATATGGATCAACTAATGTCATTGCAAGCGTGTTCATGTGACAAACCAGAAATGGATCCACCAATGTCATTGCATGTGTGTTCTCTCCAGGAACCACATATGGATAAACCAGATTCATTGCATGTGTGTTCTTTCCACAAACCACACATGGAACCACTAGAGTAATTACATGTGTGTTCATGTCACAAACCACACATGGATCCACCAATGTCATGGCATGTGTGTTCTTTCCACAAACCACATATGGATCCACTAGAGTCATTGCATGTGTGTTCTTTTAACAAACAACATATGGATCCACTAGAGTCATTACATGTGTGTTCTTTCCACAAACTACATATGGATCCACTAGAGTCATTGCATGTGTGCTCTTTTCCCAAACCACATATGGATCCAGAGTCATTGCATGTGTGTTCTTTCCACAAACCACATACGGATCCACCAGAGTCATTGCATGTCTGTTTTTTCCACAAACCACGTGGATCAACTACAGTCATTGTATGTGTGTTCTTTCCACAAACCACACATGGATCCACCAGAGTAATTGCATGTGTGTTCTTTTCACAAACCACATATGGATCAACAAATGTCATTGCATGTGTGTTCTTTTCACAAACGACATATGGATCCACCAATGTCATTGCATGTGTGTTCTTTCCATGAACCACATATGGATCCACCAATGTCATTGCATGTGTGTTCTTTCCACAAACCACATATGGATCCACCAATGTCATTGCATGTGTGTTCTTTCCATGAACCACATATGGATCCACCAATGTCATTGCATGTGTGTTCTTTTCACAAACCACACATGGATCCACCAGAGTCATTGTATGTGTGTTCTTTCCACAAACCACATGGATCAACCAATGTCATTACATGTGTGTTCTTTTGACAAACAACATGGATCAACCAAGGGCATTGCATGTGTGTTGTTGTCATAAACCACATATGGATCAACTAATGTCATTGCACGTGTGTTCATGTCACAAACCACAAATGGATCCACCAATGTCATTGCATGTGTGTTCATTCCATGAACCACATACGGATCAACTAGAGTAATTGCATGTATGTTCTTTCCACAAACCACACATCGATCCACCAGAGTAATTGCATGTGTGTTTATGTCACAAACCACACATGGATCCACCAATGTCATTACATGTGTGTTCTTTCCACAAACCACATATGGATCCTCTAGAGTCATTACATGTGTGTTCTTTTCACAAACCACATATGGATCCACTAGAGTCATTGCATGTGTGTTCTTTCCACAAACCACATATGGATCCACTAGAGTCATTGCATGTGTGTTCTTTTCCCAAACCACATATGGATCCACTAGAGTCATTGCATGTGTGTTCTTTCCACAAACCACATACGGATCCACTAGAGTCATTGCATGTTTTTTTTTCCACAAACCACATGGATCAACCAGAGTCATTGCATGTGTGTTCTTTCCACAAACCAGACATGGATCCACCAGAGTAATTGCATGTGTGTTCTTTTCACAAACCACATATGGATCAACAAATGTCATTGCATGTGTGTTCTTTTCACAAACGACATATGGATCCACCAATGTCATTGCATGTGTGTTCTTTACACAAACCACATAAGGATCCACCAGAGTCATTGCATGTGTGTTCTCTTCACAAACCACATATGGATCCACTAGAGTCATTGCATGTGTGTTCTTTTCCAGAAACCACATATGGATCAACCAGAGTCGTTGCATGTGTGTTCATTCCACAAACCACACATGGATCCACTAGAGTAATGGCATGTGTGTTCTTTTCACAAACCACATATGGATCAACAAATGTCATTGCATGTGTGTTATTTTCACAAACAAAATATGGATCCACCATTGTCATTGCATGTGTGTTATTTCCACAAACCACATATGGATCCACTAGAGTCATTGCATGTGTGTTCTTTTCACAAACCACATATGGATCCACTAGAGTCATTGCATGTGTGTTCTTTCCACAAACCACATATGGATCCACTAGAGTCATTGCATGTGTGCTCTTTTCCCAAACCACATATGGATCCACTAGAGTCATTGCATGTGTGTTCTTTCCACAAACCACATACGGATCCACTAGGGTCATTGCATGTGTGTTTTTTCCACAAACCACATGGATCAACCAGAGTCATTGCATGTGTGTTCTTTCCACAAACCACACATGGATCCACCAGAGTAATTGCATGTGTGTTCTTTTCACAAACTACATATGGATAAACAAATGTCATTGCATGTGTGTTCTTTTCACAAACGACATATGGATCCACCAATGTCATTGCATGTGGGTTCTTACCATGAACCACATATGGATCCACCAGAGTAATTGCATGGGTGTTCTTTTCACAAACCACATATGGATCAACAAATGTCATTGCATGTGTGTTCTTTTCACAAACGACATATGGATCCACCATTGTCATTGCATGTGTGTTATTTCCACAAACCACATATGGATCCACTAGAGTCATTGCATGTGTGTTCTTTTGACAAACCACACATGGATCCACCAGAGTCATTGCATGTGTGTTCTGTCCACAAACCACATGGATCAACCAATGTCATTACATGTGTGTTCTTTTGACAAACAACATGGATCAACCAAGGGCATTGCATGTGTGTTATTGTCATAAACCACATATGAATCAACTAATGTCATTGCACGTGTGTTCATGTCACAAACCACAAATGGATCCACCAATGTCATTGCATGTGTGTTCTTTCCAGGAACCACATACGGATCAACTAGAGTAATTGCATGTGTGTTCTTTCCACAAACCACACATGGATCCACCAGAGTAATTGCATGTGTGTTCTTTTCACAAAATACATATGGATAAACAAATGTCATTGCATGTGTGTTCTTTTCACAAACGACATATGGATCCACCAATGTCATTGCGTGTGTGTTCTTTCCATGAACCACATATGGATCCACCAATGTCATTGCATGTGTGTTCTTTCCACAAACCACATATGGATCCACTAGAGTCATTGCATGTGTGTTCTTTTCACAAACCACATATAGATCCACTAGAGTCAGTGCATGTGTGTTCTTTTCACAAACCATATATGGATCAACCAATGTCATTGCATGTGTGTTCTTTTCCACAAACCACATATTGATCCACTAGAGTAATTGCATGTGTGTTCTTTTCACAAACCACATATGGATTAACAAATGTCATTGCATGTGTGTTCTTTTCACAAACCACATATGCATCCACCAATGTCATTGCATGTGTGTTCTTTCCACAATCCACATATGTAACCACTAGAGTAATTGCATGTGTGTTCTTTTCCACAAACCACATATGGATCCACTAGAGTCATTGCATGTGTGTTCTTTTCACAAACCACACATGGATCCACCAGAGTCATTGCATGTGTGTTCTTTCCACAAACCACATGGATCAACCAATGTCATTACATGTGTAGTCTTTCCAGAAACCACATGGATAAACCAGAGTCATTGCATGTCTGTTCTTTCATCAAACCGCGCATGGATCCACCAGAGTAATTGCATGTGTGTTCATGTCACAAACGACACATGGATCCACCAATGTCATTGCATGTGTGTTCTTTCCATGTACCACATATGGATCCACCAATGTCATTGCATGTGATTTCTTTCCACAAACCACATAATGATCCACCAGAGTCATTGCATGTGTGTTCTTTCACAAACCACATATGGATCCACTAGAGGCATTGCATGTGTGTTCTTTCCACAAACCACATATGGATCCACCAGAGTCATTGCATGTGTGTTCTTTCCACAAACCAAATATGGATCCACCAAGGTCATTGCATGTGTGTTCTTTTCACAAACCACATTGATCCACTAGAGTCATTGCATGTGTGTTCTTTTCACAAACCACACATGGATCCACCAGAGTAATTGCATGTGTGTTCATGTCACAAACCACACATGGATCCACAAATGTCATTGCATTTGTGTTCTTTCCATGAACCACATATGGATCAACCAATGTCATTGCATGTGTGTTCTTTCCATGAACCACATATGGATCCAGGAATGTCATTGCATGTGTGTTCTTTTCACAAACCACATTGATCCACTAGAGTCATTGCATGTGTGTTCTTTTCATAAACCACATATGGATCCACTAGAGTCATTGCATGTGTGTTCTTTTCACAAACCATATATGGATCAACCAATGTCACTGCATGTGTGTTCTTTTCCACAAACCACATATGGATCCACTAGAGTAATTGCATGTGTGTTCTTTTCACAAACCACATACGGATCAACAAATGTCATTGCATGTGTGTTGTTTTCACAAAGCACATATGGATTCACCAATGTCATTGCCTGTGTGTTCTTTCCACAAACCACATATGTAACCACTAGAGTAATTGCATGTGTGTTCTTTTCCACACACCACCTATGGATCCACTAGAGTCATTGCATGTGTTCTTTTCACAAACCACACATGGATCCACCAGAGTCATTGCATGTGTGTTCTTTCCACAAACCACATGGATCAACCAATGTCATTACATGTCTGGTCTTTCCGCTAACCACATGGATAAACAAGAGTCATTGCATGTGTGTTCTTTCCACAAACCACACATGGATCCACCAGAGTAATTGCATGTGTGTTCATGTCACAAACCACATATGGATCCACCAATGTCATTTCATGTGTGTTCTTTCACAAACCACCTAAGGATCCACCAGAGTCATTGCATGTGTGTTCTTTTCACAAACCACATATGGATACACTAAAGTCATTGCATGTGTGTTCTTTCCACAAACGACATATGGATCAACCAGAGTCATTTCATGTGTGTTCTTTCCACAAACCACACATGGATCCACCAGAGTAATTGCATCTGTGTTCTTTTCACAAACCACACATGGATCCACCAATGTCATTACATGTGCGTTCTTTAAACAAACCACATATGGATCCAGTAGAGTCATTGCATGTGTGTTCTTTTCACAAACCACATATGGATCCAGTAGAGTCATTGTATGTGTGTTCTTTCCACAAACCACATATGGATCCACTAGAGTCATTGAATGTGTGCTCTTTTCCCAAACCACATATGGATTCACTAGAGTCATTGCATGTGTGTTCTTGACACAAACCACATACGGATCCACTACAGTCATTGCATGTCTGTTTTTTCCACAAACCACCTGGATCAACCAGACTCATTGCATGTGTGTTCTTTCCATGAACCACATATGGATCCACCAATTTAATTGCATGTGTGTTCTTTCCACAAACCACATAAGGATCCACCAGAATCATTGCATGTGTATTCTTTTCACAAACCACACATGGATCCAATAGAGTCATTGCATGTGTGTTCTTTCCACAAACCGTAGATGGATCCTCTAGAGTAATTGCATGTGTGTTCATGTCACAGACCACACATGGATCCACTAATGTCATTGCATGTGTCTTATTTCCATGAACCACATATGGATCACCAATGCAATTGCATGTGTGTTCTTTCCAAAAACCACGTAAGGATCAACCAGAGTCATTGCATGTGTGTTCTTTTCACAAACCAAGCATGGATCCACCACAGTCATTGTAATTGTGTTCTTTCCACAAACCACATGGATCAAGCAATGTCATTACATGTGTGTTCTTTCCACAAACCACATGGATAAACCAGAGTCATTGCATGTGTGTTCTTTCCACAAACCACACATGGAACCACCAGAGTAATTGCATGTGTGTTGATGTGACAAACCACAGATGGATCCACCAATGTCATTGCATGTGTGTTCTTTCCATGAACCACATATGGATCCACCAATGTCATTGCATGTGTGTTCTTTCCACAAACCACATAAGGATCAACCAGAGTCATTGCATGTGTGTTCTTTTCACAAACCACACATGGATCCACCAGAGTCATTGTATGTGTGTTCTTTCCACAAACCACATGGATCAACCAATGTCATTACATGTGTGTTCTTTTGCAAAACAACATGGATCAACCAATGGCATTCCATGTGTGTTATTGTCATAAACTACATATGGATCAACTAATGTCATTGCAAGCGTGTTCATGTGACAAACCAGAAATGGATCCACCAATGTCATTGCATGTGTGTTCTTTCCATGAACCACATATGGATAAACCAGATTCATTGCATGTGTGTTCTTTCCACAAACCACACATGGAACCACTAGAGTAATTACATGTGTGTTCATGTCACAAACCACACATGGATCCAGCAATGTCATTGCATGTGTGTTCTTTCCACAAACCACATATGGATCCACTAGAGTCATTGCATGTGTGTTCTTTTAACAAACAACATATGGATCCACTAGAGTCATTACATGTGTGTTCTTTCCACAAACTACATATGGATCCACTAGAGTCATTGCATGTGTGCTCTTTTCCCAAACCACATATGGATCCAGAGTCATTGCATGTGTGTTCTTTCCACAAACCACATACGGATCCACCAGAGTCATTGCATGTCTGTTTTTTCCACAAACCACGTGGATCAACTACAGTCATTGTATGTGTGTTCTTTCCACAAACCACACATGGATCCACCAGAGTAATTGCATGTGTGTTCTTTTCACAAACCACATATGGATCAACAAATGTCATTGCATGTGTGTTCTTTTCACAAACGACATATGGATGCACCAATGTCATTGCATGTGTGTTCTTTCCATGAACCACATATGGATCCACCAATGTCATTGCATGTGTGTTCTTTCCACAAACCACATATGGGTCCACCAATGTCATTGCATGTGTGTTCTTTTCACAAACCACATATGGATTAACAAATGTCATTGCATGTGTGTTCTTTTCACAAACCACATATGGATCCACCAATGTCATTGCATGTGTGTTCTTTCCACAATCCACATATGTAACCACTAGAGTAATTGCATGTGTGTTCTTTTCCACAAACCACATATGGATCCACTAGAGTCATTGCATGTGTGTTCTTTTCACAAACCACACATGGATCCACCAGAGTCATTGCATGTGTGTTCTTTCCACAAACCACATGGATCAACCAATGTCATTACATGTGTAGTCTTTCCAGAAACCACATGGATAAACCAGAGTCATTGCATGTCTGTTCTTTCATCAAACCACGCATGGATCCACCAGAGTAATTGCATGTGTTTTCATGTCACAAACCACACATGGATCCACCAATGTCATTGCATGTGTGTTCTTTCCATGTACCACATATGGATCCACCAATGTCATTGCATGTGATTTCTTTCCACAAACCACATAATGATCCACCAGAGTCATTGCATGTGTGTTCTTTTCACAAACCACATATGGATCCACTAGAGGCATTGCATGTATGTTCTTTCCACAAACCACATATGGATCCACCAGAGTCATTGCATGTGTGTTCTTTCCACAAACCAAATATGGATCCACCAAGGTGATTGCATGTGTGTTCTTTTCACAAACCACATTGATCCACTAGAGTCATTGCATGTGTGTTCTTTTCACAAACCACACATGGATCCACCAGAGTAATTGCATGTGTGTTCATGTCACAAACCACACATGGATCCACAAATGTCATTGCATTTGTGTTCTTTCCATGAACCACATATGGATCAACCAATGTCATTGCATGTGTGTTCTTTCCATGAACCACATATGGATCCAGCAATGTCATTGCATGTGTGTTCTTTTCACAAACCACATTGATCCACTAGAGTCATTGCATGTGTGTTCTTTTCATAAACCACATATGGATCCACTAGAGTCATTGCATGTGTGTTCTTTTCACAAACCATATATGGATCAACCAATGTCACTGCATGTGTGTTCTTTTCCACAAACCACATATGGATCCACTAGAGTAATTGCATGTGTGTTCTTTTCACAAACCACATACGGATCAACAAATGTCATTGCATGTGTGTTGTTTTCACAAAGCACATATGGATTCACCAATGTCATTGCCTGTGTGTTCTTTCCACAAACCACATATGTAACCACTAGAGTAATTGCATGTGTGTTCTTTTCCACACACCACCTATGGATCCACTAGAGTCATTGCATGTGTTCTTTTCACAAACCACACATGGATCCACCAGAGTCATTGCATGTGTGTTCTTTCCACAAACCACATGGATCAACCAATGTCATTACATGTCTGGTCTTTCCGCTAACCACATGGATAAACCAGAGTCATTGCATGTGTGTTCTTTCCACAAACCACATGGATCAACCAATGTCATTACATGTCTGGTCTTTCCGCTAACCACATGGATAAACAAGAGTCATTGCATGTGTGTTCTTTCCACAAACCACACATGGATCCACCAGAGTAATTGCATGTGTGTTCATGTCACAAACCACATATGGATCCACCAATGTCATTTCATGTGTGTTCTTTCACAAACCACCTAAGGATCCACCAGAGTCATTGCATGTGTGTTCTTTTCACAAACCACATATGGATACACTAAAGTCATTGCATGTGTGTTCTTTCCACAAACGACATATGGATCAACCAGAGTCATTTCATGTGTGTTCTTTCCACAAACCACTCATGGATCCACCAGAGTAATTGCATCTGTGTTCTTTTCACAAACCACACATGGATCCACCAATGTCATTACATGTGCGTTCTTTAAACAAACCACATATGGATCGAGTAGAGTCATTGCATGTGTGTTCTTTTCACAAACCACATATGGATCCAGTAGAGTCATTGTATGTGTGTTCTTTCCACAAACCACATATGGATCCACTAGAGTCATTGAATGTGTGCTCTTTTCCCAAACCACATATGGATTCACTAGAGTCATTGCATGTGTGTTCTTGACACAAACCACATACGGATCCACTACAGTCATTGCATGTCTGTTTTTTCCACAAACCACATGGATCAACCAGACTCATTGCATGTGTGTTCTTTCCATGAACCACATATGGATCCACCAATTTAATTGCATGTGTGTTCTTTCCACAAACCACATAAGGATCCACCAGAATCATTGCATGTGTATTCTTTTCACAAACCACACATGGATCCAATAGAGTCATTGCATGTGTGTTCTTTCCACAAACCGTAGATGGATCCTCTAGAGTAATTGCATGTGTGTTCATGTCACAGACCACACATGGATCCACTAATGTCATTGCATGTGTCTTATTTCCATGAACCACATATGGATCCACCAATGCAATTGCATGTGTGTTCTTTCCAAAAACCACGTAAGGATCAACCAGAGTCATTGCATGTGTGTTCTTTTCACAAACCAAGTATGGATCCACCACAGTCATTGTAATTGTGTTCTTTCCACAAACCACATGGATCAAGCAATGTCATTACATGTGTGTTCTTTCCACAAACCACATGGATAAACCAGAGTCATTGCATGTGTGTTCTTTCCACAAACCACACATGGAACCACTAGAGTAATTGCATGTGTGTTGATGTGACAAACCACAGATGGATCCACCAATGTCATTGCATGCGTGTTCTTTCCATGAACCACATATGGATCCACCAATGTCATTGCATGTGTGTTCTTTCCACAAACCACATAAGGATCAACCAGAGTCATTGCATGTGTGTTCTTTTCACAAACCACACATGTATCCACCAGAGTCATTGTATGTGTGTTCTTTCCACAAACCACATGGATCAACCAATGTCATTACATGTGTGTTCTTTTGAAAAACAACATGGATCAACCAATGGCATTCCATGTGTGTTATTGTCATAAACTACATATGGATCAACTAATGTCATTGCAAGCGTGTTCATGTGACAAACCAGAAATGCATCCACCAATGTCATTGCATGTGTGTTCTTTCCATGAACCACATATGGATAAACCAGATTCATTGCATGTGTGTTCTTTCCACAAACCACACATGGAACCACTAGAGTAATTACATGTGTGTTCATGTCACAAACCACACATGGATCCAGCAATGTCATTGCATGTGTGTTCTTTCCACAAACCACATATGGATCCACTAGAGTCATTGCATGTGTGTTCTTTTAACAAACAACATATGGATCCACTAGAGTCATTACATGTGTGTTCTTTCCACAAACTACATATGGATCCACTAGAGTCATTGCATGTGTGCTCTTTTCCCAAACCACATATGGATCCAGAGTCATTGCATGTGTGTTCTTTCCACAAACCACATACGGATCCACCAGAGTCATTGCATGTCTGTTTTTTCCACAAACCACGTGGATCAACTACAGTCATTGTATGTTTGTTCTTTCCACAAACCACACATGTATCCACCAGAGTAATTGCATGTGTGTTCTTTTCACAAACCACATATGGATCAACAAATGTCATTGCATGTGTGTTCTTTTCACAAACGACATATGGATGCACCAATGTCATTGCATGTGTGTTCTTTCCATGAACCACATATGGATCCACCAATGTCATTGCATGTGTGTTCTTTCCACAAACCACATATGGATCCACCAATGTCATTGCATGTGTGTTCTTTCCATGAACCACATATGGATCCACCAATGTCATTGCATGTGTGTTCTTTTCACAAACCACACATCGATCCACCAGAGTCATTGTATGTGTGTTCTTTCCACAAACCACATGGATCAACCAATGTCATTACATGTGTGTTCTTTTGACAAACAACATGGATCAACCAAGGGCATTGCATGTGTGTTGTTGTCATAAACCACATATGGATCAACTAATGTCATTGCACGTGTGTTCATGTCACAAACCACAAATGGATCCACCAATGTCATTGCATGTGTGTTCATTCCATGAACCACATACGGATCAACTAGAGTAATTCCATGTGTGTTCTTTCCACAAACCACACATCGATCCACCAGAGTAATTGCATGTGTGTTTATGTCACAAACCACACATGGATCCACCAATGTCATTACATGTGTGATCTTTCCACAAAGCACATATGGATCCTCTAGAGTCATTACATGTGTGTTCTTTTCACAAACCACATATGGATCCACTAGAGTCAATGCATGTGTGTTCTTTCCACAAACCACATATGGATCCACTAGAGTCATTGCATGTGTGTTCTTTTCCCAAACCACATATGGATCCACTGGAGTCATTGCATGTGTGTTCTTTCCACAAACCACATACGGATCCACTAGAGTCATTGCATGTTTGTTGTTTCCACAAACCACATGGATCAACCAGAGTCATTGCATGTGTGTTCTTTCCACAAACCAGACATGGATCCACCAGAGTAATTGCATGTGTGTTCTTTTCACAAACCACATATGGATCAACAAATGTCATTGCATGTGTGTTCTTTTCACAAACGACATATTGATCCACCAATGTCATTGCATGTGTGTTCTTTCCACAAACCACATAAGGATCCACCAGAGTCATTGCATGTGTGTTCTCTTCACAAACCACATATGGATCCACTAGAGTCATTGCATGTGTGTTCTTTTCCAGAAACCACATATGGATCAACCAGAGTCGTTGCATGTGTGTTCTTTCCATAAACCACACATGGATCCACCAGAGTAATGGCATGTGTGTTCTTTTCACAAACCACATATGGATCAACAAATGTCATTGCATGTGTGTTATTTTCACAAACGACATATGGATCCACCATTGTCATTGCATGTGTGTTATTTCCACAAACCACATATGGATCCACTAGAGTCATTGCATGTGTGTTCTTTTCACAAACCACATATGGATCCACTAGAGTCATTGCATGTGTGTTCTTTCCACAAACCACATATGGATCCACTAGAGTCATTGCATGTGTGCTCTTTTCCCAAACCACATATGGATCCACTAGAGTCATTGCATGTGTGTTCTTTCCACAAACCACATACGGATCCACTAGGGTCATTGCATGTGTGTTTTTTCCACAAACCACATGGATCAACCAGAGTCATTGCATGTGTGTTCTTTCCACAAACCACACATGGATGCACCAGAGTAATTGCATGTGTGTTCTTTTCACAAACTACATATGGATAAACAAATGTCATTGCATGTGTGTTCTTTTCACAAACGACATATGGATCCACCAATGTCATTGCATGTGGGTTCTTACCATGAACCACATATGGATCCACCAGAGTAATTGCATGGGTGTTCTTTTCACAAACCACATATGCATCAACAAATGTCATTGCATGTGTGTTCTTTTCACAAACGACATATGGATCCACCATTGTCATTGCATGTGTGTTATTTCCACAAACCACATATGGATCCACTAGAGTCATTGCATGTGTGTTCTTTTGACAAACCACACATGGATCCACCAGAGTCATTGCATGTGTGTTCTTTCCACAAACCACATGGATCAACCAATGTCATTACATGTGTGTTCTTTTGACAAACAACATGTATCAACCAAGGGCATTGCATGTGTGTTATTGTCATAAACCACATATGGATCAACTAATGTCATTGCACGTGTGTTCATGTCACAAACCACAAATGGATCCACCAATGTCATTGCATGTGTGTTCTTTCCAGGAACCACATACGGATCAACTAGAGTAATTGCATGTGTGTTCTTTCCACAAACCACACATGGATCCACCAGAGTAATTGCATGTGTGTTCTTTTCACAAACTACATATGGATAAACAAATGTCATTGCATGTCTTTTCTTTTCACAAACAACATATGGATCCACCAATGTCATTGCGTGTGTGTTCTTTCCATGAACCACATATGGATCCACCAATGTCATTGCATGTGTGTTCTTTCCACAAACCACATATGGATCCACTAGAGTCATTGCATGTGTGTTCTTTTCACAAACCACATATAGATCCACTAGAGTCAGTGCATGTGTGTTCTTTTCACAAACCATATATGGATCAACCAATGTCATTGCATGTGTGTTCTTTTCCACAAACCACATATTGATCCACTAGAGTAATTGCATGTGTGTTCTTTTCACAAACCACATATGGATTAACAAATGTCATTTCATGTGTGTTCTTTTCACAAACCACATATGGATCCACCAATGTCATTGCATGTGTGTTCTTTCCACAATCCACATATGTAACCACTAGAGTAATTGCATGTGTGTTCTTTTCCACAAACCACATATGGATCCACTAGAGTCATTGCATGTGTGTTCTTTTCACAAACCACACATGGATCCACCAGAGTCATTGCATGTGTGTTCTTTCCACAAACCACATGGATCAACCAATGTCATTACATGTGTAGTCTTTCCAGAAACCACATGGATAAACCAGAGTCATTGCATGTCTGTTCTTTCATCAAACCACGCATGGATCAACCAGAGTAATTGCATGTGAGTTCATGTCACAAACCACACATGGATCCACCAATGTCATTGCATGTGTGTTCTTTCCATGTACCACATATGGATCCACCAATGTCATTGCATGTGATTTCTTTCCACAAACCACATAATGATCCACCAGAGTCATTGCATGTGTGTTCTTTTCACAAACCACATATCGATCCACTAGAGGCATTGCATGTGTGTTCTTTCCACAAACCACATATGGATCCACCAGAGTCATTGCATGTGTGTTCTTTCCACAAACCAAATATGGATCCACCAAGCTCATTGCATGTGTGTTCTTTTCACAAACCACATTGATCCACTAGAGTCATTGCATGTGTGTTCTTTTCACAAACCACACATGGATCCACAAGAGTAATTGCATGTGTGTTCATGTCACAAACCACACATGGATCCACAAATGTCATTGCATTTGTGTTCTTTCCATGAACCACATATGGATCAACCAATGTCATTGCATGTGTGTTCTTTCCATGAACCACATATGGATCCAGCAATGTCATTGCATGTGTGTTCTTTTCACAAACCACATTGATCCACTAGAGTCATTGCATGTGTGTTCTTTTCATAAACCACATATGGATCCACTAGAGTCATTGCATGTGTGTTCTTTTCACAAACCATATATGGATCAACCAATGTCACTGCATGTGTGTTCTTTTCCACAAACCACATATGGATCCACTAGAGTAATTGCATGTGTGTTCTTTTCACAAACCACATACGGATCAACAAATGTCATTGCATGTGTGTTGTTTTCACAAAGCACATATGGATTCACCAATGTCATTGCCTGTGTGTTCTTTCCACAAACCACATATGTAACCACTAGAGTAATAGCATGTGTGTTCTTTTCCACACACCACCTATGGATCCACTAGAGTCATTGCATGTGTTCTTTTCACAAACCACACATGGATCCACCAGAGTCATTGCATGTGTGTTCTTTCCACAAACCACATGGATCAACCAATGTCATTACATGTCTGGTCTTTCCGCTAACCACATGGATAAACCAGAGTCATTGCATGTGTGTTCTTCACACAAACCACACATGGATCCACCAGAGTAATTGCATGTGTGTTCATGTCACAAACCACATATGGATCCACCAATGTCATTTCATGTGTGTTCTTTCACAAACCACCTAAGGATCCACCAGAGTCATTGCATGTGTGTTCTTTTCACAAACCACATATGGATACACTAAAGTCATTCCATGTGTGTTCTTTCCACAAACGACATATGGATCAACCAGAGTCATTTCATGTGTGTTCTTTCCACAAACCACACATGGATCCACCAGAGTAATTGCATCTGTGTTCTTTTCACAAACCACACATGGATCCACCAATGTCATTACATGTGCGTTCTTTCCACAAACCACATATGGATCCACTAGAGTCATTGCATGTGTGTTCTTTTCACAAACCACATATGGATCCAGTAGAGTCATTGTATGTGTGTTCTTTCCACAAACCACATATGGATCCACTAGAGTCATTGAATGTGTGCTCTTTTCCCAAACCACATATGGATTCACTAGAGTCATTGCATGTGTGTTCTTGACACAAACCACATACGGATCCACTACAGTCATTGCATGTCTGTTTTTTCCACAAACCACATGGATCAACCAGACTCATTGCATGTGTGTTCTTTCCATGAACCACATATGGATCCACCAATTTAATTGCATGTGTGTTCTTTCCACAAACCACATAAGGATCCACCACAATCATTGCATGTGTATTCTTTTCACAAACCACACATGGATCCAATAGAGTCATTGCATGTGTGTTCTTTCCACAAACCGTAGATGGATCCTCTAGAGTAATTGCATGTGTGTTCATGTCACAGACCACACATGGATCCACTAATGTCATTGCATGTGTCTTATTTCCATGAACCACATATGGATCCACCAATGCAATTGCATGTGTGTTCTTTCCACAAACCACGTAAGGATCAACCAGAGTCATTGCATGTGTGTTCTTTTCACAAACCAAGCATGGATCCACCACAGTCATTGTAATTGTGTTCTTTCCACAAACCACATGGATCAAGCAATGTCATTACATGTGTGTTCTTTTGACAAACAACATGGATCAACCAAGGGCATTGCATGTGTGTTATTGTCATAAACCACATATGGATCAACTCATGTCATTGCACGTGTGTTCATGTCACAAACCACAAATGGATCCACCAATGTCATTGCATGTGTGTTCTTTCCAGGAACCACATACGGATCAACTAGAGTAATTGCATGTGTGTTCTTTCCACAAACCACACATGGATCCACCAGAGTAATTGCATGTGTGTTCTTTACACAAACTACATATGGATAAACAAATGTCATTGCATGTGTGTTCTTTTCACAAACGACATATGGATCCACCAATGTCATTGCGTGTGTGTTCTTTCCATGAACCACATATGGATCCACCAATGTCATTGCATGTGTGTTCTTTCCACAAACCACATATGGATGCACTAGAGTCATTGCATGTGTGTTCTTTTCACAAACCACATATAGATCCACTAGAGTCAGTGCATGTGTGTTCTTTTCACAAACCATATATGGATCAACCAATGTGATTGCATGTGTGTTCTTTTCCACAAACCACATATTGATCCACTAGAGTAATTGCATGTGTGTTCTTTTCACAAACCACATATGGATTAACAAATGTCATTGCATGTGTGTTCTTTTCACAAACCACATATGGATCCACCAATGTCATTGCATGTGTGTTCTTTCCACAATCCACATATGTAACCACTAGAGTAATTGCATGTGTGTTCTTTTCCACAAACCACATATGGATCCACGAGAGTCATTGCATGTGTGTTCTTTTCACAAACCACACATGGATCCACCAGAGTCATTGCATGTGTGTTCTTTCCACAAACCACATGGATCAACCAATGTCATTACATGTGTAGTCTTTCCAGAAACCACATGGATAAACCAGAGTCATTGCATGTCTGTTCTTTCATCAAACCACGCATGGATCAACCAGAGTAATTGCATGTGAGTTCATGTCACAAACCACACATGGATCCACCAATGTCATTGCATGTGTGTTCTTTCCATGTACCACATATGGATCCACCAATGTCATTGCATGTGATTTCTTTCCACAAACCACATAATGATCCACCAGAGTCATTGCATGTGTGTTCTTTTCACAAACCACATATCGATCCACTAGAGGCATTGCATGTGTGTTCTTTCCACAAACCACATATGGATCCACCAGAGTCATTGCATGTGTGTTCTTTCCACAAACCAAATATGGATCCACCAAGCTCATTGCATGTGTGTTCTTTTCACAAACCACATTGATCCACTAGAGTCATTGCATGTGTGTTCTTTTCACAAACCACACATGGATCCACCAGAGTAATTGCATGTGTGTTCATGTCACAAACCACACATGGATCCACAAATGTCATTGCATTTGTGTTCTTTCCATGAACCACATATGGATCAACCAATGTCATTGCATGTGTGTTCTTTCCATGAACCACATATGGATCCAGCAATGTCATTGCATGTGTGTTCTTTTCACAAACCACATTGATCCACTAGAGTCATTGCATGTGTGTTCTTTTCATAAACCACATATGGATCCACTAGAGTCATTGCATGTGTGTTCTTTTCACAAACCATATATGGATCAACCAATGTCACTGCATGTGTGTTCTTTTCCACAAACCACATATGGATCCACTAGAGTAATAGCATGTGTGTTCTTTTCACAAACCACATACGGATCAACAAATGTCATTGCATGTGTGTTGTTTTCACAAAGCACATATGGATTCACCAATGTCATTGCCTGTGTGTTCTTTCCACAAACCACATATGTAACCACTAGATTAATAGCATGTGTGTTCTTTTCCACACACCACCTATGGATCCACTAGAGTCATTGCATGTGTTCTTTTCACAAACCACACATGGATCCACCAGAGTCATTGCATGTGTGTTCTTTCCACAAACCACATGGATCAACCAATGTCATTACATGTCTGGTCTTTCCGCTAACCACATGGATAAACCAGAGTCATTGCATGTGTGTTCTTCACACAAACCACACATGGATCCACCAGAGTAATTGCATGTGTGTTCATGTCACAAACCACATATGGATCCACCAATGTCATTTCATGTGTGTTCTTTCACAAACCACCTAAGGATCCACCAGAGTCATTGCATGTGTGTTCTTTTCACAAACCACATATGGATACACTAAAGTCATTCCATGTGTGTTCTTTCCACAAACGACATATGGATCAACCAGAGTCATTTCATGTGTGTTCTTTCCACAAACCACACATGGATCCACCAGAGTAATTGCATCTGTGTTCTTTTCACAAACCACACATGGATCCACCAATGTCATTACATGTGCGTTCTTTCCACAAACCACATATGGATCCACTAGAGTCATTGCATGTGTGTTCTTTTCACAAACCACATATGGATCCAGTAGAGTCATTGTATGTGTGTTCTTTCCACAAACCACATATGGATCCACTAGAGTCATTGAATGTGTGCTCTTTTCCCAAACCACATATGGATTCACTAGAGTCATTGCATGTGTGTTCTTGACACAAACCACATACGGATCCACTACAGTCATTGCATGTCTGTTTTTTCCACAAACCACATGGATCAACCAGACTCATTGCATGTGTGTTCTTTCCATGAACCACATATGGATCCACCAATTTAATTGCATGTGTGTTCTTTACACAAACCACATAAGGATCCACCACAATCATTGCATGTGTATTCTTTTCACAAACCACACATGGATCCAATAGAGTCATTGCATGTGTGTTCTTTCCACAAACCGTAGATGGATCCTCTAGAGTAATTGCATGTGTGTTCATGTCACAGACCACACATGGATCCACTAATGTCATTGCATGTGTCTTATTTCCATGAACCACATATGGATCCACCAATGCAATTGCATGTGTGTTCTTTCCACAAACCACGTAAGGATCAACCAGAGTCATTGCATGTGTGTTCTTTTCACAAACCAAGCATGGATCCACCACAGTCATTGTAATTGTGTTCTTTCCACAAACCACATGGATCAAGCAATGTCATTACATGTGTGTTCTTTTGACAAACAACATGGATCAACCAAGGGCATTGCATGTGTGTTATTGTCATAAACCACATATGGATCAACTAATGTCATTGCACGTGTGTTCATGTCACAAACCACAAATGGATCCACCAATGTCATTGCATGTGTGTTCTTTCCAGGAACCACATACGGATCAACTAGAGTAATTGCATGTGTGTTCTTTCCACAAACCACACATGGATCCACCAGAGTAATTGCATGTGTGTTCTTTTCACAAACTACATATGGATAAACAAATGTCATTGCATGTGTGTTCTTTTCACAAACGACATATGGATCCACCAATGTCATTGCGTGTGTGTTCTTTCCATGAACCACATATGGATCCACCAATGTCATTGCATGTGTGTTCTTTCCACAAACCACATATGGATGCACTAGAGTCATTGCATGTGTGTTCTTTTCACAAACCACATATAGATCCACTAGAGTCAGTGCATGTGTGTTCTTTTCACAAACCATATATGGATCAACCAATGTCATTGCATGTGTGTTCTTTTCCACAAACCACATATTGATCCACTAGAGTAATTGCATGTGTGTTCTTTTCACAAACCACATATGGATTAACAAATGTCATTGCATGTGTGTTCTTTTCACAAACCACATATGGATCCACCAATGTCATTGCATGTGCGTTCTTTCCACAATCCACATATGTAACCACTAGAGTAATTGCATGTGTGTTCTTTTCCACAAACCACATATGGATCCACTAGAGTCATTGCATGTGTGTTCTTTTCACAAACCACACATGGATCCACCAGAGTCATTGCATGTGTGTTCTTTCCACAAACCACATGGATCAACCAATGTCATTACATGTGTAGTCTTTCCAGAAACCACATGGATAAACCAGAGTCATTGCATGTCTGTTCTTTCATCAAACCACGCATGGATCCACCAGAGTAATTGCATGTGTGTTCATGTCACAAACCACACATGGATCCACCAATGTCATTGCATGTGTGTTCTTTCCATGTACCATATATGGATCCACCAATGTCATTGCATGTGATTTCTTTCCACAAACCACATAATGATCCACCAGAGTCATTGCATGTGTGTTCTTTTCACAAACCACATATGGATCCACTAGAGGCATTGCATGTGTGTTCTTTCCACAAACCACATATGGATCCACCAGAGTCATTGCATGTGTGTTCTTTCCACAAACCAAATATGGATCCACCAAGGTCATTGCATGTGTGTTCTTTTCACAAACCACATTGATCCACTAGAGTCATTGCATGTGTGTTATTTTCACAAACCACACATGGATCCACCAGAGTAATTGCATGTGTGTTCATGTCACAAACCACACATGGATCCACAAATGTCATTGCATTTGTGTTCTTTCCATGAACCACATATGGATCAACCAATGTCATTGCATGTGTGTTCTTTCCATGAACCACATATGGATCCAGCAATGTCATTGCATGTGTGTTCTTTTCACAAACCACATTGATCCACTAGAGTCATTGCATGTGTGTTATTTTCATAAACCACATATGGATCCACTAGAGTCATTGCATGTGTGTTCTTTTCACAAACCATATATGGATCAACCAATGTCACTACATGTGTGTTCTTTTCCACAAACCACATATGGATCCACTAGAGTAATTGCATGTGTGTTCTTTTCACAAACCACATACGGATCAACAAATGTCATTGCATGTGTGTTGTTTTCACAAAGCACATATGGATTCACCAATGTCATTGCCTGTGTGTTCTTTCCACAAACCACATATGTAACCACTAGAGTAATTGCATGTGTGTTCTTTTCCACACACCACCTATGGATCCACTAGAGTCATTGCATGTGTTCTTTTCACAAACCACACATGGATCCACCAGAGTCATTGCAGGTGTGTTCTTTCCACAAACCACATGGATCAACCAATGTCATTACATGTCTGGTCTTTCCGCTAACCACATGGATAAACTAGAGTCATTGCATGTGTGTTCTTTCCACAAACCACACATGGATCCACCAGAGTAATTGCATGTGTGTTCATGTCATAAACCACATATGGATCCACCAATGTCATTTCCTGTGTGTTCTTTCACAAACCACCTAAGGATCCACCAGAGTCATTGCATGTGTGTTCTTTTCACAAACCACATATGGATACACTAAAGTCATTGCATGTGTGTTCTTTCCACAAACGACATATGGATCAAGCAGAGTCATTTCATGTGTGTTCTTTCCACAAACCACACATGGATCCACCAGAGTAATTGCATTTGTGTTCTTTTCACAAACCACACATGGATCCACCAATGTCATTACATGTGAGTTCTTTCCACAAACCACATATGGATCCACTAGAGTCATTGCATGTGTGTTCTTTTCACAAACCACATATGGATCCAGTAGAGTCATTGTATGTGTGTTCTTTCCACAAACCACATATGGATCCACTAGAGTCATTGAATGTGTTCTTTTCACAAACCACATATGGATCCAGTAGAGTCATTGTATGTGTGTTCTTTCCACAAACCACATATGGATCCACCAGAGTAATTGCATGTGTGTTCATGTCACAAACCACATATGGATCCACCAATGTCATTTCATGTGTGTTCTTTCACAAACCACCTAAAGATCCACCAGAGTCATTGCATGTGTGTTCTTTTCACAAACCACATATGGATACACTAGAGTCATTGCATGTGTGTTCTTTCCACAAACGACATATGGATCAACCAGAGTCATTTCATGTGTGTTCTTTCCACAAACCACACATAGATCCACCAGAGTAATTGCATCTGTGTTCTTTTCACAAACCACACATGGATCCACCAATGTCATTACATGTGTGTTCTTTCCACAAACACATATGTATCCACTAGAGTCATTGCATGTGTGTTCTTTTCACAAACCACATATGGATCCAGTAGAGTCATTGTATGTGTGTTCTTTCCACAAACCACATATGGATCCACTAGAGTCATTGCATGTGTGCTCTTTTCCCAAACCACATATGGATTCACTAGAGTCATTGCATGTGTGTTCTTTCCACAAACCACATACGGATCCACTAGAGTCATTGCATGTCTGTTTTTTCCACAAACCACATGGATCAACCAGAGTCATTGCATGTGTGTTCTTTCCATGAACCACATATGGATCCACCAATTTAATTGCATGTGTGTTCTTTCTACAAATCACATAAGGATCCACCAGAATCTTTGCATGTGTATTCTTTTCACAAACCACACATGGATCCAATAGAGTCATTGCATGTGTGTTCTTTCCACAAACCGCAGATGGATCCTCCAGAGTAATTGCATGTGTGTTCATGTCACAAACCACACATGGATCCAACAATGTCATTGCATGTGTCTTCTTTCCATGAACCACATATGGATCCACCAATGTCATTGCATGTGTGTTCTTTCCACAAACCACGTAAGGATCAACCAGAGTCATTGCATGTGTGTTCTTTTCACAAACCAAGCATGGATCCACCATAGTCATTGTATGTGTGTTCTTTCCACAAACCACATGGATCAAGCAATCTCATTACATGTGTGTTCTTTTGACAAACAACATGGATCAACCAAGGGCATTGCATGTGTGTTATTGTCATAAACCACATATGGATCAACTAATGTCATTGCACGTGTGTTCATGTCACAAACCACAAATGGATCCACCAATGTCATTGCATGTGTGTTCTTTCCAGGAACCACATACGGATCAACTAGAGTAATTGCATGTGTGTTCTTTCCACAAACCACACATGGATCCACCAGAGTAATTGCATGTGTGTTCTTTTCACAAACTACATATGGATAAACAAATGTCATTGCATGTGTTTTCTTTTCACAAACGACATATGGATCCACCAATGTCATTGCGTGTGTGTTCTTTCCATGAACCACATATTGATCCAGTAGATTCATTGCATGTGTGTTCTTTTCACAACCACATATGGATCCACTAGAGTCATTGCATGTGTGTTCTTTTCACAAACAATATATGGATCAACCAATGTCATTGCATGTGTGTTCTTTTCCACAAACTACATATTGATCCACTAGAGTAATTGCATGTGTGTTCTTTTCACAAACCACATATGGATTAACAAATGTCATTGCATGTGTTTTCTTTTCACAAACCACATATGGATCCAACAATGTCATTGCATGTGTGTTTTTTCCACAAACCACATATGTAACCACTAGAGTAATTGCATGTATGTTCTTTTCCACAACCAGCATATGGATCCACTAGAGTCATTGCATGTGTGTTCTTTTCACAAACCACACATGGATCCACCAGAGTCATTGCATGTGTGTTCTTTCCACAAACTACATGGATCAACCAATGTCATTACATGTGTGGTATTTCCACAAACGACATGGATAAACCAGAGTCATTGCATGTGTGTTCTTTCCCCAAACCACACATGGATCCACCAGAGTAATTGCATGTGTCTTCATATCACAAACCACACATGGATCCACCAATGTCATTGCGTGTGTGTTCTTTCCATGAACCACATATCGATCCACCAATGTCATTTCATGTGTGTTCTTTCACAAACCACGTAAGGATCCACCAGAGTCATTGCATGTGTGTTCTTTTCACAAACCACATATGGATCGACTAGAGTCATTGCATGTGTGTTCTTTCCACAAACCACATATGGATCAACAAACGTCATTGCATGTGTGTTCTTTCCACAAACCAAATATGGATCCACCAATGTCATTGCATGTGTGTTCTTTTTACAAACCACATATGGATCAACAAATGTCATTACATGTGTGTTCTTTTCACAAACCACATATGGATCCACCAATGTCATTGCATGTGTTCTTTCCATGAACCACATATGGATCCACCAATGTCATTGCATTTGTGTTCTTTCCACAAACCACATATGGATCCACTAGAGTCATTGCATGTGTGTTATTTTCACAAACCACATATGGATCCACTAAAGTCATTGCATGTGTGTTCTTTCCACAAACCACATATGGATCCACTAGAGTCATTGCATGTGTATTCTTTTCACAAACCATATATGGATCAACCAGTGTCATTGCATGTGTGTTCTTTTCCACAAACCACATATGGAGCCACTAGAGTAATTGCATGTGTGTTCTTTTCACAAAACACATATGGATCGACAAATGTCATTGCATGTGTGTTCTTTTCACAAACCACATATGGATCCACCAATGTCATTCCACGTGTGTTCTTTCCACAAATCACATATATACCCATTAGAGTAATTGCATGTGTGTTCTTTTCCACAAACAACATATGGATCCACTAGAGTCATTGCATGTGTGTTCTTTCCACAAACCACACATGGATCCACCAGAGTAATTTCATGTGTGTTTATGTCACAAACCACACATGGATCCACCAATGTCATTGCATGTGTGTTTTTTCCACAAACCACATATGGATCCTCCAGAGTCATTACATGTGTGTTCTTTTCACAAACCATATATGGATCCACTAGAGTCATTTAATGTGTGTTCTTTCCACAAACCACATATGGATCCACTAGAGTCATTACATGTGTGTTCTTTTCCCAAACCACATATGGCTCCACTAGAGTCACTGCATGTGGGTTTTTCCACAAACCACATATGGATCCACCAGAGTCATTGCATGTTTGTTTTTTCCACAAACCACATGGCTCAACCAGAGTCATCGCATGTGTGTTCTTTCCACAAACCACACATGGATCCCCCAGAGTAATTTCATGTGTGTTCTTTTCACAAACTACATATGGATCAACAAATGTCATTGCATGTGTGTTCTTGTCACAAACGACATATGGATCCACCAATGTCATTGCATGTGTGTTCTTTCCACAAACCACATAAGGATCCACCAGAGTCATTGCATGTGTGTTATTTTCACAAACCACATATGGATCCACTAGAGTCATTGCATGTGTCTTCTTTTCCACAAACCACATATGGATCAACCAGAGTCATTTCATGTGTATTCTTTCCAGAAACCACACACTGATCCACCAGAGTAATTGCATGTGTGTTCATGTCACAAACCACACATGGATCCACCAATGTCATTGCATGTGTGTTATTTCCACAAACCACATATGGATCCACTAGAGTCAGTGCATGTGTGTTCTTTTCACAAACCACATATGGATCCACTAGAGTCATTGCATGTGTGTTCTTTCCACAAACCACATATGGATCCACTAGAGTCATTGCATGTGTGCTCTTTTTCCAAACCACATATGGATCCACGAGAGTCATTGCATGTGTGTTCTTTCCACAAACCACATACGGATCCACTAGAGTCATTGCATGTCTGTTTTTTCCACAAACCACATGGATTAACCAGAGTCATTGCATGTGTGTTCTTTCCACAAACCACACATGGATCCACCAGAGTAATTGCATGTGTGTTCTTTTCACAAACCACATATGGATAAGCAAATGTCATTGCATGTGTGTTCTTTTCACAAACGACATATGGATCCACCAATGTCATTGCATGTGTGTTCTTTTCACAAACCACATATTGATCCAGTAGATTCATTGCATGTGTGTTCTTTTCACAACCACATATGGATCCACTAGAGTCATTGCATGTGTGTTCTTTTCACAAACAATATATGGATCAACCAATGTCATTGCATGTGTGTTCTTTTCGACAAACCACATATTGATCCACTAGAGTAATTGCATGTGTGTTCTTTTCACAAACCACATATGGATTAACAAATGTCATTGCATGTGTTTTCTTTTCACAAACCACATATGGATCCAACAATGTCATTGCATGTGTGTTCTTTCCACAAACCACATATGTAACCACTAGAGTAATTGCATGTGTGTTCTTTTCCACAACCAGCATATGGATCCACTAGAGTCATTGCATGTGTGTTCTTTTCACAAACCACACATGGATCCACCAGAGTCATTGCATGTGTGTTCTTTCCACAAACTACATGGATCAACCAATGTCATTACATGTGTGGTCTTTCCACAAACGACATGGATAAACCAGAGTCATTGCATGTGTGTTCTTTCCCCAAACCACACATGGATCCACCAGAGTAATTGCATGTGTCTTCATGTCACAAACCACACATGGATCCACCAATGTCATTGCGTGTGTGTTCTTTCCATGAACCACATATCGATCCACCAATGTCATTTCATGTGTGTTCTTTCACAAACCACGTAAGGATCCACCAGAGTCATTGCATGTGTGTTCTTTTCACAAACCACATATGGATCGACTAGAGTCATTGCATGTGTTGTCTTTCCACAAACCACATATGGATCAACAAACGTCATTGCATGTGTGTTCTTTCCACAAACCAAATATGGATCCACCAATGTCATTGCATGTGTGTTCTTTTTACAAACCACATATGGATCAACAAATGTCATTACATGTGTGTTCTTTTCACAAACCACATATGGATCCACCAATGTCATTGCATGTGTTCTTTCCATGAACCACATATGGATCCACCAATGTCATTGCATTTGTGTTCTTTCCACAAACCACATATGGATCCACTAGAGTCATTGCATGTGTGTTATTTTCACAAACCACATATGGATCCACTAAAGTCATTGCATGTGTGTTCTTTCCACAAACCACATATGGATCCACTAGAGTCATTGCATGTGTATTCTTTTCACAAACCATATATGGATCAACCAGTGTCATTGCATGTGTGTTCTTTTCCACAAACCACATATGGAACCACTAGAGTAATTGCATGTGTGTTCTTTACACAAAACACATATGGATCGACAAATGTCATTGCATGTGTGTTCTTTTCACAAACCACATATGGATCCACCAATGTCATTCCACGTGTGTTCTTTCCACAAATCACATATGTACCCACTAGAGTAATTGCATGTGTGTTCTTTTCCACAAACAACATATGGATCCACTAGAGTCATTGCATGTGTGTTCTTTTCACAAACCACACATGGATCCACCAGAGTCATTGCACATGTGTTCTTTCCACAAACCACATGTATCAACCAATGTCATTACATGTCTGTTCTTTCCACAAACGACATGGATCAACCAGAGTCATTGCATGCGTATTCTTTCCACAAACCACACATGGAACCACCAGAGTAATTGCATGTGTGTTCATGTCACAAACCTCAGATGGACCCACCAATGTCATTGCATGTGTGTTCTTTGCATGAACCACACATGGATCCACCAATGTCATTGCATGTGTGTTCTTTTCCCAAACCACATATGGATCCACTAGAGTCATTGCATGTGTGCTCTTTCCACAAACCACATATGGATCCACCAGAGTCATTGCATGTCTGTTTTTTCCAGAAACCACATGGATCAACCAGAGTCATTGCATGTCTGTTTTTACCACAAACCACATGCATCAACCAGAGTCATTGCATGTGTGACGTTTCCACAAACTACACATGGATCCACAAGAGTAATTGCATGTGTGTTCTTTTCACAAACCACATATGGATCAACAAATGTCATTGCATGTGTGTTCTTTTCACAAACCACATATGGATCCACCAATGTCATTGCATGTGTGTTCTTTCCATGAACCACATATGGATCCACCAATGTCATTTCATGTGTGTTTTTTCACAAACCACATAAGGATCCACCAGAGTCATTGCATGTGTGTTCTTTTCACAAACCACATATGGATCCACTAGAGTCATTACATGTGTGTTCTTTCCACAAAACACATATGGATCAACCAGAGTCATTTCATGTGTGTTCTTTCCACAAACCACACATGGATCCACCAGAGTAATTGCATGTGTGTTCATGTCACAAACCACACATGGATCCACTAATGTCATTGCATGTGTGTTATTTCCACAAACCACATATGGATCCACTAGAGTCATTGCATGTGTGTTCTTTTCACAAACCACATAGGGATCCACTAGAGTCATTGCATGTGTGTTCTTTCCACAAACCACATACGGATGCACTAGAGTCATTGCATGTCTGTTTTTCCACAAACCACATGGATCAACCAGAGTCATTGCATGTGTGTTCTTTCCACAAACCACAGATGGATCCACCAGAGTAATTGCATGTGTGTTCTTTTCACAAACCACATATGGATAAACAAATGTCATTGCATGTGTGTTCTTTTCACAAATGACATATGGATCCACCAATGTCATTGCATGTGTGTTCTTTCCATGAACCATATATGGATCCACCAATGACATTGCATGTGTGATCTTTTCACAAACCACATATTGATCCATTAGAGTCATTGCATGTGTGTTCTTGTCACAAACCACATATGGATCCACTAGAGTCATTGCATGTGTGTTCTTTTCACAAACCATATATGGATCAACCAATGTCTTTGCATGTGTGTTCTTTCCCACAAACCACATATTGATCCACTAGAGTAATTACATGCGTGTTCTTTTCACAAACCACATATGGATTAACAAATGTCATTGCATGTGTGTTCTTTTCACAAACCACATATAGATCCACCAATGTCATTGCATGTGTGTTCTTTCCACATACCACATATGTAACCACTAGAGTAATTGCATGTGTGTTCTTTTCCACAAACCACATATGGATCCACTAGAGTCATTACATGTGTGTTCTTTGCACAAACCACACATGGATCCACCAGAGTCATTGCATGTGTGTTCTTTCCACAAACCACATGGATCAACCAATGTCATTACATGTGTGGTCTTTCCACAAAACACATGGATAAACCAGAGTCATTGCATGTGTGTTCTTTCCACAAACCACACATGGATCCACTAGAGTAATTGCATGTGTGTTCATGTCACAAACCACACATGGATCCACCAATGTCATTCCGTGTATGTTCTTTCCATGAACCACATATGGATCCACCAATGTCATTTCATGTGTGTTCTTTCACAAACCACATAAGGATCCACCAGAGTCATTGCATGTGTGTTCTTTTCACAAACCACATATGGATCCACTAGAGTCATTGCATGTGTGTTCTTTCCACAAACCACATATGGATCAACAAATGTCATTGCATGTGTGTTCTTTCCACAAACCAAATATGGATCCACCAATGTCATTGCATGTGTGTTCTTTTCACAAACCACATATGGATCAACAAATGTCATTACATGTGTGTTCTTTTCACAAACCACATATGGATCCACCAATGTCATTGCATGTGTGTTCTTTCCATGAACCACATATGGATCCACCAATGTCATTGCATTTGTGTTCTTTCCACAAACCACATATGGATCCACTAGAGTCATTGCATGTGTGTTATTTTCACAAACCACATGTGGATCCACTAAAGTCATTGCATGTGTGTTCTTTCCACAATCCACATATGGATCCACTAGAGTCATTGCATGTGTGTTCTTTTCACAAACCATATATGGATCAACCAGTGTCATTGCATGTGTGTTCTTTTCCACAAACCACATATGGAGCCACTAGAGTAATTGCATGTGTGTTCTTTTCACAAAACACATATGGATCGACAAATGTCATTGCATGTGTGTTCTTTTCACAAACCACATAGGGATCCACCAATGTCATTGCACGTGTGTTCTTTCGACAAACCACATATGTACCCACTAGAGTAATTGCATGTGTGTTCTTTTCCACAAACCACATGGATCAACCAGAGTCACTGCATGTGTGATCTTTCCACAAACTACACATGGATCCACCAGAGTAATTGCATGTGTGTTCTTTTCACAAACCACATATGGATCAACAAATGTTATTGCATGTGTGTTCTTTTCACAAACCACATATGGATCCACCAATGTCATTGCATGTGTGTTCTTTCCATAAACCACATATGGATCGACTAGAGTCATTGCATGTGTGTTCTTTTCACAAACCACATATGGATCCACTAGAGTCATTGCATGTGTGTTCTTTCCACAAACCACATATGGATCCACTAGAGTCATTGCATGTGTGTTCTTTTCACAAACCATATATGGATAAACCAATGTCATTGCATGTGTGTTCTTTTCCACAAACCACATATGGATCCACTAGAGTAATTGCATGTGTGTTCTTTTCACAAAACACATATGGATCAACCAATGTCATTGCAGTGTGTTCTTCCACAAACCACATATGTACCCACTAGAGTAATTGCATGTGCGTATTTTCCACAAACCACATATGGATCCACCAGAGTCATTGCATCTGTGTTCTTTCCTAAACCACATGGATCAACTAATGTCATTACATGTGTGGTATTTCCACAAACCACATGGATCAACCAGAGTAATTGCATGTGCGTTCATGTCACAAACCAAACATGGATCCACCAATGTCATTGCATGTGTGTTCTTTCCATGAACCACATATGGATCCACCAATGTCATTGCATGTGTGTTCTTTCCGCAAACCACATAAGGATCCACCTGATTCATTGCATGTGTGTTCTTTTCACAAACCACATATGGATCCACTAGAGTCATTGCATGTGTGTTCTTTTCACAAACCACACATGGATCAAGCAATGTCATTACATGTGTGTTCTTTCCAGAAACCACATGGATCAACCAGAGTCATTGCATGTGTGTTCTTTCTACAAACCACAGATGGAACCACCAGAGTAATTGCATGTGTGTTCATGTTACAAACCTCACATGGATCCACCAATGTCATTGCATGTGTGTTCTTTTCCCAAACCACATATGGATCCACTAGAGTCATCTTATGTGTGTTCTTTCCATAAACCACATATGGATCCACCAGAGTCATTGCATGTCTGTTTTTTCCACAAACCACATGGATCATCCAGAGTTATTGCATGTGTGTTCTTTCCAAAAACCACACATGGATCCACCAGAGTAATTGCATGTGTGTTCTTTTCACAAACCACATATGGATCAACAAATGTCATTGCATGTGTGTTCTTTTCACAAACCACATATGGATTCACTAATGTCACTGCATGTGTGTTCTTTCCACAAACCACATATGGATCCACTAGAGTAATTGCATGTGTGTTCTTTTCCACAAACCACATATGGATCCACTAGAGTCATTGCATGTGTGTTCTTTCCACAAACCACATATGGATCCACTAGAGTCATTGCATGTGTGTTATTTCCACAAACCACATATGGATCCACTAGAGTCATTGCATGTGTGTTCTTTCCACAAACCACATATGGATCCACTAGAGTCATTGCATGTGTGTTCTTTTCACAAACTATATATGGATCAACCAGTGTCATTGCATGTGTGTTCTTTTCCACAAACCACATATGGATCCACTAGAGTAATTGCATGTGTGTTCTTTTCACAAAACACATATGGATCAACAAATGTCATTGAATGTGTGTTCTTTTCACAAACCACATATGGATCCACCAATGTCATTGCATGTGTGTTCTTTCCACAAACCACATATGGACCCACTAGAGTAATTGCATGTGTGTTCTTTTCCACAAACCACAAATGGATCCACTAGAATCATTGCATGTGTGTTCTTCCTACAAACTACATGGACCAACCAATGTCATTACATGTGTGTTCTTTCCACAAACCACATGGATCAACCAGATTCATTGCATGTGTGTTCTTTCCACAAACCACATATGGATCCACTAGAGTCATTGCATGTGTGTTCTTTCCACAAACCACATATGGATCCACTAGAGTCATTGCATGTGTGTTCTTTTCACAAACCATATATGGATCAACCAGTGTCATTGCATGTGTGTTCTTTTCCACAAACCACATATGGATCCACTAGAGTAATTGCATGTGTGTTATTTTCACAAAACACATATGGATCAACAAAGTCATTGCATGTGTGTTCTTTTCACAAACCGCATATCGATCCACCAATGTCATTGCATGTGTGTTCTTTCCACAAACCACATATGTACCCACTAGATTAATTGCATGTGTGTATTTTCCACAAACCACATATGGATCCACTAGAGTCATTGCATGTGTGTTCTTTTCACAAACCACACATGGATCCACCATAGTCATTGCATATGTGTTCTTTCCTAAACCACATGGATCAACCAATGTCATTACATGCGTGGTATTTCCACAAACCACATGGATCAACCAGAGTCATTGCATGTGTGTTCTTTCCACAAACTACACATGGATCCACTAGAGTAATTGCATGTGTGTTCATGTCACAAACCAAACATGGATCCACCAATGTCATTGCATGTGTGTTCTTTCCATGAACCACATATGGATCCACCAATGTCATTGCATGTCTGTTCTTTCCACAAACCACATAAGGATCCACCAGATTCATTGCATGTGTGTTCTTTTCACGAACCACATATGGATCCACTAGAGTCATTGCATGTGTGTTCTTTTCACAAACCACACATGGATCCACCAGAGTCATTGCACATGTGTTCTTTCCAGAAACTACATGGATCAAGCAATGTCATTACATGTGTGTTCTTTCCACAAACCACATGGATCAACCAGAGTCATTGCATCTGTGTTATTTCCTAAACCACATGGATCAACTAATGTCATTACATGTGTGGTATTTCCACAAACCACATGGATCAACCAGAGTAATTGCATGTGTGTTCATGTCACAAACCAAACATGGATCCACCAATGTTATTGCATGTGTGTTCTTTCCATGAACCACATATGGATCCACCAATGTCATTGCATGTGTGTTCTTTCCGCAAACCACATAAGGATCCACCAGATTCATTCCATGTGTGTTCTTTTCACAAACCACATATGGATCCACTAGAGTCATTGCATGTGTGTTCTTTTCACAAACCACACATGGATCCACCAGAGTCATTGCACACGTGTTCTTTCCAGAAACTACATGGATCAAGCAATGTCATTACATGTGTGTTCTTTCCACAAACCACATGGATCAACCAGAGTCATTGCATGTGTGTTCTTTCTACAAACCTCAGATGGAACCACCAGAGTAATTGCATGTGTGTTCATGTCACAAACCTCACATGGATCCACCAATGTCATTGCATGTGTGTTCTTTTCCCAAACCACATATGGATCCACTAGAGTCATCTTATGTGTGTTCTTTCCACAAACCACATATGGATCCACCAGAGTCATTGCATGTCTGTTTTTTCCACAAACCACTTGGATCAACCAGAGTTATTGCATGTGTGTTCTTTCAAAAACCACACATCGATCCACCAGAGTAATTGCATGTGTGTTCTTTTCACAAACCACATATGGATCAACAAATGTCATTGCATGTGTGTTCTTTTCACAAACCACATATGGATTCACAAATGTCACTACATGTGTGTTCTTTCCACAAACCACATATGGATCCACTAGAGTAATTGCATGTGTGTTCTTTTCCACAAACCACATATGGATCCACTAGAGTCATTGCATATGTGTTCTTTCCACAAACCACATATGGATCCACTAGAGTCATTGCATCTGTGTTCTTTCTACAAACCACATACGTATCCACAAATGTAATTGCATATGTGTTCTTTCGACGAACTAAATATGGATCCACCAATGTCATTGCATGTGTGTTCTTTTCACAAACCACATATGGATCCACTAGAGTCATTGCATGTGTATTCTTTCCACAAACCACATATGGATCCACTAGAGTCATTCCATGTGTGTTCTTTTCACAAACCATATATGGATCAACCAGTGTCATTGCATGTGTGTTCTTTTCCACAAACCACATATGGATCCACTAGAGTAATCGCATGTGTGTTCTTTTCACAAAACACATATGGATCAACAAATGTCATTGAATGTGTGTTCTTTTCACAATCCACATATGGATCCACCTATGTCATTGCATGTGTGTTCTTTCCACAAACCACATATGTACCCACTAGAGTAATTGCATCTGTGTTCTTTTCCACAAACCACAAATGGATCCACTAGAGTCATTGCATGTGTGTTCTTCCCACAAACTACATGGACCAACCAATGTCATTACATGTGTGTTCTTTCCACAAACCACATGGATCAACCAGATTCATTGCATGTGTGTTCTTTCCACAAACCACATATGGATCCACTAGAGTCATTGCATGTGTGTTCTTTCCACAAACCACATATGGATCCACTAGAGTCATTGCATGTGTGTTCTTTTCACAAAGCATATATGGATCAACCAGTGTCATTGCATGTGTGTTCTTTTCCACAAACCACATATGGATCCACTAGAGTAATTGCATGTGTGTTATTTTCACAAAACACATATGGATCAACAAATGTCATTGCATGTGTGTTCTTTTCACAAACCACATATGGATCCACCAATGTCATTGCATGTGTGTTCTTTCCACAAACCACATATGTACCCACTAGAGTAATTGCATGTGTCTTCTTTTCCACAAACCACAAATGGATCCACTAGAGTCATTTCATGTGTGTTATGCCCACAAACTAAATGGACCAACCAATGTCATTACATGTGTGTTCTTTCCACAAACCACATGGATCAACCAGATTCATTGCATGTGTGTTCTTTCCACAAACCACATATGGATACACTAGAGTCATTGCATGTGTGTTCTTTTCACAAACCATATATGGATACACCAATGTCATTGCATGTGTGTTCTTTTCCACAAACCACATATGGATCCACTAGAGTAATTGCATGTGTGTTCCTTTCAAAAAACACATATGGATCAACAAATATCATTGCATGTGTGTTCTTTTCACAAACCGCATATGGATCCACCAATGTCATTGCATGTGTGTTCTTTCCACAAACCACATATGTACCCACTAGATTAATTGCATGTGTGTATTTTCCACAAACCACATATGGATCCACTAGAGTCATTGCATGTGTGTTCTTTTCACAAACCACACATGGATCCACCATAGTCATTGCATCTGTGTTCTTTCCCAAACCACATGGATCAACCAATGTCATTACATGTGTGGTATTTCCACAAACCACATGGATCAACCAGAGTCATTGCATGTGTGTTCTTTCCACAAACTACACATGGATCCACTAGAGTAATTGCATGTGTGTTCATGTCACAAACCTCACATGGATCCACCAATGTCATTGCATGTGTGTTCTTTCCATGAACCACATATGGATCCACTAATGTCAGTGCATGTGTATTCTTTCCGCAAACCACATCAGGATCCACCAGATTCATTGCATGTGTGTTCTTTTCACAAACCACATATGGATCCACTAGAGTCATTGCATGTGTGTCCTTTTCACAAACCACACAGGGATCCACCAGAGTCATTGCACATGTGTTCGTTCCACAAACTACATGGATCAAGCAATGTCATTACATGTGTGTTCTTTCCACAAACCACATGGATCAACCAGAGTCATTGCATGTGTGTTCTTTCCACAAACCACAGATGGAACCACTAGAGTAATTGCATGTGTGTTCATGTCACAAACCTCACATGGATCCACCAATGTCATTGCATGTGTGTTCTTTCCATGAACCACATATGGATCCACCAATGTCATTGCATGTGTGTTCTTTTCCCAATCCACATATGGATCCACTAGAGTCATTGCATGTGTGTTCTTTCCACAAACCAAATATGGATACACCAGAGTCATTGCATGTCTGTTTTTGCCACAAACCACATGGATCAACCAGAGTCATTGCATGTGCGTTCTTTCCAAAAACTACACATGGATCCACCAGAGTAATTGCATGTGTGTTCTTTTCACAAACCACATATGGATCAAAAAATGTCATTACATGTGTGTTCTTTTCATAAACCACATATGGATCCACCAATGTCATTGCATGTGTGTTCTTTCCATGAACCACATATGGATCCACCAATGTCATTGCATGTGTTTTCTTTCCACAAACCACATATGGATCCACTAGAGTCATTGCATGTGTGTTATATTCACAAACCACATATGGATCCACTAGAGTCATTGCATGTTTGTTCTTTCCACAAACCACATATGGATCCACTAGAGTCATTGCATGTGTGTTCTTTTCACAAACCATATATGGATCAAGCAGTGTCATTGCATGCGTGTTCTTTTCCACAAACCACATATGGATCCACTGGAGTAATTGCATGTGTGTTCTTTTCACAAAACATATATGGATCAACAAATGCCATTGCATGTGTGTTCTTTTCACAAACCATATATGGATCCACCAATGTCATTGCATGTGTGTTCTTTCCACGATCCACATATGTACCCACTAGAGTAATTGCATGTGTGTTCTTTTCCATAAACCACAAATGGATCCACTAGAGTCATTGCATGTGTGTTCTTTCCACAAACTACATGGACCAACCAATGTCATTACATGTGTGTTCTTTGCACAAACCACATGGATCAACCAGATTCATTGCATGTGTGTTCTTTCCACAAACCACACATGGAACCACCAGAGTAATTGCATGTGTGTTCATGCCACAAATCTCACATGGATCCACCAATGTCATTGCATGCGTGTTCTTTCCATGAACCACATATGGATCCACCAATGTCATTGCATGTGTGTTCTTTTCCCAAACCACATACAGATCCACTAGAGTCATTGCATGTGTGTTCTTTCCACAAACCAAATATGGATCCACCAGAGTCATTGCATGTCTGTTTTTTCCACAAACCACATGGATCAACTAGAGTCATTGCATGTGTTCTTTCCACAAACCACACATGGATCCACCAGATTAATTGCATGTGTGTTCTTTTCACAAACCACATATGGATCAACAAATGTCATTGCATGTGTGTTATTTTCACAAACCACATATGGATCCACCAATTTCACATGCACATGTGTGTTCTTTCCAGGAACCACATATGGATCCACCAATGTCATTGCATGTGTGTTCTTTCCACAAACCACATATGGATCCACTAGAGTCATTGCATGTGTGTTATTTTCACAAACCACATATGGATCCACTAGAGTCATTGCATGTTTGTTCTTTCCACAAACCAAATATGGATCCACTAGAGTCATTGCATGTGTGTTCTTTTCACAAACCATATATGGATCAAGCAGTGTCATTGCATGTGTGTTCTTTTCCACAAACCACATATGGATCCACTAGAGTAATTGCATGTGTGTTCTTTTCACAAAACACATATGGATCGACAAATGTCATTGCATGTGTGTTCTTTCCACGATCCACATATGTACCCACTAGAGTAATTGCATGTGTGTTCTTTTCCATAAACCACAAATGGATCAACTAGAGTCATTGCATGTGTGTTCTTTCCACAAACAACATGGACCAACCAATGTCATTACATGTGTGTTCTTTGCACAAACCACATGGATCAACCAGATTCATTGCATGTGTGTTCTTTCCACAAACCACACATGGAACCACTAGAGTAATTGCATGTGTGTTCATGCCACAAATCTCACATGGATCCACCAATGTCATTGCATGCGTGTTCTTTCCACGAACCACATATGGATCCACCAATGTCATTGCATGTGTGTTCTTTTCCCAAACCACATATGGATCCACTAGTCATTGCATGTGTGTTCTTTCCACAAACCAAATATGGATCCACCAGAGTCATTGCATGTCTGTTTTTTCCACAAACCACATGGATCAACTAGAGTCATTGCATGTGTTCTTTCCACAAACCACACATGGATCCACCAGATTAATTGCATGTGTGTTCTTTTCACAAACCACATATGGATCAACAAATGTCATTGCATGTGTGTTATTTTCACAAACCACATATGGATCCACCAATGTCATTGCATGTGTGTTCTTTCCACAAACCACATATGGATCCACTAGAGTTATTGCATGTGTGTTATTTTCACAAACGACATATGGATCCACTAGAGTCATTGCATGTTTGTTCTTTCCACAAACCACATATGGATCCACTAGAGTCATTGCATGTGTGTTCTTTTCACAAACCATATATGGCTCAAGCAGTGTCATTGCATGTGTGTTCTTTTCCACAAACCACATATGCATCCACTAGAGTAATTGCATGTGTGTTCTTTTCACAAAACACATATGGATCGACAAATGTCATTCCATGTGTGTTCTTTCCACGATCCACATATGTACCCACTAGAGTAATTGCATCTGTGTTCTTTTCCATAAACCACAAATGGATCCACTAGAGTCATTGCATGTGTGTTCTTTCCACAAACTACATGGACCAACCAATGTCATTACATGTGTGTTCTTTGCACAAACCACATGGATCAACCAGATTCATTGCATGTGTGTTCTTTCCACAAACCACACATGGAACCACCAGAGTAATTGCATGTGTGTTCATGCCACAAATCTCACATGGATCCACCAATGTCATTGCATGCGTGTTCTTTCCACGAACCACATATGGATCCACCAATGTCATTGCATGTGTGTTCTTTTCCCAAACCACATACAGATCCACTAGAGTCATTGCATGTGTGTTCTTTCCACAAACCAAATATGGATCCACCAGAGTCATTGCATGTGTGTTATTTTCACAAACCACATATGGATCCACTAGAGTCATTGCATGTTTGTTCTTTCCACAAACCAAATATGGATCCACTAGAGTCATTGCATGTGTGTTCTTTTCACAAACCATATATGGATCAAGCAGTGTCATTGCATGTGTGTTCTTTTCCACAAACCACATATGGATCCACTAGAGTAATTGCATGTGTGTTCTTTTCACAAAACACATATGGATCGACAAATGTCATTGCATGTGTGTTCTTTCCACGATCCACATATGTACCCACTAGAGTAATTGCATGTGTGTTCTTTTCCATAAACCACAAATGGATCAACTAGAGTCATTGCATGTGTGTTCTTTCCACAAACTACATGGACCAACCAATGTCATTACATGTGTGTTCTTTGCACAAACCACATGGATCAACCAGATTCATTGCATGTGTGTTCTTTCCACAAACCACACATGGAACCACCAGAGTAATTGCATGTGTGTTCATGCCACAAATCTCACATGGATCCACCAATGTCATTGCATGCGTGTTCTTTCCATGAACCACATATGGATCCACCAATGTCATTGAATGTGTGTTCTTTCCACGAACCACATATGTACCCACTAGAGTAATTGCATGTGCGTTCTTTTCCATAAACCACAAATGGATCCACTAGAGTCATTGCATGTGTGTTCTTTCCACAAACTACATGGACCAACCAATGTCATTACATGTGTGTTCTTTGCACAAACCACATGGATCAACCAGATTCATTGCATGTGTGTTCTTTCCACAAACCACACATGGAACCACCAGAGTAATTGCATGTGTGTTCATGCCACAAATCTCACATGGATCCACCAATGTCATTGCATGCGTGTTCTTTCCATGAACCACATATGGATCCACCAATGTCATTGCATGTGTGTTCTTTTCCCAAACCACATATGGATCCACTAGAGTCATTGCATGTGTGTTCTTTCCACAAACCAAATATGGATCCACCAGAGTCATTGCATGTCTATTTTTTCCACAAACCACATGGATCAACTAGAGTCATTGCATGTGTTCTTTCCATAAACCACACATGGATCCACCAGATTAATTGCATGTGTGTTCTTTTTACAAACCACATATGGATCAACAAATGTCATTGCATGTGTGTTATTTTCACAAACCACATATGGATCCACCAATGTCACATGCACATGTGTGTTCTTTCCAGGAACCACATATGGATCCACCAATGTCATTGCATGTGTGTTCTTTCCACAAACCACATATGGATCCACTAGAGTCATTGCATGTGTGTTATTTTCACAAACCACATATGGATCCACTAGAGTCATTGCATGTTTGTTCTTTCCACAAACCACATATGGATCCACTAGAGTCATTGCATGTGTGTTCTTTTCACAAACCATATATGGATCAAGCAGTGTCATTGCATGTGTGTTCTTTTCCACAAACCACATATGGATCCACTAGAGTAATTGCATGTGTGTTCTTTTCACAAAACACATATGGATCGACAAATGTCATTGCATGTGTGTTCTTTTCACAAACCACATATGGATCCACCAATGTCATTGCATGTGTGTTCTTTCCACAAACCACATATGTACCCACTAGAGTAATTGCATGTGTGTTCTTTTCCATAAACCACAAATGGATCCACTAGAGTCATTGCATGTGTGTTCTTTCCACAAACTACATGGACCAACCAATGTCATTACATGTGTGTTCTTTGCACAACCCACATGGATCAACCAGATTCATTGCATGTGTGTTCTTTCCACAAACCACACATGGAACCACCAGAGTAATTGCATGTGTGTTCATGTCACAAATCTCACATGGATCCACCAATGTCATTGCATGTGTGTTCTTTCCATGAACCACATATGGATCCACCAATGTCATTGCATGTGTGTTCTTTTCCCAAACCACATATGGATCCACTAGAGTCATTGCATGTGTGTTCTTTCCACAAACCACATATGGATCCACCAGAGTCATTGCATGTCTGTTTTTTCCACAAACCACATGGATCAACTAGAGTCATTACATGTGTTCTTTCCACAAACCACACATGGATCCACCAGATTAATTGCATGTGTGTTCTTTTCACAAACCACATCTGGATCAACAAATGTCATTGCATGTGTGTTATTTTCACAAACCACATATGGATCCACCAATGTCATTGCATGTGTGTTCTTTCCAGGAACCACATATGGATCCACCAATGTCATTGCATGTGTGTTATTTCCACAAACCACATATGGATCCACTAGAGTCATTGCATGTGTGTTATTTTCACAAACCACATATGTATCCACTAGAGTCATTGCATGTGTGTTCTTTCCACAAACCACATATGGATCCACTAGAGTCATTGCATGTGTGTTCTTTCCACAAACCATATATGGATCAACCAGTGTCATTGCATGTGTGTTCTTTTCCACAAACCACATATGGAGCCACTAGATTAATTTCATGTGTGTTCTTTTCACAAAACACATATGGATCGACAAATGTCATTGCATGTGTGTTCTTTTCACAAACCACATATGGATCCACCAATGTCATTGCATGTGTATTATTTCCAGAAACCACATATGTACCCACTAGAGTAATTGCATGTGTGTTCTTTTCCACAAACCACAGATGGATCAACTAGAGTCATCGCATGTGTGTTCTTTTCACAAACCACACATGGATCCACCGGAGTCATAGCACATGTGTTCTTTCCACAAACCACATGGATCAACCAATGTCATTACATGTGTGTTCTTTCCACAAACGACATGGATCAACCAGAGTCATTGCATGTGTGTTCTTTCCACAAACCACACATGGAACCACCAGAGTAATTGCATGTGTGTTCATGTCACAAACCTCACATGGATCCACCAATGTCATTGCATGTGTGTTCTTTCCATGAACCACACATGCATCCACTAATGTCATTGCATGTGTGTTCTTTTCCCAAACCACATATGGATCCACGAGAGTCATTGCATGTGTGTTCTTTCCACAAACCACATATGGATCCACCAGAGTCATTGCATGTCTGTTTTTTCCACAAACCACATGGATCAACCAGAGTCATTGCATGTCTGTTTTTTCCACAAACCACATGGATCAACCAGAGTCATTGCATGTGTGATCTTTCCACAAACTACACATGGATCCACCAGAGTAATTGCATGTGTGTTCTTTTCACAAACCACATAGGGATCAACAAATGTCATTGCATCTGTGTTCTTTTCAGAAACCACATATGGATCCACCAATGTCATTGCATGTGTGTTCTTTCCATGAGCCACATATGGATCGACTAGAGTCATTGCATGTGTGTTCTTTTCACAAACCACATATGGATCCACTAGAGTAATTGCATGTGTGTTCTTTCCACAAACCACATATGGATCCACTAGAGTCATTGCATATGTGTTCTTTTCACAAACCATATATGAATCAACCAATGTCATTGCATGTGTGTTGTTTTCCACAAACCACATATGGATCCACTAGAGTAATTGCATTGTGTTCTTTTCACAAAACACATATGGATCAACAAATATCATTGCATGTGTTTTCTTTTCACAAACCGCATATGGATCCACCAATGTCATTGCATGTGTGTTCTTTCCACAAACCACATATGTACCCACTAGATTAATTGCATGTGTGTATTTTCCACAAACCACATATGGATCCACTAGAGTCATTGCATGTGTGTTCTTTTCACAAACCACACATGGATCCACCATAGTCATTGCATCTGTGTTCTTTCCTAAACCACATGGATCAACCAATGTCATTACATGTGTGGTATTTCCACAAACCACATGGATCAACCAGAGTCATTGCATGTGTGTTCTTTCCACAAACCACACATGGATCCACCAGAGTAATTGCATGTGTGTTCATGTCACAAACGAAACATGGATCCACCAATGTCATTGCATGTGTTATCTTTCCATGAACCACATATGGATCCACCAATGTCATTGCATGTGTATTCTTTCCGCAAACCACATAAGGATCCACCAGATTCATTGCATGTGTGTTCTTTTCACAGACCACATATGGATCCACTAGAGTCATTGCATGTGTGTCCTTTTCACAAACCACACAGGGATCCACCAGAGTCATTGCACATGTGTTCGTTCCACAAACTACATCGATCAACCAATGTCATTACATGTGTATTCTTTCCACAAACCACATGGATCAACCAGAGTCATTGCATGTGTGTTCTTTCCACAAACCACAGATGGAACCACCAGAGTAATTGCATGTGTGTTCATGTCACAAACCTCACATGGATCCACCAATGTCATTGCATGTTTGTTCTTTCCATGAACCACATATGGATCCACCAATGTCATTGCATGTGTGTTCTTTTCCCAATCCACATATGGATCCACTAGAGTCATTGCATGTGTGTTCTTTTCACAAAACACATATGGATCGACAAATGTCATTGCATGTGTGTTCTTTTCACAAACCACATATGGATCCACCAATGTCATTGCATGTGTATTATTTCCACAAACCACATATGTACCCACTAGAGTAATGTCACATCCCAAGATTTTCCAAATCTTGTTATGTGAAAAATAAATAAACAAAATAAATTTTGGTTGAAAATCAGGGTGAAAAGAAACTTTTGTTTCTAAAAGGAAACTTAAAATCCCATCCTGAACAAACATGGTTAAAGTTTGAATTCAACAAATCCAAATCAAGCGAAATGCATCCCTCAATGAATGTATTTAGAAATTTGAACACTTGGAAAATAAATCCAAAACCCTAAACCCTAAGGGAATAAAAACCATTTCCATGTTATCTCCAAATCCATGGATTTGATCCATACCAAAAATTGATCAACAAATATTCACAAAGGATCAAGAAAGACCCTAGAAATTGGTTTCACTTATTTTGGAACCATAAATAACAATCTTATGGATTTAATAAAGGAATTGAATTTCCAAAGCCATTAAAGCCCTCATCTAAAATCCATACCAAGTGGTGAGCAATTAATCCTAAAAAGGATTTAAAAGGATAAACAAATATAAAATAAGTTTTCACAAATTGGAATCACCAAGTTTGGATCTATAAATAAAAAGATATGGATTTTATAAGACAAAGATAAAAATATTAAATAAAGAATATTTAAAGAGCAAATCAAATCTTGGCCTAATCCATTAAGTAAATGGAGTGATTAATCCCAATCCAAATAAAATAAAAGGATAAAGAATATTCCAAATAAAATAAAATGGCAATAACCATTCTATCCCTATCTTAATAAGGACAAATCTCTAAATAAGAATACATGAGAAAATGATATTTGGAATTCACCCAAGTGGAATAAAAGTTGTTTAATCAACTTAAATAAAATAAAACCTCCAAATAAAAATTTGGGAATTAAAACTTTGTTAAATTCCATTGGAATTAAAACAAATACCCAATCTTAAATGATTAATAAATCATATTAGAATACTTTCCAAATAATTCAAGATGAATTATTTGAACCAACTAAACAAATAAAAACCTACTGAAAGGAATTGGGAAGTTTAAAGAATTTAAATGGAAATTTTATTAATTAAATCAAACCCTATTTTATTAAATAACTAAAGATCCATTTTATTTAATTATTGAATGGATCCTAAAATGAATAAAAATATTAAATTATTTTGGAATTTGGATTATGTTGATAAACAGAACCAAATTCAAAGTACAAAGTTGAGTGATTGTTTGAATTGTTTGAATGGTTTGATTGCTTGAAAAATTGTTTGATTTTCAAAACAGAAAAAGAATTAGAAAAAGGAAAAAGATTTAAACAGAAAAAAAATAAGAAAACAGAGCAGCCCACCTTTTGGCCCAACTAGCCCAACAGCAGCCCAGTCTTCTCCCCCTCCCCCGAAGCGTTTCTTTCCACTCAGAAACTTACCCACCCAGTCACTGACCGGTGGCCCACTTCTCCCCCTCACTCACTCGCTGACGAGACGACCCCACCTCCTCTTATTTTCCCCCGAACCGTTTTTCTTCACCGCGAAAGAAACCCACTGAGTGAATGACAAGTGGACCCCATTCCCTCTCCCTTTCCCACTGACCAGAGGACCCCACAGCCAAGACCCCTTCTTCCTCCCCGCGACTCCTTCTTCCCCTCACCACGCAGTCGTTTCTGCCGCTGACTTCTCCGGCTTAATTCGCTTTAATGCCGCGAGTAAAACCTGCAGTGATCACGCTGATGGAAATGCCCATGTCCCCCCTATAATTCCCCTCTGACACCCCGTGCTGGCACGCCTTAGACTGCCCCAATTTCGAGCTCAAGCTCCACTGCTCCGACGAGCTTCACCAGCCAATTCCGGCACCGTCCAACCGCCCCCACCTCCCAGAGCACACGAGCTTGCTACCCCTCTTCTTGCGCATCTCCTAGCACCAACCTCACACCCTCACGAGCACCGTAGCCTCGACAACCTCAACATCAGAGCATCACCGCCTCCTGACTAGACTCCGGCGAGTTTCCCCGGTAAGCCTCAACCGCCCCCGCCTTCTCGTTCATGCTCTCCCATTCGCCGTGTCTTTGCGCATCTGACAGTGCATCTGGTTTGTCTCCGAGTGAACTCCAGCGCTGTCCTCGACGACGACCTGCAGCGCCGCCGTCTGCCTCTTTCTCCGACGACGTTCCCAGGTAGTACCGACCTCCCCTCTCCTCCTCCTTCACGCTTGCACCACCGCTGTACCTTTGCGCGTCTTACTGTGCCTTCCGTTTGTCTTCTCGTGGTCCACATCATCGTACCCAACCACAACCAGAGCACGCCGTCGTCAGACGCAACTCCGACGAAGAATTTCGACGACACCCGTGCGCCCCTTCACCAACCAGTACCAGGTTGAGCACCCCCGTGCCTCGGCGATCACTGTGAGCCACTCCTCCCTCTCTCTCGCTTCCTGTGTTAGCCGGAACTCCACCGCCAGAGGGCCGCCGCCGCCGCCTGCCGCCGCGTAGCGCCGCCCATCTGTGACTAGGCAGTAGCAGCCGTTAGATCTAGATCGAACGAATCAGATAGATTACTTAAACACCGAAGGGGTATGTTCTCTGGACCGTGCGATCTAACTTGATCCAACGCCTCTCGACACTTGATCCAACCGAAATGGTACGGGCGAATAAGATTATGACACGTGGCTCTGCTCATTGGATTTAAAACAGAATTGATCTAATTGATATTCAATTTTGTAAATTCCATAACTTTGAATCCACACATCCAAAAATTACAAATTTTATGTCGTTGGATTCAGGAGAGCAAGCCCTAGCCAACCCTGCCCTTAGTTTAGCAAATAGTATCTGTTAGATTTCTTGTTTTTGCAGAATCTTTTGTGTGCTTGTTTAGAGTATAAAAATTGTTTAAAAATGATTTTTGGGTTAAAACCTTTGCAAATTGGTTTTTTGTGACCTTACTGACCCTAGAGACCAACCCTTGTCTTGGAAAATGATTCTTGAAAAGTTTAGAATGGATTAATTGGTTTAGTCCATTTCTAGCTAATTAAAAACTATTGATTTGTTTTTGAAAAATGGTTTTGAGTAAAAACTTTGGAGAAAATGGTTTAGACCAAACCTACTAACCCAAACACCAAGTTTTGCAATAGCAACTCATTTGTTGAAACAAAATAAGGAATCTTTGATTTAAAAAAAAACATTTCTAGTCAAATAGAAATGTGGTTATTTTATTAAAAATGGTTTTGAAGTGAAACCCTCTTGCTAATAACTTTGCCACTTTGGTAAATGACCAATTTGGATCTTACAAAGTTTAGGAATCTAATAGAGACCCTCTTTGCAAAATAAACTATCTTGTGCATACTCCCATGCATGACCTAGTTTTCATAGTTTTGTGTGTGTGAAATGATGTTTGATTGATTATTTGGAATGCTAGTTGATTTGGTGTTTTGCTTGATTGGTAGATTGAGTTTGTGCCTTGCTTGATTGATTTGTAGTGACTTGAAGAGTGTGATTGTTGCAAGGACAAGGAGTGAACCTATACCCTCTACCAAAAAGGCAAGTGATGCTACATATCTTTTGTCCCATTATTTTCACTATGCATTAGTGTTTTTGCTAAGTAAAACTTGCATGGATTTTGTTTTGCTAAGTATAGACTTTGCTATAGGAAAACCTAGTAGATGAATCCTTAGTAGGATTTTTCCTAAGTTAGGAATCCTATTACTACCAAGCTTAGCCTAGCTAATAGAAAACCTGGGTGGAATATATATTCATACTATGGAAAAATCTCTAAGTCTGAGGACTTATGTTTTTGTTTAATAAAACAACTAAGTTAATGAATCACCTGGGTGGAATGGTAATTGCTTGGTGGTTTTTGGTTGAGTGGTTCACAAGGCCCATTTTTATGGTTTACCTTAGTGCATCTCACTTGTGGATGGCCACCCAGGAAACAAAGAGATTTGAGATGTCAAATGTTGAGAAGCTTCAAGTGCAACCACTTGGCAATATGGGCTCTGCCATGATCATATAGGTTGCAAGAACTTAGCCATATGGACAGTTGGTGGTAGTGTTTGATAGGTTGGAACGCGTCCATGATGGTCTAAGGAAAAGCTTCTGAAAGATCTTGTCTTGGGAAACCAAGTCTTGTGGGGAAAGTGCACCACCTCTGTAGAGTGTAAAATCTAAGTACTTAGCCATGTCCCTGGTAAAGGACAATTTGAGCATCAAGACATGGAAGCAATCAAGAATCTCATCATTCCAATTTCTAAAGTAAAACTTGTGGGTGAACAAGGGTTGTTTGAATTCTTCAATCTTTGATGGAGAGATGGCTTGGAACAAGGATCTTGAAATCTTTGATTGAGCAAAAATGATTTTGCCAAGCACTTCAGTCTTTGATTGGTAGATGCCTTGGAAAGGATCTTCAGTCTTTGATTGGTAGATGCCTTGGGAAAGTTTATGCCAAACAAAAACTTAGTATTTTCAAAAATGTTAAGGAAAAATCTATTTTGAGCAATGCAAGCCTCAACTCCACTTAGCCAAATGCATATAGATGATAGACTCCACTATACTACCAAAGTATCACTTGCCAATACAATTCAAATGTATTGACCCTTGTGGCTGTAACTTGTAATGTTGCAGGTTTGATTGATTTTAGTGAAGATTGATTGATTAGGATTACAAAGTCTACAACCAACATCTGCCTGTGGCACTTTGAAGATGAAGGACCCCATGCTTATAGTTATTCCGCTGCAATGTAATGTAATAGCCATATGGGCTATGTATTGATGTAATAAAATTATTTTATTCCTGGTTATGAAGTTGTATTATGACCTTTGTTTCTTGATATTACATCTAAACTGTGGATGCTAGCTATTGATCCAGGGACTAGCATTGTAAACACAGGGGGCTCAATCTTATTAAAGGTTGGGGACCCTACAAGTAATTGCATGTGTGTTCTTTTCCACAAACCACATATGGATAAACTAGAGTCATCGCATGTGTGTTCTTTTCACAAACCACACATGGATCCACCAGAGTCAAAGCACATGTGTTCTTTCCACAAACCACATGGATCAACCAATGTCATTACATGTGTGTTCTTTCCACAAACGACATGGATCAACCAGAGTCATTGCATGTGTGTTCTTTCCACAAACCACACATGGAACCACCAGAGTAATTGCATGTGTGTTCATGTCACAAACCTCACATGGATCCACCAATGTCATTGCATGTGTGTTCTTTCCATGAACCACACATGCATCCACCAATGTCATTGCATGTGTGTTCTTTTCCCAAACCACATATGGATCCACGAGAGTCATTGCATGTGTGTTCTTTCCACAAACCACATATGGATCCACCAGAGTCATTGCATGTCTGTTTTTTCCACAAACCACATGGATCAACCAGAGTCATTGCATGTCTGTTTTTTCCACAAACCACATGGATCAACCAGAGTCATTGCATGTGTGATCTTTCCACAAACTATACATGGATCCACCAGAGTAATTGCATGTGTGTTCTTTTCACAAACCACATAGGGATCAACAAATGTCATTGCATGTGTGTTCTTTTCAGAAACCACATATGGATCCACCAATGTCATTGCATGTGTGTTCTTTCCATGAACCACATATGGATTGACTAGAGTCATTGCATGTGTGTTCTTTTCACAAACCACATATGGATCCACTGGAGTCATTGCATGTGTGTTCTTTCCACAAACCACATATGGATCCACTAGAGTCATTGCATATGTGTCCTTTTCACAAACCATATATGGATCAACCAATGTCATTGCATGTGTGTTGTTTTCCACAAACCACATATGGATCCACTAGAGTAATTGCATTGTGTTCTTTTCACAAAACACATATGGATCAACAAATGTCATTGCATGTGTTTTCTTTTCACAAACCGCATATGGATCCACCAATGTCATTGCATGTGTGTTCTTTCCACAAACCACATATGTACCCACTAGATTAATTGCATGTGTGTATTTTCCACAAACCACATATGGATCCACTAGAGTCATTGCATGTGTGTTCTTTTCATAAACCACACATGGATCCACCATAGTCATTGCATCTGTGTTCTTTCCTAAACCACATGGATCAACCAATGTCATTACATGTGTGGTATTTCCACAAACCACATGGATCAACCAGAATCATTGCATGTGTGTTCTTTCCACAAACCACACATGGATCCACCAGAGTAATTGCATGTGTGTTCATGTCACAAACCAAACATGGATCCACCAATGTCATTGCATGTGTGTTCTTTCCATGAACCACATATGGATCCACCAATGTCATTGCATGTGTATTCTTTCCGCAAACCACATAAGGATCCACCAGATTCATTGCATGTGTGTTCTTTTCACAAACCACATATGGATCCACTAGAGTCATTGCATGTGTGTCCTTTTCACAAACCACACAGGGATCCACCAGAGTCATTGCACATGTGTTCGTTCCACAAACTACATGGATCAACCAATGTCATTACAGGTGTGTTCTTTCCACAAACCACATGGATCAACCAGAGTCATTGCATGTGTGTTCTTTCCACAAACCACAGATGGAACCACCAGAGTAATTGCATCTGTGTTCATGTCACAAACCTCACATGGATCCACCAATGTCATTGCATGTGTGTTCTTTCCATGAACCACATATGGATCCACCAATGTCATTGCATGTGTGTTCTTTTCCCAATCCACATATGGATCCACTAGAGTCATTGCATGTGTGTTCTTTCCACAAACCACATATGGATACACCAGAGTCATTGCATGTCTGTTTTTTCCACAAACCACATGGATCAACCAGAGTCATTGCATGTGTGTTCTTTCCAAAAACTACACATGGATCCACCAGAGTAATTGCATGTGTGTTCTTTTCACAAACTACATATGGATCAACAAATGTCATTACATGTGTGTTCTTTTCATAAACCACATATGGATCCACCAATGTCATTGCATGTGTGTTCTTTCCATGAACCACATATGGATCCACCAATGTCATTGCATGTGTGTTCTTTCCACAAACCACATATGGATCCACTAGAGTCATTGCATGTGTGTTATTTTCACAAACCACATATGGATCCACTAGAGTCATTGCATGTTTGTTATTTCCACAAACCACATATGGATCCACTAGAGTCATTGCATGTGTGTTCTTTTCACAAACCATATGTGGATCAAGAAGTGTCATTGCATGTGTGTTCTTTTCCACAAACCACATATGGATCCACTAGAGTAATTGCATGTGTGTTCTTTTCACAAAACACATATGGATCAACAAATGTCATTGCATGTGTGTTCTTTTCACAAACCACATATGGATCCACCAATGTCATTGCATGTGTGTTCTTTCCACAAACCACATATGGATCCACTAGAGTCATTGCATGTCTGTTATTTTCACAAACCACATATGGATCCACTAGAGTCATTGCATGTGTGTTCTTTCCACAAACCATATATGCATCAACCAGTGTCATTGCACGTGTGTTCTTTTCCACAAACCACATATGGAGCCACTAGATTAATTTCATGTGTGTTCTTTTCACAAAACACATAAGGATCGACAAATGTCATTGCATGTGTGTAGTTTTCACAAACCACATATGGATCCACCAATGTCATTGCATGTGTATTGTAGCGTCCCCAACCTTTAATAAGATTGAGTCCCCTGTGTTTACAATGCTAGTCCCTGGATCAATAGCTAGCATCCACAGTTCAGATGTAATATCAAGAAACAAGGGTCGTAATACAACTTTATAACCAGGAATAACATAATTTTATTACATCAAACATAGCTCATTAGGCCATTACATTACATTGCAGCGGAATAACTATAGTCATGGGTCCTTCATCTTCAAAGTGCCACAGGCAGATGTTGGTTGTAGACTTTGTAATCCTAATCAATCAATCTTCACTAAAATCAATCCAACCTGCAACATCATAAGTTACAGCCACAAGGGTCAATACATTTGAATTGTATTGGCAAGTGATACTTTGGTAGTATAGTGGATTCTATCATCTATATGCATTTTGGCTAAGTGGAGTTGAGGCTTGCATTGCTCAAAATATATTTTTCCTATCATTTTGAAAATACTAAGTTTTGTTTGGCAAAACTTTCCAAGACATCTACTAATCAAAGACTGGAGATCCACTCAGGGCATCTACCAATCAAAGACTGAAGATTTGCTTGGCAAAAACAATTTTCCTCAATCAATGATTTCAAGATCCTTGTACCAAGCCATCTCTCCATCAAAGATTGAAGAATTTCACACAACCCTTGTTCACCCACAAATTTTTATTTAGAAATTGGAGTGATGAGATTCTTGATTGCTTCCATGTCTTGATGCTCAAATTGTCCTTTACCAGGGACATGGCTAAGTACTTAGGTTTTACACTCTGCAGAGGTGGTGCACTTTACCCACAAGACTTGGTTTCCCAAGACAAAATCTTTCAGAAGCTTTCCCTTAGACCAACATGGACGCGCTCCAACCTATCAATCACTACCACCCACTGTCCATGTGGCTAAGTTCTTGCAACCTATATGATCATGGCAGAGCCCATATTGCCAAGTGGTTGCACTTGAAGCTTCTCAACATTTGACAACTCAAATCTCTTTGTTCCTGGGTGGCCATCCACAAGTGAGATACACAAGGTTCACCAGTACCCCTGGCCTTGTGTAACCACTCAACATATCCCATTCTTTCCATTTCCACCCAGGTGATTCATTAACTTAGTTATTTTATTAATCAAAAACATAAGTCCTCAGACTTAGAGATTTTTCCATAGTGAATATATTCCACCCAGGTTTTCTATTAGCTAGGCTAAGCTTGGTAGTAATAGGATTCTTAACTAAGGAAAATCCTTCTAAGGATTCATTCTACTAGTTTTCCTATAGCAAGAGCTATACTTAGCAAAATAAAAACCATGCAAGTTTTACTTAGCAAAAACACTAATGCATAGTGAAAATAATGGGATAATGATATGAAGCATCACTTGCCTTTTTGGTAGAGGGTATAGGTTTACTCCTTGATCTTGCTAGTCTCACTCTTCTCTAACTTCACTAAAAGTCAATCAAGCAAACACAAACTCAATCCACCAATCAAACAAAACAACACACATAAAATAACAAAGTCAAGGCAATGCATGTAAGCATGCAAAGGATGGTTCTAATGTAAAGGTGGTCTCCACTAGGCTTCTAAACTTTGTAAGTTCCAAATTGGTCGTTTACCAAAATGGCAAAGTCTTTTGCAAAGAGGGTCTCTATTAGATTCCTAAACTTTGTAAGATCCAAATTGGTCATTTACCAAAGTGGCAAAGTTAAAGAAATGCATGCAAGCATGCCAAGCTTTTCTTTGTTTTATAAAGGGGTTCCTAATGGGTCATAGACATTTGGGCACACCTATTGGTCATTTTGTAAAGTGGCAAAGTCATTTGCAAAAGGTTTCACTATAAAACCATTTGCAAAACAAAGTGTCATTCTATGTGGTGTAGAAACATTTCTACTAGGGTATTAACCTATAGGTTTCACCAAATGAGTTTCTATTGCAAAACTTGGTGCTTTGGGTCAGTAGGTTTGGTTCAAAACATTTTCTCCAAAGTTTTCTTTATGAAAGCATTTTCATAAACAAAACAAATAGTTTTAGTTAGCTAGAAATGGACTAAACTAATTAATCCATCCTATTCTTTTCCAAAATCACTTTCCAAACTATGGGTTGGTTCCTAGGGTCAGCAAGGTCACAACAAACTAATTTGCAAAGGTTTTAACCTAAAAATCATTTTTAAATGATATTTCTAATGTTAGCAAGCACACAAAAGAATCTGCAAAATCAAAAAAGCTAACAAATACTATTTGCTAAACTAAGGGCAGGGTTGGTTAGAGCTTGTCTTGCTGAATCCAACGACATCAAATTTTTAAAATTTGGACGTGTGGATCAAAAGATACATGGGTTTGAAGTTTGTAAGAAATTCTGTTTTCTAATTCTGTTTTTATTCAAACACTGGCCACGCGGCGTGTTCTTACTGGTCGATACCGGTTCGGTGTGGATCGAGTGCTACGGTGCGTTAGATCTAAATTAGATCGTGCGGCTTAGGTAGCATACCTCTTCGGCGTTAAGTGAAACTATCGTAGCCGATGGATCTGCATCTAACGGTCGCTGCTTGCTTGACCTAAAAGGAGCGGCGATGCGGCGGCTGCTGGCGGCGGAGTGATCGGTCATTGACGGTGCCGGCGATACTGGAAGCGAGAGAGAAGGAGGGGTTGCTCACCGGGCTCAGGGGGTCACGGTGGTGCTCGGGGAGGTGTTGTTCGGTCGAGGGGCGCTCTGGTTCATCTGCGATTGCTCGCCGGAGTAGAGGACGGCGTCGGGCGGCTCTGTCCACGGTTGAAGACGGTGCTGTGGATCACGAGAAGACAAACGGAGGTCTGGGTTAGTCGCAGGAGATCTCGGCGGAGCTGTGGGTGTGAACGAGAGGGCTCGGGGCGGTCGAGGCTTACCGGGGAAACTCGTCGGAGAAGAAGCAAACGGCGGCGCTCACTGTCGACAATGGAGGCGACGCTACGGTGCGAGATAGGTCACGAGAACGACGGCGTTAGTTGCGGAAAAAGTCATTGGTCTTAGGCGCATCATCGAAAAGTAGAGGGGCGGCTGGAAGCTACCTGTGGAGTTCGCCGGAGTTGGAGCGGACGGCGGTGTTGCTCAGAGCTTGATGCAGGCGTTGCTCTGGGGCGCCCGCGGATGAATGGGTGGTATGGATAGATGCGTCTGGATGCGTGGAGTAAGGGTGCTAGGTCAGCGAGGTAAGGGGAGGTCTGGTTTCGCCGGAATTGCTCGGAGACAGTGGTCGGAGCTGCGGCGGTACAGAGAGAAATGGAGGCAGCCTAGGGGCAGAGGGGAGGCGATGTCTGTGGGAAATGACAGAGGAGAGGGAGGCGGTTAAATAGGCGTCGTCGCGGCGAGGTTTAATGGACGGCTTTACTGCGAATTGGCGGAGCTATCAACGGGCAGAAACTGCCGCGCGGTGAGGGGAAGAAGGAGTCGCGGGGAGGAAGAAGGAGGCGGCGGTGGGGTCCTCTGGTCAGTGGAAAAAGAAAGGAAGGAGGGGTCCACTTGTCATCGGCTGCGTGGGTTCAGTCCGCGGTAAGAAAACGGTTCGCTCGGGTTTGTCGGGCCTACTGGTCAGTGGGGTGAGGGAGGGAGAAGAGGGGCCAGGCTGTCAGTCTCTGTGCGGGTCTGTTCCTGAGTGAGAAAAGAATGCTTCGGGGAGGGGAGCTGGGCTGGACTGGGCCTTAGTGGGCTGGGTCTGTTTCTTTTTTTTCTTTTTCTGTCTGCTTTATTTTTCCTTTTTCTAATTCTTTTTCTGTTTTGAATTTCAAACAATTATTCACACTTTCAAACAATTTCAAACAATTCAAACAAACACTCAACTTCACTTTGAATTTGGTTCTGTTTTATCAACATAATCCAAATTCAAAATAAAATATATTTTTATTTATTTTAGGATCCATTTAATAATTAAATAAAATGGATCTTTAGTTATTTAATAAAATAGGGTTTGATTTATTTAAATAAAATTTCCATTTGAAATTCAATTATTTTCAAGACCAAACCAGTAGGTTTTATTTTGAAAATAAGGAATACTTGGAAACTTATTTAAATAAATAAATAAGTTTTGGTGTTTAATTAAAATGGGAAAGCCTTTACTTAAATAAAATTGGATATTTAAATCCTTATTATTTTATTTAATTAAACCTTTACTCATTTTAATCAAAGCAAAACCTTTTAATAAAAGATTTCAAAGTAGTAATAAAATACTTGGTGTTCATTTAAAATGGGAAAAAGCCTTTACTTAAATAAAATTGGATATTTAAATCCTTATTATTTTATTTAAATAAACTTTACTCATTTTAATCCAAACAAAATATTTTATTACAAAAGCTTGGCCAAAATTAATTTGGCTCACCTTTTCATTTGAAAACAAAGTCTTTTATTAAAAGATCCAAAATAGTATTTCCAAAACAATTTATTTTCCTTTGATAAATGTTTATTTTTTTAATCCCTTATAATTGTTCACCAATTGGTATGGCTTTTGGTAAGGGCTTTATTGGCTTTGGAAATTCAATTTCCTTATCTTATTATATTCACAAGATTTTGTCTATACTTCCAAACTAAGTGAAACCAATCTCTAAGGTCTTTCTTGATCCTTTGTGATTATTTGTTGATCAAATCCATGGATTTGGAGATACTTTGGAAAACGATTTCCTTCCATTAGGTTTTAGGGTTTTGGATTTATTTTCCAAGTGTTCAATTTCTAGATACATTCATTGAGGAATGCATTTCCCTTGATTTGGATTTTTGTTGAATTCAAACTTTTACCAAAGTTTGTTCAAGATGGGATTTCAAGTCTCCTTTTAGAAACAAAAGTTTCTTTTCACCCTGATTTTCAACAAAAATTTATTTTGTTATTTTATTTTTCACATTACAAGATTTGGAAAATCTTGGGATGTGACAGGCTACCACCCTTAAAATAAATCTCGTCCCGAGATTTGGGGAGGCTAGGGTTACAAACAGGTTCAAAACAACTAGGGTTCTACCACCCTTAAAAATTTTCCAACTAAACTACATCTTGGCTTGCTTGGAATCTTGATGAAACTTCCTTGGGCAACTTTTGCATTGTGTCCTTGGTTTCCATTCTTGACTCATGGGCCAAGGTTGAGTTTCTCCATAGGCTTGTTTATCTTGTTCTTCATCTTTTCTGGACAATTGCTTACATAGTGTCCTGGTTCCTTGCAATTGAAACAGTGGATATCTTGGAGTTCTTTACGTTGCTCTTGTGGACAAGTTGCTACGTAGTGGCCTGGTTCCTTGCAGTTGTTGCACACTACTTGGCCGATCTCTTTATTCTTCGGGTTCTCTGGGCATCCACTGGGGTAGTGTCCCATTTTCTTACATTTACGACATTGCACAAGGCTCATGTCTTGCTTTGGTTTCTTGGGCTTCTTTGATCCTTTGAATTGGGTTGTCTTGTTTGGAGGTATGAGTGGTCCTTTTCCTTTGTCATCAACATTCTTGGCATACTTGGATCCTTCTTGTTTCCTTTGTTCAACAATGGCATAGATGGGGCATTGAGTAGGTACATGGTCGTTTCCTTCACAAAGGTAACAAGTAACTTGAGATGTGGGGTAGTGGCCAACTGGATGTTACTCTTCACAATTGGGGCATTGATCTTCATGCTCCTTGGAAGTGTGATCCTTGTCTCCACAAATAATGCAAGCTGGGGCTCCATCTAGAATAATATTCTTGTCATCCTTGTTGTCATACACTCTTTTGGGATAGTTTTCTTCCATGCTGATCATTTGATTAGTCACCTTAAGCATCAGTTGGGATTGTTCTTCCAAAAACTTTTGCAAGGTAGGGTCTTTATCACTATTGTTGGCTATGAAGTGAGTTGTTAGTTGGTTCAACTGGTGTTGGGTTGCTAGGAGTTCTCTCATGTTGTCCTCTTGGTTGTTGTTGTTGTCACCATCCTTGGAGTCTCTTGGAGAAGTCATCTGTTTGGGGTTGGAGGGGATTAGAATAGGCAAAAGATTTTTCTAAGGAATCAATCCTAATCACACACATCACAATTTACACAAGCAATGTGCAAGCAATCACAAACAAACACTCCACTCAAACAACAGTTTCAAGCACATACTTAGGCAACAAAATAATTTTGTTACACCACATAGGTTGGTGTGTTTGACTTAACTAAAATATGGTGGTCCATCTACATGGTTCACTTGTGATCTTTCCATTCTTCTTGGTTGATTCTTCTTGAATGGTTGATTCTTCTTTGTATCCTTGGAGAATTCTTGTGTCTTGGTCACAAAAGATGTTGAGGGCTCCTTCTAAGTTGTTTTCCTTAGTCTTCAAGTCTTTGAGTATGATTTCTTTGTCTCACTTGTAGTCCTTGGTAACATCTAAGTTGGGAGTCCTTGTTGAGAATAAGGTTGAAATCACTTGAAGATGTTGAAGTCATTGGAGTTGAAGAAGTTGAAGTCATTAAAGTTAATGAAGTCCCTTGCACATGATGAAGTCTTTGGTCATGGGGTAGGCTTTCCATTAAGTTTTGAAGTGGAAGAGAAGTAGAGTTGAAACCAAAATGATTGAGGAAAGAGTTTACAAGATTGTTTTTGTAAATAAGTTTTGGAATAAAATACAACTCCTATTTTTCTAAGGGTTTTTGTCCAATCCTAGGGTTACAAATCCTACAGGCAACACAATGCTCTGATACCATTCTGTAGCGTCCCCAACCTTTAATAAGATTGAGTCCCCTGTGTTTACAATGCTAGTCCCTGGATCAATAGCTAGCATCCACAGTTCAGATGTAATATCAAGAAACAAGGGTCGTAATACAACTTTATAACCAGGAATAACATAATTTTATTACATCAAACATAGCTCATTAGGCCATTACATTACATTGCAGCAGAATAACTATAGTCATGGGTCCTTCATCTTCAAAGTGCCACAGGCAGATGTTGGTTGTAGACTTTGTAATCCTAATCAATCAATCTTCACTAAAATCAATCAAACCTGCAACATCATAAGTTACAGCCACAAGGGTCAATACATTTGAATTGTATTGGCAAGTGATACTTTGGTAGTATAGTGGATTCTATCATCTATATGCATTTTGGCTAAGTGGAGTTGAGGCTTGCATTGCTCAAAATATATTTTTCCTATCATTTTGAAAATACTAAGTTTTGTTTGGCAAAACTTTCCAAGACATCTACTAATCAAAGACTGGAGATCCACTCAGGGCATCTACCAATCAAAGACTGAAGATTTGCTTGGCAAAAACAATTTTCCTCAATCAATGATTTCAAGATCCTTGTACCAAGCCATCTCTCCATCAAAGATTGAAGAATTTCACACAACCCTTGTTCACCCACAAATTTTTATTTAGAAATTGGAGTGATGAGATTCTTGATTGCTTCCATGTCTTGATGCTCAAATTGTCCTTTACCAGGGACATGGCTAAGTACTTAGGTTTTACACTCTGCAGAGGTGGTGCACTTTACCCACAAGACTTGGTTTCCCAAGACAAAATCTTTCAGAAGCTTTCCCTTAGACCAACATGGACGCGCTCCAACCTATCAATCACTACCACCCACTGTCCATGTGGCTAAGTTCTTGCAACCTATATGATCATGGCAGAGCCCATATTGCCAAGTGGTTGCACTTGAAGCTTCTCAACATTTGACAACTCAAATCTCTTTGTTCCTGGGTGGCCATCCACAAGTGAGATACACAAGGTTCACCAGTACCCCTGGCCTTGTGTAACCACTCAACATATCCCATTCTTTCCATTTCCACCCAGGTGATTCATTAACTTAGTTATTTTATTAATCAAAAACATAAGTCCTCAGACTTAGAGATTTTTCCATAGTGAATATATTCCACCCAGGTTTTCTATTAGCTAGGCTAAGCTTGGTAGTAATAGGATTCTTAACTAAGGAAAATCCTTCTAAGGATTCATTCTACTAGTTTTCCTATAGCAAGAGCTATACTTAGCAAAATAAAAACCATGCAAGTTTTACTTAGCAAAAACACTAATGCATAGTGAAAATAATGGGATAATGATATGAAGCATCACTTGCCTTTTTGGTAGAGGGTATAGGTTTACTCCTTGATCTTGCTAGTCTCACTCTTCTCTAACTTCACTAAAAGTCAATCAAGCAAACACAAACTCAATCCACCAATCAAACAAAACAACACACATAAAATAACAAAGTCAAGGCAATGCATGTAAGCATGCAAAGGATGGTTCTAATGTAAAGGTGGTCTCCACTAGGCTTCTAAACTTTGTAAGTTCCAAATTGGTCATTTACCAAAATGGCAAAGTCTTTTGCAAAGAGGGTCTCTATTAGATTCCTAAACTTTGTAAGATCCAAATTGGTCATTTACCAAAGTGGCAAAGTTAAAGAAATGCATGCAAGCATGCCAAGCTTTTCTTTGTTTTATAAAGGGGTTCCTAATGGGTCATAGACATTTGGGCACACCTATTGGTCATTTTGTAAAGTGGCAAAGTCATTTGCAAAAGGTTTCACTATAAAACCATTTGCAAAACAAAGTGTCATTCTATGTGGTGTAGAAACATTTCTACTAGGGTATTAACCTATAGGTTTCACCAAATGAGTTGCTATTGCAAAACTTGGTGCTTTGGGTCAGTAGGTTTGGTTCAAAACATTTTCTCCAAAGTTTTCTTTATGAAAGCATTTTCATAAACAAAACAAATAGTTTTAGTTAGCTAGAAATGGACTAAACTAATTAATCCATCCTATTCTTTTCCAAAATCACTTTCCAAACTATGGGTTGGTTCCTAGGGTCAGCAAGGTCACAACAAACTAATTTGCAAAGGTTTTAACCTAAAAATCATTTTTAAATGATTTTTCTAATGTTAGCAAGCACACAAAAGAATCTGCAAAATCAAACAAGCTAACAAATACTATTTGCTAAACTAAGGGCAGGGTTGGTTAGAGCTTGTCTTGCTGAATCCAACGACATCAAATTTGTAAAATTTGGACGTGTGGATCAAAAGATACATGGGTTTGAAGTTTGTAAGAAATTCTGTTTTCTAATTCTGTTTTTATTCAAACACTGGCCACGCGGCGTGTTCTTACTGGTCGATACCGGTTCGGTGTGGATCGAGTGCTGCGGTGCGTTAGATCTAAATTAGATCGTGCGGCTTAGGTAGCGTACCTCTTCGGCGTTAAGTGAAACTATCGTAGCCGATGGATCTGCATCTAACGGTCGCTGCTTGCTTGACCTAAAAGGAGCGGCGATGCGGCGGCTGCTGGCGGCGGAGTGATCGGTCGTTAATGGTGCCGGCGATACAGGAAGCGAGAGAGAAGGAGGGGTTGCTCACCGAGCTCAGGGGGTCACGGTGGTGCTCGGGGAGGTGTTGTTCGGTCGAGGGGCGCTCTGGTTCATCTGCGATTGCTCGCCGGAGTAGAGGACGGCGTCGGGCGGCTCTGTCCACGGTCGAAGACGGTGCTGTGGATCACGAGAAGACAAACGGAGGTCTGGGTTAGTCGCAGGAGATCTCGGCGGAGCTGTGGGTGTGAACGAGAGGGCTCGGGGCGGTCGAGGCTTACCGGGGAAACTCGTCGGAGAAGAAGCAGACGGCGGCGCTCACTGTCGACAATGGAGGCGACGCTACGGTGCGAGCTAGGTCACGAGAACGACGGCGTTAGTTGCGGAAAAAGTCACTGGTCTTAGGCGCATCATCGAAAAGTAGAGGGGCGGCTAGAAGCTACCTGTGGAGTTCGCCGGAGTTGGAGCGGACGGCGGTGTTGCTCAGAGCTTGATGCAGGCGTTGCTCTGGGGCGCCCGCGGATGAATGGGTGGTATGGATAGATGCGTCTGGATGCGTGGAGTAAGGGTGCTAGGTCAGCGAGGTAAGGGGAGGTCTGGTTTCGCCGGAATTGCTCGGAGACGGTGGTCGGAGCTGCGGCGGTACAGAGAGAAATGGAGGCAGCCTAGGGGCAGAGGGGAGGCGATGTCTGTGGGAATTGACAGAGGAGAGGGAGGCGGTTAAATAGGCGTCGTCGCGGCGAGGTTTAATGGACGGCTTTACTGCGAATTGACGGAGCTATCAACGGGCAGAAACTGCCGCGCGGTGAGGGGAAGGAGTCGCGGGGAGGAAGAAGGAGGCGGCGGTGGGGTCCTCTGGTCAGTGGAAAAAGAAAGGAAGGAGGGGTCCACTTGTCATCGGCTGCATGGGTTCAGTCCGCGGTAAGAAAACGGTTCGCTCGGGTTTGTCGGGCCTACTGGTCAGTGGGGTGAGGGAGGGAGAAGAGGGGCCAGGCTGTCAGTCTCTGTGCGGGTCTGTTCCTGAGTGAGAAAAGAATGCTTCGGGGAGGGGAGCTGGGCTGGACTGGGCCTTACTGGGCTGGGTCTGTTTTTTTTTTTTTTTCTGTCTGCTTTATTTTTCCTTTTTCTAATTCTTTTTCTGTTTTGAATTTCAAACAATTATTCACACTTTCAAACAATTTCAAACAATTCAAACAAACACTCAACTTCACTTTGAATTTGGTTCTGTTTTATCAACATAATCCAAATTCAAAATAAAATATATTTTTATTTATTTTAGGATCCATTTAATAATTAAATAAAATGGATCTTTAGTTATTTAATAAAATAGGGTTTGATTTATTTAAATAAAATTTCCATTTGAAATTCAATTATTTTCAAGACCAAACTAGTAGGTTTTATTTTGAAAATAAGGAATACTTGGAAACTTATTTAAATAAATAAATAAGTTTTGGTGTTTAATTAAAATGGGAAAGCCTTTACTTAAATAAAATTGGATATTTAAATCCTTATTATTTTATTTAATTAAACCTTTACTCATTTTAATCAAAGCAAAACCTTTTAATAAAAGATTTCAAAGTAGTAATAAAATACTTGGTGTTCATTTAAAATGGGAAAAAGCCTTTACTTAAATAAAATTGGATATTTAAATCCTTATTATTTTATTTAAATAAACTTTACTCATTTTAATCCAAACAAAATATTTTATTACAAAAGCTTGGCCAAAATTAATTTGGCTCACCTTTTCATTTGAAAACAAAGTCTTTTATTAAAAGATCCAAAATAGTATTTCCAAAACAATTTATTTTCCTTTGATAAATGTTTATTTTTTTAATCCTTTATAATTGTTCACCAATTGGTATGGCTTTTGGTAAGGGCTTTATTGGCTTTGGAAATTCAAATTCCTTATCTTATTATATTCACAAGATTTTGTCTATAGTTCCAAACTAAGTGAAACCAATCTCTAAGGTCTTTCTTGATCCTTTGTGATTATTTGTTGATCAAATCCATGGATTTGGAGATACTTTGGAAAACGATTTCCTTCCATTAGGTTTTAGGGTTTTGGATTTATTTTCCAAGTGTTCAATTTCCAGATACATTCATTGAGGAATGCATTTCCCTTGATTTGGATTTTTGTTGAATTCAAACTTTTACCAAAGTTTGTTCAAGATGGGATTTCAAGTCTCCTTTTAGAAACAAAAGTTTCTTTTCACCCTGATTTTCAACAAAAATTTATTTTGTTATTTTATTTTTCACATTACAAGATTTGGAAAATCTTGGGATGTGACATGTATTATTTCCACAAACCACATATGTACCCACTTGAGTAATTGCATGTGTGTTCTTTTCCACAAACCACATATGGATCAACTAGAGTCATCCCATGTGTGTTCTTTTCACAAACCACACATGGATCCACCAGAGTCATTGCACATGTGTTCTTTCCACAAACTACATGGACCAACCAATGTCATTACATGTGTGTTCTTTCCACAAACCACATGGATCAACCAGATTCATTGCATGTGTGTTCTTTCCACAAACCACACATGGAACCACCAGAGTAATTGCATGTGTGTTCATGTCACAAATCTCACATGGATACACCAATGTCATTGCATGTGTGTTCTTTCCATGAACCACATATGGATCCACCAATGTCATTGCATGTGTGTTCTTTCCATGAACCACATATGGATCCACCAATGTCATTGCATGTGTGTTCTTTCCACAAACCACATATGGATCCACTAGAGTCATTGCATGTGTGTTATTTTCACAAACCACATATGGATCCACTAGAGTCATTGCATGTTTGTTCTTTCCACAAACCACATATGGATCCACTAGAGTCATTGCATGTGTGTTCTTTTCACAAACCATATGTGGATCAAGCAGTGTCATTGCATGTGTGTTCTTTTCCACAAACCACATATGGATCCACTAGAGTAATTCCATGTGTGTTCTTTTCACAAAACACATATGGATCAACAAATGTCATTGCATGTGTGTTCTTTTCACAAACCACATATGGATCCACCAATGTCATTGCATGTGTGTTCTTTCCACAAACCACATATGGATCCACTAGAGTCATTGCATGTGTGTTATTTTCACAAACCACATATGGATCCACTAGAGTCATTGCATGTGTGTTCTTTCCACAAACCGCATATGGATCCACTAGAGTCATTGCATGTGTGTTCTTTCCACAAACCATATATGCATCAACCAGTGTCATTGCATGTGTGTTCTTTTCCACAAACCACATATGGAGCCACTAGATTAATTTCATGTGTGTTCTTTTCACAAAACACATATGGATCGACAAATGTCATTGCATGTGTGTTGTTTTCACAAACCACATATGGATCCACCAATGTCATTGCATGTGTATTATTTCCACAAACCACATATGTACCCACTTGAGTAATTGCATGTGTGTTCTTTTCCACAAACCACATATGGATCAACTAGAGTCATCACATGTGTGTTCTTTTCACAAACCACACATGGATCCACCAGAGTCATTGCACATGTGTTCTTTCCACAAACTACATGGACCAACCAATGTCATTACATGTGTGTTCTTTCCACAAACCACATGGATCAACCAGATTAATTGCATGTGTGTTCTTTCCACAAACCACACATGGAACCACCAGAGTAATTGCATGTGTGTTCATGTCACAAATCTCACATGGATACACCAATGTCATTGCATGTGTGTTCTTTCCATGAACCACATATGGATCCACCAATGTCATTGCATGTGTGTTCTTTTCCCAAACCACATATGGATCCACTAGAGTCATTGCATGTGTGTTCTTTCCACAAACCACATATGGATCCACCAGAGTCATTGCATGTCTGTTTTTTCCACAAACCACATGGATCAACTAGAGTCATTGCATGTGTTCTTTCCGTAAACCACACATGGATCCACCAGATTAATTGCATGTGTGTTCTTTTCACAAACCACATATGGATCAACAAATGTCATTGCACGTGTGTTCTTTTCACAAACCACATATGGATCCACCAATGTCATTGCATGTGTGTTCTTTCCATGAACCACATATGGATCCACCAATGTCATTGCATGTGTGTTCTTTCCACAAACCACATATGGATCCACTAGAGTCATTGCATGTGTGTTATTTTCACAAACCACATATGGATCCACTAGAGTCATTGCATGTGTGTTCTTTCCACAAACCATATATGGATCAACCAGTGTCATTGCATGTGTGTTCTTTTCCACAAACCACATATGGAGCCACTAGATTAATTTCATGTGTGTTCTTTTCACAAAACACATATGGATCGACAAATGTCATGCATGTGTGTTCTTTTCACAAACCACATATGGATCCACCAATGTCATTGCATGTGTATTATTTCCACAAACCACATATGTACCCACTAGAGTAATTGCATGTGTGTTCTTTTTCACAAACCACATATGGATCCACTAGAGTCATTGCATGTGTGTCCTTTTCACAAACCACACAGGGATCCACCAGAGTCATTGCACATGTGTTCGTTCCACAAACTACATGGATCGACCAATGTCATTACATGTGTGTTCTTTCCACAAACCACATGGATCAACCAGAGTCATTGCATGTGTGTTCTTTTCACAAACCACAGATGGAACCACCAGAGTAATTGCATGTGTGTTCATGTCACAAACCTCACATGGATCCACCAATGTCATTGCATGTGTGTTCTTTCCATGAACCACATATGGATCCACCAATGTCATTGCATGTGTGTTCTTTTCCCAATCCACATATGGATCCACTAGAGTCATTGCATGTGTGTTCTTTCCACAAACCACATATGGATACACCAGAGTCATTGCATGTCTGTTTTTTCCACAAACCACATGGATCAACCAGAGTCATTGCATGTGTGTTCTTTCCAAAAACTACACATGGATCCACCAGAGTAATTGCATGTGTGTTCTTTTCACAAACCACATATGGATCAACAAATGTCATTACATGTGTGTTCTTTTCATAAACCACATATGGATCCACCAATGTCATTGCATGTGTGTTCTTTCCATGAACCACATATGGATCCACCAATGTCATTGCATGTGTGTTCTTTCCACAAACCACATATGGATCCACTAGAGTCATTGCATGTGTGTTATTTTCACAAACCACATATGGATCCACTAGAGTCATTGCATGTTTGTTCTTTCCACAAACCACATATGGATCCACTAGAGTCATTGCATGTGTGTTCTTTTCACAAACCATATGTGGATCAAGCAGTGTCATTGCATGTGTGTTCTTTTCCACAAACCACATATGGATCCACTAGAGTAATTGCATGTGTGTTATTTTCACAAAACACATATGGATCAACAAATGTCATTGCATGTGTGTTCTTTTAACAAACCACATATGGATCCACCAATGTCATTGCATGTGTGTTCTTTCCACAAACCACATATGGATCCACTGGAGTCATTGCATGTGTGTTATTTTCACAAACCACATATGGATCCACTAGAGTCATTGCATGTGTGTTCTTTCCACAAACCACATATGGATCCACTATAGTCATTGCATGTGTGTTCTTTCCACAAACCATATATGCATCAACCAGTGTCATTGCACGTGTGTTCTTTTCCACAAACCACATATGGAGCCACTAGATTAATTTCATGTGTGTTCTTTTCACAAAACACATATCGATCGACAAATGTCATTGCATGTGTGTAGTTTTCACAAACCACATATGGATCCACCAATGTCATTGCATGTGTATTATTTCCACAAACCACATATGTACACACTTGAGTAATTGCATGTGTGTCCTTTTCACAAACCACACAGGGATCCACCAGAGTCATTGCACATGTGTTCGTTCCACAAACTACATGGATCAACCAATGTCATTACATGTGTGTTCTTTCCACAAACCACATGGATCAACCAGAGTCATTGCATGTGTGTTCTTTCCACAAACCACAGATGGAACCACCAGAGTAATTGCATGTGTGTTCATGTCACAAACCTCACATGGATCCACCAATGTCATTGCATGTGTGTTCTTTCCATGAACCACATATGGATCCACCAATGTCATTGCATGTGTGTTCTTTTCCCAATCCACATATGGATCCACTAGAGTCATTGCATGTGTGTTCTTTCCACAAACCACATATGGATACACCAGAGTCATTGCATGTCTGTTTTTTCCACAAACCACATGGATCAACCAGAGTCATTGCATGTGTGTTCTTTCCAAAAACTACACATGGATCCACCAGAGTAATTGCATGTGTGTTCTTTTCACAAACCACATATGGATCAACAAATGTCATTACATGTGTGTTCTTTTCATAAACCACATATGGATCCACCAATGTCATTGCATGTGTGTTCTTTCCATGAACCACATATGGATCCACCAATGTCATTGCATGTGTGTTCTTTCCACAAACCACATATGGATCCACTAGAGTCATTGCATGTGTGTTATTTTCACAAACCACATATGGATCCACTAGAGTCATTGCATGTTTGTTCTTTCCACAAACCACATATGGATCCACTAGAGTCATTGCATGTGTGTTCTTTTCACAAACCATATGTGGATCAAGCAGTGTCATTGCATGTGTGTTCTTTTCCACAAACCACATATGGATCCACTAGAGTAATTGCATGTGTGTTATTTTCACAAAACACATATGGATCAACAAATGTCATTGCATGTGTGTTCTTTTGACAAACCACATATGGATCCACCAATGTCATTGCATGTGTGTTCTTTCCACAAACCACATATGGATCCACTGGAGTCATTGCATGTGTGTTATTTTCACAAACCACATATGGATCCACTAGAGTCATTGCATGTGTGTTCTTTCCACAAACCACATATGGATCCACTAGAGTCATTGCATGTGTGTTCTTTCCACAAACCATATATGCATCAACCAGTGTCATTGCACGTGTGTTCTTTTCCACAAACCACATATGGAGCCACTAGATTAATTTCATGTGTGTTCTTTTCACAAAACACATATCGATCGACAAATGTCATTGCATGTGTGTAGTTTTCACAAACCACATATGGATCCACCAATGTCATTGCATGTGTATTATTTCCACAAACCACATATGTACACACTTGAGTAATTGCATGTGTGTTCTTTTCCACAAACCACATATGGATCAACTAGAGTCATCGCATGTGTGTTCTTTTCACAAACCACACATGGATCCACCAGAGTCATTGCAGATGTGTTCTTTCCACAAACTACATGGACCAACCAATGTCATTACATGTGTGTTCTTTCCACAAACCACATGGATCAACCAGATTCATTGCATGTGTGTTCTTTCCACAAAGCACACATGGAACCACCAGAGTAATTGCATGTGTGTTCATGTCACAAACCACATATGGATCCACTAGAGTCATTGCATGTGTGTTATTTTCACAAACCACATATGGATCCACTAGAGTCATTACATGTGTGTTCTTTCCACAAACCGCATATGGATCCACTAGAGTCATTGCATGTGTGTTCTTTCCACAAACCATATATGCATCAACCAGTGTCATTGCATGTGTGTTCTTTTCCACAAACCACATATGGAGCCACTAGATTAATTTCATGTGTGTTCTTTTCACAAAACACATATGGATCGACAAATGTCATTGCATGTGTGTTGTTTTCACAAACCACATATGGATCCACCAATGTCATTGCATGTGTATTATTTCCACAAACCACATATGTACCCACTTGAGTAATTGCATGTGTGTTCTTTTCCACAAACCACATATGGATCAACTAGAGTCATCACATGTGTGTTCTTTTCACAAACCACACATGGATCCACCAGAGTCATTGCACATGTGTTCTTTCCACAAACTACATGGACCAACCAATGTCATTACATGTGTGTTCTTTCCACAAACCACATGGATCAACCAGATTAATTGCATGTGTGTTCTTTCCACAAACCACACATGGAACCACCAGAGTAATTGCATGTGTGTTCATGTCACAAATCTCACATGGATACACCAATGTCATTGCATGTGTGTTCTTTCCATCAAACCACATATGGATCCACCAATGTCATTGCATGTGTGTTCTTTTCCCAAACCACATATGGATCCACTAGAGTCATTGCATGTGTGTTCTTTCCACAAACCACATATGGATCCACCAGAGTCATTGCATGTCTGTTTTTTCCACAAACCACATGGATCAACTAGAGTCATTGCATGTGTTCTTTCCGTAAACCACACATGGATCCACCAGATTAATTGCATGTGTGTTCTTTTCACAAACCACATATGGATCAACAAATGTCATTGCACGTGTGTTCTTTTCACAAACCACATATGGATCCACCAATGTCATTGCATGTGTGTTCTTTCCATGAACCACATATGGATCCACCAATGTCATTGCATGTGTGTTCTTTCCACAAACCACATATGGATCCACTAGAGTCATTGCATGTGTGTTATTTTCACAAACCACATATGGATCCACTAGAGTCATTGCATGTGTGTTCTTTCCACAAACCATATATGGATCAACCAGTGTCATTGCATGTGTGTTCTTTTCCACAAACCACATATGGAGCCACTAGATTAATTTCATGTGTGTTCTTTTCACAAAACACATATGGATCGACAAATGTCATGCATGTGTGTTCTTTTCACAAACCACATATGGATCCACCAATGTCATTGCATGTGTATTATTTCCACAAACCACATATGTACCCACTAGAGTAATTGCATGTGTGTTCTTTTTCACAAACCACATATGGATCCACTAGAGTCATTGCATGTGTGTCCTTTTCACAAACCACACAGGGATCCACCAGAGTCATTGCACATGTGTTCGTTCCACAAACTACATGGATCGACCAATGTCATTACATGTGTGTTCTTTCCACAAACCACATGGATCAACCAGAGTCATTGCATGTGTGTTCTTTTCACAAACCACAGATGGAACCACCAGAGTAATTGCATGTGTGTTCATGTCACAAACCTCACATGGATCCACCAATGTCATTGCATGTGTGTTCTTTCCATGAACCACATATGGATCCACCAATGTCATTGCATGTGTGTTCTTTTCCCAATCCACATATGGATCCACTAGAGTCATTGCATGTGTGTTCTTTCCACAAACCACATATGGATACACCAGAGTCATTGCATGTCTGTTTTTTCCACAAACCACATGGATCAACCAGAGTCATTGCATGTGTGTTCTTTCCAAAAACTACACATGGATCCACCAGAGTAATTGCATGTGTGTTCTTTTCACAAACCACATATGGATCAACAAATGTCATTACATGTGTGTTCTTTTCATAAACCACATATGGATCCACCAATGTCATTGCATGTGTGTTCTTTCCATGAACCACATATGGATCCACCAATGTCATTGCATGTGTGTTCTTTCCACAAACCACATATGGATCCACTAGAGTCATTGCATGTGTGTTATTTTCACAAACCACATATGGATCCACTAGAGTCATTGCATGTTTGTTCTTTCCACAAACCACATATGGATCCACTAGAGTCATTGCATGTGTGTTCTTTTCACAAACCATATGTGGATCAAGCAGTGTCATTGCATGTGTGTTCTTTTCCACAAACCACATATGGATCCACTAGAGTAATTGCATGTGTGTTATTTTCACAAAACACATATGGATCAACAAATGTCATTGCATGTGTGTTCTTTTCACAAACCACATATGGATCCACCAATGTCATTGCATGTGTGTTCTTTCCACAAACCACATATGGATCCACTGGAGTCATTGCATGTGTGTTATTTTCACAAACCACATATGGATCCACTAGAGTCATTGCATGTGTGTTCTTTCCACAAACCACATATGGATCCACTAGAGTCATTGCATGTGTGTTCTTTCCACAAACCATATATGCATCAACCAGTGTCATTGCACGTGTGTTCTTTTCCACAAACCACATATGGAGCCACTAGATTAATTTCATGTGTGTTCTTTTCACAAAACACATATCGATCGACAAATGTCATTGCATGTGTGTAGTTTTCACAAACCACATATGGATCCACCAATGTCATTGCATGTGTATTATTTCCACAAACCACATATGTACACACTTGAGTAATTGCATGTGTGTCCTTTTCACAAACCACACAGGGATCCACCAGAGTCATTGCACATGTGTTCGTTCCACAAACTACATGGATCAACCAATGTCATTACATGTGTGTTCTTTCCACAAACCACATGGATCAACCAGAGTCATTGCATGTGTGTTCTTTCCACAAACCACAGATGGAACCACCAGAGTAATTGCATGTGTGTTCATGTCACAAACCTCACATGGATCCACCAATGTCATTGCATGTGTGTTCTTTCCATGAACCACATATGGATCCACCAATGTCATTGCATGTGTGTTCTTTTCCCAATCCACATATGGATCCACTAGAGTCATTGCATGTGTGTTCTTTCCACAAACCACATACGGATACACCAGAGTCATTGCATGTCTGTTTTTTCCACAAACCACATGGATCAACCAGAGTCATTGCATGTGTGTTCTTTCCAAAAACTACACATGGATCCACCAGAGTAATTGCATGTGTGTTCTTTTCACAAACCACATATGGATCAACAAATGTCATTACATGTGTGTTCTTTTCATAAACCACATATGGATCCACCAATGTCATTGCATGTGTGTTCTTTCCATGAACCACATATGGATCCACCAATGTCATTGCATGTGTGTTCTTTCCACAAACCACATATGGATCCACTAGAGTCATTGCATGTGTGTTATTTTCACAAACCACATATGGATCCACTAGAGTCATTGCATGTTTGTTCTTTCCACAAACCACATATGGATCCACTAGAGTCATTGCATGTGTGTTCTTTTCACAAACCATATGTGGATCAAGCAGTGTCATTGCATGTGTGTTCTTTTCCACAAACCACATATGGATCCACTAGAGTAATTGCATGTGTGTTATTTTCACAAAACACATATGGATCAACAAATGTCATTGCATGTGTGTTCTTTTGACAAACCACATATGGATCCACCAATGTCATTGCATGTGTGTTCTTTCCACAAACCACATATGGATCCACTGGAGTCATTGCATGTGTGTTATTTTCACAAACCACATATGGATCCACTAGAGTCATTGCATGTGTGTTCTTTCCACAAACCACATATGGATCCACTAGAGTCATTGCATGTGTGTTCTTTCCACAAACCATATATGCATCAACCAGTGTCATTGCACGTGTGTTCTTTTCCACAAACCACATATGGAGCCACTAGATTAATTTCATGTGTGTTCTTTTCACAAAACACATATCGATCGACAAATGTCATTGCATGTGTGTAGTTTTCACAAACCACATATGGATCCACCAATGTCATTGCATGTGTATTATTTCCACAAACCACATATGTACACACTTGAGTAATTGCATGTGTGTTCTTTTCCACAAACCACATATGGATCAACTAGAGTCATCGCATGTGTGTTCTTTTCACAAACCACACATGGATCCACCAGAGTCATTGCAGATGTGTTCTTTCCACAAACTACATGGACCAACCAATGTCATTACATGTGTGTTCTTTCCACAAACCACATGGATCAACCAGATTCATTGCATGTGTGTTCTTTCCACAAAGCACACATGGAACCACCAGAGTAATTGCATGTGTGTTCATGTCACAAATCTCACATGGATACACCAATGTCATTGCATGTGTGTTCTTTCCATGAACCACATATGGATCCACCAATGTCATTGCATGTGTGTTCTTTCCATGAACCACATATGGATCCACCAATGTCATTGCATGTGTGTTCTTTCCACAAACCACATATGGATCCACTAGAGTCATTGCATGTGTGTTATTTTCACAAACCACATATGGATCCACTAGAGTCATTGCATGTTTGTTCTTTCCACAAACCACATATGGATCCACTAGAGTCATTGCATGTGTGTTCTTTTCACAAACCATATGTGGATCAAGCATTGTCATTGCATGTGTGTTCTTTTCCACAAACCACATATGGATCCACTAGAGTAATTCCATGTGTGTTCTTTTCACAAAACACATATGGATCAACAAATGTCATTGCATGTGTGTTCTTTTCACAAACCACATATGGATCCACCAATGTCATTGCATGTGTGTTCTTTCCACAAACCACATATGGATCCACTAGAGTCATTGCATGTGTGTTATTTTCACAAACCACATATGGATCCACTAGAGTCATTGCATGTGTGTTCTTTCCACAAACCACATATGGATCCACTAGAGTCATTGCATGTGTGTTCTTTCCACAAACCATATATGCATCAACCAGTGTCATTGCATGTGTGTTCTTTTCCACAAACCACATATGGAGCCACTAGATTAATTTCATGTGTGTTCTTTTCACAAAACACATATGGATCGACAAATGTCATTGCATGTGTGTTGTTTTCACAAACCACATATGGATCCACCAATGTCATTGCATGTGTATTATTTCCACAAACCACATATGTACCCACTTGAGTAATTGCATGTGTGTTCTTTTCCACAAACCACATATGGATCAACTAGAGTCATCACATGTGTGTTCTTTTCACAAACCACACATGGATCCACCAGAGTCATTGCACATGTGTTCTTTCCACAAACTACATGGACCAACCAATGTCATTACATGTGTGTTCTTTCCACAAACCACATGGATCAACCAGATTCATTGCATGTGTGTTCTTTCCACAAACCACACATGGAACCACCAGAGTAATTGCATGTGTGTTCATGTCACAAATCTCACATGGATACACCAATGTCATTGCATGTGTGTTCTTTCCATGAACCACATATGGATCCACCAATGTCATTGCATGTGTGTTCTTTTCCCAAACCACATATGGATCCACTAGAGTCATTGCATGTGTGTTCTTTCCACAAACCACATATGGATCCACCAGAGTCATTGCATGTCTGTTTTTTCCACAAACCACATGGATCAACTAGAGTCATTGCATGTGTTCTTTCCATAAACCACACATGGATCCACCAGATTAATTGCATGTGTGTTCTTTTCACAAACCACATATGGATCAACAAATGTCATTGCACGTGTGTTCTTTTCACAAACCACATATGGATCCACCAATGTCATTGCATGTGTGTTCTTTCCATGAACCACATATGGATCCACCAATGTCATTGCATGTGTGTTCTTTCCACAAACCACATATGGATCCACTAGAGTCATTGCATGTGTGTTATTTTCACAAACCACATATGGATCCACTAGAGTCATTGCATGTGTGTTCTTTCCACAAACCATATATGGATCAACCAGTGTCATTGCATGTGTGTTCTTTTCCACAAACCACATATGGAGCCACTAGATTAATTTCATGTGTGTTCTTTTCACAAAACACATATGGATCGACAAATGTCATTGCATGTGTGTTCTTTTCACAAACCACATATGGATCCACCAATGTCATTGCATGTGTATTATTTCCACAAACCACATATGTACCCACTAGAGTAATTGCATGTGTGTTCTTTTTCACAAACCACATATGGATCCACTAGAGTCATTGCATGTGTGTCCTTTTCACAAACCACACAGGGATCCACCAGAGTCATTGCACATGTGTTCGTTCCACAAACTACATGGATCAACCAATGTCATTACATGTGTGTTCTTTCCACAAACCACATGGATCAACCAGAGTCATTGCATGTGTGTTCTTTCCACAAACCACAGATGGAACCACCAGAGTAATTGCATGTGTGTTCATGTCACAAACCTCACATGGATCCACCAATGTCATTGCATGTGTGTTCTTTCCATGAACCACATATGGATCCACCAATGTCATTGCATGTGTGTTCTTTTCCCAATCCACATATGGATCCACTAGAGTCATTGCATGTGTGTTCTTTCCACAAACCACATATGGATACACCAGAGTCATTGCATGTCTGTTTTTTCCACAAACCACATGGATTAACCAGAGTCATTGCATGTGTGTTCTTTCCAAAAACTACACATGGATCCACCAGAGTAATTGCATGTGTGTTCTTTTCACAAACCACATATGGATCAACAAATGTCATTACATGTGTGTTCTTTTCATAAACCACATATGGATCCACCAATGTCATTGCATGTGTGTTCTTTCCATGAACCACATATGGATCCACCAATGTCATTGCATGTGTGTTCTTTCCACAAACCACATATGGATCCACTAGAGTCATTGCATGTGTGTTATTTTCACAAACCACATATGGATCCACTAGAGTCATTGCATGTTTGTTCTTTCCACAAACCACATATGGATCCACTAGAGTTATTGCATGTGTGTTCTTTTCACAAACCATATGTGGATCAAGCAGTGTCATTGCATGTGTGTTCTTTTCCACAAACCACATATGGATCCACTAGAGTAATTGCATGTGTGTTATTTTCACAAAACACATATGGATCAACAAATGTCATTGCATGTGTGTTCTTTTCACAAACCACATATGGATCCACCAATGTCATTGCATGTGTGTTCTTTCCACAAACCACATATGGATCCACTAGAGTCATTGCATGTGTGTTATTTTCACAAACCACATATGGATCCACTAGAGTCATTGCATGTGTGTTCTTTCCACAAACCACATATGGATCCACTAGAGTCATTGCATGTGTGTTCTTTCCACAAACCATATATGCATCAACCAGTGTCATTGCACGTGTGTTCTTTTCCACAAACCACATATGGAGCCACTAGATTAATTTCATGTGTGTTCTTTTCACAAAACACATATCGATCGACAAATGTCATTGCATGTGTGTAGTTTTCACAAACCACATATGGATCCACCAATGTCATTGCATGTGTATTATTTCCACAAACCACATATGTACACACTTGAGTAATTACATGTGTGTTCTTTTCCACAAACCACATATGGATCAACTAGAGTCATCGCATGTGTGTTCTTTTCACAAACCACACATGGATCCACCAGAGTCATTGCACATGTGTTCTTTCCACAAACTACATGGACCAACCAATGTCATTACATGTGTGTTCTTTCCACAAACCACATGGATCAACCAGATTCATTGCATGTGTGTTCTTTCCACAAAGCACACATGGAACCACCAGAGTAATTGCATGTGTGTTCATGTCACAAATCTCACATGGATACACCAATGTCATTGCATGTGTGTTCTTTCCATGAACCACATATGGATCCACCAATGTCATTGCATGTGTGTTCTTTCCATGAACCACATATGGATCCACCAATGTCATTGCATGTGTGTTCTTTCCACAAACCACATATGGATCCACTAGAGTCATTGCATGTGTGTTATTTTCACAAACCACATATGGATCCACTAGAGTCATTGCATGTTTGTTCTTTCCACAAACCACATATGGATCCACTAGAGTCATTGCATGTGTGTTCTTTTCACAAACCATATGTTGATCAAGCAGTGTCATTGCATGTGTGTTCTTTTCCACAAACCACATATGGATCCACTTGAGTAATTGCGTGTGTGTTCTTTTCACAAAACACATATGGATCAACAAATGTCATTGCATGTGTGTTCTTTTCACAAACCACATATGGATCCACCAATGTCATTGCATGTGTGTTCTTTCCACAAACCACATATGGATCCACTAGAGTCATTGCATGTGTGTTATTTTCACAAACCACATATGGATCCACTAGAGTCATTGCATGTGTGTTCTTTCCACAAACCACATATGGATCCACTAGAGTCATTGCATGTGTGTTCTTTCCACAAACCATATATGCATCAACCAGTGTCATTGCATGTGTGTTCTTTTCCACAAACCACATAAGGAGCCACTAGATTAATTTCATGTGTGTTCTTTTCACAAAACACATATGGATCGACAAATCTAATTGCATGTGTGTTGTTTTCACAAACCACATGTGGATCCACCAATGTCATTGCATGTGTATTATTTCCACAAACCACATATGTACCCACTTGAGTAATTGCATGTGTGTTCTTTTCCACAAACCACATATGGATCAACTAGAGTCATCACATGTGTGTTCTTTTCACAAACCACACATGGATCCACCAGAGTCATTGCACATGTGTTCTTTACACAAACTACATGGACAAACCAATGTCATTACATGTGTGTTCTTTCCACAAACCACATGGATCAACCAGATTCATTGCATGTGTGTTCTTTCCACAAACCACACATGGAACCACGAGAGTAATTGCATGTGTGTTCATGTCACAAATCTCACATGGATACACCAATGTCATTCATGTGTGTTCTTTCCATGAACCACATATGGATCCACCAATGTCATTGCATGTGTGTTCTTTTCCCAAACCACATATGGATCCACTAGAGTCATTGCATGTGTGTTCTTTCCACAAACCACATATGGATCCACCAGAGTCATTCCATGTCTGTTTTTTCCACAAACCACATGGATCAACTAGAGTCATTGCATGTGTTCTTTCCATAAACCACACATGGATCCACCAGATTAATTGCATGTGTGTTCTTTTCACAAACCACATATGGATCAACAAATGTCATTGCACGTGTGTTCTTTTCACAAACCACATATGGATCCATCAATGTCATTGCATGTGTGTTCTTTCCATGAACCACATATGGATCCACCAATGTCATTGCATGTGTGTTCTTTCCACAAACCACATATGGATCCACTAGAGTCATTGCATGTGTGTTATTTTCACAAACCACATATGGATCCACTAGAGTCATTGCATGTGTGTTCTTTCCACAAACCATATATGGATCAACCAGTGTCATTGCATGTGTGTTCTTTTCCACAAACCACATATGGAGCCACTAGATTAATTTCATGAGTGTTTTTTTCACAAAACACATATGGATCGACAAATGTCATTGCATGTGTGTTATTTTCACAAACCACATATGGATCCACCAATGTCATTGCATGTGTATTATTTCCACAAACCACATATGTACCCACTAGAGTAATTGCATGTGTGTTCTTTTCCACAAACCACATATGGATCAACTAGAGTCATCGCATGTGTGTTCTTTTCACAAACCACACATGGATCCACCAGAGTCATTGCACATGTGTTCTTTCCCCAAACCACATGGATCAACCAATGTCATTACATGTGTGTTCTTTACACAAACGACATGGATCAACCAGAGTCATTGCATGTGTGTTCTTTCCACAAACCACACATGGAACCACCAGAGTAATTGCATGTGTGTTCATGTCACAAACCTCACATGGATCCACCAATGTCATTGCATGTGTGTTCTTTCCATGAACCACACATGGATCCACCAATGTCATTGCATTTGTGTTCTTTTCCCAAACCACATATGGATCCAGTAGAGTCATTGCATGTGTGTTCTTTCCACAAACCACATATGGATCCACCAGAGTCATTGCATGTCTGTTTTTTCCACAAACCACATGGATCAACAAGAGTCATTGCATGTCTGTTTTTTCCACAAACCACATGGATCAACCAGAGTCATTGCATGTGTGATCTTTCCACAAACTACACATGGATCCACCAGAGTAATTGCACGTGTGTTCTTTTCACAAACCACATAGGGATCAACAAATGTCATTGCATGTGTGTTCTTTTCAGAAACCACATATGGATCCACCAATGTCATTGCATGTGTGTTCTTTCCATGAACCACATATGGATCGACTAGAGTCATTGCATGTGTGTTCTTTTCACAAACCACATATGGATCCACTAGAGTCATTGCATGTGTGTTCTTTCCACAAACCACATATGGATCCACTAGAGTCATTGCATGTGTGTTCTTTTCACAAACCATATATGGATCAACCAATGTCATTGCATGTGTGTTGTTTTCCACAAACCACATATGGATCCACTAGAGTAATTGCATTGTGTTCTTTTCACAAAACACATATGGATCAACAAATGTCATTGCATGTGTGTTCTTTCCACAAACCACATATGTACCCACTAGAGTAATTGCATGTGTGTATTTTCCACAAACCACATATGGATCCACTAGAGTCATTGCATGTGTGTTCTTTTCACAAACCACACATGGATCCACCAGAGTCATTGCATATGTGTTCTTTCCTAAACCACATGGATCAAGCAATGTCATTACATGTGTGGTATTTCCACAAACCACATGGATCAACCAGAGTCATTGCATGTGTGTTCTTTCCACAAACTACACATGGATCCACTAGTGTAATTGCATGTGTCTTCATGTCACAAACCAAACATGGATCCACCAATGTCATTGCATGTGTGTTCTTTCCATGAACCACATATGGATCCACCAATGTCATTGCATGTGTGTTCTTTCCGCAAACCACATAAGGATCCACTAGATTCATTGCATGTGTGTTCTTTTCAAAAACCACATATGGATCCAAGAGAGTCATTGCATGTGTGTTCTTTCCAGAAACCACATATGGATCCACCAGAGTCATTGCATGTGTGTTCATGTCACAAACCACACATGGATCCACCAATGTCATTGCATGTGTGTTCTTTCAACAAACCACATATGGATCCACGAGAGTCATTGCATGTGTGTTCTTTTCACAAACCACTTGGATCAACTAGAGTCATTGCATGTGTTCTTTCCATAAACCACACATGGATCCACCAGATTAATTGCATGTGTGTTCTTTTCACAAACCACATATGGATCAAACAAACGTCATTGCACGTGTGTTCTTTTCACAAACCACATATGGATCCACCAATGTCATTGCATGTGTCTTCTTTCCATGAACCACATATGGATCCACCAATGTCATTGCATGTGTGTTCTTTCCACAAACCACATATGGATCCACTAGAGTCATTGCATGTGTGTTATTTTCACAAACCACATATGGATCCACTAGAGTCATTGCATGTGTGTTCTTTCCACAAACCATATATGGATCAACCAGTGTCATTGCATGTGTGTTCTTTTCCACAAACCACATATGGATCCACTAGATTAATTTCATGTGTGTTCTTTTCACAAAACACATATGGATCGACAAATGTCATTGCATGTGTGTTCTTTTCACAAACCACATATGGATCCACCAATGTCATTGCATGTGTATTATTTCCACAAACCACATGTGCACCCACTAGAGTAATTGCATGTGTGTTCTTTTCCACAAACCACATATGGATCAACTAGAGTCATCGCATGTGTGTTCTTTTCACAAACCACACATGGATCCACCAGAGTCATTGCACATGTGTTCTTTCCCCAAACCACATGGATCAACCAATGTCATTACATGTGTGTTCTTTACACAAACGACATGGATCAACCAGAGTCATTGCATGTGTGTTCTTTCCACAAACCACACATGGAACCACCAGAGTAATTGCATGTGTGTTCATGTCACAAACCTCACATGGATCCACCAATGTCACTGCATGTGTGTTCTTTCCATGAACCACATATGGATCCACCAATGTCATTGCATGTGTGTTCTTTTCCCAAACCACATATGGATCCACTAGAGTCATTGCATGTGTGTTCTTTCCACAAACCACATATGGATCCACCAGAGTCATTCCATGTCTATTTTTTCCACAAACCACATGGATCAACTAGAGTCATTGCATGTGTTCTTTCCATAAACCACACATGGATCCACCAGATTAATTGCATGTGTGTTCTTTTCACAAACCACATATGGATCAACAAATGTCATTGCACATGTGTTCTTTTCACAAACCACATATGGATCCATCAATGTCATTGCATGTGTGTTCTTTCCATGAACCACATATGGATCCACCAATGTCATTGCATGTGTGTTCTTTCCACAAACCACATATGGATCCACTAGAGTCATTGCATGTGTGTTATTTTCACAAACCACATATGGATCCACTAGAGTCATTGCATGTGTGTTCTTTCCACAAACCATATATGGATCAACCAGTGTCATTGCATGTGTGTTCTTTTCCACAAACCACATATGGAGCCACTAGATTAATTTCATGAGTGTTTTTTTCACAAAACACATATGGATCGACAAATGTCATTGCATGTGTGTTATTTTCACAAACCACATATGGATCCACCAATGTCATTGCATGTGTATTATTTCCACAAACCACATATGTACCCACTAGAGTAATTGCATGTGTGTTCTTTTCCACAAACCACATATGGATCAACTAGAGTCATCGCATGTGTGTTCTTTTCACAAACCACACATGGATCCACCAGAGTCATTGCACATGTGTTCTTTCCCCAAACCACATGGATCAACCAATGTCATTACATGTGTGTTCTTTACACAAACGACATGGATCAACCAGAGTCATTGCATGTGTGTTCTTTCCACAAACCACACATGGAACCACCAGAGTAATTGCACGTGTGTTCTTTTCACAAACCACATATGGATCCACCAATGTCATTGCATGTGTCTTCTTTCCATGAACCACATATGGATCCACCAATGTCATTGCATGTGTGTTCTTTCCACAAACCACATATGGATCCACTAGAGTCATTGCATGTGTGTTATTTTCACAAACCACATATGGATCCACTAGAGTCATTGCATGTGTGTTCTTTCCACAAACCATATATGGATCAACCAGTGTCATTGCATGTGTGTTCTTTTCCACAAACCACATATGGATCCACTAGATTAATTTCATGTGTGTTCTTTTCACAAAACACATATGGATCGACAAATGTCATTGCATGTGTGTTCTTTTCACAAACCACATATGGATCCACCAATGTCATTGCATGTGTATTATTTCCACAAACCACATGTGCACCCACTAGAGTAATTGCATGTGTGTTCTTTTCCACAAACCACATATGGATCAACTAGAGTCATCGCATGTGTGTTCTTTTCACAAACCACACATGGATCCACCAGAGTCATTGCACATGTGTTCTTTCCCCAAACCACATGGATCAACCAATGTCATTACATGTGTGTTCTTTACACAAACGACATGGATCAACCAGAGTCATTGCATGTGTGTTCTTTCCACAAACCACACATGGAACCACCAGAGTAATTGCATGTGTGTTCATGTCACAAACCTCACATGGATCCACCAATGTCACTGCATGTGTGTTCTTTCCATGAACCACACATGGATCCACCAATGTCATTGCATGTGTGTTCTTTTCCCAAACCACATATGGATCCAGTAGAGTCATTGCATGTGTGTTCTTTCCACAAACCACATATGGATCCACCAGAGTCATTGCATGTCTGTTTTTTCCACAAACCACATGGATCAACCAGAGTCATTGCATGTCTGTTTTTTCCACAAACCACATGGATCAACCAGAGTCATTGCATGTGTGATCTTTCCACAAACTACACATGGATCCACCAGAATAATTGCACGTGTGTTCTTTTCACAAACCACATAGGGATCAACAAATGTCATTGCATGTGTGTTCTTTTCAGAAACCACATATGGATCCACCAATGTCATTGCATGTGTGTTCTTTCCATGAACCACGAATGGATCGACTAGAGTCATTGCATGTGTGTTCTTTTCACAAACCACATATGGATCCACTAGAGTCATTGCATGTGTGTTCTTTCCACAAACCACATATGGATCCACTAGAGTCATTGCATGTGTGTTCTTTTCACAAACCATATATGGATCAACCAATGTCATTGCATGTGTGTTGTTTTCCACAAACCACATATGGATCCACTAGAGTAATTGCATTGTGTTCTTTTCACAAAACACATATGGATCAACAAATGTCATTGCATCTGTGTTCTTTTCACAAACCACATATGGATCCACCAATGCCATTGCATGTGTGTTCTTTCCACAAACCACATATGTACCCACTAGAGTAATTGCATGTGTGTATTTTCCACAAACCACATATGGATCCACTAGAGTCATTGCATGTGTGTTCTTTACACAAACCACACATGGATCCACCAGAGTCATTGCATATGTGTTCTTTCCTAAACCACATGGATCAAGCAATGTCATTACATGTGTGGTATTTCCACAAACCACATGGATCAACCAGAGTCATTGCATGTGTGTTCTTTCCACAAACTACACATGGATCCACTAGAGTAATTGCATGTGTCTTCATGTCACAAACCAAACATGGATCCACCAATGTCATTGCATGTGTGTTCTTTCCATGAACCACATATGGATCCACCAATGTCATTGCATGTGTGTTCTTTCCGCAAACCACATAAGGATCCACTAGATTCATTGCATGTGTGTTCTTTTCACAAACCACATATGGATCCACTAGAGTCATTGCATGTGTGTTCTTTCTAGAAACCACATATGGATCCACTAGAGTCATTGCATGTGTGTTCATGTCATAAACCACACATGGATCCACCAATGTCATTGCATGTGTGTTCTTTCAACAAACCACATATGGATCCACTAGAGTCATTGCATGTGTGTTCTTTTCACAAACCACATATAGATCCACTAGAGTCATTGCATGTTTGTTCTTTCCACAAACCACATATGGGTCCACTAGAGTCATTGCATGTGTGTTCTTTTCCCAAACCACATATGGATCCACTAGAGTCATGCATGTGTGTTCTTTTCACAAACCACGTATGGATCCACTAGAGTCATTGCATGTGTGTTCTTTCCACACACCAAATATGGATCCACCAATGTCATTGCATGTGTGTTCTTTTCACAAACCACATATGGATCCACTAGAGTAATTGCATGTGTGTTCATGTCACAAACCACACATGGATCCACCAATGTCATTGCATGTGTGTTCTTTCCATGAACCACATATGGATCCACCAATGTCATTACATGTGTGTTCTTTCCACAAACCACATATGGATCCACCAGAGTCATTGCATGTGTGTTCTTTTCACAAACCATATATAGATCCACTAGAGTCATTGCATGTGTGTTATTTCCACAAACCACATATGGATCAACAAATGTAATTGCATGTGTGTTCTTTCCACAAACCACATATGGATCCACCAGAGTCACTGCATGTTTGTTCTTTTCACAAACGACATATGGATCCACTGGAGTTATTGCATGTGTGTTCTTTCCACAAACCACATATGGATCAACAAATGTCATCGCATGTGTGTTCTTTCCACAAACCAAATATATATCCACTAATGTCATTGGATGTGTGTTCTTTTCACAAACCACATATGGATCCACTAGAATCATTGCATGTGTGTTCTTTTCACAAACCACATATGGATCAACCAATGGTATTGCATGTGTGTTCTTTCCACAAACCACATATGGATCAACCAATGTCATTGCATGCGTGTTCTTTCCACTAACCACATATGTACCCACTCGAGTAATTTCATGTGTGTTCTTTTCACAAGCCATACATGGATCAACCAATGTCATTGCATGTGTGGTATTTACACAAACCACACATGGATCCACCAGAGTCATTGCATGTGTGTTCTTTCCACAAACAACATGGATCAACCAATGTCATTACATGTGTGTTGTTTCCACAAACCACATGCATCAACCAGAGTCATTGCATGTGTGTTCTTTCCACAAACCACACATAGATCCACCAGAGTAATTGCATGTGTGTTCATGTCACAAACCACACATGGATCCACAAATGTCATTGCATGTGTGTTCTTTCCATGAACCACATTTGTATCCAGCAATGTCATTGCATGTGTGTTCTTTTCACAAACCACATATGGATCAACCAATGGCATCGCATGTGTGTTCTATTCACAAAACATATATGGATCAACCAATAGCATTGCATGTGTGTTCTTTTCCACAAACCATATATGGATCCACTAGAGTCATTGCATGTGTGTTCTTTCCACAAACCATATATGGAACCACCAGAGTCATTGCATTTGTGTTCTTTCCACAAACCAAATATGGATCCACTAGAGTAATTGCATGTGTGTTCTTTTCACAAACCACATATGGATCAACAAATGTCATTACATGTGTGTTCTTTTCATAAACCACATATGGATCCACCAATGTCATTGCATGTGTGTTCTTTCCATGAACCACATATGGATCCACCAATGTCATTGCATGTGTGTTCTTTCCACAAACCACATATGGATCCACTAGAGTCATTGCATGTGTGTTATTTTCGCAAACCACATATGGATCCACTAGAGTCATTGCATGTGTGTTCTTTCCACAAACCACATATGGATCCACCAGAGTCATTGAATGTCTGTTTTTTCCACAAACCACATGGATCAACCAGAGTCATTGCTTTTTTGTTTTTTCCACAAACCACATGGATCAACCAGAGTCATTGCATGTGTGATCTTTCCACAAACTACACATGGATCCACCATAGTAATTGCATGTGTGTTCTTTTCACAAACCACATATGGATCAACAAATGTCATTGCATGTGTGTTCTTTTCACAAACCACATATGGATCCACCAATGTCATTGCATGTGTGTTCTTTCCATGAACCACATATGGATCGACCAATGTCATTGAATGTGTGTTCTTTCCCCCAAACCACATATGGATCCACTAGAGTCATTGCATGTGTGTTCTTTTCACAAACCACATATGGATCCACTAAAGTCATTGCATGTGTGTTCTTTCCACAAACCTAAAATATGGATCCACTAGAGTCATTGCATGTGTGTTCTTTTCACAAACCATATATGGATCAACCAATGTCATTGCATGTGTGTTCTTTTCCACAAACCACATATGGATCCACTAGAGTAATTGCATGTGTGTTCTTTTCACAAAACACATATGGATCAGCAAATGTCATTGCATGTGTGTTAGTTTCACAAACCATATATGGATCCACCAATGTCATTGCATGTGTGTTCTTTCCACAAACCACATATGTACCCACTAGAGTAGATGCATGTGTGTATTTTCCACAAACCACATATGGATCCACTAGAGTAATTGCATGTGTGTTCTTTTCACAAACCACACATGGATCCACCAGAGTCATTGCATCTGTGTTCCTTCCTAAACCACATGGATCAACCAATGTCATTACATGTGTGGTATTTCCACAAACCACATGGATCAACCAGAGTCACTGCATGTGTGTTCTTTCCACAAACCACACATGGATCCACTAGAGCAATTGCATATGTGTTCATGTCAGAAACCACACATGGATCCACCAATGTCATTGCATGTGTGTTCTTTCCATGAACCACATATGGATCCGCCAATGTCATTACATGTGTGTTCTTTCCACAAACCACATATGGATCCAATAGAGTCATTGCATGTGTGTTTCTTTTCACAAACCATATACCGATCCACTAGATTCATTGCATGTGTGTTATTTCCACAAACCACATATGGATCAACAAATGTCATTGCATGTGTGTTGTTTCCACAAACCACATATGGATCGACCAGAGTCATTGCATGTTTGTTCTTTTCACAAACCACATATGGATCCACTAGAGTCATTGCATGTGTGTTCTTTCCACAAACCACATATGGATCAACAAATGTCATTGCATGTGTGTTATTTCCACAAACCAAATATAGATCCACCAATGTCATTGCATGTGTGTTCTTTTCACAAACCACATATGGATCCACTATAATCATTGCATGTGTGTTCTTTTCAGAAACCACATATGGATCAACCAATGGCATTGCATGTTTGTTCTTTCCACAAACCACATATGGATCAACCAATGTCATTGCATGCGTGTTCTTTCCACAATCCACATATGTACCCACTCGAGTAATTTCATGTGTGTTCTTTTCACAAACCACACATGGATCAACCAATGTCATTGCATGTGTGGTATTTCCACAAACCACATATGGATCCACCAGAGTCATTGCATGTGTGTTCTTTCCACAAACCACATGGATCAACCAATGTCATTACATGTGTGTTGTTTCCACAAACCACATGTATCAACCAGAGTCATTGCATGTGTGTTCTTTGCACAAACCACATATAGATCCAACAGAGTAATTGCATGTGTGGTCATGTCACAAACCACACATGGATAAACCAATGTCATTGCATGTGTGTTCTTTCTATGAACCACATATGGATCCACCAATGTCATTGCATGTGTGTTGTTTTCACAAACCACATATGGATCAACCAATGGCATTGCATGTGTGTTCTTTTCACAAACCATATATGGATCAACCAATGGCATTGCATGTGTGTTCTTTTCACAACCCACATATGGATCAACCAATGTCATTACATGTGTGTTCTTTCCATAAACCACATATGTACCCACTAGAGTAATTGCATGTGTGTTCTTTTCCACAAACCATATATGGATCCACTAGAGTCATTGCATGTGTGTTCTTTCCACAAACCATATATGGATCCACCAGACACATTGCATGTGTGTTCTTTCCACAAACCAAATGTGGATCCACCAATGTCGTTCCATGTGTGTTCTTTTCACAAACCACATATGGATCCACTAGAGTCATTGCATGTGTGTTCTTTTCACAAACCACACATGGATCCACCAGAGTCATTGCATGTGTGTTCTTTCCACAAACCACATGGATCAACCAATGTCATTACATGTGTGTTCTTTTGACAAACAACATGGATCAACCAAGGGAATTGTATGTGTGTTATTGTCATAAACCACATATGGATCAACTAATGTCATTGCATGTGTGTTCATGTCACAAACCACAAATTGATCCACCAATCTCATTGCATGTGTGTTCTTTCCATGAACCACATATGGATCAACCAGAGTCATTGCATGTGTGTTCTTTCCACAAACCACATATGTACCCACTAGAGTAATTGCATGTGTGTATTTTCCACAAACCACATATGGCTCCACTAGAGTAATTGCATGTGTGTTCTTTTCACAAACCACACATGGATCCACCAGAGTCATTGCATCTGTGTTCCTTCCTAAACCACATGGATCAACCAATGTCATTACATGTGTGGTATTTCCACAAACCACATGGATCAACCAGAGTCATTGCATGTGTGTTCTTTCCACAAACCACACATGGATCCACTAGAGCAATTGCATATGTGTTCATGTCAGAAACCACACATGGATCCACCAATGTCATTGCATGTGTGTTCTTTCCATGAACCACATATGGATCCACCAATGTCATTACATGTGTGTTCTTTCCACAAACCACATATGGATCCAACAGAGTCATTGCATGTGTGTTTCTTTTCACAAACCATATACCGATCCACTAGATTCATTGCATGTGTGTTATTTCCACAAACCACATATGGATCAACAAATGTCATTGCATGTGTGTTGTTTCCACAAACCACATATGGATCGATCAGAGTCATTGCATGTTTGTTCTTTTCACAAACCACATATGGATCCACTAGAGTCATTGCATGTGTGTTCTTTCCACAAACCACATATGGATCAACAAATGTCATTGCATGTGTGTTATTTCCACAAACCAAATATAGATCCACCAATGTCATTGCATGTGTGTTCTTTTCACAAACCACATATGGATCCACTATAATCATTGCATGTGTGTTCTTTTCAGAAACCACATATGGATCAACCAATGGCATTGCATGTTTGTTCTTTCCACAAACCACATATGGATCAACCAATGTCATTGCATGCGTGTTCTTTCCACAATCCACATATGTACCCACTCGAGTAATTTCATGTGTGTTCTTTTCACAAACCACACATGGATCAACCAATGTCATTGCATGTGTGGTATTTCCACAAACCACATATGGATCCACCAGAGTCATTGCATGTGTGTTCTTTCCACAAACCACATGGATCAACCAATGTCATTACATGTGTGTTGTTTCCACAAACCACATGTATCAACCAGAGTCATTGCATGTGTGTTCTTTGCACAAACCACATATAGATCCAACAGAGTAATTGCATGTGTGGTCATGTCACAAACCACACATGGATAAACCAATGTCATTGCATGTGTGTTCTTTCTATGAACCACATATGGATCCACCAATGTCATTGCATGTGTGTTGTTTTCACAAACCACATATGGATCAACCAATGGCATTGCATGTGTGTTCTTTTCACAAACCATATATGGATCAACCAATGGCATTGCATGTGTGTTCTTTTCAAAACCCACATATGGATCAACCAATGTCATTGCATGTGTGTTCTTTCCATAAACCACATATGTACCCACTAGAGTAATTGCATGTGTGTTCTTTTCCACAAACCATATATGGATCCACTAGAGTCATTGCATGTGTGTTCTTTCCACAAACCATATATGGATCCACCAGACACATTGCATGTGTGTTCTTTCCACAAACCAAATGTGGATCCACCAATGTCGTTCCATGTGTGTTCTTTTCACAAACCACATATGGATCCACTAGAGTCATTGCATGTGTGTTCTTTTCACAAACCACACATGGATCCACCAGAGTCATTGCATGTGTGTTCTTTCCACAAACCACATGGATCAACCAATGTCATTACATGTGTGTTCTTTTGACAAACAACATGGATCAACCAAGGGAATTGTATGTGTGTTATTGTCATAAACCACATATGGATCAACTAATGTCATTGCATGTGTGTTCATGTCACAAACCACAAATTGATCCACCAATCTCATTGCATGTGTGTTCTTTCCATGAACCACATATGGATCAACCAGAGTCATTGCATGTGTGTTCTTTCCACAAACCACATATGTACCCACTAGAGTAATTGCATGTGTGTATTTTCCACAAACCACATATGGCTCCACTAGAGTAATTGCATGTGTGTTCTTTTCACAAACCACACATGGATCCACCAGAGTCATTGCATCTGTGTTCCTTCCTAAACCACATGGATCAACCAATGTCATTACATGTGTGGTATTTCCACAAACCACATGGATCAACCAGAGTCATTGCATGTGTGTTCTTTCCACAAACCACACATGGATCCACTAGAGCAATTGCATATGTGTTCATGTCAGAAACCACACATGGATCCACCAATGTCATTGCATGTGTGTTCTTTCCATGAACCACATATGGATCCACCAATGTCATTACATGTGTGTTCTTTCCACAAACCACATATGGATCCAACAGAGTCATTGCATGTGTGTTTCTTTTCACAAACCATATACCGATCCACTAGATTCATTGCATGTGTGTTATTTCCACAAACCACATATGGATCAACAAATGTCATTGCATGTGTGTTGTTTCCACAAACCACATATGGATCGACCAGAGTCATTGCATGTTTGTTCTTTTCACAAACCACATATGGATCCACTAGAGTCATTGCATGTGTGTTCTTTCCACAAACCACATATGGATCAACAAATGTCATTGCATGTGTGTTATTTCCACAAACCAAATATAGATCCACCAATGTCATTGCATGTGTGTTCTTTTCACAAACCATATATGGATCCACTATAATCATTGCATGTGTGTTCTTTTCAGAAACCACATATGGATCAACCAATGGCATTGCATGTTTGTTCTTTCCACAAACCACATATGGATCAACCAATGTCATTGCATGCGTGTTCTTTCCACAATCCACATATGTACCCACTCGAGTAATTTCATGTGTGTTCTTTTCACAAACCACACATGGATCAACCAATGTCATTGCATGTGTGGTATTTCCACAAACCACATATGGATCCACCAGAGTCATTGCATGTGTGTTCTTTCCACAAACCACATGGATCAACCAATGTCATTACATGTGTGTTGTTTCCACAAACCACATGTATCAACCAGAGTCATTGCATGTGTGTTCTTTGCACAAACCACATATAGATCCAACAGAGTAATTGCATGTGTGGTCATGTCACAAACCACACATGGATAAACCAATGTCATTGCATGTGTGTTCTTTCTATGAACCACATATGGATCCACCAATGTCATTGCATGTGTGTTGTTTTCACAAACCACATATGGATCAACCAATGGCATTGCATGTGTGTTCTTTTCACAAACCATATATGGATCAACCAATGGCATTGCATGTGTGTTCTTTTCACAACCCACATATGGATCAACCAATGTCATTGCATGTGTGTTCTTTCCATAAACCACATATGTACCCACTAGAGTAATTGCCTGTGTGTTCTTTTCCACAAACCATATATGGATCCACTAGAGTCATTGCATGTGTGTTCTTTCCACAAACCATATATGGATCCACCAGACACATTGCATGTGTGTTCTTTCCACAAACCAAATGTGGATCCACCAATGTCGTTCCATGTGTGTTCTTTTCACAAACCACATATGGATCCACTAGGGTCATTGCATGTGTGTTCTTTTCACAAACCACACATGGATCCACCAGAGTCATTGCATGTGTGTTCTTTCCATAAACCACATGGATCAACCAATGTCATTACATGTGTGTTCTTTTGACAAACAACATGGATCAACCAAGGGAATTGTATGTGTGTTATTGTCATAAACCACATATGGATCAACTAATGTCATTGCATGTGTGTTCATGTCACAAACCACAAATTGATCCACCAATCTCATTGCATGTGTGTTCTTTCCATGAACCACATATGGATCAACCAGAGTCATTGCATGTGTGTTCATTCCACAAACCACACATGGATCCACCAGAGTAATTGCATGTGTGTTCATGTCACAAACCACACATGGATCCACCAATGTCATTGCATGTGTGTTCTTTCCACAAACCACATATGGATCCACTAGAGTCATTGCATGTGTGTTCTTTTCACAAACCACATATGGATCCACTAGCGTCATTGCATGTGTGTTCTTTCCACAAACCACATATGGATCCACTAGAGTCATTGCATGTGTGTTCTTTTCCCAAACCACATATGGATCCACTGGAGTCATTGCATGTGTGTTCTTTCCACAAACCACATACGGATCCACCAGAGTCATTGCATGTCTGTTTTTTCCACAAACCACATGGATCAACCAGAGTCATTGCATGTGTGTTCTTCCACAAACCACACATGGAGCCACCAGAGTAATTGCATGTGTGTTATTTCCACAAACCACATATGGATCAACAAATGTCAATGCATGTGTGTTCTTTCCACAAACCAGATATGGATCCACCAGAGTCACTGCATGTTTGTTCTTTTCACAAACCACATATGGATCCACTGGAGTCATTGCATGTGTGTTCTTTCCACAAACCACATATGGATCAACAAATGTCATCGCATGTGTGTTCTTTCCACAAACCAAATATATATCCACTAATGTCATTGGATGTGTGTTCTTTTCACAAACCACATATGGATCCACTAGAATCATTGCATGTGTGTTCTTTTCACAAACCACATATGGATCAACCAATGGCATTGCATGTGTGTTCTTTCCACAAACCACATATGGATCAACCAATGTCATTGCATGCGTGTTCTTTCCACAAACCACATATGTACCCACTCGAGTAATTTCATGTGTGTTCTTTTCACAAGCCAGACATGGATCAACCAATGTCATTGCATGTGTGGTATTTACACCTACCACACATGGATCCACCAGAGTCATTGCATGTGTGTTCTTTCCACAAACAACATGTATCAACCAATGTCATTACATGTGTGTTGTTTCCACAAACCACATGCATCAACCAGAGTCATTGCATGTGTGTTCTTTCCACAAACCACACATAGATCCACCAGAGTAATTGCATGTGTGTTCATGTCACAAACCACACATGGATCCACAAATGTCATTGCATGTGTGTTCTTTCGATGAACCACATATGGATCCAGCAATGTCATTGCATGTGTGTTATTTTCACAAACCACATATGGATCAACCAATGGCATCGCATGTGTGTTCTATTCACAAAACATATATGGATCAACCAATAGCATTGCATGTGTGTTCTTTTCCACAAACCATATATGGATCCACTAGAGTCATTGCATGTGTGTTCTTTCCACAAACCATATATGGAACCACCAGAGTCATTGCATTTGTGTTCTTTCCACAAACCAAATATGGATCCACCAATGTCATTGCATGTGTGTTCTTTTCGCAAACCACATATGGATCCACTAGAGTCATTGCATGTGTGTTCTTTCCACAAACCACATATGGATCCACCAGAGTCATTGAATGTCTATTTTTTCCACAAACCACATGGATCAACCAGAGTCATTGCTTTTTTGTTTTTTCCACAAACCACATGGATCAACCAGAGTCATTGCATGTGTGATCTTTCCACAAACTACACATGGATCCACCAGAGTAATTGCATGTGTGTTCTTTTCACAAACCACATATGGATCAACAAATGTCATTGCATGTGTGTTCTTTTCACAAACCACATATGGATCCACCAATGTCATTGCATGTGTGTTCTTTCCATGAACCACATATGGATCGACCAATGTCATTCCATGTGTGTTCTTTCCCCCAAACCACATATGGATCCACTAGAGTCATTGCATGTGTGTTCTTTTCACAAACCACAAATGGATCCACTAAAGTCATTGCATGTGTGTTATTTCCACAAACCACATATGGATCCACTAGAGTCATTGCATGTGTGTTCTTTTCACAAACCATATATGGATCAACCAATGTCATTGCATGTGTGTTCTTTTCCACAAACCACATATGGATCCACTAGAGTAATTGCATGTGTGTTCTTTTCACAAAACACATATGGATCAGCAAATGTCATTGCATGTGTGTTATTTTCACAAACCACATATGGATCCACCAATGTCATTGCATGTGTGTTCTTTCCACAAACCACATATGTACCCATTAGAGTAATTGCATGTGTGTATTTTCCACAAACCAACATATGGATCCACTAGAGTAATTGCATGTGTGTTCTTTTCACAAACCACACATGGATCCACCAGAGTCATTGCATCTGTGTTCCTTCCTAAACCAAATGGATCAACCAATGTCATTACATGTGTGGTATTTCCACAAACCACATGGATCAACCAGAGTCATTGCATGTGTGTTCTTTCCACAAACCACACATGGATCCACTAGAGCAATTGCATATGTGTTCATGTCAGAAACCACACATGGACCCACCAATGTCATTGCATGTGTGTTCTTTCCATGAACCACATATGGATCCACCAATGTCATTACATGTGTGTTCTTTCCACAAACCACATATGGATCCAACAGAGTCATTGCATGTGTGTTTCTTTTCACAAACCATATACCGATCCACTAGATTCATTGCATGTGTGTTATTTCCACAAACCACATATGGATCAACAAATGTCATTGCATGTGTGTTCTTTCCACAAACCACATATGGATCGACCAGAGTCATTGCATGTTTGTTCTTTTCACAAACCACATATGGATCCACTAGAGTCATTGCATGTGTGTTCTTTCCAGAAACCTCATATGGATCAACAAATGTCATTGCATGTGTTTTATTTCCACAAACCAAATATAGATCCACCAATGTCATTGCATGTGTGTTCTTTTCACAAACCACATATGGATCCACTATAATGATTGCATGTGTGTTCTTTTCAGAAACCACATATGGATCAACCAATGGCATTGCATGTTTGTTCTTTCCACAAACCACATATGGATCAACCAATGTCATTGCATGCGTGTTCTTTCCACAATCCACATATGTACCCACTCGTGTAATTTCATGTGTGTTCTTTTCACAAACCACACATGGATCAACCAATGTCATTGCATGTGTGGTATTTCCACAAACCACACATGGATCCACCAGAGTCATTGCATCTGTGTTCTTTCCACAAACCACATGGATCAACCAATGTCATTACATGTGTGTTGTTTTCACAAACCACATGTATCAACCAGAGTCATTGCATGTGTGTTCTTTGCACAAACCACATATAGATCCAACAGAGTAATTGCATGTGTGGTCATGTCACAAACCACACATGGATCAACCAATGTCATTGCATGTGTGTTCTTTCCATGAACCACATATGGATCCACCAATGTCATTGGATGTGTGTTGTTTTCACAAACCACATATGGATCAACCAATGGCATTGCATGTGTGTTCTTTTCACAAACCATATATGGATCAACCAATGGCATTGCATGTGTGTTCTTTTCACAACCCACATATGGATCAACCAATGTCATTGCATGTGTGTTCTTTCCACAAACCTCATATGTACCCACTAGAGTAATTGCATGTGTGTTCTTTTCCACAAACCATATATGGATTCACTAGAGTCATTGCATGTGTGTTCTTTCCACAAACCATATATGTATCCACCAGACACATTGCATGTGTGTTCTTTCCACAAATCAGATGTGGATCCACCAATGTCATTCCATGTGTGTTCTTTTCACAAACCACATATGGATCCACTAGGGTCATTGCATGTGTGTTCTTTTCACAAACCACACATGGATCCACCAGAGTCATTGCATGTGTGTTCTTTCCACAAACCACATGGATCAACCAATGTCATTACATGTGTGTTCTTTTGACAAACAACAGGGATCAACCAAGGGCATTGTATGTGTGTTATTGTCATAAACCACATATGGATCAACTAATGTCATTGTATGTGTGTTCATGTCACAAACCACAAATTGATCCACCAATGTCATTGCATGTGTGTTCTTTCCATGAACCACATACGGATCAACCAGAGTCATTGCATGTGTGTTCATTCCACAAACCACACATGGATCCACCAGAGTAATTGCATGTGTGTTCATGTCACAAACCACACATGGATCCACCAATGTCATTGCATGTGTGTTCTTTCCACAAACCACATATGGATCCACTAGAGTCATTGCATGTGTGTTCTTTTCACAAACCACATATGGATCCACTAGCGTCATTGCATGTGTGTTCTTTCCACAAACCACATATGTATCAAACTAGAGTCATTGCATGTGTGTTCTTTTCCCAAACCTCATATGGATCCACTAGAGTCATTGCATGTGTGTTCTTTCCACAAACCACATACGGATCCACCAGAGTCATTGCATGTCTGTTTTTTCCACAAACCACATGGATCAACCAGAGTCATTGCATGTGTGTTCTTCCACAAACCACACATGGATCCACCAGAGTAATTGCATGTGTGTTCTTTTACCAAACCACATATGGATCAACAAATGTCATTGCATGTGTGTTCTTTTCACAAATGACATATGGATCCACCAATATCATTGCATGTGTGTTCTTTCCACAAACTACATATGGATCCACTAGATTCATTGCATGTGTGTTCTTTTCACAAACCACATATGGATCCACTAGAGTCATTGCATGTGTGTTCTTTTCACAAACCACATATAGATCCACTAGAGTCATTGCATGTTTGTTCTTTCCACAAACCACATATGGGTCCACTAGAGTCATTGCATGTGTGTTCTTTTCCCAAACCACATATGGATCCACTAGAGTCATGCATGTCTGTTCTTTTCACGAACCACATATGGATCCACTAGAGTCATTGCATGTGTGTTCTTTCCACAAACCAAATATGGATCCACCAATGTCATTGCATGTGTGTTATTTTCACAAACCACATATGGATCCACTAGAGTAATTGCATGTGTGTTCATGTCACAAACCACACATGGATCCACCAATGTCATTGCATGTGTGTTCTTTCCATGAACCACATATGGATCCACCAATGTCATTACATGTGTGTTCTTTCCACAAACCACATATGGATCCACTAGAGTCATTGCATGTGTGTTCTTTTCACAAACCATATATAGATCCACTAGAGTCATTGCATGTGTGTTATTTCCACAAACCACATATGGATCAACAAATGTCATTGCATGTGTGTTCTTTCCACAAACCAGATATGGATCCACCAGAGTCATTGCATGTGTGTTCTTTTCGCAAACCACATATGGATCCACTAGAGTAATTGCATGTGTGTTCTTTCCACAAACCACATATGGATCCACCAGAGTCATTAAATGTCTGTTTTTTCCACAAACCACATGGATCAACCAGAGTCATTGCTTTTTTGTTTTTTCCACAAACCACATGGATCAACCAGAGTCATTGCATGTGTGATATTTCCACAAACTACACATGGATCCACCATAGTAATTGCATGTGTGTTCTTTCACAAACCACATATGGATCAACAAATGTCATTGCATGTGTGTTCTTTTCACAAACCACATATGGATCCACCAATGTCATTGCATGTGTGTTCTTTCCATGAACCACATATGGATCGACCAATGTCATTGCATGTGTGTTCTTTCCCCCAAACCACATATGGATCCACTAGAGTCATTGCATGTGTGTTCTTTTCACAAACCACATATGGATCCACTAAAGTCATTGCATGTGTGTTCTTTCCACAAACCTAAAATATGGTTCCACTAGAGTCATTGCATGTGTGTTCTTTTCACAAACCATATATGGATCAACCAATGTCATTGCATGTGTGTTCTTTTCCACAAACCACATATGGATCCACTAGAGTAATTGCATGTGTGTTCTTTTCACAAAACACATATGGATCAGCAAATGTCATTGCATGTGTGTTAGTTTCACAAACCACATATGGATCCACCAATGTCATTGCATGTGTGTTCTTTCCACAAACCACATATGTACCCACTAGAGTAATTGCATGTGTGTATTTTCCATAAACCACATATGGATCCACTAGAGTAATTGCATGTGTGTTCTTTTCACAAACCACACATGGATCCACCAGAGTCATTGCATCTGTGTTCCTTCCTAAACCACATGGATCAACCAATGTCATTACATGTGTGGTATTTCCACAAACCACATGGATCAACCAGAGTCACTGCATGTGTGTTCTTTCCACAAACCACACATGGATCCACCAATGTCATTGCATGTGTGTTCTTTTCACAAAACACATATGGATCCACTAGAATCATTGCATGTGTGTTCTTTTCACAAACCACATATGGATCCAACAGAGTAATTGCATGTGTGTTTCTTTTCACAAACCATATACCGATCCACTAGATTCATTGCATGTGTGTTATTTCCACAAACCACATATGGATCAACAAATGTCATTGCATGTGTGTTGTTTCCACAAACCACATATGGATCGACCAGAGTCATTGCATGTGTGTTGTTTCCACAAACCACATATGGATCCACTAGAGTCATTGCATGTGTGTTCTTTCCACAAACCACATATGGATCAACAAATGTCATTGCATGTGTGTTATTTCCACAAACCAAATATAGATCCACCAATGTCATTGCATGTGTGTTCTTTTCACAAACCACATATGGATCCACTATAATCATTGCATGTGTGTTCTTTTCAGAAACCACATATGGATCAACCAATGGCATTGCATGTTTGTTCTTTCCACAAACCACATATGGATCAACCAATGTCATTGCATGCGTGTTCTTTCCACAATCCACATATGTACCCACTCGAGTAATTTCATGTGTGTTCTTTTCACAAACCACACATGGATCAACCAATGTCATTGCATGTGTGGTATTTCCACAAACCACATATGGATCCACCAGAGTCATTGCATGTGTGTTCTTTCCACAAACCACATGGATCAACCAATGTCATTACATGTGTGTTGTTTCCACAAACCACATGTATCAACCAGAGTCATTGCATGTGTGTTCTTTGCACAAACCACATATAGATCCAACAGAGTAATTGCATGTGTGGTCATGTCACAAACCACACATGGATAAACCAATGTCATTGCATGTGTGTTCTTTCTATGAACCACATATGAATCCACCAATGTCATTGCATGTGTGTTGTTTTCACAAACCACATATGGATCAACCAATGGCATTGCATGTGTGTTCTTTTCACAAACCATATATGGATCAACCAATGGCATTGCATGTGTGTTCTTTTCACAACCCACATATGGATCAACCAATGTCATTGCATGTGTGTTCTTTCCATAAACCACATATATACCCACTAGAGTAATTGCATGTGTGTTCTTTTCCACAAACCATATATGGATCCACTAGAGTCATTGCATGTGTGTTTTTTCCACAAACCATATATGGATCCACCAGACACATTGCATGTGTGTTCTTTCCACAAACCAAATGTGGATCCACCAATGTCGTTCCATGTGTGTTCTTTTCACAAACCACATATGGATCCACTAGGGTCATTGCATGTGTGTTCTTTTCACAAACCACACATGGAACCACCAGAGTCATTGCATGTGTGTTCTTTCCACAAACCACATGGATCAACCAATGTCATTACATGTGTGTTCTTTTGACAAACAACATGGATCAACCAAGGGAATTGTATGTGTGTTATTGTCATAAACCACATATGGATCAACTAATGTCATTGCATGTGTGTTCATGTCACAAACCACAAATTGATCCACCAATCTCATTGCATGTGTGTTCTTTCCATGAACCACATATGGATCAACCAGATTCATTGCATGTGTGTTCTTTCCACAAACCACATATGTACCCACTAGAGTAATAGCATGTGTGTATTTTCCACAAACCACATATGGATCCACTAGAGTAATTGCATGTGTGTTCTTTTCACAAACCACACATGGATCCACCAGAGTCATTGCATCTGTGTTCCTTCCTAAACCACATGGATCAACCAATGTCATTACATGTGTGGTATTTCCACAAACCACATGGATCAACCAGAGTCATTGCATGTGTGTTCTTTCCACAAACCACACATGGATCCACTAGAGCAATTGCATATGTGTTCATGTCAGAAACCACACATGGATCCACCAATGTCATTGCATGTGTGTTCTTTCCATGAACCACATATGGATCCACCAATGTCATTACATGTGTGTTCTTTCCACAAACCACATATGGATCCAACAGAGTCATTGCATGTGTGTTTCTTTTCACAAACCATATACCGATCCACTAGATTCATTGCATGTGTGTTATTTCCACAAACCACATATGGATCAACAAATGTCATTGCATGTGTGTTGTTTCCACAAACCACATATGGATCGACCAGAGTCATTGCATGTTTGTTCTTTTCACAGACCACATATGGATCCACTAGAGTCATTGCATGTGTGTTCTTTCCACAAACCACATATGGATCAACAAATGTCATTGCATGTGTGTTATTTCCACAAACCAAATATAGATCCACCAATTTCATTGCATGTGTGTTCTTTTCACAAACCACATATGGATCCACTATAATCATTGCATGTGTGTTCTTTTCAGAAACCACATATGGATCAACCAATGGCATTGCATGTTTGTTCTTTCCACAAACCACATATGGATCAACCAATGTCATTGCATGCGTGTTCTTTCCACAATCCACATATGTACCCACTCGAGTAATTTCATGTGTGTTCTTTTCACAAACCACACATGGATCAACCAATGTCATTGCATGTGTGGTATTTCCACAAACCACATATAGATCCACCAGAGTCATTGCATGTGTGTTCTTTCCACAAACCACATGGATCAACCAATGTCATTACATGTGTGTTGTTTCCACAAACCAAATGTATCAACCAGAGTCATTGCATGTGTGTTCTTTGCACAAACCACATATAGATCCAACAGAGTAATTGCATGTGTGGTCATGTCACAAACCACACATGGATAAACCAATGTCATTGCATGTGTGTTCTTTCTATGAACCACATATGGATCCACCAATGTCATTGCATGTGTGTTGTTTTCACAAACCACATATGGATCAACCAATGGCATTGAATGTGTGTTCTTTTCACAAACCATATATGGATCAACCAATGACATTGCATGTGTGTTCTTTTCACAACCCACATATGGATCAACCAATGTCATTGCATGTGTGTTCTTTCCATAAACCACATATGTACCCACTAGAGTAATTGCATGTGTGTTCTTTTCCACAAACCATATATGGATCCACTAGAGTCATTGCATGTGTGTTCTTTCCACAAACCATATATGGATCCACCAGACACATTGCATGTGTGTTCTTTCCACAAACCAAATGTGGATCCACCAATGTCGTTCCATGTGTGTTCTTTTCACAAACCACATATGGATCCACTAGGGTCATTGCATGTGTGTTCTTTTCACAAACCACACATGGATCCACCAGAGTCATTGCATGTGTGTTCTTTCCACAAACCACATGGATCAACCAATGTCATTACATGTGTGTTCTTTTGACAAACAACATGGATCAACCAAGGGAATTGTATGTGTGTTATTGTCATAAACCACATATGGATCAACTAATGTCATTGCATGTGTGTTCATGTCACAAACCACAAATTGATCCACCAATCTCATTGCATGTGTGTTCTTTCCATGAACCACATATGGATCAACCAGAGTCATTGCATGTGTGTTCATTCCACAAACCACACATGGATCCACCAGAGTAATTGCATGTGTGTTCATGTCACAAACCACACATGGATCCACCAATGTCATTGCATGTGTGTTCTTTCCACAAACCACATATGGATCCACTAGAGTCATTGCATGTGTGTTCTTTTCACAAACCACATATGGATCCACTAGCGTCATTGCATGTGTGTTCTTTCCACAAACCACATATGGATCCACTAGAGTCATTGCATGTGTGTTCTTTTCCCAAACCACATATGGATCCACTGGAGTCATTGCATGTGTGTTCTTTCCACAAACCACATACGGATCCACCAGAGTCATTGCATGTCTGTTTTTTCCACAAACCACATGGATCAACCAGAGTCATTGCATGTGTGTTCTTCCACAAACCACACATGGAGCCACCAGTGTAATTGCATGTGTGTTATTTCCACAAACCACATATGGATCAACAAATGTCATTGCATGTGTGTTCTTTCCACAAACCAGATATGGATCCACCAGAGTCACTGCATGTTTGTTCTTTTCACAAACCACATATGGATCCACTGGAGTCATTGCATGTGTGTTCTTTCCACAAACCACATATGGATCAACAAATGTCATCGCATGTGTGTTCTTTCCACAAACCAAATATATATCCACTAATGTCATTGGATGTGTGTTCTTTTCACAAACCACATATGGATCCACTAGAATCATTGCATGTGTGTTCTTTTCACAAACCACATATGGATCAACCAATGGCATTGCATGTGTGTTATTTCCACAAACCACATATGGATCAACCAATGTCATTGCATGCGTGTTCTTTCCACAAACCACATATGTACCCACTCGAGTAATTTCATGTGTGTTCTTTTCACAAGCCAGACATGGATCAACCAATGTCATTGCATGTGTGGTATTTACACCTACCACACATGGATCCACCAGAGTCATTGCATGTGTGTTCTTTCCACAAACAACATGTATCAACCAATGTCATTACATGTGTGTTGTTTCCACAAACCACATGCATCAACCAGAGTCATTGCATGTGTGTTCTTTCCACAAACCACACATAGATCCACCAGAGTAATTGCATGTGTGTTCATGTCACAAACCACACATGGATCCACAAATGTCATTGCATGTGTGTTCTTTCGATGAACCACATATGGATCCAGCAATGTCATTGCATGTGTGTTATTTTCACAAACCACATATGGATCAACCAATGGCATCGCATGTGTGTTCTATTCACAAAACATATATGGATCAACCAATAGCATTGCATGTGTGTTCTTTTCCACAAACCATATATGGATCCACTAGAGTCATTGCATGTGTGTTCTTTCCACAAACCATATATGGAACCACCAGAGTCATTGCATTTGTGTTCTTTCCACAAACCAAATATGGATCCACCAATGTCATTGCATGTGTGTTCTTTTCGCAAACCACATATGGATCCACTAGAGTCATTGCATGTGTGTTCTTTCCACAAACCACATATGGATCCACCAGAGTCATTGAATGTCTGTGTTTTCCACAAACCACATGGATCAACCAGAGTCATTGCTTTTTTGTTTTTTCCACAAACCACATGGATCAACCAGAGTCATTGCATGTGTGATCTTTCCACAAACTACACATGGATCCACCAGAGTAATTGCATGTGTGTTCTTTTCACAAACCACATATGGATCAACAAATGTCATTGCATGTGTGTTCTTTTCACAAACCACATATGGATCCACCAATGTCATTGCATGTGTGTTCTTTCCATGAACCACATATGGATCGACCAATGTCATTCCATGTGTGTTCTTTCCCCCAAACCACATATGGATCCACTAGAGTCATTGCATGTGTGTTCTTTTCACAAACCACATATGGATCCACTAAATTCATTGCATGTGTGTTATTTCCACAAACCACATATGGATCCACTAGAGTCATTGCATGTGTGTTCTTTTCACAAACCATATATGGATCAACCAATGTCATTGCATGTGTGTTCTTTTCCACAAACCACATATGGATCCACTAGAGTAATTGCATGTGTGTTCTTTTCACAAAACACATATGGATCAGCAAATGTCATTGCATGTGTGTTAGTTTCACAAACCACATATGGATCCACCAATGTCATTGCATGTGTGTTCTTTCCACAAACCACATATGTACCCACTAGTGTAATTGCATGTGTGTATTTTCCACAAACCACATATGGATCCACTAGAGTAATTGCATGTGTGTTATTTTCACAAACCACACATGGATCCACCAGAGTCATTGCATCTGTGTTCCTTCCTAAACCACATGGATCAACCAATGTCATTACATGTGTGGTATTTCCACAAACCACATGGATCAACCAGAGTCATTGCATGTGTGTTCTTTCCACAAACCACACATGGATCCACTAGAGCAATTGCATATGTGTTCATGTCAGAAACCACACATGGATCCACCAATGTCATTGCATGTGTGTTCTTTCCATGAACCACATATGGATCCACCAATGTCATTACATGTGTGTTCTTTCCACAAACCACATATGGATCCAACAGAGTCATTGCATGTGTGTTTCTTTTCACAAACCATATACCGATCCACTAGATTCATTGCATGTGTGTTATTTCCACAAACCACATATGGATCAACAAATGTCATTGCATGTGTGTTGTTTCCACAAACCACATATGGATCGACCAGAGTCATTGCATGTTTGTTCTTTTCACAAACCACATATGGATCCACTAGAGTCATTGCATGTGTGTTCTTTCCACAAACCACATATGGATCAAGAAATGTCATTGCATGTGTGTTATTTCCACAAACCAAATATAGATCCACCAATGTCATTGCATGTGTGTTCTTTTCACAAACCACATATGGATCCACTATAATCATTGCATGTGTGTTCTTTTCAGAAACCACATATGGATCAACCAATGACATTGCATGTTTGTTCTTTCCACAAACCACATATGGATCAACCAATGTCATTGCATGCGTGTTCTTTCCACAATCCACATATGTACCCACTCGAGTAATTTCATGTGTGTTCTTTTCACAAACCACACATGGATAAACCAGAGTCATTGCATGTGTGGTATTTCCACAAACCACACATGGATCCACCAGAGTCATTGCATGTGTGTTCTTTCCACAAACCACATGGATCAACCAATGTCATTACATGTGTGTTGTTTCCACAAACCACATGTATCAATCAGAGTCATTGCATGTGTGTTCTTTGCACAAACCACATATAGATCCAACAGAGTAATTGCATGTGTGGTCATGTCACAAACCACACATGGATAAACCAATGTCATTGCATGTGTGTTCTTTCTATGAACCACATATGGATCCACCAATGTCATTGCATGTGTGTTGTTTTCACAAACCACATATGGATCAACCAATGGCATTGCATGTGTGTTCTTTTCACAAACCATATATGGATCAACCAATGGCATTGCATGTGTGTTCTTTTCACAACCCACATATGGATCAACCAATGTCATTGCATGTGTGTTCTTTCCACAAACCACATATGTACCCACTAGAGTAATTGCATGTGTGTTCTTTTCCACAAACCATATATGGATCCACTAGAGTCATTGCATGTGTGTTCTTTCCACAAACCATATATGGATCCACCAGACACATTGCATGTGTGTTCTTTCCACAAACCAAATGTGGATCCACCAATGTCATTCCATGTGTGTTCTTTTCACAAACCACATATGGATCCAGTAGGCTCATTGCATGTGTGTTCTTTTCACAAACCACACATGGATACACCAGAGTCATTGCATGTGTGTTCTTTCCACAAACCACATGGATCAACTAATGTCATTACATGTGTGTTCTTTTGACAAACAACATGGATCAACCAAGGGCATTGTATGTGTGTTATTGTCATAAACCACATATGGATCAACTAATGTCATTGCATGTGTGTTCATGTCACAAACCACAAATTGATCCACCAATCTCATTGCATGTGTGTTCTTTCCATGAACCACATATGGATTATCCAGAGTCATTGCATGTGTGTTCATTCCACAAACCACACATGGATCCACCAGAGTAATTGCATGTGTGTTCATGTCACAAACCACACATGGATCCACCAATGTCATTGCATGTGTGTTCTTTCCACAAACCACATATGGATCCACTAGAGTCATTGCATGTGTGTTCTTTTCACAAACCACATATGGATCCACTAGCGTCATTGCATGTGTGTTCTTTCCACAAACCACATATGGATCCACTAGAGTCATTGCATGTGTGTTCTTTTCCCAAACCACATATGGATCCACTGGAGTCATTGCATGTGTGTTCTTTCCACAAACCACATACGGATCCACCAGAGTCATTGCATGTCTGTTTTTTCCACAAACCACATGGATCAACCAGAGTCATTGCATGTGTGTTCTTCCACAAACCACACATGGAGCCACCAGAGTAATTGCATGTGTGTTCTTTTACCAAACCACATATGGATCAACAAATGTCATTGCATGTGTGTTCTTTTCACAAACGACATATGGATCCACCAATATCATTGCCTGTGTGTTCTTTCCACAAACTACATATGGATCCACTAGATTCATTGCACGTGTGTTCTTTTCACAAACCACATATGGATCCACTAGAGTCATTGCATGTGTATTCTTTTCACAAACCACATATGGATCAACTAGAGTCATTGCATGTGTGTTCTTTTCACAAACCACATATTGATCAAGAAATGTCATTGCATGTGTGTTCTTTTCACAAACCACATATGGATTCAACAATGTCATTGCATGTGTGTTCTTTCCACAAACCACATATATAACCACTAGCGTAATTGCATGTGTGTTCTTTTCCACAAACCACATATGGATCCACTAGAGTCATTGCATGTGTGTTCTTTTCACAAACCATACATGGATCCACCAGGGTCATTGCATGTGTGTTGTTTCCACAAACCACATGGATCAACCAATGTCATTACATGTGTGGTCTTTCCATAAACCACATGGATAAACCAGATTCATTGCATGTGTGTTCTTTCCACAAACCACACATGGATCCACTAGAGTAATTTCATGTGTGTTCATGTCACAAACCACACATGGATCCACCAATGTCATTGCATGTGTGTTCTTTCCATGAACCACATATGGATCCACCAATGTCATTGCATGTGTGTTCTTTCCACAAACCACATAAGGATCCACCTGAGTCATTGCATGTGTGTTCTTTTCACGAACCACACGTGGATCCACCATAGTCATTGCATGTGTGTTCTTTCCACAAACCACAAGGATCAACCAATGTCATTAGATGTGTGTTCTTTTTACAAACAACATGGATCAAGCAATGGCATTGCATGTGTGTGATTGTCATAAACCACATATGGATCAACTAATGTCATTGCATGTGTGTTCATGTGACAAACCACAAATGGATCCACCAATGTCATTGCATGTGTGTTCTTTCCATGAACCACATATGGATCAACCAGAGTCATTGCATGTGTGTTCTTTCCACAAACCACACATGGATCCACCAGAGTAATTGCATGTGTGTTCATGTCACAAACCACACATGGATCCAGGAATGTCATTGCATGTGTGTTCTTTCGACAAACCACATATGGATCCACTAGAGTCATTGCATGTGTGTTATTTTCACAAACCACATATGGATCCACTAGAGTCATTGCATGTGTGTTCTTTTCACAAACCATATATGGATCAACCAATGTCATTGCATGTGTGTTCTTTTCCACAAACCACATATGGATACATTAGAGTAATTGCATGTGTGTTCTTTTCACAAAACATATATGGATCAACAAATGTCATTGCATGTGTGTTCTTTTCACAAACCACATATGGAACCACCAATGTCATTGCATGTGTGTTCTTTCCACAAACCACATATGTACCCACTAGAGTAATTGCATGTGTGTTCTTTTCCACAAACCACATATGGATCCTCTAGAGTCATTGCATGTGTGTTCTTTTCACAAACCACACATGGATCCACCAGAGTCATTGCATGTGTGTTCTTTCCTAAACCACATGGATCAACCATGGTCATTACATGTGTGGTATTTACACAAACCACATGGATCAACCAGAGTCATTGCATGTGTGTTCTTTCCACAAACCACATATGGATCCACTAGCATCATTGCATGTGTGTTCTTTCCACAAACCACATATGGATCCACTAGAGTCATTGCATGTGTGTTCTTTTCCCAAACCACATATGGATCCACTAGAGTCATTGCATGTGTGTTCTTTCCACAAACCACATACGGATCCTCCAGAGTCATTGCATGTCTGTTTTTTCCACAAACCACATGGATCAACCAGAGTCATTGCATGTGTGTTCTTCCACAAACCACACATGGATCCAGCAGAGTAATTGCATGTGTGTTCTTTTCCCAAACCACATATGGATCAACAAATGTCATTACATGTGTGTTCTTCTCACAAACGACATATGGATCCACCAATATCATTGCATGTGTGTTCTTTCCACAAACTACATATGGATCCACTAGATTCATTGCATGTGTGTTCTTTTCACAAACCACATATGGATCCACTAGTCATTGCATGTGTGTTCTTTTCACAAACCATATATGGATCAACCAATGTCATTGCATGTGAGTTCTTTTCCACAAACCACATATTGATCCACTAGAGTAATTGCATGTGTGTTCTTTTCACAAACCACATATTGATCAACAAATGTCATTACATGTGTGTTCTTTTCACAAACCACATATGGATTCACCAATGTCATTGCATGTGTGTTCTTTTCACAAACCACATATGGATCCACTAGAGTCATTGCTTGTGTGTTCTTTTCACAAACCACATATTGATCAACAAATGTCATTGCATGTGTGCTCTTTTCACAAACCACATATGGATTCAACAATGTCATTGCATGTGTGTTCTTTCCACAAACCACATATGTAACCACTAGCGTAATTGCATGTGTGTTCTTTTCCACAAACTACATATGGATCCACTAGAGTCATTGCATGTGTGTTCTTTTCACAAACCAGACATGGATCCACCAGGGTCATTGCATGTGTGTTCTTTACACAAACCACATGGATCAACCAATGTCATTACATGTGTGGTCTTTCCACAAACCACATGGATAAACCAGAGTCATTGCATGTGTGTTCTTTCCACAAACCACACATGGATCCACCAGAGTAATTACATGTGTGTTCATGTCACAAACCAAACATGGATCCACCAATGTCATTGCATGTGCGTTCTTTCCATGAACCACATATGGATCCACCAATGTCATTGCATGTGTGTTCTTTCCACAAACCACATAAGGATCCACCAGAGTCATTACATGTGTGTTCTTTCCACGAACCACACATGGATCCACTAGAGTCATTGCATGTGTGTTCTTTCCACAAACCACAAGGATCAACCAATGTCATTAGATGTGTGTTCTTTTGACAAACAACATGGATCAACCAATGGCATTGCATGTGTGTGATTGTCATAAACCACATATGGATCAACTAATGTGATTGCATGTGTGTTCATGTGACAAACCACAAATGGATCCACCAATGTCATTGCATGTGTGTTCTTTCCATGAACCACATATGGATCAACCAGAGTCATTGCATGTGTGTTCTTTCCACAAACCACACATGGATCCACAAGAGTAATTGCATGTGTGTTCATGTCACAAACCACACATGGATCCACCAATGTCATTGCATGTGTGTTCTTTCGACAAACTACATATGGATCCACTAGAGTCATTGCATGTGAGTTCTTTTCACAAACGACATATGGATCCACTAGAGTCATTGCATCTGTGTTCTTTCCACAAGTAACATATGGATCCACTAGAGTCATTGCATGTGTGTTCTTTTCACAAACCATATATGGATCAACCAATGTCATTGCATGTGTGTTCTTTTCCACAAACCACATATGGATCCATTAGAGTAATTGCATGTGTGTTCTTTTCAATAAACATATATGGATCAACAAATGTCATTGCATGTGTGTTCTTTTCACAAACCACATATGGATCCACCAATGTCATTGCATGTGTGTTCTTTCCACAAACCACATATGTACCCACTAGAGTAATTGCATGTGTGTTCTTTTCCACAAACCACATATGGATCCTCTAGAGTCATTGCATGTGTGTTCTTTTCACAAAGCACACATGGATCCACCAGAGTCATTGCATGTGTGTTCTTTCCTAAACCACATGGATTAACCATGGTCATTACATGTGTGGTATTTACACAAACCACATGGATCAACCAGAGTCATTGCATGTGTGTTCTTTCCACAAACCACACATGGATCCACCAGAGTAATTGCATGCGTGTTCATGTCACAAACCAAACATGGATCCACCAGTGTCATTGCATGTGTGTTCTTTCCATGAACCACATATGGATTCACCAATGTCATTGCATGTCTATTCTCTCCACAAACCACATAAGGATCCACCAGATTCATTGCATGTGTGTTCTTTTCACAAACCACATATGGATCCACTAGAGTCATTGCATGTGTGTTCTTTTCACAAACCATATATGAATCAACCAATGTCATTGCATGTGTGTTCTTTTCCACAAACCACATATTGATCCACTAGAGTAATTGCATGTGTGTTCTTTTCACAAACCACATATGGATCAACAAATGTCATTGCATGTGTGTTCTTTTCACAAACCACATATGGATTCACCAATGTCACTTCATGTGTGTTCTTTCCACAAACCACATATGTAACCACTAGAGTAATTGCATGTGTGTTCTTTTCCACAAACCACATATGGATCCACTAGAGTCATTGCATGTGTGTTCTTTTCACAAACCAGACATGGATCCACCAGGGTCATTGCATGTGTGTTCTTTACACAAACCACATGTATCAACCAATGTCATTACATATGTGGTCTTTCCAGAAACCACATGGATAAACCAGAGTCATTGCATGTGTGTTCTTTCCACAAACCACACATGGATCCACCAGAGTAATTGCATGTGTGTTCATGTCACAAACCACACATGGATCTACCAAGGTCATTGCCTGTGTGTTCTTTCCATGAACCACATATGGATCCACCAATGTCATTGCATGTGTGTTCTTTCGACAAACCACATAAGGATCCACCAGAGTCATTCCATGTGTGTTCTTTTCAAAAACCACACATGGATCCACCAGATTCATTGCATGTGTGTTCTTTCCACAAACCACATGGATCAACCAATGTCATTACATGTGTGGTCTTTCCATAAACAACATGGATAAACCAGAGTCATTTCATGTGTGTTCTTTCCACAAACCACACATGGATCCACCAGAGTAATTTCATGTGTGTTCATGTCACAAACCACACATGGATCCACCAATGTCATTGCATGTGTGTTCTTTCCATGAAACACATATGGATCCACCAATGTCATTGCATGTGTGTTCTTTCCACAAACCACATAAGGATCCACCAGAGTCATTGCATGTGTGTTCTTTTCACGAACCACACATGGATCCACCAGAGTCATTCCATGTGTGTTCTTTCCACAAACCACAAGGATCAACCAATGTCATTAGATGTGTGTTCTTTTTACAAACAACATGGATCAACCAATGGCATTGCATGTGTGTGATTGTCATAAACCACATATGGATCAACTAATGTCATTGCATGTGTGTTCATGTGACAAACCACAAATGGATCCACCAATGTCATTGCATGTGTGTTCTTTCCATGATCCACATATGGATCAACCAGAGTCATTGCATGTGTGTTCTTTCCACAAACCACACATGGATCTACCAGAGTAATTGCATGTGTGTTCATGTCACAAACCACACATGGATCCACCAATGTCATTGCATGTGTGTTCTTTCGACAAACCACATATGGATCCACTAGAGTCATTGCATGTGAGTTCTTTTCACAAACGACATATGGATCCACCAGAGTCATTGCATGTGTGTTTTTCCACAAGTAACATATGGATCCACTAGAGTCATTGCATGTGTGTTCTTTTCACAAACCATATATGGATCAACCAATGTCATTGCATGTGTGTTCTTTTCCACAAACCACATATGGATCCATTAGAGTAATTGCATGTGTGTTCTTTTCACAAAACATATATGGATCAACAAATGTCATTGCATGTGTGTTCTTTTCACAAACCACATATGGATCCACCAATGTCATTGCATGTGTGTTCTTTCCACAAACCACATATGTACCCACTAGAGTAATTGCATGTGTGTTCTTTTCCACAAACCACATATGGATCCTCCAGAGTCATTGCATGTGTGTCCTTTTCACAAACCACATATGGATCCACCAGAGTCATTGCATGTGTGTTCTTTTCCCAAACCACATATCGATCCACTAGAGTCATGCATGTGTGTTCTTTTCACAAACCACATGGATCAACCAGAGTCATTGCATGTGTGTTCTTTCCACAAACCACATATGGATCCACTAGCATCATTGCATGTGTGTTCTTTCCACAAACCACATATGGATCCACTAGAGTCATTGCATGTGTGTTCTTTTCCCAAACCACATATGGATCCACTAGAGTCATTGCATGTGTGTTCTTTCCACAAACCACATACGGATCCACCAGAGTAATTGCATGTCTGTTTTTTCCACAAACCACATGGATCAACCAGAGTCATTGCATGTGTGTTCTTCCACAAACCACACATGGATCCAGCAGAGTAATTGCATGTGTGTTCTTTTCCCAAACCACATATGGATCAACAAATGTCATTGCATGTGTGTTCTTTTCACAAACGACATATGGATCCACCAATATCATTGCATGTGTGTTCTTTCCAGAAACTACATATGGATCCACTAGATTCATTGCATGTGTGTTCTTTTCACAAACCACATATGGATCCACTAGTCATTGCATGTGTGTTCTTTTCACAAACCATATATGGATCAACCAATGTCATTGCATGTGTGTTCTTTTCCACAAACCACATATTGATCCACTAGAGTAATTGCATGTGTGTTCTTTTCACAAACCACATATTGATCAACAAATGTCATTACATGTGTGTTCTTTTCACAAACCACATATGGATTCACCAATGTCATTGCATGTGTGTTCTTTTCACAAACCACATATGGATCCACTAGAGTCATTGCATGTGTGTTCTTTCCACAAACCACATACGGATCCACCAGAGTCATCGCATGTCTGTTTTTTCCACAAACCACATGGATCAACCAGAGTCATTGCATGTGTGTTCTTCCACAAACCACACATGGATCCACCAGAGTAATTGCATGTGTGTTCTTTCCCAAACCACATATGGTTCAACAAATGTCATTTCATGTGTGTTCTTTTCACAAATGACATATGGATCCACCAATATCATTATGTGTGTTCTTTCCACAAACTACATATGGATCCACTAGATTCATTGCATGTGTGTTCTCTTCACAAACCACATATGGATCCACTAGAGTCATTGCATGTGTGTTCTTTTCACAAACCATATATGGATCAACCAATGTCATTGCATGTGTGTTCTTTCCATGAACCACATATGGATCAACCAATGTCATTGCATGTGTGTTCTTTCCACAAACCACATAAGGATCCACCAGAGTCATTACATGTGTGTTCTTTTCACGAACCACACATGGATCCACTAGAGTCATTGCATGTGTGTTCTTTCCATAAACCACAAGGATCAACCAATGTCATTTGATGTGTGTTCTTTTGACAAACAACATGGATCAACCAATGGCATTGCATGTGTGTGATTGTCATAAACCACATACGGATCAACTAATGTGATTGCATGTGTGTTCATGTGACAAACCACAAATGGATCCACCAATGTCATTGCATGTGTGTTCTTTCCATGAACGACATATGGATCAACCAGAGTCATTGCATGTGTGTTATTTCCGCAAACCACATATGGATCCACTAGAGTAATTGCATGTGTGTTCATGTCACAAACCACACATGGATCCACCAATGTCATTGCATGTGTGTTCTTTCGACAAACCACATATGGATCCACTAGAGTCATTGCATGTGAGTTCTTTTCACAAACCACATATGGATCCACTAGAGTCATTGCATGTGTGTTCTTTGCACAAACCATATATGGATCAACCAATGTCATTGCATGTGTGTTCTTTTCCACAAACCACATATGGATCCATTAGAGTAATTGCATGTGTGTTCTTTTCACAAAACATATATGGATCAACAAATGTCATTGCATGTGTGTTCTTTTCACAAACCACATATGGATCCACCAATGTCATTGCATGTGTGTTCTTTTCCACAAACCACATATTGATCCACTAGAGTAATTGCATGTGTGGTCTTTTCACAAACCACATATGGATCAACAAATGTCATTGCATGTGTGTTCTTTTCACAAACCACATATGGATTCACCAATGTCACTGCATGTGTGTTCTTTCCACAAACCACATATGTAACCACTAGAGTAATTGCATGTGTGTTCTTTTCCACAAACCACATATGGATCCACTAGAGTTATTGCATGTGTGTTCTTTTCACAAACCAGACATGGATCCACCAGGGTCATTGCATGTGTGTTCTTTACACAAACCACATGGATAAACTAGAGTCATTGCATGTGTGTTCTTTCCACAAATAACACATGGATCCACCAGAGTAATTGCATGTGTGTTCATGTCAAAACCACACATGGATCCACCAATGTCATTGCCTGTGTGTTCTTTCCATGAACCACATATGGATCCACCAATGTCATTGCATGTGTGTTCTTTCCACAAACCACATAAGGATCCACCAGAGTCATTGCATGTGTGTTCTTTTCACAAACAATACATGGATCCACCCGAGTCATTGCATGTGTGTTCTTTACACAAACCACACATGTATCCACCAGAGTCATTGCATGTGTGTTCTTTCCTAAACCACATTGATGAACCATGGTCATTACATGTGTGGTATTTACACAAACCACATGGATCAACCAGAGTCATTGCATGTGTGTTCTTTCCACAAACCACACATGGATCCACCAGAGTAATTGCATGTGTGTTCATGTCACAAACCAAACATGGATCCACCAATGTCATTGCATCTGTGTTCTTTCCATGAACCACATATGGATCCACCAATGTCATTGCATCTGTGTTCTTTCCATGAACCACATATGGATCCACCAATGTCATTGCATGTCTGTTCTTTCCACAAACCACATAAGGATCCACCAGATTCATTGCATGTGTGTTCTTTTCACAGACCACATATGGATCCACTAGAGTCATTGCATGTGTGTTCTTTTCACAAACCATATATGGATCAACCAATGTCATTGCATGTGTGTTCTTTTCCACAAACCACATTTTGATCCACTAGAGTAATTGCATGTGTGTTCTTTTCACAAACCACATATGGATCAACAAATGTCAATGCATGTGTGTTCTTTTCACAAACCACATATGAATTCACCAATGTCACTGCATGTGTGTTCTTTCAAGAAACCACATATGTAACCACTAGAGTAATTGTATGTGTGTTCTTTTCCACAAACCACATATGGATCCACTAGAGTCATTACATGTGTGTTCTTTTCACAAACCAGACATGGATCCACCAGGGTCATTGCATGTGCGTTCTTTACACAAACCACATGGATCAACTAATGTCATTACATGTGTGGTCTTTCCACAAACCACATGGATAAACCAGAGTCATTGCATGTGTGTTCTTTCCACAAACCACACATGGATCCACCAATGTCATTGCCTGTGTGTTCTTTCCATGAACCACATATGGATCGACCAATGTCATTGCATGTGTGTTCTTTCCACAAACCACATAAGGATCCACCAGAGTCATTGCATGTGTGTTCTTGTCACAAACCACACATGGATCCACTAGAGTCATTGCACGTGTGTTCTTTTCACAAACCACATATGTATCAACAAATGTCATTGCATGTGTGTTGTTTCAACAAACCACATGGATCAACCAATTTCATTAGATGTGTGTTCTTTTGACAAACAACATGGATCAACCAATGGCATTGCATGTGTGTGATTGTCATAAACCACATATGGATCAACTAATGTCATTGTATGTGTGTTCATGTGACAAACCACAAATGGATCCACCAATGTCATTGCATGTGTGTTCTTTCCACAAACCACATAAGGATCCACCAGAGTCATTGCATGTGTGTTCTTTTCACAAACAATACATGGATCCACCCGAGTCATTGCATGTGTGTTCTTTCCACAAACCACACATGTATCCACCAGAGTCATTGCATGTGTGTTCTTTCCTAAACCACATTGATGAACCATGGTCATTACATGTGTGGTATTTACACAAACCACATGGATCAACCAGAGTCATTGCATGTGTGTTCTTTCCACAAACCACACATGGATCCACCAGAGTAATTGCATGTATGTTCATGTCACAAACCAAACATGGATCCACCAATGTCATTGCATCTGTGTTCTTTCCATGAACCACATATGGATCCACCAATGTCATTGCATGTCTGTTCTTTCCACAAACGACATAAGGATCCACCAGATTCATTGCATGTATGTTCTTTTCACAAACCACATATGGATCCACTAGAGTCATTGCATGTGTGTTCTTTTCACAAACCATATATGGATCAACCAATGTCATTGCATGTGTGTTCTTTTCCACAAACCACATTTTGATCCACTAGAGTAATTGCATGTGTGTTCTTTTCACAAACCACATATGGATCAACAAATGTCAATGCATGTGTGTTCTTTTCACAAACCACATATGAATTCACCAATGTCACTGCATGTGTGTTCTTTCCAGAAACCACATATGTAACCACTAGAGTAATTGCATGTGTGTTCTTTTCCACAAACCACATATGGATCCACAAGAGTCATTACGTGTGTGTTCTTTTCACAAACCAGACATGGATCCACCAGGGTCATTGCATGTGCGTTCTTTACACAAACCACATGGATCAACTAATGTCATTACATGTGTGGTCTTTCCACAAACCACATGGATAAACCAGAGTCATTGCATGTGTGTTCTTTCCACAAACCACACATGGATCCACCAGAGTAATTGCATGTGTGTTCATGTCATAAACCACACATGGATCCACCAATGTCATTGCCTGTGTGTTCTTTCCATGAACCACATATGGATCGACCAATGTCATTGCATGTGTGTTCTTTCCACAAACCACATAAGGATCCACCAGAGTCATTGCATGTGTGTTCTTGTCACAAACCACACATGGATCCACTAGAGTCATTGCATGTGTGTTCTTTTCACAAACCACATATGTATCAACAAATGTCATTGCATGTGTGTTGTTTCAACAAACCACATGGATCAACCAATGTCATTAGATGTGTGTTATTTTGACAAACAACATGGATCAACCAATGGCATTGCATGTGTCTGATTGTCATAAACCACATATGGATCAACTAATGTCATTGTATGTGTGTTCATGTGACAAACCACAAATGGATCCACCAATGTCATTGCATGTGTGTTCTTTCCATGAACCACATATGGATCAACCAGAGCCATTGCATGTGTGTTCTTTCCACAAACCACACATGGATCCACCAGAGTAATTGCATGTGTGTTCATGTCATAAACCACACATGGATCCACCAATGTCATTGCCTGTGTGTTCTTTCCATGAACCACATATGGATCGACCAATGTCATTGCATGTGTGTTCTTTCCACAAACCACATAAGGATCCACCAGAGTCATTGCATGTGTGTTCTTGTCACAAACCACACATGGATCCACTAGAGTCATTGCACGTGTGTTCTTTTCACAAACCACATATGTATCAACAAATGTCATTGCATGTGTGTTGTTTCAACAAACCACATGGATCAACCAATGTCATTAGATGTGTGTTCTTTTGACAAACAACATGGATCAACCAATGGCATTGCATGTGTGTGATTGTCATAAACCACATATGGATCAACTAATGTCATTGTATGTGTGTTCATGTGACAAACCACAAATGGATCCACCAATGTCATTGCATGTGTGTTCTTTCCACAAACCACATAAGGATCCACCAGAGTCATTGCATGTGTGTTCTTTTCACAAACAATACATGGATCCACCCGAGTCATTGCATGTGTGTTCTTTCCACAAACCACACATGTATCCACCAGAGTCATTGCATGTGTGTTCTTTCCTAAACCACATTGATGAACCATGGTCATTACATGTGTGGTATTTACACAAACCACATGGATCAACCAGAGTCATTGCATGTGTGTTCTTTCCACAAACCACACATGGATCCACCAGAGTAATTGCATGTATGTTCATGTCACAAACCAAACATGGATCCACCAATGTCATTGCATCTGTGTTCTTTCCATGAACCACATATGGATCCACCAATGTCATTGCATGTCTGTTCTTTCCACAAACGACATAAGGATCCACCAGATTCATTGCATGTATGTTCTTTTCACAAACCACATATGGATCCACTAGAGTCATTGCATGTGTGTTCTTTTCACAAACCATATATGGATCAACCAATGTCATTGCATGTGTGTTCTTTTCCACAAACCACATTTTGATCCACTAGAGTAATTGCATGTGTGTTCTTTTCACAAACCACATATGGATCAACAAATGTCAATGCATGTGTGTTCTTTTCACAAACCACATATGAATTCACCAATGTCACTGCATGTGTGTTCTTTCCAGAAACCACATATGTAACCACTAGAGTAATTGCATGTGTGTTCTTTTCCACAAACCACATATGGATCCACAAGAGTCATTACGTGTGTGTTCTTTTCACAAACCAGACATGGATCCACCAGGGTCATTGCATGTGCGTTCTTTACACAAACCACATGGATCAACTAATGTCATTACATGTGTGGTCTTTCCACAAACCACATGGATAAACCAGAGTCATTGCATGTGTGTTCTTTCCACAAACCACACATGGATCCACCAGAGTAATTGCATGTGTGTTCATGTCATAAACCACACATGGATCCACCAATGTCATTGCCTGTGTGTTCTTTCCATGAACCACATATGGATCGACCAATGTCATTGCATGTGTGTTCTTTCCACAAACCACATAAGGATCCACCAGAGTCATTGCATGTGTGTTCTTGTCACAAACCACACATGGATCCACTAGAGTCATTGCATGTGTGTTCTTTTCACAAACCACATATGTATCAACAAATGTCATTGCATGTGTGTTGTTTCAACAAACCACATGGATCAACCAATGTCATTAGATGTGTGTTATTTTGACAAACAACATGGATCAACCAATGGCATTGCATGTGTCTGATTGTCATAAACCACATATGGATCAACTAATGTCATTGTATGTGTGTTCATGTGACAAACCACAAATGGATCCACCAATGTCATTGCATGTGCGTTCTTTCCATGAACCACATATGGATCAACCAGAGTCATTGCATGTGTGTTCTTTCCACAAACCACACATGGATCCACCAGAGTAATTGCATGTGTGTTCATGTCACAAACCACACATGGATCCACCAATGTCATTGCATGTGTGTTCTTTCGACAAACCACATATGGATCCACTAGAGTCATTGCATGTGAGTTCTTTTCACAAACGACATATGGATCCACTAGAGTCATTGCATGTGTGTTCTTTCCACAAGTAACATATGGATCCACTAGATTCATTGCATGTGTGTTCTTTTCACAAACCATATATGGATCAACCAATGTAATTGCATGTGTGTTCTTTTCCACAAACCACATATGGATCCACTAGACTAATTGCATGTGTGTTCTTTTCACAAAACATATATGGATCAACAAATGTCATTGCATGTGTGTTCGTTTCACAAACCACATATGTATCCAGCAATGTCATTTCATGTGTGTTCTTTCCACAAACCACATATGTACCCACTAGAGTAATTGCATGTGTGTTCTTTTGCAAAAACCACATATGGATCCTCTAGAGTCATTGCATGTGTGTTCTTTTCACAAACCACACATGGATCCACCAGAGTCATTGCATGTGTGTTCTTTCCTAAACCACCTAGATCAACCATGGTCATTACATGTGTGGTATTTACACAAACCACATGGATCAACCAGAGTCATTGCATGTGTGTTCTTTCCACAAACCAGACATGGATCCACCAGAGTAATTGCTTGTGTGTTCATGTCACAAACCAAACATGGATCCACCAATGTCATTGCATGTGTGTTGTTTCCACAAACCACATATGGATCCACCAATGTCATTGCATGTGTGTTCTTTCCACAAACCACATAAGGATCCACCAGATTCATTCCATGTGTGTTCTTTTCACAAACCACATATGGATCCACTAGAGTCATTGCATGTGTGTTCTTTTCACAAACCATATATGGATCAACCAATGTCATTGCATGTGTGTTCTTTTCCACAAACCACATATTGATCCACTAGAGGAATTGCATGTGTGTTCTTTTCACAAACCACATATGGATCAACAAATGTCATTGCATGTGTGTTCTTTTCACAAACCACATATGGATTCACCAATATCACTGCATGTGTGTTCTTTCCACAAACCACATATGTAACCACTAGAGTAATTTCATGTGTGTTCTTTTCCACAAACCACATATGGATCCACTAGAGTCATTGCATGTGTGTTCTTTTCACAAACCAGACATGGATACACCAGGGTCATTGCATGTCTGTTCTTTACATAAACCACATGGATCAACCAATGTCATTACATGTGTGGTATTTCCACAAGCCACATGGATCAACCAAAGTCATTGCATGTTTGTTCTTTCCACAAACAACACATGGATCCACCAGAGTAATTGCATGTGTGTTCATGTCAAAACCACACATGGATCCACCAATGTCATTGCATGTGTGTTCTTTCCATGAACCACATATGGATCCACCAATGTCATTGCATGTGTGTTCTTTCCACAAACCACATTAGGATCCACCAGCGTCATTGCATGTGTGTTCTTTTCACAAACCACACATGGATCCACCAGAGTCATTGCATGTGTGTTCTTTCCACAAACCACACATGGATCCACCAGAGTCATTGCATGTGTGTTCTTTTCCACAAACCACATATTGATCCACTAGAGTAATTGCATGTGTGTTCTTTTCACAAACCACATATGGATCAACAAATGTCATTGCATGTGTGTTCTTTTCACAAACCACATATGGATTCACCAATGTCACTACATGTGTGTTCTTTCCACAAACCACATATGTAACCACTAGAGTAATTGCATGTGTGTTATTTTCCACAAACCACATATGGATCCACTAGAGTCATTGCATGTGTGTTCTTTTCACAAACCAGACATGGATCCACCAATGTCATTACATGTGTGGTCTTTCCACAAACCACATGGATAAACCAGAGTCATTGCATGTGTGTTCTTTCCACAAACCACACATGGATCCACCAGAGTAATTGCATGTGTGTTCATGTCACAAACCACACATGGATCCACCAATGTCATTGCATGTGTGTTCTTTCCATGAACCACATATGGATCCACCAATGTCATTGCATGTGTGTTCTTTCCGCAAAACACATAAGGATCCACCAGATTCATTACATGTGTTTTCTTTTAACAAACCACATATAGATCCACGAGAGTCATTGCATGTGTGTTCTTTCCACAAACCACATATGGATCCACCAGAGTCATTGCATGTGTGTTCCTTCCACAAACCAAATATGGATCCACCAATGTCATTGCATGTGTGTTCTTTTCACTAACCACATATGGATCCACTGGAGTAATTGCATGTGTGTTCATGTCACAAACCACACATGGATGTACCAATGTCATTGCATGTGTGTTCTTTCCATGAACCACATATCGATCCACCAATGTCATTACATGTGTGTTCTTTCCACAAACCACATATGAATCCACCAGAGTCTATGCATGTGTCTTCTTTTGACAATACATATATGGATCCACTAGACACATTGCATGTGTGTTCTTTTCGCAAACCACATATGGATCAACAAATGTCATTGCATGTGTGTTCTTTCCACAAACCACATATGGATCCACCAGAGTCATTGCATGTTTGTTCTCTTCACAAACCACATATGGATCCACTAGAGTCATTGCATGTGTGTTCTTTCCACAAACCACATATGGATCAACAAATGTCATTGCATGTGTGTTCTTTCCACAAACCAAATATAGATCCACCAATGTCATTGCATGTGTTTTCTTTTCACAAACCACATATGGATCAACTAGAATCACTGCATGTGTGTTCTTTTCACAAACCACATATGGATCAACCAATGGCATTGCATGTGTGTTCGTTCCACAAACCACATATGGATCAACCAATGTCATTGCATGCGTGTTATTTCCAGAAACCACATATGTACCCACTCGAGTAATTTCATGTGTGTTCTTTTCACAAACCACACATGGATCAACCAATGTCATTCCATGTGTGGTATTTCCACAAACCACACATGGATCCACCAGAGTCATTGGATGTGTGTTCTTTCCACAAACCACATGGATCAACCAATGTCATTACATGTGTGTTGTTTCCACAAACCACGTGCTTCAACCAGAGTCATTGCATGTGTGTTCTTTCCACAAACCACACATAGATCCACCAGAGTAATTGCATGTGTGTTCATGTCACAAACCACACATGGATCCACCAATGTCATTGCATGTGTGTTCTCTCCATGAACCACGTATGGATCCACCAATGTCATTGCATGTATGTTCTTTTCAGAAACCACATATGGATCAACCAATGGCATTGCATGTGTGTTCTTTTCACAAACCATATATGGATCAACCAATGGCATTGCATGTGTGTTCTTTTCACAACCCACATATGGATCAACCTATGCCATTGCATGTGTGTTCTTTCCACCAACCACATATGTACCCACTAGAATAATTGCATGTGTGTTCTTTTCCACAAACCACACATGGATCCACCAGAGTAATTGCATGTGTGTTCATGTCACAAACCACACATGGATCCACCAATGTCATTGCCTGTCTGTTCTTTCCATGAACAACATATGGATCCACCAATGTCATTGCATGTGTGTTCTTTCCACAAACCACATAAGGATCCACCAGAGTCATTGCATGTGTGTTCTTTCCACAAACCACATAAGGATCCACCCGAGTCATTGCATGTGTGTTCTTTTCACAAACCACACATGGATCCACCAGAGTCATTGCATGTGTGTTCTTTCCACAAACCACATGGATCAACCAATGTCATTAGATGTGTGTTCTTTTGACAAACAACATGGATCAACCAATGGCATTGCATGTGTGTGATTGTCATAAACCACATATGGATCAAGTAATGTCATTGCATGTGTGTTCATGTGACAAACCACAAATGGATCCACCAATGTCATTGCATGTGTGTTCTTTCCATGAACCACATATGGATCAACCAGAGTCATTGCATGTGTGTTCTTTCCACAAACCACACATGGATCCATCAGAGTAATTGCATGTGTGTTCATGTCAGAAACCATACATGGATCCACCAATGTCATTGCATGTGTGTTCTTTCCACAAACCACATATGGATCCACTAGAGTCATTGCATGTGTGTTCTTTTCACAAACCATATACGGATCCACTAGAGTCATTGCATGTGTGTGTTCTTTCCACAAACCACATATGTGTCCACTAGAGTCATTGCATGTGTGTTCTTTTCCACAAACCACATATGGATCCACTAGAGTAATTGCATGTGTGTTGTTTTCACAAAACATATATGGATCAACAAATGTCATTGCATGCGTGTTCTTTTCACAAACCACATATGGGTCCACCAATGTCCTTGCATGTGTGTTCTTTCCACAAACCACATATGTACCCACTAGAGTAATTGCATCTGTGTTCTTTTCCACAAACCACATATGGATCCTCTAGAGTCATTGCATGTGTGTTCTTTTCACAAACCACACATGGATCCACCAGAGTCATTACATGTGTGTTCTTTCCTAAACCACATGGATCAACCATGGTCATTACATGTGTGGTATTTCCACAAATCACATGGATCAACCAGAGTCATTGCATGTGTGTTCTTTCCACAAACCACACATGGATCCACCAGAGTAATTGCATGTGTGTTCATGTCACAAACCAAACATGGATCCGCCAATGTCATTGCATGTGTGTTCTTTCCATGAACCACATATGGATCCACCAATGTCATTGCATGTGTGTTCTTTCCGCAAAACACATAAGGATCCACCAGATTCATTACATGTGTTTTCTTTTAACAAACCACATATAGATCCACGAGAGTCATTGCATGTGTGTTCTTTCCACAAACCACATATGGATCCACCAGAGTCATTGCATGTGTGTTCTTTCCACAAACCAAATATGGATCCACCAATGTCATTGCATGTGTGTTCTTTTCACTAACCACATATGGATCCACTGGAGTAATTGCATGTGTGTTCATGTCACAAACCACACATGGATGTACCAATGTCATTGCATGTGTGTTCTTTCCATGAACCACATATCGATCCACCAATGTCATTACATGTGTGTTCTTTCCACAAACCACATATGAATCCACCAGAGTCATTACATGTGTGTTCTTTTCACAATACATATATGGATCCACTAGACACATTGCATGTGTGTTCTTTTCGCAAACCACATATGGATCAACAAATGTCATTGCATGTGTGTTCTTTCCACAAACCACATATGGATCCACCAGAGTCATTGCATGTTTGTTCTCTTCACAAACCACATATGGATCCACTAGAGTCATGGCATGTGTGTTCTTTCCACAAACCACATATGGATCAACAAATGTCATTGCATGTGTGTTCTTTCCACAAACCAAATATAGATCCACCAATGTCATTGCATGTGTTTTCTTTTCACAAACCACATATGGATCAACTAGAATCATTGCATGTGTGTTCTTTTCACAAACCACATATGGATCAACCAATGGCATTGCATGTGTGTTCGTTCCACAAACCACATATGGATCAACCAATGTCATTGCATGCGTGTTCTTTCCAGAAACCACATATGTACCCACTCGAGTAATTTCATGTGTGTTATTTTCACAAACCACACATGGATCAACCAATGTCATTCCATGTGTGGTATTTCCACAAACCACACATGGATCCACCAGAGTCATTGGATGTGTGTTCTTTCCACAAACCACATGGATCAACCAATGTCATTACATGTGTGTTGTTTCCACAAACCACGTGCATCAACCAGAGTCATTGCATGTGTGTTCTTTCCACAAACCACACATAGATCCACCAGAGTAATTGCATGTGTGTTCATGTCACAAACCACACATGGATCCACCAATGTCATTGCATGTGTGTTCTCTCCATGAACCACGTATGGATCCACCAATGTCATTGCATGTGTGTTCTTTTCAGAAACCACATATGGATCAACCAATGGCATTGCATGTGTGTTCTTTTCACAAACCATATATGGATCAACCAATGGCATTGCATGTGTGTTCTTTTCACAACCCACATATGGATCAACCTATGTCATTGCATGTGTGTTCTTTCCACCAACCACATATGTACCCACTAGAATAATTGCATGTGTGTTCTTTTCCACAAACCACACATGGATCCACCAGAGTAATTGCATGTGTGTTCATGTCACAAACCACACATGGATCCACCAATGTCATTGCCTGTCTGTTCTTTCCATGAACCACATATGGATCCACCAATGTCATTGCATGTGTGTTCTTTCCACAAACCACATAAGGATCCACCAGAGTCATTGCATGTGTGTTCTTTCCACAAACCACATAAGGATCCACCCGAGTCATTGCATGTGTGTTCTTTTCACAAACCACACATGGATCCACCAGAGTCATTGCATGTGTGTTCTTTCCACAAACCACATGGATCAACCAATGTCATTAGATGTGTGTTCTTTTGACAAACAACATGGATCAACCAATGGCATTGCATGTGTGTGATTGTCATAAACCACATATGGATCAAGTAATGTCATTGCATGTGTGTTCATGTGACAAACCACAAATGGATCCACCAATGTCATTGCATGTGTGTTCTTTCCATGAACCACATATGGATCAACCAGAGTCATTGCATGTGTGTTCTTTCCACAAACCACACATGGATCCATCAGAGTAATTGCATGTGTGTTCATGTCACAAACCATACATGGATCCACCAATGTCATTGCATGTGTGTTCTTTCCACAAACCACATATGGATCCACTAGAGTCATTGCATGTGTGTTCTTTTCACAAACCATATATGGATCCACTAGAGTCATTGCATGTGTGTGTTCTTTCCACAAACCACATATGTGTCCACTAGAGTCATTCCATGTGTGTTCTTTTTCCAAACCACATATGGATCCACTAGAGTCATTGCATGTGTGTTGTAACATCCCAAAACTTCAATCCAAGCTTATCAAGATCTAAATCATCAAAAATTTAGGGTTAACAAAAACTTTTCCAAATTAAAAATGAAATTATTCATGTGTATGTGCATTTAAATTCGGAATTGATTTGAATTGCCATGGTTATGTGATTCTTTGTTTGTAAATTGGTTCTTAGGTGATTTAAACATCATCTACATCATTCCCAAACTTTTGCTAAAGAAAATCAAATCAAAAACAATTAAAGAGGAATGGTCATTTTGGCCATTTTAATCCACTACACCACTTTGAGTGTTCCTAGCACTCATTTCTTAGTAGAAACAATTCATGATCTTTGTACCCCTTGCTAGTACACATAATGAGGTACCAAGGCCCACCTTTTCATCTGCTAAAAACATTCTTTTGCTTATTTTAAATGTAATGTGAAAATTGAATTCAATGGATATGCATAGATCACCCCTATTTGAAAAACCATCAAAATGAGCTCCACTTTCAAAACCCTAGCAACCAGAGACTACCTAGCACTAGTGTAGATCACCCAAAAAAATTGAAACCAAAATTTAAAAGTTTACTTCTTGCGGCCATTTCATCAAACAGGCGGCAGGCACAAATCTGGCCAAATTCAAAACACTATTTGGAGCAGTAATTTTGGTCACCATGTGTGCCTAACTCGGTCCCCTTGTCCCCCAGTGCAACCCCTACCCATGCTAGCCCGGCCAAGCCCGGTGCAGACGACCAAATGGTCATGGCCATTAAGGCCGAGCACCTTGAGCACCCCCACCGGCGACATCGCGCTACAGCAGCTACCAGCCTCTCTCACCTTGTCCAGCACGTCGCCCGTGGTCCACATCCACCGTCCAACCAGCCCTAGCCCAGAGACAGAGACCGGAACGGCCAAGAACCGCTGCGCCCGGACCTGGTCAACCATGCCGACGCCGCCCACAGAGCGCGCCCTGTCCCCGCATGCACGAACCGCCCCTCGGCCGCAGCCCGCGCCTACCGCTTCGCCAGGACCTAGGGAACACCCTAGACACCCCCGTTGGCCGCCCAACGCATCCCAGCCACCGCTCGCCGTCGAACACGCATCCTCTGCCGCCTAGAGCGCATGATTCTCCCGACCAGCACAAAGCTCGCCTTGCCGCGCCTTTAAGCCTCAGAGCAGTGCCAGGAGACAGGCCACCGTCCCCTACATCGAGCGACGCTGCTAGCCCCCTGTGTCGCCCTCGCCGGAGTCGCCTGCCCACACCGCTCGGTCTCACCGTCGGGCCTATATAAACCGGCCTCCCCAGCCTCATTTCTCCACACTCACTCACTCCCCACCTCTCACTGAACCGCACCCACCTCTAGCCGACGCCGCTCGAGCTCTGCCTCGCCGGAATTGGAGCCGGAGCCGCCGCAGCATGAGGAGAAGGGCGCCTGCGATTTAGGGCACCCCAAGCTCCGCCGCAACCGCGCCTCGCCTCGTCGTCGTCTTCCAGTTCATTTTCCCACCTCGCCGACCTTGCTAGATCTCTGGTACGTCCCCGATAGACCCCCATCGAGCCGCTAGGGTTCGAGCTCGCCGGCGACCTGTTCGTCATCGACGACGATCCCCAGCCGTAGACCCCAGTTCTAATCCTGCGGCCCACAATGTGCGTACCGTTTCGCGTGTTAAGAGCCACTGACAAGCGGGACCCCCTGTCAGCTGAGCCCCGCGCCGTGGAGCGCCACTGGGCCGGCCCATGTTCGTTCCCGCGGTAGCTCAACCATTCAAATTTGGATTTTACTTTTTTAGTTTAAATCTTAGTTGTGTCCCCTAGTTTGAAAATCAATTCAGAGAGTTTTATAAATCCAAATTGCATGAAACCAATTTTGCCTGAAAGGTATTGAAAAGATCTATCCAAGCCCGTTGGATTTAATTCAATTAGAGTTATAGATCTCTCCTAATAAAAATAACAAAACAAAAGTATTTTCACCTTGCAACATTTTTATAAAATCAACCAAGTTAGCTTTGGAGTTGATTCCAACTCTCAAAAATCACATTTCACCATACCTATCTGAATATATAATAATATTAAGGTTTACATGCAGTCACTTTGTACTAGTACCAAAATAATGCTATATAGGCATTTCTAGTCACTTTAAATCATTAAATAATGAACTTAAACCAAAGTAATTATAATCCAACCTTTAAATCTCATTCCCACAAGTTAGAATATGTGGTGATGACATGTGTCCACATGATCCCATATTTTAAGTGGTGAATATTAAATCTTAGTTAATTTTTCAATGAGTAGAAATTACTTTTCTAAAATAAAAAGAATGAAACTAGTGAATTAAACTTGTGGTGCTTGTGATGATAATAGATCATCAATTGTGTGTCTTCGAACGCTAATTAGACTAGTTAAGTATTGTTTGGTGATTGTGTGTTCTGTATGCCTTTATAGACGATAGTACCGACCAAGTCTACGAGGAGGAGGAGTTCTACCAAGAATAAGAAGAAAACTTCAACCACTGCAACAACCAAGGCAAGCTACCATTAATAGTGCAAACTATTGTAGTAAACTGGAATTAAACTAGTTAACTTGATCCAAGATGCTTTAGGCATGCTTTGATCACACCCCTTTAACTATTAGTTACCCCAAGTCTTTGTTTACAAGTGTTACCTCCGTTAGTTTACACAAAGTCCCTTACTTGTTTTGAAGGTAGCATAAAATGTATAAAACTTGACCTATTTACAAACCTTTAGATGTCATTCTATGGCATGAGATTGAACCCATCACTTCCACCTTAGTGAACACTCTTAACTTAGTAGTTTAGCGTAGATCAAAAACTTGAGTCACTTTAGATGGGAACACTTGGTGAAAATGAATTGTGAAAACCTTGGAATGATGAATCATTCTATTGAGATGTTTTGACATGTGTTGAGAAACACAAATGGTTGATGATGATGAAAATGATGAGGCATGAGCCTTAACCCTTTTATAAAACTGATGGTAGGATTCGGATGCGATACCATTCCAAATTTACCGTACAACCACACTACCTGAATTGGGTAAGGCTTAGCTGGAGATTTATATACATTAGTATTAGTTCCCTCGCGGGAGAGGTTTGAGCTGAGGCTACCTCTCATGATGTCCACCTATGCAGTGCCCAAGATGACTGATGGTCATGGTTGGGAGGCCATGCTCATAGGAGAGGTGCTTATACTAGGGTGTGTAAAGGGAAGGTTATGTTTGATTATCTACATACTAAGTATGATGATTCAGGGTTACCCCTGATAGATGTATCGAATCTTGTGGTGAAAGTGTACCACCTCTGCAGAGTGTCAAACTATTCGAATAGCCGCGTCCGCGGTTATGGACAGTTAGAATGGCCATACTGTTTCGTTGTCAGATGTTTTCTAAATAACTTGAAACGAATGATGAATCTTGACTTGACCACAACAGGGTTGTGTTTATGACAAAAGCTTCCCAACTTAAGTGATTCTAGAACTTTACTTTATCTTTCTTTGCCTCAGAACTCAGCTTAGGTTTCAAACTTAACTTTATAGTTAAACTTAGATTTAGCACTTTAACTTAGAACTATAGTACTTGTTAGTGGTAGTTTGCGAGTACTTAAAGAGTACTCATGGCTTTTGTCCCTGGCTATTATCATGGCTAGACTATGAAGGAGATTATCAAGATGATGGTCAGCAGGACAGCTATGATAACTAGGACTATCTGCCTTCGTCAGCATTGCCTGTGCCCCTGAAGATGGACCCCACCGCTACGCTATCTTTTATTTCCGCTGCTTGTTATATTAAAGACTGGATCATGAGATCCTTATTTGTGTAAAGACCTTATGTATGGTTTGTAATGGATGATGTAGTGTGATATCCAATCTGTTATGTCTCGTAAAAATGGTAATCCTGGGATTGCGAGGTATGGCATAACGGCCATCTGGGATTAAAAATCCGGGTGTTGACAGACTACATCAACAAAAGGCAAGTGGCACTATCATAAATGTCCTACTTATTTTCCTATGCATTCTAGTTGCTTTTAAAGGAAGTGCATGTGTAGAATTTTTTCCTATATGCTATGCTATGTCCTATTTAAGATATCCTTTTATATCTTTATTAGTGGAAACATCGTAGTTGTAGTATGCTTAGCCCTGCTATAGATTCGTGGTGGAATATCATATTATGAGTATTATGAGGTATTGGAAAAAGGATATGTTTTTATATAATAAAACAAGTACTCAATGAATCGCCTGGGTGGAATGTGGATACTCAGTTGCGAGTTAAGTGGCAACGAAGGGGACCGTATCTTTGGCTACCTCTCTCGTGTGTGCACTGGAAATACCACCTAGGATCTTAGAGATTGAACATGTTTCTCGTATAGTGGCTTCCGTGTACAGCCACATGCTAATATGGGCTCTTGCTTAGTTAATTACATAGCAGAAGACCCTTTGCATTGGTACCTCTTCAGGTTAACTAGAATTGTGTATTGGAGGTTATATCCACGCATTGGTGCCTGTTAGACGTGCTAGCATTGTGTATTGGGAGGACTTCTATGAAAAGACTTCGTCACATTCTCGAATCTGCCGGTATACCAATTGGTGTGTACTAATCCAGCAGCCACTGGTGGCGTCAAGACGAGATTGGGTCGTGTGGCTAAAGTGTACAACTTCTGCAGAAGATATAAATCTAATGGATTAGCCGTGTCCCCGGTTATGGACAATATTGAGCAACTAATGCCCGAAGGTTATGGATGATCTCGACATACCAATTTCTTAATAAAATTTAATGGTTTGAACAAGGGAATAGGAGCACTTGGTGTTGTCCAACGTGTTCAGACAATTTTCAGAAAGGATTAAAACTATTTGCAAATGTTAGGATAAAACGGTTGCTTTATGCGAATCACCCTGAACTCCACTTAGCCAAATATGCATGTACTTGATAGGCTCCATTTTATATCCACATACTAGTGACACTTGCCAATACATTCAAAGTATTAACCATTCGTGGCTACAACCTTTCATGTTGCAGGTTATATCGTTTCTGAGTGATCGTTATAGGTTGCGAGACTCCACTCAACAATTGTTCGCCTGTGGCACATTTGAAGGATAGGGATCTACCTTATATTTGTTTTCCGCTGTGTACTTGCATAATGTAATGTAAATTCTAGATCATGTTCGTTATATCTATGATGCACGGTTATATTTGATATCATTTTGTACGGTGTGTGCTAGTGAACCGATCCCGGGATTAGCACTATACATAGGAACTCAGCCTTATCAGGCGAGGGTGTTACATTTTCACAAACCACACATGGATCAACCAATGTCATTGCATGTGTGGTATTTCCACAAACCACACATGGATCCACCAGAGTCATTGCATGTGTGTTCCTTCCACAAACCACATGGATCAACCAATGTCATTACATGTGTGTTGTTTTCCACAAACCACATGCATCAACCAGAGTCATTGCATGTGTGTTCTTTCCACAAACCACACATAGATCCACCAGAGTAATTGCATGTGTGTTCATGTCACAAACCACACATGGATCCACCAATGTCATTGCATGTGTGTTCTTTCCATGAACCACATATGGATCCACCAATGTCATTGCATGTGTGTTCTTTTCACAAACCACATATGGATCAACCAATGGCATTGCATGTGTGTTCTTTTCAAACACCATATATGGATCAACCAATGGCATTGCATGTGTGTTCTTTTCACAACCCACATATGGATCAACCAATGTCATTGCATGTGTGTTCTTTCCACCAACCACATATGTACACACTAGAGTAATTGCATGTGTGTTCTTTTCCACAAACCACACATGGATCCACTAGAGTAATTGCATGTGTGTTCATGTCACAAACCACACATGGATCCACCAATGTCATTGCCTGTGTGTTCTTTCCATGAACCACATATGGATCCACCAATGTCATTGCATGTGTGTTCTTTCCACAAACCACATAAGGATCCACCAGAGTCATTGCATGTGTGTTCTTTTCACAAACCACACATGGATTCACCACAGTCATTGCATGTGTGTTCTTTCCACAAACAACATGGATCAACCAATGTCATTAAATGTGTGTTCTTTTGACAAACAACATGGATCAACCAATGGCATTGCATGTGTGTGATTGTCATAAACCACACATGGATCAACTAATGTCATTGCATGTGCGTTCATGTGCCAAACCACAAATGGATCCACCAATGTCATTGCATGTGTGTTCTTTCCATGAACCACATATGGATCAACCAGAGTCATTGCATGTGTGTTCTTTCCACAAACCACAAATGGATCCACAAGAGTAATTGCATGTGTGTTCATGTCACAAACCATACATGGATCCACCAATGTCATTGCATGTGTGTTCTTTCAACAAACCACATATGGATCCACTAGAGTCGTTGCATGTGTGTTCTTTTCACAAACCACATATGGATCCACTAGAGTCATTGCATGTGTGTGTTCTTTCCACAAATCACATATGGATCCACTAGAGTCATTGCATGTGTGTTCTTTTCCCAAACCACATATGGATCCACTAGAGTCATTGCATGTGTGTTGTAACATCCCCAAACTTCAATCCAAGCTTATCAAGATCTAAATCATCAAAAATTTAGGGTTAACAAAAACTTTGCCAAATTAAAAATGAAATTATTCATGTGCATGTGCATTTAAATTCGGAATTGATTTGAATTGCCATGGTTCTGTGGTTCTTTGTTTGTAAATTGTTTCTTAGGTGATTTAAACATCATCTACATCATTCCCAAACTTTTGCTAAAGAAAATCAAATCAAAAACAATTAAAGTGGAATGGTCATTTTGGCCATTTTAATCCACTACACCACTTTGAGTGTTCCTAGCACTCATTTCTTAACAGAAACAATTCATGATCTTTCTACCCCTTGCTAGTACACATAATGAGGTACCAAGGCCCACCTTTTCATCTGCTAAAAACATTCTTTTGCTTATTTTAAATGGCATGTGAAAATTGAATTCAATGGATATACATAGATCACCCCTATTTGAAAAACCATCAAAATGAGCTCCACTTTCAAAGCCCTTGCAACCATAGACTACCTAGCACTAGTGTAGATCACCCAAAAAATTTGAAACCAAAATTTAAAAGTTTACTTCCTGCGGCCATTTCATCAAATAGGTGGCAGGCACAAATCTGGCCAAATTCAAAACACTATTTGGAGCAGTAATTTTGGTTCCATGTGTGCCTAACTCGGTCCCCTTGTCCCCCAGTGCAACCCATACCCATGCTAGCCCGGCCAAGCCCGGTGCAGACGACCAAATGGTTATGGCCATTAAGGCCGAGCACCTTGAGCACCCCCACTAGCGACATCGCGCTACAGCAGCCGCCAGCCTCTCTCTCCTTGTCCAGCACGTCGCCCGTGGTCCACATCCACCGTCCAACCAGCCCTAGCCCAGAGACAGAGACCGGAACGGCCAAGAACCGCCGCGCCCGGAGCTGGTCGACCATGCCGACGCCGCCAGCAGAGCGCGCCCTGTCCCCGCATGCACGAACTGCCCCTCGGCCGCAGCCTGCGCCTACCGCTTCGCCAGGACCTAGGGAACACCCCAGACACCCCCGTTGGCCGCCCAACGCATCCCAGCCACCGCTCGCCGTCTAACACGCAGCCTCTACCGCCTAGAGCGCGTGATGCTCCCGACCAGCACAAAGCTCGCCTTGCCGCTCCTTTAAGCCTCAGCGCAGCGCCAGGAGACAGGCCACCGTCCCCTACCTCGAGCCACGCTGCTAGCCCCCCTGTGTCGCCCTCGCCGGAGTCGCCTGCCCACACCGCTCGGTCACCGTCGGTCCTATATAAACCGGCCTCCCCAACCTCATTTCTCCATACTCACTCACTCCCCACCTCTCACTGAACCGCACCCACCTCTAGCCGACGCCGCTCGAGCTCTGCCTCACCGGAATTGGAGACGGAGCCGCTGCAGCAGGAGGAGAAGGGCGCCTACGATTTAGGGCACCCCAAGCTCCGCCGCAACCGCGCCTCGCCTCGCCGTCGTCTTCCAGTTCATTTGCCCACCTCGTCGACCTTGCTAGAGCCCTGGTACGTCCCCGATATACCACCACCAAGCCGCTAGGGTTCGAGCTCGTCGGCGACCTGTTCGTCATCGACGACGATCCCCAGCCGTAGACCCCAGTTCTAATCCTGCGGCCCATAGTGTGCGTACTATTTCGTGTGTTAAGATCCACTGACAAGCGGGACCCCCTGGTCAGCTGAGCCCCACGCCGTGGAGCGCCACTGGGCCGGCCCATGTTCGTTCCCGCGCTAGCTCAACCATTCAAATTTGGATTTTTCTTTTTTAGTTTAAATCTTAGTTCTGTCCCCTAGTTTGAAAATCAATTCAGAGAGTTTTATAAATCCAAATTGCATAAAACCAATTTTTCCTAAAAGTTATTGAAATGATCTATCCAAGCCCGTTGGATTTAATTCAATTAGAGTTATAGATCTCTCCTAATAAAAATAACAAAACAGAAGTATTTGCACCTTGCAACATTTTTATAAAATCAACCAAGTTAGCTTTGGAGTTGATTCGAACTCTCAAAAATCACATTTCACTATACCTATCTTAATATATAATAATATTAAGGTTTACATGTAGTGACTTTGGACTAGTACCAAAATAATGCTATATAGGCATTTCTAGTCACTTTAAATCATTAAATAATGAACTTAAACCAAAGTAATTATAATCCAACCTTTAAATCTCATTCCCACATGTTAGAATATGTGGTGATGACATGTGTCCACATGATCCCATATTTTAAGTGGTGAATATTAAATCTTAGTTAATTTTTCAATGAGTAGAAATTACTTTTCTAAAATAAAAAGAATGAAACTAGTGAATTAAACTTGTGGTGCTTGTGATGATAATAGATCATCAATTGTGTGTCTTCGAATGCTAATTAGACTAGTTAAGTATTGTTTGGTGATTGTGTGTTCCGTATGCCTGTCTAGACGATAGTACCGACCAAGTCTACGAGGAGGAGGAGTTCTACCAAGAAGAAGAAGAAGAAAACTTCAACCACTGCAACAACCAAGTCAAGCCACCATTAGTAGTGCAAACTATTGTAGTAAACTGGAATTAAACTAGTTAACTTGATCCAAGATGCTTTAGGCATGCTTTGATCACACCCCTTTAACTATTAGTTACCCCAAGTCTTTGTTTACAAGTGTTACCTCCGTTAGTTTACACAAAGTCCCTTACTTGTTTTGAAGGTAGCATAAAAAGTATAAAACTTGACCTATTTACAAACCTTTAGATGTCATTCTATGACATGAGATTGAACCCATCACTTCCACCTTAGTGAACACTCTTAACTTAGTAGTTTAGCGTAGATCAAAAACTTGAGTCACTTTAGATGGGAACACTTGGTGAAAATGAATTGTGAAAACCTTGGAATGATGAATCATTCTATTGAGATGTTTTGACTTGTGTTGAGAAACACAAATGGTTGATGATGATGAAAATGATGAGGCATGAGCCTTAACCCTTTTATAAAACTGATGGTTGGATTCGGATGCGATACCATTCCAAATTTACCGTACAACCACACTACCTGAATTGGGTAAGGCTTAGCTGGAAATTTATATGCATTAGTATTAGTTCCCTCACGGGAGAGGTTTGAGCTGAGGCTACCTCTCATGATGTCCACCTATGCAGTGCCCAAGATGACTGATGGTCATGGTTGGGAGGCCATGCTCATAGGAGAGGTGCTTATACTAGGGTGTGTAAAGGGAAGGTTATGTTTGATTATCTGCATACTAAGTATGATGATTTAGGGTTAACCCTGACAGATGTATCGAATCTTGTGGTGAAAGTGTACCACCTCTGCAGAGTGTCAAACTATTCGAATAGCCGCGTCCGTGGTTATGGACAGTTGGAATGGCCATACTGTTTCGTTGTCAGATGTTTTCTAAATAACTTGAAACGAATGATGAATCTTGACTTGACCACAACAGGGTTGTGTTTATGACAAAAGCTTCCCAACTTAAGTGATTTTAGAACTTTAGTTTATCTTTCTTTGCATCAGAACTCAGCTTAGGTTTCGAACTTAACTTTATAGTTAAACTTAGATTTAGCACTTTAACTTAGAACTATAGTACTTGTTAGTGGTAGTTTGCGAGTACTTTAAGAGTACTCATGGCTTTTGTCCCTGGCTATTATCATGGCTAGACTATGAAGGAGATTATCAAGATGATGGTTAGCAGGACGGCTATGATAACTAGGACTATCTACCTTCGTCAGCATTGCCTGTGCCCCTGAAGATGGACCCCACCGCTACGCTATCTTTTATTTCCGCTGCTTGTTGTATTAAAGACTGGATCATGAGATCCTTATTTGTGTAAAGACCTTATGTATGGTTTGTAATGGATGATGTACTGTGATATCCAATCTGTTATGTCTCGCAAAAATGGTAATCCTGGGATTGCGAGGTATGGCATAACGGGCATCTAGGATTAAAAATCCGGGTGTTGACAGACTACATCAACAAAAGGCAAGTGGCACTATCATAAATGTCCTACTTATTTTCCTATGCATTCTAGTTGCTTTTAAAGGAAGTGCATGTGTAGAATTTTTTTTCCTATATGCTATGCTATGTCCTATTTAAGATATCCTTTTATATCTTTATTAGTGGAAACATCGTAGTTGTAGTATGCTTAGCCCTGCTATAGATTCGTGGTGGAATATCATATTATGAGTATTATGAGGTATTGGAAAAAGGATATGTTTTTATATAATAAAACAAGTACTCAATGAATCGCCTGGGTGGAATGTGGATACTCAGTTGCGAGTTAAGTGGCAACGAAGGGGACCGTATCTTTGACTACCTCTCTCGTGTGTGCACTAGAAATACCACCTAGGATCTTAGAGATTGAACATGTTTCTCGTACAGTGGCTTCCGTGTACAGCCACATGCTAATATGGGCTCTGCTTAGTTAATTACATAGCAGAAGACCCTTTGCATTGGTACCTCTTTAGGTTAACTAGAATTGTGTATTGGAGGTTATATCCATGCATTGGTGCCTGTTAGACGTGCTAGCATTGTGTATTGGGAGGACTTCTATGAAAAGACTTCGTCACATTCTCGAATCTGTCGGTATACCAATTGGTGTGTACTAATCCAGCGGCTACTGGTGGCATCAAGACGAGATTGTGTCGTGTGGGTGAAGTGTACAACTTTTGCAGAAGATATAAATCTAATCGATTAGCCGTGTCCCCGGTTATGGACAATATTCAGCAACTAAGGCCTGAAGCTTATGGATGATCTCGACATCCTAATTTCTTAATAAAATTTAATGGTTTGAACAAGGGAATTGGAGCACTTGGTGTTGTCCAACGTGTTCAGACAATTTTCAGAAAGGATTAAAACTATTTGCAAATGTTTGGATAAAACGGTTGCTTTATGCAAATCACCCTGAACTCCACTTAGCCAAATATGCATGTACTTGATAGGCTCTATTTTATATCCACATACTAGTGATACTTGCCAATATATTCAAAGTATTGACCATTCGTGGCTGCAACCTTTCATGTTGCAGGTTATATCGTTTCTGAGTGATCGTTATAGGTCGCGAGACTCCACTCAACAATTGTTCGCCTGTGGCACATTTGAAGGATGGGGATGTACCTTATATTTGTTTTCCGTTGTGTACTTGTATAATGTAATGTAAATTCTAGATCATATTCGTTATATCTATGATGCACGGTTATATTTGATATTATTTTGTATTGTGTGTACTAGTGAACCAATCCAGGGATTAGCACTATACACGGGAACTCAGCCTTATCAGGCGAGGGTGTTACAAGATGGTATGAGAGCTGTGTGTTGATTGTAGGATCGTGACCTAGGATTGGAATAGGAAAACCATAGGATTATAAACCCTATTTTATTCTATCTATTCTCTTCTTACAATTCCTTCTAGTATCTTCTTATCACTTCAATTCTCATACTCTTCTAATATAGAGGAGATATCATACCATGCAATTGATGAGAAACAAGAATAGTTAGATGATGTCCGCCATATAGTTTTCAATAGGATATCGTTAGATCTAGCAATCGATCATTGCAATAACTTGTATGATAGTTGTTTTAATATGCTTAGATTGTGCTATTTGATATCTTAAAGTTCCAGAATGTTTTTGAGAGATTTTACAATATGTTAATGAAGGTTTTGATTAGAAATTCGTGATATTTTCGCTGCAGTTTTCTGCCTGATCAGTTGTACCGCGCGATTTTTCATTTCTTACTAGTAACTCGTATTGTGCTCATATTTTAGGATCTGGTTGGTAACTTGCTATAGTATAATCACAAAAATCAGAAAAAATTCGTGATGAGTCGAAGGTGCCCAGAAAAATCCGTGAACACTGCTGTAGTTTCCGGACAGATTCTGTCCATTACTTTCAAGATTGTAGTTTCACCCCCAAACGAATTTTAGTCAAATGAAAACTATTTTGTGGATGGTATGCCACTAAAATAAAACTTCTGGAATGTAAACAAAACTATTTTAGTTTGAGTGTTGTATGTAATGATTGCTTGCTTATATGCCAATTGATTGTTTATACAGTGTATGGGTAGGAAAATACTTCTCTTAGTCCTTTTCTATCTATACTCATCTATGCTATCCCAAACAGATACCACCTCGTCGTCAACCCATTGAGATGGAGCAGTTGATAGCAGTACAGGCGCAGCTAGCGCAAGTGGTGACTCAGTTCATAGCAAACAACAACAACAATGGCAACAACAATCCGCCCCAAGTGGATGCACTCACCAGGTTCCTGAAACTAAGGCCTGCAAAATTCTCAAGAGCACCTGAGCCTATGATAGCACTTGATTGGCTGCGATCGGTGAATAAGGACTTGGTAACAGTTGGATGCACAGATGAAGAGAAAGTGAGATTTTCTGCTCACTTGCTTGAAGGACAGGCTGCCACATGGTGGGATACTTTTCAGATCACCCACCCCATCGATACTGTCACCTGGGAGATGTTTGAGGAAGGATTCAAGGCAAACCATGTATCATCTAGAGTTATGAGCCTGAAGAGAAGGGAATTCCGTGACCTGCACCAGAACAATCACACAGTGTCGGAGTACATAGAGGAATTCATCAATTTGTCTCGCTATGCTCCCGAGGATGTTGACACTAATGATAAAATGAAGGAGAGATTTCTAGATGGACTGAGTAATGAGCTCTCCGTTCAGCTATCAGTTGTTTACACTCCCACTTTCTAGGATCTAATGAACAAAGCCAGAATTCTCGAAGACAAACAGAAGCAGGCAGAGAGCCGCAAGAGGAAGCACAAGAACTACTGCAACTCAAGATTATGATAGGGGATATGTACTTTCCATGATGGGAATGGAAATTCTGAACATGACATGCATGAAGGCAACAAACACAACCACTATGGGCACAAGGACCATATCAACCATGATGGAGTTACCAATAGTAATGGGGATAGTCAAGACAATGATGGAAATAATGGCCATAACCATCACAAGAAATCCAAAAAGAGGGATATAAGCCAGCTATAGTGCTACAATTGCAAGGAACTAGGGCATTATGCATCAGACTGTCCTGAGAAGAAAAAGAAGAAGGCTGAGAAGAAGAGGAAGGAAGCAGAGAAGAAGAAGAATACCAGAGATCCTAACATGTACAAGCCCAATCCAATTCAAAAAGTGAATGTGAACCGCCTAAACATTGACCACCTGTTCGATGGAGGAATTGTTGAAGAGCTGGATGATGAAGATAATAGCTTTAGTCGGCACCTCTCCAAAGTTCATGCCTTTCGATACAATTCATCTCAGCCAATCAAATAAAAATCCCAGGATGATGATTTGGTAGTAACTTTGATATGCCAAGCATCTCACAGATTGCAAGTGAACACTAGAGAAGCAACACAGACAGTTTTGTTTTAAGGGTGGGAGCACCCTGGTGTATCCTGAACCTATTTCTTTCTAGCCTTCTCGAATCTCGAGACAAGATTCCTTTTAAGGGTGGTAGTCTGTCACATCCCAAAATTTTAGAAATTGGGACTAGAAAAAGAAAATGTATTTGCATTGCATCAATTGCATTCATGAAAAATTTGGACTGCAAAACACTAGTTTTAAACCTCTATTTTGAGTTACTAAAAAGCACCTACAAAGGATTACACGTGGATTTTTTTGAAATGACTATTTTAACTAGGCAAATTATTGCCAAAAAGGATCTTAGATTGATCCCCTGATGTTTAGAAAAATTTAGAAACAAATTTTACTCCATTTGGAGTTGGTTTGAAAAAGTTATGGAATAAACACTAAAATAGAAAATGGAAAAGAATAAAAGCAAAAAAAAAACTAACCAACCTGGCCGAGCCAGCACTGGCCCAGCCCGTCTAACTATCCTACTGTGTGCGCAGCAGCGAGCAAGGAGCGCAGAGCGCGAGCAACACGCAGCAGCTAGCAGCACAGCGACCCAGCAAGGAACAACCAGCAGCCCGCCTTCCCTAGTTCTCTGACACGTGGGCCCAGCCCGTCATCTCTTTCCTCCGAACGGAGATGGAGACAAACACGATTTCAGCTCGGTCCGAATGAAATTCCCCTGATTTCATAGCGATTTAGTTGCCCCTGCCAAGGTTATGGACAATATAAATCATTCCGCACAGCCCTCATCGTTTCTTTTTGATTTTTTTCTGAACCCTAGAGCCGCGCACAGATCGATCTCCGAGCTCGTCGGATCTTGCCGCCGCCCTCCGCCGACAGAGTCCCAGGTCGAGCACGAACCCGTCGCCCCTGAATCTTCTTGTTCCCCTCTTTCCCTTCCCCTCGCTCCTATGCATCTCCCTAACCTCGTTCCCCCCTCGCAGGATCACCCCAGCCGCTGGAATCCTTCACCGGAGCATCGCCAGAGCTCCACCGCTACCCGACGCCTCCAGCCGCCCTTGCACACCGCTCTAGGAAGCTCGCGTGGTCGGGAACCAAACCATAGAGCTCGTCATGATCTCCCACACTTCATCGTCCACTCCTCCATCGCCGATGACCGCAAGAGCCACCGCCATCATCGATCACTAGAGCGTCCGCCGCCACTCACCATCGTCGTCGTCGCCACCAGCTCGTCATCGTCACAACCACCATCTGATCACATCTGGACGGGCCAGATTAGAAGGCGCTGACTAAAGCCGAGCCGAGCCGCAGTGCCGAATCCGAGCCTGGGATCAAGCCAAGCTGATATGAGCCTCTGATCCGCGTTCGTCAGATCTTCATCCAGTGGTCCTCATCTCTCCACTTAAACGAAGGGGTAAGATCCAATAGGAACGCGCCACGTCACTGCCACGTCTCTGAATAATTGTAAATAGATTTTAAAAGACAGAAATACACTAAAACTTGTATAATACATAGTAAAATCTATACAAGTCCAAAAATTACAAATAACATACCCATGGATTTGTAAAAATATTGATACTCTTATATCCAATTTTTACAGCATATATTTACTCAGAACCCCAAATTGAGTGAATCCGATTGCCACGGGTTTGTTTCAATAATACCCATCTGTAAAAATATGAACAAAACTATTTGTCACGGTTTTAACAGATGATATTGCAGAAAACTGTAAATACATTGCAATAGTAATTAAATCATAGAAAAAGATCTATAAATCCATTTTGGGTGATTCAAATTTTACTGGTTCTAAATTGAATTGGCTATCCAGTAGTATTTAATTCACAATTTAATACGACATAAACATCAGAAGTTAAATTAAAGTGAGTTAAACCCCATTAAATCAATATATCTTTAATAATAAGTTGATTTATTGCATTAAATGGTTTTTCACATGCATCATATGATCTAATAATGTTCAGAGAACTAAATACAATCATTGTGACATATTAAATCATCATGCATGCATTTGTTCATATTGTTTTATTCATAGTTGCTTGTTTGCAATGTTTTGAATGGTGTATTTGTTGTGCTTTGTTCGAAGCGATAGATTGCGAGGAGTGTGACTATTATGATTGTGATGAGTGCAACGATTGTAATTGTGAGAATTGTTTGAACGACTACATCAACAAAAGGCAAGTGGCACTATCATAAATGTCCTACTTATTTTCCTATGCATTCTAGTTGCTTTTAAAGGACGTGCATGTGTAGAATTTTTTTTCCTATATGCTATGCTATGTCCTATTTAAGATATCCATTTGTATCTTGATTAGTGGAAACATCGTAGTTGTAGTATGCTTAGCCCTGCTATAGATTCGTGGTGGAATATCATATTATGAGTATTATGAGGTATTGGAAAAAGGATATGTTTTTATATAATAAAACAAGTACTCAATGAATCGCCTGGGTGGAATGTGGATACTCAATTGCGAGTTAAGTGGCAACAAAGGGGACTGTATCTTTGGCTACCTCTCTCGTGTGTGCACTAGAAATACCACCTAGGATCTTAGAGATTGAACATGTTTCTCGTACAGTGGCTTCCATATACAGCCACATGCTAATATGGGCTCTAGATTAGTTAATTATATAGCGGAAGAACCTTTGCATTGGTACCTCTTCAGGTTAACTAGAATTGTGTATTGGAGATTATATCCATGCATTGGTGCCTGTTAGACGTGCTAGCATTGTGTATTGGGAGGACTTCTATGGAAAGACTTCGTCACATTCTCGAATCTGCCGGTATACCAATTGGTGTGTACTAATCCAGCAGCCACTGATGGCGTCAAGATGAGATTGTGTCGTGCGGCTAAAGTGTACAACTTCTGCAGAAGATATAAATCTAATCGATTAGCCGTGTTCCCGGTTATGGACAATATTGAGCAACTAAGGCCTGAAGCTTATGGATGATCTCGACATACCAATTTCTTAATAAAATTTAATGGTTTGAACAAGGGAATAGGAGCACTTGGTGTTGTCCAATGTGTTAAGATCCTTTTTAGAAAGGATTAAAACTATTTGCAAATGTTAGGATAAAACGGTTGCTTTATGCAAATCACCCTGAACTCCACTTAGCCAAATATGCATGTACTTGATAGGCTCCATTTAATATCCACATACTAGTGACACTTGCCAATACATTCAAAGTATTGACCATTCGTGGCTGCAACCTTTCATGTTGCAGGTTATATCGTTTCTGAGTGATCGTTATAGGTTGCGAGACTCCACTCAACAATTGTTCGCCTGTGGCACATTTGAAGGATGGGGATCTACCTTATATTTGTTTTCTGCTGTGTACTTGCATAATGTAATGTAAATTCTAGATCATGTTCGTTATATCTATGATGCACGGTTATATTTGATATCATTTTGTACTGTGTGTGCTAGTGAACCGATCTCGGGATTAGCACTATACATAGGAACTCAGCCTTATCAGGCGAGGGTGTTACATTTGCACAAACCACACATGGATCAACCAATGTCATTGCATGTGTGGTATTTCCACAAACCACACATGGATCCACCCGAGTCATTGCATGTGTGTTCTTTCCACAAACCACATGGATCAACCAATGTCATTACATGTGTGTTGTTTCCACAAACCACATGCATCAACCAGAGTCATTGCATGTGTGTTCTTTCCACAAACCACACATAGATCCACCAGATTAATTGCATGTGTGTTCATGTCACAAAACACACATGGATCCACCAATGTCATTGCATGTGTGTTCTTTCCATGAACCACATATGGATCCACCAATGTCATTGCATGTGTGTTCTTTTCACAAACCACATATGGATCAACCAATGGCATTGCATGTGTGTTCTTTTCAAACACCATATATGGATCAACCAATGGCATTGCATGTGTATTGTTTTCACAACCCACATATGGATCAACCAATGTCATTGCATGTGTGTTCTTTCCACAAACCACATATGTACCCACTAGAGTAATTGCATGTGTGTTCTTTTCCACAAACCACATATGGATCCACGAGAGTCATGGCATGTGTGTTTTTTCCACAAACCATATATGGATCCACCAGAGTCATTGCATGTGTGTTCTTTCCACAAACCAAATATGGATCCACCAATGTCATTGCACGTGTGTTCTTTTCACAAACCACATATGGATCCACTAGAGTCATTGCATGTGTGTTCTTTTCACAAACCACACATGGATCCACCAGCGTCATTGCATGTGTGTTCTTTCCACAAACCACATGGATCGACCAATGTCATTACTTGTGTGTTCCTTTGACAAACAACATGGATCAACCAAGGGCATTGCATGTGTGTTATTGTCATAAACCACATATGGATCAACTAATGTCATTGCATGTGTGTTCATGTCACAAACCACAAATGGATCCACCAATGTCATTGCATGTGTGTTCTTTCCATGAACCACATATGGATCAACCAGAGTCATTGCATGTGTGTTCTTTCCACCAACCACACATGGATCCACCAGAGTAATTGCATATGTGTTCATGTCACAAACCACACATGGATCCACCAATGTCATTGCATGTGTGTTCTTTCCACAAACCACATATGGATCCACTAGAGTCATTGCATGCGAGTTCTTTTCACAAACCACATATGGATCCACTAGAGTCATTGCATGTGAGTTCTTTCCACAAACCACATATGGATCCACTAGAGTCATTGCATGTGTGTTCTTTTCCCAAACCACATATGGATCCACTAGAGTCATTGCATGTGTGTTTTTTCACAAACCACATACGGATCCACCAGTGTCATTGCATGTCTGTTTTTTCCACAAACCACATGGATCAACCAGAGTCATTGCATGTGTGTTCTTTCCACAAACCACACATCAATCCACAAGAGTAATTGCATGTGTGTTCTTTTCACAAACCACATATGGATCAACAAATGTCATTGCATGTGTGTTCTTTTCACAAATGACATATGGATCCACCAATGTCATTGCATGTGTGTTCTTTCCATGAACCACATATGGATCCACCAATGTCATTGCATGTGTGTTCTTTCCACAAACCACATATGAATCCACTAGAGTCATTGCATGTGTGTTCTTTTCACAAACCACATATGGATCCACTAGAGTCATTGCATGTGTGTTCTTTTCACAAACCATATATGGATCAACCAATGTTATTGCATGTGTGTTCTTTTCCACAAACCACATATTGATCCACTAGAGTAATTGCATGTGTGTTCTTTTCACAAACCACATGTGGATCAACAACTGGCATTGCATGTGTGTTCTTTTCACAAACCACATATGGATTCACCAATGTCATTGCATGTGTGTTCCTTTCACAAACCACATATGTAACCACTAGAGTAATTGCATGTGTGTTCTTTTCCACAAACCACATATGGATCCACTAGAGTCATTGCATGTGTGTTCTTTTCACAAACCACACATTGATCCACCAGGGTCATTGCATGTGTGTTCTTTACATAAACCACATGTATCAACCAATGTCATTACATGTGTGGTATTTCCACAAACCACATGGATAAACCAGAGTCATTGCATGTGTGTTCTTTCCACAAACCACACATGGATCCCCTAGAGTAATTGCATGTGTGTTCATGTCACAAACCACACATGGATCCACCAATGTCATTGCATGTGTGTTCTTTCCATGAATCACATATGGATCCACCAATGTGATTGCATGTGTGTTCTTTCCACAAACCAAATAAGGATCCACCAGAGTCATTGCATGTGTGTTCTTTTCACAAACCACACATGGATCCAACAGAGTCATTGCATGTGTGTTCTTTCCACAAACCAGATGGATCAACCAATGTCATTACATGTGTGTTCTTTTGACAAACAACATGGATCAACCAATGGCATTGCATGTGTGTGATTGACATAAACCATATATGGATCAACTAATGTCATTACATGTGTGGTATTTCCACAAACCACATGGATAAACCAGAGTCATTGCATGTGTGTTCTTTCCACAAACCACACATGGATCTGCCAGAGTAATTGCATGTGTGTTCATGTCACAAACCACACATGGATCCACCAATGTCATTGCATGTGTGTTCTTTCCATGGATCCACCAATAAGGATCCACCAGAGTCATTGCATGAGTGTTCTTTTCACAAACCACACATGGATCCAACAGAGTCATTGCATGTGTGTTCTTTCCACAAACCAGATGGATCAACCAATGTCATTACATGTGTGTTCTTTTGACAAAAAACATGGATCAACCAATGGCATTGCATGTGTGTGATTGACATAAACCACATATGGATCAACTAATGTCACTGCATGTGTGTTCATGTGACAAACCACAAATGGATCCACCAATGTAATTGCATGTGTGTTCTTTCCATGAACCACATATGGATCAACCAAAGTCATTGCATGTGTGTTCTTTCAACAAACCACACATGGATCCACCAGAGTAATTGCATGTGTGTTCATGTCACAAACCACACATGGATCCACCAATGTCATTGCATGTGTGTTCTTTCAACAAACCACATATGGATCCACTAGAGTCATTGCATGTGTGTTGTTTTCACAAACGACATATGGATCCACTAGAGTCATTGCATGTGTGTTCTTTCCACAATTCACATATCGATCCACTAGAGTCATTGCATGTGTGTTCTTTTCCCTAACCACATATGGATCCACTAGAGTTATTGCATGTGTGTTCTTTCCACAAACCACATACGGATCCACCAGAGTCATTGCATGTCTGTTTTTTCCACAAACCACATGGATCAACTAGAGTCATTGCATGTGTGTTCTTTCCACAAACCACACATGGATCCATTAGTCATTTCATGTGTGTTCTTTTCACAAACCACATATGGATCAACAAATGTCATTGGATGTGTGTTCTTTTCACGAATGACATATGGATCCACCAATGTCATTGCATGTGTGTTCTTTCCAGGAACCACTTACGGATCCACCAATGTCATTGCATTTGTGTTATTTCCACAAACCACATATGTATCCACTAGAGTCATTTCATGTGTGTTCTTTTCACAAACCACATATGGATCCACTAGAGTCATTGCATGTGTGTTCTTTCCACAAACCACATGGATCAACCAATGTCTTTACATGTGTGGTTGTTTTCCACAAACCACATGGATCAACCAGAGTCATTGCATGTGTGTTCTTTCCACCAACCACACATGGATCCACTAGAGTAATTGCATATGTGTTCATGTCACAAACCACACATGGATCCACCAATGTCATTGCATGTGTGTTCTTTCCACAAACCACATATGGATCCACTAGAGTCATTGCATCCGAGTTCTTTTCACAAACCACATATGGATCCACTAGAGTCATTGCATGTGAGTTCTTTCCACAAACCACATATGGATCCACTAGAGTCATTGCATGTGTGTTCTTTTCCCAAACCACATATGGATCCACTAGAGTCATTGCATGTGTGTTTTTTCACAAACCACATACGGATCCACCAGTGTCATTTCATGTCTGTTTTTTCCACAAACCACATGGATCAACCAGAGTCATTGCATGTGTGTTCTTTCCATAAACCACACATCGATCCACAAGAGTAATTGCATGTGTGTTCTTTGCACAAACCACATATAGATCAACAAATGTCATTGCATGTGTGTTCTTTTCACAAATGACATATGGATCCACCAATGTCATTGCATGTGTGTTCTTTCCATGAACCACATATGGATCCACCAATGTCATTGCATGTGTGTTCTTTCCACAAACCACATATGAATCCACTAGAGTCATTGCATGTGTGTTCTTTTCACAAACCACATATGGATCCACTAGAGTCATTGCATGTGTGTTCTTTTCACAAACCATATATGGATCAACCAATGTTATTGCATGTGTGTTCTTTTCCACAAACCACATATTGATCCACTAGAGTAATTGCATGTGTGTTCTTTTCACAAACCACATATGGATCAACAAATGTCATTGCATGTGTGTTCTTTTCACAAACCACATATGGATTCACCAATGTCATTGCATGTGTGTTCTTTTCACAAACCACATATGTAGCCACTAGAGTAATTGCATGTGTGTTCTTTTCCACAAACCACATATGGATCCATTTGAGTCATTGCATGTGTGTTCTTTTCACAAACCACACATGGATCCACCAGGGTCATTGCATGTGTGTTCTTTACATAAACCACATGTATCAACCAATGTCATTACATGTGTGGTATTTCCACAAACCACATGGATAAATCAGAGTCATTGCATGTGTGTTCTTTCCACAAACCACACATGGATCTGCCAGAGTAATTGCATGTGTGTTCATGTCACAAACCACACATGGATCCACCAATGTCATTGCATGTGTGTTCTTTCCATGGATCACATATGGATCCACCAATGTGATTGCATGTGTGTTCTTTCCACAAACCAAATAAGGATCCACCAGAGTCATTGCATGTGTGTTCTTTTCACAAACCACACATGGATCCAACAGAGTCATTGCATGTGTGTTCTTTCCACAAACCAGATGGATCAACCAATGTCATTACATGTGTGTTCTTTTGATAAACAACATGGATCAACCAATGGCATTGCATGTGTGTGATTGACATAAACCACATATGGATCAACTAATGTCATTACATGTGTGGTATTTCCACAAATCACATGGATAAACCAGAGTCATTGCATGTGTGTTCTTTCCACAAACCACACATGGATCTGCCATAGTAATTGCATGTGTGTTCATGTCACAAACCACACATGGATCCACCAATGTCATTGCATGTGTGTTCTTTCCATGGATCACATATGGATCCACCAATGTGATTGCATGTGTGTTCTTTCCACAAACCAAATAAGGATCCACCAGAGTCATTGCATGTGTGTTCTTTTCACAAACCACACATGGATCCAACAGAGTCATTGCATGTGTGTTCTTTCCATAAACCAGATGGATCAACCAATGTCATTACATGTGTGTTCTTTTGACAAACAACATGGATCAACCAATGGCATTGCATGTGTGTGATTGACATAAACCACATATGGATCAACTAATGTCACTGCATGTGTGTTCATGTGACCAACCACAAATGGATCCACCAATGTGATTGCATGTGTGTTCTTTCCATGAACCACATATGGATCAACCAAAGTCATTGCATGTGTGTTCTTTCCACAAACCACACATGGATCCACCAGAGTAATTGAATGCGTGTTCATGTCACAAACCAAACATGGATCCACCAATGTCATTGCATGTGTGTTCTTTTCACAAACCACATATGTAGCCACTAGAGTAATTGCATTTGTGTTCTTTTCCACAAACCACATATGGATCCACTTGAGTCATTGCATGTGTGTTCTTTTCACAAACCACACATGGATCCACCAGGCTCATTGCATGTGTGTTCTTTACATAAACCACATGTATCAACCAATGTCATTACATGTGTGGTATTTCCACAAACCACATGGATAAATCAGAGTCATTGCATGTGTGTTCTTTCCACAAACCACACATGAATCTGCCAGAGTAATTGCATGTGTGTTCATGTCACAAACCACACATGGATCCACCAATGTCATTGCATGTGTGTTCTTTCCATGGATCACATCTGGATCCACCAATGTGATTGCCTGTGTGTTCTTTCCACAAACCAAATAAGGATCCACCAGAGTCGTTGCATGTGTGTTCTTTTCACAAACCACACATGGATCCAACAGAGTCATCGCATGTGTGTTCTTTCCACAAACCAGATGGATCAACCAATGTCATTACATGTGTGTTCTTTTGACAAACAACATGGATCAACCAATGTCATTGCATGTGTGTGATTGACATAAACCACATATGGATCAACTAATGTCATTACATGTGTGGTATTTCCACAAACCACATGGATAAACCAGAGTCATTGCATGTGTGTTCTTTCCACAAACCACACATGGATCTGCCAGAGTAATTGCATGTGTGTTCATGTCACAAACCACACATGGATCCACCAATGTCATTGCATGTGTGTTCTTTCCATGGATCACATATGGATCCACCAATGTGATTGCATGTGTGTTCTTTCCACAAACCAAATAAGGATCCACCAGAGTCATTGCATGTGTGTTCTTTTCACAAACCACACATGGATCCAACAGAGTCATTGCATGTGTGTTCTTTCCATCAACCAGATGGATCAACCAATGTCATTACATGTGTGTTCTTTTGACAGACAACATGGATCAACCAATGGCATTGCATGTGTGTGATTGACATAAACCACATATGGATCAACTAATGTCACTGCATGTGTGTTCATGTGACAAACCACAAATGGATCCACCAATGTGATTGCATGTGTGTTCTTTCCATGAACCACATATGGATCAACCAAAGTCATTGCATGTGTGTTCTTTCCACAAACCACACATGGATCCACCAGAGTAATTACATGTGTGTTCATGTCACAAACCACACATGGATCCACCAATGTCATTGCATGTGTGTTCTTTCAACAAACCACATATGGATCCACTAGAGTCATTGCATGTGTGTGGTTTTCACAAACGACATATGGATCCACTAGAGTCATTGCATGTGTGTTCTTTCCACAATTCACATATGGATCCACTAGAGTCATTGCATATGTGTTCTTTTCCCTAACCACATATGGATCCACTAGAGTTATTGCATGTGTGTTCTTTCCACAAACCACATACGGATCCACCAGAGTCATTGCATGTCTGTTTTTTCCACAAACCACATGGATCAACTAGAGTCATTGCATGTGTGTTCTTTCCACAAACCACACATGGATCCATTAGAGTAATTTCATGTGTGTTCTTTTCACAAACCACATATGGATCAACAAATGTCATTGGATGTGTGTTCTTTTCACGAATGACATATGGATCCACCAATGTCATTGCATGTGTGTTCTTTCCAGGAACCACTTATGGATCCACCAATGTCATTGCATTTGTGTTATTTCCATAAACCACATATGTATCCACTACAGTCATTTCATGTGTGTTCTTTTCACAAACCACATATGGATCCACTAGAGTCATTGCATGTGTGTTCTTTCCACAAACTACATGGATCAACCAATGTCATTACATGTGTGGTTGTTTTCCACAAACCACATGGATCAACCAGAGTCATTGCATGTGTGTTCTTTTCCACAAACCACATATTGATCCACTAGAGTAATTGCATGTGTGTTCTTTTCACAAACCACATAAGGATCAACAAATGTCATTGCATGTGTGTTCTTTTCACAAACCACATATGGATCCACCAATGTCATTTCATCTGTGTTCTTTCCACAAACCACATATGTAACCACTAGAGTAATTACATGTGTGTTCTTTTCCACAAACCACATATGGATCCATTAGAGTCATTGCATGTGTGTTCTTTTCACAAACCACACATGGATCCAACAGAGTTATTGCATGTGTGTTCTTTCCACAAACCACATGGATCAACCAATGTCATTACATGTGTGGTCTTTCCACAAACCACATGGATCAACCAGAGTCATTGCATGTGTGTTCTTTCCACAAACCACACATGGATCCACCAGAGTAATTGCATGTGTGTTCATGTCACAAACCACACATGGATCCACCAATTTCATTGCATGTGTGTTCTTTCCATGAACCACATATGGATCCAGCAATGTGATTGCATGTGTGTTATTTCCACAAACCAAATAAGGATCCACCAGAGTCGTTGCATGTGTGTTCTTTTCACAAACCACACATGGATCCACTAGAGTCATTTCATGTGTGTTCTTTTCACAAACCACATATGGATCCACTAGAGTCATTGCATGTGTGTTCTTTTCACAAACCATAGATGGATCAACCAATGTCATTGCATGTGTGTTCTTTTCCACAAACCACATATTGATCCACTAGAGTAATTCATGTGTGTTCTTTTCACAAACCATATAAGGATCAACAAATGTCATTGCATGTGTGTTCTTTTCACAACCCACATATGGATCCACCAATGTCATTTCATCTGTGTTCTTTCCACAAACCACATATGTAACCACTAGAGTAATTACATGTGTGTTCTTTTCCACAAACCACATATGGATCCATTAGAGTCATTACATGTGTGGTCTTTCCACAAACCACATGGATCAACCAGAGTCATTGCATGTGTGTTCTTTCCACAAACCACACATGGATCCACCAGAGTAATTGCATGTGTGTTCATGTCACAAACCACACATGGATCCACCAATTTCATTGCATGTGTGTTCTTTCCATGAACCACATATGGATCCACCAATGTGATTGCATGTGTGTTATTTCCACAAACCAAATAAGGATCCACCAGAGTCGTTGCATGTGTGTTCTTTTCACAAACCACACATGGATCCACCAGAGTCATTGCATGTGTGTTCTTTCCACAAAACACATGGATCAACCAATGTCATTACATGTGTGTTCTTTTGAGAAACAACATGGATCAACCAATGGCATTGCATGTGTGTGATTGTCATAAACCACATATGGATCAACTAATGTCATTGCATGTGTGTTCATGTGATAAACCACAAATGGATCCACCAATGTCATTGCATGTGTGTTCTTTCCATGAACCATATATGGATCAACCAAAGTCATTGCGTGTGTGTTTTTTCCACAAACCACACATGGATCCACCAGAGTAATTGCATGTGTGTTCATGTCACAAACCACTCATGGATCCACCAATGTGATTGCATGTGTGTTCTTTCAACAAACCACATATGGATCCACTAGAGTCATTGCATGTGTGTTCTTTTCACAAACGACATACGGATCCACTAGTCATTGCATGTGTGTTCTTTCCACAAACCACATACGGATCCACCAGAGTCATTGCATGTGTGTTCTTTCCACAAACCACATGGATCAACTAGAGTCATTGCATTTGTGTTCTTTCCACAAACCACACATGGATCCACCAGAATAATTGCGTGTGTGTTCTTTTCACAAACCACATATGGATCAACAAATGTCATTGCATGTGTGTTCTTTTCACAAACGACATATGGATTCACCAATGTCATTGCATGTGTGTTCTTTCCATGAACCACATATGTATCCACCAATGTCATTGCATGTGTGTTATTTCCACAAACCACATATGTATCCACTAGAGTCATTTCATGTGTGTTCTTTTCACAAACCACATATGGATCCACTAGAGTCATTGCATGTGTGTTCTTTTCACAAACCATAGATGGATCAACCAATGTCATTGCATGTGTGTTCTTTTCCACAAACCACATATTGATCCACTAGAGTAATTGCATGTGTGTTCTTTTCACAAACCACATAAGGATCAACAAATGCCATTGCATGTGTGTTCTTTTCACAAACCACATATGGATCCACCAATGTCATTTCATCTGTGTTCTTTCCACAAACCACATATGTAACCACTAGAGTAATTACATGTGTGTTCTTTTCCACAAACCACATATGGATCCATTAGAGTCATTGCATGTGTGTTCTTTTCACAAACCACACATGGATCCAACAGAGTTATTGCATGTGTGTTCTTTCCACAAACCACATGGCTCAACCAATGTCATTACATGTGTGGTCTTTCCACAAACCACATGGATCAACCAGAGTCATTGCATGTGTGTTCTTTCCACAAACCACACATGGATCCACCAGAGTAATTGCATGTGTGTTCATGTCACAAACCACACATGTATCCACCAATTTCATTGGATGTGTGTTCTTTCCATGAACCACATATGGATCCACCAATGTGATTGCATGTGTGTTATTTCCACAAACCAAATAAGGATGCACCAGAGTCGTTGCATGTGTGTTCTTTTCACAAACCACACATGGATCCACCAGAGTCATTGCATGTGTGTTCTTTCCACAAAACACATGGATCAACCAATGTCATTACATGTGTGTTCTTTTGAGAAACAACATGGATCAACCAATGGCATTGCATGTGTGTGTGATTGTCATAAACCACATATGGATCAACTAATGTCATTGCATGTGTGTTCATGTGACAAACCACAAATGGATCCACCAATGTCATTGCATGTGTGTTCTTTCCATGAACCACATATGGATCAACCAAAGTCATTGCGTGTGTGTTTTTTCCACAAACCACACATGGATCCACCAGAGTAATTGCATGTGTGTTCATGTCACAAACCACTCATGGATCCGCCAATGTGATTGCATGTGTGTTCTTTCAACAAACCACATATGGATCCACTAGAGTCATTGCATGTGTGTTTTTTTCACAAACGACATACGGATCCACTAGTCATTGCATGTGTGTTCTTTCCACAAACCACATACGGATCCACCAGAGTCATTGCATGTGTGTTCTTTCCACAAACCACATGGATCAACTAGATTCATTGCATGTGTGTTCTTTCCACAAACCACACATGGATCCACCAGAATAATTGCGTGTGTGTTCTTTTCACAAACCACATATGGATCAACAAATGTCATTGCATGTGTGTTCTTTTCACAAACGACATATGGATTCACCAATGTCATTGCATGTGTGTTCTTTCCATGAACCATATATGTATCCACCAATGTCATTGCATGTGTGTTATTTCCACAAACCACATATGTATCCACTAGAGTCATTTCATGTGTGTTCTTTTCACAAACCACATATGGATCCACTAGAGTCATTGCATGTGTGTTCTTTTCACAAACCATAGATGGATCAACCAATGTCATTGCATGTGTGTTCTTTTCCACAAACCACATATTGATCCACTAGAGTAATTGCATGTGTGTTCTTTTCACAAACCACATAAGGATCAACAAATGTCATTGCATGTGTGTTCTTTTCACAAACCACATATGGATTCACCAATGTCATTTCATCTGTGTTCTTTCCACAAACCACATATGTAACCACTACAGTAATTACATGTGTGTTCTTTTCCACAAACCACATATGGATCCATTAGAGTCATTGCATGTGTGTTCTTTTCACAAACCACACATGGATCCAACAGAGTTATTGCATGTGTGTTCTTTCCACAAACCACATGTATCAACCAATGTCATTACATGTGTGGTCTTTCCACAAACCACATGGATCAACCAGAGTCATTGCATGTGTGTTCTTTCCACAAACCACATATGGATCCACCAATGTCATTTCATCTGTGTTCTTTCCACAAACCACATATGTAACCACTAGAGTAATTACATGTGTGTTCTTTTCCACAAACCACATATGGATCCATTAGAGTCATTGCATGTGTGTTCTTTTCACAAACCACACATGGATCCAACAGAGTTATTGCATGTGTGTTCTTTCCACAAACCACATGGATCAACCAATGTCATTACATGTGTGGTCTTTCCACAAACCACATGGATCAACCAGAGTCATTGCATGTGTGTTCTTTCCACAAACCACACATGGATCCACCAGTGTAATTGCATGTGTGTTCATGTCACAAACCACACATGGATCCACCAATTTCATTGCATGTGTGTTCTTTCCATGAACCACATATGGATCCACCAATGTGATTGCATGTGTGTTATTTCCACAAACCAAATATGTATCCACTAGAGTCATTTCATGTGTGTTCTTTTCACAAACCACATATGGATCCACTAGAGTCATTGCATGTGTGTTCTTTTCACAAACCATAGATGGATCAACCAATGTCATTGCATGTGTGTTCTTTTCCACAAACAACATATTGATCCACTAGAGTAATTGCATGTGTGTTCTTTTCACAAACCACATAAGGATCAACAAATGTCATTGCATGTGTGTTCTTTTCACAAACCACATATGGATCCACCAATGTCATTTCATCTGTGTTCTTTCCACAAACCACATATGTAACCACTAGAGTAATTACATGTGTGTTCTTTTCCACAAACCACATATGGATCCATTAGAGTCATTGCATGTGTGGTCTTTCCACAAACCAAATATGTATCCACTAGAGTCATTTCATGTGTGTTCTTTTCACAAACCACATATGGATCCACTAGAGTCATTGCATGTGTGTTATTTCCACAAACCAAATAAGGATCCACCAGAGTCGTTGCATGTGTGTTATTTTCACAAACCACACATGGATCCACTAGAGTCATTTCATGTGTGTTCTTTTCACAAACCACATATGGATCCACTAGAGTCATTGCATGTGTGTTCTTTTCACAAACCATAGATGTGTTCTTTTCCACAAACCACATATTGATCCACTAGAGTAATTGCATGTGTGTTCTTTTCACAAACCACATAAGGATCAACAAATGTCATTGCATGTGTGTTCTTTTCACAAACCACATATGGATCCACCAATGTCATTTCATCTGTGTTCTTTCCACAAACCACATATGTAACCACTAGAGTAATTACATGTGTGTTCTTTTCCACAAACCACATATGGATCCATTAGAGTCATTACATGTGTGGTCTTTCCACAAACCACATGGATCAACCAGAGTCATTGCATGTGTGTTCTTTCCACAAACGACACATGGATCCACTAGAGTAATTGCATGTGTGTTCATGTCACAAACCACACATGGATCCACCAATGTCATTGCATGTGTGTTGTTTCCATGAACCACATATGGATCCACCAATGTCATTGCATGTGTGTTCTTTCCATAAACCATAAGGATCCATTGATACATTGCAAATGTATCTATAATTTTTGATGTTCCATGCTTGGTTTTATCCAATTTCTTGTGTTTTGTCCACACTTTGGAGTACATTTCATATGATTTCTTGGACAAACCTATTAACAAAAGCCACAGTGCCAGGTGCCTGTTTTCTGCTGTTTTGGGTTCTAGGAAAGTCAGAAAATGAATATTCTCGGAATTAGACGGGACAAAAGCCAAAGTGCCTATTTTTCCGGAAGTCATCAGATGCCAGAGTACGAGACGGAGAGGGTCCAGAGGCCGGCCACACCACCTGGCCACGCGGACAGGCTTGGCCCGTGCCAGGGGGTGGTGTGGTGGCCCCTGGCACCCCCTCGGCCTCTCCTTCCGCCTATAAGATGCCCTCGGGACGTAAACCCTAAGTGCCCGATTAAAAATCCACGAAAGAGTCTGTAGCCGCCGTCATGTCCATCCCTAGATCGGGAGGGATCTGAAGCTCTTCTCGGCACCCTGACGGAGAGGGGAATTCACCCTGGAGGCCTTCTTCATCACCATGCAAGCCTCCGGTGTGATGCATGAGTAGTTCATCCTTGGACTACGGATCCATGTAGTAGCTAGATGGTTGGTTCTCCTCCTTTGTGCTTTCATGTCTAGATCTTGTGAGCTCCGTTCATGATCAAGATCATCTATTTGTAATTATGCATGTTGTGTTTGCGGGGATCCGATGGATATTGAGATGCTATTTCATATTGATTATTGATTCTATCATGTCTTTGTTATTTGTGATCTTGCATGCTTTCCGTTGTTAGTAGCTATCTTGGCCAAGTAGATGCTAGCAACTCCAAGAGTTAGTATTTATGCTCGATAGTGGGTTCATGCCTCTGGTAATCTGGGGAAGTGACAGAAATCTCTAAGGTACTAGATGTGCTGTTGCTACTAGGGAGAAAACAACAATCCTTTGTTCATAGAACAATCGTATTGTTTACTTTACACGCAGTTCGTAAAGCAATAATCTGTTGCTTGCAACTTAATACTGGAGGAGGTTCGGATGATAACCTGAAGGTGGATTATTAGTCATAGATGCAGTTGGATGGCGGTCTATGTATAATGTTGTAATGCCCAACCAAGTCTCAAAGGAGTCAAGATGATTAGTATATGCTTGTATGCTTTCTCGATGTTTGTCAATTGCCCTGCTATAATTTGTTCACCCAGCATGTTATCTATCTAAGGAGAGCCACCTCTAGTGAACTATGGATCACGGTCCTTTTCTTTTACATACAATCTACAAACTGTTACTTCTTTGTGTTTACTTTGTACAAACTATTACTTCTTTCCATTCGATACGTTTAATCCTTTGTTTTCTGCAAAACACGGTGAGATTGACAACCTCATCGCAAGTTGGGGACAAAGTTCTGTGGTTGTGTTGTGCAGGTCTCCATGTTGCTACTAGCACCGCTAGTGCGCCCCACCAATGGAAGAGACTTATGCCTTGCAGGAGCCTATGGAAGATGAAATTGCTAGAAACATTAGCGTTTCTACTATTACCACCACTAGTGTTGAGGCTCGAAATAGTTCTACTACTCTAGATGATAAATTTGATTTTGATCTTGATGGTTGCAATATCTCTGAAGTTATTAAGTTCCTATAAAAGCTTGCTAAAAGTCCTAATGCTAGTGCTATGAACATGGCCTTTACAAAACACATTACTGATGCTCTCATAAAGATTAAACAAGAAAAGATGAAACATAAAGCTTCTATTCCTATTAAACAAGAAGATGGTTGGGAACCCATCATTAATATGAAAGTGAATGACTTTGATTTCAAAGCTTTATGTGATCTTGATAGTAGTGTTTCTATTATGCCTAGAAGGATTTATGATATGCTTGATTTGCCTCCACTTGAAGATTATTATTTGAATGTCTCACTTGATGATAATGCTAAAAAGAAACTCATGGGAGTATTAATGATGTTATTATTATGGTTAACAATGCCTATGTCCCCGTTGATTTCTATGTTTTGGATGTTGAATGCAATGCTTCTTGTCCTATTACTTTGGGAAGACCTTTTCTTAGAACTGTTGGTGCCATCATTGATATGAAAGAAGGCACCATTAAATATCAACTCCCACTCAAGAAAGGTATAGAACACTTCCCTAAAAAGAGAGAAGATTTCGTTTACTTCTCCTATGAAAACAAAATTTGGTCTTAATGCTTCTTCATTTGAGAACACTTGATTCTTTCTTGCTTCTTATGCCTAACTTAAAGGTTTTAAAGAAAAGTACTTATTGGGAGATAACTCAAAAGTTTTAGATGAGTCTTGGAAGTTATTAATTCAGTAATAACCGCTCCTTATCCTTTTTATTTTCTTTTTGTGCCAAGAGTAACCTCTAATGAGAGAGAAGTAATGATTGAGAAAGTTGCTGTCCCGAAACAGATTTATGTGCTTCACCGTAAACATTCTTGTAAAATCTCTGAACGTATTTTTGAGCCATGAATTTTTGTGCTTCTGCTCCAGGTTGTTATACTTTCGTTAGTTCAACACTTTTTGATTTGAGCAACAGAAGGTCTTCGAAAAAAATTGTCTTTACCTGCTGGTCTGTTTTGACAGATTTCTGCCATTTTCTGCATTTGCTTCTTGTTGGTTCCTTTTTGAGTTCTTTTAGGGAATTGAGCTTTTTTAAGGAAGTGCTACAGTAGATAGTGTTATAATGGAAGTTTATTTGGTGTTAGAACTGAACCTTAAGACCTTTTATCTTAAGTACACTAATGTTGCTAATAAAGATTGTGTGAAGTTTTGTATGAAGGAAAAATTCCAGGTGTATGGAAGGAATGAGTAATGAGATGAAGGATGGACTAAAGCTCAAGCTTGGGGATGCCACGTGTGTCACTCCAAGAAATATCCAAGAAGTACAAGCGTCAAAGCTTGGGGATGCCCAAGGCATCCCCTTCTTCATCAATAAAAATCCTAGGTTTCTTCCAAACGCTTCATTTTGATTATTTCATGCACAGTTGTGTTGTTCTTGGAGCGTCTTCTTTTTCGTTTTCATTTTGGTTTTTCGTTTGCTTGGTTTTCTTAGTTTTCTGAATAAATTGGTTGGACCCCCTCTTTCATATATTGGTTTGCAAATAGTTTGGTTTGGTTTGGAAAAGAGTAGGAAAGTTCATGCTTTTGTGGTAAAAAGAGCTCGTTTTTTACTGTGGCCTATGCTTTGTCACGCCATGCTTGATATTGTTTTGGCTTTATGCTTAGTATTATTTGTTGTAGCATGACTTGTTATAAACAATTGAGATTGCTTAATGTGCCTTGGATGAATCATGCGTTGTTTTAGCATATTAAAGCATAGTATAGTGGTATTCTCCTTTGATGCTATATTGGGTTGACTTGGCGCATGCTCACACCATGTTATGACTATCTCAAGTCACCATAGCCTTTATGATCCTTTAGTTTTCAACTTGTAGTATCACTTTATGCTTTGATCAATGATGTTTTGTTGCTCTGCATGATTATGGCCATTATTGCTCTCTTAGTTTGTCGCTCCTAGTCTTTTGCTAGCCTCCACAACAAAGTATGAGTTCCACTCATGCATCCAACTCCCCAAACCAAGTTATTCCAAAGAGTCCACCATACATACCTACTAGCTTATGTTATTCCAAGTATATTCATGCTTTTGTTTACCTTCCAAATTAAACTTGTTATGAGAAAACTAGTGATTAAAGCTCTCACGAACTTGATGGCACACTTTACTTTTTGCATCTAATAAACTTGAACCATTGGGTCCCTCTTTGTTGCGTATATGCTTGCGCTTTATAAGTTGAAATTAGCAGAACCAGGTTTCATGGGGAACGCTTTCAACATTGCACTTGTACTTTGTACCCCGTTGATATCATGTTCTTTTGCTTACGGATCTCGGTGGTGTGAAATAAAAGTGGAACTTGTAAGATCATGGAGTTTGTATGTGTGTTAGAGAAACGCCTGGGCCGCTAGCCTAAGCCATGCCTAATCATGGTGGAAACTTGCAGCATCACCATAATGAGCACTCTATGAAGCATCCTCAATAAAAACCTATGCAAATAGCAAATAAAAAGATCGCTGAGATGCTCATTGTCTGCTTGCCTTGTCATTTTGATTATGGGAAAGCTCCCGTATCATGTGCAAGGGGTACCCGTTGGCGGTTCTTAATGATACACATATACTTACAATGACAAGAGCTTACTCGTGACTGAAGTTGAGTAACATGAGGATCGATCTTCGTAAGTAAGGGGCATAAGATTTCGGTTTATAACTTGTCAAGCATATCCTCTTAGTTGTGTCACTTTAACCTTAATCACCTTAAAGATGCTTATGATAGGGGCAATGAGAGCTGAAAGCTATAAGTACCATAATTTTTGGAAGCTCTTTATGAGACTTGAATCCCTACTTCCTTTTACAAAAGGCCTTTCTTCCACCATTATATTGAGTCTCCACCTTCTACCTTTATGCACCTACTTTGAGAGCATAGTGGCCATTCTTAGTTCTATGTGCATTGTCCTAAGACTAGTTGATTGATGCATAACTTGTTATTGCTTGTTTGAAACTATTGTATCTAGTCACTCTTATGAACTTTGAAGGTGTCCTATGCATTTATATTTGCTACTCTATTGAGGGACAAGCTGAATACTATTATGCTATGTTTTCTTTATGTGAAACAAACAAACGTCTTGCAAAGCATTGTTATTCATGAATCTTTTGTTTGTGCCTTTTCATGTTGCATCATAGTTTCTTTGCTTATTGCTAGAACTTTGTCTTTCATGTTATGATTGAAGTACTATGATCCCAACTTTGAATGTTTTGCAAATACTTTGATCAAGTCTTTGATGGTGCATGTCACCTCAAAAATTATTCTTCCTTTTTATCACTTACCTACTCGAGGATGAGCAGGAGTTAAGCTTGGGGATGTTGATACATTGCAAATGTATCTATAATTTTTGATGTTCCATGCTTGGTTTTATCCACTTTCTTGTGTTTTGTCCACACTTTGGAGTACTTTTCATATGATTTCTTGGACTAACCTATTAACAAGAGCCACAGTGCCAGCTGCCTGTTTTCTGCTGTTTTTGGTTCCAGGAAAGTTAGAAAATGAATATTATCAGAATTGGATGGGACAAAAGCCAAAGTGCCTATTTTTTCGGAAGTCATCAGATGCCAGAGTACGAGACGGAGAGGGGCCAGAGGCCGGCCACACCACCTGGCCGCGCGGACAGGCTTGGCCCGTGCCAGGGTGTGGTGTGGTGGCCCCTGGCACCCCCTCGACCTCCCCTTTCGCCTATAAGATGCCCTCGGGACGTAAAACCTAAGTGCCCGATCAAAAATCCACGAAAGAGTCTGTAGCCGCCGTCATCTCCATCCCTAGATCGGGAGGGATCTGAAGCTCTTCCCGGCACCCTGCCGGAGAGGGGAATTCACCCTGGAGGCCTTCTTCATCACCATGCAAGCCTCCGGTGTGATGCGTGAGTAGTTCATCCTTGGACTACGGATCCATGTAGTAGCTAGATGGCTGGTTCTCCTCCTTTATGCTTTCATGTCTAGATCTTGTGAGCTCCGTTCATGAAAGATCATCTATTTGTAATTCTGCATGTTGTGTTTGCGGGAATCTGATGGATATTGAGATGCTATTTTAGATTGATTATTGATTCTATCATGTCTTTGTTATTTGTGATCTTGCATGCTTTCCATTGTTAGTAGCTATCTTGGCCAAGTAGATGCTAGCAACTCCAAGAGTTAGTATTTATGCTCGATAGTGGGTTCATGCCTCTGGTAATCTGGGGAAGTGACAGAAATCTCTAAGGTACTAGATGTGATGTTGCTACTAGGGAGAAAACAACAATCCTTTATTCATAGAACAATCGTATTGTTACTTTACACGCAGTTCGTAAAGCAATAATTTGTTGCTTGCAACTTAATACTGGAGGGGGTTCGGATGATAACCTGAAGGTGGATTATTAGTCATAGAAGAAGTTGGATGACGGTCTATGTATAATGTTGTAATGCCCAATCAAGTCTCAAAGGACTCAAGATTATTAGTATATGGTTGTATGCTTTCTCGATGTTTGTCAATTGCCCCACTGTAATTTGTTCACCCAGCATGTTATCTATCGAAGGAGAGCCACCTCTAGTGAACTATGGATCCCGGTCCTTTTATTTTACATACAATCTACAAACTGTTACTTCTTTGTGTTTACTTTCTGCAAACTATTACTTCTTTCTATTCGATACGTTTAATTCTTTGTTTTCCACAAAACACGGTGAGATTCACAACCTCATCGCAAGTTGGGGACAAAGTTCTGTGGTTGTGTTGTGCAGGTCTCCACGTTGCTAATAGCACCGGTAGTGCGCCCTGCCAAAGGTCAGCTAGTAACACATTTGGGCTATATATGCATTTTATAACAAAACATATTAGTTCTGGGACACTTTTGAAATGCACAAAATTAATTCAAACTATCTTTAAATGCACGCAAAACCTTCATGTTCAATTATGAACATAGAAGAACCACTTTTAGCATCCAAATAAAAATGAAGAGGTCAATTTATCTTCTCCCAATTAATTTTATTTGAATTGGAAATTGTCTAAAAATATCCCAAATGTAAATAAAAATTCAAATAACACCAGTCAGAATAATTTCTAACATGTCTCTTATATTTGGTAATGTCATATTATTTCCGCTCATGAATAACGAAACATGTGTCTGGAAAATATTTGAGTTTTCCAAAAGTCAAAATGAATACTGATAAAATGCAACACGATACTTTATTGGAATTGTATGAAAATTCCCATCCAATCATTTTATCTTGGATAGTCATGTTAATCCACTCATATAGAAATCTTCAAAACTCAATGTCGAGAAAAAAATTTCAAACTAGTCTGCAAATGTTTCTTATCATTCAAAATTTTCAATAAGGCCACACAATTAAATCAAATTATTTTATTTATTACAACATTCCAAAATTAGGAAAATTTTGGGATGTTACAGGCTACCACCCTTAAAAGGAATCTCGTCCTCGAGATCCGAGAAGGCTATAAAGAAATAGGTTCAGGTTGCACTAGGGTGGTACCACCCTTAAAAGATTGTATTTGTTGGGTTCTCCGGGTGGGTCCTTTGTGGGTTGTTGATTTGTGAGTTTCATTCCTTTCAACATAATTCAACGTAGCTTGATGGATGGATTGGGCTTCTTTCCGTTGCCACTGCCATTCTTCCTTTTCTCAGGGCAATCTGACGCCTAATGTCCTATTTCACCACACTTGTAGGATGTCACCTAGCTAGGATATTTCTTGTCGCTGCTTCCTCTACTATCATTTCCATAGTGTTTCCTTAAGCCGGTTTGGGAAAGATGGACAATCCTTTCATATGTCGACTATCACGAAGTGATGACTTTGGATGTGGTGAGTCTTCACTCTATCTCTAGCCCTTGCCGTAGATCTTGTGTCCTCTAAGATCTTCATGAGGCTTTGGCACGTTATGTCTCTGACTTGCTGATTCATTTGTTGTATCATCGGGTAGAGCTAACATTGGGAGGGGTTGTGGCTAGTTCCTTCACACAAGAAGCATGTAACTGGAGGTGGGGCATTATTTAGAAGGGTGACTTGCCTCATGGTAGGGGCATTGGTCACAATGCTCCTTAGAGGTGTGTTCTATTCCCCACAGATTCTACAAGCTGAAGGTTTTAGAACTACAACTCCTTGGATTTTTGATATCCGAGTGACGAGATGAGATTGTAGTAGAACCACCTTAAATTCTTCCCAAGATATCATCTCTTGATGGTCATCAATGGCGTTTTGCATCTCCCACCAAGTTGCAGCGTCCTCCTTTAAGAATTGGGTGGCATAATGAACCATTCTAATGGCTTCAATGTTGGCATCATTCATTCTTCCTTCAACCTTGTGCATCCATTGCTTTGCATCAGCGTGACTCATACGCTTGGAGAAGTTGAGTTCCTTGTCTTCCTTGCTGGTTTAGTCCATCTATCGAGTTGACCAAGGTTTGAGTAGGAACGAGTGGATTATAGAGTAGGAATAAGAATAACCCATACAAGAAACTTTAGTTTTGGAAAATAGGTTTTATTGGTTATTGTATCCAACCATAAAAGGATAGAAAACAATTCATCACATCTACATTGTAGCGAAATCTATCCGGATTTGGTTCCTAATAGGTCACTTGGAATCTTCGAGGCTTCGAGCCTTCAAAAGTCTTCGTGCTCTTGATAGTCCTCATGTTCTTCAATCTTTCAAGGTCTCTAGTTAATAACCTTGACTTGAGGCCTTCGAAGTCTTCAGTACCGGTAGCTTTGAAGTCTTCAATTCTCGTAGCTTCAGTCTTGGAACATCTTTTGTGGAGGTCTTCAGGTCCTAACTTGAGCGAGATGGTCTTCTTTGTAAGGTAGTCTTGAGAGAAGTTTCTTCTTGAAGTTCATGGTGGTCATTTCTAATGTTGAAAAGAAGAGACTTAAGAAATTTTAAAACTCCAAAGATGGATGATGAGAAGTATGTGAGTTTTCTAAAATAACTTAGAAAATATTACTCCTAAGGCTTTTCTGGTGCTAGGGTCACGATCTACAGTCAACTTATGCTCTGATACCATTTGTTGTGACCTCGGATCGTTGAAGATCCTAAGTCCCTGTGATTAACATGCTAGTCCCTGGATCAATAGCTAGCACTCACAGTCGACGAAATATCATGTAAAACACAAGTGTTTATTACATGAATCGAATAATCCAGAGTTTACATTATTACAACAGAAGCAAAATATATACAACTCGGAGTCCCATCAATGCCACAGGAAGATTGAGTGAAAACCCGCGATCCTAGCGCACCTTTCAGCGATCTTCAATTTTTGCACATGAAACGTGCAGCCAAACGAGTTGGTCAATACTTTGAATGTATTGGAAAATTACACCAAGGAAAAATAAGACTAACTCTACATGCAAGGCTAGGAGTAGGCTTTGGGGTTTATTTGCATAAAGCCAATTTTCTCTAAGTAAGAAGAAAAGAGAAAGTGTTTTACCCTAGTTTGTAAACATTTGTTTAAGTAGTATAGAGTCGAGTGGAAGACGAGGATATTACTCACCAAGTGTCCAATCAACCTAGCACTTGGATATTACGCACCAAGTCCCGAAAATCCAACCCATTGGCAATATTACTCACGCCCTGGGGTTTTATAAAAACTTTAAGTTTGGAAAGAGATAGGAAGATCTTTCAGAGGCTCCATCCTTCAGATGCTCAAATGTTCTTTTTCGTGAACTCGGCTGATCGATCAGATTGCAATACACTCAAGACGTTGTGCACTTTCCCCACAATCCACGATCGTCCTTTTACAGACAAGACCATGGCGAGGCTTTCCCCTAGTAGCCCCTCTACCAGAGGGATCCAACCTTGCCAAGAACCTCCAAATGTTGGTACCCCGGTGAGGTTTCCCACTAAGTACTAAGCCAAGACAGAGCCCATATGTATTGTGGTTGCACTGGAAGCTTCTGAATTCTGAAACATGGCAGACTTCTTTGATTCCTGGGCGGCCGTCCTCCACCAAAATTCCACTCGTTGACCCGACAACCATTCCGCCCAGAAACTTATTTTTCTATTTTGAAGGCGGTTTTGAGAAGAAAAGGTTCGCTCGAGAGAGCTCTTATACTTAGAATTTTTTTGAGTCTTTCGAACCCCCCAACGGTTCTTGATATATATAAATATATAGCATAGCAAGTATAACTTAGCAAAACAGGATAACCTATTGGAATGGAAAATCTTAAGCATAAAGCTACTCATGGCATACTACAAAACCGCACTCGCAAAATAGTACTAAGAAAATCTACCAAAATCCTACACATGCATACTACAGAATTTGAAGACTAAAACATGCATAGTCAAAACTGGGACATAAATATGAACAAGTGGTGTAACTTGCCTTAGTATGATCGACGATAATTTATTCTTCATGAACGCTCTCGCTCCGATTAAATCTAACGTATAGAATACATTACAATAATAAGCATCCATTGCAAATAAAGAGCCAACATAAAAAACGTGGTAAGAAATCAAATACCAAAACACAAAACTCGTGAATAAAACAAAACGTGCAACACTTTAAATTGCTTATTTAATAATATACAGTAGTATATTCATTGTTCTACGCTATAGGGTGTGTGTGGCAAAATTTGCAAGGTTTAGTTGAAGAGAAATTGTAGATTTCATATTATGATCAAAATAAAGCTAGATTCATCTCTTAAAGGAACAGATCTAAACATGTATATTTTAGTAGTTTGAAATTACTAATAGATATATTTTCAATTACGAACCGAACGTAAAAATAATCAATAAAATGGAGCTCTAGATCTAAAGAAAAAACACCGTTCAAACTTTAAACATTTGAATACAGATCTGAAAACTTTATAATTGGTAAAACTGGTACCACTAGATAGGATAATTTAATCACGAATCTAATGCAACAAAAATCATCTAGTTTGAATCTAGGGGTCAAAAGATATTTAAATTTGAAAGTTTGGACATGAATAACGTGGTGCACCCGATCTGATTTCTTTTAGTTGTCTTATATACAGAGTACGGACGTGCAAGTTGAACACGAGAAGATAAGCAAAATCCACATGCCAGGACCCCGATTACATGCCACCGATTCAGCCTTGTTTCATTAAAACTGATCTAATCTGGTACGGACGTGGATAGCGGAGACTAACCAGCTCTGATGGAGGTCAGCAACCAAGACGACGGAAGTCACTCCGGTGGTCGTTTTGCTCCGGGGAAGACGGCTACATCTCCGTCCCGATGCAGCGATCTAGTCATCGTGATCACAGAGTCCCGGTGCGGCTCCTGGCGGTGGCGCTGGTTCTCCATCCGTACGGCTTCGACGAACTTCCGACTAGCTCGGGTGACGTTGTGGAGCTTCTGCGGCGGCTTCAATCTAGAGCTCTGCATATTGGAAAAAGGGATGAGGCGAAGCTGTGGAACAGAAATAGAAGATCAGAGGAGGAGGGATGGGAGTGGGTCCTGGAATCTTGACTTCGATCTCCGACCGTGGTGTTTTCCGGCGAGATCGATTTTGGCAAAGGGGTTTCGGAGTCTAACGATTCGTGGAAAAACGGAACAGGAAGGAGGGGGTATTTATGGGGTATTTTGCGTGGCTGAGGGGGCAAGAAATCGAACGAATTTAGCAGGATTTCTCGGAATTCTGGTTCCGTAGCTCGTGTTCATCCGGGAGTCTGTCGAGAGGAGGAAGACAACTGCAGGCCCGGTTGGTCTCTTTGCGTGGCCCGGGCAAATGAAAAGAAACTGCGGGAAGAGATGACCTCGTTGGTTGGACTGTTCGGGCCAACACAGCGTATGTGTGCTCCAGATCGGTACGCTAGATCTTTAGGCAATTTTTTTTTTTGAATAAGAACCACAGATACGTCACGATGGCCAGGCCGATTTGATTTATTGTGGTATTGCTTGGGCACACGAGTCATAGTCACGTAGTCACCTACATATATGTTTTCTTTTTCTTTCTCCATCTCTTTTATTTAGCAGAACATGTTTAGGTATCCAAAGGAGCCTTTTAAACATAAAGCCAAAAAAGAAAATTAGATAAATATACGTTGGGCTCATGAAAATATATTTCTAGCCTAAAATTTCATATACAAATATATTTTTATGTACCTTGGTCTCACATGGCTATATATGCATTTTATAACAAAACATAATTAGTTCTGGGACACTTTTGAAATGCACAAAATTAATTCAAACTGTCTTTAAATGCACGCAAAACCTTCATGTTCAATTATGAACATAGAAGAACCACTTTTAGCATCCAAATAAAAATGAAGAGGTCAATTTATCTTCTCCCAATTAATTTTATTTGAATTGGAAATTGTCTAAAAATATCCCAAATGTAAATAAAAATTCAAATAACACCAATCAGAATAATTTCTAACATGTCTCTTATATTTGGTAATGTCATATTATTTCCGCTCGTGAATAACGAAACATGTGTCTAGAAAATATTTGAGTATACCAAAAGTCAAAATGAATACTGATAAAATGCAACACGATACTTTATTGGAACTGTATGAAAATTCCCATCCAATCATTTTAATCCACTCATATAGAAATCTTCAACACTCAATGTCGAGAAAAAAATTTCAAACTAGTCCGCAAATGTTTCTTATCATTCAAAATTTTCAATAAGACCACACAATTCAATCAAATTATTTTATTTATTACAACATTCCAAAATTCGGAAAATTTTGGGATGTTACAACTAGAGTCATTGCATGTGTGTTCTTTCCACAAACCACATATGGATCCACTAGAGTCATTGCATGTGTGTTCTTTTTCCAAACCACATATGGATCCACTAGAGTCATTGCATGTGTGTTCTTTCCGCAAACCACATACGGATCCACCAGAGTCACAGAGTCATTGCATGTCTGTTTTTTCCACAAACCACATGGATCAACCAGAGTCATTGCATGTGTGTTCTTTCCACAAACCACACATGAATCCATCAGAGTAATTCAATGTGTGTTCTTTTCACAAACCACATATGGATCAACAAATGTCATTGCATGTGTGTTCATTTCACAAACGACATATGAATCCACCAATGTCATTGCATGTGTGTTCTTTTCATAAACCACATATGGATCCACCAATGTCATTGCATGTGTGTTCTTTCCATAAACCACATATGGATCCACTAGAGTCATTGCATGTGTGTTCTTTTCACAAACGACATATGGATCCACTAGAGTCATTGCATGTGTGTTCTTTTCACAAACCATATATGGATCAACCAATGTCATTGCATGTGTGTTATTTTCCACAAACCACATATTGATCCACTAGAGTAATTGCATGTGTGTTCTTTTCACAAACCACATATGGATCAACAAATCTCATTGCATGTGTGTTCTTTTCACAAACCATATATGAATTCACCAATGGCATTGCATGTGTGTTCTTTCCACAAACCACATATGTAACCACTAGAGTAATTGCATGTGTGTTCTTTTCCACAACCCACATATGGATCCACTAGAGTCATTGCACGTGTGTTATTTTCACAAACAACACATGGATCCACAAGAGTCATTGCATGTGTGTTCTTTCCACAAACCACATGGATCAACCAATGTCATTACATGTGTGGTCTTTCCACAAACCATATTGATAAACCAGAGGCATTGCATGTGTGTTCTTTCCACAAACCACACATGGATCTACCAGTGTAATTGCATTTGTGTTCATGTCACAAACCACACATGGATCCACCAATTTCATTGCATGTGTTTTCATTCCATGAACCACACATGGGTCCACCAATGTCATTGCATGTGTATTCTTTCCATGAACCACATATGGATCAACCAGAGTCATTGCATGTGTGTTCTTTCCACAAACCACACATGGATCCACTAGAGTAATTGCATGTGTGTTCATGTCACAAACCACACATGGATGCACCAATGTCATTGCATTTGTGTTCTTTCCACAAACCACATATGAATCCACTAGAGGCATTGCTTGTCTGTTCTTTTCACAAACCACATATGGATCCACTAGAGTCATTGCATGTGTGTTCTTTCCACAAACCACATATGGATCCAGTAGATTCATTGCATGTGTGTTCTTTTCCCAAACCACATATGGATCCACTAGAGTCATTGCATGTGTGTTCTTTCCGCAAACCACATACGGATCCACCAGAGTCATTGCATGTCTGTTTTTTCCACAAACCACCTGGGTCAACCAGAGTCATTGCATGTGTGTTCTTTCCACAAACCACACATGCATCCACCAGATTAATTGCATGTGTGTTCTTTTCACAAACCACATATGGATCAACAAATGTCATTGCATGTGTGTTCTTTTCACAAACGACATATTGATCCACCAATGTCATTGCATGTGTGTTCTTTCCAAGAAGCACATATGGATCCACCAATGTCATTGCATGTGTGTTCTTTCCACAATCCACATATGGATCCACTAGAGTCATTGCATGTGTGTTCTTTTCACAAACAACATATGCATCCACTAGAGTCATTGCATGTGTGTTCTTTTCACAAACCATATATGGATCAACCAATGTCATTGCATGTGTGTTCTTTTCCACAAACAACATATTGATCCACTAGAGTAATTGCATGTGTGTTCTTTTCACAAACCACATATGGATCAACAAATGTCATTGCATGTGTATCCTTTTCAAAAAGCATATATGGATTCACCAATGGCATTGCATGTGTGTTCTTTTCACAAACCACATATGTAACCACTAGAGTAATTGCATGTGTGTTCTTTTCCACAACCCACATATGGATCCACTAGAGTCATTGCATGTGTGTTCCTTTCACAAACAACACATGGATCCACAAGAGTAATTGCATGTGTGTTCTTTCCACAAAACACATGGATCAACCAATGTCATTACATGTGTGGTCTTTCCACAAACCACATGGATAAACCAGAGTCATTGCATGTGTGTTCTTTCCACAAACCACACATGGATCCACCAGTGTAATTGCATTTGTGTTCATGTCACAAACCACACATGGATCCACCAATTTCATTGTATGTGTGTTCTTTCCATGAACCACATATGGGCCCACCAATGTTATTGCATGTGTGTTCTTTCCATGAACCACATATGGATCAACCAGAGTCATTGCATGTGTGTTCTTTCCATGAACCACACATGGATCCAGCAGAGTAATTGCATGTGTGTTCATGTCACAAACCACACATGGATCCACCAATGTCATTGCATGTGTGTTCTTTTCACAAACCGCATTTGGATCCACTAGAGTCATTGCATGTGTGTTCTTTTCACAAACCACACATGGATCCACGAGAGTCATTGCACGTGTGTTCTTTCCACAAACCATATGGATCCACTAGAGTCATTGCATGTCTGTTCTTTCCACAAACCACATATGGATCAACAAATGTGATTGCATGTGTGTTCTTTCCACAAACCAAATATGGATCCACCAATGTCATTGCATGTGTGTTCTTTTCACAAACCACATATGGATCCACTAGAGTAATTGCATGTGTGTTCTTTTCACAAACCACACATGGATCCACCTGAGTCATTGCACGTGTGTTCTTTCCACAAACCACATGGATTAACAAATTTCATTACATGTGTGTTCTTTCCACAAACCACATGGATAAACCAGAGTCATTGCATGTGTGTTCTTTCCACAAACCACACATGGAACCGCCAGAGTAATTGCATGTGTGTTCATGTGACAAACCACAAATGGATCCACCAATGACATTGCATGTGTGTTCTTTCCATGAACCACATATGGATCAACCAGAGTCATTACTTGTGTGTTCTTTCCACAAACCACACATGGATCCACCAGAGTAATTGCATGTGTGTTCATGTCACAAACCACAGATGAATCCACCAATGTCATTGCATGTGTGTTCTTTCCACAAACCACATATGGATCCACTAGAGTCATTGCCTGTGTTCTTTTCACAAACCTCATATGGATCCACTAGAGTCATTGCATGTGTGTTCTTTCCACAAACCACATATGGATCCACTAGAGTCATTGCATGTGTGTTCTTTTCCCAAACCACATATGGATCCACCAATGTCATTGCATGTGTGTTCTTTCCACAAACCACACATGGATCCAGGAGAGTAATTGTTGGGGGGATAACCCCGGGTAGGGTCACTCCGGGGTATAAGGGCCGAGTTAGCCAAGGGTCGGCAAGGTCAAAGCGGATGCTGGCCGAGTCACCTCAAGGCAGGCCGGATCACGGAGTAACCTGGACCAGGGGTCGCCTAACATTGTCTTGTCCGACTTAAGGAGTAAGTTGGAAATGTTTGTCTAGCTTATATGTAAGAACAGGTATGGCCGGATCTACTATGGTCCGGATCCTCGCTTGGCTTCTAGGAGAAGGAAGTAATCTCTCTGGTCAAAAAAGAAGGTCCGGTGCGTACTGGATGAGCGAATAAAGCAAGGGCAGGACCACCGGATCGGCGCCGACAAGGGTGACGACGCTCACGTCGGCTGACGCGGGCGCCGCAGAGGCTACGTCGCTAAAGCAAGTGTGACGCGGGGGAAAAGCACCCCTGTCGGGTTACTACTTTGGGAGGGGGCATATTCTTAGGAATATGCCTCCACGTATGCCCTAGGCCAGGACCGAACCACGTCTATATAAGGCGGGGTTAGGGTTCTGGTAAGGGGGTTGGGTTTTTTCTGATAGAGAGTTGGGAGAATTCTAGTTGGTTGAGCACTAGTGGATCTAGGGTTCTTGGGCTAGTTGGTAGGCAAGAGTAAGAGAGTTTCTTCTTCCTCCTCTTGTCAATACAGCTCGAGGAGCATTTGTAATCTTGGAGATTGAACATCAATACAAAGCTTCTGTGTAGAGATTCACTCTACTATCCCTCCCTGGATTCCCCTAGCGCATATTAGTCCCCACCTTTAGCCTATCCATGGCATCTGCCGTGACACCACCACGACAGTTGGCGCTCAACGTGGGGCTAGCGGCGCTAGCAAGGGTGAAGATCCGGACGGGAAACTTCATCGGCACCGGCGAACGCATCGTCTCCGGGCTCGTTCAGCGCTTTGGAGCGCTGGACTACGTCAGCGACAACGCCGGCTGCTTCGGCACGCGCCCCCTTTCGCGCAACGGCATCTTCGTCAAGCTCGGTGCGCACAAGGTCTACGTTGCTGTGGACTTGTCTTGCGTTCACCCGCGTCGCGTCGTCGATGCAGGAGAACCACCCCTCACTGTGGCTCGCGGGGCGCGTATCGCTCGCTCCCCGGACCATGCAGAGGTGATGATGACTGCGCCAGGCGCGGGCATGAGCAAGGATCCAGCACCAGACCCAGAGGTAATGCCTAAGGCGCCGAGGAAAGCTAGGGGTCCTCCGCTAGAGAGGCCTGAGAACGTGCTGAGGGAAGCTATGGATAGCTTGGCAAACCCGGTGGCAACGGTGGTAGATCCGGCTCAGGCACATGCCGAGCTAGAGGAGACCCGGCAAAAGATACTGGAGGGCGCAAAGAAAATAGCAGCGGCTCAGCAGTCGTTGAACATGACGCTGCGCGAGTACGCGAAGGCAAACAAGGTTGATGCCGTAAGAGTAAAATGGAAAAATCTCATAAATGAGATGAACAGAGAAGGTGATGATGGACCAGAAGGGTCGGAAAACTATCTATCTGTGGGGTTGCCGAAGTATAGTACCCCGGCGAAGAACCTCAGAGCAGCAGATGCCGCGGCGTCCGAGCTAGAGGGTCTGACGGGTGAAGCCCGTCAAAGACAGCAAGACCGGGTTAACGAGCTGGTTCGGATCGCGAACAGGCAGAACGAGGAGCTGCTGAGAGGTAACCCGGAGAGAGTTGGAGCTTCTAAGATCGTCCATTCGGCGATGGGTAACCCGGAGAAATCCGCTGGAGCCACATCATCGCCTCATGGTGGCCCAAGGAGAGTAGAGGTAGTAACCTCGGCCAGACGGAACAAGCAGATCGTTCCATACGACCCAACACGTGCGGGAAAAGAAAAAGAGATGCGGAAAAACGACGATCGACGAAGTGTGAGCCGAGGTGAAGCGGGCCGAGGTAATCACGACCAAGGCAATGCCGGTCAAGGGAATGCTGCCAACGGAAATGACGGACAGCGAAACTCGGCAGGAGCAGGTCAACCGCAGCAGCGGAATGCACTAAGGCAAGAGCAAAGTGCCGGCCGTAGTATACAACAGAGAGGAGCACAACGAGAGAAAGACCGATACAATGACGGAGACTCGGAGATGATGAATGCGGGATACGCAAGGCCGGACTATCATGTGATAGGGTCGAGATTGGGAAGCAGGGATTTGATGCCGGATGACGCCAGGTTAAAGCTGGATCGCCTGTATAGGTCGGAACAGATCGAATGTCAAGGTCCTCCGGGTCCAGCGTGCTTTGGACCCCGGATCATGAAGGAACCGCCAGTACCCAATTTCCAAATACCCATGGGTACGAAGACGTATGACGGCAGTACAAAGCCGGAGGATTGGCTGATAAACTATGCAACTTGAGATGGGCTATACGATACGTACCCCAGATGTTGGAAGGTCAGGCTAGGGTATGGCTGAATAATTTGCCACCCGGAAGCATCAATTGCTGGATAGATTTTGAAGAGATGTTTATCAGCAACTTCTCAAGTACATATTAGAGACCGAATAGACCGCAGACCCTGGCAATGTGCAAGCAGAGATCTAACGAAACGGATTGTGAATTCTTGACCCGGTGGTGTACCGTGAGAAACTCGTGTGAGGGAGTCATAGATTCACAGGCTATACCATGGTTCACGCAAGGGTGCAGATATGGCAGCGAGTTGTGGATGAAATTGCAAAGGAAAATGCCAGTCACATTGGCAGAGATGATCCGGATCGCGGATTCTTATGCTTTAGGTGATCCGACTCAACCTAGGATTGCGTCGAACGAGTCAAATGAGGAGTACTATCCGAGGGACGGAGCCGGGTCATCCCGGAGGAACGATTACAGGGGAAAAAGGAGAGACGATAGACCGGACCATCGGTACAGTTCGCAACAAGTTGTAGCCGTGAATCAAGATCAGCCCGGAGCAGGGAGCAACCAACGCCAGAAAACGGGAGGGCAATGGACTCCTCGAAACGATGGCAAGAAAACATGGACTCCGGAGTAGAAGAAGCAATGGCAAGAAAAGAAAGATCGTCCGAGGTACACCTATGAGTCAATGTTGGACCAGCCGTGTAAATTTCACACGCCGAATCCGAACAACCCGGCAGATCACACAACGAGGCAATGTGAGTAGATGCGTAAGATAGAACAAGGTGGTTCGGGGAATGCTCAGGCACCCCGGAATGATCAACCTCGGCAGGAGTTACCCCGGCAGCAACTGCTCTCCGGAGCAAACACGCAACAACTGATGTTGCCTCCCCCTCCGCCGAGGTATGACAATAGCGAGAGAAGGGATGCAGTGCATCAGGTGGAAAACCAGCAACAACTGGATCAGAGGTACTCCAGAAACGAGGGAAGGAATGAGTATAGGGAACATCACCAGAGCTATTGTGTGTTCACAACAGAGCAAACAGATAGGAAGAGCTTGCAGCACCGACATATGGAGGTTAACGCGGTTATGCCTGCAGTGACGAGGTACATGTCTTGGTCGGACCAGGAAATTACCTGGAGCGTCAAAGATCATCCCATGCTTATGCCAAGTCCGGGCTCGTATGAACTAGTGTTAGATCCGACGTTCATTGGACCAAACATTAATGTGAGATTCTCCAAGGTACTGATCGATAATGGTAGTAGCATTAACATCATGTACGCGAATACGATGCGCAAGTTGGGCATCTCGGGGAACATGCTCCAGGCTACAAGAACAACTTTCCATGGTATCGTACCAAGCATATCCTGTGAGCCCATAGGCAAAGTCCGGGTCGACGTGCTATTCGGTACGAGGGATAACTGCCGAACTGAGAATCTGGAGTTTGAGGTGGTGAACTTGGAAAGGGCGTATCATGCATTACTCGGGAGACCAGCACTGAGCAAATTCATGGCAAGTTGCCACGTTAGTTATCTAAGATGAAGTTTCCCGGGCCAAATGGAGCAATTACTATCGCTGGGGATTTCCGACGTTCTATTGAGTGCGCCTCAGCCGGGTCTAACCTAGCCGAGTCACTTGTAATTGCCCAAGAGAAAAGAAAAATCCAAGAGGTGGCGGCATTAGCTCAGTCCGCGCAGCAGTATATGCTGGAGTTAAGCAACCCGCATGGAAGCGTTTCATTCCAAGCCGCGAAGGACACCAAGAAGATTCCAGTGGATAACCTGTTTCCGGAGCGTACCGTAACAATTGGTGCCGGGTTAACTGACAAATAGGAAAGCGAGCTTGTCAACTTCCTCCGTGAGAATCGGGATATTTTTGCTTGGTCCACACAGGACTTGCAAGGTGTTCCGAGGGAGTTGGCTGAGCACTCTTTGAACGTAAGACCCGGAGCAAGGCCGGTGAAGCAGCCTCTTCAACGCTTCGCCGAGGATAGGAGAAAGGTCATTGGTGACGAGATAGCTCGGTTGCTAGCAGTAGGATTTATCATGGAAGTGCTGTATCCGGATTGGCTCTCTAATCCGGTGCTGGTAGAAAAGAAGAAGGATGATCCGAACGTGGTAGTGGTTTGGCGTATGTGTATCGATTACACGAACCTGAACAAGGCGTGTCCAAAAGATCCATTTCCACTGCCGAGGATAGATTAGGTCATCGACTCTACCGCGGGATGTGAACTGTTGTCATTCATTGACGCTTATTCTGGTTTCCACCAGATACCTCTGAACCCGGATGATCAAATAAAAACTGCCTTTATTACCCCGTACGGGGCTTATTGCTATCGCACTATGCCATTCGGTTTACGAAATGCAGGAGCAACGTACCAAAGATGTATGCAAAAATGTTTGCACGATCAAATAGGTCAAAATGTACAAGTCTACGTGGACGATGTGGTTATTAAGACCAAGGAAATCGCAACGCTCCTTGACGACATAAGGCAAACATTCGCGAACTTGAGGAGATTCCGGATGAAGCTTAACCCGGAGAAATGTACCTTCGGTGTCCCGGCTGGGAAATTACTCGGATTTCTCGTCTCCAGCCGAGGTATCGAGGTTAATCCAACTAAGATCCGAGCCATCGAACGAATGGAGCTGCCGAAGTGTCTCAACGACGTCCAGAAGTTCACTGGATGCCTGGCGTCGTTGAGTAGGTTTGTGTGTCGTTTAGGGGAAAAGGCACTGCCTCTCTACCAACTCATGAAAAGGTCAGATAAATTCGTTTGGACGCTGCAGGCCGATGAAGCTTTTGCCCACTTTAAAAGGATGTTGGCCACTGCACCAGTGTTAGCTTCTCCACTGTCAAAGGAGCCAATGTTGCTCTACATAGCCGCAACCAACCGAGTTGTAAGTGCAGTGATTGTAGTGGAGCGAGATGAAGAGGGTAAGTCGGTGCAGAGGCCAGCGTATTACTTGAGCGAGGTATTGTCTGCCTCAAAACAGAACTACCCGCATTTTCAAAAGGTGGCATACGGAGTTTATATGGCGGCAAAGAAGTTAAAGCACTACTTTGAGGAGCATCCCATCAAAGTGATATGCAAATCCCCCATATCCGAGATAATGGGTAACAAAGATGTGAATGGCAGAATTGCGAAATGGGCAATTGAGCTGGCACCTTACGCACCCCAATATGATAGGAGAGAAGCGATCAAGTCCCAGGCTATGGCGGACTTTTTCGTGGATTGGGACGAGGTACAATACAAACCGCTGCCACCAGATCCGAACTACTGGAGGATGCACTTTGACGGATCGAAAACCAAAACCGGGTTAGGTGTCGGGGTTGTGCTTACCTCGCCAAAGAAGGATCAGCTCAAGTACGTATTGCAGATCCATTTCGCGGCATCGAACAATGTCACTGAGTACGAGGCTCTTGTGCATGGTCTCAAAGTGGCGAAGGAGATTGGCATACCTCGGATAATATGCTTTGGCAACTCGGATCTAGTAATACAGCAAGTGTCCGGAGAGTGGGATGCCCTGGATCCAAACATGGTGCTATACAGATTTCATGTGCAGAAAATCTCGGGTTACTTTGAGGGATGCGAATTTCACCATATACCTCGCGTGGAAAACGAAGCTGCTGACATGTTGTCAAAGCTCGGATCGACCCGACAGGCAATTCCACCGTGCGTAGCATTGGAGCACCTCAGAAAACCATCTATTAGGCCGTCCCCAGGAACCGATTCAATCTATGTCCCGGAAAACGCGGAATCTTTAGCTGAGCCCATGGACATTGACATGAGAGGTAGCACGCCACACCCGGGGATCACCTCGGCAAACCCGGGGACTACCTCGCTAGACCCGGGGACTGTTCAGCATGATCCAGCTGAAGTTATGCCGGTGGATCGGATGGAAATTGATGAGGAGATGTTCCCTGCGCGAGCAGTACCAGCTTGGGCACTGCCTATATACCAGTTCTTGAAAGATGGAACGTTACCCACTGAGGAAGTGCTAGCCAGGCAAACTCAGAGGAGAGCCAAAGCTTACACAATCATCAATTCCGAGCTGTACAAACGGAGTGTAACCAATGTCCTCCAGCGGTGTGTTGACCCGAAAGAAGGACTTGACATCCTCCAAGATATACACCAGGGAGAATGCGGGCATCATGCCTCATCCCGGGCCTTAGTGGCAAAGGCGTTCCGGCATGGATTCTACTGGCCAAGTGCCTTGGAGCAAGCAGAAGATCTGGTGAGAAAATGCAATGGTTGTCAAAGGTACGCCACCAAGACACATATGCCTATGTCGGAACTCAAAACCATACCAATTACATGGCCATTTGTTGTGTGGTGCTTGGATATGGTTGGCCCGTTCAAACCAGCAAGAGGAAACATGACGCACATTCTGGTCATGGTGGACAAGTTTACAAAATGGATCAAAGTGAAGCCTATAAGAAAATGTGATGGAGCAACGGCCGTGACATTTCTCAAAGACATCATCTTGAGATAAGGTTATCCACACAACATTATAACTGATAATGGAACAAATTTCACGGAAGGAGCATTTGCACGCTTTTGCCGAGACAAGAAAATCCGACTCGACGTAGCCTCGGTAGCCCACCCCGCATCGAACGGACAAGTGGAAAGATCCAACGGATTAGTATTATCCGGGATAAAACCCTGGCTCATTGAGCCGCTGCAAAGATCAGCGGGGTGCTGGATAGAAGAACTACCAGTGGTATTGTGGAGTTTAAGAACAACTCCGAATCGATCAATAGGCTACACGCTGTTCTTTCTGGTATATGGGGCAGAAGCTGTATTACCAGCCGACATAGAGCATGATTCGCCTAGGGTCACCCAATACATAGAACCCGAAGTGCAAGAAGCCCGGCAAAATGATGTTGATCTGCTGGAAGAAGCGAGAGAACTGGCACTGTCCAGATCCACCATATATCAGCAAAATCTCCGACGCTATCATAGCCGGAAAGTGTGCCCCCGAGTCTTCCGGGAAGGCGATCTGGTGCTCCGGTTGGTATAGCGTACCACTAGCATGCATAAATTATCCCCCCCCCATGGGAAGGACCATTTATTGTGAGCAAAGCATTGCACAATGATTCCTACTATCTTATAGATGCAAAGCCACAGGAAAAGAACAAGACGGACAGGTCCGGAGAATTGCTGCTGTCCAACAAGAATTGGCTTCATGGCAAGCAAGGGAACAAGTTTGGAATTGCGTAGCACATGAAAAACTACTAAGGAAACGATCCTATTCCAGCTAACGTTTTTTTCGGACTAACCCCGTATTTACTTTCAAGCTATTATGTTGAATTATTTTGAGCCAAGCCTCAAAGTTTCTCAGTATTGTTAAAATGATTCTTGAGGCTCAGATTCGTAAGTCGTAAAACCGAATCAAGGTAGACATGGATCGAGCCAGAGAATTGGACGAACAAGAAAATGAAACTCGGGGACTACGCCCAAGTTAATCCGGCATACAAGCATAGTAGCAAAATATCATGTATTCAGCATACAATTGCACCCGGCATACCGGGGATCTAATAAATTTTCAAGTTTTTTCAACTAAGGAACGACAGGAGGAGGAAGTTCGGCGTCATCATCACTATCTTCAATATCTGAAGCAGCATCCTCTCCATCATCGCCCGACCCATCCTCCACGTTCTCCATCTGCTCCTCCTCGCCGGATTCCAGAAAGCTCGGCCCCTCAACCCAGTCATGGATGGGAGAATATTCAACAAGGCTGTAGGCGCAAGCCTGGCGCCGAGCTACCCACTCCGGATCATCGGTCCATTTGGATCCGGTGCACCGGCGTGTGAGGAGGCTCAGGTCGATCTTCTCGTACCATGTAAGGATATGATGGAGGAGGGTATCTGCCGCGGCACGCCCGGTGGATTCTCTCCAGTGATCAAGATGTGTCTCGATTTCCAATAGCTTCTCAGCAAGGAGTGTGATCCTTTTCGGAGCGCTCTCGCTTGGCCAGAAAGTGTTGAAGATCCGGACTGCAACGTTGAGGAGATCTTTCCCATAGTTCTTGATGGTTTCCACCCGAGCTGACACGCTGACCAACAGGTCCTCCATGTCTAAGGGGATGCTCTCACCATTAGGAGCGACGGGAGTACCCCTCTCTCGGCGGAATTTGGCAACAGCAGCACTGGCGATGGGAGTACCCTCTGGAAAGTTATCTGAAAATAAGGAAAGGGAAGATGCTGAAGCAAAGGCATATGAGCTAACCCGGAAAACTATGTCGGAAAAGGGGAAGAAACTTATGGGAGATATGACGATGGATCTGGGTCAACTCCTTGATACAACTGTCGCGTCTCTGGCGAAGTTGTTCAATCTTAGCAAGCGCCGACCCAAGCTGGACCTCGGATTCCTTGAGCAGGTCCTGGTCCTTGGAGATCTGGAGGGTAAAGCGCTCACGCTCTTCGGTGAAGTTCTGGCCAACTTTTTGGAGCTCGGTTTTGTGTTGGGCCTTCATCTTCTCCATCTCGGCCTTGAGTTTGGCTATTTCGTCGTCCTTGGTCCGAAGGAGGGCGAGCTCATCGTTCTTCTTCTTCAGCTCGGCTTGATGGTGTTCTGCTTGTTCGAGAAAATGCAGCATCATATCAGGCACGGGCACACTATCCTCAAGCGATGCTGAAATAGTGTGTTGACCCGGCAAAGCCGAGGAGTGAATGTTTGCCGAGCCAAGGAGAAGAAGGAATGGAAAACACAACAACGTTGGCCGAAAGAGGACATACCTCGGATTTCCTCCAAGTTCTTCCGCATAATCTTGTTTTCAGCCTCCACCCTAGCCGCAAAAAACCGAATAAGGAGGTTAGTCCGGCAGAAACAAATGAAACGGATAGGTGTTAAGAGAGGAAATTACCCCTCTTTTCATGCTCCGCGCCAAGTGCAACGTGTTTTGCACACAAGATCTTGTGGGTATCAAGCAGGCGCTAAAACTTGGCGCTTCGGCGATTGGTGGTTACCTGACAAAGGTACAGGCGTGTAAAATTAGTTCGTTGCATATTCGAAGTATACGAAATCCGGGCCAAGCGGAACTTAACCCGACTCTAGGTGTGTGCATATTCGAAGTATACGAAATCCGGGCCAAGCGGAACTTAACCCGGCTCTAGGTGTGTGCATATTCGAAGTATACGAAATCCGGGCCAAGTGGAACTTAACCCGGCTCTAGGTGTGTGCATATTCGAAGTATACGAAATCCGGGCCAAGTGGAACTTAACCCGGCTCTAGGTGTGTGCATATTCGAAGTATACGAAATCCGGGCCAAGCAGAACTTAACCCGGCTCTAGGTGTGTGCATATTCGAAGTATACGAGATCCGGGCCAAGCGGAACTTAACCCGACTCTAGGTGTGTGCATATTCGAAGTGTGCGAGGTCCGGGCCAAGTGGAACTTAACCCGGCTCTAGGTGTGTGCATATTTGAAGTTTACATGCAGCTACGTTGATCTTCTAATGAGCATCCGGCCGAGTAACAAGTTACTCCGCCGGAGGCTCGGGGACTAATGGTTATTATCTACAGCATGTAAAGAAGAAACGACGTACCTCCATCATACGCCCAGCAAGGTTAATGGCCTTGGCGGCGGTATTCATCTGAGCGGAAAATTCAGCTGGGCCAAACTTTTCCGGGAGATCGTCGTTGTAGACGAACTCCGCCTTATTCCAGTTCATGACAAACTCGATGAGGCTCGGAGGGTACCGTTCGCTAGTGGGCATGTGAGGTGCCACCAAGCCCTTTGCGTGAGCTTCTTTCCTTTCAATCAGGGCAAGAGCTGGGCTAGTGTGAAGAACCATCTGCTGCAAATCGGCTGGCTCGGCAGGAGGATCCGTCGCTGCTGGTGACTTCTTTGGAAGCATTGACGACAAGGTTCGCTGCCCGGCCTCGACGGAGGTGGACTTGCCTTTGGCTTGCTGGGAGGACGTGACCACAGTAGATTTTCCCTTGGAAGCCGCTGGAGTGGTTCCTCGCCGAGCTTGGGATGACTCGGACGAGGCAGATGGACTTGGCACGGGAGCTTTGGTGGCTGGTGCTGGAGCTGCTATTGGTTTCTTCGGAGCCGGGACAGGCGCTGGTTCGGTAACTGGTGCTGGAGCTGCTGCTGGTGCTGGAATTGCGGTAGACTTGGTGGTTGTTGGTTGCGGCAATGCCGAAGTAACGGACGTCGTTGCCTCGGCCGATCCGACCCCTCCCGATCCGAGGTCGTGTTCCTCTGAAGGAGGTACTACGGAACCCGGAGCGGCCGCAGAGCCCTCCGGAATAGGGCTTAGTGGGCGTGACTCGTCATCACGAGGAGGGGAAGGACCGGACCGAAGGGGAGAGGAGATGCTCGATCCGCTCTGAGGGACCTCCACAGGAGCCCTGCAAAAGAAAATAATGTCAGGAGTGAAATTACCCCGAGGCAGGGAGAAGTGTGTTGCGCAGTGAAAAATGACTTACGCATCCGAGGTCTCGGCCTCCTTAGGTTTCCGGGGCCTCCGTGCCAGGACTTTGCCTGCCCGTTTGGAGGCAGTCTTGTCTCCGGCCTTCTTTTGCCTTTTGGTAGGCTGAGAAGGTTCGGAAGAAGAACTTCACGCGGATCCGCGCTTCTTCTTCGACACCACCGGAACAGGCTCGCCCGTGGCAACTGGAGAATCCTCGTGGATGTGCCCACCGGGGTTAGCTGATGTCGGGAAGGCAAAAGAAAGAGGGACAACCTCAACGGGTTCAATCACGTCGATATCCGAGTCATCCTCATCGTCCGGCCAATCTCTAAAAGAAGAGAATTTACCGCTGGGTCGTTTGGTGGCGTCGGTGGTGGGGAGGAACATCTCCTGGTCTGGCTCCTCCTCATCCGGGATTTCTCGGTCCGAGGCCCACTTAAGGGTCGGATCAGTACCATCCTCGAGGGTTTGCTAGAGAAACAGCTGAGAAAAAAGCACAAGGAGCAGAGTCAAAAATACGATAAGAACCGACACGTAATTGATCCGAAATAAGTTTACTCCGTGAAGCTTACCACGGGAGGGATCCTGTCGCGGCAGTAATGCTCAATTCCCCACGTCCATTCGGCGGAAAAATCCTTATGGGTGGTGAAAAGAGCCTTGACCCGGCGGAAGATCTCCGTATTGCTCAACTCGAACGAGGAGGTTCGGTTGGGGTCGCGGCTGAAGCTCATATGGCACAACTTGTGAGTGCGCCGCTGGAGGGGAGAGATTCGGTTGCGCACAAATGTGATCATGGCATCCTCGTTGCGCAATCCGAGCTTCTTCAGGTCCGCAAACCTTTTTTTGACTTGGTTGGGCAGAGCTGTAGGTTTTTTGGCGACTTCCTCCCAGAAATTCGTGTCCGGGGGACCCGGAGCGTAGGGCAGCAACCGGATCAAGTCTTCGGTGCCTTTGTTCCGGACGTAGAAGAAGGTCCGGGCCCATCCTTTGCAGGAGTCAAGCCCGGTGACCCGGGGAAAGATTGAAAACCTCCGGGGCGAGATCGAGGCAGCTCCGAACTGAGTGAGTTGCTTGTCCTCCGACTCGATGTGGATGTTGGGGACGACATTGCAACGGAGGCCGAAGAACCGGATCCACAGCTCCTCCGTGGGCCATAGTCCGGTGTAGCCCTCGATCGAAGAGACGAAAGCAGACAGAGAGGTGATGGCGTTCGCCGGGAGATGATGTGGTTGCAGGTGATAGGTCCGGACCTAGTCCCGGAAGAAATCACTCACCGGGAGACCAAACCCCCGTTGGAAATGGGATAGGAAAACGACGAATTCACCTGGATTGGGTGAGAGGGCCAATTCCGAGGAGGGGAGACGAGCGGCGACGCCAGCGGGAATACGCCGGGTCCGGTAGAGCCAGTCGATGTCGTCCTGGTAGACCCACCAACCGGCCCACGGGCCACGGTCTGCCGCGCCGACGTCCTCCTCCATCTCCTGCTCGACGACGATGAGCTCCTCCTCCGTCATCTCGAATCTGCTGTCCTCGCTGGAGCTGGCGGCGGCGGGGCTCTGCGGTCTAGATTGACGAGGACCCGTGGCTAAGCAGTGGTGCAGCAGTGGCTGCGGTGCGGAGGCACGGAGAAGGTACGGCGGCGGCGCTGCTGCAACAGGCACTGGCGGCGGCGCGGTCGCAAGGAAGAAGAAGAGGAACGGGCGAAGGGGCGCGGAGATGGAAAAGTGCTAAGGGGCGCGCCCCTCCCCTATTTAACTGCCCCTAGTAATCAATAAGTGGGATCGCGCTGTGCTGGAGAGCCACGCGCTATGGCCGTGTATCACCAGCATTAGCCAATCAGAGAGAAGCCACAGCGGAGGCCACAGAGCAAATATGATCCCATGAAACGACGTGTAGTTGCGGTAAACGAGGAGACAGGCGTGACGTAACCCGCGCGCAGTAATCACTGACAGTTACTGCGGCAGTTACAGTGCAGGCCCTTAAAATGAGGCAACGCAATGATTAACCCTTACGTGGGTTGGCGTATGAGAGAAGGAAGCAAGGTCCGGATCCGAGCCTCCATGGTAACCCGGCCGACAAGTGAAAACTTGAAATGTGCAGAGGGAAAGTAAAACCATAGGATCCGAGCTACAATGGTAATCCGGCCGGCAAGTGAAAACTTGGAACATGCGAAGGGAACGTAAATCCATACAATCTGAGACAAGAAGTTAACCCGGAACTAGACGTCCGAGGCTCAAATACGAATGAACCTGATGTGGCCTTAACGACCAAGGCCGCTAAGGCCGCACCAGGTTCTGGGACTAATGTTGGGGGGATAACCCCGGGTAGGGTCACTCCGGGGTATAAGGGCCGAGTTAGCCGAGGGTCGGCAAGGTCAAAGCGGATGCTGGCCGAGTCACCTCAAGGCAGGCCGGATCACGGAGTAACCTGGACCAGGGGGTCGCCTAACATTGTCTTGTCCGACTTAAGGAGTAAGTCGGAAATGTTTGTCTAGCTTATATGCAGGAACATGTATGGCAGGATCTACTATGGTCCGGATCCTCGCTTGGGTTCTAGGAGAAGGAAGGAATCTGTCTGGTCAAAAAAGAAGGTCCGGTGCGTACTGGATGAGCGAATAAAGCAAGGGCAGGACCACCGGATCGTGGCCGACAAGGGTGACGACGCTCACGTCGGCTGACGCGGGAGCCGCAGAGGCTACGTCGCTAAAGCAAGTGTGACGCGGGGGAAAAGCACCCCTATCGGGTTACTACTTTGGGAGGGGGCATATTCTTAGGAATATGCCTCCACGTATGCCCTAGGCCAGGACCGAACCACCTCTATATAAGGGGGGGTTAGGGTTCTGGTAAGGGGGTTGGGTTTTTTCTGATAGAGAGTTGGGAGAATTATAGTTGGTTGAGCACTAGTGGATCTAAGGTTCTTGGGCTAGTTGGTAGGCAAGAGTAAGAGAGTTTCTTCTTCCTCCTCTTGTCAATACAGCTCGAGGAGCATTTGTAATCTTGGAGATTGAACATCAATACAAAGCTTCTGTGTAGAGATTCACTCTACTATCTCTCCCTGGATTCCCCTAGCGCATATTAGTCCCCACCTTTAGCCTATCCATGGCATCTGCCGTGACACCACCACGACCGTAATTGCATGTGTGTTCATGTCACAAACCACACATGGATTCACCAATGTCATTGCATGTGTGTTCTTTTCACAAACCACATTTGGATCCACTGGAGTCATTGCATGTGTATTCTTTTCACAAACCACACATGGATCCACGAGAGTCATTGCACGTGTGTTATTTCCACAAACCACATGGATCAACCAATGTCATTACTTGTGTGTTCTTTCCACAATCCGCATGGATCAACCAGTGTCATTGCATGTGCGTTCTTTCCACAAACCACACATGGAACCACCGGAGTAATTGCATGTGTGTTCATGCGACAAACCCAAATGGATCCACCAATGTCATTGCATGTGTGTTCTTTCCATGAACCACATATGGATCAACCAGACTCATTGCATGTGTGTTCTTTCCACAAACCACACATGGATCCACCAGAGTAATTGCATGTGTGTTCATGTCACAAACCACAAATGGATCCACCAATGTCATTTCATGTGTGTTCTTTCCATGAACCACATATGGATCCACCAATGCCATTGCATGTGTGTTCTTTCCACGAACCACATAAGGATCCACCAGAGTCATTGCATGTGTGTTCTTTTCACAAACCACATATGGATCCACTAGAGTCATTGCATGTGTGTTCTTTCCACAAACCACATATGGATCCACCAGAGTCATTGCATGTGTGTTCTTTCCACAAACCAAATATGGATCCACCAATGTCATTGCATGTGTGTTCTTTTCACAAACCACATATGGATCCACTAGAGTCATTGCATGTGTGTTCTTTTCAAAAACCACACATGGATCCACCAGAGTAATTTCATGTGTGTTCATGTCGCAAACCACACATGGATCCACCAATGTCATTGCATGTGTGTTCTTTACATGAACCACATATGGATCCACCAATGTCGCTACATGTGTGTTCTTTCCACAAACCACATATGGATCCACCAGAGTCATTGCATGTGTGTTCTTTTCACAAACCACATATGGATCCACTAGAGTCATTGCATGTGTGTTCTTTCCATAAACCACATATGGATCAACAAATGTGACTGCATGTGTGTTCTTTCCACAAACCAAATATGGATCCACCAATGTCATTGCATGTGTGTTCTTTTCACAAACCACATATGGATCCACTAGAGTAATTGCATGTGTGTTCTTTTCACAAACCACACATGGATCCATCTGAGTCATTGCACGTGTGTTCTTTCCACAAAACACATGGATCAACCAATGTCATTACATGTGTGTTCTTTCCACAAACCACATGGATAAACCAGAGTCATTGCATGTGTGTTCTTTCCACAAACCACACATGGAACCACCAGAGTAATTGCATGTGTGTTGATGTGACAAACCACAGATGGATCCACCAATGTCATTGCATGTGTGTTCTTTCCACAAACCACATATGGATCTACTAGAGTCATTGCCTGTGTTCTTTTCACAAACCTCATATGGATCCACTAGAGTCATTGCATGTGTGTTCTTTCCACAAACCAATATGGATCCACTAGAGTCATTGCATGTGTGTTCTTTTCCCAAACCACATATGGATCCACTAGAGTCATTGCATGTGTGTTCTTTCCACAAACCACATACGGATCCACCAGAGTCATTGCATGTCTGTTTTTTCCACAAATCACCTGGATCAACCAGAGTCATTGCATGTGTGTTCTTTCCACAAACCACACATGCATCCACCAGAGTAATTTCATGTGTGTTCTTTTCACAAACCACATATGGATCAACAAATGTCATTGCATGTGTGTCCTTTTCACAAACGACATATGGATCCACCAATGTCATTGCATGTGTGTTCTTTCCATGAACCACATATGGATCCACTAGAGTCATTGCATGTGTGTTCTTTCCACAAACCACATATGGATCCACCAGAGTCATTGCATGTGTGTTCTTTCCACAAACCAAATATGGATCCACCAATGTCATTGCATGTGTGTTCTTTTCACAAACCACATATGGATCCACTAGAGTCATTGCATGTGTGTTCTTTTCAAAAACCACACATGGATCCACCAGAGTAATTTCATGTGTGTTTATGTCACAAACCACACATGGATCCACCAATGTCATTGCATGTGTGTTCTTTCCATGAACCACATATGGATCCACCAATGTCGCTACATGTGTGTTCTTTCCACAAACCACATATGGATCAACCAGAGTCATTGCATGTGTGTTCTTTTCACAAACCACATATGGATCCACTAGAGTCATTGCTTGTGTGTTCTTTCCACAAACCACATATGGATCAACAAATGTGACTGCATGTGTGTTCTTTCCACAAACCAAATATGGATCCACCAATGTCATTGCATGTGTGTTCTTTTCACAAACCACATATGGATCCACTAGAGTAATTGCATGTGTGTTCTTTTCACAAACCACACATGGATCCACCTGAGTCATTGCACGTGTGTTCTTTCCACAAACCACATGGATAAACCAGAGTCATTGCATGTGTGTTCTTTCCACAAACCACACATGGAACCACCAGAGTAATTGCATGTGTGTTGATGTGACAAACCACAGATGGATCCACCAGTGTCATTGCATGTGTGTTCTTTCCACAAACCACATATGGATCTACTAGAGTCATTGCCTGTGTTCTTTTCACAAACCTCATATGGATCCACTAGAGTCATTGCATGTGTGTTCTTTCCACAAACCACATATGGATCCACTAGAGTCATTGCATGTGTGTTCTTTTCCCAAACCACATATGGATCCACTAGAGTCATTGCATGTGTGTTCTTTCCACAAACAACATACGGATCCACCAGAGTCACTGCATGTCTGTTTTTTCCACAAATCACCTAGATCAACCAGAGTCATTGCATGTGTGTTCTTTCCACAAACCACACATGCTTCCACCAGAGTAGTTGCATGTGTGTTCTTTTCACAAACCACATATGGATCAACAAATGTCATTGCATGTGTGTCCTTTTCACAAACGACATATGGATCCACCAATGTCATTGCATGTGTGTTCTTTCCATGAACCACATATGGATCCACTAGAGTCATTGCATGTGTGTTCTTTCCATAAACCACATATGGATCCACCAGAGTCATTGCATGTGTGTTCTTTGCACAAACCAAATATGGATCCACCAATGTCATTGCATGTGTGTTCTTTTCACAAACCACATATGGATCCACTAGAGTCATTGCATGTGTGTTCTTTTCAAAAAACCACACATGGATCCACCAGAGTAATTTCATGTGTGTTCATGTCACAAACCACACATGGATCCACCAATGTCATTGCATGTGTGTTCTTTCCATGAACCACATATGGATCCACCAATGTTGCTACATGTGTGTTCTTTCCACAAACCACATATGGATCCACCAGAGTCATTGCATGTGTGTTCTTTTCACAAACCACATATGGATCCACTAGAATCATTGCATGTGTGTTCTTTCCAAAAACCACATATGGATCCTCCAGAGTCATTGCATGTGTGTTCTTTCCACAAACAAAATATGGATCCAGCAATGTCATTGCATGTGTGTTCTTTTCACAAACCACATATGGATCCACTAGAGTCATCGCATGTGTGTTCTTTTCAAAAACCACACATGGATCCACCAGAGTAATTTCATGTGTGTTCATGTCACAAACCACACATGGATCCACCAATGTCATTGCATGTGTGTTCTTTCCATGAACCACATATGGATCCACCAGTGTGGCTACATGTGTGTTCTTTCCACAAACCACATATGGATCCACCAGAGTCATTGCATGTGTGTTCTTTTCACAAACCACATATGGATCCACTAGAGTCATTGCTTGTGTGTTCTTTCCACAAACCACATATTGATCAACAAATGTGACTGCATGTGTGTTCTTTCCACAAACCAAATATGGATCCACCAATGTCATTGCATGTGTGTTCTTTTCACAAACCACATATGGATCCACTAGAGTAATTGCATGTGTGTTATTTTCACAAACCACACATGGATCCACCTGAGTCATTGCACGTGTGTTCTTTCCACAAAACACATGGATCAACCAATGTCATTACATGTGTGTTCTTTCCACAAACCACATGGATAAACCAGAGTCATTGCATGTGTGTTCTTTCCACAAACCACACATGGAACCACCAGAGTAATTGCATGTGTGTTGATGTGACAAACCACAGATGGATCCACCAATGTCATTGCATGTGTGTTCTTTCCACAAACCACATATGGATCTACTAGAGTCATTGCCTGTGTTCTTTTCACAAACCTCATATGGATCCACTAGAGTCATTGCATGTGTGTTCTTTCCACAAACCACATATGGATCCACTAGAGTCATTGCATGTGTGTTCTTTTCCCAAACCACATATGGATCCACTAGAGTCATTGCATGTGTGTTCTTTCCACAAACCACATACGAATCCACCAGAGTCATTGCATGTTTGTTTTTTCCACAAATCACCTGGATCAACCATAGTCATTGCATGTGTGTTCTTTCCACAAACCACACATGCATCCACCAGAGTAATTGCATGTGGTTTCTTTTCACAAACCACATATGGATCAACAAATGTCATTGCATGTGTGTCCTTTTCACAAACGACATATGGATCCACCAATGTCATTGCATGTGTGTTCTTTCCATGAACCACATATGGATCCACCAATGTCATCGCATGTGTGTTCTTTCCACAAACCACATATGGATCCACAAGAGTCATTGCATGTGTGTTCTTTTCACAAACAACATATGGATCCACTAGAGTCATTGCATGTGTGTTCTTTTCACAAACCATATATGGATCAACGAATGTCATTGCATGTGTGTTATTTTCCACAAACCACATATTGATCCACTAGAGTAATTGTATGTGTGTTCTTTTCACAAACCACATATGAATCAACAAATGTCATTGCATGTGTGTTCTTTTCACAAACCATATATGGATTCACCAATGTCATTGCATGTGTGTTCTTTTCACAAACCACATATGTAACCACTAGAGTAATTGCATGTGTGTTCTTTTCCACAACCCACATATGGATCCACTAGAGTCATTGCATGTGTGTTCTTTTCACAGACAACACATGGATCCACCAGAGTCATTGCATGTGTGTTCTTTCCACAAACCACATGGATCAACCAATGTCATTACATGTGTTGTCTTTCCACAAACCACATGGATAAACCAGAGTCATTGCATGTGTGTTCTTTCCACAAACCACACATGGATCCACCAGAGTAATTGCATGTTTGTTCATGTCACAAACCACACATGGATCCACCAATGTCATTGCATGTGTGTTCTTTCCATGAAGCACATATGGATCAACCAGAGTCATTGCATGTGTGTTCTTTCCACAAACCACACATGGATCCACCAATGTCATTGCATGTGTGTTCTTTCCATGAAGCACATATGGATCAACCAGAGTCATTGCATGTGTGTTCTTTCCACAAACCACATATGGATCAACCAGACTCATTGCATGTGTGTTCTTTCCACAAACCACACATGGATCCACCAGAGTAATTGCATGTGTGTTCATGTCACAAACCACAGATGGATCCACCAATGTCATTGCATGTGTGTTCTTTCCACAAACCACATATGGATCCACTAGAGTCATTGCCTGTGTTCTTTTCACAAACCTCATATGGATCCAATAGAGTCATTGCATGTGTGTTCTTTCCACAAACCATATATGGATCCACTAGAGTCATTGCATGTGTGTTCTTTTCCCAAACCACATATGGATCCACTAGAGTCATTACATGTGTGTTCTTTCCACAAACTACATACGGATCCACCAGAGTCATTGCATGTCTGTTTTTACCACAAACCACATGGATCAACCAAAGTCATTGCATGTGTGTTCTTTCCACAAACCACACATGGATCCACCAGAGTAATTGCATGTGTCGTCTTTTCACAAACCACATATGGATCAACAAATGTCATTGCATGTGTGTTCTTTTCACAAACGACATATGGATCCACCAATGTCATTGCATGTGTGTTCTTTCCATGAACCACATATGGATCCACCAATTTCATTGCATGTGTGTTCATTCCAAAACCACATATGGATCCACTAGAGTCATTGCATGTGTGTTCTTTTCACAAACAACATATGGATCTACTAGAGTCATTGCATGTGTGTTCTTTTCACAAACCATATATGGATCAACCAATGTCATTGCATGTGTGTTATTTTCCACAAACCACATATTCATCCACTAGAGTAATTGCATGTGTGTTCTATTCACAAACCACATATGGATCAACAAATGTCATTGCATGTGTGTTCTTTTCACAAACCATATATGGATTCACTAATTTCATCCCATGTGTGTTCTTTCCACAAACCACATATGTAACCACTAGAGTAATTGCATGTGTGTTCTTTTCCACAAACCACATATGGATCCACTAGCGTCATTGCATGTCTGTTCTTTTCACAAACAACACATGGATCCACCAGAGTCATTGCATGTGTGTTCTTTCCACAAACCACATGGGTCAACCAATGTCATTACATGTGTGGTCTTTCCACAAACCACATGGATAAACGAGAGTCATTACATGTGTGTTCTTTCCACAAACCACATGGATAAACGAGAGTCATTGCATGTGTGTTCTTTCCACAAACGACACATGGATCCACCAGAGTAATTGCATGTGTGTTCATGTCACAAACCACACATGGATCCACCAATTTCATTGCACGTGTGTTCTTTCCATGAACCACATATGGGTCCACCAATGTCATTGCATGTGTGTTCTTTCCATGAACCACATATGGATCAACTAGAGTCATTGCATGTGTGTTCTTTCCACAAACCACACATGGATCCACCAGAGTAATTGCATGTGTGTTCATGTCACAAACCACACATGGATCCACCAATGTCATTGCATGTGTGTTCTTTTCACAAACCACATATGGATCCACTAGAGTCATTGCATGTGTGTTCTTTTCACAAACCACACATGGATCCACCAGAGTCATTGCACGTGTGTTCTTTCCAGAAACCACATGGATCAACCAATGTCATTACTTGTGTGTTCTTTCCACAAACCACATGGATCAACCAGAGTGATTGCATGTATGTTATTTCCACAAACCACACATGGAACCACCAGAGTAATTGCATGAGTGTTCATGTGACATACCACAAATGGATCCACCAATGTCATCGCATGTGTGTTCTTTCCATGAACCACATATGGATCAACCAGAGTCATTGCATGTGTGTTCTTTCCACGAACCACATAAGGATCCACCAGAGTCATTGCATGTGTGTTCTTTTCACAAACCACATTTGGATCCACTAGAGTCATTGCATGTGTGTTCTTTCCACAAACCACATATGGATCCACCAGAGTCATTGCATGTGTGTTCTTTTCACAAACCACATATGGATCCACTAGAGTCATTGCATGTGTGTTCTTTTCAAAAACCACACATGGATCCACCAGAGTAATTTCATGTGTGTTCATGTCGCAAACCACACATGGATCCACCAATGTCATTGCATGTGTGTTCTTTCCATGAACCACATATGGATCCACCAATGTCGCTACATGTGTGTTCTTTCCACAAACCACATATGGATCGACCAGAGTCATTGGATGTGTGTTCTTTTCACAAACCACATATGGATCCACTAGAGTCATTGCATGTGTGTTCTTTCCACAAACCACATATGGATCAACAAATGTGACTGCATGTGTGTTCTTTCCACAAACCAAATATGGATCCACCAATGTCATTGCATGTGTGTTCTTTTCACAAACCACATATGGATCCACTAGAGTAATTGCATGTGTGTTCTTTTCACAAACCACACATGGATCCACCTGAGTCATTGCACGTGTGTTCTTTCCACAAAACACATGGATCAACCAATGTCATTACATGTGTGTTCTTTCCACAAACCACATATGGATCAACAAATGTCATTGCATGTGCGTCCTTTTCACAAACGACATATGGATCCACCAATGTCATTGCATGTGTGTTCTTTCCATGAACCACATATGGATCCACTAGAGTCATTGCATGTGTGTTCTTTCCACAAACCACATATGGATCCACCAGAGTCATTGCATGTGTGTTCTTTCCACAAACCAAATATGGATCCACCAATGTCATTGCATGTGTGTTCTTTTCACAAACCACATATGGATCCACTAGAGTCATTGCATGTGTGTTCTTTTCAAAAACCACACATGGATCCACCAGAGTAATTTCATGTGTGTTCATGTCACAAACCACACATGGATCCACCAATGTCATTGCATGTGTGTTCTTTCCATGAACCACATATGGATCCACCAATGTCGCTACATGTGTGTTCTTTCCACAAACCACATATGGATCCACCAGAGTCATTGCATGTGTGTTATTTTCACAAACCACATATGGATCCACTAGAGTCATTGCTTGTGTGTTCTTTCCACAAACCACATATGGATCAACAAATGTGACTGCATGTGTGTTCTTTCCACAAACCAAATATGGATCCACCAATGTCATTGCATGTGTGTTCTTTTCACAAACCACATATGGATCCACTAGAGTAATTGCATGTGTGTTCTTTTCACAAACCACACATGGATCCACCTGAGTCATTGCACGTGTGTTCTTTCCACAAAACACATGGATCAACCAATGTCATTACATGTGTGTTCTTTCCACAAACCACATGGATAAACCAGAGTCATTGCATGTGTGTTCTTTCCACAAACCACACATGGAACCACCAGAGTAATTGCATGTGTGTTGATGTGACAAACCACAGATGGATCCACCAGTGTCATTGCATGTGTGTTCTTTCCACAAACCACATATGGATCTACTAGAGTCATTGCCTGTGTTCTTTTCACAAACCTCATATGGATCCACTAGAGTCATTGCATGTGTGTTCTTTCCACAAACCACATATGGATCCACTAGAGTCATTGCATGTGTGTTCTTTTCCCAAACCACATATGGATCCACTAGAGTCATTGCATGTGTGTTCTTTCCACAAACAACATACGGATCCACCAGAGTCATTGCATGTCTGTTTTTTCCACAAATCACCTGGATCAACCAGAGTCATTGCATGTGTGTTCTTTCCACAAACCACACATGCATCCACCAGAGTAATTGCATGTGTGTTCTTTTCACAAACCACATATGGATCAACAAATGTCATTGCATGTGTGTCCTTTTCACAAACGACATATGGACCCACCAATGTCATTGCATGTGTGTTCTTTCCATGAACCACATATGGATCCACTAGAGTCATTGCATGTGTGTTCTTTCCACAAACCACATATGGATCCACCAGACTCATTGCATGTGTGTTCTTTGCACAAACCAAATATGGATCCACCAATGTCATTGCACGTGTGTTCTTTTCACAAACCACATATGGATCCACTAGAGTCATTGCATGTGTGTTCTTTTCAAAAACCACACATGGATCCACCAGAGTAATTTCATATGTGTTCATGTCACAAACCACACATGGATCCACCAATGTCATTGCATGTGTGTTCTTTCCATGAACCACATATGGATCCACCAATGTCGCTACATGTGTGTTCTTTCCACAAACCACATATGGATCCACCAGAGTCATTGCATGTGTGTTATTTTCACAAACCACATATGGATCCACTAGAGTCATTGCTTGTGTGTTCTTTCCACAAACCACATATGGATCAACAAATGTGACTGCATGTGTGTTCTTTCCACAAACCAAATATGGATCCACCAATGTCATTGCATGTGTGTTCTTTTCACAAACCACATATGGATCCACTAGAGTAATTGCATGTGTGTTCTTTTCACAAACCACACATGGATCCACCTGAGTCATTGCACGTGTGTTCTTTCCACAAAACACATGGATCAACCAATGTCATTACATGTGTGTTCTTTCCACAAACCACATGGATAAACCAGAGTCATTACATGTGTGTTCTTTCCACAAACCACACATGGAACCACCAGAGTAATTGCATGTGTGTTGATGTGACAAACCACAGATGGATCCACCAGTGTCATTGCATGTGTGTTCTTTCCACAAACCACATATGGATCTACTAGAGTCATTGCCTGTGTTCTTTTCACAAACCTCATATGGATCCACTAGAGTCATTGCATGTGTGTTCTTTCCACAAACCACATATGGATCCACTAGAGTCATTGCATGTGTGTTCTTTTCCCAAACCACATATGGATCCACTAGAGTCATTGCATGTGTGTTCTTTCCACAAACAACATACGGATCCACCAGAGTCATTGCATGTCTGTTTTTTCCACAAATCACCTGGATCAACCAGAGTCATTGCATGTGTGTTCTTTCCACAAACCACACATGCATCCACCAGAGTAATTGCATGTGTGTTCTTTTCACAAACCACATATGGATCAACAAATGTCATTGCATGTGTGTCCTTTTCACAAACGACATATGGACCCACCAATGTCATTGCATGTGTGTTCTTTCCATGAACCACATATGGATCCACTAGAGTCATTGCATGTGTGTTCTTTCCACAAACCACATATGGATCCACCAGACTCATTGCATGTGTGTTCTTTGCACAAACCAAATATGGATCCACCAATGTCATTGCACGTGTGTTCTTTTCACAAACCACATATGGATCCACTAGAGTCATTGCATGTGTGTTCTTTTCAAAAACCACACATGGATCCACCAGAGTAATTTCATATGTGTTCATGTCACAAACCACACATGGATCCACCAATGTCATTGCATGTGTGTTCTTTCCATGAACCACATATGGATCCACCAATGTCGCTACATGTGTGTTCTTTCCACAAACCACATATGGATCCACCAGAGTCATTGCATGTGTGTTATTTTCACAAACCACATATGGATCCACTAGAGTCATTGCTTGTGTGTTCTTTCCACAAACCACATATGGATCAACAAATGTGACTGCATGTGTGTTCTTTCCACAAACCAAATATGGATCCACCAATGTCATTGCATGTGTGTTCTTTTCACAAACCACATATGGATCCACTAGAGTAATTGCATGTGTGTTCTTTTCACAAACCACACATGGATCCACCTGAGTCATTGCACGTGTGTTCTTTCCACAAAACACATGGATCAACCAATGTCATTACATGTGTGTTCTTTCCACAAACCACATGGATAAACCAGAGTCATTACATGTGTGTTCTTTCCACAAACCACACATGGAACCACCAGAGTAATTGCATGTGTGTTGATGTGACAAACCACAGATGGATCCACCAGTGTCATTGCATGTGTGTTCTTTCCACAAACCACATATGGATCTACTAGAGTCATTGCCTGTGTTCTTTTCACAAACCTCATATGGATCCACTAGAGTCATTGCATGTGTGTTCTTTCCACAAACCACATATGGATCCACTAGAGTCATTGCATGTGTGTTCTTTTCCCAAACCACATATGGATCCACTAGAGTCATTGCATGTGTGTTCTTTCCACAAACAACATACGGATCCACCAGAGTCATTGCATGTCTGTTTTTTCCACAAATCACCTGGATCAACCAGAGTCATTGCATGTGTGTTCTTTCCACAAACCACACATGCATCCACCAGAGTAATTGCATGTGTGTTCTTTTCACAAACCACATATGGATCAACAAATGTCATTGCATGTGTGTCCTTTTCACAAACGACATATGGACCCACCAATGTCATTGCATGTGTGTTCTTTCCATGAACCACATATGGATCCACTAGAGTCATTGCATGTGTGTTCTTTCCACAAACCACATATGGATCCACCAGACTCATTGCATGTGTGTTCTTTGCACAAACCAAATATGGATCCACCAATGTCATTGCATGTGTGTTCTTTTCACAAACCACATATGGATCCACTAGAGTCATTGCATGTGTGTTCTTTTCAAAAACCACACATGGATCCACCAGAGTAATTTCATATGTGTTCATGTCACAAACCACACATGGATCCACCAATGTCATTGCATGTGTGTTCTTTCCATGAACCACATATGGATCCACCAATGTCGCTACATGTGTGTTCTTTCCACAAACCACATATGGATCCACCAGAGTCATTGCATGTGTGTTCTTTTCACAATTCACATATGGATCTACTAGAGTCATTGCTTGTGTGTTCTTTCCACAAACCACATATGGATCAACAAATGTGACTGCATGTGTGTTCTTTCCACAAACCAAATATGGATCCACCAATGTCATTGCATGTGTGTTCTTTTCACAAACCACATATGGATCCACTAGAGTCATCGCATGTGTGTTCTTTTCAAAAACCACACATGGATCCACCAGAGTAATTTCATGTGTGTTCATGTCACAAACCACACATGGATCCACCAATGTCATTGCATGTGTGTTCTTTCCATGAACCACATATGGATCCACCAGTGTCGCTACATGTGTGTTCTTTCCACAAACCACATATGGATCCACCAGAGTCATTGCATGTGTGTTCTTTTCACAAACCACATATGGATCCACTAGAGTCATTGCTTGTGTGTTCTTTCCACAAACCACATATGGATCAACAAATGTGACTGCATGTGTGTTCTTTCCACAAACCAAATATGGATCCACCAATGTCATTGCATGTGTGTTCTTTTCACAAACCACATATGGATCCACTAGAGTAATTGCATGTGTGTTCTTTTCACAAACCACACATGGATCCACTTGACTCATTGCACGTGTGTTCTTTCCACAAAACACATGGATCAACCAATGTCTTTACATGTGTGTTATTTCCACAAACCACATGGATAAACCAGAGTCATTGCATGTGTGTTCTTTCCACAAACCACACATGGAACCACCAGAGTAATTGCATGTGTGTTGATGTGACAAACCACAGATGGATCCACCAATGTCATTGCATGTGTGTTCTTTCCACAAACCACATATGGATCTACTAGAGTCATTGCCTGTGTTCTTTTCACAAACCTCATATGGATCCACTAGAGTCATTGCATGTGTGTTCTTTCCACAAACCACATATGGATCCACTAGAGTCATTGCATGTGTGTTCTTTTCCCAAACCACATATGGATCCACTAGAGTCATTGCATGTGTGTTCTTTCCACAAACCACATATGAATCCACCAGAGTCATTGCATGTCTGTTTTTTCCACAAATCACCTGGATCAACCATAATCATTGCATGTGTGTTCTTTCCACAAACCACACATGCATCCACCAGAGTAATTGCATGTGGGTTCTTTTCACAAACCACATATGGATCAACAAATGTCATTGCATGTGTGTCCTTTTCACAAACGACATATGGATCCACCAATGTCATTGCATGTGTGTTCTTTCCATGAACCACATATGGATCCACCAATGTCATCGCATGTGTGTTCTTTCCACAAACCACATATGGATCCACAAGAGTCATTGCATGTGTGTTCTTTTCACAAACAACATATGGATCCACTAGAGGCACTTCATGTGTGTTCTTTTCACAAACCATATATGGATCAACGAATGTCATTGCATGTGTGTTATTTTCCACAAACCACATATTGATCCACTAGAGTAATTGTATGTGTGTTCTTTTCACAAACCATATATGAATCAACAAATGTCATTGCATGTGTGTTCTTTTCACAAACCATATATGGATTCACCAATGTCATTGCATGTGTGTTCTTTTCACAAACCACATATGTAACCACTAGAGTAATTGCATGTGTGTTCTTTTCCACAACCCACATATGGATCCACTAGAGTCATTGCATGTGTGTTCTTTTCACAAACAACACATGGATCCACCAGAGTCATTGCATGTGTGTTCTTTCCACAAACCACATGGATCAACCAATGTCATTACATGTGTGGTCTTTCCACAAACCACATGGATAAACTAGAGTCATTGCATGTGTGTTCTTTCCACAAACCACACATGGATCCACCAGAGTAATTGCATGTTTGTTCATGTCACAAACCACACATGGATCCACCAATGTCATTGCATGTGTGTTCTTTCCATGAAGCACATATGGATCAACCAGAGTCATTGCATGTGTGTTCTTTCCAGAAACCACACATGGATCCACCAGAGTAATTGCATGTGTGTTCATGTCACAAACCACAGATGGATCCACCAATGTCATTGCATGTGTGTTCTTTGCACAAACCACATATGGATCCACTAGAGTCATTGCCTGTGTTCTTTTCACAAACCTCATATGGATCCACTAGAGTCATTGCACGTGTGTTCTTTCCACAAACCATATATGGATCCACTAGAGTCATTGCATGTGTGTTCTTTTCCCAAACCACATATGGATCCACTAGAGTCATTACATGTGTGTTCTTTCCACAAACTACATACGGATCCACCAGAGTCATTGCATGTCTGTTTTTTCCACAAACCACATGGATCAACCAAAGTCATTGCATATGTGTTCTTTCCACAAACCACACATGGATCCACCAGAGTAATTGCATGTGTCGTCTTTTCACAAACCACATATGGATCAACAAATGTCATTGCATGTGTGTTCTTTTCACAAACGACATATGGATCCACCAATGTCATTGCATGTGTGTTCTTTCCATGAACCACATATGGATCCACCAATTTCATTGCATGTGTGTTCATTCCACAAACCACATATGGATCCATTAGAGTCATTGCATGTGTGTTCTTTTCACAAACAACATATGGATCCACTAGAGTCATTGCATGTGTGTTCTTTTCACAAACCATATATGGATCAACCAATGTTATTGCATGTGTGTTATTTTCCACAAACCACATATTCATCCACTAGAGTAATTGCTTGTGTGTTCTATTCAAAAACCACATATGGATCAACAAATGTCATTGCATGTGTGTTCTTTTCACAAACCATATATGGATTCACTAATGTCATCCCATGTGTGTTCTTTCCACAAACCACATATGTAACCACTAGAGTAATTGCATGTGTGTTCTTTTCCACAAACCACATATGGATCCACTAGAGTCATTGCATGTCTGTTGTTTTCACAAACAACACATGGATCCACCAGAGTCATTGCATGTGTGTTCTTTCCACAAACCACATGGGTCAACCAATGTCATTACATGTGTGGTCTTTCCACAAACCACATGGATAAACGAGAGTCATTGCATGTGTGTTCTTTCCACAAACGACACATGGATCCACCAGAGTAATTGCATGTGTGTTCATGTCACAAACCACACATGGATCCACCAATTTCATTGCATGTGTGTTCTTTCCATGAACCACATATGGGTCCACCAATGTCATTGCATGTGTGTTCTTTCCATGAACCACATATGGATCAACTCGAGTCATTGCATGTGTGTTCTTTCCACAAACCACACATGGATCCACCAGAGTAATTGCATGTGTGTTCATGTCACAAACCACACATGGATCCACCAATGTCATTGCATGTGTGTTCTTTTCACAAACCACATATGGATCCACTAGAGTCATTGCATGTGTGTTCTTTTCACAAACCACACATGGATCCACCAGAGTCATTGCACGTGTGTTCTTTCCAGAAACCACATAGATCAACCAATGTCATTACTTGTGTGTTCTTTCCACAAACCACATGGATCAACCAGAGTGATTGCATGTATGTTATTTCCACAAACCACACATGGAACCACCAGAGTAATTGCATGAGTGTTCATGTGACATACCACAAATGGATCCACCAATGTCATCGCATGTGTGTTCTTTCCATGAACCACATATGGATCAACCAGAGTCATTGCATGTGTGTTCTTTCCACAAACCACACATGGATCCACCAGAGTAATTGCATGTGTGTTCATGACACAAACCACACATGGATCCACCAATGTCATTGCATGTGTGTTCTTTCCACAAACCACATATGGATCCACTAGATTCATTACATGTGTGTTCTTTTCACAAACCACATATGGATCCACTAGAGTCATTGCATGTGTGTTCTTTCCACAAACCACATATGGATCCACTAGAGTAATTGCATGTGTGTTCTTTTCCCAAACCACATATGGATCCACTAGAGTCATTGCATGTGTGTTCTTTCCACAAAGCACATACGGATCCACCAGAGTCATTGCATGTCTGTTTTTTCCACAAACCACATGGATCAACCAGAGTCATTGCATGTGTGTTCTTTCCACAAACAACACATGGATCCACCAGAGTAATTGCATGTGTTTTCTTTTCACAAACCACATATGGATCAACAATTGTCATTGCATGTGTGTTCTTTTCACAAACGACATATGGATCCACCAATGTCATTGCATGTGTGTTCTTTCCATGAACCACATATGGATCCACCAGTGCCATTGCATGTGTGTTCTTTCCACAAACCACATATGGATCCACTAGAGTCATTGCATGTGTGTTCTTTTCACAAACCATATATGGATCCACTAGAGTCATTGCATGTGTGTTCTTTTCACAAACCATATTTGGATCAACCAATGTCATTGCATGTGTGTTATTTTCCACAAACCATATATTGATCCACTAGAGTAATTGCATGTGTGTTCTTTTCACAAACCACATATGGATAAACAAATGGCATTGCGTGTGTGTTCTTTTAAGAAGCCACATGTGGATTCACCAATGCCATTGCATGTGTGTTCTTTCCACAAACCACATATGTAACCACTAGAGTAATTGCATGTGTGTTCTTTTCCACAAACCACATATGGATCCACTAGCGTCATTGCATGTGTGTTCTTTTCACAAACAACACATGGATCCACCAGTCATTGCATGTGTGTTCTTTCCACAAACCACATGGATCAACCAATGTCATTACATGTGTGGTCTTTCCACAAACCACATGGATAAACTAGAGTCATTGCATCTGTGTTCTTTCCACAAACCACATATGGATCCACTAGAGTCATTGCCTGTGTTCTTTTCACAAACCTCATATGGATACACTAGAGTCATTGCATGTGTGTTCTTTCCACAAACCATATATGGATCCACTAGAGTCATTGCATGTGTGTTCTTTTCCCAAACCACATATGGATCCACTAGAGTCATTACATGTGTATTCTTTCCACAAACTACATACAGATCCACCAGAATCATTGCATGTCTGTTTTTTCCACAAACCACATGGATCAACCAGAGTCATTGCATGTGTGTTCTTTCCACAAACCACACATGGATCGACCAGAGTAATTGTATGTGTCTTCTTTTCACAAACCACATATGGATCAACAAATGTCATTGCATGCGTGTTCTTTTCACAAACGACACATGGATCCACCAATGTCATTGCATGTGTGTTCTTTCCATGAACCACATATGGATCCACAAATGTCATTGCATGTGTGTTCTTTCCACAAATCACATATGGATGCACTAGAGTCATTGCATGTGTGTTCTTTTCACAAACAACACATGGATCCACTAGAGTCATTGCATGTGTGTTCTTTTCACAAACCATATATGGATCAACCAATGTCATTACATGTGTGTTATTTTCCACAAACCACATATTGATCCACTAGAGTAATTGCATGTGTGTTCTTTTCACAAACCACATATGGATCAACAAATGTCATTGCATGTGTGTTCTTTTCACAAACCATATATGGATTCACTAATGTCATCCCATGTGTGTTCTTTCCACAAACCACATATGTAACCACTAGAGTAATTGCATGTGTGTTCTTTTCCGCAAACCACATATGGATCCACTAGAGTCATTGCATGTGTGTTCTTTTCACAAACAACACATGGATCCACCAGAGTCATTGCATGTGTGTTCTTCCCACAAACCACACGGATCAACCAATGTCATTACATGTGTGGTCTTTCCATAAACCACATGGATAAATGAGAGTCACTGCATGTGTGTTTTTTCCAAAAACCACACATGGATCCACCAGAGTAATTGCATCTGTGTTCATGTCACAAACCAGACATGGATCCACCAATTTCATTGCATGTGTGTTCTTTCCATGAACCACATATGGGTCCACCAATGTCATTGCATGTGTGTTCTTTCCATGAACCACATATGGATCACCCAGAGTCATTGCATGTGTGTTCTTTCCACAAACCACACATGGATCCCCCAGAGTAATTGCATGTGTGTTCATGTCACAAACCACACATGGATCCACCAATGTCATTGCATGTGTGTTCTTTTCACAAACCACATATGGATCCAGTAGAGTCATTGCATGTGTGTTCTTTTCACAAACCACACATGGATCCACCAGAGTTATTGCACGTGTGTTCTTTCCAGAAACCACATGGATCAACCAATGTCATTACTTGTGCGTTCTTTCCAGAAACCACATGGATCAACCAGAGTCATTGCATGTATGTTATTTCCACAAACCACACATGGAACCACCAGAGTAATTGCATGTGTGTTCATGTGACAAACCACAAATGGATCCACCAATGTCATTGCATGTGTGTTCTTTCCATGAACCACATATGGATCAACCAGAGTCACTGCATGTCTGTTCTTTCCACAAACCACACATGGATCCACCAGAGTAATTGCATGTGTGTTCATGTCACAAACCACACATTGATCCACCAATGTCATTGCATGTGTGTTCTTTCCACAAACCACATATGGATCCACTAGAGTCATTACATGTGTGTTCTTTCCACAAACCACATATGGATCCACTAGAGTCATTGCATGTGTGTTCTTTCCACAAACCACATATGGATCCACTAGAGTCATTGCATGTGTGTTGTTTTCCCAAACCACATATGGATCCACTAGAGTCATTGCATGTGTGTTCTTCCCACAAACCACATATGGATCCACTAGAGTCATTGCATGTCTGTTTTTTCCACAAACCACATGGATCAACCAGAGTCATTGCATGTGTGTTCTTTCCACAAACCATGCATGGATCCACCAGAGTAATTGCATGTGTTTTCTTTTCACAAACCACATATGGATCAACAAATTTCATTGCATGTGTGTTCTTTTCACAAACGACATATGGATCCACCAATGTCATTGCATGTGTGTTCTTTCCATGAACCACATATGGATCCACCAGTGCCATTGCATGTGTGTTCTTTCCACAAACCACATATGGATCCACTAGAGTCATTGCATGTGTGTTCTTTTCACAAACCATATATGGATCAACCAATGTCATTGCATGTGTGTTATTTTCCACAAACCACATATTGATCCACTAGAGTAATTGCATGTGTGTTCTTTTCACAAACCACATATGGATCAACAAATGTCATTGCGTGTGTGTTCTTTTAAGAAGCCACATGTGGATTCACCAATGTCATTGCATGTGTGTTCTTTCCACAAACCACATATGTAACCACTAGAGTAATTGCATGTGTCTTCTTTTCCACAAATCACATATGGATCCACTAGAGTCATTGCATGTGTGTTCTTTTCACAAGCAACACATGGATCCACCAGAGTCATCGCATCTGTGTTCTTTCCACAAACCACATATGGAGCCACTAGAGTCATTGCCTGTGTTCTTTTCACAAACCTCATATGGATACACTAGAGTCATTGCATGTGCCTTCTTTCCACAAACCATATATGGATCCACTAGAGTCATTGCATGTGTGTTCTTTTCCCAAACCACATATGGATCCACTAGAGTCATTACATGTGTATTCTTTCCACAAACTACATACGGATCCACCAGAGTCATTGCATGTCTGTTTTTTCCACAAACCACATGGATCAACCAGAGTCATTGCATGTGTGTTCTTTCCACAAACCACACATGGATCGACCAGAGTAATTGCATGTGTCTTCTTTTCACAAACCACATATGGATCAACAAATGTCATTGCATGCGTGTTCTTTTCGCAAAAGACATATGGATCCACCAATGTCATTGGATGTGTGTTCTTTCCATGAACCACATATGGATCCACAAATGTCATTGCATGTGTGTTCTTTCCACAAACCACATATGGATCCACTAGAGTCATTGCATGTGTGTTCTTTTCACAAACAACACATGGATCCACTAGAGTCATTGCATGTGTGCTCTTTTCACAAATCATATATGGATCAACCAATGTCATTACATGTGTGTTATTTTCCACAAACGACATATTGATCCACTAGAGTAATTGCATGTGTGTTCTTTTCACAAACCAAATATGGATCAACAAATGTCATTGCATGTGTGTTCTTTTCACAAACCATATATGGATTCACTAATGTCATCCCATGTGTGTTCTTTCCACAAACCACATATGTAACCACTAGAGTAATTGCATGTGTGTTCTTTTCCACAAACCACATACGGATCCACTAGAGTCATTGCATGTGTGTTCTTTTCACAAACAACACATGGATCCACCAGAGTCATTGCATGTGTGTTCTTTCCACAAACCACATGGATCAACCAATGTCATTACATGTGTGGTCTTTCCATAAACCACATGGATAAACGAGAGTCATTGCATGTGTATTCTTTCCAAAAACCACACATGGATCCACCAGAGTAATTGCATCTGTGTTCATGTCACAAACCAGACATGGATCCACCAATTTCATTGCATGTGTGTTCTTTCCATGACCCACATATGGGTCCACCAATGTCATTGCATGTGTGTTCTTTCCATGAACCACATATGGATCAACCAGAGTCATTGCATGTGTGTTCTTTCCACAAACCACACATGGATCCACCAGAGTAATTGCATGTGTGTTCATGTCACAAACCACACATGGATCCACCAATGTCATTGCATGTGTGTTCTTTTCACAAACCACATATGGATCCAGTAGAGTCATTGCATGTGTGTTCTTTTCACAAACCACACATGGATCCACCAGAGTTATTGCACGTGTGTTCTTTCTAGAAACCACATGGATCAACCAATGTCATTACTTGTGTGTTCTTTCCAGAAACCACATGGATCAACTAGAGTCATTGCATGTATGTTATTTCCACAAACCACACATGGAACCACCAGAGTAATTGCATGTGTGTTCATGTGATAAACCACAAATGGATCCACCAATGTCATTGCATGTGTGTTCTTTCCATGAACCACATATGGATCAACCAGAGTCACTGCATGTGTGTTCTTTCCACAAACCACACATGGATCCACCAGAGTAATTGCATGTGTGTTCATGTCACAAACCACACATGGATCCACCAATGTCATTACATGTGTGTTCTTTCCACAAACCACATATGGATCCACTAGAGTCATTGCATATGTGTTCTTTCCACAAACCACATATGGATCCACTAGAGTCATTGCATGTGTGTTGTTTTCCCAAACCACATATGGATCCACTAGAGTCATTGCATGTGTGTTCTTCCCACAAACCACATACGGATCCACCAGAGTCATTGCATGTCTGTTTTTTCCACAAACCACATGGATCAACCAGAGTCATTGCATGTGTGTTATTTCCACAAACCACGCATGGATCCACCAGAGTAATTGCATGTGTTTTCTTTTCACAAACCACATATGGATCAACAAATGTCATTGCATGTGTGTTCTTTTCACAAACGACATATGGATCCACCAATGTCATTGCATGTGTGTTCTTTCCATGAACCACATATGGATCCACGAGTGCCATTGCATGTGTGTTCTTTCCACAAACCACATATGGATCCACTAGAGTCATTGCATGTGTGTTCTTTTCACAAACCATATATGGATCAACCAATGTCATTGCATGTGTGTTATTTTCCACAAACCACATATTGATCCACTAGAGTAATTGCATGTGTGTTCTTTTCACAAACCACATATGGATCAACAAATGTCATTGCGTGTGTGTTCTTTTAAGAAGCCACATGTGGATTCACCAATGTCATTGCATGTGTGTACTTTCCACAAACCACATATGTAACCACTAGAGTAATTGCATGTGTCTTCTTTTCCACAAATCACATATGGATCCACTAGAGTCATTGCATGTGTGTTCTTTTCACAAACAACACATGGATCCACCAGAGTCATTGCATGTGTGTTCTTTCCATAAACCACATGGATCAACCAATGTCATTACATGTGTGGTCTTTCCACAAACCACATGGATAAACTAGAGTCATTACATGTGTGTTCTTTCCACAAACCACACATGGATCCACCAGAGTAATTGCATGTGTGTTCATGTCACAAACCACACATGGATCCACCAATGTCATTGCATGTGTGTTCTTTCCATGAACCACATATGGATCCACCAATGTCATTGCATGTGTGTTCTTTCCACAAACCACAAAATGATCCACCAGATTCATTGCATGTGTGTTCTTTTCACAAACTACACATGGATCCACCAGAGTCATTGCATGTGTGTTCTTTCCACAAACCACATGGATAAACCAATGTCATTACATGTGTGTTCTTTTGACAAACAACATGGATCAACCAATGGCATTGCATGTGTGTTATTGTCATAAACCACATATGGATCAACTAATGTCATTGCATGTGTGTTCATGTGACAAACCACAAATGGATCCACCAATGTCATTGCATGTGTGTGATGACCCACAAGTATAGGGGTGTATCGCAGTATCTTTGAGGGAAGTGAAACCCAATTTATTGATTCGACACAAGGGGAGCCAAAGAATATTTATAAGCCTTAACAACTGAGTTGTCAATTCAGCTGCACCTGGAAACAATCTTGCTCACAACAGTTTATCAGTAGCAACAGTTTTGTAGTAGGAATAGTAAAGTAGCAGCAACAGTAAAGTAAAGACAGTGGTAACAATAGCAGTAAACAGTAGGATTCGAGTGTGGTAGGCATAGGGATGGATGGACGGGTGTTGCATGGACAAGACAATTCACATAGCAATCAGAACATAGGGCAATTGTAGATAAATAAGATAAAGCATCCAAGTACTAGATAATCCTAGGCATGTGTTCCATATAAAGTCATACGTGCTCGCAATGAGAACTTGCACAACATCTTTTGTCCTGCCAGCTTGTTTGCAGCGGGGCCTCAAGGGAACTACTGGCAATTAAGGTGCTCCTTTTAATACAGCACCGGAGCAAAGCATTAACACTCCATGAACACATGTGATCCTCACATCAAAGCCATTCCCTCCGGTTATCCCGATTTCTGTCACTTCGGGGCCATTGGTTCCAGACAACAACGTGTGTATACAACTTGCAGATAAGACCAAAAACAATACTATCATAATGAATCAATAACATGTTCAGATCTGAAATCATGGCACTCGGGCCCTAGTGACAAGCATTAAGCACAACAAGTCGCAACAAAGTCATAAAGCACTAATAAAAGATACTAGGCACCATGCCCTAACAATCTGATGCCATTACATGAACGATCTCATCCAATCCTTACCATCCCCATAGCCTACAGCGGGGGATTACTCACTCATAGATGGGGGAAACATGGATGGTTGATGGAGAAGCGATGGTGATGATGATGGCGATGATCTCCTCCAATTCCGCGTCCCGGCAGGGTGCCAGAACGGAGTTTCTGGTGCTGTTTCGTGGAATCTGGTGGTGGCGACTGAGCGGAACTCCTTCTGGAAAAACGTCGAACCCCCTAGAGTTTTTAGGTTAGAAGGCTTCTTATAGGCGAAGAGGGAGACCGAGGGGTTGCCTGGGGGGCCCACACCACCCCCTGGCGCGGCCTGGCCTGGCCCGCGCCACCAGGTGGTGTGGCCACCCCCTGGCTCTTCTCTGTCTCGTATTCTGGCTCCTGGAGTCTTCAGGTGAAATAGGATTTTTGGCATATTTTCCGGGATTTTTCCTGATAGTTGATTTTCTGCACACAAAAAGTAGACACCAAGGCAATTCTGCTGAAAACAGCGTCAGTCCGTGTTAGTTGCATCCAAATCACACAAGTTTAGAGGAGAAACAATAGCAAAAGTGTTCGGGAAAGTAGATACGTTTTTGACGTATCAACTCCTCCAAGCTTAGCTTATTGCTTGTCCTCAAGCAATTCAGTTGAAAACTGAGTGCGATAAAAGAACTTTCACGAACACATTTGCTTCATATGATGTAAATATTATCAGCAATGTGATCAACTACTTAGACAGTTCATAATAAAGAGTATGCAACTAAGTTTACTTAATAGGCATTGCAAGCTATGAAGAGATTCCAACTCAAAAATAATAAGTAGCATGAAGCATAAACATAAGCAACATTACAATGCTCATAAAAAGGTATGATAGAGTGGTATCTTGCTTGCCTTTGATTATGAATGTCAAGGCACCTCTGAAGTTCAAGTGATGACTAGAAGTAAAGATATCAAAGATACAAGCATCAAAGTCATAACACAAATAATCAAGTAATGGGACAAGCACAAAGAATGACAACTATGCTCTCAAGAAGGTGCTCAAAGAATATATGGAGACTCAACAAGTAAAGGAAAAGGTTTTGAATAATTTTGAAAGGCTTCCAAATGCTGAAAGTATGGTACTCATTAGATTTGAGCTCTCATTGCCCCTATCATAAGCATCCTTAATGTGGTTAAGGTGAAAGTGAGGTCCAATCTGAGTTATATGCTTGACAGACTATAAACTGAAAATCCCATGTCCCTTGATTACGAGGGCCGCTCCTCATGCTACTCAACTTTAGTTACCAGTAAGTTCTTGTCATCGTAAATATGTGCTTATCATAGAGAACCGCCAACAGGGTACCCCTTGCCCGATGATATGGAAGAATCCCCATATCAAAATGACAAGGCAAGCAGACAATGAGTATCTGAGCAATCTTCTTATTTACCATGGGAAAATGGTGCTTTTTTCTCTCTTTCCTCTTTTCATAAATCTCTTTTTTTCTTTTTCTCAATAGCTATCTCTCTTTTTTATAAGAAGAATGCTTCATAGATATCATTATGGTTACGCTGCAGGTTTCCACCATGTCAGCATGGATTAGACCAGCGGCCTAGGCTTTTCTCTAACACACGTACATAACTCCATGGACTTACAAGCTCCCCTTTTATTTCACACCGACAAAATCCACAAACAAAAGAGCAAGGTATCAACTGGGCATATATTTACAAGTGTTGAAAGTGTTCCCTGTGACAGCATGGTTCTGCTAATCCCCAGCCTATAATTTGCAAGAATATAACTTTCATGGACATTCACAATGGTTCAGGTTTATTAAGTGCGGAAAATAAAGTGTGCCATCAAGTTCGTGAGAGCTTTACTAACTAACTTTCTCATAACAAGTAAACATTTTATTCGGAAGAAAACACGGCATATTGAATATGCACGGAAATAGCAAATGATGCTAATAGGTAGGTATGGTGGACACTTTGGAAATATTTGGTTCAGGGAGTTGGAAACATGAGTAAAACACACAGTGGAAGTGAAGGCTAGCAATACTAAGGGAGCGACAAACGAGAGAGCAATAGCTGTCATAATCATGCTTGCAACAAAACATGACTACTCATGGCATGAAAGTGATTCAAGATCCTCAAGGCAAAATAATTCATCGAGGCTTAACTGATTATTATAGTCATGTGCATGCGTGAGCATGTGCCAAGTCAATTCAAATGAAACATTCAGAGGAGGATACCACGATGTCATACCAAGTTATGAATAGAGTAATGCAAGCAAACATTCATAAGACATGCTACAAACTATTAGCAAGCTGGGACTAATCATATGAAAGCAATAATTACTAAGCATCCAAAGATAACATACACCCCACACGAACAGACTAAGCATGCCCACAATGAAGAGTATATGTACAAAAATGAAAACAAATAGAGTTCGTTACCAGCCTCTTACCATGCCTCAAGTTGTCATTAGTCCTCATTATTGCTCTTCACTTGTGTGGCTTGAATAATAATATGAAACCAATATCCACTGAGGACTGCTGAACCCTATAGCAAACTCACAAAACCAAAGAAGAACAACAAATATTTTTGTTGTTTTCGATTTTTTTAAAACAAGAACCAAAGGGGAAAAACAAGCAAAGAAAAATCTTTTTGGGTTTTTTGAATAGTTAAAACAAAGCAAAAAGGGAAAACCAAACCAAGGCAAAAAGAAGAAGCAAACCAAAGAGAAACAACAGAAATATTTTTGGTCTTTTTGTGTTTTAGAAAGCAAGAGCAAAGAAAGAACGAAAACTAAAAAGAGAACGAAACATGAATATACAAAGTACCGACGCAACATGATATGGAGATGAGTGCGATGCCGGCATACCTCCCCCCAAGCTTAGGCTTTTGTCCTAAGTGGTTGTCAATCCCGGTATGAGTAAGGGTTCCAAGCAGGCGGGTCCTGATAAGAATGATCGGAGTTGGGCCCATGGGAAGAAGAAGAAGCTCCCCAATCATAAGCAGGCTGCTGATATGAAGACTCTCCCTCATTCGAGGGCTGGACCGAATCATCCGTGACCTCCCTTCTAGTGTCTTGCTCCTGTTGGGAGAGCTCTCCCAAGTATGTGTCAAGCTCCTCCTCAGTGAGGGACCATCCTAACCTGTTATCAAGGTTAAACAAAACAGGTGCAGGCAAAAGAACAACACGCCCGGACTTGCTCTTTCTCCACACAGCTTTGAGAAAGGTTATTTCATAAGACAACCCACTCACACTAGCCCACGAGGAAACAAATTTATGTTGTATCATGGAATTAAGATCAAGCCTTTCTATGGGAAACTGTAGGTCTAGATGATGAGGCACTAAACCATGCAATGCTAGTAAACGAGAAGCAATGAGGCCTCCACAAACTCCACCTTTCTCACGGTTAGCAGCAAGACGGAAAGCTATCAAAGCACCTAAGTTGTAAGACCTATCTCGTTTAAGAGCAGCAGAGATAAATGCTAGATCATATGAAGATAACTTATTAGCAGTTTTCCTAGCAAGAACACACTTGGCAATAAAGTAGGCAAAGTAGCGAATGGAGGGAAGATGAATGTTACGGATTTTTCCACTCTCCTTCGAGAAGCTGATCCCTTGGCAAATTTCTGCGTATAAATCCATGAGTGGTTCAGGTCGCTCCTTAATCCTTCTACATGATCCCCGTTGAGGTACCTTAATAGCTGCACAAAAGTCATCGAGAGAAAGGTCGACAGCAATATTGTAAATTTTGTAGTGGATCGTGGGGTTAGGCAAAGAGTGACTAAATTAGAAGTCCTGCACCACAGACATGGTTAGCTTCACAAATTGACAAGGTTCATCCTCCAAAAAGTGCTCCAACCCTGCAGTAGAAACCAAAGTGTGGAAATCTTGGAGAATTCTCACAGCTCTCATGAACTCAAAACATGGATAAATGGAAGGAAAAACTTCCTCCTCCCGGTGGACCTTCATGACCTCAGGCACCCAAAGTTCATGTTGGTTTAGTTGATGCTCATTCATCTTCTATTCTGAAATTTAAACACCTATTAGACAAGTGATTGCAAAGTAAATATAATCAAGGATTATACTCATAAGGACTTGTAAGAGGCCTAAACATGCATCAAAACTATATGTCTAAGCATCAAACAAGCTTACAAGCTCTCATAACCTGTCACCTACAACAGCAAAATACTCAATATATAATCCACCAAACACAAATCTACTTGGACAAGGAGAGGAGTCACATACCAGGGAACAAATGCTCCAAATTTCAGCAAGAAAGAGGGGATGAGCAAGGAGATCGAAAAAATCGAGAGCAAGCACAGCAAGAACATGATTTTGAGCAATGAACTGGAGCTTACTCGGGAGAGAGAAGAAAGTGGCAGGTGAGAGGGTTAGTGGGGGGCCAGGGGTGGCCCACACCAGGGCATGGCGCCACCCAGGGCAGGTCGCGCCACCAGGTGGTGTGCCTGCCTGATGGGTCCCCCTGGTACCTCCCAGGTACTCCTCTGCCCTTTTTTCACGTAAAAATTTAATATGAATTTTCTGGAATTTTTCGAGACACTTTATTTTTGGGCATTTTCAGGCATAGAAGAATGATTTTCTGACAGACAGATTTTTTTTTTGAAATGATGCAATGACAAAACAAGGCTAGGACTACAGAAGTTCTAAGACACTCTAACATGCAAGCAACTAACAACAAAGAAAACTAAAGGCAAACAAAAACTAAGATGGATAGAATAGAAGTAAACGGAGATAATCACGGTGAAAACATTGTCTTGTTCAATGAAATACTTTTGTTAACAAGGTTGATCAGGTCTTGTTACCAAAACAATTCCATATGAGACAAAACTTTGTATCCCACTAATGATTATGTTACCTCAACCTTGATAGCAATGGTCCCAATCATAATAGTTTCAAATTTTTCTCTTGGTATGGGACAATATATTTCTCCAACTTGAATGCCCTCAACATGTTCAATTGAATTCAAACCATAAGTCCTTTCAATCTTCTTGGGGAAATAGATAGTATGTTCCTTGTCATTCACATTGAAAGTCACCTTTCCTTGATTACAATTAATAACAGCTCCTGCAGTATTAAGAAAAGGTCTCCCAAGAATAATAGACATATTATCATCTTCAGGCATTTCAAGCACAACAAAATCAGTTAATATCAAGCAATTATGAGCCACTTGAACAGGTACATCCTCACATATACCCACAGGAATAGTGGTAGATTTATTAGCCATTTGCAAAGAAATATCAGTTGGTATTAATTTTTCTAGTTGAAGCCTCTAATAGAGAGAGAAAGGTATAACACTACCTCTAGCTCCCAAATCACACAAAGCAGTTCTAACATAATTGTTCTTAATAGAGCAAGGGATAGTTGGAATCCCTAGGTCTCCAAGTTTCTTAGGAACCTTACCATTAAAGGAATAATTACCAAGCAAAGTAGAAATTTCTTCATTAGGGATCTTCCTTTCATTCGAGACAATATCCTTCATATACTTTGAGTAAGGAGGCAATTTAATAGCATCAGTCAAAGGAATTTGCAGGAATAAAGGTTTCATCCACTCACAAAACTTATTATAGTGTTCATCTTCCTTTGACCTGTGTTTCTTATCAGGGAAAGGCATAGGTTTTTGGACCCAAGGTTCTCTTTCACTACCATGTTTCTTAGCAATAAAATCTTCTTTGGTGTATTTAGTATTCTTAGTGTGGTTTTCAGGTTCTTCTTCATTAGGAACTTCATTTTCTTCATTTCCACTTTCAGTTTTAGCATCAGAGATAGATATACTATTAGGATCTATAGCAGGTTCAGAGGGTTCTACAACAGTTTTATGTTTCTTTTTCCTTTTCTTACGAGTAGAACCACTATTTTCAGCTTGTTGAGAATCCTGCTCAATTCTTTTGGGATGCCCCTCAGGATATAGAGGATCCTAGGTAGCAGCTCCACTTCTAGTTCTAATTTCATAAGCATGTTTTTCTTTAGCGGCATTAACTAGCAAGTCTTTTTGCACTTTAACGAGTTGATCTATTTGAGTTTGAACCATTTGAAAGTGTTTAACAATCATTTTAACATCATTAGAGGTTCTTTCCACAATACCTTTCAACTCAACAATAGCTCTAGTGTTTTCCATTAGATGATTTTGCACCCTTTTATTAAAATTATCTTGCTTAACAATAAAGATATCGAATTCTTCTAAGCATTGATCAGGAGGTTTAGAGTAAGGGATATCACCTTCATCAAAGTGTTGGAGAGAGTGTACCTCAATAGTGGATGAGTAGGGAATAGGCTTACATAATTCTTCTATAGGAGGTAAATTCTTGACATCTGCAGCTTTAATTCCCTTCTCCTTAAGACATTTCTTAGCTTCCTTCATTACTTCATCATTCAATTCAATAACTCCCCTCTTCTTTGATGTTGGAATAGGCACCGGAATAGTAGGTTCAGGTACAATTACTTCAGGTATAGCTTGTTTAGGAGGAGTCCAATCTTCATAGTTCTTACTTATTTTAGCCATTAATTCCTCAGCTTCCTTAGGAGTCCTATTCCTGAAAACACAATCAGCACAACTATCTAGGCATGTCCTAGATTCTTCGGTTAGTCCATTATAAAATATATCAAGAAGCTCATTCTTAGGTAATGGACTTCTAGCTTGTGCATGAATCAAAGCACAAAACCTTGCCCAAGATTCAGGCAATAGCTCTTTTTCTCCATGTTTAAAATCAAAAAGTTCCTGCAAAATAGCATGTCTAGCACTAGGAGGAAAATATTTCTGCAGGAAAGTACTAATCAAGCACTCAGGGCTATCAATAGATCCAGGAGGTAAATTACTAAACCAAGTTTTAGCTTATCCTTTCAGTGAAAAGGGGAAAATCTTAGTAACAAAGTAAGTACGCATATTAATATCATCAGAAAACAAGACACTCATGGTAGAAAGTTCATTCATATGTGCTACCACACTTTCATTCTTAGTCCCACAAAAAGGTTCTTTCTCAACAATAGCTATGTAAGACAGATCGAGAGAGAAATCATAATATTTATCTGTAAGGTTTATGGGAGAAGCAGCAAACTTAGCAATAGGAGACAATTTGGGTCTAATAGTACAGCTCTCAAGGAGACTCTTAGCAGCTCTCCTATCATGGGTGTTTTTATATTCTTTAATAAATTCATCGGTCATCTCAACATAACCATCTTCAATGTCATAACTTTCACTAGACTCAGGTGAACTAACAGGTGTGGTAGTGTCTTCATTAGGACTTTTAGTATTTCCAACTATAGTTCTAGCAATCGTAGCATCTAGGAAAGGACCTAATGAACCACTCTTATCAAGCATAGTAGAAGCAGCATCATAAGCATCAGAAGTTTTAGATTCAGCAGTAGTAGCAGTGTGTGTAGCATGTTTATGTGGTGGTGTAACGAGCTTACTTATAACAGATTGTGAATCAAGAGCAGCAGAGGTGTTTAGAACCGTACCTCTTCTTGTAGTGGATGGTAAAATAGGAAACTTGCCATCACGAGACTTACCCATGATGGATGGATAGCAGCGAACAATAGAGAATCCAAGTGAACTTGATAAATAAAGCTATGCTCCCCGGCAACGGTGCTAGGAAATAGTCTTGATGCCCCACAAGTATAGGGGGTGTATCGCAGTATCTTCGAGGGAAGTGAAACCCAATTTATTGATTCGACACAAGGGGATCCAAAGAATATTTATAAGCCTTAACAACTGAGTTGTCAATTTAGCTGCACCTGGAAACAATCTTGCTCACAACAGTTTATCAGTAGCAACAGTTTTGTAGTAGGAATAGTAAAGTAGCAGCAACAGTAAAGTAAAGACAGTAGTAACAATAGCAGTAAATAGTAGGATTCGAGTGTGGTAGGCATAGGGATGGATGGACGGGCGTTGCATGGACAAGACAATTCACATAGCAATCAGAACATAGGGCAATTGCAGATAAATAAGATAAAGCATCCAAGTACTAGATAATCCTAGGCATGTCTTCCATATATAGTCATACGTTCTCGCAATGAGAACTTACACAACATCTTTTGTCCTGCCAGCCCGTTTGCAGCGGGGCCTCAAGGGAACTACTGGCAATTAAGGTGCTCCTTTTAATAGAGCACCGGAGCAAAGCATTAACACTCCGTGAACACATGTGATCCTCACATCAAAGCCATTCCCTCCGGTTATCCCAATTTCTGTCACTTCGGGGCCATTGGTTCCGGACAACAACGTGTGTATACAACTTGTAGATAAGACCAAAAACAATACTATCATAATGAATCAATAACATGTTCATATCTGAAATCATGGCACTCGGGCCCTAGTGACAAGCATTAAGCACAACAAGTCGCAACAAAGTCATAAAGCACTAATAAAACATACTAGGCACCATGCCCTAACAATCTGATGCCATTACATGAACGATCTCATCCAATCCCTACCATCCCCACAGCCTACAGCAGGGGATTACTCACTCATAGATGGGGGAAACATGGATGGTCGATGGAGAAGCGATGGTGATGATGATGGCGATGATCTCCTCCAATTCCCCGTCCCGGCAGGGTGCCAGAACGGAGTTTCTGGTGCTGTTTCGTGGAATCTGTTGGTGGCGACTGAGCGGAACTCCTTCTGGAAAAACGTCGAACCCCCTAGAGTTTTTAGGTTAGAAGGCTTCTTATAGGCGAAGAGGGAGACCGAGGGGTTGCCTGGGGGCCCACACCACCCCCTAGCGTGGCCTGGCCTGGCCTGCCCCGCACCACCAGGTGGTGTGGCCACCCCTGGCTCTTCTCCGTCTTGTATTCTGGCTCTTGGAGTCTTCAGGTGAAATAGGATTTTCGCATATTTTCTGGCATTTTACCTGATAGTTGATTTTCTGCACAAAAGGTAGACACCAAGGCAATTCTGCTAAAAATAGTGTCATTCCGCGTTAGTTGCATCCAAATCACACAAGTTTAGAGGAGAAACAATAGCAAAAGTGTTCGGGAAAGTAGATACATTTTGGACGTGTCAATGTGTTCTTTCCATGAACCACATATGGATCAACCAGAGTCATTGCATGTGTGTTCTTTCCACAAACCACACATGGATCCACCAGAGTAATTGCATGTGTGTTCATGTCACAAACCACACATGGATCCACCAATGTCATTGCATGTGTGTTCTTTCAACAAACCACATATGGATGCACTAGAGTCATTGCATGTGTGTTCTTTTCACAAACCACATATGGATCCACTAGAGTCATTGCATGTGTGTTCTTTCCACAAACCACATATGGATCCACTAGAGTCATTACATGTGTGTTCTTTTCCCAAACCACATATGGATCCACTAGAGTCATTGCATGTGTGTTCTTTCCACAAACCACATATGGATCCACCAGAGTCATTGCATGTCTGTTTTTTCCACAAACCACATGGATCAACTAGAGTCATTGCATGTGTGTTCTTTCCACAAACCACACATGGATCCACCAGAGTAATTGCATGTGTGTTCTTTTTACAAACCACATATGGATCAACAAATGTCATTGCATGTGTGTTCTTTTCACAAACGACATATGGATCCACCAATGTCATTGCATGTGTGTTCTTTCCATGAACCACATATGGATCCACCAATGTCATTGCATGTGTGTTCTTTCCACAAACCACATATGTATCCACTACAGTCATTTCATGTGTGTTCTTTTCACAAACCACATATGGATCCACTAGAGTCATTGCATGTGTGTTCCTTTCACAAACCATATATGGATCAACCAATGTCATTGCATGTGTGTTCTTTTCCACAAACCACATATTGATCCACTAGAGTAATTGCATGTGTGTTCTTTTCACAAACCAAATATGGATTAATAAATGTAATTGCATGTGTGTCTTTTCACAAACCACATATGGCTCCACCACTGTCATTGCATGTGTGTTCTTTCCACAAAGCACATATGTAACAACTAGAGTTATTGCATGTGTGTTCTTTTCCACAAACCACATATGGATCCACTAGAGTCATTGCATGTGTGTTCTTTTCACAAACCACACATGGATCCACCAGAGTCATTGCATGTGTGTTCTTTCCACAAACCACATGGATCAACCAATCTCATTACATGTGTCGTCTTTCCACAAACCACATGGATAAACCAGAGTCATTGCATGTGTGTTCTTTCCATAAACCATACATGGATCCACCAGAGTAATTTCATGCGTTTTCATGTCACAAACCACACATGGATCCACCAATGTCATTGCATGTGTGTTCTTTCCACAAACCATACATGGATCCACCAGAGTAATTTCATGCGTTTTCATGTCACAAACCACACATGGACCCACCAATGTCATTACATGTGTGTTCTTTCCACAAACCACACAAGGATCCACCAGAGTAATTGCATGTGTGTTCATGTCACAAACCACACATGGATCCACCAATGTCATTGCATGTGTGTTCTTTCCATGAATCACATATGGATCAGCAATGTCATTGCATGTGTGTTCTTTCCACAAACCACATAAGGATCCACCAAAGTCATTGCATGCGTGTTCTTTTCACAAACCACATATGGATCCACTACAGTCATTTCATGTGTGTTCTTTCCACAAACCACATATGGATCCACCAGAGTCATTGCATATGTGTTCTTTCCACAAACCAAATGTGGATCCACCAGAGTAATTGCAAGTGTGTTCATGTCACAAACCACACAAGGATCCACCAATTTCATTGCATGTGTGTTGTTTCCATGAACCACATATGGATCCACCAATGTCATTAAATGTGTGTTCTTTCCACAAACCACATATCGATCCACCAGAGTCATTGCATGTGTGTTCTTTTCACAAACTACATATGGATACACTAGAGTCATTGCATGTGTGTTCTTTCCACAAACCACATATGGATCAACAAATGTGATTGCATGTGTTTTCTTTCCACAAAGCAAATATGCATCCACCAATGTCATTGCATGTGTGTTCTTTTAACAAACCACATATGGATCCACTAGAGTCATTGCACGTGTGTTCTTTTCACAAACCACACATGGATCCACCAGAGTCATTGCACGTGTGTTCTTTCCACAAACCACATGGATCAACCAATGTCATTACATGTGTGTTCTTTCCACAAACTACATGGATCAATCAGAGTCATTGCATGTGTGTTCTTTCCACAAAGCACACATGGAACCACCGGAGTAATTGCATGTGTGTTCATGTCACAAACCACACATGGATCCACCAATGTCATTGCATGTGTGTTCTTTCCATGAACCACATATGGATCCACTAATGTCATTGCATGTGTGTTCTTTCCACAAACCACATATGGATCCACCAATGTCATTGCATGTATGTTCTTTCCACAAACCACATATGTATCCACTAGAGTCATTGCATGTGTGTTCTTTTCACAAACCACATATGGATCCACTAGAGTCATTGCATGTGTGTTATTTTCACAAACCAAATATGGATCAACCAATGTCATTGCATGTGTGTTCTTTTCCACAAACCACATATTGATCCACTAGAAGAATTGCATGTGTGTTCTTTTCACAAACCACATATGGATCAACAAATGTCCTTGCATGTGTTCTTTTCACAAACCACATATGGATCCACCAATGTCATTGCATGTGTGTTCTTTCCACAAACCACATATGTAACCACTAGAGTAATTGCATGTGTGTTCTTTTCCACAAACCACATATGGATCCACTAGAGTCATTGCATGTGTGTTCTTTTAACAAACCACACATGGATCCACCAGAGTCATTGCATGTGTGTTGTTTCCACAAACCACATGGATCAACCAATGAAATTACATGTGTGGTCTTTCCACAAACCACATGGATAAACCAGAGTCATTGCATATGTGTTCTTTCCACAAACCACACATGGATCCACCAGAGTAATTGCATGTGTGTTCATCTCACAAAGCACACATGGATCCACCAATGTCATTGCATTCGTGTTCTTTCCATGAACCCCATATGGATCCACCAGAGTCATTGCATCTGTGTTCTTTTCACAAACCACATATGGATCCACTAGAGTCATTGCATATGTGTTCTTTCCACAAACCACATATGTATCCACTAAGGTCATTGCATGTGTGTTCTTTCCACAAACCAAATGTGGATCCATCAGAGTAATTGCATGTGTGTTCATGTCACAAACCACACATGGATCCACCAATTTCATTGCATGTGTGTTCTTTCCATGAAGCACATATGGATCCACCAATGTTGTTACATGTGTGTTCTTTCCACAAAACACATATGGATCCACCAGAGTCATTGCATGTGTGTTCTTTTCACAAACCACATATGGATCCACTAGAGTCATTGCATGTGTGTTCCTTCGACAAACCACATATGGATAAACAAATGTGATTGCATGTGTGTTCTTTCCACAAACAAAATATGGATCCACCAATGTCATTGCATGTGTGTTCTTTTCATAAACCACATATGGATCCACTAGAGTCATTGCATGTGTTTTCTTTGCACAAAGCACACATGGATCCACTAGAGTCATTGCACGTGTGTTCTTTCCACAAACCACATGGATCAACCAATGTCATTACATGTGTGTTCTTTCCTCAAACCACATATGGATCAACCAGAGTCATTGCATGTGTGTTCTTTCCACAAACCACACATGGAACGACCAGAGTAATTGCATGTGTGTTCATGTCACAAACCACACATGGATCTACCAATGTCATTGCATGTGTGTTCTTTCCATGAACCACATACGGATCCACCAATGTCATTGCATGTGCTTTCTTTTCCCAAACCACATATGGATCCACTAGAGTCATTGCTTGTGTGTTCTTTGCACAAACCACATATGGATCCACCAGAGTCATTGCATGTCTGTTTTTTCCACAAACCACATGGATCAACCAGAGTCATTGCATGTGTGTTCTTTCCACAAACCACACTTGGATCCACCAGAGTAATTACATGTGTGTTCTTTTCACAAACCACATACGAATCAACAAATGTCATTGCATGTGTGTTCTTTTCACAAACCACATATGGATCCACGAATGTCATTGCATGTGTGTTCTTTCCATGAACCACATATGGATCCACCAATTACATTGCATGTGTGTTCTTTCCACAAACCATTTATAGATCCACTAGAGTCATTGCATGCGTGTTCTTTTCGCAAACCACATATGGATCCACTAGAGTCATTGCATGTGTGTTCTTTCCACAAACTACATATGGATCCACTAGAGTCATTGCATGTGTGTTATTTTCACAAACCATATATGGATCAACCAATGTCATTGGATGTGTGTTATTTTCCACAAACCACATATGGAACCACTAGAGTAATTGCATGTGTGTTCTTTTCACAAAACACATATGGATCAACAAATGTCATTGCATGTGTGTTCTTTCCACAAACCACATATGTACCCACTAGAGTAATTGCATGTGTGTTCTTTTCCACAAACCACATATGGATCCACTAGAGTCATTGCATGTGTGTTCTTTTCACAAACCACACATGGATCCACTAGAGTCATTGCATGTGTGTACTTTCCTAAACTACATGGATCAACCAATGTCATTACCTGTGCGGTATTTCCACAAACCACATGTGTCAACCAGAGTCATTGCATGTCACAAACCAAACATGGATCCACCAATGTCATTGTATGTGTGTTCTTTCCATGAACGACATATGGATCCACCAATGTCATTGCATGTGTGTTCTTTCCATGAACCACATATGGATCCACCAATGTCATTGCATGTGTGTTCTTTTCCCAAACCACATATGGATCCACTAGAGTCATTGCATGTGTGTTCTTTCCACAAACCACATATGGATCCACTAGAGTCATTGCATGTTTGTTTTTCCACAAACCACATGGATCAACCAGAGTCATTGCATGTGTGTTATTTCCACAAACCACACATGTATCCACCAGAGTAATTGCATGTGTCTTCATGTCACAAACCAAACATGGATCCACAAATGTCATTGCATGTGTTTTTTTCCATGAACCACATATGGATCCACCAATGTCATTGCATGTTTGTTCTTCTCATGAACCACATATAGATCCACCAATGTCATTGCATGTGTGTTCTTTCCATGAACCACATATGGATCCACCAATGTCATTACATGTGTGTTCTTTTCCCAAACCACATATGGATCCAATAGAGTCATTGAATGTGTGTCCTTTCCACAAACCACATATGGATCCACTAGAGTCATTGAATGTGTGTTCTTTCCACAACCTAGATATGGATCCACTAGAGTCATTGCATGTGTGCTCCTTTCACAAACCATATATGGATCAACCAATGTCATTGCATATGTGTTCTTTTCCACAAACCACATATGGATCCACTAGAGTTATTGAATGTGTGTTCTTTTCACAAAACACATATGGATCAACAAATGTCATTGCATGTGTGTTCTTTCCACAAACCACACATGCATCCACCAGAGTAATTGCATGCGTGTTCATGTCACAAACCAAACATGGATCCACCAATGGCATTGCATGTGTGTTCTTTCCATGAACCACATATGGATCCACCAATGTCATTGCATGTGTGTTCTTTCCACAAACCACATAAGGATCCACCAGATTCATTGCATGTGTGTTCTTTTCACAAACCACATATGGATCCACTAGAGTCATTGCATGTGTGTTGTTTCCACAAACCACATATGGATCCACCAGAGTCATTGCATGTGTGTTCTTTCCACAAACCAAATATGGATCCACCAATGTCATTGCATGTGTGTTCTTTTCACAAACCACATATGGATCAACTAGAGTAATTGCATGTGTGTTCATGTCACAAACCACACATGGATCCACCAATGTCATTGCATGTGTGTTCTTTCCATGAACCACATATGGATCCACAAATGTCATTACATGTGTGTTCTTTCCACAAACCACATATGGGTCCACCAGAGTCATTCCATGTGTGTTCTTTTCACAAATCATATATGGATCCACTAGAGTCATTGCATGTGTGTTCTTTCCACAAACCACATATGGATCAACAAATGTCATTGCATGTGTGTTCTTTCCACAAACCACATAAGGATCCATTAGAGTCATTGCATGTTTGTTCTTTTCACAAACCACATATGGATCCCCCAGAGTCATTGCATGTGTGTTCTTTCCACAAACCACATATGCATCAACTAATGTCATTGCATGTGTGTTCTTTCCACAAACCAAATATAGATCCACCAATGTCATTGCATGTGTGTTCTTTTCACAAACCACATATGGATCCACCAGAGTAATTGCATGTGTGTTCATGTCACAAACCAAAGATGGATCCACCAATGTCATTGCATGTGTGTTCTTTCCATGAACCACATATAGATCCACCAATGTCATTGCATGTGTGTTCTTTTCCCAAACCACATATGGATCCACTAGATTCATTGCATGTGTGTTCTTTCCACAAACCACATATGGACCGACTAGAGTCATTGCATGTCTGTTTTTCCACAAACCACATGGATCAACCAGAGTCATTGCATGTGTGTTCTTTCCACAAACCACACATGGATCCACCAGAGTAATTGCATGTGTGTTCATGTCACAAACCAAACATGGATCCACCAATGTCATTGCATGTGTGTTCTTTCCATGAATCACATATGGATCCACCAATGTCATTGCATGTGTGTTCTTTCCATGAACCACATATAGATCCACCAATGTCATTGCATGTGTGTTCTTTCCATGAACCACATATGGATCCACCAATGTCATTGCATGTGTGTTCTTTTCCCAAACCACATATGGATCCACTAGAGTCATTGAATGTGTGTTCTTTTCACAATCCACATATGGATCCACTAGAGTCATTGAATGTGTGTTCTATCCACAACCCAGATATGCATCCACTAGAGTCATTGCATGTGTGTTCTTTTCACAAACCATATATGGATCAACCAATGTCATTGCATGTGTGTTCTTTTCCACAAACCACTTATGGATCCACTAGAGTAATTGAATGTGTGTTCTTTTCACAAAACACATATGGATCAACAAATGTCATTGCATGTGTGTTATTTTCACAAACCACACATGCATCCACCAGAGTCATTGCATGTGTGTTCTTTCCTAAACCACATGGATCAACCAATGTCATTACATGTGTGGTATTTCCACAAAGCACATGGATCAACCAGAGTCATTGCATGTGTGTTCTTTCCACAAACCACACATGGATCCACCAGAGTAATTGCATGCGTGTTCATGTCACAAACCAAACATGGATCCACCAATGTCATTGCATGTGTGTTCTTTCCATGAAGCACATATGGATCCACCAATGTCATTGCATGTGTGTTCTTTCCACAAACCACATAGGGATCCACCAGATTCATTGCATGTGTGTTCTTTTCACAAACCACATATGGATCCACTAGAGTCATTGCATGTGTGTTCTTTCCACAAACCACATATGCATCAACAAATGTCATTGCATGTGTGTTCTTTCCACAAACCAAATATAAATCCACCAATGTCATTGCATGTGTGTTCTTTTCACAAACCACATATTGATCCACTAGAGTCATTGCATGTGTGTTCTTTTCACAAACCAAATATGGATCAACCAATGGCATTGCATGTGTGTTATTTCCACAAACCACATATGGATCAACAAATGTGATTTCATGTGTGTTCTTTCCACAAACTAAATATGGATCCACCAATGTCATTACATGTGTGTTCTTTTCACAAACCACATATGGATCCACTAGAGTCATTCCATGTGTGTTCTTTTCACAAACCACACATGGATCCACTAGAGTCATTGCACATGTGTTCTTTCCACAAACCACATGGATCAACCAATGCCATTACATGTGTGTTCTTTCCACATACCACATATGGATCAACCGGAGTCATTGCATGTGTGTTCTTTCCACAAACCACACATGGAACCACCAGAGTAATTGCATGTGTGTTCATGTCACAAACCACACATGGATCCACCAATGCCATTGCATGTGTGTTCTTTCCATGAACCACATATGGATCCACCAATGTCATTGCATGTGTGTTCTTTCCATGAACCACATAAGGATCCACCAAAGTCATTGCATGCGTGTTCTTTTCACAAACCACATATGGATCCACTACAGTCATTTCATGTGTGTTCTTTCCACAAACCACATATGGATCCACCAGAGTCATTGCATATGTGTTCTTTCCACAAACCAAATGTGGATCCACCAGAGTAATTGCAAGTGTGTTCATGTCACAAACCACACAAGGATCCACCAATTTCATTGCATGTGTGTTGTTTCCATGAACCACATATGGATCCACCAATGTCATTAAATGTGTGTTCTTTCCACAAACCACATATCGATCCACCAGAGTCATTGCATGTGTGTTCTTTTCACAAACTACATATGGATACACTAGAGTCATTGCATGTGTGTTCTTTCCACAAACCACATATGGATCAACAAATGTGATTGCATGTGTTTTCTTTCCACAAACCAAATATGCATCCACCAATGTCATTGCATGTGTGTTCTTTTAACAAACCACATATGGATCCACTAGAGTCATTGCACGTGTGTTCTTCTCACAAACCACACATGGATCCACCAGAGTCATTGCACGTGTGTTCTTTCCACAAACCACATGGATCAACCAATGTCATTACATGTGTGTTCTTTCCACAAACTACATGGATCAATTAGAGTCATTGCATGTGTGTTCTTTCCACAAAGCACACATGGAACCACCGGAGTAATTGCATGTGTGTTCATGTCACAAACCACACATGGATCCACCAATGTCATTGCATGTGTGTTCTTTCCATGAACCACATATGGATCCACTAATGTCATTGCATGTGTGTTCTTTCCACAAACCACATATGGATCCACCAATGTCATTGCATGTATGTTCTTTCCACAAACCACATATGTATCCACTAGAGTCATTGCATGTGTGTTCTTTTCACAAACCACATATGGATCCACTAGAGTCATTGCATGTGTGTTATTTTCACAAACCAAATATGGATCAACCAATGTCATTGCATGTGTGTTCTTTTCCACAAACCACATATTGATCCACTAGAAGAATTGCATGTGTGTTCTTTTCACAAACCACATATGGATCAACAAATGTCCTTGCATGTGTTCTTTTCACAAACCACATATGGATCCACCAATGTCATTGCATGTGTGTTCTTTCCACAAACCACATATGTAACCACTAGAGTAATTGCATGTGTGTTCTTTTCCACAAACCACATATGGATCCACTAGAGTCATTGCATGTGTGTTCTTTTCACAAACCACACATGGATCCACCAGAGTCATTGCATGTGTGTTGTTTCCACAAACCACATGGATCAACCAATGTCATTACATGTGTGGTCTTTCCACAAACCACATGGATAAACCAGAGTCATTGCATATGTGTTCTTTCCACAAACCACACATGGATCCACCAGAGTAATTGCATGTGTGTTCATCTCACAAAGCACACATGGATCCACCAATGTCATTGCATTCGTGTTCTTTCCATGAACCACATATGGATCCACCAGAGTCATTGCATCTGTGTTCTTTTCACAAACCACATATGGATCCACTAGAGTCATTGCATATGTGTTCTTTCCACAAACCACATATGTATCCACTAAGGTCATTGCATGTGTGTTCTTTCCACAAACCAAATGTGGATCCATCAGAGTAATTGCATGTGTGTTCATGTCACAAACCACACATGGATCCACCAATTTCATTGCATGTGTGTTCTTTCCATGAAGCACATATGGATCCACCAATGTTGTTACATGTGTGTTCTTTCCACAAAACACATATGGATCCACCAGAGTCATTGCATGTGTGTTCTTTTCACAAACCACATATGGATCCACTAGAGTCATTGCATGTGTGTTCCTTCGACAAACCACATATGGATAAACAAATGTGATTGCATGTGTGTTCTTTCCACAAACAAAATATGGATCCACCAATGTCATTGCATGTGTGTTCTTTTCATAAACCACATATGGATCCACTAGAGTCATTGCATGTGTTTTCTTTGCACAAAGCACACATGGATCCACTAGAGTCATTGCACGTGTGTTCTTTCCACAAACCACATGGATCAACCAATGTCATTACATGTGTGTTCTTTCCTCAAACCACATATGGATCAACCAGAGTCATTGCATGTGTGTTCTTTCCACAAACCACACATGGAACGACCAGAGTAATTGCATGTGTGTTCATGTCACAAACCACACATGGATCTACCAATGTCATTGCATGTGTGTTCTTTCCATGAACCACATACGGATCCACCAATGTCATTGCATGTGCTTTCTTTTCCCAAACCACATATGGATCCACTAGAGTCATTGCTTGTGTGTTCTTTGCACAAACCACATATGGATCCACCAGAGTCATTGCATGTCTGTTTTTCCACAAACCACATGGATCAACCAGAGTCATTGCATGTGTGTTCTTTCCACAAACCACACTTGGATCCACCAGAGTAATTACATGTGTGTTCTTTTCACAAACCACATACGAATCAACAAATGTCATTGCATGTGTGTTCTTTTCACAAACCACATATGGATCCACGAATGTCATTGCATGTGTGTTCTTTCCATGAACCACATATGGATCCACCAATTACATTGCATGTGTGTTCTTTCCACAAACCATTTATAGATCCACTAGAGTCATTGCATGCGTGTTCTTTTCGCAAACCACATATGGATCCACTAGAGTCATTGCATGTGTGTTCTTTCCACAAACTACATATGGATCCACTAGAGTCATTGCATGTGTGTTATTTTCACAAACCATATATGGATCAACCAATGTCATTGGATGTGTGTTATTTTCCACAAACCACATATGGAACCACTAGAGTAATTGCATGTGTGTTCTTTTCACAAAACACATATGGATCAACAAATGTCATTGCATGTGTGTTCTTTCCACAAACCACATATGTACCCACTAGAGTAATTGCATGTGTGTTCTTTTCCACAAACCACATATGGATCCACTAGAGTCATTGCATGTGTGTTCTTTTCACAAACCACACATGGATCCACTAGAGTCATTGCATGTGTGTACTTTCCTAAACTACATGGATCAACCAATGTCATTACCTGTGCGGTATTTCCACAAACCACATGTGTCAACCAGAGTCATTGCATGTCACAAACCAAACATGGATCCACCAATGTCATTGTATGTGTGTTCTTTCCATGAACGACATATGGATCCACCAATGTCATTGCATGTGTGTTCTTTCCATGAACCACATATGGATCCACCAATGTCATTGCATGTGTGTTCTTTTCCCAAACCACATATGGATCCACTAGAGTCATTGCATGTGTGTTCTTTCCACAAACCACATATGGATCCACTAGAGTCATTGCATGTTTGTTTTTCCACAAACCACATGGATCAACCAGAGTCATTGCATGTGTGTTATTTCCACAAACCACACATGTATCCACCAGAGTAATTGCATGTGTCTTCATGTCACAAACCAAACATGGATCCACAAATGTCATTGCATGTGTTTTTTTCCATGAACCACATATGGATCCACCAATGTCATTGCATGTTTGTTCTTCTCATGAACCACATATAGATCCACCAATGTCCTTGCATGTGTGTTCTTTCCATGAACCACATATGGATCCACCAATGTCATTACATGTGTGTTCTTTTCCCAAACCACATATGGATCCAATAGAGTCATTGAATGTGTGTCCTTTCCACAAACCACATATGGATCCACTAGAGTCATTGAATGTGTGTTCTTTCCACAACCTAGATATGGATCCACTAGAGTCATTGCATGTGTGCTCCTTTCACAAACCATATATGGATCAACCAATGTCATTGCATATGTGTTCTTTTCCACAAACCACATATGGATCCACTAGAGTTATTGAATGTGTGTTCTTTTCACAAAACACATATGGATCAACAAATGTCATTGCATGTGTGTTCTTTCCACAAACCACACATGCATCCACCAGAGTAATTGCATGCGTGTTCATGTCACAAACCAAACATGGATCCACCAATGGCATTGCATGTGTGTTCTTTCCATGAACCACATATGGATCCACCAATGTCATTGCATGTGTGTTCTTTCCACAAACCACATAAGGATCCACCAGATTCATTGCATGTGTGTTCTTTTCACAAACCACATATGGATCCACTAGAGTCATTGCATGTGTGTTGTTTCCACAAACCACATATGGATCCACCAGAGTCATTGCATGTGTGTTCTTTCCACAAACCAAATATGGATCCACCAATGTCATTGCATGTGTGTTCTTTTCACAAACCACATATGGATCAACTAGAGTAATTGCATGTGTGTTCATGTCACAAACCACACATGGATCCACCAATGTCATTGCATGTGTGTTCTTTCCATGAACCACATATGGATCCACAAATGTCATTACATGTGTGTTCTTTCCACAAACCACATATGGGTCCACCAGAGTCATTCCATGTGTGTTCTTTTCACAAATCATATATGGATCCACTAGAGTCATTGCATGTGTGTTCTTTCCACAAACCACATATGGATCAACAAATGTCATTGCATGTGTGTTCTTTCCACAAACCACATAAGGATCCATTAGAGTCATTGCATGTTTGTTCTTTTCACAAACCACATATGGATCCCCTAGAGTCATTGCATGTGTGTTCTTTCCACAAACCACATATGCATCAACTAATGTCATTGCATGTGTGTTCTTTCCACAAACCAAATATAGATCCACCAATGTCATTGCATGTGTGTTCTTTTCACAAACCACATATGGATCCACCAGAGTAATTGCATGTGTGTTCATGTCACAAACCAAAGATGGATCCACCAATGTCATTGCATGTGTGTTCTTTCCATGAACCACATATAGATCCACCAATGTCATTGCATGTGTGTTCTTTTCCCAAACCACATATGGATCCACTAGATTCATTGCATGTGTGTTCTTTCCACAAACCACATATGGACCGACTAGAGTCATTGCATGTCTGTTTTTCCACAAACCACATGGATCAACCAGAGTCATTGCATGTGTGTTCTTTCCACAAACCACACATGGATCCACCAGAGTAATTGCATGTGTGTTCATGTCACAAACCAAACATGGATCCACCAATGTCATTGCATGTGTGTTCTTTCCATGAATCACATATGGATCCACCAATGTCATTGCATGTGTGTTCTTTCCATGAACCACATATAGATCCACCAATGTCATTGCATGTGTGTTCTTTCCATGAACCACATATGGATCCACCAATGTCATTGCATGTGTGTTCTTTTCCCAAACCACATATGGATCCACTAGAGTCATTGAATGTGTGTTCTTTTCACAATCCACATATGGATCCACTAGAGTCATTGAATGTGTGTTCTATCCACAACCCAGATATGCATCCACTAGAGTCATTGCATGTGTGTTCTTTTCACAAACCATATATGGATCAACCAATGTCATTGCATGTGTGTTCTTTTCCACAAACCACTTATGGATCCACTAGAGTAATTGAATGTGTGTTCTTTTCACAAAACACATATGGATCAACAAATGTCATTGCATGTGTGTTATTTTCACAAACCACACATGCATCCACCAGAGTCATTGCATGTGTGTTCTTTCCTAAACCACATGGATCAACCAATGTCATTACATGTGTGGTATTTCCACAAAGCACATGGATCAACCAGAGTCATTGCATGTGTGTTCTTTCCACAAACCACACATGGATCCACCAGAGTAATTGCATGCGTGTTCATGTCACAAACCAAACATGGATCCACCAATGTCATTGCATGTGTGTTCTTTCCATGAAGCACATATGGATCCACCAATGTCATTGCATGTGTGTTCTTTCCACAAACCACATACGGATCCACCAGATTCATTGCATGTGTGTTCTTTTCACAAACCACATATGGATCCACTAGAGTCATTGCATGTGTGTTCGTTCCACAAACCACATATGCATCAACAAATGTCATTGCATGTGTGTTCTTTCCACAAACCAAATATAAATCCACCAATGTCATTGCATGTGTGTTCTTTTCACAAACCACATATTGATCCACTAGAGTCATTGCATGTGTGTTCTTTTCACAAACCAAATATGGATCAACCAATGGCATTGCATGTGTGTTATTTCCACAAACCACATATGGATCAACAAATGTGATTTCATGTGTGTTCTTTCCACAAACTAAATATGGATCCACCAATGTCATTACATGTGTGTTCTTTTCACAAACCACATATGGATCCACTAGAGTCATTCCATGTGTGTTCTTTTCACAAACCACACATGGATCCACTAGAGTCATTGCACATGTGTTCTTTCCACAAACCACATGGATCAGCCAATGCCATTACATGTGTGTTCTTTCCACATACCACATATGGATCAACCGGAGTCATTGCATGTGTGTTCTTTCCACAAACCACACATGGAACCACCAGAGTAATTGCATGTGTGTTCATGTCACAAACCACACATGGATCCACCAATGCCATTGCATGTGTGTTCTTTCCATGAACCACATATGGATCCACCAATGTCATTGCATGTGCGTTCTTTTCCCAAACCACATATGGATCCACTAGAGTCATTGCTTGTGTGTTCTTTCCACAAACCACATATGGATCCACCAGAGTCATTGCATATCTGTTTTTTCCACAAACCACATGGATCAACCAGAGTCATTGCATGTGTGTTCTTTCCACAAACCACACTTGGATCCACCAGAGTAATTACATGTGTGTTCTTTTCACAAACCACATATGGATCAACAAATGTCATTGCATGTGTGTTCTTTTCACAAACGACATATGGATCCACCGATGTCATTGCATGTGTGTTCTTTCCATGAACCACATATAGACCCACCAATTACATTGCATGTGTGTTCTTTCCACAAACCATTTATGGATCCACTAGAGTCATTGCATGTGTGTTCTTTTCGCAAACCACATGTGGATCCACTAGAGTCATTGCATGTGTGTTCTTTCCACAAACTACATATGGATCCACTAGAGTCATTGCATGTGTGTTCTTTTCACAAACCATATATGGATCAACCAATGTCATTGCCTGTGTGTTCTTTTCCACAAACCACAAATGGAACCACTAGAGTAATTGCATGTGTGTTCTTTTCACAAAACACATATGGATCAACAAATGTCATTGCATGTGTGTTCTTTCCACAAACCACATATGTACCCACTAGAGTAATTGCATGTGTGTTCTTTTCCACAAACCACATATGGATCCACTAGTGTCATTGCATGTGTGTTCTTTTCACAAACCACACATGGATCCACCAGAGTCATTGCATGTGTGTTCTTTCCACAAACCACATGGATCAACCAATGTCATTACATGTGTCGTCTTTCCACAAACCACATGGATAAACCAGAGTCATTGCATGTGTGTTCTTTCCATAAACCATACATGGATCCACCAGAGTAATTTCATGCGTTTTCATGTCACAAACCACACATGGATCCACCAATGTCATTGCATGTGTGTTCTTTCCATGAACCACATATGGATCAGCAATGTCATTGCATGTGTGTTCTTTCCACAAACCACATAAGGATCCACCAAAGTCATTGCATGCCTGTTCTTTTCACAAACCACATATGGATCCACTACAGTCATTTCATGTGTGTTCTTTCCACAAACCACATATGGATCCACCAGAGTCATTGCATGTGTGTTCTTTCCACAAACCAAATGTGGATCCACTAGAGTAATTGCAAGTGTGTTCATGTCACAAACCACACAAGGATCCACCAATTTCATTGCATGTGTGTTGTTTCCACGAACCACATATGGATCCACCAATGTCATTAAATGTGTGTTCTTTCCACAAACCACATATCGATCCACCAGAGTCATTGCATGTGTGTTCTTTTCACAAACTACATATGGATACACTAGAGTCATTGCATGTGTGTTCTTTCCACAAACCACATATGGATCAACAAATGTGATTGCATGTGTGTTCTTTCCACAAACCAAATATGGATCCACCAATGTCATTGCATGTGTGTTCTTTTAACAAACCACATATGGATCCACTAGAGTCATTGCACGTGTGTTCTTTTCACAAACCACACATGGATCCACCAGAGTCATTGCACGTGTGTTCTTTCCACAAACCACATGGATCAACCAATGTCATTACATGTGTGTTCTTTCCAGAAACTACATGGATCAATCAGAGTCATTGCATGTGTGTTCTTTCCACAAAGCACACATGGAACCACCGGAGTAATTGCATGTGTGTTCATGTCACAAACCACACATGGATCCACCAATGTCATTGCATGTGTGTTCTTTCCATGAACCACATATGGATCCACTAATGTCATTGCATGTGTGTTCTTTCCACAAACCACATATGGATCCACCAATGTCATTGCATGTATGTTCTTTCCACAAACCACATATGTATCCACTAGAGTCATTGCATGTGTGTTCTTTTCACAAACCACATATGGATCCACTAGAGTCATTGCATGTGTGTTATTTTCACAAACCAAATATGGATCAACCAATGTCATTGCATGTGTGTTCTTTTCCACAAACCACATATTGATCCACTAGAATAATTGCATGTGTGTTCTTTTCACAAACCACATATGGATCAACAAATGTCCTTGCATGTGTGTTCTTTTCACAAACCACATATGGATCCACCAATGTCATTGCATGTGTGTTCTTTCCACAAACCACATATGTAACCACTAGAGTAATTGCATGTGTGTTCTTTTCCACAAACCACATATGGATCCACTAGAGTCATTGCATGTGTGTTCTTTTCACAAACTACACATGGATCCACCAGAGTCAGTGCATGTGTGTTGTTTCCACAAACCACATGGATCAACCAATGTCATTACATGTGTGGTCTTTCCACAAACCACATGGATAAACCAGAGTCATTGCATGTGTGTTCTTTCCACAAACCACACATGGATCCACCAGAGTAATTGCATGTGTGTTCATCTCACAAAGCACACATGGATCCACCAATGTCATTGCATTCGTGTTCTTTCCATGAACCATATATGGATCCACCAGAGTCATTGCATCTGTGTTCTTTTCACAAACCACATATGGATCCAATATAGTCATTGCATATGTGTTCTTTCCACAAACCACATATGTATCCACTAAGGTCATTGCATGTGTGTTCTTTCCACAAACCAAATGTGGATCCATCAGAGTAATTGCATGTGTGTTCATGTCACAAACCACACATGGATCCACCAATTTCATTGCATGTGTGTTCTTTCCATGAAGCACATATGGATCCACCAATGTTGTTACATGTGTGTTCTTTCCACAAAACACATATGGATCCACCAGAGTCATTGCATGTGTGTTCTTTTCACAAACCACATATGGATCCACTAGAGTCATTGCATGTGTGTTCTTTCGACAAACCACATATGGATAAACAAATGTGATTGCATGTGTGTTCTTTCCACAAACAAAATATGGATCCACCAATGTCATTGCATGTGTGTTCTTTTCACAAACCACATATGGATCCACTAGAGTCATTGCATGTGTTTTCTTTGCACAAAGCACACATGGATCCACTAGAGTCATTGCACGTGTGTTCTTTCCACAAACCACATGGATCAACCAATGTCATTACATGTGTGTTCTTTCCTCAAACCACATATGGATCAACCGTAGTCATTGCATGTGTGTTCTTTCCACAAACCACACATGGAACGACCAGAGTAATTGCATGTGTGTTCATGTCTCAAACCACACATGGATCTACCAATGTCATTGCATGTGTGTTCTTTCCATGAACCACATACGGATCCACCAATGTCATTGCATGTGCTTTCTTTTCCCAAACCACATATGGATCCACTAGAGTCATTGCTTGTGTGTTCTTTGCACAAACCACATATGGATCCACCAGAGTCATTGCATGTCTGTTTTTTCCACAAACCACATGGATCAACCAGAGTCATTGCATGTGTGTTCTTTCCACAAACCACACTTGGATCCACCAGAGTAATTACATGTGTGTTCTTTTCACAAACCACATACGAATCAACAAATGTCATTGCATGTGTGTTCTTTTCACAAACCACATATGGATCCACGAATGTCATTGCATGTGTGTTCTTTCCATGAACCACATATGGATCCACCAATTACATTGCATGTGTGTTCTTTCCACAAACCATTTATAGATCCACTAGAGTCATTGCATGCGTGTTCTTTTCGCAAACCACATATGGATCCACTAGAGTCATTGCATGTGTGTTCTTTCCACAAACTACATATGGATCCACTAGAGTCATTGCATGTGTGTTATTTTCACAAACCATATATGGATCAACCAATGTCATTGGATGTGTGTTATTTTCCACAAACCACATATGGAACCACTAGAGTAATTGCATGTGTGTTCTTTTCACAAAACACATATGGATCAACAAATGTCATTGCATGTGTGTTCTTTCCACAAACCACATATGTACCCACTAGAGTAATTGCATGTGTGTTCTTTTCCACAAACCACATATGGATCCACTAGAGTCATTGCATGTGTGTTCTTTTCACAAACCACACATGGATCCACTAGAGTCATTGCATGTGTGTACTTTCCTAAACTACATGGATCAACCAATGTCATTACCTGTGCGGTATTTCCACAAACCACATGTGTCAACCAGAGTCATTGCATGTCACAAACCAAACATGGATCCACCAATGTCATTGTATGTGTGTTCTTTCCATGAACGACATATGGATCCACCAATGTCATTGCATGTGTGTTCTTTCCATGAACCACATATGGATCCACCAATGTCATTGCATGTGTGTTCTTTTCCCAAACCACATATGGATCCACTAGAGTCATTGCATGTGTGTTCTTTCCACAAACCACATATGGATCCACTAGAGTCATTGCATGTTTGTTTTTCCACAAACCACATGGATCAACCAGAGTCATTGCATGTGTCTTATTTCCACAAACCACACATGGATCCACCAGAGTAATTGCATGTGTGTTCATGTCACAAACCAAACATGGATCCACAAATGTCATTGCATGTGTGTTTTTTCCATGAACCACATATGGATCCACCAATGTCATTGCATGTTTGTTCTTCTCATGAACCACATATAGATCCACCAATGTCATTGCATGTGTGTTCTTTCCATGAACCACATATGGATCCACCAATGTCATTACATTTGTGTTCTTTTCCCAAACCACATATGGATCCAATAGATTCATTGAATGTGTGTCCTTTTCACAAACCACATATGGATCCACTAGAGTCATTGAATGTGTGTTCTTTCCACAACCTAGATATGGATCCACTAGAGTCATTGCATGTGTGCTCCTTTCACAAACCATATATGGATCAATCAATGTCATTGCATATGTGTTATTTTCCACAAACCACACATGGATCCACTAGAGTTATTGAATGTGTGTTCTTTTCACAAAACACATATGGATCAACAAATGTCATTGCATGTGTGTTCTTTTCACAAACCACACATGGATCCACCAGAGTCATTGCATGTGTGTACTTTCCTAATACACATGGATCAACCAATGTCATTACATGTGTGGTATTTCCACAAACCACATGGATCAACCAGAGTCATTGCATGTGTGTTCTTTCCACAAACCACACATGCATCCACCAGAGTAATTGCATGCGTGTTCATGTCACAAACCAAACATGGATCCACCAATGGCATTGCATGTGTGTTCTTTCCATGAACCACATATGGATCCACCAATGTCATTGCATGTGTGTTCTTTCCACAAACCACATAAGGATCCACCAGATTCATTGCATGTGTGTTCTTTTCACAAACCACATATGGATCCACTAGAGTCATTGCATGTGTGTTGTTTCCACAAACCACATATGGATCCACCAGAGTCATTGCATGTGTGTTCTTTCCACAAACCAAATATGGATCCACCAATGTCATTGCATGTGTGTTCTTTTCACAAACCACATATGGATCAACTAGAGTAATTGCATGTGTGTTCATGTCACAAGCCACACATGGATCCACCAATGTCATTGCATGTGTGTTCTTTCCATGAACCACATATGGATCCACCAATGTCATTACATGTGTGTTCTTTCCACAAACCACATATGGGTCCACCAGAGTCATTGCATGTGTGTTCTTTTCACAAACCATATATGGATCCACTAGAGTCATTGCATGTGTGTTCTTTCCACAAACCACATATGGATCAACAAATGTCATTGCATGTGTGTTCTTTCCACAAACCACATATGGATCCATCAGAGTCATTGCATGTTTGTTCTTTTCACAAACCACATATGGATCCCCTAGAGTCATTGCATGTGTGTTATTTCCACAAACCACATATGCATCAACTAATGTCATTGCATGTGTGTTCTTTCCACAAACCAAATATAGATCCACCAATGTCATTACATGTGAGTTTGTATGTGTGTTAGAGAAACGCCTGGGCCGCTAGCCTAAGCCATGCCTAATCATGGTGGAAACTTGCAGCATCACCATAATGAGCACTCTATGAAGCATCCTCAATAAAAACCTATGAAAATAGCAAATAAAAAGATCGCTGAGATGCTCATTGTCTGCTTGCCTTGTCATTTTGAGTATGGGAAAGCTCCTGTATCATGTGCAAGGGGTACCCCGTTGGCGATTCTTAATGATACACATATACTTACAATGACAAGAGCTTACTCGTGACTGAAGTTGAGTAGCATGAGGATCGGTCTTCGTAAGTAAGGGGCATGGGATTTCGGTTTATAACTTGTCAAGCATATCCTCTTAGTTGTGTCACTTTAACCTTAATCACCTTCAAGATGCATATCAAACACACATGCATTCATATTCATTTTCTTAATAAATGTTTTTTGTTAACCCTAAACTTGGGTGATTAGAACTTGATAATCTTGATTAGAAGTTTTGGGGTGTTACAAACCTTCCCTCCTTAAAAAAAATCTCGTCTCGAGATTTAATAAAAACTAGGAACTAGAGAGATCTGGAAACTCAGTCCTAATATAATCTTCTCACTCCCAGGTAGCTTCTTCTTCGGTATGGTTGCTCCACTATATCTTGAGAAACTTGATACTCCTGGTCCTGGTGGTTCTGAAGGCTTCTTCCAAGATACGGATGGGTACTTCACGATACGTCAAATCCTTGTTGATATCAATGGCTCGGTGATCGATGTTCTTGAAAACTTCGGTCTTCTCTAGAACTTCTAGGCATTTGCGAAGTAACGAGATATGAAACACATCATGGATGGCTGACATCTCTGCTGGCAGTTCCAGTTGATATGATACTTCTCCTCGGCGATTCAGAATCTTGAAGGGTCCAATATATATGGGGGCTAACTTTCCTTTCAGTTGAAAATGTTGCATTCCCTTCAAAGGTGACACTTTGAGATACAAAAAATCTCTGACATTGAAGGTCAAGTCTCTACTATCTTGTCAGCATAACTCTTCTGTCTGGATTGGGTGGTCTTGAGGTGCCCATGTACTTTGTGAACTTTCTCTTCGGCTTCTCGTAGGATGTCGGATCCGAAAATCTGATTCTCTCCTACTTGCGACCAGTTCAAGGGGGTACGACACTTTCTTCCATACAAAAATTCAAAGGGGGCCATTTGCAAACTAGCTTGATAACTGTCGTTGTATGAAAATTCTGTGAAAGGCAGACAATCTTCCCATTTTGATCCATATTGTAGAACACAAGCTCTCAACATATCTTCTAGGATTTGGTTGACTCTTTCAGTCTATCCATCGGTCTACGGGTGATAAGCTGTGCTGAAATTCAGCTTGGTTGCCAATCCTTCTTGGACTTTCTGCCAAAATCTTGAGGTAAATTGGGTTCCTCGATTCGACACTATGGTCTTGGGGGTTCCATGCAAACTTACGATCCTAGCAATGTACAACTCTGCGAGCTTCGAACTCTGGTAGGTGGTCTTGACAGGTATAAAATGGTCTACCTTGGACTTTATCAACTATGACCCAAATAGAGTCATTTCCCCTACTAGAAGTAGGCAAACCGGTGATAAAGTCCATTCCGGCAGAATCCCATTTCCATTTCGGAATCTGCAAAGGTTGCAAAAGTCCTGCAGGTCTCTGATGTTCCGCTTTGACTCTCTGACAGATATCACACTTGGCGATATAGCTTCCGATTTCTCTCTTCATCTTGTGCCACCAAAATTGCTCCTTAACATCCTGATACATCTTTGTTCCTCCGGGATGGATAGAATAAAGAGTATCATGAGCTTCATGCATGATAACTTGTTTCAGCTCCAAATCTGCTGGCACACAGATACGTCCTTTCTACCACAAAACTCCTTCTTCATCTTCGGTGAATCCAGGTACCTTCCTTGTACAGATATGATGCTTGATTCCGTCGATACTTGCATTTCCCTTCTGGGCTTCCTTGATCTGACTGATCAACATGGGTGGAAGTTCAATGCTAGCTAAAAATCCTTTGCTAACTAGCTCCATTCTAAACTGCTCCAACTCTTCATGCAAACTTGGCTGAGCTTCTTTGATCATGGTGTTCAATCAGCACGGTAATCTGCTAAGTGCATCCGCTACCGCATTGACTTTGCCGGGGTGATAGTGAATGTCAAGGTCATAAACTTTGATTAACTCTATCCATCTCCTTTGCCTCATATTCAGCTCCTTCTGAGTGAAAATATACTTCAGACTCTTATGATCCGAATAAATCTCACAACGGTTTACCCATAAGGTAATGACGCCATGTCTTCAAAGCTAAAACTATGGCAACTAGTTCAAGATCATGGGTAGGGTAGTGTTGCTCATGCTGCTTCAGTTGTCTTGACAAATATGCTATGACTTTGCCTTCTTGCATCAACACACATCCTAGACCAATCTTGGATGCATCACACTACACATCAAAAGGCTTCTTGATATCTGGCATAATCAGAATTGGGGCTGAAATCAATCTCTTCTTGAGTTCTTGAAAACTCACTTCACATTTGTCAATCCATTCAAACTTCTTATCTTTCTTCAACAACTAGGTCATTGGTCTTGCGTTGCTTGAAAATCCTTCTACGAACTTGCGGTAATATCCCGCTAATCTGAGAAATGCACGGACTTGGGTTTCAGTGGTTGGGGCTTTCCATGCTTCAACATCTTTGATCTTGGTGGGATTGACAGCGACTCCTCCTGCTGACACAATATGTCTTAGGAATCCTACTTCCTTCAACCAAAACTCACATTTGCTAAACTTGGCATATAACTGATGTTCTCTAAGGGTTTCAAGGATGGTTCTCAGGTGTAGCTCATGGTTTTCTTCTGACTTGGAATAGATCAGAATGTCGTTGATAAAAACAACGACTAACTTATCTAGAAAGTTCATAAAAATCTTATTCATGAGATTCATGAAATAAGCGGGGGCATTGGTTAATCCAAAAGACATGACAGTATACTCATACAATCCATATCTGGTGGTAAATGCGGTCTTTGGAATATCCGTTGCACGAATCTTGAGTTGATGATAACCAGTCCTAAGATCAATCTTAGAAAACACTCTGGGACCTAGTCAACTGATCAAACAGATCCTCTATCTTTCGCAGTGGGTACATGTTCTTGATGGTGACATCATTCAGCTTCCGGTAATCCGTGCACAAATGGTTACCTCCATCTTTCTTATCCACAAACAGAATAGGTGATCTCCATGGCGATGCGCTTGGTTGAATGAAACCTTTCTCTAGCATAGCATCAAGTTGCTTCTTCAGCTCCACTAATTTAGAGGGGTTCATACTATAAGGTCTCTGAGCTATGGGTCCAGTTCCAGGAATTAGTTCAATGATGAACTCGATATCCCGATCTAGGGGCATACCAGGCAATTCATCTGGGAATACATCGGGTATTCACAGACTACTCTGACTTGGTTTATGGTTGGTTGGGCTAGACTCTTGTTGCACTAGAATTGACGGGGCAAGGTTTCAGATACAGGCTCTACTGATACTCCAGAGCTACTGGTTATGGTTATGGCTTTCTTGGCACGGTCGATCAATCATTTATGTTTCGACATCCAATCCATTCCTAGTACTACTTCCAAACCTTTGGTTCCAAGTACTATTAGATTGGCATAAAAATCTATCCCATGGATTCTGATAGGTACAACCTTGCAAATTTTTCTAGCTTTGGTGGTTGAACCAGGTATTTGAAGTATCATAACATGCTTCAATTTTGTTGGTTGAATCTTACTAGTGTATGCAAATTCTTCTGTAACAAATGAGTGTGATGCTCCAAAATCAAACAACACTCTTACTAAAACTGAGTTAATAGAAAACATACCCAGCACGACATCTGGCGCTTCCTGGGCTTCTTCAGCATTCATGTGGAACAGACGGCCGTTGCGGTTGAGCGAGTTCCCTAGGGAAAATCTCCTTCCAAGCTGAACACGGCGTTGTTGCTGAGCTAGGGCATTCACATTGGTGGATACTGCAAGCTTCTTGGGACACTCGTTGGAGTAGTGACCCTTGACTCCACATTCAAAGCAAGTAATCTAGGACTTGTCTTTGGCTGCAACAGGCATAACATTGCTTCCAGTCCTTGGGGCAGTATTATTGTTGTTTTTGTTGTTGGACTTTGGCGGTGCACGTTTGAAGTTGTTGGAGTTGTCGGGGATGCTGTTGTTGTTTCCTCTGGACTTCAAGTTTCCTCCGCTACGATTGGGGTAGCTTGGACGGGACATAGGGGGTCTATTGTTTCTTGGGGCATATCCTGCGAACGGGTTGGGGCGGTACTTCTGGGTATGGTTGGATACACTCTAGTGCATCATTCTGTGCTTTTGGTTGTCATTGGCTTGGTTGATCTTCCCTTCCATCTGGATGGCGGAATCCACTAGCTCTTCTAGATCCTCAAAACGGATGTTGACTAGAACAGTCTGCATTTCATCATGCAATCAATTTAGAAACCTTTCCTTCTTCTTGGCTTCAGTGTTGATCTCATCAGGGTCATATCTAGCTAGCGGCAAAAAATTGTCACGGTACTCCACTACTGCCATCCTCCCTTGCTTCAGTTCTCTGAACTCATCTCTCATTCTGGTGACTAAACCTTGTGGCACATGGGTGCGACTGAACTTGATCTTGAATGCTTCCCATGTCATCACCTGATCGTGGTTCATAGTACGGGTGCTATTCCACCAGGCTCTTGCATCTCCTGCCAGATAGTGGGTGGGAAACAGTACTTTCTCATGTTCTTCAACTCCTGTGACCTCCAGGTTATTCTCCATGGTTTGCAGCCAATCATCAGCATCTAAAGGTTCTTCAGACTTACTAAAGATAGGGGGATTGGTATTCTGAAAGTTCTTAAGCTTGGATCCATGGTGATCTTGGTTTCCATGGCCTTGATTATTGTGGGCTATCTGATCTATCTGTTGTAGAGTGGCTAGGTTGGCTTGGTGTTCTGCTCTAGTAGCTTCACAGTCAGAAACTAGCATCTGAAGAATCTGCAGCATCGGGTCCTGAGATGAGCTGCTTCCTCTGGGGTTTCCATGAGTCATGTGAAGATTGAGATAGATAATGAGATAAGAGGGATATTTCTAAGGTTCATGGTTTTCTTTCAAAAGCTTTAAACATTGAGTTTGACTCAGGTTTTGCAAACTAACTTCTTCTTCTCATTCATTCATTCAAGCACACAATACAACACACACCACAATACAATGGAAAACAGATGGTTTTAAGAACCATTCTATGAAACTACGATACAGTGGGACCGATACAACTCATTCCTACGGTCGTGATCAGGTGCATCTACTCATCATCGATGAAGTCAGAATCATCATCATCAGTGTGAAACTCCATGGCATCATCCTCCAGATAGTCGTTGTCATCACTGAGGTAAGAGTAAAGATCTCCTTGGATATCTTCACCTTCCTCCTCTTCCTTTGCTTCCAGCTGGATTTCCTGCTCACGGATGGTCTTCTCAAGGTCGGCCACCTTCTTGCGAAGACGAGCGATGGTGTGATCCTTCTTCTCGTGTTGATGCGGAAGGGATTTGTGATCCTTGACGAGCATGGCGAGAGTCTGGTCCTTCTTGGCGGCAATGGCAAGGTTGTGGTTGGCATAGGCTCGAGCATTGTCCAATTCCTTCTGCCTATCATACAGTAGGAAGTCAAGGTTTTCCACCTGGCGCTTCATCTCTGGGTGACTTGGCATCTCTAGTGGCATTCCCATAGAATCATGCCATGCATAGTGAGCAAAGCGAGTTCCCTTGATCAAGTTGATGTTTTGCCGACACAGCCGAGCAAGAGCTTCATGCATGGCCCTGGCTAATCCATCTAGCCAGTTGTTCTCTCATATGGTGAATTGAATCTTCTCATAAAGGGGTGCCTCCATCTTGCCTCGGAGGTCTGCAACTATCAGCCATTGTAGATCTCCTCCTGGGTGCTCCTTGAGTTGTGCACTGAAGGATTCCGGATGCGGGTGATCAAGGTACTCTGACAGTGCATCGAGATCCCTCTCAAAGATCAATTGGCCTCCATTGCCCAATTGGTAGAACTTGCAATACTGAACTTCCATCTATAAGAATTTAGGATGAATAAGTTAGTGAAGTGATCAAGTGTGTCAAATTTTATGTAGAATGTAAGAATTTTTGAGGAACATGATTTTTTTTGAAATAATCTCAAGGATAAGAGTGGGAATAGGTTTTCATAAATACTCACTTCCTTTGTTTTTGAAACTAAGTTTTTGTTCGGACGTCCATTCTAACTAGGGTCTCCTATGGTCAGGATAGCTCTAATACCAACTTGTCAACACCCAGATTTTTAATCCTAGATGCCTGTTATGCCAAACCTCGCAATCCCAGGATTACCATTTTTGCGAGACATAGCAGATTGGTTATCACAGTACATCATCCATTACAAACCATAATAAGGTTTTACACGAATAAAGGATCTCATGATCCAGTCTTAATACAAACAAGCAGCGGAACAGTAAAGCGTAGTAGTGGGCTCCATCTTCTGTGTCACATGCAATGCTAACGATGGGAGATGATCCTAGTTGTCGTAGCCATCCTGCTGTCCGTCTTCCTGATAGTCCTCCTCATAGTCTAGCCATGGCAATAGCCAGGGACAAAGCCATGAGTACTCTTTAAGTACTCGCAAACTATCACTAACAAGTAAGGTAGTTCTAGTAAGAATACTAAGCTCTAGGTTTATTTGCAAAAAGCCAGATTTATCTTAAGCTGAGTTCAGAAGTAAAGAAAGTTAATTTAATGTTCTAAATCACCTAAGTGGGAACTTAGTTTTAATAGTCACAACCCTATTGTGGTCAAGTCAAAGTCACAATTCATTTCCCAAGTCATTTTGAAAACATCAGATGATGGAACAATATGGCCACTCCAACTGTCCATGACCACGGATGCGGCTATTCGAATAGTTTAACACTCTGCAGAGGTGGTACACTTTCACCACAAAATTCGATACATCCATCAGGGATAACCCTGAATCATCATACTTAGTATGCGGATAATCAATCATAACCTTTCAATTACACACTCTAGTATAGGCACCTCCCCTATGAGCTTGCCCTCCCAGCCATGGCCATCTGCCATCCTTGGTATTGCATAGGTGGACAATCATCAAGAGGTAGCCTCAGCTCAAACCTCTCCCGCGAGGGAACCTATAATAAGGCATATAAACTTCCGGCTAAGCCCTACCCAATTCAGGTATTGTGGTTGTACGGTAAAATTGGAATGGTATCGCATCCGAACCCAACCATTAGTTTTTGTAAAAGGGCTAAGGCTCATGCCTCAACATTTTCATCATCAAATCCATTGGTGTTTCTCAACACATGTCCAAACATTTCAATATAATGACTCATCATTCCAAGGTTTTCATAATATTTTTCACCAAGTATTCCCATCTAAAGTCATCAAGTTTTATGCTTAGCGCTAGCCACTAAGGTTAAGAGTGTTCACTAATGAGGGGAGCTAATCTTCAATCTCATGCCATAGAATGACATCTAAGTATAACTAGATAGGCATAGTTTTATACTCTTTATGCTATTTATACTAAAAGTAAAGAACTTTGGTAAAGTAGAAGAGTAAAGCTTGTAAGTAAAATTTGGGATTGGTATAATCAAAATGGTATAACCAAAGCATGCCTAGTGCATCTTTCTTAGGTTATCTTGCAAGGGTTAACTTGCAAGGTCTAACTTGCTTAGTAGTGATGGCTTGCATAAGTATAGTACTTGCAAGTGTTAGCTTGCCAATAATAGCTTGCCTTGGTTGGTGCAGTGATTGAAGTTTTCATCGTCTTCTTCGGGGTAGAACTCCTCCTCTTCGTATCCTTGGTCGGTACTATCGTCTATAAAGGAATACGGAGTACACAATCACCAAACAATACATAATTACTTCTATTTAGCACACTAAGGCTCGCACTTGATGATCTAGCATCATCACAGTCATCAGATGAAATAAAGAACTAGTTTTATCCATTTTATTTTAGAAAAGTAATTCTACTCATTGAAATTAATTAAGATTTAATATTCTCCAAATATAATATTGGATCATGTGGACACATGTCATCACCATGTATTCTAATACATGGGAATGTGATTTAAAGGGTTGGTCACATTTTATAAAGTTTAAGATTATTATTTAATAGATTTAAAGTGACTAGAAATGCCCTAATAGCACTATTTTGGTGCTAGTCCAAAGTCACTGCATGCAAACCTAAATATTTTTACATATTCAGATAGATATTATCAAATGTGATTTTTGAGTGTTGGAATCAACTCAAAAGCTATTATGGTTGATTTTTGAAAAATGTTTGAATGTAGAAAAGTCTATGTCTTGTTATTTTTGCTTTAGATTTTCTCTAACTCCAATTGATTTAAATCCAATCGGCTTGGATAGGTAATTTAATAACCTTTCTAGCAAAATTTGAATCATGCAATTTGGTTAAGTGAAACTCTCTGAATTGATTTTTCCAGGCCTGAGCAGGAAAGCTATACGGGCCGGCCCAGCTACACTACACGGCGCAGCGGGCTACTGAAAGTGCGGACCCACCAGTCAGCGAGAATAACTGAGAAAAACGATATGGGCGAATCTGAGCCGTGCGATCTAATTCTAATCTAACGGCTGGGAGTCGTTGTCGACGACGAACAGCTCCGGCGAGGAATGTGACCTAGCGCGGTGGTGGGGGTCTGGCGGGGCTCACCTGGGCTCTAGCTAGGGTCGACGATGGGGCGATCGACGTGGTAGACGACAGTGAGGCGAGGAGCGGTCACGGTGGAGCTTGGGGTGGTCGGAATCGTCGGTGCCCTTCTCCTCCAGCAGCGGCGGGCTCCGGTGAAATTCCGGCGTGGTGGTGCTCGCCTTGCTCCGAGGAGAAGTGAGGAGTGGCTGTGAGAGGTGGGGAGTGGATTGGTGTGGAGAATGGAGGCGGGGGTGGCCTCCTTTTATAGCGCGGCGAGGGGACCGAGCGGTGCGGCGGTGAGGTCGACTGTGGAATCGCTACAGGCGGCTAACGGCATGGGCGAGGGCATAGGACGGTGCGGTGCTCCCTGGCGGTTCTCACAGACTTAATGGCGCGGCGTGGGGCGGGCGCGGTTTGGTCGGGCACGAGCAGTGTTCTGAGTGGAGGCAGAGGTGTTTGCGACGGCTTGCGGCAGCTGCGGATCAAGCAGCGGCGAACAGGGGTGTCTGCTGGGATGGCGTGATGATACGTCCATTTTGCATCACTATTTTATGTCTTAATTCACTATTATTCATTGATATATTTCGTATTGAGAGGTGATACTTATTTTATTTCATCTATTTTTGCATGGTTGATGACTTTTGGAGCATGGACCGCTGCAGTCAGGATTCTGATGGAAAAGGTGCTGTTTGGAGGCAAAATTCGCGAAGATCAGAAAATCCAGGAAAATATACGGAAAATCCTACTTTTCCAGAAGACTCAGGATGCCAGAAGATGGAGTGGAGGTGGGCCATAGGTGGCCCACACCACCCCATGGCGCGGGCAGGCCTAGGCCGCGCCTGGGAGTGGTGTGGCCACCCTGGCCCACTCCAGCCTCTCCCCTCTGCCGTATATCATCCCCACTAAACCCTGAGACTCGGGGAGCGACCACAGAAAGATTTCGCCGCCTCTGCGGGGCGGAAAACACCGAGAGAGAAAGATCTCTCCGGCAGACAGATTTCTGCCGGGGGAATTCCTTCCCGGAGAGGGGAGATCATCGCCATCAACACCACCATCAAGATGGGCTTCATCGGGATCATCATCATCACCACCATCATCACCATCAGCACCCTCATCACCATCTCCATATTGCTGTAACAATTGCATTGAATCTTGCTATAGTTCATAGGGGAAACTTTCCCGGTGTTGATTACTCTTTGTAGTTGATGCTATTGAGTGAACCATTGAATTATTGTTTATGTTCAGATTGTTATACATCATTATTCCATCTCTGATCATGATCCATATGATGTCTTGTGAGTAGTTCGTTTTGTTCTTGAGGACATGGGAGAAGTCTTGTTGTTAGTAGTGGAGTTGCGTTGAGAATGATTCAATAGATTGTTATTTAAGTTGTGGTGTACTTCTTCTAGTGGTGTCATGTGAACATCGACTACATGACACTTCACCTATATGGACCTAGGGGAATGCATTGTGTATTTGGATACTAATTGTAGGGGTTGCCGGAGTGACAGAAACCTGAACCCCCGTTAGGAAACCATTGCACAAGGGACGTAAGGGTCTTAGAGTTTAAAGCTGTGGTTAGGTTTCTACCTTAAATACTTTCTTGTACTTACGGATGTTTGCAAGGGGTTTAATCACAAGTATGTATTAGTCTTGGATGGGGCGGTACATTAGCACAGGTTCACCCACACAACACTTAGCAAGCTAAAGAAGATTAATAGACTATATGAAGCGAAAGCACTTGACAGTCTTCCCATGTGTCCTCGAGAACGTTTGGTCATCTATAGAAATACAACCGGCTTGTCCTTTGCTGCATAAAGGATTGGGCCACTTGCTGCATTTATTCCTATAGTCTTTTGTTTACTCGTACTTTGCTTACTTGCTTTATCGAAAACCCCTAAAAATCCGTTTGCTAAGTATTTGAAGAGAATTCCGGATCCGTACCACTAGCCAACACCTTCTGCTCCTCGTTGGGTTCGACACTCTTACTTATCGAAAATACTGCGATACACCCCATATACTTGTGGGTCATCACGTGATCATGGCGAGGTTGCGCGTGCGCGGTGAGGGCAAGGCGTAACCTGGCGGGGCTGGTCGGGCATGGTGCACTAGCGTGGTCTGGGCATGGCGCAGAGAGGCGGGACGCGGCACGACGAGGGTGGTCCATGGCTTGGCATCGACCGTGGGGTGGACAGGGGGTGGCGGTAGAGTGCGGCGCACCTCTTGGACATCTTGGATGGGCGCGGGGCGGTATGCTGTGAGCTGGCCGTGGTCGGCCGGCGACGACCACAAATGGGCAGCGCTCCACTGTGCTCCACGGTGAAGGGGGATTAGTCTAGGTGCTGGTTAGACTCAGAGGGGACATGGGAGTTAAGGGGAGATCAATTGGTCATTTAATTACTATTTAAACAGTGAAGTTAGGCAGAGATTAATTTTGTGCTAACCAGGTGTTTGATGGAATGGCCGCATGAAAGATACTTTGGAATTTTTGATTCAAAATTTTTGAGTGGTTTGATCTTAAGCTTGAGTGTCTCTGGTTGCTTGGGTTTGCCAAGGTGAATTGGTTTGATGGGTTTTTGAAAAAGTGTGATCTTAACACATACACTTGATTCAATTTTCAAATGTCCTTTAAATAAATTTGAAAGTTGATTTTGTAAGTTTGTAAAGTGGCCTTGATACACTTTTACTTGGTCTAGCAAGGGGTGAAAATAAGTAGAAATGTTTCTGTTAGAATTTCTCTTCTAGGAACACTCAAAGTGGCCTAGTGATTTATTTTGGCCAAAATGACCATTTGTTTTATTTAATCATATTTGATTTCTTTTTCTTTGGATTTTGTTTATAAATGGTCTAGATGATGTAGTATTCATCTTTAAACCATTTCACATCATTTAGAACAATAAAGCATGGCATAAGCACTCAAATCTACACTAATTCAAACACACATGCATTCATATTCATTTTCTTAATAAAAGTTTTTTGTTAACCCTAAACTTGGGTGATTAGAACTTGATAATCTTGATTAGAAGTTTTGGGGTGTTACACTCTAATTGTTTGATGTTATTATGCAATGAGTAGCCTCAGTTGGCACCCAGTATTGTAGAGTGAATGACACTTATAATCTCGTAAGACCCCATCATTTTTGTGGCACTTCATGCCAAGGTATATCATGGTGGAACTTGTTTGTGTTTACAGTTGGTCGTACCTTTATGCAGAGGATCAATAATGGATTACATAGGCCGCCCATATATAGGAGCCGCCGCAGGACTGGTGTAAAACCCATCGTAAGCCCCCCATTTTATTGCTTAAATTACCCATGTGTGTGTCTTGTTTTCATTTTAAGCCAAAATTTTGTGTCAAACATTTCAACCACACTATGGTATGCTTTTGTTCCATGTGGTTAATTCAATGGCTTAGATATGCAGAGGTCGGGTGTATTGTATCTGAGTTGGATGATAATAAGAATAAGGCCACACTTGCGATTTCATCCAATATAATTCACAACAATCAGAAGGAACTCGGTGCACTTCATCTCACTCTTGTATCTACTACGTATCATAGTTACATCAACTGGTTATTTTAATAAAAGGCACATGATGGTTCAGTTTGTTGTTCTCAGGCTGATAACTGAATCATTAAAATAATCTGGATGTTCATGAAAACCCCAAAGTATGATAGCTTATTTCATTGTTTGTTTGAGAGGCTAATTTATTCGAGGCACACAATTGGTCTGTTTTGGTTGACTACGGAACTCTCTTTTTTGTCTATGATTAAAATAGTGGTAGATTTAGTTGTGTAGTGCCTGGCTAGTTTGTGAGGAACATAATGGCCTAGTTTTCATATTCGTTTTATTCATGTTCTACATATTCTAGTTTGATTAGTCGACATGAGGTACTTTGGTTGATTGCTCGCATTGTTATTTTTGTTCCATGAAATATTTTCAAATTCATTTGAAATGAATTTATACTAGTTTGTTTCCAATGTCTATTGTTTAAGTAACTTGTTTTGTCTTTGTTTTAGCCTTCTTCAAGTACATCGGTCATTTTATAGAGCAGCACATGCTCGCATCGGTCCATGACGTCAACTAGTCTAGTTATTCAGGAAGAAAGAGATGTATGAGGCACCATTGTTAATTGCTTGCTTCCTATTATATCACCGCATTGACACATTTAAAATTCATGGTGTTATGTTTGCCTCGTAATTCTATTATAACATGTTTTGTCTTTGTTTCAGGCCGTTACACAAAGCAGCAGTGACAATACCTATTGCTCATGGGAAGCCTGTTGTTACATGTCTCGCTATGCAAGCTCCATAGAGACCTTTTCTGTAACACCAGTCATGGTGTTTTTTCACTTGTGCTGGACTCTGATGCAACTTTTATGCTTCATTTAATTACTATCAAGTTTTTTGAGAATTTTAATAATCTACTATAATTCGCAGTTGTAAGTATTTTGAGGATTATAACAAACCAAGCATCTATCAGAATTACTAGACATACACAAAAACAGTGAAATTGTAAGAGGCATAGTACAACACAGGATCTTTCTTGAAACATCAAGAACTTCCATTGTATTATGGGCACCACAGAACTTGCATGAATCATAGATGTTCACTCATAAAAGTAAACACACAAAGATCAGCCTTGTAGATAATATAATAGGAGCAGAACAACATGAGCCATCAATCTGACGGATAGCCGTCGTAGTAGTTGTAGTGGGTGGTACCATTTTCCCATAAGGTGGCACCATCTGCATATCGGAATGCTCGACGATTCTGCAATACTCTTCCAACAATTTATCGAGTTCGAAAGGATGGTCATTGACCCATAAACCTTCTACTCCATACCCATGTACAACCCTTGGCTCCTATTCCCATGCAAGAGCCTCAAAGTTGTAAGATCTAATCTCGGATAGGTCCGCATAGTAGATGCTGCCGGCCTGCCCCATTGGTACCTCGACGGTGTCGATGTAGACGCACTGATTGTTAGCAACAAAGAGAGCCCAGCTACCAATGCCTCTAACCGGATGAAGGACACAATTCTGGGTATTAACCCGGTAAACAACCGGCCTACCTCCATAGACTGGTCCACTCACAAAGAACAACAACTCTCCATCTGACTCCACGAGGTAAAAATGATTCTTCGGGAAGTGGCAGCCCGGAACAGGGCATGCAATGGTGGCACGAATCTCTAGGGTCTGTGTGGAGCACTACAACTAGACATCTCCATCAGCAGCACGACATATAGTCAAGAGGATAGACGCGTATCTGTCGGTGATGAAAACATCACCAACATGAGAAGTCATGCTTCGGAATTCCCCGAAGATGTCAGATGTCGAGTACGACCCTTCACCAAAGACCGGACAACTCCCTTCCTCTATTCCCTCATCGACCCACCGTGTGGTGTGTTTCTGAAAGCTTGATGTAAACACCATCAATGAGGGGAACATCATCACCGCGATAGAAGCCACCTGCTCGGTCAGTATCTCCACCCTTAGGCGCTTGATAACACCCGAGAAGGGGTTGTACATCTGGGTCTTGTATAGCTACACCCTCTGTCCTAGCACAAGGAGGCCGCCAGTTGTGCTACCAATGTAAAAGTACCTTCCAGAGAGAGGAGAAACAAAAATTTAGTCAAGGTAAATAGACAGGGATTCAATTAAGGTAAACCATGGAGAAAAACTCTGGCCAACAAGTAGACGAAGAACATAACATAACAAATATATATGAAGTAAATACAGTAAACAATCTTCTTATCAAGAAAGTAAATGCAAAAAAGGATTTCATCCTCGACATGAGGAAGTAAATGCAAAAAAGGATTTCATATATACAAATGAATATCAAAAAAGCGTCTATGAATAACTCGACTAATCTTCTTATCAAGGTGGCGGATAGTTCTCACGTTCAGCAAACTGATGGAAGCATAGTCCACCGGATCATCCTCTGAAAACTAGTGCTCTAGAACAATCTAGTTCGCTGACATAAAGCTCCGTGAAGCCACACCCGGCGCTGCAGACTACCCGAAAGGCAGCATAGTAGTCAAAGTCGTCCATCGAGAGGAAGATGTCACATATATTCTAGACGAGTCCCTCAGGGAGACCAGCCCACGGTGACTACTGCTGCTTCTTGCCGGGAATGGATGATCATGTTCATGTGGCCTTGTTCCTATCAACTGGCAGAGGAAGCTGTTCTAAAGACACACATTTAGCAAGGCCTGGGAATGTTAAGTGAAGCATGTGGAAACGATACGACGATATGCACATAACGACCGACAATGAGTTTCATCAAACTGGTAGCAACCCACACGGGCACGCGCACTAATTATGGGGCAGTAGACGTGCACACCAACTTACTAATCCTGGGAGTCTGCCAAACTTAAAGTATCGATCAGCACACAACAATCAGACTAAGAATTTACTAGTACTACTACTAGTATGTTTATGAGGCTAGCCATAGTGGCCTAGTGGGAGCAATGTACTACTATATCACATTACTACTCATTGTATTTATCATATGTAGTATGCTACAAGTCCAGTACTATGATAACCTCATTGTATTTTATGATTTGTAGAGTCTCAATGCAAACTAGTGGGAGTACAAGACGTATTTATCATTAAAGTTTTTAGTTTTACGTGCTATGATATGTAATGTATCATATTAGAGCAAGTACAATTAGTTCTAATTAGCGTCCTACAAGAATTAAACTAGTATGATTTTGCTTAGTTGGATGAGAGAGAAGACGAGAGAGAAGAGAAGTGGCCTCATGCAATAGGCGGCATGAGCTGCATCACGTTCTCTTAGGAACTTTGTTAGTATGTGAGGTGGGTCATTTATATATAAATAGTATAGTCTATAGATCAGTACAATCCGACAGCAGGCTAGTAGTAGTATTGAAGTGTGGTCATGGATGATTAGTTGATGTGACTCTCGACCATGAATTCCTGACCAGATAGTGGTACAATCTACCACCTTTATTTACTACTAGTAGATGGACGCTAGCCAAATTCAAAATCTCAATCGAGCGGCAAAATCACCCACCGACCTTGAAGCATTTCCTGCCCCACGGTTTTAAAAACTTTGAGGCATAATCTCCCACCGAGGAGTGCCATTTTTCTATTAGTAGATAGATGAACGCAAGCCAAATTCAAAATATCAATCGAGCGACAAAATCACCCATCAAGTTTTAAGCATTTTCCGCCCCACCGTTTCAAAAACTTTCAGTCAAAATCTTAGACCGGGGAGTATTATTTTTCTATTAGTAGATAGATGGATGCTAGCCAAATTCAAAAATATCATTTGAGCGGAAAAATCACCCGCCAAGTTTGAAGCATTTCCCGCCCTATCATTTCAAAAACTTTGAGTCAAAATCTTCCAATAGGGAGTACCATTTTTCTATCAGTAGATTGATGCACGCTAGCCAAATTCAAAATATCAATCGAGCGGAAAAATCACAAACCGACCTTGAAGAATTTTGTGCCCTATCTTTCAAAAACTTTATACTTTAAAGTTCCCATTCTAGCCATTGTTCAGACAACTAATGGGCATGGCAAAGTCAGTAGCTCGGGGGCACGATCGTAATTATTTTAATGTTCACCTCTATAATCCTGATTCATGTAGTATTTCCCGTTGCCCTCCCAAAAATCCCAAGCTCGTCTCTCATGCTCTCACCTCCACGACCACCATGCCTACCGATCGATGGCTGGAGCCGCTTGAGTCGTTTACCGATGCCCACGTCACCAAATCTATTTCACCGGTTCTCTCTGCCACTGCACTAGAGCCATGGCCACGTTTACCGCACCAATGGCGTCATCGACCGCCCAAGCTCTGCTTCCCGCCACTGACACCTAGCCAACCGTATCATAGCCACTTCACCGATGTCCACCGGCGGGATCTAGTTCAATGATTTTCATGTCCATCGCTCTAGACCAACTACAAGGGCGACACTCACATTCACTGTGCTAAAGCCGACAATGATCCCCCAGATCTACTTCCCCAACACCAACAACTACCGCAACAGTAGCACCCTCGGGCCTCTGTGACCTCGGTGTCACCGACATAGACACGGATGATGCTTAGATGCCCCTCCGACCATGGTAACCAAATTTTCAACCCGTTTTTGTCAATAGGATAGCATGTTCAAGCATATCGCAGTGAACTGTAATTTTGTAATCGTGCTACATACCATGTCACTGCGTATGCTTCTTCTTTGTGCTACATACAAGATCACTGGTCATGTTGGTTTGCATCACCTTCTCTACAAATTTTGATGTAATGCACATGTTTTGGCTAATTTGTACAACAGTAATTTCCTACTATTGTGGGTTTCTTGCAACATCTAAGTCACTGGAAAATATTAGTTTGCATTACCTGCTCCACAGTTGTCGACTTCTAGTATCAAGATTGTCCTAAGCTAATATCCTTCTATTGTTTCCTCCTTGGTATCCTTCTCCTATCATGTAGTACCCGTTTAAACTCTTCCTACTATTCCCATTATATATTTTTTTGCCATCTGGTTCTTCAAAATCTGCAACACTAAATATTTTCTCTTCTTTTGCAAAGAGCTCAAACATGGAACACTAAACATATTTGTTTGTAAAGCTTGTTCTACATGTTCACAAGTTATGCCTTTGTATTGTATATGGTTCTATTTCATCCTAAGAAACTTCATAATTGTCCTCTACTGTTTTGTTCATGGGTGGTTTGCATTCCCTGCTCTACAGGTTCAGGTATGACGCCATTATATTTTCTATCTAGCAACTGCTTCCATATTTGCTAAAATGACTTGGCTATTTCATATTCGCTGAAATTCTAAGCCACACACACACACTGATTGGTTGCTCTTTTCATGGAAGGCACACTTGTTTAATGTTTGCTTGCCTGTCCTGTTTTGGTTAATTAAACCATGAACCTATAGTAAACTTCAGTTCAAATGGGTAGCTTGTTTGCCTTGTTTGCTGTAGAGTTCTTTGATAATGATGATGGTTGTTTGTTTACTGTATTAACTTGTTATTACTTAGTTTCAGACCGCAATTGTTGCTATCGCCGCCAAAGAGTGGGATACAAGGTCATGCATCAAGGTGGTTTTCCAATGTAGCTGTCACACTCAAAGGGAGATGTTGTTTATAAATTGAGAAAGCAAAATAGGGACTCTGCTACACGTGGGCTCAATCTCAATTGGCAACTGAAATGCTGAATTTTCTTACCCTTCACTTTGTTGATGATATGTAATAATTTTTAAAAGTTTGCAGCTGATATAATATATAGGTAAATCGCATAGGCCATGTAGGCGGTACCATAACTGGGCTGATTAGGCCTTGGTATTGGACCATAATGTACTAGACCAACGATGAACAGTAAATGATGCTCCCTAACGGTCCATACGCACCTTTTTATTGTGGTGATAGGCGTGGGCCTCAGAAATGCCGAAACAGTAAAAGCTCGTAACTATAATGGGCATCGCGTGCAAAAGGCTAAAAAGGACACCATGAACGGGCTCGATGAACAGTAAATGGTCAAAATCGTAGTAGGCCACAAAGCGGCAAAAGGCCTTACATCCTTATGGGCTTGAACAGTGAAAGGCTTGAACAGTAAAAGGCAACAGTAATGGGCTGTAGGGATTCACAGCATAGAAAACAAAAAATTTCCTACGATGGGAACTATTATATACCAAAATCTATCTACTAGATACAAACAACAGGTGGATATAAATACAAAGAAATCATACCCTTGAAGACCGACAAAGTGTAACGAGATTTGACTCGTGGATGATGTAGTCGTTCGCTTGTCGATCTCAAGATCGTGAGGCAGTCCTAGCACCGCAAATCAGCAACGCATCCGTACTCACACACACGTTCAGGCCACCGAACAACCTCCGCCTCCTTGCTCCAGCGATGTAGCGGAAGCTGCAACTCCTTCCATACAAAAATACACCGGGAACATGTATCTCGCTAATCCGAGACCATGCGGGAATAAATCTAGAGGGGGAGAGAGATCCTTCACGAGGATGTGTGAGTGAGAAGTAAGGAGAGGGGGGCCTTTATAGGAGGAGGGGGTGCCCCTCCCCATGGCCGGCGCCCCATGGGGTGTGCCCCTTCACCTCCCTCATTCATGTGGTGGTAACTCCCTCCACATAAATGTGACCCTCCACATTCTCCACTTAAGTCTCCACTTAAATGCATTAAATTTCTCCAAATTTAATACTCTCTCATTTAATAAAACTCTTTTATTTATTTTATTCACAATTTTTTAATTACTTTAATTAACAAACATTCACATAAAACCCCTGTAACATTTCAATGTCACATGCAAAACTAGTTTCTCCAATTTCACCCGAAACAATTCCGGTTTCCGTCGAAATATTTCTAGCGCTTTGTAATTCTTTTCTCTGGAACATATTTGCTCCAAATGGTGTTGGTATCCCTTAAGTGTGTCATCCTACAGTTCACGAATAATGCATACATGATCGAGACCCTTCTCCGATCAATAATCAGTAGCGGGACCTGGAGATCCATACTAACTCCCACACGATGACTTCTGTGATCGTAAGAACCTTTTACGCATGTAACCTAATCCCTTTGTCTCACGATATATTACATGTCCAAGATTCGATCATCGGTATCTCCATACCTAGTTTGATCTTGTTACCGACATGCACTCTTTTCTCGTTCCTATGATATAACATTCTAGTGATCTCATCACTTGCTTGCAAACTAACTAATGTGATATCACCAAGAGGGCGCAGAGTATATCTATCAGTCTTCAAGATGGAAAAATTCCACTCTTGATCCATGAGCCTCAACATAATACCTTTGGAGTATCTGTACCCATCTTTATAGTCACCCAGTTACGGTGTGACGTTTGATGTTATCAAGTTACTCTTCTAGTATTAGCAATTAACATGATCTCATGGTCTAAGGACTAAGATTCCTTCGCAAGATTCTATAGAAATATAAACACAATGAATTTAATCATAATGCTATAGTTCGGATGAATGTTCATCACATCATTTCACAAATGTTGTGACCTCATTATTAACAACATCCAATGTCCATGATCAAGAAACCTTGATTATCCTGTTAATCAATGATCTAGTCTATAAGAGAGGCATGACTAGGAACTTCATATTTGTTTATTAAACACACATGTATTAATGTTTCCAATTAACACGATAATAACAACCTTATTATTTCCTCTTAGTGCATATTCCCTTCAGTCTCCCACTTGCACTAGAGACAATAATCTAGTCACATAGTGATAAATCTAACACCCATGGAGGCCTGGTGTTGATCATGTTTTGTCCTAGGGAGAACTTTAGTCAACGGATCTGCTACATTGAGGTCCATGTGTACTTTACAAATCTTTATATCTCCATCCTTGACATGTTCTCGGATGGAGTGAAACCGGCGCTTAATATGCTTGGAATTCTTGTGTGACCTTGGTTCCTTGGCATTGTCTATGTCTCCATTGTTGTCATAATAGATCACCATTGGATCCAACGCACTAGGAACCACACCTAGTTCCGTTATGAACTCCTTCATCCAAACCGCTTCCTGTGCCGCTTCTGAAGCAGCAACATATTCCGCCTCCGTTGTTGATCCAGCCACCACAGGTTGTCTGGAACTACTCCAACTAACTGCTGCTCCGTTCAAGAGAAATACTTATCTGGATTGAGACTTAGAGTCATCCGGATCAGTGTCAAAGCTAGCATCGACATAACACTTAGCGACCAGCTCTTTTTCACCTCCGTATACAAGAAAACATTTCCTTAGTTCTTCTTAAGTACTTAAGGATATTCTTGACCAGTATCCAGTGTTCCGAACCTGGATCAGATTGGTACCTACTAGTCAAACTAATAACATGGCCACATCCAGTCTTGTACATAGCATGGCGTACATTATAGAGCCTATGGCTAAAGCATAGGGGATCTTATCCATTATCTCTCTTTCTTCCATCGTAGCCAGACTTTGAGTCTTACTCAATGTCTTGCCTTACAACATAGGCAAAAAACCCTTCTTACTTCCGTCCATAATAAACTTCTTTAATATCTTATCAAGGTATGTACTTTGCGATAGCCCAATTAAGCGTCTCGATCTATCTCTATAGATCTTTAGGGCTAATATATATGACGCTTCACCAAGGTCCTTCATCAAAAATTTGCTGTTTAGATAACTTTTAACATTGTTCAAAAGATCTATATCATTTCCAATCAGTAATATGTCATCCACATATAGTATTTGAAATGCCACATTACTCCCACTCACTTTCTTGTAAATACAAGCCTCTCCGTAAGTTTGGACAAATCCAAAATCTTTGATCACCTCATCAAGGCGGAGATTCCAACTCTGGGATGCTTGATTTAGTCCATATATGGATCACTAAAGCTTGCAAACCTTGTCAGCATTCTTAGGATCGACAACACCCTTTGGTTGTATCATATACAACTCTTCTTCAATATTACCATTGAGGAACGCATTTTTGACATCCATCTGCCATATTTCATAATTGAAATATGCACCAATTGCTAACATAATGCTAACTAGCATCACTATGGGAGAGAATGTATCATCATAGTCAACTCCTTGAGTTTGTCGAAACCCCTTTGCGACAAGTCGAGATTTATAGACGGTCATGTTACCATCAACATCAGTTTTTCTTTTGAAAATCCATTTATTCTCAACGGCCTTTCGGTCGTGAGGTAAGTCCACCAAGGTCCAAACTTGGTTTTCGTACATGGATTCCATCTCATATTTCATGGCTTATAGCCATTTGTTGGAATTCGAACTCATCATCGCTTCTTCATACATCACAGGATCATCTATTTCATCAACCATGAAATTCATAACAGGATTTCCGTACAGTTCAGGAGCTACACGTGTCCTGCTTGTCCTGCGAGGTTCGGCAGTGTCCTCTTTCGGAGTTTCATGATCATTATCATTAGTTCCCTCTTCATTCGGTGAAGTCAACTCTGGAACAATTTCTAGTGCTGCGCCACTCATCGTTTCATCAAGAGAAGGTTCAATAACCTCTTCGAGTTCTACCTTCCGACTACACACGCCTTTCGCGAGAAACTCTTTCTCTAGAAAGGATCCATTCTTGGCAACGAAAACCTTGCCCTCGGATATGTGACAGAAGGAATACCCAATTGTTTCTTTAGGGTATCCTATGAAGACGCATTTTTCCACTTTGGGTTTGAGTTTATCAGGCTGAAGTTTCTTCACATAAACATCGTAACCCCAAACTTTAAGAAATGGCAGCTTAGGTTTGTTTCCAAACCATAATTCATATGGTGTCGTTTCAACGGATTTAGATGATGCCCTATTTAAAGTGAATACAATGGTTTCTAGTGCATAACCCCAAAATGACAGTGGCAAGTTAGTCAGAGACATCATAGATCGAACCATATCTAATAGAGTGTGATTACGATGTTCCGAGACACCATTACGTTGTGGTGTTCTGACAGGCGTGAGTTGTGAAACTATTCCAGACTCTTCCATGTGTGTGCTAAACTCGTAACTTAGATACTCTCCTCCATGATCAGATCGCAGAAATTTAATTTTTCTATTATGATGATTTTTCACTTTATTCTGAAATTCCTTGAACTTTTCAAAGGTTTTAGACTTGTGTTTCATCAAATAGATATACCTATATCTACTCAAATCATTCATGAAAGTAATAAAATAACGATATCTACCTCGCACCGACACACTCATTGGACCACATACATCAGTATGTATGATTTCCAATAATGTCGCCCATTCCATTGAACCGGAAAACGGTGTTCTAGTCATCTTGCCTATAATGCATGGCTCACATGTATCAAATGATTCAAAATCAAGTGATTCTAAAAGTCCATCGGAATGGAGTTTCTTCATGCGTTTAATGCCAATATGACCTAGACGGCAGTGTCACATATATGTAGATATATCATCATTTAAGTTTAATCCTTTTAGCATCAACATTATGAATATGCATATGAGTACTATCGAGATTCAACAGAAATAAACCATTCATCACAGATGCATGACCATAAAACATATTATCCATATAAATCGAACAACCATTGTTTCCAGACATAAATGAATAACCGCTTTGCAATAAACATGATTCAGATACAATGTTCATGCTCAACGCAGGCACCAAATAACAATTATTTAAGTTTATCACTAATCCCGACGGCATATGGAGAGGCAGCGTTCCGATGGCGATGACATCAACTCTTGATCCATTGCCGACATGCATTGCGACCTCGTCGCTTACTAGTTGTCACTTGTTCCGCAGCCCCTGAATTGAGTTACATATATTAGCAACCGATCATGTATCAAATACCCAGGTGCTACTGCGAGTACTAGTCAAGTACACATCAATAACATGTATATCACATATACCTTTGTTTGCCTTGCCGTCCTTCTTGTCTGCCAAATACTTGGGCCAATCCCCTTGCAATAGTAGCACTCGGTATCAGACTTAGGGCCATCTTGGATTTCTTTTCAAGCACAACAACAGATTTGCCGCCCTTATTTCCCTCCGGTTTACCCTTCTTGTCTTTCTTGAAACTGGTGGTCTTATTGATCATCAACACTTGATGCTCTTTCCTAATCTTCACTTCTACAGTTTTCAGCATTGACAGAAGCTCGGGGAGAGACTTCTTCATGCCATGCATGTTATAGTTCATCATGAAGCTCTTGTAGCTAGGTGGCAGAGATTGGAGAACACGATGTATGCCTAAGTCAATGGGAATTGTTATTCCCAAGGACACAAGCTTATCAGCGTACCCAGACATTTTGAGTACGTGCACACTAACGGAGATGTTCTCTTCTATTATGCAACTAAAGAACTTTTCAGAAGCATTATAAGTCTCTACAACAACATGGGTATTGAAAATCATTTTCAATTCACCCATGGTATCAAAGGCATTGCCATTTTCGAAACGTTTTCGAAATTCCGGATCAAGCCCATACAGTATGCCGCAATGAACTAAGTTGTGGTCCTGCTGATGTGTCAAATAGACATTCTTTTCCTCGTCAGGAGCATCAGGAGCTAGTGGGGGGCCCAGCGGCGGTTCTAGCACATATTGCTTTTGTGCAGCAGAGAGGATAATCCTCAAATTCCTGGCCCGGTTGGTTAAGTTGCTACCATTCGCTGCAAGTTTCTCTTTATCCATGAACACATTGAAATTAAAAGCAGGTGGTGCCATCTACAATAGAATTTGTAAAATTTATTTAGACTAAGTTTATGATAGATTGCGTTCAACTAATCCAAATTACAAATGAACTTCCACTCAAAAACAACATCCCTCGTGTCTTTTTGGTGATTACATGAACCAAATCCACTACACCAAGTTCGATCATGACATGAGTCGGCATAGTTTCAAAAGAGAGCATATATATGGCCATCATATCAACTATATGAGTCATGCTTAACCTTTTGGTCCGTGTGCCGAGGCCATGTTTGTATATGCTAGGCTCGCCATGTAAGAACCTTAGTACTCGCATGTGTAAAACTGTCTTACAACCGTTGTATGAAAGCGCAGAGTTGAGTACACCCGATCATCACGTGATTTCTCGAAACACGATTCATAAAATGGTTCATACTTAAGGAAGAACACAATTTTTATCTTGATATTTAAATGAGGGATCATCTTATAATGCTACTAAAACGCCAAACAAGCAATATAAGATGCAAACATCAAATGTGTAAAGTGAAATGATATGGTTCTTACACTTGATCACTATCATGTGCATCGTGGTATGATCTTTATCCAATGTGTAAAGTGAAATTTGGTTCTCATTGTTTGCTACCTGGAGGGAGCCGGTTTGCTACCTGGAGGAGCCGATTTGTTTTCGATGTAACTCTTCAAAGCCACAAAATGAAGCAATCAACCAGAGAGTAATTACTTAGCAGGATTGATACCTTACAGTAATTACCTTGTGTACATATGGGGTTCCTTCTCCATATTGTGGCCTCTAGTTCTTTTTGTATTTTTATTTTCTCCTTTTGTAAACTAGCACAGTGGCCCTCGCAAATGCGAGGGCGCCTCTATTGCTATCTTATAAATTAATTTATGATTCATAAATATTTTTGTGTTTACACGTACAACTTCCTACCTTTGACATTGCATTAATTTATAAAATCTCCTTGATAGTCAATATTATTGTATTTCTCATTTCATCCACAATAGCTGAAATAATTCGTACCAGATAACACTCTATTTAGCATGCAATATTTTTACTTTTATATATTTTTCTATCATTTACAAGAGTGCCAACTTAAGATCCATGTGTGTCATTTGTATAAATTTAAGTTCTCATACCTTTTGAAGGCAACAGAAGGAGTGCAACATCGATAAAAGTTGTACAAACTAATCATAATACTACCAAGTACGTTTGAGCATTTTATCGCGGAATTAATTCGGATGAGTGCATGTAACATTATAATAGACAGTAAGGCATAAATTTAAAGCGAGTTTGAAGAGTGAATCAACACCATTAACATGGATCAAGATAGTACAAGAAGCAATGCATATATTTAGAGTTTGAAGAGAAGATCAATAGCATTAACATGGATCAAGACAATACCAGATGAGGTTAGATATAACTCCTATTGTGATACACCTTAATTACTAGGTGGCTGAATTTTAACTATACAACAATCTGTCGTATAAGGATAATATAATGTAATATATAGACACTTCAATATGCACAACAAATATGACAAAATAACTTATTCATTTTGAATAAGATTTTTGACAGAAAAAAAAGAGAGATATAGCAGGTCATAAAATTCATATTAGCAAGTTTCCTATTGGGAATCAAATGAAAATCATTGCAACATGAGGTTTTAACTCCTTGTGATGACTGGTGTGAATTATGATCATCTCATTATTATAAGAACCATCATCGATGCTAGGTCTTCTCATGAAGTATTACTTATGTGTAGTACTCAATTGATCATGTATGGAAACTGACTGTATTAGAGCGCTCGTGATAGCGCGGCCTGCTTAGCCCCTTTCGCTCGAACGGCTATTATTAAGAACATAGCTCCGAGGATGCCACTTCCTGGATACCATTGCAAGCAGCTGACTACATCTTCCGGCTCATTCTTCTAAGAGGCGTTGAGCTTTAGTATAGCTAATCAACGACAACCTCAGATTCCACCCTAACAGACATTTATACATCAGAGCGCAGTATAGACGATTAGATATCTACAAATAAGCAGGTTATCACAAGGGAACAGCACGTGCATGCAAGTATTGCCTTCCTCATGCACCTCCACGTCAAGGTTGCAGCTCCTTGCCATAATTAAAAATTGATGGTACGGCCGGCCGTGGCCGGTGAAGGTTTTGGAGTATGTACGGCGTTGCCATGTCCCAGGCCCGGAGATAAGATGAATAGCTAGTAAACTGCAGATCGATGGCCTCAGCCGAATCAATCTGCAAGAAGCGACGCCCAGTGCTTGAGGAGGCAAGGAGGCATGGTGGTAGCGTTTTTAGTCTTGCTAGGTCTAGCTCTCTCCTTCACGATGATCCAAATCTTCAATTGGATCTTGTAGACTGCATCTGATTGATAGTCCGCTACGTGCTTGAGGCAACCAAATCAAAACTATCGGCAGCAACCAAAACTAAAACCATCAGTGGTCAATCAAAATTGGTGCATATGCTGTAAAGTAAAATTGATGCGCATGTGCGTGCGCATGGAGTAGGTCAGCTGACCGAGAGCATCTAGATAGATATGGCGGCGGCATGTTGGGGATATCTTTGGATGGAGGAGTACATGACCTAATTTTTTTACAACAAAGTACGTAGGTGATCTTATTAGCTCGGTACATAGAGAATAATATTGAAAGGGTACGTGAAAACTTACGAGTGGTATTGGTGGGTATTTTTTCTTTCCAATATTTTTTTTAAAGATCCAATGGCTGTCATGTTTTATTAGTTAAACTGATGGTCTGATGTTTCTGATTTTTGTGGGATTTTCTAGACTAATTATTTTTTTTCTGGTAGCCCGTCATGTACTTTAAATATATAATAGGTAACCTTTTTTATTTGAATAAAGTGGGAAGTTGTGGGGCTTTTGCCTCAGAGTACATAGTCAAAAAAAACTTACAACATTACCATATCATGACACTAGTCCAGCAACGAGCTAAACTAGACGCTTCTAATTTATCAATTGCAAGTTTTACGTGGCTTAGGGCTTTCGAAGATAGAACCGTTCTTACCTATGAACATGGAACCACAACAATGATAACCAAATTATTACCAACTCGTTGTAAATCAGATATTGACTATAGTAGGAGAGACAGACACCCGCTAGCCACATATGCAAAACTAGTTGCATGTCAAGCCTGGAACATGTCTCATGTGCGAGGACATGTAAAGTTAGTTCGGGCCGCTTCATCCCACTATGCCACCAATATCCAAAGTACATATAAGATGCAATAACATGATCATCATCGCCCACATATTCATATGTATACAACCTGTGCAAAGCATATACGCATGATCAGGCTCTAATACCACTGTAGGGGTTCACAACATAGAAAACAAAAAAAATCCTACGATGGGAACTACTATACACCAATATCTATCTACTATATACAAGCAACAGGTGGATTATACATCTAGAGAAATCATACCCTTGAAGACCAACAAAGTGTAATGAGATTTGACTCGTGGATGATGTAGTCATTCGCTTTCCGATCTCAAGATCGTGAGGAAGTTCTAGCATCACAAATCAGCAGCGCATCCATACTCGCACACACGTTCACGCCACCGAACAACCTCCGCCTCCTCGCTCCAGTGATGCAGGGAAGCAACAACTCCTTCCAGATGAAAACCCACCAGGAATATGTATCTCGCTAATCCAAGACATGGGGGGATAAATCTAGAGGGGAAGAGAGATCCTTCTCGAGGATGTGTGAGTGAGAAGTGAGGAGAGGGGGGAATTTTATAGGAGGAGGGGGTGCCCCTCCCCATGGCCGGCGCCCCTTCACCTCCCTCATTCATGTAGTGGTAACTCCCTCCACATAAATATGACCCTCCACATTCTCCACTTAAATGCATTAAATTTTTCCAAATTTAATACTCTCTCATTTAATAAAACTCTTTTATTTATTTTATTCAGAATTTTCTTAATTACTTTAATTAACAAACTTTTACGTAAACCCCCCTGCAACATTTCAATATCACATGCAGAACCAGTTTCTGCAATTTCACCCGAAACAATTCCGGTTTCCATCGAAATAATTTCAGCGCTTTGTAATTCTTTTCTCTGGAACATATTTTCTCCAAATTGTGTTGGTATCCCTTAAGTGTGTCACCCTAAGGTTCGCGAATAATACAGACATGATCAAGACCCTTCTCCGATCAATAATCATTAGTGAGACATGGAGATCCATACCGACTCCCACACATTCAACAATGACTTCTGTGATCGTAAGAACCTTTTATGCATGTAACCTAATCCCTTTGTCTCGTGATATATTACATGTCCGAGATTCGATCATCGGTATCACCATACCTAGTTTGATCTCGTTACCGATATGCACTCTTTTCTCGTTCCCGTGATATAACATTCTAGTGATCTCATCACTTGCTTGCAAGCTAACTAATGTGATATCACCGAGAGGGCCCATAGTATATCTATTCATCGTCGGTATGGAAAAATTCCACTCTTGATCCATGAGCCTCAACTTAATACCTTTGGAGTATCTGAACCCATCTTTATGGTCACCCAGTTACGGTGTGACATTTGATGTTATCAAGTCACTCTTCTTGTATTAGCAATTAACATGATATCATGGTCTAAGGACTAAGATTACTTTGCAAGATGCTATAGTAATATAAACACAATGACTTTGGTTGTAATGCTATACTTCAGGTGAATGTTCATCACATCATTTTACAAATGTTGTGACCTTATTATTAACAACATCCAATGTCCATGATCAGGAAACCTTGATCATCTTATTATCAATGAGCTAGTCTATAAGAGAGGAATGAATAGGAACTTCGTATTTGTTTATTAAACACACATGTATTAATGTTTCCAATTAACACAATTATAGCATGCAAAATAAACATCTATCATATAAATGGAATATGATAATAACAACTTTATTATTGCCTCTCGAGACATATTTCCTTCATGGGCCTCACGTGAAAAAATGTAAAATAGTAAAATGGCCAGAACCATAGAAGGCTGAAATGCAATAAAAAAGCTTATATCCTTATGGGCCAGAACAGTGGAAGGCTTGAATAGTAACATGCCCGAACTGTAAAAGGTCATAACAGTAGCATACTAGAATAGTAGCGGACTTTCTCACATATGGGCCGCTAGTGGGAGACCCATGTCTGGCAGTCTCAAATAGTAAAAGGCTAGAACAGTAATGGACCTTCTCGCTAATGGGCCTATGCTGGGCAGCCGACCACGGGATTTATGAATAGTGTTGGGCCTAAAGCAGGCTTTAATAGTGTTGGACTGACGTGGCGCATGCCTCTAATGGGCCGCACAGTGGTTGGCCAAGCTGGATCTTACGTAGGCTGAAACAGTAACGGACCGGAAAGTTAATAGGCCGCAGCTGGACTGGAAAGTTATAGGACCTTCAATCAGCAGGGGCCTCAAAGCAAGCCGTAACAGTAATGGGCTTCTTGTTATTGGGCTTGTCTAATGGTCCGACCCACCTAATGGTTAGCAGGCCTTGGCTAGGTCTTGGCTTCAACCATAGTTTTGTGATCGTCAGCGGCGGTAACCGACCATGAACGGTATTTGCGAGGTGGCATTTTGCATGTCATCAGCAGTTAACGGGTAGGCGAAACCGATCTACCATGACACAATTTTTCATGGTTGAAGGGTGCGATCCGCCACTGTCGAAAAAATGGTGCTAGATTCTTTTGTGACGGGGCTTTTACCACAAAGGCCATCTGTCAAGGAAGACTCTTCCACCACAAAAAACGGGCCTTCAACCATGAAAACCGTCCATTATAAAAGCCAACCTTTCTTGTAGTGTAAAGTATCGCAACACAGATAGCAATAGAGAAGTAAATCCATAAAGCAAAAATAGGTAGTAGGGCGAGAATGCTCGCCTGGGAATCATTACCGAAGATACATATCCAAAGAACTGGTCGAAGCTCGTATCCATTCAACATCCTAATCCATGAAGAACCAAAGCACTAAAAAATACATGATGCACTATTTAAAGACACGACAATAGATCTGGACTGATTAAGATATGATGCATGCCATGGCAAGATGTGGTACCACTTGGCAATATTAAGCAGAATCGGAATGCCGACAATTTCTTAGATGGTTCAAGTTGTTTAGGCACCCCACAATTTAGATGTTGAATTATCAAGGCAAAACATGTCATCAGTGAGCTACACAATTTAAATGGAGTCGAGATAAGACAAGAATATACCGCATATTCACTCCATATTTAATTATTTTATGTTCGGCTAAACACTCCCAAACCACAAGATATATTATGTAAGCATGTATGATTTAATATGCAATAGTTGTATGTCATTTAATAAAATATGAGTCACACGTTAGGGTTCGGAAGAGCTTAGGTTTAGAGGGGTCCGGTTTCAATAGGATCGGTCTTTGAAGATGGAGGAGAAACCACCTAGGTTTGGGGTCTTCGATTTTTGTAGAATAACTTAGTGTTTCGTGAAGGATAACTTTGCATTCCATGTTGGAGGAAGGAGACCTTCACATTCCATGTCGGAGTCCTTGGAATCCATGACGGAGAACTCAGGATTCTGGGTTGTAGCATCGAAGATCTTGATGTTCTAGGTTAGCGAACTCGATCCGTGAAGGAGGTTTTAGCTTTCCATGTCGATTACCTTTGAGTTCAGCTTCGTTGTCGGTGATGGATTTGTATGGTCTCCGGTCCTTCGGGTTCACCTTCATGCGTCATTCTTGGTGTTGATCCATTTTGCCGAAGGCCGTGTGATGATCTTGTCGACATGATCCATGTCTTTTTCGTTTGGATGCTCTAGGGTGTTGGAACTTTCTCGATAGGATATGGTGTCTGGCTGGACAAACAACCCGCCAAAGGACCAACATGAAGCCCCAACAGTGCCCCTTCTGCTGGAACAAAACTGAAGGCAAAATACTTCTCTCAGTACAAGGTGCAGGTAAAGAGAACACATGCAGGAGTATAACAGCGATAGGCATAGGAATAGAGTGCCATGTCCTTCACAATGAACGACGAATTTCATGGCGAGCTGGAGGTGTATAGGCGGTAGGGTTTTCATCAGAATGAAGTAGAGGAAGGTCGAGGCATGCGGCGACCTTAGTAGCAAAGAGCCTCTCATTGAGGGGGGGATCTATGCTTGGAGGCAGAGCGGGGATGCAGGGGTGTGCGCTGGCAGCGGCGCTGCATGGTCGACGATGGTGCATAGGGGTGGGGGCTAACGAAGTTGATCAAGTACACACGCACGAGAGGCTGGAGATGAACAATCTCGAGCCGAACGTTGAGGTTGAGGCTGCTGGCTACGGCAGATGTACAAATACTGTTGGAATTTTCCCGACACGCCGCGTAAACTCGCCAAGTGCTTTCCGGCGATACGCGCACGTTGCAAGGCTTTCGAGCAGTTCTAGCAGTATGTTCCGGCGAGACGTCGCAAGTAGGCAACTAGCGTAGCTAGCTAGCCTAGACTTGATCGTTGCTTTTGATCAGCTAGCTCGTCTACGCGACTCACGTACGTAAAAAATTGATTATTGCCATAGGAGCATGTCACTCCTGTTCTTTTCTTTATTTCTCTTGGCTCAGGGAACAAGATTACAAGAGGTGTACCCGTGTATATATATATATATATACGGGTAGGCTATCACCGGGTGGTATCCGACTAGAACATGAAGAGTTAATTCTATCCAGACACTAACTCAAATACGTATGGGACACACACGCGTGATTACCTAACAATTACCCCCTAATCACGATGTGCCACATACATCTACCAGGGTCCCAAATGCGCCAACTACTCCTCGCGGGCGTCATCCACGACATTGCTTTCACCGCTCCCTTTCTCAGCACCCATGTCACCGACTTTGCTTTTGTCGGCTTCTCCATGGCTTCACGTTGACGCTCCTTGTCCGCTTCCTTCTTCTCCGCGGCCTCCATATCGTTGTCATCCACGACCGTGCCTTCGGTCTTCATCGGTTCCTTGATGAACAACCAGTGCTTTTCGTAGTTCATCTTCACCGGATTATTTATCATCCGAAGTATCTCCTTCGGATAGTAGTCTAACACGCCTCACATACGTGCTCGCGTCGGTCGTAGTCGCTTCGTCTCCAATGCAGTCGGAGGTGTCACAACATACTCTTCTACGCCCGACAACACACTTGTTTCTTTAGTTTCTGAACCTTGTGTGCCTCCACGTAGAGCTCCTGGAGCCAACGGCTCTACATGCAGCATATTCTCCATGCCTATTTGTGAGCCAATTTCTTGACTCACCACCACGTTACATGGCTCTTGCACTTTTGGGCACTCCTTCGCCCCATTGGAGAACGTCGATCCGCCAAAATGCTTTTATGGCCGGACTCCGTCTTGACATGTGCCACGCACCCAAAAGTGCAAAGATGATCAACCGAGGGCTTTCTCCAATACCATGCTTCGCACGGAGACATACCAAACATACTCCTGGTCGATGCCCTATTTAGCAAATAGACCGCCGTGTTAACTGCCTCACTCCAGAACTTTCCTAGCAAGCCTTTGCTTTTCATCATGCTCCTCGCGAAGGCCACCACGGTATTATATTCACCCCCCCAAGCTATGCGTAGGGATTTTTGCTTCCCCTCCGCCTCGACCTCTCCGACTTCCTTGATCTTCTCGAATGCATGTAGACCTTGATCCTTACTTTTCATCAACACAATCCATATGTATTGACTGTGATCATCTACCACAAGCATGAAGTAGTCATTGCCGGACGGGGTTGCTGGTGAAATTGGACTGCATACACCGCCATGAACGAGTCCCAAAGCTTCACTTGCCTCAAACGTACATGGTAACGGGGCACTCCGTTCTTCGTGATCCATACACGATAGATCGTGATCTACTTCCGCCACAGTCTCTGTAGCCGTTTATGGAGGATCCTCCTCATCCTTCAGCTCAGTTACTTCGAGCATCAGTATCATCGGTCCATCATCTCCTTCCTGGGCAATGAGAGCCCTCTCCTTTTCCTTTGGTGGTTTCCGGAAATCAGCCTTGAAGTGACCGAGCTCACCATAGTTACGACACCTTACTTTCTTTATGTCAAACTTCCTCCCTGGCAGGTTGTCATATTCGTCCTCCTGCCCCGCGATGTACTTTTTCGCCGGGCGTTGTTTCTCCTTGCTGCTCGTGGAGCCTCCTTGCTTTTCTTTTGAAAGAGTCATCCACTGCTGCTTCATGAGCATCAGGTGCTCAACCTATTCTGGATCACCGAAGCTGATCCGAATTCTCTCATCGTGTGCCTTGAATCTTCCAACGAGATCCTCAATCGTCAGCGTATTCAGGTCGAGACATTGTTCGATCGATGTGACGATCTGCATGTAGCGCGCCGGTGCCGCATGCAGGAACCTTCTGACGTTCTTGACCTCGTCCACTCTCTCGCCATATCCCCTGATTGCGTTGACGAGGGTAACAAAACGGGCGGCAAACTGATCAACCGTCTCGCTCTCCTCCATCTTCAGATCTTCATAACTTTTTGTCAAATTTGAAGATGCGCTTCCTTCACGCGGGCATGACCTTGGTGCAAGATCTTGATCGTCTCCCATGCATCCTTCGCCGATTTCTTTCTGACGAGGTGCTGCATCACGTCTTTTGACACGATGGAATAGAGCGCCATTAGCGCTTGGCGATCCTTCCGGTACTTCGCGCCTCCCTTGACGTACTCGTCGCCTCCTCGATCGACGGCCTCCCAAACCTCCTGAGCCTCCATGACCACCTCCATGTTGATTTCCCATAGTCTGTAGTCCTTGCGATCGAGGCGTGGATACAAAGCCACCCCCACCGTCTCTATCACCGGTGTTGATGCCGAGCTCTCGCCAAACTTCACCATCGCCATGACCTCCTAGTACTTTCAGCAGATCATGAACGACGACCTTGGATCTGATACCAATTGTTGGAATTGGTCCCGACACGCCGCGTAAACTCGTCGAGTGCTTTCCGGCGGTACGCGCACATTGCAAGGCTTCCGAGCAGTTCTGGCAGTATGTTCCGGCGAGACGTCGCAAGTACGCAACTAGCGTAGCTAGCTAGCCTAGACTTGATCTTTTTTTTGATCAGCTAGCTCGTCTACACGACTCACGTATGTATCAGATTGATTATTGCCATAGGAGCGTTTATCTCCTATTCTTTTCTTTATTTCTCTTGGCTCAGGGTACAAGATTACAAGAGGTGTACCCGTATATACATATATATGGCTAGGCTATCACCGGGTGGTATCTGACTAGAACATGAAGAGCTAATTTTACCCGCACACTAACTCAAATACGTATCGGACACACACACGTGATTACCTAACAGATACGAGGCGGAGAACTCACAGGTAGAGGAGGTACGGGAATTCTTTGTGACCTACGAAAAGGCGCAGACTCGAGGAACTCACAGGGTTGAGGCGGGGCTCGCGAGATATGGTCGAAGCTGCAGAGGGGCACCCGTCGGGGAAGAAGGGGAGGTCGCGAGGTCCGGGAAGGAAGGTGGTGTCGCGACGACGTGGGAAGGGTTCCTGTGCGTGGTGCAGAGCCGGGATGAGGAAGTGGACAGGACGGGCGATGGGAGGTCGACAAGAGGAGGTGAGCGGCAAAGGTGGGGTCTCGATAGCAGCGAGGCTCGGTCAGGACGAAGACGGGTGGAGACGATATGGGTAGGTGGTGATTACCATGGGGGTTGGTAGCTTGTGGTGCATTCCACCGCCGCTTTCTGGGGTGGGTGCATTGCATCACGGGAGTGTGTGTGCGTTAGCATGCGTTACGTGAGGGCAGGTGAGTTGCGTCGTGTTAGTGTCCAGTGTGTGTGGCCTGGTGTTGCGACATGTGTGTGTGTTGTGCGCTGTGTCGCGTGCGATGGTGTGTAGCGACTTGTGGGTCTAGGTTAGGGTTTGACTTATGTTAGGTCTAGGTCATCTGATTGGGTGTGTGGCCTCCGGCTGGGCCTTTGGGCCTGACCGGTTGGGTGCCTACCCACAAAAAGTTTTTAGATATATTTAATTTTATGTGTTGTTTTCAAATTATTTAATAAATAATTTTTTATAAGAAAATAGATAGAAACAAATAGGGTTTTTAATATGAAATAAGAGGGGGATAATTTAAGCCAACAAAATAGGGTTGTATAAAATAACTTTGCGACAAAGATATGCATGATGACATCATGACGATGCACAAAATAAAACAACAAGCGATTTTCTAGTAGGGATTTTCTCGAGGTGCTACATCCTTCCACAATGCCACTAATATACGTTGCAACTTCGGATAGTGGTCTTTATCAACATAAAAGACAAAGTCGCACTTTGTTTCCTCGTGGTGACACCCGAGGAACTTGCGGCCGGTGTTCACGCCCTCGTATGCGATTAGGAAACATGGTTGTAGGCCGCACTTGCAAACTAGATTGGAGTTCGATTTGAAGATGTCAGTCTACCCATATACTTTCAACCATGTCCTGATCGTGAAAACCCCAAATTAGTGTTTCACATATTGGAGATAAAAGAAATACGAAATTAAATTACATAAGCACGGACTTCCCCGCCGCCTTGAACACGTCCATGATGCAGCATCTCGATGACGCCTTCATGCTCGACACCTTGAGGATTCTACATCTCGATGTCACTGTTGGCCGCCTCTACAGTCCCCTCCATGTGTTAGTAAAAGTTGTACAAAGAGGATGTGTGGATGTGGATGTAGAGTATATAATAGAGAGCAAAATCATCAGTCATGGTGGGTCACACCAGTCAGTGAGACCATCCTGACTAGTCAACATGTGCAGTTTGACTAGTCGACAACATGGGACACACTCTCCACTTAGTTGGGAGTCCACGCCCGGGAGCGATAGATCGGCCTAGACCGTGCGACCTGGTTGAGTCAGACGTGTCGACGCTGGGCTGGAGCACCTCTTTAGTGGTTGAAGGGCCAGGCGACATGGCATCCGCTCCCTGGCTGGAAGAGGTCGAGCGCGACGTGGCGCCGTGCGTGTTGCTGGACTGTGCGCCAGTCATGCCAAGGGATCCCATGTTCCGCACATCCGTGTCAGACACGGCAAGAAATCCTGTGTCCGTCGCGGTGGGCGATCCCGAGATGGATCCTTCGACGATCGAAGGTGAATCTGCTCCGTGCTCCGCGCTTCTATCGTGTAGCGACGTACTTGCGTTGCTGGTTTCCTCCATTCCAGCACTGTTTTGTGCCCAGATTTCTGTGGATTGTGTTGTTGCACCTGAGCAGTTTGGAAGGGAATAAAAAACAGCAGTAGGGTCATTAGGTGTTAGATCAATACATTGTTTCCCCCCCTGATCTAATTCCGAATTATTTTGGATATACTCTAGTAAAAGGAGAGTTTCTTGACGAAGGAGAGCGCTGGTGTTGGGATGAAGTTTGGAGAAGGGAAACACGGACTCATCAAAAACGACGTCACCATATATGTAGACACGCCTTGAGGAAACATCAAGACACTTGAAACCCTTGTGTTTGTTGCTATAACCATTGAACACACATTGTTTTGATTGAAAGGATAGTTTGTGAGTGTTGTACGGTCGAAGATTTGGCCAACATGCACAACCAAAGACACGAAGACAGGAGTAGTCCGGTGTTTCTCTTAGGAGGCGCTCCATAGGAGTTTCATCGTTATGACTTTAGATGGAAGCATATTTATCAAATATGTGGTGGTCAAGAAAGCTTCATCCCAAAATTTTAGTGGCATAGATGCATTAGCAAGAAGAGCTAGCCCAACTTCAACTATATGGCAATGTTTGCGTTCCGCGGAACCATTTTGTTGGTGAGCATGTGGGCAAGAAACTTGATGTGTAATGCCCACTTTTTGAAAGAAAGGATTGAGTTTTTCATATTCACCACCCCAATCCGTTTGCATAGCAATAATATTTCTATTGAATTTGTGTTCAACGAGGTTTTGGAAATTCTGAAAGACTTGGAAGACTTCAGAATTCTTTTTGAGAAGATAGATCCATGAATGTTTACTATAGTCATCAATGAAGCTTACATAGTATGAAAAACGACAAACAGAGGTAGGTGCCTTTCCCCACACATCAGAGAAGACAAGTTCTAATGCAAACATACTAGTGGATCTATTATAAGGGAGTTGATGACTTTTTGCTTGTTGACATGAATCACACAAAAACTCAATTCTAGACTCATTGGAACAAGGAAGTTCAAATTTGCTAAGAACTTGTTAAACGATTTTAAAGGAAGGATGACCCAACCGATCATGCCACCGTGTAGCTGAAGGCTTGGAGAGGCTAACAACTTGTTAATTTGTGCTTCATGATGATGACACCAACAGATAGAGAACATGGGAACATCTACCCTTAAGAAGTACTTTCTTTGTTTCCTGATCCTTCACATAAAAATGCCACGGGTGAAATTCTACAAAAACATTATTGTCTCGAGTGAGATGATGGGTAGAGACAAGATTTTTTTGTAGTACTAGGAACATGAAGAACATTACGAAGATGAAGGGATTTGGATGGGGATTGAACAAATGCATGACCTACATGACTAATGTACATACCTGTCCCATTGACCGCGTGAATTTTCTCACGGCCGTTGTACTTCTCCTTCATGGCAAGCCTGTCAAGATCGCCGGTGATGTGGTCGGTGGTGCCGGTGTTGCCATACCAATTGGTGTCGATGCCGTAGGAGGCACCATTGGCACCCTTCTCCTCCTCTTATTATTCATCATCGGAGTAGCGGTTCCAGCACTACCAGGCGGGGTGGCCTGGCTTGCCACAGATTTGGCAAATGATGCGATCATCCTTGTTGAGTAAAAGAGCAATTTTCCAAGAGATTTAACCATAGTAAAAGACAGATAAAACACAGGCAGAATAATAGAAAAAGACCAGAAGATACGACAGACAATCTGAATATGGTAAACAAGACTGAGGAAGATTATATACATCACAATATAGGAACTATCGGTGTTCGCGTTAGCATTGGCACCATCGTCAGCCATGTTGTTAAGGAAAAGGTTATTGATGTTGGGGAAGAAATCATCGTTGGGGAATACTTTGGCGCAGTCGCTATCCGTGAAGGGGTCCGTGATGAAGCCAGTAGCCGCGCTGCTAGTGCTCCCCAAAAACCTTATCGCCCTTCTCCCGTACAAGACTCGAAGCAGCGGGGTCTCGGAGGCCTACTGTCCCAGTATACGATGCACGCCGCAAGACGGGATGGGGAAGATCTAAGCAGCGCAATGCTCTAGAACTAGAGGCACAAGGGTGTGCGTTGGTGTGTCTGAGGAGAGGAGCGACCTCTCACTCTTATAGGCACGAGTAAGCAAGCGAACAGTCAGCGTTGGGAGAGGAAATGAATAGGCATCGGTTGAAACCGAACAACCTCCACTAAGATCGAATTAATTCTCTATTGAGTTCGTATTAAACATCCACTCACATAGACTGTTCAGACTATTATCCATTCATGCGTGGCAAAAAGAGAGAGAAGCTCTCGGCTCAAGGCATTCCCGCATACCACGGTGCACGCGTCGCGTCGCGTCCTGACGAGGCGAGGCGATGCATGGTGTGGCGAGGCAGGCGGCGGAGGAGGAGGATGAGTGCGTGTTTATATGTCTTCTATTCTCAAGCTCATACAAGTGGTGGAAGAGCTCACCTTATAAGCTGGTCCAACTTCCACTCAACTAGCAATGTGGGACTAAACTTTTATCCCACCTCTTGCCTTGCATGAATGGGACAAGTGGGCCTCTAGGATTTCAGGAATTGTTGAATAGTATAAATGGGCTGGGCCTTTATTAGGAAAAATTCCAACAATCCCCCACCAGATCCCAGAGGCACACATAAATTTGCCTATGGTTTCAAAACATTGTTTATATACTGGTACCAGTGGAGACTGTTAAGTTGAACTTCCACCTAGAACTCTATGCTACACTAGTTTGCAACTTGTATAGTGGACTATGCCTTAAACTGCAAGTTTGCTGCATTCTAGCTGACGAGGGTTTAACTCGTCAATGCCCATTGTTAGGGACTTGGGTTTTGGAGAAGGAGGGAGCGTTGGAGGCATCAGTCGGCTAGCAAACAAGCACACAAGGACACAAGGTTTACCCAGGTTCAGGCCTTGTAGAGGTTCCTACTCCAGCTTGTCTGCTCTTGGAATTAACGAAGGAATCGAAGATTACAGGGGCGCAGATGCAATCTGGCGAGAGTTGTAGAAACTAGGGTTGTGATTGTCCTCCTCGTCGCCCCCTCCTAGAATTTATATAGATAGGCTAGGTCTCGGGTAGCAGGTCGAGTCGGTTAAAGATTAGGGTTCGCCCTTTGAACTTTCTATCTTAAGCTTCTTATTGTCTCGCAAGCAATCAAAGAGCCCGTGGGTCACCCGAATTTTGCACTGGGCCTTGGCAACGCCATGGGCCGTATATACCAAGCTCCGGTACCTGTAGGGTATACCCATGTCAATAGCCCCCGAGTGTCCACTGGAATCGCAGATTCGACTCAGGACTTTATGAAGTCTTTCGAGTGCATGACTGAGTATTATTTCGAGTGTTCGGTTTGTGGCATAGGGATTGTTGATATACGTGCCTGATTTATCCGATGTATTGGTATCAGTTAACTGCCTTAGGGCAAAACAACACAATCTACTCAAACTCGAGTTCCCAGACTCAAATTCGAAAAAGTGATGGCGTAATTCGACTCAGGTCACGGAGGTCTTTTAGGAGTCGAATTCCAGTGTATAAGTGTGAGCACTCGACGCGTCCGTCAAGACATGTTCATCGTACCTGCTGGCATGGATATATTTCTGGTAGTGCGCAGCAGATGCGTTGCCAGGCCTTATTCAGGTCTTATTTTCACGCTGCAAGCGCGGCATCCAAAATTTTGGTCGTCGCGGAGATTATTCGGGTGACCCAGGAGACGCAGTCTCTTTGTAGGGAAAGTATGAGGCGAAGTCGCCATAGCATTCGAGTGTGGATGTTATCAACATACAGTACAATGTACAAATAATCATAGGGTGCGTGACCAGCGCTTCCTATGGGAGTAGCCCCCGAGTGCCTCGTTGAGTCGAAGACTCGAGCGGGTACTAAAAATCTTTTGTGACTGCTGTCGTCTTTTGTTGCTTGTTTTAGTCAAATTTGCTTCCGGTGCTCCCTATGGGAGTAACCTGTAATTCACAATCGAATCATAGATTTGAGTGATGGGTTTGTCTTGAATGTTCATATACCTGCATAAAGATAATTGTAGGGTGTGCGACGAGCGCTCCCTGTGCGTGTAGCCCCCGAGTGCTTGGGTGAGTCGAAGACTCGAGCAAGGAGTAAAGTAGTCAAAAATTTCTTCTGCTGGAATTGATGATGTCCGTGCTGACGATGTGATGACCTCAGTTGCCCGCGTGAGCGGTTTTGACGGGACGTGATGAGCGGTGGGTCCCACTTTTTGACTATGATTTGACTGGGCATGCGTAATCTTCTGTTTTAACTGCATTTCCTCGATTTCCGCGCGTAATGGGAATAGTGGGGGACGGTTCGTGTTTCAGCTTCGCCACATGTCGATGGCGATGTGCGTCACGCGTCCATTAGGGTTTCTGTTGGTCGTTGGATGGTATACGTGAAGACGTTAAGTAGCAGCGCAGCTGCGGTAAATTTCCCCATCTCTTCTTGCTCGTGCCTCCTTCGCCATTGCTGCTCTCTCTGCTTCCTTGCACGCTTCCTCTTTGCGGCACTGGACCATCTCCGTGTCTTCCCCACTTACTTTCTCTGTTCTCACCGCCATCGAAAGATGGGTAAGAAGAAGGGAGGCACCGCCGCTGGATCTGCGACCACCATTGCCGCCACCAAGAAGAAGGGCGGTACCACCACCGTGGGAACTAGAGCCACCGGCGCTGGGAAGAAGAAGGGTGCGGGTCTTCATGTCACCAATGGCGCCTGGCGAGCGTCCATCATCAAGCCTTCCGAGATGCATCTTCATTGCCAAGATGGAGTTCTTCCATCCATAGAAGACGACTCGCGAGTGCCTGGTGACGAGGTAATCCCTTGCCCTCCTCCGGGTTTCTAGGTGATGTTCCTTGCGTTCATCATCCGAGGTCTCTCTCTCCCCCTGCATCCTTTCTTCAGGGGTCTCCTTTGTTTCTATGGGCTCCAGCTGCACCATCTGTCCCCAAAATCCATTCTCCACATCTCGTGCTTCATCATGCTTTGCGAGTGCTAGCTCGGAATCAAGCCACACTTTGGCCTCTTCAAGAGGCTTTTTAAGATGAAATGTCAGTCGGCGTCCGGTTCGGTAGTCTACGACGTAGGAGGCTGCGGGATCCACATCGACTCCTCTCTCACCTACTTTGACATCAAGCTCACTGCGTCCGTCCAAGGGTGGAAAGACAAGTGGTTCTACATCCACGACCAGAAGGCCGACGGAGAGCACTACGGACTCGCGCCCTTCGATCCCACGGTGCCTTGCAAGAGGAGGCGCTCGTGGAAGAATGTTGTGATGCCTGGCGAGTGCGAGGAAACGGAGGTGCTATATAAGCGCGTCTGTGACCTCGAAAGCCATATAGGCAAAGAAGAGGGAGGTGCCGCTCTCATTCGCACGTGGTTGTGCCTCCACGTCTAGCCTCTGCAGGCAAGAGTCCACCCAATGTACTGCTGGGCTGGTGTGAGCGATGTCACTCGCGTATCTGCCAATGGCATTTTTGCGGGTGAGGTAGACAGGAGGTTGCGATTGGTGACCAAATATACCGCCAAGAAGGATCTCCCGAGCGAACCAGTCGTGCCTCCTTTCGACGCCTCTAACCCTCCTCCTGAGGTAGAATTGTACTATGAAGTAGTTTCTTTGTCAATTGTCACCAAGCGCTTGATATATAAATGATACATCTTTTGATTGCAGGACTAGAAGGTGTCTTCCAATTTGCCTCCTCGTCCTGAAGGGGTTATCCCTCACGAAGTGGAGGAAGAGGACGAGTCAGAATCGACCGTCCCAATTGAAGAGGAAGAGGGAGCCCCCGAATCTAGCAGCCATGATACTCGCAAGCGTTCTCGCAGCAAGGACTCGGATGCTTCTTCGCCGATGATGCCGGAAGGTCCTTCTGTTCTTACAGAGGAGCCAATCCACGCCGTTCCTGTGCGTGCCATGGCTCCTCCTGCTCGGAAGAAGCTGCGACTGCCAAAGGAGTCATCGGAGGAGGAATCCTTAAATCTTGATAAATTTAACTGGTAAGTTTTGCCTTCACGACCTCGTCTTGGTTTCTTTTTGGAGTTGCTTTTCTGAAGTTTTTGATGGATGTATTTTGTAGTCAAGCGGCGTCGTCGTCTTCTAACGATGTCAAATTTGTGAAGGAATCCGGAGTCGCAGACTCCAACGGCCAGGAAGCGGCCGATCAGCCTCCTTCTCCTCCAATGGCGGCCCACTTCGGCGCCAATTCTTCGAGTTCCCCACATGTTGGGGAGCACTAGATGGTTGCACGGATGACTACGCAGCAGTCATCTTTGGAGTCCCTGGAGGAACATGTGAGTGCCTTTCTTGCTGCATTGGAGTCGATTTTTATACTTTGTGTTGCCACTGAGTATTTGTTCTCCCTTGGTGTAGCTCATTGTGAAGGAAGCTGCACAGCTCGCGGAGCAAGTTCTTGGTATGGGTCGACAGCACGCCCTACTGGACAATCGCCATCGCACAGTCAAAGTTTAGTTTTCGACTTTGTCCTTGCCTTCTAGAAATTTGTCAACTCAAGTGTTGATATGACCCATCCCTTTTTAGGTGAGCATAATGAGCTTCTCCGTCACATGACGTCCCTCGAGAAGGGGATTGCCACGGTGGAGGAAAAGCGTGACAATGCAATCACAGCCTTGGAAGAGTCGCGAAAGCATGAAGAGGATTTGCGCTCTTCCACCGCTAAAAGGGAGAAGTTGTTCGAAGAACAACTTTTCTCGATTGCCAAGGCCCTCTCAGGTAATTGTCAGTATTTTATTTGTGTTGCTCCTTGTTTGATGTCATATTGTTGTGCTACCACCTTATGTATGCAGATGCCGGCGGTTTGAGCTTTGACGCCCAGTCCCTTCACCACGCAGATGCGTTGGCTAGTGCCATTGCCGCAGTCGAAGATAGCAGCGCTTCCCTTCAGGGGACATTGACGAAAGCCAAGGGTGTGCTCAGTCGCATCCGTGAGGATCTAACTCCCAAGGCTGAACTGATTGACAACCTTGAGGACCTGGTGGAATCCCTTGCTGCGGGTATTTCCATGGACTTCAAGAACTCCCAGTGGTCTGTCGGTGCTACTATGGCACTAGCGATGGCGCAGGCCCATGCCATGGAGTTGGGTCCCTTCGCGATCTCTAAGGCGATGACCATCGGCGCAGATGGCTAACAGGTAGTGTTTGCTTCCTTCGCTACTGGTTGTGGTAAGTATGGGCCACAGCTCATCGACACCGTCGCAAAATATTCTTCGGAGCTGCAACGAGCAAAGAAGGCGGTGAAGACTGCGGCATCAGGGGCTACCACCAGAAAGTCTGTGGCATTAGAGGCAGCCACGGATTCGATGAGGCCTTCGAAGTCAAATTCTAAGTCGAAGAAGCAGATTGCTCCTTAGTTGCCAATCTGTAATAGTTGTAGTTGTCTTTTATTGAAACTGTGCTTTTGTGGGACTATCCCTGTCGAGACTTTTGCTGTGCTTGAATGCATCCATGCCTTTATCAATGTATTCCTGGTCCCTTATTTGCTTCTTGCTTGATTGTGATAGGGTATGTCGAGTGGTCCCTCGAGTGGTCCGCGTGACTCTCCTCCTACCGATGAAACCACGGCGCAGCCACGTTCAAAGGTGGAGGAATTGTCTTTGCTTTCTCGATTGCGTGACCACGCCAAGCAGTTGGAGGGCGAGTTGCCCATCATCCGCGGTAGCGCGGATGTGTGGAAGTCGAAGGCGGAGAAGGCCACTGCATGTGAGGAGTATCTCTTGGAGGAAGTGGCTCAATTAAATGATCAATTTAAATGTTAGCTTTCTGCCTTCTCATCTTTTCTTTTAGTCAATCGTGGCGATTCCTTTTCTTCACACTTTGCTGCTTGCTCGGTGTAGTTGTTAGCGCTCATCATCCGCAGGATGAGAAGGACCGGGTGGCCGTTCGAATGAGCAACCTCACCCAGTAGCAGCTACAGGTGATTGGGTATTTTTTGGTGGACCACGACCGTGCAGTTGCCTTGGCGACCCTGTAGGATCGTTCTTCTCGAGTGCTCCAATGCCTAAAGAAGGCGCAGTCGTGCCTTAAGAACATTTATGAATCCATGTTTCCGCTTGACGTGGTGCCTTCAAGCTTGTGCGTGCGACAACAGTTAGTAGTGGGTGCTAAAGTTACGTTATCGCTGGTGCAACTACATAGGACGGATTTAGATGTTGCGTCTGTTGCCGCTGGGCCGCCGCCTCTGCTAGAAGGTATGACCTGGGACATGGTTCCGCACTATCAAGCGGTTGATCGACCAGCAGAGGACATTGTCGATTTCTTCGAGGAACAAACGAACGTTCTTCTTTTGTAGCAGTAGCATGACTTGTATCCTGCACATAATTGTATAAGTATTGTAAAGTTTGTATGATTGTATTGGGTGTATTGAGTACCCGTTGATAATTGAAGAGCTTGTTAGCTTATATATTTTTTGAGTGTAATGTACTTTGTAGTTCCTTTTTGTTAGCCTGACGTGTATTTATCTCAGCACCTTGCCAACCTGCCAGGTGCGCTGCAGCTGGGTTGGTGTTTATCAAGGGTTCAATTAGTGCATCAGCTACTCAGGATACCACGATTAGTTCGTAGAACAGAAGTGTAAAGGGTGGCGCAACCCCCCGAGTGATGAAATTACAGGAAAGTAGAAAAATACATAGAGTTTCGGGGCACTTAGCTTTATTCATTCGCAGAATAGTACGGGGTACAATGTATGGCTAAGTAGCCTGGCTGAATAGCCTTATTTGTAATGTAAAAATGACTAAGGGTAGAAACGACGCAGCTACGCGACGTTCCAGGGGTTGGAGTATGCGACTCCTGTCTCGAAATCATTAAGGCGATAGGCGTCACCTGGGATTACTACTGTAATCACGTATGGTCCCTCCCAAGGGGACTCGAGTTTGAGATGCCCTTGTTGCTTCAGTCGCAGGACTAGGTCTACTTCGACGATGGACCTGGGGCGTAACCTTCTGTTGTGGTAATTGCGAAGGCTCTGCTGGTACATCGTTGATCTCTCTGCTGCTATCTTGCACGCTTCGTCAAGGAGGTCGATGGAATCTTTGAGTGCGAGTGTTGACTCCTTCTCACTATATGCGACCACCCGCAGGGCTTTGTAGCATACTTCTGCCGGTAGTATCGCCTCAACACCATGCACCATGAAGAACGAAGTGTACCCCGTGGCGTTGTTTGGAGTTGTGCGCAAGATCCAAAGAACTGATTGTAGTTCGTCTGGCCAGCATCTAGCGGCTTGTTCGATTGGTCGGAGGAGTTGTAACACCCCAAATCTTTGATCAAGGTTAATCAAGATCAAATCTACCCAATTTAGGGTTAACAAAAACTTTTCCCATTTTAAATCTTTAAGCCTTCATATGTGTGTGCATTAAAATAGGATTTTTTTTGAATTGCCACCATTGAGTGATCTATTGGTTGTAAAATGATTCTATGATGAATGTCACATCATCTCGATCATCCCCAAGCAAATCCCAAAGAAAAAGAAATCAAAAAGAATTAAATAAGGAAAATGGTCACTTTTGCCATTTTAATCACCTAGCCCACTTTGGGTGTTCCTAGCACTCAATTTCCAATAGAGATAGTTGTGGATCTTTGCACCCCATGCTAGTACAAGTAGTGATATGCCAAGGCCCACTTTATGATCTCCCAACAACATTCAAACTCTAATTTTAAATGACCATTGAAAATTGAATCTAGTGTATGTATCTAGATCACACTTTTTCAAAAACCATCCAAATGAATTCCATTTGGCAAATCCTAGCAACCAGATATGATCAAGCATGAGACCAACAACTCCACCAAAAATCATCTCAAAATTTGAAAGTTTGGTTCATGCGGCCATTTTGTCGAACAGGTGGCATGCACAATTTTTTCTACCTAACAAACATTATTGATGGATCAATGCCTTGTCGAGTTTTTGGGCCCATTTTGGTTCCCATGTCTCCCCCAGCTCTAACCAAACCCTCAGCGGCCTACCCTTTAGCGTGGAGCAGTAGTTGCGCGCTGCCCATTTTTGGTCACCGCCGGCCGAACGTGGGCAACGCTCCCCAGACCCATGATCGCCGGGAACCGCGTCGAGCACCACCTCTGCTCCCCAGAGCGCGCGACGCTCCCGACCGATTGCCACCGCCCCTAGCTACATCGTAAATCCGTAGAGGACCGCCATGAGGCAAGCCACCGTCCGCCTAGGCCGCCCATGCTGATAGCGCCATGTATCGTCGTCACCGACGAGCTCCTCGTCGCCCCTTCGGTCCCCTCCTCGAGGCTATATAAGGAGGACTTCCCCAGCCTCAAATGCCACACCATTCCACTCCCCTCTCTCCACCAGTCCTTCCCCACCTCTCGCCGGAGCAGCTCGAGCAGCAAGTCGCTGGAATTTCACCGGAGGCAGCCGCAGCAGAAGATGAGACGTTGCCGTTGATTTCATCCACCCCAGCCCCTGCCATGACTTCGCCTGAGCTCGCTGTCGTCTACTCATTCTTTTGCCCGCCTCGCCGCACTAGCTGGAGCCCCGGTATGTCCCCACTGCAACCCCACTGAACCGCTAGGGTTCAGTCTCGCCAGCGACGAGTCCGTCGTCGACAACGACCATGAGCCGTTAGATCTAGTTCTAATCCTACGGTCCAGCTCGCCCCATACCGCTTCACGTGTAATGAGTCACTGACAGCTGGACCCCCCTGTCAGCAGCCCTCAACGCCGCCGAGTGAATCTGAGCCGGCCCAATTAGTTTCCCGCGCTGGCCCTGTGATTCAAATAAATCTTTTTCTTTTTATACTTAGACTTAGTTCTATCCCTCAGTTTAACAATCAATTCAGAAAGTTTTATAAATCCAAATTGAGTGATTCGAATTTTGTTGGGAAGCTAATGAAAATCTCTATCCAATCCCGTTGTATTTAAATCATTTAGAGTTAGAGATCTCTCCTAGTAAAAATAACAAGACAGAAGCCTTTGCACATTCAAACATTTTTATAAAATCAACCATAATACCTTTTGAGTTGATTCCAACTCTCAAAAATCACATTTAACCATACCTATTTGAATATGTAATAATATTAAGGTTTACATGCAGTGACTTTCGACTAGTACCAAACTAATGCTATATAGGCATTTCTAGTCACTTTCAATCATTAATTATTAAACTTAAACTCATTAAAATATGATCCAACCTGTAAATCACATTCCCATATATTAGAATATGTGGTGATGACATGTGTCCACATGATCCCATATTTTAATTCGAGAATATTAAATTTTAGTTAATTTCAATGAGTAGAAATTACTTTTCTCAAATAAAAAGAATGAAACTAGTTCATTAAACCTTGTGATGCGTGTGATGATAATAGATCATCAAATGTGTGCCTTAGTGTGCTAAATAGACTAGTTAAGTATTGTTTGGTGATGGTGTATCCCATATGTATTTATAGACGATAGTACCGACAAGGCTTTCAAGGAGGAGGAGTTCTACCAAGAGGACGAGGAAGAAAACATCAACCACTGCAATACCCAAGGCAAGCTAGCACTATACAAGTTAACCCTTGCAAGTTTTACTTGCAAGCCTAGCACTTCAAGTAAACTGAGCAAGCTATTGTTAGCAAGTTAGACTAAGCTAGATAACTCAAGCAAAATGCATTAGGCATGCTTTGGTTATACTATTTTGACTTATACCTATTCCAAGTTTTATTTACAAGCTTTACCTTCTTTACTTTACCAAAGTCCTTTACTTGTTTAAAGGTAGCATACAGAGTATAAAACTTGACCTATCTAGTTAGACTTAGATGTCATTCTATGGCATGAGATTGACATTAGTATCCCACATTAGTGAATACTCTTAACTTAGTAGTTTAGAGCTAAACCCAAAAATTGATTCACTTTAGATGGGAGTACTTGGTGAAAATGACTTGTGAAAACCTTGGAATGATGAGTCATTCTATTGAGATATTTTGACATGTGTTGAGAAACACAAGTCGTTTATGATGATGAAAATATTGAGGCATGAGCATTAGCCCTTTTACAAAACTGATGGTTGGGTTCGGATGCGATACCATTCCAATTTTACCGTACAACCACAATACCTGAATTGGGTAAGGTTTAGCCGGAAGTTTATATGCATTAGTATTAGTTCCCTCGCAGGAGAGGTTTGAGCCAAGGCTACCTCTCAATGTTGTCCACCTATGCATTTCCCAGGATGACAGATGGTCATGGCAGGGAGGCCATACTCATAGGAGAGGTGCTTATACTAGAGTGTGTAAAGGAAAGGTTATGTGTGATTATCTGCATACTAAGTATGATGATTCATGGTTATCCCTGACAGATGTATCGAATCTTGTGGTGAAAATGTACCACCTCTGCAGAGTGTCAAACTATTTGAATAGCCGCGTCCGCGGTTACAGATAGTTGGAGTGGCCATATTGTTCCATTGTCAGATGTTTTCAAAACAACTTATGAAATGAATTGTGACATGACTTGACCAGAACAGAGTTGTGACTATGACAATTAAGTTCCCACTTAGGTGTTTTCAAACTTTATTTTATCTTTCTTTGTTTCTGAACTCAACTTAGGTTTCAAACTTAACTTTACAAATAAACTTAAAGTTAGCATTTCCTACTAGAACTACCCTACTTGTTAGTGATAGTTTGCGAGTACTTAAAGAGTACTCATGGCTTTTGTCCCTGGCTATTCCTGTGGCCAGACTATGAGGAGGAGTACCCTGAAGGAGGATAGCAGGACGACTACGACAACTAGGAGCATCTCCCATCGTCAGCATTGCCTGTGACTCTGAAGATGGACCCCACCGCTATGCTATGTATTCTGCTGCTTGATTGTACTAAGACTGGATCATGAGATCCTTTATTTGTGTAAGACCTTATTATGGTTTGTAATGGATGATGTACTATGATATCCAATCTGTTATGTCTCCCAAAAATGGTAATCCTAGGATTGCGATGTATGGCATAACAGGCATCTGGGATTAAAAATCTGGGTGCTGACAAGTTGGTATCAGAGCCATCCTGACCATAGGAGACCCTAGTTATAATGGACGTCCGAACAAAAAACTAGTTTCCAAAAACCAAAGTGAGTATTTATGAAAACTATTTCCTCTCTTACCCTTGGGAATTCTTTCTCTTAGAAAAATTCATGTTCCTCCAAATTCTTACATTACTACATAAAACGTTGACACACTTGATCACTTCACTAACTTTCTCATCCTAAATTCTTATAGATGGAAGCCCAATACAGCAAGTTCTACCAGTTGGGCAATGGAGGCCAACTGATCTTCGAGAGGGATCTGGATTCATTGTTTGATTTCTTGGAGCGTCCGCATCCAGAATTTCTTGGAGCTCAACTCCCGGATCCACTAGGAGGAGATTTACAATGGCTAGTGACTGCTGATCTTCGAGGCAAGATAGAAGCACCAATATCTGGGAGGATTCAGTTCTCCATGAGAGAGAACAACTAGCTAAATGGATTAGCCAGGGCAATGCATGAAGCTCTTGGACGTCTGTGTGCCCTGAGTGTCAACCTAATCCAAGGAACCTGCTTTGTTCACTATGCAAGCCGTGATTCCATGGGAATGCCGCTAGAGATGCCAAGTCACCCAATATTGAAGCGTCAAGTGGAGAACCTCGACTTCCTACTGTACGACAGACATAAGGAGTTGGAAAATGCTAGAGAGGTCGCCAACAAAAACCTCGCCCTTGCCGCCCAGAAGACCCAGACTTTCTCACTACTAGTCAAGGATCGTCAGTCTCTTTGCCACCAATGCGCAAAGAAGGATCGCACCATCGACCGTCTTCACAAGAAGGTGGCCGACCTCGAGAAGACCATCAGGGAGCAAGAAGCTCAGCTTGCAGCAAAATAAGAAGAAGAGGAAGGTGAAGATATCCAAGGGGATATTGACTCCTATCTCAGCAATGATGATGACTATCTGGAGGAGGATGCAGTGGACTTCTACACCGACGATGATGACTCCGACTTCATCGATGGTGAGTAGATGCACTAGAGCACTATCGTAGAGTGAGGAGTATCGGTCCCATTCTTGAAGGAAATATGCCCTAAGAGGCAATAATAAAGTTGTTATTATGTATTCCTTGTATATGATAGATGTTTATTTTACATGCTATAATTGTATTGATAGGAAACATCAATACATGTGTGTTTAATAAACAAAAAAGGTTCCTAGTCATACCTCTCTTATAGACTACCTTGTTGATTAACAGGATGATCAAGGTTTCCTGATCATGGACATTGGATGTTGTTAATAACAAGGTCACACCATTGGTGGAATGATGTGATGAACATTCATCTGAAGTATAGCATTACGATCAAGTCATTGTGTTTATATTGCTATAACATCATACGAAGTAATCTTTATCCTTAGACCATGAGATCACGTTAATTGCTAACACCGGAAGAGTATCTTGATAACATCAAACGTCACACCGTAACAGGGTGACTATAAAGATGGGTTCAGTGCTACGAAGGTGTTATGTTGAGGCTCATGGATCAAGAGTGGAATTTGTCAATCCAGATGACGGATAGATATACTCTGGGCCCTCTCGGTGATATCACATTAGGATAGCTTGCAAGCAAGTGATGTGATCACTAGAATGTTATATCACGGGAACGACAAAAGAGTGCATGTCGGTAACGAGATCAAACTAGGTATGGAGATACCGATGATCGAATCTCGGACATGTAATATATCGAGAGACAAAGGGATTTAGTTACAAGCGTTAAAGGTTCTCACGATCACAGGAGTCATTGTTGAATGTGTAGGAGTCAGTACGGATCTCCAGGTCCCGCTGCTGATTATTGATCGGAGAAGGGTCTCGATCATGTCTGTATTATTCGCGAACCGTAGGGTGGCACACTTACGAGTTACCGGACATCATTTTGGAGCACATATGTTTCAGACGAAAGAATTGCAAAGCGCAGGAATTGTTTCAATAGAAACCGGAAATTGTTTCGGGTGAAATTGCAGAAGGTGGTTCTGCATGTGATATTGAAATATTGCAAGGGGCTATATGTGAATGTTTGTTAATTAAAGTAATTAACAAAATTCTGAATAAATTTAATAATAGGGTTTTATTAAATGAGAGAGCATTAAATTTGGAGAAACTTAATGCATTTAAAGTGGAGACTTTAAAAGGGAATGTGAAGAGGCACTTTAATGTGGAGGAGTTACCACCACATGAATGGGGGAGGTGAGGGGTCACCACCCCATGCGCCGGCCATGGAGAGAGGGGAACCCCCCCTCCTCCTATAAAAGGCCACCCATTCCCTCCTTCTTCCTCACACCTCCTTGTGAAGGATCTCTCTCCCCCTCTAGAATTATTCCCCCATGGTCTCGGATTAGCGAGATACATGTTCCCGGTGGCATTTCGTCTGGAAGGAGTTGCTGCTTCCACTAGATCGCTGGAGCGAGGAGGTGGAGGTTGTCCGGTGGCTTGAACGTGTGTGCGAGTGCGGATGCGCTGCTGAGTTGCGGCGCTCGGACTTCCTCACGATCTTGAGATCGGCAAGTGTACGACTACATCAACCACGAGTTCCTACTCGTTAACAAAGCTCGTTGTCTACGAGGTAAGTTCTCTATGGATGTATGTCCACCCGTTTGCTTTGTACCTAGTAGATAGATCTTAACGTGTAGTTCACACCGTAGGAATTTTTTTGTTTTCTATGCTGCGGACCCTACAATTCTATCGTAGCTTGCAGAATGGTTCTTAAAACAATCTGTTTTCCTTTGATGTTGTGGTGTGTGTGTGTGTGTATTTGTATCGGGTGCTTTGCTTGAATGAATGAAAATAAGTTAGATGCAAAACCTAAGTCAAACTCAAAGTTTTAGCTTTAAAATCAAAACCATGAACCTTAGAACTTTCCCTCTTACCCCTTTATCTACCTCAATCTTCAGATGACTCGTGGGAACCAAGGAGGGAGCATTTCATCACAAGACCCAATGCTGCAGACTCTCATTGCAGACTGTGAAGCTAGTAGGGCAGAACGCCAAGCTACTCTAGCAACACTGCAGCAGATCGCCCAGATGGCTCACAACAACCAGAACCATGGAAATCAGGATCATCATGGATCCAAACTCAAAAACTTTCAGAATACCAATCCCCCAATCTTTAGCACTTCAGAGAACCCACTGGATGCTGATGACTGGTTGCAGACAATGGAGAACAACTTAGAAGTAGCTAGAGTGGATGCCAACGAGAAGGTTCTTTTTGCCATCCACTATTTGGCAGAATATGCAATAGCATGGTGGAACAGCACCCGCACAATGAACCATGGTCAAGTGATGACATGGGAAGCCTTCAAAATCAAGTTCAGCCGCACCCACGTGCCGCAGGGTCTAGTCACCAGAATGAGGGATGAATTCAGAGACTTGAAGCAAGGTGACTGTAGTGGAGTACCGTGGCAGATTCTTGTCCCTTGCCAGGTATGCACCTAATGAGATCAACACGGGGGCCAAGAAGAAGAGAGATTCCTGAACGGATTGCATGATGAGATGCAGACTGTCCTCGTCAACATCCGTTTCGAAGATCTCGAAGAGCTAGTCGACTCTGCCATTCAGATGGAAGGGAAGATTAACGAAGCAAACGACAACCGCAAGCGTCGTATGATGCACCAAGCTGGATCCAACAGTCACCAGAAGTACTGTCCCAACCCTTCTGCAGGATATGCACTGCGGAACAATCGACCCCCAATGTCTCGCCCAAGCTACCCCAACCGTAGCAGAGGAAATGTGAAGTCCGGCGGAAACAACAATCACCCTGGCAACTCCAACAATTTCAACCGTGCACCTCCCAAGCACAACAACAACAACAACAACAACACTGCACCCAGAACTGGAAGCAATGTTGTGCCCGTGGCAGCAAAAGACAATTCATAGATCACTTGTTTCGAGTGTGGAGTGAAGGGTCACTATTCCAATGAGTGTCCCAAGAAGATTTCTGCCACTGCCAATGTGAATGCCCCAGCTCAATAGCAGCGTCGTGTTCAACCAGGAAGAAGATTCGCCCCAGGGAACCCTCACAACCGCAATGGCCACCTCTTCCACATGAACGCCGAAGAAGCCCAGGAAGCGCCAGATGTAGTGCTGGGTATGTTTTTTCTGTCAACTCAGTTTTAGCAAGAGTGTTGTTTGATTCTGGAGCATCGCACTCATTTGTCACTGAAGAATTTACATGCACTAGTAAGATTCACCCAACCAATTTGAAGCATGTCATGATAGTTCAAATCCCCGATTCAACTACAAAAGCTAGAAAAATTTGCAAAGTTGTGCCTATCAGAATACATGGGATAGATTTTTATGCCAATCTAATTGTACTTGGAACCAAAGGTTTGGAAGGAGTACTAGGAATGGATTGAATGTCGAAGAATAAAGGATTGATAGACTATGCCAAGAAAGCCATCACCATGACCAGTAGCTCTGGAGTCTCAGTAGAGCATATATCTGAAACCCTACCCCGTCAATTCAAGTGCAACAAGAGTCTAGCCCTACCCACCATTGACCAAGTCAGATTAGTCTATGAATACCCCGACGTATTCCCAGATGAATTGCCAGGTATGCCCCCGGATAGGGATATTGAGTTCATTATTGAACTAATCCCCAGAACTGGACCCATAGCCCAGAGACCCTATAGCATGAACCCCTCAGAGTTAGTGGAATTGAAGAAGCAGTTGGATGCTATGTTGGCAACAAGCTTGATTCAACTAAGCGCATCGCCATGGAGATCGCCCGTGTTATTCATCAACAATAAAGATGGAGGCAATTGTTTGTGCACAGATTACAGGAAGCTGAATGACGTCACCATCAAGAACAAGTACCCTTTGCCAAAGATAGAGGATCTATTTGATTAGTTGACCGGAGCAAATGTGTTCTCTAAGATTGATATTAGGACTGGTTATCACCAACTTAAGATTTGTTCAATGGATATTCCGAAGACCGCCTTTACAACTCGTTATGGTTTATACGAGTATATGGTCATGTCTTTTGGATTAACCAATGCCCCTGCTTATTTCATGAATCTCATGAATAAGATCTTTATGAATTTTCTAGACAAGTTTGTCGTTGTGTTTATCAACGATATCCTTATATACTCCAAGTCAGAAGAAGAGCATGAGCAACATCTGAGAATCATCCTTGAAACCTTTAGAGAGCATCGGTTGGATGCCAAGTTCAGCAAATGTGAGTTTTGGCTGAAAGAAGTGGGATTCCTAGAACATATTGTGTCTGTCGGAGGAATAGCTATTGATCCCACCAAGATCAAAGATGTCGAAGCATGGCAAGCCCCAACCACTCAAACCCAAGTCCGTGCATTTCTCGGATTAGCGAGATACTACCGCAAGTTCATAGAAGGATTTTCGAGCATAGCAAGGCCCATGACCCAATTGTTGGAGAAGGACAAGAAGTTTGAAAGGACCGACAAATGTGAAGCAAGTTTCCAAGAGCTAAAGAAGAGATTGATTTCAGCCCCAATATTGATCATGCCAGATATCAAGAAGCCATTTGATGTGTATTGTGCTGCATCCAAGTTTGGCCTCGGATGTGTATTGATGCAAGAAGGCAAAGTCATCGCTTATATGTCTCGACAACTGAAGCAGCATGAGCAGAATTATCCGACCCATGATCTTGAGTTAGCAGCCATAGTTTTGGCATTAAAGACATGGCGTCATTATCTTATGGGTAATCGCTGTGAGATTTACTCAAACCACAAAAGCTTGAAGTATATTTTCACTTAGAAGGAGCTGAATATGAGGCAAAGGAGATGGATAGAGTTAATCAAGGATTATGACCTTGACATTCACTATCACCCCGGCAAATCCAATGTGGTAGCGGATGCTCTTAGCCGATTGCCGTGTAGGCTAAACACCATGATCAAGGAGAAGCAACCAAGTCTGTATGAGGATTTGGAGCAGTTTAGAACTGAGCTAGTTAGCAAAGGATTTTTTAGCTAGCATTGAACTTCAACCCACTTTGATTAGCCAAATCAAGGAAGCCCAGAAGGGAAATGAAAGTATCGAATGAATCAAACATCGTATTGGTACAGGAAAGGTACCTGGATTAACCGAAGACGAAGAAGGAGTTCTGTGGTACAAAGGACGTATCTGTGTGCCAGGAGATTCGGAACTGAAGGAAGTATTCATGCAAGAATCTCATGATACTCTTTATTCTATCCACATAGAGGAACAAAGATGTATCAAGATTTGAAAGAGCAATTTTGGTGGCACAAGATGAAGAGAGAAATCAGAAGCTACATCGCCAAGTGTGATATCTATCAGAGAGTCAAAGCGGAACATCAGAGACCCGCATAACTGTTGCAACCATTGCAGATTCCGGAATGGAAATGGGATTCCGTTGGAATGGACTTTATCACCAGTCTGCCTACTTCTAGTAGGGGAAATGACTCAATCTGGGTCATCGTTGATAGACTGTCCAAGGTAGCTCATTTTATACCTGTCAAGACAACCTACCAGAGTTTGAAGCTAGTAGACTTGTACATTGCTAGAATTGTTAGTCAGCATGGAACCCCCAAGACCATAGTATCAGATCGAGGAACCCAATTTACCTCGAGATTTTGGCAGAAAGTCCAAGAAGGATTAGGAACCAAGTTGAATTTCAGCACAGCTTATCACCCGCAAACCGATGGACAGACTGAAAGAGTCAACCAAATCCTAGAAGATATGTTGAGAGGTTGTGTGTTAGAGTATGGATCAAAATGGGAAGATTGTCTGCCTTTCGGAGAATTCTCATATAACAACAGTTATCAAGCCAGTTTGCAAATGGCACCATTTGAGTTCCTATATGGAAGAAAGTGCCGTACCCCTTTGAATTGGTCGCAAGTAGGAGAGAGTCAGATTTTCGGACCCGACATTCTCCGAGAAGCCGAAGAGAAGGTTCACAAAGTCCGTGAGCACCTTAAGACCGCCCAATCTAGATAGGAGAGTTATGCTGACAAGAGAAGGAGAGACCTGACTTTCAATGTCGGAGATTTTGTATATCTCAAGGTTTCGCCATTGAAGGGAATGCGACGTTTTAGTCTGAAAGGAAAGTTAGCCCCAGATATATTTGACCCTTCAAGATTCCGAATCACCGAGGAGAAGTATCATATCAACTGGAACTGCCAGAGAAATGTCAGCCATCCACAATGTGTTCCATATCTCGTTACTTCGCAAATGCCTAGAAGTGCCAGAGAAGACCGAAGTGTTCAAAAACATCGATCACCGAGATGTTGATATCAACAAGGATCTGACATATCGTGAAGTGCCCATCCGTATTTTGGAGGAAGCTTACATAACCACTAGGACCCGAGTATCAAATTTCTCAAGATTCAATGGAGCAACCATACCGAAGAATAAGCCACTTGGGAGCGAGAAGATTACATTAGGACTGAGTTCCTAGATCTCTTTAGTTCCTGGTTTTCTTTCTTAAATCTCGGGACAAGATTTTGTTTAAGGGGGGAAGGTTTGTAAAACCCCAAATCTTTAATCAAGGTTAATCAAGATCAAATCTACCCAATTTAGAGTTAACAAAAACTTTTCCCATTTAAAATCTTTAAGCCTTCATAAGTGTGTGCATTAAAATAGGAATTGTTTTGAATTGCCACCATTGAGTGATCTATTGGTTGTAAAATTATTCTATGATGAATGTGACATCATCTAGATCACCCCCAAGCAAATCCCAAAGAAAAAGAAATCAAAAACAATTAAATAAGGCAAATGGTCACTTTTGCCATTTTAATCACCTAGCCCACTTTGGGTGTTCCTAGCACTCAATTTCCAACAGAGATAGTTGTGGATCTTTGCACCCCTTGCTAGTATAGGTAGTGATGTGCCAAGGCCCACTTTATGATCTCCTAACAACATTCAAACTCTAATTTTAAATGACAATTGAAAATTGAATCTAGTGTATGTATCTAGATCACACTTTTTCAAAAACCATCCAAATGAATTCCATTTGGCAAATCCTACCAACCAGAGATGCTCAAGCATGAGACCAACAACTCCACCAAAAAGCATCTCAAAATTTGAAAGTTTGGTTCATTGCGGCCATTGTGTCGAACAGGTGCCATGCATAATTTTTTCTGCCTAACAAACACTATTGATGAATCAATGCCTTGTTGAGTTTTTGGGCCCATTTTGGATCCCCTGTCTCCCCTAGCTCTAACCAAACCCTCACCGGCCTACCCATTAGCCTGGAGCAGCAGTTGCGCGTCACCCGTTTTTGGTCACCGTCGGCCGAACATGGGCAATGTTCCCTAGACCACGCCACGCCGTTCCAGCACCACCACTAGCTCCGCCCAACCCTACCGCACTTCCTTGTCCCGTCCCCAAGAGCTGCCAGCCCCTGGACCACCTCCACTCGCACGTCCCCATGCCTCTTTGTACCATGCCAGAGCACGACACAACGCCTTCACCGCTAGCATGCCACATACCGCGCTTCAACCGCAGACCGTGAACGCCTCTCCGCCTTGACCACCTCACCCCGCCATACATGGCCGTGCACCGCCGCGCGACCCACGATCGCCGGGAACCGCGTAGAGCACCACCTCTGTTCTCTAGAGCGCGTGACGCTCCCGACCTATTGCCACTGCCCCTAGCTGCGCCATAAAGCCGTAGAGGACCACCAGGAGGCAAGCCACCGTCCGCCTACACTGCCCATGCCGATAGCACCCTCTATCATTGTCACCGACGAGCTCGCCGTCGCCCCTTCGGTCCCCTCCTCGAGCCTATATAAAGAGGCCTTCCCCAGCATCAAATGCCTCACCATTCCACTCCCCTCTCTCCACCAGTCCTTCCCCACCTCTCACCGGAGCAGCTCGAGCAACAGGTCACTGGAATTTCACCGGAGGCTGCCGCAACAGAGGTGGAGACGTTGCCGTTGATTTCGTCCACCCTAGCCCCTGCCGTGACTTTGCCTGAGCTCATCGTCGTCTACTCCTTCTTTTTCCTGCCTCACCGCACTATCTGGAGCCCCAGTATGTCCCCACTGCACCCTCACGGAGCCGCTAGGGTTCAGTCTTGCCGGCGACGAGTCCGTCGTCGACGACGACCGTGAGCCGTTAGATCTAGTTCTAATCCTACGGTCCAGCTCGCCCCGTACCGCTTCGTGTGTAAGGAGTCACTGACAGGCGGACCCCCCTGTCAGCATTCCTCAGTGCGGCAGAGTGAATCTTGGCCGGCCCAATTAGTTTCCCGCAATGGCCCTGTGATTCAAATAAATCTTTTTCTTTTTAAACTTAGACTTAGTTCTGTCCCTCAGTTTAAAAATCAATTCAGAGAGTTTTATAAATCCAAATTGAGTGATTCCAATTTTGTTGGGAATATAATGAAAATCTCTATCCAACCGCGTTGGATTTAAATCATTTAGAGTTAGAGATATCTCCTAGTAAAAATAACAAGACAGAAGCTTTTGCACATTCAAACGTTTTTATAAAATCAACCATAATACCTTTTGAGTTGATTCCAACTCTCAAAAATCACATTTAACCATACCTATCTGAATATGTAATACTATTAAGGTTTACATGCAGTGACTTTGGACTAGTACCAAAATAATGCTATATAGGCATTTCTAGTCACATTAAATCATTAATTATTAAACTTAAACTCATTAAAATATGATCCAACCTTTAAATCACATTCCCATATATTAGAATATGTGGTGATGACATGTGTCCACATGATCCCATATTTTAATTGGAGAATATTAAATTTTAGTTAATTTCAATGAGTAGAAATTACTTTTCTCAAATAAAAAGAATGAAGCTAGTTCATTAAACCTTGTGATGCTTGTGATGATAATAGATCATCCAATGTGTGCCTTAGTGTGCTAAATAGACTAGTTATGTAATTTTTGGTGATGGTGTATCCCTATGTATTTATAGACGATAGTACCGACCAAGCTTTGGAGGAGGAGGAGGAAGAAAACTTCAACCACTGCAGTACCCAAGGCAAGCTAGCACTATACAAGTTAACCCTTGCAAGTTTTACTTGCAAGCCTAGCACTTCAAGTAAACTGAGCAAGCTATTGTTAGCAAGTTAGACTAAGGTAGATAACCCAAGAAAAATGCATTAGGCATGCTTTGGTTATACCATTTTGACTTATACCTATTCCAAGTTTTATTTACAAGCTTTACCTTCTTTACTTTACCAAAGTCCTTTACTTGTTTAAAGATAGCATAAAGAGTATAAAACTTGACCTATCTAGTTAGACTTAGATGTCATTCTATGGCATGAGATTGACATTAGTATCCCACATTAGTGAATACTCTTAACTTAGTAGTTTAGAGCTAAACCCAAAAATTGATTCACTTTAGATGGGAGTACTTGGTGAAAATGACTTGTGAAAACCTTGGAATGATGAGTCATTCTATTGAGATGTTTTGACATGTGTTGAGAAACGCAAATGGTTTATGATGATGAAAATATTGAGGCATGAGCCTTAGCCTTTTTATAAAACTGATGGTTGGGTTCGGAGGCGATACCATTCCAATTTTACCGTACAACCACAATACCTGAATTGGGTAAGGCTTAGCCAGAAGTTTATATGCATTAGTATTAGTTCCCTCGCGGGAGAGGTTTGAGCTGAGGCTACCTCATAATGTTGTCCACCTATGTAGTGCCCAGGATGACAGATGGTCATGGCAGGGAGGCCATACTCATAGGAGAGGTGCTTATACTAGAGTGTGTAAAGGAAAGGTTATGTTTGATTATCTGCATACTAAGTATGATGATTCAGGGTTATCCCTGACAGATGTATAGAATCTTGTGGTGAAAGTGTATGACCTCTGCAAAGTATCAAACTATTCGAATATCCGCGTCCGCGGTTATGGACAGTAGGAGTGGCCATACTGTTCCGTTGTTAGATGTTTTCAAAACAACTTATGAAATGAATTGTGACATGACTTGACCAGAACAGAGTTGTGACTATGACAATTAAGTTCCCACTTAGGTGTTTTCAAACTTTATTTTATCTTTCTTTGTTTCTGAACTCAGCTTAGGTTTCAAACTTAACTTTACAAATAAACTTAAAGTTAGCATTTCCTACTAGAACTACGCTACTTCTTAGTAATAGTTTGCGAGTACTTAAAGAGTACTCATGGATTTTGTCCCTGGCTATTCCCGTGGCCAGACTATGAGGAGGACTACCCTGAAGGAGGACAACAGGACGACTACGACAACTAGGATCATCTCCCATCGTCAGCATTGCCTGTGACTCTGAAGATGGATCCCACCGCTACGCTATTTATTCTGCTGCTTGATTATACTAAGACTGGATCATGAGATCCTTTATTTGTGTAAGACCTTATTATTGTTTGTAATTGATGATGTACTATGATATGTCTCGCAAAAATGGTAATCCTGGGATTGCGATGTATGCCATAACAGGCATCTGGAATTAAAAATCTGGGTCTTGATAGGAGTTGTTTCTTGATTCCGCCACAGATGAGGCCATTGGCCTTTTCGACTTGACCGTTGGTCTGCGGGTGAGCCACCGAGGCGTAGCTTATGTTGATTCCTAGGTTTTCGCTGAATTCCTGGAACTCCTTAGAGGGGAAGTTCGTCCCATTGTCCGTGTTAATGCTGTGTGGCACTCCGAAGCGGTAGACAATGGACTCGAAGAACTTGACGGTGCTGGCACCTGATTGATTTGTCACAGGCATGGCCTCGATCCACTTGGTGAATTTGTCCACTGCAACCAAGAGGTAGACGTAACCTCCTCGTGAGGATTTTGAGAGCTTGCCGACCATGTCGAGTCCCCAATGCACGAAGGGCCAAGCCATTGGTATTGGCCTAAGTTCCGCGCCAGGTGCGTGAGGTTTGTCTGCAAATCGCTGGCAGGCGTTGCAGCGCTAGACGATGTCCTTGGCGTTGCGCATGGCTGTGGGACAGTAGAATCTAGCTCGTAGATCTTTGACAACGAGGGCGCGACTGCCAGCATGGTGCCCGCATGTGCCTTTGTGGATGTCGAGGAGGACGGCCCTTCCGTCCCTGTTGGAGACGCACCGTTGAAGTGATCCCATGATGTTGTGCTTGTACAGTTCCCCATTGATGAGGGCGAATTCCTTGGATCGTCGCATGATGTGTCGCGCGTCAATCAGATCATCTGGCAGCCTCTTGCCGAGTCGATATGTGATGTAGGGTTGTGTCCAAGATGGCTCTATCATCATGATGCCCATTGGTCCTTTGAGTCCTATATCAAGCTCCAGGTCGTCGAGTGCCACTGGCTCGTTGGGTGGCGTAGCCCCCGTGTCCTTGATGTGCTTGCTTTCTTCTCTGGAGCCTTGGGCTTGACGGAGCGTTCGTAGATGCGCTCGAGAAATACCCCATGTGGTATGGGGGCACAGGTGGAGCCAATATTGGCGAGTAAGTCCGCCTCTTCATTGCTTTTGTGACCCACATGTCGCAGCTCATAGCCGTCAAATTCTCCTTCGAGTGTATCATAGAGGTCGCAATAGGTGATCATGTTGTCGCTCAGTGCGTCGCACTAGTGCATCGTTTGATTGACCACCAGTTTGGAGTTGTCGTAGATGATGAGCCTTTTGGCACCGCGGGCTTTCGCCATCCGCATCTCATGGATTAGGGCTTCGTACTCAGCTTCATTATTGCAGGCGGTGAACTGCATCTGCTGAATATATTTCATCTCGTCTCCCTGGGGCGATGACAATATGACACCTGCGCCAGTGCCGTCCTTTCACTTGGACCCGTCAAAGTGCATTGTCCAAAGGTAGGACATATCTGGCTTGTCGGGGAGTTGGTTCTCCATCCAGTGTACGAGGAAGTCCGGGAGAACTTGCGACTTGATCGCGCCGCGCTTCTCGTATGTGATGTCTTGTGGAGACAATTCGATTCCCAAGAGCGCGACTCGTCCAGTGGCATCAGGATTATTGAGTATATGGCCAAGCGGGGCATCGTTTACCTCTACGATTGGGTGCTCCTGGAAGTAGCGGCGCAGTCGCCTGGCTGTCATGAAAATGCCATAGGCCAGCTTCTGGTAGTGCGGGTACCGCTGCTTTGTTTGCGTGAGCACCTCGCTGAGGTAGTATACTGGGCGTTGCACCCCGTGGACTTTATTTTCCTCGGCTCACTCCACCACGAGCACAGTGCTGACCACCTGGTTGGTTGCGGAGATGTAGAGCAGTAGTGGCTCCTTTTCGCAAGGCGTCACCAGTACTGGTGAGGTGGATAGTAGGCGCTTGAGGTCCTTGAATGCTTCTTGCGCTTCGTCTGTCCACTCGAACTTGTCAGCTTTGCGGAGAAGTTGATAGAAGGGCAGTGCCTTTTCTCCCATTTGACTAATGAATCGAGTGAGCGCCGCGATTCGCCCAGCTAGCTGCTAGACACCTTTTACGTTCTTTGGCCTCTTCATGGCCAGTATGGCCTTTATTTTCTTCTGGTTTGCTTCGATCCCTCTCGCGGAGATGAGATACCCGAGTAATTGCCCAGATGGTACGCCGAAGGCGAATTTGTCCGAATTGAGTTTGATCCGGTAGCGGTCGAGGTTGGCGAAGGTCTCACGGAGATCGTCGATTAACGAAGCTTCCTCCTTGGTTTTGATGATGATGTCGTCAACATAGACTTGGATATTGCGACCAAGTTGATTCTTGAGGCAGGCCTGCATGCACAGCTGATAGGTAGCTCCTGCATTTTTTAGCCCGAAGGGCATGGTGTTGTAGAAGAACACACCAAAGGGCGTTGTAAACACCGTCTTCTCTTGGTCTTCCTCCTTCATTCGAATCTGATTGTAGCCTGAGTAGGCATCGAGGAAACATAGGCGCTCACATCCTACGGTGCAGTCGATGATTTGGGCGATTCGCGGCAGCGGGAAGTGGTCCTTTGGGCAGTGCTTATTCAAGAAGGTGAAGTCCACACACATCCGCAGGATATCTGTGTCTTTTTTAGGCACCAACACTGTGTTAGCGAGCCAGGTGCTTTCCTTGATCTCGCGTATGAAGTTTGCATCGAGGAGTTTGTTAATGTCCATTCCAACTGCCTTAGCTCTTGGTTCGTTCAGATAGTCGCCGTATTATCTGCTTGACTGGCCCTGCGTCTAGATTTACATTGAGTGAATGCTCGATGAATTCCCTAGGAACTCCTGGCATGTCCGCTGGACACCAGGCGAAGATTTCCCAGTGCTCACTGAGGAATTCGACGAGCGCGATTTCCTATGCGGAACTCAAGTTGTTGGCGATAAGGGCCGTCTTGGTCGGGTCTGTTGGGTGGACCTGGACTTTCTTCGTGTGCACCGACGAGTCGAAGGACAGGTCGGGTGAACTTGGCCTGCTCAGGGGAGGCAGACTGTTGTCTGTGGACTCCTTCAATCTTGCGAGTTCCTCCTGCATGCCGAAGGATTGGGAGATTCTATTGAATTCCCTGTCGTAGCTGTGGGACCTCTCGAAGCTTCCGTTGATTGTGATGGTGCTGTTTGGACCTGGCATTTTCATCTACAGGTAGGTGTAGTGCGGCACCGCCATGAACCTAGCGAACGCGACGCGTCCGAGGATGCAGTGGTATTGTGAGGGCTAGTCGACGACCTCAAAGTCGATGCGCTCTCACCGGAAGTTTTGCGGCGTGCCAAAGATGACATCGAGGTTGATCTTGCCCAGGGGATATATGCCCTTCCCTAGGACGATGTCGTGGAACGTCGTGTCTGAGACTTCTAGGAAAGTGAGAGGGATCCTCATTGCACGCAAGGTACTTTTGAACATGTGGTTGATGCCGCTTCCACTGTCCATGAAGACGCGACTCATATCGAAGCCCCCGATCTGTGCCTCGAGTACAATGGGACAGTGGCCTGGACGAGGAACTTGACACGGATGATCGCGCTTGCCGAAGGTGATGCAGGAGTCACTTCCACTGAGGTACTCAGTGGTGGAGGGTGGAGAGTTTATTGCCAGATTGACTTGGCGAGTGATGGCCTTCTACCCTCGATTTGAGGGATGCCCCTTTTGGATCATCCCCATGTTGCCCACGGCTCGTGGGTATGGTTCACCTCCGTGATGCTGGACTGGTGCAGCCGCGGGTGGTGGTGGTCCGAGCGGTGGTGGAGGAGCTCCATGTGCCACAACGCATGGGGCAGCTCCATAGCCCCTGTTGACCACGTCGCAATTCATCCGAGCCAGGCCCTCATGGAGTTTGAGGAACTCACGGCAGTCCTTGAGAAGGTGGCTGGATTTCTTCTTGCCGTCGTGCTTGTCGATGTAGAAGTGCACGTTGCATGGCCCGGACAGTTTTTCTTCGATAGATGTTGCGGGTGCCTCTTCGCGAGTGCGGTGCTGCCACACCTATGTTGTTTTTCCGCTGTCGCGGTATCCACCACTACGATATCCGATGTTGCGGTTGTCATCGCGTTTTTCGGTGTAGCCGACTGTGACCATGTTGACCTTGTCACGGTCATCGTAGACGCGCATTCGATGTTTGCCTCGGCGGTCACGTCTGCGCCCGAGGTCGTCGTCGTCATCGGAGTAGGTGTGGTTTTCCACCGAGTCTTCTCCGTCTGCCCACCGATTTGCGTTTTCCATCAGGTGGTCAATTGTTTTTGGCTTAGAGCGGCCCAGCTCCTCCCTGAGCTCTATACGGCGGACGCCACCGTTGAATGTGTCGATTGCACGGTCCTCCGAGATGTTTTCTGCGGAGTTCTTGATGATGGACCACCTCTGAATGTACGAGCGCAATGACTCGCCGGACCTTTGCTGGCAGCTTCTCAATTCTTCGATTGATGCGGGCCTTTTGTAAGTGCCCTTGAAGTTGCGCACAAATTTATGACCAGCTCTTCCCAGCTGCGAATGGATCCGCACGGGAGGTTATTTAGCCATGCGCGAGCGGCGCCCTACAGTTGTAGCTGCATGCATTGCATGGCTGTGCTTCAACTCCCGCCATGTAGCCTGACGGAGGAGACGTGGTCCTCCAACCAGATTTTCGGGTCCTGCAGGTCGTCAAATTTTGGGTTCTCCGACGGGAGCTTGAACCCCTTAGGTATTCGATTCTGCATGATGGCCTTGCTAAAGCATCTGGCGCCGCAGAGCTCAGTCTCATCTTCTTCCGAGTCAGTTGAACGAGCATGTCTTTCCCGCATCTTGTCGACTTTGCGCTGCGTGATGTCATCGCGCGCATCATAGTCACGATCGTGCCGCCGTGAGCGACGTCACCGTGACAGATCGTGACTGTCGTCACTGGAGGAGTATGAGTAGTACTTGTCTAGAACCTTGTTTTTATTTGGCTCTGGTGTTGGTTCTTTGTCGAGGGCAGCCTCGATTAGCCCCAGGCCCGCAATCGTAGATCGGTGCATGGCAGCTCATGGATCTCTAGCCGGTGGCTGGCTGTTGAGGAGGTACATGGTAGCCGCTGTTACCGCGGCTTGCGGCATGTTTGGGAGCATGTTGCCCCGCGTATCCACCGTCATGGAGCTGAAGTCGAGGACTTTCGCGGCTTCTACGCGTTCTTGCTTGGTGAGGTGGGCCAGTCGAGATCGCCTCTTGTTGGCCACGTATTCGTTGCCTTTGGAGGAGGATCCTCCGTGGGAGGAGAGCCCGGCTCGTCGAAGACTTGAATCGTCCGCCGCCTTTCTGTGCGCTTCAAGTTGCACGATCACTTGCTGCTGGCGTTTGAACTCCTCTTTCAGTAGCCAATGGTATCCCATGAGCATGTCCTGTGGGGCCTTGGGGGCAGAGGATTACCCTAAAAAGCTTCTCAACAGCAGGCCCACTCCTTGTCGTTGAGCCTGATAAGCATGCGCTCGCCGGTGTTCTCATTCGCCGTGAGCGACGGTTCTCCTCCCGTCCCATTGTTGACGGACGCTCCATTGCCAGCGTTGGTGGGACCACCGTTGGGTGTGCCGCCGTTGGGTATGCCGCCATTGGGTGGCCCGGTGCCAGATCCGGTGCCGGTGTTTTCGCGATTGGCAGTGGTATCACCCGCGTTGATGACGGCGCACATGAAGTGGTTGGGGAAGCTGTTGCTCCCGCAACTTTCAGATCCGGAGCTGTAGGCTCCATCTTCTGTGCTAGACCACCCAGATCAGATCCGCGACTGCTGTCGTTGTCCATGCTCCCAGCTGTTGCCGTGGTGTTGAGCTTGCTGAGGGTGCCGATTGGTGGAGGGAACCACGGTGCTGGAGCAATCATGGGTCATGTTGGCTGGTCAGGCATGCGAAGCGTGCCCAGTTGACCAACCTGGAAGCGGAGGCTTCCAATCGCCAAGCTGATCCCATCACCCACGGACTCGAAATCCGGGCGAGTGGCCGGCGTGTGGACAGTGAAGTCGAACACACCAAAGAGCTGGCGAATCTCCGCTGTTGCGGAGTTGTAGATCGCGGTTGATGGGGCCGAAGAAGCGGCAACATCAGCACTCCTAATTCCCATAGACGGTGCTAATTGACGAGGGTTTAACTCGTCAATGCCCGTTGTTATGGACTTAGGTTTTGGAGAAGGAGGGAGTGCTGGAGGCATCAGTCGGCTAGCAGACAAGTACACAGGGACGCAAGGTTTACCCAGGTTCAAGCCTCATAGAGGTCCCTACTCCTGCTTGTCTGCTCTAGGAATTAACGAAGGAATCAAAGATTACAGGGGAGCGCAGATGCAATCTGGCGAGAGTTGGGGAAACTAGGGTTGTGATTGTCCTCCTCGCCGCCCCCTCCTAGCCTTTATATAGATAGGCTAGGTCTCAGGTCGCAGGTCGAGTCGGTTACAGATTAGGGTTCGCCCTTTGAACAATATATCTTAAGCTTCTTCTTGTCTCGGAAGCAATCAAAGAGTCTGTGGGTCACCTGAATTCTGCATTGGGCCTTGGCAACGCCATGGTCTTCTGTCGTATCTGGGCCTTATATACCAAGCTCAAGTACCTGTAGGGTATACCCATGTCACTAGCTTTACACAAAGCCTTGACCAATACTGGGCTGCCGTGGGACTTCCCTTCGGGTGGAGCTTATGCGTCATACTCCATAGCCTTTCATGAGTTTATTAGAGAGCACCCAACTCTCATAGACTGTAATGTTTAACAGTCAGACTCATATAGGTGTGTTCTTCAAAAGATGTTCTGCAGGACAACATGTCTGCTTAAACTAAGCCACTTAGAACACATTAAGATAAATCAACCTGCCTTGCAGAATAGGAAAGTATTGCATCTTCACGGAGTGGTGATTAAAGTAGGGATACTTTCCTCTCAGTTAACCAACATCTTGTCTCCCAATTCTAATTCACGGGATCTCCGATCACATAGAGTGGTTTACCACTGTGGAAAACTTATATTGTAGGTCACATACCCATCTCCTTTGATGCATTTTCTATCATGTTACGTGATAGACCCTTTGTGAAGGGATCTGCTAGATTCTTAGATGTTTGGATATAATCCAATGCAATAACTCCGGAGTTTCTCATTTTCCTGATAGATTTCAATCTCCTCTTCACATGTCTTGATGACTTCATGTTATCCTTAGAACTGTTCACTTTAACAATCACCGTTTGATTATCAGAGTTCATTGGGATTGTGGGTATAGGTTTCTCAACCACAGGTAAGTCCATCAAGAGTTCTTGAAGCCACTCTGCTTCACTAGTGGTTGTGTCTAATGCTGCGAAATCTGCTTCCATAGTTGACCTCGTTAAGATGGTCTGCTTGCAAGACTTCCAAGAAACAGCACCACCACCAACTGTAAATACATATCCACTCGTGGCCTTTATCTCATCAGCATTAGATATCCAATTTGAATCACTATATCCATCCAGCACCCTTGGGTACCTAGTATAGTGAATGTCGTAGCTCGCAGTGCCTTTTAGATAGTGCATGACTCTCTCAAGAGTTTGCCAATGATCATCTCTAGGATTTGAAACAAATTGACTGAGTTTGCTCACAGCAAAAGTGATGTCAGGCCTCGTAGCGCTAGATAAATACATAAGCAACCCAATAATCTGAGAGTATGTCAATTGATCTCTAGTAGTACCTCTATTCTTTCGAATTAAAACACTAGGATCATACGGTGTTGGAGAAGACTTGCAGTTGCTATACCCAAAGCGACTCAAGATCTTGTACACATAGTGAGACTGAAGTAGTGTGATCCCACCATTATCATCTCTCAATAGCTTGATGTTCAAAATAACATCAGCTACTCCTAGATCCTTCATCTCAAAAGACTAAGATAAGAAATCCTTCACTTCCTTAATCACATTAAGATTGGTCCCAAAAATCAGTATGTCATCAACATACAAACATATAATTACTCCCTCGCCCCCACCATAGTGATAGTACACACATTTGTGTGCTTTGTTTACAGCAAAACCTGCAGTGGTTAGGGTTCTCTCAAACTTTTCGTGCCACTGCTTAGGTGCTTGTTTAAGGCCATATAAAGACTTCAACAACTTACACACTTTTCCTTCTTGGCCACTCACTACAAATCCATCTGGCTGATCCATATAAATTTCCTCGTGCAACTCTCCATTTAGGAAAGCAGTCTTAATGTCCATTTGATGAACGAGAAGACCATGTGAGGCAGCCAAAGATAGTTCGTACGCGAATGGTGGTCAATCTGGCTACGGGTGAGTAAGTATCAATGAAGTATTCACCTTCTTTTTGGGTATAACCCTTGGCTACAAGTCTTGCCTTGTACTTATCAATAGTACCATCAGGCCTAAGTTTCTCCTTAAACACCCATTTGCATCCTATAGGTTTGCACCCATAAGGACGATCGGTGATCTCCCATGTTCCATTCGCTAAGATGGAATCCATCTCACTATGAATGGCTTCCTTCCAGTAGTCAGCATCAGGAGATGCATAGGCTTCTGAAATAGAAGTAGCAGTATCATCCACAAGGTACACAATGAAATCATTACCAAAAGACTTTGCAGTCCTCTGTCTCTTACTCCTCTTGGGAATGTCATTATCATCCTCCTGAGGTTTTTCCGAGTGTTCAATAGGAATAGTATGTTCAGGAATTGTGGGTATTTCCTGATTCAATGAGTCAGGTATCTCCTGATTTGATGAGCTAGGTATATCCTTCATGGGAAAGATATTCTCAAAGAAAGTCACATCATTTGACTCCATGATTGTACCAACATGCATGTCTGGTACTCCAGATTTTACTATCAAGAATCTATAGCCCATGCTATGAAAAGCATATCCCAGAAAAACATAGTCCACGGTTTTTGGTCCAAGTTTGCGCTTCTTTGGGATTAGCACATGAACCTTTGCTAGACAACCCCAATTTCACAAGTAAGAAAGATTTTATCTTTTCTTTTCCCATTCTTCAAATGGAGTAATCTCTTTATTCTTAGTGGGAAACTCAGTTTAGGACATGACATGCTGTCAGTAATGCCTGCCCCCACCATTGCTTGGAGAGACCCGATGTGTCTAACATGGTGTTAACCAAATCTGTTAGAGTACGGTTCTTTCTTTCAGCTACCCCATTTGACTGAGGCGACTAGGGAGGCGTCCTATCATTGATTATACCATGGTTCGCACAAAAAGAATCAAACTTGTTGGAAAAGTACTCTCCACCACGATCAGACCTAAGCCTCTTAATATTTCGATCAAGTTGGTTTTCCGCTTTAGCTTTATAGATTTTGAAGTAAGTTTGGCATTTAGATCCCTTCATAGTAGTGAATTTTTGGATTACATTCATTTTAGCTAACCGCGTCATGCAACCAAACATGACAAAGACGTGAATGCCAAACATTTGATATAAGATCAGATGAAACATGATTCACGACTTTATTAGACACATCTGATAGTGACAGATGGAACAAACCTCCACACTCATAGCCTTTACCAATAAATGTTACAAACTTAGACAGTATAAATTTATTGGACTCAAACAGACTCTTGTAGCCATCACAACATATAAGTGATCCACTAACAAGATTCTTATTTATTGAGGAAACATGATGCACGTTCTTCAGGCTCACGGTCTTTCCCGAAGTGAACTTCAGATCTACTGTACCAACACCATGAACAGAAGCATGCGAGCCATTCCCCATCAGCACAGACTGAGCCCCTCTAACCTGATATGAAGAAAACATGGAAACATAACAAACATGTACATTAGCACCCTTGTCAATCCACCAATCAGTAGAATGACATAATGAAAGAACAGTAGGTAATATACCATACCCAACATCTTTCATCTCAATGTCGCCCATGACAACATTAGCAGTCTTGCTGCCTTTTACATGTTGGCGCTTGTCAAAGCCGTTGGGACATGCAGGAGCCCAATGATCAGGATCATCGCACACGTGACAAGCACCTTTCTTCTTATCAGTCTTGTTCTTGAAACTAGTAGACTGTGAGGCTTTGTTCTTTCCATTGAACTTTCCTTTTCCATCAAACTTTTCCTTGTTCTTCAACTTGTGAGACTGGAAGTTCTTTTTATATACTAGGTTGGCACTTGAACCTCCCTCGGCACCTCGAGCACGTGTGTCTTTTGCTCTCGCCTTCTCTTCCACATCAAGAGTTCCAATGTGACCCGATACGGAAAACTCTTGTCTCTTGTGTTTCAAGGAAGTAGCAAAGTTCCTCCACGAAGGGGGAAGCTTGGAAATGATGCCCCCAGCAATGAACTTGTCCGGTAACACACAAGGGAAGTCCTCAAGATCCTTGGCCAGTGACTATATTTCATGAGCCTGCTCAACCACGGAGCGTTTATCAATCATCTTGTAGTCATAGAATTGTTCCATGACATACAGTTCACTACCAGCGTCAGAGACCCCAAACTTAGCCTCGAGCGCAGCCCACATGTCCTTGCCATTATCAAATGACATATAGGGTTCAACAATGTTCTCCCCTAGAATAGACAGCAAAGCAGCCTTGAATAGGGTATTAGTTTTCCGAAAAACTTGTTCCTGAGAAGGAGTAACCTCTCTCTCAGGCTTTCCAAGAGTGGGGTCATAGCAGTTCATGTTCTGAAACAAGAGAACTGCTCTCATGAGCCACCTCTTATAATGCGTACCCTCAAAAATAGGTGGCTTCACAGAAGCAACAAAACAACTTGGAGCAGATTGCCTATAATAAGGTTTTTGGATTGTTGAGTAAAAGAGCAATTTTCCAAGAGATTTAACCATAGTAAAAGACAGATAAAAGACATGCAAAATAATAGAAAAATACCAAAAGATACGACAGACAATCTGAATATGGTAAACAAGACTAAGGAAGATGATATACATCACAGTAGAGGAACTGCCGGTGTTCGCGTTAGTGTTGGCACCATCGTCAGCCATGTTGCCGAGGAAAAGGTTGTTGTTGTCGGGGAAGAAATCGCCATTGGGGAAGACGTCGGCGCAGTCGCTATCCGTGAAGGAGTCCATGATGAAGCCAGTAGTTGCGCTACTAGCGCTCCCCAAAAACCTTATCGCCCTTCTCCCGTACAGGACTCGAAGCAGCGGGGTCTCGGAGGCCTACTGTCCCAGGTCGCGGTGCACTCCGCAAGACAGCATGGGGAAGATCTAAGCAGCGCAATGCTCTAGAACTGGAGGCGCAAGGGTGTGCGTTGGTGTGTCTGAGGAGAGGAGTGACCTCTCACTCTTATAGGCACGGGTCAATTAATGTTCAGATTATTATCCATTCATGTGTGGCAAAAAGAGAGAGCAGTTCTCGGCTCGAGGCATTCCCGCAACCGCGGCGGGCGCGTGCACGTCGTGACGAGGCGAGGCGTGGCGTGGCGAGGCGGGAGGCGGAGGAGGGGGAAAGCGTGTGTATATGTCTTCTCTTCTCAAGCTCGTACAAGTGGTGGAAGAACTCACCATATAAGCTGGTACAACTTCTACTCAACTAGCAATGTGGGATTAAACTTTTGTCCCACCTCTTGCCTTGCATGAATGGGCCAAGTGGGCCTCTAGGATTTTAGGAATTGTTGAATAGTATAATGGGATGGGCCTTTATTAGGCAAAATTCCAACAGTCCTTTCCCTTGTCGTTGCCTCCACCGCGATGGCCGTTGCCTCCTCCTTGCTGTGGACGACCATGGCCACGACCATAGCCACGGCCACTACCACCGCGGCTGCGAGGTGCACCTCAGCCACCCCTACGTCTGTCGCGTCGACGGGCAGCAGCATTGGCAGAGGAGTTCCCCCCGTCCATGCTGATGCCGAGTGTAACACCTCAAAAATATTAAACAAGCTTATCAATTTCTAATCACCCAAGTTTAGGGTTAACAAAAACTATTATTCCAAAAAATCTATATGAATGCATGTGTGATTTGTATTAATGCATGAATGCTTGCAATTGCCATGTTTGAGTGCTACCAATGGCAAGGATTAGTTTAAAAATGATTACCACATCATCGAGATCATTTCCAAGCAAAATCAAATGAAAAGAAAGTCAAATATGGATCATATGAGCATATGGTCATTTTGGCAAAAGTTCACCACTAGCCCACTTTGGGTGTCTCTAGTAAAAGATTTCTAACAGAAATAGTTCCAATTCTTTTCACCCCTTGTTATACCAAGTAAAAGTGAATTCAAGCAAACTTTACAAAATAGGAGAAACTATTTTCAAATCTATTTAAGAGGCAATTCAAAATTGAATCAAGTTCATATACCTAGATCATCACAAAAACCACTCAAACAACTTCCACTTGACAAATCCCAGCAACCATAGACTACCAAGCATATGACCAGTTCACTCACCAAAAATCATTCAAAAATTTGAAAATAAATTTAATGTGGCTATTTGGTCGAACACCTGGAAGACACAGTACATCTACCAACTATCTACTATTTGTGATCAATCAATTAATCATCTTTTGTACCTCAATTCTACTCCACTACTGCCCCATGATCATTCCTAGTACTTGGCCGTGCAGTGGAAACCTCATCTCCATCGTTGCACCAGTGACATGCCCGTACCGAGCCAGCCATGCCGGTCGACCACGGATAGGTCGCCTCGAGCCATACCGCCCTCTCCCACGACACCTAGATGATAGCCGTGACCTCAACGCCACCCCCTATCCACCCCTTGACCAACGGCGAGGAGTGGAGACGCTGGAATCGCCACGCCCATTTAAGCCTGTGCCATGCCGAGAGCACGACGGAGCGCCGCAGCCGCCTCGCGCACACATCCCACGCCTCACTTTCTCCACCCGTACCCGCAGTCGCCGTGGCACCAGTGACCTCCTAGACACGATGGTTCACCGTCGCGCGCCTCGTGACCATCTTACTGAGTGACGAACACCTGCGTACCTGAATAGAGCGCCGACGTCACCCGACCAACGGAGAACGCCGCTTGCCGTGCCATTACACGTGTGACGATCACCGCAGTCCCCCGCATTAACCCATGCCCTCCGCCATGCTTAGCGCGACATGTAGCTGTGTCGCCGGAGAAGCCTGACCATGCTGCCCTGCCTTCACCGCTGGGGTATAAATAGAGGCCACCCTAGACCCCATTCTGCACACCATCTCACTCCCCACTCGCCTAGGAACCTTACTGACCCTTCCTCGGAGAAAGGCGAGCACCACGACACCGGAATTTGGCCGGAGTCCGCCGTTGCAGTCGAGGAAGGAAGCCATCGATTGGAGCCACCCCAGGAGCCGCTGTGAACGCCAATTGACCCGCCATCGATGACAAGCCCGTTCTCCCCCATCGCCGACCCTAGCTGGAGCCCCGGTGAGTCCCCAGCGACCCCCACCATCGTGTTAGGGTTCGTATCTCGCCGGAGCAGTTCGACGGAGACGACAAACCTCAGCCGTAGATCTTGTTCTAATTGTTGGGATAGTATTGATCGATACCATTTCGGGTTAGATGAGCAGCTGAGACATGGGACCATTCTGTCAGCAGCCCGCTGCGCCAGCGCTATGAAGTTCGGTCAGCCCATTTATTTTCCCGCGCAGAGCCCAGCAGTTCAAATTGAATTTTGTCTATTTAGTTAAAATCTTATCCAGTAGCTATATTCAAAATTCAATTCAAGGAGTTGTACAGATCCAAAATGCATAATTCCAATTTTGTTAGAAAGGTATTGAAAATATCTAGTCACTCCTGTTGGATTCAAACCAATTGAAACTATAGATCACCTATACTAAAAATAACAAGACAGAGAATTTTGCCACTTTAAACATTTTTATAAAATAAACCCTAAATGCTTTTGAGTTGATTCCAACTCTCAAAAATCACTTTTGCCATGCCCTACTTGAATATGTAAAAAGATTTGGTTTTACAAATATGAATCATGGCTTAGTATTAAAAAAATGCTATATAGGCATTTCTAGTCACTTTAATATTATTAAATAGTAATATTAAATCTTGTAATATATGATCACCATTTTAAATCACATTCCCAAGCATTGAAATATGTGGTGATGATATGGTCCATATGATCCCATATTTTAATTGGAGAATATTAAATCTTAAGGATTTAAAATGAGTAGAAATTACTTATCTAAGATAAGAAGAATAAGAAAATGTTAATATTCCATATGATGATTGAGATGATACTAGATCATCTAGTGTGAGCCCTTGTGTGCTAAATAGAAGTAGTGAAGTGTTGTTTGGTGATTGTGTACCTTGTGTGCATTTATAGACGCTACTACCGACGCGGGCTACGACGAGGAGGAGTACTTCGAGGAAGAAGAAGAGAACTTCAGCAACTGCACTGATCAAGGCAAGCTAGAACTATGCATCCTATCTGTGCAAGCCCCCTACACCAGATGCACTAGGCATGCTTGGTTATGCAACTTTGATTATACCATTCCTAGTTTTACTCCAAGCTTTACTTTTCCGTTTACTGAAGTTCTTATTTAGTTAATGAATTGTGATTAGTGGAAGAGTAGGATGGATTACCATCAAGATTATAGAACTAGTCTTGGATACTTATACTTGATTAGCACCCCCAATAGTGACACCCTCAACACTAGTGGCTAGTGCTAAAACAAAACTTGATTACTTTAGATGGGAATACTTGGTGAAAATGATTATGAAAACCTTAGAATGATGATTCATTCTATGGAAATGTTTTGACATGTGTTATGATAGACAATGGTTTGATGATGAAAATGATTGAGGCATGAGCCTTGACTTTAATAAAAACTGATGGTTGGGTTCGGATGCGATACCATTCCAATTTTACCGTACAACCACAATACCTGAGTTGGGTAGGGCTTGACCGGAAGTTTATATGTCTTAGTATGGATTCCCTTGCAGAAGAGGTTGAGCTGAGGCTACCTCATGATGAATGTCCACCTATGCAGTGCCCAGGATGGCAGATGGCCATGGCTGGGAGGCCATGCTCATAGGGGAGGTGCCTATACTAGGGTGTGTAATTGAAAGGTTAGGATTGATTATCCGCATACCAAGTATGATGATTCAGGGTTATCCCTGACGGATGTATCGAATTTTGTGGTGAAAGTGTACCACCTCTGCAGATTGTCAAACTATTTGAATAACCGCGTCCATGGTTATGGACAGTTGGAGTGGCCATATTGTTTCGTTGTCAGAGGTTTTCAAAATGATTTGTGACTTGAAGGATGACTTTGACCTGACCACAACAGAGTTGTGGATATGAAATCTAAGTTCTCACTTAAGTAATGTAGAGAACTAAACTTAGGTCTTTACTCTTAAGGCTTTATGAAATAAACCTGGCTTTTTGCAAATAAACCTAGAGCTTATGACTCCTACTAGTTTTACCTTACTTATGCTAGCGATAGTTTGTGAATACTTAAAGAGTACTCATGGATTTGTCCTGGCTATTCCCATGGCCAGACTATGAGGAGGATTACCCGGACAATGGACAGCAGAAGGTCTATGACAACTAGGATCATCTCCCATCGTCAGCATTGCCTGTGATCATGAATAAGGAGCCTACTATGTTTACTTTCCGCTGCTTTGATTGTATTAAGACTGGATCATAAGATCCTTTATTTGTAAGACTTTTAATATGGTTTGTAATGGATGATTAGGTTCGAGCATTGTAGTGGCGAGGAGGACCGCGGTGAGGCTAAAGTGCGCCCATGGATTCCTCAATATTCTGAGGTTTGATCCTCACACCAAATAGTTGCACCGCACCAAAAAGTTGCACCTTTCTGTAGCAGCCTCAAGCGGTGGTGCGAATTAGACAGGTACATTGGAGTTGGTCCCTTCCTATAGTTAGATCTTGAGGTCAAGTTTAAGTATTCGATCTGGTTACAAAAATATCAATGATGTCCATGTATTATTTGGTACATATAAGAAACAAGATAACAAGGGAAAATTTTTAAGCATCGTGCTTAATATAATGTTAAACAGAATGTCAATAAGATACTCACAAGAATGAGAGAGTAACCCGTTCGCATTGAATCTGGCAAGGCAAGGCTAAGCACGGGAGAGGCCCGCTTTGTGTCCAGGTCGACAGAGAATCTTGCTGGTTCGTGGCCTTCTTTTCGACAGTGGGCGGGCGGAAAGGAGGATATTGAGGAAGCAGCAGCAACTACATCTTGCCAAGCCAAGTGAACATGGTGCAGGCGCGCAGCCTCGCTGGTGGGGTTTCAGGGTGGGACAATTTGCAGGACGGATTTTCTCAGCTCGAGCCTTACCCTTCGTGTTTCCTCTCTCAAATTTTCGACAAGGAAAACTGCACAAAATCTATTTTTGCGGGACTATGCGGGACACACACTTGCAACCCTACTCGCTGGTCCTAGCTGCTTACCTTATCTCTCTGCTCGATGTAAATCCCCTCTCTTATGGTTACAAAAAAAATCTCGTGCATGGTTTGTTTCTCCTAGCAAATTGTGTATAAGTTTGTTCTTTGGCAGGAGTACAACACACTAGACCATTTAGTTATCGTGGAGCTGATTTGTTTATTTTGCATTCCCACCTATCAGAAGGGCAACTATAATCATTTTCCAAGATTTTAGTCTAAATGTTCCAAGGATGGTATTGAGACTGATTCGTATTCCTCTTATGCAGATAAACTTATGCTCTATGTGTTTCTTGATCTGAAACTTTCTTGGACGATACTACGAAATCTTTTGTATGGCTATTGTCAATGATCCGACTATCTTATAAGCTTATTGGTCTCTTGGAATGTCTACCGTGATCAGTAATTGATTGTGTTCTTCAATGAGAAACAATTACAATGGAAAGAGGCTTCAGAGATATTTTAGGACAGTCCCGAGTACCCTCTTGAATGGATCTTTTCTCAAGGCTGTATGTGTCCCCCCCACCCCCCACACACACATAGTAAAAATAAAATGCCAAGCAAGTTGCTGAAACATATACATTGTTTCTTCTATACTATCTGATAACATTGACTATGGAAGTTAACCAATCATATATATATTAATTGAAAATCGGGAACACCCATACTTTATATACACATATATTTGCAAAAAATTATATCGTTTATATAGCTCAAGTTCAAGCTCCTGAATGACAACCGGCGAACCTTCATGCACCCGTTCATGCTCTCCGACCCACCGGATTTTTTAGAGTAAATTCCAGTTTTTACCCCGTAGTTTCACATTTTTGGCATAAATTACTCCATTTAATATTGTTTCATCCATATTATCCCATTTAGTAAAAGTTATGTCAAGGTTTACCCCCTTTAAAAATTTAATAGCCATCTGCTAGTTGGGTGTGGTTGGTAGGTGACCATTAACCACATACAAGTAATCGTGTGCGCTTCTTTCTTTGTATTTCTTGGGACTTATCAAGATTACATGACCAGTTCACGTCATTATATATTTGCATAGCTAAGGCAAGACAATAGTACTCAGTGATGAATCTAAAACACGCTGGGTGTCTCGTGATGCTTTACAACAAGATGGTAATTATGTACATATTTTTTGGGTTCAAGATTTTTTTCAGCTGTGTGAAAAAACTCGAGAAAAAAGTGTCGATTGACAAATCATGTGCAAAATCTTACAGAGTGTAAAAAATAGCATAACTTTCGCTAAATGGGGTAATACGGATAAAAATATATTAAATAGGATAATTGGTATCAAAAGATTCGAACAAGAGGGTAAAAACTAGAATTTACTCAATTTTTTAACTATAGTCACCAAGTTTTCTTTTGTGGACTTCACTATGATGAAGTCAAGCATTATGTCGTGCACCCACATGGCCACGGTCATCAAGCTTACCTATTTGGATCATGTTTTTCTTGATCAGTTCATAAAAGTAATCTTAGTGGCGCATTAAGATGCAAGTAGTCTCCTCGCTTTAGCTGAGCCTGCCCGTCGTCCGCCTCTCCGGCGTCATCGTCCGTTAGCTTTGCAACAAGTAAATAACGAAGAACGAAAATAAAATAGCAGCAAGGGGACACAGATTTAACGTGGAAAACCCTCTCTAACAAAGATAGGGAAAAAACCACGGGCGCCAGACAGCGAAACTTCACTATAACAGGGAGTGTTTACACAACATCGGGGATTTCACAGATGCAACTCATCCCAGCCGGCGGCTTACAAGAGGTATATATAACGGTGGTAACCTAGGTCATCAACGCTCCGCATCGGCCCAAGCCTCCGGCGACGGGCCTCGCTCCGCTCCGTCAGAAGTTGGCCTTTACTTTGTAGAATTTGGATCAACACATAACAACGCCAGTCCGGCTTCGGAGCCTCTCTCTCTCCCTGCCTCTTCTCCCCTCCCTGTGGCCCATGGCCAGCCACGTGGTGATGTCCGACTCTGATCTGAGCGCTCCGTCGGTGACCTCCCGTGTTCCACCGCCTCCCCTTCGCTCCATGGTCGTCAATCTGGCTAACCTGGGCCTCGGGTCGAGGGGGTGGGCCGCGGGGGCAGGCCCCAGCTGCACCGCCGCGGTGGCCCCCGAGCAGCTTGCTGGCGATGGCCTTGTTGCCCACCCCTGGCAGACGAGGCATAACCGCAATCCCCGCCACTTCCCAGGCACGCGCCCTTCGTGCCCCGCAGCAAACGCGGGGCACCCTTCCTGCCTCCAGGCCCCCGGCGGGCGGTGCTGGCTCCCGTATGCCTGCCCTGCTCCATGATTGTGTTACAACTGTGGCGAAGATGACCACATCGCCAGGGAGTGCCTCAAAGCCATTGTCTGTGTGCGGTGTGGTGGCTCAGAGCACACCTCGCAGGATTGCAAGAGGGCGAGGAGCAAGTTTGACACCTCCCTCCAAGGCAGATTGCACCGTCGCTTCCAGGTACGGCCTCCAGGATGGTGTGTCCCGGACGAATGTCGCTGCCCCTCCCCGCGCTGCTTCCTCCGCTGCGGAACGCTCGTGGCGAGATGTGGTGAGCAGAGGGGGCGTCCCCAACAGCGGTGGCGGCCCAGTCGGGTTCTCGGCCCCCTTCGATATGAACTCTCGGTGCCCTCCTCATTTGTTCCTGCTCCGCGGCCTGCCTCTCCGGAGCGTCTAGATCTCTGCTACCTGGACCCATCCACGGGCATGGTTCAGCTCGAAGTGGACCTCAACCGTGACGTCATGGTTACGGTGTCCGGGACCAGGCCTGAGATCTCCGTGGACGTGGTCGCCACCACCATTCATGCCCAGCTCAACCCAACGCCCTAAGACTTCTCCATTCGCGCCTTTGAGACATCGGACTTCCTCGTGCTTTGCTCTAACATGGAGGTGAGGGACAAGATGGTGAACACCAGGCCGGTGGACTCGCCCAGGTGCAAACTCCTTCCCGCGCCCTGGTCTCGTCGTGCCAACGCGGTGCTCTCCGAGATGTCATTCCTTGTAGAGATCGAGTTGCGCGGCATTTCGGTGCATGCCTGTGCCGAGCGCACCGCCATCAAACTCCTTGAAGGAAGCAGCATTGTCGACATTGTGGATCCTCCTATGGTGAACCGCAATGACATGTCCTTCCGCCTTCCTGCTTGGACCCATGATGTGGCATCTATTCCGGCCATTAGGTGGCTCATCGTTCCTGATCCAGGATCCGGCATGCGCCTCCAAGTCTTCGCCGGGCGGTGCCAGCCGTGCACCTCATCACCCAAGGTCTTGTGGTACCGCATCCGCTTCTGGGTGAGCAGTTGGGTGATAGCCGGGTCGCCGCCATCTTCCGACGCTGATCATGATGCTCCTGACCGGCCTCGCGAAGGTGGTGGTGGTTCGGGTGCCGATGACAATGGTGGTGACCCCGGTTGTTGTCGGATTGATGAAATGCACGTCGGGAAGGGGTCCTCGAGGCATGGAGAAACATGGGGTGTGAGACGATGTTATTCCGAGAAGGGGACCGCACAAGCTTTACCTAGGTTTGAATCCACCAGTGGTGGATGGATCCTACTCCTGCTAGCAATCCAATAATACGGCAGAGCCAGAATATAGATTACAAGAGAGGTTTCGCATGTGAGAGTTGAGGTTCTAAGTTGTGGGTGCCCTAAAGGCTGGTCCCTAGGAGGGCTTATATAGATATACGACCTAGGGATACAAGAGAGACCTATCCAGCTATGATATAGAGTAAATTATAGAGTATATCTTGGACTACAAGTAACTACATATACCTAAGTCAGTAAGTCTTCCGGGCATTCTCGTAGCCGGATGGGCTTCCATCTTCTCTCCATGACTGGGCCGCTCGTGAAGCAAAGCTCTAACCTGAAGTGGGCCACCCTGACCAGTGAGTCATAGTGGGTATAACCGGAAAGTATATCCCCAACAGTAGCCCCGGAAGCTTCCAAGATCCAAAGTCGGATTTCATTGTCTAGCTTCATTCTTCTTCGGCCGTAAAGTCTTGAAGGGTTCTTGAAACTCCAAAACAAAAGTAGGATCTGAGTCTCAAAAATGAGTCAGACCTGTCAGTATTATATTACAATTTTCCCTGCTCGATTTCAAACTGAGCCAAAAACTGGTCTCTAACGCAACTTGACATCAGTCAAGGTCAAGTCTCATCATAGAAAATTATTTTGTCAGTGTGACCCTTGGTGGATCTGCTTTGTATGGAACCGAGGTACCGTTTCAATGCACGCACGAAGATCGAGGAGGCGCAATCTTCTCAGGGAAATTGCCCTATTCCTTCCATGACGTGTGACTCAAACTACTGTATGTTCAGACGAATCTCGTCGTAGGAGTGGTCTATAAGGGGTTGAGATTTTCTCATTCTCCTCTTACCAGTGCCCTTGCCTCCTTTATCCTCCAAATGACCTAGCACCCTCGCCTCCCTTCCTTCTACCCACAATCTTCACAGCGCCGCCCACCAAAGGTCATCTCCTCCGACGAGATGGTCGACGCCTCCTGTTCCGGCACCGCGGCGACAACGGCGGCAGCGACGACAGAGAACTACCATGGGGTCTAGATCGCCTGTGTTCTAGATGACGAGAATCTTCATGTCATTCAGAAGGAAGGTCTTCTTCACACCGGCGATCGGCGGAGCAGCTCTGGCGAAACCATTCCCGCCCCTCGCGCCGATGAGAGAGTCCACTTTAGCACCCATCTGGACCGAGGTTTGAGCTTTCCTCCCTCAGAGTTCATCTCCGAGGTGATTCATTACTACGGCGTTCAACTTCATAATCTTCCTCCCAATACGATTCTAGAGCTTAGCACCCATGCATCCATTTGCGAGGGTTATCTAGGAATCACACCGAGTCTTACTTTATTCTGGTACTATTTCGGTACTCGGAAAAATTCTATCACTGTCGGTGTTCCATACATTACTTGTACACTGAGTCCGACCCTTAGGAGAGACCAAGTCTATCCTAAAGTCATAGCCAGCAATTTGGTGAAAAGATGGCCCTCCACTTTTTTCTACCATAAGGATAAGCCTACTCCCGACAAGAAAGAGGCTTTGGCAGCTTTCGTCAATGGTGCCGCCGCTCCCCAAGAGTCTTGGGATGCAGATGCAATGGCTATCACTGGAGATTTGATCCATGCCAAGAGGCGGATTGAATACCTGATGAAGTGTCGTGGTGGTGGCACGGCAGATGCCATGGGTAGGCTAAAGTTAGGGGCCAATGGATTCTAGTGGGATCTGGGGAGGGAAGATGTAGTGGATTCTACCCACAGAAAGCTAACGCAAAGATCTGTATTTCTCCTTCCTTAAGTTACAAATGCTCCTTGAGCTGTATACAAGGAGAAAGAGAGAACTTTACCAGCCTAACGGTTTCAAGAATGAGTCGATCCCCTCCTCAGGGTCCAAGCCTGCCCTTATAAAGGAGAGCCTTGGGTTCCTTTACGGCTGATGTGGCAAGCATATTCGAGGAATATGCTTGTCCCAATATAGTAGTTCGACGCCCCCCTTTCCCTGTCGCTCCCCTATGACGGCAAAGTTCCAGAGGGGCCCTCCTGTGTGCCTCGGGCTTTAGGATTGTCACCTCCGTGACCTCCTTCTGTCTCTCTGTCGCTCTGCACCTTTGTCCCTAGTGCTTGGCTTCGCTCAGATTCTCCCTAGCCTGCTACTAGAGTTTGACTTTAGGCTTCTCCTTCTCCTGCAAGCTTCGTATCATTCGGCCCTGTCTCGCGTAACTTCGGCTTGTCCTTCACCTGCATCCAGATTACTTGGGCTAGCCCGGCCGACTTACGCTGTATCTCGGCCGGGTAATGCCTTGCCCTCACTACAAGGGTCCTATCCTTTCCTATCTCGGCCGACCTCTACAGGATTCGGCCGACTCAGAGTGTAACTCGGAAACTAGACGGGGAACACCCTTTCATCTCTCCCCGTCTTTACCCTATCCGGGGTTACCTCCCCAACATTAGTCCCCGAAGTTGGTACGGTCCCGCCGATAACCTCGGCCGGGTCGTATCAGTTTCACGACGCTCGTTATGTATTGTTTCCGAGTTATATTGTCATGGTGATAACACCGTATTTAGTAGTGCACGCCTCGTCCCACGTGTCATTCTCATCATTGTTTCTCTAGTTTTTTGTTCCTCTACAGTGTTTACTGACAAGGTACAGTTACTGTCGCGCCTGTCGCGCCGTTGCTGCGACGCCTCGTGCGCCGTTCTCGTTGGGGATCGTGAGCTCCTTGGTCAATCGTGTGTCCTTCGGTGTGGTTCCGCCCAGCGACGTGTGGTCGTGCTGCGCACACGATCCGCGCCGCCAACTGCCACACCCACGATCCCACTACCTTGCCTGCGGCTAGGTTATAAAGAGGGGCGTGGCGCCTGGGAGTTTCTTTTTCCACTTCTCGCTCACCCGCACCCTTCTTCTTCCTCGCGCTTCTGTGCTCGTTCGTGGTTCCGCCGCCGCACGCTCAACTGGTTCTGCGACGAGGAGGATTCCGCCGCGCGGCTCCGTCTGCCTCGTCGCCGCTTATTTGTTCCGGCGTCGTCGCCGGTGAGCTCTTTTCGGTCTTGCCGCCTAGGCTTTCCTCTAGATCTCTTTGTTTCCTCTTTGTTCGTGCGCTGCAGTTCAGTCGTCGTTCCGCCGCCGTTTTTGCGTACAATTGTGACGGGGCCTCGTAGCTCTGAGTTTTCCTCCGCCGCGAGTTGTTCCTCCGGCGATCTCTCCGGTGAAATCATGTCTAGTTCCTTTAGCGGTGCCCTGGTAGAGGACGATGATGCTGCCTCTGGGCCTGAGCGGGGCTCGTGGCAGGGCTCCTCAGTTACCCGGCGGGAGATCGAATGGCTCATCCGAACCCGGAGGATTCCCGCCGAGGTCTCTTGTCATTTACCCGGCAACGAGTTATCTCCGGAAATTAGTGAGGGCGAGTACGTAGTTTTTATGTCGCATTTCTCGCGCGGCTTCGGTCTCCCTCTTAGCGATTTCGCAAGAGAGTTTCTCGACTACTTCGGCCTTCAGCCGCATCATCTTCCTGCGAACGCCATCGCTTCTCTTTCTGCATTCATCTCCGCCTCGGAGGGATACTTCGGCCTATGGCCGTCCGTGCACGTCTGGGCGAAGTTCTTCTAGATCTGTTCTAATGTAGTCCCTGACAAGTCTCTGCACCCTTCCGAGAAACTGCTTACTCAGTGCGGGGCGACGTCCATTACACCTCAGAGGAAGTCTGTATTTCCTCGCGTCACCGGGTTAGAGTCGTGCAAGAAGTGGCACAAATCCTTCTTTTACGTCAAGAACAAAGGAACAGAAGACAAGATTCGGCTCCCTGCCTTCTCCATTGGTCCGCCTTCCAAGGTGAATTGGACTTACAATCCGAGGAGGAGCCACGTCTTGGCCGAGCTTTTCGAGACTCGGCTCAAAGAACTGATCCGGGCCGGATTACGCGGCGAGGACCTGATGGCTACCTTCATCAGCAGCCGAATCTGCCCATTCCAGAAAAGGACGCACAAACTTTGCTACATGAGTGGTCCACTTGACCCCAACCGAGTCTCTACCGTCGAACTGGACAACTACCTTGTCTTCAAGCGCGTCCGAGCTATATTTAAGACGGAGATGCCTGAAGATTGGACCTGGGGATTGAAACCGTTTACCTGCGAGCGTCCTCCTCCTGTAGTAAGTTTAACCCTCAATGCTTTGATTTTCTATTGTTTTCATAGCCTTTTTCCCTAACCTTCCTTCTTTTTAGCCTCACAGAGGTTCGCAGAGCAAAAGGACGAGGACGCCGAGGTTTTGTCGCTTCCGTGGACTGCGGATCGGAATACCCCGGACGTTGGGGAGCCGGACTCCGAAGAATTCGTCCCTAAGTCTGATCCTGCTATGGCTCGCGCTCGTGGCAAAACTTCGGTCCATGAGGAGGAAGGTGATTCGGACGAGGTCCAAGCTCTTGAGGTAGTTGCCGCAATGCCTATTTCTTATGCATTTCCGGCTTCTACTTTCCCAGCTAATCCGGCCGGTCAGGTTCACGACGCCGAGCCTATTGCATCCCGGCCCCCAGTTACCTCGGGGAAACGCGGGGCTCCTGCTAGTGCTTCAGAGGCGGCCCCCAAGAAGCGAATGAAGAAGTCTGCTCCGAACCCTCCCAGGCGCAAGACCATGCCTGGGGTCGTAGGGTAAGTTCGTTTTGCTCGTATTTCTTGTTTCCCTGTTTCTGTTTTCCATCCTCATACCCTTTTTTCTTTCTTATTTTCGCAGTGCTCCGCTTTCCGTTAAGCCTGGCTGTCCTAGCATGACTAGCCGCCCGATTCGGCAGCCGTCTCCTCCGCCCGTTGAAGATACTAGGATTCCTAGTCCTGCTCGTGCTACGTCTCCTCCAGCTCCACATATGTCACCCCCTCGTCACGATGCGCCTGATATTCGTGTCTCCGAGATTTCTACTGAACCCGTTGCCCCTCCACTGAATCCGAGCATATCCACCGAGCCTCTTTCTACCTCGGTAGCTCCTACTGTAACCCCAGCCGCAGCCATGGTCGTTAATACCCGGCGCCCTCAGCGCCTGTGATCCCTCCTGCTTCTAAGGGCGTCGTTCCCATTGCCGAGGTATCAGCTTCTGCTGGTGCCTCCACAGTAAGAAAAACTGTTGCCACTAAAACTTCCACTTCCCAAAAAGGTCTTGCCGGCTCTTCTCAGCCGAGTATCGCCGACGTGCTACGCAAAGGAACTGCGCCTACCAAAGCATCTGTTACCTCGGCTGCCAGCACCCAGCTTTCTCTTCATACCAGCCCTGCGGCTGCAGTGGTTGCACAACATGTCCGAGGTAAAGTCTTAACCCGGATGGCTAGTGGGAACAGCCTCGGCTCGCTGGTGGAGTATGCTCATAACTGGAATGCTGCTGATCAGCTTGAGGGCAATCGAAACAGTCAGCCGTTTCAACTTTCCGACATCAGCAGCCGTTTGGACCAAGCTGCCAAGATCATTCTGGATAGCAACAAGATGAACGAGGTAATTGCTGCTTCTCGGGGTTTAGACTGATTCTCCATATGCTATTATATATACATTAGTCCCCAAAACTTGCAAACGAGTAACTTGTTATTCTCTTGGAAGTTTTTATTGTGCTATACTTAGCTCTACTTAATTTAGGGTTCGAGCCTATATCCGAGTAAATCTATCTTAAACTTTTGCTTAAATTTTATTTAGCTGTTCTTTGAATGTCTAGCCACATAGGTCTGGGTTAAGCTTTCGCCTGACTCGAATCTACTTTTGGCTTTGAATATCTAGCCACCTAGATCTGGGTTAAGTTTTTGCTTAACCTGGATCTGTTTTGGCTTCGAATATCCAGCCACCTAGATCTGCGTTAAGTTTTCGCTTAACTCGGATCTGTTTTGGCTTCGAATATCCAGCCAACTAGATCTGAGTTAAGTTTTCGCTTAACTCGGATCTGGTTTGGCTTTGAATATCCAGCCACCTAGATCTTCGCTTAACTCGGATATGGTTTGGCTTTGAATATCCAGCCACCTAGATCTGGGTTAAGTTTTTGCTTAACTCGGATCTGTTTCGGCTTTGAATATCCAGCCACCTAGATCTGGGTTAAGTTCTCGCTTAACTCGGATCTGCTTTAGCTTCGAATTTCCAGCCACCTAGATCTGAATTAAGTTTTCGCTTAACTCGGATGTGCTTTAGCGTTGAATATCCAGCCACCTAGATCCGGGTTAAGTTTTCGCTTAGCTCGGATCTGTTTTGGCTTTGAATATCCAGCCACCTAGATCTGAGTTAAGTTTTCGCTTAACTCGGATCTGTTTTGGCTTTGAATATCCATTCATTGTTTGTTCTATTGCTCAGGTTGCACATGACCAGCGAACTGCTGAATTTCAAAGACTGCTTTTCTCGCACAAGAAGTTGGAAAAAAAATATGAAAAAGTTATTCCTGTGGTGAAAAAAGCAGGTATGCCGATTATTTTCCTTGTCATCTCTAATATTGCCATTGTTTTGTCTGTGGGATGCCGGCTTACTTTGTGGGTTAGCAGGTAACATCAATAATCTCAATATTCGTCTTGAAGAAAGTCAAGAGCTTGGAAGGTTAGTTTTCCATCTACCTCGTACTTTTCCCTTTCTAAGACGTGCACTAAGTTTCTTTTACTTCGTTTGGCTTTGGTAAAGCCGAGATACGAACCTTTGCATCATCTTACCAAGATTGTACGCCCATGCCTGATGTAATGCTGCATTTTTTAGAACAAGGCGCCACTCATTCGGCGCATCTAAAAGAAAAAGATGATGAGATAGCTCGCCTAAGCGTCGAGGTGGAGGCCCTTAAGCTTTCTCAGAAATCCGAGCTAGAAAAGGTCGATCAGGAGTTCTCCGAGGAGAAGAACCGGCTGGCTTTGGAATTGCAAAAGAATAAAGATCTCTTTGAGGCTGCCGAGCTGAAAACTCGAGGAATGAGCGAGGAAATTGCTCGCTTTGAGAAGAACAAGATTGACTGGGCGAAGGACCTCCAGCTGATGATGAGTTACATTCATCGTAAGCATCTTAACATAGCCGGATTATCTTTCTTCCTTCTGTTGCCTTCTGACGCCTCCTGAATTGCGCAGGTCATTTTCCTGAAGCTAAGCCCGTGAGCTCTAAAGCGGTCCTTGCTGCTCGTGCGCGCCGAGGTCTCCCTGTTGACGTGAATTTTGAATATTCAATAGAAGATTTCTTGGTTTCTGTCGGTGCTGCCCTTGGTCCGATGAAAATCATGGGCAGGGACTTGGTACTGGCAGATATTCGAGCTCACCGTGCTCTCTGGCCGAATACTTCTGGAACTCCTAACATCAGCGAGATCGAATTGCTGGTGACTAGATTGAATGCCTCTGAAAAACAACTAAGTCTTTGGAGGGAATCTGCTGGGCGAGCTGGTGCTGATATGGCCCTCACCGTTATCATGTCATGGTACGAAGACATTTCTCTTGATATCCTGAGGAATTTTCGCAGCGGTTCTCGTTGGGTTGAGGATCCCACCTTTGTTGCTCTTCGGCAAGCTCGCGCCTTTCAACTCATCGAGTATGCCGACGTGCACACCTGGAATGAAGGGCCGAGTTTCCTTTCAAACCCGGACGAGGAGGTCGTAGTCGAGGATGCATCAGATGATTCAGCTGAGCAAGGGGGAGACGAAGATGACTCGGCCACTTCTGGTGACTCCAGTTCGAGCTCGCATGACAACGGCGACGCGTGATCCTCCTCCAAGGGTACCGGGTATTCCACTGCGCAAATTGATGCTCCTCAGCAGCCTCAGGCTTCAGCCGAGGTTGCACCTAGGTCTGCGGAGGGCGAGGTAACATCGGCCGAAGTTCCTCCTACCTCGGAGTCCCCAGTCCCTGACCAGGTTGCCGCCTCTCCAGTGAAAAACATTTAAGTCATTTCCTATCCCTGGTATGCCGGGCGTACGATGTCCGTGGAATACTTGTTAATTTCCTGTATGACATGAATCTCCTTTTGCCGTACATTGCTGCGACATATAAGTTTGCAGTTATTATAACTTTGCTTAAGTGGGTTACCATCCGAATTCTTGCTTTGGTATCCTGCATATTTTGGTGTTAGGATGTATCTTTGTCTTTGTTTTCTCGTGTTTTAGTCGAGTAATCTGTGTGTGAGCTTCGAACATCATACGGGGTTGATCTGTTCTTATCCTGAGTGCCGAAGTGCGATACCCTTTGCGTATCAAAGATTGACTGCCACTTTGGAACAATACATGGCAGTCCCCGAGTGATTGCCTATTCTGCTGAAGTCTAGTGTGTAAACTAAATCTCAGGAACAATATAAGACCACCGCCGAGGCGCTGCCCAGGGCGTCAAGGTTTGGTGCTCAACATAGCTCTGGGGCGGTATATGGTAGTTTTCTAGTTGCTCCTTTGACTGCCGAGGTTTAGTACATAAATTGAAACTTCAAATATCTATAGCAGTCCCCGAGTCACTGCTCTGGATGCCAAGGTTTAATACATAACATGAAATTGAAATAACATATGGCAGTCCCCGAGTCACTGCTCTGGATGCCGAGGTTTAATACATAACATGAAATTGAAATAACATATGGCAGTCCCCGAGTCACTGCTCTGGATGTCGAGGTTTAATACATAACATGAAATTGAAATAACATATGGCAGTCCCCGAGTCACTGCTCTGGATGCTGAGGTTTAATACATAACATGAAATTGAAATAACATATGGTAGTCCCCGAGTCACTGCTCTGGATGCCGAGGTTTAATACATAACATGAAATTGAAATAACATATGGCAGTCCCCGAGTCACTGCTCTGGATGCCGAGGTTTAATACATCATTGGTCCTTGACCTTGAAATACTTTGCTATGAGTAAAATGGACGAAGCAGGGCTACGTTCCATGGCCGCTTAGTTTCTTCGCCAGCTTTGTCTGCCTTGTCCCTTCCGGGGGATTGAGCATCGATTAAATAATAGGCATCGTTCTGTAATGCCTTGCTCACGATGAATGGTCCCTCCCATGGAGGTGACAGCTTGTGCATGCCGGCCGTGCGTTGCACCAGTCTGAGGACTAAATCTCCTTCTTTGAATACCCTTGGATTCACCTTTTTGTTGTGATATCGTCGCAGGTTCTGCTGATAAATAGCTGATCGTGATAGTGCCAGTTCTCTGGCTTCTTCTAGCAGGTCTACAGTATCTTGCCGAGCTATTTCGTTTACTTCCGAGGTTGTATACTGAGTAACTCTTGGCGAGTCATGTATTATGTCGGCTGGAAGCACGGCCTCTGCCCCGTACACTAGAAAGAATGGTGTGTATCCTGTTGACCTATTTGGAGTAGTTCTGAGGCTCCATAACACGACTGGAAGTTCCTCAATCCAACATCCTGCCGACCTTTGCAGTGGTTCAACAAGTCGTGGTTTTATTCCTGACAATACTAGTCCATTAGACCTTTCCACTTGCCCATTAGACGCTGAGTGAGCCACAGAGGCAATATCTAACCTTATGTATTTTTCTCTACAGAATCTGGCAAAGGCTCCTTCTGCAAAATTTGTGCCATTATCTGTGATAATACTATGTGGGTACCCATATCTTAAAATAATATCTTTGAGAAATTTTACTGCTGTGGCCCCATCGCACTTTTTTATTGGTTTCACTTCAATCCATTTTGTGAACTTGTCCACCATAACCAATATGTGGGTCATTCCCCCTCGGGCCGGCTTAAATGGTCCCACCATATCTAAGCCCCACACAGCAAATTGCCAAGTGATGGGTATTGTTTTTAACTCGGCCGATGGCATATGTATTTTGGTTGCGTATCTCTGGCAACCATTGCATTTTTCCACCAACTCTTTGGCTTCTTTCAACGCCGTCGGCCAATAAAATCCATGCCTGAATGCTTTGGCTACCAATGCACGAGATGAGGCATGATGTCCACACTCTCCTTGATGTATATCTAGGAGGATCTCCCGGCCTTCTGCCGAACTCACACATTTTTGCAATATGCTTGTGACACTTCTTTTATATAGCTCATTGTTTATGATCGTATAAGCTTTCGCTCTCCTTACAGTTTGTCTTGCTAATACTTCATTGCTCGGTAATACCGCGTCTTTAAGGTAAGAGAATATGGGTTGCGCCCATAGCGGTGTGACTTTTTCTGGTGTGGTCTCACTGTCTATTTCCATGTTTTCTGCCGACATATCTACCTCGGCCTTCTCCATAATTGTGCTTACTTCTGCTGTCCTCCTCTTTGGGGATTCCGAGTTACATTGCTGGTCTACCTCCATCGGCACGTTGTCTGCTGCCGAACTAGCTGGGATAAAGATAGATTCGGATTCTGGTGAAGGGATTATTGATGGTTTTCTGAGGTGTTCCAGGGCAACACCCGGTGGAATTGACTGCCGGGTTGATCCGAGCTTTGACAACGTATCTGCGGCATCATTTTCTGCCCGAGGTATCTGGCTAAATTCACATCCTTCAAAGTATCCACTGATCTTTTGCACATGAAATCTGTATAAAGCCATATTAGCATCTAATGCATCCCAATTTCCTGAGACTTGTTGTACTACTAGGTCCGAGTCCCCATAGCATAAGATTCGGCGTATGCCAATCTCTTTTGCTACTTTCAATCCATGTACCAGTGCTTCATATTCGGCTACGTTGTTGGATGCGGCAAAATGTATTTGTAGCACATATTTTAGCTGATCTCTTTTGGGCGAGGTTAACACTATTCCCGCCCCCAAACCATTTCTTAGTTTGGAACCATCAAAATGCATCGTCCAATAATTTGGATCTGGTAATGGTGGCTCGTATTGCACTTCGGCCCAATCCACGAAGAAGTCGGCGACTGCTTGAGATTTGATTGCATCTCTCCTGTCAAATTGTGGAGCGTATGGTGACAATTCGATTGCCCATTTAGCTATTCGGCCACTTGCATCTTTGTTGCTCAATATGTCGGCTATGGGCGCTTCACAGATTATTCTGATGGGATGCTCTTCGAAGTAATGTTTAAGCTTTTTTGCCGACATGTACACCCCATAAGCCATCTTCTGATAATGTGGGTAATTCTGTTTTGAAGTGGACAACACCTCACTTAAATAATATACCGGCCTCTGTACCAACTTATTATCTTCAAGTCGTTCTACTACGACTACAGCACTTACTACTCTATTGGTAGCCGCTATATAGAGTAACATTGGCTCTTTTGATAATGGAGAAGCCAAAATAGGTGCTGTGACCAACATTTTTTTCAACTCATGAAACGCGCTGTCCGCTTGTGGAGTCCAAACGAATTTATATGATTTCTTCATCAGCTGATATAATGGTAGCGCCTTCTCTCCCAGCCGACATACAAATCGGCTGAGCGAGGCTAGACAACCCGTGAATTTTTGCACATCATTTAAGCATCTTGGCAATTCCATTCTTTCTACTGCCTTAATCTTTGTTGGGTTGGCCTCTATACCTCGGCTGGATACAAGAAAACCGAGTAATTTTCCTGCCGGCACACCAAACGTGCACTTTTCCGGATTAAGCTTCATTCGGAACCTTCTCAAGTTCGCGAAGGTCTGCCGTATATCCTCCAGTAACGTTTTGCTTTCCTTGGTTTTAATGACTACGTCATCTACATATACTTGTACATTTTTTCCTATTTGCTCGTGTAGACATTTTTGCATGCATCTCTGATATGTTGCTCCTACGTTCCGCAGGCCGAATGGCATTGTGCGATAGCAATAAGCCCCGTACGGGGTAATAAATGCAGTCTTTATTTGATCGGCCAGATTTAACGGTATCTGGTGGAAACCAGAGTACGCATCTACAAATGATAATAACTCACAACCAGCGGTCGAATCAATGACTTGGTCTATTCTAGGCAATGGAAAAGGATCTTTTGGACACGCCTTGTTCAGGTTCGTGTAATCGATACACATTCGCCATACAACGGCTACATTGGGATCATCTTTCTTCTTTTCTACCAGCACCGGATTCGACAACCAATCCGGGTACAGCACCTCCATGATGAACCCGGCTGCGAGGAGCCTAGCTATTTCATCCCCTATTATTTTTCTCCTGTCTTCAGCGAAACGGCGGAGAGGTTGCTTCACCGGCCTTGATCCAGGCCTTACATTCAAAGAGTGCTCAGCCAACTCCCTCGGAACACCTTGCAGATCCTGAGTTGACCATGCAAATATGTCCCGATTCTCACGGAGGAAGTTGATGAGCTCGCTTTCCTATTTAGCGTCCAGGCCTGCACCAATAGTAACCGTATGCTCCGGGTATTGCTCATCTATCTGAAACTTCTTCGTTTCTTTAGTCGGCTGAAAAGAGACACTGCCATGCGGGTTGGCTAGTGCCGGCATGTTCAGCTGCGCCGACTGAGCGAGGGCTGCTACCTCCTGAATCCTTCTTTTTTCTCTTGCTATAACCAATGACTCAGCCAAATTTGACCCGGCTGAAGCACACTCCATTGACTTCTTGTAATCCCCTGCAACTGTTATCACTCCTTGTGGTCCGGGTAGCTTCATTTTCAGATAACTTACATGACAGCTGCCCATGAATTTGGCCAGCGCTGGCCGTCCGAGTAAAGCGTGATAACAACTCTCTAGATCCACCACCTCAAATTCTAAGTTTTCTGCTCTGCAGTTATCTCTTGTGCCGAATAACACATCAACTCGGACCTTACCAATGGGTTCACATGAGAGCCCCGGCACTATCCCATGGAAAGTGGTCCTCGTGGACTGCAACATGTTCTGCGATATTCCAAGTTTATGCATGGTATCTTTGTACATGATGTTGATACTACTTCCATTGTCAACGAGTACCTTTGAGAATTTCACATTGATGCTTGGTCCAACAAATGTCGGATCCAACACGAGTGCATATGAACCAGGATTCGGCATTATCTTGGGATGATCCTTTATGCTCCAAGTTACTTCCTGATCAGACCAAGGCACATATCTCGGTATCGCCGGCATAACTGCATTTACTTCCATATGCCGGCGTTGCATACTCTGTTTGTCTTGCTGTTCCGTTGTGAACACGCAATAAGACTGATGATGTTCTCTGTAATCATTGCGTCCGGTAGTCGCCGGATTTGTTCTTCCATCCTGGACTTGGTTCATCACTTGATGTACCGCGTCTCTCCGATCCGAGTTATCGTACCTCAGGGGAGGAGGCGGTAACATCAGTTGCTGTGCATTTGCTCCAGTCAACTGTGGCTGATGCTGCTGATGTACTTGATGGGGTGCCTGAACCCCTGCGGGGTTCCCCATTGCATTTTTCATCCATGCACATTGGCGGGTGGTATGGTTGGCTGGCCTGGATGGGTTTGACGTGTGAAATTTGCACGGCTGATCTAACATGGATTCGAACGTGTACTTCGGCCTCTCCTGCCACTGTTTCTTTTGTTCTGGGGTCCACTGCCTTTTTCCTTCATTTCTTGGTGTCCACTGTTGAGGACCATTCTTTTGCCGTTGAGTTGCTCCATGACCCGGTGGGTCCTGTGCTACCGCTGCCACTTGGGTCGAATTATATCTATAATCTGGCCTTTCCTCTCTTCTTCTTCCTCTGAAATCACCGCGCCTGGATGACCCGGCCAAATCTCTTGCATAATGGTCCTGTTGCTCGCGATGATCTGCCGACATTAATTCTGGTTGCGTTGGGTCTCCTAATGCGTAGGAGTCCACTATTCTGATAGTTTCTGCCAGTGTGGTCAGCATATCTCTCTGCAAACGTTGCCATAATACGTTGCCATAACGGCATCCTTGCACGAACCACGCTATTGCTTGCGATTCTATGACTCCTTCACATGAGTTTCTCAGGTTGCACCACCGAGTTAAAAATTCCCTATCTGTTTCATTCGGCCTCTGCTTGCACATGGCTAACTGTTGTGGCCTGTTTGGCCTCTTGTATGTACTGGTAAAGTTGCTGACAAACATTTCCTCAAAATCCAGCCAACAGTTGATACTGCCGGCTGGTAGATTATTCAGCCACACTCTAGCTGGTCCTTCCAGCATTTGTGGTACATACCGTACTGCCCATCGTAGGTTCCCACCCGCTATTTTTACAGCAGTGGCATAATCAATTAACCAGTCTTGTGGTTTGGTACTTCCATTGTATGTTTTCGCGCCCCTTGCCAGCTGAAAGTTCGGCACAGGAGGTTTGCCCATGATCCGTGGTCCGAAGCATGCTGGCCCTGGTGGACCCTGTTCTTCCAACAACTCGGACCTGTATAGCCGGTCCAGCTTCACTCTTGCATCATTTGATGGCAAATCTCTGTACAGAACTCTTTCCTGTATTCCATAATGGTTGTTTCCGCCATGGATTGCATATTCCATTTCGGAATAACCATCATTGTATCTCTCATTAATTTGATTGTGGCGAGCTGGCCTTGTTTATCTTTCCTGCCGGGGTTCATGCCTCGGTTGCGGGTTGAGTGGCAGTTCTCTCCTTACTTCGACCGGGGTATTGTTCTCATGATTGCCTCTCGCGGTCTCTCTTCTGCCGAGGTCTCCGTTGCCTCGGCTTCCGCCGTCTTTCTCCACACGGCCGTGGTTCCTCTCCCCACTGTTACCTCGGCTTGCATTGCCTCTGTTTTCATTTGCCTTTCCGGCCATTGCCGGATCATATGGGACAATCTACTTGTTCCTCTTTCCCGAGGTTACTGCTTTGTCTCTTCGAGCATTATTTCCGGGTGAAGATGCTGCTGCCACAGACAAGGCTGGTGCTGCTCCTGCCGAATGAACCATTCGCGAGGCCCCCGGCCTCGCCGGGTTTGCTCTGAGCATTTCCTCGTTTTGCTGGTTCGCGATGCACACCAGCTCGTTTACTCTTTCTTGTTGTTTCTGCCGGGCCTCTCCGGTCAACCCCTCTAACTCTAATGCTGCGGCATTTGCCGCTCTTAGGTTTCTTGCCGGGGTACTGTACCTCGGCAAGCCTAAATCCTCTGATTCTGCTTTATGAGCTTCATGCTCTTTATTGATGTCATCCATGAGGTTCTTCCCTCTCAATCTTAGTTCGTCCACCCGTTCGGGCACGACGTCAAGCTTATTTGCTTTGGCATATTCTCGCAGGGTCCTGTTTAAGGACTCCCGCAAGGCCAACACCTTTTTTGCCTCTATCAGCACCTTTTGCCTGGTTTCCTCTAACTCTGCCTGAGCATTTGCCGGATTAAGTATCGGCGCTACAGGTGTAGTTAAGCTTTCTATGGTCACCTGAAGAATATTCTCTGGCCTTTCCAGAGGTGGCCCTCTTACTCTTGGTGCTTTTGGGGTGATGTTCTGCACCTCGGTCGGGTTGGTTGCTGGTGGGATTACCTCGGAGGATATTGGTGTTGTCTGCCTGTGTGCGCCCTGTACACCGGTAGCGGGTTCTCTGCCTGATCCGGCAGCTTCTACTCCAGTTTGCACCCCGGCCACGACCATTACCTCGACGCTACCTGCAGGATGCTCTCCGGGCGGACGGCCTACAGCGTTAAGAGGTGGATCTCCTGCAACAACAACTTGGTGAGGATAAACGCCGGATATGTCGACGCCGACGTAAACCTGGTGCCCGCCCAGGTTGATGAAGACACCATTACGCGGGGGAGCTTTCCCCCTGAAGCTCCCTGCATTGTCGCTGACATAATCACAGAGACCAAATCTCTGGACCAAGCCAGAGACAACGCGCTCGCCGGTCTTGATGAAGTTTCCCGTCCGGATCATAACTCCAGCTAGCACCGCTCCTGGCCCGACGGTGGGCGCCAACTGTCGTGGTGGTGGCACGGCAGATGCCATGGGTAGGCTAAAGTTAGGGGCCAATGGATGCTAGTGGGATCTGGGGAGGGAAGATGTAGTGGATTCTACCCACAGAAAGCTAACGCAAAGATCTGTATTTCTCCTTCCTTAAGTTACAAATGCTCCTTGAGCTGTATACAAGGAGAAAGAGAGAACTTTACCAGCCTAACGGTTTCAAGAATGAGTCGATCCCCTCCTCAGGCTCCAAGCCTGCCCTTATAAAGGAGAGCCTTGGGTTCCTTTAGGGCTGATGTGGCAAGCATATTCGAGGAATATGCTTGTCCCAATATAGTAGTTCGGCGCCACCCTTTCCCTGTCGCTCCCCTATGACGGCAAAGTTCCAGAGGGGCCCTCCTGTGTGCCTCGGGCTTCAGGACTGTCACCTCCGTGACCTCCTTCTGTCTCTCTGTCGCTCTGCACCTTTGTCCCTAGTGCTTGGCTTCGCTCAGATTCTCCCTAGCCTGCTACTAGAGTTTGACTTTAGGCTTCTCCTTCTCCTGCAAGCTTCGTATCATTCGGCCCTGTCTCGCGTAACTTCGGCTTGTCCTTCACCTGCATCCAGATTACTTGGGCTAGCTCGGCCGACTTACGCTGTATCTCGGCCGGGTAATGCCTTGCCCTCACTACAAGGGTCCTGTCCTTTCCTATCTCGGCCGACCTCTACAGGATTCGGCCGACTCAGAGTGTAACTCGGAAACTAGACGGGGAACACCCTTTCATCTTTCCCCGTCTTTACCCTATCCGGGGTTACCTCCCCAACATGAAGCAAAAATGCCTAATTGGATCTGACTTAGTCCACTGCTAGCTAGCACACCAGATTCAACCCTAGTACCATGGAGATTGTCTCATGCACACGATCACCAAGAGAAAAACACAGCATGAGGATTAGCTAGTTCTTGATTCATAACAAGGATTACAAGTCTCAGATTAAGTGGTTGATCAAGGAACGGGTGGACGAGAAGATTCCATAGATCTCTCTGGACATGTTCATAGGCGAGACACCATTGACACCAGTAAGATTTTCTGACTAGTTCTTCCATACTCATTTATTTTCACATCTATATTTATTTTATTTGCGATGCTGAGATAGTTTGTCTTTCAGCTTGCCAACCTCCCCGAGTTAGATCTTGCTCCTCTCGAGAGATATCCACCTAAGGATCTGGTTCCTCAAGAGGATGAATATCTTGAGTTGTTGAAGGAGGCGCTTACCCTAAAGCGCAAAACTGCGACTATATCTATTGGCACATAGAAGGTACCAGTTGTGAAGAGGTAAATTCCTTCATGAGGTTTTCTGTCTTAATTTGTATTATTTTCTGAATTGTAACAATCTTGATTTGTTACTGTCCAGAGCTAAAACAATTATCAAGGGAAAGGAAAAAGGAAATTCGGGGAAGACTTTGTGCCAGCAAAAGTTGACTGTGGTTTCACCAGCTGCCCCGCCTCTAACTCCTACCCCGAACCCATCATCAGCCAGAGGATACTTTGTCTCCACGTGCTGAAGATGTTATGGCTCAGTCTGAAGAGCTAGGGAACCTTGGTTCACAACCCGACATCACCATGAGTGACTCGGGAGTTGATATGGGTGAACCCTCAAAGGGTAATGATCCCTTAACTAAAACCTTCGCGGGGAACCTTCTGCAAAATTCGGGTGTTGCCAAACTTAGCCTCACTCAGAAAAGTGCAGAAGAAATTTGAAAGCTGGCTCTCCACTGTTTGGAGACCCGGAATATCACAGCTGAGGAGGAGGCTCAAGAAGCCGAAGATGTTAAACTTGTGGAGCTTCTTGATGAAGTTCGTCTTCACGACGAGAAGTTAAAGGCCAGTGAAATTTAAGAATGAACATTTTGTAAGTCGCTTTCCGACTCTTTTTATTATATTTTATATCATATCATCTAGCCCCCAAGCATTAAGTTGGATAGGAATCCGAATTTATGCTTATATAGGATGCCAACGAATGAAGTAGTATGTCCCCCAAGGCTTGTGCTGATATTTAATTTAGTTAAAATAGCTGCCCGAGTCTTAGTAGACTTCTGATTCTGGTTACCATTCTGACTTACAGAAAGTTAATGTTTACAACTAGGAACTGTTGAAGAATATCTACAACAAGTGGAGAGAGGTAAAAACTCTCTGACTTGAAAATGCTCAACTTAAAGTTGAAAAAGATGAAGCAGAAGGTAAGCATTTCCGACTTCATTTTCATAGTTTTAGTGATTTTGTTCCGAATATTTATTCGACTTCTCTATTGTTGCTTCAGGTATGCTAAAATAGTCCTACAAGCTTGTCGAACAAGCCAAAGATTTCAAAGTCTTGGAGGTAAAAAATGCCGACTTACGATCTGAGCTAAATAAGCTTAAGGAAGATCATGAGCGTAGTATCAAGATTGTTCTTGAATCTAGCAATCACGCTACTAAAGAGCATGATTGAACAATAGCTCGCCAAGACAAAGTTACCTCGGTCTTGAAGGTTGAGATGGACAGGCAGAAGGATACCACCGAAGCCCTTCGGGGTGAACTCCGAATTCTTCGGGAGGAAAATACCAAAGTAGATGATGCTATCTTTGGTAATTTTGCTTCCATACCATCTCCAACTTATTTGTTTTTCTAACTATATCTAGTCAGATTTTTGCTAACTTTTTCTCCTTTTAGGTCCGCTCAATATCCTAGATGCCTCTACATCTGAATCGCACACCAGTCGGCTTATTGCAGTCAGGGACTTGCTTCATGATTTCCGGGAATCTCTGGAGGAAATCATTGAAGCCGTCAAGCTCTCCAACCTAGACAAAGTGTCTGATAAGCCGAAGGAAATTCCCAAGCTTATTGAAGATTGGAAAATGTCTTATGCCCGTACGGCGGCACAAAATGCCCTTACAATGGTAATGAGCCACCATGGAAACATGGAAATCTAGAAAGTTACCAATGGATATTTGACTGTCGATGAAGATGGAAAGCTTCAGAATATTGGTGAAAATTGGGATTCGTGTGCCAGATATGTCTGCTGCATAGCCGAGTTAACCAGCTATGAGAGGCCATTTTTCTAATCCGTCAAAGTGCCTCCAAGCCCCCAGCCGAAGACGAAGAAATACCCGAAGAAGATTAAGAAGAGACAGAGTCCGACGTCCTCATCTCGGAAAAATATTAGGGCAGCTTGGGTGATGGCACCAGTGAGCCGGCAAATCCTTCTCTTACAACATGAAAAATTTGCAAGAAATTTGTATTATTCTAAAACAATCTTATGACGTAATGGTTTAAACTTATTTATTTTATGGTGTTGTTGTGTAAAACTAATGCTTTTACTCTAGCACGTATACTTTTTTGTTTTAGTGCTCGAAAAATTACTTAAGCACCTTTTGTTGTTTATACTTATCGTTTGTCTGGCTTTCTGTCTCGTCCCTTTCATGAGCCGGCAAACTTTAGCACGGAAATTTTGCTGAGTAATAGAGCTCAATTACTAAACCAGTTTAAACTCGGAAATAAAGCCGGCCTCTAGTCCCAACAAATCACTACTCGAAAAATACCCGTGTGTAGCAATCAGACAAAAAAGTACAAACAGAAATTTAGAATTATAGCCGAAGGTAGCATTTTTAAAACCAGAAATCCAATCAGAACAAATATGAGCATAAAGTACATTCAAGTATTCTGGGATTTCTTCTATGACATGATGGTACCAAAGTTGTCAAAATCGTGATTCTGAATCGGATCGAACCGCTATGGTAGGATCATAGACTATAGGATCATAACTTTTAGAATCGTGAATTCATAGATTCTACTTAGTAGAATCGTAGAATCGATCCACTCAATTTGGGTCGTAAAGTCGTAGAATCACGATTCCGACAACTTTGGATGGTAGTTTAAAAAACATCTCAGAAAAAACATTGAAGCTACCAGTACTTTATTTCACTTTGAATATGTACATTGATATGATTACAAAGAAAGAAAATTTAAGAATAAAAGGGACGTAGCTGAGCAATATTCTAAGGATGGTCTAGTTCATCCGGGTATGTATTGCCACTAGCTCTCTTTTTCTTCTTAGTAGCAAGTCTTTCTTTTTTCGGCCTCATGTCAGTTTGGTAGTAAGAACCATTTTGTAATACTCGACTAACCATAAAGGGCCCTTCCTAGATTGACGAAAGTTTGTGCTTTATTTTTTGCACTAGTCAGAGAACTAGATCACCCTTCTTGAAAGATCGATTTTTGACTCTCTGACTATGATACTTGCGTAACTTCTGCTGATAGGTTGTAGATCTATGTTCAGCAATGACTTGTACTTCATCAAGTATATTGAGGTCATCTTGTCGAGCAACTTCGACATCCTCTTCGATATACGCGGCGACTCGAGGAGAAGTATGGATAAGATCACTTGGAAGAACTGCCTCTACACCGTAGACCAATAAGAAAAGGTGTATATTTGGTTGACCTGTTGGAGTAGTTCTTAAGCTCCATATAATAGACGGAAACTCATCCGGCCAAGCCCCCATAGCACGATGAAGTGGTGCGTCGAGTCTGGGATGGAGGCCTTGAAGAATTAAACCATTTATCCTTTCGACTTGTCCATTGGCTTGTGGATGTGCGACTGATACAATATCAAGTCGAATCCCTTGATCTTTGCAAATATCGTCAAGTTCTCCCATTGAAAAGTTACTCTCGTTGTCTGTAATAATACTGTGCAGATATCTGAATCGGATTATAATATCCTCGATCAATCTTTTGGTTGTTGCTCCATCACAACTTGTGATGGGTTTAGCCTCAATCGATTTCATAAATTTATCCACTATCAGTTGGAGTTGAGTAAATCCACTTGGAGCCCGTTTAAATGGTCCTACCATGTCAAGCCCCCAAACCGTAAAGGGCCATCTAATCGGAATTGTTTACAGCTCATCAGCTAGAACATGGGCTTGTTTAGCATACTTATGGAAACCTTTGCATGTCTTGACCAGCCTATTGGAATATGCCTTAGCTGTAAGCTAGAAACAAATTGTGTCGAAAAGCTTTTTCCACTAGAGATTTGGCTACGGCGTGATGTTCGCATCACCTTCATGGATTTCCCTAAGGATTTCCGCTCCTTCTTCTGGAGAAACACAGCGCTGAAAGACCCCAGACACACTCCTCTTATAGATCTCACCACTAACTACACTGTAGGATTTTGCTCCTCAGATGGTCTTTCGGCTCATAACTTCATCTCCGTGTAATTTGCTGTCTACCAGGAAATCAAGGTAGGGTTTTGTCCGGTTGGAAATTATAGCCAGAACTGCTATGAGCGGTGAGTCAGATTTTGTCGGATACTCCTCGTCAACTCCTATGATAGAGGGAACTCTTAAGTGCTCCAGAAAAACACCATCCGGTACCTTTTTCCATGTAGAGCCTATTCTTGATAGAGCATCTGATTCCTCATTTTGTGTTCAGGGAATGTGTTAGACTTCAAACCCTTCGAACGATTTTTCTAGTTTATCCATGACAGCTCGAGATGCTGCCATGTGCTTATTGGCTTTGCAGACATTGGATAATTGTTGACTAACTAGATCTGAATCTCTGTAGCACATGAGTCGGTGGATGTCGACATCTCTTGCAATTCGAATTCCATGCAACAAGGCTTCATATTAGGCAATGTTATTCATCGCCGTGAAGTGAATCTACAACACATAGAATAATTTGTCTCTTTGGGGTGATTTGAGTACCACGCCAGCCCCTGAGCGCTTTTGACCCGTCAAATTGCAAGGTCCAATATTCCGACTCCGGGAGACTTGTGTTTTCTGCTGTCTTTGTCCAATCAGCGACAAAATCGACAAGTATCTGGGATTTGATTATTGTATGAGGTTTATACTCAATGTCAAAAGATGCTAGCTCGATTCCCTACTTATCAACACGTCTTGTGGCATTGTTGTTGTTCATTATGTCTCTCATGGGAGTTGTGCACACCATGGTAATCTGGTGCTCTTGAAAATAATGACGTAGCTTTATGGATGCAAAGAATACACCATAGGCTAACTTTTGGTAATGAGGGTACCTTTATTTTGATTCAGTCAGGACCTTGCTGAGATAATAAGTCGGAAGTTGCACTAGGTGTTCCTGTTTTTCTTTCGGCCATTCCACCACCATTACGACGCTGACGACTATATTTGTCATAGCCATGTAGAGCAATATCGATTCCTGTGGTTCGAGTGCTAGAAGGATAGGGGCAGATGAAAGTACGGCTTTCAGGTCTAGGATTGCCGCCCCAGCTTCGCTAGTATAAACGAATTTCTTGGTCTTTTTCAAGAGTTTGTATAATGGTGCGGCTCTTTCACCGAGCTGACTTACAAACTGACGAACTGCAGCAATACAGCCAGTAAGCCATTGTACGTCCTTCAGGCGAGTCGGCCTGGTAATGTTGAGTATAGCCTTTATTTTGTCCCGGTTCGCCTCTATGCCTCTCTGAGACACGATGAAACCTAATAATTTTCTGGCTGGCATTCCAAAGAAACACTTCTTTAGGTTAAGCATTATATTGTTTTTTCGTAGATTGCCGAATGTCTCCTCCAAGTCAGGAATAAGTGTTTCCTCATTTTTTGCACATCACAGCTATGTCGTCCATGTATGCATGTACGTTGCGTCTGATTTGATTGTGGAGGCAACACTGCATAGTGCGCTAGTATGTATCTCCTGCATTTTTAGCCCAAAAGCATCATTATGTAGCAGAACGTTCCGAGGGGGTGATGAATGAAGTCTTTAATTTGTCTGACTCCTTCATGCATATTTGGCGATAACCGGAATATGCATCGAGAAAACATAGGAGTTCCGAGCCTACTGTCGAGTGGATAACTTGATCGATTCTAGGTAGAGCAAATGGATCGTTGGGACAAGCCTTGTTTAAGACAGTATAATCAACACTCATCCTTAAATCAGTGGTGTCCTTTTTAGGGACCGTTACAGGATTGGCTGACCACACAGTGTGGATGACCTCTTCTATGAATCCGGCTAACTCGAGTCGGGCTAGTTCCTTAGATATTACTTCGCGCTTTTTTATCACAAAAACATTGTAACAACTGTTTGACGGGTTTAGCATTCAGATACACGTTTAAAGAGTGCTCGGCAAGTTCCATAGGTACTCCGGTCATGTCAGATGGTTGTCATGTGAAGATCTCTTTATTAGCTTTGAGAAACTCGACGAGCGCGCTTTCCTATGCACGGTCTAAACCTATGCCTATCTGCGTCACCTTGGAGGGGTCATCATCCTTCAACGAAATCGTCTTTGTCTCTTCCGATGCCTTGAACTCCTGAGTCAGCTTCATCACCTCCTTCTTTGTTGCGGGCATCTCGGACGGGTCGATGTTCTTCTTGATCTCCTGGTACTCCTCGGCGTGTAGTACGGCTTCAGCAAAGGCGGCATTTCTGTCCCTGCATTCTCGTGCCTTCCTCGGGTTTCCCCGGATCATGATGACGCCATTGGGACCTGGAATTTTCATCATGTTGTAAATATAGCAAGGGAGAGCCATGAAAGTCCAGTAAGCCGAACACCCAAAGATAGCGTGGTATGCTCTCTTGAAGGGGACCACTTCAAAAGACAGTGTTTCCGTCCGATAGTTCTTTAGAGTTCCAAAAGTAACATCCAAAGTGATTTTTCCTAGAGAGTTTGCTTGTCTTTCGGGACAACTCCATGGAAAACCACGGAGCTATGATTCATCTGTGTTTCCGATATCCTCATGCGGCACAGTGTTTCGACGTAGATGATGTTGATGCTACTACCACCATCCATGAGGGTCTTGGAGAAACCATATCCGTCGCTCAATGGATTAACGAACAGGGCGTACTTTCCTTGCTTCTAAGGTTTAAGCAGATGATCACTTCGGTCAAAGGTAATTGAAACTTCCAACCAATCCAAAACCTGAGGGACAGCCGGAATAGTTGCGATGAGCTCGTGCATTATTGCCTTTTTGACCGTAGCTGGTTGGGATCCAAGGAAGCATATGTAGGTGCATTTCTTGGTTGGGAAGGCCTTCTTTCCATGCGAGTTGGGATTCGAGGCATCTAACTCCTCCATGTTGGAATCTTTCTTGGGCTCCTTCTCTTTGTAGGAATTTTATGTCCTTTTCGTCGCTTGGCCTTTGATACATTGCAAAGGTATCTATAATTTTTGATGTTCCATGCTTGGTTTTTATCTACTTTCTTATGTTTTGTCCACACTTTTGAGTACTTTTACACTCTTTCTAGGACTAACCTATTAACAAGATTCCATAGTGCCAGTTGCCTGTTTTCTGCTGTTTTTGGTTCTAGGAAGACAGAAAATGAATATTCTTGGAATTGGACAGGACAAAAGCCAAAGTTGATATTTTACCAGAAGACTCACGGAGCCAAAAGACGAGACGGAGAGGGGCCATAGGGCGGCCACACCATGTGGTCGCACGGGTCCACCCTGGTCGCGCCACCTGGTGGTGTGGGCCCCCTAGCCGCCCACCGACCTTGCCTCTTCGCCTATAAGATGCCTCCCGATGTCAAAACCCTAAATCGTCTAGCCTCTAGCCACAAAAAGTTCCGCAGCGCCGCCGCCACCGAAGGGGAGATTTGGGGGACAGAAAGTCTTTGTTCCTGCACCCTGCCGGGACGGGGAAGTGCCCCTAGAGCCATCTGCATCGATCTCCACCACCATCTCCATCACCATTGCTGATTCCCATGATAAGGAGGGAGTAGTTCTCTCTCGAGGCTAAGGGTTCTACCGGTAGCTATGTGTTCATCTCTCTCTATGCATGATCATATTGTGATCATGAGCTTTGTAATCAAGTAGATCTACCTTGCTACTCAAGTGCTTTAATAGATCTCTGCTCTCCCCATGTGTGTGAAGTTGACAGTGTGCACACCATGAGTTATATTTGGAGTTGGATGTTTCTATGAAATTGTGGTGTTTGTTTGAACCATCTAGTGCTCAAGGTGACAGTGTGGGGTTATCTAGATGTGGAAAGAAAACTTGGAGGTGTGCTGTTATAGCCCTACCATCGATTAGAGTGTCCAAATGGAGAGTAGTTAAGAGTAGTATCATAAAGAGAAGATATTTATATGAGAGTGTTCACTAGTGAAAGTATGATCCCTAGGCCTTGTTTCTAAGCATTGAAACACCATTTGCAATTAGATATGTTACATGTTTGCTTGCTTCCATCTTTATTTCAGTTTTACTTTAGTCTTTTCCACGCCTTCAAGCTATTTTCTATCACCGTTACCACTTATAATTATCTATACCACTTGTATTTCACTATCTCTTTGCCGAACTAGTGCACCTATACACCTGACAAGTGTATTGGGTGTGTTGGGGACACAAGAGACTTCTTGTATCTTGATTGCAGGGTTGCTTGAGAGGGATACCTTTGACCACTTCCTCCCTGAGTTCGATTAACCATGGGTAATCCACTTAAGGGAAAACTTGCTGCTGTTCTACAAACCTCTGCACTTGGAGGCCCAACAACTGTCTACAAGAATAGAAGTGTGTAGACATCAGCCTTGTAGCCAGCAGATTCGTCCATCTCGATGTCGCCGTTGAAACGACACTCAGCATTGGTGTGGGACGATCCCATGTTGCCATCCGGATGATGCACGCACGGATTATTGGCGATGTCGTCCCAATAGTTGGTTTTACCGGGTTGTTGTTCTGCTCTACCTTGGACTCGGTAAGTTCCATGGCCTCGTCCTCGGCCGCCTCCGTGGCCTCCTGGTCCTCCAAACCCAAATGTTGCATTGATAGTCGTGATCTTTGGATTGGGTTTCTCTTTCGAGGTGTTCTTGCGTTTTTTAGCATGCTGCTGCTTTGGCTATTTGGCCGACTGTGGCACAACCAGTACGTTTAGCAGTCCCTCTGAATCATCATCGGCGTCTACAATTTTTCTTGCTGTCTCTATTAGGTCCCCCAAATCGGTAACTTTGTCGCACTTCAGGCGATGACGCGGTAATCCGATTGGAAGTCCCGCGATGAAGGCTTTGATTGCGGTCTGGTTGTTTACTCCCTCATATGAGTTCTTCGTGTTGATCCATTGTCCGCCGTAATCCCGGCAAGTTTCTCCGGGTTTTTCGGTGCACCGCTGCAGATCTTCGCTCATGTAGGGCCTCATGTATGTACCCTCGAAGTTCTGAAGAACGCACTTTGCATATCATACCAGTTTTGGATGGTGTTTTCCAGGAGTTCACCGAACCATGATCGAGCCGTCTTCCTCATCATAAGCGGGAGATATCAGGTCGCGGCCAAGCTTTTTCCTCCTTTGGTGATGCAGCAGGCCTAGAAGAAGTCTTGGGGCCAGGTGTCTGGCCGAGCCACACCGTGGTAGGGTTGAATATGCCTTGAGCTAGCAAATCTCTCCAGGAAATATGTTTGTCGGATGTGTGGCCCGAAGCATTTTGGGCATACGTATATATTATCTGACTTGTAACATCGTGCTTCTATGTTTGAGTTGATCCAGTGACTGGCATCACTTGGTGACAGAGAATGCCATCTTGGATGTTTGTTGCGGCTATGGTGCTATGGAGCCGGATTTCTGTTTCCTCCACTACCTCCTCCATCACAGTTCCCTCCTTGGCCTCCATGGGAGCCATTATGGGCACTGCTTGGTGGAGAGGGTGGTGCCGGTGGGTTATTTCCTCCAGCCGAGTCTTCATGGTAACGACCACCATGCCAGCTTGATCCAGCATGGTGTTCCTCATTCCTTCATCCGTCATTGTTGTCATTTTGACGAGGCTCAGGCGAACGACTTGTATGTCTAGGATGGGGCATTCTTTGCCGGTCCTGCACCCGATGTCATGCTTCTTCATCTTCCCTGCGGTTATCCGAATGCCGCCGAGGAGGTTATTGTTGAACCAATGCTGCCACAACATCTCGCTCTGCGGCTGGGGTGACGTTGCTCGAACTACGTGCGGGTCTGTGCTGCTGTCCTAAAGAGACGGTTCTTGAGTAGTTTTCTTCTCGAGGGTCAGAATGGTAGCGCTGATCCGGTTCCCGTTGGGGTATTATATCTTGGTGTAGACCAGTGTCTGTGCGGCATTGGTCAGATTTGGAGGCCAGATTTCCACTGCCGAACATGGCAACCTTCTGTTGCTCTAGGCCCTTGGCGAGCAGCTTCACAGTTAACTGGACTTGGTCTAGGCTTGGATTATTTGCCATGATTTCTCGAACCGCAGCAATGCTTCCTACCGGCATGTTGTACACATGGTTTCCTTTGCTGTCGATCCGAGGTTTTCCCATGGTTGCGTCTCCTTCCAAAAGGGTCTTGTGAACCTTCGGATTCCTATTAGCCAACTTAGGGCTGTTCTGGGTCTTCTGATGCTGCAGGGAGTTAAACTGCCCTGTTATAGCAATGCACTACTTCTCCTTGATGAGATTGGTTGCTTCATCTAAGAGTCTTTGATGATACGCCTCTAGAGTTATGGCTCTTTCCTCCAACTCATCCGGATTGAGATCTGCCACGGTTGGGATTAGCGTTGTAAGTGCTTCTCTGAGGAATTCTCGGGCACCATGGTAACCACATGTCCATCCACCGGAGATGTTTTCGGGTCTGAGGGGATCAGAGCACCGTCTGAGTCCTCCTCATATTCCTCGGCGATCACCTCCTCAACCGGAGGATCCTTGACCGGAGTTTTCTTCTTCTTTGCCTTGTTAGCCTTATTGGCACCCGTAGCAAAGACGGCTTTAGGTCCGATTCCTGGAGTGAATCTTCTATCAGTACTCTTGGACATCTGGATGTCAGGATTATCTCCGAGATCCATATCATTATGCGGTTTGGGTGAGTTTTCTCTAGATCCTTCATCCATAGTATTGTAGGGGCTTTGATCCATAGCTTCTCCTTCCGTAGCTGTGGAGTTGTTCTCCTCTTCAATTTCTACTTCAAATTTTCAGAATTCTACCAACGTCATGGAATCCTCAGGGGAAGCCAGTATGCCAGTGTTTGTTCCAATTGCATCAAGAATAGAGTCGTTGTCATCTCCAACATCGGTAGAGCCGGATCCGGATCCAACATATCCGACAAAATGCGACATGTGCGTCCTGAGGTAGTTGCGACTTGCGACTTTCTTCATTAGCTTCCTCGAATCTTCTGATGGTTTCAAGGATTTGCTCCATACTGGCGTTTCTGTGCAGCATCATTCCCCTCAACATGTGCCTCAGAAGTGATTTTACTGCTCTAACATCGGCAGAGCCGAATCCAGAGCTATTGATGTTCTGATCATCCTGGGGTTTGTCCTCCTTGGGGAGATCCTCCTGAGATTCGACCTCCTTGGGAAGATCTTCAGATTCGATCTTCTCCACTATCTCCACTCTAGGTGCGGGCTAGGTGGGATTAGGGTTTTCAGAGACCAAGAACTCTTCCACCTTTGTGGACAAAGTGGATCCCGAAATTTCCTCTACCTCTATAATCACCATTGGGGTGGGTTGGGCAGGATTAAACAAACCGAGATAGACATCGATCTCGCGAAAGGATATGATTGTGTAGCTGGTCACATGTTCCCTAACCAGAATCCAAGTCTCATTAAGAAGGATAAGAGGGACGTTGCTGGCGTAGAGGACCCGACCGACGTGATTGTCTCGCCGATTCGGATTCACGCTAATTCTGCCCAGAACGCAGATCCAAAGGTCACCTGCCCCACGGTGGGAGCCAAATGTCGTCGGATTAATGACATGTACGCCGGGAGGGGGTCCTCTGTAACATCCCAAAAAAATATTAATCAAGCTTATCAAGCTCTAATCACCCAAGTTTAGGGTTAACAAAAACTTTTATTATTAAACTTAATATGAGTGCATGTGTGTTTTGCATTAGTGTATGAATGCTTGAAATTGCCATGATTGATTGCTACAAATGATAAGTCTTAGTTCAAAAATAAATACTACATCATCTAGATCACTTACAAACAGAATCAAATGAAAAGAAAATCAAATATAGATCATAGGATCAAATGGTTATTTTGGCCAAACTTATCCACTAGACCACTTTTAGTGTTCCTAGTATAAGATTTCCAATAGAAACAATTCCAATTCTTTTCACCCCTTGCTAGACCAACTCCAAGTGAATCCAAGCAAACTTTACAAAGTGGCAGAAACTATTTTCAAATATATTTAAGAGGCATTGCAAATTTGAATCAAGTTCATATGCCTAGATCACCACTTTTCAAAAACCATTCAAATCAATTCCCCTTGACCATTCCCAGCAACCATAGACTACTAAGCAAGTAACAAGATCACTCACCAAAAATCATTCAAAAATTTGAAAGTAAATTTCATGCGGCCATTTGATCGAGCACCTGGCAGGCACAGTACAACCTCAACCACTATACACTGTTTTGAGATATCAATTGCTCATCTCTTGCACTGCAATCAACCCATTCAATTGTCCATGATCATGCCTGGTACTTGGCCGTGCAAAGGAGATGCATCACTAGCCACATTGACTAGTGCCATGCTTGTACCGAGCCGGCCATGCTGGTCGAGCACGAACCACTCGCTGCATGCCGCGCCGCCCACTCCCACGACACCTAGCCATGATCTCACAGCCACCCCCTGTCCATCCCTCGACCCAAGGTAAGAAGTGGAGACGCTAGAAATCACACGCCCATTTAAGCCTCTGCCATGCCGAGAGCACGACGGAGCGTCGTAGCTACCTCGCACGCACACGCCGCGCCTCGCTCTCTCCGCTCGTACCTGCCGTCGCTGTGGCACCAGTGACCTCCCAGACATGATCGTTCACCGCCACGCGTCCCGTGACCACCGTACTGAGTGACAAACACCAGCGTACTGGAACAGAGCACCGACGTCACCCGACCAACAGAGACTTCCCATTGCCGTGTCGTCACTCGCGTGACGATCGCCATAGTCCGCCGCACCAACCCATGCCCTCTGCCATGCTCAACGAGACCTGCAGTAGCATCGCCGGAGGAGCCGGACCAGGCCGCCCTACCTCCACCCTTAGGGTATAAATATAGGCCACCCCATACCTCATTATCCACACCATTCCACTCCCCACTCACCCAGGAACCTCATCGACCCTTCCTCGGCGCAAGGCGAGCACCACGACACCGGAATTTGGCCGGAGTCCACCGCTGCATAATCGAGGAAGGAAGCCATCGATTGCGGCCACCCCAGGAGCTGCCGTGACCGCCAATCGAACCGCCATCATCGACTACCCCATTCGCCCCCATCACCGACCCTAGCTAGAGCCTTGGTAAGTCTCCCACGACCCCCACCGCCACGTTAGGGTTCGAGTCTCGCCAGAGCAGTTCGACGGAGACGATGAACCACAATCATAGATCCTAGTCTAATCGTAGAGCTGAGATTGAAAGATACCGTTTCGGTTTAGATGAGTCACTGACACGTCGGACCATTCTATCAGCAGCCCGCTGCACCAACACCGTGCAGTTGGGCCGGCCCATGTCTTTTCCCACGCAGAGCCCAATGATTCAAATAGGATTTAACCATTTTAGTTAAAACCAGATGCTATTAGTAGATTCAAAATTCAATTCAAAGAGATTCACTGAATCAAAATGCATGATTCCAATTTTGTTGGAAACGTATTGAAATTATCTAATCACTCCCATTGTATTTAAACCATTTAGAATTATAGATCACCTATACCAAAAAGAACAATACAGAGACTTTTGACACTTCAAACATTTTTTAAAATAAACTATAAATGTTTTTGAGATGATTCCACCTCTCAAAAATCACATTTGCCATGCTCTACATGAATATGTAAAAATATTTGGTTTTACACATATGAAACATGGCTTAGTATTAAAAGAGTGTTATACAGGCGGTTTTAGTCACTTTAATATTATTAAATAGTAATATTAAATCTGGTAATATATGATCACCATTTTAAATCACATTCCCATGTACTGGAATAGATGGTGATGACATGTGTCAACATGATCCACTATTTTAATTGGAGAATATTAAATCTTAAGGATTTAAAATGAGTAGAAATTACTTTTTTAAAATAAGAAGATTTAGAAAATGTTAAATAATCCATATGATGTTTGAGAAGATGCTAGATCATATAGTATGAGCCCTTGTGTGCTAAATAGAAGTAGTGAAGTGTTGTTTGGTGATTGTGTACATTGAATGTATTTATAGACGCTAGTACCGACCCGGGCTAAAACGAGGAGGAGTACTTCGAGGAGGAGGAGAACTTCAACGACTTCAACAACTGCACTGCTCAAGGCAAGCTAACAGTGCAAGCTAGAACTATGCATGCTACTTGTGCAAACCCCTTATACCATATGCACTAGGCATGCTTGGTTACGCAACTTTACCAATTTCCAGTTTTACTCCAAGCTTTACTTTCCCCTTTACTACGGTTCTTATGTAGTTAATGAATTGTCATTAGTAGAAACTAGATTGGATCCTATCAAGATCATAGGATTAGTCTTGGATACTTATACTTTATTAGCACCCCCAATAGTGATACCCTCAATACTAGTGGCTAGTGCTAAGCATAAAACTAGATCACTTTAGATAGGAATACTTGGTAAAAATGATTATGAAAACCTTGGAATGCAGATTCATTCTATTGAAATGTTTTTACATGTGTTGTGAAACACAATGGTTTGATGATGAAACTGATGAGGCATGAGCCTTGACTTTAATAAAAACTGATGGTTGGGTTCGGATGCGATACCATTCCAATTTTACCGTTCAACCACAATACCTGAGTTGGGTAGGGCTTGACTGGAAGTTTATATGTCTTAGTATGGGTTCCCTTGCGGAAGAGGTTGAGATGAGGCTACCTCGTGATGAATGTCCACCTATGTAGTGCCTAGGATGGCAAATGTCCATGGCTGGGAGGCCAAGTTGATTGGGGAGGTGCCTATACTAGGGTGTGTAATTGAAAGGTTAAGATTGATTATCTGCATACTAAGTATGATGATTCAGGGTTATCCCTGACGGATGTATCGAATTTTGTGGTGAAAGTGTACCACCTCTGCAGTGTGTCAAACTATTCGAATAGCCACGTCTGTGGTTATCGACAGTTGGAGTGGCCATACTGCTCCGTTGTCAGATGTTTTCAAAATGACTTGTGACTTGAAAGATGAATTTGACTGGACCACAACGGAGTTGTGGACAGGAGATCTAAGTTCCCACTTAAGCGAGGCAGAGAACTAAATTAGGTCTTTACTCTTGAAGCTTTATGAAAATAAACCTAGCTTTGTGCAAACAAACCTAGAGCTTATGATTCCTACTAGCTTTACTTTTACTTGTACTAGTGACAGTTTGCGAGTACTCATGGCTTTGTCCCTAGCTATTCCCATGGCCAGACTATGAGGAGGATTACCCGGAAGATGGAACTGCAGGAGCTCTATGACAACTAGGATCATCTCCCATCGTCAGCATTGCCTATGCCCCTGAAGATGGAGCCTACTACGTTTACTTTCCGCTGCTTTGATTGTATTAAGACTGCATCATGAGATCCTTTATTTGTAAGACCTTTATTATGGTTTGTAATGGATGATGTACTGTGGTACAACTTCTATTATGTCTCGCAAAAATGGTAATCCTGGGATTGCGATGTATGGCATAACGGGCATCTGGACTTAAAAATCCAGGTGTTGACAAGTTGGTATCAGAGACATCCTGACCTTAGGAGACCCTAGTTAGAATGGACGCCTAGAAAACCTAGTTTCAACACAAAGAAAGTGAGTATTTACAAAAACCTATTCTCATTATTATATCTGAGATTCTTTCAAAAAGAGATCACTTATTACTCAAAACTCTTACAAGTCTACCTAAAACTTGACACACTTCATCACCTCACTAACTTACTCATCCTAATTTCTTATAGATGGAGGTAAAATACACCAAGTTTTACCAGTTGGGCAACGGAGGACACCTTATCTTTGAGAGGGATCTGGATTCGCTCTCAGAGTATCTTGGATGCCTGCACCCGGAGTTCTTCGGAGCACAGCTCAAGGACCACGCTGGCGGGCAGCTAAAGTGGCTTATTGTTGCCGACCTGAGAGGCAAAATGGAGAAACCTCTTTCTGACAAAATTCAGTTCAATGTTCAGGAGAACAACTGGCTAGATGGATTAGCTAGAGCTATGCAAGAAGCTCTCGCTCACTTGTGTGCTCAGAACATCAACCAGATCATCGGCAACCATTTTGCTCACTATGCAAGACGTGACTCTACGGGACAGCCTCTATCCATGATAGCCATCCGGAGTTGAAGCACTACGTGGATCACATGGACTTCATTCTACATGAGACACATAAGGAGTTGGACAATGCCCGTGATCATGCCAACCAGAGCAATGTTGAATCTGTTGAGAGGAAGCAAACCCTCACCATACTCACCAAGGAACGCAAGTCACTTCGTCGCCAACACGACAAAAAGGATGGCATCATCGCCCGTCTTCGTCAGAAGATAGCCACCTTCGAGGAGACCATCCAAAACCAGGAGATTCAGCTAGAGGAACAGCAGGAGGAGGAGGGTGAAGACATCTAGGGGATATTTACTCTTACCTCAGTGATGACAATGACTACCTAGAGGATGAAGCCATGGAGGAAAACACTAATGAGGATGTTGACTTCATCGATGATGATTAGTCGTACCTGAGCACTATTGTAGGTGTGAGTTGTACCCGGTCCCACTGTATCGTAGCTTCACAGAATGGTTCTTAAAACCATCGGTTTCCTTGTTGTGGTGTGGGTTTGTATCTATGCTTGGAATGAATGAATGAAAAGAAAGTTACTAGTTTTCAAAAACCTGAGTTATACTCAGAGCTTAAAGTTTTGAAACAAACCCATGAACCCTAGAAATTGCCCTCTTGTCTCACTATCTATCTCAATCTTCAGATGACTCACGGAGATCCCGAAGGAAGCAGTTCATCTCAGGACCCAATGTTGCAGATTCTGTAAATGCTAGTTTCGAACCGTGAAGCTGGTAGAGGTGAACGTCAAGCCAACTTAGCCACTCTTCAACAGATATCCCAGATGGCCCACAATAATCAAGGCCATGGAAACCAAGATCACCATGGATCCAACCTTAAGAACTTCCAGAATACCAACCGACCCATGTTTAGTAAGTCTGAGGAGCCTCTAGATGCTGATGATTGGCTGCAAAGCATGGAGAACAATCTAGAAGTTGCAGGAGTTGATGCTAATGAGAAGGTGTTTTTTGCCACCCACTATCTGTCCGGATATGCTAGATCACGGTGGAATAGTACCCGTACGATGAACTGAGGTCAGATGATGACTTGGGAGGAGTTCAAACTCAAGTTTAGCAGGACCCATGTGCCCCCGGGTCTAATCAAGAGGATGAGAGATGAATTCATAGACTTGAAGCAAGGAATGATGACTATGGTTGAGTACCGTGACAAATTTCTGTCACTAGCTACGTATGCACCTGATGAGATTGACAATGAAGCCAAGAAGAAGGAAAGATTCCTGAATGGTATGCATGATGAGATGCAGACAATGCTAGTCAACATTCCCTTCAATGACCTTGAAGCTTTAGTGGATTCTGCAATCCAGATGGAAGGCAAGATCAACCAGGCCAGTGAGAACCGCAAGCATCGAATGATGCATCAACCAGGACCCCACCATACCCCGAAGTATCGCCCCAACCCGTCTGCAGGATATGCACCCAGAAACAACAGACCCCCAATGAACCGTCCGAACTATCCCAACCGTGGAAGAGGAAACCCAAGGCCCAGAGGAAACCACAACAACAACCCCGGCAACTCCAATAATTGCAACCGTGCACCGCAAAAGTCCAACAACAACAACAACAATACTGCCCCAAGGACTGGAAGCAATGTTGTGCCTGTCGTAGGGAAAGACAAGTCCATGATAACTTGCTTTGAATGCAGAGTCACTGGTCACTACTCCAACGAGTGCCCCAAGAAGCTTGCTGCAAAAACCAATGTGCATGCACCTACCCAATAGCAACGCCATGCCCATCCTAGAAAGAGATTCACCCCAGGAAACCCGCATAGCCATAATGGCCGTCTGTTCCACATGAATGCTAAGGAAGCCCAAGAAGCGCCAGATGTCGTGCTGGGTATATTTTCTGTTAACTCAGTATTAGCTCGAGTGTTGTTTGATTCTACAGCATCGCACTCGTTTGTTACAGAAGAATTTGCATGCACTAGTAAGATTCAACCAACAAATCTGAAGCATATTATGATAGTTCAAATCCCTGGTTCGACCACCAAAGCTAGAAAAGTTTGCAAGGCCATACCTATGAGAATACATGGGATAGATTTTTATGCCAATCTAATAGTATTTGGAAAGAAAGGTTTGGAAGTAGTGGTAGGGGTGGATTGGATGTTGAAACATCAAGGATTAATCGACTGTGCTAAGAAAGCCATACCATGACCAGTAGCACCAGAGTATTATCTGAGACTTTGCCCCGTCAATTCAAGTGCAACAAGAGTCTAGCCAAAACTACCATTGACCAAGTTAGAGTAGTCTGTGAATACCCCGATGTGTTCCTAGATGATTGCCCAGTATGCCCCTAGATCGGGATATCGAGTTTATCATTGAACTAATCCCTGGAACCGGACCCATAGCTCAGAGACCCTATAGTATGAACCCATCTGAACTAGTGGAGCTGAAACAGCAACTTGATGATATGCTGGGAAAAGGACTGATTCAACCAAGTGCATTGCCATGGAGATCACCTGTTTTGTTTGTTGATAAGAAGGATGGTGCCAACCGTCTTTGTATGGATTACCGGAAGCTTAATGACGTCACCATCAAGAACAAGTACCCTTTGCAGAAGATAGAAGATTTGTTCGATCAACTGACTGGTGCTAGAGTGTTTTCTAAGATTAACCTTAGAACTGGTTATCACCAACTGAAGGTTCATGCCATAGATATCCCAAAGACTGCCTTCACCACCAGATATGGATTGTATGAGTACAATGTCATGTCTTTTGGATTAACCAATGCCCCCGCTTATTTCAAGAATCTCATGAATAAGATTTTTATGAATTTTCTTGATAAGTTTTTCATTGTTTTTATCGATGACATTCTGATCTACTCCAAGTCAGAAGAGGACCATGAGCAACACCTAAGAACCATCCTTGAAACCCTTAGAGAGCATCAGTTGTATGCCAAGTTCAGCAAGTGTGAATTCTGGTTAAAAGAAGTAGGATTCCTAGGCCATATCTTGTCGGCAGGAGGAGTTGTTGTCGATCCCGCCAAGATCAAAGATGTTGAAGAATGGAAAGCCCCAACCACCAAAACAGAAGTCCGCGCATTTCTTGGATTAGCCGGATACTACCGCAAGTTCATGGAAGGATTCTCGAGCATCATAAGACCGATGACCCAATTGTTGAAGAAAGATAAGAATTTTGAATGGACTGACAAATGTGAAGCAAGTTTTCAAGAGCTCAAGAAGAGATTGATTTCAGCCCCAATTTTGATCATGCCGGACATCAAGAAGCCTTTTGATGTGTATTGTGGCGCATCCAAGATTGGTCTCAGATGTGTGTTGATGCAAGAAGGAAAAGTCATATCCTATATGTCCAGACAACAAAAGCAGCATGAGCAGAACTACCCTACCCATGACCTCGAACTAGCAGCTGTAGTGTTAGTTTTGAAGACCTGGCGTCATTACCTTATGGGTAACCACTATGAGATTTATTCGGATCACAAGAGTTTGAAGTATATCTTCACCCAGAAGGAGCTAAATATGAGGCAAAGGAGATGGATTGAGTTAATCAAGGATTATGACCTTGACATTCACTATCACCCCGGCAAAGCCAATGTGGTAGTGGATGCTCTTAGCAGATTGCCGTGTAGATTAAACACCATGATAAAGGAAGCCCAGCCAAGTCTGCATGAGGAGATGGAGAATTTCAGAGTGGAGCTAGTTAGCGAAAGATTCTTAGCTAGCATAGAACTCCAACCCACTTTGATTAGTCAGATAAAAGAGGTCGAGATAGGAAACGCAAGTATCGATGGAATCAAGCGTCGTATCAAAACAGGGAAGGTACCCAGATTCACCGAAGATGAAGAAGGAGTTTTGTGGTATAAGGGACGTATCTGTGTTCCAGCAGATTACGAGTTGAAACAAGTCATTATGCAGGAAGCTCATGATACTCTTTACTCTATCCACCTAGGAGGAACTAAGATGTATCAGGATTTGAAGGAGCAATTTTGGTGGCACAAAATGAAGAGAGAAGTCGGAAGCTACATAGCCAAGTATGATATCTGTCAGAGAGTCAAAGCGGAACATCAGAGACCCGTGGGACCTTTGCAACCATTGCAGATTCCGGAATGGAAATGGGATTCCATCGGAATGGACTTTATCACAGGATTTCCTACATCTAGTAGGGGAAATGACTCTATTTGGGTCATAGTAGATATATTGTCCAAGGTAGCCCATTTCATACCCGTCAAGACAACCTACCAAAGTTCGAAGCTAGCAGAGTTGTATATCGCTAGGATAGTCAGCTTGCATGGAACCCCCAAGACCATAGTATCCGATCGAGGAACCCAGTTTACCTCAAGATTTTGGTAGAAAGTCCAAGAAGGATTAGGAACCAAACTGAATTTCAGCACAGCTTATCACCCGCAAACCGATGGACAAACTGAAAGAGTCGTCTTAGAAGATATGTTGACAGCTCGTGTGTTAGAATATGGATCTAAATGGGAGGATTGACTGCCTTTTGTGGAATTCTCTTACAACAATGGTTATCAAGCCAGTTTGCAAATGGCCCCATTTGAATTTTTGTATGGAAGGAAGTGCCATACCATGTTAAATTAGTCGCAAGTAGGAGAGAGTCGGATCTTCAGACCCGACATTCTACGATAAGCTGAAGAGAAGGTTCACAAAGTCCATGAGCACCTGAAGACCGCTCAATCCAGACAGAAGAGTTATGTAGATAAAATACATCGATACTTGACCTTCAATGTCGGAGATTTTGTGTATCTCAAAGTATCACCCTTGAAGGTAATGTAGTGTTTTTGTTTGAAAGGAAAGCTAGCCCCCAGATATATTGGACCCTTCAGGATTTTGAATCGCCGAGGAGAAGTATCCTATCAACTGGAACTGCCCGAGGAGATGTCAGCCGTGGATAATGTGTTCCATATCTCGTTACTTCGCAAATACTTATAAGTTCCGGAGAAGACCAAAGTTTTCAAGAACATCAATCACAGAGCCATAGATATCGACAAGGATCTAACTTATCGTGAAGTCCCCATCCGTATTTTGGAAGAAGCATTTAGAACCACCCGGACCATAAGTATCAAGTTTCTCAAGATCCAATGGAGTAACCATACCGAAGAAGAAGCCACCTGGGAACAAGAAGACTATATTAGGACTGAGTTTCCAAATATCTTTAGTTCCTAGTTTTTCCTGAATCTCGGGACGAGATTCCGTTTAAGGAGGGAAGGTTTGTAACATCCCCAACATATATTAATCAAGCTCTAATCACCCAAGTTTAGGGTTAACAAAAACTTTTATTATTAAACTTAATATGAGTGTATGTGTGTTTTGCATTAGTGTATGAATGCTTGAAATTGCCATGATTGATTGTTACAAATGATAAGGCTTAGTTTAAAAATGAATAGTACATCATCTAGATCACTTACACACAGAATCAAATGAAAAGTAAATCAAATATAGATCATAGGATCAAATGGTCATTTTGGCCAAACTTATCCACTAGACCACTTTGAGTTTTCCTAGGGAAAGATTTCCAACAGAAACAATTTCAATTCTTTTCACCCCTTGCTAGACCAACTCCAAGTGAATCCAAGCAAACTTTACAAAGTGGCAGAAACTATTTTCAAATATATTTAAGAGGCATTGCAAAATTGAATCAAGTTCATATGCCTAGATCATCACTTTTCAAAAACCATTCAAACCAATTCCCCTTGACCATTCCCAGCAACCATAGACTACTAAGCAAGTAACAAGATCACTCACCAAAAATCATTCAAAAATTTGAAAGTAAATTTCATGCGGCCATTTGATCGAGCACCTGACAGGCACAGTCCACCCTCAACCACTATACACTGTTTTGAGCTATCAATTGCTCATCTCTTGTACTGCAATCAACCCATTCAATTGTCCATGATCATGCCTGGTACTTGGACGTGCAAAGGAGAGGCATCACTAGCCACATTGACCAGTGCCATACTTGTACCGAGCCGGGCATGCCGGTTGAGCACAAACCACTCGCTACACACCGCGCCGCCCACTCCCACGACACCTAGCAGCTAGCCATGACCTCACCGCCACCCCCTGTCCAACCCTTGACCCAAGGCAAGAAGTGGAGACGCTGGAAATCGCGCGCCCATTTAAGCCTCTGCCATGCCGAGAGCACGACGGAGCACCACAGATGGCTCCCACGCACACGCCGCGCCTCGCTCTCTCCACTCATACCCGCCGTCGCCGTGGCACCAGTGACCTCCCATACATGATCGTTCACCACCGCGCGCCCCGTGACCACCGTACTGAGTGACGAACACCCGCGTACTGGAACAGAGCACCGACATTGCCCGACCAAGAAAGACCGCCCTTACCGTGTCATCACTCGCGTGACGATCGCCATAGTTCGCCGCACCGACCCATGCCCTCGGCCATGCTCCATGATACCTATAGCAGCGTCGCCGGAGGAGCCAGACCTTCCCGTCCTGCCTCCACCCTTGGGTTATAAATAGAGGCCACCCCAGACCTCATTCTCCACACCATTCCACTCCCCACTCACCCAAGAACCTCACCTACCCTTCCCTGGAGCAAGGCAAGCACCACGACGTCGGAATTTGGCTGGAGTCCGCCGCTGCAGTCGAGGAAGGAAGTCATTGATTGTGGCCACCCTAGGAGCTGCTGTGACCGCCAATCAAACCTCTGTCGTCGACAACCCCATTCGCCCCCATCGTCGACCCTAGCTGGAGCCCGGTAAGTCCTAGCGACCCCCACCGCCATGTTAGGGTTCGACTCTCGCTGGAGCAGTTCGATGGAGACGATGAACCATAGCCATAGATCCTAGTCTAATGTGTCAGCAGTTGAGATTGAAAGATATCGTTTTGGTTTAGATGAGTCACTGACACGTGGGACCATTCTATCAGCAGCCCGCTGCGCCAGCATCATGCAATTGGGCCGGCCCATGTCTTTTCTCGCGTAGAGCCGAGTAATTCAAATAGGATTTTACCATTTTAGTTAAAACCAGATTCGATTAGTAGATTCAAAATTCAATTAAAAAGATTCACTAGACCAAATTGCATGATTCCAATTTTGTTGGAAAGATATTGAAATTATCTAATCACTCTCGTTGGATTCAAAACATTTACAATTATAGATCACCTATACCAAAAATAACAAGATAGAGACTTTTGACACTTCAAACATTTTCCTAAAATAAACTATAAATGTTTTTGAGATGATTCCACCGCCTGAAAAATCACATTTGCCATGCTCTACATGAATATGTAAAAATATTTGGTTTTACAAATATGAAACATGGCTTAGTATTAAAAGAGTGCTATATAGGCATTTCTAGTCACTTTAATATTATTAAATAGTAATATTAAATCTGGTAATATATGATCACCATTTTAAATCACATTCCCAAGTATTGGAATAGATGGTCATGACATGTGTCAACATGATCCACTATTTTAATTGGAGAATATTAAATATTAAGGATTTAAAATGAGTAGAAATTACTTATCTAAAATAAGAAGATTAAGAAAATGTTAATATTCCATATGATGATTGAGAAGATGTTAGATCATCTAGTATGAGCCCATGTGTGCTAAATAGAAGTAGTGAAGTGTTTTTTGGTGATTGTCTACATGGAATGTATTTATAGACGCTAGTACCGACCCGGGCTACAACGAGGAGGAGTACTTCGAGGAGGAGGAGGAGAACTTCAACGATGGCAACAACTGCACTGCTCAAGGCAAGCTAACAGTGCAAGCTAGAACTATGCATGTTATTTGTGCAAACCCCTTATACCAGATGCACTAGGCATGCTTGGTTATGCAACTTTACCAATTCCCAGTTTTACTCCAAGCTTTACTTTCCCCTTTACTAAGGGTCTTATCTAGTTAATGAATTGTGATTAGTGGAAACTAGATTGGATCCTATCAAGATCATAGGATTAGTCTTGGATACTTATACTTTATTAGCACCCCCAATAGTGATACCCTCAATGCTAGTGGCTAGTGCTAACCATAAAACTGGATCACTTTAGATGGGAGTACTTGGTAAAAATTATTATGAAAACCTTGGAATGAAGATTCATTCTATTGAAATGTTTTGACATGTGTTGTGAAACACAATGGTTTGATGATGAAACTGATGAGGCATGAGCCTTGACTTTAATAAAAAATGATGGTTGGGTTCAGATGCGATACCATTCCAATTTTACCGTACAACCACAATAACTGAGTTGGGTAGGGCTTGACTGGAAGTTTATATGTCTTAGTATGGGTTCCCTTGTGGAAGAGGTTTATCCGAGGCTACCTCATGATGAATGTCCACCTATGCAGTGCCCAGGATGGTAGATGTCCATGGCTGGGAGGCCAAGCTGATAGGGGAGGTGCCTATACTAGGGTGTGTAATTGAAAGGTTAAGATTGATTATTTGCATACTAAGTATGATGATTCATGGTTATCCCTGATGGATGTATCGAATTTTGTGGTGAAAGTGTACCACCTCTGCAGAGTGTCAAACTATTCGAATAGTTGCGTCCGCGGTTATGGACAGTTGGAGTGGCAATAGTGTTCCGTTGTCAGATGTTTTCAAAATGAGTGACTTGAAAGATGAATTTGACTGGACCACAATGGAGTTGTGGAAAAGAGATCTAAGTTCCCACTTAAGTGAGGTAGATAACTAAATTAGGTGTTTACTCTTGAAGCTTTATGAAAATAAACCTGGCTTTGTGCAAACAAACCTAGAGCTTATGATTCCTACTAGCTTTGCATTTACTTGTACTAGTGATAGTTTGCCAGTACTTAAAGAGTAATCATGGCTTTGTCCCTGGCTATTCCCATGTCTAGACTATGAGGAGGATTACCCGGAAGATGAACAACAGGAGCTCTATGACAACTAGGATCATCTCCAATCGTCAGCATTGGCTGTGATCCTGAAGATAGAGCCTTCTATGTTTACTTTCCGCTACTTTGATTGTATTAAGACTGGATCATGAGATCCTTTTTTTGTAAGACATTTATTATGGGTTGTAATGGATGATATACTATGGTACCACTTCTGTTATGTCTCGCAAAAATGGTAATCCTAGGATTGCGATGTACGACATAACGGGCATCTGGACTTAAAAACCCGGGTGTTGACATCCTCGAGGCGTGGAGAAATATGGGGTGTGAGACGACGGTATTTTGGGACAGTGAGCACACAAGCTTTACCCGGGTCCAAATCCGCCAACGGTGGATGGATCCTACTCTTGCTAGCAATCTAGTAATACGACCGAGCCAGAATATAGATTATAAGAGAGGTTGTTCCTATGCGAGTTGAAGTTGTAAGTTGTGGGTGCCCTAAAGGCTGGTCCCTAGTCTGGCTTATATAGATATCCGGCTTAGGGTTACAGGAGAGACCTATCCGGCTATGATACAGAGTCGGTTACAGACTACATCTTGGACTATAAATAACTATATAGACCTAAGTCGGTAAGTCTTCTGGGCCTATCTGTAGCCGGATGGGCTTCCATGCTCTCTCTCTGAATGGGCCGCTCGTGAAATAAAGATCTAACCCGAAGTGGGCCACCCTAGTCAGCGAGTCACAGTGGGTATACCCGAAAAGTATATCCCAACACCGGTGGTCTAAACCGAAGGAGGAACTGTGACCATGCGCCTAGGAGGCATCGTGCACGTGACTATGGTCACTCCGGGGCCCTCGGCTATGGCGGGGAAGGTCTAGCCGACGATGTTGTCTCCTCTGGCGCAGCCGCGGGTGGCCTCACCGCCAGCGGGCCTGCTTGCACCGTTCCATCATCCAGGCTCTAGGTGGTGGCCTAAGCATGGGACTGGTGGAGCCCACTTCGCGTGTGTCCACTCCCTTGGGCATGCTGCTGCTGCTGCGATCAGCGGGCGCAGCGCGGTCGGAGGCCAGCAAACAGGCTTTGCACTGATGTCTGTCCCGCGGACCTGGCATCGCTTCCTGTTTGTCCGGCAATTGCGTGGCCCTCGCGGCAGTAGAAAGTTTCCTTGCAGGGCGCAGAGGGGAAAGTGGGGCTGGAAAGGAGGCGGCTGACTTGCCGATCCCATCTGCCTCAGCACCGGGTCCCGGTCCCGTGCTACCCTTGACCTTCGCATCTGCGCATCTCTTCGTCGCATAGCCAGAGCATGGACAAGGGTCTCATCACGCCTCTGGCTCTGTCTGCGGGCCCATACGATGGGGATGGACGCTCTGCACCTACGGATTCTGGGCGGGATTGCGCGCGCCAAACTGGTGAGCTGGTATCCCCGAGCGGGCCCACCCTACATGCAATGCCAGCTGATCAAACCTCACTTGCGGATGCAGGCTCCCTCTCACTTTCCTTGTCCACCAGCTAAAGCTGCACCTTGAAGACCCCTTGCTACCACTCCCTGATGATGAGAGACAGCGAAGGAGTGAGAAAACATAATAGTACTACTAGTAGTACTGCGCTGCTAGTAGTAGGTACATGTACCTCGTGTCAGAAACCCGTCAAACCGCAGTTGATGTGTCACCACCTCTTTATTGTTGTTCAGCCGACCGCCTAGTGCAGCTGGCGGTTCGCAGCTAGACGCAAGGGGCTACGAGGGTCAATTGTCAAGCGAGCATAGAGAATACTCATGCAGAAGCTAGGGACATGTCAAGAAGAGGAGCACCTCTCGGCCCATCAGCTGGAAGAATACGCGGCCATTTCTCCTCCCCTTTTGGCACCGAGCAGATGAGCACCATTGCGGCTCTCTTTGGCCTCAAGAAGGCCAGCAGAGATGGTGAGGCCCTGGTGGATGCACCAGCTATCTAAGTACTGCAGTTGGTGGAGCAGTGGTCTTCTATCAATGGATGTTGCAAACATAAACATCATTGCGTGGAACCCCCGGGGTCTAAATAACCCGATGCGTAGACTAGTGGTTAGAGGTCTAGTTTTTGACGCCATTGCTTCGGTTGTGTGCGTCTCGGAGTCTAAGCTCTAAGTTCTAGACTGTTTTATTTTTGCCGAGACATGGCCCCCGCTAGGACGGGTTCGAGTACTTGCCTGCTGTCGGTTCTGCTTGTGGGGTCCTGGTCGTGTGGACGTCCGAGCAGGTCACCATCCTTAGCACCTATACCGACTATTTCTCGGTCTCCATCAATCTTTCTGCTAATGAGCCCTGGTGGCTTACGGCATTCTACGGCCCAACCATGGACGCCCTCAAACCGACCTTCTCGACGAGCTCAAGACCCTACACGCCACGCTGGTCGGGCCGTGGGCCATTACCGGCGATTTCAACCTGATTGTTGACGCCAGGGATAAGAACAACGATCGAATAAACCGCCGATCCATGCGCATGTTCCATCGCCTCCTCAATGATCTTGAGCTTAAGGAGGCTGGCCGCCTTGGCCACTGCTACACCTGGAGCAACGATAGGGATCGTCCGACCCTTGAGAGGTTGGATCGCTGGTTTTGCTCTGTGGAATGGGACAAGCGCTACCCTACAGGCGGAGCACTCAAACCAGGGATCTCCGCAGTGAATTACAGCAGCTTTGCCAATGCGCCACATAGTGAGAAGATGATACATAGCAAAATGATGCCTATTTATATAAATTATAAAGCGTTTAAATTCAAAAAAAATCGAGATTTTTTGCTCGGGAAGTCGGTTTTCCGGGGGTGCTCGGGATATCCGGTTACTGGACGGTAACCGAATTTACCGACCCGTAACCAAATCCTTGTGTTGGAGCAGCACCTCCGCCCCTTCCGACCCCCTTCGTCGCCTTGGGTTCAAACTCCGAAAGCTGAGCGAGGAGTTACAAAGATGGAGCTTCAAAAGATCGGTAACATCAAGGACCAGTTGTTGGTCGCCCAGGAGGTGATCCTTCTTCTAGATGATACCCAGCAATCCCGGGACCTCTCCGCTTGCGAAATTTCCTTGTGCAAGGGGCTCAAACGTCAAGTCCTTGGGCTAGCCTCACTGGAGCGAACTATCACCAGGCAATGGGCTCGGGTGGCTGGGATTAAGGAAGGCGACGCCTATGCGCAATTCTTCCACATCTATGCTACTAAGCGTAGCCGACGGGCTAGCATCATTAACATGCGTTCCGACGAGCAGATCGATGACGATTAGTAGGGGATGGAGGAGTTGGCAACCTACTTCTTCTCGGATCTCCTTGGCGTAGGCCAAGCCAGAGCGCACAATATCTCCCTGGCTCCCCTTGGGCTGCCTACCGTGGACCTGCATGGGCTCGAAGCTAGGTTTGGCAAGGACGAGGTGTGGGACGTGGTCTGTTCCATGCCATCCAACAAGTCGCTTGTGCCGGACGGCTTCTCGTGGGACTTCTACCGCTCGTGCTGGCGCATTATGAAAGTGGACATCATGGATATCTTGCACGTGGTCTTCTGCGGGCACAACCATTTCTTTGATGGCCTTAACTCGGCATTCATCTCCCTAATTCCAAAAAATGACGGTGCTTCTGATGTCAAAGACTTTCACCCCATTAGCCTTGTTCACAGCTTTGGTAAGCTTGTCGCAAAACTCCTTGCGTCCAGGCTCTCTCCTAAGAGGGATTGTTTGTTTGTGGCCCGAAAGTTCGTGGGCGAGTGCATCGTGGTACCCGAGTTGGCATCAATCTCGTGGAGGAGCTGTAGCCGAATCGCCAATTGTCCAGAAGGGCCAAATGGGGGTGAATACAAATCTAATGGTCAAACGGTCATTTGAACCAGACGAAAAAGGTTGAACACAAATACCACTGTTAGGTCAACTCTTCTTGCCCCGCCCTATTAGTATTCCCGTTATCTTTTGCGGTCGTGGACTAGTTTACCCCCGTGTGGACCAGATCTATTTCTTTGCTCTGCTCTGCTCTTCTCCTCTGCTCCCTCCCCATAACCTTTGCTTAGCTTTGGCTACTCGTCTCAGATCGGAGCTCGCACTTGCTCTAATTTGCATCCCCGCCATGTCCGGTCAACCTCCCATGCCCCTAATCGAAGCTCGTAGCCATCGCTGTCGCATCGTCCGCCGTATCGGCGCTTCGTGTTCCCGGACTAATATCTCGCCTCTGGCTAGTCCTTCTCGCACGGCAGAGCATGTCCCGTCGGGCGATCCTAGCCTGCGACCGGCCTGGGGCAGTTGCGTGCTACCGCGCACCCCAGGCATGGTAGCCCTAGCACAACAGTTCGATGACCACACTCAAATGGCCACCATGCTGGGCGTCCGTCCTGCCCTATCGCCGGCGGAGTTGCTGTCGGCTTTTAGGTCTCGTTTTGGGATCACACAAAATGAGGTCAAGATTGAGGTATGCGCGCTGCCATTCGAATTTTCATCTGGTTCGAGCACAGCTCAGACACCGAGCGTGTTCTGCATTCTTTCGAGTGCTGGGGGAGAAAATGAGCTTCATGCGTTGGCATCGCGCTTGTGGGTGGGACGATCGCTTGGGGCAGCTTTGTTTCTTCTCTAAACTCGGCTTTGACGGCCTCCCATTGGATGCTTGGGAGCCGGAGACCCTCAAGCAGGTTGTCAGTAGCCTTGGCGCGAGCTGATGGAAATCGTGCCACCGAGCGATAGATGGATCATCGAGGTAAAGGCGTGGCTAAAAGATCCTGATGCCGTTCCTAAGATGTACGAGATGCAGATTCCAAGTAGGACAGGGCGACAGCTTTGCTGGAAGTACCCAGTCATCATCCACCTGGAGGAGGTTCTAGTATCGGTACATGGCATTCAGGACCCCGAAGAGGCGGCCAGAAAGCATCCTCATCGCCTGCAGTATTGGCCTGGAAGGATCGATGACACAGAATCATCACCGTTTCGCGATAGCACACACAGTTTCGGTGGGGAACTGGGCTTGGACAATATGGTGGTTCTAATTTCCCTCGAGTGAAGACAAAACTCTAGTGAATTGCTGTAGTATGTGTGGCTAATGAATTTGTAGTATGGAGAGCGTTGCAGGAAGTTAGCATCGACTAAAACTGTGTAATAGTTTGAATCGATGTAGTATGTGTGGGTAATGAATTTGAAGTATGTGTGTCTAATGCATCTGTGTTGAACACCGTTCTTTACAATTTCTGTGAATAACCAAGGACAATCTCATGAAAAGAGGGTGGTCTGGAAATGAGCAATGTCAATTCTTTGGATGCCATGAAAATATAGTCCATCTCCTCTTCAAGTACAAGGTAGTTAGATTTGTAACACGTTGAACTGCAGGACCATTTTGCAGACAACACAAGACAAAGGAAAAATGGTTTACAGCACAGACAGCAGACGCAAAATCTGTACATAAACTGTCGTCTGAATTTTCTCTATCTAGGATAAAAAATGCCAGTTAACTGGATTTAACCTTGACTAGTAATTGAAGGAAATATATACTTGATAGTATTTGTTTACAACTGTAGTACTTTCATACAAAAGGGTCTTATACCTGCACAAAAGTGGGCCAAACTTCCTACTAGTTTATAGAACAATTCATCAGCATTTCATTTACATAAGCCATTTTTTAGTCTGAACTTAACTATTCTACACTGAAGAAACTTCAGATCTCCACCAGAAAAGTTGGCTGGCCAATTGCCTTGAGAGGACCTAAGTTCTTTGATCATTTAACCCAAACTGATCTATTGCCTTCCTGCCAAACTACAAGAAATCTGCATAGTTCATGCACGACCGCTTTGCATGCGCCAGTCCCGGTTCAGTAGGAACATTCGCCCCGCCGCAACAATTTCTTCGAAAATAAAATTCGGCATCTTCTTTTTGGGATGTAGGTCCGTGTGAACTAGAACCTGAATTCCGGCACTGAGCTGATTCCCTCCGCCGGCTCGAGCTGTCGAACAATCCAGCATGCTGAGTGTAGACACTTGGTCGCTGCCGCGGTACGGCCTCCGACTGTGTGTTGGATGGAGCGTCTTTGCCACAGACGGTGTGTTCCCAGCCTCCCCCACTGCGGTAAGGTAGCCCGCGCTAAAGCATGGACGCGAGAGTTCCTAGAGCTTGGCACTGTCCTGTTCGAGGGTGTGTACCCTCGGCGGCATGCTCTGATGAACGATTTGATACATACCTTGTTCCCCTGCCTAGAGCATGTTGTAATTCCGTCGCGCGATATCTTCACATCGCTCTCTTGGCCCTTCTCGCCGCATCCAGCGCCGCCTCCATGGCCGATTCGGCACATTCGACGAAATCATCCGCCTTGCAGGGCAATGGGAGACCGGCCTTGAAGTAGAGATTCATGGTCTGCCTTAGATGGCTAAATACCCCAGTTTCGGCGGCTGTCACGGCGGTGGCGGTGGCTGCTTAGACAGGGCCATGTTACCCTAGTTGGTGCAGCATGGCGGAGCTGCACAAGGTGAACTGTGGTTATTCGGAGAAGGGGAGTGACAGACTGACAGTAGGTTTGTACTATGGGCACGCGTGAAAATAATCATCTCCCATTTCCTGAGAGGGTAATAATTCGACAATCATTGCATTAACCGCTCAATCTTTATTTCCCTTCTCAGCATAAGAGTGCGAATATATTAAAAAGATCGGTCGTGGCTATCCACCTCATCGGGCAATGTACCAGGACATGTAGGAGACCGGGTTCCATTTTAGAAATGTTGACGACTGTACCCTTATGTTTATACGATATTATTTCTATGTCACTATGTACCGTCGAATTGTAGCAACACCATCAGAAACATGGGATGATGATGTGGAATATTTTCTTTTTTTAAAGGGCATAAAACATAGAGGAAGGCGACGTGGCATGTTTTCTGAAAGGCGGACCCGCCTCCTCCACCTTCGACGACGCGCATCCAAGGTTTGAGGACTAGTGCCACCCACCAACACATTATTGTACAATTTTCCATGTTTTGTCACAACCAACTCCGCTCCACTCTGCTTCGCTCCTCTGCTCCTGCCGCCACTCCGTTCAGTCGTGCACCGCTCTCGTCCTCCCCTTGGGTCGTCATCCTCCCGCCCTCACCTCCCTGCCATCCCCTCACATCCCCTCCCCTCCCCTTCCTGCCCTGTCTCCTTGCCGCCGTCCACCGCACATGCGCGTCTAGAAATGAAAACCAAGAGTCGGCAGTTGGGTTAGGCGCCCAACAACGCTGGTGATCCGGATCCCGCTCGGAGATGGATCCTGCGAGGCTTGAGAACACGGAGATGGGTCCTGTGCGGCTGGAGAGCACAGAATCTCATTCAAGTCTGGAGAGCATAGAGGAGACCGAAACAGGGGAAGAGGAAGCGGGGTGTAGAGCTTTGGAGGTATGGAGCTCGGAGGAGGTGACGTACGTCCCCATTGAAGGGTAAGAACTAGGATTCCTTTTCTGCATACCCCAATTAGCGTTTCTAGTCCCGTGGTGATGGCAAAGATATGTGTTGGTAACCGTAGGACGTCTGTACAACTTGTCCTTGAGCATGATGCTTTGTCAAGCGAGCATGAAGACACTGAAATGTGTGGCGGTGTAGATGATGATGAGAAAGAATATCCAGACGTGGCTGCTGACCCTGATAGGATGGAGAGTAGGGAATATTTGGTTGATTCGAACTTTGAGCCTGACTATGGGACTGATGAGGAAGAGGAATGTGAAGATGTGGAAATGGGATGTGGATACGACGAAGAAGACGAGGACAGGCCAGTGATACACTTTGACAGGTACAATCCTACAATTGATGAGGGGACTGGCTTTGAGAATGTGGATGACTGCAGATATGCAGTTGCAACCTATGCAATTAGAGTTGGATTCGAATTTATCATTGAAAAGAGCGACCAAAAAAGATTTAGGGTGCATTGTAGGGAAAGTAATGTGTGTAAATGGAGTTTACATGCATCTCCAATGCGGGGTGGACACCCATTTCAGGTTGCAATAGCTACATTTAGTTTCAATCTTTCCCATATTTATTCTGCTGATAATTAGCTCTGAATTATTTGGATTCTTATTGAATCCAGATCAAAGTAAACACGAAGAAACACAACTGCCCTAATATTTCTTTAAGTGATAAAATTAGACCGGCGACTACCAAGTGGATTGCTTCTACTATACTTGACTGGGTGAGGCTGGATCATAACATTGGACCTATTTAACTCAGGGCAAAGATTAGCAAAAAGTTTAACGTTCTGATTCCTTACCACAGAGTCTATGATGGGAAGGAGATGGCCCTAGACTTCATTCAAGGCAAGTGGAATGACAATTTTCACATGTTGTATAGTTTCAAAGCTCAGGTAGAGAAAATATCACATGGTAGTGTTGTTGACATCGATTACGAGGTTGTGAAAGGAAGATAAAAGGTCTCGAGGGGGGGTCAGGTATAAGCAAGCAGATAAGAAATGCTTCAGGAGATGTTTTGTCTACCTAAAGGCATGCTGGAAGGGGTTCCTAGACGGATGCATGCCATACTTGGTAAACGGCACAACTTCTTTAACACAGAACTTCAGGGGACATGTTGCTTCTTCTTATGCTTTGGACGCGCATAATTGGCTTCTACCTGTAGCTTATGCTGTTCTTGAGGGTGAATCAAATGAAAGCTGGACATGGTTCATGTAGAGACTACGGGCAGTAATTGGTCACCCTGAAGGCTTGGTGATACACACTGGTGCATGCAAGGGTCTTGAGAATGTTGTTGATGCTGTGTTTCCTAGGGTTGAGCATAGGGAATGCATGCGGCACCTCGCTACTAACTTCACAAAGAAGTTCAAAGGAAAGATCTTTGAAGAGGTCTTGTGGCGATCAGCATACACATACACATACACCCCAAGCACGCATGTTACTTACTTGCAGAACCTGTATGTAGTGCCAAAGGTGAAAAAATACCTTGAAGAACATCATACCAAGCTATGGGCCAGAAGCAAGTTTGGTGAGTTAAGCAAGGTGGATTTTGTTTGCAATAATTTGGTAGAGAGTTTCAATGATAAGATTTCGGGCATGAAGACACTCGGAATTGTTATTTTGTTGGATGCAATAAGACCGTGCATAATGGTGAAGATAGATTTAAGGCAAAGAATGTGTGCAAGAAATTTTTTAGGCCATAAAATAGTTCCAAAGGTGGTTATGTTACTGAATGCAAGAACTAGGGCAATGAGAACGATAAATATGAGGATGGTCAGAAGTTCCAGAACATTGGCTGAGGTTTAGGCAGAATACAAGCATGGAACTGAACGGAGGTACACTATAGACATTGGAAACAAGACTTGTTCATGCAGGCAGTGGCAGATTACTAGTCTACCATGTCACCATGCACTGTACTTCATCTTAAGATTAGAGGTAGCAGAGCTGAAATAGAGAACTATGTTGACAACTATTTCTCCGTGGACAAGTTTGCTGCAACTTATGCAGAAAATGTACCACCTATGGCTGATGAAAATGATTGGGAGATTGTCGATCCAGGGTTCAAACTTCAATCACCAGTTCTTAGGAGGCCACCTGGGAGGCCTAGAAAGCTAAGGATCGAAGCCTCCACCAATAAAGGGTCAAGGCTGGGAGCTAGGAAAAGGAAATGCAAATGTTGTGGAGGATTTGGCCATATCAAGAGGTTGTGCAAAAACCTAGTTACGCATGATCTTGTCCCTGTTCACACCCCGGTGGCAGAAAATGAGGCTTCTCAGCCAGAACTGGAGGAAGAGCAGTGCGAAGACGAAGAACTTGAGGAAGTGCAGCAGGTGGAGGAAAACTGTGACGAGCACTCAGAGGAAAACGTAGGTAAGCAACCAATTTATGAAGAAGTGGAGGTGCCAGCAAGAAAAGGGTGTGAAAAGAAACAAAAGGGTAAGAAGGACAGGCAGGGAAGGGAAAATAATGGAGGTGTATTAGAATATGAAGAAGTTGCAGGGGTGATTGAGGATGTTCTTGAGGATCTTTCGGCTAACTACAGGAGAAATAATAAATCCCTGCCAATTTCATCTTTGTACGATTCTCCAGATTAAAGGTAAGCTTAAAATTTGTTTTATTTGCTATTTTATCATTTTTTTTCATCCTCATCAACTGTTGCTTAATGCAGCGTGGGCTAGCAGACTAATAAAAGGAGCAGAAAGAAGCGGGCACAATAACTTCATATTTTGAATTATCATTGAAAGTAAACTAGTCGTGTCGTCTTTATTTATATCTGGCACATGCAACGTGTCTGTGATGGGGTCATGTGGACCATATTACAATTTTTTAAATATTATTACATCAATTTTTACCTGCGTATGGACGCAGCTACTAGTTCCCATCTCCCTTAGATCCCCATCTCCTCTAGCGCACTCCAGAATTATGGCTGTGCCATCACGTGCTGGTAGCAGAGTCAGCGTATTGTCCCATCAGATGTGGATGCAATGACTTTGTTTGTTTAGAATTTGATGACTTATGATTAGTTTTAAAGATAGAGGAACCTAAAACATGGCCAATATATGCCATCAGAAACTATTCCTCAAGAAATATTATTACTCCCTCCGTCTAGAACTAAGTGACTTGAATTTGCATAGATTCGTATGTACCTAGACATGTTTTTTCTATAGATACATTTAAATATCTAAAAAAGCTAAGTCAGTTATATCTAGACAGAAGTAGTACACTATTACAAGACGCTCGACCCCTTCTCCTCTGGCGCACTCCAAATTATGGTTGTGCCATCAAGTGCTGGGAGCAGAGTCAGCGTATTGTCCCATCCGATATGCCAGGAACGCGTGAACTTTATTTTCAGGATCAGATGAGTTTCAACTAGTTTTAAAGACAAAGACACCTAAAACATGGCCAACATATATAGATTATGACGCTAATAGACTATGACTCAAGTGACCCGGATCCAAAGAGGGCATTAAGATACCGTACAAAGATATAATTTATGCATAAGTGGCCCTAATCGACTATGAATCATCGACTATCACAGTCTCCATCATCGACGACGTTGTTCACATCGCCATCAGCCTCCTCCGCGTCGGAATCGATGTCGATGTTCCCGGCAGCGTTCCTCCTCCTCATGGATTCTTCATGGCGCGCTGCATCGATAATGGTGGATGTTGTACGCCCAGGCACTGCCTAGAAGCGCTGCCTCCCTTCGGGTTTGCGCAGATCCGGGTGGATCTCCCACCGGTGGGTTCCGCACAGCTCAATCAACGCCACTCACTCCTTCTTGAATAGCTTTCGCCAGAAAGCGCTCGTGTGCGAGTACCGTGCCATTGCCCTCTTCTGCTTCGGCAGCTAGCGGCGGTGCTCCTCGATCTGCCTCGCCAACGCGTTGTCGCGCAAGAGCGGCACGACAGGAACCCCGACGTAGCTAATCTCGAAGCCGGCCGGAAGCCTCACGAACGGCAGCACGAGTATGTCACAGTGGGTAAACATATGTGATGTCCACGCACTTCTATTCTTGTAGACAGTTGTTGGGCCTCCAAGTGCAGAGGTTTGTAGAACAGCAACAAGTTTCCCTTAAGTGGATTACCCAAGGTTTATCGAACTCAGGGAGGAAGTGGTCAAAGGTATCCCTCTCAAGCAACCCTGCAATCAAGATACAAGAAGTCTCTTGTGTCCCCAACACACCCAATACATTTGTCAGGTGTATAGGTGCACTAGTTCGGCGAAGAGATAGTGAAATACAAGTGGTATGGATATAAGACAACGGTGCCAGAAAATAGCTTGATGGTGTGGAAGAGACAAAAGGCAAACTGAAATAAAGATGGCAGCAAGCAAACATGTAACAGATCTAGTTGCAAATGGTGTTTCAATGTTTAGAAACAAGGCCTAGGGATCATACTTTCACTAGTGAACACTCTCATATAAATATATTTTCTTTATGATACTACTCTTAACTACTCTCCGGTTGGACACTCTAATCCATGGTAGGGCTATAACAACACTCCTCAAAGTTCACTTTCCGCATCTAGATAACTGTAATATCCCAAAACTTAATCCAAAGTGAATCAAGATCAAATCTACCCAATTTAGGGTTAACAAAAACTTTTCCATTTTAAATAATTAAGCATTCATATGTGTGTGCATTTAAATTAGGAGTTGTTTTGAATTTCCATGTTTGAGTGATCCATTGGTTGTAAAATGATTCTAAGGTGAATTAAACATCATCTAGATCATTCCCAAACAAATCCCAAGGAAAAAGAAATCAAAAAGAATAAAATAAGAAAATGGTCATTTGTGCCATTTTAACTAACTAGCCCACTTTGGCCATTCCTAGCACTCAATTTCAAACAGAAACAATTATGGTTCTTTGCACCCTTGCTAGTACAAGTAGTGATGTACCAAGGCCCACTTTGAAAATTTAAATGACAATTGAAAATTGAATGTAGTTCATATGTATAGATCACACTTATTCAAAAACCACTCAAATGAACTCCATTTCCAAATCCCAAGCAAACCTAGATGCTTAAGCATGATATGAATCACTCCACCAAAAATCTCCCAAAAATTCAAATATTTTCTTCATGCGGCCATTTGGTCGAACAGGTGGCAGGCAAGGTTTTTCTGCCTAACTTATAATGTTTTGTGATCAAAGCCTTGTCGAGTTTTTAGCCTCCATTTGGTTCCCGTGTCCCTTCCAGCTCTAAACAAACTCTCACCGGCCTACCCCTAAGCCTGGAGCAACAGTGGCGCGCCGCCACAATATGGTCGTCGCCGGCTAGACGCGGGGAACGCGCCAGAGACCAAGCCACGCCATTCCAGCGTGCCCTCTAGCTCCGCCTAACCCTACCGCCTCTCCCTGTCCACCCCTCGATCAAGCCCAGCCACTGGACCACCCCACAACATTGCCGCCCTTTCTCTCTGCATCGTGCGCAGCGCATGCCAGAGCACGATCATCGCCAGCACGCCACAGACCGTGCCTCGACACCATATCGCGCACGCCGCTCCGCCTCGACACCCACACCCCGCCAGACATGGCCGTGCACCACCGCACGATCCATAGTCGCCATGATCACCATCGAGCATCGCCTCTGTCTCCCAGAGCGCAGGAAGTCCCCGACCAAATGCCGCTGCAGAGGAGGAGAAGTCCCCATCGATTTCGTCCACCTCAGCACCTGTCGCGACTTCGCCTGAGCTCACTGTCGTTGTACGGTTCGATCACCCGCCTCGCCGCACTAGATGGAGCCCTGGTACGTCCCAATAGACCTCCACCGGCCGTTTAGGGTTCGGTCTCGCCGGCGACCAGTCCGTCATTGACGACGGCCGTGAACCGTCGATCTGTGTTCTAATCGTGTGGCCCAGATCGCCCCATATCGCTTCGGGTTTTATGTATCGCTAACACGCGGGACCCTCCTGTCAGCAGCCCTCTGTGCCACTGAGCGTTACTGGGCCGGGCCCATTTAGTTTCCCGCGCTGACCCTTTTAATGCAAATTAGGTTTTTCTATTTAGACTAAAAATCAATTCTGTCCCATAGTTCAAAAATCAATTCAAAGAGTTTTACAAATCCAAATGGAGTGATTCCAATTTTTTGGAAAGGTAATGAAAATCTCTATCCAAGACCGTTGGATTTAAATCTTTTAGAGTTAGAGATCTCTCCTAGTAAAAATAACAAAACAGACGCATTTGGACATTCAAACATTTTTGTAAAATCAACCAGAATAGCTTTTGAGTTGATTCCAACTCTCAAAAATCACATTTAACCATACCTATCTGAATAGGTAATAATATTAAGGTTTGCATGCAGTGACTGTAGACTAGTACCAAAATAATGCTATATAGGCATTTCTAGTCACTTTAAATCATTAAATATTAAACTTAAACTTATTAAAATGTGATCCACCATTTAAATCACATTTCCATATGTTAGAATATGTGGTGATCACATGTGTCCAGATGATCCCATATTTTAATTGGAGAATATTAAATCTTAGTTAATTCCAATGAGTAGAAATTACTTTTCTCAAATAAAAAGATTGAAGCTAGTTAATTAAACCTTGTGATGCTTGTGATGATAATAGATCATCAAATGTGTGCCTTAATATGCTAAGTAGACTAGTTAAGCTTTGTTTGGTAATTTTGTATCCCGTATGTATTTATAGACGATAGTACCGACCAAGCTTTCGAGGAGGAGGAGTTCTACCAAGAGGAGGAGGAAGAAAACTTCAACCACTGCACCAACCAAGGCAAGCCATCATTAACAATGCAAGCTAGACCTTGCAAACTAGATAACCTAAGTAAATGCATTAGGGATGCTTTGGTTATGCCCTTTTACTTACACCTACTCCAAATTCTATTTACAAGCTTTACTTTCTTTACTCTATTAAAATCCTTTACTTGTTTGAAGGTAGCATAAAAAGTATAAAACTTGACCTATCAAAGTGAGATTTAGATGTCATTCTCTGGCATGAGATTGATCTTAGCATCCCCTATTAGTGAACACTTTTAATTTAGTAGTTTAGAGATAAACTAGAACTTGAGTCAATTTAGATGGGAATACTTGGTGAAAATGAATTGTGAAAACCTTGGAATGATGAGTCATTCTATTGAGATGTTTTGACATGTGTTGAGAAACACAAATGGTTTAGGATGATGAAAATGTTGAGGCATGAGCCTTAACCCTTTTACAAAACTGATGGTTGGGTTCGGATGCGATACCATTCCAATTTTACCGTACAACCACAATACCTGAATTGGGTAAGGCTTAGCTAGAAGTTTATATGCATTAGTATTAGTTCCCTCACGGGAGAGGTTTGAGCTGAGGCTACCTCTCGATGTTGTCCACCTATGTAGTGCCCAAGATGACAGATGGTCATGGTTGGGAGGCCATGCTCATAGGAGAGGTGCTTATACTAGGGTGTGTAAAGGAAAGGTTATGTTTGATTATCTACATACTAAGTATGATGATTCAGGGTTATCCCTGACAAATGTATCGAATCTTGTGGTGAAAGTGTACCACCTTTCTAGAGTGTCAAACTATTCGAATAGCCGCGTCCGCGGTTATGGACAGTTAGAGTGGCCATACTGTTCTGTTGTCAGATGTTTTCAAAATGACTTATGATATGAATGATGAATCTCTACTTGACCACAACAGGGTTGTGACTATGACACTAGCTTCCCAACTTAAGTGATTCTAGAACTTTATTTTATCTTTCTTTGTTTCTGAACTCAGCTTAGGTTTCAAACTTAAATTTACAAATAAACCTAGAGTTAGCATTTCCCACTAGCTGAAGGATAGCAGGACGGCTATTACTATGGCCAGACTATGAAGGAGATTACCAAGCTGAAGGATAGCAGGACGGCTATGATAACTAGGACAATCTTCCATCGTCAGCATTGCCTGTGCCCCTGAAGATGGACCCCACCGCTACGCTTATTATTTATTCCGTTGCTTGTTGTATTAAGACTGGATCATGAGATCCTTTATTCGTGTAAGACCTTATTATGGTTTGTAATGGATGTTGTACTGTGATTTCCAATCTGTTATGTCTCGCAAAAATGGTAATCTTGGGATTGCGGTGTATGGCATAACAGGCATCTGTGATTAAAAATTCGGGTGTTGACAATAACCCCACACTATCACCTTGAGCTCTAGATGGTTCCAACAAACACCACAATTTCATAGAAACATCAAACTCCAAATATAACTCATAACAAGTATTTGTAATATCTAGCCTAAGTGCGACCATGGTGTGCATGCTGTCACTTTCACACACATGGGGAGAGTACAGATCTATTAAAGCACTTGAGTAGCAAGGTAGATCTACTTGATTACAAAGCTCATGGTCACAATATGACCATGCGTAGAGAGAGAGATGAACACATAGCTACCGGTAGAACCCTTAGCCTAGAGAGAGAACTACTCCCTCATCATCATGGAATCAACAATGGTGATGGAGATGGTGGTGGAGATCCATGGAGATGGCTCGGGGGCCACTTCCCCATCCCGACGGGGTGCCGAAACAGAGACTTTCTATTCCCCAAATCTCCTCTTCGGTGGCGGCGGCGCTGCGAAACTTTACGTGGCTGGAGGTTGTGTTCAATTTAGGGTTTTCTCATCAGAGGCTTCTTATAGGCGAGAGGGGAGACCGAGGGGGTGCCAGAGGGGCCCACACCACCCCCTGGCGTGGCCTGGCCTAGCCCACGCCACTAGGTGGTGTGGCCAGCCCCTGGCCCCTCTCCATCTCGTCTTCTAGCTCCGTGATTCTTCCGGTAAAATATCAAGTTTGGCTTTTGTCCGGTCCAATTCCAAGAATATTCATTTTTGACTTTTCTAGAACCAAAAACAACAGAAAATAGGCAACTGGCACTATGGCATGTTGTTAATAGGTTAGTCCCAGAAAGTGTATAAAAATACTCCAAAGTATGGACAAAATATAAGAAAGTAGATATTAAACAAGCATGGAACATCAAAAATTATAGATACGTTTGCAACGCATCAATATGATCCTCGTGCAAGCTAAGTTTGGGCCTCTCCCTCTCCATGGGGATGAAGGAACACGATCTGAGCTTTGGCCCCAAGGTTAAGGGAATAAGGGCAAGGACGTAGGCCTAGTCGTGGATGCCACCGCCAATTAGTTCGCATAACAGACTTCTCGCGGATTGCCCTCACGAAGGAAATCCTTATCATCCACGCACCCCGATCCAACGACGCCTAACAATTGGGAATCAGATCTTCTAGAACCCCGGAGCAGTTCCTGGTTAGCTCTACGTCTCGATTTTTTGTGGCCAACGGCTGTCATTTAAATGAACACACGTGCAAATTACATTGGTGGATACATGTGGATTATGAGAAGGACACACATGCAATGACAACCGGTGGATCCATGTGGTTTACAAGAAGGAAACAGATGGACTAACTCTAGTGGATCCAGGTGGTTTATGAAATGGACACACATGAAATGACATGTAGTGGATCCAAGTGGTGGTTTATGAAAATAACAAACATGCAATGACTCTGGTTATGGTTTAGGAAAAGGACACACATTGCAATGACACTAGTGGTGGTTTATGAAAAGGACACACATAAAATGACATGCAGTGGATCCATGTGGTGGTTTATGAAAAGAACAAACATGCAATGACTTTGGTTGTGGTTTATGAAAAGGACACACGTTGCAATGACACTAATGGTGGTTTATGAAAAGGACACACATGCAGTGACTCTGGTGGATCCAGGTGGTGGTTTATGAAATGAACAAACATGTAGTGACCCTGGTTATGGTTTATGAGAAGGACACACATGCAGTGACTCTGGTGGATCCAGGTGGTGGTTTATGAAAATAACAAACATGCAATGACTCTGGTTGTGGTTTATGAGAAAGACACACATGAAATGACATCAACTGGATCCAAGTGGTGGTTTACGAAAACAACATATGTGGTTTATGAAAAGAACACACATGCAATGACTCTTGTGCTAGTTTATGTGAAGAACACACATCCAATGACACTGGTGGATCCATATGTGGTTTGTGAAAAGAACACACATGCAATGACAGTGGTGGATGCATGTGGTTTATGAAAAGAACATACATGCAATGACTCTAGTGGATCCGTATGTGGTTTGTGAAAAGAACACACATTCAATGACTCTAGTTGTGGTTCATGAAAACAACACACATGCAATGACACTGGTGGATCCATCTGGTTCATGAAAATAACACACATGCAATGACTCCAGTGGATCCATATGTGGTTTATGAAAACAACACACATGCAATGGCTCTGGTGGATCCATATGTTGTTTAGAAAAGAACACACATGCAATGAACTCTAGTGGATCCATGTGGTTTGTGAAAAGAACAGACATGCAATGACTCTAGTTGTGGTTAATGAAAAGAACACACATGCAATGACTCTAGTGGGTCCATTATGTCGGGAGGATGACCCCCAGGTAGGCCAAGACGGGACCAACTGGCCGGCTCCAAGGAGCACATGCCGTCTGGACCCAGATCAAGGAACCACAACCGGGTGGAGTTCCCACTCGGTTCACATTCATGTTTCCTCGGTTGGCTCATCTAGCCGGGTAGCCAGGAGAACTGGCTGAGAGGCTGCTCCTAGCCGGCTGCCTCGGATCCGCTGGACATGGTAGGGTGGGGATGATGCTCCTTGCTGAGCGCACCCTTGGCCGGACAGGATGGCTGGCCTAGCCTGCGCTACCAGACAACTGCGCCAAAGCTAGAGGCTGACGAGCAAACCAAGGGCTGACGAGGAAAGCCCCGGCTTACGCATAAAGAACCAGCTGACGGATAAAGAGCCGGATGATGAGTAAAGCAGGGGCATTGGACACTGAAGCGTGGACCTCCCCTGTACTGGAGGCTTGACTGGACCCGGGCCTACCGTTTGGCCCTGTCCAGCCAGCCCACTTTGTAAGGCCCAAATCCAAATAGTAAACCCTAGAACCTACCCTGTAAGTTACCTCCTCAACTTGTATATAAAGGGGGTAGTACTAGGGTTCTAGGTAAGCAGAAAATAGACAGAAGAAGAAGGACTTAGACAATTCCAAGCAAGAAGTAGCTAAGGAAACAGCTCAAGGAGCATCTGTATTGGGCATTCACCCCCATTGATAGTAGATCCTTGCAGGAGTAGGAGTTTTACCTCGCCAAGAGGGCTCCGAACCTGGGTACATCGCTCTGTTTGTAGTATCTATTCCCAACCCATTGCGAGTAGCCACCGATAGCATCATGATTGTCCCCTTCATGCCATCCCCGATGGTACTGCCGTGTTCCACACCACGACAGTTGGCGCCCACAGTGGGGCACAGCGCTTCGGCTGGGATCATCTTTCGCATGGGATTTCCACTCGTCACTGGTGAGCGAGTCACCACTGGCCTCGTCCTCACCCTCGGTTCCTACGACTGCATCCTCGACAAGCGTCCTGCTTCGCCGAGGGTGTTTTCCCAAGCGGGGGCTCCATCATGCACTTCGGCGAGCACCGCGTCTACGTCGTCACCATCCCTGAGGCCTTCCCTCGTGAGGTCGTCACCATCTTCGGCGCGCCTCCTGGCTTCTCCACCTCGCGCATCGCTAGCGGCAACGTCGAGGTCATGATGGCAGGCTCGGTGGAGAACCGTCTCCCACCTCTGGAGCGCAACATGGATGGCCGCGCCACTAACTCACGCCTCCCAAACCCGGACTTGATCAACGCGTCCATCGAGCACCTCCGCAACCCCATCACCCCCATCGAGGCAGATCCAACTGTAGCTATGGCGGCCCTGGAGACTACCCGCTAGAACCTTCTAGAGGAAGCAGGCATGGTGGCGGCCGCCTAGTGACGGATGAACGCCACCATGCGGGAGTACAACATCGTGCACGGCTTTGCGCGCTTGCCTGGCACCAGCCACCTGGACCAGCCACAAGGCCGGAACCTTGGTTCGGAGATGGATCGCGCCGCTGATCCGCGCACGCCCGCGGTGCAGCCGGTCTACAGCACCCCCGCCAAAAACATGAGGGCCGCGGAGGCGATAGTTGCAGAGCTAAGCCACCTGGAGGGCGAGGAACTGTTTCGTCAACAGGCACGTGTCCAGCTCCTCATGGTCACAGCGAACAAGCAGCAGGCCGAGGCAGAACTCAGCATGGCTGGCAACAGTAGAACCCAACCGGCTCGTCGGATGGCGGATATGGCTGCAGGTGGCAGCAAGGCATCTTCCCCAAACGGAGCGAGGCAGAGCAACTGCCCACATGGTGGATCTACAGGCCGTGGGCACAATGCCCGCGACACGGCAGCTGTTACCAGAAAAAACCGCGAGCCGGCCGACGAGGCCAGAAAAGGCCAAGCGCTACCCAAGTCCCGCCTATCTAGCTGGCTAGGACCACTCGAGACGGATGAACAGAAGACACGCGCGTGCGGATCGACCTGCTGGTCCAGTCACACGCGCTGGAGGAAGAAAGGCCAGCCGGTCCAAGATGCTTCGGACAACGCATCCAGAACGAGCCATTTCCAAAGGGATTTTCGCTCCCAAGGGATACGCCAAAGTACAAAGGCTCGGTCAAGCCGGAGGACTGGCTGGTGGACTACACCACCGCCGTAGGCATCGCCAATGGCAACCATCGGGTAGCAGTACGCTACGCCCCTCTCATGCTCCTCAACTCAGCCACGATGTGGCTCAACAGCCTCCCCGACAACAGCATCAACACTTGGATCGATTTCGACCAGGCGTTCGTTCGCAACTTCACCGACACCTACAAGTGCCCAGGCCGGCCTGGCAAGCTTGCTCTCTGCGTGTAGGGCCCGGATGAATCCGATCGCTCCTACATCACCCGATGGACGAGTATGCACTACTCCTGTGAGGGGGTACGTGAACATTAGGCGGTTAATTTCTTCATCAACACCTATAGAGATGGCACTATGCTCAAGCATAAGCTTCGTCGGGTGGAACCCACAACCATGAAACAGACCATGTCCATCGCGGACAAGTATGCCACGGCCGATGTGGCAATGAAAAGATCCGTCCGGGTGGACGACCAAGGGAAAATAATCATCGATGTTGCCATAGATCGGCGATAGCCGAAGGGAAATGGCCACAATTCCAGGTGGCATGATAACCGCCACGGCAAAAGAAAGGACAACCAGGCAGACAACCAATATGGCTCTAGGCAGGCGGCAGCAGTGCAGGAGGATCCGGCTGCTGGCGGAAGCCGGAGACAGAAGCCTGATGACCGGCCTCCAAGGCCCAAGTAGACCATCGAGTCGATGCTTGATGGGCCATGAAAGTTCCATAGCGGAGGCAACAAGCCGGCCACGCATACCACACGCCAGTGCACCTGGATGAAGAAAATGGCGGAGATTGCTGGCGCACCGGCTGGACAGGCGCCGCCTCGTCCAGCTGGTGGGCCGCCAGGCGATCGCAATAACCAGCGTCGAAGGGAAGACGATGACAACAATTACCCCCACTAGGTCGGAAACTACCACATCTTCACCACGGATCCAGAGACCAAGCACAACAAGAGGCGTCGCGAGGCGGAAGTGAATGCAATTGTTCCTCCCGTTCCCCAGTACCTCAACTGGTCAGAGCAAGAAGTTGCATGGAGCCGGAAGGACCAGGCAGCTGAGCTGCCTAACCCAGGCACCTATGCGATGGTTCTGGATCCTATCATTGTCTCCCAGAAACATTCCTATAGGTTTTTCCGCGTCCTCGTAGACGGATGGAGCAGCATCAACCTCCTGTACCGCAGCTCGCTCGACCGGCTCGGTATCAGTGAGTCGCAGCTGGAGCCGTCAAGCACCTCCTTCCATGGAGCCGTCGCAGGCCCATCGCACTCCCCAATCGGAAAGATCCAGCTGGACGTCATCTTCGGCACGAAGGACAAATTCGGCCGCGAGCCCATCTGGTTCGAGGTGGTCAACCTCTGCAGCGTGTACCACGCAATCCTGGGATGCCCAGCGCTCACCAAGTTCATGGCGGTACCACATTACGCGTACCTCAAGATGAAGCTACTAGGGACCAAGGGCGTCATCACCGTGGCCGGTTGCTACAGGCGGTCTGTGGAATGTGCCACAGATGGGTCCAAAATAGCGGAATCTATGATCATCATGGAAGAAGAACACGTAATCATGCAGAACATGGCAGCCCTACAGAAGGACATGTCGGCTGGCGAGCCCAAGCCGGTCGGAGAGGCGAAGTTCAAGCCATCCAAGGGCACGAGAAAGACCATGATGCACGAGGCCGAGCCGGACAAGTTAGTCCTGGTCGGAGACGGCCTTGACAGCAAATAGGAAAGCGCGCTCGTCGACTTCCTCCGTGAGAATCGGGATATCTTCGCATGGTCCCCCAAGGACATGCCAGGTGTTCCGAGGGAGCTCGCCGAGAACTCATTACATGGTAGGCCATATGCAAAGCCGGTCAAACAGTCACTACGCCGCTTCGCGGAAGAAAAAAGAAGAACAATTGGGGAGGAGATCACCCGGCTGCTCGTAGCTCGATTCATCATGGAGGTTTTCGACCCAAAATGGCTGGCAAACCCCATACTCGTGCTGAAGAAGAACAAGACTTGGCGCATGTGTGTTGACTAGACCAGTATAAACAAAGCATGCCCCAAAGATCCATTCGCCCTGCCAAGGATAGACCAAGTGATCAATTCCACGGCCGGCTGCGAGCTGTTGTTGTTTCTGGACGCGTATTCCGGCTACCACCAGATCCAGCTGAACCCTGCTGATCAAATAAAGACAACATTCATCACTCCTTATGGAGCCTACTGCTACACCATAATGCCGCTCGGACTGAAGAACGCTGGAGCAACATACCAGTGCTGCATGTACAAGTGGTTGCAGACTCAGATTGGCAGAAACATGCATGCCTACATGGATGATGTGGTGGTCCAGACCAAGGAGCACCGGACACTCTTTGAAGATCTGAAGGAAACATTCACCAACCTCCGCCGGTTCCAGATTAAGCTGAACCCGGAGAAGTGTGTGTTCGGCATCCCAGCTGGCCAAGTCCTTGGTTTTCTCATATCTGAGCAAGGAATCGAGGTGAACCCGGAGAAGATCGGCGCAATCGAGTGCATGCAGCCGCCCAAGAACTTGAGAAATGTCCAGAAGTTCACCGGATGCCTGGCCTCCCTCAGCCGATTCATTAGCCGGCTGGGCGAGAAAGCACTCCCACTGTACCAACTCATGAAGAAGACAGACAAATTCGTCTAGACATCACAGGCGGATGAAGCCTTCTGCGACCTCAAGCGTATGCTCACCTCACCACCTATTCTGGTAGCACCAGCAGCAAAGGAACCCATGTTGATGTACATCGCGGCAACAAACAGGGTTGTCAGTGTGGTTCTGGTAGTGGAGAGGCCGGAAGAAGGAAAGGCGCAGCCGGTGCAATGACCGTTGTATTACCTGAGTGAGGTACTCTCGCTCTCAAAGTAGAATTACCCTCATTACCAGAAGCTGGTGTACGACGTGTACATGGCTGCCAAGAAGTTGAAGCACTACTTCGAAGAACATTCCATCCGGGTGGTGGCACTAGCACCACTCTCAGAGATCATCGACAACAGAGATGCCACAGGCCGGGTGGCGAAATGGGCCATAGAGCTCGCCGCCCACAACATACAGTACGAGCCAAGAACAGCGATCAAGTTTCAGGCCTTGGCGGATTTCCTGGTCGACTGGACAGAAACGCAGTACCTGCCACCTTGCCCTGACTCCACGCATTGGAAGCTGCATTTTGACGGCTCCAAGATGTATGGAGGGCTCGGAGCCAGAGTGGTCATCAACTCTCCAAAAGGAGACCGGCTGGAATACGTGCTGCAAATCCACTTCCGCGTGTCCAACAACGTCGCTGAGTATGAAGCGCTCATCCACGGCCTCAAGATGGCAAAGGAAATAGGCATCCGACGCATCATGTGCTTTGGCGACTCTGATCTGGTGGTGCAGCAAGTGTCGGGCGATTGGGACGCCAGAGATGCGAACATGGCTCTATATCGTTTCTTCGTACAGCAGTTATGCGCCTGTTTCGAAGGATGTGAGTTTCACCATGTTCCCAGGGTAAACAACCAGGCAGCAGACACGCTCGCCCGCATTGGGTCGACAAGACAAGCAATTCTGCCCGGAGTCTCCCTTGAGCACCTGCGCAAGCCATCAATCACACTATCTCCCGAATCCGACTACATAATGTTGGACGCAGACCCAGGGACTGTTGGCTCCAGGACCTCCGCAACGGCTTCACCACACCCGAGGACTGCTTCGCCGAACCCGGGAACTGCCGGCTCTAGGACTTCCGCAACGTCTTCACCGCACCCGAGGACTACCGGCTCCAGGACCTCCGTGACGGCTTCACCACACCTGGGGACTGCTTTGCCACACCCGGGGACTGCCGACTCCAAGATCCCCATGACGGCTTCGCCGCACCTAGTAAGTGCCGCCTCTAGCCTGGAGACTGCCCGCTCTGCTTCTCCACCCGGTCGGCCTCCGGACGAGCCCGACCTAGTCATCTGGGCAGAAATGAATCTACTGATGCAGGCGGTGTACGCCATCCGGGAAACCCGAACATGAGCAAAGCCGTTCATGGATTTCCTGGCCAAAGGAGAGCTGTCCGAAGAATAGGTAGAGGCAAGACAGGTGAAGCGCAGAGCCAACACATACACCATCATCAACAGCAAGCTCTAAAAGCACAGTGTTGGCGGCATCTATCAATGATGTGTGAGCCAAGAGGATGGAGTCCGGCTGCTGGTCGACATCCACCAGGGCGAATGCGGACACCACGCATCGTCACGAGCCATAGTGGCAAAAAAATTTCGCCATGGGTTTTACTAGCCCACAGCACTAGAAGATGCGGAGAAGATCGTCAAATCATGCAACGGGTGTTAGTGGTTCAGCCAGCAGAAGCACACTCCATCCACAACACTCAAGACGATCCCCATCACCTGGCCGTTGGCCGTCTGGGGGCTAGACATGGTTGGCCCTTTCAAGACGGCTAGATCCGGCATGACCCACTTGCTGGTGGCAGTGGAGAAGTTCACCAAGTGGATAGAGGCAAAGCCAATAAAGAAGCTGGATGGACCAACAGTGGTCAAGTTCTTCACATACATAATTACACACTTTGGCTACCCCAACAGCATCATAACCAACAATGGCACAAACCTCGCCAAGGGAGCTTTCGCGCGATTCTGCGGAGATAAGGGCATCCGCCTGGACCTCGCATCTGTGGCACACCCCCAGTCCAACGGGCAGTGCGAGCGAGCAAATGGCCTGGTCCTAGCCGGAATCAAGCCCCGGCTGATCGAACCACTGATGCGATCCCCCGGCTGCTGGATTGAGGAGATGGGCTATACTCTAGCCTTCGCACCATGCCAAACCGGTCCACCGACTATACCCCTTTATTCCTCGTCTACAGGGCGGGGGCAGTTTTGTCCACTGGCATCGAGTTTGATGCACCCCGCAAACTGCTCTACACAGAACAGCAAGCCAAAGAAGCACGGGAAGACAGTGTTGATCTCCTTGAAGAAGCACGCGAGCTGGCCTTGTCCAGATCCGTCATCTACCAGCAAAACTTGCGTTGATACCACGCCAGCCGGATACGCAGCGTCTTGTTCCGCAAGGGCGAGCTGGTGCTAAGGCTAGTTCAAGACACCAAGGGGCTGCACAAGCTGTCTCCGCCTTGGGAGGGCCCATTCATCATCAGTCGGGCACTTCAGAACAACTCATACTACCTCATCGACGCCCGCAAGCCAGAAAAGAACAAGATGGATCGCTCAGGCTAATAAACTGAACGCCCATGGAACGCGAGCCTGCTTCACCCATTTTACACTTGAGCAAGAAGTGTATGTATCTTACCCTCATGTAACGAACAAGCATGGGAGCCTCGACATAGTCTCGGGGACTCCGCAATAAATAAACAAGTCATGTTGCACAAGCTGGTTTTTCGTCTGCATTACTTTAACCCCGGAGCCGGCGATCTGTCTCGGGGACTCGCCGGTTGGCCCAAACAGTTGCGCGACCCACGTGCCAAAGTACTGTACGTGGTTCCTAAGGCTTCCTCTTCGGTTCTGGCTGCAGACCGCAAGCCGTCTGACAGATCCGGTAAGAGCAGAACGCTCAAAGGCCCCTACACGAAAAAGCCACGAGGAAAACAAAAATGTCTGGACGACCCGGATGAGCTCGCTTGCTCAAAGACAATGACCCAAACCCGAAGTATCGTGCAGTACGCCTACTAAGCTACCCCTTCGACTTCGGCTAAAAGCTAGCAAGGGAATGGCATCAAACTGGCCAATGCTCACTGAGAAAAGGGCAAAGACATTGGATTTGCGCGAAACAACAAAAATTTCAAAACTAGTTAACCTAAGATTACACTTCGAACTTGCATATGCTTAACCAGGCAAACAACTTGTTTGTTTCTATGTTTGCATGAGCCAAAGTTTAACGACGAGCACCCAAGCCGGAGGCAGATAACCTCCGGGCGGCAGCAGAGCAGGTTAAGCAGCTTCAACCCGGATGTATTCTCCAGCCGGCCCGAACCTCGGGGACTACACCCTGTGGGTGCACTCGCGCGCCCCCACACAGAAACCTGCAAACAAACAACACAAAGGAGCTTCGACCCGACTGTATTCTCCAGCCGGCCCGAACCTCAGGGACTACACCCTATGGGTGCGCTCACGCGCGCCCACACAGAAACAGGCATGCAAAAAATGCAAAGCAGAAAGTGCAAGCAAAAGAGCATGAACAAATATACAGAAGGAGGCGATGCTCCCACAAAAGTTCAATAACCAGAGGATGGACAATTGTTCACACGGCACAAAGAAAAGATAAGTGCTTCAAATCACAAATACTCCCGGCATACCGGGGATCAAGTTCAGTGGGGACCAGAAGGGCTAGAGGCATCAGCTGGAGCTCGGCTGCTGGAGGAAACGTCCGTCGAGGCGGTCTGTGGCGCAGCCGGAGTGTCAGTGTGTGGTGCATCCAGGCTATGATAGTATCGCTCCGTGACGGCTGGGTCGCTGAAGTCCCTGTCCAGTGCAACGAAGCTCCCGATCGTCACGCCACAGGAGCGGATGTCAGGAACCTTGGCGTGAAGCTGGTCATAACTGGTCCCTTGGAGAAATCCGCGGGAAAGGCTCCACAGATCCACATCCGGGTACCAGGACTTCAGCAGCGCCAGCACCATCTCCGCGCTGCCATGAGCCACCCACTCCCGGGCAACATTCATGAGGTCTGGAGTGCCCAAAAGACGCTCGGCCAAGGCATCCATGGTGGTAGGCGGGGCGGCTTCGGGCCAGACATAGTCGAAGACATCGAGAGCGGCCGCAAGAAGCCGGTTCGCCTCCTCACTAACGACCGCCACCAGCTCCCCCGGGTGGAGGTCCCGCTCCAGATCCGTCTCGGGAATCCGGCACAACGCCTAATGTGTCACCATAGGATACTGAGCTGTAGGCGGAAAAAGAAACAGTAATCAATACTGACTACAAAGAACACCCTATGGGTGGGATCATCGGCTCCGTAGCCGGTGAACCCCAGCCGGGAAACAACATAGAATCTCAAGCCGGTACAGGACAAAGACTACAGGATAAAGACTGCAAGACAAATGAAAGCGACAAAGCATCTTCATCATCAATCATTTCAAATTAGCACGCAAGAACTTCTCCACGAGGCCAAGTCCTAACGCGCTTGGGGACTAGTGCTGGGGGGATGACCCCCGGGTAGGCCAAGACGGGACCAACCAGCCGGCTCCAAGGAGCACATGTTGTCTGGACCCAGATAAAGGAACCATAGCCGGGTGGAATTCCCACCCGGTCCGCATTCAAGTTTCCCCGGCTGGCCCGTCTAGCCGGGTAGCCAGAATAACCAGCTGGGAGGCCGCTCCTAGCCGGCCGCCTCGGATCCACTGGACATGGTATGGTGGGGATGACGCTCCTTGATGAGCGCACCCTTGACCGGATAGGATGGCTGGCCTGGCCAGCACTACTAGACAACTGCGCCAAAGCTGGAGACTGACGAGCAAAGCAAGGTCTGACGAGGAAGGCCCTGACTTACACATAAAGAACCGGCTGACGGATAAAGAGTCGGATGATGAGTAAAGCATGGGCTCTGGACACTAAAGCGTGGACCTCCCCTGTACTGGAGGCTTGACTGGACCCGGGTCTACCATTTGGCCCTGTCCAGATGGCCCACTTTGTAAGGCCCAAATCCAAACAGTAAACCCTAGAACCCACCCTGTAAGCTACCTCCTCAACCTGTATATAAAGGGGGGTAGTGCTAGGGTTCTAGGTAAGCAGAAAATAGACAAAAGAAGAAGGACTTAGACAATTACAAGAAAGAAGTATCTAAGGAAACAGCTCTGTAGGGTTCCCAACCTTCAATAAGGTAGAGTCCCCTGTGATTGCAATGCTAGTCCCTGGATCAATAGCTAGCATCCACAGTTAAGATGTAATATCAAGAAACAAAGGTCATAATACAACTTATTAACCAGGAATAAAATAGTTTATTACATCTTTCATAGCTCATTTGGCTATTACATTACATTGCAGCAGAATATCTATAAGCATGGGGTCCTTCATCTTCAAAGTGCCACAGGCAGACATGTTGGTTGTAGACTTTGTAATCCTAATCAATACACTTCACTAAATCAAACAAACCTGCAACATAACAAGTTACAGCCACAAGGGTCAATACATTTGAATTGTATTGGCAAGTGATACTATGGTAGTATAGTGGAGTCTATCATCTATATGCATTTGGCTAAGTGGAGCTTAGGCTTGCATTGCTCAAAATAGATTTTTCCTTATCATTTGAAAACACTAAGCTTTTGCTTGACAAAAACACCCAAGGTATCTACCAATAGAAATTGGTGATCCTTTAACCCTTGTTCACCCACAAGTTTTTAACTTAGAAATTGGGATGAGGAGATTCTTGATAGCTTCCATGTCTTGATGCTCAAATTGTCCTTTTCCAGGGACATGGCTAAGTACTTAGATTTTACACTCTGCAGAGGTGGTGCACTTTCCCCACAAGACTTGGTTTCACCAAGACAAGATCTTTCAGAAGCCTTTCCTTAGACCAAATGGACGCGTTCCAACCTATCATCCCACTACCACCAACTGTCCAAATGGCTAAGTTCTAGCAACCTATGTGATCCAGGCAGAGCCCATAATGCCAAGTGGCTGCACTTGAAGCTTCTCAACATTTGACATCTCAAATCTCTTTGTTCCTGGGTGGCCATCCACAAGTGAGATACACAAGCCAAGTCCATGGCCTTGTGAACCACTCAACACAACCATTCCTTCTATTCCACCCAGGTGATTCATTCACTTAGTTGTTTTATTAAACAAAACACAAGTCCTCAGACTTAGAAATTTTTCCATAGTGTGAATATATATTCCACCCTTGTTTTCTATTAGCTAAGCGAAGCATGATAGTAGTACGAATCTTAACTTAGGAAATTTTCTACTAAGGTTTTATCTACTAGGATTTCCCATAGCATAGTTTATACTTAGCAAAAATTCCATGCAAGTCCTACTTAGAATATCACTAATGCATAGTGAAAATAATGGGACAAAGTATGAAGCATCACTTGCCTTTTTGGTAGAGTATGGGTTCACTACTTGTCCTTGCAAAAATCACACTCTTCAAGTCACTATAATTCAATCAAGCAAGGCACAAACTCAATCTACCAATCAAGTAATACAACACATAAAATGACAAAGTCAAAGTAATGCATGCAAGCATGCCAAGCTTTGTTTTGTTTGAAAAAGTGGTTCCTAATGGGTCATAAACATTTTGAAAACACCTAGTGGTCATTTTATAAAGTGGCAAAGTCATTTGCAAAAGGTTTCACTACAAAAACCATTTTCAAAACAAAGTATCATTTTATGTGGTGTAGAAATATTTTTACTAAGGCATTAGCCTATAGGGTTCACCCAATATGTTTTCAAATCACAAAACTTGGTGTTTAGGGTCAGAGGTTTTAAGACAAAACGTTTCCCAAAAAGTTTTCTTCAAAAACCATTTTTAATGATTAAACCACATTTCTATTTGACTAGAAATGGTTTTAAATCAAGGAATCCTTATTTTGTTTCACCAAATTCATTTTTGAATCCACAAAGTGGTTCCCAATGTTAGTAGGTTTGGTTCAACACATTTCCTCCAAAGTTTTCCATTCAAAACCATTTTCATAAACAAATCAATAGTTTTATTTAGCTAGAAATGAACTAAACCAATTAATCCATTCGAAACTTTTCCAAATTCATTTTCCAAAACATGGGTTGGTTCCTAGGGTCAGTAAGGTCACAACAATCCATTTTGCAAAGGTTTTAACCCTAAAATCATTTTTAAATAATTTTTATACTCTAAACAAGCTCACAAAAGAATCTGCAAAAACAAGCAAACTAACAGATACTATTTGCTAAACTAAGGGCATGGTTGGCTAGGGCTTGCTCTCCTGAATCCAACGACATAAAATTTGTAATTTTTGGACGTGTGGATTCAAAGTTATAGGGTTTTCAAAATGGCACTTAAATCTGTTTTTCAAATTCTGTTTTAAAACAGACCTGGCCACGCGTCGCGCCGCGATTGGTCGGTACCGCTTCGTGCGGATCGCACAGCTGCAGCCGTTGGATCTAAATGAGATCGTGCGGTGCAGAGACATTACTTACCCTTTCGCCTACGTTCTATCGCATCCGTTAGATCACGATCCTACGGTTGCTAGCATGCTTGCCAAAGATCGGCGGCGCTGGCGGCGGTGGATGGCGGCGGAGCGGCCAGACGGTGGCGGCGCCGGTGTTACAGGAAGCAAGGGGGGTTGTGGAGGTGCTCACCGGAATCGTTGACGCTTGCTGATGCTCAACGTAGTACTGGTTGGTGAAGGGGCGCACGTGACCGTCCCTAATTGCTCGCCGGAGATGAGCTGGGTCTCGAGTTCGTACGGTCGTCGATGGAGGCGGGGCTACAAGGCGTGCCAGATCGAAATAAGCAGTGAGTTAGACGCGCACGGTACTAGGAATCATGTGAGCATCAATAGGAGGTGCCGGGGCGGTCGAGACTTACCAGGGGAGGTCGCCGGAAAAAGGGACAGACGCGGCGGTGCTCAGGTGAGGATGAAGTCGACGCTACGGGACACGAGGGAACAAACGGAAGACACGGTTAGCTTCGTACGCAAGTCACGGACATGCGTGCATCAAAAGGAGGGCAAGGGGGGTCTGGTCTCACCGGTGGGGCTCGTCGAAGCGGAGGCAGACGGTGGGGCACACTCTGTGTCGTGCTTGTAGACGCTAGGGGACGCGCGCGGGCGAGTGGATCACTAGGGCAGATGCGCCAGGAGGTGGGGAGTATACGTGCGTGGTTTAGGAGGCAAGGGGCGGCAGGGTTCGGCCGGAATTGCTGGTGGAGCTCGCCGGAGCAGAGGGCGGTGCAAAGCCGATTCGAGGCAGCCTGGTGGCAGAGGGGAGGCGGTGTTTGGGGGGAAAGAGAGAGGAGGGCGAGGCGATTTAACGAGCATGGTCACTGTGAGGAATTACTTAGGCCTTATGGCGAATTGATCACGAGACATCAGTGGCAGAAATGGCCACGCGGTGTGGGGGAGAAAGAGTCGCGGCGAGGAAGAAGCCTGCGTGGCGGTGGGGCCGTCTCGTCAGCGATAGAGGGAAAGGTGCGGTGGGGTCCTTGCGTCGGCGACTGAACGGGTTTCTTTTTCGGTGAATAACGGTTCGCTTCGTGAGAGAGAGAGGTGGGTTGGACTGGGCCTTGTTGGGCTGGGTCGGTTTGCCTCTTTTTTTTGTACTGTTTCTGTTTTTCCATTTCTGTTTCTTTAATTCTGTTTTGAATTCCTTTAATTATTTCAAGCACTCATTTGATTTCAAATCTTTGTCAAAAATTGTGTGGATTTAAATACTGATTAGTAGCACATTCTGAAATTAATTTTTGAATAAAACTTTATTCTTTTTGGGGTCTTTTAAATAAATCAAAAGGCCCTAGTTTTAAACCAAATAATGTTTTAATAATAATTTCAAACATCAATTCAAATCAAAACCACCACCAAACTTTGTAAAAATTTTAGTTCTGTTTAATAACACAAAACAAAGTCCAAAACAAAATAATTTTTATTCTTTTAAGGATCCATTCAATAATTAAATAAAATGGATCTTTAGTTATTTAATAAAATAGGGTTTGATTTAATTAATAAAATTTCCATTTGAAATCCAAATATTTTCAAAACCAAATCAGTAGGTTTTATTTGAAAGTAAAGAATACTTGGAAAGCTTGTTTAAAACAAAATAACATTTTTGCTATAGGGTCCATTAATAATTAAATAAAATGGACCTTAGTTAATAAATCAAAATAGGATTGGTTTTATTTAAATCTTTATTTTGAAATCTAGAATAAAACCAAAAACACTTCAGTAGGTTTTATTTGAGAATATAAAATATTTGGAAAACTTATTTTAAATAGATAAATGAGTTTTGATGTTTTGAAAATAGTAAAACCTTTATTAAAACAACTTGGATATTAAATCCTTATTATTTTATTTAAACAAACTTTTACTCTTTTAATCAAAGCAAACTCTTTTGTTTTCAAAATCTTGGCCAAGGTTTAATTTGGCTTTATAAAATAATCTTTAAAATATTTCTTTTCATTTTGAGAACCAAAACCTTTTATAAAAAGATTTCAAAGTAGTAATAAAATACTTTTATTTTCCCTTTATTAAATATTTATCTTTTTAAATCCCTTTAGGATTATTTGTTCACCAGTTGGTATGGGTTTTTGGTAAGGGCTTTATTAGCTTTGGAAATTCAATTTCCTTATCTTATTATATTCATAAGATTTTATTTATGGTTCCAAATTAAGTGAAACCCATTTATTGGTTTTATAATATTTCTATTTATCTTTCTTGATCATTTGTGAATATTTTGTTGATCCATTTTGATATGGATCAAATCCATAGGCTTGGAGATAACTTGGAAATGATTTTTATTCCATTAGGGTTTTAGGATTTGGATTTATTTTCCAAATGTTTAAATTTCCAGATACATTCATTGAGGAATGCATTTCTCTTGATTTGGATTTGTTGAGTTCAAACTTTAACCAAAGTTTGTTCAAGATGGGATTTTAAGTTTCCTTTTAGAAACAAAAGTTTCTTTTCACCCTAAAATTCAACAATAATTTATTTTGTTTATTTATTTTTCACATTACAAGATTTGGAAAATCTTGGGATGTGACAGGCTACCACCCTTAAAATAAATCTCGTCCTGAGATTTGGGGAGGCTAGGGGTTACATGTTGGCTCAAAGCATCTAGGGTACTACCACCCTTAAAATTTTTCCATCTAGATTACATCTTGGCTTGCTTGGGATCTTATTGAAATCTCTCTGGGAAAACATCTGCATAGTGTCCTTTGTTTCCACACTTGAAACATGTGACTAGGCTGAGATCCTTCATATGCTTGTTTATCTTGTGCTTCATCTTTTCTGGACAATTGCTTGCATAGTGTCCTGGTTCTTTGCAATTGAAACACATCACTTGGCTGATATCTTTCTTTTCCTTTGGTATCATTGCCTCTTGTTTGTTTCCTTGGTTCTTCTTCTTTTCTGGGCATTCATTGCCATAATGTCCCATCTCTTTGCAAGTGTAACATTGCTCTTGAGTAATATCCTTCTTGTTTGGGTTGGGGCATTTCTTCTTCTTCTTCTTGGGTTTCTCCAAAGCTAGGAGTTCTTCTAGTTCATGCTCTTCATATTTCACCACAAAGGTGGGAAATCTTTCTCTCTTCTTGGGGCAGTTACTAGAGATATGACCTTCTTCTTCACAAGAGTAGCAACACTTTATGGTTACTTTGGATTTGGCCTTATGTGGCATGGTTCTGACTTTGCCTTCATCCATCTTGGTAGAAGTTGTTCCCTTATGGAGGTTTCCAAACATTTGATGCATTCCATCTTGCTTCATTTGTTGAACTATAGGATAGATGGGGCATTGAATAGGGGCATGATCATTTCCTTCACATAGGAAACAAGTTACTTGAGATGTGGGGCATTGATTAGTTGGATGTTTCTCTTCACAATTGGGGCATTGATCTCCATGCTCCTTGGAAGTATGATCCTTGTCTCCACAAATATTGCATGCTTGGGTTCCTTCTAGAATAACATCTTTGTCATCCTTGTTGTCACAAACTCCTTGGGAAGAGTTGTCTCCCATGTTGATCATTTGGGTGACCATCTCTTGCAACAATTGGGATTGAAGTTTCAAAATACTTTGTATGGCTGGGTCTAATCCATTATTGTTGGCTAAAAACTGAGTTGTCACTTGGCTTAATTGGGTTTGGTTTGCTAGTAGTTGTTCTCTCATGTGCATCTCTTGGTTGTTGTTGTTGTTGTTGTCATCATCTTTGATGTTGGAGCCTCTTGGAGAAGTCATCTGTTTGGGTTGGATTGGGATTAGAATAGGCAAAAGATTTCTAGGGAAATAGTTCTAACCACACACATCACAATTCACACAAGCAATGTGCAAGCAATCACAAACAAACATTTCACTCAAACAATCACAGTTCAAACACATACTTAGGCAACCAAAAACATTTTTGTTACACCACATAAGTTGGTGTGTTACACTTAACTATAATATGGTGGTCCATCTATATGGTTCACTGAAGATCTTTCCTTCCTTCTTGGTTGATTCTTCTTGCATGAGATCTTGGTTTCCTTGGAAAAACTCTTGTGTCTTGTTCACAAAACTTCAAAGGTGGTCATGGTTCCTTCTAAGTTGTTTTTCCTTAGTCTTCAAGTCTTGAGTAACATTTCTTGTCTCACTTGTAGTCTTTAGTGATATCCAAGGTTGAAGTCCTTGGTGCAAATGCTAAAGATGTTGAAGTCATTAGAGTTGATGAAGTCCTTTGCACATGGTGAAGTCTTTGGTCATGGGGTAGGTTTGTCCATCATGTTGAAGTAGAAGAGATGTAGAGTTGAAACCAAAATGGTTGAGGAAAGAGTTTACAAGTGTTTTTGTAAATAAGTTTTGGATCAAAATACAACTCCTATTTTTCTAAGGGTTTTTGTCCAATCCTAGGTTTACAAATCCTACAGGCAACACAATGCTCTGATACCATCTGTAGGGTTCCCAACCTTTAATAAGGTAGAGTCCCCTGTGATTGCAATGCTAGTCCCTGGATCAACAGCTAGCATCCACAGTTAAGATGTAATATCAAGAAACAAAGGTCATAATACAACTTATTAACCAGGAATATAATAGTTTATTACATCTTTCATAGCTCATTTGGCTATTACATTACATTGCAGCAGAATATCTATAAGCATGGGGTCCTTCATCTTCAAAGTGCCATAGGCAGAGATGTTGGTTGTAGACTTTGTAATCCTAATCAATACACTTCACTAAATCAAACAAACCTGCAACATAACAAGTTATAGCCACAAGGGTCAATACATTTGAATTGTATTGGCAAGTGATACTATGGTAGTATAGTGGAGTCTATCATCTATATGCATTTGGCTAAGTGGAGCTTAGGCTTGCATTGCTCAAAATAGATTTTTCCATATCATTTGAAAACACTAAGCTTTTGCTTGACAAAAACACCCAAGGTATCTCCCAATAGAAATTGGTGATCCTTTAACCCTTGTTCACCCACAAGTTTTTAACTTAGAAATTGGGATGAGGAGATTCTTGATAGCTTCCATGTCTTGATGCTCAAATTGTCCTTTTCCAGGGACATGGCTAAGTACTTAGATTTTACACTCTGCAGAGGTGGTGCACTTTCCCCACAAGACTTGGTTTCACCAAGACAAGATCTTTCAGAAGCCTTTCCTTAGACCAAATGGACGCGTTCCAACCTATCATCCCACTACCACCAACTGTCCAAATGGCTAAGTTCTAGAAACCTATGTGATCCAGGCAGAGCCCATAATGCCAAGTGGCTGCACTTGAAGCTTCTCAACATTTGACATCTCAAATCTCTTTGTTCCTGGGTGGCCATCCACAAGTGAGATACACAAGCCAAGTCCATGGCCTTGTGAACCACTCAACATAACCATTCCTTCCATTCCACCCAGGTGATTCATTCACTTAGTTGTTTTATTAAACAAAACACAAGTCCTCAGACTTAGAAATTTTTCCATAGTGTGAATATATATTCCACCCTTGTTTTCTATTAGCTAAGCTAAGCATGATAGTAGTAGGAATCTTAACTTAGGAAATTTTCTACTAAGGTTTTATCTACTAGTATTTCCCATAGCATAGTTTATACTTAGCAAAAATTCCATGCAAGTCCTACTTAGAATATCACTAATGCATAGTGAAAATAATGGGACAAAGTATGAAGCATCACTTGCCTGTTTGGTAGAGTATGGGTTCACTCCTTGTCCTTGCAACAATCACACTCTTCAAGTCACTATAATTCAATCAAGCAAGGCACAAACTCAATCTACCAATCAAGTAATACAACACATAAAATGACAAAGTCAAAGTAATGCATGCAAGCATGCCAAGCTTTGTTTTGTTTGAAAAACTGGTTCCTAATGGGTCATAAACATTTTGAAAACACCTACTGGTCATTTTATAAAGTGGCAAAGTCATTTGCAAAAAAATTCACTACAAAAACCATTTTCAAAACAAAGTATCATTTTATGTGGTGTAGAAATATTTTTACTAAGGCATTAGCCTATAGGGTTCACCCAATATGTTTTCAAATCACAAAACTTGGTGTTTAGGGTCAGAGGTTTTAAGACAAAACGTTTCCCAAGAAGTTTTCTTCAAAAACCATTTTTAATAATTAAACCACATTTCTATTTGACTAGAAATGGTTTTAAATCAAGGAATCCTTATTTTGTTTCACCAAATTCATTTTTGAATCCACAAAGTGGTTCCCAATGTTAGTAGGTTTGGTTCAACACATTTCCTCCAAAGTTTTCCATTCAAAACCATTTTCATAAACAAATCAATAGTTTTATTTAGCTAGAAATGAACTAAACCAATTAATCCATTCGAAACTTTTCCAAATTCATTTTCCAAAACATGGGTTGGTTCCTAGGGTCAGTAAGGTCACAACAATCCATTTTGCAAAGGTTTTAACCCTAAAATCATTTTTAAATAATTTTTATACTCTAAACAAGCTCACAAAAGAATCTGCAAAAACAAGCAAACTAACAGATACTATTTGCTAAACTAAGGGCATGGTTGGCTAGGGCTTGCTCTCCTGAATCCAACGACATAAAATTTGTAATTTTTGGACGTGTGGATTCAAAGTTATAGGGTTTTCAAAATGGCACTTAAATCTGTTTTTCAAATTCTGTTTTAAAACAGACCTGGCCACGCGTCGCGCCGCGATTGGTCGGTACCGCTTCGTGCGGATCGCACAGCTGCAGCCGTTGGATCTAAATGAGATCGTGCGGTGCAGAGACATTACTTACCCTTTCGCCTACGTTCTATCGCATCCGTTAGATCACGATCCTACGGTTGCTAGCATGCTTGCCAAAGATCGGCGGCGCTGGCGGCGGTGGCTGGCGGCAGAGCGGCCAGACGGTGACGGCGCCGGCATTACAGGAAGCAAGGGGGGTTGTGGAGGTGCTCACCGAAATCGTTGACGCTTGCTGATGCTCAACGTAGTACTGGTTGGTGAAGGGGCGCACGTGACCGTCCCTAATTGCTCGCCGGAGATGAGCTGGGTCTCGAGTTCGTACGGTCGTCGATGGAGGCGGGGCTACAAGGCGTGCCAGATCGAAATAAGCGGTGAGTTAGACGCGCACGGTACTAGGAATCATGTGAGCATCAATAGGAGGTGCCGGGGCGGTCAAGACTTACCAGGGGAGGTCGCCGGAAAAAGGGACAGACGCGGCGGCGCTCAGGTGAGGATGAAGTTGACGCTACGGGACACGAGGGAACAAACGGAAGACACGGTTAGCTTCGTACGCAAGTCATGGACATGCGTGCATCAAAAGGAGGGCAAGGGGGGTCTGGTCTCACCGGTGGGGCTCGTCGAAGCGGAGGCAGACGGTGGCGCACACTCTGTGTCATGCTTGTTAACGCTACGGGACGCGTGGATCACACGGGCAGATGCGCCAGGAGGTGGGGAGTATACGTGCGTGGTCTAGGAGGCAAGGGGCGGCATGGTTCGGCCGGAATTGCTGGTGGAGCTCGCCGGAGCAGAGGGCGGTGCAAAGCCGATTCGAGGCAGCCTGGTGGCAGAGGGGAGGCGGTGTTTGGGGGGAAAGAGAGAGGAGGGCGAGGCGATTTAACGAGCGTGGTCACTGTGAGGAATTACTCAGGCATTATGGCGAATTGATCGCGAGACATCAGCGGCAGAAATGGCCACGCGGTGTGGGGGAGAAAGAGTCGCGGCGAGGAAGAAGCCTGCGTGGCGGTGGGGCCGTCTCGTCAGCGATAGAGGGAAAGGTGCGGTGGGGTCCTTGCGTCGGCGACTGAACGGGTTTCTTTTTCGGTGAATAACGGTTCGCTTCGTGAGAGAGAGAGGTGGGTTGGACTGGGCCTTGTTGGGCTGGTTGGGCTGGGTCGGTTTGCCTCTTTTTTTTGTACTGTTTGTGTTTTTCCATTTCTGTTTCTTTAATTCTGTTTTGAATTCCTTTAATTATTTCAAGCACTCATTTGATTTCAAATCTTTGTCAAAAATTGTGTGGATTTAAATACTGATTAGTAGCACATTCTGAAATTAATTTTTGAATAAAACTTTATTCTTTTTGGGGTCTTTTAAATAAATCAAAAGGCCCTAGTTTTAAACCAAATAATGTTTTAATAATAATTTCAAACATCAATTCAAATCAAAACCACCACCAAACTTTGTAAAAATTTTAGTTCTGTTTAATAACACAAAACAAAGTCCAAAACAAAATAATTTTTATTCTTTTAAGGATCCATTCAATAATTGAATAAAATGGATCTTTAGTTATTTAATAAAATAGGGTTTGATTTAATTAATAAAATTTCCATTTGAAATCCAAATATTTTCAAAACCAAATCAGTAGGTTTTATTTGAAAGTAAAGAATACTTGGAAAGCTTGTTTAAAACAAAATAACATTTTTGCTATAGGGTCCATTAATAATTAAATAAAATGGACCTTAGTTAATAAATCAAAATAGGATTGGTTTTATTTAAATCTTTATTTTGAAATCTAGAATAAAACCAAAAACACTTCAGTAGGTTTTATTTGAGAATATAAAATATTTGGAAAACTTATTTTAAATAGATAAATGAGTTTTGATGTTTTGAAAATAGTAAAACCTTTATTAAAACAACTTGGATATTAAATCCTTATTATTTTATTTAAACAAACTTTTACTCTTTTAATCAAAGCAAACTCTTTTGTTTTCAAAATCTTGGCCAAGGTTTAATTTGGCTTTATAAAATAATCTTTAAAATATTTCTTTTCATTTTGAGAACCAAAACCTTTTATAAAAAGATTTCAAAGTAGTAATAAAATACTTTTATTTTCCCTTTATTAAATATTTATCTTTTTAAATCCCTTTAGGATTATTTGTTCACCAGTTGGTATGGGTTTTTGGTAAGGGCTTTATTAGCTTTGGAAATTCAATTTCCTTATCTTATTATATTCATAAGATTTTATTTATGGTTCCAAATTAAGTGAAACCCATTTATTGGTTTTATAATATTTCTATTTGTCTTTCTTGATCATTTGTGAATATTTTGTTGATCCATTTTGATATGGATCAAATCCATAGGCTTGGAGATAACTTGGAAATGATTTTTATTCCATTAGGGTTTTAGGATTTGGATTTATTTTCCAAATGTTTAAATTTCTAGATACATTCATTAAGGAATGCATTTCTCTTGATTTGGATTTGTTGAGTTCAAACTTTAACCAAAGTTTGTTCAAGATGGGATTTTAAGTTTCCTTTTAGAAACAAAAGTTTCTTTTCACCCTAAAATTCAACAATAATTTATTTTGTTTATTTATTTTTCACATTACAAGATTTGGAAAATCTTGGGATGTGACAAGCTCAAGGAGCATCTGTATTGGCCATTCGCCCCCTTTGATAGTAGATCCTTGCAGGAGTAGCAGTTTCACCTCGCCAAGATGGCTCCGAACCTGGGTACATCGCTATGTTTGTAGTATCTGTGCCCAACCCGTTGCGAGTAGCCATCGATAGCATCCCGATTGTCCCCTTCATGCCATCCCTGATGGTACTGTCGTGTTCCACACCACGACACATGTGGTTTATGAGAAGAACACACATGCAATGACTCTAGTGGATCCATGTGGTTTATGACAATAACACACATCCAATGAACTCTAGCGGAACCATGTGGTTTATGAGAATAACACACATGTAATAAACACTAGTGGATCCATGTGGTTTAAGAGAATAACACACATGCAATAAACACTAGTGGATCCATGTGGTTTAAGAGAAAAACACACATGCGATGAAATCTTGTGGATCCATGTGGTTTATGAGAAGAACACACATACAACAAACTCTAGCGGATACATATGTTGTTTCTGAAAAGAACACACATGAAATGACAGTGGTGGATCCATGTGGTTTATGAGAAGAAAAAACATGCAATGACTCTCGTGGATCCATATGTGGTTTGTGAAAAGAACACACATTCAATGACTCTAGTTGTGGTTCATGAAAGCAACACACATGCAATGAAACTGGTGGATCCATATGTGGTCCATGAAAACAACACACATGCAATGACTCTGCTAGATCCATATGTGGTTTATGAAAAGAACACACATGCAATAACTATGGTGGATCCGTATGTGGTTCATGAAAAGGACACACATGCAATGAGTCCAGTGCTGGTTTATGAGAAGAACACACATGCAATGACACTGGTGGATCCATATGTGGTTTGTGAAAATAACACACATGCAATGAAAGTGGTGGATCCATGTGGTTAATGAAAAGAATAGACATGCAATGACTCTGGTGGATCCATATATGGTTGGTGAAAAGAACACACATTCTCTGACTCTAGTTGTGGTTCATGAAAACAACACACATGCAATGACACTGGTGCATCCATATGTGGTTCATGAAAACAACACACATGCAATGACACTGGTGGATCCATGTGGTTTATGAAAAGAACACACATGCAATGACTCTGGTGGATCCATATGTTGTTTTGTGAAAAGAACAGACATTCAATGAACTCTAGTGGATGTATATGTGGTTTGTGAGAAGAACACACATGGAATGAAAGGGGTGGATCCATGTGGTTTATGAGAAGAACAGACATGCAATGACTCTGGTGGACACATATGTGGTTTATGAAAAGAACACACATTCAATGACTCTAGTTGTGGTTCATGAAAACAACACACATGCATTAACACTGGTGGATCCATAGGTGGTTCATGAAAACAACACACATGCAATGACACTGGTGGATCCATGTGGTTCATGAAAATAACACACGTGGAATGACTCTGGTGAATTCATATGTGGTTTATGAGAAGAACACACATCCAATGACACTGGTGGATTTATATGTGGTTTGTGAAAAGAACACACATGCAATGACTTTGGTGGATGCATGTGGGTTATGAAAAGAATAGACATGCAATGACTTTGGTGGATCCATATGTGGTTTGTGAAAAGAACACACATTCAATGACTCTAGTTGTGGTTCATGAAAACAACACACATGCAATGACACTGGTGGACCCATGTGGTTCATGAAAATTACACACATGCAATGACACTGGTGGATCCGTATGTGGTTTATGAAAAGAACACACATGCAATGAATCTGGTGGATCCATATGTGGTTTAGGAAAAGAACACACTGATACGTTGCAAACATATCTATAATTTTTGATTTTCCTGGCTTGTTTTATATCTACTTTCTTATGTTTTGTCCACACTTTTGAGTATTTCTATACAATTTCTTGGACTAACCTATTAACAAGATGCCACAGTGCTAGTTGCCTGTTTTCTTCTGTTTTTGGTTCCAAGAAAGTCAAAAAATGAATATTCTCGAAATTGGACCGGACAAAAGCCAAAGTCGATATTTTACCGGAAGAGTCATGGAGCCAGAAGATGAGACGGAGAGGGCCAAAGGGTGGCCACACCATGTGGTGGCGCGGGTCAGCCCTGGCCGCGCCACCAGGTGGTGTGGGCCCCCTGGTTGGCCACCGACCTCGCCTCTTCGCCTATATATTCCTCTCGATGCAAAAACCCTAAGTCGTCAAGCCTCCAGCCAAGAAAAGTTCTGCAGCACTGCCACCACCGAAGGGGAGATTTGGGGGACAGAAAGTCTCTGTTTCGACACCCTGCCGGGATGGGGAAGTGCCCCCAGAGCCATCTCCATCGATCTTCACCACCATCTCCATCGCCGTTGCTGATCCCCATGATGAGGAGGGAGTAGTTCTTCCTCGAGGCTAAGGGTTCTACTGGTAGCTATGTGTTCATCTCTCTCTATGCATGATCATATTCTGATCATGAGCTTTGTAATCAAGTAGATCTACCTTGTTACTCAAGTGCTTTAATAGATCTCTGCTCTCCCCATGCGTGTGAAGTTGACAGTGTGCACACCATGGTGGCACTTAGGCTAGAGATTACAAATACTTGTTATGAGTTATATTTGGAGTTGGATGTCTTTATGAAATTGTGGTGTTTGTTTGAACCATCTAGTACTCAAGGTGACAGTGTGGGGTTATCTAGATGGGGAAAGTGAACTTTGAGGAGTGTTGCTATAGCCCTACCATGGATTAGAGTGTTCAACCGGAGAGTAGTTAAGAGTAGTATCATAAAGAGAAGATATTTATAAGACAGTGTTCACTAGTGAAAGTATGATCCCTAGGCCTTGTTTCTAAGCATTGAAAGACCGTTTGCTACTAGATCTGTTACATGTTTTCTTGCTTCCATCTTTATTTCAGTTTACCTTTAGTCTCTTCCACACCATCAAGCTATTTTCTAGCACCGCTATCTTAGATCCATACCACTTGTATTTTACTATCTCTTCGCTGAACTAGTGCACCTATACACCTGACAAGTGTATTGGGTGTGTTGGGTACACAAGAGACTTCTTGTATCTTGATTGCATGATTTCTTGAGAGGGGATACCTTTGACCACTTCCTCCTTGAGTTCGATAAACCTTGGGTGATCCACTTAAGGGAAAACTTGCTGTTGTTCTACAAACCTCTGCACTTGGAGGCCCAACAACTGTCTACAAGAATAGAAGTGCGTAGACATCACACACATGCAATGAACTCTAGTGGATCCATGTGTTTTGTGAAAAGAACAGACATGCAATGACTCTAGCCATGGTTAATGAAAAGAACACACGTGCAATTACTCTAGTGGATCCATGTGGTTCATGAAAACAGCACACATTCAATGACACTGGCGGATCCATGTGGTTCATGAAAATAACAGACATGTAATGACCCTGGTGGATCCATATGTGGTTTATGAGAATATCACACATGCAATGAACTCTATTGTGGATCCACGTGGTTTATTAGAACACACATGCAATGAACTCTAGTGGATCCATGTGGTTTATGTGAAGAACAGACATGCAATGACTCTAGCTGTGGTTAATGAAAAGAACACACATGCAATGACTCTAGTGGATCCATGTGGTTTATGAGAAGAACACACATGTAATGACTCTAGTAGATCCATGTAGTTTATGACAATAACACACATCCAATGAACTCTTGTGGAACCATGTGGTTTATGAGAATACCACACATGCAATGAACTCTAGTGGATCCATGTGGTTTATGAGAATAACACACATGCAATGAACTCTAGTGGATCCGTGTGGTTTATGAGAAGAACACACATGCAATGAACTCTAGTGGCTCCATATGTGGTTTGTGAGAAGAACACACATGAAATGATAGTGGTGGATCCATGTGGTTTATGAGAAGAACAAACATGCAATGACTCTGATCGGTCCAGATGTGGTTTGTGAAAAGAACACGCATTCAATGACTCTAGTTGTGATTCATGAAAACAACACACATGCAATGAAACTAGTGGATCCATATGTGGTCCATGAAAACAATACACATGTAATGAATCAGCTGGATCCGTATGTGGTTTATGCAAAGAACACACATGCAATGACTCTAATGGATCCATATGTGGTTCATGAAAAGGACACACATGCAATGACTCTAGTGCTGGTTTATGAGAAGAACACACATCCAATGACACTATTGGCTCCATATGTGGTTTGTGAAAAGAACACACATGCAATGATAGTGGTGGATCCATGTGGTTTATGAAAAGAACATACATGCAATGACTCTCTTGGATCCATATGTGGTTTGTGAAAGGAACACACATTCAATGACTCTAGTTGTGGTTCATGAAAACAACACACGTGCAATGACACTAGTGGATCCATATGTGTTTCATGAAAACAACACACATGCAATGCCACTAGTGGATCCATGTGGTTCATGAAAATAACACACATGCAATGACTCTGGTGGATCCATATGTGGTTTATGAAAAGAACACACATGCAATGACACTGGTGGATCCATATGTGGTTTGTGAAAAGAACAGACATGCAATCACTCTAGTGGATCCATGTGGTTTATGACAATAACACACATCCAATGAACTCTAGTGGAACCATGTGGTTTATGAGAATAACACACATGCAATGAACTCTAGTTGTGGTTCATGAAAAGAACACACAAGTAATGACACTGGTGGATCCATATGTGGTTCATGAAAACAACACACATACAATGACACTAGTGGATCCATGTGGTTTAAGAAAATAACACACATGCAATGACTCTGGTGGATCCATATGTGGTTTATGATAAGAACACACATCCAATAACACCGGTGGATCCATATGTGGTTTGTGAAAAGAACACACATACAATGACAGTGGTGGATGCATGTGGTTCATGAAAAGAACAGACATGCAATGACTCTGGTGGATCCATATGTGGTTTGTGAAAAGAACACACATTCAATGACTCTAGTTGTGGTTCATGAAAACAACACACATGCAATGACACTTGTGGATCTATTTGGTTCATGAAAATAACACACATGCAATGACTCTGGTGGATCCATATGTGGTTTATGAAAATAACACACATGCAATGAATTTGGTGGATACATAGGTGGTTTAGGAAAAGAACACACATGCAATGAACTCTAGTGGATCCATGTTGTTTGTGAAAAGAGCAGACATGCAATGACTCTAGATGTGGTTAATGAAAAGAACACACATGCAATGACTAGTGGATCCATGTAGTTTATGAGAAGAACACACATTAAATGACTCTAGTGGATCCATGTGGTTTATATAAATAAATCACATCCAATGAACTCTAGTGGAACCATGTGGTTGATGATAATAACACACATGCAATGAACTCTAGTGGATCCATGTGGTTTATGAGAAGAACACACATGCAATGAACTCTAGTGGATCCATGTGGTTTATAAGAATACCACACATGCAATTAACTCTAGTGGAACCATGTGGTTTATGAGAAGATCACACATGCAATGAACTCTAGTGGATCCATATGTGTTTTGTGATAAGAACACACATGAAATGACAGTGGTGGATCCATGTGGTTTATGAGAAGAAAAAACATGCAATGACTCTGGTGGATCCATATGTGTTTTGTGAAAAGAACACACATTCAATGACTCTAGTTGTGGTTCATGAAAGAAACACACATGCAATGAAACTGGTGGATCCATATGTGGTCCATGAAAACAACACACATGCAATGACTCTCCTAGATCCATATGTGGTTTATGAAAATAACACACATGCAATAACTATGGTGGATCCGTATGTGGTTCATGAAAAGGACACACATGCAATGACTCTAGTGTTGGGTTATGAGAACACACATCCAATGACACTGGTGGATCCATATGTGATTTGTGAAAAAACACACATGCAATGATAGTGGTGGATCCATGTGTCTTATGAAAAGAACAGACATGTAATGACTCTGGTGGATCCATATGTGGTTAGTGAAAAGAACACACATTCAATGACTCTAGTTGTGGTTCATGAAAACATTACACATGCAATGACACTGGTGGATCCATATGTGGTTCATAAAAAAACACATGCAATGACACTGGTGGATCCATGTGGTTCATGAAAATAACACACATGCAATGACTCTAGTGGATCCATATGTGGTTTATGAGAAGAACACACATCCAATAACAGTGGTGGATCCATCTATGGTTTCTGAAAAGGACACACATGCAATGACAGTGGTGGATGCATGTGGTTTATGAAAAGAACAGACATGCAATGACTCTGGTGGATCCATATGTGGTTTGTGAAAACAACATAGATTCAATGACTCTAGTTGTTGTTCATGAAAACAACACACATGCAATGACACTGGTGGATCCATGTGGTTCATGAAAATAGCACACATGCAATGACTGTGGTGGATCCATATCTGGTTTATGAAAAGAACACACATGCAATGACTCTGGTGGATCCATATGTGGTTTAGGAAAAGAAAACACATGCAATGAACTCTAGAGGATCCATGTGGTTTATGAGAAGAACACACATGCAATGACTCTAGTGGATCCATGTGGTTTATGACAATAACACACATTAAATGAACTCTAGTGGAACCATGTGGTTTATGAGAATAACACACATGCAATGAACTCTAGTGGATGCATGTGGTTTATGAGAAGAATATATATGCAATGACTTTAGCAGTGGTTAATGAAAAGAACACACATGCAATGACTCTAGTGGATACATGTGGTTTATGAGAAGAACACACATGCAATGACTCTAGTGGATCCATGTGGTTTATGATAATAACACATATCCAAGGAACTCTAGTGGAACCATGTGGTTTATGAGAATAACACACATGCAATGAACTCTAGTGGATCCATGTGGTTTATGAGAATAACACACATGCAATGAACTCTAGTGGATCCGTGTGGTTTATGAGAAGAACACACATGCAATGAACTCTAGTGGCTCCATGTGTGGTTTGTGAGAAGAACATACATGAAATGATAGTGGTGGATCCATGTGGTTTATGAGAAGAACAAACATGCAATGACTCTGATAGATCCAGATGTGGTTTGTGAAAAGAACACGCATTCAATGACTCTAGTTGTGGTTCATGAAAACAACACACATGCAATGAAACTAGTGGATCCATATGTGTTCCATGAAAACAACACACATGCAATGAATCTGCTGGATCCATATGTGGTTTATGAAAAGAACACACATGCAATGACTCTAATGGATCCATATGTGGTTCATGAAAAGGACACACATGCAATGAACTCTAGTGGATCCATGTGGTTTGTGAAAAGAACAGACATGCAATGACTCTAGGCATGGTTAAAGAAAAGAACACACATGCGACGACTCTAGTGGATCCATGTGGTTTATTAGAAGAGCACACATGCAATCACTCTAGTGGATCCATGTGGTTTATGACAATAACACACATCCAATGAACTCTAGTGAAACCATGTGGTTTATGAGAATAACACAAATACAATGAACTCTAGTGGATCCATGTGGTTTATGAGAAGAACACACATGCAATAAACTCTAGTGGATCCATGTGGTTTATGAGAAGAACAGACATGCAATAACTCTAGCTGTGGTTAATGAAAAGAACACATATTCAATGACTCTAGTGGATCCATGTGGTTTAGGAGAAGAACACACATGCAATGACTCTAGTGGATTCATGTAGTTTATGACAATAACACATATCCAATGAACTCTAGTGGAACCGTGTGGTTTATGAGAATAACACACATGCAATGAACTCTAGTGGATCCATGTGGTTTATGAGAATAACACACATGCAATGAACTCTAGTGGATCCATGTGGTTTATGAGAAGAACACACATGCAATGTGCCCTAGTGGATCCATATGTGGTTTGTGAGAAGAACACACATGAAATGACAGTGGTGGATCCATCTGGTTTATGGGAAGAACAGACATGCAATGACTCTGGAGGATCCATATGTGGTTTGTGAAAATAACACACATTCAATGACTCTAGTTGTGGTTCATGAAAACAACACACATGCAATGACTCTAGCTATGGTTAATGAAAAGAACACACATGCAATGACATTGGGTGATCCATATGTGGTTCATGAAAACAACACACATGCAATGACTCTGGTGGATTGATATGTGGTTTATGAAAACGACACACATGCAGTCACTCTAGTGCTTGTTTTTGAGAAGAACACACATGCAATGACACTGGTGGATACATATGTCGTTTGTGAAAAGAACACACATGCAATGACAATGGTGGATCCATGTGGTTTATGAAAAGAACACACATGCAATGACTCTGGTGGATCCATATGTGGTTTGTGAAAAGAACACACATTCAATTACTCTAGTTGTCGTTCATGAAAACAACACACAGGCAATGAAACTGGTGGATCCATATGAGGTTTAGGAAATAAACACACATGCAATGAACTCTAGTGGATCCATATGTGGTTTGTGAAAATAATAGACATGCAATGACTCTAGCTGTCGTTAATGAGAACAACACACATGAAATGATAGTGGTGGATCCATGTGGTTTATGAGTAGAACAGACATGCAATGACTCTGGTGGATCCCTAATTGGTTTGTGAAAAGAACACACATTCAATGACTCTAGTTGTGGTTCATGAAAACAACACACATGCAATGAAACTGGTGGATCCATACGTGGTTCATGGAAACAGCACATATGCAATGACTCTGGTGGATCCATATGTGGTTTACGAAAAGAACACACATGCCATGACTCTGGTGGATCCATATGTGGTTTATGAAAAGGACACATATGCAGTGACTCTAGCGCTGGTTTATGAGAAGAACACACATGCAATAAACTCTAGTGGATCCATATGTGGTTTGTGAGAAGAACACACAGAAAATGACAGTGGTGGATCCATGTGGTTTATGAGAAGAACATACATGCAATGACTCTAGTGCATCCATATGTGGTTTGTGAAAAGAACAGGAATGCAATCACTCTACTTGTGGTTCATGAAAACAACACACAACACACATGCAATGAAACCGGTGGATCCATATGTGGTTCATGAAAACAACACACATGCAATGACTCTGCTAGATCCATATGTGGTTTATGAAAAGAACATACATGCAATGACTCTGGTGGATCCATATGTGGTTTGTGAAAAGAACACACATCCAATGACACTGGTGGATCCATATGTGATTTGTGAATAAACCAGACATGCAATGACAGTGGTGGATGCATGTGGTTTATGAAAACAATAGACATGCAATGACTCTGGTGGATCCATATGTGGTTTGTGAAAAGAACAGACATTCAATGAACTCTACTCGGTCCATACGTGGTTTGTGAGAAGAACACACATGAAATGATAGTGGTGGATCCATGTGGTTTATGAGAAGAACAGACATGCAATGACTCTGGTGGATCCATATGTGGTTTCTGAAAAGAACACAGATTCAATGACTCTAGTTGTGGTTCATGAAAACAACACGCATGCAATGAATCTAGTTGTGGTTAATGAAAAAATCACACATGCAGTGACACTGGTGGATCCATATGTGGTTCATGAAAAGAACACACATGCAATGACTCTGGTGGATCCATATGTGGTTTATGAAAAAGACACACATGCAGTGACTCTAGTGCTGGTTTATGATAAGAACACACATGCAATGACATTGTTGGATCCATATGTGGTTTGTGAAAAGAACACACATGCAATGACAGTGGTGGATCCATGTGGTTTATGAAATGAACGTACATGCAATGACTGTGGAGGATCCATATGTGGTTTGTGAAAAGAACACACATGCAATGACTCTAGTTGTGGTTCATGAAAACAACACACATGCAATGAAACTGGTGGATCCATATGTGGTTCATGGAAACAACACACATGCAATGACTCTGTTGGATCCATATGTCGTTTATGAAAAGAACACACATGCAATGACTCTGGTGGATCGATATGTGGTTTATGAAAAGGACACACATGCAGTGACTCTAGTGGTGGTTTATGAGAAGAACACACATGCAATGAACTCTAGTGGATCCATATGTGGGTTGTGAGAAGAACACACATGAAATGACAATGGTGGATCCATAAGGTTTATTAGGAGAACAAACATGCAATGACTCTGGTGCATCCATATGTGGTTTGTGAAAAGAACACGAATGCAATCACTCTAGTTGTGGTTCATGAAAACAACACACATGCAATGAAACCGGTGGATCCATATGTGGTTCATGAAAACTTCACACATGCAATGACTCTGCTGGATCCATATGTGGATTATGAAAAGAATAGACATGCAATGACTCTAGTGGATCCATATGTGCTTTGTGAAAAGAACACACATCCAATGACACTGGTGGATCCATATGTGGTTTGTGAAAAGAACACACATGCAATGATAGTGGTGGATGCATGTGGTTTAAAAAAAGAACAGACATGCAATGACTTTAGTGGATCCATATGTTGTTTTTGAAAAGAACAGACATTCAATGAACTCTAGTGGATCCATATGTGGTTTGTGAGAAGAACACACATGCAATGACAGTGGTGGATCCATGTGGTGTATAAGAAGAACAGACATGCAATGACTCTGGTGGATCCGTATGTGGTTTGTGAAAAGAACACATATTCAAGGACTCTAGTTGTGGTTCATGAAAACAACACACATGCAACGACTCTAGCTGTGGTTCATGAAAAGTACACACATGCAATGACTCTGGTGGATCCATATGTGGTTTATGAAAAGGATACACCTGTAGTGACTCTAGTGCTGGTTTATGAGAAGAACACACATGCAATGATATTGGTGGATCCATATGTGGTTTGTGAAAAGAACACACATGCAATGACAGTGGTGGATCCATGTGGTTTATGAAAACAGACATGCAATGACTCTGGTGGATCCATATGTGGTTTGTGAAAAGAACACACATGCAATGACAGTGGTGGATGCATGTGGTTTATGAAAAGAATAGAGATGCAATGACTCTGGTGGATCCATATGTGGTTTGTGAAAAGAACATACATTCAATGACTCTAGTTGTGGTTCATGAAAACAATACACATGCAATGACTCTAGCTGTGGTTAATTAAAAGAACACACATGCAATGACACTGGTGGATCCATATGTGGTTTGTGAGAAGAACAGACATGCAATGACTCTGGTGGATCCATATGTGGTTTGTGAAAAGAACACACATTCAATGACTAGTTGTGGTTCATAAAAACAACACACATCCAATGAAACTAGTGCATCCATATGTGGTTCATGAAAACAACACACATGCAATGACTCTGCGGGATCCATATGTGGTTCATGAAAAGAACACACATGCAATGACTCTGGTGGATCCATATCTGGTTCATGAAAAGGACACACATCCAATGACTCTGGTGGATCCATATGTGGTTCATGAAAACAACCCACATGCAATGACACTGGTGGATCCATATGTGGTTTGTGTACAGAACACACATGCAATCACTCTAGTGGATCCATGTGGTTTATGAAAAGAATAGACATGCAATGACTCTGGTGGATCCATATGTGGTTTGTGGAAAGAACACACATTCAATGACTCTAATTGTGGTTCATGAAAATAACACACATGCAATGACACTGGTGGATCCATGTGGTTCATGAAAAGAACACACATGCAATGACTCTGGTGGATCCATATGTGGTTTATGAAAAGAACACACATGCCTACTCTTTCTATTTTCTATTTGAATCCCATATTCTGTCATACCCTTGGTTTTTTGATACTACTCAGTTTTTCCCTCTCTCTCGGTCACAAATCTCACAAAATCAAAAATGTGTGCTCACTCTGGGTGCTACACCCTGATTGGCTGACACAGATGTCACGCGGATCATGCCCACCAATCGTTGATCCTCTATGATCCAACGGGCAGGATAACCCCTCCCTTCTCCACTTTTTTATGCAGGGTCTATCCGTGCCACCGATACTTTACCTCCATAAACAAGTGAAAATCCATCTAAATAAAATAAATGATCATATTTCGAAGAATCTATCATCTTCGTCTTCTGGTTCGTCCTCGTCTTTGTCAACGCCATGGTCCTTGCCATCGCTGCCATCGGTGTCCTCCTCTGAGGACTCAACGCCGTCCCCTTCCTCATATAAGCGTGCTATCTCCTCATTGGAGTCCTCCTCCTCCTCTTCATAGTCCCACTAGTCCACGTCACTCTTCTCCGCTTCTGCCTCCAACTGATTGATGAACGCCTCCTCGTTGGCCGAGTCGGACTCGTTCAAATAGATGTCTCCTCTCTTCTTCCTGGTCTTCTTCTTGTTTCTCTTCTTGTCCATACTCGCCGGTGCAACACGCGCCCTCATCCTGGCTGCTACTTTGCACTCCTCCATCGCTGCAGGTACCCCACGCTCCTCTTGCACGGCCGGTACGAGCTTCAACATCGTGGTGTCCTCGGGTGCCGATGTCGATGGATCCTAGCGCGGTCGGACACGACATGCTGCCTTAGTAGGCGACTCATGAGCGCGAACGATGTAGCGAAGAGCAGGGGACGCAGGACGGTCAGTGGACGGCTTGGACCTTCCATTGCCACGACGAGGGGGCATCATGCTCGAGGAAGTTGTTCGGAATGGTCGGTGGCGGGTACACAGAGTTGGGTGCCGATATGATCAAGGACGAGCAATAGTTTCGTGCGTCGTGTACACGCATGCATTTGTCGATTATTAAAAAATGTAATATCTCACGTACTGAACATAATTTGATCACAACAAAAGTGGTACAGCATATTCTAGACTCGTAAATATCTTGTGCGTGCATGTCGACATGGAGTTCAATGGAGTTCGACGTGCCAACATGATCATGCAGTAGTTGCGCGCGTGACATGCACGCCGATGCCCATGATTACCACCCGGCTCCACTCATTTTTAAGGGTAATCTCGCACTCCTCTTATTATACACTGGATTTTAGGTGGCACCGAAGACCATTGAACTGTCCATTGCAATAAAGGCAAGTCCCATCGATTCCCTATCCCTGCCTCCCTTGCTTCTTTGAGAAGGTAGACCGTACACGGTGGTCTTGTATAATAGTAGTAGTACTACTGTACCATGGCCTGTACTCTTTGACTCTTCTCCCACACTAATCACTATCTTCTTCCTCCTGCCGCCACCTCCCTCCCCCTGCAAAGCCATGGCTCCCCTAAGGAGAGGCCGGTCGACCATCCTCGCGGAGAAAAAAGAGAGAGCTTGTCGCGAGTTAGTTCTTGCTCTACCAACCCTCAAGCCCCCCTCTCACTGAGGCCCAATCTCTCCTGAAAATGGCGCCGAATGTTCTAGCAGGTGAGGGCTCCTCCCGGTACGGTCTTCTTGTTCTACTTCTTCTCCATCTCCTTTACCATCATGATCTTATTCTGCTTCTTCTTGTTTTTATTCTTCTTGCTCTTCCTCTTCTACGTATTACAGGCCGGTCGTGGAGCCAGAATCCACCACGACAGAGGCGTTGTAGGACCTGTCCGGTCCCGTTCCACGTCTCAGCGAGGTAGCAAATCTCCACACTGTTATTTCTCTGAGTTGTGATATGGATTACTTAGATCGTGTCCGCCCCGCATTGTTTTTTTTCTTTTGCGAGTTGTATTAGTTTTCATGATTATGACTGGATCTCTTGGTCTTTCCTTAATAACAATGTTCATAGATTCAATATGGATTTTTTGTGATTAGGATTAGTTTTTCGTGGTTATGAATATATCTTTTGGTCCATTTTAACACTATTGTCCATAGATTCAATGGGGATTTTTTGATCTGTATTAGTATTCACCTAGAACCTGGAGTGTAATTATAGAATTTCTACTTGAATTAACATAAACGATGCAGCGATCAAAGGCCAAGTACCGTGACAAGGTGGCCACGATCTGTGTAGAAGGAGATCTCGCTAGATTTTGCACGTGACATCATGAGGCTGCAAAAAGTGCTTGACCGTAACTTGAACATGCAAGAATAGGCCATCAAGATAATCAACGAGCTCATGGAGGAGAAGAAGAATCTCGTGGAAAGGTGCACCCTCCTGCAGGACGAAGTCACCGAGTCACTCAGAGGATGCGTCGAGGAAACCAAGGCTGCCATCCGAGCCTACCATGATAAGAATCGTTGCCTGGATGCAATGAAAGAGATGAAGGAGGACATGAGGAGAGGGATCACTGTACTCGAGGGTGTTTGGAAAGAGAACGAGGAGCTAAGGGCTTGTCTGGAGGTGTATCGGAGCAATGCCCAAGTCTGATTCCCGTTAGAGGGGCACGAATAACAGTTCATGCTCCACTCTTTTTGTAATATTTAGGGTTCGGGGAGCAATGCCCAAGTTTGCTTCCCATTATAGGGTGCAATAAGAATCCTAGGGAAACTCCTTATCTATCTAGACATGTGTAGGTGTTCATGTTCATGAACGGACACCATGCACTCTTTCCATTATGTACCTGGACATGGGTTTCTACATTATGAGTTTGCCACTAGCCACTACTATTTGGTGACATTGGAAAAAAACCACAGCACACTAAACTACATATAAACCTTATTTTTCTCTGAAATTGAAATTATGAAGTGCCACTACTCGATTCATAAAATGTTGATTAGTCTTAGATTGCTTCTTCCTTGAAATTATGACAGTTCCACTAGTCGATTCAGTTAATTATGGAAACTAACCGGCTTGTCATGTTGAACTGAACAAACCATACTATGTATTTTTATTGCAGGGAAAGAGGCGAAATCTCAACCAAGACCTGGCGACCTGGCTAAATGACAAGATAACCATCCAAAGGGAGAAGCAGAATTCCCGGAAACTGGCCTTTGACCACCTGCGTGCTGAAGTCATGGTCCTTTTTGACAAGTGCTAGGAACTGAAGGAGGTAAACGCCGGCTAGGTGAAGCTTCCCAGGGAAGGTCGCACCTCGTCTAGGAAGCAGACGGAGATCATGAAAGGGATCTTGAAGGAAAATCGTCTGGTTATGGACCAACTTCTCGAATCCGTGACGGAGCACTATAACCTGCAGCAGGCGCATGACAAAGTACTAAAGGAGCTGGCCGATCTTAGGGAGGAAAACAAGCAGCTCCAGGCCAGGCTCGCTTGAACCCAACATATGTCTATTCAGTACTGAACTGCCTGGTTTATCCTCTGTAGTGGTGGTTTTGTAAACGTGAACTTAACTCTATGCACGATATGTGTGTTCATCTGAAATTAATTTGCTCGAGGATTGAGTTTGGCTTAGTTAATAAAGCGCAACTGCAAGTCTTAGAGTTAACTAGATTCAGGCATTGGCACAACATGAATTATTCATCTCAAATTTCCTTTATCCTCTGTAGTCTGTCCTTGTTCACCCTCACGTGCCTTCTTTAGTTCCTTCAACACATCCGCAATGCAGTACTCTAGCTTCTTCTTGTCTTTCCTAAGCTGATCCCTCTCCTTTTCTGCATTATGAATCAGCAACCTGAGAATATCCTGAAGCTTCTTTGCAATTCCAACAACCAAGCTCCCATTGATTCTGTCACTTAGTTTTGACTACAAATTCTCGATTTCTTGTTCCAGCTCCTTATTTCGTACCGATAGCTTGTATTTTTTTCAGCTGCATCAAAAGAATTAGTAAATCTCCCTGACCTTTCCAACTCATACATCTCCCATAACTGTGCCAAACATTTCTTAAGTGCATCTGGCCACTCAAGATCCACCCACTCTACTGCTTTACACACCAGGCCAACCTAAAAAAACACACACTATCGTGTTATGAACATACACGATACATTTTTCTTCATGTCACTGTTGCACATAATGTAAACAAACCTGATTTGTATAGCCCAAAAACCATCGCCTAGTGTTACTACCTTCGAATGCAACATATCTCCTCAGTTTTAGCCCATGGTCACATGGTACTTCTCCATCGAGATCTAGGCCATCCCATTCAGAGTCGTAGATCATCCGTGGTACCTATAGGTAAACACAAAGCTGGAATTGAACACGATTGCATGCACATATGGAGCTCGGATCCAGGGATTTACCAATGCCTAACCCTAGCCCGAGAAAATAGAGGAACTGACATCATGGAAGGAATACTCGATGTCAGAGAGAAGGTTGTCGCTGCTCGACTGGTTGTCCTCATCGTTCCAAGACTGCATGGTGAATGCCTCGTAGCCAATGACGGCAATGGCGTTGGCGTTAGTGAGGGGAGAGAGAGAGAGAGAGAGAGAGACGAAAGTGAAGTGTGTCACCGCTGCAACAATGACTAAATTGGCATGTTACAATAGTTTAATGGATACCATGCCCTTTCCCTGGATTACTGTCTCCTGCCTAATAGGGTTTCTCTTCATACATTCTTATTTCAAATATTAAACATGTACTCCCTCCATCCCAATTTCATTGCCTAAGGAAAACATACCAGTATACTACATCATCTCAAGAAACAAAATTATGTCAACTACAAGGTACTTATGCATCACTTGTTCAGTCATGGTTTCACAGAACACTACATTAGAATCTCTCAACAAACATAATCACAGAAACAAGTATATTACATCAACTCAAGAAACAAAATCATGTCAACTACATGGTACTTACATATCACTTGTCCAGTCATGGTTTCACAAAACATTACATTACAATCTCTCAACAAACAAAATAACAGAAACAAGTATAGTACATCATCTCAAGAAACATAATCATGTCAACTACAATGTATCTATGCATCACTTGTCCAGTCATGGTTTCACAAAACATTACATTACAATCTCCCAACATAATAATAGAAACTAGTACAGTACATCATCTCAAGAAACATAATCATGTCAACTACAATGTACTTATGTCTTATTACAACAACGATGGTTTCAGTGAGGAGAGTGACATGTCCAAAAATCTCAACAGCTCGCACAACATTATATCGCTATTTCTCAACAAACATAATCACAGAAACACGGTCTAACTGCAATAGCAATCAATGTTACAAATGTAGGCAGGGGAACCCACAGTCCATATGACAAGCCTAGGGTAGCAGCTCTCATCAGATCTCATCAACGTCGATCAGCTCATTCTGTTCAGCCAGTACAGGGGCCTCTACATCCACTATAACCTATTCAACAACATCAGAAATGGTACCAAGGAAGAACACCTTCCTGGTTCGGTTCTTTTGTTGCATAATCTGCATAAGATCTTTACTATCCAAAACCTCTATGAATTGCTACTTCTTGTGATGCCACCACCGGATTTGCGCCATCTGCTTAGGGCTAATACTGATTTCCTTACTGAGCATCTCTCTCATTTCATCAAGAGTTATGTTTTTGGAACCGACAGTGATCTCCATAGTACATGACGAAACTGGCTTATTAACTCCCTCATCAAGTTTTGCCATGTATGAATCCACCTCTAAGTGTATACTAAACTTATCTAGATCAGCATCTATTGGTCCGTAGTCTCTAGGAGCCGAAGCTCTAGAAGCAAGATCTCCAGCATCTGCATACACATCATCAATCATCGCTTCAACTTTCACCTTATGATCAGCTGCGCAACACTCGCAAACCATCTGAAGCTCATGGGAGTGCTCAATTTGCACATAGGTATCATTCATGTTGCGCCACACCTATTTTGTCCTCTGTCTAGAACCCTAGGGAATCCTAGAGGCAAGCATATCTACCAGCTGCGAAACAGACACAACCTCTTTGCAATTCACAAGCAGATGCACATCTTGCCCGAACACAACCCTCTCGCAACCAAAATCTAGTTTTGCAGTGTACTAGCGAACATGAACTGTGAAGTCATATAGGTCTCTTGTATCAAAGTTGTGCCTAATTTGATTAAAAAGGGGAACTTTTCAGTTCATTCGATTCTATTATGTTGTAGTTAATCTACTTGTAAGATAAGACACAGATAAGAAAAAATCACCTCTTGCTCTTCTCCTGGGTTTTTTTCTTCGAGATCTGGGTGCCACATCCGCCCACCGGAGCCCAACAATCCGATGTCGGCCTTGTTTTTCTCTTCAACCCGCTGCTCGTAGGTACCTTGGGAGCAGAATCCTTGCTGACCTCCTCGCTAACCGGGGCTAAAGACCTCGCCGCTGCTTCACGTTGATCCCTAGACTCTAGACTCGATGGACCCGAATCATTCGGTGACGTAGCTACAACCTTTGCCTTGCAAGACATGTTGGGCCGCTGTCGTCGGATTCGGTGTCGGGGGAGGGAGAAAAAAGGTCTGCCACCGCCGGCAGATTTAGGGTCGGGGAAGGGAAGAAAAAGGACCGCCACCGCCGTAGCCAGATTCAATGTCGAGAGTTAGGAAAGTAGAGTAATGGATTTGCCCCTACGACACATGCAGGGTGGCTAAGAAGAGAGACCGGCGAAGAAGGGGCACAACAGGAACTAGTGTAACGGAATATCTTGACTTAACGGGCGCGATTTGAAAATATTGGGTTTGGTCATCATTCACTCGAAACATCCCTCTCAGCAATTGACGCCCCAACTTTTTGAATCGCGTGACTAAAATCAACTTGGGTACCGCGATGCACTAGCGTCTCAACTTTCGGGCTACAAAATGATATTCTCCTCCAAAGATGCCGGAGCTGGTGCGTGAAAGCTAGAGTGCCTTAGTTAAAGGCCGATGTATCCAGGATAACTTTGTCATGGTGCGGCAAGCCACGGTAACCTTGTTCCGCCGCAAGGAGCCTTCCCTTCTCCTGAAGCTCGACGTGCCAAAGGCTTTCGACAGCCTAGCTTGGCCTTTCTTGATGAATATTCTTTGGCAACAGGGTTTGGATCTCGCTAGATCCGGTGGATCATGCTTCTCCTCCGGTCTGCCAAGACAAAGATCCTGATCAACGGGGGTGTCGGTGCAGCCTTCCGCCACAGCCGCGGGCTATGACAAGGAAACCCACTCTCTCCTCTTCTCTTCATCATGTCCATGGACGTTCTTGCTTCCATGTTGAGGATAGCTGAGGGCAGCGGGTTGTTGGCTGATCTCTCGGTGGCAAGGATCAAGCACCGAGTTTCCCTCTATGATGATGATGTTGTGGTTTCCACGCGGCCTACCACTCAGGATCTTGCGGGGGTGCATGACATCCTCAAGTGTTTTGGGGACGCTTCAGGACTTCATATTAACTACACTAAGAGTGCAGCGACTACTATCAGGTGCTCACCTAAGACCCTTGTGGATATTGCGCCGGCCCTCCAATGTCAAACTATGTCATTCCCTGGCACCTACCTTGGGATGCCACTTTCCTTGTGGCGCCTCCAGAAGCGGGAACTGCAAGTCATCCTCGACAAGCTTGCTAACAAGCTTGCTCTTTGGAAAATGTGGCTACTGGCGAGAGAGAGGGGCGTGTTACCTACGTTCAGACTATCATGATGGTGTCTGTCATCTACCAGTTGATGGATTTGGACATGGATGTCTGGTTCATCCAAGCGGTGGACAAGCTCTGTTGGGGCTTCTTGTGATGTGCAGGGCGGCAACTGTCTTATTGCCTGGCACCTTGTGTGTCAACCTAAGCGCTTGGGAGGGGTGGGGTTCAACAACCTCAAATTCCTAAATGTTGGCTTGTGCACCAAGTGGCTTTGGCTCGAGAATACCGACTCGGCTTGTCCATGGAATGGACTTCAGCTCCAAGTCCAGTACCAGGCTACCTCTCTCTTCAATGCTTCTATCCATATTATCATTGGTGATGGCTTTGGTGTGCTTTTCTAGGTTAATCCCTAGATTGACGGGCTGGCGGTCGAAGAAATTTCTCCCGCTATCTTCAATCTAGTCAAGGTGTGGACCATAAGACAACGATCCATCAAGGAGGGCATCGTTAACTATGCTTGGGCCCGCGACGTCGCTGGGCAACTCTCGGTTGATGCCATTGTCTAGTACCTCTTGCTCTAGAACAAGGTGGTCGTGGTCTAGGTGGAAGGCAGTCTCGACACCTTTCATTCGAAATGGACAAATGATGGGGTATTCTTCGCCCGCTCGACCTACCTCGCTCTTTTTGAGGGATCCATGAGGCTAGCCGGTACCACCCATGTATGGTACTCCTTTGCCCCCATGGCCTATAGGTTGCACGCCTGGCTTGCGCTCTGATGCCGCTGCTGGACAACTGACCAGCAGTTGGGGCGCGGGTTCGCCACACACACCATTTGCCCCCTCTGCAAAGTGGACGCTGAGACACTTGACCACATCACCATGATGTGCCCCTTTGCATTGCATATCTAGCATGGTGTCAATAGTATGCTTGGCGCCAACCTTCCCCCACCATGCCATCTCTCTCTGACTGGTGGCCTCTGGCTTTAGGAAGCAAACTCTCTCGTCATGTTAGTCTTTAGGACCCTATGGCTTGAGAGGAACGAGCGTGTATTCGACGCTAGAGAGACTCCAGCCCATCAGGTGTTAGAAGAGGTAGTCAGTATGTGGCACTCTTGAAACTCTTGCAGAGGTAGAGGTGGGAGTGCATGAGGCGTCATGTAGACCTACAAATGGGTATCTCTTCGGTACCCTAAGTGGTTGCCAGCTAGAGGGTTTCACCCCAACACGTTGTTATCTGTAACTTTGTCGGACCTTGTCCACCCCTTCGAGCTTAATACAAAACCCATAAATCTCCTGCGAGTACTCGAAAAATAAACATCGGGGCCTGATCCGAGCTAGAAAACAGTTCTCTCTTCTGCTCTTGCAAAAATTTTGAGGTAGTGACTAATCCTAACCTCTGAACTATCCACTTTTACAAACTTACAAAAATCAATCTTGAGTAGATAAAAATCTAACGTCAAAGATGAAATGCAAAAACGGTGAGCGTACCAGGCTCCTCTTAGAAGCTGCAAGGATAACATGAGAGCAGTCTGATTCCACTATGATAGGTAAAGTGTTGTGCACCAAGGCTAGCTCCAGCCCCTCCCGACATGCCCATAGCTTAGCTTCTACAGCTTCAACACATCGCGGCAAGAATTGGCATGCCGAAAAAATGATCCTCCCATAAGCGCGTCTGAGCGCCATGCCACAGCCTGCTGCGTCATCCATCGATTTAAACAAGCCATCAATAGATAATTTAACCCAAACCAATAGGGGGATTTGACCAGATTTTAAAAGGGGGGGTCTAATGGGCCGCTCATGATGGAGAACTGAGACAACATCAACCGACACTTGTTTCCCTTTAATGATCACTTTTGTAGGCTCATCAAAATTTCTCAAAATCTTCATATAGCTGCATAGCATAGGAACCTCTTTGATGGCTCAATAGGTGGTAGATTTTGAAGGATACGTGATAGACCTGTATATTTTGATGTACAAACTCTTGTAATATCTGCAACGGGTGTAAACTGATAGGAACTAGTCCTTAGGACGTGGACGCTTCTCGTGGCATGATAGCATCTGAGCGTGGGCATGATGCCCTCCTCCTGTTGTATATGTACCCTGACTTTGGGTAATGGAAAGTGTGCGTTGAGTGCATATTCAGAAAACTATCTTGGTATCAGAGCCTGCTTTCGTCTCCCTCCCCTCCGATGACCACTGAATCTGCTTCCGTCTCCCATGTTGGCCCAGCCCCGACAATACTTTCGTCGGGACGATGACCCACAATAGCCCCTGCCGTCGAGTACTTTTTAGCGACGCCGGCAACGAAGCTAGCTAGCCTTGCGATTGATTTATCTAGCTAGCAGCATAGCTCACGAACCTGAAAAACAGATTGATAGCTATACGCGCGTATCGCGCGTCTTTCTTTCTTTTCTCTGCTTCTGTCTCACACGGTTGTACAAAATCAAGGTTACATGCATATATAGCACCTGCTAGCTACCTCTTGCAGTACTACTCGGTGACTAACTCCTAGTCCTACTAGGTTACATCAAGTATATAGAACGGACACACACGTGTGCTCTTCGGAAACAGCAGGACCTCATACGTATACCAATTGTATACGACGGAACCATGATGTCGTGCCGGCGTGCAGCGTGATTAATCCTATTAATCACCCCCTAAGCACGATGCACTCATTTTCACGTCCTGGATCCCAAATACACTAGCTCCTCCTTACGGGTGTCATCCACGGCATTGCTTTCGCCGTCCCCTTCCTCGGCACCCATGTCACCGACTTTGCTTTTGTTGGCTTCTCCATGGCTTCACGCCAACAATCCCTTTTGTCCGCGCCCTTCTCCACGCCTTCACGCCGACTGTCCTTTTTGTCCGCGTCTTGAGACATTATACTTGGTTTGATGAAGTACTTTCTCATCGATGCTTCGTATATTTGATCTTCTGCTTGCCCGTACTCTTGGATGCAATAGAACAAATATATAGGAGCTAGCTCACGTTGGTTGCCTAGCAAAGCTAGTTTCCTACTGTGACTAGCAATTCTAACTTCTACCTGCTCTTGACCAACGTCGTCTTCTGGCTCATCTGGAGTAGCAATGCACAGGTTGCCTACATGTAGTGATTCGTCTTTTCCTTTTGAATCTCTTTCTGGCATGTTTCCTTCTAGCTTCTCTATACCACGTGAAAAGCCTCTTGATGGATCTGCACCCCCTATTGTTGGGTCTCCTCCATCTGTCTGGCCACCAGTCCACACTCTTGGATCGTCGCCTTCTGGCCTTGCTGGCATGTTTGCTGGGCTTGGTTCAACTCGCCCTCCTCTTATAATTGCTGGGCAAACAAGTGCAGGTATCGCTGCGCATGCATCTGTGCACCCCTTCCGGTTCCATATCTTCTGGCTATGGACTAGCCTTTTCTTCAAACTTTTTGTCTTCTGGAAGAATCCCTAGTGCTTTTGGCCTAGTGTCCATGCCTGGAGCACCTCCTAGGCCTTCAACACCTTCTGGGCCCGAACTTGCTGACAAGGATAAGCTTGGTTGATCCATATTTTCTTCATACTCAAGATCCCACGTGACGTGAAAAGTTGGATATCTCGGTTCGTTGTAGACCCAATTCCATGACTCGCCTTCCTCAAAGATTACGGCGCCCCTGACAACCACCTTATGGGTATAAGGATTGCATAGACGGTATTCCTTTGAGCCTTCATAGCCCGTCATGATCATTGGAGTCCTCTGCTCTGCCAATTTACTCTTATGGTCAGACTCTGTCTTGAAATGCGCCACACACCCAAAAGCGCGAAGATGATCAACCCAGGGCTTTCTCCAATACCATGCTTCATATGGAGTCATACCAAGCATACTCTTGGTCGGTGCCCTATTCAGCAAATAGACCTCCGTGTTGACTGTCTCACCCCAGAACTTTCCTGGCAAGCCTTTGCTTTTTATCATGCTCCTCACCAAGGCCACCACGGTTTTATATTCACCCCCAAGCTGTGCGTAGGGATTTTTGCTTCCCCTCCGCCTCGATCTCTTCGGCTTCCTTAATCTTCTTGAATGCATGTAGAGCTTGATCTGTACTTTTCAGCAACACAATCCACATGTATTGACTGTGATCATCCACCACAAGCATGAAGAATTCATTGCTAGACGGGGTTACCGGTGAGATTGGACCGCATACACTGCCATGAATGAGTCCCAAAGCTTCACTTGCCTGAAACATGGCTTCACGTGGCAACGGGGCACTCCGTTCCTTGTGATCCACATATGGTAGATCGTGATCCACTTCTTCCACAATCTCCATAGCCGGTGATGGAGGATCCTCCTCATCCTTCAGCTCAGTTACTTCGAGCATCAGCATCATCGGTCCAGCATCTCCTTCCTGGGCGATGAGAGCCCTTTCTTTCGACGATTTCTTGCAATCCTTCTTGAAGTGACCCAGCTCGCCGCAGTTATGACATCTTACTTTCTTTATGTCAAACTTCCTCCGCGGCAGAGCCTCGTCCTCGTCCTCCCCTGCGATATACTTTTTCGCTGGGCGAGAATCTTCTTTATCACTCCTGCTGCCGGATGCTTTATCGCCCTTCTTCTCCTTGGCGTACAATGCTCGAGCCATAAGCATGAGATGCTCATCCAATTTCTCATCGCCGTAGGTGATCTTCATCCGCTCGTCGTGAGCCTTGAACCATCCAACTAGATCATCCATCGTGAGAGTCTTGAGATCAACGCATTGCTCGATCACCGAGACAATGGGCGAGTAACACGGCGGCGCCACGCGGAGGAAACGCCTCACGATAGAGATCTCCTCCAGCTTCTCGCCAAGTCCACGAATCCCATTGACCAGTGTAGCGACCCTTGAAGCAAACGCGTCTAGCGTCTCATCTCCTCCCATCTCCAGATTCTCGTACTTCTTCCAGAAGGTTTGTAGGTTCGCCTCACGGATGCGATCGTGCCCAAGATTTAGCGTCTTAAGCGTATCCCACACCTCCTTTGCAGATTTCTTCGAGATCAAGTGCTGCTTCACATCCATCGGCATCACCGAGCAGATGGTCGTGAGTGCCTGTCGGTCCACGTGGTACTTCGACACGCCCTTTATGAACTCGTCTCCGCCTGGATCGACAGCCTCCCAGAGTCTGGTACCTTCTAACGCCCGATCACCCACATCGTGAAGTTGTCGCGGCTGTATCGTGGGTACTGTGTCATCACCGGCGCGACAAGTCCTTTAGCCGCACCGGAAGACTAGCCCACCGTTACTAGGATATCCTCCACGAGGCTCTAATACCAATTGTTGGCCCAGCCCCGACAATACTTTTGTCGGGACGACGACCCGCAATAGCCCCTGCCGCCGAGTACTTTTTGGTGACGCTGACGATGAAGATCCGACGAGACGCTTCCTGGAGACACGCATGTACACCACAACAATGAAGCTAGCTAGCTTTGCGATTGATTTATCTAGCTAGCAGCACAACTCACGAACCTGGAAAAACAGATTGATAGCTATACGCGCGTCTTTCTTTCTTTTCTTTGCTTCTTTCTCACACGATGGTACAGGATCAAAGTTACATGCATATATAGCACCTGCTAGCTACCTATTGCAATACTACTCGGTGACTAACTTCTAGTCCTACTAGGTTACATGCAAGTATATAGAACGGACACACATGTGTGCTCTTCGGAAACACCAAGACCTCATACGTATACCAGTCGTATACAACGGAACCATGACGTTGTGTCAGCGTGCAGCGTGATTAATCCTAACATCCAAAACCTCCCACTCTGTCGATAATGGCATCTCCGATGTTCAGCCCCTCTCTTCCCAACTTTCCAAAGTTCAGCTACTACCATCCCCTCCCACCACCAATGGTGTTAATATCACCAAATACATCAAATTCCATCTAGATGCCACCTCCGGGAACTACCACAAGTGGAGAAACCTCTTTCTATTCGTCCTCTCCAAGTACAACGCACACGATCACGTCGAGGTGGAGACCTCGCCGCACCTCGCTGACGATGAGTGGTGCTCTACGGATATTGACATCATGTTGTGGATCTACTCCACGATCTCCGGCGAGCTTCAGGATGTCATCCTGGTGGAGGACAGCACCTCCTTCACAGCATGGAAGATGGTGCAACACTTCTTCACCAAGAACAGCGAGGGGCATGAAATTCTGCTCAACAAGGAGTTCAAGAACCTCTCTCAGGGCGACATGTCCATCGTCGCCTACTGCCGCGCACTGAAGGGAGTTGCCAACCAGAAGGAGGACATCGGCGCTATGGTGTCCGACAAGAAGCTCACCATGCGCCTAATCGATTTTCTTGGGGACAAATTCAAGATGCAAGGTGAGCTCCTGGAGAGGTTGAAGCCGTTCCCTTCATTCATGCAGGCGCAGTCAAGGCTGCAGCTTGCAGAGGAGAAACAAAAGTCCAAGGAGAAGGCCACCCCGCAGATCCTCGACGTCAACAACAGCACCTCTGCCCCACACTTCTGGGGAAACTACTACACCTGTAGAGAGGTCGGCCACCCGGCCAGGAACTGCCTGGCGGGCGGGCGCGGTGGCTACGGTCCGAACCAGGGCCATGGAGGCGGCCACGGTCAGAAACAAGGGCACAACAGTGGCCCTAGGGCTATGGCCAGCAATGGGGAGGCTAGAGAGGTAACTTCTATCGTGGCGGCTACAACAGTGACGATCGCGGCGGCCGCAACGGCCGTGGACGCGGATGCAACGACAACGGCGTGCGCGGGGGCTACAATATTGGCTACAGGCATCAGCAGCAGGGGTACGGCGGTGCCCCATATGGTCAGCAGTAGCAACAACCCCACCCTCATTGGGTGGAACCCAACTCTGTCGGAGTCCTCGGACCTCGTCCTGGCATGCAATCCCAGACGTACCATGTGATGTTCTCCTCAGGATCAGCGCCTCCCATGCAACCCTTGTACATGTCACCAACGCCAAGCTCCTTCGACTACCCCGCCATGTTCCAGAGCGCAGCCAGCTTCAACAACTCACACCCTGCCTCGAGTGGATCATGGACTCTGGTGCTACCACGCATGTCACCAAAAGTTCAAGTAATCTTACCTCGTTTCATTCCCCTACAAACGATTAATTCTCATCGCATTGTTGTTGGAAACGGTTCTAAAATTCCTATATATTACATCGGCTCTACTGTTCTTCCCTCTACTCCCTTCTCTCTTAGTCAAGTTCTTGTCTCCCCCTCCATCATTAAAAATTTGATTTCTGTCCGTAGATTTACCACCGATAAATCGTGTATTATCGCTTTTGACCCTTATGGCTTCTCTATGAAGGATTTGGCAACGGGGAAAATTCTTCTGAGGTGCAATAGTCGTGGCAACCTCTACCCCTTCTATGCCGACTCAATGTTTTCAGCTGCCACTCTTTCGGTCTCCACCACGACACGTGATCTGTGGCATCGACGGCTTCGTCACCCTATCGATAGTAGTCTTTCCAAAATTGTTTCCACTGATTGCTTGCAATCATCATGTAATAATGGCGTCAGATTATCTCCTCTTTGTGAGGCTTGCCAATTAGACCGCCAACCGAGACTTCCTTTCTCCACATCTTCTAGTTTTACTACAACACCATTTGAGCTTATTCATTGTCATTTGTGGACCTCACTCGTGTCAAGTTTCTCAGGAAATCAATATTATCTTGTCGTTTTAGATGATTATTCGCATTACTCCTGGACATTTCCTCTCAAAAACTAATCTGACACGTCTCCCACCCTGCAACGCTTCTTTGCCTTTATTAAAACCCAATTCGATGTGATCATTCACTGCATTCAATGAGACAACGGTGGAGAATTCATTAACCATGATCTTCCATTTCTTTCTGCCAATGGTGTCTCCTTCCGTCTCACATGTCCACACACGTCGCCACAGAACGGTAAAGCCGAGAGATTACTCCGTACAACCAATAACATCATCAGCACGCTTTTGGTTCAAACCAACATGCCCCTCACTTTTGGGTCGAAGCTCTTCACACTTCCACGCACATCCTGTACACCCTTCCAGTGCCATCCATCACGCAACACCTCACTACGTCCTCCTCAGCCAACACCCAGACTACTCCCACCTTCGCACATTTGGATGCTTGTGCTACCCAAACCTATATGCCACCTCGCCACATAAACTTGCCCCACGATCCACACGATGCATCTTCATCGGTTACCCATGGGAGCAAAAAGGGTATCGCTGCTTTGACCTTGCCACACGTCATGTTATCATTTATACACACGTCACATTTGATGAGTCAACGTTCCCCTATGTTTCCCATGTGCAGGCCATGGGGAGTCCACCACTTTAGCTAGCCACACACGATCTAGCCCAAATCCCCATCGGGATCCGCCTCCTTCCGACATCCTCTACGCATGCATCCGCCTCGGGATCACCGCCACTAGATTCTCCCGCCCATGCGCACGTGTCGCCCGGATCTCCCTCGGGCTCCCTGCCACATAACTCCCCCGCGCCAGAAACCGCGTCGATCGGGTCCCCCTCTACCAGCTCCACTGTACCGGTCCCCATACCAGATTCCCCTCTGACAACTCCTCCGCAGGCACGTCGCCAGAACCCGCCTCCCCACGCCATTCTGGTAGAGCCACCCAAAAATGGACACAGGATGCACACCCGAGCCAAAACTGTTTTTTTACCAAAACGTTTATTTAATCGCTCTGCCGCCACCACTACTATTTCTTCCATTCCTTCCTCCTACAAACAAGCTCTTAAAGACCCAAATTGGCACCATGCAATTCTTGATGAATTTAACACTTTGTTACGGAACAACACTTGGTCACTGGTTCCTTGTCCTGCAGGTGTGAACCTGGTGATGGTAAAATGGATCTTTTGTCATAAAACCAACCCAATGACACCCTCTCACGATAAAAGGCTCGGTGGATACTCCACGGCTTCACTCAACACGCCGGGGTCAACTACGACGAGACATTTAGCCCAGTTGTCAAACCGGCAACCATCCGAGTGGTACTTTCTCTTGCTACATCTCATGGTTGGGGTATCAATCAACTTGACGTGAAAAATGCCTTTTTGCATGGCCACCTCCAAGAAACTGTTTACTGCCACCAACCCTCTGGTTTTTCGGATGCCACCTTTCCAAATCATGTGTGCCACCTCAATAAATCCTTGTATGGCCTTAAACAGGTGCCACGTACCTGGTTCCAATGATTCACCACCTTCCTCCTCTCTCTCGATTTTGTCGCTTCACGCTGTGATTCCTCACTCTTTATACTCCGTCGTGACACACACATTGCTTACTTACTTTTGTATGTCGATGCCATTATTTTGAAAGTCAATACCACCACCCTCCTTCGTTCCATTATTTCCTCATTGCAGTCTGAGTTCTCCATGTCCGATATTGGTGAACTTCACCATTTTCTTGGTGTCAACGTGCACCGCAACTCCTCCGGGCTTTTCTCTCACAGCTATAGTATGCGCTTGAACTTTTGGACCGGGCCAATATGCTTAACTACAATCCGATCTCTACTCCCATCGACACCCGCGCAAAACTATCTGCTAGCGATGGCCTTCCACTCCATGATGCTTCCCTCTACCGCAGCCTCGCAGGAGCCCTCCAATACCTCACTTTAACCAAACCTGACATAGTCTATGCGGTCCAACAGATATGTCTCTTCATGCATGCACCGAAAACCTCCCACTTTCAGTTGATCAAGCGCGTCTTGCGCTATTTGCGCGGAACATCTCATCTTGGGCTCCAATTCTACCGCTCATCCACCCATGAAATCACAACATATAGCAATGCCGATTGGACCGGGTGTCCCGACACTCGCAAATCCACTTCAGGATTTTGTGTCTTCCTTGCGAGCAACCTTGTTTCTTGGTCCTCGAAACTCCAGCCCAGCATTTCTCGATCGAGTGCGAAGGCGGAGTACCAGGCGGTCGCGAACTGCATCGCCAAATCTTGTTGGATGCGCTAGCTTCTCATCGAGTTGCACCTTCCACCCACTCGTGCAACCATCGTCTACTGTGATAACGTCAGTGATATGTATCTGTCGTCGAACCCTGTCCAGCATCAGAGGACCAAACATGTGGAAATCGATCTGCATTTCGTCCGTAATCGAGTTGCACTCAACGAGGCCAAGGTTCTGCACATCCCCACCACAACACAGTTCATTGATGTCTTCACCAAGGGACTATATCCATCGGTGTTCATGGAGTTTAGATCTAGCCTGAACATCGTCACCACCGATGTTTAGACCGCGGAGGGCTGTTGAAGGATACGTGACAAACCTTTATATTTTGATGTACAAACTCTTGCAATATCTTTAACGACTATAAACTGATAGAAACTAGTCCTTAAGACATGAACGCTTCCCACGGCACGCTCAAATCGCATTTGAGTGTGGGCACGATGCCCTCCTCATGTTGTATATGTACCCTGACTCTAAGTAATGGAAAGTGTGCGTTGAGTGCATATTCAGAAAAATATCTGTAGATCCTTTTCATGTGTGACTTCGTTGCGATTATGCCTGGCACACCATGTTACAAGAAGTATGGCATCGACCATCTGTTCAGGTATAGAGGCCAACAATGACTTGAACCAAGTTGCAGAATTGAGCTGCACATCCTTATTCGATGGAAAATTCTAGATTTGTCTCATGGTTCTCCAAAGCCTAAATGCATGAGGGCAGTAGTATAAGGCACGAGTCTCATTTTCCATCTCCATCCAACATATGTTACAGATCTCAGTAAGTTGCAAAATTTCTTCTCAGTTTGTTAACCTCTATGGCCAGCGCATTTGAGGAAGCTTTCCAGCCAAATGTATTCACCTTTGGGGGGATATTGGCATGCCATATTCTTGACAAACTTGGGTCATCCCCAGCTGGACGATTGCTATACGTGCAAAAGGATCTCTGCTCGGGTGACTCATTGAAAGCCAGCTTGTACCCACTCCACTCCTGATAGAAAATATGCCTGACTTCTCCAATTGCCATGTTATGACATCATCCATCGCCCTTCTTGAGGGTTTTATTTATTGACATTTTGGCGTAGAACAGTACTTGGCCTTGTACTGGTTTCATGTTAATATAGGCCCAAAGGGCAACAGGCATACATGGTTCAGTATACACATACATAGTCGTATGGTATACAATATAAAAGGAGAAAAATCATATACATCATCTAACACATCCCCTTAATCTAAACATTTGGATAGGTTAAGATTACACTTAAACTCATCTAGTTTCTTAACTAGAAGTGCCTTTGTGAAACCATCTGCTATCTGGTCTTTGCTTGAAATAAACTCGATCTCTAGCAAATTATCTGCAACTCTTTCTCTAACAAAATGATAATCAATTTCAATATGCTTAGTAAGAGCATGAAACACAGGATTAGCAGACAAATAGGTAGCACCCAAGTTTTCACACCAAAGACATGGCTTTTCTTGCAACTTTACTCTCAATTCACCAAGTGGAGCTTCAACCCATATTAACTCAGCTGTAGCATTGGCCAAGGCTTTATATTCAGCCTCAGTGCTAGACCGGAAAACTATAGCTTGTTTTCTAGCACTCCATGAGACCAAATTTGGTCCAACAAATATGGCGAACCCACCAGTGGATCACCTATCATCAAGATAACCTTCCCAATCTGCATCTGAAAATGCACTAAGGAGTGTAGAAGAAGATCTTGCAAATGTAATTCCAACATTTAGAGTATCTTTTACATATCTGAGAATGCGGTTGACTGTTGTCTAATGTTCTGTAGTTGGAGCATGAAGGTACTGACAAACCTTATTAACTGAATAGGATAGGTCTGGACATGTCATAGTCTAATACTATAGTGCTCGAACAATGCTTCTGTATTGAGTGATATCATCAGGACCCAAAGGTGTACCACCAGTGAGGGAAAGTGGCTCGGTGGGAGACAATGGAGTTGGCGCTGATTTGCAGCCACGCATACCAACCTTGTCAAGTAACTCTGTAGCATACTTTTAATGTGTCAGAAGCAAGCAACTTTGTGTCTTCTTAACCTCAATACCAATAAAAAAGTGTAAGTCGCCTAGATCCTTGATTGAAAAATTCTCATTAAGATCTCGAAGCAGGGCAAAAATAGCATGATCATACGAGCTTGTTACTATGATATCATCAACATAAATCAGAACAAACACAGTGATATTTGACTTGCTGTAAAGAAATAATGAAGTACCAGCCTTCGAAGGTGTAATACCAAGATCACACAACTTGGAACTCAGCCTAGAATACCAGGCTCAAGGAGCTTCCTTCCATCCATACAAAGCTTGATCAAGCTTGCAAATGTGATGCGGAGCATGACGATCTTCAAAACCTAGAGGTTGTCTCGTGTATACTTCCTCTTCCAGAACACCATGAAAAAACGCGTTCTTGACATCTAGCTATCGTAGGCACCATCCACAAGAAAAGAAAAGAGCCAAAATAGTCCTGGTGGTAGCAATTTTAATCACAGGACTAAAAGTATCCACATAATCAATGCCATACATTTGCTTAAACCCCTTTGCAACCAGACGTGATTTGTATCTATCAATTATTCCATCTGCCCTTTTTAATGCGATATACCCATTTGTAGTCAATCAAATTTTTATTTGTGCTTGAGGGAACAAGTTGCCAAGTATTGTTTTCCATCAAAGAATTGTATTCCTCCTCCATTGCTTTGCACCAGTTTGTGTCATCCAGAGCTTCTGTCAAAGTATTTGGTTCACCTGTAGAGGAAAACATGATGTATCCAATGGTTCCATCAGTATATATTTTTTTGGGTTTCTTATACCTTTTGGGAGTCATGTGCATGGAGGAGAAGGCGGTGCAGTAGGTTGCACTGGCGAGGGAGGCTCCAGTGATTGCGAAGAAGAGTTCGCCACAGATCATGTTGTAGAGGAAGCAGCCGTAGAGGATCTAGAGGATCCACCCGTGCTGGGCAAAAGTGAGTCAGCCAACAACGACGGGTCCCCTGGCATGGTCGAGGAGGCATGTAGGGGTGTGGCCGTGGGTGCCCGCCTAGTCGGCGATAGACACGTGGAGCTGGCAAGGCGGTCTCGGTCGAAGAAGCGGCGACCGAACACGGGAGAATCCACGCGGGGAGGTGAAGATATGCCTCGGGATCGGATGCCTCGGGATGATGCGGAGCAGAGGAATGTTCCTCCTCATTTTCAGTGTCCATTTTGTCATTTTTTGCATGTTGATCTTCTCCATTTTCTTCACTGCTTGAGATGATTTTGATGCTGTTTTCACTAGAGTTTTCGGTTGCTTCTCAACCATGTGACACATTAGTGATAGGAACAATAGGCATAGTATGATCATCAGTATTTTGTGCACCCTCTTGGTGAGATGGCGCAGAGGATGGAAGAAGCAAGATTTCTTGCTTGAGAAGGGCACCGATGTTGGGATGGAGAGCTTTGGAAGGGAAAAATGTTTTCATCGAATACAACATCGCGTGAGATGTAGACACGGTCTATGGACACATCTAAACACTTGACACCTTTATGGAGGGGGCTATAGCCTAGAAAAACACATCGTTTGGAGCGGAAAGAAAGCTTGTGTTTGTTATAGGGACGAAGACTGAGCCAAGAGGCACAGCCAAAGACACGTAAAGCACCATAGTTGGGTGTAACAGTAAGAAGACGCTCAATGGGAGTCTCAAAATTTATGAATTTGCTAGGGAAAATATTAATAAGAAATGTGGCAGTGAGAAAACCTTCATCCCAAAACTTAAGAGGCATGGATGCATTAGCAAGCAAGGCAAGACCAACTTCAACAATATGATGGTGTTTTTATCTCAGCAGAACCATTTTGTTGGTGAGCAGGTGGACAAGAGACATGATGTGTAATGCCAATATTTTGCTCAACAAACTGCTGATAATTAAGAAAATCTTGATAAACATTAGAATGCTTTTTAAGCAAATATATCCAAGTAAATTTGCTAAAATCATCGATAAATCTTACATGATATGTATGTTTTCCCAGAGAAAGAGGAGTAGGGACCCATACATCAGACAACACTTGCTCCAAAGGAGAAGTGGAAACACTAGTGGATATGGGATATGAAGTTGATGGCTCTTGGCTAGTTGACAAGAGTCACAAACATATGGAGTGCTTTCTGGGGTGTAAGCTATATTATTTCTCCTAAGAATTTTTGTGTAACATCCCAAATCTTTAATCAAGGTTAATCAAGATCCAAATCACTCGATTTGGGGTTAACAAAACCTTTTTCCATTTAAAATATTTAAGCATGCATATGAGTGTTGCATTTAAATAAGAGTTGTTTTGAAATGCCATGATTGTGTGTTCTAATGGTTGTAAAATGATTCTAAGGTGAATGTCACATCATCTACATCATTCCCAAGCAAATTCCAAAGAAAAAGAAATCAAAAAGAATTAAATAAAGGAAATGGTCACTTTTGCCATTTTAATCCACTAGCCCACTTTGGGTGTTCCTAGGACTCAAATTCCAACAAAAACAATTGTGGATCTTTGCACCCCTTGCTAGTACAAGTAGTGATGTACCAAGGCCCACTTTGTGTTCTGCCAAAAACATTTAAACTCTAAATTTAAATGACAATTGAAAATGGAATCTAGTTCATATGTCTAGATCACCCTATTTCAAAAACCATCCAAATGAATTCCATTTGAAAAAGCCTAGGAACCATAGATGTTTAAGCATGTGACAAACCACTCCACAAAATTTCATTTCAAAATTCCAAATTTGAATTCTTTCGGCCATTTGGTCGAACACCTGGCAGGCACAGAACCAACACACTAGTCACTTCACTGTTTCTACAGGGGATTGCCACCCATTTGGACCCCATTTACTCCCTCTGTCCCTCCTAGTTCTAACCAGGCCGAAACCAACCCATCCCCCAGTCCCTAGCGCCAGTACCACGCCACCCCGAAGCCATGCCCGCCGGTCGATCATGCGCAGCTCGCAGCAGACCACCAGCCCTTCTCCACCGCTCCAGGAAGCAAGGTGTGACCTCACCGCCGTCCATGGTCCACCTCACGACCACTGCCACGCCCTGGACCACCGAGGAAAAGCCCCACACTATCCTCTCTGCGCCACGCCAGAGGACGCCAGAGCGCCATCACCGCCAGCATGCCACACGCCGCGCCTCGACACCAGACCACGCGCGCCGCTCCACCTTGACCACCTCACCCCGCCAGACACGGCCGTAACCCGCCGCTCGACCCACACTCGCCAGGAACCGCGTCGAGCACCACCTCTATCTCCCAGAGCGTGCGATGCTCCCGACCGATAGCCACCACCCCTAGCATCGCCATAAAGCTGTAGAGGACCGCCAGGAGGCAAGCCACCGTCCGCCTATGCCACCTATGCCGATAGCACCATGTATCGTCATCACCGACGAGCTCCGTCGACACCTCTCTGCCGCCTCGCCGCGCCTATATAAGCAAGCCTCCCCAGAATGAATTCGTCACACATTCACACTCCCCTCTCTCCACTGGTCCTTCCACACCTCTCGCCGGAGCCGCTCGAGTAGCCAGCTGCCGGAATTTCGCCGGAGGCAGCAGCAGCAGAGGAGGAGACGCTGCCATCAATTTCGTCCATCCCAGCCTCTGCCGTGACTTTGCTTGAGCCCGCCGTTGTCGACTCGTTCGTTTGCCCGCCTCGCCACACTCGCTGGAGCCCTGGTACGCCCCCACGGCACCTCCGCCGCGTAGCTAGGTTTTTGTCTCGCTGGCGACGTGTTCATCGTTGACGACGACCGTGAGACGTTGATCTAGTTCTAATCCTACGGTCCACACTTCCCCATACCGCTTCGCGTGTTATGAGACACTGACAGGCGGGACCCCCTGTCAGCTGTCCTCTGTGCCGCGGAGTGTACTTGGGCCGACCAAATTAGTTTCCCGCGCTAGCCTTGTGATTCAAATTAGGATTTTTCTTTTTAGACTTAAACTAGATTATGTCCCTTAGTTTGAAAATCAATTCAGAGAGTTCTACAAATCCAAATTAAGTGATTCCAATTTTTTGGAAATGTACTTTAAATATCTATCCAAGCCCATTGGATTTAAATCATTTAGATGTAGACATCTCTCCTAGTAAAAATAACAAGACAGAAGCTTTTTCACATTCAAACATTTTTCTAAAATCAACCATAATAACTTTTGGGTTGATTCTAACTCTCAAAAATTACATTTAACCATAACTATTTGAATATGTAATAATATTAAGGTTTGCATGCAGTGACTTTGGACTAGTACCAAAATAATGCTATATAGGCATTTCTAGTCACTTTAAATCATTAAATTTTAAACTTAAACTTATTAAAATGTGATCCAACATTTAAATCACATTCCCATGCATTAGAATATGTGGTGATGACATGTGTCCACATGATCCCATATTTTAATTGGTGAATATTAAATCTTAGTTAATTTCAATGAGTAGAAATTACTTTTCTCAAATAAAATAAATGAAACTAGTTCATTAAAACCTTGTGATGTTTGTGATGATACTAGATCATCAAATGTGTGCCTTAGTGTGCTAAGTAGACTAGTTAAGTATTGTTTGGTGATTGTGTTTTCCGTATGTATTTATAGACGATAGTACCGACCAAGTCTTCGAGGAGGAGGAGTTCTACCAAGGGGAGGAGGAAGAGAATTTCAACCACTGCACTACACAAGGCAAGCCTGGCACTTCAAGTAAACTGAGCAAGCTATTGTTAGCAAGCTAAAATTAAGCTAGATGACCTAAGCAAGATGCCTTAAGCATGCTTTGGTTATACATTTTTGACTATTACCTACTCCAAGTTTTATTTATAAGCTTTACCTTCTTTACTTTACCCATGTCCTTTACTTTGTTTAAAGGTAGCATAAAGAGTATAAAACTTGACCTATCTAGTTAGACTTAGATGTCGTTCTATGGCATGAGATTGATCTTAGCATCCCACTTTAGTGAACACTCTTAACTTGGTAGTTTAGAGCTAAACCAAAACCTTGATCACTTTAGATGGGAATACTTGGAGAAAATGACTTGTGAAAACCTTGGAATGATGAGTCATTCTATTGAGATGTTTTGACATGTGTTGAGAAACACAAATGGTTTATCATGATGAAAATGTAAGGCATGAGACTTAGCCCTTTTATAAAAAAACTGATGGTTGGGTTCGGATGCGATGCCATTCCAAATTTACCGTACAACCACAATACCTGAATTGGGTAAGGCTTAGCCGAAAGTTTATATGCATTAGTATTAGTTCCCTCATGGGAGAGGCTTGAGCTGAGGCTACCTCTCAATGTTGTCCACCTATGCAGTGCCCAGGATGACAGATGGCCATGGCTGGGAGGCCAAGCTCATAGGAGAGGTGCCTATACTAGAGTGTGTAAAGGAAATGTTATGTTTGATTATCTGCATACTAAGTATGATGATTCAGGGTTATCCCTGACAGATGTATTGAATTTTGTGGTGAAAGTGTACCACCTCTGCAGAGTGTCAAACTATTCGAATAGCCGCGTCCGCGCTTATGGACAGTTGGAGTGGCCATATTGTTCCGTTGTCAGATGTTTTCAAAATGACTTATGAAATGAATGATGAATCTTGACTTGACCACAACAGGGTTATGACTATGAGACTAGCTTCCCAACTTAAGTGATTCTAGAACTTTATTTTATCTTTCTTTGTTTCAGAACTCAGCTTAGGTTTCAAACTTAACTTTACAAATAAACTTAGCATTCCTACTAGAACTATCTTACTTGTTAGTGATAGTTTGCGAGTACTTAAAAGAGTACTCATGTCTTTGTCCCTGGCTATTCCTATGGCCAGACTATGAAGAGGACTACCAAGAGGAAGGACAGCAGGACGGCTATGATAACTAGGACTATCTCCCATCTTCAGCATTGCATGTGACACTGAAGATGGACCCCACCACTACGCTTATTATTTTATCTCCGCTGCTTGTTGTATTAAGACTAGATCATCAGATCCTTTATTTGTGTAAGACCTTTTTATGGTTTGTAATGGATGATGTACTGTGATATCCAATATGTTATGTCTCGTAAAAATGGTAATCCTGGGATTGCGATGTATGGCATAATAGGCATCTGGGATTAAAAATCCGGGTGTTGACAAGTTGGTATCAGAGCCATCCTGACCATAGGAGACCCTAGTTAGAATGGACGTCTGAACAAAAACTTTGTATTAAAAACCTGAGTGAGTATTTATGAAAACTATTTCCTCTCTTATCCTTGGGATTCTTTCTCTGAAAAAATTCATGTTCCTCAAAATTCTTACATTACTACATAAAATCTGGACACACTTGATCACTTCACTAACTTTCTCATCCTAAATTCTTATAGATGGAAGCTCAGTACAGCAAGTTCTACCAGTTGGGCAACGAAGGCCAGCTGATCTTCGAGAGGGATCTAGATGCACTGTCTGAGTACTTGGAGCGTCCCCATTCGGAATTTCTTGGAGCTCAACTCCCTGGTCCCCTAGGAGGATATTTACAATGGCTAGTAACTGTTGATCTTCGAGGCAAGATAGAGGCACCAACGTCCGGGAGGATTCAGTTCTCCGTGAGAGAGAACAACTACCTAGATGGATTAGCCAGGGCAATGCATGAAGCTCTCGCTCGTCTCTGCACACAGAATGTCAACTTGATCCAAGGAACCCGCTTTGCTCACTATGCAAGGAGTGATTCTATGGGAATGCCCCTAGAGATGCCAAGTCACCCAGAGTTGAAGCGTCAAGTGGAGAACCTTGACTTCCTGCTATACGACAGACAGAAGGAATTGGACAATGCTAGAGAGTTCGCCAACCACAACCTTGCCATTGCTGCCTAGAAGGCCTAGACTTTCTCACTGCTAGTCAAGGTTCACCAGTCTCTTCGCCGTCAGTGCGCAAAGAAGGATCGCACCATCGACCGTCTTCGCAAGAAGGTGGCCGAACTCGAGAAGACCATCAAGGAGCAAGAAGCTCAGCTGGTAGCAAAAGAAGAAGAAGAGGAAGGTGAAGATATCCAAGGGGATATTGACTCATACCTTAGAAATGATGATGATTATCTGGAGGATGATGCCATGGATGTCTACACCGACGATGATGACTCCGACTTCATTGATGATGAGTAGATGCACTAGATCACCATTATAGGAGTGAGGAGTATCGGTCCCATTGTATCGTAGCTCACAGAATCGTTCTTAAAACCATCTGTTTTCCTTTGATGTTGTGGTGTGTGTGAGTTTGTATTGTGTGCTTTGCTTGAATGAATGAAAAGAAGTTAGTTGCAAAACCTGAGTCAAACTCAAAGTTTTAGCTTTGAAACCAAAACCCTGAACCTTAGAACATTCCCTCTTACCCCTTTATCTATCTCAATCTTCAGATGACGCATGGAAACCAAGGAGGGAGCAGCTCATCGTAGGACCCAATGTTGCAGATTCTGCAGACTCTTATTGCAGACCGTGAAGCTAGTAGGGCAGAGCACCAAGCAAATCTAGCCACCCTGCAGCAGATCGCCCAGATGGCTCACAATAATCAGAACCATGGAAATCAGGATCATCCAGGATCCAAGCTTAAAAACTTCCAGAATACCAATCCCCCAATCTTTAGTACTTCGGAGAACCCACTGGATGCTGATGATTGGTTGCAAACAATGGAGAACAACTTAGAAGTAGCCGGAGTGGATGCCAACAAGAAAGTTCTTTTTGCCGGCCACTATTCGGCAGGAGATCCAAGAGCATGGTGGAATAGCACCCGCATGATGAACCATGGTCAAGTGATGACATGGGAAGCCTTCAAAATCAAGTTCAGTCGCACCCACGTGCCGCAGGGTCTAGTCACCAGAATGAGAGATGAGTTCAGAGAGTTAAAGCAAGGCAGCATGACTGTAGTGGAGTACCGTGATAGATTCTTGTCCCTTGCCAGGTATGCACCTGATGATATCAATACTGAAGAAAAGAAGAAGGAGAGATTCCTGAACGGACTGGATGATGAGATGCAGACAGTTCTCGTCAACATCTGTTTCATGGATCTCAAAGAGCTAGTCGACTCTGCCATTTAGATGGAAGGGAAGATTAATCAAGCAAACGACAACCGCAAACGTCGGATGATGCACCAAGCTGGATCCAACAGTCACCAGAAGTACCATCCCAACCCGTCTGCAGGATATGCCCCGTGGAACAACTGACCCCCAATGTCTCGCCCAAGCTACCCCAACCGTAGCGGAGGGAAAGTGAAGTCCGGAGGAAACAACAACAACCCTGGCAACTCCAGCAATTTCAACCGTGCACCTCCCAAGCACAACAACAACAACAACACTGCACCCAGAACTGGAAGCAATGTTGTGCCCATGGCAGCAAAAGACAAGTCTCAGATCACTTGTTTCGAGTTTGGAGTGAAGGGTCACTACTCCAATGAGTGTCCCAAGAAAATTGCCGCCACTGCCAATGTGAATGCCCCAACTCAACAGCAGCGTCGTATTCAGCCCGGAAGAAGATTCGCCCCAGGGAACCCTCACAACCGCAACGGCCGTCTCTTCCACATGAACGCCGAAGAAGCCCAAGAAGCGCCATATGTAGTGTTGGGTATGTTTTCTATCAACTCAGTTTTAGCGAGAGTGTTGTTTGATTCTGGAGCATCGCACTCATTTGTCACCGAAGAATTTGCATGCACTAGTAAGATTCACCCAACCAACTTGAAGCATGTCATGATAGTTCAAATCCCCGGTTCAACTACAAAAGCTAGAAAAATTTGCAGAGCTGTACCTATCAGAATACATGGGATAGATTTTTATGCCAATCTAATAGTACTTGGAACCAAAGGTTTGGCAGTAGTACTAGGAATGGATTGGATGTCAAAGCATAAAGGATTGATAGACTGTGCCAAGAAAGCCATGACCCTGACCAGTAGTTCTGGAGTATCAGTAGAGCATATATCTGAAACCTTACCTCGTCAATTCAAGTGCAACAAGAGTCTAGCCCTACCCACCATAGACCAAGTCAGAGTAGTCTGTGAATACCCCGACGTATTCCCAGATGAATTGCCCGATATGCCCCGGATAGGGATATTGAGTTCATTATTGAACTAATCCTCGGAACCGGTCCCATAGCTCAGAGACCCTATAGCATGAACCCTTCAGAGCTAGTGGAATTGAAGAAGCAGTTGGATGTTATGTTAGCAACAGGCTTGATTCAACCAAGCGCATCGCCATGGAGATCGCCCATGTTATTTGTTGACAAGAAAGAAGGAGGCAACCGTCTGTGCATAGATTACAGGAAGCTGAATGATGTCACAATCAAGAACAAGTACCCCTTGCCCAAGATAGAGGATCTATTTGATCAGTTGACTAGTGCCAGAGTGTTCTCAAAGATCGATGATTCATGCAACAGATATTCCAAAGACCGCCTTTACTACTCGTTATGGATTATATGAGTATACGGTCATGTCTTTTGTGTTAACCAATGCCCCTGCTTATTTCATGAATCTCATGAATAAGATCTTTATGAATTTTCTAGATAAGTTTGTCGTTGTGTTTATCGATGATATCCTTATCTACTCCAAGTCAGAAGAAGAGCATGAACAACATCTGAGAATCATCCTTGAAACCTTGAGAGAGCATCGGTTGTATGCCAAGTTCAGCAAATGTGAGTTCTGGCTGAAAGAAGTAGGATTCCTGGGACATATTGTGTCAGCCGGAGGAGTCGCTGTTGACCCCGCAAAGATCAGAGATGTTGGAGAATGGGAAGCCCCAACCACTCAAACCCATGTCCATGCATTTCTCGGATTAGCGGGATATTACCGCAAGTTCGTAGAAGGATTTTCGAGCATCGCAAGACCCATGACCCAATTGTTGAAGAAAGACAAGAAGTTTGAATGGACCGACAAGTGTGAAGCCAGTTTCCAAGAGCTCAAGAAGAGATTGATTTCAGCCCCAATATTGATCATGCCAGATATCAAGAATTCGTTTGATGTGTATTGTGATGCATCCAAGATTGGTCTCAGATGTGTATTGCTGCAAGAAGGCAAAGTCATCCCATATATGTCGCGACAACTGAAGCAACATGAGCAGAACTATCCTACCCATGATCTTTAGTTAGCAGCCGTAGTTTTGGCATTGAAGACCTGGCGTCATTATCTTATGGGTAATCGTTGTGAGATTTACTCAGATCACAAAAGCTTGAAGTATATTTTCACTTAGAAGGAGCTGAATATGAGACAAAGGAGATGGATAGAGTTAATCAAGGATTATGACCTTGACATTCACTATCTCCCCGGCAAAGCCAATGTGGTAGCGGATGCTCTAAGCAGATTGCCATGTAGATTAAACACCATGATCAAGGAGAAGCAACCAAGTTTGTATGAGGAGTTGGAGCAGTTTAGAACTGAGCTAGTTAGCAGCAGATTTTTAGCAAGCATCGAACTTCAACCCACTTTGATTAGTCAAATCAAGGAAGCCTAGAAGGGAAATGCAAGTATCGACGGAATCAAATGTCGTATTGGTACAGGAAAGGTACCAGGATTCACCAAAGATGAAGGAGTTTTGTGGTACAAAGGACGTATCGGCGTGCCAGCAGATTCGGAGCTGAAGCAAGTTATCATGCAAGAAGCTCATGATACTCTTTATTCTATCCACCCCGGAGGAACGAAGATGTATCAAGATTTGAAGAAGCAATTTTGGTGGCACAATATGAAGAGAGAAATCGGAAGCTACATCGCCAAGTGTGTCATCTGTCAGAGAGTCAAAGCAGAACACCAGAGACCCGTAGGACTGTTGCAACCCTTGCAGATTCCGGAATTGAAATGGGATTCCGTCAGAATGGACTTTATCACCGGTTTGCCTACTTCTAGTAGGGGAAATGACTCAATTTGGGTCATCGTTGATAGACTATCCAAGGTAGCTCATTTTATACCTGTCAAGACAACCTACCAGAGTTCGAAGCTAGCAGAGTTGTACATTGCCAGCATTGTCAGTCTGCATGGAACCCCCAAAACCATAGTGTCGGATCGAGGAACCCAATTTACCTCGAGATTTTTGCAAAAAGTCTAAGAAGGATTAGGAACCTAGTTGAATTTCAGCACAGCTTATCACCCGCAGACCGACAGACAGACTGAAAGAGTCAACCAAATCTTAGAAGATATGTTAAGAGCTTGTGTGCTCGAGTATGGATCAAAATGGGAAGACTGCCTTTCGCAGAATTCTCATACAACAACAGTTATCAAGCCAGTTTGCAAATGGCCCCATTTGAGTTTGTATACGGAAGAAAGTGTCGTACCCCTTTGAATTGGTCGCAAGTAGGAGAGAGTCAGATTTTTGGACCCGACATTCTACGAGAAGCTGAAGAGAAAGTTCACAAAGTTCGTGAGCACCTCAAGACCACCCAATCCAGACAGAAGAGTTATGTTGACAAGAGAAGGAGAGACCTGACTTTCAATGTCGAAGATTTTGTGTGTCTCAATGTTTTAGTCTGAAGGGAAAGTTAGCCCCCAGGTATATTGGACCATTCAAGATTCTAAATTGCCGAGGAGAAGTATCGTATCAACTAGAACTGCCAGAAGAGATGTCAGCCATCCACAATGTGTTCCATATCTCGTTACTTCGGAAGTGCCTAGAAGTGCCGGAGAAGACCGAAGTTTTCAAGAACATCGATCACCGAGCTGTTGATATCAATAAGGATCTGACATATCGTGAAGTGCCCATCCGTATCTTGGAAGAAGCTTACAGAACTACCAGAACCCGGAGTATCAAATTTCTCAAGATTCACTGGAGCAATCATACCGAAGAAGAAGCCACTTGGGAGCGAGAAGATTACATTAGGACTGAGTTTCCAGATATCTTTAGTTCTTAGTTTTGTTTCTTAAATCTCGAGACGAGATTTTTGTTTAAGGTGGGAAGGTTTGTAACATCCCAAATCTTTAATCAAGGTTAATCAAGATCCAAATCGCCCAATTTAGGGTTAACAAAAACTTTTTCCATTTAAAATGTTTAAGCATGCATATGCGTGTTGCATTTAAATAGGAGTTGTTTTGAAATGCCATGATTGTGTGTTCTAATGGTTGTAAAATGATTCTAAGGTGAATGTCACATCATCTAGATCATTCCCAAGCAAATTCCAAAGAAAAAGAAATAAAAAAGAATTAAATAAAGGAAATGGTCACTTTTGCCATTTTAATCCACTAGCCCACTTTGGGTGTTCCTAGGACTCAAATCCCAACAGAAACAATTGTGGATCTTTGCACCCCTTGCTAGTAGAAGTAGTGATGTACCAAGGCCCACTTTGTGTTTTGCCAAAAACATTTAAACTCTAAATTTCAATGACAATTGAAAATGGAATCTAGTTCATATGTCTAGATCACCCTATTTAAAAAACCATCCAAATGAGTTCCATTTGACAAAGCCTAGCAACCACAGATGTTTAAGCATGTGACAAACCACTCCATAAAATTTCATTTCAAAATTCCAAATTTGAATTCTTTCGGCCATTTGGTCGAACACCTAGCAGGCATAGAACCAACACACTAGTCACTTCACTGTTTCTACAGGGGATTGCCACCCATTTGCACCCGATTTACTCCCTCTCTCCCTCCTAGCTCTAACCAGTCAGAAACCAACCCATCCCCTAGTCCCTAGCGCCAGTACCACGCCACCTCGAAGCCATGCCCGCCGGTCGATCATGCACAGCTCGCAGCAGACCGCCAGCCCTTCTCCAGCGCTCTAGGAAGCAAGGCGTGACCTCACCGCCGTCCATGGTCCACCCCACGACCACTACCATGCCTTGGACCACCGAGGACAAGCCTCGCACTATCCTCTCTGCGCCGCGCCAGAGCACGCCAGAGCGCCATCACCGCCAGCACGCCACACGCCACGCCTCGACACCAGACCGCACGCGCCGCTCCGCCTTGACCACCTCACCCTGCCAGACACGGCCGTAACCCGCCGCTCGACCCACACTCGCTAGGAACCGCGTCGAGCACCACCCGTGTCTCCCAAATTACGCGACGCTCCCGACCGATAGCCACCGCCCCTAGCATCGCCATAAAGTCATAGAGGACCGCCAGGAGGCAAGCCACCATCTGCCTATGCCGCCCATGCCGATAGCACCCTGTATCATCGTCACCGACGAGCTCCGCCCACACCTCTCTGCCGCCTCGCCGCGCCTATATAAGCAAGCCTCCCCAGCATGAATTCGTCACACATTCACACTCCCCTCTCTCCACTGTTCCTTCCCCACCTCTCGCCAGAGCCGCTCGAGCAGCCAGCCGCCGGAATTTCGCCGGAGGCAGCCGCAGTAGAGGAGGAGACGCTGCAGTCGATTTCGTCCAACCCAGCCTCTGCCGCGACTTTGCTTGAGCCCGCCATTGTCGACTCGTTAGTTTGCCTGTCTCGCCGCACTCGCTGGAGCCCTGGTACGCCCCCACTGCACCCTGCTGTGTAGCTAGGTTTTCGTCTCGCCGGCGACATGTTCATCGTTGACGACGACCGTGAGCCGTTGATCTAGTTCTAATCCTACGGTCCACACTTCCCTGTACCGCTTCGCGTGTTATGAGCCACTGACAGTCGGGACCCCCTGTCAGCTATCCTCTGCGCCGCGGAGTGTACTTGGGCCGGCCCAATTAGTTTCCCGCGCTGGCCCTGTGATTCAACATTAGGATTTTTCTTTTTAGACTTAAACTAGATTTTGTCCCTTATTTTGAAAATCAATTCAGAGAGTTCTACAAATCCAAATTAAAGGATTCCAATTTTGTTTGAAAGGTACTTTAAATATCTATCCAAGCCTGTTGGATTTAAATCATTTAGATTTCGAGATCTCTCCTAGTAAAAATAACAAGACATCACCTTTTTCACATTCAAACATTTTTCTAAAATCAACCATAATAGCTTTTGGGTAGATTCCAACTCTCAAAAATCACATTTAACCATACCTATCTGAATATGTAATAATAGTAAGGTTTACATGCAGTTACTTTGGACTAGTACCAAAATAATGCTATATAGGCATTTCTAGTCACTTTAAATCATTAAATTTTGAACTTAAACTTATTAAAATGTGATCCAACATTTAAATCACATTCACATGCATTAGAATATGTGGTGATGATATGTGTCCACGTGATCCCATATTTTAATTGGATAATATTAAATCTTAGTTAATTTCAATGAGTAGAAATTACTTTTCTCAAATAAAATAAATGAAACTAGTTCATTAAAACCTTGTGATGTTTGTGATGATACTAGATCATCAAATGTGTGCCTTAGTGTGCTAAGTAGACTAGTTAAGTATTGTTTGGTGATTGTATATTTCGTATGTATTTATAGACGATAGTACTGACCAAGTCTTTGAGGAGGAGGAGTTCTACCAAGAGGAGGGGGAAGAGAATTTCAACCACTACACTACACAAGGCAAGCTTAGCACTTCAAGTAAACTGAGCAAGATATTGTTAGCAAGCTAGAATTAAGCTAGAGGACCTAAGCAAGATTCCTTAAGCATGCTTTGGTTATACATCTTTGACTATTACCTACCCCAAGTTTTATTTACAAGCTTTACCTTCTTTACTTTATCCCAGTCCTTTACTTTCTTTAAAGGTAGCATAAATAGTATAAAACTTGACCTATCTAGTTAGACTTAGATGTAGTTCTATGGCATGACATTGATCTTAGCATCCCACTTTAGTGAACACTCTTAACTTGGTAGTTTAGAGCCAAAAACTTGATCACTTTAGATGGGAATACTTGCTGAAAATAACTTGTGAAAACCTTGGAATGATGAGTCATTCTATTGAGATGTTTTGACATGTGTTAAGAAACACAAATGGTTTATGATGATGAAAATGTAAGGCATGAGCCTTAGCCCTTTTATAAAAAAACTGATGGTTGGGTTTGGATGCGATACCATTCCAAATTTACCGTACAACCACAATACCTGAATTGGGTAAGGCTTAGCTGGAAGTTTATATGCATTAGTATTAGTTCCCTCGCGGGAGAGGTTTGAGTTGAGGCTACCTGTCAATGTTGTCCACCTATGCAGTGCCCAGGATGACAGATGGTCATGGCTAGGAGGCCAAGCTCATAGGAGAGGTGCCTATACTAGAGTGTGTAAAGGAAAGGTTATGTTTGATTATCTGCATACTAAGTATGATAATTCAGGGTTATCCCTGACAGATGTATCGAATTTTATGGTGAAAGTGTACCACCATTGCAAAGTGTCAAACTATTCGAATAGCCGCGTCCGTGGTTATGGACAGTTGGAGTGGCCATATTGTTCCATTGTCAGATGTTTTCAAAATGACTTATGAAATGAATGATGAATCTTGACTAGACCACAATAGGGTTGTGACTATGAGACTAGCTTCCCAACTTAAGTGATTCTAGAACTTTATTTTATCTTTCTTTGTTTCTGAACTCAGCTTAGGTTTCAAACTTAACTTTACAAATAAACTTAGCATTCCTACTAGAACTATCTTACTTGTTAGTGATAGTTTGCGAGTACTTAAAAGAGTACTCATGGCTTTGTCCCTGGCTATTCCTATGGCCAGACTATGAAGAGGACTACCAAGAGGAAGGACAGCAGGACGGCTATGATAACTAGGACTATCTCCCATCGTCAGCATTGCCTGTGACACTAAAGATGGACCCCACCGCTACGCTTATTATTTTTATCTCCGTTGCTTGTTGTATTAATACTGGATCATGAGATCCTTTATTTGTGTAAGACCTTATTATGGTTTGTAATGGATGATGTACTGTGATAGCCAATCTGTTATGTCTCGTAAAAATGGTAATCATGGGATTGCGATGTATGGCATAACAGGTATCTGGGATTAAAAATCCGGGTGTTGACATTGTTGAAGCACAAATGAAGACGGATGTCCTAAATGGTGATTCCATGTAGAGGATGGTGGCTTTATTATAGTAGGCAAGCTTGGAGGTCTCATTGAACATATGCACCAAAGGATAGACACCACCATGACAGGGGTCCGTAAATAGATTTCTTCGTGTTTCTTGGTCCTTCATTAAAAATAAGAAAGGATGAAACTCAATAAACACATGATTATCAACGGTAAATTTATGAACTAAGAGAAGATTTTTCGATGCACTAGGAACATGGAGAGTATTTTTAAGAGCAAAGGAACCATGAGGGGTGCGCAAAGTTGAATGACCAATATGACTAATGTGCATACCCATACCTTCAGATGTGCGGACACAATCACGTCCAGTATACTTGTCATATGTGGAGAGCTTGTTCATCTGGCTGGCGACGTGGTCAGTGGCACTCATGTCGGGGTACCAATTTGTAGCAACACAGTAGGATGTAAAGTGTGCAGCCTGCTCACCATGGTCGCCATCTGTAACTACCTCGGTGAATTACGCTCTTAGTTACAAGCCTGGATGAGCGAAAATGGTTAAAATAGTACGGTGGGGCCCAAATACCACTCACAGGTAGACCTTTCGGCCGTCCTAACCATTTCCAAATATCAGGACAAGAACGAGCGGCGTAATCGGCAGGCGAAGGGATCAACTACATACACAAATGAGTATGTATGCAAGCCACCATACAACAGTCCTCAGAGCCATTCCATCTAAAAGAAATAGAAATATTGCAACGCCATACGGCAAGATCCAAATATCCTAGATAGATATAATAGTTTAGGATATCTCCTCATACATCAAACATCAGAGTATCAGGCGGAAGCGGAAAACAAGATCCGAGTATGGATAAGAAGCAAATTGGCATAAGATGCCCCATAAATAAACACATCCCGCCCACAGATCTCACGGATCCCCGTTCCCGGAATCTCTACACCGAATGATCGTTGCCCTCATCGTTCGTCTCCTCCACCCAGTATCCATCTTGCAAGTATACCTGTTCATCTGAATCAAACAATTTATCGTGTGAGACCCTAGGGGTACTCAGCAAGTCTTTATGCCTCTAAAGGGGACACAACCGGGGTGACGCAATTGCAGCAAAAGATAAACCCTAGCATTTCTATAGATACTCGCTAACCATCCGCCTAACCAAAGATAGACGGATGTCCGTGAATTAATAACAACAGTTATAACAGTAATATTAACAGATCCATCCTCCTCCTCGCTTACCAACGAGGAAGCGGACGAACAACCCCCCATCCGTTGGCAGTTTTATTATCCATTCCATGAGTGTTGCACTATTTACTAGTCAGGTACTTAGTCAAATTAAAAGCGGTACTTTAGTTATACTTGTCTATGATCGAGAAACTGTGCTCCAAGTCGTCCATAACCGCGGACACGGCTTTCAGAAAGTTTTACCCTGCAGGGGTGCACAAATAGCAACACACACTCGATCAACCTCGGAAAAACCAAATCAAAACCCAACGAGGCAGTCACGACAAAGCGATCACAGGATTCAGAAATATTTCAGGGGGCCACCCCATTAAGCTACCCGCGATGAAGTTGGCCGACTCCGAGACGGACTCAAGGTTTGTGTGGACCGCTGTAAACGACTGGGAACCCGAAAGTGTGACTGGGCTTGTCGATACAGCGAAAACGTGTCATGGACCTAAACAGTACAGGTGCATCCTCGCACAATCTTAAATTAAGCAGTAAGGCATGGCATAAGTACAGGATAGTAATAAAGCACCAAACTAATTGTGGCCCCAAGAAATAAGAATGAATCAAGCTCTGGCTCAGGGGGGTTCATAAGCCTCCCGGATGTGGATAGCGCGAATATTCAAGGAACAAGAATCAAGTACTCGGGGTCCTACGGGACACAGGTGAGCATGAAAAACCAAATAGCAGATATTGCTCACCGGTGCCACTTTCATTAGTTATCCCATTACTACTCAGGTTAAGTTATTTAGGTACCTCGTTATCCATCAGACACTCACATACCCTATACATGCTGTTCTACGACTCGCATGGCTCAAACAACTCCTGTAGTAATGGCTCATGGGATGGAGGAACAAGCTTCGGTGGGGTTTAAAAGTAAAGGCTATGCAATACTTGGGATTCACTTTAATGCAATCGCGACTCAATGATGCAAGAATAAGATGGAGGCAATAGGTGCTATATGTATGCAAGAATGTGGTAGTGCTTGCCTGGCAGCTCAGTTGAAGCGAGAGAAGGATCTGGGTAGTGCTCCTGGGTTTCTTGATATATCCCCTGCTCAGCGTCTATTCGAAGAAGAACCAAACAAACAAGGGCCAACATAAATAAAGTGCACAAGCATATGAATTAAATGCGACAAGCAAACAATCATGCCATGATGAATGATGCACAATTTGCATGGCAATAAGGTAGCATGGCATGGGTGAGGTGTGGAATACAAGAAATAAGCATTTTATTGAGTTTTAATCATATTTTATACTCAATTAAGTTGTTGTATGCTTTATATTTATATGATGCATGCTGCAATTCAGAACATGGAATGCATAAACAGAAAGGCCTCGTTGAGCTAATCATTTTAGACATATCATTTGTTAAATTTGGAGTTATAAAACAAAAGTTATTAATTAATTAAGGAAAAGGGCATTTTATTGTAATTTAAATCAACTTACAAATTAAAGTGTGCAAATAATATTTTGAAGGGCATATTTGAATTCCTCACATTTTTCTGATTTTAAAACATATATTATTTGTATTATTTGGAATTATAATTTAAAAGTTATTTGAAAACAGATTTAAATTTGAATTTGAATTAATTTGAAAAAGTTTGAATTAAAACAGAATTACAGAAATACTTTTCTCACTCACTCAGATCCAGCCACAGTCAGTGACAAGTGGGCCACTGGCTGACTGGGACCAGACGCGCACAGACAGACTTTTCCCACCGCGGCTTGACCTAGCCACAGCAGATGACAGGTGGGGCCACGACAGCCTCAGGGCCACACGCGGGTGCACCAGCGGTGACGCGACACGTGGGAGATCCCGGGTAGTGCGGGTTGAGGCGGTGTAAAACCCAGGTACCTATTTGCTTAAATGCCAGGGTGACCGACGGGTGGGCCTCTAGGAGCGCGGGTTAAGCGAAAACAAAAGGGAGGCCTAAACTGCAAAACATCGCCGCGGTACTATGCTTCTTCTCTGCGCTGCGGACGGGTCGGTGCTCGTCTGTCGCGGGGCGCGGCGCGCGGGGCTCGAACCCAGGACCTGGCGTGCGCGCGCGTAGGCGGCAGCCACTGCGGTGGGCTCGGGTTGATGCCAGGAGGGTGGACGGGGCCCAGATGAGGTTCTGTGCGACGCGGGAGCGAGCAGACGTTGTGGCCGACGGCGCGCGCAGCCTGTTCAACGAAACGAACGGCGGCACTAGGGCGGTACGGCGAGGCGGAGCATGTCCAGGAGGATTATGGGCTCACCGAGGAGATGTTGGTGGTGTTCGATCGGCTTGGGGAGCGTCGCAGCGGCGAGGATGCAGACGGCCACCGGCCTTAGGGTTTGGCGTCGGGCTCGTCGGTGAACTTTAGCGCTGGTCCTTCTCCTCCTCCGCGACAGGTACTGGTCGAAGCAGAGGGGCCTCCTTGTCCTCCCCGACCACCTCCACGTCGCGCTCGTCGGCTGGATCGAAGAAGCGTCGGTGGAGCAGACGGTGGCCGGCGTCGGGGTAGATGGTGGCGGTGGAGGAAAAGAGGGGGAGAGGCAGGGACCTGGGTGGATCTGGGGGAGGCAGCAGGAGAGAGAGGGGGTAGATAGGGACGGAGAGGAGAGGGGGTGCCGTGGAAGGTGTGGTGGAGGAAAAAGGTGGCTCGGCCACCTTTTTCTCCTCTACCCCCATGTGCTCGACCGGCTCGGCCAGGGCAGGGGAGGGGTGGTCAGGGACGTCCAGGTGGGGCCAAGGCGAGGTCAAGGAGGTCAGGCTCGGGTGGGGCACGCACGGTAGAGAGAAGAGAAGAAAGGAGGAGAGGGGAGGCTCGGGCTAGGGTAGGGTGGCCTCGGGTTGGGGCTTGGGGGGTTGGTAGCTAGGGCAGGGGGAGGGTAGCTCGACCAGGGAAGGGTGGCTAGGTGGGGTAGCCTTGGCAGGTAGAGGGAGGGGTGCCTCGGCAAGAGTGGATAGGGTTTGGTTTGGAGAGGGAGGAGCTAGAGAGAGAGGTTAGGGTTTAGATTAGGTGTAAGATTTTGGAGAAAGGATTAGAGAGAGAGGGTGATGGCTTAGGGTTTTAGATGCTTGCATGTACCAAGCTAGATCAAACAAGACTAGGTGGAATTGGTGTAGGGTTTGGGTTTTAGTCATGATCCACTTGATCATGCATGGAAGGAGGTGAAAAGGAGAGGAAGGTGAGGAATAGAGAGAGATATATATATATATATATATATATATGGTGGTGGCTTTTTAGCAAGACCAAACTAGATCAAGCCAAAGGGGTGGTAGAGAGGGAGATGGATGATTCACTCGAAAGATCAAATAAAAACAAAGGAGGACAAAAATAGAGATGGTTGCATGGCCCATGCATAAATATTAATGCTAGGTTTCATCTTGTGAGAACAAAATAAATAGCCATGGCATTTATACATATGCATTCCAAAAATATGGAATAAGCCAAGCTAAAAGAATTGAAAGGATGCCCCATGTGGAGTAGATGGAGATGACCATATTTGAATAAAAATGGGACATGCTAGTGTGTATGTGCCACTAGGTATTTAGTAAGCCCAAAAATATCCGAACATGAAAATATCCCCAAAACAACACATATGGAAGCTAGAAAAGGGTTCCACTCACAAGGCATGCAAAGGTGGCCATGTGGCTCTCATAAACCAATAATGTGAAAACAATATGGTGCATATATGAGAGCATGTGGAGATAGAATGGATCCACACCAACACATATGAGCTAGATTTAAATAGCAAAAGAAAAGCAATGGCTCATATATGACTAGGGTGGTGGAATTTAGATGAAGCCAAAGAAAGAAGTGGAGTTGAAAGAGAAATGCCCCCAACTCAACTTGGGCATCAAGCATTTATCAAAAACTAAATACAATGTATCAAGAGACAACTACAATTAATAATGCATATGAGAGGAGAACCAAAACAAAAAGGGTTTTATATGATGCTCAAATGCAAGGTGGCATGATGACATGAGCATGATATAATTATGATGCAACAATTATATATATGAAGTAGCCATTATATTACTAGACCAAGTAGCATTACAATTGTTAGACAATTGGGATGCTACACCATCATCATCATTATCATCCTGAAAAGGCCACCAACAATGGTTTGCAAGGTGGCCACGAATTTTTCATATCTGGCATGTGACATAGACAAATGGTGTTGGAGCACGATCAGGATGGCCGCGAAGCGACCTTTGCCACAACGGCAATCATCATCACGCTGATGGTAGAGGTCACCACCGCCTCCATCAAAGAGTGGGTGTGCATCATCATGGCGCCACTGGCCGTCACAGCGGCCATGGCGGTCGTGGGACCCACTTCCTCCTCCTCCTCCTCGCTGATCTTTACGGCCACGATCGAAGCGCCAGCAATCAGGGATGGCCGTGTGGGCGATGGTCACAGTCAGAGCGACAGCTCAGATTTTCAGAGGAGGTGAAACCTTCCTCATCATCCGACTAAGGGCCATTACGCATGTCGTAGGAGCAAAGTTGCCCAAAGAACTCATCAAGCATGATATCAGCGTTGCCATTGACAGACGTGATGAGGGAGTTGTAGTGGCCTTTGTCGAGGCCACAAAACAGGTGCCCGGTCAACTCATCGTCTTTGAGAGGCTTGCCAACTGCAACAAGATCGAAAGCAAACCCCTTCATCTTGGTGTAGTATTGATCTCAATTCATACCCAGTTTCTTAGTATCATTGAGATCACCCCGAAGATGCTAAACCTTGGAGCGAGCAGCGGTCTTGAACATGTTGTAGATGGTGGACCAAGCCTCGACGGTGGAGTTCACGCCAAGAACATGGGACAGGATGTCCAGGGACAGCGAGTTGAGAAGAAAACGCAGGGCCTGCCAATCCCGCATAATCCATGCGACATAGGTGGGGTTCTCCACCTAGATCTTCTTATTGTTCTCGTCCTCGGCCTCTAGGGTTTTGGACGGTGCACGATCAGTGCCATCGAGGAGGCACATGATGCGAGCACCGAGGAATGCGGGGAGAATGAGAGCCTTCCGTGCAAGGTGATTGGTGCGGGTGAGCTATTGCGCAGGGGTGCACCTAGGGCGGCGGTCAGAGAAGAGGTCGATGACAAGGTTCTCATGACGACAACGGAGAAGATCGGACAGCGTGATGGAGATGTAGATCATGTAGGCAGCGGCTGTCGACCAGCAGAGGCGGCGATCGTGTTGTAGGTCGTAGATGCAGCGGCGGCTGCGGTCGTGTTGTAGATCTTGTGGCGGCGGCTCATCTTCAGCGGCGGCGGCGGTTATATTTTGTTGTAGGCGGCGGCGACTGCAAACCAGCGGCAGTGGCGATGTAGATGTGGAGCGGTGGCGGCGATCGTGTGTTTATGGCGACGTCGGCTGAGATCGGCGGAGGCACTAGGGCAGCTAGGTCTCGAAAGAGACTCGCTCTGATACCATATTGACATTTTGGCGTGGAACAGTACTTGGCCTTGCACTGGTTTCGTATTAATATAGGCTTAGAGGGCAACAAGCATACATTATTTGGTATACACATACACAGTCCTATGGTATACAGTATAAAAGGAGAAAACTCCTATACATCATCTAACATTATTTTCAAGATTTCTGTAGCATCAACCAGTATGAATGTTTCATGAACAAGTTGCTCCTTCCAATTGCCTTGACCATCCAGGAGCTCTGCAACAAATCATAGACGTGAATTTTTACAGTTTTACCCCACTAAAAACTAGAGACCACAAAGCAATGTTGTCATCCAGAGCATCCGCAGGTAAATCATAGACCCTGATCCATACCTCATCTCAAACCCAGGCAGGTTGCACTTGCACTCTCGAGAAATCAAAGGTAATAGAACAAGGACTATTTGGTACCTTATAAGATCCAAAATGCTAGGCCTGGACAAGATCCTTTTTGATAAGAAAATTAACCTGATACACATTCTCTTCCACTTGTTTAACTACCCAGTAGTATTGATCATAAGGAACAACCCATTGCAATTGGGATATGATTTCAGGAATGGTTAGTGTGCCATTTAAAACAGTAACTTTGCCAATCCTAGTATTCTTCACTCTTAGACGGATATTTCTAGACAAAGGTAACTACCAAAACATGAGCTTCTTATGCCTAAAACTATACATCATTGTTGGTTTGTGAGCTAAACGAATAGGACAGTCCTTTGAGGAATGATCAAGCAACTGGCAAATAGCACAAATATTTCTAGTACAATCATTTAGCTTGTCTCCTGGATCTCCACATCGATAGCATTTCGGACCCTTGTGCCTTTTAACTCTAGCAGCCATTCATCCATCCGAGCCTCTCTCATCAACAGGATCCAATAGACTAGTCTCCACAGTCGCTGCCGCTAACGCCTGTCTTGGGTGGATGACAGGCTGCCGCAGGACATCGGCAGTCTACCGCAGGGCCTCAGCAGGCTGTCACAGAGCATTGGCAGGCTACCGCGGGGGCTTGTCGGCGCGTTGGGATGCAGCGGCACGCGGCTAGCATGGAGAAACCTACTGACGATGAGAAGAAACCTGTCTAGGCGTGGCGCGCATCAGTTGAATCGGCCTTCTTGCAAGAACATCTTCATTTGGCACAACTGGCTACTGCTCAACCGTAGCATCACATGAGCCGATCCCAAAGGCTCCTGAATCTATGCAGTCAATTCAGCAAATTGCTTGGCACGTGACGTAGCTACCTCCTGCATCAACTTGTGATGTGTTGCATAAGTGCGAGCCACCACCGCGGCCACAATAAGGACCAAAAGTTCCACCCCGATAGTGTAACCACCACGGTTATACCTATTATACTGAGGGCGATTGAAATGGCCTCGATTATTCCAATTTCCATCAGAGTTTTGGGGAGGCCGATTACCACCAGCATTATTGAAGTTGTTGTTGTTGAAACCTGGATGGTAGTCTCCACGTCCCCCATCAAAACCGCTGAATCCTCCCTGGTGCGATCCAAATCAATCATGATTTTCCTATCTGTCCGCAGCAGTGCCACTTGGACCTCCCTCGTAGAAATTTGCACGGCTACCATCCCCTCCCAGCGACCATAGCCTCGACCTCCACCGGTTCCACGATTCCAGTTGTTGTGCCCACCCTCACGGCTCATCGTAGCCAAAAGGGGAGCAACTATACCATCGCCAGTCCTCATAGATGGTGATGGGCGAGAGGTAGCAGAAACGATAAACCCTAGCCGCCTGCGTAACCCTCCAACAATGAACATAGACGGGTGGATCGATTGGGTCACAATGTCCAGGCCTTTGTGGTCCTGCAATTGACCCTGTGACATCGAAGAAGCGTTAACTTCAGGGCCCACAAGACCCACACTAAGTTCACGCGAATTTAAAAACAATGATACTGTAGTGATGTGGCACAAGGCAAAAAAACACTATTTGGTGTAAAAAAACGAAAAATGATTACTGTCTGCGAGAACTCTAGGCTACAACAGTTTTAACATGTGAGATTCATGGTCCCTTGAAGGCAGCAGCCACACGTACGTGCTCCCGGCCCTCTTCTCATCGGCAGCCTCGCTCAAAGGCTTCAGTAGTTTTTTTTGCCAATTTTCAATAATCTATTACTTATAATCATCAAACAAAGAGCGATAAAAGTAATAAAAATTACAAATAGGTCACTGGACCAGCTAGCGACGACTACTGACACTAGCACAAGCCGAAGGCGCGCCACCGTCCTTGTCCCTCCATCACCGAAGCCGGGAAAAGCATGTCGTAGTAGAGCTTGTTGTAGTAGACAGACGGGGAGTCATCGTGCTAAGGCCCCCGTAGGACCAGCGGACCAGAGCAGCAACCATCGCCGAAGATGACAACCGTAGATTGGAAGAGACTGATCTCAAACCACACCGACAAATACAGAAAACGACCGGACCTCAAGAGATCCGCCGAACACACGACTCCACGCGTCCTCTAACGATGCTAGACGCACCACCGGAGTGAGCATAGGGCGGGGAGGAATTTATTCTGACTTCAGAATGCAGTACCTCCAAGGCCCTAAGAAAACTATGTTATGTGTTGATTATCCAAGAACACCCATCATCACCTATTGATTCACGGGATTCACTTCCAGCCGCCCAACTCGCGATGATCCCACAGCCGTATCCTCCTCCTCAAAAAACCCTAGCCGCCGTCTCCTCTTCATCGGCGATTGATGGGTCCTCGCCTCCTCCGCTTCCGCTCACGCGGGCGAGAGGGGGTGGGGACCCAGGACCTACGCTCGGCGTTTATTAAGGTCTCTAATGTTAACGTCTTTGTGGTGTCGTGGTGACGCATCTCAGATGACGGTGGATGCGCTACATCGAATAATAGTACCCCGGCTTCAACCACATCTCGACGACGTTTACGGCCTCGAGAAGCTTGTGGGATTGTGTCTTTGCCGGGCGTGTGCTCTGGCTTTGTGTCGTGATGATCTCGTCGCCGATCTGGTCATGGCGGCCATGGAGTGCGGCGATGCGGACAACTGCTGGTTTGTGGTGGATGGTGGAGGATCCGTCCTCTTGATAGGCGGGGTGGCGCTGGCCCCGGATCCGGCGTTGAAGATGCTCGGAGGGCTCCTCCGGCCGATGTTGCATAGCAGCAGGCTAGATCCAGTCTTACGGGGCTAGTGGTTATTGCGGCTCATTGACGCCTTATGGCTAGGGGTTTCTTCAGTGCCAAACTGTGGACCGACTGCTGGTGATCTACTTCTTCTCCGACGACGGCGAAAGATTTGGGTCCTTAATAGTTGCGGTGAGGGCGGTTTGCAATTGTTCAACCGTTTGTTTTCTCTTTGTTTTTTGTTATTTGTATGCGTTTTATGTTTGTATTGTTACAGTTATAAATACAAATAATGTATGCCGGCATATTAAAAAAAAGAAAAGAACATCCATCATCCTAGAATCATCGACAGCACGAGAATGCTCCGACACGAGGGCCGAGCTCATCGGCAGCACGAAATGTTAGCACATGAGGGCCGAGCCAGGCCGGCCTGCATAGAGTTGACATGCTGCAGGCCTCCCACTTAGATACGCCGCCGGCCCAAATCCGCAGAGCATCCGTATCCCAAATCCCGTTATTCCCGCGATAGAGAAGGACATATTGATATGGCGCCCGATCAGTGTGAAGAAGGAAAGAGAATATCCTCCTGCTGATTCGCGCTCAGGTAAATAATTCCTTTGCGTCGTTCACGTATAATTTGTGCATTGATCCTTGCCCAGCAAGTAAATGCTTTCCCTTCCACTCGATATTTGGGCACTGAATAATTTGTGCATTTATTTCCTGATGATCGACTACCTTTTTCTGATATTCTTGGCAATCACGTAGTAGCATCCAACCGGGCGGGGGCTATATATTTACTCCCCCATCTATCCGCCCGCGGTGCTTGAGTATATATCGATCCATTTCCCCGCCGGACTGCCGCGCCGTCGTCGTTAGCCGAGATGCTGCGTGAGTTCGTGTCTTATCTCCGCCGGACTGCCACCGGGATGCTACGTCGGTACGTTGTCTTCCTCTAGACTCTAGCAGTAGCAGATCCTTCTCCCTCCGCCGTCCGGATCTATATTTTTCTTGCATTGCATATTGATTCCTCGATCGTTACCTTTCCAGATTGGTTTCCGCCCTGCGCTCTGCGTTGGGGTGGCCGGAGAACACAGCATCCGCCGACCTCCCCGACGACCTCGTCGTGGAGATCCTCTCGCGTGTGCCGGCCCAGTCCGTCGGACGGTTCAAGTGTGTCTCCAAGCACTGGCTATATGGCCTCATCACCCACCCCGACCACCGCCGCAAGATCCCACACAGACTCACGGGATTCTTCCGACAAATCATCGACCTCGATTATCCTTTTGCGGTTTTCCCTATCGTGGAGGATGACGGCCACGATGACCAAGACGGCGTCCTCGATCTTCCTTTCATGGGGGATGATGACGACCAAGACGATTTTCCTTTCGTGGGGGATGATGACGACGACGACTGGGATGACGGCGACCAAGACCAAGACGATTTTCATTTTCTCGACGATGATGGCTACCACTCCTTGGACGACGATGGGTTAACATCAGTTCCGGATTTCCTCTCCATAGTGGGAGAGAACGCACACCAGGTCGCCTCCCCTTCCTTGTCCTTCTTGCCGGCGGGGTACAGAAGCATCTACCCGAAGCACTGCTCAGATGGTCTTGTCATCTGTCTGTGCTGGAAGGTTTTTCCGATGATGCATGAGTCTGACTACGTGGTGTGCAACCCCGCCACTCAGCAGTACGACACCTTGCCTGGCAACGGCCACCAAGGCAGGTCCTCCATGCCTCTTCATTTGGCCGCTGATCCTGCCTCGGGACACTTCCACGTCTTCGCCATGCTGCGGAACTACCATGGATACATTGGGGCACTAGACATATACTCCTCCAAAGACAGAGCCTGGAGCCACAAGGAAGCCCACTGGGACCACGACGCCTTGCCGGTTTATCCTCAGCACACCGTCTTCCTCCATGGGATGCTGCATCTCCTCACCATGAGGATGACGATCGCCACCGTGGACACACAAGGGTCCAGCTGGAAGAAAATCAATCTGCTGGAAAAGATGGAGTCCCTGGACGTAGACGTGCCATCTCGGCCCTTCATCGGCAAATCGCAGGGGCACCTCCATTATATCAACTACAGCCACAACAATTATTACACCCTGTCGGTGTGGATGTTCCAAGGCGACGGAAATTGGATCCATAAACACAAGATCAGTACCTACGCCCTTTTCGGAACCAAGGTGTACACCGAGCAGGACCTGGACATGCGTGAGATTTCTTTGGTGCGATGCATCCTGAACGCAACACCATCTTCTTCGCTGTGTCAGACGAGATGAAGTTGATGTCCTATGACATGGTCCGCCGTGGGAAAACTCGTGTCTGTGGCCTTCTTAATTGTCAGTCCGATGGGATGGTGTTCAATCCGTATCATCTATACGTTCCCTCTTGGACATCCATTCCTCCTTTACACTAAAAGAAAAGTACCACCCAGAGTGAAGGCTGGTAACCACAGAATGGTTGGTGCTGAATTGCTATGTGTCTTTGAGAGTTTTTTTTTTACTACTCATCTTTGAGAGAGTTGCCTGGATTGCTTTTTATAGTTTTTTAAGAGTATTGCGTCTTTCAATTCAAGTGTGAGTGTGCTGAATTATTGCCTAGTCTTATAGTATAATTTTGTACCCCTCATTGTGATGCAAATTCCTGCTTCTAATGTAAAGTCTGTCATTCCGTCCAATAACGAGCTAGGCAAGATCGCTCTAGTATAACCATTAGATTATGACCGAGCAGCGTCCTGCCACAGCAAGATCATCTTATTCAGATCGTGCTCGCCTCTATGTATATAACCTACTCCATCAGGCTCACTCGAAAGGTAACGGTTTTAGAACATGGTTGAAAAAGAACAGCTACAACCCAAAAAAAAACACCCATCATCAAAGAAAATGCTTTGAAAGACTGAAAGTTAAGCAACCCAGTCCCTGATTTTATTTTGTTTTGTCCCTTCTATAAGATTGCTTTTTCTCTGAATGATGATATTCACGGACTTCAGATTTTGTCAAAAGCTGACATTCTTTCAAAAAACAACCAAAACGTCGGGTTCCCTCGCCGCCCCTCGGCACCGACCCCAGGGCCCCGCCTCCTCCCCGTCATGCCTCGCCGCGCCGCCATCCCCCGGCTAGGGGCCAGACTGGGCGTCTGGGGGCCTACCACCACCCGGCCAGACGGTCCCCGCCCATGAGCCAGGGCTCGGGTGGCCGGCCCTCCAGGTCGCCCCCACGCCAGGAACGGCGCGAGGTGGCTCCCCGCCAGGACTCTGCCGCCCAGCCTGTCGTGTCGGAAGAGCAGCGTAGGTGCGAGGGGGAGCTCTGCCAGCAGGCGCTCCGAACCAGCAGGAATGCAGAGGCAAGGCGCGGCGGGACGAGTCGGTCTGACGCGGTGTCCTGGCGGGCAGCCTACTCGCGCCCGCCCTCGAGACAGCCCCACTCAGTCCTGGTCGGGACGAGTCCCGCGGGTACGACGCAGAAGAAGAAGAAGAAGAAAACCCCCGTTGCCCCACCTGCAGCTCCGGGCCCCGCCCCTAGGAGTGCTTCGAGTGTATTGCCTCCCCCGGTCCTTCGTCGTGGAAGGGAGCGCCTTGAGTACTATGGGCATGCGGTGGATGGGGGATTTTACTACGTCGACATGGGAGGAGTCAAGATGACTATGCCAGAGACACTCGCTATGGTCACCATTATGGAGTAGGACCGGCCGTTGGAGGTTGAGGTCACGGAGGAGCTTGTCCACCAGGAGCTATGAGAGGTACTACCAGGACATGAGTGGCCGGTGCGGCGAGTCTCATCCTCTGAGTTTGCGGCCTCCTTCCCGTCGGTGGCGGTCCTCCGCATGTGCACTTACAACTCCTCCTTCACCCTGCCGGTTCACCAGTTGAAGGTCTCCATCAGGCTGACCTCGGCGGATCAGGAGTCCTCAGCCTCTCTGGCGAACGTATGGGTGCGGTTGCTGGGAGTTCTGTCCGAGGCTCGCCAGGAGGACATTGTGGCGCTCATCTCTCAAACGGTGGGCAAGTTCCTAGAGGTGGATCCTCGCTCACTTTCGGGGCATGGGCCGGTTCGGATGAGGCTCCTGTGCCCGGACCCCGCTGTGTTCCCGGTGTCGCTCCCCCGCTTCTTCTTTGACCGTGTGGGGAGGGACTTGCGGATGGAGCTGGACGCCCCGTTGGAGCGCGATGGGACCAGTTCGACGTCCCCTTCCCCGCCTCTGGCTGACGACCCGAGGCCGGAAAGGGCGCCTCAGAGGACCGGTCTTTGGGGGATGACTCCACTGACGTGGATAAGTCCTCAACGTCTGATAGGACCCTGCCTCCCCCTTCCCAGCCGCCACAAACTTCGGGCGAGGTCCCACCCCACACGGTGGCAAGGCCCATGGGACCGTTCTTTCTGGAGTGGAGACCTCTTTCGCGGAGCGCCCCGGCCAAGCTTGTCCTGGTGGATCTTCCACGCTACTACCGCCTCGACTCCCAGGCCCCGCTCGACCTCGACATCGCTCAGTATGATACCAACTTCTCCAAGGACTCGACTTTGCTGGTTCATGTGGCTAGGGGAGCCCTCTATCGCTCCTCCTCCTCAGCCCTCATCTCCCGAGGCCACCTCGGGGAGTGTGGGGCTCGATGTGTTTTCCTAGCCTACCCCGCTTTCCTGGGAGTGGTATGCTACACCCTGGCCCCTAACACACCATACCCTAGCACTGCTAGATGGTGACGGGCTGCGTCGACACCACCGTGACTGGCCCCAAGGCGCGACGCACCCGGTGTAACTATCTCGGTGAATTACGCTCTAAGTTGCATGCCTGGATGAGCGAAAGTGGTTAAAATAGTACGGTGGGGCCCAGGGGCCACTCACGGGTAGACCTGTCGGCCGTCCTAACCACTTTCAGAACATCGGGACAAGAACGAGCGGCGTAATCGGCAAACGAAGGGATCAACTACATACACAAGTGAGTATGTATGCAAGCCACCATACAACAGTTTTCAGAGCCATTCCATCTAAAAGAAATAGAAATATTGCAACGCCATATGGAAAGATCCAAATATACTAGATAGAGATAATAGTTTAGGATAGCTCCTCATACATCAAACATCAGAGTATCAGGCGGAAGCGGAAAACAACATCCGAGTACGGATAAGAAGCAAATCGGCATAAGATGCCACATAAATAAACACATCCCGCCCACAGATCTCGCGGATCCCCATCCCCGGAATCTCTACACCGAGTAATCGTTGCCAACATCATCCGTCTCCTCCACCTAGTATCCATCTTGCGAATACACTTGTTCATCTGAATCAAACAATGTATCGTGTGAGACCCTAGGGGTACTCAGCAAGTCTTTATGCCTCTAAAGGAGACATACCCTGGGGTGACGCAATTACAGAAAAAGATAATAACTAACAAGTCTATAGATACTCGCTAACCATCCGCCTAACCAATTATAGACGGATGTCTGTTAATTAGTAACAACAGTTATAACAGTATAATTAATAGATTCATCCTCCTTCTCGCTTACCAACGAGAAAGCGGACGAACAACCCATCCGTTGGCAGTTTTATTAACCATTTCATGAGTATTGCACTATTTACTAGTCAAGTACTTAGTCAAATTAAAAGTGGTACTTTAGTTATACTTGTCTATGATCGAGAAACTGTGCTCCAAGTCGTCCATAACCGCGGACACGACTTTCAGAAAGATTTACCCTGCAGGGGTACACAAATAGCAACACACACTCGATCAACCTCGGAAAAACCAAATCAAAACCAGATGAGGCATTCACGACAAAGCGATCACATGATTCAGCAATATTTCAGGGGGGCGCCCCATTAAGCTACCCGCAACGAAGTTGGCCGGCTCCGAGACGGACCCAAGGTTTGCGCCAATGGCTGTAAACGACTGGGAACCCGAAAGTGTGACTAGGCTTGTCGATACCGCGAAAACACTCCGCAATCCTAAACAGTACAGGTGCTCCTCGCACAATCTTAAATAAAACAGTAAAACATGGCATAAGTACAGGATAGTAACAAAGCCCCAAACTATTTTGTGGCCACACGAAATAGAAATGAATCAAGCTCTGGCTCAGGGGGGTCCATAAGGCCTCCCGGATGTGGATAGTGTGAATAGTCAAGGAACAGGAATCAAGTACTCGGGGTCCTACGGGACACAAGTGAGCATGAAAAACCAAATAGCAGATATTGCTCACCGGTGCCACTTTCATTAGTTATCCCATTACTACTCAGGTTAAGTTGTTTAGGTACCTCATTATCCATCTGACACTCACATACCCTACACATGCTGTTCTACGACTCGCATGGCTCAAACAACTCCTGTAGTAATGGCTCATGGGATGGAGGAACAAGCTTCGGTGGGGTTTAAAAGTAAAGGCTATGCAGTACTTGGGATTCAATTTAATACAATTGTGACTCAATGATGCAAGAATAAGATAGAGACAATAGGTACTATATGTATGCAAGCATGTGGTAGTGCTTGGCTGGCAGCTCAATTGAAGCGAGAGAAGGGTCTAGGTAGTACTCCTGGGGTTCCTGGTATTTTCCCTGCTTGGCGTCTATTCGACGAAGAACCAAACAAACAAGGGCCAACATAAATAAAGTGCACAAGCATATGAATTAAAATGCGACAAGCAAACAAGCATGCCATGATGAATGATGTACAATTTACATGGCAATAATGTAGTGTGACAAGGGTGAGGTGTGGGGTGCGAGAATAAAGCAATTTATTGAGTTTTAGCCATGTTTTGCTCCCATATAAGTTGCTGTATACTTTATATTTATACGATGCATGCTGCAATTCAGAACATGGAATGCATAGTTAGAACGGGCTCGTCGCGCTGATCGATTTAGACATATTATTTGTCGAATTTGGAGTTGTGAAACTAAAGTTATTAATTAATTAAGAAAAGGCATTTTATTATATTTAAACAATTTTGAAAATTTAAAGTGCTCAAACATTAATTTAAATAGCATATTTGAATCCCTCATATTTTTCTGATTCCAAAACATATATTATTTGTATTATTTGGAATTACAATTTAAAAGTTATTAAAAACAGATTTAAATTATATTAAAACATTTTCTGAAATTGTTTTTATAAAAACAGAATTACACGGAGACTTTTTATACTCAGCATCGCCTAGCCACAGACGCAGACAGGTGGGACCGCACTAAGCTGGCGACACTACACGCAGCGGGTTTTTCTCACCGCGGGGGAAGCTACCCACAGCAACTGACAAGCGGGTCCGGCACTCGAGCGGACCCACGCGCCAGTGGCTGGGCGAACAGGTGACACGTGGTGGATCCAGGGACTACGGGTGGGGGGTGTAGGAAACGCGGGAGCCTTTCTGTAAAATGCCCACAGGCGATGACAGGTGGGCCACTCGGGACCGCGGGTTGATGAAACAAAACGGCAAGGGGGTATCGGAAAAAGGACCACCGCGCACTGTTTTTCTTCTCATCTTTCTCTGACGAAACTGACAGAGAACGGAGACAGCGCGCGTCGCGGCAGGACGGGGGCTCGAACTCGCAACGTGGTGCGCGCGCAGAGAGGCGGAGCCGCTGTGGTAGGGTGGGGTTGCTGGCAGGAGGGTGGTAGGCGGCTAGATAAACTGCTACGCGGCGCGACGACGTGCAGAAGCTTGCGCATGCCGGCGCACAGAGAGCGCTCGGCACAACGTTCGGCGAGACCAGGAAGAGCAGGCGAGAGAGGGGGTGTCTGGGGAGCACAGGGGCTCACCACGAGGTGGTCGGCGCAGTCAGATCGGGCCGGGGAGCAGCAGATCGGCGATGGCACAGACGAACGGCGAGCTAAGGTTTCGGCTGCGTGCGTCGGTGGGCAGCGCGTACTGGGCCTTCTCCTCCTCGCTGCTGTGTACGGGGGTGATGCAGATGTCCTCGCTGGTCTTCCCCAATAGCCCAACAACCACGCTGCCGGCTAGATCGAGAGGACGGTGGTGGATGCCGAGGTGGTGGCCGGAGTTGGAGAAGAGGTGCAGGAGGGAGGAAGGGAATGGCACAGCAGCCAGGGAGTGGATCTGGGGATCTGCACGACAGAGGCAGGGAGTGGATAGGGATGGGAGAGGAGAGGGGGATGCCGTGAGAGGATCGGGTGGGAAAGGTGGCTTCGGTCACCTTTTCTCCTTCTCCCTCACGTGCTCGACGTGGGAAGGCCAGGGCAGGGGCATGGGTGGCTGCAGCTGGGGCCCAGGGCGAGGACAGGGAGGCCGGGCTCAGGTGGGGCTTTGCTGGCAGAGAGAAAAGGGAGAGGAGGGAGAGTCTCGGCATGGAGCTAGGGTTGGGCTCAGCTAGGGTTAGGAGGAGGGGTAGATGGGGTAGATTATGGGGTGGTGGTGATAGCTCGGGTTAGAGAGGGATGGTAAGGTGAGGGTGTTAGCCTAGGCTAGGTGAGGAGGGTGATTAGGGTTAGGGTTTGAGAGAGGGATTAGGAGAGAGGGTTTTGGTGAGAGGGTGTGATCTAATCGAGATCATGCAAGGATGAGATGGAGGTGAGGAGAGTGGTGTGAGAGAAGAGGTGGTGAGGTGGCTCCGCTAAGTAGAGAGAAAAAGGGAGATGTTTAGGGTTTTTGGTGAAGAGAGAAACATATGCCCCATGTACCATTTACATGAAACAAATGCCCACAATACAAAGAGAGGAATCCTCTAGGATGGTGGAGAGAAACAAAAGAAAAAGAATCACTTGGGTTGATACCACAAGACTAGAACCACTCCAAAAGCAAAGAAAAACCCAAGGAAATAGATGGTAGATTTGCATGGCCCATGCATAGTAATAAATGCCATTTTTATTCTTGTAAAACAATAATAAAGTATCATGGCATTTATTCCCATGCATCCCAAAATATGGAGCTAAGGCCAAGCTGAAAGAATTTAGAAAGATGTTCCAAGTGAAGTAGATGGAGATGGTCATATTTGAATATAATTAGGACATGCTAGTGTGTGTATTCCACTAGGTGCATAATATCCTCAAAAATATTCCAACATGAGCATTCACTCAAAATCAACCCATATGGAAGCTTGAAAAAGGGGTACCACTCATATAGCATGCAAAGGTGGCCATGTGGCTCCTCATATATCCATAATGTGAAAACAATATGGTGCATATAAGGGAACATGTGCAAGTAGAAGTGGATCCATCCCAACCCACATGAGCTAGAGGTAAAACCAAAAGAAATGCAAAGCTCACATATAGTTGGATGGTAGGATTTTAGGGTGGTGACAAGAAAGGTGGTGGAGTTAACAAAAGATATGCCCCCCAACTCAACTTGGGCATCAAGCATTTATCAAGAACCAAATATAATATATCAAGAGGCAAATACAATTAATAATGCATATGGAATAAGAACCAAATGAAAAGGGTTCTATATGATGCTCAAATGCAAGGTGGCATGATGACATGAGCATGATATCATTATGATGCAATAATTATATGTAGGAAGTAGCAATTATATTACTAGACCAAGTAGCATTACATATGTTAGACAGATGGGATGCTACAACTCTCCCCCACTAAACAGGAATCTTGCCCTGAGATTCTAGGAAGAAAAAGAAGACACGAAGAGGGTAGGATACTTGGCACGGAGCTCATCCTCGCGTTCCCAAGTGGCTTCATCAACAGAATGGTGCGACCACTGCACCTTGCAGAACTTGATGGACTTGTTGCGAGTACTTCTTTCTGTGACTTCTAGAATTTTTATGGGGTGTTCTTGATAAGACAGGTCTTCTTGGAGATTGATGAGTTCGTGGTCCACGGTCCTGCCGGGATCCTTGAAGCACTTCTTGAGCTGAGAGATATGAAAGACATCATGGACCTTGAGTTTTTCAGGGAGCTCAAGAGCATAAGAAACTTCTCCTCTTCTTCCATGAACTTTGAAAGGACCGATGTATCTAGGAGCCAACTTTCCTTTGATACCAAAGCGGTGCGTGCCTCTCATGGGAGTGACACGAAGGTAAACGAGATCACCAGGGACATACTCCATGTTCGTGTGCTTTCTGTCATAGTGGCTCTTCTGGCGACTTTGAGCAACCTTCAGGTTTTCAAGAATGATGTGAACCTTCTCCTCCGCTTGAGTTACAATGTCGGGGCCAAACAATGTTCTTTCTCCTGCGCCCGACCAACCAATCGGAGTTCTGCATTTGCGACCATAGAGAACCTCAGATGGTGCGATCTTTAGACTTTTCTGGAAGCTGTTGTTGTAAGAGAATTCAGCATAAGGAAGGCATTCTTCCCACTTCATGCCGAAAGAGATAATGCAAGCACGGAGCATATCTTCCAGAATATGATTTATCCTTTCAACTTGTCCTTGCGACTGAGGGTGGTAAGCTGTGCTGAAGTTCAATTTTGTTACCAAAGCATTTTGGAAACTTCCCCAGAACTTGGAAGTGAAGATGCTTCCACGATCTGAGCTGATCTCAAGAGGAACCCCATACAGAGAGACAATTCTGTTGATATAGAGCTCAGCCAACTGAATTGCAAAAATTGTTTCCTTGACGGGAAAGAAGTGAGCCACTTTAGAAAGCCTGTCAATGACAACAAAGATTGCATTGTTGCCCTTCTGCGACCTTGGAAAACCAGTTATGAAATCCATCTCTACTTTCTCCCATTTCCATTCCGGAGGCTTCAATGGCTGTAGAAGACCGGAAGGTTTCTGATGGACAGCTTTAACTCTGCGGCAGACATCACACTCCGAGACATACTTGGCACAATATCGTTTCAACCCAGGCCACCAATACTGTGTTTTCAAGTCCATGTACATCTTAGTGCTGCCAGGGTGGATAGAAAGAACAGAATCATGCGCCTCCTTGAGGACTTGCTCTCTTAAATCCGGGTAGTTCGGAACAAACATCCAGTGTTCAAAGAAAAGAGCGCCTTGGTCGTCGACATGGAAGGACTCATACTTCGGCAGCTGAATGTTGGAGATGATCTTTTTAGTGTAAGGATCACCAAGTTGAATGGAGCGAACTTTTTCCTCCAAGAGAGGGGTTGCTAGAAGGTTCAGAAGATAACCTTGATCCACAATTTCAAGGTTGAGCTGACGGAATTCCTCGCACAAGAGAGGCTGTTGTTCTTCCACCATGAGGTTGTTGACATAAGCTTTTTGGCCGAGGGCATCGGCCATCACATTAGCTTTGCCCGGAGTGTAGTTGATGGTCAAATCGAAATCATTAATTGCTTCAATCCACCTCCTCTGACGAAGGTTGAGATCAGGTTGTGTGAAGATATACTTGAGACTCTTGTGGTCAGAAAAGATTTCACAACGGTTGCCAAGCAAGTAGTGCCTCCATACTTTCAAAGCAAAGACAACTGCTGCGAGTTCAAGGTCATGTGTTGGATAGTTGAGCTCATGAATTTTCAACTGACGAAAGTCATATGCAACAACTTGCTTTTCTTGCATGAGGACCGCACCCAATCCTTGCAAGGAGGCGTCACAAAATATCTGGAAAGGCTTTGATGTATCTGGAGGAATCAAGACTGGTGTGGAAGTGAGCTTCCCTTTGAGTGTTTCAAAGCTTGCTTGACATGCAGGAGACCAAAGGTATTTCTTGCCTTTCTTGAGGAGATCGGTAAGAGGCTTCGCAATCTTCGAGAAGTTCTGAACGAAGCGAAGGCAGTAACTAGCCAATCCAAGGAAACTCCGGACTTCTTTTACATTTATGGGTGGAAGCCAGTTAACAATTGTCTTAACAGTTTCTGGGTTGACGGCAATGCCCTTGGCAGAGATAACGTGACCAAGGTAGGTGACTTCAGGTAGCCAGAACTCACACTTGGAGAACTTTGCATACAGGCGGTTCTCACGAAGCTTGTTTAGGACACACCGAAGGTGTTCTTCATGTTCTTCCTTTGACTTAGAATAGACTAGAATGTCATCCAGATAGACCACAACAAACTTATCAAGATACTCCATGAAAACCGAGTTCATAAGCCTCGAGAAGGTGGCAGGTGCGTTGGTGAGACCGAAAGACATGACTGTGTACTCATACAGGCCGTAGCTGGTGGTGAAAGCTATCTTGAGAACATCTTCCTTGCGAATCTTGATTTGATGATATCCACTTCTCAAATCAAGCTTAGAGAATACAACAGCTCCAGCTAGCTGATCGAAGAGATCATTAATCCGCAGAAGGGGATATTTATTCTTGATGGTTTTAGCACTGAGAGCCCGATAGTCCACACAAAGTCTATCAGTCTTGTCTCGCTTCTTCACAAAGATGCTTGGGCTACCCCAAGAAGAAGTACTGTGCTGAATGAAACCCAACTTCTCTTGTTCATCAAGCTGACGTTTGAGTTCAGCCAACTCAGCATGACCCATTTTATAAGGCCGCTTGGAGATAGGAGCGGTTCGAGGTTCAAGCTCAATCACAAACTCGACCTCTCGGTCAGGAGGCATACCTGGCAACTCTTTAGGAAAAACATCTGGGAACTCACAGACCACCGGAACACTCTGAATAGCTTCCATATCATCATCATTGAGAGCCGCCAAAGAGAAAAGCTGAATTGCAGGAGTCGGACTTGGAGAATAGACTATATGGCCTTCAAGAATTTTCAGAGAAACCGAGCTTTCACCACAATCAATCACAGCTGCATTTTCTATTAGTCAATCCATGCCCAAGATAACATCAATGTCAGAATTTCCCAGAATAATTAAGGAAGCCGGGAACGAAGAACCACCAATCTCAATTTGATTGCCATGGCTGATTTTAGAAGATGCCATTGTTGCTCCCGGAGAAAGGACCATTAACCGTTTAGGGAGAGGATCCATAGGTAACCCATTCTCATCAGCAAAACTTGTAGAGATAAAAGAATGCGATGCGCCAGAATCAAACAAAACTCGTGCAGGAACTGAGTTAACAGGAAGCATACCCATCACAACTCTAGGTGCATGCTCAGCTTGAGTGACGTTGACATAGTTGGCACGAGCAACCGTAGACCCGGGTTTGGTGTTGATGTTGAGAGCCCGAGGTGGAGGTACACGAACCATAGAAGAACTTGCCGCAGGTCTTGGAGGTGGTGGTGGAAGAGCTTTGTTGTTCACTGGACAATTCTAGTGTTGATGCCCAGTGTTTCCATAGGTATAACAGGCACCAGGTGGACGTGGAGCAGCGTAGCCAGGGACTCCGCCTGAGGCTCCAGGGTAGTTGTGGTTGTAGCCCCTGGGAGCAGCAGTGAAGGAGTTTGGTGGCCTTGCCGTGTAGCTTCACGGTCTTGGTGGAGCCGGGAGCGACGATGGGGTGTTAGGAACCCACACACGGCGCTTAGAAGGAGCCGTCATAGCTGAAGAGCTTGCTGCGTCACGGCTGTGTTTCTTGGACTCCTCGAACACTTGCCTACTTGCTTCCTCCTGTAGAGATGTATGTTGGAGTTCTAGAAAAGACCCCAGCCTTGCATGAGTGATTGCATATTTGATTGACGCATTGAGCCCTTGTCTGAACCTCTTTTGCTTCTTCTTGTCATCAGAGATCTCATCGCCACCATACCGAGAAAGGTTCATGAAGTTCCTGATATAGGTATTGACATTGTCGTTGCCCTGCTTGAGGTTGAGAAACACTTCCTTCATCCTTTCCATGACAATTTCTGACAGATATTGCTCTTTGAAAGCCCTAGTGAACTACTCCCAAGTAGGCTGAAACTCAGAGTGGTTTGCCTTCAGGTAATCCTCCCACCACAGAGCTGCATCTCCCTTCAGAAGGTGAGTGGCACATTTTACCCATTCTTGCTCAGGAACATCGACAGTCATCAGCAACCTTGACATCTCACGCAGCCAGTCATCTGCGTCCAGAGGCTGATCAGACACCTCAAAGTGGCGCGGGTTGAACTTCAGAAAACTCTTGATGTCTCCTTGCTTGGGAGGTGAAGGTAGCGGAACAAACTCATTCCTCCTGACACTTTCTTCAAATCGTTGTTGGTTCTGCTGCATTGCTCCCAAGGCATTAGCAATACTTGCCAACGCAGCCCCCAGTTCAGGTGGTATGTCCTCCTCAGAACGGCGTGGTGGTGCCATCCTGTGATTGATATAAAACACAAGTCAGTACCATAATGGAGAATAATAATAATCCAAAATAGTACCAAAATGGAATTAACCAAGATTAAAGGATAAAAATTACTAAGATGATATTAAAATATCAACAAAGTTCAAAGCACCTAGAAGATATTAAGCATATCGCACACGACTGAACAAGGAGTGTGGTACTCAAAGCTATCAAAGAAAAAAAATCCGCAAATTTCGGCATTAAAATACCACTGTATGCGCAAAACCACTTAACGAATGAAGATTAGTAACTATACCAATTCAATATACAAGAGTGAATGATAAAAGTAGTGGTATGGTCGCGACTCCATCCCGCACTCGAATCATTACCCCGCACATGAATAAGTAAATCACATATCCCAACACCTTCTTCTTAAGATGAACCTAACGATTATTAACTACGGAAACGAACACCCCAACAAGATAACATCGGATAACAAAGAGTAAGACAGATCGCACCGGTATACAACGAATCAGATAGATCGCGTCGGTTTACAAATGTCTGTCGGTATGGAATGTACCAACAGTTGATAACCAAAAGGCAGATAGCGATAACATGTTGGATGCAACAGATAGACAAAGAATTCACACACACACACACAACCTATGGTACTATGGAACCCCGAACACGTGAATCCTACTTTGAATTTTAAGAGAGGATTGAAAACGTTACACTTCCTTACCAGAAAAAGGGTGGGTGGGTGGGTAAGAAGAAAAATGGAAGCAGTCCGACTCTCACGTTTTTGTTTTCCTTAGTATACATAGCTACCAAAATATTTGCTAGACTGACAACGACCATTTGGCTGAGACCCTGAAGGGCGGGATGGCTCTGATACCAATTGTAACTACCTCGGTAAATTACGCTCTAAGTTGCATGCCTGGATGAGCGAAAGTGGTTAAAATAGTACGGTGGGGCCCAGGGGCCACTCACGGGTAGACATGTCGGCCGTCCTAACCACTTCCAGAACATCGGGACAAGAACGAGCGGCGTAATCTGCAGGCGAAGGGATCAACTACATACATAAGTGAGTATGTATGCAAGCCACCATACAACAGTTTTCAGAGCCATTCCATCTAAAAGAAATAGAAATATTGCAATGCCATACGGCAAGATCCAAATATCCTAGATAGAGATAATAGTTTAGGATAGCTCCTCATACATCAAACATCAGAGTATCAGGCGGAAGCGGAAAACAAGATTCGAGTACGGATAAGAAGCAAATCGGCATAAGATGCCACATAAATAAACACATCCCACCCATAGATCTCAAGGATCCCCATCGCCGAAATCTCTACACCGAGTAATCGTTGCCAACATCATCCGTCTCCTCCACCCAGTATCCATCTTGCGAATACACCTGTTCATCTAAATCAAACAATTTATCGTGTGAGACCCTAGGGGTACTCAGCAAGTCTTTATGCCTCTAAAGGGGACATAACCTGGGGTGACGCAATTGCAGCAAAAGATAATAACTAACAAGTCTATAGATACTCGCTAACCATCCGCCTAACCAATGATAGACGGATGTCCGTTAATTAGTAACAACAGTTATAACAGTATAATTAACAGATTCATCCTCCTTCTCCCTTACCAACGAGAAAGCGGACGAACAACCCATCCGTTGGCAGTTTTATTAACCATTCCATGAGTATTGCACTATTTACTAGTCAAGTACTTAATCAAATTAAAAGCGGTACTTTAGTTATACCTGTCTATGATCCAGAAACTGTGCTTCAAGTCGTCCATAACCGTGGACACGGTTTTCAAAAAGATTTACCCTGCAGGGGTGCACAAATAGCAACACACACTCGATCAACCTCGGAAAAACCAAATCAAAACCAGACGAGGCATTCACGACAAAGCGATCACATGATTCAGCAATATTTCAGGGGGCCGCCCCATTAAGCTACCCGCAACGAAGTTGGCCGGCTCCGAGACAGACCCAAGGTTTGCGCCAATGGCTGTAAACGACTGGGAACCTGAAAGTGTGACTGGGCTTATCGATACCGCGAAAACACTCCGCAATCCTAAACAGTACAGGTGCTCCTCGCACAATCTTAAATAAAACAGTAAAACATGGCATACGTACAGGATAGTAACAAAGCCCCAAACTACTTTGTGGCCCCACGAAATAGAAATGAATCAAGCTCTGGCTCAGGGGGGTCCATAAGGCCTCCCAGATGTGAATAGTGTGAATAGTGAAGGAACGGGAATCAAGTACTAGGGGTCCTACGGGACACAAGTGAGCATGAAAAACCAAATAGCAGATATTGCTCACCGGTGCCACTTTCATTAGTTATCCCATTACTACTCAGGTTAAGTTGTTTAGGTACCTCGTTATCCATCTGACACTCACATACCCTACACATGCTGTTCTACGACTCGCATGGTTCAAACAACTCCTGTAGTAATGGCTCGTGGGATGGAGGGACAAGCTTCAGTGGGGTTTAAAAGTAAAGGCTATGCAGTACTTGGGATTAAATTTAATCCAATCGCGACTCAATGATGCAAGAATAAGATAGAGGCAATAGGTACTATATGTATGCAAGCATGTGGTAGTGCTTGCCTGGCAGCTCAATTGAAGCGAGCGAAGGGTCTGGGTAGTACTCCTGGGGTTCCTGGTATTTTCCCTGTTTGGCGTCTATTCGACGAAGAACCAAACAAACAAGGGCCAACATAAATAAAGTGCACACGCATATGAATTAAAATGCGACAAGAAAACAAGCATGCCATGGTGAATGATGCACAATTTACATGGCAATAATGTAGCATGACAAGGGTGAGGTGTAGGGTGCAAGAATAAAGCATTTTATTGAGTTTTAGCCATGTTTTGCTCCCATATAAGTTGCTGTATACTTTATATTTATACGATGCATGCTGCAATTCAGAACATGGAATGCATAGTTAGAACGGGCTCGTCGCGCTGATCGATTTAGACATATTATTTGTCGAATTTGGAGTTGTGAAACTAAAGTTATTAATTAATTAAGAAAAGGCATTTTATTATATTTAAACAATTTTGAAAATTTAAAGTGCTCAAACATTAATTTAAATAGCATATTTGAATCCCTCATATTTTTCTGATTCCAAAACATATATTATTTGTATTATTTGGAATTACAATTTAAAAGTTATTAAAAACAGATTTAAATTATATTAAAACATTTTCTGAAATTGTTTTTATAAAAACAGAATTACACGGAGACTTTTTATACTCAGCATCGCCTAGCCACAGACGCAGACAGGTGGGACCGCACTAAGCTGGCGACACTACACGCAGCGGGTTTTTCTCACCGCGGGGGAAGCTACCCACAGCAACTGACAAGCGGGTCCGGCACTCGAGCGGACCCACGCGCCAGTGGCTGGGCGAACAGGTGACACGTGGTGGATCCAGGGACTACGGGTGGGGGGTGTAGGAAACGCGGGAGCCTTTCTGTAAAATGCCCACAGGCGATGACAGGTGGGCCACTCGGGACCGCGGGTTGATGAAACAAAACGGCAAGGGGGTATCGGAAAAAGGACCACCGCGCACTGTTTTTCTTCTCATCTTTCTCTGACGAAACTGACAGAGAACAGAGACAGCGCGTGGCGTGGCAGGACGAGGGCTCGAACTCGCGACGCGGTGCGTGCGCAGAGAGGCGGAGCCGCTGCGGTAGGGTAGGGTTGCTGGCAGGAGGGTGGTAGGCGGCTAGATAAACTGCTACGCGGCGCGACGACGTGCAGAAGCTTGCGCACGCCGGCGCACAGAGAGCGCTCGGCACAACGTCCGGCGAGACTAGGAAGAGCAGGCGAGAGAGGGGGTGTCTGGGGAGCACAGGGGCTCACCACGACGTGGTCAGCACAGTCAGATCGGGCCGGGGAGCAGCAGATCAGCGATGGCGCATACGAACGGCGAGCTAGGGTTTCGGCTGCGTGCGTCGGTGGGCAGCGAGTACTGGGCCTTCTCCTCCTTGCTGCTGTGTACGGGGGTGATGCAGATGTCCTCGCTGGTCTTCCCCAATAGCCCAACAACCACGCCGTCGGCTAGATCGAGAGGACGGTGGTGGATGCCGAGGTGGTGGCCGGAATTGGAGAAGAGGTGCAGGAGGGAGGAAGGGAATGGCACAGCAGCCAGGGAATGGATCTGGGGGTCTGCACGACAGAGGCAGGGAGTGGATAGGGACGGGAGAGGAGAGGGGGATGCCGTGAGAGGATCGGGTGGGAAAGGTGGCTTCGGTCACCTTTTCTCCTTCTCCCTCACGTGAGCATGATGACATGAGCATGATATCATTATGATGCAATAATTATATGTAGGAAGTAGCAATTATATTACTAGACCAAGTAGCATTACATATGTTAGACAGATGGGATGCTACACCCGGGCTCCGCGGCAACCTCCCCCTTCCCTGTCCCGGCATAGTGAGCGTATCGCTGGGGCTAGGGCCGAGGGGGTCGGGCTACAGCCGACCGTGGTGGAGCGTGCGACCAGGCATGTGACTGCACGAGACAAGTTTACAAATACTACTCCGATCCCTGCCCCCTATTCCTCCCTAGTCTAGTTCTGGTTGTGCCTCTGGTTCCAGGTTCTTGGTGCTGGCCCAGGTTCCCTTGGAACACTTGGGGGAGGTTACATCAGACTGTGGGGTCGTCTTTCGTTGCGAGAAGGGACCCCGTCTCCAGCAGATTGCAGCCATTAAGGCTAGGGAGGTGTACGAGGGCCATATCGCCGCGGCCCGTGCGAGAGATGCACGGGAGCGGGAACGAGCCCTAGTGCTAGCTGAATCTAGACCCTAGGATCCTGGATCCATCCTAGCCCCAACCCCCAGGCCTAATGGTGGTGAGGCTCCCATGAGGACTCCCCTAGGAGGGAGACCTCGAGGGCGGCCTTCCAAGGCCACTGCACGCCCCTGCCCCTAGGGCGTGCCCGCTCGGCCCCAAGTACGGGATCCCCCCACCAATGATTCCCTGATGGATATTCTTCAAGTGATCCATGCGTTCATTTGGAATATCGGGGGCTTCGTCCAAGATGGTCGCCATCGTCAGATCAAGGAGTACTTGCGTCAAGAGGATGTGGATATTGTGGGGCTTGTTGGTTTGCGGCCCCAAAGTTGTCGGCGAGTGCAAAGCAGGGCCCGAGTTGCCTGTAATATCGCGGAGGGGTCGTAGTAGCTTTGCTAATTACCCAGAGGGGCCAAATGGGAGTGAATACAAATCTAACAGCCAAACGATCGTTTGAACCAGACGAAAACGGTCGAACTCAAATACCGCCGTTAGGTCAACTCTTCTTGGCCCGCCATGTCGGTACTCCCCAGTATCCTTTGTGGTCGTGGACTAGTTGACCCCTGTGTGGACTAGATCTACTTATCTGCTCTGCTCTACTCCCATGCTCCACTCGCCTCTCCATAACTTCTACTCATCCCCAGCTGCTCGTTTCAGATCGGAGCTCGCACTTGCTCTCCTTGCGTCCCCTCCATGTCCGGTCAACCTCCCACACCCCTAATTGAAGCTTGCAGCGTCGCCGTCGCATTGTCCGCCGCATCGGAGCTTCGCGTCCCCGGACCAGTCTCTCGTCTCTGGCTAGTCGTTTTCGCACAGCGGAGCGCGTCCCGTCGGGTGATCCTGGCGAGCGACCGGCCTCAGGCTGTTGCGTGCTGTCGTGCATCCCAGGCATGGTAGACCTAGAACAGCAGTTCGACGACCACGCTCTCATGGCCATCGTGTTGGGCATCCTTCCCGCCGTGCCACCGACTGACTTGCTGTCAGCATTCAGGTCTCGTTTTGGGATCAGAAGAAATGTGGTCAAGATTGAGGTATACACGCCACTATTCGATTTTTTTGGTCAGGTTCTAGCACAGTTCAGACACCGAGCGGATTTTGCATTTTTCCCGTTCTTTCAGAGTGTTGCGTCTTTCAATTCAAGTGTGAGTGTGCTGAATTATTGCGTAGGCTTATATAATTTTGTACTCCTCATTGTGATGCAAATTCCTGCTTCTATGTAGTTTTTTAGTGTTGCGTCTTTCAATTCAAGTGTGAGTGTGCTGAATTATTGCGTAGTCTTATATAATTTTGTACTCCTCATGTGATGCAATAACGAGATCACTCTAGTATAACCATTAGATTATGACCGATCAAGCAGCGTCCTGCCACAACAAGAACTCACTGCATCATCTTACTCAGATCGTGCTCGCCTCTATGTATATAACCTACTCCACCAGGTTCACTCGAAAAGTAACGGATTTAGAACATGGTTGAAAAAGAACAGCTCCTACCCTAAAAAAACATCCATCATCAAAAGAAAAAATGCTTTGAAAGACTGAAAATTATGCAACCCAGTCCCTGGTTTTATTTTGTTTTGTCCCTTCTATAAGATTGTTTTTTCTCTGAATGATGATATTCACGAACTTCAGATTTTGTCAAAAGCTGACATTCTTTCAAAAAACAACCAAAACATCGGATCAAGTAGTAACGTTTCGCAGGTACACACGTCCGAAATTCACTTCAGGCAAGCTCACTTGCATGCCATCCAGAAAAATTTTTAAATCAGCCCACTATAATCAGAGTCTTTATGACTTGAACAAAACTCAAGATTCGTTATAGCGCGTCTGGATGGTCCTAGAGGATTCGACGGTCATGGATAGAAAATTATGTTTTCACGTGATACGTTGACCACAGCACCGACACACAGCCTCAAATTCTAGGTAACAATCTAAATTATCCTGATTCTGCACCAATTACGCTAATATCTTCTTCAAGGCCGTTGCCACTTTCACTTGGTTTTGTGGGAGAGGACGCCAAGCCCAACAATGTAGGGCCTCAGCGGCTCCAGAATCACCACAGTGCCATCCTCTTGCTGAAAATTCTCCAAAATAGATATGATCAGACGAGGAACTGCGACTGCTGTCGCATTGAGTGTGTAGACAAACTGTGTTGGGCCTGAACTGCCCCCCTTCCCTTTCTTAGGGTTTGTCGCTGATGGAGGCTCCGAGGGTGCTGGACGGAACCGGATGCCTAGCCGCCTGCTATGGTAGTCCGTGCAGTTTGAGGCACTCAAGATCTGCCCATTTTGTTCAGAAAGCATCAGCGGGACTGCTCAAAATGGACAAAACTTGAGAGGGGCATCAAATATGTGTTCCTTACCTCACCATACCGCTCTAGGCCTGGCATCCATGCCTCGATGTCATACTTTCTGTAGGCTTGGTGCGCCCAAATCCCCTGTTGCCATATCCAAAGTTCTACAAGAGAGAAGAATATTCTTATCGCTGTTGGAATGTCTATGAAGTGGAATCTCACAAGATAAGGGCATACTTGAAATGAAGTCCAAGTGATGCATAAAGATCCTCTTCGATGGTAATAAGTTCTTCATGGTACTTGTCACTTTCCTCTGGCCGACATAATATGAACATCTCAACCTTGCTAAATTGATGTACTCGGTAGAGGCCCCTATTCAAGAAGAATATCATTTTGCGGCCAGAAAGTTGGGGTGGCCAGGCAACGCGGTACCCGAGTTCCCTGATATCATCCGCGATGACTATAGTTGGCGTGCCAAATACTCAGAGGGTCCTTTTCGGCACGAATTCAACTTTACGTTTCAATACAAAAAATCAGGCTAACGGCCGTCAAGTTGGGTCCCCCCTGTCAGCTTTCGCCGTTATGTCGATGTCGTCGTCACTGCCATGTAGGCTGCCATGTAGGCTTGTAGCATTAGCGCATGCATCCTTTACGCGTCTGCTTCTTTCTCCGAGGCGGCAATCTGTGGTCGCGGCCATGGCGCGAAGCTAGGACTTGGACAAACCTGCTCGGCTCGTTCTCCTCCCCATCCCGAATCGGAGCTCGCCCTCACCATGACCGCACCATTGGCACGGCGCGGGGACGGGAATTCATTCCCGAGTGAGATCTGTAGCCATGCCGACCATGCTCGGTCCTGTTGGTCTCCTCCAGAATCCGAGCTCGCCGTCGGCGTGGTCGCACACGCACCAGCCACGGCGCCTTCCTCTCCGAACCCTAAAGCCACATCCACCCAGTTCGGCACAACGCCAACAAGGTGAAAATGCATCAAGTTTTCTTCTTGTGATTATAGAAAAACATGTATGTACCGTGACCGTAGCATACTCTAACAATGTACACATATATTGTTTACTAGATTTTCATTTGAAATTAGTAGCTCCGTGATGACGAAACATAGAGAACCTAAATGGAATGACGATGACGACCATGTTCTGTACTTTGCATTGCATCAAGAAGTGCTCGCTGACGAAGCAAGTTACCAAGAGAGTGGAGTTCATCAGCCATTGCCAAAAAATATGTGAACAAATCAATGAGCGATTCAATGCAAATAAGCGCAACTAGATCCATTTCATCAATCATCAATAGGTGGCACATTCTAGTGATGCGTTCAAATGCGTACACGATGTATCATTTGCTTGAAGTGGTTGTTATCCTGAGCAAAAATGCGTGGTATGCACATTACATTTGTATGTTCTATGGTGCAATTCTGTTGTTATGGGTGTGGAAAGAAAAGCTAGGCTTCACTGAATATTACGCAGTTAGGCCTAACTTAGTCTTACACAAATAAGCACAGCTTAGTCCTTACACACATAAGCGTAACTAATGATAAAGATAAAGACAAATGGTTCATCGGATCTGCCAGTATGAGCACTAGGTCCCTGGAGCTGGTGGTATCGTCGGAACGAACCAGAATGGTGCGTTTGGCCGTCTTTTATTCTCCTTCAAATAGTACGACCCCACTGATGAGCCAATTGTAGGCCCCCTCCCCCCGACGTGGATTCGGCTCCAGGTCGGGTCTGGAGTGTCAACATGATAGGCGCGTGAGTGTGCAGCAAACACACAGTATGCTATCAACACTGGAAGTGTTGGCACCTCAGCAATAACACCAGCATGTTCTTCCTAGACTCCGGCAGCAGCCTCAGTAGGTATTTTGTCAGCTTTACTAGCAGCAGCATTAGCAAGTATTTCGTCAGCTTCACCAGTAGCAGCATCACCAAGTATTTCGTCAGCTTCACCAGGAGCAGCAACAGCTAGTTCTTCGTTAGCTCCACCACCACCACCAGCAGCAGCAGCATTAGGGGCCAGGGCTGCCTGAGCAATTACAGGTTCAACAACTCCAGGGGCTCCGACAAAGAAAGGGTAGTTGATCCCAAGAAACACAGATTGTCCCTTCAGATTGTTGACTCTGCTCTAGACTTGCTCTACTGGGTCTTCGGATGGGCATGCGGACCTCGAGAAAACATGACACCGCAGCAATGGGTATGAAGAAAGTTGTGTCCCCATATGTTCTATTGTATCACCAACGCTATTTAGTGCTCCCCTGATATGAATCCACAAGAGTTCATCATGATGTTCCGTGTTGTCTCCGATAGGTGCCAGGAACCAGCGTCGTGTCCCAAGTTCAGCATCTGCTACTACATCTTCGATGACCGGAGCTAGAATTATGCGTGGAGCTGCGTGGGTACCTGCGTGTTACTAACAGTCAGTAAGCAAAATTTTGAATGGGATTTTACATGCTATATGACACCACGACTCACCCCAAATGGATGGCTCCCAAACACGCACGTCGCCGCTAGGTTCAGTGACCGCATAAATGCGTTTCGGTCTGTATGAACAATAACCGTAGGTGAAGACGGCGTCGACATACTTCTCCGGCCGCAGGAAGTCGTCGCGCAAGACTGTCAATTCCTTATCTTCTAGGCATCTAATGAATGCGATTGCCTTGTCGAACACCGCTAAGAGGTCGTACTCCCAGTTCTTCCACGTCCCCTCCCGCGGTCTATGTGGGAGTTGTACCTTCACGAGCTCAAGTTCTTCCATGTTGAACCTGTAAGCGAATTCGGAAATGGGCGGCAGCCACCCGCTGTTGAATGCAGTAATGCCGACACCCTTCAAAGATGGCACTGCAAGTCTCTTCAATCTGTAGCAATTTTTTAGAGTCCAAGTACTCCCATCCTGGGATAAAAGGACCAGCCACTCGCCATTGCCACCCACCTAGTTCTGGTCATCTCTCATTTCTGTCTCTTCTTCTTCCTTGATATTCACCACTACTGATTCCGACCACTTATCCAGCAGCATGAGTTTTGCATGAATATTCTACAGAGTTTGTTGTCAGTTGGTACAATCACCTAGCATGGATTCCATTGCAGATACAATTTGACAACTGGACCTTTATATTAAAGTACACAAAATATCGCCTAAATACGAGTGTCTCCTCAGATATCGCCTAAATTGTGCCTGTGTCACTATGAAGATACTCAATATATGGAGTAGGAGCAGAGCCCCCCAGAACAAACTCCTGACGATGATCATAATTAAACAGCTCGGGGCATAACAGCCTTAAATCGTCTAATCTGTTTGCTTTTATTTTAGGAAACATAATATCACCTAGCAGGCATTCGATTGCAAAATCGAAATTGACAACTCGTCTATCACCTAAAGTAATACCGTGTCACTACGAAAATACCAGAATATCAGGTACAAGCAGAGCTTCTGCTGTACAGAATAGTCTTAAATGGTTCGATTTGTTCAAACCGCGCGTGCACACAACACGTTCGACAAAAGGAACATAGGATTCCGATGAGAGTTCAGCACATATGAATCAACTATATGATTGAACAAATAAGCTAGATACTGGAACTTACGTGGCCATCGCGGTCGTCTGGCCATTTGCTGTTATCGGGGTAAAGAAGGCCTGGCGTGCCGAACGGTTGTTCATCCATGTTCCGCATCGTCATGCGGTAGCCAGGGATGCAGCGAGCGAGGCGGCCGGCTGAGATGATGTCCAACTCCGAGGCGATCCTGTGCATGTTCGCGGCACTGAGGTTCGGCCATCCCCAATCCTCACGGTAGCGGTCGCCCTGGCCATCCGCATCGTCGCTGCATGCCTTTCGCTTCACCTTGCCGCTACCCCAAGCTCTACCCATAGCGACAAATGGAGTCTGGAATCCGGTGGATTAATGGAGGCGTTGTGATGAGGAGGCGGATGGATTCGAGAGGGGGTGGAATCAGGGATGGGGCAGTTGATCGAGTGGGGAGCGAATCTGCAAGGAACCGCCGCCGCCGCCGGTTCTTGTCCGCGTGGAAGAAAATAACGGGGGGCGTAATTATTGAGGGCGGGCACCGGAACCGTCTAAGGAATTGAAAAAATAAATCGTAAAAGGGAAATGTGCTGTCTGCCTTTCAGTGAGTGAAGGTCGGCACGTGTAAACATGCCTACGTTTGAATTGATTCCACCGCATAGAAGCGGCACAGAACAAATTTTAGGAAGTGCTAGCGTCGACGTGTAAAACCGCCGTTTTTTCGCCACCTTCACCCTACTACGAACGGTCGTGCACCATTCCAGATATTGGTAAGGGTGGTTCCAATCTTTCACTTCTCCGTCTCATTTCCTCCTCCACGGCCTCATCGTCTTTCTCCTCCACGGCCTCATCCATTTCCTCCACCATCGCATCACCCTCTTCCTCCGTATCCTTTCCCTCTTGCATGTAGTCATGGACGCTCCGGACGTCCGAAACGACGGCATGCAAGAAACTGCGCACTTCGACATCGAAGTACATGGCGGGAAGAAGATCGATGTCGTCTACACCACCGACCCTCGGACGGTGAGGAACACTCTGAATAATTTCACGAGTTGGCTACAGTTCGAAGAAAACAGGTTCGTAGGTCTCGACCTCGAGTACAACCGCGATTGCCGTAGGATCGCCGTGGTGCAACTCTCCATGAAGGGGCACGTCCTCGTATACCAGCCTTTTTGCGAGAAGGGGGCTGACGGGATCTAGTAGACTTTGCTGTCTTTTTCTTCGTGAACCGTCTGTTTGCAGAAGTTATTGCTATATTATTTGTCTGAATTCATTTTCATGCAGGTGGGGTGAAAGCATTAGGGATCTGTTTCATGACTTTCTCGTGAACCAGCACATAACATTTACCAGTGTTGACATCACGAATGACAGTAAACTGCTTGAAAGCCCGACTGTCAACATTAGAATCCCAAAGGAGTGCAGAGTGGACATCCAGGAAATTTACTAGATCCCAGGGACGAAGGGCAGCAAGACCGGGATGGCCGCTCTTGCCTTCGAACTCATAGACCCGTGGTACGCTGACATGAAGGACATATTTCCGAGATGTTCGTGGAGGCGTTTAGGGCACGATTACTGGGAGGATAAGCCACTTTCTGAACCTAATCTGAAGTACGCTGCAATTGACGGGTATGTTAGCCACGAGCTGTACCGTCAGATTGTAAAATCTCGTTCCAGGCATCGCATCATTGAACCACCACCAAGGTAGGTTGTTTGTCCCAGATGCCGGATCATAGATGAATCTACAAACCGGGAGAAGCGACCGAAGGCATCCTGGGATCAGTTGCCTTCTCCAACAGGCTGGGATGTAGACTATTAGTGCATGATTGTTGTGTTTATGAAAACATATTATTTCATAAGTACACTAGGTGAGAAATTACGAACTGCTGTGTATTACCTTTGTCAAACTATAATCTGGTTTATGACTGTATCCTCCTCTATAATCTAGGTTTGGTTATGACTTATGACTGTATCACACCTTATGCATGTCAGTCCTGGATTCTGCCACATGCAAATGGCACATACAGAATTTGTAAGAATGAATATTGAGTATATAAAAGGGGGAATGTAATTCATACAGGTTAAGTAGCTAATAGCATAGGGATCATATGAGCATGGTTCTTACACACAGAATGCTTAGAAAATACAGGCGAGATAAAATACAGGCAAGATAAAACTAGGAACGAAATGCGAAACTAGTAGTGGTAAACAACACACTCACCCACCCGCCAGATCCTGTTGAGCATCTCGTAGCAGACATACGCGTCCCCGGCTGCGTACTTGATTGCATCGCAATCCAGGTGCCTCCACTCCCATCGCTCGTGCAGGTGCTTCGGGAACTCGATTTTCATGCCGGCGTACTCGTGGTCGATGATGTTGGAAGCGAGTCTAGCCATGCCAGCTTTCCCCGTACCGCCATCCGGGTACCTCCACAAACATTGGAGATCGACGTGATTGACGACATGAACGAGGAGATCCCATTCTAGCTTCGGAGTGTCGTTCTTGATGTCAACGCTGGCGAAGTAGAACTCCCTCCTGTGTAGGAACTCACCAAGCTCCGGGCATACAGATTGGGCCCTACATAGGTGATATAGTAGGGAGTGGTTACGCATGGACAGCTGCAAAAGCGCCATCCTCTTCCTATCTCTGGTATACTCGAGGTCAAGGCCGACGATCTTGTACCTGTCCATCGGATCTTGTAGCCACCGCTCGTACATTGCGATGACCTTGGCCACCTCCGCTGACGCATTTGTGTGGACGACCGTCGGCTTGGTGGTGCCATGGGCGGAGACGGTGTACGCGTCGTTGTAGTCGCTCCCGTCGCCGAACACACCGTACTCTGCGTCCATGGCAACAGCATGCGGCGACGGTGGCCTAGTTTCGGTAGCGGTGGCTGGGACTGGGCGTGGAGTGATCTGTTGCGGTGGTATGGCCAGGCAGAGGCGGTGCCTGCGGCAGCGTCGATGGTTCTTGCGGTGGCGGCGCCTGCGGAAGGAATGAGTTGGGGATTTTTGCACAGTGATGTGCTGAAGAGACAGAAGGCGATGCTTAAATTCCGTTTACCAATATTCCGGTCATACCCATGCGGAAGCAAGTTTGACCGGGCGAGCACCGATGGTTTCCAATCCTAGCGATTAAATTCGGTGTCCGTCCCGGTAGGCGATGGGATGGGTGTGCGACGTGGCTTTGGCATGGCAGAGACCGGTCACGTAGACCACCGTCCCATTGCCGATCTGCAGCGGGTGCGCGGTGCTGACACGACGTAACGTGACAGGACAGAAGGAAGTGTACAAGTTTAAGAAGTGTAAGCATAGACATGGACCTAGCATCCCTGCACCCCGGGGCAGCCGCCTAGCCGATCAGGCCTGCCGATTGCGCAAAGCTTGTCCCGAATTTGCCAAAATGAAGCTCGTTTGCCCATGCTTCTATAAGTTTCTCTGTAGGCCACTTGTGTAAGCATGCACGATCAAGCAACTTTGCAACACACGTGTCGGTGGAAAAGCATTAGGTTTCAACGCACCACATAGTTTAGGGATTTAGAATAGCTACATTGTGGAACTCTAGCCAAATTGCATGGTAAAGCCAAATTTAGCTTTTTGTCAAATTTAGCTATAGCAACATTGTGTCTCGTTTGTCCTCACTTTTGCCCTCCCGATATTCCGAAGCCCTCACATGCGCTCGGAGGGGGGTGCCGTCTGGTCAAAGGCCTGGCCGTTACGTGCACCATGACGCCTAAAGTGGCCTTTTTAAAGAGCGCCTTTTCCCCTCTCTCTCTAACAGTTGTGTTTTTTTGCCCAAAAAGGTAGGGAATCTAGAGCAGCTTCTCTCTTCATTCATTGTTCCTTTTGCGATCGTTTTACCCCAATCTGGTAGCAAATCTAGAGCAGCAAAACAAACCAGCACGATAAATAAATTCAGTAAATAGAGTAGATGTAGATAAAGCAGCTAATATAGGTTATATAGTACGGTACTTAACGAGGTTCGACAATTAGGCTGCTCAGCAGCAGCAGCGGACTGCTTCAACACATACAAGACAAAAGAAGCTGCTTTACAGCAGCAGCAGTAGCTGATCAGTGGCCCCTCGTGGCCTCTGCCAGGAGGACATCCGCCTCCTCCCTCTGGCGCCTCCTCCACTTCTTGCTGCCCAGCCCCTTGACCTTGGGCACCTTGGGTCTGATTAGGGGCATGTGACCCTCCTCGGTAGCCACCTTCTGGAGGTTCACCGACTCGCCGCAGGTCCTCACGTCCTCGGCATGCTTCACAAGGGAGTTGAAGTCCGTGCCGCGGAGCCTCCTGGTGGGGCAGAAGGGGCACCTGTACACGTCGTCGGCGAAGAAGTTGTTGTACTGATCGGGCTTCAGCCTCCTCAACACCTGACGGGTCTTGGTGTCCTACGACTCGTCGTTGCTGCGGAGGTCGCTGTTATCCTCTTGTTGGAAAAAACAGAAGAGTGAAATAAGGACATGATTGAGATACTTTGATTATCGGGATTGATTTTTTGCATAAATTAACCGAATGAGATCTCCCGATTATTCCCCAAATCTCAAACCAAATCGAATACCGATCCCAACTACGAACAAGGGGATTCATCGAAAATCGAGATCTAACACAATAGGATTAGCTACTGTAAAAAATACGAACAGCCGAGCCCTAATAACATACGATCTAGCATCCAACGATGGGAACGGGGGAAGAACAAGGGAAGGGGAGAAAACCCTGGTTACCTCAGACCACGGGTCGGCGATGCTGGTGTCGTAGGGGTTCTCTAGCCTTATGTAGACAACCTCCTCGTAGGGGTCCCAGCCGAGCTGGATCTGTCCGAGACCGGCGGGGGCCTCCTCGCCGGAGGCTATGACGGATGCGGGGACGGGGACGGGGGGCTCCTCGTCGGCTGCCTTGGAGGCGTTGATGGCCACCGCGCCGATCTTCTCCATCGCCGGCATGGTTGGGGGTTTGTTGGGCGTTTGCAGAAGGTGATGGGACAGTGGAAACGGTTGAGTGAGCGAGTGCGTGATGAGTGGGAGTGGGAGTGGGGGCCTCTATTAAAGGAGAAGGGAAGCGGCATTTCGTTGCACTACCGTGCACCACGTAGGCTAATGCACCATGCACGGCCACACGTGTCCGCTACCGCCCCGTGCACCGCACACGCGTACCGCGAGTCACGTTTTTTCCCTCGTGTCTAACCATGGCGATTCAGTTGTACTCAGTTTTGCCCACCAACAGTTGATCCTCTGTGATCTAGCGGACAGAATAACCCTTATATCTGTCGGGGGCACCCCTCTATCCGTGCAAAATAACGAGTATGCCACCGAAACTTTAACAATATAAACAGATGAACTTGAATATATTTTGAAGGGTACGAAAATAGAAATCCACATAGTTTAAGGGTCTAGATATGGTAAGAGAACTAAATATTATTAGTGGCTGGGCCAACACAGTGACGGGGTTGGTCGGCTAGGAGTTGCTGATTCCTAAGTAAGGGGACACTAGGCCGTTATTGACATACTCCCTCAGGAACTTGACATAAGCAGCGTGCTTAGCCTTGGTCGCCGACTTGTGTTTATTAGTCGGGATTTTATCGATGCCAACCGCATGCGGAATCAAGCTGGCAATCCTCGGGTTTACTCCTTTCTTACAGAAAGGGCACCTGAGCTCCCCAAGTCGAGTGCGGAAAGGGATTATCCCGCTCTTGAGCTTCTTCATGACATGGCGGCTCTTGTTGTCCTTGGTCTCCTTTTCAGAGCCCATCTCACTTGAATACACCTGTAATGTATGGAATACGAACCGAAATGAGCAAAATAATAAATATATATTCCTTCCACCATTCCAAGTTACTTTCGATGCAATAACGTGTCTATACAGGTTCAGCAGTTCATTACGGCCGTCTCCCCAGCTCGCTCCTAAATTAATGTGGTTTGTGTTCTTGGTAACTTATTAATAAATAAATAATGTGGATTCATTCAAAACAGACTAGATATCTCCATGTACCGGTTCGTACGTTGCATCTAATCATTAGGACTAGATTTTTTATGACGCCTGGATAGATTAAGCTCGAGCAGAAAATATGAAATATATAGAAATAGATGTACCTCCAGGTACACGAGCGGAGCGTGTTCGTCGAACTCCACGCCCTCATAGGGGCCTCCGAAGTAGCCAGCACCGGCGAGCACATGGTCCCCCAAGGGGTTGAACTACACATCCTCCTTGCCTTGTGCCGCGTGATGCTCCTCCAGATCTACCGCGTGAAGCACCACCCTGGCGGCGATGCCCGCACACTCACCCCCACGCACTGGTTTCATGGAGAAGGTTCGTGCAAGTACGTTCAATATTGTGGGGTTTTGCTAGATAGGGAAGAGAGAGTAGTGGATGAGTGCAAATGGAGGACCCGATAGGCTGGGTTTTTAATGCGAGGACGTTTAGGCCTCCTCGAGGGACTCGGTAGGCAGATCTTCCGACTGCGGCTGCCGCGTGGAAGGTTCGTGTGGTGGGGGCCTAACGGAAGTGAGAGTGCAGGCGCGCTACGTAGTAAAAATGGTATAGCCGGTGGTCCGTGGATGACCAGTTGCCGTGTAGTAGACTTGTAGCCTTTGCATACTAGATTAAACATGACATGACCACTCGACCACTTTTTCCATGGAGGACATCGTGTTCCTTCTTGTAGAAGTCTCATTGAGAGAGACGTCTGTGTTGTCTCGCGCTGTCCTGTGAAGGGCACGACGTGTGCAACGAGCCTCGTTGGATCACACAGGATCAACGGTTCGTGCGCACGATCCGCGTGACAGCTGTGACAACCAATCAGGGCATAGCAGACAGAGTGGGCACAGGTTTGGGCTTCTACGAGAGAGACACAGAGAGAGAGAGGATGATTGTTCTTATACTAAAACTACAAACAAACATGGATCAACCACTAGAGTCATTGCATGTGTGTCCTTATACTAAAATCAACATGGATCCACCAGTCGTCATTGCATGTGTGTTCATTCCAAAACCACACATGGATCAACCACTAGAGTCATTGCATGTGTGTTATTTCCACAAACCACACATGGATCAACCACTAGAGTCATTGCATGTGTGTTCTTATACTAAAACCACAAACCAGTACTAGAGTCATTGCATGTGTGTTCTTTTCCACAAACCACACATGGATTCACCACTAGAGTGATTGCATGTGTGTTCTTTCCACAAACCACATATGGATAAACCAGAGTCATTGCATGTGTGTTCTTTCCATAAACCACACATGTGGACCCACTAGAGTCATTGCATGTGTGTTATTTCCACAAACCACACATGGATCAACCACTAGAGTCATTGCATATGTGTTATTTCCACAAACCACACATGGATCAACCACTAGAGTCATTGCATGTGTGTTCTTATACTAAAACCAACACTAGAGTCATTGCATGTGTGTTCTTTCCAAAAACCACACATGGATCAACCACTAGAGTCGTTGCATAAGTGTTATTTCCACAAACCAGACATGGATCAACCACTAGAGTCATTGCATGTGTGTTCGTATACTAAAACCAGCACTAGAGTCATTACATGCGTGTTATTTTCACAAACCACACATGGATCAACCACTAGAGTCATTGCATGTGTGTTATTTCCACAAACAAACATGGATCAACCACTAGAGTCATTGCATGTGTGTTCTTTTCCACTAACCACACATGGATCAACCACTAGAGTAATTGCATGTGTCTTCTTTCCACAAACCACACATGGATCAACCACTAGAGTCATTGCATGTTTGTTGTTATACTAAAACCACAAACCAGCACTAGAGTCATTGCATGTGTGTTCATATACTAAAAACCACACATGGATCCACCAGTTGTCATTGCATGTCTGTTCTTTGCACAAACCACATATGGATCAACCAGAGTCATTGCATGTGTGTTCTTTCCACAAACCACACATGGATCAACCACTAGAGTCATCGCATGTTTGTTCTTATGCTAAAACCACAAACCAACACTAGAGTCATTGCATGTGTGTTCTTTTCCACAAACCACACATGGATCCACCTGTGGTCATTGCATGTGTGTACTTTCCACAAACCACATATGGATCAACCACTAGTCATTGCATGTGTGTTCTTTCCACAAACCACACATGGATCAACCACTAGAGTCATTGCATGTTTGTTCTTATACTAAAACCACAAACCAGCACTAGAGTCATTGCATATGTGTTCTTTTCCACAAACCACACATGGATCCACCACTAGAGTCATTGCATGTGTGTTCTTTCCACAAACCACATATGGATCAACCAGAGTCATTGCATGTGTGTTCTTTCCACAAATCCACACATGTGGACCAACTAGAGTCATTGAATGTGTGTTATTTACACAAACCACACATGGATCAACCACTAGAGTCATTGCATATGTGTTATTTCCACAAACCACACATGCATCAACCACTAGAGTCATTGTATGTGTGTTCTTATACTAAAACCAACACTAGAGTCATTGCATGTGTGTTCTTTTCACAAACCACACATGGATCAACCACTCGAGTCATTGCATGTGTGCTATTTCCACAAACAAACATGGATCAACCACTAGAGTCATTGCATGTGTGTTCTTATACTAAAACCAACATGGATCCACCAGTGGTCATTGCATTCGTGTTCTTTCCACAAACCACACATGGATCAACCACTAGAGTCATCGCATGTTTGTTCTTATGCTAAAACCACAAACCAACACTAGAGTCATTGCATGTGTGTTCTTTTCCACAAACCACACATGGATCCACCAGTGGTCATTGCATGTGTGTACTTTCCACAAACCACATATGGATCAACCACTAGTCATTGCATGTGTGTTCTTTCCACAAACCACACATGGATCAACCACTAGAGTCATTGCATGTTTGTTCTTATACTAAAACCACAAACCAGCACTAGAGTCATTGCATATGTGTTCTTTTCCACAAACCACACATGGATCCACCACTAGAGTCATTGCATGTGTGTTCTTTCCACAAACCACATATGGATCAACCAGAGTCATTGCATGTGTGTTCTTTCCACAAATCCACACATGTGGACCCACTAGAGTCATTGAATGTGTGTTATTTACACAAACCACACATGGATCAACCACTAGAGTCATTGCATATGTGTTATTTCCACAAACCACACATGCATCAACCACTAGAGTCATTGTATGTGTGTTCTTATACTAAAACCAACACTAGAGTCATTGCATGTGTGTTCTTTTCACAAACCACACATGGTTCAACCACTCGAGTCATTGCATGTGTGCTATTTCCACAAACAAACATGGATCAACCACTAGAGTCATTGCATGTGTGTTCTTATACTAAAACCAACATGGATCCACCAGTGGTCATTGCATGTGTGTTCTTTCCACAAACCACACATGGATCAACCACTAGAGTCATTGCATGTTTGTTCTTATACTAAAACCACAAACCAAGACTAGAGTCATTGCATGTGTGTTCTTTTCCACAAACCACACATGGATCCACCAGTGCTAATTGCATGTGTGTTCTTTCCACAAACCACATATGGATCAACCACTAGTCATTGCATGTGTGTTCTTTCCACAAACCACACATGGATCAACCACTAGAGTCAATGCATGTTTGTTCTTATACTAAAACCACAAACTAGCACTAGAGTCATTGCATGTGTGTTCTTTTCCACAAACCACACATGGATTCACCACTAGAGTCATTGCATGTGTGTTCTTTCCACAAACCACATATGGATCAACCAGAGTCATTGCATGCGTGTTCTTTCCACAAACCACACATGTGAACCGACTAGGTTCATTGCATGTGTGTTATTTCCACAAACCACACATGAATCAACCACTAGAGTCATTGCATATGTGTTATTTCCACAAACCACACATGGATCAACCACTAGAGTCATTGCATGTGTGTTCTTATACTAAAACCAACACTAGAGTCATTGCATGTGTGTTCTTTTCACAAACCACACATGGATCAACCACTAGAGTCATTGCATGTGTGTTATTTCCACAAACAAACATGGATCAACCACTAGAGTCATTGCATGTGTGTTCTTATACTAAAACCAACATGGATCCACCAGTGGTCATTACATGTATGTTATTTCCACAAACCACACATGGATCAACCACTAGAGTCATTGCATGTGTGTTATTTCCACAAACCACACATGGATCAACCACTAGAGTCAATGCATGTGTGTTATTTCCACAAACCACACATGGATCAACCACTAGAGTCATTGCATGTGTGTTCTTATACTAAAACCACAAACCAGTACTAGAGTGATTGCATGTGTGTTCTTATACTAAAACCACAGACCAGTACTGGAGTCATTGCATGTGTGTTCTTTTCCACAAACCACGCATGGATCCACCAGTGGTCACTGCATGTGTGTTCTTTCCACAAACCACATATGGATTAACCAGAGTCATTGCATGTGTGTTCTTTCCATAAACCACACATGTGGACCCACTAGAGTCATTGCATGTGTGTTATTTCCACAAACCACACATGGATCAACCACTAGAGTCATTGCATATGTGTTATTTCCACAAACCACACATGGATCAACCACTAGAGTCATTGCATGTGTGTTCTTATACTAAAACCAACACTAGAGTCATTGCATGTGTGTTCTTTTCACAAACCACACATGGATCAACCACTAGAGTCATTGCACGTGTGTTATTTCCACAAACAAACATGGATCAACCACTAGAGTCATTGCATGTGTTTTCTTATACTAAAACCAACATGGATCCACCAGCGGTCATTGCATGTGTGTTATTTCCACAAACCACACATGGATCAACCACTAGAGTCATTGCATGTGTGTTCTTATACTAAAACAAACACTAGAGTTATTGCATGTGTGTTCTTTTCACAAACCACACATGGATCAACCACTAGAGTCATTGCATGTGTGTTATTTCCACAAACAAACATGGATCAACCACTAGAGTCATTGCATGTGTGTACTTTTCCACAAACCACACATGGATCCACCAGTGGTCATTTCATGTGTGTTCTTTCCACAAACCACACATGGATCAACCACTAGAGTCATTGCATGTGTGTTCTTTCCACAAACCACACATGGATCAACCACTAGAGTCATTGCATGTTTGTTCTTATACTAAAACCACAAACCAGCACTAGAGTCACTACATGTGTGTTCTTTTCCACAAACCACACGTGGATCCACGAGTGGTCATTGCATGCGTGTTCTTTCCACAAACCACATATGGATCAACCACTAGTCATTGCATCTGTGTTCTTTCCACAAACCACACATGGTTCAACCACTAGAGTCATTGCATGTTTATTCTTATACTAAAACCACAAACCAGCACTAGAGTCATAGCATATGTGTTCTTTTCCACAAACCACACATGGATCCACCACTAGAGTCATTGCATGTGTGTTCTTTCCACAAACCACATATGGATCGACCAGAGTCATTACATGTGTGTTCTTTCCACAAACCACACATGTGGACCCACTAGAGTCATTGCATGTGTGTTATTTACACAAACCACACATGGATCAACCACTAGAGTCATTGCATATGTGTTATTTCCACAAACCACACATGCATCAACCACTAGAGTCAATGTATGTGTGTTCTTATACTAAAACCAACACTAGAGGAATTGCATGTGTGTTCTTTTCACAAACCACACATGGATCAACCACTAGAGTCATTGCATGTGTGTTATTTCCACAAACAAACATGGATCAACCACTAGAGTCATTGCATGTGTTTTCTTATACTAAAACCAACATGGATCCACCAGTGGTCATTGCATGTGTGTTCTTTCCACAAACCACACATGGATCAACCACTAGAGTCATTGCATGTTTGTTCTTATACTAAAACCACAAACCAACACTAGAGTCATTGCATGTGTGTTCTTTTCCACAAACCACACATGGATCCACGAGTGCTAATTGCATGTGTGTTCTTTCCACAAACCACATATGGATCAACCACTAGTCATTGCATGTGTGTTCTTTTCACAAACCACACATGGATCAACCACTAGAGTCATTGCATGTTTGTTCTTATACTAAAACCACAAACCAGCACTAGAGTCACTGCATGTGTGTTCTTTTCCAAAAACCACACATGGATTCACCACTAGAGTCATTGCATGTGTGTTCTTTCCACATACCACATATGGATCAACCATTGTCATTGCATGTGTGTTCTTTCCATAAACCACACATGTGGACCCACTAGAGTCATTGCATGTGTGTTATTTCCACAAACCACACATGGATCAACCACTAGAGTCATTGCATATGTGTTATTTCCACAAACCACACATGGATCAACCACTAGAGTCATTGCATGTGTGTTCTTATACTAAAACTAACACTAGAGTCACTGCATGTGTGTTCTTTTCACAAACCACACATGGATCAACCACTAGAGTCATTGCACGTGTGTTATTTTCCACAAACAAACATGGATCAACCACTAGAGTCATTGCATGTGTTTTCTTATGCTAAAACCAACATGGATCCACCAGTGGTCATTGCATGTGTGTTATTTTAACAAACCACACATGCATCAACCACTAGAGTCATTGCATGTGAGTTATTTCCACAAACCACACATGTATCAACCACTAGAGTCATTGCATGTGTGTTATTTCCACAAACCACACATGGATCAACCCCTAGAGTCATTGCATGTGTATTCTTATACTAAAACCAACACTAGAGTTATTGCATGTGTGTTCTTTTCACAAACCACACATGGATCAACCACTAGAGTCATTGCATGTGTGTTATTTCCACAAACAAACATGGATCAACCACTAGAGTCATTGCATGTGTGTACTTTTCCACAAACCACACATGGATCCACCAGTGGTCATTTCATGTGTGTTCTTTCCACAAACCACACATGGATCAACCACTAGAGTTATTGCATGTGTGTTCTTTCCACAAACCACACATGGATAAACCACTAGAGTCATTGCATGTTTGTTCTTATACTAAAACCACAAACCAGCACTAGAGTCACTTCATGTGTGTTCTTTTCCACAAACCACACATGGATCCACCAGTGGTCATTGCATGTGTGTTCTTTCCACAAACCACATATGGATCAACCAGAGTAATTGCATGTGTGTTCTTTCCACAAACTACACATGGATCAACCACTATAGTCATTGCATGTTTGTTCTTATACTAAAACCACAAACTAGCACTAGAGTCATTGCATGTGTGTTCTTTTCCACAAACCACACATGGATCCACTAGACTCATTGCATGTGTGTTCTTTTCCACAAACAACTTATGGATCAACCAGTGGTTATTACATGTGTGTTCTTTCCACAAACCACATGTGGACCCACTAGTCATTGCATGTGTGTTACTTCCACAAACCACACATGGGTCAACCACTAGAGTCGTTGCATATGTGTTATTTCCACAAACCACACATGGATCAACCACTAGAGTCATTGCATGTGTGTTCTTATACTAAAACGCACACTAGAGTCATTGCATGTGTGTTCTTTTCACAAACCACACATGGATCGACCACTAGTGTCATTGCATGTGTGTTATTTCCACAAACAAACATGGATCAACCACTAGAGTCATTGCATGTGTGTTCTTTTCCACAAACCACACATGGATCCACCAGTGGTCATTGCATGTGTGTTCTTTCCACAAACCACATATGGATCAACCACTAGTCATTGCATGTGTGTTCTTTCCACAAACCACACATGGATCAACCAGTAGAGTCATTGCATGTTTGTTCTTATACTAAAACCACAAACCAGCACTAGAGTCATTGCATATGTGTTCTTTTCCACAAACCACACATGGATCCACCACTAGAGTCATTGCATGTGTGTTCTTTCCACAAACCACATATGGATCAACCAGAGTCATTGCATGTGTGTTCTTTCCACAAACCACACATGTGGACCCACTAGAACCATTGCATGTGTGTTATTTACACAAACCACACATGGATCAACCACTAGAGTCATTGCATATGTGTTATTTCCACAAACCACACATGCATCAACCACTAGAGTCAATGTATGTGTGTTCTTATACTAAAGCCAACACTAGAGTCATTGCATGTGTGTTCTTTTCACAAACCACACATGGATCAACCACTAGAGTCATTGCATGTGTGTTATTTCCACAAACAAACATGGATCAACCACTAGAGTCGTTGCATGTGTGTTCTTATACTAAAACCAACATGGATCCACCAGTGGTCATTGCATGTGTGTTCTTTCCACAAACCACACATGGATCAACCACTAGAGTCATTCCATGTTTGTTCTTATACTAAAACCACAAACCAACACTAGAGTCATTGCATGTGTGTTCTTTTCCACAAACCATACATGGATCCAACATTGCTAATTGCATGTGTGTTCTTTCCACAAACCACATATGGATCAACCACTAATCATTGCATGTGTGTTCTTTCCACAAACCACACATGGATCAACCACTAGAGTCAATGCATGTTTGTTCTTATACTAAAACCACAAACCAGCACTAGAGTCATTGCATGTGTGTTCTTTTCCACAAACCACACATGGATTCACCACTAGAGTCATTGCACGTGTGTTCTTTCCACAAACCACATATGGATCAACCAGAGTCATTGCATGTGTGTTCTTTCCACAAACCACACATGTGAACCCACTAGGGTCATTGCATGTGTGTTATTTCCACAAACCACACATGAATCAACCACTAGAGTCATTGCATATGTGTTATTTCCACAAACCACACATGGATCAACCACTAGAGTCATTGCATGTGTGTTCTTATACTAAAACCAACACTAGAGTCATTGCATGTGTGTTCTTTTCACAAACCACACATGGATCAACCACTAGAGTCATTGCATGTGTGTTATTTCCAAAAACAAACATGGATCAACCACTAGAGTCATTGCATGTTTGTTCTTATACTAAAACCAACATGGATCCACCAGTGGTCATTGCATGTCTGTTATTTCCACAAACCACACATGGATCAACCACTAGAGTCATTGCATGTGTGTTATTTCCACAAACCACACATGGATCAACCACTAGAGTCATTGCATGTGTGTTATTTCCACAAACCACACATGGATCAACCACTAGAGTCATTGCATGTGTGTTCTTATACTAAAACCACAAACCAGTACTAGAGTGATTGCATGTGTGTTCTTATACTAAAACCAGAGACCAGTACTGGAGTCATTGCATGTGTGTTCTTTTCCACAAACCACGCATGGATCCACCAGTGGTCACTGCATGTGTGTTCTTTCCACAAACCACATATGGATTAACCAGAGTCATTGCATGTGTGTTCCTTCCATAAACCACGCATGTGGACCCACTAGAGTCATTGCATGTGTGTTATTTCCACAAACAACACATGGATCAACCACTAGAGTCATTGCATATGTGTTATTTCCACAAACAACACATGGATCAACCACTAGAGTCATTGCATGTGTGTTCTTATACTAAAACCAACACTAGAGTCATTGCATGTGTGTTCTTTCCACAAACCACACATGGATCAACCACTAGAGTCATTGCATGTTTGTTCTTATACTAAAACCACAAACCAACACTAGAGTCATTGCATGTGTGTTCTTTTCCACAAACCACACATGGATCCACTAGTGCTAATTGCATGTGTGTTCTTTCCACAAACCACATATGGATCAACCACTAGTCATTGCATGTGTGTTCTTTTCACAAACCACACATGGATCAACCACTAGAGTCATTGCATGTTTGTTCTTATACTAAAACCACAAACCAGCACTAGAGTCACTGCATGTGTGTTCTTTTCCAAAAACCACACATGGATTCACCACTAGAGTCATTGCATGTGTGTTCTTTCCACAAACCACATATGGATCAACCAGAGTCATTGCATGTGTGTTCTTTCCATAAACCACACATGTGGACCCACTAGAGTCATTGCATGTGTGTTATTTCCACAAACCACACATGGATCAACCACTAGAGTCATTGCATATGTGTTATTTCCATAAACCACAAATGGATCAACCACTAGAGTCATTGCATGTGTGTTCTTATACTAAAACTAACACTAGAGTCACTGCATGTGTGTTCTTTTCACAAACCACACATGGATCAACCACTAGAGTCATTGCACGTGTGTTATTTTCCACAAACAAACATGGATCAACCACTAGAGTCATTGTATGTGTGTTCTTATGCTAAAACCAACATGGATCCACCAGTGGTCATTGCATGTGTGTTATTTTAACAAACCACACATGGATCAACCACTAGAGTCATTGCATGTGAGTTATTTCCACAAACCACACATGGATCAACCACTAGAGTCATTGCATGTGTGTTATTTCCACAAACCACACATGGATCAACCCCTAGAGTCATTGCATGTGTATTCTTATACTAAAACCAACACTAGAGTTATTGCATGTGTGTTCTTTTCACAAACCACACATGGATCAACCACTAGACTCATTGCATGTGTGTTATTTCCACAAACAAACATGGATCAACCACTAGAGTCATTGCATGTGTGTACTTTTCCACAAACCACACATGGATCCACCAGTGGTCATTTCATGTGTGTTCTTTCCACAAACCACACATGGATCAACCACTAGAGTCATTGCATGTGTGTTCTTTCCACAAACCACACATGGATAAACCACTAGAGTCATTGCATGTTTGTTCTTGTACTAAAACCACAAACCAGCACTAGAGTCACTTCATGTGTGTTCTTTTCCACAAACCACACATGGATCCACCAGTGGTCATTGCATGTGTGTTCTTTCCACAAACCACATATGGATCACCCAGAGTAATTGCATGTGTGTTCTTTCCACAAACTACACATGGATCAACCACTATAGTCATTGCATGTTTGTTCTTATACTAAAACCACAAACTAGCACTAGAGTCATTGCATGTGTGTTCTTTTCCACAAACCACACATGGATCCACTAGACTCATTGCATGTGTGTTCTTTTCCACAAACAACTTATGGATCAACCAGTGGTTATTACATGTGTGTTCTTTCCACAAACCACATGTGGACCCACTAGTCATTGCATGTGTGTTACTTCCACAAACCACACATGGGTCAACCACTAGAGTCGTTGCATATGTGTTATTTCCACAAACCACACATGGATCAACCACTAGAGTCATTGCATGTGTGTTCTTATACTAAAACGCACACTAGAGTCATTGCATGTGTGTTCTTTTCACAAACCACACATGGATCGACCACTAGTGTCATTGCATGTGTGTTATTTCCACAAACAAACATGGATCAACCACTAGAGTCATTGCATGTGTGTTCTTTTCCACAAACCACACATGGATCCACCAGTGGTCATTGCATGTGTGTTCTTTCCACAAACCACATATGGATCAACCACTAGTCATTGCATGTGTGTTCTTTCCACAAACCACACATGGATCAACCAGTAGAGTCATTGCATGTTTGTTCTTATACTAAAACCACAAACCAGCACTAGAGTCATTGCATATGTGTTCTTTTCCACAAACCACACATGGATCCACCACTAGAGTCATTGCATGTGTGTTCTTTCCACAAACCACACATGTGGACCCACTAGAGCCATTGCATGTGTGTTATTTACACAAACCACACATGGATCAACCACTAGAGTCATTGCATATGTGTTATTTCCACAAACCACACATGCATCAACCACTAGAGTCAATGTATGTGTGTTCTTATACTAAAGCCAACACTAGAGTCATTGCATGTGTGTTCTTTTCACAAACCACACATGGATCAACCACTAGAGTCATTGCATGTGTGTTATTTCCACAAACAAACATGGATCAACCACTAGAGTCGTTGCATGTGTGTTCTTATACTAAAACCAACATGGATCCACCAGTGGTCATTGCATGTGTGTTCTTTCCACAAACCACACATGGATCAACCACTAGAGTCATTCCATGTTTGTTCTTATACTAAAACCACAAACCAACACTAGAGTCATTGCATGTGTGTTCTTTTCCACAAACCACACATGGATCCAACAGTGCTAATTGCATGTGTGTTCTTTCCACAAACCACATATGGATCAACCACTAATCATTGCATGTGTGTTCTTTCCACCAACCACACATGGATCAACCACTAGAGTCAATGCATGTTTGTTCTTATACTAAAACCACAAACCAGCACTAGAGTCATTGCATGTGTGTTCTTTTCCACAAACCACACATGGATTCACCACTAGAGTCATTGCACGTGTGTTCTTTCCACAAACCACATATGGATCAACCAGAGTCATTGCATGTGTGTTCTTTCCACAAACCACACATGTGAACCCACTAGGGTCATTGCATGTGTGTTATTTCCACAAACCACACATGAATCAACCACTAGAGTCATTGCATATGTGTTATTTCCACAAACCACACATGGATCAACCACTAGAGTCATTGCATGTGTGTTCTTATACTAAAACCAACACTAGAGGAATTGCATGTGTGTTCTTTTCACAAACCACACATGGATCAACCACTAGAGTCATTGCATGTGTGTTATTTCCACAAACAAACATGGATCAACCACTAGAGTCATTGCATGTGTGTTCTTATACTAAAACCAACATGGATCCACCAGTGGTCATTGCATGTGTGTTCTTTCCACAAACCACACATGGATCAACCACTAGAGTCATTGCATGTTTGTTCTTATACTAAAACCACAAACCAACACTAGAGTCATTGCATGTGTGTTCTTTTCCACAAACCACACATGGATCCACCAGTGCTAATTGCATGTGTGTTCTTTCCACAAACCACATATGGATCAACCACTAGTCATTGCATGTGTGTTCTTTTCACAAACCACACATGGATCAACCACTAGAGTCATTGCATGTTTGTTCTTATACTAAAACCACAAACCAGCACTAGAGTCATTGCATGTGTGTTCTTTTCCAAAAACCACACAATGATTCACCACTAGAGTCATTGCATGTGTGTTCTTTCCACAAACCACATATGGATCAACCAGAGTCATTGCATGTGTGTTCTTTCCATAAACCACGCATGTGGACCCACTAGAGTCATTGCATGTGTGTTATTTCCACAAACCACACATGGATCAACCACTAGAGTCATTGCATATGTGTTATTTCCACAAACCAGACATGGATCAACCACTAGAGTCATTGCATGTGTGTTCTTATACTAAAACTAACACTAGAGTCACTGCATGTGTGTTCTTTTCACAAACCACACATGGATCAACCACTAGAGTCATTGCACGTGTGTTATTTTCCACAAACAAACATGGATCAACCACTAGAGTCATTGCATGTGTGTTCTTATGCTAAAACCAACATGGATCCACCAGTGGTCATTGCATGTGTGTTATTTTAACAAACCACACATGGATCAACCACTAGAGTCATTGCATGTGTGTTATTTCCACAAACCACACATGGATCAACCACTAGAGTCATTGCATGTGTGTTATTTCCACAAACCACACATGGATCAACCACTAGAGTCATTGCATGTGTATTCTTATACTAAAACCAACACTAGAGTTATTGCATGTGTGTTCTTTTCACAAACCACACATGGATCAACCACTAGAGTCATTGCATGTGTGTTATTTCCACAAACAAACATGGATCAACCACTAGAGTCATTGCATGTGTGTACTTTTCCACAAACCACACATGGATCCACCAGTGGTCATTTCATGTGTGTTCTTTCCACAAACCACACATGGATCAACCACAAGAGTCATTGCCTGTGTGTTTTTTCCACAAACCACACATGGATCAACCACTAGAGTCATTGCATGTTTGTTCTTATACTAAAACCACAAACCAGCACTAGAGTCACTACATGTGTGTTCTTTTCCACAAACCACACATGGATCCACCAGTGGTCATTGCATGTGTGTTCTTTCCACAAACCACATATGGATCAACCAGAGTAATTGCATGTGTGTTCTTTCCACAAACTACACATGGATCAACCACTATAGTCATTCCATGTTTGTGCTTATACTAAAACCACAAACTAGCACTAGAGTCATTGCATGTGTGTTCTTTTCCACAAACCACACATGGATCCACTAGACTCATTGCATGTGTGTTCTTTTCCACAAACAACTTATGGATCAACCAGTGGTTATTACATGTGTATTCTTTCCACCAACCACATGTGGACCCACTAGTCATTGCATGTGTGTTACTTCCACAAACCACACATGGGTCAACCACTAGAGTCGTTGCATATGTGTTATTTCCACAAACCACACATGGATCAACCACTAGAGTCATTGCATGTGTGTTCTTATACTAAAACACACACTAGAGTCATTGCATGTGTGTTCTTTTCACAAACCACACATGGATCGACCACTAGTGTCATTGCATGTGTGTTATTTCCACAAACAAACATGGATCAACCACTAGAGTCATTGCATGTGTGTTCTTTTCCACAAACCACACATGGATCCACCAGTGGTCATTGCATGTGTGTTCTTTCCACAAACCACATATGGATCAACCACTAGTCATTGCATGTGTGTTCTTTCCACAAACCACACATGGATCAACCAGTAGAGTCATTGCATGTTTGTTCTTATACTAAAACCACAAACCAGCACTAGATTCATTGCATATGCGTTCTTTTCCACAAACCACACATGGATCCACCACTAGAGTCATTACATGTGTGTTCTTTCCACAAACCACATATGGATCAACCAGAGTCATTGCATGTGTGTTCTTTCCACAAACCACACATGTGGACCCACTAGAGTCATTGCATGTGTGTTATTTACACAAACCACACATGGATCAACCACTAGAGTCATTGCATATGTGTTATTTCCACAAACCACACATGCATCAACCACTAGAGTCAATGTATGTGTGTTCTTATACTAAAGCCAACACTAGAGTCATTGCATGTGTGTTCTTTTCACAAACCACACATGGATCAACCACTAGAGTCATTGCATGTGTGTTATTTCCACAAACAAACATGGATCAACCACTAGAGTCGTTGCATGTGTGTTCTTATACTAAAACCAACATGGATCCACCAGTGGTCAATGCATGTGTGTTCTTTCCACAAACCACACATGGATCAACCACTAGAGTCATTGCATGTTTGTTCTTATACTAAAACCACAAACCAACACTAGAGTCATTGCATGTGTGTTCTTTTCCACAAACCATACATGGATCCAACAGTGCTAATTGCATGTGTGTTCTTTCCACAAACCACATATGGATCAACCACTAGTCATTGCATGTGTGTTCTTTCCACAAACCACACATGGATCAACCACTAGAGTCATTGCATGTTTGTTCTTATACTAAAACCACAAACCAGCACTAGAATCATTGCATGTGTGTTATTTTCCACAAACCACACATGGATTCACCACTAGAGTCATTGCATGTGTGTTCTTTCCACAAACCACATATGGATCAACCAGAGTCATTGCATGTGTGTTCTTTCCATAAACCACACATGTGGACCCACTAGAGTCATTGCATGTGTGTTATTTCCACAAACCACACATGGATCAACCACTAGAGTCATTGCATATGTGTTATTTCCACAAACCACACATGGATCAACAACTAGAGTCATTGCATGTTTGTTCTTATACTAAAACCAACACTAGAGTCATTGCATGTGTGTTCTTTTCACAAACCACACATGGATCAACCACTAGAGTCATTGCATGTGTGTTATTTCCACAAACAAACATGGATCAACCACTAGAGTCATTGCATGTGTGTTCTTATACTAAAACCAACATGGATCCACCAGTGGTCATTGCATGTCTGTTATTTCCACAAACCACACATGGATCAACCACTAGAGTCATTGCATGTGTGTTATTTCCATAAACCACACATGGATCAACCACTAGAGTCATTGCATGTGTGTTATTTCCACAAACCACACATGGATCAACCACTAGAGTCATTGCATGTGTGTTCTTATACTAAAACCACAAACCAGTACTAGAGTGATTGCATGTGTGTTCTTATACTAAAACCACAGAACAGTACTGGAGTCATTGCATGTGTGTTCTTTTCCACAAACCACGCATGGATCCACCAGTGGTCACTGCATGTGTGTTCTTTCCACAAACCACATATGGATCAACCAGAGTCATTGCATGTGTGTTCTTTCCATAAACCACACATGTGGACCCACTAGAGTCATTGCATGTGTGTTATTTCCACAAACCACACATGGATCAACCACTAGAGTCATTGCATATGTGTTATTTCCACAAACAACACATGGATCAACCACTAGAGTCATTGCATGTGTGTTCTTATACTAAAACCAACACTAGAGTCATTTCATGTGTGTTCTTTTCACAAACCACAAATGGATCAACCACTAGAGTCATTGCACGTGTGTTATTTCCACAAACAAACATGGATCAACCTCTAGAGTCATTGCATGTGTGTTCTTATACTAAAACCAACATGGATCCACCAGTGGTCATTGCATGTGTGTTATTTCCAGAAACCACACATGGATCAACCACTAGTCATTGCATGTGTGTTATTTCCACAAACCACACATGGATCAACCACTAGAGTCATTGCATGTGTGTTCTTATACTAAAACCAACACTAGAGTTATTGCATGTGTGTTCTTTTCACAAACCACACATGGATCAACCACTAGAGTCATTGCATGTGTGTTATTTCCACAAACAAACATGGATCAACCACTAGAGTCATTGCATGTGTGTACTTTTCCACAAACCACACATGGATCCACCAGTGGTCATTTCATGTGTGTTCTTTCCACAAACCACACATGGATGAACCACTAGAGTCATTGCATGTGTGTTCTTTCCACAAACCACACATGGATCAACCACAAGAGTCATTGAATGTTTGTTCTTATACTAAAACCACAAACCAGCACTAGAGTCACTGCATGTGTGTTCTTTTCCACAAACCACATCTGGATCCACCAGTGGTTATTGCATGTGTGTTCTTTCCACAAACCACATATGGATCAACCACTAGTCATTGCATGTGTGTTCTTTCCACAAACCACACATGGTTCAACCACTAGAGTCATTGCATGTTTGTTCTTATACTAAAACCACAAACCAGCACTAGAGTCATAGCATATGTGTTCTTTTCCACAAACCACACATGGATCCACCACTAGAGTCATTGCATGTGTGTTCTTTCCACAAACCACATATGGATAAACCAGAGTCATTGCATGTGTGTTCTTTCCACAAACCACACATGTGGACCCACTAGAGTCATTGCATGTGTGTTATTTACACAAACCACACATGGATCAACCACTAGAGTCATTGCATATGTGTTATTTCCACAAACCACACATGCATCAACCACTAGAGTCAATGTATGTGTGTTCTTATAATAAAACCAACACTAGAGGAATTGCATGTGTGTTCTTTTCACAAACCACACATGGATCAACCACTAGAGTCATTGCATGTGTGTTATTTCCACAAACAAACATGGATCAACCACTAGAGTCATTGCATGTGTGTTCTTATACTAAAACCAACATGGATCCACCAGTGGTCATTGCATGTGTGTTCTTTCCACAAACCACACATGGATCAACCACTAGAGTCATTGCATGTTTGTTCTTATACTAAAACCACAAACCAACACTAGAGTCATTGCATGTGTGTTCTATTCCACAAACCACACATGGATCCACCAGTGCTAATTGCATGTGTGTTCTTTCCACAAACCACATATGGATCAACCACAATCATTGCATGTGTGTTCTTTTCACAAACCACACATGGATCAACCACTAGAGTCATTGCATGTTTGTTCATATACTAAAACCACAAACTAGCACTAGAGTCATTGCATGTGTGTTGTTTTCCAAAAACCACACAATGATTCACCACTAGAGTCATTGCATGTGTGTTCTTTCCACAAACCACATATGGATCAACCACTAGAGTCATTCCATGTTTGTTCTTATACTAAAACCACAAACCAACACTAGAGTCATTGCATGTGTGTTCTTTTCCACAAACCACACATGGATCCACTAGTTGTCATTGCATGTGTGTTCTTTCCACAAACCACACATGGATCAACCACTAGAGTCATTGCATGTGTGTTCTTTCCACAAACCACATATGGATCAACCAGAGTCATTGCATGTGTGTTCTTTCCATAAACCACACATGTGGACCCACTAGAGTCATTGCATGTGTGTTATTTCCACAAACCACACATGGATCAACCACTAGAGTCATTGCATATGTGTTATTTCCACAAACCACACATGGATCAACCACTAGAGTCATTGCATGTGTGTTCTTATACTAAAACTAAAACTAGAGTCACTGCATGTGTGTTCTTTTCACAAACCACACATGGATCAACCACTAGAGTCATTGCACGTGTGTTATTTTCCACAAACAAACATGGATCAACCACTAGAGTCATTGCATGTGTGTTCTTTTGCTAAAACCAACATGGATCCACCAGTGGTCATTGCATGTGTGTTATTTTAACAAACCACACATGGATCAACCACTAGAGTCATTGCATGTGTGTTATTTCCACAAACCACACATGGATCAACCACTAGAGTCATTGCATGTGTGTTATTTCCACAAACCACACATGGATCAACCACTAGAGTCATTGCATGTGTATTCTTATACTAAAACCAACACTAGAGTTATTGCATGTGTGTTCTTTTCACAAACCACACATGGATCAACCACTAGAGTCATTGCATGTGTGTTATTTCCACAAACAAACATGGATCAACCACTAGAGTCATTGCATGTGTGTACTTTTCCACAAACCACACATGGATCCACCAGTGGTCATTTCATGTGTGTTCTTTCCACAAACCACACATGGATCAACCACAAGAGTCATTGCATGTGTGTTCTTTGCACAAACCACACATGGATCAACCACTAGAGTCATTGCATGTTTGTTCTGATACTAAAACCACAAACCAACACTAGAGTCACTGCATGTGTGTTCTTTTCCACAAACCACACATGGATCCACCAGTGGTCATTGCATGTGTGTTCTTTCCACAAACCACATATGGATCAACCAGAGTAATTGCATGTGTGTTCTTTCCACAAACTACACATGGATCAACCACTATAGTAATTGCATGTTTGTGCTTATACTAAAACCACAAACTAGCACTAGAGTCATTGCATGTGTGTTCTTTTCCACAAACCACATATGGATCAACCAGAGTCATTGCATGTGTGTTCTTTCCACAAACCACACATGTGGACCCACTAGAGTCATTGCATGTGTGTTATTTACACAAACCACACATGGATCAACCACTAGAGTCATTGCATATGTGTTATTTCCACAAACCACACATGCATCAACCACTAGAGTCAATGTGTGTGTGTTCTTATAATAAAACCAACACTAGAGGAATTGCATGTGTGTTCTTTTCACAAACCACACATGGATCAACCACTAGAGTCATTGCATGTGTGTTATTTCCACAAACAAACATGGATCAACCACTAGAGTCATTGCATGTGTGTTCTTATACTAAAACCAACATGGATCCACCAGTGGTCATTGCATGTGTGTTCTTTCCACAAACCACACATGGATCAACCACTAGAGTCATTGCATGTTTGTTCTTATACTAAAACCACAAACCAACACTAGAGTCATTGCATGTGTGTTCTATTCCACAAACCACACATGGATCCACCAGTGCTAATTGCATGTGTGTTCTTTCCACAAACCACATATGGATCAACCACTAGTCATTGCATGTGTGTTCTTTTCACAAACCACACATGGATCAACCACTAGAGTCATTGCATGTTTGTTCATATACTAAAACCACAAACTAGCACTAGAGTCATTGCATGCGTGTTCTTTTCCAAAAACCACACAATGATTCACCACTAGAGTCATTGCATGTGTGTTCTTTCCACAAACCACATATGGATCAACCAGAGTCATTGCATGTGTGTTCTTTCCATAAACCACACATGTGGACCCACTAGAGTCATTGCATGTGTGTTATTTCCACAAACCACACATGGATCAACCACTAGAGTCATTGCATATGTGTTATTTCCACAAACCACACATGGATCAACCACTAGAGTCATTGCATGTGTGTTCTTATACTAAAACTAAAACTAGAGTCACTACATGTGTGTTCTTTTCACAAACCACACATGGATCAACCACTAGAGTCATTGCACGTGTGTTATTTTCCACAAACAAACATGGATCAACCACTAGAGTCATTGCATGTGTGTTCTTTTGCTAAAACCAACATGGATCCACCAGTGGTCATTGCATGTGTGTTATTTTAACAAACCACACATGGATCAACCACTAGAGTCATTGCATGTGTGTTATTTCCACAAACCACACATGGATCAACCACTAGATTCATTGCATGTGTGTTATTTCCACAAACCACACATGGATCAACCACTAGAGTCATTGCATGTGTATTCTTATACTAAAACCAACACTAGAGTTATTGCATGTGTGTTCTTTTCACAAACCACACATGGATCAACCACTAGAGTCATTGCATGTGTGTTATTTCCACAAACAAACATGGATCAACCACTAGAGTCATTGCATGTGTGTACTTTTCCACAAACCACACATGGATCCACCAGTGGTCATTTCATGTGTGTTCTTTCCACAAACCACACATGGATCAACCACAAGAGTCATTGCATGTGTGTTCTTTCCACAAACCACACATGGATCAACCACTAGAGTCATTGCATGTTTGTTCTTATACTAAAACCACAAACCAACACTAGAGTCACTGCATGTGTGTTCTTTTCCACAAACCACACATGGATCCACCAGTGGTCATTGCATGTGTCTTCTTTCCACAAACCACATATGGATCAACCAGAGTAATTGCATGTGTGTTCTTTCCACAAACTACACATGGATCAACCACTATAGTCATTGCATGTTTGTGCTTATACTAAAACCACAAACTAGCACTAGAGTCATTGCATGTGTGTTCGTTTCCACAAACCACACATGGATCCACTAGACTCATTGCATGTGTGTTCTTTTCCACAAACAACTTATGGATCAACCAGTGGTTATTACATGTGTGTTCTTTCCACAAACCACATGTGGACCCACTAGTCATTGCATGTGTGTTACTTCCACAAACCACACATGGCTCAACCACTAGAGTCGTTGCATATGTGTTATTTCCACAAACCACACATGGATCAACCACTAGAGTCATTGCATGTGTATTCTTATACTAAAACGCACACTAGAGTCATTGCATGTGTGTTCTTATACTAAAACGCACACTAGAGTCATTGCATGTGTGTTCTTTTCACAAACCACACATGGATCGACCACTAGTGTCATTGCATGTGTGTTATTTCCACAAACAAGCATGGATCAACCACTAGAGTCATTGCATGTGTGTTCTTTTCCACAAACCACACAAGGATCCACCAGTTGTGATTGCATGTGTGTTCTTTCCACAAAACACATATGGATCAACCACTAGTCATTGCATGTGTGTTCTTTCCACAAACCACACATGGATCAACCAGTAGAGTCATTGCATGTTTGTTCTTATACTAAAACCACAAACCAGCACTAGAGTCATTGCATATGTGTTCTTTTCCACAAACCACACATGGATCCACCACTAGAGTCATTGCATGTGTGTTCTTTCCACAAACCACATATGGATCAACCAGAGTCATTGCATGTGTGTTCTTTCCACAAACCACACATGTGGACCCACTAGAGTCATTGCATGTGTGTTATTTACACAAACCACACATGGATCAACCACTAGAGTCATTGCATATGTGTTATTTCCACAAACCACACATGCATCAACCACTAGAGTCAATGTATGTGTGTCTTATACTAAAACCAACACTAGAGTCATTGCATGTGTGTTCTTTTCACAAACCACACATGGATCAACCACTAGAGTCATTGCATGTGTGTTATTTCCACAAACAAACATGGATCAACCACTAGAGTCGTTGCATGTGTGTTCTTGTACTAAAACCAACATGGATCCACCAGTGGTCAATGCATGTGTGTTCTTTCCACAAACCACACATGGATCAACCACTAGAGTCATTGCATGTTTGTTCTTATACTAAAACCACAAACCAACACTAGAGTCATTGCATGTGTGTTCTTTTCCACAAACCACACATGGATCCAATAGTGCTAATTGCATGTGTGTTCTTTCCACAAACCACATATGGATCAACCACTAGTCATTGCATGTGTGTTCTTCCACAAACCACACATGGATCAACCAGAGTCAGTGCATGTGTGTTCTTTCCACAAACCACACATGGATCAACCACTAGAGTCATTGCATGTTTGTTCTTATACTAAAACCACAAACCAGCACTAGAGTCATTGCATGTGTGTTGTTTTCCACAAACCACACATGGATTCACCACTAGAGTCATTGCATGTGTGTTCTTTCCACAAACCACATATGGATCAACCAGAGTCATTGCATGTGTGTTCTTTCCACAAACCACACATGGATCAACCACTAGAGTCATTGCATGTGTGTTCTTATACTAAAACTAAAACTAGAGTCACTGCATGTGTGTTCTTTTCACAAAACACACATGGATCAACCACTAGAGTCATTGCACGTGTGTTATTTTCCACAAACAAACATGGATCAACCACTAGAGTCATTGCATGTGTGTTCTTTTGCTAAAACCAACATGGATCCACCAGTGGTCATTGCATGTGTGTTATTTTAACAAACCACACATGGATCAACCACTAGAGTCATTGCATGTGTGTTATTTCCACAAACCACACATGGATCAACCACTAGAGTCATTGCATGTGTGTTATTTCCACAAACCACACATGGATCAACCACTAGAGTCATTGCATGTGTATTCTTATACTAAAACCAACACTAGAGTTATTGCATGTGTGTTCTTTTCACAAACCACACATGGATCAACCACTAGAGTCATTGCATGTGTGTTATTTCCACAAACAAACATGGATCAACCACTAGAGTCATTGCATGTGTGTACTTTTCCACAAACCACACATGGATCCACCAGTGGTCATTTCATGTGTGTTCTTTCCACAAACCACACATGGATCAACCACAAGAGTCATTGCATGTGTGTTCTTTGCACAAACCACACATGGATCAACCACTAGAGTCATTGCATGTTTGTTCTGATACTAAAACCACAAACCAACACTAGAGTCACTGCATGTGTGTTCTTTTCCACAAACCACACATGGATCCACCAGTGGTCATTGCATGTGTGTTCTTTCCACAAACCACATATGGATCAACCAGAGTAATTGCATGTGTGTTCTTTCCACAAACTACACATGGATCAACCACTATAGTAATTGCATGTTTGTGCTTATACTAAAACCACAAACTAGCACTAGAGTCATTGCATGTGTGTTCTTTTCCACAAACCACATATGGATCAACCAGAGTCATTGCATGTGTGTTCTTTCCACAAACCACACATGTGGACCCACTAGAGTCATTGCATGTGTGTTATTTACACAAACCACACATGGATCAACCACTAGAGTCATTGCATATGTGTTATTTCCACAAACCACACATGCATCAACCACTAGAGTCAATGTGTGTGTGTTCTTATAATAAAACCAACACTAGAGGAATTGCATGTGTGTTCTTTTCACAAACCACACATGGATCAACCACTAGAGTCATTGCATGTGTGTTATTTCCACAAACAAACATGGATCAACCACTAGAGTCATTGCATGTGTGTTCTTATACTAAAACCAACATGGATCCACCAGTGGTCATTGCATGTGTGTTCTTTCCACAAACCACACATGGATCAACCACTAGAGTCATTGCATGTTTGTTCTTATACTAAAACCACAAACCAACACTAGAGTCATTGCATGTGTGTTCTATTCCACAAACCACACATGGATCCACCAGTGCTAATTGCATGTGTGTTCTTTCCACAAACCACATATGGATCAACCACTAGTCATTGCATGTGTGTTCTTTTCACAAACCACACATGGATCAACCACTAGAGTCATTGCATGTTTGTTCATATACTAAAACCACAAACTAGCACTAGAGTCATTGCATGCGTGTTCTTTTCCAAAAACCACACAATGATTCACCACTAGAGTCATTGCATGTGTGTTCTTTCCACAAACCACATATGGATCAACCAGAGTCATTGCATGTGTGTTCTTTCCATAAACCACACATGTGGACCCACTAGAGTCATTGCATGTGTGTTATTTCCACAAACCACACATGGATCAACCACTAGAGTCATTGCATATGTGTTATTTCCACAAACCACACATGGATCAACCACTAGAGTCATTGCATGTGTGTTCTTATACTAAAACTAAAACTAGAGTCACTACATGTGTGTTCTTTTCACAAACCACACATGGATCAACCACTAGAGTCATTGCACGTGTGTTATTTTCCACAAACAAACATGGATCAACCACTAGAGTCATTGCATGTGTGTTCTTTTGCTAAAACCAACATGGATCCACCAGTGGTCATTGCATGTGTGTTATTTTAACAAACCACACATGGATCAACCACTAGAGTCATTGCATGTGTGTTATTTCCACAAACCACACATGGATCAACCACTAGATTCATTGCATGTGTGTTATTTCCACAAACCACACATGGATCAACCACTAGAGTCATTGCATGTGTATTCTTATACTAAAACCAACACTAGAGTTATTGCATGTGTGTTCTTTTCACAAACCACACATGGATCAACCACTAGAGTCATTGCATGTGTGTTATTTCCACAAACAAACATGGATCAACCACTAGAGTCATTGCATGTGTGTACTTTTCCACAAACCACACATGGATCCACCAGTGGTCATTTCATGTGTGTTCTTTCCACAAACCACACATGGATCAACCACAAGAGTCATTGCATGTGTGTTCTTTCCACAAACCACACATGGATCAACCACTAGAGTCATTGCATGTTTGTTCTTATACTAAAACCACAAACCAACACTAGAGTCACTGCATGTGTGTTCTTTTCCACAAACCACACATGGATCCACCAGTGGTCATTGCATGTGTCTTCTTTCCACAAACCACATATGGATCAACCAGAGTAATTGCATGTGTGTTCTTTCCACAAACTACACATGGATCAACCACTATAGTCATTGCATGTTTGTGCTTATACTAAAACCACAAACTAGCACTAGAGTCATTGCATGTGTGTTCGTTTCCACAAACCACACATGGATCCACTAGACTCATTGCATGTGTGTTCTTTTCCACAAACAACTTATGGATCAACCAGTGGTTATTACATGTGTGTTCTTTCCACAAACCACATGTGGACCCACTAGTCATTGCATGTGTGTTACTTCCACAAACCACACATGGCTCAACCACTAGAGTCGTTGCATATGTGTTATTTCCACAAACCACACATGGATCAACCACTAGAGTCATTGCATGTGTATTCTTATACTAAAACGCACACTAGAGTCATTGCATGTGTGTTCTTATACTAAAACGCACACTAGAGTCATTGCATGTGTGTTCTTTTCACAAACCACACATGGATCGACCACTAGTGTCATTGCATGTGTGTTATTTCCACAAACAAGCATGGATCAACCACTAGAGTCATTGCATGTGTGTTCTTTTCCACAAACCACACAAGGATCCACCAGTTGTGATTGCATGTGTGTTCTTTCCACAAAACACATATGGATCAACCACTAGTCATTGCATGTGTGTTCTTTCCACAAACCACACATGGATCAACCAGTAGAGTCATTGCATGTTTGTTCTTATACTAAAACCACAAACCAGCACTAGAGTCATTGCATATGTGTTCTTTTCCACAAACCACACATGGATCCACCACTAGAGTCATTGCATGTGTGTTCTTTCCACAAACCACATATGGATCAACCAGAGTCATTGCATGTGTGTTCTTTCCACAAACCACACATGTGGACCCACTAGAGTCATTGCATGTGTGTTATTTACACAAACCACACATGGATCAACCACTAGAGTCATTGCATATGTGTTATTTCCACAAACCACACATGCATCAACCACTAGAGTCAATGTATGTGTGTCTTATACTAAAACCAACACTAGAGTCATTGCATGTGTGTTCTTTTCACAAACCACACATGGATCAACCACTAGAGTCATTGCATGTGTGTTATTTCCACAAACAAACATGGATCAACCACTAGAGTCGTTGCATGTGTGTTCTTGTACTAAAACCAACATGGATCCACCAGTGGTCAATGCATGTGTGTTCTTTCCACAAACCACACATGGATCAACCACTAGAGTCATTGCATGTTTGTTCTTATACTAAAACCACAAACCAACACTAGAGTCATTGCATGTGTGTTCTTTTCCACAAACCACACATGGATCCAATAGTGCTAATTGCATGTGTGTTCTTTCCACAAACCACATATGGATCAACCACTAGTCATTGCATGTGTGTTCTTCCACAAACCACACATGGATCAACCAGAGTCAGTGCATGTGTGTTCTTTCCACAAACCACACATGGATCAACCACTAGAGTCATTGCATGTTTGTTCTTATACTAAAACCACAAACCAGCACTAGAGTCATTGCATGTGTGTTCTTTTCCACAAACCACACATGGATTCACCACTAGAGTCATTGCATGTGTGTTCTTTCCACAAACCACATATGGATCAACCAGAGTCATTGCATGTGTGTTCTTTCCATAAACCACACATGTGGACCCACTAGAGTCATTGCATGTGTGTTATTTCCACAAACCACCCATGGATCAACCACTAGAGTCATTGCATATGTGTTATTTCCACAAACCACACATGGTTGAACAACTCGAGTCATTGCATGTGTGTTCTTATACTAAAACCAACACTAGAGTCATTGCATGTGTGTTCTTTTCACAAACCACACATGGATCAACCACTAGAGTCATTGCACGTGTGTTATTTCCACAAACAAACATGGATCAACCACTAGAGTCATTGCATGTGTGTTCTTATACTAAAACCAACATCGATCCACCAGTGGTCATTCCATGTGTGTTATTTCCACAAACCACACATGGATCAACCACTAGAGTCATTGCATGTGTGTTATTTCCACAAACCACACATGGATCAACCACTAGAGTCATTGCATGTGTGTTATTTCCACAAACCACACATGGATCAACCACTAGAGTCATTGCATGTGTATTCTTATACTGAAACCAACACTAGAGTTATTGCATGTGTGTTGTTTTCACAAACCACACATGGATCAACCACTAGAGTCATTGCATGTGTGTTATTTCCACAAACAAACATGGATCAACCACTAGAGTCATTGCATGTGTGTAATTTTCCACAAACCACACATGGATCCACCAGTGGTCATTTCATGTGTGTTCTTTCCACAAACCACGCATGGATCAACCACTAGAGTCATTGCATGTGTGTTCTTTCCACAAACCACACATGGATCAACCACTAGAGTCATTGCATGTTTGTTCTTATACTAAAACCACAAACCAGCACTAGAGTCACTGCATGTGTGTTCTTTTCCACAAACCACACATGGATCCACCAGTGGTCATTGCATGTGTGTTCTTTCCACAAACCACATATGGATCAACCACTAGTCATTGCATGTGTGTTCTTTTCACAAACCACACATGGATCAACCACTAGAGTCATTGCATGTTTGTGCTTATACTAAAACCACAAACTAGAACTAGAGTCATTGCATGCGTGTTCTTTTGCACAAACCACACATGGATCCACTAGACTCATTGCATGTGTGTTCTTTTCCACAAACAACTTATGGATCAACCAGTGGTTATTGCATGTGTGTTCTTTCCACAAACCACATGTGGACCCACTAGTCATTGCATGTGTGTTACTTCCACAAACCACACATGGGTCAACCACTAGAGTCGTTGCATATGTGTTATTTCCACAAACCACACATGGATCAACCACTAGAGTCATTGCATGTGTGTTATTTCCACAAACAAACATGGATCAACCACTAGAGTCATTGCATGTGTGTTCTTTTCCACAAACCACACATGGATCCACCAGTGGTCATTGCATGTGTGTTCTTTCCACAAACCACACACGGATCAACCCCTAGAGTCATTGCATTTGTGTTCTTTCCACAAACCACACATGGATGAACCACTAGAGTCATTGCATGTCTGTTCTTATACTAAAACCACAAACCAGCACTAGAGTCATTGCATGTGTGTTCTTGTACTAATAACCACACATGGATCCACCAGTGGTCATTGCATGTGTGTTGTTTCCACAAACCACATATGGATCAACCAGAGTCATTGAATGTGTGTTCTTTCCACAAACCACACATGGATCAACCACTAGAGTCATTCCATGTTTTTTCTTATACTAAAACCACAAACCAACACTCGAATCATTGCATGTGTGTTCTTTTCCACAAACAACACAGGGATCCACCAGTGGTCATTGCATGTGTGTTCTTTCCACAAACCACATATGGATCGACCACTAGTCATTGCATGTGTGTTCTTTCCACAAACCACACATGGATCCACCAATAGAGTCATTGCATGTGTGTTCTTTCCACAAACCACACATGTGGACCCATCCCTGCATGTGTGTTATTTCCACAAACCACACATGGATCAACCACTAGAGTCATTGCATATGTGTTATTTCCACAAACCACACATGGATCAACCACTAGAGTCATTGCATATTTGTTCTTAACTAAAACCACAAACCAACACTAGAGTCATTGGATGTGTGTTCTTTTCCACAAACCACAGATGGATCCACCAGTGGTCATTGCATGTGTGTTCTTCCACAGACCACATATGGATCAACCAGAGTCAATGCATGTGTGTTCTTTCCACAAACCACACATGGATCAACCACTAGAGTCATTGCATGTTTGTTCTTATACTAAAACCACAAACTAGCACCAGAGTCATTGCATGCGTGTTCTTTTCCACAACCCACACATGGATCCACTAGACTCATTGCATGTGTGTTCTTTTCCACAAATAACTTATGGATCAACCAGTGGTCATTGCATGTGTGTTCTTTCCACAAACCACATTTGGACCCATTACAGTCATTGCATGTGTGTTATTTCCATAAACCACACATGGATCAACCACTAGAGTCATTGCATATGTGTTATTTCCACAAACCACACATGTATCAACCACTAGAGTCATTGCATGTGTATTCTTATACTAAAACCAACACTAGAGTCATTGCATGTGTGTTCTTTTCACAAACCACACATGGATCAACCACTAGAGTCATTGCATGTGTGTTATTTCCACAAACACACATGGATCAACCACTAGAGTCATTGCATGTGTGTTCTATTCCACAAACAACACATGGATCCACCAGTGGTCATTGCATGTGTGTTCTTTCGACAAACCACACATGGATCAACCACTAGAGTCATTGCATGTGTGTTATTTTCCACAAACCACACATGGATCAACCACTAGAGTCATTGCATGTTTGTTCTTATACTAAAACCACAAACTAGCGCTAGAGTCATTGCATGTGTGTTCTTTTCCACAAACCACACACGGATCCACCAGTGGTCATTGCATGTGTGTTATTTCCACAAACCACATATGGATCAACCACAGTCATTGCATGTGTGTTCTTTCCACAAACCACACATGGATCAACCACTAGAGTCATTGCATGCTTGTTCTTATACTAAAACCACAAACCAACACTAGAGTCATTGCATGTGTGTTCTTTTCCACAACCCACACATGGATCCACCCGTGGTCATTGCATGTGTGTTCTTTCCACAAACCACATATGGATCAACCACTAGTCATTGCATGTGTGTTCTTTCCACAAACAACACATGGATCAACCACTAGAGTCATTCCAGGTTTGTTCTTATACTAAAACCACAAACCAACACTATAGTCATTGCATGCGTGTTCTTTTCCACAAACCACACATGGATCCACCAGTGGTCATTGCATGTGTGTTCTTTCCACAAACCACATATGGATCAACCACTAGTCATTGCGTGTGTGTTCTTTCCACAAACCACACATGGATCAACCACTAGAGTCATTGCATGTTTGTTCTTATACTAAAACCACAAACCAGCACTAGAGTCATTGCATGTGTGTTCTTTTCCACAAACCACACATGGATCCACTAGACTCATTGCATGAGTGTTCTTTTCCACAAACAACTTATGGATCACCAGTGGTCATTGCATGTGTGTTCTTTCCACAAACCACACATGGATCAACCACTAGAGTCGTTGCATAAGTGTTATTTCCACAAACCACGCATGGATCAACCACTAGAGTCATTGCATGTGTGTTCGTATACTAAAACCAACACTAGAGTCATTGCATGCGTGTTATTTTCACAAACCACACATGGATCAACCACTAGAGTCATTGCATGTGTGTTATTTCCACAAACAAACATGGATCAACCACTAGAGTCATTGCATGTGTGTTCTTTTCCACAAACCACACATGGATCCACTAGTGGTCATTGCATGTGTGTTCTTTCCACAAACCACACATGGATCAACCAATAGAGTCATTGCATGTTTGTTGTTATACTAAAACCACAAACCAGCACTAGAGTCATTGCATGTGTGTTCTTATACTAAAAACCACACATGGATCCAAAAGTTGTCATTGCATGTCTATTCTTTCCACAAACCACATATGGATCAACCAGAGTCATTGCATGTGTGTTCTTTCCACAAACCACACATGGATCAACCACTAGAGTCATTGCATGTTTGTTCTTATACTAAAACCACAAACCAACACTAGAGTCATTGCATGTGTGTTCTTTTCCACAAACCACACATGGATCCACCTGTGGTCATTCCATGTGTGTTCTTTCCACAAACCACATATGGATCAACCACTAGTCATTGCATGTGTGTTCTTTCCACAAACCACACATGGATCAACCACTAGAGTCATTGCATGATTGTTCTTATACTAGAACCACAAACCAGCACTAGAGTCATTGCATATGTGTTCTTTTCCACAAACCACACATGGATCCACTACTAGAGTCATTGCATGTGTGTTCTTTCCACAAACCACATATGGATCAACCAGAGTCATTGCATGTCTGTTCTTTCCACAAACCACACATGTGGACCCACTAGAGTCATTGCATGTGCGTTATTTCCACAAACCACACATGGATCAACCACTAGAGTCATTGCATATATGTTATTTCCACAAACCACACATGCATCAACCACTAGAGTCATTGTATGTGTGTTCTTATACTAAAACCAACACTAGAGGAATTGCATGTGTGTTCTTTTCACAAACCACACATGGATCAACCACTAGAGTCATTGCATGTGTGTTATTTCCACATACAAACATGGATCAACCACTAGAGTCATTGCATGTGTGTTCTTATACTAAAACCAACATGGATCCACCAGTGGTCATTGCATGTGTGTTCTTTCCACAAACCACACATGGATCAACCACTAGAGTCATTGCATGTTGGTTCTTATACTAAAACCACAAACCAACACTAGAGTCATTGCATGTGTGTTCTTTTCCACAAACCACACATGGATCCACCAGTGCTAATTGCATGTGTGTTCTTTCCACAAACCACATATGGATCAACCACTAGTCATTGCATGTGTGTTCTTTCCACAAACCACACATGGATCAACCACTAGAGTCGTTGCATATGTGTTATTTCCACAAACCACACATGTATCAACCACTAGAGTCATTGCATGTGTATTCTTATACTAAAACCAACACTAGAGTCATTGCATGTGTGTTCTTTTCACAAACCACACATGGATCAACCACTAGAGTCATTGCATGTGTGTTATTTCCACAAACACACATTGATCAACCACTAGAGTCATTGCATGTGTGTTCTATTCCACAAACAACACATGGATCCACCAGTGGTCATTGCATGTGTGTTCTTTCGACAAACCACACATGGATCAACCACTAGAGTCATTGCATGTGTGTTATTTTCCACAAACCACACATGGATCAACCACTAGAGTCATTGCATGTTTGTTCTTATACTAAAACCACAAACTAGCGCTAGAGTCATTGCATGTGTGTTCTTTTCCACAAACCACACACGGATCCACCAGTGGTCATTGCATGTGTGTTATTTCCACAAACCACATATGGATCAACCACAGTCATTGCATGTGTGTTCTTTCCACAAACCACACATGGATCAACCACTAGAGTCATTGCATGCTTGTTCTTATACTAAAACCACAAACCAACACTAGAGTCATTGCATGTGTGTTCTTTTCCACAACCCACACATGGATCCACCCGTGGTCATTGCATGTGTGTTCTTTCCACAAACCACATATGGATCAACCACTATTCATTGCATGTGTGTTCTTTCCACAAACAACACATGGATCAACCACTAGAGTCATTCCAGGTTTGTTCTTATACTAAAACCACAAACCAACACTATAGTCATTGCATGCGTGTTCTTTTCCACAAACCACACATGGATCCACCAGTGGTCATTGCATGTGTGTTCTTTCCACAAACCACATATGGATCAACCACTAGTCATTGCGTGTGTGTTCTTTCCACAAACCACACATGGATCAACCACTAGAGTCATTGCATGTTTGTTCTTATACTAAAACCACAAACCAGCACTAGAGTCATTGCATGTGTGTTCTTTTCCACAAACCACACATGGATCCACTAGACTCATTGCATGAGTGTTCTTTTCCACAAACAACTTATGGATCACCAGTGGTCATTGCATGTGTGTTCTTTACACAAACCACACATGGATCAACCACTAGAGTCGTTGCATAAGTGTTATTTCCACAAACCACGCATGGATCAACCACTAGAGTCATTGCATGTGTGTTCGTATACTAAAACCAACACTAGAGTCATTGCATGCGTGTTATTTTCACAAACCACACATGGATCAACCACTAGAGTCATTGCATGTGTGTTATTTCCACAAACAAACATGGATCAACCACTAGAGTCATTGCATGTGTGTTCTTTTCCACAAACCACACATGGATCCACTAGTGGTCATTGCATGTGTGTTCTTTCCACAAACCACATATGGATCAACCACAGTCATTGCATGTGTGTTCTTTCCACAAACCACACATGGATCAACCACTAGAGTCATTGCATGCTTGTTCTTATACTAAAACCACAAACCAACACTATAGTCATTGCATGTGTGTTCTTTTCCACAACCCACACATGGATCCACCCGTGGTCATTGCATGTGTGTTCTTTCCACAAACCACATATGGATCAACCACTAGTCATTGCATGTGTGTTCTTTCCACAAACAACACATGGATCAACCACTAGAGTCATTCCAGGTTTGTTCTTATACTAAAACCACAAACCAACACTATAGTCATTGCATGCGTGTTCTTTTCCACAAACCACACATGGATCCACCAGTGGTCATTGCATGTGTGTTCTTTCCACAAACCACATATGGATCAACCACTAGTCATTGCGTGTGTGTTCTTTCCACAAACCACACATGGATCAACCACTAGAGTCATTGCATGTTTGTTCTTATACTAAAACCACAAACCAGCACTAGAGTCATTGCATGTGTGTTCTTTTCCACAAACCACACATGGATCCACTAGACTCATTGCATGAGTGTTCTTTTCCACAAACAACTTATGGATCACCAGTGGACATTGCATGTGTGTTCTTTCCACAAACCACACATGGATCAACCACTAGAGTCGTTGCATAAGTGTTATTTCCACAAACCACGCATGGATAAACCACTAGAGTCATTGCATGTGTGTTCGTATACTAAAACCAACACTAGAGTCATTGCATGCGTGTTATTTTCACAAACCACACATGGATCAACCACTAGAGTCATTGCATGTGTGTTATTTCCACAAACAAACATGGATCAACCACTAGAGCCATTGCATGTGTGTTCTTTTCCACAAACCACACATGGATCCACTAGTGGTCATTGCATGTGTGTTCTTTCCACAAACCACACATGGATCAACCACTAGAGTCATTGCATGTTTGTTGTTATACTAAAACCACAAACCAGCACTAGAGTCATTGCATGTGTGTTCTTATACTAAAAACCACACATGGATCCACAAGTTGTCATTGCATGTCTATTCTTTCCACAAACCACATATGGATCAACCAGAGTCATTGCATGTGTGTTCTTTCCACAAACCACACATGGATCAACCACTAGAGTCATTGCATGTTTGTTCTTATACTAAAACCACAAACCAACACTAGATTCATTGCATGTGTGTTCTTTTCCACAAACCACACATGGATCCACCTGTGGTCATTCCATGTGTGTTCTTTCCACAAACCACATATGGATCAACCACTAGTCATTGCATGTGTGTTCTTTCCACAAACCACACATGGATCAACCACTAGAGTCATTGCATGTTTGTTCTTATACTAGAACCACAAACCAGCACTAGAGTCATTGCATATGTGTTCTTTTCCACAAACCACACATGGATCCACTACTAGAGTCATTGCATGTCTGTTCTTTCCACAAACCACATATGGATCAACCAGAGTCATTGCATGTCTGTTCTTTCCACAAACCACACATGTGGACCCACTAGAGTCATTGCATGTGCGTTATTTCCACAAACCACACATGGATCAACCACTAGAGTCATTGCATATGTGTTATTTCCACAAACCACACATGCATCAACCACTAGAGTCATTGTATGTGTGTTCTTATACTAAAACCAACACTAGAGGAATTGCATGTGTGTTCTTTTCACAAACCACACATGGATCAACCACTAGAGTCATTGCATGTGTGTTATTTCCACATACAAACATGGATCAACCACTAGAGTCATTGCATGTGTGTTCTTATACTAAAACCAACATGGATCCACCAGTGGTCATTGCATGTGTGTTCTTTCCACAAACCACACATGGATCAACCACTAGAGTCATTGCATGTTGGTTCTTATACTAAAACCACAAACCAACACTAGAGTCATTGCATGTGTGTTCTTTTCCACAAACCACACATGGATCCACCAGTGCTAATTGCATGTGTGTTCTTTCCACAAACCACATATGGATCAACCACTAGTCATTGCATGTGTGTTCTTTCCACAAACCACACATGGATCAACCACTAGAGTCGTTGCATATGTGTTATTTCCACAAACCACACATGTATCAACCACTAGAGTCATTGCATGTGTATTCTTATACTAAAACCAACACTAGAGTCATTGCATGTGTGTTCTTTTCACAAACCACACATGGATCAACCACTAGAGTCATTGCATGTGTGTTATTTCCACAAACACACATGGATCAACCACTAGAGTCATTGCATGTGTGTTCTATTCCACAAACAACACATGGATCCACCAGTGGTCATTGCATGTGTGTTCTTTCGACAAACCACACATGGATCAACCACTAGAGTCATTGCATGTGTGTTATTTTCCACAAACCACACATGGATCAACCACTAGAGTCATTGCATGTTTGTTCTTATACTAAAACCACAAACTAGCGCTAGAGTCATTGCATGTGTGTTCTTTTCCACAAACCACACACGGATCCACCAGTGGTCATTGCATGTGTGTTATTTCCACAAACCACATATGGATCAACCACAGTCATTGCATGTGTGTTCTTTCCACAAACCACACATGGATCAACCACTAGAGTCATTGCATGCTTGTTCTTATACTAAAACCACAAACCAACACTAGAGTCATTGCATGTGTGTTCTTTTCCACAACCCACACATGGATCCACCCGTGGTCATTGCATGTGTGTTCTTTCCACAAACCACATATGGATCAACCACTAGTCATTGCATGTGTGTTCTTTCCACAAACAACACATGGATCAACCACTAGAGTCATTCCAGGTTTGTTCTTATACTAAAACCACAACCCAACACTATAGTCATTGCATGCGTGTTCTTTTCCACAAACCACACATGGATCCACCAGTGGTCATTGCATGTGTGTTCTTTCCACAAACCACATATGGATCAACCACTAGTCATTGCGTGTGTGTTCTTTCCACAAACCACACATGGATCAACCACTAGAGTCATTGCATGTTTGTTCTTATACTAAAACCACAAACCAGCACTAGAGTCATTGCATGTGTGTTCTTTTCCACAAACCACACATGGATCCACTAGACTCATTGCATGAGTGTTCTTTTCCACAAACAACTTATGGATCACCAGTGGTCATTGCATGTGTGTTCTTTCCACAAACCACACATGGATCAACCACTAGAGTCGTTGCATAAGTGTTATTTTCACAAACCACACATGGATCAACCACTAGAGTCATTGCATATGTGTTATTTCGACAAACCACACATGGATCAACCACTAGAGTCATTGCATGTGTGTTCTTATACTAAAACCAACACTAGAGTCATTGCATGTGTGTTCCTTTCACAAACCACACATGGATCAACCACTAGAGTCATTGCATGTGTGTTATTTCCACAAACAAACATGGATCAACCACTAGTGTCATTGCATGTGTGTTCTTGTACTAAAACCAACATGGATCCACCAGTGGTCATTGCATGTGTGTTATTTCCACAAACCACACATGGATCAACCACTAGAGTCATTGCATGTGTGTTATTTCCAAGAACCACACATGGATCAACCACTAGAGTCATTGCATGTGTGTTATTTCCACAAACCACACATTTATCAACCACTAGAGTCATTGCATGTGTGTTCTTATACTAAAACCAGAAACCAGTACTAGAGTCATTGCATGTGTGTTCTTATACTAAAACCACAAACCAGTACTGGAGTCATTGCATGTGTGTTCTTTTCCACAAACCACGCATGGATCCACCAGTGGTCATTGCATGTGTGTTCTTTCGACAAACCACATATGGATCAACGAGAGTCATTTCATGTGTGTTATTTCCACAAACCACACATGGATCAACCACTAGAGTCATTGCATGTGTGTTCTTTTCCACAAACCACACATGGATCAACCACTAGAGTCATTGCATGTGTGTTCTTATACTAAAACCAACATGGATCCACCAGTGGTCATTGCATGTGTGTTCTTTCCACAAACCACACATGGATCGAACACTAGAGTCATTGCATGTGTGTTATTTCCACAAATCACACATGGATCAACAACTAGAGTCATTGCATGTGTGTTCTTATACTAAAACCACAAACCAGTACTAGAGTCATTGCATGTGTGTTCTTATACTAAAACAACAAACCAGTACTAGAGTCATTGCATGTGTGTTCTTTTCCACAAACCACTCATGGATCCACCAGTGGTCATTGCATGTGTGTTTTTCCACAAACAATAATGGATCAACCACTAGAGTCATTGCATGTGTGTTCTTTTCCACAAACCACACATGGATCCACTAGTGGTCATTGCATGTGTGTTCTTTCCACAAACCACACATGGATCAACCACTAGAGCAATTGCATGTGTGTTCTTTCCACAAACCACACATGGATCAACCACTAGAGTCATTGCATGTTTATTGTTATACTATAACCACAAACCAGCACTAGAGTCATTGCATGTGTGTTCTTATACTAAAAACCACACATGGATCCACAAGTTGTCATTGCATGTATGTTCTTTCCACAAACCACATATGGATCAACCAGAGTCATTGAATGTGTGTTCTTTCCACAAACCACACATGGATCAACCACTGGAGTCATTGCATGTTTGTTCTTATACTAAAACCACAAACCAACACTAGAATCATTGCATGTGTGTTCTTTTCCACAAACCACACATGGATCCACCAGTGGTCATTGCATGTGTGTTATTTCCACAAACCACATATGGATAAACCACTAGTCATTACATGTGTGTTCTTTCCACAAACCACACATGGATCAACCATTAGAGTCATTGCATGTTTGTTCTTATACTAAAACCACAAACCAGCACTAGAGTCATTGCATAAGTGTTCTTTTCCACAAACCACACATGGATTCACCACTAGAGTCATTGCATGTGTGTTCTTTCCACAAACCACATATGGATCAACCAGAGTCATTGCATGTGTGTTCTTTCCACAGACCACACATGTGGACCCAGTAGAGTCATTGCATGTGTGTTATTTCTAGAAACCACACATGGATCAACCACTAGAGTCATTGCATATGTGTTATTTCGACAAACCACACATGGATCAACCACTAGAGTCATTGCATGTGTGTTCTTATACTAAAACCAACACTAGAGTCATTGCATGTGTGTTCCTTTCACAAACCACACATGGATCAACCACTAGAGTCATTGCATGTGTGTTATTTCCACAAACAAACATGGATCAACCACTAGTGTCATTGCATGTGTGTTCTTGTACTAAAATCAACATGGATCCACCAGTGGTCATTGCATGTGTGTTATTTCCACAAACCACACATGGATCAACCACTAGAGTCATTGCATGTGTGTTATTTCCAAGAACCACACATGGATCAACCACTAGAGTCATTGCATGTGTGTTATTTCCACAAACCACACATTTATCAACCACTAGAGTCATTGCATGTGTGTTCTTATACTAAAACCAGAAACCAGTACTAGAGTCATTGCATGTGTGTTCTTATACTAAAACCACAAACCAGTACTGGAGTCATTGCATGTGTGTTCTTTTCCACAAACCACGCATGGATCCACCAGTGGTCATTGCATGTGTGTTCTTTCGACAAACCACATATGGATCAACGAGAGTCATTTCATGTGTGTTATTTCCACAAACCACACATGGATCAACCACTAGAGTCATTGCATGTGTGTTCTTTTCCACAAACCACACATGGATCAACCACTAGAGTCATTGCATGTGTGTTCTTATACTAAAACCAACATGGATCCACCAGTGGTCATTGCATGTGTGTTCTTTCCACAAACCACACATGGATCGAACACTAGAGTCATTGCATGTGTGTTATTTCCACAAATCACACATGGATCAACAACTAGAGTCATTGCATGTGTGTTCTTATACTAAAACCACAAACCAGTACTAGAGTCATTGCATGTGTGTTCTTATACTAAAACAACAAACCAGTACTAGAGTCATTGCATGTGTGTTCTTTTCCACAAACCACTCATGGATCCACCAGTGGTCATTGCATGTGTGTTTTTCCACAAACAATAATGGATCAACCACTAGAGTCATTGCATGTGTGTTCGTTTCCACAAACCACACATGGATCCACTAGTGGTCATTGCATGTGTGTTCTTTCCACAAACCACACATGGATCAACCACTAGAGCAATTGCATGTGTGTTCTTTCCACAAACCACACATGGATCAACCACTAGAGTCATTGCATGTTTGTTGTTATACTATAACCACAAACCAGCACTAGAGTCATTGCATGTGTGTTCTTATACTAAAAACCACACATGGATCCACAAGTTGTCATTGCATGTATGTTCTTTCCACAAACCACATATGGATCAACCAGAGTCATTGAATGTGTGTTCTTTCCACAAACCACACATGGATCAACCACTGGAGTCATTGCATGTTTGTTCTTATACTAAAACCACAAACCAACACTAGAATCATTGCATGTGTGTTCTTTTCCACAAACCACACATGGATCCACCAGTGGTCATTGCATGTGTGTTATTTCCACAAACCACATATGGATCAACCACTAGTCATTACATGTGTGTTCTTTCCACAAACCACACATGGATCAACCATTAGAGTCATTGCATGTTTGTTCTTATACTAAAACCACAAACCAGCACTAGAGTCATTGCATAAGTGTTCTTTTCCACAAACCACACATGGATTCACCACTAGAGTCATTGCATGTGTGTTCTTTCCACAAACCACATATGGATCAACCAGAGTCATTGCATGTGTGTTCTTTCCACAAACCACACATGTGGACCCAGTAGAGTCATTGCATGTGTGTTATTTCTAGAAACCACACATGGATCAACCACTAGAGTCATTGCATATGTGTTATTTCGACAAACCACACATGGATCAACCACTAGAGTCATTGCATGTGTGTTCTTATACTAAAACCAACACTAGAGTCATTGCATGTGTGTTCCTTTCACAAACCACACATGGATCAACCACTAGAGTCATTGCATGTGTGTTATTTCCACAAACAAACATGGATCAACCACTAGAGTCATTGCATGTGTGTTCTTGTACTAAAACCAACATGGATCCACCAGTGGTCATTGCATGTGTGTTATTTCCACAAACCACACATGGATCAACCACTAGAGTCATTGCATGTATGTTATTTCCAAGAACCACACATGGATCAACCACTAGAGTCATTGCATGTGTGTTATTTCCACAAACCACACATTTATCAACCACTAGAGTCATTGCATGTGTGTTCTTATACTAAAACCAGAAACCAGTACTAGAGTCATTGCATGTGTGTTCTTATACTAAAACCACAAACCAGTACTGGAGTCATTGCATGTGTGTTCTTTTCCACAAACCACGCATGGATCCACCAGTGGTCATTGCATGTGTGTTCTTTCGACAAACCACATATGGATCAACGAGAGTCATTTCATGTGTGTTATTTCCACAAACCACACATGGATCAACCACTAGAGTCATTGCATGTGTGTTCTTTTCCACAAACCACACATGGATCAACCACTAGAGTCATTGCATGTGTGTTCTTATACTAAAACCAACATGGATCCACCAGTGGTCATTGCATGTGTGTTCTTTCCACAAACCACACATGGATCGAACACTAGAGTCATTGCATGTGTGTTATTTCCACAAATCACACATGGATCAACAACTAGAGTCATTGCATGTGTGTTCTTATACTAAAACCACAAACAAGTACTAGAGTCATTGCATGTGTGTTCTTATACTAAAACAACAAACCAGTAGTAGAGTCATTGCATGTGTGTTCTTTTCCACAAACCACTCATGGATCCACCAGTGGTCATTGCATGTGTGTTTTTCCACAAACAAACATGGATCAACCACTAGAGTCATTGCATGTGTGTTCTTTTCCACAAACCACACATGGATCCACTAGTGGTCATTGCATGTGTGTTCTTTCCACAAACCACACATGGATCAACCACTAGAGCAATTGCATGTGTGTTCTTTCCACAAACCACACATGGATCAACCACTAGAGTCATTGCATGTTTGTTGTTATACTATAACCACAAACCAGCACTAGAGTCATTGCATGTGTGTTCTTATACTAAAAACCACACATGGATCCACAAGTTGTCATTGCATGTATGTTCTTTCCACAAACCACATATGGATCAACCAGAGTCATTGAATGTGTGTTCTTTCCACAAACCACACATGGATCAACCACTGGAGTCATTGCATGTTTGTTCTTATACTAAAACCACAAACCAACACTAGAATCATTGCATGTGTGTTCTTTTCCACAAACCACACATGGATCCACTAGTGGTCATTGCATGTGTGTTATTTCCACAAACCACATATGGATCAACCACTAGTCATTCCATGTGTGTTCTTTCCACAAACCACACATGGATCAACCACTAGAGTCATTGCATGTTTGTTCTTATACTAAAACCACAAACCAGGACTAGAGTCATTGCATATGTGTTCTTTTCCACAAACCACACATGGATTCACCACTAGAGTCATTGCATGTGTGTTCTTTCCACAAACCACATATGGATCAACCAGAGTCATTGCATGTGTGTTCTTTCCACAAACCACACATGTGGACCCACTAGAGTCATTGCATGTGCGTTATTTCCAGAAACCACACATGGACCAACCACTAGAGTCATTGCATATGTGTTATTTCCACAAACCACACATGGATCAACCACTAGAGTCATTGCATGTGTGTTCTTATACTAAAACCAACACTAGAGTCATTGCATGTGTGTTATTTCAACAAACAAACAAACATGGATCAACCACTAGAGTCATAGCATGTGTGTTCTTATACTAAAACCAACATGGATCCACCAGTGGTCATTGCATGTGTGTTATTTCCACAAACCACACATGGATCAACCACTAGAGTCATTGCATGTGTGTTACTTCCACAAACCGCACATGGATCAACCACTAGAGTCACTCCATGTGTGTTATTATACTAAAACAACAAACCAGTACTAGAGTCATTGCATGTGTGTTCTTATACTAAAACCACAAACCAGTACTAGAGTCATTGCATGTGTGTTCTTTTCCACAAACCACTCATGGATCCACCAGTGGTCATTGCATGTGTGTTCTTTCCATAAACAAACATCGATCAACCACAAGAGTCATTTCATATGTGTTCATTTCCACAAACCACACATGGATCCACTAGTGGTCATTGCATGTGTGTTCTTTCCACGAACCACAAATGGATCAACCACTAGAGTAATTGCATGTGTGTTCTTTCCACAAACCACACATGGATCAAACACTAGAGTCATTGCATGTTTGTTGTTATACTAAAACCACAAACCAGCACTAGAGTCATTGCATGTGTGTTCTTATACTAAAAACTACACATGGATCCACCAGTTGTCATTGCATGTCTGTTCTTTCCACAAACCACATATGGATCAACAAGAGTCATTGCATGTGTGTTCTTTCCACAAACCACACATGGATCAACCACTAGAGTCATTGCATGTTTGTTCTTATACTAAAACCACAAACCAACACTAGAGTCATTGCATGTGTGTTCTTTTCCACAAACCACACATGGATCCACCAGTGGTCATTGCATGTGTGTTCTTTTCCACAAACCACACATGGATCCACCAGTGGTCATTGCATGTGTGTTCTTTCCACAAACCACATATGGATTAACAACTAGTCATTTCATGTGTGTTATTTCCACAAACCACACATGGATCAACCACTAGAGTCATTGCATGTTTGTTCTTATACTAAAACCACAAACCAGCACCAGAGTCATTGCATGAGTGTTCTTTTCCACAAACCACACATGGATTCACCACTAGAGTCATTGCATGTGTGTTCTTTCCACAAACCACATATGGATCAACTAGAGTCATTGCATGTGTGTTCTTTCCACAAACCACACATGTGGACCCACTAGAGTCATTGCATGTGTGTTATTTCCAGAAACCACACATGGATCAACCACTAGAGTCATTGCATGTGTGTTCTTTCCACAAACCACACATGGATCAACCACTAGAGTCATTGTACGTGTGTTCTTATACTAAAACCAACACTAGAGTCATTGCATGTGTGTTCTTTTCACAAACCACACATGGATCAACCACTAGAGTCATTGCATGTGTGTTATTTCCACAAACAAACATGGATCAACCACTAGAGTCATTGCATGTGTGTTCTTGTACTAAAACCAACATGGATCCACCAGTGGTCATTGCATGTGTGTTCTTTCCACAAACCACACATGGATCAACGACTAGAGTCATTGCATGTTTGTTCTTATACTAAAACCACAAACCAGCACTAGAGTCATTGCATGTGTGTTCTTTTCCACAAACCACACATGGATCCACCTGTGCTAATTGCATGTGTGTTCTTTCCACAAACCACATATGGATCAACCACTAGTCATTGCATGTGTGTTCTATCCACAAACCACACATGGATCAACCACTAGAGTCATTGCATGTTTGTTCTTATACTAAAACCACAAACCAGCACTAGAGTCATTGCATGTGTGTTCTTTTCCACAAACCACACATGGATTCACCACTAGAGTGATTGCATGTGTGTTATTTTCCACAATCCACGCATGGATTCACCACTAGAGTCATTGCATGTTTTTTCTTTCCACAAACCACATATGGATCAACCAGAGTCATTGCATGTGTGTTCTTTCCACAAACCACACATGTGAACCCACTAGAGTCATTGCATGTGTGTTATTTCCACAAACCACACATGCATCAACCACTAGAGTCATTGCATATGTGTTATTTCCACAAACCACAGATGGATCAACCACTAGAGTCATTGCATTTGTGTTCTTATACTAAAACCAACACTAGAGTCATTGCATGTGTGTTCTTTTCACAAACCACACATGGATCAACCACTAGAGTCATTGCATGTGTGTTATTTCTACAAACAAACATGGATCAACCACTAGAGTCATTCCATGTGTGTTCTTATACTAAAACCAACATGGATCCACCAGTGGTCATTGCATGTGTGTTATTTCCACAAACCACACATGGATCAACCACTAGAGTCATTGCATGTTTGTTCTTTCCACAAACCACACATGGATCAACCACTAGAGTCATTGCATGTTTGTTCTTATACTAAAACCACAAACCAACACTAGAGTCATTGCATGTGTGTTCTTTTCCACAAACGACACATGGATTCACCACTTGAGTCATTGCATTTGTGTTCTTTTCCACAAACCACACATGGATCCACCAGTGCTAATTGCATGTGTGTTCTTTCCACAAACCACAAATGGATTAACCACTAGTCATTGCATGTGTGTTCTTTCCACAAACCACACATGGATCAACCACTAGAGTCATTGCATGTTTGTTCTTATACTAAAACCACAAACCAGCACTAGAGTCATTGCATGTGTGTTCTTTTCCACAAACCACACATGGATTCACCACTAGAGTCATTGCATGTCTGTTCTTTCCACAAACCACAAATGGATCAACCTGAGTCATTGCATGTGTGTTCTTTCCACAAACCACACATGTGGACCCACTAGAGTCATTGCATGTCTGTTATTTCCACAAACCACACATGGATCAACCACTAGAGTCATTGCATATGTGTTATTTCCACAAGCCACACATGGATCAACCACTAGAGTCATTGCATGCGTGTTCTTATACTAAAACCAACACTAGAGTCATTGCATGTGTGTTCTTTTCACAAACCACACATGGATCAACCACTAGAGTCATTGTATGTGTTTTATTTCCACAAACAAACATGGATCAACCACTAGAGTCATTGCATGTGTGTTCTTATACTAAAACCAACTTGGATCCACCAGTGGTCACTGCATGTGTGTTATTTCCACAAACCACACATGGATCAACAACTAGAGTCATTGCATGTGTGTTATTTCCACAAACCACACATGGATCAACCACTAGAGTCATTGCATGTGTGTTATTTCCACAAACCACACATGGATCCACCACTAGAGTCATTGCATGTGTGTTCTTATACTAAAACCACAAACCAGTACTAGAGTCATTGCATGTGTGTTCTTATACTAAAACCACAAACCAGTACTGGAGTCATTGCATGTGTGTTCTTTTTCACAAACCACGCATGGATCCACCAGTGGTCATTGCATGTGTGTTCTTTCCACAAACCACATATGGATCAACCAGAGTCATTGCATTTGTGTTCTTTCCACAAACCACACATGGATCAACCACTAGAGTCATTGCATGTGTGTTCTTTTCCACAAACCACACATGGATCAACCACTAGAGTCATTGCATGTGTGTTCTTATACTAAAACCAACATGGATCCACCAGTGGTCATTGCATGTGTGTTCTTTCCATAAACCACACATGGATCAACCACTAGAGTCATTGCATGTATGTTATTTGCACAAATCACACATGGATCAACAACTAGAGTCATTGTATATGTGTTCTTATACTAAAACCACAAACCAATACTAGAGTCATTGCATGTGTGTTCTTATACTAAAACCATAAACCAGTACTAGAGTCATTGCATGTGTGTTATTTTCCACAAATCACTCATGGATCAACCAGTGGTCATTGCATGTGTGTTATTTCCACAAACCACATATGGATCAACCAGAGTCATTGCATGTGTGTTCTTTCCACAAACCACACATGGATCAACCACTAGAGTCATTGCATGTTTGTTCTTATACTAAAACAACAAACCAGCACTAGAGTCATTGCATGTGTGTTCTTGTCCACAAACCACACATGGATCCACCAGTGCTAATTGCATGTGTGTTCTTTCCACAAACCACATATGGATCAACCACTAGTCAGTGCATGTGTATTCTTTCCACAAACCACACATGGATCAACCACTAGAGTCATTGCATATGTGTTATTTCCACAAGCCACACATGGATCAACCACTAGAGTCATTGCATGCGTGTTCTTATACTAAAACCAACACTAGAGTCATTGCATGTGTGTTCTTTTCACAAACCACACATGGATCAACCACTAGAGTCATTGTATGTGTTTTATTTCCACAAACAAACATGGATCAACCACTAGAGTCATTGCATGTGTGTTCTTATACTAAAACCAACTTGGATCCACCAGTGGTCACTGCATGTGTGTTATTTCCACAAACCACACATGGATCAACAACTAGAGTCATTGCATGTGTGTTATTTCCACAAACCACACATGGATCAACCACTAGAGTCATTGCATGTGTGTTATTTCCACAAACCACACATGGATCCACCACTAGAGTCATTGCATGTGTGTTCTTATACTAAAACCACAAACCAGTACTAGAGTCATTGCATGTGTGTTCTTATACTAAAACCACAAACCAGTACTGGAGTCATTGCATGTGTGTTCTTTTTCACAAACCACGCATGGATCCACCAGTGGTCATTGCATGTGTGTTCTTTCCACAAACCACATATGGATCAACCAGAGTCATTGCATTTGTGTTCTTTCCACAAACCACACATGGATCAACCACTAGAGTCATTGCATGTGTGTTCTTTTCCACAAACCACACATGGATCAACCACTAGAGTCATTGCATGTGTGTTCTTATACTAAAACCAACATGGATCCACCAGTGGTCATTGCATGTGTGTTCTTTCCATAAACCACACATGGATCAACCACTAGAGTCATTGCATGTATGTTATTTGCACAAATCACACATGGATCAACAACTAGAGTCATTGTATATGTGTTCTTATACTAAAACCACAAACCAATACTAGAGTCATTGCATGTGTGTTCTTATACTAAAACCATAAACCAGTACTAGAGTCATTGCATGTGTGTTATTTTCCACAAATCACTCATGGATCAACCAGTGGTCATTGCATGTGTGTTATTTCCACAAACCACATATGGATCAACCAGAGTCATTGCATGTGTGTTCTTTCCACAAACCACACATGGATCAACCACTAGAGTCATTGCATGTTTGTTCTTATACTAAAACAACAAACCAGCACTAGAGTCATTGCATGTGTGTTCTTGTCCACAAACCACACATGGATCCACCAGTGCTAATTGCATGTGTGTTCTTTCCACAAACCACATATGGATCAACCACTAGTCAGTGCATGTGTATTCTTTCCACAAACCACACATGGATCAACCACTAGAGTCATTGCATGTTTGTTCTTATACTAAAACCACAAACTAGCACTAGAGTCATTGCATGTGTGTTCTTTTCCACAAACCACACATGGAATCACCACTAGAGTCATTGCATGTGTGTTCTTTCCACAAACCACATATGGATCAACCAGAGTCATTGCATGTGTGTTCTTTCCACAAACCACACATGTGGACCCACTAGAGTCATTGCATGTGTGTTATTTCCACAAACCACACATGGAATAACCACTAGAGTCATTGCATATGTGTTATTTACACAAACCACACATGGATCAACCACTAGAGTCATTGCATGTGTGTTCTTATACTAAAACCAACACTAGAGTTATTGCATGTGTGTTCTTTTCACAAACCACACATGGATCAACCACTAGAGTCATTGCATGTGTGTTATTTCCACAAACAAACATGGATCAACCACTAGTGTCATTGCATGTGTGTTATTTTCCACAAACCACACATGGATCCACCAGTGGTCATTGTATGTGTGTTCTTTCCACAAACCACACATGGATCAACCACTAGAGTCATTTCATGTGTGTTATTTCCACAAACCACACATGGATCAACCAGAGTCATTGCATGTGTGTTCTTTTCAAAAACCACACATGGATCAACCACTAGAGTCATTGCATGTGTGTTATTTGCACAAACAAACATGGATCAACCACTAGAGTCATTGCATGTGTGTTCTTTTCCACAAACCACACATGGATTCACCACTAGAGTGATTGCATGTGTGTTATTTTCCACAATCCACGCATGGATTCACCACTAGAGTCATTGCATGTTTTTTCTTTCCACAAACCACATATGGATCAACCAGAGTCATTGCATGTGTGTTCTTTCCACAAACCACACATGTGAACCCACTAGAGTCATTGCATGTGTGTTATTTCCACAAACCACACATGCATCAACCACTAGAGTCATTGCATATGTGTTATTTCCACAAACCACAGATGGATCAACCACTAGAGTCATTGCATTTGTGTTCTTATACTAAAACCAACACTAGAGTCATTGCATGTGTGTTCTTTTCACAAACCACACATGGATCAACCACTAGAGTCATTGCATGTGTGTTATTTCTACAAACAAACATGGATCAACCACTAGAGTCATTCCATGTGTGTTCTTATACTAAAACCAACATGGATCCACCAGTGGTCATTGCATGTGTGTTATTTCCACAAACCACACATGGATCAACCACTAGAGTCATTGCATGTTTGTTCTTTCCACAAACCACACATGGATCAACCACTAGAGTCATTGCATGTTTGTTCTTATACTAAAACCACAAACCAACACTAGAGTCATTGCATGTGTGTTATTTTCCACAAACGACACATGGATTCACCACTTGAGTCATTGCATTTGTGTTCTTTTCCACAAACCACACATGGATCCACCAGTGCTAATTGCATGTGTGTTCTTTCCACAAACCACAAATGGATTAACCACTAGTCATTGCATGTGTGTTCTTTCCACAAACCACACATGGATCAACCACTAGAGTCATTGCATGTTTGTTCTTATACTAAAACCACAAACCAGCACTAGAGTCATTGCATGTGTGTTCTTTTCCACAAACCACACATGGATTCACCACTAGAGTCATTGCATGTCTGTTCTTTCCACAAACCACAAATGGATCAACCTGAGTCATTGCATGTGTGTTCTTTCCACAAACCACACATGTGGACCCACTAGAGTCATTGCATGTCTGTTATTTCCACAAACCACACATGGATCAACCACTAGAGTCATTGCATATGTGTTATTTCCACAAGCCACACATGGATCAACCACTAGAGTCATTGCATGCGTGTTCTTATACTAAAACCAACACTAGAGTCATTGCATGTGTGTTCTTTTCACAAACCACACATGGATCAACCACTAGAGTCATTGTATGTGTTTTATTTCCACAAACAAACATGGATCAACCACTAGAGTCATTGCATGTGTGTTCTTATACTAAAACCAACTTGGATCCACCAGTGGTCACTGCATGTGTGTTATTTCCACAAACCACACATGGATCAACAACTAGAGTCATTGCATGTGTGTTATTTCCACAAACCACACATGGATCAACCACTAGAGTCATTGCATGTGTGTTATTTCCACAAACCACACATGGATCCACCACTAGAGTCATTGCATGTGTGTTCTTATACTAAAACCACAAACCAGTACTAGAGTCATTGCATGTGTGTTCTTATACTAAAACCACAAACCAGTACTGGAGTCATTGCATGTGTGTTCTTTTTCACAAACCACGCATGGATCCACCAGTGGTCATTGCATGTGTGTTCTTTCCACAAACCACATATGGATCAACCAGAGTCATTGCATTTGTGTTCTTTCCACAAACCACACATGGATCAACCACTAGAGTCATTGCATGTGTGTTCTTTTCCACAAACCACACATGGATCAACCACTAGAGTCATTGCATGTGTGTTCTTATACTAAAACCAACATGGATCCACCAGTGGTCATTGCATGTGTGTTCTTTCCATAAACCACACATGGATCAACCACTAGAGTCATTGCATGTATGTTATTTGCACAAATCACACATGGATCAACAACTAGAGTCATTGTATATGTGTTCTTATACTAAAACCACAAACCAATACTAGAGTCATTGCATGTGTGTTCTTATACTAAAACCATAAACCAGTACTAGAGTCATTGCATGTGTGTTATTTTCCACAAATCACTCATGGATCAACCAGTGGTCATTGCATGTGTGTTATTTCCACAAACCACATATGGATCAACCAGAGTCATTGCATGTGTGTTCTTTCCACAAACCACACATGGATCAACCACTAGAGTCATTGCATGTTTGTTCTTATACTAAAACAACAAACCAGCACTAGAGTCATTGCATGTGTGTTCTTGTCCACAAACCACACATGGATCCACCAGTGCTAATTGCATGTGTGTTCTTTCCACAAACCACATATGGATCAACCACTAGTCAGTGCATGTGTATTCTTTCCACAAACCACACATGGATCAACCACTAGAGTCATTGCATATGTGTTATTTCCACAAGCCACACATGGATCAACCACTAGAGTCATTGCATGCGTGTTCTTATACTAAAACCAACACTAGAGTCATTGCATGTGTGTTCTTTTCACAAACCACACATGGATCAACCACTAGAGTCATTGTATGTGTTTTATTTCCACAAACAAACATGGATCAACCACTAGAGTCATTGCATGTGTGTTCTTATACTAAAACCAACTTGGATCCACCAGTGGTCATTGCATGTGTGTTATTTCCACAAACCACACATGGATCAACAACTAGAGTCATTGCATGTGTGTTATTTCCACAAACCACACATGGATCAACCACTAGAGTCATTGCATGTGTGTTATTTCCACAAACCACACATGGATCCACCACTAGAGTCATTGCATGTGTGTTCTTATACTAAAACCACAAACCAGTACTAGAGTCATTGGATGTGTGTTCTTATACTAAAACCACAAACCAGTACTGGAGTCATTGCATGTGTGTTCTTTTTCACAAACCACGCATGGATCCACCAGTGGTCATTGCATGTGTGTTCTTTCCACAAACCACATATGGATCAACCAGAGTCATTGCATTTGTGTTCTTTCCACAAACCACACATGGATCAACCACTAGAGTCATTGCATGTGTGTTCTTTTCCACAAACCACACATGGATCAACCACTAGAGTCATTGCATGTGTGTTCTTATACTAAAACCAACATGGATCCACCAGTGGTCATTGCATGTGTGTTCTTTCCATAAACCACACATGGATCAACCACTAGAGTCATTGCATGTATGTTATTTGCACAAATCACACATGGATCAACAACTAGAGTCATTGTATATGTGTTCTTATACTAAAACCACAAACCAATACTAGAGTCATTGCATGTGTGTTCTTATACTAAAACCATAAACCAGTACTAGAGTCATTGCATGTGTGTTATTTTCCACAAATCACTCATGGATCAACCAGTGGTCATTGCATGTGTGTTATTTCCACAAACCACATATGGATCAACCAGAGTCATTGCATGTGTGTTCTTTCCACAAACCACACATGGATCAACCACTAGAGTCATTGCATGTTTGTTCTTATACTAAAACAACAAACCAGCACTAGAGTCATTGCATGTGTGTTCTTGTCCACAAACCACACATGGATCCACCAGTGCTAATTGCATGTGTGTTCTTTCCACAAACCACATATGGATCAACCACTAGTCAGTGCATGTGTATTCTTTCCACAAACCACACATGGATCAACCACTAGAGTCATTGCATGTTTGTTCTTATACTAAAACCACAAACTAGCACTAGAGTCATTGCATGTGTGTTCTTTTCCACAAACCACACATGGAATCACCACTAGAGTCATTGCATGTGTGTTCTTTCCACAAACCACATATGGATCAACCAGAGTCATTGCATGTGTGTTCTTTCCACAAACCACACATGTGGACCCACTAGAGTCATTGCATGTGTGTTATTTCCACAAACCACACATGGAATAACCACTAGAGTCATTGCATATGTGTTATTTACACAAACCACACATGGATCAACCACTAGAGTCATTGCATGTGTGTTCTTATACTAAAACCAACACTAGAGTTATTGCATGTGTGTTCTTTTCACAAACCACACATGGATCAACCACTAGAGTCATTGCATGTGTGTTATTTCCACAAACAAACATGGATCAACCACTAGTGTCATTGCATGTGTGTTATTTTCCACAAACCACACATGGATCCACCAGTGGTCATTGTATGTGTGTTCTTTCCACAAACCACACATGGATCAACCACTAGAGTCATTTCATGTGTGTTATTTCCACAAACCACACATGGATCAACCAGAGTCATTGCATGTGTGTTCTTTTCAAAAACCACACATGGATCAACCACTAGAGTCATTGCATGTGTGTTATTTGCACAAACAAACATGGATCAACCACTAGAGTCATTGCATGTGTGTTCTTTTCCACAAACCACACATGGATTCACCACTAGAGTGATTGCATGTGTGTTATTTTCCACAATCCACGCATGGATTCACCACTAGAGTCATTGCATGTTTTTTCTTTCCACAAACCACATATGGATCAACCAGAGTCATTGCATGTGTGTTCTTTCCACAAACCACACATGTGAACCCACTAGAGTCATTGCATGTGTGTTATTTCCACAAACCACACATGCATCAACCACTAGAGTCATTGCATATGTGTTATTTCCACAAACCACAGATGGATCAACCACTAGAGTCATTGCATTTGTGTTCTTATACTAAAACCAACACTAGAGTCATTGCATGTGTGTTCTTTTCACAAACCACACATGGATCAACCACTAGAGTCATTGCATGTGTGTTATTTCTACAAACAAACATGGATCAACCACTAGAGTCATTCCATGTGTGTTCTTATACTAAAACCAACATGGATCCACCAGTGGTCATTGCATGTGTGTTATTTCCACAAACCACACATGGATCAACCACTAGAGTCATTGCATGTTTGTTCTTTCCACAAACCACACATGGATCAACCACTAGAGTCATTGCATGTTTGTTCTTATACTAAAACCACAAACCAACACTAGAGTCATTGCATGTGTGTTATTTTCCACAAACGACACATGGATTCACCACTTGAGTCATTGCATTTGTGTTCTTTTCCACAAACCACACATGGATCCACCAGTGCTAATTGCATGTGTGTTCTTTCCACAAACCACAAATGGATTAACCACTAGTCATTGCATGTGTGTTCTTTCCACAAACCACACATGGATCAACCACTAGAGTCATTGCATGTTTGTTCTTATACTAAAACCACAAACCAGCACTAGAGTCATTGCATGTGTGTTCTTTTCCACAAACCACACATGGATTCACCACTAGAGTCATTGCATGTCTGTTCTTTCCACAAACCACAAATGGATCAACCTGAGTCATTGCATGTGTGTTCTTTCCACAAACCACACATGTGGACCCACTAGAGTCATTGCATGTCTGTTATTTCCACAAACCACACATGGATCAACCACTAGAGTCATTGCATATGTGTTATTTCCACAAGCCACACATGGATCAACCACTAGAGTCATTGCATGCGTGTTCTTATACTAAAACCAACACTAGAGTCATTGCATGTGTGTTCTTTTCACAAACCACACATGGATCAACCACTAGAGTCATTGTATGTGTTTTATTTCCACAAACAAACATGGATCAACCACTAGAGTCATTGCATGTGTGTTCTTATACTAAAACCAACTTGGATCCACCAGTGGTCACTGCATGTGTGTTATTTCCACAAACCACACATGGATCAACAACTAGAGTCATTGCATGTGTGTTATTTCCACAAACCACACATGGATCAACCACTAGAGTCATTGCATGTGTGTTATTTCCACAAACCACACATGGATCCACCACTAGAGTCATTGCATGTGTGTTCTTATACTAAAACCACAAACCAGTACTAGAGTCATTGCATGTGTGTTCTTATACTAAAACCACAAACCAGTACTGGAGTCATTGCATGTGTGTTCTTTTTCACAAACCACGCATGGATCCACCAGTGGTCATTGCATGTGTGTTCTTTCCACAAACCACATATGGATCAACCAGAGTCATTGCATTTGTGTTCTTTCCACAAACCACACATGGATCAACCACTAGAGTCATTGCATGTGTGTTCTTTTCCACAAACCACACATGGATCAACCACTAGAGTCATTGCATGTGTGTTCTTATACTAAAACCAACATGGATCCACCAGTGGTCATTGCATGTGTGTTCTTTCCATAAACCACACATGGATCAACCACTAGAGTCATTGCATGTATGTTATTTGCACAAATCACACATGGATCAACAACTAGAGTCATTGTATATGTGTTCTTATACTAAAACCACAAACCAATACTAGAGTCATTGCATGTGTGTTCTTATACTAAAACCATAAACCAGTACTAGAGTCATTGCATGTGTGTTATTTTCCACAAATCACTCATGGATCAACCAGTGGTCATTGCATGTGTGTTATTTCCACAAACCACATATGGATCAACCAGAGTCATTGCATGTGTGTTCTTTCCACAAACCACACATGGATCAACCACTAGAGTCATTGCATGTTTGTTCTTATACTAAAACAACAAACCAGCACTAGAGTCATTGCATGTGTGTTCTTGTCCACAAACCACACATGGATCCACCAGTGCTAATTGCATGTGTGTTCTTTCCACAAACCACATATGGATCAACCACTAGTCAGTGCATGTGTATTCTTTCCACAAACCACACATGGATCAACCACTAGAGTCATTGCATATGTGTTATTTCCACAAGCCACACATGGATCAACCACTAGAGTCATTGCATGCGTGTTCTTATACTAAAACCAACACTAGAGTCATTGCATGTGTGTTCTTTTCACAAACCACACATGGATCAACCACTAGAGTCATTGTATGTGTTTTATTTCCACAAACAAACATGGATCAACCACTAGAGTCATTGCATGTGTGTTCTTATACTAAAACCAACTTGGATCCACCAGTGGTCATTGCATGTGTGTTATTTCCACAAACCACACATGGATCAACAACTAGAGTCATTGCATGTGTGTTATTTCCACAAACCACACATGGATCAACCACTAGAGTCATTGCATGTGTGTTATTTCCACAAACCACACATGGATCCACCACTAGAGTCATTGCATGTGTGTTCTTATACTAAAACCACAAACCAGTACTAGAGTCATTGCATGTGTGTTCTTATACTAAAACCACAAACCAGTACTGGAGTCATTGCATGTGTGTTCTTTTTCACAAACCACGCATGGATCCACCAGTGGTCATTGCATGTGTGTTCTTTCCACAAACCACATATGGATCAACCAGAGTCATTGCATTTGTGTTCTTTCCACAAACCACACATGGATCAACCACTAGAGTCATTGCATGTGTGTTCTTTTCCACAAACCACACATGGATCAACCACTAGAGTCATTGCATGTGTGTTCTTATACTAAAACCAACATGGATCCACCAGTGGTCATTGCATGTGTGTTCTTTCCATAAACCACACATGGATCAACCACTAGAGTCATTGCATGTATGTTATTTGCACAAATCACACATGGATCAACAACTAGAGTCATTGTATATGTGTTCTTATACTAAAACCACAAACAATTACTAGAGTCATTGCATGTGTGTTCTTATACTAAAACCATAAACCAGTACTAGAGTCATTGCATGTGTGTTATTTTCCACAAATCACTCATGGATCAACCAGTGGTCATTGCATGTGTGTTATTTCCACAAACCACATATGGATCAACCAGAGTCATTGCATGTGTGTTCTTTCCACAAACCACACATGGATCAACCACTAGAGTCATTGCATGTTTGTTCTTATACTAAAACAACAAACCAGCACTAGAGTCATTGCATGTGTGTTCTTGTCCACAAACCACACATGGATCCACCAGTGCTAATTGCATGTGTGTTCTTTCCACAAACCACATATGGATCAACCACTAGTCAGTGCATGTGTATTCTTTCCACAAACCACACATGGATCAACCACTAGAGTCATTGCATGTTTGTTCTTATACTAAAACCACAAACTAGCACTAGAGTCATTGCATGTGTGTTCTTTTCCACAAACCACACATGGAATCACCACTAGAGTCATTGCATGTGTGTTCTTTCCACAAACCACATATGGATCAACCAGAGTCATTGCATGTGTGTTCTTTCCACAAACCACACATGTGGACCCACTAGAGTCATTGCATGTGTGTTATTTCCACAAACCACACATGGAATAACCACTAGAGTCATTGCATATGTGTTATTTACACAAACCACACATGGATCAACCACTAGAGTCATTGCATGTGTGTTCTTATACTAAAACCAACACTAGAGTTATTGCATGTGTGTTCTTTTCACAAACCACACATGGATCAACCACTAGAGTCATTGCATGTGTGTTATTTCCACAAACAAACATGGATCAACCACTAGTGTCATTGCATGTGTGTTATTTTCCACAAACCACACATGGATCCACCAGTGGTCATTGTATGTGTGTTCTTTCCACAAACCACACATGGATCAACCACTAGAGTCATTTCATGTGTGTTATTTCCACAAACCACACATGGATCAACCAGAGTCATTGCATGTGTGTTCTTTTCAAAAACCACACATGGATCAACCACTAGAGTCATTGCATGTGTGTTATTTGCACAAACAAACATGGATCAACCACTAGAGTCATTGCATGTGTGTTCTTTTCCACAAACCACACATGGATCCACTAGTTGTCATTGCATGTGTGTTCTTTCCACAAACCACACATGGATCAACCACTAGAGTCATTGCATGCATGTTCTTTCCACAAACCACACATGGATCAACCACTAGAGTCATTGCATGTTTGTTCTTATACTAAAACCACAAACCAGCACTAGAGTCATTGCATGTGTGTTCTTATACTAAAAACCACACATGGAACTATCAGTGGTCATTGCATGTGTGTTCTTTCCACAAACCACATATGGATCAACCAGAGTCATTGCATGTGTGTTCTTTCCACAAACCACACATGGATCAACCACTAGTGTCATTGCATGTGTGTTCTTTTCCACAAACCAGACATGGATCCACCAGTGGTCATTGTATGTGTGTTCTTTCCACAAACCACACATGGATCAACCACTAGAGTCATTGCATGTGTGTTATTTCCACAAACCACACATGGATCAACTAGAGTCATTGCATGTGTGTTCTTTTCACAAACCACAAATGGATCAACCACTAGAGTCATTGCATGTGTGTTATTTCCACAAACAAACATGGATCAACCACTAGAGTCATTGCATGTGTGTTCTTTTCCACAAACCACACATGGATCCACTAGTGGTCATTGCATGTGTGTTCTTTCCACAAACTACACATGGATCAACCACTAGAGTCATTGCATGCTTGTTCTTTCCACAAACCACACATGGATCAACCACTAGAGTCATTGCATGTTTGCTCTTATACTAAAACCACAAACCAACACTAGAGTCATTGCATCTGTGTTCTTTTCCACAAACCACACATGGATCCACCAGTGGTCATTGCATGTGTGTTCTTTCCACAAACCACATATGGATCAACCACTAGTCATTGCATGTGTGTTCTTTCCACAAACCACACATGGATCAACCACTAGAGTCATTGCATGTTTGTTCTTATAATAAAACCACAAACCAGCACTAGAGTCATTGCATGTGTTTTCTTTTCCACAAACCACACATGGATCCACCACTAGAGTCATTGCATGCGTGTTCGTTCCACAAACCACACATGGATCAACCACTAGAGTCATTGCATGTTTGTTCTTATACTAAAACCACAAACCAGCACTAGAGTCATTGCATGTGTGTTCTTATACTAAAAACCACACATGGATCCACCAGTGGTAATTGCATGTGTGTTCTTTCCACAAACCACATATGGATCAACCAGAGTCATTGCATGTGTGTTCTTTCCACAAACCACACCCAGATCAACCACTAGAATCATTGCATGTTTGTTCTTATACTAAAACCACAAACCAACACTAGAGTCATTGCATATGTGTTCTTCTCCACAAACCACACGTGGATCCACCAGTGGTCATTGCATGTGTGTTCTTTCGACAAACCACATATGGATCAACCACTAGTCATTGCATGTGTGTTCTTTCCACAAACCACACATGGATCAACCACTAGAGTCATTGCATGTTTGTTCTTATACTAAAACCACAAACGAGCACTAGAGTCATTGCATGTGTGTTCTTATACTAAAAACTACACATGGATCCACCAGTTGTCATTGCATGTCTGTTCTTTCCACAAACCACATATGGATCAACAAGAGTCATTGCATGTGTGTTCTTTCCACAAACCACACATGGATCAAACACTAGAGTCATTGAATGTTTGTTCTTATACTAAAACCAACACTAGAGTTATTGCATGTGTGTTCTTTTCACAAACCACACATGTATCAACCACTAGAGTCATTGCATGTGTGTTATTTCCACAAACAAACATGGATAAACCACTAGTGTCATTGCATGTGTGTTCTTTTCCACAAACCACACATGGATCCACCAGTGGTCATTGTATGTGTGTTCTTTCCACAAACCACACATGGATCAACCACTAGAGTCATTGCATGTGTGTTATTTCCACAAACCACACATGGATCAACCTGAGTCATTGCATGTGTGTTCTTTTCACAAACCACACATGGATCAACCACTAGAGTCATTGCATGTGTGTTATTTGCACAAACAAACATGGATCAACCACTAGAGTCATTGCATGTGTGTTCTTTTCCACAAACCACACATGGATCAACTAGTTGTCATTGCATGTGTGTTCTTTCCACAAATCACACATGGATCAACCACTAGAGTCATTGCATGCGTGTTCTTTCCACAAACCACACATGGATCAACCACTAGAGTCATTGCATGTTTGTTCTTATACTAAAACCACAAACCAGCACTAGAGTCATTGCATGTGTGTTCTTATACTAAAAACCACACATGGATCCATTAGTGGTCATTGCATGTGTGTTCTTTCCACAAACCACATATGGATCAACCAGAGTCATTGCATGTGTGTTCTTTCCACAAACCACACATGGATCAACCACTAGTGTCATTGCATGTGTGTTCTTTTCCACAAACCACACATGGATCCACCAGTGGTCATTGTATGTGTGTTCTTTCCACAAACCACACATGGATCAACCACTAGAGTCATTGCATGTGTGCTATTTCCACAAACCACACATGGATCAACTAGAGTCATTGCATGTGTGTTCTTTTCACAAACCACAAATGGATCAACCAATAGAGTCATTGCATGTGTGTTATTTCCACAAACAAACATGGATCAACCACTAGAGTCATTGCATGTGTGTTCTTTTCCACAAACCACACATGGATCTACTAGTGGTCATTGCATGTGTGTTCTTTCCACAAACCACACATGGATCAACCACTAGAGTCATTGCATGCGTGTTCTTTCCACAAACCACACATGGATCAAGCACTAGAGTCATTGCATGTTTGCTCTTATACTAAAACCACAAACCAACACTAGAGTCATTGCATCTGTGTTCTTTTCCACAAACCACACATGGATCCACCAGTGGTCATTGCATGTGTGTTCTTTCCACAAACCACATATGGATCAACCACTAGTCATTGCATGTGTGTTCTTTCCACAAACCACACATGGATCAACCACTAGAGTCATTGCATGTTTGTTCTTATACTAAAACCACAAACCAGCACTAGAGTCATTGCATGTGTGTTCTTTTCCACAAACCACACATGGATCCACCACTAGAGTCATTGCATGCGTGTTCGTTCCACAAACCACACATGGATCAACCACTAGAGTCATTGCATGTTTGTTCTTATACTAAAACCACAAACCAGCACTAGAGTCATTGCATGTGTGTTCTTATACTAAAAACCACACATGGATCCATCAGTGGTCATTGCATGTGTGTTCTTTCCACAAACCACATATGGATCAACCAGAGTCATTGCATGTGTGTTCTTTCCACAAACCACACCCAGATCAACCACTAGAGTCATTGCATGTTTGTTCTTATACTAAAACCACAAACCAACACTAGAGTCATTGCATCTGTGTTCTTCTCCACAAACCACACATGGATCCACCAGTGGTCATTGCATGTGTCTTCATTCGACAAACCACATATGGATCAACCACTAGTCATTGCATGTGTGTTCTTTCCACAAACCACACATGGATCAACCACTAGAGTCATTGCATGTTTGTTCTTATACTAAAACCACAAACGAGCACTAGAGTCATTGCATGTGTGTTCTTATACTAAAAACTACACATGGATCCACCAGTTGTCATTGCATGTCTGTTCTTTCCACAAACCACATATGGATCAACAAGAGTCATTGCATGTGTGTTCTTTCCACAAACCACACATGGATCAACCACTAGAGTCATTGCATGTTTGTTCTTATACTAAAACCAACACTAGAGTTATTGCATGTGTGTTCTTTTCACAAACCACACATGGATCAACCACTAGAGTCATTGCATGTGTGTTATTTCCACAAACAAACATGGATCAACCACTAGTGTCATTGCATGTGTGTTCTTTTCCACAAAACACACATGGATCCACCAGTGGTCATTGTATGTGTGTTCTTTCCACAAACCACGCATGGATCAACCACTAGAGTCATTGCATGTGTGTTATTTCCACAAACCACACATGGATCAACCAGAGTCATTGCATGTGTGTTCTTTTCACAAACCACACATGGATCAACCACTAGAGTCATTGCATGTGTGTTATTTGCACAGACAAACATGGATCAACCACTAGAGTCATTGCATGTGTGTTCTTTTCCACAAACCACACATGGATCCACTAGTTGTCATTGCATGTGTGTTCTTTCCACAAACCACACATGGATCAACCACTAGAGTCATTGCATGCGTGTTCTTTCCACAAACCACACATGGATCAACCACTAGAGTCATTGCATGTTTGTTCTTATACTAAAACCACAAACCAGCACTAGAGTCATTGCATGTGTGTTCTTATACTAAAAACCACACATGGATCCATCAGTGGTCATTGCATGTGTGTTCTTTCCACAAACCACATATGGATCAACCAGAGTCATTGCATGTGTGTTCTTTCCACAAACCACACATGGATCAACCACTAGTGTCATTGCATGTGTGTTCTTTTCCACAAACCACACATGGATCCACCAGTGGTCATTGTATGTGTATTCTTTCCACAAACCACACATGGATCAACCACTAGAGTCATTGCATGTGTGTTATTTCCACAAACCACACATGGATCAACTAGAGTCATTGCATGTGTGTTCTTTTCACAAACCACAAATGGATCAACCACTAGAGTCATTGCATGTGTGTTATTTCCAGAAACAAACATGGATCAACCACTAGAGTCATTGCATGTGTGTTCTTTTCCACAAACCACACATGGATCCACTAGTGGTCATTGCATGTGTGCTCTTTCCACAAACCACACATGGATCAACCACTAGAGTCATTGCATGCGTGTTCTTTCCACAAACCATACATGGATCAACCACTAGAGTCATTGCATGTTTGCTCTTATACTAAAACCACAAACCAACACTAGAGTCATTGCATCTGTGTTCTTTTCCACAAACCACACATGGATCCACCAGTGGTCATTGGATGTGTGTTCTTTCCACAAACCACATATGGATCAACCACTAGTCATTGCATGTGTGTTCTTTCCACAAACCACACGTGGATCAACCACTAGAGTCATTGCATGTTTGTTCTTATACTAAAACCACAAACCAGCACTAGAGTCATTGCATGTGTGTTCTTTTCCACAAACCACACATGGATCCACCACTAGAGTCATTGCATGCGTGTTCGTTCCACAAACCACACATGGATCAACCACTAGAGTCATTGCATGTTTGTTCTTATACTAAAACCACAAACCAGCACTAGAGTCATTCCATGTGTGTTCTTATACTAAAAACCACACATGGATCCACCATTGGTAATTGCATGTGTGTTCTTTCCACAAACCACATATGGATCAACCAGAGTCATTGCATGTGTGTTCTTTCCACAAACCAGACCCAGATCAACCACTAGAGTCATTGCATGTTTGTTCTTATACTAAAACCACAAACCAACACTAGAGTCATTGCATCTGTGTTCTTCTCCACAAACCACACATGGATCCACCAGTGGTCATTGCATGTGTGTTCTTTCGACAAACCACATATGGATCAACCACTAGTCATTGCATGTGTGTTCTTTCCACAAACCACACATGGATCAACCACTAGAGTCATTGCATGTTTGTTCTTATACTAAAACCACAAACGACCACAAGAGTCATTGCATGTGTGTTCTTATACTAAAAACTACACATGGATCCACCAGTTGTCATTGCATGTCTGTTCTTTCCACAAACCACATATGGATCAACAAGAGTCATTGCATGTGTGTTCTTTCCACAAACCACACATGGATCAACCAGAGTCATTTCATGTCCGTTCTTTCCACAAACCACACATGTGGACCCACTAGAGTCATTGCATGTGTGTTATTTCCACAAACCACACATGGATCAATCACTAGAGTCATCGCATATGTGTTATTTCCACAAACCACACATGGATAAACCACTAGAGTCATTGTATGTGTGTTCTTATACTAAAACCAACACTAGAGTCATTGCATGTGTGTTATTTCCACAAACAAACATGGATCAACCACTAGAGTCATTGCATGTGTGTTCTTATACTAAAACCAACATGGATCCACCAGTGGTCATTGCATGTGTGTTCTTTCCGCAAACCACACATGGATCAACCACTAGAGTCATTGCATGTTTGTTCTTATACTAAAACCACAAACCAACACTAGAGTCATTGCATGTGTGTTCTTTTCCACAAACCACACATGGATCCACCAGTGGTCATTGGATGTGTGTTCTTTATACAAACCACATATGGATCAACCACTAGTCATTGCATGTGTGTTCTTTCCACAAACGACACATGGATCAACCACTACAGTCATTGCATGTTTGTTCTTATACTAAAACCACAAACCAGCACTAGAGTCATTGCATGTGTGTTCTTTTCCACAAACCACACATGGATTCACCACTAGAGTCATTGCATGTGTGTTCTTTGCACAAACCACATATGGATCAACCAGAGTCATTCCATGTGTGTTCTTTCCACAAACCACACATGTGGACCCACTAGAGTCATTGCATGTGTGTTATTTCCACAAACCACACATGGATCAACCACTAGAGTCATTGCATATGTGTTATTTCCACAAACCACACATGGATCAACCACTAGAGTCATTGCATGTGTGTCCTTATACTAAAACGAACAATAGAGTCATTACATGTGTGTTCTTTTCACAAACCACACATGGATCAACCACTAGAGGCATTGCATGTGTTTTATTTCCACAAACAAACATGGATCAACCAATAGAGTCATTGCATGTGTGTTCTTATACTAAAACCAACATGGATCCACCAGTGGTCATTGCATGTGTGTTATTTCCACAAACCACACATGGATCAACCACTAGAGTCATTGCATGTGTGTTCTTTCCACAAACCACACATGGATCAACTACTACAGTCATTGCATGTGTGTTATTTCCACGAACCACACATGGATCAACCACTAGAGTCATTGCATGTGTGTTCTTATACTAAAACCACAAACCAATACTATAGTCATTGCATGTGTGTTCTTATACTAAAACCACAAACCAATACTAGAGTCATTGCATGTGTGTTCTTATACTAAAACCACAAACCAGTACTGGAGTCAATGCATGTGTGTTCTTTTCCACAAACCACGCATGGATCCACCAGTGGTCATTGCATGTGTGTTCTTTCCACAAACCACATATGGATAAACCAGAGTCATTGCATGTGTGTTCTTTCCATAAACCACACATGGATCAACCACTAGAGTCATTACATGTGTGTTCTTTTCCACAAACCACACATGGATCAACCACTAGAGTCATTGCATGTGTGTTCTTATACGAAAACCAACATGGATCCACCAGTGGTCATTGCATGTGTGTTCTTTCCACAAACCACACATGGATCAACCACTAGAGTCATTGCATGTGTGTTATTTCCACAAACCACACATGGATCAACCACTAGAGTCATTGCATGTGTGTTCTTATACTAAAACCACAAACCAGTACTAGAGTCATTGCACGCGTGTTCTTTTCCACAAACCACACATGGATCCACCAGTGGTCATTGCATGTGTGTTCTTTATACAAACCACACATGGATCAACCACTAGAGTCATTGCATGTGTGTTATTTCCAAAAACCACACATGGATCAACCACTAGAGTCATTGCATGTTTGTTCTTATACTAAAACCACAAACCAACACTAGAGTCATTCCATGTGTGTTCTTATACTAAAAACCACACATGGATCCACCATTGGTAATTGCATGTGTGTTCTTTCCACAAACCACATATGGATCAACCACTAGGCATTGCATGTGTGTTCTTTCCACAAACGACACATGGATCAACCACTAGAGTCATTGCATGTTTGTTATTATACTAAAACCACAAACCAGCACTAGAGTCATTGCATGTGTATTCTTTTCCACAAACCACACATGGATTCACCACTAGAGTCATTGCATGTGTGTTCTTTCCACAAACCACATATGGATCAACCAGAGTCATTCCATGTGTGTTCTTTCCACAAACCACACATGTGGACCCACTAGAGTCATTGCATGTGTGTTATTTCCACAAACCACACATGGATCAACCACTAGAGTCATTGCATATGTGTTATTTCCACAAACCACACATGGATCAACCACTAGAGTCATTGCATGTGTGTTCTTATACTAAAACCAACAATAGAGTCATTACATGTGTGTTCTTTTCACAAACCACACATGGATCAACCACTAGAGGCATTGCATGTGTGTTATTTCCACAAACAAACATGGATCAACCAATAGAGTCATTGCATGTGTGTTCTTATACTAAAACCAACATGGATCCACCAGTGGTCATTGCATGTGTGTTATTTCCATAAACCACACATGGATCAACCACTAGAGTCATTGCATGTGTGTTCTTTCCACAAACCACACATGGATCAACCACTACAGTCATTGCATGTGTGTTATTTCCACGAACCACACATGGATCAACCACTAGAGTCATTACATGTGTGTTCTTATACTAAAACCACAAACCAATACTAGAGTCATTGCATGTGTGTTCTTATACTAAAACCACAAACCAATACTAGAGTCATTGCATGTGTGTTCTTATACTAAAACCACAAACCAGTACTGGAGTCAATGCATGTGTGTTCTTTTCCACAAACCACGCATGGATCCACCAGTGGTCATTGCATGTGTGTTCTTTCCACAAACCACATATGGATCAACCAGAGTCATTACATGTGTGTTCTTTCCACAAACCACACATGGATCAACCACTAGAGTCATTGCATGTGTGTTCTTTTCCACAAACCACACATGGATCAACCACTAGAGTCATTGCATGTATGTTCTTATATGAAAACCAACATGGATCCACCAGTGGTCATTGCATGTGTGTTCTTTCCACAAACCACACATGGATCAACCACTAGAGTCATTGCATGTGTGTTATTTCCACAAACCACACATGGATCAACCACTAGAGTCATTGCATGTGTGTTCTTATACTAAAACCACAAACGAGTACTAGAGTCATTGCACGTGTGTTCTTTTCCACAAACCACACATGGATCCACCAGTGGTCATTGCATGTGTGTTCTTTATACAAACCACACATGGAGCAACCACTAGAGTCATTGCATGTGTGTTATTTCCACAAACCACACATGGATCAACCACTAGAGTCATTGCATGTTTGTTCTTATAGTAAAACCACAAACCAACACTAGAGTCATTGCATGTGTGTTCTTTTCCACAAACCACACATGGATCCACAAGTGGTCATTGGATGTGTGTTCTTTATACAAACCACATATGGATCAACCACTAGTCATTGCATGTGTGTTCTTTCCACAAACGACACATGGATAAACCACTAGAGTCATTGCATGTTTGTTCTGATACTAAAACCACAAACCAGCACTAGAGTCATTGCATGTGTGTTCTTTTCCACAAACCACACATGGATTCACCACTAGAGTCATTGCATGTGTGTTCTTTCCACAAACCACATATGGATCAACCAGAGTCATTCCATGTGTGTTCTTTCCACAAACCACACATGTGGACCCACTAGAGTCATTGCATGTGTGTTATTTCCACAAACCACACATGGATCAACCACTAGAGTCATTGCATATGTGTTATTTCCACAAACCACACATGGATCAACCACTAGAGTCATTGCATGTGTGTTCTTATACTAAAACCAACAATAGAGTCATTACATGTGTGTTCTTTTCACAAACCAAACATGGATCAACCACTAGAGGCATTGCATGTGTGTTATTTCCACAAACAAACATGGATCAACCAATAGAGTCATTGCATGTGTGTTCTTATATTAAAACCAACATGGATCCACCAGTGGTCATTCCATGTGTGTTATTTCCACAAACCACACATGGATCAACCACTAGAGTCATTGCATGTGTGTTCTTTCCATGAACCACACATGGATCAACCACTAGAGTCATTGCATGTGTGTTCTTATACTAAAACAACAAACCAATACTAGAGTCATTGCATGTGTGCTCTTATACTAAAACCACAAACCAATACTAGAGTCATTGCATGTGTGTTCTTATACTAAAACCACAAACCAGTACTGGAGTCAATGCATGTGTGTTCTTTTCCACAAACCACGCATGGATCCACCAGTGGTCATTGCATGTGTGTTCTTTCCACAAACCACATATGGATCAACCAGAGTCATTGCATGTGTGTTCTTTCCACAAACCACACATGGATCAACCACTAGAGTCATTGCATGTGTGTTCTTTTCCACAAACCACACATGGATCAACCACTAGAGTCATTGCATGTGTGTTCTTATACGAAAACCAACATGGATCCACCAGTGGTCATTGCATGTGTGTTCTTTCCACAAACCACACATGGATCAACCACTAGAGTCATTGCATGTGTGTTCTTATACTAAAACCACAAACCAGTACTAGAGTCATTGCACGTGTGTTCTTATACTAAAACCACAAACCAGTACTAGAGTCATTGCATGTGTGTTCTTTTTCCACAAACCACACATGGATCCACCAGTGGTCATTGGATGTGTGTTCTTTCCACAAACAACATATGGATCAACCAGAGTCATTGCATGTGTGTTCTTTCCATAAACCACACATGGATCCACCAGTGGTCATTGTATGTGTGTTCTTTCCACAAACCACACATGGATACCCCACTAGAGTCATTGCATGTGTGTTATTTCCACAAACCACACATGGATCAACCAGAGTCATTGCATGTGTGTTCTTTTCACAAACCACACATGGATCAACCACTATATTCATTGCATGTGTGTTATTTTCACAAACAAACATGGATCGACCACTAGAGTCATTGCATGCGTGTTCTTTTCCACAAACCACACATGGATCCACTAGTTGTCATTGCATGTGTGTTCTTTCCACAAACCACAGATGGATCAACCACTAGAGTCATTGCATGCGTGTTCTTTCCACAAAACACACATGGATCAACCACTAGAGTCATTGCATGTTTGTTCTTATACTAAAACCACAAACCAGCACTAGAGTCATTGCATGTGTGTTCTTATACTAAGAACCACACATGGATCCATCAGTGGTCATTGCATGTGTGTTCTTTCCACAAACCACATATGGAAACACTAGAGTCATTGTATGTGTGTTCTTTTCCACAAACCACACATGGATCCACCAGTGGTCATTGGATGTGTGTTCTTTATACAAACCACATATGGATCAACCACTAGTCATTGCATGTGTGTTCTTTCCACAAACGACACATGGATCAACCACTAGAGTCATTGCATGTTTGTTCTTATACTAAAACCACAAACCAGCACTAGAGTCATTGCATGTGTGTTCTTTTCCACAAACCACACATGGATTCACAACTAGAGTCATTGCATGTGTGTTCTTTCCACAAACCACATATGGATCAACCAGAGTCATTCCATGTGTGTTCTTTCCACAAACCACACATGTGGACCCACTAGAGTCATTGCATGTGTGTTATTTCCACAAACCACACGTGGATCAACCACTAGAGTCATTGCATATGTGTTATTTCCACAAACTACACATGGATCAACCACTAGAGTCATTGCATGTGTGTTATTATACTAAAACCAACAATAGAGTCATTACATGTGTGTTCTTTTCACAAACCACACATGGATCAACCACTAGAGGCATTGCATGTGTGTTATTTCCACAAACAAACATGGATCAACCAATAGAGTCATTGTATGTGTGTTCTTATACTAAAACCAACATGGATCCACCAGTGGTCATTGCATGTGTGTTATTTCCACAAACCACACATATATCAACCACTAGAGTCATTGCATGTGTGTTCTTTCCACAAACCACACCTGGATCAACCACTACAGTCATTGCATGTGTGTTATTTCCACGAACCACACATGCATCAACCACTAGAGTCATTGCATGTGTGTTCTTATACTAAAACCACAAACCAATACTAGAGTCATTGCATGTGTGTTCTTATAATAAAACCACAAACCAATACTAGAGTCATTGCATGTGTGTTCTTATACTAAAACCATAAACCAGTACTGGAGTTAATGCATGTGTGTTCTTTTCCACAAACCACGCATGGATCCACCAGTGGTCATTGCATGTGTGTTCTTTCCACAAACCACATATGGATCAACCAGAGTCATTGCATGTGTGTTCTTTCCACAAACCACACATGGATCAACCACTAGAGTCATTGCATGTGTGTTCTTTTCCACAAACCACACATGGATCAACCACTAGAGTCATTGCATGTGTGTTCTTTCCAAAAACCACACATGGATCCACCAGTGGTCATTGTATGTGTGTTCTTTCCACAAACCACACATGGATACCCCACTAGAGTCATTGCATGTGTGTTATTTCCACAAACCACACATGGATCAACCAGAGTCATTGCATGTGTGTTCTTTTCACAAACCACACATGGATCAACCACTAGAGTCATTGCATGTGTGTTATTTGCACAAACAAACATGGATCAACCACTAGAGTCATTGCATATGTGTTCTTTTCCACAAACCACACATGGATCCACTAGTTGTCATTGCATGTGTGTTCTTTCCACAAACCACACATGGATCAACCACTAGAGTCATTGCATGCGTGTTCTTTCCACAAACCACACATGGATCAACCACTAGAGTCATTGCATGTTTGTTCTTATACTAAAACCACAAACCAGCACTAGAGTCATTGCATGTGTGTTCTTATACTAAAAACCACACATGGATCCATCAGTGGTCATTGCATGTGTGTTCTTTCCACAAACCACATATGGATCAACCAGAGTCATTGCATGTGTGTTCTTTCCACAAACCACACATGGATCAACCACTAGTGTCATTGCATGTGTGTTCTTTTCCACAAACCACACATGGATCCACCAGTGGTCATTGTATGTGTGTTCTTTCCACAAACCACACATGGATCAACCACTAGAGTCATTGCATGTGTGTTATTTCCACAAACCACACATGGATCAACCAGAGTCATTGCATGTGTGTTATTTTCACAAACCACAAATGGATCAACCATTAGAGTCATTGCATGTGTGTTATTTCCATAAACAAACATGGATCAACCACTAGAGTCATTGCATGTGTGTTCTTTTCCACAAACCACACATGGATCCACTAGTGGTCATTGCATGTGTGTTCTTTCCACAAACCACACATGGATCAACCACTAGAGTCATTGCATGCGTGTTCTTTCCACAAACCACACATGGATCAACCACTAGAGTCATTGCATGTTTGCTCTTATACTAAAACCACAAACCAACACTAGAGTCATTGCATCTATGTTCTTTTCCACAAACCACACATGGATCCACCAGTGGTCATTGCATGTGTGTTCTTTCCACAAACCACATATGGATCAACCACTAGTCATTGCATGTGTGTTCTTTCCACAAACCACACATGGATCAACCACTAGAGTCATTGCATGTTTGTTCTTATACTAAAACCACAAACAAGCACTAGAGTCATTGCATGTGTGTTCTTTTCCACAAACCACACATGGATCTACCACTAGAGTCATTGCATGCGTGTTCGTTCCACAAACCACACATGGATCAACCACTAGAGTCATTGCATGTTTGTTCTTATACTAAAACCACAAACCAGCACTAGACTCATTGCATGTGTGTTCTTATACTAAAAACCACACATGGATCCACCAGTGGTAATTGCATGTGTGTTCTTTCCACAAACCACATATGGATCAACCAGAGTCATTGCATGTGTGTTCTTTCCACAAACCACACATGGATCAACCACTAGAGTCATTGCATGTGTGTTCTTTTCCACAAACCACACATGGATCAACCACTAGAGTCATTGCATGTGTGTTCTTATACGAAAACCAACATGGATCCACCAGTGGTCATTGCATGTGTGTTATTTCCACAAACCACACATGGATCAACCACTAGAGTCATTGCATGTGTGTTATTTCCACAAACCACACATGGATCAACCACTAGAGTCATTGCATGTGTGTTCTTATACTAAAACCACAAACCAGTACTAGAGTCATTGCACGTGTGTTCTTATACTAAAACCACAAACCAGTACTAGAGTCATTGCATGTGTGTTCTTTTACCACAAACCACACATGGATCCACCAGTGGTCATTGGATGTGTGTTCTTTCGTCAAACAACATATGGATCAACCAGAGTCATTGCATGTGTGTTCTTTCCACAAACCACACATGGATCCACCCGTGGTCATTGTATGTGTGTTCTTTCCACAAACCACACATGGATACCCCACTAGAGTCATTGCATGTGTGTTATTTCCACAAACCACACATGGATCAACCAGAGTCATTTGATCTGTGTTCTTTTCCACAAACCACACATGGATCCACCAGTGGTCATTGCATGTGTGTTCTTTCCACAAACCACATATGGATCAACCACTAGTCATTTCATGTGTGTTCTTTCCACAAACTACACATGTATCAACCAATAGAGTCATTGCATGTTTGTTCTTATACTAAAACCACAAACGAGCACTAGAGTCATTGCATGTGTGTTCTTTTCCACAAACCACACATGGATCCACCACTAGAGTCACTGCATGTGTGTTCTTTCCACAAACCACATATGGATCAACCAGAGTCATTTCATGTGTGTTCTTTCCACAAACCACACATGTGGACCCACTAGAGTCATTGCATGTGTGTTATTTCCACAAACGAACATGGATCAACCACTAGAGTCATTGCATGTGTGTTCTTATACTAAAACCAACATGGATCCACCAGTGGTCATTGGATGTGTGTTCTTTCCACAAACCACACATGGATCAACCACTAGAGTCATTGCATGTTTGTTCTTATACTAAAATCACAAACCAACACTAGAGTCATTGCATGTGTGTTCTTTTCCACAAACCACACATGGATCCACCAGTGGTCATTGGATGTGTGTTCTTTATACAAACCACATATGGATCAACCACTAGTCAATGCATGTGTGTTCTTTCCACAAACGACACATGGATTAACCACTAGAGTCATTGCATGTTTGTTCTTATACTAAAACCACAAACCAACACTAGAGTCATTGCATGTGTGTTCTTTTCCACAAACCACACATGGATTCACCACTAGAGTAATTGCATGTGTTTTCTTTCCAAAAACCACACATGGATCCACCAGTGGTCATTGTATGTGTGTTCTTTCCACAAACCACACATGGATACCCCACTAGAGTCATTGCATGTGTGTTATTTCCACAAACCACACATGGATCAACCACTAGAGTCATTGCATATGTGTTATTTCCACAAACCACACATGGATCAACCACTAGAGTTATTGCGTGTATGTTCTTATACTAAAACCAACAATAGAGTCATTACATGTGTGTTCTTTTCACAAACCACACATGGATCAACCACTAGAGTCATTGCATGTGTGTTATTTCCAAAAACAACACATGGATCAACCAGCGTCATTGCATGTGTGTTCTTTTCACAAACCACACATGGATCAACCACTAGAGTCATTGCATGTGTGTTATTTACACAAACAAACATGGATCAACCACTAGAGTCATTGCATGTGTGTTCTTTTCCATAAACCACGCATTGATCCACTAGTGGTCATTGCATGTGTGTTCTTTCCACAAACCACACATGGATCAACCACTAGAGTCATTGCATGTGTGTTCTTTTCCACAAACCACACATGGATCAACCACTAGAGTCATTACATGTGTGTTCTTATACGAAAACCAACATGGATCCACCAGTGGTCATTGCATGTGTGTTATTTCCACAAACCACACATGGATCAACCACTAGAGTCATTGCATGTGTGTTATTTCCACAAACCGCACATGGATCAACCACTAGAGTCGTTGCATGTGTGTTCTTATACTAAAACCACAAACCAGTACTAGAGTCATTGCACGTGTGTTCTTTTCCACAAACCACACATGGATCCACCACTAGAGTCACTGCATGTGTGTTCTTTCCACAAACCACATATGGATCAACCAGAGTCATTTCATGTGTGTTCTTTCCACAAACCACACATGTGGACCCACTAGAGTCATTGCATGTGTGTTATTTCCACAAACGAACATGGATCAACCACTAGAGTCATTGCATGTGTGTTCTTATACTAAAACCAACATGGATCCACCAGTGGTCATTGGATGTGTGTTCTTTCCACAAACCACACATGGATCAACCACTAGAGTCATTGCATGTTTGTTCTTATACTAAAATCACAAACCAACACTAGAGTCATTGCATGTGTGTTCTTTTCCACAAACCACACATGGATCCACCAGTGGTCATTGGATGTGTGTTCTTTATACAAACCACATATGGATCAACCACTAGTCAATGCATGTGTGTTCTTTCCACAAACGACACATGGATTAACCACTAGAGTCATTGCATGTTTGTTCTTATACTAAAACCACAAACCAACACTAGAGTCATTGCATGTGTGTTCTCTTCCACAAACCACACATGGATTCACCACTAGAGTAATTGCATGTGTGTTCTTTCCAAAAACCACACATGGATCCACCAGTGGTCATTGTATGTGTGTTCTTTCCACAAACCACACATGGATACCCCACTAGAGTCATTGCATGTGTGTTATTTCCACAAACCACACATGGATCAACCACTAGAGTCATTGCATATGTGTTATTTCCACAAACCACACATGGATCAACCACTAGAGTTATTGCGTGTATGTTCTTATACTAAAACCAACAATAGAGTCATTACATGTGTGTTCTTTTCACAAACCACACATGGATCAACCACTAGAGTCATTGCATGTGTGTTATTTCCAAAAACAACACATGGATCAACCAGCGTCATTGCATGTGTGTTCTTTTCACAAACCACACATGGATCAACCACTAGAGTCATTGCATGTGTGTTATTTACACAAACAAACATGGATCAACCACTAGAGTCATTGCATGTGTGTTCTTTTCCATAAACCACGCATTGATCCACTAGTGGTCATTGCATGTGTGTTCTTTCCACAAACCACACATGGATCAACCACTAGAGTCATTGCATGTGTGTTCTTTTCCACAAACCACACATGGATCAACCACTAGAGTCATTACATGTGTGTTCTTATACGAAAACCAACATGGATCCACCAGTGGTCATTGCATGTGTGTTCTTTCCACAAACCACACATGGATCAACCACTAGAGTCATTGCATGTGTGTTATTTCCACAAACCGCACATGGATCAACCACTAGAGTCGTTGCATGTGTGTTCTTATACTAAAACCACAAACCAGTACTAGAGTCATTGCACGTGTGTTCTTTTCCACAAACCACACATGGATCCACCAGTGGTCATTGCATGTGTGTTCTTTATACAAACCACACATGGATCAACCACTAGAGTCATTGCATGTGTGTTATTTCCACAAACCACACATGTATCAACCACTAGATTCATTGCATGTTTGTTCTTATACTAAAACCACAAACCAACACTAGAGTCATTGCATGTGTGTTCTTTTCCACAAACCACACATGGATCCACCAGTGGTCATTGGATGTGTGTTCTTTATACAAACCACATATGGATCAAGCACTAGTCATTACATCTGTGTTCTTTCCACAAACGACACATGGATCAACCACTAGAGTCATTGCATGTTTGTTCTTATACTAAAACCACAAACCAATACTAGAGTCATTGCATGTGTGTTCTTATACTAAAACCACAAACCAGTACTGGAGTCATTGCATGTGTGTTCTTTTCCACAAACCACGCATGGATCCACCAGTGGTCATTGCATGTGTGTTCTTTCCACAAACCACATATGGATCAACCAGAGTCATTGCATGTGTGTTCTTTCCACAAACCACACATGGATGAACCACTAGAGTCATTGCATGTGTGTTCTTTTCCACAAACCACACATGGATCAACCACTAGAGTCATTGCATGTGTGTTCTTATACGAAAACCAACATGGATGCACCAGTGGTCATTGCATGTGTGTTCTTTCCACAAACCACACATGGATCAACCACTAGGGTCATTGCATGTGTGTTATTTCCACAAACCACACATGGATCAACCACTAGAGTCATTGCATGTGTGTTCTTATACTAAAACCACAAACCAGTACTAGAGTCATTGCATGTGTGTTCTTATACTAAAACCACAAACTAGTACTAGAGTCATTGCATGTGCGTTCTTTTCCACAAACCACTCATGGATCCACTAGTGGTCATTGCATGTGTGTTATTTCCATACACCACATATGGATCAACCAGAGTCATTGCATGTGTGTTCTTTCCACAAACCACACATGGATCAACCACTAGAGTCATTGCATGTTTGTTCTTATACTAAAACCACAAACCAGCACTTGAGTCATTGCATGTGTGTTCTTTTCCACAAACCACACATGGATCCACTAGACTCATTGCATGTGTGTTAGTTTCCACAAACAACTTATGGATCAACCAGTGGTCATTGCATGGGTGTTCTTTCCACAAACCACATGTGGACGCATTACAGTCATTGCATGTGTGTTATTTCCACAAACCACACATGGATCAACCACTAGAGTCATTGCATATGTGTTATTTCCACAAACCACACATGGATCAACCACTAGAGTCATTGCATGTGTGTTCTTATACCAAAGCCAACACTAGAGTTATTGCATGTGTGTTCTTTTCAGAAACCACACAGGGATCAACCACTAGACTCATTGCATGTGTGTTATTTCCACAAACAAACATGGATCAACCAGTATAGTCATTGCATGTGTGTTATTTCCACAAACCATACATGGATCAACCACTAGAGTCATTGCATATGTGTTATTTCCACAAACCACACATGGATCAACCACTAGAGTCATTGCATGTGTGTTATTTCCAAAAACAACACATGGATACACTAGTGGTCATTCCATGTGTGTTCTTTGCACAAACCACATATGGATCAACCAGTGGTCATTCCATGTGTGTTCTTTTTTCCAAACGATACATGGATCAACCACTGTCATTGCATGTGTGTTATTTCCACAAACCACACATGGATGAACCACTAGAGTCATTGCATGTGTGTTATTTCCACAAACCACACATGGATCAACCACTAGAGTCATTGCATGTGTGTTCTTTCCACAAACCACACATGGATCAACCACTAGAGTCATTGCATGTTTGTTCTTATACTAAAACCACAAACCAGCACTAGAGTCATTGCATGTGTGTTCTTTTCCACAAACCACACATGGATCCACTAGTGGTCATTGCATGTGTGTTCTTTCCACAAACCACATATGGATCAACCACTAGTCATTGCATGTGTGTTCTTTTCACAAACCACACATGGATCAACCACTAGAGTCATTGCATGTTTGTGCTTATACTAAAACCACAAACTAGAACTAGAGTCATTGCATGCGTGTTCTTTTGCACAAACCACACATGGATCCACTAGACTCATTGCATGTGTGTTCTTTTCCACAAACAACTTATGGATCAACCAGTGGTTATTGCATGTGTGTTCTTTCCACAAACCACATGTGGACCCACTAGTCATTGCATGTGTGTTACTTCCACAAACCACACATGGGTCAACCACTAGAGTCGTTGCATATGTGTTATTTCCACAAACCACACATGGATCAACCGCTAGAGTCATTGCATGTGTGTTATTTACACAAACAAACATGGATCAACCACTAGAGTCATTGCATGTGTGTTCTTTTCCACAAACCACACATTGATCCACTAGTGGTCATTGCATGTGTGTTCTTTCCACAAACCACACATGGATCAACCACTAGAGTCATTGCATGTGTGCTCTTTCCACAAACCACACATGGATCAACAACTAGAGTCATTGCATCTTTGTTCTTATAGTAAAACCACAAACCAGCACTAGAGTCATTGCATGTGTGTTCTTATACTAAAAGCCACACATGGATCCACCAGTGGTCATTGCATGTGAGTTCTTTCCACAAACCACATATGGATCAACCAGAGTCATTGCATGTGTGTTCTTTCCACAAACCACACATTGATCAACCACTAGAGTCATTGCGTGTTTGTTCTTATACTAAAACCACAAACCAACACTAGAGTCATTGCATGTGTGTTCTTCTCCACAAACCACACATGGATCCACCAGTGGTCATTGCAAGTGTGTTCTTTCCCCAAACCACATATGGATCAACCACTAGTCATTGCATGTGTGTTCTTTCCACAAACCACACATGGATCAACCACTAGAGTCATTGCCTGTTTGTTCTTATACTAAAACCACAAACCAGCACTAGAGTCATTGCATGTGTGTTCTTTTCCACAAAACACACATGGATCCACCACTAGAGTCATTGCATGTGTGTTCTTTCCACAAACCACATATGGATTAACCAGAGTCATTGCATGTGTGTTCTTTCCACAAACCACACATGTGGACCCACTAGAGTCATTGCATGTGTGTTATTTCCACAAACCATACATGGATCAACCACTAGAGTCATTCCATATGTGTTATTTCCACAAACCACACATCGATCAACCACTAGAGTCATTGCATGTGTGTTCTTATATTAAAACCAACACTAGAGTCATTGCATGTGTGTTCTTTTCACAAACCGCACATGGATCAACCACTAGAGTCATTGCATGTGTGTTATTTGCACAAACAAACATGGATCAACCACTAGAGTCATTGCATGTGTCTTCCTATACTAAAACCAACATGGATCCACAAGTGGTCATTGCATGTGTGTTATTTCCACAAACCACACATGGATCAACCACTAGAGTCATTGCATGTGTGTTATTTCCACAAACCACACATTGGTCAACCACTAGAGTCATTGCATTTGTGTTCTTATACTAAAACCACAAACCAGTACTAGAGTCATTGGACGTGTGTTCTTATACTAAAACCACAAACCAGTACTAGAGTCATTGCATGTGTGTTCTTTTTGCACAAACCACACATGGATCCACCAGTGGTCATTGGATGTGTGTTCTTTCCACAAACAACATCTGGATCAACCAGAGTCATTGCACGTGTGTTCTTTCCACAAACCACACATGGATCAACCACTAGAGTAATTGCATGTTTGTTCTTATACTAAAACTACAAACCAGCACTACAGTCATTGCATGTGTGTTCTTTTCCACAAACCACACATGGATCCACCAGTGGTCATTGCATGTGTGTTCTTTCCACAGACCACATAAGGATCAACCAGAGTCATTGCATGTGTGTTCTTTCCACAAACCACACATGGATCAACCACTAGAGTCATTGCATGTTTGTTCTTATACTAAAACCACAAACCAGCACTAGAGTCATTGCATGTGTTTTCTTTTCCACAAACCACACATGGATCCACTAGACTCATTGCATGTGTGTTATTTTCCACAAACAATTTATGGATCAACCAGTGGTCATTGCATGGGTGTTCTTTCCACAAACCACACGTGGACCCATTACAGTCATTGCATGTGTGTTATTTCCACAAACCACACATGGATCAACCACTAGAGTCATTGCATATGTGTTATTTCCACAAACCACACACGGATCAACCACTAGAGTCATTGCATGTGTGTTCTTATACTCAAACCAACACTAGAGTCATTGCATGTGTGTTCTTTTCACAAACCAGACATGGATCAACCACTAGAGTCATTGCATGTGTGTTATTTCCACAAACAAACATGGATCAACCACTAGTGTCATTGCATGTGTGTTCTTTTCCAGAAACCACACATGGATCCACTAGTGGTCATTGGATGTGTGTTCTTTCCACAAACCACATATGGATCAACCACTAGAGTCATTGCATGTGTGTTATTTCCACAAACCACACATGGATCAACCAGAGTCATTTGATGTGTGTTCTTTTCACAAACCACACATGGATCAACCACTAGAGTCATTACATGTCGGTTATTTCCAAAAACAAACATGGATCAACCACTAGAGTCATTGCATGTGTGTTCTTTTCCACAAACCACACATGGATACACTAGTGGTCATTGCATGTGTGTTCTTTCCACAAACCACACATGGATCAACCACAAGAGTCATTGCATGCGTTTATCTTTCCCCAAACCACACATGGATCAACCACTAGAGTCATTGCATGTTTGTTCTTATACTAAAACCACAAACCAGCACTAGAGTCATTGCATGTGTGTTCTTATACTAAAAACCACACATGGATCCACTAGTGGTCATTGCATGTGTGTTCTTTCCACAAACCACATATGGATCAACCAGAGTCATTGCATGTGTGTTCTTTCCACAAACCACACATGGATCAACCACTAGAGTCATTGCAGGTTTGTTCTTATACTAAAACCACAAACCAACACTAGAATCATTGCATCTGTGTTCTTTTCCACAAACCACACATGGATCCACTAGTGGTCATTGCATGTGTGTTCTTTCCACAAACCACATATGGATCAACCACTAGTCATTGCATGTGTGTTCTTTCCACAAACAACACATGGATCAACCACTAGAGTCATTGCATGTTTGTTTCTTATACTAAAACCACAAACCAGCACTAGAGTCATTGCATGTGTGTTCTTTTCCACAAACCACACATGGATCCACCACTAGAGTCACTGCATGTGTGTTCTTTCCACAAACCACAAATGGATCAACCAGAGTCATTTCATGTGTGTTCTTTCCACAAACCACACATGTGGACCCACTAGAGTCACTGCATGTGTGTTATTTCTACAAACCACATATGGATCAACCACTTCAGTCATTGCATATGTGTTATTTCCACAAACCACACATGGATCAACCACTAGAATCATTGCATGTGTGTTCTTATACTAAAACCAACATGGATCCACCAGTGGTCATTACATGTGTGTTCTTTCCACAAACCACACATGGATCAACCACTAGAGTCATTGCATGTTTGTTCTTATACTAAAACCACAAACCAGCACTAGAGTCATTGCATGTGTGTTCTTTTCCACAAACCACACATGGATTCACCACTAGAGTCATTGCATGTGTGTTCTTTCCACAAACCACATATGGATCAACCAGAGTCATTGCATGTGTGTTCTTTCCACGAACCACAAATGTGGACCCACTAGAGTCATTGCATGTGTGTTATTTCCACAAACCACACATGGATCGACCACTAGAGTCATTGCATATGTGTTATTTCCACAAACCACACATGGATCAACCACTAGAGTCATTGCATGTGTGTTCTTATACTAAAACCAACACTAGAGTCATTTCATGTGTGTTCTTTTCACAAACCACACATGGATCAACCACAAGAGTCATTGCATGTGTGTTATTTCCACAAACAAACATGGATCAACCACTAGAGTCATTGCATGTCTGATCTTATACTAAAACCAACATGGATCCACCAGTGGTCATTGCATGTGTGTTATTTCCACAAACCACACATGGATCAACCACTAGAGTCATTTCATGTGTGTTATTTCCACAAACCACACATGGATCAACCACTAGAGTCATTACATGTGTGTTATTTCCACAAACCACCCATGGATCAACCACTAGAGTCATTGTAGGTGTGTTCTTATACTAAAACCACAAACCAGTACTAGAGTCATTGCGTGTGTGTTCTTATACTAAAACCACAAACCAGTACTGGAGTCATTGCATGTGTGTTCTTTTCCACAAACCACTCATGGATCCACCAGTGGTCATTGCATGTGTGTTCTTTCCACAAACCACATATGGATCAACCAGAGTCATTGCATGTGTGTTCTTTCCACAAACCACACATGGATCAATCACTAGAGTCATTGCATGTGTGTTCTTTTCCACAAACCACACATGGATCAACCACTAGAGTCATTGCATGTGTGTTCTTATACTAAAACCAACATGGATCCACCAGTGGTCATAGCATGTGTGTTCTTTCCACAAACCACACATGGATCAACCACTAGAGTCATTGCATGTGTGTTATTTCTAGAAATCACACATGGATCAACAACTAGAGTCATTGCATGTGTGTTCTTATACTAAAACCACAAACCAGTACTAGAGTCATTGCATGTGTGTTCTTATATTAAAACCACAAACCAGTACTAGAGTCATTGCATGTGTGTTCTTATACTCAAACCAACACTAGAGTCATTGCATGTGTGTTCTTTTCACAAAACAGACATGGATCAACCACTAGAGTCATTGCATGTGTGTTATTTCCACAAACAAACATGGATCAACCACTAGTGTCATTGCATGTGTGTTCTTTTCCACAAACCACACATGGATCCACCAGTGGTCATTGCATGTGTGTTATTTCCACAAACAACATATGGATCAACCACTAGAGTCATTGCATGTGTGTTATTTCCACAAACCACACATGGATCAACCAGAGTCATTTGATGTGTGTTCTTTTCACAAACCACACATGGATCAACCACTAGAGTCATTACATGTGGGTTATTTCCACAAACAAACATGGATCAACCACTAGAGTCATTGCATGTGTGTTCTTTTCCACAAACCACACATGGATACACTAGTGGTCATTGCATGTGTGTTCTTTCCACAAACCACACATGGATCAACCACTAGAGTCATTGCATGCGTTTATCTTTCCCCAAACCACACATGGATCAACCACTAGAGTCATTGCATGTTTGTTCTTATACTAAAACCACAAACCAGCACTAGAGTCATTGCATGTGTGTTCTTATAAAAAAAAACCACACATGGATCCACTAGTGGTCATTGCATGTGTGTTCTTTCCACAAACCACATATGGATCAACCAGAGTCATTGCATGTGTGTTCTTTCCACAAACCACACATGGATCAACCACTAGAGTCATTGCATGTTTGTTCTTATACTAAAACCACAAACCAACACTAGAATCATTGCATCTGTGTTCTTTTCCACAAACCACACATGGATCCACTAGTGGTCATTGGATGTGTGTTCTTTCCACAAACCACATATGGATCAACCACTAGTCATTGCATGTGTGTTCTTTCCACAAACAACACATGGATCAACCACTACAGTCATTGCATGTTTGTTTCTTATACTAAAACCACAAACCAGCACTAGAGTCATTGCATGTGTGTTCTTTTCCACAAACCACACATGGATCCACCACTAGAGTCTCTGCATGTGTGTTCTTTCCACAAACCACATATGGATCAACCAGAGTCATTTCATGTGTGTTCTTTCCACAAACCACACATGTGGACCCACTAGAGTCATTGCATGTGTGTTATTTCTACAAACCACATATGGATCAACCACTACAGTCATTGCATATGTGTTATTTCCACAAACCACACATGGATCAACCACTAGAATCATTGCATGTGTGTTCTTATACTAAAACCAACATGGATCCACCAGTGGTCATTGCATGTGTGTTCTTTCCACAAACCACACATGGATCAACCACTAGAGTCATTGCATGTTTGTTCTTATACTAAAACCACAAACCAGCACTAGAGTCATTGCATGTGTGTTCTTTTCCACAAACCACACATGGATTTACCACTAGAGTCATTGCATGTGTGTTCTTTCCACAAACCACATATGGATCAACCAGAGTCATTGCATGTGTGTTCTTTCCACAAACCACAAATGTGGACCCACTAGAGTCATTGCATGTGTGTTATTTCCACAAACCACACATGGATCGACCACTAGAGTCATTGCATATGTGTTATTTCCACAAACCACACATGGATCAACCACTAGAGTCATTGCATGTGTGTTCTTATACTAAAACCAACACTAGAGTCATTTCATGTGTGTTCTTTTCACAAACCACACATGGATCAACCACAAGAGTCATTGCATGTGTGTTATTTCCACAAACAAACATGGATCAACCACTAGAGTCATTGCATGTCTGATCTTATACTAAAACCAACATGGATCCACTAGTGGTCATTGCATGTGTGTTATTTCCACAAACAACACATGGATCAACCACTAGAGTCATTTCATGTGTGTTATTTCCACAAACCACACATGGATCAACCACTAGAGTCATTACATGTGTGTTATTTCCACAAACCACCCATGGATCAACCACTAGAGTCATTGTATGTGTGTTCTTATACTAAAACCACAAACCAGTACTAGAGTCATTGCGTGTGTGTTCTTATACTAAAACCACAAACCAGTACTGGAGTCATTGCATGTGTGTTCTTTTCCACAAACCACTCATGGATCCACCAGTGGTCATTGCATGTGTGTTCTTTCCACAAACCACATATGGATCAACCAGAGTCATTGCATGTGTGTTCTTTCCACAAACCACACATGGATCAATCACTAGAGTCATTGCATGTGTGTTCTTTTCCACAAACCACACATGGATCAACCACTAGAGTCATTGCATGTGTGTTCTTATACTAAAACCAACATGGATCCACCAGTGGTCATAGCATGTGTGTTCTTTCCACAAACCACACATGGATCAACCACTAGAGTCATTGCATGTGTGTTATTTCTAGAAATCACACATGGATCAACAACTAGAGTCATTGCATGTGTGTTCTTATACTAAAACCACAAACCAGTACTAGAGTCATTGCATGTGTGTTCTTATATTAAAACCACAAACCAGTACTAGAGTCATTGCATGTGTGTTCTTTTCCACAAACCACTCATGGATCCACCGGTGGTCATTGCATGTATGTTCTTTCCACAAACCACACATGGATCAACCACTAGAGTCATTCATGTTTGTTCTTATACTAAAATCACAAACCAACACTAGAGTCATTGCATGTGTGTTCTTTTCCACAAACCACACATGGATCCACTAGACTCATTGCATGTGTGTTCTTTTCCACAAACAACTTATGGATCAACCAGTGGTCATTGCATGGGTGTTCTTTCTACAAACCACATGTGGACCCATTACAGTCATTGCATGTGTGTTATTTCCACAAACCACACATGGATCAACCACCAGAGTCATTGCGTATGTGTTATTTCCACAAACCACACATGGATCAACCACTAGAGTCATTCCATGTGTGTTCTTATACTAAAACCAACACTAGAGTTATTGCATGTGTGTTCTTTTCACAAACCACACATGGATCAACCACTAGAGTCATTGCATGTGTGTTATTTCCACAAACAAACATGGATCATCCACTAGTGTCATTGCATGTGTGTTCTTTTTTCAACAAACCACACATGGATCCACCAGTGGTCATTGTATGTGTGTTCTTTCCACAAACCACACATGGATCAACCATTAGAGTCATTGCATGTGTGTTATTTCCACAAAGCACACATGGATCAACCAGAGTCATTGCATGTGTGTTCTTTTCACAAGCCACACATGGATCAACCACTAGAGTCATTGCATGTGTGTTATTTCTAGAAACAAACATGGATCAACCACTAGAGTCATTGCATGTGTGTTCTTTTCCACAAACGACACATAGATCCACTAGTGGTCATTGCATGTGTGTTCTTTCCACAACCACACATGGATCAACCACTAGAGTCATTGCATGTTTGTTCTTATACTAAAACCACAAACCAGCACTAGAGTCATTGCATGTGTGTTCTTATACTAAAAACTATACATGGATCCACCAGTGGTCATTGCATGTGTGTTCTTTCCACAAAACACATATGGATCAACCAGAGTCATTGCATGTGTGTTCTTTCCACAAACCACACATGGATCAACCACTAGAGTCATTGCATGTTTGTTCTTATACTAAACCACAAACCAACACTAGAGTCATTGCATCTGTGTTCTTTTCCACAAACCACACATGGTTCCACCAGTGGTCATTGCATGTGTGTTCTTTCCAGAAACCACATATGGATCAACCAGAGTCATTGCATGTGTGTTCTTTCCACAAACCACACATGGATCAATCACTAGAGTCATTGCATGTGTGTTCTTTTCCACAAACCAAACATGGATCAACCACTAGAGTCATTGCATGTGTGTTCTTATACTAAAACCAACATGGATCCACCAGTGGTCATTGCATGTGTGTTCTTTCCACAAACCACACATGGATCAACCACTAGAGTCATTGCATGTGTGTTATTTCCACAAATCACACATGGATCAACAACTAGAGCCATTGCATGTGTGTTCTTATACTAAAACCACAAACCAGTACTAGAGTCATTGCATGTGTGTTCTTATATTAAAACCACAAACCAGTACTAGAGTCATTGCATGTGTGTTCTTTTGCACAAACCACTCATGGATCCACCAGTGGTCATTGCATGTACGTTCTTTCCACAAACCACACATGGATCAACCACTAGAGTCATTCATGTTTGTTCTTATACTAAAATCACAAACCAGCACTAGAGTCATTGCATGTGTGTTCTTTTCCACAAACCACACATGGATCCACTAGACTCATTGCATGTGTGTTCTTTTCCACAAACAACTTATGGATCAACCAGTGGTCATTGCATGGGTGTTCGTTCTACAAACCACATGTGGACCCATTACAGTCATTGCATGTGTGTTATTTCCACAAACCACACATGGATCAACCAAGAGAGTCATTGCATATGTGTTATTTCCACAAACCACACATGGATCAACCACTAGAGTCATTGCATGTGTGTTCTTATACTAAAACCAACACTAGAGTTATTGCATGTGTGTTCTTTTCACAAACCACACATGGATCAACCACTAGAGTCATTGCATGTGTGTTATTTCCACAAACAAACATGGATCTTCCACTAGTGTCATTGCATGTGTGTTCTTTTTTCCACAAACCACACATGGATCCACCAGTGGTCATTGGATGTGTGTTCTTTCCACAAACCACACATTGATCAACCACTAGAGTCATTGCATGCGTTTATCTTTCCCCAAACCACACATGGATCAACCACTAGAGTCATTGCATGTTTGTTCTTATACTAAAACCACAAACCAGCACTAGAGTCATTGCATGTGTGTTCTTATACTAAAAACCACACATGGATCCACTAGTGGTCATTGCATGTGTGTTCTTTCCACAAACCACATATGGATCAACCAGAGTCATTGCATGTGTGTTCTTTCCACAAACCACACATGGATCAACCACTAGAGTCATTGCATGTTTGTTCTTATACTAAAACCACAAACCAACACTAGAGTCATTGCATCTGTGTTCTTTTCCACAAACCACACATGGATCCACCAGTGGTCATTGCATGTGTGTTCTTTCCACAAACCACATATGGAGCAACCACAAGTCTTTGCATGTGTGTTCTTTCCACAAACAACACATGGATCAACCACTAGAGTCATTGCATGTTTGTTCTTATACTAAAACCACAAACCAGCACTAGAGTCATTGCATGTGTGTTCTTATACTAAAAACCACACATGGATCCACTAGTGGTCATTGCATGTGTGTTCTTTCCACAAACCACATATGGATCAACCAGAGTCATTGCATGTGTGTTCTTTCCACAAACCACACATGGATCAACCACTAGAGTCATTGCATGTTTGTTCTTATACTAAAACCACAAACCAACACTAGAGTCATTGCATCTGTGTTCTTTTCCACAAACCACACATGGATCCACCTGTGGTCATTGCATGTGTGTTCTTTCCACAAACCACATATGGAGCAACCACAAGTCTTTGCATGTGTGTTCTTTCCACAAACAACACATGGATCAACCACTAGAGTCATTGCATGTTTGTTCTTATACTAAAACCACAAACCAGCACTAGAGTCATTGCATGTGTGTTCTTTTCCGCAAACCACACATGGATCCACCACTAGAGTCACTGCATGTGTGTTCTTTCCACATACCACATATGGATCAACCAGAGTCATTTCATGTGTGTTCTTTCCACAAACCACACATGTGGACCCACTAGAGTCATTGCATGTGTGTTATTTCCACAAACCACACATGGATCAACCACTACAGTCATTGCATATGTGTTATTTCCACAAACCACACATGGATCAACCACTAGAATCATTGCATGTGTGTTCTTATACTAAAACCAACATGGATCGACCAGTGGTCATTGCATGTGTGTTCTTTCCACAAACCACACATGGATCAACCACTAGAGTCATTGCATGTTTGTTCTTATACTAAAACCACAAACCAGCACTAGAGTCATTGCATGTGTGTTCTTTTCCACAAACCACACATGGATTCACCACTAGAGTCATTGCATGTGTGTTCTTTCCACAAACCACACATGGATCCACTAGTGGTCATTGCATGTGTGTTCTTTCCACAAACCACACATGGATCAACCACTAGAGTCATTGCATGCGTGTTCTTTCCACAAACCACACATGGATCTACCACTAGAGTCATTGCATATTTGTTCTTATACTAAAACCACAAACCAGCACTAGAGTCATTGCATGTGTGTTCTTATACTAAAAACTACACATGGATCCACCAGTGGTCATTGCATGTGTGTTCTTTCCACAAAACACATATGGATCAACCAGAGTCATTGCATGTGTGTTCTTTCCACAAACCACACATGGATCAACCACTAGAGTCATTGCATGTTTGTTCTTATACTAAAACCACAAAGCAGCACTAGAGTCATTGCATGTGTGTTCTTTTCCACAAACCACACATGGATCCACCACTAGAGTCACTGCATGTGTGTTCTTTCCACAAACCACATATGGATCAACCAGAGTCATTTCATGTGTTTTCTTTCCACAAACCACACATGTGGACCCACTAGAGTCATTGCATGTGTGTTATTTCCACAAACCACCCATGGATCAACCACCAGAGTCATTGCATATGTGTTATTTCCACAAACCACACATGGATAAACCACTAGAGTCATTGTATGTGTGTTCTTATACTAAAACCAACACTAGAGTCATTGCATGTGTGTTCTTTTCACAAACCACACATGGATCAACCACTAGAGTCATTGCATGTGTGTTATTTCCACAAACAAACATGGATCAACCACTAGAGTCATTGCATGTGTGTTCTTACACTAAAACCAACATGGATCCACCAGTGGTCATTGCATGTGTGTTCTTTCCAGAAACCACACATGGATCAACCACTAGAGTCATTGCATGTTTGTTCTTATACTAAAACCACAAACCAGCACTAGAGTCATTGCATGTGTGTTCTTTTCCACAAACCACACATGAATTCACCACTAGAGTCATTGCATGTGTGTTCTTTCCACAAACCACATATGGATCAACCAGAGTCATTGCATGTGTGTTCTTTCCACAAACCACAAATGTGGACCCACTAGAGTCATTGCATGTGTGTTATTTCCATAATACACACATGGATCAACCACTAGAGTCATTGCATATGTGTTATTTCCGCAAACCACACATGGATCTACCACTAGAGTCATTGCATGTGTGTTCTTATACTAAAACCAACACTAGAGTCATTTCATGTGTGTTCTTTTCACAAACCACACATGGATCAACCACTAGAGTCATTGCATGTCTGTTATTTCCACAAACAAACATGGATTAACCACTAGAGTCATTGCATGTGTGTTCTTATACTAAAACCAACATGGATCCACCAGTGGTCATTGCATGTGTGTTATTTCCACAAACCACACATGGATCAACCACTAGAGTCATTGCATGTGTGTTATTTCCACAAACCACACATGGATCAACCACTAGAGTCATTGCATGTGTGTTATTTCCACAAACCACACATGGATCAACCACTAGAGTCATTGCATGTGTGTTCTTATACTAAAACCACAAACCAGTACTAGAGTCATTGCGTGTGTGTTCTTATACTAAAAGAACAAACTAGTACTCGAGTCATTGCATGTGTGTTCTTTTCCACAAACCACTCATGGATCCACCAGTGGTCATTGCATGTGTGTTCTTTCCACAAACCACATATGGATCAACCAGAGTCATTGCATGTGTGTTCTTTCCACAAACCACACATGGATCAATCACTAGAGTCATTGCATGTGTGTTTTTTCCACAAACCACACATGGATCAACCACTAGAGTCATTGCATGTGTGTTCTTATACTAAAACCAACATGGATCCACCAGTGGTCATTGCATGTGTGTTTTTCCACAAACCACATATGGATCAACCAGAGTCATTGCATGTGTGTTCTTTCCACAAACCACACATGGATCCATCACTAGAGTCATTGCATGTGTGTTCTTTTCCACAAACCACACATGGATCAACCACTAGAGTCATTGCATGTGTGTTCTTATACTAAAACCAACATGGATCCACCAGTGGTCATTGCATGTGTGTTCTTTCCAGAAACCACACATGGATCAACCACTAGAGTCATTGCATGTTTGTTCTTATACTAAAACCACAAACCAGAACTAGAGTCATTGCATGGGTGTTCTTTTCCACAAACCACACATGAATTCACCACTAGAGTCATTGCATGTGTGTTCTTTCCACAAAATACATATGGATCAACCAGAGTCATTGCATGTGTGTTCTTTCCACAAACCACAAATGTGGACCCACTAGAGTCATTGCATGTGTGTTATTTCCATAATACACACATGGATCAACCACTAGAGTCATTGCATATGTGTTATTTCCACAAACCACACATGGATCAACCGCTAGAGTCATTGCATGTGTGTTCTTATACTAAAACCAACACTAGAGTCATTTCATGTGTGTTCTTTTCACAAACCACACATGGATCAACCACTAGAGTCATTGCTTGTCTGTTATTTCCACAAACAAACATGGATCAACCACTAGAGTCATTGCATGTGTGTTCTTATACTAAAACCAACATGGATCCACCAGTGGTCATTGCATGTGTGTTATTTCCACAAACCACACATGGATAACCCACTAGAGTCATTGCATGTGTGTTATTTCCACAAACCACACATGGATCAACCACTAGAGTCATTGCATGTGTGTTATTTCCACAAACCACACATGGATCAACCACTAGAGTCATTGCATGTGTGTTCTTATACTAAAACCACAAACCAGTACTAGAGTCATTGCGTGTGTGTTCTTATACTAAAACCACAAACCAGTACTCGAGTCATTGCATGTGTGTTCTTTTCCACAAACCACTCATGGATCCACCAGTGGTCATTGCATGTGTGTTCTTTCCACAAACCACATATGGACCAACCAGAGTCATTGCATGTGTGTTCTTTCCACAAACCACACATGGATCAATCACTAGAGTCATTGCATGTGTGTTCTTTTCCACAAACCACACATGGATCAACCACTAGAGTCATTGCATGTGTGTTCTTATACTAAAACCAACATGGATCCACCAGTGGTCATTGCATGTGTGTTCTTTCCACAAACCACATATGGATCAACTAGAGTCATTGCATGTGTGTTCTTTCCACAAACCACACATGGATCCATCACTAGAGTCATTGCATGTGTGTTCTTTTCCACAAACCACACATGGATCAACCACTAGAGTCATTGCATGTGTGTTCTTATACTAAAACCAACATGGATCCACCAGTCGTCATTGCATGTGTGTTCTTTCCACAAACCACACATGGATCAACCACTAGAGTCATTGCATGTGTGTTATTTCCACAAATCACAGATGGATCAACAACTAGAGTCATTGCATGTGTGTTCTTATACTAAAACCACAAACCAGTACTAGAGTCATTGCATGTGTGTTCTTATATTAAAACCACAAATCAGTACTAGAGTCATTGCATGTGTGTTCTTTTCCACAAACCACTCATGGATCCACCAGTGGTCATTGCATGTATGTTCTTTCCACAAACCACACATGGATCAACCACTAGAGTCATTCATGTTTGTTCTTATACTAAAAGCACGAACCAGCACTAGACTCATTGCATGTGTGTTCTTTTCCACAAACCACACATGGATCCACTAGACTCATTGCATGTGTGTTCTTTTCCACAAACAACTTATGGATCAACCAGTGGTCATTGCATGGGTGTTCTTTCTACAAACCACATGTGGACCCATTACAGTCATTGCATGTGTGTTATTTCCACAAACCACACATGGATCAACCACTAGAGTCATTGCATATGTGTTATTTCCACAAAGCACACATGGATCAACCACTAGAGTCATTGCATGTGTGTTCTTATACTAAAACCAACACTAGAGTTATTGCATGTGTGTTATTTTCACAAACCACACATGGATCAACCACTAGAGTCATTGCATGTGTGTTATTTCCACAAACAAACATGGATCAACCACTAGTGTCATTGCATGTGTGTTCTTTTTTCCACAAACCACACATGGATCCACCAGTAGTCATTGTATGTGTGTTCTTTCCACAAACCACACATCGATCAACCACTAGAGTCATTGCATGTGTGTTCTTTTCCAAAAACCACACATGGATCAACCACTAGAGTCATTGCATGTGTGTTCTTTTCCACAAACAACTTATGGATCAACCAGTGGTCATTGCATGGGTGTTCTTTCTACAAACCACATGTGGACCCATTACAGTCATTGCATGTGTGTTATTTCCACAAACCACACATGGATCAACCACTAGAGTCATTGCATATGTGTTATTTCCACAAACCACACATTGATCAACCACTAGAGTCATTGCATGTGTGTTCTTATACTAAAACCACAAACCAGTACTAGAGTCATTGCATGTGTGTTCTTATACTAAAACCACAAACCAGTACTAGAGTCATTGCATGTGTGTTCTTTTCCACAAACCACACATGGATCCACTAGTGGTCATTGCATGTGTGTTCTTTCCACAAACCACACATGGATCAACCACTAGAGTCATTGCATGCGTGTTCTTTCCGCAAACCACACATGGATCAACCACTAGAGTCATTGCATGTTTGTTCTTATACTAAAACCACAAACCAGCACTAGAGTCATTGCATGTGTGTTCTTATACTAAAAACTACACATGGATCCACCAGTGGTCATTGCATGTGTGTTCTTTCCACAAAACACATATGGATCAACCAGAGTCATTGCATGTGTGTTATTTCCACAAACCACACATGGATCAACCACTAGAGTCATTGCATGTTTGTTCTTATACTAAAACCACAAACCAACACTAGAGTCATTGCATCTGTGTTCTTTTCCACAAACCACACATGGTTCCACCAGTGGTCATTGAATGTGTGTTCTTTCCACAAACCACATATGGATCAACCACTAGTCATTGCATGTGTGTTCTTTCCACAAACCACACATGGATCAACCACTAGAGTCATTGCATGTTTGTTCTTATACTAAAACCACAAATCAGCACTACAGTCATTGCATGTGTGTTCTTTTCCACAAACCACACATGGATCCACCACTAGAGTCACTGCATGTGTGTTCTTTCCACAAACCACATATGGATCAACCAGAGTCATTTCATGTGTGTTCTTTCCACAAACCACACATGTGGACCCACTAGAGTCATTGCATATGTGTTCTTTCCACAAACCACATATGGATCAACCAGAGTCATTGCATGTGTGTTCTTTACACAAACTACAAATGTGGACCCACTAGAGTCATTGCATGTGTGTTATTTCCATAATACACACATGGATCAACCATTAGAGTCATTGCATATGTGTTATTTCCACAAACCACACATGGATCAACCACTACAGTCATTGCATGTGTGTTCTTATACTAAAACCAACACTAGAGTCATTTCATGTGTGTTCTTTTCACAAACCACACATGGATCAACCACTAGAGTCATTGCTTGTCTGTTATTTCCACAAACAAACATGGATCAACCACTAGAGTCATTGCATGTGTGTTCTTATACTACAACCAACATGGATCCACCAGTGGTCATTGCATGTGTGTTATTTCCACAAACCACACATGGATCAACCACTAGAGTCATTGCATGTGTGTTATTTCCACAAACCACACATGGATCAACCGAGTCATTGCATGTGTGTTATTTCCACAAACCACACATGGATCAACCACTAGAGTCATTGCATGTGTGTTCTTATACTAAAACCACAAACCAGTACTAGAGTCATTGCGTGTGTGTTCTTATACTAAAACCACAAACCAGTACTCGAGTCATTGCATGTGTGTTCTTTTCCACAAACCACTCATGGATCCACCAGTGGTCATTGCATGTGTGTTCTTTCCACAAACCACATATGGATCAACCAGAGTCATTGCATGTGTGTTCTTTCCACAAACCACACATGGATCAATCACTAGAGTCATTGCATGTGTGTTCTTTTCCACAAACCACACATGGATCAACCACTAGAGTCATTGCATGTGTGTTCTTATACTAAAACCAACATGGATCCACCACTGGTCATTGCATGTGTGTTCTTTCCACAAACCACATATGGATCAACTAGAGTCATTGCATGTGTGTTCTTTCCACAAACCACACATGGATCCATCACTAGAGTCATTGCATGTGTGTTCTTTTCCACAAACCACACATGGATCAACCACTAGAGTCATTGCATGTGTGTTCTTATACTAAAACCAACATGGATCCACCAGTGGTCATTGCATGTGTGTTCTTTCCACAAACCACACATGGATCAACCACTAGAGTCATTGCATGTGTGTTATTTCCACAAATCACACATAGATCAACAACTAGAGTCATTGCATGTGTGTTCTTATACTAAAACCACAAACTAGTACTAGAGTCATTGCATGTGTGTTCTTATATTAAAACCACAAACCAGTACTAGAGTCATTGCATGTGTGTTCTTTTCCACAAACCACTCATGGATCCACCAGTGGTCATTGCATGTATGTTCTTTCCACAAACCACACATGGATCAACCACTAGAGTCATTCATGTTTGTTCTTATACTAAAAGCACAAACCAGCACTAGAGTCATTGCATGTGTGTTCTTTTCCACAAACCACGCATGGATCCACCAGACTCATTGCATGTGTGTTCTTTTCCACAAACAACTTATGGATCAACCAGTGGTCATTGCATGGGTGTTCTTTCCACAAACCACATGTGGACCCATTACAGTCATTGCATGTGTGTTATTTCCACAAACCACACATGGATCAACCACTAGAGTCATCGCATATGTGTTATTTCCACAAACCACACATGGATCAACCACTAGAGTCATTGCATGTGTGTTCTTATACTAAAACCAACACTAGAGTTATTGCATGTGTGTTCTTTTCACAAACCACACATGGATCAACCACTAGAGTCATTGCATGTGTGTTATTTCCACAAACAAACATGGATCAACCACTAGTGTCATTGCATGTGTGTTCTTTTTTCCACAAAGCACACATGGATCCACCAGTGGTCATTGTATGTGTGTTCTTTCCACAAACCACACTTGGATCAACCATTAGAGTCATTGCATGTGTGTTATTTCCAGAAACCACACATGGATCAACCAGAGTCATTGCATGTGTGTTCTTTTCACAAACAACACATGGATCAACCACTAGAGTTATTGCATGTGTGTTATCTCCACAAACAAACATGGATCAAGCACTAGAGTCATTGCATGTTTGTTCTTTTCCACAAACCAAACATGGATCCACTAGTGGTCATTGCATGTGTGTTCTTTCCACAAACCACACATGGATCAACCACTAGAGTCATTGCATGCGTTTATCTTTCCCCAAACCACACATGGATCAACCACTAGAGTCATTGCATGCGTGTTCGTTTCACAAACCACACATGGATAAACCACTAGAGTCATTGCATGTTTGTTCTTATACTAAAACCACAAACCAGCACTAGAGTCATTGCATGTGTGTTCTTATACTAAAAACCACACATCGATCCACCAGTGGTCATTGCATGTGTGTTCTTTCCACAAACCACATATGGATCAACCAGAGTCATTGCATGTGTGTTCTTTCCACAAACCACACATGGATCAACCACTAGAGTCATTGCATGTTTGTTCTTATACTAAAACCACAAACCAACACTAGAGTCATTGCATCTGTGTTCTTTTCCACAAACCACACATGGATCCACCAGTGGTCATTGCATGTATGTTCTTTCCACAAACCACATATGGATCAACCACTAGTCATTGCATGTGTGTTCTATCCACAAACCACACATGGATAAACCACTAGAGTCATTGCATGTTTGTTCTTATGCTAAAACCATAAACCAGCACTAGAGTCATTGCATGTGTGTTCTTTTCCACAAACCACACATGGATCCACCACTAGAGTCACTGCATGTGTGTTATTTCCACAAACCACACATGGATAAACCACTAGAGTCATTGTATGTGTGTTCTTATACTAAAACCAACAGTAGAGTCATTGCATGTGTGTTCTTTTCACAAACCACACATGGATCAACCACTAGAGTCATTGCATGTGTGTTATTTCCACAAACGAAAATGGATCAACCACTAGAGTCATTGCATGTGTGTTCTTATACTAAAACCAACATGGATCCACCAGTGGTCATTGCATGTGTGTTCTTTCCACAAACCACACATTGATCAACCACTAGAGTCATTGCATGTTTGTTCTTATACTAAAACCACAAACCAGCACTAGAGTCATTGCATGTGTGTTCTTTTCCACAAACAACACATGGATCCACCAGTGGTCATTGCATGTGTGTTCTTTCCACAAACCACACATGGATCAACCAGAGTCATTGCATGTGTGTTCTTTCCACAAACCACACATGGATCAACCACTAGAGTCATTGCATGTTTGTTCTGATACTAAAACCACAAACCAGCACTAGAGTCATTGCATGTGTGTTCTTTTGCACAAACCACACATGGATCCATCAGTGCTCATTGCATGTGTGTTCTTTCCACAAACCACATATGGATCAACTAGAGTCATTGCATGTGTGTTCTTTCCACAAACCACACATGTGGACCCACTAGAGTCATTCCATGTGTGTTCTTTCCACAAACCACACATGTGGACCCACTAGAGTCATTGCATGTGTGTTATTTCCACAAACCACACGTGGATCAACCACTAGAGTCATTGCATATGTGTTATTTCCACAAACCACACATGGATCAACCACTAGAGTCATTGCATGTGTGTTCTTATACTAAAACCAACACTAGAGTCATTGCATGTGTGTTCTTTTCACAAACCACACATGGATGAACCACTAGAGTCATTGCATGTGTGTTATTTCCACAAACAAACATGGATAAACCACTAGAGTCATTGCATGTGTGTTATTTTCCACAAACCACACATGGATCCACCAGTGGTCATTGCATGTGTGTTCTTTCCACAAACCACACATGGATCAACCACTAGAGTCATTGCATGTGTGTTCTTTCCACAAACCACACATGGATCAACCACTAGAGTCATTGCATGTTTGTTCTTATACTAAAACCACAAACTAGCACTAGAGTCATTGCATGTGTGTTCTTATACTAAAAACCACACATGGATCCACCAGTGGTCATTGCATGTGTGTTCTTTCCACAAACCACATATGGATCAACCAGAGTCATTGCATGTGTGTTCTTTCCACAAACCACACATGGATCAACCACTAGAGTCATTGCATGTTTGTTCTTATACTAAAACCACAAACCAACACTAGAGTCATTGCATATGTGTTCTTTTCTACAAACCACACATGGATCCACCAGTGGTCATTGCATGTATGTTCTTTCCACAAACCACATATGGATCAACCACTAGTCATTGCATGTGTGTTCTTTCCACAAACCACACATGGATCAACCACTAGAGTCATTGCATGTTTGTTCTTATGCTAAAACCACAAACCAGCACTAGAGTCATTGCATGTGTGTTCTTTTCCACAAACCACACATGGATCCACCACTAGAGTCACTGCATGTGTGTTCTTTCCACAAACCACATATGGATCAACCAGAGTCGTTTCATGTGTGTTCTTTCCACAAACCACACATGTGGACCCACTAGAGTCATTGCATGTGTGTTATTTCCACAAACCACACATGGATCAACCACTAGAGTCATTGCATATGTGTTATTTCCACAAACCACACATGGATAAACCACTAGAGTCATTGTATGTGTGTTCTTATACTAAAACCAACACTAGAGTCATTGCATGTGTGTTCTTTTCACAAACCACACATGGATCAACCACTAGAGTCATTGCATGTGTGTTATTTCCACAAACGAACATGGATCAACCACTAGAGTCATTGCATGTAGGTTTTATACTAAAACCAACATGGATCCACCAGTGGTCATTGCATGTGTGTTCTTTCCACAAACCACACATGGATCAACCACTAGAGTCATTGCATGTTTGTTATTATACTAAAACCACAAACCAGAACTAGAGTCATTGCATATGTGTTCTTTTCCACAAACCACACATGAATTCACCACTAGAGTCATTGCATGTGTGTTCTTTCCACAAAATACATATGGATCAACCAGAGTCATTGCATGTGTGTTCTTTCCACAAACCACAAATGTGGACCCACTAGAGTCATTGCATGTGTGTTATTTCCATAATACACACATGGATCAACCACTAGAGTCATTGCATATGTGTTATTTCCACAAACCACACATGGATCAACCACTAGAGTCATTGCATGTGTGTTCTTATACTAAAACCAACACTAGAGTCATTTCATGTGTGTTCTTTTCACAAACCACACATGGATCAACCACTAGAGTCATTGCTTGTCTGTTATTTCCACAAACAAACATGGATCAACCACTAGAGTCATTGCATGTGTGTTCTTATACTAAAACCAACATGGATCCACCAGTGGTCATTGCATGTGTGTTATTTCCACAAACCACACATGGATAACCCACTAGAGTCGTTGCATGTGTGTTATTTCCACAAACCACACATGGATCAACGACTAGAGTCATTGCATGTGTGTTATTTCCACAAACCACACATGGATCAACCACTAGAGTCATTGCATGTGTGTTCTTATACTAAAACCACAAACCAGTACTAGAGTCATTGCGTGTGTGTTCTTATACTAAAACCACAAACCAGTACTCGAGTCATTGCATGTGTGTTCTTTTCCACAAACCACTCATGGATCCACCAGTGGTCATTGCATGTGTGTTCTTTCCACAAACCACATATGGATCAACCAGAGTCATTCCATGTGTGTTCTTTCCACAAACCACACATGGATCAATCACTAGAGTCATTGCATGTGTGTTCTTTTCCACAAACCACACATGGATCAACCACTAGAGTCATTGCATGTGTGTTCTTATACTAAAACCAACATGGATCCACCAGTGGTCATTGCATGTGTGTTCTTTCCACAAACCACATATGGATCAACTAGAGTCATTGCATGTGTGTTCTTTCCACAAACCACACATGGATCCATCACTAGAGTCATTGCATGTGTGTTCTTTTCCACAAACCACACATGGATCAACCACTAGAGTCATTGCATGTGTGTTCTTATACTAAAACCAACATGGATCCACCAGTGGTCATTGCATGTGTGTTCTTTCCACAAACCACACATGGATCAACCACTAGAGTCATTGCATGTGTGTTATTTCCACAAATCACACATGGATCAACAACTAGAGTCATTGCATGTGTGTTCTTATACTAAAACCACAAACCAGTACTAGAGTCATTGCATGTGTGTTCTTATATTAAAACCACAAATCAGTACTAGAGTCATTGCATGTGTGTTCTTTTCCACAAACCACTCATGGATCCACCAGTGGTCATTGCATGTATGTTCTTTCCACAAACCACACATGGATCAACCACTAGAGTCATTCATGTTTGTTCTTATACTAAAAGCACAAACCAGCACTAGAGTCATTGCATGTGTGTTCTTTTCCACAAACCACACATGGATCCACTAGACTCATTGCATGTGTGTTCTTTTCCACAAACAACTTATGGATCAACCAGTGGTCATTGCATGGGTGTTCTTTCTACAAACCACATGTGGACCCATTACAGTCATTGCATGTGTGTTATTTCCACAAACCACACATGGATCAACCACTAGAGTCATTGCATATGTGTTATTTCCACAAACCACACATGGATCAACCACTAGAGTCATTGCATGTGTGTTCTTATACTAAAACCACAAACCAGTACTAGAGTCATTGCATGTGTGTTCTTATACTAAAACCACAAACCAGTACTAGAGTCATTGCATGTGTGTTCTTTTCCACAAACCACACATGGATCCACTAGTGGTCATTGCATGTGTGTTCTTTCCACAAACCACACATGGATCAACCACTAGAGTCATTGCATGCGTGTTCTTTCCGCAAACCACACATGGATCAACCACTAGAGTCATTGCATGTTTGTTCTTATACTAAAACCACAAACCAGCACTAGAGTCATTGCATGTGTGTTCTTATACTAAAAACTACACATGGATCCACCAGTGGTCATTGCATGTGTGTTCTTTCCACAAAACACATATGGATCAACCAGAGTCATTGCATGTGTGTTATTTCCACAAACCACACATGGATCAACCACTAGAGTCATTGCATGTTTGTTCTTATACTAAAACCACAAACCAACACTAGAGTCATTGCATCTGTGTTCTTTTCCACAAACCACACATGGTTCCACCAGTGGTCATTGAATGTGTGTTCTTTCCACAAACCACATATGGATCAACCACTAGTCATTGCATGTGTGTTCTTTCCACAAACCACACATGGATCAACCACTAGAGTCATTGCATGTTTGTTCTTATACTAAAACCACAAATCAGCACTACAGTCATTGCATGTGTGTTCTTTTCCACAAACCACACATGGATCCACCACTAGAGTCACTGCATGTGTGTTCTTTCCACAAACCACATATGGATCAACCAGAGTCATTTCATGTGTGTTCTTTCCACAAACCACACATGTGGACCCACTAGAGTCATTGCATATGTGTTCTTTCCACAAACCACATATGGATCAACCAGAGTCATTGCATGTGTGTTCTTTACACAAACTACAAATGTGGACCCACTAGAGTCATTGCATGTGTGTTATTTCCATAATACACACATGGATCAACCATTAGAGTCATTGCATATGTGTTATTTCCACAAACCACACATGGATCAACCACTACAGTCATTGCATGTGTGTTCTTATACTAAAACCAACACTAGAGTCATTTCATGTGTGTTCTTTTCACAAACCACACATGGATCAACCACTAGAGTCATTGCTTGTCTGTTATTTCCACAAACAAACATGGATCAACCACTAGAGTCATTGCATGTGTGTTCTTATACTACAACCAACATGGATCCACCAGTGGTCATTGCATGTGTGTTATTTCCACAAACCACACATGGATCAACCACTAGAGTCATTGCATGTGTGTTATTTCCACAAACCACACATGGATCAACCGAGTCATTGCATGTGTGTTATTTCCACAAACCACACATGGATCAACCACTAGAGTCATTGCATGTGTGTTCTTATACTAAAACCACAAACCAGTACTAGAGTCATTGCGTGTGTGTTCTTATACTAAAACCACAAACCAGTACTCGAGTCATTGCATGTGTGTTCTTTTCCACAAACCACTCATGGATCCACCAGTGGTCATTGCATGTGTGTTCTTTCCACAAACCACATATGGATCAACCAGAGTCATTGCATGTGTGTTCTTTCCACAAACCACACATGGATCAATCACTAGAGTCATTGCATGTGTGTTCTTTTCCACAAACCACACATGGATCAACCACTAGAGTCATTGCATGTGTGTTCTTATACTAAAACCAACATGGATCCACCACTGGTCATTGCATGTGTGTTCTTTCCACAAACCACATATGGATCAACTAGAGTCATTGCATGTGTGTTCTTTCCACAAACCACACATGGATCCATCACTAGAGTCATTGCATGTGTGTTCTTTTCCACAAACCACACATGGATCAACCACTAGAGTCATTGCATGTGTGTTCTTATACTAAAACCAACATGGATCCACCAGTGGTCATTGCATGTGTGTTCTTTCCACAAACCACACATGGATCAACCACTAGAGTCATTGCATGTGTGTTATTTCCACAAATCACACATAGATCAACAACTAGAGTCATTGCATGTGTGTTCTTATACTAAAACCACAAACTAGTACTAGAGTCATTGCATGTGTGTTCTTATATTAAAACCACAAACCAGTACTAGAGTCATTGCATGTGTGTTCTTTTCCACAAACCACTCATGGATCCACCAGTGGTCATTGCATGTATGTTCTTTCCACAAACCACACATGGATCAACCACTAGAGTCATTCATGTTTGTTCTTATACTAAAAGCACAAACCAGCACTAGAGTCATTGCATGTGTGTTCTTTTCCACAAACCACGCATGGATCCACCAGACTCATTGCATGTGTGTTCTTTTCCACAAACAACTTATGGATCAACCAGTGGTCATTGCATGGGTGTTCTTTCCACAAACCACATGTGGACCCATTACAGTCATTGCATGTGTGTTATTTCCACAAACCACACATGGATCAACCACTAGAGTCATTGCATATGTGTTATTTCCACAAACCACACATGGATCAACCACTAGAGTCATTGCATGTGTGTTCTTATACTAAAACCAACACTAGAGTTATTGCATGTGTGTTCTTTTCACAAACCACACATGGATCAACCACTAGAGTCATTGCATGTGTGTTATTTCCACAAACAAACATGGATCAACCACTAGTGTCATTGCATGTGTGTTCTTTTTTCCACAAAGCACACATGGATCCACCAGTGGTCATTGTATGTGTGTTCTTTCCACAAAGCACACTTGGATCAACCATTAGAGTCATTGCATGTGTGTTATTTCCAGAAACCACACATGGATCAACCAGAGTCATTGCACGTGTGTTCTTTTCACAAACAACACATGGATCAACCACTAGAGTTATTGCATGTGTGTTATCTCCACAAACAAACATGGATCAAGCACTAGAGTCATTGCATGTTTGTTCTTTTCCACAAACCAAACATGGATCCACTAGTGGTCATTGCATGTGTGTTCTTTCCACAAACCACACATGGATCAACCACTAGAGTCATTGCATGCGTTTATCTTTCCCCAAACCACACATGGATCAACCACTAGAGTCATTGCATGCGTGTTCGTTTCACAAACCACACATGGATCAACCACTAGAGTCATTGCATGTTTGTTCTTATACTAAAACCACAAACCAGCACTAGAGTCATTGCATGTGTGTTCTTATACTAAAAACCACACATCGATCCACCAGTGGTCATTGCATGTGTGTTCTTTCCACAAACCACATATGGATCAACCAGAGTCATTGCATGTGTGTTCTTTCCACAAACCACACATGGATCAACCACTAGAGTCATTGCATGTTTGTTCTTATACTAAAACCACAAACCAACACTAGAGTCATTGCATCTGTGTTCTTTTCCACAAACCACACATGGATCCTCCAGTGGTCATTGCATGTATGTTCTTTCCACAAACCACATATGGATCAACCACTAGTCATTGCATGTGTGTTCTATCCACAAACCACACATGGATAAACCACTAGAGTCATTGCATGTTTGTTCTTATGCTAAAACCATAAACCAGCACTAGAGTCATTGCATGTGTGTTCTTTTCCACAAACCACACATGGATCCACCACTAGAGTCACTGCATGTGTGTTCTTTCCACAAACCACATATGGATCAACCAGAGTCATTTCATGTGTGTTCTTTCCACAAACCACACATGTGGACCCACTAGAGTCATTGCATGTGTGTTATTTCCACAAACCACACATGGATCAACCACTAGAGTCACTGCATATGTGTTATTTCCACAAACCACACATGGATGAACCACTAGAGTCATTGTATGTGTGTTCTTATACTAAAACCAACAGTAGAGTCATTGCATGTGTGTTCTTTTCACAAACCACACATGGATCAACCACTAGAGTCATTGCATGTGTGTTATTTCCACAAACGAAAATGGATCAACCACTAGAGTCATTGCATGTGTGTTCTTATACTAAAACCAACATGGATCCACCAGTGGTCATTGCATGTGTGTTCTTTCCACAAACCACACATTGATCAACCACTAGAGTCATTGCATGTTTGTTCTTATACTAAAACCACAAACCAGCACTAGAGTCATTGCATGTGTGTTCTTTTCCACAAACCACACATGGATCCACCAGTGGTCATTGCATGTGTGTTCTTTCCACAAACCACACATGGATCAACCAGAGTCATTGCATGTGTGTTCTTTCCACAAACCACACATGGATCAACCACTAGAGTCATTGCATGTTTGTTCTTATACTAAAACCACAAACCAGCACTAGAGTCATTGCATGTGTGTTCTTTTGCACAAACCACACATGGATCCATCAGTGCTCATTGCATGTGTGTTCTTTCCACAAACCACATATGGATCAACTAGAGTCATTGCATGTGTGTTCTTTCCACAAACCACACATGTGGACCCACTAGAGTCATTCCATGTGTGTTCTTTCCACAAACCACACATGTGGACCCACTAGAGTCATTGCATGTGTGTTATTTCCACAAACCACACGTGGATCAACCACTAGAGTCATTGCATATGTGTTATTTCCACAAACCACACATGGATCAACCACTAGAGTCATTGCATGTGTGTTCTTATACTAAAACCAACACTAGAGTCATTGCATGTGTGTTCTTTTCACAAACCACACATGGATGAACCACTAGAGTCATTGCATGTGTGTTATTTCCACAAACAAACATGGATCAACCACTAGAGTCATTGCATGTGTGTTATTTTCCACAAACCACACATGGATCCACCAGTGGTCATTGCATGTGTGTTCTTTCCACAAACCACACATGGATCAACCACTAGAGTCATTGCATGTGTGTTCTTTCCACAAACCACACATGGATCAACCACTAGAGTCATTGCATGTTTGTTCTTATACTAAAACCACAAACTAGCACTAGAGTCATTGCATGTGTGTTCTTATACTAAAAACCACACATGGATCCACCAGTGGTCATTGCATGTGTGTTCTTTCCACAAACCACACATGGATCAACCACTAGAGACATTGGATGTTTGTTCTTATACTAAAACCACAAACCAGCATTAGAGTCATTGCATGTGTGTTCTTTTGCACAAACCACACATGGATCCATAAGTGCTCATTGCATGTGTGTTCTTTCCACAAACCACATATGGATCAACCAGAGTAATTGCATGTGTGTTCTTTCCACAAACCACACATATGGACCCACTAGAGTCATTGCATGTGTGTTATTTCCACAAACCACACATGGATCAACCACTAGTCATTGCATATGTGTTATTTCCACAAACCACACATGGATCAACCACTAGAGTCATTGCATGTGTGTTCTTATACTAAAACTAACACTAGAGTCATTGCATGTGTGTTCTTTTCACAAACCACACATGGATCAACCACTAGAGTCATTGCATGTGTGTTATTTCCACAAACAAACATGGATCAACCACTAGAGTCATTGCATGTGTGTTATTTTCCACAAACCACACATGGATCCACCAGTGGTCATTGCATGTGTGTTCTTTCCACAAACCACACATGGATCAACCACTAGAGTCATTGCATGTGTGTTCTTTCCACAAACCACACATGGATCAACCACTAGATTCATTGCATGTGTGTTCTTATACTAAAACTATAAACCAGTACTAGAGTCATTGCATGTGTGTTCTTTTCCACAAACCACACATGGATCCACCAGTGGTCATTGCATGTGTGTTCTTTCCACAAACCACACATGGATCAACCACTAGAGTCATTGCATGTGTGTTCTTTCCACAAACCACACATGGATCCACCACTAGAGTCATTGCATGTTTGTTATTATACTAAAACTACAAACCAACACTAGAGTGATTGCATGTGTGTTCTTTTCCACAAACTACACATGGATCCACCACTAGAGTCATTGCAGGTGTGTTCTTTCCACAAACCACATATGGATCAACCAGAGTCATTGCATGTGTGTTCTTTCCACAAACCACACATGTGGACCCACTAGAGTCATTGCATGTGTGTTATTTCCACAAACCACACATGGATCAACCACTAGAGTCATTGCATGTGTGTTATTTCCACAAATCACACATGGATCCATTTGAGTCATTTCATGCTTGTTCTTATACTAAAACTAGCACTGCCCCCCGATGGATCCACCGTTAGAGCGAGTCTTCTAGAAGGCACGCCATAACACAGTTGTTCTGGTTGACGATTGTTACATACCGTTCGATTGGGGGGCTTGGACAATTGGGATGGTCTTCGCGAGAGCGATCCTCGAGTACACTGTTCTGCGGCATGATTGGCCACGCTTGCTCTGGACAAACTGGCATGTTGCGAGTGTTACGACTCACGAGTTCAGTAGGCCATATCCCAGTGTCACGTCCCCGTTGCTTCTCTTCCTCCCCGTACTTCTCTTCCTTCCCCTCGAAGCCACTTTCCCCACTTCACTTCCATCCTGCCGTAGCCGCAAGCCGACGACATCTGCCAATTCTCCGGTCGCTACCTTCATGGTAAAAATCATTTTACAAGCTTTTGAACTTATCCTACACATTCCTGCTATTCGCCAATCTAACTGCTGATCTTTTTTCTGATTTCTCGACGAACTTCAGTTGTGGAAGATGTGGGTGCCCAAGAATCTAGAGATCCTCGCGCGCAACTTCGCAGCGGCGTTCCCGCTCGTGTGCTCCCACCCAGGATGCTTTCGCCGTTACTCCTACGGCAAGCTCCCGCTCCACGAGCTCGCGTGCCCGCACGACGCGTGCGCCTACACGGAGCCGGGCTGTAACTACACCAGCCCGCCGGCAGAGCTCATCGTCCACCTTGCAGATGGGCATTTGATCGAAGTGATTAGGATCTCGTACGGGCAAGCCCAACTTCTCCAAGAGCAGGTGTCGTTCACTAACTCGGCATGCCGCCTGCTAATTTTCCAGGGGGACGGCTCTGTTTTCATTCTGACCATCACCGCCGGTGTTCCGGGAACCAGAGCCGGGCCCACCGTCGTGGGTGCCATATGCGTCAGGTCGGTCTCGTGCGCCTGGCCCGTATACATGGTGCACATGTGGGTGAACGCCCAGTCGCCGTCGTCGGATAGCATTCTTCCAGGTGGAGTATGTGGACCTAAGGTCGATCCTATGCGTTCCATCTCAGTACCTTGTCGGTGCTGGACCGAATAGGCAGATGCATTTCTACATTTGTATCGAGAAGACCGACAGACAAATGTAGTACTTGTGATGCCGTTACTGTTAGACTTAAGCGATGCTTCTCACGGGCTTAGGGCATATGTGTTGTGCGAATGTACCCCAGTTGTAGTTTTCAGTACTCCTTAATACTTCGACGAGTTATTATATTGGTCCAATCAGCTTGCTGTTGTCACGTTGCAAAGTCCGCTTGCTATGGACAAACCAGCAATACTGTGTGCTCCCGCTCCCGCATGTCAGTGTCACGTGTTCCGAGGGCCCACCTGCCTGTGTCCTTCCCCTCGAAGCCACTGTCCCAACTTCTCTTCCATCCTGCCACTCTCGTCCGATGGTTGTAATCTGATGATTTTCGTTGGATTGTTTACAAGTAATCTACGTTGATAATGCAACATGCAAATGGCACAGACACAATTTCTAAAGTGGAAGCACTCACCGGTTGCTATTGCACACATTTCTTAATATAGCTCGACAAACACATTACAATAATTGTACTTGCATTAAACACAACCGAAATTGCAACCATCCTAAACAACATCTAAACCCACATCACACAGCTGTCGTCGGAGTCCACCTCGATTGGTGACATCGCTGTGCCCTTCCCGGCGACATCCACTCCCGCCCGTGGCTTGCCCTTCGCCAAGGAGGCAACAATGGCGTTTTGCACAGCTTCGTCCCCGTCGCCCTCCACATCGGAATCGACAATGACGAAGGTGACGGGGTTGGCGTGGACCGAGCGCCGTCGCGCCTGGCGGCTCCTGCTCGAGCTCGACGCCGCATCAGTCCTTCTACAGGTAGGAGGGGCCAAGCTCGCATACATAGCATCGTCGCTCCTCTCAAGAAACCATGGCCATTTGATACTGCGACGGTAGGATCTTGGGGTGGATCCGCCACGGCGAGCCCTACCGGAAGCGGTGGAGCGGATGGATCTGCCGGCGCGAGCCATGACAACTTCCTAGGAGGGAGTAAGATTGTGGGCCAGGCGTGTCTGGTTCCTGAGCAAGACCTCCTAGTGATATGTGCACGGGCAAAGTACCAAAAAATTTCGTCCAATGCGCGCGACAGGGCTTTTGAACCACGAAGGCGCGAGTTTCTTTTGACAAGTCCACACGCTAGGTCCCCCACCTGTCAGCCGAATGTGGACGGTAGGATTCTGCCCGAGTTATTAAGTAGGGATAAATCATGCTTCACCACTACCCTGACATCCAAAGGCTCCTCTTTCTTCTGCCCTCGCTCCCCTCGCTCATGGCTCGCAGCTCATGAAGTTCGTCTCGGGCGGAATCAGGGTCGGCTCAACACCATCAGGCGGGTGCCCCCATTAGGTACCGGAGGGCGCCCTACGATTACTACCCCGATATGTTGTGTTTGTGTGATGAGAAGATGCCGAGATGGATTTCGTGGACCGACAAAAATACTACAGGGAAATTCAGCAACTGCAGCATCAGAGCGGTAAGTTCCTACCATAGGTACAATGGTAACCCGGATCCGGAAAGCGTAATGTAATTTTTTTGTTTCCTTTGATCTACTACGCAGGAAGGGAGGAGGACTGGCTGTGACAAGTTTGTGTGGCTCGAAAAGCCACTGACAGGTTTTCACAAAGAGCTTGTTCAGGATCTGTGTGATGCTGTGTGGTACAAGAAAGAGGAGATTCGTGCGATGGAGCGAGAGATCCGGAAGCTTCGCCAAGTGCAGGGGAGGCAGGGGCAGGGAGGTGGTGAGACAGACGGGCTCAAGATTAGGCCAGATAGTGGACACAATTTCCTCATTATCTGGGCATTATCTGTTGCATTTGCAATTTATGTTGCCATGTCGTTGTCCAGCAGCTGAAATAAGTTGCTGCTTCGTGGAGTGTAGCGGCCAGCTTAAGAAATTGTTTCCCGGCCCAGAAACTTATCATAAGTGTAATGCCAACAACAGGGATTTATTAAGCGCCTATAAATAAATCATGTCTGTGCCACTAACACCCATCGATTTTGGAGAGGATTTAACCGCTCAGCTATCGCGATTGTTCAGATAGTAGTGGCACAGTCACAGTTTTGGATTCAACTAGTGGCCTCGGCCGTATCAAATCCTAAAGTCACGATACATTTTACTCCGAGTACAAGAGGCAGAATGTTTCGCTCGACAAGTTCCACACACACAGCTCCAGAGTTTAACCGAACTACATATTTAGGTTCAAGTTCAATACATCATTAGGCTGCTACACTGCTATCCCTCTTTCTCTGCTTGGGTTCCAACTTTCTTCCTCTTTCCTTCACGTCCACTAGCTTCTTTATCTCCTGCCTTCTTCCTCTTCCTGGGTGCCAATTTTCTTACCTTCACGTACCCTGCATCTCTGGGCCGAGGGAAGTCAGGCCAATCAGCACCAGAATCTTGTCCGACATCATCACTCCACTTGTTTTGGTTTTCTTCCCGCGGCAAAATCATTGAGTCAGGTGTCTTGTTTCTTACCTTGCGCTTCCTGTAAAAAAACAGTACATGGATTACTACCTTATATCTACAGACTATAAACAATTTTTGTGTGTGAATGTACCATCTCATACCTAGGTTTGGGAGCATTAAGGGGACATCCAGCTGCTCTATGGCCTATAAGATGGCAGGTCTTGCATCTGTTTTTGCCCTTCTTTGTAGCATAGAAAGCCGAACCCTTCTTCTCGAGAAAATTCTTAAACCTATTCACCTGGGGTCTTCCTCTGCCCCTTTTTGTAACTGGCTGGCAAAGCTCGAAAGACAATTGGACTTGATGCCACTGAGATGGGTCTGTACATGGCTCGACGGATCCAGCGTACGCAGCTCTGAACTTTTCCATAGAGTAGTAGTCTGACAAATACTGATCCAAATGTGGTAGAGTTCTTTTCTTCACCAAGAAGGCCAAGGCGTGGTCGCAAGGTTTCCCGGTATGCTGCCACTCTAAGCAAGTGCATTCTCGTAGCTAGATGTTCACAACATCCCTATTGCCACTCTTGGACATATCAACCACCTCACAGCTTCTGTTGGTTGACGGGAGAACCTTAAGATGAGCAAGTCCTCGGCTTCTCTTGTGCAGTTGTTGTACAACTGGCGGTAGCATATGTCCTCTAAGTCTCCTACCGATCTCTCTCCTTATATTTAACAGCTTCATGATCATACCACGTATGCTGTCCATCAAGATATGAACATGATGCACTTTTATGTCCTTCACCCAATTATTCAGGCATTCTGCAAGGTTGTTGTTTATGTAATCAACTTTGACGTCAGGGTTGAATTGACTCCTCTTCCATAGCTGCAAATGATGGATGTCTAAGTACTCTGGAAATTCAGGGGCTTCGGCAAAAATCTTGCTCATGAAATAATCGCTGCTACTAGGTTTGTAAACTCTAGCAGCAGGAAACATGTAACGAAATACGCTGCCTGCATAGTGTGAGTACAAGTTGAGCATCATATGGGCATGGCATTCTCTACCTTCAGCTCGCGGGAACACCTCCTTCACTGCATTCGTCAGCCCTTTGCATGCATCTGTGGATATAGCCAATGGATCCATGTGGCCTATTGATCTCCTGAGCTGCCTCATAAACCAGACCCAGTTTTCCTCCAATTTCTGTTTCAAACAGCCCGAATGCCACTGGGAACATCCAGTTGTGACCATCAAGTGCTGTGGCAGATGGCAGGCAGCCTTTCCATTTGCCAGTTAGGACAGTGCTGTCTACACTCAGATACGGCCTACAGCCGCCCTTGAATCCATCGATGCAAGGTTTAAGCGCCATGAAAAATCTTTTGAAATATATTTTACCACCTTCTGATTCGGTGTCAATCTCCACAACACTCCCCGGACACCTAGCTTGTACCTCTGCCTTGAATTTGTACAGCATCCTGAAGCTATTGGTCCAATCCCCGTGCAAGACCCCCAGAGATTTCTCTTTACCTTTCCAAACCGTGTAATACGGAAGGACAATGTTGTATTTAGAACCGAGGCTAGTCTGAATATTCTTCGCGGTCTCCTTAGGGTTATCCTTTAGTATGGACATAGATTGCATAGCCACCCACTCCGTATCAGCCATTGAGGATTTCAGTTTGCTTCCTGTCGGACACATGTGTGCAGGGCCTATTCTGTTCACCTGCAACACAGATTCATTTAAAAGATAAGCGGAGTCGACTAGTTGCCAGAAAGATATCGCACATCAATTGTAGTTATAGAGTGAAAAGAGAGAGAAAGAGAGTTCTAATGGTTTGCTGCATTCATTGCCTCAATACCCTAATTGCAGTCGACGCAGGTAAGGATCTTGCTGTGATCCTCCATGGACAATGTACCTCGGCCCGTCCATTCATCCACGTTAACTTGCAAACGGCCTCATACCTCTCGGCAGAGTTCTTCAGTCGATAAATGTCGAACTCCCCCTTGATACAAAAATGCCGGAACGACATCCTGAACTCATGCATGCTCCTGAACTCGGTGCTGACCGAAATTATAGGATACTCGTGGTCATCTTTCATTTCTTCTACTTCAACACCCAAATCATCAACTGGAATACCAGCCTCATCGTTAAGTTCCTCATCTATTTCATCATCACCAGATTCTTGATCCTCTACAGTGCCTGCTTCTTCATCTGATTCAGAATCTTCGCCATCGTCTCTAATGCCTAGTACTGCACACATCATATTGACTCCCATGGGTGGGGCTGCACCATCGTCTCCACCCGGATGGACAGGAACATTGCCCCAGTCCACCTCACTGGCAACTTTGTTTTCTCCAAGACACTCGGTTGATTGTGCTGCAACCACATGGGGTGATCTTACGTTTGCACGCATCCTAGGTACTTCAGTGGACAAACAGCAGTCAGAATCAATTTCATCTTGAGTGTACAGAACCCTCTTGCTCTTCCTGTGTACATCCTCCTTCCTGATGTAATCTTTCCTGATGGTATCAGTAGGGCTTGACATCCGCGTTCCATTCCCCATCGAACTAGGCCTTTTGCTGCCGCTCTTGGGTGTGATCTCCTTATTGCCTCCCCTCACGGGTGTTGGCTCCAGGGTGCTGGCATTATTGCCCGACCTCTGGGGCGTGTTCTTCTTCGAATTAGCCCTTTTGCTGCTACTATTGGGCGTGTTCTCCTTTGTGCTGGCATTATTGCTTGACCCCAGCGGCATGTTCCGCTCCAAATTAGCCCTTTTGCTGCTACTATTGGGCGTCTTCTCCTTCGTGCTGGCATTATTGCCTGACCTCAGCGGTGTGTTCTGCTCCAAATTAGCCCTTTTGCTGCTACTATTGGGCGTGTTCTCCTTCGTGCTGGCATAATTCCCTGACAGCGGCGTGTTCCGCTCCAAATTAGTGTTTTTTCTGCTCCCACTGGGTGTGGTAGCCTCTGTGCTGGCCATCTTCACCTCTTTTCTACCACTCCTGGGAGTGTTCACCACCGTGCTAGCCCTCTTAGCGTTTTTGCTGCTACCGTTCGGTGTGGCATTTTGACTGGATCTCAGGGGTGTACTCTGCGGCATGGTGCCTTTTGTCGTGCGACTCTTGGGCGTCCTCTTCTCTGGCATGGTCTCCTTGGTGACGTTCTTCTTCGGGGTGCCCTTTCTGGGGATGCTCTTCCTGCTCCTCTTTATGACGCTCCTCTGTAAGACTCTCCTTTGTTCGAAGCCACCCTCAGTCGCACCAGCCCCAGTGATGCCATGGATCAGGTCATGCATGCCTTCTAAAAGTCCATCATCTCTATTGTCGAGTTCCAATTCCTCTCCAACCGTGAGCACTACGAAGTGGAAGTAAAATTCACCTCTATAATGTTTCCTTGTAAACGGTACGACTAAATCCCTGGTATCTTTCACTTCGATAGCCTTTTTGCTCCTGTAACCATAATATAACAAACCTGCTTCCTAGGAGGACCCCCACAGCACCTTCACACGTAATGATGTCATCAGGTCAGATAACTCTACCACTTCAGGGTCGTATCTGCCAAGGATTACATCAAACTCATCATAGAATTTTTCTATGCCATCATCTAATTTTGTAGTATAATCTGCGACACCGACACGAACGATTACTTTGCCATCATCAGGTTCTTCAGAATAGAAACCTCCGAGAGGTTCGAGCGATGGAGCGGCACCATCAGACCTAGCCCCAATGCCACCACCGCCATCACCAATGTCATCGTTAGCTGGATCAACCTCGGTGGAAGTACCATGACCAGGAGCAAGGTGAGGGCCCTTAGCAGCGGGAGCTACATTACATGGTGGACAGGCAGGGCCCCTTCTAGCGGCAGCCACAATAGGATTAGCTGCTGCCATGCCACCTTGACGATCAGGAGCAGTTCCCACAACAGAAGTGTTTCAAGTGCTAGCAGAGTCCAGACCATGAGCTGGCTTCAGACCAGCAGCTCGCTGAACCCGAGCACGGGTTCAAGGAGGAGAGAATGGTTTAGTCTTTATAACAATAGTGGGGCAGCCTCCGGAAGCCTTAGTTTGCTCAACAGCGGCAGGGATTGGGTCAACATCGTCCAGATCAACAACAACACAAGGACGACCAGTACCAGCAGATTCCAGAGCACGGGTTTGCACAACTTGAGGACGGTACCAAGGAGGAGCAGCACACAAGGCGGCGGTCTTGGCAACAACAGCGGGGCAGCCTCCAGACGCCTTAGTTTGCTCAACAGCGGCATGGACTGGGTGAGCAGCAGCCGCAGCAATACGGGCACAGGAACGGGGACGACCAGTACCAGCAGATTCCAGAGCAGAGTTTTCCACAACGGCAATACGGGGACTCCTACGAGGAGGTTGCCTGACAGAAGCATGTTGCGGACGAGGAACCCCATTTTGCTCAACAACAGCAGGGGTTCGAGTTAGACCTCCCTATCCAATAATAGATGGGCGACTCCCAGTAGCAGGAGCTTCCTCATCCACTATGTTACACACCAGCGTAACCACGTGAAGCCTAACATGCTGTTTCATCAACCCAATTAGCTGACTGTCACACGCTATAGGAACCCTGAAGCCTCGTTCATCAACGATGCTGAACCGTGCAGTCTGCTCTGGCCTCATTTCAGCAAGTTCACGCACATCAGCAACCAAACCAGGGATAGTGCATAACTGCACAGGCGCTACTTCCATCTTCAGACTCTGAGCCTATTTCCACGTGCTCTTCCCATGTGCTAATTTAACGAGGTAGCCGTAGATGCTCACCAGAACCGTGTATTTGGGTTCAGCGGAGATCCTAGTTGACAGAAAATTGCAGACAAAAGATAAGAATTGTTTGTCAGCGTTGTGCTAGCAAACAATTCTATGTTCGATATATCTCTGTAATGCCAATAGCCAGCTAGCAGTTATAGGTAGTGAGAATAGCAAAGAGAAGAGTAGCTCACCCGAAATTAGCCAGAAGTACTTCTTCCTCGGCAAATGGATGTTCCATCCTTCGCGCTGCTCAGCTCGTCGGCGATAGAGGCGGGCTAGATCGTCGCAACGGCTGGCATGCCATTCGGCATTAGAGCTCGGTAGCAGTGAGTAGGCGCAACAACTTGGCGCCAGAAGTCAAATGCCCGAAGAGATCATTCTGGTTGGAGAGGGGATTTCGACGCCGCCGGTGCTAGGGTTCATGCGAAAGAAGGAAGGGAGTGGATTTGCGAATTTGGTGAACGCACGATGCTCCTTTAGTATCTCGTTTTGCCTACGTGGTTGCCGCGTTGGCGCCTGCGTCACAGACAGATAACCGACATGTGGGTCCCGACCGTCTACTTCACGGGGCAGTTTCACGGCATGTTTGGATTTGGCAGGGGTGAGACGAGTTTGCCTCGAAATGGCCCCTCTCGATAGTTGGCGGCCCAACTTTTCGAAACGTGGTAATTTCAGGCAACTTAGGTACCGCCATGCGCTGGCCTGCCAACTTTGGTACCGTAGACGAACAAGCCCCTATTCAAGACAGATTGACTGAAACTCGGCAACTTTATGAAGGACTATATACAATGTCAGGACTTGAACGATCCATCAACAAATATTGAAACCTCTATATGAACATACTATGATCAAACTTCATAAATCGATACACACTCAACAATTCTCAAGATAGTCTTCAAGGAAAGAAGAAAAAAGAGATACCTAGTGGTAGCATCTGCAGCACCAGCTTCTGTGCCAATAGGCCACATAATTATATTATAGCTTAAACCTGAGCAAATGCGAGCCATCTGAGACCATCTGCCCGCGCGTGTTTCTAGCCATCTGATTTTCATTATATTATAGCTTAAACCTGAGCAAAAGTGAGCCATCTGAGGCCATCTGCCCGCGCGCACGTTTCTAGCCATCTGATTTTCACTCTAAGTCATCTCAACCGTGAATTTATAGGTAAATCAGAGTCAGGAAGTATAGAGTTCATAAGAATGCAAGGACACACATGTAGCAGATACTAGAGTAGAAACCTCCCATTTGCGGTGCGCAGCTGCCACCACCGGCGGACGCTAGGGAGGCGTGGCCTGTTGGCCGCATGGTCGGCGCTGGTGCGGCCTCGCAGCGGCGCCGCCTAACTCTCGCTCCCTCCGATCCGGTTTGAGTGGCCTCGCCAATCCCCCTCGATGGCAACCGTTTTAGCGATCTGGCGGATCCTGCTGTGGTAGACCATGTAGTTGTCCAAGTGACGGAAGAGGCTATTGCAGATGATAACGACTGGACTACGGTGGTTCATCGGGAAGATCGCCGGAGCTTGCTGCAGGAGTTCTGGGCGGAGGCTGGTTATCCTTCTCAGTCATCTCGTTACTGGGAGTTGAGGAAGGCGCGGAGACCGCCGGGTTCATCATCGAGGCAACTCGGCAGGGCTCAGTGTGACGGAATCTAGGGCGAGATCTTCCTCCCCTCCAACTTCGGGTTCTGCTAAAATTGGTCGACGATGCTCGTCCTCGTCACCGACGGGTCTGCGGGTGTTGCGTCATCTGCGTATGGGGCCTTGGCGTGGCCCACTGCCGGGGAGAAGGATCAGCCCACCGCCGGTACTTGCGATGTTTCTTCCCAGACGACGGCGGAGATTTTGGCGCCGAGTGGGGCTACAGTTGCCGCGGGATCCTAGGAGTTTTTTCCGCTCAGATTGCGCCTGGTGGGGCCCGCACACATGCAGATGCCCTAGCATGGTCGGGTGCAGTTCGGAGACGTGCTCCGCGTCTTTTGAGGCCGGTACCTCTCGATTGGTCTCTATCTGATCTGCCCTCCCAGTCGCCAGAGACATCGTCTACAGCACCACCTTCCTTGTCGCCGCTGCCCTCTCCTCCAACCTCCCGCCCCCCTGGTCATCGGGATCGCCCTCCTTCGCCCACGTCGTCATGTCTGGGAGGCCTCAGCCGTCCACGACAGTCAGACCCGGGGTGGGGCGCCGGCCAATCCACTGCATGAGGGTGGCCCTATCGCCGCGACCGCACCCCCCGGTGATCCCGTAGTCTTCGCCTACCTAGGCAAGAGGAGGCCAGCCGGTGACTACGATCCTGTTCAGGCCACTACAACCTCCGTTCAGACCGCTGGCACTATCGGGTTTTATTCCTCAATAGCCTGGGCAGTTCTTCCAGCCACCGCCAAACTTCCCTCGGCCTGTCTTCCCACTGATCATACCGCCACAACAATTTGCACAGATGTTCCTGCAATATGCGCAAGCCCATGCGCAGGCTAGCAATCCAATGATTCCTCGGAATAAAAGGAAGAAGAAGAAGAATGTTCTAGTCCCACTGTCGTAGCCACTTGCGGCTCCTGCCCAGCCATAGTTTCAGCCTCAGTTTCAGCCTCCACCGATGCCGCAGCCTACGAGTATGGTGTATGCACCCCCTGCTATGGATATGCCGCCGGTTTCGGTTGCACCGTCTTTTGTGGTTTCAATAGTATACTATTGGGTTCGCAGCATAGAAACCAAAAATTTTCCTACGATGGGAACTATACGCCAAGATCCATCTACTAGATACAAGCAACGGGTGGATATACATCCATGGAGAACTTACCCTCGAAGACAACAAAGCTTTGTTAGCGAGTTGGAACTCGTGGATGATGTAGTCGTACACTTGCCGGTCTCAAGATCGTGATGAAGTCCTTCAGGTCCAGCAGCTCCAGCACCATTAGGTCCAGCACCATCAAGTCCAGCACCGCAAAGTAGCGGTGCATCCGTGATCGCACACACATTCGGTCCACCGAACAACCTCCGCCTCCTCGCTCCAGCGATGCAGCGGAAGCTGCAACTCCTTTCCAGATAAAGCCAACGGGAACATGTATCTTGCTAATCCGATACCATGTGGAATAACTAGAGGGAGAAGAGAACCTTCACGAGGAGGTGGTGCAAGATGAGAGGAGGGAGTGGGGGGCCTTTTATAGGGAGAGGGGGGGCAGCCCCTCACCATGGCTGGCGGCCAAGGGAGGTGCCCCCACCTCTTCCACATTCATGTGGGTGGAGCTCCCACTCACATAATTAGCCACCCACTCAAAATTCCACTCACCTCCATTAAATTTCCACCAAATTTAATGCAAGTTCTCATTAAGTAAAACACTTTTATTTATTTTATTCAGAATTTTGTCAATTACATTAATTAATAAACATTCACATAAAACCCCCTCCAACATTTCAATATCACATGTAGAACCAGTTTCTGCAATTTCACCCAAAACAATTCCCGTTTCCATCGAAATGATTCCAGCGCTTTCTTAAATATTTATCTGAAACATATTTGCTCCAAATGGTGTCGGTATCCCTTAAGTGTGTCACCCTATGGTTCGTGAATAATGTAGACATGATCGAGACCCCTCTCTGATCAATAATTAGCAGCGGGACCTGGAGATCCGTACTGACTCCCACATATTCAACGATGACTCTTGTGATCGTGTGAACCTTTAACATCATAACTAAATCCCTTTGTCTCGCGATATATTACATGTCCGAGATTCGATCATCGGTATCCAAATACCTAGTTTGATATCGTTACCGACATGCACTCTTTTCTCGTTCCCCTGATATAAAATTCTAGTGATCACATCACTTGCTTGCAAGCTATTTCAATGTGATATCACCGACAGGGCCTAGAGTATATCTATCCATCATCGGGATGGACAAATCCCACTCTTGATCCATGAGCCTCAACATAACACCTTCGTAGCACTGGACCTACCTTTATAGTCACCCTGTTACGGTGTGACGTTTAACGTTATCAAGATACTCTTCCGGTGTTAGCAATTAACATGATCTCATGGTCTAAGGACTAAGATTACTTCGTATGATGTTATAGCAATATAAACATAATGACTCTGATCGTAATGCTATACTTCAGATGAATGTTCATCACATCATTCCACCAATGTTGTGACCTCGTTATTAACGACATCCAATGTCAATGATCAGGAAACCTTGATCATCTTGTTAATCAACGAGCTAGTTTATAAGAGAGGCGTAACTAGGAACTTTCCTTTTGTTTATTAAACACACATGTATTAACGTTTCCAAATTAATAAAATTATAGCATGCAAAATAAACATTTATCATAAACAAGGAATAAGATAATAACCACTTTATTATTGCCTCTCGGGCATATTCCCTTTAGTCTCCCACTTGCACTAGAGTCAATAATCTAGTTTGAAAAACTTTTCGTATTGAACACCTATGGCTTTCTGGTGTTGCATATACGCGATTGCTAGTGGTTAACATAATCTCCGGCTCTGACAGTTTCAGTTCCGTGTGTGTTTGCATGTCTTTGCATCTCTACGCATCACTCATTCTCAAATGAGATGGCATTGTATAAATTTGGTCCTTTGGTAGACCTTTAGTTCGTTTGGGTTAAAATATGTTGATATTATTGTCATACAATATATCTTCATAGTATTAGCCCACTTTGAACCACACCTAGTTTGATAACAAACTTCTTAACACAAATGCCCTCATTTGCTGCTACTATAGCAGTCATATACTTAGCCTTTTGTTGTAGTAACCGTCACAATGTTTTCAACTTTGGAACTCATCCAAATCCATCATGGAACATCCTTTCCATTACATTGTGCCACCCATAGTCTAAATTGAGATAAATTTAATTTGTATCTTGTGACAAAACTAGTATCAATGTAACACTTTACAATGAACTACCTTTAACTATTTGTCACTTATACATGATATATTCTTAGTTCTTCCAAAGCTCATAAGAATATCTTTACTATCGTCCAATGATCATATTATGAATCATTCTGGTATGTGCTCATAACATTTAGAGTATAGGACATATCTGGATATATACATATCACGGTATAATCGATCAAAATATTCATGTGATTTTACTCACCAAGTGTTGAAACACTTGAATCATGATACAATCCTTTCCATGCAGCAAGAACCTTTCTTGTTGTTTCCATATTGAACCCTTTCAATATCTCATATATGTATGTCTGGCATAACCATATTAGCGCCTCAATCTATCCATATAGACATTAATGCCAAATATTCTGGTTTTGCCCAAGTCTTTCATCGAAATCCTATTTTAATGAAATTCTTAACTTATGTCAATACAAGATACATTACTTCCAATCAACACCATGTCCTCTACATAATGTATTAGAAATATGTCTCAGTTCTCCCACTTAATTTCTTGCAAATGCAAGCATCTTCATCATCTCCGATGAATTTAAACTGCTTTAACATTTTCATCATGGTGAAGATTCCAACTCCGCTATGCTCACTTCAACTATTGAAGTTTGCATGCCCTTTTAGCACCCTTTGAATTAACAAAACCCTTCGGACTGTGTGATGTACACGTCCTAGGTAACCATTCTATTAGAAGAACCTTGTTTTGTTTATTCAACTACCATATACCAAATTATATGTAGTGGTTTCTATATTAATCCGTCAAGACTAAATATCGCTATGAAAGATCAAATCTTGTCATAGTTAGCTCCTTGAACATTGCCGTAAACTTCTTTCCGACATGTCGGCTATTTCATAGATGTTAAACATCCATGTCTATTTCTTTATAGATCCAAACACGACCGATAGGCTTCACGCCTTTCCGGAGGGTCTTCCAAGTTCAGAAACTTGATTTCTCGTGTATGGATACTATCACGGATTCTATGACTTCTAGTCATTTTATGGAGTCAGGGCCCATCATCACTTCTTTGCATGCAGTCGGTTCATCATTGTCAAAACAATAACGACTTCTGTTTCAAATCTTACTATTTGATTCTTACCGACCCACATGGTTCAATAAGAACTCTAATCTCCAAGATTACACCCTTTGTAATCACGGGAGCCATGAGCATTGTGGCCACCACTAGGACACTTTTCGGCGCTACGCTACTCAGCACATATAGCTAAGGTTCAACAACCTTATCAAAGTTCTATTGTCCTCCCACTTAACTTTTCACGAAAAATTCCTTCTCAAGAAACTTGACGTTCCAAGCAACAAACTCTTTTGTCCTCGGTGTTATGGAGGATTTCCCAACAAATTCTTTGGGATAACCTACAAAGACGTGCTTATCCGACTTTGGTTGTAAACATTCTACTTATGCATAGCATACCAAAATTTAAGAAAAGACAATTCGGGTTTTATCCCAAACCATAACTCATATGGTGTCATTTCAACGGATCACGATGGTGCTCTTTTTAGTGTAAAAGCGGCAATCTCTAAAGCTTTAATCTTTAAAACATAATGGCAGTTTTATAAATGACACCTTTGATCTTACCATGTCAAACAAGGTTTGATTTGATATCTCGAACATACCATACTCATGTGGTTTATCGGGAAATGCAAATTCATGGACAATTCCTAAAATCTTAGGTGTTTTGCTAAACCTGTAACTCAAATATCTTCCTTTATGATCAAATCATAAACTCTTTTATTTTCTTGTTACAATGATTTTTCACTTCATCTTGAAAGTCTTTGAATTTTTTTCAAATGTTTCATACTTCTTCCTTATTAAGTAAATATATAAATATAGTCACTCAAATTTCCGGAGAAAGCATATGAAGCAAAAAGATCCATCGTATATGGCTACACATAATGGACTATATACATCAACATGCATAATATCCAATAAGTTAGTCATCCGTTCCTCTTTGGCCTATGGACAGAGTTTCAATTATCTCGAGGGAAGTTTCACAAGCATCAATTGATCAAAATCAAAAGACTCCAAAAATCCATCAAGATGGAGTTTCTTCATGTTTACTTTCCATTATAATTCAAATAGCGATGTCACTTCATAAGTGGTCTTCTAATCATTAGTCTTACGACATTTTAGCAATAATGTTTATGGATGTGATTTCTCCAACTAGACTTGTAAAAGTTCATCCATCCTTTATGGAATACAGTAATTATTTGAACAACCATTGTTCTCATAATACCGGAACAAAACAACAATTATTAAAACAAATCTTGAAGGCTAGGTTTGACGACAACGAAAAACACAATAACACTTTATTTGTTTTCGATGAACATCATCACTTATTCTTTTGCTAGTTACTTAGGCTGTTGCAGTTCATGGATTGTGTTGTTCTGTATGACACTCCACACCAACCAATTTGGTATCCAATACCGGTATCCCATACCTCAGAACCACATTGTTTAACAAGCAAGGAATACAACCATAACATGTATATCTTTTATATACCTAAGTTGGACATCTCCAACCTTTTCTTTTCTGCCAAATATTTTATAGATTCTCTTTCAACAATTCCTTTTCATTTAAAAGAATCTATCAACATCAATAGTGGTGTCATTCACATGACACATAGTACAAAGCGTATATAGTCAAATACTAATACCTTTGGACTTGCACTTTGAAGTGGATCACCATCATCAAATGTTTGGTGTTCTTTCAAAAATCCATTCTTTAGTAATCTATTAGTGTAGTAAACATTTTACTTACATCTTCTATTCATCCTTATCATGACAACTTTCATGATCAAGCTACTATAGCCTATAAGGAATAATTGCGAGTATAATGTTAGTTCCCAACACCTTTTTGGGAGATCCAGATGACTAGCATCTCCATCCTTTACAAATTCTCATACAATATGAGAACATGTATTTTGCTAAATTATACTCTATCATAATGCAACCAAAAACATTGTTTCAGATATCACAATATCTTCCACACATGATGGTTCCTGAAACAATTCTTTCAGCTCCTAGATAACCTTGATATTAAAACAATTTTTGAATATCAATAATCATGGAGGCAAACATGATACTTTAGATACTAACATTGGAATTCTTACTCTTTATTTAATACTACTTATTAAACTTCATGGAGTAAATAGAGTTTACTGAAAGTTTGCAATAGGACTTCTAAACTTTAAATTGACATTCAAAGCAATACGATACCAGTTCGTAAAGTAAATATCCAGAATTCTATAGTTCTATTATCTCAATTAAAACTAAGTATAAGGTAGTGAACAGATGCCAATGACTACAACAAATTATGCAAATTCACTTCGATTTAGTTTATGACAAATTGAGTTCGACTAATCCAAATTAGAAATGAACTCCCACTCAAAAACGACATCTGTTGTGCCTTTTTGGTGATTACATGAACCAAATCCACTACACCAAGTCCGATCATCACGTGAGTCGGTGTAGCTTCAAAGGAGAGCATCAATATGGTCATCACATCAACTATATGACTCATGCTTAACCTTTCGGTCCGTGTTCCAAGGCCATGTCTGTCCATGCTAGGATCGCCAAGTAAGAACCTTAGTATTCGCGTGTGTAAAACTATCTTACACCCGTTGTATGAAAGCGTAGAGTTGACTACACCCGATCATCACGTGATGTCTCGAAACACGATCCATAAAACGGTGCATACTTAAGGAAAAACACATTTTATCTTGATATTTAAATGAGGGATCATCTTATAATGCTACTAAAAGCGCCAAACTAGCAATATAAGATGCAAACATCTAATGTGTAAAGTGACATGATATGGTCCATGCATTTGATCTCTATCATTTGCATCGTGGTATGATCTCTATCATTCCTTTGTGTGTAAGGCCAAGGTCTATGGAACTTACACGTTAAGTGTGTTGTAAGAGTATCTATCATACATCTACTTACAACAATACCATATCAAAGACACTAGCCCAGCAACGATCTAAACTAGATGCCTCTAATTTATCAATTGCAAGTTTTACGTGGCTTAGGGCTTTCAGAGATAGAACTAGTCTTACCTACGAACATGAACCACAACGAGGATAACCAAGTTATTAGCAACTCGTTGTAAATCAGATATTGACTATAGTAGGAGAGACAGACACCCGCCAGCCACTTATGCAAAACTAGTTGCATGTCAGTCGTGGAACCGGTCTCATGTACGATGACATGTAAGGTTGGTCTGGGCCGCTTCATCCCACTATGCCACCAATATCCAAAATACATAGAAGATGAAATAACATGATCATCATCGCCCACATATAAACATATGTGTACTACCCGTGCAAAGCACCTACGCATAGATCAGGCTCTGATACCACAGTTGGGTTCGCAGCATAGAAAACAAAAAAATTCATACGATGGGAACTATACGCCAAGATCCATCTACTAGATACAAGAAACAAGTGGATATACATCCATGGAGAACTTACCCTTGAAGAAAACAAAGCTTTGTTAACAAGTTGGAACTCGTGGATGATGTAGTCATACACTTGCCGATCTCAAGATCGTGATGAAGTCCTTCAGGTCCAGCAGCTCTAGCACCATCAGGTCCAGCACCATCAAGTCCAGCACCGCAAAGTAGCGGTGCATCCGTGATCGCACACACGTTCGGTCCACCGATCAACCTCCACCTCCTCGCTCCAGCGATGCAGCGGAAGCAGCAACACCTTTCCAGATAAAGCCACCGGGAACATGTATCTCGCTAATCCGAGACCATGGGGAATAACTAGAGGGAGAAGAGAACCTTCACGAGGAGGTGGTGCAAGATGAGAGGAGGGAGTGGGGGGCCTTTTATAGGCATAGGGGGGCAGCCCCTCACCATGGCCGGTGGCCAAGGGAGGAGCCCCCACCTCTTCCACATTCATGTGGGTGGAGCTCCCATTCACATAATTAGCCACCCACTCAAAATTCCACTCACCTCCATTAAATTTCCACCAAATTTAGTGCAAGTTCTCATTAAATAAAACACTTTAATTTATTTTATTCAGAATTTTGTCAATTACATTAATTAACAAACATTCACATAAAACCCCCTGCAACATTTCAATATCACATGTAGAACTAGTTTCTGCAATTTCACCCGAAACAATTCCGGTTTCCATCAAAATGATTCCAGTGCTTTCTTAAATCTTTATCTGAAACATATTTGCTCCAAATGGTGTTGGTATCCATTAAGTGTGTCACCCTACGGTTCGTGAATAATGTAGACATGATCGAGACCCCTCTCCGATCAATAATCAGCAGCGGGACCTGGAGATCCGTACTGACTCCCACATATTCAACGATGACTCTGGTGATCGTGTGAACCTTTAATGTCGTAACTAAATCCCTTTGTCTCGCGATATATTACATGTCCGAGATTCGATCATCGGAATCCAAATACCTAGTTTGATCTCGTTACCGACATGCACTCTTTTCTCGTTCCCGTGATATAACATTATAGTGATCACATCACTTGCTTGCAAGCTATTTCAATGTGATATCACCGAGAGGGCCCAGAGTATATCTATCCGTCATCGGGGTGGACAAATCCCACTCTTGATCCATGAGCCTCAACATAACACCTTCGTAGCACTGAACCCACCTTTATAGTCACCCTGTTACGGTGTGACGTTTGATGTTATCAAGATACTCTTCCGGTGTTAGCAATTAACATGATCTCATGGTCTAAGGACTAAGATTATTTCGTATGATGTTATAGCAATATAAACATAATGACTCTAATCATAATGCTATACTTCAGATGAATGTTCATCACATCATTCCACCAATGTTGTGACCTCGTTATTAACGACATCCAAAGTCCATGATCAGGAAACCTTGATCATCTTGGTAATCAACGAGCTAGTTTATAAGAGAGGCATAACTAGGAACTTTCCTTTTATTTATTAAACACACATGTATTAACGTTTCCAAATTAATACAATTATAGCATGTAAAATAAACAAGGAATAAGATAATAACCACTTTATTATTGCCTCTCGGGCATATTCCCTTCATGTACTCCTCTATTCCGTCAGATCAGGGCAAGGGGAAGAAGAATCTGAAGTGCTGGAAATGATCTGGAGATACTCATGCTTCCAAAAATTGCCCAGTTCAACATTATTGTTTGGTTTGTAATAATTCAGCTCATACCACCATCAAGTGCCCAACTTTGAAGTTGCCCAAGCCTACGATGATTGTGGCTGGGTACGGTACGGAGGATACTCTATTCAACCAATTGCGTGATAGAATTTTTAAGGCCAATTTAGCACCAAAATTTACACCTACTGCTAAGGTGTCGATGGTTGGAGCTATGATGCCTGCAGCTATCATTGAGGCCCAGATGATGCGTATTTGTCCGCTCAGCACTCAGTGGAAATGGGAGGCTCTTCCTCATGGTGATGATGCCTATCTTGTGAGTTTTCCATCCTTCGAGGAATTATAGCATGTTGATGGTATTCAGATGTTGGTTCAATCTCACAATGCTAAGATTGTTATCAGTATTTGGGAGGTACAGGATATACAACCTAAGTTTGTTCTGCCTTGTGTGTGGGTTCATGTGGATGGGGTTCCTCATACCATCCGTCACTTCCATGGCTTATGGGCGGTTGGATCTCTACGTGGTATGACAGCGGATGTTGATTTGCCGACCCTGTATAGTCACAATATTGTGTGCATTTGTGTGGCAATGATGAACCCTAATGCACTGCAAAAGTGTCTGGATGCCAAAGGGCCCTATATTTGTAATATTGCTACTTTGAAGTTGAAAGGTTTTGACTATACTTTTTGCCAAGAGACACCGGACTTCGTCCCTGATCACACTTTTACTCCTCTTTTCTGGAGACGTAAGGGGGACGATTCTGATGAGGACGATGGAACTAGCTAGAAGGAGAAGGAACCGTCTGTCGATGATAGTACTTCTCAGACTCAGGGAATCAAATGGAGATTAATAATGCGGGTGCCCAGCCAGCTACGGAAGGTCCTCTAGGCAATAAAGTTTCTTCTTTGCCTATTTGTGTGGTCATGCCTTTCAATCATTGTCCTCAGACTCCCCGGGGTAAAGCTATTGTGGATGCTGCACAACGCTCTCGTTCTGCTTTTCAGCGTCCAGGAGTATCTTTGTTTGCTTCAGGTTCATGGGCTGGCTTGGGGGACATGATTCACCTCGAGATACCCCTGACGTCGAGGACATATGGTGGCCCAGTGGTGCCTTCTGCTGGGTCATCACTGGCCCAGGTTTCTTCGCTGATCACCCCTGCTTCTTTTTCGCCAAATTCGCCGGTGGCCCATTCCTCCTCCCCGCTCATCAACGCTGCATCACCGTTGTAGGCGGCAGCAGCCCAACCCGCCTCGCCATCTGCTGCGCGGGTGTCTGCTGAGGAACAGCGGCCCGTCAGCCCTTCAGCAGGCCACCGGTGGCTAGCTCTCGCCCCGCCGAGTCGGACTGCAATGGTTTTTCGGCCACAGGAGGGCCTAGCTGGTGGGCAGCTACCCTCGATAAAGGACGAGCCCCTGCCTATGACCAAAGCTTCGGCGGCGTCAGAGGAATTCGTTTTGGCGGTCGAGTCAGCTGTGGGGGTGTTGGTCCTTCTACGCAGGCCCCTGTAGTTGGCTCTCTGAAGAAGAAGGCCTCGGCATTCCTGGCGCTGCGAAGGAGTGGAAGACACATGCCGAGCACGGACGGCGCTTCAGCAACGGACGTGGATTCTTTGGAGAAAGCCATGTGCAGGAAAGATGAAAATAACCTTGATACTAGTGGTAATCCCTCTTCATCCAAGTCATTTATTTATTTTTCTTCTACTAGCATTTCTACTAAGCTAAATTCAGTTGGAATAAGTCTGGGTAAGAATGCTAGTGATATTTCTGTTTCTGCCAAGGTCTTGAGGCGGATGGAATTTGACCGGTTAACGGTTGTTCCAAAAGCTTCGGCCTCTTATATTTCCACTTACTCGGATGATGAGGATACAAACACCACAACAGATGGTTAGCTCCTGTCTCACCTAGTATGTGAAGTTCTAGAAGTTGGTTTGGACGAGGACAGATTAAGCCCAATATATGAGCTAACTGCTTCTGGTCGTAAATCGACTTCTGGGAAAAGTGTAATAAATATTGTAAACGAGATCTTGTTCCTAAATCTATTATTGTTTCCCAATGAGTGGCCCTTTTTTATGAATATCAAAGGTCTTTGGCACTTGGCTAAACATTTACACATTGCACTTTGTTCTAGGAAACATAATTTAGATTTTGTGGCTATCTCTGAAACGTGTAGACGGGAATTCTCACAGAGTATACTAGATCGCCTATCGGGTGGTTTAGACTTTGTGTGGCATTCCCATCCTCCTAGGGGACGATCTGGGGGCGTTTTACTCGGCGTGTAGGCAGATACCATGGATATATTAGCCGTTTTGGAAGGGGGTTTCATATAAAAATTCACATCCGTAACAAAGCTGATAATTTCATATGGAGTCTGGTCATCGTATATGGTGCGGCCCAAGAGAATTTTCAGGCTAATTTTCTTTGGGAATTGGTGAACTTAGCAAAGGATAATATGTACCCTATTCTTATAGGGGTGATTTTAACTTTCTTAGGTTTCCATACGAGAAGGGTAAAGGCCGTTTTGACGATCATTGGTCTTTCCTTTTTAACACTGTCATTGAGAGTCTTGATTTAAAGGAAGTAACAATGATTGGAAGACAATTTACTTGGGATAATTCTTTGTCGGAATCTACATAAGAAAAACTTGATCGTGTATCGATGGACTCAGATTGGGAAGATCATTTCCCTCTAGTCTCGGTACATGCTCTAGAACGTATTGAGGCTCTGTCAGATTACCACTGGGTTACCATCGCCCCGTTGGGCCCGTCTGTTCAAATTTGAACTTGGATGGCTTCTAGGAGATGGTTTCCAAGAGATGGTGAAAGCAGTTTGGGAAAGACCGGTTGTTGGTGATACCCCAATCCAGAGGTGGAATAATAAAGTGCGTATGACACAAAAACATCTCAGGGGTTAGGCGTGACACACAACTAGTATCCTTAAAAAATAAAAACTTAGACTTCCAGCTACTATTGATGACCTCGAAGCTTTGGCCGAAACCTGTCTGTTAACTCCACCGAAAATTGAGCTCAAAAGCCAATCAAATGCGGAGATTTCCTAGTTATTATGTGAAGAGGAACTCAAATGATATCTGTGTTCTAAATAGCAGTTTATTTTGCATGGGGATTCGAATACTAGATACTTCCACAGTGTAGCCAATGGCAGACACAAGAAGAAATATATTCATTCCTTAATGCATAATGACAAGCCGATTGAATGACATGAGCACCTGAAATCTTACATTATGAATTATTACAAAGGTTTGTTCGGGGAACCGGAGGAAGGTTCTTTCTCAATGGATGAATCTCAAACAACCGATGTACCCCAGGTTTTTGATGAGGAAAAAAATTATCTGACCGCTCCCTATTCTGAGGACGAAGTCATATTAGTTGTTTTCCAAATGGAACACAATAAGGCCCCTGGTCCTGATGGATTCCCATTTTACCAAACTTTTTGGGATGTCATCAAAACAGATCTTCTAGACATGTTCAGTGCTTTTCACATGGGTCAACTAGATCTCTTTCGTTTGAATTTTGGTGATATTATCTTATTACGTAAGGTTAATGAAGCAGAACGGATCCAACAATATATACCCATATGTCTTCTTAATGTTAGTTTTAAGATTTTTACCAAAGTCGCTACTATCAGGTTAAACTCAATGGCTGATCATGTTGCTAGACCTTCGCAAACTTCTTTCATGCAAGGTCGAAACATTCTCGACGGTGTGGTAACATTACATGAAATGGTTCATGAACTTCATAGGAAGAAATTGAATGGAGTAATACTTAAAATCGATTTCGAGAAATCTTATGATAAAGTTAAATGGTCTTTTCTCCAGCAAGCTCTTAGAATGAAACGTTTTTCATCTGAGTGGCGTGCTTTAATCAATATCTTCATGGTTGGAAGTAGTGTTGCCATCAAAGTCAATGACAATGTTGTGCAACTACTTCTAGACCAAAAAGGGCTAAGACAGGGAGATCCATTATCACAATGCTATTTAATATAGTGGCTGATATGTTATCTATCTTGATTGAGCGTTCTAGGTCCGAGGATCAAATTGAAGGTGTGATTCCGCACCTTGTGGATGGTGGTGTCAACACCCGGATTTTTAATCCCAGAAGCCCATTATGCCATACCTCGCAATCCCAGGATTACCATTTTTGCGAGACATAACGGCTTGGATATCACAGTACATCATCCATTACAAACCATACATAAGGTCTTACACAAATAAGGATCTCATGATCCAGTCTTTAATACAACAAGCAGCGGAAATAAAAGATAAGCGTAGCAGTGGGGTCCATCTTCAGGGGCACAGGCAATGCTGACGAAGGCAGATAATCCTAGTTATCATAGCCGTCCTGATGACCATCCTCTTGATAGTCTCCTTCATAGTCTGGCCATAAGAATAGCCAGGGACAAAAGCCATGAGTACTCTTTAAGTGCTTGTAAAGTACCACTAACAAGTAGTATAATTCTAAGTTAAAGTGCTAGATCTAAATTTGACTATAAAGTTAAGTTTGAAACCTAAGCTGAGTTCAGAAGCAAAGAAAGATAAAGTAAACTTCTAGAATCATTTAAGTTGGGAAGCTATTGTCATAAACACAACCCTGTTGTGGTCAAGTCAAGATTCATAATTCATATCAAGTTATTTAGAAAACATCTGACAACGAAACAGTATGGCCATTCCAACTGTCCATAAGCGCGGACACGGCTATTCGAATAGTTTGACACTCTACAGAGGTGGTACACTTTCACCACAAGATTCGATACATCTGTCAGGGATAACCCTGAATCATCATACTTAGTATGCAGATAATCAAACATAACCTTCCCTTTACACACCCTAGTATAAGCACCTCTCCTATGAGCATGGCCTCCCAACCATGACCATCAGTCATCTTGGGCACTGCATAGGTGGACAACATTGAGAGGTAGCCTCAGCTCAGACCTCTCCCGTGAGGGAACTAATACTAATGCATATAAATTTCCAGCTAAGCCTTACCCAATTCAGGTAATGTGGTTGTACGGTAAATTTGGAATGGTATCGCATCCGAATCCAACCATCAGTTTTATAAAAGGGTTAAGGCTCATGCCTCAACATTTTCATCATCACCAATCATTGGTGTTTCTCCACACATGTCAAAACATCTCAATAGAATGACTCATCATTCCAAGGTTTTCATAATTCATTTTCACCAAGTGCTCCCATCTAAAGTGACTCAAGTTTTTGATCTACTCTAAAATACTAAGTTAAGAGTGTTTACTAAGATGGAAAAGAGGGGTTCAATCGCAAGCCATAGAATGACATCTAAAGGGTTCTAAGTAGGTCAAGTTTTATACTTTTTATGCTACCTTCAAAACAAGTAAAGAACTTTGTGTAAACTAAGGGAGGTAAAACTTATCAATAAGACTTGAGGTACTACTAGTGAAAGAGGTGTGATCAAAGCATGCTTAAGGCATCTTTGCTAAACCATCTAGTTTGCTAAGCACTAAACTTGCAAGGGTTAATCTTGGGTATTGCTAGCTTGCTAAGGGTAGCTTGCACTGATAATGGTGGCTTGCCTTGGTTGGTGCAGTGGTTGATGTTTTCTTCGTCTTCGTCTTGATAGCACTCCTCCTCCTCGTAAGCTTGGTCGGTACTATCTTCTATAAAGACATACGGGGTACACAATCACCAAACAATACTTAACTAAGCTAAGTAGCATTCTAGGACACACATTTGATGATCTATTATCATCACAAGCATCACAAGTTTAATTCAATAGTTTCACCCTTTTTATTTTAGAAAAGTAATTTCTACTCATTGAAAAATTAACTAAGATTTAATATTCACCACTTACAACATGGCATCATATGGACACATGTCCTTACCACATATTCTAACATGTGGGAATGAGATTTAAGGGTTGTATCAATATTACTTTGGTTTAGGTTCATTATTTAATGATTTAAAGTGACTAGAAATGCCTATATAGCATTATTTTGGTACTAGTCCAAAGTCACTGCATGTAAACCTTAATATTATTACATATTTGGATAGGTATGATGAAGTGTGATTTTTGAGAGTTGGAATCAACTCAAAAGCTCACTTGGTTGATTTTATAAAAATGTTGCAAGTTGCAAATGCTTCTGTTTTGTTATTTTTATTAGGAGAGATCTATAACTTTAATTGAATTAAATCCAACGGGCTTGGATAGATCATTTCAAAACCTTTCAGACAAAATTAGTTTCATGCAATTTGGGTTTGTAAAACTATCTGAATAGAATTTTAAACTAGTGGACAGAAACTAGATTTAACTAAAAAGGAAAATCCAGATTTGAACGGGTGGGCTAGCGCGGGAAAAGACTTGGGCCGGCCCAGTGGTGCTCCGCGGCGCGAGGCTCAGCTGACAGGGGGTCCCGCTTGTCAGCGGCACTTAACACGCGAAACGGTACGCGTGTTGTGGGCCGTAGGATTAGAATAGGAATCTACAGCTGAGGGTCGTTGTCGACGACGAACAGGTCACCGGCAAGCTCGAACCCTAGCAGCTCGGTGGGGGTCTGCTGGGGACGTACCAGGGCTCCAGCAGGGTCGACGAGGCGGGAAAACAAACTGGAAGACGACGGCGAGGCTAGGCGCGGTTGCGGCGGAGCTTGGGGTGGTCGCAATCAGCGGCGTCCTTCTCCTCCTGCTGCGGCGGCTCCGACTCCAATTCCGGCGAGGTAGAGTGCACCTTGCTCCGGCTAGGGGTGTGTGATGTTCAGAGAGGTGAGGGAGTGCAATGGTGTGGAGAGAAGAGGCTGGGGAGGGCTCTTTTATAGGCCCGACGGTGAGACCGAGCGGGATGGGCAGGTGACGGTGGCGACATGGCTACGGCGGGGTCGAGGCATGGCTGAGGGTGGCGATCGATGGGCGGTCCCCTGGCGGTGCTCTAGGAATTGAATGCGGCGTAGGGGCGGTGGCACGCGTTCTGGGCGAGGTGGCGCTCTGAGAGGCAGAGGCGGCGGTGTCCATGGCGAGCGGTGGCTGTGAGGCGTTGGGCAGCCAGCGGGGGTGTCTGGGGGGTTCTCCAGGTCGAGGCGGAGCGGAGGGCGCGGGCTGTGGCCAAGGGGCGGTCTAAGCGAGCGGGGACAGAGCATGCTCTGGGGGCGGCGTCGGCATGCTCGACCAGCTCCAGGCGTGGCGGTTCCTGGCTGCTCTGCCCTCTGTCTCTGGCCTGGGGCTGGTTGGACGGTGGAGGTGGACCAGTGGCGGTGTGCTAGACATGGCGAGAGAGGTTGGCGGCTGCTGTGGCGCGATGTCGCCGGTGGGGGTGCTCAAGGTGCTCGGCCTTAATGGCCATGACCATTTGGTCATGTGCACAGGGTGTGGCCGGGCTAGCAAAAGGTAGGGCTGGTACTGAGGGAACAAGGGTACAAGGTTAGGCACAAACGGTGACCAAGATCACTGCTCAAAACAGTGTTTCGAATTTGGCCAGATTTATGCACACAAGCTGTTTGATGAAATGGCTGAAAGAGAAAACGTTTTGAATTTTGGTTTCAAATTTTTTGAGTGATCTCCACTAGTGCTAGGTAGTCTCTGTTTGCAAGGGTTTTGAAAGTGGAGCTCAAATGGATGGGTTTTGAAATAGGGGTGATCTATGCATATGCATTAGATTCAATTTTCAAATGCCAATTAAAATAAGTAAAAGAATGTTTTTAGTAGATCAAAAGGTGGGCCTTGGTACCTCATTATGTGTACTAGCAAGGGGTACAAAGATCAAGAATTGTTTCTGTTAAGAAATGAGTACTAGGAATAGCCAAAGTAGTGTAGTGGATTAAAATGCCCAAAATGACCATTTCTCCCTTTTTAATTCTTTCTGATTTGATTTTCTTTAGGAAAAGTTTGGGAATGATGTAGATGATGTTTAAATCACCTAAGCAACATTTTACAAGCATTGGATCATACAATCATGGCAATTCAAACAACTCCTATTTTAAATGCACACACATATGAATGCTTTCATATTAAATTTGGAAAAGTTTTTGTTAACCCCATTTTTGGTTGATTTTTTTGGTTGATTTGATCTTGATAAGCTTGGATTTAAGTTTTGGGATGTTACAGGTGGCTTATCTATACTTCAATATGCGGACGATACAATTCTCTTTATGGAACATGACCTCCAAAAAGCCAAGAACCTAAAAGTCATACTTTTAGCTTTTGAGCAACTTTCGAGATTAAAAAATAACTTCCATAAAAGCGAATTGTTCTGTTTTGGTGAGGCCCAGGATGTGGCTAGCCTTTAAAATGAGCTCTTCGGTTGTAGTCATGGTGTTTTTCCGATCAAATACTTGGGCATCCCGGTGCATTACCGAAGGCTTACAAATGCTGAATGGAAAATCGTGGAAGAAAGACTACCGTTGCGTTTGAGTGGCTAGAAAGGAAAATTACTCTCTACAGGGGGAAGATTGGACTCATAAATTCAGTACTTAGTAACATGGTATTGTATATGTTATCTTTCTTTCAAATACCAAAAGGTGTCTTCAAATGGTTAGATTATTTCTAATCAAGATTCTTTTTGTAGGGAGATAAAGAGAAAAAAGAAACATAGACTGGCTAAATGGAGTGTGTTGTGTCGACCCAAAGAACAGGGTGGGCTAGGTATTCATTATCTGGAGATTAAGAATACAGCCCTACTTTGTAAATGGCTCTTCAAGTTATTAACTGAAGAAGGGATATGGCAAATTCTTATTAAAAGAAAATATGTTGGTTTAAAAGCATTGTTCCAGATGGTTTGGAAACCGGGTGACTCTCACTTTTGGGTTGGCCTGATGGCGATAAAGAAACATTTTCTATGCTTCGGCACAGTTTCTATTAATAATGGGTCTCAGGTAATGTTTTGGGAGGATAAATGGCTAGGTAATGCTACCCTCCGAGAATAATATCCTTGTTTGTATTCCATTGTACATTATAAGGAAGAAACGATTGCCACAGTGTTGGAATCATTTCCACCCAATGTAACATTCAGAAGGGATTTAATTGGTGCTAGAGTTGACACTTGGATCATGTTGCTACATTGTCTAGCACATGTACAATTGTTGGAGGAGCTAGATGAATTTCGATGGAATCTAACTGAGATTGGTTCTTTCTCTGTTAGCTCTTTTGCTTTAACCTAGATAATAGGATGATCTGGAAGATGAAGATACCTCTTAAAAACAATTTTTTTGCTTGGTACCTTTACCGAGGGATTTTCCTTACAAATGACAACCTTATTAAGCTGAATTGGCATGGGAATCCGGGGTGCGCGTTTTGTCATCACGATGAGACAATCAAACACATGTTTTTCCAATGTATTTTTGCATGGTCTATATGGTCAGTCACCCAAGCAGCTTCTAGATTGTATCCACCATGTAGTATTGCCAACATTTTTGGGAATTGGTTACATTGTATAGATAACAAGTATAAGATACTTTTTCGGGTCGAAACGATTGCCTTTATTTGGTCGCTATGGCTATGTAGAAATGATAAGGTTTTTAATGATATAAACTGTTCTCTTCTGCAGGTTATTTACAGGTGTACAAATACCCTTCGGACTTGGTCGGCACTACATCATGTGGAGTATCGTGACCTTTTTACGGAGGTGTATACGAGGCTGGAAGATACGGCACGAGACCTGTTCACCAGACATGGATGGCAGCATAATCTCTGGATTGGCCCACCTTCATCACCCTAGGCGTTATTGCAATTACCCATATTGATATGTAATCCACCTACATCGTTTTATTTTATGTTGGATTTACTATACTGGTGTTAGCTATATGCATCCTAGTTATGCAGAGGCCAGGTGTAATATTTACTCTAAGTAATAAAAGCGCCCTTTATCGAAAAATATGGATGCCTCCAACAGGAATTTCTGCAGTACCTATGAGGCACTGATCACTGCCATCTATGGAATAGACCTACATGAAGATAACATAAGTGATTAAATAAAATTTCAGTCTATAATAAGGGACATAAAGATGACAAAAGGTATGTTATAATTCTTGCATACTACTATCAATAGTAACAAGATAGACATACCAATACAATGTGTCATAACACAATAGCACAAACTATATACTATAGAAAGTACAACAACTATGTATACTATTGTCATAAAACAACAGCACAAATTATATACTACATAAAGTGTATACTATAGAAATTGTATTTGTTTAATTCTATTGCATGAACATCTGTGCAAGAAACTGATAATGGAGCTAGTTCTGAAACTCCTAACATCGTCATACATGTTGTCAACTATGTAGTATGGTACAGTGTTGTCTTCTATACTTTTGACTAAACCTTTACTATTTACAATCCAATCTGTGATCATTACAATAAGAAGGATGCCAATATAAGCACAAGAACAATTAAACATGTACCTCACTCTAACAAAATTAAAAATAATGGAATAGAAATTGGTAATGGACCTGCATTGACCAGCACAACAACCTGGCCGCATAGTAGCAGTTAATCAAATAATCAGCCAGAGAAAGAAGATATTGATGGAGAATGCATCAAATAAAAACAAAAATACTCATACTAACCCAATGACATGGACACATAGTGCTTGAGTGGCTATATAACAAGAAATGTAAAAATACTATGTTTACAAGGGAACTCCATACTTGTGTATTTTGGGCCCTTGGCTGGAAACCATGTCTCTCAACAACAGATGATCTTACAATCTTTGGAGTTATGAGTGGTGTGAAACCTTTCTTTGAGACCTCAGCAATATCCCAATTTACAAGGGCCATTTCCAAAAATTAGCTTCATTCTTCAAGTAGTAGAACTTTGAACCACTAACCTGTGCAGGACCGTACATTTTTTGTAAAAGGAGTAGGACAAATTTAGGCATCTACTCATATTAGGAGTTCATACTTCGTTTTACAAGAAAAAATAAAGTAATTAAGTACAAGTTGTTGGAAATATGCCCTAGAGACAAATAATAATATGGATTATTATCACGTTTCATACAGTTTATGATTAAGTTTTATATCATGCTATAAATATATTGATAGGAAACGTCAATACATGTGTGATATATAAACAACCAGGAGTTCCCGGGGAAGCTCTAGTCACTGATTCATTAGTCAACAAATGATCAAGGTTTCCTGGTCATGTGGCATTTATGCCAGTTGACAATGGAGTCACCTCATTAGGAGAATGAGATGATGAGCTATACCCAACCTAAGCATCATGACCCGATCATGTCACGAAGTTCAAGTTACGATGATTAGAATAGACATAGTGTCCTATTTCTTAGACTGTGAGACCATACCAATCACTATTACCCGAGGATACTTAGATAGCATCAGACATCATCTGGTGACTCGGTGATCATAAAGGTGTGTTTAGTTATTCGGAGGAATATTTGAGGCAATATGCGTCAAGATCAGGATTTGTCCATCCACGTGACAGAAAAGATACTCGAGTGGCCACTTGGAGAAGTTATATCCAATAGTTGCGCAGCATGTGATTTGATCACAGGGATATCACTTGTCGGAACGAGTCAAATAGCATTTGTTGATAACGAGCTTGAACACGACATGGTGATGTAATTGATCAGTTCTCAGACAATGCAAGTATCGAGAGACAAAAGGAATACGACACGATGTTCATGGTTCAATGACGAAAGATTTCGTGGAATGCATAGGGATCAACATGGCCATCCATGTCCCTCTGATGATCATTAGTACAGGAGGGTCCTGACCATGTCTGGAGTATTCCCAAACCGTGGGGTATCACACTTAAGATCTTGATGATGCTCAAGGAGTGTTTTGTTATCGGCAGAATCACCGAAGAAAAGAGAGAGAGAAAACCGGAAGGGTTTTGGTAAGTCTGGAGGATGTCCGGAATGATATGGAAGGAGTTCCACATCAACAGGGATTGAATAATATGTAAGTGAATGTTGAATATTGATTTAATCATTCATTTATTTATTCAATAAAATAAAAAGAATTAAAAAGGATCAAATACCTAATTGAGCCAAAATCTGGAGGGAAAAGGGCCCATGAGGGAAAGACCAAAGGGAGGAAGGAGGAGGGGTGGTCGGCTATGGGCCAAGGCACCCTGCATGGGGCCCACTTGGTCCCTGGCCAGCAGCGGTCATCCCTCCCCTCTCCCCTCTCCCTTTTGTCTAGTCCCACATGGCTAAGGCAATTGCCCATGTGGGGGTTTTCCCCCTATATAAATAGAGGTATTTTCACAAATTAAATACACAATAATCAATAAAAGGTTACCTCTCATTTGGGTAGACCTCCAGTTGATTCTCTCTCTCCCTCCCGTGACCGTGGTCCCAAGTCCGGATCGCGCGAGCAGGAGTCTTCTTCACCGTGAAATGCCATCGCGCTGCGGGATACAGATCCAGAAGCTCTACTTCCGCAACTGCTGCTGGACAGGAGGAGCAGGAGTCATCGTCATGCACCGAACGTGTGTAACTCCCTATGATGTACAACACTTGGGGCTCTAGGAGTCGTTGGAGCCACAAGAGCTATCGGGACTTCAACACGACCTTGAGGTCGGCTTCGGTTTGTCTACAACAACCACGCTCTCCCGAGCATTGACAACTCTTTTCGGTCTTCAAGGGTAAGTTCACAAAAATCCCCTCCCATTACTGCATTACTAATAGATAGGTCCTGGCATAGGAGTTCTTGGCGTAGGAAAAATTTATTGTTTTCATGCACGAACCCCTAAAGTGGTATCAGAGCTAGATCTATGCGTAGTATTGCTAGTACGGGTAGAACACACGAGTTGTAGCGTGTGGGCATTGATCTTTTAGTTGTTACCCTCCAACGTGTACTTGTGTATACTGCGGTAATGCTTGATGAAGTGGCTCCCAACCAACTTTACGCATTCATTCGCGAGACTGGTCCACGCTTGATATACGGTTTGTACCGTATAAAGTGGCCTTGAGGGGTGTTTGTCTCTCTCTCATTAGTTGGTATACTATTTCCAAAGGAGGGCCCCAAAAGGGGTGTAATATAGACAACTACTTGATCAATGTTGTGGTGGAAGTTCGTAGGTAAGAATGGTACTTGTATGAAAGCCCTATCAGCCACGTAAAACATGCAAAGATAAAGTAGGGCGTCTAACTTTGTTTTGCAAGGGGCATTGTGATGTGATATGGTTGTGGCAAAGGTAAAGTAGTTTACTTTTTGTTGCTAAGTAGTAGTAGATTGTCATGGAGATGATGGACTACCACGCCGGAGGCACCGGTACCCTGGTGCCTATGGCGCCTGAACCCTGGCGCCGGAATCCGGTGGCGCGGGATGAAGATCACAGCGTAAAGGACCATATCACATTGCACTTACATTCAATGTTCATTGTTTGTGCATATTATTGTGTGCTAGTATTAGATACTTGACAGTAGCCTAAGATGATCCCTATTCAAAATACCAATGAAAGTGTTCTCCTTTAGTGTGCACCACCAAGAAAATTCTTTGTTATGAGGCAGGCCGTGATGATCGGGTGTCACACATATCTGCATTCGCATACGGTGGGTTTAAGTCATGTTTCATAGCGGATACACTAAGGTTGAGTTGGCGAGCCTAGAATGTGTAGACATGGCCTCGGAACATGGATGGTCGAAAGATCAAGCACGTGTCGCATGAATGATGTGATCTATGTTTCGGCATCCACCTTTGCAACTATATCGCCGACCGTGACGATCGGGGGTGGTGTAGTGAATAGGGATCGTGTAATCACTAAAACCCTTCTGGGGATAGGAGTTTTTAGTGGAGTTATTGTTTTAACTCACATAATTATAAACAGTCTAAATTCCTTTTTGCAATTATAAATGTAGAACATGGTTCTCCCCGATGCTACCTTACCAATTGACGATTGGTTAGAAGGAGAGAAGCTCAAACTAGATGGATCCAACTTTTCTATGTGGGTTGCGTGTCTCCATGTTCTTCTTAGTGAGAATGATGTGGTCGACTATATACTCTACAAGACGGGTTTGGAGCAGCCCTATTTCTATGAGACCCCACAGCAGCGGGAAGACCCGCTATTACCGTTATGAGATGTCCACCTTCATATTAGTGACGATGCGCTTCGGAATCGTTGGTGAGCTGTGGCCAATTATGGTTAATCTTGACCCTCCTGCAATAATGGTACAACTTAGATCACATTTCATGGAGCAAGTGCGCATATGGGAGCATGAGCTGATGGGGGATTTCCTCTCTATAAAGATGGAAGAGAACTCTTCACTGGAGAGCCACTTGGAGCGCATGCATGATGCGTACACGAGGCTTGCTTACTTCCTGGATAACTGGTTGACGAACTCTTTTGCAGTAAGCGTGGTGCTGCGGTCGCTGCCACCAAGCTAGCAAGCACACACCAGGACTTGCATCATGAGAGGTGATACAGAAACACTGGATTTCCAGGAGTTCATATTATGTTTCAGGAACGTAAAGGTTGAACCTATCGCCAGAGAGGTCCTCGATGACGAAGATATATTTTATATATAGTTTTATAAATGTTATAATCTTGAAAACACTTGTTGTAGTGCTAAAGTATTTGATACTTATTCTGTTTTGGTGAAAACAGGTCCTTCTGCATGAAAGCTGCTTGTTGAAGAGGAGGTGACGTTGCGTGTTGATGGCGAGCATAATGATGATGGCCAACGACACTCTCCCTCGACATTTATCACTTAGTTTATCGTTTTTGGATGGTTATTGTAATCGATGGATTGTGATCTTCTTTAGTGTGTCTCACACTTCATGAGACGGTTATTCATATGAATTTGTAACAAACAGTTGTTATGCTTCTATGAATGATTTCTATTTGCATTCACATGTTGTTCGATTATGTGTGAATTATCCTTGTTGTGAAATTAATTGATAATGCATGAACATTTGTAAAATATTGAAAATTCCTTGAAAATACCCAACTTAATGATATATTCATTTTGAATGAAACCATTGTTTAAATTCAAAGTCATGTTGATAATATGTGAAAGTTATTTGATTTCTTGTCACATATGAATCGTGCCCAAGTTTGGCAAGGTGACTAAAACACCATGTATTGCATGAATGCAAAGTATTTGATGAATTGTTGAAAGAGAATGCATATTCGATGTATTCTATTTCAACAAAATGGTGTTTATTATTATATGATTGTTTGAATTTTGTAAAGAGGTTTACCAAAGGAAACATGAGCATGAAACTATTTGATTTGATCAAAATATTTCATCATCCAAGGGTATTAAAGATAAAAGAGAATCTAATTACTATGATTTGATCAATAGTAATGAAATTCGACCTTATGTGATTGACATAAGAAATTGTGAAATGCAGTGTGATGACCCACAATTATAGGGGGTGTATCGCATTATTTTTGATAAGTAAGAGTGTTGAACCAACCGAGGAGCAGAAGGTGTTGATGAGTGACTTGGATCAGGAATTCTCGGTAAATACTTAGCAAATGGATTTTTAGGGGTTTTTTATAATGTAGATAAATAAAGTGCGAGTAAATAAAAGACAATGATAATAGTTGCAGCAAGTGGCCCAATCCTTTCTTTAGCAAAGGACAAGACAATTGTATTACTTAAGATGACCAAACGTTCTCGAGGACACATGGGAATATTATCAAGTGCTTTCGCTTCATATAGTTGATTAATCTTCTTTGGTTGGATAAGTGTTGTGTGGGTGAACCTGTGCTAATGTACTGACCTTCCTAGGACTAATACATACTTGTGATTATACCCCTTGCAAGCATCCGCAACTACAAGAAAGTAATTAAGATAAAAACCTAACCATGGCCATAAACTTTGAGATCCTACACTCCCTTATCCAAAGGTTTCCTAATGGGGGTTCAGGTTTCTGTCACTCCGGCAACCCCACGATTAGTAGCCAAATACACAATGCATTCCCATAGGCCCATAAAGGTGAAGTATCATGTAATCGACGTTCACATGACACTACTACAACAATAACACCACAACTTAAGTATCAACCATTGAATCTTTCTCAACACAATTCCACTAGTAACAACATGACTTCTCCCATGTCCTCAAGAACTAAACGAACTACTCACGAGACATCATATGGATCAAGATCAGAGATAAAATAATGATAAGTAACAATCTGAACATGAACAATAATTCAATGGTTCCACTCAATAGCATCAACTACAATAAGTAATCAACACCGGGAAAGTTTCCCCTAAGAACTATGGAAGATTCAACCCAATTGTTACATCGGTACGGAGTGATGGTGATGGTGCTGGTGGAGATGATGATGATCCCGATGAAGTACAGCTTGATGATGGTGTTGATGGCGATGATCTCCCCTCTCCGGGAAGCAATTTCCCTGGCATATTTCTGCCTACCGGAGAGCTCTTTCTCTCTGCAGTTTTCCGCCCCGTAGAGGCGGTGAAATCTTTCTGTGTTGCCCCCCGAGTCTTAGGGTTTCGAGGTGATTATATATGCCAAAGGGCGATGCTAGGAGTGGGCCAGGGTGGCCACACCACCTGGTGGCGCGGCCAGGGGGAACCGTGCCACCAGGGGGTGTGGGCCCACTGTGGCGCATCTCCGCTCCTCCTTCTGGCTTCCTTCGTCTTCTGGAAAAATAGGATTTTCCATATATTTTCTGGGATTTTCTGATCTTCACGAATTTTGCTTCCAAACAGTGCTTTTTCCATCAGAATCCTGACTCCGGTGCTTCATCCTCCAAAAATCATCAATCTTGCAAAAATAGATGAAATAACATAAGCAATATCTCTTAATATGAAATATATAAATGAATAACAGTGAATTATGATATAGAATAGTGATGCAAAATGGATGTATCAACTCCCCCCAAGCTTAGACTTTGCTTGTCCCCAAGCAAAAACTAAGCTCAATAAACATGTCCACAGGTTTATGGAGTGAAGTGTCGATAAAGAGAATACGGACAAGAAGCATCACATTCATAAATACACAAATCATAATAGAAAACAACTCACTATTATATAGTTCAACTTGCAATGAGTAAGGGAAACACAATAAAGATACACAAAGTAAATCATAATTGGTAATGGCAAACTTTGTTCTTGGTCATAGAATGGTTAACAAATTGCAGGAATCAAACTTAATGGGTTTTCAATGATAGCTTTCAAAGTAATATTCACTTAGATAAGAGCAGTGTGCAAAACAAGGAACATAAGAAACATGATTGAATAAATCATCATATGGATGACTGAATCATAACAACTCAAATGCTTGCTTAAGATATAAAGGAATAGATTTACTGACTCAACTAAAAAGTAAAAGAAAGGCCCTTCGCAGAGGGAAGTAGGGATTTCAAGTCTCATAAAGAGCTTCCAAAAATTATGGTACTTACTAGCTTTCAGCTCTAATTTCCCCTATCATAAGCATCTTGAGGTGATTGAGGCTAATGTGAGGAAAATATGAGTTATATTCTTGACAAGTTATAAGTTAGAAGTCTCATACCCCTTGAGTACGAGTACCAGACCTCATGCTACTCAACTTTGGTTTCCGGTAAGTTCTTGTCATTGTAAGTGTATGTGTATCATAGAGAACCGCCAACGGGGTAGCCCTTGCCCCATGACACGGGAGATATCCCATATCAAAATGATAAGGCAACAGACAGTGAGCATCTCAGCGATCTTTTTATTTGCTATTTGCATAGGTTTTTATTGAATATGCTTCATAGAATGCCACTATGGTTATGCTGCAAGTTTCCACCATGATTAGGCATGGCTTAGGCTAGCCGCCCAGGCGTTTCTCTAACACATATACAAACTCCATGAGCTTACAAGCTCCCATTTTATTTCACACCACCGGCATCCATAAACAAAAGAACATGATATCAACTAAATAATAAGTGCAATGTTGAAAGAGGACCCCATGACAACATGGTTTTGCTAACTCCCAACTTATAAAATGCAAGCATACAAGCTTCATAAGATAGTCACAATGGTTCAAAATTATTAAGTACAATAAAATAACGTGTTCCATCAAGTTTGTGAGAGCTTTAATCACTAGTTTTCACATAACAACTTTAATTTGGAAGATAGATAAAACTCGAGAATTTACTTGAAGTAGCAATCATGCTAATAGGTAGATATGGTGGACACAAATGGCATAGGTTTTAGTTCAAGGATTGGATGCACGAGAAGCATTCCCTCTCAGTACAGGTTTTTGGCTAGCAAGGTTGGGTAGCAAGCAATAATAGTTGAAGGAAACAAACATACAAGTGATAGAAACAATCATACAATCTTCCTTGGAAGCACAAAAGATCTTAACTAGAGAATACTGAGCTTATGAGCCAAACAAGAAAGAAAGATGATGAAATTATATTAAAAGTACTTTTCTCTTTTCCATTCAATCCTTAAATAATGTTGCTACTGACCAGAGCTAAATGTGCCAAAACCAATTAAATTTACTTGATGATCCCAAATTGATACCAATACTAACAACAAGATCAATCATATAACAGAAATTGTAAACTAAAATAATGTAGGGTTTCGTAGCATGGAAAAAAAAATTTCTACCGCATACAAACAAACAAGCCAAGATCTATCTACTAGATTGTAGCAACGAGTCGATGGAATAACTCACCCTCGAAGATTCCAAAGTGTTTAACGAGAGCAGATTCTCGTGGGTGATGTAGTCGTACTCTTTCCGATCTCAAGATCGCGTAGACGATCCTTCCGGCGCCGCGTTCCGGCAGCGCTCCCGCAATCGGTCACACGTTCGGTACTCGACGAAGACCTTCCTCTCCCTTGTTCCAGCAGGTAGCAGAGGTTGTAGCACTCTCCTCGCGATTCCGGCAGCACAACGGTGTGGTACCGGAAGTAGAGGGGAGATCTCGCAGGGCTTCGCCTTAAGCCGGAGTGAGTATGGTGGAGTATGAGAGGGCTCCTCGGCGATCTAGGTTTTAGATACACCAAGGAGGAGGTGCTAGAGCCAGCGGCTAGGGTTTGGGGCACCCCAAGTCGGCGGCTAGGGCAACCCTGGGAGGTGGCGGCAGCAGCAGGAGGTGGTGGCGCCAATCTAGGGTTTTGGAGGAGAGGTACTTGTGTGCTAGGAGGGGCAGCCCTGCCCCTCCCTTTATAGGTGGGAGGCGTGGCCAAGGGGAGGGGAGTCCCTCCCCAACTCGGCTTGGAGGTGGGCCGGCGGTTGGAGGAGGGAATCCCTCCCCAACTCGGTTTCCCACTCCTCCTCCTCTTTCCAAAACTTGCCGTTTGACTTTTCAAATTAGGATTTAAATAAACCCTTTATTTTGGACAGTAAAGACACCTAGTACATGATGCAATCATTCCAACTTACAATGACACATTCATGTACCCTTCCCCCTCCGGAGTGCCGGACATTTCGGAACCTTCTAGAATGTTCCCGATGAAAACATCGGAACCATTCCCCAACTCCGAAACGGGACTTTCCTTATATGAATCTTATTCTCCGGACCATTCCGGATCTCCTCATGATATCCCGAATCCCATTCGAGACTCCGAACAACATTCGGACTCTTTCTCATCATTCCATAACTACTCAAACAACGTCGAATCCTTAAGTGTGTCTCCCTACGGTTCGTGAATTATGCGGACATGATCGAGACACTTCTCCGATCAATAACCAATAGAGGAATCTGGAAATTCATATGGCTCCCACATATTTCTACGATTACTTTGCGATCGAATGACCACTTACATACGATATCAATTTCCCTTTGTCTCACGATAGTTTACTTATCCGAGGTTATGATCGTCGGTATCTCTGCATACCTAGTTCAACCTCGTTACTGATAAGTACTCTTTTCTCGTTCCCGTGATATGTGATCCCTTGTGAGCCAGTCACATGCTTGCAAGCTAATTGGATGACATTTCACCGAGAGGGCCCAGAGTATATCTATCCGTCATATGGATGGACAAATCCCACTCTTGATCCATGTGTTTCAACCAATACTTTCTGAACACTCAATGACACCTTTATAGCCACCCAGTTACGGTGTGGTGTTTGATGTCATCAAAGCATCCATCCGGCAAAGGTGATATGCATGATCTCATGGTCGAAGGAATTAGATAACTATGTATCAGAAAGCATATAGCAATTGAACTATTAAAATGACTTGATCTTTATGCTACGCTTATCTATAGGAGTATGTCCACCATATCATTCTCCTAACGATATGATCTTGTTGTTAATAACATCTCAATGTTCATGACAGGGAAACCACAATCATCTATTAACCAACAAGCTAGTATTATACAGAGGCTTTACTAGGGACTTCAAATTAAGTTTACAAATCACACAAGTATTAATGTTTCCTTGTTAATACTATTATAGCATGAATGTAAACATTTATCATAAACACAAAGATATAATAATAACTATATTTATTATTGCCTCTAGGGCATATCTCCAACAGTCTCCCACTTGCACTAGAGTCATCTAATCTAGATTACATGGTAATATACCGAACACCCATGGCAGTTTGGTGCTGGTCATGTTTTGCCCTCGGGAGAGGTTTAGTCAACGGATCTGCCACATTCAGATCTGTGTGTACTTTGCAAATCTTTATATCCCCATCTTGGATATGTTCTCGAATAGCGTGAAAACGTAGCTTGATGTGCTTCAGCTTCTTGTGTGACCTTGGTTCTTGCGCATTGTCTATGGCGCCCATGTTATCACAGTAGATAGACATTGGGTCCAGCGCACTAGGAACCACACCCAGCTCTGTAATGAACTCTTTCATCCATATCGCTTCTTGTGAAGCCTCCGAAGCAGCCATGTATTCCGATTCAGTTAAAGATCTCGCCACAATGCTTTGCTTTGCACTCCTCCAGCTAACTGCTGCACCATTCAAAATAAATACGTATCCAGATTGTGATTTAGAATCATCCGGATCGGTGTTCCAACTAGCGTCGGTGTAACCATTAACAACGAGATGTTCATCACCTCCATAAGAAAGAACCATATCCTTAGTTCTTCTCAAGTACTTAAGGATGTTTTTGACCGTTGTCCAATGCTCCACTCCTGGATCACTTTGATATCTGCTAGTCAAACTAACAACATATGCAATGTCGGGTCTAGTACATAGCATGGCATACATTAGAGATCCTATGGCTGAGGCATAGGGAGTCTTACTCATCCTTTCTCTATCTTCTGCCGATGTCGGACTTTGAGTTTTACTCAAGGTCGTATTGGGCAACATGGGCAAGAACCCTTTCTTGCTATCTTCCATTCCAAACCTCTTTAGAACTTTGTCCAAATATGTACTTTGTGACAATGATATTTGGCGTTTTGATTTATCTCTATAAATCTTTATGCCTAATATGTAAGCTACTTCGCCAAGATCCTTCATTGAAAAACTATTATTCAAATATTCTTTGACACTATTAAGAAGGTCTACATCATTCCCAATCAACAATATGTCATCCACATATAGTATTAAGAATGCTACAGAGCTCCCACTCACTTTCTTGTAAATACAAGCTTCTCCATAAGTTTGTATAAAACCAAAACTTTTGATTACCTTATCAAAACGTTGATTCCAACTTCGGGATGCTTGCTTCAATCCATAGATGGACCGTTGAAGTTTGCATACCTTGTTAGCATCTTTAGGATCGACAAAACCTTTGGGTTGCATCATATACAACTCTTCATCAATGTCACCATTGAGGAATGCTGTTTTGACATCCATCTGCCATATCTCATAATCGTAATATGCAGCGATTGCTAACATAATCCTTGCAGACTTTAGCTTCGCTACTGGTGAGAAAGTCTCATCGTAGACAACACCTTGAATTTGTCGAAACCCTTTTGCGACAAGTCGAGCTTTATAGACAGTTACATTACCATCAGCATCTGTTTTCTTCTTGAAGATCCATTTGTTCTCGACAGCCTTCCGGCCATCTGGTAAGTCCACCAAAGTCCATACTTGGTTTTCGTACATGGATCCAATCTCGGATTTCATGGCTTCCTGCCATTTATTGGAATCTGGGCTCATCATCGCTTCCTCATATGTCTCAGGGTCATCGGTGTTGTCCACCAACATGACACTCATAACGGGATCATACCAATCTGGAGTGGTACGAGTTCTCGTTGACCTGCGAGGCTCTGTAGCAACTTCGACCGAAGTTTCATGATCATCATCATTAGCTTCCTCTCTAATTGGTGCAGGCACCATAGGAACTTCTTCCGGCGCTGCGCTACTCGCAATTTCGAGAGAAGGTTCGACAACCTCGTCGAGTTGTACTTTCCTTCCAGTCAATTCTTTCGAGAGAAATTCCTTCTCTAGAAAGGATCCATTCTTGGCAACGAAGATTTTGCCTTCGGATCTATGATAGAAAGTATACCCAATAGTTTCCTTCGGGTATCCTATGAAGACGCATTTTTCCGCTTTGGGTTCAAGCTTGTCTGGCTGTAACTTCTTTACATAGGCTTCGCATCCCCAAACTTTAAGGAACGACAATTTAGGTTTCTTCCCAAACCATAATTCATACGGTGTCATTTTAACGGATTTAGACGGTGCCCTATTTAAAGTGAATGCGGCTGTTTCTAATGCATAACCCCAAAATGATAGCGGCAAATCTGTAAGTGACATCATAGAACGAACCACATCTAAGAGAGTTCGATTACGACGTTCAGACACACCATTACGTTGTGGTGTTCCCGGCGGTGTCAATTGTGAAAGTATTCCGCATTTCTTCAAATGCTCGCCAAACTCGTAACTTAGATATTCACCTCCACGATCAGAACGTAGAAATTTAATCTTCTTGTTACGTGGATTCTCTACCTCACTTTGAAACTCATTAAACTTCTCGAAAGTTTCGGACTTATGTTTCATGAAATAGATATACCCATATCTATTCAAGTCATCCGTGAAGGTAAGAACATAACGATAACCACCGCGTGATGCTACACTCATTGGACCACACACATCGGTATGTATGATTTCCAATAAGTCCGTAGCTCGCTCCATCATACCAGAAAATGGAGTCTTAGTCATTTTACCCATCAGACATGCTTCGCATCTTTCAAGTGATTCAAAATCAAGTGATTCAAGAAGTCCATCAGAATGGAGTTTCTTCATACGCTTCACTCCAATGTGACCAAGACGACAGTGCCACATATAGGTCGAGTTATAGCTTGATTTCAAACGTTTAGCTTCAATGTTATTAATATGTGTATTTCCACCACTGTAGGGTTTCGTAGCATGGAAAACAAAAAATTTCTACCGCATACAAACAAACAAGCCAAGATCTATCTACTAGATTGTAGCAACGAGTCGATGGAATAACTCACCCTCGTAGATTCCAAAGTGTTTAACGAGAGCAGATTCTCGTGGGTGATGTAGTCGTACTCTTTCCGATCTCAAGATCGCGTAGACGATCCTTCCGGCGCCGCGTTCCGGCAGCGCTCCCGCAGTCGGTCACACGTTCGGTACTCGACGAAGACCTTCCTCTCCCTTGTTCCAGCAGGCAGCGGAGGTTGTAGCACTCTCCTCGCGATTCCGGCAGCACAATGGTGTGGTACCGGAAGTAGAGGGGAGATCTCGCAGGGCTTCGCCTTAAGCCGGAGCGAGTATGGTGGAGTATGAGAGGGCTCCTCGGCGATCTAGGTTTTAGATACACCAAGGAGGAGGTGCTAGAGCCGGCGGCTAGGGTTTGGGGCACCCCAAGTCGGCGGCTAGGGTAACCCTGGGAGGTGGCGGCAGCAGCAGGAGGTGGTCGCGCCAATCTAGGGTTTTGGAGGAGAGGTACTTGTGTGCTAGGAGGGGTAGCCCTGCCCCTCCCTTTATAGGTGGGAGGCGCGGCCAAGGGGAGGGGAGTCCCTCCCCAACTCGGCTTGGAGGTGGGCCGGCGGTTGGAGGAGGGAATCCCTCCCCAACTCGGTTTCCCACTCCTCCTCCTCTTTCCAAAACTTGTCGTTTGACTTTTCAAATTAGGATTTAAATAAACCCTTTATTTTGGACAGCAAAGACACCTAGTACATGATGCAATCATTCCAACTTACAATGACACATTCATGTACCCTTCCCCCTCCGGAGTGCCGGACATTCCGGAACCTTCTAGAATGTTCCCGATGAAAACATCGGAACCATTCCCCAACTCCGAAACGGGACTTTCCTTATATGAATCTTATTCTCCGGACCATTCCGGATCTCCTCGTGATATCCCGAATCCCATTCGAGACTCCGAACAACATTCAGACTCTTTTTCATCATTCCATAACTACTCAAACAACGTCGAATCCTTAAGTGTGTCTCCCTACGGTTCGTGAATTATGCGGACATGATCGAGACACTTCTCCGATCAATAACCAATAGTGGAATCTTGAAATTCATATGGCTCCCACATATTTCTATGATTACTTTGCGATCGAATGAACCACTTACATACGATATCAATTTCCCTTTGTCTCATGATAGTTTACTTATCCGAGGTTATGATTGTCGGTATCTCTGCATACCTAGTTCAACCTCGTTACTGATAAGTACTCTTTTCTCGTTCTCGTGATATGTGATCCCTTGTGAGCCAGTCACATGCTTGCAAGCTAATTGGATGACATTTCACCGAGAGGGCCCAGAGTATATCTATCCGTCATATGGATGGACAAATCCCACTCTTGATCCATGTGTTTCAACCAATACTTTCTGAACACTCAATGACACCTTTATAGCCACCCAGTTACGGTGTGGTGTTTGATGTCATCAAAGCATCCATCCGGCAAAGGTGATATGCATGATCTCATGGTCGAAGGAATTAGATAACTATGTATCAGAAAGCATATAGCAATTGAACTATTAAAATGACTTGATCTTTATGCTACGCTTATCTATAGGAGTATGTCCACCATATCATTCTCCTAACGATATGATCTTGTTGTTAATAACATCTCAATGTTCATGATAGGGAAACCACAATCATCTATTAACCAACAAGCTAGTATTATACAGAGGCTTTACTAGGGACTTCAAATTAAGTTTACAAATCACACAAGTATTAATGTTTCCTTGTTAATACTATTATAGCATGAATGTAAACATTTATCATAAACACAAAGATATAATAATAACTATATTTATTATTGCCTCTAGGGCATATCTCCAACAAATAAGATGTGCAAAAAGTAAATGATAAAACTTCTCATTAATATTCCATAACGGCAACTCACACCAAGGGATACATAGATAACTAACTAGAGGGGAGATACTTCCACAATGCAAACCATCCAATATGATAACTTTTCTATTCATGATATGACTCTACTAAAAAGGTAAAAGGATGAAAGATAATGATGTGATACCGCAGCACTCCGCCAATCTTGGAACAAACCAAGGGGATGCCAAAACCTGATGACGAATTACTCCTTCGGTGGTGGTGGTGGTGTTGTGATCATGATCGGAGTGAGAAAATCTTCTAGGATCCTGCGAAGCCTGTTATTCTCCTCTTGAAGTATATCCACCTTTCTCCTCAGGACTCGGTACTTATCGCAAAACTCATTAGTGGCTTGTAGAGCTTCCACTACTGCACGGCAGGAACTGAGGTCTACATCTGGATGTATCAGCCCTTGTCCCTTCATGCCTACTAACATGCTCTTTACTTCCTCCTCGATTCTCTGATCCATGTCTTCGCACCTAGCTGTGATCCTTTCTTCTTCCACCCATCCCACGAAAGTCCTCTGCTCAAGATTGTGATGGAGCTCGCGTCGGCATCGCAACTCATAGTCCTCTGAAGACGAATCCTGGAACGACATCTGGACAGAACAGATCGAAACAAAAACACGACGAGAACATGATATATGGACCTCGGGGGATCCGACGGATTATATATTATAAAGTTTAACAACAAAAGGAAGGTACTGTGAGAAAACGGGTCGGAGACGGACTCCGGGGTGGCCACACCCCCTAAAGGCGCGACCAGGTGGGCCCGTTCCATGGGGTGGTGTGAGCTACCCAGGCTCCGTGTCCGTCCCTTCTTTGACTCACTATTTTCCATGTTGAATAAAAACAGCAAAAATTTAAATAGAAAAGTTTTTCGTGGACCTTTTCTTACCAGAACTGTTACCTATTCGAAAACAGACTCTGTAGGTTTCTGAATTTGGTCTTTAATAAATTCTTCCGGAGTCACCACTTGAATAGTATCAATATCTTTATTGTAGGAATCTTCAAAAATATAGTACTTGAGTCTTTTAACCATTCTTCATCTCATTACATCATTTTCTCCTACCACTTGAAAATTTCTTTCATACAAAACTTCACACAATTTTCATTAGCAACATTAGTGCATGCAAGATAATAAACCTTTAGGTTCAATTTCAACTGAAATCCATCAAAACATAAGCTACTGAAACAACTCCTTTCGAAAGCCCACAAAGAATTCAAAAAGGAAATCGATTTAAGGGGCAAATGCAAATGGCAGAAATCTGTCAAAATAGACCAGTGGGTAAAGATCATTTTTTTCCAAAAACTTATGTTGCTCAAATCAAAAAGTGCAAAACTAATGAAAGTTAAATAATAACTTGGGGAATGCACACAAAAAAATACAGATCAGTATGATGTTCTGGGATTTTTCACGATTTTTTACGGTGAATCACAAAAATCTGTTTCAGGACAGTAACTTCCCCAAATCTTACTTCTCTCTAATTAGAGGTTGATCTTGGCACAAAAACCAAACAAAAAAAGATAAGGAGAGGATATTACAGAAGCGGTAACTTCTAGGACTAAAATAAACAAAAATAAACTGAAAGAAAAAATATACTGGGTTGTCTCCCAAAAAACTCTTTCTTTATAGCCATTAAGATACGCATGATAAATTTCAATTATGCTCACATAAGAATATGAATTGAAGTAAAAGAGAGCATCAAGAAGCAAATATACACATATTTAAGTCTAAACCCACTTCCTATGCAAGGGAATTTTGTAAGAAAATAAATTATTGAAACCAGAGGCTAGTAGTATAGGAAGGCAAAACAAGTGCAATATAAAGACTTTCAGCATAAAGCGAGGAAACTTAATATTATTGAGATGCATAGAAACATTTTTCCCTCTCTCATAATAACTTTCAGTATCATGCATAAATTTAACGATATAACTATCACATGAACCATTGTAACAATGATCACTTATTCTGGCAGAAAACACAGGAACACTAGCTTTCCGAGTTCCACTAGGATGTGAAACAATATTAGAACTATCCTTACAAAGGATAATGCGCCCATCTTTTACATTTTTAGAGACAAAATCTTTCTCAATTGGTACTGCAGGTTCAACATCTATTTGTTCATCATGTTCTCAGCTTTCTTTGTACTTTTGTTAACCATACTAGCTATCATAAAATGCTCCTTTACCCTAACAGGGAAAGGTATCTTCCCGATGTAAGGTTCAGGTAAAATATGATCAACAGTATAAACTTCACTATTTCTAGCAGGAACACAATTAACAATCTCTTTATATGGCTCATGATACTTGTTCCATTTCTTTTTAGGAATTTCAATATAAGAGGCAAAAGCCCTAAAACAATTTGCAATAGTTTGAGAATCAAGACCATAAGCATTACTAATATTATGAAAGTCATCAGTTCCCATAAAATATTTAATGCATTCATAATCATAATTTATACCTGACTTTCTTCCTTTATCATTCTCCCATGCTTTAGCATTGTCTTGAATACGGTCTAGCAGATCCCATTTAGCTTCTTCTTCCATACGTGTAAATGATCCAGCACAAGAAGCATCCAATAGATCCTTATCATGAAGAGAAAGCCTTGCATAAAAGTTATTGATAAAAATATTATTAGGGAGCTCATGAATAGGACATTTGAGCATTAGTGACTTCAATCTTGCCCAAGCTTGGGAGGTACTCTCTCCATCACGAGGCCAAAAGTTATATATTTGATTCCGATCTTTATGAATCTCACTAGAAGGATAAAATTTGGAATAAAAGAGAGGTACAATTTCCTCCCATTCAAGAGATTGGCCATTCTTTAGCAGCTTATACCATTCCTCAGCTCTTCTTTTCAATGATACAGAGAATACATTTTTCTTAACTTGATCTGTTGTAATACCTGCACACTTGAACAACCCGCATAATTCGTGTATAAAAATCAAATGATCACCGGGATGGACAGTTCCATCTCCAAAATAGTAGTTATCCATAACACGATCAACAATTTTTGTAGGTATTTTAAAAGGATCAATTTTAGCAGGTGGTGGTTCATCAACTACCTTAGTAGTGGTAGTAGCATTCCGAAATAAGAAACTAAGTGAATTATCCATATTGAGAATAAAGTAACAAGCAGAAATAAAAAATACTCACATTAGAAGTTTCCTTTACCAGTTCCACTCTTCAATAGCGCTACACTCCTCGGCAACGGTTCCAGAAAATAGTCTTGATGACCCACAAGTATAGGGGGTGTATCGCAGTATTTTTGATAAGTAAGAGTGTCGAACCCCACGAGGAGCGGAAGGTGTTGATGAGTGACTTGAATCAGGAATTCTGTGTAAATACTTAGCAAAAGGATTTTAGGGATTTTTTATAATGCAGATAAATAAAGTGCGAGTAAATATGTTTGACACGAGAAAAACGTTCTGGAAAAGTCGAACGTAGGCTACCCAAGGGGAGAAGGATGGTAGCGTGTTTTTCTCATGCGCCGACGTAAAGAAAAGAAATGTGGGCATGCCAGTGTACCGTAGTACACAAGAAAAAGGTAGGGAAGATGCATTTCATTAATCTCGCGTGGAGAAACAAAGTACAAATCCCTAATACAGTGCGCTCCGTGGCCTGCTTGTGCGGCCAATCTGACTAGGGCGATTGTGATCTCATGGTTCCCGGGGCCTCGGAAAGCACCCAGTTAATTACTCCCGCGGGTTACGCCGCGAGACACCTCCGATTAAGCCGTGTGGTCGTCTTCGTCGTCTTCGCTTCGCGTTCTCCATGCATGATGTGGTGGTGGTGTGTGTGTGGGCGGCGGCAGAGCCCGTGTCCTCGTCGGTACACGCGCCGCGAGTAGCGTGGCCTTTACTCCGGCCACGCCCGCCCTCGCCGTCGTGCCTCGTCGGTCTTCACGGCGTCGATGTAGTTGGAGTTGGAGTAGCATGGGTCCGCTCAGCTGGGACTTCTCGACGACCAGCAGCCTTGTCGGGATGCGCAAGGTGTATGCCTCGCAGGAGTAAGTGTTGGTGGAGATCGGCGTCGGTGCAAAACCGACGCGTGCCTACAAGTCGGTGCAGCCGACGTGGTCGACACCTCGTCTCGGTCCGACGCCGAGTTCACGGCTGTCGTCCTAGACAAGAGCGTCGTCTCACGGGCTCGTGAAGATGGAGGTGGGGTATGCCGCCGGATTGCGCGTTGGCAGCTCTTTCGCCTACGCCCGTCGGCTTCACGGAGATGGGGCTAGCACCGGGTTGAACGATAGACACCCCGACGCCATCGCCTATGGCTTGCAGAGGTGGAGATGGCGATGGCTTGCATACTAGCAGCCCCGCCATCACTCGTCTTCGTCACGCCTCGTCGGAGTGAAGAAGGCGCCGGGCTTGCTGGGAGGAGAGATGGCGCCGCTACGGCCCGCCGGCAGTCGCGAGGCTGCCGTCTTTGGCGCGCCACACCAGAGCGGAGATGGCGATGACGCCGGGCTGCACGCCGGCAGCCTCACGTCCTCGAGGCCGTGCTCTTGGTGGCAGAAGAGATGGAGGTGGCGCCGGGCTGTATGCCGGCAGCCGCGCGCCCCTGGTCCGTCGTCTTGGTGGCAGCGGAGATGGAGATGGCGCCGGGCTGCACAACGGCAGCCGCGCCGTCTAGGCCGTCCTCTTGGTGGCGTTGGAGATGGCGCCGGGTTGCACGCCGGCAGCCGCGTGCCCTCGGGCCGTCGCCTTGGTGGCGTTGGAGATGGCGCCGGGCTGCACGCCGGCAGCCGCGCTGTCGAGGCCGTCCTCTCGGTGGTGTTGGAGATGGTGCCGGGTTGCACGCCAACAGCCGCGTTGTCGAGGCCGTCCTCTCGGTGGTGTTGGAGATGGCGCCGGGCTGCACACCGGCGGCCGCGCCATCGAGGGGCGTTGGAGTTGGTGGCGCCGTAGATGGCGCCGGGCTGCACGCCGGCAGCCGCGCCGTCGAGGCCGTCCTGTTGGTAGCGTTGGAGATGGCGCCGGGCTGCACGCCGGCAGCCGCGCGCCCTCGGGCCGTCATCTTGGTGGCATCGGAGATGGCGCCGGGCTGCACGCCGCAGCCGCGCCGTCGAGGCCGTCCTCTTGGTAGCGTTGGAGATGGCGCCGGGCTGCACGCCGGCGGCCGCGCCATCGAGGGCCGTCGTCTTGGTGGCGCCGGATGCACGCCGGCAGCTGCATGCCCTCGGGCCGCCGTCTTGGGGGCGTTGGAGTTAGCGCCGGGCTGCACGCCGGCAGCCGCGCGCCCGATGCCGTCGTCTTGGGCAACGTAGTGTGCGTAGATGGAAGTGGTGCCGGGCTGGACTCCGGCAGCCTCACCACCGTCATCTTCGGAGTGGCTCGTAGAGATGAAGAGGGCACGCGACAGGCTGCCCACCGGCGGCCCTGTCCATCGCGTGTCTCTTCCCGCCGCAGTGAGCGGAACCTTCTCCGGCGAAACGCATGTGTGCATGCATGCTAGAGAGAGAAAAAGAGAGAGAGAGAGTCAATCCATATGCTCACCGTCAGAAATCATCGGCTTCACCTCCATATGGCTTCACTGATCAGTGCGTGTGTGTGTATGGTGCTTTTGACTGGGATGCTAGCTCGTGCGTGGAAATTTGCAGATGGGATTTTGGTGGTGTGGGGCGCCTGCGTGTATGGTGTTGTTGGAGGTGTATGAACTGTGCGTGTGTTTTTTCCGATGCGATCTCAGGTGGAAGAGCTCCGCCTCCGATCGGGTGTGAACCTGGGGACGGGTCTTCTCCAGATGTGAGCCTCTATCATCGTGAGTGATCTGGAGTCCTCTTTATAGGCGGCGAGCGACGCCGGATGGATGAGGATGGAGTGCTGAATCTTCGGTATCTGTTTCAGAGTGCAGATGCTTATCTTATCACCGGCAACGCTCGCAACCTTCGGTAGAACCGCGGGCCGTTCGAGTATTCCTCCAGTCGCCAGTAGCTAACACGTATATGTATACGATGCAGGCTCGGCCGACCGGCCGGGCTGTACATAGCCTCGGTATTTTGACATGTACACGTATTCCTACAAAATACATTGATTAGTTAAATGATAATTAGCTTTTATTTTTTTGACGCTGCAAAGGCGCTCGTGTACGTGGTAGCTGCCTCCACATGCCATGTTTGTACATTGGATGGATTGCATGTACTACACCAAATACTACTGTGCATCGACTAGATCATGCACGAACATTCGATTGACCAATCAGATAGCCCTCTTTTTAATTAGGCTAGGTATAAGCACCATGCATAGTATCATCTCAAATTGGCCCTTGAAGGCAGCTGCCTTGACGTGATCGAGCTCACGCCCGATGAGAAGCCGATGGATATATCAATTGAATTAATAGCTCAACGCATGCTCACATCGAATTAGTAATCAATTGAATGACTAGGTTCGTGTATGCACACATCAGCTTAAATAACTAACTTAACGAGTCCAAGTTTAATCTTGCGTTCAGGACTTCAACTAGCCAGGTACAAAATGGCGTCGAACAAATGCCCCCGCCAAGTGAAGTTCGAGCGCAAAGCGAATCGGACTTGACTTGACGAGAAACCGAATTGCGCAAATATTTTGTTGCTGCCCTGGTTCTTCGTGTAGAGATGATGTGGGTAAATCCTTCCATGTTCATATCCATTTGATGAAATTTGCCGGGCCATGTAGCGGTCATGGCGCCAACCAGCAAAACATCTTCGGTTCGTCTCCAATTGCACAACGCAACATCATGCCGTGTCTTTGGAGGGAATTTATTGACTTAGTCGCGACCGCATAGCTGCAGCAGTGCCAACCGACTAGATCGAAGGGTTTCACAGATTCGTGCTGACCGCACTGGCGCACTGCACTGCTCCCGTATCTTCACGTGTCGGTGTAGCCGAGACGCCATAAAGACATCAGCGTCGACACCACCCCGGTGTTGCCGCGGTAGGCAGGTGGAGACACTTGAAGTTGAAGGCGCTTGGAGTATCATGTACACCCCATCGCCATTCAGCTTGTAAAAGAATATGGCCAAGCATATGGCCAAGTATTTGCTCGGAGAATAAAACCCGCAAGAGATAGAAAACACGAAATCGAGAGAGAAAAAAAACATGGTTTGGTTTTGGATTTTTAAAATGTTGGCTTTCCCGTTATACACTAGCTATATGTGTGATATTGGAAAAGGCCGCCGAAGGGCTTGTCTTCGAGAATCGTCGCAAGACCATGACGATTACAACTTCGTCCTTCCGTGTACGTGTGTGGAGACGCCGTCCTCGGAGATGCTTCCAAGAGGCAGTAGAGAATCATACTCTAGCCCATCCTGGTACCGAGGAGCCCCACGGCTCAGCCATGCCCCCTGCACGATACCCTGCGAACCCAGAGACTTGGGCATGGTAAAACGAGGGAGTAAGGCTTTGGGACAACAGCTCTGAAACTTCCGCGCCTTATTGAGGGGTGGTGAACAGCTACCTTCCGCCTTCCTTCGAATGGTTCCCTTATGCTTGGGACGGTTTAGACTTGCGTCTTGGAGCTTATGTATTTTTGCCCTCCTACGGGGACTGCTTGCGAGGTCCACTTGGGTGACCATGGACTTCATGAGATTGCTTGCACTCTTGGAGGTATTTTTTTGTTTTTTGGCTTCACCTTCTGAGATTCTCTTCTTCTTTCTTCGCTTGGGGAGCCATCTTGGGAACTTGGAAGGCACCGTTCACCTTGGTGGACTAAGGAACCCTCTTGGCACTTTATATGGAGCTTTTTGTGGCACACCCCAGGGTTGTCACGCGGCTACGCACCGAGTCGGGCAGCCTTTTCATGATCTTTTCCTATGTTCCCCAGGGTGTGAGCCTCTACGAACGCGAGGCACGCCGGGGAGCATGAGGGGCGTGGAGTCTCGGTACGCTGAAGTGCCCAAGTGATCTTCTCCACTGCCTCTGGAAGCATGCACTTGGTACGTGTCGTGCTTTGTGGGTGTAGGTGTCGCTCCACTTGCAATTTGGCACCTCGTGCCGCCCTCCGACAAGTCCTAAGGCAGCCAAATCTTCAATCACCAGCACTGTATGTTTAGGGAAAGCCAGTTTTTTTTGTTATTGGGGGAAAACAGACGATCCACACTATGCAAAGGAGAATGCATCATGGACTTGAGCCGACTGAAGGACTCCCCATAGAAAAAAAAACGGAAAAAGAAAGGCAACGGAAGAAGCAAATATTTAGCAGAATTTTTTTTTAAGAAACCTTCCGTTGATTGGAGGCATGGGCCGGGCTCCTTGAGGATCGACCAGCTGGTATGCACCCCCGTCGTAGGCTTGCTCGATGGCGTAGGGTCCTTCCCACTTTGGCTCGAACTTCCCCTTCGTCTTGTGCGTGACGACGATGGGGCGCCTGAGGACAAGCACTAGCTCGCCCTTCCGAAAGACGCGTTGCCTCACGAGCTTGCCGTAAGCTCTCACCATGTTTTGACGGTAAAGCTCCAAGTTCTGCAGGGCTTGGAGACGCTCCTCCTCCAGGGCGTCAAGCTCCTGGAATCGCAGTTGTACCTGTTCATCTTTGGTGAGTTCATCTTGGATGGCGACACGAAGAGAGGGTAGCTGGACCTCCAATGGAAGTACCGCCTCACTCCCATAGACGAGGGAATAGGGTGTAGACTGAGTTGGGGTACGGACTGTAACGCGGTACGCCCATAGAGACTCGAAGAGACGGTCGGGCCAGTCCCTTCTATGTCTTGTCACCGTCTTCTTGAGTATCTTGCCGAGCGTCTTGTTGAAGGCCTCGATTGCTCCATTGGCTTGAGGGTAGTAGCCGGTGGAGTAGTTCCACTTGATATTGTACTTCGCCATGAACCTGTACATCTTGTTGGATTTGAATGCCTTGCCGTTGTCGGAGGTGATACGGTGTGGTATCCCAAAGCGATGTATGATATTTCGCTCTAGGAAGTTGATGACGTTGTCACTCTTCACCTCCCGCAGCGGAACGGCCTCCGCCCACTTGGAGAAGTAGTCCATCGCTGCAAGGATGAAACGATGGCCCCTGGAAGATGGCGGATCGATGGGTCCGATGACGTCAATCCCCCAAGCATCGAATGGCCATGAGGGAATGGTGGGGTGTAGTGTAACTGGCGGCTGATGCTTGAAGTCGCCATGGATTTGGCAACCATGGCATGACCTGGCTACCTGGAGGCAGTCCTTCATGATGCCGGGCCAATAGTACCCAGCCAGGCGTATGGCATGGTACATCTTGGCCCCACCTTGGTGTCCACCGCAGACCCCGTGGTGCACCTCTTGCAAGATCTTTTTGGCTTCATCTTGGTTGACGCACCGAAGTAGAATCTCTTGCCCGTGAGATCGTCTGTACAAGACGCCGGCCTTATACACATAGGAGGGAAGTCGCCGTTGGAGTTGGCGCCTCTCGACGGGGTCGTCGGGGAGGCTGTCGTGCTTGAAGTAGTTGAGGAAGGGTTGTAGCCACTCGTCCTCCTCCACGACGTTCGTCGTGATGGTGTTGACTTCTTCTTCCTCCGGGATGAGTTCTAGGACAGCGGGAAGAAGCCACCTTTCTTCCACCGTCACTTGCGTGGATTTATCACCTGGGAGCACCAGTGCCGACGCCAGTTTTGCCAAGGCATCGGCAGGTGCATTCCTGCTTCGCGGGACATGGAGGACTTCAACATGTTGGAATTTCCCCATAAGCTTCCGGGCCGCACCGTAGTATGGCTCCAGTTCCGGCTTGCGTACCTCGTAGATGTTGTTGACTTGCCGAACGATGAGCTGGGAATCTCCATAGGCCCGTAAAGAATGGACCTCCATGGAGAGTGCTAGGAGGAGGCCAAAGACGAGCGCCTCGTACTCCGCCTCGTTGTTGGAGCATTCTTCCTTGAGAAGGGAGAACGAGTGATACATCACCCCTCCTTGTGGAGTCTTGAACACCAATCCTGCTCCTGCTCTCCGCCTGGGTGTGCCATCAGGGTCGGCCTCCGTGCGCGAAGCACCATCGAAGTAGAGCTCCCATGGAGCCTCGACCTCCACGGTGAAAACCTCCTCGTCGGGGAGGTTGGTGATGAGCGGAGAGTCGTCAGGGACGGGATGCGCCGCAAGGAACTCCGCCAAGGCTTGGCCCTTGATCGCTTTCTGAGACACAAAGGTGATGTCGAACTCCATCATGAGCAATGCCCATTTTCCAAGTCGCCCCATTAGTGCGGGCTGACTTAGCACGTACCTTATGGGATCCGCTCTAGCAACGAGCTGGATTTGGAGTGCTAGCATGTAGTGCCTCAACTTCTTCAATGCGAATATAAGCGCCAAGCATAACTTCTCTATTGGAGAGTAGTTTCGCTCAGCACCCACCATGGTGCGGCTCAGGTAGTAGCAAGCCACCTCCTTCCCTTCCTCATTGTGCTGAGCGAGAAGAGCACCTATTGAAGTAGGCTGCGCTGCAATGTATAGAATAAGAGGGCGCTCTTTTACAGGAGCTGCCAAAACAGGTGGGTTAAGTAAGTACTTCTTGATGTTGTCGAATCCTCTTTGACACCCTTCATCCCATACGAACGGAGCTCCTTTCTTCATGAGACTTGAGAAGGGTTGGATGCGTCCCGAGAGGTTGGAGATGAAGCGACGGATGTACGCCAACTTCCCTTGTAAACCTCTCAATTCCTTGAGATTACAAGGTGGTGGCATGTTGAGGATGGCCTTGATCTTCTTCGGTTCGATCTCTATGCCTCGATGATGGACAACGAAGCCTAGAAAGAGGCCTGATTGAACGGCGAAGGCACATTTCAACGGGTTCATCTTGAGCTGGTGTCGACGTAGGCGCTCAAAAATGACCCGGAGGTCCTCCTGATGATCCCGGCGGTCCTTGGTCTTCACCACCATGTCATCTACGTAGCACTCCACCGAATGGTGGATCAGGTCGCCGAGGATGTATGTCATGGCCCGCTGGTACGTCGCACCAGCATTCTTCAAGCCGAATGGCATGACAGTGTAGTAGAAGTTGCCCTTCGGGGTCCTGAACGCGGTGTTGATGGCGTCGTCCGGATCCATCTTGATTTGGTTGTAGCCTGACGAACCATCCATGAAGGATAGCGCACCATGGCCCGTGGTGGAGTCGACGACCATTTCCGTGATTGGCAGGGGAAAGTCATCTTTGGGGCATGCTCGATTTAGGTCACGGAAGTCTTGGCACACCCGTACCTGGCCATTCTTCTTCTCCACGGGGACGATGTTTGCGAGCCACTCGGTGTATTTCGCCTCTTTGATGAAATCTGCAATTATTAATTTATCGACCTCAGCGATGACTTGGTCTTGAAACTCCGGACGCAAGCGCCGCAGAGGCTGCTTGACGGGGCGGTGTTGCGGGTCAATCGCCAGCTTGTGTGTAGCGACACGAGGGTCGAGCCCCGGCATCTCTTTGTAGCTCCAAGCGAAGCAATCTCGATACTCCATCAAGAAGCATCGATAGCTTTCCCGTTCCTCTTCCGTCAGCGTGGAGCTGACGAAAGTGGGACGTGGATCGTCCTCGGTTCCGAGGTTGACTTCGACAAGTTCATCGATGGTGGGCTGACCACCGTCTTCCATCTCCTGTGGAGCCAGTGTGGGTTCGACCTCTTCTTCTTCCTTGACCGGCGCGTCATCGATGGAGTTTGGCGGTGAAGGCCATGACGTGACAGTTCCATGTCGTCTCGTGAAGAGACAGACGTAGCATGGCACATGACTTGTGTGACGTCATTGAGTCCTCCTTCTTCATCGTCGTGGCCGCCCGGGTGGGTGTACCCAAGCCCGAACTTGGTCCGAGTCTTGCCCTTCTGCTTGATGAGGTCCTCGGCTTGCCTCCACCATGCCTCGCAAACCGCGGGTGGCGGCGGTATTCTATTGTTTTGCCGAAGCGTGAACCCCGCCTTCTCCAGCAAGCGAGCCATCTTGGGCTCGGCCTTCATTGTGGATAGTGATTCTTCTGTATCACCGCGAGGTTGGGGAAGCTCAAATATGGAGTCACAATGTTGTACCTGTGGAACTTTATAGAAAATGGTTTGGGTTCTAGACCCAGATGAACTTGGGATAGCCCAAACCTCCAATGGAGAAGCCGTGGATATGTAGAGGGATGGGGGCTGCATGACACGAGCTCCCCGCGCAGCTTCCTCTATCTCCTTTATTCTCCTCCTAACCACCCCCGGATGAGTGGGTGCACCTTCCTCTTTTGGAGTGTTGCGCACCCGCAGTGTGATCGTAGGGGGCGCATCACTGCTGCCGATCAATGCCTTCGGTCCTTCCTGGGCACCTGCAGAGCCGCCAAGTGTTAAACAACCAGGCTCTTGGTGCGCCGAAGTCGATGAAGATGTAGGAGCCTCTTGTAGAGGCGTCATTGCCGACCTCAACGTGATTGGCGTGGGCTTCTGGTACCTTGCCTTCAATAGCAACGGGGCTACCGGGGCAGGCGTAGAAGAGCTTGCCCCCAGCATCGGGGTAGAGCTCCCCATCCCGTCCTGGGGGAAGGTCTTGTAGTCGTGTTGCACAGTCGAGGAAGATCGTCTACGCCTAGGGTTCCTTCGGCTGCGAGAGGAGGAACCCCGTGCGTCCGTGGGGGAGCATGGTATGATGAGCTGTCGTGCTTCGGCGATTGGCGCAACACCCGGTTTGATTAAGACATCAACCGCTGGTGTTGTCCGCCCGACATGTTGGTCACTGTCTTCGACGGGGAAGTAGTACTTCGCATCTGCATGATGCGACTCTTGCACGGTGTAGGGGTTGGTGTTGCCGATGATACGTTGTTGTGTGCCGTTGCCGTCGAGGAACTTTAGGCATTGGTGAAGGGTAGAAGGCACCACGCGATACTTGTGGATCCAAGGCCTCCCTAAGAGAGCCGAGTAGGAGGTGTTCGCTTCGATGACGAAGAACCACACCTTGAAGCTGAATGTAGACATCTGGATCTTTACCGTGATGGCCCCCAGTGTTAGCTTCCCTTGGCTGTCGAAGCCGCATATCATCACGTCGGTGGACTCCAGGTCGTCCACCGTGAAACCTGCCCGTTTCAAAATCCGGACGGGCAGTATGTTCACGGCAGACCCTGGGTCGATGAGGATCCGACGAAGATGCGCGGCCCCAATGTTTCCCTCCACGTAAAGTGGGCGGTTATGGGCACCATCTTCTATGATATTGTCCTCTTCGTCGAACGTGATCTCATTCATGAACAAGGGATTGGCAAAAAGACGATGCTTCGCCATGCACACTTCATAGATCTCCGGAGCCTGGAGCGCCTTGATGAGGGCTTCATGCAGGTTTGGCACCAGCATGAGCGCATCGTGCACACTCAGGAGCGCTGGAATTCGCTTGAGGTGGGCGATGATGTTGTAGTCGATGTCATGTGGTTTCGCCTTCCCACCATCATGCGCTTCTGGTGTCTCTTCATGCGGTGTTGCCTCCTTCTGGGCCGCCGGCTTGTCCACTCTTGTTTGCTTGGCCTTCAGGGGGTCGGGTAAGAACTTTCCCCCACGCAGGTTCATGTTCACCTCTTCCACCTGCGGGTCCTTTGTGGCACCTTCGGCGTGGAACGCCTCGTGCTCTTCAGGAGTGAACATGTCATCCGATCGGAGTTGGGCACATCCTTGTAGTCGAGGACGACGTTGCAACTCGCCGTGTTTCGCGCTTGAGAGGAGCGTGCCTCATCTTGTACTCCTTCGACAACCTCCGTTGGCCCTTGGTCCCAACCATGGGGTAGGAACTGCGCCAAAGTGCGTAGTCCCCGCCCTGGTCGGGGGAATAACTCATCTCCCTCGGACTTGGGGACGAACCTCGGTGGGGGACGGCGTTGACTTGGATCAACTCGCCTTAGAATTTTTGGGGGAGCGCGTGTTGATGATGTCGGACGAGGAGGTCGAGTTGGAAGGTCCCTCGGGTATGGCTTCTGACGGACCGTGCTCCAAGGCTTCTCCATGGACATGGTTGGTGTAGAATCCTGGTGAAGGGGAGGTGTTGATGCTGTCGCCAGGACGAGGTTGGATAGTTGGCCCTCAACTTGTGAGAGGGGCGCCCATCCATCTTCATATTCATCGCCTTGCCTTGATGAAGAGGGCACAACTACGCTCACCATGTTCACAGCTTGGTAATCTGGATTGATAGCTTCTGGGTCCAAGTTGATCCTCTTTTCATTGACGGCTCTCTGGAGCCATTCCTTGAAGGCGACGCAGTCCTCGATGACGTGTCCCACGTACCTATGATATGGGCAAAACAAAGCATTATCTGTCATCCCCAGTTGATCGGGTCTTCGAGCTTCTGGAAGGTTCAAAGCTCGATGTTCCATCAACTGGTTGAACATGTCCTTCACCAGCTCTCTGCGAAAGATGTATTGTTTCTTGAGAAGCTCTTGCATCGTGGGCCGTTGCCTTACTCCAGCTTGCTCGCCTCTTGCACCCAACATTGGCACATTGCCTTGGGGCGTGGAGGAGAAGACCCTGGTAACGTTTGCCTCCGCCGGTGCCTTCATCTTGGCCCCATTATTGGTTGGCTTGGATGTTGATGTGAAGCGCTTGGCCGGGTCGAATGTAGTGGCGTTCTTGTAGAGCTCCATGATCTGTGGTGATTTCTCGAACTCCAGCTTCGTTGCTGCCACCGCCGTGCTAAGGGCACTGAAGGTCCTAGGCTCGCGCCGAGAGACCTCGAGTGACCAATGTTGTTGCATCCCGTGGACACACATCTCGATGGCGTCCTCAAGGTGCATCTCCCGGGTGAGCCGCACATAGCTGTTGCGGAAGCGAATGATGTACTCGTCGATGGACTCATCTCATCGTTGACGAACTTGTGCAAGCTCGACGACAGAGAAGTCCTTCTTCATGGCGACGAAGTGCTTCTTGAAGACCTCCTTCATGCCTGACCAACTTTCGATGGATCCAACCGCCAGGCGGCTGTACCAGTGGAAGGCAGGGCCGGTTAAGGACCCTGAAAATTGTCGAAGGAGAAGTGACGCGTTATTTGCAGTGTCGCCGCACGCCGCCTCGAAGTACGCCAAGTGCTCCCTTGCATCACCCGTCCCATCGAATTGACGGAACTTTGGTGGGTGCCACCCAGCAGGGAATGACACCAGGTCGTGCCATGCTTCATAGGGCTTCTCCAGCTTGCTCCCCGTGGTGCGAGGAGCATTATCGACCTTCAATTGTTCGAATCTTTTGTCCACCATGTCTTTAAGCATGTCGTGGTAGCCTTTCAACATGCTTTGTTGTAGCGTTGTGTCGGCTAGACCAGAGGGTCTAGCCCACTGGCGAGCATGTGTGCCTGTTTCCTCGTGTTGGCGCTCGTGATGGGGTGGCGCACTTGTTAGAGAACCCGCCTGCAACTCTTCCACTTGTGGGTCTACCACTCCTTGTGGTATGCTTTATGGTGGAACCCCGTTGTTGTTGTTGTTGTTATTCATCATGAGCTCGATGAACTGGTCGAGTTTTGATGTCAATTGATCAATCTTCTGGCGCTGCTCCTTCATCTCTTCTTCCAGTGCAGCTTCCCTCCCCGCCGCTGCACTAGCCTGCGTGGATGCAGAGCCGTCGTTCTTTCCACCGTCTACCTCCATGTGGGCTGGTGCGGTATGGAGATCTTCAAGACCATCTTCACAGTCCGATAGGACCGAAGGGGCGAGCTCGTGGTATGGAGGGGAGTTTGTAAGTTTCTCCAACGAAGAGGTGGAAGAAGAGTCGGAGAAGCTCTCTTCATCGTCAGCGTAGTCTTCAATCCTTTCCTCTCCGGTTGATCTGTTAGCCACGCCTTGAAGTGCGACAGACCTTAGCCGCGTCTTGGCTCCAGGTCGACTTGCAACCTGCAACAACTTGTCGGGATCTCGTGGGAGCCTTGAGGTGATGTCGGTGTAGCGTCACGGCGAAATGTTCGGGTGATACCCCGAGTCTCCATCGGAAAGTGAGCCTTTCCCTTCCATGATGGGGAGGCATGGGGCAGTGGATCTTGCTCCCTCTTCCCTTGTAGAAGCGTTGGCCTTGGCCTCTGTGTCAGTGCCCTTGAACCATGAACGTACATGGCCGAGGCATGGCAAGAAAGCCTTCTTGAAGTCAGCTTTGGGGTTCGGCATGATCTCCTCATCCGAGGGATAGCCAAACTCGTGGGTGACTTGAGGAGGTTGCCAACCGTCGTTTGGCTCAAGCCTTGGGCGCACTGCAACAGTGCCGCACAAAGCAAGGTTCTTCTTTGTTGCCTCCTTTTCCTTTCCATCCCCCTGCTGAAGGGCATCATCTCCGATCTTCTCGTCTCCTTGCGGAGAAGTAAGCGAAGGTTTTGTGGGAGGCATCTCGTCTTTTCCCGGGGCAACGGAGGTTGAAGCCCCAAGATCCGCCTCGGGGTTGGAGGCAGTTGCGGCTGGAGTCTCCTCGACGCCCTCCATTGGCGTGGCTGTCGGTGTTGGTGTCTTTTGCCTTCGAGGAGGCGAAGATGACGATGTGTCCATCGCCTGTTCATAGCCTTGTTGAGGATTTGCTGAAGGAAGCGGTGGTGGAACCGCTTCGCCCTTTTGTTCGACACCCCCTAAGGGCATCTTGCGCGGCTTTGGATCGAGGCGGCTGAGCAGGTAATTGTACCGCTCGTGCCGCTCCAGGTTTGGAGAGATGCGGAAGCCGATCCTGTCACTTTCTTGAATGACCCCACCATCGGGTCGTACCCGAACTTGGGTATGGCGGAGCACCAGGTCTTCGAGTTCTTTGTATAGAACTTGGCGATTCCTCCGGCGCCTCTCGCGCTTGCGTTGGTTCTCTGTGAGGACCTGCCGGGTTCTTGAGGGTGCTGGTGGAGTTGGTAGAAGAGGCGGTGCAGCTCGTGGTGTTGATGTGGTAGGCACGTCCCTTGCAGGGCGCACTTGAAGTCGCTCTCCACGCCTAGGCGGGGATGAAGGCCGTGGTGGAAGTGCATCTCGTGGAGGATCCCTAGGTCTCCACTGTTGAGTGGGACGAGGGTCCCTCTCGTCATCTTGATGTCGTGACCAACGGTTCCAACGTGGGGGCATGTTAGGATGCCCCCGGTGTGCATGTCTGATGGGTGAAGGTTGGCGTCGGGGCGCCAAGGTATGGCGCTCATGTTGAGGATGATGACTAGGGGCTTGGTGCCTAATCCTGCCCCCAGCTTGTTCTGATGAAGAACTTGGCGCTCCTTGCTCATGGAGCCGCCTCTGGATGCTATTCATTTGATCTTGCAAGCGGCGGAACTCCTGCCGCAGGTCTTCTCCGCGTGGTGCAGGTACCTCGTTCCGAAGAACGGCGAACCTGTTGTCGTTGGGGGTGGGGCGGCCATTGATCGCCGAAGTGTGGCAGCATGGTGCACACATGCTTCTTCGAGGATGTTCCCAGTTGATGGAGAGCGTTGGGCCCAGCAAGACGGACTCTTTTTGGGAGTATCGTTTCCAGAACTCCTTCATGACGGCTCTTCTCACCACCAACTTGACCTCTGATGGTTCGGTGCTCGTACATGTGAACACCTTGTCCGCGAGGTCCCTTGCGCCGAGGGACCAATCTTCCACAAGAACCGTGCTCTCGGTGATGCGGGAGCTTAATAGCTGGTGGAGTCGTTGTACCTTGTGGCACTTCCTCCTGTAGTTCCTTAACGGATGCGGGCTTTCTGACAAACGGGCGTTTGCCATGAGTCTCCGCAGGTCACCGGAGGCGGCTTCCAAGCCTCCAAGAAGCTCCACTCCGGTGCGCCTAGGTGTTGGCGTCGGCAGCTCCGGGTGCAAAGGCGGGGTAGGGGCGCGAAGTGACACCGCTCCCGCCCGCTTGTCGGCGACGTTGGAAGAGAGGCGTTGGGGCGCCCCCACGTACCCTTTGACGTCATGTCCCGTTGACTCCTTCAACAGGGCGCGCGCCTCGAGCATCAACTCGCGGCGCTCCTTGGCCATGGCGGATGCCCGCCTTTGAGCCTTCTTGGATCGCGCAGTTTGGAATTGCGCTGGCTCCTGGGCTTGGTGCATGACCATCTTGGTGCCGACCTCGACGATCACCATGGGCGGAAAGGATGATCCAAAGTGGATCACCCAGGGCTCCGTGTTGATGGCGTGGGGGATTCCTCCTGCATGAAGATGACCTTTGATCAACGGAGGTCCTCGCCGTTGGCTTGTCGTGCAGGATGCTATGTGGGTTGGGTGAACGGGCGAAGACGATTCTGACAACCAGAGCGGAGCAAAGATGGGAGGAGAACCACGTCCCACCGGGCGTGCCAATTTGTTTGACACGAGAAAAACGTTCTGGAAAAGTCGAACGTAGGCTACTCAAGGGGAGAAGGATGGTAGCGTGTTTTTCTCATGCGCCGGGGTAAAGAAAAGAAATGAGGGCGTGCCAGTGTACCGTAGTACACAAGAAAAAGGTAGGGAAGATGCATTTCATTAATCTCGCGTGGAGAAACAAAGTACAAATCCCTAATACAGTGCGCTCCGTGGCCTGCTTGTGCGGCCAACCTGACTAGGGCGATTGCGATCTCATGGTTCCCGGGGCCTCGGAAAGCACTCGGTTAATTACTCCCGCGGGTTACGCCGCGAGACACCTCTGATTAAGCTGTGTGGTCGTCTTCGTCGTCTTCGCTTCGCGTTCTCCATGCATGATGTGGTGGTGGTGTGTGTGTGGGCGGCGGCAGAGCCCGTGTCCTCGTCGGTACACGCGCCGCGAGTAGCGTGGCCTTTACTCCGGCCACGCCCGCCCTCGCCGTCGTGCCTCGTCGGTCTTCACGGCGTCGATGTAGTTGGAGTTGGAGTAGCATGGGTCCGCTCAGCTGGGACTTCTCGACGACCAGCAGCCTTGTCGGGATGCGCAAGGGGTATGCCTCGCAGGAGTAAGTGTTGGTGGAGATCGGCGTCGGTGCAAAACCGACGCGCGCCTACAAGTCGGTGCAGCCAACATGGTCGACACCTCGTCTCGGTCCGACGCCGAGTTCACGGCTGTCGTCCTAGACAAGAGCGTCGTCTCACGGGCTCGTGAAGATGGAGGTGGGGTATGCCGCCAGATTGCGCGTTGGCAGCTCTTTCGCCTACGCCCGTCGGCTTCACGGAGATGGGGCTAGCACCGGGTTGTACGATAGACACCCCGACGCCATCGCCTATGGCTTGCAGAGGTGGAGATGGCGATGGCTTGCATACTAGCAGCCCCGCCATCTCTCGTCTTCGTCACGCCTCGTCGGAGTGAAGAAGGCGCCGGGCTTGCTGGGAGGAGAGATGGCGCCGCTACGGCCCGCCGGCAGTCGCGAGGCTGCCGTCTTTGGCGCGCCACACCAGAGCGGAGATGGCGATGACGCCGGGCTGCACGCCGGCAGCCTCACGTCCTCGAGGCCGTGCTCTTGGTGGCAGAAGAGATGGAGGTGGCGTCGGGCTGTACGCTAGCAGCCGCGCGCCCCTGTTCCGTCGTCTTGGTGGCGGCGGAGATGGAGATGGCGCCGGGCTGCACAACGGCAGCCGCGCCGTCTAGGCCGTCCTCTTGGTGGCGTTGGAGATGGCGCCGGGTTGCACGCCGACAACCGCGTGCCCTCGGGCCATCGCCTTGGTGGCATTGGAGATGGCGCCGGGCTGCACGCCGGCAGCCGCGCTGTCGAGGCCGTCCTCTCGGTGGTGTTGGAGATGGCGCCGGGTTGCACGCCGACAGCCGCGTTGTCGAGGCCGTCCTCTCGGTGGTGTTGGAGATGGCGCCGGGCTGCACACCGGCGGCCGCGCCATCGAGGGGCGTTGGAGTTGGTGGCGCCGGAGATGGCGCCGGGCTGCACGCCGGCAGCCGCGCCGTCGAGGCCGTCCTCTTGGTAGCGTTGGAGATGGCGCCGGGCTGCACGCCGGCAGCCGCGCGCCCTCGGGCCGTCATCTTGGTGGCGCCGGAGATGGCGCCGGGCTGCACGCCGCAGCCGCGCCGTCGAGGCCGTCCTCTTGGTAGCGTTGGAGATGGCGTTGGGCTGCACGCCGGCGGCCGCGCCATCGAGGGCCGTCGTCTTGGTGGCGCCGGATGCACGCCGGCAGCTGCATGCCCTCGGGCCGCCGTCCTGGGGGCGTTGGAGTTGGCGCCGGGCTGCACACCGGCAGCCGCGCACCCGATGCCGTCGTCTTGGGCAACGTAGTGTGCGTAGATGGAAGTGGTGCCGGGCTGGACTCCGGCAGCCTCACCACCGTCACCTTCGGAGTGGCTCGTAGAGATGAAGAGGGCACGCGGCAGGCTGCCCACCGGCGGCCCTGTCCATCGCGTGTCTCTTCCCGCCGCAGTGAGCGGAACCTTCTCCGGCGAAACGCATGTGTGCATGCATGCTAGAGAGAGAGAAAAAGAGAGAGAGAGTCAATCCATATGCTCACCGTCAGAAATCATCGGCTTCACCTCCATATGGCTTCACTGATCAGTACGTGTGTGTATGGTGCTTTTGACTGGGATGCTAGCTCGTGCGTGGAAATTTGCAGATGGGATTTTGGTGGTGTGGGGCGCCTACGTGTATGGTGCTGTTGGAGGTGTATGAACTGTGCGTGTGTTTCTTCCGATGCGATCTCAGGTGGAAGAGCTCCGCCTCCGATCGGGTGTGAACCTGGGGACGGGTCTTCTCCAGATGTGAGCCTCTATCATCGTGAGTGATCTGGAGTCCTCTTTATAGGCGGCGAGCGACGCCGGATGGATGAGGATGGAGTGCTGAATCTTCGGTATCTGTTTCAGAGTGCAGATGCTTATCTTATCACCGGCAACGCTCGCAACCTTCGGTAGAACCGCGGGCCGTTCGAGTATTCCTCCAGTCGCCAGTAGCTAACACGTATATGTATACGATGCAGGCCCGGCCGACCGGCCGGGCTGTACATAGCCTCGGTATTTTGACATGTACACGTATTCCTGCAAAATACATTGATTAGTTAAATGATAATTAGCTTTTATTTTTTTGACGCTGCAAAGGCGCTCGTGCACGTGATAGCTGCCTCCACATGCCATGTTTGTACATTGGATGGATTGCATGTACTACACCAAATACTACTGTGCATCGACTAGATCATGCACGAACATTCGATTGACCAATTAGATAGCCCTCTTTTTAATTAGGCTAGGTATAAGCACCATGCATAGTATCATCTCAAATTGGCGCTTGAAGGCAGCTGCCTTGACGTGATCGAGCTCACGCCCGATGAGAAGCCGATGGATATATCAATTGAATTAATAGCTCAACGCATGCTCACATCGAATTAGTAATCAATTGAATGACTAGGTTCGTGTATGCACACATCAGCTTAAATAACTAACTTATCGAGTCCAAGTTTAATCTTGCGTTCAGGACTTCAACTAGCCAGGTACAAAATGGCGTCGAACAAAATAAAATACAATGATAGTAATTGCAACAAGTGGCACAATCCTTTCTTTAGCAAAGTACAACCGGTTGTATTACTTAAGATGACCAAATGTTCTCGAGGACACATGGGAATATTATCAAGTGCTTTCGCTTCATATAGTTGATTAATCTTCTTTGGTTGGATAAGTGTTGTGTGGGTGAACCTGTGCTAATGTACTGACCTTCCTAGGACTAATACATACATGTGATTATACCCCTTGCAAGCATCCGCAACTACAAGAAAGTAATTAAGATAAAAACCTAACCACAACCTTAAACTTTGAGATCCGATACTCCCTTATGCAAAGGTTTCCTAACGGGGGTTCAGGTTTCTGTCACTCCGGCAACCCCACGATTAGTAGCCAAATACACAATGCATTCCCCTAGGCCCATAAAGGTGAAGTATCATGTAGTCGACGTTCACATGACAACACTAGAAGAATAACACCACAACTTAAGTATCAACCATTGAATCTTTCTCAACACAATTCCACTACTAACAACATGACTTCTTCCATGTCCTCAGGAACTAATCGAACTACTCACGAGATATCATATGGATCAAGGTCAGAGATGAAATAATGATACGTAACAATCTGAACATGAAAAATAATTCAATGGTTCCACTCAATAGCATCAACTACAACAAGTAATCAACACCGGGAAAGTTTCCCCTAAGAACTATGCAAGATTCAACCCAATTGTTACAGCGGTACAAAGTGATGGTGATGGTGCTTTTGGAGATGATGGTGGAGATGATGATGATGATCCCGATGAAGTCCAGCTTGATGATGGTGTTGATGGCAATGATCTCCCCTCTCCTGGGAGGAATTTCCCTAGCAGATTTCTGCCTGCCGAAGAGCTCTTTCTCTTTCTATAGTTTTCCGCCCCGCAGAGGCGGTGGAATCTTTCTGTGGTCGCCCCCCCCCCCTCGAGCCTTAGGGTTTCGAGGGGATTATATGCACCAAACGGTGATGCTGGGAGTGGGCCAGGGTCAAGGGGACCCACGCCACCAGGGTTGTGGGCCCCCTGTGGCCCATCTCCGCTCCTCCTTCTGGATTCCTTCGTCTTCTGGAAAAATAGGATTTTCTCTATATATTTTCTGATCTTCGCGAATTTTGCTTCCAAATAGTGCTTTTTCCATCAGAATCCTGACTCTGGTGGTTCATCCTCCAAAAATCATCAATCATGCAATGATAGATGAAATAACATAAGTACCATCTCTTAATATGAAATATAGCAATGAATAATAGTGAATTATGATATGGAATAATTCACGGTTATTCATTTTGCATCATTGATAAATAAGTACCAGCCTAGGCGACGCCACCAGGTGGTGTGGCCGCCCTGGTCCACCCCTGGCACTCCCCTCTAGCGTATATTATCCTCCCGAAACCCTAAGACTCGAGGAGCGACCATAGAAAGATTCCGCTGCCTCTGCGGGGCGGAAAACACCGAGAGAGAAAGATCTCTTCGGCAGACAGATTTCTGCCGGGAGAATTCCTTCCCGGAGAGGGGAGATCGTCGCCATCAACACCATCATCAAGCTCGATTTCATCGGGATCATCATCATCATCACCATCAGCACCCTCATCACCATCTCCATATTGCTGTAACAGTTGTGTTGAATCTTGCATAGTTCATAGGGGAAACTTTCCCGGTGTTGATTACTCTTTGTAGTTGATGCTATTGAGTGAACCATTGAATTATTGTTTATGTTCAGATTGTTATACATCATTATTCCATCTCTGATCATGATCCATATGATGTCTTGTGAGTAGTTCATTGTGTTCTTGAGGACATGGGAGAAGTCATGTTGTTAGTAGTGGAATTGTGTTGAGAAATATTCAATAGTTTGATATTTAAGTTGTGGTGTACTTCTTCTAGTGGTGTCATGTGAACATCGACTACATGACACTTCACCTATATGGGCCTAGGGGAATGCATTGTGTATTTGGCTACTAATCGTAGGGGTTGCCAGAGTGACAGAAACCTAAACCCCTGTTAGGAAACCATTGCACAAGGGACATAAGGGTCTTAGAGTTTAAAGTTGTGGTTAGGTTTCTACCTTAATTACTTTCTTGTACTTATGGATGTTTGCAAGGGGTATAATCACAAGTATTTATTAGTCCTAGGAAGGTCGGTACATTAGCACAGGTTCACCCACACAACACTTAGCAAGCTAAAGAAGATTAATCAACTATATGAAGCGAAAGCACTTGACAGTCTTCCCATGTGTCCTCGAGAACATTTGATCATCTTAAGTAATACGATCGGCTTATCCTTTGCTGCATAAAGGATTGGGCCACTTGCTGCATTTATTGCTACTGTCTTTTATTTACTCATACTTTGTTTACTTGCTTTATCAAAAAAACCCTAAAAAATCCGTTTGCTGAGTATTTGTAGAGAATTCCTGATCCATACCACTAGCCAGCACCTTCTGCTCCTCATTGGGTTCGACACTCTTACTTCTCGAAAATACTGCGATACACCCCCTATACTTGTGGGTCATCACTAGTGTTGCGTAAATTTTGGTGAATTATCGAGAAAGTTTATGTTCTCAACTATAAAGCTTATGAAAGATAGTGAACAAACATGATGAGGATTCAAAACCCTACATCAAAGTGTTGAGAAGCGCAATGGAAAACGTTCCTGAATGATTATCTTCATAAAGGAAAGGATCAATGATAATGATCATTGTGCTTTTCCCACTAGTGTTTTTACTACATGAAGTAGGATTCAAAAATGTACCCCACATTTTATATGGATACATATGTGAATCACTTGTCATATTACTAGAATATGGCATATATACCTACGAACTACAAAGGAAATAATGGTAAACTAAAATTATGAGAAATCCCGGAGGCAAAATTCACTTAAGATTAGAAAGTAATTCATTGCTGAATCTTACCAAGTAAAGGGTTACTTGAATTTTCCAAAAATACTACAAGGTTATGGTGGAAAAAGGTGAATAACAAAGGCACGATTTGTCATGAATAATGTATTAGACAAATTCAAAAAGAATTTGATTCAGAAGTCCTGAAAGTCTAGTGGATTTGATGCTAGTAAGGTACTAGTGTCTCGTAATAAAACTCTTAGTTTCATAATTGATCAGAGGATTTTGAAGTTATTCAAAATAGTGAGAGGATGTGCAATTTGCATTAAATTGAGTGGGAGATATAAAAGTCTTCCTGAAACAATATGTGAATGACATATTTTTTAGTGGGAGCGATATAAGTCTCGGACTTAAATATGTTCGGAACATATTTTGAGTGGGAGCTTAATGATTGATTCTTAAGTGTGTACGACACATTAAAAATAAAAGCACAAGTACCGATAAATAATGATTTATAGGGATTAGAAGTTAAAAGTAAGTGTATTACAATATTATGTTGTATTCCTAAAAAGGATTCTGAAAATAGTTTCGGAATAGGAATTGATTAAGGACTGGTCCTTAGTTGTAACGCCCCAGAATCGGGTCTATGCAGATCTCAGCATTTCCCGCCAAAACCCGCATAGAAGCGATTCAAAGACGCCCACCAAACACTTTCGTGTGGGTAGGATTTGATTACAAATAGTTACATCACAATAGTTTACAACAGAGTCCACAAGAACTTGTATATACAACAACGACTCAACGAGTCAAGAATACAATTGATACAATACAAAGATACAAATCAGGAAGAAATCCAAATAGTGTCCGAGTACGGACAAGATCCAAATTGGACTAAGAGTCCTAGAGAATAACCAAGCGGTGTCCATAAACCCTGCCCGGGCCAAGCCGGAAGGGTAACCTTGCTAACGTCGTCGATCTCATACCTGTCAAAGCCAAAGGGGTGCCGACAAAGGGCAAAGGAAAAAGAGAGCGGTCAGTACTGAGGCCAGTACACGGCGAGGCTAGAATTCGGTGGTCCTCGCCTACATAGGTATGGTGGCTTTAGCGGCAGCAAAGCTTGCACTATCTAACTTATAGAGACACACTACAACTTTGGCTATTACAGCGAGATGAGAGAGAGCTACGCGGTAACAATAGTATAACATCAGGCATAACCCATCCGAAGATTTCCCCCTCGAAGACCAGTCGAGAAGTCCTCTTGCAGAACACACACGGTGGCAATTTTAGTTAAGTAGGTGTTTAGTTGATAAGCCTAGTTACTAATCATATTATTAGAGGCAAAACATTAATGGAGTTGTCTATGATCATGACACCGTACTCCTGAGGCGCCCATAACCATGGACACACGGCTTCTCGAAAAGATTTACCCTGCAGGGGTGCACTACTGTACCCAAACGCATGTTCAATCCTTCAGGCAACATAATACGCGTGCCTTCCAAATCTCACAACAAGAACTGTCCCATAACTACGCGCGTATCCAGAGGTATCACATACTGTGGGGAACCAACCAAGAGGTACGACAATTCTCAAGGAAGGCACAATGTTTGCGCCTACTATACCGAACGACCCTAGAAGATAACTTGTAGAGCTCCCCTTGAACTGCCGGCATGTACCTCTTTTATGTATGCAATGCCCGGGTTGTTCACCAAATCATATCATAACCAAATCCGAAGACATATCCAACTCACCCATGTCCGAAGACATATTATGCGTATGCACCAAATGGAAAACCAATTTTGTGACCCTCTGGATAAACGAATAGCGCCGGTAGTTGAGGGGGATCCTAGGGGCCCCCACGTTTGGTTAGCGCGATCAACTCAGAACTAGTATCGTAGAACGAACGGGTCCTAGGTCGGCTCAAGCAGTTCCCAAAGGTGGTCCCTGCCAGGGCCTTATCATTAGGTGAAACCATAACCATAACCAACATCACCAATTTAATTTATCATGTTATCAACCATAACCAGTTATCACGGTTCACCTGTATGAGAGCGGGTGGTACACCTAAGCATGCGCTACGACTCGCAAGGGACAAAGCTAGCTACTCAAACAAAGGCAATAGGATAACCAAGGCAGTATAGTGGAGCAGGTAAATAAGGGAAACGGTACTAAATCATCAACAATAAGGATATCAATAGATCAAAGGAAGGAAGTAAAGACTATAAATGCAAAATAGGTAGAAGGGGGAGAATCCTCGCCTAAGAAGATCATCCGAAGGCTTGTCGTATCTCACATCGACTCATCGTCCTATCCGGTGAAGAAGCAAACCACTAGAAAGAACAACCGGTGCAATATTTAATACTACGGCAGAAGATCCGGCATGAACCTTATATGATGCATGGCATGGCAATATACGATCTAACTTGGTAATATTAAGCGGAATCGGGATCCCGGCAAATAAATATTATGGTTCAAGTTGTTTATCTATCCGCGAATTAAATGTTAAATTAACTAGGCAAAGCATGGCATCGGTTCGTTACACAAATTTAAATGGAGGCAATATAAGAATAGAATATGCCTTATATAGTCTCCATATTTAATTTAGGTGAAACGTTCATTTAATGCAACAAGTATATGTCATTTATAAAATAGGGACCTCAGATAGGGTCTCATGTTTAGGATCGAAGAACTTGGATTCGGAGGGAAGGAAGAGAGCGTCAGATTCGGTCTTCGGAGTCCGGGATCGGGACTTCAAATCGTGAAGGAGACCTTGGCGTTCCAGCTTCGGGTGTTGGGGTTACTCGAGGTCCACGATGTAGGAGATCAAGAAGTTTCGTGCCGAATATCTTGGGGTCCTTGTAGAAGATCTTGCCGATGGTTCTTCTAATGACATTCGGTTTCGGCTTCTCGCATGAGTCATCGGGGGGTTCATTAGGGGTCACCATAGTATTCATGTCACACATCACCACACCAACATTGCCTACGGGATTACACACACCACTTCAAATCATCCATAGCACACCACCACATTGCACTATCGGCAAGCAGCAGCAAACACGCTGGGTCACAAACGGACAGAAGCGATGGCGAGGGACGACGAGGCTAACCAGGAGCGTGACATCGGTGGAGGCAGAGGTGGGCTTGAGCAGGGGTGTCGGGTCGATGGCGAGGCCCAGGAGGCGGTCTCCAGCTGGCGGTGATGCGGGTTGGTTCCGGGTCGGGACCAAGCGGGGCTACCGGGAAACGGCGGAATCCGCATGCCTGGGGCTCGCTGACCGGAAGGACGACGGCGGTGGACGATCTCGGCAGAAGCAGAGGGCGGTGGCGCGGATGCAGATGCGCAGGGTCGCGGGGCAACCACAGTGGAGGCAGAGTCCAGCGGTGCAGAGAGGACTCGCGGGCGGCGGTGTCAATGGACGAGGGCGAGGTCGCGCGTCTACCTTGGAACGGGGAAGCCGAGCAACGGTGGCCGGGCTCCAGGGCGGCAGGGCCAGGGCACGAGGCAGAGCGCCGGCGAGGAGGGGATCGATAAGAGGAGGAGATGGGGCTCCTGGCGGTGGTTGGTGGCAAGCAACAGGGGAGGGGATCGGGAGGTAGGCGAGGCGAAGATCAGGTGAGGGTCGTGGCCAGGAGGAGGCGGCGACAGCGCCTGGGATGGAGCGAGGGAGGCAGCGCTCGTGGGATAGGTGGCGATGGGACGAGATGATCGATCGGATCACTGGGGAATTTGATCATCTCCACCACGTGGTTCTCGCTACGTGCGGTTGCGGTGATACGGAGTGCGGCGTGTGCAATGTGACAGGGCAGTGGTTGCACCCGTGGTGTGTGGTGTGTGTGGCTCGCTCACGAGCGTGCGTTGCGGCCGGCCTGTGCGCTTGCCTCGTGTTACGGTGAGAGCGGTGGCGGCCGTGTGTGGTCTGGCTAGGGTCTAGGGTTTGGCTGGATCGGGACTAGCTGGTTTGGGCCGGCCAGGGTGGGGTGACTAGTTTAGGGTTTGGGTAGTAGGTGGCCTTCGGTTGGGCCACTTGGGCCTGGCCGGTTGGCTGCCTCCCCTAAAAACAGTTTTTATTTTATTTGTTTTTAGAAAGGCTTTTATAAATAGTTTTTAGACAAATAAAAGATCCGGAAAAGACCAAGGATCTAATTTTGAAATTAAAGGAGGGGACTAATTAGAAAACAATGTAGACTTCTGGCGAAAATATTTTAGGGCAAAAATATGCATGATGTCATGATGATGCACAAAATTAAAATAGCAGGCAATTTCTAATTGGGGATGTTTTCCCGGGCATTACAACTCGACACCACTAACAAGGGATCTCGTCCCGAGATCCAAGCAAAGACACCGGGGGGAGGGGGTTTGATGATCAGGTCTTCTTGCATCAAGTTGATGGCCGCGACACCACTAACAAGAATTCTTGCTCTGTCTTGAAATAGTCGACACCACCAACAAGGGTTGTTACTCATGTCCTTCAAGGAAACACTCCGGGAAAACAAAGGCGAGGAAAGAGGTCATGGGGTCACCTCTAACTTCCAAAGGAGTAAGAATCGCACTAATACACCAATTCAATGTACAAGAGCGAATGATAAGAGTAGTTGGATGGGGATCAGTCCATCGCGCACCCAAAGCATTACTCTGTATATTAATAGGAGGATCATGCAACCAAACTCTCGGTATTTAGACTGAAGATCTTGACAACCAGCGTTCGGAGAGCTCTAGAAAAAGCATACAAAGATAAGGAGGTCATCGTCGTAGAAGTCACGAAACACCGGAAACAAATGAGGAGAGGTCAGATAGAGCGAAAACCAAATGTAGCACCACTGTTGTAGAAGAAGGAAGCAGAACCCTAGAGGTACGACTGAAACCCAACCACGAGAATCCTAAACTTGAAGGAGGTAAGAGATTGGATTAAAAACACGCAAAGATAAGAAAGAAAGGAGGTGAGGAGTAAAATCAGAGCTAATCAGATCTATCCAACGCATTTGTACCAAAATAGTTTTGACGCTAGACATCGACCGTTGGCAAGGTTAACCTATAGGCTGGACCAGCGGGGTATCGTAAACCTTTGCTCGGATACCACTTGTAACGCCCCAGAATCGGGTCTATACGGATCTCAGCATTTCCCACCAAAACCCGCATAGAAGCGATTCAAAGACGCCCACCAAACACTTTCATGTGGGTGGGATTTTATTACAAGTAGTTACATCACAGTAGTTTACAACAGAGTCCACAAGAACTTATATATACAACAACGACTCAACGAGTCAAGAATACAATTGATGCAATACAAAGATACAAATCAAGAAGAAAGCCAAATAGTGTCCGAGTACGAACAAGATCCAAATTGGACTAAGAGTCCTGGAGAATAACCAAGCGGTGTCCATAAACCTTGCCCAGGCCAAGCCGTAAGGGTAACCTTGCTAACGTCGTCGATCTCATACCTGTCAAAGCCAAAGGGGTGCTGACAAAGGGCAAAGGAAACAGAGAGCGGTCAGTACTGAGGCCAGTACACGGCGAGGCTAGAATTCGGCGGTCCTCGCCTACATAGGTATGGTGGGTTCAGCGGCATCAAAGATTGCACTATCTAACTTATAGAGACACACTACAACTTCGGCTATTAGAGCAAGATGGGAGAGAGCTACGTGGTTACAATAGTATAACACCAGGCATAACCCATCCGAAGATTTCCCCCTCGAATACTAGTCGAGAAGTCCTCTTGCGGAACACACACGGTGGCAATTTTAGTTAACCAGGTGTTTAGTTGACAAGGCTAATTACTAATCATATTATTAGAGGCAAAACATTAATGGCGTTGTCTATGATCATGACACCGTACTCCTGAGGCGCCCATAACCGTGGACACACGGCTTCTCGAAAATATTTACCCTGCAGGGGTGCACTACTGTACCCAAACGCATGTTCAATCCTTCAGGCAACATAATACGCGTGCCTTCCAAATCTCACAATAAGAACTGTCCCATAACTACGCGCGTATCTAGATGTATCACCTACTGTGGGGAACCAACCAAGAGGTATGACGATTCTCAAGGAAGGCACAGCGTTTGCGCCTACTATACCGAACGGCCCTGGAAGATAACTTGTAGAGCTCCCCTTGAACCGCCGGCATGTACCGATTTTATGTATGCAATGCCCGGGTTGTCCACCAAATCATATCATAACCAAGTCCGAAGACATATCCAACTCACCCATGTCCGAAGACATATTATGCGTATGCACCAAATGGAAAACCAATTTTGTGAACCTCTGGATAAACGAATAGCGCCGGTAGTTGAGGGGGGATCCCAGGGGCCCCCACGTTTGGTTAGCGCGATCAACTCAGAACTAGTATCGTAGAACGAACTGGTCCTAGGTCGGCTCAAGCAGTTCCCAAAGGTGGTCCCTATCGGGGCCTTATCATTAGGTGAAACCATAACCATAACCAACATCACCAATTTAATTTATCATGTTATCAACCATAACCAGTTATCACGGTTCACCTGTATGAGAGCGGGCAGTACACCTAAGCATGCGCTACGACTCGCAAGGGACGAATCTAGCTACTCAAACAAAGGCAATAGGATAACCAAGGCAGTATAGTGGAGCAGGTAAATAAGGGAAACGGTACTAAAGCATAAATAATAAGGATAGCAATAGATCAAAGGAAGGAAGTAAAGACTATAAATGCAAAATAGGTAGAAGAGGGAGAATGCTCGCCTGAGAAGATCATCCGAAGGCTTGTCGTATCTCACATCGACTCATCGTCCTATCCGGTGAAGAAGCAAACCACTAGAAAGAACAACCGGTGCAATAATTAATACTACGGCAGAAGATCCGGCATGAACATGATATGATGCATGACATGGCAATATGCGGTCTAACTTGGCAATATTAAGCGGAATCAGGATCCCGGCAAATAAATATTATGGTTCAAGTTGTTTATCTACCCTGCAAATTAAATGTTAAATTAACGAGGCAAAGCATGGCATCGGTTCGCTACACAAATTTAAATGGAGGCAATATAAGACTAGAATAGCCCTCATATAGTCTCCATATTTAATTTAGGTGAAACACCTAAATACCCCCAAACAATAAAGATATGTATGCAAGATGATTCATTTAATGCAACAAGTATATGTCATTTATAAAATAGGGACCTCGGATAGGGTCTCACGTTTAGGATCGAAGAACTTGGATTTGGAGGGAAGGAAGAGAGCGTCAGGTTCGGTCTTCGGAGTCCGGGATCGGGACTTCAAATCGTGAAGGAGACCTGGGCGTTCCAGCTTCAGGTGTCGGGGTTACTCGAGGTCCACGATGTAGGAGATCATGAAGTTTCGTGCTGAAGATCTTAGCGTCCTTGTAGAAGATCTTGCCGATGGTTCTTCTAATGCCATTCGGTTTCGGCTTCTCGCATGAGTCATCGGGTGGTTCATTAGGGGTCACCACAGTCTTCATGTCAAACATCACCACAGCAACATTGCCTACGGGATTACACACACCACTTTAAATCATCCATAGCACACCACCACATTGCACTATCGGCAAGTAGCAGCGAACACGCTCGGTCACAAACGGACAGAAGCGACGGCGAGGGACGACGAGGTTAACCAGGAGCGCGACATCGGTGGAGGCAGAGGCGGGCTTGAGCAGGGGTGTCGGGTCGATGGCGAGGCCCAGGAGGCGGTCTCCAGCTGGCGGTGACGCGGGTCGGCTCCGAGACGGGACCAAGCAAGGCTGCCGAGAAACGGCGGAATCCGCATGCCTGGGGCTCGCCGGCCAGAAGGACGATGGAGGTGGACGATCTCGACAGAAGAAGAGGGCGGTAGCACGGATGCAGATGCTCAGGGTCGCGGGGCGACCACAGCGGAGGCAGAGGCCAGCAGTGCAGAGAGGACTCGCGGGCGGCGGTGTCCATGGACGAGGGCGAGGTCGCCCGTCGACCTTGGAACAGGGAAGCCGAGCGATGGTGGCCGGGCTCCAGGGCAGCAGGGCCAGGGCGCGAGGCAGAGCACCGGCAAGGAGGGGATCGACAAGAGGAGGAGGTGGGGTGCCCGGCGGTGGTTGGTGGCAAGCAACAGGGGAGGGGATCGGGATGTAGGTGAGGCGAAGATCCGGTGAGGGTCACGGCCAGGAGGAGGCGGTGGTGGCGGCGGCGCCTGGGATGGAGCGAGGGAGGCGGCGCTTGCGGGGTAGGTGGCGATGGGACGAGAGGATCGATCGGATCGCTGGGGAATTTGATCGTGTCTACCACGTGGTTCTCGCTAGGGTAGCGGTTGCACCCGTGGTGTGTGGTGTGGGTGGCTCGCGAGCGAGTGTGCGTTGCGGCCGGCCTGTGCACATGCCTCGTGTTGCGGTGAGAGCGGTGGCAGCCGTGTGTGGTCTGGCTAGGGTCTAGGGTTTGGCTGGATCGGGACTAGGTGGTTTGGGACGGCCGGGGTGGGGTGACTAGTTTATGGTTTAGGTAGTAGGTGGCCTTCGGTTGGGCCACTTGGGCCTAGCCGGTTGGCTGCCTCCTCTAAAAACAGTTTTTTTTATTTGTTTTTAGAAAGGCTTTTATAAATAGTTTTTAGACAAATAAAAGATCCAGAAAAGACTAAGGATCTAATTTTGTAATTAAAGGAGGGGACTAATTAGAAAACAAAATAGTCTTTTAGCGAAAATATTTTAGGGAAAAAATATGCATGATGTCATGATGATGCACAAAATTAAAATAATAGGCAATTTCTAATTGGGGATGTTTTCCCGGGCATTACATTAGTCACTGAAATTAGGAATAGAATTAAGTTAAACATAAGTGGTTGAAATAAATAAAAAGATGATCGTCATCCACTATGTTGAAACATAGGTTATGTCTTGAAAACCATGATGACAACTTAACATAATATATGATCTGAGAAGGAACATTTCAAAAGTGATTAAGTATGAATCACGGAACGTTGAGCTGAGTTTTGTCAACAATGTCTATATGAGAATTGTAGACATGTTTTCAAATCTATGAAGGATGACATATCTTAAAACATAAAGGGTTATGTTATAAGGGAATGTGTTAACCTTAGAAGATTGGAAATTCCTGCATCGATAAAACATCGAGAGGTGCACATAGTGCACTAGTGTGTCGATGATTACATTTATAATAAAATATAAGGGTACCGTCTAACGTGATGTATATTGTTATGGCGGGACTAGTTCGTCTTTATGCAGAGGGTGTGTCCTAGGGCACAATGCCCATGAGAAAGCTCATTGTAGCTAATGTAATGTCACTGTTAGCTCCTGGAAACTGACCTCACTCTGCTGCCATGATTATGATGCAAACACAAAGATGTTATCATGTGATGATAAAGTATTAATGTCAATCAAAGTGACATTAGTAAGTTGCAAAGTATTTCGGATTTTAAAGTATAGACCCAAGACTCAACCTCTCCCATGAGCAAGCATGATCAAAAGTGCCGGGATATATGGTGCCAATGATTAGGAACAAACACAACTAGTTTATTTGTACTCTAGTGCAAGTGGAAGAATGTTGGAAATATCCCTAGAGACAAATAATAATATGGATTATTATCATATTTCATAAAGTTTATGATTAAGTTTTATATCTTGCTAGTGATATATAAACAACCAGGAGTTCCCGGTGAAGCTCTAGGCACTGGTTCATTGGTCAACAGATGATCAAGGTTTCCTGATCATGTTGCATTTATGCCAGTTGACAATGGAGTCACCTCATTGGGAGAATGAGATGATGAGCTATACCCAACCTAAGCATCGTGACCCGATCATGTCACGAAGTTCAAGTTACGATGATTAGAACAGACATAGTGTCCTATTTCTTAGACCGTGAGACCATACCAATCACTGTTACTTGAAGATACTTAGATAGCATCAAACGTCATCTGGTGACTCGGTGATCATAAAGGTGTGTTCATGTATTCGGAGGAACAGTTGAGGCAATATGCGTCAAGAGCGGGATTTGTCCATCCATGTGACAGAAAAGATACTCAAGCGCCCACTCGGAGAAGTTATATCCAATAGTTGCGCAGCGTGTGATTTGATCACTTGTCAGAATGAATCAAATATAATTTGTTGATAATGAGATTGACCAAGACATGGTGATGCCATTGATCAGATCTCGGACAATGCAAGTATCAAGAGACAAAAGGAATATGACACGACGTTCATGGTTCAACAACGAAAGGTTTCATGGAATGCACATGGATCAACATGGCCATTCAGGTCCCTCTGATGATCATTGGTACGGGAGGGTCCCGACCATGTCTGGAGTGTTCCCGAACCGTGGGGTATCATGCTTAAGGGCTTCATGATGCTGAGAGAGTGTTTTGGTATCCGCAGAATCACCGAAGAAAAGAGAGAGAAAACCAGAAGGGTTTTGGTAAGTCCGGAGGATGACCAGAATGACATGGAAGGAGTTCCACATCCACAAGGATTGAATAATATGTAAATGAATGTTGAATATTGATTTAATCATTCATTTATATTTATTCAATAAAAGTAAAGGAATTAAAAAGGTTCAAATACCTAATTAGGCCAAACTCCGGAGGGAAAAGGGCCCATGAGGGAAAGACCAAAGGGTGGAAGGAGGAGGGGGTGGCAGGCTGGGCCAAGGCACCCCTGTGTGGGGCCCACTTGGGCCCTTGCCGACGGCGGCTATCCCTTCCCTCTCCCCTCTCTCTTTTTTTAGTCCTACATGGCTAAGGCAATTGTCTATGTGGGGGGTTTCCCCTATATAAAGAGAGGTATTTTGACAAATTAAATACACAATAAAAAATAAAAGGTTCCCTCTCTTTTGGGGAGACCTCCAGTTGATTCTCTCTCTCCCTCCCGTGATCGTGATCCCAAGTCCGGATCGCGCGAGCAGGAGTCTTCTTCACCATGGAGTGTCGTCGTGCTGTGGGGTTCGGATCCAGAAGCTCTACTACCACAAATGCTGCTGGATCAGAGGAGTGGGAGTCATCGTTAGGCACCTAACGTGTGTAACTCCCTGTGAGGTGCAACACTTGGGGAACTAGGAGTCGTTTGAGCCGCAGGAGCTGTCGAGACTTCAACACGACCTTGAGGTCGGCTTTGGTTCGTCTACATCGACCACGCTCTCCCGAGCGTTGACAACGCTTCTCGGTCTTCAAGGGTAAGTTCGCAAAAAGCCCCTCCCGTTATTGCATTACTAATAGATAGGTCCTGGCATTAGGGTTCTTGGCGTAGGAAAAAATTATTGTTTTCATGCGCGAACCCCTACACAAGTATCCTCTAGAACTAAAATATTTGGCACCCACTAAGGATTCTTCCTGATTTCTCATCATTCAAACACATCACTAAAATAGTTTCAACCGTTTGATAAAATCAAGTGAGGCCACTGTTGCTGATCTATTCGAGCTATTTAGTAGTAGTTTTGTTATTCTTATTTGGTTTTCACTTTAGATCCCATAATGATATTGTTGTGCTATCAATACAGTGGCCTACGGGTACGTAACTTCGGCATACCTAGTCTAGCCCAAGGAAGGCCCACGGCAGACATACGCTGGCCCATGAAGATTTTCGGATGGCCAAGGCCCATGACGTCTTCGGATCCTTGGAGAGCAAGACTAGAGGAGATAGGAAATTCAAAGGGGTAAAACCCTAGAACTTGTAACCGACTAGGACTACGCCCGGGACCTGCCTAAGTCTATATAAAGGCCAGGAGGGCACGTCCTAGGGCAACTCGACTCATACTTTCACACACGCATCCACGCCAGATCGAATCTGCGCACCCTGTAACCTTCGGTTCCGCCGTAATCAAAGAGCAGACAAGCAGGAGTAGGGTTTTCCCTCCGGGGGCCTGAACCTGGGTAAATCTCGTGTCCCCTAGTTGCGTGTCTGTTAATCGTGCCACGATCTCGAGCATCCCCATCTTCTCCAAAACCCAAGTCCATAACAATGGGCATTGACGAGATTAAACCTCGTCAACTGTTGCTGATCTATTCGAGCTATTTAGTAGTAGTTTTGTTATTCTTATTTGGTTTTCACTTTAGACCCCATAATGATATTTTTGTGCTATCAATACAAATATGTGATGATATAACTCTCATTGTTGTTGTATATACTCCCTCAATATCAAAATATAAGATGTTTTAGCTTTTGTCAAATGAATGTATTTAGAGATATTTTAGTGTGTAGGTTCACTTTGAAAAGGGCTGGACCTACACACTAAAAAGGGTCTAGATACATTCGTTGCATAAATACTAAAACATCTTATATTTTGAAACAGAGGGAGTACAATATATATAGGATTTTAGATTTGTTTCTCCATTATTACGGATTTATTTATCTCAGATTCATTTTGCATGTCCATGGGTTATATGATCCTTAGCTAAATAGATGTGTATATATAATGTAGTGAATTTGTTTAGTCAATAATCCAGTCTACTCGTCAAAGCAAAAGAACTAAAACGCTTTGGCACCAGTATTTCTATAACTGATTATAGCCAAGCATTTCAAAATGTGTTTTCTCTATTATGTAAATTAGAGTTGCAATTTTTTGGGCCACCATAGCCAAATCTCCTGTGCAGTTACATATATGTATTTGTAACAAAATATCATTAAGAGTTTGTAATCCATGTTCTTTCTGAATAAAAATAGTTCCATAGCTTTAATTCTAATTGGTATCATATTTCATCTTAGGTACCACTATATATATATTTATTCTATACTGATTTATATGATTATATCCCTTCTTTTGTTGCAGGATGTAATAAATCCCATAGATCACATAGTGTATCATCTAGTTGTGTTATTCAATGACTGGTATAGCATGTTGTTTAACAATGTAAGTTAACAAAACTTTTTCGTAGCTATACCTCAGAAACTGCATCAAAATTAAATAAATCAAGGTCCTTCCCCAGATGAATGTGATCTTTGATGGTGAAACTGAAGTTTCTCTGACTGCCTACATGTATGACATAACCGAAACGAATTAAGAAACACCGAAGACGGCAATCTGTAATATTAGTATTAGCCATGTCACTCTAGGATATTTCTGGGCGTGACCCGGTATTGTAAGAAAACTGTACATAAATGGCATAATTTGTAAAAACAGAAGCACAAAAACTTCAGGTGAAGTTATACAGAAATCTACTACCTCCTTTCTGATAACAGAGTTTTCTTCATCCCTGCGGAAACATCTGGATGTGTGGTATTAGGAATACTTTGTGCTTCTAACTGAAGTATCAGTTAATTGAACAAGATTCTCTTCCAATACAAAACATCGGATCAAGCAGTAATGTTTCGCAGGGACACACGTCTGAAATTCACTTCAGGCAAGCTCACTTGCATGCCATCAAGAATTTTTTTTAAATCAGCCCACTATAATTAGAGTCTGTATGACTTGAACAAAACTCACGATTCGTTATAGCGCGTCTGGATGGTCCTAGAGGATCCGACGGTCATGGATAGAAAATTATGTTCTCATGTGATATCTTGACCACGGCACCAACACACATGCCTCGAAAATTTAGGTAACAATCTAAATTATCCTGATTTTGCACCAATTATTATAATATCTTCTTCAAGGTCGTTGCCACTTTCAATTGGTTTTGTGGGAGAGGATGCCAAGCCCGCCCATGTAGGGCCTCAGCTGCTCCAGAATCACCACAGTGCCATCCTCTTGCTGAAAATTCCCCAAATATATATATGATCAGATGAGGAACAGCGACTGTTGTCGCATTGAGTGTGTGGACAAACTATGTTGGCCCTAAACTGCCCCTTCCCTTTCATAGGGTTTGCCACCGATGGAGGCTTCGAGGGTGCTGGATGGAACCGGATGCCTAGCCGCCTGCTCTGGTAGTCTGTGCAGTTTGAGGCACTCGAGATCTGCCCGTTTTGTTCAAAAAGCATTAGTGGGACTACTCAAAATGGACAAAACTTGAGAGGGGCTGTCTTCTCAGGTGACTCATTGTAAGCCAGCTTGTACCCACTCCTGATAGAAAATATGCATGACTTCTCCAATTGCCATGCTATGACATCATCCATTGCCCTTCTTGAGGGTTTATTTTCAAGATTTCTGTAGCATCAACCAGTCTGAATGTTTCACGAACAAGTTGTTACTTCCAATTTTCTTGACCATCTAGGAGCTCAGCAAAAAACATAGACGTGAATTTCTACAGTTTTACCCCACAAACCTAGAGACTACAAAGCAATGTAGTCATCTAGAGCATCCGCAGGTAAATCATAGACCCTGATCCATACCTCATCACAAACCCAGACAGGTTGCACTTGCACTCTCTAGAAATCAAAGGTAATAGAACAAGGACTATTTGGTACCTTATAAGATCCAAAATGTTGGGCCTGAACAAGATCCTTTTTGCTAGGGAAATTAACCTGATACATAATCTATTCCACTTGTTTAACTAGCCACTAGTATTGATCATCATGAGCAACTCATTGCAATTGGGATATGATTTCAGGAATGGTTAGTGTGCCATTTAAAACAGTCACTTTGCTAATCCTAGTATTCTCCACTCTTGGATGGATATTTCTAGACAAAGGTAACTCCAGAAACATGAGCTTCTCATGACCAAAACCATACATCATCATTGTTGGTCCGTGAGCTAAACGAATAGGACAGTCCTTTGAGGAATGATCCGGCAACTGGCAAATAACGCAAATATTTCTAGTATAATCATTTAGCTTGCGTCATGGGTCTCCACATCAGCTATCGAAACCAATTCACTTGAGTGAGATAGAGGAGAGTGGAATTACGTGTGTAGGGGTGAAATCCGTAGATCTACGAAGGAACGCCAAAAACGAAGGCAGCTCTATGGGTCCCTACCAACGCTAGGGTGCGAAAGCATGGGGAGCGAACAGGATTAGATACCTTGGTAGTCCATGTCGTAAATGATGAGTGTTCGCCCTTGGGCTATCTAACACATGAAACACTTTGTCTAGGGAGTACAATCGCAAGATCGAAACTCAAAAGAATTGACGGGGACCTTCACAAGTGGTGGAGCATGTGGTTTAATTCGATACAACCCGTAAAACCTTACCAGACCTTGACATATGAACAATAAAACCTATCCTTAACGGGATGGTATTGACTTTCATACAGCCGTTGCATGGGTGTCGTCAACTCGTGTCGTGACATGTTTGGTCAATGTAACACCCCGTACTCTCTGTGCCCGGGATGTCACCCCTGACAGCTTATTAGGATCTCTAGACTGGCCTCATAGACCAACACTAGTCTTTTTTGCGCACTTTGTTCTCACTCGTGCGCACCCGGTATCCACTCCCCGGTCGGTCATCCATCCTCAAATTGCTCTAGGCCAAGCATGCTTAACCTCAGAGTTCTTTTCATATGATCTTTCGGAAAAGATATTGCAATTTGTTGATATGGGTATCCTATCAATCCTATTAAGCCATGCGCCAGGGTCTCACATGGACCCACCCTTAGAAGATCGATGCCTCGTCGATCAACCACAAGGTAGGAACATCCTCTCTTGGCACACGTATGTGCGTCTAGTGCCGGCACATGTGACATGTCGTGTCCACTCTGGGCCACACGTGCCATGCTCCACATGTCCGCCACTGACCCGCACACACCTGTATAACTGTGTGGATCGGCTCTAATACCAATTGTAACACCATGGACTCTCTGTGCCCAGGCTGTCACTCCTAGCAGATTACTAGGATCTCTAGACTGGCCCTACAGACCAACATTAATCTTTTTTGTGCACTTTGTCCTCACTTGTGCGCACCCGGTACCCACTTATTGATCGGTCACCCATCCTCAGGTTGCTCTATGTCAAGCACGCTTAACCTTAGAGTTCTTTTAAGATTAGCTTCCGGAAAAGAAGTTGCAACTTATTGATATAGGTATCCTATAAATACTATTAAGCCATGTGCCAGGGTATCACAATCAAGTCCTATAACGAGTGAAACCCTTGTTTTGTGTTGCTGAGACATGCGTCTAAGGAGAAATTGCCACCGAAGTGAGTCGGGTGACGTTCCAGCGCTACTACTTGATTGAGTGCTAGCACGTACTTGTGCTTTTAGCAAGAATTTCACAGAGCCGGTGCCTTTCGAAGCACTTTCACGTTTTTTTGGACATGAGCATATATTAATATCACACGGATACCAGTTACACCCAGCCTCTACAACCACGCATACCCTATTGTCAATACAAATGCACATAGCTGAAAAAAGGGAGAAGAATTCAAAAAAGTCTCACTACAGCGATTAGATCCTTAGTAGCAGCGACACTAACCCTATCGGAACAACACCAGAAGTCCAACATCTCCAATAGGGACGCCTTTGAGAAGAAAACATAGCACAAGCACCATCATCGCCCGATCAAAGATCATAGGTTTTCACCCTGGAGAAAGTCCTCGCTCAGAAAACAATGTTGACATAGGTATGATTACTCGGCTCCTTATGATTTGCTACCTAGGACCTTGCAGAGAAGATTATGTCCCATGAAGAGTCAAGATAAATATCCAAAAGAGCAACCGACAAAGAGTTTAGTTGTATTAGGAAAGAGGAACAAAGACTGACATAGAGTTGGCATTGTAATCATGTAATCTATCCGCATACAGCTTTGAGACCCGACCTATTATATATAGGGCGGGAGAAGCCTAGGAGGGGCACCGAACAATCCCCAAGAAATTTGTAACCAAGCAATCTCTCGTAATATTCAGGCGACTTTGAACTCATTGTTTCCTGACTTCCGACGAAATCCCCAACGTTCTCTTTTCTGCAAAACCCTAAGTCCTTCTTCATGGACATTGCCGAGATCTCCCCTCGTCAATTGGCACCGTCTGTGGGAAACTTGAATGCTGGAACCATGGATTCGGTGGAATTTTGTCTTCCAAGCAGCAACCCAACAAAAGCAGATCCACGCCCGCCCACCCTTGTGATAGTACCCGCCGATTTCAACAGCGGATCCAATCTAATCATCGGAATCTTTCACTTCCAAGTTGAAGACCTCCAAGAGGCACACCCTTCGGTCCTGATAACATCTGAACCGTCGGCGGAGCAAACTACACCGACAGCGATTCCAGCATCATCTATTGGATCCTCTATAGATATCATGACGGAAATTGAAGCACCCGGCGAGAACAAGCAAGACGAGACGGATCTGGGGGACCTTGACTGTCTTTATGAAAATCTCTCCTTCGGATCAGATTCCCCACCAACTGCACCACGCGGAACAAGTCTAGCAAACTCCAAACCCAAAGAGAGCAGTAAAAGCATCGACTTTGGAATAAGGATGGCAGAAATATACCCGGAGCAGAAATTCATGGACTTCGCTGATCCACCCGATAGTATCTCCCCCAATTCGGATGACGACGCCACAAGTTCATATACTACCCAACACCAAGTATGCGTGATCATCGGTGACACATCGGCCCAGCAAGATTCCAACAGCAATCCTATTTTTAATCCTGATGATATCCTATCAAGCGACAATACAGGAAACCACAGAAATGAAGGAAATCACGGAAACAGGGAAGACCCAGCAAACAACCGCATAACCCTAGGAGGAGGAGAGCCACGTGAAGGCGAGAGGCAAACTCTCCGACTGGCAGTCCAACCATGGGAAAAAGCAAGAGCAGCAATTTTTGGTGCAATTCCCATGATCGCTGACACACGCGCGAGGATCTATTGGCATACCAATATTTGCTCCATCACAAAAAAGGGACCTACTAAGGAACAGAGGTAGCTCGACGAAAGAAAGAGGCTTCCCGATGAATCTAGCCTACGATGGCCCAACTATGCTCTACCTGAGGATCAGGGAGCGTGATAGGAGGAGAACCGCCAAGAAGGGGAACATCTTGACTACAGAACATCCCTAAACGAGACAGAAGTGAACTGATCCAAGATCTGGATCTGTCTTTCATGTCAATAGATCAAGGAGGAAATATCAAGGCAAAAACGGCTCAAGCAGCAATTGTGGTGCGCAAACATACCTGATCACCACTCAACCTGCACCCGACGATCCTCGTGCAGCTCTCCACCATTCCTCCCTGATGAACCTTGGCATGGTAGGAGCATCTCTCGCACAGGCAGAACACGGAACCATACGGCAACCCAATAGATGCCCACGCCATCACAGCAGCCCTCAGCAAATAGGTCACACCCGACGATCAAGATCGCCACATCGGGTCCACTTCTCAGGATCCGAGCTGCGGAATGATGGAAGAAACGATATTACACAGTGAAGGATCGATCGATCCAGGGAGGAGCGTAACAGCCGAAGTTACTATGACGGTGAAAGCGAGGAATAGCAAGAACTATGCGGAGCCAGTTGCTTTACCCGACGGGTTCGCAAAACTCCAGTACCAAAAGATTTCAAACTACCTCACGGTCATCAGAAATACGATGGCCTCGAAGAGCCCGAAGCTTGATTGATAGATTATCTAGCCATAGTTAAACTACAAGGTGGCTCCAAGGCCACCGTGATGCAAAGCTTGCAACTGCACTTAACAGGCGTGGCTCACTCTTGGTTAAGACAATTACCCGAAGACTCTATCAGCAGCTGGAACGACCTGGAGGACAAGTTTATCAGAAATTTCAATTCCACCTTCAATCGACCTGCATCTCTAGAACAATTACGGGCCTGTAAACAAAAGCCAGGGGAATCAATACGAGCGTTCGTTCAGCGGTGGAGCATTATCAAAAACTCGGCTGAAGTGATATCCGATGAAAGGGCAATTGACACTTTCAACAACGGACTTCGTCAACAAGAGTTCATTGAAGCACTAGGACGAACCAAACCAAAGACAATTTCGTAGCTGATGGAAATAACCAACCGCTGGGCTGATGGAGAAGATGCATTACACAACAAAAGAGCCCACTCACCCGAAGAAGATAGGGAGCGGCGCAACATCGACAGAAGGCGACGAAACAACGATGGGTACAACACACCAAGTTACGTTCCAGCCGGTTTTTCTAGAGGAGACAACCGACGAAGCGATGATTACTACAATGTTTACCGCAACAGCAGAGACGGGACTAGAGGAAGCCAGCCACAACAACGGTACCATTTGACAAATCGAGACCCACCTATGTCAGCAGGAAAAATGTTGGAAGGGACATGCAATATGCACTTCTACGTAGACTCAACAGGAAGGCGATCCAACCACCTCCTAAAGGACTGCTGAACATTCTTAAAAGGCAAGAGCTATGCAATGCAAGGGCAACTGAAGCAGCAAACCGAGGCTACGCCACTTCACCTGGCGCTTTTGCCACCTGTGCACCACCACCACCAGGGCATCCGCCAGTAGGACAACCGCAAAATACAACAAACTAAGAAGATGAGTACCCTAGATCAAAAGGAGCTATGTCGATGATTCAGAAAGGGCGACCATCCAATAGAACACAGAAGCTGATCACCAGACAAGTAAACATGGTGGAAACAACACCACCCCCTACACCAGAATATCTTTATTGGTCAGAGCAAGCAATAACCTTCAACAGAGCTGACCACCCACTTCGGGTCCCACGACCTAGTCAATCAGCACTAATAGTGGAGGCAAAAATCGGCGGGTTCGACATGGGCATAGTTTTCTTGGATGCAAGAAGCAGCATCAACCTTATCTACGCCAAAACTTTATGGGAAATGAATTGGTCTCTGACGAATCTAGCACCGATAGATATAACTTTCCATGGAATAGTCCCAGGCAAAGCCAAAACTCCTCTAGGCAAAATATACCTCGACATAGTCTTCGGATCAAGAAGCAACTTTAGGCACGAAAAACTGGAGTTCGAAGTCATGGATTGTCCATCACAGTACCATGCGATCCTAGGACGACCAGCCTTCGCTTGATTCATGGCAGTACCTCGCTACGCATACCTGGTACTGAAAATGCCAGCACCCAATGGAGTCATAACAGTAAAAGGAAGCTTTAGCCGCTCGGACAGCTGTGACCGTGAATTCAATAAAATATCAGAATCCTTCGGGATAGAGACGCAATTTGGCCAGCTAAAAAGAGCGGATGAAGAACTACTACACGATAAATGAAGTGAGCAACATCCAGGAAATCAAGAGCACCACGCATCCTCAAAAACCACCTATTCGGCCTCCACGTCCAGTCCCGTGTTGGAACAAGCACTCGTCAGTTATCCCAAGTACAAGCAACCCGGAAAATCAACTATTTTTCTCTATGGTCCGCCGTACATACACGGCGCCTCTAGTCGAAAAACTACACTTATCGCGAAGAAACATGATGGAGCACCTCAAGGAAGAAGCCACCGTTTTTAGGAAAATTCGTTAAATTTATATCCAATAAGGCCAACGGCCACGCGATTACGCCTATGCAATGTATCTGTTTATACTCATCAATGAATAAATAAAGTACTTCTCGGCACATAAATTTCTAAGAAGCATACAGGCAGTCATACAAAGAAACATCAGTTCGTCGGGTCCTCAACAAAAATAATACAACGTACCATCAAAATCTCGTATAAAGCATACGACCTTTTTGACAAGTACAAAAGAATATCTATACAGTATCTATCGTACAAAAGTACAAAGCTACACAATAGAAGGAGAAATGATCAGATAGCAAAATTCATAAAAAACTCCTCGTCTGCCTCTAGGCTTTCGAACAATTCTAATTGTAGATCTACGGCGGCAGCATAATGAGGCACCATGTCGATAAGACCACCATCAGCAGGAGCAGGCAGCTCCGATGATATGACGTCCAAATCTATCATCGGATGATGCACATGCACCCAAGACAATGCAAGTTTGGCACCCGCCATAAGTTGAAGCTTCACAAAATAATGAATCTGTTCACCCTGACGAAATTTCACCATCAAATCAGACAAAGTCTAAGATTGAGGATCCCGAGGAAACATGGCATTATAAATAATGGTCAGTGATCTGCGACAGCACTCGAAAAACTGCTCCACCTCGCATACACGATCCTGAAGCAAGGCCACGGCATAGGCGCGACGATGATCAACCCATAAATCCATCCCAGAATTTTTAGAAGTAGACACAAGATCTTACATTCGGTTGTGCAGATGCTGAGTTTCTTCTCTCTCGCACAATCAATGCCTGCAAAGAGAAATTGGCATCCCGCAAAAAAAGAGCGGCAGAAAGCAAAAAACTTAAAGACTTACACAACATCTTTTCACTCTCCTAGAAATCTTGTCCAGGAAGTACGCCTCATGATCAAGGTCCTGACGCGTCTTCGACTAGGCGACATCCACCATCAATTGAACAACTCGAAGTTTTCCTTCGAGTTTCTTCACCTGTTCAATTTTTTCAGCATATAAAGGTGGGTCTACTATACGCACGATGGTAGTCTCGGCTACGCCAATCCAGATGAGGATGGAGTCACATCCGACGTTTGCGCAGGCACAGGAGAGGCAGCCGAATCATTCAGAATCTAGCAAGGCATATGAAAGATAAAAAAATCTTCAGCAAGGAATAGAGCCACTCATAGACATATATACAAAAATATCCTTCTCATCAAAAGGAGACCGTTTCAGCAACAGGATAAAAGTTAACAATCATTACAAACAGCAGCAGAAATACTGGGAACTATAGAACAAGACTACGGAGCTGATTTCTCCAAAGATAAGGTTGCGCTAGCAGAAGTAGCACTAACTATGGCAGGTGCAATAGCCAAAGAAGGAGCAGCATCCGAAGAAGTAGCATCAGCAGAAGAAGGAGTAGTTGATCCCTTTGGATCTGACTTGATACCCAGAAGCAGCCGAGAAAAATTCTTAGCCCTCTTAATAAAAGGCTTCAAATCAACTGGTTGCCTTTGGAGTTGACTGGGACAGAAGAGCTAACCTTCTCCCAATCAACCTTCTCGCCATGCGCCATCGCCAACGCCATCGAAGTTTCCGCAGCAACTTTCAATTGAGTCACGCTGTATCCAACAAGCGGACTTGGGTCAGCGACAATATCGTTTAGGTCGGTGGGCACTTCCTTTGATGGAAAAACTTCGGCATGCAAACCCTTGAAGGCATGGCGAGATCGAACAAGGAGCTTGCGCACATGAACACTATTAGCCTCCAAGGTGCTAACAGCATCCGATAAGGGGTCAACCTTCTTGTCTTCATCAAGCAGCAAGTTTTGGCCTGATAGCTCTGCACATACCAAAATAAAGGGAGGGACAATCATAACACAGAAACAACAAGGACTGAAATGACAATTCTCCCCTAACAAACAGAAAACTTATGAGTCAAGGAAGCATTGAGGGTCTCCAAGCGCTTCCGAAGATTTTCATCTCAGATAGTGGCTTGTTTGGCTCTCTCTTCGACAATGGCACTGGCTTTCTTATTGGCCTCCTCCAATGCTTGTTCAGTTATCCGAAGTTTGGCCTCCAGATCGTCAGCACGCTCCAATGCCTGGTCCCGGATGACCTCGAACTCCTTGACAGTGGCTGAAGAAATCCGAAAATAATGTAAAAAGTTAGAAAAGTAAGAGGAAGCGCAGAAATCACAGAATATAAAAAAAGATGATGAAAGTATACCTTTCAAACCTTCGGCTTCATTGCGGATCTTGATTAAGTGAGAGGCCATATTAACCATCTCACACATCACAGGTTGCGGTAGAAGAAGTACATTAGGAAGGCAAATCAATGATTAAATTAAGGGCCACAGATGCACTTACGTCCTGCATATCCACCTTGACGGGGCGCTTGGATATCACCACACCTTTGCCAGCTGGTTTTCTTCTTTTAGGCGCCGGAGGCTTTGACACAGCAGCAGCATCCTTCTGGACAAGTGGCTCCGCAGAAGACGGGGGCAAAACTTTCGGGTCCTTGGTAGAAGGATCAAAGTAAGTGCCAATAGGAGACAAAGGCGGGTCTTCCGCATCATCGCCACTACAAGAGTAAATACGAATAATAAAAGAAGCATCAACAAACCGAATCACCTGATAAAACAGTAAAGAGAAAATAAATACTTACAAAGATATGTACTGCGTAAAGCGGAAAAGGTTCTTCTAGGAAGGAGCCGACGATAATGGTACGGCACCTGAAGGTTTTGAGGCCGTAGAATCATCTGAATCTTCAATAGTTTCCGCGGCGTCCAGACGTTTTCGTTTCTCGCCAACAGGCGCAACGACGGAAGCGATGGCGTCTTTGACGAAGATTCTGCGGTAGAGGTCTCTATCTCCTCATCATCTATAGTCCAAGTCAAGGGAAGATCGTTGGAAGCAGAAGGACTGGCGGTGAGCTCACCGCTCTCAGGGAGAGGAGGAAGCAAAGACAAATGATCATGGTCCTATATCATAAAGAATGAAACGCATCCACGAATACAACTAAAAAGAAAAGAAAGAGGGTTGCAAGTGGAAACTTACTTTAGGAAGGCGATTCTTTTTGCCATAGGGCTCTACACGACAAGTGGAGGGAACTGGGCTTTTGTTGGTCAACATAGTGAAGTTCCGAACCCTTTTCTCATACTTCTTGAGGGGAAGGTCTCCCATTGAAATCCTCATTAAGTCCTTTTTCCGGTATATGCCCACATACCAGAAAGCCGGGCCTGTAGTGGTTGCACGCGAATCCGCAAGAAATACGCTAGAATCTGAAGACTAGATAATTCCTTGCCAACCTCATGTTGAAGTTTTGAAATATGATCAAGATGGGGCTGGATCTCCGCCATTTGTTCGTCAGAAGGATGTTGATCCCAAGAGTTAAGTTTGCAACAAATTTTCTTCGGTTCAAAGGAAGCTAACCCGAAAGACTGGCCATCAACCGTTTGGTCTTTGATATAAAACCACTCAGTTTTCCTTCCTTGAACGGAGTCAGTGATTTTAAAATCAAAGTAATCGACATCGGAGCAAACAGAAAAGATGGTACCGCCAACATCATGAACAAGGGTATCGGAAGCATTCCGACGAACATAGAAAAAAGTATTTCCATAGGCCCCAATGGGGATGAATTCCAAGGAAACACTCGCAAAGACTAACAAAGCAGGCAACATGAAGGATAGAATTGGGCATGAGTTGGTACAGCTGCACGCCGTAGATGAAGAGGAGACCACGGAGGAACTCATGAATGGGAAGAGAAAGACCACGAAAGAGAAAGGATAGAAACATTACCCTCCAGCCAGATTCAGGGATAGGGTCAGCTTCATCCCCTGGAAGTTTGAAAGAGCCCTCGGTAAGAAGGCCAAGGTTCCGTACCTCGCGTAGTTTGTATGTGGTGCACTTCGATGGCGCCCATCCGATAGCCCTCTTTCGCATGGCCTTGGCGGCCGCAGCGGAAGTCCCCGCCTTGCTCTTGCTCATAATGATGGTGGAGTAAGCACTGGCGCTCAGAGGAACTCACGGGAATTGGAGAAGGAGGTAAAGGAAGGCATGGGCACAAGGAAGAAGATGAAAGCCAGCAGAGGAGAGGTGAAAAACAGTAAAAAGGATTCGTCCCCTTTATAAAGAACTATGGTACGAAGCTAAAACCATTCGATGTAAAATCGAATGGTCACAAGGACACACGATGGCGACGTGTGTCAGCAAGATTCTGTAAAATAAAATATCTAAAGAAGTTATTGCCACGGTAAAAACAGGGATACAGTGCACACCCCCTCGATGTCTGTGCAAAAGATGGGACGTGTGGTCGGGAAACTATGCTGAATACACCACCACGCATCATCATTACTGCAGCACGGGCCCACGCTCGACACGTCTCGTCACAAGCATATGGTCCAAGAATAAAAAAGTGTAGAATTCGTCATCAATGACGTCACTGGAAAGGGTACACACCCGAAGAAGAGTAGGGAGTCGAAGTAAATTCTTCCATGAAGAAGATCGAGACTACAGTCGAAAAACAAAAAATTCAACTGTAGCCTCGGGGGCTACTCCTATCGGGAGTGCTGGCCGCGCACCCAACAAAATTTGGAGACACACTAAATATAAAATTTTCGAGCCTATGTCCTGATGTATACATCCGAACATAGCCTCGGGGGCTACTCCTATTAGGAGTGCTGATGCGCACCTGATAAAGAAAAAACGAAAAAAAAACTCCTATCGGGAGGGTGTGTATAGATCAAAGATCAAACAAAGCCGACAAAATATATAAATCTCGGATCGCAGCTAAATGCGAGAAAACTCTCAATACCGTGTGCAGAAACATGAAGGTAAGACCCCGAGATTCGTCTTGTGTGGCCTGGTAATCGTACAAGAATACGCTCTGCCAGTATTATATCCGTATCTATGATGCAATGAAAAATCCCGATGGACGCGTTGGGTACCCGATAAAATAAAACTAGAACTTAGTATTCGATAAGACCTCAATGGCCCGAACTAAGTTACGCTAGTAATAAATCATGAGTTTTGGCCTAGGGACTTGAATTTGATGTAGGACAACCTTGCTTTTTCCTAGGAGCAATTAACCGATTTCCGATCCGTCAGAAGTATCAGTCTCGTTGTACCAAATCCCTATAAAAGTTTAAAAATAATAAAAACAAAGGTTTAAATATTTTTTCTGAGACTCAACCCGAATCTATAGTTCGGGTAGAGTCTCGGGGGCTACTAACATAGCTATGATTATTTGGGTCCTTATGATTTGCTACCTAGGACCTTGCAGAGAAGATTATGGCCAATGAAGAGTCAAGATAAAGATTCAAAAGAGCAATCGATAAAGAGTTTAGTTGTATTAGGAAAGAGGAACAAAGACCGACATAGAGTTGGCATTGTAATCATGTAACCTATCCGCATACAGCTTTGAGACCCGACCTATTATATATAGGGCGGGAGAAGCCTAGGAGGGGCACCAAACAATCCCCAAGCAATTTGTAACCAAGAAATCCCTCGTAATATTCAGGCGACTTTGATCTTATTGTTTCCTGATTTCCGACAAAATCCGTAGCATTCTCTTTTCCGCAAAACCCTAAGTCCTTCTTCATGGACATTACCGAGATCTCCCCTCATCAAATGCCTTCAACAAGGTAATTTCCAAGCACAACCAATTAAGGCCAAACCTTGAATTTTTATCCTGCAAGGTAAGACTGTGAAATACTCCTGTGTTGCCACCCCCACTTTTCGATGCCGCTGCGAAAATTCATGAATCACCAAGCCAATTCCTCATCGCCACCAGGACTCGAGCAACCATAGCTAGTCTACAAATCTTGGCTTCCATGACATTCTCCGCACACTGACTTCACCATGGAACTAAAGACATGTTCCACGATGGCAACAGACTACAGAGATTTGCCTCGCTCCCTCTGAAACCAAACGGTCAGAAAAACAACGATTGCGTGCGATCGAATCCCATCCCTTCCAGGAATCTCTAGGCATGAATCTCCCATGGGAGTTTGTCGGTGGAGCCTTCCGGAACACGACACTGCCACCAGATCTATGGAAACAGGCTGAAGGCAGATCTTCATATTGGCATGAGAGAAACCCTAGGACCGCGCCCCTACCGGCAGATGTGACCCTCGCCACCATCCGATGAGGGAGAACCGCCATCAAAGCTCGAAGCCGTCGCCCCGGCTTCTAGACCCCGCCGCCATCAGATTACCGTCGGGGCGACAACCATCGAGCACCCAAAGGGCTCCCTGTGGGGGAGAGGCCACCGCACGAGGAAGTAGATTTAAAAGGCACAAGGGTCTGAAATGATTCACTATAGGTAGGTCTCCGTGGGTCTTGATTTTAACAAGAAGACTTCGATTCACAGGTGAGGTCTATATTCTTTAAGGTGTGACCAAACGAGAGCACTATATCCAGTTAGGCAGGAGGTAACCGTGAGCCGAACGTGCCGCTCTCGGGGGTGGCGGCACGGGTGGAACCCTAAGCCACCGCTGCCCCCGACTTCTCCTCTCGCTCCTTCCCCGCTACCATCAGAGGACGCCGACGGGCTAAGCCCGGTCAGCCGATGGTGGCGGTAGGGCTAGCAGCCATACCTTCATATGATCCTCCCCCATAAACAGGATCCAACGAGCTAGTCTCCATAGTCGTTGCCACCAACATCTGTCTTGGGGGGCGACAGGATGCTGTAGGGCCTCGGTAGGCTTTCACGGAGCATCGGTAGGCTGTCGTGGAACATCAGTAGGCTGTCACGGGGGGCTCGTCGGTGTGTTGGGATGTCATGGCCCGCTTGGAGCAACCTACTGAGAAGGAGCAGGACCTTGTCTAGGCGTGGCGTCCATCGGTTGAATCAGCCTTCTCGCAGGAACTTCTTGACTTGGCACAACCGGCTGAGCAGCAAACATAGCATCCACATGAGCCGATCACAAAGGCTCCTAAATATTTGCAGTCAATTTAGCTAATTTCTTGGCATATTCCACAGTTGCTTCCTGCACCAACTTGTGTTGTGCCGCAGATAATTCAGACTCAGATGACAAGCAGAAGTGTAACCACCACCACGGCCACGATAAGTACCAAAAGTTCTACCCCGATTAGTGTAACCACCACGGTTATACCCATTGTACTGAGGGCGATTGAATTAGCCTTGATTATTCCAATTTCCATTGGAGTTTTGGGAGGCCGATTACCACTAGCATTACTAAAGTTGTTGTTGTTGAGACCAGTACCTGGTTGGTAGTCTTCACGTCCCCCATCGAAACCTCTGTATCCTCCCTGGTGCGATCCAAATCGATCCTAGGTATCCTCTTTGTCCCCAGTAGTGCCACTTGGACCTCCCACATAGAAATTTGCACGACTACCATCCACCTCCTACTGACCATAGTGTAGCATCCCAATTGTCTAACAATTGCAATGCTACTAGCTAGTCTATATATATGCTACTTCCTACATATAATTGTTGCATCATCATTATATCATGCTCATATAATCATGCCTCCTTGCATTTGAGCATCATATAAAACCCCTTTTTGTGTTGGTTTTTCTCTCATATGCATTGTAAATTGTTTTTGCCTCTTGATATTGTATTTGGTTCTTGATATATTGTTTAAATGCCCAAGTTGAGTTGAGGGAATATCTTTTGTTAACTCCACCACCTTTCTTGTCATCACCCATCATTCCACCATATATGAGCATTGCAACTTATTTGGTTTTACCTCTAGCTCATATGTGTTGGTGTGGATCCATTCTATCTCCACATGCTCTCATATATGCACCATATTGTTTTCACATTATTGGTTTAGGAGAGCCACATGGCCACCTTTGCATGCATTGTGAGTGGAACCCTTTTTCCTAGCTTACATATGGATTATTATGGAATTATGCTCATGTTGGGATATTTTTGGGACTATTAAGCATCTAGTGGCACATACACACTAGCATGTTCCATTTTATTCAAATATGGGCATCTCCAACTACTCCACATGGGGCATCCTTCCACTTCTTCTAGTTTGGCTTATTCCATATTTTTGGAATGCATATGTATAAATGCTATGGCTATTTATGTTGTTTTCACAAGATGAAACCTAGCATTAATATTATGCATGGGCCATGCAAAGCATCACCTTTCTTTCTCTTTTGAGTTTTTATTTGAATCTTGAGTGGATCATCCCCATATCTCTATACCCCTCTCCCTTATTCTTTCTCCAAACCTAACCTCTCTCTCTATTCCTTACCACCTTTGATCTCCTTCTCTTTTTTTTGGCTAGCTTTGTTTGATCTTGGCTTGATCTTGACAAAAACAAACCCTAGACACCTTACCCCTCCTCTCTCTTCACCCCCTATCTAAACCACACCCCCATCTAACCTAACCCGAGCCCCTCTCTAACTAACCCTAGTTCCCCCTCTCTCTCGGCCTCTCTCCCCTCTCACCTAGCTCGGCCACACCTGGTCACCCTGGCCCCACCTAGCTACCCCATCCCCAGCAGAAACCCTAGCCCGAGTCTCCCACTAACCAACCCTAGCTCCAACCCGAGCTCCCTCTTCCCCTCTCCTCCTTTCTCCTTCTCTCTCTCCCATGATGGCCCCTCCAGCCGAGCCTCCCCACCAGACCCTGCCGTCCCCACCTGGCAGCCCCCCAGCACCACCTCGCCCTGCTCCTGCCCCGACCCGAGCACGTGAAGGGAGGAGGAAAAGGTGGCCGATGCCACCTCTACCCCTAACCACTCCCCCACGGCACCCCGCTCTCTCTCGACCTTATCTCCACCCTCCCTCTCTTTTCGTACCCACCACAGATCCCCCGGGGCTGTGCCCTAACCCTCTCCCTCTCCCTCCTACCACACACCCGCTGCGTCGGCCACCGAGGCTGCCGATCACCAACACTTCGAATCCGGCGGCGGGCGCGGAGCTCTGGTTGTCGAGGAAGGCCGAGGAGCTCCCCTACGTCACCCTGTACACGGAGCCGAGCAGAAGGAGCCCCAGGACCGTTGCACCCGCCGAGCCCGACGCCAAACCCTAGCCGCCGTCCGCGAGCCACGTCGACGATCCCCTGCTTCCCAGCCCGAACCACCTCCACCGACGCCCTCACGATGAGCTGACCCACCTCCTAGGCAACCCCCTCTGGCCGATCCACCTCTGTACGCGCTAGCCTTTTTGTCGAGCACTCTCTGTGCTGGCGCGCTCGCGTTCACATCCTCGCCGTAGTGCCGCGGTAAGGTTTTCTGGTCGCGCAGACGTTCCCCAGCAACAACCCCAGGCCACCGCAGTGGCTCCGCCTCCGCGCGCGAGCCCTAGGTCCCAGGATCGAACCCCCCACGCGCCGCGCCTGCGTCAGCCGCGCACCGATCGGTCACCAGCGCGGAGAAGAGGAACAGTACGGGCGCTGCTTTTGCAAATACCCCCTCCGTTTTGTTTTCTGCTTAACCCGCGGTCCACCGAGCCCACCGTCAGCCTCTCTGCACGTTTCACAGAACATCCCCTAGCCTTTTTAAATCTCAACCCGCACTCCCACGGATGCCCACGTGTCGCGTCCCCGCTGGCGCACCCGTGTGTGGGTCCGCGTGTTCCCCGGCCCCACCCGTCAGTCGCTGAGGCTAGCTCAACCCGCGGTGTAAAAACCTTTTTCTGCGCGCTGTGCTGCTGAGTCAGCGCTGGACCCACTGGTCATTGTCTGTGGCTAACTTAACCTGAGTAGAAAAAGTTTCTGTTTATTTCTGTTTTAATTTAAATCTTTTTCCAAATTAATTCAAATTCAAATTTAAATCTGTTTTCAAATAACTTTTAAATTATAATTTCAAATAATACAAATAATATATGTTTTGAAATCAGAAAAATGTGAGGAATTCAAATATGGACTTCAAAATATATTTTGGACACTTAAAATTTCAAGTTGATTTAAATTACAATAAAATGCCCTTTTTCCTTAATAAATTAATAACTTTTGTTTTATAAGTCCAAATTTAACAAATGATATGTCTAAAATGATTAGCTCGACGAGACCTTTCTGTTTATGCATTCCATTATATGTTTTGCAGCATGCATCATATAAATATAAAGTATACAGCAACTAATATGAGGATAAAATGGGGCCAAAACTCGATAAAATGATTTATTCTTGTATTCAACACCTCACCCATGCCATGCTACTTTATTGCCATGCAAATTGTGCATCATTCATCATGGTATGATTGTTTGCTTGTCGCATTTTATTCATATGCTTGTGCACTTTATTTATGTTGGCCCTTGTTTGTTTGGTTCTTCTTCGAATAGACGCTGAGCAGGGGATATATCAAGAAACCCAGGAGCACTACCCAGATCCTTCTCTCGCTTCAACTGAGCTGCCAGGCAAGAACTACCACATGCTTGCATACATATAGTACCCATTGCCTGTATCTTATTCTTGCATCATTGAGTCGCGATTGCATTGAATTGAATCCCAAGTATTGCATAGCCTTTATTTTTAAACCCCACCGAAGCTTGTTCCTCCATCCCATGAGCCATTACTACAAGAGTTGTTTGAGCCATGCGAGTCGTAGAACAGCATGTGTAGGGTATGTGAGTGTCTGATGGATAACGAGGTACCTAAACAACTTAACCTGAGTAGTAATGGGATAACTAATGAAAGTGGCATCGGTGAGCCATATTCGCTATTTGGTTTTTCAGGCTCACTTGTGTCCCGTAGGACCCCGAGTACTTGATTCCTGTTCCTTGAATATTCGCGCTATCCACATCCGGGAGGCTTATGAAACCCCCTAAGCCAGAGCTTGATTCATTCTTATTTCTTGGGCAACAAACTAGTTTGAGGTTTTATTTACTATCCTGTACTTATGCCATGCTTTACTGCTTTATTTAAATTGTGCGAGGTACTGCACCTGTACTGTTTAGGGCCGTGACACGTTTTCGCTGTATAGACAAGCCCAGTCACACTTTCGGGTTCCCAGTCGTTTACAGCCGTCCCCACAAACCTTGAGTCCGTCTCGTAGCCGGCCAGCTTCGTTGCGGGTAGCTTAATGGGGTGGCCCCCTGAAATATTTCTGAATCCTGTGATCGCTTTGTCGTGACTGCCTCGTTGGGTTTTGATTTGGTTTTTCCGAGGTTGATCGAGTGTGTGTTGCTATTTGTGCACCCCTGCAGGGTAAAACTTTCTGAAAGCCGTGTCCGCGGTTATGGACGACTTGGAACACAGTTTCTCGATCATAGACAAGCCTAACTAAAGTACCGCTGTTAATTTGACTAAGTACCTGACTAGTAAATAGTGCAATACTCATGGAATGGATAATAAAACTGCCAACGGATGGGGGGGTTGTTCGTCCGCTTCCTCGTCGGTAAGCGAGGAGGAGGATGGATCTGTTGATATTACCTTTATAACTGTTGTTATTAATTCACGGACATCCGTCTATCTTTGGTTAGGCGGATGGTTAGCGAGTATCTATAGGATTGTTAGGGTTTATCTTTTGCTGCAATTGCGTCACCCCAGGTTGTGTCCCCTTTAGAGGCATAAAGACTTGCTGAGTACCCCTAGGGTCTCACACGATAAATTGTTTGATTCAGATGCACAGGTAAGCTCGCAAGATGGATACTGGGTGGAGGAGACGGACGATGTTGGCAACGATCATTCGGTGTAGAGATTCCGAGAAAGGGGATCCGTGAGATCTGTGGGCGGGATGTGTTTATTTATGGGGCATCTTATGCCGATTTGCTTCTTATCCGTACTTGGATTTTGTCTTCCGCTTCCGCCTGATACTCTGATGTTTGATGTATGAGGAGATATCCTAAACTATTATGTCTATCTAGGATATTTGGATCTTGCCGTATGGCGTTGCAATATTTCCTTTCTTTTTAGATGGAATGACTCTGAGAATCATTGTAAGGTGGCTTGCATACATACTCATTTGTGTATGTAGTTGATCCCTTCGCCTGCCGATTACGCCGCCCGTTCTTGTCCCGATGTTTGGAAATGGTTGGGACGGCCGAAAGGTCTACCTGTGAGTGGCATTTGGGCCCCACCGTACTATTTCAACCATTTCTGCTCATCCAGGCTTGTAACTAGGAGCGTAATTCACCGAGGTAGTTACACATAGCCTTGACCACCACCGGTTCCACGATTCTAGTTGTTGTTGTTCCCACCCTCGCGGCTCATCATAGCCAAAAGGGGAGCGGCTACACCGTCGCCAGCCCTCACAGATGGCGATGGGCGAGAGGTAGCAGAAAGGATAAACCCTAGCCGCCTGTGTAACCCTCTAGCAGTGAACTTAGATGGGTGGATCGATCGGGTCATAGGGTCTAGGCTATTGCGACCCTGCAATTGACCCATGCGACGCCGAAGAGCCCAGGCTACAACGTTTCAACATGTGAGATTCATGGTCCCTTGAAGGCAACAGCCACATGTAGCCACATGTACGTACGTGCTCCCGGCCATCTGCTCATCGGCAGCCTCGCTTAAAGGGGGGACGTGCGGCGCAGCCGCCGTGGGCCAAAAAAAACTAGGGGCCCAAAACAATGTAGGCCTACTATACATCCTAAGTTCATAACAGGCAACCGCCCTGGCCCGTCGCTTCCTTTCCTTCCGCTCGACGCAGTCACGCATTGCAGGCATGTTCGACCGCGAACCGCCCTGGGGCCGAGACGCTGAGTCCCGCATCGACACGATCGCGCCCTTGGATTCTGGATTCCCAGCGTCGCGTCGTCAGGCCCTGCGCGTCGCGTCGTTTCCATTTTCCCCTGCGAGTGTGCATGCGACTGCGACGGTGCGAGTCTCCCATCGCTTCACGACCTGCGTCGCTTCCCCTGTCCCTGGATCGGATCGTTCAGCCGGACAGCGTGAGCCTCGACTCGACGTCAGCATAGCGCCGTAGCAGGACTCCTCTCGACGACCGACTGCCAGTCCGCCATCGCCTGGGCACGACATGAAGGCCATCATCCATCGACGATCGACCGCCTACTGGTCCACTCCCGTCCTGCCCAACTCATGCCTCTGCTGATTACGCTCGCCCTAATTCTTAGTTCTTAATTCTAATTGTTGTTCTTATTTGTAGCGAGCGAGGTTAATTGATTATGGCGCCCGAATTCGGTGCTTAGGAAAGAAAAAGGAGGGAACAAGAGAAGAAATTAATAGAATCACAGAGAGGATCTTTTCATAAATTTTTAAAGAGCGACACGAACACTTCGAGGAATCCAGATGAATTGGCGCTAGTTCTTGTGGGGAAATAGACTAATGTTGATCCAGAAGATAATATCGGTACAGAGGTCGATGTTCATATCAACGCAGATGATGCCAATGTGAGTAATCATGATGATGAATCTATTAATTGAAGAACTATTTGAACTCTTCAATGTCTCAGGAGATTAAATGGTTTGGCAAGTCTATGCATCGAGAAGAAGTTAGTGGACGAGATTTATATTGATTCCGTCGTCACGGACTTTGCTTCTAGGAATTTTCAAAGGAAATTTTAAGGTATCATGCAAACATTGTTATTTTTATATGAATATTATAGTTGGAAGTGTACTTAAAATATTTATTTTTCATCATTTTATATGTGCATAAAAAAATTATACTAAAAGATCTAAAATTTTAGTTTCGTTCTGCCCCTGAAATCTCAGGACCGACCTTGCTTGTTGCTTTCAACTGCTCATGTTATGTGTTGACATCCATCATCCTAGAATCATGGGCAGCACGAGAATGTTCCGACATGAGGGCCGGGCCCATCGACAGCATGAAATGTTATGACATGAGGGCCGGGCCAGGCCGGGCTACATAGACTTGACGTGCTGCAGGCCTTCCACTTGCGTATGCCGCCGCCGGCCCAAATCCGCAGAGCATCCGTATCACAAATCAATAATGATCACAAATAATCCCCGTTATTCCCGCGACAGGGAAGGACATTAATATGGCGCCCGATCAGTGTGAAGAAGGAAAGAGAATATCCTCTTGCTGATTCGCACGCTCCCGTAAATAATTCCTTTGCGTCGTTCACGTAATTTGTGCATTGATCCTTGCCCAGCAAGTAAATGCTTTCCCTTCCTCTCGCTACATATTTCCTTCCCGTCGATGGGTATAATTTGTGCATTTATTTCCTGACAATCGACTTCCTTTTTCTCATATTCTTGGCAATCACGTAGTACTAGCATCCAACCGGCCGGGGGCTATATATATTTAGTCCCCCATCTATCCGCCTGCGGTGCTCTAGGGTATCGATCCATCTCCCTGCCGGACTACCGCGTCGTCGTCGTTAGTCGAGATGCTGCGTGGGTTCGTGTCTTATCTCCGCTGAGATGCTACGTCGGTACGTTGTCTTCCTGCATATATGCTCTAGGCTCTAGCAGCAGCGATCCTTCTCCCTCTCCGCCGGATATAAATTAATTTCTTGCATTATTGATTCCTCGACTGTTACCTTTGCAGATTGGTTTCCGTCCTGCGCTCAGCGTTGGGGTGGCCGGAGAACACAGCTGCCACCGTGGACCTCCCCGACGACCTCTTTGTCCCCAGCAGTGCCACTTGGACCTCCCTCATAGAAATTTGCACGACTACCATCCCCCTCCCAGTGACCATAGCCTTGACCTCCACCGGTTCCACGATTCCATTTGGTGTTGGTCCCACCCTCGCGGCTCATCGTAGCCAAAAGGGGAGAAGCTACACCGTCGCCATCCCTCATAGATGGCGATGGGCGAGAGGTAGTAGAAACGATAAACCCTAGCCGCATGTGTAACCATCCAGCAGTGAACTTAGACGTGTGGATCGATCGGGTCATAGGGTCTAGGCCATTGCGGCCCTGCAATTGACCATGTGACGCCGAAGATGCGTTAACTTCACGGCCCACAAGGCCATGCTAAGTTCACGCGAATTTAAAAACAATGATACTGCAGCTTCGTAGGCTACAGAAGCCCAGAGATTCATGGTCCCTGAAGGCAGCAGCCACATGTACGTACGTGCTCCCGGCCGTCTACTCATCGGTAACCTCCCTCAAAGGGAGGACCTGCGGGGTAGCCGCCCCGGGCCCAAAAAAACTAGGGGCACAAAACAATGTAGGCCTACTATACATCCTAAGTTCTTAACAGGCAACCGCCCTGGCCCGTCGCTTCCTTTTTTCCACTCGACGCAGTCACACATTGCAGGCATGTTCGACCGTGAACCGCCCTGGGGCCGAGACGCCGAGTCCCGCATCGACACGATCGCACCCTTGGATTCTGGATTCCCAACGTCGCGTCAGGCCCTGCGCGTCGCGTCGTTTCCATTTTCCCCTGCGAGTGTGCGTACGACTGCGACGGTGCGAGTCTCCCATCGCTTCAGACCTAGCGTCGCTTCCCCTATCCCTAGATCGGATCGTTCAGCGGGACAGCGTGAGCCTCGACTCGACGTCAGCGCAGTGCCGCAGCAGGACTCCTCTTTACGATCGACCGCCAGTCCGCCATCACCTAGGCTGGACGCGAAGGCCATCGTCCATCGACGATCGACCGCCTACTAGTCCACTCCCGCCCCACCCAGCTCATGCCTCTGCTGATTACGCTCGCCCTAATTCTTAGTTATAAATTCCAATTGTTGTTCTTGTTTGTAGCGAGCGAGGTTAACTGATTATGATGCCCGAATTCGGTGCTCGGAAAAGAAAAAGGAGGGAACAAGAGAAGAAATTAATAGAATAACAGAGAGGATCTTTTCATAAATTTTTGAAGAGCAACACAAGCACTTCGAGGAATCCAGATGAATTGGCGCTAGTTCTTGACTAATGTTGATCCAGAAGATAATATCGGTACAGAGGACGATGTTCATATCAACGCAGATGATGCCAATGTGAGTAATCATGATGATGAATCTATTAATTGAAGAACTATTTGAAATTTTTAATGTCTCAAGAGAGGTTAAATGGTTTGGCAAGTCTATGCATCAAGAAGAAGTTAGTAGACGAGATTGATATTGATTCCATCGTCACGGACTTTGCTTGTAGGAATTTTTAGAGGAAATTTTAAGGTATCATGCAAATATTATTATTTTTATATAAATATTATAGTTGGAAGTATACTTAAAATATTTATTTTTTATCATCTCATATATGCATACAAATAGTCAGCCTTGCGAGTTGTAGTTGCTTGTTCTTGTGCTGCTTCGCGTCGTTGTTGTTCCACCGTTATTGGAAGGTTGGCACATGCTTAATGGTGGAGATGCTTAATGGTGGAGATGATCATAACTTTAAATACAACTATTAAAATGCTAGATATAACTAATACAGAGGCATCGGTGGGCAATAGATGTTATTTGGTTCTTCCACGCTCACTTGTGTCCCGTAGGACCCCGAGTACTTGATACCTGTTCCTTGACTATTCGCACTATCCACATACGGGAGACTCTATGAATCCCCCTTAGCCAGAGCTTGATTCATTTCTTATTTCTTGGGGCCACAAACTAGTTTGGGGTTTTATTACTATCCTGTACTTATGCCATATTTTACTGCTTTATTTACGAATGTGCGTGGAGCACCTGTACTGTTTAGGAATTGCGGAGTGTTTTCGCGGTATCGACAAGCCCAGTCACATTTTCGGGTTCCCAGTCGTTAACAGCCATTGGCGCAAACCTTGGGTCCGTCTCGGAGCCGGCCAACTTCGTTGTGGGTAGCTTAATGGGGTGGCCCCCTGAAATATTTTATGAATCCTGTGATTGCTTTATCGTGAAAGCCTCGTTGGGTTTTGATTTGGTTTTTCCGAGGTCGATCCTGTGTGTGTTGCTATTTGTGCACCCCTGCAGGGTAAATCTTTCTGAAAGCCGTGTCCGCGGTTATAGACGACTTGGAGCATAGTATCTCGATCATAGACAAGCATAACTAAAGTAGTGCTATAAATTTGACTTAATATGTGACTAGTAATCAGCTTCACTATAATGGAATGGATAATAAAAGTGCCAACAACTGGTGGAGCTGGGGTGTATCGTGTCATGTTATACCTGCCTAGTAAGTATCGCAACTCCAATGGAATGAAATAAAAGTGCCAACAACTTCTGGGTTTGGGATGTCACATGGTAATTGTATGTGACTAGTAAGTACTGTAACTACAACAGAATGGTTAACTAAAACTGGCCACTACTTATGCTATCAGGATGACTCATGCTATCTATATCTGACTAGTAAGTGCTTCAACTATAATGGAATGAATAAAACTGCCAACTGTGTGAGTTCCTCGGTTTGACTTCCTCGTTTGGTCTCGAGGGGGAATACTAGGATGGGTATGTTTGGTGTTAGTATCAGGTTGGATCCGAATAGGTCTTTCTTATCCCTCTCTAATAGCCGACAAATGAATCGAGTCTCTATAGGTTGTTTAGTGCATGCTGCGCTGCCGCTTCAGTCCACCATACCTATGTAGGCGAGAGCCGCCGAATTCTATCCTCGCCGTGTACTGGTCTCAGTACTGACGCTCCTCTTTTACCTTTGCCCTTTATCGGCACCCCTTTTGTTTTCGCAGGTTTGAGATCGACGTCGTTAGCAGGGTTACCCTTCCGGCTTGGCCTGGGCAGGGTTATGGACGCAATTGGTTATTCTTCAGGTCTCTTAGCCCCATTTGCCTTTTGTCTGTACTCGGACGCTGTATCGTTTTCAAGGTGATTTGGATCTTTGTAGTGTATATCTGTATTCTTGACTCTTGGAGTCGTGCTGTGTATATATATATATATATATGTTCTGTGGGTCCCATCGAAAACTGTTGTGTAATGGTATTACTTCGTTTTCCACCCGCACGAAAGTGCCTGGTGGGCGTCCTTGAATTGTTTCTATGCGGGTTTGGCGGGAAGGGCTAAAACTTGCATAGGACCGATTCGAGGGTGTTACATTACGATACATCCTAAGTTCTTAATAGGCAACCGCCCTAGCCCGTCGCTTCCTTTTTCCACTCGACGCGGTCACGCATTGCAGGCATGTTCGACCGTGAACCGCCCTGGGGCCGAGACGCCGAGTCCCGCATCGACACGATCGCGCCCTTGGATTTTGGATTCCCAGCGTCGCGTCGTCAGGCCCTGCGCGTCGCGTCGTTTCCATTTTCCCCTGCGAGTGTGCGTGCGACTACGACGGTGTGAGTCTCCCATCGCTTCAGACCCAGCGTCGCTTCCCCTATCCCTAGATCGGATCGTTCAGCGGGACAACGTGAGCCTCGACTCGACGTCAGCGCAGCGCCGCAGCAGGACTCCTCTCGACGATCGACCGCCAGTCCGCCATCACCTAGGCTGGACGCGAAGGCCATCGTCCATCGACGATCGACCGCCTACTAGTCCACTCCCGCCCCACCCAGCTCATGCCTCTGCTGATTACGCTCGCCCTAATTCTTAGTTATAAATTCCAATTGTTGTTCTTGTTTGTAGCGAGCGAGGTTAACTGATTATGATGCCCGAATTCGGTGCTCAGAAAAGAAAAAGGAGGGAACAAGAGAAGAAATTAATAGAATCACAGAGAGGATCTTTTCATAAATTTTTGAAGAGCAACACGAGCACTTCGAGGAATCCAGATGAATTGGCGCTAGTTCTTGACTAATGTTGATCCAGAAGATAATATCGGTACAGAGGACGATGTTCATATCAACGCAGATGATGCCAATGTGAGTAATCATGATGATGGATCTATTAATTGAAGAACTATTTGAAATTTTTAATGTCTCAGGAGAGGTTAAATGGTTTGACAAGTCTATGCATCGAGAAGAAGTTAGTAGACGAGATTGATATTGATTCCATCGTCACGGACTTTGCTTCTAGGAATTTTTAGAGGAAATTTTAAGGTATCATGCAAATATTATTATTTTTATATAAATATTATAGTTGGAAGTATACTTAAAATATTTATTTTTTATCATCTCATATATGCATAAAAATTTATACTAAGAGCCCTAAAATTTTAGTTTTGCCCCAGGCCTCCGAAATCTTAGGACCGGTCCTGCTCGTCGCTTCAGTAGTTGAGTGTTCAACTGCTCATGTTATGTGTTGACATCCATCATCCTAGAATCATGGGCAGCACGAGAATGTTCCGACATGAGCGTCGGGCCCATCGGAGGCACGAAATGTTACGACATGAGGGCTGCAGGCCTTCCACTTGCGTATGCCGCCGCCGGCCCAAATCCGCAGAGCATCCGTATCACAAATAATCCCTGTTATTCCCGCGACAGGGAAGGACATTAATATGGCGCCCGATCAGTGTGAAGAAGGAAAGAGAATATCCTCTTGCTGATTCGCACGCTCCCGTAAATAATTCCTTTGCGTCGTTCACGTAATTTGTGCATTGATCTTTGCCCAGCAAGTAAATGCTTTCCCTTCCTCTCGCTACATATTTCCTTTCCGTCGATGGGTATAATTTGTGCATTTATTTCCTGACGATCGACTTCCTTTTTCTCATATTCTTGGCAATCACGTAGTACTAGCATCCAACCGGCCAGGGGCTATATATATTTAGTCCCCCATCTATCCGCCCGCGGTGCTCTAGGGTATCGATCCATCTCCCTGCCGGACTATCGCGCAGTCGTCGTTAGTCGAGATGCTGCGTGGGTTCGTGTCTTATCTTCGCCGAGATGCTACGTCGGTACGTTGTCTTCCTGCATATATGCTCTAGCCTCTAGCAGCAGCGATCCTTCTCCCTCTCCGCCGGATATAAATTAATTTCTTGCAGAATTGATTCCTCGACCGTTACCTTTGCAGATTGGTTTCCGCCCTGTGCTCAGCGTTGGGGTGGCCGGAGAACACAGCTGCCACCGTGGACCTCCCCGACGACCTCGTCGTGCAGATCCTCTCGCGTCTGCCGGCCCAGTCCGTCGGACGGAGTGTGTCTCCAAGCACTGGCTCCACGGACTCATTACCCACCCCGAGCACCGCCGCAAGATCCCACAGCCACTCACGGGATTCTTCCGGCAGACCCAGAACCACATCATCGATTTTCCTTTTGCGGTTTTCCCAATCGTGGGGGACGAAGACGACGACGACAACCAAGACGGCGTCCTTGATTTTCCTTTTGCGGTTTTCCCTATCATGGGGGATGACGGCCACGACGACCAAGACGGCGTCCTCGATTTTCCTTTCATGGGGGATGATGACTATGACCAAGATGATTTTCCTTTCGTGTGGGATGACGACGACGCCGACGCCGACCAAGACGATTTACCTTTGGTGTGGGATGAAGACGACGACCTTTTTCATTTTCTGGAAGATGACGATGATGGCTACCACTCCGGGATAACATCAGTTCCGGATTTCCTGTCGATAGTGGGAGAGAACGCGCACCAGGTCGCATCCCCTTCCTTATCCTTCTTGCCGGCGGGGTACAGAAGCATCCAACCGAAGCACTGCTCAGATGGTCTTGTCCTCTGTCTGTGCTGGAAGGTTTTCCCGATGATGCACGAGTCAGATTACGTGGTGTGCAACCCCGCCACTCAGCAGTACGAAACCTTGCCCGGCTACGGCCACCACGGCAGGTCCTCCATGCCTCTTCATTTGGCCGCTGATCCAGCCTCGGGACACTTCCACGTCTTCGCCATGTTGGAGAACCACCATGGATACATTGGGGCACTAGACATATACTCCTCCAAAGACAGAGCCTGGAGCCACAAGGAAGCCCACTGGGACCACGACGCCTTGCCGGTTTATCCTCAGCACACCGTCTTCCTCCATGGGATGCTGCATCTTCTCACCATGAGGAGGACGATCGCCACCCTGGACACGCAAGGGTCCAGCTGGAAGAAAATCCATCTGCTGGAAAAGATGGAGTCCATGGACGTAGAGGTGCCGTCTTGGCCCTTCATCGGCAAATCACAGGGGCACCTCCACTACATCAACTACAGCCACGACAATTATTACACCCTGTCGGTGTGGATACTCCAAGCGGACAACACATGGATCCATAAACACAAGATCAGTACCCACGCCCTTTTCAGAAACAAGCTGTACACCAAGCAGGACCTGCACGTGCGTGAGATTTCTTTGGTTGCGATGCATCCTGAACGCAACACCATCTTCTTCGCTGTGTCAGACGAGAAGAAGTTGATGTCCTATGACATGGGCCGCCGCCGTGGGAAAACTCGTCTTCGCGGCCTTCTCAATTGTCACACCGATGGGATGGTGTTCAATCCGTATCATCCATATGTTCCCTCTTGGAGATCCATTCCTCCTTTACACCCAGAGTGAAGGCTGGTAACCACAGAATGGTTGGTGCTGATGAATTGCTATGTGTCTTTGAGAGTTTTTTTTTGTTTTACTCATCTTTGAGAGAGTTGCCTGGATTGCTTTTTATAGTTTTTTAAGAGTGTTGCGTCTTTCAATTCAAGTGTGAGTGTGCTGAATTATTGCCTAGTCTTATATAATTTTGTACCCCTCATTGTGATGCAAATTCCTGCTTCTAGTGTAAAGTCTGTCGTTCCGTCCAATAACGAGATAGGTAAAGATCGTTCCAGTATAACCATTAGATTATGACCGATCAAGCAGCGTCCTACCACAACAAGAACTCGTTGCATCGTCTTATTCAGATCGTGCTCGCCTCTATGTATATAACCTACTCCATCAGGTTCACTCGAAAAGTAACGTACGGTTTTAGAACATGGTTGAAAAAGAACAGCTCCTACCCTAAAAAAACACCCATCATCAAAGAAAATGCTTTGAAAGACTGAAAATTAAGCGGCAGTTGAGTGTTCTATTTCTTTTGATCCTACTGAAGACCTAAAAAAAAGCTGCGTGTCTCGCATCGCCCCCCGCGCGGGCGACCGAGACGCAAACCTAGCGCCCCGCCGCCACCCCCCACCCCATCCTCCTATAGTCCCATCCCCCTGCCGGCGTGCGCCGCCCGGCTAAGTCCGAGCGGTGCCAGCGGCGGCGGGACAGCTTCTACCCGGCGCCGGAGCTCCATTGCGGGAGGGATCTCCTAGCGGTGTTGTGCTTCGACGGTGACGATAGGCTCGACCGGCAGCGGCGCGTGGGGGGCGCGGTCCCCGGGTGGCGCTGGAGCGGGACCTCCCCTGGCGGTGGCGTGGGCGACGCGCGGCGCCGGTCTCGGGAGCTGTTGCAGCGGCGACGCGGCCAGATGGCGTCTGGCGGCAGGGCATGGCGGCGCGACCTGTGCGGCAGCGGTGGTGGGTGGCTCGACTCGGGATGCGGTTCACCGGCGACGAGGTGGTCTGGAGGCAGCACCGTGGTGGCAGAGCTGACGAAGCCCGATCTGAGCCTAGTCGGGCCTGATCTGGGCCTAATCTCGGCCCAGTTGGCACCGCTACGCGTTTGGACGGCACTCACCGCAAGGTGACGGAGGGCAGATCCCCTCCCCTAGGTTGCCCGTGGCTCAATGACTGCAATTCTGAGTTCTGCCCTACACCGGCCTTCTCGCCGGTCGTGCGATGTGGCGTTGGCCGGAGCCTTTGGCTTGAGTTCGTGGAAGCCGGGAAGGCGACCCTGGAAACTGGACTGCGCGAGCGTCTCTTCAGCGAGCGATGTGGCGGCGGTGGTGGTTCCTATCTTCGGTCATGTGGATGGCAAGGAGCGGACGTTGGGGGACTTTGGTGTTGGCGGCGTTTCGGCTCCGGCAGCTCCCAGATTGTGTGTCGGAGGTCTCTCTCGGAGACAGCGGGCGCAAGCGATCGCCGGGTAGCGGCTCGAAGGTTTTTCCGAGTGAAAGCTCAGTTCTTCGGCGCCAAAGGCGGTGATGACTGCGGATACCGTTACCCTCTTGGGGGCGTTGTTGCGGCTACCTTCTCCGCTAGGGCTCCGGGTGAAAATTCTTGACCTTCGGTCTCGACGGCGCGGTACGGTGCGTCGTTACCCTCTTCAGGGCGTCGTCGTGGAGCCCTGGCTCACCCCGGTCTCGGCTCGTTGTCCTTGGTGGCAAGTGTTGGCCTTTCGCATTTTTTCTCGTTTATCTTGATCTGCTTTATAAGGGGTCTCCCCATCACCTTGTATCATGTTTGGTCGAGTGGCTATATTAATATAGCGGAGCAAAAGCCTATTTCGAGACTGAAAGTTAAGCTATTTTGTTTTGTCCCCTCTATAAGATTGCTTTTTCTCTGAATGGTGATATTCACAGACTTCAGATTTTGTCAAAAGCTGACATTCTTTCAGAAAACAACCAAAACATCGGGATCAAGTAGTAACGTTTCGCAGGTACACATGTCCGGAATTCACGTCAGGCAAGCTCACTTGCATGCAACCAGAAAAAATTTATATCAGCCCACTATAATCAGAGTTTGTATGATTGAACAAAACTTATGATTCGCAATAGCGCCACTGGATGGTCCTAGAGGATCCGACGGTCATGGATAGAAAATCATGTTTTCACATGATATGTTGACCACAACACCAACACATGCCTCAAATTTTAGGTAACAATCTAAATTATCCTGATTCTACACCAATTATGCTAATATCTTCTTTAAGACCATTGCCACTTTCACTTGGTTTTGTGGGAGAGGACGCCAAGCCCACTCATGTAGGGCCTCAGCGGCTCCAGAAGCACCACAGTGCCATCCTCTTGCTGGAAATTCTCCAGAATAGATATGATCAGACGAGGAACAGCAACTGCTGTCGCATTGAGTGTGTGGACAAACTGTGTTGGACCTGAACTGCCCCCTTCCCTTTCTCAGGGTTTGTCGCCGATGGAGGCTCCGAGGGTGCTGGACGGAACCGGATGCCTAGGCGCCTGCTCTGGTAGTCCGTGCAGTTTGAGGCACTCGAGATCTGTCCATTTTGTTCAGAAAGCATCAGCGGGACTGCTCAAAATGGACAAAACTTGAGAGGGGCATCAAATATGTGTTCCTTATCTCACCGTACCGCTATAAGCCTGGCATCCATGCCTCGATGTCATACTTTCTGTAGGCTGGTGCGCCCAAATCCCCTGTTGCCATATCCAAAGTTCTACAAGAGAGAAGAATATTCTTATCAGTGTTGGAATGTTTATGAAGTGGAAACTCACAAGATAAGGACATACTTGAAATGAAATCCAAGTGATGCATAAAGATCCTCTTCGATGGTAATAAGTTCTTCATGGTACTTGTCACTTTCCTCTGGTCGACATAATATGAACATCTCAACCTTGCTAAATTGATGTACTCGGTAGAGGCCCCTATTCAAGACAGATTGACTGAAACTCAGCAACTTTATGAAAGACTATATACAATGTCAGGAGTTGAACGATCCATAAACAAATCTTGAAACCTCGATATGAACATACTATGATCAAACTTCATCAATCGATAAACACACTCAACAATTCTCAAGATAGTCTTCAAGGAAAGAAGAAAAAAGAGATACCTAGTGGTAGCACCTGCAGCACCAGCTTCTGTGCGAAAACAGTGTGAATAGGCCACATAATTTATAGGTAAATCAGAGTCAGGAAGTATAGAGTTCATAAGGATGCAAGGACACACACGTAGTAGATACTAGAGTAGAAACCTCCCATTACTGCAGCCTCGCGGTGGCGCCGCCTAACTCTCGCTCCCTCTGATCCGGTTTGCGTGGCCTCGCCAATCCCCCTCTCCGGCAACCGTTTCAGCGATCTGGCGGATCCTTCTGCGGTAGACCATGTAGCCGTCCAAGTGGCCGAAAAGGCTATTGCGGATGATGACGACCGGACTACGGTGGTTCTTCGGAAAGATCGCTGGAGCTCGCTGCAGGAGTTCTGGGCGGAGGCTAGTAATCCTTCTCGGTCATATCGTTACTGGGAGTTGAGGAAGGCGCGGAGACCGCCGGGTTTCGATCCTCATCATCATCAGGGCAACTCAGAAGGGCTCGGTGCGGCGGAATCTAGGGCGAGATCTTCCTCCCCTCCGGCGTCAGGTTCTGCTAATATTGGTCGGCGATGCTCATCCTCGCCGCCGACGGGTCTACAGCTGTTGCGTCATCCGCGTATGGGGCCTTGGCGCGGGCCACTGCCGGGGAGAAGGATCACCTCGCCGCCGGTGCTTGCGATGTTTCTTCCCTAGATGGCGGCGGAGATTTCGGCGCCGAGTGGGGCTACAGTTGCCGCGGGATCCCAGGAGTTTTTTCGGCTCAGATTGCGCCTGGTGGGGGCCGCACACATGCAGATGCCCTACTTGACCGGGTGCGGTTCGGAGACGTGCTCCACGTCTTTTGAGGCTGGTACCTCCCAATCGGTCTCTATCTGATCTTCCCTCCCCGCCGATAGAGACATCGTCTACAGCACCGCCTTCGCCGCCGCTGCCCTCTCCTCCAACCGCCCGCCCGCTGGTCGCCAGGGGCGCCCTCCTTCGCCCACGTCATCATGTCTGGGAGGCCTCAGCCATCCGTGACGGTCGGACCCGGGGGTGCGGCGTCGGCCAATCCACTGCACGGGGGTGGCCCTGTCGCCGTGACCGCACCCCCTCCCCCAGTCATCCCACAGTTTATGCCTAGCCAGGCAAGGGGAGGTCAGCCGGTGACTACGATCCTGTTCAGGCCATTACAACCTCCGTTCAGACTGCCGGCACCATCAGGTTTATTCCTCACTAGCTTGGGTAGTTATTCCAGCCACCGCCGAACTTCCCTCGGCATGTCTTCCTGCCGATCATACTGCCACAGTAGTTTGCACAGATGTTCCCGCAATATGCGCAAGCCCCTGCACAGGCTAGCAATCTGACGGTGCCTCGGAATAAAAGGAAGAAGAAGAATGTTCCAGTCCCACCGTCGTAGCCACTTGCGGCTCCTGCCCAGCCACAGTTTCAGCCTCCGCCGATGCCGCAGCCTGCGGGTATGGTGTATGCACCCCCTACTATGAATATGCCGCCGGTTTTGGTTGAACTGTCTTTTGTGGTTGCAATAGTGGACTCCTCTATTCCGTTAGATCAGGGTAAGGCGAAGAAGAATCTGAAGTGCTGGAAATTCTTTGGAGATACTCATGCTTCCAAAAACCGCCCGGTTCAACATTATTGTTTGGTTTGTAATAATTCAGCTCATACCACCATCAAGTGCCCAACTTTAAACTTGCCCAAGCCTACGATGATTGTGGCTGAGAATGGTACGGAGGATACTCTATTCAACCAATTCCGTGACAGCATTTTTAAGGCCAATTTAGCACCAAAATGTACACCTACTGGTAAGGTGTCTTTGGTTGGCGCTATGGTGCCTGCAGCTATCATTGAGGCTCAGATGATGCGTATTTGTCCGCTCAACACTCAGTGGAAATGCGAGGTTCTTCCTCATGGCGATGATGCCTATCTTGTGAGTTTTCCTTCCTTCGAGGACTTACAACGTGTTGATGGTATTCAGATGCCGGTTGAATCTCACAACGCTAAGATTGTTATCAGTATTTGGGAGGTACAAGATATACAGTCTAAGTTTGTTCTGCCTCGGGTGTGGGTTCATGTGGATGGGGTTCCTCATACCATCCGTCACTTCCATGGCTTATGGGCGATTGGATCTCTGCTGGGTACGACAGTGGATGTTGATTTGCCGACCCTGTATAGTCGCAATATTGTGCGCATTTGTATGGAAATGATGAACTCTAATGCGCTGTAGAAGTGTGTGGACGCCAAAGGGCCCTATATTTGTACTACTGCTACTTTGAAGTTGAAAGATTTTAACTATACTTTTCGCCAAGAGACAGGAGTCCCTGATCCCGCTTTTAATCCTCTTTTCTGGAGACGTAAGGGGGACGATTCTGATGAGGACGATGGCACTAGCCAGAAGGAGAAGGACCCGTCTGGATGATAGTACTTCTCGGAGTCGGGGGAATCAAATGGAGATTGATAATGAGGGTGCCCAGCCAGCTACGGAAGGTCCTCTAGTCAATAAAGTTTCTTCTTTGCCTGTTTTTGTGGTCACACCTTTCAATCCTTGTCCTTAGACTCCCCGGGGTAAAGCTATTGTGGATGCTTCACGGCGCTCTTGTTCTGGTTTTCAGCGTCCAGGAGTATCTTTGTTTGCTTCAGGTTCATGGGCTGGCTCGGAGGACATGATTCACGTCGAGATACCCCTGAAGTCGAGGACATCTGGTGCCCCGGTGGCGCCTTCTGATGGGTCATCATCGGCCTAGGTTGCTTCGCCGATTGCCCCTGCTGCTTTTTCGCCAAATTCACCGGTGGCCCATTCCGCCTCCCCGCTCGTCAACGATGCATCACCGTTGCAGGCGGGAGCGGCCCAACCCGCCTCACCTTTGTCAGCGGCCCAACCTGCCTCGACATCTGCTGCGCGGGCGTCTGCTGAGGAACAGCTGGTGGGTAGCTACCCTCGACAATGGTTTTTCGGACACAGGAGGGCCCAGCTGGTGGGCAGCTACCCTCGACAGAGGATGAGCCCCTACCTATGACCAAAGCTTCGGCGGCGTCAGAGGAATTCGTTTCGCTGATCGAGTCTGCTATGGGGGGTGCTGCTCCTTCTACGCAGGCCCTTGTGGTTGGCTCTCTGAAGAAGAAGGCCTCGGCGTTCCCGCTGCGAAGGAGTGGAAGACACACGGTGAGCACGGATGGCGCTTCAGCAACAGACGTGGAGAAAGACATGTGCAAGAAAGCTGAAAATAACCTTCATACTAGTGGTAATTCCTCTTCATCCAAGTCATTTATTTCTTTTTCTTCTATTATCATTTCCACTAAGCTAAATTCAGTTGGAACAAGTCTGGGTAAGAATGCTAGTGATATTTCCATTTCTGTCATGGTCTTGAGGTGGATGGGATTTGACCGGCTAACGGTTGGTCTAAAAGCTTCGACATCTTATATTTACACTTACTCGGATGATGAGGATACGAACACCACAACAGATGTCAGCTCCTATCTCACCTAGTAAGTGAAGTTCTAGAAGTTGGTTTGGACGAGGACAGATTAAGCCCAATATATGAGCAAACTGCTTTTGGTCGTAAATCGACTTCTGGGAAAAAGTGTAATAAATCTCGTAAACGAGATCTTGCTCCTAAATCAAATATTGTTTCCCACTGAATGGCATGTTTTTGAATAGCAGAGGTCTTCGGGACTTGGCTAAATATTTACACATTGCACTTTGTTTTAGGGAACATAATTTAGATTTTATGGATATCTCCGAAACGGGTAGATGAGAATTCTCACAAAGTATACTAGATCGCCTATCGGGTGGTCTAGACTTTGTGTGGCATTCCCATCCACCTAGGGGACGATCTGGGGGTATTTTACTCAGCGTGCGGGCAGATACCATGGATATATTATCCGTTTCGGAAGGGGAGTTTCATATAAAACTTCACATCCGTAACAAATATGATAATTTCATATGGAGTCTGGTCGCCGTATATGGTGCGGCCCAAGAGACTTTTCAGGCTAATTTTCTTCGGGAATTGGTGAACTTATCAAAGGATAATCGGTACCCTATTCTTATAGGGGGTGATTTTAACTTGCTTAGGTTTCCATACGAGAAGAGTAATGGCTGTTTTGGTGATCATTGGACTTTCCTTTTTAACGCTGTCATTGAGAGTCTTGATTTAAAGGAAGTAACAATGATTGGAAGACAATTTACTTGGGCTAATTCTTTACCGGAATCTACATAAGAAAAACTTGATCATGTACTGATGGATTCAGGTTGGGAAGATCATTTCGCACTAGTCTCAATACGTTCTCTAGAACGTATTGAGACTCTGTCAGATCATGCCCCCATTTTGCTTACCATTGGGTTACCATCGCCCTGTTGGGTCCGTCTGTTCAAATTTGAAAGCAGTTTGGGAAAGACCGGTTGTTGGTGATACCCCAATCCAGAGGTGGAATAATAAAGTGCGTATGACACGAAAACATCTCGGGGGTTGGGCGCGACACACAACTGGCATCCTTAAAAAAGAAAACCTTGGCTGAAACCCGTCTGTTAACTCCGAAGGAAATTGAGCTCAAAAGCCAATCAAATGCATAGATTGCCCAGTTATTGCGTGAAGAGGAACTCAAATGGTATCCGTGTTCTAAATCGTAGTTTATTTTGCATGGAGATTCGAATACTAGATACTTCCACGGTGTAGCCAATGACAGACACAAGAAGAAACGAATTCATTCCTTAATGCATAATAACGAGCCGATTGAAGGATATGAGCAGCTGAAATCTTACATTATGAATTATTACAAAGGTTTGTTCGGGAAAGCGAAAGAAGGTTCTTTCTCAATGGATGAATCTCAAACAGCCGATGTACCCCAGGTTTCTCATGAGGAAAACAATTATCTGACCACTCCCTATTCTGAGGACGAAGTCAAATTAGCTGTTTTCCAAATGGAACACAATAAGGTCCCTGGTCCTGATAGATTCCTAGCTGAGGTTTGCCAAACTTTTTGGGATGTCAGCAAAATAGATCTCCTAGGCATGTTCAGTGCTTTTCACGTGGGTCAACTAGATTTGTTTCATTTGAATTTTGGTGAGATTATATTATTATCTAAGGTTAATGAAGCAAAATGGATCAAATAATATAGACCCATCTGTCTTCTTAATATTTGTTTTAAGATTTTTACCAAAGTCGTTACTCTCAGGTTAAACTTAGTGACTGATCATGTTGTTAGACCTTCGCAAACTTCTTTCATGCAAGGTCGAAACATTCTCGACGGTGTGGTAACATTACATGAAACGGTTCATGAACTTCATAGGAAGAAATTGAACGGAGTAATACTTAAAATCGATTTTGAGAAATCTTATGATAAAGTTAAATGGTCTTTTCTCCAGCAAGCTCTTAGAATGAAACATTTTTCATCTGAGTGACATGCTTTAATCAATATCTTCATGGTTGGAGGTAGTGTTGCAATCAAAGTCAATGACGATGTTGGCAACTACTTCCAGACCAAAAATGGGCTAAGACAGGGAGATCCATTATCACAATGCTATTTAATATATTGGTTGATATGTTATCTATCTTGATTGAGCGTGCTAAGTCAGAGGGTCAAATTGAAGGTGTGATTCTGCACCTTGTGGATGGTGGCTTATCTATACTTCAATATGCGGACGATACAATTCTCTTAATGGAACATGACCTCGAAAAAGCCAAGAACCTGAAACTCATACTTTCAGCTTTTGAGCAACTTTCGAGATTAAAAATTAACTTTCATAAAAGCGAATTGTTCTGTTTTAGTGAGGCCCAGGATGTGGCTGGCCTTTATAATGAGATCTTCGGTTGTAGTCATGGCGGTTTTCTGATCAAATACTTGGGCATCCTGGTGCATTACGAAGGCAAATGCTGAATGGAAAATCGTCGAAGAAAGACTACAGTTGCGTTTGAGTAGCTGAAAAGGAAAATTACTCTCTAGAGGGGGAAGATTGGTACTCATAAATTCAGTACTTAGTAACATGGTATTGTATATGTTATCTTTCTTTCAACTACAAAAATGTGTCTTGAAATGGTTAGATTATTTCTGATCAAGATTCTTTTGGCAGGGAGATAATGAGAAAAAGAAATATAGACTGGCTAAATGGAGTGTGCTATGTCGACCCAAAGAACAGGGTGGGCTAGACATTCATGATCTGGAGATTAAGAATACAGCCCTACTTCATAAATGGCTCTTCAATTTATTAACTAAAGAAGGGATATGGCAAACTCTTATTGAAACAAAATATGTTGGTTCAAAAGCATTGTCCCAGATAGTTTGGAAACCGGGTGACTGCCACTTTTGGGTTGGCCTGATGGCGACGAACAAACATTTTCTACGCTTCGACACATTTTCTATTAATAATGGGTCTTAGGTAAGGTTTTGGGAGGATAAATGGCTAGGTAATGCTACCCTCCGAGAACAATATCCTGCTTTGTATTCCATTGTTCGTTATAAGGAGGAAACGATTGTCACAGCGTTAGAATCATTTACACCCAAGGTAACATTCAGAAGGGATTTGATTGGTGCTAGACTTGACTCTTAGATCATGTTGCTGCATCGGCTGGCACATGTACAACTGTCGGAGGAGCCAAATGAATTTCGATGGAATCTAACTGAGAATGGTTCTTTCTCTAATAGCGCTTTATACAATGCTTTAACCCAGTCAGTTATTCTAGTTTTAGATAATAGGATGATCTGGAAGATGAAGATACCTCTTAAAAACAATTTTTTGCTCAGTATCTTTGCCGAGGGATTGTCCTTACAAAAGAAAACCTTATTAAACGGAATTGGCATGGGAATCTGGGGTGCGTGTTTTGTCATCACGATGATACAATCAAACACTTATTTTTCCAATATATTTTTGCATGGTCTATATGGTCAGTCACCCAAGCATCTACTGGCTTGTATCCACCATGTAGTATGGCCAACATTTTTGGGAATTGGTTACATTGTATAGATAACAAGTATAAGATACTTTTTCGGGTCAGAACGATTGCCTTTATTTGGTCGCTATGGCTATGTAGAAATGATATGGTTTTTAATGATATAAACTGTTCTCATCTGCAGGTTATTTACAGGTGTACAAATACCCTTCGGACTTGGTCGGAGCTACATCATGTGGAGTATCATGACCTTTTTACAAAGGTGTGTACGTGCCACGGGACCTAACATGGTCATACCTCATAGGTACTCGAGCTTGGTATATACGGTCCAGCTTAGAAGAAGCCCACAACATGGCTAAGGTCTAGTCAAGACCCGAATGGCCCAGGATACTTTGACTGCTTGCAGCACACGACAAACTTAAGATATAATTTTAAAGGGAAAACCCTAATGTGTAATCATCTCGGCCTGCTATCCCAAGACCTAGCCTATCTATATAAAGGCTAGGAGGGGTGGCGAGTAGGACAACATACAACTCTAGTTTCCGCACCATTGCCAGATTGCATCTGCGCACCCCCTGTAACTTTCAACTCCTCGATAATTCCAAGAGCAGACAAGCAGGAGTAGTGTCCTCTACGAGGCCTAAACCTAGGTAAACCTTGATTCCCTTTGTGCTTGTTTGCTAGCCAATCGATGCCTCAAGTGATCCCCCACTTCCTCAAACCTAAGTCCATCTACGATGGGCATTAACGAGTTAACCCCTCGTCAATAGGCGCCGTCTGTGGGAACCGGGAGTGCTGATGTTGAGGCTTCCTCGGCCCCATCAACCACGATCTACGACTCCGCAGCAGCGGAGATTCGCCTCCTCTTTGGTGCCTTCCACTTCACCATCCACACGCCGGCCACTATCCCAGATTTCGAGTCTGTGGGTGATGGGATCGGCCTGGCGATCGGGAGCTTACACTTCCAAGTTGGTCGGCTGGGCACACTTTGCCTCCCTGACCAGCCGAAGGTCAACACGATTGCTCCAGCATCATGGTTTCCACCGCCAATCGCCACCCTGAGCAAACTCGACACCCCGATAATAGTCGGGAATACGGACAGTGACAGCAGTCGCGAGTCTGATCTGGGTGATCTGACCATAGAGGATGGAGCCTTGATGTCTACGCACTTATATTCTTGTAGACAGTTGTTGGGCCTCCAAGTGTAGAGGTTTGTAGAACAACAGGAAGTTTCCTTAAGTGGATTACCCAAGGTTTATCGAACTCAGGGAGGAAGTGGTCAAAGGTATCCCTCTCAAGCAACCCTGCAATCAAGATACAAGAAGTATCTTGTGTCCCCAACACACCCAATACACTTGTGATACATTGCAAATGTATCTATAATTTTTGATGTTCCATGCTTGGTTTTATCTACTTTCTTATGTTTTGTCCACACTTTAGAGTACTTTTCATATGATTTCTTGGACTAACCTATTAACAAGAGCCACAGTGCTAGCTGCCTGTTTTCTACTGTTTTTGGTTCTAGGAAGTCGAAAAATGAATATTCTCGGAATTGGACGAGACAAAAGCCAAAGTTATTATTTTACTAGGGGACATCTGGAGCCAAAATATGAGACGGAGAAGGGCCAGGGGCCACCACACCACCTGGCTGTGCGGCCTAGCCTGGCCCGCGCCAGGGGGTGGTGTGGCTGCCTCCAGCACCCCCCTCGGCCTCTCCTTCCGCCTATAAGATGCCTCCGATACAGAAACCCTAAGTACCCGATCAAAATTCCATGAAAGAGTCTGTAGCCGCCGTCGTCTCCATCCCTAGATCGGGAGGGATCTAAAGCTCTTCCCGGCACCCTGCCGGAGAGGGGATTTCACCCTGGAGGCCTTCTTCATCATCATGCAAGCCTCAGGTGTGATGCGTGAGTAGTTCATCTCTGGACTACGGGTCCATGTAGTAGCTAGATGGCTGGTTCTCCTCCTTTGTGCTATCATGTTTAGATCTTGTGAGCTTCATTCATGATCAAGATCATCTATTTGTAATTCTGCATGTTGTGTTTGCGGGGATCCGATGGATATTGAGATGCTATTTCAGATTGATTATTGATTCTATCATGTCTTTGTTATTTGTGATCTTGCATGCTTTCCGTTGTTAGTAGATATCTTGGCCAAGTAGATGCTAGCAACTCGAAGAGTTAGTATTTATGCTCGATAGTGGGTTCATGCCTCTGGTAATATGGGGAAGTGATAGAATCTCTAAGGATTGTGTTGTTGCTACTAGGGAGAAAACAACAATCCTTTGTTCATAGAACAATCGTATTGTTTAATTTACATGTAATTCGTAATGCAATAATCTGTTGCTTGCAACTTAATACTGGAGGGGGTTCGGATGATAACCTGAAGGTGGATTATTAGTCATAGATGCTGGTGGATGTCGGTCTTTGTATAATGTTGTAATGCCCAATCGAATCTCAAATGAGTCAAGATGATTAGTATATGCATGTATTTCTTTCTCGATGTTTGTCAATTGCCCCAGTGTAATTTGTTCACCCAACATGTTATCTATGTTAAGGAGAGCCACCTCTAGTGAACTATGGACCCCGGTCCTTTTGTTTTACAATCAATCTACAATCAAACTGTTTACTGCTTTGTGTTTACTTTCTGCAAACTATTACTTTCTTCCATTCGATATGTTTAATCCTTTGTTTTCAGCAAAACCGGTGAGATTGACAACCTCATCGCAAGTTGGGGGCAAAGTTCTGTGGTTGTGTTGTGGAAGTCTCCATGTTGCTACTAGCACCGGTAGTGCGTCCTGCCAAGGCTCAGCTAGCAACACCTTTGGGGTGTTTCCTTGCTCCTACTGTATTGATAACCTTGGTTTCGTACTGAGAGAAAACTTGCTGTTGTGCTCATCATACCTTCCTCTTGGGGTTCCCCAACGAGCTCGATATATTTTGGGCCATCAAGCTCTTTTTCTGGCGCCATTGCCGGGGAGTCAAGGACATCTTCACAAAGGGAGTCCCTCATAACCAATCTCTTTACTTTGTTATTTTGTTTTCCTTAGTTTACTTTTTCTTTGTTTGCTTATTTCTTTACCAAAAACACAAAAAAATTAGTTTTACTAGTTTGCTTTCTTTATTAAAAACAAAAAAAATTAGTTCCTATCTTAAGTTGTCATTATGTCTAGCATTGCTCCAATCACTATGTCACCTGAGGAAATGATTTTCACTTTTAAACAAGGAATTGAAGAAATTTTCAAAGAAGCTTGGTCTAGAATCTCTGATCTACATGAAAAAACTGAACCTAAAATGACTCAAAGCTTGTTACTTAGCAGTTTTTACCTTGGAATTGCTCTTTGCTATAGATATGCTTTGGATGCTATTGTGGGAGGAGATTTCCTCCAATGCAATGAGGATGATTCTGTTAATGCCATAAAGAAGTTGATCTTTACTTACAACTTGCCTAGCAAATCTGATTCTTCCTTTATAAACATATTTGCTAGATTGAACACCCTTGAGACCCGCACTACTAGTTTAAAGGATTGCTATAACATGCTTAGAGAGCATCATAATTATGTCCCAATAAATTCTGAATAATCAAAGTGGCTCCCCAAAGATTGATATAAATAATTAAACTTTTCAAGCTCGCTGTGATATCACGTTTGAATTTTGACTTATGGCCAAAGATATTTATGAATCTTTGAATCTTTGGGGGCTTTCTGAAGGAGGAAAAGAAATATCTCTTGCTAATAATGCCACAATATTACCTATTGAAATAGTTGAAGGAGTGTTTACAAAGATCCTTGGGAAAATGATTTCTACTGATTATCTTGTTATTGAATGTGCAGGAAAAGGATAAATTACACTTGGAAGGTCCCTATTAGAACTCCTTGGAGAAATAATAGATGTGGGAAAGGGGACCATGCACCTTGCTTCTACACCAACCAATCATATTTTCCCCAAGGTTAAGAATAAAAGTAAGAGATGTAAGGGCAAGAAATTTGGTTTTAATGCTCCTTCATTGGAGAACACTTGATTCTTTTCTTGCTTCTTATGCCTAACTTAAAGGCGTTAAAGAAAAGTACTTATTGGGAGATAACCCAAAAGTTTTAGATGAGTCTTGGAAGTTATTACCTCTTTAATAACCACTCCTTATCCTTTTTATTTGCTTTTTGTGCCAAGAGTAACCTCTAATGAGAGAGAAGTAATGATTGGGAAAGTTGCTGTCCTGAAACAGATTTCTATGCCTCACCGTAAATATTCGTGTAAAATCTCTGTATGTACTTTTGAGGAGTGAATTTTTGAGCTTCTGCCCCAGGTTGTTGTCTAACTTTCGTTAGTTCAATACTTTTTGATTTGAGCAACAGAAAGTCTTTGAAAAAATTCGTCTTTACCTGCTTGTCCGTTTTGACAGATTTCTGCCATTTTCTGCATTTGCTTCTTGTTAGTTCCTTTTTGAGTTCTTTTGGGGAATTGAGGTTTTTGAGGGAAGTGCTACAATATCTTGTATTTTAATGGAAGTTTTATTGGTGTTAGAACTAAACCTAAAGACTTATTATCTTGAGTGCACTAATGTTGCTAATAAAGATTGTGTGAAGTTTTGTATGAAGGAAAAAATTCAGGTGTATGGAAGGAACGAGTAATGAGATGAAGGATGGACTAAAGATCAAGCTTGGGGATACCACGCGTGTCACCCCAAGAAATATCCAAGAAGTACAAGCGTCAAAGCTTGGGGATGCCCAAGGCATCCCCCTCTTCGTCAATAAAAATCCCAGGTTTCTTCCAAACGCTTCATTTTTATTGTTTCATGCACAATTGTGTTGTTCTTGGAGCGTCTTCTTTTTCATTTTCATTTTGGTTTTTCGTTTGATTGGTTTGCTTAGTTTGCTGAAGAAATTGGTTGGACCCCCTCTTTCATGCATTGGTTTTCAAATAGTTTGGTTTGGATTGGAAAAGAGTAGGAAAGCTCATGCTTAAGTGGTAAAGAGAGCTTGTTTTTGGCTGTGGCCTATGCTTTGTCATGCCTTGCTTGGTATTGTTTTGGCTTTATGCTTAGTATTCTTTGCTGAAGCATGACTTGTTATAAACAATTGAGATTGCTTAATGTGCCTTGGATGAATTATGCGTTGTTTTATCATATTAAAGCACAATATAGTGGTATTCTCCTTTGATGCTTTATTTGGGTTGACTTGGCACATGCTCACACCATGTTATGACTATCCCAAGTCACCATAGCCATTATAATCCTTTAGTTTTCAACTTGTAGTATCACTTTATGCTTTGATCAATGATGTTTTGTCGCTCTGTATGATTATGGCCATTATTCCTCTCTTAGTTTGTCGCTCCTAGTCTTTTGCTAGCCTCTGTAACCAAGTGTGAGTTCCACTCATGCATCCAACTCCTTAAACCAAGTTATTCCAAAGATTCCACCATACCTACCTACTAACTTATTCTATTCCAAGTATATTCATGTTTTTGTCTACCTTCCAAATTAAATTTGTTATGTGAAAATTAGTGATTAAAGCTCTCACAAACTTGATGGCACACTTTACTTTTTTTGCATTTAATAAACTTGAACCATTGGGTCCATCTTTGTTGCGTATATGCTTGCGCTTTATAGGTTGAAATTAGCAGAACCATGTATCATGGGGAACGCTTTCAACATTGCAGTTGTACTTTGTACCCCATTGATATCATGTTCTTTTGCTTATGGATCCCGGCGGTGTGAAATAAAAGTGGAACTTGTAATATCATGGAGTTTGTATGTGTGTTATAGAAACGCCTGGGCCGCTAGCCTAAGACATGCCTAATCATGGTGGAAACTTGCAGCATCACCATAATGAGCACTCTATGAAGCATCCTCAATAAAAACCTATGCAAATAGCAAATAAAAAGATCGCTAAGATGCTCATTGTCTGCTTGCCTTGTCATTTTGATTATGGGATAGCTCCTGTATCATGTGCAAGGGGTACCCCGTTGGCGGTTCTTTATGATACATATGTACTTACAATGACAAGAGCTTACTCTTGACTAAAGTTGAGTAGCATGAGGTTCGGTCTTCATAAATAAGGGGCATGAGATTTCGGTTTATAACTTGTCAAGCATATCCTCTTAGTTGTGTCACTTTAACCTTAATCACCTTCAAGATGCTTATGATAGGGGCAATGAGAGCTGAAAGCTAATAAGTCCCATAATTTTTGGAAGCTCTTTATGAGACTTGAATCTCTACTTCCTTCTATGAAGGCGTTTATTTTACTTTTATGTTGAGTCTCCACCTTCTATCTTTATGCACCTACTTTGAGAGCATAGTGGCCATTCTTAGTTCTATGTGCATTGTCCCAAGACTAGTTGATTGATGCATAACTTGATATTGCTTGTTTTAAACTATTTGTATCTAGTCACTCTTATGAACTTTGAAGGTGTCCTATGCATTTATGTTTTGCTACTCTATGAGGGACAAGCTGAATGCTACTATGCTATGTTTTCTTTATGTGAAACAAAAAACGTCTTGCAAAGCATTGTTATTCATGAATCTTTTGTTTGTGCCTTTTCATGTTGCAACATAGTTTCATTGTCTTATTGCTAGAACTTTGTCTTTCATGTTATGATTGAAGTACTATGATCCCAGCTTGAATGTTTTACAAATACTTTGATCAAGTTTACGATGGTGCATGTCACCTCAAAAATTATTCTTTCTTTTTATCACTTATCTACTCAAGGACGAGCATGAGTTAAGCTTGGGGATGTTGATGCATTGCAAATGTATCTATAATTTTTGATGTTCCATGCTTGGTTTTATCTACTTTCTTATGTTTTGTCCACACTTTGGAGTACTTTTCATATGATTTCTTGGACTAACCTATTAACAAGAGCCATAGTGCCAGCTGCCTGTTTTCTGCTGTTTTTGGTTCTAGGAAGTCAGAAGATGAATATTCGCGGAATTGGACGGGACAAAAGCCAAAGTTATTATTTTACCGGGGGACATCTGGAGCCAGAATACGAGACAGAGAAGGGTCAGGGGGCCACCACACCACCTGGTCATGCGGCCCAGCCTGGCCCGCGCCAGGGGGTGGTGTGGCCGCCTCCAGCACCCCCTCGGCCTCTCCTTCTGCCTATAAGATGCCTCCGATACAGAAACCCTAAGTACCCGATCAAAATTCCATGAAAGAGTCTGTAGACGCTGTCGTCTCCATCCCTAGATCAGGAGGGATCTGAAGCTCTTCCCGGCACCCTGCCAGAGAGGGGATTTCACCCTCAAGGCCTTCTTGATCATCATGCAAGCCTCCGGTGTGATGCGTGAGTAGTTCATCTCTGGACTACGGGTCCATGTAGTAGCTAGATGGCTGGTTCTCCTCCTTTGTGCTGTCATGTTTAGATCTTGTGAGCTCCATTCATGATCGAGATCATCTATTTGTAATTCTGCATGTTCTGTTTATAGGGATCCGATGGATATTGAGATGCTATTTCAGATTGATTATTGATTCTATCATGTCTTTGTTATTTGTGATCTTACATGCTTTCCGTTGTTAGTAGCTATCTTGGCCAAGTAGATGCTAGCAACTCCAAGAGTTAGTATTTATGCTCGATAGTGGGTTCATGCCTCTGGTAATCTAGGGAAGTGATAGAAATCTCTAAGGTACTAGATGTGTTGTTGCTACTAGGGAGAAAACAACAATCCTTTGTTCATAGAACAATCGTATTGTTTACTTTAGATGCAATTCGTGATGCAATAATCTGTTGCTTGCAACTTAATACTGGAGGGGGTTCGGATGATAACCTGAAGGTGGATTATTAGTCATAGATGCAGTTGGATGGCGGTCTATGTATAATGTTGTAATGCCCAATCGAATCTCAAAGGGGTCAAGATGATTAGTATATGCATGTATTGCTTTCTCAATGTTTGTCAATTGCCCCGCTGTAATTTGTTCACCCAACATGTTATCTATCTTAAGGAGAGCCACCTCTAGTGAACTATGGACCCCGGTCCTTTCTTTTACAATCAATCTACAATCAAACTGTTTACTGCTTTGTGTTTACTTTCTGCAAACTATTACTTTCTTCCATTCGATACGTTTAATCCTTTGTTTTCAGCAAAACTGGTGAGATTGACAACCTCATCGCAAGTTGGGGGCAAAGTTCTATGGTTGTGTTGTGCAGGTCTCCACGTTGCTACTACCACCAGTAGTGCGCCCTGCCAAGGCTCAAAGAGCAACACCTTTGGGGTGTTTCCTTGCTCCTACTGGATTGATAACCTTGGTTTCGTACTCATCATACCTTCCGCTTGGGGTTCCCCAACAAGTTCCATATATTTTGGGCCATCAACTTGTCAGGTGTATAGGTGCACTAGTTCGGCAAAGAGATAGTGAAATACAAGTGGTATGGATAATTATAAGTGGTAACAGTGCTAGAAATGAGCTTGACGGGGAGGAAGAGACTAAAGGCAATCTGAAATAAAGATGGAAGCAAGCAAACATGTAACATATCTAGTTTCAAACGGTGTTTCAATGCTTAGAAACAAGGCCTAGGGATCATACTTTCACTAGTGAATACTCTCATTTAAATTTCTTCTCTTTATGATACTACTCTGAACTACTCTCTGGATGGACACTCTAATCCATGGTAGGGCTATAATAGCACTCCTCAAAGTTCGCTTTTCCCATCTAGATAACCCCACACTGTCACCTTGAGCACTAGATGGTTCCAACAAACACCACAATTTCATAGAGACATCCAACTCCAAATATAACTCATAACAAGTATTGTGTAAACTTAGCTAAAGTGCCACACGGTGTGCACACTGTCAACTTCACACACGTGGGGATAAGCAGAGATTCATTAAAGCACTTGAGTAGAAGAATATATCTATAGATTACAAAGCTCATAATCTCATAAGATCACGCATAGAGAGAGATATGAACACATAGCTACCGGTAGAACCCTTAGCCTCGAGGAAGAACTACTCCATCATCACCATGGGAATCAGCAACGGCGATGGAGATGGTGGTGGAGATCGCTGGAGATGGCTCCAGGGGCACTTCCCCGTCCCGGCAGGGTGCCGGAACAGAGACTTCTGTCCCCCGAATTTCCCCTTCGGTGGCGGCAGCGCTGCGGAACTTTTTGTGGCTGGAGGCTGGATTATTTAGTGTTTTCTCATCGGGAGGCTTCTTATAGGCGAAAGGGCAAGGTAAATGGAGGCCGGAGGGGCCCACACCACCTGGTGGCGTGGCTAGGGGACCCGCGCCACCCTATGGTGTGGCCAGCCCCTGGCCCCTCTCCATCTCGTCTTTTGGCTCCGTGAGTCTTCCGGTAAAATATCGACTTTGGCTTTTGTCCCGTCCAATTCCGAGAATATTCATTTTCTAACTTTTCTGGAACCAAAAACAGGAGAAAACAGGCAACTGGAACTGTGGCATCTTGTTAATAGGTTAATTCCAGAAAATGTGTAAACGTACTCCAAAGCGTGGACAAAACATAAGATAGTAGATATAAAACAAGCATGGAATATCAAAAATTATAGATACGTTTGCAACGTATCAACACCCCCAAGCTTAACTCCCGCTCGTCCTCGAGTAGGTAAGTGATAAAAAGAAAATAATAATTTTTGAGGTGACATGCACCATCACAATCTTGATCAAGGCATTTATAACATTGATAGCTGGGATCATAGTATTTTAACATAGGTATGAAAGATATAGTTCTAACAATAAGACATAGGAACTATGTTATAGCATGAAAAGGTACAAACAATAGATTCATGAATAACAATACTTTGAAAGACGTTTGTTTGTTTCACATAAAGAAAACATAATGAGAGTGGTATTTAGCTTGTCCCTCATAGTGTAGCAAAACATAAATGCATAGGACACCTTCAAAGTTCATAAGGGTGACTAGATACAAATAGTTTAAGAACAAGCAATAACAAAGTTATGGATCAATCAAGAAGTTTTGGGACAATGCACATTAAACTAAGAATGACCACTATGCTCTCTCAATAGGTGCATAAAGATAGAAGATGGAGACTCAACATAAAAGTAAAAGATAGGCCTTCATAGAAGGAAGCAGAGATTCAAGTTTCATAAAGAGCTTCCAAAAATTATGGTACTTATTAGCTTTCAGCTCTCATTGCCCCTATCATAAGCATCTTGAAGTGATTAAGATTTAAGTAAACAAACTATGGAGTATATGCTTGACAAAGTATAAGTTGGAAATATCATGTCCCTTGAATACGAGGGCCGCTCCTCATGCTACTCAAGTTTAGTCACCGGTAAGTTCTTGTCATAGTAAATACATGTGTATCATAGAGAACCGCCAACAGTGTACCCCTGGCACATCATACAAGAGCTATCCCATAATGAAAATGACAAGGCAAGCAGATGTAGCACCCCGGTAAAACCACTACTAGAAAATCGCGTGTTATTTTTATTTTATGTGCATCATCATGACCACATGCTTATGTAATCATGCTACCTTGCATTTGAGCATCATCATGTCATCATGCATGGTTTGCCTAAAACTATTTTCTAAAAACTATTTACAAACGCCTTTTAAGAATAAAAATAATAAAATTATTTTTGACCAGGGAGGCAGTCCAGCCGATCAGGGTAGAGGCCTAACCGGGTCAGACTACCTACTACCCGGACTAAACCTTAGCTAAACCTAACCCTAGATCTACCTATCCCGAACCAAACCCTAACCTACCCCAAACCCATACCGCACGCTGGCCGCTCCCGTGCGACCCGCCCTAGCGACCGAGCCGCTATGTACCTCGACACGGCAACACAACACAGCGGCCCGCATTGCTCACTGCACCTACACAGGCGCAGTCACGTGAACCACGCGGTCAACTGACAGTCGTACCACACGTTACCACCACCCCCGCCCACGTGGACCGCACCCTGGCCTCACCACGCCTCCATCCACTCCGATGCGCCCCTCACGCGCTGGCCTCGCTTGCCGCGCACCCCACCTACCCCCCGGGATCCCCTCCCCTCGATCCTCGCCAGAGCCCCGTCGCCCTCCTGCGAGCCCATGCACCGGCCGCCCGGTGAACCTCGTCGTCCGCCCCGCTGGTGCTCCGCCGCCCCACCGTGCGCCTCCTCCCCTACCGCACGACCTCATCCACTGATCGCTCCACTCGAGCGCCGTCGTCGCCCTCACCCCATCGAGCCGCACGTGAGGCCACCCGAGCTCCTCCGCCGACCTTCCCTGCTACCTTCCACCGCGACCCGCCTCCTTAGAGCTCCGCCTTGCTGCCTTGGCCGCTCAAGCCGTCGCCCCGCCTCTCTCTGTGCTCCCACGCGTGGCCGTGCTCTGCTCGTCACGAGCGCCTCCGTGCAGTGTGCCTCTTCGCTGGCGCCGCGCGTCACTGTCGCACCTGCAGCTCCGCCACCAAGCTCTCCCCGGCGGCACCCCGAGCTCCCCTCGCCAAGCTCTCCTCCGGCAGTGGCGTCGACCGCGTCGTCTCCAAGCCCTGCCGTGGCCGCTGGATCTCCATCGGCGTCAAGCCCGTCTCCAAACTCTGCTCCACAAGTTGGCCGTGCGTGTAATATCATCTCTGGTACTACTCGTTAAGTCTAGTGGAGTATGGATATGAGTATGTGGAGCCTGATCGTCTCGTTGTCAAGTTCTCCGTTGCGTCGTATCCGCAAAACGTTGGCAAGTCTGGGAACTTGAAGACTATCGGCACCGAACAACTCCGTCACCGACCACCAGGGCCGAATCCCAAGAACTCCGTCATGGAACACCAAGGTTGTCTTCCTAGACCCGATGGCCGAGACCCTGAACCTGGATCTCTTCTTCACGACACGGCAAGATCTCCTTCCCAGAACCACGAAGCCCTCCATCAGGGATCTGATGGATGGACATCCAAAGGCCGAGCCCAAACCCCGTCGAACCCCAAGACCATCGGTGTCGAACCCTAATGTGATCCCCTATCCGTGACCTCTATTTTTATAATATATGATATCTAACTTATTGCATATGAAATTGTCCATGCCGCATACATATTTTCTCGTTTGGGGGCATTACGCCGATTCACCTTATAATTAAATATGGAGTGTTTATGCGGGATACCTTTGTCTTATTCCGGACTCCATTTAAATTTGTGTAGCGAACCGATGCCATGTTTTGCATTGTTAATTCAACATTTAAATTGCTCGGTAATTAAACAACATGAACCTATTAATTAATCGTTGGGACCTCGGTTCCGCTTAATATTGCCTAGTCGCATCGCATCTTTGCCATGTCATACATCATGCATGCATCATTCCTGATCTTCTGTCGTAGTATTAAATAGTACATCCGGTGTTTCTTTTAGTTATTTGCTTCTTCGCGGATTAGGCCGTTGAGGGGATGCGAGTATCACCAAGTCCTTCGGATAATGTATCTTCGGCAGTGTTTCCCAGGCGAGCATTCTCCCTCTTTCTACCTATTTTGCATTTATAGTCTTTATTTCCTCCTGTTGATCTATTGCTATCCGTGTCGAGATGCTTTAGTGTTCCGTACCAGATATATATCCCGTGCAACCTTTATATTGCCTTGGACACCTCCTGTTACCTGTTGTTTGGTAGATAGATGGTCTTGCGAGTTGTAGTCGCTTGGTCAGGTGCAATAACATGTCGTGAAGTACCAGACAGTTGTTGGAATGTGGTCATACGCTTTACGGTGGAGAGGATCATGACTTTAAATACAACTATTAAATTGCTGGGATAACTAATGAAAGAGGCATCGGTCGGCAATATATGCTATTTGGATTTCATGTCCACTTGTGTCCCGTAGGCCCCGAGTACTTGATACCTGTTCCTTGATTATTCGCACTATCCACATCCAGGAGATCCTATGGATCCCCCTTAGCCAGAGCTTGATTCATTTCTTATTTCTTGGGGCCACAAACTAGTTTGGGGCTTTATTACTATCCTGTACTTATGCCATTCTTTACTACTTTATTTACGATTGTGCGTGGAGCACCTGTACTATTTTGGAACGTGGAATATTTTCGTGGTATCGACAAGCCCAGTCACACTTTTGGGATCCCAGTCGTTTACATCCATTGACACAAACCCTGGGTCCGTCTCCGAGCCGGCCAACTTCATTGCGGGTAGCTTAGTGCGGTGGCCCCCTGAAATATTTTATGAATCCTGTGATTGCTTTGTCGTGAAAGCCTCGTTGGATTTTGATTTGGTTTTTCCGAGGTTGATCGTGTGTGTGTTGCTATTTGTGCACCCTTGCAGGGTAAATCTTTCTGAAAGCCGTGTCCGCAGTTATGGACGACTTGGAGAACAGTATCTTGATCATGGACAAGCATAACTAAAATAGTGCTATAAATTTGACTTAATATGTGACTAGTAATCAACTTCACTATAATGGAATGGATAATAAAAGTGCCAACAACTGGTGGAACTAGGGTGTATCGTGTCATGTTATACGTGCTTAGTAAGTATCGCAACTCCAATGGAATGAAATAAAAGTGCCAACAACTGCTGGATTTGGGATGTCACATGCTAATTGTATTTGACTAGTAAGTACTGCAACTACAACTGAATGGTTAACTAAGAATGCCCACTACATATGCTATCTGGATGACTCATGCTATCTATATCTGACTAGTAAGAGCTGCAACTATAATGGAATGAATAAAACTGTCAACTGTGTGAGTTTCCTCGGCATGACTTCCTCGTTTGGTCTCGAGGGGGAAATACCAGGATGGGTATGTTTGGTGTTAGTATCAGGTGGTTCCGAATAGGTCTTTCTTATCCCTCTCTAATAGCCAACAGTTGAATCGAGTCTCTATAGGTTGTTTATTGTAGTCTTCGCTGCCGCTTCAGCCCACCATACCTATGTAGGCGAGAGCCGCCAAATTCTAGCCTCGCCGTGTACTGGCCTCAGTACTGACCGCTCCCTTTTTTCCTTTGCCCTTTGTCGGCACCCCTTTTGTTTTAGCAGGTTTGAGATCGACGTTGTTAGCAGGGTTACCCTTCCGGCTTGTCCTGGGCAGGGTTATGGACGCCATTGGTTATTCTTTAGGGCTCTTAGCCCCATTCGTATCTTATCCGTACTCGGATGTTGCATCATTTTGAAGGTTATTTGGATCTTTGTACTGTATATCTGTATTCTTGACTCATGGAGCCGTTTTTGTAGATAAATGTTCTGTGGGTTCCATCATGGACTAATATGTGATGGTATTACTTCGTTTTCCACCTGCACGCAAGTGCCTGGTGGGCGTCCTTGAATCGTTTCTATGCGGGTTTGGCGGGAAGCACTAAAATCTGCATAGGGCCAATTTGAGGGTGTTATAGAGTGGTATCAGAGAACAGCAGTTGCGATACCCCACTGGTCCAGCCTATAGGATAACCTAGCTAACGATCGATGTAGAGTGTCAAAACTATTTTTTTGCAAATCGGTTGGATAGATCTAAGTAGGTCTATTTTTACTCCTTACCCCTATGCTATTCTCCTCTTACCTTTGCGTGTTTTGAATCTCATCTCTTACCTTCTTCTCAAGTCCAGGATTTCTCGTGGTTGGGTTTCCGTCGTACCTTTAGGGTTTCGCTTCCTCCTCTTGTAATGGTGTTTCTATATCCGGTCTTTATGCTATCTGAGGAACCCTTCATCTGTTGTACCTTTCGGTGGATCAAAATCCACTGAAATCTTTCTTTGTATCTTCCGGTGTTTTCCAACGCGATGACATCATCATCAGCTACATCAGATCCGATGAAGAGTCTGCATCACTCCTTTGTTCTCTGGACATCACTTATCGAGATCTTCATTCTGAACTCCGAGAGTTGATTGCACGATTCTTTTGTTCATGTACAGAGTAATGCTTTGAGTGCGGGATGGAGTAGCTACCATACCACTACTCTTATCATTCGCTTTTGTACGTTGAATGGTGGATCAATGTGATTTTTCTCTTTCCATGGAAGTTAGAGGTGGTCTTATATTTTGATACCTTTAACTTCGTCCTTTGTTTTTCCAGAGTGTTCTCTCAACGAATGAGAGAAACGACCCCTTGTTGGCGGTGTTGTCGAATTCAAGATGTAGCAGGATCTTTGTTAGTGGTGTCGTGAGGATCTACACGAAGCGAGAAGATTCAGATCGTCGGCCTTCTCCCCCGTACCATGAGGCGGATCTCGAGGGCGAGATCCCTTGTTAGTGGTGTCGAATTGTAACACCCCAGTAAAACCACTACTATAAAATCGCGTGTTATTTTTATTTTATGTGCATCATCATGACCACATGCTTATGTCATCATGCCACCTTGCATTTGAGCATCGTCATGTCATCATGCATGGTTTGCCTAAAACTATTTTCTAAAAACCAATCTTTGTTTTCTAAATATTCCCTGTCTTTATTTCAAATCAAAACCCTGATCTTTTTCGGATATTTTGTTTGTCTAAAAACTAGTTACAAATGCCTTTTTTAAAGATAAAAATAGTAAAATTATTTTTGACCAGGGAGGCAGTCTAGCCGGTCAGGGCAGAGGCCTAACCGGGTCAGACTACCTACTACCCGGACTAAACCTTAGCTAAACCTAACCCTAGATCTACCTATCCCAGACCAAACCCTAACCTACCCAAAACCCATACCGCACGCTGGCCGCTCCCGTGCGACCCGCCCTAGCGACCGAGCCGCTATGTACCTCGACACGGCAACACAACACAGTGGCCCGCATTGCTCACTGCACCTACACATGCGTAGTCACGCGAACCACGCGGTCAACTGCCTATCGTCCCACACGTTACCACCACCCCCGCCCACGTGGACCGCACCCTGGCCTCACCATGCATCCATTCACCCGACGTTCTCCTCACACGCTAGCCCCGCACCCCACCTACCCCCGTGGGATCCTCTCCCCCCGATCCTCGCCAGAGCCCCGTCGCCCTCCTGCGAGCCCGTGCACTGGCCGCCCGGTGAACCTCATTGTCCGCCCCGCTGGTGCTCCGCCGCTCCACCGTGCGCCTCCTCCCCTACCACGTAACCTTGGCCTCTGCTCGCTCCACTCGAGCGCCGCCGTCGCCCTCGCCCCGTCGAGCCATGCGCGAGGCCGCCCGAGCTCCTCCGCCGACCTTCCCTGCCACCTTCCGTAGTGACCCGCCTCCTTAGAGCTCCGCCTTGCCGCCTTGGCCGCTCAAGCCGTCACCCCACCTCTCTCTGGGCTCCTGCGCGTGGCCGCCTCTGCTCGTCGCGAGCGCCTCCATGCGCGCGCCTCTTCGCCGGCGCCGCGCGTCACCGTCGCACCTGCAGCTCCGCCACCAAGCTTGCCTCGGCGGCACCCCGAGCTCCCCTCGCCAAGCTCTCCTCCAGCCGTGGCATCGACCGCGTCGTCTCCAAGCCCTACCGTGGCCGCTGGATTCCCATCAGTGTCAAGCCCGTCTCTAACCTCTGCTCCACAAGTTGGCCGTGCGTGTAATATCATATCTGGCACTACTCGTTAAGTCCAGTGGAGTATGGATATGAGGATGTGGAGCTTGATCGTCTCGTTCTCAAGTTCTCCGTTGCGTCGTATCCGCAAAACATCGGCAAGTCTGGGAACTTGAAGACTATCGGCACCGAACAAGTCCGTCACCGACCACCAGGGCCGAATCCCGAGAACTCCGTCATGGAAAACCAAGGTTGTCTTCCTGGACCCAATGGCCGAGACCCTAAACCTGGAGCTCTTCTTCACGACACGACAAGATCTCCTTCCCGGAACCACCAAGCCCTCCGTTAGGGATCCGATGGATGGACATCCAAAGGCCGAGCCCAAACCCCGTCGAACCCCAAGACCATCGGTGTCGAACCCTAATGTGATCCCCTATCCGTGACCTCTATTTATATAATATATGATATCTAACTTACTGCATATGAAATTGTTCATGTCGCATACATATTTTGTGGTTTGGGGGCATTACGCCGATTCACCTTATAATTAAATATGCAGTGTTTATGCGGGATACCTTTGTCTTATTCTGGACTCCATTTAAATTTGTGTAGCGAACCGATGCCATGTTTTGCCTTGTTAATTCAACATTTAAATTGCGGGGTATCTAAACAACATGAACCTATTAATTAATCGTTGGGACCTCGGTTCCGCTTAATATTGCCTAGTCGCATTGCATCTTTGCCATGTCATACATCATGCATGCATCATGCCCGATCTTCTGTCGTAGTATTAAATAGTACATCCGGTGTTTCTTTTAGTGATTTTCTTCTTCGCGGATTAGGCCGTTGAGTGGATGCGTGTATCGACAAGTCCTTCGGATAAAGTATCTTCGTCAGTGTTTCCCAGGCGAGCATTCTCCCCCTTTCTACATATTTTGCATTTATAGTCTTTATTTCCTCCTGTTGATCTATTGCTATCCGTGTCACGATGCTTTAGTGTTCCGTACTAGATATATCCCGTGCATCCTTTATATTGCCTTGGACACCTCCTATTACCTGTTGTTTGGTAGATAGATGGTCTTGCGAGTCATAGTCGCTTGCTTAGGTGCGATCACGTGTCGTGAAGTACCACACAGTTGTTGGAATGTGGTCATATGCTTTACGGTGGAGAGGATCATGACTTTAAATACAACTATTAAATTGCTGGGATAACTAATGAAAGAGGCATCGGTCACCAATATATGCTATTTGGTTTTCATGTCCACTTGTGTCCTGTAGGCCCCGAGTACTTGATACCTGTTCCTGGATTATTGACACTATCCACATCCAGGAGACCCTATGGATCCCCCTTAGCCAGAGCTTGATTCATTTCTTATTTCTTGGGCCCACAAACTAGTTTGGGGCTTTATTACTATCATGTACTTATGCCATGCTTTACTGCTTTATTTACGATTGTGCGTGGAGCACCTGTACTGTTTTGGAACATGGAATGTTTTCGTGGTATCGACAAGCCCAATCACACTTTTGGGTTCCCAGTCATTTACAACCATTGACACAAACCCTAGGTCCGTCTCGGAGCTGGCCAACTTCGTTGCGGGTAGCTTAGTGGGGTGGCCCCCTGAAATATTTTATGAATCCTGTGATTGCTTTGTCGTGAAAGCCTTGTAGGGTTTTGATTTGGTTTTTCCGAGGTTGATCGTGTGTGTGTTACTATTTGTGCACCCCTGCAGGGTAAATATTTCTGAAAGCCGTGTCTGCGGTTATGGATGACTTGGAACACAATATCTCGATCATAGACAAGCATAACTAAAATAGTGCTATAAATTTGACTTAATATGTGACTAGTAATCAGCTTCACTATAATGGAATGGATAATAAAAGTGCCAACAACTGGTGGAACTGGGGTGTATCGTGTCATGTTATACCTACTTAGTAAGTATCGCAACTCCAACGGAATGAAATAAAAGTGCCAACAACTGCTGGGTTTGGGATGTCACATGCTAATTGTATCTGTCTAGTAAGTACTGCAACTACAACTGAATGGTTAACTAAAACTTCCCACTACTTATGCTATCAGGATGACTCATGCTATCTATATCTGACTAGTAAGAGCTGCAACTATAATGGAATGAATAAAACTGTCAACTGTGTGAGTTTCCTCGGCATGATTTCCTCGTTTGTTGTCGAGGGGGAAATACTAGGATGGGTATGTTTGGTGTTAGTATTTGGTGGTTCCGAATAGGTCTTTCTTATCCCTCTCTAATAGCCGACAGTTGAATCGAGTCTCTATAGGTTGTTTATTGCATGCTTCGCTGCCGCTTCAGCCCACCATACCTATGTAGGCGAGAGCCGCCGAATTCTAGCCTCACCGTGTACTAGCCTTAGTATTGACCGCTCCCTTTTTCCTTTGCCCTTTGTCGGCACCCCTTTTGTTTTAGCAGGTTTGAGATCGATGTCGTTAGCAGGGTTACACTTCTGGCTTGGCCTGGGCAGGGTTATGGACGCCATTGGTTATTCTTCAGGGCTCTTATCCCCATTTGCATCTTATCCGTACTCGGATGTTGCATCATTTTCAAGGTTATTTGGATCTTTGTACTATATATCTGTATTCTTGACTCATGGAGCCGTTGTTGTAGATAAATGTTCTCTGGGTTCCATCATGGAATAATATGTAATAGTATTACTTCATTTTCCACCCGCACGCATGTGCCTGGTGGGCGTCCTTGAATGGTTTCTATGCGGGTTTGGTGGGAAGCGCTAAGATCTGCATAGGGCCGATTCGAGGGTGTTACAGCAGGCAATGAGCATCTCAGCAATCTTCTTATTTACCATGGGAAAAATGGTGCATTTTTCTCTCTTTCCTCTTTTCTCATCTTTTTTCTTTTTCTCAATCTCTATCTCTTTTTTCATAAGAAGAATGCTTCATGGATCTCACTATGGTGATGCTGCAAGTTTCCACCATGATTAGGCATGGCTTAGGCTAGCGGCCCAGGCGTTTCTCTAACACACATACATAACTCCATGGACTTACAAGCTCCCCCTTCATTTCACACCGACGACATCCATAAACAAAAGAGCATGATATCAACTGGGTACAATGTACAAGTGCAATGTTGAAAGCGTTCCCCATGACAGCATGGTTCTGCTAATCCCCACGTATAAGTGCAAGCATATACAACATAGATGACACAATGGTTCAAGTTTATTAGGGGCAAGAAAAGTAAAGAGTGCCTTCAAGTTCGTGAGAGCTTTAATCACTAATTTTCACATAACAAGTTTAATTCGGAAGATAGATAAAAACATGAATATACTTGGAATAGCAAATTCTAATAGGTAGGTATGGTGGACTCTTTGGAATAACTTGGTTTTATTTTGAGTTGGATGCATGAGTGGAAGTTGTACTTGGTATGGAGCTAGCAAAAGACTGGGAGCGACCAACTAAGAGAGAAATAATGGCCATAATCATGCAAAGCAACAAAACATCATTAATTAAAGCATAAAAGGATATTACAAGTCGAAAACTAAATGATCATAGAGGCTATGGTGTCTTGGGATAGTCTTAACATGGTGTGATCATGCGCCAAGTCAACCCAAATAAAGCATCAAAGGAGAATACCACAATATTATGCTTTTATGTGCTAAAACAATGCATGATTCTTTCAAGGCACATTAAGCAATCTCAATTGTTTGTAACAAGTCATGCGACCACAATAATTACTAAGCATAAAGTCAAAGCAATATTAAACATGACATGATACAGTCTAGGCCTGAGTCACACTCCTTTTGTACCACTTATAAGCATGAACTTCCTACTCTTTTCCAACACCAATCGAAAACTAAAGCTAAACGCGGTGCTAGCAAAGGAGAACACATACAGAACAATAAGAGTGAAAACTAGAGTGTTCTAGGCAATGAATAATGGTGTGTGTGTCTCTCCAAACGAAGTGTGTTGGGATCCAACTAACTTATTTAAGCAAACCAAACAGAAGAAAAGTAAAAACAAAAACAAAGACGCTCCAAGAACAACACAATTGTGCATGAAACAATAAAAATAAAGTGTTTGGAAGAAACCTGAGATTTTTATTGATGAAGAAGGGGATGCTGCGGTGACCCAACATACCACTGCATGTGTAGTACACTATAGTCGTTGACGACATCTATAGAACACCATTCTGTAAATATCACATCTCTCAGAGTGGTACAACAAAAACATTGCGGTCCATATTACAAACATACATACCTCATTGTTATTACAAACCAGAAGTATCAAACTTCAAGTGTTACATATTACAAACCAAACTTAAGTAGTTTCAGCGGAAAGTAGAAGATTCAACTATCCCAAATTGAGCTCAACAACTTATTCTATATAGTTCTTGCTGCTCGGCTCAATTGGATTACTAATAACTAAGGCAACTACTTAGACTCGTTGCCTTGTGCTTCGTAGCGTATCTCGTAGTTCACCCCTTCAACTCCTCTAGAAAGGTCTGGCTCCTCGTAGCAGACATCCTCTTGTCCTTTAGCTAAGTACATCGAAGGTTCTTCTGGATTCTCAGAGTCTAAGCAGGGGTTCAAAGGAAAGAGTGAGTAACAACGTTACCCAACAAGTTCATTACATGCAAGGTGGGAAGTTTGATGCTCTATCTACCACCTCGGACGATACGTCCTTGGTACTATGCAGTTTTCACAAACCTTTCTTCAAAGATTGATTTTATTATCAAAAACTATGCCCATCAGCCTTCACAGGTTGACCATAACTTCATGGAGTTCCTTTCCTGCCATGTTCGTAGCTCCTTCCCGGGACAGGGAGTAATATGTCACAATTCTTACACTCTGCAGAGGTGCGTTGCTTTACCCATGAGAGACCAACTCCTTATTGCACAACCGGGAGTACTTTCCCGTCCACAATTCCATGATGTGGGGCCCTGTAGGTGATCCAAGCCAATCACTGCCCTCTCCGTGACCCCATATGTCTGCACGATCCTCCGGGGCTAACTACACCTCCGTTAAGCCTCCAACTAGGGCAAGATATAACACTATGAGTTCCCGAAGACTCTATGAGTTGGTGATGCCCCTGGCAAGCTCTATAAAAGGTCTGACTATACCTCCGACAGCCGCTCATAAATATCTAGATACCAAAATCGTGGGGCCTAAGGGTGCCCACCCATATGTTCGATCCATACCAAGAATCACAACGTCACGATAAGGTGATCTTGCCTCCATATGAAAGGAAGTAGATACAACTGACTTCTCTGTCCCATTCCAAATCTCATGGTTAACGCGTAATATATGGCACTAGAATTACTGATGTCATGGGTTATTAATCCTATGGAGACTTATGCACCTGGAACCCTAAGTTCCATTGCTCATCTTTATCATCACTTAGGATGAAAACTATATCTTATTTATTAAAGAAGATAATATTTTCTTCCTCCAGATCATAAGTGATAACACACAATTTGCAATATCTTTGGTAAAGACTCTTCAAAGGACATGAGCAGGTTATGAACTTGCCTTGTGACTGATAGGTAGTGAATTCGCATGCTTCCACCTGACCTTGAGCTCCGGTTTCTACAGAGAACCATTATTGCCCGGTAAGGACAATATTTAAAGAACAATATGCAATGCATAATAATGTCATGCAATGATTTATTATTTGCTTCTTTGCATGTTTTACCCTCTTAGTAATAGTTTACTATTTTCTTTAATTAATAAAGGAAAAGCATTATTCTAAGAGTTAAAAGTATTAATTAATTTTTATTATTCCTTTAAATATTTTCTGAAATTCCTTTAAGGAAATAAGATTTATCTTTATTACATCGAATTTACTTTTCAAAAATACAATTTAGTATTTTTCTATAATATTACATTCATTTAGGATCTTAAAGATGAATTTTTAATTCAATTTTAAGTGTTTCATAGAATTTTATAAAATTCAAAAGTAATTGGAATAATAATAAACCAAAAATTTAGTTAACAAAAATTCTATTGCTTATTTTTATTTAATATGGAATATTTTTGTGAGTTCATAGATATATTATTTGTATTTTTAAATTTTTTATTTATTTTTCTAGAATTGTTTTTGTTGCAGGGGTATATTTGTAAGTATTTCTTTTAAAACTACTCTTCTAAAATACGGGCCTGGCCCATTGGGCCGGCCCGACCCAACCTAACCTAGCCCGCTTGGCCTAGTTAAACCCACCAGGCGGTACTAGGCCGCCCACAGGCCCAATACCCTTCACGCCTTCCCTTTCCTCTCGTGCCCCTCCTGTCTCACCCCCGTGGAGCCACCGCTCTGCTGATGCGGTCGCCCCTTGATTCTAGCCATCTTGGCCTACTCCGGCCGCTGCCATGGTCTGTGATGAGGTGCCGACGCCGCTCCACCAACTGGTCCTGCTCGATTTGGCTGTAGTTCCCTCTCTTGTCTAGGCTGACCCCACCCCGAACCCTACGGTTAGGGTTGTCGGCGATGTGCTGGACTCTAGGCGGTCTTGTGGTGCCTCCGCTGCTGCTTGTGTGACTGCAGCCACTGTGCCACGGCTTGGCGCGGGTTGCAGTGCCCTCGGGTGCTCCCCGTGCTGCCGTGTGTGCTCGCCGTTGACTCTGCTTCCTCTTCTAACCTCAGCGAGGACCACGGGTGAGTTTCACTTCTCTCCTTCTCTGAATCTCTGACTTACCTTTCTACTCTCTGAGTGATGGCCATGTGTGAACCCTAATTACCTTTGTTCACTATGCTAGGGTTCATCCCTCTGTGTTAGGCTTCATCCCTTGATATCATGTTTATCTAAGACAGTCTTGTTGAATCTAGCTGTGAATGACTGGCTGTTATACTGTGATTTTCATTGTTGACAGTGGTTTTTGTCAGTAGACCGTTCAGTGAACTTTGCTTACTACTCTATATGATAGCTATGATCTGATTGAGATTAGCTCTCTGTTCCTTGTTGATATACTTTGGTATGAAAGAATTGTAATTGGACATTTAATCCGATTACCTTCTAGTACTTGCCTCTTACAAGATTCAGATATTTAAAGCATGATTCCTAATTGTCATATTAGGAAAATGATTAGATGTTTTGTTACAATATTGGATTATGGAATCCCTGGCAGAACCACTTGGTTAAGATAAGCTCTTGTGATACCCTCAATTGAGTGGCACACATGCTTGTCTCAAACTGGCTCTTTTTATTTATGTTCCATTATACCTGAGAGTTGCAGATCCTTTTATTCAATAGATTAGCCTATGATGCTGGTCTGAGGAAAAACCATAGGAAAGTAGCTATATTTACCTGCTGCTTTACCTCCTTGATGATCTGTGATGGCTTGGCTGTTATAAGAAGTTTGAGATGGATCCTTATTATTTAAGATAGATCATTTCTGAGGTGCTACCATCCATAGGATGTGCCCATAAATTATTATCCAAGCATTCTTGTGTATCTAGTTATAAAACTAGAGATTTCTCTCCAAGATCAGTGATGCAAAAGCTGATATCTTAGTCGTGGCTGATAAATTTTTATCATTTGCTTTTTATCTTTATTCTAGGATGAATATACACCTCACTTGGGTGTTTTTCTGAGAAGATCAAATAAAACAACACATGCTCCATTGAATCTAGGATAACTTGATCATGTGATGGTTTTATTTGTACTCACCAGATTACTTGATGGCTGATGAGGTTGTGGTGTTGCTTGCTGACTTGATCTAGCTTTGCACCTCCTGGTGCTACTCTGTGATTTTGTGCTTGGCCTTGCTATCCACCTGCTCCACCTCCTCCTTATGTTACCATCTGGTGATGAACTGGTGGTTGATTGGTAATCTGGCTGATGTTTTTGGCAAGCTTAGTAAGCTCTGAGTGTGTGCTTGACAAGAAGAAATGAGTTCCTGAACTGCACTTTGACTGGTGCTCTGTGTGGGTGCTTGTATTGCTACTGTTGGCTTGACAACACACTCCATGCAGTTAGTTGACTAAGTTGTGTGTCTGTGTGAGCTGTGCATGTGGATCAGCTCAAGTAACTTGGCTTTTACTATTACATGTTTACTTGTTGATAGACTGGTGATACATTGCAAATGTATCTATAATTTTTGATGCTCCATGCTTGGTTTCATCCACTTTCTTGTGTTTTGTCCACACTTTGGAGTTCTTTTCATATGATTTCTTGGACTAACCTATTAACAAGAGCCACAGTGCCAGCCGCCCGTTTTCTGCTGTTTTTGGTTCCAGGAAAGTCAGAAAATGAATATTCTCAGAATTGGACGGGACAAAAGCCAAAGTGCCTATTTTTCCAGAAGACTCCAGGAGCCAGAATACGAGATGGAAGAGGGCTAGGGGCTGGCCACACCCCCCAGGCGCGGGCTGGGCCTGGCCGCGCCAGGGCATGGTGTGGTGTCCCCAGGCACCCCTCGGTCTCCCTCTTCGCCTATAAGAAGCCTTCTGACCTAAAAACTTCGGGGGGTTCGACGTTTTTCCAGAAGGAGTTCCGCTCCGCCGCCACCACCAGATTCCACGAAACAGCACCAGAAACTCCGTTCTGGCACCCTGCCGGGACGGGGAATTGGAGGAGATCATCGCCATCATCATCACCATCGCTTCTCCATCGACCATCCATGTTTCCCCATCTATGAGTGAGTAATCCCCTGCTGTAGGCTATGGGGATGGTAGGGATTATATGAGATCATTCATGTAACGGCATCAGATTGTTAGGGCATGGTGCGTAGTGTCTTTTATTAGTGCTTTATGACTTTGTTGCGACTTGTTGTGCTTGATGCTTGTCACTAGGGCCCGAGTGCCATGATTTCAGATCTGAACATGTTATTGATTCATTATGATAGTATTGTTTCTGGTCTTATCTACAAGTTGTATACACACGTTGTTGTCCGGAACCTATGGCCCCGAAGTGACAGAAATCGGGATAACCGGAAGGGAAAGGCTTTGATGTGAGGATCACATGTGTTCACGGAGTGTTAATGCTTTGCTCCGGTGCTCTATTAAAAGGAGCACCTTAATTGCCAGTAGTTCCTTAGAGGCCCCACTACAAACGGGATGGCAAGACAAAAGATGTTGTACAAGTTCTCATTGCGAGCACGTATGACTATTTATGGAACACATGCATAGGATTGTCTAGTAGTTGGATGCTTTATCTTATTTATCTGCAATTTCCCTATGTTGATTGCTATGTGAATTGTCTTGTCCATGCAACGCCCGTCCATCCATCCCTATGCCTACCGCACTCGAATCCCACTGTTACTGCTTTTGTTACTACTGTCTTTGCTTTACTACTGCTATTACTTTGCTATTCCTACTACAAAACTGTTGCTACTGATAAACTGCTGTGAGCAAGATTGTTTCCAGGTGGAGCTGAATTGACAACTCAGTTGTTAAGGCTTATAAATATTCTTTGGCTCCCCTTGTGTCGAATCAATAAATTGGGTTTCACTTCCCTCGAAAATACTGCGATACACCCCCTATACTTGTGGGTCATCAAGACTATTTTCTGGCGCCGTTGCCGGGGAGCATAGCTTTATTTATCAAGTCCACTTGGATTCACTATTGTTCAAGCTAAGTTTATTTTCTCCTTGTTTGCTTGTTTCTTTATCAAAAATACAAAAAAAAATTAGTTCCTACTCTAGTTGTTATTTTCATTGGTCTGTTATTGTCTTGCTTTGTCATGCTTGTTGTCAATGGTTGGTTTCTTTGAAACTGAAGCTTATTGGCAAGGTAGGTTCACGGAAGATCAAAAATATTATTATAAGGAACACCGCTTGTCACAAAAAGGAAAACACTTATGGGAACAAATTGATAGATTGTATACGATTGCTAGAAACGTGTGCTCTACTTATAATGTTACTTATTGCTGCGATGAATCTCGTTGCAGAAAGAGGTATAAACACCTCCCTTTTCAATGTGAGTATAATGATAATGATACCATATCTTCTTATGCTAAAGGAATTTATGACTTTTATGATGCGGAACAAATTGAAGAATTTATTGCTTGGAAGGGTGCTTTTGAACTTGCTAGTTTTCTTGAAAATATTGATGATTCACCTTATAAGTATGAGGTTTATAATATACTTAAATTTTTCTTTGATAATTACAAGGATGAAAATGGCCCTATTCTTGAGTATTTTAATAGATGCTCTCCACAAATGGAAGAGACTAATGCCTTGCAGGATCCTATGGAAGAAGAAATTGATGAACCCGAAATCTCATTAGATGAAAAAGAGGAGGAGAGTGATGAACAAAAGGAGGAAGAATGGATTAGCAACCCATGCCTACCTTCTAATGAGAGTAACTCTTTATCCCTTACATTATTTGATTGTCCTCCATGCTTACTAAAGGAGGATGAATGTTATGTTCCTGAAGATTCTTTTGAAAATATTTATGATAAAGCTCTAGTGCTTGTAGATCATGAAGAGCATGCTTTATGTGATAGTTATATTGTTGAGTTTATTCATGAGGCTACTGAAAATTATTATGAGAGAGGAAAATATGGTTGTAGAAGTTTTCATGGTATTGAAACACCTCTCTATGTGCTGAAAGTTTTGAAGTTACTCTTGTTTTATCTTCCTATGCTTGTCACTTTGTTCTTTGTGAATTTATTTGCATACATGATTCCTATGCATAGGAAGTGGGTTAGACTTAAATGTGTTTTGAATTTCCTTCTTGATGCTCTCTTTTACTTCAACTCATATTTCTTGTGAGAGCATCCTCTCAAACTTTTATGCCTGAAGATGATAATATGTCTACTATTCTTGGGAGACCTTTTCTTAAATACCGCAGGTGCTGTTATTAATTATAATCAAGGGAAGGTGACCTTCAATGTTAATGACAAGGAACATATTGTCTATTTCCCCAATAATATTGATAGGACTTATGGTTTAAATTCAAGTGAACATGTTGAGGGCATTCAAGTTGGATAAATATATTGTCCCATACCAAGAAAAAAATTTGAAACTATTATGATTGGGACCATTGCTATCAAGGTTGAGGTAACATAATCATAAGTGGAATACAAAGTTTTGTCTCATATGAAATTGTTTTGGTAACAAGACCTGATCAACCTTGTTAACAAAAGGATTTCATTGAACAAAACAATGTTTTCACCATGATTATCTCCGCTTACTTCTATTCTATCCATTTTAATTTTTGCTTATGCCTAACTTAAAGGCGTTAAAGAAAAGTACTTATTGGGAGATAACCCAAAAGTTTTATATGAGTCTTGGAAGTTATTACTTCAGTAATAACCACTCCTTATCCTTTTTATTTGCTTTTTGTGCCAAGAGTAACCTCTAATGAGAGAGAAGTAATGATTGGGAAAGTTGCTGTCCCGAAACAGATTTCTGTGCTTCACCGTAAAAACTCGTGTGAAATATCTGAACGCCTTTTAGGGGCGTGAATTTTTGTGCTTCTGCCCCTGGTTGTTATCTAACTTTCGTTAGTTCAACACTTTTTGATTTGAGCAACAGAAGGTCTTCAAAAAAATTCGTCTTTATCTGCTGGTCTGTTTTGACAGATTTCTGCCATTTTCTGCATTTGCTTCTTGTTGGTTCCTTTTTTAGTTCTTTTGGGGAATTGAGCTTTTTGAGGGAAGTGATACAGTTGCTAGTGTTCTAATAGAAGTTTATTTGGTGTTAAAACTGAAACTTAAGACTTATTTATCTTGAGTGCACTAATGTTGCTAATAAAGATTGTGTGAAGTTTTGTATGAAGGAAAAATTTCAGGTGTATGGAAGGAATGAGTAATAAGATGAAGGATGGACTAAAACTCAAGCTTGGGGATTCCACGAGTGTCACCCCAAGAAATATCCAAGAAGTACAAGCGTCAAAGCTTGGGGATGCTCAAGGCATCCCCTTCTTCATCAATAAAAATTCCAGGATTCTTCCAAACGCTTCATTTTTATTGTTTCATGCACAGTTGTGTTGTTCTTGGAGCGTCTTCTTTTTCGTTTTCGTTTTGGTTTTTAGTTTGTTTGGTTTGCTTAGTTTTCTGAATAAATTGGTTGGACCCCCTCTTTCATACATTGGTTTGCAAATAGTTTGGTTTGGTTTGGAAAAGAGTAGGAAAGTTCATGCTTATGTGGTAAAAAGAGCTTGTTCTTGACTGTGGCTATGCTTTGTCATGCCATGCTTGATATTGTTTTGGCTTTATGCTTAGTATTCTTTGCTGTACCATGACTTTTTATAAACAATTGAGATTGCTTAATGTGCATTGGATGAATCATGCGTTGTTTTAGCATATTAAAGCATAGTATAGTGGTATTCTCCTTTGATGCTTTATTTGGGTTGACTTGGCACGTGCTCACACCATGTTATGACTGTCACAAGTCACCATAGCCTTTATGATCCTTTATTTTTCAACTTGTAGTATCACTTTATGCTTTGATCAATGATGTTTTGTCGCTCTGCATGATTATGGCCATTATTGCTCTCTTAGTTTGTCGCTCCCAGTCTTTTGCTAGCCTCCACCACCAAGTATGAGTTCCACTCATGCATCCAACTCTCTAAACCAAGTTATTCCAAAGAGTCCACCATACCTACCTACTATCTTATGTTATTCCAAGTATATTCATGCTTTTGTTTACCTTCCACTTGTTATGAGAAAACTAGTGATTATAGCTCTCACGAACTTGATGGCACACTTTACTTTTTGCCTCTAATAAACTTGAACCATTGGGTCCTTCTTTGTTGCGTATATGCTTCCGCTTTATAAGTTGAAATTAGCAGAACCATGTTTCATGGGGAACGCTTTCAACATTGCACTTGTACTTTGTACCCCGTTGATATCATGTTCTTTTGCTTACGGATCCCGGCGGTGTGAAATAAAAGTGGAACTTGTAAGATCATGGAGTTTGTATGTGTGTTAGAGAAATGCCTGGGCCGCTAGCCTAAGCCATGCCTAATCATGGTGGAAACTTGCAGCATCACCATAATGAGCACTCTATGAAGCATCCTCATTAAAAACCTATGCAAATAGCAAATAAAAAGATCGCTGAGATGCTCATTGTATGCTTGCCTTGTCATTTTGATTATGGGAAAGCTCCCGTATCATGTGCAAGGGGTACCCCGTTGGCGGTTCTTAATGATACACATGTACTTACAATGACAAGAGCTTACTCGTGACTGAAGTTGAGTAGCATGAGGATCCGTCTTCGTAAGTAAGGGGCATGAGATTTCGGTTTATAACATGTCAAGCATGTCCTCTTAGTTGTGTCACTTTAACCTTAATCACTTCAAGATGCTTATGATAGGGGCAATGAGAGCTGAAAATAATAAGTACCATAATTTTTGGAAGCTCTTTATGAGACTTGAATCCCTACTTCCTTTTGCAAAAGGCCTTTCTTCCACCATTATATTGAGTCTCCACCTTCTATCTTTATGCACATACTTTGAGAGCATAGTGGCCATTCTTAGTTCTATGTGCATTGTCCCAAGACTAGTTGATTGATGCATAACTTGTTATTGCTTGTTTAAAACTTTTATATCTAGTCACTCTTATGAACTTTGAAGGTGTCCTATGCTTTTATATTTGCTACTCTATTGAGGGACAAGCTGAATACTATTATGCTATATTTTCTTTATGTGAAACAAACAAACGTCTTGCAAAGCATTATTATTCATGAATCTTTTGTTTGTGCCTTTTCATGTTGCATCATAGTTTCTTTGCTTATTGCTAGAACTTTGTCTTTCATGTTATGATTGAAGTACTATGATCCCAGCTTTGAGTGTTTTGCAAATACTTTGGTCAAGTCTTTGATGGTGCATGTCACCTCAAAAATTATTCTTTCTTTTTATCACTTACCTACTCAAGGACGAGCGGGAGTTAAGCTTGGGGATGTTGATACATTGCAAATGTATGTATAATTTTTGATGCTCCATGCTTGGTTTTATCCTCTTTCTTGTGTTTTGTCCACACTTTGGAGTACTTTTCATATGATTTCTTGGACTAACCTATTAACAAGAGCCACAGTGCCAGCTGCCTGTTTTCTGCTGTTTTTGGTTCCAGGAAAGTCAGAAAATGAATATTTTTGGAATTGGACGGGACAAAAGCCAAAGTGCCTATTTTTTCCAGAAGACTCCAGGAGCCAGAATACGAGACGGAAGAGGGCCAGGGGCTGGCCACACCCCAGGCGCGGGCTAGGCCTGGCCGCGCCAGGGCATGGTGTGGTGGCCCCAGGAACCCCCTCGGTCTCCCTCTTCGCCTATAAGAAGCCTTTGGACCTAAAAACTTCGGGGGGTTCGACGTTTTTCCAGAAGGAGTTCCGCTCCACCGCCACCACCAGATTCCATGAAACAGCACCAGAAACTCCGTTCTGGCACCCTGCCTGGACGGGGAATTGGAGGAGATCATCGCCATCATCATCACCATCGCTTCTCCATCGACTATCCATGTTTCCCCCATATATGAGTGAGTAATCCCCCGCTGTAGGCTATGGGCATGGTAGGGATTGGATGAGATCGTTCATGTAATGGCATCAGATTGTTAGGGCATGGTTCCTAGTATCTTTTATTAGTGCTTTATGACTTTGTTGCGACTTGTTGTGCTTAATTCTTGTTTCTAGGGCCTAAGTGCCATGATTTCAAATCTGAACATGTTATTGATTCATTATGATAGTATTGTTTCTGGTCTTATCTACAAGTTGTATACACACGTTGTTGCCTGTGGCATCCCGCTAAAACCACTACTAGAAAATCGCTGTGTTTTTGTGCATTGCATCATCATGACCGCATGCTCATGTCATCATGCCACATTGCATTTGAGCATCGTCATCATCATCCATCCGTTTGTCTAAAACTATTTTCTAAAAACCTACTTTGATTTCTAAATATTCCCCCCGTCTTTATTTCAAATCAAAACCCCTGTCTCTCGCCCTCGTCTTTTAGTTGCCTAAAATTTATGTGCAAAAGTATTTTTAAAAATAAAAATTAATAAAATGTTTTTACCGGGGAGGGCGCCAGCCTGCCAGGCCAAAAGCCCAGCAAGCCAGCAGCCTACTACCCGGTCCAAACAAAACCGGTCTAAGCCTAACCCCTACCCTAACCCTAACCCCCCACCTACCCCTTTTTCCCACCAATCTCCATCACCCAGCCGCACCCTCTCTCTCTCCCTAATCCACCGCCACGCCCCTAGCGCTAGGCGCGACACACCCAGCCGCCCACCAAACCTCCCCGCTCCCATCCTCTGCCAACCGGGACCCGCAGTGCCTTGGCCCCACCACTGCCACTTCCACCCACCACCTCCTCCCCACACTCAACCCGCACCACACATACACGCACGTACCGCGCAGCAGCAGCGCGTGCGCAGCCGCCTTGGCCCCACCACCCGGCAGCTTTCCGCCTGGCCCGCTCCCCCCACGCGGCCAACCCTCGCTCCGCCCTGCCGTTTCCCGCCTCTCTCTCGCACACCCGCGTCACCCCTGGCCCCACCTCCCCACTACCGATAGCCCCGTCACCAACCGCCCGCCTCAGGATCTCCGCTCCCGACCCAGCCCCACCGACACGCACCGATCCCATCCCCACCATGCTCCTCTCTCTCTTCCCATCCCCGCGTTCTCCTCTCCACCTTGCCGGCCCCGCCGCCGCGGGCGTGCTCTGCAGCAGCCCGGCCTCCTCGTCCGCGCTCCGCCTCCTTCCCTGCTTCTCCTCCTCTGTCGGGCCTCGCCGTCGCCCTGCTTCCCCGTCGGCCACCGGCCACCGCCTCCCTCAAGACCGGCCACGCCCTCCCCACCGTCGACCACCCGACCACCGAGGTCCTCCACCACTTGCTCGTCCCCGCCGCGCGAGTCCCTCCTCCCTTGCCTCGAGTCTCCCCTGCACCACGACCCTGCCGCCGAGCGCCTCTCGCCACCAGCGCCATGTCTTTGCGCTCTGCCGTCGGGCTTTGTCTCTAGGCAGCACCATCGGTGCGTCCTCTGCCGTCGCACCGACGCGTGCGGGCCCGTCCCTGCATCTCCGGCCATCGTCGGTCGCCCAGGTCGTCGACCGCCTCGCCTTCCTCCTCCCCGCCTCGGCTCCTCCCCGAGCAGCGGCTCTGCCTCCACCTTGTCATGCAGCGAACGAAGCCGCCACAGCCCGGGTCGGCTCTGCCCCTGTCAAACGTCGCCCTACTCCTTATGCCGTGCAGGGTGCCCGCAGATGGTATTCCCTGTTTCTGCTCTGAGGCCTCTTTTTCTCACCCGCGAGCACACGTGTTTGTGCCTGCGTCTGTGTTGGTTGTTCCGCTCATGTGACCGAAAAGGAGTGAAGTGAGACCGTGGCGATCAGCGTGTATCGCTGATTTTTCGTCGACAAGATCTTCTCACTAACAAAGCCCTCGCCAAGATCTACATCGAACGCCAAGATCTCCGCCGCAAAAAGACCGTCGACATGACCCGAAGACCGCTGATGCGACAAGATCGTCTCTCGGACGCCAAGTCCTTCGGCCCAGAAAACCGACGACCCGGCCAAGATCCGAAGACCGAACCCTGGCGCACCAAGTTCTTCGACCCCGAGGACCGATCCATCGGATGCGACAAGACCTCCTTCTCGGAACCACCAAGTACTTCCTCTCAAACGCCAAGACCCGAACCTGGAGACCACCAAGATCGCCACCGGAACGACAAGTACTTCACCCCGGATGCCAAGATCGACCCGATATGCGGACCTGACAAGATCTTCGCGACGACAAGATCAACACGGACGAGGGCGAATCCGATGAGCCCCCGATGCCAAACCAAGTCCTTCTTCCCGGATTCCGAACCCGATCCCCGTCAAACCCTGAGACCGGACCCCGAACCCCGGAACCCAAGATCTTCCGAACCCAGATGTGTGAACCTTTTTCCGAACCCCTAATTTATAAATACTATATATAACTGTTGCATATTAAATTGGACATGCTTGCATACACATCATGTGGGTTGGGGCATTATGCCGATTCACCTCATAATTAAATATGGAGTCCATCTGCGGGATATCTTTGTCTTATTCCGGACTCCATTTAAATTTGTGAAGCGAACCGATGCCATGTTTTGTCTTGCTAATCCAACATTTAAATTGCAGGGTTGTTAAATAACGTGAACCATTTAATTAATTGTCGGGAGCCCGGTTCCGCTTAATATTGCCTAATTGCACCGCATCTGTGCCATGCCATACATCATATCATAATCATGCCCGATCTTCTGCCGTAGTATTAAATAGTGCATTCGGTGTTTCTTTTAGTGCTTTGGTTCTTCACGGATTAGGCCGATGAGTTGATGCGAGTATCGACAAGTTCATCGGATAATGAACCTTCAGCAGTGTTTCCCAGGCGAGCATCTCTCCCCCTTCTACCTATTTTTGCATTTATAGTCTTTATTTCCTCCTGTTGATCTATTGCTATCTGTGTCGCGATGCTTTAGTTTCCGTGCACTAGTTATATCCCGTGCAGCCTCTATATTGCCTCGGACACCTCCTATTACCTGTGTTTGGTAGATAGCTAGCCTTGCGGGTCGTAGTTGCTTGCTCATGTGCGATCTCGTGTTGTCAAGTACCACAATTGTTGGAATGCTGGCAGATGTTTATGGTGGAGTTGATCATGACTTTAAATACAACTATTGAAATGCTAGATATTACAGAGGCATCAGTGGGCAATAGATGTTATTTGGTTCTTCCACGCTCACTTGTGTCCCATAGGACCCCGAGTACTTGATACATGTTCCTTGACTATTCGCACTGTCCACATCCGGGAGGCCTTATGGACCCCCCTGAGCCAGAGCTTGATTCATTTCTATTTCTTGGGGCCACAAAGTAGTTTGGGGCTTTATTACTATCCTGTACTTATGCCATGCTTTTCTACTTTATTTACGATTGTGCGTGGAGCATCTGTACTGTTCTGGAACGTGGAATGTTTTCGCGGTATCGACAAGCCCAGTCACACTTTCGGGTTCCCAGTCGTTTACAGCCATTGTCACAAACCCTGGGTCCGTTCCGGAGCCGGCCAACTTTGTTGCGGGTAGCTTAGTGGGGTGGCCCCCTGAAATATTTCTGAATCCTGTGATCGCTTTGTCATGAATGCCTCGTTGGGTTTTGAGTTGGTTTTTCCGAGGTTGATCGAGTGTGTGTTGCCATTTGTGCACCCCTGCAGGGTCAAACTTTCTGAAAGTCGTGTCCGCGGTTATGGACGACTTGGAGCACAGTATCTCGATCATAGACAAGCATAACTAAAGTAGTGCTATAAACTTGACTTAATATATGACTAGTAATCAGATTCAACTATAACGGAATGGATATTAAAAATGCCAACAGCTGGTGGATCTGGGTTGTTTTGTGACATGCTATACCTGCCTAGTAAGTATTGCAACTCCAATGGAATGTGATAAAATTGTCAACCACTGTTGGGTTTGGGATTCCTCAGGACAACTATATCTGACTAGTAAATGTTCCAACTACAACGGAATGGTGATTAAAAACTGCCCACTACTTATGCTATCAGGATAACTCATGCTATCTATATCTGACTAGTAAGTGCTTCAACTATAATCGAATGAATAAAACTGCCAACTGTGTGAGTTCCTCGGTTTGACTTCCTCGTTTGGTCTTGAGGGGAAATGCCAGGATGGGTATGTTTGGTGTTAGTATCAGGTTGGATCCGAATAGGTCTTTCTTATCGCTCTCTAATAGCCGCCAGTTTTGCTGAGTCTCTATAGGTTGTTTAGTGCTGCTGCGCTGCCGCTTCAGTCCACCATACCTATGTAGGCGAGAGCCGCCGAATTCTAGTCTCGCCGTGTACTAGCCTTAGTACTGACGCTCCTCTTTTTCCTTTGCCCTTTGTCGGTGCCCCTTTTGTTTTAGTAGGTTTGAGATCGACGTCGTTAGCAGGGTTACCCTTCCGGCTTGGCCAGGGCAGGGTTATGGACGCCGTTGGTTATTCTTCAGGGCTCTTAGCCCAATTTGCTTCTTGTCCATACTCGGACGTTGTATCGATTTCAAGGTGATTTGGATATTTGTATTGTATATCTGTATTCTTGACTCGTTGAGTCGCTGTTGTATATATATATATCCGTTCTGTGGGTCCCATCGAGGACTGTTGTGTAATGGTATTACTTTGTTCCACCCGCATGAAAGTGCCTGGTGGGCGTCCTTGAATCGTTTCTATGCGGGTTTGGCGGAAAGGGCTAAAACTTGCATAGGGCCGATTCGAGGGTGTTACAGAGTGGTATCAGAGCTAAGCAGTTACGATACCCCACAAGTCCAGCCTGTAGGATAACCTAGCTAACGATCGAAGTAGAGTGTCAAAACTATTTTTGCAAAATCGGTTGGATAGATCTGATTAGGTCTGATTTTACTCCTTACCCCTCTACTGTTCTCCTCTTACCTCTGCGTGTTTTGATTCTACCCTCTTATCTTTTCTTCAAGTCCAGGATTTCTCGTGGTTGGGTTTCCGTCGTACCTTCAGGGTTTCGCTTCCTCTTTGGGTAACGGTGCTTCTACATCCGGTCTTCATGCTATCTGAGGAAACCTTCATCTGTTGGACTTCTCTTTGTTTTTTGTGCATTCCGGTGTTTTCCCACACGAAAACGTTTTCTACATCAGAAACGATGCAGAGTCTGCTTCCCTCTTTGTTTCTGAACCGCGCTTGTTGAGATCTTCAGTCTGATTCCGAGAGTTGGTTGCATAATTCACCTATTCGTGTGCAGAGTAATGCTTTGAGTGCGTGATGGACTGATCACCATCCGACTACTCTTATCATTCGCTTTTGTATATTGAATCGGTGGATCCAGCAATTTTACTCCGTCCACTGAAGCTAGAGGTGGCTTTATTTGTGGATACCTGTACCTTCGCCCTTTGTTCCTGGAGTGTTCTCTCGACGATCACAGACAACGACCTCTTGTTAGTGGTGTCGCGAGCATCTACACGAAGCAAGAAGATTCAGATCGCCGACCTTCCTCCCGGTACCACGAGGCGGATCTCGAGGGCGAGATCCATTGTTAGTGGTGTCGAATTGTGGCATCCTGCTAAACTCACTACTAGAAAATCGCTGTGTTTTTGTGCATTGCATCATCATGACCGCATGGTCATGTCATCATGGCACATTGCATTTGAGCATCGTCATCATCATCCATCTATTTGTCTAAAACTATTTTCTAAAAACCTACTTTGATTTCTAAATATTCCCCCCGTCTTTATTTCAAATCAAAACCCCTATCTCTCGCCCTCGTCTTTTAGTTGCCTAAAATTTATTTGCAAAAGTATTTTTAAAAATAAAAATTAACAAAATGTTTTTACCGGGAAGGGCGCCAGCCTGCCAGGCCAAAAGCCCAGCAAGCCAGCAGCCTACTACCCGGTCCAAACAAAACCGGTCTAAGCCTAACCCCTACCCTAACCCTAACCCCCCACCTACCCCTTTTTCCCACCAATCTCCATCACCCAGCCGCACCCTCTCTCTCTCTCCCTAATCCACCGCCACCCCCTAGCGCTAGGCGCTACACACCCAGGCGCCCACCAAACCTCCCCGCTCCCATCCTCTGCCAACCGGGACACGTAGTGCCTTGGCCCCACCCCTGCCACTTCCACCCACCACCTCCTCCCCACACTCAACCCCCACCACACATACACGCACGTACCGCGCAGCAGCAGCGCGCGCGCAGCCGCCTTGGCCCCACCACCCGGCAGCTTTCCGCCTGGCCCGCTCCCCCCACGCGGCCAACCCCCGCCCCGCCCTGTCGTTTCTCGCCTCTCTCTCGCACATCCGCGTCACCCCTGGCCCCACCTCCCCACTACCGACAGCCCCGCCACCAACCGCCCGCCTCGGGATCTCCGCTCCCGACCCGGCCCCACCGACGCGCACCGATCCCATCCTCACCATGCTCCTCTCTCTCTCCCCATCTCCGCGTTCTCCTATCAACCTTGCCGGCCCCGCCGCCGTGGGCGTGCTCTGCAGCAGCCCGGCCTCCTCGTCCGTGCCCCGCCTCCTTCCCCGATTCTCCTCCTCCGTCGGACCTCGGCGTCGTCCTGATTTCCCATCGGCCACCGGCCGCCGTCTCCCTCAAGACCGGCCACGCCCTCCCCTCCGTCGACCGCCCGACCACCGAGCTCCTCCCCGACCTGCTCGTCCCCGTCGCGTGAGTCCCTCCTCCCTCGCCTCGAGCCACCCCTGCACCACGACCCCGCTGCCGAGCGCCTCTCGCCACCTCCACCATGTCTCTGTGCCCTGCCACCGGGCTCTATCTCTGGCCAGCATCGTCGGTGCGTCCTCTGCCGCGGCACCAACGCGTGCGGTCCCGTCCCTGCATTTCTGGCCATCGTCGGTCACCCATGTCATCGACCGCCTCGCCTTCCTCCTCCCCGCCTCGGCTCCTCCCCGAGCAACGGCTCTGCCTCCACCTCGTCATGCAGCAAACAAAGCCGCCACAGCCCGGGTCGGCTCTGCCCCTGTCAAATGTCGCCCTACTCCTTGTGCCGTGCAGGGTGCCCGCAGATGGTAGTCCCTGTTTCTGCTCTGAGGCCTCTTTTTCTCACCCGCGAGCACATGTGTTTGTGCCTGCGTCTGTGTTGGTTGTTCCGCTCATGTGACCAAAAAGGAGTGACGTGAGGCCATGGCGATCAGCGTGTATCACTGATTATTCGTCGACAAGATCTTCTCGCCAACAAATCCCTCGCCAAGATCTACATCGAACGCCAAGATCTCCGCCGCGAAACTACGAGACCGTCGACATGACCCAAAGACCGCGGATGCGACAAGATCGTCTCTCGGACGCCAAGTACTTCGGCCCAGAAAACCGACGACCCGGCCAAGATCCGAAGACCGAACCCTGGCGCGCCAAGTTCTTCGACCCCGAGGACCGATCCATCGGATGCGACAAGACCTCCTTCTCGGAACCACCAAGTACTTCCTCTCAGACGCCAAGACCTGAACCTGGAGACAGCCAAGATCGCCACCAGAACGACAAGTACTTCACCCCGGATGCCAAGACCGACCCAATATGCGGACCCGACAAGATCTTCGCGAAGACAAGATCGACACTGACCAGGGCGAATTCGATGAGCCCCCGACGCCAAACCAAGTCCTTCTTCCCGGATTCCGAACCCGATCCCCGTCGAACCCTGAGACCGGACCCCGAACCCCCAAAACCCAAGATCTTCCGAACCCAGATGGGTGAACCTTTTCCCGAGCCCCTATTTTATAAATACTATATATAATTGTTGCATATTAAATTGGACATGCTTGCATACATATCATGTGGGTTGGGGCATTATGCCGATTCACCTCATAATTAAATATGGAGTCCATCCGCGGGATATCTTTGTCTTATTCCGGACTCCATTTAAATTTGTGTAGTGAACCGATTCCATGTTTTGTCTTGCTAATCCAACATTTAAATTGCGGGGTTGTTAAATAACATGAACCGTTTAATTAATTATCGGGACCCCGGTTCCGCTTAATATTGCCTAATTGCACCGCATCTGTGCCATGCCATACATCATATCATAACCATGCCCGATCTTCTGCCGTAGTATTAAATAGTGCATTCGGTGTTTCTTTTAGTGCTTTGGTTCTTCGCGGATTAGGCCGATGAGTTGATGCGAGTATCGACAAGTTCTTCGGATAATGAACCTTCAGCAGTGTTTCCCAGGCGAGCATCTCTCCCCCTTCTACCTATTTTTGCATTTACAGTCTTTATTTCCTCCTGTTGATCTATTGCTATCCGTGTCATGATGCTTTAGTTTCCGTGCACCAGTTATATCCCGTACAACCTCTATATTACTTTGGACACCTCCTATTAACTGTGTTTGGTAGATAGCTGGCCTTGCGGGTCGTAGTCGCTTGCTCATGTGCGATCTCATGTTGTCAAGTACCACAGTTGTTGGAATGCTGGCAGATGTTTATGGTGGAGTTGATCATGACTTTAAATACAACTATTCAAATGCTAGATATAACTAATGCAGAGGCATTGGTGGGGAATAGATGTTATTTGGTTCTTCCACGCTCACTTGTGTCCCGTAGGACCCCGAGTACTTGATACCTGTTCCTTGACTATTCGCACTATCCACATCTGGGAGGCCTTATGGACCCCCCTGAGCCAGAGCTTGATTCATTTCTATTTCTTGGGGCCACAAAGTAGTTTGGGGCTTTATTACTATCCTGTACTTATGCCATGCTTTACTGCTTTATTTATGATTGTGCGTGGAGCACCTGTACTGTTTTGGAATGTGGAATGTTTTCGCGGTATCGACAAGCCTAGTCACACTTTCGAGTTCCCAGTCATTTACAGCCATTGTCACAAACCCTGGGTCCGTTCCGGAGCAGGCCAACTTCATTGCGAGTAGCTTAGTGGGGTGGCCCCCTAAAATATTTCTTAATCCTGTGATCGCTTTGTCGTGAATGCCTCGATGGGTTTTGAGTTGGTTTTTCCGAGGTTGATCGAGTGTGTGCTGCTATTTGTTCACCCCTGCAGGGTCAAACTTTCTGAAAGCCGTGTCTGTGGTTATAGACGACTCGGAGCACAGTATCTCGATCATAGACAAGCATAACTAAAGTAGTGCTATAAACTTGACTTAATATATGACTAGTAATCAGATTCAACTATAACGGAATGGATATTAAAAATGCCAACAACTGGTGGATCTGGGTTGTTTTGTGACATGCTATACCTGCCTAGTAAGTATTGCAACTCCAATGGAATGTGATAAAAGTGTCAACAACTGTTGGGTTTGGGATTCCTCAGGACAACTATATCTGACTAGTAAATGTTCCAACTACAACGGAATGGTCATTAAAAACTGCCCACTACTTATGCTATCAGGATAACTCATGCTATCTATATCTGACTAGTAAGTGCTTCAACTATAATTGAATGAATAAAACTGCCAACTGTGTGAGTTCCTCGGTTTGACTTCCTCGTTTGGTCTCGAGGGGAAATGCCAGGATGGGTATGTTTGGTGTTAGTATCAGGTTGGATCCGAATAGGTCTTTCTTATCCCTCTCTAATAGCCGCTAGTTTTGCTGAGTCTCTATAGGTTGTTTAGTGCTGATGCGCTGCCGCTTCAGTCCACCATACCTATGTAGGCGAGAGCCGCCAAATTCTAGCCTCGCCGTGTACTGGCCTCAGTACTAACGCTCCTCTTTTTCCTTTGCCCTTTGTCGGCGCCCCTTTTGTTTTAGCAGGTTGGAGATCGACGTCGTTAGCAGGGTTACCCTTCCGGCTTAGCCTGGGCAGGGTTATGGATGCCATTGGTTATTCTTTAGGGCTCTTCGCCCAATTTGCTTCTAGTTCGTACTCGGACGTTGTATCGATTTCAAGGTGATTTTGATCTTTTTATTGTATATCTGTATTCTTGACTCGTTGAGTCGCTGTTGTATATATATATGTTCTATGGGTCCCATCGAGGACTGTTGTGTAATGGTACTACTTCGTTTCCACCCGCACGAAAGTGCTTGGTGGGCATCCTTGAACCGTTTCTATGCGGGTTTGGCGGAAAGGGCTAAAACTTACATAGGGCCGATTTGAGGGTGTTACATTGTCCGGACCTATGGCCCCGAAGTGACAGAAATCGGGATAACCGGAAGGGAAAGGCTTTGATGTGAGGATCACATGTGTTCATGCAGTGTTAATGCTTTGCTCCGGTGCTCTATTAAAAGGAGCACCTTAATTTCTAGTAGTTCCCTAGAGGCCCCGCTGCAAACGGGTTGGCAGGACAAAAGATGTTGTGCAAGTTCTCATTGCGAGCACGTATGACTATTTATGGAACACATGCCTAGGATTGTCTAGTACTTGGATGCTTTATCTTATTTATCTGCAATTGCCCTATGTTTTGATTGCTATGTGAATTGTCTTGTCCATGCAACACCCGTCCATCCATCCCTATGCCTACCGCACTCGAATCCCACTGTTACTGCTTTTGTTACTACTGTCTTTGCTTTACTACTGCTGTTACTTTGCTATTCCTACTACAAAACTGTTGCTACTGATAAACTGCTGTGAGCAAGATTGTTTCCAGGTGCAGCTGAATTGACAACTCAGTTGTTAAGGCTTATAAATATTCTTTGGCTCCCCTTGTGTCGAATCAATAAATTGGGTTTCACTTCCCTCGAAAATACTGTGATACACCCCCTATACTTGTGGGTCATCACCTAGTGAAACTTACTTCTATCCACTTGGCTTCTACTGTAGCCTCTGATTATTTACTAAAAGAACAGATACTTCGCCATTGGTGAAACTTGCCCCTTTATTTACTCAATGATGTAATATGAACAGTGCATTTCATGGTTCACCACTGAGAGTAAAAATTATCTAACTAACCCCTTATTTTCCTTCTAGTTATTTATCTTATTTGCAGGAACAAGATCTAGACATACAAGATTTATTATAGGAGTAGATAGGTAGTATAGGTTTTAATTGTAACCTTCTTTGTATTCTTTTTTGTAAAACATCTTGTAAAGATATTATTACAAGTTAATAAAGTTTAATTTCTGTTCTTTGTAATCTTATATCTTTGATGTATTTATCACCAGTTGTAACCTTATTATGAAATAAAGAAATAAGAATTTATTTCTTATTAAATTTCCTTGCCTTTAATCCTTTTTTTGAGGGTAAAACAGTAGGGCAAAAAAACCCCACTGCAACTTTTATAGATTATATAGAGTTACAAAAGAATATTTACAACCATATTGCACCTCAAAAAAGAGGGATAACATGCTAATCAACTATCTCCTGTCTAAATTGGTTTCAATCCAAATCTTAAGGCCCTGATAATACTTCTTCTTAATTCTATAAAGGACCCATCTTAATTCCTGGGCTACAATAGCCTTCCAGGTCTCCTTTGATGCATGCTGATTGTTGAAAATTTCATTATTTCTGCAAATCCAGATGCTCCAAGTTCCAATAATCAGAATTTCCATTGCAAAAGGGACCTTGAGATCTTTTTTAATACTGTCTAAAACTGTAAAGATGCTTTGATCAGCCGAATTGACCTGTGAAATTTCAGCCCAGCAGGCTCTTGCAAAGGTGCATTCCCAAAACAAATGTAAACTGGTTTCTTCACTATTGCAGCCCTGGAAGACACAATCATAAGATGCCAGAGAAAAACATTTCGTTTTCAGAAGATTTCTTGTGTTGAGTCTATCAAGCAGTAAGAGCCAGAAGAAGAATTTGTGCTTTTGTTGACAAGAAGATTTCCATATCCAAGAGAAATGTGGCTGCACTGGTTGGTAACCGACTAAAGAGTAGTAAGCCTTCTTGACCGAAAAATTACTGCCCCAAATGTAAGACCAACAATCAGATTCCCCTTCCCTGCCAGAATTGAGAATTTGATCAAGACTTTGGTATTCCTGATAAGCTTGTTGGGACAAAGGAAGATAAAAGAGATCCTGAGTATTTGCAGTATGCCGGAACTCACTGACAGAGATGTGAGGGTCTTTTGCATATGAAAGGAGGTGAGGAAGCTTATGTTGGAGGCAACTATCATTCCACATATCAGTCCAGAATAGTGTGGATTTCCCATTTCCAACCAAGCACTTTGCAAGTCCTTTAAAAATGTCAATCAGTTTTAGATGAGCTTTCCACCAAAAGGATCCCTCAAGACTTCTTCCAGGTAACTTATCATTGCAATAGTAAGTATTCCAAATCAAGTGAACCCAAGGAATATCCTTATGATTATAAAACTTATCCAAATTCTTCAAAAGAAGAGCAGAATTTTGAACATGAAGATCAAGAACTCCCAATCCTCCCTGGCTTTTGGGTCTACAAACTTTCTTCCATGCAACAAGAGCAGTACCTCTAGCTTGAACATCAGAAGTTTTCTTTCTCCACAAGCATTGCCTCATATATTTAATCAACTTCTCCTTGATAGTGACAGGGAGATCAAAACAACTCATGTAATATATGGGAAGGGAAGATAGCACAGATTTAACTAACTGCAATTTCCCCCCATAATTCAGGAAGTCAACTATTCCACACAACCTTCTTTCAACTCTCTGAACAATAGGCAAGAAGTGTTCCACAGCAGGTTTATTCAAGCTCAGGGGTAAACCAAGGTAGGTAAAAGGCAAGGAACCAGTGAGCCAAGAAAGGGTATTGGCAAAATGCCCAAGCCTCTCTGAATCCATATTAATTGGCATCATGCTGGACTAAGAATAATTGACTTTGAGTCCAGTGGAAAGAGCAAAAGTATGAAGGATTGCCTTAAGACACAAGAGTTGCTCAGAATCGGCCTTAAGGATTACTAAAGTGTCATCTGCATACTGAACCACAGGGAAGTCAGGACAGAAAACATTCTCAGTGGGCAAAGAAAGAAGACCCAGGTTCATTGCCTTATTGAGGATACTTTGAAGGAGATCAGCAGCCAGAACAAACAATAAAGGAGACAAAGGATCTCCTTGCCTGACACCCCTTCTGCAGTAAAATTTTTTCCCAGGCACACCATTTAAAAGCACAGAGGAAGAAGCAGACCCAAAGATCATCTGAATCCAGGAAATCCATTTAGCTCCAAAACCTTTGGCTTTAAGGATCTTGATGATTGCAGAATGCTCAATTCTGTCAAAAGCCTTCTCAAAATCCAACTTAAGAATTAAAATTTCCTCCTTTGACTTGTGGCATTGGTCAAGAAATTCAAATGCCCAACCTAAACAGTCTTGGATAGATCTTTGTTTGAGGAAACCATATTGATTCTTGTGAACAAGTTTAAGGATGACTTTTTGCAGTCTATTAGCTAGAATCTTGGTGATAATCTTAAGGACACTATTTAGCAAACAAAAAGGCCTAAAACCAGCAGGAGTCAAAGGAGCAGCAATTTTTGGAATGAGGGTGATAAAAGAAGAATTAATGCTTTCCAAAGAGGCATTCCCTTCATAGAACTCAACAAGTAGATGCTTTACATCATCCTTGATAATAGGCCAGCACAGCTTCATGAATTCATTATTAAAACCATCAGGGCCAGGGGACTTATCATTAGGCAGATTTGTGATGACTTCATCAAACTCCTCATCAGAGAAAGGCTTTTCCAAAGCATTTCTTTCTTCCTGTGTTAAGCAGTCACCAGCCAAGTCATTAAGATTGAAATGCATTTCAGGCTTATCAGAAGATCCCATTCTATTTCTAAAGGAGTTCCAAAGAAGATTTGCTTTTCCATCATGATCATAGACCTCAAGATCAGAATCATCCTTGAGCATGGAAATGTAATTATGTCTAAAACTTATGGTAGCTATGGAGTGAAAGAATTTGGTGTTCTCATCCCCCAGCTTAACCCATTTAATTTCCCCTCTCTGTTTCCAATAAGTATTCTGGTTTTGTAAAAGAGAAATAATAAGATCTTTCAAGATATCCCTAAGATTCCACTCATGAACAGTAAGAGTTCTCATTTCCTCCATGATATCAAGCAAGTCAATGGTGGCATTAACATTACAGATTTGTGCCTTTAGGCAAGGTAACTGTTTGGCCCAAAGCTTCAGCCCTCTTCTCACATTTTTGAATTTAGCATTTATTTTTTTTGCAGAATCCAGAAAACCCACAGGAATATTCCATGCATTTTGCACAATAGCTTTAAACTCCTTATGATGTAACCAATGATTTTCGAATCTGAACACCTGAGCTTTTGGAATCATTGTGCCAATGGTAATGACACAGGGAAGATGATCAGAAGTGGGCTTAGAAAGAGGAGCAACAAAGGTTGAGGGAAAACTCTGAGTCCAGACAGCAGAAGTGAAAAACCAATCCAATCTTTCCAAGAGGGGATCCTTCTGCATGTTAGTCCAAGTGAACTTTCTACCCTTAAGTGGTAATTCAATAAGACCCAAATTATTAATGGCTTCATTAAAGAGAAGCATACCATTCACATCTCCCCCCAATTTGTTTCTATCTGAAGGCTGTCTACAGAAGTTGAAATCTCCCACAATAAGCCAATCCACATCATCAGGCATATCAATGCTGCCAAACCAGTCCAAAAATTCAGACTTTTTTTCAGGTAAACATGGCCCATAAATGTTGGAGAGGATCCAGGATTTATTGGACAAGAGAGATGTCAAGGTAATGGAGATAGAGAACTCATTGAGGAAAGAAAGTTGTCCAGAAAACAAGGAGCCATTCCAAATGGTGATCAAACCTCCAGATGCACCTCTGGAGGGAAGAAATTCAAAGTTGGTAAATTTAGAGGGGCAGAATTTTTTAATGTAGGAGCTATCAAAATCCTCACGCTTAGTTTCTTGGAGACAGATAATGTCACAGCCAGACTCCTCAATTTTGCTTCTGAGAGCAATCCATTTTTTTCAGAATTGATTCCCCTGATATTCCAATTCAGGATCTTCCAAGTTCTTTTGTTATTCATTAAGAAACCAGGAGCAAGTATAGATGTGGGGTGATGTAAATAATGTAATCACCCAGAAGAGGAAACAGCAAATACAGAGACAAAAGCTCAACCAATTTAGAGTACCACAGAGATGATCCACAACAAGTACCCTCCATGTTGCAATATCACAAACACAGAACACATAACAGGGAGTCAACAAGACTCCAACAAAAGATTTAGTTTGATACATTAACACACTTAAGAAGAGGTCTTCTTCTTGGCTTGCTGTCCACAGGTACCAGCAGCCCCAGGCTTCTTCTTGCCACCAATGCCCAAGCTGGAAGAGGGTCCTCCTTTAATGCTGCCTTTTGTAGGAGCCTTAATAGTCACATCATTGGCCTTCCCTTTCTTGAGTAACCTCTTCTCCAGGTCCCCATCTTTTACCTTGCAGAATGAAGCAGCAAGATTTTTAACCACTTTGGAATTCAGGCAAGGAGGGGCAGCATTACAAACCAGGCAATCTACAATTTGACAATTTAAGTGACTTTTAAAACTCCCATTTAGTTCAACAATTCTAGGACTCCTTCTCACCTCAGATTCCACAAGAGGTTCCTTGCCCTTTCTTTTTCTAGCAGGGGTGGAGGGGGAGCCTGAAGATTTATTGACTTCAATACCCAGGCAAGAAGGGGCCATCTGGGAAAAATTCTCATTAGGAATGATGAAAGATATTGAACTTTCTTCAGCAATAGGTTCCTTAATAATTTCCCATAAAGGAGAAGTAAGAAATCCTTTGACCCAATTAAACTTCTCAGGAGTAGCAAGCATGAGAGTAATGAAGTTAAACCAACTTACAGGAATATCACATTTAAGAGAACCCTTAGAAGAAGATTCCTTCTGAATATGGGGAGCAAAATAATTCTCCCAGAGCTCCAAGCCTTGTTGGGAAAATCCCTGCTTAGCAACATGCACATCAGGAATGGAAATAAATGTTCTCACCATCCCAACCTGAAGGTGAGCCTCATTTGGGGACAGAAGGTGCTGATCCTCCAGCATCCAATCATCATTCTCAGGGGCCACAGTACTTGAGTCCATAGGACTTCCTGTCTCCTCCTCAGCATCAGGATTAGCTTCCTCCTCGTCAGCCAGATAGTTTTGAAAAATATTTTGCAGGCCTTCCCCAATGCCAACCCAAGGAGGTGCAACTGCTACAGCAAGCTCCTCCACAGCCTCAGGCTCATTAACAGATTCATCATCATCAGACTCCCAGTCTTGAACAATGACACCTGTAACTCCACTATTCACATCCTGAGGTGGCAGATGCTAATTGTCAACAGGCATGTCTTCTCCAGGAGCAATGATAGGGCCTTGAACAGGAGCAGCAGCAGCCTCCCAGGGGCCCCAACCTTCAGCATTCCCACCCTCAGGAGCAGGGTCCTGCACAGGAGCCATCCACTGACCCCAATCACCCCCAGGAGCAGGTGGGGGAGGGGGGGAGGTGGCACCTGAGGCCCAAGGACTGGACCAAGTACAGGAACAGGGTGTGGGTCCACATTGTCATCTGGCAGTGGGTCCTCTTCAGGTGGGCCCCCACCAAGCAAGTGACTCTGAAGAACTTCAACAGAAAAAGTCCATGACTCTGTCTCCACTAGGTCTCCTATGGTAAACCGCACACTCTTGGGGATGTCAACCAAATCAGTCACACGAATTTTGGCTATAATCCTACCCTTATGATCAGGGTCCCTCTCCCACAGGAGAACTTTTCCAATGTCCGCAAAGATAGCATTCAGATCCTCCGTATGCCAGTGGTCAAGGGGAGGCCCTACCAGCATCACCCAGCACTCATTATTAAACTGAGTCCTACGCCAGTTATCACCCTCATTGTGCTTAACAAAAGAAACATGCACATCTTGAAACGGGATCGGACTTGCCGCAATGAGCCGGTCACGGTCACTGACATGGTGGAACTGCACATATGCAGACCCAAAGGGACAATCCTGGATGTCTCTGAAGTGCACTCCAACCTCATTGTTGAAGAAATCAACTAAGACACCATGAGTATTCAAGAACGGAACCGGACCAGGAGGGAAGGGAAAAATGTTAGCAATAGCATACTGTTCATGTGCTCGTGGCCTCCGAGGCACCACCACCCTTTTAACACGATTCCGCCCAGCCACTTGCATAATCTGGAAGCCATTCGGCAGGAACGGCGCATTATCAATCGAAATGTTCGCCATTGCGACGCCCTTCGCCGGCGACGAGCAGGAGTGGAATGGGGTTTCAGCGGGCGGGGGAGTTGAGGAGACAGGGGAAGTGGTAGTTGTTTTTTTCAGCAAAGAGATGAACTCGTGAAAACTGCCGTGAAAGATGGGCCGGGAATGAGAAACCACCTGGGCCTTAAACCACCCCTCATACGATTTGTCGGGCCGGCTACATTTAGGGAAAGAGGGAAATTTCAAAAAAGGAAGGAGACCAGGCAATTTAAATGCCGCGTGATTGGCGCCTCCCCCAGACCTGACCGGCGTTACCATCGACTTAACACCATCATTAGTGAGCACCTGAGCATAAGATCTACCTTGAAGACTGGATTTGATCTCACCATTAATACGTTGCTCAATCACGGGCGAATGACCCACAGGTGATGCAGGAAATTTGAGTCTTTGAAAAACCGAGCCACTTTTACTGGAATGCTTAAAAGAAGGAGATTTTTTTGCACTTTCTTTTTTGTACGTGACAACTTTCCATTCCTTAGTAGATTCCTTGTAGAATTCCTTTTCTTCATGAATCCAATTCGGACCCCCATTACCCCAAAGATTGACATGAATCACAAAAGAATAACATGAAAACTTTGAGATATTGTAGATCTCAAAACCCACTGCCCTTGAAGCAACCGAGAATCGAAAATTTCTATCTTGAAGAAGCTTCACCTGGAAATTAGAAGCATTACCTCCAAAACAAGCTTGAAGAGCAAGACTAACAGTATGAAGGTCCAATTTAAAATTTGCTTGTCCAAAAGAACAGACCAGATAAAAAGGTCTTTTCCTGAAACCACCAATGAAATTAACTTGATGCCTGAATTTATCAAAAATCTTCTTCTCAAAATCACGCCCTAAAGAAAAATCCAGGGCAGGTCGACACGAGGCAGTATCTTCAGAAGCACACCCAGAGGGGAGATTTTCCGAGAAATCCAGAGATCTAGGCACCAACTTCTCAAAATTGGAGGAAAATTTCTTAACCAAAGGGCTTGGTAAAATTTGAGAACCAACCACCACCCTCTTCACCTGGAGATCAATAGAGATGCCAGAAGCCACCACCTCACCATGGACCAAGTATCTAGCATCGATCACAACCTCATTATGATTGAGGAGAACAAGCCGTTTTGAACTAGGAAAAAGCATGAGAAAACCTTTAGAAGGTTCAAGATCATCAGTCGGCAAAGAGAAGCAAAGGGCATGCCATTTAAGACCAGTGTCTTCATCTGATCCAGTGCAGATGAGGGAACCAAAGAATCATTAACACGAGAAAGGTGAGAGGGGAACCTCAAAACCGATCCAACAGAGATCATCTCCCCAATTTCCAAACATCGCCCCTCAAGGGGGGAGCCTTTGGAGTTGAGAAGAACCAACCAAGAATCAGCCGAGACAGCGAGAGATCCTTCCAGAAACTTACCACCCGTGGTCACACCAGAGTAGGTGACCTTCCAGCAACCTCCAGAGAAATCCATGCCGAGCCTATGCCGGCGAGGCGCCGGCGAGAGCCGGAGGCCGACCAACGGTCACCTCAAAGGAGCCTCAAGCCTCGGGCGTTTCCGTGCTTGTCTCAGCTCTCTCGCGTCATCAATGATCCTGGTGTGCAGCGAATGCTGCTACTGAAATTTGGAGCATTTGTTCTCTAGTATGTGACTCCTCCGCTTGTTTTGCCTTTAATCCTTATTGATGATTACTATTTCTATACTATAATCAAACAATGTTAATGAGGTTTTCTTTTGGAAAACCATTCAATATTAATAACTTCTAATATTCAAATATTTTCAAATTGATTTGAATTCAAAGTAATTTCCCCAAAATATTAATACTGCCTAAAGGTCATGTCAAAATTCATAGCAATTTCTAACAAGAGCTATTCCTACCTCCAGTTAGCAAAAGAAACTTTGATCCCTTTAGTGTTTTGTTTGGCGATAAATTTACCCTGATTTTACAAATGCATGCATGCACAAACTTATATTCCTATTTCTACCCTTTGTTGGATCCTAATTCTAGGATGTTACAGACTTCCCCCCTTAAATTAAACTTCGTCCCGAAGTTTGCGGATGGTACCTAAATAATTCTGGATATGCTTCTCTTAAGTCATCTTCTTTCTCCCAAGTGGCTTCTCTCTCTGGGTGATGTTCCCACTGTACTTTGCAGTATTTGATTGCCCTGTTTCTCAACCTTTTCTAGTTTTCCTCTAGAATCTTAGAGGGTTTCTCGACATAAGTCAAATCTGCTTGTAACTCAATCTCTTGATGTGTGATAGCATCATCGGGAATTTTAAGACATTTCCGGAGTTGTGAAACATGGAACACATTGTGAATATGAGCTAACCTCTTTGGTAACTCCCGAGCATAAGCTATTGTTCTGTTCTGACTTAATACCTTGAATGGTCCAATGTACCTTGGACTTAGTTTACCTTTGACTCCGAATCTCTTCACACCCTTCATCAGACTTACTTTGAGATATACCATATCTCCTACTTCTGGATGCCATGATCTACGACTTTGATCAGCACAACTCTTTTGTCGACTCTGAGCCATCTTCAACCGATCTCTAATGATATCGATGATATCTTGTCCTTCCTTGATATAATTTGGTGCAAATTACTTGCCACTACCAGGTTCATACCAACATATATGTGATCTACACCTTCTTCAATATAGTACTTGATAAGGTGTTGCCTTCAGACTACTCGGATGGCTATTGTTGTAGGAAAATTCTGCCAATGGTAGATGATCTTCCCATGAACCTCCAAAATCTAATGCACAAGCTCTAAGCATGTCTTCCAAAATTTGATTGGTCCTTTCTGTCTGGCCTCTAGTTTCTGGATGATAAGCTGTGCTAAAATCCAACTTTGAACCTAGTGCTCCATGTAATTGTTTCCAAAATGCTGATGTAAACATAGATCCTCTGTCCGACACAATCTTCTTGGGTACCCCATGCTTACTCACAATCTCTTTAACATAGATTTCCACTAATTTTTCAGCATTATCCTTTTGGTTTACTGGAATAAAATGTGCACTTTTTGTGAGTCTGTCCACAATTACCCATATCATATCTTTTCGCTTTGGTGTCATGGGTAGTCCTGTGATAAAATCCATACCAATTTCTTCCCACTTCCATTCTGGAATTTCCAAAGGCTGTAATGGTCCTGCTGGACTTTGTTGTTCTGCTTTTACCCTTTGGCAAGTATGGAATTCAAATACATATTTTGCAATATCTCTCTTCATATTATTCTACCAGAACAACTATTTTAAATCCATGTACATCTTTGTACTACCTGGATGTATGGAATATGGTGTTTCATGGGCTTCTCAAAGTACCACTTCTCGATCGGGTACACAAAGGCGGTTTTGAAACCATAAAGATCCATAACCCCCTAGGTGAAAAACTGATGTTTGACCTTGAGAGATTCTTCAAATTTCTTCACCAATAAAAGGATCTTCACCTTGATGTCTATAGATTTCATGCTGTAGATCACTACTCTATTCTTCAATTACTCGCATGGTAGCTAATCCTCCAAGAACTGCTGTACTTATAAGTTGTATTTCCATCCTTTTCAAATCCATCTGTAGTTCTTTTGGCACTTCTCTAATCATAGGTTGCATATCTGTGCTTTTCCGACTTAAAGCATCTGCCACAACATTTGCTTTTCCAGGAGTATAGTTGATTGTTAGATCGTAATCTTTAATCAACTCTAGCCACCACTTTTGTCTCATATTCAATTCCTTTTGAGTGAAGAAATATTTGAGATTTTTGTGGTCAGTATATAACTCACATCTTGCCCCATAGAGAAAATGTCTCCATCGTTTTAAAGCAAAGACTACTGCTGCTAACTCCAAATCATGGGCTGGATAATTTACTTCATTCGGTTTCAGTTGTCTAGATCCATAAGCAATTACCTTACGATCTTGCATAAGCACACAACCTAATCCTTCTTTGGATGCATCACAATATACTGTGTAATCTTTTCCTGGTTCTGGAATTGCTAGGATTGGTGCTATAGTTAATCTGATTTTCAACTCCTGAAAACTTGCTTCACACTTCTCATACCATATGAAAGGTGTATTCTTTCTTAATAATTTGGTCATTGGTCCAGCTATCTTGGAAAACCCTTCTATGAATCTTTGATAATAACTGGCCATGCCTAAGAAACCTCGGATTTGCTTCACATTGGTTGGTGCCTTCCAATCCAATACTGATTGAACTTTGTACGGATTTACCGCAATTCCATCTTTGCTGATCACGTGCCCAAGGAACTCTACTTCGTCCAACAAAAATTCACACTTACTGAACTTAGCATATAGCTTATGTTCTCTTAAGATTTGCAATGCTATTCTCAAATATTCTCCATGTTCTTCTTTATCTTTGGGGTATATCATAATATAATCAATGAATACTATGACAAACTTGTCCAAGTAAGGCATGAAGATTTTGTTCATCAAATTCATGAATATTGTTGGTGCATTAGTCAGACCAAAAGGTACGACTAAATACTGATGATGTCCATACCTTAATACAAATGCTATTTTAGGAACATCTTCAGGTTTATTTTTTATCTGATGGTATCCTGATCTTAGATCAACCTTGGAGATACCTCCAGCTCCCTTGACTTGGTCAAATAGATCTTGTATTCTTGGTAATGAGTACTTGTTCTTGATAGTGACATTATTGAGATTTCTGTAATCCCCATGCATTCTTCGTCCACCATCTCTCTTATCTACAAAGATTACCGGAGTTCCCCACGGAGATACACTTTCCTGAATAAATCCTTTTCTGGCTAACTCATCAATTTGCTCTTTAAGCTCTTTTAATTCCTTTGGTCCCATCTTATATGGTGCTTGAGCTATTGGTGATGTACCAGGTATCAGGTCAATAGTGAACTCTATTTCCCGATCACGTGGCATTCCTGGTAACTCTGCTGGAAAAACATCTTGAAATTCCTTCACTACAGGAATATTTTCCAATTTGACTTCCTTCATTCAGTTCAGTTGTACATCCACCATGATATGACTATGTTTATCCGCCTAATAGACTATCCTTCCTCCACTTGGAGACTTGATTGAAACAGTTATTTCTTCACAATTGATCTGAGCTCCATAGTCTGTCATCCAATCCATTCCCAGCACTACTGCTATTCCTTTAATGGGATCACATAAAGATCCGCATAATAGGTTTGACCACATATAGAGATGACTTGGTTTACTTTTATGTTTCTAACTACCATGATCCCTCCAGCGGTAACTACGATCAAGGTTTTTCTAACAGTGCCCTTCTAATCCCGAATTTATCACAAAATTCCTCAGATATGAAAGAAGTAGTTGCACCCATATCAAATCAAACTTTTCTAGGATTTGTGAGAATATTTAGCGTACCTATCACCGCTTGATCTGAGTTATCCACCTCCTCCAAGGTTGCGCAATTTAGCTTTCCAGTAGGTCTACCCCTCTTGTCATTGTTATTTTTGGCATAGCTTCCACCTCTGTTAGGCTATCCACTTCCGCCGCCACTTGCTTGTCCTCCACTCTTTGTGGGCCAACCACCAGGTGGTTTGTTTGGGCAATCAGGCTTAATATGACCACTTTGTCCACATCCAAAACAAATTATCACTGGTTTCTGGCAATCCTTGCTGATATGTCCCGGAACTTTGAAATTATGACATATGACATTCCTTCTCGGATTAAATTGTCCTCCAGTGTTGTTGTTACCCCTGTTATTGTTGTTGTAGGGTCTATTTCTGGGTTTGAATTCCAGATTGGTTTTGGGTTTACTTGCCTGAATCCTCTTTGTTTCCTACTTTGCCCTCTTCCTGCGGTCCTCTTGGACATTCTTGTAATCATCTTCAAATGTTATACCTGCATCAAGCAACTGTTGGAAAGTTTGAGTGTTGGCAAGCCTCAACTGCATTTTTTACAAATGGATTTAGTCCCCTCATGAACCTCTTCTTCCTTCTCACCTCCGTGCTAACTTCTTCAGTAGCATAATGAGATAAATCACTGAACTCCCGAATATACTTCATGACACTTGAGTATCCCTGTTGTAGTTCTTCAAACTCCCTACGCTTCAACTCTATGATACTCTCCGGAACAAGGTATTCACGGAATGTTTGTTTGAACTCCTCCCAGTTGTACTCTCTTCCTGGAGGTTGCATAGCTAACTGACCCTCCCACCAGGACGCTGCAGGTCCGGTCAATAGATGCGTTGCATACCTCAACTTTTCTTCCTCATTGCATCCTACATTTCTCAGTTTTCTTTCGGTATTTGTTAACCAGTCTTCTGCATCCATTGGTTCAGGAGTGGATGCGAAAGGTATAGGTTTGGTATCCTGAAAATCTGAAAGACTAACACCACGTCCTTGAGGTGCCCTATGCTGTCCCACTCGGTCTACTAATACCTCCATGAATTTGTTCTGGGACTCTTGCATCATTTGCATGTACTGCATAAAGTTCTGCTCCATCAATGGCCACATTGGTGGTGGTGGTGGTAAATTTTCTTGCATTCTGGCGTCTTCATCCGCCTTTTCTTTCGCTTCGTGCTCCATGCGCTGCTACTCAGTCTTGTTTTCTACACCCGTTTCCATACCCCCTAGTCCTGTAACATAAAGCGAACACTCATAATTACATCATGCATATGTGTTCTGAGCTCAATTTCATGTATAGAACTAGTCACACAATGGAAAACAAGATCCAAATAAGAACCAAATATGCATTACACACATATTACACATTACAAACCACATAGTTGATACAACGGAATTACAAACTCTTACTATTTTAAGTATTACAAACTCATGAGGGTACTATCCCACTTATTTATTTACATCCAGCCTTAGACTTTTATGCCCGCATTCTGCAGAAATATTACAAGTCAAAGCCACACTCCCCAGAAGTTACGACGTTCATCGTACATACCCGGAATACAACCATGCTAACATGAAGTACGACGCACCGTCTGTGGAACATTTTGCCTCTTCGACGGACGATATTCAGTATCAGAAGTCTCTGGACTTGTCACATCATTTAGCTGAAGTGCATCCATACCTTCCAACTCGTCTGAAGTATCTTCCGAGTCATCCTCATCACTTTCTTCTTCATCCATCTCCTATATCCTGATTCTAGAGGAATCAACAGAGTATTCCTCCTCCGGTGCTCCCCAAGTACTCTACTGGGTACGATAGTCCTTGGCTATTATTGGATAATGCACGTTGTCTGGGGTAGGATAATTTTCTAGTGACTCGAACACCCTTTCTTCAGGATCTTCCTCAACGGACTCTACATCCTCCACATGGACATCTCTTCCATCCACGGAATACGATCTCACGCCCATGCGACTAGTCTGTCCGGTATCTCCAACTGAATCTTCCACAGGAATAGGATTCCCGGTAGATCCATCCATTGATCTGTACCTCCATCCCTCGGAATTCCCATTAGGTAGTTCCGAGTCCTCAGTTCCCAAAGAACTCTGTGGTACTGGATGACTAGTGCCTTCATTAGGATATCTAGTGGTTTTTGGTATAGGTGAGTAAGGATATGGTGTAAAATGTGCTGGATCTATAGGTATGTCCTTGAAAACTGGGTTAACCCTATCCACTGCTTCATTCTCCAGTTTAGATGCTAACTTCTCCCTTCTTTCAGGATTCGTTAAATCCTCTAACATATCGACCTGATCTTCTACATTAACCTGATGTGTCTTATACAAAGACCCAGCCATCAGTCGATAGAGATCCATAAACTTAGAAGCTAGTTTTGGATGCTTCCTTACTAAAGTAAGATGATCCGGTTCCGGTTCCTCGTCTATAGAGTCATGAGGAATCACAGAATATGTGCTTCCAGCTAACTCTTCTGCTTTGTGTTCCCGAACATTGGCTATCGCCTCCACAATAGCAACATGATATGCTACTAGGTGACTTGTACCTTCCCCCATAGGTAAATTGTGATATAAACCAAGTTTCTTTGGCAGTTGGATGCTAACACGATATTTGGCTAACATTCGCCCATCATGGCATGTCATGGTATTGACTGGGATATTAGTTATGCAACCAAAAACCCTCAGAAGTTCTCGAAGCTGTTTAGTTAAAGCCCCCTGATAGTCATCGAGAGTCTCTTCCTTCCTTACCAAAGTCTGTTTTGGAAACTTTGGTGCCATTTCCACTGTATATAAGTAACAGAAATGAATATAATTAATATCCATTAGTTTTAATGATGCATCATAATAAATAATTATCGCACTAAAAAATATAACGAAATATTCACAAATGAATATTCATCATATAATCTAGAGAAGTCTTTACCGTTGCTACTAGACTCCTACAGTTATTTCCTTTACTAGGTTTCCAACCTAAGGTCAAAGCAATTGCTCTGATACCATCTACGGTGACCCAGCATACCACTGCATGTGTAGTACACTATAGTCGTTGACATGACATCCACAGAACATCATTCTGTAAATATCACATCCCTCAGAGTGGTACAACAGAAACATTACGGGTCCATATTACAAACATACATACCTCATTGTTATTACAAACCAGAAGTATCAAACTTCAAGTGTTACAGACTACAAACCAAACTTAAGTAGTTTCAGTGGAAAGTATAAGATTCAAACCCATATCCCAAATTGAGCTCAACAACTTATTCTATATAGTTCCTGCTGCTCGGCTCAATTGGATTACTAATAACTAAGGCAACTACTCAGACTCGTTGCCCTGTGCTCCGTAGCGTATCTCGTAGTCGACCCCTTCAACTCCTATGGAAAGGTCTGGATCCTCGTAGCAGACATCCTCTTCTCCTTTAGCTAAGTACATTGAGGGTTCTTCTGGATTCTCAGAGTCTAAGCAGGGGTTCAAAGGAAAGAGTGAGTAACAGCATTACCGACCAAGTTCATTATATGCAAGGTGGGAAGTTTGATGCTCTATCTACCACCTCGGACGATATTTCCTTGGTACTATGCAGTTTTCATAAACCTTTCTTCAAAGATTGATTTTATTATCAAAAACTATGCCCATCAGCCTTCACGGGTTGACCAGAACTTCATGGAGTTCCTTTCCTGCCGCATTCGTAGCTCCTTCCCGAAATAAGGAGTAACATGTCACAATTCTTACACTCTGTAGAGGTGCGTTGCTTTACCCATGAGAGACCAACTCCTTGTTGCACAACCAGGCGTACTTTCCTGTCCACAATTCCATGATGTGGGGCCCAGTAGGTGATCTAAGCCAATCACTGCCCTCTCTGCGACCCCATATGTCTGCACGATCCTCTGGGGCTGACTACACCTCCGTTAAGCCTCCAACTAGGGCAAGCTATAACCCTGGTGAGTTCCCGAAGACTATGAGTTGGTGATGCCCCTGGCAAGCTCCATAAAAGGTCCAACTATACCTCCGGTAGCCACTGATAAATAATCTAGATACCAAAATCATGGGGCCTAAGGGTGCCCACCCATATGTTGGATCCATACCAGGAATCCCAACGTCACGATAAGGTCATCTTGCCTCCATATTAAAGGAAGAAGATACAGCTCACTTCTCTATCCCATTCCAAATCTCATGGTTAGCGCGTAATTAAGGTGCTAGAATTACTGATGTCATGGGTTATTAATCCTATGGTGACTTATGCACCTGGAACCCTAAGTTCCATTGCTCATCTTTATCATCACTTAGAATGACAACTATATCTTATTTATTAAAGAAGATAATATTTTCTTCCTCCAGATCGTAAGTGATAACACACAATTTGCAATATCTTTGGTAAAGATTCTTCAAAGGACATGAGCAAGTTATGAACTTGCCTTGTGACTGCAAGGTAGTGAAGTCGGATGCTTCCACCTGACCTTGAGCTCCGGTTTCTATAGAGAACCATTATTGCCCGGTAAGGACAATATTTAAAGAACAATATGCAATGCATAATAATGTCATGCAATGATTTATTATTTGCTTCTTTCCATACCCTCTTAGTAATAGTTTACTATTTTCTTTAATTAATAAAGGAAAAGTATTATTCTAAGAGTTAAAAGTATTAATTAATTTTTATTATTCCTTTAAATATTTTCTGAAATTCCTTTAAGGAAATAAGATTTATCTTTATTACATCAAATTTACTTTTCAAAAATACAATTTAGTATTTTTCTATAATATTACATTCATTTAGGATCTTAAAGATGAATATTTTTTTCAATTTTAAGTGTTTCATAGAATTTTATAAAATTTAAAAGTAATTGGAATAATAATAATAAACCTAAATTTTAGTTAACAAAAATTCTATTGCTTATTTTTATTTAATAGGGAATATTTTTATGAGTTCATAGATATATTAATTGTACTTTTAAGATTTTTATTTATTTTTCTAGAATTCTTTTTGTTTTAGGGGTATATTTGTAAATATTTCTTTTAAAACTACTCTTCTATAATACGGGCCTCGCCCATTGGGCTGGCCCGGCCCAACCTAACCCGGTCCTCTTGGCCTAGTTAAGCCCACCAGGCGGTACTAGGCCGCCCACAGGCCCAGTACCCCTCACGCCTTCCCTTTCCTCTTGTGCCCCTCCTGTCTCACCCCCGTGGAGCCGCTGCTCTGCTGATGCGGTCGCCGCTCGATTCCGACCATCTTGGCCTACTCCGGCCTTCGCCGTGGTCTGTGACAAGGTAGCCGACGCCGCTCCACCAACCGGTCCTTCTCGATTTGGCTACAGTTCCCTCTCTCGTCCAGGCTGACCCCACCCCGAACCCTAGGGTTAGGGTTGTCGGCGATGTGGAGCTCCGCCGATGTGGTGGCGCTGTGCTGGACTCTAGGCGGTCTTGTGGTGCCTCCGCTGCCGCCTATGTGACTGCAGCCACCGTGCCACGGCTTGGCGCGGGTTGCAGCGCCCTCGGGTGCTCCCCGTGCCACCATGTGTGCTCGTCATTGACTCTGCTTCCTCTTCTAACCTCAGCGAGGACCACGGGTGAGTTTCACTTCTCTCCCTCTCTAAATCTCTGACTTACCTTGCTACTCTCTGAGTGCTGGCCATGTGTGAACCCTAATTACCTCTGGTCACTACGCTAGGGTTCATCCCTCTATGTTAGGGTTCATCCCTTGATATCATGTTTATCTAAGATAGTCTTGCTGAATCTAGATGTGAATGACTCACTGTTATACTATGATTTTCATTATTGATAGTGGTTTCTATCAGTAGACTGTTAACTGAACTTTTCTTACTACTCTATATGATAGCTATGATCTAATTGAGATTAGCTCTCTGTTTCTTGTTGATATACTTTGGTATGAAAGAATTGTAATTGGATATTTAATCCAGTTACCTTCTGGTACTTGCCTCTTACAAGATTCAGATATATAAAGTATGATTCCTAATTGTCATATTAGGAAAATGATTAGATGTTTTGTTACAATATTGGATTATGGAATCCCTAGCAGAACCACTTGGTTAAGATAAGCTCTTGTGATACCCTAAATTGAGTGGCACACAGGCTTGTCTCAGAACTGGCTGTTTTGATTTATGTTCCATTATACCTGAGAGTTGCAGATCCTTTTATTGAATAGATTAGCCTATGATGCTGGACTGAGGCAAAACCACAGGAAAGTAGCTATATTTACCTGCTGCTTTACCTCCTTGATGATCTGTGATGGCTTGGATGTTATAAGAAGTTTGAGATGGATCCTTATTATTTAAGATAGATCATTTCTGGGGTGCTACCATCCATAGGATGTGCCCAGAAATGTTTATCCAAGCATTCATGTGTATCTAGTTTTAAAACTAGAGATTTCTCTCCAAGATCAGTGATACAAAAGTTGAGATCTTGGTAGTGGCAGATAAAGTTTTATCATTTGCTTTTTATCTTTCTTCTAGGATGAATATACACCTCACTTGGGTGTTTTCTGAGAAGATCAAATAAAACAACACATGCTCCATTGAATCTAGGATAACTTGATCATGTGACGGTTTTATTTGTACTCACCAGATTAATTGATGGCTGATGAGGTTGTGGTGTTGCTTGCTGACTTGATCTAGCTCTGCACCTCCTGGTGCTGCTGCTGTGATTTTTTGCTTGGCCTTGCTATCCACCTGCTCCACCTCCTCCTTATGTTACCATGCTATAACTGGTGGTTGAGTGGTAATCTGGCTGATGTTTTTGGCAAGCTCAGTAAGCTCTGAGTGTGTGCTTGAGAAGAAGAAATGTGTTCCTGAACTGTACTTCGACTGGTGCTCTGTGTGGGTGCTTGTACTGCTACTGTCGGCTTGACAACACACTCCATGCAGTTAGTTAACTAAGCTGTGTGTCTGTGTGAGTTGTGCATGTGGATCAGCTCAAGTAACTTGGCTTTTACTGTTGGAAATATGCCCTAGAGACAAATAGTAGTAAGGACTATTATCATATTTCATATAGTTTATGATTAAGTTTTATATCATGCTATAACTGTATTGAGTGGAAACATCAATACACGTGTGATATACAAACAACCAGGGGTTCCCAGTGAAACTCTAGTCACGGGTTCATTGGTCAATAGATGATCATGTTTCCTGATCATGTGGCATTTATGCCAGTTGGAAATGTGGTCATCTCATTCAGAGAATGAGATGATGAACCAATACCCAACCTAAACATCATGACCCGATCATGTCACGAAGTTCAAGTTATGATGATTAGAAATGGATCCTCGTAGATTATTCCTTAGACCGTGAGGCTATATCAATCACTGTCTCCCGAGAGTGCTTAGATAGCATCAAACGCCATCTGGTAAAACGGTGGTTATAAAGGTGTGTTCAGGTATTCAGAGGAAACCGTAGAGGCAATATATGTCAAGAGCGGGATTTGTCCGTCCATGTGACGGAAAGATACTCAAGGGCCCACTCGGAGAAGTTATATCCAATAGCTGCACAGCGTGTGATTAGATCACGGGGATATCACTTGTCGGAACGAGTTAAGTAGCATTGTTCAGTAACGAGATTGAACACGACATGGTAGTGTCATTGATCAGATCTCGGGCAATGCAAGTATCGAATGACAAAGGGAATAAGACACGACTATCCCGGTTCAAACAACAAAAGATCTTCGTGGAATGCACAGGGGTCACATGGCCATCCAGGTCCCTCTGTTGATCATTGGTGTGGGAGTGTACCGACCATGTCTGGAGTGTTCCCGAACCGTGGGGTATCACGCTTAAGGGCTTGATGATGCTTAGAGAGTGTTTATAGGATCGGTAGAATCACCGTAGAAAAGAAGGGAGAAAATCGGAAGGGTTTCGGTAAGTCCGGAGTGGAGGTGGAAGGTGTTACATGGCCACGGAGATTAGATAATGTGTGAATGAATGTTAAATATTGATTTAATCATTTATTCATAATTATTTAATAAAGAGAAAATCAATTAAAAGGTCAAAAGGCTTAATGGGCCAATTCCGGAGGGAGAGGGCCCATTAGGGAAAAGGAGAAAGGGGAGAAGGGGCAAGGGGGAGGCCGGCTGGGCCTTGCCCCCCGCGGGGCCCACTAGTGGCCGGCGGCCACCTCCTCCCCCTCCTCTCCTTTAGTCCCACCGCGGGACTTGAGGGGAGGTAGTACCTCCCCTCCCCCTATATAAAGTGGGGTATTTGGCCTAGAAAATACACCTAATAATCAATAAAGGTCTCCCCACTTTTGGGAGGACCTCTAATTGATATTTTCTCTCTCCCCCTCTCTCTCTCGTGATCGTGGTCCCAAGTCTGGACTACGCGAGCGAGAGACATCTTCACCGCGGAGCGCCGTCGCGCTGCGGGATTCAGATCCTGTAGCTCTACTTCCGCAACTGCTGCTGGATCGGGGAAGCGGGATTCATCGTCAGGCACCGGACATGTGTAAATCCCCGCGAGGTGTCGCACTTGAGGCACTCAAGTCGTTGGACCCAGAAGGAGCGCAAGGACTTCATCACGACCTTGAGGTCGGCTTCGGCTCGTCTACATCAACCACGCTCTCCTGAGCGTTGACAACACTTTTCGGTCTTCAAGGGTAAGTTCACGAAAAGCCCCTCCTGTTACTGTATTACTAATAGATAGGTCCTGGAAGCTTCAGGGGTTCAGGGGCGTAGAGTAAAATTTATTGTTTTTATGCACGGAACCCCTACAGTGTTATCAGAGCTAGATCTATGCGTAGTAATGCTAGTACGGGTAGAACACACGAGATGTAGCATGTGGGCGTTGATCTTTTAGTTGTTACCCTCCCACGTGTACTTGTGTATACCGCAGTAATGCTTGATGAAGCGGCCCCCAACCGACTTTACGCGTTCATTCGCGAGACTGGTCCACGCTTGACATATGGCTTGTACCGTATAAAGTGGATTAGGGGGTGTCTGTCTCTCTCGCGTTAGTTGGTATATCATTTACAACGGAGGGCCCTGAAAGGGGTGTAGTATAGACAACTACTTGATCAGCGTTGTGCTGAAAGTTAAGAACGGTTCTTGTGCGAAAGCCCATTCAGCCACGTAAAACATGCAAAGATAAAGTAGAGGCGTCTAACTTTGTTTTGCAGGAGGGCGTTGCTTTGTGATATGGTTGTGGAAAAGGTAAAGTGATTACCTTATGTTATGTAGTAGTAGATAGTCACGGAGGTGATGAACTACCACGCCGGAATGACACTGGTACCCTGGTGTCTACGACGCCAGAACCCTGGCACCGGAACCCGGTGACGGCGGATGGAGATCACGACGTGAAGGACCATATCACATAGCATTTACATTCAATGTTATTGTTTGTATGTCTTATTGTGTGATAGTATTAGATACTCGACGGTAGCCTAATAAGATGATACCTATTAAAATAACCAACGATTGTGTTCCCCCTTAGTGTGCACCACCAAGAAAGTTCTTTGGTATGAGGCAGGCCGTGATGATCGGGTGTCAGACATATCTACATTCGCATACAGTGGGTGCAAGCCATGTTGCACAGCGAAAACACTAAGGTTGAGTTGCCGAGCCTAGCATGTATAGACATGGCCTCGGAACGCGGATGGTCGAAAGATCGAGCACGAGTCGTATGAATGATATGACCGGCGTTTAGCGTCCACCCTTGAACCCACATTGATGGTCGTGATGATCGGGGAGATGTGGCTGATAGGGGTCGTGTTATCACTAGGAACCCTTTTGGGGATAGGTGTTTGTGAGTGGAGTTATTATTAACTCATTTAATTATAAACATAGTCTAAATTCCTCTTGCAATTATAAATGTAGATGGGACCTTTCGTGTTGACAATTGAATGGTTAGAAGGAGAGAAGCTCAGATTAGATGGATCGAACTTCTCCATTTGGGTTGCCAGTCTCCATGTTCTCCTTAGCGAGAACGACGTGGTCGACTACATACTCGACGGGATGGATTTGGATATGTCCACGGACCTTGAGACCCCAGAGGAGCGGAAAGACCGCTATCTCCACCGTGAGATGGCCTCCTATATTTTAGTTGTGATGCGTTTTAGAATGGTGGACGAGCTGTGGCCTTTCTGGGTGATGTCAACCCTCGTTCGGTGATGCTACAGCTTAGGACACATTTCATGGATCAGACACGCATTTGGGAGCATGAGTTGATGGGAGACTTCCTCTCCATTAAGATGGAGGAGAACTCGTCACCGGACAGCCACTTACAGCACATGCATGATGTGTACATGATGCCAGCATACTTCCTAGACGTCTGGATTTCAGGCTCTTTCGCAAATGCTGTTGTGCTGCGGTCGCTACCACCAAGCTACCAAGCACAAGTCAGGACTTGCGTAATGAGGGGCGACACAGAAATGGAGTTCCACCGGTTCATGACACATCTCAGGAATGTGTAGGTTGAACCAGATGTCGCTCAGGTCGTCAACGACAAAGGTATATATTTCATATATAGTTTTATAAATGTTATAATCTTGCAAACACATTGCAGTGTTAAGTATATCGGATACTTGTTCTGTTTTGGTGAAAACAGGTCCTTCTGCATAGAGGTGCTTGCTAGAGAGGAGGTGACGTTGTGTGTTGATGGCGAGCATGATGATGATGGCCGACGACACACTCCCTCGACATTTATCATTTAGTTTGTGTTTTAGGATGATTAATGTAATCAAGCGATTGTGAACTTCTTTAGTGTGTCTCACACTTCGTGAGACGGTTATTCATATGAGTTTGTAACAAACAGTTGTTCTGCTTTTATGAATGATTTCTATTCATGTTCATATCTTGTTTGATTATGTGTGAATTATACTTGTTGTTTGAAACTAATTTATAATGTATGAACATTTATAACACATTAAAATGCCTTGTTTAAAATACCCAACTTTATGATATTTCATATATGAATGAAACCATTGTTTGAATTCAAAGTTATGTGATAATATGTGAAAGTCATTCGATTTCTTGTCACATATAAATCATGCCTAAGTTCGGCAAATTAACTTGAACACCGTGTATTACTTGAATACAAAGTGTTTAAAGAATTGTTAAAAGTAAATACACATTCGATGTATTGGGTTTTAACGAAAATGGTAATTATCATTAAGTGATTGTTTAAATGTGTAAAGTAGTTTACCAAAGGAAACATGAATATAAAACTATTTGATTTGATCAAAGTGTTTCATCAACAAAAAGGGTATAAATATAAAAGAGAATCTAATTACTATGATTTGATCAATAGTAATGAAATTCAACTTTATAAGAATGGCATGAAAGAAATTGTGAAATGCAAAGTGTTTTGAAACGTCAAAATACAAAGCATCACAATGTGATATTAGATATCAAAGGGGGTTGAATAGAAGGCACCAAATAAATCGTTGTAGTATAGATGTAAAGACCAATAGTTAAGAAATAGTTAGCACTCAATTAGAATTGGTAAACCATTAGAATTCGTGAAAGTTTTGGGATTATTCGATATAACCAAAACAATAGCGAATAAGTCCTTGTAGTGTGTTCATTGGAAACTTTGAATACGAAATCCATAGCTAAACCAAAAGGAAAGCAAGATTTGTATTTGCTTGGATTTTGGTGCATTCTTGAGAAAGCTCACTTCTAGTGATGTTTCTCAATTATGGAGCAAATGGAAAATAGTGTGAAACACGATGAGGATTCAAAACCCTGCATCAAATTATTGAGAAGCGCAACAGACAATGTTCCTGAACGATTCTCCTCACAGAAGGAAAGAATCAATTATTTTGATCATTGTGTTTTTCCTCCACTATTGTTTTTCACTACATGAAGTAGGATTCAAAATGTAAATCCATATCTTGTATGGAGACATTTGTGAATCACTTGTCATGATTTTTGAAATATGACATACCTACGAAATACAAAGGAAATAATGGCAAACTGGAATTATGAGAAATCCTAAAGACAAAATTCCCTTGAGACTAGAAAGCAATTCGTTGCTGAATCTCACAAGTAAAAGGGGTTACTTGAATATTCCCAAATGACTGTAAAGTCATAGTAGGAAAAAAGGGGTAGATGACAAAAACACAATTTGTCAATGTAACATGCCCAAACTTCAATCCAAGCTTATCAAGATCAAATCATCCAAAAACAGGGTTAACAAAAACTTTTCCAAATTTAAAATAAAAGCATTCATATATGTGTGCATTTAAAATAGGAGTTGTTTGAATTGCCATGATTGATTGATCCAATGCTTGTAAAATGCTTCTTAGGTGATTTAAAACTCATCTACATCATTCCCAAACTTTTCCTAAAGAAAATCAAATCAAAAGGAATTAAAATGAAGGAATGGTCATTTTGGCAAATTTAACTCTCATGCCTACTTTGGCTATTCCTAGTACTCAATTATCAACAGAAACAATTCTTGATCTTTGCACCCCTTGCTAGTACACATAATGAGGTACCAAGTCCCACCTTTTGATCTGCTCAAAACATTCTGTTAACTATTTTAAATGACAGTTTAAAATTGAATCTAATGCATATGCATAGATCACCCCTATCTCAAAACCATCTATTTGAGATCCATTTTCAAAACCCTTGCAACCAGAGACTACATATCACTAGTGGAGATCACTCAAAAATTTTGAAATCAAAATTCAAAACTTTTTCTCTTGCGGCCATTTCATCAAACACTTGGCATGCTTAATCTCACCTCTAATCCTAGCTCACTGTTTCTACAGAGTTTAGCCACCCATTTGACCACAAAACACTCCCTCTGTCTCCACTTGATCAAACCATGCCATTTCCACCCCATCCCCTACACCCTAGTGGCCAAGCCAAGCCATGCCGAGCACCAACTCGCCGGCCCAACTTGCCCTCACCCCAGCAGACCACCTCCTCTTTCCTCCCCAGACATGCCCGTTCACCGCCCAAAGCCTCACGGCCACCGCTCGCCGTGGACACCGCCGCTTCGGCCGCGCAGAGCACCACCTCGCCCAGACCGCGTGCCACCGCCCCTACGGCCGCATGCAAGTCCTAGAGCACCGCCAGGGAACCGCCCATCGATCGCCATCCCCCACCATGCCGCTAGCTCGCCGTAGCCATGTCGCCACCGTCGACCGCCCATCCTGCTCGGTCTCACCGTCGGGCCTATAAAAGTAGCCCTCCCCGGCCATTCTTCTCCACACCATTCCACTCCCCTCACCTCTCTGAACCTCACCCACCTCTCGCCGGAGCAAGTGGAGCAACAGCTCACCGGAATTGGATCCAGAGCCGCCGCCTCTAGAGGAGAAGGGTGTCGTTGATTTCGACCGCCCCAAGCTCAGCCGCGACCACGCCTCGCCTCGCCGTCGTCTTCCACTTTGTTTGCCCGCATCGCCGACCCTGCTGGAGCCCTGGTACGCCCCCAGTAGACCCCCACCGAGCCGCTAGGGTTCGAGCTCGCCGGCGACCTGTTCGTCATCGACGATGACCCTCAGCCGTTGATCTCGCTTCTAATCCTACGGCCCACAGCACGCGTACCGTTTCGCGTTTTAAGTGCCGCTGACAAGCGGGACCCCCTGTCAGCTGAGCCCCGCGCCGCGGAGCGCCACTGGGCCGGCCCATTTCTTTTCCCGCGCTAGCCCATAGATTCAAATCTGGTTTTTCCTTTTTAGTTAAATCTAGTTTCTGTTCCCTATTTAAAAATTCAATTCAGAGAATTTTATAAATCCAAATTGTATGAAACCAATTTTGTCTGAAAGGTATTAAAATGATCTATCCAAGCCCGTTGGATGTAATTCAATTAGAGTTATAGATATCTCCTAATAAAAATAACAAAACAGAAGCTTTTGCAACTTGCAACATTTTTTTAAAATCAACCAAGTTAGCTTTTGAGTTGATTCCAACTCTCAAAAATCACATTTCATCATATCTATCTAAATATTTAATAATATTAAGGTTGACATAGAGTGACTTTGGACTAGTACCAAAATAATGCTATATAGGCATTTTTAGTCACTTTAAATCATTAAATAATAAACTTAAACTAAAGTAATATTGATCCAACCTTTAAATCTCATTCCCACATGTTAGAATATGTGGTGAGGAAATGTGTCCATAGGAGCCCATATTTTGGTTTTGAATATTAAATTTTAGTTAATATTTCAATGAGTAGAAATTACTTTTCTAAAATAAAAAGGTTGAAATTATTAAATTAAACTTGTGATGCTTGTGATGATAATACATCATCAATTGTGTGTTTTAGGATGCTACTTAGCCTAGTTAAGTATTGTTTGGTGATTGTCTACTCCCTATGTATTTATAGACGATAGTACCGACCAAGTCTACGAGGAGGAGGAGTTCTACCAAGAAGAAGAAGAAGAAAACTTCAAACCCTGCACCAACTAAGGCAAGCTATTTTTAGCAAGCTAGAATTAAACTAGATGGTTTAGCAAAGATGCCTTAAGCATGCTTTGAGCACACCCCTTTAACTATTAGTACCCCAAGTCTTATTGACAAGTTTTACCTCCCTTAGTTTACACAAAGTTCTTTACTAAATTTTGAAGGTAGCATAAAAAGTATAAAACTTGACCTATTTAGAAACCTTTAGATGTCATTCTATGGCATGAGATTGATCCCATCTTTCCACCTTAGTGAACACTCTTAACTTAGTACCTTAGTATAGATCAAAAACTTGAGTCACTTTAGATGGGAACACTTGGTGAAAATGGATTGTGAAAACCTTGCAATGATGAGTCATTCTATTGAGATGATTTGACATGTGTTGAGAGACACAACTGGTTTATGATGATGAAAATGATGAGGCATGAGCCTTAACCCTTTTATAAAAATGATGGTTGGATTCGGATGCGATACCATTCCAAATTTACCATACAACCACATTACCTGAATTGGGTAAGGCTTAGCTGGAAATTTATATGCATTAGTATTAGTTACCTCACGGGAGAGGTTTGAGCTGAGGCTACCTCTCAATGTTGTCCACCTATGCAGTGCCCAAGATGACTGATGGTCATGGTTGGGAGGCCATGCTCATAGGAGAGGTGCTTGTACTAGGGTGTGTAAAGGGAAGGTTATGTTTGATTATCTGCATACTAAGTATGATGATTCAGGGTTATCCCTGATAGATGTATCGAATCTTGTGGTGAAAGTGTACCACCTCTGCAGAGTGTCAAACTATTCGAATAGCCGCGTCCGCGGTTATGGACAGTTGGAATGGTCATACTGTTTTGTTGTCAGATGTTTTCTAAATAACTTGAAACGAATGATGAACTTTGACTTGACCACAACAGGGTTGTGTTGATGATAATAGCTTCCCAACTTAAGTGATTCTAGAACTTTACTTTATCTTTCTTTGCTTCTGAATTCAGCTTAGGTTTCAAACTTAATTTGATAGTTAACTTAGATTCAGTACTTTAACTTAGAATTATACCACTTGTTAGTAGTAGTTTGCGAGTACTTAAAGAGTACTCATGGCTTTTGTCCCTGGCTATTATCATGGCCAGACTATGAAGGAGATTATCAAGATGATGGTCAGCAGGACGGCTATGATAACTAGGACTATCTGCCTTCGTCAGCATTTCCTGTGCCCCTGAAGATGGACCCCACCGCTACGCTATCGTTTATTTTTCCGCTGCTTGTTGTATTAAAGACTGGATCATGAGATCCTTATTTGTGTAAAACCTTATGTATGGTTTGTAATGGATGATGTACTGTGATATCCAATCTGTTATGTCTCGCAAAAATGGTAATCCTGGGATTGCGAGGTATGGCATAACGGGCATTTGGGATTAAAAATCCAGGTGTTGACAAGTTGGTATCAGAGCCATCCTGACCATAGGAGACCCTAGTTAGAATGGACGTCCAAACCAAAAACTTAGCTTCAAAACCAAAGTGAGTATTTATGAAAAACTATTTCCCCTCTTCGCCTTGTGAACTCATTCTCTCTAAAAAATGCATATTCCTCAAAATTCTTACATTACTACTTAAAATTTGACACACTTGATCACTTCACTAACTTCCTCATCCTTAATTCTTGTAGATGGAGACTCAGTTCAGCAAGTTTTACCAGTTGGGAAACGGAGGTCAGCTGATCTTCGAGAGGGATCTAGATTCGCTGTCAGAGTTACTGGGACGCCCACATCCGGAGTTTCTTGGAGCTCAACTTCCAGGACCCCCAGGAGGATACCTACAATGGCTAGTCACCGCAGATCTTCGAGGAAGCATTGAAGCACCAACTTCTGGAAGAATTCAGTTCTCCGTGAGAGAGAACAACTGGCTAGATGGATTATCCAGGGCAATGCATGAAGCTCTCGCACGTCTATGTGCCCTCAGCATCAACAAGATTCAAGGAACCCGTTTTGCCCACTATGCAAGACGTGACTTCATGGGAATGCCGATGGAGATGCCAAGTCACCCAGAGTTGAGGCGTCAAGTGGAGAACCTTGACTTCTTGCTTCATGACCGACAGCAGGAACTGGACAATGCCAGAGAGTTAGCCAACCAGAACTGTGCCATCGCTGACCAGAACGCCCAGACTTTCGCACTGCTCGTCCAAGATCGCCAGTCTCTTCGCCGCCAGCGTGCAAAGAAGGATCGCACCATCGCCCGTCTTCGCAAGAAGGTGGCCGACCTCGAGAAGACCGTCAAGGAGTAGGAAGCTCAGCTTGCCGCCAAGGAAGAAGATGATGAGGGTGAAGACATCCAGGGAGATATGGATTCTTACCTCAGCAACGATGATGACTTTCTAGAGGAGGATGCTGTGGACTTCTACACTGATGATGAAGACTCCGACTTCAACGACGATGAGTAGATGCACTAGAGCATTGTCGTAGCATGAGATGTATCATCTCATTGTATCGTAGTTTGCAGAATGGTTCTTCAAACCATCTGTTTTCCCCTTTTTTCTTGTTGTGGTGTGTTGTATCGTGTGCTTGCTTGCATGAATGAAAAAGAAGTTAGTTGAAAAACCTGAGTCTAACTCAAAGTTTTAGCTTTGAAAACCCAAAATCATGAACATTAGAATTTCCCTCTTACCCCTATATCTATCTCAATATTCAGATGACTCTTGGAAACCAAGGAGGGAGCAGCTCGTCGCAGGTTCCAATGCTGCAGATCTTGCAAAATCTCATCGCGGACCGTGAAGCAAGCAGGGCCGAGCGTCAAGCCAACTTAGCAACATTGCAGCAGATCGCCTAAATGGCTCTCAACAACCAAGGACATGGAAATCAGGATCACCAAGGATCGAAACTCAAAAAATTTCAGAACACAAATCCCCCAATCTTCAACCAATCTGAAAACCCATTAGATGCCGATGACTGGTTACAGACCATGGAAAACAACTTAGAGGTTGCCAGAGTTGAGGAGAATGAGAAAGTGCTCTTCGCCACCCACTATCTGGCGGGAGATGCAAGAGCTTGGTGGAATAGCATCCGCAATATGAACCATGGCCAGGTGATGACCTGGGAAGCATTCAAGGTCAAGTTCAGCCGCACCCACGTGCCACAAGGTCTTGTCAACAGGATGAGAGATGAATTCCGCGAATTGAAGCAAGGAAGAATGACTGTGGTAGAGTACCGTGACAAATTCTTGTCACTTGCCAGATATGCACCGGATGAGATCAACACGGAGGCCAAGAAGGAGAGATTCTTAAACGGACTACATGATGAGATGCAGATTGTCCTTGTCAACATTCGTTTTGATGATCTCGAAGAGCTAGTCGACTCTGACATTCTGATGGAAGGAAAGATTAACCAGGCAAACGACAACCGCAAGCGCCGTATGATGCAGCAGTCTGGATCCAGTAGTCACGAGAAGTACCGTCCTAACCCCTCACCAGGATATGCACCAAGGAACAACCGACCCCCAAATTATAGCCCAAGCTACCCCAACCGTAGCGGAGGAAATGTGAAGTCCGGAGGAAACAATCACAACTCCGGCAACGCCAACAATTTCAACCGTGCCCCTCCCAAGAGCAACAACAACAACAACACTGCACCCAGAACTGGCAGCAATGCTATACCTGTCGCAGTCAAGGAAAAGTCCCAGATCACTAGTTTCGAGTGTGGAGTGAAGGGTCACTACTCCAATGAGTGTCCCAAGAAGACTGCGGCCAATGCCTCTGTGAATGCCCCAGCTCAGCAGCAGCGTCGTGTTCAACCAGTAAGGAGATTTGCCCCAGGGAACCCGCACAACCGCAATGGTCGTCTCTTCCACATGAACGCAGAAGAAGCCCAGGAAGCGCCAGATGTAGTGTTGGGTATGTTTTTTGTCAACTCAGTTTTAGCAAGAGTATTGTTTGATTCTGGAGCATCGCATTCATTTGTCACCGAAGAATTTGTATGCACTAGTAATATTCGCCCAACCAACCTGAAGCATGTCATGATAGTTCAAATCCCCGGTTCAACAACAAAAGCTAGAAAAATTTGCAAAGCTGTACCTATCAGAATACATGGGATAGATTTTTATGCCAACCTAATTGTACTTGGAACCAAAGGATTGGAAGTAGTACTAGGTATGGACTGGATGTCAAGGCATAAAGGACTGATAGACTGTGCTAAGAAAGCCATCACCATGACCAGTAGTTTTGGAGTAACAGTAGAGCATATCTCTGAAACCTTACCCCGTCAATTCAAGTGCAACAAGAGTGTAGCCCTGCCTACCATTGACCAAGTCAGAGTAGTCTGTGAATACCCTGACGTATTCCCAGATGAATTGCCAGGTATGCCCCCGGATAGGGATATTGACTTCATTATCGAACTAATCCCCAGAACCGGACCTATAGCCCAGAGACCCTATACCATGAACCCCTCAGAGTTAGTAGAACTGAAGAAGCCGTTGGATGCCATGTTAGCAACAGGTTTGATTCAACCAAGTGCATCGCCATGGAGATCACCAGTGTTATTCGTCGATAAGAAAGATGGAGGCAACCGTCTGTGTACAGACAACAGAAAGTTGAATGATGTCACCATCAAGAACAAGTACCCCTTGCCAAAGATAGAGGATCTATTTGATCAGTTGACTGGAGCTCAGGTATTCTCAAAGATTGATCTTAGGACTGGTTATCACCAACTTAAGATTCGTGCAACAGATATTCTGAAGACCGCCTTTACTACTCGCTATGGTTTATACGAGTATACGGTTATGTCTTTTGGATTAACCAATGCCCCTGCTTATTTCATGAATCTCATGAATAAGATCTTTATGAATTTCCTCGATAAGTTTGTAGTTGTGTTTATCGACGACATCCTTATCTACTCCAAGTCAGAAGAAGAGCACGAGCAACATCTGAGAATCATCCTAGAAACCCTGAGAGAGCATCAGTTATATGCCAAGTTCAACAAGTGTGAGTTTTGGCTGAAAGAAGTAGGATTCCTAGGACATATTGTGTCTGCCGGAGGAGTCTCTGTTGATCCCACCAAGATCAAAGATGTCGAAGAATGGGAAGCCCCAACAAATCAAACCCAAGTTCGTTCATTTCTCAGATTAGCGGGATATTACTGCAAGTTCGTAGAAGGATTCTCGAGCATAGCCCGACCAATGACCCAATTGTTGAAGAAGGACAAGAAGTTTGAATGGACAGACAAGTGTGAAGCCAGTTTCCAAGAGCTGAAGAAGAGATTGATATCAGCCCCAATTTTGATCATGCCAGACATCAAGAAGCCGTTTGATGTGTATTGTGATGCATCCAAGATTGGCCTAGGATGTGTATTGATGCAAGAAGGCAAAGTCATCGCTTATCTGTCTCGACAACTGAAGCAGCATAAGCAGAACTATCCGACCCATGATCTTGAGCTAGCAGCCGTGGTTCTAGCATTGAAGACATGGCATCATTATTTGATGGGTAATCGTTGTGAGATTTATTCGTACCATAAGAGCTTGAAGTATATCTTCACCCAGAAGGAGCTGAATATGAGGCAAAGAAGATGGATAGAGTTAATCAAGGATTATGACCTTGACATTCACTATCACCCCTGCAAAGCCAATGTGGTAGCGGATGCTCTTAGCAGATTGCCGTGTAGGCTGAACACCATGATCAAAGAGAAGCAACCAAGTTTATATGAGGAGTTGGAGCAGTTCAGGACTGAGTTAGTTAGCAAATGATTCCTAGCTAGCATTGAACTTCAACCCACTTTGATTAGCCAAATCAAGGAGGCCCAGAAGGGAAATCAATGTATCGACAGAATCAAATGTCGTATTGGTACAGGAAAGGTACCTGGATTCACCGAAGACGAAGGAGGTGTACTATGGTACAAAGGACGTATCTGTGTGCCAGCAGATTTGGAGCTGAAGGAGGTTATCATGAAGGAAGCTCATGATACTCTTTATTCTATCCACCCCGGAGGAACAAAGATGTATCAGGATTTAAAAGAGCAATTTTGGTGGCACAAGATGAAGAGAGAGATCGGAAGCTACATCGCCAAATGTGACATCTGTCAAAGAGTCAAAGCAGAGCATCAAAGGCCTGCAGGACTATTGCAACCATTGAAGATTCCGGAATGGAAATGGGATTCCGTCGGAATGGACTTTATCACCGGTTTACCCACTTCTAGTAGGGAAAATGACTCAATCTGGGTCATAGTTGATAGACTATCCAAGGTAGCCCACTTCATATCTGTCAAGATAACCTACCAGAGTGCAAAACTAGCAGAGCTGTACATTGCTAGAATTGTTAGTCTGCATGGAACCCCCAAGACCATTGTCTCAGATCGAGGAACCCAGTTTACTTCAAGATTTTGGCAGAAAGTCCAGGAAGGTTTAGGAACCAAGTTGAACTTCAGCACCGCGTATCACTCGCAAATAGATGGTCAAACTGAGAGAGTCAACCAGATCTTGGAGGATATGCTTAGAGCTTGTGTGCTGGAATACGGATCAAAATGGGAAGATTGCCTGCCTTTCGTAGAATTCTCATATAACAACAGTTATTAGGCAAGTTTGCAGATGGAACCATTTGAATTCCTATACGGAAGAAAGTGTCGTACCCCCTTTAATTGGTCGCAAGTAGGAGAGAGTCAGATCTCTGGACACGACATTCTCTGAGAAGCAGAAGAGAAAGTTCACAAAGTCCGTGAGCACCTCAAGACCGCCCAATCCAGACAGAAGAGCTATGCTGACAAGAGAAGGAGAGACCTGACTTTCAATGTCGGAGATTTTGTATATCTCAAGGTTTCACCATTAAAGGGAACTCAACACTTTAGTCTGAAGGGAAAGTTAGCTCCCAGGTATATCGGACCTTTCAAGATTCTGAACCGCTGAGGAGAAGTATCGTATCAACTAGAACTGCCTGAAGAGATGTCAGCCATCCACAATGTGTTCCATATCTCGTTACTTCGCAAATGCTTGGAAGTGCCTGATAAGACTGAAGTTTTCAAGAACATCGATCACAGAGCTGTGGAAATCAACAATGACCTGACCTATCAGGAAGTACCCATCCGTATCTTGGAAGAGGCCTACAGAACCACCAGGACCAGGAGCATCAAGTTTCTCAAGATTCAGTGGAGCAACCATACCGAGGAGGAAGCTACTTGGGAACGCGAAGATTACATTAGGACAGAGTTCCCAGATCTCTTTAGTTCCTAGTTTTCTTTGTAAATATCGGTACGAGATTTTGTTTAAGGGGGGAAGGTTTGTAACATCCCAAAACTTCAATCCAAGCTTATCAAGATCAAATCATCCAAAAATAGGGTTAACAAAAACTTTTCCAAATTTAAAATAAAAGCATTCATATATGTGTGCATTTAAAATAGGAGTTGTTTGAATTGCCATGATTGATTGAACCAATGCTTGTAAAATGTTTCTTAGGTGATTTAAAACTCATCTACATCATTCCCAAACTTTTCCTAAAGAAAATCAAATCAAAAGGAATTAAAATGAAGGAATGGTCATTTTGGCAAATTTAACTCTCATGCCTACTTTGGCTATTCCTAGTACTCAATTATCAATAGAAACAATTCTTGATCTTTGCACCCCTTGCTAGTACACATAATGAGGTACCAAGGCCCACCTTTTGATCTGCTCAAAACATTCTGTTAACTATTTTAAATGACAGTTTAAAATTGAATCTAATGCATATGCATAGATCACCCCTATCTCAAAAACCATCTATTTGAGCTCCATTTTCAAAACCCTTGCAACCAAATACTACCTATCACTAGTGGAGATCACTCAAAAATTTTGAACTCAAAATTCAAAACTTTTTCTCTTGCGGCCATTTCATCAAACACTTGGCATGCTTAATCTCACCTCTAATCCTTGCTCACTGTTTCTACAGAGTTTAGCCACCCATTTGACCACAAAACACTCCCTCTGTCTCCACTTGATCAAACCATGCCATTACCACCCCATCCCCTACACCCTAGTGGCCAGGCCAAGCCATGTCGAGCACCAACTCGCCGGCCCAACTTGCCCTCACCCTAGCAGACCACCTCCTCTTTCCTCTCCATGTCTAGGAGGTAGCCAACACCTCACCGCCCCTCTCTGTCCCCTTCCTGAGCCAAGTGCTGCCGTGGACCACCGAGGAGAGCCCACGCCTAGTGCCACCGCACCATGCCAGTGCCGCCCCCAGAGCGCGCCTTGTCCCCGCGTTCACAAGTCACTGCTCGACCGCAGCCCGCGCCCGCCGCTCCGCCTCGACCTGGAGAACACCCCAGACATCCCCGTTCGCCGCCCAAAGCCTCACAGCCACCGCTCGCCGTGGACACCGCCGCTTCGGCCGTGCAGAGCGCCACCTCGCCCAGACCGCGTGCCACCGCCCCTACGACCGCATTCAAGTCCTAGAGCACCGCCCATCGATCGCCATCCCCCGCCATGCCGCTAGCTCGCCGTAGCCATGTCGCCACCGTCGACCGCCCATCCCGCTCGGTCTCACCGTCGGGCCTATAAAAGGAGCCCTCCCCAGCCATTCTTCTCCACACCATTCCACTCCCCTCACCTCTCAGAACCTCACCCACCTCTCGCCGGAGCAAGTGGAGCAGCAGCTCGCCGGAATTGGAACCGGAGCCGCCGCCTCTAGAGGAGAAGGGTGCCGTTGATTTCGACCGCCCCAGGCTCAGCCGCGACCACGCCTCGCCTCACCGTCATCTTCCACTTTGTTTGACCGCATCGCCGACCCCGCTGGAGCCCTGGTACGCCCCTAGTAGACCCCCACCGAGCCGCTAGGGTTCGAGCTTCCCAGCAACCTGTTCGTCGTTGACGATGACCCTCAGCTGTTGATCTCGCTTCTAATCCTACGACCCACAGCGCGCGTACCGTTTCGCGTTTTAAGTGCCGCTGACAAGCGGGACCCCCTGTCAGCTGAGCCCCACGCCGCGGAGTGCCACTGGGCCGGCCCATTTCTTTTCCCGCGCTAGCCCATAGATTCAAATCTCGTTTTTCCTTTTTAGTTAAATCTAGTTTCTGTTCCCTATTTAAAAATTCAATTCAGAGAGTTTTATAAATCCAAATTGTATGAAACCAATTTTGTCTGAAAGGTATTAAAATGATCTATCCAAGCCCGTTGGATGTAATTCAATTAGAGTTATAGATCTCTCCTAATAAAAATAACAAAACAGAAGTTTTTGCAACTTGCAACATTTTTATAAAATCAACCAAGTTAGCTTTTGAGTTGATTCCAACTCTCAAAAATCACATTTCATCATATCTATCTAAATATGTATTAATATTAAGGTTGACATAGAGTGACTTTGTACTAGTACCAAAATAATGCTATATAGGCATTTCTAGTCACTTTAAATCATTAAATAATAAACTTAAACTAAAGTAATATTGATCCAACCTTTAAATCTCATTCCCACATGTTAGAATATGTGGTGAGGACATGTGTCCACAGGAGCCCATATTTTGGTGGTGAATATTAAATTTTAGTTAATATTTCAATGAGTAGAAATTACTTTTCTAAAATAAAAAGGTTGAAAATATTAAATTAAACTTGTGATGCTTGTGATGATAATAGATCATCAATTGCGTGTTTTAGGATGCTACTTAGCCTAGTTAAGTATTGTTTGGTGATTGTCTACTCCCTATGTATTTATAGACGATAGTACCGACCAAGTCTACGAGGAGGAGGAGTTCTACCAAGAAGAAGAAGAAGAAGAAGAAGAAAACTTCAACCCCTGCACCAACCAAGGCAAGATATTGTTAGTAAGCTAGAATTAAACTAGATGGTTTATCAAAGATGCCTTAAGCATGCTTTGATCACACCCCTTTAACTATTAGTACCCCAAGTCTTATTGACAAGTTTTACCTCCCTTAGTTTACACAAAGTTCTTTACTAAATTTTGAAGGTAGCATAAAAAGTATAAAACTTGACCTATTTAGAAACCTTTAGATGTCATTCTATGGCATGAGATTGATCCCATCTTTCCACCATAGTGAACACTCTTAACTTAGTACCTTAGTATAGATCAAAAACTTGAGTCACTTTAGATGGGAACACTTGGTGAAAATGGATTGTGAAAACCTTGGAATGATGAGTCATTCTATTGAGATGATTTGACATGTGTTGAGAGACACAACTGGTTTATGATGATGAAAATGATGAGGCATGAGCCTTAACCCTTTTATAAAAATGATGGTTGGATTCGGATGCGATACCATTCCAAATTTACCGTACAACCACATTACCTGAATTGGGTAAGGCTTAGCTGGAAATTTATATGCATTAGTATTAGTTCCCTCACGGGAGAGGTTTGAGCTGAGGCTACCTCTTAATGTTGTCCACCTATGCAGTGCCCATGATGACTGATGGTCATGTTTGGGAGGCCATGCTCATAGGAGAGGTGCTTGTACTAGGGTGTGTAAAGGGAAGGTTATGTTTGATTATCTGCATACTAAGTATGATGATTCAGGGTTATCCCTGACAGATGTATCGAATCTTGTGGTGAAAGTGTACCACCTCTGCAGAGTGTCAAACTATTCGAATAGCCACGTCCGCGGTTATGGACAATTGGAATGGCCATACTGTTTTGTTGTCAGATGTTTTCTAAATAACTTGAAATGAATGATGAACTTTGACTTGACCACAATAGGGTTGTGTTGATGATAATAGCTTCCCAACTTAAGTGATTCTAGAACTTTACTTTATCTTTCTTTGCTTCTGAACTCAGCTTAGGTTTCAAACTTAATTATATAGTTAACTTAGATTCAGTACTTTAAATTAGAATTATACCACTTGTTAGTAGTAGTTTGCGAGTACTTAAAGAGTACTCATGGCTTTTGTCCCTGGCTATTATCATGGCCAGACTATGAAGGAGATTATCAAGATGATGGTCAGCAGGACGGCTATGATAACTAGGACTATCTGCCTTCGTCAGCATTGCCTGTGCCCCTGAAGATGGACCCCACCGCTATGCTATCGTTTATTTTTCCGCTGCTTGTTGTATTAAAGACTGGATCATGAGATCCTTATTTGTGTAAAACCTTATGTATGGTTTGTAATGGATGATGTACTATGATATCCAATCCGTTATGTCTCACAAAAATGGTAATCCTGGGATTGCGAGGTATGGCATAACGGGCATCTGGGATTAAAAATCCAGGTGTTGACAGTCAAGTACTGGACAAATTCAAATGAATTTGATTCATGTGTGCTAAATGTCTAGTGGATTTAAATCTAGTAAAGTACTAGTATCTCATAGTAAATCTCCAAGTTTGGTATTTGATCAAAGGATTTTGAAGTTATTCAAAATAGTAAGGAGATATGCAATTTGTATAAAACTGAGTGGGAGCTATGAAAGTCTTCACTAAAACAATATGTGATTGACAAAGTGGGAGCAATATGAGTCTCAAACTCAAATATGTAGGAACATATTTTGAGTGGGAGCTTGTAGGAGTAATTCTTAAGCGGGTTAAGAATGAAAGGCACAAATACTTATAAATAATGATTTATAAGATGTAGAAGTTGATAATAGGTGTATTATGATATTATGTAGTATTTCTTAAGGGATTCTGAAAGGGGTTTCAGAATAGAAGTTAATTAAGGAACTGGTCCTTAATGACTCAAATTAGGAATAGTATTAAGTTGAACATCAATGGTTAAAAGAAAGAAAAGGATGATCGTCATCCACTATGTTGAGACATAGGTTCTATCTTAGAAAGCATGATGATAACTTAGCATAATATGTAATCCAAATAAAGAACGTTTAAAAGTGATTAAGTTTGAATCACGGAACGTTTGAGCTAAGTTTGTCCGCAGTGTCTAGTTGAGAACTGTGGACACATTTTCCAAATCCATAAAGGATAAACATATCTTAAAGCATAAGAGTTGTGTTATAAGGGAATATGTTGGAAACTCCTGTAGATACCAACTAAAAGTCAAGTAGGAAGCGAGGTGAACAAAACATCGAAAGTTGCACAGAGTGCACTAGTGTTTTGATGAATACATTTATAATAATAGATAAGGGTACCATCTAAAGTGTTGTATAATGTTATGGCAGGGCTAGTTCGCTTTTAACGTAGAATGATGTGTCCCAGGGCATAGTGCCCATGAGAAAGCCCTCGAGGTTGATCTAACGTCACTATAGGCTCCTGGAATCAGGCCTCGTTCTGCTGCCAAAACGATGATGCGTACACAGATGCTATCATGTGATGATAAAATATTAATGTCAATCAAGGTGACATTAGTAAGTTGCAAAGGATTTGGGACTGTAAAGTACAGACCCAAGACTCAACCTCTTCCATGAGCAAGCATGTTCAGGGTACCGGGTATATGGTGCCAATGATTGAGAACAAATGCAGCTAGTGTATCTATACTCTAGTGCAAGTGGAAGACTGTTGGAAATATGCCCTAGAGACAAATAGTAGTAAGGACTATTATCATATTTCATATAGTTTATGATTAAGTTTTATATCATGCTATAACTGTATTGAGTGGAAACATCAATACACGTGTGATATACAAACAACTAGGGGTTCCCAGTGAAACTCTAGTCACTGGTTCATTGGTCAATAGATGATCATGTTTCCTAATCATGTGGCATTTATGCCAGTTGGAAATGAGGTCATCTCATTCGGAGAATGAGATGATGAACCAATACCCAACCTAAACCTCGTGACCCGATCATGTCATGAAGTTTAAGTTACGATGATTAGAAATGGATCCTCGTAGACTATTCCTTAGACCGTGAGGCTATATCAATCACTCTCTCCCGAGAGTTCTTAGATAGCATCAAACGCCATCTAGTAAAATGGTGGTTATAAAGGTGTGTTCAGGTATTCGGAGGAAACCGTAGAGGCAATATATGTCAAGAGCGGGATTTGTCTGTCCATGTGACGGTAATATACTCAAGGGCCCACTCGGAGAAGTTATATCCAATAGCTGCGCAGCGTGTGATTAGATCACGGGGATATCACTTGTCGGAACGAGTTAAGTAGCATTGTTCAGTAACGAGATTGAACACGACATGCTGATGTCATTGATCAGATCTCGGGCAATGCAAGTATCGAATGACAAAGGGAATAAGACACGATTGTCCCGGTTCAAACGACGAAAGATCTTCGTGGAATGCACAGGGGTCACATGGCCATCCAGGTCTCTCTGTTGATCATTGGTGCGGGAGTGTCCCGACCATGTCTGGAGTGTTCCCGAACCGTGGGGTATCACGCTTAAGGGCTTGATGATGCTTAGAGAGTGTTTATAGGATCTGTAGAATCACCGAAGAAAAGAAGGGAGAAAATCGGAAGGGTTTCGGTAAGTCCGGAGGATGTCCGGAGTGGAGGTGGAAGGTGTTACATGGCCACGGAGATTAGATAATGTGTGAATGAATGTTAAATATTGATTTAATCATTTATTCATAATTATTTAATAAAGAGAAAATCAATTAAAAGGTCAAAAGGCTTAATGGGCCAATTCCGGAGGGAGAGGGCCCATTAGGGAAAAGGAGAAAGGGGAGAAGGGGCAAGGGGCAGGCCGGCTGGGCCTTGCCCCCCCGTGGGGCCCGCTAGTGGCCGACGGCCACCTCGTCCCCCCTCCTCTCCTTTAGTCCCACCCCAGGACTTGAGGGGAGGTAGTACCTCTCCTCCCCCTATATAAAGTGGGGTATTTGGCCTAGAAAATACACCCAATAATCAATAAAGGTCTCCCCACTTTTGGGAGGACCTCTAATTGATATTTTCTCTCTCCCCCTCTCTCTCATGACCGTGGTCCCAATTCTGGACTACGCGAGCGAGAGACATCTTCACCGCGGAGTGCCGTCGCGCCGCGGGATTCGGATCTGGGAGCTCTACTTCCACAACTGCTGATGGATCGGGGAAGCGGGAGTCATCGTCAGGCACCGGACATGTGTAACTCCCCGCGAGGTGTCACACTTGAGGAACTCAAGTCGTTTGAGCCAGAAGGAGCACAAGGACTTCATCACGACCTTGAGGTCGGCTTCGGCTCCTCTACATCAACCACGCTCTCCTGAGCGTTGACAACGCTTTTCGGTCTTCAAGGGTAAGTTCACGAAAAGCCCCTCCCGTTACTATATTACTAATAAATAGGTCCTGACAGCTTCAGGGGTTTAGGGGCGTAGAGTAAAATTTATTGTTTTTATGCGCCGAACCCCTACATTTACTATTACCTATTTACTTGTTGATAGCCTAGTGAAACTTACTTCTATCCACTTGGCTTCTACTGTAGCCTCTGACTATTTACTGAAAGAACAGATACTTCACCATTGGTGAAACTTGCCCCTTTATTTACTCAATGATGTAATATGAACAGTGCATTTCACTGTTCACCACTGAGAGTAAAAATTATCTAACTAACCCCTTATTTTCCTTCTAGTTGTTTATCTTATTTGCAGGAACAAGATCTGGACATATAAGTTTTCGTATAGGAGTAGATAGGTAGTATAGGTTTTAATTGTAACCTTCTTTGTATTCTTTTTTGTAAAAGATCTTGTAAAGATATTATTACAAGTTAATAAAGTTTAATTTCTATTCTTTGTAATCTTATATCTTTGATGTATTTAACACCAGTTGTAACCTTATTATGAAATAAAGAAATAAGAATTTATTTCTTATTAAATTTCCTTGCCTTTAATCCTTATTGTTGATTACTATTTTTGGAAAACCATTCAATATGTTAATGAGGTTTTATTTTGGAAAACCATTCAATATTCAAATATTTTCAAATTGATTTGAATCTGAAATTTGAATTCAAAGTAATTTCCCCAAAATCTTAATACTGCCTAAAGGTCATGCCAAAATTCATAGCAATCACTAACAAGAGCTATTCCTACCTCCAGTTAGCAAAAGAAACTCTGATCCCTTTAGTGTTTTGTTTGGCGACAAATTTACCCTGATTTTACAGATGCATGCATGCACAAATTTATATTCCTATTTCTACCCTTCGTTGGATCCTAATGCTGGGATGTTACAGATGCCTTGGGAATCCCCAAGCTTTGACGCTTGTACTTCTTGAATATTTTTTGGGGGTGACACGGGTGGCATCCCCAATCTTGAGCTTTTGTCCATACTTCATCTTATCACATTACTCTTCCCTACACTCAAAAATTTCCTTCATACAACACTTCACACAATCTTCATTAGCAACATTAGTGCACTCAAGATAATAAGTCTTTTGGTTCAGCTTCAACACAAGGAAAACTTCCATTAGAACACAAGCTACTGTAGAACTTCATTTAATAAGTTGAAATGATCAAAGAGAACTCAAAGAGAAAGAGATTAAGAGGCAAATGCAAATAATGGCAGAAATCTATCAAAATAGACCACCAGGTAAAAAAAATCGAAGACCTTCTGTTGCTCAAATCGAAAAGTGTTGAATTAACTAAAGTTGGATAACAACCTAGGGCAGAAGCACAAAAACTTATAGCTCAAACCGACGTACAGAGTTTTTTCACGATTTTTTACAGTGAAGCACAAAAATCTGTTTCGGGACAGCAAGTTTCCCAAGTATTACTTCTCTCTCATTAGAGGTTACTCTTGGCACAAAAACCACACAAAAATAATAAGGAGAGGTTATTACAGAGGAAATAACTTCCAAGACTCAACTAAAACTTTTGGGTTATCTCCCAATAAGTACTTTTCTTTAACGCCTTTAAGTTAGGCATGATAGTTTGAGAAGATGCTCACATAGGAAATATGAATTGAAGTAAAAGAGAGCATCAAGAAGCAAATTCAAAACACATTTAAGTCTAACCCACTTCCTATGCATAGGAATCTTGTAAAGAAACAAGTCATGAAAGCACAAAACAACAAGTGTAGGAAAGCAAAACAAGTGCAACTTCAAAATTTTCAACATAAAGAGAGGAAACTTAATATTGTTGAGATACATAAAACCATGTTTCCCTCTCTCATAATAACTTTCAGTAGCATCATGAATAAAATTAAAAATATAACAATCACATGAAACAATCTTATCATGAGCCACAGGCATAAAAGAATTAATACTCCCCACATAAACATAGTCATTTTTATTAATTGTAGTGGGAGTGAATTCAACAAAATAGCTATCATTATTATTCTCATCACCATAATCATCAAATATAGGAGGCACATTGTAATCATAATTAATTTTCTCCTCAATAGTAGGTGGACTGAAAATATCATATTCATCATTGTAATCATCGTATATTGGAGGCATAGTATCATCAAAGTAAATTTTCTCCTCCATGCTTGGGGGACTAAAAATATCATGCTCATCAAAACCAGCTTCCCCAAGCTTAGACTTTTCCATAGCATTAGCAATAATGGTGTTCAAAGAATTCATACTAATAACATTACTATTAGCATGCAAATAAAGTTCCAAAGCTATTTTAATTTTCTCTTCAAACACTTCATGTCCTAACTCAAGATAAATACTATAAAGCTCTCTAAATTTTTTTTTGTTTTCCATTAAGCCTAACTAGTAAAAATAAAAAAGAAACAAAAAGATATAATTGCAAAATCTAAAGGGAATAACTTCGAGCACTCACACACCAGCAACCGTACTAGAAGATAGTTTAGTAGCCAGAGGATGTGAGTACCTTTTACCTTACCTCCCCGGCAACGGCGCCAGAAAATAACTTGATGTCTACGCACTTCTATTCTTGTAGAGAGTTGTTGGGCCTCCAAGTGTAGAGGTTTGTAGAACAGCAGCAAGTTTCCCTTAAGTGGATTACCCAAGGTTTATCGAACTCAGGGAGGATGTGGTCAAAGGTATCCCTCTGAAGCAACCCTACAATCAATATACAAGAAGTCTCTTGTGTCCCCAACACACCCAATACACTTGTCAAGTGTATAGGTGCACTAGTTCGGCGAAGAGATAGTGAAATACAAGTGGTATGGATAATTATAAGTGATAACAGTGCCAGAAGATAGCTTGACGGGTAGGAAGAGACTAAAGGCAATCTGAAATAAAGATGGAAGCAAGCAAACATGTAACAGATCTAGTTGCAAATGGTGTTTCAATGCTTATAAACAAGGCCTAGGGATCATACTTTCACTAGTGAACACTCTCATATAAATATCTTCTCTTTATGATCCTACTCCTAACTACTCTCTGGTTGGACACTCTAATCCATGGTAAGGCTATAACAACACTCCTCAAAGTTCGCTTTTCCCATCTAGAGAATGCCACACTGTCACCTTGAGCACTAGATGGTTCCAGCAAACACCACAATTTCATAGAGACATCCAACTCCAAATATAACTCATAACAAGTATTTTTGTAACCTTAGCTAAAGTGCCACACAGTGTGCACACTGTAAACTTCACACACGTGGGGATAAGCAGAGATTCATTAAAGCACTTGAATAGCAGAATAGATCTATAGATTATAAAGCTCATGATCTCATAAGATCACGCATAGAGAGTGAGATGAACACATAGCTACCGGTAGAACCCTTAGCCTCGAGGAAGAAATACTCCATCATCATCATGGGAATTACCAATGGCTATGGAGATGGTGGTGGAGATCGATGGAGATGTCTCCGGGGGCACTTCCCTATCCCGGCAGGGTGCCGGAACAGAGACTTCTGTCCCCTGAATCTCCCCTTCAGTGGAGGCGGCGCTACGGAACTTATCGTGGCTGGAGGCTAGATTATTTTGGGTTTTCTCATCGGGAGGCTTCTTATAGGCGAAAGGGCAAGGTCGGTGGAGGCCAGAGGGGCCCACACAACCTGGTGGCACGGCCAGGGGGACCCGCGCCACCCTATGGTGTGGCCAGCCCCTGGTCCCTCTCCGTCTCGTCTTCTGGCTCCGTGAGTCTTCCGGTAAAATATCGACTTTGGCTTTTGTCTCGTCCAATTCCGAGAATATTCATTTTTTGACTTTTCTGGAACCAAAAACAGGAGAAAGCAGGCAACTGGCACTGTGGCATCTTGTTAATAGGTTAATTCCGGAAAATGTGTAAAAGTACTCCAAAGTGTGGAGAAAACATAAGAAAGTAGATATAAAACAAGCATGGAACATCTAAAATTATAGATACGTTTGCAATGTATCAACACCCCCAAGCTTAACTCCTGCTCGTCCTCGAGTAGGTAAGTGATAAAAGAAAAGAATAATTTTTGAGGTGACATGCACCATCACAATCTTGATCAAGGCATTTGTAACATTGATAGTTGGGATCATAGTAATTTAACATAGATATGAAAGATATAGTTCTAATAATAAGACATAGCAACTATGTTGTAGCATGAAAAGGTACAAACTGTTGGGAATATGCCCTAGAGGCAATCATGGTTGATGATATTTCCCAAAGTATTCATAAAGTAAAGTTGTCCTTGTATGAACATCAGATATGTATCACTGAATACGTGATTCAGTTGTGGAACTATGTATTCATGATTGTTCATATCAGATTGTCCTTGGTTGTTGAGGTTGTGCTGGACACACAACTTAGACCAATGTGCAAGTCGGCTGATGACATGGTTCCACTTGTCATGGGCATGGTGATGCTATTCCGACTTACACTGATTCGGCTAAAGAGTTTAGCGAGTCGAACTGACCCACGGTTGAGATGCAACGAGCATGTTGTCATTTGCAGTCTCAAGCAATGGAATCCTTTGACGTGAGGTGATTGCATGATCCGAGTTGTAGATCTCCAACTTAGGTTCTATCAAACGTTGTTCCGTAAATGGGCCGTTATAAAGGTAGAGTTCGGGTTGGCTTTGAAGCAAGCTGCGTGACGTGGATTACCAAGATGGGATTTGCCCCTCCGTAATGGAGATATATTCTCTGGGCCCTCTCGTGTGATTTGATTCAGAAGCATGGCCATGCGCTACTCAGTTAAGTGTTAACTGAGGAGTCGGACTAAGAGTTAGTCCAGTGAATCACATATCATGGTACGAGAAGAGAGTTAAGCTATTAAAGGAATGACAACTACTCGCCTATAGCTTAACAGATATATTGTGAGGCAAAGGGACTTGGATGAAAGTCACATTGAAGGTTCGTCTTCTGACTTTACGGCACTTGGGAGTTGGCACGTCTTGTTAGAGGCTGCTACCATCTATCGACTTGAGACCGAGTGTTCATGGAAGTGAGTTGGACTCAAAGCCATGACGAGATACTTGGAGGAGTAGCTCATGTCGTGTCTAGGTGTACGTGAACCTACAGGGTCACACACTTAAGGGTAAGGAGCCCATGTGGATTAGATCCATGTGGAGATTGGAGTACAGCCTAGATGGGCCACAAGCGTTGGGCCCAACTAGGAGTGTATATAAGTGGAGTGACAAGGGATAGTCCCTGACCTAGCCGTCACTTTCTCCACTTCCATTTCGGGCTAGACAGGATCTAGCAATCCTCTGTCTGAAGCTCCTTCCTGTATGTGTGGATACCGGTAGAGGCGTTGCACGTGCGGCGCTGAAGATGGGGAAGCTCGTGGGGATCTGGCGAAGGAGTTCGTGGGATCCGGTATAGCTGTCCATGGGATGCGGAGGTCTGTCCGTGGGATCGTTCGGCACTGCTTCGACGCGCTACATCAACTTCTGCATCTGCTCGTCTAGCGGTAATCTCGTGGCCTATTACCTGACCTGGATCTTGGGAGTACCGCGTTAGGGAAAAAGTTTTGTTTATCTCTGCGTGGCCCAGCAGTGGTATCAGAGCGAAAGCTTCTTGTTTTAGGCTCTAGATCTGTGCGTATGTGATATGCACGAGGTGGTGTATGAGATCCACTTAGGGTTTCGGTGGTTGATCTATGAGATAGATCGGTTTTGTGCAAGATTGATTGGATCAATCGCATTCGGGGGTGCATGGAAGATCAGGTGCGGATGATCAATGAGATTGGTCAGATCTGCACAGGGATCAGATTTGGACAAAAGTGTTTTATCCAATGCAGGAATCCATGGTTCGGAATGCAGATTAGATCGTTGGGACCACCGGCTTCGCCCTGTCGTAGCGCATTAGATGTCGTTGTGAGGTTCACAATGCCGGTAGATATCGTATCTATGCATAACTTGTTTTTGCAGGAAGTTGTGAATGGTATGGCTTATGTGCATGTGATGTGTGTAATCCATACGTGATCTATGTATCTCGGGTTTGTCAGCTGGCTGGAGCCAAAGTGTTGTCACTGTTATTGTACAACGACCTGCGTGTCGGCATGATATGCCATCTTCTTGTAAATTCCTTAGTGCTAGTGTAGCATGTTTGGAGGACTTGAAGGACACTACAGCCAAAGGCATGACAAATAGGTTCATGGAGATGGAGATCACCATGAAGGGAGCCATACCATTTCACATTATAATTGGATTATTTTGTGTGATTGTTATCTCTCTAGTTTTACCCCTATGAGATAGTGGTTAAACTTTAATCCCTCAAAGAAGGTCTACTCGGTCTCCCCGCCGGTGCTGCACCATCACAAGTCGGACATTCTTGGTAGTGGGCTCATAAAATTGAGGTGCTACCAATTCTTTTCGACTAGATGGGTTCGAGTCGGACTCTTACAATGAAAGCACTTGGTAAGCTAGACGGGTCTATCACAACGATTGTGGGGCTCGGGGAGAGGGCGGTCGGGAGCCGGGGCATGTTGTTGGAGATATGCCCAAGAGGCAATAATAAAAGTGGTTATTATTATATCTTTGTGTTTATGATGAATGTTACATCCCATGCTATAATTGTATTATTAGGAAACACTAATACTTGTGTGTTTTGTAAACATAAAAGAGTCCCTAGTAAGCCTCTTGTTGAACTAGCTTGTTGATTAATAGATGATCATGGTTTCCTGATCATGGACATTGGATGTCATTAATAACAAGGTCATATCATTAGGAGAATGATGTGATGGACACACACCCATAGTAAGTGTAGCATAAGATCAAGTCATTTAGTTCGTATTGCTACAAGCTTTCAAATGCATAGTAACCTAATCCTTCGACCATGAGGTTATGTTAATCACCATCACCGGATGGGTACTTTGATGACATCAAACACCACTTCGTAACTGGGTGGTTATAAAGGTGTCATTGGGTATTCTGAAAGTATGTGTTGAAGCGCATGGACCAAGATTGGGATTTGTCCATCCATATGACGGATAGATATGCTTTGGGCCCTCCCGGTGGAATGTCATCTAGTAAGCTTGCAAGCATGTGACTGGGTCACAAGGGATGACATAACATGGAACGAGTAAAGAGTACTTATCAGTAACGAGGTAGAACTAGGTATGGAGATACCGACGATCAAACCTCGGATAAGTAGAATATCGCGTGACAAAGGGAATTGGTTTCGTATGTTAATGGTTCTATCGATCACGAAGTCATCGTTGAGTATGTGGGAGCCGTTATGGATCTACAGATCCCGCTGATGGTTATTAATCGGAGAGGTGTCTCCATCATGTCTGCATATTCACGAACCGTAGGGTGACACACTTAAGGTTTGAAGTTGTTTTAAGTAGATATGGAATGTGTGTTGGAGACCGAATGTTGTTCGGAGTCTCAGATTGGATTTGGGACATCACGAGGAGATCCAGAATTGTCCGAGGAATAAGATTCATATAATGGGGATCGTTTTCTAAGTTAGGAAATGTTCCAGAGTGTTTATATGGGGATTCTAGAAGGTTTCGGAATGTTCCGGAAGGTTCTAGAAGATTTTTTGGAGTTTACTTGAAAACCGAGAAAGGATAAAGGAAAACTTGGACGATAAGTAAGGGAAACTTGGGGGGAAGGACTCCCCCCCAAGCTCCCTTGTGCGTCGGCCCTAGGAGGTGGGCCTAGGGGTGGGAACCCTAAGCCGCACCCCTCCCTCTATATATAGAGGGGTGGAGGCGCCACCCCCCTTTGCCCCCTCCCACTCCAAACCCTATCCGCCTCTCTCCTCCTCCTTCCATTTGCTCTGGCTTAGGCGAAGCCCTGCAGAATTCTCTACTCCACCACCACCACCACGCCGTCGTGCTGCTGGGATTCCGTGGAGAGATCTACTACCTCCGCTACTCGCTGGAACGGGGAGAGGAATGTCTGCTTCGACTCGGCACGTGTGACCGACTGCAGAAGCGCTGCAGGAACGCGGCGCCGGAAGGATCGTCTACTCGATCTTGAGATAGGCAACTGATCGTCTACATCAACCACGAGATCCGATCTCGCACAAGGCTTTCGGATCTACAAGGGTTAGTACAGATCTATCTCGTTGCACATGTCTAATAGATTAGATCTTGGCTTTTATCTAGATTAGATCTGGGTTTTGTTCGTTCTTGCGGTAGAAATTTTTTGTTTTCCATGCTACGAACCCATCAGTGGTATCAGAGCCTTGTCTATGCGTAGATCTGTTGCACAAGTAGAACACAATGGTTTTGTGGGCGTTGGTGCTCGTGCCGTCTTTTGCTTTGTGTACTTTGCATCTTGCGGTATGGTGGGATGCAGCGGCTCGGGCTAACCTTACATGTCATCGCACATGAGACTTGCTCCACGCTTGTCGTGTAACTTGCTTTGCACAAGTGGCTTTGCGGGTGTCTGTCTCTCCCACCATAGTATATATCCAATTTACACTTTGTACTTGATAGCACTTGTATCAACGTTGTGGTTCAGTTTTGTAGGTAAGATCCGTTCTTATTCGAAAGCCCCAAACCACGTAAAACATGCAAAGAAAATTAGAGGCATCTAACTTGTTTTTGCAGGGGTTTTGTGATGTGATATGGCCATCATGTGATTGTGATTATATTTGATGTATGCAATGATCCTTGTTGTAATATGGCAACCGGCAGGAGCCTAAGGGTTGTCTTTAATTATGTTAAGACATGCGTGTCTATTCATCTTGTAATAGCTTTATTCCAAGTAGTTGTAATTATTGCTAGTGATGATGGACAACCATGAAGCGGCGCCACTGACTTTGATGCAATGCTGGTGATGATGGAGATCATGTCCGTGCTTTGGAGATGGAGACCAAAGGCATAAGAAGAAAGGGCCATATCATATCACACTAATTATGAATTGCCTGTGATGTTAATCCTTTATGCATCTTGTATTGATTAGATCGCGACGGTAGCATTATAAGATGATCCCTCTCACTAAATATCAAGTAATAAAGTGTTCGTCCTTAGTTGGCACCGTTGCTAAGACTCGTCGTTTCGAAGCATCTCGTGATGATCGGATGTGATAGATTCTACGTGTCCATACAACGGGTGCAAGCCAGATTTGCACATGCGGAAACTAAGGTTGATCTTGACGAGCCTAGCATGTACAGACATGGTCTCGGAACACGGAATACCGAAAGGTAGAGCATGAATCACATAAATGATATGATGAACATGAAGATTGTTCGCCGATGAAACTACATCTACTCTCGTGAAGATTGGACTTGGTGTAGTGGACTTGGTTCATGTAATCACTAAGACAATGTGAGGGATGTTGTTCTGAGTGGGAGTTCACCTAGTTAATTTAAGAATTAAAATTGAACTCAATTTATCATAAACTTAGTCTACACTACTTGCAAATTTGTTGTAGATTATGGCGAACCTCTCCATCAATTTCAATGCGTTCCTAGAGAAAGAAAAGCTTAAGAACAATGGAAGCAACTTCATGGACTGGCTCCATGGACTGAAGATTGTCCTCAGGGCTGGTCAGTTGACCTATGTGCTCGAAGCACTGCTAGGTGACCCACCTGCAGAAGATGCCACCGATGACGTAAAGAATGTTTACGCCACTCGGAAAACTCATTACTCCACAGTTCAGTGTGCCATCCTATACGGTTTAGAAACGGAGCTTCAGAAGCGCTTTGAGCACCATGACCCGTTCGAGATCATTAAGGAGCTCAAGCTCATTTTTGAGACTCATGCGGCCGTGGAGAGCTATGAGGCCTCCGAAAAGTTCTTTAACTGTAAGATGGAAGAGGGTAGCTCTGTTAGCGAGCACGTGCTCACCATGTCTGGGCACGCAAACAAGCTACAAGAGTTGGGGATAACGATTCCTAATGAGTTAGGGATTCACCGTGTCCTCCAATCACTGCCACCGAGTTATAAGAACTTTGTGATGAACTACAATATGCACTGCATGAACAAGACGTTGTCTGAACTATCGTCCATGCTGAAAACTGCTGAAGTGGAGATCAAAAAGGAGCACCAAGTGTTGATGGTCAATAAGACCACCAATTTCAAGAAACAGGGCAAGCCTAAGAACAAGGGCAACTTCAAGAAGGACAGCAAGAAAGCTGCCGCACCTACTAAGAAGCCCAAGGCTGGTCCTAAGCCTGAAACTGAATGCTTCTACTGCAAGGGTGCCGGTCACTGGAAGCATAACTGCCCCAAGTACCTGGCGGATCTAAAGAACGGCAACATGAAGAAGAAAGGTATATTCTATATACATGTTATTGATGTGTATCTTACTAGTAATCGTAGAAATACCTGGGTATTTGATACTGGTTCGGTTGCTCATATTTGTAACTCGAAACAGGAGCTGCGGAATAAGCGAAGACTGGCGAGAGACGAGGTGACGATGCGCGTTGGAAATGGCTCCAAGGTTGATGTGATCACCGTCGGCACGCTCCCTCTGCATCTACCTTCGGGATTAGTTTTAAATTTGAATAATTGTTATTTGGTGCTTGCGTTAAGCATGAACATTATATCTGGATCTTGTTTATTGTGAGACGGTTACTCTTTTAAGTCTAAGAATAAAGGTTGTTCGATTTATATGAGTAATATCTTTTATGGTAATGCACCTGAGATGAATGGTTTATTCTTACTGAATCTCGATAGTAGTGATACACATGTTCACAACATAGATGCTAAACGAACAAAATTGAATGATAATTCTACATACATGTGGCACTGTCGTCTTGGTCACATTGGAGTGAAGCGTATGAAGAAGCTCCATTCTGATGGACTTCTTGAATCACTTGATTTTGAATCACTTGAAAGATGCGAAGCATGTCTAATGGGTAAAATGACTAAGACTCCATTCTCTGGAATAATGGAGCGAGCTATAGACTTATTGGAAATAATACATACCGATGTGTGCGGTCCAATGAGTGTAGCATCGCGTGGTGGATATCGTTATGTTCTCACTTTCACGGATGACTTAAGTAGATACGGGTATGTCTACTTTATGAAACATAAGTCCGAAACTTTCGAGAAGTTTAAGGAATTTCAAAGTGAAGTGGAAAATCATCGTAACAAGAAGATTAAGTTTCTGCATTCTGACCGCGGAGGTGAATATCTAAGTTATGAGTTTGGCATGCATTTAAAGAAATGTGGAATACTTTCGCAGTTGACACCGCCAGGAACACCAGAGCGTAATGGTGTGTCCAAACATCGTAATCGAACTCTCTTAGATATGGTTCAGTCTATGATGTCTCTTACAGATTTACCGCCATCGTTTTGGGGCTATGCATTAGAGACAGCCGCATTCACTTTAAATAGGGCACCATCTAAATCCGTTGAAACGACACCGTATGAATTGTGGTTTGGAAAGAAACCTAAGTTGTCGTTCCTTAAAGTTTGGGGTTGCGAAGCGTATGTAAAGAAGTTACAACCTGATAAGCTTGAACCCAAAGCGAAGAAATGCGTCTTCATAGGATACCCTAAAGAAACAATTGGGTATACCTTCTATCATAGATCCGAAGGCAAAGTTTTCATTGCCAAGAATGGATCCTTTATTGAGAAAGAGTTTCTCTCGAAGGAATTGACTGGAAGGAAAGTAGAACTCGACGAGGTTATTGAACCTTCTCTCGAAGTTGAGAGTAGCGCAGCACCGGAAGATGTTTTTGTACCGCCTGCACCAATTGGAGAGGAAGCTAATGATGGTGATCATGAAACTTTGAACGAAGTTGCTGCTAAACCTCACAGGTCAACGAGAGTTCGTACCACTCCTGATTGGTATGACCCTGCCTTGAACATCATGTTGATGGACAACACTGATGACCCTGCGATGTATGAAGAAGCTATGGTGAGCCCAGATTCTGACAAATGGCTAGAAGCCATGAAATCCGAAATGGGATCCATGGACGAAAACCAAGTATGGACTTTGGTAGACTTACCGGATGGCTGTAAGGCTGTCGAGAACAAATGGATTTTCAAAAGAAAAACAGATGGTGATGGTAATGTTACCGTCTATAAAGCTCGACTTGTCGCGAAAGGGTTCCGACAAATTCAAGGAGTTGACTACGATGAGACATTCTCACCAGTAGCGAAGCTAAAGTCTGTGAGGATTTTGTTAGCAATTGCTGCATATTTCGATTATGAGATTTGGCAGATGGATGTCAAAACGGCGTTCCTTAATGGTGACATTGAGGAAGAGTTGTATATGGTACAACCCAAGGGTTTTGTCGATCCTAATGATGCTGACAAGGTATGCAAACTTCAGCGCTCCATTTATGGACTGAAGCAAGCATCCCGGAGTTGGAATCAACGTTTTGATAAAGTAATAAAAAACTTTGGATTTATACAAACTTATGGAGAAGCTTGTAACAAGAAAGTGAGTGGGAGCTCTGTAGCATTCCTAGTACTATATGTAGATGACATATTGTTGATTGGGAATGATATAGAACTTCTTAATAGCGTCAAAGCCTATTTGAATAATAGTTTTTCAATGAAGGATCTTGGCAAAGCGGCATATATTCTAGGCATCAAGATTTATAGAGATAGATCAAGACGCCTAATAGCGCTTTCACAAAGTACATACTTGGACAAAGTTCTAAAGAAGTTTAGAATGGAAGAGAGCAAGAAAGTGTTCGTGCCCATGTTGTCAGGTAAGACCTTGAGTAAGACTCAAAGTCCAGCTACGGCAGAAGATAGAGAGAAGATGAATAATATTCCCTATGCCTCGGCCATAGGTTCTATCATGTATGCCATGCTGTGTACAAGACCGGATATAGCACATGCTGTTAGTTTGACTAGCAGATATCAAAGTGATCCTAGAATGGAGCACTGGACAGCGGTCAAGAATATCCTAAAGTACCTAAATAGGACTAAGGATATGGTTCTTTCTTATGGAGGTGATGAACAGCTTGTTGTAAACAGTTACACTGATGCTAGTTGGAACACCGATCCAGATGACTCGAAGTCACAGTCTAGATACGTATTTATTTTCAATGGTGCTGCAGTGAGCTGGAGGAGTGCCAAGCAAAGCATTGTGGCGAAATCTTCAACTGAATCGGAATACATAGCTGCTTCGGAGGCTGCACAAGAAGCCATATGGATGAAGGAGTTCATTACTGAACTTGGCGTGGTTCCTAGTGTGTTGGACCCCATGGCCATCTACTGTGACAACACATGTGCCATAGCTAATGCACAGGAGCCAAGGTCACATAGCAAGCTGAAGCACATCAAGCTACGTTTCCATGCTATTCGCGAGTATGTCCGAGATGGTGACATAAAGATTTGCAAAGTACACACTGATCTGAATGTGGCAGATCTGTTGACTAAACCTCTCCCTAGAGCAAAGCATGACCAACACCAGAACGCCATGGGTGTTAGGTATATTACCATGTAATCTAGATTATTGACTCTAGTGCAAGTGGGAGACTGTTGGAGATATGCCCAAGAGGCAATAATAAAAGTGGTTATTATTATATCTTTGTGTTTATGATGAATGTTTACATCCCATGCTATAATTGTATTATTAGGAAACAATAATACTTGTGTGTTTTGTAAACATATAAGAGTCCCTAGTAAGCCTCTTGTTGAACTAGCTTGTTGATTAGTATATGATCATGGTTTCCTGATCATGGACATTGGATGTCATTAATAACAAGGTTATATCATTAGGAGAATGATGTGATGGACACACACCCATAGTAAGTGTAGCATAAGATCAAGTCATTTAGTTTGTATTGCTACAAGCTTTCAAATGCATAGTAACCTAATCTTTCGACCATGAGGTTATGTTAATCACCATCACCGGATGGGTACTTTGATGACATCAAACAACGCTTCGTAACTGGGTGGTTATAAAGGTGTCATTGGGTATTCTGAAAGTATGTGTTGAAGCGCATGGACCAAGATTGGGATTTGTCCATCCATATGACGGATAGATATGCTTTGGGCCCTCTCGGTGGAATGTCATCTAGTAAGCTTGCAAGCATGTGACTAGGTCACAAGGGATGACATAACATGGAACGAGTAAAGAGTACTTATCAGTAACAAGATAGAACTAGGTATGGAGATACCGACGATCAAACCTCAAGCTCCCTTGTGCGTCGGCCCTAGGAGGGGGGCCTAGGGGTGGGAACCCTAGGCCGCACCCCTCCCTCTATATATAGAGGGGTGGAGGCGCCACCCCCCTTTGCCCCCTCCCACTCCAAACCCTAGCCGCCTCTCTCCTCCTCCTTCCATCTGCTCTGGCTTAGGCGAAGCCCTGCAGAATTCTCTACTCCACCACCACCACCACGCCGTCGTGCTGCTGGGATTCCGTGGAGAGATCTACTACATCTGCTGCTCGCTGGAACAGGGAGAGGAAGGTCTGCTTCGACTCCGCACATGTGACCGACTGCGGAAGCGCTGCCGGAACGCGGCGCCGGAAGGATCATCTACTCGATCTTGAGATCGGCAAGTGATCGTCTACATCAACAACGAGATCCGATCTCGCAAAAGGCTTTCGGATCTACAAGGGTTAGTACAGATCTATCTCGTTGCACATGTCTAATAGATTAGATCTTGGCTTTTATCTAGATTAGATCTGGGTTTTGTTCGTTCTTGCGGTAGAAATTTTTTGTTTTCCATGCTACGAACCCATCACATGTGATGCCACCCGATCAACAGGAGTCGCATGAGATGCGATTGGCAAGGAGTTGCCTACCTAGGTCACTTGACGGCTAGCGATGATGCTAAAGCTCACTAGTCGGCTTGCTTATTTAGGGTCCTGAATCACTAAGTAACCATCGGAGGGATGTTGGTTCTAGTGGGAGCATACGTATTAAAATGTTTAATACGCCTGCTCTTTTATGAATACTTGTCTTAAGTGTTTTGCATATTTCTGTTGTAGATAATGGCACCTAGTAGCAGTCTCCCTCAGTTATCTAGTTTTGCTTTGAGGACCATTCTAGAGAAACATAAACTTAATGGAACAAACTTCACCAACTGGTATCGTAATCTGAGAATTGTTCTCAAACAAGAAAAGAGGGACCATGTTCTAGACAACCCGCTTCCAGATGTGCCGAATGAGAATGCTAGTGTCGCAGCAACCAATGCCTACCATAGAACATGTGATGAGTCTACATAAATTAGTTGTCTTATGCTTGCTCACATGGAACCGGACTTGCAGTAGCAGTTCGAGAATGTTGAGGCCTACGATATGATTGAAAGCCTCAATATGTTCCAAGCTCAGGCAAAGACCGAGAGGTATCAAGTCTCTCAAGCTTTGTTGAGTTGTAAGCTTAAGGATGGTGATCCACTGAGTCTGCATGTAATCAAGAAGGTTGGTTATGTGCAGTCTCTGGAAAGGCTTGGCTACCCCATTAGCGAAGAGTTCGCTACGGATATAATTCTGAATTCTCTTCCTAGTGTGTATGGTTAGTTCATATCGAATTACCACATGCATGGTATGGATAAGAAGCTCACTGAATTACATGGGATGCTTAAGCAGGCAGAGGTTGATCTCAAGAAAGGTACTAGCCAAGTGTTGGTGGTACAGAATAAGGCTAAGTTTAAGAAGAGTTCTTGGACTAAGAAGAAGAAGGCTAAGTTAGGGGTAATGCTCAGGATGAGATCCCAAGCGTTTCCTCAGGGGCTAAGTCATCTCCTTCAGCCGGATCCGCTTGTTTCTATTGCAAGACGGATGGCCACTGGAAGAGGAATTGCAGCAAGTATTTGGCGGATAAAGCCAAGAGTGGAGGTGTGACTTCCAACTCAGGTACACTTGTTTCCAATGTTATAGACCTTTATCTTGCTGATGCACCCGGTAGTTCTTGGGTATATGATATCGGATCAGTCATTCATATCTGCAACTCGTTGAAGGGACTGGTAAGAACTAGGGGCGTAGTAAGAGGCGAGGTTGACATTCAGGTCGGCAACAAAGCAAGAGTTGCTGCATTGGAAGTCGGCACGATGCAACTTCATTTACCTTCAGGATTCTTAATGGAACTAAATAATTGTTATTATGTTCTAGTGCTTAGTCGAAACATCATTTCTGCCTCATGCTTGATGAGACAAGGCTATGAGTCTAATATTAAGAACAATGGTTGTTCTTTATATTTGAATGATATGTTTCACGGCTTTGCACCCGTTCAGAACGGGTTGTTTATTTTGAATCTTGATGGTAGGCCGGTCTATAACGTAAATGTGAAAAGGTTGAAACCAAATGATCTGAATATGACTTACTTTTGGCACTGTCGACTTGGTCATATAAGTTGGAAACGCATGAAGAAGCTCCATGATGATGGACTCCTAACTTTGTTCGACTTGGAGTCATTCTAGACATGCGAATCCTGCTTTCTGGGCAAGATGACCAAGACACCTTTTGCAAGGAGTTGTGAAAGGGCGTCTGACTTGTTGGGACTAGTACATAGTGATGTATGTGGTCCAATGAGTGCGATAGCCAGGGGTGGTTATGAGTACTTCATTACCTTCACTGATGATTTGAGTAGATATGGATATGTCTACTTGATGAAACATAAGTCGGAAGCCTTTGAAAAGTTCAAAGAATTCCAGAATGAAGTACAGAATCAGCTCGGCAAGAAAATAAAGTTTCTTCGGTTGGACTGAGGAGGCGAGTACATGAGCCATGAGTTTGATGACAATCTAAAGAGTTGTGGAATAGTTCCTCAGCTCACTCCGCCGGGTACACCACAGAGGAACGGTGTGTCAGAACGGCAGAATCGGACCTTGTTGGACATGGTACGATCAATGATGAGTCGGACAGATATACCTTTATCATTTTGGGGTTATTGTCTAGAAACTGCAGTGTTCACACTAAACAAAGTACCATCAAAATCGGTAGAGAAGACACCACATGAGATGTGGACTGACAAGAAGACGAGTTTGTCTTTTCTTAAGATTTGGGGTTGTGAGGCTTTTGTCAAGCGACTTCAGTCGGACAAGCTTGCAGCCAAGTCGGGTAAGTGTATTTTCGTTGGGTATCCAAGGGAAACCTTGGGTTACTACTTCTATAACCGAGAAGAGGGCAACGTGTTTGTCGCTCGGAACGGTGTCTTCCTTGAGAAAGAGTTTCTCAGTCAGGAAGTCAGTGGGAGTACGGTGCGGCTCAAAGAAGTTCGAGAGGTACCGGTCAGTAGCGATTTGGTGAAAGCCTTGGAGGTTGAGCCAGTCGTGGTAGCTGAGCCAGCAGCTGCACCTACACTGCGAAGATCGGCAAGATTGCGAAGTGTTCGTGATGTATTACTATTAGACAGTGATGAGCTGTCAACTTATTCGGAAGCGATGGTGGGTTCTGATTTTGAGTCATGGCTTGGAGCCATGAGATCTGAGTTAAAGTCCATGGATGAAAATCAAGTTTGGAACTTTGTTGATCTGCCAGACGGTGCAAGACCCGTCGAGTGCAATGGGTCTTTAGAAGAAAACTGATATGGATGGAAATGTTTCTATCTATAAGGCACGGCTTGTCGCAAAGGGGTTCCGGCAGGTTCAAGGAGTTGACTACGATGAGACTTTCTCACTCGTAGCGATGCTTAAATCAGTTCGGATCATGTTAGCTATAGCAGCCTATTTCGACTATGAGATATGGCAGATGGATGTCAAAACGGCTTTCCTTAATGGAAAATTAACTGAGGACGTGTATATGATACAGCCCGAGGGTTTTTTCGATCCGGATAATGCTGACAAGGTATGCAAACTTCAGAAATCCATCTATGGGTTGAAGCAAGCATCTCGGAGTTGTAACATTCGCTTTGATGAGGTAGTCAAATCATTTGGCTTCATCAAGAGTGATCATGATTCTTGTTTATACAAGAAATTTAGTGGGAGCATGATACATTGCAAATGTATCTATAATTTTTGATGTTCCATGCTTAGTTTTATCCACTTTCTTGTGTTTTGTTCCAACTTTGGAGTACTTTTCATATGATTTCTTGGACTAACCTATTAACAAGAGCCACAGTGCCAGCTGCCTGTTTTCTACTGTTTTTGGTTCTAGGAAAGTCAGAAAATGAATATTCTCGGAATTAGACGGGACAAAATCCAAAGTGCCTATTTTTCCGAAAGGGATCAAGTGCCAGAATACGAGACGAAGAGGGGCCAGGGGCCGGCCACACCACCTGGCCACGCGGCCAGGCCTGGCCCGTGCCAGGGGGTGGTGTGGTGGCTCCCGGCACCCCCTCGGCCTCTCCTTCTGCCTATAAGTTGCCCTCGGGACGAAAACCCTAAGTACCCGATCAAAAATCCACGAAAGAGTCTGTAGCCGCCGTCATCTCCATCCCTAGATCGGGAGGGATCTGAAGCTCTTCCCGGCACCCTGCCGGAGAGGGGAATTCACCCTGGAGGCCTTCTTCATCACCATGCAAGCCTCCGGTGTGATGCGTGAGTAGTTCATCCTTGGACTACGGATCCATGTAGTAGCTAGATGGCTGGTTTCTCCTCCTTTGTGCTTTCATGTTTAGATCTTGTGAGCTCCGTTCATGATCAAGATCATCTATTTGTAATCCATACATGTTGTGTTTGCGGGGATCCGATGGATATTGAGATGCTATTTCAGATTGATTATTGATTCTATCATGTCTTTGTTATTTGAGATCTTGCATGCTTTCCGTTGTTAGTAGCTATCTTGGCCAAGTAGATGCTAGCAACTCCAAGAGTTAGTATTTATGCTCGATAGTGGGTTCATGCCTCTGGTAATCTGGGGAAGTGACAGCAATCTCTAAGGTACTAGATGTGCTGTTGCTACTAGGGAGAAAACAACGATCCTTTGTTCATAAAACAATTATATTGTTTACTTTACATGCAGTTCGTAAAGCAATAATCTGTTGCTTGCAACTTAATACTGGAGGGGGTTCGGATGATAACCTGAAGGTGGATTATTAGTCATAGATGCAGTTGGATGGCGGTCTATGTATTATGTTGTAATGCCCAATCAAGTCTCAGAGGAGTCAAGATGATTAGTATATGCATCTATTGCTTTCTCGGTGTTTGTCAATTGCCCCGCTGTAATTTGTTTACCCAGCATGATATCTATCTAAGGAGAGCCACCTCTAGTGAACTATGGATCCCGGTCCTTTACTTTACACACAATCTACAATCTTTTACTGCTTTGTGTTTACTTTCTGCAAACTTTTACTTCTTTCCATTCGATACGTTTAATCCTTTGTTTTCCACAAAACACGGTGAGATTGACAACCTCATTGCAAGTTGGGGACAAAGTTCTGTGGTTGTGTTGTGTAGGTCTCCACGTTGCTACTAGCACCGGTAGTGCGCCCTGCCAAAGCTTAGCTAGTAACACCTTTGGGGTGTTTCCTTGCTCCTACTGGTTTGATTAAACCTTGGTCTCATAACTGAGGGAAAACTTGCTGATGTGCTCATCATACCTTCCTCTTGGGGTTCCCAACGAGCTCTACATCAACCACGAGCCAGCAAAGATATTTTATGGCGTCATTGCCGGGGATTCAAGGACATATTCACAAGGGGAGTCCCTCATAACCAATCTCTTTACTTTGTTTTTTTGTTTTGCTTAGCTTCTTTTTGCTTTGTTTGCTTGTTTTGTTCTTCAAAAAACACAAAAAAAATTAGTTTTGCTTGTTTGCTTTCTTATTTGAAAAACACAAAAAAATTAAGTCTCCTTTAGTAGTCACCTCTCCCTTAGCTCAGCATGTTGATCCCTACTTTCACCCTGAAAGACCTTCCAATTGGTAGTGGTTCTATAATTGGGAAAGTTAACATTGAAGAATTCTTTAATCATCTTAGTAAGCATGAATATACTGAGGATAGATCCCTTGTAGAACTTGCTCCAAACTATGAGATTGCTGCAGCTTCTTTAATTCACATGTTAGAAGCTAGGTTTGTTAACCTCAACCCCTTAATGCAAGTAATGTTTCTTAAGCTTAAAGAAATTAAAGACCCTGAAAAGAGGGATTTTATTCTAGAAACTTTGTTTAAGGAGTTCTATGATGTTGCCAAAGAAGCTAGAATTTTTTTTGAACGTTTCAATATGCTAGGATCATGTGTAGATGCGGTTGGTACACGAGAAAAGATGAACAAAACCGAACCTAATGGGGAGGAACCTAAGATACCAATACCCTTCAAACTAGTAGCAATACATGATGCCGTAGAAAAGAATCTTGATTGGATTGTTCCTGCAAACCCTTTTGATGAGAATAGTAAACCTAAGAGTATTGAGAGAGGGTCCTATAGAACTTACTTGGATGATATACCTTGCCTTGTTGAAAATATTTCTGGTATTGATCTTAATGCTTCTTCATTTGAGAACACTTGATTCTTTCTTTGCTTCTTATGCCTAACTTAAAGGCGTTAAAGAAAAGTACTTGTTGGGAGATAACCCAAGAGTTTTAGATGAGTCTTGGAAGTTATTACCTCTGTAATAACCTCTCCTTATCATTTTTATTTTCTTTTTGTGCCAAGAGTAACCTCTAATGAGAGTGAAGTAATGATTGGGAAAGTTGCTGTCCTGAAACAGATTTTTGTGCTTCACCGTAAATATTCCCGAGAGAGCTCTGTACGTCGAATTGAGCTGTAATTGTTTGTTCTTCTGCCCCAGGTTGTTATATAATTTTCGTTAGTTCAACACTTTTTGATTGGAGCAACAGAAGGGCTTCGAAAAAATTCGTCTTTACCTGCTGGTCTGTTTTGACAGATTTCTGCCATTTTCAGCATTTGCTTTCTTGTTGGTTCCTTCTTGAGTTCTTTTGGGGAATTGAGCTTTTTGAGGGAAGTGCTACAGTAGCTAGTGTTCTAATGGAAGTTTATTTGGTGTTATAACTGAACCTTGAGACTTATTTATCTTAAGTGCACTAATGTTGCTAATGAGATTGTGTGAAGTTTTGTATGAAGGAAAAATTTCAGGTGTATGGAAGGAATGAGTAATGAGATGAAGGATGGACTAAAGCTCAAGCTTGGGGATGCCACGCGTGTCACCCCAAGAAATATCCAATAAGTACAAGCGTCAAAGCTTGGGGATTTCCAAGGCATTCCCCTTCTTCATCAATAAAAATTTCAGGTTTCTTCCAAACGCTTCATTTTTATTGTTTCATGCACAGTTGTGTTTTTCTTGGAGCGTCTTCTTTTTCGTTTTTGTTTTGGTTTTTAGTTTGCTTGGTTTGCTTAGTTTTCTGAATAAGTTGGTTGGACCCCCTCTTTCACACTTTGGTTTGCAAATAGTTTGGTTTGGTTTGGAAAAGAGTAGGAAAGTTCATACTTATGTGGTAAAAAGAGCTCATTTTTGACTGTGGCCTATGCTTTGTTATGCCATGCTTGATATTGTTTTGGCTTTATGCTTAGTATTCTTTGTTGTAGCATGACTTGTTATAAACAATTGAGATCGCTTAATGTGCCTTGGATGAATCATGCATTGTTTTAGCATATTAAAGCATAGAGTATAGTGGTATTCTCCTTTGATGCTTTATTTGGGTTGACTTGGCACATGCTCACACCATGTTATGACTATCTCAAGTCACCATAGCCTTTATGATCCTTTAGTTTTCAACTTGTAGTCTCACTTTATGCTTTGATCAATGATGTTTTGTCGCTCTGCATGATTATGGCCATTATTGCTCTCTTAGTTTATCGCTCCCAGTCTTTTGCTAGCCTCCACCACAAAGTATGAGTTCCACTAATGCATCCAACTCCCTAAACCAAGTTATTCCAAAGAGTCCACCATACCTACCTACTAGCTTATGCTATTCCAACTATATTCATGCTTTTGTTTACCTTCCACTTGTTATGAGAAAACTAGTGATTAAAGCTCTCACGAACTTGATGGCACCTTACTTTACTTGCCCTTAATAAACTTGAACCATTGTGTCTTCTATGTTGTATATGCTTGCACTTATTTGTTGGGAATTAGTAGAACCATACTTTCATGGGGAACGCTTTCAACATTGCACTTGGTACTTGTACCTAGTTGATATCATGCTCTTTTGTATATGGATGTCATCGATGTGAAATAAAAGGGGAGCTTGTAAGTCCATGGAGTTATGTATATGTGTTAGAGAAATGCCTGGGCCGCTGGTCTAATCCATGCTGACATGGTGGAAACCTGCAGCGTAACCATAATGAGCTGTCTATGAAGCATTCTTCTTATAAAAAAAGAGTCCTATATTGAGAAAAAAAAAAGAGAAAAGAAAAAAAAGAGATACTATGAAAAGAGGAAAGAGAGAAAAAAGCACCATATTCCCATGGTAAATAAGAAGAATGCTGAGATGCTCGTTGTCTTCTTGCCTTGCCATTTTGATATGGGGATTCTTCCGTATCATTGGGCAAGGGGTACCCCGTTGGCGGTTCTCAATGATACACATGTACTTACAATGACAAGAACTTACTGGTGACTAAACTTGAGTAGCATGAGGAGTGGCCCTCGTATACAAGGGACATGAGATTTCTAACTTATACTTCGTCAAGCATGTGCACCATAGTTTGTTCACTTTAACCTGAATCACTTCAAGATGCTTATGATAGGGGCAATGAGAGCTGAAAGCTTTAAGTATCATAATTTTTGGAAGCTCTTTATGAGACTTGAATCCCTACTTCCTTTTTACAAAAGGCCTTTCTTCCACCATTATATTGAGTCTCCACCTTCTATCTTTATGCACCTACTTTGAGAGCATAGTGGCCATTCTTAGTTCTATGTGCATTGTCCCAAGACTAGTTGATTGATGCATAACTTGTTATTGCTTGTTTGAAACTATTGTATCTAGTCACTCTTATGAACTTTGAAGGTGTCCTATGCATTTATATTTGCTACTCTATCGAGGGACAAGCTGAATATTTTTATGCTATGTTTTCTTTATGTGAAACAAACAAACGTCTTGCAAAGCATTGTTATTCATGAATCTTTTGTTTGTGCCTTTTCATATTGCATCATAGTTTCTTTGCTTATTGCTAGAACTTTGTCTTTCATGTTATGATTGAAGTACTATGATCCCAGCTTTGAATGTTTTGCAAATACTTTGGTCAAGTATTTGATGGTGCATGTCACCTCAAAAATTATTTCTTTTTATCACTTACCTACTCGAGGACGAGCAGGAGTTAAGCTTGGGGATGTTGATACATTGCAAATGTATCTATAATTTTTGATGTTCCATGCTTAGTTTTATCCACTTTCTTGTGTTTTGTTCCAACTTTGGAGTACTTTTCATATGATTTCTTGGACTAACCTATTAACAAGAGCCACAGTGCCAGCTGCCTGTTTTCTGCTGTTTTTGGTTCTAGGAAAGTCAGAAAATGAATATTTTCGGAATTGGACGGGACAAAAGCCAAAGTGCCTATTTTTCCGGAAGGGATCAAGTGCCAGAATACGAGACGGAGAGGGGATAGGGGCCGGCCACACCACCTGGCCGCTCGGCCAGGCCTGGCCCGCGACAGGGGGTGGTGTGGTGGCTCCCGGCACCCCCTCGGACTCTCCTTCCGCCTATAAGTTGCCCTCGAGACGAAAACCCTAAGTACCCGATCAAAACTCCACGAAAGAGTCTATAGCCGCCGTCATCTCCATCCCTAGATCGGGAGGGATCTGAAGCTCTTCCCGGGACCCTGCCGGAGAGGGGAATTCACCCTGGAGGCCTTCTTCATCACCATGCAAGCCTCCGGTGTGATGCGTGAGTAGTTCATCCTTGGACTACGGATCCATGTAGTAGCTAGATGGCTGGTTTCTTCTCCTTTGTGCTTTCATGTTTAGATCTTGTGAGCTCCGTTCATGATCAAGATCATCTATTTGTAATCCATACATGTTGTGTTTGCGGGGATCCGATGGATATTGAGATGCTATTTCAGATTGATTATTGATTCTATCATGTCTTTGTTATTTGAGATCTTGCATGCTTTCCGTTGTTAGTAGCTATCTTGGCCAAGTAGATGCTAGCAACTCCAAGCGTTAGTATTTATGCTCGATAGTGGGTTCATGCCTCTGGTAATCTGGGGAAGTGACAGAAATCTCTAATGTACTAGATGTGTTGTTGCTACAAGGGAGAAAACAACGATCCTTTGTTCATAGAACAATTGTATTGTTTACTTTACATGCAGTTCGTAAAGCAATAATCTGTTGCTTGCAACTTAATACTGGAGGGGGTTCGGATGATAACCTGAAGGTGGATTATTAATCATAGATGCAGTTGGATGGAGGTCTATGTATTATGTTGTAATGCCCAATCAAGTCTCAGAGGAGTCAAGATGATTAGTATATGCATGTATTGCTTTCTCGGTGTTTGTCAATTGCCCCGCTATAATTTGTTTACCCAGCATGTTATCTATCTAAGGAGAGCCACCTCTAGTGAACTATGGATCCCGGTCCTTTACTTTACATACAATCTACAATCTTTCTGCAAACTTGTGAGATTGACAACCTCATCGATACGTTTACTTTGTGTTTACTTTCTGCAAACTTTTACTTCTTTCCATTCGATACGTTTAATCCTTTGTTTTTTGCAAAACACGGTGAGATTGACAACCTCATCGCAAGTTGGGGACAAAGTTCTGTGGTTGTGTTGTGCTGGTCTCCACGTTGCTACTAGCACCGGTAGTGCGCCCTGCCAAAGCTCAGCTAGTAACACCTTTGGGGTGTTTCCTTGCTCCTACTGGTTCGATTAAACCTTGGTCTCATAACTGAGGGAAAACTTGCTGCTGTGCTCATCATACCTTCCTCTTGGGGTTCCCAACGAGCTCTACATCAACCACGAGCCAGCAAAGCAACGTAAACTTTCTGATCTTATATGTGGATGACATATTATTGATTGTAAATGATGTCCAGATGTTGCAAGAAACCAAGAATTCATTGGAAAGGAGTTTCTCAATGAAAGACTTGGGTGAGGCAACTTATATACTAGGAATCAGGATCTATAGAGATAGATCCAGGCGGCTCATTAGATTGAGTCAAAGTACATATTTGGACAAAGTGTTGAAGAAATTCAACATGGAATCGTCTAAGAAGGGGTTCTTACCGATGTCCCATGGCATAAAACTTAGCAAGACTCAGTGTCCTTCGACAACTGATGAGCGAAGTAGGATGAGTGTGATTCCGTATGCTTCGGCAGTTGGGTCCATCATGTATGCCATGATTTGTACTAGGCCAGATGTTTCCTATGCTCTAAGTGTTGTGAGCAGATACCATGCTGACCCTGGAGAAATCCACTAGGCAGCAATTAAAAACATTCTTAAGTACTTGAGAAGGACTAAGGATGTGTTCCTAGTTTATGGAGATGAGGTTGAACTCAGTGTAAGGGGTTACACGCATACGAGTTACCTTACTGACTCTGATGATTCTCGTTCGCAATCTGGGTACGTGTTCGTTTTGAACGGAGGGGCTGTGAGCTGGAAGTGTTCTAAGCAAGAGACTGTGTCTGCATCTACAACAGAAGCTGAGTATATTGCTGCCTCGGAGGCGGCAAAGGAAGTTGTTAGGATCAGGAATTTCCTGATTGATCTTGGTGTGGTTCAAGGCTCGTCCAATCCGTTAGACGTGTATTGTGACAATAATGGTGCTATTGCACAAGCCAAGGAACCTAGAAAAAACCAGAAAAACAAACATATACTCATGCGATACCACCTGATTCCTCAGTTCATGGATCATGATGATATCAAGTTATGCAAGGTACACATGGATGCAAACGTTGCAGATCCGTTGACAAAGCCACTTCCACAGCCTAAGCATGAGGCGCATGTAAGAGCCATGGGCATTGGATGCCTAGACATGTGATGTCGGGATGATTGACTCTAGTGCAAGTGGGAGACTGTTGGGAATATGCCCTAGAGGCAATCATGGTTGATGATATTTCCCAAAGTATTCATAAAGTAAAGTTGTCCTTGTATGAACATCAGATATGTATCACTGAATACGTGATTCAGTTGTGGAACTATGTATTCATGATTGTTCATATTAGATTGTCCTTGGTCGTTGAGGTTGTGTTGGACACACAACTTAGACCGATGTGCAAGTCGGCTGATGACATGGTTCCACTTGTCATGGGCATGGTGATGCTATTCTGACTTAGACTGATTTGGCTAAAGAGTTTAGCGAGTCATACTGACCCACAGTTGAGATGCAATGAGCATGTTGTCATTAGCAGTCTCAAGCCATGGAATCCTTTAACCTGAGGTGATTGCATGATCCGAGTTGTAGATCGCCAACTTAGGTTCTATCAAACGTTGTTCCGTAAATGGGTAGTTATGCAGGTAGAGTTCAGGTTGGTTGTGAAGCAAGCCGTGTGACATGGATTACCAAGATGGGATTTGCCCCTCCGTAATGGAGAGATATTCTCTAGGCCCTCTCGTGTGATATGATTCGGAAGCATGGCCATGCGCTACTTAGTTAAGTGTTAACTGAGGAGTCGGACTAAGAGTTAGTCCAGTGAATCACATATCATGGTACGAGAAGAGAGTTAATCTATTAAAGGGATGACAACTCCTCGCCTATAGCTTAACAGATATATCGTGAGGCAAAGGGACTTGGATGAAAGTCACATTGAAGGTTCGACTTCTGACTTTACGACACTTGGGAGTTGGCACATCTTGCTAGAGGCCGCTACCATCTATCGACTTGAGACCGAGTGTTCATGGAAGTGAGTTGGACTCAAAGCCATGACGTGATACTTGGAGGAGTAGCTCATGTCGTGCCCAGGTGTACGTGAACCTACAAGGTCACACACTTAAGGGTAAGGAGCCCATGTGGATTAGATCCATGTGGAGATTGGAGTACAACCTAGATGGGCCTCAAGCGTTGAGCCCAACTAGGAGTGTATATAAGTGGAGTGACAAGGGATAGTCCCTGACCTAGCCGTCACTTTCTCCACTTCCATTTCGGGCTAGACAGGATCTAGCAATCCTCTGTCCGAAGCTCCTTCCTGTATGTGTGGATACCGGTAGAGGCGTTGCACGTGCGGCGCTGGAGACGGGGAAGCTCGTGGGGATCTGGTGAAGGAGTTCGTGGGATCCGGTATAGCTATCCGTGGGATTCGGAGGGCTGTCCGTGGGATCGTTTGGCACTGCTTCGATGCGCTACATCAACTTCCACATCTGCGCGTCTAGCGGTAATCTCGTGGCCTATTACCTGAGCTGGATCTTGGGAGTACCGCGTTAGGGAAAAGTTTTGTTTATCTCTGTGTGGCCTAGCACAAACAATAGATTCATGAATAACCATACTTTGAAAGACGTTTGTTTGTTTCACATAAAGAAAACATAATGATAGTGGTATTCAGCTTGTCCCTCATAGTGTAGCAAAACATAAATGCATAGGACACCTTCAAAGTTCATAAGGGTGACTAGATACAAATAGTTTAAGAACAAGCATAACAAAGTTATGAATCAATCAAGAAGTTTTGGGACAATGCACATTAAACTAAGAATGACCACTATGCTCTCTCAATAGGTGCATAAAGATAGAAGATGGAGACTCAACATAAAAGTAAAAGAAAGGCCTTCATAGAAGGAAGCAGGGATTCAAGTTTCATAAAGAGCTTCCAAAAATTATGGTACTTATTAGCTTTCAGCTCTCATTGCCCCTATCATAAGCATCTTGAAGTGATTATGGTTAAAGTGAACAAACTATGGAGTATATGCTTGACAAAGTATAAGTTGGAAATCTCATGTCCCTTGAATACGAGGGCCGCTTCTCGTGCTACTCAAGTTTAGTCACCGGTAAGTTCTTGTCATAGTAAGTACATGTGTATCATAGAGAACCGCCAACGAGGTAACCCTTGCACATGATACAGGAGCTATCCCATAATCAAAATGACAAGGCAAGCAGACAATGAGCATCTCAGCAATCTTCTTATTTACCATGGGAAAATGGTGTTTTTTTCTCTCTTTCCTCTTTTCTCATGTTTTTTTATTTTTCTCAATCTCTATCTCTTTTTTTATAAGAAGCATGCTTCATGGATCTCACTATGGTGATGCTGCAAGTTTCCACCATGATTAGGCATGGCTTAGGCTAGCGGCCCAGGCGTTTCTCTAACAAGATACATAACTCCATGGACTTACAAGCTCCCCTTTCATTTCACACCGACGATATCCCTAAACAAGAGAGCATGATATCAACTAGGTACAATGTACAGGTGCAATGTTGAAAGCGTTCCCCATGACAGCATGGTTCTGCTAATCCACACGTATAAGTTCAAGCATATACAACATAGATGACACAATGGTTCGAGTTTATTAGGGGCAAGAAAAGTAAAGTGTGCCATCAAGTTCGTGAGAGCCTTAATCACTAATTTTCACATAACAAGTTTAATTCGAAAGATAGATAAAAACATGAATATACTTGGAATAGCAAATGCTAATAGGTAGGTATGGTGGACTCTTTGGAATAACTTGGTTTTATTTGGAGTTGGATGCATGAGTGGAACTCATACTTGGTATGGAGGCTAGAAAAAGACTGGGAGCGACCAACTAAGAGAGAAATAATGGCCATAATCATGCAAAGCGACAAAACATCATTAATTAAATCATAAAGTGATATTACAAGTCGAAAACTAAATGATCATAGAGGCTATGGTGACTTGGGATAGTCTTAACATGGTGTGAGCATGCGCCAAGTCAACCCAAATAAAACATCAAAGGAGAATACCATAATATTATGCTTTTATATGCTAAAACAATGCATGATTCTTTCAAGGCACATTAAGTAATCTCAATTGTTTGTAACAAGTCATGCTAACGCAATAATTACTAAGCATAAAGTCAAAGCAATATCAAACATGACATGATACAGTCTAGGCCTTAGTCAAAACAAAACTCCTTTTGTACCACTTATAAGCATGAACTTCCTACTCTTTTCCAACACCAATCAAAAACAAAAGCTAAACGCGGTGCTATCAAAGGAGAACACTCACAGAACAATAAGAGTGAAAACTAGAGTGTTCTAGGCAATGAATAACAGGGTGTGTGTCTCTCCAAAAAAAGTGTGTTGGGATCCAACTAACTTATTTAAGCAAACCAAACAGAAGCAGAGTAAAAACAAAAACAAAAACAAAGACGCTCCAAGAACAACACAATTGTGCATGAAACAATAAAAATAAAGTGTTTGGAAGAAACCTGAGATTTTTATTAATGAAGAAGGGGATGCATTGGCCATCCCCAAGCTTTGACGCTTGTACTTCTTGAATATTTTTTGGGGGTTACACGGGTGGCATCCCCAAGCTTGAGCTTTTGTCCATACTTCATCTTATCACATTACTCTTCCCTACTCTCGAAAATTTCCTTCATACAAAACTTCACACAATCTTTATTAGCAACATTAGTGCACTCAAGATAATAAGTCTTTTGGTTCAGTTTCAACACAAGTAAAACTTCCATTAGAACACAAGCTACTGTAGCACTTCCTTTAAAAAGTTCATATGATCAAAGAGAACTCAAAGAAAAAGGGATTAAGAGGCAAATGCAAATAATGGCAGAAATCTGTCAAAACAGACCACCAGGTAAAAACCATTTTTTTCGAAGCCATTCTGTTGCTCAAATCGAAAAGTGTTGAACTAACGAAAGTTGGATAACAACCTGGGGCACAAGCACAAAAACTTACAGCTCAAACTGACATACAGATATTTTCACGAATTTTTACAGTGAAGCACAAAAATCTGTTTCGGGACAACAACTTTCTCAAGTATTACTTGTCTCTCATTAGAGGTTACTCTTGGCACAAAAACCACACAAAAATGATAAGGACAGGTTATTATAGAGGCAATAACTTCCAAGACTCAACTAAAACTTTTGGGTTATCTCCCAATAAGTACTTTTCTTTAATGCCTTTAAGTTACGCATGATAGTTTGAGAAGATGCTCACATAGGAAATATGAATTGAAGTAAAAGAGAGCATCAAGAAGAAAATTCAAAACACATTTAAGTCTAACCCACTTCCTATGCATAGGAATCTTGTAAAGAAACAAGTGATGAAAGCACAAAGCAACAAGCATAGGAAAGCAAAACAAGTGCAACTTCAAAATTTTCAACATAAAGAGGGGAAACTTAATATTGTTGAGATACATAAAACCATGTTTCCCTCTCTCATAATAACTTTAGGTAGCATCATCAATAAAATTAACAATATAACAATTACATGAAACATTCTTATCATGAGTCACATACATAAAAGAATTAATACTCCCCACATAAACATAGTCATTTTTATTAATTGTAGTAGGAGTAAATTCAACAAAATAGCTATCATTATTATTCTCATCACCATAATCATCAAATATAGGAGGCATATTGTAATCATAATTAATTTTCTCCTCAATAGTAGGTGGACTAAAAATATCATATTCATCATTGTAATCATCATATATTGGAGGCATAGTATCATCAAAGTAATTTTTCTCCTCCATGCTTGGGGGACTAAAAATATCATGCTCATCAAAACCAGCTTCCCCAAGCTTAGACTTTTCCATAGCATTAGCAATAATGGTGTTGAAAGAATTCATACTAATAACATTACTATTAGCATGCAAATAAAGTTCCATAGGTTTTTTAATTTTCTCTTCAAAGACTTCATGTCCTAACTCAAGATAAATACTATAAAGCTCTCTAATTTTGTTGTTGTTTTCCATTAAGCCTAACTGGTGAAAATAAAAACAAGAAACAAAAACATATAATTGTAGAATCTAAAAGAAATAACTTCGAGCACTCACACACCAGCAACCGTACTAGAAGATAGTTTAGTAGCCAGGGGATGTGAGTACCTTTTACCTTACCTCCCCGACAACGGCACCAGAAAATAGCTTGATGTCTACGCATTTCTATTCTTGTAGATAGTTGTTGGGCCTCCAAGTGCATAGGTTTGTAGAATAGCAGCAAGTTTCCCTTAAGTGGATTATCCAAGGTTTATCGAACTCAGGGAGGAAGTGGTCAAAGGTATCCCTCTGAAACACCCCTGTAATCAAGATACAAGAAGTCTCTTGTGTCCCCAACACACCCAATACACTTGTCAAGTGTATAGGTGCACTAGTTCAGCGAAGAGATAGTGAAATACAAGTGGTATGGATAATTATAAGTGGTAACGGTGCCAGAAAAGAGCTTGACGGGTAGGAAGAGACTAAAGGCAATCTGAAATAAAGATGGAAGCAAGAAAACATGTAACAGATCTAGTTGCAAATGGTGTTTAAATGCTTCGAAACAAGGCCTAGGGATCATACTTTCACTAGTGAACACTCTCATGTAAATATCTTCTCTTTATGATCCTACTCTGAACTACTCTCCGGTTGGACACTCTAATCCATGGTAGGGCTATAACAACACTCCTCAAAGTTCGCTTTTCCCATCTAGATAACCCCACATTGTCACCTTGAGCACTAGATGGTTCCAACAAACACCACAATTTCATAGAGACATCCAACTCCAAATATAACTCATAACAAGTATTTGTGTAACCTTAGCTAAAGTGCCACACGGTGTGCACACTGTCAACTTCACACACGTGGGGATAAGGAGAGATTCATTAAAGCTCTTGAGTAACAGAATAGATCTATAGATTACAAAGCTCGTGATCTCATAAGATCATGCATAGAGAGAGAGATGAACACGTAGCTACCGGTAGAACCCTTAGCCTCGAGGAAGAACTACTCCCTCATCATCATGGGAATCAGCAACAGCGATAGAGATGGTGGTGGAGATCGACGGAGATGGCTCCGGGGGCACTTCCCCATCTCGGCAGGGTACCGGAACAGAGACTTTTGTCCCCCGAATCTCTCCTTTGGTGGCGGCAGCACTGCGGAACTTTTCGTGGCTAGAGGCTGGATTATTTAGGGTTTTCTCATCGGGAGGCTTCTTATAGGCGAAAGGGCAAGGTCGCTGGAGGCCAGAGGGGCCCACATCACCTGGTGGCGCGGCCAGGGGGACCCGCGCCACCCTATGGTGTGTCAAGCCCCTGGCCCCTCTCCGTCTCGTCTTCTGGCTCCATGAGTCTTCCCGTAAAATATCGACTTTGTCTTTTGTCCCGTCCAATTCCGAGAATATTCATTTTTTGACTTTTCTGGAACCAAAAATAGCAGAAAACAGGCAACTGCCACTGTGGCATCTTGTTAATAGGTTAGTTCTAGAAAATGTGTAAAGTACACCAAAGTGTGGACAAAACACAAGAAAGTAGATATAAAACAAGCAAGGAACATCAAAAATTATACATACTTTTGCAACGTATCAAGCCTACGGCTCCGGATCTGAAAGTTGCGGAAGCAACAGCTTCCCCAAACATTACATGTGCACCGTCGTCAACACAGGCGACAACGGCGGCACTCAGGACAACACCGGTATTGGCGGTTATATCCCAGTCGCGAATGGTGGTCCCTCCAACGGAGCACCCACCACCAACGGGCCGGAAGGTTATCCGCATCTTACTGCGAATGAATATACCCAAGAGCGCGTGCTGATCAAGCTCAACGATGCCGAGTGGGCTCGCTGCCGAGAGGCCCTATGAGGCAACCCCCTGCCACCAAACTCATCACAAGACATACTGATGGGTTATCACTGGCTGCTCAAGGAAGAATTCAAGCGCCAGCAACAAGTAATCGCCCAGCTTGATGCACGCAGGAAGGCAACGGATGAGTCGAGCCTTCAACGAGCTCAGCTCTCTTCAATTGGAGGATCCTCCTCCAAGGGTAACGATCATACAACCGCCAAGAGACGTTCTCGACTAGCTCACCTCACCGATAAGGCGCGAGAAGAGGCCGCGTGAGACCTCGACTTCTCATCTATGACGGTGGATACGTGAGCCAATGTACTCCCAAAAACACCGCAGGCAGCGGTAACAGCGGCCACCATGTACCTTCTCAACAACCAGCCACCGGCTAGGGACCCGCAGGCCGCCATGCACCGATCCATGATCGCAGCCCTAGGGCTAGTCGAAGCTACCCTCATCAAGGATCCAGCATCGGAGCCAAAGAAGAACAAGGCTATGGCCAAGCGCTACTCTTCCCCCTCCTCCAGCGACGATAGCCATGACTTGTCACGATGACGCCGCTCACGGTAGCACGACTACGACTACGACTACGACGCGCGTGATGACATCATGAAGCGCAAAGTCGACAAGATGCGCGCGAGACGTGCTTGTTCAACTGACACGGAACATGACAAGATAGAACTCTGCGGGGCCATCTGCTTCAGTAGAGCCATACTACAAAAGCGAATGCCAAAAGGGTTCAAACTCCCATCGAAGAACCCGAAATTCGATGGCCTCCAGGACCCGAAGATCTGGCTGGAGGATCACATTTCCTCCGTCAGGCTGCACGATGAAACCACGAGCATGGGAATGCAATGCCTCCAGCTACAGCTGCAAGGTGCCGCTCGTGCGTGGCTCAACAACCTCCCACGCGGATCGATTCGCAGCTGGGAAGAGCTAGTCTACAGCTTTGTGAGAAACTTTAAGGGTACTTACAAAAGGCCCGCATCAATCGAAGAATTAAGAGGCTGCTACCAAAAGACTAGCGAGTCGCTATGCTCATACATATAGAGATGGTCCATCATCAAAAACTCTGCAGAAGACATCTCTGAAGACCGCGCAATCGACGCATTCAATGGCGACGTGCGCCGTAGAGAACTTAGAGAGGAGCTGGGCTACTCGAAGCCTAAAACAATCGACCACCTGATGGAGATCGTGAATAGGTGGGCCGATGGAGATGACTTGGTGAAAAACCGTGTCCACTCTGATGATGCCGATGACCTCGGTCGCAGACACGATCGCCGAGGAAAACGTCGGATGTGCGATTACGAGGACCACGAGGAAGTCGACATGGTCGCGGCTGGCTACATCGACAAACGCGATGACAACAACCGCAACAGCGGGTACCATAGTAGTGGATAGTACGACAGCGGGAAAACCACGCAAGTGTGGCAATGCTGCACTCGTGATGAGGCACCTAGAACATCGATCCAGGATAAACTGTCTAGGCCGTGCAATGTACACTTCTACATTGACAAGCACGACGGCAAGAAAAAATCCAGCCACCTCCTAAAGGACTGCCACGAGTTCCTCAAGCTCCACGATGGCCTAGCCCAGATGAATCGCGACGCGGTAAACAAGGCTATGGAGCTGCCCCAAGCGATGTGGCCCATGGAGCACCACCACCACCACCCGGGCCACCACCACCTGCAACTGCACCTATCCAAAACCATGGAGGCGAGCCATACCCACGAGCACTGGGAAACATGGGGATGATAAAAAAAGGACACCCATCAAATCGGGTGCAAAAATCTATCACTCGCCAAGTTAATTTGGCGATGTACTCGCTTCCCTCCACCACTGAGTACCTCAGTGGGAGCGAGTCCTGCATTACCTTCAACAAGCGCGATCATCCGCGCCAAGTACCTCGCCTAGGCCATTGTCCCTTGGTGCTCGAGGCACAAATTGGAGGCTTCGAGATGCATCACGTCTTCATGGACGGCGGCAGCGGCATCAACCTTGTCTTCCCAAGTACCTTGCATGCCATGTGAATCCCCCTGTCATGCCTGAAAACATCCGACATAACCTTCCATGACATTGTTCCAAGGAAGGGCGTATACCCCCTGGGCAAGATCATCTTGGACGTCATCTTCGGAACACCGGTAAACTTTTGGAGAGAGCGCATAGAATTCGAAGTTGTTGACTGGCCCTCACAATACCACTACATCCTCAGACGTGTCGCGTTCGGAAGGTTCATGGCGGTGCCAAACTACGCCTACCTACGGGTCAAAATGCCTGGCCCCAACGGTATTATCACAGTCAACGGAAGCTTCGAGAGGTCCGACAACTGCGGCAGGGAATTCAATAGAATCTCCTAGTCTTTTGGCATGCAGGAGGAACTGGCGAGGTTGAAGGAATCGACAAACAATAGTCTACCTCCTCTGAGTAAGCCAAGCTCACTCGACCAATCCTTCGACACGTTGATCCACACCAAGGCGGTCCAGGTCCACCCAACGGACTAGACCAAGACGACCCTCATCGCCAACAACTTGAGTCCCGCATAGGAACTCATGCTCATCGAATTCCTTCATGAGAGCTGGGAAATCTTCGCCCGGTGTCCAACAAACATGCCAGGAGTTACCAGGGAATTCACCGAGAACTCACTCAATGTGAATCCTGAAGCAAGACCAGTAAAACATACAATACATCGACTATCTGAGCCAAGGGAAAAAGCGGTTGGTATGGAAGTTAATAGACTCCTCGACGCTAACTTCATACGCGAGATCAAGGAAAGCACTTGGGTAGCAAACCCCGTGCTCGTTCCTAAAAAGACACGGATATCCTGCGGATGTGTGTGGACTTCACCTCCTTGAACAAGCATTGCCCAAAGGATCACTTCCCATTGCCATGGATCGACTAGATAATCGATTCCACCGTGGGATGCGAACGCCTCTGCTTCCTCGGGCTAAAAATGGAGTTCATCAAGCCCTTTAGAGTCTTCTGCTACACAACGATGCCCTTCAGGCTGAAAAACGCAGGGGCCACCTACCAGCAGTGTATGCAGGCATGTCTCCCATCTTGGTCGCAACATTCAAGTCTACGTCAACGACATCATCTTCAAAAATAAGGAGGCAGCCTCGTTACTCGACGATCTCCGCGAGACGTTCGATAGCCTCGACCGTTACCGGATCAAGCTAAATCCTTACAAATGCTCCTTCGGCATACCATCTGGACAATTACTTGGGTGCCTTATCTTCGCGAGAGGGATCAAGGAAAACACGAATAAAATAAAGTCCATACTAGCCATGGAGAAGCCAAAGAACGTGAAAGGCGTCCAGCAGCTAGCTAGGATAATTGTGGAGCTTAGTCTATTGATCAGTCGAATGGGCGAAAAGGCATTGCCCTTCTACCAACTCCTCCGCAAGACTGACAAATTTGAATGGACGGACGAAGAACAAGAGGCCTTCGAGGACCTCAAGCGTATATTGTTGATGGCTCAGTGTTGATGTAGATCTCGTTGGGCAACCCCAAGAGGAAGGTATGATAAGCACAGCAGCAAGTTTGCCCTCAGTACGAAACCAAGGTTTAATCGAACCAGTAGGAGCAAGGAAACACCCCAAAGGTGTTGTTAGCTGAGCCTTGGCAGGGCGCACTACCGGTGCTAGTAGCAACGTGTAACACCCTCAAATCGGCCCTATGCAAGTTTTAGCGCTTCCCGCCAAACCCGCATAGAAACGATTCAAGGACGCCCACCAGGCACTTTCGTGCGGGTGGAAAACGAAGTAATACCATTACACGACAGTCCTCGATGGGACCCACAGAACAAATATATATACAACACGACTCCACGAGTCAAGAATACAGATATATAATACAAAGATCCAAATCACCTTGAAATCGATAGGGCATCCGACTACGGACAAGATGCAAATGGGGCTAAGAGCCCTGAAGAATAACCAATGGCGTCCATAACCCTGCCCAGGCCAAGCCGGAAGGGTAACCCTGCTAATGACGTCGATCTCAAACCTGCTAAACAAAAGGGGTGCCGACAAAAGGGCAAAGGAAAAAGAGGAGCGTCAGTACTGAGGCCAGTACACGGCGAGGCTAGAATTCGGCGGCTCTCGCCTACATAGGTATGGTGGGCTGAAGCGGCAGCACAACAGCACTAAACAACCTATAGAGACTCAGTAAAACTGGCGGCTATTAGAGAGGGATAAGAAAGAACTATCCGGATCTAACCTGATAGTAACACCAAACATACCCATCCTGGTATTCCCCCTCGAGATCAAACGAGGAAGTCAAGCCGAGGAACTCACACAGTTGGCAATTTTACTCATACCGTTATAGTTGTAGCACTTACTAATCAGATGTAGGTATGACAACATAAATAGTGGGCAATTTTAGTTATCATTCTATTGTAGTTGGAACATTTACTAGTCAGATATAATTGTCCTGAGGAATCCCAAAACCTAGCAGATGTTGGCACTTTTATCACATTCCATTAGAGTTGCAATACTTACTAGGCAAGTATAGCATGTCACGAAACAATCCAGATCCACCAGCTGTTGGCATTTTTAATATCCATTCTGTTATAGTTGAATCTGATTACTAATCATATATTAAGTCAAGTTTATAGCTCTACTTTAGTTATGCTTGTCTATGATCGAGATACTGTGCTCCAAGTCGTCCATAACCGTGGACACGGCTTTCAGAAAGTTTTACCCTGCAGGGGTGCACAAATAGCAACACACACTCGATCAACCTCGGAAAAACCAACTCAAAACCCAACGAGGCATTCACGACAAAGCGATCACAGGATTCAGAAATATTTCAGGGGGCCACCCCACTAAGCTACCCGCAACGAAGTTGGCCGGCTCTGGAACGGACCCAGGGTTTGCGACGACGGTTGTAAACGACTGGGAACCCGAAAGTGTGACTGGGCTTGTCGATACCGCGAAAACGTCGCGCGATCCAAAACAGTACAGGTGCTCCATGCACAATCTTAAATAAAACAGTAAAGCATGGCATAAGTACAGGATAGTAATAAATCCCCAAACTATTTTGTGGCCCCAAGAAATAAGAATGAATCAAACTCTGGCTCAGGGGGGTCCATAAGGCCTCCCGGATGTGGATAGTGCGAAAAATCAAGGAACAGGTATCAAGTACTCGGGGTCCTACGGGACACAAGTGAGCGTGGAAGAACCAAAAAACATCTATTGCCCACTGATGCCTCTGCATTAGTTATATCTAGCATTTTATTAGTTGTATTTAAAATCATGATCATCTCCACCAATAAACATCTCCACACATAAGCATCTGCCAACCTTCCAACAATTGTGGTACTTGACAACACGAGATCACACCTGAGCAAGCACCTACGACTCGCAAGGCCAGCTATCTACCAAACACAGGTAATAGGAGGTGTCCAAGGCAATATAGAGGCTGCACGGCTATAACTGGTGTTCAGAAACTAAAGCATCGCGACACGGATAGCAATAGATCAACTGGAGGAAGTAATGACTATAAATGCAAAATAGGTAGAAGGGGAAGAGATGCTCGCCTGGGAAACACTGCCGGAGGTTCATATCCGGAGAACTTGTCGATACTCGCATCCACTCATCGGTCTAATCCGCGAAGAAGCAAACATTAGCAGAAACACCGGATGCAATATTTAATACGACGGCAGAAGATCCGGCATGATTATGATATGATGCATGGCATTTCAAGATGCAGTGCAATTAGGCAATATTAAGCGAAACCGTGGTCCCGTCAAATGATTATATGGTTCAAGTTGTTTAGAACCCCGCAATTTAAATGTTGTATTAACAATGCAAAACATGGCATCGGTTCGCTACTCAAATTAAGTGGAGTCCAGAATAAGACAACAATATCCCGCATATAGACTCCATATTTAATCATGCGGTGAATCGGCATAATGCTCCCAAACCACCGACAGGTATGCATGCATGAACAATTTAATATGCAACAGGTATATGAAATATTATAGAAAAATATGGTTTATGGGCAGGATCTTACGGATCAGTAGGAGTCAGAGGGAAGGTCTTCGGAATATAGTTGAGGTGGCGGAAATAGCCGAAGTTGTGGAAGTAGTTGGAAGTAGAGAACGCCGAAAGATCTTGTCGAGGGGTGGCAGCATCAGACATCGTGTTGAAGTGGTGCCGATCTTGCCCAAAGGGAGGCTGACAGGACAATGGCAGATCAACCAGGTTGAAGTAGTAGAAACTGGAATTGAAAATCCTTATAGGCATTTTGTCGAGCACATGGTGAGCGAGACGTACCAGCCTGATTGCGAACAGGAGCAAAGCGTCGGAGGAAAGGGGCATCTGGGAAGCAAACTGAATCGGAACAAGGCTAAGGTGAGCCTAGTCAGCTGTCTCCTTCCCACCTGCACACGGAACAGAGGCGGGTTGTATTTTTCATGGTTAAGAAACACAAACCAGAGCACTTGGCGTTGCGGCCCCGATCTGCTGCTGTGATGGGACAAGTTAGACCAGTAGCGCCCTGGTCGGCTCGATCTGATGCATGCGCACGCTGATGGCATCTGCGCGCGTGCAAGAGCAGGTGGCGGCGGCTGTAGCTATTGGGTGGAGACGGAGGCAAGACCTCTGGATGCTTTGAAAGGGCGAGGACACACGGCCTGCTATTACCTTGCTCGCGCGGCGTCCGAGGTGAACAGTGGCAGGTGGCGGGTGGAAGCTGGAAGCCTGGACGCGCGGGGCACTAGCGGGACACGACCTGGTCGGCCGGCTGCAGCTGCTACTTCTGTGCATGCGGTGGCCAAAGAAGCAGGGACAGCGACGATTGGTCAGAGTGGGGCAAGGCCCAAGGAAATATATGCGTTTGTGGCGGCTGCACGCAGGAACCAAGGAGAAAAAGGCACTGATCGATTGATCCCTGCATACAACTCCGCAACATGTTTCTTCTACTAGATGAGATGCGAAGGATGACTGATCTTCAGGAAAAGATGAGAGAGGAATTTTGGGGTCATACAGGATCCAGATCTAGACAGATTTGGGGATAGTGTTTGAGAAGAAAAAGGAATTGGAGTATTTATATAGTCTAAAGTAGACTAGATGAGACTAGTTTTGGGCTAAAATTTTAGACGGACTTTTTGCCTACTTTTATTTTTAGTGAAATAAGAAAAACTTTATGTCACGTAACGGACCGGAAAAATATTGTTTTAATTTAAAATAACAAAGAGAGATGACGGCTTAATATATATTTGACCGTATGGATATTTTAGAAAAACAAGATACGGTGTTTAATAAAAATACTTTTGCGCTTAGAAAAATGCAACAAAAATATGCATGATGACATGACGATGAACAAATGCAATGTGGCATGATGATGATGACATGAGCATGCGGTCATGACGATGCAATGCACAAAAACAACGCGATTTTCTAGTAGCGGTTTTTTTGCGGGGCGCCACAATTCGACACCACTAACAATGAATCTCGCCCTCGAGATCCGCCTCATGGTATCGGAAAGAAGGTCGGCAATCTGAATCTTCTCGCTTCGTGTAGATCCTCGCGACACCACTAACAAGAGGTCGTTGTCCGTGATCGTCGAGGGAATACTCCGGTAACAAAGGACGAAGGCAGAGGTAGCAACAAATAAAGCCACCTCTAGCTTCCGTGGACGGAGTAAAATTGCTGGATCCACCGATTCAATGTACAAGAGCGAATGATAAGAGTAGTCGGATGGTGATCAGTCCATCGCGCACCCAAACCATTACTCTGCAGACGAATAGGAGAATTATGCAACCAACTCTCGGAATTAGACTGAAGATCTCGACAAACGAGGGTCGGAAACAAAGGAGTGATGCAGACTCTGCATCGGATCTGGCATAGATGATGTCGTCGCGTCGAAAAACACCGGAAGGCACAAACAAGGAACAGAGAGAAGTCCAACAGATGAAGGATTCCTCAGATAGCACGAAGACCGGATGTAGAAGCACCATTACCAAAGGAGGGAGCGAAACCCTAAAGGTACGACGGAAAACTCAACCACGAGAATCCTGGACTCGAAGAAAGATAAGAGAGTAGAATCAAAACACGCAGAGGTAAGAGGAGAATAGCAGAGGGGTAAGGAGTAAAATCAGACCTAATAAGATCTATCCAACCGATTTTACAAAATAGTTTTGACAATCTACTTCGGCCGTTACCTAGGTTATCCTACAGGCTGGACTTGTGGGGTATCGCAACTGCTGAGCTCTGATACCACTCTGTAACACCTTCAAATCGGCCCTATGCAAGTTTTAGCGCTTCCCGCCAAACCCGCATAGAAACGATTCAAGGACGCCCACCAGGCACTTTCGTGCGGGTGGAAAACAATGTAATACCATTACACGACAGTCCTCGATGGGACCCACAGAACAAATATATATACAACACGACTCCACGAGTCAAGAATACAGATATATAATATAAAGATCCAAATCACCTTGAAATTGATAGGGCGTCCGACTACGGACAAGATGCAAATGGGGCTAAGAGCCCTGAAGAATAACCAATGGCGTTCATAACCCTGCCCAGGCCAAGCCGAAAGGGTAACCCTGCTAACGACGTCGATCTCAAACCTGCTAAACAAAAGGGATGCCGGCAAAAGGGCAAAGGAAAAAGAGGAGCGTCAGTACTGAGGCCAGTACACGGCGAGGCTAGAATTCAGCGGCTCTCGCCTACATAGGTATGGTGGGCTGAAGCGGCAGCACAGCAGCACTAAACAACCTATAGAGACTCAGTAAAACTGGCGGCTATTAGAGAGGGATAAGAAAGAACTATCCGGATCTAACCTGATAGTAACACCAAACATACCCATCCTGGTATTCCCCCTCGAGACCAAACGAGGAAGTCAAGCCGAGGAACTCACACAGTTGGCAATTTTACTCATTCTGTTATAGTTGTAGCACTTACTAATCAGACGGAGGTATGACAACATAAATAGTGGGCAATTTTAGTTATCATTTCATTGTAGTTGGAACATTTACTAGTCAGATATAATTGTCCTGAGGAATCCCAAAACCTAGCAGATGTTGGCACTTTTATCACATTCCATTGGAGTTGCAATACTTATTAGGCAAGTATAGCATGTCACGAAACAATCCAGATCCACCAGCTGTTGGCATTTTTAATATCCATTCCGTTATAGTTGAATCTGATTACTAGTCATATATTAAGTCAAGTTTATAGCTCTACTTTAGTTATGCTTGTCTATGATCGAGATACTGTGCTCCAAGTCGTCCATAACCGCGGACACGGCTTTCAGAAAGTTTTACCCTGCAGGGGTGCACAAATAGCAACACACACTCGATCAACCTCGGAAAAACCAACTCAAAACCTAACGAGGCATTCACGACAAAGCGATCACAGGATTCAGAAATATTTCAGGGGGCCACCCCACTAAGCTACCCGCAACGAAGTTGGCCGGCTCCGGAACAGACCCAGGGTTTGCGACGACGGCTGTAAACGACTGGGAACCCGAAAGTGTGACTGGGCTTGTCGATACCGCGAAAACGTCGCGCGATCCAAAACAGTACAGGTGCTCCACGTACAATCTTAAATAAAACAGTAAAGCATGGCATAAGTACAGGATAGTAATAAAGCCCCAAACTACTTTGTGGCCCCAAGAAATAAGAATGAATCAAGCTCTGGCTCAGGGGGGTCCATAAGGCCTCCCGGATGTGGATAGTGCGAAAAATCAAGGAACAGGTATCAAGTACTCGGGGTCCTACGGGACATAAGTGAGCGTGGAAGAACCAAAAAACATCTATTGCCCACCGATGCCTCTGCATTACTTATATCTAGCATTTTATTAGTTGTATTTAAAATCATGATCATCTCCACCAATAAACATCTCCACCCATAAGCATCTGCCAACCTTCCAACAACTGTGGTACTTGACAACACGAGATCACACCTGAGCAAGCACCTACGACTCGCAAGGCCAGCTATCTACCAAACACAGGTAATAGGAGGTGTCCAAGGCAATATAGAGGCTGCACGGCTATAACTGGTGTTCGGAAACTAAAGCATCGCGACACGGATAGCAATAGATCAACAGGAGGAAGTAAAGACTATAAATACAAAATAGGTAGAAGGGGAAGAGATGCTCGCCTGGGAAACACTGCCGGAGGTTCATATCCGGAGAACTTGTCGATACTCGCATCCACTCATCGGTCTAATCCGCGAAGAAGCAAACACTAGCAGAAACACCGGATGCAATATTTAATACGACGGCAGAAGATCCGGCATGATTATGATATGATGCATGGCATTTCAAGATGCAGTGCAATTAGGCAATATTAAGCGAAACCGTGGTCCCGTCAAATGATTATATGGTTCAAGTTGTTTAGAACCCCGCAATTTAAATGTTGTATTAACAATGCAAAACATAGCATCGGTTCGCTACTCAAATTAAGTGGAGTCCAGAATAAGACAACAATATCCCGCATATAGACTCCATATTTAATCATGCGGTGAATCGGCATAATGCCCCCAAACCACCGACAGGTATGCATGCATGAACAATTTAATATGCAACAGGTATATGAAATATTATAGAAAAATATGGTTTATGGGCAGGATCTTACGGATCAGTAGGAGTCAGAGGGAAGGTCTTCGGAATATAGTTGAGGTGGCGGAAATAGCCGAAGTTGTGGAAGTAGTTGGAAGTAGAGAACGCCGAAAGATCTTGTCGAGGGGTGGCAGCATCAGACATCGTGTTGAAGTGGTGCCGATCTTGCCCAAAGGGAGGCTGACAGGACAATGGCAGATCAACCAGGTTGAAGTAGTAGAAACTGGAATTGAAAATCCTTATAGGCATTTTGTCGAGCACATGGTGAGCGAGACGTACCAGCCTGATTGCGAACAGGAGCAGAGCGTCGGAGGAAAGGGGCATCTGGGAAGCAAACTGAATCGGAACAAGGCTAAGGTGAGCCTAGTTAGCTGTCTCCTTCCCACTTGCACATGTAACAGAGGCGGGCTGTATTTTTCATGGTTAAGAAACACAAACCAGAGCACTTGGCGTTGCGGCCCCGATCTGCTGCTGTGATGGGACAAGTTAGACCAGTAGCGCCCTGGTCGGCTCGATCTGATGCATGCGCGCGCTGATGGCATCTGCGCGCGTGCAAGAGCAGGTGGCGGCGGCTGTAGCTATTTGGTGGAGACGGAGGCAAGACCTCTGGATGCTTTGAAGGGGCGAGGACACACGGCCTGCTATTACCTTGCTCGCGCGGCGTCCGAGGGGAGCAGTGGCAGGTGGCGGGTGGAAGCTGGAAGCCCGGACGCGCGGGGCACTAGCGGGACACGACCTGGTCGGCTGGCTGCAGCTGCTACTTCTGTGCATGCGGTGGCCAAAGAAGCAGGGACAGCGATGATTGGTCAGAGTGGGGCAAGGCCCAAGGAAATATATGCGTTTGTGGCGGCTGCACGCAGGAACCAAGGAGAAAAAGGCACTGATCGATTGATCCCTGCATACAACTCCGCAACATGTTTCTTCTACTAGATGAGATGCGAACGATGACTGATCTTCAGGAAAAACGAATCCGCCGGTGTTGGAAGAAAGCATAGGATTTTTTTTTTTAGTGGAGATGAGAGAGGAATTTTGGGGTCATACGGGATCCAGATCTAGACAGATTTGGGGATAGTGTTTGAGAAGAAAAAGGAATTGGAGTATTTATATAGTCTAAAGTAGACTAGAGGAGACTAGTTTTGGGCTAAGACTTTAGACGGTCTTTTTGTCTACTTTTATATTAGACCGTACAGATATTTTAGAAAAACAAGATACGGTGTTTAATAAAAATACTTTTGCGCTTAGAAAAATGCAACAAAAATATGCATGATGACATGACGATGCACAAATGCAATGTGGCATGATGACATGAGCATGCGGTCATGACGATGCAATGCACAAAAACAACGCGATTTTCTAGTAGTGGTTTTTTTTTGCGGGGCGCCACAATTCGACACCACTAACAATGGATATCGCCCTCGAGATCCGCCTCATGGTATCGGAAAGAAGGTCGGCGATCTGAATCTTCTCGCTTCGTGTAGATCCTCGCGACACCACTAACAAGAGGTCGTTGTCCGTGATCGTCGAGGGAATACTCCGGTAACAAAGGACGAAGGCAGAGATAGCAACAAATAAAGCCACCTCTAGCTTCCGTGGACGGAGTAAAATTGCTGGATCCACCGATTCAATGTACAAGAGCGAATGATAAGAGTAGTCGGATGGTGATCAGTCCATCGCGCACCCAAACCATTACTCTGCACACGAATAGGAGAATTATGCAACCAACTCTCGAAATTAGACTGAAGATCTCGACAAACGAGGGTCGGAAACAAAGGAGTGATGCAGACTCTGCATCGGATCTGGCATAGATGATGTCGTCGCGTCGAAAAACACCGGAAGGCACAAACAAGGAACAGAGAGAAGTCCAACAGATGAAGGATTCCTCAGATAGCACGAAGACCGCATGTAGAAGCACCATTACCAAAGGAGGGAGCGAAACCCTAAAGGTACGACGGAAAACCCAACCACGAGAATCCTAGACTCGAAGAAAGATAAGAGAGTAGAATAAAAATACTTTTGCGCTTAGAAAAATGCAACAAAAATATGCATGATGACATGACGATGCACGAATACAATGTGGCATGATGACATGAGCATGCGGTCATGACGATGCAATGCACAAAAACAACGCGATTTTCTAGTAGTGGTTTTTTTTGCGGGGCACCACACAACGTGGAGACCTGCACAACACAACCACAAAACTTTGTCCCCAACTTGCGATGAGGTTGTCAATCTCACCGTGTTTTGTGAAAAACAAAAGATTAAACGTATCGAATGAAAAGAAGTAAAAGTTTGCAGAAAGTAAACACAAAGCAGTAAAAGATTGTAGATTGTATGTAAAGTAAAGGACCGGGATCCATAGTTCACTAGAGGTGGCTCTCCTTAGATAGATATCATGCTGGGTAAACAAATTACAGCGGGGCAATTGACAAACACCGAGAAAGCAATACATGCATATACTAATCATCTTGACTCCTCTGAGACTTGATTGGGCATTACAACATAATACATAGACCGCCATCCAACTGCATCTATGACTAATAATCCACCTTCAGGTTATCATCCGAACCCCCTCCAGTATTAAGTTGCAAGCAACAGATTACTGCTTTACGAATTGCATGTAAAGTGTGCCATCAAGTTCGTGAGAGCTTTAATCACTAGTTTTCTCATAACAAGTTTAATTTGGAAGGTAAAAAAGCATGAATATACTTGGAATAGCTTAAGCTAGTAGGTAGGTATAGTGGACTCTTTGGAATAACTTGGTTTAGGGAGTTGGATGCATGAGTGGAACTCATACTTGGTTGTGGAGGCTAGCAAAAGACTGGGAGCGACAAACTAAGAGAGCAATAATGGCCATAATCATGCAGAGCGACAAAACATCATTGATCAAAGCATAAAGTGATACTACAAGTTGAAAACTAAAGGATCATAAAGGCTATGGTGACTTGAGATAGTCATAACATGGTGTGAGCATGCGCCAAGTCAACCCAAATAAAGCATCAAAGGAGAATACCACTATACTATGCTTTAATATGCTAAAACAACGCATGATTCATCCAAGGCACATTAAGCAATCTCAATTGTTTATAACAAGTCATGCTACAGCAAAGAATACTAAGCATAAAGCCAAAAAAATATTAAGCATGGTATGACAAAGCATAGGCCACAGTCAAAAACAAGCTCTTTTTACCACATAAGCATGAATTTTCCTAGTCTTTTCCAAACCAAACTATTTGAAAACCAATGTATGAAAGAGGGGGTCCAACCAATTTATTCAGAAAACTAAGAAAACCAAAGCAAACGAAAAACCAAAAAAAAAACAAAGAAGAAGACGCTCCAAGAACAACACAATTGTGCATGAAACTATAAAAATGAAGCGTTTGGAAGAAACCTGGGATTTTTATTGATGAAGAGGGGGATGCCTTGGGAATCCCCAAGATTTGACGCTTGTACTTCTTGGATATTTCTTGGGGTGACACGTGTGGCATCCCCAAGCTTGAGCTTTAGTCCATCCTTCATCTCATTACTCATTCCTTCCATACACCTGAAATTTTTCCTTCATACAAAACTTCACACAATCTTTATTAGCAACATTAGTGCATGCAAGATAATAAGTCTTGAGGTTCAGTTTTAACACCAAGAAAACTTCCATTAGAACACTAGCTACTGAAGAACTTCCCTCAAAAAGCTCAATTCCCCAAAAGAACTCAAAAAGGAACCAACAAGAAGCAAATGCAGAAAATGGCAGAAATCTGTCAAAACAGACCAGCAGGTAAAGACGAATTTTTTCAAAGACCTTCTGTTGCTCAAATTAAAAAGTGTTGAACTAACGGAAGTTAGATAACAACCTGGGGAAGAAGCACAAAACTTCACGCCTCAAAAAGACGTACAGAGATTTCACACGAATATTTACGGTGAAGCACAGAAATCTGTTTTGGGACAGCAACTTTCCCAATCATTAATTCTCTCTCATTAGCAAATAAAAAGGATAAGAAGCGGTTATTACTCTTCCAAGACTCATCTAAAACTTTTGGGTTATCTCCCAATAAGTACTTTTCTTTAACGCCTTTAAGTTAGGCATCAGAAGCAAGAAAGAATCAAGTGTTCTGAAATGAGGAAGCATTAAGATTAATACCAGAAATATCTTCAACAAGGCAAGGTATATCATACAAATAAGTTCTAGAGGATCCTCTCTCAGTGCTCTTAGGTTCACTATTTTCATCAAAAGGGTTTTCAGGAACAATCCAATCAAGATTCTTTTCTATGGTTTCATGTATTGCTACCAGTTTAAAGGGTATTGGTATCTTAGTTTCCTCCCCATTAGGTTCGGTTTTGTTCATCTTTTATCGTGTACCAACAATATCTACACATGAGCCTAGCATATTGAAACGTTCAAAGACTTTCCTAGCTTCCTTGGCAACATCATAGAATTCCTTAAACAAAGTTTCTAGAATAAAATCCCTCTTTTTAGGGTCCTCAATTTCTTTAAGTTTAAGAAACATTACTTGCATTAAGGGGTTGAGGTTAACAAACCTAGCTTCCAACATGTGAACTAAAAAAGCTGCAGCAATCTCATAATTTGGAGCCAGTTCTGCAAGGGATCTATCCTCAGTATCTTCATTCTTACTAACATGATTAAAGAATTTTTCAATATTATCTTTCCTAATTATTGAACCACTACCTATTGAAAGGTCTTTCATGGTGAATTTAGGGATCAACATGGTGTGCTAAGGAAGAGGCAACAACTAAAGGAGACTTAATTTTTTGTGTGTTTTTGATAAAGAAAGCAAACTAGTAAAACTAATTTTTGTGTCTTTTAGATAAAGAAACAAGCAAACAAAGCGAAAAGAAACTAAGCAGAACAAAAATAAGAAAGTAAAGAGATTGGTTATGAGGGACTCCCCTTGTGAAGATGTCCTTGACTCCCCGGCAACGGCGCCAGAAAAGTTGCTTGATGGCTCAGTGTTGATGTAGAGCTCGTTGGGGAACCCCAAGAGGAAGGTATGATGAGCACAACAGCAAGTTTTCCCTCAGTACGAAACCAAGGTTTAATCAAACCAGTACGAGCAAGGAAACACCCCAAAGGTGTTGCTAGTTGATCCTTGGCAGGGCGTACTACTGGTGCTAGTAGCAACGTGGAGACATGCACAACACAACCACAGAACTTTGTCCCCAACTTGCGATGAGGTTGTCAATCTCACCGGTTTTGCTGAAAACAAAGGATTAAACGTATCGAATGGAAGGAAGTAATAGTTTGCAGGAAGTAAACATAAAGAAATAAACAGTTTGTAGATTGTATGTAAAAGAAACGACCGGGATCCATAGTTCACTAGAGGTGGCTCTCCTTAAGATAGATAACATGCTGGGTGAACAAATTACAGCGGGGCAATTGACAAACATCAAGAAAGCAATATATGCATATACTAATCATCTTGACTCCTTTGGAACTTGATTGGGCATTACAACATTATACATAGATCGCCATCCAACTGCATCTATGACTAATAATCCACCTTCAGGTTATCATCCGAACCCCCTCTAGTATTAAGTCGCGAGCAATAGATTATTGCTTTATGAATTGCATGTAATGTAAACAATAGGATTGTTCTATGAACAAAGGATTGTTGTTTTCTCCCTAGTAGCAACAACACATCTAGTACCTTAGAGATTTCTGTCACTTCCCCAGATTACCAGAGGCATGAACCCACTATCGAGCATAAATACTAACTCTTGGAGTTGCTAGCATCTACTTGTCCAAGATAGCTACTAACAATGAAAAGCATGCAAGATCAAAAATAACAAAGACATGATAGAATCAATAATCAATCTAAAATAGCATCTCAATATCCATCGGATCCCCGCAAACACAACATGCAGAATTACAAATAGATGATCTTGATCATGAACGGAGATCACAAGATCAAAGGAGGAGAACCAGCCATCGAGCTACTACATGGACCCGTAGTCTAGAGATGAACTACTCACGCATCACACCGGAGGCTTGCATGATGATGAAGAAGGCCTCCAGGGTGAATTCCCCTCTCTGGCTGGGTGCCGGGAAGAGCTTCAGATCCCTCGTGATCTAGGGATGGAGATGACGGCGGCTACAGACTCTTTCGTCGATTTTTGATCGGGTCCTTAGGGTTTTCGTCCCGAGGGCAATATATAGGCGAAAGGATAGGCCGAGGGGGTGTTGGGGTCGGCCAGACCACCCCCTGGCACGGGCCAGGCCTGGCCGCATGGCCAGGTGGTGTGGCCGGCCCCCAGCCCTTCTCCGTCTCGTATTCTGGCATCTAATGACTTCCGGAAAAATAGGCACTTTGGCTTTTGACCCGTCCAATTCCGAGAATATTCATTTTTTGACTTTCCTGGAACCAAAAACAGCAGAAAACAGACAGCTGGCACCGTGGCTCTTGTTAATAGGTTAGTCCAAGAAATCATATGAAAAGTACTCCAAAGTGTGGACAAAACACAAGAAAATAGATAAAACCAAGCATGGAACATCAAAAATTATAGATACATTTGCAATGTATCAATTGTCCACTTCACCGGTGTTGGTGACACCTCAAGAAAAGGAGCCGTTTTTGTTATACATCTCCGCTACCAACCAGGTGGTCACCACTATGCTCGTAGTGGAACGAGCTACAGAAAATAAAGTCCATGGGGTGCAGTGCCCAGTCTACTACCTAAGCGAGGTGCTCACACCGACAAAACAACGGTACCTGCATTATCAGAAACTGGCATAAAGTGTCTTCGTCACAGCCAGGCGACTGTGCCACTACTTCCAGGAGAACTCGATCATTGTGGTGAACGATGCCCCGCTAGGGCACATCCTCAACAACCCCAACACCACAGGACGAGTCACGCTTTGGGGGATAGATCTGTCTCCATGGGACATCACATACGAGAAGCGAGATGTGATCAAGTTGCAAGTATTGCCGGACTTCCTCGTACACTGGATGGAGAACCAGCTCCCTGCCAAGCCAGACATGTCCTACCTATGGACAATGCACTTCGACGGATCCAAACGCAAAGAAGGAGCTGGCGTGTGTGTCATCCTGACATCACCACAAGGCGACAAGATGAAGTATGTTCTGCGAATGCAGTTCACCGCCTCTAACAACGAAGCTGAATACGAAGCCCTACTACACGGGATGCAGATGGCCAAAGCCTATGGTGCAAAGCGACTCGTCATCTACAGCGACTCTAAATTGGTGGTGAATCAAACCATGAACCAGTGTGATGCTCTGAGCGACAACATGATCGCCCACCGCGACCTTTATGACGCACTCGAAGGGGACTTCGATGGCTACGAACTGCGGCACATCGGCCGTGAGAGCAACAAGGAGGCAGATAAACTCGCCAACATTGGCTCCACTTGTGCCCCAGTGCCACCTGGAATATTCCTCGAGCAAATCTGTGAACGCTCCATCAACCAAAGACTCCAGAGCAGAAAACCTACACGACAAAGGACTCGGGGGCTCCACAACCCAATGAGCCTAAGGCACTCAAGGACATGGATCCAGATATGGGACTCGAAGGACCCATGGAGGTCATGATGATCGATCCATCCTGGACACAACCATACATCACGTACTTTCTCAGCAAAAGGTTACCAGACGACCTGATAGATGTGCGCACATAGCACGACGATCCAAGGCTTTCGCCCTTATCAATGGCAAACTATACAAGCATAGCTTCACAGGAGTCCTTCAGCGATTCGTCTCCAATGGAGACGGAAGAGCCATCCTCCTCGAGATACACAAAGGCACTTGTGGCCATCATGCTGGCAGTCGCGCCCTCATCGCCAAAGCTCTGTGAGCTAGATTCTACTAGCCAATGGCAATGCGTCACACCAAGTACATCGTCCAGCGATTCAATGCTTGCCAATGATTCACGAACAAACCGCACACACCTGGCGTAGAGCTCAGACCAATACATGTGGCCTGGCCCTTCACGCAATTGGGACTCGACATGGTCGGCAAGCTCCAGAAATCTTCACCCGGAGGATACGTCTACCTCCTCGTCGCGGTCGACAAATTCACCAAGTGGATTGAGGCCATGCCGGTGACAAACCAGTCCGGGTCCAGTGCCGTTAAATTCTTCGATTTCATCGTCTTCCGGTTCGGAGTGCCACATAGAATCATCACGGACAATGGAACAAACTTCACCTTGAATGAATTCTAGGGTTTCTGCGAAAACCTGAGAATCAACATCAGCTATGCCTCTGTGGTGCACCCTCGGACCAACGGTCAAGTCGAAAAGGCCAATGGCCTCTTCTGCGGCGGCATCAAGAAAAGGCTCCTCCGTCCACTCGAAAAAGCTGCCGGATGCTGGCCTGAGGAGCTAGAATCAGTCCTATGGAGCCTGTGCACAACTCCAAACAGCACCACAGGCTATACTCCATTCTTCATGGTCGTCGAGGCAGTACTATGCAGAAGTGCGCTACAAAGCCCCACGGGTCGTAGCATACAGCGAGGCAGAGTCAACCCTTGCACTCGAAGACTTCGTTGATCTCCTCGATGAGGCATGCGAGATTGCAGCGGAGAGATCTACGATCTACCAGCAAAACCTTCGCAACTACCATAGCAGAAGGCTACGCCCATGGTCCTTCGTCGATAGAGACTTGGTCATGTGACTAAAGCAGCAAGGGCACCTCAAGCTCGAGTCCCCTTGGGAGGGACCTTATGTGATTACCGAAGTAATCCCAGGTGGCGCCTACCGCCTTAAAGATGTAGAAAGCAGAGTCGCATACTCCAATCCCTAGAACGTCGCGCACTTGCGTCGTTTCTACCCTTAGATGTTTTTAATTTACAAATAAGGCTATTTAGCCAGGCTACTTAGCCACACATTGTATCTCCTGATATTCTACGAATAAATAAAGCTAAGTGCCTCCAACTTTGTGTCTCTATTTTTATTTACAATTGTATCACTCGGGGGTTGCACCACCCTTTATACCTTGTTACACGAATAACGCAGTAGCCTGAGTAGCTGACGTACTATCAATCGAACCGTTGGTAAAACCAACTCAGCTGCAGCGCAGACAGGATGACAAGGTGCTGAGATGAATATGCGTCAGGCTAACGAAAAGAAACTGTAGAGTAAAAGCTACTCGAAAAATACATAAGCTAGCAAGCTTTTACATATAAACGGGTAACAAAAACCACCCGATGTACTTATACGAACTTTATAATACTTACGCATCTATGTGCAGGTTCAAAACTACCCTATTGCCGTAAAAGGAGAATGTTAGTATGTTCTTAGAAGAACTCGACGATATCTTTGGCTGGCTGATCAACCGCTTGATAATGAGGCACCAGGTTCCATGCCATTCCTTCCTGTGGGGGCGGCGGTCCAGTGCCAACAGCTACGAAATCCAGAACAGGACGATGCAGGCGAACAAGTGCCAATGCAGCCTTGGCACCCGCGACTAGATGTTGATGCACGCATTCGCGGACCGCGCTGACATCTTGAAACTTTTCAGGAAAGCTAGCAATCTTGAAGGGACCGCATCCAAGGGGAACATCGCCTGGAAAATATGCTTGAGTCATGAATGCGACTTCTTCAAGTAAAGCAGCACATGCGATGCACGGTCCTGCAGTGTCGCCAACGCGATCGCAGATCGCGATCAACCCAAAAGTACCCACTAGCTTCCAGCTGCTCTTGGGTCAAACAATTCAGTCGAATGGCGATTCGATCCCTCTCATCCTGCGGGTGACGAGAGCTAATAATAGTAAAAGGCAGTACAGAGCGTAAAGACAAAGTTTCACCATGATTGGCTGGGAAAGGATGAGAAGCTAAGATAACTAACTCTTAAATTGCTCATTCAACTGAGCCACCTTGCCTAGAAGGTACTTCTCGCGCGTACTGGCTTTTCAGCCTTTTATTTCCACATGTCCACGCTACCATGAATAATGTGAATCTCTTGCTCCAAATGTTTTATATGGTCACGCAATTGAAACAGCAGCGACAGCTCCTCCACCTTTGAACGTGGTTGCGCCACAGGTTCATCGGTGGGAGGTGAGTCGGATGGACCACTCGAAGGACCGTATTACAAGAAGAGTAAGAAGAGAATAATACCAACAATTCATAAATAAATTTCAGCAGAAGAAACATCAAGGTTCAGCAAGTCTCAAACGGGAAAAGCTAGACTATTACAAAAAAGGCGATTAAACAACAGACTACAGCTAGGCGTTGGCACTCGAGGGCTTCCTTGAGTCTGTGGCAGTCTCCGATGCCACAGTCTTCTCGACTACAGCCTCAAATGCCGTGAGTTTTGCCGTCTTCAACCGCCTCATCTCCGCCAAATACTTGGCGAGTGTTTCAATGAGACAAGTCCCATATTTATTGGAACTAGTGGCAAAGGGAGTAAACACTACCTGCTGGCCATCCGTAGTGACCGACATCACCGAGGATATCCTGCTGGGGTTCAGATCAACGTCGTGAGCATGCACCATGGCAAGTCCCATGGTTGCTCCAACACCCCTTTAACCATTTTTGAAATCCATGGGCACACCTCGAGCAAAGGATTCCACCAAGCCATTGAGATCCTCTCGAAGATGCCCAAGCACGCCCTCTCAAAGACACCCAAGCCTTGGGGACCATCTCCTCTCGAAGATGCCCAAGCATGCCCTTGGCCTTCTCGTGTGAGTCCTTGATGGAGACGGTGCGGTCTTCGACTGCGGCCATAGGACTAGCCAATGAATCTGAGCGGGTCAAAGCCTGGGTGTCGAAATGCACGCCAGAAGCATCTACAAAAAGTACACATGAGTACAACAACGAATAGGCAAAGTACACAACAAATAAAATAATGAAGTATCTCACCCGAGAGTGCCTTAGCAACAGCGAAAAGCTGTTCTACGAACACCTTTTCCCTGTCAGTCGCAGCTGCCAGCAGGTCCTCTGCGCGAGTCTTCGACTCCTGGGCAGAGCGTTCCATGGCTTGGAGTGCCTTGTCACGCTTTTTCACTGCAGCGGCAAGACCCTTCTAGAGGGAATAGACGCGGCGCAGAAGCTCATTATGATCACCTGCAAGTGGAAACATTATAACTCAAAATCACCAATTTTCGTGCATAACAGCACGAATGAGAGAGTGCGAACTCACCTTTAAAGGTGTGATGGCGGGCTTCCAGCAAAGCATGTTGACGACCCAGGGAAATAATCTGCTCGGCGAGGCGAGTGGGTTCCTTAATGACAGGCTGCAAAAAAGGGAAGCATGAGCATCGACCAAATTTCGATTGTCAACGACAAGAAAACTTACATGTTCCTCCAGGGACTCCGAAGTTTCCTTCTAAGTAGACGTCCGGGCAACAATCCGGTGCACCCCGGCATGGGGGGAACTCGAAGAATGAGCACCAGAGTTGGCTACCACCGGGGAGAAGGAGACCGTGCCGCCACCTCCTTGTCTTTGGAGTCTGTGACTCCAGACTCCTTCACGAACATACAATCATCAGATGATGACGACGCGGTTTGGATAGAAAAGAAACAGTGCGACTTCAGAATAGAAGATTTTGGGACACAAGGACGAACTCGTAAGAATATAAAACATACACGTTGATACATTGCAAATGTATCTATAATTTTTGATGTTCCATGCTTAGTTTTATCCACTTTCTTGTGTTTTGTTCCAACTTTGGAGTACTTTATTATGATTTCTTGGACTAACCTATTAACAAGAGCCATAGTGCCAGCTGCCTGTTTTCTGCTGTTTTTCGTTCCAGGAAAGTCAGAAAATAAATATTCCTGGAATTGGACGGGACAAAAGCCAAAGTGCCTATTTTCCGGAAGGGATCAAGTGCCAGAATACGATACGGAGAAGGGCTGGGGGCCGGCCACACCACTTGGCCGAGCGGCCAGGCCTGGCCCGCGCCAGGGGGTGGTCTGGCCGACCCCAGCACCCCCTCGGCCTCTCCTTCCGCCTATAAGTTGCCCTTGGGACGGAAACCCTAAGTACCCAATCAAAAATCCACGAAAGAGTCTGTAGCCGCCGTCATCTCCATCCCTAACCAGGAGGGATATGAAGCTCTTCCCGGCACCCTGCCAGAGAGGGGAATTCACCCTGGAGGCCTTCTTCATCACCATGCAAGCCTCCGGTGTGATGCGTGAGTAGTTCATCCTTGGACTACGGATCCATGTAGTAGCTAGATGGATGGTTTCTCCTCCTTAGTGCTTTCATGTTTAGATCTTGTGAGCTCTGTTCATGATCAAGATCATCTATTTGTAATTCATACATGTTGTGTTTGCGGGGATCCGATGGATATTGAGATGATATTTCAGATTGATTATTTATTCTATCATGTCTTTGTTATTTGAAATCTTGCATGCTTTCCGTTGTTAGTAGCTATCTTGGCCAAGTAGATGCTAGCAACTCCAAGCGTTAGTATTTATTCTCGATAGTGGGTTCATGCCTCTGGTAATCTGGGGAAGTGACAGAAATCTCTAATGTACTAGATGTGTTGTTGCTACAAGGGAGAAAACAACAATCCTTTGTTCATAGAACAATTGTATTGTTTACTTTACATGCAGTTCGTAAAGCAATAATCTGTTGCTTGCAACTTAATACTGGAGGGGGTTCGGATGATAACCTGAAGGTGGATTATTGGTCATAGATGTAGTTGGATGGCGGTCTATGTATTATGTTGTATTGCCCAATCAAGTCTCAAAGGAGTCAAGATGATTAGTATATGCATGTATTGCTTTCTCGGTGTTTGTCAATTGCCCCGCTGTAATTTGTTCACCCAGCATGTTATCTATCTAAGGAGAGCCACCTCTAGTGAACTATGTATCTCGGTCCTTCTTCTTTACATACAATCTACAATTGTTTACTGCTTTGTGTTTACTTTCTGCAAACTTTTACTTCTTTCCATTCGATACGTTTAATCCTTTGTTTTCCGCAAAGCGCGGTGAGATTGACAACCTCATGGCAAGTTGGGGACAAAGTTCTGTGGTTGTGTTGTGCAGGTCTCCACATTGCTACTAGGACCGATAGTGCGCCCTGCCAAAGCTCAGCTAGTAACACCTTTGGGGTGTTTCCTTGCTCCTACTGGTTCGATTAAACCTTGGTTTCATAACTGAGGGAAAACTTGCTGCTGTGCTCATCATACCTTCCTCTTGGGGTTCCCAACGAGATCTACGTCGATCGTCGAGCGCATCAAGCTATTTTCTAGCGCCGTTGTCGGGGACTGAAGAAGAAGAAGCTCCCACGTCAACCTCGCGCCATTAAAGTATTTTCTGGCGCCGTTGCCGGGGAGTCAAGGACATCTTCACAAGGGGAGTCCCTGATAACCAATCTCTTTACTTTGTTGTTTTTGTTTTGCTTAGTTCCTTTTTGCTTTGTTTGCTTGTTTTCTTGATTCAAAAACACAAAAAAATTAGTTTTACTAAGTTGCTTCCTTTTCAAAAACACAAAAAAATTAGCTTTACTAGTTTGCTTTCTTATTTCAAAAACACAAAAAAATTAGTTCCGTTCTTAAGTTGCCTTTATGACTAGCTCTGCTCCAATCACTATTTCATTATGGATAGCTCGCTCAGTTTCCTATTTGGGAACAGTATTATGACTGCTAAGGTAATAGTGAACCACCGCCTGCTAGAACCTCCATGGAAGAAGAAATTGCTGAACCTGAAAGCTCATTAGATGAAAAAGAGGAGGAGAGTGATGGACAAAAGGAGGAAGAATGGATCTACCCATGCCTACCTTCTAATGAGAGTAACTCTTTATCCCTTACATTATTTGATTGTCCCCCATGCTTATCAAAGGAGGGTGAATGTTATGTTCCCGAGGATTCTTTTGAAAATGTTTATAATAAAGCTCTAGTGCTTGTAGATCATGAAAAGCATGCCTTATGTGATAGTTATATTGTTGAGTTTATTCATGAGGCTACTGAAAATTATTATGAGAGAGGAAAATATGGTTGTAGAAGTTTTTATGGTAATGAAACACCTCTCTATGTGCTGAAAGTTTTGAAGTTACTTTTGTTTTATCTTCCTATGCCTATCACTTTGCTCTTTGTACATTTATTTGCATACAAGATTCCTATGCATAGGAAGTGGGTTAGACTTAAATTTGTTTTGAATTTGCTTCTTGATGCTATCTTTTACTTCAATTCATATTTCCTATGAGAGCATCTTCTCAAATTTTCATTCCTAACTTAAAGGCGTTAAAGAAAAGTACTTATTGGGAGATAACCCAAAAGTTTTAGATGAGCCTTGGAAGTTATTACCTCTGTAATAACCTCTCCTGATCCTTTTTATTTGCTTTTTGTGCCAAGAGTAACCTCTAATGAGAGTGAAGTAATGATTGGGAAAGTTGCTGTCCCGAAACAGATTTTTGTGCTTCACCGTAAATATTCCTGAGAGAGCTCTGTACGTCGGATTGAGATGTAATTGTTTGTGCTTCTGCCCCAGGTTGTTATATAACTTTCGTTAGTTCAACACTTTTTGATTGGAGAAACATAAGGTCTTTGAAAAAATTCGTCTTTACCTGCTGGTCTGTTTTGACAGATTTCTACCATTTTCAGCATTTGCTTTCTTATCGGTTGCTTCTTGAGTTCTTTTGGGGAATTGAGCTTTTTGAGGGAAGTTCTACAGTATCTAGTGTTCTAATGGAAGTTTATTTGGTGTTAGAACTGAACCTTGAGACTTATTTATCTTAAGTGCACTAATGTTGCTAATGAGATTATGTGAAGTTTTGTATGAAGGAAAAATTTTAAGTGTACGGAAGAAATGAGTAACGAGATGAAGGATGGACTAAAGCTCAAGATTGGGGATGCCACGCATGTCACCCAAGAAATATCCAAGAAGTACAAGCGTCAAAGCTTGGGGATGCCCAAGGCATCCCCTTCTTCATTAATAAAAAATTCAGGTTTCTTCCAAACGCTTCATTTTTATTGTTTCACGCACAGTTGTGTTTTTCTTGGAGCGTCTTCTTTTTCGTTTTCGTTTTGGTTTTTAGTTTGCTTGGTTTGCTTAGTTTTCTGAATAAGTTGGTTGGACCCCCTCTTTCACACTTTGGTTTGCAAATAGTTTGGTTTGGTTTGGAAAAGAGTAGGAAAGTTCATACTTATGTGGTAAAAAGAGCTCGTTTTTGACTGTGGCTATGCTTTGTCATGCCATGCTTGATATTGTTTTGGCTTTATGCTTAGTATTCTTTGCTTTAGCATGAGTTGTTATAAACAATTGAGATTGCTTAATGTGCCTTGGATGAATCATGCGTTGTTTTAGCATATTAAAGCATAGTATAGTGGTATTCTCCTTTGATGCTTTATTTGGGCTGACTTGGCACATGCTCACACCATGTTATGACTATCTCAAGTCACCATAGCCTTGATGATCCTTTAGTTTTCAACTTGTAGTATCACTTTATGCTTTGATCAATGATGTTTTGTCGCTCTTCATGATTATGGCCATTATTGCTCTCTTAGTTTGTCGCTCCCAGTCTTTTGCTAGCCTCCACCACAAAGTATGAGTTCCACTCATGCATCCAACTCCCTAAACCAAGTTATTCCAAAGAGTCCACCATACCTACCTACTAGCTTATGCTATTCCAAGTATATTCATGCTTTTGTCTACCTTTCACTTGTTATGAGAAAACTAGTGATTAAAGCTCTCACGAACTTGATGGCACACTTTACTTTTTTGCCTCTAATAAACTTGAACCATTGGGTCCTTCTTTGTTGTGTATATGCTTGCACTTTATAAGTTGAAATTAGCAGAACCATGTTTCATGGGGAACGCTTTCAACATTGCACTTGTAATTTGTACCCCGTTGATATTATGTTCTTTTGCTTACGGATCCCGGCGGTGTGAAACAAATGTGGAACTTGTATGATCATGGAGTTTGTATGTGTGTTAGATAAACACCTGGGCCGCTAGCCTAAGCCATGCCTAATCATGGTGGAAACTTGCAGCATCACTGTCAACACCCGGATTTTTAATCCCAGGTGCCCGTTATGCCATACCTCGCAATCCCAGGATTACCATTTTTGCGAGACATAACGGATTGGATATCATAGTACATCATCCATTACAAACCATACATAAGGTCTTACACAAATATGGATCTCATGATCCAAGTCTTAATACAACAAGCAGCGGAAATAAACGATAGCGTAGCGGTGGGGTCCATCTTCAGGGGCACAGGCAATGCTGACGAAGGCAGATAGTCCTAGTTATCATAGCCGTCCTGCTGACCATCATCTTGATAATCTGCTCCATAGTCTGGCCATGATAATAGCCAGGGACAAAAGCCATGAGTACTCTTTAAGTACTCGCAAACTACTACTAACAAGTAGTAACATCCTAAATTAAAATACTGAATCTAAATTAACTATCAAGTTAAGTTTGAAGCCTAAGCTAAGTTCAGAAGCGAAGAAAGATAAAATAAAATCTAGAATCACTTAAGTTGGGAAGCTATTTTCATTAACACAAACCTGTTGTGGTCAAGTCAAGGTTAATCATTCATTTCAAGTTATTTAGAAAACATCTGACAACGAAACCGTATGGCCATCCCAACTGTCCATAACCGCGAACGCGGCTATTCGAATAGTTTGACACTCTGCAGAGGTGGTACACTTTCACCACAAGATTCGATACATCTGTCAGGGATAACCCTGAATCATCATACTTGGTATGCAGATAATCAAACATAACCTTTCCTTTACACACCCTAGTACAAGCACCTCTCCTATGAGCATGGCCTCCCAACCATGACTATCAGTCATCTTGGGCACTGCATAGGTGGACAACATTGAGAGGTAGCCTCAGCTCAAACCTCTCCCGTGAGGGAACTAATACTAATGCATATAAATTTCCAGCTAAGCCTTACCCAATTCAGGTAATGTGGTTGTACGGTAAAATTTGGAATGGTATCGCATCCGAACCCAACCATCAGTTTTATAAAAGGGGTTAAGGCTCATGCCTTATCATTTTCCTCATCATAAACCAGTTGTGTTTCGTAACACATGTCAAAACATCTCAATAGAATGACTCATCATTCCAAGGTTTTCATAACTCATTTTCACCAAGTATTCCCATCTAAAGTGACTCAAGTTTTTGATCTACTCTAAACTACTAAGTTAAGAGTGTTCACTAAGGTGGAAAGATGGGATCAATCTCATGCCATAGAATGATGTCTAAAGGTTTCTAAGTAGGTCAAGTTTTATACTTTTTATGCTACCTTCAATTTTAAGTAGAGAACTTTGTATAATCTAAGGTGGGGTAAAACTTGTCCATGAGACTTGGGGCATTAATAGTGAAAAGGGGTGTGATTAAAGCATGCTTAAGGCATCTTTGCTAAACCATCTAGTTTATTCTAGCTTGCTAAGGTAAGTTTGCAAGGGTTAGCTTGCCCTGCTAATAGTGGCTTGCCTTGGTTGGTGTAGTGGTGGAAGTTGTCTTCTTCTTCTTCTTCCTGGTAGAACTCCTCCTCCTCGAGAGCTTGGTCGGTGCTATCGTCTAGAAATACATAGGGAGTGCACAATCACCAAACAATACTTAAATAGGCTAAGTAGCATTCTAAAGCACACAATTGATGATCTATTATCATCACAAACATTACAAGTTTTAATTCAATAGTTTTAATCTTTTTATTTTAGAAAAGTAATTTCTACTCATTGAAATGTTAACTAAAATTTTAATATTCACCACCAAAATATGAGATCATGTGGACACATGTCCTCACCACATATTCCATAGGTGGGAATGAGATTTAAAGGTTGGATCAATATTACTTTAGTTTAAGTTTATTATTTAATGATTTAAAGTGACTAGAAATGCCTATATAGCATTATTTTGGTACTAGTCCAAAGTCACTGCATGTAAACGTTAATATTATTACATATTTGGATAGATATGATGAAATGTGATTTTTGAGATTGGAATCAACTCAAAAGCTGACTTGGTTGATTTAAAAAAAATGTTTCAAGTTGCAAAAGCTTCTGTCTTCTTATTTCTATTAGGAGAAATCCATAACTCTAAATGAATTAAATCCAACGGGCTTGGATAGAGCATTTCAATACCTTTCAGACAAAATTGGTTTCATGCAATTTGGATTTGTCAAACTCACAGAATTGAATTTTGAAACACTGGACAGAAACTATATTCTAACTAAAAAGAAAAATCCTAATTTGAATCTACGGGCTTGCGCGGGAAAGGAAATGGGCCGGCCCAGTGGCGCTGTGCGGCACGGGGCTCAGCTGACAGGGGGGTCCCGCTTGTCAGCGGCACTTAACACGCAAAGTGGTACGCGCGCTGTGGGCCATGTGATTAGAGGCTAGATCTACGGCTGAGGGTCGTCGTCGACGACGGACGGGTCGCCGGCGAGCTCAAACCCTAGCGGCTCGGTGGGGGTCTACTGGGGGCGTACCAGGGCTCCAGCGGGGTCGGCGATGCGGGCGAACGAAGTGGAAGACGACGGCGAGGTGAGGTGTGGTCGCGGCGGAGCTTGGGGTGGCCGGAATCAACGGCACCCTTCTCCGCCAGAGGCGGCGGCTCTGGCACCAATTCCGGCGAGCTGATGCTCTACTTGCTCCGGCGAGAGGTGGGTGAGGTTCAGAGAGGTGAGGGGAGTGGAATGGTGTGAGTCTTTGGTGCTGGGGAGGGCTCCTTTTATAGGCTCGACGGTGAGACCGAGCGGGATGGGCGGTCGACGGTGGCGACATGGCTACGGCGAGCTAGCATCATGGCTGGGGATGGCGATCGATGGGCGGTCCCCTGGCGGTGCTCTAGCGCTTCAATGCGGCCGTAGGGGCGGTGGTATGCGGTCGGGGTGAGGTGGCGCTCTGAGAGGCAGAGGCGGCGGTGTCCACGGCGAGCGGTGGCTGTGGGGCTTTGGGCGGCGAACGGGGGTGTCTAGGGTGTTCTCTAGGTCGAGGCGGAGCGGTGGGCGCGGGCTGGTGTCGAGTGATGGCTTGTGCACGCGGGGGCAGTGCGCGCTCTGCGGGCGGCGTCGGCATGGTCTGGTGGCACTGGGCGCGGCTTCTCCTCGGTGGTCCACGGTTGCTCTTGGCTCGGGCAAGGGACAGAGAGGGGTGGTGCGGCGTTGGCTACCTCCTAGACATGGCGAGGGAAGGGGGAGTGGTCTGCTGCGACGGTTGCAAGGTTGGCCGGCCAGGGTGGTGCTCGGCATGGGTGTGCAGTGCGGCTAGGGGGTAGAGAAGAGGCTGGTTTGGTCTGGTCTGGCTTGAGGGGGGACAAGATGATCAAAGAACTACAGAATTGCTAGACAAAATCAGCCCAAAACAGTAATAGTTAGGCCTTAATGATCTTGCTAACAAGGTGTTTGACAAAATGGCCGCAAGAGAAAAAGTTTTGAATTTTGAGTTCAAAAATTTTGGGTGATCTCCACTAGTGCTAGGTAGTCTCTGGTTGCAAGGGTTTTGAAAGTGGAGCTCAAATACATGGCTTTTGAAATAGGGGTGATCTATGCATATGCATTAGATTCAATTTTGAACTGTCATTTAAAATAGTTTCTAGAATGTTTTTAGAAGATAAAAAGTTGGGCCTTGGTACCTCATTATGTGTACTAGCAAGGGGTGTAAAGATCCAAAATTGTTTCTGTTAAGAATTGAGTACTAGGAATAGCCAAAGTAGGCATGAGAGTTAATTTTGGCAAAAATGACCATTTCTCCATTTTAAATATTTTTGATTTGATTTTTTTTAGAAAAAGTTTGGGAATGATGTAGATGATGTTTAATTCACCTAAGAAACATTTTACAAGCATTGGATCACTTAATTATGGCAATTCAAACAACTCCTATTTAAATGCACATAATATGAATGCTTTCATTTTAAAAATGGAAAAGTTTTTGTTAACCCTATTTTTGGATGATTGGATCTTTGATAAACTTGGATTAAAGTTTTGGGATGTTACAAACCTTCCCCCCTTAAACAAAATCTCGTCCCAAGATTTACAAAGAAAACTAGGAACTAAAGAGATCTGGGAACTCTGTCCTAATGTAATCTTCGCGCTCCCAAGTAGCTTCCTCCTCGGTATGGTTGCTCCACTGAATCTTGAGAAACTTGATACTCCTGGTCCCGGTGGTTCTGTAGGCTTCTTCTAAGATACGGATGGGTACTTCCCAATAGGTCAGGTCATTGTTGATTTCCACAGCTCTGTGATCGATGTTCTTGAAAACTTCAGTTTTCTCCGGCACTTCTAGGCATTTGCGGAGTAACGAGATATGGAACACATTGTGGATGGCTGGCATCTCTTCAGGCAATTCCAGCTGATATGATACTTCTCCTTGACGGTTCAGAATCTTGAAAGGTCCGATATATCTGGGGGCTAACTTTCCCTTCAGACTAATGCGTTGAGTTCCCTTCAAGGGTGAAACCTTGAGATATACGAAATCTCCGACATTGAAAGTCAGGTCTCTCCTTCTCTTGTCAGCATAGCTCTTCTGTCTGGATTGGGCGGTCTTGAGGTGCTCACGGACTTTGTGAACTTTCTCTTCGGATTCTCAGAGAATGTCGGGTCCAAAGATTTGACTCTCTCCTACTTGCAACCAATTTAAGGGGGTACGACATTTTCTTCCGTATAGGAATTCAAATGGTGCCATCTGCAAACTAGCCTGATAACTGTTGTTATATGAGAACTCTGCGAATGGTAGGCAGTCTTCCCATTTTGATCCGTATTCCATCACACAGGCTCTAAGCATATCCTCAAGAATCCGGTTGACTCTCTCAGTCTGTCCATCTGTTTGCGGGTGATAGGTGGTACTGAAATTTAACTTGGTTCCTAAACCTTCCTGGACTTTCTGCCAAAATCTTGAAGTAAACTGGGTTCCTCGATCTGATACGATGGTCTTGGGGGTTCCATGCAGACTAACAATTCTAGCAATATACAGTTCTGCTAGCTTTGTACTCTGGTAGGTTGTCTTGACTGGTATGAAGTGGGCTACCTTGGATAGTCTATCAACTATGACCCAGATTGAGTCATTTCCCCTACTAGAAGTAGGTAAACCTGTGATAAAGTCCATTCCGACGGAATCCCATTTCCATTCCGGAATCTGCAATGGTTGCAATAGTCCTGCAGGTCTCTGATGCTCTGCTTTGACTCGTTGACAGATGTCACACTTGGCGATGTAGCTTCCGATCTCTCGCTTCATCTTGTGCCACCAAAATTGCTCCTTCAAATCTTGATACATCTTTGTTCCTCCGGGGTGGATAGAATAAAGGGTATCATGAGCTTCCTTCATGATAACTTCTTTCAGTTCTGAATCTGCTGGAACACAGATACGTCCTTTGTACCACAGTACTCCTTCTTCGTCTTTGGTGAATCCAGGTACTTTGCCTGTACCAATACGACGTTTGATCCCGTTGATACTCTCATTTCCCTTCTGGGCTTCCTTGATCTGGCTAAACAAAGTGGGTTGAAGTTCAATGCTAGCTAGGAATCCTTTGCTAACTACTTCAGTCCTGAACTGCTCCAGCTCCTCATACAAACTTGGTTGCTTCTCTTTGATCATGGTGTTAAGCCTACACGGCAATCTGCTAAGAGCATCCGCTACCACATTGGCTTTGCCGGGGTGATAGTGAATGTTAAGGTCATTATCCTTGATTAACTCTATCCATCTTCTTTGCCTCATATTTAGCTCCTTCTGGGTGAAGATATACTTCAAGCTTTTATGATCTGAGTAAATCTCACAGCGATTACCCATCAAATAGTGACGCCATGTCTTCAACGCCAGAACCACGACTGCTAGCTCAAGATCATGGGTCGGATAGTTCTACTCATGCTGCTTCAGTTGTCGAGACAGATACGTGATGACTTTGCCTTCTTGCATCAATACACATCCTAGAACAATCTTGGATGCATCACAATATACATCAATTGGCTTCTTGATGTCTGGCATGATCAAAATTGGGGCTGATATCAATCTCTTCTTCAGCTCCCAGAAACTGGCTTCACACTTGTCCGTCCATTCAAACTTCTTGTCCTTCTTCAACAATTGGGTCATTGGTCGGGCTATGCTCGAGAATCCTTCTACAAACTTGCGATAATATCCCGCTAATCCAAGGAATGAACGAACTTGGGTTTGATTGGTTGGGGCTTCCCATTCTTCAACATCTTTGATCTTGCTGGGATCAACAGAGACTCCTCCGGCAGACACAATATGTCCTAGGAATCCTACTTCTTTCAGCCAAAACTCACACTTGCTGAATTTGGCATATAACTGATGCTCTCTCAGGGTTCCTAGGATGATTCTCAGATGTTGCTCATGATCTTCTTCGGACTTGGAGTAGATAAGGACGTCGTCGATAAACACAACTACAAACTTATCTAGGAAATTCATAAAGATCTTATTCATGAGATTCATGAAATAAGCAGGGGCATTGGTTAATCCAAAAGACATAACCGTATACTCGTATAAACCATAGCGAGTAGTAAAGGCGGTCTTCGGAATATCCGTTGCACGAATCTTAAGTTGGTGATAACCAGTCCTAAGATCAATCTTTGAGAATACCTGAGCTCCAGTCAACTGATCAAATAGATCCTCTATCTTTGGCAAGGGGTACTTGTTCTTGATGGTGACATCATTCAATTTTCTGTAATCTGTGCACAGACGGTTGCCTACATCTTTCTTGTCGACGAATAACACTGGTGATCTCCAAGGCGATGCGCTTGGCTGAATCAAGCCTGTTGCTAACATGGCATCCAACTGCTTCTTCAGTTCCACTAACTCTGAGGGGTTCATGGTATAAGGTCTCTGGGCTATAGGTCCGGTTCCGGGGATTAGTTCGATAATGAACTCAATATCCCTATCCGGGGGCATACCTGGCAATTCATCTGGGAATACGTCAGGGTATTCACAGACTACTCTGACTTGGTCAATGGTAGGCAGGGCTACACTCTTGTTGCACTTGAATTGACGGGGTAAGGTTTTGGAGATATGCTCTACTGTTACTCCAGAACTACTGGTCATGGTGATGGATTTCTTAGCACAGTCTATCAGTCCTTTATGCCTTGACATCCAGTCCATACCTAGTACTACTTCCAAACCTTTGGTTCCGAGTACAATTAGGTTGGCATAAAAATCTATCCCATGTATTCTGATAGGTACAGCTTTGCAAATTTTTCTAGCTTTTGTTGTTGAACCAGGGATTTGAACTATCATGACATGCTTCAGGTTGGTTGGGCGAATCTTACTAGTGCATACAAATTCTTCGGTGACAAAGGAATGCGATGCTCCAGAATCAAACAATACTCTTGCTAAAACTGAGTTGACAAAAAACATACCCAGCACTACATCTGGCGCTTCTTGGGCTTCTTCTGCGTTCATGTGGAAGAGACGACCATTGCGGTTGTGCGGGTTTCCTGGGGCAAACCTCCTTCCTGGCTGAACACGACGCTGCTGCTGAGCTGGGACATTCACATTGGCATTGGCGGCAGCCTTCTTGGGACACTCATTGGAGTAGTGACCTTTCACTCCACACTCGAAACAGGTGATCTGGGACTTGTCTTTGGTTGCGACCGGTATAGCATTGCTGCCAGTTCTGGGTGCAGTGTTGTTGTTGTTGTTGTTGTTGTTGCTCTTGGGAGGTGCATGGTTGAAATGATTAGCATTGCCGGAGTTGTGATTGTTTCCTCCAGACTTCACATTGCCTCCGCTACGGTTGGGGTAGCTTGGGAGAGAATTCGAGGGTCGGTTGTTCCTTGGTGCATATCTTGGTGAAGGGTTGGGACGGTACTTCTGGTGACTGTTGGATCCAGACTGCTGCATCATACGACGCTTGCGGTTGTCGCTTGCCTGGTTAATCTTCCCTTCCATTTGAATGGCAGAGTCGACTAGCTCTTCGAGATCATCGAAACGGATGTTGACGAGGACAGTCTGCATCTCATCATGCAGTCCGTTCAAGAATCTCTCCTTCTTCTTGGCCTCCGTGTTGATCTCATCGGGTGCATATCTGGCAAGTGACAGGAATTTGTCACGGTACTCTACCACCGTCATTCTTCCTTGCTTCAACTCACGGAATTCATCTCTCATCCTGTTGACAAGACCTTGCGGCACGTGGGTGCGGCTGAACTTGACCTTGAATGCTTCCCAGGTCATCACTTGACCTTGGTTCATAGTGCGGATGCTATTCCACCAAGCTCTTGCATCTCCTGCCAGATAGTGGGTGGCGAATAGAACTTTCTCATTTGCATCCACTCCTGCAACCTCTAAGTTGTTTTCTATGGTCTGCAACCAGTCATCAGCATCTAGTGGGTTCTCAGATTGGTTGAAGATTGGGGGATTTGTGTTCTGAAAGTTTTTGAGTTTGGATCCTTGGTGATCCTGATTTCCATGCCCTTGGTTGTTGAGAGCCATCTGGGCGATCTGCTGCAGTGTTGCTAAGTTGGCTTGACGTTCGGCCCTGCTTGCTTCACGATCCGCTATGAGATTCTGCAAGATCTGCAGCATTGGGTCCTGCGACGAGTTGCTTCCTCCTTGGTTTCCACGAGGCATCTGGAGATTTAGATAGATATAGGGGTAAGAGGGAAATTCTAAGGTTCATGGTTTTGAGGTTTTCAAAGCTAAAACTTTGAGTTAGACTCAGGTTTCTCAACTAACTGCTTTTTCATTCATGCAAACAAGCACACGATACAACACATACCACAGCAATAAAAGGGAAAACAGATGGTTTGAAGAACCATTCTGCAAGCTACGATACAATGAGATGATACATCTCATGCTACGACAGTTCTCTAGTGCATCTACTCATCGTCGATGAAGTCGGAGTCTTCATCTTCAGTGTAGAAGTCCACGGCATCCTCCTCCAGAAAGTCATCATCGTTGCTGAGGTAAGAATCCATATCTCCTTGGATGTATTCACCCTCATCTTCTTCTTCTTTTGCTACAAGCTGAGCTTCCTGCTCCTTGACGGTCTTCTCGAGGTCTGCCACCTTCTTGCAAAGACGAGCGATGGTGCAATCCTTCTTGGCACGCTGGCGACGAAGAGACTGGTGGTCTTGGACAAGTAGTGCGAAAGTCTGGGCCTTCTGGTCGGCAATGGCATGGTTCTGGTTGGCTAACTCTCAGGCATTGTCCAGTTCCTGCTGTCGGTCATGAAGCAAGAAGTCAAGGTTCTCTACTTGACGCCTCAACTCGGGGTGACCTGGCATCTCCATCGGCATTCCCATGAAGTCACGTCTTGCATAGTGGGCAAAACGGGTTCCTTGAATCTTGTTGACGCTGAGGGCACATAGACGTGCGAGAGCTTCATGCATTGCCCTGGCCAATCCATCTAGCCAGTTGTTCTCTCTCACGGAGAACTGAATTCTCCCAGAAGTTGGTGCTTCAATGCTTCCTCGAAGATCTGCGGTGACTAGCCATTGTAGGTCTCCTCCTGGGGGTCCTGGAAGTTGAGCTCCAAGAAACTCCGGGTGCGGGCATCCCAGAAATTCTGACAGTGAATCCAGATCCCTCTCGAAGATCAGCTGACCTCCGTTTTCCAACTAGTAAAACTTGCTAAACTGAGTCTCCATCTACAAGCATTTAGGATGAGGAAATTAGTGAAGTGATCAAGTGTGTCAAATTTTAAGTAGTAATGTAAGAATTTTGAGTAACATGAATTTTTTTGAGAGGAAAAAAATTCCAAAGGTAAGAGAGGAGATAGTTTTTCATAAATACTCACTTTGGTTTTGAAGCTAAGTTTTTGGGTTTGACGTCCATTCTAACTAGGGTCTCCTATGGTCAGGATGGCTCTGATACCAACTTGTCAACACCCGGATTTTTAATCCCAGGTGCCCATTATGCCATACCTCGCAATCCCAGGATTACCATTTTTGCGAGACATAACGAATTGGATATCATAGTACATCATCCATTACAAACCATACATAAGGTCTTACACAAATATGGATCTCATGATCCAAGTCTTAATACAACAAGCAGCGGAAATAAACGATAGCGTAGCGGTGGGGTCCATCTTCAGGGGCACAAGCAATGCTGACGAAGGCAGATAGTCCTAGTTATCATAGCCGTCCTGCTGACCATCATCTTGATAATCTCCTCCATATTCTGGCCATGATAATAGCCAGGGACAAAAGCCATGAGTACTCTTTAAGTACTCGCAAACTACTACTAACAAGTAGTAACATCCTAAATTAAAATACTGAATCTAAATTAACTATCAAGTTAAGTTTGAAGCCTAAGCTAAGTTCAGAAGCGAAGAAAGATAAAATAAAATCTAGAATCACTTAAGTTGGGAAGCTATTTTCATTAACACAACCCTGTTGTGGTCAAGTCAAGGTTAATCATTCATTTCAAGTTATTTAAAAAACATCTGACAACGAAACCGTATGGCCATCCCAACTGTCCATAACCGCGGACGCGGCTATTCGAATAGTTTGACACTCTGCAGAGGTGGTACACTTTCACCACAAGATTCGATACATCTGTGAGGGATAACCCTGAATCATCATACTTGGTATGCAGATAATCAAACATAACCTTTCCTTTACACACCCTAGTACAAGCACCTCTCCTATGAGCATGGCCTCCCAACCATGACCATCAGTCATCTTGGGCACTGCATAGGTGGACAACATTGAGAGGTAGCCTTAGCTCAAACCTCTCCCGTGAGGGAACTAATACTAATGCATATAAATTTCTAGCTAAGCCTTACCCAATTCAGGTAATGTGGTTGTACGGTAAAATTTGGAATGGTATCGCATCCGAACCCAACCATCAGTTTTATAAAAGGGGTTAAGGCTCATGCCTTATCATTTTCCACATCATAAACCAGTTGTGTTTCATAACACATGTCAAAACATCTCAATAGAATGACTCATCATTCCAAGGTTTTATAACTCATTTTCACCAAGTATTCCCATCTAAAGTGACTCAAGTTTTTGATCTACTCTAAACTACTAAGTTAAGAGTGTTCACTAAGGTGGAAAGATGGGATCAATCTCATGCCATAGAATGATATCTAAAGGTTTCTAAGTAGATCAAGTTTTATACTTTTTATGCTACCTTCAATTTTAAGTAGAGAACTTTGTATAATCTAAGGTGGGGTAAAACTTGTCCATGAGACTTGGGGCATTAATAGTGAAAAGGGGTGTGATTAAAGCATGCTTAAGGCATCTTTGCTAAACCATCTAGTTTATTCTATCTTGCTAAGGTAAGTTTGCAAGGGTTAGCTTGCCCTGCTAATAGTGGCTTGCCTTGGTTGGTGTAGTGGTGGAAGTTGTCTTCTTCTTCTTCTTCCTGGTAGAACTCCTCCTCCTCGAGAGTTTGGTCGGTGCTATCGTCTAGAAATACATAGGGAGTGCACAATCACCAAACAATACTTAACTAGGCTAAGTAGCATTCTAAAGCACACAATTGATGATCTATTATCATCACAAACATTACAAGTTTTAATTCAATAGTTTTAATCTTTTTATTTTAGAAAAGTAATTTCTACTCATTGAAATGTTAACTAAAATTTTAATATTCACCACCAAAATATGAGATCATGTGGACACATGTCCTCACCACATATTCCACAGGTGGTAATGAGATTTAAAGGTTGGATCAATATTACTTTAGTTTAAGTTTATTATTTAATGATTTAAAGTGACTAGAAATGCCTATATAGCATTATTTTGGTACTAGTCCAAAGTCACTACATGTAAACCTTAATATTATTACATATTTGGATAGATATGATGAAATGTGATTTTTGAGAGTTGGAATCAACTCAAAAGCTGACTTGGTTGATTTTATAAAAATGTTTCAAGTTGTAAAAGCTTCTGTCTTCTTATTTCTATTAGGAGAAATCCATAACTCTAAATGAATTAAATCCAACGGGCTTGGATAGAGCATTTCAATACCTTTCAGACAAAATTGGTTTCATGCAATTTGGATTTGTCAAACTCACAGAATTGAATTTTGAAACACTGGACAAAAACTATATTCTAACTAAAAAGAAAAATCCTAATTTGAATCTACGGGCTTGCGCGGGAAAGGAAATGGGCGGGCCCAGTGGCGCTGTGCGGCACGGGGCTCAGCTGACAGGGGGTCCCGCTTATCAGCGGCACTTAACACGCGAAGCGGTACGCGCGCTGTGGGCCGTGCGATTAGAGGCTAGATCTACGGCTGAGGGTCGTCGTCAACGACGGACGGGTCGCCGGCGAGCTCAAACCCTAGCAGCTCGGTGGGGGTCTACTGGGGGCGTACCAGGGCTCCAGCGGGGTCGGCGATGCGGGCGAACAAAGTGGAAGACGATGGCGAGGCGAGGCGTGGTCGCGGCGGAGCTTGGGGTGGCCGGAATCAACGGCACCCTTCTCCGCCAGAGGCGGCGGCTCCGGCTCCAATTCCGGCGAGCTGCTGCTCTACTTGCTCCAGCGAGAGGTGGGTGAGGTTCAGAGAGGTGAGGGGAGTGGAATGGTGTGAGTCTTTGGTGCTGGGGAGGGCTCCTTTTATAGGCTCGACGGTGAGACCGAGCGGGATGGGCGGTCGACGGTGGCGACATGGCTACGGCGAGCTAGCGTCATGGCTGGGGATGGCGATCGATGGGCGGTCCCCTGGCGGTGCTCTAGCGCTTCAATGCGGCCGTAGGGGCGGTGGTATGCGGTCGGGGTGAGGTGGCGCTCTGAGAGGCAGAGGCGGCGGTGTCCACGGCGAGCGGTGGCTGTGGGGCTTTGGGCAGCGAACGGGGGTGTCTGGGGTGTTCTCTAGGTCGAGGCAGAGCAGTGGGCGCGGGCTGGTGTCGAGTGATGGCTTGTGCACGCGGGGGCAGTGCGCGCTCTGCGAGCGGCGTCGGCATGGTCTGGTGTCACTAGGCGCGGCTTCTCCTCGGTGGTCCACGGCTGCTCTTGGCTCGGGCAAGGGACAGAGAGGGACGATGCGGCGTTGGCTACCTCCTAGACATGGCGAGGGAAGGGGGAGTGGTCTGCTGCGATGGTTGCAAGGTTGGCCGGCCAGGGTGGTGCTCGGCATGGGTGTGCAGTGCGGCTAGGGGGTAGAGAAGAGGCTGGTTTGGTCTGGTCTGGCTTGAGGGGGGACAAGATGATCAAAGCACTACAGAATTGCTAGACAAAATCAGCCCAAAACAGTAATAGTTAGGCCTTAATGATCTTGCTAACAAGGTGTTTGACAAAATGGCCGCAAGAGAAAAAGTTTTGAATTTTGAGTTCAAAATTTTTGGGTGATCTCCACTAGTGCTAGGTAGTCTCTGGTTGCAAGGGTTTTGAAAGTGGAGCTCAAATACATGGTTTTTGAAATAGGGGTGATCTATGCATATGCATTAGATTCAATTTTGAACTATCATTTAAAATAGTTTCCAGAATGTTTTTAGAAGATAAAAAGGTGGGCCTTGGTACCTCATTATGTGTACTAGCAAGGGGTGTAAAGATCCAAAATTGTTTCTGTTAAGAATTGAGTACTAGGAATAGCCAAAGTAGGCATGAGAGTTAATTTTGGCAAAATGACCATTTCTCCATTTTAAATCTTTTTGATTTGATTTTCTTTAGAAAAAGTTTGGGAATGATGTAGATGATGTTTAATTCACCTAAGAAACATTTTACAAGCATTGGATCACTTAATCATGGCAATTCAAACAACTCTTATTTAAATGCACATAATATGAATGCTTTCATTTTAAAAATGGAAAAGTTTTTGTTAACCCTATTTTTGGATGATTGGATCTTTGATAAACTTGGATTAAAGTTTTGGGATGTTACAATCACCATAATGAGCACTCTATGAAGCATCCTCAATAAAAACCTATGCAAATAGCAAATAAAAAGATCGCTGAGATGCTCATTGTCTGCTTGCCTTGTCATTTTGATTATGGAAAAGCTCCCGTATCATGTGCAAGGGGTAAACGTTGGTGGTTCTTAATGATACACATATACTTACAATGAGAAGAGCTTACTCGTGACTAAAGTTGAGTAGCATGAGGATCGGTCTTCGTAAGTAAGGGGCATGAGATTTCGGTATATAAATTGTCAAGCATATCCTCTTAGGTGTGTCACTTTAACCTTAATCACCTTCAAGATGCTTATGATAGGGGCAATGAGAGCTGAAAGCTATAAGTACCATAATTTTTGGAAGCTCTTTATGAGACTTGAATCCCTACTTCCTTTTTACAAAAGGCCTTTCTTCCACCATTATATTGAGTCTCCACCTTCTATCTTTATGCACTACTTTGAGAGCATAGTGGCCATTCTTAGTTCTATGTGCATTGTCCCAAGACTAGTTGATTGATGCATAACTTGTTATTGCTTGTTTGAAACTATTGTATCTAGTCACTCTTATGAACTTTGAAGGTGTCCTATGCATTTATATTTGCTACTCTATCGAGGGACAAGCTGAATACTATTATGCTATGTTTTCTTTATGTGAAACAAACAAACGTCTTGCAAAACATGTTATTCATGAATCTTTTGTTTGTGCCTTTTCATGTTGCATCATAGTTTCTTTGCTTATTGCTAGAACTTTGTCTTTCATGTTATGATTGAAGTACTTTGATCCCAGCCTTGAATGTTTTGCAAATACTTTGATCAAGTCTTTGATGGTGCATGTCACCTCAAAAATTATTCTTTTTATCACTTACCTACTCGAGGACGAGCAGGAGTTAAGCTTGGGGATGTTGATACATTGCAAATGTATCTATAATTTTCGATGATCCATGCTTAGTTTTATCCACTTTCTTGTGTTTTATTCCAACTTTGGAGTACTTTTATTATGATTTCTTGGACTAACCTATTAATAAGAGCCACAGTGCCAGCTCCCTGTTTTCTGCTGTTTTTGGTTCTAGGAAAGTCAGAAAATGAATATTCTTGGAATTGGACGGGACAAAAGCCAAAGTGCCTATTTTTCCAGAAGGGATCAAGTGCCAGAATACAAGACGGAGAAGGGCTGGGGGCCGGCCACACCACCTGGCCGACCCCAGCACCCCCTCGGCCTCTCCTTCCGCCTATAAGTTGCCCTCGGGACAGAAACCCTAGGTACCCGATCAAAAATCCACGAAAGAGTTTGTAGCCGCCGTCATCTCCATCCCTAGATCAGGAGGGATCTGAAGCTCTTCCCGGCACCCTGCCGGAGAGGGAAATTCACCCTGGAGGCCTTCTTCATCACCATGCAAGCCTCTGGTGTGATGCGTGAGTAGTTCATCCTTGGACTATGGATCCATATAGTAGCTAGATGGCTGGTTTCTCCTCCTTTGTGCTTTCATGTTTAGATCTTGTGAGCTCCGTTCATGATCAAGATCATCTATTTGTAATTCATACATGTTGTGTTTGCGGGGATCCGATGGATATTGAGATGCTATTTCAGATTGATTATTGATTCTATCATGTCTTTGTTATTTGAGATCTTGCATGCTTCCCATTGTTAGTAGCTATCTTGGCCAAGTAGATGCTAGCAACTCCAAGAGTTAGTATTTATGCTCGATAGTGGGTTCATGCCTCTGGTAATCTAGGGAAGTGATAGAAATCTCTAAGGTACTAGATGTGCTGTTGCTACTAGGGAGAAAACAACAATCCTTTGTTCATAGAACAATTGTATTGTTTACCTTACACACAGTTCATAAAGCAATAATCTGTTGCTTGCAACTTAATACTGGAGGGGGCTCGGATGATAACCTGAAGGTGGATTATTAGTCATAGATGCAGTTGGATGGAGGTCTATGTATTATGTTGTATTTCCCAATCAAGTCTCAAAGGAGTCAAGATGATTAGTATATGCATGTATTGCTTTCTCGGTGTTTGTCAATTGCCCCGCTGTAATTTGTTCACCCAGCATGTTATCTATCTAAGGAGAGCCACCTCTAGTGAACTATGGATCCCGGTCCTTCTTCTTTAGATACAATCTACAACTGTTTACTGCTTTGTGTTTACTTTCTGCAAACTTTTACTTCTTTCCATTTGATACGTTTAATCCTTTGTTTTCCGCAAAACACGGTGAGATTGACAACCTCATCGCAAGTTGGGGACAAAGTTCTGTGGTTGTGTTGTGCAGGTCTCCATGTTGCTACTAGCACCGGTAGTGCGCCCTACCAAAGATCAGCTAGTAACACCTTTGGGGTGTTTCGTTGCTCCTACTGGTTCGATTAAACCTTGGTTTCATAACTGAGGGAAAACTTGCTGCTGTGCTCATCATACCTTCCTCTTGGGGTTCCCAACGAGCTCTACGTCGATCGTCGAGCGCATCACCCGTCAAAATTATCAAGGTCAAAGGAGTCCTCGTATGCCTCCTTCAGGGTCCTCATCTTATTCCTCGAAGGAGGTGCCATGATGCGCACATGCATGGTAGGAATAGGCTTCTCTACTATAGTTGGAGGTCCCTCAGGCGTCGTCGGCAAGGATGTGTCCGAGTTCTTGCTTCAGGAACGCTTGCGATTGCCATTCCTGCTAGACTCGGGGGCTTCCTGCTCTTCCTCGACGAGGATGGTGGATTCTGACTCGTCCTTCTCTTTGGCTTCGCGAGGGATTACTCCCTTGGGATGAGGAGGCAACACAGTGGTCACCTTCCAATCCTGAAACAAGGACACAACATTAGTATAAAGGACACCCAGCAGGCAATCGAAAAACAAGAAGAACTTTAAAAGAAATCCACCTCAGGCGGAGGATGACTCGCATAGAAGGGAGACACGACTGTGTCACTAGGGAGTTGCTCCTTGGCGGTGTGCTTGGCCAGCAGTCGAAACCTCCTGTCTACTTCACCCAAAGAGACGATCTCTCGCGAGATGCGAGTCACATTGTCAATGCTAGTCCAGTAGCACATTGGATGCACCCTAGCCTGCAGCGGCTGCACTCGACGGCGCATCCAGGTGCGAATGAGGTCTGCCCCACCTACTTCCTTGCCTATGTGGCATTCAAGGTCATAGACACGTTGGTACAGAGTCTCTATTTCCTCGACTTCACTGGGCATCACAGTGTTCTTCCACGACCTCCTTCTCTTGCATGCTGCCACCGGATCAAAAGGCGAGAGTCCGTAGTGTTCCTCATAACCCTTCTGGTCGCGAATATAGAACCACTTCTCCCTCCACCCTTGGACAGATGCATTGAAGTTGATGGAAAAATAGGTGACATTGGAGTCGACATGGATGTCGCATCCTCCTATCGTAGACTACAGACCCATAGCCCGACTGGTGTTTGAGTTTGAAAAGCTTTTAGAAGAGACCAAAGTGTGGCTCGATTCCGAGACAACACTCACAGAGGGTAAATGATATGAAGGATGGAGTTTGGGGTCAGCTGGGGCAGCTGAGCCTGTAGAAGCAAAGCAACCCCCTTACAAACTTGTGAAGGGGGGAGAGAAAGACCACGAATGATAAACGCGAGGAACATCACCCAAAATCCGGCGGGGGGACTAGGGATTACCTCATTGCCAGGAATTCGACAATCATCTTCCGCAGCAGGGAGAGCACCATGTTGGCGCTGGTTGAAGAGCTCTTTGCCCTTGATGGTGGTTGCCGCCATGACCATTCGTGATGCGCGCGCCTGGGAATTTCTTCTTTCTAGCCGTGGCGGTAGTGCTGGTGCCCGCGGCAGCGGCGCCTTTCTTCTTGACCGCAGCAGTGGCGGCCACAGATCCAGCAGTAGAAGCACCCTTCTTCTTTCCCATATGGCGCTTGTGGTGGGAGCACAGGAAGTAGCGGGGAAAGGTGTGGAGGCCGTCCAGCGCAGCAAAGAGGTGCGAACAATGGAATAGCAAGGATCAGCAATGGAGGCAGTGCGCGAGGAAGAATATGAGCTGTGGGGAAAATTACCGCAAAGCAAACCCCTACTTAACCTCACCGCGGATCCCATCGAACGGCTAGGAGGAAACCAGTCAAACGCGTGGTGCGCATCAATACAGACGTGTCGCAGAGCAGCGAACCGTCGCTCCACTCCCCCCATTACGCGTGAGAATCGAGGACGCAGTTAAAATCGAAGATTATGCATGCCCGGTCAAATCCAAGTCAGAAATGGGGCCCCACTTTCGTCACGTCCCATCAAAACCGCTCACGCGGGCAAGTGAGATCATCTCATTTCCAGCACTGACGTCATTAACTCCAGCAGGAACACCTTTCTAACTACTCTAGTCCTCACTCGAGTCTTCGACTCGACCAAGCACTCGGGGGCTACTCCTAACAGGAGCGTTGGCCGCGCACCCGATGAACTTTATATGCTTCCAAAAATTATAAACCCTTCACTCGAGTCAACGATTCAAGTATAGACTCGGGGTTACTCCCATAGGGAGCGCTGAAGGAATATTCTACTAAACAAAAAAGACGACAGCAGTCGAAAACACTTATAGTCCCCACTCGAGTCTACGACTCGAATAGGAACTCGGGGGCTACTCCCATAGGGAGCGATGATCGCACACCCTATGATTTTTTCCTTGTACATAACTATGTTTTGACTGCGTCCACACTCGAAAGCCTCACTGACCTCGCCTCATATTTTCCCTGCAAAGAGACTACGTCTCCTGGGCCACATGAATCATCTCCACGATGATGACATTCGGATACCACGCTTGCGGCGTGAAGATAAGACCTGAAGAAGGCCTAGCAACGCACCTGCTGCGCTCTACCAGAAATAATACATGCCTATAGGTACGATGAAATAAGCCTTGACGGACGCGTCGAGTGCTCACACTTATATACTAGGTTTCGACTCTATAAGACCTTCGCGGCATGAGTCGAATTACGCCAACACTTTTTTGAATTCGAGTCCGGGGACTCGAGTTTGAGTAGATTACGTTGTTTTGGCCTAAGGTAGTTAACTGATCCCAATCCATCAGATGAATCAGGCATGTATATCAATAATCCCTATGACATAAACTGAAGCATTCGAAAACATGCTTAACTCCCCACTCGAGATCTTTATAAGTCTCCACTCGAATCTGCGATTCAACCAGACACTTGGGGGCTACTGACATGGGCATACCTCATAGGTACTCGATCTTGGTATATTCGGACCAGCTTAGAAGAAGCCCACAACATTGCTAAGGCCCAGTCAAGACCCGGATGGCCCAGGAGACTTCGACTGCTTGCAGCACACGGCAAACTCAAGATATAAGTTTAAAGGGAAAACCCTAATGTGTAATCATCTCGGCCTGCTATCCCAAGACCTAGCCTATCTATATAAAGGCTAGGAGGGGCGGCGAGTAGGACAACACACAACTCTAGTTTCCGCACCATTGCCAGATTGCATCTGTGCACCCCCTGTAACTTTCAACTCCTCGATAATTCCAAGAGCAGACAAGCAGGAGTAGTGTCCTCTACGAGGCCTGGACCTGGATAAACCTTACGTCCCTTTGTGCTTGTTTGCTAGCCGATCGATGCCTCTAGTGTTCCCCACTTCCTCAAACCTAAGTGCATCTGCGATGGGCATTGATGAGTTAACCCCTCGTTAGGACCTGTTTACCAGACATGGATGGCAGCATAATCTCTAGATCGGCCCACCTTCATCACCCTAGGCGTTATTGCAATTACTCATATTGATATGTAATCCGCCTATGTCATTTTATTTTATGTTGGATTTACTAGACTAGTGTCGGATGTGTGCATCCTAGTTATGCAGAGGCCTGGTGTAATATTTACTCTAAGTAATAAAAGCGCCCTTTATCGAAAAATATGCATGACTCCCAGGAATTTCTATAGTGCCTATGAGGCACTGATCACTGCCATCTATAGAATAGACCTACATGAAGATAGCATAAGTGATTAAATAAAATTTCTATCTATAATAAAGTACATAAAGATGACAAAAGGTATGTTATAATTCTTCCATAGTACTATCAATAGTAACAAGATAGAGATACCAATACAATGTGTCATAACACAACAACACAAACTATATACTATAGAAAGTACAACAACTATGTATACTATTGTCATAAAAAACAACACAAAATATATACTACAGAAAGTGTATACTACAGAAATTGCACAAATATAATTCTATTGCGTGAACATCTATGCAAGAACCTGATAATGGAGCTAGTTTTGAAACTCCTAACATCGTCATACATGTTGTCAACTATGTAGTATGGTACATTGTTGTCTGCTATACTTTTAACTAAACCTTTACTATTTACAATCCAATATGTGATCATTACAATAAGCAGGACACCAATATAAGCACAAGAACAATTAAACATCTACCTCACTCTAACCAAATTAAAAATAATGGAATAGAAATTGGTAATGGACCTGCATTGACCAGCACAGCAACCTAGCTGCATAGTAGCAGTTAATCAAATAATCATCCAGAGCACGCAGATATTGATGGAGAATGCATGAAATAAAAACAAAAATACTCATACTAACACGGTGACATGGACACATAGTGTTTGAGTGGCTATATAACAAGAAATGTAAAAGTACTATGTTTACAAGGGAACTCCATACTTGTGTATTTTGGGCCCTAGGTTGGAAGCCACATCTCTCAACAATAGAGGATCTTACAATCTTTGGAGTTATGAGTGGTGTGAAACCTTTATTTGAGACCTCAGCAATAGCCCAATTTACAAGGGCCATTTCCAAAAATTAGGTTCATTCTTCAAGTAGTAGAACTTTGAACGACTAACCTGTGCAGGAAAGTACATTTTATGTAAAAGGAGTAGGACAAATCTGGTCATCTACTCATATTAGGAATTCATACTTCGTATTATAAGAAAAAATAAAGTAATTAAGTACAAGTTGTTGGAAATATGCCCTAGAGAAAATAATAATATGGATTATTATCATATTTCATAAAGTTTATGATTAATTTTTATATCATGCTATAACTGTATTGATAGGAAACGCCAATACATGTGTGATATATAAACAACCAGGAGTTCCCGGTGAAGCTCTAGTCACTGGTTCATTGGTCAACATATGATCAAGGTTTCCTGATCATGTGGCATTTATACCAGTTGACAATGGAGTCACCTCATTGGGAGAATGAGATGATGAGCTATACCCAACCTAAGCATTGTGACCCGATCATGTCATGAAGTTCAAGTTATGATGATTAGAATATACGTAGTGTCCTATTTCTTAGACTGCGAGACCATATCAATCACTGTTACCTGAGGATACTTAGATAGCATCAAACGTCATCTGGTGACTCGGTGATTATAAAGGTGTGTTCAGGTATTCGGAGGAACAGTTGAGGCAATATGCATCAAGAGCAGGATTTGTCCATCCGCGTGATGGAAAATATACTCGAGGGCCCATTCGGAGAAGTTATATCCAATAGTTGTGCAGCGTGTGATTTGATCATAGGGATATCACATGTCAGGACGACTCAAATAACATTTGTTGATAATGAGATTGAACACGACATGGTGACGTCATTGATCAGATCTCGAACAATGCAAGTATTGAGAGACAAAAGGAATACGACACGACGTTCATGGTTCAACAATGAAAGATTTCATGGAATGCACATGGATCAACATGGCCATCCAGGTCCCTCTGATGATCATTGGTACGGGAGGGTCCCGACCATGTCTAGAGTGTTCCTGAGCCATGGGGTATCACCCTTAAGATCTTGATGATGCTCAGAGTGTTTTGGTATTGACAAAATCACCAAAGAAAAGAGAGAGAGAAAACCAGAAGGGTTTTGGTAAGTCCGGAGGATGTCCAGAATGAGATGGAAGGAGTTACACATCAACGGGGATTGAATAAATATGTAAGTGAACATTGAATATTGATTTAATCATTCATTTATATTTATTCAATAAATAAAAAGAATTAAAAAGGATCAAATACCTAATTGAGCCAAAATCCGGAGGGAACCAAAGGGAGGAAGGAGGAGGGGGTGGTCGGCTAGGCCAAGGCACCCCGCGTGGGGCCTACTTGGGCCCTCGCCGGCGGCGGCCAGCCCTCCCATCTCCCTTTTGTTTAGTCGCACATGGCTAAGGAAATTACCTATGTGGGGGGGGTTACCCTATATAAATAGAGGTATTTTGACAAATTAAATACACAATAATCAATAAAAGGTTCCCTCACTTTTTGGGAGACCTCTAGTTGATTCTCTCTCTCCCTCCCGTGACCGTGGTCCCAAGTCCGAATCACGGGAGCAGGAGTCTTCTTCACCGTGGAGCACCGTCGCGCTGCGGGATTCTGATCCAGAAGCTCTACTTCCACAACTGCTACTGGATCGGAGGAGCGGGAGTCATCGTGAGGCACCAAACGTGTGTAACTCCCTACGAGGTGCAACACTTGGGGATCTAGGAGTCGTTGGAGTCGCAAGAGCTGTCGGGACTTCAACACGACCTTGAGGTTGGCTTCGGTTTGTCTACATCAACCACGCTCTCCCGAGCATTGACAATGCTTTTCGGTCTTCAAGGGTAAGTTTGCAAAAAATCCCCTCCTGTTACTACATTACTAATAGATAGGTCCTGGCATTAGGGTTCTTGGCGTAGGAAAAATTTATTGTTTTCATGCGCGAACCCCTACAGTGGTATCAGAGCTAGAGCTATGCGTAGTATTGCTAGTACGGGTAGAACACATAAGTTGTAGCGTGTGGGCGTTGATCTTTTAGTTGTTACCCTCCAACGTGTACTTGTGTATACCGTGGTAATGCTTGATGAAGCGGCTCCCAACCAACTTTACGCGTTTATTCGCGAGACTGGTCCACACTTGATATACGGCTTATACCGTATAAAGTGGCTTTGGGGGGTGTTTGTCTCTCTCGCATTAGTTGGTATACTATTTGCAAAAGAGGGCCTCGAAAGGGGTGTAATATAGACAACTACTTGATCAGTGTTCTGGTGGAAGTTCATAGGTAAGAACGGTTCTTGTACGAAAGCCCTACCAGCCACGTAAAACATGCAAAGATAAAGTAGGAACGTCTAACTTTGTTTTGCAAGGGGCATTGTGATGTGATATGGTTGTGGCAAAGGTAAAGTAGTTTAATTATTGTTGCTAAGTAGTAGTAGATGGTCATGGAGATGATGGACTACCACGCTGGAGGCACCGGTACCCTGGTGCCTACGGCACCTGAACCCTGGCGCCGGAATCCGGAGGCGCGGGATGAAGATCATAGCGTGAAGGACCATATCACATCACACTTACATTCAATGTTTATTGTGTGTGCATATTATTGTGTGCTAGTATTAGATACTTTACGGTAGCCTAAGATGATCCCTAATCAAAATACCAATGAAAGTGTTCTCCCTTAGTGTGCACCGCCAAGAAAGCTCTCCGTTATGAGGCAGGCAGTGACGATCGGGTGTCAGACATATCTGCGTTTGCATATGGTGGGCGTAAGCCATGTTGCACAGTGGATACACTAAGGTTGAGTTGGCGAGCCTAGCATGTGTAGACATGGCCTCGGAACATGGATGGTTGAAAGATCGAGCATGAGTCACATGAATGATCTGATCGACGTTTCGACATCCACCTTTGCAACTATATAACCGACCATGACGATCGGGGCGATGTAGTGAATAGGGATCGTGTAATCACTAAAACCCTTCTAGGGATAGGAGTTTTTAGTGGAGTTCTTGTTTTAACTCACATAATTATAAACTTAGTCTAAATTCCTTTTTGCAATTATAAATGTAGAAAATGGTTCTCCCCGATGCTACCTTTCATGTTGATGATTGGTTAGAAGGAGAGAAGCTCAAACTAGATGGATCCAACTTCTCTATGTGGGTTGCGGATGAGTGCATATTTTCATCATGTTTTACGTTATTATTTTGCATTGTAGATATAGGATCTTGGTATATTACGGCGCTCGCATGCACATTTTATGTCTGTTTTCACCAGGATCAGGACAGATGATGGATCCAATGGATACAATTCTTGGAGCAATTGCACTGTGGTGAAAAGGAGTCAAAAACAACGTAAATCGCTTATTTAGGAAATATTAATAATACCAGAACAAAACCAGAAGCGAACAAGGGAGGCAGAAGGTTCAACGAGCAACTATGAAGCAAGAGCAAATTTTCCGGCCATATAGTTGGCGCCACCTCCGCCTCCTCAAATAGTTTCACCCCGTGCAACTAGTTCGGGGAGACGACATACAGAACACCCAGAAATCGCAGAAACCTCACCTCCGGAAGGCATCTAGAGGGGGAACTCATTTATCGGGGATCCATCTTCGCCCTGCGCAGATCCGGGAGGCTAAGGCATCGATCTTCATCAACCACCGCTGCATCTCCACCATCTCCATCCATCCCATCTACATCTTGTCTATATCTTGTTGTAATTCCCGTATTCATTGTGGATTTATACAAGTACTATTCATCTATGATTGTTTCCATTACCATTGCCATGATGTTGATTGCCTCCATGTCTGAGTAGATCTCTAGTTCTTGGGGAGATGGAGAAACCCTAGTATGAGATTGAAATAAGATGTTGAGAGAAGTCGACCTCTCAATATTTGCCTCTCATGGGGACTTGATGGAGGGAACTACTAGTTGGTAAACGTAGGCGTGCGAGCACTTACAGTGACTATAAAGCTATTGGCACCCCTTACATATCAACTTGGGAAACCGAGGAATCTCACGGAACACTATCCATGCCATGGGATACGTCCTACGGGATTACGTCCCTTAATAGCACAGTAATTCGATTGATGTCAATTGCTGACTGCTGTGGTTATGAGGATGATGTGAGCAGCGGTTGCTGCCTAATTGCCCAAATACAGAGTTCCTCCCACACATACATAGTTGAGAATGTTCATGATGATAATCTTTATCTTAGATCCTTATAATACTAGTGGTGTATCCGCTACTCCCTAAGAACGCTTTTTCCCTATTGCCGTTCCAATCTCTCTCACATACGCGATACTTACTTTCTGTATTAAGTTATTTTGCTTTACTTTATTATTCCTCTTATACCAAAAACCCAAAAACACCTTTTTACACAATACTCGCATTTTATCTTGTTACTTAGAACTTAATCTAGCATTTCAATTGCAATATTTATTTCAAGAGTTATTAGACTTTAGACTCCTCCTCCCTGTGGGATCGATATCTTTATTTCAAAACTAGCTACAGACGATCTGTGCACTTGCGGTCATCAAGCTATTTTCTGGCACCATTGTCAGGTAGCTAAGATTTGTAGGTCTTTAGTTTTTTCTTGTTTATTTTTGGTTCGTTAAATTTTTCTTTGAGTTATAGGCTCCCACCAACATGATGGAGTTTGATCATATGACTAGTGCTAACCCACTCAACTGCTTTGGGAAGCCCTGTGATATTTATAAAAGAGATAACTCCAATGAGAAGACAAGGGGGTTTGAAATAAATCCTCTACTACTTGGTATTTTACACAAGAAGCAATTTACTGGAGATGAAGAAGATCCTGATCCATATGAGCATATTGGATGTTTCAAAGATATATGTGGCACTTTTCTATTGACGGGATATACCGCTGATGAGGTAAGGGTTAAACTTTTTAGGCAGACTTTCACTAGTACAACTCTCTCATGGTATAGATATCTACCACCTGAAGCCACTACTACTTGGGATACTCTAGCTTGTGAATTTCTAGCAAAATATTATCCATTGTCAAAATCTTTTGGAATCGGGCGTCTTATAATGACTTCGAAAAACCATTTTAATGAAGGACTAGTAAGAGCTTATATCAGATTTAAATATTTACTATGTCTATGTCCGCATCATGATTTACCTAAATGGTATTTATTGCATATCTTTTATGGGTATTTAATTGAACCTAATAAAATTGAACTAGACTCTTTTGCGAAAGGAGCCTTTATGAATCTTCCTATACCTAAAGCTTCGGCTTTACTTAATAGAATTCGTGATCATAGAGTTTCATGGAATTTTGGTCTAGGAAGTGAAGGAGGCGTAGAAATAGAACATGATTGTATTCATGACTATAATAAAAAAGGCCATGTTAAAGAATTATCTAAAGAACTTTATTTGGATTCAGATCTTGTGTTGCAAGTTGTTAAATCTTTTACAGAACATATTAAAGCTCCAAAAGAGGGACCGGTCAAGTATGATCCACCACCCGAACCTGAGAAGATAAAGCAACACTAGCCTCCTTAGAACCAATAAATGAGATGTCTTTTCCTAACACTGCACGAAAGCATATTCTTGAATATGAACATGTCAAAGCAGTATAGGATAAAAAAGGAAGAAGAAAATATGCCAGAAGTCGTGGAACATCTGGAGGAAACCAAAGATGAAGAGGTAACCAAGGAAGCAATTATGGCTATGCACGCACATTGTAACATAGTTTAACTTGATGAAGAGACTTCTATATTGGTTGAAGGTAAAACAAGGGTAAAAGATGTGGGTAAGCCAATTCTTCCCTGCATATTTAAAGAAACCTTGCGTTACGGTTTATGTGATCATGCCACCGAAGTTAATGTGATCTTGGCATAACAGCTTATGTGACCTTGGGATCGATATCTATATATCTTCTAATTTCTACTTAGAAATAAAAGAAGAAATAGAACCGTCTACAATTGAAAATACTGATATGACAATTATGTTAGCCAATAAAAATCTTAGAATTCCAGTGGGAGTAGTTGAAGATGCAATTGTCACAATTGGCAATAAAAACTTTCCCATCGATTTTGTAGTTGTTGATATGCCAGCTAACACTCTTTGCCCTATTATATTTGGAAGAAACTTTTTGGGTGATATAGGTGCCTATGTTAATTTCAACAAGGAGATTGTGTCCCTTAAGCTTGGGGGAACGGAAAATAAATTCCATTTTTCCAAATTTAAAGATAGGCCTCCACAAATACAAGAAGAAGAGGAAGAGAACTATTGAAAAAATGGCGGCTCTTTTCTTTGGTAATCAAGAAGAAGAAATAAATGAAGATCCAAATTATGAAGAAATAGTTATGGAGGACAAGTCCTTGGAAGAACTAGAAGATGAATTCGATTCATTTCCCATAATGGGACCTCCAACTGATGAGGCTTTTGAAGAGACAGAAAAGAGAGGGGACGAGGAACTACCACCCCTAGAGTTGAAGACTCTACCAGATAATCTCAAATACAGGTTTCTATATGATACAAATAAATTTCCTGTTATTATCAATGCTAAACTTTCATGAAAAGAAGAAGAAGAACTTATGGAGATACTTAAGGAGCATTGCAAGGCCTTTGGGTACTCAATGGATGAATTTAAGGGCATTAGTCCCATGATAGCCGTCCATCAAATATTCATGGAGGAAGGTGCTAAACTAGTTGCAGAATTTAATAGAAGATTGAAGCCTGAAATGAACAAAGTGGTAAGAAAAGAAATTGTACGCCTACTGGACGCAGGTATAATCTATCATATTAAAGAAAATGAATGGGTAAGTCCTGTTCATTGTGTCCCTAAGAAGGGAGGTTTCACTATTGTTCCTAATAAAAATAATGAATTGATACGTACTAGAACTATTGTTGGGCACAGGATGTGAATAGACTTCAGAAAATCAAATAAGGAAACTATGAAAGATCATTATCCTTTACCGTTCATAGAACAAACTTTAGAGAGGTTAGCAAACCATACTCATTTTTTATACTTGGACGGATACTCTGTTTTTTCTCAAATAGTTGTTCATCCTGATGACCAACTTAATACAACTTTCATTAGTCCTTATGGTTTACATGCTTACCGACATATGCCTTTTGGTTTATGTAATGCTCCAACTACTTTTCAAATATCCATGACTGCTATTTTTGCGGATTTCATAGAACTTATAATGGAAGTATTTATGGATGACTTTTCTGTCTATGGAACTTCGTTTACTAGTTGCTTGGATAATCTCAAAAGAATTTTGCAGTGTTGTGAAAAAACCAATCTTGTTCTAAACGGGGTGATCAGGGTTAAACTCATTAATGCCCATTGTTATGGACTTGGGTTTTGGAGAAGAGGGGAGCACTAGAGGCATCAATCAGCTAGCAAACAAGCACACAGGGACGCAAGGTTTACCCAGGTTCAGGCCTCATAGAGGACCCTACTCCTGCTTGTCTGCTCTTGGAATTATTAAGGAAGTCGAAAGTTACAGGGGTTGCATAGATGCAATCTCGCGATGGTGTGGAAACTAGGGTTGTGATTGTCCTCCTCGCCGCCCCTCCTAGACTTTATATAGATAGGCTATGTCTTGAGATAGCAGGTTGAGTCGGTTACAAGTTAGGGTTTTCCCTTTAAACTTTCTATCTTGAGCTTGCCATGTGCCGTAAGCAGTCGGAGTCTCCTTAGGTCACCCGAATCCTTGATTGGGCCCTCGTAACGATGTGGGCTTCTGCTAGACTGGAACATATATGCCAAACTCGAGTACCTATAAGGTATGTCCATGTTAGTAGCCCCTGAGTGTCCGGTTGAATCGCATATTCAAGTGGAGACTTATGAAGTCTTTCGAGTGCATAGCCGAGCTTGTTTTCGAGTGCTCTGATTTGTATCATAGGGATTGTTGATATACATGCCTGATTTATCCGATGTATAGGTATTAGTTAACTGCCTTAGGGTAAAACAACACAATCTACTCAAACTTGAGTCCCCGGACTCGAATTCAGAAAAGTGCTGGCGCAATTCGACTCAGGCCATGGAGGTCTTATACAGTCGAATCCTAGTGTACAAGTGTGAGCACTCGACGCATCCGTCAAGGATTTTTCATCGTGCCTGCAGGCACGTATTATATCTGGTAGAGCGCAGTTGGTGCATTGCCAGGCCTTATTCATGTCTTATCTTCACGTTGTAGACGTGGAATCTGAATTTTGTCATCGTGGAGATGATTCGGGTGGCCCAGGAGACGTAATCTCTTTGCAGGGAAGATATGAGGCGGAGTCACCAAAGCTTTCGAGTGTGGACATAGTCAACATGCAGTTATGTGTAAGAAACAATCATAGGGTGCGCGACCAGTGATCCCTATGGGAGTAGTCCCCCCGAGTGCCTATTCAAGTCGTAGACTCGAGTGGGGACTATAAGTGTTTTGCGACTGCTGTCGTCTTTTGGTTGTTCCATTCGAATGTGCTTCCAGCGCTCCCTATAGGAGTAACCCGAAGTCCACAGTCGAATCGTTGAATTGAGTGAAGGTGTTTTGCGAGAAAATATGTTCTCATAATGCTTGGATGTCTTACATAGTTTCTCGAGTGCACGGTCAGCGCTCCTGTTAGTACTAGCCCCCGATTGCTTGGTGGAGTCGAAGACTCGAGTAAGGACTAGAGTAGTCATAGAGTGCTTCTGTAGGAGTTTGATGACGTCAGTGCTGACGGTGAGATTATCTCAGTTGCCCGCGTGAGCGGTTTTGACCGGACGTGACGAAGAGGTGGGTCCTATTTCTGACTTAGATTTGACCGGGCCTGCGTAATCTTTTGTTTTAACTGTGTCTCCTCGATTCTCGCGCGTAATGGGGTGAGTGGCACGATGGTTTGTGGTTTACCCTGCCACGTGTCAACACTGATGGGTGCCACGCATCTGGTTGGTTCTCTCCTGGCTGTTGGATGACATCATCGATGAGGTTAAGTAGAGAACCGCTATGTGGTAATTACCCACATCTTCTTCTTGCTTGCGCACTTCCGCCATTGCTATGCCTGCTATTCCATTGCTCTTATCTTCCTTGTGGCACTGGACCAACTCCGCACTTTCCCGAGGTACTTCCTGCGCTCCCACCGCAAGCGCCAGATGGGGAAGAAGAAGGGAAGCTCTGCCGCTGGATCTGCGGTGGACACTACTGCGTCCAAGAAGAAGGGCGCCGCCACCACGGGCACCAGCGCTGCAGCCGGAGCTGGGAGGAAAAAGGGCCCCAAAACCCGCGTCACGAATGGGTCGTGGCGTACCTCCATCATCAAGCATGCGGAGCTATTCACTCAGTGCCAGGATGGGACGCTCCCCCCGTGGAAGATGACTGCCGTATCCCCGGCGACGAGGTAATCCCTAGTCCTCCTGTCGGGTTTCGACTGATGTTCCTTGTCTTCATCATTCGCGGTTTGTCCCTCCCCCTTCACAAGTTTGTGAGGGGGTTCCTTTGTTTCTATGGGCTCCAGCTGCATCACTTGACCCCAAATTCTATCCTCCACATCGCCCTCTTCATTACTCTCTACTAGTGCTGGCTCAGAATCGAGCCACACTTTGGCCTCTTTAAAAAACTCTTCAAACTCAAACGCCAGTCGGGCTCTGGATCTATAGTCTATGATATAGGAGGCTGCGATATCCATGTCGATTCCAACATCACCTACTTAGCCATCAACTTCAACGCATCCATCCAAGGGTGGAGGGAGAAGTGGTTCTACATTCGTGACCAAAAAGTGGATGGAGAGCACTACGGACTCGCGCCCTTTGACCCAGTTACAGTCTGCAAGAGGAGGAGGTCATGGAATAACGTTGTGATGCCCGGCGAAGCCGAGGAAACAGAGATGTTGTACTAGCATGTCTATGAGTTGGAGAGCTGCATAGGCAAGGAGATAGGCGGTGCAGACCTCATTCGGACTTGGATGCGTCGTCCTGTGCAGCCACTACAGGATAGGGTACATCCCATGTGCTGCTGGACTGGTACGAAGGATGTCACTCGCATCTCGCGAGAGGGAATTTCTTTTGGTGAGGTCGACAGGAGGTTTCAACTGCTGACCAAGTACACCACCAAGGAGGATCTCCCGGGTGACTCGGTCGTGCCTCCCTTCTGTGCAAGCAATCCTCCGCCTGAGGTGGATTTCTCTTTGAAGTTTTCTTGACTTTCGATTATCTATTTGGTTTCTTTTATATTGATGCTTGTTTCTGGTTTCAGGACTGGAAGTTGGCCGCCAACTTGCCTCCTCAACCCGAGGGAATAATTCCGTGCGAAGCGGAAGAGGAGGATGAGTCGGGCTCCACTGTCCCTGTGGAGGAAGAACGTGAAGCCCCCGAGTCCGAGGGGACTCGCAAGAGCTCCCGAAGCGAGGACTCAGATGCCTCTTCACCGACGACACCGGAGGGTCCTCTTGCTGTAGCAGAGGATCCAATCCTTGTCGTGCATGTAGGCACTATGTCTCCTCCGTCACGGAAGAAGTTGAGGCTACCGAAGGAGTCATCTAGGGATTCCTTCGACCTCGAAAATTTTGATGGGTATGTACTCATATTCTTGCAAGTTCTTCTTGTCTTCCCAAAATATGTTCTTCTAAAGTAGTGTTGGATACTTTTGTAATCAAACAGCGTCGTCATCTTCCGACGAATGTTGATTTGTCAAGGAGTCTAGAGTCGCAGACTCTAAAGACAAGGAGGTGGCGGTACCATCTCCTTCCCCTCCGGTGGCGACCCACTCTGGTGCCAACTCTTCGAGCTCCCCCCACACTAGGGAACGTCAAATTGTTGCCCGGACGTCGATTCTGAAAGAATCTACAGAGTCCCTGGGGGAACACGTGAGTTTTCTTGTGCCGTTGGCAGTCGAATTTTTGTGTTAATGCTCACACTGTTTCCCTTTTCTTGTAGTCTATTGTGAAGGATTCTACTCACCTCGCCGAGTAGATCATTTCCTTGGGTCGATAGCATGCATTGCTAGAAACCCTCCACCATGCTTTCCAAGGTTAGTTTTATACTTATATCTCCGTTTCGTTTTCGTAGAGGTTGGTAGGCTCAAGTTTTGCCATTGTAGGTGAGCATAATGATCTTCTTCGTTGCATCGACTCCCTCGAGAAGGGACTTGTCGTAGCGGAGAAGAAACGCGACGAGGCACTCGAGGCTCTCGAGGAGCCAAAAAAGCGTGAAGAGGATTGGTGTTCTTCCACCGCTGAGAGGGAAAAGGTGTTCGTAGAACAACGCTTCTTTGTCGCGAAAGCGCTCTTAGGTATGATATTGACTCTCTTGCATTTGCCATGCACTTTGCCTTCATCTTATTGCGCTCATATGTGTACTCTATAGATGCTGCCAATGTGGATTTTGACGCCCAGGCTTTGACCCGCCCGGATGCTTTGGCCGGCGCTGTGGCTGCAGTCGAAGACCGCAGCGTCTCTGCCAAGGACTCACTCGGTAGAGCCAAGGGCGTGCTGGGTTGTCTTCGAGAGGAAATGATACCCAAGGCCAAGCTGATCGAAAATCTTGATGGCTTGGTGGAATCCTTCACAGAAGGCGTGCCAATGGACTTCAAGAACTCACAACGGGCAGTTGGAGCAACCATGGGACTCGTGATGGCGCAAGCTCACGACGTTTAACTGGACCCTAGCGAAGTCTCCTCGGTAATGCCGGTCACCGCGGATGGCTAGCAAGTAGTGTTTGCTCCCTTCACCACTGTTGGAGTAAATATGGGCCTCTGCTCATTGAGACACTCACCACTTATTTGGCGGAACTACGACGGTTGAAGATAGCAAAAGCTGCAGTGTCTAGGGCTGTAGGTGGGAAGTCTGTGGCATCAGAGGTTGCTACAGATTTGAGGAAGCCCCCAAGTGCAAAAACGAAATAGTAGAGCATTGTCCGGCTGCCTTTTGTAATAGTCTAGCTTTCCTTGTTGAATTGTGCTATTTTGGGAGTATCCCTTTTGAAACTTGTTGAACTTGGAATCGTTCTTCTTGTTTATTGATGAATGGTTGGTCTTATTTGCATCTTTCCTTTGGCTATAATAGGGTCCTTCGAGTGGTACGCCTGACTCTCCTCCCACCAATGAAACTATGGCGCAACCACATTCAAAAGTGGAGGCACGACCGCATAAAGCCCATGATCCGTGGTAGCACGGACGTGTGGAAGTCGAAGTCTGAAAAGGCCAATGCGCGCGAGAAGTACCTTCTGGGAGAGGTGGCTTAGTTGAATGAGCAATTTAAGTGTTAGTTCTCTAGCCTCTTATCCTTTCTTAGCCATTCGTGGTGTCGCATTGTCCTTATGCTTTGTCTTTGCTTCTTGTAGTTGTTAGCGCTCGTCACCCGCAGGATGAGCGGGACCGAGTTGCCATTTGACTGATTGACCTGACCCAGGAGCAGCTAGAAGCTAGCGGGTATTTCTGGGTGGATCACGATCGTGGAGTCGCGTTGGCGACGCTGCAGGACCGTGCATCACGAGTGCTACAGTACTTGAAGAAGTCACAGTCGTGCCTAAAGCATATTTTTCAGGCGATGTTTCCCCTGGATGTTGTGCGTTCAAGCTTGCTAGCGCTGCTGCCGAAGTTTCAGGATATCAGCTCAGTCCACGAGTGTGTGTGCCAGCAGCTTGTCGCGGGTGCCAAGGCAGCATTGGCGTTTGTTTTCCTGCACCGACCAAATATGGATTTCATAGCTACTGCCACTGGGCCACCACCTCTGCCAGAAGGGATGACATGGAACATGGTGCCACACTACTGGGCGGTTGATCAGCTAGTCGAAGCTATCGTTGATTTCTTTGAAGAGCAGACAAATGTTCTCCTTCTGAATCAGTAGTGTAGTATAGATCTGCACATGAAATGCATAGGTGTTTTAAAGTTCATAGAATTGTGTTGGGTGTTTTTTATATACTCGTTAGTATGTAAAGAGATTGCTAGCTTGTATATTTTTTGTCAACACCTGAATTTTTAATCCCAGATGCCTGTTATGTCATACATCGCAATCCTAGGATTACCATTTTTGCGAGACATAACAGATTGGATATCACAGTACATCATCCATTACAAACCATAATAAGGTCTTACACGAATAAAGGATCTCATGATCTAGTCTTAATACAACAAGTAGCGGAATAAATAATAAGCATAGCCGTGGGGTCCATCTTCAGTGGCACAGGCAATGTTGACAATGGAAGATAATCCTAGTTATCATAGTCGTCCTGCTGTCCGTCATCTTGGTAGCCTCCTTCATAGTCTGGCCATAGGAATAGCCAGGGACAAAAGCCATGAGTACTCTTTAAGTACTCGCAAACTATCACTAACAAGTAAGGTAGTTCTAGTGGGAAATGCTAACTCTAGGTTTATTTGTAAAGTTAAGTTTGAAACCTAAGCTGAGTTCAAAAACAAAGAAAGATAAAATAAAGTTCTAGAATCACTTAAGTTGGGAAGCTAGTGTCATAGTCAGAACCCTGTTGTGGTCTAGTCAAGATTCATCATTCATTTCATAAGTCATTTTGAAAACATCTGACAACAAAATAGTATGGCCACTCCAACTGTCCATAACCGCGGGCGCGACTATTCGAATAGTTTAACATCAAAGCCATTCCCTTTCGGTTATCCCGATTTCTGTCACATCGGGGCCATAGGTTCCGGACAACAACGTGTGTACACAACTTATAGATAAGACCAAAAACAATAGTATCATAATAAATCAATAACATGTTCAGATCTGAAATCATGGCACTCGGGCCCTAGTGACCAGCATTAAGCACAACAAGTCGCAACAAAGTCATAAAGCACTAATAAAAGATACTAGGCACCATGCCCTAACAATCTGATGCTATTACATGAACGATCTCATCCAATCCCTACCATCCCTATAGCCTATAGCGGGGGATTACTCACTCATAGATGGGGGAAACATGGATGGTCGATGGAGAAGCGATGGTGATGATGACGGCGGTGATATCCTCCAATTCCCTGTCCCGACAGGGTGCCATCTTCAGTGGCACATGCAATGCTGACGATGGAAGATAGTCCTAGTTATCATAGCCATCCTGCTGTCCGTCATCTTAAGTTGGGAAGATGACGCGGCTATTCGAATAGTTTGACACTCTATAGATGTGGTACACCTTCACCACAAGATTCAATACATCTGTCAGGGATAACCCTGAATCATCATACTTAGTATGCAGATAATCAAACATAACCTTTCCTTTACACACCCTAGTATAAGCACCTCTCCTATGAGCATGGCCTCCCAACCATGAACATCTGTCATCGTGGGCACTGCATAGGTGGACAACATCGAGAGGTAGCCTAAGCTCAAACCTCTCTCGCGAGGGAACTAATACTAATGCATATAAACTTCTGGCTAAGCCTTACCCAATTCAGGTATTGTGGTTGTACGATAAAATTGGAATGGTATCGCATCCGAATCCAACCATCAGTTTTTTGGTAAAAGGGCTAAGGCTCATGCCTCAACATTTCAATCATCATAAACCATTTGTGTTTCTCAACACATGTCAAAACATCTCAATAGAATGACTCATCATTCCAAGGTTTTCACAATTCATTTTCACCAAGTGTTCCCATATAAAGTGACTCAAGTTTTGATTTAGCTCTAAGCTACTAAGTTAAGAGTGTTCACTAAGGTGGGAATGCGAATCTCAATATCATGCCATAGAATGACATCTAAGGTTATCTAGATAGGTCAAGTTTTATACTTTTTATGCTACCTTCAAACAAGTAAGAGACTTGGTAAAGTAAAGAAAGTAAAAGCTTGAAAGTAAAACTTGGAGTAGGTACTAGTCAAAGTGGTATAACCAAAGCATGCCTAATGCATCTTGCTTAGGTTATCTAGCTTAATTCTAGCTTGCTAACAATAGCTTGCCTTGGTTGGTGAAGTGGTTGAAATTCTCTTCCTCCTCCTCTTGGTAGAACTCCTCCTCCTCGTAGACTTGGTCGGTACTATCGTCTATAAATACATACGGAGTACACAATCACCAAACAATACGTAACTAGTCTATTTAGCACTCTAAGGCACACATTTGATGATCTAATATCATCACAAGCATCACAAGGTTTTGTTAACTAGTTTCCTTCTTTTTATTTAAGAAAAGTAATTTCTACTCATTGAAAATAACTAAGATTTTATATTCTCCAATTAAAATATGGGATCATGTGGACACATGTCATCACCACATATTCTAACATATGGGAATGTGATTTAAAGGTTGGATCACATTTAATTAAGTTTAAGTTTAATATTTAAGGATTTAAAGTGACTAGAAATGCCTATATAGCATTATTTTGGTACTAGTCCAAAGTCACTGCATGCAAACCTTAATATTATTACATATTTAGATAGGTATGGGTAAATGTGATTTTTGAAAGTTGGAATCAACTCAAAGGCTATTATGGTTGATTTTATAAAAATGTTTGAATGTGCAAAAGCTTCTTTCTTGTTATTTTTACTAGGAGAGATCTCTAACTCTAAATGAATGAAATCCAATGGGCTTGGATAGATATTTTCAAAGGCTTTCCAACAAAATTGTAATCACTCAATTTGGTTCAGTAAATCTTCCTGAATTGATTTTTGAACTAAGGGACAGAATTGGATTTAAACTTAAATATAAAAACACTTATTTGAATTTGTGGGCTAGCGTGGGAAAGGAAATGGGCCGGCCCAGTGATGCTCAGCGGTGCAGAGGGCGACTGACAAGTTGGTCCCGCTTGTCAGCGAGACTTAAAACCCGAAACGGTATCTAGCGCTCTGGGCCACACGATTATAACGTGGATCAACGACTCAGAGTCATCATCGACGACAGACTCGTCGCCGGCGAGACCGAACCCTAAACGGCCGGTGGGGGTCTACTGGGGACGTACCAGGGCTCCAGCTATTGCAGCGAGGTGGGCGATCGAACTGGACGGCAACGACGGACTCAGGCGAGGTCACGGCAGGGGTTGCTGTGGACAGAATCGACAACATCGTCTCCTACTCTACAGCGGGCTCCTCCGGTGCAATTCCGATGAACTACGGCTCGAGTGGCTCCGGCGAGAGGTGGGGAAGGATCAGTCGTGAGAGGGGGAGTTGAGTGGTGTGAAGAAATTGTGCTAGGGAGGGCTCCTTATATAGGCTCGACGAGGGGACCGAGGGGGTGACGGCGAGCTCGTCGATGACGACGATACAGGGCGCTATCGGCATGGGCGGCATAGGCGGACGATGGCTTGCCTCCTGGCGGTGCTCTACGGCTTAATGGCGCGGCTAGGGGCGGTGGCATCTGGTCGGGAGCGTCACGTGCTCTGGGAGACAGAGGCGGTGCTCGACGTGGCGCTCGGCGACCATGGGTCGCACGGCGGTGCACGGCCCTGTCTGGCGGGGTGCTGGGGTCGAGGTGGAGCAGAATGTGCGGTATGGCGTCAAGGAGCGGTATGTGGCGTGCTGGCGGTGAGGGCGCTCTGGCGCGCTCTGGCGAGCTCACAGAGAGAAAGGGCGGCGACGCTAGGGAGTGGTCCAGGGGCTGGGGTTGATCGAGGGGTGGACAGGGAGGTGCGGTAGGGTTGGGCGGAGCTAGGGGACTTGCTGGTTTGGCGCGGCGTGGTCCCTGGCGTGTTGCCCTCTTCTGGCCGGCAGTGACCACAAAGTGCGGTGCTCCACTGCTGTTGCGGCTAACGGAGGGGCTAGCTGGGGGTTTTCAGAGGCTTTCCAACAAAATTGGAATCACTCAGTTTGGTTCAGTAAATCTTCCTGAATTGATTTTTGAACTAAGGGACAGAATTGGATTTAAACTTAAATAGAAAAACACTTATTTGAATTCGTGGGCTAGCGCGGGAAAGGAAATGGGCCGGCCCAGTGACTCTCAGCGGTGCAGAGGGCGACTGACAGGTTGGTCGCACTTGTCAGCAAGACTTAAAACCCGAAACGGTATCTAGCGTTCTGGGCCACACGATTATAACGTGGATCAACGGCTCATAGTCGTGGTCAACGACGGACTCGTCGCCGGCGAGACCGAACCCTAAACGGCCGGTGGGGGTCTACTAAGGACGTACTAGGGCTCCAGCTAGTGCAGCGAGGTGGGCGATCAAACTAGACAGTGACGACGGACTCAGGCGAAGTCACGGCAGGGGCTGCGGTGGACGGAATCAACGACAGTGTCTCCTCCTCTGCAGCGGGATCCTCCGGTGCAATTCCGGTGAACTACGGCTCGAGCGGCTCCGGCGAGAGGTGGGGAAGGATCAGTGGTGAGAGGGGAGTTGAGTGGTGTGAAGAAATGGTGCTGGGGAGGGCTCCTTATATAGGCTCGACGAAGGGACCGAGGGGGCAACGGCGAGCTCGTCGGTGACGACGATACATGGTGCTATCGGCATGGGCAGAATAGGCGAACAGTGGCTTGCCTCTTGGCGGTGTTCTACGGCTTAATGGCGTGGCTAGGGGCGGCGGCATATGGTCGGGAGCGTCGCGCGCTCTAGGAGACAGAGGCGGTGCTCAACGCGGCGCTCGGCGACCATGGGTCGCGCGGCGGTGCACGGCCGTGTCTGGCAGGGTGCTGGGGTCGAGGTGGACCGGCATGCGCGGTATGGCGTCAAGGCGCGGTCTGTGGCGTGCTAGCGATGAGGGCGCTTTGGTGCGCTCTACCGAGCTCACAGAGAGAAAGGGCGGCGACGCTGGGGAGTGGTCCAGGGGCTGGGGTTGATCGAGGGGTGGACACGGAGGTGCGGTAGGGTTGGGCGGAGCTAGGGACTTGCTGGTTTGGCACGACGCGGTCCCTGGCGTGTTACCCTCTTCTGTCCGGCGGTGACCACAAAGTGGCGGCGCTCCACTACTGTTGCGGCTAAGGGAGGGGCTAGATGGGGGTTTGGTTGGACTCAGGGGGACAGGGGAGAGTAGATAGGGTCCAATGGGGGACAAGGGTTTAACTAGGAGCAGTGTTAGTTAGGCAGGTTTATTTCTGTCTGCAACCTGTTCGACACAATGGCTGCAAGAGAAAAAGTTTTGAATTTTGGGCTGATTTTTGGTGGAGTGTTGTATCTTATGCTTGAGCTTCTAGGTGTGCTTGGGTTTTAAAAGTGGAGTTCATTTGAGTGGTTTTTGAATAAGTGTGATCTATACATATGAACTACATTCAAATTTCAAATGTCATTTAAATTTAGTGTTTGCAAGTTTTTGGGATGAAACAAAGTGGGCCTTGGTACATCACTACTTGTACTAGAAAGGGGTGCAAAGAACCACAATTGTTTCTGTTAAGATTTGTGTTCTAGGAATAGCCAAAGTAGGCATGGTGATTAAAATGGCACAAATGACCATTTGCTTATTTTATTCTTTTTGATTTGTTTTTCTTTGGGATTTGTTTGGGAATGATCTAGATGATGTTTAATTCACCTTAGAATCATTTTAAAACCAATGGATCACTCAAACATGGCAATTCAAAACAACTCCTAATTTAAATGCACACACACATGAATGCTTAATGATTTTAAATGGAAAAGTTTTTGTTAACCCTAAATTTGATGATTTGGATCTTAATAACCTTGGATCAGAGTTTTGAGATGTTACAAACCTTCCCCCCTTAAACAAAATCTCGTCCCGAGATTTACGAAAGAAACTAGGAACTAAAGAGATTTGGGAACTCAGTCCTAATGTAAACTTCTCTCTCCCAAGTGGCTTCCTCTTTGGTATGGTTGCTCCATTGAATCTTGAGAAATTTTATAATTCTGGTCCGCTTAGTTCTGTAGGCTTCCTCCAAGATACGGATGGGCACTTCACCGTACGTCAGGTCCTTGTTGATATACACAGCTCTGTGATCGATGTTCTTGAAAACTACAGTCTTCTCCGGTACTTCTAGGCATTTGCGAAGTAACGAGATATGGAACACATTGTGGATGGCTGACATCTCTTCAGGTAGTTCTAGTTGATACGATACTTCTCCTTGACGATTCAGAATCTTGAATGGTCCGATATATCTGGGGGCTAAATTTCCTTTTAGACTAAAACGCTGGGTTCCCTTCAATGGTGAAACCTTGAGATACACAAAATCTCCGACATGAAAGTCAGGTCTCTCCTTCTCTTGTCAGCATAACTCTTCTGTCTAGATTGAGCGGTCTTGAGGTGTTCACGGACCTTGTGAACCTTCTCTTCGGCTTCTCGGAGAATGTCGGGTCCAAAAATCTGACTCTCTCCTACTTGCGACCAATTCAAGGGGGTGCGACACTTTCTTCCGTATAGGAACTCAAATGGTGCCATTTGCAAACTGGCTTGATAACTGTTGTTATATGAAAATTCTACGAAAGGCAGGCAGTCTTCCCATTTTGATCCATACTCTAACACACAAGCTCTCAACATATCTTCTAAGATTTGGTTGACTCTTTCAGTCTGTCCATCAGTTTGCGGGTGATAGGCAGTGCTAAAATTCAACTTGGTGCCTAATCCTTCCTGGACTTTCTGCCAAAATCTCGAGGTAAATTGAGTTCCTCGATCTGATACTATGGTCTTGGGGGTTCCATGCAGACTAACAATCCTAGCAATATACAGCTCTGCTAGCTTCGAACTTTGGTAGGTTGTCTTGACAGGTATAAAGTGAGCTACCTTGGACAGTCTATCAATGATGACCCAGATTGAGTCATTTCCCCTACTAGAAGTAGGCAAACCGGTGATAAAGTCCATTCCGATGGAATCCCACTTCCATTCCAGAATTTGCAATGGTTGCAACAGTCCCGCGGGTCTTTGATGTTATGCTTTAACTCGTTGACAGATGTTACACTTGGCGATGTAGCTTCCGATTTCTCTCTTCTTCTTGTTCCACCAAAATTGCTCCTTCAAATCTTGATACATCTTCGTTCCTCCGGGGTGGATAGAATAAAGAGTATCATGATCTTCCTGCATGATAACTTGCTTCAGCTCTGAATCTGCTGGCACACAAATATGTCCTTTGTACCACATAACTCCTTCTTTGTCTTCAGTGAATCCAGGTACCTTTCCCGTACCAATACGATTTTTTATTCCGTCGATACTTTCATTTGCCTTCTAGGCTTCCTTGATTTGGCTAATCAAGGTGGGTTGAAGTTCAATGCTAGCTAAAAATCCTTTGCTAACTATCTCAGTTCTAAACTGCTCCAACTCTTCATACAAACTTGGTTGCTTCTCCTTGATCATGGTGTTTAGCCTACAAGGCAATCTACTAAGAGCATCCGCTACCACATTGGCTTTGCCGGGGTGATAGTGGATGTCAAGGTCATAATCCTTGATTAACTCTATCCATCTCCTTTGCCTCATATTCAGCTCCTTCTAAGTGAAAATATACTTCAAGCTTTTGTGATCTGAGTAAATCTCACAGCGATTACCCATAAGATAATGTTGCCATGTCTTCAAGGCCAAAACTACGGCTGCTAACTCAAGATCATGGGTCGGATAGTTCTGCTCATGCTGCTTCAGTTGTCGAGACAGATAAGCGATGACTTTGCCTTCTTGCATCAATACACATCCGAGACCAATCTTGGATGCATCACAATACACATCTCATGGCTTTTTGATATCTGGCATGATCAATATTGGGGCTGAAATCAATCTGTTCTTCAGTTCTTGGAAACTGGCTTCACATTTGTCAGTCCATTCAAACTTCTTGTCCTTCTTCAACAATTAGGTCATGGGTCTGGCGATGCTCGAGAATCCTTCTACGAACTTGCGATAATATCCCGCTAATCCGAGAAATGCATAGACTTGGGTTTGAGTGGTTGGGGCTTCCCATTCTTCGACATCTTTAATTTTGGCCGGATCAATAGAGACTCCTCTGGTAGACACAATATGTCCTAGGAATCCTACTTCTTTTAGCCAAAACTCACACTTGCTGAACTTGGCATATAACCGATGCTCTGTCAAGGTTTCTAGGATGATTCTCAGATGTTGCTCATGCTCTTCTTCTGACTTGGAGTAGATAAGGATATCGTCGATGAACACAACGACACACTTATCTAGGAAATTCATAAAGATCTTATTCATGAGATTCATGAAATAAGTAGGGGCATTGGTTAATCCAAAAGACACGACCGTATACTCGTATAAACCATAGCGAGTAGTAACGGCGGTTTTCGGAATATCCGTTGCACGAATCTTAAGTTGGTGATAACCAGTCCTAAGATCAATCTCTGAGAATACCTAGGCACCAGTCAACTGATCGAATAGATCCTCTATCTTTGGTAAAGGGTACTTGTTTTTGATGGTGATGTCATTTAGCTTTCTGTAATCGGTGCACAAACGGTTGCCTCCATCCTTCTTGTTGACGAATAACACTGGTGATCTCCATGGCGATGCGCTTGGTTGAATCAAGCCTGTTGCTAACATAGCATCCAACTGCTTCTTCAATTCCACTAACTCTAAGGGGTTCATGCTATAGGGTCTCTAGGCTATGGGTCCGGTTCCAGGGATTAGTTCGATAATGAACTCAATATCCCTATCCGGGGGCATACCTGACAATTCATCTGGGAATACGTCGGGGTATTCACAGACAACTCGGACTTGGTCTATGGTGGGTAGAGCTAGACTCTTGTTGCACTTGAATTGTCGGGGTAAGGTTTCAGATATATGCTCTACTGTTACTCCAGAGGTACTAGTCATGGTGATGGCTTTCTTAACACAGTCTATCAGTCCTTTATGCTTTGACATCCAGTCCATACCTAGTACTACTTCCAATCCTTTGGTTCCAAGTACTATTAAGTGGCCATAAATATCTATCCCATGTATTCTGATAGGCACAGCTTTGCAAAATTTTCTAGCTTTTGTAGTTGAACCCGGGATTTGAACTATCATGACATGCTTCAAGTTGGTTGGGTGAATCTTACTAGTGCATGCAAATTCTTCGGTGACAAATGAATGCGATGCTCCAGAATCAAATAACACTCTTGCTAAAACTGAGTTGACAGAAAACATACCCAACACTACACCTGGCGCTTCTTGGGCTTCTTCGGCGTTCATGTGGAAGAGACGACCGTTGCGGTTGTGAGGGTTCCCTAGGGCAAACCTTCTCCTTGGTTGAACGCCACGCTGTTGTTGAGCTGGGGCATTCACATTGGCAGTGGGGCAGTCTTCTTGGGGCACTCATTGGAATAGTGACCCTTCACTCCACACTCGAAACAAGTTATCTAGGACTTGTCTTTTGCTGCGACAGGCACAACATTGCTTCCAGTTTTGGGTGTAGTGTTGTTGTTGTTGTTGCTCTTGGGAGGTGCACGGTTGAAATTGCTGGTGTTGCCGGGGTTGTTGTTGTTTCCTTCGGACTTCACATTGCCTCCGCTACGGTTGGGGTAGCTTGGCGGGACATTGGGAGTCGGTTGTTCCTTGGTGCAAATCCAGCAGACGGGTTGGGACGGTACTTCTGGTGACTGTTGGATCCATCTTGGTGCATCATACGACGTTTGCGGTTGTCGTTTGCCTGGTTAATATTTCCTTCCATCTGAATGGCGGAGTCGACTAGATCTTCGAGATCCTCGTAGCAGATGTTGACGAGGATAGTCTGCATCTCATCATGCAGTCCGTTCAGGAATCTCTCCTTCTTCTTGGCCTCTGTGTTGATCTCATTAGGTGCGTACCTGGCAAGCGACAGGAATCTGTCACGGTACTCCACTACAGTCATTCTGCCCTACTTCAACTCTCTGAATTCATCCCTCATTCTGGTGACTAGGCCTTGCGGCACGTGGGTGCGACTGAGCTTGATTTTGAAGGCTTCCCATGTCATCACTTGACCATGGTTCATCAGGTGGATGCTGTTCCACCAAGCTCTCGCGTCTCCTGCCAAGTAGTGGGTGGCAAAGAGAACTTTCTCATTGTCATCAACTCTGGCTACTTCCAAATTGTTCTCCATCATCTGCAACCAGTCATCAGCATCTAATGGGTTCTCCGAAGTGCTAAAGATTGGGGGATTGGTATTCTAGAAGTTCTTCAGCTTGGATCCTTGATGATCCTGATTTCCATGCCCTTGGTTATTCTGGGCCATCTGGGTGATCTGCTGCAGTGTTGCTAAGTTGGCATGGCACTCTTCCGTGCTTGCTTCATGGTCTGCAACTAACATCTGCATGATCTGCAGCATTGGGTCTTGCGATGAGCTGCTCCCTCCTGGGTTCCCACGAGTCATCTGAAGATTGAGATGGATAAAGGGGTAAGAGGGAAAGTTCTAAGGTTCATGGTTTTTGTTTCAAAGCTAAAACTTTGAGTTTGACTCAGGTTTTGCAACTAACTCCATTTCATTCATTCAAACAAGCACATGATACAAACACACACACACACCACTTCAACAACAAAGGAAAATAGATGGTTTTAAGAACCATTATGCAAGCTACAATACAATGGGACCGATACATCTCATGCTACGACGATGCTCTAGTGCATCTACTCATCATCTATAAAGTTGGAGTCCTCATCGTCGGTGTAGAAGTCCACGGCATCCTCCTCCATAAAGTCATCATCATTGCTGAGGTAAGAATCCATATATCCCTGGATGTCTTCACCCTCCTCTTCTTCCTCCTTTGCTGCAAGCGGAGCTTCTTGCTCCTTGACGGCCTTCTTGAGGTCGGCCACCTTGTTCCAAAGACGGGTGATGGTGCGATCATTCTTTTCGCGCTGGCAGCAAAGAGACTGACGGTCCTTGACAAGCAGTGAGAAAGTCTAGGCCTTCTGGGCGGCAATGGCACGGTTGTGCTTGGCAAATTCCCTAGCATTGTCCAATTCCTTCTGGCGATCGTACAGCAGGAAGTCAAGGCTCTCCACTTGACGCTTCAACTCCGAGTGACCTGGCATCTCCATTGGCATTCCCATGAAGTCACGCCTTGCATAGTGCGCAAAGCGGGTTCCTTGGATTTGGTTGACACTAAGGGCACATAGACGTGCGAGAGCTTCGTGCACTGCCCTGGCTAATCCATCTAGCCAGTTATTCTCTCTTACGGAGAACTGGATTCTCCCGGACGTTGGTGCTTCTATGCTTCCTCGAAGATCAGCGGTGACTAACCATTGCAAATCTCCTCCTGGGGGTCCAGGAAGCTGAGCTCCAAGAAACTCCGGATGTGGGCGTCCCAATAACTCAGATAGTGAATCTAGATCCCTCTCGAAGATCAGTTTGCCTCCGTTTCCCAACTGGTAGAACTTTCTGAACTGAGTCTCCATCTACAAGAATTAAGGATGAGGAAATTAGTGAGGTGATCAAGTGTGTCAACTTTTATGTAGTAATGTAAGAATTGGAGGAACATGAATTTTTGAGAAAGAATGAATTCCCAAGGGTAAGAGAGGAAATAGTTTTTCATAAATACTCACTTTGGTTTTGAAATTAGGTTTTTGTTCAGACATCCATTCTAACTAGGGTCTCCTATGGTCAGCCTGGCTCTGATACCAACTTGTCAACACCCGGATTTTTAATCCCAGATGCCTGTTATGTCATACATCGCAATCCTAGGATTACCATTTTTGCGAGACATAACAGATTGGATATCACAGTACATCATCCATTACAAACCATAATAAGGTCTTACACGAATAAAGGATCTCATGATCTAGTCTTAATACAACAAGTAGCGGAATAAATAATAAGCATAGCGGTGGGGTCCATCTTCAGTGGCACAGGCAATGCTGACAATGGAAGATAATCCTAGTTATCATAGTCGTCCTGTTGTCCGTCATCTTGGTAGCCTCCTTCATAGTCTGGCCATAGGAATAGCCAGGGACAAAAGCCATGAGTACTCTTTAAGTACTCGCAAACTATCACTAACAAGTAAGGTAGTTCTAGTGGGAAATGCTAACTCTAGGTTTATTTGTAAAGTTAAGTTTGAAACCTAAGCTGAGTTCAAAAACAAAGAAAGATAAAATAAAGTTCTAGAATCACTTAAGTTGGGAAGCTAGTGTCATAGTCAGAACCCTGTTGTGGTCTAGTCAAGATTCATCATTCATTTCATAAGTCATTTTGAAAACATCTGACAACAAAATAGTATGGCCACTCCAACTGTCCATAACCGCGGGCGCGACTATTCGAATAGTTTAACATCAAAGCCATTCCCTTTCGGTTATCCCGATTTCTGTCACATCGGGGCCATAGGTTCCGGACAACAACGTGTGTACACAACTTATAGATAAGACCAAAAACAATAGTATCATAATAAATCAATAACATGTTCAGATCTGAAATCATGGCACTCGGGCCCTAGTGACCAGCATTAAGCACAACAAGTCGCAACAAAGTCATAAAGCACTAATAAAAGATACTAGGCACCATGCCCTAACAATCTGATGCTATTACATGAACGATCTCATCCAATCCCTACCATCCCTATAGCCTATAGCGGGGGATTACTCACTCATAGATGGGGGAAACATGGATGGTCGATGGAGAAGCGATGGTGATGATGACGGCGGTGATATCCTCCAATTCCCTGTCCCGACAGGGTGCCATCTTCAGTGGCACATGCAATGCTGACGATGGAAGATAGTCCTAGTTATCATAGCCATCCTGCTGTCCGTCATCTTAAGTTGGGAAGATGACGCGGCTATTCGAATAGTTTGACACTCTATAGATGTGGTACACCTTCACCACAAGATTCAATACATCTGTCAGGGATAACCCTGAATCATCATACTTAGTATGCAGATAATCAAACATAACCTTTCCTTTACACACCCTAGTATAAGCACCTCTCCTATGAGCATGGCCTCCCAACCATGAACATCTGTCATCGTGGGCACTGCATAGGTGGACAACATCGAGAGGTAGCCTAAGCTCAAACCTCTCTCGCGAGGGAACTAATACTAATGCATATAAACTTCTGGCTAAGCCTTACCCAATTCAGGTATTGTGGTTGTACGATAAAATTGGAATGGTATCGCATCCGAATCCAACCATCAGTTTTTTGGTAAAAGGGCTAAGGCTCATGCCTCAACATTTCAATCATCATAAACCATTTGTGTTTCTCAACACATGTCAAAACATCTCAATAGAATGACTCATCATTCCAAGGTTTTCACAATTCATTTTCACCAAGTGTTCCCATATAAAGTGACTCAAGTTTTGATTTAGCTCTAAGCTACTAAGTTAAGAGTGTTCACTAAGGTGGGAATGCGAATCTCAATATCATGCCATAGAATGACATCTAAGGTTATCTAGATAGGTCAAGTTTTATACTTTTTATGCTACCTTCAAACAAGTAAGAGACTTGGTAAAGTAAAGAAAGTAAAAGCTTGAAAGTAAAACTTGGAGTAGGTACTAGTCAAAGTGGTATAACCAAAGCATGCCTAATGCATCTTGCTTAGGTTATCTAGCTTAATTCTAGCTTGCTAACAATAGCTTGCCTTGGTTGGTGAAGTGGTTGAAATTCTCTTCCTCCTCCTCTTGGTAGAACTCCTCCTCCTCGTAGACTTGGTCGGTACTATCGTCTATAAATACATACGGAGTACACAATCACCAAACAATACTTAACTAGTCTATTTAGCACTCTAAGGCACACATTTGATGATCTAATATCATCACAAGCATCACAAGGTTTTGTTAACTAGTTTCCTTCTTTTTATTTAAGAAAAGTAATTTCTACTCATTGAAAATAACTAAGATTTTATATTCTCCAATTAAAATATGGGATCAAGTGGACACATGTCATCACCACATATTCTAACATATGGGAATGTGATTTAAAGGTTGGATCACATTTAATTAAGTTTAAGTTTAATATTTAAGGATTTAAAGTGACTAGAAATGCCAATATAGCATTATTTTGGTACTAGTCCAAAGTCACTGCATGCAAACCTTAATATTATTACATATTTAGATAGGTATGGTTAAATGTGATTTTTGAGAGTTGGAATCAACTCAAAATCTATTATGGTTGATTTTATACAAATGTTTGAATGTGCAAAAACTTCTGTCTTGTTATTTTTACTAGGAGAGATCTCTAACTCTAAATGAATTAAATTCAACGGGCTTAGATAGATATTTTCAGAGGCTTTCCAACAAAATTGGAATCACTCAATTTGGTTCAGTAAATCTTCCTGAATTGATTTTTGAACTAAGGGACAGAATTGGATTTAAACTTAAATAGAAAAACACTTATTTGAATTCGTGGGCTAGCGCGGGAAAGGAAATGGGCCGGCCCAGTGACTCTCAGCGGTGCAGAGGGCGACTGACAGGTTGGTCGCACTTGTCAGCAAGACTTAAAACCCAAAACGGTATCTAGCGTTCTGGGCCACACGATTATAACGTGGATCAACGGCTCATAGTTGTGGTCAATGACGGACTCGTCGCCGGCGAGACCAAACCCTAAACGGCCGGTGAGGGTCTACTAAGGACGTACTAGGGCTCCAGCTAGTGCAGCGAGGTGGGCGATCAAACTAGACAGTGACGACGGACTCAGGCGAAGTCACGGCAGGGGCTGCGGTGGACGGAATCAACGATAGTGTCTCCTCCTCTGCAGCGGGCTCCTCCGGTGCAATTCCGGTGAACTACGGATCGAGCGGCTCCGGCGAGAGGTGGGGAAGGATCAGTGGTGAGAGGGGAGTTGAGTGGTGTGAAGAAATGGTGCTGGGGAGGGCTCCTTATATAGGCTCGACGAAGGGACCGAGGGGGCAACGGCGAGCTCGTCGGTGACGACGATACATGGCGCTATCGGCATGGGCAGAATAGGCGAACAGTGGCTTGCCTCTTGGCGGTGTTCTACGGCTTAATGGCGTGGCTAGGGGCGGCGGCATATGGTCGGGAGCGTCGCGCGCTCTAGGAGACAGAGGCGGTGCTCAACGCGGCGCTCGGCGACCATGGGTCGCGCGGCGGTGCACGGCCGTGTCTGGCAGGGTGCTGGGGTCGAGGTGGACCGGCATGCGCGGTATGGCGTCAAGGCGCGGTCTGTGGCGTGCTAGCGATGAGGGCGCTTTGGTGCGCTCTACCGAGCTCACAGAGAGAAAGGGCGGCGACGCTGGGGAGTGGTCCAGGGGCTGGGGTTGATCGAGGGGTGGACACGGAGGTGCGGTAGGGTTGGGCGGAGCTAGGGACTTGCTGGTTTGGCACGACGCGGTCCCTGGCGTGTTACCCTCTTCTGTCCGGCGGTGACCACAAAGTGGCGGCGCTCCACTACTGTTGCGGCTAAGGGAGGGGCTAGATGGGGGTTTGGTTGGACTCAGGGGGACAGGGGAGAGTAGATAGGGTCCAATGGGGGACAAGGGTTTAACTAGGAGCAGTGTTAGTTAGGCAGGTTTATTTCTGTCTGCAACCTGTTCGACACAATGGCCGCAAGAGAAAAAGTTTTGAATTTTGGGCTGATTTTTGGTGGAGTGTTGTATCTTATGCTTGAGCTTCTAGGTGTGCTTGGGTTTTAAAAGTGGAGTTCATTTGAGTGGTTTTTGAATAAGTGTGATCTATACATATGAACTACATTAAAATTTCAAATGTCATTTAAATTTAGTGTTTGCAAGTTTTTGGGATGAAACAAAATGGGCCTTGGTACATCACTACTAGGTACTAGCAAGGGGTGCAAAGAACCACAATTGTTTCTGTTAAGATTTGAGTTCTAGAAATAGCCAAAGTAGGCATGGTGATTAAAATGGCACAAATGACCATTTGCTTATTTTATTCTTTTTGATTTGTTTTTCTTTGGGATTTGTTTGGGAATGATCTAGATGATGTTTAATTCACCTTAGAATCATTTTACAACCAATGTATCACTCAAACATGGCAATTCAAAACAACTCCTAATTTAAATGCACACACACATGAATGCTTAATGCTTTTAAATGGAAAAGTTTTTGTTAACCCTAAATTTGATGATTTGGATCTTAATAATCTTGGATTAGAGTTTTGGGATGTTACATTTTTCGTGTGTTTTTGTGCTCTACAGTTCCTTTTCATTAGCCTGACGTATATTCATCTCAACACCTTGTCAACCTATCAGGTGCGTTGCAGCTGGGTTGATTTTGCCAAGGGTTTGATTGATACTGCATCAGCTACTCGGGATACTGTGTTATTCATGTAATGAGGTTAAGAGGGTGGCATAGCCCCCAAGCAATGTAATTGCAAGTAAAATAGAGACACAAAGTTTGGGGCACTTAGCTTTATTTATTCGCAGAATATCACGAGGTACAATGTGTGGCTAAGTAGCCTGGCTGGATAGCCTTATTTGTAAAGTAAAAACATCTAGGGGAAGAAACGACGCAGCTACACGATGTTCTAGGGGTTGGAGTATGCGAACCCACTTTCTACATCTTTAAGGCGGTAGGCTCCACCTAGGATTACTTCGGTAATCATGTAAGGTTGATGACTACAAGTGCATAGATCGTTTGTAGCTAGTTTCGAAATAAAGATATCGATCCCACAGGAAGCAGTACGCAAAAGACTAAAATGCTTTTAACTATAACTAAACTAAGTACTTAAGAAATAACTTTAAGATGCAAGATAAGTAGAGTTGTTTTGGGGTTTTCGTTGAACAAGGTAATTTAAAGTAAAGCAAAACTTAATGCAGAAAGTAAGAATCGCGTGTGTAATAGAACTTTGGAACTACAATAGGGAAAAAGGCGTTCTTGGAATAGTGGATACACCGCTAGCAATTTAGACTAAGTAATCTAGAGTATTATAACGAATATTCTCATAATGTATATGTATGTGGGAGGAGCTCCATATATGGATGATTTGCCAGCAACCGCTGCACACATCGTCCTCATAACCACAACAGACATTAACCGACAACCATCGCGTTACCGCGCTATTAAGGAATTTCTCCCATAGCATGGACATGGCTTAATGAGTTCTCCTTGATTTCCCAAGTTGGTACATAAAGAATGACAACATTTCTATAGTCAGAGTAAGTGTTATCATCCCTCCATCTACCAACAAGTAATCCCCTTCATCGAGTCCCCATAAGAGGCAAATATTAAGGAGGTGCACAACTCCCAATATCAAGATGAAGACAATTAACATATACACATAATGATGTATAACATAATAATCTCTATCTAATCTCAATCATATGCTAGGGTTTCTCCATCTCCCAAAGAACTAGAGATCTACTCAGACATGGAGGCAATCAACATCATAGCAATGGTAATGGAAACAATCATAGATGAATAGTACTTGTATAAATCCACAATGGGTACGGGAATTACAAAAAGAGATGTCGATGGGATGGATGGATATGGTGGTGATGAAGTGGTGGTTCATGAAGATCGATGGCTTAGCCTCCCGGATCTGCGCAGGGTGAAGATGGATCCCTGGCGGATGAGTTCCCCCTCCAGATGCCTTCCGGAGGTGATGTTTTCGCGATTTCTGGGTGTTCTGTATGTCGTCTCCCCGAACCAATTGCACGGGGTGAAACTATTTGATGAGGTGGAGGCGGCGCGTAAGCCGGAAAAGTTGCTCCCACCGTATAGTTGGTCGTTGAACCTTCTACCTCCCTTGTTCGCTTCTTGTTTTCTTCTAGTATTATTAACATTTCCCAAATAAGCGATTTACGTTGTTTTTACTCCTTTTCTCCATAAAACAACTGCTGCAAGAATTGTATCCATTGGATCCATCATCTGTCCCGATCCTAGTAAAAACAGACATAACATGTGCATGCGAGCGCCGTAAAATACCATGATCCTACATCTACAACGTAAAATAATAATGTAAAAAAGGTGCAAATATGCACTCATCAACTTCCCGAATCTTAGACTCAAGTGGTTATGAGGAAGTTTTAGCTTAATGGCTGTGATCCTCATATTCATGAAGCTGAGTCGATAAAATAAATGAGGCAATTGCAGCATGTGTTTATTATATATGATACATAGGAATAGGTTCGTGAATGGTACCTTCCTCGAACCATCTGAATAGTAGTAGCAGGCTTCCACAACTTAGTTTTCAAAATTTCATAAAAGATGAATCTCAACATAATGTAAAAGTATTCGGTTCAACCGAATGAGTTAACGAGGTAGATCCAAGTGTTGTTGATCAACATATTCACTTGGGATCCAAAATCTCAAAAGTGTCTCTTTGTCATACTACAATACAGTGGTATATGCCTATTTGCTCTTTGCATACTCGCTCTTTTCTTCTTTGTTTTCTTTTTCTTTTGCATATATGCTCACACTTTTTTTAAGTGTTATGCAAAGGAGCTAGCCATATATTCCACCTTATGTAGGAATTCAAAGTTCAACGATCTCAATTTTCAAATTCCAACTATGTATGAAGTATTCTTATGACTTGGAGATTCTACCACGAATTGTTCTCACTCTATTTCGATAGCACTTTCATTTTTCCTTTGTTCAAGGTTTCTTTTTCAACTTAATTGTATAGATAATTTCTCTTTGTAAATCAAACCGTAGACTTATAGCATGTTGACTAAATTATCTTTATGTGTTCCATTAATACCAATGGTGTGGAAGACTCCTATTGCCATCATCAGATGCAAGTAAAATCATACTCAAGCCATTCATATATCATTAAAGCAAACTCAAACTCAATATTGCTCCATATATAATAATAAACTCGAAATTTTATAAAAGGGATCGACTATTCCTGCTGGGAATTCTAATGATGCAAACCTTATTTCTAGTTTGAACTAATGCAAAAACATGTAATATAAAAACTTATAAGAAAGATTACAAGGTCTTTAAAGATCTCCCCAAGCTTGGAATCAAGCCAGGCGGGATCAATTAACTCCTTGTGGGTACCTATTCCTCTTCTTGGGTAGATAGAGCGTTGCCTTCTTCTTTTATGTTGCCCGCTTTAACTATGCTTTCAAACCAAATGCTGAGCTTGGCCATGTCATATTGGAGCTTCAACATTTTCCTCTTGAGGAATTTCTTCTCATCTGTTAACTCAAAGACAGTTTTAACTCTACCATTGATTGTGTCGACCTTCTTCTCAAGGTCTTTGCTCATCATCTAGTAGGAGTCAATCCCTTCTCCAAATGTTTCAACGCATGCTTTAGAAGCCTTTTCTAACTCGCAGATCTTATCATGAATCTCATCTTTCCACACCTTCTTAGGTTTAAGAGGTGATGGACCAAGAGGAGGTTTATAATAGGATCCTATGTTGTAATGATAAGGATTAGGGAGGTACTCATCCTTGTTCCTTCCCTGCTCAGCTTGTCTCATCATCTCCATCCTTTGTGGGAATAAGTCCTCCCAATTTGGGAGAGGCTTGATCTCTAGGCCGGATGATGACGACGATCCTTTTGGTTCTGCTTCATCGATCCTCTTCACGGGCTTATCTTCTTTCTTCTTGTAGATCTGGTTGATGTGGAAGGGCTACATGGTTTTGCTGCACGGATGTTTGTTAAAGGGGCCTGTATAGAGATGACGAAGATCTTTCGAGGCTGTAGCTCTGCGAAAACTTAATGAAAAAGGTTTAGATGCGATTAGCTTTAAAAGGAGGGGTCAAAAACCCTAGCCGCCTTGCATAACGAGCGCCCGTATAGTTCCCACCATATAGTTGTGAACCGACTATAGATTAGATCTACGGTGGAACCTAACTATACGGCCACAACTATACAGGCGGTATTTTTAATTCCTGCCGTATAGTTGGTTGTTAAACTCTCTGTATCCTGGATAAAAAAATTGGAGAAGGGTACTATACGACCGCGACTATACGGGCGGAATTTTTAATTCCGGTCGTATAGTTGGTCGTTAAACTCTCAGTATTCTAGAAATTATTTTGTCCAAGGTGTTGACAACTATACGACCACAACTATACGGGTGAAATTTTTAATTCCGGCCGTATAGTTGGTCGTTAAACTCTCAATACCTTTTGTGGATGGAAGCGTTGTCGTCACAACAACTATATGGCTAGAACTATACGTGTCGGGGGGATTATCCCCGGGTACCCCAAAGATGCACCCAAGACAGATAAAAAGGCAAACATCAGTAAAAGATAAGGAAAAAGGAAGACATATGCGACTTGGGCCGGTTGAGGCTTCCTAGTCGGCCTGCATGCGTCGCCCGGCTAGGCCTCCTGCTACTTCCCCCGGCTGGGCCGCCAGCTAGTCCCTAGCCCGCTTCCCGTGCCACTCCGCGTCGCCCACCCGGCTGGGCCGCCTCCATCTTGCCCGGCTGGCCCATCTGGCCTCCCTTTCTACGCCCTGCCTAGGACGCCGCCTGGCTCCTTCTTCCGGCTGGGCTCTCCGCGAGCCGTCGCCACTTCCCAGCGGGAGAGGAGCTCCCATTCGCCATGCCCCTGGCCTGGCGCTTGCTCCTAGATCAGTTGGGTCGATCCTAGCCGGATCGACCAGCTGCTGCTCCTTCAATCGCCCCAGCATTGGATGCTCCTGCCTCAAGCCAGAAGACTAGCAAAGACCAAGTACCAGACAAGACCCAAGCCATACTTCTGCCATACCTCCACTAGTCAGATGATGTATGCACTAGTGTACCTCCACTAGTCTCCGCGCCCGCGCGCCCCCCGGCGCCGCCTTATGTCGCGCTTCCGCGTGCCGCCAGCTCGCCGCCCGCGCGCCTCCTCCCGTCCGTGCCGGCTCCATGCTCCCCGCGCGTGCCTGCCTCGCCGCGGGGCGTCCCCTGCCCGCCGCCTCCGCGCGCCCTCTGGTCGTGCGCTCGCGCCGCTGCCGGCTGCACGCCCGCAACGGATGCGCTCGTCGGGCGCCTGCCAGGTCGCGTGTATGCGTCCTTGCTACTGGAAAGAAGATGGAGCGACCGGTTGGGAAAAACGAAGAAAGAAAAAAGGAAGGTGGTGGGGCCGGGCGTGGTGCATAGCCGGTTAGGAAAAGAAAAAGCAAGTGGAGGAGAGGCCGGCTGGGTGTAAAGGCGGTACATGGCTGGTTAAAAAAGAAAAATAAAAGAGAAAGAGCAAATAAGTAGGGCCGGCTAAGGAAGCTGCCAGCCGGATGAGGGGAAAAAGAGAGGAAAAAGTGAGGAAAAAGCAAATCTGGCTAGAGTAACCGGTTAGAAAAAGAGAGAAAAAGGCAAGGAAGAAAGAAGAGAAAAAATCCTGTTGGGCTGGGCCATTCCGTCTGTTTGGTTAATCAGTCCGACTGACTCCGTTTATCTGTCCGATTCGTCCGGTTCGGCCCCCGTTCCGTTGAGTCGGGCCGACTTGGCGCGACTTCGTCCGTTTGGCTGCCGATTTGACCGGCTAGAAGAATCTTCGCCCTGTTTGGTTGCCGGTTCAACCGGCTGGACCCGGTCCGGCTCAGCCAGGGCGGTTCAGCGTAGCCTGGCACGTTTGGTTGTCCGGCTTACTAGGGTCCCAATCTGGCTATGACATGTTTGGTTGCCTGGACGGCTGGGGCCAGGCTATCTGGATGAAACGCCAGTTGGACCGTTCCAGCACCCACAACGACTACGGAATCGCGTCTTCAATCCTACCGCGCTAACTGCTGCAATGTGAGTGTTGTTTCGACCTCGAGCAACCCTCGAGGTCTCGCCAGATGTTGTTTTCCTTCCTGCTTTCAGTTTTCCGCCGCCGGCAACCACTACCCGGGGGCTCGCCGGTTGGCCCGACCTGCTAAACCTGTAAACCGACTGAGTAGTGTGCGATGGTGTCAGAGGCCCACTCTTTGTCTTAGCTACAGACCGCAACCTGGCTGTCGGGCTAGCAAGAGCAAAAGCCCGAGGCATCCCACATGAAAAATGGCGAAGGGTGCGACAGATCGGACATTCCGGCCTTGTGCCTAGTTGGTATTTTCCAGCTGCTCAGCCCCCAGTACCGTGTGCAATGTACTGTCAGCTCCCCCTTCGATTCCGGCTCTAGACCACAACCCGGCTGGCCAGCAAGGACACAGCGCAAACAGCAGAGCGCACGGGAAAGTGACTAAGTATTCAGAGAAGTACGAGCTAGTTTTTGAAAAATAAAACAGTTATATGGTTGATAGCATGTGTACTATATGTTGATGTACTGACAACAAGTTCACTTCTGTTTGTTTGTTTTGCACGACTACATCGAGTCGGATTCCAAGTATAGATGAAGATTCAAAGCACCTGTCTCGCGCGCCCCCACGGTAGTTGTGTTGCTTCCCGGGCTAGAGGTGTCCAGCCGGACGCCATTCAAGAACTTCATCTACAACGACAACGTCAAGATTTTTGGAGCTCATGCGAATTTATCCCTCCGAGTGAAATCAACGCGCGCTCGGGGGCTAGTGTCAGGGGGATTATCCCCGGGTACCCCAAAGATGCACCCAAGACAGATAAAAAAGGCAAACATCAGTAAAATATAAGGAAAAAGGAAGACATATGCGACTTGGGCCGGTTGAGGCTTCCCAGCCGGCCTGCATGCGTCGCCCGGCTAGGCCTCCTGCTACTTCACCCGGCTGGGCCGCCAGCCGGTCCCTAGGCTGCTCCACGTGCCAGTCCGTGTTGCTCGCCTGGCTGGGCCGCCTCCATCTTGACCGGCTGGCCCATCCAGCCTCCCCTGCTGCACCCCGCCTAGGACGCCGCCCGGCTGGGCCTCCGCCTGGCTCCTTCTTCCGGCTGGGCTCTCCGCGGGTTGTCACCGCTTCCCAGCGGGAGAGGAGCTCCCGTTTTCCATGCCCCTGGCTTGGCGCTTGCTCCTGGATCGGTTGGGTCGATCCTAGCCAGATCGACCAGCTGCTGCTCCTTCAATCGCCCCAGCATTGGATGATCCTGCCTCAAGCCAGAAGACTAGCAAAGACCAAGTACTAGACAAGACCGACAAGACCCGAGCCATACTCCTGCCATACCTCCGCTAGTCAGATGATGTATGCACTAGTGTGCCACTATGCACTACATCATGCATGACACATGCAATAGTATAGTTAGGCAAGTGGGTCCCGCCATGTCCCTTGGGCCACCTTTATAAGGCAAGGGAGGGACTCATTCTTAGAGGTGGACATGCACCCATCGATCACTCATAGGCACTAGCACTTCCTGCTAGCTAGCTCGCTCTCTCACAGGGAAACACATATATACAGATAGGTTGGTCTCAGCGCATTTAAGATAGTAGCTAGAGAATACAGGTCGAGGAGCGATTGTAGCCCGTATATCACTCATAGTTAGATCGGCAGGAGTAGGAGCTTTACCTCACCACGAGGGCTCCGAACCTGGGTACTTCCTGTGTCCAGCTACACTTGCTTGTATCCAATCCCGCCTGTGGACGCCGTCGATAGCTTCCCTACTAGTCCCCACACCTCTATCTAACCTACTTAGGTATTGCCGTTCACAATACAACGACAATACGGTTGGAATTTTTATTCCCGCCGTATAGTTTATCGTTAAACCTTCTGTGTCCACCAAAAAAATTCTGCTTCTCCAAATATTCTTTATTAATCTGAAACTTAACAAAATATCGAGTTTTGATAGAGAAATGTCATCTTAGACTTTCGACCAATTTTTGCATCATCAATCTTCCTTCTTCTTTGCTAGAGCATGAATTGTTGTCATTAAAAACAATACTCGAACTAGACTTTAGCTGAAAATTTAAAAACTTACTCAAACCTTTATTTCACATGGGCTGCCTCCCATGAAGCGCTCTTTTATGGTCAATAGCTTGACCGTAGTCCCGCTCATTCCTTCTTGAATCCATTCTTCTTGGAATTGCCATTCTTCGTATATCTTCGCTTTATCACTTCTTCGGGGGTGCTCAACTCTATAGTGATTGCACTTATATCTTCTTTCACCCGATAATGCTTCAAGCGTTGTCCATTTACCACCCATGCAAGAGAGGGTGTTTTTCCTTAGAGCTTCACTGCTCCCGACGAATAGGCTTCTTCAACTACATATGGACCTTCCCACTTTTATCTGAGTTTTCCTGGAAACTACTTAAGATGAGAATTATAGAGAAACACTTTGTATCCACTTTTAAAAGTTTTATTCTCTACTTTTCTATCATGCCAGCTTTTAACTTTTTCCTTAAATAACCTAGCATTCTCATAAGTTTCACTTCTAAACTCATCTAAAGCATGCATATGTAATAAACACTTCTCCTTTGCTGCTTTGAGATCATAATTTAGATTCTTGATTGCCCAAAAAGCTTGGTCTTCTAGTTCTAAAGGTAAATGGCATGCCTTACCATACATGATCTTATAAGGTGTCATACCCATTGGATTTTTAAACGCAGTACGGTATGCCCACAGAGTGTCATTTAACTTATATGACCAATCTTTTCTTGATTTGTCCACCGTCTTCTCGAGTATGGTCTTCAGTTCTCTATTAGAGAGTTCCACTTGACCACTTGTTTGGGGATGATATGGTGAAGCCACGCGGTGGGTTACTCCATACTTGCTAAGGATTTTCCTAAAAGTCCCTTTCGTAAAATGAGAACCACCGTCAGTAATTAAAAATCTAGGAACTCCAAATCTGGGGAATATGATATCCTTGATCATCTTTAATAAGGTAGCCGCATCCGCATGATTTGTTGGGATAGCTTCAACCCATTTAGTAACATAGTCAATAGCAAGAAGAATATGAGTATAACCATTAGATTCTATAAATGGTCCCATGTAATCCATTCCCCATACATCAAAGGGTTCAATTATGAGACTATAATCCATTGCCATTTCTTGTCGCCTACCTATATTACCTCTCCTTTGGCAGGCATCGCAATATTCCACATACCTATGTGCATCCTTGAGTAGGGTAGGCCAATAGAATTCGGACTGAAGTACCTTTGCTGTAGTTCTTTTACCATGATGCCCTCCATATAGACTGTCATGACAAGCCTTCAATATAACATTCATTTCGTGATTAGGAACAGACTTCCGAATCATTCCGTCAAGTGCATGATGATATAGATACAGATCATCCCAAAAGTAATATTTAAGATCATTAAAGAATTTCATTCTTTGATTTCTTGACATACTGGGAGGTAAAAAATTGTTGCTAGATAGTTAGCATAATCTGCAATTTCTACCTTCGCTAAATATTCTCCCGGAAATGATTCATTAATAGGTACGGGGTCATTAATTATTCCCTCCATCCGAGAGAGATGATCTGCTACCGGATTATCCTTACCCAACCTATCTACTATTTGCAAATTGTATTCTTGTAACCCACGTAGTTAGCCTGGGCTTAGCATCCTTTTTCACAAGGAGGTGACGCAAAGCTTGGTGATATGTATGAATTATTACCTTAGAATTAATTATGTAAGATCTAAATTTGTCGCAAGCAAAAAGCATAGCTACAAACTATTTTTCTGTAGTAGCATAATGTTTCTGAATCTTATTAAGAGGTCTACTAGCGTAATAAATAACATTCAAATTCATTCCATCTCGCTGTCCCAACACAGCCCCTAGAGCATAATCACTAGCATCACACATAATTTCGAAAGGTTCATCCCACTTTGGAGATTGCATGATAGGTGCTGAAACTAGTTTATCCTTAAGGTTCTCAAAAGCTGCAATGCAGTCATGGTCTAAATAGAATGGAGTTTCTTTATCAAGAAAATTGGTAAGGGGCATAGCAAGTTTAGCAAAATCTTTTATAAACCGCTTATAAAATCCTGCATGTCCCAGAAACATTTTTAAGTTTTTAATGTCTTGAGGTATTGGGAGATTTTCTATAGCATTTATATTAGTTTTATCTATTTCTATTCCCTTCTCTGAAACTTTGTGCCCAAAACCTTTACCTTCTCTTTCCATGAAATGGCATTGCTCCGAATTCAAGACTAAGTTTGATTGCCTGCATCTCTGCAAAACTTTGGTTAGATTGTAGAGGAAAATATCAAAAGTTATTCCACAAACGAAAAAATCATTTGTTAGGAATTCCATAGTCTTCTCAAAAAAATCATCAAAGATCTTCAAAACACATTCCTGAAAAGTTGTTGCTGCATTACATAAGCCAAATGGAATTAATCTATAAGCATCTGTGCCATAAGGACAAGTGAAAGTTGTTTTCTCTTGATCTTCCGGCTGTATGCTAATTTGAGAGTATCCAGAATAACCATCAAGAAAACAAAAGTAAGAATTATTACTGAGTCTTTCTAGAATTTTATCCATGAATGGTATAGGTTTATGATTCTTTTCTGTCTCACGGTTTAGTTTCCTAAAATCAATGCACATACGATATCCTACAATTGGTCTCACAGGAACTAGCTCACGTTCCTCATTCATAGCAGCATCAAGACCACCTTGTCTTGGTATACAATGAGCTGGGCTAACCAACTTACTGTCAGAAATAGGATATATTATGCCAACATCAAGTAAGCGTATAACTCCTTTTCTTACTACTTCCTTGATCTTCGGATAAAGCCTTCTTTGCGTATCTACTATGGGTTCAGCATCATCAAGCATGGTAATCTTATGTGTTACAATAGATGGATCTATTCCTTTAATATCACTCAATGTATATCCAAAGGCTTCACAATGCTTAACCAAAACTGAAATGAGTTTATTCGTTTAATTTTGTGATAGATTCTTGCTAATAATAACATGACATTTATTTTCATTATCTAAAAACTCATACCTCATATTGTCTAGAAGTTTTTTCAACTCTATTGGTGGAGGTTCTTCATCTCCTGTTCTTACCAATTCTTCATAGTCATGTGGATTTTGTGCTTCCGGAATTGAATCAAGGTAATCATACATGTCTTCTTTCTGCTCATTATCTGGTGCTTCTTCCCAATTAATCAAGCTCCTTTCTAATTCATCTTGTGGAGTACTGAAATGAATTGCCGCTAGCTCGACAATCATCTTTTCTTCCTTGATATCCTCCACTTCATATGGCCTCTTCTTTAGTTTGGCAAAGTGGAATGTCATTTCCTCTTCTCCAAACTTCAGTGACATAGTTTCCTTCTGATTATCTACTCGAGCTTTAGTGATGGAAATAAAAGGCATGCCTAAAAGAATAGGACAAAAAAAATCTCGAGGCATATCAACAATATGAAAATCAAGGGGGTACATGAGTGAGCCAATAAAGACATAGATGTTTCTGATTACCCCTTCCGGTTTTATATTGGTTCTATTAGACAATTTAATAGTGGTGTCTACCTGTTCAACATCTGGATTATTCAAGTTGTAACGAAGTTCTTCATAAAGTGATGACGGCATAATATTTATGGTGGAAATTGGTTCGCAAATTCTATATAAGAAAGTTTCTCCACAATATATAGGGGTCATAGGTTTTGAAGTTTTGTTACCTCAAACATTACCTTGGATGAATTCTGAGGTTTCATGGTCTAACATAACCACTTCATCTTCCACTATTCGTGCTTCCATAAGATCCTTTATTATAAAATTATTTACATTTGTGGCTTCAGAATTCCTTTCTGGTTTCTTCGGTCTCTTCTTTATTTGTTCTTCCTCCCTTTGTCTTTTTTCAAAGATCCCCTGTATAGGTATTGAGGACAACTCTTCCATTAGTGCTCTTGCACGCTTCTTTTCTTCGAGAGGTTTATGGGGTTCCCATTTTGTAGGTACCTGCAAATGCCCTGCGTAATTCTCACTAATTTTCTTTACTGAATAAGAATCAATACCAAGGGTTTTAATCATGGTACAAAGGACGTATCTGTGTGTCAGCAGATTCGGAGTTGAAGCAAGTTATCATGCAAGAAGCTCATGATACTCTTTATTCTATCCACCCTGGAGGAACAAAGATGCATCAAGATTTGAAGGAGAAATTTTGGTGGCACAAGATGAAGAGAGAAATCGGGAGCTACATCGCCAAGTGTGATATCTGTCAGAGAGTCAAGGCAGAACATCAGAGACCCGCAGGACTGTTGCAACCATTGCAGATTCCGGAATGGAAATGGGATTCTGTTGGAATGGACTTTATCACCGGTTTGCCTACTTCTAGTAGGGGAAATGACTCTATCTGGGTCATACTGGATAGACTGTCCAAGGTAGCCCATTTTATACCTGTCAAGACCACCTACCAGAGTTCGAAGCTAGCAGAGTTGTACATTGCTAGAATAGTTAGTTTACATGGAACCCCCAAGACCATAGTGTCGGATGGAGGAACCCAGTTTACCTCAAGATTTTGGCAGAAAGTCCAAGAAGGATTAGGAACCAAGTTGAATTTCAGCACAGCTTATCACCCCGCAGACTGATGGACATACTGAAAGAGTCAACCAAATCCTGGAAGATATGTTAAGAGCTTGTGTGTTAGAGTATGGATCAAAATGGGAAGATTGTCTGCCTTTCGCAGAATTCTCCTACAACAATAGTTATCAAGACAGTTTGCAAATAGCCCCATTTGAGTTTCTATATGGAAGAAAGTGTCGTACCCCTTTGAATTGGTCGCAAGTAGGAGAGAGTCAGATTTTCGGACCCAACATCCTACGAGAATCCGAAGAGAAGGTTCACAAAGTCCGTGAGCACCTCAAGACCGCCCAATCCCGACAGAAGAGTTATGCTGACAAGAGACGTCGGGACCCGACCTTCAATGTCGGAGATTATGTGTATCTCAAAGTGTTGCCATTGAAGGGAACGCAATGTTTTAGTCTGAAAGGAAAGTTAGCCCCTAGATATGTTGGACCCTTCAAGATTCTGAATCGTCGAGGAGAAGTATCTTATCAACTGGAACTTCCAGAGGAGATGTCAGCCATCCATAATGTGTTTCATATCTCGTTACTTCGCAAATGCCTAGAAGTGCCGGAGAAGACCGAAGTTTTCAAGAACATCGATCACCGAGCCATTGATATCAACAAGGACCTGACGTATCGTGAGGTGCCCATCCATATCTTGGAAGAAGCCTTCAGAACCACCAGGACCCGGAGTATCAAATTTCTCAAGATCCAATGGAGCAACCATACCGAAGAAGAAGCCACCTGGGAGCGAGAAGATTACATTAGGACTGTGTTTCTAGATCTCTTTAGTTCCTAGTTTTTCTTAAATCTTGGGAGGAGATTTTGTTTAAGGGGGAAGGTTTGTAACATCCCAAAACTTTAATCAAGGTTGTCAAGATCCTAATCACCCAATTTAGGGTTAATAAAAACTTTTTCCTATTAAAATAATTAGGAATGCATATGTGTGTTTGCATTAATATAGAATTGTTTGGAAATGCCATGTTTGATTGATCTATATGTTGTGAAATGGTTTAAAGGTGAATAACACATCATCTAGACCATTTAAAAAAATCCAAAGAAAAAGAAATCAAATAAAAAGACCAAATGGTCATTTTGACAATTTTAATCCACTAGGCCACTTGAGGTGTTCCTAGAAGTCAATTCCCAACAGAAACAATTCTAGCTATTTGCACCCCTTGCTAGACCAAGTAAAGATGTACTAAGGCCCACTTTACAATCTTACAAAAACACTTAGCCACTAATTTTAAATTATATTTGAAAAATGAATCCATTACATATGCAAAGATCCCACTTTTTCAAAAACCAACCAAATGAGTTCACCTTGCCAAACCCAAGCAACCACAGATGATCAAGCTTATGAACAACACACCCACCAAAAATCTTTCAAAAATTCGAATTTAAATTTCTTGCGGCCATTTGACCGAACACCTTGCAGACACAGAATAAACTCTAGCCTAATTCTACTGTTTGAGCAGTGATCCTTCAATGCACTTTGCCCCTTTACCCTCCCCTTGTACCCTCTTGTCCTAACCCAGCCCCAGACAGCACCCCCCTTCGCCGCTGGCATAGTGGAGCGCCGCCCGTTCTTGGTCATCGCCGACCGACAGTGGGCAGCACGCCAGGAGCCACGCCAGCCTCGCCCAATACGCGCACCAGACATGCGAGCTCCTAGCGCCACCTACTGTCCACCCCACGGTCAAAGCCCAGCCCTGGACCACACTAGCACCACCGTACACCGCCTCTCTGCGCCGTGTCCAGAGCGCGCCAGTGCGCCGCGCCCGACAAGCGTGCACACCCCTCGCCTCGACCGCAGCCCACGCGCGCCGCTTTGCCATGACCCTACGAACCACTCGGACACCCCCGTTCGTCGCTACTTGACCCGCAGCCACCATGCACCACATTGAACACCGCTTCTGCCATGCAGAGCACGAGCCATGCCTGACCAAATTCCACCACCCCTAGCCACGCCTTTACGCTGTAGAGGACCGCCAGCAGACCGCGCACCGTCCGCCTACCTCCGCCACGATGATAGCACGATGTACCGCCCTCGCTGGAGACGCCAGCCCGCACCGTTCTGTCCCCTCGTCAAGCTATAAAAGGAGGCCACCCCAGCCTCCAATACTCACACCACTTGAATCCCCACTCACCCCTGAGCCTCCCACACCTCTTCCCGGAGGAAGGAGAGGACCATCGTGCCAGAATTGCACCAGAGTCCGCCGCTGCTGGAGGAGAAGGGCGCCGTCGATTGCAACCACCCCGAGCCTCGCCGTGACCACGCCTCACCTCGCCGTCGTCTACCCCGACATTTTCCCCCGTCACCGAGCCTAGCTGGAGCCCAGGTGAGCCCCATGAGACCCCCACCGCCGCTCTAGGGTAAACTCCTCGCCGGAGCTGTTCGTCGTCGACGATGACGCTCGGCCGTTGTATTAGAATAGGATCAAGCGGCTCAGATTAGCCCATACCGTTTCAATTAGTTAGTTTCGCTGACCAGTGGGTCCGCCCTGTTAGTTTCCCTCTGCGCCGTGGAGTGCCACTGGGCCGGCCCGTTAGTTTTCTAGCGCTAGCCCACAGATTTCAAATAGAGGCTTTTCTATTTAGGTTTAAACTTGATTCTATCCACTTTTTCAAAAATCAATTCAGAGAGATTTACTCAACCAAATGACATGATTCAAATTTCTCTATAAAGGAAATTAAAATATCTATCCAAGCCCGTTGGATTTCAATCAATTGGAGTTAGAGATCACATATAGCAAAAATAATAAGACAAAGACCTTTCTACATTCAAACATTTTCAAAAAATTAACCATGATATCTTGTAGATGATTCCAACTCTCAAAAATCACATTTGGTGATATCTATCTGAATATGTAAAAATATCTAGGTTGCATGCAGTGACATTGGACTAGTACCAAAAGAATGCTATTAGGGCATATCTAGTCACTTTAAATTGATTAAATAATAAACTTAAACTTTATAAAATGTGACCAACACTTTAAATCACATTCCCATGTATTAGAATATGTGGTGATTACATGTGTCAATATGATCCCATATTCTATTTGGAGAATATTCAATCTTAATTAATTTTAATGAGTAGAAATTACTTTTCTGAAATAAAATAAAGGAAGCCAGTTCTTTAAATCTTGTGATGTTTGTGATGATGCTAGATCATCAAGTGTGTGCCTTAGTGTGCTATTTAGCAATAGATAAGTATTGTTTGGTGATTGTGTACCCCGTATTCCTTTATAGACGATAGTACCGATGAAGTCTACGAGGAGGAGGAGTTCTACCCCGAAGAAGACGAGGAGAATTTCAATCACTGCACCAACCATGGAAAGCCATCGTTAACAATGCAAGCTAACAATTGCAAGCTTGATAACCTAAGCAATATGCATTATGCATGCTTTGGTTATACCATTTTTGATTATACCAATCCCAAGTTTTACTTGCAAGCTTTACGTTCTTTTACTTTACCAAAGTCCTTTACTTTCTTATAGATAGCATAAAGAGTATAAAACATGGCCTATCTAGTTATACTTATATGTCATTCTATGGCATGAGATTTAAGATTAGCACCCCTCATTAGTGAACACTCTTAACTTAGTGTCTAGTGCTAAAGCATAAAACTTGATCACTTTAGATGGGAATACTCGGTGAAAATGCTTCTGAAAACCTTGGAATGATGAGTCATTCTATTGAGATGTTTTCACATGTGTTGAGAAACACAAATGGTTTATGATGATGAAAATGTTGAGGCATGAGCCTTAGCCCTTTCTAAAAATTGATGGTTGGGTTCGGATGCGATACCATTCCAATTATACCATACAACCACAATACCTGAATTGGGTAAGGCTTAGCCGTAAGTTTATATGCATTAGTATGGGTTCCCTCGCGGGAGAGGTTTGAGATGAGGCTACCGCTCAATGTTGTCCACTTATGGAGTGCCCAGGATGGCAGATGGCCATGGCTAGGAGGCTAAGCTCATAGGAGAGGTGCCTATACTAGGGTGTGTAAAGGAAAGGTTAGGATTGATTATCCGCATACTAAGTATGATGATTCAGGGTTATCCCTGACGGATGTATCGAATTTTGTGGTGAAAGTGTACCACCTCTGCAAAGTGTCAAACTATTCGAATAGCCGCGTCCGAGGATCATGGACAGTTGGAGTGGCCATACTGTTCCGTCGTCAGATGTTTTCAAAATGACTTATGAAATGAATCATGACTTTGACTTGACCACAACGGGGTTGTGACTATGAAAACTAATTTCCCGCTTTAAGTCCTTTGGAACATTAAATTAGCTTTCTTTACTTCTTAACTCAGCTTAAGATAAATCTAGCTTTTGCAAATACACTTAGAGCTTTGCTTTCCTACTAGAACTACCTTACTTATTAGTGATAGTTTGTTATTACTTAAAGAGTACTCATGGCTTTGCCCCTGGATATTCCCGTGGCCAGACTATGAGGAGGACTATCAAGAAGATGGACAGCAGGGCGGCTATGACAACTAGTATCATCTCCCATCGTCAGCATTGCCTGTGACACTGAAGATGGAGCCCACCGTTATGTTTATTATTCTGCTACTTGTTTGTATTAAGACTGGATCATGAGATCCTTTATTTGTGTAAGACCTTATATGGTTTGTAATGGATGATGTATTGTGATATCCAATCTGTTATGTCTCGCAAAAATGGTAATCCTGGGATTGCGATGTATGGCATAATAGGCATCTGGATTAAAAATCCGGGTGTTGACATACGGGAATTACAACAAGATCTAGACAAGATGTAGATGGGATGATGGAGATGGTGGTGATGCAGCGGTGGTTGATGAAGATCGATGACTTAGCCTCCCGGATCTGCACATGGGTGAAGATGGATCCCTAGCAGATGAGTTCCCCCTCTAGATGCCTTCTGGAGGTGAGGTTTTCGTAATTTCTAGGTGTTTTGTATGTCGTCTCCCCGAACCAATTGCACGAGGTGAAACTATTTGACGAGGCGGAGGCGGTGCCAACTATACGGCCGAAGCTATACGGCCGGGAAAGTTGCTCCCACCGTATAGTTGGTCATTGAACCTTCTGCCTCCCTTGTTCTCTTCTGATTTTCTTCTGGTATTATTAATATTTCCTAAATAAGTGATTTACATCGTTTTTGACTCCTTTTATCCATAGTACAACTGCTCCAAGAATTGTATCCATTGGATCCATCATCTGTCCTGATCCTGGTGAAAATAGACATAAAATCTGCGTGCAAGCGCCGTAAAATACCAAGATCCTACATCTACAACATAAAATAATAATGTAAAACATGATGCAAATATGCACTCATCAAAGGTCCTTCACAAGGGGACTCGAATTTTAGGTGCCCTTGTTGCTTCAGTCGCAGGACCAGGTCTCCTTCGACGAAGGATCTAGGGCATAGCCTTCTGCTGTGGTAATTGCGGAGGTTCTGCTGGTAGATCATGGTCTCGTGTGCCTCATCGAGGAGTTTGATGGAGTCTTCGAGTGCGAGAGTTGATTCTGCCTCGCTATATGCTACTACCCGTGGGGCCTTGTAGCGCACCTCTACGGGTTGTACCACCTCGGCACCGTGTACCACAAAGAACGGAGTGTAGCCTATAGCGCTGTTTGGAGTTGTGCGCAGGCTCCATAGTACCTATTGCAGCTCCTCGGGCAAGCACCCGGCAACTCTTTCGAGTGGCCGGAGGAGCCTTTTCTTGATCCCACCGCAGACGAGGCCGTTGGACTTTTCTAATTGACCGTTGGTCTGGGGATGTGCCACCGAGGCGTAGCTGATGTTGATTCCCAGGTTTTCGTAGAAATCCTAGAACTCTTTGGAGGTGAAGTTTGTCCCATTGTCTATGATGATGTTGTGTGGCACCCCGAACCGGAAGATGATGGACTCGAAGAATTTGGCGGTGTTGTCTCTTGATTGGTTTGTCACCGGCATGGCCTCAATCCACTTGGTGAATTTGTCGACCGCGACTAGGAGGTAGACGTATCCTCCTCGTGAAGATTTCTGGAGGTTTCCGACCATGTCGAGTCCCCATTGCGTGAAGGGCCAAGCCATAGGTATTGGCCTGAGTTCTGTGTCAGGTGCATGCGGTTTATCCGCGAATCGTTGACACGTGTTGCATCACTAGACGATGTCCTTAGCATCACACATTGTCGTTGGCTAGTATAATCCATCTCGCAAAGCATTGGTGACGAGGGCGCGACTACCAGCATGGTGGCTGCAAGTGCCTTCATGTATGTCGAGGAGGATGCCTATTCCGTCCCCGTTGGAGACGCACCATGGAAGGACTCCTGTGATGTTGCATTCGTACAGTTCCCCATTGATGAGGGTGAATGCCTTGGATCGTAGCGCTATATGACGCGCATCTATTGGGTCATCTAGCAACCTTTTGCTGAGCAGGTATGTGATATATGGTTGCGTCCATGATGGTTTGAGCACCATGACCTACATGGGGCCTTCGAGTCCTGTGTCTGGGTCCATGTCATTGACTGTCGTTGGCTCGTTGGGTGGCGTAGCCCCCGAGTCCTTTGGCATGCTAGTTTTATGCTTTGGAGCCTTAGGCTTGATGGAACGCTCGCAGATGCGCTCTAAGAATACTCTGGGTGGCACTGGGGCACAAGTGGAGCCTATGTTGGCGAGTGTGTCTGCTTCCTCGTTGCTCTAGTGGCCAATGTGTTGCAGCTCGCAGTCGTCGAAGTCTCCCTCGAGTGCGTCGTAGAGGTCGCAGTAGGCAATCATGTTGTCGCTCAAAGCATCGCACTCGTTCATTGTTTGGTTGACCACAAGTTTGGAGTCGCGTAGATGATGAGTCACTTTGCTCCGCAGGCTTTTTCCATACGCATCCCGTGGAGTAGGGCTTCATATTCAGCTTCTTTATTGGAGGCGGTGAACTGCATTCGCAGAACATATCTCATCTTGTCACCTTGCGGTGATGTCAGGATGACGCCTGCGCCGGCTCCCTCCTTGCGCTTGGACCCATCAAAGTGCATTGTCCATAGATAGGACATGTCTGGCTTGTTGGGGATCTAGTTTTCCATCCAGTGCACGAGGATGTCTGGGAGGACTTGCGACTTGATTGCATCTCGCTTCTCATAGGCGATGTCTCGTGGAGACAGTTCTATCCCCCAAAGCACGACTCGCCCGGTGGAGTCGGGGTTGTTGAGTATGTGGCCTAGCGGGGCATCGTTCACCATGATTATTGGATGCTCCTAGAAGTAGTGGCGCAGTCGCCTGGCTATCATGAAGATGCCATACGCCAGCTTCTGATAATGCGGGTACCGCTGCTTTGTCGGTGTGAGCACCTCGCTGAGGTAGTAGACTGGGCATTGTACCCCATGGACTTTATTTTCTTCGGCTCGTTCCACCACGAGCACAGTGCTAACCACCTGGTTGGTGGTGGATATGTACAACAATAACGGCTCCTTTTCACGAGGTGTTACCAACACCGGCGAGGTGGACAGTAGACGCTTGAGGTCTTCGAATGCTTCTTGTGCTTTGTTTGTCCACTTGAATTTTTCAGCCTTGCGGAGAAGTTGGTAGAAAGGCAATGCCTTTTTTCCCATTCGACTGATGAATCGATTGAGCGCCGTGATTGGCCCAGCCAGCTGTTGGACGCCTTTTACGTTCTTTGGCTTCTCCATAGCTAGTATGGCTTTTATTTTCTTCAGGTTGGCCTCGATCCCTCTCGCGGAGATGAGGTACCCGAGCAATTGCCCAGATGGTACGCTGAAGGCGCATTTGTCCAGGTTCAGCTTGATTTGGTAGCGATCGAGGTTATCGACGGTCTCGCGGAGATCGTCGAGTAACAAGGCTTCCTCCTTGGTTTTGACGATGATGTCATCGAAGTAGACTTAGATGTTGCGACCAAGCTGGCTCTTGAGGTAGGCCTGCATACACCACTGGTAGGTGTCACCTGCGTTTTTCAACCCGAAGGGCATCGTTGTGTAGTAGAAGACACCAAAGGGCGTGATGAATGCCATTTTCTATTGGTCCTCCTCCTTCATTTGAATATGATGATAGCCTGAGTAGGCGTCGAGGAAGCAGAGGCGCTCGCATCCTGCGGTGGAGTCGATTATATGATTGATCTGTGGAAGCGGGAAGTGGTCCTTCGGGCAATGCTTGTTCACGGAGGTGAAATCCACGCACATCCGCAAGATATCCGTGTCTTTTTTAGGAACAAGCATGGTGTTTGCTACCGAGGTGCTTTCCTTGATCTCATGTATGAAGTTAGCGTCGAGGAGTCTATTGACTTCCATACCGACCGCTTTCCCCCTTGGTTCAGATAGTCGTTGTATTATTTGATTGACTGGCCTTGCTTTAGGATTCACGTTGAGTGAATGCTCGGCGAATTTTCTGGGAACTGCTGTCATGTTTGCTGGACACCAAGCGAAGATTTCCCAGCGCTCACGGAGGAATTCGAGGAGCGGGAGTTCCTATGCGGGACTCAAGTTGTTGGCGATGAGGGCCGTATTGGTCGGGTCCATTGGGTGGACCTGGACCACCTTGGTGTCGATCGACGTGTCGAAGGATTGGTCAGGTGAGCTTGGCTTGCTTAGTGATGGTAGGTTGTTGTCTGTCGACTCCTTCAACCATGCTAGCTCCTCTTGCATGCCAAAAGACTAGGAGATTCTATTGAACTCCCTGTCACAGCTGTTGGACCTCTCGAAGCTTCTGTTGACTGTAATAATGCCGTTTGGGCCCGGCATCGTCATTTGCAGGTAGGCGTAGTGTGGTACTGCCATGAACCTCGCGAACGTGACACGTCCGAGGATGCAGTGGTATTGCGAGGGCCAGTCGATGACTTCGAATTCGATGCGCTCTCGTCGAAAGTTTACCAGCATGCTGAAGATGACGTCAAGGCTAATCTTGCCCAGGGGGTATACGCCTCTCCCTGGGATGATTCCGTGAAAAGTCGTGTTTGAAGCTTCTAGACATGACAGCGGAATTCGCATTGCATGCAAGGTACTTGCGAACATAAGGTTAGTTCCTCTTCCGCAGTCCATGAAGACACGACTCATCTCGAAGCCTCCAATCAGTGCCTCGAGCATCAGGGGACAGTGGCTTGGGCAAGGTACTTGGCACGGATGATCGCGCTTGTCGAAGGTGATGCAGGACTCGCTTCCACTGAGGTACTCAGTGGTGGAGGGTGGAGAGTTCGTCGCTAGATTGACTTGGTGAGTGATTGCTTTTTGCACTTGATTTGAGGGGCGTCCTTTTTGGATCATCCCCATGTTCCCTAGTGGTCGAGGGTATGGCTTGCCTCCATGGTTCTGGACTGTCGCAACCGCAGGTGGTGGTGGCCCGGGTGGTGGTGGAGGTGCTCCATGAGCCACAGCGCCCGGGGCAGCTCCGTAGCCCTGGTCTATCGCATCGCGATTCATCTAGGCCAGTCATTCGTGGAGCTTGAGGAACTCGCGGTAGTCCTTTAGAAGGTGGCTGGACTTTTTCTTGCCATCATGCTTGTCGATGTAGAAGTGTACGTTGCACGGTCCGGACAGTTTGTCGTGGATAGATTTTCCAGGTGCTTCATCGCGAGTGCGGCGCTGCCACACTTGCATGGTTTTCCCGCAGTTGCGGTTGTCGTCGCGTTTGTCGGCATAGCCAGCCGTGACCATGTCGACCTCCTCGTGATCCTCATAACCGCGCATTCGACACTTTCCTCGGCGATCACGTCGATGGCCGAGGTCGTCGTCATCATCAGAGTGGACACGGTTTTTTACCAAGTCCTCCCCATCGGCCCACCTGTTCGCGATCTCCATCAGGTGGTCGGTTGTCTTGGGCTTCGAGTGGCCCAGCTCCTCCTTAAGCTCTCTGCGGCGTACGCCGCCATTGAACACATCGATTGCGCGGTCCTCAGAGATGTCTTCTATAGAGTTTTTGACGATGGACCATCTCTGGATGTACGAGCGCAGCGACTCGCCAGTCTTCTGGTAGCAGCCTCTCAATTCTTTGATTGATGTGGGCCTTTTGTAAGTGCCCTTGAAATTTCGTACGAAGCTGTAGAGTAGCTCTTCCCAGCTACGAATTGATCTGCGTGGGAGGTTGTTAAGCCACGCTCGAGTGGCGCCTTGCAGCTGTAGCTGGAGGCATTCCATTGATGTGCTCGTGGTTCCGCCGTGGAGCCTGATGGAGGAGATGTGATCCTCCAGGCAGATCTTTGGGTCCTGTAGGCCATCGAATTTTGGGTTCTCCGATGGGAGTTTGAACCCCTTTGGCATTCGCTTCTGTCGAATGGCTCTGCTGAAGCAGCTGGCGCCACAGAGCTCTATCCCGTTGTCTTCCGATTCAGTCGAACAGGCACGCCTTGCGTGCATCTTGTCGACCTTGCACTGCGTGATGTCATCACATGCGTCGTATTTGTAGTCGTGTTACCGTGAGCGGCGTCGCCGTGACAGGTCGTGGATATCATCGCTGGAGGAGGGTGAAGAGTAGCGTTTGGCCAGAGCATTATTTTTCTTCGGCTCTGGTGTTGGCTCCTTGATGAGGGCAGCTTTGACTAGCCTCAGGCCCGTGATCGTAGATCGGTGCATGGAAGCCCGCGGGTCCCCATCCGGTGGCTGGTTGTTGAGGAGGTACATGGTGGCTGCTATCACCGCTGCTTGCGGCGTCTTCGGGAGCACATTTCCTCGTGTATCCACCATCATGGATGAGAAGTCGAGGACTCGCGCGGCCTCTTCTTGCTCCTTATCGGTGAGGTGAGCTAGTCGAGAGCATCTCTTGGCGGTCATATGCTCGTTTCCCTTGGAGGAGGATCCTCCCATGGAGGAGAGTTGAGCTCGCCGAAGGCTCGACTCATCCATCGCCTTTCTACGCGCCTTGAGTTGGGCAATTACTTGTTGTTGGCGCTTGAATTCTTCCTTGAGCAGCCAGTGATAACCCACGACCATGTCTTGCGTTGAATTTGGCAACAGGGGGCTGCCCCGCAAGGCCTCCCGGCAGCGAGCCCACTCAGTGTCATTGAGCTTGATCAGCACGCGCTCCTAGGTGTGTTCATTCACAGTAAGGGTCGGGTGATTCTCTAGCCCGTTGTTGGTGGTTGCTCCGTTGGAGGGACCATCGTTTGCGACTGGGATACCGCCGTTGGAGGGACCAGCACCGGTGTTGTCGCGATTGCCGCCATTGTCACCTGTGTTGATGACGGTGCACATGTAGTGCTTGGGGAAGCTGTTGCTTCTGTAGCTTTCAGATCCGGAGCCATAGGCTCCATCCTCTGTGGCCAGATTGCTCAGATCGGACTCATGACTGCTGTCGCTATCCGTGTTCCTGATTGTTGTCGAGGCGTTGAGTTTGCTTGGGGTGCCGATCGGCGGTGGAAACCATGATGCTGGACCAATCGTGGGGACCGTCAGCTGATCAGGGAGGTGAAGCGTGCCCAGCTGACCAACTTGGAAGCATAAGCTCCTGATCACCAGGCTGATCCCATCGCCCACGGACTCGAAATCTAGGCGAGTGGCTGGCATATGCACATTGAAGTCGAAGGCACCAAAGAGAAGGCGAATCTCTGTTGTTGCAGAGTTCGCAGTTGATGGGGCCAAAGAAGCCGCGACATCAGCACTCCCAGTTCCCACAGACGGCGCCAATTGACGAGGGTTAAACTCATCAATGCCCATTGTTATGGACTTGGGTTTTGGAGAAGAGGGGAGCGACGGAGGCATCAATCGGCTAGCAAACAAGCACATAGGGACGCAAGGTTTACCCAGGTTCAGGCCTCGTAGAGGACCCTACTCCTGTGTGTCTGCTCTTGGAATTATCGAGGGAGTCGAAAGTTACAGGGGTTGCACAGATGCAATCTAGCGATGGTGTGGAAACTAGGGTTGTGATTTTCCTCCTCGCTGCCCCCCTCCTAGCCTTTATATAGATAGGCTAGGTCTCAGGATAGTAGATCGAGTCGGTTACAAGTTAGGGTTTTCCCTTTAAACTTTCTATCTTGAGCTTGCCGTGTTCTGCAAGCAGTCGGAGTCTCCTTAGGTCACCTGAATCCTTGATTGGGCCCTGGTAACGTCGTGGGCTTCTGCTAGACTAGACCGTATATGCCAAACTCGAGTACCTGTAAGGTATGTCCATGTAACTAGGAGAAGTGACATTTTATGGTCAAAGAAGGAATAGTCCTTGGACACAAGGTATCAGGTAAGGGAATTGAAGTTGATAGAGCTAAGGTTGAGGCAACAAAGAGAATGCCACGACCTAGGGATATTAAAGTTATAAGAAGTTTCCTTGGTCATGTGGTTTTTTATAAAAGGTTCATTAGAAATTTCTCTGGAATATCTAAACCTTTAACTAACCTCCTACAAAAGGGAGTAAGATTTAATTTTGATGGTAAATGTGTTGAAGCCTTTAATAAACTCAAAAATGGTTTATCTCACGCTCCCATCATTAAACCACCTATCTGGGATACAACCTTTGACTTAATATGTGAAGCTAGTATGATGTTTGATACGTCCAAAACGTATCTACTTTTCCGAACACTTTTTCTATTGTTTCTTCTCTAATTTGTGTGTTTTGGATACAACTAATGCAGACTAACGCTGTTTTCAGCAGAATTGCTTTGGTGTCTCGTTTTTGTGCAGGAAATCAACTTTCAGGAAAAATCCCAGAAAATATCGCAAAACTCCTATTTTACCAGAACACTCACGGAGCAAGAAGATGGGACGAAGAGGAGCCACGAGGGGACCACACCCCTGGCCACGCAGGCTAGGCCAGGCCGCGCCAGGAGGGGGTGTGGCTGCCTTGGACTCCGCCTCAACCTCTCCTTTCGCCTATAAAAGCCCTCTGACCTAAAACAGACGGGGGTTCGACGTTTTTCCAGATAGAGTTCCACTGCACCGCCACCACCAGAAACCGCGATTCGGAACCAGAAAATGCGTTCTAGCACCCTGCCGGGACGGAGAATTGGAGGAGATCATCGCCATCATCATCACCATCGCTTCTCCATCAACCATCCATGATTCCCCCATCCATGAGTTACTAATCCCCTGCTATAGGCTATGGGGATGGTAGGGATTGTATGAGATCGTTCATGTAATGGCATCAGATTGTTAGGGCATGGTGCCTAGTATCTACTATTAGTGCTTTTTGACTTTGTTGCAACTTGTTATGCTTAATGCTTGTCACTAGGGCCCGAGTGCCATGATTTCAGATATGAACATGTTATTGATTCATGATGATAGTATTGTTTATGATCTTACCTGCAAGTTGTGTACACATATTATTGTCCAAAACCGAAGGCCGTGGAGTGACAATAACCAGGATAACCGGGAGGAATGGCTATGATATGAGGATCACGTATGTTCATGGAGTGTTTATGCTTTGCTCTGGTGCTATTTTAAAAGGATCACCTTAATTGCCAGTAGTTCCCTTGAGGCCCCGCTGCAAACGGGCTGGCAGGACAAAAGATGTTGTGCAAGTTCTCATTACAAGCACGTATGACTATATATGGAACACATGCCTATGATTATTTAGTACTTGGATGCTTTATCTTATTTATCTACAAATGTCCTATGTATTGATTGTTATATGAATTGTCTTGTCCATGCAACGCCCGTCCATCCATCCCTATGCCTACCACGCTTTAATCCTACTGTTTACTGCAATTGTTACTGTTGTCTTTACTTTTACTACTGCTATTACTTTACTATTACTACTACTACGAAACTGTTGCTATTGATAAACTACTGTGAGCAAGGCTGTTTCCAGGTGTAGCTGAATTGACAACTCAATTGTTAAGGCTTATAAATATTCTTTGGCTCCCCTTGTGTCGAATCAATAAATTGGGTTTTACTTCCCTCGAAGACTATTGCGATCCCTATACTTGTGGGTCATCAAGACTATTTTCTGGCGTCGTTGCCGGGGAGCATAGCTCTATTCATCAAGTTCACTTGGAATCACTAATGTTCGCTGCCATCCATTCATCATGGGTAAATCTCGTGATGGCAAGGTTCCTATATTATCATCCACTACAAGACAGGTACGGTTCTGAACACCTCTGTTGCTCTTGATTCACCATATGTGATGAGTAAGCTCCTTACACCACCACATACACATGCTACACATACTGTTACTTCTGCTAAATCTAAAACTTCTGATACTTATGATGCTGCTTCTACTGTGCTTGATAAGAGTGGTTTATTAGGTCCTTTCCTAGATGCTACGATTTCTAGAACTATAGTTGGAAATACTGAAACTCCTAATGAAGACACTACCACACCTGTCAGTTCACCTGAGTCTATACAGAGCTATGATATTGAAGACGGATATATAGAAATGACTAATGAATTTATTAAAGAATGTCAAAATACTCATGGTAAAAGTGCTATTAAGAGTCTCCTTGAGAGGCGTACTATAAAACCCAAATTATCTCCTAAAGATAAGTTTGCTACATCTCCCATAAACATTAAAGATAAGGATTATGATTTCTCCCTTGATTTATCTTACATAACCATTGTTGAGAAAGAACCTTTTTTGTGGGACTAAGAATGAAAGTGTTGTAGCACATATGACTGAGCTTTCTACCATGAGTGGCCTATTTTCTGATGATATTAAGATGTGCACCTACTTTGTTGCTAAAGTTTTCCGTTTTTCACTGAAAGGAGAAGCTAAAGCTTGGTTTAATAATTTACCTCCTAGATCTATTCATACCCCTAATTGCTTGATGAGTACTTTCTTTCAGAACTATTTCCCTCCTAGTGCTAGACATGTCATTTTGCAGGAACTTTTTGATTTTAAACAGGGAGAAATGAGATATTGCCTGAATCATGGGCAAGGTTTTGTGCTTTGATTCATGCACAGCCTGGATGTCCATTACCTAAAAATGAGCTTCTTGATATATATTATAATGGACTAACTGAAGAATCTAGGACATACCTGGATAGTTGTGCTGATTGTGTTTTCATGAAGAGAACTCCTAAAGAAGCTGAGGAATTAATGGCTAAAATAAGCAAGAATCATGATGACTTGACTTCACCTGAGTCAATTACACCTGAGTCAACTACACCTGAGTTAGCTGTTTCTGAGCCAAGACCAACACCAAAGAAGAGGGGAGTTATTGAACTAAATGATGAAGTGATGAAGGAAGGTAAGAAATGTCTTAAGGAGAAGGGTATTAAATCTGAAGATGTGAAGAATTTACCTCCTATAGAAGAATTATGTAAGCTAATCTCCCACCCATCCACTATTGAGGTACACTCTCTCCAACATTTTGATGAAGGTGATATTCCTTATTCTCAACCTCCTGATCAATGCTTAGAAGAATTTTATATTTTTATTGTTAAGCAAGATAATTTTAATAAAAGGGTGCAAAATCATTTAATGGAAAAATCTAGAGTTATTATTGAGTTGAAGGATATTGTGGAAAGAACCTTTAATGATGTTAAAATGGTTGTTAAACATTTCCAAATGGTTCAAACTCAAATTGATCAGCTTATTAAAGTACAAAAAGTTTTGTTAGTGAATGCTGCTAAAGAAAAACATGCATATGAAATTAGAACTAGAAGTGGTGCTGCCACCCAGGATCCTCTATATCCTGAGGGGCATCCTAAAAGAATTGAGCAGGATTCTCACCAAATTGAAAATAGAGGTACTTCTTCTAAGAAAAGGAAAAATAAACATAAAACTATTGTAGAATCTTCTAAACCTGCTAAAGATCCTAATAGTATACCTATCTCTGATGCTCCTGAAACTGAAAGTGGTAATAAGGAAAATGATGCTCCTGATAAAGAAAAAGTTGAAGAAGAACCTGAAAATCACATTAAGAATACTAAATACACTAAAGAAGATTTTGTTGCTAAGAAACATGGTAGTGAAAGAGAGCCTTGGGTCCAAAAATCTATGCCTTTCCCTGATAAGAAACACAAGTCAAAGGAAGATGAACACTATAATAAGTTTTGTGAGTGGATGAAACCTTTATTTTTGCAAATTCCTTTAACGGATGCTATTAAACTACCTCCTTATTCAAAGTCTATGAAGGATATTGTCTCTAATAAAAGGAAGATCCCTAACAAGGAAAATTCTACTTTTCTTGCTAATTATTCCTTCAATGGTAAGGTTCCAAAGAAACTTGGAGCCCAGGGATTCGAACTATTCCATGCTCTATTAAAAATAGCTATGTTAGAACTGCTTTGTGTGATTTGGGAGCAGGAGTTAGTGTTATGCATTTTTCTCTCTATAAGAGACTTCAATTGGAAAAATTAATACCAACTGATATATCTTTACAAATGGCTGATAAATCTACTACCATTCATGTCGATATATGTGAGGATGTTCCTGTTCAAGTGGCTCATAATCGCTTGATATTAACTGACTTTGTTGTGCTTGAAATGCCTGAAGATGATAATATGTCTATTATTCTTGGGAGACATTTTCTTAATACTGTAGGAGTTGTTATTAATTGCAATCAAGGAAAGGTAACTTTTAATGTTAATGACAAGGAGCATACTGTCTATTTCCCCAAGAAGATTGATAGGAATTATGGTTTAAATTCAATTGAAAATATTGAGGGCATCCAAGTTGGAGAAATATATTGTCCCATGCCACGAGAAAAATATGAAACTATTATGATTGGGACCATTGCTATCAAGGTTGAGGTAACATAATCATTTAGTGAAAAGCAAAGTTTTGTTTCATATAAAATTGTTTTGGTAACAAGACATGATCAACCTTGTTAACAAAGGGATTTTAATGAACAAAATAATGCTTTCACCATGATTATCTTTGCTTACTTTTATTTTATCCATTTTAATTTTTTTCTTTCACTTAGTTTACTTTTCTATTGCTAGTTCCTTGCATATTAGAGTGTCTTAGAACTTCTAAAGTTTTAGTTTTGTTTTGTTATTGCATCATTCCAAAATCATCTTTCTGCTAGAAAATTATCCATCAATACCTGAAAATTGCTAAAAATAAAGTTTTTCGAAAAATTCCAGAAAATTCATATAAAAATTTTACGTCAAAAAAGGGACAGAGAAGTACCTGGAGTGACCCGGGGGGCCCACCAGGAAGGCACACCACCTGGTGGCGCAGCCACACCAGGGGCGCGCCTGGCCATGGTGTGGGCCACCCCTGGCCCTCTACTTACTCTCCCTCCTGCCAATTCTTTCTCTCTCCCGAGAAAACATCAGTTCATTGCTCAAACTCGCATTCCTGCTGTTCTTGCTTGCAATTTTCGATATCCTTCCTCAAGCCATCTTTGTTGCTGAGATTTGGAGCATTTGTTCTACGGTATGTGACTCCTCCGCTTGTCCAAGTAGATTTGTGATTAATGGATTATATCTTGAGTATTTTGCTACTGTGGGTGACAGGTTAGGTGAGCTTGTAAGCTTGTTCAATGCTTAGAAAATTGTTTTGATGCATGTTTAGGCCTCTTACAAGTCCCTATAAGTAGTTCCTTTCATTGTGTAATCACTTTGCAATCACGTGTATGATGGTTGTCTAAAATTTCAGAAAAGGAGATGAATGAACACCAACTCAACCAACATGAATTAAGGGTGCCTGTGGTTATGAAGGTTCACCGTGAGGAGGAAGTCTTTCCTTCTATCTATCCATGCCCCGAATTCATGAGGGCTGCAGGGACTTCTCAAGATTTCCATACTTTAATTTCTAATGCAGGATTGGAGTTTTTTGTGGGAGATGAACCTTACCAATATGTGAAACTAACTATGTTTGCGGTGCAGGATTTTCGATTTAGTTGCTCCTTGTAACATCCCAATTTCAGCAACCCTGATTAGTTGTCCAGAATGAAAAAATCAGGGGGAACAAAAAAAATTCTTTTTAAGTGTTGTAGTGTTTGCTCAATCTACACTTTAACATCATACCCTTGATGATGCTTTGGTACCTTGCAACCCATCAAAGACCTCCCCACTCATATTCTAGTCAAAAACCCTAAATCTGCCAAATTTGACCAAGTCTGGAAACAGTTTCAACATCCCTTCTTTGAATGCCTCTCTTTCTCAACCCTTGTGCATTTATGGAAATGAATTTGAACCATATTGTAAACCATACTAAGGAATACCAAGTCCCACACCTTCCTTTTGTTAGATCATCCTCCAACCCACTTGTTCTTGATGGTTTTGTAGGCAAGAAAATAACTTTTTCTGCAAATCTTATCAACTAGCCTACTTGGTCAGAAGCTCAAACCTTCATCCTACCTTCTTTGGACCAAATCCTTGCGTGATTGTGTTATACTCATAAAGGTCTAGTAATACCCACTTAACTTGTCCCAAATGGATCCTTGTGCTCCAAAAACCCACAAGGTTTTGAAGGCTACTTAATAATCTCTTTGGGCAGCCTTATTTTATTCAAAGTTTGAAATCAGTTCTTGGAGAAATCAAGCCTGATCAAGCTCAACTTCTTATACCTTGGTAATATACATCACTTGGCCTATCCATCCATGTATTACATGCCCCAAGGGGAGCTTTGAGCTCCAAGCTCCAACAAGGTTTTGTTGGTATGAAAACAACATCACCCTAGATCCTTTCTTCCTTGTTTTCCACCCAAATCAAGTCAAACTCCCAAAACCCAAGGTATAACATGGTGGATATATATGGTGGACATCATATACCATGGAGAGATAAATCTATAAAAAAATATCCATAATTATCATGGCCCAATATCTATTTAATGATTTTAAGGGACAAATACTCCAAATCTCCTTCTATGAAAGAAAGATTGTTTTTCTCCAAAACACATGCCTAACTTCAAGCACATATGAGGCATATATATCATGCCCTATCTTACCACTTCAAAAATAAATATTTTTGGAGGATTTCCCTATTTCTTTTTGCCCATTTGCTTAAATGGCAGAAATGGAATAATAACTGTTTTAAATACTTTTAATCCCCAATAAATCATGGGAAAATTCCTCAAAGTGTGGATTCATAATTGGGACCTTCCAAAACCAAGATATCACCTTGTCTAGTTCAAATATTCCAAAACAAATCGATAAAACCATTTCAACAATATTTGAATAACTAATATAAAAGGGATCTAGACTCTTCAGAAAAATCCCAATTAATTACAGGGAATGTATCTTGGTCATATGCATCTACCAGCATCATTGTCCCATCTAGCCCAAATCAAAAATCAAGAAGTTACCCATGATCATCTCTTTGGCCCATACTTCAAATGATTCAAAACTATACTAAAAACCAAATTAAACCATCTCCAAAATTGCAAGGTACTTCTCCACAGCAGCCACTACCCTTCCCCTGTCCTCTCTAGTCGTACCAGAGCCCCACCACTCACCTCTCCACCGCCCCAGTGGCCAATGGCTGCCCCTCACTCCCTCTCTCTCGCCCCCATAGACTAAGTCCACTATTGACCCTCCACTTATGTTTATATGCCCTAGACAACCCCAACACTCCCCCTCTGACTCATTCTACCCCCGAACCTTCTCTGAGCCACCCCAGATCCCCCTCTCCCTTTCCCTAGCTTCCCCTGCCCAGGAACCTGAAGTTTCGTCCCATGGAGCTGCGAGGAAGGAGAAGGCCGTAGAAGGGCTACACTACTCAGTTTCTTCTCATTCTTTTTCTGACAAGATCCTCTCATCAAGCTCAATCTAAACCAACCATTTTCTCCAACATGCAGGCGCCCCTAAGTGTGCTCCTGCAAGCTTCCGAACTCCTTTGACGGTGTAGATGCATGGGGCCCATTTTGGTGTTGGACCACGTCGTGCCGCCCATCCCTGAGGTCGTCTCTATCAGCCGCCTCACCTCGTGGCCTCCTCGTCGCCCCTCCGGCGCTAGGTGAGCTTTCCTGGCCCTCCTAGAGCCGCCTAGGGTTCCGGCGAGTTCTTTCCGTGGTGGAGGTGGACGATGCACCGGCACCGTCCGATCGTATTTAGCCCAACGGCCTAGATCTGCCCATACCCCTTCAGCCGCCTTCCCCACTGACTACTGGGTCCTGCATGTCGGGTTCGAAACCGCCGCCACCCGCAGGTGTTGCTGCCCGGGTGGGCCGATTCCTCGGGGCGCGGCGTAACTCATCTCGGATCCGGCCCAGCTGCCCCTGTTCTCTTTTTCTTTATTTAAATCCTCCAGATCTAAAAATTAGGGATTTGATTTAATTCAAAATAAAACTGTAAACTAACCTAAAGTGGCCAACTATAAATTCATAAATGCTCCTTAGGATTTTCCTAACCATGCAGGACAAACCACCTGCTCAAATTATGTTTCATTATTTTCTGGTATTTAAAATACCAATAAGTATCAAAAACACTCCCTAATTATTTCTGGGAGTTTAGTAAACCCAAATGGGTTGAACCAAGTTTCCTATAGTGGGTATCCCATGTACCTATCAGGTGACCCTGACACCGTACCAAGTTGAACCTTGGCGTTGCTGTAGCATAAATAACAAAATCAGCTCCTTTATGCCTTTAGAAAATTCCCTAGACCAAACTATAACTTGTTTTGACCTGATTCAAATTCTCAGAGAAGTGGTACATCAGGATATGTAAAAATCCAAGAGCTCAAGAATTATTCAGCTTCTGAGGAGTTTTAATGAATTAAACATTTATGTACATGGTTTTATCACTAGATAAATCACTCCAGTAACTATGTAACTCCAAAAAGGGTGAATACAATTTATACAGAAAGGTATTAAAAATACCTAGCATGTGCTTTATGTGTCAAAATTCCATGTAGTTTTAATCTGGTGAAAAAGACAAAAAGCTTGCAGAACTGAATTTGGGATTTTCCCAAGGGCATTATGGTAATTATTTTGAGATGATTACAACTCTAAGTGAATCATTCCATCAATCTCTACTGAATCATCCAAGGAAATAATTTTTGGATCTCTAGATATTTTCTAATGATTTATTCACCTAAACTAGAGGTTATTTCACTAGAAAAATCATAACTAAATATAGAAAATTGATAAAATCATGAAACCACTTTTGTTGGCCTTGTTATTCCAATACCTATATTTTGATATCATTTTTGTATATTGATATCATACTGGTACAACCCTTAGTTCCAAACCCTTTATTAAGTGGTTTTGGCAATTAAAGCCTAAAGGAATTTCCACAAAGGCGTTTTAAGTAATTCCAAATGCTATGATCTCAATCTAGCAAATCTACTGAATTGAATGATGTGTCATATATTTGTTTGCTATGTTGAAAAGATGCTTGTTTGCCTTGTGTTGATTGTGGCTCTATTTGTTTGCATGAATCCTCCTTGACGACGATAGTGGCGATTATATCAGAGACCAGAAGAAGATAGTTGTTGTTGGATATTATGGTATTATAAGAACAAGTCCAGGGACATATTGCCATATCGCTGATCATCAGGCAAGACACCTTCTTTCTCATAAGCCTTGTCCTACTATTCTACTTATGCATGTTTTACCTACTGTTTTATGAAAGCTGCATTGTTTTACTATATGATGATATATATCTGATAGTGGCTTGACTCCTCCAATACCATTACACCTTTGTACTGCTAAGTGCAACCCCCTTGATGACACCTAGTTTCCCCTAGTATGATAGTTGGTGTATAACACCATACCCCGTTAGAGACCATGTTTTAGCCGAAGAAACACTAGAGGATGGGAAGACCCGCGAAAAAGTGTTACAAAATGTTTATGGCAAAACCTTGGGGAGGTTTGACCTACCAAGAGAAGTTTGAGAAAATAAAAAGGTTTTTATTTTACAAAATGCTGAAGGAATGATGGAGGAAAAAGGATTACAAAAACGCACCTGGTGCTTTACAGTTTTGCTAGAACAATTAACCCGTGCAACCACATTACTCTGGAATGGGATAGGGTTGGGATTGATGTTTGTTTACTCTGGTATAAGCTGCCTACAACTACTACAGGGGATTTAAAAATCCTGGAGGGTGGGCCTTCTCCTGTAAAGGTCCATGTGAGACATCGACCTAGAGAAGGAACGAAGGGTCTACGAGCCTTCACGCGTTACTATGAGCCCCTCATTGAAAGCGCACACTTTGTGCGGTGCAAAAAGTGCTCCGGTTGGCTTGGGAACTATATAGGGCGTCCCGGTGTTGAGGGGAACAACACTCATGGGGTAGGCACTTATATTGGAGTGGACATCTGGAGAGTCTTGATCGGTTATTCAACCCACGATCGGTGTAGATCAGGGTAGGGTACCCGGATGGTGTGGTAAAGTGTACAACCTCTGCAGAGTGTAAATCTATTCAAATAGCCGTGTCCTTGGTCATGGACGGTTGGGAAGGTTGTTGTAGAGCGGTGCTGGTTTTGTTTTCAAAAAGGATTTCAGAAAAGCAATGGCTTTAGAAATGTTTTGACCATGGGATGGTCGGAAGGAATACATGTTTTGACCATGGGATGGTCAGAAAGGAAGGAAAGGAGTTTGGTCATGGGATGACCAGAAGTAGGAACAAATGGGTGACATAGTCCTACTGCTTTCCAAAACTTTTCAAAAAGGTTTCCAAAATGTTTACAAAGGTTTTCAACAAAGTTATGTAGATGTTATATCTTCAAGAGAAACTATTTGAGAAAAATAACCTCTCTTGGAGCCCTCCTCCTACCACAGCCATATTGCATATCCTCTTGTTATCATTATTCTCTTAAGGTGGTTTACGAGTAAATTCAAAGTAATCACTGGCATTGTCCCTGGCTATTAACTTGGTCAGATAACAAGAAGAAGGTGACGTTGACGACTATGCGAGGTAGGACGTTCTCCTAGTCAGTTGCATGTAGGTTAAGGCATGGCTCGGGCTCTACGCTTGATGAAGTTCCACTAATGATATTTGATGTAGCCATAATGGCATGAAAGGTATGACATGTATCCGCTTAAGTAATGGATGTTTTACTTTGATACTTGTTGGTTATGTGCCACGACTAACTGATCATGGGATCATGGTGTATGGATAACAGGGATTCTCGGAGGATTAATCCGGGGGGCCCATACTTCTTTCCTAACCCCATGGTTCATTACAACATTTACAATATAGATGTTGATCTCCCTTTTGATGATTTTTGTGCAGCTATTAAAGTACCATAGTGGGGTTCGTGTGAAAGGATTAGAGAGCGACCTACACCACTCATGGACTTGTATGCAGAGATTTTCCAAGGGAGCATCTTCTCAAAGGAGAGTGGTAAAATTCGTAATATTCATCTCCCGTTTATTCGATACTTTGCCTACTTTATTGCCAAGTGCGTTCTCGCTAGGAAAACTGCTAGTAAATTATCCTCATATGATCTAGCCTTCATCTCGGCTTCTTTAAAACAAGATAGGACTTATAATTTGGGTGCCTTGGTAGCTTTTCGTCTTGCTTCTAACCGCGAGAAAGGTGGAATTTGTGGAGGCATCATCGCCTCTTGTTTATTAGCTTTGCATGGTGTAGTGCCTCATCTTTGAGACCTACAGTTTCCCATAGAGAGGCTTGACCTTAATTCCATGATACAACATAAATTTGTTTCTTCTTGGGCTAATTTAAGTGATTTATCTTATGAAATAACATTTCTTAAGGCTGGTTGGAGAAGGGGTAAGTCTGAGCGTGTTGTTATTTTTCCTCCGCCTGTTTTGTTCAATCTTGATACTAGGGTAGGATGGTCACTCACTAAGGAAGAGCTTGATACATATCTGGGGGATCTCTCCCAGTAGGAGCAGGATACTGGAAGGGAGATTACAGATGATTCGGTCCAGCCCTCGAATGAGGGGGAGTCTTTGTACCAGCAGCTTGCCTATGACTGTGGAGTTTCTTCTTCTTCACAAGGGCCTAACTACGATCATTCTTATGATGACCCGCCAGCTTGGATTTCTTACCCGCGTTGGGGTTGATACCCACTTAGGCCAAAAGCCTAAGCTTGGGGAGAGGTATACCGACATCACACTCATCTACTTATCATGTTCAGTCGGTACTTTGTATATTCACGTTTCGTTTTCTTTTAAGTTTTTTTTCTTGCTTTATTTCTGCTTTCCAAAACACAAAAAGACCAAAAATATTTTCATTATTTCTCTTTGTTTGCTTCTTTATCTCTTAGCCTTGGTTTGCTTCTTCCTTTGAGCTTTGGTTTGATTATTTGAAAAACCCAAAAAGATTTCGCTTTGCTTGTTCTTCCTTTTGGTTATTTCCTTTAAAAATCGAAAACCCAAAAATATTTGTTGTTCTTCTCTGGTTTTGTAAAGTTTGTAGCAGGGTTCAGCGGTCCTCAGAGATTCCTTGGATTTTTGGTTTTACCTTATTATTCAAGTCACACAAGTGAAAGGCAATGATGATATATGACAACTCGAGGTTTGGTAAGAGGATGGTATGAACTCTATTTGTTTTCATTTTTGTACATATACTCATCATTGTGAGCATGCTTAGTCTGTTTATGTAAGGTGTTGTTATTTAATGGATGCTTAGTAGTTCTTGTCTGCTTATGATCAGTTCCAATCCATTATTAGTTCGTAACATGTCATATAATTGTTTGCTTGCATTGTTCTATGCATAACTTGGTATGACATTATGGTGTCCTCCTCTGAATGTTTTATTTAAATCGACTTGGCACATGCTCACGCATGCATATGACTAAACAAAAGGTCAGTTAAGCCTCGATGATTTATTCTGCCTCAGAGTTCTTGTGTCACTTTTATGCCACTATTAATTTTGTTTTGTCGCAAGCATGATTATGACAGTTACTGCTCTCTTGATTGTCGCTCCCTTTCTATTGCTAGCCTTCACTTGTGCTGATTATAAGCTTTACTCGTGCATCCAACTCCCTAAAACCAAAGTTTCCCAAAAGAGTCCACCATATCTACCTATTAGCATTATTGCTACTCCTTGCATGTTTATTATGCTTTGTTTTCTTCCAATAAAAATGTTTGCTTGTTATGAGAAAATTAGTTAGTAAAGCTCTCACGAACTTGATGGCACACTTTACTTTCTTGCACTTAATAAACTTGAACCATTGTGCCCATCTATGTTGCATATATGCTTGCGCTTTATAAGTTGTGAATTAGCAGAACCATGTTACCATGGGGTACGCTTTCAACATTGCACTTTATTTAGTTGATATCATGTTCTTTTGCCTATGGATCCCGATGGTGTGAAATAAAAGGGGAGCTTGTAAGCTCATGGAGTTTGTATATGTGTTAGAGAAATGCATGGGCTGCTAGCCTAAGCCATGCCTAATCATGGTGGAAACTTGCAGCATAACCATAGTGAGCAATATGTGAAGAATCCTTGATAAAAACCTATGCAAATAGCAAATAAAAAGATCACTGAGATGCTCATTTTCTGATTGCCTTGTCATTTTGATATGGGAATGCTTCTGTATCATCATGCAAGGGGTACCCCGTTGGCGGTTCTCTATGATACACATGTACTTACAATGACAAGAACTTACTCGTGACTAAAGTTGAGTAGCATGAGGTTCGGTCTTTGAAAGTAAGGGGCATGAGATTTCAACTTATAACTTGTCAAGCATATCCTCAAGAGCATAGATGTCATTCTAAGTGTAATGTGCTTGTCCCGAAACACGGTTAATTATGGCATAATTTTGACACTTGTATCTTTGATATTTTTATTTCTAGTCTTCACTTAAACTTTAGAGGTGCCTTGGCATTTATGTTTTGCTCCAAATAAAGGCAAGCGAGATACCACTTTATCATATATTTTTATGAGCACTACAATCCTGCATATGCTTATGTGTCATGTTGCTTATTATTAATGGGTTGGAATCTCTTCATAGCTTGCATGACTACTGGTTAAACTTATTTGCATACTCTTTATTATGAATTGCCTAAGTATTTGATCATATGCTGAGAATATATACATCTTATGAAGCAAATGTGTTCGTGAAACTTTCTTTTATCGCACTCAGTTTTCAACTGAATTGCTTGAGGACAAGAAATAAGCTAATCTTGGGGGAGTTGATACATCCAAAACATATCTACTTTCCCGAATACTTTTGCTATTGTTTCTTCTCTAATTTGTGTGATTTGTATACAACTAATGCGGACTAACCCTGTTTTCAGCAGAATTGCTTTGGTGTCTCGTTTTTGTGCAGGAAATCAACTTTCAGGAAAAATCCCGGAAAATATCGCAAAACTCCTATTTTACCAGAAGACTCATGGAGCTAGAAGACGGGACGAAGAGGAGCCACGAGGGGCCCACATCCCCTAGCCGCGCAGGCCAGGCTAGGCCGCGCCAGGAGGGGATGTGGCCGCCTCGGACTCCGCCTCGACCTCTCCTTTTGCCTATAAAATCCCTTTGACCTAAAACAGACGGGGGTTCGACGTTTTTTCAGATAGAGTTCCGCTGCACCACCACCACCAGAAACCGCGATTCGGAACCAGAAACTCCGTTCTGGCACCCTGTCGGGATGGGGAATTGGAGGAGATCATCGCCATCATCATCGCCATCGCTTCTCCATCGACCATCCATGATTCCCCCATCCATGAGTGAGTAATCCCCCGCTGTAGGCTATGGGCATGGTAGGGATTGTATGAGATCGTTCATGTAATGGCATTAGATTGTTAGGGCATGGTGCCTAGTATCTACTATTAGTGATTTTTGACTTTGTTGCAACTTGTTATGCTTAATGCTTGTCACTAGGGCCCGAGTGACATGATTTCAGATCTGAACACGTTATTGATTCATGATGATAGTATTGTTTATGATCTTACCTGCAAGTTGTATACACATATTATTGTCCGGAACCGAAGGCCCCGAAGTGACAATAATCGGGATAACCGGAGGGAATGGCTATGATATGAGGATCACGTGTGTTCATGGAGTGTTAATGCTTTGCTCCGGTGCTCTATTAAAAGGAGCACCTTAATTGCCAGTAGTTCCCTTGAGGCTCCGCAGCAAATGGGCTGGCAAGACAAAAGATGTTGTGCAAGTTCTCATTACGAGCACGTATGACTATATATGGAACACATGCCTATGATTATTTAGTACTTGGATGCTTTATATTATTTATCTGCAAATGCCCTATGTCTTGATTGTTATATGAATTGTCTTGTCCATGCAACGCCCGTCCATCCATCCCTATGCCTACCGCGCTTTAATCCTACTTTTTGGTGCAATTGTTACTGTTGTCTTTACTTTTACTATTGCTATTACTTTACTATTACTACTACAAAATGGTTGCTACTGATAAACTACTGCGAGCAAAACTGTTTCCAGGTGCAGCTGAATTGAAAACTCAATTGTTAAGGCTTATAAATATTCTTTGGCTCCCCTTGTGTCGAATCAATAAATTGGGTTTTACTTCCCTCGAAGACTGTTGCGATCCCCTATACTTGTGGGTCATCAATGTTGTAGGAGTAACTCTGGGACAACATATTGGTCACAGATTTAATACTATACATCATGCTAGTAGAACTCTAAATGGTGCTCAGAAGAATTCCCCAAAGGAAGAAAAGGAACTGTTTGTTGTATTCTTCTCTTGTGATAAATTTCGTTCTTACATAGTTGATAAAAAGGTAAGAGTTCATACGGATCGTGATGGTTTAAAAGAACTCCTTGAGAGGAAAGAACATAAGCCATGACTGATCTGTTGGATTCTTTCACTTCAAGAATTTGAGTTGCAGATAATGCAGAGGCAGGAAATAAAGATGTTAAATGCAGTGTCCATATTTGCCCAGCAAGACACCGATCTTATTAAGAGGAACTTTAGTTCTGATGATTTTCGTTTATGAGAATTTTTCAATGAATCAAGGTCAATTCCTTCAAGAAAGAAGAAATCTTTGTTGTTGGAGGAACTTTCTCATCCCCGAATAAGCAAATGGTAAGTGCAAGGTAAGTGTTCTTACCTAAATAAGTGATTTGTTTTCACAAATTTTACTCCTAAAAATTCTGCCTTTGAATTCCTTGTGTTTTTCTGAAGTTTTAGAGGGTTTTTACCAACTATACGGGCTAAACTATACGACTGGAGAGGAAGCTCCCGCCATATAGTTGGTTGTTAAACTCTCTGTATCATCCTTGTGAAATTGTTTTCGTTATCTGAGCCTATACGGTCGCAACTATACGACTGGAGCCAAAATTCCGGTCGTATAGTTGGTCGTTAAACTCTCAGATAGTGTTGCTTTTTGGTGTTTGTATCTATACGGTCGTGCCGATACGACCAGAGCCAAAATTCTGGCCGTATAATTGGTCGTTAAACTCTCGGACACTTTTGATTTTTGGTGTTTGTATCTATACGGTCGCAACTATACGACCGGAGCCAAAATTTCAGCCATATAGTTGGTCGTTAAACTCTCAGGCACTTTTCATTTGTCTTTTCGTTTATTCATTAGCAAAAAAAACTTATTGTCGGTTCCGAGTCGTGATTTAATCGACCTGGACTCGAGATATTTGGAAATATCTGCCTAGAACCAACTATACGGCCAGAGCTATACGGGCCGCGCCCGTATAGTTTTGGTCGTTACGCGCCAAAACTCTTCGAAATCCGTGATTTCTTTTCCTATTTTGTTAAGATTCTTTTTTGGATGACAATTTGGTGTTTATCGCGAGTTTTGCCGACCTCTGGCCCCCGTTATATACTGGCATTGTCTTTCTCTCTAATCATAATCTCCAGAAACCAATCTACCTCTTATTTACATGCCAGGGCTCTCAACCAAGGGATAGAACTCAAGAAGAAAAGCTCCTATGGAGATCGGGAGCAACAACGAGCAAGGCAAGGAGATCAAGACCATCCCCATAGAATTCCTCGATGTCGACCATGGGTGTCATAAGTGGGATTTGAAGGCCCTGGAGCTAAATATTGAAGAGTTGGACAAGGAGAAGCCAGGGACACCCAAACACCTTCGATTTCTATGACTTTATCTTGATAAACTTGATGAAGATATCAAGCGGACAACCGAAACGGGTTTTTCTATGAGTCTTAAGGCACTACGAACACTTCAGGATAACAATGAGTTCATTAAAGAACAAGTGAAAGTGTTGGAGAGGAACAATCTTTTCTACAAGCTGCATGTTAAAAGAATTAGAAGCTGTCAATCAATCCCTCCGCCTCAGGCTGGCCCGTGAGGAGAAGATACCACGTGTCATGGCGCCACAGTGATCTACATCAAGGGATTATTTGATCCCACCTGGCTTGATTCCAAGCTTGGGGAGATCTTTAAGACCTTGTAATCTATCATATAAGTTTTTATTATTATTGTTACATTAGTTCAAACTAGAAATAAAGTTTGCATCATTAGAATTCCCTTCAGGAATAGTCGATCCCTTTAATGAAATTCTGAGTTTATTATTATATATGGAGCAATATTGAGTTTGTGTTTGCTTTAATGATATATGAATGGCTTGAGTATGATTTTACTTGCACTTGATGATAGCAATAGGAGTCTTCCACACCATTGGTATTAATGGAACACATAAAGATAATTTGGTCAATATGTTGTAAGTCTACGGTTTGATTTACAAAGAAAAATTATATATACAATTAAGTTGAAAAAGAAACCTTGAACAAAAGAAAATGAAAGTGCTATGAAAATAGAGTGAGAACAAGTCGAGGTAGAATCTCCAAGTCATAAGAATGCTTCATATACAGTTGGAATTTGATAATTAAGATCGTTAAACTTTGAATTCCTACATAAGGTGGAATATATGGCTAGCTCCTTTGCACAGCACTTAAAACAAAAGTGTGAGAATATATGCAAAAGAAAAGAAAAGAAAGAAGAAAAAGAGCGAGTGTCCAAAGAGCAAATAGGCATATACCACTGTATTGTAGTATGACAAAGAGACACTTTTGAGATTTTGAATCCCAAGTGAATACATTGATACTAAAACACTTGGGACTACCTCGTTAACTCATTCAGTTGAACCGGATACTTTTACATTATGTTGAGATTCATCTTTTATGAACTGTTGATAACTAAGGTGTGGAAGCCTGGTAATACTATTCAGATGGTTCGAGTAAGGTACTATTCATGAACTTATTCCTATGTATCGTATATGATAAGCACATGTTGCAACTGCCTCATTTATGTTAATCGACTTAGCTTCATGAATATGAGGATCACATCCATTAATCTAAAACTTGCTCGGGACGAGCAATAGTCGAAGCTTGGGGACGTTCATGAGTGCATATTTGCATCATGTTTTACATTATTATTTTGCATTGTAGATGTAGGATCTTGGTATTTTACGGTGCTCACGCGCACGTTTTATGTCTATTTTCACCAGGATTAGGACAGATAATGGATCCAATGGATACAACTCTTGGATTAGTTGTACTATGGAGAAAAGGAGTCAAAAAGAATGTAAATCACTTATTTGGGAAATATTAATAATACCAAAAGAAAACCAGAAGCGAACAAGGGAGGCAGAAGGTTCAACGACCAACTATACGGCAGGAGCAAATTTTCCGGCCGTATAGTTGGTGCCGCCTCCGCCTCCTCAAATAGTTTCACCCCGTGCATCTGGTTTGGGGAGACGACATACAGAACACCAAGAAATCGCAGAAACCTCAACTCTCGAAGGCAGCTAGAGGGGGAACTCACCCACCGGGGATCCATCTTCGCCCTACGTAGATCCGGGAGGCTAAGGCATCGATCTTCATCAACCACCGCTGCATCACCACCATCTCCATCCATCCCATCTACATCTTGTCTAGATCTTATTGTAATTCCTGTATTCGTTGTGGATTTATACAAGTACTATTCATCTATTGTTTCCATTACCATTGCCATGATGTTGATTGCCTCCATGTTTTAGTAGATCTCTAGTTCTTGGGGAGATGGAGAAACCCTAGTATGAGATTGAAATGAGATAAAGTCTATTATGATATTCATCACTGTGACCATGTGTTAGATTTTCTACATCTTGATGTTGAGAGAAGTCGACCTCTCAATATTTGCCTCTCATGGGGACTTGATGGAGGGAACTACTAGTTGGTAGACGGAGGCGTGCTAGCACTTAAAGTGACTATAAAGCTATTCGCACCCCTTACGTGTCAACTTGGGAAACCAAGGAAATTCACGGAACACTATCCATGCCATGGGATACGTCCTAAAGGATTACATCCCTTAATAGTGCAGTAATTCGATTGATGTCGATTGCTGACTGTTGTGGTTATGAGGATGATGTGAGCAGATGTTGCTGCCTAATTGTCCAAATATGGAGTTCCTCCCACACATACATAGTTGAGAATGTTCATGATGATAATCTTTATAATACTAGTGGTGTATCCGCTACTCTCTGAGAACGTTTTTCCCTACTGTAGTTCCAATCTCTCTTACATACACGATTATTACTTTCTTTATTAAGTTATTTTGCTTTAATATATTATTGCTCTTATACCAAAACCCAAAACACCTTTTTACACAATACTCGCATTTTATCATGTTACTTAGAACTTATTCTAGCATTTCAATCGCAATATTTATTTCAAGAGTTATTAGACTTCAGACTCCTGCTCCCTGTGGGATCAATGTCTTCATTTTGAAACTAGCTACAAACAATCTGTGCACTTGCAGTCATCAGTTGTGCATCTCCATGTTCTTCTTAGTGAGAATAATGTGGTCGACAATATATTATACGAGATGGATTTGGAGCAGCCCTATTCCTATGAGAGCCCAGAGCAGTTGGAAGACCGCTATTACCATCGTGAGATGTCCACCTTCATATTTGTGACGATGCGCTTCGGAATGGTTGGTGAGCTATGGCCAATTGTGGGTAATCTTGACCCTCCTGCAATAATGGTATAGCTTAGATCATATTTCGTGGAGCAAGTGCGCATATGGGAACATGAGCTGATGGGAGATTTCCTCTCCATAAAGATGGAAGAGAACTCTTCACTAGAGAGCCACTTGGAGCTGCATGATGCGTATATGAGGCTTGCTTACTTCCTGGATAACTAGTTGATGATTGGCGACATTGTAAGACTAATTGCTATCAATCTCATGATTTCTACTACAATGTTTATGATCTGTGATCTCATCTCTATGTGTGAGTAATTCTCCTTGGGGTAAGGGCTTCGGCATAGCCACATAGCGTTTTGTGCATGTTATTTATCATACGACAGGAACAAATTGTTCTGGTTGTATAGACGGTTTGACGACCAACTATACGGCAGGAACAAATTGTTCCGGTTGTATAGTTCCGACCGTATAGCTGCACCGCCATGTGGAAACCCTAAAATTTTGACAGTCGGCCAACTATACGGCAAGAACACAATGTTCCGGCCATATAGTTGCGCCCGTATAGTTGCCTCCGACCATAAAATTGCACGTGTAACATCCCAAAACTTTAATTCAAGCTTATCAAGATCAAATCATCCAAAAATAGGGTTAACAAAAACTTTTCCAAATTTAAAATGAAAGCATTCATATGTGTGTGCATTTAAAATAGGAGTTGTTTTGAATTGCCATGATTGTGTGATCCAATGCTTGTAAAATGTTTCTTAGGTGAATTAAACATCATCTACATTATTCCCAAACTTTTCCTAAAGAAAATCAAATCAAAAGAATTAAAAAGGAGGAATGGTCATTTTGGCCATTTTAATCCACTACACTACTTTGGCTATTCCTAGTACTCAATTCTTAACAGAAACAATTCTTGATCTTTGTACCCCTTGCTAGTACACATAATGAGGTACCAAGGCCCACCTTTTGATCTGCTAAAAACATTCTTTTACATATTTTAATTGGCATTTGAAAATTGAATCTAATGCATATGCATAGATCACCTCTATTTCAAAACCCATCTATTTGAGCTCCACTTTCAAAACCCTTGCAACCAGAGACTATCTAGCACTAGTGGAGATCACTCAAAAAGTTTGAAACCAAAATTCAAAACTAAACCTCATGCGGCCATTTCATCAAACACTTGGCATGCATAATTTCCATCCTAATCCTAGCTCACTGTTTTGAACAGGGTTTTGCCCCCAAATGATCTACATTTATCTCCTCTGTCCCCTCCTAGACTAACCATGCCCTTAACACCCCTCTTCCTTGTCCCTAGCCCCCATGCCATGCCAACCCGAGGGCATGGTCGCTGGCCAAACCTTTCCCTGCCGCAGCAGACCATCTCCCCCTCTCTCTCCATGTCTAGGAGGTAGCCAGGAGCTCACCGCCACCCTCTGTCCCCTGCCCGAGCCCAGCCCTGCAGTGGACCATCGAGGATACCACGCGCCCAGTGCCATCGCACCATGACGGTGCCACGCCCAGAGCGCGCTCTGTCCCCGCTCGTACAGACCGCCCCTTGGCCTCAGCCCGCGCCCGCCGCTCTGCCACGACCTAGAGAACACCCCAGAAACCCCCGCTGGCCGCCCAACGCCTCACAGCCACCACTCGCCGTGGACACCGCCGCCTTTGCCTCTCAGAGCGCCACCTCGCCTAGACCGCGTGCCACCGCTCCTATGGCCGCATTCAATTCCTAAAGCACCACCAGGGGACCGCCCATCGATCGCCACCCCCAGCCATGCCTCTACCCTGCCGTAGCCATGTCGCCACCGTCGCCTACCCATCCCGCTCGGTCTCACCGTCGGGCCTATAAAAGGAGCCCTCCCCAGCCTCTTCTCTCCACACCATTACACTCCCCTCACCTCTCTGAACCTCACCCACCTCTCGCCGGAGCAAGGGGAGCAGCAGCTCGCCGGAATTGGAGCCGGAGCAGCCGCCTCGGGAGGAGAAGGGCGCCGCTGATTGCGACCACCCCAAGCTCCGCCGCAACCGCTCCTCGCCTCGCTGTCATCTTACAGTTTGTTTGCCTGCCTCGCCGACCCTGCTGGAGCTCTGGTACGTCCCCAGCAGACCCCCACCGAGCCGCTAGGGTTCGAGCTCGCCGGTGACCTGTTCGTCGTCAACAACGACCCTCAGCCGTAGATTCCCCTTCTAATCCTACAGCCCACAGTGCGTGTACCGTTTCACGTTTTAAGTGCCTCTAACAAACGGGACCCCCCTGTCAGCTGAGCCCCGCGCCGCGGAGCGCCACTGGGCTAGCCCAAGTCTTTTCCCGCGCTAGCCCACCCGTTCAAATCTGGATTTTTCTATTTAGTTTGAATCTAGTTTCTGTCCTCTGGTTTGGAAATCAATTCAAAGAGTTTTAGAAATCCAAATTGCATGAAACTAATTTTGCCTGAAAGGTATGGAAATGATCTATCCAAGCCCGTTGGATTTAATTCAATTAGAGTTATAGATCTCTCCTAATAAAAATAACAAAACAGAAGCTTTTGCAACTTGCAACATTTTTATAAAATCAACCAAGTTAGCTTTTGAGTTGATTCCAACTCTCAAAAATCATATTTCATCATATCTATCCAAATATGTAATAATATTAAGGTTTACATATAGTGACTTTGGACTAGTAACAAAATAATGCTATATAGGCATTTCTAGTCACTTTAAATCATTAAATAATGAACTTAAACCAAAGTAATATTGATCCAACCCTTAAATCTCATTCCCACATGTTATAATATGTGGTGATGACATGTTTCAACATGATCCCATATTTTAAGTGGTGAATATTAAACCTTAGTTAATTTTTCAATGAGTAGAAATTACTTTTCTAAAATAAAAAGGTTGAAAACTATTGAATTAAACTTGTGATGTTTGTGATGATAATAGATCATCAATTGTGTGTCTTAGAATGCTATCTAGCCTAGTTAAGTATTGTTTGGTGATTGTCTACCCCGTATGTATTGTTATAGAAGATAGTACCGACCAAGCTTACGAGGAGGAGGAGTGCTATCAAGACGAAGACGAAGAAAACTTCAACCACTGCACCAACCAAGGCAAGCTATTATTTGCAAGATAATACTTGCAAAACATACTTTAGCAAGCCACCATTAACAGTGCAAGCTACCCTTAGCAAGCTAGCAATACCCAAGATTAACCCTTGCAGGTTTAGTGCTTAGCAAACTAGAAACAAACTAGATGGTTTAGCAAAGATGCCTTAAGCATTCTTTGATCACACCCCCTTTAACTATTAGTACCTCAAGTCTTATTGACAAGTTTTACCTCCCTTAGTTTACACAAAGTTCTTTACTTGTTTTGGAGGTAGCATAAAAAGTATAAAACTTGACCTACTTAGAAACCTTTAGATGTCATTCTATGGCATGAGATTGAACCCATCACTTCCATCTTAGTGAACACTCTTAACTTAGTATTTTAGAGTAGATCAAAAACTTGAGTCACTTTAGATGGGAACAATTGGTGAAAAATGAATTGTGAAAACCTTGGAATGATGAGTCATTCTATTGAGATGTTTTGACATGTGTTGAGAAACACAGCTGGTTTATGATGATGAAAATGATGAGGCATGAGCCTTAACCCTTTTATAAAACTGATGGTTGGATTCGGATGTGATACCATTCCAAATTTACCGTACAACCACATTACCTGAATTGGGTAAGGCTTAGCTGGAAATTTATATGCATTAGTATTAGTTCCCTCACAGGAGAGGTTTGAGCTGAGGCTACCTCTCATGATGTCCACCTATGCAGTGCCCAAGATGACTGATGGTCATGGTTGGGAGGCCATGCTCATAGGAGAGGTGCTTATACTAGGGTGTGTAAAGGGAAGGTTATGTTTGATTATCTGCATACTAAGTATGATGATTCAGGGTTATCCGCTGCTTGTTGTATTAAGACTGGATCATGAGATCCTTATTTGTGTAAAGACCTTATGTATGGTTTGTAATGGATGATGTACTGTGATATCCAATCCGTCATGTCTCGCAAAAATGGTAATCCTGGGATTGCAAGGTATGGCATAACTGGCATCTGGGATTAAAAATCCGGGTGTTGACAAGTTGGTATCAGAGCCATCCTGACCATAGGAGACCCTAGTTAGAATGGACGTCCAAACCAAAAACTTAGCTTCAAAACCAAAGTGAGTATTTATGAAAAACTATTTCCTCTCTTACCCTTGTGAACTCATTATTTCTGAAAAATTCATGTTCCTCAAAATTCTTACATTACTACTTAAAATTTGACACACTTGATCACTTCACTAACTTCCTCATCTTTAATTCTTGTAGATGGAGACTCGGTTCAGCAAGTTTTACCAGTTGGGAAACGGAGATCAGCTGATCTTCGAAAGGGATCTGGATTCACTGTCGGAGTTACTAGGACGCCCACATCCGGAGTTTCTTGGAGCTCAACTTCCAGGACCCCCAGGAGGAGACCTACAGTGGCTAGTCACCGCAGATCTTCGAGGAGGCATTGAAGCACTAACTTCTGGAAGAATTCAGTTCTCCGTGAGAGAGAACAACTGGATAGATGGATTAGCCAGGGCAATGCATGAAGCTCTCGCACGTCTATGTGCCCTCAGCGTCAACAAGATCCAAGGAACCCGTTTTTCCCACTATGCAAGACGCGGCTTCATGGGAATGCCGATGGAGATGCCAAGTCACCCAGAATTGAGGCGTCAAGTGGAGAACCTTGACTTCTTGCTTCATGACAGACAGCAGGAACTGGACAATGCCAGGGAATTAGCCAACCAGAACCGTGCCATTGCCGACCAGAAGGCCTAGACTTTCGCACTACTCGTCCAAGATTGCTAGTCTCTTCGCCGCCAGCGTGCCAATAAGGATCGCACCATCGCCCGTCTTTGCAAGAAGTTGGCCGACCTCGAGAAGACCGTCAAGGAGCAGGAAGCTCAGCTTGCCGCCAAGGAAGAAGAAGATGAGGGCGAAGACATCCAGGGAGACATGGATTCTTACCTTAGCAAAAATGATGACTTTCTGGAGGAGGATGTTGTGGACTTCTACACTGATGATGAGGACTCCGATTTCATCGACGATGAGTAGATGCACTAGAGCACTATCGTAGCATGAGATGTATCATCTCCTTGTATCGTAGCTTGCAGAATGGTTCTTCAAACCATCTGTTGTCCCTTTGTTTGTTGTGGTGTGTGTTGTATCGTGTGCTTGCTTGCATGAATGAAAATGAAGATAGTTGAAAAAACTGAGTCTAACTCAAAGTTTTAGCTTTGAAAACCCAAAACCATGAACCTTAGAATTTCCCTCTTACCCCTATATCTATCTCAATCTTCAGATGACTCGTGGAAACCAAGGAGGGAGCAGCTCGCCGCAGGACCCAATGCTGCAGATCTTGCAGAATCTCATCGTGGACTGTGAAGCAAGCAGGGCCGAGCGTCAAGCCAACTTAGCAACATCACAGCAGATCGCCCAAATGGCTCTCAACAACCAAGGACATGGAAATCAGGATCACCATGGATCCAAACTCAAAAAAATTCAGAACACCAATCCCCAATCTTCAACCAATCTGAGAACCCATTAGATGCTGATGACTGGTTACAGACCATGGAAAACAACCTCGAAGTTGCAGGAGTTGATGAAAATGAGAAAGTTCTCTTCGCCACCCACTATCTGGCGGGAGATGCCAGAGCTTGGTGGAATAGCATCCGCAATATAAACCATGGCTAGGTGATGACCTGGGAAGCATTCAAAGTCAAGTCCAGCCGCACCCACGTGCCGCAAGGTCTCGTCAACCAGATGAGAGATGAGTTCCGTGAATTGAAGCAAGGAAGAATGACTATGGTGGAGTACCATGACAGATTCCTGTCACTTGCCAGATATGCACTGATGAGACCAACACGGAGGCCAAGAAGAAGGAGAGATTCTTGAATGGACTGCATGATGAGATGCAGACTGTCCTCGTCAACATCCATTTCGAGGATCTCGAAGAGCTAGTCGACTCTGCCATTCAGATGGAAGGGAAGATTAACCAGGAAAATGACAACCGCAAGCGTCATATGATGCAGCAGTCTGGATCTAGTAGTCACCAGAAGTACCGTTCCAACCCCTCACCAGGATATGCACCAAGGAACAACCGACCCCCAAATCCTCGCCCAAGCTACTCCAACCGTAGCGGAGGTAATGTGAAGTCCGGAGGAAACAATCACAACTCTGGCAATGCCAACAATTTCAACCATGCCCCTCCCAAGAACAACAACAACAACACTGCGCCCAGAACTGGCAGTAACGTTGTGCCTGTCGCAGTCAAGGACAAGTCCCAGATCACTTGTTTCGAGTGTGGAGTGAAGGGTCACTACTCCAATGAGTGTCCCAAGAAGACTGCCGCCAATGCCCCTGTGAATGCCCCAGCACAGCAGCAGCTTCGTGTTCAACCAGGAAGGAGATTTGCCCTAGGGAACCCTCACAACCGCAACGGTCGTCTCTTCCACATGAACGCAGAAGAAGCCCAGGAAGTGCCAGATGTAGTGTTGGGTATGTTTTCTGTCAACTCAGTTTTAGCAAGAGTATTGTTTGATTCTGGAGCATCACATTCATTTGTCACCGAAGAATTTGTATGCACTAGTAAGATTCACCCAACCAACCTGAAGCATGTCATGATAGTTCAAATCCCCGGTTCAATTACAAAAGATAGAAAAATTTGCAAAGTTGTACCTATCAGAATACATGGGATAGATTTTTATGCCAACCTAATTGTACTTGGAACCAAAGGATTGGAAGTAGTACTAGGTATGGACTGGATGTCAAGGCATAAAGGACTAATAGACTATGCTAAGAAAGCCATCACCATGACCAGTAGTTCTAGAGTAACAGTAGAGCATATCTCTGAAACCTTACCCCGTCAATTCAAGTGCAACAAGAGTGTAGCCCTGCCCACCATAGACCAAGTCAGAGTAGTCTGTGAATACCCCGACGTATTCCTAGATGAATTGCCAGGTATGCCCCCGGATAGGGATATTGAGTTCACTATCGAACTAATCCCCGGAACCGGACCTATTGCCCAGAGACCCTATACCATGAACCCCTCAGAGTTAGTGGAACTGAAGAAGCAGTTGGATGCCATGTTAGCAACAGGCTTGATTCAACCAAGCACATCACCATGGAGATCACCAGCGTTATTCGTAGACAAGAAAGATGGAGGCAATCGTCTGTGTACAGATTACAGAAAGTTGAATGACGTCACCATCAAGAACAAGTACCCTTTGCCAAAGATAGAGGATTTATTTGATCAGTTGACTGGAGCCTAGGTATTCTCAAAGATTGATCTTCGGACTGGTTATCACCAACTTAAGATTCATGCAATGGATATTCCCAAGACCGCCTTTACTACTCGCTATGGTTTATACGAGTATACGGTTATGTCTTTTGGATTAACCAATGCCCCTGCTTATTTCATGAATCTCATGAATAAGATCTTTATGGATTTCCTAGATAAGTTTGTAGTTGTGTTTATCGATGACATCCATATCTACTCCAAGTCAGAAGAAGAGCATGAGCAACATCTGATCCTAGAAACCCTGAGAGAGCATCAGCTATATGCCAAGTTTAGCAAGTGTGAGTTTTGGCTGAAAGAAGTAGGATTCCTAGGACATATTGTGTCTGCCGGAGGAGTCTCAGTTGATCCCACCAAGATCAAAGATGTCGAAGAATGGGAAGCCCCAACCAATCAAACCCAAGTCCGTTAATTTCTCGGATTAGCGGGATATTACCGCAAGTTCGTAGAAGCCTGACCAATGACCCAATTGTTGAAGAAGGACAATAAGTTTGAATGGACAGACAAGTGTGAAGCCAGTTTCCAGGAGCTGAAGAAGAGATTGATATCAGCCCCAATTTTGATCATGCCAGACATCAAGAAGCCGTTTGATGTGTATTGTGATGCATCCAAGATTGGCCTAGGATGTGTATTGATGCAAGAAGGCAAAGTCATCGCGTATCTGTCTCGACAACTGAAGCAGCATGAGCAGAACTATCCTACCCATGATCTTGAGCTAGCAGCTGTGATTCTAGCATTGAAGACATGGCGTCATTATTTGATGGGTAATCGTTGTGAGATTTACTCAGATCATAACAGCTTGAAGTATATCTTCACTCATAAGGAGCTAAATATGAGGCAAAGAAGATGGATAGAGTTAATCAAGGATTATGATCTTGACATTCACTATCACCCCGGCAAAGCCAATGTGGTAGCGGATGCCCTTAGCATATTGCCGTGTAGGCTTAACACCATGATCAAGGAGAAGCAACCAAGTTTGTATGAGGAATTGGAGCAGTTCAGAACTGAATTAGTTAGCAAAGGATTCCTAGCTAGCATTGAACTTCAACCCACGTTGATTAGCCAAATCAAGGAAGCCCAGAAGGGGAATGAAAGTATCGACGGAATCAAACGTCGTATTGGTATAGGCAAGGTACCTGGATTCACCGAAGACGAAGAAGGAGTACTATGGTACAAAGGACGTATCTGTGTGCCAGCAGATTCAGAGCTGAAGGAAATTATCATGAAGGAAGATCATGATACTCTTTATTCTATCCACCCCAGAGGAACAAAGATGTATCAGGATTTGAAAGAGCAATTTTGGTGGCACAAGATGAAGAGAGAAATCAGAAGCTACATCGCCAAATGTGACATCTGTCAAAGAGTCAAAGCAGAGCATCAGAGACCTGCAGGATTGTTGCAGCCACTGCAGATTCCGGAATGGAAATGGGATTCTGTCGGAATGGACTTTATCACCGGTTTGACTACTTCTAGTAGGGAAAATGACTCAATCTGGGTCATCATTGATAGACTATCCAAGGTAGCCCACTTCATACCTGTCAAGACTACCTACCAGAGTGCAAAACTAGCAGAGCTGTATATTGCTAGGATTGTTAGTCTGCATGGAACCCCCAAGACCATCGTCTCAGATCGAGGAACCCAGTTTGCTTCAAGATTTTGGCAGAAAGTTCAGGAAGGATTAGGAACCAAGTTGAACTTCAGCACCGCGTATCACCCGCAAATAGATGGACAAACTGAGAGAGTCAACCAGATCTTGGAGGATATGCTTAGATCTTGTGTGTTGGAATACAGATCAAAATGGGAAGACTGCCTGCCTTTCGTAGAATTCTCATATAACAACAGTTATCAAGCTAGTTTGCAGATGGCACCATTTGTATTCCTATACGGAAGAAAGTGTAGTACCCCTTTGAATTGGTCGCCAGTAGGAGAGAGTCAGATCTTCGGACCCTACATTCTCCAAGAAGCAGAAGAGAAAGTTCACAAAGTCCGTGAGCACCTCAAGACCTCCCAATCTAGACAAAAGAGCTATGCTGAAGAGAAGGAGAGACCTGACTTTCAATGTCGGAGATTTTGTATATCTCAAGGTTTCACCATTGAAGGGAACTCAACGCTTTAGTCTGAAGGGAAAGTTAGCCCCTAGATATATCGGACCTTTCAACATTCTAAACCATCGAGGAGAAGTATCGTATCAGCTGGAGCTGCCTGAAGAGATGTCAGCCATCCACAATGTGTTCCATATCTCGTTACTTAGCAAATGTTTAGAAGTGCCTGAGAAGACTGAAGTTTTCAAGAATATCGATCACAGAGCTGTGGAAATCAACAATGACCTGACCTATCGGGAAGTACCCATCCATATCTTAGAAGAAGCCTATAGAACCACCAGGTACAGAAGCATCAAGTTTCTCAAGATTCAGTGGAGCAACCATACCGAGGAAGAAGCCACTTGGGAGCGAGAGGATTACATTAGGACAGAGTTCCCATATCTCTTTAGTTCCTAGTTTTTCTTTGTAAATCTCAGTACGAGATTTTGTTTAAGGGGGGAAGGTTTGTAACATCCCAAAACTTTAATTCAAAACTTTTCCAAATTTAAAATGAAAGCATTCATATGTGTGTGCATTTAAAATAGGAGTTGTTTTGAATTGCCATACTTGTGTGATCCAATGCTTGTAAAATGTTTCTTAGGTGAATTAAACATCATCTACATCATTCCCAAACTTTTCCTAAAGAAAATCAAATCAAAAAGAATTAAAAAGGAGGAATGGTCATTTTGGCCATTTTAATCCACTACACTACTTTGGCTATTCCTAGTACTCAATTCTTAACAGAAACAATTCTTGATCTTTGTACTCCTTGCTAGTACACATAATGAGGTACCAAGGCCCACCTTTTGATCTGCTGAAAACAATCTTTTACTTATTTTAATTGGCATTTGAAAATTGATTCTAATGCATATGCATAGATCACCCCTATTTCAAAACCCATCTATTTGAGCTCCACTTTCAAAACCCTTGCAACCAGAGACTTCCTAGCACTAGTGGAGATCACTCAAAAAGTTTGAAACCAAAATTCAAAACTAAACCTCATGCGGCCATTTCATCAAACACTTGGCATGCATAATTTCCACCCTAATCCTAGCTCAGGGTTTTGCCCCTAAATGATCTACATTTATCTCCTCTGTCCCCTCCTAGTCTAACCAGGCCCTTAACACCCCTCTTCCTTGTCCCTAGCCCCCATGCCATGCCAACCCGAGGGCATGGTCGCTGACCAAACCTTGCCCCGCCGCAGCAGACCATCTCCCCCTCTCTCTCCATGTCTAGGAGGTAGCCAGGAGCTCACCGCCACCCTCTGTCCCCTGCCCAAGCCCAGCCCTGCAGTGGACCATCGAGGATACCACGCGCCCAGTGCCATCGCACCATGCCGGTGCCGCCCCCAGAGCGTTTGCAACTTGCAACATTTTCATTCAATTAGATTTATAGATCTCTCCTAATAAAAATAACAAAACAGAAGCGTTTGCAACTTGCAACATTTTTATAAAATCAACCAAGTTAGCTTTTGAGTTGATTCGGACTCTCAAAAATCACATTTCATCATATCTATCCAAATATATAATAATATTAAGGTTTACATGCAGTGACTTTGGACTAGTACCAAAATAATGCTATATAGGCATTTCTAGTCACTTTAAATCATTAAATAATGAACTTAAACCAAAGTAATATTGATCCAACCCTTAAATCTCATTCCCACATGTTAGAATATGTGGTGATGACATGTGTCAACATGATCCCATATTTTAAGTGGTGAATATTAAACCTTAGTTAATTTTTCAATGAGTAGAAATTACTTTTCTAAAATAAAAAGGTTGAAAACTATTGAATTAAACTTGTGATGTTTGTGATGATAATAGATCATCAATTGTGTGTCTTAGAATGCTATCTAGCCGAGTTAAGTATTGTTTGGTGATTGTCTACCCCGTATGTATTGTTATAGAAGATAGTACCGACCAAGCTTATGAGGAGGAGGAGTGCTATCAAGACGAAGATGAAGAAAACTTCAACCACTGCACCAACCAAGGCAAGCTATTATTGGCAACCTAACACTTGCAAAACATACTTTAGCAAGCCACCATTAACAGTGCAAGCTACCCTTAGCAAGCTAGCAATACCCAAGATTAACCCTTGCAGGTTTAGTGCTTAGCAAACTAGAAACAAACTAGATGGTTTAGCAAAGATGCCTTAAGCATGCTTTGATCACACCCCCTTTAACTATTAGTACCTCAAGTCTTATTGACAAGTTTTACCTCCCTTAGTTTACACAAAGTTCTTTACTTGTTTTGAATGTAGCATAAAAAGTATAAAACTTGACCTACTTAGAAACCTTTAGATGTCATTCTATGGCATGAGATTGAACCCATCACTTCCATCTTATTGAACACTCTTAACTTAGTATTTTAGAGTAGATCAAAAACTTGAGTCACTTTAGATGGGGACAATTGGTGAAAAATGAATTGTGAAAACCTTGGAATGATGAGTCATTCTATTGAGATGTTTTGACATGTGTTGAGAAACACAACTGGTTTATGATGATGAAAATGATGAGGCATGAGCCTTAACCCTTTTATAAAACTAATGGTTGGATTCAGATGCGATACCATTCCAAATTTACCGTACAACCACATTACCTGAATTGGGTAAGGCTTAGCTGGAAATTTATATGCATTAGTATTAGTTCCCTCACGGGAGAGGTTTGAGCTGAGGCTACCTCTCATGATGTCCACCTATGCAGTGCCCAAGATGACTGATGGTCATGGTTGGGAGGCCATGCTCATAGGAGAGGTGCTTATACTAGGGTGTGTAAAGGGAAGGTTATGTTTGATTATCCGCATACTAAGTATGATGATTCAGGGTTATCCGCTGCTTGTTGTATTGAATCTTGTGGTGAAAGTGTACCACCTCTACAGAGTGTCAAACTATTCGAATAGCCGCGCCCGTGGTTAAGGACAGTTGGAATGGCCATATTGTTTTGTTGTCAGATGTTTTCTAAATAACTTGAAATGAATGATGAATCTTGACTTGACCACAACAGGGTTGTGTTTATGACAATAGCTTCCCAACTTAAGTGATTCTAGAACTTTACTTTATCTTTCTTTGCTTCAGAACTTAGTTTAGGTTTCAAACTTAACTTGATAGTTAAACTTAGATTTAGCACTTTAACTTAGAACTATAGTACCTGTTAATATTAGTTTGCGAGTACTTAAAGAGTACTCATGGCTTTTGTCCCTGGCTATTCTCATGGCCAGACTATGAAGGAGACTATCAGGAGGATGGTCATCAGGACGGCTATGATAACTAGGACTATTTGCCTTCGTCAGCATTGCCTATGCCCCTGAAGATGGACCCCACCTCTACAATTTATATTTATTTCCGCTGCTTGTTGTATTAAGACTGGATCATGAGATCCCTATTTGTGTAAAGACCTTATGTATGGTTTGTAATGGATGATGTACTGTGATATCCAATCCGTTATGTCTCGCAAAAATGGTAATCCTGGGATTGCGAGGTATGGCATAACGGGCATCTGGGATTAAAAATCCGGGTGTTAAGAGCACGGGAAGGTACCTCCAACTCCAAAACTTCAATCATTTTTCTCTCTTATACCTCCAAACTCTCTCAAAACCTCAAGAGATCTTCACCTCTACTCAATTTCGTTCGATTTCCTCACACACAAGTGATCTACGGTATGTTTATCCTCCGATCCTCCAATTACTTTTTGCAAATTCATTGTTGATCTATTGTCATTATCAATCTAGGGTGAGACCTACTATGAACTAATTACCATGATTATATTGCCTAGATTATTATTTAGAGAGTATTCTTTAGTGTGCTATGATGAGGAATATGTTATACTTATTATTGTTGGATCAAAAAGTTTTATTTTTGTCTTCCTTTATTGTTTTAGATGATGAACACAATGAGCCAAACTCGTGCTTGTGCCGCTGCTAGCGCTTCTCGGGGTGACACTCAAGATTGCATGGGGATACGGTTCAGGAATGAGCTCCAACGCGATCGCTTCAACAAGATTAAGAACCGTGAAGTGAAGGCCACCAAGTGGGCTTGCCCCATTATATTGGACCAACTCGGTATTTCTGATGACTTCAATTTACTTTGCAATAGAGCTGGCCTACAAAACTTTGTGTACAATGATGTGCCTAGTTATCGCCGGTTAACCATTGAATTCCTAAGTTCGTTGCAAAGCACTATTAAACTATGGCAAGGATAGGACACGATTTCTTTCCGACTTATGAACAACAACTACACTTTAACACTAGATGAATGGTGCGCATGTTTTAATTTCCCAAACAATGATGTTAATGCCTTACGCGCATCCTTTCCTGGCTTAAATCCTTCCCCCAAACAATATTATTATGGAATGAGTTTCACTACTAGAGTAAGCAAGGGGAAGAATATTCAACATCCTGCAATTCGCTATTTGTTCTATGTTATTGCTAACACCTTACAGGCACGTAATGAGTTTACAAGACTCAATGAGGAGGACATCTTAGTACTTGCAAAGGTTGCTTACATCAACTATAACTTGTCACTCAACTTGGGCGCAATCCTTGTGCGCTACCTGGAGCACCAATCCTCCCAAAGCCAAGGACCAATCACAGGTGGAGGCGTCATCACTGTGCTTGCCAATGCCCTAGGCATCGACCTAGGTGAGCAACGTGTTGGTTTCTCTACTTTGAAACCTTATGGAATGCTCACTAGGAGAGGTGGTGTTTATTACCTGCATATTGCTGGAGCTGGGCGTATCTACCCCGCTCCTATGCCTAATGGTCTTTTCTCTATCGAGGAAGGGCGTTTGCTATATGACTTGCAGGTTGAGCAACACCAACCCAAGAAGGATATTCCGGATGAGGATGAGGACCAAGAAGAGGAGCAAGAAGTTCCTCATCAAGAGGAGCAGCTATCAAACCGGTTCGCTACATACCAAGACTTCCAAGAACTTGGAGGGACTGTGGAGCAGATGCATAGCCTCTCTCTGAACCTCCGAGAATTCACTAGTAATTTATCAACTCAATTTGCAAACTGGAGTTCCGACTTTTCCCGCCACCACAATGATTTGAAGGGCTTGCAAAAGTCTAAGCTTGGGGAAGTTTCCTCATGTATCTTTATTTGGCGTTCATTTGCTTTTATTTACTTTGAGGTTGTGTTTTTAATTCTAGTTTATAAGCACTCGTGTTGGTTTCCCCAACACTTTATCTTTCGTTATTTATATTTGCTTTCGAGATTTTCTAGCCGAGCTTTGCTGCCAATTTTCTATTCTTTAAATTCCCTCTCTTAAAATCAACAAAAAGATTTCTCCATTTTTCTTTATTTTCCCTCTTTCTTTTCTTTCTGCCTCGAGGTTCTCATGTATTTGCAAGAGAGTGATCGACTTTGAGTTTCCAAGAAACAAATAAGAAAGGAAGAGAGAAGTGGAACCAAACATGAGAGGTATGCCTTATGACTCCACACTTTTGAAGTTTGAGAAACCCATGATAGTTAGTAGTAAATGTTGAGATATTATATTGGTGGAGTGAGTCTTTTTATTGTAGTAAGATTTTCGTTTGCATGGGTATTTAGTTGGGTACGTTTTGTTCCAGCTCTCGTAATTAACCAAGTCTTGCCTAAAAATTGCTAAACAATTGTAATAAGAAAAAGTCTCATAATTGAAGGCTTGGGTGTTTTAGTGTTTAGTCTTGAAGGCTTATTTCTAGAGACACTCAACACACGAGTGAAAATGTTGATTGACTTAATAGCTCTCTTTAAAAGGATTTGTTCGATTGCATTAATGTTTAGCGGTTTTTGTGAGCATGCCAAAGTTTGACTTGTTAACCATAAGAATGATATTGCTTTACGCGTGTCAAACTGCATGGGATGCCAACAACTCCGCTGGCCTACGAATGATCTTCATGGAGGAATCTCCTAGATTTCGGCTATGAGTTGATTAAACACATGTAGTAGCAATGCTATAGTAGGTAAGATTCTTGGCACTCCCGGGTAGCTGTGTTCATGATGGAATCACTCCTCTGGCTATTATGAGTAATCATTACGCAAAAGGAACAAAAACCTTAATGATGCCACAATGTCCATCACAGCCGGATAAACTAAAACAAAAAAATTGGCATGCTCTCAACTACTCAAAAACTGAAATTCTTGAAGGACAATGAATAGAAAAGTAGTGCTTCAAAAGTCTTGATTTATTGATGTGGGAGAATTGAGATACTCTAGTGTATATGCTTTTCATGACAACTCTCACACTCTCAATTTACATGATTATACTTTATGTTCAAGAGCAAGCCTATGAGTTGATTACATGACATGGAATAAAGTTTACTCATTTGAATCATCCATGTTAACAATAATTTTGTTGCGCTATAAGGATGCATAAAACCCATATGATATGCTTGCCATTACTCTATCTATGCTGAAGTTTTTCAGATTTATGAAGTGGAGGAAATATGATACTACCAATCATGAGTAAGATCTTGATCTCGTTATTTCAGTTCAAATGCTGAGTTCCTTTTTGATTTTGGTTTTGCTGCTCGAGGACGATCAATTTTAAGCTTGGGGAGGTTGATGGATCTAAAATATAGCCATACACGTTCACATTTAAACTGGATATTATTCACATTTTTGATGAAATATCTCTCTAAACCCTGCCACTAATGCCTAATATTCAAAGGGGTATGCAATCCTTTCTTTTTATTTTTTCCTGCATAGATAATGGCGTTTTATGATGGGAATCACTACATTAAAGTCAAAGATACGAGATTTCCAACAACCAGAAGAAATCAGGAGTCATGGGTCGAAGGGAGACGCATTAACGACCAACTATATGACCGGAATAAAATTATGGTCGTATAGGTACCATCGACACTACTAGGTCAAACAGAACAACTTTCATGAAGGGACCCCTATATAAAGAGGCCTCGGGCGACAAGAAATAGGCACTTGCGGAAACCATCAGCCACACCCTAGATATTCATCCACAACACCGACGAGCTACCGGAGGAATAGACTTAGATCTAATCTCTCCACCACCATAGACATATTCCACCACTTGTGATAGTAGATCTCTTCTTATATTGGAGACATTGTAAGTCTATTTGCTATCAATCTCATGATTTCTACTATAATGATCTCATCTCTATGTGTGAGTAATTCTCCTTGGGCTAAGGGCTTCGGCCTAGCCATGTAGCTTTTTGTGCATGTTATTTATCATAGATGGGATCATGTATTAGTTTGTATGACATGATGATTATTATATCCTCTCTTGCCTCAATCTAAGGACTTGTCAGGTACCCAAGCCCCCGAGGATTCAGCCAGGTATAGGGAGTATGAGTAATGACTAATCTGTAGGTTGGGAACCCGAGTGACAGAAAGGGTAGTACGGTTGTATGTGAGGGATTTACTTGGGATTAATGTTGACATCACTATGCATATCATTAGTTCTCTTTCTTCTATGGATGAGACTAATAGGTTATTGCTATAAGCAGTTGTGGAGGCAATATCAATTATGGATGCACTGCCCACATATAATTTATCTTGCTCTAACAATTACATGCATACTTTATTTCTATCTTTTATTCCCATTAGATATTTTGCACAGCTACAGGTGAAACCTAATGCCCTAGGCCCTCTCTCTCGATCATCGACAACAACAAAAATACGTAAACTCTTGGTCCGGTAAAAACACAAAAGGAATTCTAAAACTCCTAAAGGTCTGTTAAAGTAACTTTACTATGCTTCTGCTTCCCGAGGATTCGATAAACCTAGGTCTACTAGGGAAAAAGAGCTATATTACATCCGTAATCCGGATCGAAGGTATCAACCCTTTTTCTGGCGCCGTTGTCGGGGAAGCAATAACTACCCTCGTGAGGTTAGTAGGAACCTTTCTAGCTTTAATTCTTGTTTTCAATTTTAGTTTCCTTTCAGTCTTTATTTGAAAAACTAAAAAAATAGTTAGTCTTTAAATTCTTGTTTTTATTATTATCATAAGTTTATGTTTAAGAAAACCCAAAAACATAGGAAATATGGATAAAAAGAAGCTTGGGGAATTTGCCACTCCCAATAATGATTATTTGCGTACTCCTATTACTCAGCCAGCAATTGCTGCTGATGACTATGAAATTAAGCCCCATTACTTAAGTTTGGTTCAACAGAATCAATTTGGAGGCTCTGTTGTTGAGGACATAGGTGTGCACTTGAATACTTTCACTAAAATATGTGATATGATGCGCATAAAAGATGTTGACCCTGATGCGGTAAAATTGCGTTTATTTCCTTTCTCTCTTAGAGGAAGATGAAAAGAATGGTTGCTAGCTTTGACTAAAAATACTATTACATCATGGGTGGATGTACTTCTTTATTTATGACTAAATTTTTCCCACCAGCAAAGACTATGCAACGAAGATCTAATATTACTGGTTTTAGACAGGAAGAGCGTGAGCCACTAGAGCTTGCATGGGAGAGGATGAAAGAATGCTTAAGAAACTGTCCCAGCCATGGGATGGAAGATTGGTTAATCCTCCATTTATTTTATAATGCTCTTAATCCTGTGTCTAAGTATATGCTTGATGCTGCAGCTGGAGGAACATTTATGGGTAAACATATTGCCGAAGCAAAGCAGCTGCTAGACAATATGCAAGACAACCATGCCAAATGGCATGTGGAAAGATCAAACATGAAGAAGGTGAACTCTGTCTCACCACAAGAAAATGAAGAACTCAATGCTAAGTTGGATGAGCTCATATTAGCCGTAAAAGGTAAGGAAAACCAGGTAAGAGCTATTCCCGAAACTAATATACAAGAAATAGACTTCATAGCTCATAATGATTATAACCCTGCTTGGAAGAAAAATTATAATCCAAATTTTCGGAAACATTATTCTAATCCTGTAGGTAACTCTAATAATAATATGGGAACTAGTAATGGTAGTCTCGAAGAAACACTTAAGTCTTTTATAGACTCACAAAATGAACAAAACAATATTCTTGTTAAAATAATGGAGAACCATGATGCTATGCTTGGTAAATTATCTAACCAAGTTGTATGTTTGAGGAATGATTTGCAGGCCCTCCAAGAAAGGACGAGGATTGTTGAGGCACAGCTAGGTAAGATAACCAAGAGTCAAACTCTCATTCTAGCTAAATTTGCAGGTAAAGCTGAGCCCAATCCTGTTGAAGAACTCAAAATGATGAGGATCCAGAGAGAGGATCCTGAAGAGCTTGATTATAGTAATGCCCCTTCACCAAGCTACACCATTGAAGATCTCGTAAAAAGGATCAATGTTAAGATTATGGTAAGTGAAGGTAACGATGAAGCCATGTATCAACACTTTGTTGATCAGTTAGTGATAAAGGTACGCGAGCTTGAAGAGGAATACAAGAAAACCACTGAAAATTAGCTGTTAAACTAGATGATATATTTAAGCCCACGATTAAAATTAAGATTGGGACCAATGAGATAGCTGCACTTTGTCATCTAGGTGCAAGCATCTCAACAATCCCAAAGAGTCTTTTTAACATGTTAAATCTTGGCTCTTTCAAAATCACCGAACTAAAAATACATCTTGCAGATTCTACCTATAAACAAGTTGTAGGAATTAAGGAGAACACTTTAGTTTACATTAAAGGTTGTCATTCTCTAATTGACTTTGTTATTGTTGACATGCCTGAAGATGATATTGCTCCTCTTATACTAGGACGTCCTTTTTTAAGAACTATAAAGGCTTTAATTAATCTCCATGAAGGGAATGTGAAGCTTCAATTGCCTTTGCGGGATCCTTTTGTTATCCATTTCCCCAGGAAAAAGAAAGCCAAACATGATGAGAAGGAGGCCATCACTTTGAAGGCCAACTACTTTGGAGTGCGTGTTCCAGTCATCTGGCCTAAGTGAGCAACATCAAGGTCAAGCTATTGACCATAAAAGAGCGCTCCATGGGAGGAAACCCATGTGAAATAAAGGTTGAGTTAAGTTTTAAGTTTATGTTTAATAAAAAGTGCTAGAAAACTCCATTTGAGGAGAAGAAGTTTGGTGGTACTTCAAATTCTGCTTTATACATGTTGTTATTGGTCGGTAATTTAACTGTAAACTTTCTATCAAAAACAAGGTATTTCGCTAAGTTTTAGTATAAGAAGTAATTCACGAAGAAACAGAAAAAAAAGTTATGGGTAAAGAGAGTTTAACGATCAACTATACGGCCGGAATAAAAAAATTCAGCCGCATAGATATTTGTGCCATCGACAGTTTTTCTTTCAAAAGTACTGACTGTTTAACGACCAACTATACGGCGAGAATAAAAAATTCCAACTGTATAGCTCCGGTCATATAGATATCGATGTTTTCGTACAAATCCTTTTCTAGGTACAGATAGTTCGACGACCAACTATATGGCGGGAACAAATTGTTCGGGCCGTATAGTTGCGCTGCCAGGTGGAAACCCTAAAATTTTGATAGCCAGCTAACTATACGGCAGGAACACAATGTTCCAGGCGTATAGTTGCGCCTGTATACTTGCGTATGACTACAAAATCGCACGGGAAGGTACCTCCTACTCCAAAACTTTAATCCTTTTTCTCTCTTCTACCTCCAAACTCTCTCAAAACCTCAATAGATCTTCACCTCTACTCAATTTTGTTCGATTTCCTAGCACACAAGTGATCTATGGTATTTTTCTCCTCCGATCCTCTAATTACTTTTTGTAAATTCATTTTCGATCTATTGTCATTATCAAACTAGGGTGAGAAATACTATGAACTAATTTCCATGATTCTATTGCCTAGATTATTATTTAGAGAGGATTCTTTAGTGTGCTATGATGAGGAATATGTTATACTTATTATTGTTGGATCAAATAGTTTTATTTTTGTATTCCTTTAATGTTTTAGATGATGAACACAAGGAGCCAAACTCGTGCTAGTGCCGCCGCTAGCGCTTCTCGGGCTGTCACTCAAGAATGCATGGGGATACGGTTCAAGAAAGAGATCCAACACGATCGCTTCAACAGGATCAAGAACCACGAAGTTAAGGCCACCAAGTGGGCTTGCCCCATTATATTGAACCAACTCGGTATTTCTAATGACTTCAATTTACTTTGCAATAGAGCTGGCGTACAAAACTTTGTGTACAATGATGTGCCTACTTATCGTCGGTTAACAAAGCACTGTTAAACTATGGCAAGGATAGGACACGATTTCTTTCCGACTTATGAACAACAACTACACTTTAACACTAGATGAATGGTGCGCATGTTTTAGTTTCCCAAACAATGATGTTAATGCCTTACGCGCATCCTTTACTGTCTTAAATCCTTCCCCCGAACAATATTATTATGGAATGAGTTTCACTACTAGAGTAAGCAAGGGGAAGAATATTCAACATCCTGCAATTCGCTATTTGTTCTATGTTATTGCTAACACCTTGCAGGCACGTAATGAGTTTACAAGACTCAATGAGGAGGACATCTTAGTACTTGCAAAGGCTTCTTACATCAACTGCAACTTGTCACTCAACTTGGGCTCAATCCTTGTGCGCTACCTGGAGCACCAATCCTCCCAAAGCCAAGGACCAATCATAGGTGGAGGCCTCATCACCGTGCTTGCCAATGCCCTAGGCATCGACCTAGGTGAGCGATGTGTTGGTTTCTATACTTCGAAAGCTTGTGGAATGCTCACTAGGAGAAGTGGTGTTTATTACCTGCATATTGCTGGAGCTGGGTGTATCTACCCCTCTCCTATGCCTAATGGTATTTTCTATATTGAGGAAGGTCATTTGCTATATGACTTGCAGGTTGAGAAACACCAACCCAAGGAGGATATTCCGGATGAGGATGAGGACCAAGAAGAGGAGCAAGAAGTTCCTCATCAAGAGGAGCAGCCATCAAACCGGTTCATTACATACCAAGGCTTCCAAGAACTTGGAGGGACTGCGGAGCGGATGCATAGCCTCTCTCTGAACCTCCGAGAATTCACTAGTAATTTATCAACTCAATTTGAGAACTAGAGTTCCGACTTTTTCCCGCCACCACAATGATTTGAACGGCTTGCAAAATCCTAAGCTTGGGGAAGTTTCCTAATGTATCTTTATTTGGCATTCATTTGCTTTTATTTATTTTGAGGTTGTGTTTTTAATTCGAGTTTATAAGCACTCGTGTTGGTTTCCCCAACACTATATCTTTAGTTATTTATATTTGCTTTCAAGATTTTCTAGCCGAGCTTTGCTGCCAATTTTATATTCTTTAAATTCCCGCTCTTAAAAACAACAAAAAGATTTCTCCATTTTTCTTTCTTTTCTTTCTACCTCGAGGTTCTCATATGTATTTGCAGGAGAGTGATCGACCCCGAGTTTCCAAGAAACAAATAAAAAAGGAAGAGAGAAGTGGAACCAAACATGAGAGGTATGCCTTATGACTCCCCACTTTTGAAGTTTGAGAAACCCATGCTAGTTAGTAGTAAATGGTGAGATATTATATTGGTGGAGTGAGTCTTTTTATTGTAGTAAGATTTTTGTTTGCATGGGTAACTACTTGGGTACGTTTTGTTCCAGCTCTCGTAATTAACCAAGTCTTGCCTAAAAATTGCTAAAAAATTGTAATAAGAAAAAGTCTCACAATTGAAGGCTTGGGTGTTGTAGTGTTTAGTCTTGAAGGCTTATTTCTAGAGACACTCAACGCCATTGAAAATGTTGATTGACTTAGTAGCTCTCTTTAAAAGGATTTTTCAATTGAATTAATGTTTAGCGGTTTTTGTGAGCATGCCAAAGTTTGACTTGTTAATCATAAGAATGATATTACTTTACGCGTGTCAAACTTCATGGGATGCCAACAACTCCGGTGACCTACGAAAGATCTTCATGGAGGAAACTCCTAGATTTCGGCTATGAGTTGATTAAACACATGTAGCAGCAATGCTATAGAGGGTAAGATTCTTGGCACTCCTGGGTAGCTGTGTTCATGATGGAATCACTCCTCTGGCTATTATGAGTAATCATTACGCAAAAGGAACAAAAACCTTAATGATGCCACAAGTGTCCATCACAGCCCGATAAACTAAAACAAAAAAATTGGCATGCTCTCAATTACTCAAAAAGTGAAATTCTTGAAGGACAATGAATAGAAAACTAGTGCTTGAAAAGTCTTGATTTATTGATGTGGGAGAATTGAGATACTCTAGTGTATATGCTTTTCATGAAAACTCTCACACTCTCAATTTACATGATTATACTTTATGTTCAAAGGCAAGCCTATAAGTTGATTACATGACATGGAATAAAGTTTACTCATTTGAATCATCCATGTTAACAATAATTTTGTTGCGCTATAAGGATGCATAAAACCCGTATGATATGCTTGCCATTACTCAATCTATGCTGAAGTTTTTCAGATTGATGAAGTGGAGGAAATATGAGACTACCAAGCATGAGTAATATCATCATCTCGTTATTTCAGTTTAAATGATGAGTTCCATTTTAATTTTGGTTTTCTTGCTCGGGGACAATCAAGTTTAAGCTTGGGGAGGTTGATGGCTCTGAAATATAGCCATCTACATCCACATTTAAACTGGATATTATTCACATATTTATGAAATATCTCTCTAAATCCTGCCACTAATGCCTAATATTCAAAGAGGTCTTGATTGATGGGTTCGTAGCATGGAAAACAAAAAAATTCTACCGCAAGAACGAACAAAACTCAGATCTAATCTAGATAAAAGCCAAGATCTAATCTATTAGACATGTGCAACGAGATAGATCTGTACTAACCCTCGTAGATCCGAAAGCGTTACGAGATTAGATCTCGGGGTTGATGTAGTCGATCACTTGCCGATCTCAAGATCGTGTGGACGATCCTTCCGGCGCCACGTTCCGGCAGCGCTTCCGCAGACGGTCACACGTGCGGAGTCGAAGCAGACCTTCCTCTCCCCATTCCAGCGAGCAGCGGAGGTAGTAGATCTTCTCCACGGAATCCCAGCAGCACGACGGTGTGGTGGTGGTGGTGGAGTAGAGATTTCTGCAGGGCTTCGCCTAAGCCGGAGCAGAGGGAAGGAGGAGGAGAGAGGCGGCGGCTAGGGCTTGTTATGGGAGAGGTCTAGGGGGTGGCGCCATGGGAGGGGGAGTCCTAGTAGGACTCCCCTCCCTCCTTGGCCGGCGGATTGGGAGGGGGGAGGAATCCTCCTCCCCACGAATCTGTGTCTTGCCCCACAAAGACTCCTTGATCCTTTCTTGGTTTTCAAGCAAACTCCAAGAAATCTTCTAGAACCTTCCAGAACATTCTGAAACCTTCTAGAATCTCCATACAAACAGTCCAGAACATTTCCTAACTTAGAAAATGATCCCCAATATATGAATTTTATTCTCCGGACAATTCCGGATCTCCTCGTGATGTCTCGGATCCAATCCGAGACTCCGAACAACATTCGGTCTCCAACGCACATTCCATATCTACTTAAAACAACTTCGAACCTTAAGTGTGTCACCCTACGGTTCGTGAACATGTAGACATGATGGAGACACATCTCCGATCAATAACCATTAGCGGGATCTGGAGATCCATAACGGCTCCCACATACTCAACGATGACTTCGTGATCGATAGAACCATTAACATACGAAACCAATTCCCTTTGTCACGCGATACTCTACTTATCCGAGGTTTGATCGTCGGTATCTCCATACCTTGTTCTACCTCGTTACTGATAAGTACTCTTTACTCGTTCCGTGTTATGTCATCCCTTGTGACCTAGTCACATGCTTGCAAGCTAACTAGATGACATTCCACCGAGAGGGCCCAGAGCATATCTATCCATCATATGGATGGACAAATCCCAATCTTGGTCCATGCGCTTCAACACATACTTTCAGAATACCCAATGACACCTTTATAACCACCCAGTTACGAAGCGGTGTTTGATGTCATCAAAGTACCCATCCGGTGATGGTGATTAACATAGCCTCATGGTCGAAGGATTAGGTTACTATGCATTTGAAAAGCTTGTAGCAAAACGAACTTAATGACTTGATCTTATGCTATGCTTACTATGGGTGTGTGTCCATCACATCATTATCCTAATGATATGATCTTGTTATTAACGACATCCAATGTCCATGATCAGGAAACCATGATCATCCATTAATCAACAAGCTAGTTTAACAAGAGGCTTACTAGGGACTCTTTTATGTTTACAAAACACACAAGTATTAATGTTTCCGGTTAATACAATTATAGCATGGGATGTAAACATTTATCATAAACATAAAGATATAATAATAACCACTTTATTATTGCCTCTTGGGCATATCTCCAACATTGATGACTTGCACTAGAGTCAATAATCTAGTTAAAAACTTGTGCACTCAACACCTATGGCTTTCTGGTGTTGTATAGACACTATTGCTAGTGGTAAACATAATCTTCGGATCTGACACTTCCAGGTCCGTGTGTATTTGCATGTCCTTGCGTCTCTACGCATTACTCATTCTCCAATGAGATGGCATTGTATAAATTTGTTCCTTTGGTGAGACCTTTAGTTCCTTGGGATTAAATCATGTTGATAAAATTGTCATACAATGTATCTTCATAGTATTATCCCGCTATGAACCACACCTAGTTTGATAACAAACTACTTGACGCAAATGCCCTCATCTGCTGCTACAATAGTAGTCATATACTTAGCCTTTTGTTGTAGTATATGTCACAATGTTTTAACTTTGGTACTCAACCAAATCCGTTATGGAACTTCCTTTCCATTACATTGTGCCACCCATAGTTTAATTTGAGATAAACTTAATTTGTGACAAAACCAGTATCAATGTAACAATTTACAATGAACTATTTGTCACCACTATATAAATAATATATTCTTAGTTCTTCCAAAGATCATAGGAATATCCCTACTATTGTCCAATGATCATCTTATGAGTCATTCTAATATATGCTCATAACATTTAGAGCATAGGACATATCTGGATGTGTACATCTGAAAGAATGATTGATCAAAATATTCTTGTGATTTCACCAAGTGTCAAAACACTTGAATCTCGTGTCAAAACACTTGAATCTTGATTCAGTCCTTTCCGTGCGTCAAGAACCTTTCTTGTTGTTTCCATATTGAACTCATTCAACATCTTATCTATGTACATTTTGCAAAACCATATTAGCGCCTCAATCTATCCATATAGACATTGATGCCTAATTCTTCGGTTATGCCTAAGTCTTTCATCGAAATGAAATTCTTAACCTGTGTCAATAAAAGATACATCATTTCTAATCAACAATATGTCTTTCACATAATGTATTAGAAATATGTCTCAGCGCTCCCACTTAATTTCTTGCAAAATACAAACATCTTCATCGTCTCTGATGAAATTAAACCTTTTAACGGTTTCATCACGGTGAAGATTCCAACTCCGCGATGCTCACTTCAACCATTGAAGTTTTGCATACTCTTTTAGCATCCTTTGAATTAACAAAACCCTTTGGATCGTGTCATGGACATATCCTAGGTAACCATTCTATTAGAAGAACTTGTTTTGTTTGTTCAACTACCATATACCAAAATATATGTAGTGGTTGCTAGATTAATCCATCCAGACTAAATATCGCTATGAAAAATCAAATCTTATCATAGTCAATTCCTTGAACATTGTCGTAAACTCTTTCCGACATGTCGACTATTTCATAAATGTGAAACATCCATGTCTATTTCTTTATAGATCCATATACGACTGTAAGGTCTTGCACCTTTCCAGAGGGTCTTTCAAATTCAAAGCTTGATTTCTAGTGTATGGAATTATCACGGATTTTATGTCTTCAAGCCATTTAACGAAGTCAGGGCCCATCATGGCTTCTTTGCATGCAGTCGGTTCATCATTTTCAAACAACAATGATTTAACTCTCAAATCTTGGCATTTGATTACTTACCCGACCTACTTGGTTCAATAGTAACTTAGATCTCCGTGACCACAACCTTTGAGGCACGTGAGCCATGAGCATTGTTGCTGCCTCTGGGACACTTACCGACGCTGCGCAACTCAGCACATATTAGCCAAGGTTCAACAACCTTGTCAAAGTTCTATTGTCCTCCCACTTAACTTTTCACCAAAAATTCCTTCTCAAGAAACTTGACATTCTAAGTGACAAACACTTTTGTCTTCGGTGTTATGGAGGAATACCCAATGGTTATTCGAAATATCCTACAAAGACATGCTTATCCGACTTTGGTTGTAAACACTTTACTTATGCCTAGCATACCAAACATTTAAGAAAGGACAACCTGGGTTTTATCCCAAACCATGACTTATATGGTGTCATTTCAACGGATCACGATGGAGCTTTTTTCAGTGTAAAAGCGGTAGTCACTAAAGCTTTAATCTTTAAAATATAATGGCAGTTTTATAAATGACACCTTTGATCTTATCATGCCAAACAAGATTTCATTACATATCTTGAACACTCCATACTCCTATGGTGTTTTTGGGAAATGCAAATCCATGGAACGATTCCTCAAATCTTAGGTGTTTAAACTTGTAACTCAAACATCTTTCTTTATGATCCAATCATAAACTTTTTTATTTTCTTGTTACAATAATTTTCCACTTCATCTTGAAAGTCTTTGAACATTTTCAAATGTTTCATACTTCTTCCTTATTGAGTAAGTATATACATATACTCACTCAAATCTTCGGAGAAAGCATATGAAGTTGAAATCCATCGCCCACGACTACACATAATGGACTATATACAGCAATATGTACAAATTCCAATCAGTTAGTCGTCTGTTCCTCTTTTGGCCTACGAACGGAGTTTTAATTATCTCCAGGAAAGTATCACAAGTGTCATTTGATCAAAATCAAAGACTCCAAAAATCCATCAACATGGAGTTTCTTCATGTATCCCTAATATAATTTAAACGGTGATGTCACTTCGCAATTGATCTTTCAATCATTTGTCTTGTGACATTTTAGCATTAGTTTTATGGTCGTTATTTCTCCAACCAGACTTGTATATCATCCATCTATTATGGAATACGGTAATTATTTGAACAACCTTTTGTCGTCATAATACCTGATCAAAATAACAATTATTGAAACAAATCTTGAAGGTAAGCTTTGATGTTAACGAGCAACACAACAACCCTTTGTTTGTTTTCGATGAACATCATCACATATTCTCTTGCTAGTTACTTAGGCCATTGTAGTTCATGAATTGTGTTGTCCTGTATGACACTTCATACCAACCAATTCGGTATCCAATACCGCAGAACCACATTGTTTAACAACCAAGGAATACAGCCATAACATGTATCTTCTATATACCTAAGTTGGATATCTCCAATCTTTTCTTTTCTGCCAAATATTTTATAGATTCTCTTTCAACAATTCCTTTTCTTTTAAAAGAATCTATCAACATCAATAGTGGTGTCATTCACATGACACATAGTACAAAGTGTGTATAGTCAAATACTAATACCTTTGGACTTGCACTTTGAAGTGGATCACCTTCATGAAATGTTTGGCATTCTTTCAAAATTCCATTCTTTAGTAATCTTTTAGTGTAGTAAACATTTTACTTACATCTTCTATTCATCCTTATCATGACAACTTTCATGATCAAGCTGCTATAGCTTATAAAGGTGAATTGCAAGTATAATCTTTCTTTTCCAAAACATTTTGGAGGATTAGGACGACTAGCGTCTCCAACCTTCACAAATTCTCATCAAATATGAGGACGTATACTCTATCATGTTGTAACCAACACATTGTTTAAGATATCATAATACCTTTCACATATGATGGTTTCTGAAACATTGCTTTTAGCTCTTAGATAAACTTGATATTTAAAACAATCTTTTGAGTATCAAGAATCATGGAGACAAACATGATACATTAGATACTAACACTGGAATTGTTACTCTTGATTTAATACTGTTTATTAAACTTCACAGAGTAAACGGAGTTTGCTGAAAGTTTGCAACAGAACTTTTAAACTTTAGATTGACACTCAAAACAATATGATACCAGTTCATAAAAAAAATATCCAGAATTTCTATAGTTCCACTATCTCAACTATAACTAAGCGTAAGGTGGTGAACGGATGCCAATGACTATAACAAACTATGCAAATTCACTTTGATTGTGTTTATGACAAATTGAGTTCGACTAATCCAAATTACAAATGAACTCCCACTCAAAACAACATCCCTCGAGTTGTTTTAGTGATTACACGAACCAAATCCACTACACCAAGTCTGATCATCACGTGAGATGATGTAGCTTTAAAGGCAAACAATCAACATGTTCATCATATCATCCATATGACTCATGCTTTACCTTTCGGTATTCCGTGTTCCGAGACCATGTTTGTACATGCTAGGCTCGTCAAGATTAACCTTAGTATCCGCATGTGCAAATCTGGCTTGCACCCATCGTATGCACACGTAGAATCTATCACACCCGATCATCACGAGATGCTTTGAAACGACGAGTCTTAGCAACGGTGCCTACTAAGGACGAACACTTTATTACTTGATATTTAGTGAGAGGGATCATCTTATAATTCTACCGTCGCGATCTAAGCAATACAAGATGCATAAAGGATTAACATCACAGGCAATTCATAATTAGTGTGATATGATATGGCCCTTTCTTCTTATGCCTTTGATCTCCATCTCCAAAGCACGAACATGATCTCCATCATCACCAGCATTGCGTCAAGGTCAGTGGCGCCGCTTCATGGTTGTCCATCATCACTAGCAACTATTACAACTACTTGGAATAAAGCTATTACAAGATGAATAGACACGCAGGTCTTAACAGAATTAAAGACAACTATTAGGCTCCTGCCGGTTGCCATATTACAACAAGGATCATTGCATACATCAAATATAATCACAATCACATGATGGCCATATCACATCACAAAACCCCTGCAAAAACAAGTTAGACGCCTCTAATTTTCTTTGCATGTTTTACGTGGTTTGGGGCTTTCGAATAAGAACGGATCTTACCTACGAAACTGAACCACAACGTTGATACAGGTGCTATCAAGTGCAAAGTGTAGATTGGATCTATACTATGATGGGAGAGACAGACACCCGCAAATCCACTTGTGCAATACGAGTTGCACGTCAACTGTGGAGCAAGTCTCATGTGCGATGACATGTAAGGTTAGCCCGAGCCGCTTCGTCCCACCATACCGCAAGATGCAAAGTACACAAAACAAAAGACGGCATGAGCACCAATGCCCACAAAACCATTGTGTTCTACTCGTGCAACAGATCTACGCATAGACACGGCTCTGATACCAATGATGGGTTCGTAGCATGGAAAACAAAAAATTTCTATCGCAAGAACGAACAAAACCCAGATCTAATCTAGATAAAAGCCAAGATCTAATCTATTAGACATGTGCAACGAGATAGATCTGTACTAACCCTCGTAGATCTGAAAGCGTTACGAGATTAGATCTCAGGGTTGATGTAGTCGATCACTTGCCGATCTCAAGATCGTGTGGACGATCCTTCCGGTGATGCATTCCGGCAGTGCTTCCGCAGACGGTCACACGTGCGGAGTCGAAGCAGACCTTCCTCTCCCCATTCCAGCGAGCAGCGGAGGTAGTAGATCTTCTCCACGAAATCCCAGCAGCACGACGGTGTGGTGGTGGTGGTGGAGTAGAGATTTCTGCAGGGCTTCGCCTAAGCCGGAGCAGAGGGAAGGAGGAGGAGAGAGGCGGCGGCTAGGGCTTGTTATGGGAGAGGTCTAGGGGGTGGCGCCCCCTCCCCTCTATTTAAAGGAGGGAGGCGCCATGGGAGGGGGAGTCCTAGTAGGACTCCCCTCCCTCCTTGGCCGGCGGATTGGGAGGGGGGAGGAATCCTCCTCCCCCACGAATCCGTGTCTTGCCCCACAAAGACTCCTTGATCCTTTCTTGGTTTTCAAGCAAACTCCAAGAAATTTTCTAGAACCTTCCAGAACATTCCGAAACCTTCTAGAATCTCCATATAAACACTCCGGAACATTTCCTAACTTAGAAAATGATCCCCAATATATGAATTTTATTCTCCGGACAATTCCGGATCTCCTCGTGATGTCCCGGATCCAATCCGAGACTCCGAACAACATTCGGTCTCCAACGCACATTCCATATCTACTTAAAACAACTTCGAACCTTAAGTGTGTCACCCTACGGTTCGTGAACATGTAGACATGATGGAGACACATCTCCGATCAATAACCATTAGCGGGATCCGGAGATCCATAACGGCTCCCACATACTCAATGATGACTTCGTGATCGATAGAACCATTAACTTACGAAACCAATTCCCTTTGTCACGTGATACTCTACTTATCCGAGGTTTGATCATCGATATCTCCATACCTTGTTCTACCTCGTTACTGATAAGTATTGTTTACTCGTTCCGTGTTATGTCATCCCTTGTGACCTAGTCACATGCTTGCAAGCTAACTACATGACATTCCACCGAGAGGGCCCAGAGCATATCTATCCGTCATATGGATGGACAAATCCCAATCTTGGTCCATGCGCTTCAACACATACTTTCAGAATACCCAATGACACCTTTATAACCACCCAGTTACGAAGTGGCGTTTGATGTCATCAAAGTACCCATCCGGTGATGGTGATTAACATAGCCTCATGGTCGAAGGATTAGGTTACTATGCATTTGAAAAGCTTGTAGCAAAACGAACTTAATGACTTGATCTTATGCTATGCTTACTATGGGTGTGTGTCCATCACATCATTATCCTAATGATATGATCTTGTTATTAACGACATCCAATGTCCATGATCAGGAAACCATGATCATCCATTAATCAACAAGCTAGTTTAACAAGAGGCTTACTAGGGACTCTTTTATGTTTACAAAACACACAAGTATTAATTTTTCCGGTTAATACAATTATAGCATGGGATGTAAACATTTATCATAAACATAAAGATATAATAATAACCACTTTATTATTGCCTCTTGGGCATATCTCCAACATTGATGACCCACAAGTATAGGGGGTGTATCGCAGTATTTTCGATAAGTAAGAGTGTCGAACCCAACGAGGAGCAGAAGGTGTTGGCTAGTGGTATGGATCAGGAATTCTCTGCAAATACTTAGCAAACGGATTTTTAGGGGTTTTCGATAAAGCAAGTAAACAAAGTACGAGTAAACAAAAGACAGTAAGAATGAATGCAGCAAGTGGCCCAATCCTTTATGCAGCAAAGGACAAGCTGGTTGTATTTCTATAGATGACCAAACGTTCTCGAGGACACATGGGAAGACTGTCAAGTGCTTTCGCTTCATATAGTCGATTAATCTTCTCTAGCTTGCTAAGTGTTGCGTGGGTGAACTTGTGCTAATGTACCGTCCCATCCAAGACTTAATACATACTTGTGATTAAACCCCCTTGCAAACATCCGTAAGTACAAGAAAGTAATTAAGGTAAAACCTAACCACAACTTTAAACTCAAAGACCCTTACGTCCCTTGTGCAATGGTTTCCTAACAGGGGTTCATGTTTCTGTCACTCTGGCAACCCCTACAATTAGTAGCCAAATACACAATGCATTCCCCTAGGCCCATATAGGTGAATTGTCTAGTCGACGTTCACATGAAACCACTAGAAGAAGTACACCACAACTTAAATAACAATCTATTGAATCTTTCTCAACACAACTCCACTACTAACAACAAGACTTCTCCCATGTCCTCAAGAACAAAACGAACTACTCACAAGACATCATATGGATCATGATCAGAGATGGAATAATGATGTATAACAATCTGAACATAAACAATAATTCAATGGTTCACTCGATAGCATCAACTACAAAGAGTAATCAACACCGGGAAAGTTTCCCCTATGAACTATAGAAAGATTCAACCAATTGTTACAGCAATATGGAGATGGTGATGAGGGTGCTGATGGTGATGATGGTGGTGGTGATGATGATGATGATCCCGATGAAGTCTAGCTCTATGGTGGTGTTGATGGCGACGATCTCCCCTCTCTGGGAAGGAATTCCCCCGGCAGAAATCTGTCTGCCAGAGAGATCTTTCTCTCTCGGTGTTTTCCGCCCCGCAGAGGCGGTGGAATCTTTCTGTGGTCGCCCCCTGAGTCTTAGGGTTTCGTGGGGATGATATATGCCAGAGAGGAGAGACTGGAGTGGGCCAGGGTGGCCACACCACCTCCAGGCGCGGCCTAGGCCTGCCCACGCCATGGGGTGGTGTGGGCCCCCTGTGGCCCACCTCCACTTCATCTTCTGGCATCCTGAGTCTTCTGGAAAAAAAGGATTTTCCATATATTTTCCTGGATTTTCTAATCTTCGCGAATTTTGCCTCCAAACAGCACCTTTTCCATCATAATCCTGACTGCAGCGGTCCATGCTCCAAAAGTCATCAACCATGCAAAAATAGATGAAATAACATAAGTATCACCTCTCAATACGAAATATATCAATGAATAATAGGGAATTAAGACATAGAATAGTGATGCAAAATGGACGGATCAACTCCCCCCAAGCTTAGACTTCGCTTGTCCCCAAGCGAAACTGAGCTCAATAAACATGACCTCAGGTTTATGGAGTGAAGAGTCGATAAAAGAATACGGACAAGAAGCATCACATTCATCAAATACATAGATCATAATAGAAGATAACTCACTATTATATAACTAAACTTGCAATGAGTAAAGGAAACATAATAAAGATACATAGAGTAAATCATAATTGGTAATGGCAAACTTAGCTCTTGGTCGAAGAATAGTTGATAATTTGCTGGAGTTCACAAATAGCTGGTTTTCAAAGAAAGCTTTCAAAGTAGTAAACATCAAGATAAGAGTAATGTGCAAAACAAGGAACATAAGAAACATGAATGCATAAATCATCATATGAATGAATGGAACACATCAACTCAAAATACTTGCTGAGATAGAAGGGAGTAGGTTTACTGACTCAACTACAAGGTAAAAGAAAGGGCCCTTCAAAGAGGGAAGCAGGGATTACAAGTCTCATAAAGAGCTCCCAAAAATTATGATACTTACTAGCTTTCAGCTCTCATTGCCCCTATCATAGGCATCTTTAGGTGATTAAGGTTAAAGTGAGGTCCAATCTAAGTTATATGCTTGACAGACTATAAACTGAAAATCCCAAGTCCCTTGAGTACGAGGGCTGCTCCTCATGCTACTCAACTTTAGTTACCGGTAAGTTCTTGTCATCGTAAGTATGTGCGTATCATTGAGAACCGCCAATGGGGTACCCCTTGCCCGATGATACGGAAGAATCCCCATATCAAAATGACAAGGCAAGCAGACAATGAGTATCTCAGCAATCTTCTTATTTACCATGGGAAAATGGTGCTTTTTTCTCTCTTTCCTCTTTTCATAGTATCTCTTTTTTTCTTTTCTTTTTCTCAATAGTTATCTCTCTCTTTTTTATAAGAAGAATGCTTCATAGATATCATTATGGTTACGCTGCAGGTTTCCACCATGTCAGCATGGATTAGACCAGCGGCCCAGGCGTTTCTCTAACACACATACATAACTCCATGGACTTACAAGCTCCCCTTTTATTTCACACCCACGACATCTGCAAACAAAAGAGCAAGGTATCAACTGGGTATATATTTACAAGTGTTGAAAGCGTTCCCCGTGACAGCACGGTTCTGCTAATCCCCAGCCTATAATTTGCAAGCATATAACTTTCATGGAGAGTTCACAATGGTTCAGGTTTATTAAGTGCAAGAAAGTAAAGTGTGCCATCAAGTTCGTGAGAGCTTTAATCACTAATGTTCACATAACAAGATTAATTTGGGAGGTAGATAAAACAAGAATTTACTTGGAATAGCAATAATGCTACTGGGTAGGTATGGTGGACACAAATGGCAAAGGTTTTGGTTTAAAGGAGGTGGATGCACGAGAAGAATTCCCTCTCAGTACAGGTTTTTGGCTAGCAAGGCTGGGTAGCAAGTACAAGAGTTGAAGGAAACAAACAAACATACAAATGATAAAGACAAACATGCAATCTTCCTTAGAAGCACAAAAGATCTTAACTAGAGAATACTAGACTTATGAGCAAATCAAGAAAGAAAGATGATGAAATTATTTTTCTCTCGAGTACTTCTATCTTTTTCATTCAACTCTCAAAAATAATGTTGCTACTGACCGAGCCAGATTTGCCAAAACCAACTAAATTAACTCAATGATCCCAAAGTGCTACCAATACTAACAACAAGATCAATCATATAACCACGAATTGAAAACTAACATAAGCTGTGCAAAAGAGTGAATGATAGAACTTCTCATTAATATTCCATAATGGAAACTCACACCAAGGGATACATATCTCACGATAGAGGGGACACTTCCATAATGCAAACCATACTACATAATAACTCCTCTATTCATGATATGACTCTACTAATAAGCTAAAAAAAATAGAAGATAGTGATATGATACCGCGGCACTCCCCTCAAGCTTGGAACAAACCAAGGGGATGCCAAACCTGATGACGAATTAGTCCTTTGGTGGTGGTGGTATCCTCTCGATGAGCTCTCTGATCAGTTTCCCCAAGTCCTCAATCTCGAAAGTGAGAGTACGAATCAACTCCGAGTTGTGCTCAATACGGCTCGTGATCATTTCAGTTTGTGGATCCCAGGTCTTGTGATTCTTTTTCTGTTCTTCCCTCTTGGAGTCTTCTTTTCCTGCATGGTTATGGATGAAGGTATGAAAGGGATTCTTGGTGTGTGGAGGAAGTGACCTTGGAGCCAAACTATGACGAGGAGCTTTCCCCCCAGTCTGCATCCATGCAGTCCTTCTAATCTTGGCAGGTTTCACCACTCCAATGCTTGCAATGGTGGTGCCGGTATGCGGACATTGGCCTTGCTCCTCTTCACCTTCACTCTTGATCTCCTTCTCCTTCCCGGGGTCTTGGAGGTCTTCCTCCATGGGCTCCTTCCCTTTATCCTTGGCGGACACCATTGTGCTTCTAAGCTCTCAAAGAGTATGTCCTGACAGAAACAGATCGAAACAAAAACACGACGAAAACACGATACCCGGACCTCGGGGGATCTGGGGGGTTATATATTACGAAGTTTCATATCAAAAGGAAGGTACTGGAAGAAAACGAGTCGGGGGGGTCCTGGGTGGCCTCACCACCTGGTGGCACGGCCAGGGGTGGGCCCACGCCATGGGGTGGTGTGGGCCACCCCGGCTCCGGTTCCGTCCCTTTTTTGCTTCGAAACTTTCCTTATTGACTGAAAACTGCAAAAATATAGTTGGATTGTACTTTCGTGGAACTTTTCTTACCAGAACTGTTACCTAGTTGAAAACAGACTCTGCAGGTCTCTGAATTTGGTATCTAGTAGATTCTTCCGCAGTCATCACTTGAATATCATCGATATCTTCATCTTCATACACTTATTACTTGAGTCATAAAACCCTTCTCTTCCTTATTACACCATTGTCTCCACTTCCTGGAAATTTCTTTCACACAAAACTCACACAGCTCTCATTAGCAACATTAGTATAAGTTAAGTGATAAAACCTTTTGAGTCCAACTTCAACTGAAAACCATCAAAACAAAAGCTACTGTAGCAACTCCTTCCAAAAACCCAAAAAGAATTCAAAAAGGAAATCGAATAAAGAAGCAAATGCAAGATTGGCTAAATCTGTCAAAATAGACCAGCAGGTAAAGATCAATTTTTTCGAACATCTTCTGTTGCTCAAATCAAAACGTGCAAAACTAACAAAAGTTAAATAACAACCTGGGACAGAAGAACGAAAAATTACATCTCAATCCGACAGACAGAGGTCTCTCACGAATTTTTACGGTGAAGCACAAAAATCTGTTTCGGGACAGCAACTTCCCCAAATCTTACTTCTCTCTCATTAGATGTTGATATTGACACAAAAACCAAACAAAACGGATAAGGAGCGGTTATTAACGAAGTAATAACTTCCAAGACTCAAAGAAACAAAAACAAACTGAAAGCAAAAATAAATTGGGTTGTCTCCCATAAAGCTCTTTCTTTATAGCCATTAAGATGGGCATGATAATTTTGAAGAAGCTCTCATAGGGATATGATTTGAAGCGAAAGAGAGCATTAAGAAGCAAAAACACCCACACATTTAAGTCTAACCCACTTCCTATGCAAGGGGATTTTGTAAACAAACAAGTCATTGAAACCAAAGGTAACTTGCATAAGAAGGCAAAAGAAACGCAACATAAAAACTTTCAGCATAAAGCGAGGAAACTTGATATTATTGAGATACATAAGAACACTTTTCCCTCTCTCATAGTAGCTTTCAGTATCATGCATAAACTTAACAATATAGCTATCACAAGGACTGTCATAGCAATGATCACTTATTCTAACAGAAAACACGGGAATACTAGCTCTCATAACACTACTTTGTGAAACAATATTAGAGGTATCCTTACAAAGGATAGGGTATCCCTCTTTTTCATACTTAGTGACAAAGTCTTTCACACTTGCTATTATAGGTTCATCAACCATTTGTTCATCAGGTTCAACAGCTTTATTCATACTTTCATCATGATGGCGATATGCCAAAGGGGGTATGCCCAGCAGGACGTTCGGAGTGGGCCAAAAGGCCTGCAGATGCATCTGGAGGACAGCGGCTGGACTGTAAAGGAAGGAGAGGCCCATCGACTGGCGACTGGAAGCCCAGAAGCGTAGCAGAAGCCCACTCGGATTAGGTCAAAAGTCCCCGGATCCTTATCTTGTTCGGAGACGGCTTGTAAACCATAGCGAGGTGCTTCATATATAAACCTCCCTAGGGTATCCTGAACCTTACGTTCCATCATACACCCCCTCAAGCGACTCGCTGCTTAACCGCCGAGCTCGCCACCCCTGTAACTCGCTATCTCATAATCTAATCTAGCAGGAGTAGGTCTTTACCCTCAGGGGGGCCAAACCTGGGTAAACCCATGTGCATCCGCCCCCATCTCACACCGCAGATGACCGCCAACTCTTTCTCACGAAACACTCAATTGCTGCCAGTGGAAGCGACTGCCGTGGCCATTTCCACGACAGTGGCGCCCACCGTGGGGCATAACGGGACTAGCCTGAGTTCTGCGGCGAGACCCTATTCACCGATCGATCGGCTGCTCGCCACCGGCCACATGATCGCCATCGGCGGGATCTTGCAGATCCTTCCCAGCAGCTACATCCCGGCGTCGCGCCCGGTCACTCACGCCGCGGTGATGCCGATCGGCTCCATCAACCTCTTCGTCGGCTTCACCAGCACGGTCGATCCAGCCGCGACGGTGATCGTCGGCGGGTCGCCTCCACATCGCGATCTGCTTTCGGAGGAGCAGGTCCGCTCCATCAGGTCGCGCCCGGTCACTCACGCCGCGGTGATGCCGCGATCGCCAACCTCGATGTCCAAGGCGACGGTGCGCTACAGATCCAGTACGCCAAGGCCCTACTCGTCAGGGCCGTCGAGCAACAGGCTGCGGGAGTCGACCCACGGGGGCGGATGTATTCCCGCTCATCAGCAAGCAGGGCGGCATCAAGCGGCCACCCCACCATGGCTAACGCATTGGTTTGCCCACCACCCTAGCCCATGGTGAACCAACCACGGGCCACCAACCCCGTGTTGTCAACCAACGAGCCGCGACCGGCGAACAACACGGTCGCTACCAACGGGCAGCCCCTCGATGCCCGAACGCACATCATCAACAATCAGGCGTGGCACTCGCGCTAGCCCTACGACATGCGGCATAACCTCACCAACCACGGCGACCCGGAGCCAAGAGGCTCGCTCAGCCGAGTCGGGCCGCAATGCTTTGGACCAATGATTCGTGGGGAAAAATACCCCGCCAATTTCAAGGCCCCCAAGGAAATTGAGAAGTATGACCCGACGTACGACCCTGCCGTTTGGCTGGACATATACCTCATGGCAATGGGGATCGCAGGCCACACCGACCTGCTCGCCGCTTGCTACCTCCCCCTGATGATGGAGGGTGCGACACGGCAGTGGATCAACACGCTACCCGCTGACAGCATCGATTCCTGGGAAGAAATGCGGGACGCCTTCGTTAGGCACTTCGAGGGCTCCTACACCTGCGCCACCACCATAGAGGACCTGGAGCGATGCATCCAGGGACAACGTGAGTCGACCTGCCGGTGGATCCAAATGTGGTAAGAACTGTGGATAAACGCCTCTGGCATCCACCCAGACACGGCGATACACTTCTTCAAGAACGCGTGCCGGTATGAACCCCTTGTTGCCAAGATCAAGAGGGTCTATCGGACGCTCGACAACATCCCCGACCTCCTCGAGATCGCCAAGCGCTATGCGGAGGAGGATCCCAACCAAGATTCCGACGACGAGTCGGGAGGAAGACGCCGCACTAGCATCCATGACAGCGGGCGCCTACGCGACATGCGCTACAGCAACACCCGCATTACCGTCAAACGCCGCATGGACGGGCGAGTCGACTTCGTCGCCAACGCCGGCTATGGCCAGCGCGACTCCAAGAACTACCGCCGCGATGGAGGAAACTACCACGACAGCGGGAACTACCGCGCCAACAACACGATGAGGCCGAAATTTGACCCCGCTGCCTTGCTCAACCAACCCTGCATCTATCATAGCAGGGAGGGAAAACTGGCCACCCACACCACCGCCGATTGCCACTCCCTTAAAGAGATTGAAAAGGCGAGACGTGCAAGGGAGGACCTCAACAACAACCCACCTCGGGACAACAGGAACAGCGGCGGCTTTGGAACTGTCGTCGGGTTGCTACATACCTTCACCGGGCTCGGCACCAAGCGTGAGAAGAAGGTACTCGCCCACGCGGTCGCCGTCAATGCGGTGACGCAAGTCGACATCCCCCGCTTCCTAAACTGGTCCGACCAGAGCATCACCTGGAGTCGCCAGGACCACGCGCCAAGAATCGAGTACCTAGGGCGAGTCGCCCTAGTGGTTAGGCCAAAGGTGGCCGACTACTGGCTACCCAAGACGCTAATGGACGGTGGGAGCTCCATCAATATCCTGTACCTCGACACGTTTAAAAGGCTCCAGCTCCTAGAAACAGCCATCGAGCCAACACTGACGACCTTCCACGGCATCGTCCCCGGTTGGAAGGCGTACCCGATCGGAAAAGTGACGCTGCCCGTCACCTTCGGCACTCCGGCAAACTACCGCACGGAGAGGATCGTCTTCGAGCTGGTGAACTTCCGCAGTCCCTACCACTGCGTCCTAGGCCGCCAGGCATTCGCAAAGTTCATGGCGACCCCACACTACGCCGACAACATGATGAAGCTCCCCGGGCCGAGCGGCATCATCACCGTCCACGGCGACCCCGATATGGCCATGGAATGCGAGGAAAAAGGCGCCAAGCTCGCCGACGCCGTCATCGCCGCGGAGACCGACCACGCGGAGGAGCTCGTGAAATACGCGGGCAACATCAACAAGGACGACCCCAGCATCCTGAAGAAACCGATCGCCGCGAACTCCACGTTCGAGGCGACCACGCACACCTGCATCGTCGAGCTCATCCCAGGCGACTCCGGCCAGACGGTCACCATCAGGGCGCACATGAACCCTGCATAGGAAAGCGCGTTCATCGAGTTCCTCCGTGAGAACCGCGACATCTTTGCATGGAAGCCATCTGACATGCCAGGTGTCCCGAGGGAACTCGCTGAGCACAAACTTAATGCCGACCCCAAAGTGCGACCAGTAAAGCAGTCGCTACGGCCCTTCAATGAAGAGCGCCGCCGAGCAATCGCCGAGGAAGTCTAGCGCCTGCTAGCCGCAGGCTTCATCCAGCAAATCAAGTACTCCAAGTGGTTGGTAAACCCAGTCCTGGTTCTCAAAAAGAACAACACATGGAGAATGTGCATTGACTACACCAACCTCAATAGCCTGCCCGAAGGAGGAGTTCGTCCTACCGCGCATCGATTAGATCATCGATTCGACCACGGAATCGGAGTCGCTGTGTTTTCTTGACGCTTACTCTGGCTATAACCAGATCAAGATGCAATCGAAGACGAGGAGAAGACGGTGTTCATCACGCCATTCGGCGCATTCTGCTACATGGCCATGACGTTCGGCCTCAAGAACGCAGGCGCCACATACCAGAGGTGCATGCAGGAATGTCTAGCGAGCCAAATTGGCTGCAACATTCACGTTTACATCGATGACGTGGTGGTAAAATCCACCCGCCAGGACGACCTGCTCGCTGATCTAGCCGAAACCTTCGCAAACTTGCGGTGGTACAACATCAAGCTGAACCCTGGAAAATGCACCTTCGGCGTACCCACCGGACAGCTTCTGGGATACGTAGTCTCCAAGCGAGGCATTGAAGCCAACCCCACCAAGATCGACACCATCGCGCGACTCGGGAAACCCGAGTGCCTACGCGACGTCCAAAAGTTGGCAGGGCGAGTCGCGGCCCTCAGTCGCTTCATCCCTCGACTAGGCGAGAAGGCAATGCCCCTCTACCACCTGATGCGCAAGAACCCAATGTTCCAATGGGACGCGGAAGCCGATGACGCACTCAAAGCGCTCAAAGAAGTGCTACTTGCGGCACCACTGCTCGCCACGCCACTCGACAAAGAGCCAATGCTCGTTTACGTCGCGGCCTCCAATCGAGTCGTCAGCGCCGTGATGGTCGTCGAACGACCGGAAGAGGGCAAGGAGCGCCCCATACAACGACCCGTATACTACATCAGCGAAGTCCTAACGAACTCACGACAGCACTACCCGCAATACCAAAAACTGGTGTACGCGGTATTCCGAGCACAGCGGCGGCTCCCACACTACTTCCAGGAGCACCCAATCACGGTGGTATCCTCCGTGCCCCTGCAAGACATCATACGCAATCGCAAGGCAACTGGGAGAGTCGCCAAGTGGGTCGTCGAGATCGGTGTCCACAACATCAAATACGAGCCCCGAAAAGCGATCAAGTCACAAGCCCTGGCTGATTTCCTCGCAGACTGGAAAGAAGCACAGCAGCCAGAGAAGCTCCCATACCTCCACTATTGGTCGCTCCACTTCGACGGTTCCAAGAACGCCGATGACGCGGGGGCTGGCGTCATACTGACCTCCCCCAAAGGAGACAAGCTCTGCTACGTGCTCCACCTCAACTTCAAGCCCTGCACCAACAATATGGCGGAATACGAGGCCCTCCTCCACGGCATGAGAGCTGCCATGAGAGCTGCCAAGGAGATGAACATCAACCGCCTACGGTGCTATGGCGACTCCGACCTAGTCGCCGGCCAAGTGGCCGGGACATGCGACGCTGTCTCCCCAACAATGATTGCGTACCGCCAAGCCGTCGACCAGTTTGGAGGGCACTTTGACGGCTATTCCGTCGAGTGGGTCGACAGGCGCAAAAGCGAGGAGGCAGACGCCCTTTCCCACATCGGATCGACCCGACAAGCACCACCAGTAGGCGTCTTCCTCGACATCATCCACAAACCCTCAGTCAGCGCACCGAAGGAGATCGACGTAGGGATCCCACTGCAACCAGAACCGGCCTTAGTCGCCATGGTTGTGGAACCTAGCGACTGGACAGTGCCATACATCGCCTTCCTGGAACACAAACTCCTACCGAGCAACGAGACAGAGGCGTGAATGATCGTGCGCCACTGCAAATCCTTCGTCATCATCAACGGCGAGCTCCACAAGCGCAGCACGACCGGCGTGTTCCAGTGCTGTGTACAGCCAGAAGAAGGCCGCAAGATCCTCCAGGACATTCACGCCAACGACTACGGCCATCACGTCGGCGCCAAGTAGCTAGTCGTCAAGGCCATGCGGCACAGTTTCTACTGGCTAACCGCACATGCCGATGGCACCAACATTGTCCAACGATGCGTCGGGTGCAAGAAGTACGCCAACCAGACGCACCTTCCTGGCTCGGCACTCAAGACAATCCCCATCACGTGGCCATTCGCCGTATGGGGCATGGACATGGTAGGCCCATTCAAGAAGGCCCCGTCTGGTTTCACTCACCTCCTGGTCGCAGTTGACAAGTTCACCAAATGGGTCGAGGCCAAGCCGATCAAAAAGTGCGACGGCAAGACGGCCACCAAGTTCCTCCCCGAACTCATCTACCGGTATGGCTACCCGCACAACATCATAACAGACAACGGCACCAACTTCTCCAAGGGGGCCATGGTGGAATTCTGTGAGGAGCACGGCATCCGACTCGACCTCGCATCAGTCACCCACCCGGAATCCAATGGCCAAGCAGAGCGCGCCAATCAAAGCGTCCTCCACGGGCTCAAGCCACGACTGCAGGTGCCCCTCGAGCGCACCCCAGGATGCTGGGTCAACGAGCTCCCCTCTGTGATATGGGGGATCCGCACCTCCGTCAACTGATCAACCGGGTTCACGCCTTTCTTCATGGTATATGGCGCCAAAGCTGTAATGCCAACAGACCTGGAGCACGATTCCCCTCGAGTCGCCAACTACGTTGAGGCGGCCAACAAGATCGCCCGTCAAGACAGCGTCGATCAACTTGACGAGGCACGCGACCTGGCTCGCTCCCGCACCGCCATATACCAGCAAGGACTGCGCCGCTATCACAGCCGCCGAGTGCTAACTCGCACCTTCCAGGAAGGCGACCTGGTCCTACGACTGGCCCAAGACAAGAAGGGCATGCACAAGCTCTCCCCCCCCCATGGGAGGGGCCATTCGCCATAGGCCGAGTCCTTGGCAACGACGCCTATTACCTCATCGACATACGGGGTGATGGCCAATTGGAGGTCGGGAGGCCATGGAACGTAAACCTCCTCAGAAAGTTCTATACTTAGAACCCCACGTTGTACTCCATCGGAATATATAATGAAATTCATTCGGATCGCACAAATTGTGCGAACTCGCCATATTCTTGTGCCACTAGCACTCGTACATGCCAGCAATACGCTACTTACGGAAGTCAACCTCTGGTCGAGCGACCGGCACAGCAAAGTAGTGCGACACAAGGGCACCGGAAGTATTCAGGCCTTGGGTCGTCCACGAAAAACGCCAACCCGGAGCCGCCATTGGAGTCGCCTAGCCCGACTGGCCCGCCGGGCCAAGACATCTGATACACGCTTCCCACAGCGCTCTGTCCCTCCCACCCTCGCGCAAAGCGGCTCGAACGGATAAGTACCATGCACGGGGACTCCACAAAACGGGAACCCCACGCGGCTCGGGAACACACCAAGTAAGAGAGCTGCCTAGGGCTCGCCAAGCGACTGGCTCTCCGAGCCAGGGGAGGAGACGCGTTACAAACAACGCATTCACAACCTGCACCAATATGGTCAGGCACCACGCTCGGGGACTTGCCACTCAGAAGACGCGAGGGATAAAAACAAAAGCGTAAACAAATCAAACACACAAAAGTACACACTCAAGTTATACCCCACTAAAGGGCGGACGCGCTCGGGGACTCGCTCAATCAAAACAATTCTTGAACAAAACAATTTACTAATCATAACACGAGTCGATCAACTCCTCGTGGCATACATTGCAAAAAATACCATACAGCGTTTCGCCACTTGGCATACATTACAACCTTTACATTTGCTTACTCCACAGGCCCTGATGAAGAAGAAGCGTCACCACCCTTGACGCGCACAAAAGGCTGCCATGGGTCCGTCGGGTACGTTGTCATCGACTTCGCCAACGACGACCGGAAGGGCTGCTCCGACTTCATGTCGTGATGCTTCGGCTCGGGGTCGCTAGGCGCCAACACCGTCTCCTGATACGGCAACAGATCCCCCATCGCCAAGACACGATCGGCATAAGGAGTGGACCTCGCGGTCAGCCTCAGAACCTCCGACATCTCCACCGTGCCGGTCGCCGACGGATAGCCACTCGACACATCGTCAAGATCGAAGTCGTCGGGGAAGTGTGCGAGACCCAAGCTCAACGCCGTGGTGGCCCCGCGTCTGAACGCCGAGCGCGTCATCCACTCCACAACGGCGGGCACCTCCTCCAGATAGCGCCATACCTCCGTAAGCCCCCCAGGGATGACTTCGGTGGGAGACATGCCCTGAAGAGCCGCCTAGACACACAATGCCGAGGTCGTGGCTGCATTGACCACGGCAGTTATGCACTGCGAGGCGGTGTACGTCTGCACCACCGGGTCGCTTTGGCCTACCATAGCTGCAAAGTCAGATGTCAGCGAAACAATGAAACCCCCAAAGAGGGGACTCGACAAAAGGTTAAAGCAAAGACAGAGACTCACCAAGGAGTTTGCGGCAGTTCTCCTTGACGTGCTTCTCCAAGGAAGTCTGCTCGTTATGCAGCCCCACGATGATGGAGTCCGTGGCCTTACGTTCCACTTCAGCCACGGCAACGATAGCCTTTGCCCGTTCCTCCAAAGAAATTGAGGCCGCCTTAGCCTCTTCCAAGTCCTTAACCAGAGAGGCTATTCGCCCATTCGCTGCATCCAGTTCGGCGAGTGGGACATACCCCTCACGGGCCTTGGAGATCTCAGCCGGGAAACCATCTGTAAGAAAAGATATCAGAGTATTGCACACAACCAGCTCACACCGGGAAAAGAAGAATAAGGCCGAACAGACACTCACCAATAGTCTCCTGAAGCCGCCGGTTCCCCTCCTGTGCTTCGTGCAAGTCACGCTCCAAGCGCTCTCTCGCAGCCTGCCGATCAGTTGACTCCCTTTGCAACCCCTGTAAACAAAGAACTCAACTAAACATTGGACAGAACAAGATCCAGTTCCCAGCCGCTAAAATTCAGCGACTAGGAACTCGGGGACTGGAGAAGGAAGAAAACCAAAATTTAGTTCCCAGCCGCTGAAATTCAATGATTAGGAACTCGGGGACTGGAGAAGGAAGAAAACCAAAATCCAGCTCCCAGCCGCTGAAATTCAGCGACTAGGAACTCGGGGACTGGAGAAGGAAGAAAACCAAAATTCAGCTCCCAGCCGCTGAAATTCAGCGACCAGGAACTTGGGGACTGGAGAAGGAAGAAAAAGAAAAACAATTCCCAGCCGCTGAAATTCAGCGACTAGGAATTCTGGGACTGGACATACATGGATAGCGGCGCCGAGCATCTTGTGAAGTTCCCCAGCGTCAGTCGACGGGACCGTGAAGAAGGTGCGCCGCGGCGGGACCCAACGTCCACATCCACGATTTCCGGACTCTACGAGATTGCGTGTCCCCAACACCTGGAAACCCCTTCGCCATAAAACAAGGGAACGTCGCGGACGCCCTAGCAGGGGCACTGGTTGCCGAACCGGCGCCTCCGGCACGGACGCAGCCAGGGTTGGCTCCGATCGCGAGGCCGCCACCTCTTTGGCAACTGGCACAGCAGCTGGCTCCGTGGCGCTCCCCCCGGTCGTGGCGGTGTCAGCGCCCCCCTTCTGCTTCTTCGCGACTTCGGCGGCCGCCACATCTTCGGAGGCTTTTCGCTTCCTGGGGAGACCGCCCTCTCCCACACCAGTGGCCGGTGGAATCTTAGCCACCGAAGGGCGACCAATATTCTTAGCACCAGACCTGCACGAGCCCCTTCAATCAGCACAAGCTCAACTCAAAAGAATCAAGGCGAATTGGGACAAGGAAGCACAACTCACTTGGCGACTGGGAGGACGCGAAGCCTGGTACTAATATGGGCGGGCTTGTCCAACTCGGGACCCAGTTTGCGGCTGAGCCCCCTCTCGAAGACGTCCGAAGCCCACGAAACTGAGGGCTTCCTTGACAATGAAGCTGCAGTCGCCGGGATCTCTGGCTCCGACACCGCCGCCTTCGACGACTGTGGTGACTTGGGCGCCGTCGCCCCAGCTGCTTCTTGGCTTGGAGCCCCCGAGATCGGCGGCGCGATCACCGCCAGGGGAACCTCTACCACCACTTCCGTGTCCTCGCCCACCAACCCCTTCGTCGGGACTGTGTCCCTTGGGGCCTTATGCGAGACTTTAGGAGATCCTTCCTTGTCGGAGTCGTCGTCTGACTCGAACACCACTGACGACCTGACCGGTGACGCAGGCCTTTTTGCTGGCGACTTGGGCCGGCGTGGAGGCTTCGACGGCGTAGCAGTGCGCCGGGACGTTTGCTCTTGGGCGACCTCGTCGCCTTCTTCGAGCTTGTCCAGGCTACGGCTCGCTTCGACCTCTCGCTGTCTCTGCATCCGGGTCTTGCGAGCCACAGGCGCTGGGGGAGGGACTTCTTCTTCTTCCCCATCGCTGTCGGAAGGATCCCCCTCGGAGTCCTCCTCCAGTTCCTGGGGAACATCTTCGTCAAGCGGAGGAAGCCAACCCTCCAATACCTGAAAAAGCTGAGAACCACCACGAGTCAAAAATACCAAGCGGGAAGACTAAAATTGAAGTACGAACGCGGCGATTAGAAAGAGAACTTACTGCGGGGGCTTCATTCTTCACGGGAATATAAGGGGCGACCCCGACCGCCGCACCGGTGAACTCTGCGTCGGTAATCTTTTTCAGGGCGGCCTTGTAGTCCTCGGCCTCCCATGACTCCTTGCTGGTTCGAGATGGGTCATGCTTCCCGCTGTACTCGTACATCCAGTACGGACGAGCCGCCAGCGGAACTAGGCGCCGCCCAAGCCAGCAATTGTAGAGGTTGATCTGAATCAACCCCTGGTCCTTCAGCTTCTGGATTTGATCCATCATTTCTGCGACGGCCATCCGCTGATCTTCAGGAAGCTTCTTCGGCGCCAACCGACAGGGCTCGCTCCTCTCGGCGGCGAACTCGGGAAGAGATACCTCGCCCGAGGGAGTGCCCTCCTTGACGTAGAACCAGCTCTTCTTCCACTCGCCGGCGGCCTTCTTCGATAGGAGGAGCTTGACGAAGTTGGCCTTCAGCTTCAATTGGAAGGTGACCCCGCCTGCGGCTAGCATCAAGCCACTGGACGCCTCGCGCCCGATGCGGCCGTGGAAGAGCTCCAGCCACAGCGGGAAGTATGGCCTGCAGCCAAGGTAGCATTCGCAGAAGGTGACAAAGATCGCCAACTGCTCGATGTTGTGTGGACCAAGATCTGAGGGCTTGATTGCATAGTATGCGCGGAAGCGGCGAAAGAAGAGCGAGGTGGGGAACCCTAAGCCCCTCTCAAGATGACTGGTGAAGCAGATGAACTCGCCGGGTCGCGGTTTCGGGTCGGTCTCGAAGGAGGGGGAGCCCGCCAATTCCCCTTGCGGAGCACCCCGGCATCCTCGAAGGATCTCAGTTGGGTCGTGGTCGCACTTGGATTTCCCCCATGAGCCCTTGGGAGGCGCCATCGAGTAAAGATGTGGAATCGCGCGACGCGGGGAGAGTAAGTCGGGAGGACGCAGGAAGGCAGAACAAATGAGGAAGAATGAAGAATGCGGAGAAGGATTGTGCAGCTGATCCGTCACTCCTCTTGTATGGGAAACGTCACCCGCCAAAATCGGGGTAGCCGTTGCCTACGGTAATTGTGCCGTAGTTACTGTTGGCAATTCCAACGGATAGTTTGACCAGGTTTTGACGGTCCAACTCCTGTGGCTTATTCGCCACCCGCCAGTCTCTCCTCTCGCTGAAACAATGACTGGGCGGCAACGATGTTCGTTGAAATGATGAATGGGGCTGTGGGGAAATTCTCCTCGGTTCTAATAAAGTCCATCGCTGAATCGATTGGACGCCCAAATTGGGCTCGCTTACTTCGAACGCCAAAAGGACGCTCACGCCTGCATCAACGATGGCCTCGGGGACTACTGATGGGGATATGCCAAAGGGGGTATGCCCAGCAGGACATTCGGAGTGGGCCGAAAGGCCTGCGGGTGCGTCTGGAGGACAGCGATTGGACTATAAAGGAAGGAGAGGCCCATCGTCTGGCGACTGGAAGCCCAGAAGCGTAGCAGAAGCCCAATCGGATTAGGTCAAAAGTCCTCGTATCCTTATCTTGTTCGGAGACGGCTTGTAAACCCTAGCGAGGTGCTTCATATATAAACCTCCCTAGGGTATCCTGAACCTTACGTTCCATCATACACCCCCTCGAGCGACTCACTGCTTAACCGCCGAGCTCGCCACCCCTTCAACTCGCTCTCTCATAATCTAATCTAGCAGGAGTAGGTCTTTACCCTCAGGGGGCCGAACCTGGGTAAACCCATGTGCATCCGCCCCCATCTCGCACCGCAGATGGTCGCCAACTCTTCCTCACGAAACACTCAATCGCTGCCAGTGGCAGCGACTGCTGTGGCCATTTCCACGACACATCAACCATACTAGCTATAATAGAATGTTCCTTTACCTGAACTGGAAAAGGCATTTTCTCAATATAAGGTTCGGGTAAAACATGATTAGCAGTATAAACTTCAGTATTTCTTGCAGGAACACTCTTAGCAATAGCTTTATAAGGTTCATGATACTTATTCCACTTCTTTTTAGGCACTTTAATATAAGAAGCAAAAGCCTTAAAATAAGAAGCAATAGCTTGAGAGTCTAGACCATAAGCATTTTTGATATTTTGAAATTCATCAGTTCCCATAAAAGATTCAATGCATTCATAATCATAATTTATACCTGACTTTCTACCTTTGTCATTCTCCCCAGCTTCAATATTGTCTTGAATACGGTCTAGAAGGTCCCATTTAGCTTCTTCTTCCATGCGAGTGAATGATCCAGCACAAGAAGCATCCAATAAATCTTTATCATGTAGAGGGAGCCTTGCATAAAAGTTGTTGATAATAATATTGTTGGGGAGCTCATGAATGGGACATTTGAGCATTAGTAACTTCAATCTCCCCCAAGCTTGAGTTGTACTCTCTCCATCAAGAGGCCAAAAGTTGTATATTTGATTCTGATCTTTATGAATCTCACTAGGAGGATAAAACTTTGAGTAAAAGAGAGGCACTATTTCCTCCCATTCCAGAGCTTGACCATTCTTCAGCAGCTTATACCATTCCTCAGCTCTTCCTTTCAACGATAATGAGAATAACTTCTTCTTAACTTGATCTGTAGTAATACCTGCACACTTGAACAACCCGCATAATTCGTGTATAAAGAGTAAATGATCATCGGGATGGACAGTTCCATCCCCAACATAGTAGTTATCCATAACACGATCAATAATTCTTGTAGGTAATTTTGAAAACATCTTTCTCAGCAGGTGGTGGCTTATCTACTACCTTAGCAGTGGTAGTAGCATTACCAAATAAGAAACTCAGTGAATTATCCATAACAAAAATAAAGAAACTAACAGTAGTAAACAATACTCACAGTAGAAGTTTCCTTTACTAGTTCCACTCTCCAATAGCGCTTCACTCACCGGCAACGGTGCCAGAAAATAGTCTTGATGACCCACAAGTATAGGGGGTGTATCGCAGTATTTTCGATAAGTAAGAGTGTCGAACCCAACGAGGAGCAGAAGGTGCTGGCTAGTGGTATGGATCAGGAATTCTCTGCAAATACTTAGCAAACGGATTTTTAGGGGTTTTCGATAAAGCAAGTAAACAAAGTACGAGTAAATGAAATACAGTAAGAATGAATGCAGCAAGTGGCCCAATCCTTTATGCATCAAAGGACAAGCCGGTTGTATTTATTAAGATGACCAAACATTCTCGAGGACACATGGGAAGACTATCAAGTGCTTTCGCTTCATATAGTTGATTAATCTTCTTTAGCTTGTTAAGTGTTGTGTGGGTGAACCTGTGATAATGTACCGCCCCATCCAAGACTAATACATACTTGTGATTATACCCCTTGCAAACATCCGTAAGTACAAGAAAGTAATTAAGGTAGAAACCTAACCACAGCTTTAAACTCTAAGACCCTTACGTCCCTTGTGCAATGGTTTCCTAACGGGGGTTCAGGTTTCTGTCACTCCGGCAACCCCTACGATTAGTAGCCAAATACACAATGCATTCCCCTAGGCCCATATAGGTGAAGTGTCATGTAGTCGATGTTCACATGACACCACTAGAAGAAGTACACCACAACTTAAATAACAATTTATTGAATCTTTCTCAACGCAACTCCACTACTAACAACAAGACTTCTCCCATGTCCTCAAGAACAAAACAAACTACTCACAAGACATCATATGGATCATGATCAGAGATGGAATAATGATGTATAACAATCTGAACATAAACAATAATTCAATTGTTCACTCCATAGCATCAACTACAAAGAGTAATCAACACCAGGAAAGTTTCCCCTATGAACTAATGCAAGATCTAACTCAATTGTTACAGCAATATGGAGATGGTGATGAGGGTGCTGATGGTGATGATGGTGGTGATGATGATGATGATCCCGATGAAGTCCAGCTTGATGGTGGTGTTGATGGCGATGATCTCCCTATCTCCGGGAAGGAATTCCCCCGACAGAAATCTGTCTGCCGGAGAGATCTTTCTCTCTCGGTGTTTTCCGCCCCGTAGAGGCGGCGGAATCTTTCTGTGGTCATCCCCCGAGTCTTAGCGTTTCATGGGGATGATATACGCCAGAGGGAAGAGGCTGGAGTGGGCCAGGGTGGCCACACCACCTCCAGGCGCGGCCTAGGCCTGCCCGCGCCATGGGGTAGTGTGGGCCCCCTGTGGCCCACCTCCACTTCATCTTCTGGCATCCTGAGTCTTCTGGAAAAATAGGATTTTCCGTATATTTTCCCGGATTTTCTGATCTTCGTGAATTTTGCCTCCAAACAGCACCTATTCCATCAGAATCCTGACTGCAGCGGTCCATGCTCCAAAAGTCATCAACCATGCAAAAATAGATGAAATAACATAAGTATCACCTCTCAATACGAAATATATCAATGAATAATAGTGAATTAAGACATAGAATAGTGATGCAAAATGGACGTATCAGGTATGCAATCCCTTCTTTCTATTTCTTCTATGCAGATAATGATGTTTTATGATGGGAACCACTACATTAAAGTCAAAGATACGAGATTTCTAACAACCAGAAGAAACCAGGAGTCATGGGTTGAAGGCAGACGCATTAACGACCAACTATATGACCGAAAAAAATTCCGTATAGTTATGGCCGTATAGTTGCCATCAACACCGCTAGGTCAAACAAAACAACTTTCGTGAAGGTACCCCTATATAAAGAGGCCTCAGGCAACGAGAAATAGGCGCTCGCAGAAACCATCAGCCACCCCCAAGATCTCCATCCACAACACCGACGAGCCGTCGGAGGAATAGACTTAGATCTGATCTCTCCACCACCATAGCCATATTCCACCACTTGTAATAGTAGATGTCTTCTTCGATTGGCGACATTGTAATACTATTTTCTATCAATCTCATGATTTCTACTACAATGTTTATGATCTTTGATCTTATCTCTATGTGTGAGTAATTATCCTTGGGCTAAGGGCTTTGGCCTAGCCATGTAGCTTTTTGTGCATGTTATTTATCATAGATGGAATCATGTATTAGTTTGTATGACATGATGATTATTGTATCCTCTCTTGCCTCAATCTAAGGACTTCTCAGGTACCCAAGACCCCGAGGATTGAGCCAGGTATAGGGAGTATGAGTAATGACTAATCTGTAGGTTGGCAACCCGAGTGACAGAAAGGGTAGTACGGCTGTATGTGAGGGATTTACTTGGGATTAACGATGACATCACTATGCATATTATTAGTTCTCTTTCTTCTATGGATGAGACTAATAGGTTGCGGAGGCAATAGAAATTATGGATGCACTACCCACATATAATTTATCTTGCTCTAACAATTACATGCATACTTTATTTTTATCTTTTATTCCCATCAGATGTTTTGCACAGCTATAAGTGAAACCGAACACCTTAGGCCCTCTCTCTCCATCATCGACAACAACAAAAAGACGCAAAATCTTGTTCCGGTAAAAACACAAAAGGAATTCTAAAACTCCTGAAGGTCCATTAAAGTAACTTTACTACGCTTCTGCTTCCCTAGGATTCGATAAACCTAGGTCTACTAGGGAAAATAGCTATACTACATCCGTAATCCGGATCAAAGGTATCAAATTGTTGAAAGAGAATGCATATTCGATGTATTGTATTTCAACAAAATGGTGATTATTATTATATGATTGTTTGAATTTTCTAAATAGGTTTACCAAAGGAAACATGAGCATGAAAATATTTGATTTGATCAAAATATTTCATCATCCAAGGGTATTAAAGATAAAAGAGAATCTAATTACTACAATTTGATCAATAGTACTGAAATTCGACGTTATGTGATTGGCATAAGAAATTGGGAAATGCAATGCATTTGATACGTCGAAGTGCAAAGCATCACAATGTGATATCAATTATCAAGTGGCTGAATAGATGGCGCCGAATAAACCATTGTAGTGTAAAATGTAAAGACCATTAGTTAGAAATAGTAAACACTCAATTAGAATATATAGTGAACCATGTGAATTCGTGAGATCGGCACCATATCTTGTATGGATCGTCGTGAAAGTTCTGGAGTTATTCAATATCACCACAACAATAGTAAATAAGTCCTTGTAGAGTATTCATTGGAAACTTTGAATACGAAATTCATGGCTAGAACCAAAAGAAAGGCAAAACTAGTGTTGCTTAAATTTTGGTGAATTCTCGAGAAAGTTTATGTTCTCGACTCTAAAGCTTATGGAAGATAGTGAAAAAACATGATGAGGATTCAAAACCCTACATCAGAGTGTTGAGAAGCACAACGGAAAATGTTCCTGAACGATTCTCTTCATAAAGGAAAGGATCAATGATAATGATCATTGTGCTTTCCCCACTAGTGTTTTTACTACATGAAGTAGGATTCAAAAATGTACCCCACATTTTGTATGGAGATATTTGTGAATCACTTGTCATATTACCAGAATATGGCATATATACCTATGAACTACAAAGGAAATAATGGTAAACTAAAATTATGAGAAATCCCGGAGGCAAAATTCACTTAAGATTAGAAAGCAATTCTCTGCTGAATCTTACCAAGTAAAGGGTTACTTGAATTTTCCAAAAAGACTACAAGGTTGGAAAACGGTCAATGACAAAGACACGATTTGTCATGAATAATGTATTAGACAAATTCAAAAAGAATTTGATTCAGAAGTCCTGAAAGTCTAGTGGATTTGATACTAGTAAGGTACTCGTGTCTCGTAATAAAACTCTTAGTTTGATAATTGATCAGAGGATTTTGAAGTTATTCAAAATAGTCAGAGGATATGCAATTTGCATGAAATTGAGTGGGAGATATAAAATTCTTCCTGAAACAATATGTGAATGACATATTTTTTTAGTGGGAGCGATATAAGTCTTGGACTTAAATATGTTGGGAAGATATTTTGAGTGGGAGCTTAATGATTGATTCTTAAGTGTGTATGACACATTAAGAATAAAAGCACAAGTACTGATAAATAATGATTTATAGGGATTAGAAGTTAAAAGTAAGTGTATTACAATATTATGTTGTATTCCTAAAAAGGATTCCGAAAATAGTTTTGAAATAGGAATTGATTAAGGACTGGTCCTTAGTCACTGAAATTAGGAATAGCATTAAGTTAAACATCAGTGGTTGAAATAAACAAAAGGATGATCGTTATCCACTATGTTGAAACATAGGTTATGTCTTGAAAACCATGATGACAACTTAACATAATATATGATCCGAGAAGGAACGTTTGAAAAGTGATTAAGTACGAATCACGGAACGTTGAGCCGAGTTTTGTCCACAATGTCTATATGAGAATTGTAGACATGTTTTCCAATCTATGAAGGATGACATATCTTAAAACATAAAGGGTTATGTTATAAGGGAATGTGTTAACCTTAGAAGATTGGAAATTCCTGCATCGATAAAACATCGAAAGTTACACATAGTGCACTAGTGTGTCGATGATTACATTTATAATAAAATATAAGGGTATCGTATAACGTGATGTATATTGTTATGGTGGGACTAGTTTGTCTTTACGTAGAGGGTGTGTCCCAGGGCACAGCGCCCATGAGAAAGCTCATTGTAGCTGATCTAACGTCACTGTTAGCTCCTGGAAACCAACCTCACTCTGCTTCCATGACCCAAGACTCAACCTCTTCCATGAGCAAGCATGATCAAAAGTGTCGGGATATATGGTGCCAATGATTAGGAACAAATGTAGCTAGTTTATTTGTATTGTAGTGCAAGTGGAAGACTGTTGGAAATATGCCCTAGAGACAAATAATAATATGGATTATTACAATATTTCATAAATTTTATGATTAAGTTTTATATCATGCTATAACTATATTGATAGGAAACCTCAATACACGTGTGATATATAATCAACCAGGAGTTCCCGATGAAGTTCTAGTCACTAGTTCATTGGTCAATAGATGATCAAGATTTTCTGATCGTGTTGCATTTATGCTAGTTGACAATGGAGTCACCTCATTGGGAGAATGAGATGATGAGCTATACCCAACCTAAGCATCGTGACCTGATCATGTCACGAAGTTCAAATTACGATGATTAGAACAGACATAGTGTCCTATTTCTTAGACTGTGAGACCATATCAATCACTGTTACCCGAGGATACTTAGATAGCATCAAACGTCATCTGGTGACTCGGTGATCATAAAGGTGTGTTCAGGTATTCAGAGGAATAGTTGAGGCAATATGCGTCAAGAGCGGGATTTGTCTATCCACGTGACGAAAAAGATACTCGAGGGCCCACTCGGAGAAGTTATATCCAATAGTTGTGCAGCGTGTGATTTGATCACAGGGATATCACTTGTCGGAATGAGTCAAATATCATTTGTTGATAATGAGATTGAACACGACATGGTGATTTCATTGATCAGATCTCAGACAATGCAAGTATCAAGAGACAAAAGGAATACGACACGACATTCATGGTTCAACGATAAAAGGTTTCGTGGAATGCACATGGATCAACATGGCCATCCAGGTCCCTCTGATAATCATTGGTATGGTAGGGTCCCGACCATGTATGGAGAGTTCCTGAACCATGGGGTATCATGCTTAAGGGCTTGATGATGCTTAGAGAGTGTTTTGGTATCGGCAAAATCACTGAAGAAAAGAGAGAGAGAAAACCAGAAGGGTTTCGGTAAGTCCAGAGGAGGTCCGGAATGAGATGGAAGGAGTTCCACATCCACGGGGATTGAATAATATGTAAATGAATGTTGAATATTGATTTAATCATTTATTTATATTTATTCAATAAAAGAAAAAGAATTAAAAAGGGTCAAATACCTAATTGGGCCAAAATTCGGAGGGAAAAGGACCCATGAGGGAAAGACCAAAGGGGGGAAGGAGGAGGGGGTGGCCAGCTAGGCCAAGGCACCCCGCGTGGGGCCCACTTGGGCCTTGGCCGGTGGCGGCCAGCCCTCCCCTCTCCCCTCTCCCTCTTTTAGTCCCACATTGCTAAGGCAATTGCCTATGTGAGGGTTATTCCCCTATATAAAGAGAGGTATTTTGACAAATTAAATACAATAATCAATAAAAGGTTCTCTCTCTTTTGGGGAGACCTCCAGTTGATTCTCTCTATCTCCCTCCCATGACGTGGTTCCAAGTCCGGATTGCGAGAGCATAAGTCTTCGTCACCGCGGAGGCCATCGCGCTATGGGATTCGGATCCAGAAGCTCTACTTCCGCAATTGTTGCTGGATCAGAGGAGCGGGAGTCATCGTCAGGCACCGGGCATGTGTAACTCCCTGCGAGGTGCAACACTTGGGGCACTAGGAGTTGTTGGAGCCGCATGAGCTGTCGGGACTTCAACACGACCTTGAGGTCAGCTTCGGTTCGTCTACATCAACCACCCTCTTCCGAGCGTTGACAATGCTTCTCGGTCTTCAAGGGTAAGTTCGCGAGAAGCCCCTCCCGTTACTGCATTACTAATAGATAGGTCCTGGCATTACGGTTCTTGGCGTAGGAAAAAATTATTGTTTTCATGCGCGAACCCCTACACAAGTATCCTCTAGAACTAAAATAGTTGGCACCCACTAAGGATTCTTCCTGATTCCTCATCATTCAAACACATCACTAAAATAGTTTCAACCGTCTGATAAAATCAAGTGAGGCCACTATTGTTGATCTATTCGAGCTATTTAGTAGTAGTTTTGTTATTCTTATTTGGTTTTCACTTTAGACCCCATAATGATATTGTTGTGCTATCAATACAAATATGTGATGATATAACTCTCATTGGAATATACTCTCTCCATTTCAAAATATAAGATGTTTTAGCTTTTGTCAAACAAATGTATTTAGACATATTTTAGTGTGCAGGTTCACTTTGAAAAGGGCTGAACCTACACACTAAAAAGGGTCTAGATACATTTATTGCACAAAAGCTAAAACATCTTATATTTTGAAACAGAGGGAGTACAATATATATAGGATTTCAGATTTGTTTCTCCATTATTACGGATTTATTTATCTGAGATTCATTTTGCATGTCCATGGGTTATATGATCCTTAGCTAAATATATGTGTATATATAATGTAGTGATTTTGTTTAGTCAATAATCCAGTCTACTCGTCAAAGCCAAAGAACTAAAAGGCTTTGGCACCAGTATTTCTATAACTGATTATAGCCAAGCATTTCAAAATGTGTTTTCTCTATTATGTAAATTAGAGTTGCAATTTTTTGGGCCAACATAGCCAAATCTCCTGCATGTATTTGTAACAAAATATCATTAAGAGTTTGTAATACGTGTTCTTTCTACATAAAAATAGTTCCATAGGTTTTACTTCTAATTGGTATCATGTTTCAGCTTAGGTACCACTAAATAAATATCCATTCTTTACTGATTTATATGATTATATCCCTTCTTTTGCTGCAGGATGTAATAAATCCCACAGATCACGTAGTGTATCGTCTAGTTTCAATGACTGGTATAGCATGTTGTTTAACAATGTAAGTTAACAAAACATTCTCGTAGCTATACCTCAGAAACTGCATCAAAATTAAATAAATCAAGGTCCTTTCCCAGATGAATGTGATCTTTGATGGTGAAACTAAAGTTTCTCTGACTTCCTAGATATATGACATAACCGAAACGAATTAAGAATCACCGAAGACGGCAATCTGTAATATTCCTATTAGCCATGTCACTCTAGGATATTTCTGGGCGTGACCTGGTATTGTAAGAAAACTGTACATAAATGACATATTTTGTGAAACCAAAAGCACAAAAACTTCAGGACAAGTTATACAGAAATCTACTACCTCCTTTCTGATGACAAGAGTTTTCTTCATCCCTGCGGAAACATCTGGATGTGTGTTATTAGGAATACTTTGTGCTTCTAACCGAAGCTTATCAGTTAACTTAATAAGATTCTCTTACAGCACAAAACATCGGATCAAGTAGTAACGTTTCGCAGGTACACACGTCCGAAATTCATGTCCGGCAGGCTCAGTTGCATGCCATCTAGAAAAAATTAAATCAGCCCACTATAATCAGAGCATGTATGACTTGAACAAAACTCATGATTCGTTATAGCGCGTCTGGATGGTCCTATAGGATCCAACGGTCATGGATAGAAATTATGTTTTCACGTGATATGTTGACCACAGCACCAACACACATGCCTGTACCAATTATGTTAATATCTTCTTCAAGGCCATTGCCACTTTCACTTGGTTTTATGGGAGAGGACGCCAATCCCACCCATGTAGGGACTCAGCTGCTCCGGAATCACCACAGTGCCATCCTCTTGCTGAAAATTCTCCAGAATAGATATGATCAGACGAGGAACAGCGACTGCTGTCGCATTGAGTGTGTGGACAAACTGTGTTGGCCCTGAACTGCCCCCTTCCCTTTCTTAGGGTTTGTCACCGATGGAGGCTCCGAGGGTGCTGGAGGAACCAGATTCCTAGCCGCCTGCTCTCGTAGTCCGTGTAGTTTGAGGCACTCGAGATCTGCCCGTTTTGTTCAGAAAGCATTAGTGGGACTTCTCAAAATGGACAAAACTTGAGAGGGGCTCTCTTCTTAGGTGACTCATTGAAAGCCAGCTTGTACCCACTCCTGATAGAAAATATGCATGACTTCTCCAATTGCCATGCTATGACATCATCCATCGCCCTTCTTGAGGGTTTATTTTCAAGATTTCTGTAGCATCAACCAGTTTGAATGTTTCACGAACAAGTTGTTACTTCCAATTTTCTTGACCATCTAGGAGCTCAGCAACAAATCATAGACGTGAATTTCTATAGTTTTACCCCCGCAAACCTAGAGACTACAAAGCAATGTAGTCATCTAGAGCATCCGCAGGTAAATCATAGACCCTGATCCATACCTCATCACAAACCCAGACAGGTTACACTTGCACTGTCTAGATATCGAAGGTAATAGAACAAGGACTATTTGGTACCTTATAAGATCCAAAATGATGGGCCTGAACAAGATCCTTTTTGCTAGGGAAATTAACCTGATACATAATCTATTCCACTTGTTTAACTACCCACTAGTATTGATCATCATGAACAATCCATTGCAATTGGGATATGATTTCAGGAATGGTTAGTGTGCCATTTAAAACAATCACTTTACTAATCCTAGTATTCTCCACTCTTGGATGGATATTTCTAGACAAAGGTAACTCCAGAAACATGAGCTTATCATGCCCAAAACCATACATCATCATTGTTGGTTCGTGAGCTAAACGAATAGGACAGTCCTTCGAGGAATGATCCGAGAACTGGCAAATAACATAAATATTTCTAGTACAATCATTTAGCTTGCGTCATGGGTCTCCACATCGGCTCTCGAAACCAATTCACTTGAGTGAGATAGAGAGTTGAATTTCGTGTGTAGAGGTGAAATCTGTAGATCTACAAAGGAACGCCAAAAGCAAAGGCAGCTCTCTGGGTCCATACCGACGTTGGGGTGCGAAAGCATGGGGAGCGAACAGGATTACATACCTTGGTAGTCCATGTCGTAAATGATGAGTCTTCGCCCTTGGTCTACGCGAATCAGGGGGCCAATCTGTCTAGGGAGTACGATCACAAGACCAAAACTCAAAAGAATTGATGGGGACCTGCACAAGCGATGGAGCATGTGGTTTAATTCGATAGAACACGCAAAACCTTACCAGACCTTGACATATGAACAAAAAAACCTATCCTTAACAGGATGGTACTGACTTTCATACAGGTGTTGCATGGTTGTCGTCAACTCATGTCGTGACATGTTTGGTCAATGTAACACCCCGTACTCTCCGTGCCCGGGCTGTCACACCTAGCAGCTTATTAGGATCTCTAGATTAGCCCCACAGACCAACACTAGTCTTTTTTGCGCACTTTGTTCTCACACGTGTGCACCCGGTATCCACTTTCCGGTCGGTCACACATCCTCAAATTTCTCTAGGCCAAGCACGCTTAACCGCAGAGTTCTTTTCATATGATCTTTCGAAAAAGATACTGCAACTTGTTGATATAGGTATCCTATCAATCCTATTAAGCCATGCGCTAGGGTCTCACATACACCCACCCTTAGAAGATCGTTGTCTCGTCGATCAACCACAAGGTAGGAACATCCTCTCTTGGCACACGTTTGTACGTCTAGTGCCGGCACATGTGACATGTCGTGTCCACTCTGGACCACACGTGCCATGCTCCACATGTCCGCCACTGACCCGCACACACATGTATAACTGTGTGGATCGACTCTAATACCAATTGTAACACCATGGACTCTGTGTGCCCGGGATGTCACTCCTAGCAGCTTATTAGGATATCTAGACTGGCCCTACAGACCAACACTAGTTTTTTTTGCGCACTTCGTCCTCACTCGTGCACACCCGGTACCCACTTCCTGGTGGGTAACCTATCCTTAAATTGCTCTACGTAAGCACGCTTAACCTTAGAGTTCCTTTAAGATTAGCTTCCGGAAAAGAAGTTGTAACTTGTTGATATAGGTATCAGATAAATCCTATTAAGCCAAGTGTCAGGGTATCACAATCAAGTCCTATAAGGAGTGAAACCCTCGTTTTGTGTTGCTGAGACATGCGTCTACGAAAAAATTGCCACCGAAGTGAGTCGGGTGACGTTCCAATGCTACTACTTGACTGAGTGTCAGCACGTAGTTGTGCTTTCAGCAAGAATTTCACGGAGCCGGTGCCTTTCGGAGCACTTTCATGTTTTTTTGGACATGAGCATATAGTATCACACGGATACCAATTACACTCAGCCTCTGCATCCACCACGCATACCCTATTGGAAATACGGATGCACACAGCTGAAAAAAGGAAGAAGAATTACAAAAAGTAAAAGTCTCGCTATAGTGATTAGATCCTTAGTAGCAGCGACACTAACCCCATCGGAACAACACCATAAGTCCAACATCTCCAATAGAGACGCCTTCAAGAAGAAAACATAGCACAAGCACCATCATCATCCGATTAAAGATCATAGGTTTTCACCCTGGAGAAAGTCCTCGCTCAGAAAACAATGCCTTCAACAAGGTCATTGCCAAGCACAACCAATTAAGGCCAAACCTTCAATTTTTACCCTGCAAGGTAAGACTGAGAAATCCTCATGTGTTGCCGCCCCCACTTTTCGATGTTGCTGCTACAATTCACAAATCACCAAGCCAATTCATCATCCTCACCAGGACTTGAGCAACCATAGCTAGTCCACAATTTTTGGCTTCCATGACATTCTCCACACACTTACTTCACCATGGAACTAAATACATGTTCCACGATGGCAACAGACTACAGAGCTTCGCCTTGCTCCCTCTGAAACCAAACAGTCAGAAAAACAATAGTTGCGTGTGATCGAATCCCATCCCTTCCAGGAATCTCCAAGCATGAACCTCCCATGGGAGTTTGTCAGCGGAGCCTTCCGGAACACGACACTGCCACCAGATCTATGGAAATAGGCTGAAGGCAGATCTTCGTCTTGGCATGAGAGAAACCCTAGGACCGCGCCCCTACCGGCAGATGTGACCCTCTCCACCATCCTCCGAGGGAGAACCGCCATGAAAGCTCGAGGCCGCCGCCCCGGCTTCCACACCCCACCGCCATCAGATCGCCGTCGGGGCAACAACCATTGAGCGCCCAAAGGGCTCCCTACGGGGGAGAGGCCACCACGCGAGTAAGCAGCCCTGCCGCCACCAACGGCCGGCCGGGCTTATCCCGCCGGCATCCTCTGATGGCAGCAGGGAAGGAGCGGGAGGAGAAGTCGGGGACGGCGATGGCTTAGGGTTCCGCCCATGCCGCCACCCCCGAGAGTGGCGTGTGCGGCTCACGGTTACCTCCTGCCTAAATGGATATAGTGCTCTCTTTTGGTCACACCTTAAAGAATATAGACCTCACGTGTGAACCGAAGTCGTCTTGTTGAACTCAAGACCCACGGAGACCGACCTATAGTGACTCATTTTGGACCCTTGTGCCTTTTAAATCTAGCAGCCATACCTCTGTCTGAGCCTCCCTCATAAACAGGATACAACGGGCTAGTCTCCACAGTCGTTGCCGCCAACGTCTGTCTTGGGTGGCCTGCGGGATGCCGCATGGCCTGGGAAGGTTGTCACGGAGCATCGGTAGGATGTCGCGAAGCATCAGCAGGCAGTCGCAAGGGACTCGTCGGCGTGTTGGGATGTCGCGGCTAGCTCGGAGCAACCTACTGAGAAGGAGCAGGACCTTATCTAGGCGTGGCGTGCATCGGTTGAATCGGCCTTCTCACGGGAACATCTTGACTTGGCACAACCGGCTTAGCAGTAACCGTAGCATCCACATTAGCCAATCACAAAGGCTCCTGAATATTTGTAGTTAATTTAGCTAATTGCTTGGCATGTGCCACAGTTGCCTCCTGCACCAACTTGTGTTGTGTTGTAGATAATTCAGATTCATATGTGCAAGCAGAAGTGTAACCACCACCACGGCCACGATAAGGACCAAAAGTTCCACCCCGATTAGTGTAACCACCACGGTTATACCCATTGTACTGAGGGCGATTGAACTGGCCTTGATTATTCCAATTTCCATCGGAGTTTTGGGAGGCTGATTACCACCAGCATTACTGAAGTTGTTGTTGTTGAAACCAGTACCTGGTTGGTAGTCTTCACGTCCCCCATCGAAACCTCTATACCCTCCCTGGTGTGATCCAAATCGATCCTGAGTATCCTCTTTGTCCCCAGCAGTGCCACTTGGACCTCCCTCATAGAAATTTGCACGACTACCATCCCCCTCCTAGTGACCATAGCCTTGACCTCCACCGGTTCCACGATTCCATTTGGTGTTGGTCCCACCCTCGCGTCTCATCGTAGCCAAAAGGGGAGAAGCTACACCGTCGCCATCCCTCACAGATGGTGATGGGCGAGAGGTAGTAGAAACGATAAACCCTAGCCGCATGTGTAACCATCCAGCAGTGAAATTAGATGGGTGGATCGATCGGGTCATAGGGTCTAGGCCATTGCGGCCCTGCAATTGACCCTGTGACGCCGAAGATGCGTTAACTTCACGGCCCACAAGGCCCATGCTAAGTTCACGCGAATTTAAAAACAATGATACTGCAGCTTCGTAGGCTACAGAAGCCCAGAGATTCATGGTCCCTGAAGGCAGCAGCCACATGTACGTACGTGCTCCCGGCCGTCTACTCATCGGTAACCTCCCTCAAAGGGAGGACCTGCGGGGTAGCCGCCCCGGGCCCAAAAAAACTAGGGGCACAAAACAATGTAGGCCTACTATACATCCTAAGTTCTTAACAGGCAACCGCCCTGGCCCGTCGCTTCCTTTTTTCCACTCGACGCAGTCACGCATTGCAGGCATGTTCGACCGTGAACCGCCCTGGGGCCGAGACGCCGAGTCCCGCATCGACACGATCGCTCCCTTGGATTCTGGATTCCCAGCGTCGCGTCAGGCCCTGCGCGTCGCGTCGTTTCCATTTTCCCCTGCAAGTGTGCGTACGACTGCGACGGTGCGAGTCTCCCATCGCTTCAGACCTAGCGTCGCTTCCCCTATCCCTAGATCGGATCGTTCAGCGGGACAGCGTGAGCCTCGACTCGACGTCAGCGCAGTGCCGCAGCAGGACTCCTCTCGACGATCGACCGCCAGTCCGCCATCACCTAGGCTGTACGCGAAGGCCATCGTCCATCGACGATCGACCGCCTACTAGTCCACTCCCGCCCCACCCAGCTCATGCCTCTGCTGATTACGCTCGCCCTAATTCTTAGTTATAAATTCCAATTGTTGTTCTTGTTTGTAGCGAGCGAGGTTAACTGATTATGATGCCCGAATTCGGTGCTCGGAAAAGAAAAAGGAGGGAACAAGAGAATAAATTAATAGAATCACAGAGAGGATCTTTTCATAAATTTTTGAAGAGCAACACGAGCACTTCGAGGAATCCAGATGAATTGGCGCTAGTTCTTGACTAATGTTGATCCAGAAGATAATATCGGTACAGAGGACGATGTTCATATCAACGCAGATGATGCCAATGTGAGTAATCATGATGATGAATCTATTAATTGAAGAACTATTTGAAATTTTCAATGTCTCAGGAGAGGTTAAATGGTTTGACAAGTCTATGCATCGAGAAGAAGTTAGTAGACGAGATTGATATTGATTCCATCGTCACGGACTTTGCTTCTAGGAATTTTTAGAGGAAATTTTAAGGTATTACGCAAATATTATTATTTTTATATAAATATTATAGTTGGAAGTATACTTAAAATATTTATTTTTTATCATCTCATATATGCATAAAAATTTATACTAAGAGCCCTAAAATTTTAGTTTTGCCTCAGGCCTCCGAAATCTTAAGACCGGTCCTGCTCGTCGCTTCAGTAGTTGAGTGTTCAACTGCTCATGTTACGTGTTGACATCCATCATCCTAGAATCATGGGCAGCACGAGAATGTTCCGACATGAGCGCCGGGCCCATCGGAGGCACGACATGTTACTACATGAGGGTTGCAGGCCTTCCACTTGCGTATGCCGCCGCCGGCCCAAATCCGCAGAGCATTCGTATCACAAATCAATAATGATCACAAATAATCCCCGTTATTCCCGCGACAAGGAAGGACATTAATATGGTGCCCGATCAGTGTGAAGAAGGAAAGAGAATATCCTCTTGCTGGTTTGCACGCTCCCGTAAATAATTCCTTTGCGTCGTTCACGTAATTTGTGCATTGATCCTTGCCCAGCAAGTAAATGCTTTCCCTTCCTCTCGCTACATATTTCCTTCCCGTCGATGGGTATAATTTGTGCATTTATTTCCTGACGATCGACTTTCTTTTTCTCATATTCTTGGCAATCACGTAGTACCAGCATCCAACCGGCCGGGGGCTATATATATTTAGTCCCCCATCTATCCGCCCGCGGTGCTCTAGGGTATCGATCCATCTCCCTGCCGGACTACCGCGCAGTCGTCGTTAGTCGAGATGCTGCGTGGGTTCGTGTCTTATCTCCGCCGAGATGCTACGTCGGTACGTTGTCTTCCTGCATATATGCTCTAGGCTCTAGCAGCAGCGATCCTTCTCCCTCTCCGCCGGATATAAATTAATTTCTTGCATTATTGATTCCTCGACCGTTACCTTTGCATATTGGTTTTCACCCTGCGCTTAGCGTTGGGGTGGCCGGAGAACACAGCTGCCACCGTGGACCTCCCCGACGACCTCGTCGTGCAGATCCTCTCGCGTCTGCCGGCCCAGTCCGTCGGACGGAGTGTGTCTCCAAGCACTGGCTCCACGGACTCATTACCCACCCCGAGCACCGCCGCAAGATCCCACAGCCACTCACGGGATTCTTCCGGCAGACCCAGAACCACATCATCGATTTTCCTTTTGCGGTTTTCCCTATCGTGGGGGACGAAGACGACGACGACAACCAAGACGGCGTCCTTGATTTTCCTTTTACGGTTTTCCCTATCATGGGGGATGACGGCCACGACGACCAAGACGGCGTCCTCGATTTTCCTTTCATGGGGGATGATGACTATGACCAAGATGATTTACCTTTCGTGTGGGATGACGACGACGACGCCGACGCCGACCAAGACGATTTACCTTTGGTGTGGGATGAAGACGACGACCTTTTTCATTTTCTGGAAGATGACGATGATGGCTACCACTCCGGGATAACATCAGTTCCGGATTTCCTGTCGATAGTGGGAGAGAACGCGCACCAGGTCGCATCCCCTTCCTTATCCTTCTTGCCGGCGGGGTACAGAAGCATCCAACCGAAGCACTGCTCAGATGGTCTTGTCCTCTGTCTGTGCTGGAAGGTTTTCCCGATGATGCACGAGTCAGATTACGTGGTGTGCAACCCCGCCACTCAGCAGTACGAAACCTTGCCCGGCTACGGCCACCACGGCAGGTCCTCCATGCCTCTTCATTTGGCCGCTGATCCAGCCTCGGGACACTTCCACGTCTTCGCCATGTTGGAGAACCACCATGGATACATTGGGGCACTAGACATATACTCCTCCAAAGACAGAGCCTGGAGCCACAAGGAAGCCCACTGGGACCACGACGCCTTGCCGGTTTATCCTCAGCACACCGTCTTCCTCCATGGGATGCTGCATCTTCTCACCATGAGGAGGACGATCGCCACCCTGGACACGCAAGGGTCCAGCTGGAAGAAAATCCATCTGCTGGAAAAGATGGAGTCCATGGACGTAGAGGTGCCGTCTTGGCCCTTCATCGGCAAATCACAGGGGCACCTCCACTACATCAACTACAGCCACGACAATTATTACACCCTGTCGGTGTGGATACTCCAAGCGGACAACACATGGATCCATAAACACAAGATCAGTACCCACGCCCTTTTCAGAAACAAGCTGTACACCAAGCAGGACCTGCACGTGCGTGAGATTTCTTTGGTTGCGATGCATCCTGAACGCAACACCATCTTCTTCGCTGTGTCAGACGAGAAGAAGTTGATGTCCTATGACATGGGCCGCCGCCGTGGGAAAACTCGTCTTCGCGGCCTTCTCAATTGTCACACCGATGGGATGGTGTTCAATCCGTATCATCCATATGTTCCCTCTTGGAGATCCATTCCTCCTTTACACCCAGAGTGAAGGCTGGTAACCACAGAATGGTTGGTGCTGATGAATTGCTATGTGTCTTTGAGAGTTTTTTTTTGTTTTACTCATCTTTGAGAGAGTTGCCTGGATTGCTTTTTATAGTTTTTTAAGAGTGTTGCGTCTTTCAATTCAAGTGTGAGTGTGCTGAATTATTGCCTAGTCTTATATAATTTTGTACCCCTCATTGTGATGCAAATTCCTGCTTCTAGTGTAAAGTCTGTCGTTCCGTCCAATAACGAGATAGGTAAAGATCGTTCCAGTATAACCATTAGATTATGACCGATCAAGCAGCGTCCTACCACAACAAGAACTCGTTGCATCGTCTTATTCAGATCGTGCTCGCCTCTATGTATATAACCTACTCCATCAGGTTCACTCGAAAAGTAACGTACGGTTTTAGAACATGGTTGAAAAAGAACAGCTCCTACCCTAAAAAAACACCCATCATCAAAGAAAATGCTTTGAAAGACTGAAAATTAAGCGGCAGTTGAGTGTTCTATTTCTTTTGATCCTACTGAAGACCTAAAAAAAAGCTGCGTGTCTCGCATCGCCCCCCGCGCGGGCGACCGAGACGCAAACCTAGCGCCCCGCCGCCACCCCCCACCCCATCCTCCTATAGTCCCATCCCCCTGCCGTCGCCGGCGTGCGCCGCCCGGCTAAGTCCAAGCGGTGCCAACGGCGGCGGGACAGCTTCTACCCGGCGCCGGAGCTCCATTGCGGGAGGGATCTCCTGGCGGTGGTGTGCTTCGACGGTGACGACAGGCTCGACCGGCGGCGGCGCGTGGGGGGCGCGGTCCCCGGGTGGCGCTGGAGCGGGACCTCCCCTGGCGGTGGCGTGGGCCACGCGCGGCGCCGGTCTCGGGAGCTATTGCAGCGGCGACGCGGCCAGATGGCGTCCGGCGGCAGGGCATGGCGGCGCGACCTGTGCGGCGGCGGTGGTGGGTGGCTCGACTCGGGATGTGGTTCACCGGCGACGGGGTGGTCTGGAGGCAGCACCGTGGTGGCAGAGCCGACGAAGCCCGATCTGAGCCTAGTCGGGCCTGATCTGGGCCTAATCTCGGCCCAGTTGGCACCGCTACGCGTCTGGACGGCACTCACCGCAAGGTGACGGAGGGTAGATCCCCTCCCCTAGGTTGCCCGTGGCTCAATGACTGCAATTCTGAGTTCTGCCCTACACCGGCCTTCTCGCCGGTCGTGCGATGTGGCGTTGGCCGGAGCCTTTGGCTTGAGTTCGTGGAAGCCGGGAAGGCGACCCTGGAAACTGGACTGCGCGAGCGTCTCTTCAGCGAGCGACGTGGTGGCGGCGGTGGTTCTTATCTTCGGTCATGTGGATGGCGACGTTTCAGCTCCGGTAGCTCCCAGATTGTGTGTCGGAGGTCTCTCTCGAGGACAGCGGGCACGAGCGGTCGCCGGGTAACGGCTCGAAGGTTTTTCCGAGTGAAAGCTCAGTGTTTCGGCACCAACGGCGGTGATGCTTGCAGATACCATTACCCTCTTGGGGGCGTTGTTGCGGCTACCTTTTCCGCTAGGGCTCCGAGTGAAAACCCTTGACCTTCGGTCTCGGCGGCGGCGGAGCGGTGCGTCGTCGTGGAGCCCCGGCTTACCCCGGTCTCGGCTCGTTGTCCTTGGTGGCAAGTGTTGGCCTTTCGTATTTTTTTCTTGTTTATCTTGATCTGCTTTGTAAGGGATCTCCCCATCACCTTGTATCCTGTTGTCCGAGTGGCTATATTAATATAGCGGGGCAAAAGACTATTTCGAGACTGAAAGTTAAGCAACCCAGTCCCTGGTTTTATTTTGTTTTGTCCCTTCTATAAGATTGCTTTTTCTATGAACGATGATATTCACGGACTTCAGATTTTGTCAAAAGCTGACATTCTTTCAGAAAACAACCAAAACATCGGATCAAGTAGTAACGTTTCGCAGGTACTCCCTCCGTTTGGAAATATAAGACGTTTTAGATTTTGAATCGAATATATCTAGACATCTTTTAGTGTATAGGTTCGTCAAGGTTCGGAGTGAACCTTACACTAAAATGTGTCTAAATACACTCATAGCACAAAGCTAAAATGTCTTATATTTCCGAACGGAGGGAGTACACACGTCCGAAATTCACGTCAGGCAAGCTCACTTGCATGCCATCCAGAAAAAAAATTAAATCAAACCAGTATCGTCAGAGTCTGTATGACTTGAACAAAACTCACGGTTCGCTATAGCGCGTCTGGATGGTTCTAGAGGATCCGACGGTCATGGATAGAAAATTATGTTTTCACGTGATATGCACCAACACATGCCCCAAATTTTAGGTAACAATCTAAATTATCCTGATTCCACACTAATTATGCTAATATCTTCTTCAAGACCATTGCCACATTCACTTGGTTTTGTGGGAGAGGACCCCAAGCCCACCCATGTAGGGCCTCAGCGGCTCCGGAACCACCACAGTGCCATCCTCTTGCTGAAAATTCTCCAGAATAGATATGATCAGACGAGGAACAGCGACTGCTGTCGCATTGAGTGTGTGGACAAACTGTGTTGGGCCTGAACTGCCCCCCTTCCCTTTCTTAGGGTTTGTCGCTGATGGAGGCTCCGAGGGTGCTGGACGGAACCGGATGCCTAGCCGCCTGCTCTGGTAGTCCGTGCAGTTTGAGGCACTCGAGATCTGCCCATTTTGTTCAGAAAGCATCAGCGGGACTGCTCAAAATGGACAAAACTTGAGAGGGGCATCAAATATGTGTTCCTTACCTCACCGTACCGCTCTAGGCCTGGCATCCATGCCTCGATGTCATACTTTCTGTAGGCTGGTGCGCCCAGATCCCCTGTTGCCATATCCAAAGTTCTACAAGAGAGAAGAATATTCTTATCAGTGTTGGAATGTTTATGAAGTGGAAACTCACAAGATAAGGACATACTTGAAATGAAGTCCAAGTGATGCATAAAGATCCTCTTCGATGGTAATAAGTTCTTCATGGTACTTGTCACTTTCCTCTGGTCGGCATAATATGAACATCTCAACCTTGCTAAATTGATGTACTCGGTAGAGGCCCCTATTCAAGACAGGTTGACTGAAACTCAGCAACTTTATGAAAGACTATATACAATGTCAGAAATTGAACGATCCATCAACAAATCTTGAAACCTCGATATGAACATACTATGATCAAACTTCATAAATCAATAAACACACTCAACAATTCTCAAGATAGTCTTCAAGGAAAGAAGAAAAAAGAGATACCTAGTGGCAGCACCTGCAGCACCAGCTTCTGTGCGAAAACAGTGTGAATATGCCACATATTTTATAGGTAAATCAGAGTCAGGAAGTATAGAGTTCATATGGATGCCTCCAACAGGAATTTCTGCAGTGCCTATGAGGCACTGATCACTGCCATCTATGGAATAGACCTACATGAAGATAGCATAAGTGATTAAATAAAATTTCTATCTATAATAAGGGACATAAAGATGACAAAAGGTATGATATAATTCTTGCATAGTACTATCAATACTAACAAGATAGAGATACCGATACAACGTGTCATAACACAACAGCACAAACTATATACTACAGAAAGTACAACAACTGTGTATGCTACTGTCATAAAACAACGGCACAAAATATGTACTAGAGAAAGTATATACTACAGAAATTGCACTTATATAATTCTATTGCGTGAACATCTGTGCAAGAACCTGATAATGGAGCCAGTTCTGAAACTCCTAACATCGTCATACATGTTGTTAACTATGTAGTATGGTACAGTCTTGTCTGCTATACTTTTAACTATACCTTTACTATTTACAATCCAATCTATGATCATTACAATGAGCAGGACACCAATATAAGCACAAGAACAATTAAACATGTACCTCCCTCTAACAAAATTTAAAATAATGGAATAGAAATTGGTAATGGACCTGCATTGACCAGCACAGCAACCTGGCCGCATAGTAGCGGTTAATCAAATAATCAGCCAGAGCAAGCAGATATTGATGGAGAATGCATCAAATAAAAACGAAAATACTACTAACCCAGTGACATGGATACATAGTGCTTGAGTGGCTATATAACAAGAAATGTAAAAATACTATGCTTACAAGGGGACTCCATACCTGTGTATTTTGGGTCCTTGGCTGGAAACCACATCTCTCAACAACAGATGACCTTACAATCTCTGGAGTTATGAGTGGTGTGAAACCTTTCTTTGAGACCTCGGCAATAGCCCAATTTACAAGGGACATTTCCAACAAAACAGCTTCATTCTTCAAGTAGTAGAACTTTGAACCACTGACCTGTGCAGGACAGTACAATTTTTGTAAAAGTTGTAGGACAAATCTGGGCATCTACTCATATTAGGAGTTCATACTTCGTATTACAAGGGAAAATAAAGTAATTAAGTACAAGTATCCTCTAGAACTAAAATAGTTGGCACCCACTAATGATTCTTCCTGATTCCTCATCATTCAAACACGTCACTAAAATAATTTCAACCGTCTGATAAAATCAAGCGAGACCACCGTTGCTGATCTATTGGAGCTATTAGTAGTAGTTTTGTTATTCTTATTTTGGTTTTCACTTTAGACCCCATCATGATACTATTGTGCTATCAATACAAATATGTGATGATATAACTCTCATTGTTGTTGTATATACATGATTTCAGATTTGTTTCTCCATTATTACGGATTTATTTATTTCAGATTCATTTTGCATGTCCATGGGTTATATGATCCTTAGCTAAATATATGTGTATATATAATGTAGTGAATTTGTTTAGTCAATAATTCAGTCTACTCGTCAAAACCAAAGAACTGAAAGGCTTTGGCACCAGTATTTCTATAACTGATTACAGCCAAGCATTTCAAAATGTGTTTTCTCTATTATGTAAATTAGAGTTGCAATTTTTTGGGCCAACATAGCCAAATCTCCTGTGCAGTTACATACATGTATTTGTAACAAAATATCATTAAGAGTTTGTAATCCATGTTCTTTCTGCATAAAAACAGTTCCATAGCTTTTAATTCTAATTGGTATCATGTTTCAGCTTAGGTACCACTATATAAATATCTATTCTATACTGATTTATATGATTATATCCCTTCTTTTGCTGCAGGATGTAATAAATCCCACGGATCACACAGTGTATCGTCTAGTTGTGTTATTCAATGACTGGTATAGCATGCTGTTTAACAATGTAAGTTAACAAAATATTGTCGTAGCTATACCTCAGAAGCTGCATCAAAATCAAATAAATCAAGGTCCTTGCCCAGCTGAATGTGATCTTTGATGGTGAAACTGAAGTTTCTCTGACAGCCTACCTGTATGACATAACCGAAACGAATTAAGAAACACCGAAGACGGCAATCTGTAATATTCTTACTAGCCATGTCACTCCAGGAAATTTCTGGGCGTGGCCCGGCATTGTAAGAAAACTGTACATAAATGGCATAATTTGTAAAAACAGAAGCACAAAAACTGCAGGTGAAGTTATACAGAAATCTACTACCTCCTTTCTGATGACAGAGTTTTCTTCATCCCCTACGGGGACATCTGGATGTGTGGTATTAGGAATACTTTGTGCTTCTAACTGAAGCTTATCAGTTAACTGAACAAGATTCTCTTCCAGCACAATAAGGCTTTCTTTCAGGTTCTTGCCTACAATATCCCAAAAATGAGTTAAAAGTTATTAACTTGTGCATTCGATTTGCTTATACTTGACTTTCCAAAACACGTATCAATTATACCTTCGTCAACAAGGGCTTGGCGAACAGATGGGTCAAGTTTCCCTTTCATTTTGTTGGCAACAGCATTTCTTTCAGCTCGGAGCCGTTCGACCTCCTGCCATCTGCCATCATTAGGAATTGTTGCCATGCTTTTGTTACCACCATATTATATACCAGAACTAGTTAACCAATTGTATTCAGTTAATGAATGCAAAGACGCATGGCTTCAACAGGACGAAGGACCTTCTTGAATGGAATAGTTTAAAGGGCAATAGAATGTGCGGCATGTACTGAAATGTGGATGAACGAAGTCCACAGGGAACTTAAAAACTTTGCAAACCGACTAGGCTACACAACAAATTGACTAGCGGGAAAATTTTAAATCACTTCAGGGCAACCAAAGTCTACTAACGATTGAGATTTCCATAATACGGGCATACTCTTCTAATTCAATGTTGACGGTGGCAAGAAAAAATGCACGCCATAAAATATCATCAGAAGGTATATCTGGGAGGGGTACGAAAAAGCTCAGGGTTAGCATGATGTATGAGTTACCACTTATCACAAGGCATATCTGGAAGAGCTCAACAAAAGCTCAGGGTCAGTATGTATGAGTTCCTCCGGCCCTACTTCAAACATTCATGGGTAGCAGCCAAAATACTCCCTCCGTCCGGAAATAAGTGACTTGGATTTGTCTATATTCGTATGTATCTACACACTGAAACACGTCTTGATACATCCAGATCTAGACAAATCCAAGTCACTTATTTCCGGGCGGAGAGGAGTATATTACCAAGTTATACTAATATGAGTGTTGTTCCAGTGATCCTATGGTGTAAGGAGAATATATGCTATCTCCAGAGTACTTGCTTTGATGGGCAGCTCCTAGACATGTTCCTGGGCATACTAACTTGATGCCTACTCAGACATTTCATAACGTGGATACATACACAAACATCGAACTAACAACCATGATTCACAATTTATTGTGTTCCGACTTCTATAATGCACACAGCTACCACATGGTACAGTAATCACGACTCATGGCTAGCTGCCATTGTCCGAAAGCAAGGGCCAGATCATCAACCATAGGACAGCTCAAACAGCAACTCATGTATAATCTTACAGCAACCCAATACCTAGTAAATCATGTTCTTTACCCGTGAAAGCTATCCGTTCTAATGGAATACAATCCAAAAAACAAATCCGAAGTGCAGCAGTAGCAATAACAGGCAGGTCCCTGACCTTCTGCAGCGCGAGGTACTGGTCGTAGAGCTGGAGGACGACGTCGAGGTTGGCAACGGAGTTCCGGTTCAGGATGTTTGTGGCGACAGCATCCCTATTGTCCCGGATCCACTTGAAGTCTATCGCCGCCTTCCACTGCGGCGTCGTGGCACCACCACCCGCGCCGCCGCCGCTGCCTGTACCCAAACCCACACAGATCAGTTGGCGGGAAGAGATTAAACAAGATGGTTTCATCTTAGGAGTTCGGGGATTTTTACCTTTGGTATCGGGTTCGACTGCGGTGGCGGTGGCGGCGGAGGCCGAGGAGAGAAAGCGGACAGGATGACGGCGGAAGAAAGAGCATGTTAGGGTCCGAAGGGGGGACAGGGAAGGAGTGGTGGCAGCGGCCGAGGAGAGGTACCGGCCGCAGGTAAGCATCTCGCCGGAGAGGGAGATGGCCGGCGGGCGGCGGATAGGGGGATAAGAGATTAAGAGACTTGCTACCTTGATGGGAGCCGATGCGATATCAACCGTCCGATCGTATTACTTGGCTTTGATAATTTTGACTACCACGCAAAAATTGCAAAGGGAAAAGTAGCCGAAATCCACATATTTCAAAATATTTAAAAAATAGAACAAATATATGCATATACATCTAGACATTACATGTTCATACACAAGTTTTCGAGAAAAAAGAACATTTTTTAACCACGGAAAAGACAAATTTCATGTTGAAACAAGACTATTCACGGATTTTTTTTGTCTTTTTTACATATGCCACATAAAATATTCATTTTTTCTAAAAAACTTGTGTACATGCCACATTTTTGTTCAAATTTTTTTTGACATTTAAATTTTTTATGTATTTTTTATAATATGTTCATTTGCACACGTGAGCCAAAACACACCTCAAAAAAATAGGCGGTAGTTTCTTTTTAGAAAATGATACTCCTCCCCGAGGATCCCGTGATTTTATCCCCCGGGTCGTCGGGTCGAGTAACACGCACGTGCACCAGGGCGTGGTGGGGTCCGTCTACCTTATCTTCTTCTCTTCAATTCCTCGTCTATGTTTCTCTTCTTCTCGACATCCATGGCCACACACCTTCCTTATGCCACCGGCCGCCCCCGCCTACCACGCGTCAGCGTCGTCTCCCGTGGCCATGCTCCTCTACCATGGGCCCCGCGTCAGAGTTTGCCGCCGTCGCGATGGACTTCGTTGCCGCCGTGCTGCTATGGGGATCCCACGCCATGGACTTCCCCTGGGGACTACGCGCCATGGACTTCACCCTAGGATCGCGGGCCTTTGAGCTTTTTTGGTTTGCTATGTGCGGCGGTGCTGCGGGACGTCCAACAGTGCTACATGCAGCGGCGCTACGAGACCTTTCGGTGGGTTTGCTGCAAAGGTGTATGAGGGCCAACCAATGAGGACCCTGTTGGCGATGATCCGACGGTGGAGCTGTTGCGAGCAGGAGATCAAGGCAAGGGATTGCTACCATGGTGGATGGTGTTTTCTATGACCATGCGAGTCGACCTTGCTGGAGCTGGATGCTTTTATTTTTTGCTACACATTTATTTATTTATTTTGCTACTTCCACATTTTTATTGCTACAACCGCTCTCAAGGTTTGCTACAAGGTCTCCGGTGAGAGTTGTCGTCGATGTCGGTTTTGCTATATTAGAATAACTTTTTGCTACATCCGTTTTGTTTACATTTACATAATTTTTGTGCTACTAGGTCTCCGACGAGGTCTTCCGGCAGAGTCCCCGGCGAGTGTGATGTTGGTTCTGCTATATTAGCATTTATTTTTGCTACATTAGCACACTCTTTTTGCTATAGAGTCTTCAGTGAGATCTCCAGTGAAGTTTCCGGTGAGACAGTCTTTTTCATTCTTATTTCTAGAGCGAACTTTTTTTGCTACTAAAGGAAATATGCCCGAGAGACAATAATAAAATGGTTATTATCTTATTTCATGTTATGATAGATTTTTATTTCTCATGCTATAATTGTGTTAATTGGAAACGTTAATATATGTGTGTTTAATAAATAAATAAGAGTTTCTAGTTATGCCTCTCATATAAACTAGCTCGTTAATTAACAAGATGGTCAAGATTTTCTAATCATGGACATTGGATGTTGTTAATAATGAGGTCACAACATTGGTGGAATGATGTGATGAACATTCATTCGAAGTATAGTAATATGATCAGAATCATTATGTTTACATTGCTATAACATCATGCGTGAAAGGGTAATTGCCCCTATGTGTGGTTTTGGTGATTAATGACAATCTCTATGGACTAATGTTTTTATTGAGTTTTATATGAAGGAATATTCCATAGGTCATGCATGTAGTCCATATGTTGGATTCAAGTATGGATGCCATGAAGATAAAGATATACCTTGAGTTTTGGCATCAAGATCATCAAATTGAAGAGAAGAATATGATATGTTCAAGATCTTGAGAGTGTGATCTCAATAGAAGAATTCAAGATATGGCTCTAAGCCGGTGTCATGATAGCCTTATTAGTTGAGCTATGGTTGACTAAGATTTAGAGCATGTAATCAAATGAAGAATTCTTTATGTACCTCAAGATATTGAGATGGAGCATGAGAAGATACTTGGTTGACCAATACAAAGAGTGAAGAGTGATTTCAAGTTGGTCAACACATGAAGCATAAAGAATGTACCACATGGATCTTGTGGTATGGTAAGCCTTGTCATTTATGCATCATGAACTAACCCATTATATATGTGCCTTTGCGTTTTCTATATGGGATAGGTATCTTTCCATGGGAATGCTTCAAAAGTGAAGATCTCATATAGCCCATGAGAGGATGACATCAAGTGGTGATCGTCATCAAAGTTTGAGAAGGGCAAGTTCAAGATAAGCATCTCGAGAAGATCATTTTCTTGAAGCTTGCCATCCATATTGGTGATAATGGACATGTGAAGATGTGTCTTAATGAAGCTATCCCATAGTGGATATATGGGGGAGCAAATTACGAGTCTTCACGAAGCAACAATGATCAAGTGATGCATTCTGGCTTGGATGGAGCTTGAAGCATTGTCATCAAGATCAAGCGGGATGCGCAAGGCAAAGGTATGGCATTGCTAGGTTTTCCTTTTACCGGTCTCAAGGTGGTTGTTGGGAGACCAGGTTATAGGATAGATAGCCGCACTATCAAGAGGGGCTTTCGGTTGGGTAACTTGATCACATCGTCATAGGGAGCTCAATCCTTTGCATACTTTGCATCTTCCTATTTTGTTGATTCTTGTTGTTTCTCCATGTGAGGTTCTTGAGCTTGTTGCTAGCTCTTCAACAAGCCCAAGTTCATCGAAAATGGAATTTGTATGCATCTTCTATGGCGTTTTCGAGTTTGAAGGTTTTACCGGTTCTTCTTATAGGGAAGCTTCATACCTTTCTTCATTTGGTTCTATCCTCCTTTGTTGGACTATGATGTTTATCCACACCATCTTGTTGATCTTGTTGTCCTCGTCAGAACAAGCCCAAGATCATCGAAATCGGAGTCCGGATGCAAAAGTTATTGCGTTTTTCGTGAAGTCTATTTCAGATCCAGTTCAACCGGGATTCATACCGGGATGCCCAGTTTCACAACCGAGTCTAACCGGGATTACTCTCTGTACCCCTTCCCGGTTAGATCTGGTTCAACCAGGATTCAACCGGGTTCAAACCGGGATTCAACCGAGCCTAATACCGGACCGTTCGGTTTTTGGGCCGGTTCAACCGAAATTCAAACCGGGTTCGCGCAGATTTCTCCCAACGGTCATATTTGCTTTCCTCTATAAAAGGGGGTTCTTCCCCCAACGTTTTTGGGGGGTTCTTGGGCTTGAAATTTACCTCCATTATTGACCCTCTTGAGCTTGCTCCCTCCCTCTTCCCTTCTATGATTCTTGCATCTTTTTTAGGGCTTTGGAAGAGGAGATCTAGATCTATAATCCCCACCAATCAATTCCTCCTCTAAGTGAGGGGAACCCATTGGATCTAGATATTGAAGTCAGTTGTTGATTTCCACCATTGTTCTTCCTCTCTAATTCCTCCATAGCACTTGTTGTTTTGGTGGGATTTGAGAGTGAGGGATTTGAATGCCCTTGGTGTTCTTGCTTTGCATTCTTGCATAAGTGTTGAGATCTCCACTACGATTTGTTCGAGTGAGAGACCGTGAGCTTTTTGCTCTTGGAGGGTGACCTCCTAGTTGGCTTGGCGGTTGGTGCCGCGGTGTCCTCTTCGTGGAAGATTGTGAAGAGACCTGGGCTTCTCCTTCGTGGAGCTTGCGAAGTGGTTGTGGAGCTTGCCATCTCCGGAGTGGAGGAAAAGCTAGCCATAAGGGAAGGGACTATTCCTTCGTGGGATAGACTTAAAGAAGAAGGCGAGCCTTCGTGTCGTTGGGAAATCCTTCGTGGAATCCCACACCTCTCCAACGTGACCTACCTTACTTGTAAGGGAACACGGGAATACATCTTCGTCTCCGCGTGCCTCGGTTATCTCTATACCCGAGCTTACTTTCCTTGTGATAGCCATCGAGCTTGAAGTACTTATATCTTGCCTATCACTTGTGGTATTTTTATCGTGCGCTATCTTGCTTATCTTGTTGTTGGTGCACCTAGTTGAGCCTAGTGTATTTAGGTTTTGTGCTTATAAAATAAACGTTAGTTTAATTTCGCATTCTATCAAGCCAAAACCATAATAGTTTTGAAATTGCCTATTCACCCCCCCTCTAGGAGGCATCTCTATCCTTTCAATGTGAAGTAACTTTAGTCCTTAGATCATAAGATCATGTCAATCACTAACACCAGAAGAGTAACTTGATAACATCAAACGTCACACCGTAATAGGATGACAATAAAGGTGGGTTCATATACTCTGAAAGTATTATGTAGAGGCTCATGGATCAAGAGTGGAATTTATCCATCCCGATGACGGAGAGATATACTATGGGCCCTCTCGGTGATATCACATTAACATAGCTTGCAAGTAAGTGATAAGATCACTAGAATGTTATATCAAGGGAACGAGAAAAGAGTACTTGTCGGTAACGAGATCAAACTAGGTATGGGGATACTGATGATTGAATATCGGATAAGTAATATATTGCGAGACAAAGGGATTTAGTTACGACGTTAAAGGTTCACACGATCACTAGAGTCATCGTTGAATGTGTGGGAGTCAGTATGGATCTTCAGGTCCCGCTGTTGATTATTGATCGGAGAGGGGTTTCGATCATGTCTGTATTATTCGCGAACCATAGGGTGACACAGTTAAGGAATACTGACACCATTTGGAGTAAATATGGTACTAGAGAAATATTACGAAAGCACTAAAATTATTTTGATGGATACCAGAATTGTTTTGGGTCAAATTGCTGAAATTGATTTTGCATGTGATATCGAAATGTTGCAAGGGGTTTTATGTAAATGTTTGTTAAGTAAAGTAATTAACAAAATTCCGAATAAAATAAATAAATATGTTTTTTATTTAATGAGAGATTTTATTAAATTTGGTGAAAAATTAATGCAAAGTGAGTGGCGTTGGTTTTAATGAGAGTGGGTTTAGTGGAAGCTACACTCACCATTATGGAGGGAGAGGTGGGGGCACCACCATGCCATGTGCATGGGCCCTTGGGGGCTGTCCCCTCCTATAAAAGGAGCTCTCATCGTTCTCCACTCACACACCTCCTCGTGAAGGATCTCTCTTCCCCTCTAGATTATTCTCATGGCTTCTGATTAGCGAAGTACATGTTTCCGGTGGCTTTTTCTGGAAGGATTTGTTGCTTCCGCTCCTTTGTTGGGTTACCAGACATGTGTGCGATCACGAACATACTGCTTCTTTGCGGTGCTGGACTTCATCACGACCTTGAGATCGACAAGTGAACGACTACATCATCCACGAAATTAGATTTCGTTAACAAAGCGTTTCGGTCTTCGAGGGTAAGATCTCTATGGATGTATATCCACTTGTTGATTGTATCTAGGTAGATAGATTTTGGTGCTTAGTTGTTCATATCGTAGGAAAAAAATTGTTTTTTATGTTGCAAACCCAACAGTGGTATCAGAGCCTGATATATGCATATATGCTTTCCACAGGTAAAACGCATATAATTATATGGACGTTGATAATCATGTTATTGCAGATTTTATGTATTTTGTATATTGGTGGCATAGTGGGATCAAGCGTCCCGGTAACTTTACATGTCCTCGCACATGAGACATGTTTCACGCTTGACATGTAGCTATTTTTGCATAAGTGTCTAGCGGGTGTTTGTCTCTCGTACTATAGTCAATATCTGATTTACAACAAGTTGCTAATAATTTGATTATCATCGTTGTGGTTCCATGTTAATAGGTAAGAATGGTTCTATCTCTGAAAGCCCTAAGCCACGTAAAAGCATGCAAAAGATAAACTAGAAACATCTAGTTTTTGGTTTTGCTAGGCAAGTGCTATGATATGGTAATGTTATAATTTATAGTATGGTTTGATGCTCTTGGAGATTATAACATAGCAAAGTGTAAGTTCCATAAACCTTGGACTTACATATATAGGAATGATGAAGATCATACCACGATGCACAAGATAGTGATCAAGTGCAAGAGCCATATCATATCACTTTTTGCATATGATGTTTGTTTGCATCTTATATTACGTGTATGGCGCTTTAGTAGCATTATAAGATGATCCCTCATTTAAATATCAAGACAAAATGTGTTCTTCCTTTAGTATGCATTGTTAAGAAAGTTCATCGTTTCAAGATACCACGTGATGATCGGGTGTGATAGACTCTACGTTCGCATACAACGGGTATAAGACAATTTTACACACGCGAGTACTAAGATTCTTACTTGGTGAGCCTAGAATGTACAGACATGGCCTCAGAATACGAATCGAAAGGTAAAGTGATACCTTTGATTCGTATTCATGGATGTAGTATAATAGCTTTTTGCCTAGAAGACCTAGGTTTAATCGAACCTCGGAAAGCACTGCTAAAAGGTAATAAGAAAGAACACGTCTACAAGACTTTGTTTGTTCGTTTTACCTTAGTTGACCGGACCAATCTAGTTTACTTTATAACGGGGTTAAATCAATGGATGGAGATAGGCCAGGGTTGAAGATCCACCTGCAACTGCGCATCAAATAGGATGAAAGATAATAATAAGCATAGGTCATGTATAGTGTTTGTATTGAGATAATCTTTTGTGGGCAACACATCCTAATATTCTAGAGACCCTGTGATGCAGCGAGCATAGCAATATACTTTTAATCCAACCGAGAGTACACCGAAGCCACGGGTTACAAACGATTATTAAGTATAAACACAGATTAAAGCTTTAAGTGGTGATGTTGTTGTTGATCCTGAATGGGGTGCTAAGCGAAGACCGTACTTCCCTTTCTGTCACTGATTTTCCTATGAGATCACCGCTAGCCAAGTATCTCACCTCAAGCCTTTATCAATCTATGGGATCTTGGGTACCTACAAGTCCACAGATCGAGACGAGAGACGAAGAAACAAAAGATACAAATCACGAATCTAAACAAAATATAATTCTCCCATGATCTAGATGCACATAATTGCCGTGAGGTTTCTCCCCAACCCGCAGCCCGTGAGGACTAGTCACTCATAAAAAATAGACCAGAGATAGAAAATATCATGCAAATACTTAGATTGAAATGAAATATTCTTACAATGGTCGCTAAATCACAAGGAGATCTAAAAGTACAAAGCAATGGCTATGGCTAGTGGAGGGATGGATGGTGGAAGTGATGAACTATGGATGAACAATGGTGTGGATTTCCTTTGGGGGTGTTGTGATGCAATCTGAGAATGGCGACCCTCTGACCCGCGGCTAGAGCCTCGAAATATATAGGGGCCTTCACGAAATTTGTAGGGTTTGACGAGACGAAGCCGTCGCCACCTGGTACGGGCGGGCGGTACGGGTGGACCACGCCCGTACCAGTGGTCGTTAAGACTTCAAGCGCCTGGGAAAGCTTCTCCAATTACTTGGCCGTGTGTACTTCCTCAAAATCCTTCATTATGACTCCTTATTTCGCCTTAAAAGCAGTGATGTCAGGCACAACATAATCAAAAAAGGGATTTGCATATCTTTTGCAATTATTAGTCATTAGTGGCAATAGTTGAGAGTTTCTTTGGCAATTGCTTGACCAAAAACAATGTTTAAACACATTGGAAGATGGCAAAAATCGGATCCACCAACTTCCCCAAAGCTCAAACCTTGATCATCCTTGAGCAAGAAGAACCAAAAGAACTATAAGGAATTCAGTGTTTAAACTTGAAACAACAAGAATAAGAGTTCACTTACAGTCGGTAGTCGTATGTACTCAACACTTCATTAATTTGCGAAGCTTATCAAAGTTAGAGAGATGACAAGAATACTATACAAGCTTCGGTAATTCAAGATAATCAAAGTAAAGTTTAATATAAGTATAAATAACTAGAAGTGTAGGAATCAATCCAATTCCTCTAATTAACTCTCAGCTTGCCAAGGAACACTAGGATGTTTAAATAGCATAATTGAGTAAGAGAGTTTCATGTCCCAAGTAGTATAACAATGAAGTGTCTTATTTACGCCCATATCAATAAATCAAGTCAATCTAAAACACTTCTAATCCTATCATTGTCTTTCAAGAAAAATTCGTAAAGTAGTAATGAGACCATGCCAATGACTTGTTATGTGGATCCTGATAGATATCTTTTTTCTTTCTTTCTTTTTCATCACATTTTTTCAAGGATCGTTGTTTGTTTCTTTCTGCTAGTATTTGCACAACCTTTGAGAGTACCAATACTTTTGTCCATATGTTAACACGGATGCCAATCATGTCATCAACTCATAGCCAAAATCCGAGGTTATTCCACAGATCGTTCAAAAGCTAGCGGAGTTGTTGGCATCCCAAAGGTGTGCTTTAGAGACATAGAACAAAGTTGTCTTGTATCTTTCTCTCTTTTTTTGAGCTAGAACCACGGTTTGATCCACAAGGTTATCTTTGGCATGCATCACAATTACCACTAGACTTTATTTCAATCAAACAATTCCTTTCATGAGTGTCGTCGAGACTATCAAAATATCTATGGGGTTTAAGTACAATCAAGGGTATACTCTCAAGACAATCATTCATAAAACAAGTCGTAAATTTCAGACCTTTTCTTATTGTACTTGTTTGGCATTATTATTTCCAAGGCAAGACTCGGTTAACTAAAAGAACTAGAGCAAGAGCTTCAACAACTAATCATCATACTAATAAAAAGCCTTACTCTAACCATATTAAATCACTTCCCACTAGCATAGCATCTTAGCAAATCAACCAACTAAGATAAACAATTCAAACTTCATAAGTGGGAGACATAGGACATACCTCTCATAAGTAACTTCATGATCCTCTTTCTTATAGGGATGTTTTCCTTCAAAACTCAAACACGATTACTCTCGAAATGATATTAAAGCAAAGAGGCAAAGTATGAATCGACGTTTACGAAAAAAGGATAAACGGAAAAATCTTTTTGTATTTTTGAGGATAGGGATTAAAGAATAGAAAAGAACTTGCGACCAAGCAAGGGTAAAAAGAAAAACAAACGGAAAACAAAGAAACTAAAATGAAAGCAAATTAAAAAGCAAAGGAAAAAGTAAAGTGTTGGAACAAGCCAACACGAGTGTTTCAAAGCTCTCAAGGAGCTGGAGTATAGCCTCGTTATTACACAAATAAATTTGCTGGGGGAACACATCCCCAAGCAAAGGCTTTTGCAAGCCCTTTTGTTGCCCATTATGGTGGTGGTGGATAATCTCCCACGTTCCATTGGATGCTCTAATCATGGAACTGGGTGGCGAGGCTTGCAGTGGCATCTCGAAAGTTGATGGAGAGGTTGTTCATGTTTTGAATATTTCCTTCGAGTACATATATATCTTCATAAGTGGGGTAGTAGTTTGGTGGCTGCACATCGTGTTCGGGTCCTTCTTGTTCTACTTCTTCATCTTCTCCTCCTCCCATGGGTATTTCTTGTTGAGGTAGATTATCTTCGACCTGCGCGTCATAACACAAACATCCATCCTCGATAGAGAATAAACCATTAGGAAAAGGAGCAGGGATCAAGTGATCCGCTCCAAGTATATTGAAGAAATATCTACCATGATTTTTAGAAATCATACCACATGCTCTTATAGTAGATGGACCGAGACGGTTACCTCCAGTCAACGGTTGGATATTACCTAGGTTGATGTGAAGTGCGCGTGCAAGAACGGTCACAATTCCTCCTCCACATATGGGTCCTTGAGATTGAAGAGCTTGATGCTTAAGATAAAACACAAGTAAAGCGTCCAAATTTGGTGTTAAGTTACAATTGATAAGTGCAGCTTTTGTGAGGATCAACATGTCCTCCTCATTAACTCTTGTAAACTCACCACATGCCTGCAATGTGTTAGCAATAACATAGAACAAATATCGAATAGCAGGATGATCAATTTGGTTCCCCTTGGGTGTGTGTCCAAGAGTTCTCATCAAGTTAAAATATTGTGAAGCGAAAGGATCTAAAACTGTAGCCCCCCGGTAAAACCACTACTAGAAAATCACTGTGTTTTTGTTTTGTGCATCATCATGACCGCATGCTCATGTCATCATGCCACATTGCATTTGAGCATTGTCATGTCATCATGCATGGTTTGCCTAAAACTATTTTCTAAAAGCCTAGTTTTGTTTTCTAAAATATTCCATGTCCTTATTCAAATCAAAACCCTGGTCTCTTTCGGATATTTTGTTTGTCTAAAAACAAATTACAAATATCTCTTAAAATAATAACCAAAAATTATGTTATTTTTGGGAGACAGCCAACCAGGCCCAAAAGCCCAGCCGGCCATCTCCAAACCCTAACCCTAATCCCTAACCTAAACCACCACCCACACCTAGCCGTGTGCATGTTCTAATGCATATATGCATGAAACCCTCTTCCCTCTCTCTACTCTAACATAGCCGAGCCACACATGACTCATGTGGCAGCCCCTTTCTTTCCCTTTTTCTTGTTTCTACCCAATCTAAGCCCATAGAGTGGACAAGGGCCAGCTGCACCAACCCCTGCCTCTCTCTGCACCATGTTGCCACCGAACCCTCTCTCCCCTCTCTCTGTTTATCTTCTTGGCTTTGATCATGTGCCAAGCACCTGCCAACAACCATGCTATCGCGTGAGCCTCCTCCCCCACCTTTTTTCCCTGGCAAAAGCACCAGCAGTGGGCATCGCCTCAACCACCCTCCTCTCCTCTCCATCTCAGATCAGATCGGCCTCCCCCTCTTACTTCCCAAGCCAAGCAACCACAGCACTACCATGCCGCCGCTGCTGCACTCCTCTAGCTCCGTAGATCCTCCGCCTCCAGCGCCTCTCCACCGTGTCCGTGGTTGTCGGCAATGACTCTGGAGCTACCCTGCAGAAGCCGGTAAGCCACCGCACGCCCGGTGCCAGACACTGTCGCCGCGCACACGCAGGTCACCATCGCCGTCCATGTTGCCGCGTCTCCGTCCTCTTCCCCTTCTGCAAGCGCCGCTTGTACAGGAGCACGCTGGTAAGCTCCATGATCTCCCCAGCTTGTCCCCTTTTCTCTCTTGTCCTCTAGACGAGCCACTGATCTGTCGGACACCCATGTTTGTGACGCCACGCTCGAGCTCTCCCCGGCGAGTTCCTCGTCGTCGTCCTGTCCCAGGACCTTATCTTGCATCCTCTCACTCTGGCGCCCCCACCCAGCATCTCCGCCGTCCAGAGGACCTCGCCGTTGCCGCGTCGATGCGCGCTCGCGCCGCTCGCTACCGCTGACAGTCACTGCACGCACGCACTACAGCATCTTTGTTCCCGAATTATTACCGTCTCGTACACTCCATCTATGGTGCTATTCTTTGCATGTATGTCTTCTCAGTAAAACCATCTATCTAATTCATCAAACGGAGATCAAAATGGTGCCCCGAGTCGATCGTAATCGTCAACGAAACTTTGCTCGTTTTCATCTGTTTTGCAGTCCGCCTGACAGCCGTTGTGCCCCTCTGTTCGTTGCAATCTCACACCCGGCAAAGCCTCTGTATGGTGAATCTTTTCAACCGAAGTTGGTCTCGGGATATCCAGCTCCATGCAGGTTCAAATCTCAGGCAAAACGGCGATCTACAGCTCTCGCAAACTTCATTCGAAGTTTGACGTTTCTCTGTCTGCGACTGTAGCTAATCCCTAGAGTTTCAGTTTGATACCAAGTTCAGTTCGTCAGTTATAAGCTCTCAGCATCTCCCTCTTGTTCTATTCAAAAGGACTTGAGCGTCGTGCATATCAACAACTTGACTGGTAACCTAGTGGCCGCCTCCCCTGCTCTGTTCCAGCGATCCAAGGATCAAATCTCAGATAAGCAGTTTATTCTTTTGTCAATCTTTTTTCGTCAGTGACCTCAACATGGCCAGTCTAGTGGTTGCAGCCAGGCGCCTCTACTACTCCTTTTCAGAGATCAAACCACGACGTCCATTATATTTTCTTCCCATTCCTTTTATCCAATTTCTTACCATAGTTTCACTTCCCACTTTTTAAGCCAAAACTTTTTGGAAATCTCAGTCAGATACAGCTCGGATCTCTACTCCCTTCTCTGTCTTCTTTTTCCTTTTTGTTTATAATTTGCAAATATTATTTCCATAATGTTTGATCTGTAAGTCTAACTGATCGATGCGATATATGAAAGTTTATCAGAAAAATGCATAGAATCCAAATATGACATCCATATTCCTGTTCGCACCTTGCATATTGTGGGTTGGGCATAGTTCGCATAAAACCTAATATGCAATATATGGAATACAAGCGAGGGATTAATATTTAAATGTCCCGGTTCCATTTAAAATTGTGTAGCACACTCCTTGCCATTCTTGCGGGTTCATCATGTTTAAACAACATTTAAATTGCGGGTATCTAAATAACTTGAATTGCCTAATTAATTGTCGGAACCTAGTTCCGCTTAATATTGCCTAGTCGCATTGCATCTGTGTCATGTCATACATCACATGCATCATGCCTGATCTTCTGCCGTAGTATTAAATCGCTTAATATTGCCTAGTCGCATTGCATCTGTGCCATGTCATACATCACATGTATCATGCCTGATCTTCTACCGTAGTATTAAATGGTGTATCCGGTGTTTCTTCTAGTGTTTGCTTCTTTGCGGATTAGGCCAATGAGTGGATGCGAGTGTCGACAAGTTCTTCGGATATGAACCTTTGGCAGTGTTTCCCAGGCGAGCATCTCCCCCCTTTCTACCTATTTTGCTTTTATAGTCTTTATTTTCTCCTGTTGATCTACTGCTATCCATGTCACTATGCTTTAGTTTCCGTGCACCAGTTATATCCCGTGCAGCCTCTATATTGCCATGGACACCTCCTAATACCTGTTGTTTGGTAGATAGCTGGCCTTGCGAGTCGTAGTTGCTTGCTCAGGTGCAATCTCGTGTTGTTGAGTACCACAGTTGTTGGTATACTAGCAGATGTTTATGGTGGAGATGATCATGACTTTAAATAAGACTATTAAAATTCTAGATATAACAAATGCAGAGGCATTGGTGGGCAATAGATGTTATTTGGTTCTTTCACGCTCACTTGTGTCCCGTAGGACCCCGAGTACTTGATACTTGTTCCTTGACTATTCGCAGTATCCACATACGGGAGAGTCTATGAATCGCCCTGAGCCAGAGCTTGATTCATTTCTATTTCTTGGGGCCACAAACTAGTTTGGGGTTTTATTTACTATCCTGTACTTATGCCATGTTACTGTTTTATTAAGATTGTGCGTGGAGCACCTGTACTGTTTTGGATGCGGAGTGTTTTCGCGGTATCGACAAGGCCAGTCACATTTTCGGGTTCCCAGTCGTTTACAGCCATTGACGCAAACCTTGGGTCCGTCTCGGAGCCGGCCAACTTCGTTACGTGTAGCTTAATGGGGTGGCCCCCCTGAAATATTTATGAATCCTGTGATTGCTTTGTCGTGAAAGCCTCGTTGGGTTTTGAGTTGGTTTTTCCGAGGTTGATCGAGTGTGTGTTGCTATTTGTGCACCCCTGCAGGGTAAAACTTTCTGAAAGCCGTGTCCGCGGTTATGGATGACTCGGAGCACAGTATCTTGATCATAGACAAGCATAACTAAAGTAGTGCTATAAATTTGACTTAATATGTGACTAGTAATTCAGCTTCACTACAATGGAATGGATAATAAAAATGCCAACAACTAGTAGATCTGTGGTGATCTGTGTCATACTATACCTGCCTAGTAAGTAGTGCAACTCCAATAGAATGTGATAAAAGTGCCCACAACTATTGGGTTTTGGGATTCCTCAGGACAATTATATCTGACTAGTAAATGTTCCAACTACCACGGAATGGTTAAGTAAAACTTCCCACTACTTATGCTTCAGGATGACTCATGCTATCTATATTTGATTAGTAAGTGCTGCAACTATAATGGAATGAGTAAAACTGCCAACTGTGTGAGTTCCTTGGCCCGACTTCCTCGTTTGGTCTCGAGGGGGAAGTACCAGGATGGGTATGTTTGGTGTTAGTATCAGGTAGGATCCGAATAGGTCTTTCTTATTCCTCTCTAATAGCCGACAGTTGTATCGAGTCTCTATAGGTTGTTTAGTGCATGCTTCGCTGCCGCTTCAGCCCACCATACCTATCTAGGCGAGAGCCGCCGAATTCTAGCCTCGCCGTGTACTGGCCTCAGTACTGGCGCTCCTCTTTTTTCCTTCGCCCTTTGTCGGCATCCTTTTTGTTTAGCAGGTACGAGTTCGACGTCGTTAGCAGGGTTACCCTTCCGGCTTGGCCTAGGCAGGGTTATGGACGCCATTGGTTATTCTTCAGGGCTCTTAGCCCCATTTGCATCTTGTCCGTAGTCAGACGCTGTATCGTTTTCAAGGTGATTTGGATCTTTGTATTGTATATCTGTATTCTTGACTCGTTGAGTCGCTGTTGTATATATATATCTGTTCTGTGGGTCCCATCGAGGACTATTGTGTAATGGTAATACTTCGTTTTCCACCCGCACGAAAGTGCCTGGTGGGCGTCCTTGAATCGTTTCTATGCGGGTTTGACGGGAAGCGCTAAAACTTGCATAGGGTCGATTCGAGGGTGTTACAAAAACAAAGGTAGGTGTGCATAGATCGGTGGTGGTGTTGGTAAACCCAAAGCATTGAGCCCATTGGATGAGTGTCAAAGTGTACTCAGAGTTCATAAGGCAGAATTTAATTCGATCAACTCTGGGCCTTTGTTCCTCGGAACAACCATAAGGATCCACCGTATATTTCAAGGTACTAAAGAACTCAAGCGTCAAGCGGCGGAATGTCGCAACATCCTAAAAAACAAAATTGTATAAACCAACATTGTTGCAAAGTAAATCAAAATCAGCACGAATACCTAGTTGGTTTAGGATATAAGGGCACGCCCACTTGGTGGACTTGATCTCTCGAATATTGAGACGATCGAAACGAGTAAGATGGAACTCCTCGGTGAACTCGAAGCCAAGTGACTCGGGGGTTAACGTATCAATGGGTGGTGCGGAGGACTCCGCAGCCATCTCACGTGTACGACTCCTCGTGTTCATCTAATAAATAAAAACAAGACATAGTAAATAAAGATTGCTAATAAGTTTTTTGGTCCAATAAAAACATAGTACAAGTGATTCTCTACACTAACTACAAAAGAAACTTCTATAAAAACAATGCTAAGCATACTTAGTACCAAGATTGCATCAAGAACAAGACCCATGTCTAGATTGGCAATGATGAATGATTAAGACAAGCTTTTGCACAAATAAGTTGGAGATCGGAGAAGAATCATACCTTAGATCGAGTGAGTGCAAAGAACCAAAGAAAGATTAAGTTAATTTGGATATCCAATGGAGGTGGTTTGAAGTTTGGGGGAAGAAGAAAGAGAAAATGATGATTTTGGATTTTTAGGTTACCTCCTCGGGGTGATTATGGCGTCCGCGTACTTGGTACGGGCGGGCGGTACGGCCGGAGCCTGCCTGTACCGAGTGACTTACCTTGGGGGAAATGGCTGCTCCCAGGTAGTGCACTCGGTATGGGCGCGCGGTACGGTCGCGCGCGCCCGTACTGCTGATCATTAATGCTATGGTGACTTTGCTTGAAATCTGATGTTTGCTCAGGGTACGGTACAAGCGCACAGTATGGGCGCGTCCGACCGTACCAGTGGTCCTTATCGATACTGGTGCCTTCGGCAATCATCAATTTCTATCCCCCTTTGCCTTGCGGTGGTACGGGTGCACGGTACGGGCCACTCCGGCCGTACCAGTGGTTGTTATCGACACTGTGAACTACAAAAACTTAAGGAATTTGATTAGTAGCTCTATGCGCATGTGTACATCTTATCAAAAGGTTAGATAGCAGCAAAAACACTAAGTAATGATCCAGCAATACTTCTTAGGCCATGTGTTAGTAAAATAAAATATAGAGGATTACCTTATTTCTTCTCCTCTATCCATAGGTCTTATTGAACACTCATTATTAAAAACATAAACAAAAGAAAAACAAAACTAACATGAAATAAACCATAATAAAAACTTAGAGAAACTTTATTTCACATGGGTTGCCTCCCATGAAGCGCTTTTAGTTAAGGTTAATTAGCTTGACCTTGATGGCAATCACTTAGGTTTGGGGAGTGGAATGCCTAGGCCAAAATAGTTTGCTTTTAAAGTAATTACACCATCATCATCATTAGGCTTGGCCTTCTTTTTCCTAGCAAAGTGGACTACAAAAGGATCTCTAGATGGTAGCCCTATCCTTACATTCCCTTCATGTAAATTAATCAAAGGTTTAATAGTTCTTAGGAATGGCCTACCTAGAATTATAGGTGCTATGGGATCTTCAGGCATGTCCACAATAACTAGATCAATAAGAGTGGGATTACCTTTAATTTCAACAACTATATTTTTTTTGATCCCAACAACTTGTTTATAAGTTGAATCAGCTAGATGAAGTCTCAATTCAGTTGTAACAAATGGCCCTAAGTTTAACTTATCGAATAGGCTTTTGGAAATCGTTGAGACGCTTGCACCAAGATAACAAAGTGTGAATATCTCGTTAACTCCCAACTTAATTTTAATAGTGGGCTCAAATATATCATCTAGCTTAGCTGGAAGCTTACCAACTAGTCTTTTATACTCCATCTCCAAATAATGAACCTTAGATGCTACTTGTTGTATAAATTGTTGCTACATAGCATCATTACCTTGTTCTATACCTGGATTCTTAACGGTGATCATCTTCAATAGATCTTCCACGGTATATTCTGGTGTTGGCGCATTGATATAATCCAGCTCTTCAGACTTTTCATCATTGGTTACCACCCTCATCATTTTGAGGTCTTCTACCAGATTTGGCTCGGGTTTGCCTGTGAACTTTGCTAGTATGAGAGCTTGGCTCTCGGCTACTTTACCTAGCTGAGCTTCCACGGTCTTTGTTCTTTCCTGTAGAGCATGCACATCATTTCTAATTGCAACAACCTGGTTAGATAATCTTCCAAAACTACTTTCTTGGTTCTCCATAATATTAATAAGCATATTGTTTTGTTTGGTTTGAGCTTGCATAAATGTTCTAACAGTTTGCTCAAACGGTAGATTACCATGATTTGCTCCATTAGTATTATCATAATTATTATAAGGAGCTCCTACAGGATTAGTGTGATATTTTTGAACATTAGAAGCATAATTATTTTTCTATGCAGGATTAAAAGGAGTGTGAGCTATAAAATTAACATCATTAGCATCGGTAGTGATAGCATTAACTTGGGTATCTTCCTTACCCTTTACTAAGCTAAGCAACTCATCTACCTTAGATGTAAGCTCCTCATTGTTTACCTCGGTAATTGAACTTACTCTCTTTGAGGTTCTTTCCACATGCCATTGGGTATGGTTATTTTGCATATCATCAAGTAATTTCTTTGCAACACTCACATGCTTTCCCATGATCGTTCCTCCGGATGGCTCTGAAAAGAGCCATCTTCCACCGTGTTTAAACATTGTTTTTAGTCAAGCAATTGATAAGAAACTCTCAATACTTGCCACTAATGACTAATAATTGCAATGATATGCAAACCATCGCTTTGATTTGTGTTGTGCAGGAAATCATGCTTTTTAATGCAAAATATAGTCATAATGAAGGTTTTTGAGAAAGTCCACGCAACCAAGTAATTGTGGAGTCAATTCCAGGTGATAGCAGCCGTAACGACCACTAGTATGGGTAGGGCCTGCCTGTACCATCCGCTCGTACCTTGTGGTGGCGGCTCCGTCTCGTCAAACCCTACAACTTTCATGAAGACACCTATATATTTTGAGGTCTCAGCCGCATAGGAGGCCGTCATTCTCAGATTGCAACACAACACACCCCTAGGAGATCCACACCATTGTTCATCCCATCCATCTTCCATCCCCTCCATTAGCCATTGACATTACTTTGTACTTTAGATCTCCTTATGATTCCACAACCATTGTAAGAATATTTGATTTCAATATAAGTATTTTGCACAATGTTTTATATCCTTGATCTTATTGTTATGAGTGAGTAGTCCTCATAGGCTGCGGGTTGTGGAGAAACCTCGCAACGATTATGTGCATATAATATATGGGAGCATTGTGTATTGTTTGAAATAGAGATTTGTATCTTTTGTTTCTTTGTATCTTGTCTCGATCTTTGGACTTGTAGGTACCCAAGACCCCATAGGTTGATAAAGGCTTGAGGTGAGATACTTGGCTAGCGGCGATCTCATAGGAACCCCAGTGACAGAAAGGGTAGTACGGTCTTCACTTAGCGACTCATTCAGGATCACAACAACATCACCACTTAATGCTCTGATCTATATTTTACACTTAATAATTGTTTGTATTCTGTTGCTTTGTGGTGCACTCGGTTGGATTAAAAGACTATTGTTATGTTGGCTTGAAAGTGTAAGATGGTTTACCTAGAGGGGGTGAATAGGTTTCTACAAAATTCTTTGTAATCTTTTGCAAGTTTTAGGCTTTGCGGAATACAAGTGTGCCTAAATGCAAACTAGGTGAGGCAACCTAGATGATGATACAAGATACTTCAAGCACAAAGGCTATCACAAAGTAAACAACACAAGTAAGAGATTGGTTAAGGAATAACCGAAGCACGTGGAGACGAAGATGTATTCCCATGTTCACCACCTTTGGGAAGGGGGCTATGTCACGTTGGAGAGGTGTGAGGTTCCATGAACGATTCCCCAATGCCACGAAGGCTCACCTTCTTCTCCAAGCCTATCCCATGAAGGAATAGCTCACTTACTCGTGGTAGACTTTATGGTAGTCTCCAAACCCTCACAAACTTTCCATGGAGCAAATCACAAGCCGAATGCCTCCGGGCGATCCTAGCCGCCTAGGGTTTCCTACAAACCCAAGAGTAACAAGCTAACTCGATGAACTCAAGGGGGAATGAACTTTGTCTTGGTGGAAACATAGATCAGGACCTCCTCTTGCTTTCTACCAAAGGGATTTGGAATTGGTTGGATAGAATGGGAGATCCTCAAGGAATTGTGTTTCAACAATGGGGAGAGAGAGCTTTAAGAATGAGTATGTAATAGAATGCCCAACTCTCAGTGGAGAAGAAAGGGGTATATATAGTCCGGGGTGGAAAAGGAGCCATTTGGAGGGTCCTGTGATAGAACCGGCAATAAGTCCTTTGACGCTGATCCGTGCGCCGGAAATACCGATGGCAGTTCCGGTGAACCGGATGCCACGCTGGAAATTCTGGTGATGACCGAGAATTCCGGCGAGCAACCGAAACCCCATACAATAAGAAGTTTTGGTGCTCATCGAGAATTTCCAGCGGCGAGCCATACCGGCAGCGCCGGAACCCTCGCCGATTATGCAGAAACCTCCTGTAGCTCATTTTCCACACTGACTTTCTGTCACTATTCGAGTGAGTGTGTGGTTGAAGATATTATGATGTGTATGTGGTGTAGAACACCCCCAAAGAGTGCACCGATACCACCCATCTTAATAGTGTGGTGCTTCCCTACTAGACTCGAAAGGAAATAAGAGAGAAAAGCAATGAAAACACCAGCTCTTCACTTCAGAAACAAATGGGGGGTCACACACCGCCTCTCATCATCAAATGTGGACTATCACCTGTAGAGATACTAGTAGAAACAGTAGTACACTCTCTAGCTCCGTTGTCATGATTAACCAAAATATTAGATAAGGGCATTTTGCCCTTTCACCGCTGCATCACGGGGGCTCTAGTATATTAGGATGTGTTCCCACAAGAGATTATCCCTATTAAAACTTTACACATGACTATACTTATTATTATCTTTTATCCCATATGATGTGTAGATGCAGGTGGATGTTTAACCCTAGCCTATCTCCATCCGAATCAACCCATTATAAAAGTAAACTAGATTGGTCCGGTAAACGAAGGTAAAACAAAGAAACAAAGTCTTGTAGATGTGTCCTTTTTATTTCCTTTTAGCATTGCTTCATAAGGTTTGATTAAACCTAGGTCTACTAGGGGAAAAGCTATTATACTACATCCATGAATCCGGATCGAATGTATCAACCCTTTTTCTAGCATCGTTGTCGGGGAAGCAATTTCGCTATCCTGGCGAGGTTACTAGAGACCTTGTTTTTAGTTCTATTATTTGTTTGTAGTTTATTTCTTGTTATTATTTTACTTTCTAGTTATCTATTTTAAATCCCAAAAAAAATAGTTACATGTTGATGGGGTAATACCAATCGGGGTATACCCATGAAGTGGATTCGCCAGCTGGATCAAGCCGACTGAAGCCAAGCCCAGAGCGGGTCGACTCGCCAAATATGGCGACTAGCGTATACTGAACCCGGACGACTTGCCGACTGGAGGCCCAAGATAGCGACTTCAATATAAAGCCCATTAGTATACTTGTAAATCCTAACTGGCTGCATATATAAAGCCACCAGGGGCACCCCTTTGGGGGATCTCTCTCATATTAGATCTCATGAGACAGAACCATCTCTCTCCCTTCGCCTACAGCGACTCTCATGTAAACCAATCTATAAACATATACTGGATTGAAAGTAGGACGTAACAATCCTCCATCAAGGAGACCTGAACTTGGATACATCATGTGCCAATATCTCTCTCGGATTCTTCTACGTCGTCTTCCCTCCTCTACGTAAGCTACACTTTGTAGCATCTACCGTGCCAATGCCACGACAGTTGGTGCCCACCGTGGGGAAGCGGTGCTTGGAGATGATGATCCGGACGAGATCCCTTAGCATCAACAACTACCAGATTACGTCTGGTTGGTTCATCCGCACGATGCGCCGCGCTCAGCCGCATGGCCATGGCTGCTGATGATCTCATTGTTCCCTCTAATTGATTATTTGGTTAATTGATTATTCTAGTTAATCTAACGTTTTGTCTGCACGTTCATTATACACATTATTGGGAGATTCAATCTATGAATGCGAAAAATAGGTGAAAAGGTCTGGTACAATCTGTTTTTGGTGTTGGCGTCGATACCCGGAGACTGCGCTGGGCACGCTCTATTCAATCTCATCTTTTGATATGTCGATTACCGTTTGGAAAATTGAGTCCTAGATGGAAAGTCTGAGTCGAAAAGTATCTCTTAGATACGATCCATTTCCATGGCCATATTAGCCATGCGTTTGGCGCAGTGCCGAAGGAATTAATATGCGATCAACTACTACAGTTACACGATGCATCTACAAATCATCCCTTCACATCAGCACTGAATTGATTTGATTTCTAAAGAATCTCTATTGTTGATTATTCTGTACGGTTCATTATTTCACTTGGGATTAATCATTTATGTATTGTTTCACTTGGATCAATCTAGGACATTCTAATCAGTATAAACGCAATATGGAAGATGTGGAGATGGCCCGGTCCAGCGAAATCCAGCTGACTCCACCGCATGACACCGTCTGCTGCGTTAACTCTGCGCGTGCGCTCCGACAATAATCCGGCCGACTCCACCGCGTGGCATCACATGCCGCGTCGATTCTAACCAACAAGCCGACTCTTTCTGGCTAAACGCTGCACCAGTTCTCAGGAACTCGTCGCCGCGGACTCGCCACGCTCGGGGATCCGCCCGTCGCGAGCTCGCCCATCGCGGACTCGCCATGCTCAGGGACTCGCACGTCGTGATCTCGTCCATCTAGGACTCGCCATTCTCGGGTACTCACTCGCTGCGGACTCGCCACGCTTGGGGACTCGCCCATCGCGAGCTCGCCCATCGGGGACTCGCCATGCTCGGGGACTCGCTCCCGCGTATTCATCACACTTGGGGTACTCACCTGTTGTGGTCTCACTATGATCGTGGATCCTCCCACCGCGGACTCGCCACGTTCGGCGACTCGCCCTCCGTGAACTCGCCATGCTACCGGCTAAACATCGCATGACTTCGTCATAGCACGATCCCCGTCTGCCGTGTTGACTCTATGTCCGCCGCGTTGACTTCACCATAGCGTGCCCCCCATTCGCCGTGTTGACCCCGTGTCCTCCACGTCGACTTCGCCAAAGCGCGACCTCCATCCGCCACGTCGGCCCTGTGTCCGCCGCGTCGACTTTGCCATAACGTGACCCATGTCCGCCGCGTCAACCCCGTGTCCGCCATGTTGACTCCGCAAAAGTGTGCCTATCTTTCTGCTACGTCGAATGTGTACGCCGCACCTGCTAAGGGCCCCTCATCGTACGAGTCGCCAGAGAGGGTCACATGCCACGCTGCATGGACTCACTACTGGGCGCCTCTTCCCTCCGGGAAAAATCAATTTGCCTTTGTCAACCTTTGAAAGAGTGACTTGCAAATGGCCAAGTAGTGCGGACGAGGACTCGCATACTAAGCCTCGGATCGTCCACGAAAAATGCTAACTAAGAGCCATCATTGAAGTTGCCTTGCTCGACTAGACTTCTAGGCCAAGAAAATAGCAGTGCTACACAAATAGCACCATGTCCTCCTCAACCTTAGATAGTGCGACTCGCACGTCCAAGTACTACGGACGAGGACTCGCAAACCGAGCCTTGGATCATCCAGGAAGAACGCCCAACCGAGATCCATCTTTGGAGTCACCACGCGACTGCCCTTCCCCGGCCAATACACGAGACTCGCTAATAAAACAGTGCAATCGATCCCTACCAACATCGGATGAGCGACTCGCTACGCTCGGGGACTCTCCCCTCGCGGACTCTCCCCACATGAACTTGTCATCCGCCATGATCGAGAACTAGCACTACTATTTTCAGAGTATGCATCTATAGAGAGCCTCAAGTCGCCTCTACAAGCCAATTCGAGCCTCGAGGACTACTCCTAGGCATATTGCTTGGGTCTCAACAACAACATTGCCCTTCGGGTGCGACATCACTCCTAAGGAAATTATTCCCATGTGATCTCTTTGACATGTATGCGTGGCTTCATGACCGAGACTTGCCAACCTCGTGGACTCACCACGCTCGGGTACTCTCACTCGTGGATTTGCCAACACCATGACTCGCCAACCTCGTGGACTTGCCATGCTCGGGGACTCGCCCTCGAGGACTCGCCGTCGCGAACGTGCCATCGCGGCCTCGCCCTCACGTACTCGCCATGCTCGGGGACTCGACTCGCCCCTTGCAGACTCGCTACCGCATACTCGCCACACTCGGGGACTCTCCCCTCATGGATTCTCCATCGCGGAGTCGCATGTGCCGACTCGTCGACTTCATCATCGATGACTTGGTGGTCTCCACGTCTGCTATCCATTAGCCTCTACTTCTACAACAACACGATGTTATCTTCACTGCGACTAGGAAGCTTCTACAATAGCAAGATAACAAGCTGCTGGTGAAACTTTTCCAAGGGGCGACTCCATCCAATGGCGACTCGTCGGGTGCATTGACTTGCCTTGGCGAATGAACTACTTCGTGAGCTATTTCTCTATTTCAGGAGCTCACCAAAGATTTGTTGGAAATATGCCCTAGAGGCAATCATGTATGATGTTATTCCCAATGTATTCATAAAGTTATTGTCCATGTGTGAACTACTGATATGTATCATTGAATATGTAATTCGATTGTGGAACTATATATATTCATGTTGTTCATACTAGTTGTCCATGGTCATTGAGGTTGTGCTGGATACACAACTTAGACTAATGTGAAAGTCGGCTGATGACTCGGTTCCACTTGTCATGGGCATGGTGATGCTATTCCGACTTACACTGATTCAGCTAAAGAGTTTAGCGAATCGGACTGACCCACAGTTGAGATGCAACGAGCATGTTGTCATTTGTATTCTCAAGCAATGGAATCCTTCGACCTGAGGTGATCGCATGATCTAAGTTGTGAATCGCCAGCTTAGGTCCTATCAAACGCTGTTCTGTAAATGGGCAATTATAAAGGTAGGGTTCGGGTTGGTTGTGAAGCAAGCTGCGTGACGTGGATTACCAAGATGGGATTTTCCCCTCTGTAATGGAGAGATGTTCTTTGGGCCCTCTCGTGTGATATGATTCGTAAGCATGGCCATTCACGACTTGGTTAAGTGTTAACCAAGGAGTCGGACTAAGTGTTAGTCCAGTGAATCGTATATCACGGAACGAGAAGAGAGAGTCGAGCTATTAAAGGGATGGCAACAACTCGCCTATGGCTTGACAAGACATATCATGAGGCAAAGGGACTTGGATGAAAGTCTCATTGAGAATGATTTGTCTTATGACTTTACGACGCTTGGGAGTTGGCACGTCTTGCTAGAGGCCGCTACCAACTATCGACTCGGAGTGGTGAGTCGTGTCGTGTCTAGGTGTACGTGAACCTATAGGGTCACACACTTAAGGGAAAGGAGCCCATGTGGATTTGGTCCATACAGAGATTGGGATACGGCCTAGATGGGCCTCAAGCGTTGAGCCCAACTAGGAGTGTATATAAATGGAGTGACAAGGGATAGTCCTTGACCTAGCCGTCACTTTCTCCACTCCCATTTCAGGCTAAACAGGATCTAGCAGTCCTATGCTTGGATCTCCTTCTTGTACTTGTGGATACCGGTAGAGGTGTTGCACGTGCGGTGCTGGAGACAAGGAGGTCCATGGGGATCTAGACGAGCTGTACGGGGGATCGTTCGACACGGCATCAACTAGCGTTATTCATCAATAATCTGCACCTGCGCGTCTAGTGGTAAATCTCGTGGCATATCACCTGTGCTGGATCTTAGGAGTACCGCATAGGGAAAAAGTTTTGTTTATCATTGCGTGGCCCAATAGTGGTATCAAAGCTTTAGCTTCTGGTTTTAGGCTCGAGATCGTGCATATGTGATATGCGGTTGGCGTTAGATTGGATCTAATTGTAGTTTTGGTGGTCGATCTATATGATAGATCGGTTTTGTACGAAGTTGATTGGATCAATGTACTGGGGGAATGGAAGATATGGTTTCCGTGATCTAACTGCTAAGGTTGTGGAACAACATACCCCTACCGGTCAGCTTCCACCATCAAGGTAGACTGTGACACGTAAATTTGGATGCGGTGATCGAAGATCAAAGAGTTTGGTCGAATTGGAGTCTAGATCGGATTTGGGTAAAATTGTTTTATCCAATGACGAAATCCATGTTCGGAATACAGATGAGATATGCGTTTCCGGAAAAATCATCAGGCACTGCCCGCACCCGCGAGGGACGCTGCCCCTTCGATCCCCGCCTGCTATCCGGCTAGCAGGACCGCTGGCTTCGCCCTATCGCAGCGCCTTAGATGTCGTTGCGAGTTTCACAACTCTGGTAGATATCGTATCTATACATAACTTGTTTTGGCAGGATGATGTTGTGAATGGTATGGCTTATGTGCATGTGATGTGTGTAATTGATCTGCATATCATGGTTTATGTCAGCCGGCTAGAGCCTAGGTGCTGTCATTTTATTGTATAATGACCTGCGTGTCAGATTCTCTATGTAATTTACTTTACTAGCTAGTGTAGCTATTTGGAGAACCCGGATGGCATGCAAGTCGATATTCAAGTTGGCTATATGCTGTAAGGCGGCACGTGACAAGAGTTCGCATGAGTCGGATTACAGGCTTGATGGAGATGGAGATCGCCATGAAGAGAGCCACACCATTTCACATTATAATTGCTTTATTTTGTATTATTGTTATGTCTCTGTTTTTACCTCTATTAGATAGTTGGTAGAAAGTAATCCTTCAAAGAAGGTCTAGTTGGTTTCCCCGCTAGTGCTGCACCATCACAAGTCGGACATTTTTGGTAGTGGGCTCATAAAATTGAGGTGCTATCAATTCTTTCCGACTAGGTGGGTTCGAGTCGGACTCTTATAGCGGAAGCACTTGGTAATCTAGATGGGTCTATCACAACAGTTGTGGGACTCGGGGAAAGGTCGGATGGGAGCCAGAGCATGTGATGCCACCCGTCCAACAAGAGTCATATGAGATGCGATTGACAAGGAGTTGTCTACCTAGATCACTTGACGACTAGCGGTGATGCTAAATCTCACTAGTCGACTAGCTTATTTAGGGTCCTGAATCACTAAGTAACCATCGGAGGGGTATAGGTTCTAGTGGGAGCATAAGTATTAAAGTGTTTAATATGCTTGCTCTTATATGGATACATGTTTTAAGTGTTTTTGCATATTTTTCTGTTGTAGATCAATGGCACCTAGAAGTCTTCCTCAGTTATCTAGTTTTGCTTTGAGAACCATCTTAAAGAAAGATAAGCTAAATGGAACTAACTTCACCAACTGGTATTGTAATCTAAGAATTGTTCTCAAGCAACAAAAAAGGGACCATGTCCTAGACAACCCACTTCCAACTGAGCCGAATGAGAATGTGAGTGTCGCAGCTACCAATGCCTACCGTAGGACTTGTGATCAGTCTATAGAGATAAGTTGTCTTATTCTTGCTCACATGGAACCAGACTTGCAGCAGCAGTTCGAGAATGTTGAGGCCTACGATATGATCGAAAGCCTCAAAAGTATGTTCCAGGCTCAGGCAAAGACTGAGAGGTATCAAGTCTCTCAGGCTTTGTTGAGTTGCAAGCTTAAGGATGGTGATCCACTAAGTCCGCATGTGATCAAGATGGTTGGTTACGTGTAGTCTCTGGAAAGGCTGGGCTACCCCATTAGCAAAGAGTTCGCTACGGACATAATTCTGAACTCTCTTCCCAGTGCGTATGGTCAGTTCATATTGAACTACCACAAGCATGGTACGGATAATAAGCTCACTGAATTACATGGGATGCTCAAGTAGACTGAGGCGGATCTCAAGAAAGGTGCCAGTCAAGTGTTGATGGTGTAGAATAAGGCTAAGTTCAAGAAGAGTTCTTGGAATAAGAAGAAGAAGGCAAATTCGAGAGGCTGAGGACCCATTCCAAAGAGCTTCCTCAGGGACTAAGCCATCTCCTGTAGCCAGATCCACTTGATTCTACTGCAAGGCGGACGACCAATGGAAGAGTAATTGCAGCAAGTATCTGGCTGACAAAGCCAAGAGTGGAGGTGTGACTTCTGGCTCAGGTACGCTTGTTTGCAATGTTATAGACATTTATCTTGCTGATGCACCTGGTAGTTCTTGGGTATATGATAATAGATTAGTTATTCACATCTACAACTTGATGCAGGGACTAGTAAGAACTAGGAGCATGGCGAGAGGCGAGGTTGACATTCGAGTCGGCAACAAAGCGAGAGTCGCTGCATTGGAAGTCGGCACGATGCAACTACATTTACCTTCCAGATTCTTAATGGAGCTGAATGATACATTGCAAATGTATCTATAATTTTTGATGTTCCATGCTTGGTTTTATCCACTTTCTTGTGTTTTGTTCCAACGTTGGAGTACTTTTCATATGATTTCTTGGACTAACCTATTAACAAGAGCCACAGTGCCAGCTGTCTATTTTCTGCTGTTTTTGGTTCCAGGAAAGTCAGAAAATGAATATTATCAGAATTGGACGGGACAAAAGCCAAAGTGCCTATTTTTCCGGAAGGGATCAAGTGCCAGAATACGAGACGGAGAGGGGCCAGGGGCCGAACACACCAGCTGGCCGCGCGGCCAGGCTTGGCCCGCGCCAGGGGGTGGTCTGGCCGACCCCAGCACCCCTCGGCCTCTCCTTCCACCTATAAGTTGCCCTCGGGACGAAAACCCTAGGTACCCGATCAAAAATCCACGAAAGAGTATATAGCCGCCGTCATCTCCATCCCTAGATCGGGAGGGATCTGATGCTCTTCCCGGCACCCTGCCGGAGAGGGGAATTCACCCTGGAGGCCTTCTTCATCACCATGCAAGCCTCCGGTGTGATGCGTGAGTAGTTCATCCTTGGACTACGAATCCATGTAGTAGCTAGATGGCTGGTTCTCCTCCTTTGTGCTTTCATGTTTAGATCTTGTGAGCTCCGTTCGTGATCAAGATCATCTATTTGTAATCCATACATGTTGTGTTTGCGGGGATCCGATGGATATTGAGATGCTATTTCAGATTGATTATTGATTCTATCATGTCTTTGTTATTTGAGATCTTGCATGCTTTTCGTTGTTAGTAGCTATCTTGGCCAAATAGATGCTAGCAACTCCAAGAGTTAGTATTTATGCTCGATAGTGGGTTCATGCCTCTGGTAATTTGGAGTGATAGAAATCTCTAAGGTACTAGATGTGCTGTTGCTACTAGGGAGAAAACAACGATCCTTTGTTCATAGAACAATTGTATTGTTTACCTTACATGCAGTTCATAAAGCAATAATCTGTTGCTTGCAACTTAATACTGGAGGGGGTTCGGATGATAACTTGAAGGTGGATTATTAGTCATAGATGCAGTTGGATGACGGTCTATGTATTATGTTGTATTGCCCAATCAAGTCTCAAAGGAGTCAAGATGATTAGTATATGCATGTATTGCTTTCTCGGTGTTTGTCAATTGCCCCGCTGTAATTTGTTCACCCAGCATGTTATCTATCTAAGGAGAGCCACCTCTAGTGAACTATGGATCCCGGTCCTTGTCTTTTACATACAATCTACAATCTATTTCTGCTTTGTGTTTACTTTCTGCAAACTTTTACTTCTTTCCATTCGATACGTTTAATCCTTTGTTTTCCGCAAAACACGGTGAGATTGACAACCTCATCGCAAGTTGGGGACAAAGTTTTGTGGTTGTGTTGTGCAGGTCTCCACGTTGCCACTAGCACCGGTAGTGCGCCCTGCCAAAGCTCATCTAGTAACACCTTTGGGGTGTTTCCTTGCTCCTACTAGTTCGATTAAACCTTGGTTTCATAACTGAGGGAAAACTTACTGCTGTGCTCATCATACCTTCCTCTTGGGGTTCCCAATGAGCTCTACGTTGAAAGTCGAGTGCATCAAGATCTTTTCTGGCGCCGTTGCCGGGGAGTCAAGGACATCTTCACAAGGGGAGTCCCTCATAACCAATCTCTTTACTTTGTTGTTTTTGTTTTGCTTAGTTTCTTTTTGCTTTGTTTGCTTGTTTTGTTCTTCAAAAAACACAAAAAAAAATAGTTTTACTATTTTGCTTTCTTATTTGAAAATCCAAAAAAATGAATACCCTTGAAAACACTAAGTTGTGTGACTTCACTAGCACCAACAACAATGATTTTATGAGCACACCTATTGCTCCACCTGTGGCTGAAAATACTTTCTTTGAGATAAAACCTGCTTTGCTCAATCTTGTTATGAGAGAACAATTTTCTGGTATTGGTAATGAAGATGCTGCTTCCCATCTAAATAACTTTGTTGAACTTTGTGAGATGCAAAAGCATAGGGATATAGATGGTGATATTATTAAACTGAAATTGTTTCCTTTCTCTTTGAGAGGAAAAGCTAAAGAATGGTTGAATTCCTTAACTAGGAATAGTATTGATTCTTGGACCAAGTGCAAAGATGCTTTTATTGGAAAATACTATCCTCCTGCTAAGATTATATCCATGAGAAGTGAAATAATGATGTTTAAACAACTTGATAATGAGCATGTTGCTCAAGCTTGGAAAAGAATGAAATCTTTGGTAAAGAATTGTCCCACTCATGGACTGACTGCTTGGATGATTATCCAAACTTTTTATGCAGGATTGAACTTGTTGGGTCCGCAGCATAGAAAACAAAAAATTTCCTACGATGAGAACTATACGCAAATATCTATCTACTAGATACAGAGCAATTGGTGGACATACATCCATGGAGAACTTACCCTCGAAGACAACGAGTTTTGTTAACGAGTAGGAACTCATGGTTAATGTAGTCGTATGCTTGCCGATCTCAAGATCGTGTGGAAGTCCGAGCGCCGCAAATCAGCAGCGCATCCGTCCTTGCACACACGTTCAAGCCACCGGACAACCTCCACCTCCTCGCTCCAGCGAATCAGCGGAAGCAGCAACTCCTTCCAGACGCAAGGCCACCGGGAACATGTATCTCGCTAATCCGAGACCATGGGGGAATATCTAGAGGGGGAGAGAGATCCTTCACAAGGAGGTGTGATTTGTGAGAGGGGGAGGGAGGATTTATATAGGAGGGAGGGAGACCCCTCCCCTCCCATAGCCGGCACATGAGGGGGGGACTCCTCCCCTCCTTCATTCATGTGGTGAACCTCCACTCACATAAACATGGCCTCCACCCAAAATCCCACTCACATGTATTTAATTTCCACCAAATTAAACGCAACTCTCAATTAATAAAACTCTTTTATTTATTTTATTCAGAATTTTGTTAATTACTTTAATTAACAAACATTCACATAAAACCCCTTGCAACATTTCAATATCACATGCAGAACCACTTTCTGCAATTTCACCCAAAACAGTTTCGTTTCTATCGAAACAATTCCTGTTTCTATCAAAACATTTCCTGCGCTTTGCAAACCTTTTGTCTGGAACATATGTGCTCCTAAATGGTGTCCGACAACCCTTAAGTGTGTCACCCTATGGTTCGCGAATAATGCAGACATGATTGAGACTCCTCTCAGATCAATAATCAGAAGCGGGACCTGGAGATCCATACTGACTCCTGCATATTCAACGATGACTTCTGTGATCGTGAGAACCTTTAACGTCAGCAATTTAATCCCTTTGTCTCATGATATAATACATGTCCGAGATTCGATCATCGGTATCCAAATACCTAGTTTGATCTCGTTACCGACATGCACTCTTTTCTTGTTCCCGTGATATAACATTCTAGTGATCACATCACTTGCTTGCAAGCTATCTTAATGTGATATCACCGAGAGGGCCCGGAGTATATCTATCCGTCATCGGGATTGACAAATTCCACTCTTGATCCATGAGCCTCAACATAACACCTTCATAGCACTGAACCCACCTTTATGGTCACCCTGTTACGGTGTGACGTTTGATGTTATCAAGATACTCTTCTGGTGTTAGCAATTAACATGATCTCATGGTCTAAGGACTAAGACTACTTTGTATGATGTTATAGCAATATAAACATAATGACTTGATCGTAATGCTATACTTTGGATGAATGTTCATCACATCATTTCACAAATGATGTGACCTTGTTATTAACAACATCCAATGTCCATGATCAGGAAACCTTGATCATCTTGTTAATCAACAAGCTAGTCTATAAGAGAGGCATAACTAGGAACCCTTTTTGTTTATTAAACACACATGTATTGATGTTTCCTATCAATACAATTATAGCATGCAAAATAAACATCTATCATATACAAGGAATACATAATGACAACTTTATTATTGCCTCTTAGGGCATATTTCCTTCAGAACTATTCTTCAAGGAACCTATTGGATTCAGCTGCTGGAGGTACCTTTATGACCATCACTTTGGGTGCTGCAACAAAACTATTGGATAATATGATGGTTAATTATTCTGAATGGCATACTGAGAGAGGTCCACAAGGTAAGAAGGTAAATTCTGTTGAAGAAACCTCCTCCTTGAGTGATAAGATTGATATTATTATGTCTATGCTTGTTAATGGGAAAGCCCATATTGATCCAAATAATGTTCCTTTAGCCTCTTTGGTTGCTCAAGAAGAGCAAGTTGATGTGAACTTCATAAGAAATAACAACTTTGGCAACAATGCTTATGGTAATAATGCTTATAGGAACAATTTTGGTAACAACAATTATAAGCCTTATCCTCCTAATACTACTTATGGCTTTAATGGTAAATCTGAATTACCTAGTGAAGGAAGAATTTTAGAAGTTGAAAGAGCCACTAAAAACTTCATGCAAGTGCAATATGAGAAAAATAAACTATTTACTAAAATTATGGAGGAACAATCCACCATCTTGAAGAACATTAGCCATCAACTTGAGAGTCTAAATAGGGAAATACCTAGTTTACAATTGAAACTCTCTAATGCTGACAGAAATATATCATCTTTGTCTGAAGCTCAATCTTCATTGATCAATAAAATGGCAGCTAAACCTGAAACTAATGAGAATCCCTTTGCAACTACTAATGCCATACAAGTAAGAATTGATGAAAATGTTAGACTATTAGCTGAATTACATGCTAAGTGGGAAAGAGAAGATGAAATTGCTAGAAACATTAGTGTTTCTACTATCACCGCCACTAGTGTTGAGGCTAGTAATAGTTCTACTACTTTAGATGATAAAGTTGATTTTGATCTTGATGGTTGCAATATCTCTGAAGTTATTAAGTTCCTACAAAAGCTTGCTAAAAGTCCTAATGCTAGTGCTATGAACATGGCCTTTACAAAACACATTACCGATGCTCTCATAAAGATTAAGGAAGAAAAGATGAAACACAAAGCTTCTATTCTTATAAAAAAGAGGATGGTTGGGAACCCATCATTAATATGAAAGTGAATGACTTTGATTTCAAAGCTTTGTGTGATCTTGATAGTAGTGTTTCTATTATGCCTAGAAGGATTTATGATATGCTTGATTTGCCTCCTCTTGAAGATTGCTATTTGAATGTCCCACTTGGTGATAATGCTAAAAAGAAACTCATGGGGAGTCTTAATGATGTTCTTATTATGGTTAATGATTCCTATGTCCCTGTTGATTTCTATGTTTTGGATGTTGAATACAATGCTTCTTGTCCTATTACTTTGGGAAGACCTTTTCTTAGAACTGTTGGTGCCATCATTGATATGAAAGAAGGCACCATTAAATATCAACTCCCACTGAAGAAAGGTATAGAACACTTCCCTAAAAAGAGAGAAAAGATTTCTTTTGCTTCTCCTATGAAAACAAAATTTGGTCTTAATGTTTCTTCATTTGAGAACACTTGATTCTTTCTTTGCTTCCTATGCCTAACTTAAAGGCGTTAAAGAAAAGTACTTGTTGGGAGATAACCCAAGAGTTTTATATGAGTCTTGGAAGTTATTACCTCTGTAATAACCTCTCCTTATCCTTTTTATTTGATTTTTGTGCCAAGAGTAACCTCTAATGAGAGTGAAGTAATGATTGGGAAAGTTGCTGTCCCGAAACAGATTTCTGTGCTTCACCGTAAAAATTCCTGAGAGAGTTATGTACGTCGGATTGAGCTGTAATTTTTTGTTCTTCTGCCCCAGGTTGTTATCTAACTTTCGTTAGTTAAACACTTTTTTATTTGAGCAACAAAAAATCTTCGAAAAAATTCGTCTTTACCTGCTGGTCTGTTTTGACAGATTTCTGCCATTTTCTGCATTTGCTTCTTGTTAGTTCCTTCTTGAGTTCTTTTGGGGAATTGAGCTTTTTGAGGGAAGTGCTATAGTATCTAGTGTTCTAATCGAAGTTTATTTGGTGTTAGAACTGAACCTTGAGACTTATTTATCTTAAGTGCACTAATGTTGCTAATAAAGATTGTGTGAAGTTTTGTATGAAGGAAAATTTTCAGGTGTATGGAAGAAATGAGTAATGAGATGAAGGATGGACTAAAGCTCAAGCTTGGGGATGCCATGTGTGTCATCCTAAGAAATATCCAAGAAGTTCAAGCGTCAAAGCTTGGGGATGCCTAAGACATCCCCTTCTTCATCAATAAAAATCCCAGGTTTCTTCCAAACGCTTCATTTTTATTGTTTCATGCACAGTTGTGTTTTTTTGGAGGGTCTTCCTTTTCGTTTTCGTTTTGGTTTTTAGTTTGCTTGGTTTGCTTAGTTTTCGGAATAAGTTGGTTGGACCCCCTCTTTCATACATTGGTTTGCAAATAGTTTGGTTTGGTTTGGAAAAGAGTAGGAAAGTTCATGCTTATGTGGTAAAAAGAGCTCGTTTTTTACTGTGGCTATGCTTTGTCATGCCATGCTTGATATTGTTTTGGATTTATTCTTAGTATTCTTTGCTGTAGCATGACTTGTTATAAACAATTGAGATTGCTTAATGTTCCTTGGATGAATCATGCGTTGTTTTAGCATATTAAAGCATAGTATAGTGGTATTTTCCTTTGATGCTTTATTTGGGTTGACTTGGCACATGCTCACACCATGTTATGACTTTCACAAGTCACCATAGCCTTTATGATCCTTTAGTTTTCAACTTGTAGTATCACTTTATGCTTTGATCAATGATGTTTTGTCGCTCTGCATGATTATGGCCATTATTGCTCTCTTAGTTTGTCGCTCCCAGTCTTTTGCTAGCCTCCACCACAAAGTATGAGTTCCACTCATGCATCCAACTCCCTAAACCAAGTTTTTCCAAAGATTCCACCATACCTACCTACTAGCTTATGCTATTACAAGTATATTCATGCTTTTGTCTACCTTTCACTTGTTATGAGAAAACTAGTGATTAAAGCTCTCACGAACTTGATGGCACACTTTACTTTATTGCCTCTAATAAACTTGAACCATTGGGTCCTTCTTTGTTGCGTATATGCTTGCGCTTTATAAGTTGAAATTAGCAGAACCATGTTTTATGGGGAACGCTTTCAACATTGCACTTGTACTTTGTACCCCGTTGATATTATGTTCTTTTGCTTACAGATCCTAGTGGTGTGAAATAAAAGTGGAACTTGTAAGATCATGGAGTTTGTATGTGTGTTAAAGAAACGCCTGGGCCGCTAGCCTAAGCCATGCTTAATCATGGTGGAAACTTGCAGCATCACCATAATGAGCACTCTATGAAGCATCCTCAATAAAAACCTATGCAAATAGCAAATAAAAAGATCGCTGAGATGCTCATTGTCTGCTTGCCTTGTCATTTTGATTATGGGAAAGCTCCCGTATCATGTGCAAGAGGTACCCCGTTGGCGGTTCTTAATGATACACATATACTTACAATGACAAGAGCTTACTCGTGACTGAAGTTGAGTAGCATGAGGATCGGTCTTCGTAAGTAAGGGGCATGAGATTTCGGTTTATAACTTGTCAAGCATATCCTCTTAGTTGTGTCACTTTAACCTTAATCACCTTCAAGATGCTTATGATAGGGGCAATGAGAGCTGAAAGCTACAAGTACCATAATTTTTGGAAGCTCTTTATGAGACTTTAATCCCTACTTCCTTTTACAAAAGGTATTTGTTCCACCATTATATTGAGTCTCCACCTTCTACCTTTATGCACCTACTTTGAGAGCATAGTGGCCATTCTTAGTTCTATGTGCATTGTCCCAAGACTAGTTGATTGATGCATAACTTGTTATTGCTTGTTTGAAACTATTGTATCTAGTCGCTCTTATGAACTTTTAAGGTGTCCCATGCATTTATATTTGCTACTCTATTGAGGGACAAGCTGAATACTATTATGCTATGTTTTCTTTATGTGAAACAAACAAACGTCTTGCAAAGCATTGTTATTCATGAATCTTTTGTTTGTGCCTTTTCATGTTGCATCATAGTTTCTTTGCTTATTGCTAGAACTTTGTCTTTCATGTTATGATTGAAGTACTTTGATCCCAACTTTGATGTTTTGCAGATACTTTGATCAAGTCTTTGATGGTGCATGTCACCTCAAAAATTATTTCTTTTTATCACTTACCTACTCGAGGACGAGCAGGAGTTAAGCTTGGGGATGTTGATACATTGCAAATGTATCTATAATTTTTGATGTTCCATGCTTGGTTTTATCCACTTTCTTGTGTTTTGTTCCAACTTTGGAGTACTTTTCATATGATTTCTTGGACTAACCTATTAACAAGAGCCACAGTGCCAACTGCCTGTTTTCTACTGTTTTTGGTTCCAGGAAAGTCAGAAAATGAATATTCTCGGAATTGGACGGGACAAAAGCCAAAGTGCCTATTTTTCCGGAAGGGATCAAGTGCCAGAATACGAGACGGAGAAGGGCCAGAGGCCGGCCACACCACCTGGCCGCGCGGCTAGGCTGGGCCCGCGCCAGGGGGTGGTGTGGTGGCTCCTGGCACCCTCTCGGCCTCCCCTTCCAACTATAAGATGCCCTCGGGACGTAAACCCTAAGTACCCGATCAAAAATCCACGAAAGAGTCTGTAGCCGCCGTCATCTCCATCCCTAGATCGGGAGGGATCTGAAGCTCTTCTCGGCACCCTGCCGGAGAGGGGAATTCACCCTGGAGGCCTTCTTAATCACCATGCAAGCCTCCGGTGTGATGCGTGAGTAGTTCAACCTTAGACTACAGATCCATCTAGTAGCTAGATGGCTGGTTCTCCTCCTTTGTGCTTTCATGTTTAGATCTTGTGAGCTCCGTTCATGATCAAGATCATATATTTGTAATCCATACATGTTGTGTTTGCGGGGATCCGATGGATATTGAGATGCTATTTCCGATTGATTATTGATTCTATCATGTCTTTGTTATTTGAGATCTTGCATGCTTTCCGTTGTTAGTAGCTATCTTGGCCAAGTAGATGCTAGCAACTCCAAGAGTTAGTATTTATGCTCGATAGTGGGTTCATGTCTCTGGTAATCTGGGGAAGTGATAGAAATCTCTAAGGTACTAGATGTGCTGTTGCTACTAGGGAGAAAACAACGATCCTTTGTTCATAGAACAATTGTATTGTTTACCGTACACGCAGTTCGTAAAGCAATAATCTATTGCTTGCAACTTAATACTGGAGGGGGTTCGGATGATAACCTGAAGGTGGATTATTAGTCATAGATGCAGTTGGATGGCGGTCTATGTATTATGTTGTATTGCCCAATCAAGTCTCAAAGGAGTCAAGATGATTAGTATATGCATGTATTTCTTTCTCGGTGTTTGTCAATTGCCCCGCTGTAATTTGTTCACCCAGCATGTTATCTATCTAAGGAGAGCCACCTCTAGTGAACTATGGATCCTGGTCCTTGTCTTTTACATACAATCTACAATCTGTTTCTGCTTTGTGTTTACTTTCTGCAAACTTTAACTTCTTTCAATTTGATACGTTTAATCTTTTGTTTTCCGCAAAACACGGTGAGATTGACAACCTCATCGCAAGTTGGGGACAAAGTTTTGTGGTTGTGTTGTGCAGGTCTCCACGTTGCTACTAGCACCGGTAGTGCGCCCCGCCAAAGCTCAGCTAGTAACACCTTTGGGGTGTTTCCTTGCTCCTACTAGTTCGATTAAACCTTGGTTTTATAACTGAGGGAAAACTTACTATTGTGCTCATCATACCTTCCTCTTGGGGTTCCCAACGAGCTCTACGTTGAAAGTCGAGTGCATCATTGAATAATTGTTATTATGTTCTAGTGCTTAGTCGAAACATTATTCTGCCTCATGTTTGATGAGACAAGGCTATGAGTCGAATATTAAGAATAAGGGTTGTTCTTTATATTTGAATGATATGTTTCACGGCTTTGCACCCGTCCAGGATGGGTTATTTATTTTGAATCTTGATGGTGAATCTATCTATAATATAAATGTGAAAAGGTTGAAACCAAATGATCTGAATATGACTTACTTTTGGCATTGTTGGCTTGGTCATATAAGTTGGAAACGCATGAAGAAGCTCCATGATGATGGACTCCTGACTTTGTTCGACTTGGAGTCGTTCGAGACATGTGAATGCTGCCTACTCGGCAAGATGACCAAGACACCTTTTTGCAAAGAGTTTTGAAAGGGCGTCCGACTTATTGGGACTAGTACATAGTGATGTATGTGTCCCAATGAGCACGATAGCCAGAGGTGGTTATTAGTAGTTCATTACCTTCACTGATGATTTGAGTAGGTATGGATATATCTACTTAATGAAACATAAGTCGGAAGCCTTTGAAAAGTTCAAGGAATTCCAGAATGAGGTACATAATCAACTCGGCAAGAAGATAAAGTTTCTTCGGTCGGACCGAGGAGGCGAGTACATGAGCCATGAGTTTGATGACCTTCTGAAGAGTTGTGGAATCGTTCCCTAGCTCACTCCTCCGGGAACGCCGCAGAGAAATGGTGTGTCAGAAAGGAGGAATCGGACCTTGTTAGACATGGTACGATCAATGATGAGTCAGACAGATCTACCTTTATCATTTTGGGGTTATTGTCTAGAAACTGCAATGCTTACACTAAACAAAGTACCATCAAAGTCGGTAGAGAAGACACCGCATGATATGTGGACTGGCAGGAAGCCGAATTTGTCTTTTCTTAGGATTTGGGGTTGTGAAGCTGTTGTCAAGCGACTTCAGTCGAACAAGCTTACATCCAAGTCGGATAAGTGTGTTTTCATGGGGTATCCGAGGGAAACCTTGGATTACTACTTCTACAACCGAGAAGAGGGCAATTTTTTTGTCGCTCGGAACGGTGTCTTCCTGGAGAAAGAGTTTCTCATTTGGGGAGTCAGTGGGAGCATGGTGCAACTTGAAGAAATTCGAGAGGTACCAGACAGTAGAGAGTCGACAAAAGCCTTAGAGGTTGAGCCTGTCGTGGTACCTGAGCCGACAACCACACCGACACTGCGAAGATCGGCCAGATTGCGAAGTGTTCGTGATGTGTCGCTGTTGGACAGTGATGAATCGACAACTTATTCGGAAGCGATGGTGGGATCTGATTCTGAGTCATGGCTTGGAGCCATGAGATCTGAGTTAAAGTCCATGGATTAAAATCAAGTTTGAAACTTGGTTGATTTGCTAGACGGTGCAAGACCCATCGAGTGCAAATGGGTCTTTACGAAGAAAACTGATATGGATGGAAATGTTTCTGTCTATAAAGCACGGCTTGTTGTGAAGGGGTTCCGACATATTCAAGGAGTTGACTACGATGAGACTTTCTTTCTCATGGCAATGCATAAGTCAGTTCGGATCATGTTAGCTATAGTATCCTATTTCGACTATGAGATATGGCAGATGGATGTCTGCGGTGACCCAACATACCACTGCATGATGTAGTACACTATAGTCATTGACATAACACCAATGAAACACCGTTCACTAGTATTACATCCCTTAGAGTGGTACAACAGAAACACAACAGGTCCAAGACATGACTATAGATTACAACTCGACTCTTTACATAAGATCCAGAGCATACTCTAGGTGAAAGAGAGAGAAAGAAACTTCTTACAAAGAAGAACCAGAAATAATAACTCAGAACTATCTAATAACTAAGACTAGTATCTAAACTATTTGGCTTGCCATTGCTTCTATTTCAATGCTCTACAGAAGTAGGTTTCATGGCTAGAGAATCTCTTCCTATCTAATCAAGAACTTTGTCTTTACTTCAGTTGATGTATATGTTGACTTCATTGACTCTGTAGAAGAACTTGAGCTATCGATGATGGTTTCTTGAGCAGAAATTGATGTTGACGTCGTCTTTAACGGCTTAGAACCTAGCAAGGGTTAAGAAGGTACGGTTGAGTACGAGCGTACTCAGCAAGTTCACTAAAAAGGAGTGTATGATGCACTATCTCTACAGCCACAGACCATAGGTCGTAGGCAATGCAGGTTTTCATAAACATTTCTTCAAAGGTTGCTTTTATTCTGAAAACTATGTCCGACAGCCTTCATAGGTTGATCAGAACCTTTGTGGGGTTCCTTTCCTGCCGCGTTCGTAGCTCCTTCCCGGAACAGGGAGTAAGATGTCACAATTATTACACTCTGCAGAGGTGCGTCACTTTTCCCACAAGAGACCTTAAGCTTTGTTGCCGTTCAAACTTCCATGGTTTGAGGCCCAACTTAAGATCCAAGCCAATCGCTACCCTCTCCGCGACTCCGTATACTCACCCTTTTGCTAGCTCAGGACAACGGCTAAGCCGGTTTACACTCCTGACGAGAGCAAGAGTCGACAACTAATACCGGGGAATTGACGGTTCCCACCCTTGCACGTGCCTAGATGTAGGATCACGGCTCCAATAAAAGTTGTCCGTCAGCATATGAAAGGGAGAAGATACAGCTGACTTCTCCGTCCCATTTCAAATCTCATGGCTGACGCGTAATATACGACGCTAGAATCACTGGCGACATTGGTTGTTAAGTCCTAGATATTATGTTCCTTTATCACTGGAACTGTATCAGTAGATTATTACCATCTGGTAAATAATCCATAATCATATTATTATGAAAATAGTGTTTTCTGACCTTTTTGAAATGCAGGTGATGACAAAGTTGAGTTACAAGCATAGAAAATAATCAAAGGACATGAGCAAGTTGTGAACTTGCCTTTTGTGATTGCAAGATTATGCACTCATGGTCTTCGATATAATAGAAGATCCAAATTCTATAAACAGCATCATTGGTCCGGTAAGGACTAATGTTTAAAGAAACAAGTTGTAATGATGCATAAGTAATATAATGCAATTTCATAAACGCGAAACCCTGGACTAATCGTATCTGATCTAGGGTTTGGAGTTTGTGGTGAGTTCTTTAGAATGTGTTGCACTTTTATACCAGCTTCACACTTGTGCTTCTTATTAAGGCTTGTGAGAGTATGTGAAATAATATGTAGATACAACAAGTAATATGCAATATTAAAGCACTTAAATGAATCATGGTATTTAGAATATTTCTTAAACAAGATTAAGATTTAATTCAAAGCTTTTAAAGAAGTGTTCAAGGATTACTTTTAATGTTTCTTAAAAGAATAACTCTTGAGGAAAACATTACTTTACAAAGTAAAAAGTATTTAAACTTAAGGCTAACACTATAAGATTTTCTTATTACTTATAAGTACTAAAGTAGAAAACAACTAGTATTGTTGAGTAGCTATTATACTAGTAAATGAAGACTTTTAACACTCCATGAAGGTGAAACAAAAGTATTATGCATTGATAGAAGTGGTGTTTTATTGATTTTATAAGTGGATAGAATCACTTACTTATTATGGAATTAATACTCATTTCTATGAACATGGAAATGGCATCATGTTAAATACTTACAAACTTTCCTTAGCCTTTAGAGTGGATTCCCGAACTTGTAAAAGAATTAGTATTCAAATCTTGATGATTTTATAATTGGTAAACTATTTTGGAGAGTAAGATTTACTTAACTCTGAATGGTAGTTTTAGTAAGTACAACTTGAATTGGTTAGACCTATCTTAACTTTATTTAGACATAACTTGCATTTGTTATTACACTTTTAGACTTTAAATAAATAATGTTAAAGGCAATAGTAAATATTTATATATTTTTAAGGAATTAAAATAAAATAAAAGAGTTAAAATAAGAATTGTTAAACCTTTTATTTTACTTCAAAAGTAAGAGTTGACATTTTTGATGTGTAGAATTTATTTTTGTGATCATTTTGGTATCTTATAAGTATTTTTGGGATTTTTAAATAATAAGATATGATTTTTACAAATTTTATCACTTTATAAACACTAAATAAATAATAAATATTAGTTAAGTGATATAATATTTTAAGTTTATAGTTTTACATTTTAGTTCTTATTTTTCTAAGAATTTTAGTATATTGTTTATATTTTTCTTATTTATCAATATTAAAACATGTTTTTTCAAATTATTATTACTTATAAAATATTTATTAAATAATAATTATTTAAATAGTTAACACAATCATGTTTGTTAATAGAGTTAAATTATAGATTTTATTTTTCTGAGCATTTTGATATATTATATACATTTTTCTGAATTATAGAAGAAAAGATATTCAATTTACAAGTTTTATTCTTTTTCTAATTGAATTGTACATTATCAAATCTTATTATTAGGTCATGCTGACATCAACATGACACACATAAGTAGGTTAGAACTTTTTACACCGGTACTGATTCTAGCCTGAGTCATAGACAAGTGGGCCACTAGCCACAACATATTTCAGGTATTTATCAATTATAGGAAAATAACAATAATAAATATTAAAAAAATTGATTATGACATCAGCGTGATGTCACACTGACATCACCGGTGGTTGATCTCCCTAGGTCGCTGATCGATCTCTTGATCGAGAGCGCGCGAGCCAACGGGAGTGGGTGCGTTGGAACGAGGAGTTGATGGCGGACCTAGGGGTGGCGGCGCCGCAAGCAAATGGTCGCCGAAGTAGCCGTTGTGACAGTGAACGGCGGCGACAGTGACATTTACACGGCGGTAGAGCAACCTAGATCAATAGGAGGAGGATTGGGCGATGCCTGAGCACCGATAGCTCACCTAGATTGCAGTGGTGAGTGCTATACGACGGAATTTCTGACGAACCACGACGGAAGGGAACAGAAAAATTCGATCATCTCCGAGCTCCCCTTGGCGTTGCGTTCTTCTCAGATGATCTACGTGCGATGGCGCTTCTTCTCGACCACTCCACGGTCTCTAGGACGACCTCTACTGACGACAGTGGTTGGCTCTAGCCAGCTAGGGTTTCGGCCCATACGGAACAGAGAGGAAAAGAGAGAGTGCAGGCGAGAGAATGAGAAGATGAGCACGAAAGGGCATTGAGGTGGCGTTCTTATCCCTCCCAGCGACAACGGCGAGCATCTTGGCGTGGACAACAGCGGTGCTCCCGCCAGCTAGGTGCTTCGGCCGCCGCGCGTGAGGTGGACGACGCAGATAAGCGAGACAAAGCAGTACGTTGGGCTGGGACATGGTTGGGCCATTGTGAAGTGAGAGAGCAGTTCCGGAGGGTGCACATGGGCGGCAGCTAACATAGAGAAATGGGTCGTGGGATGGCTCTGATGACTGCTTTTTTTCTTTATCCACTTTCTATTATCTGTTTTCTTTTCTATATATAAATTCATTTCAAATTGGATTTTCTTCAAGGTTTAAATATCCAGAATTTTTGTAAGACATGGATATTATGATAGAGGTTAATTATAACCAACTTCGCTACATTTCTTGTTGTGTATACAAAATATGTTATTATATACAAGGTTCTTTTATTTAATAAAGTAAATATGATTTAGGGTTTTAGGGTTTACCTCCTATAGGAAAATCTTATAGAAATGATTTATTTACCACTAAAATAATGTACTAGTATAATTTTGTGAACTTTTATTATATAATGTTATAGTTTCTTTATTCTCTTTATATAGGTCCTTTTCCTTTTAATAATTTGTAAGGACCTTTGTTATGAATTGAATTTGCATAATAAACCATAACTTATAAAAGGAATTATTACTACTCATTCATAAACTTGATTCTCATTAACTTTATAGTTTTAAGGAAACTTTTATATGATACATAAAGTTTTGAGAAATTAATATGGTTACTATTATTCCCATGAGCTTAGGTGATATCAAAGTGTATATTTTGTTATAACTTGCATAGAAGTTAGGGTTTAAAACTATAAATTGGTACCATGGATAATAACTCATCTTAGAGTGAGCTATTGAGATTTCTTCCTAAGGTGATCTTGCTAGTTTATAAAACTAGGTTTCTATTAGGGTTTATGATAATAAAGCAGACAAGGCTTCCATCCTTAAACACTCATATATTTCTCTAATTATCTCATAGACATTTCATTTGACTAAGAGATACTATCCATTGGCTGCCTAAAGATAGGAATTGTTTTAACTACCCTTTTTATTCTAGGATTTTAAACAAAGAGGTAGACATGGGTCTTGTCATGGCTACATGTATAGCTAGCTAAAGGTTTCTAAAGAATTCTTACCTCAATACTTCCCTAAGATTATCTTGAGATAAGGAATTCATTTCCTAAATATACTTTAGATATCGCTCTTATCTTATTCACAAAGATCACATCTTCCTGAATAAGATAATCATTTGACTCCACCATATCCATCATCATATGATGACATGGTCATGCCACTTCAATAATTCTGTTCCTTCATTCTTCTATATATAACTTCCATATTTAAACTACCTCTCAGATAATTCCACTAAAGTAGCTATTATTAACTTCATTCCATAAACTCCTTCATACTTACCTTGCATCTACTTCTAAGGATTGCAAGATTACAATCCTCACCATATCACATGTGATATCAATCCTCTGTAATAGGTATGGTACTACTCTCCATAATACAAGTTTGTTCTTTTATTAGCTTGATTAATCTACTACACTTCCAACTACTCCATATATTCATGTTATATACTTCATCATACTCTAACTTGACTTCTCAGGATCAAACTATTGGGGTTCGCAGGATAGAAAACAAAAATGTTCCTACGATGGGAATTATACGCCAAGATCTATCTACTAGATACAAGCACCGGGTGGATATACATCCATGGAGAACTTACCCTCGAAGACAACAAAGCTTTGTTAACAAGATGGAACTCATGGATGATGTAGTCGTACACTTGCCGATCTCAAGATCGTGATGAAGTCCAGCAGGTCCGGCTCCAGCACGTCCTTCAGATCCAGCTCCAGCAAGTCTAGCACCACCAAGTCCAGCACTGCAAAGCAGCGGTGCATCCGTGATCGCACATACGTCTGGTACCCTGACAACCTCCGTCCCTCGCTCCAGCAAAGCAGCGGAAGCAGCAATTCCTTTCCAGATAAAGCCAACGGGAACATGTACCTCGCTAATCCGAGACCATGGGGAATAATACTAGAGGGGGAGAGAGATCCTTCACGAGGAGGTGTGAGGAAGAAGGGGTGTGAGAGGGGCCTTTTATAGGAGGAGGGGAGTGCCCCTCCCCATGGTCGGCGCCCAAGGAGTTACCCCTCACCTCCTCATTCATGTGGTGGTAACTCCCTCCACATAAATTTGCCACTTCACATTCTCTTTTAAAGTCCCCACTTTAAATGCATTAAATTTCTCCAAATTTAATGCTCTCTCATTTAATAAAACTCTTTTATTAATTTTATTCAGAATTTTGTTAATTACTTTAATTAACAAACATTCACATAAAACCCCCTGCAACATTTCAATATTACATGCAAAACCAATTTCAGCAATTTCACCCGGAACAGTTTTGGTGTGTATTGAAATAATTCCAGCGCTTTCTTAAATCTTTATCTAAAACATATTTGCTCCAAATGGTGTCGGTATCCCTTAAGTGTGTCACCCTACGGTTCACGAATAATGCAGACATGATCGAGACCCCTCTCAGATCAATAATCAGAAGCGGGACCTGGAGATCCATACTGACTCCTACACATTCAACAATGACTTCTATGATCGTGAGAACCTTTAACGCTAGTAACTAAATCCCTTTGTCTCATGATATAATACATGTCCGAGATTCGATCATCGGTATCCAAATACCTAGTTTGATCTCGTTACCGACATGCACTCTTTTCTTGTTCCCGTGATATAACATTCTAGTAATCACATCACTTGCTTGCAAGCTATGTTAATGTGATATCATTGAGAGGGCCCAGAGTATATCTATCCGTCATCGGGATGGACAAATCCCACTCTTGATTCATGAGCCTCAACATAACACCTTTGTAGCACTGAACCCACCTTTATAGTCACCCTGTTACAGTGTGACGTTTGATGTTATCAAGATACCCTTCCGGTGTTAGCAATTAACATGATCTCATGTTCTAAGGACTAAGATTACTTCGTATGATGTTATAGAAATATAAACATAATGAATTTGATCGTAATGCTATACTTTGGATGAATGTTCATCACATCATTCCACCAATGTTGTGACCTTGTTATTAACAACATCCAATGTCCATGATCAGGAAACCTTGATCATCTTGTTAATCAACGAGCTAGTTTATATGAGAGGCATTACTAGGAACTTTTTTATTTTGTTTATTAAACACACATGTATTAACGTTTCCAATTAATACAATTATATCATGCAAAATAAACATTTATCATAAACATGGAATAAGATAATAACCACTTTATTATTGCCTCTCGCGCATATTCCCTTCAGTCTCCCACTTGCACTAGAGTCAATAATCTAGTTTGAAAAACTTTGCATATTGAACACCTATGGCTTTCCGGTGTTGCATATACGTGATTGCTAGTGGTTAACATAATCTCCAGATCTGACTGTTTTAGGTCCATGTGTGTTTGCATGTCTTTGCGTCTCTACGCATCACTCATTCTCAAATGAGATGGCATTGTATAAATTTGGTCCTTTGGTGAGACCTTTTAGTTTGTTCGGGTTAAAATATGTTGATATTATTGTCATACAATATATCTTCATAGTATTAGCCCACATTGAACCACACCTAGTTTGATAACAAACTTCTTAACACAAATGCCCTCCTTTACTACTACTATAGCAGTCATATATTTAGCCTTTTGTTGTAGTATTCGTCACAATGTTTCAACTTTGGAACTTATCCAAACCCATCATGGAACATACTTTCCATTACATTGTGCCACCCATAGTCTAAATTGAGATAAATTTAATTTGTATCTTGTGACAAAACTAGTATCAATATAACACTTTACAATGAACTACCTTTAACTATTTGTCACTTATACATGATATATTCTTAGTTCTTCCAAAGCTTATAAGAATATCTTTACTATTGTCCAATGATCATCTTATGAATCATTCTGGTATGTGCTCATAACATTTAGAGCATAGGACATTCTAGATATATACATATCATAGTATAATCGATCAAAATCTTCATGTGATTTTACTCACCAAGTGTTGAAACACTTGAATTTTGATACAATCCTTTCCATGCAGCAAGAACCTTTCTTGTTGTTTCAATATTGAACCCTTTAATATCTCATATATGTATGTATGGCACAACCATATTAGCGCTTCAATCTATCCATATAGATATTGATGCCAAATATTCTGGTTTTGCCCAAGTCTTGCATCGAAATCTTATTTTAATGAAATTCTTAACTTGTGTCAATACAAGATACATCATTTCCAATCAACAATATGTTCTCTACATAATTTATTAGAAATATGTCTCCGCGCTCCCACTTAATTTCTTGCAAATGCAAGCATCTTCATCATCTCTGATGAATTTAAACTCTTTTAATAGTTTCACCATGGTGAAGATTCCAACTCCGCTATGCTTACTTCAACTATTGAAGTTTACATGCCCTTTTAGCACCCTTCGAATTAACAAAACCCTTCGGACCGTGTCTTGTACACGTCCTAGGTAACCATTCTATTAGAAGAACATTTTTTTGTTTGTTCAACTACCATACATCAAATTATATGTAGTGGTTTCTATATTAATCCGTCAAGACTAAATATCGCTATGAAAGATCAAATCTTGTTATAGTCAACTCCTTTAACATTGTCGTAAAATTCTTTCCAACATGTCGTCTATTTCATAGATGTTAAACATCCATGTCTATTTCTTTATAGATCCAAGCACGATCGATAGGCTTCACGCCTTTCCGGAGGGTCTTCCAAGTTCAGAAACTTGATTTCTCGTGTATGGATACTATCACGGATTCTATGACTTCTAGTCATTTTATGGAGTCAGGGCCCATCATCGCTTCTTTGCATGTAGCCGGTTCATCATTGTCAAAACAATAACGACTTGCTTATCAAATCACACTATTTGATTCTTACCGACCCACATGGTTCAATAGGAATTCTAATCTCCGATATCACAACCTTTGTAATCACGGGAGCCATGAGCATTATGGCCGCCACCGGGACACTTTCCGGCGCTGCGCTACTTAGCACATATAGCTAAGGTTCAACAACCTTATCCAAGTTCTATTGTCCTCCCACTTAACTTTTCGCGAAAAATTCCTTCTCAAGAAACTTGACGTTCCAAGTAACAAACTCTTTTGTCCTCGGTGTTATGGAGAAATTCCCAACAAATTCTTTGGGATAACCTACAAAGACGTGCTTATCCGACTTTGGTTGTAAACATTTTACTTATGCATAGCATACCAAAATTTAAGAAAAGACAATTCGGGTTTTATCCCAAACCATAACTTATATGGTGTCATTTCAATGGATCACGATGGTGCTCTTTTCAGTGTAAAAGCGGTAGTCTCTATAGCTTTAATCCTTAAAACATAATGGCAGTTTTATAAATGACACCTTTGATCTTACCATGTCAAACATGGTTTTATTTCATCTCTTGAATATGCCATACTCCTATGGTTTACCGAAAAACACAAATCATGGAACAATTCCTCAAATCTTAGGTGTTTTGCTAAACATGTAACTCAAATATCTTCCTTGATGATCAAATCATAAACTCTTTTATTTTCTTGTTACAATGATTTTTCACTTCATCTTGAAAGTCTTTGAACAATTTTCAAATGTTTCATACTTCTTCCTTATTAAGTAAATATATAGATATATTCACTTAAATTTCTAGAGAAAGCATATAAAGCAAAAAGATCCATCACATATGGATACACATAATGGACTATATACATCAACATGCATAATATCTAATAAGTTAGTCATCCGTTCCTCTTTGGCCTATGGACAGAGTTTCAATTATCTCGAGGAAAGTTTCACAAGCGTCAATTGATCAAAATCAAAGACTCCAAAAATTCCATCAACATGGAGTTTCTTCATGTTTTCTTTCCAATATAATTTAAAACAGCGATGTCACTTCATAAGTGATCTTTTAATCATTTGTCTTGCGACATTGTAGCAATAATGTTTATGGATGTAATTTCTCCAACTAGACTTGTAAAAGTTCATCCATCCTTTATGGAATACGGTAATTATGTGAACAACCATTATTCTCGTAATACCGGAACAAAATAACAATTATTAAAACAAATCTTGAAGACTAGGTTTGACGTCAATGAAAAGCACAATAACACTTTATTTGTTTTCGATGATCATCATCACTTATTCTCTTGCTAGTTACTTAGGCCATTGCAGTTCATGAATTGCATTGTCCTATATGACACTTTATACCAACCAATTCGGTATCCAATACCGGTATCCAATACCTAAGAACCACATTGTTTAACAAGCAAAGAATACAGCCATAACATGTATATCTTCTATATACCTAAGCTGGACATCTCCAAATTTTCTTTTTTGCCAAATATTTTATAGATTCTCTTTTAGCAATTCATTTTCCTTTTAAAAGAATCTATCAACATCAATAGTGGTGTCATTCACATGACACATAGTACAAAGTGTATATAGTCAAATACTAATACCTTTGGACTTGCACTTTGAAGTGGATCACCATCATCAAATTTTTGGTGTTCTTTCAAAAATCCATTCTTTAGTAATCTATTAGTGTAGTAAACATTTTACTTACATCTTCTATTCATCCTTATCATGACAACTTTCATGATCAAGCTACTATAGCCTGTAAGGAAGAATCGCGAGTATAATGTTAGTTCCCAAAACCTTTTTGGGAGATTCAGATGCTTAGCATCTCCATCCTTCACAAATTCTCATACAGTATGATAACATGTATTTTGCTAAATTATACTCTATCATAATGCAACCAAAAACATTGTTTCAGATATCACAATATCTTTCACACATGATGGTTTCTGAAACAATTTTTAGCTCCTATATAATCTTGATATTAAAACAACTTTTGAATATCAATAATCATGGAGGCAAACATGATACTTTAGATACTAACATTGGAATTCTTACTCTTGATTTAATACTGTAGGGGTTCCGTGCATGAAAACAATAAATTTTACTCTACGCCCCTGAACCCCTGAAGCTGCCAGGACCTATCTATTAGTAATACAGTAACGTGAGGGGCTTTTCGCTAACTTACCCTTGAAGACCGAAAAGCGTTGTCAACGCTCAGGAGAGCGTGGTTGATGTAGACGAGCCGAAGCCAACCTCAAGGTCGTGATGAAGTCCTTGCGCTCCTTCTGGCTCCAACGACTTGAGTGCCTCAAGTGTGACACCTCGTGGGAGTTACACACGTCCGGTGCCTGACAATGACTCTCGCTTCCCCGATCCAGCAACAGTTGTGGAAGTAGAGCTCCCGGATCCGAATCCCGCAGCATGACGGCGCTCCACGGTGAAGATGTCTCTCGCTCGCGCAGTCCAGACTTGGGACCACGGTCACGAGAGAGAGTGGGGAGAGAGAAAATATCAATTAGAGGTCCTCCCAAAAGTGGGGAGACCTTTATTGATTATTGGGAGTATTTTCTAGGCCAATATACCCCACTATATAGGGGGAGGAGAGGTACTACCTCCCCTCAAGTCCTGGGGTGGGACTAAAGGAGAAAAGGGGGAGGGGAGGCCACCGGCCAGCCCTAGTGGGCCCCGCGGAGGGGGCAAGGCCCAGCTGGCCACCCCCTTTATCGTTCTCCCTCTCTCCTTTCCCTAATGGGCCCTCTCCCCTCCGGGAATTGGCCCATTAAGCCTTTGACCTTTTTAATTTATTTTCTCTTTATTAAATAATTATGAATAAATGATTAAATCAATATTTAACATTCATTCACACATTATCTAATCTCCGTAGCCATGGAACACCTTCCACCTCCACTCCGGACATCCTTCGGACTTACCGAAACCCTTCCGGTTTTCTCCCTTCTTTTCTTTGGTGATTCTACCGATCCTATAAACACTCTCTAAGCATCAGTAAGCCCTTAAGCGTGATACCCTACGGTTCGGGAACACTCCAGACATGGTCGAGACACTCCCGCACCAATGATCAACAGAGGGACCTGGATGGCCATGTGACCCCTGTGCATTCCACGAAGATCTTTCGTCGTTTGAACCGGGACACAGTCGTGTCTTATTCCCTTTGTCATTCGATACTTGCATTGCCCGAGATTCGATCAATGACATCACCATGTTGTGTTCAATCTCGTTACTGAACAATGCTACTTAACTCGTCCCGACAAGTGATATCCCCGTGATCTAATCACACGCTGCACAACTATTGGATATAACTTCTCCGAGTGGGCCCTTGAGTATCTTCCCGTCACATGGACGGACAAATCCCGCTCTCGACATATATTGCCTCTACGATTTCCTCCGAATACCTGAACACACCTTTATAACCACTGTTTTACCAGATGGCGTTTGATGATATCTAAGCACCCTCGGGAGACAGTGATTGATATAGCCTCACGCTCTAAGGAATAGTGTACGAGGATCCATTTCTAATCATCATAACTTTGAACTTCGTGACATGATCGGGTCACGATGTTTAGGTTGGGTATTGGGTCATCATCTCATTCTCTGAATGAGATGACCTCATTTCCAACTGGCATAAATGCCACATGATCAGGAAACATGATCATATGTTGACCAATGAACCAGTGACTAGAGTTTCGCTAGGAACCCCTGGTTGTTTGTATATCACACGTGTATTGATGTTTCCACTCAATACAGTTATAGAATGATATAAAACTTAATCATAAACTATATGAAATATGATAATAGTCCTTACTACTATTTGTCTCTAGGGCATATTTCCAACAGTCTCCCACTTGCACTAGAGTACAAATACACTAGCTGCATTTGTTCTCAACTATTGGCACTATATATCCAGTACCCTGAACATGCTTGCTCATGGAAGAGGTTGAGTCTTGGGTCTATAATTTACAGTCCCAAATCCTTTGCAACTTACTAATGTCACCTTGATTGACATCAATACTCTATCATCACATGATAGCATCTGTGTTTATGCATCATCGCTATGGCAGTAGAACGAGGCCTGATTCCAGGAGCCTACAGTGACGTTAGATCAATCTCGAGGGCTTTCTCATGGGCACTGTGCCTTGGGACACATCATTCTACGTTAAAAGCGAACTAGCCCCACCATAACATTATACAACACTTTAGATGGTACCCTTATCTATTATTATAAATGTATTCATCGAAACACTAGTGCACTCTATGCAACTTTCGATGTTTTTGTTCACCTCGCTTCCCACTTGACTCTAATTGGTATCTAGAGGAGTTTCCAACACATTCCCTTATAACATAACTCTTTATGCTTCAAGATACGTTATCCTTTATGGATTTGGAAAATATATCCACAGTTCTCTACTAGACACTGCGGATAAACTTAGCTCAACGTTCCGTGATTCGAACTAAATCACTTTTAAAAGTTCCTTATTGGATCACATATTATGCTAAGTTATCATCATGGTTTCTAAGATAGAACCTATGTCTCAACATAGTGGATGACGATCATCCCTTTCTTTCTTTCAACCATTGATGTTAAACTTAATGCTATTCCTAATTTGAGTTATTAAGGACCAGTTCCTTAATTAACTTCTATTCTGTAACCCCTTTCAGAATCCCTTAAGAAATACTACATAATATCATAATACACCTATTATCAACTTCTACATCTTATAAATCATTATTATAAGTATTTGCGCTTTCATCCTTAACTTACTTAAGAATTACTCCTATAAGCTCCCACTCAAACTATGTTGCTAACATATTTGGGTACGAGTCAGTACTCTTACTCAAACTATGTTCTTACATATTTGAATTTGAGTCTTATATTGCTCCCACTTAAAAATATGTCAATCATATATTATTTAAGGAAGACTTTTATAGCTCCGTCTCAATTTTATGCAAATTGCATATCCACTCACTATTTTGAACGATTTCAAAATCCTTTGATCAAATATCAAACTTGGAGATTTACTATGAGATACTAGTACTTTACTAGTTTTAAATCCACTAGACATTTAGCACACATGAATCAAATTCATTTGAATTCATCCAATACTTGACAAATTGTGCTTTTGTCATTCACCCCCTCTTTCCTACTATGGCTTTGCAGTCATTTGGGAAAATTCCAAGTAACTCCTTTTACTTGTGAGATTCAGTAATGAATTGCTTTCTAATCTCAAGAGAATTTTACTATTAGGATTTCTCATAATTCTAGTTTACCATTATTTCCTTTGTAGTTTGTAGGTATGTCATATTTCAAAAATCATGACAAGTGATTCACAAATGTCTCCATACAAGATATGGATTTACATTTTGAATCATACTTTATGTAGTGATAAAACAATAGTGGAGGGAAATACACAATGATCAGAATCATTGATTCTTTCCTTCTGCGAAGAGAATCGTTCAGGAATGTTGTCCATTGCGCTTCTCAACACTCTGATGCAGGGTTTTGAATCCTCATCGTGTTTTACACTAATTTCCATTTGCTCATAATTGAGAAACATCACTAGAGGTGAGATTTCTCAAGAATGCACCAAAATCCAAGCAATACAAGTTTTGCTTCCTTTTTGGTTTAGCTATGGATTTCATATTCAAAGTTTCCAATGAATACGCTACAAGGTCTTATTCGCTATTGTTTTGGTTATATCAAATAACCCCAAAACTTTCACGAATTCTAATGGTTCGCTAATTCTAATTGAGTGTTAACTATTTCTAAACTAATGGTCTCTACATATACACTATAACGATTTATTTGGTGCCTTCTATTCAACCCCTTTTTGATATCTAATATCACATTGTGATTCTTTGTATTTTGACGTTTCAAAATACTTTGTATTCCACAATTTCTTTCATGCCATTCTTATAAGTTCGAATTTCATTACTATTGATCAAATCATAGTAATTGGATTCTCTTTTATATTTATACCCTTTTATTGATGAAGTACTTTGATCAAATCAAAATGGTTTCATATTCATGTTTCCTTTGGTAAACTACTTTACACATTTAAACAATTATTTAATGATAATTACCATTTTCGTTAAAACACAATACATCGAATATGTATTCACTTTTAACAATTCATTAAACACTTTGTATTCAAGTAATACACGGTGTTCAAGTTAATTTGCCGAACTTAGGCATGATTTATATGTGATAAGAAATCGAATGACTTTCACATATTATCACATAACTTTGAATTTAAACAATGGGTTTTCATTCACTAATGAACATATCATTAAGTTGGGTATTTTAAACAAGGCATTTTAATGTTTTACAAATATTCATGCATTATCAATTAGTTTCAAACAACAAGGATAATTCACACATAATCAAACAAGATATGAACACGAATAGAAATCATTCATAAAAGCAGAACAACTGCTTGTTACAAACTCATATGAATAACCGTCTCAGAAGTGTGAGGCAAACTAAAGAAGTTCAAATCTCTCGATTACATTAATCATCCTAAACATAAACTAAATGATAAATGTCGAGGGAGTGTGTCGTCGGCCATCATCATCATGCTCTCCATCAACACGCAACGTCACCTCCTCTCTAGCAAGCACCTCTATGCAGAAGGACCTGTTTTCATCAAAACAGAACAAGTATCAGATATACTTAACACTGCAATGTGTTTGCAAGATTATAACATTTATAAAACTGTATATCAAATATATACCTTGGTCATCGATGACCTCTCCGGCGATTGGTTCAACCTTTACGTTCCGGAAACGTAATATGAACTCATGGAAGTCCAATGCTTCCATATCACCACTCATGATGCTACTGCGGACATGTCCTCTGTAGTTGGGAGGCAATGACCGAAGCAGAACATCTATCGCAATTGGATCAGCCATCCAGTAATCCACGAAGTGAACCAGTCTCGTGTGTGCATCAAGCATGCGCTCCAAGTGACTCTTCAGACATGTATGCTCCTCCATCTGTATGGAAAGGAACTCTCCAAGCAACTCGTGCTTCCACATGCGCACATGGCCTATGAACTCTGCTCTCAGCTGATCCACCATCGAATATGGGTCGAGATCACCCATGAGCGGATGTAGTTCATCCACCATCCCGTAACGCATTATTATCTGAATGTAGGTGGACATCTCTTGACGATAGTAGCGGTCTGCCAGTTCTTGTGGGGTCTCATAGTAGTCTGGCTCAGTCAAGTCGATCGTGCGGCATATGTAGTCTACCACATGATTCCTTGTGAGGAGATCATCTAGGCGCACAAGCCAACTAGGGAAGTTGGATCCATCAAGTCTAAGTTTTTCACCCTTTACCCAATCCTTAATCTCAAAGTAAGCTTCACGGTGAGCCATCTACATTTATAATTGCAAAAGGAATTTAGACTAAGTTTATAATTAAATGAGTTAATAATAACTCCACTCAGAAACACCTATCCCCAAAGAGGGTTCCTAGTGATAACACGATCCCTATCAGCCACATCTCCCCCGATCATCACGGCCATCAACGTGGGTTCAAAGGTGGACGCTAAACGTCGGTCACATCATTCATGCGACTCGTGCTCGATCTTTTGACCATCCACGTTCCGAGGCCACGCTTCTGTGGCGTGCTAGGCTCGCCAACTCAACCTTAGTGTATTCGCTGTGCAACATGGCTTGCACCCAGTGTATGCGAACGTAGATATGTCTGACACCCGATCATCATGACCTGCCTCATACCGAAGAACTTTCTTGGTGGTGCACACTAAGGGGGAACACAATCGTTGGTTATTTTAACAGGGATCATCTTATTAGGCTACCGTCGAGTATCTAATACTAGCACAAAATAAGACATACAAACAATAACATTGAATGTAAATGCTATGTGATATGGTCCTTCACGTCGTGATGTCCATCCGCCGTCACCGGGTTTCGGCACTCGGGTTCCAGCATCGTAGACACTAGGGTACCAGTGTCATTCCGGCGTGCTAGTTCATCACCTCCGTGACTATCTACTACTATGCAACAAAAGGTAATTACTTTACCTTTGCCACAACCATATCACAAAGCAACGCCCTCCTGCAAAACAAAGTTAGACGCCTCTAATTTATCTTTGCATGTTTTATGTGGCTGAATGGGCTTTCGCACAAGAACTGTTCTTACCTACGAACTTTCAGCACAACACTGATCAAGTAGTTGTCTATACTACACCCCTTTCGGGGCCCTCCGTTGCAAATGGTATACCAACTAATGCGAGAGAGACATACACCCCCTAAGCCACTTTATACGGTACAAGCCGTATGTCAAGCATGGACCAGTCTTGCGAATGAACGCGTAAAGTCGGTTGGTGGCCGCTTCATCAAGCATTACTGCGGTATACACAAGTACACATGGGAGGGTAACAACTAAAAGATCAGCGCCCACACGCTACATCTCGTGTGTTCTACCCGTACTAGCATTACTACGCATAGATCTAGCTCTGATACCACTGTGGGGGTTCCGCGCATGAAAACAATAAATTTTACTCTATGCCCCTGAACCCTTGAAGCTGCCAGGACCTATCTATTAGTAATACAGTAACATGAGGGGCTTTTCGCTAACTTACCCTTGAAGACCGAAAAGCGTTGTCAACGCTCAGGAGAGCGTGGTTGATGTAGACGAGCCGAAGCCGACCTCAAGGTCGTAATGAAGTCCTTGCGCTCCTTCTGGCTCCAACGACTTGAGTGCCTCAAGTGTGACACCTCGTGGGAGTTACACATGTCCGGTGCCTGACGATGACTCCCGCTTGCCCGATCCAGCAGCAGTTGCGGAAGTAGAGCTCCCGGATCTGAATCCCGCAGCGTGACGGCGCTCCGCAGTGAAGATGTCTCTCGCTCGCGCAGTCCAGACTTGGGACCACGGTCATGAGAGAGAGAGGGGAGAGAGAAAATATCAATTAGAGGTCCTCCCAAAAGTGGGGAGACCTTTATTGATTATTGGGTGTATTTTCTTGGCCAATATACCCCACAATATATAGGGAGAGGAGAGGTACTACCTCCCCTCAAGTCCTAGGGTGGGACTAAAGGAGACGAGGGGGAGGGGAGGCCGCCGGCCAGCCCTAGTGGGCCCCGTGAAGGGGGAAGGCCCAGCCGGCCACCCCGTTTGTCCTTCTCCCTCTCTCCTTTCCCTAATGGGCCCTCTCCCCTCCAGGAATTGGCCCATTAAGCCTTTGACCTTTTTAATTTATTTTCTCTTTATTAAATAATTATGAATAAATGATTAAATAAATATTTAACATTCATTCACACATTATCTAATCTCCGTGGCCATGGAACACCTTCCACCTCCACTCCGGACATCCTCCGGACTTACCGAAACCCTTCCGTTTTTCTCCCTTCTTTTCTTCGGTGATTCTACCAATCCTATAAACACTCTCTAAGCATCATCAAGCCCTTAAGCGTGATACCCTATGGTTCGGGAACACTCCAGACTGGTCGGGACACTCCCGCACCAATGATCAACAGAGGGACCTGGATGGCCATGTGACCCATGTGCATTCCACGAAGATCTTTAGTCGTTTGAACCGGGACGGCCATGTCTTATTCCCTTTGTCATTCGATACTTGCATTGCCCGAGATTCGATCAATGACATCACCATGTCATGTTCAATCTCATTACTGAACTATGCTACTTAACTCGTCCCGACAAGTGATATCCCCGTGATCTAATCACACGCTGTGTAGCTATTGGATATAACTTCTCCGAGTGGGCCCTTGAGTATCTTCCCGTCACATGGACGGACAAATCCCGCTCTCGACATATATTGCCTCTACGATTTCCTCCGAATACCTGAACACACCTTTATAACCATCATTTTACCAGATGGCGTTTGATGATATCTAAGCACCCTCGGGAGACAGTGATTGATATAGCCTCACGGTCTAAGGAATAGTCTACGAGGATCCATTTCTAATCATCGTAACTTTGAACTTTGTGACATGATCGGGTCACGATGTTTAGGTTGGGTATTGGTTCATCATCTCATTCTCTGAATGAGATGACCTCATTTCCAACAGGCATAAATGCCACATGATCAGGAAACATGATCATATGTTGGCCAATGAACCAGTGACTAGAGTTTCACTGGGAACCCCTGGTTGTTTGTATATCACACGTGTATTGATGCTTCCACTCAATACAGTTAGAGCATGATATAAAACTTAATCATAAACTATATGAAATATGATAATAGTCCTTACTACTATTTGTCTCTAGGGCATATTTCCAACAAATACTACTTATTAAACTTCATGGAATAAATAGAGTTTGCTGAAAGTTTGCAATAGGACTTATAAACTTTAAATTGACATTCAAAACAATACGATACGAGTTCGTAAAGTAAATATCCAGAATTCTATAGTTCTATTATCTCAATTAAAACTAAGCATAAGGTAGTGAACAGACGCCAATGACTACAACAAATTATGCAAATTCATTTCGATTTAGTTTATGACAAATTGAGTTTGACTAATCCAAATTAGAAATGAACTCCCACTCAAAAACGACATACCTCGTGCCCTTTTGGTGATTACATGAACCAAATCCACTACACCAAGTCCGATCATCACGTGAGTCGGTGTAGCTTCAAAGGTGAGCATCAATATGGGCATCATATCAACTATATGACTCATGCTTAACCTTTCAGTCCGTATTCCGAGGCCATGTCTGTACATGCTAGGCTCGCCAAGTAAGAACCTTAGTATTCGCATGTGTAAAAGTGTCTTACACCTGTTATATGAAAGCGTAGAGTCGAGTACACCCGATCATCATGTGATGTCTCGAAACACGATCCATACAACGGTGCATACTTAAGGAAGAACACATTTTTATCTTGATATTTAAATGAGGGATGATCTTATAATGCTACTAAAACACCAAATAAGCAATATAAGATGCGAACATCGTATGTGTAAAGTAGAATGATATGGTCTATGCATTTGATCACCATCATATGCATCGTGGTATGATCTCTATCATTCCTTTGTGTGTAAGGCCAAGGTCTATGGAACTTACACGTTGAGTGTATTGTAAGAGTATCTACCATACATCTACTTACAACAATACCATATCAAGACACTAGCCCAACAACGATCTAAACTAGACGCCTCTAATTTATCAATTGCAAGTTTTACGTGGCTTAGGGCTTTCGGAGATAGAACCAGTCTTACCTACGAACATGAACCACAACAAGGATAACCAAGTTATTAGAAACTCGTTGTAAATCAGATATTGACTATAGTAGGAGAGACAGACACCCGCCAGCCACTTATGCAAAACAAGTTGCATGTCAGTCGTGGAACCGGTCTCATGTACGATGACATGTAAGGTTGGTCTGGGCCGCTTCATCTCACTATGCCACCAATATCCAAAATACATAGAAGATGCAATAACATGATCATCATCGCCCACATATAAACATATGTGTACTACCCGTGCAAGCACCTACACATAGACCTGGCTCTGATACCACTATTGGGGTTCACAGCATAGAAAACAAAAAATTCCTACGATGGGAACTATACGCCAAGATCTATCTACTAGATACAAGCAACCAGTGGATATACATCCATGGAGAACTTACCCTCGAAGACAACAAATATTTGTTAACGAGATGGAACTCGTGGATGATGTAGTCGTACACTTGGCGATCTCAAGATCGTGATGAAGTCCAGTAGGTCCGGCTCCAGCACATCCTTAAGATCTAGCTCCAGCAAGTCCAGCACCACCAAGTCCAGCACCGCAAAGCAGCGGTGCATCCGTGATCGCACACACGTCCGGTACCCTGACAACCTCTATCCCTCGCTCCAGCAAAGCAGCAGAAGCAGCAACTCCTTTCCAGATAAAGCCACCGGGAACATGTATCTCGCTAATCCGAGACCATGGGGAATAATACTAGAGGGGGAGAGAGATCCTTCACGAGGAGGTGTGAGGAAGAAGGGGTGTGAGGGGGGCCTTTTATAGGAGGAGGGGGGTGCCCCTCCCCGTGGCCGACGCCCAAGGGGTGACCCCTCACCTCCTCATTCATGTGGTGGTAACTCCCTCCACATAAATTTGCCCCTTCACATTCTCTTTTAAAGTCCCCACTTTAAATGCATTAAATTTCTCCAAATTTAATGCTCTCTCATTTAATAAAACTCTTTTATTAATTTTATTCAGAATTTTGTTAATTACTTTAATTAACAAACATTCACATAAAACCCCCTGCAACATTTCAATATTACATGCAAAACCAATTTCAGCAATTTCACCCGGAACAGTTTTGGTGTGTATTGAAATAATTCCAGCGCTTTCTTAAATCTTTATCTGAAACATATTTGCTCCAAATGGTGTCGGTATCCCTTAAGTGTGTCACCCTACGGTTCGCGAATAATGCAGACATGATCGAGACCCCTCTCAGATCAATAATCAGAAGCAGGACCTGGAGATCCATACTGACTCCTACACATTCAATGATGACTTCTGTGATCGTGAGAACCTTTAATGCTAGTAACTAAATCCCTTTGTCTAATGATATAATACATGTCCGAGATTCGATCATCGGTATCCAAATACCTAGTTTGATCTCGTTACTGACATGCACTCTTTTCTTGTTCCCGTGATATAACATTCTAGTAATCACATCACTTGCTTGCAAGCTATCTTAATGTGATATCACCGAGAGGTCCCAGAGTATATCTATCCGTCATCGGGATGGAAAAATCCCACTCTTGATCCATGAGCCTCAACATAACACCTTTGTAGCACTGAACCCACCTTTATAGCACCCTGTTACAGTGTGACGTTTGATGTTATCAAGATACTCTTCCGGTGTTAGAAATTAACATGATCTCATGGTCTAAGGACTAAGATTACTTTGTATGATGTTATAGCAATATAAACATAATGACTTTGATCGTAATGCTATACATCAGATGAATGTTCATCACATCATTCCACCAATGTTGTGACCTTGTTATTAACAACATCCAATGTCCATGATTAGGAAACCTTGATCATCTTGTTAATCAACAAGCTAGCTTATATGAGAGGAATTACTAGGAACTTTGTATTTTGTTTATTAAACACACATGTATTAATGTTTCCAATTAATACAATTATAGCATGCAAAATAAACATTTATCATAAACATGGAATAAGATAATAACCACTTTATTATTGCCTCTCGGGCATATTCCCTTCACAAACTAGATGATTCAGCTTACTAGGCTTTACCTAATTTGGTATACTCACAAATCTTCTTCAACACCTAGTCATCTATTCTCAAGTGACTTGGGAATAATGACCACCATCATTTGATCAAACAAAGCTTAGGCTTCTAATTGTTTGATCAACATCTATCATCAACTAAGTAGTAGACTTGTACTAGTCTCTCCATAGGCTTATCCTTTTAAGGAAACCTACTTTAAGCTTGTACCTACTTGGCTTAACAGGGTTATTATTTGATATCCTAATACTACTAGATTTCTCATAGCTTCATAATTACTATCTAAACTCTTGGGTTTAAATACTTCTTCTAGTTAACTCATGAGTGAGGTAACACCTCCAACATCAAATGGTTTGATCACCCCTGAGGATCTCATTTCATTGATGATGGCATACTTCACCATAGCTAGTTCCTCCTTCTGATTAATTTACTTAAAATCTTTGAAAGGTTAATATAATAGGTCAAAGCTAAAGGTTAACAAGTGCTAGGTCAAGAATTGGTCACTCAATAGTGATGATCACTTGGCACTAGGACTTGATTAAACAGGAATGTCACATATTAACATGACACTAAGGGTATGTGATGGATGGTCTTAGCTTGACTTCCCTTTCTACTCTATTTGTAATAAGAGTTAATGTTTAAGAACTACCATGATACCCATGGTATAATTAACTACGGCAAGCAAGTGTCTCAAGTTTTAGTTATGGAGTTTCTTTTACTTAAGTTATGTACTTAACATGCTATTCAAGGTTTATGGTAGATAATACCTTGATATCATCTTTAGAACATTAAGTATTCATCCTTGAGTTGTGGTATGGAATACCATGTAATGATCTCTAGAAGATCAAGTACTCCTAATTAAGTAGTGTATTGTGACTTAGTTTTATTACATTTGATGTACCCTTAGATCAAAATATACTACCCAAAATAAGATTTTAGCAAAGGTCATATTGAAACTTATCGCATTCAACTTGATGATCTACTTCAGTTCCACCAAGCTAAGAGAAGCTTCAATCACTTTGACAAGTTTTATTTAAAAGCGCGAAAATTATCATGATTTTCTATGCATGAATACAATGCACACACCTGTGTTCAGCTTATTTCTAAGCTCTAATGCTGGGGTGTAACAGACTCTCCCCCTTAAAATAAACTTCGTCCCCGAAGTTCATACTCTTTTGCGTTTCCCAATGAGGAGTTGGCTTGTATTGATCACACCATTTCTCAAATTCCATTGTGATCACAGTTGGGGATAATTGTGGTATCCCGTATCCAGATCTTTTTCCTAGAATTCTCTTCATACTTGACAACTTCAAACTATCATTCCAAATTTATCCTATGGTTTCTGTTACGATAATACCGTCCTTACAGTTCTATTTAGAATTGGTTGTGGACACATTTGGTCCATTCCAATCTGGTTTTTTCCTATTACACTACACCGGTCTATTTTGGAATACTCTCTTTACAATAAAGGATAACTTACCAGCTGTTTCCCCTTTATAACTAGTCTACTTGGGTTAAGAAGTTATGTCTCCTTCGATCTTTGATCCGGACATACTCTGACAAATACTTTATAATGATGGCTTCTTATAACCTTATGAGAATAAGGCTTAACCTCATCATTGTTTAGTACTTCTTCCCCAACCTTTAGTCGGAAAATTAGACAACAACACTTTAGTGTTTATTGTTTACTCTCCCCCTTGGGGCTTCCTAATGGTCTCTAATTTGCATGTATAGCATCCATCAACTCGATAGTACGGATATTGGTCTTTGTCTAGCTTATACTTTATCTCTATAAGGCTTCACGAAAGAATTTGCGGTACACCCACACAGTTGTGGATCTCCGAAATGAATCTTCCGACACTATTTGTCATACTTTGTAACATCCCAAAACTTCAATCCAAGGTTATTAAGATCTAAATCATCAAATTTGGGGTTAACAAAAACTTTTCCAAATTTAAAATGAAAGCATTCATATGTGTGCGCATTTAAAATAGGGTTGTTTGAATTGCCATGATTGAATGATCCAATGCTTGTAAAATGTTTCTTAGGTGATTTAAACATCATCTACATCATTCCCAAACTTTTCCTAAGGAAAAGCAAATCGAAAAGAATTAAAAAGGAGGAATGGTCATTTTGGCAAATTTAACTCCCATGCCTACTTTGGCTATTCCTAGTACTCAAAATTTAACAGAAACAATTCTTGATCTTTGCACCCCTTGCTAGTACACATAATGAGGTACCAAGGCCCACCTTTGGATCTGCTAAAAACATTATGTTAACTATTTTAAATGACAGTTTAAAATTGAATCTAATGCATATGCATAGATCACCCCTATTTCAAAAACCATCTATTTGAGCTCCCCTTTCAAAACCCTTGCAACCAGAGACTACCTATCACTAGTGGAGATCACTCAAAAAATTTGAAACCAAAATTCAAAACTTCCTTTTATGCGGCCATTTCATCAAACACTTGGCATGCATAATCTCTACTCTAATCCTAGCTCACTGTTTACTACAGGGTTTTGCCCCCCAATTGATCTTCATTTATCTCCCCTGTCCCCTCTTGATCTAACCAGAGTCTAACAACCCACTCCCCTAGCCCCTAGTGGCACGGCCATGCCATGCCGAGCCGCCTCTCGCCAACAACCTTGCCCTCACTGCAGCAGATCGCCCCTCTCCCTCTCTCCATGTCTAGGAGGTAGCTCACACCTCACCGCCACCCCCTGTCCCTTGCCCGAGCCCAGCCGTGCAGTGGACCACCAAGGACAAGCCACACCCAGTGCCACCGCACCATGTCAGTGCCGCCCCCAGAGCGTGCCCTGTCCCTACTCGCACAGACCGCCCCTTGGCAGCAGCCCGCGCCCGCCGCTCCGCCTCGACCTGGAGAACACCCTAGACACCCCCGCTGGCCGCCCAACGCCTCACAGCCACCGCTCGCCGTGGACACCGCCGCCTCTGCCTCTCAGAGCGCCACCTCGCCCAGACCGCGTGCCACCACCCCTACGGCCGCATTCAAGTTCTAGAGCACCGCCAGGGAACCGCCCATCGATCGCCATCCCCAGCTATGCCTCTACCCCACCGTAGCCATGTCGCCACCGTCGCCTGCCCATCCCGCTCGGTCTCACCGTCGGGCCTATAAAAGGAGCCCTCCCCAGCCTCTTCTCTCCACACCATTCCACTCCCCTCACCTCTCTGAACCTCACCCACCTCTAGCTGGAGCAAGGCGAGCTCTGCCTCGCCTGAATTGGAGCCGGAGCAGCCGCGGCAGGAGGAGAAGGGCGCCATTGATTGCGACCACCCCAAGCTCCACCGCAACCGCGCCTCGCCTCGCCGTCGTCTTCCACATCGTTTGCCCGCCTCGCCGACCCCGCTGGAGCCCTCGTACGCCCCCAGTAGACCCCCACCGAGCCGCTAGGGTTCGAGCTCGCCGGCGACCTGTTCGTCGTTGACAACGACCCTCAGTCGTAGATTCCTATTCTAATCGCACGGCCCACAGCGCGCATACCGTTTCGCGTTTTAAGTGTCGCTGACACGCGGGACCCCCTATCAGTTGAGCCTTGCGCCACGGAGCGCCACTGGTCCGGCCCATTTCTTTTCCCGCGCTAGCCCACCCATTCAAATCTGGATTTTTCTTTTTAGTTTGAATCTAGTTTCTATCCCCTAGTTTGAAAATCAATTCAGAGAGTTTTAGAAATCCAAATTGCATGAAACTAATTTTTTCTGAAAGGTATTAAAATGATCTATCCAAGCCCGTTGGATTTAATTCAATTAGAGTTATAGATCTCTCCTAATAAAAATAAGAAGGCAGAAGCTTTTCCAACTTGCAACATTTTTATAAAATCAACCAAGTTAGCTTTTGAGTTGATTCCAACTCTCAAAAATCACATTTCATCATATCTATCTAAATATGTAATAATATTAAGGTTTACATGCAGTGACTTTGGACTAGTACCAAAAGAATTCTATATAGGCATTTCTAGTCACTTTAAATCATTAAATAATGAACTTAAACCAAAGTAATATTGATCCAACTCTTAAATCTCATTCCCACATGTTAGAATATGTGGTGATGACATGTGTCAACATGATCCCATGTTTTAAGTGGTGAATATTAAATGTTGGTTAATTTTTCAATGAGTAGAAATTACTTTTCTAAAATAAAAAGAAAGAAACTATTGAATTAAACTTGTGATGCTTGTGATGATAATAGATCATCAATGGTGTGTCTTCGAATGCTATCTAGCCTAGTTAAGTATTGTTTGGTGATTGTCTACTCCGTATGTATTGTTATAGAAGATAGTACCGACCAAGCTTACGAGGAGGAGGAGTGCTACCAAGAAGAAGAAGAAAACTTCAACCACTGCACCAACCAAGGCAAGCTATTGTTAGCAAGCTAGAATTAAGCTAGATGAAGGAGAAAGCATGCTTTAGGCATGCTTTGATCACACCCTTTTAACTATTAGTACCCCAAGTCTTACTTACAAGTTTTACTCCCCTTAGTACACAAAGTTCTTTACTTGTTTTGAAGGTAGCATAAAAAGTATAAAACTTGACCTACTTAGAAACCTTTAGATGTCATTCTATGGCATGAGATTTATCCCTTCCTTCCACCTTAGTGAACACTCTTAACTTAGTATTTTAGAGTAGATCCAAAACTTGAGTCACTTTAGATGGGAACAATTGGTGAAAATGAATTGTGAAAACCTTGGAATGATGAGTCATTCTATTGAGATGTTTTGACATGTGTTGAGAAACACAACTAGTTTATAATGATGAAAATGATGAGGCATGAGCCTTAACCCTTTTATAAAACTGATGGTTGGATTCGGATGCGATACCATTCCAAATTTACCGTACAACCACATTACCTGAATTGGGTAAGGCTTAGCTTGAAATTTATATGCATTAGTATTAGTTCCCTCACGGGAGAGGTTTGAGCTGAGGCTACCTCTCAATGTTGTCCACCTATGCAGTGCCCAAGATGACTGATGGTCATGGTTGGGAGGCCATACTCATAGGAGAGGTGCTTATACTAGGGTGTGTAAAGGGAAGGTTATGTTTGATTATCTGCATACTAAGTATGATGATTCGGGGTTATCCCTGATAGATGTATCAAATCTTGTGGTGAAAGTGTACCACCTCTGTAGAGTGTCAAACTATTCGAATAGCCGTGTCCACGGTTATGGACAGTTGGAATAGCCATACTGTTTCGTTGTCAGATGTTTTCTAAATAACTAGAAATGAATGATGAACTTAGACTTGACCACAACAGGGTTGTGTTTATGATAATAGCTTCCCAACTTAAGTGATTCTAGAACTTACTTTATCTTTCTTGGCTTCAGAACTCAGCTTAGGTTTCAAACTTAACTTTATAGTTAAACCTAGCTCTAGCACTTTAACTTAGAATTATACTTCTTGTTAGTGGTAGTTTGCGAGTATTTAAAGAGTACTCATGGCTTTTGTTCCTGGCTATTATCATGGCCAGACTATGAAGGAGATTATCAAGAGGATGGTCAGCAGGAGGGCTATGATAACTAGGACTATCTGCCTTCGTCAGCATTGCCTGTGCCCCTGAAGATGGAGCCCACCGCTACGCTATCTTTTATTTCCGCTGCTTGTTGTATTAAAGACTGGATCATGAGATCCTTATTTGTGTAAAACCTTATGTATGGTTTGTAATGGATGATGTACTGTGATATCCAATCCGTTATGTCTCGCAAAAATGGTAATCTTGGGATTGCGAGGTATGGCATAACGGTCATCTGGGATTAAAAATCCGGGTGTTGACAAGTTGGTATCAGAGCCATCCTGACCATAGGAGACCCTAGTTAGAATGGACGTCCAAACCAAAAACTTAGCTTCAAAAACCAAAGTGAGTATTTATGAAAAACTATTTCCTCTCTTACCCTGGTGAACTCATTCTTTCTCAAAGATTCATGTTCCTCAAAATTCTTACATTACTACTTAAAACTTGACACACTTGATCACTTCACTAACTTCCTCATCCTTAATTCTTGTAGATGGAGACTCAGTTCAACAAGTTTTACCAGTTGGGAAACGGAGGTCAGCTGATCTTCAAGAGGGATCTGGATTCGCTGCCGGAGTTACTAGGATGCCCACATCCGGAGTTTCTTGGAGCTCAACTTCTAGGACCCCCAGGAGGAGACCTACAGTGGCTAGTCACCGCGGATCTTCGAGGAAGCATCGAAGCACCAACTTCCAGGAGAAGTCAGTTCTCCATGAGAGAGAACAATTGGATAGATGGATTAGCCAGGGCAATGCATGAAGCTCTCGCACATCTATGTGCCCTCAGCGTCAACAAGATCCAAGGAACCCGTTTTGCCCACTATGCAAGACGTGACTTCATGGGAATGCCGATGGAGATGCCCAGTCACCCAGAGTTGAGGCGTCAAGTGGAGAACCTTGATTTCTTGCTTCATGACAGACAACACGAACTGGACAATGCAAGGGAGTTAGCTAACCAGAACCGTGCCATCGCTGACCAGAAGGCCCAGACTTTCGCACTTCTTGTCCAAGACCGCCAGTCTCTTTGCTGCCAGCATGCAAAGAAGGATCGCACCATCGCCCGTCTTCGCAAGAAGGTGGCCGACCTCGAGAAGACCGTCAAGGAGCAGGAAGCTCAGCTTGCCACCAAGGAAGAAGAAGACGAGGGTGAAGACATCCAGGGAGATATGGATTCTTACCTCAGCAACGATGATGACTTTTTGGAGGAGGATGTTGTGGACTTCTACACGGATGATGAAGACTCTGACTTCATCGACGATGAGTAGATGTACTAGAGCACTGTCATAGCATGAGATGTATCATCTCATTGTATCGTAGCTTGCAGAATGGTTCCTCAAACCATCTGTTTTCCCCTTTGAGTGTTGTGGTATGTGTTGTATCGTGTGCTTGCTTGCATGAATGAAAATGAAGTTAGTTGAAAAACCCGAGTCTAACTCAAAGTTTTGGATTTGAAAAACCCAAAACCAAGAACCTTAGAATTTCCCTCTTATCCCTATATCTATCTCAATCTTCAGATGACTCGTGGAAATCAAGGAGGGAGCAGCTCGTCGCAGGACCCAATGCTGCAGATCTTGCAGAATCTCATCGCGGACCGTGAAGCAAGCAGGGCGGAGCGTCAAGCCAACTTAGCAACATTGCACCAGATCGCCCAAATGGCTCTCAACAACCAAGGACATGGAAATCAGGATCACCAAGGATCCAAACTCAAAAACTTTCAGAACACCAATCCCCCAATCTTTAACCAATTTGAAAACCCATTAGATGTTGATGACTGGTTACAGACCATGGAAAACAACTTAGAGGTTGCCAGAGTTGATGAGAATGAGAAAGTTCTCTTCGCCACCCACTATCTGGTGGGAGATGCAAGAGCTTGGTGGAATAGCATCCGCACTATGAACCATGGCCAGGTGATGACCTGGGAAGCATTCAAGGTCAAGTTCAGCCGCACCCACGTGCCGCAAGGTCTTGTCAACAGGATGAGAGATGAATTCCACGAATTGAAGCAACGAAGAATGACTGTGGTGGAGTACCGTGACAGATTCTTGTCACTTGCCAGATATGCATCGGATGAGATCAACACGGAGGCCAAGAAGAAGGAGAGATTCTTAAACGGACTGCATGATGAGATGCAGACTGTCCTCGTCAACATCCGTTTCGATGATCTCGAAGAGCTAGTCGACTCTGCCATTCAGATGGAAGGGAAGATTAACCAGGCAAACAACAACCGCAAGCGTCGTATGATGCAGTAGTCTGGATCCAGTAGTCACGAGAAGTACCATCCCAACCCCTCACCAGGATATGCACCAAGGAACAACCGACCCCCAAATTCTCGCCCAAGCTACCCCAACCGTAGCGGAGGCAATGTGAAGTCCGGAGGAAACAATCACAACTCTGATAATGCCAACAATTTCAACCGTGCCCCTCCCAAGAGCAACAACAACAACAACACTGCACCCAGAACTGGAAGCAATGCTGTACCTGTCGCTGTCAAGGACAAGTCCCAGATACCTTGCTTCGAGTGTGGAGTGAAGGGTCACTACTCCAATGAGTGTCCCAAGAAGACTGCCACCAATGCCCCTGTGAATGCCCCATCTCAGCAGCAGCGTCGTGTTCAACCAGGAATGAGATTTTCCCCAGGGAACCCTCACAACCGCAACGGTCGTCTCTTCCACATGAACGCAAAAGAAGCCCAGGAAGCGCCAGATGTAGTGCTGGTTATGTTTTCTGTCAACTCAGTTTTAGCAAGAGTATTGTTTGATTCTGGAGCATCGCATTCATTTGTCACCGAAGAATTTGTATGCACTAGTAATATTCACCCAACCAACCTGAAGCATGTCATGATAGTTCAAATCCCCGGTTCAACAACAAAAGCTAGAAAAATTTGCAAAGCTGTACCTATCAGAATACATGGGATAGATTTTTATGCCAACCTAATTGTACTTGGAACCAAAGGATTGGAAGTAGTACTAGGTATGGATTGGATGTCAAGGCATAAAGGACTGATAGACTGTGCTAAGAAAGTCATCACCATGACCAGTAGTTCTGGAGTAACAGTAGAGCATATCTCTGAAACCTTACCCCGTCAATTCAAGTGCAACAAGAGTGTAGCCCTGCCCACCATTGACCAAGTCAGAGTAGTTTGTGAATACCCCGACGTATTCCCAGATGAATTGCCAGGTATGGCTCCGGATAGGGATATTGAGTTCACTATCGAACTAATCCCCGGAACCGGACCTATAGCCTAGAGACCCTATACCATGAACCCCTCAGAGTTAGTGGAACTGAAGAAGCAGTTGGATGCCATGTTAGCCATAGGCTTGATTCAGCCAAGCGCATCGCCATGGAGATCACCAGTGTTATTCGGCGACAAGAAAGATGGAGGCAATCGTCTGTGTACAGATTACAGAAAGTTGAATGACGTCACCATCAAGAACAAGTACCCTTTGCCAAAGATAGATGATCTATTTGATCAGTTGACTGGACCCCAGGTATTCTCAAAGATTGATCTTAGGGCTGGTTATCACCAACTTAAGATTCGTGCAACGGATATTCCGAAGACCGCCTTTACTACTCGCTATGGTTTATACGAGTATACGATTATGTCTTTTGGATTAACCAATGCCCCTTCTTATTTCATGAATCTCATGAATAAGATCTTTATGAATTTCCTAGATAAGTTTGTAGTTGTGTTTATCGACGACATCCTTATCTACTCCAATTCAGAAGAAGAGCATGAGCAACATCTGAGAATCATCCTAGAAACCCTGAGAGAGCATCAGTTATATGCCAAGTTCAGCAAGTGTGAGTTTTGGCTAAAAGAAGTAGGATTCCTAGGACATATTGTGTCTGCCGGAGGAGTCTCTATTAATCCCACCAAAATCAAAGATGTCGAAGAATGGGAAGCCCCAACCAATCAAACCCAAGTTCGTTCATTTCTCGAATTAGCGGGATATTACCGCAAGTTCGTAGAAGGATTCTTGAGCATAGCCCAACCAATGACCCAATTGTTGAAGAAGGACAAGAAGTTTGAATGGACAGACAAATGTGAAGCCAGTTTCTAGGAGCTGAAGAAGAGATTGATATCAGCCCCAATTTTGATCATGCCAGACATCAAGAAGCCGTTTGATGTGTATTGTGATGCATCCAAGATTGGCCTAGGATGTGTATTCATGCAAGAAGGCAAAATTACCGCGTATCTGTCTCGGCAACTGAAGCAGCATGAGCAGAACTATTCGACCCATGATCTTGAGCTAGTAGCCGTGGTTCGAGCATTGAAGACATGGCGTCATTATTTGATGGGTAATCGCTGTGAGATTTACTCAGATCATAAGAGCTTGAAGTATATCTTCACTCAGAAGGAGCTGAATATGAGGCAAAGAAGATGGATAGAGTTAATCAAGGATTATGACCTTGACATTCACTATCACCCCGGTAAAGCCAATGTGGTAGCGGATGCTCTTAGCAGATTGCCGTGTAGGCTTAACACCATGATCAAAGAGAAGCAACCAAGTTTGTATGAAGAGTTGGAGCAGTTCAGGACTGAGTTAGTTAGCAAAGGATTCCTAGCTAGCATTGAACTTCAACCCACTTTGATTAGCCAAGTCAAGGAAGCCCAGAAGGGGAATGAAAGTATCGACGGAATCAAACGTCGTATTGGTACAGGAAAGGTACTTGGATTCACCGAAGACGAAGAAGGAGTACTGTGGTACAAGGGACGTATCTGTGTGCCAGCAGATTCGGAGCTGAAGGAAGTTATCATGAAGGAAGCTCATGATACTCTTTATTCTATCCACCCCGGAGGAACAAAGATGTATCAGGATTTGAAAGAGCAATTTTGGTGGCACAAGATGAAGAGAGAGATTGGAAGCTACATCGCCAAGTGTGACATCTGCCAAAGAGTCAAAGCAGAGCATCAGAGACCTGCAGGATTGTTGCAACCATTGCAGATTCCGGAATGGAAATGGGATTCCGTCGGAATGGACTTTATCATGGGTTTACCTACTTCTAGTAGGGAAAATGACTCAATCTGGGTCATAGTTGATAGACTGTCCAAGGTAGCCCACTTTATACCTGTCAAGACAACTTACCAGAGTGCAAAGTTAGCAGAGCTATACATTGCTAGGATTGTTAGTCTGCATGGAACCCCCAAGACCATCGTCTCAGATCGAGGAACCCAGTTTACTTCAAGATTTTGGCAGAAAGTTCAGGAAGGTTTAGGAACCAAGTTGAACTTCAGTACCGCTTATCACCCACAAACAGATGGACAGACTGAGAGAGTCAACAAAATCCTAGAGGATATGCTTAGAGCTTGTGTGTTGGAATACGGATCAAAATGGGAAGACTGTCTGCCTTTCGCAGAATTCTCATATAACAATAGTTATCAAGCTAGTTTGCAGATGGCACCATTTGAATTCCTATACAGAAGAAAGTGTCGTACCCCTTTGAATTGGTCGCAAGTAGCAGAGAGTCAGATCTTTGGACCTGACATTCTCCGAGAAGCAGAAGAGAAAGTTCACAAAGTTCGTGAGCACCTCAAGACCGCCCAATCCAGACAAAAGAGCTATGCCAACAAGAGAAGGAGAGACCCGACTTTCAATGTCGGAGATTTTGTATATCTCAAGGTTTCACCACTGAAGGGAACCCAATGCTTTAGTCTGAAGGGAAAGTTAGCCCCCAGATATATCGGACCTTTCAAGATTCTGAATCACCGAGGAGAAGTATCGTATCAACTAGAACTGCCTGAAGAGATGTCAGCCATCCACAATGTGTTCCACATCTTGTTACTTCGCAAATGCTTAGAAGTGCCTGAGAAGACTGAAGTTTTCAAGAACATCGATCAAAGAGCCGTGGAAATCAACAATGACCTGACCTATCGGGAAGTACCCATCCGTATCTTAGAAGAAGCCTACAAAACCACCAGGACCAGGAGTATCAAGTTTCTCAAGATTCAATGGAGAAACCATACCGAGGAGAAAGCTACTTGGGGGCGCGAAGATTAGATTAGGACAGAGTTCCCAGATCTCTTTAGTTCCTAGTTTTCTTTGTAAATCCTAGGACGAGATTTTGTTTAAGGGGGGAAGGTTTGTAACATCCCAAAACTTCAATCCAAGGTTATCAAGATCTAAATCATCAAATTTGGGGTTAACAAAAACTTTTCCAAATTTAAAATGAAAGCATTCATATGTGCGTGCATTTAAAATAGGGTTGTTTGAATTACCATGATTGAATGATCCAATGCTTGTAAAATGTTTCTTAGGTGATTTAAACATCATCTACATCATTCCCAAACTTTTCCTAAAGAAAAGCAAATCAAAAAGAATTAAAAAGGAGGAATGGTCATTTTGGCAAATTTAACTCCCATGCCTACTTTGGCTATTCCTACTCAAAACTTAACAGAAACAATTCTTGATCTTTGCACCCCTTGCTAGTACACATAATGAGGTACCAAGGCCCACCTTTGGATCTGCTAAAAACATTCTGTTAACTATTTTAAATGACAGTTTAAAATTGAATCTAATGCATATGCATAGATCACCCCTATTTCAAAAACCATCTATTTGAGCTCCACTTTCAAAACCCTTGCAACCAGAGGCTACCTATCACTAGTGGAGATCACTCAAAAATTTTGAAACCGAAATTGAAAACTTTCTTTCATGCGGCCATTTCATCAAACACTTGGCATGCATAATCTCTACTCTAATCCTAGCTCACTGTTTACTACAGGGTTTTGCCCCCAATCGATCTTCATTTATCTCCCCTGTCCCCTCTTGATCTAACCAGAGTCTAACTACCCACTCCCCTAGCCCCTAGTGGCACAGCCATGCCATGCCGAGCGGCCTCTCGCCGGCCAACCTTGCCCTCACCGCAGCAGACCGCCCCTCTCCCTCTCTCCATGTCTAGGAGGTAGCTCACACCTCACCGCCACCCCCTGTCCCTTGCCCGAGCCCAGCCGTGCAGTGGACCACCGAGGACAAGCCGCGCCCAGTGCCGCCCCCAGAGCGCGCCCTGTCCCCGCTTGCACAGACCGCCCCTTGGCAGCAGCCCGCGCCGGCCGCTCCGCCTCGACCTGGAGAACACCCTAGACACCCCCGCTGGCCGCCCAACGCCTCACAGCCACCGCTCGCCGTGGACACCGCCGCCTCTGCCTCTCAGAGCGCCACCTCACCCAGACCGCGTGCCACCGCCCCTACGGCTGCATTCAAGTTCTAGAGCACCGCCGGGGAACCGCCCATCGATCGCCATCCCTAGCTATGCCTCTACCCCGCCGTAGCCATGACGCCACCGTCACCTGCCCATCCCGCTCGGTCTCACCGTTGGGCCTATAAAAGGAGCCTTCCCCTGCGTCTTCTCTCCACACCATCCCACTCCCCTCACCTCTATGAACCTCACCCACCTCTAGCTGGAGCAAGGCGAGCTCTGCCTCGGCGGAATTGGAGCCGGAGCAGCGGCGACAGGAGGAGAAGGGCGCCGTTGATTGCGACCACCCCAAGCTCCACCACAACGGCGCCTCGCCTTGCCGTCGTCTTCCACATTGTTTCCCACCTCGCCGACCCCGCTGGAGCCCCGGTACGCCCCCAGTAGACCCCCACCGAGCCGCTAGGGTTCGAGCTCGCCGGCGACCTGTTCGTCGTCGACGACGACCCTCAGCCGTAGATTCCTATTCTAATCGCACGGCCCACAGCGCGCGTACCGTTTCGCGTTTTAAGTGCCACTAACACACGGGACCCCCCTGTCAGTTGAGCCCCGTGCCGCGGAGCGCCACTAGGCCGGCCCATTTCTTTTCCCGCGCTAGCCCACCCATTCAAATCTGGATTTTTCTTTTTAGTTTGAATCTAGTTTCTGTCCCCTAGTTTGAAAATCAATTCAGAGAGTTTTAGAAATCAAAATTGCATGAAACTAATTTTGTCTGAAAGGTATTAAAATGATCTATCCAAGCCCGTTGGATTTAATTCAATTAGAGTTATAGATCTCTCCTAATAAAAATAAGAAGACAGAAGCTTTTGCAACTTGCAACATTTTTATAAAATCAACCAAGTTAGCTTTTGAGTTGATTCCAACTCTCAAAAATCACATTTCATCATATCTATCTAAATATGTAATAATATTAAGGTTTACATGCAGTGACTTTGTACTAGTACCAAAAGAATGCTATATAGTCATTTCTAGTCACTTTAAATCATTAAATAATGAACTTAAACCAAAGTAATATTGATCCAACCCTTAAATCTCATTCCCACATGTTAGAATATGTGGTGATGACATGTGTCAACATGATCCCATGTTTTAAGTGGTGAATATTAAATGTTGGTTAATTTTTCAATGAGTAGAAATTACTTTTCTAAAATAAAAAGAAAGAAACTATTGAATTAAACTTGTGATGCTTGTGATGATAATAGATCATCAATGGTGTGTCTTAGAATAATATCTAGCCTAGTTAAGTATTGTTTGGTGATTGTCTACTCCGTATGTATTGTTATAGAAGATAGTACCGACCAAGCTTACGAGGAGGAGGAGTGCTACCAAGAAGAAGAAGAAAACTTCAACCACTGCACCAACCAAGGCAAGCTATTATTAGCAAGCTAGAATTAAGCTAGATGAATGAGCAAGTATGCTTTAGGCATGCTTTGATCACACCCTTTTAACTATTAGTACCCCAAGTCTTACTTACAAGTTTTACTCCCCTTAGTACACAAAGTTCTTTACTTGTTTTGAAGGTAGCATAAAAAGTATAAAACTTTACCTACTTAGAAACCTTTAGATGTCATTCTATGGCATGAGATTGATCCCATCCTTCCACCTTAGTGAACACTCTTAACTTAGTATTTTAGAGTAGATCCAAAACTTGAGTCACTTTAGATGGGAACAATTGGTGAAAATGAATTGTGAAAACCATGGAATGATGAGTCATTCTATTGAGATGTTTTGACATGTGTTGAGAAACACAACTAGTTTATAATGATGAAAATGATGAGGCATGAGCCTTAACCCTTTTATAAAACTGATGGTTGGATTCGGATGCGATACCATTCCAAATTTACCGTACAACCACATTACCTGAATTGGGTAAGGCTTAGCTGGAAATTTATATGCATTAGTATTAGTTCCCTCACGGGAGAGGTTTGAGCTGAGGCTACCTCTCAATGTTGTCCACCTATGCAGTGCCCATGATGACTGATGGTCATGGTTGGGAGGCCATACTCATAGGAGAGGTGCTTATACTAGGGTGTGTAAAGGGAAGGTTATGTTTGATTATCTGCATACTAAGTATGATGATTCGGGGTTATCCCTGATAGATGTATCAAATCTTGTGGTGAAAGTGTACCACCTCTGTAGAGTGTCAAACTATTCGAATAGCCGCGTCCACGGTTATGGACAGTTGGAATAGCCATACTGTTTCGTTGTCAGATGTTTTCTAAATAACTGGAAATGAATGATGAACTTAGACTTGACCACAACAGGGTTGTGTTTATGATAATAGCTTCCCAACTTAAGTGATTCTAGAACTTACTTTATCTTTCTTGGCTTCAGAACTTAGCTTAGGTTTCAAACTTAACTTTATAGTTAAACCTAGCTCTAGCACTTTAAATTAGAATTATACAGCTTGTTAGTGGTAGTTTGCGAGTACTTAAAGAGTACTCATTGCTTTTGTCCCTGGCTATTATCATGGCCAGACTATGAAGGAGATTATCAAGAGGATGGTCAGCAGGACGGCTATGATAACTAGGACTATCTGCCTTCGTCAGCATTGCCTGTGCCCCAGAAGATGGACCCCACCGCTACGCTATCTTTTATTTCCGCTGCTTGTTGTATTAAAGACTGGATCATGAGATCCTTATTTGTGTAAAACCTTATGTATGGTTTGTAATGGATGATGTACTGTGATATCCAATCCGTTATGTCTCGCAAAAATGGTAATCCTGGGATTGTGAGGTATGACATAACGGGCATCTGGGATTAAAAATCCAGGTGTTGACATACTTCTAACCTTTTGGACATTTTCACTTTGGTAAGCCCGATTTCACGAAGCGTCTCAAAAGACGGTCTTGAATTTCATACTTCCTTAGGTCTAACTTAACTTAGGCTAAGTTTTATACTCTTTAGATTACACAAAGATGACCTAATTAGCTAAACCGCTAGAACACCAGCTACGGATACCAACTACGGATACCAGCTGTGGATCCTCCTAGGTGTATGGATTACCCTACGGGTTTTTGACTTCTTATTGACATTCTCTCTGAGTTGTCCGAGCTTGAATACCACCCTTATTCAAAAACTTCTTGTTTGCTCCCTTTCATGTTACTTCCATGATTTTGGGACAACTACTTTATTAGCTTCTGAACGACATCACCTATCTTGAGTGAACTTAAGTTCATTCCTTTATGTTGCTCCACACCTTTTTTCACTAATATTTCTTCTCGTTGCCAACTAATAATAAGTTGGGATTGATCCATCCTTCAAAATAGTGCTGATACTCCTTATAATTAGCTTTACTCTTCATGCAAGTCTTCTTCTTGATCTTCGGAACTCGTCACTCCCTTACACGAATTTCCTTTTCTATCTAGGTCTATAACATCAAGTAATAACTTGATGATGCAACATGCATTTGCATACCAAGTCAGACTTCATGCACAGATCTAGTCAATCAAGAAGATGCAAGAAAAAACGAAAAATCCAAATGTGGTACATATAACACACATCATACTAAGCCCGGAATATAGTAGTTGAGTATGATACCTCTAGAATTCAGGCTTAGCTATGTAGTATATGACACTTCCTAGTATAGGTTTACTTTGTGTTACTTAGCACTTAGGGTTTAAACTACTCTTTGTCTCAATATTTACCCAAACTACCCAATTGTAGTTGGAATTTTGAGCAACGGGGTCTCACTTTGGTTCTGACTAACCTCTTACTTTTCTTTCGGGACTACTAAAGACTACCAAATTTCCATTCTATCATAAACTATCCTCACATGATCTCTCAAAACTACTAACAAAATTGTAGTTACTACCTTAATCCAACAATTATCATAATGTTATGATATGTATGACTTCTATCATAGACCTACATTGTTCCTTACTTACTATTGTGACAAGATTATTTACTAAATACTTGTCCTGATTACAGACTTATCATGGTCTCAGAGCTATTCTCACCACAAACTTGTTAAGACTTACCTAGTCATCATGATTGAAGAGCTAATCTCACCATGATGACTCTTCTTATTAGCTTACTATTCATGATTCATAACAAAATTCTACTCCATCACATGGAATTCTCAAGTGAATGCCACATGATTTACTTCCAATTGTATCTATACATACTCTGATGGTCTACCTTAAGTGGTATAGTGGTATCAACTAGTGATAAGATTCTGCCACTTCATAGGGTTCTAAATATAGACTCCATCACTAATACTACTCCACATGATATCCTAATCCTAGTTGTAATATTTTTTGATAATTTAACTTACATAAGATATCTTAGTAGTGTTATACCTATTTAGAGCTACACTAAAATAACATTTCTCTAGAGAATACATATAACTAATCCTTAAGAAAGATGATAAAAACATCCAACTTAAGTGTGACAAGATTATCCTCAAGTGGATATCCATCACAAGTTTTGGTTTAGATAAGATGGCTCCTATAGTCATTATCCAACCTACAGATCTTCCTAAAAGGGTTTTAATCCTAAGGTCAAAGCATATGATCTGATACCAGCTGCGGTGACCCAACATACCACTACATGATGTAGTACACTATAGTCGTTGACATAACACCAATGAAACACCGTTCACTAGTATTACATCCCTTAGAGTGGTACAACAGAAACACAGCAGGTCCAAGACATGACTATAGATTACAACTCGACTCTTTACATAAGATCCAGAGCACACTCTAGGTGAAAGAGAGAGAAAGAAACTTCTTACAAAGAAGAACCAGAAATAATAACTCAGAACTATCTAATAACTAAGACTAGTATCTAAACTATTTAGCTTGCCATTGCTGCTATTGCAATGCTCTACAGAAGTAGGTTTCATGGCTAGAGAATCTCTTCCTATCTAATCAAGAACTTTGTCTTTACTTCAGTTGATGTATATGTTGACTTCATTGACTTTGTAGAAGAACTTGAGCTATCGATGATGGTTTCTTGAGCAGAAATTGATGTTGACATCGTGTTCAACGGCTTAGAACCTAGAAAGGGTTAAGAAGGTACGGTTGAGTATGAGCGTACTCAGCAAGTTCACTAAAAAGGAGTGTATGATGCACTATCTCTACAGCCATAGATCATAGGTCGTAGGCAATGCAGGTTTTCGTAAACATTTCTTCAAAGGTTGCTTTTATTCTAAAAACTATGTCTGATAGCCTTCACAGGTTGACCAGAACCTTCGTGGGGTTCCTTTCTGCCGCGTTCATAGCTCCTTCCCGGAAAGGGAGTAACATGTCACAATTCTTATACTCTGTAGAGGTGCGTAACTTTTCCCACAAGAGACCTTAAGCTTTGTTGCACATCCGGGAGTATGTCCCCGTTCAAACTTCCATGGTTTGAGGCTCAACTTAAGATCCAAGCCAATCGCTACCCTCTCCGCGACCCCATATAGTCACCCTTTTGCTAGCTCAGGACAACGGCTAAGCCGGTTTACACTCCTGACGAGAGCAAGAGTCGACAACTAATACCGGGGAATTGACGGTTCCCACCCTTGCACGTGCCTAGATGTAGGATCACGGCTCCAATAAAAGTTGTCCGTCAGCATACGAAAGGGAGAAGATACAACTGACTTCTCCGTCCCATTCCAAATCTCATGGTTGACGCGTAATATACGGCGCTAGAATCACTAGCGACATTGGTTGTTAAGTCATAGATATTATGTTCCTTTACCACTAGAACTGTATCAGTAGATTATTACCATCTGGTAAATAATCCATAATCATATTATTATGAAAATAGTGTTTTCTGACCTTTTTGAAATGAAGGTGATGACAAAGTTGAGTTACAAGCATAGAAAATAATCAAAGTACATGAGCAAGTTGTGAACTTGCCTTTTGTGATTGCAATATTATGCACTCACGGCCTTCGATATAATAGAAGATCCAAATTCTGTAAAGAGCATCATTGGTCCGGTAAGGACTAATATTTAAAGAAACAAGATGCAACGATGCATAAGGAATGTAATGCAATTTGTTAAATGCGAAACCCTGGACTAATCGTATATGATCTAGGGTTTGGAGTTTGTGATGAGTTCTTTAGAATGTGTTGCACTTTTATACCAGCTTGACACTTGTGCTTCTTATTAAGGCTTGTGAGAGTGTGTGAAATAATATGTAGATACAACAAGTAATATGCAATATTAAAGCACTTAAATGAATCATGGTATTTAGAATATTTCTTAAACAAGATTAAGATTTAATTAAAGCTTTTAGAGAAGTGTTCAAGGATTACTTTTAATGTTTCTTAAAAGAATAATTCTTGAGGAAAATATTACTTTACAAAGTAAAAAAATATTTAAACTTAAGGCTAACACTATAAGGTTTTCTTATTACTTATAAGTACTAACGTAGAAAACAACTAGTATTGTTGAGTAGCTATTCTACTAGTAAATGGAGACTTTTAACACTCCATGAAGGTGAAACAAAAGTATTATGCATTGATAGAAGTGGTGTTTTATTGATTTTATAAGTGGATAGAATCACATACTTATTATGGAATTAATACTCATTTCTATGAACATGTAAATGGCATCATGTTAAATACTTACAAACTTTCCTTAGCCTTTAGAGTGGATTCCCAAACTTGTAAAAGAATTAGTATTCAAATCTTGATGATTTTATAATTGGTAAACTATTTTTGGAGAGTAAGATTTACTTAACTTTGAATGGTAGTTTTAGTAAGTACAACTTGAATTGGTTAGACATATCTTAACTTTATTTAGACATAACTTGTATTTGTTATTACACTTTTAGACTTTAAATAAATAATGTTAAAGGCAATAGTAAATATTTATATATTTTTAAGGAATTAAAATAAAATAAAAGAGTTAAAATAAGATTTGTTAAACCTTTTATTTTACTTCAAAAGTAAGAGTTGACATTTTTGATGTGTAGAATTTATTTTTCTGATCATTTTGGTATCTTATAAGTATTTTTGGGATTTTTAAATAATAAGATATGATTTTTACAAATTTTATCACTTTATAAACACTAAATAAATAATAAATATTAGTTAAGTGATATAATATTTTAAGTTTATAGTTTTACATTTTAGTTCTTATTTTTCCAAGAATTTTAGTATATTATTTATATTTTTCTTATTTATCAATATTAAAATAGGATTTTTCAAAGTATTATTAATTATAAAATATTTATTAAATAATAATTATTTAAATAGTTAACACAATAATGTTTGTTAATAGAGTTAAATTATAGATTTTATTTTTCTAAGCATTTTGATATATTATATACATTTTTCTGAATTATAGAAGAAAAGATATTGAATTTACAAGTTTTATTCTTGTTCTAATTGAATTTTAAATTATTAAATCCTATTATTAGGTCATGCTGACATCAGCATGACACACATAAGCAGGTTAGAACTTTTTACGCTGGTACTGATTCTAGCGTGAGTCACAGGCAAGTGGGCCACAGGCAACAACATATTTCAGGTATTTATCAATTATAGGAAAATAAAAATAGTAATTATTAAAAAAACTGATTATGACATCAGCGTGATGTCACGCTGACATCACCGGTACTAGATCTCCCCAGGTCGCTAGTCGATCTCTCGATCGAGAGCGTGTGAGCCAACGGGAGTGGGTGCGTTGGAACGAGGAGCTGATGGCGGACCTAGGGGAGGCGGCGCCGCTAGAAAATGGTCGCCGGAGTAGCCGTTGCGATAGTGAACGGCGGCGGCTGTGACATTCACACGGCGGTAGAGCAACCTAGAGCAAGAGGAGGAGGAGAGCGATGCCTGAGCACCGATAGCTCACCTAGATTGCAGTGGTGGTGCTGGTGAGGACATGCACAATCGGAGGAGTGCTATACGACGGAATTTCTGACGAACCACGACGGAAGGGAACAGAAAAATTCGATCATCTCCGAGCTCCCCTTGGTGTTGCGTTCTTCTCAGATGATCTACGTGCGATGGCGCTTCTTCTCGACCACTCCACGGTCTCTGGGACGACCTCTACTAACGACGGTGGTTGGCTCCGGCCAGCTAGGGTTTCGGCCCAGACAGAACAGAGAGGAAAAGAGAGAGTGCAAGCAAGAGAATGAGAAGAGGAGCATGAAAGGGCATTGAGGTGGCGTTCTTATCCCTCCCAGCGATGATGGCGAGCATCTTGGCGCGGACGACGGCGGTGCTCCCGCCAGCTAGGTGCTTCGGCCGCCGCGTGTGAGGTGGACGATGGAGATAAGCAAGACAGAGCGGTATGTTGGGCTGGGCCGTGGCTAGGCCGTAGCAAAGTGAGAGAGCAGTTCCGGAGGGCGCACGTGGGTGGCAGCTAACGTAGAGAAATGGGCCGTGGGCTGGTTCTGATGACTGCTCTTTTTTTTCTTTATCCAGATTCTATTATCTGTTTTCTTTTCTATATATAAATTCATTTCAAATTGGAATTTCTTCAAGGTTTAAATATCCAGAATTTTTGTAAGACATGGATATTATGATAGAGGTTAATTATAACCAACTTCTCTACATTTCTTGTTGTGTATACAAAATATGTTATTATATACAAGGTTCTTTTATTTAATAAAGTAAATATGATTTAGGGTTATAGGGTTTACCTCCTATAGGAAAATCTTATAGAAATGATTTATATTACCACTAAAATAATGTATTAGTATAATTTTGTGAACTTTTATTATATAATGTTATAGTTTCTTTATTCTCTTTATATAGGTCCTTTTCCTTTTAATAATTTGTAAGGACCTTTTTTATGAATTTAATTTGCATAATAAACCATAACTTATAAAAGGATTTATTACTACTCATTCATAAAGTTGATTCTCATTAACTTTATAGTTTTAAGGAAACTTTTATATGATACATAAAGTTCTGAGAAATTAATATGGTTACTATTATTCCCATCAGCTTAGGTGATATCAAAGTGTATATTTTGTTATAACTTGCATAGAAGTTAGGGTTTAAAACTATAAATTGGTACCATGGATAATAACTCATCTTTGAGTGAGCTATTGAGATTTCTTCCTATGGTGATCTTGCTAGTTTATAAAACTAGGTTTCTATTAGGTTTTATGATAATAAAGCAGACAAGGATTGCATCCTTAAACACTCATATGGTTCTCTAATTATCTCTTAGACATTTCATTTGACTAAGAGATACTATCCATTGGCTGCCTAAAGATAGGAATTTTTTTAACTACCCTTTTTATTCTAGGATTTTAAACAAAGAGGTAGACATGGGTCTTGTCATGGATTCATGTGTAGATAGCTAAAGGTTTCTAAAGAATTCTTACCTCAATACTTCACTAAGCTTATCTTGAGATAAGGAATTCATTTCCTAAATATACTTTAGAGATCGCTCTTATCTTATTCACAAAGATCCCATCTTCCTGAATAAGACAATCATCTGACTCCACCATATCCATCATCATATGATGACATGGTCATGCCACTTCAATAATTCTCATCCTTCATTCTTGTATATATAACTTCCATCTTTAAACTACCTCTCAGATAATTCCACTAAATTATCTATTATTAACTTCACTCCATAAACTCCTTCATACTTACCTTGCATCTACTTCTAAGGCTTGCTAGATTACAATCCTCACCATATCACATGTGATATCAATCCTCTGGAATAGGTATGGTACTACTCTCCACAATACAAGTTTGTTCTTGTATTAGCTTGATTAATCTACTACACTTCCAACTACTCCATATATTCATGTTATATACTTCATCATACTCTAACTTGACTTCTCGGGATCAAACTAGATGATTCAGCTTACTAGGCTTTACCTAATTTGGTATACTCATAAGTCTTCTTCAACACCTAGTCATCTATTCTCAAGTGACTTGGGAATAATGACCACCATCATTTGATCAAACAAAGCTTAGGCTTATAATTGTCTGATCAACATCTATCATCAACTAAGTAGTAGACTTGTACTAGTCTCTCTATAGGCTTATCCTTTTAAGGAAACCTACTTTAAGATTATACCTACTTGGCTTAACAGGGTTATTATTTGATACCCTAATACTACTAGCTTTCTCATAGCTTCCTAATTACTATCTAAACTCTTGGGTTTAAATACTTCTTCTAGTTAACTCATGAGTGAGGTAACACCTCCAACATCAAATGGTTTGATCACCCCTGAGGATCTCATTTCATTGATGATGGCATACTTCACCATAGCTAGTTCCTCCTTCTGATTAATTTACTTAAATTCTTTTAAAGGTTAATATAATAGGTCAAAGCTAAAGGTTAACAAGTGCTAGGTCAAGAATTGGTCACTCAATAGTGATGATCGCTTGGCATTAGGACTTGATTAAACAGGAATGTCACCTATGAACACGACACTAAGGGTATGTGATGGATGGTCTTAGCTTGACTTCCCTTTCTACTCTATTTGTAATAAGAGTTAATGTTTAAGAACTCCAATGATACCCATGGTATAATTAACTACGGCAAGCAAGTGTCTCAAGTTTTAGTGATGGGGTTTCTTTTACTTAAGTTATGTACTTAACTTGCTATTCAAGGTTTGTGGTAGATAATACCTTGATATCATATTTAGAACATTAAGTCTTCATCCTTGAGTTGTGGTATGGAATACCATGTAATGATCTCTAGAAGATCAAGTACTCCTAATTAAGTAGTGTATTGTGACTTAGTTTTATTACATTTGATCTACCCTTAGATCAAATTATACTACCCAAAATAAGGTTTTAGCAAAGGTCATATTGAAACTTATCGCATTCAACTTGATGATCTACTTCAGTTCCACCAAGTTAAGAGAAGCTTCAATCACTTTGACAAGTTTTATTTAAAAACGTGAAAATTATCCTGATTTTCTATGCATGAATGCAATGCACACACCTGCGTTCAGCTTATTTCTAAGCTCTAATGCTAGGGTGTTACAGAGTCAAAACGGCTTTCCTTAATGGAAATTTAACCGAGAACGTGTATATGATACATCCGGAGGGTTTTGACGATCTGGCTACTGCTGACAAGGTATGCAAGCTTCGGAAATCCATTTATGTGTTGAAGCAAGCATCTTGGAGTTGGAATATTCGCTTTGATGAGGTAGTCAAATCGTTTGGCTTCATCAAGAGTGATCATGATTCTTGTTTATACAAGAAGTTTAGTGGGAGCAAAGTAAACTTTTTGATCTTATATGTGGATGACATATTAATGATTGGAAATGATGTCCAATTGTTGCAAGAGACCAAGGAATCATTGGAAAAGAGTTTTTCGATGAAAGACTTGGGTGAGGCAACTTACATACTAGGAATCCGAATCTATAGAGATAGATCAAGGCGGCTCATTGGATTGAGTCAGAGGACATATTTGGACAAAGTGTTGAAGTAGTTCAACATGGAATTGTCTAAGAAGGGGTTCTTACTGATGTCCCATGGTGTAAATCTTAGCAAGACTCAGTGTCCCTCGACAATTGATGAGCAAAGTCGGATGAGTGCGATTCCATATGCTTCTGCAATCGGATCCATCATGTATGCTATGATTTCTACCAGGATGAATGTTTCCTATGCTCTAAGTGTTGTGAGAAGATACCAGGCTGACCTGGAGAGATCCACTGGGCAGCGGCGAAAAATATCCTTAAGTACTTGAGAAGGACTAAGGATATGTTCCTGGTTTATGGAGGTGAGGATGAACTCAGTGTAAGGGGTTACACAGATGCGAGTTATCTCACTGACTCAGATGATTCTCGTTCGCAATCTAGGTATGTGTTTGTGATAAACAGAGGAGTTGTGAGCTGGAAGAGTTCCAAGCAAGAGACGGTGTCTACGTCTACAACAGAGACTAAGTATATTTCTGCCTCGGAGGCGGCAAAGGAAGCCGTTTGGATGAGGAATTTCCTCATGGATCTTGGTGTGGTTCTAGGCTCATCCAATCCGTTAGACATGTATTGCGACAACAATGGTGCTATCGCACAAGCCAAGGAACCTAGACAACACTAAAAGAACAAACATATACTCATGCGGTACCACCTGATTTGCCAGTTCCTAGATCAAGGTGATATCAAGTTATGCAAGGTACACACGGATGCAAATATTGCGGATCCATTGACAAATCCGCTACCACAGCAAAAGCATGAGGCGCACCTGAGAGCTATGGGCATTAGGTGCCTAGACATGTGATGTCAGATGATTGACTCTAGTGCAAGTGGGAGATTGTTGGGAATATGCCCTAGAGGCAATCATGTATGATGTTATTCCCAATGTATTCATAAAGTTATTGTCCATGTGTGAACTATTGATATGTATCATTGAATATGTGATATGATTGTGGAACTATATATATTCATGTTGTTCATACTAGTTGTCCTTGGTCGTTGAGGTTGTGCTGGACACAAACTTAGACTAATGTGAAAGTCAGCTGATCACTTGGTTCCACTTGTCATGGGCATGGTGATGCTATTCTGACTTACACTGATTCGGCTAAAGAGTTTAGAGAATTGGACTGGCCCATAGTTGAGATGCAACGAGCATGTTGTCATTTGTATTCTCAAGCAATGGAATCCTTCGACCTGAGGTGATCGCATGATCTGAGTTGTGAATTGCCAGCTTAGGTCCTATCAAACGTTGTTCCGTAAATGGGTAGTTATAAAGGTAGGGTTCGGGTTGGTTGTGAAGCAAGCTGCGTGATGTGGATTACCAAGATGGGATTTCCCCCTCTGTAATGGAGATATATTCTCTAGGCCCTCTCGTGTGATATGATTCGGAAGCATGGCCATGTGTGACTTGGTTAAGTGTTAACCAAGGAGTCAGACTAAGTGTTAGTCTAGTGAATCGTATATCACAGAATGAGAAGAGAGAGTCGAGCTATTAAAGGGATGGAAACAACTCGCCTATAGATTGACAAGATATATCATGCGGCAAAGGGACTTGGACGAAAGTCACATTGAGAAAGGTTTGTCTTCTGACTTTATGGCGCTTGGGAGTTGGCACGTCTTGCTAGAGGCCGCTACCAACTATCGACTCGGAGTGGTGACTCGAGTCGTGTCCAGGTGTACGTGCACCTACAGGGTCACACACTTAAGGGAAAGGAGCCCATGTGGATTTGGTCCATGTGGAGATTGGGATACAGCCTAGATGGGCCTCAAGCGTTGAGCCCAGCTAGGAGTGTATAAAAGTGGAGTGACAAGGGATAGTCCCTGACCTAGTCGCCACTTTCTCCACTCCCATTTCGTGCTAGACAAGATCTAGCAGTCCTCTGCCTGGAGCTCCTTCTTGTACGTGTGGATACCAGTAGAGGCGTTGCACGTGCGACGCTGGAGACAAGGAAGTTCGTGGGGATCTGGACGAGCTGTACGGGGATTGTTCGGCACGCCACCAACTGACGCGCTTCGTCAATAATCCGCACCTGCGCGTCTAGTGGTAAATCTCGTGGCCTATCACCTGAGCTGGATCTTGGGAGTACCACGTAGGGAAAAAGTTTTGTTTATCTCTGCGTGGCCCAACAAGATTCACCATCGACTCCACCCTGGAATCGACTATGCTGATTCGATGGCTTGAAGTCATCGCCGAGTCCCTGGCGCGCTCAGGAACTACTAATGGGAGAATACCAATTGGGGTATACCCATGAAGCAGAGTCGCCAGCTGGATCGAGATGACTGAAGCCAAGCTAGAGCGGGTCGACTCGCTAAATACGGCGACTGAGGCATAGTGGACCCGGATGACTCACCGACTGGAGGCCCAAGATAGCAACTCCAATACAAAGCCCATTAGCATACTTGTTATTTGTTTTCTTTACTTTAAAACAATACCAAAAATATAAAATCCATGGCTCAAAAGAGACTTGGGGAGTATGCTACTCCCACTAATGATTTTATTCGTGCACCTAATACTTAGCCCGCTATTGATGCGGAAGCATATGAAATTAAGCTTAACCTTTTAAGTTTTCTTAAGCAAAACCAATTTGGAGGCTCATCTTCTGAGGATTTAGGTTTGCACTTAAATAATTTTACTGAAATTTGCAACATGATGTGTATTAAGAATGTAGATCCAAATGCTGTTAAGTTAAGATTGTTTCCTTTCTCTCTTAGAGGAAAGGCTAAGGACTGGTTGCTAGCTCTACCTAAGTGCACTATTAAATCTTGGAAGGAATGCACTAATATGTTTATGACTAAAATTTCCCCCAGCTAAAACTGTGCAACTAAGATCCAACATTACAAGCTTTATACAAGAAGATCACGAGCCACTAGCTGACATGGGGATGCCCCACGGGTACCCTAGACGAGCCTATACGGTTTGGCCCAAGAGGAACCTGTGGGACAATTGAATCCCAACAAGGATTCGGGTGACCCAGGCCCAAGCAACTCCTTGAAGAACACGATAAGGAATAGATAGAAATTTAAAGGGAAAACCCTACTATGTAACCGACTCGGCCTATTATCCCGAGACCTGGCTTCCCTATAAAAAGGACAGGAGGGATCAGCGAGAAGGACAATCTGCAACCCTAGTTTACATACCGCCAGATTACATCTACGCACCCCTATAACTTTCGACTCCTCGATAATCAAAGAGCAGACAAGCAGGAGTAGGGCCCCTTCCGAGGGCCTGAACCTAGGTAAACCACATGTCCCTGATGTGCTTGTTTGCTAGCAGATCGATGCCTCTAGCGCTCCCCAATTCCTGTAACCCAAGTCCATCAACGATGGGCATTGACGAGTTAACACATCGTCAATTGGTGCCATCTATGGGAAACGAGAGTGATGATGTTGGGGCTTCCTCGACCCCATCAACTGCAATCTATAGCTCTGCTGCAGCAGAGAATCGCCTCCTCTTCAACACCTTTGACTTCACCGTTCACTCACCGACGACTTGCCCGGATTTCAAGTCCGTGGGCGACGGAATTGGCATGACAAATGGGAACCTACGCTTCCAGGCCGGCTAGATCGGGACGCTCTGCTACCTTGATCACTCACTGGCACCTTCGATTGCACCCGCCTCATGGTTCTCACCACCAATCAGCACCCTGAGCAAGCTCAACGTGTCGGGCTCAACCTACGACACAGAAAGCAACAACAGTTGCGACTCTGATCTGACCGATCTACCATCGGAGGAAAGCACCTACGGCTCCGGATCTAAGAGCTGCGGAAGCAGTGACCACCACATGCGCACCATCATAAACAACGGCAATAGGGGTAATCAAGGAAACACCAACAACAACGGGCCTGCTAATAGAGTTCCTATCATTGGCCCCATCAACGGCGAGCAGCCCATACCACCCAACCCGCCCATCCCGCCCAACCCCGATAATCAGAGCGAACCTGCAACCAATAGGGCGATGTGACAGGAGATCCACCTCAGCAACGCTAAGTGGGCACGATGCAAGGAATCCCTACAGGGCAACCAACTTCCAGCAGACACATCACGCGAGATGCTAATGGGGTACCACTGGCTACTCATCCTGGAGTTCAATCGCCAAACGGTGGTGAACGCACAACTCGAGGTCCGCAAGAAGGCCACAGATGAGTCGAGTGCCCGACGGGTAGAGCTCTCCTCCATCAGCGGGTACTCTTCGAAGGGCAACGGTCCTACAGCCGCCAAAAGGCGCTCTCGACTGAACCACGTCAATGACAAATATGGTATGAGGCCACCAGAGCCCTCGACTTCTCGTTCATGTTGGTGGACTCATGGGGTCACATGATCCGAAAACGCCGCAAGCAGCGGTGATAGCAGCAACTATGTATCTGCTCACCGACCAGCCACCAGCCGGAGATCCACGATCTGTCGTGCACCGGTCCACCATCGCTAGACTTGGATTGGTCGATGCTGCACTAGCCAAGGAGCCAACACCGGAGCCGAAGAAACACAAGGTTCCATCTCCAAAATACTAGTTGCTGTCTTCCAACGAGGACAAGCACGACTTATCACAGCGACGCTGCAGATCACAAAGACACGACCGCGATTACGACACGTGATGAAATCACCCAGCACAGGGTCGACAAGATGCGCGCCAAGTGCGCCTACTCAACAGAGTCGGAGGACAAAGGAACAGAGATCTGCGGCGCAAGCTGCTTCAGCAGAGCTATACGGCAGACTCGGATGCCGAAGGGATTCAAACTCCCTTCAGAAAACCTGAAGTTTGACAGCCTCCAGGACCTAAAGATCTGGTTGGAAGACCACATCTCTTCCGTCAAGATGCATGGCAGGAACAAGCGCACAAACATGCAATGCCTCCAGCTGCAGCTGTAGGGCGTCGCTCGCGCATGGCTCAATAATCTACCTTGCGAATCAATCCGCAGCTAGGAGGAGCTGGTGTACAGCTTCATCCAAAACTTCAAAGGCACCTACAAGCGGCCCGTGATACCTTCGATCCGTATTTATAGATGTAGTATAATAGCTTTTTCCCTAGAATACCTAGGTTTAATCGAACCTCGGAAATCAATGCTAAAAGGAAATAAAAAGGACATGTCTACAAGACTTTGTTTGTTCTTTTTACCTTAGTTTACCGGACCAATCTAGTTTACTTTATAATGGGTTTGAATCAATGGATGGAGATTGGTCAGGGTTGAAGATCCACCCGCAGCTGCACATCAAATGGGATAAAAGATAATAATAAGCATAGTCATGTATAATGTTTGAATGGAGATAATCTCTTGTGGGCAACATATATTCTAGAGCCCCCGTGATGCAGTGGGCATAGTATTAGACTTTTAATCCAACCGAGTGCACACCTAAGCCATGAGTGACAAACAATTATTAAGTGTAAAACACAGATCAAACCTTTAAGTGGTGATGTTGTTGTTGATCCCGAATGGGGCGCTAAGCGAAGATCGTACTACCCTTTTTGTCACTAAGGTTCCTATGAGATCACCGCTATCCAATTATCTCACCTTAAGCCTTTATCAATTTATGGGATCTTGGGTACCTACAAGTCCGCAGATTGAGACAAGAGACGAAGAAACAAAAGATACAAATCTTAATTGCAAATAAAATACAATACTCCCATGATCTAGATGCACATAATCATTGCGAGGTTTCTCCCCAATCCGCAGCCCGTGAGGACTACTCACTCAAAACAAATAGATCGGAGATAGAAAACATCATACAAATACTTAGATTGAAATCAAATATTATTACAATGGTCGCCAAATCACAAGGAGATCTAAAGTACAAAGCAATGGCTATGGCTAGTGGATGGATCGATGGTGGAAGTGATGAATAATGGATGAACAATGGTGTGGATCTCCTTTGGTGGTGTTGTGATGTAATCTGAGAATGGTGGCTCCCTGGCTGGCGGTTGGAGCCTCAAAATATATAGGCGTCTTCATGAAAGTTGTAGGGTTTGACGAGACGAAGCCGTCGCCACCTGGTACAAGCAGACGGTACGGGCGGGCCCTGCCCATACCAGTGGTTGTTAAGCGTACTAACGTCCTGGCATAGCTTCCCAATTACTTGGTCATGTGTACTTCCTCAAAATCCTTCATTATGACTCCTTATTTCGCATTAAAAGCCATGATTTCCTGCACAACATAATTCAAAGAGAGGTTTTGCATATCTTTGCAATTATTAGTCATTAGTGCCAAGGATTGAGAGTTTATTTGGCAATTGCTTGACCAAAAAAATGTTTAAATGCAGTGGAAGATGGCAAATATTGGAGCCATCAACTTCCCCAAAGCTCATACCTTGACTGCCTCGAGCAAGAAGAACCAAAAGAACTATAAGGAATTCAATGTTTAAACTTGAAAAAGAATAAGTTCACTTACGGTTGGTAGTCGTATGTGCTCAACACTTCATTCATTTGCGAGGCTTATCAAAGTTAGAGAGATGATAAGAATACTATACAAGCTTCAGTAACTCAAGACAATGAAAGTAAAGTTTTAATATAAGTATGAGTAACTAGAAGTGTAGCAATCAATCCAATTCTTAATTAACTCTCAGCTTGCCAAGGAACACTAGAATGTTTAAATAGCATAATTGAGTAATAGAGTTTCATGTCCCAAGTAGTATAACAATGAAGTGTCTTATTTACACCCACATTAATAAATCAAGTCTATCAAAAACACTTCTAATCCAATCATTGCCTTTCAAGAAAAAATCATAAAGTAGTAATGATACCATGCCAAGGACTTGTTATGTGGATCCTCATATATATCTTTTTTATTTCTTTCATTTTTCTAGGGATCGCTGAATGTTTCTTTTGCAAGTGTTTGCACAACCTTTGAGAGTACCAATACTTTTTCCCATATATTGACACGTATGCCACTCATGTCATCAACTCATAGCCGAAATCCGGGGTTATACCATAGATTGTTCAAAAGCTAGTGGAGTTGTTGGCATACCAAAGGTGTGCATTAGAGATGTAGAACAAATTTGTCTCACTTCTTTCTCTTTTTTTGGGCTAGTGATGGCTCAGTGTCGGTGCCTGAAAAATGTTGGTGCGATGTTGATGTAGAGCTTGTTGGGAACCCCAAGAGGAAGGTATGATGAGCACAGCAACAAGTTTCCCTCAGTTATGAAACAAAGGTTTAATCGAACCAGTAGGAGCAAGGAAACACCCCAAAGGTGTTGCTAGCTGAGCCTTGGTAGGGCGCACTACCGGTGCTAGTAGCAACGTGGAGACCTGCACAACACAACCATAGAACTTTGTCCCCAACTTGCAATGAGGTTGTCAATCTCACCGTGTTTTGCGGAAAACAAAGGATTAAACGTATCAAATGGAAAGAAGTAATAGTTTGCAGAAAGTAAACACAAAGCAATAAACAGTTTGTAGATTGTATGTAAAAGAAAGGATCGGGATCCATAGTTCACTAGAGGTGGCTCTCCTTAAGATAGATAACATGCTGGGTGAACAAATTATAGCGGGGCAATGGACAAACATCGAGAAAGCAATACATGCATATACTGATCATCTTGACTCCTTTGGAACTTGATTGGGCATTACAACATTATACATAGACCGCCATCCAACTGCATCTATGACTAATAATCCACCTTCAGGTTATCATCCGAACCCCCTCCAGTATTAAGTTGCAAGCAACAGATTATTGCTTTACGAACTGCGTGTAAAGTAAACAATACGATTGTTCAATGAACAAAGGATTGTTGTTTTCTCCCTAGTAGCAACAACACATCTAGTACCTTAGATATTTCTGTCACTTCCCCAGATTACCAGAGGCATGAACCCACTATCGAGCATAAATACTAACTCTTGGAGTTGCTAGCATCTACTTGGCCAAGATAGCTACTAACAACGGAAAGCATGCAAGATCACAAATAAAAAAGAAATGATAGAATCAATAATCAATCTGAAATAGCATCTCAATATCCATCGGATCCCCGCAAACACAACATGCAGAATTACAAATAGATGATCTTGATCATGAATGGAGCTCACAAGATCTAGACATGAAAGCACAAAGGAGGAGAACCAGCCATCTAGCTACTACATGGATCCGTAGTCCAAGGATGAACTACTCACACATCATACCGGAGGCTTTCATGGTGATGAAGAAGGCCTCCAGGGTGAATTCCCCTCTCCGTTAGGGTGTTGGGAAGAGCTTCAGATCCCTCTCGATCTAGGGATGGAGATGACGGCAGCCACAGACTCTTTCGTTGATTTTTTTGATCGGGCACTTAGGGTTTTCGTCCCGAGGGCATCTTATAGGCGGAAGGGGAGGCCGAGGGGGTGCCGGAGGTGGCTAGACCACCCCCTGGCACGGGCCAGGCTGGGCCGCGCGGCCAGGTGGTGTGGTGGCCCCCTGGCCCCTCTTCGTCTCGTATTATAGCATCTGATGACTTCCGGAAAAATAGGCACTTTGGCTTTTGTCCCGTTCAATTCCGAGAATATTCATTTTCTGACTTTCCTGGAAACAAAAACAGCAGAAAACAGGCAGCTGGCACTGTGGCTCTTGTTAATAGGTTAGTCCAAGTAATCATATGAAAAGTACTCCAAAGTGTGGACAAAACACAAGAAAGTGGATAAAACCAAGCATGGAACATCAAAAATTATAGATACATTTGCAATGTATCAACATCCCCAAGCTTAACTCCTGCTCGTCCTCGAGTAGGTAAGTGATAAAAAGAAAGAATAATTTTTGAGATGACATGCACCATCAAAGACTTGATCAAAGTATTTGTAAAACATTCAAAGCTGGGATCATAGTACTTCAATCATAACATGAAAGACAAAGTTTTAGAAATAAGACAAAGAAACTATGATGCAACATGAAAAGGCACAAACAAAAGATTCATGAATAACAATGCTTTGCAAGACGGTTGTTTGTTTTACATAAAGAAAACATAGCATAATAGTATTCAGCTTGTCCCTCATAGAGTGGCAAATATAAATGCATAGGACACCTTCAAAGTTCATAAGAGTGACTAGATACAAATAGTTTAAAACAAGCAATATCAAGTTATGCATTAATCAACTAGTCTTGGGACAATGCACATAGAACTAAGAATGGCCACTATGCTCTAAAGTAGGTGCATAAAGGTAGAAGGTGGAGACTCAATATATAAGTGGAAGATGGTCCTTCATAGAAGGAAGTAGGGTTTCAAGTCTCATAAAGAGCTTCCAAAAATTATGGTACTTATAGCTTTCAGCTCTCATTGCCCCTATCATAAGCATCTTGAAGTGATTAAGGTTAAAGTGAACAAACTATGGTGTACATGCTTGGAGAAGTATAAGTTAGAAATCTCATGTCCCTTGTATACGAGGGCCGCTCCTCATGCTACTCAAGTTTAGTCACCGGTAAGTTCTTGTCATTGTAAGTACATGTGTATCATAGAGAACCGCCAACGGGGTACCCCTTGCCCAATGATACGGAAGAATCCCCATATCAAAATGACAAGGCAAGCAGACAACGGGCATCTCATCAATGCTTCATAGACAGCTTATTATGGTTACGCTGCAGGTTTCCACCATGTCAGCATGGATTAGACCAGCGGCCTAGGCGTTTCTCTAACACATATACACAACTCCATGGACTTACAAGCTCCCCTTTCATTTCACACCGACGACATCCATATACAGAAGAGCATGATATCAACTAGGTACAAGTACCAAGTGCAATGTTGAAAGCGTTCCCCATGAAAGCATGGTTCTGCTAATTCCCAACAAATAAGTGCAAGCATATACAACATAGACGACACAATGGTTCAAGTTTATTAAGGGCAAAAAAAGTAAAGTGTGCCATCAAGTTCGTGAGAGCTTTAATCACTAGTTTTCTCATAACAAGTTTAATTCGGAAGGTAAACAAAAGCATGAATATAAGCTAGTAGGTAGGTATGGTGGACTCTTTGGAATAACTTGGTTTAGGGAGTCGGATGCATAAATGGAACTCATACTTGGTTGTGGAGGCTAGCAAAAGACTGGGAGCGACAAACTAAGAGAGCAATAATGGCCATAATCATGCAGAGCGACAAAACATCATTGATCAAAGCATAAAGTGATACTACAAGTTGAAAACTAAAGGATCATAAAGGCTATGGTGACTTGAGATAGTCATAACATGGTGTGAGCATGCGCCAAGTCAACTCAAATAAAGCATCAAAGGAGAATACCACTATACTATGCTTTAATATGCTAAAACAACGCATGATTCATCCAAGGCACATTAAGAAATCTCAATTGTTTATAACAAGTCATGCTACAACAAATAATACTAATCATAAAGCCAAAACAATATCAAGCATGGCATGGCAAAGCATAAGCCACAGTAAAAAACGAGCTCTTTTTACCACATAAGCATGAACTTTCCTACTCTTTTCCAAACCAAACCAAACTATTTGCAAACCAATGTATGAAAGAGGGGGTCCAACCAATTTATTCAGAAAACTAAGAAAACCAAAGGAAACAAAAAACCAAAACAGAAATGAAAAAGAAGACGCTCCAAGAACAACACAACCGTGCATGAAACAATAAAAATGAAGCGTTCGGAAGAAACCTGGGATTTTTATTGATGAAGAAGGAGATGCCTTGGGCATCCCCAAGCTTTAACGCTTGTACTTCTTTGGATATTTCTTGGGGTGACACACTTGGCATCCCCAAGATTGAGCTTTAGTCCATCCTTCATATCATTACTCATTTCTTCCATACACCTGAAATTTTTCCTTCATATAAAACTGCACACAATCTTTATTAGCAACATTAGTGCACTCAAGATAAAAGGTCTTAAGGTTCAGTTCTAACACCAAATAAAATTCCAATAGAACACTATATACTGTAGTACTTCCATCAAAAAGCTCAATTCCCCAAAAGAACTCAAAAAGGAACCAACAAGAAGCAAATGTAGAAAATGGCAGAAATCTGTCAAAATAGAGCAGCAGGTAAAGACGAATTTTTTCGAAGACCTTCTATTGATCAAATCAAAAAGTGTTGAACTAACAAAAGTTAGATAACAACCTGGGGCAAAATAAAAAAATTCATGCCTCAAAAATACGTTCAGAGATTTGACACGATTTTTTACGGTGAAGCACATAAATCTGTTTCGGGACAGCAACTTTCCCAATCATTACTTCTCTCTCATTAGAGGTTACTCTTGGCACAAAAGGCAAATAAAAAGGATAAGGAGAGGTTATTACAGAGGTAATAACTTCCAAGACTCATCCAAAACTTTTGGGTTATCTCCCAATAAGTACTTTTCTTTAACGCCTTTAAGTTAGGCATAAGAAGCAACAAAAAGAATCAAGTGTTCTCAAATGAAGAAGGATTAAAACCAAATTTTGTTTTCATAGGAGAAGCAAAAGGAATCTTCTATCTCTTCTTAGGGAAGTGTTCTATACCTTTCTTTAGTGGGAGTTTATATTTAATGGTGCCTTCTTTCATATCAATAATAGCACCAACAGTTCTAAGAAAAGGTCTTCCCAAAGTAATAGGACAAGAAGCATTGCATTCAACATCCAAAACAGAGAAATCAACAGGGACATAGGCATTGTTAACCATAATAAGAACATCATTAAGGCTCCTCATGAGTTTCTTTTTACCATTATCATCAAGTGGTACATTCAAATAACAATCTTCAAGTGGAGGCAAATCAAGCATATCATAAATCCTTCTAGGTATAATCGAAACACTACTATCAAGATCACATAAAGCTTTGAAATCAAAGTCATTCACTTTCATATTAATGATGGGTTCCCAACCATCTTCTTGTTTAATAGGAATAGAAGCTTTATGTTTCATGTTTTCTTCTTTAATCTTTATGAGAGCATCAGTAATGTGTTTTGTAAAGGCCATGTTCATAGCACTAACATTAGGAATTTTAGCAAGCTTTTGTAGGAACTTAATAACTTCAGAGATATTGCAACCATCAAGATCAAAACCATACTTATCATCTAAAGTAGTAGAACTATTAATTCTTACTTGTATAGCATTAGTAGCTGCAAAGGGATTATCATTAGTTTCAGGTTTAGCAGCCATTTTATTAATCAATGAAGATTAAGCTTTAGATAAAGATGATATATTGCTTTCAGCATTAGAGAGTTTTTCCTCAATAGTTTTATTGAAAGCAGTAAGCATAACTTCAAGTTCAGAGGGAGCACTCCTATTATTGTTGTAAGAATTTCCATAAGCATTACCATTGTTGGGAGGATATGGCTTATAATTGTTGTTTCCAAAATTATTCCTATAAGCATTATTGCCAAAGTTGTTATTTCTTATGAAGTTCACATCAACTTGCTCTTCTTGGGCAACCAAAGAGGCTAAAGGAACATTATTTGGATCAATATGGGCTTTCCCATTAACAAGCATAGACATAATAATATCAATCTTATCACTCAAGGAGGAGGTTTCCTCAACAGAATTTACCTTCCTACCTTGTGGAGCTCTCTCAGTATGCCATTCAGAATAATTAACCATCATATTGTCCAGAAGTTTTGTTGCAGCACCCAAAGTGATGGTCATAAAGGTACCTCCAGCAGTAGAATCCAATAGGTTCCTTGAAGAATAGTTCAATCCTGCATAAAAAGTTTGGATGATCATCCAAGCAGTCAGTCCATGAGTGGGACAATTCTTAAACAAAGATTTCATTCTTTCCCAAGCTTGAGCAACATGCTCATTATCAGATTGTTTAAACTTCATTATTTCACTTCTCATAGATATAATCTTAGCAGGAGGATAGTATTTTCCAATGAAAGCATCTTTGCATTTAGTCCAAGAATCAATACTATTCCTAGTTAGGGAATTCAACCATTCTTTAGCTTTTCCTCTCAAAGAGAAAGGAAACAATTTCAGCTTAATAATATACCATCTATGTCCCTATGCTTTTGCATCTCACAAAGTTCAACAAAGTTATTTAGATGGGAAGCAGCATATTCATTACCAATACCAGAAAATGTTCTCTCATAACAAGATTGAGTAAAGCAGGTTTTATCTCAAAGAAAGTATCTTCAGGCACAAGTGGAGCAATAGGTGTGCTCATAAAATCATTGTTGTTGGTGCTAGTGAAGTCACACAACTTAGTGTTTTCAAGAGTAGTCATTTTTTGTGTTTTCAAATAAGAAAGCAAACTAGTAGAACTAATTTTTTTGTGTTTTTGAGAAAGAAAGCAACCAAACAAAGAAAAAAGAAACTAATCAAAACAAAAATAACAAAGTAAAGAGATGGGTTATGAGGGACTCCCCTTGTGAAGATGTCCTTGACTCCCCGGCAACGGCGCTAGAAAAATGCTTGATGGCTCAGTGTCGGCACCAGAAAAATGCTGGTGCGATGTTGATGTAGAGCTCGTTGGGAACCCCAAGAGGAAGGTATGATGAGAAAAGAAATAAGTTTCCCTCAGTTATAAAACCAAGGTTTAATCGAACCAGTAGGAGCAAGGAAACACCCCAAAGGTGTTGGTAGTTGAGCCTTGGCAGGGCGCACTACCGGTGCTAGTAGCAATGTGGAGACCTACACAACACAACCACAGAACTTTGTCCCCAACTTGCGATGAGGTTGTCAATCTCACCATGTTTTGCGGAAAACAAAGGATTAAACGTATCGAATGGAAAGAAGTAATAGTTTGCAGAAAGTAAACACAAAGCAGTAAACAATTTGTAGATTGTATGTAAAAGAAAGGACCGGGATCCATAGTTCACTAGAGGTGGCTCTCCTTAAGATAGATAACATGCTGGGTGAACAAATTACAGAGGGGCAATTGACAAACATCGAGAAAGCAATACATGCATATACTAATCATCTTGACTCCTTTGGAACTTGATTGGGCATTACAACATTATACATAGACCGCCATCCAACTGCATCTATGACTAATAATCCACCTTCAGGTTATCATCCGAACCCCCTCCAGTATTAAGTTGCAAGCAACAGATTATTGCTTTATGAACTGTGTGTAAAGTAAATAATACGATTGTTCTATGAACAAAGGATTGTTGTTTTCTCCCTAGTAGCAACAGCACATCTAGTACCTTAGAGATTTTTGTCACTTCCCCAGATTACCAGAGGCATGAACCCACTATCGAGCATAAATACTAACTCTTGGAGTTGCTAGCATCTACTTTGCCAAGATAGCTACTAACAACGGAAAGCATGCAAGATCACAAATAACAAAGACATGATAGAATCAATAATCAATCTGAAATAGCATCTCAATATCCATCGGATCCCCGCAAACACAACATGCAGAATTACAAATAGATGATCTTGATCATGAACGGACCTCACAAGATCTAGACATGAAAGCACAAAGGAGGAGAACTAGCCATCTAGCTACTACATGGATCCATAGTCCAAGGATGAACTACTCACACATCACACCGGAGGCTTGCATGGTGATGAAGAAGGGTGAATTCCCCTCTCCGGCAGGGTGCTGGGAAGAGCTTCAGATCCCTCTCGATCTAGGGATGGAGATGACGGCAGCTATAGACTCTTTCGTGGATTTTTTTTGATCGGGCACTTAGGGTTTTTGTCTCGAGGGCATCTTATAGGCGGAAGGGGAGGCCGAGGGGGTGCCAGAGGCGGCCAGACCACCCCCTGGCGCGGCCAGGTGGTGTGGTGGCCCCCTGGCCCCTCTTCTTCTCGTATTATAGCATCTGATGACTTCCGGAAAAATAGGCACTTTGGCTTTTGTCCCGTGCAATTCCGAGAATATTCATTTTCTGACTTTCCTGGAAACAAAAACAGCAAAAAACAGGCAGCTGGCACTGTGGCTCTTGTTAATAGGTTAGTCCAAGAAATCATATGAAAAGTACTCCAAAGTGTGGACAAAACACAAGAAAGTGGATAAAACCAAGCATGGAACATCAAAAATTATAGATACATTTGCAATGTATCAGCTAGTACCACGGTTTGATCCACAAGATTAGCTTTGGCATGCATCACAATTACCACTAGACTTTATTTCAATCAAACAATTCGTTTCATGAGTGTTGTCAAGACTATCAAAATATCTATGGGGTTAAGTATCATCAAGAGTTTACTCTCAAGACAATCATTCATCCAACAAGTCGTAAATTTCAGACTTTTTCTCATTGTACTAGTTTGGCAATCACTACAACATACATGATATTTATTGACAAAATGGCTTGTTGACAAAGTTGTGAACCGTCATATATTATCTTAATCGTTGACGGTTTGGTTATGGCGTCAAGGATTAAGTGTAATGCATGACGGTTTAGTATTTTGTGTGAGTAGGGGGAAATAAAATGTAAAATATTGTCTTATGCAGGGTTTGAGCTCGCGACCACGAGTTGATTAGTGCTACTGCCGCTATGGTAGAGGTAATGTGTTTGTCATGTATAGTTGTCGAATAATTTTTTAATAGAAATTACTTATTATAGGATATGTCATAACTAGATGATCTTTAACTGTGTAATTAGTCCGAAAGATCTGACAAAACCACGTTGCTGTGAGAGTCCTTCCAAGTCGAGGTGGTGTGAGGCCGGATAGGAGGAGGGAGCATGGTCACCATTGATCTGATCCCAGTCGCCGTTGATCCGATCCCGGTCGCCATTGAGAGTAGGAGAGGTCGTGGACATGGCTATTGTAGTTAATCGGCGGGCGATTTGGAAGGAGGTGCACGATTAGGATTTGCCAGGAGGTGAGTTTCATTTACATGTCAGCTTGTACCTGATCTATGAGAATTTCCTTTCAAAATCAGGTTCACACAACTTTAAAGGTTAGCTCGTGTGACAATGCCAACATATTGTATAGTTATTGTTGTTTTGAACCAGTCGAACGATGTGTCTAGTTATTGTCATATCATGTATCGCATGTAGATTAGTTTATGAGTTTGCAAATATTGAATTCATATATTAGTATTAATGATTTGTAATTAGTACTGATAATGATCTTGATTCTATAAGTTGTATTGCAGGTAATGGATCGTGATTGGATTAAGAGTGCGAAAAATTCACATGTCCATACATGAAAGGTTGTAATGAGTTCATAAAGTTTGTGCGACAACATAAGACGTAAGATGAAGCAATTTTATGCTCGTGCACTCGCTGCCTTAATCTTGTACCTCATGATCAGAAAGAAGTGTCACGACACATAAATTGTAATGGCATGTCCATGCATTACAGTAAATGGATATTTCATGGGGAAGCATTTAGTAATAATGAAAACAATAGTGATGGCCAGCATAGTGAGGGTCATGGTGCATATGATAGTGAAATGATGAAGAATATGATGAATTCAATGAGAATAATTATGTTGATGATGCATATAATTTGGTTCATGAGTTGAAGAAGTCTGGAAAGAAAGGTCCTAATGAGCCTAATTTTTTTTCAAAGCTACTAGAAGAAGCCAAGAGAGAGCTTCATGAGGGATGCAACACTTATACAAGGTTGGCATTTATTATGGAGCTTCTTCATATCAAAACATACAACCAGGTCACAAACAAAGCATTTGATCTTTTTCTTTCCCTGTTATGTGATGCTTTGCAATGGGTGGATTTCCCAAAATCTTATGCTGATGCCAAGAGTGTACTTTCTGAAGTTGGGCTTGGTTATGAGACTATACATGTGTGCAAGTTTGATTGTGCTTTGTTTTGAGGAGATCATGAGAAGAATACACATTGTCCCTTCTGTGGATTTTCTAGATGGAGAGACCCAAATGGAATCAAGAAGGTGCTACACAAGGTTTTGAAGTACTTTCCTATAATTCCAAGATTACAAAGATTTTTTGTTTCAACGGAATTGTCAACACATACAAGGTGGCACAAAGAGAATAGGGTTGCTGAGGATGATGTTTTGAGGCACCCAGCTGATGGAAAGGCATGGAAACACTTTGATGAGAAGTTTGGTTGGTTTTATGATGACCCTAGGAGCATACTACAAGGCATTGCCACAGATGGATTCAACCCCTATAGCAGTAACATGAGCAGTTCATACAGTATGTGGCTAGTATTTGTGATTCCATATAACTTCCCACCATGGATGTGCATGGATCAATCCAACTTTATGTTGTCATTGCTTATACCGGGGAAATATTCACCAGGGAAGGATTTTAATGTATTTATGCAGCCACTTATTAAAGATATGATGAAGCTATGGGTAGGTGTTAACACAGATGATGTTCTTGTAGAGAATGACTTCAAATTGCACGCTGCTTTCCTATGGTCTATTCATGTATCCAGGGTATGCTACCATATCTGGCCGTAGAACTAGAGGATTTTATGCTTGTGTGTATTCTGATGAGAATCCTTGCTATGAGCGGCTGAAAAACAAAATTGGGTACATTGGAAATCGGTTGCTTCCTAAGGATCACCCCTATAGGAGAAGTAAACTATTCAATGGTAAAGTTGAGAAGAGGGATCCACCAAGGTAGTTCAGTGCAGAAAAAAAGGAGAAGCTATAATTAGTTAAGGATTATATACATGGTAAAAATCCAACTTGTAAGAAGTGCAAGTGTGTTGTTAAAGGTGAACCAACCTGGCACCTTAGGGTCAGCTTACATGATTTACCTTATTGGTCCACACTTTTGTTATCACACAACCTTGATGTGATGCACATCGAGAACAACATATGTGACAACATAGTAGGTACACTTCTCAAAATTGATGGAAAAAACAAGGACACTGTCAGTGCTAGAGTTGATTCGAAGAAAATGAACATTAGGAGGAAATTTTGGATGGAAGAAAAAGGGGATAGTTGTTTGAAGCCACATGCCCCTGGACGCTTGAAAAGGAAAAGAAGAAATGTGTTTGCAGGTTTTTGGCAAAAACTAGGTTTCCAGATGGTTTTTGTTCAAACTGGGAAAGGTGTGTAGATTTTCAAGTTGGAAAAGTACATGGTATGAGGACACATGACTTCCACATTCTTCTGCAGCGTATTTTGGCAGCTGGCTTGGAAGATGTTGCACCAAAAGAAATGTATGAGGCTATTGCTGATTTGGGGAGATTTTTGAGAGAGTTGTGTGCCAGAACTCTTCATGTAAAAGTCCTAGAACGACTAAAGGTAGAGATAGTTTTAATTATTTGCGAACTTGAGAAGCTCTTCCCCTGCATTTTTTGATATCATGGTGCACTTAGATGTTCATCTTCCTGATTAGGCTATTCTAAGGGGGCCTATCCCTTATGGCTAGATGTATCCAGTTGATAGAATACTAGGTTATCTTAAGTCTACTATCCATAACAAAGGAAGGCCTGAAGGTTCAATTGCTGAAGGGTATATCGTCAATGAGTGTGTCACATTTTGCTCTAGATATTTTAATGATGACATGGAAACAAGATTTAACAAAGATGAAAGGAACCAAGATAACCAAAGGGAAGTTAGTGTGGATGAGTTCAAAGTTTTCTCTGATGGAGCCAAAGGGTTTGGAAAATCGTATCTAATTTTTTTTGAGAAGGAATTTGATAACATGGTTTGTTATGTTCTGGACAATTGTGAAGAGGCATAACCTTATATCAAGTAAGTTTTTTGGACATGATTATGCATAAATAATTGCTGACAATTATACTTAACATCATATTGTCTCATTTTTATTCGTTTATTTTAACGTTTGCTAAGAAGAATTACTTGTTAGGGGTGCTAATAACATAGATGAGGCACTCAAGAAAGTGTTCCCAACATGGTTTAAAAACCATGTGACTCAACTGAACAATGCATCTGAAGATTTGAAGTCACTTGCAGATGGGCTAGACAAGCGTGTAATTGTACACTCTGCTTGCAATGTAAAGGGTTCTAGGTTTCGTACGGCCACTTGGGAGAAGAACCTAAGAACTTAGAATTGTGGGGTAATGAATAAGCCATTTGTTGGTGCTCAACAAGATAATGAGTTTTATGGTGTTCTACAAGAAGTTATAGAGCTCAAGTATGCGCCTAAGAAGCATGGTCCCAGATCAGTATTCCTGTTTCGCTGCGACTGGTTTGATCTAGATAGCAAAAAATTGAATATGAAAGATGATGGACACTACAGAAGTGTTAATACTTCTGTTCTTTGGTACAAAAATGCCCCCTTCATATTGGCAGATCAAGCAGAATCATGTTTTTATTTGGAAGATATTCAGTTTGGTTTCCCTTGCAAAATTGTGCAGACATTCAGCAATAGGAATGTCTATGATGTACCATAAATTGAATTTGGTAATGAAGCTACTGATCAAGAGAACTTGGCATACTAGTAGGACATATGTCAAATGGATCGTAGATTTCAACATGTAGTTGTCGAATAAGATGAAGATGATGATGTTGAGGTTGTTGATCGTCCAGACAAAGTGGAACATGTTGCAGCAAGATTTGTCCAAGATATAGAAAAGGAAGATAACAATATAGAGGACATGGACATAAGTGATGATGAACATGTTTACAACATGGAAGAGCTTGCAAATGATGCTGAAGGGAGGAACTCTGATTATGATACAAATGTTGAGGATTAGATATGTGTACTATGTTATTCATAATTTTGGGAAAAATGCTGGATTATAAACCAAACTCATGTGTTGTAACCATAACCAGTGATACCAATGCATCTTGATAATTATAAATGAAAAGGCAGGGTACATAGTTTTCTCCACACACGTTACACTATTTCTAGAGTTAAAAATACATACTACTGCCAATAAACAGGAGTAGCTTCTTGCAGATGTTATGGTAGATTAGTTCTGATAACCACGGCGATGCTTAGCCCCCTTGTTTGAAGGAGTGCCCTTGGTCACTAGATTGATGATGCGAAACAGTTCATACACGACATATCCATCAGTGGCAACATACTCCTGGTTCTTCTCTGCAAGCGGCTTCCATTCCCAGTAGTCATGGCCTTGGCGTTTGGCTATGTCCTTGACAAAGGAATCCTTCATGCCTCCATACCTGGGGTGGATGAGGTTTGCAGCCATGGCAGCCATCCTAGCCCTATCTCCATGACCTTTCAGTTTGAAGATGTCCTGGATGTCGATGTGTTTGCCTTGTGAATGCACAACCATTCTTCCCACAACAATCTATTGTCTTCCTTATGTCCACACCAACAAAAGTTATATTTCTATGCCAAAAGGAAATCCCGAAGGCTAGCAACATAGTCCTTGCACCTACATTTCATTATTTAACTCAGGCAGTTCAAAATATGTTGCAGTAACAAATACAATGATTCTCTATTAAAATAATGAAATGTCATGCTCAAATTGTGCCATTTAAGTACTGGAAAAGATTTAATATTGTTCAAAGATTGAAACGGCTATCCAAAGTAACATTACAACTAGGATTATTACAAGGTGTACTAGCAAATCTGATTTGAAGAAGCACATTCACAAATATAACAAAAGCAATTCTGACTTCCAAAGTAACTTTACAGATAAGACATAGAATTTCCTACTTAGGCATTCACAAATATAACACAAGCAATTCAGAGTGTTATTGTCTCAAAACGATGCACATATTGAAAAAAGGAACCTGTCTGGTGTTTTCTTGTTCATTTAGAAATTTTGGTTACAACATTCTGTACCTACAATGGGGCCAACAGGTTGGGGTGGCAAATGGTCCATGGACACCTTTTGGGCCACTTTTGGGGGGAAAATGGGCGAAATATGACTACATGAGGAGCAACATTACCTTACTCGAGAAAAAGATAAAAAAACTACAGCATAATCAGATGAATAGCAACAAATCGAACCTGATTATGTGGAAGACAAGGACGTGCTCCTTCATCGCAATCTGCATGACCACAATCTTCCTCTATGTAATGTCGTACTCCAAATCGAGGCCGACAAACCTGACCTCCTTGTCCTTGAGCCACTTCAGGTACATGACAAGGACGCTATCGACGGTGTTGCCCTCGTTGGTGTAGACTGCTTGGATGCAAGTGTCGTTATGGACACGGAACTGATGAACCTCCGTCATCCGCTTGTTGTCATCCATTGTGTCCACTAGGCGGTCCCAGTGCATCAAGGTTGAGCCTCCCGCACCCATGGAGGAAGAGGATCGACGGGAAGAAGAGGGAGATAGGATTGGAACCGTCATAGAAGAAATGGAAGGCTAGCGGCGCTATCTAGAACCACCATAGAAGAAATGGGGATGAGAAATTGGGGCTTTTGTGGGGACACAGTTTATCCCAAGGTTTTTGGACTGTCTGTTCGGTTATCGAGAAGAGAGTCACATCATAGCACTATAACCAAGAGAATAAAAATTAATTTTATTCTCTACCTACCATAGTAACTAGTGGCACATTAAAATGTGTAGAGAACAAATGTGCACTTCTATTCATTAGTACCTAATTACAGTACTGTTTGAACAACCTAGTCTGCACACATATGAACGTGTCATACACATTACTTGTGCATCGTCATTTGTTAATTACATAGTAAAATGAGTAGATTTATGAAGATTACTGTAAGTGCACACATTAAATGTTGCAAACTCAATCATTGAAAAGATTAACTTGTAGCCCTCTTAATGTATTGCAACCGTACACACATCTTGCAAATCATGCATAAATAATAGTCTTCAAGACAAATATGACATTACTAGTTGAGGCAACATTGTAATGTCCTAAAACTACTGACCAAGTTCAACGTCTGGCACATAAGAGACAAATAGATAGGCGCCATGATCACCAAGGTAGAGCATCATTAACAACATGTGTCCAATCTCAAAACTATGTTCCTTCTCCATGAATGTGTCCCATATGTTGACGCATGCACGACCATCATCAGTAGAAATGGTGTATGTCGATTGCACCATCTTCCTAGGATCGCAAACTATAGTAATAGCACCTTCTTAATCCATGTCATTTGGAAGAAGATGACGAGGCAGTTTCTGTTGAAAATTTGCAAACAATGGTGTTTGTGTCAATTCGAAAACATTAACTAAGTTTGTTGAATTATGATGTAATAAAAAAACCATAAAATTATTGGTATAGTTGGACCAATTCAAGGTATCAAGCAATCCATAAGCTCTTCCAAAATCATAGTCTCCAGCATCATGATGGTCTACAAACACGTTAAGCTTTCCTACCTCTATGCACACCTTCTCCATCATTCTCCAATTAAATTGGGTTCCGTCAGTTGCAATGAGACGATCAACTATGTCTCTCCCCTCAACTCCCAAATGGTAGTATGCTACAAACAAAATGTGGCAAAAATCGTTATGCATTGAGCTTTTGGCACATTAGTTAAATCACAATATGTTAATCAAACCCAGAATAAAATTAAGATAGAAGTATTACTTGGATGGATTATAGGGAAATTTCCATAGACAACACTGTTTGATTAACAAAGATTTTTGTGAATGGTGAAATTCACCTGATGTTCCCTTTGAAGTTTGTATACTCTATAAAATTCTTTCCAACCATCACCACTAATGAAAGTTAAATTTGGTTCATTCGTAATCATCAACACAAATTCAAAATTTTCTAGTGTAGTAAAAAACATGTAGCATCTCCTTTTTTCATGCTTTTTCACTGAATACTTATTGAGCAAAATAGATCTTAAATAGCATGGGAGAACCCGCGTAGCATGTATGACACAATAAGAGGAAGGCACTTACATGGAATAGTAATAGATAACCCCTCAACATATTTTTATGTACATGATAGTCCCTTTAAATATACCTTATATTTTCAATTTTTTTCTCAAAAAACTATGGACACTATAGAAAGGAATGGAGGAAGTATAAAATGATTTGCACATTCATATGTTTTTTGATAAGAAAACCATATCGCCCTCTCTCGAATCCTTGACGTAGGATAAATGCGAAAAAATTGTGCTTCTGAGTCACAGCAATGCACAAACCCTTCATGTCAAAACAAACACCACACTACATGATAAATTAGATCGTGAGTGTGAAGTCAGATCTTGAGTGCAATCACACAGATCTACAAGATATGCCAACCACTTTCACAATCAAAAGAACAAACAATCTCAGCTAGTAGAGTTCACACCACGTTGGGTCAAGACGACATATGTACCTCGACATTCATCGCCATAGTTCTCCTGGTGGTGTAGGACCGTTTGCCATCGGCAGATGAAAGAATGAGGTCGCGACATAACAAGATGGTGGCGAGATGGGAGCAGGAATTTGTGAAAGAGGGAGGACGCGAGATTGTTAGGATCCCCTATATGAAAAGTACAACTACTATTCTGTGGTCCCAATGTGATGTACAACCACTCAAGTATGCAACTTGAAGGTCTCAAATTGTAGTTGTGGTACTTACTTCACAAATGGTTCCTTGTTTTTGAGTTTAAGGATGAAATTTTTGAAATTTTCAAACCAAAATGGCCAGATACAATGCTAGCATCATTCACCACATGGTGATAAACCCTTGTGCCAAATTTGAGTCCATTTGAATAAAGGTAGATGAAAACATGGTACACATGTGGCACTTTCTAGGAGTCATACATGATCGTTGACCTAACTGTCCCACATTTGAGAGTGGACTGCTAGGGGGACATTTTTCCAAGTTTCTCATTTTTCATGCAAAGTATTTGCCACACAATGAACAAATTCGAAGGTTTCACATATTTTGAGAATTTATCATTTTTCTATGAAATTCACAAGGTTTGGTCAAACCAGGGTAGAAGAGTCTTTCGAGAGATTGCAAAAGCATCTGAAAAGTACAACTACTGTTCTGTGGTCCCAATGAGATGTACAACCACACAAGTATGCAACTTGAAGGTCCCAAATTGTAGTTTTGGCACTTGCTTCACAAATGGTTCCTTGTTTTTGAGTTTGAGGATGAAAATTTTGAAATTTTCAAACCAAAATGGCTAGATACAATGCTAGCATCATTATCCACATGGTGATAAACCCTTGTGCCAAATTTGAGACCATTTGAAGAAAGGTAGATGAAAACATGGTACACAAGTGGCTCTTTCTAGTAGTCGGACATGATCGTTGACCTAACTACCCCACATTTGAGAGTGGACTGCTAGGGGGACATTTTCCCAATTTTTTCATTTTTCATGCAAAGTATTTTCCACACAGCAAACAAATTCAAAGGTTTCAAAAGATTTTGAGAATTTCTCATTTTTCTATGAAATTTACAAGGTTTGGTCAAACCCGGGTTGGCCAGAGTCTTTCGAGAAATTGCGAAAGCATCTGAAAAGTACAACTGATGTTCTGTGGTCCCAATGTGATGTACAATCACTCAAGCATGCAACTTGAAGGTCTCAAATTGTAGTTTTGGTACTTGCTTCACAAATGATTCCTTGTTTTTGAGTTTGAGGAAGAAATTTTTGAAATTTTCAAACCAAAATGGCTAGATACAATGCTAGCATCATTAGCCACATGGTGATAAACCCTTGTGCCAAATTTGAGTCCATTTGAAGAAAGGTAGATGAAAACATGGTACACAAGTGGCTCTTTCTAGTAGTCGGACATGATCGTTGACCTAACTACCCCACATTCGAGAATGGACTGCTAGGGGGACATTTTTCCAAGTTTTAAAATTTTCATGCAAAGTATTTGCCTCACAGTGAACAAATTCGAAGGATTCAAAAGATTTTGAGAATTTTTAATTTTTCTATGAAATTCACAAGGTTTGATCAAACCAGGGTTGACCAGAGTCTTTCACGAGATTGCGTAAGCATTTGAAAAGTACAACTATTGTTCTATGGTCCCAATGTGATGTACAACCACTAAAGCATGCAACTTGAAAGTCTGAAATTGTAGTTTTGGTACTTGCTTCACAAATGGTTCCTTGTTTTTGAGTTTGAGGATGAAATTTTTGAAATGTTTAAGCCAAAATGGCTAGATACAATGCTCAGATCATTAGCCACGTGGTGATAAACCCTTGTACCAAATTTCAGTCCATTTAAAGAAAGGTAGACAAAAACATGATACACAAGTGGCTCTTTCTAGTAGTCGGACATGATCGTTGAGCTAATGTAATATCCCCTTTTTTTAGTTGACCAAAAATTTGACTTTTTGAACCATAAGCCGGATGGAGAATCAAACACAGTGGTGGGATTCGTCTCGTTGAGCTGATCAAAAAAGAGTATAAGTTTATACAAATCGGATGTCAAATGAATTATTGATGATATGTTAAACTTGTGGCTATTGAATAATTTTCAGTTGAGCTGGACTCCATTTCTGAGTAGGAAAATAATAAAAATAATAATAAGGAAATCTCCAGACTAGAGCTAGTCCTCTCCCTGAACTGAAACGACCCCCAACTCCTAGACGCCGCCGATGTTGCGAGTTGATAGTATAAAACTACCAGTTTTCATGTCAATTTTCCCATTTCATACCAGTCGCCTTCCAAATCGTGGAAAACTACCAGATTGAATTCAAGTTGTCGCAAAAAAGACTGGTCGTTGTTTGATGGCGAATTGACACGGTTTATGACAAAGGGGCCCACCTATTAGGGCCACGTGGTGCTCGTTAGGCGCCGCCCCGACACGCCCGTTAACGGCCATTACCGGTGTCGCTTCAGACACGCTAGGGTATTAGTTAGTACCTGCGCGCGTGGCTGTCCATCTCTCCCCCCCCTCACTGGCGATGGCGGCGGTGAATCCTGGCGGCGGCGAGCTTGGCAGCGGCGACCTAGGCGGCGACGAGCTCGGCGGCGCCAGCGATTTTGAGGCTAGCTCGCGTGGAGGCGTGGCCAGGCAGTACTCTCCCAATGCCTCGCTGCTGCATCGTTCTGCCGTCGCGCTGGCCAAGGCGGTGCTGGCATCGCCGGCAAAGAGCAGCCATCGCTGGAAGTCGTCCTTCGGCGCAGCAGTCGAGTAAGTTCTCCTACCTCGCCTTCTCCTTGTTTTTATCCATTATTTGCTCAGAGATGTGGTGCACATATAACATTATTACTGTCAGATTTGGAAGTAATCATGGTTCATCCTTTAAATTAGATAGGTGAACTTGTTTTTAGTAAATATTAGTTTAGTTGACTGTCAGTTAATTGACCCCATTTAGGAAATTTCATATGTGTTGTCATACATGACTGTAATTCACTATAATTACTTGACTGTAAGGTAATTCACTATAACTACTTGACTGTAATTGACTCTAGTGCTGTTTTTATTTAACTTATGCAGTTTAGATGATGACATATGGGAGATAAGGTTCCATTTCCATGGGCTAGACAATTTAGAGAGAACATTGGGCCAAACAGACATAACAGTGCAAAATTTGTTAGCACTTGTAGAAGGGCATGGATATGGAACCAAGAATAAGATTTATTATGTTGAAGAAAGAGGAAAAGGAAAGACTGGAATGGAGGCAATCGACAGTATGGGAAAGGTGTATAAGATGTTGAAGAAATTTGAGGATGACAAGATGCTCAACATCACTATACTGGATTCAACTTCCCCATGGCCTGTTGAGTTGAATATTGAAGGCATAGAAGCTCAGTCTTTGCATAAGGATGTTGTGTTTTCAGTTGACAAAGAAGGTGTCACTTATTTGTTAGATGATCAAGTACAAGAACAAGAAATAATCCCTGTTGATGATGATGGTTTTTTCCCAGTAGCTATTGATATTATAGAAGCCTTGTATTTTGGCACACATCAAAGCTCTAATGTACAGAAGGGAAAGGCAATTGATGTTGAATGCATTAATGATGAAGAAGAGGACTGGTTTCAGTACAACACATGTGAATTTAATCCTGAAGAGCAGAATAAAGGAATTGAAGCTGAGCTGGCCTTAATTAGAAAATTGAGGGAGGAGAGGAAACATAGACAACAGAATGATGATGAGCATAATATTGTAGTGGGAGCTGAGGTTGACCTTGTTAGGAAATTAATGGAGCATCAACAACAAAGAGAAGCAGAGGATAATGAGGAGACAACAATCTTGGAGCTTCTCAATGAACAGAAGAGGCAGAGAGAAGACCCTCTTCTTCACTATGAAGGAGACACTGAGGTTGAGGAGTTCTTCCAGGATGAAGAAGGAGATAAGGACACAGATGTTGAAGAATTATCTAAACTAGGCATATTTGCAAAGAAGCCAGCAAAGAGGCCAGGTCCTACTACTAATTCTCATCATGAGGCTCCTTTTGAAGAACCTTATTATTTTATCCCAAGTGATGATGAGATGTGCAGCCCTGATGAGTTGTGCTCTGATGATGATGATGGATTTGTGTCAAAGTTTGCTGTTAGTTGTGGAAGGAAGAGGAAATTGAAGAAACCAGCCAAGAGGATATGGTATGATCCAAACAGAGCTAACCCCCATGAGCAATTTTGTCTCAAACTTTGCTTCAACTCTGTCTATGATTTTAGAATTGCTCTTAGGACTTACCATACTGCACAACTGAGGAATTATCACTATCACAAAAATAGTAGTGAAAGTATCATTGTTGATTGTACTGAGAGAGGAACCCCTCAGAAATGTCCTTTCTATATATCTGCTTCCAAGATTGTACATGAGAAGACCTTCAGAATTAGGAAATTTAGAGCTTTGCATACATGTATACCTAGTGGAGAGAACATCAAGGTCACTATTAATTGGGTAGCTCATCAATCTGAGCAGGCTATGAGAGTTGATCCTAATACAACTGTGGATACTCTCTGTCAACACCCGGATTTTTAATCCCAGATGCCCGTTATGCCATACCTCGCAATCCCAGGATTACCATTTTTGCGAGACATAACGGATTGGATATCACAGTACATCATCCATTACAAACCATACATAAGGTTTTACACAAATAAGGATCTCATGATCCAGTCTTTAATACAACAAGCAGCGGAAATAAGCGATAGCGTAGCGGTGGGGTCCATCTTCAGGGGCACAGGCAATGCTGACGAAGGCAGATAGTCCTAGTTATCATAGCCGTCCTGCTGACCATCATCTTGATAATCTCTTTCATAGTCTGGCCATGATAATAGCCAGGGACAAAAGCCATGAGTACTCTTTAAGTACTCGCAAACTACTACTAACAAGGACTATAAATCTAAGTCAAAGAACTAAATCTAAGTTTAACTATCAAATTAAGTTTGAAACCTAAGCTAAGTTCAGAAGCAAAGAAAGATAAAGTAAAGTTCTAGAATCACTTAAGTTGGGAAGCTATTATCATTAATACAACCTGTTGTGGTCAAGTCAAAGTTCATCCTTCATTTCAAGTTATTTAGAAAACATCTGACAACGAAACAGTATGGCCATTCCAACTGTCCATAACCGTGGACGCGGCTATTCGAATAGTTTGACACTCTGCAGAGGTGGTACGCTTTCACCACAAGATTCGATATATCTGTCAGGGATAACCCTGAATCATCATACTTGGTATGCAGATAATCAAACATAACCTTCCCTTTACACACCCTAGTACAAGCACCTCTCCTATGAGCATGGCCTCCCAACCATGACCATCAGTCATCTTGGGCACTGCATAGGTGGACAACATTGAAAGGTAGCCTCAGCTCAAACCTCTCCCGTGAGGGAACTAATACTAATGCATATAAATTTCCAGCTAAGCCTTACCCAATTCAGGTAATGTGGTTGTACGGTAAATTTGGAATGGTATCGCATCCGAATCCAACCATCAGTTTTATAAAAGGGTTAAGGCTCATGCCTCATCATTTTCATCATCATAAACCAGTTGTGTTTCTCAACACATGTCAAAACATCTCAGTAGAATGACTCATCATTCCAAGGTTTTCACAATTCATTTTCACCAAGTGTTCCCATCTAAAGTGACTCAAGTTTTGAGCTATTCTAAAATACTAAGTTAAGAGTGTTCACTAAGGTGGAAAGATGGGATCAATCTCATGCCATAGAATGACATCTAAAGTTTTCTAAGTAGGTCAAGTTTTATACTCTTTATGCTACCTTCAAAATTAAGTAAAGAACTTTTTGTAAACTAAGGGAGGTAAAACTTGTCAATAAGACTTGGGGTACTAATAGTTAAAGGGGTGTGATCAAAGCATGCTTAAGGCATCTTTGCTAAACCATCTAGTTTTATTCTAGCTTGCTAAGAATAGCTTGCTAAAGTATGTTTTGCAAGGGTTAGCTTGCCACTAATAGCTTGCCTTGGTTGGTGCAGTGGTTGAAGTTTTCTTCTTCTTCTTCTTGGTAGAACTCCTCCTCCTCGAAAGCTTGGTCGGTACTAGCATCTATAAATACATAGGGAGTACACAATCACCAAACAATACTTAACTAGGCTAACTAGCATTCATAGACACACATTGGATGATCTATTATCATCACAAACATCACAAGTTTAAGTTCAATAGCTTCATCCTTTTTATTTTAGAAAAGTAATTTCTACTCATTGAAATATTAACTAAAATTTAATATTCACCACCAAAATATGGGATCATGTGGACACATGTCTTCACCACATATTTTAACATGTGGGAATGAGGTTTAAGGGTTGGATCAATATTACTTTGGTTTAAGTTCATTATTTAATGATTTAAAGTGACTAGAAATGGCTATATAGCATTATTTTGGTACTAGTCCAAAGTCACTGTGTGTCAACCTTAATATTATTACATATTTAGATATATATGATGAAATGTGATTTTTGAGAGTTGGAATCAACTCAAAAGCTAACTTGGTTGATTTTATAAAAATGTTTCAAGTTGCAAAAGCTTCTGTCTTCTTATTTTTATTAGGAGAGATCTATAACTTTAATTGAATTAAATCCAATGGGCTTGGATAGATCATTTTAATAGCTTTCAGACAAAATTGGTTTCATGCAATTTGAATTTCTAAAACTCTCTGAATTGCATTTTGAAATAGGGAACAGAAACTAGATTTATCTAAAAAGGAAAAACCAGATTTGAATCTATGGGCTAGCGCGGGAAAAGAAATGGGACGGCCCAGTGGCGCTCCGCGGCGCGGGGCTCAGCTGACAGGGGGTCCCGCTTGTCAGCGGCACTTAACATGCGAAACGGTACGCGCACTGTGGGCCGTGCGATTAGAAGCGTGACCAACGGCTAAGAGTCGTCATCGACGACGAACAGGTCGCCGGCGAGCTCGAACCCTAGCGGCTCGATGAGGGTCTACTGGGGGCATACCAGGGCTCTAGCGGGGTCTGGAAGGAGGGCAGACGAAGTGGAAGACAACGGCGAGGTGAGGCATGGTCGCGGCGGAGCTTGGGGTGGTCGAAATCAACGGCACCCTTCTCCTCCAGAGGCGGCGGCTCCGGCTCCAATTCCAGCGAACTTCTGCTCCACTTGCTCCGGCGAGAGGTAGGTGAGGTTCAGAGAGGTGAGGGGAGTGGAATGGTGTGGAGAAGAATGGCTGGGAAGGGCTCCTTTTATAGGCCCAACGGTGAGACCGAGCGGGATGGTCAGTCGATGGTGGCGACATGGCTACGGCGAGCTAGCGGCATGGCGAGGGATGGCGATTGATGGGCGGTTCCCTGGCGGTGCTCTAGGACTTAAATGCGGCCGTAGGGGCGGTGGTATGCGGTCTGGGCGAGGTGGCGCTCTGAGAGGTAGAGGCGGCGGTGTCCACGGCGAGCGGTGGCTGTGGGGCTTTGGGCAGCGAACGAGGATGTCTAGGGTGTTCTCCAGGTCGAGGCGGAGCGGCGGGGCGGGCTGCGGTCGAGCGGCGGCTTGTGCACGAGGGGACAAGGCGCGCTCTGGGGGCAGCATCAGCATGGTGCAGTGGCACTGGGCGCGGGCTCTCCTCGGTGGTCCACGGCAGCACTTGGCTCGGGCAAGGGACAGAGAGGGGCGGTGAGGTGTTGGCTACCTCCTAGACATGGCTAGGGAAGGGGGAGTTGTCTGCTGCAGCGGGGCAAGGTTTGGCCGGCGAGCATGTCCTCGGTTTGGCCTGGCCTGGGGGTTAGGGACAAGGGACAGGGGTGCTAAGGGCATGGTTAGACCAAGAGGGGACAGAGAGGTTAAATGGAGATCAAATAGGGGCAAAACCCTGTGCAGAATAGTGAGCTAGGATTAGAGGTGAGATTAAGCATGCCAAGTGTTTGATGAAATGGCCGCAAGAGAAAAAAAATTGAATTTTGAGTTCAAAATTTTTGAGTGATCTCCACTAGTGATAGGTAGTCTCTGGTTGCAAGGGTTTTGAAAATGGAGCTCAAATAGATGGTTTTTGAAATAGGGGTGATCTATGCATATGCATTAGATTCAATTTTAAACTGTCATTTAAAATAGTTAACAAAATGTTTTGAGCAGATCAAAAGGTGGGCCTTGGTACCTCATTATATGTACTAGCAAGGGGTGCAAAGATCAAGAATTGTTTCTATTAAGATTGAGTACTAGGAATAGCCAAAGTAGGCATGGGAGTTAAATTTGCCAAAATGACAATTCCTTCTTTTTAATTCTTTTTTATTTAATTTTCTTTAAGAAAAGTTTGGGAATGATGTAGATGATGTTTAAATCACCTAAGAAACATTTTACAAGCATTGGATCAATCAATCATGGCAATTCAAACAACTCCTATTTTAAATGCACACATATATGAATGCTTTCATTTTAAATTTGGAAAAGTTTTTGTTAGCCCTATTTTTGGATGATTTGATCTTCATAAGCTTGGATTAAAGTTTTTGGATGTTACACTCTCATGGACAATGCTAGGCAGAAATGGGGTGTACAAATTCCAAGAAGCAAAGCTTATAGGGCTAGGACTAAAGCATTCAAGTGTGTGATTGGTGATCAAAAGAGTCAGTACACACGTCTGAGGGATTATCTGCAGGTTGTGCTTGATACAAATCCAGGAAGCAGGTGTGTGGTGACAACTAAGGAGCTTGTTGAGCATCCTAGCCCAAATCCTAGATTTCATGGGCTGTTTATTTGCCTAAATGCTTCAAAGGAGGGATTTTTAAATGGATGCAGACCCTTTATAGGTAACCTGAATGCTACCTATTTGCTTGGAATAATGGATGTTTCATAATATCAATCTTACCTAGCTTTCCTTTTGGCTAATTTTTCTTTGTTATGCAATGTAGGTTTGGATGGATGCTTCATAAAGCTCACTACTAGACAACAAATTCTTGCAGCTACTGGAAGGGATGGGAATAACAATATTTTTCCCATTGCCTTTGGTGTAGTTGACAAAGAAGACACTACTAGCTGGATGTGGTTTTTAACCCAGCTAAAGTATTGCTTAGGAGAGGGTTCTAACTTTGGTAACTATACCATCATCTCTGATAGGCAGAAGGTACTAAACCATTTTTCCAAGTGCATTTATTATTGTAGTATTTCATTGCCATGAACTCTGATAGGCAGAAGGTACTGAACCTTGCTAAACATAATTCTGTAGGGACTGCTCAAAGGAATATCCAGAATATTCCCAAACTCACCACAGAGATATTGTCTTAGGCATATATATGCAAATTTCCAGACAGCTGGTTTCAGAGGAGAAGAACTTAAGAAACACATGTTTGCAGCTTCATATTCATACACTAAAGCTGGTTTTGACCTTGCAATGCAAGCTTTAATAGATGACTGTGAAGAAGGTTACAATTGGCTAGTTCAAATCCCACCTGAAACTTGGGCTAGGCATTTGTTTGACACAACATGCAAGACAGACCTAGTAGTGAACAACCTCAGTGAGGTTTTTAATAAGATGATCTTGAATGTTAGAAACAAGCCAATTAGAACAATGCTTGAAGGGATAAGAGACAAATTGATGGTGTGGTATAGTGGGATCAGGGAAAAGATGGAGAGATCCTATTGGGAAATTACACCTACTTATTCTGAACTCCTGGCAGAATCCAAGAAATATTCTAGGGATTGCATTGCTAAGAACTCTGAGGTTGGTTTATGGCAAGTCACATCGGGGGCTAGAATCCATGCAGTGGACCTGAGGGCAAAAACATGCTCATGCAGGAAATGGAATGTCATAGGGATTCCCTGCAATCATGCAGTGGCTGCAATAATGAAAATTAAGCAACAGCCTGAGGACTATGTGCATGATTTCTTCAAAAAACAAATTGTTGGGTCCGCAGCATAGAAAACAAAAAAATTCCTACGGTGTGAACTACACGCCAAGATATATCTACTAGGTACAAAGCAATGGGTGGACATACATCCAACGAGAACTTACCCTCGTAGACAACGAGCTTTGTTAATGAGTAGGAACTCGTGGTTGATGTAGTCGTACACTTGCCGATCTCAAGATCGTGAGGAAGTCCGAGCGCCGCAACTCAGCAGCACATCCACACTCGCACACATGTTTAAGCCACCGGACAACCTCCACCTCCTTGCTCCAGCGATCCAGCGGAAGCAGCAACTCCTTCCAGACAAAATGCCACCGGGAACATGTATCTCGCTAATCCAAGACCATGGGGGAATAATTCTAGAGGGGGAGAGAGATCCTTCACAAGGAGGTGTGAGGATGAAGGAGGGAATGGGTGGCCTTTTATAGGAGGAGAGGTGGTGCCCCCTCTCTCCATGGCCGGCGCATGGGGGGTGACCCCTCACCTCCCCCATTCATGTGGTGGTAACCCCTCCACATTAAAATGCCTCTTCACATTCCCTTTTAAAGTCTCCACTTTAAATGCATTAAATTTCTCCAAATTTAATGCTCTCTCATTTAATAAAACTCTTTTTATTAAATTTATTCAGAATTTTGTTAATTACTTTAATTAACAAACATTCACATATAGCCCCTTGCAATATTTCAATATCACATGCAGAACCACCTTCTGCAATTTCACCCAAAACAATTTCCCGTTTCTATTGAAACAATTCCTGCGCTTTGCAATTCTTTTGTCTGAAACATATGTGCTCCAAAATGGTGTCCGGTAACTCTTAAGTGTGCCACCCTATGGTTCGCGAATAATGCAAACATGATCGAGACCCTTCTCCGATCAATAATCAGCAGCGGGACCTGGAGATCCGTACTGACTCCTACACATTCTAATGTGATATCACCGAGAGGGCCTAGATTATATCTATCCGTCATCTGGATTGACAAATTCCACTCTTGATCCATGAGCCTCAACATAACACCTTCGTAGTACTGAACCCATCTTTATAGTCACCCTGTTACGGTGTGACGTTTGATGTTATCAAGATACTCTTCCGGTGTTAGCAATTAACATGATCTCATGGTCTAAGGATAAAGATTACTTCGTATGATGTTATAGCTATATAAACATAATGACTTGATCGTAATGCTATACTTCGGATGAATGTTCATCACATCATTCCACCAATGGTGTGACCTTGTTATTAACAACATCCAATGTCCATGATCAGGAAACCTTGATCATCCTGTTAATCAACAAGCTAGTCTATAAGAGAGGCATGATTAGGAACCATTTTTGTTTATTAAACACACATGTATTGATGTTTCCGAATCAATACATTTCTAGCATGTAAAATAAACATCTATTATGTATAAGGAATATATAATAACAACTTTATTATTGCCTCTCAGGGCATATTTCCTTCACAAACTTACCTAGCTGCCTACCAGCACACAATTTACCCTGTACCTGGACCCGATGACTGGACAAGGACAGACACTACAGATATTGATCCTCCAGTCTTTAGAGACAAACCTGGAAGGAAGCAAACAGCAAGGAGGAAAGGAGCATTTGAGGTGCCAACACCTAGAGATACTTCTAGAATGGGGACAATAACTTGCAGCAATTGCAAGCTCACAGGCCATAGGTACACCACCTGCAATGTTCCATTGAAAGCTCACCTGGCAATTAGGAAACAAATCAACATGGTAATGTGTTTCTACATATGGTTTACTAATTCCCCACCCTATTTGCATTTAGACTGTTTATTAATTCCTCACTTTGTTTATTGTTTGCAGTCACAATGTGCATCTACATCTGGTAGTACAGCAGCAGCACCTCCAAGGCAGCTTGGTACTAGTCCAGCAAGAAGTGCACCAGCTCCTCCAACTGCACCAGCACCTCCAAGTGATGCTACTCCAGCAAGAACTGCACCAGCTCCTCCAACTGCACCAGCACCTCCAAGGGATGGTACTCCAGCAAGAACTACACAAGCCACTCCAAGATCTACAGGCCCAAGACCATTCTCTGCACCTAGGAGTGCTACTGAAGGTGGTTCCAGTTCTGCACCAACAAGGCCTGGCAAAAGTCCAACCAAACTAACAACAAGGATGGCAGGGTACCTTAATGCTGGGAAGCATTCAAGCTACAAGAAGAAGAAATCTGATTATGTCAAGGATGTTTGAAATATGGGCATGTCCATTTCAAACAATTTGGAACTGACTATGTGTAATACTATGTACTGAATCTTGTTTTAAATGTGGGGAAGAACTTGTTTAAGACTATCCTATTGTCTTCAAAACTATGTATGAATCTTTGTTGTTTAAGACTACCTTTCAATTTTATGGTGATGCTTTCAGTGGTGTTGAATTATGTTTGTTAATATGTCAATAGTGGTGTTTTATGGATGCATTTGACAAACAAAGTTGTCTTCTCGACAACTTAGTATACCTTCTATTAAAGGTGGCTACAAAAGTTGTCGAGACCCCTCAAGGGTTCTCGACAACTTAGTATACCTTCTATTAAAGGTGGATACAAAAGTTGCCGAGACTCCTCGAGGGTTCTCGACAACTTAGTATACCTTCTATTAAAGGTGGCTACAAAAATTTTCGAGACCCCTCGAGGGTTCTCGACAACTTAGTATACCTTCTATTAAAGGTGCATTTGACAAACTAGGTAGACCCAAATTTCTACTAGTATTACATAGACCCAAATTATCACAATAAGTTCAACATCCATTACTAGCTTGATATCCATTACCACAATAAGTTCAACATCCATTCTAACAATGGATTGCACAAATAGGTTCTTACACAATACATAGAGTAGGTTCTTACACAACATCCATTCTAACAATGCATTACATAAATGGGCAACAAACTAGGTAGGTACTCCATCACTACTCCATCACTACTCATCACATATTGCTTTCATCCTCTTGATCTTCTCCTTGTTACTGTCAGAGGCATTGAAAAGTTCAAACAGACTGCACTCTAGTTTTTTCTTCTCCTCTTTCAGAGCCTGTTTTTCATCCTCCAACTTCTTCTGTTTCTCCTTATAAACTACTGCTTGGGTTTTCAGCACATTCTTCAATTCTCCATTAGCTTTCTTGTAGACCTCCACTTCATTCTTCAATCCTGCTATGTACTTCTCCATCTGTTCTTCCTGTTCAGCCTCACTGTAAATCCTCTTCCTGTTTTCTTCCATAGCCTTCTTGCCAGTCTCCTCAAAAAACTTGTTACATTCTGCAATAAGGCATGCATGTTTCTTGACAGTTTTTTCCTTCTCTTCAGCAAGATCCTTCAGCATCTTGGAACTCTCATACCTCTCTTCAATTCTTGCACTATTACTTTCATTGTACATTTCCCACAACCTGGCCAAGGAATTCTTCATAGTGTCAGGCCACTCTGGATCTACCCAACTATGAAATCCACAATTATTGACCTGCTGTGCAAGGATTAAAACCCATATCAGTCTAGATATATGAGTTCATGTCCTTGCTGTAACAAAAACAACAATTGTAGTGGGCTTATACTACCTACATGTTTAGAGCTAAGATGATGGTTACTATATAATAACAAGAACAGTTCTGTCCATTAATGTTCTAAATAAGATGATGGTTCCACATTAACTGAACTAGATGATGTTCTAAACAAGATGATGGTTCCACATTAACTAAGCATTCCATTTAACTAAGCTAAGAGTCTGGTCATTATATAAGCAGAGATGGTTCCACATTAACTAAGCATTCCATATCAACTGATGTTGGTTCTGGTCACTAAGCATTACATACAAGAAGATGATGATTGCAGCAACAATTTTCATATTACTTAGCTTAAGAAAACTTACATGTCCCACTTGACACAGATAGAACTTTATGCCTGTGTTGTACCCTTCAAATGCAACACATTTGCGCAGTGGCAACTTGTGGCCACTACAGAGCTCAGGGAAATCATGAGCGATTCCATAGAATGTTGGGTCATCAGTAGTAGAAGGAGCATGGTCAAGCGTAGTGAATTCCTAATCGAAGAGGAAACTGAGTTTAATCCATGGGAATCTAGGGAAATCGAAGAAATCCCAAATCGACCGAAACCCTAACCCTAAATCGCTGGAGGAATCGGAGCTCTTACCTCTAAAATGCTCCCGCTGGAGGAGGACCCGTCATGCCAGCTGGGCATGGCGACGACGACGGTGTCGAGGCGCAGGCGGATGGCGACGACAACGACGTAGCACCGAGCTCAGGAAGAAGACAGTGGGAGTACGGGGGAGACTGAGGTCCACGCCGAGGCGGGCCCCACTTAAGAGCGACACCGGTAACGGCCGTTAACGGGCGTGTCGGGGCGGCGCCTAACGATTGCCACGTGGCCCTGATAGGTGGGCCCCTTTGTCATAAACCGTGTCAATTCGGCATCAGACAGCGATCAGTCTTTTTTGCGACAACTTGAATTCAATCTGATAGTTTTCCGCGATTTAGAAGGCGACTGGTATGAAATAGAAAAATTAACATGAAAACTGGTAGTTTTATGCTATCAACTCCCGCCGTTGCCTAGGGTTCCTCCGTAGTCCGCCGTCAATAACTCCTCCAGCGTGAACGTGACTGGTCGGCGTTTCCTGGACGGCATCGTGTATTCTGTTGGTCTCCATCGTCCTTGTCGGACTCATCGTTAGGTACGTGGGTCTTTCCGCCGGCAGCAACATGCTGTTGCTAGCTCGTTTTGTTTGGGGTCTGCACCAATCCAATAGGAGACCAGGTCGGCTTGCAATCAGCTACACCGAATTTGAAAACCAGGAGTGTGCCACCCATCGATTTGTTCCCTGTAGTAATCAATTTTAGTAGGGGCAGCGATTTCTTGGACCAGATGACGCACGAAGCTCACGCTGTAGCAACTTCGGCCTGTAATAAAAAAATTAAATTCAGCTAGTATACGTACTACAGCCAATTCACTTATTTTGATACGACGCTAGTTTTGCTAGTCGAGAAGTAGTAGGGAATTAATCGATCTATTTTAGAGCTAGCTACCGAGTAGTAGTCAGATGGGTCCAAATATATCTAGGTCCAACTCTAGGATAGAATTAGGACTACGACTACATGCTGTAATTTAGACTGTTTCCTTCGAGAATAGTCTCTAAAATTATTTTACCTACAGAATTTGGAGCTATGGGGGTTATTCTTCATCTTAAACTTCCGTTCTAAGGCAAGTACATTACGAGCCCTTTGTGCTATGGTTGCCATCTTTGAATTGTTGGTTGTGTGATGGTGGTTCTTCTTTTGGTGTTCATGCCTTGATATGTTGTTGAAAATTTATATTAAACCAGGGCGGTGAACAAGTTATAAGTAACTATTCTGGAGCGGATGGTGATTTAAGTTATTGTGTAACTATTCTGGCGAGATTGAGCTAGGTAGGTGATTAATTCACATGTTTAGCTATTCCGTAAGGTCGGTGAGAAAGTTAACAGTGAATATTCTAGAACACTTCAACTGTAAAACACGTGAAGCATAAAAGAGCTTCTAGTTTTGTGTTGCTAATGAATAAAGGAACTTGTATTTTGTTGTTCCAGTTTTAAAGCGTACTTGCTGAGTATATTGTATTACTCACTCTTGCTTCTCTTTGAATTTTATTTGGTTTTCAGGTATTCAGCGTAACAACATGCATGGGAGGGAGTAGATCACCATCACTTCGGAGCCCACTCCTACACTATATATCATAGACAATTTTTACGACACATAATTCTTAGTCTATCCTTATTACTTCATCGTAATTCATGGAGTCGTTCGCATGTTTTTGTGAGGCTTTGGTCGCTCTAGTTTTAGTACTCGTGTCATGGAAGGATTATGCACTATATGAATTGCGTGGAAGTTTACTTACTTTGATATTATTGGTTATATACATTAAGTTGTGTATTGCATGTCGTGGATGTCCTTTGAAACAAAGGAGATGCTAGCGAAATTTTGAATTGTCGTTAGTTTTGTAGAAATTTAAGATGAGTGATAGCATTGCCAGATAGATAGAAATTTAGGGTGTTACAGTTGGTATCAGAGCCTAGGCTTTAGATCTCTGGTGTAGTAAGTTAGGATAAGGTAAATAAATAAAAATCGAAAACTTGAGTTAGGACCAACCAAAAAAATGACACACTGCACTGTAGGATGGGGTCTATGGGACATGCATCTCATTTGCGTTTCTGTTGATTTAATTTGGCTTGTTAATCTTATCAATTTGAGTAAGGATGGAAATTATTTGATGTTATTTGTTTTTTTGCTGATTATTGATAATGTGTTGTATAGTTATGGCGTCAAATCGTAGAGGTTGGGCTCGTGGCCGTGCTGGGCGCAATGGTTATGCAAAGGGGTCAGATGAGGAAGTGAGTCAATCTGGGAATAGTGATGGACGTCATGCTGCGAACATGACACTCACCAAGTGGCTGGATATGAAATTGGACAAGTTTGATGAATCTGGGACACCAATGGACGCTGCAAGTTGGCTTCGCATCATGGAGAAATACATGGATGCATCGGTGATGACGCCAGAGGACAGGGTTGTATATATGCCTTTTCAGGTGAAGGGTCTCGCTGATGTTTGGTGGGATGGAGTCTGTGTAGCTTGGACACCGACTAATGGACCGCCTACATTGGATGTTTTCGTTACACAATTCACTACTAAGTACTACCCAGCTTCATTCAAGTAGAAGATGGATGTTGCCCTCAGGAATATCAAGCAAGGGAATAAGATGGTGGATGAGTACGATGCTGAGTTTAGTAAGATGGTTCATTTTGTGGACCAGATTAATCAGAATGAGCCAGAAAAAGCAAGGAGGTTCTTCGAGGGACTTAATTCGCGATATCGACATGTGATGGGAGTGAATCGCCCATCCAGTTATTTCACTGTGGTTGACCAGGCTAGGGGTTTGGAATTACAATATCAACTCACAGAGGCAGAGAAAACTCGTATAAATGGTGCCAACAACAATGGTGGGGGCATAAGAGGAACTACCAGGATGGGAGTGGGTCTACTCAGCGATGTGACTTCAAGAAGTTCAAACCGGAGCAACAGTTTCAGCAGTCGTTCAAGCCTAGGTAGTCAGGGGCTCAGTCTTATTCAGGGTCATGCTCTAGATCACCTACATTCCTACGACCCGTTCCAGGACAGGGTATGATTTGTTTCAAGTGCGGGGAGGGTCACCGTGCTTCTGAGTGTGACTTTTCAGGGTCTTGTCGTCAGTGCGGCAGGAATGGGCACATGAGTAGGGTATGCAGGGAGAACCCAAATTCTGTCATCAAGTGGGAGGTGTCCACATCTTCTAAAGTAGGGTCTTCCGGAGATGGAGCCTCTCGTGGTTCAGCATCAGCAGCCAAATCTTCCCATGGATCAGTGTATATGATGGCATCTTCTCAGCAGCTTTAGCCACACTATCAGGCGTATCCATCACCGCAATTTCTGCCTCAACAATTCCCAACCCCACCACCGGGTTATTATTGGTCAGCTACTCTACTTCCTACACCGCATGCCCCACTTCAGTTACCTATACCACCTTCTGCTCCACCGCCACCACAACAAAATACTGGGATTTCTTCTTAAGCACCTCCTGGGATCTATGCCATGCCAACTATTTCCTCTCTGGGACGTCTAGATGTCGTTATAGGTATACTTCTAGTTGATTCGCATGATGCTTTAATTCTCTTTGATTCTGGTGCTACCTATTTGTTTGTGTCACTTGACTTTGTCAAGAAAGTTGGTCTCTCTAGCCAAGAGATTTTTGAATCGGTTTGAGTTAGTTCGCCGGGAGGTTTGATCTCTAGTTCCGTAGTATGTCCGAGATGTGTGATTTCCATAGACGATTAAGATTTTGTGGCAAATTTGATGGTAATCCCCTTACCGGCCTTTGATGTTATTCTTGGTATGGATTGGCTGCATCGCTATCGGGCTGTTATATCCTGTTTCTGGAAGACCATCACTTTGGAGGCTCCCTCCGGTAAACAATTAATCTTTCAGTGGAGTGCACCAAAACATTCTCTATCAATGTTGGCTAGCTTGTTTCCAGGTCAGAGAGTACTGAAGAATGGATTTCTTTGGGCTTTGGTGGAAAAGTCGAGTAAAGAGTTGAATATTGAGAACATTCATGTGGTTAGAAATTATCTTGATGTTTTTCCTAGTGAGCTACCAGGTACGCCACCAGAGCGGGACGTGGTGTTTCGTATCGACCTTGTTCCTGGTGCACGCCCAATTTCAATTGCTCCGTATCGTTTAGCCTGTCCTTTTCAAGAGGAGTTGAAGAAGCAAATTGATGATATGCTAGCTAAGGATTTGATCCGGCGTAGTCTTTCACCTTGGGGAGCTCCTGTTTTGTTCACCGAGAAGAAAGATTTGAGTTTGCGGATGTGTTTTGATTATCGTGCTCTTAATGCGGTGACTATCAAGAACAAATATCCGATGCCACGCATTGGAGACTTACTTGATCAGTTGAAGGGTGCCAAGGTGTTTTCAAAGATCGACTTGCAGTCAGGCTATAATCAAATAAGAGTGCGAGAAGAGGATATTGAGAAGACGATGTTCTCTACCAAGTATGGACATTATGAGTTCAAGGTTATGTCCTTTGGACTAACGAATGCACCTGCTTATTTCATGGAGGCGATGAATAGCATGTTCCATAAGTATGATGATTTTGTCGTGGTATTTATTGATGACATTCTCATTTTCTCTAAGATGGAGGAAGATCATGAACGTCATTTTAGCATGGTGCTCTAGATGTTGCGAAAGCATAAGTTCTATGCTAAGTTGAAGAAGTGTGAGTTTTGGCTTTCAGAAGTTGCCTATATGGGACATGTTATTAATGGTGAAGGTATTTCCGTCGACCCTAGCAAGGTTTCCACTATCGTTGGTTGGGAACGACCATCTAATGTAAAAGAGGTGAGAAGTTTCTTGGGAATGGCTGGTTACTACAGGCGGTTTGTGAAGGATTTTTCTATCATTGCCAAGCCAATGACCATGCTTACACATAAAGGGATAAAGTTTCAGTGGACATAGGAGTGTGAGCGTAGCTTTCGGTTATTGAAGGGCCGATTGGTGTCAGCACCTATTCTTACACTTCCGGATTTTGGAGAGCGCTTTACAGTATATTCTGATGCTTCTCTGGTGGGCCTTGGATGTGTTCTCATGCAGAATGGCAAGGTGATTTCTTATGCGTCGAGGCAGCTGAAAAAGCATGAGGAAAATTATCCTACCCATGATTTAGAGATGGCGGCAGTTGTGTTTGCGCTCAAGCTTTGGAGGCATTATCTTTATGGAGAAACTTGTGATATATTCACAGATCATAAGAGTCTCAAGTATATATTTACACAAAAGGATTTGAACTTAAGGCAGAGGAGGTGGCTAGAGTTAATTAAGATTATGATCTTAATATCTAGTATACACCGGGTAAAGGCAATGTGGTTGTAGATGATCTTAGTCGTAAGCCAGTTCCTTCTACAATTAATTCCTTGATAGCTGATTTCGAGCGGATGGATATATCATATTTCTATGCCAACGTTGTAGAATCAGAGTCACAACTCATTCTTGAGTCGGCCATACCTAAGCGGGTTTTGGAAGGACAACAACAAGATAGACTATTGCAGCAGGTTAAGAAGCACGTCCGAGAAGGGAAGATTGGAAATTTTACTTTGGATTCCATGGGAGCCGTTTGGTTTCGAGGTCGACTTTGTGTGCCACAAAACTCACAGGTAAAGGATGATATTCCGAGAGAGGCATATCGTACTCCATATACTATACACCCTAGCGAAAACAAGATGTACCAAGATTTGAAGGAAAAATATTGGTGGAAACGGATGAAGGTCGATGTGGCTAAGTATGTGTCTTCTTGTAGTGTATGTCAGCAAGTGAAGGCTGAGCATAAGAGACCACCGGGACTGTTGCAACCCCTTGAGGTTCTGGAGTGGCCTTGTGATGACATTGCTATGGATTTTGTTGTTGGGTTACCTCATACACAAAGAGGGAAGGATGCTATTTGGGTGGTCGTGGATCGACTAAGCAAGGTTGCTCATTTTATTCCTATTCGCACCACAAACTCACCGAGTGACCTGGCACCGATATATGTGCGAGAGATAGTACGGTTGCATGGTGTTCCGAAGACCATTGTTTCTGACAGAGATGCTAAGTTTGTATCAAAGTTTTGGGAGATTTTGTAGAGTGTATTGGGGACAGAATTGAGGCTTAGTACAGCATTTCACCCTCAGACCGATGGCCCGTCGAAGCCTACTATCCAAACCCTAGAAGATATGTTGAGATGTTGTGTTCTATCTTGGCAAGGGAGTTGGGAAGACCACCTGCCGCTTGTGGAGTTTTCATATAATAATAGTTACCAAGCTAGCATTCGCAAGGCACCGTACGAGGCTTTATATGGACGCAAGTGCAGATCCCCGCTTTGTTGGACTGTCGTGGATGAGAAATCAGTATTGGGGCCAGACTGGGTTCAGCAGTCTACTGAGAGAGTTGCTGAGATTAGAGAGCACATGTTGGCAGCACAGAGTAGGCAAAAGAGTTACGCCAATCCCAAGAGACGAAATGTGGAATTTCAAGCAGGTGATGAGGTGCTTCTTAGAGTATCACCTACTAAGGGCGTTGTGAGATTTAATATCAAAGGAAAACTTAACCCACGGCATATTGGACCTTTCAAGATAGTGGCACGAGTTGGGAAGTTGGCGTATCGTCTGGAGTTTCTTGAGTCAATGAAAGGTGTACACAATGTATTCTATGCCTCGATCTTAAGGAAGTACTTTCGAGATCCAGAAAGGAAATTGACACTAGAACCAATTACAATTGAGCAAGATTAGACTTTTGAGGCTCGCCCGGTAAGAATTTTAGAGGAAGCTGATAGACAAATGAGGCGTCGAACTCTAAAGTTTGTCAAGGTTCTTTGGACAAATCAGACGGAGCGTGAAGCAACGTGGGAGATTGAGTCAATGATGTGAGAGAAATATCCTGAGTTATTTACACCTGGTGAGTATATATGTTTTTTCTAAGCTTAAGTTATCCTTGGGTTGAGTAGAGAGGAGAATTCATGAGCGAATTCTGTTAAACGGGTGGAGAATATAATATCCTTTTTTTAGTTGACCAAAAATTTGACTTTTTGAACCATAAGCCGGATGGAGAATCAAACATCGTAGTGGGATTCGTCTCGTTGAGCTGATCGAAAAAGAGTATAAGTTTATACAAATCCGATGTCAAATGAATTATTTATGATATGTTAAACTTGTGGCTATTGAATAATTTTCAGTTGAGCTGGACTCCGGTTTCTAAGTAGGAAAATAATAATAACTAGTTGAATGCCCGTGCGTTGCTATGGATTCAACGAAAGAAGGATTAACTTGCCGTTTTCCGTGCGTTGCTACGGTTTATAATTTCGTTTATTGCATATGCATGTCAAAGTGACATCAAGCTATTAGACGGAGGTTATACACACCGAATAGATCCAGAAGTTATAAAAAATATAGGAAAGTTGGAGAAAAAAGATTTAGAAAAAGAATTAATGTTGTGTTTTGGCTAATTTCTATGGTTTTACAATTTTCTTACTAATTCTTATTGAGAATAAATTAGGTAATATTTTATAAAGATATTCTGCATGATGTGAATTTGTACAATTTAACTTAACCAAAATATTTTTCTCGTATTTCTTTAACTTGCTTACTTAAAAAATATTTTCAACGTGTTTGGTTGGGAATTTTGTAATGTAACCTGATTACTGTGTTAGATACCATTAAAATATGTTTGGTTCAGTTTATGCTTAAACAAGTTTTCTGTAATCAAATCCACCACTTCAGGAAATTGTTACTGATCACACCCCTTCGGTAACAGATCATACTATCGAGCCGTGTGAGCCAGGGCCACACACCCCTACATCTACTTCACCCCAACGACACCACGTCAGGGCACACAAGGAGAGGCGGCCGAACGGGAGGAGCTGCTGGCGCCATGGATCCCCTCGGCCATGGTTCCCCTCAAGCTTGAGGAATTGCTCTGTTCTGAACCCCCTTCTTCTCCTCTTTTCGGCTGTCTTCTTTTCCTATTTTTCTCATTCCGTTACCAGTCTGTTACCAAACGGATTTGGATATTTCTCATTTCATTACCATTACCACCAGTAAATCGATTCCGTTAACTGAACCAAACGCGTTCTCTGTGTGATAAAAAGTTGCATGTGAATTACATAGAGACGATTAGTTGGTGGCAATTTTGACGGCATATCTTGTCGAGCTTCACTCGCGCAACCGGACCTAGATCTAGCGGCTATAGCATTGGCACGACTATTCAAGGTGTGCCGTCGTGGACCTCGACTTGCAAGTTTCCCTCGACGTAGTGCGAGACAACATTTCTACAAAGCAGGCAGATACAACAGAAAACACTGCAAAATATTGTGCCATGCCATGTCAGATAGACGAATTCAGCTAATGACACGGTATATGTGCCTAGTACAGCGCGACAGTTGGCAAAGGCCCGAAATAGCAAGGCCACATCTTAGTATATGGGAGATGATCTTGTTCCCCCGCAACGTCTAGGTCTCCACACATAGCTAACAGCGGACCGCGTCGTGGTCAAAGGGTAGCGGGCCCACCCCTAACCTTATCTCCTTCCTCCTCGTCTCCTACCTCTGTACGCCGTCACAACTGCTGTCTGCAACATTGCCGCCTTCGCGATGTCGGGCTGCTATCGCGCGCCTGCAGCACCACGCTGTCGCAACGCACCGTCGTGCCACCGCACGCCGCCGGCTTGTTGCGCCTCCACGCCGCTCGCAACCGCCGCCTACATCATCGCGTTGCGGTGCTGCTGCCTGGCCGCTGTCGCGCCACCACACACTGCCGGCTCGTTGCGCCTCTGCGCCGCCGGGCCGCCATGGTGCACGGTCGTGCACACAAGGTGACGGAGGCACGCCCGCAGCTCGCGCGCACCAGGATGTCTGCAGTCCGCGCCGCTGTCCTCTACGGAGGACGTCTCCCCTTGCGCGCTCACCCGAGGCAAACGCTTCTGGCTCGCTGCAGCCATGGTGATGTTGTTGGCCAACTCCCTTGTTGTCAATGCTACGAGTGTTGTCCCGGGCGGCTACGAGAAGTGAATAAAGATGCTACCTAAGGCGTTTGATGATGCTATGCGGATGCTATAACCTCGTCGGGGATTTTGCTATAGTGTTATAGGGCGATGCTACAATAGTAGCATTTTTTTGCTATTTTTCTTCTATATTTTTGCTACAATAGTGCAAAGTATGTCCTACATCAATTTTTGATGAAAGTCTGCGACAAGGTCGGTTTTACTACATAAGCTAATTTTTTTACTACAAAACCACCTACGATATCTCCAACGAAGTCGGTTTTTTGCTACAGTTGCTAACTATTTTTACTACCACCATTTTAAAATTTTGCTACAATAGCATAAAACTTTTGCTACACGGTCTTCGGTGAGGTCTACCTGTGGAAGTCTCCGACGAATCTCCGACAAGGTCGGATATGCTATATTAGTACAAATTTTTGCTACAAGGTCGCCGACGAGGTCTAGTCTGTCTGTTTTATTTTCTGAACTAAACCATTTTTTACAATATATAGCAAAAGGTGAATTTATTGTAGCAAAAGCTAGACTTTTTTGTTGAAAAACGGATAAACCGACGAGAAGGAATCGAACCGTCTAGACTCAGTTGGGACCCGGGGATGAAAATTTACATCCCGGGCACGGGTAAGAGCATCTCCACTCGCCTACCCAGGACGCCGATCCGGACGCCGAAATTCAGTCCGGACGTCGAAAATCGGCCCAGTCGCGTACCCAGAGACCTGTTTTCGTCCGGATTTCGGCGTGTTTTGGTCCGGCCTACCTAGACCGAACCCAGGTTCCCGGGTACGCCCTGGGGACGCCGGACGCCGCAAAAAAGGACGTGGGCCAGCTCTGTCGGCGAGACAGTCCCATTTCCACCCACTCCACTCGCCCAGACTGTCGCGAAGAGCTCTGTCGCCATGACTTCGCCGACGGAGCTCCCCCGCGCCGAGACATGCCCACGCCCCTAGCTATGCTCGCCGTAGTTGCCGCCCACCTCCACGCCTTCTCCGCCGCCGCTTTCGCCGACCTAGCCTCACCGTAGCTCTGCTTCCCTCCGTGCTCCCACCACCACGCCCGCCAAGTGTTCGACCTTTGGCCGGATTCGGCCATGGACTCCGACGACGAAAAGATACTATCCACCGACTCTGACGAGGGTCTTTGGTCAAACTTTGGTCTTAAAGTGTTATGTATTCACTGTATGCCGAAATTTAGACGAACTTGAGCCGAATTTGAGAGGAAACGGGCGACCCGGGAACTCGGCCTGGATACGCAAGTGGGAAACTGGACGTATTTAGGCCAAAAACTTGCGTCGTCCGGTCAAATTTTGGTCCGGATTTCGGCTGGGTTCGGCCAACGAGTGGAGATGCTCTAACACTGTCCTTAGTATATACTCTCGTTCGTGAGCAAGGTAGGCCTTAACGTATTCCTTTTTCTGAACATACTACTCTCGTTCGTGAGCAAGGTAAGATATGAACTTCACGTTGACCAGTCAAAATAAAAACCACCATCTCAAGATCTCAATCTCCATAGACAAAATTAGATCGCTAGAGACATGGAGCGCGCATCACGAGAAGTCAATTCTTGAGGCAACAATTCAGTGTAGTACCGCATCCACGGCAAGCCATCCCGTGGCGCCCGATGTGTCGACGACAAACAGTCCTAACGGAGTCCTGGATGCCCATGGCGGCGAAGTCCTTCCGCATCGCGAGCACCACCCAACGTGACCCCGAGCACAGCTCGATTCCCTTCCCCCACCGCCAGGAGCACCCCTGGTTGGTTCTCTTCTCCTCGATCCTCAGCATCGCCACAACGACCTCCCTGACGCAGCTGCGGGGCGCGTGGAGGAGCACCAAGGCGCCATGGAAGAAGTAAGGATCCGCCTGGCGCCGCCGTCGAATGCAGGGGCGCGTGGCCACGTGGTGTAGGAGAACCAGGGGAGTACAGCGAGTAGGTGAGGTGTGCTCTCCTGGGATTTGGATCGGGACTGGGGGTAGAAGATAGGCCCTCCAGGTCCCCTCCGGCCAAGAGAACCAAGACCGGGTCGGGCGGACCTTTTTTTTTTCTTTTTTTCGATTCGAATCCTTCACTCGGGGTGGCGTCGGTGGGAAAGCGTAATGTTGGCTGACAGAAACGTATCGAACCAACCTACCGCAAGAAAAATTAGTAGATAGATAAGAAGAAGGAAACCTCTAGACTAGAGCTAGTCCTCTTCCTGAACCGAAACGACCCCCAACTCCCAGATGCCGCCACCGCCGTTGCCTAGGGTTCCTCCGTAGTCCGCCGCTAATAGCTGCTCCAGCGTGGACGTGCCTGGTCGGCGTCGCCTGTTCTGTTGGCCTCCATCGTCCTTGCCGGACTCATCGTTAGGTACGTGGATCTTTCCGCCGGCAGCAACGTGCTGTTGCTAGCTCGTTTTGTTTCGGGTCTGTACCAATCCAATAGCCAGGTCGGCTTGCAATCAGCTACACCGAATTTGAAAACCAGGAGTGTGCCACCCATCGATTTGTTCCCTGTACTAATCAATTTTAGCAGGGGCAGCGATTTCCTGGACCAGATGACGCACGAAGCTCACGCTGTAGCAGCTTCGGCCTGTAATAAAAAAATTCAATTCAACTAGTATACGTACTACAGCCAATTCACTTATTTTGATACGACGCTAGTTTTGCTAGTTGAGAAGTAGCAGGGAATTAATCGATCTATTTTAGAGCTAGCTACCAAGTAGTAGTCAGATGGGTCCAAATATATCTAGGTCCAACTCTAGGATAGAATTAGGACTATAACTATAACTACATGTTGTAATTTCAACTATTTCCTTCAAGAATAGCCTCTAAAATTATTTTACCTACAGGATTTGGAGCTACAGGTACTAGGGGTTATTCTTCATCTTAAACTTCCGTTCTAAGGCAAGTGCATTACGAGCCCTTTGTGTTATGGTTACCATATTTGAATTGTTGGTTGTGTGATGGTGGTTCTTCTTTTGGTGTCCATGCCTTGATATGTTGTTGAAAATTTATATTAAGCTAGGCGGTGAACAAGTTACAAGTAACTATTCCGGAGCGGAGGGTGATTCAAGTTATTGTGTAACTATTCCGGCGAGCTTGAGCTAGGTCGGTGATTAATTCACATGTTAGCTATCCCGTAAGGTCGGTGAGAAAGTTAACAGTAAATATTCCGAATGCTCCAATTGTAAAACATGTGAAGCATAAAAGAGTTTCTGGTTTTGGCTTGCTAATGAATAAAGGAACCTGTATTTTGTTGTTTCGGTTCTAAAGCGTACATGCTAATTATATTCTATTACTCACTCTTGCTTCTCTTTGGATTTTATTTGGTTTTCAGGTATTTAGCGTAACAACATGAATGGGAGGGAGTAGATCACCATCACTTCGGAGACCACTCCTACACTATATATCATAGAAATTTTTTATAACACATAATTCTTAGTCTATCCTTAGTACTTCATCGTAATTCATGGAGTCGTTCACATGTTCTTGTGAAGCTTTGGTCGCTCTAGTTTTAGTACTCGTGTCATGGAAGGATTATGCACTATATGAACGACGTGGAAGTTTACTTACTTTGATATTATTGGTTATATACATTAAGTTGTGTATTGCATGTCGTGGATGTCCTTTGGAACAAAGGAGATGCTGGCGAAATTTTGAATGTCGTTAGTTTGTAGAAATTTAAGATGAGTGGTAGCATTGCCAGATAGATAGAAATTTGGGGTGTTACACCTAACTACCCCACATTTGAGAGTGGACCGCTAGGGGGACATTTTTTCTAAGTTTCTTATTTTTCATGCAAAGTATCTGCCACACAGTGAATAAATTCGAAGGTTTCAAAATATTTTGAGAATTTCTCATTTTTCTATGAAATCCACATGGTTTAGTCAAACCAGGGTTGACCAGACTCTTTCTAGAGATTGCGAAAGCATCTAAAAAGTACAACTGATGTTTTCTGGTCCCAATGTGATGTACAACCACTCAAGCATGCAATTTGAAGGTCTCAAATTGTAGTTTTGATACTTGCTTCACAAATGGTTCCTTGTTTTTTAGTTTGAGGATGAAATTTTCACACCAAAATGGCTAGATACAATGCTAGCATCATTAGCCACATGGTTATAAACCCTTGTGCCAAATTTGATTCCATTTGAAGAAAGGTAGATGAAAACATGGTACACAAGTGGCTCTTTCTAGGAGTCGGACATGATCATTGACTTAACTACCCCACATTTGAGAGTGGACTGCTAGGGGGATATTTTTTTTCCAAGTTTCTTATTTTTCATGCAAAGTATTTGCCACACAGTGAACAAATTTGAAGGTTTCAAAATATTTTGAGAATTTCTCATTTTTCTATGAAATTCACAAGGTTTGGTCAAACCAGGGTTGACCAGAGTCTTTCGAGAGATTGCGAAAGCATCTGAAAAGTATAACTGATGTTCTGTGGTCTCAATATGATGTACAACCACTCAAGCATGCAACTTGAAGATCTCAAATTGTAGTTTTGGTACTTGCTTCACAAATGATTCCTTGTTTTTGAGTTTGAGGATGAAATTTTTGAAATTTTCAAACTAAAATGGCTAGATACAATGCTAGCATCATTAGCCACATGGTGATAAACCCTTGTGCCAAATTTGAGTCCATTTAACTAGCATCAATAGATCAAAACATGGCTTACAAATTTGTAATTTAATCAATATGAATATTTCACTATTCTTAGTTATGATTTAGGGACGGGTAATGTATGCATCATTCAGGTCTAACAATAGGACTTTTTAATGTAATATTAATTTTCAACTTGTCAGTACTTCATTTCATTTTTTTATACCAATTGTGTAAAACTTACATATACGAAGTAAACCAAATTTTCAAGAAATGTTTTGCCTCTAACATCAAAATTAACAACTAAATAGAACCTCCCTCCAAAATTTTCGACTCATTTTTGTTCCCTCCTTTTTCCACCTCACCCTACCGCCAAAATTTAAAACCTCGCAACATTAAAATGGCGCACGAATCCCTCCCATGATTTGCGTCTCATCTTAACTCCAAAAATCCATCCCCCTCTGGCGCCTCATCCTTCTCCTCCCCCGGATCCGATCTCATCCTCGGAGGATCAGAACTCATCGCCGCATCTGATCGGTGATCTCCTTGGCCGACGCCATTGTCGGGACTCTTCGCAGCGGTAAGGCACGTGAACCATTGAGCTCTACACCAAAGAAGAAGCCCAATGTCAAACGACCGTCAGGTGATAATTCAGTCCCCCAATCCTTCTCATATGTAGTAGATCTGCTAAAACCATTCATTACAAAGTGGTTAAAAATCTTATTTCCAGCATTCTAGTTATAATAATAGCGATCTACTTCCTATATTGTTTTCCCACACACACGCAATGATATTGTTTAGCAGTAGACATATTGAGTTCAGTCTATTTTTATCCAAGCAAAAAATAGCAATGGCTACATTCAGGAACAAATCCATCCCTCTGCTCTATACTGATAACTTTCTAGTTGCGAACGCAGTTTCTAGCAACAGGCTTGACTCAAAATATGTGCATAGGAATTCTAGACTCATCCTAGCAAAAGTTTTAAATTCGGTCAGGAAGACAAATGCTATAGTAAATCATATTTGTAGAGATAAAAATAGTATAGCTCACTCATGTGCTCATAAGGTACAGATAACTACTTCTACTGTACCTACTTTAGTTTGCTCTTCAACAGCACACTCTTAATATGTATGCCCTTGGTGTTGGGTCCGCAGCATAGATAACAAAAAATTTCCTACGATGAGAACTATACGCCAAGATCTATCTACTAGATACAGAGCAACGGGTGGACATACATCCATGGAGAACTTACCCTCGAAGACAACGAGTTTTGTTAACGAGTAGGAACTCGTGGTTGATGTAGTCGTACGCTTGCCGATCTCAAGATCGTGTGGAAGTCCGAGCGCCGCAAATCAGCAGCGCATCCGTCCTCGCACACACGTTCAAGCCACCGGACAACCTCCACCTCCTCGCTCCAGCGAATCAGCGGAAGCAGCAACTCCTTCCAGACGCAAGGCCACCGGGAACATGTATCTCGCTAATTCGAGACCATGGGGGGATATCTAGAGGGGGAGAGAGATCCTTCACGAGGAGGTGTGGTTTGTGAGAGGGGAGAGGGGGGATTTATATAGGAGGCAGGGAGACCCCTCCCCTCCCATAGCCGGCGCATGAGGGGGGGGGGACTCCTCCCCTCCTTCATTCATGTGGTGAACCTCCACTCACATAAACATGGCCTCCACCCAAAATCCCACTCACATGTATTTAATTTCCACCAAATTAAATGCAACTCTCAATTAATAAAACTCTTTTATTTATTTTATTCAGAATTTTGTTAATTACTTTAATTAACAAACATTCACATAAAACCCCTTGCAACATTTCAATATCACATGCAGAACCACTTTCTGCAATTTCACCCGAAACAATTCCGGTTTCTATCGAAACAATTCCTGTTTCTATCGAAACATTTCCTGCGCTTTGCAAACCTTTTGTCTGGAATATATGTGCTCCTAAATGGTGTCCGGCAACCCTTAAGTGTGTCACCCTATGGTTCGCGAATAATGCAGACATGATTGAGACTCCTCTCAGATCAATAATCAGAAGCGGGACCTGGAGATCCATACTGACTCCTGCATATTCAACGATGACTTCTGTGATCGTGAGAACCTTTAACGTCAGAAATTTAATCCCTTTGTCTCATGATATAATACATGTCCGAGATTCGATCATCGGTATCCAAATACCTAATTTGATCTCGTTACCGACATGCACTCTTTTCTCGTTCCCGTGATATAACATTCTAGTGATCACATCACTTGCTTGCAAGCTATCTTAGTGTGATATCACCGAGAGGGCCCAGAGTATATCTATCCATCATCGGGATTGACAAATTCCACTCTTGATCCATGAGCCTCAACATAACACCTTCATAGCACTGAACCCACCTTTATGGTCACCCTGTTACGGTGTGACGTTTGATGTTATAAAGATACTCTTCCGGTGTTAGCAATTAACATGATCTCATGGTCTAAGGACTAAGACTACTTTGTATGATGTTATAGCAATATAAACATAATGACTTGATCGTAATGTTATACTTCGGATGAATGTTCATCACATCATTTCACAAATGTTGTGACCTTGTTATTAACAACATCCAATGTCCATGATCAGGAAACCTTGATCATCTTGTTAATCAACAAGCTAGTCTATAAGAGAGGCATAACTAGGAACCCTTTTTGTTTATTAAACACACATGTATGGATGTTTCCTATCAATACAATTATAGCATGCAAAATAAACATCTATCATATACAAGGAATACATAATAACAACTTTATTATTGCCTCTCAGGGCATATTTCCTTCAGTCTCCCACTTGCACTAGAGACAATAATCTAGTTATATAGTGATAAATCTAACACCCATGGAGTTCTGGTGTTGATCATGTTTTTCCCTAGGGAGTACTTTAGTCAACGGATCTGCTACATTCAGGTCCGTGTGCACTTTACAAATCTTTATATCTCCATCCTTGACATGCTCGCGGATGGAGTGAAACCGGCGCTTAATATGCTTGGAATTCTTGTGAGACCTTGGTTCCTTGGCGTTGGCTATGGCTCCATTATTGTCACAATAGATCACCATTGGGTCCAACGCACTAGGAACCACACCTAGTTCCGTTATGAACTCCTTCATCCTAACCGCTTCCTGCGTCGCTTCTGAAGCAGCAACATATTCTGCCTCCGTCGTTGATCCAGCCACCACAGGTTGTTTGGAGCTCCTCCAACTAACTGCTGCTCCGTTCAAGAGAAATACGTATCCGGATTGAGACTTAGAGTCATCCGGATCAGTGTCAAAGCTAGCATCGACATAACACTTAGCGACTAGCTCTTCTTCACCTCCGTATACAAGAAACATATCCTTAGTTCTTCTCAAGTACTTAAGGATATCCTTGACCGCTATCCAGTGTTCCGAACCTGGATCAGATTGGTACCTACTAGTCAAACTAATAGCATGTGCCACATCCGGTCTTGTACATAGCATGGCATACATTATAGAGCCCATGGATGAGGCATAGGGGATCTTATCCATTATCTCTCTTTCTTCCGCCGTAGCCGAACTTTGAGTCTTACTTAATGTCTTGCCTTGCAACATAGGTAAGTACCCCTTCTTACTTCCGTCCATATTAAACTTCTTTAATATCTTATCAAGGTATGTACTCTGTGATAGCCCAATTAGGCGTCTTGATCTATCTCTATAGATTTTAATGCCTAATATATATGAAGCTTCACCAAGGTCCTTCATCGAAAATTTGCTGTGTAGATAACTTTTAACACTGTTTAAAAGATCTATATCATTTCCAATCAATAATATGTCATCCACATATAATATCAGAAATGCCACATTGCTCCCACTCACTTTCTTGTAAATACAAGCCTCTCCATAAGTTTGGACAAATCCAAACTCTTTGATCACCTCATCAAAGCGGAGATTCCAACTCCGGGATGCTTGCTTCAGTCCATAGATGGATCGCTGAAGTTTACACACCTTATCAGCATCCTTAGGATCGACAAAACCCTTAGGTTCTATCATATACAACTCTTCTTCAATCTTACCATTGAGGAACGCAGTTTTGACATCCATCTGCCATATTTCATAATCGAAATATGAAGCAATTGCTAACATAATCCTAACCGATTTAAGCATCGCTACGGGAGAGAATATCTCATCGTAGTCAACTCCTTGAATTTGTCGAAACCCCTTTGCAACAAGTCGAGCCTTATAGATGCTCACATTACCATCAGCATCCGTTTTCCTTTTGAAAATCCATTTATTCTCAATGGCCTTTCGGTCGTGAGGTAAGTCCACCAAGTTCCAAACTTGGTTCTCGTACATGGATTCCATCTCGGATTTCATGGCTTCTAGCCATTTGTTGGAATCAGGGCTCATCATCGCTTCTTCATACGTCGCAGGGTCATCTATTTCATCAATCATGAAATTCATAACATGATTGCCGTACAGTTCAGGAGCTGCACGTGTCCTGCTTGACCTGCGAGGTTTGGTAGTGTCCTCTTTCGGAGTTTCATGATCAATATCATTAGCTCTCTCTTCATTAGGTGAAGTCAACTCCGAAACAACTTCCGGTGCTGCGCTACTCGCCATTTCATGAAGAGAAGGTTCAATAACCTCTTCGAGTTCTACCTTCCGACTACTCACACCTTTCGTGAGATACTCCTTCTCAAGAAAGGATCCATTCTTGGCAACAAAGACCTTTCCCTCGGATCTGTGATAGAAGGTATACCCAATCGTTTCCTTAGGGTATCCTATGAAGACGCATTTTTCCACTTTGGGTTCGAGTTTATCCGGTTGAAGTTTCTTCACATAAACATCACATCCCCAAACTTTAAGAAATGACAGCTTAGGTTTGTTTCCAAACCATAATTCATACGGTGTCTTTTCAACGGATTTAGATGGTGCCCTATTTAAAGTGAATGCAGCGGTTTCCAGTGCATAACCCCAAAATGACAGTGGCAAGTTAGTCAGAGACATCATAGATCGAACCATATCCAATAAAGTACGATTACGACGTTCTGACACACCATTACGTTGTGGTGTTCCGGCAGGCGTGAGTTGTGAAACTATTCCACAGTCTTTCATATGTGTGCTAAACTCGTAACTACGATACTCTCCTCCACGGTCGGACCGCAGAAATTTGATCTTTCTGTTACGATGATTTTCCACTTCATTCTGAAATTCTTTGAACTTTTCAAAGGTTTCAGACTTATGTTTCATCAAATAGATATACCCGTATCTACTCAAATCATCCGTGAAAGTAACAAAATAACGATATCCACCTCGCGCCGACACACTCATTGGTCCACACACATCAGTATGTATGATTTCCAATAAATCTGTCGCCCGTTCCATTGAACCGGAAAACGGCGTTCTAGTCATCTTGCCCATAAGGCATGGCTCACATGTATCAAATGATTCAAAATCAAGTGATTCCAAAAGTCCATCAGAATGGAGTCTCTTCATGCGTTTAACGCCAATATGACCTAGACGGCAGTGCCACATATATGCAGATATATCATTATCATGTTTAATCCTTTTAGCATCAACATTATGAATATGCGTAATACTACTATCGAGATCCAACAGAAATAAACCATTCAACACAGGTGCATGACCATAAAAGATACTATTCATATAAATCGAACAACCATTGTTTTCAGACTTAAACGAATAACCACTTTGCATCAAACACGATCCGGATACAATGTTCATGCTCAGTGCAGGCACCAAATAACAATTATTCAGGTTTATAACTAATCCCGACGGCATATGGAGAGGCAGCGTTCCAACGGCGATCACATCAACTCTTGATCCATTGCCGACCCGCATCATGACCTTATCCCTTGCTAGTTGTCGCTTGTTCCGCAACCCCTGAACCAAGTTACATATATTAGCAACTGATCCCGTATCAAATACCCAGGTGCTACTGCGAGTACTAGTCAAGTACACATCAATAACATGTATATCACATATACCTTTGTTTGCCTTGCCGGCCTTCTTGTCCGCCAAATACTTGGGGCAGTTGCGCTTCCAATGGCCAGTCCCCTTGCGATAGTAGCACTCGGTGTCAGACTTAGGGCCAGCTCGGGGTTCCTTTTCAGGCGCGGCAACAGTTTTGCCGCCCTTCTTTCCCTTCTGCTTGCCTTTCTTGTCCTTCTTGAAACCGGTGGTCTTATTGATCATCAACACTTGATGTTCTTTCCTAATCTCCACTTCTGCAGTCTTAAGCATTGACAGAAGCTCGGGAAGAGACTTCTTCATGCCCTGCATATTATAGTTCATCACGAAGCTCTTGTATCTAGGTGGCAGAGATTGGAGAACACGATGTATGCCTAAGTCAATGGGAATCGTTATTCCCAAGGACACAAGCTTATCGGCGTACCCAGACATTTTGAGTATGTGCTCACTAACGGAGCTATTCTCTTCCATCACGCAGCTAAATAACTTTTCAGAAGCATTATAACTCTCTATGGCAGCATGGGTATCGAAAATCATTTTCAATTCTCCCATGGTATCAAAGACATTGCCATTTTTGAAACGTTTTCGAAGTTCTGGCTCTAGCCCATACAATATGCCGCAATGAACTAAGTTGTGGTCCTCCTGACGAGTTATATAGACGTTCTTTTCCTCGTCAGGGGCATCAGGAGCTGGTGGGGGCCTAGCGGCGCCTCTAGCACATATTGCTTTTGTGCAGCAGTGAGGAGAATCCTCATTTTCATAGCCCAATTGGTGAAGTTGCTACCATTCGCAGCAAGCTTCTCTTTCTCCATGAACACATTGAAATTAAAAGCAGGTGGTGCCATCTACAATAGAATTTGTAAAATATATTTAGACTAAGTTTATGATAGATTGAGTTCAACTAATCCAAATTACTAATGAACTCCCACTCAAAAACGACATCCCTCGTGTCCTTTTGGTGATTACATGAACCAAATCCACTACACCAAGTCTGATCATCACGTGAGTCGGTGTAGCTTCAAAGGCGAGCATCTATATGGGCATCATATCAACTATATGACGCATGCTTAACCTTTCGGTCCGTGTTCCGAGGCCATGTATGTACATGCTAGGCTCGTCAAGTAAGAACCTTAGTATTCGCGTGTGTAAAACTATCTTACACCCGTTGTATGAAAGGGTAGAGTCGAGAACACCCGATCATCACGTGATGCCTCAAAACACGATCCACAAAACGGTGCATACTTAAGGAAGAACACATTTTATCTTGATATCTAAATGAGGGATCATCTTATAATGCTACCAAAAGCGCCAAACTAGCAATATAAGATGCTAACATCTAATGTGTGAAGTGAGGTGATATGGTCCATGCATTTGATCTCTATCATTTGCATCGTGGTATGATCTCTATCATTCCTTTGTGTGTAAGGCCAAGGTCTATGGAACTTACACGTTAAGTGAGTTGTAAGAGTATCTATCATACATCTACTTACACCAATACCATATCAAGACACTAGCCCAGCAACGATCTAAACTAGACGCCTCTAATTTATCAATTGCAAGTTTTACGTTGGTTAGGGCTTTCGGAGATAGAACCGGTCTTACCTACGAACATGAACCACAACGAGGATAACCAAGTTATTAGCAATTCGTTGTAAATCAGATATTGACTATAGTAGGAGAGACAGTCACCCGCTAGCCACTTATGCAAAACTAGTTGCATGTCAGTCGTGGAACCGGTCTCATGTATGATGACATGTAAGGTTGGTCTGGGCCGCTTCATCCCACTATGCCACCAATATCCAAAGTACATAGAAGATGCAATAACATGATCATCACCGCCCACATATAAACATGTGTACTACCCGTGCAAAGCGCCTACGCATAGATCAGGCTCTGATACCACTGTTGGGTCCGCAACATAGAAAACAAATATTTTCCTACGATGAGAACTATACGCCAAGATCTATCTACTAGATACAGAGCAACGGGTGGACATACATCCATGGAGAACTTACCCTCGAAGACAACGAGTTTTGTTAACGAGTAGAAACTCGTGGTTGATGTAGTCGTACGCTTGCCGATCTCAAGATCGTGTGGAAGTCCGAGCGCCGCAAATCAGCAGCGCATCCATCCTCGCACACACGTTCAAGCCACCGGACAACCTCCACCTCCTCGCTCCAGCGAATCAGCGGAAGCAGCAACTCCTTCTAGACGCAAGGCCACCGGGAACATGTATCTCTCTAATCCGAGATCATGGGGGAATATCTAGAGGGGGAGAGAGATCCTTCACGAGGAGGTGTGGTTTGTGAGAGGGGAGATGGGGCTCTATATAGGAGGGAGGGAGACCCCTCCCCTCCCATAGCCAGCGCATGAGGGGGGACTCCTCCCCTCCTTCATTCATGTGGTGAACCTCCACTCACATAAACATGGCCTCCACCCAAAATCCCACTCATATGTATTTAATTTCCACCAAATTAAATGCAACTCTCAATTAATAAAACTCTTTTATTTATTTTATTCAGAATTTTGTTAATTACTTTAATTAACAAACATTCACATAAAACCCCTTGCAACATTTCAATATCACATGCAGAACCACTTTCTGCAATTTCACCCGAAACAATTCCGATTTCTATCGAAACAATTCTTGTTTCTATCGAAACATTTCCTACACTTTGCAAACCTTTTGTCTGGAACATATGTGCTCCTAAATGGTGTTCGGCAACCCTTAAGTGTGTCACCCTACGGTTCGCGAATAATGCAGACATGATTGAGACTCCCCTCAGATCAATAATCAGAAGCAGGACCTGGAGATCCATACTGACTCCTGCATATTCAACGATGACTTCTGTGATCGTGAGAACCTTTAGCGTCAGCAATTTAATCCCTTTGTCTCATGATATAATACATGTCCGAGATTCGATCATCGGTATCCAAATACCTAGTTTGATCTCGTTACCGACATGCACTCTTTTCTCGTTCCCGTGATATAACATTCTAGTGATCACATCACTTGCTTGCAAGCTATCTTAATGTGATATCACCGAGAGGGCCCAGAGTATATCTATCCATCATCGGGATTGACAAATTCCACTCTTGATCCATGAGCCTCAACATAACACCTTCATAGCACTGAACCCACCTTTATGGTCACCCTGTTACGGTGTGACGTTTGATGTTATAAAGATACTCTTCCGGTGTTAGCAATTAACATGATCTCATGGTCTAAGGACTAAGACTACTTTGTATGATGTTATAGCAATATAAACATAATGACTTGATCGTAATGCTATACTTCGGATGAATGTTCATCACATCATTTCACAAATGTTGTGACCTTGTTATTAACAACATCCAATGTCCATGATCAGGAAACCTTGATCATCTTGTTAATCAACAAGCTAGTCTATAAGAGAGGCATAACTAGGAACCCTTTTTGTTTATTGAACACACATGTATTGATGTTTCCTATCAATACAATTATAGCATGCAAAATAAACATCTATGATATACAAGGAATACATAATAACAACTTTATTATTGCCTCTTAGGGCATATTTCCTTCACTTGGGTAGGTTATTTTAGAAATGTAAATTGTCAGGACTTTTTAATTCATGATGTAATCTGCTGTTGAGCTGTAATACAATTGTGACCTTCCCTTGTCAGGCGCCGAAAAAAACCAACTAATGCATATGAGGCAAACAAGTACAAAAATTTGGAAGAAAATAAAGCTTGTATGATGGAAGTTTTCAAAGAAGCGCAAGCCACCGGAGGTTTGCCTCTAGAAAATATAGAAGAGGTAGCACATAAATTCGTGTACATCGGCATTTGCAAAGTGACAGAGGCCACCAAAAAAGGTAAACAAAAGGATGCTAACCACACTCAACCAGACCCTACATATGAACCCAGTGCTGAAGAAATGGCCATAGCTAATGACGAGCCGACTTCAGATGAACGTCGGTAACCCTAAAACAAAGTTTATCATGTCTTCTTTTCACTGAATATTAATCCCTATAAAGTACTACAGTTTTGTTACTAACTGCTATTTTTTCTGAAAAGAGGCTAATGATGGTACATCAAGTGCAGCACAGAAGAAGTCTACAACAACAACTATACCTCAATCTATCGTAACCACTAGATTAAGAGCACCTCATGTCACTAAAGCAACTAAAACTGTCGCGTGTCAGACCCCTACACGCCCAGAGGGTGAGAACACAGAAGTTCAAATCTCACCAATGTTGAACCTAACATCTAGAGGAAGCAACTCACCTGATGACAATCAACTTATCATTACAAAATAGAAAGGTATTAACAATTGCACATAAATAATTATACTGATGGTTAGTCCTATAATATATACTCTAATTTTAACTTTCTTCCTACCATGTTTCTGAGGTAACTTCTTCCGGTTCAAAGCGAAAGCATGGGGAACATGGAATTTCCATGGGCCATGGTCTACATGACTACACTAGAAGAAATGGTAGGAAAATGAGAATTGAATTTACTGAGGGGGTTAGAAGGCCCAAAAATCCTCTTCAAGCAGCAAAACTAAGCTTTGAGGTTGGAATACAAATCCGAGACAAAGTGCATGTGGCAACCAACTAGACTTACAAAAAAGATGAGACTCTTAAAGATGTTATCCATGTGCTATTTGAAAAGTAGCAGTGAGCCCTAACTCTACAGTTTTACATCATAGATATTTATCTTGTCTACCTATGTAACTACATAATATGCATCTCCATTTTTCAGGGAAATTTTGAAATGGACACAAATGATGTAGTGACCAAGAAAATGTGCAGTAACATTATATAGAGTAGTATGTGCCAACTACGCTACAAGCTTAAGGAGAATTGGGACAAGATTAAAGATATGAGCCCCCGGGAAGCATATAAGATGAAGCCGGCAAATGTACTAGAGAGAAGTTGGAAAGATCTTGTGGACAAATGGTTTGATGCCTACTATCAGGTACTAACATTTACACTTACAAATACTTAGCACATAAATCTCTATTGCATAGAAAACTCACAAGTTCATATTCAAATTTAGGAAATATGTCGGAAGAATCAAGTGAACAGAGAAGTTATGAAGAAGAACCATACAACTGGATCGAGATGCTTCGTTGCACACTACGAAGCTCTTGTACATTTTTAATTTCATATATGAAACAATTGTTCTACCAAACTCAGTATAAATTTTGCTAACTCATATTCATAATTTCAATTTTTTGTAGAACTCGGAGAACAAGGAAGGCATCATGACTACGGAAGCTAAAGATGCTTATGTAAGACATTTTTAATACTACTACTATTTGTAATGAATAAGATTTCTACTTCAATATTTATTATTCTTCTTTCATTTAAACTTATTTGCAGGATGCAATGATGACCATGAAAAATAGACCACGCCTAGAAGATGAGACTGAAAAAATAGAACTGCAGATTATTGAAGAAGTCTTGAAGGAGAAGAGCACAACGAGCTCAAGCACAAACACGTTCCTCTCAAATTTGGGAGTTGGATCAATCTCAAGGAAGAGTTCTATGTCCACAACACGCATCCGAGAGCTAGAAAACAAGCTTGCTGAACAGGAGGAACAATCACTCCTCGTAGCTGAAAGGTACAAACAAGATATGCAGGAAAGGATGGAAGTCCAAGATAAAAGTTTTTAAGAAATGAAAAAACAAGAAGAGGACCATGCAGCTCTGATAAAGGCACAGGAAGAGAAAAATAGAGCAACTGAAAATAAGCAGCAAGAATTGGAAGCCACACTTAGTTTCATCTTAAGGACATCATAGTAGCAAGGACAGGGAACAACTCAATATCACCTCCATCTTGATGAAATTGTTCATCAATATGATTTACTTAGTTGTATCTTCATGTTAAAACTATTGCACAAAATTTTATCGCTGCCATTTTATATATTGGTTCTAAATTTTATTTGTCTGTATGATATTTTTTCATTTTCTGGATAATTATAAATGTAACGAAATTACTGACACTGTCATCAACATGTGGACCCACGTGTCAGAACCATCTCGGTCCCAGCTGTCCGAACCGTCTTGGTCCCACCTGTCAGAACCATCTAGGCCCCACCTATTGGAACCCTCTATTCCACCTGTCAGAATCCTTTGGGACCCATCTGTCAGAACCCTCTAGGTCCCACCTATTAGAACCCTCTAGGTCCCTCCTGTCAGAACCCTCCGGGTCCCACCTGTCTGAACTCTTCGGGTCCCACCTATCAGAACCCTCTTGGTCCCACCTATCAGAACCCTCCGGGTCCCACCTGTCTAAACCCTCTTGGTCCCACCTGTCTAAACCCTATGGGTACCGCTTGTCTGAACCCTCTGGGTCTCACCTGTCCGAACCGTCTCGGACCCGCCATTAGTCCACCTGTAAGAACCACTGGATCCCACTAGTCATAATGCCACGTCAGTAAATTGCACTAAATTAACAAAATGCCACGTCTGTAATGATGACCATTCCTACACTCTATTCTAATTTACGATGACAAACTTTCATATATATCATGACAAATATTTCAGTCACCAATTACACATGATTGTTGACAAAACTAACATCATCAGTTAATATAAGTTAAACAATGACAAAAAATGCAAACCGTGGTTATAGATTTTTATGACGCGACTTTTATGACAAATTTTTTGTCAACAACATATATTCATTGAAAAAATATTGATATTAAGTGAAAAAAGGGGTCTGTCAATAAATAACATTTCTGTTGTACTGAATATTATTTCCAAGGCAAGACTCGGTTAACTAAAAGAACTAGAGCAAGAGCTTCAACAAAAAATCATCATACTAATAAAAAGCCTTAGTCCAACCATATTAAATTACTTCCCACTAGCATGGCATCTTATCAAATCAACCAACTAAGATAAACAACTCAAACTTCATAAGTGGGAGACATATGACATACCTCTCATAAGTGACTTCATGATCCTCTTCCTTATAGGGATGTGTTCCTTCAAAACTCAAACACGATTACTCTCACAATGATATTAAAGCAAAGAGGCAAAGTGCGAATCCACATTTACGAAAAAGGAAAAATGGAAATATCTTTTTGTATTTTTGAAGATAGAGGTTAAAGAATAGAAAAGAACTTGCGACCAAGCAAGGGTTTAAGAAAAGAAAAACAAATGAAAAACAAAAACAAACTAAAATGAAAGCAAACTAAAAAGGAAAGGAAAGAAACAAAGTGTTGGAACAAGCCAACACAAGTGTTTCAAAGCTCCCAAGGAGCTGGAGTACGACCTCGTTATTACACAAATAAATTTGTCGGGGGAACACATCCCCAAGCTCATGCTTTTGTAAGCCTTTTTGTTGCTCATTGTGGTGGTGGATAGTCTCTCATGTTCCATTGACTGCTCCAATCATGGAACTGAGTGGCGAAGCTTGCAGTAGCATCTCGAAGGTTTATAGAGAGGATGTTCATGTTTTGAATATTTCCTTCGAGTCCGTAGATGTCTTCATAGGTGGTGTAGTAGTTTGGTGGATACTCATCTTGTTCGGGTCCTCCTTGTTCTACTTCTTCATATTCTCCTCCTCCCATGGGTATTTCTTGTCGGGGGTAGATTAGCTTCAACCTGCGCGTCAAAACGCAAACTTCCATCCTCGATAGAGAATAAACCATTCGGCAAAGGATCTAGATCAAGTGATCCGCTCCAGGTATATCGAAGAAATATCTACCATGCTCTTAGAGTAGAAAGACCGAGATGGTGACTTCCTGTCAACGGTTGGATGTTACCTAGGTTGATGTGAAGCGCACATGCAAGAACGGTCACAACTCCTCCTCCGCATATGGGTCCTCGAGATTGAAGAGCCTGATGCTTAAGTTACAATTAACATGTTGGGGGGATAACCCCGGGTAGGGTCACTCCGGGGTATAAGGGCCGAGTTAGCCGAGGTTCGGCAAGGTCAAAGCGGATGATGGCCGAGTCACCTCAAGGCAGGCCAGATCACGGAGTAACCCGGACCAGGGGGTCGCCTAACATTGTCTCGTCCGACTCAAGGAGTAAGTCGGAGATACTTGTCTAGCTTATATGCAGGAACAGGTGTGGTCGGATCAACTGTGATCCGGATCCTCGTTTGGCTTCTAGGAGAAGGAAGGAATCTCTCTGGTCAAAAAGAAGGCCCGGTGCATACTGGATGAGCGAATAAAGCAAGGGCAGGACCACCGGATCGTGGCCGACAAGGGTGACGACGCTCACGTCGGCTGACGCAGGCGCCGCAGAGGCTACGTCGCTAAAGCAAGAGTGACGCGGGGGAAAAGCACCCCTGTCGGGTTACTACTTTGGGAGGGGGCATATTCTTAGGAATATGCCTCCACGTATGCCCTAGGCCAGGACCAAACCACCTCTATATAAGGGGGGGTTGGGGTTCTGGTAAAGGGGTTGGGTCTTTTCAGATACATAGCAAGGAGAACACTAGTGGACCTAGGGTTCTTGGGCTAGTTAGTAGGCAAGAGTAAGAGAGTTTCTTCTTCCTCCTCTTGTCAATACAGCTCGAGGAGCACTTGTAATCTTGGAGATGGAACATCAATACAAAGCTTCTGTGTAGAGAATCACTCTACTATCCCTCCCTGGATTCCCCTAGCGCATATTAGTCCCCACCTTTAGCCTATCCATGGCATCTGCCGTGACACCACCACGACATAACAATAGCAGCTTTTTGCGAGAATCAACATGTCCTCCTCATTAACTCTAGTAAACTCACCACCTGTCTGCAGAGTGTTAGCAATTACATAGAATAGATATCGAATAGCAGGATGATCAATTTTGTTCCCCTTGGGTGTGTTTCCACGAATTCTCATCAAATTAAAGTACTTTGAAGGGGAAGGATCTAAAACAAAAGTAGTTGTGCATACATCGATGGTGTTATAGGCAAACCCAAAGCATTGAACCCATTGGCTGAGTATCAAAGTGTACTCATAGTTCATAAGGCAGAATTTGATGCGATCAACTCCGGGCCTTTGTTCCTCGGTACAACCGTAAGGATCCACTGTGTGCGTCAAGGTGCTGAAGAACTCAAGAGTTAAGCGACGATACGTGGCAACATCCCGAAAGACAAAATCATACAAATCAATATTGTTGCAAAGTAAACCAAAATCAGCATGAATGCTAAGGTGGTTCAGGATATAAGGACACACCCACTTGGTGGACTTGATTTCTCGGAGCTTGAGACGATTGAAATGGTTCAGCTCGAATTCCTCAGTGAACTCAATACCAAATGACTCGGGGGTCAACGTATCAACAGGTGGTGCAGAAGACTCCGCAGCCATCTCACGTGTACGACTCCTTGTGTTCATCTAATAAATAAAAAATAAAACAAAGTAAATAAAGATTGCTAATAAATTTTTTGGTCCAAGAGAAACATAGCATAAGTGATTTTCTACACTAACTACAAAATAAATCTTATCTTAAAACAATGCTAAGCATGCTTAATATCAAGATTAAATCAAGAACAAGACCTAAGTCTAGATTAACAATGATGAAAGATTGAGTGAAGCTTTTGCACAAATAAGTTGAGGATTGGAGGAGAATCATACCTTAGATCGAATGAGTGCGAAGAACCGAAGAAAAATTAAGTAAATTTGAAGATCCAATAGAGATGGTTTTGAGTTTGGAGGAAGAAGAAAGAGAAAGATTGATTTTAGGGATTTTTAGGTTACCTCCACGGGTTGATTATGGCGGCCACGTATGTGGTATGGGTGGGTAGTACGGTTGGAGCTCGCCCATACCGGGTGACTTACCTTGGGGGCGACGGCTGCTCCCAGGCGGTACACTCAGTACATGCACGTGGTATGGTGACGCGCACCCGTATGGCTGGTCGTTATCGGTACTTACTCTTTGCTTGAAATCTGATGTTTGCTCGAGGGTACGATACGGGCACGCGGTACGGGCACGTCCGACTATTTGTTATCGGGATTGATACCTACGGCAAAAATTAGAATTTCTATCTTCCTTTGGATTGATGTGGTACAGGCGCATGGTACGATCAGTTCCGGCCGTACCAGTGGTCGTTAAGAACACTGTGAGCTAAAAAAACTCAAAGAATTTGATTAGTAGCTTCGTGTGCCTTTGCACATCTTATTAAAGGACAAAATAATAGCAAATATACTAAGTAAAGATCCAACAATACTTCTTAAGCCATGTGTTAGTAAAATAAAATATAGAGGATTACCTTATTGCTTATCCCCTCTCCATAGGTCTTCTTGAACACTGTTTATTAAAAAAACAATACTAACACAACAAAAATAAGACATAAAGTAAAATTCATTTTATAAGGGTTGACTCCCATGAAGCGCTTCTAGTTAAGGTCAATTAGCTTGACCTTGATGGCAATCACTTAGGTTTAAGAAGTTGAACACCCACTCCAAAATAGTTGGCTTTTAAAGTAATTACACCACCATCATCATTAGGCTTGGTCTTCTTCTTCCTAGGGAAGTGGACTACAAACGGATCTCTAGATGGTAGCCCTATTCTCACATTCCCTTTATGTAAATTAATTAAAAATTTAATATTTCTTAGGAATGGCCTACCTAGAATTATAGGTGCTATCTTGTTATTCAGGCATGTCCACAATAACAAGATCAATAAGAGTGGGACTACCTTTTTAATTTTAATGACTATATTTTCTTTGATCCCTACAACTTGTTTATAAGTCGAAACAGCTAGATGGAGTCTCAATTCAGTTGTAACAAATGGCCCCAAGTTTACTTTACGGAATAAGATTTTGGAAATTGTTGAGACGCTCACACCAAGATCACAAAGTGCAGATATCTCATTGACTCCCAACTTAATTTTAATAGTGGGCTCAAATATATCATCTAGCTCAGCTAGAAGATTTTCAGCTAGTCTTTTATATTCCATATCTAAATCTCAAACTTTAAATGCTACTTGTTGTATAAATTGTTGGTACATAGCAGCATTACCTTGTTCTATTATACCTGGATTATTCACTGTGATCATCTTTAATAGATCTTCCATGGTATATTTCGGCAATGGCGTGTTGCTATAATCCAGCTCTTCTGTTTTTTCTTCATTGGTTACCACCCTCATCATCTTGAGGTCTTCTACCGGATTTGGCTCGGGTTTTCTAGCAAACTTTTATGAGAGCTTGGATCTCAGCTACTTTACCTAGCTGAGCCTCCACGGTCTTTGTCCTTTCCTATAGAGCCTGCACATCATTTCTAATTGCAACGACCTGGTTAGATAATTTTCCTACTACTTTCATGGTTCTCCGTGATTTTAATAAGCATATTATTTTGCTCAGTTTGAGCTTGTATAAATGTTCTAACAGTTTGCTCAAACGAGAGATTGCCATGATTTGATCCATTAGTATTATCATAATTATTATAAGGAGCTCCTATAGGATTAACATGATATTTTTGAACATTGGAAGCATAATTATTTTTCCATGCAGGATTAAAAGGAGTGCGAGCTATAAAATTAACATCATTAACATTGGTAGTGATAGAATTAACTTGGGTATCTTCCTTGCCCTTTACTAAGCTAAGCAACTCATCTACCTTAAATTTAAGCTCTTCATTATTTACCTCGGTAATTGAACTTACTCTCTTCGAGGTTCTTTCCACATGCCATTGGGCATGTTTTTTTTGCATATCATCAAGTAATTTCTTTGCAACACTCACTTGCTTTGCCATGATCGTTCCTCCTACTATAGTATCTAGCATAGACTTAGACATTGGGTGAAGACCATTATAAAACAAATATAATATAAGCCACTCTTCCATCCCATGACTAGGACAGTTCATTACGGCTTCTTTCATCATTTCCCACGCAAGCGCTAGTGGCTCACGATCCTCTTGTCTAAAGCTTGTAATGTTTGATCTTAGGTGCATAGTCTTAGCTGGGGGGATTTAGTCATAAACAAATTAGTACATTTCTCCCAAGATTTAATAGTGCCCTTTGGTAGAGCTAGCAACCAATCCTTAGTCTTTCCTCTAAGACAGAAAGGAAATAATCTTAGTTTATCAACATTTGGATATACATCCTTAGTACACATCATGTTGCAAATTTTAGTAAAAGTATTTAAGTGCAAACCCGAATCTTCAGCGGATGAGCCCCCAAACTGGTTTTGTTGCACCAAACTTCAAATGTTAGGCTTTATTTCATATGTTTCCACAACAACTGTGTGCTGAGTGATGGGTGCACGAATAAAATCATCAGTAGGAGTAGCATACTCCCCTAATCTCTTATGATCGAGCCATAGCTCTTATCTTTTTGGTATTTTTAAGTAATGAAAACGAATAACAAGTAACTAATTTTTTGGGGGTTTCAAATAGATAACAAGAAAGTAAACTAATAATAAGAGTTAAACTACAACTAATAATAAAACTAAAAACAAGGTCTCTAGTGACCTCGCCATGATAGAGAAATTGCTTCCCCGGCAACGGCGCCAGAAAAAGGGTTGACACCTTCGATCTGGATTCACTGATGTAGCATAATAGCTTTTTCCTAGAGGACCTAGGTTTAATCGAACCTCGGAAAGCAATGCTAAAAGGAAGTAAAAATACACAGCTAAAAGACTTTGTTTATTCGTTTTACCTTAGTTTACCGGACCAATCTAGTTTACTTTATAATAGGTTTGCATCAATGGATGGAGATAGTCTAGGGTTGAGGATCCACCTATAGTTGCACATCAAATGGGATAAAAGATAAAAAAAGCATAGTCATGTATAATGTTTGAATGGACATAATCTCTTGTGGGTAACACATCCTAATATTCTAAAGCCCCCGTGATGCAGCGGGCATAGCAATAGACTTTTAATTCAACCGAGTGCACATCGAAGCCACAAGTTAAAAATGATTATTAAGTGTAAAACACAAATCAAAGCTTTAAGTGGTGATGTTGTTTTTGATCCCGAATGGGGCGCTAAGAAAAGACCGTACTACCCTTTCTGTCACTGAGGTTCCTATGAGATCGCCGCTAGCCAAGTATCTCACCTTAAGCCTTTATCAATCTATGGGATATTGGCTACCTACAAGTCCACAGATCGAGACATGAGACAAAGAAACAAAAGATACAAATCTCAATTGCAAACAAAATACAATAATCCCATGATCTAGATGCACATAATCTCTACGAGGTTTCTCCCCAACCTGCAGCCCGTGAGGACTACTCACTCATAACAAATAGATCGGAGATAGAAAACCTCATACAAATACTTAAATTGAAATCAAATATTCTTACAATGGTCGATGATACGTTGCTAACGTATCCATGATTTTTGATGTTCCATGCTTGGTTTTATCTACTTTCTTATGTTTTGTTCCAACTTTGAAGTACTTTCTATACACTTTCTTGGACTAACCTAACAAGAAGAGCCACAGTGCCAGCTGCCTGTTTTCTGCTATTTTTGGTTCCAGGAAGTCAGAAAATGAATATTCTCGAAATTGGACGGGACAAAAGCCAAAGTCAGTTTTTCACTGAGGGGGAGATAGAGCCAGAATACGAGACGGGGAGGGGCCAGGGGGCCGCCACACCACATGGCCGCACGGCCAAGCCTGGACCGCGCCAGGGGTGGTCTGGCCACCTTGGGCACCCCCTCGGCCTCCCCTTTCGCCTATAAGATGCCTCCAATACAGAAACCCTAAGTACCCGATCAAAATTCCACGAAAGAGTCTGTAGCCGCCGTCATCTCCATTCCTAGACCGAGAGGGATCTGAAGCTCTTCACGGCACCCTGCCAGAGAAGGGAATTCACACTGGAGGCCTTCTTCATCACCATGTAAGCCTCCGGTGTGATGCGTGAGTAGTTCATCCTTGGACTATGGGTCCATGTAGTTGCTAGATGGTTGGTTCTTCTCCTTTGTGCTATCATGTCTAGATCTTGTGAGCTCCGTTCATCATCAAGATCATCTATTTGTAATCTACATGTTGTGTTTGCGGGGATCCGATGGATATTGAGATACTATTTCAGATTGATTATTGATTCTATCATGTCTTTGTTATTTGTGATCTTGCATGCTTTCCGTTGTTAGTAGCTATCTTGGCCAAGTAGATGCTAGCAACTCCAAGAGTTAGTATTTATGCTCGATAGTGAGTTCATGCCTCTAGTAATCTGGGGAAGTGACAGAAATCTCTAAGGTACTAGATGTGTAGTTGCTACTAGGGAGAAAACAACAATCCTTTGTTCATAGAACAATCATATTGTTTACTTTACACGCAATGCATAATGCAATTATCTGTTGCTTGCAACTTAATACTGGAGGGGGTTCGGATGATAACCTGAAGGTGGATTAATAGTCATAGATGTAGTTGGATTACGGTCTATGTATAATGTTGTAATGCCCAATCAAATCTCAAAGGAGTCAAGATGAGTAGTATATGCATATTGCTTTCTCGATGTTTGTCAGTTGCCCCGATGTAATTTGTTCACCCAACATGTTATGTATCTTAAGGAGAGCCACCACTAGTGAACTATGGACCCCAGTCCTTTCTGTACCATCAATCTACAATTGTTTACTGCTTTCTGTTTACTTTCTGCAAACTATCACTCTCTTCCACACAATACAGTTAATCCTTTGTTTTCAGCAAAACCGGTGAGATTGACAACCTCACTGTAAGTTGGGGGCAAAGTTATGTGGTTGTGTTGTGAAGGTTTCCATGTTGCTGCTGGCATCGGTAATGCGCCCTGCCAAAGTCTAGCCAGTAACACCTTGGAGGTCCACGTTGTTGCTGGCGCCGGTAGTGCGCCCTGCCAAAGTCCAGCCAGTAACACCTTGGAGGTGTTTCCTTGCTCCTACTGGATTGATAACCTTGGTTTCATAACTTCAGGAAAACTTACTGTTGTACTCATCATACCTTCCTCTTGGGGTTCCCCAAGGAGCTCGTTATTACACGAGTCAGCAAGTATATTTTCTGGCGCCGTTGCCGGGGAGTCAAGGACATCTTCATAAGGGGAGTCCCTCATAACCAATCTCTTTACTTTGTTGTTTTTGTTTTGCTTAGTTTATTTATTGCTTTGTTTGCTTGTTTCCTTATCAAAAACACAAAAAGTTAGTTTTACTACTTTGCTTTCTTTATTAAAAAACACACAAAAAAATATTATTAGTTCCTATCTTAAGTTGCCATTATGTCTAGCTTTGGTCCAATCACTATGTCACCTGAGGAAATCATTTTCACTTTTAAACAAGGAATTGAAGAGAGTTTTAAAGAAGCTTGGTCTAGAATCTCTGATTTACATGAAGAAACCGAACCTAAAATGACTCAAAGCTTGTTTCTTAGCAGTTTTAACCTTGGAATTGTTCTTTGCTATAGATATGCTTTGGATGCTGTAGTGGGAGGAGATGTCCTCCAATGCAGTGAGGATGAGGTTGTTAATGCCATAAAGAAGTTGGTCTTTACTTATAACTTGCCTAGCAAATCTGATTCTTCCTTTATAAACATATTTGCTAGATTGAACACTCTTGAGACCCGCACTACTAGTTTGAAGGATTGCTATAATACACTTAGAGTGCATCATGACTATGTTCCAATAAATTCTGAGCCCTCAAAATGGCTCCCTACAGTAAAGATTGTTATAAATAATGAAACTTTTCATGCTCGCTGTGATATCATGTCTGAATTTTGTCTTATGCCCAAAGATATCTATGAATATTTGAATATTTGGGGGCTTTCTGAAGGAGGAGAAGAAATATTTCTTGCTAATAATGCCACAATATTACCCATTGAAATAGCTGAAGGAGTGTTTATAAAGATCCTAGAGAAAATGGTTTCTACTAATTATCTTGTTATTGAATGTGTAGGAAAAGGACAAATTACACTTGGAAGATCCCTATTGAAACTCCTTGGAGCAATAATAGATGTGGAAAAGGGCACCATGCACTTTGCTACTCCACCAAACAATCATATGTTCCCCAAGGTTAAGAATAAAAGTAAGAGAGGTAAGGACAAGAAATTTGGTTTTAATGCTTCTTCATTGGAGAACACTTGATTATTTTTCTTGATTCTTATGCCTAACTTAAAGGCGTTAAAGAAAAGTACTTATTGGGAGATAAGCCAAAAGTTTTAGATGAGTCTTGGAAGTTATTACTTCTGTAATAACCGCTCCTTATCCTTTTTTTGTTTTTGTGCCAAGAGTAACCTTATGAAGGAGGAGAAGAAATATTTATTGCTAATAATGCCACAATATTACCCATTGGAATAGCTGAAGGAGTGTTTACAAAGATCCTAGGGAAAATGGTTTCTACTGATTATCTTGTTATTGAATGTGTAGGAAAAGGACAAATTACACTTGGAAGATCCCTATTGAAACTCCTTGGAGCAATAATAGATGTGGAAAAGGGCACCATGCACTTTGCTACTCCACCAAACAATCATATGTTCCCCAAGGTTAAGAATAAAAGTAAGAGAGGTAAGGACAAGAAATTTGGTTTTAATGCTTCTTCATTAGAGAACACTTGATTCTTTTTCTTGATTCTTATGCCTAACTTAAAGGCGTTAAAGAAAAGTACTTATTGGGAGATAACCCAAAAGTTTTAGATGAGTCTTTGAAGTTATTACTTCTGTAATAACCGCTCCTTATCCTTTTTTTCTTTTTGTGCCAAGAGTAACCTCTAATGAGAGAGAAGTAATGATTGGGAAAGTTGCTGTCCCGAAACAGATTTCTGTGCTTCACCGTAAATATTCGTGTAACATCTCTGTACATCTTTTTGAGGCTTAACTGTTTGTGCTTCTTCCCCAGGTTGTTATCTAAATTTTGTTAGTTCAACACTTTTTGATTTGAGCAACATAAGGTCTTCGAAAAAATTCGTTTTTACCTGCTGGTCTGTTTTGACAGATTTCTGCCATTATTTGCATTTGCTTCTTGTTGGTTCCTTTTTGAGTTCTCTTTGGGGAATTGAGATTTTTGAGGGAAGTGCTACAGTAGCTTGTGTTTTAATGGAAGTTTTATTGGTGTTGAAACTGAACTTAAAGACTTATTATCTTGAGTGCACTAATGTTGCTAATAAAGATTGTGTGAAGTTTTGTATGAAGGAAAATTTTCAGGTGTATGGAAGGAGTGATGTAATGAGATGAAGAATGGACTAAAGCTCAAGCTTGGGGATGCCACCCCGTGTCACCCCAAGAAATATTCAATAGGTACAAGCGTAAAAGCTTGGGGATGCCCAAGGCATCCCCTTCTTCATCAATAAAAATCCCAGGTTCCTTCCAAACACCTCATTTTTATTGTTTCATGCACAATTGTGTTGTTCTTGGAGCGTCTTCATTTTTTGTTTTCGTTTGCTTGGTTTTCTTAGTTTGTTGAATAAATTGGTTGGACCCCCTCTTTCATACATTGGTTTTCAAATAGTTTGGTTTGGATTAGAAAAGAGTAGGAAAGTTCATGCTTAAGTGGTAAAGAGAGCTTGTTTTTGACGGTGGCCTATGCTTGGTCATGCCATGCTTGATATTATTTTGGCTTTATGCTTAGTGATCTTTGCTGTAGCATGACATGTTATAAACAATTGAGATTTCTTAATGTGCCTTGGATGAATCATGCGTTGTTTTAGCATATTAAAGCATAGTATAGTGGTATTCTCCTTTGATGCTTTATTTGGGTTGACTTGGCACATGCTCACACCATGTTATGACTATCCCAAGTCACCATAGCCTTTATGATCCTTTAGTTTTCAACTTGTAGTATCACTTTATGCTTTGATCAATGATGTTTTGTCGCTCTGCATGATTATGGCCATTATTGCTCTCTTAGTTTGTCGCTCCCAGTCTTTTGCTAGCCTCCACAACCAAGTATGAGTTCCATTTATGCATCCGACTCCCTAAACCAAGTTATTCCAAAGAGTCCACCATACCTACCTACTAGCTTATATTCATGCTTTTGTTTACCTTCCGAATTAAACTTGTTATGAGAAAACTAGTGATTAAAGCTCTCACGAACTTGATGGCACACTTTACTTTTTTTGCCCTTAATAAACTTGAACCATTGTGTCGTCTATGTTGTATATGCTTGCACTTATTTGTTGGGAATTAGCAGAACCATGCTTTCATGGGGAACGCTTTCAACATTGCACTTGGTACTTGTACCTAGTTGATATCATGCTCTTCTGTATATGGATGTCGTCGGTGTGAAATGAAAGGGGAGCTTGTAAGTCCATTGACTTGTAATATCACTTTATGCTTTGAATAATGATGTTTTGTCGCTCTGCATGATTATGGCCATTATTGCTCTCTTAGTTGGTCGCTCCCAGTCTTTTGCTAGCCTCCATAACCAAGTATCAGTTCCACTCATGCATCCAACCCCTAAAACCAAGTTATTCCAAAGAGTCCACCAGACCTACCTATTAGCACTTGCTATTCCAAGTATATTCATGTTTTATCTACCTTCCGAATTAAACTTGTTATGAGAAAACTAGTGATTAAAGCTCTCACGAACTTGATGGCACACTTTACTTTCTTGCACTTAATGAACTTGAACCATTGCATCCATCTTTGTTTCGTATATGCTTGTGCTTTATACGTTGAAATTAGCAGAACCATGTATCATGGGGAATGCTTTCAACATTGCACTTGTACATTGTACCTAGTTGATATCATGTTCTTTTGCTTATGGACCCCGGTGGTGTGAAATAAAAGGGGAACTTGTAAGATCATGGAGTTTGTATTTGTGTTAGAGAAACGCCTGGGCCGCTAGCCCAAGCCATGCCTAATCATGGTGGAAACTTGCAGCATAACCATAATGAGCACTCTATGAAGCATCCTCAATAAAAAACCTATGCAAATAGCAAATAAAAAGATCGCTGGGATGCTCATTGTCTGCTTGCCTTGTCATTTTGATTATGGGATAGCTCATGTATCATGTGCAAGGGGTACCCCATTGGTGGTTCTCTATGATACATATGTACTTACAATGACAAGAGCTTACTTGTGACTAAAGTTGAGTAGCATGAGGTTCGGTCTTCGTAAGTAAGGGGCATGAGATTTCAGCTTGTAACTTGTCAAGCATATCCTCTTAGTTGTGTCACTTTAACCTTAATCACCTAAAGATGCTTATGATAGGGGAAATGAGAGCTGAAAGCTAATAAGTACCATAATTTTTGGAAGCTCTTTATGAAACTTGAATCCCTACTTCCTTCTATGAAGGCCTTTCTTTTACTTTTATGTTGAGTCTCCACCTTCTATATTTATGCACCTATTTTGAGAGCATAGTGGCCATTCTTAGTTCTATGTGCATTGTCCGAAGACTTGTTGATTGATGCATGATTTTGATATTGCTTGTTCTTAAACTATTTGTATCTAGTCACTCTTATGAACTTTGAAGGTGTCCTATGCATTTATGTTTGCTACTCTATGAGGGACAAGCTGAATGCCACTATGCTATGTTTTCTTTATGTGAAACAAACAAACGTCTTGCAAAGCATTGTTATTCCTGAATCTTTTGTTTGTGCCTTTTCATGTTGCAACAATAGTTGCTTTACCTTATTGTTAGAACTTTGTCTTTCATGTTATGATTAAAGTACTATGATCCCAGCTATCAAAGTTTTACAAATACTTTGATCAAGTTTATGATAGTGCATGTCACCTAAAAAATTATTCTTTCTTTTTATCACTTACCTACTCGAGGACGAGCAGGAGTTAAGCTTGGTTATGTTGATACGTTGCTAACGTATCCATAATTTTTGATGTTCTATGCTTGGTTTTATCTACTTTCTTATGTTTTGTTCCAACTTTGGAGTACTTTCTATACACTTTCTTGGACTAACCTATTAAGAAGAGCCACAGTGCCAGCTGCTTGTTTTCTGCTGTTTTTGGTTCCAGGAAGTCAGAAAATGAATATTCTCGGAATTGGACGGGACAAAAGCCAAAGTCAGTTTTTCACTGAGGGGGACACGGAGCCAGAATACGAGACGGGGAGGGCCCAGGGGGCCGCCACACCACCTGGCCGCACGACTAAGCCTAGCCCGCGCCAGGGTGGTCTAGCCACCTCGGGCACCCCCTCGGCCTCCCCTTTCGCCTATAAGATGCCTCCAATACAGAAACCCTAAGTACCCAATCAAAATTCCACGACAGAGTCTGTAGCCGCCGTCATCTCCATCCATAGACCGAGAGGGATCTGAAGCTCTTCCCGGCACCCTGCCGGAGAGGGGAATTCACCATGGAGGCCTTCTTCATCACCATGCAAGCCTCCGGTGTGATGCGTGAGTAGTTCATCCTTGGACTATGGGTCCATGTAGTAGCTAGATGGCTGGTCCTTCTCCTTTGTGATATCATGTCTAGATCTTGTGAGCTACATTCATCATCAAGATCATCTATTTGTAATCTACATGTTGTGTTTGCGGGGATCCGATGGATATTGAGATACTATTTCAGATTGATTATTGATTATGTCATGTCTTTGTTATTTGTGATCTTGCATGCTTTCCGTTGTTAGTAGCTATCTTGGCCAAGTAGATGCTAGCAACTCCAAGAGTTAGTATTTATGCTCGATAGTGGGTTCATGCCTCTAGTAATCTAGGGAAGTGACAGAAATCTCTAAGGTACTAGATGTGTTGTTGCTACTAGGGAGAAAACAACAATCCTTTGTTCATAGAACAATCATTGTTTACTTTACACGCAATGCATAATGCAATTATATGTTACTTGCAACTTAATACTGGAGGGGGTTCGGATGATAACCTGAAGGTGGATTATTAGTCATAGATGTAGTTGGATTACGGTCTATGTATAATGTTGTAATGCCCAATCAACTCTCAAAGGAGTCAAGATGAGTAGTATATGCATATTGCTTTCTCGATGTTTGTCAATTGCCCCGCTGTAATTTGTTCACCCAACGTGTTATCTATCTTAAGGAGAGCCACCACTAGTGAACTATGGACCCCGATCCTTTCTTTACCATCAATCTATAATTGTTTACTGCTTTCTGTTTACTTTCTGCAAACTATTACTCTCTTCCACACAATACGATTAATCCTTTGTTTTCAGCAAAACCGGTGAGATTGACAACCTCACTGTAAGTTGGGGGCAAAGTTATGTGGTTGTGTTGTGAAGGTTTCCACGTTGCTGCCTGCGCCAGTAGTGCGCCCTGCCAAAGTCCAGCCAATAACACCTTGGAGGTGTTTCCTTGCTCCTACTGGATTGATAACCTTGGTTTCATAACTAAGGGAAAACTCTCTGTTGTACTCATCATACCTTCCTCTGGGGTTCCCCAATGAGCTCGTTATTACATGAGTCAGCAGTCGCCAAATCACAAGGAGATCTAAAGTACAAAGCAATGGCTATGGCTAGTGGATGGATGGATGGTGGAAGTGATGAACAATGGATGAAAAATTGTGTGGATATCCTTTGGTGGTGGTGTGATGTAATCTAAGAATGACAGCTCTTTGGCTGGTGGCTGTTGCCTCAAAATATATATGCGTCTTTACAAAAGTTGTAGGGTTTGACGATACTAAGTCGTCGCCACCTCGTACAAGCGGATGGTACGAGCGGGCCCTGCCTGTACTAATGGTTGTTAAGCGTACTAATGCCCTGGCATAGCTTCCCAATTACTTGGCCATGTGTACTTCCTCAAAATCCTTCATTATGACTCCTTATTTCGCATTAAAATCCATGATTTCCTGCACAACATAATTCAAAGAGAGGTTTGGCATATCTTTGCAATTATTAGTCATTAGTGGCAAGGATTGAGAGTTTCTTTGGCAATTGCTTGACCAAAAACAATGTTTAAATGTAGTGGAAGATGGAAAATATTGGAGCTATCAGCCTATGTCAATCGAAGAGCTTATGGCCGGCTGCCAAAAGCCGAGCGAATCACCTCGCTCCTACATCCAAAGGTGGTCCATCATAAAAATTCAGCGGAAGATATCTGCGAAGATCGCGCAATTGACGCGTTCAACAGCGGTGTATGTCGTAGAGAGGTCAAGAAGGAGCTGGGTCGCACGAAGCCCAAAACCATCGACCGCTTGATGGAAATCGCGAATCGGTGGACAGGCGGAGAAGACTCACTGAACAACAACCGCATCCGCTTAGATGACGAGGACGACCTCGGCCACAAACACAACCACCGAGGAAAGCGTCGGCTGTGCGGTTAGGAGGACCATGAGGAGGTCAACATGGTCGCGGCTGGCTACGCCAACAAACGCGATGCGGGTAACCGCAACAACGGGTGCCGTAGCAACAGCTACCGCGATAGCGGGAAACCCAAGCAAGTGTGGCAATGCCGCACCCGCGACGACGCACCTAGAACATCCATCCACTACATTGACAAACATGATGGTAAGAAGAAGTCCAGCCACCTCCTCAAGGAATACGACGAGTTCTTGAAGCTCCACGAGGGCTACGCCCATTTACATCATGATGCGATGACTCGGGAGTACAGAGCTTCCCTAGGTGCCATAGCTCATGGAGCGCCACCACCACCCAGAGGACCCGTGCAGCCTGCGGCTGTGCCGGTACAAAACAATGGAGGCGAGCAATACCCACGCCCACTCGGGAACATGGGCATGATCTAGAAGGGGCACCCCTCAAACATGGTGCAGAAAACAATCACTTGCCAAGTCAATTTGGCAGTCAACGCCCCACATTCAACCCCTAAGTACCTCAGCGGGTCGGAGTGTTGCATCACCTCTGACAAGAGCGACCACCCGCGCTAGGTCCCTCGCCCAGGACATTCTGCCCTAGTGCTCGAGGCGTAGATCGGTGGATTCGAGATGAGTCGAGTCTTCATGGATGGCGGCAGCGGCATCAACCTCATGTTCGCCAGCACACTGTGTGCCATGCAAATCCCCCTCTCTAGCCTAGAATCATTCAAAACAACCTTCCACGGCATTATCCCAGGGAAAGGAGTATACCTACTGGGCAAAATCTAGCTGGATGTCATCTTTGGCACGCCCGCAAACTTTTGGCGAGAACGCTTCGAGTTCGAGGTGGTCGAATGTCCCTTGCAGTACTACACTATCCTCGGGTGTGTCACATTCACAAGGTTCATGGCGGTCCCGCACTATGCAGATCTGCATATGAAGATGCCAGGACCTAATGGCATTATTACCATCAATGGAAGCTTCACCAAGTCAGATAGCCGTGATAGGGAATTCAATGAAATCTCCCACTCCTTTGGCATGCAAGAATAGCTAGAGAGGCTCAAGGAGTCGATAGACAATAGTCTTCCTCCAGTGAGCAAGCAGAACACACCAGACCAGTCCTTCAACTCGTCGGTGAACACCAAGGCGGTCCAGGTCCACCTGACGGACCCGACCAAGATGGTCCTCATCAGCAACAACCTGAGTTCTGCATTGGAACTCGCGCTTGTCGAGTTCCTCCATGAGCGCTGGGAAATATTTTCCTGGTGTCTAGCAGACATGCCAGGAGTTCCCAGGTAATTCACCGAGCATGCACTCAATGTGTCTCCAAATGCAAGACCAGTCAAGCAGTCGATGCGTTGACTGTCGGAGCCAAGGGCCAAGGCGGTCGGCATGGAAGTCAACATACTCCTCGATGCCAACTTTATACAAAGCACCTACGTAGCTAACCCCATGATCATTCCCAAAAAGGACACGGACATCATGCGGATGTGCATGGACTTCACCTCCCTCAACAAGCACTGCCTAAAAGACCACTTCCCATTACCGAGGATTAACCAGATAATAGACTCCACCATGGGATGCGAACGCCTCTGTTTTCTCGACGCCTACTCAGGCTACCATCAGATCCGAATGAAGGAAGAGGATCAGGAAAAAATGGCCTTTATCATGCCCTTTGGCGTTTACTGCTACACCACGATGCCCATCGGGCTGAAAAACATAGGGGCCACCTACCAACGGTGTATGCAGGCCTGCCTCAAGAACCAGCTTGGCCAAAACATCCATGTCTACATCAACGACATAGTGGTCAAGACCAAAGAGGAAGCTACACTCATCGACGATCTCCGTGAGACCTTTGACAACCTCAACCGCTATCGGATCAAGTTGAATATGGAGAAGTGCGCCTTCGGCGTACCATCGGGCAATTACTCGGGTACCTCATCTCCGCTAGGGGAATAGAGGCTAACCCGAAGAAGATAAGGGTCATACTAGCCATGGAGAAGCCAAAGAATGTCAAGTGCGTCCAGCAGCTGGCTGGGCGAATGATGGCGCTCAACTGTTTCATTAGTCGAATGGGTGAGAAGGAACTACCGTTCTACCAGCTCCTCTACAAGACCAACAGTTCGAGTGGACAGACGAGGCACAAGATGCATTCGGTGATCTCAAACGCCTGCTCTCCACCTCGCTTATGTTGGTGACCCCCGGGAAAAAGAAGCCAATTTTGCTATACATAGCCGCCACCAACCAGGTGGTCAATACCGTGCTGGTGGTTGAACGAGCCGAAGAAAACAAGATCCATGGGGTGCAGCGCCTAGTATACTACCTTGGCGAGGTACTGACACCAACAAAACATCGGTGCCCACACTACCAGAAGCTAGCCTACGGTGTCTTCATGATAGCACGGCGACTGCGCCACTACTTCTAGGAGCACCCTATAGTTGTGGTGAACAATGCCCCGCTAAACCACATCCTCAACATCCCTGATGCTACGGGGCGGGTCATCCTCTGGGGCATCGAGCTATCCTCACGGGACATCACATATGAGCGGCAAGTGGCGATCAAGTCGCTGGTCCTACCAGACTTCCTCGTCCACTGGATGGAAAATCATCTCCCCAACACACTAGACATGTCCAACCTCTGGACCATGAACTTCGACGGATCCAAACGCAAGGAGGGAGCTGGCGCAGGTGTCATCCTGACATCTCGTCAGGGTGACAAGATGCAATACATCCTGTGGATGAAGTTTCGTGCATCCAACAAAGAGGCGAAGTACGATGCACTGATCCACGGGATGCGAATGGCCAAATCCTACAGCGCCACACGACTCATAATCTATGGCAACTCCAACCTCGTGGTCCAACAGACCATGAACATGTGTGACGCGCTGAGCGACAACATGGTCGTGTACTGTGAACTCTACAACGCACTCTAAGGGGACTTGGATGGTTGCGAACTGTGGCACGTCGACCGTGAAAGTAACGAGGAGGCCAACATACTCGCTAACATAGGCTTCGCCTACGCCCCAGTACGACCAGGTGTATTCCTCGAGCAAATCTGCGAGTACTCCATCAAGATGAAAACTACTGCATGGTCATTTGGCGCCATAGCGCACTCGGGTGTTGTGCCGCCCGAAGAGGCCAAGGAGTCCAGCGGTGCAGAACAAAGGTCCACATCCCATGGAGGTCATGCTCATCAAGCCATCCTGGACACAATTGTACATCATGCACCTACTCACCAAAAGGCTGCCGAACGACCCAATAGATGCACGACACATAGCACAACGCTCCAAGGCCTTCACCATCATCAAAGGCGAGCTGTAAAAACGAAGCATCACGAGCATCCTCTAGCGATGCATCACCAACAGTGATGGAAGGGGCATCCTCCTCGAGATACACAAGGGTACCTGTGGATATCACGGCGGTAGTCGCGCCCTTGTCACTAAAGCTCTACGAGCTTGCTTCTACTGGCCCACCGCGATGCACGACATCAAGGACATCATCGAACGGTGCAACCCCTGCCAAAGATTCGCGGATAAGCCGCACACACCAGGCGCAGAACTGAGGCCAATACCTGTGGCCTGGCCCTTCGCGCAGTGGGGACTCGACATGGTCGGCAAGCTGCAGAAGTCATCACCCAGAGGTTATGTTTTCTTCCTCATTGTAGTTGACAAGTTCACCAAGTGGATCAAGGCCATGCCAGTGACCAACCAAACCGGGCTAATGCCATCAAGTTCTTCGAGTCCATCGGCTTCAGATTTGGGGTGCCACACAACATCATCACTGACAATGGGACGGACTTCACCTCGAAGGAATTCCAGGATTTCTGTGAAAACCTGGGCATCAACATCAGCTACGTCTCCGTGGCGCATCCTGTTGGGGTCCCGCGTATGAAAACAATAAATTTTACTCTATGCCCCTGAACCCCTGAAGCTGCCAGGACCTATCTATTAGTAATACAGTAACGGGACGGGCTTTTCGCGAACTAACCCTTGAAGACCGAAAAGCGTTGTCAATGCTTAGGAGAGCGTGGTTGATGTAGACGAGCCGAAGCCGACCTCAAGGTCGTGATGAAGTCCTTGTGCTCCTTTGGCTCCAACGACTTGAGTGCCTCAAGTGCGACACCTCGCGGGGGGTTACACACGTCTGGTGCCTGACGATGACTCCCGCTTCCCCAATCCAGCAATAGTTGCGGAAGTAGAGCTCCCGGATCCGAGAATCCCGCAGCACAACGGCGCTCCGCGGTGAAAATGTCTCCCGTTTGCGCAGTCCAGACTTGGGACCACGGTCATGAGAGAGAGGGGGACAGAGAAAATATCAATAGGTCCTCCCAAAAGTGCGAAGACCTTTATTGATTATTGGTGTATTTAATTTGGCCAAATACTCCCACTATATATAGGGGAAGGGGAGGTACTACCTCCCTCAAAGTCTCGGGGTGGGACTAAAGGAGAGGGGGAGGGGTGGCACCGCCGGCCACCCCCATGGGCCCCGCGCGAGGGGGGGAGATGGCCCACTAGGGCGCCAGCCACCCCCTTGGCCCCTTCTCCCTCTCTCCTTTCCCCTAATGTGTTGGGTCCGCAGCATAGAAAACAAAAAAATTCCTACGATGAGAACTGTACACCAAGATCTATCTACTAGATACAGAGCAACGGGTGGACATACATCTATCGAGAACTTACCCTCGAAGACAACGAGTTTTGTTAACGAGTAGGAACTCGTGGTTGATGTAGTCGTACACTTTCCGATCTCAAGATCGTGTGGAAGTCCGAGCGCCGCAAATCAGCAGCGCATCTGTCCTCGCACACACGTTCAAGCCACCGGACAACCTCCACCTCCTCGCTCCAGCGATGCAGCGGAAGCAGCAACTCCTTCCAGACGAAATGCCACCGGTAACATGTATCTCGCTAATCCGAGACCATGGGGGAATAATTCTAGAGGAAGGGAGAGATCGTTCACGAGGAGGTGTGAGGAAGAAGGAGGAATACGAGGGCCTTTTATAGGAGGAGGGGGTACCCCCTCCATGGCCGGCGCCTCATGGAGGTGACCCCTCACCTCCTCCATTCATGTGGTGGTAACTCCCTCCACATTAAAATGCCTCTTCACATTCCCTTTTAAAGTCTCCACTTTAAATGCATTAAAATTCTCTAAGTTGAATGCTCTCTCATTTAATAAAACTCTTTTATTAAATTTATTCAGATTTTTGTTAATTACTTTAATGAACAAACATTCACAAAACCCCCTTGCAACATTTCAATATCACATGCAGAACCACTTTCTGCAATTTCACCCGAAACAATTCCGGTTTCTATCGAAACAATTCCTGCGCTTTGCAATCCTTTCGTCTGAAACATATGTGCTCCAAAATGGTGTCCGGTAACCCTTAAGTGTGTCACCCTACGGTTCGCGAATAATGCACACATGATTGAGACTCCTCTCAGATCAATAATCAGAAGCGAGACCTGGAGATCCATACTGACTCCTGCATATTCAACAATGACTTCTATGATCGTGAGAACCTTTAACGCTAGTAACTTAATCCCTTTGTCTCATGATATAATACATGTCCGAGATTCGATCATCGGTATTCAAATACCTAGTTTGATCTTCTTGTCGACATGCACTCTTTTCTCATTCCCGTGATATAACATTCTAGTGATCACATCACTTGCTTGCAAGCTATCTTAATGTGATATCACCGAGAGGGCCTAGAGTATATCTATCCGTCATCAGGATTGAAAAATTCCACTCTTGATCCATGAGCCTGAACATAACACCTTTGTAGCACTGAACCCATCTTTATAGTCACCCTGTTACGGTGTGACGTTTGATGTTATCAAGATACTCTTCTAGTGTTAGCAATTAACATGATCTCATGGTCTAAGGATAAAGATTACTTCGTATGATGTTATAGCAATATAAACATAATGACTTGATCGTAATGCTATACTTCAGATGAATGTTCATCACATCATTTCACAAATGTTGTGACCTTGTTATTAACAACATCCAATGTCCATGATCAGGAAACCTTGATCATCTTGTTAATCAACAAGCTAGTCTATAAGAGAGGCATAACTAGGAACACGTTTTGTTTATTAAACACACATGTATTAATGTTTCCGATCAATACAATTATAGCATGCAAAATAAACATCTATCATATACGAGCAATACATAATAACAACTTTACTATTGCCTCTTAGGGCATATTTCCTTCAGTCTCCCACTTGCACTAGAGACAATAATCTAGTTCACATAGTGATAAATCTAACACCCATGGAGTTCTGGTGTTTATCATGTTTTTCCCTATGGAGAACTTTAGTCAACGAATATGCTACATTTAGGTCCGTGTGTACTTTACAAATCTTTATATCTCCATCCTTGACATGCTCGCGGATGGAGTGAAATCGGCGCTTAATATTCTTGGAATTCTTGTGAGACCTCGGTTCCTTGGCGTTGGCAATGGCTCCATTGTGGTCACAATAGATCACCATTGGGTCCAATGCACTAGGAACCACACCTAGTTCCGTTATGAACTCTTTCATCCAAACCGCTTCCTGCGCCACTTCTGAAGCAGCAACATATTTCGCCTCCGTCGTTGATCCAGCCACCACAGGTTGTTTGGAACTCCTCCAACTAACTGCTGCTCCGTTCAAGAGAAATACGTATTTGGATTGAGACTTAGAGTCATCCTGATCGGTGTCAAAGCTAGCATCGACATAACACTTAGCGACTAGCTCTTCTTCACCTCCATATATAAGAAACATATCTCGAGTTCTTCTCAAGTAGTTAAGGAGATTCTTGACCGCTATCTAGTGTTCCGAACCTGGATCAGATTGGTACCTACTAGTCAAACTAATAGCATGTGCCACATCAGGTCTTGTACATAGCATGGCATACATTATAGAGCCTATGGCCGAATGATACGTCCATTTTGCATCACTATTCTATGTCATAATTCACTGTTATTCATTGATATATTTCATATTGAGAGGTGATACTTATGTTATTTCATATGTTTTTGCATGGTTGATGACTTTTGGAGCATGGACCGCTACAGTCAGGATTCTGATGGAAAAGGTGCTGTTTGGAGGCAAAATTCATGAAGATCGGAAAATCCGGGAAAATATACGGAAAATCCTTTTTTTCCAGAAGATGAAGGAAGCCAGAAGAGGGGCTGGAGATGGGCCACAGGGGGCCCACACCACCCCCTGGCGCGGGCCAGCCTAGGCCGCGCCACCAGGTGGTGTGGCCGCCCTAGTCCACCCCTGGCACTCCCCTCTGGCGTATATTATCCTCTCGAAACCCTAAGACTTGGGGAGCGACCACAAAAAGATTCTGCCGCCTCTGCGGGGCGGAAAACACCGAGAGAGAAAGATCTCTCTGGCAGACAGATTTCTGCCGGGGGAATTCCTTCCCAGAGAGGGGAGATCATCGCCATCAACACCACCATCAAGCTGGACTTCATCGGGATCATCATCATCACCACCATCAGCACCCTCATCACCATCTCCATATTGTTGTAACAATTGGGTTGAATCTTGCATAAGTTCATAGGGGAAACTTTCCCGGTGTTGATTACTCTTTGGAGTTGATGCTATTGAGTGAACCATTGAATTATTGTTTATGTTCAGATTATTATACATCATTATTCCATCTCTGATCATGATCCATATGATGTCTTGTGAGTAGTTCGTTTGTTCTTGAGGACATGGGAGAAGTCATGTTGTTAGTAGTGGAATTGTGTTGAGAAAGATTCAATAGTTTGATATTTAAGTTGTGGTGTACTTCTTCTAGTGGTGTCATGTGAACGTCGACTACATGACACTTCACATATATGGGCCTAGGGGAATGCATTGTGTATTTGGCTACTAATCGTAGGGGTTGCCAAAGTGACAGAAACCTGAACCCCCGTTAGGAAACCACTGCACAAGGGACATAAGGGTCTTAGAGTTTAAAGTTGTGGTTAGGTTTCTACCTTAATTACTTTCTTGTACTTACGGATGTTTGCAAGGGGTATAATCACAAGTATGTATTAGTCCTAGGAAGGTCGGTACATTAGCACAGGTTCACCCACACAACACTTAGCAATCTAAAGAAGATTAATCAACTATATGAAGAGAAAGCACTTGACGGTCTTCCCATGTGTCCTCGAGAACGTTTGGTCATCTTAAGTAATACAACCGGCTTGTCCTTTGCTGCATAAAGGATTGGGCCACTTGCTGCATTTATTCCTACTGTCTTTTATTTACTCGTACTTTGTTTACTTGCTTTATCGAAAACCCCTAAAAATCCGTTTGCTAAGTATTTGTAGAGAATTCCTGATCCATACCACTAGCCAGCACCTTCTGCTCCTTGTTGGGTTTGACACTCTTACTTATCAAAAATACTGCGATACACCCCCTATACTTGTGGGTCATCAAGACTATTTACTGGCGCCGTTGCCAAGGAGTGAAGCGCTATTGGAGAGTGGAACTGGTAAAGGAAACTTCTACTGTGAGTATTGTTTACTACTGCTAGTTGCTTTATTTTCGTTATGGATAATTCACTGAGTTTCTTATTTGGTAATGCTACTACCACTGCTAAGGTAGTAGATAAACCACCACCTGCTGAGAATGATGTTTTTAAAATACCTACAAGAATTATTGATCGTGTTATGGATAACTACTATGTTGGGGATGGAACTGTCCATCCCGGCGATCATTTACTCTTTATGCACGAATTATGCGGGTTGTTCAAGTGTGCAGGTATTGCTACAGATCAAGTTAAGAAGAATTTATTCTCATTATCACTAAAAGGAAGAGCTGAGGAATGGTATAAGCTGCTAAAGAATGGTCAAGCTCTAGAATGGGAGGAAATAATGCCTCTCTTTTATTCAAAGTTTTATCCTCCTACTGAGATTCATAAAGATCGGTATCAAATATACAACTTTTGGCCTCTTGATGGAGAGAGTACAGCTCAAGCTTGGGGGAGATTGAAGTTACTAATGCTCAAATGTCCCATTCATGAGCTCCCCAACAATATTATTATCAATAACTTTTATGCAAGGCTCCCTCTACATGACAAGGATTTATTGGATGCTTCTTGTGCTGGATCATTCACTCGCATGGAAGAAGAAGCTAAATGGGATCTTCTGGACCGTATTCAAGACAATGTTGAAGCATGGGAGAATGACAAAGGTAGAAAGTCAGGTATAAATTATGATTATGAATGCATTGAATCTTTTATGGGAACTGATGACTTTCAAAATATTAGTAATGCTTATGGTCTTGATTTGCAAGTTATTACGAATTGCTTTAGAGCTTTTTCTTCTTATATTGAAATTCCAAAAAGGGGATGGAATAAGTACCATGCACCTTATAAAGATATTGTTGACTGTGTTCCTGTTGGGAGCACTGAGTGTTGCACTACTGATCATATCTTACCCGAGCCTTATATCGAGAAGATTCCCTTCCCAGATAAGGTAAAGGATCATCCTATGATAACTAATGTAATCACGAAAAGTGAAAAGAGAACTGTAACACCTGATGAAAAAATAAATGTTGAACCTGTGGTAGCAATTGTGAAAGACCTTGTTACTAAAAGCATAGAAGATGGACACATAGTCTTTTGTGAGGATGCTTCTAATATGGTTTCACATCCCAATAGAACTAAGAAAGCTAGTGTCCCTGTGCTTTCTGTTAGGATTGGTGATCATTGCTATTATGGTTTATGTGATATTGGTGCAAGTTCTAGTGTTATACCTTATGAGCTTTACAGAGGAATTATGCATGAAATCAGTCCCTGCGAATTGGAAGAGATTGATGTGGTTATTCACCTTGCTAATAGAAAGACCATCTCTCCAATTGGTATTGTACGAGACGTGGAAGTTCTTTGTGGTAAGATTAAGTATCCCGCTGATTTTCTAGTACTTGGTTCAGCTGCTAGTAAAACTTATCCTATCATTTTTGGTAGACCTTTCTTGAGTACTTGTGGAGCTATTATAGATTGCAAGAGGGAGAAAATATTGACTAAGTTTGATGGGGAATCTTATGAGTTTAATTTTTCGAAATTTACTAAAGAACCTTGTGAAGAGGAAACCCATAATGAGGATTTTAGAGTTGAACAACTAGCTTCTATCTCTCTTGCTCCTAACAATGCTTTGTAGCAATTTATGGAAGATCACAAAAGTGAGATCTTCATGGAAGAAAGGAACGAGATATACGAGATCCTCCGTTGTCAACCCAAGATGCTAAAGCATGACTTGCCTGTAGAAGAGTTGGGTACCATGTTGCCACCTAAAAAGGATCCGGTCTTCGATCTAAAACCTCTCCCTGATGATCTTAAATATGCTTATATTGATGATAAAAAAGATATATCCTTTATTATTAGCGCTAAACTTTCAGGGAAGGAAGAAGAAAGGTTATTGGAGGTTTTGAGGAAACACCGAGGAGCTATGGGCTATACTCTAGATTATTTAAAAGGGATTTCACCTACTATATGTCAGCATTCTATCAACATAGAACCAGATGCAAAGCCAGTAGTAGAGCACCAACGACGTTTAAATCCTAGGATGAAGGAAGTGGTAAGGAATGAGGTATTGAAACTCCTTGATGCTGGTATTATTTACCCTATTGCTGACAGTGAATGGGTTAGTCCTGTTCATTGTGTTCCTAAAAAGGAAGTATTGCCGTTGTTCCTAGTGATAATGATGAGCTTATTCCTCAAAGAATAGTAGTAGGCTATAGGATGTGCATTGATTTTAGAAAAGTCAATAAAGTTACTAAGAAAGATCACTACCCACTTCCTTTTATTGATCAAATGTTGGAAAGGTTGTCTAAAAAGACCCATTTTTATTTTCTTGATGGTTATTCTGGTTTCTCTCAAATTGTCGTTAAACAGCAAGATCAAGAAAAAACTACTTTTACTTGCCCTTACGGAACTTATGCTTATAGACGTATGCCTTTCGGTTTATGTAATGCTCCTGCTACTTTTCAAAGGTGCATGTCTGCTATCTTCCATGGTTTTTGTGAGGAAATTGTAGAAGTGTTCATGGATGACTTTTTTGTCTATGGAACTTCTTTTGATAATTCTCTACACAACCTTGATAAAGTTTTGCAGAGATGTGAAGAAACTAATCTTGTTCTTAATTGGGAGAAATGCCACTTCATGGTTAATGAAGGGATTGTCCTCGGGCATAAAGTTTCTGAAAGAGGCATAGAAGTTGATAGAGCTAAGGTTGAGGCAATTGAGAAGATGCCATGTCCAAGAGACATCAAAGGTATTCGTAGTATCCTTGCTCATGCTGGTTTCTATAGAAGGTTTATTAAAGACTTTTCTAGGATATCAAAACCCCTCACTAATCTTCTTCAAAAAGATGTACCCTTCGTTTTTGATGATGATTGTAAGGAAGCTTTTGAAACTCTTAAGAAGGCTTTAACTACAGCCCCTATTGTTCAACCACCTGATTGGAGTTTACCCTTTGAAATAATGTGTGATGCTAGTGATTTTGATGTAGGTGCTGTCCTTGGGCAACGAATTGATAAAAAGTTAAACGTTATTCATTATGCTAGTAAGACTCTAGACGCTACTCAAAGTAATTATGCTACTACTAAAAAGTAATTTCTAGCTGTCGTTTTTGCTTGTGATAAGTTTAGGCCCTATATTTAGACTCAAAAGTCACCATTCATACTGATCATGCTGCTATTAAATACCTTATGACGAAGAAGGACGCTAAGCCTAGGCTTATTAGATGGGTGCTGCTTTTACAAGAGTTTGATCTACATATAGTAGATATGAAAGGTGTTGAAAACCCTATAGCTGATAATTTATCTCGATTGGAAAACATCTCTTTTGACCCTATGCCTGTTAATGATAGTTTCCCAAATGAACAATTAGCTGCAGTACGGGTAAGCTCGCGAGGGAGCCCTTGGTACGCTGATTATGCTAACTTTATTGTCTCCAAGTATTTGCCTCCAACTTTTACAGCTCAGCAAAGAAGGAAGTTCTTCTATGATTTGAGGCATTATTTTTGGGATGACCCACACTTATATGAGAAGGAGTGGATGGTATTATGCGAAGATGTGTTCCAAAATATGAACAAAAGGAGATATTCTGTAAATGTCATGGTAGTGCTTATGGAGGACATCATGCAGGAGATAGAACTGCACAAAAGGTCCTACAATGAGGTTTCTACTGGCCTACCCTTTTTAAAGATGCAAGAAAATTTGTTTTATCTTGTGATGAATGTTAGCGTGTTGGTAATATTTCTAGATGCAATGAAATGCCTATGAACTACTCTCTAGTTATTGAACCCTTTGATTGTTGGGGATTTGACTTTATGGGTCCTTTCCCTCCCTCAAAAGGTTACACTCATATTCTTGTTGTTGTTAACTATGTTACTAAGTGGGTAGAAGCCATTCCTACAAAGAGTGCTGACGGGGAGACTTCTTTAAAAATGCTTAAGGACGTTATCTTTCCTAGGTTTGGAGTGCCTAGGTATCTCATGACTGATGGGGGTTCTCATTTCATTCATGGTGGTTTTAGAAAGACCCTTGCTAAATATGACGTTAATCATAGAATTGCTTCAGCTTATCACCCCCAAACTAGCGGGAAGTAGAGTTATCAAATAGAGAAATTGAATCCATCTTGCAAAAGACTGTTAATAGATCTAGAAAAAACTGGGCTAAAAAGTTGAATGATGCTTTATGGGCTTATAGAACTGCCTACAAAAATCCTATGGGGATGTCTCCTTATAAAATGGTTTATGGGAAAGCTTGTCACCTACCTTTAGAATTAGAACACAAAGCTTACTAGGTAGTTAAAGAACTAAATAGAGATTGTAAGCTCGCTGGTGAGAAACAATTATTTGACTTAAGTTCTTTAGATGAATGGAGGAGTGAAGCCTATGAAAATGCTAGGCTCTTTAAGGAAAAGGTTAAAAGATGGCATGACAAGCGAATACTTAAGAGAGAATTTCATGTTGGTGAGAAAGTTCTATTGTATAGGTCTCGTCTGAGGTTTTTTGCAGCAAAGCTACTGTCAAAATGGGAAGGACCTTTCATTATTGAAGAAGTATACTGATGCACTCGACGATCGACATAGAGTTCGTTGGGAACCCCAAGAGGAAGGTATGATGAGTATAGCAGAAAGTTTTCCCTCAATTATGAAACCAAGGTTTAATCGAACCAGTAGGAGTAAGGAAACACCCCAAAGGTGTTACTAGCTGAGCTTTGGCAGGGCGCACTACCGGTGCTAGTAGCAACGTGGAGACCTGCACAACACAACCACAGAACTTTGTCCCCAACTTGCGATGAGGTTGTCAATCTCACCGTGTTTTGCAGAAAACAAAGGATTAAACATATCGAATGGAAAGAAGTAAAAGTTTGCAGAAAGTAAACACAAAGCAGAAACAGATTGTAGATTGTATGTAAAAGACAAGGACCAGGATCCATACTTCACTAGAGGTGGCTCTCCTTAGATAGATAACATGCTGGGTGAACAAATTACAGCGGGGCAATTGACAAACACCGAGAAAGCAATACATGCATATACTAATCATCTTGACTCCTTTGAGACTTGATTGGGCAATACAACATAATACATAGACCGCCATCCAACTGCATCTATGACTAATAATCCACCTTCAGGTTATCATCCGAACCCCCTCCAGTATTAAGTTGCAAGCAACAGATTATTGCTTTACGAACTGCGTGTAAGGTAAACAATACAATTGTTCTATGAACAAAGGATCGTTGTTTTCTCCCTAGTAGCAACAGCACATCTAGTACCTTAGAGATTTCTGTCACTTCCCCAGATTACCAAAGGCATGAACCCACTATCGAGCATAAATACTAACTCTTGGAGTTGCTAGCATCTACTTGGCCAAGATAGCTACTAACAACGGAAAGCATGCAAGATCTCAAATAACAAAGACATGATAGAATCAATAATCAATCTGAAATAGCATCTCAATATCCATCAGATCCCCACAAACACAACATGTATGGATTACAAATAGATGATCTTGATCATGAACGGAGCTCACAAGATCTAAACATGAAAGCACAAAGGAGGAGAAACCAGCCATCTAGCTACTACATGGATCCGTAGTCCAAGGATGAACTACTCACGCATCACACCGGAGGCTTGCATGGTGATGAAGAAGGCCTCCAGGGTGAATTCCCCTCTCCGGCAGGGTGCCGGGAAGAGCTTCAGATCCCTCCCGATCTAGGGATGGAGATGACGGCGGCTACAGACTCTTTCGTGGATTTTTGATCGGGTACTTAGGGTTTACGTCCCGAGGGCATCTTATAGTCAGAAGGGGAGGCCGAGGGGATTCCAGGGGCCACCACACCACCCCCTGGTGTGGGCCCAGCCTGGCCGCGCGGCCAGGTGGTGTGGCCGGCCTCTGGCCCTTCTCCGTCTCGTATTCTGGCACTTGATCCCTTCCGGAAAAATAGGCACTTTGGCTTTGTCCCGTCCAATTCCGAGAATATTCATTTTCTGACTTTCCTGGAACCAAAAACAGCAGAAAACAGGCAGCTGGCACTATGGTTCTTGTTAATAGGTTAGTCCAAGAAATCATATGAAAAGTACTCCAAAGTTGGAACAAAACACAAGAAAGTGGATAAAACCAAGCATGTAACATCATAAATTATAGATACATTTGCAATGTATCATATACCATTCAGGAGCAATAAAAATTTCTTCTTTAAAAGATAATACTACACGAGTAGTGAATGGGCAGCGACTCAAGAACTATATTGCTGGAGATTCTTACAATGAAGATGTTGATGCCTTTCAAGTTATAACTCCGGTGAAATTCATCAAGGACCAAATTTCAGAGACCTGCAGAGTCTGTTTTCAAATAGGTAACAGTTCTGGTAAGAAAAGTTCCACAAAAATACAATCCAACTATATTTTTGCAGTTTTTAGTCAATAAGGGAAGCTACGAAGCGAAAGAGGGACGGAAGCGGAGCCAGGGTGGCTCACACCACCCTGTGGCGCGGGCCCACCCCTGGCCACGCCACCAGGTGGTGAGTCCACCCCGGACTCCGCCTCCGACTCGTTTTCTCCCAGTACCTTCCTTTTGATATGAAACTTCGTAATATATAACCCCCCGGATCCCCCGAGGTTCGTATATCGTGTTCTCGTCGTGTTCTTGTTTCGATCTGTTTCTGCCAGGACATACTCTTTGAAAGTTTAGAACCACAATGGTGTCCGCCAAGGATAAAGGGAAGGAGCCTATGGAGGAAGACCTCCAAGACACCGGGAAGGAGAAGGAGATCAAGAGTGAAGGTGAAGAGGAGCAAGGCCAACATCCGCACATCGGCACTACCATTGCGAGCATTGGAGTGGTGACAAAACCTGCCAGGGTTAGAAGGACTGCACGAATGCAGACTGGGGGAAAGCTCCCCGTCACTGCTTGGCTCCATGGTCACTTCCTCCACGCACCAAGAATCCTTTCCATACCCTTATCCATGAGCATCAGTACCAGAATATGCCCAAGGGGAAATTACCCTCCAATTGGGATTTGCCTCGTTCTAGCCATGCAGGAAAAGAAGACTTCAAGGAGGAAGAGTGGGGAAAGAATAGCAAGAGCTGGGATTCGCAGCCTAACACGATCATGAGCCGCATCGAAGAAAATTCAAGGTTGATTCGTACTCTCACCTTTGAGATTGAGGACTTGGGGAAACTTATCAGAGGGCTCATCGATAGGATACCACCACTAACGAAGGAGTAATTCGTCATCAGGTTTGGCATCCCCTTGGTTTGTTCCAAGCTTGGGGGAGTGTCGCGGTATCACATCACTATCTTCTATCTTTTTAGCCTTATTAGTAGAGTCATATCATGAATAGAGAAGTTATTATGTAGGATGGTTTGCATTATGGAAGTGCCCCCTCTCTCGTTAGATATGTATCCCTTGGTGTGACTTGCCGTTATGGATTATTAATGAGAAGTTCTATCATTTACTCTTTTGCATAGCTTATATTAGTTTTCAATTCGTGGTTATATGATTGATCTTGTTGTTAGTATTGGTATCACTTTGGGATCATTGAGATAATTTAGTTGGTTTTGGCAAACCTGGCTCGGTCAGTAGCAACACTATATTTGAAGAGCTAAATGAAAAAGACAAAAGGACTCTAAAGAAAAATAATTCCATCATCTTTCTTTCTTGATTTTCTCATAAGTCTAGTATTCTCTAGTTAAGATCTTTTGTGCTTTCGAGGAAGATTGCATGTTTGTCTTTATCACTTGTATGTTTGTTTGTTTCCTTCAACTCTTATAATTGCTACCCAGCCTTGCTAGCCAAAAACCTGTACTAAGAGGGAATTCTTCTCGTGCATCCACTTCCTTAAACCAAAACCTCTGCCATTTGTGTCCACCATACCTACCTAGTAGAATTATTGCTATTCCAAATAATTCTTGTTTTATTTACCTCCCAAATTAAACTTGTTATGTGAAAAGTAGTGATTAAAGCTCTCACGAACTTGATGGCACACTTTACTTTCTTGCATTTAATAAACTTGAACCATTGGGTCCTTCTTTGTTGCGTATATGCTTGCGCTTTATGAGTTGAAGTTAGCAGAACCATGTATCATGGGGACCGCTTTCAACACTTCATTTGGTACTTTGTACCTAGTTGATATCATGTTCTTTTGCTTATGGATCCCGGCGGTGTGAAATAAAAGTGGAACTTGTAAGATCATGGAGTTTATATGTGTGTTAGAGAAACGCCTAGGCCGCTAGCCTAAGCCATGCCTAATCATGGTGGAAACTTGCAACATAACTATAGTGAGCATTCTATGAAGCATCCTCAATAAAAACCTATGAAAATAGCAAATAAAAAGATCGCTGAGATGCTCACTGTGTGCTTGCCTTGTCATTTTGATTATGGGATAGCTCTTGTGTCATGTGCAAGGGGTACCCCGTTGGCGGTTCTCAATGATACACATGTATTTACAATGACAAGAGCTTACTCGTGACTGAAGTTGAGTAGCATGAGGTTCGGTACTCGTAAGTAAGGGGCATGGGACTTCAACTTATAACTTGTCAAGCATATCCTCTTAGTTGTGTCACTTTAACCTTAACCACCAAAATATGCCTATGATAGGGGAAATGAGAGCTGAAAGCTAGTAAGTATCATAATTTTTCCAAGCTCTTTATGAGACTTACAATCCCTACTTCCCTCTGCGAAGGGCCTTTCTTTTACTTTTTAGTTGAGTCAGTAAACCTATTCCCTTCTATCTCAACAAGTATTTTGAGTTGTTGTGTTTCATTCATTCATATGATGATTTACTCAATCCTGTTTCTTATGTTCCTTGTTTTGCACATTGCTCTTATCTTGATGTTTACTACTTTGAAAGCTATCATTGAAAAACCAGTTATTTGTGAACTCCAGCAAACTATCAACTATTCTTCGACCAAGAGCTAAGTTTGACATTACCAATTATGATTTAGTTCATGTATCTTTATTGTGTTTCCTTTACTTATTACAAGTTGAGTTATATAATAGTGAGTTGTCTTCTATTATGATCTATGTATTTGATGAATGTGATGCTTCTTGTCCGTATTCTTTTATCGACTCTTCACTCCATAAACCTGAGGCCATGTTTATTGAGCTCAGTTTCGCTTGGGGACAAGCGAAGTCTAAGCTTGGGGGAGTTGATATGTCCATTTTGCATCACTATTCTATGTCATAATTCACTATTATTCATTGATCTATTTCGTATTGAAGGTGATACTTATGTTATTTCATCTGTTTTTGCATGGTTGATGACTTTTGGAGCATGGACCGCTACAGTCAGGATTCTGATGGAAAAGGTGTTGTTTGGAGGCAAAATTCGCGAAGATCAGAAAATCCGAGAAAATATACGGAAAATCCTATTTTTCCAGAAGACGAAGGAGGCCAGAAGGGGGGCTGGAGATGGGCCACAAGGGGCCCACACCACACCCTAGCGCGGGCCAGCCTACGCCGCGCCACCAGGTGGTGTGGCCGCCCTGGTCTACCCCTGGCACTCCCCTCTAGCGTATATTATCCTCCCGAAACCCTAAGACTCGGGGAGAGACCACAAAAAGATTACGCCGCCTCTACGGGGCGGAAAACACCGAGACAGAAAGATCTCTCCGGCAGACAAATTTCTACCGAGGGAATTCCTTCCCGGAGAGGGGAGATCGTCGCCATCAACACCACCATCAAGCTGGACTTCATCGGGATCATCATCATCATCACCACCATCATCACCATCACCACCCTCATCACCATCTCCATATTGCTGTAACAATTGGGTTGAATCTTGCATAAATTCATGGGGAAACTTTCCCGGTGTTGATTACTCTTTGTAGTTGATGCTATTGAGTGAACCATTGAATTATTGTTTATGTTCAGATTGTTATACATCATTATTCCATCTCTGATCATGATCCATATGATGTCTTGTGAGTAGTTAGTTTGTTCTTGAGGACATGGGAGAAGTCATGTTGTTAGTAGTGGAATTTGTGTTGAGAAAGATTCAATAGTTTGATATTTAAGTTGTGGTGTACTTCTTCTAGTGGTGTCATGTGAACGTCGACTACATGACACTTCACCTATATGGGTCTAGGGGAATGCATTGTGTATTTGGCTACTAATCGTAGGGGTTGACGGAGTGACAGAAACCTGAACCCCCGTTAAGAAACCATTGCACAAGGGACGTAAGGGTCTTAGAGTTTAAAGCTGTGGTTAGGTTTCTACCTTAATTACTTTCTTGTACTTATGGATGTTTGCAAGGGGTATACTCACAAGTATGTATTAGTCCTTAGGAAGCTAAAGACTTAGCAAGCTAAAGAAGATTAATCAACTATATGAAGCAAAAGCACTTGGCAGTCTTCCCATGTGTCCTCGGGAACATTTGGTCATCTTAAGTAATATAACTGGCTTGTCCTTTGCTGCATAAAGGATTGGGCCACTTGCTGCATTTATTCCTACTGTCTTTTATTTACTCGTACTTTGTTTACTTGCTTTATCGAAAACCCCTAAAAACCGTTTGCTAAGTATTTGTAGCCATACCACTAGCCAGCACCTTCTGCTCCTCGTTGGGTTCGACACTCTTACTTATCGAAAATACTGCGATACACCCCCTATACTTGTGGGTCATCACCGAGGCATAGGGGATCTTATCCATTATCTCTCTTTCTTCCACCGTAGCTGGAATTTGAGTCTTGCTCAATGTTTTGCCTTGCAACATAGGTAAGAACCCCTTCTTACTTCCATCCATATTAAACTTCTTTAATATCTTATCAAGGTATGTACTCTGCGATAGCCCAATTAGGTGCATTGATCTATCTCTATAGATTTTAATGCCTAATATATATGATGCTTCACCAAGGTCTTTCATCGAAAATTTGCTATTTAGATAACTTTTAACACTGTTTAAAAGATCTATATCATTTCCAATGAATAATATGTCATCCACATATAATATCAGAAATGCCACATTGCTCCCACTCACTTTCTTGTAAATACAAGCCTCTCCATAAGTTTGGACAAATCCAAACTCTTTGATCACCTCATCAAAGCGGAGATTCCAACTCTGGGATGCTTGCTTCAGTCCATAGATGGATCGCTAAAGTTTGCATACCTTATCAGCATCCTTAGGATTGACAAAACCCCTAGGTTGTATCATATACAACTCTTCTTTAATATTACCATTGAGGAACGCAGTTTTGACATCCATCTGCCATATTTCATAATCGAAATATGCAGCAATTGCTAACATAATCCTAACCGACTTAAGCATCGCTACGGGAGAGAATGTCTCATCGTAGTCAACTCCTTGAATTTGTCGAAACCCCTTTGTGACAAGTCGAGCCTTATAGATGGTCACATTACCATCAGCATCAGTTTTTCTTTTGGAAATCCATTTATTCTCAACGACCTTTCGATCGTGAGGTAAGTCCACCATGGCTTCTAGCCATTTGTTGGAATTCAGGCTCATCATCGCTTCTTCATACGTCGCAGGGTCATCCATTTCATCAACCATGAAATTCACAACAGGATTGCCATACAGTTCAGGAGATGCACGTGTCCTACTTGACCTGCAAGGTTTGGTAGTGTCCTCTTTCGGAGTTTCATGATCAATATCATTAACTCTCTCTTCATTAGGTGAAGTCAACTCCGAAACAATTTCCGATGCTACGCTACTCGCCATTTCATGAAGAGAAGGTTCAATAACCTCTTCGAGTTCTACCTTCCGACTACTCACACCTTTCACGAGAAACTCCTTCTCAAGAAAGGATCCATTCTTGGCAACAAAAACCTTGCCCTCGGATCTGTGATAGAAGGTATAACCAATCGTTTCCTTAGTGTATCCTATGAAGATGCATTTTTCCGCTTTGGGTTCGAGTTTATCCGGCTAAAGTTTCTTCACATAAACATCGCATCCCCAAACTTTAAGAAATGACAGCTTAGGTTTGTTTCCAAACCATAATTCATACGGTGACGTTTCAACGGATTTAGATGGTGCCCGATTTAAAGTGAATGCAGCGGTTTCCAGTGCATAACCCCAAAATGACAGTGGCAAGTCAGTCAGAGACATCATAGATTGAACCATATCCAATAAAGTACGATTACGACATTCCGACACACCATTACGTTGTGGTGTTCGGCAGGCGTGAGTTGTGAAATTATTCCACACTCTTTCATGTGTGTGCTAAACTCGTAACTTAGATACTCACCTCCACGGTCGGACCGCAGAAATTTGATCTTTCTGTTACGATGATTTTCCACTTCATTCTGAAATTCCTTGAACTTTTCAAAGGTTTCAGACTTGTGTTTCATCAAATAGATATACCCGTATCTACTCAAATCATCCATGAAAGTAACAAAATAACAATATCCACCTCGTGACGACACACTCATTGGTCCACACACATCAGTATGTATGATTTCCAATAAATTTGTCGCCCGTTCCATTGAACTGGAAAACGGCGTTCTAGTCATCTTGCCCATAAGGCATGGCTCACATGTATCAAATGATTCAAAATCAAGTGATTCCAAAAGTCCATCAGAATGGAGTTTCTTCATGCGTTTAACGCCAATATGACCTAGACGGCAGTGCCACATATATGCAGATATATCATTATCAAGTTTAATCCTTTTAGCATCAACATTATGAATATGCGTAATACTACTATCGAGATCCAATAGAAATAAACAATTCAACATAGGTGCGTGACCATAAAAGATATCATTCTTATAAATCGAACAACCATTATTTTCATATTTAAAGGAATAACCACTTTGCATCAAACACGATCCGGATACAATGTTCATGCTCAGTGCAGGCACCAAATAATAATTATTCAGATTTATAACTAATCCCAATGGCATATGGAGAGGTAGCGTCCCGATGGCGATCACATCAACTCTTGATCCATTGTCGACCCGCATCTTGACCTCATCCCTTGCTAGTTGTCGCTTGTTCCACAACCCCTGAATCGAGTTACATATATTAGCAACTGATCCTGTATCAAATACCCAGGTGCTACTGCGAGTACTAGTCAAGTACACATCAATAACATGTACTCCCTCCGTTTCATAATATAAGATGTTTTAGCTTTGTGAAAGAAGTGTATCTAGTCCACTTTTAGTGTGTAGGTTCATCTAGGTTTGGAGTGAACCTACACACTAAATGTGGTCTAGATACATTTCCTTCATAAAGCTAAAACATCTTATATTTTGAAACAGAGGGAGTATATCACATATACCTTTGTTTGCCTTGCCGGCCTTCTTGTCCGCCAAATACTTGGGGCAGTTGCGCTTCCAATGGCTAGTCCCCTTGCAATAGTAGCACTCGGTATCAGACTTAGGGCCAGCTCGGGATTTCTTTTCAGGTGCGGCAACAGATTTGCCACCCTTCTTTCCCTTCTGTTTGCCTTTCTTGTCCTTCTTGAAACCGGTGGTCTTATTGATCATCAACACTTGATGTTCTTTCCTAATCTCCACTTCTGCAGTCTTAAGCATTGACAGAAGCTCGGGAAGAGACTTCTTCATGCCCTGCATATTATAGTTCATCACGAAGCTCTTGTAGCTAGGTGGCAGATATTGGAGAACACGATGTATGCCTAAGTCAATGGGAATCGTTATTCCCAAGGACACAAGCTTATCGGCGTCCCCAGACATTTTGAGTACGTGCTCACTAACGGAGTTGTTTTCCTCCATCATGCAGCTAAAGAACTTTTCAGAAGCATTATAACTCTCTACGGCAGCACGGTATCGAAAATCATTTTCAATTCTCCCATGGTATCAAAGGCATTGCCATTTTCGAAACGCTTTCAAAGTTCTGGCTCTAACTCATACAGTATGCCGCAATGAACTAAGTTGTGGTCCTCCTGACGAGTTATATAGACATTCTTTTCCTTGTCAGGGGTATCATGAGCTGGTGGGGGCCTAGCGGCACCTCTAGCACATATTGCTTTTGTGCAGCAGTGAGGAGAATCCTCAAATTCATAACCCAGTTGGTGAAGTTGCTACCATTCGCAGCAAGTTCCTCTTTCTCCATGAACACATTGAAATTAAAAGCAGGTGGTGCCATCTACAACAGAATTTGTAAAGTTTATTTAGACTAAGTTTATGATAGAGTGAGTTCAACTAATCCAAATTACTAATGAACTCCCACTCAAAAACGACATCCCTCATGTCTTTTTGGTGATTACATGAACCAAATCCACTACACCAAGTCCGATCATCACGTGAGTCGGTGTAGCTTCAAAGGCGAGCATCTATATGGGCATCATATCAACTATATGAATCATGCTTAACCTTTTGGTCCATGTTCCGAGGCCATGTCTATACATGCTAGGCTCGCCAAGTAAGAACCTTAGTATTCGCGTGTGTAAAACTATCTTACACCCGTTATATGAAAGCGTAGAGTCGAGTACACCCGATTATCACGTGATGTCTCGAAACACGATCCACAGAACGGTGCATACTTAAGGAAGAACACATTTTATATTGATATCTAAATGAGGGATCATCTTACAATGCTACAAAAAGCGTCAAACTAGCAGTATAAGATGCTAACATCTAATGTGTAAAGTGAGATGATATGGTCCATGCATTTGATCTCTATCATTTGCATCGTGGTATGATCTCTATCATTCCTTTGTGTGTAAGGCCAAGGTCTATGGAACTTACACGTTGAGTGTGTTGTAAGAGTATCTATCATACATCTACTTACAACAATACCATATCAAGACACTAGCCCAGCAACGATCTAAACTAGAAGCCTCTAATTTATCAATTGCAAGTTTTACGTGGCTTAGGGCTTTCGGAGATAGAACCGGTCTTACCTACGAACATGAACCACAACGAGGATAACCAAGTTATTAGCAACTCGTTGTAAATCAGATATTGACTATAGTAGGAGAGACAGACACCCGCCAGCCACTTATGCAAAACAAGTTGCATGTTAGTCGTGGAACCAGTCTCATGTACGATGACATGTAAGGTTGGTCCGGGCCGCTTCATCCCACTATGCCACCAATATCCAAAATACATAGAAGATGCAATAACATGATCATCATCGCCCACATATAAACATATGTGTACTACCCGTACAAAGCACCTACACATAGATCAGGCTCTGATACCACTGTTGGGTCCGCAGCATAGAAATCAAATATTTTCCTACGATGAGAACTATACGCCAAGATCTATCTACTAGATACAGAGCAACAGGTGAACATACATCCATCGAGAACTTACCCTCGAAGACAACGAGTTTTGTTAACAAGTAGGAACTCGTGGTTGATGCAGTCGTACACTTGCGGATCTCAAGATCGTGTGGAAGTCCGAGTGCCGCAAATCAGCAGCGCATCCGTCCTCGCACACACGTTCAAGCCACCGAACAACCTCCACCTCCTTGCTCCAGCGATGCAGCAGAAGCAGCAACTCCTGCCAGACGAAATGCCACCGGGAACATGTATCTCGCTAATTCGAGACCATGGGGGAATAATTCTAGAGGGGGAGAGAGATCCTTCACGAGGAGGTGTGAGGAAGAAGGAGGAAGAGGGGGGGCTTTTATAGGAGGAGGGGGGTACCCCCTCCATGGCCGGCGCCTCATGGAGGTGACCCCTCACCTCCTCCATTCATGTGGTGGTAACTTCCTCCACATTAAAATGCCTCTTCACATTCCCTTTTAAAGTCTCCACTTTAAATGCATTAAAATTCTCTAAGTTTAATGCTCTCTCATTTAATAAAACTCTTTTATTAAATTTATTCAGAATTTTGTTAATTACTTTAATTAACAAACATTCACATAAAACCCCTTGCAACATTTCAATATCACATGCAGAACCACTTTCTGCAATTTCACCCGAAACAATTCCGGTTTCTATCGAAACAATTCCTGCGCTTTGCAATCCTTTCTCTGAAACATATGTGCTCCAAAATGGTGTCCGGTAACCTATAAGTGTGTCACCCTATGGTTCGCAAATAATGCAGACATGATTGAGACTCCTCTCAGATCAATAATCAGAAGCGGGACCTGGAGATCCATACTGACTCCTACATATTCAACGATGACTTCTATGATCGTGAGAACCTTTAACGCTAGTAACTTAATCCCTTTGTCTCATGATATAATACATGTCCGAGATTCGATCATCGGTATTCAAATACCTAGTTTGATCTCATTACCGACATGCACTCTTTTCTCGTTCCCGTGATATAACATTCTAGTGATCACATCACTTGCTTGCAAGCTATCTTAATGTGATATCACCGAGAGGGCCCAGAGTATATCTATCTGTCATCGGGATTGACAAATTCCACTCTTGATCCATGAGCCTCAACATAACACCTTCGTAGCACTGAACCCATCTTTATAGTCACCCTGTTACGGTGTGACGTTTGATGTTATCAAGATACTCTTCTGGTGTTAGCAATTAACATGATCTCATAGTCTAAGGATAAAGATTACTTCGTATGATGTTATAGCAATATAAACATAATGACTTGATTCTAATGCTATACTTCGGATGAATGTTCATCACATCATTTCACAAATGTTGTGACCTTGTTATTAACAATATCCAATGTCCATGATCAGGAAACCTTGATCATCTTGTTAATCAACAAGCTAGTCTATAAGAGAGGCATAACTAGGAACCCTTTTTGTTTATTAAACACACATGTATTGATGTTTCTGATCAACACAATTATAGCATGCAAAATAAACATCTATCATATACGAGGAATACATAATAACAACTTTATTATTGCCTCTCAGGGCATATTTCCTTCATAATGGGCCCTCTCCCCTCCGGGAATTGGCCCATTAAGCATTTGACCTTTTAATTGATTTTTCTCTTTATTAAATAATTATGAATAAATGATTAAATCAATATTTAACATTCATTCACATATTATTCAACCTACGTGGCTGTGGAACACTTCCACCTCCACTCCGGACATCCTCCGGACTTACCTAAACCCTTCCGGTTTTCTCTCTACTATTCTTCGGTAATTCCACCGATCCTATAAACAATCTCTAAGCATCATCAAGCCCTTAAGCGTGATACCCCACGGTTCGGGAACACTCTAGACATGGTCGGGACACTCCCGCACCAATGATCGACAGAGGGACCTGGATGGCCATGTGACCCTTGTGCGTTCCACAAAGATCTTTTGTCGTTTGAACTAGGACAATCGTGTCTTATTACCTTTGTCTCTCGATACTTGCATTGCTCGAGATCTAATCAATGACATCGCCATGTCGTGTTCAATCTCGTTACTGAACAATGCTACTTGACTCGTTCCAACAAGTGTAATCCCCGTGATCAAATCACACGCTGCGTAGCTATTGGATATAACCTCTCTGAGTGGGCCCTTCGAGTATCTTCCCGTCACATGGAAAGACAAATCCCGCTCTTGACATATATTGCCTCAACGGTTTCCTCCGAGTACCTGAACACACCTTTATAACCACTATATTACCAAGTGGCACTTGATGCTATCAAAGCACTCTCGGGAGACAGTGGTTGATATAGCCTCGCAGTCTAAGGAATAGTCTACGAGGATCCATTTCTAATCATCATAACTTGAACTTCGTGACATGATCGGGTCATGATGTTTAGGTTGGGTATTGGTTCATCATCTCATTCTTATAATGAGATGACTCCATTTCCAACTGGCATAAATGCCACATGATCAGGAAACATGATCATCTGTTAACCAATGAATCAGTGACTAGAGTTTCACTAGGAACCCCTGGTTGTTTGTATATCACACGTGTATTGATGTTTCCACTCAATATAGTTATAGCATGATATAAAACTTAATCATAAACTATATGAAATATGATAATAGTCCTTAATACTATTTGTCTCTAGGGCATATTTCCAACAGTCTCCCACTTGCACTAGAGTAAAAATACACTAGCTGCATTTGTTCTCAATCATTGGCACCATATCCGGTACCCTGAACATGCTTGCTCATGGAAGAGGTTGAGTCTTGGGTCTGTACTTTATAGTCCCAAATTATTTGCAACTTACTAATGTCACCTTGATTGACATTCATACTTTATCATCACATGATAGCATCTGTGTGTATGCATCATCGCTATGGCAGCAGAACGAGGCTTGATTCCAGGAGCCTACAGTGACTTTAGATCAACCTCGAGGGATTTCTCATGGGAACTATGCCCTAGGACACATCATTCTACGTTAAAAGCGAACTAGCCCCGCCATAACATTATACAACACTTTAGATGGTACCTTTATCTATTATTATAAAGGTATTCATTTAAGCACCAGTGCACTCTGTGCAACTTTCGATGTTTTGTTCACCTCGCTTCCTACTTGACTTTAATCGATATCTACAGGAGTTTCCAACATATTCCCTTATAACATAACCCTTTATGTTTTAAGATATGTCATCCTTTATGGATTTGGAAAACATGTCTGTAGTTCTCTATTAGACACTACGGATAAACTTAGCTCAACAATCAGTGATTCGAACTTAATCACTTTTAAACGTTCCTTATTTGGATCACATATTATGCTAAGTTATCATCATGGTTTACTAAGACAGAACATATGTCTCAACATAGTGGATGACGATCATCCTTTTTCTTTCTATCAACCATAGATGTTAAACTTAATACTATTCCTAATTTGAGTTATTAAGGACCAGTTCCTTAATTAACTTCTATTCTGAAACCCCTTTCAGAATCCCTTAAGGAATACTACATAATATCATAATACACCTATTATCAACTTCTACATCTTATAAATCATTATTTATAAGTATTTGCACTTTCATTCTTAACACAATTAAGAATTACTCCCATAAGCTCCTACTCAAAAATATATCATTCACATATTGTTTTAGGAAGACTTTCATAGCTCCCACTCAATTTTTTGCAAATTGCATATCCACTCACTGTTTTGAATCAACTTCAAAATCCCTTGATCAAATATCAAACTTGGAGATTTACTATGAGATACTAGTACAGTTACTAGTTTTAAATCCTCTAGACATGAATGTAGCATCCCAATTGTCTAACAATTGTAATGCTACTTGGTCTAGTAATATAATGGCTACTTCAAATATATAATTGTTGCATCATCATTATATCATGCTCATGTCATCATGCCTCCTTGCATTTGAGCATCATATAAAACCCTTTTTGTGTTGGTTCTTCTCTCATATGCATTGTAAATTGTATTTGCCTCTTGATATTGTATTTGGTTATTGATATATTGTTTAATGCCCAAGTTGAGTTGGGGGCATATCTTTTATTCCACTCCACCACCTTTCTTTGGCTTCATCTAAATTCCACCACCCTAGTCAGATATGAGCCATTGCTTTTCTTTTGCTATTTAATTCTAGCTCATATGTGTTGGTGTGGATCCATTCTATGTCTACATGTTCCATATATGAAGTATGTTGTTTTCACAATATCAATTATGTGGAGCCTCATGGCCACCTTTGAATGCCATGTGAGTAGAATCTTCTTTTCACCTTCCATATGGTTGTTTTGGCTATTTGAGCTTGTTTAAATATAATTGTGGTCAAATAATCTTTTAGTGGGATATATACACTAGCATGGCCTATTATATTCAACCATGCTCGAATCTACCATTCCCATATATTCATCAAGCTTGTATCTAGTGGGTTGGAATTTATTCCAAATAGTGATGTGCATGCATGTAATAAGTTCCCTTATGTACTATAGTTGTTTTTACAACTAATAGAAGTGGCTATTCACATTCATGCATGCCCCATGCAACATCACCATCCCCTTCTCCCTTACCCATTCATGTGAGTTTGTTTGAGGTTTTTCTTCATTTATTTTGTGTGGTTTTCAATCACTTGGACATCTCTTTGCTAACAAGTGGTTTTCCCTCCCTCTCTTTAAACCCTACCTTGATCTACCCCTCTCTCCTAACCCCAACCTGATGGCCTCTCTAGCAAACCCTAGTCCCCTCCCTCTCTCTCGGCCTCTCTCCTCTCTCACCTAGCTGGCCCCACCTGGTCACCCTGGCCCCACCTAGCTACCCCATCCCTAGCAAAACCCTAACCCGAGCCTCCCCCTAACCAACCCTAGCTCCATACCGAGCCTATCTCTCTCCCTCTCTTCCTGCATGCTAGCCCCACCACGTGCTACCTCTCTCCCTGGGCCACCGTGCAGCCTCACCCCCGCCTTGCCCTGCCCTGGGCCAGCCCCGGCCAGCTCGACCACGTGACCGTGGAGGAGAAGAAAAGGTGGCACCGAGCCACCTTTATCTACCCACCCCTGTCGCGGCTCCTCCTCCCTCCCTCCTTTTCCCTCCTCCCACACGGCTTCTCCTGCATCGCCAGATCCCCTCGAGCCTCCCCTCTCCTTCCCCTTCTTCCTCTCCGACCACCAGCAGCCGACGCCGCCCGCCGCCAGCACATCGTCGCCTCGTCGATCCAGCCGTCAAGCACGTCGTGGAGGTGGCCTGGGCGACCGAGAGGGATCCTCTGCTTCTCCCTGTACCCGCAGACGTGAAGGAGGAGCCCCAGGTTGATCTGCACGCCGACACGTTCCGCCGGAACCCTAGCTACACCCGGCCTCTGCCTCGGCGACGACCCGCTTCTCCTCTGCCCGATCTGACCACACCAACCCAACCTCGGTGAGCGCCAAATCCTCCCTGACACCTCCTTCCTCGCCGATGCATCCTGTTCTCGTCGGACCACTTGTCGAGCGCCCTCTGTGCGCCGGCGAGTGCGTGCACCTGTTCGCCGCTGCGTCGCAGAACTACTCCTAGCCGCGTGCCCGTACCCAGCAACCACACCCAGCCTAGCCCAGTGGTCACCGCCGCCCGCGCGCGCGCCCGCGACGCGAGTTCGAACCCCACGCGCCGTGCCTCGTGTCGGTCGGCACCGATCTGTCCACGGATCAGAGAAAGGAGATCTACAGTACGGGCCGTGTCGTTTTACAGAAAGCCCCTTTTTGTTTTCTCGCCTCAACCCGCGCTCCTAGAGGTCCCACTAGTCAGCCTCCGTGGCCTTCTTCCAGAAAACCCCCTGGCCTCTTTTAACCTCAACCCGTGCTCCAGCTCAACCCCATCTGTCAGCCTCCGCGCGTTCGGCCACTGGCACGTGGACCCGTAGCCTCTGGTCCCACCTGTCCACCGCATAGGCTAGCACAGCTCGCGGTGAGGAAAGTCCAACGCGCGCCGTTTCGCCCAGTCAGCACATGGCCCCACTTGTCTGTGTCTTTGGCTAGGTGTGGCTGAGTAACAAAAGTTTCTGTTTATTTCTGTTTTAATTCAAACTTTTCCAAATTAAATTAAATTCAAATTTCAAATCTGTTTTCAAATAACTTTTAAAATATAAATCCAAATAATACAAATAATATATGTTTTGAAATCAGAAAAATGTGAGGAATTCAAATATGCCATCCAAAATATATTTTGGACACTTTATTTTTCCAAGTTGGTTTAAATTACAATAAAATGCCCTTTTACCTTAATTAATTAATAACTTTTGATTTATAACTCCAAATTTAACAAATAATATGTCTAAAATGATTAGCTCGATGAGACCTTTCTGTTTATGCATTCCATTATCTGTTTTGCAACATGCATCATATAAATATAATGTGTACAGCAACTAATGTGAGGTTAAAATGTGGTCAAAACTCAATAAAATGCTTTATTATTGTATTCCACACCTCACCCATGCCATGCTACCTTATTGCCATGCAAATTGTGCATCATTCATCATGGCATGATTGTTTGCTTGATGCATTTATTCATATGCTTGTGCACTTTTTTTATGTTGGCCCTTGTTTGTTTGGTTCTTCTTCGAATAGACGCTGAGCAGGGGATATACCAAGAGAACCAGGAGCACTACCCAGATCCTTCTCTCGCTTCAACTGAGCTGCCAGGCAAGCACTACCACATGCTTGCATACATATAGTACCTATTGCCTCTATCTTATTCTTGCATCATTGAGTCGCGATTGCATTAAATTGAATCCCAAGTATTGCATAGCCTTTATTTTTAAACCCCACCGAAGCTTGTTCCTCCATCCCATGAGCCATTACTACAGGAGTTGTTTGAGCCATGCGAGTCGTAGAACAGCATGTGTAGGGTATGTGAGTGTCTGATGGATAACGAGGTACCTAAACAACTTAACCTGAGTAGTAATGGGATAACTAATGAAAGTGGCATAGGTGAGCCATATTCGCTATTTGGTTTTTCAGGCTCACTTGTGTCCCGTAGGACCCCGGGTACTTGATTCCTGTTCCTTGAATATTCGCGCTATCCACATCCGGGAGGCTTATGAACCCCCCTGAGCCAGAGCTTGATTCATTCTTATTTCTTGGGGCCACAAACTAGTTTGAGGTTTTATTTACTATCCTGTACTTATGCCATGCTTTACTGCTTTATTTAAATTGTGCGAGGTACTGCACCTGTACTGTTTAGGGCCGTGACCCGTTTTCACTGTATCGACAAGCCCAGTCACACTTTCGGGTTCCCAGTCGTTTACAGCCGGCCACACAAACCTTGAGTCCGTCTCGTAGCCGGCCAGCTTCGTTGCGGGTAGCTTAATGGGGTGGCCCCCTGAAATATTTCTGAATCCTGTGATCGCTTTGTCGTGACTGCCTCGTTGGTTTTGATTTGGTTTTTCCGAGGTTGATCGAGTGTGTGTTGCTATTTGTGCACCCCTGCAGGGTAAAACTTTCTGAAAGCCGTGTCCATGGTTATGGACGACTTGGAGCACAGTTTCTCGATCATAGACAAGTATAACTAAAGTACCGCTTCTAAATTGACTAAATAACTGACTAGTAAGTAGTGCAACACTCATGGAATGGTTAATAAAACTGCCAACGGATGGGGGGTTGTTCGTCCGCTTCCTCGTTGGTAAGCGAGGAGGAGGATGGATCTGTGGATATTACCGTTATCACTGTTGTTAATAATTCACGGACATCCGTCTATCTCTAGTTAGGCGGATGGTTAGCGAGTATCTCTAGAATTGTTAGGGTTTATCTTTTGCTGCAATTGCGTCACCCCAGGTTGTGTCCCCTTTAGAGGCATAAAGACTTGCTGAGTACCCCTAGGGTCTCACACGATAAATTGTTTGATTCAGATGAACAGGTGAACCCGCAAGATGGATACTGGGTGGAGGAGACGGACGATGTGGGCAACGATCATTCGGTGTAGAGATTCCGGGAACGGGGATCCGTGAGATCTGTGGGCGGGATGTGCTTATTTATGGGGCATCTTATGCCGATTTGCTTCTTATCCGTACTCGGATTTTGTCTTCCGCTTCTGCCTGATACTCTGATGTTTGATGTATGAGGAGATATCCTAAACTATTATATCTATCTAGGATATTTGGATCTTGCCGTATGGCGTTGCTATATTTCCTTTCTTTTAGATGGAATGACTCTGAGAACCATTGTATGGTGGCTTGCATACATACTCATTTGTGTATGTAGTTGATCCCTTCGCCTGCCGATTACGCCGCCCGTTCTTGTCCCGATGTTTGGAAATGGTTAGGACGGCCGAAAGGTCTACCTGTGAGTGGCATTTGGGCCCCACCGCACTATTTTAACCATTTCCGCTCATCCAGGCTTGTAACTAGGAGCGTAATTCACCGAGGTAGTTACAATGAAGCACACATTAATCAAATTCATTTGGATTTGTCCAATACTTTACAAATTGTGCTTTTGTCATTCACCCCCTTTTCCACTATGGCTTTGTAGTCATTTGGGAAAATTCAAGAAACTCCTTTTACTTGTGAGATTCAGCAACGAATTGCTTCCTAACCTCAAGTGATTTTTTGCTTTTAGGATTTCTCATAGTTTTAGTTTACCATTATTTCCTTAGTAGTTCGTAGGTATGTCATATTCCAAGAATCATGACAAATGATTCACAAATGTCTCCATACAAGATATGGATTACATTTTGAATCCTACTTTATGTAGTGAAAACACTAGTAGGGAAAACGCAATGATCAATAGCATTGATTCTTTCCTTCTGTGAAGAGAATCATTCAGGAACATTGTCCGTTACACTTCTCAACACTCTTATGCAGGGATATGAATCCTCATCGTGTTTTTACTAATTTCCATTTGCTCCATAATCGAGAAATATCACTAACAGTGAGCTTTCTCAAGAATGCACCAAAATCCAAGCAATACTTTTTTTGCTTCTCTTTTGGTCTAGCTATGGATTTTGTATTCAAAGTTTCCAATGAATACTCTACAAGGACTTATTCGTTATTGTTTTGGTTATATCGAATAACCCCAAAACTTTCACGAATTCAAATGGTTCACTACATTCTAACTGAGTGCTAACTATTTCTAACTAATGCTCTCTACATCTACACTGCAACGATTTATTTGGTGCCTTCTATTCACCCACTTTGATATCCAATATCACATTGTGATGCTTTGCATTTTGACATTTCAAAACGCTTTGCATTCCACAATTTCTTTTATGTCATTCTTATAAAGTTGAATTTCATTACTATTGATCAAATCATAGTAATTAGATTCCCTTTTATATTTATACCCTTTTATAGATGAAACTCTTTGATCAAATCAAATAGTTTCATATTCATGTTTCCTTTGGTAAACTTCTTTACACATTTAAACAATCATATTATGATAATTACCATTTTTGTTAAAACGCAATACATCGAATATGTATTTACTTTTAACAATTCATTAACCACTTTGTATTCAAGTAATACACGGTGTTCAGGTTATTTTGCCGAACTTAGGCATGATTTATATGTGATAAGAAATCAAATGACTTTCACATATTATCACATAACTTTGAATTTAAACAATGGGTTTCATTCCGAAATGAAATATCATTTAAGTTAGGTATTTTAAGGCATTTTTAATATTTTACAAATGTTCATGCATTATCAATTAGTTTCAAACAACAAGGATAATTCACACATAATCAAACAAGATATGAACACGAATAGAAATCATTCATAAGAGTGGAACAACTATTTGTTACAAACTCATATGAATAACCGTCTCACAAAGTGTGAGATGCGCTAAAGAAGTTCACAATCTCTTGATTACAATAATCATCCTAAAACATAAACTAAATGATAAATGTTGAGGGAGAGTGTCGTCGGCCATCATCATCATGCTCGCCATCAACACGCAACGTCACCTCCTCTCCAACAAGCACCTCTCATGCAGAAGGACATGTTTTCAGCAAAACAGAACAAGTATCAGATATACTTAACACTGCAAATGTGTTTGCAAGATTATAACATTTATAAAACTGTATATCAAATATATACCTTTGTCATTGATGACCTGAGCGACATCTGGTTCAACCAACACATTCCTGAGATGTGTCACGAACCGGTGGAACTCCATTGATTCCGCATGGCCCCTCATTATGCAAGTCCTGACTTGTGCTTGGTAGCTTGGTGGCAGCGACCGCAGCACAACGCCGTTTGCAAAAGAGCCCGTCATCCAGCTATCCAGGAAGTATGCAGGCCTCATGTACACATCATGCATGCGCTCCAAGTGGTCGTCCAGTGATGAGTTCTCCTCCATCTTAATGGAGAGGAAGTCTCCCATCAGCTCATGCTCCCATATGTGTCCTAAGCTGTAGCATCACCGAACGAGGGTTCACATCACCCACGAAAGGCCACAGCTCATCCACCATTCCGAAATGCATGGTAACTGAAATGAAGGAGGCCATCTCACGACGGAGATAGCGGTCTTTCTGTTGCTCTGGGGTCTCTAGGTCAGTGGGCTAATCCAAATCCATCCCGTCAAGTATGTAGTCGACCACGTCATTCTCGCTAAGGAGAACGTGGAGACGTGCAACCCATATGGAGAAGTTTGATCCATCTAATATGAGCTTCTCTCCTTCTAACCAATCAATCGTCAACAAGAAAGGTGCCATCTACATTTATAATTGCAAAAGGAATTTAGACTAAGATTATAATTAAATGAGTTAATAATAACTCCACTTAGAAACACCTATCCCCATAAGGGTTCCTAGTGATAACACGGCCCCTATCAGCCACATATCCCCCGATTGACACGACCATCGATGTGGGTTCAAAGGTGGACGCTAAACATCGATCACATCATTCATGCGACTTGTGCTTGATCTTTCGACCATCCGTGTTCCAAGGCCACGCTTCTATGGCGTGCTAGGCTCGCCAACTCAACCTTAGTGTATTCGCTGTGCAACATGGCTTACACCCACTATATGCGAATGTAGATATGTCTGACACCCAGGCCTGTACCCTGGATCGCCTCATACCGAAAAACTTTCTTGGTGGTGCAGACTAAGGGGGAATACAATCGTTGGTAATTTTAACAGGGATCATCTTATTAGGCTACCGTCGAGTATCTAATACCAGCACACAATAAGATATACAAACAATAACATTGAATGTAAATGTGATGTGATATGGTCCTTCACGTCGTGATCTCCATCCGTCGTCACCGGATTCCGGCGCCAGGGTTCCGGCGCCATAGACACCAGGGTACCGGTGTCATTCCGGCGTGGTAGTCCGTCACCTCCATGACTATCTACTACTACATAACAAAATGTAATCAGTTTACCTTTTCCACAACCATATCACAAAGCAACGCCCCCCTGCAAAACAAAGTTAGATGCCTCTACTTTATCTTTGCATGTTTTACGTGGCTGAATGGGCTTTCACACAAGAACCATTCTTACCTACGAACTTTCAGCACAACGATGATCAAGTAGTTGTCTCTACTACACCCCTTTCAGGGCCCTCCGTTGCAAATGGCATACCAACTAATGCGAGAGAGACAGACACCCCCATAAGCCACTTTATACGGTACAAGCCGTATGTCAAGTGTGGACCAGTCTCGCGAATGAACGCGTAAAGTCGGTTGGGGGCCGCTTCATCAAGCATTACTGCAGTATACACAAGTACATGTGGGAGGGTAACAACTAAGAGATCAACGCCCACACGCTACATCTCGTGTGTTCTACCCGTACTAGCATTACTACGCATAGATCTAGCTCTGATACCACTGTTGGGGTTCCGCGTATGAAAACAATAAATTTTACTCTACGCCCCTGAACTCCTGAAGCTGCCAGGACCTATCTATTAGTAATACAGTAACGGGAGGGGCTTTTCACGAACTTACCCTTGAAGATCGAAAAGCGTTGTCAACGCTTAGGAGAGCGTGGTTGATGTAGACGAGCCGAAGCCAACCTCAAGGTCGTGATGAAGTCCTTGCGCTCCTTTGGCTCCAAGGACTTGAGTGCCTCAAGTGCGACACCTCGCGGGGGGTTACACACGTCCGGTGCCTGATGATGACTCCCGCTTCCCCGATCCAGCAGCAGTTGCGGAAGTAGAGCTCCCGGATTCGAATCCCGCAGCGCGACGGCGCTCCGCGGTGAAGATGTCTCCCATTCGAGCAGTCCAGACTTGGGACCACGGTCACGAGAGAGAGAGGGGGAGAGAGAAAATATCAATTAGAGGTCCTCCCAAAAGTGAGAAGACCATTATTGATTATTGGTGTATTTAATTTGGCCAAATACCCCCACTATATATAGGGGAAGGGGAGGTACTACCTCCCTCAAAGTCCCGGGGTGGGACTAAAGGAGAGGAGGGGGGAGGGGTGGCACTGCCGGCCACCCCCATGGGCCCCACGCAGGGGGCTGGCCCACTAGGGCGTCGGCCACCCCCTTGGCCCCTTCTCCCTCTCTCCTTTCCCCTAATGGGCCCTCTCCCCTCCAGGAATTGGCCCATTAAGCCTTTGACCATTTAATTGAATTTTCTATTTATTAAATAATTATGAATAAATGATTAAATCAATATTTAACATTCATTCACATATTATTCAACCTCCGTGGCTATGGAACACTTCCACCTCCACTCTAGAAATCCTCCGGACTTACCGAAACCCTTCTAGTTTTCTCTCTACTATTCTTCGGTGATTCCACCAATCCTATAAACACTCTTTAAGCATCATCAAGCCCTTAAGCGTGATACCCCATGGTTCGGGAACACTCCAGACATGGTCGGGACACTCCCGCACCAATGATCGACAGAGGGACCTGGATGGCCATGTGACCCCTATGCGTTCCACAAAGATCTTTTGTCGTTTGAACCGGGACAATTGTGTCTTATTCCCTTTGTCTCTCGATACTTGCATTGCCCGAGATCTGATCAATGACATCGCCATGTCGTGTTCAATCTCGTTACTGAACAATGCTACTTGACTTGTTCCGATAAGTGATATCCCCGTGATCAAATCACATGATGCGCAGCTATTGGATATAACCTCTCCGAGTGGGCCCTTCGAGTATCTTCCCGTCACATGGACGGACAAATCCCGATCTTGACATATATTGCCTCAACGGTTTCCTCCGAGTACCTGAACACACCTTTATAACCACTGTATTACCAAGTGGTGCTTGATGTTATCAAAGCACTCTCGGGAGACAGTGATTGATATAGCCTCACGGTCTAAGGAATAGTCTACGAGGATCCATTTTTAATCATCATAACTTGAACTTTGTGACATGATCAGGTCACGATGTTTAGGTTGGGTATTGGTTCATCATTTCATTCTCGGAATGAGATGACTCCATTTCCAACTGGCATAAATGCCACATGATCAGGAAACATGATCATCTGTTGACCAATGAATCAGTGACTAGAGTTTCACTAGGAACCCCTGGTTGTTTGTATATCACACGTGTATTGATGTTTCCACTCAATACAGTTATAGCATGATATAAAAATTAATCATAAACTATATGAAATATGATAATAGTCCTTACTACTATTTGTCTCTAGGGCATATTTCCAACACATCCTCAGACCAATGATCAAGTCGAGAAGGCCAACATCCTAGTCTCAACGGCATCAAGAAGCGCCTCCTTCGGCCTCTCGAACGAGTGGCTGGTTGCTGGGCAGAGGAGCTACCCTCTGTGCTATGGACCCTCTAAACAACCTCGAACAACCCTGAACAGCGCCACTGGATACATGCCTTTCGTCACGGTGCAGGGCGTTGAGGCGGTCCTACCGGCTGACATCCGGTACAAGGCCTCACGGGTTGTCGCTTACTGCGACGCCGAATCTACGGCCGCACTCAAGGACTCCGTCGATCTGCTCGATGAGGCCGCGGAATGGTCAACTGTGTACCAGCAGAGCCTCCATAACTACCACAACCGATGGCTACGACCAAGGTCCTTCGTCGAAGGGGACCTCGTCCTACGAGTCAAGAAGAAGGGGCACCTCAAGTCTGAATCTCCATGGGAAGGACCCTACGCGATCACCGAAATGATCCCAGGTGGCACCTATCGCCTCAAGGACTTAGAAACCGGAGTCGCATACTCCAACCCGTGGAACGTCGCGCAGCTGCAACGTTTCTACGCTTAGCTGTTTTTATTTACAATAAGGCTATTCAGCCAAGCTACTTAGCCACACAATGTACCTCCTGCTATTCTACAATAAATAAAATCTAAGTGCCTCAACCTTGTGTCTTTTGTGATTTACTATTTCTGCATCTCGCACATGGGGGCCGCACCGCCCTAACGAGCTCGTTGAACAAAACAATCCATCACCGCAATGGCCCGAGTAGCTGATTCCTCTTACAGTCGAACCCTTGAAAACTCTAGTCCAGTTGCAGCGCAACTGATAGGCTGACAAGGTGCCGAGATTCGGAAGCATTAGGCTAACGAAAATTCATTTCATAAAATACACTCAAAACATATACGAAGCTATAAAGTTTACGATAATTACAAAGGCTATACAATGGCCAATTAAAACTTTATGACCTTTACAACACTTATACGTTTTATGCATGCTAACAAACTACGCTACTGGCGTTGAAGGAGGGCGTTGGCTCTCTCATCGAACAACCTCACGATGTCCTCTGCTGGCTCCGCAACCGCTCGGTAGTGCGAGACGATGTCCCACGCCATACCATCTGGAGGCATCAGAGGCCCTTCTACAATAACCTCCAGATCCACGTCCGGGTGTTGCATATGCACAAGTGCAAGCGTAGCTTTGGCACCTACGACAAGTTGCCGGTTCACGCACTTGCAGACGGCACCAGCATCGTGGAACTTCCGTAGGAGTGACAACAGAGTCACAGGGACTACGTCCAGCAAATACATCGCCCTGAAGATATGCTTAAACGATGATCGTGCCATCTTCAAGAAGTGCAGCACCTGTGAAATGCGATCGTGCAGGGGCACCAGTACGGTCGCCCGATCTCTACCAGTCCAGAAGAAACCCCCGGCTTCCAACTCCACCAGAGTAAGGAAATCCAGTCGAATGCTGATGTGATCCCTCTCTTCCTGCGGAATAAAATTGACAACTACACATCCAAGGCAAGGCGCACCATTCCAGTCCATAGAAAACATGGGGCAACACACGTCAGTCAAATAAGACTTACATCACAAATGCTCATTGGCCTGAGCGACTTTGCCAAGGAGATATTTATCTCGCTCGACGGATTTCTCTGCCTTTGATTTCCATACATCAGTGTTGCCGCGGATGATCAATGTGTCATGCTCCAACTAGTTCACACGATCATGCAAGCGGGACAAAAGTTACAGCTCATCTACTCACGATGGTGGAGAGACCAAAGGTGTGTCCACAGAGGGCATACCTTTCACACAACTCGAAGACCCCTAGCCAACCAAAAATTCAAAGTATAAGAATCCTTGAACACGGAATTCAAGTCCAAAGAAGAAAACAGAAGATTCAAGCAGCCAAAAATATTTACATCAAGTTCACAAGTTCCTGGCGGGGTACCCCCACAAAAGTATCCAAGGATAATTGAAGTTCCTAGCACAACTATATAGCCATAAGAAGAAAAGGCTAAGCCTATGCGTCAGCACTCGCGGGCTTTGCAGACTCCGTGGCAACCTCTGACATCGTGGCCTTTGTAGCAGCAGCCCCCAACACTGTGGCCTTCGTCGCGCTTAGTCGCTTCTGCTCCGCAGAGTACCTTACGAGCATCTGTAGTAGCTGTGTCCCGTACTTGTGACATTTAGCAGCAAAAGGAGCGAACGCTACCTCTCCGCTCTCAGTGGTCACCGGCATCCTCTCTATGATCCTGCTCATGTCGAGGTCGACACCCAGGACTGCGCCATCGCCAACCCAAGAGACGCGCCTACCCCCTTCTGTGCCTACTTGTACTCCACAGGAACGCCCCCAACGAAAGCTTTAGCTAAGCCATCAAGGCCTTCAATCGCCTGGGCCTTCGGCCTCATCTCCTCTCGGAGACGAGGAAGCACAACCTTGGATTTCTGCAGTGTGTTTGTGGTGGAAGCAATGCGGTCCTCGACTGCAGCCACGGTGCTTGCCAGAAGGTCCTCATAGATCAACGCTCGACGATCGAAATCGATACTAGCCGCATCTGCAAAACATCAGCGTTTCACGAGAAAGGACAAGAAGAAATCCAAAAAGCTCGGTGCATTCAACAATAAATAAGAATTAGAAAACAAACCAGAAAGAGCCTAGGGAGCGACAAGAAGCTGCTCCGCGAACCCGCGCTCCCTCTTAGCTGCAGTTGTCGCCTATTCTTCCTCGTGCTACCGCGCTTCCTCCATGTAGTGCTCGAGGGCATCAATGACATCTTTCCTCTTTGTCTCTACCGCACTGAGTTTCTTCTCGAGAGATCTCAGCCGACAGAGACTATCATTGTTCTCCTATGGAAACAAACGACACACTCGTCAGGAACCACTTCCATATACATCATTCGAAAGAAGAAAGGATCTTACTCTGCAGCTGCAGGTGGTCAGCATCTAGGCGGACGTAATCCTTCCCGAGGAGAATCATGTCCTAGAGAAAGGGATGCAAATGGATTTCCATGTCAGAAGTGCATAAAATACTCGGGGGGGCTCCCTCGGATGATTAGAACCACTTACGTGATCACCCTAAGACTCTAAAGGTTCCCTTCTGGTCATCCGGGTCTGAACTCTATGTTCCTCCAACTTGGAAGAACTTGAAGAGCTCACGCCAGAGTTGGCCGCTATCTTCAGGGAAGTCTCGGGCTACTTTACACCCTTTCCCTAGAGTCCACGACTCCCTCATCATCTATCTCATGGATGGTGTCGGACGAACTCAATGTCACACCACTTCAATACAAAGTAAGGTAAATTAAACACATGGAGAACAGGAGAAGAACAACTCGAGAAATAATGGAGAAAAGTGAAGACTGACCCGTAAAATCTATCAAGATCAAAAGGCTCTTCCTGCCTCTGCTTCTTCAGTGGAGGAGGACGCATGCTATGGATAGGCACGGCCAGAATTGGCTCCACGGCACCCTCCTCACGAGCAGGGTCCTTCGGCATCCTAGGAGGCATCCGACTCCTCGCTCCGCTCCTGCTTTTGCGACTCCGACTCGCTGGACTCGGGGGCTCCCTGCGTCTCAGCAATAGGCACAATCAAATCTGACTCAACTGACTCTGTAGCTTCAGGAGGAATGATGCCTTCTAGCTAAGGAGGCACAGAGGGCGCAACCTTCCAGTCCTGCAACAGTAGGGAAAATTTCATCAGTTAACTATTTGAATCATCCTGCAGACAAAAGGAAACATACACCAAAAAATATTACCTCTAGAGGAGCAAAAGAAGCACGAAAAGGAAGGGTGCTTGCTCTGCATGCAGAACTTCTTTCACAGTGATATTGGTCAAGGATCTAATTTTCTTCTCAAGCTCCACAAAAGACATGTCCTCTATGCAGACACAAGTCGGGTCCATCACACTTGACCACAGATACATCGGGTGAGCCTTAGCTTGCAGAGGCTGCACTCGACGCTTCATCCATGTCCAGGTAAGGTCTACGTTGGTGACCTCCTTGCCCTGAACCAGTTGAAGGTCCAGCACCTGCTGGTACAATACATCAACATCCTTTGACTCGCCTGGCATCACGACATTCTGCCAGGACCTCTTCTTCTTTAGCTCCGCATTCGGGTCAAATGGGGCAAGGGCGAATCTCTGCCCCTCTGCTTTTTGATCCCAGATGTAGAACCACTTGTCCCTCCATCCTTGAGCAGATTCGGTCATGCCGAGGGTGAAGTACTGGATGTGGGAGTCTGCAGATATACCGCACCCACCAAGATCATATACCATAGAGCCCGACCCTGACTGCCTCTTCAAGCTAAAAAATTTCTTGAAGAGACCGAAGTGTGGCTCGATCCCGAGCCAACACTCGTAGAGAGTGATGAAGCACGCAATGTGCAAGATAGAATTAAGAGTCAGCTGATGTAGTTGAATCCCATAAAAATAGAGCAAACCTCGCACAAAGTCGTGGAGGGGAAGTGAGAGACCTCGAAGAATAAATGCGATGAACATCACACAAAACCCGGCGGGGGGATCGGGAATTACCTCCGGCCCAGAATTCCGGCAGTCATCTTTGTTGGCCGGAATAAGTCCAGCTAGGCGATTAGGATGAAGCCCGTGTGGCTTCAGAGTGGACTGCCGACAGGACCTATTGGTCACGTGGGTCCCGGTGCCCTTCTTCTTTGTGGTCACGATAGTAGTGCTAGACCCAGTGGTGGCGGTGCCATTCTTCTTCGTCACGATGGCGGCGGCGCCAGATCCCGCGGTAGCAGAGCCCTTCTTCTTCCCCATTCTTCTTCAGTGGAGGGACCAGAGAAAATAGCTGGGAAAGGCTATGAGGATATCCAACGCAACGAGGTAGTGTGGAGCAATGGAGCAGAGGAGAGCAACAATGGCAGAAGTGCGAGGAAGATGAAGATGCAAAGTGCGAAAGTAACTGCCTAAAATTTCTACTTAAGCAATGGTGAAAGGCCATCCAACGGTTGTAGTTTCTCTGCTTCAACACGTGGCACACATCAGTAAATACGTGTGGCATCGCGTGCACTAAACTGTCGTGACACGATCCCCACTCAGCGCGAAAATCGAGGAGACGCAGTTAAAACCCCAAAATTACACGTGACTAGTCAAATTCGAGTCACACAATGGGGCCCACTATTGTCACGTCTCATCAGCACCGCTCACGCTAGTGGCTGTGATCATCCAATCGTCAGCAATGATGTCATCTTCACTCGCACTAGCAGCAGCTCATAGCAAAAGTGTGCAACGGTAATTTTTCTTCGACTACTTCAGTCTTTTGTCGAGTCCATGACTCGACCAAACACTCGGGGCTACTCCTAATAGGAGCGCTGGTCGTGCACCCGAGGATTTTCTGGGACCAGTAAATAAGCCATCCACACATGAAGACAAGGAACTTACGCCTCAACCCCTTCTTCGAATCAACGATTCGACTACAGACTCGGAGGTTACTCCCATAGGGAGCGTTGAAAACTCAATCGACAAGCTACACCCAATGACAGCAGTCATAAGAATTCAACATCCCTACTCGAGTCTACGACTCGAATAGGCACTCGGGGGCTACTCCCATAGGGAGCGCTAGTCGCGCACCCTATGAAAAGAAAAATAATTATTCATGGCAAAAAGCGTTGACCACGTCCGCACCATGAGCATTCGAATCTTTTGACGACTTCGACTTCAATCAATCATGAACTCGCCTAACAAAGGGACAACATTTCATGGGCCACCATAAACGCCTCCGCGGCGGTAAAATTTCGGACACCACATTGGATGTAATCCAATGGCCTAGCAACGCACCTGCTACGCTATACCAGAAGTATACAGTGCCTACAGGTGTGATGAAAAAGCCTTGACAGACGTGTTGAGTGCACAAATTAAAACACTGGAATTCGACTCTGTAAGGCCTCCGCGGCATGAGTCGAATTACGCTAACAAATTTCTGAATTCGAGTCCGGGGACTCAAGTTTGAGTAGATAGCGTTGTTCTGCCCTAAGGCAGTTAACTGATCCCGATCAGTCGGATGAATCAGGCACGCATATCAACTATCCCTATGACATAAGTAGGCACCGGATAAAATGTTCGGATGAGCACTCAAAATACTTCATAGTCTCCATCCGAATCTATGATTCAAATGGACACTCGGGGCTACTGACATGGGTATGCCCCACGGGTACCCTAGATGAGCCTATAGGGCTTGTCCTAAGAGGAACCCGTGGGACAATTGAAGCCCAACAAGGATTCAAGTCACCCAGGCCCAAGCAACTCCTTGAAGAACATGGCAAGGAATAGATAGAAATTTAAAGGGAAAACCCTAATTGGTAACCGACTCAGCCTGTTATCCTGAGACCTGGCCTCCCTATATAAAGGACAGGAGGAAGCGGCAAGAAGGACAATCCGCAACCCTAGTTTACACACCGCCAGATTACATCTGCGCACCCCCTGTAACTTTTGACTCCTCGATAATCAAAGAGCAGACAAGAAGGATTATGGTCCCTTCCGAGGACCTGAACCTGGGTAAACCACATGTCCCTAATGGCTTGTTTGCTAGCCGATCGATGCGTAACGATCCCCAATTCTTGTAACCCAAGTCCATTAACGATGGGCATTGACGAGTTGACCCATCATCACTAGCACTTGCATGGAAAAGGATGAAAGAAACCATAATGAACTATCCTAGTCATGGGATTGAAGAATGGCTTATATTACATTTATTTTATCATGGCATAAACCCAATGTCTAAGTCTATGCTAGATACTGCAGTAGGAGGAACGATCATAGGAAAGCAAGTGAGTGTTTACAAATAAATTACTTGATGATATGCAAAACAACCATGCCCAATGGCATGTGTAAAGAACCTCAAAAAGAGTGAGTTCAATCACCAAGGTAAATAATGAAGAGCTTACATATAAGGTAGATGAGTTACTCAACGTAGTAAAGGGTAAGGAGGATACCCAAGTTAATGCTATCGCTACCGATGTTAATGATGTTAATTTTATAGCTCACACTCTGCATGGAAGAACCAAAATTTTACTTCTAATGTTTAAAAACATTATTCTAATCCTGCAGGAGGTCCTTACAAAAATTATGATAATCACAATCGAGCAAATCATGGCAATCCCTTGTTTGAGCTAACTCTTAGAACTTTTTATGCAAGCTTAAACCGAGCAAAAAAATATGCTTATTAAAATCACAGAGAACCATGAAAGTAGTATAGGAAAATTATCTAACCAAGATGTTGCAATTAGAAATGATAGGCTCTACAGGAAAGGACAAAGACCGTGGAGGCTCAATTGGGAAAGGTAGTCAAGAGCCAAGCTCTCATGCAAAGTTTGTTGGAAAGCTCGAGCCAAATCTGGTAGAAGACCTCAAGATGATGAGGGTGGTAACAAATCAAGAGAAGTCTAAAGAGCTGGATTATAGCAACGCGCCAACGCCTGAATATACCATGGAATATCTACTAAAGATGATCAGCATGAAGAATCCCGGTATAGAACAAGGTAATGATGCTATGTACCAACAATTTATTCAACAATTAGCATCTAAGGTTCAAGATTTAGAGATGGAGTATAAGAGACTAGCCGATAAGCTTCCTACTAAGCTAGATGATATATTTGAGCCCACTATTAAAATTAAGATTGGGGTTAATGAGATATCTACACTTTATGATCTTGGTGCAAGCGTCTCAAAGATTTCCAAAAGCCCATTTGAGAAGTTAAACTTGGGGACATTTGCAACTACTTAATTAATACTCCATCTTGCGGATTCAACTAATAAATAAGCTTGTGGGATAAAAGAAAACATAGTTGTTGAAATTAAAGGTAGTCCCGCTCTTATTGATATTGTTATTGTGGACATGCCTAAAGATACCATAACACCTATAATTCTAGATAGGACCTTCCTAAAAACTATTAAAGCTTTAATCAATTTACATGAAGGAAATGTGAGAATATAGCTACCATCTAGAGATCCTTTTATAGTCCACTTACCTAGGAAGAAGAAGGCCAAGCCTAATGATGACAATGGTATAATTTCTTTGAAAGCCAATTATTTTGCAACGGGTGTTCCATTCATTAAACCTAAATGATCACCATCTGGGTCAAGCTAATTGACCTTAACTAGAAGCGCTTCTTAGGAGGCAATCCATGTGAAAGAAAAGTTTTTACTCTTGTGTTAGTTTCGTTTGTTTTTGTTTCATTTTTGTTTTTAAGAATGAGTGTTCAAGAATACCTTTGAAGAGAAGAGAAGAAATAAGATAATCCTCGATCTTTTATTTGTACTAACACATGGCCTAAGAAGTATTGCTGATTTTCATGAAGTCTATTTGCTGTTATTTTGTCCTTTGATACGATGCATAAAGATGCACGAAGCTACTAATCAAATTCTTTGAGTTTTTCAGCTCACTGGCCGAATAACGACTAGTGGTACGGCTAGAAGGGACCATACAGTGCGCCCGTACCACCTTGAGGCATTGGAAAATAGAAACTTTGATTTTTTGCCGTAGGACCTAGGGGTCGTAACGACCACCGGTACGGTTGGACGCGCCCGTACCGTAGCCTCGAGCAAAACATCATACTTCAAGCAAAAGTACTGAATGCATTACGACCAGTAGTATGGGCACGCGTGACCGTACCGCGCGCCCGTACCGAGTGAATCATCGGAAGTGATCCGTCACCCCCAAGATATGTTACCTGGTATGGGCGGGCTCCAGCCGTACCGCCCAACCGTACCACGTACGTGGCCGCCATAAAAATCCCCAAACACAAACTTTTCTCTTTTTTCTTCCTCCAAACTTCAAAGCACCTCCATTGGATCTTCAAATTTACTCAATCTTTTTTCGATTCCTCGCACCCAATCGATCTAAGGTATGATTGTCCTACGATCCCCAACTTATTTACAACAAAACTCTGCTCAGTCTTTCACCATTATCAATCTAGACTTAGGTCTTGTTCTTGAGCTAATCTTGACAGTGAGCATGCTTAGTATTGTTTTTAGAGGAGTTTCTTTTGTAACAAGTATAGAGGATCATTTATTCTATGTTTCTATTAATTAGAAATTTTTATTTATTTTGTTTTAGATGAACACGAGGAACTGTACACGTGAGATGGCTGTGGAACCTGCTGCACCACCCGTTGATACGTTGACTCCCGAGTCACTTGGTATCGAGTTCACCGAGGTGTTTCAGCTGAACTGTTTCGACTGTCTTAAGCTCCACGAAATCAAGTCCACCAAGTGGGTGTGTCCCTATATCCTGAACCAACTTGGCAATCATGATGATTTTGATTTACTTTGCAACAATTTTGGTTTGTATGACTTTGTCTTTCAGGATGTCACCACGTATCACCGCTTGACGCTTGAGTTCCTCAGCACCTTGACGCATACGGTGTGCTTCACTATTGTTCTGAGGAGAAAATGCCTAGAGTTGACCGCACCAACTTCCGTCTTATGAACTGTGAGTACTACTTGACCCTCGATCAATGTTCTCAATGTTTTGGGTTTGCCAACAACACCACAAACATACGCTACACTACCTTTGTTTTAAATCCTGCACCTTGGGAGTACTTTAATTTAATGATAATTTGTGGAAACACACCCAAGGAGAACCAAATTGATCATCCTAATATTTGCTATTTGTTTTATGTTATTTCTAACACCTTGTAGGCACGTGGTGAGTAGAGTTTACTAGAGTCAATGAGGAGGACATGATGGTCCTCGCAAAAGCTGCTATTATTAATTGTAACCTAACGCCAAATTTGGGGGCCCTTCTTATGTTTTATCTTAAGCATCAAGCTCTGTAGTCTCGAGGACCCATATGTGGAGGAGGAGTTGTAACCGTTCTTGCACGCGCACTTCACATCAACCTTGGTAACATCCAACCGTTGATAGGAAGTCACCGTCTTGGTTTTTCTACTCTAAGAGCATGTGGTATGATTTCTAGAACTAATGGTAGATACTTCCTTGATATACCTAGAGCAGATCACTTGATCCCAGCTCCTTTGCCTAATGGTCTATTCTCTACCGAGGATGGACGCTTGTGCTTTGACGCGCGGGTTGAGGCAGGTCTGCCCCATCAAGAAATACCCATGGGAGGAGGATGAGAAGATGAAGAAGTAGAACAAAAAGGACCTAAACAATATGTGTAGCCACCAAACTACTACACCACCTATGAATATATATATGCTCTTGAAGGGAATATCCAAAACATGAACAACCTCTCCATGAACCTTTGAGATGCTTCTAGCAACCTCGCCACCTAGTTCCATGATTCGAGCAGCCAATGGAACATGGGAGATTATCCACCACCACCACCACAATGAGCAACAAAAGGGCTTGCAAAATCTTGAGCTTGGGGATGTGTTCCCTCGGAAATTTTATTTGTGTAATAATGAGGTTATACTCCAGCTCCTTAAGAGCTTTGAAACACCCGGGTTGGTTTGTTCCAACAATTTGCTTTTTTCCTTTGCTTTTGTTTTTAGTTTGCTTTTGTTTTTCATTTGTTTTTATTTTCTTACTTCCTTGCTTGGTTGCAAGATCTTTTCTATTCTTTAATCCCTATCGTCAAAAATACAACAAGATTTTTCCGTTTTTCCTTCTTTCGTGAACGTGGATTGGCACTTTGCCTCTTTACTTTAATATTATTATAGTTATAATCGTGCTTGAGTTTTGAAGGAACACATCCCTGTAAGGAAGAGAGTTATGAAGTCACTCATGAGAGGTATGTTCGATGTCTCGCACTTTTGAAGTTTGAGTTGTTTATTTTAGTTAGTTGATTTGCTAAGATGCCATGCTAGTGGGAGTAATTCAAAATAGTTAGAGTAAAGCTTTTTATTGGTATGATAATTAGTTGTGAAAGATTTTTCTCTATTTTTTTAGCTAACCGAGTCTTGCCTTAGAAATAATATTGCCAAACAAGTACAACAAGAAAAGGTCTGAAATTTATGATTGTTTGATGAATGATTGTCTTGAGAGTATACCCTTAAATATACTTAACCCCATAGATGTTTTGATAGACTTTACAACACTCTTGAAAGGAGTTGTTTGATTTAAATGAAGTCTAGTGGTAATTGTGATGCATGCCAAAGATAACCTTGTGGATCAAACCGTGGTACTAGTATAAAAAAGAGAAGAGAGAAAAAGTTCTATGTTTCTCATGCACACCTTTGGGATGCCAACAACTCCGCTAGCTTTTGAACGATCTATGGTATAACCCCGGATTTTGGCTATGAGTTGATGACATGAGTAGCATACATGTCAATATATGGGCAAAAGTATTGGTACTCTCAAAGGTTGTGAAAGCACTTGTAAAAGAAACAGCCAACGATCCTTGAAAGAGGAAGAAAAAAAGAGAAAAAGTTATATATGAAGATCCACATAACAAGTCCTTGGCATGGTCTCGTTACTACTTTATGAATTTTCTTGAAAGACAATGATTGGATTAAAAGTGTTTTTATAGCCTTGATTTACTGATGTGGGCATCAATAAGACACTTCACTGTTATGCTACTTAGGACATGAACTCTCTTACTCAGTTATGCTATTTAAACATCCTAGTGTTCTTTGGCAAGCAGAGAGTTAACTAGAAGTGTCATTGTATTGGGAACGACAATACCTGAAAAGGTTAGATAGAGGTGTGGGGACTAGCAGGGAAGCTCTCGATGGCGTCCGCGGGCGGGATTGGGTACGAGCTAGTGTGGCGAGACACAAGAAGTACCCAGGTTCGGAGCCCTCGTGGTGAGGTTAAACTCCTACTGCTACCGATCTGACTATGGGTGATAACCCACAAGTATAAGGGATCGTGAGTAGCCTTTTTGATAAGTAAGAGTGTCGAACCCAATGAGTAGCTAAAGGTAGGATAAATATTCTCTCAAGTTCTATCAACCACTAATACAACTCTACGCACGCTAAACGTTTGCATTATCTAGGAAATAAAACTAGAGCATCAATACGAGTAATAGAGATAGCTTTGCATGATAATAAATAACAAGAAAGTAAAGCTAGTTGCTATAGCAATAAAATACACTAAACTAACAGAACCATGAGTGTGGAATAGTGGTGGTAATTGTGGTGGCTTTGTCCAAGTTTAAATAGCGAATGGATCAGGTTCATTGTCTTCGATGCAGTTTTCTATGTGGGAGAGGCTAAATATACATGCGCTTCACTACTTGGAATTACATGTACTATATGATTGGATTGTTAGCAAACATCCGTAAGTACTAATCAATGCATTAAGGTTTCCCCAACCATAGCCTTAAGTTTAATGGTCCTCTTACTCCCATACGTGCAACGTTCCGGTTCGCGTCCTCGGGTTTCTGTCACTCCGGCAGAACTCCCCCTTCCTTTTACACATACTACAAACCCTATGATGTTTAATCCATCCGCGCACAAATATAATGGACACCAAAGGACTGTACCATATCAACATACAACTCTAATGAACCAAAGACGTTCAACCATTCAATCTAAGAACAAAGAAATTACGCAAACATGACATAGATCATAGGATTATAACTTATAGCATCAAATACCATGTTTACATAGGACGGTACAGAGGTGTGTGGGAGGATGAACCACTGCATACTAGGAGGATTAGGTGATGGGGTGAAGATGGTGAAGAGGGTGGCGGCGGCGCTGGCGGTGGCGTGGGGGACACCTTTCCCGCCGCCGGTATCTTGGGGGAGCACCGTCCCTTAGCCCCCTTCCTTCATGGCTTCTTGGGAGCCCTCCCCCATGGAGATGAGATCCATGGGGAGGCAAAAACATGGCTTTGATGGCTGCAAATTCGTGGGTGGAGATGCCCTGGGCGAATTAGGTTTCCTCCCTTTATATAGCTTCTCGGATCCCCGTCACCCCATCTTGGGCTGCAGTAAATCGGGCCTAAAGTCCCGTACGGACTCGGAATCAACTAAATTTTATGTCTAGAACGTTTATCGCAAAATTTCCAACAACTTTGTAGTTGAATAGTTTTCCGTTTGACGCAGTATTCGGACCTGAAATGTGACCATCTTCAAAAAGAGGTCTGAGACAGATTTTTGGAAAAATCCCAATTTGACTCCAACAAGGTTTCCACTTGTATTCTTGGTAATTCCTACACATCAAAGTGTAAAATAAGAACATTGTGCACTTTTGCAACTATTAGTAGGTTACTCCAAATAAATCATAAACTTTATACAAAAAGGAGTGTCAAAAGCATATTATTAGCATAAAACCATCAAAAATTATAGATACGTTATGGACGTATCAACATCCCCAAGCTTAGTTCCTGCTCGTCCTCGAGTAGGTAAACGATCAAAACAATATAATTTTTGATGTGACATGTAGACAACACAATCTTGATCATCATTATTGTAAAAGCATTGATATCTGGGATTAAGGTACTCTAAACATGAATCATGAAAGATAGAGTTCTAACAATAAGACATAGCAACTAGGTTGTAACATGAAAAGGCACAAACAAAACATTCATGAATAACAATGCTTTGCAAGACGTTTGTTTGTTTCACATAAAGAAAGCATAATGAGAATGGTATTCAGCTTGTCCCTCATAGAGTAGCAAAACATAAATGCATAGGACACCTTCAAAGTTCATAAGGGTGACTAGATACAAATAGTTTAAGAACAAGCAATATCAAAGTTATGCACCAATCAACAAGTCTTGGGACAATGCACATTAAACTAAGAATGGCCACTATGTTCTCTTAATAGGTGCATAAAGATAGAAGATGGAGACTCAACATAAAAGTAAAAGAAAGTCCTTCTTAGAAGAAAGCAGGGATTCAAGTCTCATAAAGAGCTTCCAAAAATTATGGTACTTATTAGCTTTCAGCTCTCATTGCCCCTATCATAAGCATCTTTAGGTGATTAAGGTTAAAGTGACACAACTAAGAGGATATGCTTGATAAGTTATAAGTTGAAATCTCATGCCCCTTACTTACGAGTACCGAACCTCATGCTACTCAACTTCAGTCACAAGTAAGCTCTTCTCATTGTAAGTACATATGTATCATAGAGAACCGCCAACGGGGTACCCCTTGCACATGATACAGGAGTTATCACATAATCAAAATGACAAGGCAAGCAGACAATGAGCATCTCAACGATCTTTTTATTTGCTATTTGCATAGGTTTTTATTGAGGATGCTTCATAGAGTGCTCATTATGGTTATGCTGCAAATTTCCACCATGATTAGGCATGGATTAGGCTAGCGGCCCAGGCATTTCTCTAACACACATACAAACTCTATGATCTTACAAGTTCCCCTTTTATTTCACACCGTCGGGATCCATAAGCAAAAGAATCATGATATGAACGGAATATAAGTGCAATGTTGAAAGCGTTCCCCATGATACATGGTTCTGCTACTTCAACTTATAAAGCACAAGCATATACGCAACAAAGATGGACACAATGGTTCAAGTTTATTAAGTGCAAGAAAATAAAGTGTGTCATCAAGTTCGTGAGAGCTATAATCACTAATTTTCACATAACAAGTTTAATTCGGAAGGTAGATAAAAGCATGAATATAGATGGAATAGCAAATGCTAATAGGTAGGTATGGTGGACTCTTTGGGACAACTTGGTTTTATTTGGAGTTGGATGCATGAGTGGAACTCATACTTGGTTATGGAGGCTAGCAAAAGACTGGGAGCGACCAACTAAAAGAGCAATAATGGCCATAATCATGCAAAGCGACAAAACATCATTAATTAAAGCATAAAGTGATATTACAAGTCAAAAACTAAAGGATCATAAAGGCTATGGTGACTTGGGATAGTCATAACATGGTGTTATCATGCGCCAAGTCAACCCAAATAAAGCATCAAAGGAGAATACCACAATATTATGCTTTAATATGTTAAAACAACACATGATTCTTTCAAGGCACATTAAGCAATCTCAATTGTTTATAACATGTCATGCTGCAACAAAAATCACTAAGCAAAAGCCAAAACAATATCAAGCATGACATGACAAAGCATAGGCCACCGTTAAAAACGAGCTCCTTTTACCACTTAAGCATGAATTTTTTCTACTATTTTCCAATCCAAACCACACTTATTTGAAAACTAATGTATGAAAGAGGGGGTCCAACCAATTTATTCAAGCAAACTAAGAAAACCAAGCAAACGAAAACGAAAACAAAGACGCTCCAAGAACAACACAACTATGCATAAAACAATAAAAATGAAGTGTTTGGAAGAAACCTGAGATTTTTATTGATGAAGAAGGAGATGCCTTGGGCATCCCCAAGCTTTGACACTTGTACTTCTTGGATATTTCTTGGGGTGACACACGTGACATCCCCAAGCTAGATCTTTAGTCCATTCTTCATCTCATTACATCACTCTTTCCATACACCTGAAAATTTTTCTTCATACAAAACTTCACACAATCTTTATTAGCAACATTAGTGCACTCAAGATAATAAGTCTTTGGGTTCAGTTCCAACACCAATAAAACTTCCACTAAAACACAAGCTACTATAGCACTTCCCTCAAAAAGATCAATTCCCCAAAAAGAACCAAAAAGGAATCAACAAGAAGCAAATGCAAATAATGGCAAAAATCTATCAAAACAGACCAGCAGGTAAAGACCAATTTTTTTGAAGACCTTCTGTTGCTCAAATCGAAAAGTGTTGAACTAAAGAAAGTTAGATAACAACCTGGGGCAGAAGCACAAAAATTCACAGCTCAAACCGACGTACAGAGATTTTACATGAATGTTTACAGCGAAGCACAAAAATTTGTTTCGGGACAGTAACTTTCCCAAGCATTACTGCTCTCTCACTTGGCACAAAAAGCAAATAAAAAGGATAAGGAGAGGTTATTACAGTGGTAATAACTTCCAAGACTCGTCTAAAACTTTTGGGTTATCTCCCAATAAGTACTTTTCTTTAACGCCTTTAAGTTAGGCATAGGAGCAAGATTCAAGTATTTTTGAATGAATAAGCATTAAGATCAATACCAGAAATATCTTTCTTTTTCAAGGATTCATGCATTTCTACAAGTTTTTAACTGAAAAGCTTCCATGAAAAGATTTGTTTTGGTTTCATAAGCATGAACACAAGTGTTCAAGGTCGAACCCCACTTAACCATTACTCATCTTTCCAATCACTTTCCTTTTTGAAAATGTTTTAAGGTAACAAGTACAAGTAATTTTTTTGTAATTCGCATTCCCTATCCATACTAAGATAGAGAACAACTTAAAACTGAAAGTAAAACCTACTTAGAGATATATCAAACAAGTGCACACAAGAATATTCACCCACACGCTATTGCTCCCCGGCAACGGCGCCAGAAAAGGTCTTGCTAACCCACAAGTATAGGGGATCGTGTGTAGCCTTTTCGATAAGTAAGAGTGTCGAACCCAATGAGGAGGTAAAGGTAGGATAAATATTATCTCAAGTTCTATCAACCACTAATACAACTCTACACACACTAAACGTTTGCATTATCTAGGAAATAAAACTAGAGCATCAATACGAGTAATAGAGATAGCTTTGCATGATAATAAATAACATGAAAGTAAAGCTAGTTGCTGCAGCAATAAAATACACTAAACTAATAGAACTATGAGTGTGGAATAGTGGTGGTAATTGTGGTGGCTTTGTCCAAGTTTAAATAGCGAATGGATCAGGTTCATTGTCTTCGATGCAGTTTTCTATGTGGGAGAGGCTAAATATACATGTGCTTCACTACTTGGAATTACATGTACTATATGATTGGATTGTTAGCAAACATCCGTAAGTATTAATCAATGCATTAAGGTTTCCCCAACCATAGCCTTAAGTTTAATGGTCCTCTTACTCCCATACGTGCAACGTTCCGGTTCGTGTCCTCAGGTTTCTGTCACTCCGGCAGAACTCCCCCTTCCTTTTACACATACTACAAACCCTATGATGTTTAATCCATGCGCGCACAAATATAATGGACACCAAAGGACTGTACCATATCAACATACAACTCTAATGAACCAAAGACGTTCAACCATTCAATCTAAAAACAAAGAAACTACGCAAACATGACATAGATCATAGGATTATAACTTATAGCATCAAAGATCATATTTACATAGGACGATACAAAGGTGTGTGGGAGGATGAACCACTGCATACTAGGAGGATTAGGTGATGGGGTGAAGATGGTGAAGAGGGTAGCGGCGGCGCCGGCAGCGGCATGGGGGACACCTTCCCCGCCGCCGGTATCATGGGGGAGCACCGCCCCTTAGCCCCCTTCCTTCATGGCTTTTGGGATCCCTCCCCATGGAGATGGGATCCATGGGGGAGGCAAAAACGTGGCTTTGGTGGCTGCAAATTCGTGGGTGGAGATGCCCTAGGTGAATTAGGTTTCCTCCCTTTATATAGCTTCTCGGATTCCCGTCACCCCATCTTGGGCTGCAGTAAATCGGGCCTAAAAGTCCCGTACGGACTCAGAATCAGCTAAATTTTATGTCTAGAACGTTTGTCGTGAAATTTTAAAGAGTTTTCCATTTGATGCTGTATCCGACCTGAAACGTGACCATCTTCAAAAAGAGGTCTGAGACAGATTTCTGAAAAAATCCCAATTTGACTCCAACAAGGTTTCCACTTGTATTCTTGGTAATTCCTACACATCAAAGTGTACAATAAGAACATTGTGCACTTTTGCAACTATTAGTAGGTTAGTCCAAATAAATCATAAACTTTATACAAAAAGGAGTGTCAAAAGCATATTATTAGCATAAAACCATCAAAAAATTATAGATACGTTATGGACATATCAATGGGTAGAATACGGGGTACAATCGCTCCTCGAGCTGTATGATCTAGCTACCTTCTTAAATGCTCAAAGTTCAACCCTTGCTACGAGAGCCTTGCCCCTCCTTATATAGGCAGAGGGGCAATGGTCTTACTGGCTAGTCCGGCTGGCGGGTCCCATAGGCGGGCCCTAGCCGGCTGGTCATCTACAGTATCCGGTATGGTGTGTCCTGTCAAAGTACATGTCGTGCGGGTCGTCGTGGGTACAGTGAACACCGTGCGAGCCTGTCATCAGCATCCGGCCACTATGCCCGTGTCACCAGCAAAGTCTTCGGTATGGCTTCGTAGTTACGGGTCTTGTTGTTGTACCTGGGCATAGCATGCACTATGACGCATGTCATCCTATCCTCTTGATTGCGCCATGCTACGTCTGTGTAGCCAGCCTCGTGTCTTGCCGTCCTTCCTGGTTCTGTCTACCAGCTAGTAGCATGTACGAAGTGCCTGTGTCTGGCTATGAGCTGCTAGCCGGACGCGAGCCGCCTGCCTTAGTTCTTGTCCGGTTGGGGTATCCGGGGGTCATTCCCCCGACAAGAAGAATTGGATTGATTGTTACACTTCTAGTTATTTATGCTTATATTAAACTATACTTTGATTGTCTTGACTAACCGAAGCTTGTATAGTATTCTTGTCATCTCTCTAACTTTGATAAGCCTTTCAAATGGATGAAGTGTTGAACGCATATGACTACCAACCATAAGTGAATTCTTATTCTTGTTGATTTAAGTTTAAATGTTAAATTCCTTATAGTTCTTTTGTTTCTTCTTGCTCGAGGGTGATCAAGGTTTGAGCTTTGGGGAGGTTGATGGATTCAAAAGTAGCCATCTTCCACCGCGTTTAAACATTGTTTTTAGTAAAGAAGTTGAGAAGAAACTCCCAATCCTTACCAGTAGTGACTGATAATTACAAAGATATGCAAACCATCGCTTTGATTTGTGTTGTGTAGGAAATCACGCTTTTTAATGCGAAATCTGGAGTCATAATACATGTTTTTTAGGAAGTCCACATGACCAAGTAATTGTGGAGTCAATTCCAGGCGACAGCAGCCGTAACAACCACTAGTACGGGCAGGGCCTGCCCATACCGTCTGCCCGTACCATGTGGCGGCGGCTCCGTCTCGTCAAACCCTACAACTTCCATGAAGACGCATATATATTTTGAGGTCTCAGCCGCCGCGCAGGAGGCCGCCATTCTTAGATTGCATCACAACACACCCCAAGGAGATCCACACCATTGTTCACCCCATCCATCTTCCATCCCCTCCATTAGCCATAGACATTACTTTGTACTTTAGATCTCCTTGTGATTCGGCGACCATTGTAAGAATATTTGATTTCAATCTAAGTATTTTGCACAATGTTTTATATCCTTGATTTTATTGTTATGAGTGAGTACTCCTCACGGGTTGCGGGTTGGGGAGAAACCTTGTAGCGATTTTGTGCATCTAATATATGGGAGCATTGTGTATTGTTTGATATAGAGATATGTATCTTTTGTTTCTTTGTCTCTTGTCTTGATCTTTGGACTTGTAGGTACACACCCCATAAATTGATAATAGCTTGAGGTGAGATACTTGGCTAGCGGCGATTTGATAGGAACCCCAGTAACAAACATGATAGTACGGTCTTTGCTTAGCGATCCATTTGGGATCACAATAATATCAACACTTAATGCTTTGATCTGTGGTTTACACTTAATAATCATCTATAGCCCGTTGCTTCGTGGTGCACTCGATTGGATTAAAAGACTATTGATATGCCTGCTGTATCACGGGGATTCTAGTATATTAGGATGTGTTGGCCATAAGAATTATCCCTATTAAAACTTTGCACGTGACTATTCTTATTATTATATTTTATCCCATATGATGTGCAGCTGTAGGTGGATCTTCAACCCTGGCCTATCTCCATCCATTGAATCAACCCATTATAAAAGTAAACTAGATTGGTTCGGTAAACAAAGGTAAAACAAAGAAACAAAGTCTTGTAGACATGTCCTTTTTATTTCCTTTTAGCATTGCTTTCTAAGGTTCGATTAAACCTAGGTCTACTAGGGAAAAAGCTATTATACTACATTCGTGAATCTGGATCAAAGGTATCAACGTCTTTGTAGGTTATCCCAAAGTAATAGTTGGTATTCCTCCATAACACTAAAGACAAAAGATTTTGTCACTTAGAACGTCAAGTTTCTTAAGAAGGATTTTTTGCAAAAATTTGAGTGGGAGGACAATAGAACTTTGATTAGGTTCATGAACCTAAGCAACATGTGCTAAGTAGCACAGCGCTAGAAAGCATACCGGAGGTGGCCAAATTTCTCATGGCTCATGTGACTACAAAGGTTGTGATCTCGGAGATTAGATTTCCTATTTGAACTGTAGGGTCGGGTAAGAATCAAATAGTGAGATTTTATAAACAAATCATTATTGTTTGACAATGATGAACCGACTGCATGCAAACAAGCGATGATGGTCCCTGACTCCATCAAGTGATTACAAGTCATAAAATCTGTGATAGTTTCCATACACGAGAAATCAAGTTTTTGAACTTGGAAGACCCTCGAAAAGGCATAAAGCCTATGGGTCGTATTTGGATCTATAAAGATATAGACATGGATGTTTCACATCTATGAAATAGTCGACATATTGGAAATGAGTTTATGGCAATCAAGGAGTTGACTACGACAAGATTTGATCTTTCGTAGCGATATTTAGTCTAGACGGATTAATGTAGCAACCACTACATATAATGTGGTATATGGTCGCTGAACAAACAAAACAAAGTTCTTCTAATAGAATGGTTACCTAGGACATGTACATGACATGGTCCAAAGGGTTTTGTTAATTCAAAGGATGCTAAAAGGGCATGCAAACTTTAATGGTTGAAGTAAGCATCGTGGAGTTGGAATCTTCACCGTGATGAAACTGTTAAAAAGCTTAATTTCATCTGAGACGATGAAGATGCTTGCATTTTCAAGAAATTAAGTGGGAGCGCTGAGACATATTTCTAATACATTATATAGAGGACATGTTGTTGATTGGAAATGATGTATCTTTTATTGACACGGGTTAAAATTTTCATTAAAATTGGATTTCGATGAAAGACTTGGGCAAAACTAGAATATTAGGCATCAATGTCTATATGGATAGATTGATGCGCTAATATGGTTGTGCCAGACGTACATATATGAGATATTGAATGAGTTTAATATAGAAACGACAAGAAAGGTTCTTACCGCATGGAAAAGGTTGTATCAAGATTCAAGTGTATTGACACTAGGTAAGTGAAACGAGATTCAAGTGTTTTGACACTTGGTGAGTGAAATCACATGAATATTTTGATCAATAATGTATATCGTGATGATTCATAAGATGTCTGGTGAGTGAAATCACCAGATATGTCCTATGCTCTAAATGTTATGTACATATACCAGAATGATTCATAAGATGATTATTGGACGATAGTAGAGATATTCTTATGAGCTTTGGAAGAACTAAGAATATGTTGTGTATAGGAGACAAATAGTTACAAATAGTTCATTGTAAAGTGTTACATTGGTACTAGTTTTGTCACAAGATACAAATTAAATTTATCTCAATTTAAACTATGGGTGGCACAATGTAATGGAAAGAAGGTTCCATGATGGATTTGGATGAGTTCCAAAGTTAAGACATTGTGACAGATACTACAACAAAAGGCTAAGTATATGGCTACTATAGTAGCAGCAAAGGAGGTCATTTGTGTTAAGTAGTTTGTTATCAAACCAGGTGTGGTTCACAGTGGGCTAGTACCATGAAGATATACTGTATGACAATAATATCAACATGTTTTAACCCAAAGGAACTAAAGATCTCACCAGAGGACTAAATTTATACAACACTAGAAAACGCGTATATACAACACTAGAAAACCATAGGTGTTGAATGAACAAGTTTTTTCAAACTAGATTATTGACTATAGTGCAAGTGGGAGACTGAAGGGAATATGCCCAAGAGGGAATAATAAAGTGGTTATTATCTTATTCCATGTTTATGATAAATGTTTATTTCTCATACTATAATTGTGTTAATTGGAAACGTTAATACATGTGTGTTTTAATAAAAAAAATAAGAGTTTCTAGTTATGACTCTTATATAAACTAGCTCGTTGATTAACAAAATGATCAAGGTTTCCTAATCATGGACATTAGATGTTGTTAATAACAAGGTCACAATATTGGTGGAATGATGTGATGAACATTCATCCGAAGTATAGTAATATGATCAAAGTCATTATGTTTACATTGCTATAACATCATGTGAAGCAACTTTAATCCTTATACCATGAGATCATGTTAATCACTAACGCCGGAAGAGTACACTTGATGACATCAAACATCACACCACAACAGCTTGACAATAAAGGTGGGTTCAAATACTCCGAAAGTGTTATGTAGAGGCTCATGGATCAAGAACGGGATTTGTCCATCCTGATGACGGAGAGATATACTCTGGGCCCTCTCGGTGATATCACATTGACATAGCTTGCAAGCAAGTGATAAGATCACTAGAATGTTATATCACGGGAACAAGAAAAGAGTACTTGTCGGTAACGAGATCAAACTAGGTATGGGGACCGATGATCGAATCTCGGACATGTAATATATCACGAGATAAAGGGATTTATTTACGATGTTAAAGGTTCACATGATCACTAGAGTCATGGTTGAATGTGTGGGAGTCAGTATGGATCTCCAGGTCTCGCTGCTGATTATTGATCGGAGAGGGGTCTCGATCATGTCTGCATTATTCGCGAACCATAGTGTGACACACTTAAGGTATATCGACACCATTTGGAGCAAATATGGTATTAGAGAAAGATTATGAAAGCGCTAGAATTATTTCGATGGACACCGCAATTATTTCGGATCAAATTGCGGAAATTGGTTTTGCATGTGATATTGAATGTTGCAAGGGGTTTTATGTGAATGTTTGTTAATTAAAGTATTAACAAAATTCTGAATAAAAGAAATAAAACGGTTTTTATTTAATAAGAGCTTGCATTAAATTTGGTGGAAAATTAATGCAAAGTGAGTGGAGTTGGTTTTAATGGGAGTGGGCTTAGTGGAAGCTCCACTCACCATTATGGAGGGAGAGGTGGGGGAACCACCATGCCATGTGTATGGCGCCTTGGAGGCTGCCCCCTCCTCCTATAAAAGGAGCACTCATCCTCCTCCACTCTCACACCTCCTCGTGAAGGATCTCTCTTTCCCTCTAGATTATTCCCATGGCTTCAGATTAGCGAAGTACATGTTCCCAGTGGTTTTTGATGGAATGATTTGCTACTTCCACTGATTGCTGGAGCAAGGAATCGGAGGTTTTCGGGGTACCAGACGTGTGTGCGATCACGGATGCGGTGCTACTTTGCGGTGCTAGACTTCATCACGATCTTGAGATCGGCAAGTGAACAACTACATCATCCACGAAATCAGATTTTGTTAACAAAGCTTTTCGGTCTTCGAGGGTGATATCTCTATGGATGTATATCCACCTGTTGATTGTATCTAGATAGATAGATCTTGGTGCTTAGTTGTTCATATCGTAGGAATTTTTTTATTTTCTATGTTGCGAACCCAACAACTACATGTAGCAAAAGCGGGATAGTTTGTAGCAAAACCAGGACTATTTGTAGCAAAAGCGGGTGAAAGGGCAGGGAGAGATATCTTACCGTTGATTCGTTCTGATCAAAGGGCTAGGAAACCAGGGCTGGAAAGTTTCCATCCCTCGAGGGACGCCTAGCACTATCATTTCTTTTTTGGTAAATCATATCACTTTCTTGTCTCTATTCCATAAAACTTGACCCAGACGTGTCTTTATTCGTATGTATCTAACGTATTTTAGTAGTAGATACATACAAATTTCCAAATCAAGTTTTATGGAAGGGAGGGTGTATTAAATGAGAGAACGTGTCTTTATTCGTATGTATCTAACGTATTTTAGTAGTAGATACATACAAATTTCCAAATCAAGTTTTATGGAAGGGAGGGTGTATTAAATGAGAGAACACTGTTTACCACCAAATAATGGGTTGCTGAACCCACAACACAGGAAAACCCTAAACAAGGAAGAATGCCACAATATTATTGCTAAAGTTGAACTTTTCATCATTGCACCGGTGTAGCTCTCGCTGACACAAAAATCAACCACTGAAGTACATCTAAAGAGTTGTAGAGGATAATTTAAATCCCACAATAGTAAATCATCGGGTATGACAGAGATTGGAAATAACACAAAGCATATCGATGGGGAACACAACCCCAATCCAGATAGGTAGACACGCTAGCATCATCTGAAAAGGCCAGCAATCTTTCTCTCAAAGGCTCAAAATAAGGGGTTGTTGAAGATGATGTTGTCGTTGACGGTGGAGCCACACCAATGGACAACAATAATAAGCATATCATCCATAAAGATCGGTGGGGACAAAAACTCCCAAGCACCTTGGCAACGTGAAACCAAGCATAATCAAGATGAGGTTGGAGGAGGAGACTATTATGAGACACCACCACCATCATCGTTATAGCGACATCGCCTAGACACCAAAAGCAGAAATATTTTTCCTACACCTAATGAAAGAAGGAAATCATCTCCCCTTCATCACATAGCATCGGAAGTTTGTCGGAGGTGAAGGGAGCGGAGATTGGAATAGAGGTGGCAGCTAGGGTTCTCAAGGTTAGAAAACAATTTTTTATTCAACGATTTAGCATTTTACTGCACCCCCAAAATATCGTGAACATTGGTGCTTTAACAGAATTTTGCATAGTTTGTCGAACAAGTTTCTTACAAAAGTTGTGTCTAGTTCTGTGTGTTGCGAGAAGGAACTTGGGGCGTGTTTGGTTACCAGCAACCAATTTTCATCTCATCCTGGCTAGGCCAGTTGTTCGTTTGGTAACCTATCCAGCCATGTTTTGTCCCTAGAAAGATATGTGTGTCGGCTATTTGGTTGCATCCTTTTCTCCCAAAGAGAGGAAGCCTAGAATAGGGAAATGTTGTTTGGTTGTCTTTAGAACAGTTGCTAAGGTAACCTCTTCTCACGAGTGGTGAGATTACCAGGCACATCACAATGAAGTTTTGATTGTGGCTAATAACTTAACATCAGAGTCTATAATAGTTAGTGCATCATGAGCTTCACCCAAAAAATAACAGCTCGTGATGCAACAAAAGTTCATCATCAGAGGGGTTAGTATATACCACCTCCCTCAATATTACAAATCGTGGATCAGTTTTCATCAACTCATAACGGAGGGATATGAGACCATCTCCCAAAATATACATGACCGCATCAATAGATCATGAGCAAGATCAACAACAACATAACAATATCCCTAATCGAAGTGGCTACAAAGCCAAGTCCTAAGCCAGGACCTCCTCTCGATTGGACACATCTTACCATAGGGAACACCTTGTTCTTTGTTGTCAGCAAGGAAGTCTATGGTTTGGTACAACAATTTAGGGTAATACATCTGCCTGCAATCTACAAACTTGGGGGTGAAGATGGTCTTCATCTGAGCATAGTTCACTACGAGCGTCTACACGAACTCGGGAAGCTTCGTCCGGGCCTAAAAATGAGAAGATAATATGTTAGTTTATAACAATTTATGAACCACCAAGAACATGAAATGTTGGACAATGGCATGGTATCTTACCACGACAAGCTTCTTGAAGATGTCACCATCGTTAATAACGAAGGTCGTGCTGTCCGAGCAACATCTCATGCCCTTTTCCTGTCCGAGCTTGAGTATCATGTTCCATTTGATTCTCCACTTCCTCATGTGGTTGTAGAGATGCATAGCGGTAACTGTAACCCCAATGAAGTCAAAAACATCATTGAAAATCTTCTACATGTTCCTCTCTACGAACCTGTTGCCGCAGCCTGCCCGTTATGAATGATCTTAACCATCCTATTGAGAACGAACTCTGACATAGATGGTTCCCAAACCATTGGATGTTCAGATGGTATCCTGGTGGGATCACTTAAGTTGGGGGAGGTAGGGTTAGTGTCATTCTACAGTCGGTTAACCACGGTACATACAAAGTAGAATGGTAAGCAGCTATCACAACGAACATTGCTAATCATGATACAATGGCTATCGCAGATTACCAACGAACACACCGTACAACTATGACAGAAAATGGTGAAAGTATGTCTCACATCGACAGGCGTAGCCTTCAGAATAGAGGTTAGGGAAGTGAGGGAACCCAACATCACCGTCATGGTCATGCTAGAGGGCGAATCCCGACAACACCAGTGTCGCCGTGCTTGAAGGAGATGGCGAGACGTTCACCATGAATTATGAATGCAAATCCATGCATCTTGCTACATCTTTAGATCTATGCAAGATTAAGGGTTTGAGATACTTATAGCTAGCGGAACTGCATCTAGCACACGGGTCGGGGAGGAGGGGGATTCCAGCATGCCAAGGTCGGCCTCCGTCACCGCGGTCGAGGTCCAAGCTCCCGCCATGGCCAAGGAAATCAGAGTAGAGAGGAGGAGCTCGGAAGGGGAAATGGGGAATTTGATTTTGGTGGTGGAAGAGGTGAAGCCAATTTTTTTGTGGGCAGTGAGCGAAATTCTGGCGGGACGAATTTCATCACCGCCCGCCACAATTTCACTGGAGCGCGCGAGCCAAGGGCGCCCTCCCGCCATATGCGATGGATGCAGTTGCGGGAACACCGCGTTCCCCATTTTGACCGCAACGAGGGTGGCTCGCTGGAAACAGCTGAATCGGCAGTTCCTAACGGGCCTGCCCCTGGGGTGATCTAATCATCATGCAGGCCATGACGAGTAGTGCAAACAGGCATTCAATCGGGACCAAATCTTATCCAATGGGGCCCACCCCTAGACCATCATACCAAACGTGCCCTTGAAGTATGATATCCCTCCTCACATGAGCTATATGCACTATGTTCGTACCTTATGAAACCATAATATTACCACTTATTAATAAACGTAGAAAATACTACATGGATCATCTCTTCTTCAATCAATCCTACCTGAATTTGATTAAGATCACATATAGTCGTTACACACGAATGCCGGTAATAATAAAACACATCTAGGGTTTCTTTCTTCTAATAGGCGACGCCGATGGTTTGTTCTGCCTCCGGTGGGCTTGGTGTCTCCAAGGTGTGGTGGACTAATGGTTGTGAAATATAACCATCTTTATTCGCGTTTAAATCTTATTTTAAGTAAAAAATTGACCGAATAACTCTCTAGCCTTGCTACTAATGACTAATTATTGTAAAAATGTGCAAATCCTTCTCTTGATTTGTGATATGTAGAAAATCATGCCTTTATGATGAGATCAGGAGAAATTACTGAAGAATATGTTGTTACCAACACAATCAAGTCAACCAGGGCCAAAAAGACGCTTCCAGAGCGTGTAACGAGCATCAGTACGGGTGAGTCCCGCCCGTACCATCCCGTTTGTACTGCATGTCGACGCCTTCCGTAGGTCAAACCAAGCTACTTATGTGAAGGAAGCGACACCATTTGTGGAGGGACACGCCCTCCAGCTGCCACATAACCCATCCGCCATTCAGATCTCATCCATCACACCTAAGGAGGTTCACACCACCATAGTTCATCACCTCCATCTTCTATCTCCATACTCATAGCCATTGTCTTGTAATAGAGATCGATCTTCTTGTGAATTGACGACCATCGTAAGAATATTTGATTTCAATATTCATATTGTTGATCTTGTTATTATGAGTGAGTAGTCCTCACGGGCTGCGGATTGGAGTGAAGCCTCACAGCGTTTATGTACATCTAATTCTATGGGAATATTGTGTAGTGATTGAATATGAGCTTTGTTATCTTGTATCTTTGTCTCTACCTCGATTCGAGGACTTATAGGTACCCAAAACCCCGCCGATTGATCAAGGTGTGGGTGAGATGAGTAGAGAACGATGTTTGACATGCGAAACCCCAGTGACAGCAAGGAGAATTACGGTATTCACTTAGTGTCCGCTTAGGATTAACAGGAACATCACCGATCTTAAGACTTTGGCAGTTTTACTTAATAATCGTTGTAACCCATGGTTTCGTGATATAACAGTTAGACCAAGAGACTATTATTTAGGGGTTCTAGTAGCTAAGGATGTAATGTCCACAATTCCTGTCACTATTAGATCATTTTACACATGACTGTGCTTAATATTATTTTTATCCTATTTGTATGCATAGCTGTAGGTGAATCTTCAACCCTGACATATCTTTATCATTGAAAACAACCAAAAGATAGAAAGTAAACTGGAAAAATCTGGTAAACAAAAACAAAATTAATCAATAAGTCTTGTAGAAGTTCATCAATTCCTTTTAGTAACTGTTTCCCAAGGTTCAATAAATCTAGGTCTTTTCTAGGGAAAAATCTACTATACTGCATCTGTAATTCGGAGGTATCACAGACTATGACCTATTGCCGACCGGAAGGTTCACGTTCATCATTTAGACTTTTTTAGTGTCTTCTTCGAAATATTGAGGCGGCGGCTATATCCTGACTCAGAATAAGTTCTTCACTGTCATATTCTTGCTCCGGTGGTGTGTGTAGCGTTGGTAGAGGGCGCATGAAGTCGTGTGTCCGGAGGATACTGCGAACCCGTCATTTTTCGTAGTTGTTGGTGTTGTTATCTACGGTTGTCATCTTTAGTCATGGCTGGTGCTCTCGTGTGTTGGTCCTTTGTGGGCTTAATACGACGACTTCCTGTCCGTCAACTATAACAAATTCTACTACGACAAATTTTGCTCGGCTCTAGTGATTGAGGGGCGAGGACGGCGGCACGCCTTCGGCTCGTGCCAGTGTATGTAATCATCTCTAGATGGTACCAATAATCTACTCCTTCGCTCTCGAAATAGGTGTCAACGATTTGGCTAAATTTGGATATATCTAGGACTAAATATTGTCTAGATACATTCAAATTTTGGCAAATTTGCGACACTTATTTTAATATGGAGAGAGTATTTGTATTTTTACTACTCTCTTCGTTTTAAATTATAAGATGTTTTAGTTTTGCGAAGATAATGTATCTAGACTTTTTTAGTACATAAATTCAGAGTCCTCTCCATAGTCTGTGGTAGGATAAGCAACATGCTGAACCGATGCTAGTAGGAGCTAAGTGGGGACGCTCCAAGGCCCTCAAACCCATCTGTTCCAGGCCTACAACCAAGTAAAGGCCAGGTAAAGTATTAGCACAATAGATTAAGTAGGCCTAAACATGGTATTTACAAGTCCATCGTGAACCAGTAACACAAAGGGGCCAGGGACTAGCACGAACTCAGGCAGCAGACGACAGATCAGATCGCCTTTAGAGTTTCGTTTCTGCTGAGTTATGCGCCTAACTGACGGCTGCCAATTAAATAGGTTTCCAATCTAAATCAACCGATTAAATCAAAGATGGTTAGAACTGAGAAGAGGTAGACAATCAATAGTCTGGCTGCACGCGACGCACGGCCAGCAGGCTGGCCGCACAATTGAGCATGAGCGACGATGAGGCAAGGTAATTTACTCTTTTTCTAATTCCAATTCTGTCTTAGTTAGTCCTTCAATCATATCTCTCACATTAGATTAATTTACGCCTTGAATAGTAATCAGGGAAATTGGAATCGGTACCTACTTGTGCTTATGTAAAGATATGAAAAGAAAAAGAGCCGGATCAACTTATAAATTAGGAAATCTTCAATTTGATTCCACGGTAAGTGATTAACTTATTAACTCTAGCATGTCTTTCATTCATTGAAGATGACTTACTAGATAATAATTGGTATATCGAAAAATAAATCTGTACAACTTTCGCATGTGATGGGGTCATGGAATCTTTCGATAATCAGGCTAATTTAGAAATTGACCTTTTGTTTTGTATTGCCAAAGGATCTTGGTATGTTTTGATATAAATGCTATAGTGAGACTTCACATACTGATGTTCTATTTCCACATTTTTTCTACTAATACAAAACAGTAAGAGTATGAGATTGACGTAATATGTTAGATGTATTATTGAGCCTCATGGGCGAGTATATATCCTAAACTATAATACTAGACCTATACATATACTACTCTAACACTCTCCCGCAGTCGTAGCGGTAGCATCGTGAACAACAGGAACGTCGCAAACGGTCAGACTAGAGTGCCGGAGTAGACCAGTAGGCTGACATCCCCCCGCAGTCACAGCGGGAGTGTCGTAGACGATGTCGCGGCGCGGATGCTTGGACTGTAGAAGAGGCTGATGATGCTCAAGTGAAGCCCTTCTGCCGATATCGAGGGAGCAGAGAGCATGGAACGGTGCTGAGGTCGATGTAGCCGTGCAAAGGGTCGCCATGGTCGATGTCGTGGTCGGGGTTGCCGGTGTCGATGTAGCCGCACATGAAGACGCAAGCACATAGTGCGCGAAGAGGATGACGGAGACGCGTCGAGGCAGGTCGAAGGTGTCGATCAATGCCGGAGTCGATGCAGTCCGAGCCGTCGGGCACGATCGGCGCCAAAGTTTTGCCAGAACTAGGCGCACGTCGGGGACGAAGGCACATCTTGGCTCTCCAGAACCTAGTATGCCAAGAAGAATGCGTCGTTGATGCGATCGAGGCAGTCGTAGAGGAAGGTGTTGATGCCGAAGAAAACGTTATCATGCCGACAAAGACGAGGCGTCCGGCGCGAGTTTGCCAGACTCGGGAACGCGTCGGGGACGAAGGCACGCACCGGTGTTGCCAGTACCAGGCGTACAGGGGTAGTTGCCATCATGAACCTGTGCACCAGTATCGTATGACGATGCCGATGAGTTCGATGTGGAGAAGACATAGAAGGCGGTGAAACCAACGACGACCTGAAGTGGTCATGTTAGATGCCTAGAGAGGCGTGGCGGCGCTACTCGAAGTAGGCGAAGAAGAACTCGGCGACGTGACAAAGACCATGCACGGACGGCGGTGATCTGCGCCTAGGGAGGCAGCGCGATGTAGCCAGGGGCGTCGGTGCGCGGAGACGGCGATGAGGTGACGGCGTGGCTGCGGGACGCGAGTTGGTGCAGCGGGCTAAGGCCACCGACACGTATGTGCTTGTGAGGCACGTTGGCAGCCAGTGAGCGAAGACCAAGGCGGCGACGCTACAGACCGAAGGGGCGACGCTGCGGCAACCCGTAGCTCGATCGCTGGTAGACGCGTTCTCGAGGACGTGCTTGGCGTAGACGAGCGTGAGATCGGTTGATCAGACCGACGGTGCGCCGTATGCGCCATGGCGTGGACGACGCGTAGACCGGAGTCGATGGCGTGTTGTCGGCGAAGTCCTGGACGATGACGACATAGACGATCCGCAGGGGACGGCTGCGACAGCCTCCCGAGGAAGGCGTAGCAGCCGACCGTGACAGCTTGCCTTGAGAGACGAAGGTGGTAGGCGCACGAGCACGGTGTAGGTCGTCGGTGTCGATGGTCGGAGTAGAGGCGCGGCGATGACGACGGCGGTGGAGGGCGACTCAATCCGATCTATGATCGGTAAACCAAAAAAGAAAATACAGGTCGAATGACCGGCGGAGAGAAAAACCGATCAAGAGATCGGAAAAGACGCACCAGGGCAGCTGATCACGGATCGGCGGATGAGCCCTGCGACGGATCACGCGGCTCTCAGCGGAGATCATGGAGATCGATCCCGCCGGAGGCGGCGCGGCGAAAGCGTGTCGTCGGCGGCTCGAATTTAGGCTCTGATACCATGTAGAGTATGGGATTGGCGTAATATGTTGGATGTATTATTGAGCCTCATGAGCGAGTATATATAGGAATACATGAATCATCTTGGAGTACAAGTAAGTTATGCTAGAATCCTAACTTTCCTAAACTAGACCTATACGTATACCACTCTAACAAAAACGTCACACATTTAGCTGCCCATCGAGGAAAAACCTCATGTACAATCATTATCCTCTTTCCCTGAAAAAATCATTATCATCTTCGCCTCCCTCATGGTAAAATCCTGGCTCCGTCCTTGCTAGTAGGGAAAGGAGGGCATAGCCCCTCGTCCCTTTAGAGAAAGCTCTCCGGATCAGAAAATGTCGTAGAACAGGGTATTGCCTCATCTCCACAGTCTGTGGCAGGATACGCAATATGCTGGACCGATGCTAGTCCTACACACTAAAAACTGTTTAGGTACATTAACTTCATAAAGCTAAAACTATTATAAAACAGTAAGACTATTTTAGAATATTGTCGCTAATAGATGGGCGGAATTTTGAAAAAGAATATCATAGCCTGGCAAAGGGAGAATCAAACGCAACCTCGGATCAACGCGTAGTTGTTCTTCCCGTCCCGTTTACCCGTCGTCACCTGCATCTCCGCACACAGGCTCTCGCTCCCCGCACCCCGGCGAACACCGCGCGCCTCCGGCCACCGGTATCTCGATCCATCCATCTCCCGTGATGGCGCCGCGCGGCGGCGGGCAGACCTACGGCTTCCCCATCTACTGCGCCTCCTGGCTCCCACTCGCCCACATCCTCAAGCCCCCCGCCGACGACGCCGCTGGTGCGGACGCGTCCTCCCCGTCCCCTCCCTCGCGCTCCATGGTGGCTCTGGGCGGAGGCGGCGGAGAGGGTAAAAGCGGCGTGCCAAACGCGCTGGTCGTCGCCGCGCTCGAACCTGCCGCGGCGGGGGCGCCCCTGGCACTCTCCCCCGAGCCGGTGAGCGATCCTTGCCCCTCGCTCGCTAGTTTCACCAGATCCGCACGGATCTTTGGAGAGGTTTATGTGATGTTTTGACACTGTTAGTGTGGTGATCCTGGGGTGCAGGTGTTTAGGCTGGGGACAGGGGAGCAGGTGCCATACAGGATGTCCGTCCACCCCCGCGGCGACGGCGTCCTCTGCGCCTTCCCCAATGGCTGCAGGTGCTTGTGTGATTATGTACATCTTCATGCGCTGCCGCTGATCCTCGCTAGTGCATTGGTCGGCTGTGAATTTTGATTGGCTCAAAATTTTCATAATGTGATCTTCAGTGTTACCCTCTGTATTAATTGTTTTCAACCTGTGGTTCACGTGATGTCTATGCTTGGAATACTTGAGTAAGTCTGGCACTTAGATTTGTCCTGACAGTGTTGTGGATTTAAGTTTATATGCTCTAATTTCCGGTCAATCAATGTTTTCCATACCATATCATAGCATACCGTTCAAGACTTCATGTTACAATACAATGACATTCTTGATGGCTTCTTGATAACCCCATGTTTTACTTCAACTGTCGGTGTAAGCAGTATGTTGGATTTGCTAGTATATCCAGACTGTTTAGTTTAGCCGATGATCTGCAGTTCAGAATCTTGACCATGTGCCACATGTATAGGCTGTTGCGATGGGAATTACCAGAAGGGGAGGATACACATGAACTAGTTTTGAGATCTGACGAGGAGGCTGTACTGATGCTAAGTGATGTTGGTTTACAGTTGGCGGTGTCATTCAGTGGAGTGGGTTCGCTACTTGCAACTGGTGGTGAGGTAAATGAATTCCCTATAGTTTATTCCCATTTTTTATCTTCCCTGAGTTTCTTTATTTCACTAGTAGTCATGGAGGTGCACACACTTAGTCAGATCTGACAGTTCTAGGTGTTCATAGAAACAAAAACAATAATGTCTAGTTAGTTTCTTCATGCATAAAGCAATGCGACATATGGTTATTTTGAGCAACCAATGGAATATAGACTATAGCTAATGAACTTGTAACTTAGTCTAACCTAAAGAGCATTTTACAATATTGACAACCATAACTGTGGTGACCCATACGGTTAGGCAACTGAGGTCGGCATAGAATGTTACTGTGATAAGGAAATATTTGTCAACTACATGTCCTTGTAATGAGGGAGCAAATGGTTGCAGTTAAACATATGGATAGACCCAAGGAGTAGTTTAGTATTACCATAATGCTCTTGTTTGGTTTGTTTGTTGTACATTGTGATGTCTCCCTTATTTAGATTAAAACAAACTTAAACATGTACTCCCTCCGTCCAGAAATAACTTGGATTTCTCTAGGTTCGAACGTATCTAGACGCATTTTAGTACTCCCTCCGACCCAAATTAGATGACTTGGGTTTGTCTAGATTCGAATGTATCTAGACTTGTTTTAGTGCTAGATGCCTCTGAATCTAGATAAAACCAAATCAACTAATTTGGATCGGAGGGAGTATATAGATACATTCGAATATAGACAAACCCAAGTTAGTTATTTCTGGACGGTGGGAGTACAAGCTTTTACAATTTTTGTTTCGTCATTATCTTCCACCAGTCACTTCCTACAGGCATCCAAACCTTTTTACGTTCTCATTTTATTAATAATTATAATTATGAAAGCTATTCTAGATTTTCTGTCATTTAATTCATAGAATTGCACGTACCAATTATGGTCAGAAGCGTATGCTTTTGAGGTTAGCCAATAGTTTATATGGTGTTGCTGTTAGTTTCTAGCTATTTTATGGAACTCAGAACAGAACATAAATTATTATTAAGCATGCTAAAAGTTTATCTGTGTGATGTATAGGATGGGCATTTAAGGGTCTTCAAATGGCCTACCATGGAAAGCATTATTGAAGAACCTGATAGTAAAACATCTGTTAAGGATCTTAGTTTCAGGTAAAATGGTGCCGCTTGAACCTTCTCTTTCTAAATGGATATTGATTGTATGATACTGATGGGTTGCCTCTACTATTGGACATGCTTTTAGTTCCGATGAGAAGTTTCTAGCTGTGAATAGGAGCGGTGGTCCATCTAGAGTGTGGGATTTAAAGTCAACCCAAGCTGTGGCTAATCTGCCAAGAGAAGCAGTGAGTGATTCTTTTGACAGTTTACATTGACTTATTTTCTCGGTTAAGGTAAACATCTAACTCGTAATCTTCCAGGGAGAAATATTTGGATTCTGCAGATTTTGCAATAAGCCTGACAACAGTCAGATCCTCTTTGTTACAGCAATGCAAGGTGATGCCAAGATTTGAGTTCACCCTGTTACGAATGAAATTGTTTGAAGTTCTCTGAAAAATGTACAGAATTGTTCAGTAAACCTGAGACCTGACAGTTACAGAATAATATGCTTTTTAGGTGATTATGGGAAAATAATATCTTGGAATACTACCTCATGGACGAGAATTGGATCAAAGAAAATAACTCGTGAGGCAATTTCTGCATTTGCTGTCTCGCCTGATGGTACACTTCTAGCAATGTGAGCAGGAACTATGATTGAATTGTAGTATTGAACTTATGGTTAACATGGCTGCCGCTTTTCTTGGAGGTCTAATATGCTTGCCTTTGCATACCCAGTGGAACTATTGAGGGAAGCATCAGCGTACTTGGTTCAAGAGACATGCGAGTGCTTGTAAAAGTTAAGAAGGCACATCTTGGCATTGTTACTACGTTGGCCTTCTCTCAAGATTCAAGGTCAATGCCTGTGCTCTCGTTCTGCTTTAGTTGATGAATTCCACAAATGCAGTGTCTCATTTGTTGTAACTTCATGATATCAGGACTGTGCTGTCTACTTCCTTCGACTCAACTGCAAGGGTGACATCGACTGCACCCCCAAAGAGTACTGGTATGTCTGATGCAGATCTTCAGTTGTCGACTTGTTGTGTACTTGCCAATTTTTGGGACTATCCTAAGAATGGTTTCTTGTTTTCTGACAGGTGTGAGCCTGTGGTCCATGATACTAGCTATCATTCTGGCAATTTTGGTATATTATTATACACAGCACAAAGAAGATCTCTTAGCAATGCTGCCGCAATGAAAGTTTTGTTGGGTCTCTTGTGATATTACCTCTGATAATCTGATCTTGAGCTGGAGATAAATGATGTATTATGTCAGAGCTAGAGCAATTTTTGTATTTACGTGAAAAAACGAAGTGACCATTTGTAGGCTATTTATCATGTCACGCTGGTGTAGAAATGGACAACTTGTCTGGGTTTGGAAAATTGATGGCCCTTTATGAGTTATATCTCATGTAAGCCCCATAGTTTTATCCTATAGCAAAATTTCTGCAGAGTCCATTGTAAAGAACCCGGGACCAATTTATGATGCATCTCAAGTACTATAACCATATGAAGAATGTTGGAACCAAGTGTACTTCACTACCTGTAATCCTGTGTGGTATAGAGCGTACACTTCCAGCTCTGTCTGTATTTTCATGTCCCTACTTTTGTCCTTTGTTATGCTGGTCCTTCCCTGCTACGCATGATCTGTACATGCACTCTCTTGAACGATGTCAACTTGTTTAGACTTGAAATTCACACCTTTGAAGATGGAAGCAAGGTCAAGGGTCTTGTTCAAGACAAGGAACAGCTAGCTTGGATGGCACGATGTCCAGTGCCTGCCCTATGAACTCACCCTAAACCTGAAAAACTTGAGAGAGGTACACCCAATTAACTCATGTATCTAGGTGGTGCTTGCTCCTCAAGGCGCATGCTTTCGTCTCCATCTCTCGTACATTCGGCACATCTCACTTGATGACCAGACCAGCAACAATTTATTGGTTGAAAATAATTGATGCACACCACACCGCCTACTGAGTTGACTGGGATTGATTACCCACACCTGACACCTTGCCTCTCCTGCTTTGTCACCCACACTACTATTAGCGTTGCAAATGGAGGCATCATTTTTAATGCAGTCTTGGTAGCATGACGGTGACAGGCATGGCAAGGTGTGGGTGGCCAGTCACTGCAACTTCCTTGAGAATCCTGGTTACGTCCCTTTTCTTACTTTCTTTTCAGAATCTAAAACAAAACTACGCTCTCTCTCTTTTTTGTTCTGCAAAGGATTGGGATAGGATCCAGTTCGTTTTGGATTGGAACAGAACAAATTCCACAACCAGCATCAACACGTTTCAACTCGGTTGACAATGGAATGGGAGTTAACTAGTGGCTGCGTGCTTGATTTGCTAGTTTTGGGACCTGAAACCTTCTAAACTTTATTATCATGAGATTTTTCCCAAAAGCTAAAAACACACGAGTACAATGAACGCAGAATTACCATAGCCACATCATCATGGTGGATCATGAAAGATTCAAAAAGCAAGACAATATATATATGTTTGTCATGAACTAGAAGACGGACATGCGCTATTGATCTTCATATCTTAGATCTTTATAGCTTATTATTACTACAATCTCGCATACGGAACACGTATTTTATGTCAGTAATTCTTATTTACAGTTTCTGACATTTTCGAGATGTATGCACAAGCTCACGCCGTTTCACTCCAAAACTGCATCTTCTTGAATCACTTGACGGCAAACAAGCAGCGATGATGCACTTCACCGTGTGATCTCGTCGGTGTTGGTGCCGGGGGCCGGCTGGCCTGACCGCCCTGGCAAATGTAGGGAGCTCGGCGCGCTGAAGGACGCCGACCTGCGTGCCCTGCCGGCCATCTCCAACGCTTCCGACAGTTTCAGCACCCGACTGATCTTCGCTAGGCCTAACTCCCCTTCGCGCGCACTGTTCGATGCCAGAGCTCGCCTCGGGAGCGCCACCATGGACGCCGCGCGCCTGAGAGCCCGCTCCTCCGTCGACGGGTCGGCGTCATCGCGGCCGGCCTCCTCGGCGCCGTGGCCGGCAGCCATCCCAAGGTTTGCCGCTGGCTCGCCGCCGAGCGCGGTGGCGTTGCAGGAGGAGGCGATCTTGACGGGGGCGCGGCAGAGCGGGCAGTTGACGTGGGCGCGGAGCCAGGTGTCGATGCATCCGCGGTGGAACGCGTGGGCGCACCGCGGCAGCAGGCGCAGCGTCTCCCCGTCGCGGAACTCGGCGAGGCACACCGCGCATCCGCCGTCGGCGCCGAGCCCCGTGGCGCGGCACTTCTCGGCGTCGTACACCAGCGCGGTGATGGCCGCGATGGCGCGCTCGTCGAGCCCCACGGTCTTTATGTACCACACGTGGTGCACCCCGTCGCCGTCGTCCGAGTCATCCTCCACCGACGCCGGGACGAGAGCAACCGGCCCTCCCTCCTCGTCGACGACGTGGTGGTGGTTCAGCGGCGCCTCCTGCGCGCCCTGGCGCCGCCGGCGCCACCGCACGACGTGGCAGACGAGCAGGACGAGGACGAGGACGACGGAGACGGCGAGGACGGACGCGGAGAGCGCGATGAGCGGGGTGGGGAGGCGGGAGGACCGGAGGTGCACGGTGGCGGTGCGCGAGGGCGGCGGCGGCACGCAGAGGCCGTGGTAGTCGCAGGACTCGGAGCAGTGGGCGGCGCAGGCGAAGGGGTCGGGAGGCAACGGGAGGGCGACGCCGTGGGTCTGGTCGCGCACCGCCGCCGGCTTGGGTTTGGGTGGCTTGGGCTTGGGAGGCTTTGGCTTGGGCCGCGGCCGAGGCGGCGGCAGGGGATCATTCTCCGGCGGCGGAGGCATGGGCGCGCGCGCGGCGGGTGTGGGCTGTTTGACGCCGCAGAAGAGGGCGAGCGGCTGCGGTCACGCCTCCGGTTGCTTTTAAGCGTGTGAAGTGCGGACCGCGGTGTGTGGTTGAAGCTGCAGCTGGAGCCTACCGGCCGCCTTCATTGTACTCGGAGCTTGTAGTGGAAGGATGACCGGCCGGTAAAAAGCAGGCCGCGTTACGATCTTGACGGATTTTATGCCGATTCGTCGGTCACGAGAAAAAAACGACTAATGTCCATTTCATGCATACACACACGTCACCGATCACAGGTTCGTGCGGGATCGACCAGCTGCAGAATTAAGGTTCATTTTCTTTCACAGGTCGATCGAGGTCCGATGGGTCGATGAGGCGACGATACTCTATCGTATAGCCATATCATAGTCTTATCGTTATTTTTAGAATTTTAATATAATTTTATATACACTTAATATTAACTTTTCTTGTTACACGTGTTATGATTTTACTCTCTTTTATGATATTATTAGCATCTCTTTTTTTATTAATTGGTGTGACACATAATTATTTTGTCAAGGTCCCATGCAGGATATAATATAGCTCCTACTGATCGGGTTATAAGCACCAAATCAGCGACATCCTAATTGGAGGTGAGAGAATTAATGTTAGCTTTGTGACAAGTAAATAACGAAGAACGAAAATAAAATTGCAGCGAGGGAAACACAGATTTAACGTGGAAAACGCTCTCCAACAAAGAGAAGGGAAAAACCACGGGCGAAACTTCACTATATCGGAGAGTGTTTACACAACGCCGGGAATTTCACAGATACAACTTATCCCAACCGGCGGCTTACAAGAAGTATATATAGCGGTGGTAACCTAGGTCATCAACGATCCGTACCGCGGACGCTCCTCGCTCCGCTCCGTCAGAAGTTGGCCTTTACTTTGTAGAATTTGGATCAACATATAACAATTAAGATGGTATGACATGGTTATTTCTTAAGATGCATCACTATCTACCACAGCATGCTAAGATAGAGTGCCCCCAACCAGGATTTTTATGACATGACAAATGGTATAGTTAGCTAATAAGATATTATTGTACTTCTGGTACGAAGCCCTTGGCCGGCTACGAATGCATGTTTCTTGTGTCTTGTATATAAGCACAACAATCCAAAAGCTAAATAATTTAATATTCAACCAAATTAATCTTGTAGCCAGCTTATTATACCGTGCTTACTTTATATTTAGATGACATTGCAAGAAGTATATAACCGGCAATGGGCTATGGGCTATGCTCTTGCTCTTACTCTGACGATACTACAACTATCTCTATTCTCTAGCATGATATACTATAGTCATGATACTACAACGATGACTAGCCTGATAATTGGAGGGGAGAGATATAAACCATGTCCATGCTATCTGTAATCAATCATATAGGCAACATGTAGAATAGATAGATATAATGCATGATTCACTCCGCACTCTCACATAGTGACTAATAGCACGTGTTGTAAGTGGCTTTTAACTAAGAGCAAGTTCAATAGTAAAGCATGTTACTAGCTATAAGCCACCGCCATGTCAACTGTAGCAACCTAATAATCAACATATACAATAGTTATCTATAAATATGTACTACTCTCTCAATCCATAATAAGTGTCGCTCATCTAGTACAAAGTTTGTATTAGCTTAATAAAAATGAGCAACACTTATTATGGATCGAAGAGGTACTTTATTTAGCCAAGACCCACTTTACACTCACAAATTGCATGGGAGCTCACTACTCTTCTCGCTCCTCCACCTCATCTCAAATATATTATTTAAACTATTATAACATGCTCAAGAGTCTAATACTTTTCTCTCTTATCCAACTAAGCAAAAAATATACTTCCTCCGATCCAAATTATTGTTCTTAGATTTATCTAGATTCGGTTATATCTAGTCATGTTTTAGTGCTAGATACATCCGAATCTAGACAATTCTGAGAATAAAAATTTGGATTGGAGGGAGTAGTATTTATTTTTATATCCTGCTAACTCGGATATTCACTTCGGCTCACAGTTGCAAAATGAGAAAACATTTTTCGAAATGTCAAAAAAATTGGAAAAAAAAATCGCATATACTTTCAAACATTTTATGTTGGTTCACAAGTTTTCGGGATAAAAATACATTTTATGTGTCATGTATAAAAACACAAAATATGTCACAGAAATACAACTATTCACATATCATTTTTTGTCTTTTTATATACGACACATAAAATGTTCTTTCATCCCGAAAACTTGTGAACCAACATAAAATATGTAGATTTTTTTTTGAATTTTTTAACTTTGCAAAATATGTTTTCTCGTAATAGGTGTATTTGCACCTACGAGCATAATTGCCGCCTCCCTGCTAACTAAGCCTACCAGCCGAATTGCTGCCTCCCTGCTAACTAAGCTTATTGCACTTGCTCCAAACGGACTCAATACAAGCCCTGCGTACTGAGTAGTGAACTAGTGATCGACGTGGCCATCCATCTAGCCGCTGTTGGTTTTCTTGGTCGTGCGAGACAAGCTTGGAAATTGGACTTGACTAGTACTGGTCCCTGAGCTAGGCAGCGACCGCGATGCATAGCAGTAGCAGTAGTTGGTTGCTAGATGGTCATTAACTGCGATGGCGCAAGCGTCTTAATTTCTTGCTCGACAACGATACTCCGACGGCCGTCGAGAATGATTTGCGTCCATGCCCTTCCACGTACGTCTATATTTTGCACGGCTAGCTGGATAACCGATCCGGTAGCTTTTCGTGGTCCCTGAAGCTTCCTTAATCAGGATGTCGGCGTTCAAAATCACGTCTAAGATCTCCCTTTTAATTATTTTATATGTCGACGTAGTCCGTTTTGTTATTCAACGTCTCCATGCCGAATCTAACCCACGGGGTTGCAAACGGGGACGCCGAATGGAGCCGAAAACAACGCAGGCCAGTCCTGTCGGCGACACGCACACGCAAACTCGCTCATCCCTCCCCACGACCACCGCCCCAGCAGCTCGCCGCCGCTACCACCCCTCGCCGTTGTCGGCCGTTTAGTCCGCTAGAATCACCCGCGCAGCCGCCGGAAATACTCCCCACGCCCTCTCGAGCCGCCTCCTCGCCCGCGTCGCCGCGGTCGTTCCGCCTCCTAGTAGCTCTGAACCCTTGTTGAATTGCTTGTTTAATTTGATGAATAAACCTATTGATTTTTTTTGTATGGGGGGCAAGGCTGGGAATAGCGCCCCCCCTCCCAATTCGTGAATCAATCCGCCCCCATAGAGACCAAAATTAGGCCTCGCCGGACGACGTATGAGAGGGGGAGGGGGGCGAGTGGAGATGCTCTAACGCATACGGCATACCTACATCAACTGGATGGATATCACCGGTTGTCCATCGCCGAGCAAGGAAATTAGCGCATATGTACGACCCAACGCCCACACCAAATGTGCAAACGTTTATTCCCGCGTATGGTTACATATCTTAGACATCTTCACCTGTGCTCCCAACCATCCCCAAATGGCCTTCAGGAAGACAGGCAAAAAAGCCTACTCTGACGGACCAAATGGGTGCGAGCGCCTTGCGCCGTCCGGTTAGTTGTTAGGCATTGTCGTGACGGCCCCTACCCACGAGGAGTGAACCAGGCCACCAGCAACCGACGCCACGTCAGATCTGATGGACTGGCCCACCCCATCAATGACACAAGTCAAGCTAATTAAAGGACTACACACACTTTCTCTCTCTCTTCCTCCTCTCCACCCAGCCGCCACCCATGCCGCTGAACCCTAGATCCATGGATGCGAGCCGCGAGCGTGATAATTCCTCAAACGACGTGGAGGCTGGAGGCTCCGCCGGATATGGCGGCGAGGACCAGTATCACTGACCACTAGGCGTCCCTTCGTGTGGGACGCCTTTGACGAAGTCTTCCTGCTGGAGATGAAGCTGAAAGTGCATGCGTGCACATATGTGTGGTTTTGGTAATTAATGATAATATCTATACTAATGGCTGCATTAGTTTCACTTGCAGGAATTGTTCATTGATATCGCTTGGACCATGTGTTGGCTTCAAAGTTGAAGGATGAAGAAATGAAAAGGAATAAGCAATATCCGAGGAGATATTTAAGGTGTTGTGAGAATTGAGCCCATTGTAATCATGTCTTTAAGAAGAAGATAGTGTGAGCATTCTTGCATCACTTCAAGACGTCATATTGAAGAAAGAATAAGATTGAAGGTTTATCAAGACAAAGTGTGAAAAAAACTTCAAGTAGATCAACCCCAAGAAAGAAATGAAGAAGTGCAAGTTCAAGATGCGCTTGGAAGAGTGGGGCCTCGATCGACCGTGGAAAGCACGATGATGCTCTTTTCCGCTCCCTCGGCATCTGAGGGCCCGCGCTACGGTGATGATCAATATCGTTGTCTTCGGCTACCTCCACATCCGAGGGCCCGAGCTCTAGCGATGATGAATAGCGCTGCCGATATAGGGTTATAGTGTTGAGTAGTAGAACTAATAGAGAAAGAAGAAGATTATCATGAACTACCTTGTAAGATTTGTGTGTTTCTTCAATTTATGGAACTAGTAGAGAAATAATGAGAAGATTTTCATGAACTATTTTGTAAAAACGTTCGAGGATATTTTTGGGGTTCCACCTATATGGAGAGGATCTCCCAAATGGCCGGCAACATGAATTGGCGCCGCAAAGGCTGCATCAGACACTTGCCGGATACAATTTGAGGCACCCCGATAGAGATGCTCTTAACAATATCCAGTTGTTGTCAGACTCATAAAGAAAATAATATTGATCCGAAATTCATCTGTTAGGATTCCACTACTGCAGTGCCGGTACAATATCATTTACAATTATGCCGTACATGGCGTGTTAAAAAATACAATTTTCCAATTGTGCCGTATGATAATTTTGTACGAGATCCCATGGGGTGGCTCCCTCTTGGGCCTTTTCCCTCCAGGGATTTGACCTATTAAGGAAGTTGCCCTTTCAAAATTAATTTAAATATTTATTTTAATATTAATTCCAAAAATTAATATAAAATACATATTATCAAATTACCTTTGATCCCAAACACCTTTCGGTTCACTCCGAACGACTTCGGATCTCACCGGAATGATTCTGGTTCTCTCACGGAACACTTCCGGTATTGTCTTCTCTTTCTTCTTGTGATCCCAATGATTTCAAAACGATCTCCAAGTGTCGTAAAACATTTAAGTGTGTTAGAGCATTTCTAGCAGAACCCTTATCCGTCCGCCCCTTATAACGCGTTTAAGGGTCGAGAAAAGTGCGATTTTTGCCGCGAAAATAGCTGGGACGGAACGGACCCCTTATATGCGAGTCTCAAAAAGGAATATTATTTTTTGCCGGCTACATATACAGTGTCTGCTCCACCGAATCAGGGCCCGAATCCTTAAAACCATATGTTTTAGCAGCATTTTCACACATCTCTCTCATTTGCACAAACAATTAAGATAGCAATATGAAGTAAAATTCGAAAATTATTAATTGTACATTACAATAATAATCCAAATTATAATAATCATTCAAATCAAATAATGTCACAACAATAATCCAATACAACGATGTTTTGAAGCACACAAGATTGAATGAAATATTGAAACAAATAAAAGTGGGAGTCTACCGCCTCCCAAATAGTTGTCAGTGGTGATCAATGAGATCATGCTACAACTGACCATGTGTCGTGGAATCTTCAATCTCCCAGTAAGTCTAAAGGAATGCTTGAATACAATTTAGGTTTCTTGCTGGCTTCACACAGCTACGAACATTGTCATAGAATATCTCCAAGTTCAGATCCCTCTCATCCTCAACAATCATGTTCTGAAGGATGACACAACATGTCATTATGTCAATGAGGGGTTTCTTATCCCAAAAACTAGCAGGACCTCGAACAATGACAAACCTAGCTTGCAAAACACCAAAGACTCTTTCTATATCCTTTCGGGATGCCTCTCGTGCCTTTGCAAATTTAGATTCTTTTCTAGTTCTAGGACCAGAGATGGTTATAAAAAGGTGGCCCAACGAGGCTAAATACCATCAGCAAGATACTACCCCTTCGTGTAATTGAAGCCATTGTCATTGTAGTTGAAATCATGAGAGTCACCACTATCTAGTTTTGCAAATAGATGAGAACTTTGCAATACATTGATATCATTTAGAGTCTCGGGCAACCCAAAAAGAAAACAGTGCCAAATCCACAAGTCCTCGGATGCTACGGCTTCAAGCACAATTATTGTATCACGGATTTTGCCACAATACATGTCTTGCCATGCCTTCGGGTAGTTTTTCCAAGTCCAATGCATGCAATCTATACTTCCTAGCATGTCGGGCTAACCCCTTTTCTCGTTCATGGCCATCAACCTAATTGTGTCTTCCTCATTCGGTGCTCAAAGATATACGGGACCGAAAACCCGTATCATCACCTTTGCGAATCTACAAACACTTTCTATAGTTGTATCTTCTCCTATGCGGAGATACTCATCAGCATAATCGGCCAGAATTCCATATGAAAGCACTCTCATTACCGCAGATATTTTTTGGTACGTGCTGAACCCAAGTAGGTCGATAGCGTTTCTCCAGTTGGTGAAGTAGCGACAATTTGCCTCGCAAGCTTGCACTATTTTCATAAAAAGAGAACGCCACATTCGATATCATCGGTGAAATATGTGAGGTGGATAGGTTGGTACCTCGGCGAAATAATCTCACAGGAGCATGTCATTCCCCAGCTTGCGATTGCGAGGGATGCAGAGGAGGCCTACTTTCGACCCTCGGTGGCGCTTCCTCCTGCCGTATTCGTCCTCCTTGACAGCGAGGAGCACAACCAACTATTGTTGCCAGTGTTGCTCAAGCATGGTCTCTACATCCGAGTCTTCGGACGACGATGAGTCATCGAGCAAGAACTGCTCGCACGGACTCAAATCCATATGCATATAGCGGGAGATTGCTAAAATGTCGTGCTGTCAATAAAACTATGCCCGAAGGCGAAGGAAAGAGGAATTTACCGTGTGGAGGTCATCGGCGATGAACGAGCTAGATCCACCGCGAGTTGGATCAGCTTTAGAAGATAACCTACGACCCTCTAGTGGTAGGGAAAGGAAGGGGCAGGTGGCGGCGAACTTCGGAGATGGCAGAATCGTTCTACAATGGCGGGAATCAACGGCGGCGCGCGACGGCGGCAGTTGGCAGCAGAAAGAGGGGAATGAGCTGGGCGCGAGCTGAAATGTCCCTCCCACGAAGGGTTTCTAGTGATACAGGGTGGCTTCAGATCGACCTGGATAGTCGGAAGAAAACCGTGTATGTAAGGGCCAAGGGGGTATTTTTGATGGCCCCTTAAAAATATTTAAGGGCCGGGGTCCTTTGAGGACTCTGCTCTGGCCACTTTTTCTGACCAAAACCGTAAAGTGGCGGTTATTTTAAGGATCAGGCCATGTAAGGGGTCTTCTAGAGATGCTCTTACCCTATGGTTCGGGAATATCACAAACATGATCGAGACACATCTCGGATCAATAATCATTAGCAGGACCAGGATGTCCATAATGACCCTTGTGCATTCCATGATATTAATGATGTTTAGACCATACGTTGAGTCAAATTCCCTTTGTTACTTTGATACTCGACTTGTCTAAGGTCTAATCATCGGTATCATGATACCTTGTTCAATCTTGTTACCGACAAGTGTTTCTTTACTCGCTCCCGTGACGTTCCATTCCCATGACTGAAGGGGTTCCGTGGCAGAAAACAAAAAAAATCCTACTACGAGAACACACCTACCCAAGATTTATCTATGAAGAAGATCCAAACCGATTCCAGCAGCACGCCGACTTGCGTTGGGTAGAGAAAATTCTGCCTCGTAGAGCACGTTCGAAACTTGGAAACACCCACGAGAGGGAGAGAGGGAGGGGGAGAGAGAACAACAAAGACCAATTATGGGATGAGATTTGGGGAGGAATGACACCTCCATATATAGGAAGAATCTAGACACTCCCACCCTCCAAGTCCTGGGGTGGGACTAAAGATTGGCAAGGTGGGAGGAGGGTGGCCACTGGCGGTGGGGTTGGCCCCATGTGCGCGCCTGGCCTACCAATGGTGGCCGACGGGGTGGGAGCCTCCCACCCTAGCGCCTGGGCCCTCCTGGCCCTAGCCGCCTCCCTCCTAGGGACGGCCCATATGGGGGTTACTTTTTTATTTTTTTAAATAATTATATTTAATATTAATTCACTAAATAAATATTAAATTCACTTTATTTAATTCCTCCTTATTCAAAACTTCTTTTGAATAGTTTCCTAACACTTTGGTATCTCTCCGGAATGCTTCCAATTCTCTCTCTTCCTATTTCTCTACGGGCAGTGGATTAACCCGCAACATCTGTACCCTTAAGCGTGACACCGTTACGGTTTGGGAATATTCAGACATGATCGAGACATCTCTTTGATCAATGACCAATAACGGTATCTAGAAACACATGATGGTCTCTTCATATTCCACAAATTTGGTTGTTCGCTTGAACCTTCTAAACGTCGAGTCTTATTCCTTTTGCACAATGATATCTGTTTTTTCCAAGACTTGATCTCATGTATCCATATACAGTTCGATCTTGTTACCGAATAAAATGTTTACTTGTTCCCATGATATTACATCCTTGTGACCTAGTCACATGCCTGCAAGCTCATTGATGTAATCTCACTGAGTGGGCCCAAAGTATTTATCCATCACACAGATAGGGAAATCTCGACCTCGATACATACGCCTCAACTATTCCTCTGGAATACCCAATACACACCTTTATAGCCACCCAGTTACGATCATGGCAGTTGATATGATCAAAGAAGCCGCATGATATAATGATTAAACCTGATCTCACAGTTGAAGGATTAAGTTACTATACTTTGCTAGATATCACAACATTGAACATTGTGACTGGATCACATTGCAATTCTATGGTTGAGTGTGTCCATCACTTTGTTAAGTGACCTTGTTGTCAGTTGACATTTTAGTCAAATCATGATCGGGAAACCTCGATCATCATCTGCCCAACGAACTAGTACTAGAGGATACCAGTGACCTGTTTATTTATATACCACGCCTGTATTAATGTTTTCTCTTAATACAGTTATAGCACGATACAAAACTATTATGAATATTAGAGATATATTAATAAAACAACTTTATTTATTGGCCTCTAGGGCATATCTCCTTCAGTCTTCTACTTGTACTAGAGTATAATTACACTAGTTTACATCAGGAAATAATCTAACACCAATCGCATTTCGGTGTTGATCGTGCTTTTCATGTGGAAGAGGCTTTGTGAATGGATCAACTACATTCACATCTGTATGTACTTTGCAAACTCTAATGTTACCATTTTATATGTAATCTCTTATTACATGGTAACATTGGTGTATGTGCTTGTCCGCGGAGTGGAACCTCTGGTCTTTCGCATTTGCATTGGCCCCCATGTTGTCGTAGTAGATGCACAAAGGGTCTTGCCCGCTTGGGAACACTCCAAGTTCAATAATGAACTTTCTCATCCAAATAGCTTCATAGTTGTTTTTGTGACAGCCATGTACTCTGACTCCATTGTAGATTAAGCCATCGAGCTTTGTTTCCCGCTCCTCCAGCTCACCACGCCACCATTCACTAAGAACACATATCCTATTTGAGACTTTGAGTCTCTGGATCATTATCAAAGATTGCCTCCACGTAACCTATTACGGAAAGCTCTTCTTCACGTCCTCCATAGACTAAAAGCATATCCTTAGTTCTTTTCAGATACTTGAAAATATTCTTAATTGCATTCCAATGAACTGGCCCAGGTTGCTTTGGAAATGACTTGTCAAGCTAATATTCAAGGCAACCTCTAGTCTAGTGCTCAGCATGACATACATGATGGACCAATGGCCGAGGCATGAGGAATGTCTCTCATTGATTCTAGGACTGTGCTAATGTGCGGTGCCGCGCAGCACCCGCTCCTTTACGGCGGCTGTGACGTAATCGTTTCAATCTAATATATACACTACAGAAAACGAAGAGTCGTACCAAAAAGTAAAACAAGCAGGGTCGTGGCCGGTCTATTCGAAGAAAAGTCGTAAAGCTAGCTGCCTATACGTGCAGTGTTGCTCGGTCACACATGTGGGATGGTTTTGGTTTTTAAATTAACTCGAGGGTAAAATGCCACATTAATTTGTACTAAGTGTCAGATTACCAATTGCCATATTAGTTTTATCTAGTTGCCAAATTAATCAGACATAACTATCTAATCACTAATTACGAGATTAGTTAGGTTTAGTTTTCAGGTTCAATTTTTGCTAATTGCCATGTTAAATACTTCTACTTGCCAGGTTAATTACGCCCAACTTCAAGGTTTAACCACATTAATTTGGCCACTACTTGCCAGATTATTAATCACGTGGTTAATTAAGCCTATTGCCAAGTTCCTACATATAACTGCCAGGATCAAATCACCTAATTGCCAGATTCAACACCACCTAAATTACCAGATTATTAATCGTGTGGTTAATTAAGCCTATTGCAAAGTTCATAAGTATAACTGCCAGGTTTAAATCGCCTAAATGCCAGATTCAACAGCACATAATTGCCAGATTGATCAACACATCGGTTCAGTACATAAGCTCCCCTACTTGCATTAGAGAAATCAACGTATCGACATGAAGGGAGAGGAAAAACTCAGCAGATCGACATCAAAAGGCTCTCCTACTTGCATCAGAAAAATCAGTACATCCCTGTGCTTGCTCGACGGCGTGCGGCGGCCTCTGCTGCTGCGTGCTCGGTGGCCGCAGCTCCCTTGTTGCGTTCTCGGCGACGTGCACGGCCAACCCTGTTGTAGGCTCTGCAGCGGCCGCGGCCTCCCTTCCGCGTGATCGGTGGTGCGACCCGGTCTTCTCCGATACGAGCTCTGCGGTGGCCTTACCTGATTTTTGCTCTACTGCTGCATCCTCGTCGCCCTACCTACAGGCGGAAGCCTCTTCCTCGTTGTCGTCAGAGGCTGTGTCGCGCTGCGCTCGTCGGTGGCGACCTAGAGAAGCCCTCCATGCGTCGTGCCGCGCTCGTCGGTGGAGGCCCGACGGAGCCCTCCCGCGGCACGGCGACGGCCTGGATTAGCCCTCCCCTAAGACATGCCGCCCTCGGCGGCGGCAGCGGCCTGAAGCAACCCTTCTCGCCGTGCCGTGCTCGTCGGTGGAGGCATGGAGGAGCTCTCCCGCGGCACAGCGGCGCCTGGAGCATCCTTCCCCGTCGAGACGTGCTCGTCTATGGAGGTCATCGGGGGATTTCGGGAGAAATTTTGAGTGGTCTTGGAGAGCCCGTGAGCGGATAACAGGGAAGAGATAAGAATGAGTAGGTCCAACCACGTGCGATGCGCTTTCGTGAATCTTGACGCACCGCCGCGCGCATGAGCAACTGTGCGGCGCCTCTTCTTAGATTTTCCCTTGATTCTATATCACAATCCATTACTAGGCATTGCGTCACACTCAACTTATTACCTTTTACGACCAGCAACGAACCCTTATTTGCCTGATCCATTTTGAAACATATCAGAATATTTTCTAGGTAAGTGCTTTGACCAAGTGTCAGGAGACGCCTTGATATATCTCCATAGATCTTAATGCCTAGTATTTAGGCAGCTTCACCCATGCCCTTCATAGAGAATTTACTGTTTAAATAATCTTTTATGATTTTTTGAAGATTCACGTCATTCCCTATTAACAATATATCGTCCACATATAGTACCAGGAATTCCATTGCATTATCATTCACTTTCTTATATATGCAGGATTCTTCTTCATTTTGGACAAAATCCAAAACCTTTGATGACTTCATCAAATCGAAGATTCCAGCTCCGAGATGCTTGCTTCAGCCTATAAATGGACCTTTGAATCTTGCATAATTTACGAGGATCCTATGGATTGACAAACCCCTCAGGTTGCATCATATACAACTCTTCCTCAATGTTGCCATTCAGGAAGGCGGTCTTTACATCAGTCTGCCATATTTTGTAATCGAAATGTGCAACAACTGCTAGTAGAATCTGAATAGACTTTGGCTTCGCTACGGGAGGGAATGTCTCTTCGTAGTCAATTCCTTGAATTTGTCGAAAACCTTTTGCGACAAGTCGAGCTTTGTAGATAGTGACGTTTCCATCAGCGTCCATCTTTTCTTGAAGATCCATTTATTATCGATAGCCTTTCGGCCTTCGGGAATATCTACCAAGATCCATACCTGGTTGTCATACATGGACTTCATTTCAGATTCCATGGCTTCTTGCCATTTCTAGGGTTCATGGCCTTCCATTGCTTCCGTGTAGGTTGCAGTTTCATCATGTTCAACTAACATGACCATGTTCATAAGATAATTGTACCAATCAGGGGTAGAACATTTTCTTGTCGACCTACGGGGTTCGATAGCTATCTCCTCATGAGGTTCATGCTCATCATCATTTTCTCCCACTTCAATTATTGAGGGTGGCTCTAGAACAGCTTCAGTTGCGACACTCGGTATTTGAAGATCAGGGTCGATAATCTCATCGAGTTCTATCTTCCTTCCACTTGCACCTTTCACGAGAAACTCTTTCTCGAGGAAGGTACTATTCATGCGACAAACGTTTGCCCTTAACTTGGTTGTAGAAGGTATATACAATAGTTCCTTTGGATATCCTACAAAAATATGCATTTTTCGCTTTCGATTCGAGTTTGTCAGGCTATAGTTTCTTAACGTAAGCCTCGCATCCCAAAACTTCAGAAAAGACAACTTTGTCTTCGCGCCATGCCATAGCTCATACATCATTGTCTTTACTGCTTTGGATGGTTCCCTATTTAAAATGAATGCAACAGTGTCAAGTGCATATCCCTAGAATGATACAGATAATTCGGTAAGTGACATCATAGACCGCACACTGCCCAACAGGGTGCGATTACATCGCTCGGACACACCATTACGCTATGGTGTTCTAGCCGGCGTAAGTTGTGGTACAATGCCATAAGCCTTCAGACGTGTGCAAAACTTGTGACTCAAATACTCGCCCCCTCGATCAGTACGAAGGTGCTTGATTTTCTTTGTCGAGTTGATTCTCAACTTCACTCTGAAATTCTTTGAACTTTTCCAAGGTTTTAGACTTGTCTTCATTAAGTAGATATATCCGTATCTACTCAAATTTCAGTGAAGGCGATAAAGCAACGATAATCATTGTGCGTGGAGACGCTCATTGGTCCGCATACATCTGAATGTATGACTCCCAATAGGTCCGTAGACTGTTCCATCATACCGTTGAACAACGTCTTGGTTATTTTACCCATGAGGTATGGTTCGCATGTGTTGAGAGATTAAAAATCTAACGACTCCAGAAGTCCAGCAGAATGGAGCTTCTTCATGCATTTTACACCTATATGACCCAGATGGCAATGCCACATATACATAGAATTGTCATCACCATGCTTGCATTGCTTGTCATCTATGTTATGGATGTGTGTATCATCACAATCAAGATTCAATAAGAATAAACCTTTACTTTGTCGCGCATGAGCATAAAACCCATTATTCATATAAATAGAACAACCATTTGTCTCCAATTTAAACAAAAAATGGTCTTGCAACAAGCAAGACCCACTGACAATATTCATGCTCAAAGCCGGTACATAGTAACAATTATTCAAATTCAAAAATAATCCTGAAGGGAGATGCAGAGGGAGAGTGCCGATAGCAAGGACTTCAAAATTGTTGTTGTTGCTGACGCGCATCGTCACCTCATCCTTCACCAGGCACCGCTTATTGCGCAACTCCTTTCTCTTTGGCAACGATCTTGTCAGCCTTCTTATCATCTAGATACTTGGAGCAGTTGCGCTTCCATTGACCCTCACCCTTGCAATAGAAGAAGAAGATCTAGACTGATTCCAACAGCACGACGACATGTGTTGGGTAGAGAAAACTCTGCCTTGTAGAGCACGTTACAAACTTGGGAACACGCACGAGAGGGAGAGAGGGAGGGTGAGAGAGAATGGCAAAGGCCAATTGTGGGTGAGATTTGAGGAGGAATGGTACCCCCATTGATGAGGGTTAACCACGGCAATGTCCATGGTTATGGACTTAGGGTTTCATGGAAAAGAGAACGCTAGGGATTTTGTCGGCTGATAAGACAAACAAGGGATTCGAAGTCGTATGATTACTTAGGAACAAATCGATTACAGATCGCGCAAGGCTTTTTTCGGCACCTCTCCGTTGGCTCCTCCTAGCCTTTATATAATAGTTTGGGTCCCGAGACCGTATACGGATAGGTTACAAGTTATAATTACAACACTAATACACCGTTAGTTCCTACTCTTTCCTTGTCTAGTAAGACATGTCTTCTGTTAGATGCTTCTTGGGCCTTCCTTAGTTCCTTCTTGGACCTTGCAGGCTATAAGCTTTTATATAACCGGGGTAGCTAATCATAATAACCCGGTTAATCATACCCATGTCACCTATATATAGGAAAAATCTAGGCACTCCCAGCCTCCAAGTCCCGGGGTGGGACTAAACATTGGAGAGGTGGGAGGAGGGTGGCTGTCGGCGGTGGGGTGGGCCCCACTCACGTGCCTAGCCCACCAAGGATGGCCGACGGGGTGGGAGCCTCCCACCCTAGCGCATGGGCCCTCCTGGACCTAGCGGCCTCCCCTCTTGGGCCTCCTCCCTCCTAGGAAGGGCCCATGTGGTTTTTTTATTTTATTTAAATAATTATATTTAATGTTAATTCACCAAATAAATATTAAATATGCTTTATTTAATTTCTCCTTATTCAAAACACAATTTGAATAGTTTCCAAACACTTCAGTATCTCTCTAGAATGCTTTCGGTTCTCTCTCTCTTCCTATTTCTCTATCGGTAGTGGATCAACCCGCAGCATCTTTACCCTTAAGCGTGATACCCTTACGGTTCGGGAATATTCATACATGATCGAGACATCTCTCCGATCAATGACCAATAATAGTATCTGAAAACACATGATGGTCCTTTCATATTCCATGGATTTGGTTGTTTGCTTGAACCTTCTTAACGTCGAGTCTTATTCCTTTTGCGCAATGATACCTAGTTTGTCCAAAACCTGATATCATGTATCCATATATAGCTCGATCTTGTTACCGATAAACACGTTTACTCATTCTCGTGATATTACATCCTTGTGACCTAGTCACATGCTTTCAAGCTCGTTGATGTAATCTCACCGAGTGGACCCAGAGTATCTATCCGTCACTTGGATAGGAAAATCCTGATCTCGATACATACGCCTCAACTATTCCTCTGGAATACCCAATACACACCTTCATAGCCACCTAGTTACGGTCATGTCGGTTGATGTGAACAAAGAAGCCATGGGAGATAGTGATTAAACATGATCTCATGGTCGAAGGATTAAGTTACTATGCTTTTCGAGATATCACAACATTGAACATTGTAAATGGATCACATTGCAATTCTATGGACGGGTGTGTCCATCACTTCGTTAAGTGACCTCATTGTCAGTTGATATTTTAGTCAAATCATGATCAGGAAACCTCGATCATCATCTGCCCAAGATACCAGGGACATGTTTGTTTATATACCACACCTGTATTAATGTTTTCACTTAATACAATTATAGTATGATACAAAAATATTATGAATATTAGAGATATCTTAATAAAACAACTTTATTTATTAGCCTGTAGGGTATAAGTCCTTCAATGGCCTAGTCACATGTTGCCCATCTTATGGATGTTATCTCACCGAGTGGGCCCAGTGTATCTTCCTGTCACATAGGAGAACAAATCCCGATCTCTAGAATACCCAATATACGCCTCAACATATCCCTCTAGAATACCCAATATACACCTTTATGATCACCCTGTTACGGTGTGATGGTTGATGTAAATCTAAGCAGCCTCGATGATAGTGATTAAATATGAGCTCACGGTCTAATTAGTAGGACACTTCGTTTCTAATTATTGCAACAATGAATTATGTGACTTGATCATGTTACAATACTAATATTGATTAATGTCCATCACATCATTCACCAATGATATGACTTCACTGTTAATTGGCATAAATGCTCCATGATCAGGAAACCATGATCATCAGTTGCCCAATGAACTAGTTGTACAGAGGCTACTAGGGACCTTGGTTTGTTTACATACCACACATGTACCAATGTTTCCGATTGACACATTTATAACATGTATAAAACTATTATGAACTAGTAAGATATGATAATAAACTTCTTTATTATTTTCCTTTTGGGCAAACCTCACTCAGTATGGGCGGGTTGCAATTGCTGCGACCGTACCACCCGCCCATACTGACTGTTCGTCTATGATTTTTACCCAGGGAAGAGATGAACACGAGCCATTAGCGTGCAATGGTGGCACAAGCCAAGCCACCGGTTGGAGGACTAACCCCTACAACACTAAAAATCGAGTTCACCGAAGACTTTTATCTCAACCATTTCGACTGTCTCAAGAACCACGAGATCAGGTCCACCAAATGGGCATGCCCTCATATATTGAACCAACTAGGCCTTCACTGTGATTTCAATCATCTTTGCAACAATTTTGGTTTGCTTGAATTTGTTTTCAGGAGGCCGACAGCTATCGCTGCTTGACACTTGAGTTTCTTAGCACCTTGAAGCATATAGTGGGTCCATTCTACTGCTCCGAGTAGGATAATCCAGGAGCCGATAGGATCACTTTTCGTTTGATGAATCATGAGTATGACTTGTCTCTTGATGATTGATGTCACTGTTTTAGGTTTGCCAACAACACCACCAACATCTGCTCCACTTGTTTCCAATCCTATCCGAAAAGGGAATGAAATTGAGTGTCCTATAGTCCGCTATTTGTTCTATGCTATTGATAACACCTTGCAAGCCCGTGGTGAGTTCACAAGAGTCAATTAGGAGGACATGATGATCCTCGCAGAAGCTGCCATTCCAAACTATAACTTAATGCCAAATTTGGGTGCTCTTCTAGTAATTTATTTGACGTATGAAGCTCTCCAAACTCGTGGATCCATATGCAGAGGAGGAGTTGTCACCGTTCTTGCCCGAGCACTCCATCTCAATGTAAGTAACTTACAACCGTTGGAAGGTGTTCGTTGTCTTGTTTTGCTCCTATAAATGCATGTGGCATGATTACAAAACTTAATGGTAGGTATTGCTTTGATATACCTCGAGTTGATCACTTAATCGTTGCTCCTTTGCATAATGGTCTATTCTCTATTGAGAATGGGTGTCTGCATTATGATGCGTAGGTTGAGGCAACCCTACCATCACAAGTTGAACCACAAGGAGAAGAAGTACAAGAAGAGAAAGAAGGACCCAAACAAGAGCAGCAGCATCCACCGAATTACTACACCACCTATGAGGAAATATACGTGCTTGAAGGAAACATTGAGAACATGAACAACCTCGCCATCAACCTTCTATACTCCACCACAAACCTCTCAACCCAGTTCACCAATTGGAGCAGCCAATGGAACTTGGGAGATTATCCTTCGCCACCACAATGAGAAACAATTGGGCTTGCAAAAGCCTAAGCTTGGGGATGTGTTACCTAAGCAAATTATGTGTGTAATAATGAAGTTGTACTACAGCTCCTAGTGAGATTTGAAATACTCGTGTTGGACTTGTTTCAACACTTTGCTTTTTCTATTCATTTTCTTCTTTGTTTGTTTTTAGTTTCTTACTTTGTCACCAAACTTTTTATATTGTCTAAACCTAATCCTCAAAAATACAAAAAGATTTTTCATTTTATCTTTATTCGTGAAAGTGGATCGTCGTTTGCCTCTTTGCTTTGATATTATTAATGAGAGTGGTGTACTTTTGAGTTTTGAAGGAACACATCATATGGAAGGAAATTGAGAAGTCACTAATAAGAGATATGTCCTATATCTCCCACTTTAGAAATTTGATATGTTTATGGTAGTTAGTAGTTTTGGTAAGATATTATGTTAGTGGGAGTAATTCAAAATAGTTAGAGTAAAGCTTTCTATTCGTATGAGTAAGTAGTTGATGAAGATATTGCTCTAGTTCTTATAATTAACCGAGTCTTGCCTTGGAAATAATTGTGCTAAACAAGTGCAATAAGAAAAAGTCTCCAATTATGACTTGTGTGATGTTTTGATTGTGTTAAGAGTTTAACCTTGAAGATACTCAACTCCATAGATTTAATGATAGTCTAGATAGCACTTTTGAAAGGAGTTGTTTAATCAAAATGAAGTCCAGTAGTGATTGAGATGCATGCCAAAACTAAAATGTGAATCCAAATTATGATATTGCTTGAAATCTTATCTACAAAACTATTGATGCACACCCTAGGATGGCAAAAACTCCGCTAGCCTTCGAACGATCTAGGTATAATTCCTGATTTCGGCTATGAGATGATGGCATGGGTAGCCATCTACCTATGGAAAAAAATATTGGTACTCTTGAGGGCTATGCCAAATGTTACAAAAGCCATTAATGACTTCAATTGGAAACTATTATTGAATCCAAAGTGATTACCTAGAAAGTCTTTGGCATGATATTGTTACTATTATATGAATTTTCTTGAAAGACAATAAATAGAAACAAGTGTTTTATAGACTTGATTCATTGATGTGGGTGTCAATGAGATACTTAATTGTTATGCTTCTTTTTACATGATCTCTAACACTTAAATTGATGTTATGAAACTTCCTAGTGTTCCTTGCCAAGCTGAGAGTTAACTAGAGGAATTAAAATGATTGCTACACTTCTATTTACTTATGTTTATAGAGACTTTACTTCGATTGTCTTGAGTTACAAAAGCTAGTATGATATTCTTGCCACTACTCTAACTATGCTAAGATTTCAAATGGAAGAAGTGATGGACTCATATGGCTATCACCTGTAAGTGAATTTACATTCTCGTTATTTCTGTTTAAATGCTGAATTCATTATGATTTTTGGTTTCTTACTCGAGAACATTCAAGGTTTAAGCTTGGGGATGTTGATGGCTATGAAAATAGCCATCTTTATATGCATTTAAATCCTATTTTAAGTCAAGAAATTGACCAAATATCTCTAGCCTTCCTAATAATGAATAATATTGCAAAGATGTGCAAATATTTCTCTTAATCTGTGATGTGCATAAAATCATAATGTTATGGCGAAATCAAGAGAAAATATTGAAGAAATTGTCGTTGCCAACACAACCAAATCAAGTAGGGACGAAAAGGAGGTTCCAGGATTCATAATGAGCATCTGTATAGGCGATACCCGCTTGTACATCCCGCCCGTACTACCTGTCGGAGCCTTCCTTAGGTCAAACAAAACTACTTATGTGAAGGGAGCAAGATCATTCGAGACACTAGCCGCCACAGAACAGAGTCGCCATCCCTAGATCTCATCCAACACACACCGAAGGAGATCCACAACACCACCACTACCATAGTTCATCATCTCCATCTACAATCTCCTTCATAGCCATAGCCATCATCTTGTAGTAGATCTCCTTGGGAATTGGCGACTGTTGTAAGAATCTTTGATTTCAATCTAAGTATTTCATCAATAATTTCTATCATTGATCTTATTATTATTATGAGTGAGCAGTCCTCATAGGCTACGGGTTGAGGTGAAACCTCGTAGCGATTATGTGCATCTAATTACATGAGAATATTGTGTAGTGATTGAATAGGTGCTTTGTTATCTTGTATCTTTGTCTCTACCTCGATTCGAGGACTTCCACGTACCCAAGACCCCGCAGATCGATCAAGGTGTGAGGTGAGATAAGTGGATAACGATGTATTACGCGCGAACCCCTAGTGATAGAAATGGGAAGTACAATATTCGCTTAGTGATCCGCTTTGGATCTACATCAACATCACTAATCTCAAGGCTTCGGTCTATTTTACTTAATAATCATTGTATCCCATGGTTTCGTTGTATAATGGTTGGACCAAGTGAGTATTGTCACATGTGGTTTCAAGGTCTCTAGTAGCTAAGGATGTGATATCCACAACTCTTATCACTATTAGATCATTTTACACATGAATGTGCTTAACTTTATATTTATCCCATATGAATGCATAGTTGTAGGTGAATCTTCAACCTAGACCTATCTCCGTCCATTGAAAACAACCGAAAATACAAAGTAAACTAGAAAGGTTCGATAAATGAAAAAAAATCTTTTAGCAAGTCTTGTAGATGTTCCTCAATTCCATATTGCAAGTGCTTCCCAAGGTTCGATAAACATAGGTCTTTCGTAGGGAAAAAGCTACTATACCGCATCCATAATACAGATCGAATGTATCACGGGTCACAGTGATAGAAGATTCCTGGAAGCCTCTCCTAGGAATCCACCGATCTACCCTCCCCTCTAGCTAACGCACATTCCGGGTGGCTTTGCATTAGCAACAACACACGATGGCGACATCTGGGTCGGTGTCAGCGTCAAGCTCTAGGTCGGGGCTGCACCTGCCTGCCTCACCCTTCGGTGACACCACCCACAACAAGCTCTTCGTGGGTGGGGATTTCGCCTGGGAGACCACTAGCGACAGGCTCCACCACTTTTGTGAGCCCTTCGGGGACATCCTCGAGGCTGTCATCATATCAGACCGCCACGAAAAGCGTGAGCGCAAGGACATCACCGGCTCGCCAGTAGTCCTCCCCATGGATGAGCTTGATCTAAAGACCACGCCTCGTCCCAGCCGCGGCGAGCTTCTCCACCCACACCTTTGCGCCAGCCTCCATCTGGCAGAGCAATTGACCGAGAGATCGTTCCCCCTCAATCAGCCATGGGGAGGTCAGGAAGACCATAGGAGGAAGAATACACTATCAAAGTTTGTGTCCCACGAAGGAAGTAGGGGTCCAACAAGACCAAGGTTCAAGTGGGGCTGAATACACGTCTAAGGATTCACGACGACCATGATGGCGGCGGAGCTTGTGCACGACAGAGAGTAGACATATGGGTTTTTTACCCAGGTTCAAGACCCTCTTGAGGGGGTAAAGTCCCTACTCTTGCCTTCTTTGTATTGCCTATGATGCTTCATGAGTGTACAATGGTGGGTGTCCCTTAGGGTTTTTTGATCCCTGGGATCCCCCTTTTATAGTGGCGTCGGGCCTCTTCCCCAATCCATGGGTGGGAAGGGCTTCCACATTGCCTCCCAAGGGAGCCCTGGTCTACAAGACTACTTTGTGTAGACTAGGTCATGGCTATCTAGATCCCGTCGATCTTTCGTAAAGCTGGTGTTGTCAAATTTGCCTGCCGTAACATGACATCACCCGCGTTCTTCTTTGCACCAAAATGGCAAAGGGTAGCCATGCTAGCGCTAAGGTCATCCGCCCTACTTTTAGCATTGTAGAGGTCGGACCGTCTCCTCTTTACCGAGGTGGTATGTGTGGTCCACAAAGTTGTGGCGCTGTGCGTCGGACTTTGTCGTCTCTGCCCCTTTTGATACAAGATTATGAATGTGCCCCTGTGGCATGCTTTGAAGGCATCCAAGGCCCCTTGGGGGTTAGGAAAAGGTGGGGCCCTCTCCCTCGTGAGGCTGCCTCCCCGAAGGTGTCCGAGGTGAGGCCGGTGCCCTAGGGAGCGAGGCTCTCGAGGGGCTGATCACCAAGTACTTGGCTCATGAGGCGACGCGACGGGGTATGGTGGCTCTACAGGGCCGCTGTAGCTTAGGTGGTGGTCCTGACAACCGTCAGGTAGTGGTACCCCTATTACCAGGACCTCGCCAGTAGCCCCCAAGCGCTTGTCACGCACGTGTCCCTTGGTGGACGCGAAGGGCCCAAACGGTCGGTGGGCCCTGCTGCCGCTACCCAAGTCAACACTTGACCGTCCTCAGTCATATCCTGACCATGCACACGGAACGGTCGCATGCATCCCACCTTTGGATCCGGGGGCTGCTGTAAGGCCCACCATGCCTCGGGAGTTACTCCCCCATGATTTGACGGTGCGTGGGACAAACCAGCGGTTAAAGCCACACAACCGAGGTAGCGACCTGACCTCTTCTCTTGTTAAATAGGGGCACAGGTGTAGCGCCTCCTCCCTGACACCGCTTACTCTGCTCCTTCCCCCTACTCCCCCATTTCTTGAGTCAGGGCCTCACCCCTCCGTATGGCGACGAAGCAACCCTCTGCCTCCAATAAGGGCAAGTCCATGATGGCGGAAGGGAAATAGGTTTCGCCGGTGAAGCGTGGCCGTGGGTGGCCAAATGGGAGCGGTGGCGGAGGGCGCGGCGGCCGTGGTGCCAGTTGGGTAGGCGCCTCAACTTCCGCAGTTGTAGCCGCGGTTGAAGGAGGAGCACCGATGAAGCGCGTCCGCGGTCACCCTCATGGTAGTGGCTGAGGGCACAACGGGGGTCGTGGAGGAAGGTGAGGAGGCGATCCAGAGGCTGCATTACTCCCCCCTCTTCTCCTTCCAGCAGTCGTGATCAAGATTGAAGATGAGCCCGAGCAGGTTATCGACTTTGTCCTCATTCTCTGAGATGAGGATTGGGCCACGAGGGTGAACAAGCCCAAGCGCTTTGCCATTGGAATTGCAAGCGACATGCCTGGAGGTGTGTGGCTGAAGCATTCCGGTGGCGGCGACTCCTAGAGCATGAACATAGAGGCCCTTGCACTGGGCTGATGTACCTCACCATAGGATGGGAGAGCTTCGTCCGCGACCACAACATTGAGCGTGGCTCTATGAAAGTGTAAGATGGTTTACCTAGAGGGGGGGTGAATAGGTTTCTACAAAATTCTTTATAATCTTTTGCAAGTTTTAGGCTTTGCATAATATAAGTGTGCCTAAATGCAAAACTAGGTGAGGCAACCTAGATGATGATACAAGATACTTCAAGCACGAAGGCTATCACAAATTAAACAACACAAGTAATAGAGTGGTTAGGAATAACCGAAGCACGTGGAGATGAAGATGTATTCCCGTGTTCACCACCTTTGGGAAGGGGGCTACGTCATGTTGGAGAGGTGTGAGGTTCCACGAAGGATTCCCCAACGCCACGAAGGCTCACCTTCTTCTCCGAGCCTATCCCATGAAGGAATAGCACACTTACTCATGGTAGACTTTAAGGTAGTCTCCAAACCCTCACAAACTTTCCACGGAGCAAATCACAAGATGAATGCCTCCGGGCGACCCTAGCCGCCTAGGGTTTCCCACAAACCCAAGATTAACAAGCTAACTCGATGAACTCAAGGGGGAATGAACTTTGGCTTGGTGGAAACGTAGATCGGGACCTCCTCTTGCTTTCTACCAAAGGGATTTGGATTTGGTTGGGTAGAATGGGAGATCCTCAAGGAATTGTGTTTCAACAATGGGGGAGAGAGAGAGAGATTCAAGAATGAAATATGAACTGAATGCCTAACATCCTCAAGGTGGAAGAAGAGGTATTTATACCCAAGGGAGAAATCTAGCCGTTTAGAGCATTTTCTGCGAAGTCCGGTTTGAAGTTCGGTTGGACCAGCCACACACCGGACCGCCCGGTATACAGCCCGGAAGACCGGAATCCAAACCGGGATACTCAATGTTTGTGAACCCGGATAGACTCAGTATAATAAACCGAGAATCCCGGTTTGGGTTCAGTTTTCCGGCGCTGGTACCGGACCGCCTGGTCTGGGAGCCGGTTCAAAAGTCTTGAGAAACGAACTTGGCAAAGATGCTATAAAATGTAGATCTCTCTCTCCTCCCTCTTTGGTGATGGAACAAGTGGGTGTAAGGGTAGTGTATAAGGCTTAGAAATTCATCCCCAACAAGCTCATCGAGATAACCCCTCTTAATAGTGCAGTGTTCCTAAAGACTCAAGATACATACAAAAGGCAAAACTCCGGCACTTCTCTTTGTTATCGAAATGGGGGGTCTCCGATGATCTTCCAACATACGAGCAGACTAAAACCTGTTTAAGACACTAGTAGATAGCATTAGTCCGCTCTAACTATGGTGTCATTGTCAACCAAAAAGTGTAGAGGGTAAACTTCCCTTTCAATTTCCCCCTTTTTGGTTGGTGATGACAAACCGAGCTAGAGTTCACAAGGATATAATAGAGAGCTATACACCAACGAATTCCATAAAGACATATGTGAGCTCCTCCATAAAGTATGCACTTGGTTGAATTTGTGTTTGAATGCAAGGTGCACCTAAATAGTGTATGGAGAGCTTCCCACATGTCTTTATGAAAGCAAAGCATAATATGACAAGATATAAAGCATGGATATCTATGCAAAGCTAGACAAATAATAGAAGAACACATAGTCATAGAACAATAGACATATCCATGGTTCACACACATAGCACAAACTTGTCCAACACCTGGAAGTAGAGCAAATAGTTCCATCACGAAAGCAAATGGGAAGCACAATGCCAAAAGAAGCAAAGAGAAGGCAAGGGGCATTATGCAACTGGCAAACCCCGGAAAACCCCGGCAAGGAACCTGTAGATACCTAAATGAACTCTACTCTTCTCCCCCATTGGCATCGAAACACCAAAAAGGAAGAAGAGTAGAGTGATGCCAATGGAACCCAACTAGAAGAACATAGGAGGCGGAGGAGGGTGAACAGGGGCATCTTCGTCTTCATGGATCTCCTCGTCATCATCCTCATCAGCATCACCAGAACTAGGAGGAGCAACAGAGGAACCACTAGGGCCACCAAGAGGAAACTGACTGGGAAAGTACCAAAGAGCATATCATGATCAAGTGGCGGCATCTCATAGTTGACATAAGGAACTAGAGTCATCTCGAGACCATCCAGTGGAGGAGTGACATGCTGGGTCATGAGAAACTCATTGTGCCTGCACCGAGTCTCTTGGCTTATCTCAAGAGCCTTGTGGCTCACATCATAGTACGAGCGGCACATCTGAAACAGCCGCTTGAAGAACGTGGCAGCACCACCCTTGTGCCTGGGACGAGAGGAGGAGGACTCTCCAACAGGACGATGAGAACCAGACCGAGTAGCAAAGTGAAGCTAAGGATCATGAGCAACCTTGGTGCACTGCTCGGGAGGCTTCATCGAAGGGACCTCAGGAGACAGACCATGAAGAGAAAGGGTAAGCTGCTCTTGTTCCACACGCTCACCAGAAGGCACAACCTTGTTGAGTAGCTTTTGTACATACACACAGAAAGTGGGGGTCATCCTGTCCAAAGCAGCCCGCCGCAGCTCATAGTACACAAAGTCACAACCATCAATCTTCCTCAACCTATCAGGGTGACAATAGTACAAGAGAATGGCAAAGTACCCACGGTAGTTTGTAGTATCTCCAACACGGGGAACAAGCGACTGGCGGAAGATGCTGACCAAAGTGTGATAGTAGAAGTACATGCCAGAGATGCATGGAGGAGCATACTCAAAATCTTTGGGATAGCAGAAAGCAAGAGTTTCAGCAGGCTTGATCTTGTCGCTATGAATGCAAAAACCACTGGCCTTGCCAGAATAGCCCATAACCTCAACCAGATCTGCATAGGTGGCACGAAAGCGCCGCGTCCCAGTCATCCAAGACATAGTGCGGTAATCATCATCATGAAAATAGACTGTGCAGAAGAACTGACGGATATACTCAGGAAAGTAGTCCTCCTTGAGACACACAAGGTCAAACATATCCATCTTCTTCAAGGCATCATCAACAAACCGATAATCTAAGGCTGCATACATGTTGAACCGATCCACATTGAAAGCAAGAATATTACCATAGGAGCTGACCTTGAACAGAGTGTAAATGTGATCCCATATCAAGGCTTGAGTCTCAGTCCAAAACTTGTTGTCAGGGCCAAGATAGGTGCGAGACTTGAAGCGATAGGGATTCTGCTTGCGAAGGGTCCGGTACAGAAAAATCTCCATGTTCTTCAAGTTTTGACTAGGCACATCCTCCTCATCAGCCTGTACGATAGGTTTCTTGCCCCTGATGGCCTTGCTCTTGATGCGATCAGAACAGGCGCTACCCTCTTCCTCACGCTGCATAGACTGACTGGCTCGACGAGCCCTCTTGCCCCTACCAGTTTCCTCAGGAACATACTCATCGCTCTCATAGGCATCATCATATGCACCTATGAAAAAGAGAGATAGGTTGGGGAGCATAAAGATAAGTACACGTGCCATACGGAAAAAACTTGGATTTGGGCAAGTGCATGGTAAAAGGGGAGACATTGCAGAGAGGTTCGATGCCAGGGCCGGTCGGACCGGCTCCAGTACCGGAGGGCCCGGTGTCAGAGCCGGTCAACCGGACTCAAACTGGACGACCCGATGTCAGAGCCGGTCAGCCGGACTCAAACCGGACGTCCCGGTGTTAGAGCCGGTTCAACCGGGCCTGAAACCAAACTAGTCGGGGAGGACCCAAATCTGAGCTTTGCAATGTAATTTTTTTTACCCATGACTCAATACTTTCACAAATACAAACTTCTCAAGAGGTGTAGGCCATGGTTTGACGTGGGTGGCATACAAAGGCAAAGGTGGGAACCCTAACTTGGCAAATCCATCAAGATGTGTAGCAAAACATGGGGATTTGACAAGGAAAAGGTAAAGGAGCAAGGGATTACCCGAGGACATGGCTTCCCATGGAGGAAAGCACCAAAGGCCCTTGAGAAAGAAGATCACAAAATGCTCCCAAACCTCCACGAGATGGAGAGATTCCTTTGGTGGAGAGCCTCCAAAGGTCCTTCTCCACGATTTGGTGGCCCGATCTATGAATCCTAGGGGTGGAAACACCCTAGGAGAGGGGGGAGGTGGGAGGGCGGCAATGGAGAGAGAGAGTCGGGGAAAGAGAAAGGGTAACTTGTGGAGGGGTGGGGGCGGCCAGGGAAGAAGAAGGGATTTTTTTCAGGTCCCGGTTTGCGGTCCAGTCCAACCAAGATGCAAACCAGACAACTTAGTGTATAGGCCGGTCAACCGAACTTAAAACCAAATCTGCAGATATTTTTTTCGCGAGGAAGATTCGGTTGGCAGTCCGGTCCACCGGCTCCACAACCGGAGTACTCAGTTAGAAACCGGACTGGCAAACGAACTTCGCTCAGTATACTTTTGTCTGCAGGTTCAGATAGACTCGGTTGGAACCGGGTTGGAAACCGGACGGTCCGGTTCTAGGCCGGTTGGACCGGGCCAGAAACCGAACATCCAAAAAACTTCGGAATTTTTTTTTGTGGAAAACAGAAAATTTTCGAGAATGGCATGTGCATGTAGAATAAGATAGTAGACTCCAAAAGGGTAAAGGAGGCAGGTAATCTAGGCATGCCTATTGGAGAAGAACCAACTTAACACACTCAAATAGCGACAATAGGCATGATTCGAAAATAGCAAGAGCCACAAAAGATAGGAGTTTAAGAAAGAACCACCATAGGCCAAAGGTTGGCGGGGGATTTCTCCCCTATGTTTAAGCACACATGTCATGGTGCCTCAAAGATAGATGCTTGGACCCATACCATGACACAAGATCAGTTAATATCGCACACATAGGTATGCATCAAACCAAGACATGGTAGGATGACTATCTCTATATGTTCTACGCGACTAGACCACATAGCAAGTTAAGAGCAGGAATATAATGCAAGAAGTGAATCAATCCAAGTTTTTAGGATCTAGAATACCGAGTTCTCGCCACAACATGACAAAACGGGCTTCATCCAAAGGCTTTGTGAAAATATCCACCAATTGGAACATTGTTCCCACATGAGTGAGATTGATGTCACCATTTGCGACATGGTCACGTAGGAAGTGGTGGCGGATGTTAATATGTTTGGTGCGGCAATGTTGGACGGGGTTATTGGCGATCTTTATTGCGCTTTCATTGTCACATAGAAGAGGCACTGTACTAAGATACACACCATAGTCTTTTAAGGTTTGCCTCATCCATAACAACTGAGCACAACAAGATTTCGCGGAAATGTATTCGGCTTCGGCGATGGATAGGGCGGTGGAGTTTTGTTTCTTGGATGACCAACTCACCAACGACCGACCAAGGAATTGGCAAGCCCCAGAGGTCGACTTCCGGTCAAACTTATCACTAGCCCAATCGGAATCCGAATAGCCAACAAGCTCAAAGGTTGACCCCTTTGGATACCAAAGCCCGAGAGTAGGAGTGAGAACAAGGTACCTAAAAATCCGTTTGATCGCCATCAAGTGGCACTCCTTGGGAGCGGATTGAAAATGAGCACACATTCCAACACTTAGCATGATATCCGGCCTAGAAGCACAAAGGTAGAGCAAGGAGCCAATCATGGAGTGATATACCTTTTGGTCCACATCCTTCTCGCCTTCTCCAAGGCCAAGTTGCCCATTGAGTGGCATGGGTGTCTTCATGGGGTTGGCATTAGTCATCTCAAATTTCACAAGCATGTCCTTCACGTACTTCTCTTGGGAGATGAAGGTGCCTTGAGCAAGTTGCTTCACAATGAAGCCTAAGAAATACTTCAACTCCCCCATCATGGACATCCTAAATTTCTAGGTCATCAGCTCAGAAAAAGCTTTGTTATGAGATTCGTTAGCTCCACCAAAAATAATATCATCAACATAAATTTGAACAATAAATAAGCCACCACATTTAACCCATTTGGTGAAAAGGGTGGAATCGACTTTACCCACGCTAAAACCGTCCATGAGTAAGAAATGCCTAAGGTGCTCATACCAAGCACGAGGAGCTTGCTTTAGTCCGTAGATTGCCTTATGGAGTAGATACACATGGTTGGGAAAGCGTGTGTTTTCGAAACCCGGGGGTTGAGCTACATAAGCAACCTCTTTCAAGGGACCATTAAGAAATGCACTCTTCACATCCATTTGATAAATCTTAAAGTTATGAAAAGATGCATATGCAAGCAAGAGACGAATAGCTTCAAGGCGAGCAACGGGCACAAAGGTGTCCTCATAGTCAATACCTTCTATTTGGGCATACCCTTGCGCCACTAACCTTGCTTTGTTCCTTGTGACGATTCCATTCTCATCTTGCTTGTTCTTGAATACCCACTTGGTCCCAATGACATTGATGCAATGATCTTTAGGTCTCTCCACAAGATACCAAACTTCATTGCGGGTGAAGCACTCGAGTTCTTCTTGCATGGCAATGACCCAATCCGGATCTTCTAGAGCTTCATGGACCTTGAGTGGCTCGAAGTTGGACACAAATGCATGATGGCCACAAAAGGTAGTGAGTTGCTTATTCTTGTTGCAAGTCTCGATTCCTCTTGATATGCTTCCAAGTATATTATTGACTTGGAGTCCACTTGCAATAGAGGCAGACTTGATCTTCCAGATAGTCCCTTCATGATCAACGAATTCATCCTTCGTTGGTCCTTGATCATTAACCACACCTTGAGCTTGACCTTGATTTTGGGGAACTAGTATGTCTTCTTGGTCTTGCTCAACGGGTTGAGGGCTTGGTTCTTGTTCTTTGGTTTGCGAGAGTTGTTCGTCATGAGGTGCACTTGATGGTTCAACTTGAGTAGAGCTAGGCTCTTCTTGATTTGGGATTGATCCTCCCCCATCAACATCTTGATCATGAGTGTGATGTTCGGTGGGCAAGATATGCCCAATTCCCATCAACTTGATGACTTGATAGGAATCTCCATCGCCTACAACATGTGGAACAACTTGCTCCCCTTGGGGGCCATTATCTTCCAAAAACTCCACGTCCCAAGATACTTCAACACAACCATTGGCTTTGTTGTAGTATCTATAGGTGTGAGAGTTTTCCGCATAACCAACAAAAATACCCTCGATAGTTCTAGATTCAAATTTACCAAGTTTTTCTTTCTTGTTCTTGACGAGGCACTTGCACCCAAAGACTCGGAAGTATTTGACATTGGGCTTGTTCTTTGTGAGAATCTCGTACGGAGTCATGTCAAAGGGAGCTCGGAGGAAGAGCCGGTTCGAGTAGTGAACCGCGGTGGCGATGGCTTCTCCCCAAAAGTTGTGGGGTGACTTTAACTCACTCAACATAGTTCTTGCCATCTCAATGATAGTCCGATTCTTACTTTCAACAACACCATTTTGCTGAGGAGTATATGGAGCCGAGAATTCATGCTTGGTCCCCTCATCTTGAACAAACTCTTGCATGGTATAATTCTTGAATTCGGTGCCATTGTTGGTCCTAATGTTCTTGATCTCCACTTCATGAGTGCATTGAGCTTGCTTGGAGAAGATCATGAAGTACTTGTAGGTATCATCCTTTGACTTGAGAAGTAATACCCAAGTGTATCTTGAGTAATCATGAACGATGACAAGACCATACTTCCTTCCACCAAGAGTATCATATGTTGATGGCCCGAAGAGATCCAAATGGAGAAGCTCCAAAGGTCTTGATGTGGCCACCTTGGATATTGATGGATGACTCCTCCCATGTTGGTTTCCTAAAATGCAAGCACTACACACACAATCTTTCTCAAAAGACACACCGGTTAGTCCAACAATATGTTCACCCTTTAGGAGTCGTTTAAGATTTCTCATGTTGACATGGCCAAGGCGGCGATGCCAAAGCCATCCCTCATCAACTTTGGCCATTAGACATGTGGCAAGAGATTGGCTCTCTTGCTAGAGGTCGACCACATACAGGTCGTCTTGCACATATCCAACAAGGACCAACTTGAGATTATAACTCCTAAAGACTTTCACACAAGTTCTAGAGAAATAGGAATCATAACCAGCATCCGCAAGATGTTTTATTGAAAATAAGTTGCAGCCAAGGTTTTCAACAAGCATGACGGTCTCTAGGGTCAAGGACTTGGAGACCACCAACTTGCCAAAACCTAGTACCTTTCCTTTAGAGTAGTCTCCAAAAGTGATGCTTGACGTTGAATTAACATCATGAATAAATTGGTCAAGCGCACTTCTACCTCTGGTCATATGATTGGTGCATCCACTATCAATCACCCATTTTGTTCCACCAGAGGCATACCCCTACAAAATCAATTCTTTGATGTAGGAACCCATTGAGTAATGGGTCCCCTAGCATTAGCAACAAGATCTTTTGGTACCCAAATTGAGTACCACATATAAGCATAACCATTGCAAGGGCCAACATATTTGGCATATACATCTCCTTGGGTGCCCTTACATAGCACATAGGAGGGATTGGATTTTCCCGCAAACTTTTGTTTGGGGTTGCCCCTTGTGGCTCCCCCATTCACAACATTCTTCTTTACTTGGTCAACCACCTTGTGCCCTTCACGCACAAAGTTGATCCTTTTAGATGGGTTGGCACCATTCTTGTCGTTCTTGGGGTCATACCCGATACCTTGCCTTGGAGCTCTCATCGTTTGTCGAGCAAAAGAATCTCATCAAGAATCTTGCCCTTGGTGGTAGGTGATGGCTCAATGCACGACGCCCAGAAAAGTGTTGATGGCTCGTGGTTGATGTAGAGCTCGTTGGGAACCCCAAGAGGAAGGTATGAAGAGCACAGCAGCAAGTTTCCCTCAGTTATGAAACCAAGGTTTAATCGAACTAGTAGGAGCAAGGAAACACCTCAAAGGTCTTACTAGCTGAGATTTGGCAGGGCGCACTACCGGTGCTAGCAGCAACGTGGAGACCTGCACAACACAACCACAGAACTTTGTCCCCAACTTGCAATGAGGTTTGAATGGAAAGAAGTAAAAGTTTGCAGAAAGTAAATACAAAGCAGTAAAAGATTGTAGATTGTATGTAAAAGACAAGGACCGGGATCCATAGTTCACTAGAGGTGGCTCTCCTTAGATAGATAACATGCTGGGTGAAAAAATTACAGCGGGGCAATTGACAAACACCGAGAAAGCAATACATGCATATACTAATCATCTTGACTCCTTTGAGACTTGATTGGGAATTACAACATAATACATAGACCGCCATCCAACTGCATCTATGACTAATAATCCACCTTCAGGTTATCATCCGAACCCCCTCCAGTATTAAGTTGTAAGCAACAGATTATTGCTTTACGAACTGCGTGTAAAGTAAACAATACGATTGTTCTATGAACAAAGGATTGTTGTTTTCTCCCTAGTAGCAACAACACATCTAGTACCTTAGAGATTTCTGTCACTTCCCCAGATTACCAGAGACATGAACCCACTATCAAGCATAAATACTAACTCTTGGAGTTGTTAGCATCTACTTGGCCAAGATAGCTACTAACAACGGAAAGCATGCAAGATCTCAAATAACAAAGACATGATAGAATCAATAATCAATCTAAAATATCATCTCAATATCCATCGGATCCCCGCAAACACATGTATGGATTACAAAAAGACGATCTTGATCATGAACGGAGCTCACAAGATCTAAACATGAAAGCACAAAGGAGGAGAAACCAGCCATCTAGCTACTACATGGATCCGTAGTCCAAGGATGAACTACTCACGCATCACACCGGAGGCTTGCATGGTGATGAAGAAGGCCTCCAGGGTGAATTCCCCTCTCGGGCAGGGTGCCGGGAAGAGCTTCAGATCCCTCCAAATCTAGGGATGGAGATGACGACGACTACAGACTCTTTCGTGGATTTTTGATCGAGTACTTAGGGTTTTCGTCCCGAGGGCAATATATAGGCGGAAGGAGAGGCCAAGGGGGTGCCGGGAGCCACCACACCACCCCCTGGCACGGGCCAGGCCTGGCCGCACGGCCAGGTGGTGTGGCCGGCCCCTGGCCCCTCTCCGCCTCGTATTCTGGCACTTCATCCCTTCTGGAAAAATAGGCACTTTGGCTTTTGTCCCGTCCAATTCCGAGAATATTCATTTTCTGACTTTCCTGGAACTAAAATCAGTAGAAAACAGGCAGCTAGCACTGTGGCTCTTGTTAATAGGTTAGTCCAAGAAATCATATGAAAAGTACTCCAAAGTTGGAACAAAACACAAGAAAGTGGAGAAAACCAAGCATGGAACATCAAAAATTATAGATACATTTGCAATGTATCAACATCCCCAAGCTTAACTCCTGCTCGTCCTCGAGTAGGTAAGTGATAAAAAGAAAGAATAATTTTTGAGGTGACATGCACCATCAAAGACTTGATCAAAGTATTTGCAAAACATTCAAAGCTAGGATCATAGCACTTCAATCATAACATGAAAGACAAAGTTCTAGCAATAAGCAAAGAAACTATGATGCAACATGAAAAGGCACAAACAAAAGAATCATGAATAACATGCTTTGCAAGACGTTTGTTTGTTTCACATAAAGAAAACATAGCATAATAGTATTTAGCTTGTCCCTCATAAAGTAGCAAATATAATTGCATATGACACCTTCAAAGTTCATAAGAGTGACTAGATACAATAGTTTCAAACAAGCAATAACAAGTTATGCATCAATCAACTAGTCTTGGGACAATGCACATAGAACTAAGAATGGCCATTATGCTCTCAAAGTAGGTGCATAAAGATAGAAGGTGGAGACTCAATGTAATGGTGTAAGAAAAGCCTTTTGTAAAAGGAAGTAGGGATTCAAGTCTCATAAAGAGCTTCCAAAAATTATGGTACTTAGAGCTTTCAGCTCTCATTGCCCCTATCATAAGCATCTTGAAGTGATTAAGGTTAAAGTGACACAACTAAGAGGATATGCTTGACAAGTTATAAACCGAAATCTCATGGCCCTTACTTACGAAGACCGATCCTCATGCTAATCAACTTCAGTCACGAGTAAGCTCTTGTCATTGTAAGTACATGTGTATCATTAAGAACCGCCAACGGGGTACCCCTTGCACATGATACGGGAGCTTTCCCATAATCAAAATGACAAGGCAAGCAGACAATGAGCATCTCAGCGATCTTTTTATTTGCTATTTGCATAGATTTTTTATTGAGGATGCTTCATAGAATGCTCATTATGGTGATGCTGCAAGTTTCCACCATGATTAGGCATGGCTTAGGCTAGCGGCCCAGGCGTTTCTCTAACACACATAAAAACTCCATGATCTTACAAGTTCCACTTTTATTCACACCGTCGGGATCCGTAAGCAAAATAACATGATATCAACGGGGTACAAAGTACAATTGCAATGTTGAAAGCGTTCCCCATGGTATATAGTTCTGCTAATTTCAACTTATAAAGTGCAAGCATATACGCAACAAAGAAGGACCCAATGGTTCAAGTTTATTAGAGGCAAAAAGTAAAGTGTGCCATCAAGTTCGTGAGAGCTTTAATCACTAGTTTTCTCATAACAAGTGAAAGGTAAACAAAAGCATGAATATACTTGGAATAGCATAAGCTAGTAGGTAGGTATGGTGGACTCTTTGGAAAAACTTGGTTTAGGGAGTTGGATGCATGAGTGGAACTCATATCTTGTTGTGGAGGCTAGCAAAAGACTGGGAGCGACAAACTAAGAGAGCAATAATGGCCATAATCATGCAGAGCGACAAAACATCATTGATCAAAGCATAAAGTGATACTACAAGTTGAAAACTAAAGGATCATAAAGGCTATGGTGACCTGTGACAGTCATAACATGGTGTGAGCATGTGCCAAGTCAACCCAAATAAAGCATCAAAGGAAAATACAACTATACTATGCTTTAATATGCTAAAACAACGCATGATTCATCCAAGGCACATTAAGCAATCTCAATTGTTTATAACAAGTCATGCTACAACAAAGAATACTAAGGATAAAGCCAAAACAATATCAAGCATGGCATAACAAAGCATAGCCACAGTCAAGAACGAGCTCTTTTTACCACATAAGCATGAACTTTCCTACTCTTTTCCAAACCAAACCAAACCAAACTATTTGCAAACCAATGCATGAAAGAGGGGGTCCAACCAACTTATTCAGAAAACTAAGCAAACCAAGCAAACTAAAAATCAAAAATGAAAACGAAAAAGAAGACGCTCCAAGAAAAACACAACTGTGCATGAAACAATAAAAATAAAGCGTTTGGAAGAAACCTGGAATTTTTATTGATGAAGAAGGGGATGCCTTGGGCATCCCCAAGCTTTGACGCTTGTACTTCTTGGATATTTCTTGGGGTGACACGTGTGGCATCCCCAAGCTTTGACGCTTGTACTTCTTGGATATTTCTTGGGGTGACACGTGTGGCATCCCCAAGCTTGAGCTTTAGTCCATCCTTCATCTCATTACTCATTCCTTCCATACACCTGGAAATTTTCCTTCATACAAAACTTCACACAATCTCATTAGCAACATTAGTGCACTTAAGATAAATAAGTCTTAAGGTTCAGTTCTAACACCAAATAAACTTCCATTAGAACACTAGCTACTGTAGAACTTCCCTCAAAAACCTCAATTCCCCAAAAGAACTCAAGAAGGAACCAACAAGAAGCAAATGCAGAAAATGGCAGAAATCTGTCAAAACAGACCAGCAGGTAAAGACGAATTTTTTCGAAGACCTTATGTTGCTCAAATCAAAAAGTGTTGAACTAAAGAAAGTTAGATAACAACCTGGGACAGAAGCAAAAACAATTACAGCTCAATCCGTCATACAGAGCTCTCTCAGGAATTTTTACGGTGAAGCACAAAAATCTGTTTCGGGACAGTAACTTTCCCAATCATTACTTCACTCTCATTAGAGGTTACTCTTGGCACAAAAAGAAAATAAAAAGGATAAGGAGAGGTTATTACTTAAGTATTAACTTACAAGACTCATCTAAAACTCTTGGGTTATCTCCCAACAAGTACTTTTCTTTAACGCCTTTAAGTTAGGCATAAGAAGCAAAGAAACAATCAAGTGTTCTCAAATGAAGAAGCATTAAAACCAAATTTTGTTTTCATAGGAGAAGCAAAAGAAATCTTTTCTCTCCTTTTAGGGAAGTGTTATATACCTTTCTTGAGTGGGAGTTGATATTTAATGGTGCCTTCCTTCATATCAATGATGGCACCAACAGTTCTAAGAAAAGGTCTTCCCAAAGTAATAGGACAAGAAGCATTGTATTCAACATCCAAAACATAGAAATCAACAGGGACATAGGAATCGTTAACCATAATAAGAACATCATTAATACTCCCTATGAGTTTCTTTTTAGCATTATCATCAAGTGGGACATTCAAATAACAATCTTCAAGAGGAGGCAAATCAAGCATATCATAAATCCTTCTAGGCATAATAGAAACACTACTATCAAGATCACACAAAGCTTTGAAATCAAAGTCATTCACTTTCATATTAATGATGGGTTCCCAACCATCTTCTTGTTTTATAGGAATAGAAGCTTTATGTTTCATCTTTTCTTCTTTAATATTTATGAGAGCATCAGTAATGTGTTTTGTAAAGGCCATGTTCATAGCACTAGCATTAGGACTTTTAGCAAGCTTTTGTAGGAACTTAATAACTTCAGAGATGTTGCAACCATCAAGATCAAAATCAAATTTATCATCTAAAGTAGTAGAACTATTACTAGCCTCAACACTAGTGGTGGTGATAGTAGAAACACTAATGTTTCTAGCAATTTCATCTTCTCTTTCCCACTTAGCATGTAATTCAGCTAATAGTCTAACATTTTCATCAATTCTTACTTGTATAGCATTAGTAGCTGCAAAGGGATTATCATTAGTTTCAGGTTTAGCAGCCATTTTATTTAAAGAAGATTGAGCTTCAGCCAAAGATGCTATATTTCTTTCAGCATTAGAGAGTTTTTCCTCAATAGTTTTATTGAAAGCAGTTTGTTTACTAATAAACTCGTTAATCATAACTTCAAGTTTAGAGGGAGCACTCTTATTATTGTTGTAAGAATTTCCATAAGCATTACCATTGTTGGGAGGATATGGCTTATAATTGTTGTTACCAAAATTGTTCCTATAAGCATTATTACCATAAGCATTGTTGCCAAAGTTGTTATTTCTTATGAAGTTCACATCAACTTGCTCTTCTTGAGCAACCAAAGAGGCTAAAGGAACATTATTTGCATCAATATGGGCTTTCCCATTAACAAGCATAGACATAATAATATCAATCTTATCACTCAAGGAGGAGGTTTCCTCAACAGAATTTACCTTCTTACCTTGTGGAGCTCTCTCAGTATGCCATTCAGAATAATTAACCATCATATTGTCCAAAAGTTTTGTTGCAGCACCAAAGTGATGGTCATAAAGGTACCTCCAGCAGCATAATCCAATAGGTTCCTTGAAGAATAGTTCAATCCTACATAAAAAGTTTGGATAATCATCCAAGCAGTCAGTCCATGAGTGGGACAATTCTTTACTAAAGATTTCAATCTTTCCCAAGCTTGAGCAACATGCTCATTATCAAGTTGTTTAAACTTCATTATTTCACTTCTCATGGATATAATATTAACAGGAGGATAGTATTTTCCAATAAAAGCATCTTTGCACTTAGTCCAAGAATCAATACTATTCCTAGTTAAGGAATTCAACCATTCTTTAGCTTTTCCTCTCAAAGAGAAAGGAAACAATTTTAGTTTAATAATATCACCATCTATATCCCTATGCTTTTGCATCTCACAAAGTTCAACAAAGTTATTTAGATGGGAAGCAGCATCTTGATTACCAATACCAAAAAATTGTTCTCTCATAACAAGATTGAGCAAAGCAGGTTTTATCTCAAAGAAAGTATTTTCAGCCACAGGTGGAGCAATAGGTGTGCTCATAAAATCATTGTTGTTGGTGCTAGTGAAGTCACACAACTTAGTGTTTTCAAGAGTAGTCATTTTTTTGGGTTTTCAAATAAGAAAGCAAACAAGTAAAACTAATTTTTTTGTGTTTTTTGAAGAACAAAACAAGCAAACAAAGCAAAAAGAAACTAAGCAAAACAAAAACAACAAAGTAAAGAGATTGGTTATGAGGGACTCCCCTTGTGAAGATGTCCTTGACTCCCCGGCAACGGCGCCAGAAAAATGCTTGATGGATCAATGCACGACGCCCAGAAAAGTGTTGATGGCTCATGGTTGATGTAGAGCTCGTTGGGAACCCCAAGAGGAAGGTATGATGAGCACATCAGCAAGTTTCCCTCAGTTATGAAACCAAGGTTTAATCGAACCAGTAGGAGCAAGGAAACACCTCAAAGGTGTTACTAGCTGAGCTTTGGCAGGGCGCACTACCGGTGCTAGCAGCAACGTGGAGACCTGCACAACACAACCACAGAACTTTGTCCCCAACTTGCGATGAGGTCAATCTCACCGTGTTTTGCGGAAAACAAAATATTAAACGTATCGAATGGAAAGAAGTAAAAGTTTGCAGAAAGTAAACACAAAGCAGTAAAAGATTGTAGATTGTATGTAAAAGACAAGGACCTGGATCCATAGTTCACTAGATGTGGCTCTCCTTAGATAGATAACATGCTGGGTGAACAAATTACAGCGGGGCAATTGACAAACACCGAGAAAGCAATACATGCATATACTAATCATATTGACTCCTTTGAGACTTGATTGGGCATTACAACATAATACATAGACCGCCATCCAACTGCATCTATGACTAATAATCCACCTTCAGGTTATCATCCGAACCCCCTCCAGTATTAAGTTGCAAGCAACAAATTATTGCTTTATGAACTGTGTGTAAAGTAAACAATACGATTGTTATATGAACAAAGGATTGTTGTTTTCTCCCTAGTAGCAACAGCACATCTAGTACCTTAGAGATTTCTGTCACTTCCCCAGATTACCAGAGGCATGAACCCAATATCGAGCATAAATACTAACTCTTGGAGTTGCTAGCATCTACTTGGCCAAGATAGCTACTAACAATGGAAAGCATGCAATATCTCAAATAACAAAGACATGATAGAATCAATAATCAATCTGAAATAGCATCTCAATATCCATCGGATCCCCGCAAACACAACATGTATGGATTACAAAAAGATGATCTTGATCATGAACGGAGCTCACAAGATCTAAACATGAAAGCACAAAGGAGGAGAAACCAGCCATCTAGCTACTACATGAATCCGTAGTCCAAGGATGAACTACTCACGCATCACACCGGAGGCTTGCATGGTGATGAAGAAGGCCTCCAGGGTGAATTCTCCTCTCCGGCAGGGTGCCGGGAAGAGCTTCAAATCGCTCCCGATCTAGGGATGGAGATGACGGCGGCTACAGACTCTTTCGTGGATTTTTGATCGGGTACTTAGGGTTTTCGTCCTGAGGGCAATATATAGGTGGAAGGAGAGGCCGAGGGGGTGCCGGGAGCCACCACACCACCCCCTGGCATGGGCCAGGCCTAGCCGCACGGCCAGGTGGTGTGGCTGGCCCCTGGGCCCTCTCCGTCTCGTATTCTGACACTTGATCCCTTCCGAAAAAATAGGCACTTTGGCTTTTGTCCCGTCTAATTCCGAGAATATTCATTTTCTGACTTTCCTGGAACCAAAAACAGCAGAAAACAGGCAGCTGGCACTGTGGCTCTTGTTAATAGGTTAGTCCAAGAAATCATATGAAAAGTACTCCAAAGTTGGAACAAAACACAAGAAAGTGGATAAAACCAAGCATGGAACATCAAAAATTATAGATACATTTGCAATGTATCAGTAGGTTTGAGACACTCCATCTCAAGTTGTTCCTTTAACTTCTTATTCTCCTTAATGAGACTAGCTTGATCCAAGGAAGGGTTAGAATCACAAGTAATATCCTCAACAATAATAGGATCCTTCAATGTACCAAGAGCCTTCTCATAGGACACTCGAAGTTGATCATGATTCTCCCCAAGTTTTATGAGCTCACGCTTGACAAGCAAATTAGCTTTCTCAAGGTTATCAAGGTAATTGGTGAGAGAATCATGAGCAACCTCAAGTTCTTTCTTTGAAGTATCAAGCTCTTGGGACAAGGTGATAACTCTATCTATGGCATCCATATCTTTTGCCTTATCTAGTTCATAGATTTCAATTCATTCTTTAAGAAGGGAGGTAATGTCCTTTTCTTTGCTTAGCTCTTTCTCAAGAAGATTGAATCTTAGTTTATCATCATCAATATGAGACTCCAAACTATCAATGGTCTCATCACGTGAATTGACAAGGCTCATTAATTGTTTGAATCTAGCGCGAGCATTGCTAGGAAGGGACTTCATGATTTTATACATTTCTTGTACATAGTTTTCATCGAATTCATCATTGTCACTATCATTAGCACTAGCATGATCATCCAAGACACTAGATAGAGATGGAGGGGAAGAGATTACCTTGGTACTCCTTGCCATGAGGCAAGTACCGACGACCTTGGGAGTGATGGAGTCATCGGCATAGTCTTTAGTGTAGTCATATGTGAAGAGTGACCCGGGTTGGGCAAAATCCAAACCGGCCACTCCCACAACCTTCTCCTCATCTTCACTCTCCACATCGGATAGGTACTCTTGGCCAATAAATCCTTTGCCATCACGCTTCTTGTTCCTCTTGTACCTCTCGTTGATGGGATTTGGCTTTAATCTTGGCTTGGCACCCTCTTCATACTTGGGCTTGTCAAGTCTCTTCTCATATGGACATTTGTCGGCAAAGTGGTCCGACTCATCACAATTGTAGCAATTCCTCTTCTTCTCACTTGGCCCGGTTGAGCTTCTTCTTCTTTAGAATTTCAAGTTCTTGGTGAAGAGAGCAACTTGAGCTAGCATGTCGTCAATGCCCTCACTATCACTCTCTTCTTCATTTGCAACATTCTCTTGCACATGCTTAGCCTTCAATGCTAGGGATTGAGAAGGCCCAATGGCACGGTTGATCTCCTTGATCTTTTGTCCTTCATCCGCCATATTGTCCGTGGCAACAAGATAAGACACTAGATCATCGGGCGAGAAGTAACGAGCTGAATCTAGGAGTTGCAAGTTCAAGGCAAGCTTCTTGTCGGAGGCGGCTATCATGGAGAGAACCTTGGACTTGATGAGCTCATCATTCAAGTTGAACCCATCATCATACTTGTCACAGCCAAGACCATCAATCTTTACACGGAGGGTAACAAGTCTCTTGTATGCTTCTTTGCTGGACTTACCATCGTTGTTCATGAACATGCTCATCTCTAACTTGGCATCTTAATACTTGGACTTTTGGATAAGGGATGTTCCCTCTTGGAGAATGACAATCCTCTCCCAAAGCTCCTTTGTGATGGGGATGTTGCTAACTTGATCATAGAGAGTGCGGTGAATGGCACTCCTTATCTTGTCACAAGCCGTTGCATTTAGTTGACGGTCATAGTATTCTCCCAGAGTGAGATTGTTGGGATCTTGTGGATGCAAGCCCTTGCCCACAATCTCCTAAAGCTCCACACTGCAGCTGCGAAGATGAGATTCCATAGAAACATTCCAAGAGAGAAGTGAGTTCCATCATAGTGAGGTGCGGGACCCGAACCATTAATATGAGGCATGATGTTCTTTTGTTTAGGATATATATACGGAAATGGATTAGGAGGCATAGATACTATCGTCGGGTCACTCTCACTGGAGGTCTCGTTCATGGCCTCCTTACCGGTGTCCATCGGCCTCCCTTGAGGTACTACCGAAGGTCCGGCAAGCATGACCCCCTCTCCCATCCCCGTAAAGCATCCCTCAAGAAAACTTATTCGAGCAAGGAGATCGGAATCCGCCTTAACCTTTTCAAGGGACTATTTGGCAAAGAGTTCACGAATCTCCTTGACCGAATAAGTCTTACCCCTCCTCATCATCGGAGAAAACCATCTTTTCTCTTAGGCGGTAAAGCCCTTAGAAGAGCACCCGGCTCTGATACCAATTGAAAGTGTAAGATGATTTACCTAGAGGGGGGTGAATAGGTTTCTACAAAATTCTTTATAATATTTTGCAAGTTTTAGGCTTTGCGGAATATAAGTGTGCCTAAATGCAAAACTAGGTGAGGCAACCTAGATTATGATACAAGATACTTCAAGCATGAAGGCTATCACAAAGTAAACAACACAAGTAAGAGAGTGGTTAGGAATAACCGAAGCACGCGGAGACAAATATGTATTCCCATGTTCACCACCTTTGGGAAGGGGGCTACGTCATGTTGGAGAGGTGTGAGGTTCCACGAAGGATTCCCCAATGCCACGAAGGCTCACCTTCTTCTCCGAGCCTATCCCACGAAGGAATAACTCACTTACTCATGGTAAACTTTAAGGTAGTCTCCAAACCCTCACAAACTTTCCACGGAGCACATCACAAGCCAAATGCCTCCGGGCGACCCTAGCCGCCTAGGGTTTCCCACAAACCCAAGAGTAACAAGCTATCTCGATGAACTCAAGTGGGAATGAACTTTGGCCTGGTGGAAACGTAGATCAGGACCTCCTCTTGCTTTCTACCAAAGGGATTTGGATTTGGTTGGGTAGAATGGGAGATCCTCAAGGAATTGTGTTTCAATAATGGGGAGAGAGAGAGAGCTTCAAGAATGAAATATGAACTGAATGGCTAACGTCATCAAGGTGGAAGAAGAGGTATTTATACCCAAGGGAGAAATCTAGCCGTTTAGTGCATTTTCTGCGAAGTCCGGTTTCAAGTTCGATTGGACCGGACCACACATCGGACTGCCCGGTATACAACCCGGAAGACCGGAATCCAAACCGGGATACTCACTGTTCGTGAACCCGTATAGACTCGGTATAATAAACCGAGAATCCCGGTTTGGGTTCAGTTTTCCGCCTGGTCTGGGAGCCGGTTCAACCGGCTTGAGAACCGAACTTGGCAGAGATGCTATAAAATGTAGATCTCTCTCTCCTCTCTCTTTGGTGATGGAACAAGTGGGTGTAAGGGAAGTGTATAAGGCTTAGAAATTCATACCCAACAAGCTCATTGAGATAACCCCTCTTAATAGTGCGGTGTTCCTAAAGACTCAAGATACATACAAAAGGCAAAACTCCGGCACTTCTCTTTGTTATCGAAATGGGGGGTCTCCGATGATTTTCCAACATACCAACAGACTAAAACCTGTTTAAGACACTAGTATATAGCATTAGTCCGCTCTAACTATAGTGTCATTGTCAACCAAAAATAGTAGAGGGTAAACTACCCTTTCACTCTGTTCCACGGTTTCGCTATCATAGCGGGGAAGACTTCCCAGTGTCGGTGTTTGGCCCCCTGATGTGCCGTGTCGACTACCCCCACCACCTCTGGAGGGTGTAATAGGCTCTCCTAACGCGAGCGTAGTCATGCTGCTGGCAGCGTCATGAGTATTTTGTGGGTGTTGATATGCTGTAGTGTCTTTAGGTTTTTTTTGCCTTGTAGGCGTGTTGGAATTATGCCCTAGAGGCAATAATAAAGATGTTATTATTATAATTCTTGTTCATGATAAAGTTTATATTCCATGCTAGAATTGTATTAAGCGGAAACATTAATACTTGTGTGGTTTGTGAACAACACCGTGTCCCTAGTACGCCTCTATGGACTAGCTCATTGATCAATGATGGTTAAGGTTTCCTAACCATAGACATGAGTTGTCAATTGATAATGAGATCATATCATTGGGAGAATGATATGGTGGACAGACCCAAACTAAGCGAAGCAATTAGATCGTGTCATCGTGTTCGTCTTTGCAAAGCTTTACTTATGTCAAATATTGTATTCCTTAGACCATGAGATAATACAACTCCCTGGTATCGGAAGAAAGCTTTGAGGTCATCAAACGTCATCCTATGAGAGGGTGATCATAAAGGTGTCCCTCAGGTGATCGGAAAGTATCTGTTGGGTTGTATGTATCGAGATGGGATTTGTCCCTCCCAAGTCGGAGAGATATGCTTCGGGCCCACTCGGTAATCGATATCAACACCGCTTGCAAGCATGTGGTTAAGGAGTTAATCACAAAGTGATATCGTTTTACGGAACGAGTAAAGTACTTGCTGTGAACGAGATTGAACTAGGTATGACGATACCGACGATCGAATCTCGAGCAAGTAAAATATCGCGAGACGAAGGGAATATATATATGGGATTGATTGAATCCTGGCATCGTGGTTCATCTGATATGATCATCGATGAATGTGTGGGAATCAATATGGGTGCCCAGACCCCGCTGTTGATTATTGATAGAAGATCATGTCTGCATATTCTCGAACCCGCAGGGTCACACACTTAACGTGTCTCGACGCTAGGATAGATTGGATACTTGGTTTATGAATTTTTGTTCGGAGTCTCGGATGGGATCCGGGATATCACGAGAGGTTCCGGAATGGTCCGGAGAATAAGATTCATATAAGGCAGTGCAGTTTTTGGAGTTCGGAATTGTTCCGGGTTAATCGGTATTGTACCGGAAGCTTCTAGAACCTTCCGGAAGGGGGCCAACGTGGTCCCACCTTCCGGGAGGGGGCATGGGCCTATGAGGGAGTGTCCTGTCCGCATTGGGCCAGGGGCACAAGGCCCCATAGGGCCCAGCCGATCCTAGAGAGTTTAAATCGTTTAAACTAGAGATAAGATAAGATAGGATTTCTAGATAAGGGAGAGTTTAAATTGTTTAAACTAGAGATAGGCTTGGAGGAGAGGCTAGGGCTGGCCGCACCCCCCCTCTATATATAGAGGGCTGGTGCACCCCCTCTCACAACCCCCTTACACCTTCCTCCAAACCCAGTTGCCCTGCTACCCTTCCTCTCTCCCTCCCGACTATTTGTAGGCGAAGCCCTGCGGCAGAAATTCTCCACCATATACACCACGCCGTCGTGCTGTAGATCCAATCTATCTCTCCACCATACTCGCTGGTCCGAGGAAGGAGGAGACGTCGAGGTGCCGCACGTGTGCATCTCACGGAGGCACCGCCACTTGTGGTGCTAGATCGGATCGGATCGCGAGGAGGAGAAGCGAGTACGACTACATCACCCATGTTCCGACGAACGTTCCGCTGTGCGAATCTTCAAGGGTATGAAGATCTAATCCAATCTCTCTCGTTGTTTGCATCTCCTAGATTAGATCTTGGCTTTTCCTCTGTTCGCTTCCGTAGAAAATTTTGATTTACTATGCTGCGAAACCCTTCAGTGGTATCAGAGCTAGATCTATGCGTAGATGTGATTCACGAGTAGAACGCAACATGGTTGTTGCGGGCATTGATGTTTTCTGTTGCAAGCCTCTTGTTTGTGTTCTTCTTATGACGCGGGATAGTGAGATTGAAGCGGTCCAGGCCAACCTTACGCGACATCGTTCGCGAGACCGGCTCCGCACTTGACGTGTGGCTTGTACCACACATGCGGCTGGTGGATGTTAGTTTCTCTCACTATAGTTGTCATGGGATTAACACCGGAGTTTGGCAACCATAATATCACCGTTGTGGGTTTCCGTAGGTAAGAATCGTTCTTAGCATCTACTCCCATAAGCCACGTAAAACATGCAACAACAAAGTAGAGACGTCTAACTTGTTTTTGCAGGGAGTGTTTTCTGTGATATGGTATGGCCCAAGATGTGATGTGTATATTGTATGCGATGATCATGTTTTGTAATGTTTCACGACTTGCATGTCGATGAGTACACAACCGGCAGGAGCCATATGGTTGTCTTTATAATTGTGTATGACCTGCGAGTCAACTTCTTATACGCCATGCAATAGCTTTACTTTATCGCTAAGTAGTTAGCAATAGTTGTAGTTGCTATTCGTGGTGGAGGCAATCATGGTGGAGTGATGGAGATCATGCCGGAACGCACAAGATGGAGATCATTGCGCGAAGATTGGATATACCATGTCACATAAAGTTATATGCATGTGATGTTTATCCTTTTATGTATCTTATTATGCTTAGATTGCGACGGTAGCATTATAAGATGATTCCTCACTTAAAGATCAAGATAAAACTGTGTTCTCCCCAAGTATGCACCGTTGCGAAAGTTCGTCGTGTCCAAGCATCACGTGATGATCGGGTGCTATAGACTCTACGCTCACATACAACGGGTGCAAGCCAGTTTTGCACACGCGGAAATACTTGGGTCTAACTTGACGAGCCTAGCATGTACAGACATGGCCTCGGAACACAAGAACCGAAAGGTTAAGCATGAGTCATATGAATGATATGATCGACACTTTGTTGTCCACCATTGAAACCACATCTCTTCTCGTGATGATCGGATTAGGTGTGGTGAATTTGGATCGTGTTCACTAAACAACTTGAGGGATGTTGAATTTAGTGGGAGTTCATCTAGTAATTTGATTAAGTTGAACTATTTATCATGAACATAGTCTAAATTGTACTTGCAAATACTGTAGATCACATGGCCAAGTCCAACTTCAACTTCAACGTTTTTGCTGAGATAGAAAAGCTTAGAAACAATGGGTCTAACTTCACCAAATGGTTCCGCATTCTGAGAATCATTCTCGCTGGCGGACAAAAGGACTATGTCCTTGAGAAAGCGCTAGGTGACGCCCCTGCTATAGATGCGTCGGCTGATGAAAAAGCTGTTTATCAGTCGCGCAAGGATGATTATGATTTGATTAAGATCGCCATGTTGTATGCTATGGAATCGAATCTTCAAAATCGTTTTGAGGAGTTCGCCGGGCCCTTTGAGATTCTCGAGGAGCTGAAAAACATGTTTCAGACTCAAGCCCGTTCTGAGAGATATGAGATCTCTAAGAAATTCTTTAACTACAAGATGGAGGAAGGGAGTTCCGTTAGTGAGCACGCCATTAAGATGACGGGCTACACTCAACGCCTTGAGCAACTGGACTGCAAGATTCCAGAGGAGCTCAAGATTGACACTCCTAGCTACAAAAGTTTTGTAGTTGATCACAATCAGATTGGTTCCACTGATATGATCACTGAGCTCTTTGCTAAGATGAAAGTAGTGGAGGTGAACATCAAAAAGAATAATCATGTGTTGATGGTCAACAAGCCCCCCACCTTCAAGAAAGGTAAGGGTGCAAGGAAGCCCTTCAAGAAAGGCGGCGGCAAGCGCGTTGCCCCTGCTGAGAAGAAGCTCAAGTCTGGTCCTAAACCGGACACTGAGTGCTTCTATTGCAAGGACAAGGGTCACTGGAAGCGCAACTGTCTGAAGTACTTAGCGGACAAGAAGGCTGGCACCATCAAAGGTATATTTGATATACATGTTATTGATGTTTTCCTTACTAGCCCTCGTTGTAGTGCCTGGGTATTTGATACCGGTTCAGTTGCTAATATTTGTAACTCGAAACAGGAGCTACGGAATAGACGGCGGCTTGCGAGGGATGAGGTGACGATGCGCATTGGCAACGGATCAAGAGTTGATGTGATGGCCGTCGGCACGCTCTCCTTAGTTTTACCTTCGGGATTAGTTTTAAACCTTAATAAATGTTATTATGTGCCTGCTTTGAGCATGAACATTATTTCTGGATCGTGTTTATTGCAAGACGGTTATTCATTTAAATCGGAGAATAATGGTTGTTCTATTTATATGAGTAACATCTTTTATGGTCATGCACCCCTTGTGAATGGTTTATTTCTTCTAAATCTTGAAAGGGATGAAACACACATCCATAACATTGAGGCTAAGAGATGCAAAGTAGATAGTGATAATACTACTTATTTGTGGCACTGTCGTCTAGGTCATATTGGTGTAAAGCGCATGAAGAAACTCCATTCTGATGGACTTTTGGAGTCTCTTGATTTTGAATCATTTGACACATGCGAACCATGCCTTATGGGCAAGATGATCAAAACCCCGTTCTCCGGTATGATGGAGCGAGCAACGGACTTGTTGGAAATCATACATACCGATGTATGCGGACCGATGAGTGTTTCGACTCGCGGTGGATATCGCTATTTTCTCACTTTTACCGATGACTTAAGTAGATATGGGTATATCTATTTGATGAAACATAAATCTGAAACGTTTTAAAAGTTCAAAGAATTTCAGAATGAAGTGGAGAACCATCGTAACAGAAAGATTAAGTTTCTACGATCCGATCGTGGGGGCGAATATTTGAGTTATGATTTTCTCACGCATCTCAAAGCAAGTGGAATCGTTTCACAACTCACGCCACCCGGAACACCACAGCGCAATGGTGTGTCTGAACGCCGGAATCGAACTCTATTAGATATGGTCCGATCGATGATGTCTCTTACTGATTTGCCGTTATCATTTTGGGGTTATGCATTAGAAACTGCTGCATTCACTTTAAATAGGGCTCCATCTAAATCCGTTGAGACGACACCGTATGAACTGTGGTTTGGTGCTAAACCTAAGTTGTCGTTTCTTAAAGTTTGGGGATGCGAAGCTTACGTCAAGAAGTTGATGCCGGACAAGCTCGAACCCAAAGCGGAGAAGTGCGTCTTCATAGGATACCCTAAGGAAACTATTGGGTATACCTTCTATCACAGAACCGAAGGCAAAGTGTTTGTCGCAAAGAACGGTTCCTTTCTTGAGAAGGAGTTTCTCTCGAAAGAAGTGAGTGGGAGGAAAGTAGAGCTAGACGAGGTTATTGAACCTTCTCTTGAATTGGAGAGTAGCGCAACACCTGAAATTGTTCCAGTGCCGCCTGCACCAACAATAGAGGAAGCTAATGACAAGGATCATGAAGCTTCGGACGATGCTGCTACTGAACGTCGCAGGTCGACAAGGTCGCGTGCCCCTCCTGAGTGGTACGGCAACCCTGTCTTGACTGTCTTGTTAGTATAAGATAGCGAACCTACGAACTATGAGGAAGCGATGATGAGCCCAGACTCTGAGAAATGGCTAGAAGCCATGAAATCCGAATTGGGATCCATGAGCGAAAACCAAGTATGGACTTTGGTGGACCCTCCTAGCGACCGAAAGGCCGTTGAGTGCAAATGGATCTTCAAGAAGAAAACGGACGTGGATGGTAATGTTACCGTCTATAAAGCACGGCTTGTTGCGAAAGGTTTTCGACAAGTTCAAGGTGTTGACTACGATGAGACTTTCTCTCCCGTAGCGATGTTTAAGTCCATTCGGATTTTATTAGCAATTGCTGCGTTTCATGATTATGAAATATGGCAAATGGATGTCAAGACTGCTTTCCTCAATGGCAACATTGATGAAGAGTTGTATATGATGCAACCCGAAGGTTTTGTCGATCCTAAGGATGCTGATAAAGTATGCAAACTTCAGCGTTCCATTTATGGACTGAAGCAAGCGCCTCGGAGTTGGAACCTTCGTTTTGATCAAGTGATCAAGAGCTTTGGATTTGTTCCAAATTGCTACGAAGCTTGCATCTACAAGAAAGTGAGTAGGAGCTCGGTGACGTTTCTGGTACTATATGTGGATGACATATTGATTATTGGAAATGACATCAACATGCTTAACGATGTGAAGAGTTATTTGAACAAGTGTTTTTCAATGAAAGACCTAGGTGAAGCTGCTTATATATTGGGCATCAAAATCTATAGAGATAGACAAAGACGCCTGATAGCTTTAAGCCAGAGTACATACCTAGACAAAGTTCTGAAAAGGTTCAGAATGGATAAGGCATTGAAAGGTTCAGTGCCTATGTTGTCAGGGAAGATATTGAGCAAGGCTCAGTGTCCAGCTACGGTAAATGATAGGGAAGCTATGAGCAAAGTGCCTTATGCCTCGGCCATAGGTTCCATCATGTATGCCATGCTGTGTACTAGACCGGATGTGTCCAATGCTCTTAGTTTGACGATCAGATATCAAAGTGATCCAGGAGTGGAACACTGGACAGCCGTGAAGAACATCCTAAGGTACCTAAATAGGACTAAAGAAATGTTCTTAGTCTATGGGGGTGATGAACAGCTCGTCGTAAAAGGTTACGTCGATGCTAGTTTCGACACCGACAAGGATGATTCTAAATCTCAGACAGGATACGTGTATATTTTGAATGGAGGAGCTGTGAGCTGGAGAAGCTGCAAGCAAAGCGTGGTCGCGGGATCTACAGTAGAAGCGGAATACATGGTTGCTGCAGAAGCGTCAAGTGAAGGAGTTTGGATCAGAAACTTCATCACTGAGCTTGGCGTGGTTCCAAGTGCATTGGACCCACTGGAGATATTGTGTGACAACACTGGCGCCATAGCACTCGCTAAGGAACCAAGATATCATCCAAATACCAAGCATATCAACCGCAAGTTTCATATAATCCGAGATTATATAGCAGATGGAGATCTGAAGATCAGCAAAGTACATACAGATCTGAATGTCGCAGATCCATTGACTAAACCTCTTCCACGTGTAAAACATGATCAACACCTCAGTGCCATGGGTGTGAGATTGTTGCCAAATGTAAACTAGATTATTGACTCTAGTGCAAGTGGGAGACTGTTGGAATTATGCCCTAGAGGCAATAATAAAGATGTTATTATTATAATTCTTGTTCATGATAAAGTTTATATTCCATGCTAGAATTGTATTAAGCGGAAACATTAATACTTGTGTGGTTTGTGAACAACACCGTGTCCCTAGTACGCCTCTATGGACTAGCTCATTGATCAATGATGGTTAAGGTTTCCTAACCATAGACATGAGTTGTCAATTGATAATGAGATCATATCATTGGGAGAATGATATGGTGGACAGACCCAAACTAAGCGAAGCAATTAGATCGTGTCATCGTGTTCGTCTTTGCAAAGCTTTACTTATGTCAAATATTGTATTCCTTAGACCATGAGATAATACAACTCCCTGGTATCGGAAGAAAGCTTTGAGGTCATCAAACGTCATCCTATGAGAGGGTGATCATAAAGGTGTCTCTCAGGTGATCGGAAAGTATCTGTTGGGTTGTATGTATCGAGATGGGATTTGTCCCTCCCAAGTCGGAGAGATATGCTTCGGGCCCACTTGGTAATAGATATCAACACCGCTTGCAAGCATGTGGTTAAGGAGTTAATCACAAAGTGATATCGGATTACGGAACGAGTAAAGTACTTGCTGTGAACGAGATTGAACTAGGTATGACGATACCGACGATCGAATCTCGAGCAAGTAAAATATTGCGAGACGAAGGGAATATATATATGTGATTGATTGAATCCTGGCATCGTGGTTCATCTGATATGATCATCGATGAATGTGTGGGAATCAATATGGGTGCCCAGACCCCGCTGTTGATTATTGATAGAAGATCATGTCTGCATATTCTCGAACCCGCAGGGTCACACACTTAACGTGTCTCGACGCTAGGATAGATTGGATACTTGGTTTATGAATTTTTGTTCGGAGTCTCGGATGGGATCCGGGATATCACGAGAGGTTCCGGAATGGTCCGGAGAATAAGATTCATATAAGGCAGTGCAGTTTTTGGAGTTCGGAATTGTTCCGGGTTAATCGGTATTGTACCGGAAGCTTCTAGAACCTTCCGGAAGGGGGCCAACGTGGTCCCACCTTCCGGGAGGGGGCATGGGCCTATGAGGGAGTGTCCTGGCCGCATTGGGCCAGGGGCACAAGGCCCCATAGGGCCCAGCCGATCCTAGAGAGTTTAAATCGTTTAAACTAGAGATAAGATAAGATAGGATTTCTAGATAAGGGAGAGTTTAAATTGTTTAAACTAGAGATAGGCTTGGAGGAGAGGCTAGGGCTGGCCGCACCCCCCTCTATATATAGAGGGCTGGTGCACCCCCTCTCACAACCCCCTTACACCTTCCTCCAAACCCAGTTGCCCTGCTGCCCTTCCTCTCTCCCTCCCGACTGTTTGTAGGCGAAGCCCTGCGGCAGAAATTCTCCACCATATACACCACGCCGTCGTGCTGTAGATCCAATCTATCTCTCCACCATACTCGCTGGTCCGAGGAAGGAGGAGACGTCGAGGTGCCGCACGTGTGCATCTCACGGAGGCACCGCCACTTGTGGTGCTAGATCGGATCGGATCGCGAGGAGGAGAAGCGAGTACGACTACATCACCCACGTTCGGACGAACGTTCCGCTGTGCGAATCTTTAAGGGTATGAAGATCTAATCCAATCTCTCTCGTTGTTTGCATCTCCTAGATTAGATCTTGGCTTTCCCTCTGTTCGCTTCCGTAGAAAATTTTGATTTACTATGCTGCGAAACCCTTCAAGGCGTTCCTATACTGAACATCTTTTAGCGTCCCTCTATGTTGTTTTTATTTCCTTCTGTGTATCTTGCTAAGATGTATTATGAGGGTCCATCCCCCGGGTAAGGTGACATTGAACGCCGGATAGACAGGGGCCGGTAAGAAGCACAATCTACTTGGGGCGGCCGATGTATCTTGTGAGGTTATTGCTCGAGCTCCCACATATCATGTCATCGATGGTTCAAGGACGACACCTCTCGCAGGAGAGGAAGAGGGGAGGGTGCTTAGGAGGGAAAGCACCCGTGACTCCAAGGCTTGTCCTTGTAGCACGTACCCCTGAAAGGGTCGTGCCTCTAAGGCCTAGCCTAAAGAGGGTTCCTCTAGGTGGCGAGGCACCATTCTTCCGGCTCGCGTATGCGCCAATTTGAAGGGACCAATATCCCTCGAGGTGCGTGCTATCAGGTCCCATAGCAAAGGCGCTCGAGAGGTCAACATGCCCTTACGCCAGGTCCCTAAGGAGGAAAAACCTTGGGGACTTACATGCACTTGGGCAGCTTAGGAAAGGTACTCCCGCGGGCGTGTTTCCACCACGAGGGTCCTTTGCGAGGCATGTATACTTCCCGTTGGCCCTTTGGGGAAGGAGATCGAGAGTTTCTTGCATGTTTAGAACCTCGGAGGGGAATGTCCCCATAGGTCGCCTCCTAGGTCCTTGAGGAGGGAGTTGCAGATTCTCGCGGGTTTCGACCACTGAGGGGGTTTCCCTCGTGAGCCCTATAGGTCCCTCGAGGAGGAGACTATAGGGCAATGTATCCCATGTAGGCTTCTCGAGGAGGTAACCGTAGGTTCAACATGAACTTAGGATACCTAGAGGGCATGTGTCCTCGTGAGCGGCCCCATAGGTCCCTCGTTGAGGAGACCGTAGGAAATGTATCCCCTGTAGGCTCCTTGAGGAGGAAACTGTAGGTTCAACATGAACTTAGGCTACCTAGAGGGTGTGTACCCTCATGATCCGCCATGTAGGTACCTTGTGGAGGAGATCGTAGGGCAATGTATCCCCTGTAGGCTCCTTGACGAGGAAACGTAGGTTCAACATGAACTTAGGATACTTATAGGGCAAGTGCCCATGTGATTCTCCCCGTAGGTCCCTCGTGGAGGAGATCGTAGGGCAATGTATCTCATGTAGGCTCCCCGAGTAGGAAACCATAGGTTCAACATGAACTTAGGCTACTTAGAGGGCGAGTGCCCTCGTGAGCCGCCCCGTAGGTCCCTCGTGGAGGAGACCAAAGGGAAATGTATCCCCTATAGGCTCCTCGAGGAGGAAACCGTAGGTTCAACATGTGAAAGTGCATGTGTGCCCCCATGTGTGGTTTTGGTAATTAATTACAATCTTTATGGACTTATGTTTGCGTTGAGTTTTACTTGTAGGATTTGTCCATATGCAATGCTTGAACCATATGTTGGCTTCAAGGTTGGGAGAAGAAGAAAGTGAAGAAGATTAAGTGTTGACCAAGGTTTCAATGAGTGATCCGAAGATTGGTCAAGTGAGATTTGAGCCTATAGCAAGTGTGTCTTGAAGACTAAAGTTGGAATGATATCTCTTATGTACCTTCAAGACACCAACATAATGAAGAAAGAAGAAATGATGTGCAAGTTCAAGATGAGCCATCTCGAAGAGATCATTTGCTTGAAGCTTGCCATCCTATGGTTATCATGGATATGGGAAGATGATATGCCCAAGAGATAATCTCTACCATAGTAGATTATGGAAGAGCAATTTGCAAGTCTTCACCAAGCTAGTGCAATCAAGAAAGGTGTTCCATCTTGAGGTGGACAAGATCGCTATCGTCAAGCTCAAGTGGAATATTCTCAAGGCAAAGTTATGTTCTTTATAGGGTTTATTTCTTACCGGTCTCATGGTGTTAGTTGGGGAGACCGATTTATAGGATAGATAGCCGTACTCTCAAGAGGGGCTCTCGGGTGAGTAACTTGATCATATCCTTCGTGAGAGCTCAAACCTTTGCATACTTGGCATAATCTTTCTTGGTTGTTATTTGGATATTATCCATGTGAGGTTCTTGAGCTTGTGTTAATATTCATAATAAGCTCTAGTTCATCGAAAACAGATTTCATATACATTCTCTATTGCGTTTTCGATATTGGTGGTTTTACCGGTTTGTATTTTAGAGATTGGTAAAACCTTCCATTATTTGGTTCTTATCCATGAGAGAATTTAGAGCTTGTGTTAATCTTCATGACAAGCCCAAGTTCATCAAAAATGGATTTCATATGCATTCTCTATTGCGTTTTCGATGTTGGAGGTTTTACCGGTTCGTCTTGTTGAGAGAGGTCGAACCTTTCGTCATTTGGTTCTATCCTCCCTTGCTGGACAATGATGGTTCCCCACATGATCTTTTAGAGCTTATTGTCCTTTTTAAAACGAGCCCAAGATCATCAAAACCAGAGTCCGGATGCAAAAGTTATGGTTGTTTTCGTATTGGTCTTTCTGCCAGTTTTTGTAAGACTGGAGACTCCGGACTAAATCTCAGGTCTATCTCCGGACCGCGTACAGATTGTCCCCCAGTTTGACCCCGTTTGGCCTGGGTACACCAGAGACTCCGGTCCTAGTCCGGAGACTCCGGACCGGACGATTCCTGGGCCTAACGGTTGGATTTCTAGGGACCTATTTAAGAGGCCCTTCTTCCCCAATGGTTCCCTAACCTTCCTTGCAAGTTTTCCCCTCCATTGTTGACCTTCTTGAGCTTGCTATCTCTCAATCCCTCTTATGATTGTTGCATATTCTTTAGGGATTCGAAAGAGAAGATCTAGATCTACAACCCCACCAATCAATCTCTCCTCTAAGTGAGGGGAACATCTTGGGATCTAGATCTTGGAGTCTTTTGTGGATTTCCTCCATTGTTCTTCCTCTCTTATTCCCCCATAAGCTTTTGTAGCTTTGGTGGAATTTGGGAGAGAAGTATTTGAGCACTTCTTGTGTTCTTGCCATTGCATTTGGTGCATCGGTTTGAGTTCTCGGTGAGGATTCGATTGGGTGAAATGTTGAGAAGATTTTTACTCTTGGCTTCATTGGAACGCTAGACGGTTTGGTTGTTTTGCAGGTTTGTGGATTACTTGGGGCCTCCAATTAAGTTGTAGAGCTTTCCCCAAGCTTGTTTGTTGGGAGCCTCCAATTGAGTTGTGGAGAAGTGCCCCAACCTTGTGAGAGGTTCCAGATTGCCACTAACAAGCCTCCAATTCCGCCTTTGTTGAGCCTCTCCCGGGAAAGTTTTTAACCGCCTATTCACCCCCCTCTAGGCGACATCCTTGTCCTTTCAATTGGTATCAGAGCCTGGTCTCTCATTTTAGGCTTCACCACCTTGAGAGTAAAGATGTCTACTAGGGGATTAGTACGCAATGACATGTTCATATTCAATGGCACAAATTATGATATATTTAAAACTCATATGCTTATTCATTTTCGGGACATGGACCCAAATTTGAAGCGTATTGTAGATATAGGTTTTTCTCCTCCTATGGATTTTGAAAATCTATCTTGTGAGGATGAGAAAAACTTATATCTCCATGCTCAAGCCTCTAATGTGCTTGTTAATGCTTTGAGCTATGTAGTTACTTCTTCATTCATACCTTTTTGGAGCGCTCATGAGTTATGGACAAAACTTCAAGATAAATATGATGTGTCCAACATTATTGAGGATGATTGTATTGCTTCCACTTCTGGCCATGATGAGTTCTCATCTTCTTCCACTTCACCAAAGTGTGGCAAGACACAAGGTAATGATATGGTGAGTGGTGATGAATACTGCAATGTTGATAGTAAGCTTACTCTTGATGATCATTCATCTCTATCTCATTGCAATGCTTCATCTTTGGACTTGAACACGTCTAGCAATATATATAATTTACATGCTAGTGTTGATAGTCCTTGCATTTCATGTATAAATTGCCTCAATAGATCTCATGATGATATGCTCTCTTTGCCTTTGTTGCCATAATATAAATGCTTCTATTTCCTCTAGTTGTTGTGTGTCTAAAAATGTAGAGGAAACCGAAGATTCTATTGGTAAAGACACGATTTTGAATGGAGCTTCAAGTAATTCTTCATCATCATCATCTCACGGTTCCCACCTATGCCTTATAGGTAGGGATTCAAAGGTAACTCCCACTTTGGAACTCAATACCTCTTGTGATGATAAGGATGAGGATAATGAGGAAAAAGAGATTTATATTGATGATTTATATGAAAAGGGTGAGATGGTTTATCATGCTCTTGTTAAGAATAATATTGCTTGCTCTAACTTCGTTGAAATCTTGGACTTTGATATTAAGAGCAAAGAACATATTGATAAGTTCGAAGCAAAAATTGAGGAGCATGAGAACACCTTTGATAAAATGAGTAGCCTTGAACGTGAGTATGCTAATGAAATTGCACATCTAAATGAAGATCTTGAAGAGGAACAAACCACTAAGGAATCTCTTGAGGAGTCTTTTGCTCTAGAGTTGTCTAGAGTTAAGGAATCTCATGATAGAGGTCTTAAGGAGGCCAGTGGTCTCAAAAGTAAAAATGACGAGCTTCAAGTTGCTTATGCTAAACTCCTTGAGGATTTTGAGCACCTCAAAAATGGCTCTAGGGTCATCAAGGGTGAGCTCATCAAACTCACCGAGTCACATGAGCAACTTAAAGCCTCTTACTCAAAAGAGCTTTCGAAGTTGCCCTCACCTCTTACAATTAATTATGATGCTTGTGCTACTAACTCTATTTCTTGTGAAGCATATATTTTGAAGGAAAATGTTGAGCTAAAGACTCAACTTGCTTTTCTAACTAGCAAGTATGGGATCTTGGAAGAAAGTCATGATAAGCTATCAGGCTCTCATGAGGATCTTCTAGCATCCCATTCTAGGCTAAAGTTAGCTCATAAGGCTAGCTGTACAAAGGTAACATCTTTTGAGCCTCATGTGGTCACTAGCACAATCTCTACGAATAATTCTATATTGCCATGTGCTAGTCCTTGTAATTCGTCCACTCACATTATTGCTAAATCTTGTGATGAATTACATTCTTTGCCTTGTTGCTCTAGCAATGAAATTTCTACTTCCTCTAGTATATGTGCTGTCACTAACCATGTAGAGGAAATCAAAGTGCTCAAGGCTCAAGTCACTTCTTTGAAGAATGACTTGAAAAAGGGTCATGAAGGGAAGACCACACTCAATAAGATCTTGAGTGTGCAAAAATCCCCCAATGACAAGAGTGGGCTTGGATTCAAATCCAATGCCAAGAACAAGTCCACTAACAAGAAGAAGTCCAAGAGCAACAATAAGAAGGGTCAAAAAAAGTCAAGAATTCATCCAAGATTGTTTGCTTCAAGTGAAAAATTGAAGGGCACCATGTTAGATCTTGCCCCTTGAAGAAGAAGCCTCTTGGTGAGATAAAAAAAGGGGAAGCACCCTCGAGTTCAAGGTCATGGCCTACCTCAAGTTGGAGAAAGGCCACTTCCCAAGAAGATTCAAGCTAATGCTCCCATTGTGGAGAAATCAAGTGAAAAGAATGGGAAGATAAGAACTTGCTAATTATGTCGTGAGAAGGGCCACATATCTTCTTCTTGCACTATTGGTAACTCCTCATCCAACCCAATCATGATTGATGATGTTTATTATCTTAGGAAGGACGAGGGTGGCAATGTGTTTGCCAAATATGTTGGTGCTCAAAGTGGTGTCAAGAAAAGAGCCATTTGGGTTGCCAAGCCTATTGTGACTAACCTCTTAGGACCCAACTTGGTTGGGGACCATCAAGCTAAAACTTGATCAATAGGTGTGTGTTGGAGGGCATTGGAGACTTGGCTACATCATGAAGAATTAAGGGGACTTCAACTATATTCTCTCAAGCCAAGTCATTTAGATTATCATATGTCTATCATATATCCATTGCTCCTCCTTGCGGTAACATGTTCTCAACTCATTTACATTGAAAGTTACTTGCTGCTGGCCCAAAATATATTGAGCTCGCTGGGGAACCCCAAGAGGAAGGTATGATGAGCACAGCAGTAAGTTTTCCCTCAGTATGAAACCAAGGTTATCAATCCAGTAGGAGAAAGGAAACACCCCAAAGGTGTTGCTAGCTGAACTTTGGCAGGGCACACTACCGGTGCCAACAGCAACATGGAGACCTGCACAACACAACCACAGAACTCGGTCCCCAACTTGCGATGAGGTTGTCAATCTCACCGTGTTTTGCTGAAAACAAAGGATTAAACATATCGAATGGAAAGAAGTAATAGTTTGCAGAAAGTAAACACAAAGCAGTAAACAGTTTGTAGATTGTATGTAAAAGAAATGACCAGGATCCATAGTTCACTAGAGGTGGCTCTCCTTAGATAGATAACATGCTGGGTGAACAAATTACAGCGGGGCAATTGACAAACACCGAGAAAGCAATACATGTATATACTAATCATATTGACTCCTTTGAGACTTGATTGGGCATTACAACATTATACATAGACCGCCATCCAACTGCATCTACTTGGCCAAGATAGCTACTAACAACTCCAATCCACCTTCAGGTTATCATCTGAACCCCCTCCAGTATTAAGTTGCAAGCAACAGATTATTGCTTTACGAATTGCATGTAAAGTAAACAATACGATTGTTCTATGAACAAAGTATTGTTGTTTTCTCCCTAGTAGCAACAACACATCTAGTACCTTAGAGATTTCTGTCACTTCCCCAGATTACCAGAGGCATGAACCCACTATCGAGCATAAATACTAACTCTTGGAGTTGCTAGCATCTACTTGGCCAAGATAGCTACTAACAACGGAAAGCATACAAGATCACAAATAACAAAGACATGATAGAATCAATAATCAATCTGAAATAGCATCTCAATATCCATCGGATCCCCGCAAACACAACATGCAGAATTACAAATAGATGATCTTGATCATGAACGGAGCTCACAAGATCTAGACATGAAAGCACAGAGGAGGAGAACCAGCCATCTAGCTACTACATGGACCCGTAGTCCAGAGATGAACTACTCACGCATCACACCGGAGGCTTGCATGATGATGAAGAAGGCCTCCAGGGTGAATTCCCCTCTCCGGTAGGGTGCCGGGAAGAGCTTCAGATCCCTCCCGATCTAGGGATGGAGATGACGGCGGCTACAGACTCTTTCGTGGAATTTTGATCGGGTACTTAGGGTTTCCATATTAGGGGCAATATATAGGCGGAAGGATAGGCCGAGGGGGTGCCTGGGGCGGCCAGACCACCCCCTGGCGCGGGCCAGGCCTGGCCACACGGCCAGGTGGAGTGGCTAGGCCCCAACCCCTCTCCATCTCGTATTCTGGCTCCAAGTGTCCCCCGGTAAAATAGTGACTTTGGCTTTTGTCCTATCCAATTCCGAGAATATTCATTTTCTGACTTCCTGAAACCAAAAACAATAGAAAACAGGCAGCTGGCACTGTGGCTCTTATTAATAGGTTAGTCCAAGAAATCATATGAAAAGTACTCCAAAGTGTGGACAAAACACAAGAAAGTAGATAAAACCAAGCATGGAACATCAAAAATTATAGATACATTTGCAATGTATCAACATCCCCAAGCTTAACTCCTGCTCATCCTCGAGTAGGTAAGTGATAAAAAGAAAGAATAATTTTTGAGGTAACATACACCATCATAAACTTGATCAAAGTATTTGTAAAACATTCAAAGCTGGGATCATAGTATTTCAATCATAACATGAAAGACAAAGTTCTAGAAATAAGACAAAGAAACTATGATGCAACATGAAAAGGCACAAACAAAAGATTCATGAATAACAATGCTTTGCAAGACGTTTGTTTGTTTCACATAAAGAAAACATGGCATAATAGTATTCAGCTTGTCCCTCATAGAGTAGCAAATATAAATGCATAGGACACCTTCAAAGTTCATAAGAGTAACTAGATACAAATTGTTTAAAACAAGCAATATCAAGGTATGCATCAATCAACTAGTCTTGGGACAATGCACATAGAACTAAGAATGGCCAATATGCTCTCAAAGTAGGTGCATAAAGGTAGAAGGTGGAGACTCAATATAATGGTGGAAGAAAGGCCTTCATAGAAGGAAGCAGAGATTCAAGTTTCATAAAGAGCTTCCAAAAATTATGGTACTTATAGCTTTCAGCTCTCAATGCCCGTATCATAAGAATCTTGAAGTGATTAAGGTTAAAGTGAACAAACTATGGTGTACATGCTTGACGAAGTATAAGTTAGAAATCTCATGTCCCTTGAATACGAGGACCGCTCCTCATTCTACGCAAGTTTAGTCACCGGTAAGTTCTTGTCATCGTAAGTACATGTGTATCATAGAGAACCGCCAACGGGGTACCCCTTGCCCGATGATACGGAAGAATCCCCATATCAAAATGACAAGGCAAGCAGACAATGAGCATCTCAGCAATCTTCTTATTTACCATGTGAATATGGTGCTTTTTTTATCTCTTTCCTCTTTTCATAATCTCTCTTTTTCTCTTTTTTCTCAATATAGGACTCTTTTTTTATAAGAAGAATGCTTCATAGACAGCTCATTATGGTTAAGCTGCAGGTTTCCACCATGTCAGCATGGATTAGACCAGCGGCCTAGGCATTTCTCTAACACATATACATAACTCCATGGACTTACAAGCTCCCCTTTCATTTCACATCGACGACATCCATAGACAAAAGAGCATTATATCAACTAGGTACAAAGTACCCGTGCAATGTTGAAAGCGTTCCCCATGACAGCATGGTTCTGCTAATCCCCAACAAATAAGTGCAAGCATATACAACATAAACGACACAATGGTTCAAGTTTATTAAGGGCAAGAAAAGTAAAGTGTGCCATCAAGTTCGTGAGAGCTTTAATCACTAGTTTTCTCATAACAAGTTTAATTCGGAAGGTAAAAAAAAGCATGAATATACTTGGAATAGCATATGCTGGTACGTAGGTATGGTGGACTCTTTGGAATAACTTGATTTAAGGAGTTGGATGCATGAGTGGAACTCATACTTGGTTGCGGAGGCTAGCAAAAGACTGGGAGCGACAAACTAAGAGAGCAATAATGGCCATAATCATGCAGAGCGACAAAACATCATTGATCAAAGCATAAAGTGATACTACAAGTTCAAACTAAAGGATCATAAAGGCTTATGGTGACTTGGGATAGTCATAACATGGTGTGAGCATGCGCCAAGTCAACCCAAATAAAGCATCAAAGGAGAATACCACTATACTATGCTTTAATATCCTAAAACAACGTATGATTCATCCAAGGCACATTAAGCAATCTCAATTGTTTATAACAATTCATGCTACAACAAAGAATACTAAGCATAAAGCCAAAACAATATCAAGCATGGCATGACAAAGCATAGGCCACAGTCAAACACAAGCTCTCTTTACCACTTAAGCATGAACTTTCCTACTCTTTTCCAAACCAAACCAAACTATTTGAAAACCAATGCATGAAAGAGGGGGTCCAACCAATTTATTCAGCAAACTAAGCAAACCAAGCAAACAAAAAGCCAAAACGAAAACGAAAAAGAAGACGCTCCAAGAACAACACAACTGTGCATGAAACAATAAAAATGAAGCGTTTGGAAGAAACCTGGGATTTTTATTGATGAAGAAGGAGATGCCTTGGGCATCCCCAAGCTTTGACGCTTGTACTTCTTGGATATTTCTTGGGGTGACACGCGTGGCATCCCCAAGCTTGAGCTTTAGCCCATCCTTCATCTCATTACTCATTCCTTCCATACACCTGAAATTTTTCCTTCATACAAAACTTCACACAATCTTTATTAGCAACATTAGTGCACTCAAGATAATAAGTCTTTAGGTTCAGTTATAACACCAATAAACTTCCATTAAAACACAAGCTACTGTAGCACTTTCCTCAAAAAGCTCAATTCCCCAAAAGAACTAAAAAAGGAACCAACAAGAAGCAAATGCAGAAAATGGCAGAAATCTGTCAAAACAGACCAGCAGGTAAAGACGAATTGTTTAGAAGACCTTCTGTTGCTCAAATCAAAAAGTGTTGAACTAACGAAAGTTAGATAACAACCTGGGAAGAATCACAAAAATTCACTCCTCAAAAAGACATTCAGAGATTTTACACGAATTTTTATGGTGAAGCACCGAAATCTGTTCCGGGACAGCAACTTTCCCAATCATTACTTCTCTCTTATTAGAGGTTACTCTTGGCACAAAAAGAAAATAAAAAGGATAAGGATAGGTTATTACTGAATTAATAACTTCCAAGACTCATCTAAAACTTTTAGGTTATCCCCCAATAAGTACTTTTCTTTAACGCCTTTAAGTTAGGCATAAGAAGCAAAGAAAGAATCAAGTGTTCTCAAATGAAGAAGCATTAAGACCAAATTTTGTTTTCATAGCAGAAGCAAAAGAAATCTTTTCTCTCTTTTTAGGGAAGTGTTCTATACCTTTCTTGAGTGGGAGTTGGTATTTAATGGTGCCTTCTTTCATATCAATGATGGCACCAACAGTTCTAAGAAAAGGTCTTTCCAAAGTAATAGGACAAGAAGCATTGTATTGAACATCCAAAACATAGAAATCAACGGGGACATAGGCATTGTTAACCATAATAATAACATCATTAATACGCCCCATGAGTTTTCTTTTTAGCATTATCATCAAGTGGGACATTCAAATAACAATCTTCAAGTGGTGGCAAATCAAGCATATCATAAATCCTTCTAGGCATAATAGAAACACTACTATCAAGATCACATAAAGCTTTGAAATCAAAATCATTCACCTTCATATTAATGATGGGTTCCCCACCATCTTCTTGTTTTATAGGAATATAAGCTTTATTTTTCATCTTTTCTTCTTTAATCTTTATGAGAGCATCAGTAATGTGTTTTGTAAAGGCCATGTTCATAGCACTAGCATTAGGACTTTTAGCAAGCTTTTGTAGGAACTTAATAACTTCAGAGATATTGCAACCATCAAGATCAAAATCAAAATTATCATCTAGAGTGGTAGAACTATTACTAGCCTTAACACTAGTGGTGGTGATAGTAGAAACACTAATGTTTCTAGCAATTTCATCTTCTCTTTCCCACTTAGCATGTAATTGAGCTGATAGTCTAACATTTTCATCAATTCTAACTTGTATGGAATTAGTAGCTACAAAAGAATTATCATTAGTTTCAGGTTTAGCAACCATTTTATTAATCAATGAAGATTGAGCTTCAGACAAAGATGATATGTTCCTTTCAGCATTAGAGAGTTTTTCCTCAATAGTTTTATTAAAAGCAGTGTGTTTACTAATAAAGTCTTTAAGCATAACTTCAAGTTCAGAGGGAGCACTCCTATTGTTGTTGTAAGAATTTCCATAAGCATTACCATTGTTGGGAGGATATGGCTTATAATTGTTGTTACCAAAATTATTCCTATAAGCATTATTGCCAAAGTTGTTATTTCTTATAAAGTTCACATCAACTGGCTCTTCTTGGGCAACCAAAGAGGCTAAAGGAACATTATTTGGATCAATATGGGCTTTCCCATTAACAAGCATAGACATAATAATATCAATTTTATCACTCAAGGAGGAGGTTTCCTCAACAGAATTTACCTTCTTATCTTTCAGAGCTCTTTCAGTATGCCATTCAGAATAGTTAACCATCATATTATCCAGAAGCTTTGTTGCAGGACCCAAAGTAATGGTCATAAAGGTACCTCCAGCAGCAGAATCCAATAGGTTCCTTGAAGAATAGTTTAATCCTGCATAAAAAGAGTGGATGATCATCCAAGCAGTCAGTCCATGAGTGGGACAATTCTTAACCAAAGATTTCATTCTTTCCCAAGCTTGAGAAACATGTTCATTATTAGATTGTTTAAACTTCATTATTTCACTTCTCAGATATAATCTTAGCAGGAGGATAATATTTTCCAATGAAAGCATCTTTGCATTTAGTCCAAGAATCAATACTATTCCTAGTTAAGGAATTCAACCATTCTTTAGCTTTTCCCCTCAAAGAGAAAGGAAACAATTTAAGCTTAATAATATCTCCATCTATATCCCTATGCTTTTGCATCTCACAAAGTTCAACAAAGTTATTTAGATGGGCAGCAGCATCTTCATTACCAATACCAGAAAATTGTTCTCTCATAACAAGATTGAGTAAAGCAGGTTTTATCTCAAAGAAAGTAGCTTCAGGAACCGGTGGAGCAATAGGTGTGCTCATAAAATCATTATTGTTGGTGCTAGTGAAGTCACACAACTTAGTGTTTTCAAGAGTAGTCATTTTTTGTGTTTTTGATAAAGAAAGCAAACTTGTAAAACTAATTTTTTGGGTGTTTTTGATAAATAAACAAGCAAACAAAACAAAAAGAAACTAAGAAAAACAAAAATAACAAAGTAAAGAGATTGGTTATGAGGGACTCCCCTTGTGAAGATGTCCTTGACTCCCTGGCAACGGCGCCAGAAAAAGTCTTGCTGGCCCAAAATATATCGAGCTCGTTGGGGAACCCCAAGAGGAAGGTATGATGAGCACAGTAGTAAGTTTTCCCTCAGTACGAAATCAAGGTTATCAATCTAGTAGGAGCAAGGAAACACCCCAAAGGTGTTGCTAGCTGAACTTTGGCAGGGCGCACTACCGGTGCCAGCAGCAACGCGGAGACCTGCACAACACAACCACAGAACTCTGTCCCCAACTTGCGATGAGGTTTTCAATCTCACCGGTTTTGCTGAAAACAAAGGAGTAACTGTATCGAATGGAAGGAAGTAATATTTTGTAGAAAGTAACACAAAGTAGTAAACAGTTTGTAGATTGAATGTAAAAGAAAAGGATCGGGGTCCATAGTTCACTAGAGGTGGCTCTCCTTAAGATAGATAACATGCTGGGTGAACAAATTACAGTGGGGCAATTGACAAACATCGAGAAAGCATACAAGCATATACTAATCATCTTGACTCCTTTGAGTCTTGATTGGGCATTACAACATTATACATAGACCGTCATCCAACTGCATCTATGACTAATAATCCACTTTCAGGTTATCATCCGAACCCCCTCCAGTATTAAGTTGCAAGCAACAGATTATTGCATTACGAATTGCATGTAAAGTAAACAATACGATTGTTCTATGAACAAAGGATTGTTGTTTTCTCCCTAGTAGCAACAACACATCTAGTACCTTAGAGATTTCTGTCACTTCCCCAGATTACCAGAGGCATGAACCCACTATCGAGCATAAATACTAACTCTTGGAGTTGCTAGCATCTACTTGGCCAAGATAGCTACTAACAACGAAAAGCATGCAAGATCACAAATAACAAAGACATGATAGAATCAATAATCAATCTGAAATAGCATCTCAATCTCCATCGGATCCCCGCAAACACAACATGCAGAATTACAAATAGATGATCTTGATCATGAACGGAGCTCACAAGATCTAGACATGAAAGCACAAAGGAGGAGAACCAGCCATCTAGCTACTACATGGACCCGTGGTATAGAGATGAACTACTCACGCATCACATAGGTGGCTTGCATGATGATGAAGAAGGCCTCCAGGCTGAATTCCCCTCTCTAGCAGGGTGCCGGGAAGAGCTTCAGATCCCTCTTGATCTAGGGATGGAGATGATGGCGGCTACAGACTCTTTCGTGGAATTTTGATCGGGTACTTAGGGTTTCCATATCAGAGGCAATATATAGGCGGAAGGAGTGGCCGAGGGGGTGCCTAGGGCGGCCAGGCCACCCCCTGGCGCGGGACATGCCTTGTCGTGTGGCCAGGTGGTGTGGCCAGGCCCCAGCCCCTCTCCGTCTCTCATTCTGGCTCCAATTGTCCCCTGGTAAAATAGTGACTTTGGCTTTTGTCCCGTCCAATTCCGAGAATATTCATTTTCTGACTTCCTGAAACCAAAAACAGCAGAAAACAGGCAGCTGGCACTGTGGCTCTTGTTAATAGGTTAGTCCAAGAAATCATATGAAAAGTACTCCAAAGTGTGGACAAAATACAAGAAAGTAGATAAAACCAAGCATGGAACATCAAAAATTATAGATACATTTGCAATGTATCGCTTGCCCCTTGTGCATGTGTTAGTTTTGTACATTGCATATGTTTTGTATATGTTGTGCTTCCTACTTGCTTAAACTTGATAAATCAGGTTTATGTATGTTGGCTTGGACACCATGTATGTGTTTTTGTGTTTAAGCCTATTGCATCTTGTTTATATCTTAGTTGGCTCTTACGGGAGATTAATGGACTATCCCATTTCGGGGGAGTGTTATGCTTGGGAATTACACAATCCTAAAATGTGTGTACATGAGGAATGCCACTTAGTATATATATTGCAAGTTTTAAATTCTAAAATGTATGTTTCTCATGAAAAATTCAAATTCTATAATGTCCATTAATTATCTCTATTTGGATCCTTTTGCCTCGTGTCGATATTTATGGTTTATCACTATATGGGGGAGTCATATGCTTAGTGCATATTACAAGCCTAGAAAATGTGAATATTCGAGGTTGTGTCACTTAGAATTGATATTGATAATTATCTAGCTCCTATGTGACACATTTGCTCAAACAAGTTCAAATTTGCTTGAATACATTTTTTTCCTCATCTTTTGGATCTTGTTTGTGTGAGCTCTTCTTGGTATGTGTTTCCTCATACTTGGACATCTATATCCTCCATGGAAACCATTTTATTCAAGTTACTCTAATCATTAATGATTGTGTAGCTATTTGGAGCAATCAAGATTCTCTTTCTAAGCATCAAGCTTAATTTTTATATTTTGTCATATGCTTCTTGTTGTGAGTATGATCATGATATCCTTGAAAACTACCTTGGGAAATGTTTCCCCATAATTCTTGTCATTGGACAAATGGTACTCCATATATGGTAGAATTTATTGATCATATTCACATTGGCCTTTGCTTAAATTTTGTACTACCTCTTGCCAAGAAAATGCTTTGTGTTGTCTCCCAAGCTTTTCTTTCCTCTTGTGGATCTTCTTATTTTTTTTGTATCCTCGTGTGTTTTATTTAATGTAGGTACTAGTGATGATCCCATTTGTGTGCATTTTGCATTCAAAAGGAAAATCCTACATAATGCACTATCCATGGGGGAGCTCTCCTATATTATTTAGGACACTCATATTTATGCTTCTTATTTTGTTCCATATCATGTTTTATGTGGTTGGAAGTTTGATCTTTTCTTTTGGTACTTTGTGCCATCATGAAAAGTGTAGAGAGTTGGTTTGTGTGTTGGAACCTTGCTTTTTGGGAGTTGGTTTTGTCTCTTTCCTTGTTACTTGTTTGATCCCTTAGGACTTGAGCATTGGTGTTTTTGTCTATCTTTTGCTCTTTGGCTGTTGCCTTGTTCATTTATTGAATTTGTGTCCTTTCTTGTGTTGATTTGGCTCTTTGATACAATCTGGACACCCTTTTTGTCGTGTCACACTCTTGTGTGTGACTTCTTGGTTTACTTGGTGTTTTTGTTCAAATTGTATCTCCTTTTTTGGTTCTTGAAATCTTGTGCATGCATATTTACTACATGGTCTATATTATGGCATGCTTTCTTTCTTGATCCAATATATAGGGGATTCTCCACCAAATCCTATCGGCTAAGATGTGCATGAAATTCAATTTCATATCAATATGCACATATTTATGTGGATTCTCTCCTATGTATTTTAGTTTATCTAACTACTTTGGACCCAATGAGTTTTGGGACCATTGTGTACTTGAATGTGTTATAGGTACATTGGAGATTCATTGGATGCTTTTCAATAATAAGAAGATGTGGGGACTAAATGATAATTGGAGTCAAGCTAGGGTGATAAACAAACTCATATCTACTTCATCCGACCAATGGTATCTCGGTAACAAGTATCCCTCTCATGCATACTTTTTGAGCATCCAACCTTTGTGGCTGCATCATGGCATGATTTCCTTCAGTTGCTTTTATTGTGGTTCTTGCAAGATTTTATTGTATCATCCTTATTGTGGTATGAGTAAGTTGAGATGAATGCATATTTTGGGGAGTATATCAAAATCATGTTTATGATTCACCAATCCCACAGATGCCAATCTAGCAATTCTATTTCCAATCATTTCCTCAATTTCTCTCATGTGCAATATGGATGAATTTGCAAGGCTTATTTACTCTTTATGATACTTGTTGCCTTTCCCAATTCATTCCAACTATCTCTTGTTCCCTTGTGATAGTTGTGATGTGTTTGTTGGTGTTTGAAGGTCATTGATGTTCAGTAAGATAAATTTGAGCCTTTGGCCATGCTTTCTAGCAAAAAAATCTTATTGGCATTATCTATTACTTTCTTTTGGATATCTTGTTCATTCTTGAGTATCCATTTTGTGTGTACATGTTTCTTTGTGGATGTGTATCTTGGTGATTGTTGTTTACCTAGAAACTTATACACATAATTATGGTTGAATCTCTAGTTGATATCCTTTTGCTTTGGAGTCTACACCTTGTGCTCCTTTTTATTCTTTGGTGGCTCCAAAAGTGTTGCTTTGAGTGCTTGACCTTTTCATTTGCATCTTTTGGCACTCATTGGTGTTAAGAAAGTTGATCTCTCATGCCTTTGTGTTGTTATGTAAGTTTGGGGGAGCAAGGATACCATGTTTATGCACTTTGCATTCAAAGGAATTATTACATTTGGGGCATAAACCTTGGGGAGCTTTCCTAATCTACCTAAGAACACACATTTGCTTTCTTGTTCTTTTTTGGTATTTTGTTTGATTATGGGAAGTTAGGATTCCATAATTGTGCACTTTGTTGTGCATGAACCTTGGGGAGCTTCCTATTTTCATCTAAACACTCATTTGCTCTTATCATAATATCTTCTCTCTTGCTTATGCTCATGGTTTAAATGATATAGAGGGAATGAGGATGCCATGTTTGTGCATATTGTATTCAAATGCAAAATTATAATTTGTGCACAAACCTTGGGGAGTCTCCTCATATTATTTAGATCACTCTCTTTTCAATCTTATCATAATATCAATCTTTGTTTTGGTATCTTCCTTTTGTGAAGTGCTTCTTTCGATCTTTTGATTGCTTGCTTCATTCGTTGATGCTTCTTCACCATTTTATTACTTTGCAATCTTTGGATCCTCAGTTTAGTTTGATTTCCTCGTGGTATTCGTTATTGGATACGTGCATTTGATTCCACTCATATTATGAGAAATTCACAGCATATGGAGGAACTCTCACTAAATTGGCCTTCTAAAGTTTTTCACCCATTTCGGTAATCAATGCCAATAGGGGAGAAGTTTTAGAGGGTTTTAGGGAATTTAGTTGTGTGTTGTGATTTTTGTACTTAAACACTTGTCTCGTGTGCTTTGCATCTTAGTGTGTTGCATGGCATCTTGAATATATATAGAGAAAACTCCACCACCAGTAATGGTTGGCAATATATGCAATGAAATTCAAGTTCATCCACACGTACATAGATTGTGGGGGAGTTTGCTCTATATTGTGGTTGTACTAACATCACATAATTGTGTGGTATTTGATGTTAGCACAACGTTTTGTTTGGTTAATTCCTTATATAAACCCTCTCAAAGGGATTGTCATCAATTACCAAAATGGGGGAGATTGAAAGTGCATGTGTGCCCCCATGTGTGGTTTTGGTAATTAATGACAATCTTTATGGACTTATGTTTGCATTGAATTTTACTTGTAGGATTTTTCCATATGCAATGCTTGAACCATATGTTGGCTTCAAGGTTGGGAGAAGAAGAAAGTGAAGAAGATTAATTGTTGACCAAGGTTTCAATGAGTGACCCGGAGATTGGTCAAGTGAGAGTTGAGCCTATAGCAAGTGTGTCTTGAAGACTAAAGTTGGAATGATATCTCTTATGTACCTTCAAGACACCAACATAATGAAAAAAAAAGAAATGATGTGCAAGTTCAAGATGAGCCATCTCGAAGAGATCATTTTCTTGAAGCTTCCTATGGTTAACATGGATATGGGAAGATGATATGCCCAAGAGAGAAGCTCTACCATAGTACAGTATGAGAGAGAAATTTGCAAGTCTTCACCAAGCTAGTGCAATCAAGAAAGGTGTTCCATCTTGAGGTGGACAAGATCGCTATCGTCAAGCTCAAGTGGAATATTCTCAAGGCAAAGGTATGTTCTTGATAGGGTTTATTTCTTACCGGTCTCATGGTGTTAGTTGGGGAGACCGATTTATAGGATAGATAGCCGTACTATCAAGAGGGGCTCTCGAGTGAGTAACTTGATCATATCCTTCGTGAGAGCTCAAACCTTTGCATACTTAGCATAATCTTTCTTGGTTGTTATTTGGATCTTATCCATGTGAGGTTCTTGAGCTTGTGGTAATATTCATAATAAGCTCTAGTTCATCGAAAACGGATTTCATATACATTCTCTATTGCATTTTCAATATTGGAGGTTTTACCGGTTTGTCTTTTAGAGATTGGTAAAACCTTCCATTATTTGGTTCTTATCCATGAGAGTATTTATATCTTGTGTTAATCTTCATGACAAGCCCAAGTTCATCGAAAACGGATTTCATATGCATTCTCTATTGCGTTTTTGATGTTGGAGGTTTTACCGGTTCGTCTTGTTGAGAGAGGTCAAACCTTTCGTCATTTGGTTCTATCCTCCCTTGCTTGACTATGATGGTTCCCTGCATGATCTTATAGAGCTTATTGTCCTCTTCAAAACGAGCCCAAGATCATCAAAATTGGAGTCCGGATGCAAAAGTTATGGTTGTTTTTGTATTGGTCTTTCTGCCAGTTTTTGTAAGACCGGAGACTCCAGACTAAATCTCCGGTCTATCTCTGGACCGCGTACAGATTGTCCCCTAGTTTGACCCCGTTTGGCCTGGGTACACCGGAGACTCCGGTCCCAGTCCGAAGACTCCGAATCGGGCGATTTCTGGGTCTAACGGTTGGATTTCTAGGGACCTATTTAAGGGGTCCTTCTTCCCCAATGGTTCCCTAACCTTCCTTGCAAGTTTTCCCCTCCATTGCTGACCTTCTTGAGCTTACTATCTCTCAATCCTTCCTATGATTCTGGCATATTCTTTATGGATTCAAAAGAGGAGATCTAGATCTACAACCCCACCAATCAATCTCTCCTCTAAGTGCGTGGAACATCTTGGGATCTAGATCTTAGAGTCTTTTGTGGATTTCTTCCATTGTTCTTCCTCTCTTACTCCCCCATAATAGATTTGGTGGAATTTGGGAGAGAAGGATTTGAGCACTTCTTGTGTTCTTGCCATTGCATTTCATGCATCGGTTTGAGTTCTCGGTGAGGATTCGATTGGGTGAAAAGTTGAGAAGCTTTTTACTCTTGAGTTCATTGGAACCCCAGTTTGGTGGTTTTGGAGGTTTGTGGATCACTTGGGGCCTCCAATTAAGTTGTGGAGCTTTCCCCAAGCTTGTTTGTTGGGAGCCTCCAATTGAGTTGTGGAGAAGTGCCCCAACCTTGTGAGAGGTTCCGGATTGCCACCGACAAGTGCACGGATAGTGGAAGTGTGGATTGATCCCGTTGGGGTGAGATTCACAGGAGAACAAGGGAGGCCTTTTGTGGCGTTGGTGGTTTGATACCACCCCTCTCCAAACGAGACGTACTCCATGTTGGGAGGAACTCAGTAAAACATCATCGTCTCCGCGTGCCTCGGTTATCTCTATACCCGAGCTCATACTTATGCACCTTACTTTGTGATAGCCTTCGTGCTTGAAGTTTATATCTTACTATCTCATAGTTGCTTATCTTGTTTAGCATAAGTCGTTGGTGCAAATAGGTGAACCCTAGTTGTTCTAGTTTTTGTGCTTAACAAAGTAAACGCTAGTTTAATTTCGCCTTTGTTGAGCCTCTCTTGGAAAAAAAATTAACCGCCTATTCACCCCCTCTCTAGGTGACATCCTTGTCCTTTCAACATGAACTTAGGCTACTTCATGTGCATCTATTAGTTTCCGTGTGCATTGTGCGAGGATTTCAAGCACCCAGAACCATGGGTGACGTGACTGTTGGAGCCAGTCTGTCAGTCAGAGCTCGACACTTTAGGCCTTGGTGTTCACGATGGGTGTCTTAGTGAGGGGCTCCGTACCTAGCCCCCGCTCGTACTGTGCATATAAGGGAACTTATGTAGGCATAGGAAAGTAGCAAAAGTAGGGGCAACAAAACTATTGGAAATATGCCCTAGAGACAAATAATAATATGGATTCTTATCATATTTCACAAAGTTTATAATTAGGTTTTATATCATGCTATAACTGTATTCAAAGGAAACGTCAATACACTTGTGATACCTAAACAACCAGGAGTTCTCGGTGAATCTCTAGTCACTGGTTCATTGCTCAACATATGATCACGATTTCTTGATCATGTGGCATTTATGCCAGTTGACAATGGAGTCACCTCATTGGGAGAATGAGATAGCAATACCCAACCTAAGCATCGTGACACGGTCATGTCAGAAAGTTCAAGTTATGATGAGTAGGAAACATAGTGTCTTGTTTATTAGACCGTGAGACCATATCAATCACTATACCCGAGAATACCTTGATAGCATCAAACGTCACCTGGTGAAACGGTGATCATAAAGGTGTGTCAGATATTCAGAGGGGCATGTATAGGCATTATATGTCAAGAGCGGGATTTGTCTATCCACGTGACGGAAAGATACTCAAGGGCCCACTCGGAGAAGTTATATCCAACAGTTGCGCAACGTGTGACTTGGTCATGAGGATATCACTTGTTGGAATGAGTTAAGTAGCGTTTTTTGGTAACGAGATTGAACACGGCATGGTGATGTCATTGATTAGGTCTCGGATAATGCAAGTATCGTAGAGACAAAAGGAACATGACATGATGTTCATGGTTTAACGATAAAGATTTCATGGAATGCACAGGGGTCATCATGGGTATCTAGGTCCTGCTGATGATCATTGGTATGAGAGGGATCTCAACCATGTTTAGAGTGTTTCTAAACCATGGGGTATCACGCTTAAGGGCTTGATGATGCTCGTATCTCATTTTGGTATCGACGGAATCACTGAAGAATAGAAACAGAGAAAACTGGAAGGGTTCCGGGAAAGTCTAGAGGATGTCCAGAGTGGGGTGGAAGGATTTCCATAGCCACGGGGGTTGAATAATATGTAAGTAAATGTTAAATATTGATGTAATCATTTATTTATATTTATTTAAGAAAATAAAAGGAATTAAAATGGTCAAATTTACTATTGGGCCAAAATCCCTAAGGGAAGAGGGCCCATGAGGGAAATACCAAAGGGAGGAAGGAGGGAAGAGGGCCTAGGGACCTCGCGTGGGGCCCACTAGGGCCATGGGCAGCGGCGTCCAGCCCCCCTCTCCCTTGTTTAGTCCCACATGGCTTAGCTAATTAGCTATGGGGTGCCTTTTCCCCTATATATTGAGAGGTATCTTGAGAAAATAAATACACCAATAATCAATAAAAGGTTTCCTCTCTTTTGGGGAGACCTCCAATTTATCCTCTCTCTCTCCCGTGACCATGGTCCCAAGTCCGGACTGCATGATCAGGAGGTTTCTTCATCGCGAAGCGCCATCGCGCTTCAGGATTTGGATCCAGAAGGTCTACTTCTGCAACTGTTGTTGGATCGGAGGAGGGGAGTCATCATTAGGCACCAGACGTGTGTAAGTCCCTCGGAGGTGCAACACTTGGGGCACTAGAAGTCGTCAGAGCTGCAGGAGCCGTTGGACTTCAACATGACCCCGAGGTTGGCGTCGATACGATTACATCAACCATGTTCTCCTGAATATTGACAATGCTTTTCGGTCTTCAAGGGTAAGTTTGCAAAAATCTCCTCTCATTACTAAATTTCTATTTTCGTGCCCCTGGTTCATTAGTTGTACTCAGTTTTCCCCAGCCGCTTAGTTTTTCCTCACTTTTGCCCTCCCTCCATTCTGAAACCCTCACATGCACTCAGACGGGGGGATGTCGTCGGGTCAAAGGCTTAACCGTTACATGCTGACCGGTGGGACAGCGTTGGGGCGGGTCATGCGTTGAGCGTTACGTTACGTTGCATCGACTGTTACATGTTGACAGGTGGGGCCAGGATACACAACAGACCAGCCATCCATCTCTCGCTGATTATGGGGGACATGGTGTGGGACCATGTGGGGCGCGTTTGGTGGTTACGTGCGCCCTATCGTCTAAATTGGAAGTTTTTTTATGATTGGCCTTTTTAAGAGCGCCTTTTCCCCTCTCTCTCGCTAACAGTTGTGTTTTTTGCCCAAAAACGTAGCGAATCTAGAGCAACTTCTCTCTTCATTCATTGTTCCTTTTGCCCTTGTTTTTCCCCAATCTGGTAGCAAATCTAGAGCAGCAAAACTAACCAGCACCATAAATAAATTCAGTAAATAGAGAAGATGTAGATAAAGCAGCTAATATAGGTTATATAGTACGGTACTTAACGAGATTCGACAATTAGGCTGCTCAGCAGCAGCAGCGGACAAGTTCAACACATACAAGACAAAAGAAGCTTCTTTATAGCAGTAGCAGATCAGTAGCCCCTCATGGCCTATGCCAGGAGGACCTCCGCCTCCTCCCTCTAGCGCCTCCTCCACTTCTTGTTGCTCAGTCCCTTGACCTTGGGCGCCTTAGGCTTGATTGGGGGCATGTGACCCTCCTCGATAGCCACCTTCTGGAGCTTGCAGAGTTGAAGACCAAGCGCCTAGTGCTTGGCTATGAAGCCATGGACGTTCACGGACTCGCCGCAGGTCCTCACGTCCTCGGCATGCTTCACGAGGGAGTTGAAGTCCGTGGCGTGGAGCCTCCTGGTGGGGCAGAAGGGGCACCTGTACACGTCGCTGGCGAAGAAGTTGTTGTACTGGCCTGACTTCAGCCTCCTCAGGATATGACGAGTCTTGGTGTCCTTGGACTCGTCGTCGCTGCGGACGTCGCTGCTATCCGCCTGTTGGAAAAAAAATAGTAGAGTGCAATAAGGATATGATTGAGATACTTTGATTATCGGGATTGATTATTTGCATAAATTAACCGATTGAGATCTCCTGATTATCGCCAAATCTCAAACAAAATCAAATACTGATCCCAACTACGAATAGGGGGTTCAAATACGAACAGGGGGATTCATCAAAATACGAGATCTAACACAAGAGGATTAGCTACTATAAAAATACGAAGAGCCGAGCCCTAATAATATACGATCTAGCATCCAATGATGGGAACAGGGGAAGAACAAGGGAAGGGGAGAAAACCCTGGTTACCTCCGACCATGGGTCGGCGATGCTGGTGTCGTATGGGTTCTCCAGCCTTATGTAATCAACCTCCTCGCAGGGGTCCCAGCCGAGCGGGATCTGCCCGAGACCGGCTGGGGCCTCCTCGCCGGCGGCTACGACGGATGCAGGGAAAAGGACGGGGGCCTCCTCGCCGGCGGCCTTGGAGGCACCGATGGCCACCGCGCCGTTCTTCTCCATCGCCGGCGTGGTTGGGGTTTTCTTGGGGGTTTGTAGAAGGTGATGGGACAATGGAGATGGTTGAGTGAGCGAGTGAGTGATGAGTGAGAGTGGGGAGGCCTCTATTAAAGGAGAAGGGACGCGACGTTTCATTGCACTACCATGCACCGCGTAACCGTGTACGCTACTGCACCGTGCACGGCCACACCTGTCCGCTAATGCCCCATGCACCGCACACGCATACCGTGAGTCACGTTTTCCCCTCGTGTCTAACCCTAGCGACTCAGTTTACTCAGTTCTGCCCTCGAGTGTAACACTGGCAGTTTGGTTGTACTCAGTTTTGCCCTCCAATACTAACACTGCCGTGTGCAATATACTCAGTGTTACCGTCCGGTGGCTGGTTAACAGAGAGTTAACGAATAGGTTTTAGCTAGCTAATTGAGTCATTTCATGAACAACAAATTCAAAAAGAGCAAAACATAGTGGCATCTACCCACGGAGTCTTATTATGTGACCTGCCACCAAAAGAAATGTATATAAACCAAGTTATAACCTAAATCACCACTTCTCAAATCACCTACTATCTATGCAGGTTCATGGCTTTCTACTCAAGCCTCTTCCCAAAACATCCCTTCCTAAAACATAGTTTGTCTGAACGAGGCAATAATTGTCAAACTGGTGTATATTTGAATTTCAAATAGTTTGATGTATGCCAAGATGTATTTTATTGTATAAAAGACGCATTTTCCATTTTTAAAATCTTTTTTTATTTTCTATTTGAATCCCTTTGTCAGTCTTGCCCTTTGTTTTTAAGTTCTACTCAGTTTTTCCCTTAGTTCTTAAGTGCTACTCAGTTTCTCTCGCATGTACTCATCTTTGCTGCTACGCTCTGATTGGTCGAGACAGTTGTCACGCGGATCGTACCCACCAACCGTTGATCCTCTGTGATCTAGCGGACAAGATAACCCCTATATCTGTCGGGGGGGCACCCCTCTATCCATGCAAAATAACGAGTTTGCCACTGGTACTTTAACTCCATAAACAAATGAACTTGAATATAATTTGAAGGGAAACTGTTCGAAGGTGTATAATTTGTGCATTACATTCCACTCTATGAAAATGATAATCTCTCAAGATTTTCTTAGCACACTATAATCACATATTAAGTGCCATTTCAAAGAGTTCAAATGTGTATAATTTTCGTATATGCAAGTTTATGCATTACATTCCACTCTGTGAAAATGGGGGGAGAAAATGATAAACTCTCAAAAAATTTCTAGCACATCATTATCTCATTATCAAGTGTGATTTCACAGTGTTCAAAGGTTTAAAATTTCCATATACGCAAGTTTATGCATTATATTTCACTCCATGGAAATGATAAATGATTAGGATTTTATTAGCACAACATTATCATGACCTGAGTGTGATTTCAAAGAGTCCAAAGGTGTATAATTTTTGTATATGCCAGTTTATGCATTACATTCCACTATATGAAAATAATAATCTTTCAAGATTTTCTTAGCACAACATTATCACGTATTAAGTGTGATTTCAAAGAGTTCAAAGGTGTATAAGTTTTGTATATGCAAGTTTATGCATTATATTTCACTCCATGGAAATGATAATCTCTCAAGATTTTCTTAGCACAACATTATCACGTATTAAGTGTGATTTCAAAGAGTTCAAAGGTGTATAAACTTCATATATGCAAGTTTCTGCATTACATTCCACTCTATGAAAATTGGGGAGAAAATAATAATCTCTCAAAATTTTGTTAGCACATCATTATCATGTATTAAGTGTGATTTAAAAGTGTTCAAAGGTTTATAATTTTCACATATACAAGTTTGTGCATTACATTCCACTCTATGAAAATGATAATCTCTCAAGATTTTCTTAGCACGACAATTTCAAAGAGTTCAAAGGTGTATAATTTTTGTATACGCAAGTTTATGCATTATATTTCATTCCATGGAAATGATAAATGATCAGGATTTTATTAGCACGACATTATCATGTTCTAGGTGTGATTTAGAAGAGTTCAAAGGTGTATAAGTTTCGTATAATTTTCTTATATGCTTACATTTCACTATATGAAAATGAAGCAACGGCACGAGCGCGGGGGCGGGGCTAGCTCGGGGTCCCATCTTGCAACTCCAACCTAGGTAAGTTGTGGGTCCGACGCTCATGTGTATATGCTATGGGTCTGATGTTGATCTGGATAAGTTGAGAGAGGTGTCCACTACGGGAATCGACTGAACGCAGTCCCACTTGTCAGCATGTAACGGCAAGGGTACACTACGGGACCCGACAGAATGCATCCCTACTCGTCAGCAGGTAACGGCGAGGGTCCACTACGAGACCCAACTAAACGTGACCCCACTTGTCAGCACGTAATGGCAAGGCTGACAGACGGCGAGTTTCAGACCATGTGAGAGTTTCATACAAGGAGATGTGCAAAAGTGAGGAAAAACTAAGCGGCTGGGGAAAAATGAGTAACCAAGGGCACGAAAATAGAAATCCCTACTAATAAATAGGTCCTGACATTAGGGTTCTTGTCGTAGGAAAATTTATTGTTTTCAGGCGCGAACCACTACAAAAACAAATATCAAAAACTGGCGCATGGTACAAGATCCAAAAAATGCTAGGGAGGTCCACTTATTACAATGCCACTGTGAGTCAGCACGGGGCCTTACGGGAGGTAAGTACAAGGGTAGTGGGGTCGAGAGTCACCTTCAAAAATAGGGAGGGTTGGGGCAGGGATGCTGAGCTGCTTGAAGAGGTTTTGTCCACCTCGAATGCACTTGGTGCCACCTCCTGATCTGGTGGCCATTAGATGGTGGGGGAGAGGCGCTCTGCATGACCGGGAGCTAGAAGCAGCTCACGGGTTAGTCAAGATCCCCCCTATTCCTCGTTGTGCCCCTACGCCTTGCAAGTCGGTGGGCGGATTTGGGCGGGTTGCTTTGTCCTTCTCCCTGCACCTTGAGTGTTGTCTGCGGACCGATCCTTGGTAAGGAGACATGATGCTACAGCTGATTTCTTTGCCTTGGCATTCTCTTGTGCCACCATCTGCTTCTTTCTTGAAGTACCTCCGATGTAGTTGAGGGCGTCTACATCATCCGGGTATGTAGAGGCAACATCTTGAAGGCAAATTCGAGGGAGCACAGGGCCTCCTTCTTGTCGCAACGAATGGTTATGATGTACCTATTGTCGCCTGGCATCTTGACCATGTTGTAGTCGTGGTGGGTGATAGCCATGAAACTGGCTAGCGCGGGGTAGCCCAAGATGACGTTGTAGGGGAGGCCGATGTGTGTGACATCGAAGTCGATGAGCTCTGTCCTATAGTTGTCGCGTGTCCCGAACGTCACGGTGAGGCGTACCTGCCGAGTATATAGCATAAACCACCACTTTTCTGCAAAATGTTCGAAAAACCACAATGTTTCATCGAAATCGCAAAAAACCACCACTCTATGGAAAATTTGTTACAATGTACACTAAAACAAAATTGACAACAAATTGACACCTAAACTGACAGCAGGGCCCAATCTCTAGGCTGATGTGGACTGGGACCCACTTGTAATCCCAAATAAGAAAATAAAAATCCTTTATCCCTGGCTACCCCATCCCATTGACCACAAGGTGGCAATCACCACCCCTCTACGACGAACTTTCCGACGACCTCACCACCACCTCCCCGCCCCTCTCTGGCTTAGAGGGTAGCGTTGATGACCCACAAGTATAGGGGGTGTATCGCAGTATTTTCGAGGGAAGTGAAACCCAATTTATTGCTTCGACACAAGGGAAGCCAAAGAATATTTATCAGCCTTAACAACTGAGTTGTGAATTCAGCTGCACCTGGAAACAATCTTGCTCACAGCAGTTTATCAGTAGCAACAGTTTTGTAGTAGGAATAGTAAAGCAGCAGCAGTAGTAAAGCAAAGACAGTAGTAACAAAAGTAGTAAACAATGGGATTCGAGTGCGGTAGGCATAGGGATGGATGGACGGGCGTTGCATGGACAAGACAATTCACATAGCAATCAGAACATGGGTCAATTGCAGATAAATAAGATAAAGCATCCAAGTACTAGACAATCCTAGGCATGTGTTCCATATATAGTCATACGTGCTTGCAATGAGAACTTGCACAGCATCTTTTGTCCTGCCAGCCCGTTTGCAGCGGGGCCTCTAGGGAACTACTGGCAATTAAGGTGCTCCTTTTAATAGAGCACCGGAGCAAAGCATTAACACTCCGTGAACACATGTGATCCTCACATCAAAGCCTTTCCCTTCCGGTTATCCCGATTTCTGTCACTTCGGGGCCATAGGTTCCGGACAACGACGTGTGTATACAACTTGCAGATAAGACCCAAAACAATACTATCATAATGAATCAATAACATGTTCAGATCTGAAATCATGGCACTCGGTCCCTAGTGATAAGCATTAAGCACAACAAGTTGCAACAAAGTCATAAAGCACTAATAAAAGATACTAGGCACTATGCCCTAACAATCTGATGCCATTACATGAACGATCTCATCCAATCCCTACCATCCCCATAGCCTACAGCGGGGGATTACTCACTCATAGATAGGGGAAACATGGATGGTCGATGAAGATGATGGTGGAGATCGATGGAGATGGCTCCGGGGGCACTTCCCCGTCCCGGCAGGGTGCCGGAACAGAGACTTTCTGTCCCCCGAATCTCCCCTTCGGTGGCGGCGGCGCAGCGGAACTTTTTGTAGAAAAACGACGAACCCCCCGAAGTTTTTAGGTCAGAAGGCTTCTTATAGGCGAAGAGGGAGACCGAGGGGGTGTCTGGGGCCACCACACCATGCCCTGGCGCGGCCAGGCCCAGCCCGCGCCTGGGGGGGTGTGGCCAGCCCCTAGCCCTCCTCCGTCTCGTATTCTGGCTCCTGGAGTCTTCTGGAAAAATAGGCACTTTGGCTTTTGTCCCGTCCAATTCCGAGAATATTCATTTTCTAACTTTCCTGGAACCAAAAACAGCAGAAAACAGGCAGCTGGCACTGTGGCTCTTGTTAATAGGTTTGTCCAAGAAATCATATGAAAAGTACTCCAAAGTGTGGACAAAACACAAGAAAGTAGATAAAACCAAGCATGGAACATCAAAAATTATAGATACATTTGCAATGTATCAACATCGCCAAGCTTAACTCCTGCTCGTCCTCGAGTAGGTAAGTGATAAAAAAAGAATAATTTTTGAGGTGACATGCACCATCAAAGGCTTGACCAAAGTATTTGTAAACATTCAAAGCTGGGATCATAGTACTTCAATCATAACATGAAAGACAAAGTTCTAGCAATAAGACAGAGCAACTATGATGCAACATGAAAAGGCACAAACAAAAGATTCATGAATAACAATGCTTTGCAAGACGTTTGTTTGTTTCACATAAAGAAAACATTGCATAGTGGCATTCAGCTTGTCCCTCATAGGGTAGCAAACATAAATGCAAAGGACACCTTCAAAGTTTACAAGAGTGACTAGATACAAATAGTTTAAAACAAGCAATATCAAGGTATGCATCAATCAACAAGTCTTTGTACAATGCACATATAACTAAGAATGGCCACTATGCTCTCAAGAAGGTGCTCAAAGAATGTGTGGAGACTCAACAAGGAAATGAAAAGGTTTTGAAAAGTTTGAAAGGCTTCCAAATGCTGAAAGTATGGTACTCGTTAGCTTTGAGCTCTCATTGCCCCTATCATAAGCATCTTTAATGTGGTTAAGGTGAAAGTGAGGTCCAATCTGAGTTATATGCTTGATAGACTATAAACTGAAAATCCCAAGTCCCTTGAGTACGAGGGCCGCTCCTCATGCTACTCAACTTTAGTTACCGGTAAGTTCTTGTCATCGTAAGTATGTGCGTATCATAGAGAACCGCCAACAGGGTACCCCTTGCCCGATGATACGGAAGAATCCCCATATCAAAATGATAAGGCAAGCAGACAATGAGTATCTCAGCAATCTTCTTATTTACCATGGGAAAATGGTGCTTTTTTCTCTCTTTCCTCTTTTCATAAATCTCTTTTTTTCTTTTTCTCAATAGCTATCTCTCTTTTTTATAAGAAGAATGCTTCATAGATATCATTATGGTTACGCTGCAGGTTTCCACCATGTCAGCATGGATTAGACCAGCGGCCCAGACGTTTCTCTAACACACATACATAACTCCATGGACTTACAAGCTCCCCTTTTATTTCACACCGACAACATCCGCAAACAAAAGAGCAAGGTATCAACTGGGTATATATTTACAAGTGTTGAAAGCGTTCCCCGTGACAACACGATTCTGCTAATCCCCAGCCTATAATTAGCAAGCATTAACTTTCATGGAGAGTTCACAATGGTTCAGGTTTATTAAGTGCGGGAAATAAAGTGTGCCGTCAAGTTCGTGAGAGCTTTACTAACTAATTTTCCCATAACAAGCAAACATTTTATTCGTAAGAAAACAAGGCATATTGAATATGCACGGGAGTAGCAAATGATGCTAATAGGTAGGTATGGTGGACACTTTGGCAATATTTGGTTTAAGGGAGTTGGAAACATGAGTAAAACACTCAGTGTAAGTGAAGTCTAGCAATAGTAAGGGAGCGACAAACGAGAGAGCAATAATGGCCATAATCATGCAGAGCGACAAAACATCAATGATCAAAGCATAAAGTGATACTACAAGTTGAAAACTAAAGGATCATAAAGGCTTATGGTGACTTGGGATAGTCATAACATGGTGTGAGCATGTGCCAAGTCAACCCAAATAAAGCATCAAAGGAGAATACCACTATACTATGATTTAATATGCTAAAACAACGCATGATTCATCCAAGGCACATTAAGCAATGTCAATTGTTTATAACAAGTCATGCTACAGCAAATAATACTAAGCATAAAGCCAAAACAATATCAAGCATGGCATGACAAAGCATAGGCCATAGACAAAAACAAGCTCTCTTTACCACTTAAGCATGAGCTTTCCTACTCTTTTCCAATCCAAACCAAACCATTTGAACACCAATGTATGAAAGAGGGGGGTCCAACCAATTTATTCAGAAAACTAAGAAAACCAAGCAAACGAAAACCAAAACGAAAAACGAAAAAGAAGACGCTCCAAGAACAACACAACTGTGCATGAAACAATAAAAATGAAGCGTTTGGAAGAAACCTGAGATTTTTATTGATGAAGAAGGGGATGCCTTGGGCATCCCCAAGCTTTGACGCTTGTACTTCTTGGATATTTCTTGAGGTGACACGCGTGGCATCCCCAAGCTTGAGATTTAGTCCATCCTTCATCTCATTACTCATTCCTTCCATACACCTGAAATTTTTCCTTCATACAAAACTTCACACAATCTTTATTAGCAACATTAGTGCACTCAAGATAATAGGTCTTAAGGTTCAGTTCTAACATCAAATAAACTTCCATTAGAACACTATCTACTGTAGCACTTCCCTTAAAAAGCTCAATTCCCCAAAAGAACTCAAAAAGGAACCAACAAGAAGCAAATGCAAAAAATGGCAGAAATCTGTCAAAACAGACCAGCAGGTAAAGACGAATTTTTTCGAAGACCTTCTGTTGCTCAAATCAAATAGTGTTGAACTAACAAAACTTAGATAACAAACTGGGGCAGAAGCACAAACAATTACAGCTCAATCCGACATACATAGCTCGCTCACGAATTTTTACGGTGAAGCACAAAAATCTATTTCGGAACAGCAACTTTCCCAATCATTACTTCTCTCTCATTAGAGGTTACTCTTGGCACAAAAAGCAAATAAAAAGAATAAGGAGCGGTTATTACTGAAGTAATAACTTCCAAGACTCATCTAAAACTTTTGGGTTATCTCCCAATAAGTACTTTTCTTTAATGCCTTTAAGTTAGGCAAAAGCAAAAACTAAAAATGGATAAAATGGAAGTAAGCAGAGATAATCATGGTGGAAACATTGTTTTGTTCAATGAAATCCTTTTGTTAACAAGGTTGATCAGGTCTTGTTACCAAAAAATTTCATATGAGACAAAACTTTGTATTCCACTAATGATTATGTTACCTCAACCTTGATAGCAATGGTCCCAATCATAATAGTTTCAATTTTTTCTCTTGGTAGGGGACAATATATTTCTACAACTTGAATGTCCTCAACATATTCAATTGTATTCAAACCATAAGTCCTTTCAATCTTCTTGGGGAAATAGACAATATGTTCCTTGTCATTAACATTCAAGGTCACCTTCCCTTGGTTATAATTAATAACAGCTCCTGCAGTGTTTAAGAAAAGGTCTCCCAAGAATAATAGACATATTATCATCTTCAGGCATAATAGTTTGAGAGGATGCTCTCATAAGAAATAGGAGTTGAAGTAAAAGAGAGCATCAAGAAGCAAATTCAAAACACATTTAAGTCTAACCCACTTCCTATGCATAGGAATCTTGTATGCAAATAAATTCACAAAGAACAAAGTGACAGGCATAGGAAGATAAAACAAGAGTAACTTCAAAACTTTTAGCACATAGAGAGGTGTTTCAATACCATGAAAACTTCTACAACCATATTTTCCTCTCTCATAATAATTTTCAGTAGCCTCATGAATAAACTCAACAATATAACTATCACAAAAAACATGCTCTTCATGATCTACAAGCACTAGAGCTTTATCATAAACATCTTCAAAAGAATCCTCAGGAACATAACATTCATCCTTCTTTAGTAAGCATGGGGGACAATCAAATAATGTAAGGGATAAAGAGTTACTCTCATTAGAAGGTAAGCATGGGTAGCTAATCCATTCTTCCTCCTTTTGTTCATCACTCTCCTTCTCTTTTTCATCTAATGAGATTTCAGGTTCATCAATTTCTTCTTCCATAGGATCCTACAAGGCATTAGTCTCTTCCATTTGTGGAAAACATCTATTAAAATATTCAAGAATGTAGCCATTTTCATCCTTGTAATTATCAAAGAAAAATTTAAGTATACCATAAACCTCATACTTATAAGGTGAATCATCAATATTTTCAAGCAAACTAGCAAGTTCAAATGCACCCTTCCAAGCAATAAATTCCTCAATTTGTTCCACATCATAAAGGTCATAATTTCCCTTAACATAGGAAGATATGGTAACATTATCATTATACTCACATTGAAAAGGGAGGTGTTTGTACCTCCTACAGCAACAAGGTTTATCAAGGCAATAAGTAACATTATAAGTAGAGCACACATTTCTAGCAATGGTATACAATCTATCAATTTGTTCCCATAAGTGTTTCCCTTTTTTGTGACAAGCCGTGTTCCTTATAATAATATTTTTCATCTTCCGTGAACCCACCTTGCCAATAAGATTCAGTTTCAAAGAAACCAACCATTAACAACAAGCATGATAAAGCAAGACAATAACAGACCAACGAAAATAATAACTAGAGTAGGAACCAATTTTTTTTGTATTTTTGATAAAGAAACAAGCAAACAAGGAAGAAATAAACTTAGCTTGAACAATAGTGATTCCAAGTGGACTTGATAAATAAAGCTATGCTCCCCGACAACGGCGCCAGAAAATAGTCTTGATGACCCACAAGTATAGGGGGCGTATCATAGTATTTTTGAGGGAAGTGAAACCCAATTTATTGATTCGACACAAGGGGAGCCAAAGAATATTTATCAGCCTTAACAACTGAGTTGTCAATTCAGCTGCACCTGGAAACAATCTTGCTCACAGCAGTTTATCAGTAGCAACAATTTTGTAGTAGGAATAGTAAAGCAGCAGTAGTAGTAAAGCAAAGACAGTAGTAACAAAAGCAGTAAACAATGGGATTTGAGTGTGGTAGGCATAGGGATGGATGGACGGGCGTTGCATGGACAAGACAATTCACATATCAATCAGAACATAGGGCAATTGCAGATAAATAAGATAAAGCATCCAAGTACTAGACAATCCTCGGCATGTGTTCCATATATAGTCATACGTGCTCGCAATGAGAACTTGCACAACATCTTTTGTCCTGCCAGCCCGTTTGCAGCGGGGCCTGATGACCCACAAGTATAGGGGGTGTATCGCAGTATTTTCGATAAGTAAGAGTGTCGAACCCAACGAGGAGAAGAAGGTGCTGGCTAGTGGTATGGATCAGGAATTGTCTGGAAATACTTAGCAAACGGATTTTTAGGGGTTTTCGATAAAGCAAGTAAACAAAGTACGAGTAAACAAAAGACAGTAAGAATGAATGCAGCAAGTGGCCCAATCCTTTATGCAGCAAAGGACAAGCCGATTGTATTTCTATAGATGACCAAACATTCTCGAGGACACATGGGAAGACTGTCAAGTGCTTTCGCTTCATATAGTCGATTAATCTTCTCTAGCTTGCTAAGTGTTGTGTGGGTGAACCTGTGCTAATGTACTGTCCCATCCAAGACTTAATACATACTTGTGATTAAACCCCCTTGCAAACATCCATGAGTACAAGAAAGTAATTAAGGTAAAACCTAACCACAGCTTTAAACTCTAAGACCCTTACGTCCCTTGTGTAATGGTTTCCTAACAGGGGTTCAGGTTTCTGTCACTCCGGCAACCCCTACGATTAGTAGCCAAATACACAATGCATTCCCCTAGGCCCATATAGGTGAAGTGTCATGTAGTCGACGTTCACATGACACCACTAGAAGAAGTACACCACAACTTAAATAACAATCTATTGAATCTTTCTCAACGCAACTCCACTACTAACAACAAGACTTCTCCCATGTCCTCAAGAACAAAACGAACTACTCACAAGACATCATATGGATCATGATCAGAGATGGAATAATGATGTATAACAATCTGAACATAAACAATAATTCAATGGTTCACTCAATAGCATCAACTACAAAGAGTAATCAACACCGGGAAAGTTTCCCCTATGAACTATAACAAGATTCAACCAATTGTTATAGCAATATGGAGATGGTGATGAGGGTGCTGATGGTGATGATGGTGGTGATGATGACGATGATGATCCCGATGAAGTCCAGCTTGATGGTGGTGTTGATGGCAACGATCTCCCCTCTCCGGGAAGGAATTCCCCCGGCAGAAAATCTGTCTGCCAGAGAGATCTTTCTCTCTCGGTGTTTTCCGCCCCGCAGAGGCGGTGGAATCTTTCTGTGGTCACTCCCCGAGTCTTAGGGTTTCAGGAGGAAGATATACGCCAGAGGGGAGAGGCTGGAGTGGGCCAGGGTGGCGACACCACTCCCTGGCGCGGCCTAGGCTTACCCGCTCCATGGGGTGGTGTAGGCCCCCTGTGGCCCACCTCCACTCCATCTTCTGGAATCTTGAGTCTTCTGGAAAAATAGAATTTTCCGTATATTTTCCCGGATTTTCTGATCTTCGCGAATTTTGCCTCCAAACAGCACCTTTTCCATCAGAATCCTGACTGCAGTGATCCATGCTCCAAAAGTCATCAACCATGCAAAAACAGATGAAATAACATAAGTATCACCTCTCAATACGAAATATATCAATGAATGATAGTGAATTAAGACATAGAATAGTGATGCAAAATGGACGTATCAGGGCCTCTAAGGAACTACTGGCAATTAAGGTGCTCCTTTTAATAGAGCACCAGAGCAAAGCATTAACAGTCCGTGAACACATGTGATCCTCACATCAAAGCCTTTCCCTTCCGGTTATCCCGATTTCTATCACTTCAGGGCCATAGGTTCCGGACAACGACGTGTGTATACAACTTGCAGATAAGACCCAAAACAATACTATCATAATGACTCAATAACATGTTCAGATCTGAAATCATGGCACTCGTGCCCTAGTGACAAGCATTAAGCACAACAAGTTGCAACAAAGTCATAAAGCACTAATAAAAGATACTAGGCACTATGCCCTAACAATCTAATGCCATTACATGAATGATCTCATCCAATCCCTACCATCCCCATAGCCTACAGCGGGGGATTACTCACTCATAGATGGGGAAAACATGGATGGTCGATGAAGATGATGGTGGAGGTCAGTGGAGATGGCTCCGGGGGCACTTCCCCGTCCCAACAGGGTGCCGGACCAGAGACTTTCTGTCCCACGAATCTCCCCTTTGGTGGCGGCGACGCAGCGGAACTTTTTGTGGAAAAACGTCGAACCCCCCGAAGTTTTTAGGTCAGAAGGATTCTTATAGGCGAAGAGGGAGACCGAGGGGGTGCCTGGGGCCACCACACCATGCCCTGGTGCGGCCAGGCCCAACCCGCGCCTGGGGGGTGTGGCCAGCCCCTGGCCCTCCTCCGTCTCGTATTCTCGCTCCTAGAGTCTTCTGGAAAAATAGGCACTTTGGCTTTTGTCCCGTCCAATTCCGAGAATATTCATTTTCTAACTTTCCTGGAACCAAAAACAGCAGAAAACAGGCAGCTGGCACTGTGGCTCTTGTTAATAGGTTAGTCCAAGAAATCATATGAAAAGTACTCCAAAGTATGGACAAAACACAAGAAAGTAGATAAAACCAAGCATGGAACATCAAAAATTATAGATACATTTGCAATGTATGAAGCGTCCATGACCATCGACACACCTCAGGATGGGCGGCATGTGGCGGGCTCTGGTGTGTGACTGGAGGCGCGCGGCGGGCTCTGGGGCGGGACTGGCATCGCGGGGCATTGTAGAGGCTCGGGGTAGGCGGCACGGCTGGGGGATGGGCGGGGCGGCACGAAGGCGCTCGGCGACACCGCGGGCTGGCAGCACGGGGCGTCGTAGAGGCTCGAGGTGGGCGGCGCGACTGGGGGCTAGGCGAGGCGGCACAGAGGTGCGGGGAGGGTGGCACGGCTTGGGGCTAGGCAGGACGACATAGAGGCGTGGGGTGGACGAGCTCCAGCGAGGCACGGGCGAGGCGTGCGATGATCCTACGAGGACGACGCGGCACTGGGCAGGGTTGCGAGCTCCGGCAAGGGATGGGACGGCACAAGGCAAGGGCATGCAAGGAGGTATTGCGCTGGTAGGGAGGCCAATGGGTGGCCGGAGGGGTGCAGTGAGCTGGCTGGCGGTGGGAGTCTGGGCTGTCGGTGTTGAAGCCATTGCTGACAGGGGGCTCAAGGTCAACCCTTGCAACTCCCGGTTCCTCTTTTATGTTTTTTAGAATATCTAGATTTTCTTAAATGGGCTGACACGCGGGACCTAGTCCACCTCGTCAATTTGGCTCTGGCAAGTGGGCCCTCCTGGCCAGAATCGCATCAATTTTGTTTTAGTGTACATTGCAGCAAATTTGCCGTAGAGTGGTTGTTTTTTGCGATTTCGACGAAACATGGTGGTTTTTTGAACATTTTGCAGAAAAGTGGTGGTTTTATGCTATATACTTTGTACCTGCCCAATGTGTGTGGTAGTTCAATCAGTGACTCTAGAGAATGGCATGGTAGGCATCATACGGTCGTACGACACCTAAAGTTTGGTGACTGTTTTAGTGGAGATCACGTTCATACTGGCGCTACCGTTGATGGGTGTCTTGGAGATAGAAATGTCATTGATGGTGGGAGTGTAGATCATGGGGAGGGTGCTTTCTGCTCTGGTGGATGAGGGGTGGTCACTGGCATCAAAGGTGATGGCATACTTGGACCACTTGAGATTTGGGGAGGGAGCCCCTAGGCGAGTGGTGGTGATTTCGCACGTAAGCTTCTTGAAATGTCGGTTGAATGTGGGGGCCTAGGAGCCGCTGAGGATGCAAGCTATGGTGCCCCTTGGATCCTCGTAGCCCCAGTGTTGTCCTTAGTGCTGCCTCCTCCAGCTGCATTGTGGTGCTGCTGGGCAGCGTTAGCCTGAGGACCTTGCTGGTGGGGGTTGCCCCCACCGGGGCTGTTGTTCCAACACCCGCCTCCCTGTTGGCCACCCCGGCTGTTGTTATGTACGCCGCCCTATCCCCCCTTCTTTTGACTATTGCGCTCATCCCACAGCTTCTTGAGCTCGTAGCAGTCGTCTGTGTCACACTCGTGCTTCTTGTGGAAGATGAAGTATCGACGATCGTTGTGTTCCCCTTCAGCGTCGCGTTTGCGAGGGCTCTTCTGCTCGGGCTCTACCGCAAGGATGGTCAACGACTTGCGCTTGGGATCCTTGCTCTTTCTCTTGGTGGCACTTGAGTACTTGGGGGGTTATTTCACCCTCGACAAGGCCAAACATGCGCCCTGCTTCGGCCTTAGCGCACTTTTCTACCATGGTGAAAAGTTCTGACACCGTGGTGAGGCTCTCCCCTCGAATGCCGATCTTTTCCCGCATCCTGACGTCTTTGAAACCCTCCAAAAAAGCCGTGATGATGTTGGAGTCGAAGATCTTTGGAATATTGTTGCGGACATGGCTGAAATGCTGGAGGAAGTTGAAGAGGGTCTTGCTGGACTGCTGGCACACTTGACATAGATTGTAGTAGGCGAGAGGATGCTCGTAAGTCCCTTTGAAGTTGGCGATGAAAAGCTCGTAGAGGGCGGGCCACGAATCGATGGATTCCTCTAGCAGGTTCATCAGCCAGGTGCACACCACATATTTTAGTCCCATGAGAAACCAGTTAGCCATGACACGGTCATCGCCACATGCCACCTCGATGCCCGTAGTGTAGAGTTGCAGGAGCTAAATGGGGTTTGCAGATCCGTCGTAGCGTGGTGGCATCTCCGACCTAAACGTGAGGCAACCATTGATATGCACCTCCTTGTCGTTGTCAAGAGCGGCTCTGTTTTGCCGACCGATCATAGTGACCTCTTCGACAGCACGGTCCTTACACCCTGGCGAGGTTGTGCTATTGCACAAGCTGCTTCCAGTGTCGTGATGATCTAGCAGCTATTGCCGGGGGAGGAGTGGCGCCTTGGAGCTGGAGAGCAGCATCGACACCCCTCATCTTGCTTGGAAACAGTGGGGGCGTCACAACCTCGGGTCATTTGCTTCAGTGTGACCCCTGGTACCGCCTTTTCGAGGGAGCCGACAGTGATATCGATGAGCTTGAGGAGGCGTGTGCACCATGCTTCCTACCCGACTCGGCGGCTGAGTACCGAAGAAGTTCCTATGTCATGCGCTTGGCGGCCTTTGGAGTGGGCGGGTCGCGTGATGACGTAGTGTGGGAGAGGGAGATGTTGCCATGGGAGGAGAGTTGTTGCTCTTGCGATGGGCGAAAAGAGTATCCCTACTCATCTTCCATCCATGGTGTTTGCTCAATGGTGGTGCGTCGTGGCACGGGCTCGGTTTGGCCTTGCTCGCCGCATGTCGGAGGGCACGCTCGGCCCAGGTTTCGACGTGCGTTGCCATGGCGTTGAGGTTGACGAAGACTTTGTGATAATACCTCACCCCCTACCTAGCATGCCAAATGTCAGAGTTTGTGTGCGTGAAGGAACTAGGGGTTCGACGAGCCCGGGGTTCGAGTAGGGGACTGAATACGCGTCTAATCCTTCATGGCGATAATGACGATGACAGAGTTTGTGCATGATAGAGAGTAGACACATGGGTTTTTTACCCAGGTTCGGGACCCTCTTGAGGAGGTAAAGTCCCTACTCTTGCCTTCTTTGTATTGCATGCGATGCTTCATGAGTGTACAATGGTGGGTGTCCCTTAGGGTTTTTTGATGTTTGGGATCCCCCCTTTTATAGTGGTGTCGGGCCTCTTCCCTAATCCGTGGGCGGGAAGGGCTTCCACTTTGTCGCCCAAGGGATCCGCGGTCTACAAGACTATTTTCTGTAGACTAGGTCCTGGATGTCTGGAGCCCATCGGTATTTCATAAAGCTTGTGCCGTTGGCTTTGCCTGCCGCTACACGATGCCACCCACGTCCTTCTTTGCACCAAAACAGCAAAAGGTAGCCCCGCTGGCGCTGAGGTCATCCGCCTTGCTTTTTTCATTGTAGAGGCCGGATCGTCTACTCTTTACCGAGGCAGTTCATGTGGTCCACAAAGTTGTGGCATTGTCCATCGGGCTTTGTCGACTCTGCTCCTTTTGCTGCATGATTACAAAAGTGCCCCTAGGGCACGCTCTAAAGGAATCCAAGGCCCCTTGGGGCTAGGAAAAGGCGGGGCCTCTCCCTCACAAGGCTGCCTCCCCGAAGGTGTCCCGGGCACGGCTAGTGCCCCAGGGAGCGAGGCTCTCGAGGGGCTGATCACCCAACACTTGGCTCATGAGGCGACAAAGCAAGGTATCAAGGCTCTACAGGGCCATTGTAGCTTAGTTGGTGGGCCCGGCGATTGTCGGGTCATCGTACCCCTGTTACCAGGACCCTGACAGACACGTCGTGGTGGTGGAGAAATTTTTGCGTTGACAATTGAGGATGGACCTTTTTGTCTAAGGAGTTAGGATCTTTTTGCAAAGTAAAACACAACAAAAGACTGACATGTGGGGTTAACTCAGTGCCATACCAGCAAATACGTATCTCTATAGGCTCCAGTGACCTCCAATAAAATACCGAGCGTATTCGCTAACCGTAAATTGTGTATCTCTGCGTAACACTACTAGGAAAATGGACATCCGTGGCGTACCAAACATGGACATCCGTAGTGCACTAGCAGTGCGCCACGAGCCGTGCGCTACGGCTAAAATTTACCCGTAGCGCACTACCTGGTGTGCTACGGCTAAAAAAGTTACCCGTGGCGCACCACCCAGTGCCCCATAGGAAGGGGTCCAGGTGCGCCACGACTATGTTTTTCGAAAAACAAAAAAAATGCAAAAAAACACCCTCATTTTGAATTTCAAAAGCAATCGGGTCCCCGCCATCTAGTCGCCTCGCCAGAGCATGGTGGTCATGGCGCGTGATGTCTACGCACTTCTATTCTTGTAGACAGATGTTGGGCCTCCAAGTGCAGAGGTTTGTAGAACAGCAGCAAGTTTTCCCTTAAGTGGATCACCCAAGGTTTATCGAACTCAGGGAGGAAGTGGTCAAAGGTATCCCCTCTCAAGCAACCCTGCAATCAAGATACAAGAAGTCTCTTGTGTCCCCAACACACCCAATACACTTGTCAGTTATATAGGTGCACTAGTTTGGCGAAGAGATAGTGAAATACAAGTGGTATAGATAATTATAAGTGGTAACGGTGATAGAAAATAGCTTGCTGACGTGTGGTTGACGTGGGAAAAGACTAAAGGCAAACTGAAATAAAGATAGAAGCAAGCAAACATGTAATAGATCTAATTGCAAACAGTGTATCAATGCTTAGAAACAAGGCCTAGGGATCATACTTTCACTAGTGAACACTCTCATATAAATATATCATCTTCATGATACTACGCTGAACTACTCTCCGGTTGGACACTCTAATCCATGGTAGGGCTATAACAGCACACCTCAAAGTAAGCCTTTCCCATCTAGAAAACCCCACACTGTCACCTTGAGCACTAGATGAGTCCAACAAACACCACAATTTCATAAACACATCCAACTCCAAATATAACTCATAACAAGTATTTGAGATCTCTAGCCTAAGTGCCACCATGGTGTGCACGCTATCACTTTCCCACATATGGGGAGAGAAGAGATCTATTAAAGCACTTGAGTAGCAAGGTAGATCTATAGATTACAAGCTCATGATCACAATATGATCATGCATAGAGATAGATGAACACATAGCTACCGGTAGAACCCTTAGCCTCGAGAGAGAACTACTCCCTCTTCATCATGGGAATCAGCAACGGTGATGGAGATGGTGGTGGAGATCGATGGAGATGGCTCCGGGGGCACTTCCCCGTCCCGGCAGGGTGCCGGAACAGAGACTTTCTGTCCCCCGAATCTCCCCTTTGGTGGCGGCAGCGCTGCGGAACTTTTCGTGGATTTCAGATTGATGATTTAGGGTTTTGGTATCGGGAGGCTCTTATAGGCAAAGGAGGCAAGGTCGGTGGCCAGCCAGGGGGCCCACACCATGCCCTGGCGTAGCCTAGGGTTGCCCGCGCCAAGGGGTGGTGTGGCCACCCTGTGGCCCCCCTTCGTGTCTCCTTCTGGCTCCGTGAATCTTCCGGGAAAATATCAACTTTGGCTTTTGTCTGGTCCAATTCTGAGAATATTAATTTTTTGACTTTCCTGGAACCAAAAACAGCAGAAAACAGGCAATTGGCACTGTGGCATCTTGTTAGGTTAGTCCAAGAAATCATATGAAAATTACTCCAAAGTTGGAACAAAACACAAGAAAGTAGATAAAACCAAGCATGGAACATCAAAAATTATAGATACATTTGCAATGTATCAGCACGGCCACAACCTACCACCGTCGGAGGTGCGGGAGGCCATGGCTGCGCTAGTTCTCGAGCGGGAGGTGTCGGGCCGAGGAGGAGGTGGCGGCCAGAGGAGGAGGAGGTGGCAGTCGGAGGAGAAGGTGGCGGCGGAGGCTGGAGGAGGAGGTGGCGGTCGGAGGAGGAGGTGGAGGCGATGGGAGGAGGTGGCGGCGGCGGCTGAAGGAGGAGATGGCGGTGTCGTCCGGAGGAGCGTCGTTGTCACTGCAAGGAGGAGGAGGAGGCCAGAGAGAAAGGACCCGGTGAAGAAGGAGAAGAGGAGGAGAGGAGGAGAAGGGGAAGAAGGAGAAGGAAAGGGAGGAGAATGAGAGGAGAAGGAGAATAATGGGAGGGAAAAGGAGAGGTGTAGGTGGCCGGGGTGGTGATTTGAATTTTGAATCCCGCCCAACTTACTCATAGCGCACTACATGGTGGTGCGCTACGGGTAAGTGGCCTCTATTTTTTTTGTAGGAAAAAAGATATTTTGACTGTAACTTTTTATTCTTTTCGAATTTTGAAAATCTAAAACCAGAGGTGGTTGCGAGCGGATGCGAAATTTCGTTCTCGTTATTTTGGTATATTAAACGTTTTTTCAACTTTGTATGCAAAAGTTATGGCCATTTTACCGTGGCATGACCTTTTTTGCAGAAAAAGTCGAAATTTTTGGTTGTTAATTTTCCTACAAACTAGACCACATTACCTACCTAGATGTCAAAGGATTTTTAAATTTGAAGTGTTTTCCATTTTCTTTTATTTTTTGCAAGTCTAAAAAGGCGATCACAGGGGGCTGGAGTTGGGAAAAATAGACAACATACTTACCCGTAGGGCACCACATATGGTGCCTTACGGGTATGTTTCATGCCCGTGGCACACCACTATATAGTGCCCTACGGGTAAGTGGCCAGCATCCACCTCTGTCCTGGCCCACACGTAGCCGTGGCGCACCATCGCCATGTGCGCCACGGTTATGCTAGTTAGCTGTAGGGCACTTGTTGGCAGTGCGCCTCGCCTATTTTACCCGTGGGGCACCATTGGCACGTGCGCCATGGATGTGTGGATTACCTATAGACGTTTTCCTAGTAGTATAAGATGACCAAGGTGGGTAAGGGGTTGAGTTCGGTGACTATTTAACTCATGCACACCAAAAATCTCTGTGTATCCTTTGATTCTCCTTTGAATGGACTGCTACTTCATGCCAATACTTTATGTATCCTTAGCCATGAACCCCAAGGAGGAATGCCAAGATAAGGAGCCAACTACACACAAGAGGGAACCTCGGCTCAACCCGGCGACAGAACCAGCAAACCGGAACTGTCACCGAAAACTCCTAGCCAACCCGATGCTAGACCTGGTGAACCAGACCATCTGCCGAAAATGCCATCCGTTCCGGCACCAAACTCAGTGACCCACCGGAACTTCCGGTGCCACACCAGAAACATCGTCAGTACACCATTTTAGAGAAGACTAGAATGAAACTGGTGGCTGCCAAAACTTTTGCTGCTAGATTCGGTACCACCGGATTTACCGCCGGAAATACCCGCCTGCACACGGATCTGGGTTTCAAGTCGTAGAATATTCCCTTTACCTACCCTTTCACCCTAACACTATAAATATCCCCTAAGGCTCACCCTTTGACTTTAGACTAGATAATAGACTAGAAGAAGAACCCCTTGTGGAATCTATCTAGTTGGTCCCATGCTCCTTGACTAGGAGCACCTAGTATCACAAACCTCTTGGAGTTTTCCTAGTTGCGTTTATGTTTTACAAGGCTTTCGTGTGTGTGATCTCTATCCAAGTTGTCAAGATCTCACCAAGATCATCGTATCGTCGTGTCGGTTAGAGAGAGAATCCTTGCCCGACACCGATCCGAGGGATTGTGCTGGATCGGTAGCCACCAATGTGAGATATAGGTTGCTTTGTGTATCGCGTGTGCGTGCGTTCGCCGTGTTCTTCATGAGTGTGTTCGCTTGGATCTTCATACTGCCTCTCTCCCCTCACAATTCCACCTCGATTCCTGGAGATTTGTGAAATATCAAGCCACCCTTGAGGGTCACCCCTAACATATTGGTATGAAGAGCTTCGTTGATCACGAATTTCTCCACAAAATTTTCTTCTATCCACCGTAATTTCAAAAATTTCCTAAAAAAGCCCCACGACATTCGAATCAATTTCGAGTTTTAGTCCATTTTACATGGTTTTGGTCTATAGATTTGTTGCATTTGGTGTCGATCTACCATCCTTGACTTTCCATAATCCCAATTTTGGCCAATTTTCATAGAAAATCATGAGTTTACTTATTGGTGTTCTTCACGTACACACTTTGGTAGGATTTTCGACGAATCAAAACTACCGCTGAAAATTCCAGCGCCGCTAGATTCTTCTCCAAAATTTTCGGCGCCAGTTCTGATCCCGCCGGATTTTCAACCGAAAAACTGATATATCACCTATTTTGATAGTTTTACTTGTTTTGTTCAAGTCTCGTGTGTGTTTTGACCAAATTAACAACAAGCTTCTGCAAAACCATACTTTTTGTGCTCTCCGACACCGCGCCACCCAAACATCTTCCCCAACACCGGCTGACAATACCAAAGGTATAACTTGCTCGACCTTGTTAACCTCATATCTTCCTTTGTGTCTACCTATCCTATGAGAGTAGCTCATTTTGTGTTTGCGTAAGCATTTTGGACTTGTCCTTTGGTAGTGGAAGTGTGTAAGCAAATACAAAAGTTGACTTAGTAGTATAGAAGGGAGAAGAAGAATAAAAAAGAAAAATAAAAGGAAAGATAGAAAGAGATACATAGTCTCCCAATACAAAGAGAGTCTCAAGCTTGTAAGCAAAGATAGAAAGTGCAGCCAACGCAAATGCACAATTCCGTTGCTTATCCTTTTTTTGGCAAACGAGTTGCAGTCTCTCCTTCCGTTGGTACAACAACCGAGCATGGTCTTCATTAGGACATTTTGTGCTCATTTTCCATAGTCGTGCTAACCCCGTCCTTTTCCACATGTGTGTTCTCTTGTTTTTGTAGATCGTATCCTTTTTGCTTTAAATCTTCGGATCTTTTCCACTTTTGACAATAAATTTTTCTTTGGATCATTTCGTTCCGTTTTTCCATCATCCTAGCCTTCCACCACAAGCTTTTAAGAGTTTTAGTTGTTCTTAGTATGAGATTTCATTGCGATTTCAGTTTTCAAGTTTATAGTTCTCAAGTGTGCCTACTTGTTCAATATGATCCTTCAAGATGAGGTGAAAGGCTAACCCCCAACACATATTACATCTATGTGCATCATGGATAGGCATGGTGAGACAAGCCAACCACCACCACAAGATAAATAAGTACCGCACATGACACGATCAAGCCACCTAATCATTTGAGAAGAACTTCTTGGATGTTCCAACGCATTTGAGACACATAAGACGAGCAATTCAGAGAAACTCAAGCTGAGTTCAAGAGCATTTACAACCGCTTTGAGGGTCCCTAGAGGAAAATGAAGGCCGTGCAACACAACTTTGGATATCAACATGATGCTCTCCAACGTGTCGTTGCAGCGACAAACGACACCCTCTAATGCTTCATCGATGGAGTTGCAAGAAAGACAAGGCCATGTTCTTGCGCTTCAAGCTCGTCACGACATTGTTCTCCTCATCGACAAGACCCTCATGCAAGTGCTCCAAGGCGAAATGAAGACCTCGTGGTAAAAAATGTGAGCTCTTCGCAATATGTGCCATCTCCAAGGCACACTGCAACTTCAAGCTACGATGGTGATTCCTCATCAAGGCATCCCTCATGGTGTGATGGACATAGTCATCATGAAAGAGCACTAGTGCTCTAGGAGGAACCTCAAGTACATCGTCAACAACCGCAAGACCTTCACTCGACAACAAGTGATGACTCCAACTTCGAACAAGCTCGTCGCCATCGTGAAGCCCTTGAAGGCCCCCCTCGACGTCATCGCCATCATGAACGTCAACACCGACACCATGGTCACCATGAAGAGAAACACCCTCAATAGCATCCTAAGCATCAAAATGCAAATGATGAGCAACATCAAACTCGCAACAACCTAGGCATGAGACTCATCAACCACCACAACCTCCTCAAGAAGCTCAATATCATCATCATCATCATGAGGCCCAACCGCCTCCATCTCTTCACCAACCTAGGAATGAGCTTATTCCACCACCACAACCGCGTCAAGAGGCTCCAAACCATCATCATACTCATGAGGCCCAAGCGCCTCAACCTCATCAACAACCGTGACATGAGCCTCCTCCACTGCCTCAACCACACCAAGAGGATTAAGGACATCAACCACGTTGTGAGGAACAACTTCCTCCACCTATAAATGTGGCACAACCACCGCAAGGGAAACAACATCATCACCAAGCACGTCGAAATGATTGATTAGATGATGAGGATGACCACTACCACTGCAATCATGATAACCGTCATCATCGTGATCGCCAAGAGGAAGAAACATTTGTCAAGCTCAAGTTCACGATGCCCAAGTTCACCAGATCCAGTGATCCTGAAGAATATCTCTCATGGGCACTCAAAGTTGACAAAATCTTCCGCATGCACAACTACAACAATGAGAAGATGGTGGCTATGGCATCACTCGAGTTTGATGATTATGCCAACCTTTGGTGGGAACAAGTCCAAGTTGCCTAAGAAGCAAGAAGATAACCTCCAATCAACACTTGGCAAGATATGAAGGCTCATATGAATTCATGTTTTGTTCCATTGCATTATACCCATGACCTCTTCAACAAGCTTCAAATTCTTAACCAAGGAACCAAAAGAGTGTAAGAGTACTTCAAGAAAATGGAACTAAACATGATCCATGCCAACATTGAAGAGCGGGAGGATCAAACCATGGAACACTTCCTCATTGGATTGAACCACCCTATCAAGCGCATTGCTGAGTTCCAAAAGTATAACAACATGGTTGAGCTTGTGAATAATGCAACAAAGGTCGAACATCAAGTTCAAGAGGACCTCAAGTATAACAAGCTAAAAATGTACTTCACCTACAAGAAAGCTCTAACCACTACATCGATCAATATCAAAGGAAGCACCTCAAGTACTCCAAAGTCTCTATTCCAGTCAATAACTCCTCAAGGAAAACCGCCCCAAGTGGAAAGCAACCATTGGATGACACCGCATCTCTCCAAGTGCAATTTTACAAGTGTGGAGGCAAAGGACACAAGTCTTTCCAATGCTCCAATACCAAAGTATTGTTCATGCATGGCGATGGTGAAGAAGAATACTTGAGTGAAGAAGAGTTTGAGACAAGAGTAAAGGAAGCACTCACAAGACAACATATTGAGAATGATGACCAAAATCTTCTGATGTGTGAACATCACGCAAGTCCATCTCTTTTCTTCACAAGAGTTTTCACTATGCAAGCCCAAGAGCACGAAGGTCAAAGATCCAACATCTTCCAAACATGTGCCGACATCAATGGAAAATCCATCAAATTTATTATTGATAGAGGGAGTTGTCATAATCTAGCAAGCACCAAGCTATGTAAAAAGCTCAACCTTACCCTTAGCCCACACAAGCACCCCTACCATGTGGAATGGTCAAGTGATCATGGATCCGTGAAGATCAAGCAAACCATGTCAGTTACGTTCTCTATTGGACCATATAAGGACACAATTGAGTCTGACATGGTTCCAATGACCGTGTGCCACATGTTCCTTAGTAGGCCATGGCAATATGACAAGGGTGCTCTACATGATGGCCACACAAATGTGTATACCTTCAAGTGGCTTGATAAGACATGTGTTTTGCAACCAATGACTCTTAGCCAAATAATTATGGACAATGCAAAGGCTTTAGTGAGGGTGCAAGCCACCAAAACATCTTGTGAGATGAGTGGTGAGTGAGAGAACCACCATATAGTGAGTGAGGGCCAAAAGCCAAATATGAGTGGAAAAACTAAGAGTGTTCTCCTTGCCACCAAAAGTGAGATGAGAGAAGTGAGGAACAACCCATCCATCTTGCACTATGCCCTCATTTGCAAGGTCTTGGCTCAAGGAACTAATGACTTAACGTAACACCCTCGAATCGACCCTATGCACAGTAACACCCTCGAATCGACCCTATGCGCCGACAAAGGGCAAAGGAAAAGGGAGCGGTCAGTACTGAGGCCAGTACACAGCGAGTCTAGAATTCGGCGGCTCTCGCCTGCATAGGTATGGTGGACTGAAGCGACAGCGAAGCATGCACTAAACAACCTATAGAGACTCGATACAACTGTCGGCTATTAGAGAGGGATAAGAAAGACCTATTCGGATCCAACCTGATAGTAACACCAAAACATACCCATCCTGGTATTTCCCCCTCGAGACCACGCGAGGAAGTCAAACCAAGGAACTCACACAGTTGGTACTTTTATTAATTCCATTATAGTTGCAGCAATTACTAGTCAGATATAGATAGCACGAGTCATCCTGATATCATAAGCAGTGGGCAGTTTTAGTTAACCATTCCATTGTAGTTGCAATACTTACTAGTCAGATACAATTAGCATGAGACATCCCAACTCCAGCAGTTGTTGGCACTTTAATTGACTCATTCTGTTCTAGTGAAACTGATTACTAGACATGTCAAAGTCAAATTTATAACACTACTTTAGTTATAGTTGTCTATGATCGAGTTACTGTGCTCCGAGTTGTCCATAACCGTGGACACGACTTTTAGAAAGTTTTACCCTGTAGGGGTGCACAAATAGCAACACACACACACGATCAACCTTGGGAAGAACCAAATAAAAAGCAACAAGGCATCACGACAAAGCATTCATAGGATTCATAAATCATTTCAGGGGGCCACCCCACTAAGCTACCCGCAACAAAGTTGGCAGGCTCCGAGACGGACCCAGGGTTTGTGTCAATGGTTGTAAATGACTGGGAACCCAAAAGTGTGACTGGGCTTATCGATACCGCGAAAACATTTCACGTTCCAAAATAGTACAGGTGCTCCACGCACAATTTTAAATAAAGCAGTCAAGCATGGCATACGTACAGGATAGTAATAAAGCCCCAAACTAGTTTGTGGCCCCAAGAAATGAAGTGTGAATCAAGCTCAGGTAAAGGGGGATCCATAGGGTCTCGTATGTGGATAGTGCGAATAGTCAAGGAACAGGTATCAAGTACTCGGGGCCTATGGGACACAAGTAAGCGTGGAAGAACCAAATATTAGCTATTGCCCACCGGTGCCTCTGCATTAGTTATATCTATTCCCAGCATTTTAATATCAAGTTGTAATTAAAGTCATGATCATCTCCAGCATTAAACATGTGCCAACCTTCCAACAACTGTGGAACGACAACAACGTGAAACAACACCTGAGCAAGCAACTACCACTCGTAAGGCCGACTGTCTATCAAACAACAGGCAATAGGATGTGTCCAAGGCAATATAGAGGCTGCAGGGAATATAAATGGTGCACGGAAACTAAAGCATCGCAACAAGGATAGCAATAGATCAACAGGAGGAAGTAAAGACTATAAATCCAAAATAGGTAGAAAGGGGGAGATTTCTCGCCTGGGAAACACTGTCGAAGATACTCGCATCAACACAACGGCCTAATCCGTGAAGAAGCAAGCACTAAAAAAACTGGATGCACTATTTAATACTACGGTAGAAGATCGGGCATGATGCATGTATGATGTATGACATGGCAAAGGTGTGATGCAATTAGGAAATATTAAGAGGAACCGGGTTCCCGACAAACAATTAGAAGGTTCATATTATTTAGGTACCCTGCAATTTAAATATTGGCTTAACAAGGCAAAACATGGCATCGATTCGCTACACAAATTTAAATGGAGCCATTATAAGACTAGAATAGCCCGCATATGGTCTCCATATTTAATTTAGGTGAATCGGCATAATGCCCCCAACCCACAAAATATGTATGCGACATGAACAATTTAATATATGCAATAATTTTGTATTTCATTTATAAAAATAAGGGCTCAGAAAGGGGTCACACATTGGGGTTTGGGCCTTGACGGTGAACAGGGTCGGGTCAATCTCGTCGAGGGCTTTGTGGAGGAACCAGCATCATCACCGCATCAATATCTCAATGTCATTGTTGCCGGGGTTTCGCAGACGCCATATGTACTTCACCACACATAACGCCTCATTATCAGTAAGGCAACAACAGGGATCTAGATAAAAACGAGCCACTGTATCACCAGATGAAAAGAGAATGCTTCAAGGCATGGCATACTTTTTTTGGAAATGGGTGCATATATTACTTAAAGCAATGTTTACACCCGGCCTCTGCATAACTAGGATGCACACAGTCATTCAACCACACACCAAAGGTCCAACTCTAAAATATGAAAATTACAAATCATAATAACAACAAGCGCCTCGAGCTAATGTTGATCTATACGGAGATCATGTTGCCATCCATGTCGGGAGAAAATATCCCTCGCCATGTCCTCCAATCGCATACATCCCTCCACAAATAAGTGGCGAAGCTCCATACGCTGGAGGGTAGTCCATGATCGGAGAATAGTCGTAGCTCGATAGATAACCTCCAAAGAAGAAGACACAGTGTTATTAAAAATCTTGTCATTTCTACACAGCCAAAGCGACCAAATAATGGCAAGCGCTCCCATCCTAAACACAGTCCCATATTTATCATGTATCCCGTAGAACCAGTTACCAAAAACATTGGCAACCGATCGAGAGGGCGATAAACCCGAGGCCATTTGGATGATTGACCATATAGAGCGAGCAAATTTGCATTGGAAGAATAGGTGTCGAATTGTCTCATTTTGATGACAAAAGAACACACTGTGTACTTTCATGCCAATTCCTCTTAGCAAGATTGTCTCTTGTGAGAATTACCCCTTTACGAAGATACCATGCAAATATTTTCTTTTTAAGGGGTAATTTCATTTTCCAAATTTTACCGACTGGAATATCAGGTTGTATCAAAGCTCTATACAATGAATCCACAAAAAAATTACCACTCTCTAGTAAATTCCATTTGGACTCGTCCACACCCTCCGATAGTTGTATCGTGGCTAATCGTAATAAAAGATTGTTCCACGACAGTAGTCTAGGGCCTATGAGACTTCTTATCAAAGCCACATTAGGCGCGGCATACTACCGCCTACAACTAGCAGATGACACTTCAGGGACTCACCGGGTCAACAAGCAGAGACGCAGCAGGAAAAAACAAGGCCGAGGAATGCGAGGTCACCATCGGCGCGGCCAATTCTGGGGCGGCGGCGGCGCGGGTGGCTCGCAGGGGCGAAGCAGGGCGAAGGGATGCCAAGGCGAGCCTGGCGACGGGCTTGGGCACGACCCGTGAGACGGCGTGCGCCTGTAGCCGGAGACCCGAGGCGACGACGAGAGGAGACGGGTTGAGGTCGACAACAGGGAAGCCGCGGCGGCTTCAGAAGACGCAGAGGCGGCGGGGCCGAGCTTGGGCAAGGAGAAGCATGCGGGGGAGAGGCTGAGGAAGCCGCAGCGGTGTGCAGGGGCTTGCGGGCCGGGCTACAGGACGGAGCCGGTGGCTTGGGCTCGCTGGAGCTGCTATAGAGAAGGGTCGGGCCCCGTGGGGCAGTCTCGACGGGGAGGCAGAGGAGGATGGGGCCAGCTTGGTCGGTGATGCGGCGAGCGCTGGTTGTGGCAGACGGTGGAGACGAGGGGGCCACGGAAGGGCACGGGGTCGCGCTACCGGGGCAGCTCCAGCGAGGTAGAGGAGAAGGCCGATGGCGGCGGTACCGATCGGAGCGGAGGGAGGAGACCACATGAGGGAGGAGGCGGGGACTTGGTCTCATGCGGGACTAGGGAGCGGTAGGTGGGGACAGGGTAGACGCGTCTCTCACGACGTGCGGGCGCCTACTGCGGGCGTCTCGCGTGCGGGTGGGGTCAGCAGCGGTGCGTGGTGATAAGGGAGAGGCGGGGTGGTTGCGTCGCACGCTAGGGGGCGTGGACCGGGTTGACATGCGAGTAGGCATGCAGGTTGAGTCTGGTGGCGGCGGCGGTAGTTTAGGCAGGGACTAGGTTAGGGTTTGGGTGGGACTATTTTAGGCTAGGGTTTGGAGGTGGCCGGTTGGGTTTTTGGGCCTTGCTAGCTGCCTCCCAAAAATAATATAACTTTTATTTATTATTTAAAGGACTTTTATAATTAGTTTTTAGACAAACAAAATATCCAGGTAGACCCAGAGTTTTGACTTTGACTAAAAGAGAGAGAATTACTTTAGAAAACAAACTAGGGCTTTTAGCAAAATAGTTTTACGCAAATAGTATGAATGCAGACATGAGGATGCTCAAATGCAATGTGGCATGATGACATAAGCATGCCGTCATGATGATGCACAAAATAGAAACAAAGAGATTTTCTAGTAGTGGTTTTATCAGGGTGCTACACTTAACAAATGTTCCTCCTTCTTTGATGGCTATTTTGCAAGAATTCGATGATGTGTTTCCTAAAGAACTACCTCATGGTCTACCTCCTTTTCATGGAATTGAGTGCCGCATCAACCTCATCCCTAGCGCACCTCTACCAAATCGCGCCACTTATTGAAAGAACCCGAAAGAGACAAAGGAGATCGAACGCCAAATTCACCACCTCGTCTCCAAAGGTTTGATCCAAGAGAGCTTAAGCTCTAGTGCGGTACCCGTGATTCCAGTCCCAAAAACATACGATACGATACGTTTTGTGGATGGACTACCATCCTATCAATTACCATGTGTTATAGACATCCAATACCACTTCTTATTGACATGCTTTATGAATTGAGTGGAGCCACGATGTTCTCTAAGATAGATCTTCGTAGTGGTTACCATCAAATACGCATGGTAGAGGGTGATGAGTGGAAAACTGCATTCAAGACCAAGCTTGGTCTCTATGAATGGTTGGTAATTCCCTTTGGCCTATCTGATTCCCTATCCACCTTCATGCATCCTATGAATCATATTTTGAGATCTCTCATTGGTAAAAGTGTCGTAGTCTACTTTGATGATATCTTATCTATAGCAAATCGCTTGAAGAGCATGTTCAAGATGTTAAGGAGGTTTTGCAAATTCCTTTGAAATGAAAAGGTATATGCTAATCTTCCCAAGTGCACTTTTGCTAAAGGCAAGTTGTTTTTTCTTGATTTTGTTGTCTCTTCGAATGGCATTGAAGTCAATAATTATAAGTTCAAAGACATACAAGATTGGCCTATACCCACAAATGTGAGTGAATTTTGAAGTTTTCATCGGTTGGTCGGTTTCTATAATCGATTTGTGAAAGATTTCACTACTATTGCTTGACCTCTCAACGAGTTGACTAAAAATAATGCCACCTTCGTCTGGGGCAAAGAACAACAAAAGACCTTTGATGAGCTCAAAAAGAGGCTCACCGGAGCACCTCACCTTGCTTTACCAGATTTCAAGAAAACTTTTGAGATAGAGTGTGGCACTAGTGGTATTAGAATTGGCGGAGTCCTTATGCAAAACGGACACCTGGTTTCTTACCATAGCAATACTATTGATGGTGCATGCCTTAGTTATCCGATTTACGACAAAGAACGTTTTGCTTTGGTTCATGTTTTGCAAGTTTGGCAGCATTACCTTTGGCCCAAGGAGTTTATCATCCATTCTGACCATGAGTCTTTGAAGTACCTCAAGGGTCAAGCCAACTTGAGTAAAAGGCATGCTAAGTGGTTGAGTTTATGGAGTCCTTTCCCTTATATTGTCAAGTATAAGAAGGGAAAAGATAATGTGGTTGAAGATGCTTTGTCTTGCAAAAAACACAAGCCTACTTACACGCCTCGAAGTGAATGTTTTGGGTATTGATGATATCAAAAGTTTGTATTCTTCCGACCAGTTCTTTGGACAAATATTTGCTAAGTTTTCAATTCAAAAAGGATTTGATGACTTCTATTTGCATAATGGGTTTCTCTTCAAACAAAACAAGCTTTGCATTCTGAAGTCATATCTCCAAATTTTTCTTCTCCAAGAGTCTCATGGTGGAGGCTTGATGGGTCACTTTGGTCATGACAAGACATACGACATGCTCTGCACGCACTACTATTGATCCAAGATGAAGAGAGATGTGGAGCGCCACGTTCAACGATGCACTACATGCTTATAAGCTAAGTCCAAGTCTAACCAATTTGGTCTTTATATGTCATTGCCTATTCCACATGCACCTTGGTCAGACATTAGCATGGATTTCATATTAGGATTTCCTAGATCAAAACATGGCCATGATTACATATTTGTTGCAGTTTATCCTTTTCGAAAATGGCACATTTCATTCCTTGCCATATGACCGATGATGCATCACACATCGTAGATTTGTTTTTCAGGGAAATTGTTCGTCTTCATGGTGTACCAAGAATTATTGTCTCCGACTGTGATGTCAAATTTACAAGTTATATGTGGAAGACTCTCATGGACAAGCTCGGAGTCAAGCTCCTATTCTCATCTGCTTTGCACCCTCAAATTGATGGCCAAACCGAGGTTGTCAACCGAAGCCTTGGAACTCTCCTACGAGTGTTGATCAAGAAGAATCTTAAGGATTGGGAGAAATGCATTACTCATGCCTACTTCTCCTACAGTTAAGCCAGGCACTCCACAATAATGAAGAGTCCATTCATGATCGTCTATGGATTCGAGCCCTTCACCGTGCTCGATATCCTACCACTTCCTCTTCATGAGCGCATAAACATGGACATCGATAAGAGAGCCTAAGATATAAAGAAACTTTATGAGGAGACAAGATATACTATCGAACAACAAGTCCTTCGTCAAGCATCAAGGCTAAAAAAGACCAAGAAGGAGTTGATCTTTGAAGAAGGATACCTAGTATGGATACACCTAAGGAAAGACCGTTTCCCAAGGAACGTGATTCCCAACTCAAGCCAAGAGGAGATGGTCCATTCAAGGTCCTCAAAAGGATCAATAACAATGCCTATGTCATTGACATTACGACATCCAAGTATATAGTGAGAAATACATTCAATGTGGTGGACCTATCGCCATTCCATGGAGATGATGAGGATGAAGAGTCGAGGATGAATATTTCCCGAGGAGGGAGGTGATGCAGCCCGTCCTATCGACATCACTCCATCTACTACGCTGATACATTGCAAATGTATCTATAATTTTTGATGTTCCATGCTTGGTTTTATCTACTTTCTTGTGTTTTGTCCACACTTTGGAGTACTTTTCATATGATTTCTTGGACTAATCTATTAACAAGAGCCACAGTGCCAGCTGCCTGTTTCTACTGTTTTTGGTTTTAGGAAGTCAGAAAATGAATATTCTTGGAATTGGACGGGACAAAAGCCAAAGTCACTATTTTACCGGGGGACACTTGGAGCCAGAATACGAGACAGAGAGGGGCTGGGGCCCGGCCACACCACCTGGTCGTGCGGCAAGGCCTGGCCCATGCCAGGGGTGGTCTGGCCGCCCCAGGCACCCCCTCATCCTCTCCTTCCACCTATATATTGCCTCCGATAGCAAAACCCTAAGTACCCGATCAAAAAATCCACGAAAGAGTCTGTAGCTGCCGTCATCTTCATCCCTAGATCGGGAGGGATCTAAAGCTCTTCCCGGCACCCTGCCGGAGAGGGAATTCACCCTGTAGGCCTTCTTCATCATCATGCAAGCCTCCGGTGTGATGCCTGAGTAGTTCATTTCTAGACTACGGGTCCATGTAGTAGCTAGATGGCTGATTCTCCTCCTTTGTGCTTTCATGTCTAGATCTTGTGAGCTCCGTTCATGATCAAGATCATCTATTTGTAATTCTGCATGTTGTGTTTGCGGGGATCCGATGGATATTGAGATGCTATTTCAGATTTATTATTGATTCTATCATGTCTTTGTTATTTGTGATCTTCCATTATTTCCGTTGTTAGTAGCTATCTTGGCCAAGTAGATGCTAGCAACTCCAAGAGTTAGTATTTATGCTCGATAGTGGGTTCATGCCTCTGGTAATCTGGGGAAGTGACAGAAATATCTAAGGTACTAGATGTGTTGTTGCTACTAGGGAGAAAACAACAATCCTTTGTTCATAGAACAATCGTATTGTTTACTTTACATGCAATTCGTAAAGCAATAATCTGTTGCTTGCAACTTATTACTGGAGGGGGTTCGGATGATAACTTTAAGGTGGATTATTAGTCATAGATGCAGTTGGATGGTGGATGTATAATGTTGTAATGCCCAATCAAGTCTCAAAGGAGTCAAGATGATTAGTATATGCTTGTATGCTTTCTCGATGTTTGTCAATTGCCCCGCTGTAATTTGTTCACCCAGCATGTTATCTATGGACCCCGGTCCTTTCTTTTACATACAATCTACAAATTGTTTACTGCTTTGTGTTTACTTTCTGCAAACTATTACTTCCTTCCATTCGATACGTTTAAACCTTTGTTTTTAGCAAAACCGGTGAGATTGACAACCTCATCATAAGTTGGGGGCAAAGTTCTGTGGTTGTGTTGTGCAGGTCTCCACGTTGCTACTAGCACCGGTAGTGCGCCCTCCCAAGGCTCAGCTAGCAACACCTTTGGGGTGTTTCCTTGCTCCTACTGGTTCGATTAAACCTTGGTTTCATACTGAGGGAAAACTTGTTGTTGTGCTCATCATACCTTCCTCTTGGGGTTCCCCAATGAGCTCCATATATTTTGGGCCATCAAGCTACTTTTCTGGTGTTGTTGCCAGGGAGTCAAGGACATCTTCACAAGGGGAGTCCCTCGTAACCAATCTCTTTACTTTGTTATTTTTGTTTTGCTTAGTTTACTTTTGTTTTGTTTGCTTGTTTATTTATCAAAAACACACACAAAATAGTTTTACTAGTTTGCTTTCTTATTTAAAAACAAAAAATGACTACTCTTGAAAACACTAAGTTGTGTGACTTCACTAGCACCAACAACGATGATTTTATGAGTACACCTATTGCTCCACCGGTTCCTGAAGCTACTTTCTTTGAGATAAAACCTGCTTTACTAAATCTTGTTATGAGATAAAAATTTCTGGTATTGGTAATGAAGATGCTGTTGCCCATCTAAATAACTTTGTTGAACTTTGTGAGATGCAAAAGCACAGGGATATAGATGGATATATTATTAAGCTAAAATTGTTTCCTTTCTCTTTGAGAGGAAAATCTAAAGAATGGTTGAATTCCTTAACTAGGAATAGTATTGATTCTTGGACTAAGTGCAAAGATGCTTTTATTAGAAAATATTATCCTCCTACTAAGATTATATCTATGAGAAGTGAAATAATGAAGTTTAAACAATCTGATAATGAACATGTTGATCAATCTTGGGAAAGAATGAAATCTTTGGTAAAGAATTGTCCTACTCATGGACTGACTGCTTGGATGACCATCCAAACTTTTTATGCAGGATTGAACTATTCTTCAAGGAACCTATTGGATTCTGCTGTTGGAGGTACCTTTATGACCATTACTTTGGGTGATGCAACAAAGCTTCTGGATAATATGATGGTTAACTACTCTGAATGGCATACTGAGAGAGCTCCACAAGGTAAGAAGGTAAATTATGTTGAGGAAACCTCCTCCTTGAGTGATAAGATTGATATTATTATGTCTATGCTTGTTAATGGGAAAGCCCATATTGATCCAAATAATGTTCCCTTAGCCTCTTTGGTTGCTCAAGAAGAGCAAGTTGATGTGAACTTTATAAGAAATAATAATTTTAGCAACAATGCCTACAGGAATAATTTTGGTAACAACAACTATAAGCCATATCCTCCCAACAATGGTAATACATATGGAAATTCCTACAACAACAATAGGAATGCTCCCTCTGAACTTGAAGTTATGCTTAAAGACTTTATTAGTAAACAAACTGCTTTCAATAAAACTATTGAGGAAAAACTCGCTAATGCTGAAATAAATATAGCATCTTTGGCTGAAGCTCAATCTTCTTTGAATAAAATGGCTGCTAAACCTGAAACTATTGATAATCCTTTTGCAGCTACTAATGCTATACAAGTAAGAATTGATGAAAATGTTACACTATTAGCTGAATTACATGCTAAGTGGGAAAGAGAAGATGAAATTGCTAGAAACATTAGTGTTTCTACTATCACCACCACTAGTGTTGAGGCTAGTAATAGTTCTACTACTTTAGATGATAAATTTGATTTTGATCTTGATGGTTGCAATATCTCTGAAGTTATTAAGTTCCTACAAAAGCTTGCTAAAAGTCCTAATGCTAGTGCTATGAACATGGCCTTTATAAAACACATTACTGATGCTCTCATAAAGATTAAAGAAGAAAAGATGAAACATAAAGCTTCCATTCCTATAAAAGAAGAAGATGGTTGGGAACCCATCATTAATATGAAAGTGAATGATTTTGATTTCAAAGATTTATGTGATCTTGATAGTAGTGTTTCTATTATGCCTAGAAGGATTTATGATATGCTTGATTTGCCACCACTTGAAGATTGTTATTTGAATGTCCCACTTGGTGATAATGCTAAAAAGAAACTCATGGGGAGTATTAATGATGTTCTTATTATGGTTAACAATGCCTATGTCCTTGTTGATTTCTATGTTTTGGATGTTGAATGCAATGCTTCTTGTCCTATTACTTGGAAAGACCTTTTCTTAGAACTGTTGGTGCCATTATTGATATGAAAGAAGGCACCATTAAATATCAACTCCCACTCAAGAAAGGTATAGAACACTTCCCTAAGAAGAGAGAGAAGATTTCTTTTGCCTCTCCTATGAAAACAAAACTTGCTCTTAATGCTTCTTCATTTGAGAACACTTGATTCTTTTTCTTGCTTCTTATGCCTAACTTAAAGGCGTTAAAGAAAAGTACTTATTGGGAGATAACCCAAAAGTTTTAGATGAGTCTTGGAAGTTATTACTTCAGTAATAACCGCTCCTTATCCTTTTTATTTGCTTTTTATGCCAAGAGTAACCTCTGACGAGAGAGAAGTAATGATTGGGAAAGTTGCTGCCCTGAAACAGATTTCTGTGCTTCACCGTAAACATTCGTGTAAAATCTCTATACGTCCTTTTGAGGCATGAATTTATGTGCTTCTGCCCCAGGTTGTTATCTAACTTTCGTTAGTTCAACACTTTTTGATTTGAGCGACAGAAGGTCTTCGAAAAAATTCGGCTTTACCTGCTGGTCTGTTTTGACATATTTCTGCCATTTTCTGCATTTGCTTCTTGTTGGTTCCTTTTTTAGTTCTTTTGGGGAATTGAGCTTTTTGAGGGAAGTGCTACAGTAGCTTGTGTTTTAATGGAAGTTTTATTAGTGTTATAACTGAACCTAAAGACTTATTATCTTGAGTGCACTAATGTTGCTAATAAAGATTGTGTGAAGTTTTGTATGAAGGAAAAATTTCAGGTGTATGGAAGGAATGAGTAATGAGATGAAGGATGGACTAAAGCTCAAGCTTGGGGATGCCACGCGTGTCACCCCAAGAAATATCCAAGAAGTACAAGCGTCAAAGCTTGGGGATGCCCAAGGCATCTCCTTCTTCATCAATAAAAATCCCAGGTTTCTTCCAAACGCTTCATTTTTATTGTTTCATGCACAGTTGTGTTGTTCTTGGAGCGTCTTCTTTTTTGTTTTCGTTTTGGCTTTTTGTTTGCTTGGTTTGCTTAGTTTGCTGAATAAATTGGTTGGACCCCCTCTTTCATGCATTGGTTTTCAAATAGTTTGGTTTGGTTTGGAAAAGAGTAGGAAAGTTCATGCTTAAGTGGTAAAGAGAGCTTGTTTTTGACTGTGGCCTATGCTTTGTCATGCCGTGCTTGATATTTTTTTAGCTTTATGCTTAGTATTCTTTGTTGTAGCATGAATTGTTATAAACAATTGAGATTGCTTAATGTGCCTTGGATGAATCATGCGTTGTTTTAGCATATAAAGCATAGTATAGTGGTATTCTCCTTTGATGCTTTATTTGGGTTGACTTGGCGCATGCACACACCATGGTATGACTATCCAAAGTCACCATAAGCCTTTATGATCCTTTAGTTTTCAACTTGTAGTATCACTTTAAGCTTTGATCAATGATGTTTTGTCGCTCTGCATGATTATGGCCATTATTGCTCTTTTAGTTTGTCGCTCCCAGTCTTTTGCTAGCCTCCACAACCAAGTATGAGTTCCACTCATGCATCCAACTCCCTAAACCAAGCTATTCCAAAGAGTCCACCATACCTCATATGCTATTCCAAGTATATTCATGCTTTTGTTTACCTTCCAAATTAAACTTGTTATGAGAAAACTAGTGATTAAAGCTCTCACGAACTTGATGGCACACTTTACTTTTCTTGCCCTTAATAAACTTGAACCATTGTGTCGTTTGTGTTGTATATGCTTGCACTTATTTGTTGGCAATTAGCAGAACCATGCTGTCATGGGGAACGCTTTCAACATTGCACTGGTACTTTGTACCTAGTTTATATCATGCTCTTTTGTCTATGGATGTCGTCGGTGTGAAATGAAAAGGGAGCTTGTAAGTCCATGGAGTTATGTATATGTGTTAGAGAAACGCCTAGGCCGCTGGTCTAATCCATGCTGACATGGTGGAAACCTGCAGCATAACCATAATGAGTTGTCTATGAAGCATTCTTCTTATATAAAAAAGAGTCCTATATTGAGAAAAAAAAGAGAAAAAGAAAAAAAGATTATGAAAAGAGGAAAGAGAGAAAAAAGCACCATATTCCCATGGTAAATAAGAAGATTGCTGAGATGCTCGTTGTCTGCTTGCCTTGTCATTTTGATATGGGGATTCTTCCGTATCATTGGGCAAGGGGTACCCGGTTGGCGGTTCTCTATGATACACATGTACTTACGATGACAAGAACTTACCGGTGACTAAACTTGAGTAGCATGAGGCGCGGCCCTCGTATTCAAGGGACATGAGATGTCTAACTTATACTTCGTCAAACATGTACACCATAGTTTGTTCACTTTAACCTTAATCACTTCAAGATGCTTATGATAGGGGCAATGAGAGCTGAAAGCTATAAGTACCATAATTTTTGGAAGCTCTTTATGAAACTTGAATCTCTGCTTCCTTCTATGAAGGCCTTTCTTCCACCATTATATTGAGTCTCCACCTTCTACCTTTATGCACCTACTTTGAGAGCATAGTGGCCATTCTTAGTTCTATGTGCATTGTCCCAAGACTAGTTGATTGATGCATACCTTGATATTGCTTGTTTTAAACTATTTGTATCTAGTCACTCTTATTAACTTTGAAGGTGTCCTATGCATTTATATTTGAAAGTTCATAAGAGTGACTAGATACAATAGTTTAAAACAAGCAATATCAAAGTATGCATCAATCAACTAGTCTTGGGACAATGCACATAGAACTAAGAATGGCCACTATGCTCTCAAAGTAGGTTCATAAAGATAGAAGGTGGAGACTCAATATAATGGTGGAAGAAAGGCCTTCATAGAAGGAAGTAGGGATTCAAGTCTCATAAAGAGCTTCCAAAAATTATGGTACTTAGAGCTTTCAGCTCTCATTGCCCCTATCATAAGCATCTTGAAGTGATTAAGGTTAAAGTGAACAAACTATGGTGTACATGCCTGACGAAGTATAAGTCAGAAATCTCATGTCCCTTGTATATGAGGGCCGCTCCTCATGCTACTCAAGTTTAGTCACCGGTAAGTTCTTGTCATTGTAAGTACATGTGTATCATATAGAACCGCCAACGGGGTACCCCTTGCCCGATGATACGGAAGAATTTCCATATCAAAATGACAAGGCAAGCAGACAACAAGCATCTCAGCAATCTTCTTATTTACCATGGGAATATGGTGCTTTTTTCTCTCATTCCTCTTTTCATAGTATCTTTTTTTTTCTTTTTTCTTTTTTTTTCTCAACATAGGACTCTTTTTTTTATAAGAAGAATGCTTCATAGACAGCTCATTATGGTTACGCTACAGGTTTCCACCATGTCAGCATGGATTAGACCAGCGGCCCAGGCGTTTCTCTAACACATATACATAACTCCATGGACTTACAAGCTCCCCTTTCATTTCACACCAACGACATCCATATACAAAAGAGCATGATATCAACTAGGTACAAGTACCCGTGCAATGTTGAAAGCGTTCCCCATGAAAGCATGGTTCTGCTAATTCCCAACAAATAAGTGCAAGCATATACAACATGGACGACACAATGGTTCAAGTTTATTAAGGGCAAATAAAGTAAAGTGTGCCATCAAGTTCGTGAGAGCTTTAATCACTAGCCTCATAACAAGTTTAATTTGGAAGGTAAACAAAAGCATGAATATACTTAGAATAGCATAAGCTAGTAGGTAGGTATGGTGGACTCTTTGGAATAACTTGGTTTAGGGAGTTGGATGCATGAGTGAAACTCATACTTGGTTGTGGAGGCTAGCAAAAGACTGGGAGCGACAAACTAAGAGAGAAATAATGGCCATAATCATGCAGAGCGACAAAACATCATTGATCAAAGCATAACGTGATACTACAAGTTGAAAACTAAAGGATCATAACGGCTATGGTGATTTGAGATAGTCATAACATGGTGTGAGCATGCGCCAAGTCAACCCAAATAAAGCATCAAAGGAGAATACCACTATACTATGCTTTAATATGCTAAAACAAGACATGATTCATCCAAGACACATTAAGCAATCTCAATTGTTTATAACAAGTCATGCTACAACAAAGAATACTAAGCATAAAGCCAAAACAATATCAAGCATGACATGACAAAGCATAGGCCACAGTCAAAAACGAGCTCTTTTAACCACATAAGCATGAACTTTCCTACTCTTTTCCAAACCAAACCAAACTATTTGCAAACCAATATATGAAAGAGGGGGTCCAACCAATTTATTCAGAAAACTAAGAAAACCAAGGAAACAAAAACCAAAACAAAAACGAAAAAGAAGACGCTCCAAGAACAACACAACTGTGCATGAAACAATAAAAATGAAGTGTTTAGAAGAAACCTGGGATTTTTATTGATGAAGAGGGGATGCCTTGGGCATCCCCAAGCTTTGACGCTTGTACTTCTTGGATATTTCTCGGAGTGACACACGTGGCATCCCCAAGCTTGAGCTTTAGTCCATCCTTCATCTCATTACTCATTCCTTCCATACACCTGAAATTTTTCCTTCATACAAAACTTCACACAATCTTTATTAGCAACATTAGTGCACTCAAGATAAATAAGTCTTAAGGTTCAGTTATAACACCAAATAAACTTCCATTATAACACTAACTACTGTAGCACTTCCCTCAAAAATCTCAATTCCCCAAAAGAACTCAAAAAGGAACCAACAAGAAGCAAATGCAGAAAATGGCAGAAATCTGTCAAAACAGACCAGCAGATAAAGACGAATTGTTTAGAAGACCTTCTGTTGCTCAAATCAAAAAGTGTTGAACTAACGAAAGTTAGATAACAACCTGGGAAGAATCACAAAAATTCACTCCTCAAAAAGACGTTCAGAGATTTTACACGAATTTTTATGGTGAAGCACCAAAATCTGTTCCGGGACAGCAACTTTCCCAATCATTACTTCTCTCTTATTAGAGGTTACTCTTGGCACAAAAAGAAAATAAAAAGGATAAGGATAGGTTATTACTGAATTAATAACTTCCAAGACTCATCTAAAACTTTTAGGTTATCTCCCAATAAGTACTTTTCTTTAACGCCTTTAAGTTAGGCATAAGAAGCAAAGAAAGAATCAAGTGTTCTCAAATGAAGAAGCATTAAGACCAAATTTTGTTTTCATAGAAGAAGCAAAAGAAATCTTTTCTCTCTTTTTAGGGAAGTGTTCTATACCTTTCTTGAGTGGGAGTTGGTATTTAATGGTGCCTTCTTTCATATCAATGATGGCACCAACAGTTATAAGAAAAGGTCTTCCCAAAGTAATAGGACAAGAAGCATTGTATTCAACATCCAAAACATAGAAATCAACAGGGACATAAGCATTGTTAACCATAATAAGAACATCATTAAGACTCCCCATGAGTTTCTTTTTAGCATTATCATCAAGTGGGACATTCAAATAACAATCTTCAAGAGGAGGCAAATCAAGCATATCATAAATCTTTCTAGGCATAATAGAAACACTACTATCAAGATCACATAAAGCTTTGAAATCAAAGTCATTCACTTTCATATTAATGATGGGTTCCCAACCATCTTCTTGTTTAATAGGAATAGAAGCCTTATCTTTCATCTTTTCTTCTTTAATCTTTATGAGAGCATTAGTAATGTGTTTTGTAAAAGCCATGTTCATAGCACTAGCATTAGGACTTTTAGAAAGCTTTTGTAGGAACTTAATAACTTCAGAGATGTTGCAACCATCAAGATCTAAACTATACTTATCATCTAAAGTAGTAGAACTATTACTAGCCTCAACACTAGTGGTGGTGATAGTAGAAACACTAATCTTTCTAGAAATTTCATCTTCTCTTTCCCACTTAGCATGTAATTCAGCTAATAATCTAACATTTTCATCAATTCTTACTTGTATAGCATTAGTAGCTACAAAGGGATTCTCATTAGTTTCAGGTTTAGCAGCCATTTTATTCAAAGAAAATTGAGCTTCAGCCAAAGATGCTATATTTCTTTTGGTATTAGAGAGTTTTTCCTCAATAGTTTTATTGAAAGCAGTTTGTTTGCTAATAAACTCTTTAAGCATAACTTCAAGTTCAGAGGGTGGACTCCTATTATTATTGTAGGAACTTCCATAAGCATTACCATTGTTGGGAGGATATGGCTTATAATTGTTGTTACCAAAATTGTTCCTATAAGCATTATTACCATAAGCATTGTTGCCAAATTTGTTATTTCTTATGAAGTTCACATCAACTTGCTCTTCTTGAGCAACTAAAGAAGCCAAAGGAACATTATTTGGATCAATATGGGCTTTCCCATTAACAAACATAGACATAATAATATCTATCTTATCACTCAAGGAGGAGGTTTCCTCAACAGAATTTACCTTCCTACCTTGTGGAGCTCTCTCAGTATGCCATTCAGAATAATTAACCATCATATTGTCCAGAAGTTTTGTGGAAGCACCCAAAGTAATGGTCATAAAGGTACCTCCAGCAGCAGAATCCAATAGGTTCGTTGAAGAATAGTTCAATCCTGCATAAAAAGTTTGGATGATCATCCAAGTAGTCAGTCCATGAGTGGGACAATTCTTTACCAAAGATTTCATTCTTTCCAAAGCTTGAGCAACATGCTCATTATCAAGTTGTGTAAACTTCATTATTTCACTTCTTATGGATATAATCTTAGCAGGAGGATAGTACTTTCCAATAAAAGCATCTTTGCATTTACTCCAAGAATCAATACTATTCCTAGTTAAGGAATTCAACCATTCTTTAGCTTTTCCTCTCAAAGAGAAAGGAAACAATTTCAGCTTAATAATATCACCATCTATATCCCTATGCTTTTGCATCTCACAAAGTTCAACAAAGTTATTTAGATGGGAAGCAGCATCTTCATTACCAATACCAGAAAATTGTTCTCTCATAACAAGATTGAGCAAAGCAGGTTTTATCTCAAAGAAAGTATTTTCAGCCACAGGTGGAGCAATAGGTGTGCTCATAAAATCATTGTTGTTGGTGCTAGTGAAGTCACACAACTTAGTGTTTTCAAGAGTAGTCATTTTTTTGGGTTTTCAAATAAGAAAGCAAACTAGTAAAACTATTTTTTTTGTGTTTTTGATAAAGAAACAAGCAAACAAAGCAAAAAGAAACTAAGCAAATCAAAAATAACAAAGTAAAGAGATTGGTTATGAGGGACTCCCCTTGTGAAGATGTCCTTGACTCCCTGGCAACGGCGCCAGAAAAATGTTTGCTAGCGCGTGGTTGGCGTGGGAGTTTCTTCTTCTTCGTTCCCCGGCAACGGCTCCAGAAAAATGAAGGGAATATGCCCGAGAGGCAATAATAAAGTGGTTATTATCTTATTACATGTTTATGATAAATGTTTATTTTACATGCTAGAATTGTATTGATTCGAAAACATCAATACATGTGTGTTTAATAAACAAAAAGGGTTCCTAGTCATGCCTCTCTGATAGACTAGCTTGTTGATTAACAAGATGATCAAGGTTTCCTGATCATGGACACTGGAGTCATGCCTCTCTGATAGACTAGCTTGTTGATTAACAAGATGATCAAGGTTTCCTGATCATGGACACTGGATGTTGTTAATAAAAGGGTCACACCATTGGTGGAATGATGTGATGAACATTCATCCGAAGTATAGCATTACGATCAAGTCATTATGTTTATATTGCTATAACATCATACGAAGTAATCTTTATCCTTAGACCATGAGATCATGTTAATTGCTAACACCGGAAGAGTATCTTGATAACATCAAACGTCACACCGTAACAGGGTGACTATAAAGATGGGTTCAGTACTACGAAGGTGTTATGTTGAGGCTCATGGATCAAGAGTGGAATTTGTCAATCCATATGACGAATAGATATTCTCTGGGCCCTCTCGGTGATATCACATTGAAATAGCTTGCAAGCAAGTGATGTGCTCACTAGAATGTTATATAACGGGAACGAGAAAAGAGTACATGTCGGTAATGAGATCAAACTAGGTATGGAGATACCGATGATCAAATCTCGGACATGTAATATATCGAGGGACAAAGGGATTTAGTTACAAGCGTTAAAGGTTCTCACGATCATAGAAGTCATCGTTGAATGTGTAGGAGTCAGTATGGATCTCCAGGTCTCGCTTCTGATTATTGATCTGAGAGGGGTCTCGATCATGTCTGCATTATTCGCGAACCGTAGGGTGACACACTTAAGAGATACCGACACCATTTGGAGCAAATATGTTCCAGATAAAGATTTAAGAAACCTCTGGAATTATTTCAATAGACACCGAAACTGTTTCGGGTGAAATTGCTGAAATTGGTTCTGCATGTAATATTGAAATGTTGTAGGGGGTTTTATGTGAATGTTTGTTAATTAAATTAATTAACAAAATTCTGAATAAAATTAATAAAAGAGTTTTATTAAATGAGAGAGCATTAAATTTGGAGAAATTTAATGCATTTAAAGTGGAGACTTTAAAAGAGAATGTGAAGGGGCAAATTTATGTGGAGGGAGTTACCACCACATGAATGGAGGAGGTGAAGGGTCACCTCCTCCATGCGCCGGCCATGAAGGAGGGGCACCCCCCTCCTCCTGTAAAAGGCCACCCCCTCCTCACTTCTCACACACACCTCCTTGTGAAGGATCTCTCTCCCCCTCTAGTATTATTTCCCCATGGTCTCGGATTAGCGAGATACATGTTCCCGGTGGCTTTATCTGGAAAGGAGTTGCTGCTTCTACTGCTTTGCTGGAGCGAGGGACGGAGGTTGTCGGGGTACCGAATGTGTGTGCAATCACGGATGCACCGCTGCTTTGTGGTGCTGTACTTGGTGGGGCTGGAGCTGGATTTGATGGACGTGCTGGAGCCGGACCTGCTGCACTTCATCACGATCTTGAGATCGGCAAGTGTACGACTACATCAACCACGAGTTCCTACTCATTAACAAAGCTCGTTGTCTACGAGGGTAAGTTCTCGTTGGATGTATGTCCACCCGTTGCTCTGTACCTAGTAGATAGATCTTGGCGTGTAGTTCACACCGTAGGAAATTTTTTGTTTTCTATGCCCATAACCCAACAGTGGTATCAGATCCTGATCTATGCATAGGTGCTTAGCACGGGTAGTACACATATGTTGATATGTGGGCGATGATGATCATGTTATTGCATCTTCTATGTATTTTGGATATTGGTGGCGTAGTGGGATGAAGCGGCCCGGACCAACCTTACATGTCATCGTACATGAGACCGGTTCCACGATTGACATGCAACTTGTTTTGCATAAGTGGCTGGCGGGTGTCTGTCTCTCCTACTATAGTCAATATCTGATTTACAACGAGTTGCTAATAACTTAGTTATCCTCGTTGTGGTTCATGTTCGTAGGTAAGAACGGTTCTATCTCCGAAAGCCCTAAGCCACGTAAAACTTGCAATTGATAAATTAGAGGCGTCTAGTTTAGATCGTTGCTGGGATAGTGTATTGATATGGTATTGTTGTAAGTAGATGTATGATAGATACTCTTACAAACGTGTAAGTTCCATAGACCTTGGCCTTACACACAAAGGAATGATAGAGATCATACCACGATGCAAGTGATAGAGATCAAATGCATGGACCATATCATCTCACTTTATACATTAGATGTTAGCATCTTATACTGCTAGTTTGGCGCTTTCTGTAGCATTGTAAGATGATCCCTCTTTTAGATATCAAGATAAAAATGTGTTCTTCCTTAAGTATGCACCGTTTTGTGGATCGTATTTGGAGACATCACGTGATGATCGGGTGTACTCGACTCTACGCTTTCATACAAACGGGTGTAAGATAGTTTTACACATGCGAGTACTAAGGTTCTTACTTGGCGAGCCTAGCATGTACAGACATGACCTCGGAACACGGACCGAAAGGTTAAGCATGAGTCATATAGTTGATATGATGCCCATATAGATGCTCGCCTTTGAAGTTACATCAACTCACGTGATGATCGGACTTGGTGTAGTGGATTTGGTTCATGTAATCACCAAAAAGACACGAGGGATGTCGTTTTTGAGTGGGAGTTCATTTCTAATTTGGATTAGTCGAACCAAATTTGTCATAAATTAAATCAAAGTGAATTTGCATAGTTTGTTGTAGTCATTGGCATTCGTTTTCTACCTTATGCTTAGTTTTTATTTGAGATAAGAGAACTATAGAATTCTGGATATTTACTTTATGAACTGGTATCGTATTGTTTTGAATGTCAATTTAAAGTTTATAAGTCCTATTGCAAACTTTTAGCAAACTCTATTTACTCCATGAAGTTTAATAAGTAGTATTAAATCAAGAGTAAGAATTCAAATGTTAGTATCTAAAGTATCATGTTTGCCTCCATAATTATTGATATTCAAAAGGTTGTTTTAATATCAAGATTATATTGGAGCTGAAAATTGTTTCAGAAACCATCATGTGTGAAAGATATTGTGATATCTGAAACAATGTTTTTGGTTGCATTATGATAGAGTATAATTTAGCAAAATACATGTTCTCATATTGTATGAGAATTTGTGAAGGATGGAGATGCTAGGCATCTGAATCTACCAAAAAGGTTTTGGGAACTAATATTATACTCGCGATTCTTCCTTATATGCTATAGTAGCTTGATCATGAAAGTTGTCATGATAAGGATGAATAGAAGATGTAAGTAAAATGTTTACTACACTAATAGATTAGTAAATAATGGATTTTTGAAAGAACACCAAACATTTGATGATGGTGATCCACTTCAAAGTGCAAGTCCAAAGGTATTAGTATTTGACTATATACGCTTTGTACCATGTGTCATGTTGATGACACCACTATTGATGTTGATAGATTCTTTTAAAAGAAAAGGAATTGCTGAAAGAGAATCTATAAAATATTTGGCAGAAAATAAAAGGTTGGAGATGTCCAACTTAGGTATATAGAAGATATACATGTTATGGCTATATTCCTTGCTTGTTAAACAATGTGGTTCTTAGGTATTGGATACCGAATTGGTTGGTATGAAGTGTCATACATGATAACGCAATTCATGAACTACAATGGCCTAAGTAACCAGCAAGAGAATGAGTGATGATGTTCATCGAAAACAAATAAAGTGTTATTGTGTTTTTCGTTGTCATCAAACCAAGCCTTCAAGATTTGTTTAAATAATTGTTATTTTGTTCCGGTATTATGACAACAATGGCTGTTCAATTATTCCATAAAGGATGGATGAACTTTTACAAGTCTAGTTGGAGAAATCACATCCATAAACACTATTGCTAAAATGTCGCAAGACAAATGATTGAAAGGTCACTCATGAAGTGACATCGCTGTTTAAATTATATTGGAAAGAAAACATGAATAAACTCCATGTTGATGGATTTTTGGAGTCTTTGATTTTGATCAATTGATGAATGTGAGACTTTCCTCGAGATAATTGAAACTCCGTCCATAGGCCACAGAGGAACGGATGACTAGCTTATTGGAAATTGTGCATGCTGATGTGCATAGTCCATTATGTGTAGCCATATGTGATGGATCTTTTTGCTTCATATGCTTTCTCTGAAAATTTTGAGTGAATATATCTATATATTTACTTAATAAGGAGGAAGTATGAAACATTTGAAAGTTGTTTAAAGACTTTCAAGATGAAGTTGAAAATCATTGTAACAAGAAAATAAAGAGTTTATGATTCGATCATAAAGGAAGATATTTGAGTTACATGTTTAGCAAAAACACCTAAGAATTGAGGAATTGTTCCATGATTTGTGTTTCCCGATAAACCATAGGAGTATGGCATATTCGAGAGATGAAATCAAACCATGTTTGACATGGTAAGATCAAAGGTGTCATTTATAAAACTACCATTATGTTTTAAGGATTGAAGCTTTAGAGACTACCGCTTTTACACTGAAAAGAGCACCATCGTGATCCGTTGAAATGACACCATATGAGTCATGGTTTGGGATAAAACCCAAATTGTCTTTTCTTCAATTTTAGTATGCTATGCATAAGTAAAATGTTTACAACCAAAGTCGGATAAGCATGTCTTTGTAGGTTATCCCAAAGAATTTGTTGGGAATTTCTCCATAACACCGAGGACAAAAGAGTTTGTCGCTTGGAACGTCAAGTTTCTTGAGAAGGAACTTTTCGTGAAAAGTTAAGTGGGAGGATAATAGAACTTTGATAAGGTTGTTGAACCTTAGCTATATGTGCTAAGTAGCGCAGCGCCGGAAAGTGTCCCGGTGGCGGCCACAATGCTCATGGCTCTCGTGATTACAAAAGGTGTGATCTTGGAGATTAGAGTTCCTATAGAACCGTGTGGGTCGGTAAGAATCAAATAGTAAGATTTGATAAGCAAGTCGTTATTGTTTTGACAATGATGAACCGACTACATGCAAAGAAGCGATGATGGGCCCTGACTCCATAAAATGACTAGAAGTCATAGAATCCGTGATAATATCCATACACGAGAAATCAAGTTTCTGAACTTGGAAGACCCTCCGGAAAGGCGTGAAGCCTATCGGTCGTGTTTGGATCTATAAAGAAATAAGACATGGATGTTTAACATCTATGAAACAGTCGACATGTCGGAAAGAAGTTTACGACAATGTTCAAGGAGTTGACTATGACAAGATTTGATCTTTCATAGCGATATATAGTCTTGACGGATTAATGTAGCAACCACTACATATAATTTGGTATATGGTAGTTGAATAAACAAAACAAGGTTCTTCTAATAGAACGGTAACCTAGGACATGTACATGACATGGTCCGAAGGGTTTTGTTAATTCAAAGGGTGCTAAAAGTGCATGTAAACTTCAATAGTTGAAGTAAGCATAGCGGAGTTGGAATCTTCACCATGATGAAAATGTTAAAAGAGTTTAAATTCATCGGAGATGATGAAGATGCTTGCATTTGCAAGAAATTAAGTGGGAGCGCTGAGACATATTTCTAATACATTATGTAGAGGACATATTGTTGATTGGAAATGATGTATCTTGAATTGACACAAGTTAAGGATTTCATTAAAATAAGATTTCGATGAAAGACTTGGGCAAACCCAGAATATTAGGCATCAATATCTATATGGATAGATTAAGGCGCTAATATAGTTGTGCCAGACATACATATATAAGATATTGAAAGGGTTCAATATGAGATATTGAAAGGGTTCAATATGGAAACAACAAGAAAGGTTCTTGCTGCCTAGAAAGAATTGTATTCAGATTCAAGTGTTTCAACACTTGGTGAGTAAAATCACATGAAGAATCTGATCGATTATACCATGATATGTATATATCCAGAATGTCCTATGCTCTAAATGTTATGAGCATATACCAGAATGATTCATAAGATGATCATTGGACAATAGTAAAGATATTCTTATGAGCTTTGGAAGAACTAAGAATATATCATGTATAAGTGACAAATAGTTAAAGGTAGTTCATTGTAAAGTGTTACATTGATACTAGTTTTGTCACAAGATACAAATTAAATTTATCTCAATTTAGACTATGGGTGGCACAATATAATGGAAAGGATGTTCCATGATGGATTTGGATGAGTTCCAAAGTTGAGATATTGTGACGGATACTACAACAAAAGGCTAAGTATATAACTGCTATAGTAGCAGCAAAGGAGGGCATTTGTGTTAAGTAGTTTGTTATCAAACTAGGTGTGGTTCAAAGTGGGCTAATACTATGAAGATATATTGTGTGACAATAATATCAACATATTTTGAGCCGAACGAACTAAAGGTCTCACCAGAGGACCAAATTTATACAATGCCATCTCATTTGAGAATGAGTGATGCGTAGAGACGCAAAGACATGCAAATACACACGGATCTGAAACTGTCACATCCGGAGATTATGTTAACCACTAGCAATAGCGTATATGCAACACCAGAAAGCCATAGGTGTTCAATGCACAAAGTTTTTCAAACTAGATTATTGACTCTAGTGCAAGTGGGAGACTGAAGGGAATATGCCCGAGAGGCAATAATAAAGTGGTTATTATCTTATTCCATGTTTATGATAAATGTTTATTTTACATGCTAGAATTGTATTGATTCGGAAACATCAATACATGTGTGTTTAATAAACAAAAAGGGTTCCTAGTCATGCCTCTCTTATAGACTAGCTTGTTGATTAACAAGATGATCAAGGTTTCCTGATCATGGACATTGGATGTTGTTAATAACAAGGTCACACCATTGGTGGAATGATGTGATGAACATTCATCCGAAGTATAGCATTACGATCAAGTCATTATGTTTATATTGCTATAACATCATACGAAGTAATCTTTACCCTTAGACCATGAGATCATGTTAATTGCTAACACCGGAAGAGTATCTTGATAACATCAAACGTCACACTGTAACAGGGTGAATATAAAGATGGGTTCAGTACTACGAAGGTGTTATGTTGAGGCTCATGGATCAAGAGTTGAATTTGTCAATCTAGATGACGGATAGATATTCTCTGGGCCCTCTCGGTGATATCACATTGAAATAGCTTGCAAGCAAGTGATGTGATCACTAGAATGTTATATCACGGGAACGAGAAAAGAGTACATATCGGTAACGAGATCAAACTAGGTATGGAGATACCGATGATCGAATCTCGGACATGTAATATATCGAGGGACAAAGGGATTTAGTTACAAGCGTTAAAGGTTCTCACGATCACACAAGTCATCGTTGAATGTGTAGGAGTCAGTATGGATCTCCAGGTCCCGCTTCTGATTATTGATCTGAGAGGGGTCTCGATCATGTATGCATTATTCACGAACCGTAGGGTGACACACTTAAGGGATACCGACACCATTTGGAGCAAATATGTTTCAGATAAAGATTTAAGAAAGCGCTGGAATTATTTCAATAGACACCGAAACTGTTTCGGGTGAAATTGCTGAAATTGGTTCTGCATGTAATATTGAAATGTTGCAGGGGGTTTTATGTGAATGTTTGTTAATTAAAGTAATTAACAAAATTCTGAATAAAATTAATAAAAGATTTTTATTAAATGAGAGAGCATTAAATTTGGAGAAATTTAATGCATTTAAAGTGGAGACTTTAAAAGAGAATGTGAAGGGGCAAATTTATGTGGAGGGAGTTACCACCACATGAATGGAGGAGGTGAAGGGTCACCTCCTCCATGTGTCGGCCATGAAGGAGGGTCACCCCCCTCCTCCTATAAAAGGCCACCCCCTCCTCACTTCTCACACACACCTTCTTGTGAAGGATCTCTCTCCCTCTCTAGTATTATTTCCCCATGGTCTCGGATTAGCGAGATACATGTTCCCGGTGGCTTTATCTGGAAAGGAGTTGCTGCTTCCGCTGCTTTGCTGGAGCGAGGGACGGAGGTTGTCGGGATATCGGATGTGTGTGCGATCACGGATGCACCGCTGCTTTGCGGTGCTGGACTTGGTGGTGCTGGAGCTGGATCTGATGGACATGCTGGAGCCGGACCTGCTGGACTTCATCACGATCTTAAGATCGGCAAGTGTACGACTACATCAACCACGAGTTCCTACTCGTTAACAAAGCTCGTTGTCTACGAGGGTAATTTCTCGTTGGATGTATGTCCACCCGTTGCTTTGTACCTAGTAGATAGATCTTGGCGTGTAGTTCACACCGTAGGAAATTTTTTGTTTTCTATGTTGCGGACCCAACAAAAAATGCTTGATGGCTCTATGTATGGCGCCCAGAAAAGTGCTGGTGCGGTGTTGATGTAGAGCTTGTTGGGAACCCCAAGAGGAAGGTATGATGAGCACAGCAGCAAGTTTCCTTCAGTTATGAAACCAAAGTTTAATCGAACCAGTAGGAGCAAGGAAACACCCCAAAGGTGTTACTAGCTGAGCCTTTATAGGGCGCACTACCGGTGCTAGTAGAAACGTGGAGACCTGCACAACACAACCACAGAACTTTGTCCCTAACTTGCGATGAGGTTGTCAATCTCACCGTGTTTTGCGGAAAACAAAGGATTAAACGTATCGAATGGAAAGAAGTAAAGTTTGCAGAAACTAAACACAAAGAAGTAAACAGTTGTAGATTGTATGTAAAGAAAAGGACCGGGATCCATAGTTCACTAGAGGTGGCTCTCCTTAGGATAGATAACATGCTAGGTGAACAAATTACAGCGGGGCAATTGACAAACACCGAGAAAGCAATACATGCATATACTAATCATCTTGACTCCTTTGAGACTTGATTGGGCATTATAACATAATACATAGACCGTCATCCAACTGCATCTATGACTAATAATCCACCTTCAGGTTATCATCCGAACCCCCTCCAGTATTAAGTTGCAAGCAACAGATTATTGCTTTACGAACTACGTGTAAATTAAACAATACGATTGTTCTATGAACAAAGGATTGTTGTTTTCTCCCTAGTAGCAACAACACATCTAGTACCTTAGAGATTTCTGTCACTTCCCCAGATTACTAGAGGCATGAACCCAGTATCGAGCATAAATACTAACTCTTGGAGTTGCTAGCATCTACTTGGCCAAGATAGCTACTAACAACGGAAAGCATGCAAGATCACAAATAACAAAGACATGATAGAATCAATAATCAATCTGAAATAGCATCTCAATATCCATCGGATCCCCGCAAACACAACATGTAGAATTATAAATAGATGATCTTGATCATGAACGGAGCTCACAAGATCTAAATATGAAAGCACAAAGGAGGAGAACCAGCCATCTAGCTACTAGATGGATCCGTAGTCCAAGGATGGACTACTCACGCATCACACCGGAGGCTTGCATGGTGATGAAGAAGGCCTCCAGGGTGAATTCCCCTCTCCGGCAGGGTGCCGGGAAGAGCTTCAGATCCCTCCCGATCTAGGGATGGAGATGACGGCGGCTACAGACTCTTTCATGGATTTTTGATTGGGTACTTAGGGTTTACGTCTCGAGGGCATCTTATAGGAGGAAGGGGAGGCCGAGGGGGTGCCGGGAGCGGCCACACCACCCCCTGGCGCGGGCCAGGCCTAGCCACGCGACCAGGTGGTGTGGTGGCCCCCTGGCCCCTCTCCGTCTTGTATTCTGGCACTTGATGACATCTAGAAAAATAGGCACTTTGGCTTTTGTCCCGTCCAATTCCGAGAATATTCATTTTCTGACTTTCCTGGAACCAAAAACAGCAGAAAACAAGCAGCTGTCACTATGGCTCTTGTTAATAGGTTAGTCCAAGAAATCATATGAAAAGTACTCCAAAGTTGGAACAAAACACAAGAAAGTGGATAAAACCAAGCATGGAACATCAAAAATTATAGATACATTTGCAATGTATCATCGGGTAAGCCTTCACAAAAATACCCGCAGTTTCGAGGGAACTACAGTTTTCCACAGTGTAGTCCAGCTCTCCTCCTCTGCTCCCACATTAGATGAACCAGTATCACTATCAAAATAATCCTCATGAGTCACTTTTGTCTTAATGATCATGCAATATGCCGATCTAACTGAGAATTTCCCTTTTCGATCAAAGTGCCAAGCCCAGAAGTCCAGTTGTCTTCTCATGCAAAGAGGGATGCCAAGAATAACATCAGCATCCATCGGGAGAAAAGATTGCCAGACCAAGTCTTCCTGCCATCTCGTTGAGGTATCATCAATTAATTCTGATACCAACCGAGGTGGCCTGCCATGATAGAAGCAATGGGTTTTAAGTTGTTATCACGAGGTAACCAAATGTATGTACAAATGTTTATGGTGCGACCATCTCCAATCCGCTTGATCAGCCCTTGCACAAGAATATATCTTCCATCCAATATAGATCTCCATATCTGAGATGGGTGTGACCCCAACTCTGCTGCCAGGATGGTAGAGTTTGGGTAATATACGACCTTTAAAATACAAGCACTCAGAGAATTGGGTTCTTGCAGCAACCTCCATGACTGTCGGGCTAGCATGCAGAGGTTGAAAAGCTCCAGGTCTCTGAATCCCAACCCACCCATGTGTTTAGGCCTGGTCATGAAATCCCATGAAACCCAACAAGGCTTCCTTTTCCCCTCCTTGCTACCCCACCAAAATTGTCGGATTAGAGAGTTGATGTGATCACATAAACCTTTAGGCAATCTGAAGCATGCCATTGAAAAAACTAGGATAGCTTGAGCAATTGATTTGATCAAAACCTCCTTACCACCTGCCGATAGAATCTTCTCGAGCCAACCCTTTATTTTGCTCCATACTCGATCTCTCAAGAATTTAAATGTGCCATATCTCGAAGAGCATATATCTGTAGGCATAACGAGGTACCTCTCATTTAGAGTCTCGTTGCTTGCATCCAGGATGTTATTTATTATATCACGCCGTGCTTGATTACACCCCTTTGTGAAGAAAATAGAAGATTTATCTCTATTAATTCGCTGGCCCAAGGCTTGACAATATTTCTCCAACAAGTTAGACAACTCTTCCTCTCCTTCTATACTCCCCTTAAAAACAACAGGCTGTCATCCGCAAATAACAAGTGGTTTATCGGTGGGGCCGACGTTGCCACTTTGATACCTCCCAACTGTGATGACTCATCATGAACTTTTAACAGGCACGAAAGGCCCTCTGCTGCCAAAGAATTAGTAGGGTGAGACAGAATCACCTTTTCTAATACCTCTTGATGGTTTGAAGATCTCCAACTTGGTACCATTAAAAAGAATAGAGAATGTAACTAAGCGCACCATTCCCATAACCACACTAATCCATTGGTGGACGAAGCCCATTTTTTCCATGATAGCCTCCAAATAGTCCCATTCAACGTGATCATAAGCTTTTATCATGTCTAGTTTCAGAGCACAATAAGTATTTCTCTTGGATCTATTACGTTTCATAAAATGTAAACACTTGTATGCCGAGATAATGTTGTTAGTTATCAATCTTACCCCAACAAATGCAGATTGCTCCTCCAAAATGATTTTAGGGAGTATCACCTTCAAACGATTAGCCATAATCTTGGAGGCAATCTTATAGAAGACATTGCATAAGCTTATCGGATAGAACTAGGATAAAAGAGAAGGATTCTTCATCTTTGGAATAATAACCAAGACCATGTCATTGATGCTATATGTAGACTTCATCCCCTGAACAATGCTCAGGACAGCCTTCGTGATATCATCACCACACACATCCCACTACCTTTGAAAGAAGTAAGCTAGGAAGTCGTCGGGACCTAGAGCTTTTGTAGGGAACATTTGAAATAGAGCATGTTTTACTTCTTGTTGTCTGAACGGGCAGTGAGTATCATGTTCATGGACGATGTCACCTTCCTAGGTATGTGGTCAAGGACTTGATCCATATTGTGAACTCCCTCCGAAGTGTAAAGATTATGATAAAAGTTTGAAGCCATAGTCTGCATTTCATATTTATCTTCGGTGCTCTGCCCTTCAGGATGCATCAATGATTTGATCATATTTTCCCGCCTTCTCATGCTAGCTCTTAGATGAAAAAACTTTGAGTTTTTGTCCCCATGATACATCCACTCCACCCATGATCTCTGGCGCCACATAATCCTCTTTGTGGCGTAGTTCAATCAACCTCTCGTTGATCTTGATTTCCATATGAGAAGGACCAACATGAGCGGGGAGATTCCGCAATCTCTTCAGTTCTCTCTTTAAGGTTTTAATCTCCTTTTTGACACTAACAAAAGTATTTGTGCCCCACTTGGTTAGGTCTTCCGCAAGCCCATTTGGCCTATCCTGAAGCGTCATTACAGAGGATCCCGATTGATCAGCCCAACCTGCAGTGACTATGGGTTTAAGCTCCTCATGACGATCCCACATTGTCTCATATCTGAATTGGCGTCGTCCATGCGACCGATTATGCTCATCACCCGAAAGCTTGAGCAATAGCTCACAATGATCTGAAGTGGCGGTGGTGATATGTGTCAAACATGCCAAGGGGGATTGAGCTCCCCATTCCACCGAACCCAAAGCTCGATCAAGCCTCACCCGAGTATAGGAACCTCCAGTAACCTTCTTTTCCCATGTCCAGAAGTGGCCACTATATCCAAGATTGATGAGATTACAACAATCAATTACATCCTTGGAATCCATGGATCTGTGAGCAAGAGCAATGCCCCACACCAGCATGTTCCTCCGGCCGAAGCACCTCATTAATGTCACCAATGCAGAGCCAGGTTAAAGAGATGTGGCTACAAATATCCTTGAGAGTATCCCACATTCTTTATCTCTCATTTGTTTGTGCTTCACCATAAATATTTGTTAATCTCCACTGATTCACACCAATACCATCAACATACGTGTCTATATGATATCTAGAATATCCCAAAATAGTAACGTTTATTGCATTATTCCAAAACACACCTAGCCCACCGCTTCTACCATCACTACCAACAACAAAAGCATGGTCAAACCCTAAAGAACCTGCTAGGGACTCCACACGAACTCTACTAATTTGTGTCTCCTGAATACATAAAATAGAGGGGGCAAACTTTGTGACAAAGTCGCGCAGCTCGTTAATTGTTGAGGCATTGCCCACTCCCTGACAGTTAAGGATATAGATACTCATTGGGATGGGCGGCGCTCCTTCAGGGAGCCTACCAAGCTTTTAGTATTATTAATAGTGCTAGCACCATCACCCTTGTATCTCTTAGAATCACGAACCGGGTTTGGACTTGGAGGAGTACTCTGACTGTTTATGGGGCTTTCAAACTGATTCATCATAGTCCCAACCTTGTTAATTTTCTCAAGTAGCACCATAGCTCTAGCAGTACCAGCGGGAGGCTCATCCTTGCGGTGCTCAAACCCCCTCTTCCTGGATGCGTCATTCTCATCATCATCATCTCAGTTTCATTCTTCTCCCTAGTGAAAGGATCATTGGGTTCAATGTTGTCAAAAACATTCACATGGCCATATCTCCCGCTTCTACCACCTCCACGAGGTCCACCTCTGCCGCAACTGGGTCTTCCATCCGATTTCACCCTCCAAGTGGCACACAGGTTCTTGAAAACTAGGGCCGACGGGGATGAACACCGTCTCCATGTTCCTTGTACTCGTGCCCCCAAAAGTCCATAGACCTGACACCAGTTCGGTAGTTTCTCGAATTTCACTAGGAACAACTCCCTTTTTCCGCCCCTAATCAAAGAGACAACACACCTGAGTTGCTTTCTTACATCTAGCTTGACCTTTACTCGGTAAAAGTTTCCCTCAAAGCCAAAAGCACCAGCCTCAGGATGCAACACCTCGCTGACCTTAGACACGAGAAACCCCACCATCGGAGCATACCCGATTGGCAGGTCATGGATTTGGATCCAAACGTTGATGTGATTTAGTTCAATAGTGGAGGGCTTAGAGAAACCATCATATGGACACATACAAATAGGGTTACCCCTGAACACCCAGGGGCCTCCTTCCGTCACCATCTCCCAATCTCCCAAGCAGGTGAATTGGAAGATATGAAGATTAGGCCCTAGGGTTTTTGTCTTCACTTCTCGGGCTAGATCCCAGGCAAATCACATGTTCTTGTAAAACTAGAATGTTGAATACTCATTATCAGTGTAAACCCTGGCTATGAACAACTAACTGGTCACCTCGTCAGGTGCCACCGTTTCCTTTTCAAAAACCACATCATCCAGGTCCTCTTCCCACATGCCAAGTCCCTTCATCATCTCTTCGATCCCACCATTGCCAGCGCTCGTCGATGATCCTCCTTCTTCCATCGCCATGGTCAACACCCATAGCAAAACCGATCTCGACCCCCAGATCACCAGACCCTCTGCTTCGTAGGTGCCAAGGTCGAGCAGCGATACCAGATCACCCCTTGATCAACCTGAGCACGAGCGGGGGCGGCGGTAAGGTAGATCGGGGAAAGTGAGTCCTCAATGTCGGCGTCGCCGCAGACGAGAGATAGAAACCCTAACTAGAGGGGGGAAAGTCGTCCAGTTTTGTTAGCTGAATATGAATCAAGTTTCTTCTTGAGTTTTGTTAGCTGAATATGAATCATACATGGGCTTTTACTAGGCCGACGAGATTGCTTGCAGGCCTTCCAGGGACGAAACATGGAAAGGCCAACTGCCCAATTCATCGCATGGCATTTTTCGAAACAAATTCACAGTCCACGGTACATCTCTTATTCTTTTGGCAGTTTCCAGCTCGATGAGAGTGGCTGATGCAGTTTGCGCAACAGAAGAGATATTCAAAGACACGCAGCAGAAGGAAAAAATAAGTAGTAGTATAACTGGATACCATTTGCGCATTTAAAAATAGAAAAACAAAGTCGCTCGCTCGCGTAAATGTAAAAATTTGGAGATGCGGGGTATCGATCCCCGTGCCTCTCGCATGCTAAGCGAGCGCTCTACCATCTGAGCTACATCCCCATGCTTGTTATGTTTTATTATCCAGGGAATATATAGTCGTATTTCAAAGGTACTCTCTTCCTCCTAAGCACCCATTATTATTTTTCCTATTTTTGGATCTAACGTGTCGCTTTTGACTAAAAGGATATTGTCATTTGGTTTATTAGTGAACAAGAGTACATTGGAACCAATTGCACCGCAAGACAGTTACAAAGCGAGAGGCCGTACGTGGTTCATCCCCGTGCGCCTCTCCTGTTCCGGCGACCTTCTCCGATGAGATTAATACATGCTGACATACACCATCCACAGATGCCTTCGGCCGTTATGCCTTTGTGTCAAGCTGATTTATTAAGGTGGTGAACTGCTTGCAGCTCCAGATTACAGGTAACTATTGGAGAAGGATATATAAATGCTGCTATGAACTCCATTTATGCTGCTGCTTTGTGGAAATTTAGAAATGACATTGGTCGTCAACAATGTTTCATGGCAATTGGCAGACATCAAACAGGTGTGGAGAAGGTTACTGAATACTGTCATCACGTCTAAAATCCTTTTCAAGGACCAAGCGCTGGAGAAGGTGTAAGCATTATGCCAGTTCCTCCAATACAGGACAAATGGCGCCACTGATGCTGGTCAGTGGGTGATGCGTTCTCCCTCACATGGCCCTGTGAGACTCCCTGAAGATGTCTTGGGTGGATCGAATATCTCTGAAGACCAGCGATTTCATGTCTCGCTCGACTGCTCGCAGTACCAACATTGGGGCAAGAAGACCACCCTTTAGCCAACTAGCCCAGCTTCCCGTGTGGATACTGGTTGCTGGTCTCCTCATGCTGGGGGCAAGCCTCCAATAAGGTCAAGCAAAACGTGCTGAGAAACGCAATGATCAACGACCTGCCTCTCAGTAGACTTCCAAGTTGATTTGGAAGATGTAATATCGCTAGATGCTATAGAGTTAGTCTGTAATCTCTAGTTGTCTTGATGCCTTTGTATAGTAAGAGCGTGATACTTTGGCTTAGCCAAGTAGTGTAGCTTTACTTTCCTGTAACAGACTGTAGTTTCATGCTCTGCAATATTGGTGGCAGCCTGCTAACGAGCCTTGTTCGGCCGATTGCTTGGTAGTTTCCCCGAGGTCTATCATCGATGCACTACGCCTGCAAGCAAGATTCATCCCTGACACGCTAGCCTGTGCACTCTACTTAAAAGGATCAGCTAGTAAATGTACACAGACATCATGAAGAGAGGGTAGAGTCTCACGTTTAATTTTAGTGTGTATATACATGTGAATCTAGATAAATAACTAGCCAGATTCTGGTCTAAGCTATGTTGCTTCTACTTAAAAGGCTTCATATAGTTTATAGTTTTGCCTGAGGATACACAAAAATAATATACGGAACTTGTCTCTGTAACTGACATCAGGTTAATTCCATTGGCTCCATGAAAGAATCAGTTCATCCAAAAATGTACTTGTTAACTGACTCATCTCCAAAGGCCAACAGTGATAGGGTAAGTGCCTACACAAATAAAAACACCAAAGTTATTGTATTGTATTTACAGAAAGAATTCAAGAAAACTATAATAAAGGCTCAGGGAAATTGGTGAACAAGAAAGACTGAATCTACACAAGAGGGAAATACAATAACTTAGATTCACAACAAAAGATCAACTACCATGTTAAAAAATATGTTTACCTTCTATGATGTCTTCTCCACAATCAGATACAATTACAGTCAGGTTTCTAGCTCTTCGGCAAAGTTTCGTGGCACGAAATATTTGAATCTGTAAATTCAACTGTATTATTTCATAGTGTTATGGTTAACATAAATATAAGTATTCCATAGTTAAAACATGATAGTAACTTACTCGAATATCTATTTCGGCATTTAAGACTTTTGCTTGATGAAAATGGTTCCCGCCTATGTCCAGCAACATCTTTTCCAACTGAAAAGTTATAAAAGCCAAAAGCATAAAGTGCCACATAAAAAACACTATATATATATACTCCTTTTCCATTTTACTACCTACCTCAGTTGTAGTAGAAATATACTCCCCATTCAAACGTTCAATAATATCACCCTTGCGGATTCCAAGTTTCTCAGCATTCAATTCTTTTGACACCTAATGTTTAATTGACCATGATCAAACCATAATATGCATATAAGGATTTTTTTTAGGGAAAAACTAATAACAATGTGAAAATAAATAGTAGACATTACCTCTTCAACAACAAGACCGGACACGATGTTATGCTTACGCCTCATCCTCTCAATACAAATAGGATCTAGAAGCTTGATAGAAGTAAAGGTCATTCCAAGGTGGGGTCGAGGAATGCATCTACACCAAATATTATCATTAAGATTGTAATCGTTTTACAGACATATGTTAAAATAAAACAACATGTTTCATTATAATCAATAGCAAATGAGTATCACGCAAAACTTAGGCAAGAACATTATAGAACTAATACCAAAACAAGACATTAGTTCACATCGTGCTCAAAAGAGGATTGAGCCAGAAAAATAGGTCACTAAGTTAAGTAGAATTACTGCATATTTACACCATATTTAGTTCCTACTTCCTATACCCTGGATAGGAATAGTTGGAAAAGAAACAGAATTCGATGGTGACCGACACACATTTTCTCTATAATCTTACACACATTTTGTAGCACCTAGGCCTCAAGCAATGGATTTTCTAAATCAAAATTTAGCAATTCATTCAAACATAATATTAGCTAAGCAATCACAATCTAAACAAACTTTTGTAGATGTTCAATTGCATTGCATGAGGTAAAATATACAAGAAAATGCATTAGTTTAATTAATAACACTAGTAAAAATGAATTGAGAATAAAGATCGTACTCCAACTTTCTCCACAAATCCAAGCACTTGTGCAATATAGAACAAGGTAAAAATGTCTCATTGATTTGATTGTTAACCATTCCCACAACCTTCCCTTCTAAGTCAATGACAGGGCCTCCATCGTCATGCAACTACAACATAGTAACAATAACAAACATTATAATTTGTACTCCTCTGTCCCATATTATAAGATGTTATTACATCCAATATACTCATAAATTGGATGTAATGACATCTTATAATATGGGAATGAGGAAGTACTAACAAAATATTAACATCGAAATATAAAACATAAAATTAGAATTAAATTATGGTACATACACTATGTTCATCATGGGAAAAATACATGTAGTGGCATCTCTCATAACGGTCTGGAATCATATATTCCACCCTTCGGGTTATCCTTAGATCAAGACTTTCATCTCTTCCAAGTCGGAAAACATCTTGACCAGAATGCACATTGTCACTGAACGTGGACAGTTGAACAGGTTTGTACACTACAACCTCATAAAGAGCAATTTCGTAGTGCTCCTGGAGGTAGATGAGAGTGGCTGATGCAGTCGAGCCGTTCAGCAAGTGAACGATGACCTGGAAAGACAACTGCAAAAATTATATGATTCCGAGGAAAAATTCATAGTACTCCCTCCGTCTCAAAATAGATCTCGCAGATTTGTCAAAAATTGGATGAATTTAGACACTAATTAGTATAGATTCATCCAAAATTTGACAAACTTGCAACATCTATTTTGAGACGGAAGGAGTATTTGACAGAACCATTTTCAAGAGATTAACTACCAGAAAGACCGAACGCTGCACCGAATCAAGTCCTTTTTTTATAATTACAAAGTAGTTCACTTTTCTTCTACGGAAATTGAAGAGATAACAGATTTAATCGGTAACCAGCTAGCTGCCGACTGAGGCATTGCAAATAATTAAATCTTGAGATGAAACAGTGATCTACTTTGTAATTATAGAATGAAGAAGATAGATAAATAGAATAGTGAATTAATGTTAAGAAGCTCACGCTAGCATCACGATGATATTTGCCTGTCCACTCGAACATCCACTGGTTTCTCACAGAAGAGGGGTCCTTTGCACGAATCAGATGCGCGGACGTCAAAACAAGGGCAGTATTTTTCTCGTCATCTTGTTTAATCCACAAACCACAGCATCTATTCAGCAGCTCATCGTCTGCAATGCCTCAAAACACTAGCTTGGTAGATGTGCTGGAAAATATGGATTATATGCTTAGTTACGTTCATACCAAGATAGGACGAGAGGCTGATAATAGAGTTGGCGGCAAGAAGCACGGCATCCTTTGCAGACTCACGGATGTGAAGAAGGCGTTGGTCGTCGAACAGGCAGGAACAAGAAGAGTAGCGATCCAAGGTGAAGACAGCAAACCGACGATCTACATAAATAAATAAAATTAGCTAGGTTAGTGTCTTGGTTGGTAACAATGATGCTAACGAGGGCACTGCTTAGTGAATTGGCGCAGGGTCTGTCGCCCAAAACAGCTTGGAGGCCTCGGCATCAAAGACATTGCCCTTTTCAGTTCAGCATTGCGAAAATGTTGGCTTTGGCATGAATGGATGGACAGGTTGAAGCCTTTGGTTGCCACGGCCCTGCCTTGCTCATCCAATGATCATGGTTTTTTTGCAGCTTCAACTATTATCACCATTGGAGATGGCTCATCCATGTTCTTCGGGTCATTCTCCACAATCAATTACTCGGCCGAAAACAGGAATAAGTTCTTCTATTGGTTGCTTGTTCAACGGAGAATTTTAACCACTCATAAGCTACAGCTCTGTGGTTGGCAAGAGTCTGAAGACGTTTATCATCTTTTGTTGGTTGCTTGTGCAGCTACATTTGTGCCTTTTGTGGGCAAGAGTCTGAAGACGTTTACCATCTTTTGTACTCTTGCAATTTCGGAAAAAAGGTTTGGAGGAGAGTTGCTGATTGGTCACTGTTTATTTGTTTCCCAATGACACTCTGAAGGAGTGGTGGTACAGGCCCAGGCTGCTTGTTGACTTTGACGCTGGTTTTGCTTATTCAGTTTGGGAGACCTGGAAAGAGAGAAACAGCAGGATCTTGGAGAATTCCTACAACCATGTCCGTTTAGTCTCCCCTAAAATCCGTCAGGCGGTTGAAGCGTGGAAGAGGACATTTGCCAGGTTGATCAGTGATGACGGGGGCTGATTAATTATTGTTTTTTTTTCTATCTAGCCTGGAAGTGCCAGCCTATGTAGTGCATAGCCTGACCTTCTTCTCTAATAGAGCCGCAGTGATCCTGCCATTTTTTTTGAAAAAGAAGATGATAACGAGAAAGGAGGGATCAGGCTAGAGGGAGGGGACCTGACCTGTGTCTGCTTCGTACGTGGCCTTGGCTTCCCGGAAGGCGGCACGTATGTTCGCCCTATCAGCTAGCTCGTCGGGGATGTAGGGTCTGTAGAGCAGAGGGCTGGGTGGATCGGAGGATTCCTCCGACGAGGACTCGACCACGTCGTCGTCGTACACACCGTCTTCTACATACAGGAAAAGCGAACAAGTAAACACCAACGCTACTCATGTCGTGATGACGTTGAAGATTGAGCGGACGTTGGGTACCTAATTTTGCTTCCGATTGGGCTATTTCACTCTCAAAGGCAGCGAACTTCACTGGCCTATCCCTGACTTCTTCTTCTTCTTTGCTTCCCTCTCCGTCCCCGGATCGCCCCGCGTGCGCCGCCTGCCGGCCTTCGGCATCTTCCAATGGGTTGGGGACTTGAGGGGAGGAGCTTTACTGCGGGTGCGGGGCGGAATTATTTCCGTCTTGGACAGACGGACTCGGCCTAGGCTGCCCATGGGCCCTGGGCCCTGGCCTCCGGGTGCGTACTGTAACGGATATACACTTGGATTTAAATAGCACCTTATCCGCATCCGCGACCGTTTTTACAGATATATGGTATGCAATTATAAGAATCCACGGGATAGGGACGAGGATACGGATATTGATATATTGACGATACGGATTATCTGCTACTCTTTGCGAATTATCTGATCTTGTCAATTAGGATAATACGATTTAATTAGGCAACCGGCTGGTCCAAATTTCTGATAGCTATCCTAGACAATTCATTATTTTCTCTCCTATAATTTCTCTATTCTAGTCTTCACTTTCCGAACGTCTCATGCATCTCTAGTACCCCTAAGGTTCACGAAAGAGAATAGATGCTAAATTCCTCATCCACGCATCAATGATTAGTTAGTACGAGTGTCAGAGTCCTGGCACCCGGGGTACCACAGTCCCACGACCGATGGGCCCACTTACAGGACCACTGTCCCCTCTAGAAGCGGAGGCATGAGGCAGACGACCTCAGGAGGGAAACCCGAGGTTGTCGCCTCGAGAGGGGAACTCGCCCGAGTCCTCCCATCTACCACGGTGGAGCGCCGACTCGCCTGTCTCCTCCAGCGGGCCTTGGATGCTTCGGAGCGTGCCCCAGGGGTAAGTTCGCAATCACAGGGCGAAAGGAAGAAAGAGTACAAAACCCTACAGGAAAGGCCAGGGCATGGTGTGATATATTGCGGAAGTATAGATTGTATTGATATTGCAAGAGGTGATTACATCATGAGCCCTTAGGCTGTTTATATAGTACTAGAAGACTTAGGGGGCAAGATGTAATCACCTCTTGCAATATCAATACAATTTATACTTCCGCAATATATCATGGTATCAGACGCCTAGGTTTTTCTGCACCTAGATGGCTCCGCCAACTTCGCCGTCGACGCGTCCACTCTGGATGTCGGCCGAAGCCCGCGCCGCCGGCGCACCTCTATATTCCTCCTCCACCTCTACTCTCCACCAAATTCCTCTAGTGCCGGGCCCTCCAGCGTCGACTCCACCAGCGCCGACACCTCCCTCCGTCGCGGCCCCCTCGCCAACCTGGCAGCCGCAACACGATCCATGGGCGGGTCTCGTTCAGGCATAGCATATGCCCTGGTCGGCTCCTTCTCCCTACGGCGCCCCACCGACCTACACCGGGACATGGAGTCCTGGTCTTCGTCCATCCATAGGCTCGCTAGGGCCTCTTGGACCTCGACCTCCGCAGCAGGTCTACACCACCCAAGCTCCACTGACGGCCTACATGGCGCCCACGCACCACAATACTACATGTCATCCTCGACGCCAATGAACTACATGTACGGGGCTCCTCCTGCACTACCGTACATGCATACGCCATTGTCATCAACCGCTTCATCAACCGCTCCACCAAGTTGGGACCAATCCGCCTCCATCGCTGCCATGAACAATTTCACGCTCGACAACCACGAAGGTACATATTGGATTTTCGATTCTGGTGCATCTTCGCACATGTCTTCAAATATGGATTTTTTGTCAGCTTGTTCTTCTTCCCCTTTTTCCTCTATAACTATTGGTGATGGTTCTTTAATTCATATATCTTGTGTCGGTCAATCATACATCACTAATCCTCATACAAATTTTCTTCTCCGCAATATTCTTATTGCTCCATCTTTAATAAAAGATCTCATCTTTGTTCGTCGCTTTACTATCGATAACAATGTTTCTTTAGAGTTTGACCCGTTTGACTTATCTGTGAAAGATCTGAAAACGGCGGAGGTCCTCGCTCGCTACAATAGCTCGGGTGATCTCTATCCTCTACATGACGTACCAGCCAGATCAGCTTCTAAATCCCGGGGGCTATGCGATGGTGCTTGACCCCCTCATCATCTCTAATGAGCATACCTGCCGCTTCTCGCGTGTCCTCATCGATAGGGGCATGATACATTGCAAATGTATCTATAATTTTTGATGTTCCATGCTTGGTTTTATCTACTTTCTTGTGTTTTGTCCACACTTTGGAGTACTTTTCATATGATTTTTTGGACTAACCTATTAACAAGAGACACAGTGCCAGCTGCTTGTTTTCTGCTGTTTTTGGTTCCGGGAAAGTCAGAAAATGAATATTCTCGGAATTGGACGGGACAAAAGCAAAAGTCAGTTTTTCACCGAGGGACACGTGGAGCCAGAATACGAGACGGAGAGGGGCTGGAGCCCGGACACACCACTATGGCCACGCGGCCAGGCCTGGCCCATGCCAGGGGCTAGTCTGGCCGCCCCAGGCATCCCCTTGGCCTCTCCTTCCGCCTATATATTGCCTTTGATACGGAAACCCTAAGTACCCGATCAAAAATCCACAAAAGAGTCTGTAGTCACCGCCATCTCCATCCCTAGATTGGGAGGGATCTAAAGCTCTTCCCGGCACCCTGCCGGAGAGGGGAATTCACCCTGGAGGCCTTCTTCATCATCATGCAAGCCTCCGGTGTGATGCGTGAGTAGTTCATCTCTGGACTACGGGTCCATGTAGTAGCTAGATGGCTGGTTCTCCTCCTTTGTGCTATCATGTTTAGATCTTGTGAGCTCCGTTCATGATCAAGATCATCTATTTGTAATTCTGCATGTTGTGTTTATGGGGATCCGATGGATATTGAGATGCTATTTCACATTGATTATTGATTCGATCATGTCTTTGTTATTTGTGATCTTGCATGCTTTCCGTTGTTAGTAGCTATCTTGGCCAAGTAGATGCTGGCAACTCCAAGAGTTAGTATTTATGCTCAATAGTGGGTTCATGCCTCTAGTAATCTGGGGAAGTGACAGAAATCTCTAAGGTACTAGATGTGTTGTTGCTACTAGGGAGAAAACAATAATCATTTGTTCATAGAACAATCGTATTGTATACTTTACACGCAATTCGTAATGCACTTATCCGTTGCTTGCAACTTAATACTGGAGGGGGTTCGGATGATAACCTGAAGGTGGATTATTAGTCATAGATGCAGTTGGATGGCGGTCTATGTATAATGTTGTAATGCCCAATCGAATCTCAAAGGAGTCAAGATGAGTAGTATATGCTTGTATGCTTTCTCGATGTTTGTCAATTGCCCGCTGTAATTTGTTCACCCAGCATGTTATCTATCTTAAGGAGAGCCACCTCTAGTGAACTATGGACCCCAGTCCTTTCTCTTACTTTCAATCTACAAACTGTTTACTGCTTTGTGTTTACTTTCTGCAAACAAATTACTTCCTTCCATTCGATACGTTTAATCCTTTGTTTTCAGCAAAACCGGTGAGATTGACAACCTCATCGCAAGTTGGGGACAGAGTTCTGTGGTTGTGTTGTGCAGATCTCCATGTTGCTGCTGGCACCGGTAGTGCGCCCTGCCAAAGTTAAGCTAGCAACACCTTTGGGGTGTTTCCTTGCTCCTACTGGTTTGATTAAACCTTGGTTTCATACTGAGGGAAAACTTGCTGTTGTGCTCATCATGAAGGAAATATGCCTTGAGAGGCAATAATAAAGTTGTTATTATGTATTTCTTGTATATGATAGATGTTTATTTTGCATGCTATAATTGTATTGATAGGAAACTTCAATACATGTGCGTTTAATAAACAAAAAGGGTTACTAGTTATCCCTCTCTTATAGACTAGCTCGTTGATTAACAAGATGATCAAAGTTTCCTGATCATGGACATTGTATGTTGTTAATAACGAGGTCACGGCATTTGTGAAATGATGTGACGAACATTCATCTGAAGTATAGCATTACGATCAAAGTCATTATGTTTATATTGCTATAACATCATATGAAATAATCTTAGTCCTTAAACCATGGGATCATGTTAATTGCTAACACCGGAAGAGTATCTTGATAACATCAAACGTCACACCATAACAAGGTGACTATAAAGGTGGGTTCAATGCTACGAAGGTGTTATGTTGAGGCTCATGGATCAAGAGTGGAATTTGTCAATCCCGATGATGGATAGATATACTCTGGGCCCTCTCGGTGATATCACATTAGGATAGCTTGCAGGCAAGTGATGTGATCACTAGAATGTTATATCACGGGAACGGGAAAAGAGTGCATGTCGGTAACGAGATCAAACTAGGTATTTGGATACCGATGATTGATTCTCGGACATGTATTATATCATGAGACAAAGGGATTAAGTTACTAGCGTTAAAGGTTCTCACGATCATAGAAGTCATCGTTGAATGTGCAGGAGTCAGTATGGATCTCCAGGTCTCGCTTCTGATTATTGATCTGAGAGGAGTCTCAATCATGTCTGCATTATTCGTGAACTGTAGGCTGAAACACTTAAGGGTTGTCGGACACTATTTAGGAGCACATATGTTTCAGACGAAAGGATTGCAAAGCGCAGGAATTGTTTCAATAGAAACAGGAATTGTTTCGATAGAAACCGGAATTGTTTCGGGTGAAATTGCAGAAAGTGATTCTGCATGTGATATTGAAATGTTGCAAGGGGTTTTATGTGAATGTTTGTTAATTATAGTAATTAACAAAATTCTGAATAAAATAAATAAAAGAGTTTTATTAATTGAGAGTTTCATTAAATTTGGTGGAAATTTAATGCATGTGAGTGGAATTTTGGGTGGAGTCAAAATTGATGTGAGTGGAGCTTCCACCACATGAATGGGGAAGAGGTGGGGGCACCCCCCTTGGCCATCGGCCATGGGAGGGGAGGAGCCCCCCTCTCCTATAAAAGGCCCCCCTCTCCTCCCTCACAAAGCACACCTCCTCATGAAGGATCTTTCTCCCCCTCTAGATATTCCCCATGGTCTCGGATTAGCGAGATACATGTTCCCGGTGGCCTTGCGTCTGGAAGGAGTTGTTGCTTCTGCTGATTCGCTGGAGCGAGGAGGTGGAGGTTGTTCGGTGGCTTGAATGTGTGTGCGAGGACGGATGCGCTGCTGATTTGCGGCGCTCGGACTTCCACACAATCTTGAGATCGGCAAGCGTACGACTACACCATCCACGAGTTACAACTTGTTAACAAAACTCTGTTGTCTTCGAGGGTAAGTTCTCCATGGATGTATATCCACCCGTTGCTCTGTATCTAGTAGATAGATCTTGGCGTATAGTTCTCATCGTAGGAATTTTTTTGTTTTTTATGCTGCGGACCCAACAGTGGTATCAGAGCCAGATCTATGGGTAGGTGCTTTGCATGGGTAGTACACATATGTTTATATGTGGGCGATGATGATCATGTTATTGCATCTTCTATGTATTTTGGATATTGGTGGCATAGTGGGATGAAGCGGCCCGGACCAACCTTACATGTCATCGTACATGAGACCGGTTCCACGACTGACATGCAACTAGTTTTGCATAAGTGGCTAGCGGGTGTCTGTCTCTCCTACTATAGTCAATATCTAATTTACAACGAGTTGCTAATAACTTGGTTATCCTCGTTCTGGTTCATATTCGTAGGTAAGACCGGTTCTATCTCCGAAATCCCTAAGCCACGTAAAACTTGCAATTGATAAATTAGAGGCGTCTAGTTTAGATCGTTGCTGGGCTAGTGTCTTGATATGGTATTGTTGTAAGTAGATGTATGATAGATACTCTTACAACACACTCAACGTGTAAGTTCCATAGACCTTGGCCTTACACACAAAGGAATGATAGAGATCATACCACGATGCAAATGATAGAGATCAAATGCATGGACCATATCATCTCACTTTACACATTAGATGTTAGCATCTTATACTGCTAGTTTGGCGCTTTTGGTAGCATTGTAAGATGATCCCTCATTTAGATATCAAGATAAAATGTGTTCTTCCTTAAGTATGCACCGTTCTATGGATCGTGTTTCGAGACATCACGTGATGATCGGGTGTACTCGACTCTACGCTTTCATACAACGGGTGTAAGACATTTTTACACACACAAATACTAAGGTTCTTACTTGGCGAGCCTAGCATGTACAGACATGGCCTCGGAACACGGACCGAAAGGTTAAGCATGAGTCATATAGTTGATATGATGCCCATATAGATGCTTGCCTTTGAAGCTACACCGACTCACGTGATTATCGGACTTGGTGTAGTGGATTTGGTTCATGTAATCACCAAAAAGACACGAGGGATGTCGTTTTTGAGTGGGAGTTCATTAGTAATTTGGATTAGTCGAACTCAATCTATCATAAACTTAGTCTAAATAAGCTTTACAAATTCTGTTGTAGATGGCACCACCTGCTTTTAATTTCAATGTGTTCATGGAGAAAGAGAAACTTGTTGCGAATGGTAGCAACTTCACCAACTGGGCTATGAATTTGAGGATTCTCCTCACTGCTGCACAAAAGCAATATGTGCTAGAGGCGCCACTAGGCCCCCCACCAGCTCCTGATGCCCCTGATGAGGAAAAGAATGTCTATATAACTCGTCAGGAGGACCACAACTTAGTTCATTGCGGCATACTGTATGGGCTAGAGCCAGAACTTCGAAAGCGTTTGGAAAATGGCAATGCCTTTGATACCATGGGAGAATTGAAAATGATTTTCGATACCCATGCTGCCGTAGAGAGTTATAATGCTTCTGAAAAGTTCTTTAGCTGCATGATGGAGGAGAATAGCTCTGTTAGTGAGCACGTACTCAAAATGTCTAGGTACGCCGATAAGCTTGTGTCCTTGGGAATAACGATTCCCATTGACTTAGGAATACATCGTGTTCTCCAATCTCTGCCACCAAGGTACAAGAGCTTCGTGATGAACTATAATATGCAGGGCATGAAGAAGTCTCTTCCCAAGCTTCTGTCAATGCTTAAGACTGCAGAAGTGGAGATTAGGAAAGAACATCAAGTGTTGATGATCAATAAGACCACCGGTTTCAAAAGGACAAGAAAAGAAATCCCGAGCTGGCAATCCCGAGCAGAAGGGAAAGAAGGGCGGCAAATCTATTGCCGCACCTGAAAAGAAATCCCGAGCTGGCCCTAAGTCTGATATCGAGTGCTACTATTGCAAGGGGACTGGTCATTGGAAGCGCAACTGCCCCAAGTATTTGGCGGACAAGAAGGCCAGCAAGGCAAACAAAGGTACATGTGATATACATGTTATTGATGTGTACTTGACTAGTACTCGCAATAGCACCTAGGTATTTGATACGAGATCGGTTGCTAATATATGTAACTCGATTGAGGGGTTGCGGAACAAGCGACAGCTAGCAAGGGATGAGGTCACGATGCGGGTCGGCAATGGATCAAGAGTTGATGTGATCGCCGTCAAAATGCTGCCTCTCCATATGCCGTCGGGATTAGTTATAAATCTGAATAATTGTTATTTGGTGCCTGCACTGAGCATGAACATTGTATCCGGATCGTGTTTGATGCAAAGTGGTTATTTCTTTAAATCTAAAAACAATGGTTGTTCAATTTATATGAATGATATCTTTTATGGTCATGCACCTGTGTTGAATGGTTTATTTCTGTTGGATATCGATAGTAGTATTACGCATATTCATAATGTTGATGTTAAAAGAATTAAACTTGATAATGATATGTGGCGCCCCGCAAAAACCACTACCAGAAAATCGTGTTGTTTTTGTGCATTGCATCATCATGACCGCATGCTCATGTCATCATGCCACATTGCATTTAAGCATCGTCATGTCATCATGCATTTTTTTGTCTAAAACTATTTTCGAAACGCCTACTTTTGTTTTCTAAATACACCCTTCTTTATTCAAATTAAAAACCCCGGGCCTTCGGAATATTTTGTTTCGTCTACCAACGGTTTGCAAAAGCCTCGTTTTTAACAAATAAAACATTTAAAGTATTTTTGGGAGGCAGCCAGCCAGGCCCGAAAGCCCAGCCGGCCACCTCCAGATAAAAATCCTATCTAACCCAGATCACCCCAAACCCTTTTCTACCTAAACATAGTCTACCCAGCCCCCTCCACCTCACCCCATCCAATCCCCTCCCTCCACCTCACATCTCCACCTCACTCCAGCCAACCCCGCTATGCCACCTCAGCCCCTGCCCGACCCGCCTCTACCTGCCCGCACCCCAATCCCACCTGGCATGCCCCACACCCGTTTCCCGCCCACGCCCACGCTCCCCTCCTATCCCGCCTCGTTCACCGCCCCTGCACGCGACCCAACCCCACCTGGTCGACCCGGTCCACCCAGTGGACAGCCGCATGCAGCCTACTCCCCTGGTCCGCCCGCCGACAACCCTGGCCCCACCCCGTCTCTCTCCCCACGTGCAGACCCCGCTCCCTCTCTCTCCTTTTCCCCGCACCCCATCAATCTCCATCGCCGCCGCCCTCTCCGCTACCTCCCCTGCTCGCCGGTGGCCTGCCTCCTCCTTACCGCGCCGCTCGGCCGCGACCCGGGTCTCCCCGAGCCCCGCGAGGCCCCTCCTCGTCGACCCTCTCCTCCACGTAGCTGCCTCGCTCGGGCCGCCGGCCAGTCCGGCCCGACCTCGCCCGCTAGCAGGTCCCCGGCCGTCCTCCTCCCGCCGCTTGGGCTCGCCCCGCCGTCCGCCGCCAGATCCCCGTCCACCAACCACCGCTGTCCCCGCCGCCTGGTTCTCCTCTGGCCGCCGCCCCGTGCTCGACCCGGCCGCCGGCCTCTGCCTCCGCCATGACCGCGCGCCTCGTCGTCGCCTTCCCGAGTCTCCGCATCAGCCTCTCGTCAGCGCCACCGGAGGTCGACCGCACCCTCTGCCTCGGCCACCTGCTGCAAGCCCGCCGCCACGATGTCTCCCTCTGCACGGCCCCCCGCCCTCGAGCTCGTCCATGGTGCCGCTGCCGCGCAGGACGCCAAGGCCGCTCCTCTCTGCTAGTCGCCGTGACCCCTTCCGCCTCGGCCGCGCTGGAGCTTCTCCGGCCGCCGCCGCGCGCGCCTCTGCCTGAGCCACGTCCTTGGCCTCTGTTCGCTCTCAGGGACCCCTCCACCACCGGGAACCGGCCCAGCTATACTACTAGCTATGTTGGAGATGGTGTGGTACTAAAGCGCTGTGGAAAACTGCAGATGATGATCTTCATGCGGCGTTACAAGAATGGTACTGTGTGGTAAGCCTCCAATGCGTTGTGACGTGGTGCAGCTGCTGTTGTCGTGGAGTATCGGCCTTGATTACGAACCTACCACTGGACAAGGACGAGAATTTGTACAAGGTGTGTGACCGACAAGATCTCCTTCACGAATGACCCTGAGCCCCGGCGCTCCAAGTTCTCCATCCTTGAACGCCATGCCCTCCTCCGAGGATCCGGTGCCGCCAGTACGACAAGATCTTCTTCTCGGGACATCGAGTTCGCCATCACGGATGTCAAGCACGCCTTCATGGAACCTAAGACACGGAAACCGCAAGATCTTCTTCCCGGAACGCCAACTTCTTCATCCCGGACGCCATGACCGTCTACACAGACCCGAAGACCCTGGTACCCGATCCAGTCAAGTTCGCCATCGACGACAAGAACGACCGCTTGGAACCAAGATCTCCGTCACGACACGACAAGTTCTCCATCTTGTATATGAACCTCGCCGTTCCCGTCAAACCCTGAGACCGAACCCCGGAACCCCCGGAACCCCAAGATCTTCGGACCCAGATGTGTGAACCTTTTCCGAGCCCTATATTATAAATGCTATATATTAAACCTGTTGCATAATAATTGTTCATCTCCATGCATATCATAATCATGTCGGATCTTCTGCCCTAGTATTAAATATTGCATCCGGTGTTTCTGCTAGTGTTTGCTTCTTCGCGGATTAGGCCGATGAGTGGATGCGAGTATCGACAAGTTCTTCGGCTATGATCCGTCGGCAGTGTTTCCCAGGCGAGCATCTCTTCCCCTTCTACCTATTTTTGCATTTATAGTCTTTATTTCCTCCTGTTGATCTATTGCTATCCGTGTCACGATGCTTTAGTTTCCGTGCCCCAGTTATATCCCGTGCAACCCCTATATTGCCTTGGACACCTTCTATTACCTGTGTTTGGTAGATAGCTGGCCTTGCGAGTCGTAGTTGCTGCTCAGGTGCGATCTCGAGATGTCAAGTACCACAGTTGATGAAATGCTGGCAGATGTTTATGGTGGAGATGTTTAGTGGTGGAGTTGATCATGACTTTAAATACAACTACTAAAATGCTAGATATAACTAATGCAGAGGCATCAGTGGGCAATAGATGTTATTTGGTTCTTCCACGCCCACTTGTGTCCTGTAGGACCCCGAGTAATTGATACTTGTTCGTTGATTTTTCACACTATCCACATCCGGGAGGCCTTATGGACCCCCCTGAGCCAGAGCTTGATTTATTTATATTTCTTGGGGCCACAAAGTAGTTTGGGGCTTTATTACTATTCTGTACTTATGCCATGCTTTACCGCTTTATTTAAGATTGTGCGTGGAGCACCTGTACTGTTTAGGATTGCGGAGTGTTTTTTCTGTATCGACAAGCCCAGTCACACTTTCGGGTTCCCAGTCATTTATAGCCATTGGCGCAAACCTTGGGTCCGTCTCGGAGCCGGCCAACTTCGTTGCGGGTAGCTTAATGGGGTGGCCCCCTGAAATATTTATGAATCCTGTGATTGCTTTGTCGTGAAAGCCTCGTTGGGTTTTGAGTTGGTTTTTCCGAGGTTGATCGAGTGTGTGTTGCTATTTGTGCACCCCTGCAGGGTAAAACTTTCTGAAAGCCGTGTCCGCGGTAATGGACGACTTGGAGCACAGTATCTCGATCATAGACAAGCATAACTAAAGTAGTGCTATAAAATTTGACTTAATATGTGACTAGTAATCAGGTCAAGTATAACGGAATGGATATTAAAAATGCCAACAGCTGGTGGATCTGGGTTGTTTTGTTATATCTGCCTAGTAAGTATTGCAACTCCAATGGAATGTGATAAAAGTGCCAATAACTGCTGGGTTTTGGGATTCCTCAGGACAATTATATCTGACTAGTAAAGGTTCCAACTACCACAGAATGGTAATTAAAACTGCCCACTACTTATGCTTCAGGATGACTCAAGCTATCTATATCTGATTAGTAAGTGCTGCAACTATAATGGAAAGATTAAATAAAACTGCCAACCGTGTGAGTATCCTCAGCTTAACTTCCTCGTTTGGACTCGAGGGGGAATACCAGGATGGGTTTGTTTGGTGCTAGTTTCAGGTTGGATCTGAATAGGTCTTTCTTATCCCTCTCTGATAAACGCCAGTTGTATCGAGTCTCTATAGGTTGTTTAGTGCCGCTGCGCTGCCGCTCAGCCCACCATACCTATGTAGGCGAGAGCCGCCGAATTCTAGCCTCGCCGTGTACTGGCCTCAGTACTGACGCTCCTCTTTTTCCTTTGTCCTTTGTCGGCACCCCTTTTGTTTTAGCAGGTTTGAGATCGCCGTCGTTAGCAGGGTTACCCTTCCGGCTTGGCCTGGGCAGGGTTATGGACGCCATTGGTTATTTTTCAGGGCTCTTAGCCCCATTTGCATCTTGTCCGTAGTCGGACGCTCTATCATTTTCAAGGTGATTTGGATCTTTGTATATTATATCTGTATTCTTGACTCATTGAGTCGCTATTGTATATATATCTGTTCTGTGGGTCCCATCGAGGACTGTTGTGTAATGTTATTACTTCGTTTTCCACCCGCATGAAAGTGCCTGGTGGGCGTCCTTGAATCGTTTCTATGCGGGTTTGGCGGGAAGCACTAAAACTTGCATAGGGTCGATTCAAGGGTGTTACAGAGTGGTATCAGAGCTCAGCAGTTGCGATACCCCACAATTCCAGCCTGTAGGATAACCTAGCTAACGGCCGAAGTAGAGTGTCAGAACTATTTTCGCAAAATTGGTTGGAAAGATCTGATTAGGTCTGCTTTTACTCCTTACCCCTCTGCTGTTCTCCTCTTACCCCTGCGTGTTTGGATCTGCTCTCTTATCTTTTCTTCGAGTCCAGGATTTCTCGTGGTTGGGTTTTCCGTCGTACCTTCAGGGTTTCGCTTCCTTCTTTGGTAACGGTGCTTCTACATCCGGTCTTCATGCTATCTAAGGAATCCTTCATCTGTTGGACTTCTCTCTGTTCCTTGGTCATGCCTTCCAGTGTTTTCCGACGCGACGACATCATCTACGCCAGATCCGATGCAGAGTCTGCTTCCCTCCTGTGTTTCCGAATCTCGTTTGTCGAGATCTTCAGTCTAATTCCGAGAGTTGGTCGCATAAATCCCCTATTCATATGTAGAGTAATGGTTTGGGTGCGCGATGGACTGAACACCATCCGACTACTCTTATCATTCGCTTTTGTATATTGAATCGGTGGATCCAGCAATTTTGCTCCGTCCACGGAAGCTAGAGGTGGCTTTATTTGTTGATACCTCTACCTTCGCCTTTGTTCCCGGATTGTTCTCTCGATGATCACGGACAACAACCTCTTGTTAGTGGTGTCACGAGGATCTACACGAAGCACGAAGTTGCAGATCGCCGACCTTCTTTCCAGTACCATGACACGGATCTCGAGGGCGATATCCATTGTTAGTGGTGTCGAATTGTGGCGCCCCGCAAAAACCACTACAAGAAAATCGTGTTGTTTTTGTGCATTGCATGATCATGACCGCATGCTCATGTCATCATGCCACATTGCATTTGAGCATCGTCATGTCATCATGCATTTGTTTGTCTAAAACTATTTTCGAAACGCCTAGTTTTGTTTTCTAAATACACCCTTCTTTATTCAAATTAAAAACCCCGAGCCTCCGGAATATTTTGTTTCATCTACCAACGGTTTGCAAAAGCCTCGTTTTTAATAAATAAAATATTTAAAGTATTTTTGGGAGGCAGCCAGCCAGGCCCGAAAGCCCAGCCGGCCACCTCCAGATAAAAATCCTTACCGCCCCGCTCGGCCGCGACTCGGGTCTCCCCGAGCCCCGCGAGGCCCCTCCTCGTCGACCCCCTCCTCCATGTCGCCGCCTCGCTCGGGCCGCCGGCCAGTCCGGCCCGACCTTGCCCGCCAGCAGGTCCCCGGCCGTCCTCCTCCCGCCGCTTGGGCTCGCCACGCCGTCCGCCGCCAGATCCCCGTCCACCAACCGCCGCTATCCCCGCCGCCTGGTTCTTCTTCGGCCGCCGCCCCGTCGGCCGCTGCCCTCCTCCCCGTGCTCGACCCGGCCGCCGGCCTCTGCCTCCGCCATGACCGCACGCCTCGTCGTCGCCTTCCCGAGTCTCCGCATCAGCCTCTCGTAAGCGCCACCGGAGGTCGACCGCACCCTCTGCCCCGGCCACCTGCTGCAAGCCCGCCGCCGTGATGTCTCCCTCTGCATGGCCCCCTGCCCTCGAGCTCGTCCATGTCGCTGCCGCCGCCGCGCAGGACACCGAGGCCGCTCCTCTCTGCCAGTCGCCGCGACCCCTTCCGCCTCGGCCGCGCTGGAGCTTCTCCGGCCGCCGCCGCGCGCGCCTCTGCCTAAGCCACGTCCTTGGCCTCTGTTCGCTCTCAGGGACCCCTCCACCACCGGGAACCGGCCCAGCTATACTACTAGCTATGTTGGAGATGGTGTGGTACTAAAGCGCTGTGGAAAACTACAGATGATGATCTTCATGCGGCGTTACAAGAATGGTACTGTGTGGTAAGACTCCAATGCATTGTGACGTGGCGCAGCTGCTGTTGTCGTGGAGTATCTGCCTCGATTACGAACCTACCACTTGACGAGGACGAGAATTTTTACAAGGTGTGTGACCGACAAGATCTCCTTCACGAATGACCCTGAGCCCCGGCGCTCCAAGTTCTCCATCCTTGAACGCCATGCCCTCCTCCGAGGATCCGGTGCCGCCGGTACGACAAAATCTTCTTCTCGGGACATCGAGTTCGTCATCACGGATGTCAAGCACGCCTTCATGGAACCGAAGACACGGAAACCACAAGATCTTCTTCCCGGAATGCCAAGTTCTTCATCCCGGACGCCATGACCGTCTACACAGACCCGAAGACCCTGGTACCCGATCCAGTCAAGTTCGCCATCGACGACAAGATCGACCGCTTGGAACCAAGATGTCCGTCACAACACGACAAGTTCTCCATCTTGTATATGAACCTCACCGTTCCTGTCAAACCCTGAGACCGAACCCCGGACCCCCCGGAACCCCAAGATCTTCAGACCCAGATGTGTGAACCTTTTCCGAGCCCTATTTTATAAATGCTATATATTAAACCTGTTGCATAATAATTGTTCATCTCGCATGCATATCATAATCATGTCGGATCTTCTGCCCTAGTATTAAATATTGCATCCGGTGTTTCTGCTAGTGTTTGCTTCTTCGCGGATTAGGCCGATGAGTGGATGCGAGTATCGACAAGTTCTTCGGCTATGATCCGTCGGCAGTGTTTCCCAGGCGAGCATCTCTTCCCCTTCTACCTATTTTGCATTTATAGTCTTTATTTCCTCCTGTTGATCTATTGCTATCCGTGTCACGATGCTTTAGTTTCCGTACCCCAGTTATATCCCGTGCAGCCCCTATATTGCCTTGGACACCTCCTATTACCTGTGTTTGGTAGATAGCTGGCCTTGCGAGTCGTAGTTGCTGCTCAGGTGCGATCTCGAGATGTCAAGTACCATAGTTGATGGAATGCTGGCAGATGTTTATGGTAGAGATGTTTAGTGGTGGAGTTGATCATGACTTTAAATACAACTACTAAAATGCTAGATATAACTAATGCAAAGGCATCGGTGGGCAATAGATGTTATTTGGTTCTTCCACGCCCACTTGTGTCCCGTAGGACCCCGAGTACTTGATACCTGTTCCTTGATTTTTTGCACTATCCACATCCGGGAGGCCTTATGGACCCCCCTGAGCCAGAGCTTGATTCATTTATATTTCTTGGGGCCACAAAGTAGTTTTGGGCTTTATTACTATTCTGTACTTATGCCATGCTTTACCGCTTTATTTAAGATTGTTCGTGGAGCACCTGTACTGTTTAGGATTGCGGAGTGTTTTCGCTGTATCGACAAGCCCAGTCACACTTTCGGGTTCCCAGTCGTTTACAGCCATTGGCGCAAACCTTGGGTCCGTCTTGGAGCCGGCCAACTTCGTTGCGGGTAGCTTAATGGGGTGGCCCCCTGAAATATTTATGAATCCTGTGATTGCTTTGTCGTGAAAGCCTCGTTGGGTTTTGAGTTGGTTTTTCCGAGGTCGATCGAGTGTTTGTTGCTATTTGTGCACCCCTGCAGGGTAAAACTTTCTGAAAGCCATGTCCGCAGTTATGGACGACTTGGAGCACAGTATCTCGATCATAGACAAGCATAACTAAAGTAGTGCTATAAAATTTGACTTAATATGTGACTAGTAATCAGCTCAAGTATAACGGAATGGATATTAAAAATTCCAACAGCTGGTGGATCTGGGTTGTTTTGTTATATCTGCCTAGTAAGTATTGCAACTCCAATGGAATGTGATAAAAGTGCCAACAACTGCTAGGTTTTGGGATTCCTCAGGACAATTATATCTGACTAGTAAAGGTTCCAACTACCACAAAATGGTAATTAAAACTGCCCACTACTTATGCTTCAGGATGACTCATGCTATCTTTATCTGATTAGTAAGTGCTGCAACTATAATGGAAAGATTAAATAAAACTGCCAACCGTGTGAGTATCCTCAGCTTAACTTCCTCGTTTGGACTTGAGGGGGAATACCAGGATGGGTTTGTTTGGTGCTAGTTTCAGGTTGGATCCGAATAGGTCTTTCTTATCCCTCTCTGATAAACGCCAGTTGTATCGAGTCTCTATAGGTTGTTTAGTGCCGCTGCACTGCTCAGCCCACCATACCTATGTAGGCGAGAGCCGCCGAATTCTAGCCTCGCTGTGTACTGGCCTCAGTACTGACGCTCCTCTTTTTCCTTTGCCCTTTGTCTACACCCCTTTTGTTTTAGCAGGTTTGAGATCGCCATCGTTAGCAGGGTTACCCTTCCGGCTTGGCCTGGGCAGGGTTATGGACGTCATTGGTTATTCTTCAGGGCTCTTAGCCCCATTTGCATCTTGTCCGTAGTCGGACGCTCTATCGTTTTCAAGGTGATTTGGATCTTTGTATATTATATCTGTATTCTTGACTCATTGAGTCGCTGTTGTATATATATATATCTGTTCTGTGGGTCCCATCGAGGACTGTTGTGTAATGTTATTACTTCGTTTTCCACCCACATGAAAGTGCCTGGTGGGCGTCCTTGAATCGTTTCTATGCGGGTTTGGCGGGAAGCGCTAAAACTTGCATAGGGCCGATTCGAGGGTGTTACATGATATATCTGCATATATGTGGCACTGCCGTCTAGGTCATATTGGCGTTAAACGCATGAAGAAACTCCATTCTGATGGACTTTTGGAATCACTTGATTTTGAATCATTTGATACATGTGAGCCGTGCCTTATGGGCAAGATGACTAGAACGCCGTTTTCCGGTTCAATGGAACGGGCGACAAATTTATTGGAAATCATACATACTGATGCGTGTGGACCAATGAGTGTGTCGGCGCGAGGTGGATATCATTATTTTGTTACTTTCATGGATGATTTGAGTAGATACGGGTATATCTATTTGATGAAACATAAATCTGAAACCTTTGAAAAGTTCAAGGAATTTCAGAATGAAGTGGAAAATCATCATAACAGAAAGATCAAATTTCTGCGGTCCGGCCGTGGAGGAGAGTATCTTAGTTACGAGTTTAGCACACATATGAAAGACTGTGGAATAGTTTCACAATGTAATGGTGTGTCAGAACGTCGTAATCGTACTTTATTGGATATGGTTCGATCTATGATGTCTCTGACTGACTTGCCACTATAATTTTGGGGTTATGCACTGAAAACCGTTATATTCACTTTAAATCGGGCACCATCTAAATCCGTTGAAACGACACCGTATGAATTATGGTTTGGAAACAAACCTAAGCTGTCATTTCTTAATGTTTGGGGATGCGATGTTTATGTGAAGAAACTTCAGCCAGATAAACTCGAACCCAAAGAGGAAAATGGGTCTTCATAGGATACCCTAAGGAAACGATTGGGTATACCTTCTATCACAGATCCGAAGGCAAGGTTTTTGTTGTCAAGAATGGATCCTTTCTTGAGAAGGAGTTTCTCGCGAAAGGTGTGAGTAGTTGGAAGGTAGAACTCAAAGAGGTTATTGAACCTTCTCTTCATGAATTGGTGAGTGGCACAGCATCAGAAGTTGTTTCGGAGTTGACTTCACCTGATGAAGAGAGAGATAATGATAATGATCATGAAACTCCGAAAGAGGATACTGCTGAACCTCGCAGGTCAAGCAGGACACGTGCAACTCCTGAACTGTACGTGATGAGGGTTTAACTCATCAATGCCCATTGTTATGGACTTGGGTTTTGGAGAAGGAGGGAGTGCTGGAAGCATCAATCAGCTAGCAAACAAGTACACAGGGGACTCGAAGATTTACCCAGGGTCAGGCCTCGTAGAGGTCCCTACTCCTGCTTGTCTGCTCGTGGAATTATCAAAGGAATCGAGGATTACAATGGTGCGCAGATGCAATCTGGTGAGGATTGTGGAAACTAGGGTTGCGTGTGTCCTCTCGCTGCCCCCTCCTAGCCTTTATATAGATAGGCTAGGTCTCAGGTAGCAAGTCGAGTCGGTTACAAGTTAGGGGTTTTCTCTTTAAACTTTCTATCTTTAGCTTCTTCTTGTTCCGCAAGCAATTAAGAGTCCATAGGTTACTCGAGTTCCCCATTTGGGCCTTGGCAACACCGTGGGCTTCTGCCGTATTCAGCCCGTATATAGCAAACTCGAGTACCTGCAGGGTATATCCATGTCAGTACGACAATCCTGTTATGGATTTCATGATTGATGAAATAGATGACCCTGCGACATATGAAGAAGCGATGATGAGCCCTAATTCCAACAAATGGCTAGAAGCCATGAAATCCGAGATGGAATCCATGTACGAAAACCAGGTTTGGACCTTGGTGGACTTACCTCACGATCGAAAGGCGGTTGAGAATAAATGGATTTTTAAAAGAAAAACTGATGCTGATGGTAATGTGACCTGACCATCTATAAAGCTCGACTTGTCACAAAGGGGTTTCGACAAATTCAAGGAGTTGACTATGATGAGACATTCTCTCCCGTAGCGATGCTAAAGTCGGTTAGGATTATGTTAGCAATTGCTGCATATTTTGATTATGAAATATGGAAGATGGATGTCAAAACTGCGTCCCTCAATGGTAATATTGAAGAAGAGTTGTATATGATACAACCTAAGGGTTTCGTCGATCCTAAGGATGCTGATAAGGTATGCAAACTTCAGCGATCTATCTATGGACTGAAGCAAGCATCCCGGAGTTGGAATCTCCGCTTTGATGAGGTGATCAAAGAGTTTGGATTTGTCCAAACTTATGGAGAGGCTTGTATTTAAAAGAAAGTGAGTGGGAGCAATGTGGCATTTCTGATATTATATGTGGATGACATATTATTGACTGGAAATGATATAATTCTTTTAAACAGTGTTAAAAGTTATCTAAACAGCAAATTTTCGATGAAGGACCTTGGTGAAGCTTCATATATATTAGGCATTAAAATCTATAGAGATAGATCAAGGCGCCTAATTGGGATATCGCAGAGTACATACCTTGATAAGATATTAAAGAAGTTTAATATGGACGGAAGTAAGAAGGGGTTCTTACCTATGTTGCAAGGCAAGACATTGAGTAAGACTCAAAGTCCGGCTACGGTGAAAGAAAGAGAGACAATGGATAAGATCACCTATGCCTCAGCCATAGGCTCTATAATGTACGCCATGCTATGTACAAGGCAGGATGTGGCACATGCTATTAGTTTGACTAGTAGGTACCAATCTGATCCAGGTTCGGAACAATGGATAGCGGTTAAGAATATCCTTAAGTACTTAAGAAGAACTAGGGATATGTTTCTTGTATACGGAGGTGAAGAAGAGCTAGTCGCTAAGTGTTATGTCGATGCTAGCTTTGACACCAATCCGGATGACTCTAAGTCTCAATCCGGATACGTATTTCTCTTGAACGGAGCAGCAATTAGTTGGAGGAGTTCCAAACAACCTGTGGTGGCTGGATCAACGACGGAGGCAGAATATGTTGCTGCTTCAGAAGCGGCACAGGAAGCGGTTTGGATGAAGGAGTTCATAACGGAACTAGGTGTGGTTCCTAGTGCATTGGAACCAATGGTGATCTATTGTGACAACAATGGAGCCATAGCCAACGCCAAGGAACCAAGGTCTCACAAGAATTCCAAGCATATTAAGCGCCGATTTCACTCCATCCGCGAGCATGTCAAGGATGGAGATATAAAGATTTGTAAAGTACACACGGACCTGAATGTAGCAGATCCGTTGACTAAAGTTCTCCCTAGGGCAAAACACGATCAACACCAGAACTCCATGGGTGTTAGATTTATCACTATGTAAACTAGATTATTGTCTCTAGTGCAAGTGGGAGACTGAAGGAAATATGCCCCGAGAAGCAATAATAAAGTTGTTATTATGTATTTCTTGTATATGATAGATGTTTATTTTGCATGCTATAATTGTATTGATAGGAAATGTCAATACATGTGTGTTTAATAAACAAAAAGGGTTCCTAGTTATGCCTCTCTTATAGACTAGCTCGTTGATTAACAAGATGATCAAAGTTTCCTGATCATGGACATTGGATGTTGTTAATAATGAGGTCACAACATTGGTGGAATGATGTGATGAACATTCATCCGAAGTATAGCATTACGATCAAAGTCATTATGTTTATATTGCTATAACATCATACGAAGTAATATTAGTCCTTAGACCATGAGATCATGTTAATTTCTAACACAGGAAGAGTATCTTGATAACATCAAATGTCACACCGTACCAGGGTGACTATAAAGATGGGTTCAGTGCTACGAAGGTGTTATGTTGAGGCTCATGGATCAAGAGTGGAATTTTTCAATCCCGATGACGGATAGATATACTCTGGGCCCTCTCGGTGATATCACATTAGGATAGCTTGCAAGCAAGTGATGTGATCACTAGAATGTTATATCACGGGAACGAGAAAAGAGTGTATGTCGGTAACGAGATCAAACTAGGTATTTGGATACCGATGATTGAATCTCGGACATGTATTATATCATGAGACAAAGGGATTAAGTTACTAGCGTTAAAGATTCTCATGATCATAGAAGTCATTGTTGAATGTGCAGGAGTCAGTATGGATCTCCAGGTCCCGCTTCTGATTACTGATCTGAGAGGAGTCTCAATCATGTATGCATTATTCGTGAACCATAGGCTGAAACACTTACGGGTTTTCGGACACCATTTAGGAGCACATATGTTTCAGACGAAAGGATTGCAAAGCGCAGGAATTGTTTCAATAGAATCAGGAATTGTTTCGATAGAAACCGGAATTGTTTCGGGTGAAATTGCAGAAAGTGGTTCTGCATGTGATATTGAAATGTTGCAAGGGGTTTTATGTGAATGTTTGTTAATTATAGTAATTAACAAAATTCTGAATAAAATAAATAAAAGAGTTTTATTAATTGAGAGTTGCATTAAATTTGGTGGAAATTTAATGCATGTGAGTGGAATTTTGGGTGGAGTCAAAATTGATGTGAGTGGATCTTCCATCACATGAATGAGGACGAGGTGGGGGCACCCCCCTTGGCCACCGGCCATGGGAGGCGAGGAGCCCCCCTCTCCTCCCTCACAAAGCACACCTCCTCGTGAAGGATCTCTCTCCGGTGGCTTGAACGTGTGTGCGAGGACGGATGCGCTGCTGATTTGCGGCGCTCGGACTTCCACACGATCTTGAGATCAGCAAGCGTACGACTACATCATCCACGAGTTCCAACTCGTTAACAAAACTCTATTGTCTTTGAGGGTAAGTTCTACATGGATGTATATCCACCCGTTGCTATGTATCTAGTAGATAGATCTTGGCGTGTAGTTCTCATCGTAGGAAAGTTTTTGTTTTCTATGCTGCGGACCCAACACATCATACCTTCCTCTTGGGGTTCCCCAACGAGCTCGATATATTTTGGACCGTCAAGCTATTTTTCTAGCACCGTTGCCGGGGAGTCAAGGACATCTTCACAAGGGGAGTCCCTCATAACCAATCTCTTTACTTTGTTGTTTTTGTTTTGCTTACTTTACTTTTGCTTTCTTTGCTTGTTTCTTTATCAAAAACACACAAAAAATAGTTCTGCTAGTTTGCCTTCTTTATTAAAAACACAAAAAAAATTAAGTCTTTCTATAGTTGTTACCTTTCCCTTAGCACACCATGTTGATCCCTAAATTCACCCTAAAAGACCTTTCAATAGGTAGTGGTTCTTTAATTGGAAAGGATAATGTTGAAGAATTCTTTAATCATGTTAGTAAGCATGAGGATGTTGAGGATAGATCCCTTGCAGAACTTGCTCCAAACTATGAGATTGCTGCAGCTTCTTTAGTTCACATGTTGGAAGCTAGGTTTGTTAACCTTAACCCCTTAATGCAAGTAATGTTTCTTAAACTTAAAGAAATTGAGGACCCTGAAAAGAGGGATTTTATTCTAGAAACTTTGCTTAAGGAATTCTATGATGTTGCCAAGGAAGCTAGAAAAGTCTTTGAACGTTTGAATATGCTAGGATCATGTGTATATGTTATTGGTACACGAGAAAATATGAACAAAACTGAACCTAATGGGGAGGAAACTAAGATACCAATACCCTTTAAACTAGTAGCAATGCATGAAGCCATAGAAAAGAATCTGGATTGGATTGTTCCCGAAAACCCGTTTGATGAAAATAGTAAACCCAAGAGCATTGAGAGAGGATCCTCTAGAACTTATTTGGATGAGATACCTTGCCTTTTTGAAGATATTTCTGGTATTAATCTTAATGTTTCTTCATTTGAGAACACTTGATTCTTTTTCTTGCTTCTTATGCCTAACTTAAAGGCGTTAAAGAAAAGTACTCATTGGGAGATAACCCAAAAGTTTTAGATGAGGCTTGGAAGTTATTACCTCTGTAATAACCGCTCCTTATCCTTTTTATTTGCTTTTTGTGCCAAGAGTAACCTCTAATGAGAGACAAGTAATGATTGGGAAAGTTGTTGTCCCGAAACAGATTTTTGTGCTTCACCGTAAAAATTCGTGTAAAATCTCTGTACGTCCTTTTGAGGCATGATTTTTTGTGCTTCTGCCCCAGGTTGTTATCTAACTTTCGTTAGTTCAACACTTTTTGATTTGAGGAACAGAAGGTCTTCGAAAAAATCGTCTTTACCTGCTGGTCTGTTTTGACAAATTTCTGCCATTTTCTGCATTTGCTTCTTGTTGGTTCCTTTTTGAGTTCTTTTGGGGAATTGAGCTTTTTGAGGGAAGTGATACAGTAGCTTGTGTTTTAATGGAAGTTTTATTGGTGTTGGAACTGAACCCAAAGACCTATTATCTTGAGTGCACTAATGTTGCCAATAAAGATTGTGTGACGTTTTGTATGAAGGAAAAATTTCAGGTGTATGGAAGGAATGAGTAATGAGATGAAAGATGGACTAAAGCTAAGGCTTGGGGATGCCACACATGTAAGCCCAAGAAATATCGAAGAAGTACAAGCGTCAAAGCTTGGGGATGCCCAAGGCATCCCCCTCTTCATCAATAAAAATCTCAGGTTTCTTCCAAATGCTTCATTTTTATCGTTTCATGCACAATTGTGTTGTTCTTGCAGCGTCTTCTTTTTCGTTTTCATTTTGGTTTTTCGTTTTCTTGGTTTTCTTAGTTTGCTGAATAAATTGGTTGGACCCCCTATTTAATTGCATTGGTTTTCAAATAGTTTTGTTTGGATTGGAAAAGAGTAGGAAAGTTCATGTTTAAGTGGTAAAGAGAGCTTGTTTTTGACTGTGGCCTATGCTTTATCATGCCATGCTTGATATTGTTTTGTCTTTATGCTTAGTATTCTTTGATGTAGCATGACTTGTTATAAACAATTGAGATTGCTTAATTTGCCTTGGAAGGATCAAGCGTTGTTTTAGCATAATAAAGCATAGTATTGTGGTATTCTCCTTTGATGCTTTATTTGGGTTGACTTGGCGCATGCTCACACCATGTTATGACTATCCCAAGTCACCATAAGCCTTTATGATCCTTTAGTTTTCAACTTGTAGTATCACTTTATGCTTTGATCAATGATGTTTTGTCGCTCTGCATGATTATGGCCATTATTGCTTTCTTAGTTTGTCGCTACCAGTCTCTTGCTAGCCTCCACGACCAAGTATGAGTTCCACTCATGCATCCAACTCCTTAAACCAAGTTATTACAAAGAGTCCACCATACCTACCTACTAGCATATGCTATTCCAAGTATATTCATGTTTTTATCTACCTTCCAAATTAAACTTGTTATGAGAAAACTAGTGATTAAAGCTCTCACAAACTTGATGGCACACTTTACTTTTCTTGTCCTTGATAAACTTGAACTATTGTATCGTCTATGTTGTATATGCTTGCACTTATTTGTTGGGGGATTAGTAGAACCATGCTGTCATGGGGAACGCTTTCAACATTGCACTTGTACTTTGTATCTAGTTGATATCATGCTCTTTTGTCTATGGATGTCGTCGGTGTGAAATGAAAGGGGAGCTTGTAAGTCCATGGAGTTATGTATATGTGTTAGAGAAACGCCTGGGCCGCTGGTCTAATCCATGCTGACATGATGGATACCTGCAGCGTAACCATAATGAGCTGTCTATGAAGCATTCTTCTTATAAAAAAGAGTCAGATATTGAGAAAAAAAGAGATATATGAAAAGAGGAAAGAGAGAAAAAAGCACCATACTCCCATGGTAAATAAGAAGATTGCTGAGATGCTCATTGTCTGCTTGCCTTGTCATTTTGATATGGGGATTCTTCCGTATCATCGGGCAAGGGGTACCCCGTTGGCGGTTCTCTATGATACACATGTACTTACGATGACAAGAACTTACCGGTGACTAAACTTGAGTAGCATGAGGAGTGGCCCTCGTATTCAAGGGACATGAGATTCCTAACTTAAACTTCATCAAGCATGTACACCATAGTTTGTTCACTTTAACCTTAATCACTTCAAGATGCTTATGATAGGGGCAATGAGAGCTGAAAGCTATAAGTACCATAATTTTTGGAAGCTCTTTATGAGACTTTAATACCTTCTTCCTTCTATGAAGGCCTTTCTTCCACTTTTATATTGAGTCTCCACCTTCTACCTTTATGCACCTACTTTGAGAGCATAGTGGCCATTCTTAGTTCTATGTGCATTGTCCCAAGACTTGTTGATTGATGCATACCTTGATATTGCTTGTTTTAAACTATTTGTATCTAGTCACTCTTATGAACTTTGAAGGTGTCCTATGCATTTATATTTGCTACTCTATGAGAGACAAGCTGAATGCCATTATGCTATGTTTTATTTATGTGAAACAAACAAACGTCTTGCAAAGCATTGTTATTCATGAATCTTTTGTTTGTGCCTTTTCATGTTGCAACATAGTTTCTTTGTCCTATTGCTAGAACTTTGTATTTCATGTTATGATTGAAGTACTATGATGCCAGCTTTGAATGTTTTACAAATACTTTGATCAAGTTTATGATGGTGCATGTCACCTCAAAAATTATTCTTTCTTTTTATCACTTACCTACTCGAGGACGAGCAGGGGTTAAGCTTGGGGATGTTGATACATTGCAAATGTATCTATAATTTTTGATGTTCCATGCTTGGTTTTATCTACTTTCTTGTGTTTTGTCCACACTTTGGAGTACTTTTCATATGATTTCTTGGACTAACCTATTAACAAGAGCCACAGTGCCAGTTGCATGTTTTCTGTTGTTTTTGGTTCTAGGAAGTCAGAAAATGAATATTCTCGGAATTGGACGGGACAAAAGCCAAAGTTACTATTTTCCCGGAAGACTCACGGAGCCAGAAGGAGAGTCGGAGAGGGGCCACAGGGTGGCCACACCCCCCTTGGCGCGGGCCAGCCCAGACCACGCTAGGGCATGGTGTGGGCCCCCTGGCCGGCCATCGACCTTGCCTCCTTCGCCTATAAGAGCCTCCCGATACCAAAACCCTAGATCGTCAATTAGAAATCCACCAACAGTTCCGCAGCGCCGCCGCCACCGAAGGGGAGATTCGGGGGACAGAAAGTCTCTGTTCCGGCACCTTGCCAGGACGGGGAAGTGCCCTCGGAGCCATCTCCATCGATCTCCACCACCATTTCCATCGCCGTTGCTGATTCCCATGATGAGGAGGGAGTAGTTCTTCCTCGAGGCTAAGGGCTCTACCGGTAGCTATGTGTTCATCTCTCTCTATGCATGATCATATTGTGATCATGAGCTTTGTGATCAAGTAGATCTACCTTGCTACTCAAGTGCTTTAATAGATCTCTTCTCTCCCCATGTGTGTGAAAGTGACAGCGTGTACACCATGGTGGCACTTAGGCTAGAGATTACAAATACTTGTTATGAGTTATATTTTGAGTTGGATGTCTTTATGAAATTGTGGTGTTTGTTGGAACCATCTAGAGCTCAAGGTGACAGTGTGGGGTTATCTAGATGCGGAAAGTGAACTTTGAGGTGTGCTGTTATAGCCCTACCATGGATTAGAGTGTCCAACCGGAGAGTAGTTTAGAGTAGTATCATAAAGAGAAGATATTTATATGAGAGTGTTCACTAGTGAAAGTATGATCCCTAGGTCTTGTTTCTAAACATTGAAACTTCGTTTGCTATTAGATCTATTACATGTTTGCTTGCTTCCATCTTTATTTCAGTTTGCCTTTAGTCTCTCACATGCCAACAAGCTATTTTCTAGCACCGTTACCACTTATAATTATCCATACCACTTGTATTTCACTATCTCTTCGCTGAACTAGTGCACCTATACACCTGACAAGTGTATTGGGTGTGTTGGGGACACAAGAGACTTCTTGTATCTTGATTGCATGATTGCTTGAGAGGGAATACCTTTGACCACTTCCTCCCTGAGTTCGATAAACCTTGGGTGATCCACTGAAGGGAAAACTTGCTGCTGTTCTACAAACCTCTGCACTTGGAGGCCCAACAACTGTCTACAAGAATAGAAGTGCGTAGACATCACCCCGTACGGGGCTTTCTGCTATGTAACCATGCCTTTCGGTCTGAAGAATGCATGCGCTACTTATCAGCGTTGTATCCAGAAATGCCGACACTCATAGATCAGCCGAAACGTGCATGCTTACGTGGACAACGTCATCATCAAGACGAAGGAGAAGCGCACCCTCCTCGAGGACTTGGGGGAAACGTTCGACAACCTCCACCGGTACCAGATGAAGCTGAACCTGGAGAAGTGCATCTTCGGCGTCCCATCTGGCCAGTTACTTGGTTTCCTTGTTTCACAACGAGGGATCGAGGCAAATCCGGAGAAGATTGCAGCCATCGAGAGGATGCAGCCGCCCAAGAGCTTGCTAGGTGTCCATAAGTTCACCGGATGCCTGGCTTCCCTTAGCCGTTTCGTTAGCCGGCTAGGGGAGAAGGCACTCCCGCTATACCAACTGATGAACAAGACAGACAAGTTCTCCTGGACTTCGCAAGCCGATGCCGCCTTTCACGACCTCAAGCGCATGCTATCCACAACGCCGGTTCTAGCCACGTCTGCTAGCAAGGAGCCGATGTTGCTCTATATAGCTGCCATCAGCCGGGTTGTCAGCATCGTCCTGGTGGTGGAGCGCCCCGAGGAAGGCCAGGCTCAGTCGGTTCAGAGAGTCGTCTACTACCTCAGCGAGGTCCTCTCCCTCTCTAAGCAGAACTACCCCCACTACCAGAAGATGTGCTACAACATGTACCTGGCATGCAAGAAGCTCAAGCACTACTTTCAGGAGCATCTGATTAAGGTGGTGTGCACCGCACCCCTTTCGGAAATCATTGGCAACAAGGATGCCACCGGCTGAGTCACCAAGTTGGCAATCGAGCTCGCTGCCTACTCCATCTAGTATGAGCCGAGGTTCACGATCAAGTCGCGGGCCCTGGTGGACTTCCTCGTAGACTGGGCCGAAACCCAGTACCTGCCACCGGTTCCCGACTCGGATCACTAGAGGATGCACTTCGACGTCTCGAAGATGCTGGGGGGCTTGGGAGCCGGCATCGTCCTTACCTCACCCAAGGGAGACCGACTGGAGTATGTTCTCTAGATCCACTTCAAGGCCTCCAACAATGTCGCCGAGTACGAGGCAATGGTGCACGGCCTCCGGCTAGCCAGGGAGATTAGCGTCAACCGGATCCTTTGCTTCGGTGATTCGGATATGGTGGTGTAGCAAGTATCCGGCGAGTGGGACACCCGTGACGCAAACATGGACCTCTACCGGTTCCATGTCTATAAGCTCAGTGCTTGTTTCGATGGATGTGAGTTCCATCACATCCCTCACGTAAACAATGAGACGGCCGATTCGCTCGCCCAAATCGGATCCACCAGGCAGGCGATCCCGCTAGGGGTCTCCTTGGAGCATTTGTGCAAGCCCTCCATCAACCCGTCTCCTGAGTCGGATTCCATCATCTGGGCAGGAAGCGCACTGGCTAAAGGACCGGCGGACGCGGAACCCGCAAACAAAAAGGCTCGCACCGACTCCGGCGTGTCTGCACCCTTCGGTCGCAAGACCCGGGGGTTGCCAGCTCATCAAGTGGCTCGGGGGCTGCCGTACCGGGCACCTCACCCGAACGCCCCCTGACATCCCTCAGCCGGAGCACGATAGCATCCTCACCATCCGGGAGATACCATATTGGGCGCAGCCCTTCATGAACTACATCGCCAATGGGGAGCTTCCGGATGACGAGGTGGAGGCCAGGCAGATCTGGTGACGCGCGCACACGTACACCATCATCAATAAGGAGCTATACAAGAACAGCGTATCCGACATCTTCCAGCGATGTGTCGACGTGGACATGGGCTACCGGCTACTCAAGGACATCCACCAAGGAGAGTGTGGACATCACGCTTCATCCCGGGCAATAGTCGCCAAGGCATTCTGCCACGGTTTTTATTGGCCCACCGCCCCGAGGATGCCAAGCAGCTGGTCCGCGCATGCAACAGATGCCAGCGCTTCAGACAGTTGAGGCACATGCCGGCTACAGTGCTCAAAACCATACCGGTTACTTGGCCCTTTGCCGTATGGGGGCTCGACATGGTCAACCCCTTCAAGCGGGCGCGCGCGGGCATGATCCATCTATTGGTGGCGGTGGACAAGTTCATGAAGTGGATAGAGGCCAAGCCTATCCGGAAGATGGATGGGACAACAGTCGTCCTTTGTTCATTGGCATCATCAACCGGTTCGACTACCCCAACAACATCATCACGGATAACGGCACGAACTTCGCCAAAGGGGCCTTTGCCCGGTTCTGCAGCAACAAGGGTATCCGGCTGGACCTGGCGTCCATCGCCCACCCACAATCCAATGGGCAAATCGAAAGGGAAAATGACCTAGTGCTAGCCGGCATCAAGCCACGCCTCATCAAGCCCTTGGAGCGGTCACCCGGGTGATGGATCGAGGAACCTCCGTATCACGCCGAATTGGTTAATTGGCTTCACCCTATTCTTCCTCATCTACGGCTCGGAAGCCGTCCTCTCCGCGGACATCGAGTTCGAATCACCCCGCAAGCTCCTCTACGACGAGCAGGCCAATCAAGAGGCGAGGGAGGATGGCGTGGACCTCCTTGAGGAAGCTCGCGAGCTGGCACTGTCTAGATCAGCACTGTACTAGTAGCGCATACACCATTACCATTCGATCCGGATCCGACCTGTCGCGTTCCGCGAGGGCGATCTGGTTCTCTGGCTGGTACAGGACACAAAGGGCATGCACAAGTTGTCGCCACCTTGGGAGGGCCCCTTCATCATCATCCGGGTGTTGCACAACAATTCCTACTACCTCATCGACGCGCAACAGGGGCGCAAGAACAAGATGGACAAGTTGGATGAGGAGACGGAACGCCCCTGGAACACGGCCCTGCTCCGCCCGTTTTACACCTAGTCGTCTGACAGTGTATGTATCCCACGAACTCTATGAATAAAAATGCGGAACCCTAAGAGATACTTGGGGGATCCTTGCCAGAAATTTGCATATGTTCCTTTTCCGGTTCAGTTTTTTCGGCTCCGGCAACCCCTACCCGGGGCTCGCCGGCTGGCTCGGCCTGCTAATTCTATAAACCGGTTGAGTAGTGTGCAACGGTGTCAGAGGCCCACTCTTCGTTTCAGCTACAGACCGCAACCCGGCTGTCCGGCTAGCAAGAGCAAAAGCTCGAGGCATCCCACATGAAAAACAGGGAAAAGATGCGACAGATCGAGCGGTCCGGCCTTGTGCCTAGTTTGAGAAGATCTAGCTACTGAGCCTCTAGTACCATGCGCAATGTATTGTTAGCTCCCTTCGATTCCGGCTGCAGACCACAACCCAGCTGCCCCGCAAAGGACGCAACATAAACAACAGAGTGCACGGGAAAGCGACTAAGTGTCTAGAGAAGCACAAGCTAGTTTTCCAATAAACAAAAGCTATTCTCCGGCTAATAAGCACTACCTTAACTGACTAACATATTAACAAATGAACCTATATGTGTGTTTGTTTTGTATGACTACAATGAGTCGGTCATCAAAAGGAGAGAAGATTCAAAGTCCTTGCCTTCATCAAGCGCTCCGAATCTCGGGGCTACACCCACTGGGTGCGCTCGTGCGCCCCTAGTGGAATCATGTAGTTCCAACCGGCTAAAGGAGTTTAGCCGGATATTCGAGCCTAGGTGAGGGCAAGGGCAGGAAAAGAAGAGAAGATTCGAAGCACTTGGCTTTTCCAACTACTCCGAATCTCGGGGGCTACACCCAGTGGGTGCGCTGGCGCGCCCCCACTATTGGTTGTGCTTAATCGGATGGTCCGAGCAAGGTTGGGATATCTTGCTAGAGGCGTCTAGCCGGAGGAACCTAAGGGTTGATGAAAAGGAAAGAGGGGTTGAAGTCCTCGGCTTTGCCAAGAACTCCGAGTGATCCAGCTAAGGGATTTTATCCGGACAGAGAGAGTCGGACGATGCTAACCGACAAAAGAGAAAAAACATCACAACACAAAAGAGCACAAGGAAAACATGAGCAAGAAAATAGCATATTAAGATAAGGCGAGCCGAAGCTCCCAGAGGTTCAACCGGAATCAACAATAGCCGGTACAAACAACAAGTTCAATAAAAGGACAAGTTATTAGAATTTCACTCGGCATCCCGGGGATCATGTCTAGACGGCATGGCCTTTGCCATGCGGCTGATTCTGGCCGGAGGCGGCTTCAGGAGGCGGAGGAGGCGCTGGAAGTTCTGGCTCCGACAGTCGGCTACGACGACGCCTCAGCCTCCATCTCCAGTGAGTCAGCGGACTCCGAGTCGGTGATGACTTCATCGACATTGGCGTAGCCGGCGATGTTGATGGCGGAAGCGCGGAGCTCAGGATGGGCTTGGCGGATCGCGACAAGGTCGGTGTCAGCACGGAAGCCTCCGTCGATCTTCTCGATGCGTGCGTGATGGCTCAATGCATGGCACCCAGAAAAATGCTTGATGGCGGTGTTGATGTAGAGCTCGTTGGGAACCCCAAGAGGAAGGTATGATGAGCACAGCAGCAAGTTTCCCTCAGTTATGAAACCAAGGTTTAATCGAACCAGTAGGAGCAAGGAAACACCTCAAAGGTGCTACTAGCTGAGCTTTGGCAGGGCGCACTACCGGTCCTAGTAGCAACGTGGAGACCTGCACAACACAACCACAGAACTTTGTCCCCAACTTGCAATGAGGTTGTCAATCTCACCGTGTTTTGCGGAAAACAAAGGATTAAACGTATCGAATGGAAAGAAGTAAAAGTTTGCAGAAAGTAAACACAAAGCAGTAAAAGATTCGTAGATTGTATGTAAAGAAAAAGGACCGGGATCCATAGTTCACTAGAGGTGGCTCTCCTTAAGATAGATAACATGTTGGGTGAACAAATTACAGCGGGGAAATTGACAAACACCGAGAAAGCAATACATGCATATACTAATCATCTTGACTCCTTTGAAACTTGATTGGGAAATACAACGTAATACATAGACCGCCATCCAACTGTATCTATGACTAATAATCCACCTTCAGGTTATCATCCGAACCCCCTCCAGTATTAAGTTGCAAGCAACATATTATTGCTTTACGAACTGCGTGTAAGGTAAACAATACGATTGCTCTATGAACAAAGGATTGTTGTTTTCTCCCTAGTAGCAACAACACATCTAGTACGTTAGAGATTTCTGTCACTTCCCCAGATTACCAGAGGCATGAACCCACTATCGAGCATAAATACTAACTCTTGGAGTTGCTAGCATCTACTTGGCCAAGATAGCTACTAACAACGGAAAGCATGCAAGATCTCAAATAACAAAGACATGATAGAATCAATAATCAATCTGAAATAGCATCTCAATATCCATCGGATCCCCGCAAACACAACATGTATGGATTACAAATAGATGATCTTGATCATGAACGGAGCTCACAAGATCTAAACATGAAAGCACAAATGAGGAGAAACCAGCCATCTAGCTACTACATGGATCCGTCGTCCAAGGATGAACTACTCACGCATCACACTGGAGGCTTGCATGATGATGAAGAAGGCCTCCAGGGTGAATTCCCCTCTCCGGCAGGGTGCCGGGAAGATCTTCAAATCCCTCCCGATCTAGGGATGAAGATGACGGCGGCTACAGACTCTTTCATGGATTTTTGATCGGGTCCTAGGGTTTTCGTCCCGAGGGCAACTTATAGGCGGAAGGAGAGGCTTAGGGGGTGCTGGGGGCGGCCAAACCACCCCCTGGCACGGGCCAGGCCTAGCCGCGCGGCCAGGTGGTGTGTCCGGCCCCCGGCCCTTCTCCGTCTCGTATTCTGGCACTTGATCCCTTCCGGAAAAATAGGCACTTTGGCTTTTGTCCCGTCCAATTCCGAGAATATTCATTTTCTGACTTTTCTGGAACCAAAAACAACAAAAAATAGGCAGCTGGCACTGTGGCTCTTGTTAGTAGGTTAGTCCAAGAAATCATAATAAAAGTACTCCAAAGTTGGAACAAAACACAAGAAAGTGGATAAAACCAAGCATGGAACATCAAAAATTATAGATACATTTGCAATGTATCAGCGCGTCCTTATACCAGGACAACATGAGCACCAAGGCCATATCCACTCCGGCCCATGCAGCCAGGTCCCTCAGCCGGTCGATGGCAGTTGACACCTCTGTTACCTTGGTTGCCAGCTGGGCGATCATCTCCGGCACCGCTGCATCTGGCCACAGGAAATCAAAGACCGCGTGAGCCGCTTTGCGCAACTCAGCGGCCTCCTCACCGAGAAGGGCAACCAGTTCCTAGGAGGTAGGCTGCTCCCCCGGCCAGTTCTCCTAAAGCCGGTTGTAGGCCAGCAGGTCTACGCCAGGATAAAACGCTGTCAGAAAAAGGAAAGCCAGGTCCGGCTACCGGATCCGGACAAGAAAGGCTAGTCCGAAAGTACTTACCCTTGGCGGTGCGCCCAATCTGCACCAGCTCCTCAAAGAGGGCCTTATCCCGGTTCGCCAGCCGTTTGATCTCTTTCTCCTGATCTTTGCTCTGAGCATCGAGGAGATCGAAGGCCTAGGCCCGGCTGGCGAGGGAGGAGTCGCGCTCCTTAAGGGTGGCCTCCAGCTGATCCACCTTGGACTGCTAGTCCTTGTTCTACAACCGGATGTAGGAGTTGGACTTGGTCAGCCGATCATTTGCCTTAGTCAAGCGATCGATCTCCTGCTGGGCACACACCATGACGGCTGCAAGAAACCGGCTATCAACAAAAAAGCACGAAGAAGAAGAAGAGAGTAACCAGCCACGAAAGCCGAGTAAGAGGACTTACTCTGGGAGGTCCCATTGGCGGCGGCCAACTTCTGCTCCAAGGTCTGGTTGCTCCCGGACGTGGCTTCCAGCAGCCGGATCTCCGTCACCTCCAGCTCAAGGGTGGCGGCCAGGTCCGCCAGCAAGGCGGCGGGAGAAGCATCGTCGTCAACAACATTGACGGTCAGCGACTCCTTTGCCTCCAGAACCGCCATTCGCCATTCCTCCCTCGGCTCGCTGTCGGAGTTGTCGTCCGCAATGCAATGACCACCAGCTCCTTGCCGGCTGAGGCCCTCCTTGTTCCCACGGTGGAACTACCTCCACTTTGTGGGTTTACCGCGGTGGTGTCCGGCTGCACCACCGTAGTCGACGGGGCATCTCCGGCCCCGGCTGTAGTAGCCAGATCAGCACGAGGCGGGGCGGAGGTGGAGCCCTGGGCGAAGGAGTTGGGACGGCAGCGGCAGCGGAAGGCGATGCGGCATCTGGCGCGTGGGGCGGTGCGGCATCCGGCGCGTGGCGCGGTGAGCCAGTCGCCGCTCGTGCTGGGCTGGCGGTGCCGAAGGAGACGAGCGAGCTGAAAAGCAAAAGACAAGAAAAAGGAGCAAGTAAGAAAAGCAAAAGACATAAAAAGTTGTGCAAGAGGAAAACGAGGAAGAAATGCAAGGCGAGAACAGAAGATACTCACCCCTGCACCACTGGAGGCGGCGCCTTCTTGCGGCCAAGCCAGCTAAGGGGGAGGGCACCGGTCTGGCTCCTCTTGGGGGCCGACTCCTCCACGGTGGGCCGGCTGGACCCGCTCGCTCTGGCGCCTGACCGGCTGGAGCCACTCCCCCCGACACCCGACTGGCTGGAGTCACTGTTCGTCGCACGGCGCCGAGCCGGTTCGGGACCTAGCGTGGCCTCCTCCTCCTTGTCGACCTGCACGTGGGGGTCATGGGCCAACTCGTCGTTCTGGTTAGGAAAGATGTCGGCATCCCCGTCCGTCTCCTTGCCGGACCGGCATGCGCGTGGCTTGGGAAGGTCGGGCACGAACTTCTGAAGGGGGGTCTCGCCCTCCTCCCGAATGATGCAGGGGAAGTTCTGTCAAAAGAAAAGAGGACAAGAAATCAGCCGGATGACAAGGCGGACCAAAAACAAAAAGAATCGGCTGACAAGGAACTTACCCGGGGCACGCGGTTGTCACGGCTGTACGGGGCCTGCCCGAACCTCCAGCCCTCCTCCAGCCGCTCCTTGGTGATCATCCACACCCACTCCTTGAGGTTGTCGAAGCGGGGGTCGCGGCGAGACAACTGGGTGGGATCCAGCTGGCCGTTGTAATAGCACATCTTGTGTGCGTGCTACTACAATGGCATCATCAGACGGGACATCCAGCTGAGGGTGATGTCCATGCCAGTTAAGCCGGCGGTGACGAGGGAACGCATCCGCTGCAGCATGGCGTCCGTCTCCGCCTTATTGCCATGGATCTTCAAGTCCCAGTGCTGCCGGCTGGACTCCATGTCCTGGAAAGCCGACAAGTTGATCCGGTCAACTTCGGTGACATTGCTAACATAGAAATATGACTGCTGCCATAGCCGGACCGTATCCTAGAGCTTGAACTTGGGGTGGCCAGAGTCGGAAGAGCTGGCAGAAGAGCCCGAGATCCGGCTGGATCCCGAGGTAGCAGTCGTAGAACGCGACGAAGTGCGCGAGCGTGCCGATGGCGTTGGCGCCGAGGTGGTGGAGGCGCAGATCGAAGAAGGCAAGGAAGGTGAGGAAGAAGGGATGCACGAGAAGCGCAAAGCCGTGAGCAGGGTGGGAGAGGAAGATGACCCGCTCCCCCTCCTCCGGGTGCGGCGAATCCTCCTCCGGCGGTGCCAGTCACACCTTCACCTCCATCTCTTGCGCCAGGACGCGGGTGGCGCGGTACTTCATGATGTGCTCCTCCGTGACGGAGGAGCCACACCAGGCTCCACGCTCCAAGGCCATTACGGGTTCGTTCACCATGACGGTGGGTGCTGAGTGGTGGTGGCCCGTGTCTCCGGTGATGCTAAAGGAGAGGCGCGGCTAACTCCGGCGGCAAGTGCTCACGAGGCAGCGGCGAAGCAGAAAGGACGCAGGGGAAGACTGAGGAGGCAAGGAGCGGAAGGGAGAAGCGACTCCCCTGGGCTGCATTTTAAGGACCGGGGAGGGCAACCGTCTATAGCGCCATGCGGCGCTCACTGGGCTGCGCCCCACCCCCACCACCACTCCAGATCCCGTGTGCTAGCGCTGAATGCGCAGAAGATCCCGGGCCAGGAACCGAAGCGCCAGACGACGGTTCGCGAGGCGATGTGCGACGTGACGTTACGCTACACGCCGAAGCGCAATGATGGCGCGTGCGTGGTTGGCGTCAGCGTTGATGTCATGGATAGCGCAACCGTCAGGTGTAGCCGGACACAGATTTCAAATCCAAGAGGGTGCGCGCGCACATTTCACCTAAGGGCGAAATCTACACGCGCTCGGGGGCTAGTGTCGGGGGGATGACCTCCGGATACCCCAGCTAGACAAGAACTAAGGTAGACGGTTTGCGTCCAGCTAACCGATCATAGCCGGACACGGGCAATTCGTACCGGCTACCAAACCATAGCCAGAACCAGGAAGGGTGACAAGGTTCAAGACCGGCTACACGGACGTAGCCGAATGCAATCAGGAGGACAGAGTGACGTGCTGCACAGTGCGCAGTACGCCCTGGTACAGCGACAAGACCCGCAACTACGAGGCCATACCGAAGACTTTGCGGGTGACGCTGGCACATTGGCCGGATACTGACAACAGGCTTGCACGACATTCACTATACCCACGACGACCCACACCACATGTACTTCGACGAGACATACCGTACCGAATACTGTAGATGACCAGCCGGCCGGGGCCCGCCTGTGGGACCCACCAGCCGGACTGGCCAGTGAGACCGTTGCCCCTCTACCTACATAAGGAGGGGCAAGGCTCTCGTAGCAAGGGTTGGACTCTCAGCATTTAAGAAGGTAGCTAGATCATACAGCTCGAGCAGCGATTGTACTCCATATTCTACCCTTAGTCAGATCAGCAGGAGTAGGAGCTTTACCTCACCACGAGGGCTCCGAACCTGGGTACTTCGTGTGTCTCGCTACACTAGCTCATACCCAATCTCGCTTGCGGATGTCGTCGAGAGCTTCCCTGCTAGTCCCCACACCTCTATCTAACCTTCTCAGGAACTGCCGTTCCCAATACAACGACACTGATGGTCCTTTTTCCGACTTTTTACTAGTTTTCTCTGGCGGTATGCGGTCTGGTTTTCATCAGTCTGCCGAGGTTTGGTTGACTATTTTGGTTTGTTGGTTTTCACGGTGTTCATTTTCTTAGTTCACCTTCGTTTTTTTATTTTCTGATTTTTAAATTTCCTTTATTTTCTTATTTTCAATATGAAAATTTTCAAATTTGAATACTTTTTAAATCTGAATACTTTTTTGAATTTGAATATTTTTAAAATTTGAACATTTTTACATATGAACAAATTTTATATTTGAATATTTTTCAAATATGAACAAATTTTATATCTAAACATTTTCTAATATGACTATTTTTTCCACAATCTAAACATTTATTGAATCTGAATATTTTCCAAATTTAGACATTTTAAACTTTGTGCAATTTTTCAAAACCTGAACTTATTTTATTACTGTAGCAAAAGTAGAAAATGGAAAAATAAAAAAATAAAGAAAGAAACAATTGAAATGGACCGCATGGGCATTAGAGGTGAGTGAATAGGTGCTACTCTAAATTTTAATTCTTTTTTAATTTAGGCTTGAGACAAAAGATAAATTATCTAGATATGCAACTATGGTGAATTTCCTATATGCCAACCTAGCTAGTAAGCAAGTAAAGGCGATGAGAGAAATGAGGTAACCGTAGTAGAGCATGTGGAGACGCATGATTTGTTTTACTGTAGTTCCTTTCTTATTAAGGGAAGTACATCTATGTTGGAGAGGTGGACGGTACTAAGACCACCACGCCATAGTAGGCCTCACACTGTTCTCCGATGGATCTCGCCATAACTGGACTGATCCACCTTCCCACTATGGTACCCTTCAAGACGGGAACCATTGCCTTTACAACTATATTGGGGCACACATCCACAACCAAATTGGAGGCTCCCGAGATGACAACAAGCTGCCACAAGAAACAAGTTTATCCAATCACACAAACAGAGATCTAGTAATTCAAGAAAAACACTAGATCAAAGGGGACCTCAAATGAATGAGGGAAAAAGAAGATCGCTTGGTGATGATGAAGATCAAGGCCTCCTCCTTCAATCCCCCAAAAATCGAGGCATTTGTATGGTTTGAAGTGGAGATCTTGTGGAATGAGTTTCAGCAGTGTAGAGTAATTTCGTGGACGTCAGCTACTCTAGGTTGAAGATATGGAGGGGTATATGTACCCCCCTCCTGAAATGATGTTGTTGGAATCAACTAGGGGTGGATTATCCGGCCCTAGTGAGGGGCAGATAATCTAGCTGAGGGCAAAAGTTCGGTCTGGTGGCAATAATCCCGGCCAAAACTCCGCCCCCCCTTTTGAGCGTCGCGCCTCATGACCTTTGTAAAATTCCTGGGGGGCGGATAATCCGGCCCGCCAGGAGGGGAGGATTATCTGCCAAGACAAAAAATCCGGGCCTGGCCGGAAAATCTGGGGATTCTCCGCCCCCTCTCTTAGCGTCGCGCCTCACGACCTTTGAGAAATTCCTAGGGGGGATTTTCTAGCCCGCCAGGAGGGGCGGATTATCCGGCCAGGATGTGACACCCCCGGGATTAGGGCTAGACAAATCCCAGACCTCTGTCTGATATAAGCCGAACCTAAATCTCAGAAGCATATAAAGGAAGAACCGGTAACATTACAGTGACCCTACGACTCAAAATTTATTACAGCAAGCTCATAACTGAGCGAAGAACTGAAATATTACAAGCAGAGGTCACTGACCACAAACATCAAACAAAGGAAGGCAAATTATGCTATTAAGTATAGCAAACTTAACAAATAGCCTAAGAGGCATGAAGCATAACGATGACGTCCCAATCCATAGATTCCAGGCTGCCGACCGGGAACCCCAAGCTACTTGTCGATGTCGATGTCGTAACAAACTCATCTTCTATGGTAACACTTACCTGCTACAAAAGTATCAACAGAGCAAGGCTAAGTACAGGGTGTACTCCGCAAGACTTCTGGTTGGTGGGGTTACTTTGCGTAAAGCTATCTTTCTTTGCAAAAGAGAGAGGAGGATCTTGACTAAGTAGAACCTTTTAAAAGGGGATCAGAAAAAAATATCTCTAGCCTTGATCTTCTTCTTCTAATATCCACCGAATCTTTATCAACTGAACCTATCAACTAGGATCACCCCCTTGATCCCTAAGGAAGCATCCTTAAGCACCCTTTAATTACTTGCTAAGTTTTATGATTAGGTTATAGTTCTCTATGATCATCATGTCCGTTCCCAAGTCGTCCATAACCGTGGACACGGCTTTTCGAAAAGTTTAGTAACCCTGTAGGGGTGCACAACTTTACCCACACGTACCAACCGATTCTTAATGTCAAGCTATAAGCCCTCTTCCTTGGAAGGCCAGCAGAGAGTGGTTGGCCACAACCTTTACCTTGCTTTCGCTAAGACCATGAGTCGTGCCCTAAGGAGATGCTGCCATAACGGGTCAAGTCCCGAAGCCGGTCCCTAGAGATGTGTGCGGTGAACAAGATTACGGGGGCCTCGCCTCTCTTGCTCCCGGCCATGCTTACTTACCTGTATGAATGCACCTCCTTCACCACCTTCGAGAACAACCAGAATGCATATGTCGAATGGAACGCCCGAACTATGTGACTCGTGGAATCTACTAGGAAAGTTAGTTGGTCGAGGGGGTTTCCAGGCCCCCGTGTGGTTGTACGCTCGTCTTGTATCAAGAGGCAAGAACTCAGGTCCTAGTGGTGGAAAGCATGGGACTGCAAAAACCACAACCCAACATGGCCTCCCATACGAGCCTTAGCCTGTTTAACTTTCATCTCTGATCGTACCGCGTCCTCCTATCATACTAGGTTCATTCGCAGCTCTGATTCATTAACTGGATGGACCAGCGGTAACAACTAAGCATGACTAAGTGCAACATATATATCAGTTCTAGCGAAGCTCATAAGCCAAATCATAGTTATGATAGGAGCAGTGGATCAGGGAATATAGACTACAAAGGAAACATACATCAGATAGGATTACTATTGATGGGTTCTGTAGCAGAAAACAAAAAAATTCTATCTACACGAACACTAATACCTTGACCTATACTATGTAGACATAAGTAACGGAAGAGGAATATGGTATTCATACCTTTGAAGACCGAGGCACGCCTTATGCAGGAAGGCGTATATTGATGAAGCCGAGCAGCTCCAAGCACCCCAAGTGTGGTGCCTCTGAAGTACTACACACGTCCGGTGTAGGCGGCGTCTCCCAGGATCCGGTCGAGCTGAGTAGCAGAAGAAGAAGATGCTGGACCAAAGATCACACGACGGTAGTGTGAAGGTGGAGAACTCAAATCCCTCGAGGTCCTCCCCAATATTACGGAGAAGTCCTCAAAGGAAAATGAGAGAGATAATGAGAGATTTGGATGCCTCCAAAGGGGTGGGAGGAGACCCCTATATATAGTAGGAGGGGGGTTGCACCACCCAGGGGTCAGGCGGTGTGGGACTAAACCCCACACCCGCCGGCCACCTAGGGGTTCCCGCCAGCCCTAGGTGGGCCCCACTTGGGTGGCCCACCAAGCCAAGGCTAGCCGGCCCCTTCTCCCTAGGCGCCTTGCCCTATTGGGCCTCCCTTTGGGTGAGACCCATTAGCATTAGGAAGCCTTTAATAATAAAATAAAAAATATTTATTTAATATTAATTCTCCAATTAACATTCAAATACATATATTATCATATTCCTTTACTTCGGAACTCCTTCCGGACCCCTTCCGATCACCATCGGATGTTACCCGGAACTATTCCGGTTTCTCTCTCACTATTTCTCCTACGGTACCTCATCTATCCCTAAGCGCCCCCACCCTTAAGCATGACATCCTTCGGTTCGGGAACACTCCGAACATGATTGAGAATCCTCTCATATCAATGATCATCAGCGTGACCTACATGCCCATGATGACCCCCGTGCATTCCACGAATCTTATCGCTCGAACCATGAATAGTCGTTTCTCGTTCCCTTTGCCACTTGATACCTAGTTCATCCGAGACTTGATCTTTGGTATCTCCATACCTTAGTTCGATCTTGTTACCGATGAACTTGTTTACTCGTTCCCATGTTGTTGCATTCCGTGACCCAGTCACACGCTTGCAAGCTTTGTTAATGCAACGTCACCAAGATGGCCACATATGTATCTATCCGTTACATGGACTGGAAAATCCTGGTCTTGATATGTACTCCTCTACGTGCTCCTTTGGGAAACCTGAGTGGCACCTTTTCGATCACCCAGTCATGGTATGATACTTGATAACCATCTAAGCTCCCTCCAGAACGGTGATTTACATTATCTCATAGTCTAAGGGTCAGGTTGCGAGGTTTCATGCGTTTTATCATCCATGGTGAACTTTGTAACTAGATCTCATTGAGATACAACTATCGGATGTTTATCTATCATGTCATTCAACCAATGACGTGACCTCATTGTCAATTGGCATAAATGCCCATGATCTTGAAACCCAGATCATCCTCATGACCAATGAACTAGTTCCCTAGAGGTAACTAGAGACACAATTTGTTTACATAACACACGTGTATTAACATTTCGTATTAATATAGTTATAGCACTGTATGAAACGTATTATGAACATATAGGAGATATATCAAACAATACACTTTATTATTTGCCTCTAGGGCATAACTCCTTCAGTCTCCCACTTGCACTAGAGTGCAAATTAATCTAGTTTACAATAGGCAGGAACCTAACACCAATGGCATCCCGTTGTTGTTCGTTCTTCACTTGTATGAGAGCTTTAGTCAACGGATCTGCCACATTTAGATCCATGTGCACTTTGCAAATCTTGATTTCACCTGCGTCAACGTTTTGCCGGATGACGTGAAATCGTAGCTTGATGTGTTTGGTTGTGGAATGAGTTATTGGTTCCTTTGCGTTTGCAATAGCGCCCGTGTTGTCACAATAGATCATCACGGGGTCTTGTGCACTTGGAACAACTCCCAGTTCAATGACGAAATTCCTTAGCCAAACAACCTCATTCATCGCATCAGCAACAATGATGTATTCCGACTCCATTGTTGTTGGGGATATACTTTCTCGGTATCCTCACAGTTCCTCGCTGACTAGGGTGGCCCACTTCGGGTTAGAGCTTTGCTTCACGGGTAGCCCAGTCAGAGAGAAGAGACGGAGTCCAATCCGGCTACGGGAAGGCCCAGAAGACTTACCGACATAGGCCCACAGTGTTACTTGTAGTTTAAGATGTACTCTGTAACCGAATCTTAGTCGTAGCCGGATAGATCTCTCCTGTAAACCCTAGGCTGGATATCTATATAAGCCGTCCTAGGGAGAGCCTTTAGGGCACCCCTTACAATCACAATCTCAACTCGCACAGGCGAACCCTTGTAACCCATATTCTGGCTCTGTCGTATTACTGGATTGCTAGCAGGAGTAGGATCCGTCCAAAGGCAGCGGATTCGAACCTGGGTAAACTTGTGTGCTCACCGTCCCGAAACACCGTACGTCTCACACCCCTCTCTTCCGCACGCCTCGAGGACCCCCTCATGGCATACTTGTCATCAATCCGATGACAGTTGGCGCCCACCGTGGGGAAGTGAGCTTCAGATCTGTGTTCCGAGCGGAATCTACAAGAATCGGAATCGGCGAGACTATCGCCGTCAGTCGCATCCTCTACGCCAGCGACATCCCTCTCATCATTCTCGACGAGACTTGGATTCCGGCTAGGGAAGCCGTGACCACCTACACCATCATGTCTTTTGGCGAGATCGATGTTTACATCGGCTTTGCTGAACCTGCCCCACCCACCCCAGCGGTGATGATAGAGGCAGAAGAAATTTCTAGGTCCCCTTTGTCTGCGGAGGCGGCAGAGTTCCGGATCACAGAAGCCCCTAATCCCACCGAACCTGCACCAATCGCGGAGATAGTGCAGAAAGATGAACCTGAAGTAGATCTTGCTTACAGCCAAGGCAGACGCCGAACGGCTGGTCAAGACGTGCAAAGGCTGCCAAAAGTATGCCAAATAAGCTCACGTTCCGGCTGATCAGCTGCGAACAATACCTATAACATGGCCTTTCACGGTCTGGGGGCTTGACATGGTAGGACCGTTTAAATGGTCTCCAAGTGGATTTACTCACCTCTTAGTGATGGTGGATAAGTTCACCAAATGGATTGAGGCTAAACCCGTCACTAGTTGTGATGGAGCAATAGCCAAAAGATTTGTCGAGGATGTTATAATCCGGTATGGTTATCCGCATAGTTTAATCAAGGACAACGGGAGTAACTTGACGAATTCTGCAACAAACAAAATATCCGGCTTGACATTGCGTCAGTCGCACATCCACTGGCTAATGGACAAGTCGAAAGAGCAAATGGTTTAATCCTACAAGGCCTAAAACCGAGACTCGAAGCACCACTACGACGTGCTGCGGGGGCTTGGGCAGAGGAATTACCTTCTATAATATGGACTTTACGAACAACTCTGAACATGTCAACCGGATACACACCTTTCTTCTTGGTCTATGGCGCAGAAGCAGTTCTTCCTAGTGATTTGATTCACACTTCTCCTAGAGTGGCCGCGTATATCGAAGAGGATGCCGAGATTTCTCGACAAAATGATCTTGACTTAGTCAAAGAAGTTCGTGTTGTTGCTGAAATGAGATCAATAGCCTATCATCAGAAGTTACGCAAGTATCATAGCCAGAGAGTCAGAAACAGATCTTTCAATAAGGGCGATTTGGTTCTCCGGCTTGTGCAACAAAGAAAGCACAAACTTTCCCCAGTATGGGAAGGGCCCTTCTTGGTTAGTCGAGTATTGCACAATGGTTCATACTACCTAACTGATATGAGGCCAGTCAAAGAAAGACCTGCTACTAAGAAGAGAAAGAGAGCTGGAGGTAGTACAAATCCGGATGAGTTAGACAGACCGTGGAATATTCCTCAGCTATGTCCCTTTTATTCTTAGTTTATTCTTCTTTGTAATCATATATATGTAATGTTCTGTGAGAAATAAAAGTCTTGGTTGCCGCAAGTTTTTTCTGAGAAGTTTTTACCATCTTATTTCCGAATGATCATGTCACAGTCGAAAATCCTAGAATGCTTGAAAGTACTTTATGCTCATGTTCGTTCTGGTTTAGATTTCTGATTCTAAAATTGCTACCCTTGGGTATAACTCTAAAGTTTCTAGTCTTTACTTTGGTTATTTGTCTGATTACCGGATGCGGGTATTTTCAGAGTAGTGAATTGTTGGTACTAGAAGCCGGCTTTGTTTCCAAGTTTAAACTGGTTTAGCAATTGAGCTCCGTTGCTCGGCAAAGTTTCCGTGCTGAAAGTTTAGCCGGCACATGATGACCCATAAGTATAGGGGGTGTATCGCAATATTTTCGATAAGTAAGAGTGTCGAACCCAACGAGGAGCAGAAGGTGCTGGCTAGTGGTATGGATCAGGAATTCTCTGCAAATACTTAGCAAATGGATTTTTAGGGGTTTTCAATAAAGCAAGTAAACAAAGTACGAGTAAATAAAAGACAGTAGGAATAAATGCAGCAAGTGTCCCAATCCTTTATGCAGCAAAGGACAAGCTGGTTGTATTACTTAAGATGACCAAACGTTCTCGAGGACACATGGGAAGACTGTCAAGTGCTTTCGCTTCATATAGCTGATTAATCTTCTCTAGCTTCCTAAGTGTTGTGTGGGTGAACCTGTGCTAATGTACCGCCCCATCCAAGAATAATACATACTTGTGATTAAACCCCTTGCAAACATCCGTAAGTACAAGAAAGTATTTAAGGTAGAAACCTAACCACAACTTTAAACTCTAAGACCCTTACGTCCCTTGTGCAATGGTTTCCTAACGGGGGTTCAGGTTTCTGTCACTCCGGCAACCCCTACGATTAGTAGCCAAATACACAATGCATTCCCCTAGGCCCATATAGGTGAAGTGTCATGTAGTCGACGTTCACATGACACCACTAGAAGAAGTACACCACAACTTAAATAACAATCTATTGAATCTTTCTCAACACAATTCCACTACTAACAACAAGACTTCTCCCATGTCCTCAAGAACAAAATGAACTACTCACAAGACATCATATGGATCATGATCAGAGATGGAATAATGATGTATAATAATCTGAACATAAACAATAATTCAATGGTTCACTCAATAGCATCAACTACGAAGAGTAATCAACACCGGGAAAGTTTCCCCTATGAACTAATGCAAGATTCAACGCAATTGCTACAACAATATGGAGATGGTGATGAGGGTGCTGATGGTGATGGTGGTGGTGGTGATGATGATGATGATCCCGATGAAGTCCAGCTTGATGGTGGTGTTGATGGCGACAATCTCCCCTCTCCAGGAAGGAATTCCCCCGGCAGAAATCTGTCTACCGGAGAGATCTTTCTCTCTCGGTGTTTTCCGCCCCGCAGAGGCGGCGGAATCTTTCTGTGGTCGCTCCCCGAGTCTTAGGTTTTCGGGAGGTTGATATACGCCAGAGGGGAGAGGCTGGAGTGGGTCAGGGCGGCCACACCACCTCCAGGCGCGGCCCAGGCCTGCCCGCACCATGGGGTGGTGTGGGCCCCCTGTGGCCCACCTCCACTCCATCTTCTGGCATCCTTAGTCTTCTGGAAAAATAGGATTTTCCATATATTTTCCCGGATTTTCTGATTTTCGTGAATTTGGCCTCCAAATAGCACCTTTTCCATCAGAATCCTGACTGCAGCGGTCCATGCTCCAAAAGTCATCAACCATGCAAAAATAGATGAAATAACATAAGTATCACCTCTCAATACGAAATATATCAATGAATAACAGTGAATTAAGACATAGAATAGTGATGCAAAATGGACGTATCAGCTCACGAAAGGGATGAGGCGGAAAGCCAGATAAACGATAAGTACAGACAAAAAAGTACAAGTGCTTATGTAAACATTTCAGGCACACAAAAATTTAAACCAAAAGTGTTGAATAGATTAAAACTTAGCACTAGCAAAAGTATCATACTGCATATTTACAGACCCATAACGTTTTTAGAATAACACATTTGTTTTTGATAATCTATGATGCAGGAGAAGAGGTAGGAGCTGCCGGCTCACTGGACACATTAGCCGCACTCTGATAACGATCCGAGATGTCCAAATCCGATGTGGTTTGTTCATCGTCGGAAGCTTCAGCTGCTTCTTCGGGAGGCGGAGGTGGCGTGTCCATGCGGTTGAAGAAGGGAGTGTCGTAGCTGGTTAAGTCAGCTACATGACACCCATATCCGACGCAGGAGTCCATGATGGCCTTGATGTCTTACTCCTGTCCGTCTTCGTCCACCTTATAGTACCCTCTCATTACTTGCCAGATTTCCATGCTTCCATGGTGGCTCATAACCATTGTGAGGGCGTTCTACGCCGCTGATCACGCATAGGACATGTTCCAGTCCCGGACGAGTTGCGGCATCTCCTTTGCCTTGTCCCGCATCTGAAAGTCAGACATGCTATGCATGTCCGGAACCTTGAGAGCTTCGCCAATATCCTCAATGGATTGGCGGAAGTCATGAAGAAAATCACCGACTTGGGTAAGCCGGTGGGTGCGGGGCTCGGTAGAGGTGGAGTCTGTCAAGTTCAGAGGACCTATGCGTATAACGCAAAACAGAAAAATAAATCCGACATCGAAAGATTCGAAGAATGTAGACAAGTCAGAAAGACGGAAACATACCAAAGATGACGTCATCAACTTTGGTCTTCTCTTCACAAAGACTCCGGAGTTTAGCCCGGAGCGCCTCGGAAATATCCTTCTCTCTAAATAGCTCGCTGTTGAGATTCGAGATTTTCTTCTCGTGGAGTGCAATCTTGCGATCACGCTCCACGGTGGCCATGGAGGAGGATTCGAGAACTTGAGCAATGCTCTTCTCATGATACGCCTTAAGTTGGTCTAGCTCTTGGCAGAGATCCTTGTTTTCCACCACCAAGGTCTTCAGATTCTCGGCCTCTTCGATCATAGCACAGGACTGCTTCACCAGTGTTGTAAGTCAAAAAGAATAACAGTTCAGCAAAAATTATTCGACTATGAAAAATCAAGACAAGGTTTGAGTCTCGGAAAGTTCACCTTCGGCCTCATCCTTGGAAACTTTAAGCTCAGCATTTTTAAGTCGGAGAGCTTTGATCTCTCTCCGCTTATTGCAGATATTCTTCAACAATTCCTGGTTATATGAATTAACTTTCTGTAAGTCAGAATACCCAGAGTCAGAAGTAATTGCGCTGGTTGTAATAGATCGACTTGAATGCGTCTTCATTCAAGTTCCATTTCAAGGGCCCCCCTCAATGTGTATTCGACTACTCATTACGGAACCACCGATTGATCCGATTAGACTTCCCGCAGGGTTATTGTAGCTAATATCAGCATGAGCCTTGGGGGCTATACTAGTTCATTCTTTGGCATCCTAATGAAGCATAAATCCGGATCTACTATCCAACTTCATGCTTGGGGGCTAGAGGATATGACATAAAATATAGTAAAGGAAAAGCATGAGTTGGAATTCCGACTTACATGATGTTCATGTGTGAGCTTGCTCAGGCACATGTTCACCTCAGTAGTAACCTTCTCGGCGAGGGTCAGTGGAATAACCAGAGGTGGTGGAAGCACACCAGCTCTTAGTCCCTCGTCGCGAAGGCGTACTTGTTCAAGAAGTTTGGAGTACTTGATGTCCTCCGCTTCTTGTGCTTCTTCTTCGACAGAGAGATTACGGCTTTCCAGGCATTGCTAGGCCAGCCGCTGGATTTCCTCCGCAGATTTCTGAGACAAGCCAAATTTGGCAAGTCCCGGATTGTTCAGGAGATTTTCGGCGAAGGTCTCTGCCGAGGGATCATTACTCGAAGAGGGTTCACCCTTATCAAAACCTGAGCCACCCATAGTGGCGTCAGTCTGCGACTCAAGGGTCGCTGGCTCTTTTGAGGGAGCCGGATCTTCTGCGACAACCGAGGATGGAGTAATCACCAGCGTTGCAGAAGATTGAGGGTCAGGAGTCGGAGGAGTTGTGGTAGGCAAAGCCATGGTTAGCTTCGTCTGACGCAGGGGCTTCGAGATGTTCCCCTTCCCCTTGCCCTTGATACTGCTTAGCTCTGAGAAAGTAATCGAATAAATAACATTATATCTCGGAAGAAGTTACCGGTAAAGTACAAAGGCGGAAGTTGTGTGGAAAGTTACCTCTTCACAACTGGCACTTCCTTTGTGCCGACAGCCACTGTCAGAGCTTTACGCTTCTTGGGCACAACGTCCGGCAGTGGGACCAGTTCCTCCTCCTGAGAAAACTCCGGAGGATATCCTTCGATAGGAGCCAGTTCCAACTCGGGGAGGTCGGCAAGCTGAAAACAAGATAATATCTCAGTGTTGCGAAATAACTTAAAGGTGAAACACATAAAAAGGGTTTACTGCTCAAAGCTTACCGGCACTACAGGGTCTTCCGCTGTGTGCATGTCTAGAGATAAATCCGAAATCTTTCTCTCGATCCGCTCCTTTATCAGCCATTTGATCTGGCTTATGTAGTCATATGGCTTTAAGGCCTTGGGGCTGATGCGGAGGGAGTCTTGTTTTGACGCCATGATGGAATGCATCAGTCGGTCACCATGGTGCTGGAGAGGCTGGATCCGGCATGCCACCCAGCACTGGACCAGGTCGGACCCTCTCAGGCCCTTGTGCTTCATTTGATACTCGATCCGCCTCTTGGCGAGGAGCAGATCATCGCTGAGATCCGGAGGAGCCTCTTCCCAGGATGCTTGGGGCGTGGCGGCTCCATCAATGAAAGCCGGCAAAGCAGTAGCTTTGCCAGGAGCAGGAATATCCTTATGATAAAAGAAGGTAGCCGGCCACGGTTTGACCGACTCACTAGCTAAAACCCTAGGATAGACCGGTCATGTCTAATCGAATGACTAATTGTGCCGGTAATATAAGGATTACCGGCAGTGATAGAGTTTCTCCGGACATAGAAGTAAAACCGGAAGAGAGTGAGACTTGGCCTAATGCCGAGATACCCCTCACACAAAGCTGCATAGGCGCTCATCTCTAAAAGAGAGTTTGGGGGAGATGGTGAAGCTGAACGCCATAATGGTCTATCACCTTGGAAAAGAATTCCGAGGGAGGGAAAGACAAACCTCTGTCGAGGTGGGTGCCGAAGTCCTTCGCTCTCCACGCCGCTGAGCTTGGTGTCGTCAAGGACCCATGGGATCCAGACGCCGCGATTGCTTTCTTTCTCTGCTGCCACCACCGCTGCGGCCCCAGCTAAGCCGGATGATGAAGAAGAAGCCATTCTTCCGGTGCGCCGGTGACCTTAGATGGGCGGCGCTGGGAATCTGGAGGCAAAGGAGCTCTACGCGCGAGGGAGAAGTGGAGGAAAAGGAAACGGCATGGGAATAGGTGAAGAAGATGAGGGAAAGGTAATCCTTACCCCTTATAACCACCGAACCGTGCCAAGATTCGTGCAAATGGCATAGTGTAAATGCCACGCATCGTGGAAAGAACTGGGAAGCCCCCACGCGATGATTATGCCACCTCGATCTCCGCGCATGCCTTGAAACGGTGCCTCGGTTCTGCGAACGGCAGACCCACCAACAGTCGTGCTGACAAGATGTCTGTTAGAAGACGTGACTTGACCATGACCAGTGTTAGATGACATCAGATACCAAGATCTGGCTTAGTTTGAATATCAAGCTAGAAAATCCGAATAACGTACTAATAGGTCTGACTTACTTTTGAGACCCGGATCATATCTTTTGTTTTGAAGTTTCAGGAACCCTTCAAGATTCCGCAAGCCGAAGATCAAGCTAGATGATGATGAATCCGACTTTGGATCTTGGAGACTTCCGGGGGCTGCTGTTGGGGATATACTTCCCGGGTATCCTCACAGTTCCTCGCTGACCAGGGTCGCCCACTTCGGGTTAGAGCTTTGCTTCACGGGCGACCCAGTCAGAGAGAAGAGACGGAGTCCAATTTGGCTACGGGAAGGCCCAGAAGACTTACTGACATAGGCCCATAGTGTTACTTGTAGTTCAAGATGTACTCTATAACCGACTCTTAGTCATAGCCGGATAGATCTCTCCTGTAAACCCTAGGCCGACTATCTATATAAGCCGTCCTAGGGAGAGCCTTTAGGGCACCCCTTACAATCACAATCTCAACTCGCACAGGCAAACCCTTGTAACCATATTCTGGCTCTGCCGTATTACTGGATTGCTAGCAGGAGTAGGATCTGTCCAAAGCCGGCGAATTCAAACCTGGGTAAACTTGTGTGATCACCATCCCAGAACACCGTACATCTCACACCCCTCTCTTACGCACGCCTCGAGGACCCCCTCATGGTGTACTTGTCATCAATCCGACGACAATTGTAGATTGTGCAACTACCGGTTGCTTCTTGCTCTTCCAGCTTACCGCCCCACAATTAACCAAAAACACAAATCCCGTCTAAGACTTCGAGTCATCGGGATCTGAGTGCCAGCTTGCATCCACCTAACCAATTATGTTTAGAGCTTCATCATTACCTCCATAGACTAGGACCATATCCTTTGTTCTCCTGAGATACCTTAGGATATTTTTCACAGCTGTCCAGTGATCCATTCCTGGATTACTTTGGTATCGGCTCGCCAAACTGAGATCCAATGCCACATCAGGTCGAGTACTTAGCATTTCATACATGACAGATCCTTTGGCTGAAGCATAGGGGATATAAGACATCCTTTCTCTATCAACATCCATTACCGTACATTGAGATAAACTCAGTATGCTACCTTTTGTTATAGGTGCCAAACCTCTTTTGGCATCCTCCATTTTGAACCTCTTCAAAATCTTCTCAGGGTAAGTACTTTGACTTAATGCAATCAGGCGTCTTGATCTATCTCTATTGATTTTGATGCCTAATATGTATGTAGCTTCACCTAAGTCCTTCATGGAAAATTGACTACTCAAATATGCTTTCACGCTTCTCATAAGATCCACGTAGTTTCCCATGAGCAATATGTCATCCACATATACTACTAGGAATACAACTGAGCTCTCACTTGCTTTCTTGTAAACACAGAACTCTTGTTGATTTTGGACAAATCCAAAACTCTTAATCACTTGATCAAAACGTTGGTTCCAGCTCTAAGATGCTTGCTTCAATCCATAAATGGACCGCTGAAGCTTGCACACCTTTCTAGCATCCTTAGGATCAACAAAACCATCAAGTTGCATCATATACAACTCTTCATCAATGTGACCATTGAGAAATGCGGTCTTGACATTCATCTGCCAAGTTTCATAGTCGAAATGAGCAGCAATTGCTAGTAAAATCCGGTCATCCTTAAGCATCACTACGAGAGAGTAAGTCTCATCGTAGTCGACTCCTTGAATTTGTCAAAACCCCTTTGCGACAACATTACCATTCGCATCTGTCTTTTTCTTAAAGATCCATTTATTTTCCATGGCCTTGCGGCCTTCCAAAAGATCTACCAAGGTCCAAACTTGGTTCTCATACATGGATCCTATTTTGGATTTCATGGCTTCTAGACATTTCTCGAAGTCAGCACTATCCATTGCTTCTTTGTAGTTTGTAGGTTCTTCCTGTTCATCTAGGATGACAGACATCACAAGGCTACTATACCAATTAGGAGTGGCACGAACTCTTCTAGACCTGCGAACCTCAGGTGTGTCGACGTTGTTGTTTTGATCATCATCATTGGATTCTTCCTCCATGTAGGAGAGCGGTTTCGAAACAGCTTCTGTTGTGCCACTCGGAATTTGGAGAGAAGGGTTAACAACTTCATCTAACTCAATTTTCCTTCCACTAACTCCTTTAGCAAGAAACTCTTTCTCGAGAAAGGTGCCGCCTTTCGCGACAAACGTTTTGCCTTTGGCCTGGTTGTAGAAAGTATACCCAACTGTTTCCCTTGGGTACCCCACAAATATACATTTCTGATTTGGCTCGAGTTTGTCAGGCTGTAGTTTCTTGACGTAAGCCTCACATCCCCAAACTTTCATAAATGACAACATTGTCTTCTTTCCGTTCCATATCTCATATGGGGTTGTCTCCATGGATTTGGATGGTGCTCGGTTCAAAATAAAAGCAGCGGTTTCTAACGCATATCCCCAAAATGATACGGACAAATCAGTCAAAGACATCATGGACTGCACTATCCAATAGAGTACGGTTACGTCGTTCTGACACACCATTACGCTGTGGTGTTCCAGCTGGAGTAAGCTATGGGATTATCCCACAGTCCTTTAAGTGCATGTTAAACTCATAACTCAAATACTCGCCTCCCCGATCCGATCGAAGATGCTTGATTCTCTTGTAAAGTTGATTCTCTACTTCCTTTTTAAATTCCTTGAACTTTTCAAAGGTTTTAGACTTGTGTTTCATTAAGTAGATATATCCATATCTACTCAAATCGTCAGTAAAGGTAACAAAATAACAATACTCATTGCGTGTTGAGACACTCATTGGCCCACATACATCCGTATGTATGATTCCCAGTAGGTCTGCAGCTCTCTCCATTGTGCCGAAGAAGGGTGTCCTAGTCATCTTTCCCATAAGGCATGGCTCACATGTATCAAGAGATTCGAAATCTAATGATCCAAGAAGTCCTTCTGAATGAAGCTTCTTCATGCGCTTTACGCCAATGTGACTAAGATGGCAATGCCACATAAACATGGAATTATCATCATTATGCCTACAACGTTTAGCATCAATATTATGGATGTGAGTATTTCAATCAAGATCTAGTAAGAATAAACCAATACTCATAGGCACATGAACATAGAAAACGTCATCCATATAAATAGAACAACCATTTGTTCCAGATTTAAACGAATAATGAACTTGCAATAAGCAAGATCCACTTACAATATTCATACTCAATGCGGGTACATAGTAGCATTTATTCAAAACTAGAATTAGTCCCGACGGCAGATGTAGAGATAACGTGCCGATGGCCACTACATCGACTTTCATGCCATTGCTGACGCACATCGTCACCTTGTCCTTCCCCAGCCGCCTCTTACTCCGCAGCTCCTGCTAAGAGTTACATATGTGAGCAACAGAACCGGTATCAAATACCCAGGTGTTGCTCCTGGCATTGGTAAGGAACACATCTATAACATGTATATCACATATACCTTTGTCTTTGGCGGCTATCTTGTCGGCTTTCATGTCCTCAATGTACTTGGGGCAATTGCGTTTCCAGTGCCCGTCCCCTTTGCAGTAATAACACGTGGTTCCGGACTTAGGGCTGGGCCTAGTAGCCTTAGAGGTGTTGACAACTGGTTTACCATCCTTCTTTGGCTTGTTGCCCTTTCCCTTTTGCCTCGACCTTTTAAAGTTAGTGGTTTTATTGACCATTAACACCATGTGCTCTTTCTTGATTTCGACCTCAGCAGTTTTGAACATGGCGAACACTCCAGCAAGGGTCTTAGTCATCCCTTGCATGTTGTTGTTCATCACAAAGCTCTTGTAGCTAGGGGCAGCGAGTGCAACACCCTATCAATCGCAAGATATTCCGGGATTTTGCAATCCAGAGCATTCAAGCGCTTAACGTAGCCAGACATTTTGACTCCATGCTCACTAATACTGTTGTGCTCTTCCATCTTGGCAAAGAAGAAGAGCTCGGAAGCATGATACCTCTCTTCACGAGCCTGTGGAGCAAAGACAGCCTTGAGATCTTCAATGGTCTCAAAAGCATTCATCTTCTCAAAACGCTTTTGCAGCTCCGGCTCCATGGCATAGAGCATTCCACTTTGGATGAGGGAGAAGTCATCCGCCTTGAACTGCCAGACATTCTTTTCGTCCTGGGAGGTGGAATCTGCAGGCTTAGCTAGAAGCTCAGCCTCAATGACATAAGTCAACTTGTAGGGGACTAGGAGGATCCTAAGATTGCGGAACCATGCGGTGAAGTTGATTCCATCAGTTTTCAGCTTGTCCTTCTCGAGGAAAGTGCTAAGGTTGAAGGTGGGTGTGATACATTGCAAATGTATCTATAATTTTTGATGTTCCATGCTTGGTTTTATCCACTTTTTTGTGTTTTGTTCCAACTTTGGAGTACTTTTATTATGATTTCTTGGACTAACCTACTAACAAGAGCCACAGTGCCAGCTGCCAGAGTGCCTATTTTTCCGGAAGTCATCAGATGCCAGAGTACGAGACGGAGAGGGGATAGGGGGAACCACACCACCTAGCCACGTGGCCCAGCCTGGCCCGCGCCAGGGGGTGGTCTGGCCACCTCCGGCACCCCCTCGGCCTCCCCTTCCGCCTATAAGATTCCCTCGGGACGAAAACCCTAGGTACCCGATCAAAAATCCACGAAAGAGTCTATAGCCGTCGTCATCTCCATCCCTAGATCGGGAGGGATCTGAAGATCTTCCTGACACCTTGTCGGAGAGGGGAATTCACCCTGGATGCCTTCTTCATCACCATGCAAGCCTCCGGTGTGATGCGTGAGTAGTTCATCCTTGGACTACGGATCCATGTAGTAGCTAGATGGCTGGTTCTCCTCCTTTGTGCTTTCATGTTTAGATCTTGTGAGCTCCGTTCATGATCAAGATCATCTATTTGTAATTCTACATGTTGTGTTTGCGGGGATCCGATGGATATTGAGATGCTATTTCAGATTGATTATTGATTCTATCATGTCTTTGTTATTTGTGATCTTGCATGCTTTCCGTCGTTAGTAGCTATCTCGGACAAGTAGATGCTAGCAACTCCAAGAGTTAGTATTTATGCTCGATAGTGGGTTCATGCTTCTGGTAATCTGGGGAAGTGACAGAAATCTCTAAGGTACTAGATGTGCTGTTGCTACTAGGGATAAAACAACAATCCTTTGTTCATAGAACAATCGTATTGTTTACTTTACACGCAGTTCATAAAGCAATAATCTGTTGCTTGCAACTTAATACTAGAGGGGGTTCAGATGATAACCTGAAGGTGGATTATTAGTCATAGATGCAGTTGGATGGTGGTCTATGTATAATGTTATAATGCCCAATCGAATCTCAAAGGAGTCAAGATGATTAGTATATGCTTGTATTGCCTTCTCGATGTTTGTCAATTGCCCCACTGTAATTTGTTCACCCAGCATGTTATCTATCTTAAGGAGAGCCACCTCTAGTGAACTATGGATCCCGGTCCTTTTCTTTACATACAATCTATAAACTGTTTACTGCTTTGTGTTTACTTTCTGCAAACTATTACTTCTTCCATTCGATACGTTTAATCCTTTGTTTTCAGCAAAACACGGTGAGATTGACAACCTCATCGCAAGTTGGGGACAGAGTTCTGTGGTTGTGTTGTGCAGGTCTCCACGTTGCTACTAGCATCGGTAGTGCACCCTGCCAAGGCTCAGCTAGCAACACCTTTGGGGTGTTTCCTTGCTCCTACTGGTTCGATTAAACCTTGGTTTCATAACTGAGGGAAACTTGCTGTTGTGCTCATCATACCTTCCTCTTAGGGTTCCCAATGAGCTCTACATCAACACCGCACCAGCATTTTTCTGGCGCCGTCAACACTGAGCCATCAAGCATTTTTCTGGCGCCGTTACCGGGGAGTCAAGGACATCTTCACAAGGGGAGTCCCTCATAACCAATCTCTTTACTTTGTTATTTTTGTTTTGCTTAGTTTCTTTTTGTTTTGTTTGCTTGTTTCTTTATCAAAAACACACAAAAATAGTTTGACAAGTTTGCTTTCTTATTCAAAAACACAAAAAAATGACTACTCTTGAAAACACTAAGTTGTGTGACTTCACTAGCACCAACAACAACGATTTTATGAGCACACCTATTGCTCCACCTGTGCCTGAAGATGCTTTCTTTGAGATAAAACCTGCTTTACTCAATCTTGTTATGAGAGAACAATTTTCTAGTATTGGTAATGAAGATGCTGTTGCCCATCTAAATAATTTTGTTGAACTTTGTGAGATGCAAAAGCATAGGGATGTAGATGGTGATATTATTAAGCTGAAATTCTTTCCTTTCTCTTTGAGAGGAAAAGCTAAAGAATGGTTGAATTCCTTAACTAGGAATAGTATTGATTCTTGGACTAAGTGCAAAGATGCTTTCATTGGAAAATACTATCCTCCTACTAAGATTATATCTATGAGAAGTGAAATAATGAAGTTTAAACAATCCGATAATGAACATGTTGCTCAAGCTTGGTGATGACCCACAAGTATAGGGGTGTATCGCAGTATTTTCGATAAGTAAGAGTGTCGAACCCAACAAGGAGCAGAAGGTGCTGGCTAGTGGTATGGATCAGGAATTCTCTGCAGATACTTAGCAAATGGATTTTTAGGGGTTTTCGATAAAGCAAGTAAACAAAGTACGAGTAAATAAAAGACAGTAGGAATAAATGCAGCAAGTGGCCCAATCCTTTATGCAGCAAAGGACAAGCCGGTTGTATTACTTAAGATGACCAAACGTTCTCGAGGACACATGGGAAGGCTGTCAAGTGCTTTCGCTTCATATAGTTGATTAATCTTCTTTAGCTTGCTAAGTGTTGTGTGGGTGAACCTGTGCTAATGTACCGCCCCATCCAAGACTAATACATACTTGTGATTATACCCCTTGCAAACATCCGTAAGTACAAGAAAGTAATTAAGGTAGAAACCTAACCACAGCTTTAAACTCTAAGTCCCTTACGTCCCTTGTGTAATGGTTTCCTAACGGGGGTTCAGGTTCTGTCACTCCGGCAACCCCTACGATTAGTAGCCAAATACACAATGCATTCCCCTAGGCCCATATAGGTGAAGTGTCATGTAGTCGACGTTCACATGACACCACTAGAATAAGGACACCACAACTTAAAAAACAATCTATTGAATCTTTCTCAACACAACTCCACTACTAACAACAAGACTTCTCCCATGTCCTCAAGAACAAAACGAACTACTCACAAGACATCATATGGATCATGATCAGAGATGGAATAATGATGTATAACAATCTGAACATAAACAATAATTCAAAGGTTCACTCAATAGCATCAACTACAAAGAGTAATCAACACCGGGAAAGTTTCCCCTATGAACTATGCAAGATTCAACGCAATTGTTACAGCAATATGGAGATGGTAATGAGGGTGCTGATGGTGATGATGGTGGTGATGATGATGATGATCTCGATGAAGTCCAGCTTGATGGTGGTGTTGATGGCGACGATCTCCCCTCTCCGGGAAGGAATTCCCCCGGCAGAAATATGTCTACTGGAGAGATCTTTCTCTCTCGGTGTTTTCCGCCCCGCAGAGGCGGCGGAATCTTTCTGTGGTCGCTCCCCGAGTCTTAGGGTTTCGGGAGGATGATATACGCTAGAGGGGAGAGGCTGGAGTGGGCCAGGGTGGCCACACCACCTCTAGGCGTGGCCTAGGCCTGCCCGCGCCATGGGGTGGTGTGGGCCCCCTGTGGCCCATCTCCACTCCATCTTCTGGCATCCTTAGTCTTCTGGAAAAATAGGATTTTCCGTATATTTTCCTGGATTTTCTTATCTTCGCGAATTTTGCCTCCAAACAACACCTTTTCCATCAGAATCCTGACTGCAGCGGTCCATGCTCCAAAAGTCATCAACCATGCAAAAATAGATGAAATAACATAAGTATCACCTCTCAATATGAAATATATCAATGAATAATAGTGAATTAATACATATAATAGTGATGCAAAATGGACGTATCAACTCCCCCAAGCTTAGACTTCGCTTGTCCCCAAGCGAAACTAAGCTCAATAAACATGACCTCAGGTTTAAGGAGTGAAGAGTCGATAAAATAATACGGACAAGAAGCATCACATTCATCAAATACATAGATCATAATAGAAGACAACTCACTATTATATAACTCAAATTGTAATAAGTAAAGGAAACACAATAAAGATACATAAAGTGAATCATAATTGGTAATGGCAAACTTAGCTCTCGGTCGAAGAATAGTTGAAAATTTGCTAGAGTTCACAAATAGCTGGTTTTTCAAAGATAGCTTTCAAAGTAGTAAACATCAGGATAAGAGCAATGTGTAAAACAGGGAACATAAGAAACATGATTGAATAAATCACCATATGAATGAATGAAACACATCAAATCAAAATACTTGCTAAGATAGAAGGGAGTAGGTTTACTGACTCAACTAGCAGAGGGAAGCAGGGATTGCAAGTCTCATAAAGAGCTCCCAAAAATTATGATACTTACTAGCTTTCAGCTCTCATTGCCCCTATCATAGGCATCTTTAGGTGATTAAGGTTAAAGTGACACAACTAAGAGGATATGCTTGACAAGTTATAAGTTGAAATCTCATGCCCCTTACTTATGAGTACCGATCCTCATGCTACTCAACTTCAGTCACGAGCAAGCTCTTGTCATTGTAAATACATGCGTATCATTGAGAACCGCCAACGGGGTACCCATTGCACATGACACAGGAGCTATCCCATAATCAAAATGACAAGGCAAGCAGACAGTGAGCATCTCAGCGATCTTTTTATTTGCTATTTGCATAGGTTTTTATTGAGGATGCTTCATAGAATTCTCACTATAGTAATGCTGCAAGTTTCCACCATGATTAGGCATGGCTTAGGCTAGCGGCCTAGGCGTTTCTCTAACACACATATAAACTCCATGATCTTACAAGTTCCACTTTTATTTCACACCGCCGGGATCCATAAGCAAAAGAACATGATATCAATTAGGTACAAAGTACCAAATGAAGTGTTGAAAGTGGTCCCCATGGTACATGGTTCAGCTAACTTCAACTCATAAAGCGCAACCATATACGCAACAAAGAAGGACCCAATGGTTCAAGTTTATTAAATGCAAGAAAGTAAAGTGTGCCATCAAGTTCGTGAGAGCTTTAATCACTAATTTTCACATAACAAGTTTAATTTGGGAGGTAGAAAAAACAAGAATTTACTTGGAATAGCAATAATGCTACTAGGTAGGTATGGTGGACACAAATGGCAAAGGTTTTGGTTTAAAGGAGGTGGATGCACGAGAAGAATACCCTCTCAGTACAGGTTTTTGGCTAGCAAGATTGGGTAGCAAGTATAAGAGTTGAAGTAAACAAACAATCATACGAGTGATAAAGACAAACATGCAATCTTCCTTGGAAGCACAAAAGATCTTAACTAGAGAATACTAGACTTAAGAGCAAATCAAGAAAGAAAGATGATGAAATTATTTTACTCTAGAGTACCTTTATATTTTTCTTTCAACTCTCAAAAAGGTGTTGCTACTAACCGAGCCAGGTTTGCCAAAACCAACTAAATTAACTCAATGATCCCAAAGTGATACCAATACTAACAACAAGATCAATCATATAACCATGAATTGAAAACTAATATAAGCTATGCAAAAGAGTGAATGATAGAACTTCTCATTAATATTCCACAACGGAAACTCACACCAAGGGATACATATCTAACGAGAGAGGGGACACTTCCATAATGCAAACCATACTACATAATAACTCCTCTATTCATGATATGACTCTACTAATAAGGTAAAAAGATAGAAGATAGTGATGTGATACCGTGGCACTCCCCCAAGCTTGGAATAAACCAAGGGGATGCCAAACCTGATGACGAATTACTCCTTCGGTGGTGGTGGTATTATTTCCTTAGTTGACGTGAGGAAATCTTCCAGCATCTTGTGAAGCCTATTATTCTCCCATTGAAGCATGTCCACCTTCCTCCGCAAGTCTCGGTACTTATCGCAAAACTCCTTAGTGACTCGTAGGGCTTCCGTTGATGCAGGGCAAGAGACTAAAGGTACCAGCCCCTGCTTGGGGTCTTGGAGATCTTCCTCCATAGGCTCCTTCCCTTTATCCTTGGCAGACACCATTGTGCTTCTAAACTTTCAAAGAGTATGTCCTGACAGAAACAGATCGAAACAAAAACACGACTAAAAACAATATACGAACCTCGGAAGATCCGGGGGGGTATATATTACGAAGTTTCATATCAAAAGGAAGGTACTAGGAAAAAACGAGTCGGAGGCGGAGTCCTGGGTGGCCTCACCACTTGGTGGCGAGGCCAGGGGTGGGCCCGCGCCATGGGGTGGTGTGGGCCACCCTGGCTCCGTTTCCGTCCCTTTTTTTTGCTTCATAGCTCTCCTTATTGACTGAAAACTGCAAAAATATAGTTGGATTGTATTTTCGCGGAACTTTTCTTACTAGAACTGTTACCTAGTTGGGAACGGACTCTGCAGGTCTCTGAATTTGGTTTTTAGTGGATCCTTCCGAAGTCACCACTTGAATAACATCAATATCTTCATCCTCATATACTTATTACTTGAATCATAAAACCCTTCTCTTCCTTATTACACCATTGTCTCCACTTCCTGGAAATTTCTTTCACACAGTTCTCATTAGCAACATTACTATAAGTGAAGTGATAAAACCTTTTGAGTACAACTTCAACTGAAAACCATCAAAACAAAAGCTACTGTAGCAAATCCTTCCGAAAACCCAAAAAGAATTCAAAAAGGAAATCGAATAAAGAAGCAGATGCAAGAATGGCAAAATCTGTCAAAACAGACCAGCAGGTAAAGATCAATTTTTTCGAAAATCTTCTGTTGCTCAAATCAAAAAGTGCAAAACTAACGAAAGTTAAATAACAACCTAGGGCAGAAGCACAAAAAATTACAGCTCAATCCGACATACAGAGATCTCTCACGAATGTTTACGGTGAAGCACAAAAATATGTTTCGGGACAGCAACTTCCCCAAATCTTACTTCTCTCTCATTAGAGGTTGATCTTGACACAAAAACCAAACAAAACGGATAAGGAGAGGTTACTACCGAAGTAATAACTTCCAAGACTCAATGAAACACAAAAAAACTGAAAGCAAAAACAATTGGGTTGTCTCCCATAAAGCTCTTTCTTTATAGCCATTAAGATGGGCATGATAAATTTGAAGACACTCTCATAGGGATATGGATTGAAGTGAAAGAGAGCATTAGGAAGCAAAAACACACACGCATTTAAGTCTAACCCACTTCCTATGCAAGGGAAATTTGTAAACAAACAAGTTATTGAAACTAGAGGCTTCTTGCATAAGAAGGCAAAACAAGTGCAACATAAAAATTTCAGCATAAAACGAGGAAACTTGATATTATTGAGATACATAAGAACACTTTTCCCTCTCTCATAGTAACTTTCAGTATCATGCATAAACTTAACAATATAGCTATCACAAGGACCATCATAGCAATGATCACTTATTCTAACAGAAAACACGGGAATACTAGCTCTCATAACACTACTTTGTGAAACAATATTAGAGGTATCCTTACAAAGGATAGGGTGTCCCTCTTTTTCATATTTAGTAACAAAGTCTTTCACATTTGCTATTATAGGTTCATCAACCATTTTTTATCAGGTTCAGCAGCTTTATTCATACTTTCATTAACCATACTAGCTATCATAGAATGTTCCTTCATCCTAGCTGGAAAAGGCATTTTCTCAATATAAGGCCCAGGTAAGACATGATTAGTAGTATAAACTTCAGTATTTCTAGCAGGAACACTCTTAACAACATCTTTATAAGGTTCATGATACTTATTCCACTTCTTTTTAGGCACTTCAATGTAAGAAGCAAAAGCCTTAAAATAAGAAGCAATAGCTTGAGAGTCTAGATCATAAGCATTTTTAATATTTTGAAAGTCATCAGTTCCCATAAAAGATTCAATGCATTCATAATCATAATTTATACCCGACTTTCTACCTTTGTCATTCTCCCAAGCTTCAGCATTGTCTTGAATACGGTCCAGAAGATCCCATTTAGCTTCTTCTTCCATGCGAGTGAATGATCCAGCACAAGAAGCATCCAATAAATCCTTGTCATGTAGAGGGAGCCTTGCATAAAAGTTGTTGATAATAATATTGTTGGGGAGCTCATGAATGGGACATTTGAGCATTAGAAACTTCAATCTCCCCCAAGCTTGAGTTGTACTCTCTCCATCAAGAGGCCAAAAGTTGTATATTTGATTCTGATCTTTATGAATCTCACTAGGAGGATAAAACTTTGAATAAAAGAGAGGCACTATTTCCTCCCATTCTAGAGCTTGACCATTCTTCAGCAGCTTATACCATTCCTCAACTCTTCCTTTCAGTGATAATGAGAATAACTTCTTCTTAACTTGATCTGTAGTAATACCTGCACACTTGAACAACCCGCATAATTCATGTATAAAGAGTAAATGATCACCGGATGGACAGTTCCATCCCCAACATAGTAGTTATCCATAACACGATCAATAATTCTTGTGGGTATTTTGAAAACATCATTCTCAGCAGGTGGTGGCATATCTACTACCTTAGCAGTGGTAGTAGCATTACCAAATAAGAAACTCAGCGAATTATCCATAACAAAAATAAAGCAACTAACAGAAGTAAACAATACTCACAGTAGAAGTTTCCTTTACTAGTTCCACTCTCCAATAGCGCTTCACTCCCCGGCAACGGCGCCACAAAATAGTCTTGATGACCCACAAGTATAGGGGGTGTACCGCAGTATTTTCGATAAGTAAGAGTGTCGAACCCAACGAGGAGCAGAAGGTGCTGGCTAGTGGTATGGATCAGGAATTCTCTGCAAATACTTAGCAAACGGATTTTTAGGGGTTTTCGATAAAGCACGTAAACAAAGTACGAGTAAATAAAAGACAGTAGGAATAAATGCAGCAAGTGGCCCAATCCTTTATGCAGCAAAGGACAATTCGGTTGTATTACTTAAGATGACCAAACGTTCTCGAGGACACATGGGAAGACTGTCAAGTGCTTTCGCTTCATATAGTTGATTAATCTTCTTTAGCTTGCTAAGTGTTGTGTGGGTGAACCTATGCTAATGTACCGCCCCATCCAAGACTAATACATACTTGTGATTATACCCCTTGCAAACATCCGTAAGTACAAGAAAGTAATTAAGGTAGAAACCTAACCACACCTTTAAACTCTAAGACCCTTACATCCATTGTGCAATGGTTTCCTAATGGGGGTTCAGGTTTCTGTCACTCCGGCAACCCCTACGATTAGTAGCGAAATACACAATGCATTCCCCTAGGCCCATATATGTGAAGTGTCATGTAGTCGACGTTCACATGACACCACTAGAAGAAGTACACCAGAACTTAAATAACAATCTATTGAATCTTTCTCAACACAACTCCACTACTAACAACAAGACTTCTCCCATGTCCTCAAGAACAAAACGAACTACTCACAAGACATCATATGGATCATGATCAGAGATGGAATAATGATGTATAACAATCTGAACATAAACAATAATTCAAAGTTTCACTCAATAGCATCAACTACAAAGAGTAATCAACACCGGGAAAGTTTCCCCTATGAACTATGCAAGATTCAACGCAATTGTTACAGCAATATGGAGATGGTGATGAGGGTGTTGATGGTGATGATGGTGGTGGTGATGATGATGATGATCCCATGGGGTGGTGTGGGCCCCCTGTGGCCCATCTCCACTCCATCTTCTGGCATCCTTAGTCTTCTGGAAAAATAGGATTTTCCGTATATTTTCCCGGATTTTCTTATCTTCGCGAATTTTGCCTCCAAACAGCACCTTTTCCATCAGAATCCTGACTGCAGCGGTCCATGCTCCAAAAGTCATCAACCATGCAAAAATAGATAAAATAACATAAGTATCACCTCTCAATATGAAATATATCAATGAATAATAGTGAATTAAGACATAGAATAGTGATGCAAAATGGACGTATCACTTGGGAAGGAATGAAATCTTTGGTTAAGAATTGTCCCACTCATGGACTAACTGCTTGGATGATCACAAACTTTTGATGCAGGATTGAAATATTCTTCAAGGAACCTATTGGATTCTGCTGCTGGAGGTACCTTTATGACCATCACTTTGGGTGCTGCGACAAAACTTCTGGACAATATGATGGTTAATTATTCTGAACGGCATACTGAGAGAGCTCCACAAGGTAGGAAGGTAAATCCTGTTGAGGAAACTTCCTCCTTGAGTGATAAGATTGATATTATTATGTCTATGCTTGTTAATGGGAAAGCCCATATTGATCCAAATAATGTTCCTTTAGCCTCTTTGGTTGCTCAAGAAGAGCAAGTTGATGTGAACTTCATAAGAAATAATAATTTTGGCAACAATGCTTATGGTAATAACAATTATAGGCCCTACCCTCCTAATAATACTTATGGCTATAATGGTAAACCTGGATTACCTAGTGAAGGAAGAATTTTAGAAGTTGAAAGAGCCACTAAAAATTTCATGCAAATGCAATATGAGCAAAATAAACTATTCACTAAAACCATGGAGGAACAATCTATCATTTTGAAGAACATTAGTTATCAACTTGAGAGTCTAAATAGGGAAATTCCTAGTTTACAACTGAAACTCTCTAATGCTGAAAGAAATATATCATCTTTGTCTGAAGCTCAATCTTCATTGATTAACAAAATGGCTGCTAAACCTGAAACTAATGATAATCCCTTTGCAGCTACTAATGCTATACAAGTAAGAATTGATGAAAATGTTAGACTATTAGCTGAATTACATGCTAAGTGGGAAAGAGAAGATGAAATTGCTAGAAACATTAGTGTTTCTACTATTACCACCACTAGTGTTGAGGCTAGTAATAGTTCTACTGCTTTAGATGTAAATTTGATTTTGATCTTGATGGTTGCAATATCTCTGAAGTTATTAAGTTCCTACAAAAGCTTGCTAAACATCCTAATGCTAGTGCTATGAACATGGCCTTTACAAAACACATTACTGATGCTCTCATAAAGATTAAAGAAGAAAAGATGAAACATAAAGCTTCTATTCCTATAAAACAAGAAGATGGTTGGGAACCCATCATTAATATGAAAGTGAATGACTTTGATTTCAAAGCTTTATGTGATCTTGATAGTAGTGTTTCTATTATGCCTAGAAGGATTTATGATATGCTTGATTTGCCACCACTTGAAGATTGTTATTTGAATGTCCCACTTGATGATAATGCTAAAAAGAAACTCATGGGGAGTCTTAATGATGTTCTTATTATGGTTAACAATGCCTATATCCCTGTTGATTTCTATGTTTTGGATGTTGAATGCAATGCTTCTTGTCCTATTACTTTGGGAAGACCTTTTCTTAGAACTGTTGGTGCCATTATAGATATGAAAGAAGGCACCATTAAATATCAACTCCCACTCAATAAAGGTATAAAACACTTCCCTAAGAAGAGAGAGAAGTTTTCTTTTGCTTCTCCTATGAAAACAAAATTTGGTCTTAATGCTTCTTCATTTGAGAACACTTGATTCTTTCTTGCTTCTTATGCCTAACTTAAAGGCGTTAAAGAAAAGTACTTATTGAGAGATAACCCAAACGTTTTAGATGAGTCTTGGAAGTTATTACTTCAGTAATAACCTCTCCTTATCCTTTTTATTTGCTTTTTGTGCCAAGAGTAACCTCTAATGAGAGAGAAGTAATGATTGGGAAAGTTGCTGTCCCAAAACAGATTTATGTGCTTCACCGTAAAAATTCGTGTAAAATCTCTGGACGTCTTTTTGAGGCGTGAATGTTTGTGCTTCTGCCCCAGATTGTTATCTAACTTTCGTTATTTCAACACTTTTTGATTTGAGCAACATAAGGGCTTTGAAAAAATTCGTATTTACCTGCTGGTCTGTTTTGACAGATTTCTGCCATTTTCTGCATTTGCTTCTTGTTGGTTCCTTTTTGAGTTCTTTTGGGGAATTGAGCTTTTTGAGGGAAGTGCTACAGTATCTAGTGTTCTAATGGAAGTTTATTTGGTGTTATAACTGAACCTTAAGACCTATTATCTTGAGTACACTAATGTTGCTAATAAAGATTGTGTGAAGTTTTGTATGAAGGAAAAATTTCAGGTGTTTGGAAGGAATGAGTAATGAGATGAAGGATGGACTAAAGCTCAAGCTTGGGGTTGCCACGCGTGTAACCCCAAGAAATATCCAAGAAGTACAAGAGTCAAAGCTTGGGGATGCCCAACGCATTCCCCTTCTTCATCAATAAAAATCTCAGGTTTCTTCCAAACGCTTCATTTTTATTGTTTCATGCACAGTTGTGTTGTTCTTGGAGCGTCTTATTTTTCGTTTTCGTTTGCTTAGTTTTCTGAATAAATTGGTTGTACCCCATCTTTCATACATTGGTTTGCAAACAGTTTGGTTTGGTTTGGAAAAGAGTAGGAAAGTTCATACTTATGTGGTAAAAAGAGCTCATTTTTGACTGTGGCCTATGCTTTGTCATGCCATGCTTGATATTGTTTTGGCTTTATGCTTAGTATTCTTTGCTATAGCATGACTTGTTATAAACAATTGAGATTGCTTAATGTGTCTTGGATGAATCATGCATTGTTTTAGCATATTAAAGCATAGTATAGTGGTATTCTCCTTTGATGCTTTATTTGGGTTGACTTGGCGCATGCTCACACCATGTTATGACTATCTCAAGTCACCATAGCCTTTATGATCCTTTAGTTTTCAACTTGTAGTATCACTTTATGCTTTGATCAATGATGTTTTGTTGCTCTGCATGATTATGACCATTATTTCTCTCTTAGTTTGTCGCTCCCAGTCTTTTGCTAGCCTCCACAACCAAGTATGAGTTCCACTCATGCATCCAACTCCCTAAACCAAGTTATTCCAAAGAGTCCACCATACCTACCTACTAGCATATGCTATTCCAAGTATATTCATGCTTTTGTTTACCTTCCAAATTAAACTTGTTATGAGAAAACTAGTGATTAAAGCTCTCACGAACTTGATGGCACACTTTACTTTATTGCATCTAATAAACTTGAACCACTGGGTCCTTCTTTGTTGCATATATGCTTGCGCTTTATAAGTTGAAATTAGCAGAACCATGTATCATGGGGAACGCTTTCAACATTGCACTTGTACTTTGTACCCAGTTGATATCATGTTCTTTTGCTTACGGATCCCGGCGGTGTGAAATAAAAGTGGAACTTGTAAGATCATGGAGTTTGTATGTATGTTAGAGAAACACCTGGGCCGCTAGCCTAAGCCATGCCTAATCTGGTGGAAACTTGCAGCATCACCATAATGAGCACTCTATGAAGCATCCTCAATAAAAACCTATGCAAATAGCAAATAAAAAGATCGCTGAGATGCTCATTGTCTGCTTGCCTTGTCATTTTGATTATGGGATAGCTCCTGTATCATGTGCAAGGGGTACCCCGTTGGCGGTTCTTTATGATACACATGTACTTACAATCACAAGAGCTTACTTGTGACTAAAGTTGAGTAGCATGAGGATCGGTCTTTGTAAGTAAGGGGCATGAGATTTTGGTTTATAACTTGTCAAGCATATCCTCTTAGTTGTGTCACTTTAACCTTAATCACCTTCAAGATGCTTATGATAGGGGCAATGAGAGATGAAAGCTATAAGTACCATAATTTTTGGAATCTCTTTATGCGACTTGAATCCCTGCTTCCTTTTATAAAGGCCTTTCTTCCACCATTATATTGAGTCTCCACCTTCTATCTTTATGCACCTACTTTGAGAGCATAGTGGCCATTCTTAGTTCTATGTGCATTGTCCCAAGACTAGTTGATTGATGCATAACTTGATATTGCCTGTTTTAAACTATTTGTATCTAGTCACTCTTATGAACTTTGAAGGTGTCATATGCATTTATATTTGCTACTCTATGAGGGACAAGTTGAATGCTATTATGATATGTTTAAAAAAATCTTTATGTGAAACAAACAAACGTCTTGCAAAGCATTGTTATTCATGAATCTTTTGTTTGTGCCTTTTCATGTTGCGTCATAGTTTCTTTGTCTTATTGCTAGAACTTTGTCTTTCATGTCATGATTGAAGTACTTTGATCCCAGCTTTGAATGTTTTACAAATACTTTGATCAAGTCTTTGATGGTGCATGTCACCTCAAAAATTATTCTTTCTTTTTATCACTTACCTACTCGAGGACGAGCAGGAGTTAAGCTTGGGGATGTTGATACATTGCAAATGTATCTATAATTTTTGATGTTCCATGCTTGGTTTTATCCACTTTCTTGTGTTTTGTCCACACTTTGGAGTACTTTTCATATGATTTCTTGGACTAACCTATTAACAAGAGCCACAGTGCCAACTGCCTGTTTTCTACTGTTTTTGGTTCCAGGAAAGTCAGAAAATGAATATTCTCGGAATTGGACGGGACAAAAGCCAAAGTGCCTATTTTTCCGGAAGTCATCAGATGCCGGAGTACGAGATGGAGAGGGTCCAGGGGGCCACTACACCATCTGGCCGCGCATCCCAGCCTGGCCTGCGCCATGGGGTAGTCTGGCCACCTCCAGCACCCCCTCGGCCTCCCCTTCCGCCTATAAGATGCCCTCAGGACGAAAACCCTAGGTACCCGATCAAAAATCCATGAAAGAGTCTGTAGCCACCGTCATCTCCATCCCTAGATCGGGAGGGATCTGAAGCTCTTCCCGGCACCCTGCCGGAGAGGGGAATTCACCCTGGAGGCCTTCTTCATCACCATGCAAGCCTCCGGTGTGATGCGTGAGTAGTTCATCCTTGGACTACGGATCCATGTAGTAGCTAGATGGCTGGTTCTCCTCCTTTGTGCTTTCATGTTTAGATCTTGTGAGCTCCGTTCATGATCAAGATCATCTATTTGTAATTCTGCATGTTGTGTTTGCGGGGATCCGATGGATATTGAGATGCTATTTCATATTGATTATTGATTCTATCATGTCTTTGTTATTTGTGATCTTGCATGCTTTCCGTTGTTAGTAGCTATCTTGGCCAAGTAGGTGCTAGCAACTCCAAGAGTTAGTATTTATGCTCGATAGTGGGTTCATGCCTCTGGTAATCTAGGGAAGTGACAAAAATCTCTAAGGTACTAGATGTGATGTTGCTACCAGGGAGAAAACAACAATCCTTTGTTCATAGAACAATCGTATTGTTTACTTTACATGTAGTTCGTAAAGCAATAATCTGTTGCTTACAACTTAATACTAGAGGGGGTTCGGATGATAACCTGAAGGTGGATTATTAGTCATAGATGCAGTTGGATGGCGGTCTATGTATAATGTTGTAATGCCCAATCGAATCTCAAAGGAGTCAAGATGATTAGTATATGCTTGTATTGCTTTCTCGATGTTTGTCAATTGCCCCGCTGTAATTTGTTCACCCAGCATGTTATCTATCTTAAGGAGAGCCACCTCTAGTGAACTATGGATCCTGGTCCTTTTCTTTACATACAATCTATAAACTATTTACTGCTTTGTGTTTACTTTCTGCAAACTATTACTTCTTTCCGTTCGATACGTTTAATCCTTTGTTTTCTGCAAAACACGGTGAGATTGACAACCTCATCGCAAGTTGGGGACAGAGTTCTGTGGTTGTGTTGTGCAGGTCTCCACGTTGCTACTAGCACCGGTAGTGCGCCCTGCCAAGGCTCGGCTAGCAACACCTTTGGGGTGTTTCCTTGCTCCTACTGGTTCGATTAAACCTTGGTTTCATAACTAAGGGAAACTTGCTGCTGTGCTCATCATACCTTCCTCTTGGGGTTCCCAACGAGCTCTACATCAACCACGCACCAGCATTTTTCTGGCGCCGTCAACACTGAGCCATCAGGGTGGGCGAGACATCTACAATGGATTTGCAAAGTGTTTCGACCATGTTCATAATAATGAGTTCAAGTTTTAATTCATGTTCGTAAACTAAAACAAAAGAACTCCCACTCAATTGAACACCCCTCTATTCATTCCAGTGATCACATGATACCAATCCGCTGCACCTCCCCCGGTCGTCATGGCCATCAGTGCGGTTTCAAAGGAGGACATTCCCCAATGTCGATCACATCAACCATGTGATTCATGCTCGAGCTTTCGATTTCTTGTATTTCGAGGCCATGTCTACACATGCTAGGCTCGCCAGTTCTAACTTGTGTGTATCCGTAGTGCAACATGGCTTACACCCACGGTATGCGAATGCAGATATGTCTAACACCCGATCGTCACGGCCTGCCTCATAACAGAGAACTTTCTTGGTGTTGCACACACAAGGGGAATACAAAGCCTGGAATTATGTGAGGGATTATCCTATTATGCTTCCGTCGTATATACTATCATACTAGCATAACAAGATGCACACAAAGGTACTTCATAAAGTAAAGTTTCATGACGTGGTTGCAGCATCTTGATCACCATCGAGAGCTCCAATGGAAGTTTCATAAACTTGGCATTGCCATGTCACAATGCTAGACCCTGTGCAAATCAAAGATAGACTCCTCTATATTATCTATTGCATGTTTTACGCGGCTTTAGGGCTTTCGCGGTAGAACCCCTTCCCACCTACGAACATAGAGCCACAACATGGATTCAATGATTGATGTTTACTTCCCTTTTCAGGACCCTCCAATGTCGATGCCATATCAACTACCATAGAGATATAGACACCCCCTAAGCCACTTTGATATGTGGACCAGTCTCGTGAATCACCACGTGAGGTCGGTTGGGGGCCGCTTCATCAAACAATGTCGCGATATGAACAAGAACATAAAAGAGGGTAGCAACTAGAGAATCAATGCCCACATATTGATATGTGTTCTATCCGTACGACATGTCTACCCATAGACCCGCTCTGATACCACTGATGGGTTCCATAGCAGAAAACAAAAAAATTCTATCTACACGAACACTAATACCAGGATCTATACTATGTAGACATAAGTAATGAAAGAGGAATACGGTATTCATACCTTTGAAGACCAAGGCACGCCTTACGTAGGAAGGTGTATATTGATGAAGCCGAGCAGCTCCAAGCACCCCAAGTGTGGTGCCTCTGAAGTACTACACATGTCCGGTGTAGGCGGCGTCTCCCGGGCTCCGATCCAGCCGAGCAGCGGAAGAAGAAGATGCCAGACCGAATATCACACGACAGTAGTGTGAAGGTGGAGAACTCAAATCCCTCGAGGTCCTCCCTAATACTACAGAGAAGTCCTCAAAGGAAAATGAGAGAGATAATGAGAGAATTGGATGCCTCCAAAGGGGTGGGAGGAGACCCCTATATATAGTAGGAGGGGGTTGCACCACCCAGGGGCCAGGCGGTGTGGGCTAAACCCCACACCCGCCAGCCACCTAGGGTCTGTCGCCGGCCCTAGGTGGGCCCCACTTGGGTGGCCCACCAAGCCAAGGTTGGTCGGCCCCTTCTCCCTAGGCGCCTTGCCCTATTGGGCCTTCCTTCGGGTGAGGCCCATTAGCATTAGGAAGCCTTTAATAATAAAATAAAATATATATTTAATACTAATTCTCCAATTAACATTCAAATACATATATTATCATATTCCTTTACTCTAGAACTCCTTCTGGACCCCTTCCGATCACCATCGGATGTTACCCGGAACTATTTCGGTTTCTCTCTCACTATTTCTCCTACGGTACCTCATTTGTCCCTAAACGCCACACCCTTAAGCGTGACATCCTTTGGTTCAGGAACACTCCGGACATGATTTAGAATCCTCTCATATCAATGACCATTAGCGGGACCTGGATCCCCATGATGACCCTCATGCATTCCACAAATCTTATCGCTCGAACCGTGAATAGTCGTTTCCCGTTCCCTTTGCCACTTGATACCTAGTTCATCCGAGACTTGATATTTGGTATCTCCATACCTTAGTTCGATCTCGTTACCGCTGGACTTGTTTACTCGTTCCCGTGTCGTTGCATTCCGTGACCTAGTCACACGCTTGCAAGCTTCCTTAATACAACTTCACCGAGATGGCCACATATGTATCTATCAGTTACATGGACTAGCAAATCATGGTCTTGATATGTACTCCTCTACGTGCTCCTTTGGGAAACCTGAGTGGCACCTTTTCGATCACCCAGTCATGGTATGATACTTGATAACCGTCTAAGATCCCTCCAGAATGGTGATTTGCATTATCTCACAGTCTAAGGATTAGGTTGCGAGGTTTCATGCGTTTTATCATCAATGGTGAACTTTGTAACTAGATATCATTGAGATACAACTATCAGATGTTTGTCTATCATGTCATTCAACCAATGACGTGACCTCATTGTCAATTGGCATAAATGCCCATGATCTTGAAATCTAGATCATCCTCATGACCAATGAACTAGTTTGCTAGAGGTAACTACAGACACGGTTTGTTTACATACCAAACGTGTATTAACATTTTGTATTAATACAGTTATAGCACAATATGAAACGTATTATGAACATATAGGAGATATATCAAACAATACACTTTATTATTTGCCTCTAGGGAATAACTCCTTTAGTCTCCCACTTGCACTAGAGTACAAATTAATCTAGTTTACAATAGGCAGGAACCTAACACCAATGGCATCCTAGTGTTGTTCGTGCTTCGCTTGTATGAGAGCTTTAGTCAACAGATCTTCCACAACGAGGAGCTTCCTCTGTCGGGGATGAAGACGACGACAGGGTTTCAAGGCCGAAGCGGTACGGGGCCACTGGCGGGCTGGTTGGGCCGAGATGGTCTACAGAAAAGGTTCTGAAGCAGGCTGTTGCAGGTCACACTGAGCATAAGATTGGGAGAGAAGAGAGATGGGCTTCGGCCTAGATTAGGTTAGGGTTCTATTTTTATTGACGAAAATATTTCTCTTTTTCTGTTTTCTGATTTCCATTTCTATTTTCAAGTTCTTTTCTGTTTTGAGTATTTCACAAATACTAGAAGGTTTCAAAAAATACTTGAAAATGATAAGGGTCCCTTATAATCCATTTGGGCTCCAATAATTTTTGTATTTTCAAAATATTAACACCATTTTGAATAGTCTGAAAGAGGGAGAGGAAGATTAGGGTTTAAGGTTTTGTAATTATTTCTTGCAACATTTCTTTAGTTAAAAGGATGCATGCAGTGCTTATGATGCACAAACAAACCCTAAATAAGGATTACTAAAACAAGGGGTGTTACACATGACAAAAACTCTAGGCCTGGCTAGAAAATCTAGGGGATTCTCCGCCCCCTCTCTGAGCGACGTGCATCTAGTCCTTATGCAATTTAGCCAGGCGCAAATAATCCGTCCTCAGATTCTTTGTTTTGCTACATTCTACCAGAAGTTCCTTTTAGAAAGAAGAATCTGCATCACTTAGCACACAATTAAATTATCCTTGGTATTGTTATCTAACACACAAAACTCTAGGGATCATGTAATGCTCTTTCAATCTCCCCTGACGAGGGGTTAACTCACCAATGCCCATTGTTATGGACTTGGGTTTAGAGGAAGAGCGGCACACTGGAGACTTCACTAGCTAGCAGACAAGCAACTCGGGGACACGGTGTTTACCTAGGTTCAGGCCCCTAGAGGGAAAACTCTACTCTTGCTTGTCTGCTCATGATTGATGGAGATCCTAAGCATTACAAGGCGCCTTGATGGCAATGGTGCACAGATGCAATCTGGTGGTGTATGAACTAGGGTTTGCGATGCCTAGATCTATTGTCTATTGTGGGAATTGCCCTCCTCGTTGGACCCTCCTACCCTTTATACATGGGGGAGGCTAGGTCTTAGGTACCAATGCGAGTAGGTTAGAAGTTGGATTCAAACTTAGTTTTGAGATTTCCTTGTCTTGCACGCTTGGAGAGTCAGTGTCCATATGGGGTTCATACCAGCCGAACCGTCATGAGTGTCATGGACCTTGGCAGGTCGTGGAGTGAGCCTTTCGTTGGGCCGCACCAGGTAGGCCAATGGTAGGTGCATGTAGGGCATACCAATGTTAGTAGCCCTCAAGTGTCCATCAGAATCGCAGATTTGGGTGGAGACTTAGTTGATCTTGAATCTTGCATTAGAATGTCGGAGTCGATAGTTGTGTTGAGTGCGAAACACTTCACCCGGAAGTTCATCGGGTCAGTAGAAATTCATAGACGGGCATAGGGGTGATGGTAAACGTTCCTGGTGCACTCAATGGATCGGATCCAGTTAATTGCTCTAGGGCAAAAATAATCTACCTACTCAAACTCGAGTCCTCGGACTCGAATTCGAAAATTGCTAGCATAGTTTGACTCATGCCACAGAGGTCTTACTAAGCCAAACTCCAATTTATAAGTATGTACCCAACGCGTCCATCGGGATTTTCTTCGTAGGCATGGTATTTATCTGGTAGAGCGTAGAGGATGTGGTTGCCAGGACATCAGAATGTATATGTTGGTCTTATCTTTACATCGTAGATGCAACATCCAAAGGTTTATCACCGCGGAGGTGTTTCAGATGGCCAAGGAGACATTATCTCTAAACTTGACATTGGAATGTAAGCGAGTCAACATTGTGGACGTAGTCCACACAACAGACTATACTGTGAGTCCTTTGTTTTCTATAGGGTGCACGACCAGCACTCCCTATGGGAGTAGCCCCCGAGTGTCTGTTTATTGTCGTAGACTCAAGTAGAGACTTGTAGTCTTTGGTTGTGATGAGGGGTAACCTCGGCAATGCCCATGGTGATGGACTTGGGGTTTCACGGAAAAGAGAATGCTAGGGATTCCGTCGGATGTTCAGGGAAACAATGTAATCAAAGTTGCCTGAATATTGAGTAATCACACTATTACAAGTTGTCCTCTAGATTTCAGTACCCTCGCTTGGGCTTCTCCCGTCCTATATATAATAGGTCGGGTCTCAAAGCTATATGCGGATAGGTTTCATACACGCGTAATTACAATACCAACACAATGTCGATTCATAGTCTCTTTCCTAATACAATCAAAGTCTTTGTCGGTTGCTTCCTTGGGTTATCGTCTGAAAACCTCATGGGTCGTGAGCCATTTACCCAATATAGGGTATCGAATCATAGTCATCTGAGTAATCATACCCATGTCAGTAGCCCCCGAGACTCTACTTGAACCGCAGTTTCAGGTTGAGTCTCAAAGTTTTTTCTTTTTTTCCTTCTTTGCTTTCATTTTTGCTCTTTGATTTTATTTTTTGTAGGGATTTTGGTACAACGAGTCTGATGCTTCCGACGGATCAGGAATTAGTTAATTGCTCCTGGGCAAAAACAAGGTTTTCCTACATCAAATTCAAGTCCCTAGGCTTGAATCCGAAATTTGCTACTGGCATAATTCAGTTCGAGCCGCTGAGGTCTTAACGAATACTGAATTACAGTTTTCTATTTTTATCGGGTACCCAACGCGTCCGTCAGGATTTTTTATCGTATCATTGATACGGATATTTTACTGGCAGAGCGCATTCTTGTGCCATTACCAGGCCACACAGAACGAATCCTAGGGTATTACCTTCATGTTTCTGAAGATGGCATTCGGATTTTTATCGCGTCGGGTGCGATCCGAGAGTTTTTTGATTTGTAGCGGCTGAAGATCTTTTTGTTTTTTGCAATTACTCCCGATAGGAGTACCTGTCGATGAATGTTTCCTTTGTCTTTCTTTATCAGGTGCGCGTCAGTGCCCCTGATAGGAGTAGCCCCCGAGGCTATGTTTGGATATATGTATCAAAACATAGGCTCAAAAACTTCAATTTATGGCGCTAGTACTTCTATAATTTTTGTCGGGTGCACGACCAGTCCTCCCGATAGGAGTAGCCCCGAGGCTACAGTCGTAATATTGTATATTCGATTGTAGTCTCAGATCTTTTTCTTGGAGGAATTTACTTTGACTCCGATTTCTTTTGTTGGGTCATATTTTTTATGGTGAGCCGCAATTTCTGCAATGCCTCCGCTGTGACGTCAGTGATGACGTATCTTATGCTATTGATTTTCAGAAGAACATGTCGTGATGGGATGCGTCGAACGTGGGTCCATGCAGCAGTAATGATGACGTGTGATAGCATATTCAGCGGAGATTTTTGACTACACGTCCCTCTCCATGCGAAAATCGAGGCGCCACGCGCTATCCTCTGTTTTTACCGTAGCCATAACTTCCATAACTTTTTCCTTTACGGAATCCCTGTAACACGTGTCACCATAGTGGGATCTTCTGTCGGTTCAATTTTGCATCGAACGGTTCGGACCTCACGCCTTTGCTCTTTATAAGGGAGAGGAGATGTGTTTTACTGTTTTACCTCACCTTCCTCTGCTTCATCTTCTTCCTTGTGCCCTTGCCCCCTTGCGATCTCCTGTTCTACGCGCGTGTTCCTCTTTCGCCGCCATGGGCAAAAGCAAAGTTGGAACTTCTGATGCCGCTGCGAAGGCCACCAGGAAGAGGGTCGTCGGATGGATTCCCACCAAGTGCACGACGCGGGAACTCCGTGAGGCGCGGAACTTCGTTCATCTGACGGAGGGTTCCTTCAAGCTTCCTAGAGACGAGGCTACTCCCATCCCCGAGCCTGGCTGGAGGGTAATGTTCCCCTCTTTCCTCTACCGCGGTCTTTCTCTTCCTGTCCACGAATTTCTTCGTGGCCTTTTGTTTGTTTATGGCGTGCAGCTGTATTAGCTCACGCCCAACTCCATTCTCCACGTCGCTTGTTTTGTTACTCTCTATGAGTGTTTCCTTGGGATTCATCACCATTGGGTCCTTTGGAAGCATTTTTTCTATGTCCATCGTAATGCCACTGACACTATTGTCCACGACGTTGGTGGCGCCATTTTCTCTATCCGATCCGATATTGATTACTTGGACTTCCAAATCACTGATTCTATCCAAGGTTGGAAATCCAAGTGGTTTTATGTCAGGGATCAACCACTTGAAGGCCAATCTTATGGGTTAGCCCCCTTTGATCCTAAGAAAAGTTGCCGCAAACTTGACTCCTGGGATCAGCGTCCTTCTGCCGAACAAATGGCAGAAATCCAGCCCTATGTCGATCATATTTCAAAGCTATGGCATGAGGTTGGCAAGGAATTGTCGGGTCTCCAGGTCCTGGCATACTTTTTGCAAATTCACGTCCAGCCGCTTCAAGCCTGGCTTTCTGGCATGTGGGCGTACACCGGAAGGAATGATATGATGAGAATTTCTTTGGAAGACCTTACCCTCAAGGTGTATGAGAAAAGGGTCTAGAGCTTCACCACTTTGACCAAGAAAAGCCCGGTTCCTTCAACTTGTCTTGTGGAGCCTTTTGGCAAGAATAACTGGCTCCCCGAGGTACATTTCCGTTGCCTTCATTTTTTTCCTTTCTTCTATTTGTAGATGCACTTTTACTCTTTCAATGACTAGCATTTTTCCATGTCTTCTGCTTGTGTAGGATTTTGATCATCTGAGCTCACTTCCTCCTCTTCCTGGAAGTTGTGAGCCCCCTGTCCATCCTTCCGCATCCGACGATCTCCCTATGACTGGGACTGCCACGGATGAGGAGGTGGAGTTCTCTACATCTGACTCTTCTTTGAAGACGCAATCTCTTCCTTCGGCTGGCTCTAGAGATTTTCGTGTGGAGCATGCTAGCAAAAAGAGGAACCGCCCTTATGCTATGGAAAGGGTCAAAGACTCGGATGACTCGACTGCTTCCAAGCCTTTCGATGTTGCTCCAATCGCGGCTGCTCCCGCCCAGATGAATTTGTTCTGCCTTGTGCAGGATGTGTCTTCATAAGTATTCGATTGCTTCTTTTACTATTTTACCGTGTAGTTTTACTGCTGATGCTTATTCCAATTGTGTTGTGCTTTTGCAGTGATGATGAAGATCCTCCTGCATCTCCTCTTCGCACATCTGTGGGCTGCTCTACAAAGAAATCTCCTCCACCGTCGGCGGAGCCGAAGGAAAAACTCCTGTCTTCTGTGGAGAAGATCATCCAAAAAGATGTTGCCACTTCATCCAAGCCTCCACCACAAAAAAGGAAGAGAACATCGGGTAAAGGGGTGGTGATATCAGAAAAGCTTGTTGATGTGGATATGAAAGAGGTAAGTCACTTCAGAATTTTTCTGCTGATAGCCTTCTTTATTTTGTCCTGATATTCTTTGTTGTGATGTTCTTCTTCAGCCTTTGATGTGCGAGATGGTTGACATGGCCTCTCAATTTATAAGAATTCGCAACAAAGCCGAAGAAATGAAGGGCATGTCTTGTTCATCTGCAATATTTTTTGTGAATGTTTCTTTCCGAGTTTTCATGATCCGTTTATGCAGCGACCGCAAAAGAATCTGAAGTTATTCAGGACCAGGCGATGAAGCATGCCGATGATCTGGAGGCCAAGCTACAGGTCGCTAAGGAGGCTTTGGAGGAGGCCAGGCAGAAAGCAAAAGCTGATGCCGAAGAGTTGGCCAAACAAACCGCTATTCGAGATGAGAATCTTCGACAGCGTCTAGAGGCCCTGAATGAATCTTTGACCTGTAAGTTTTTGTCTTGTGTGGCTTTACTGTATTTCCTTCCTTCTGTCATCAATATTTTCCCCTGTTTTCCTTTTCTACAGAGTTGACTGGCCAGAACCTAGCGCTGCATGAGGGCAAGAGGGTTGACCCTTTGTCGGATATTGTTAGCACCTTGGAGGCTAACAACGTTCGTGGGTGCAACCTTCTTGTTCGCTCCCGCCGTGCCTTCAAAAGCCTCCATGCCGAAGTATTCCCAATCAAGGAGGTCCCGAACAATTTGAACGATCTCATCACTATCTTTGGCGCTGACCCAGCCCCCTTGTTGGTTATAGGTTGACACAGTCGAAGAGTGGTGCCGAAACTTCGATGGCACTGGCGATGGCGCACGACGAGAAGGTCGACTGGGAGAAGGTTAGTTCCTCTGTCCCAATCACCTCCAATGGCCAAGCAATTGACTTGAAGCCTCATATTAAGAGGGCCAGGAAATACTCTCGGTTGCTCCTGGGCCTAATCTCTGGCTTAGAGAAACCAGATGCCCCTTCTTTGACAGACGATCCTTTTTGGCTACTCATGCCGCTCCCATAGCTAATGTCCATTCTATTAGTGTTACTCTGTCGTTGAAAAATACGGCTTCATAGGATTTGTTTTGTAATCTTTATCGTGTCCCCCTTGCTGTTATTGTAATGAACCTTGAATTTATCCAGCTTCCCCTTGCTTCAGATTTCAAAAAATATCTTCCCCTTGCTTCTTTATATAAGGCAACTTTTGAATATATGTGTATGAGCTTGCTTTTGTATGCTGAACGTTTCATATCTTTTTGTCTTGCGAGATTTTGAATGATTCCTCGGCTCCTTCTAGATCTGTGCAACTATCGGATGTTGTTCCATCCTCCTCTGTAGTAGGTGCGACCAGTACCGCCATCGTGCGTACGGTGGACCCGACGTTGTATGCTGAAAAGATAGAACAGGTGAAAAAACTTGAAGGAAAACTTCGGGTTGTTCAATCGATGGTAGATGTTTCCCAATCGAAAACACGCCTGGCCCTCAACCGCGAGGCTTTTTCTTGGGAGAAATCTCCAGGGCGAGCGAAAAGCTATTATGTAAGTATTTTTCCTTTTTCCTCGGTTGCTTTTCCTGGTTTGCAGGAAATTGATATTGTCTTCCCGTCTTGTAGGCATTCGATTGTGCGAGAGGGAGGAGACGCAACGTATGTGCAACCGAATGCACGCTCTTGTGTCTGCCTCTAGAAATTCTGAAACGGATTTTTGGACTGATCATGATCGTGCCCATACTGTGGTGTTGCTTCAGGGTCGCCTTTCAGAGTTGGAGCAATTTGTCGAGTGTTGCCATAGATCTTTGTCCATTGTTTACAATGTCATGTTTCCTTAGGATCCTCAGCCTTAGACCTTGGCAGAGTTGGTTGCGAAGTTTCGACAAGGTGAAAGGATTCATCATTACATGAAGCTTCAACTTGTGGTGAGCGCCAAGCTCGCGCTCTCGTGGGTGCATGCTCATCACCTGACGTTAGATCTGGATGTTATATCTTTGGGTATGCCTCCCCCTTCCGATGGCGACCTTGTTTATATGGCGCCTCATTACGCTGCCGCTCGTAGACCCGCCATTAGGATTATGTGGAGATGCTTAGAAGAAGACGAAGAATTTTTTGTTAATTTTCAGATCTGACTGCTTGCTTGTGCAGCCTTGTACTTCATAGACGAAATATTGTAGATATTTATCAAAAAGGTCGTATGTTTTATATGAGATTTTGATTATATGTTGTATTCATTTGTTTGAGGACCCGACGAACTAATGTTCGTGCGCCATAGAAGTTTGTATGTCGTGGAATATTTTCTTCTTTTATTGATAAGCATGTATGGAAGTACATTGCCAGGGCGTGATCGCCTGGCCATTGGCCTTTTATTGAATATAAAGTATGTCTACGTCAAGATTTTTGTGAGGAACTTCTGCTGCTGTTCTTCTGGTTCTTCATCATGCTTCGCGTTGTGGTGCTCTCGTCTTGTCGATCAATGGGTCTTCCTACGCGGGACCTATATTGGAGGTCGCATATGTTGCTTTTGCGAGACCATCGTGCGCTTGCTCTTCCGATGTTTTATTTTTGCGGGTGTGCCCTTCGTGTATCAACTCCTCATCCGCTATTTTCAGTTGTCCAAGTGTTGCCTCCATCCCGAAAGATTCCGAGATTTTCTTGAATTCCCGATCACAGTTGTCCGCGTGACTGAAGCTTCCTTTGACTCTTATGACCCCATTGGGGGCTGGCATTTTTAGCACTAGTGAGGTACTGCCATGAATCTAGCGAAAGATGGTCATCCCAGGATCGCGTGGTATTGAGATGGCTAGTCCATGACTTCAAATTCCAGCTTTTCTCGTCTAAAGTTATTCTTTGACCCGAAGACTACGTCGAGATGGACTTTACCCAATGGAATTTCCACTTTTCCTAGAACTATCCCATGGAAAGTCGTGTCTGTAGATACTAGATTCGTCATCGACCAATTCATGGCCCATAGAGTTTTGGCGTAAATCAGGTTTATGCTGCTCCCTGCATCCAAGAAAACCTTGCTCATATCGAACCAGCCGATTTGCGCTTCAACTATTAGTGTCGATTGGCCTGGTTGGGGGACCCACAATGGATGATCAGCTCTGCTAAAGGTAATCTCTTGTTCTGGCCAATGGAGGTACTCCGGTGTGGGAGGTGGCTTTGTTACTGGCATGTTTAATTGCCTAGTAATCAGCTTCTGTGTTCTGTTAGAGGGTGGTCCCTTCTGGATCATTGACATTGCTCCTTTCGACCTGGGATATTCGTTGTCTTGGTGCGATGTACTTTGCGGTTGCCCTGCTGGCGGATGCCCCTTTGGTGGTGGTGGCGCGCCGATGGCCAAAGCGCCGGGTGCGGTGGCGTAGCCTCGGTTTGCTGCTTCGGCTGCCCTTGCATTGCATAGTTCTTGCATTTTTAAGAATGTTCAGCAGTCCTTTAGGAGATGATTTGATCGCCTTTTCCCAGTTGAGCCGACGTAGTAGTGCATATTGCAGGATCCTTCCAACATTTGTCCCGCTGACATAGGTGGGTCTCGATTCGTCGTCTAATATCGTTGCTACGACTGGCTTCCACTAATGCTGTCCCTATTGCCGCGGTATCCACTATTGTAATCGTCACTTCGTCGATTGTACCCTCCATATAAACTTGTTGCAACGTAGCTAGGTGTATGGTATCCATCATTGGTTCGTCGTCTCCGATCATTATTGTGCCTGTCTCTGTTATCTTCGGGTGAGCGGGCTCTTTTGTTGTGTACTGCATCCTCTCCATCAGCCCATCGATTGGCTATGTCCATCAGCTGCGAAATTGTCTTTGGCTTGATCCGTCCTAGTTCTTCAATGAACTCATGCCGATGAAGTCCATCGTTGAAGGCGTCGATTGCTCTTTCATCGGATATGGCTTCAGCCGAATTTTTTATGATGTTCCACCGTTAGACGAAAGCCCGTATTGACTATCCTGGTTTTTGCTTGCAGGCCCGCAATTGTTCCAAAGACACGGGTCGCTTGAATGTGGACTGGAAATTCCTGATAAACCTTTCCTCAAGATCGTTCCAGCTGCTGATAGAATCTTTGGGTAGTTGTTTTAGCCAAGAGTGTGTCGCACCAGTTAGGTGCAGCTGCAAGCTTTGCATTGCTGTAGCTTTGGATCTGCCCTGTAGTATGACGATTGCCAGATAATCTATCATCCAAGCTTCAGGTTCTTGGAGGCCATCGTACTTTTGGCAATCTTGGGGTAACTTAAAATCTTTTGGTACCAGAGTCTTGCAAACCCGTCGGGTAAAGCAACTGGCTCCGCATAATTCTTGTTCTTCCTCTCTTTCACCGTCATGGTATCTTCGGGTGTTGCGTTCTTCTCTGGATCGGTCGATCCGTCGTTGAGTGATGTCGTTTCTTGAGTCGTTTCGCGGTTCTGATTCTGAAAAGTGGACCCCGATGTGGTGATCGTGATCGTCGGGTATGACCTCCGTGCCGAGGGCTGTTGCGACAGCGCGAGGATCTGTTGGGTTGTCGCGTGGTTCCTTTATCTGCTTGCACGAGAGATTCTCCCACCATGCTAGGATTCATCAGGGTGGAGCGGTGAAGGGCCGCACGAGGATCTTCAGGTGCGGCATGCGTTGTAATTAGATATGTTTACACAGCCACAATGGCTGCCTGAGCTGTTTTTGCCTTGATCTTTCCAGCTTGGTCTATGGACATAAATGACAGATCAAGGTCTCGTATTAGTACGCTCCTCTCTTCTTCAGGGATATCCCGCAACCTAGACGTTCCTCTCCTTGGCGATGCTCCTCCTGTTATGCTCCTTGATCCTCGGGTGGAGCTTAACTGCGCTTGTCGTAGGCTAGATTCGTCGGCTACCCTTTTCCTTTCATCGAGTTGCCTTTGCATCCTAAGTAAGTCTCTCTTTTTGTGATGAATCAGATATTGGTATGCCAATAGATCTTCGTGAGTAGCATCCGTTGTCATTGGGACCACACCCGAAATTGCTGCTCTTGCCTTTTCCCATGCATTGGCTGGTAAGCTGAGAGTTTGCCTCTCACCTCCACGCGGTTGTTCTTCTTCCTGATTTACACGTTTGACTATTGGGTCTCCCATGTTTCCTTGGTTTCCCACAGACGTCGCCAATTGACGAGGGGTAACCTCGGCAATGCCCATGGTGATGGACTTGAGGTTTCATGGAAAAGAGAATGCTGGGGATTTCGTCGGATGTTCAGGGAAACAATGGAATCAAAGTCGCCTGAATATTGAGTAATCATACTATTACAAGTTGTCCTCTAGATTTTGGTACCCTCGCTTGGGCTTCTCCCATCCTATATATAATAGGCCGGGTCTCAAAGTTGTATGCAGATAGGTTTCATACACACGTAATTACAATACCAACACAATGTCGGTTCATAGTCTCTTTCCTAATACAATCAAAGTCTTTGTTGGTTACTTCCTTGGGCTATCATCTGAAAACTTTATGGGTCGTGAGCCTTTTACCCAAATAGGGTATCGAATCATAGTCATCCGAGTAATCATACCCATGTCAGGTTGCATAGACAAAGCGATCCGGAAGTGCTTCGGATGATCTTGCAAATGCCATTAACACCGGCGCTTTTTCGAATGCATGATCAGCATGCCCTGTGGGAGTAGCCGCTGAGTCCTTTGGTCGAATCGATGATTCAAGTGAGGAATTGGAGCGTGCCACTCGACGATCTTGTATATGTGCGACCAGCGCTCCCGTTTGGAGTAGCCCCGTGTGTCTGGCGGAGTCGTAGACTCAGGCAAAGACTCAAGTGCATAAGGAGCCCAGAGTCGACACTGCAGTCAGAGTCGACACCACAAAGTCATGTGAAAATATAGATGGAGTCGACGCAGTCGCTTCTGTTGGGTGCGTGGCCAGCGTCATGTCTGTTAGGTGCTTGGTAGCATCGCGTCTATGTAGCATCAAGCAATGTGACCATCCGAGGAGGGACTCGACTAGGGTCATGAGTTTATGGCATAGCTAGTTGTTTTTTGACTCCTGTTGGAGGACCCGATAGAATAGCTCGATGTAGTCCGATGTCCTTGTAAGCTGTAGAAAATGAAAAGAATTGTGAAGTATATGTATCTTGTAAAGAAATATTTGAATGTCGACTTGAAAAGTACAATTTTGGTGCCAATCGAATCAACACTTTTGCACTGTACGCTAGGCCTTTCCATTAGCCTAATTATCCTTAGTCTCAGTACCTTGCTGAGGTACTCGGAGTTCAAGGATTCAACGATTAGGCACAATTAGCTACTCGGGTTGTCGCGTATGAGGTGCTCGAGTGCGTGTAATCAATGGCACATTAGGTTACTCGAAGAGGGCGCAACGCCCAAATATTTCAAGTATGAGTTAAAATAAACAATTGTTGACTCATGGTAGAGGAAACTTAACTTTATGGGTAGTTATCATGGATGAAGTCGATGCGGCCTGTTGACGTAGTTGATGCGGTACCGATTCACGTGATGAAGTCGAAGATTGTAGCGGATTGCCGCAGCCGAAAGAGGCAGCTTGTCGCCGGATTCGAATGCCACAATGGGTTGTGTGGTGGAGTCGAAGGAGACCCCGGGTCCCTGAAGCTGAAGACCGCAGCGGGTCATCGGACTTGAAGGAGCCCTTGTGTCGCCGGACCAGAAAACCGTAGCGGGTCATGCGACGGAGTCGACGCAGTCCCGGGTCATTAGAGTCGAAGACCGCAGCGGATCTCTAGACTCAAAGGATGAACCAGGTTGCCGCATCCGAAGATGGTAATGGCTCTCCACAGTCGAAGACCATAGCGGTTCACCGCAGTCGAAGACCACAAAGGGTCGCACGTCGCAGTCGCCGTAGCTCCCTAGAATAAAGTTGATGCAGTCGATGTAGTCGTGGCGGCGTTCGAGAACCGATGCGGCAGATCGGACTCGACGTGGTCCCCAAGCGTGTACGGGAAACTGGTAGCGAATTGCGCAGCGGACCAAAGTCGACGCGGCAGCAAGTTGTGCGGCAGAGTCAACGTGACAGCGAGTGGTGTAGCGGACCAGAGTCATCGCGGCGTACCGCAATCGACTCGGCAGACCGGAGTCGTGTGCCGGATGGAGTCGATGGAGAAGACCGGAGTAGATGGCAATTTCGATTTGTGTGGAATTGATGGTGATGGAGGATCCCATGGTTGAAATTGTTGGCATCCGTGGTGAAGTCGAAATATCTTTCGAGTTGTCCACAAAGCCCAATGATTTTTCCAGTGCAATCTACTACTGGTACATGCACGTACTTGATCGATCTTGTTTTTCTTTGCTTGAATTGATGTACGACTTGGTCTTCACGTGGAGGCTTGAGTAATTTTTTGCCATCTGAATCCTCGTGAACTGATAAATACGTAGTATATGTAGTATGTCATCTGATGTAGTCGTCCAGAAATCCATGCATGATTCGTATATGAATCCAACAAAGAAGCCTTTTTTTCCTTGAGATCTAGACCGATCGGAAGTTAGGATTGCTAGCCAGATTTGACTCGCGTGTAACATTGACCAAAAACTTCATCATGAAGTAGTTTTCCGACTTGTCTTCATGGCAAATACGACATGTGACATGGGTATACCTTACAGCTATTCGAGATTAGCCTATACGGTTCAACCCAATAAGGAGTCCACGGTACAATCGAAGCCTAACAAGGATTCAGGTTGCCCATTGGAGTTCGGCTTCTTGAAGGATTGTAACACCCTCAAATCGGCCCTATGCAAATTTCAACGGTTCCCGCCAAACCCCATAGAAACGATTCAAAGATGCCCACGACGCACTTGTGTGCGGGTGGAAAACAAAGTAATATCATTACACAATAGTCCACGATGGAACCCACAGAACATATATACAACAACGACTCAATGAGTCAAGAATACAGATATACAGTAAAAAGATCCAAATCACCTTGAAAACGATACAACATCTGAGCGCGGATAAGATGCAAATAGGGCTAAGAGCCCTGAAGAATAACCAATGGCGTCCATAACCCTGCCCAGGCCAAGCCGGAAGGGTAACCCTGCTAACGACATCGATCTCAAACCTTCTAAAACAAAAAGGGTGCCGACAAAGGGCAAAGGAAAAAGAGGACGATCAGTACTAAGGACGGTACATGTCGAGTCTAGAATTCGGCGGCTCTCACCTATATAGGTATGGTGGACTGAAGCGGCAGCGAAGCATGCACTAAACAACCTATAGAGACTCGATACAACTATCGGCTATCAGAGAGGGATAAGAAAGACCTATTCGGAACCACTTGATACTAACACCAAACATACCCATCCTGGTATTTCCCCCTCGAGACCAAACGAGAAAGTCATTCCGAGGAAACTCACACAGTTGGCAATTTTATCCATTCATTCCATCGTGGTTATCCATATTTACTAGTCATATCAGATCCAAGTCATAATATAACAACAATTCTTTAGTTACAGTTGTCCATGATCGAGAAACTGTGCTCCAAGTCATCCATAACTGAAGCCCATGAAGCGTGGCGAGGTTGTCGATCTCGCAGAGAAGATCGAGGAGCATGTGGACGCCTTGGTCGCGGTTTACAAGAGGAAACCGGATTAATAGCCCTCAGAGTCCTCAAGTAGTGCCTCCGGCGAGGAGCCTGGCAACGATGCGGAGGACAGTGCCTCATCCATGTAGGTTTTAGGCTTAGCTTGTACCTGCTCTTTATGTGACAAACGTGTGTTTGTTGAGACACTGCCCTAGCGGGCCTGTTAGTGTAATATATATATTGTTTACATGTGTAATTTGTGTTTGCCCTTTGGCTCTTAGTCTCAGTCCTCTACGAGGCATAGGACGAAGGCATAGATGAAAGGAATATTCCCGAGAGGCAATAATAAATGGTTATTATGTTATTCCAGGTTTATAATAGATGTTTATTTCTTATGTTATAATTGTATTAAAAGGAAACATAAATACATGTGTGTTTAATAAACAAATAGATGGTTCCTAGCGATGCCTCTCATTACACTAGCTTGTTGATTAACATATGATCAAGGTTTCCTGATCATGACATTGGATGTTATTAATAACAAGGTCACCACTGATTGAATGATGTGATGAAAATACCCCCAAAGTATAGTAACACAATCAAGCCATTATGTTTACATTACTATAACATCGTTCAAAGTAACCATAATCCTTAGACCATGAGAGCACGTCAATACTGACTCCGGAAGAGTATTTTTATGGCATCAAACATCACACCGTAACAGGGTGATTATAAAGGTGTTGTCAGATACTTGGAAAGTGTTAGTTGAGGCTCGTGGATCAAGAGTGGGATTTGTCCATCCTGATGACGGAGAGATATACTTAGGGCCCTCTAGGTGATATCACATTGACATAGCTTGCAAGCAAGTGATAATGATCACTAAGAATGTCATATCACGGGAATGGGAAAAGAGTACTTGTCAGTAACGGGATCAAACTAGATATGAATGATACTGAATGATTGGATCCTGGATAAGTAAAATATCGCGAGACAAAAGGAATTGGTTACTGCAAATAAAACGTCACACGATCACTAAGCCATCGCATGAACTGGTGGAAGTCATTATGGATCTCTAGGTCCCACTAATGGTTATTGATTATAGAATGTCTCAATCATGTCCACATAGTTCGCGACCCGTAGGGAGACACACTTAAGGGTAGTCGACGCATTTGACTGCATAGGGAACACGAGAGAAGATAATGGACATCACAGGAATGTGTTCTGTCAAATCTACCAAAATGGTTTTGGGTATAGAAACAAAGCAAGGAAATAAAATGTTAATATGTTCATTAAATGAAGTGTTCGTTAAATTTATTTGCATTAAAACAAGAGAATTAAAGCGCTTTAATTGAAATACCTTTGGTTTTTTTAGTGGAGAAAGTGGAGATTGAATTATGTGTGAGTGGACTGTCCACCCACATGAATGAGAGGAGGGGAGGGGCACCCCATGGCACCGACCAAGGAAGGGGGCTTGCCCCCCTCTCCCCTATAAAAGGAGGTGGAGACCTCCTCCCTCTCACGCACTTGCCCACTCCTCTCATATGCCCTTTGGTTAGCATCTTCTCCCTTTTGTTAGCCTTGTCCATTACCACTAGAAAAGGTCCTTAGGCGAATCCCTCCTCGAGATCTTCCCCTCCACCATCAATACGATGGTGTAGTGTTGTTGGAGTTCCTGGGGATCCACTACTTCTGTTGTCCGGCTCGAGTGAGGGTTCGAGAGTTGTCGGTACACTGTACGTGTGACCAATTATGGAGGTGCTGCACGTGTGGCACTGTCATCGTGTCCTTGAGGACGGTCGAGTAAACTCTACAACAACCACATTTGTTGCAGTAACATTATCCCGCATTACGGTTTTCGAGGGTGAGTCCATCTGAAATCGTTACATGTATATCCTAGATATGATCTTGGTGGTTGAAACCGTAGGAATTTTTTGTTTTCCATGCAACGAACCTCATAAGTGGTATCAGAGCTATGTCTATGTGTAGATGCTTTGTACGGTTTGAACACATAGAGATGTGGGCGTTGATAGTTTTGTTGTTTCATACTTGCATAAATTTTGATCATAGTGGCATGTTGGGATGAAGCGCCCCGGACTAACTTTACATGTCCTCATATATGAGACATGTTCCATGCTTGACATGCAACTCGTATTGCATAAGTGGCTCAGCGGGTGTCTGTCTCTCCCAATATAATCGTGATCTAATTTACAATGGTTTGCAAATAACTTGATTGTCAACATTGTGGCTGAAATTCGTAGGTAGAGCGATTCTCTCCTAGAAAGCCCAAAGCCACGTAAAATATACAAAAAAATTAGAAGACGTCTAACTTGTTTTTGCAGGGCATGTGATGTGATATGTTCATTGTTACAAAAATTATGCAATGAGATTTATTGTAAGTTAAACGACCAGCAGGAGCCATATGGTTATCTTTATCTTTTATAGTCTGCGTGCTATTCATGTATCCAAGAGATATATTGTAATAGAGAAGACATCCATGATGGTGGTGCCATGAACCTTGGAGCCACGCCGGTGGAATGTTGGAGATTATACAATGGAGCACATGATGGAGATCAAGTGCAAGAAAGGACCATATCATATCACATTTTATATGCATGTGATGTTTGTCCCTTTTATGCATCTTATTTTTCTTATGTCTTGCTTAGTTATTGGCGGTAGCATTATAAGATGACCCCTCCCACTAATATCAATATAATAATATGTTCTTCCTTAGTATACACCGTTAATAAATTTTATCGTTTCGAAGCACCACGTGATGATCGGGTGTGATAGAATCTACATTCGCATACAACGGGTGTAAGACAATTTTTACATACGCGGGTACTAAGGTTCTTACTTGGCGAGCGTAGCATGTACAGACATAGCCTCGGAACATGAACCGAAAGGTAAAGCACGAGTAATATGAATGATATGATGTCCATATGATGCTCGCCATTGGAGCTGCACCACCACTCGTGATGATCGGTCGTGGTGTAGTGAATTTGGTTCGTGTAATCACTAAAAATGACTAGAGGGATGTCATTTTTGAGTGGGAGTTCTCATAGTAATTTTGAATTGACTTGAACTCTATATTGTATAAACCTCGTCTAAAATAGTCTTTGCAAATATATTGTAGATCATGGCACCCCCTATGTTCAATATCGATGCATTCCTAGATAGAGAAAAACTGCAAAATAATAGGTATAACTTCACCAAATGGTACCACAACGTGAGGATTTTCCTCATGGGCATTAAGAAGTCTTGTGTGCTGGATGGTCCGTTAGGTGATGCCCCTGCAAATGATGCGTCCCGGGATGAGCGCAACGTGTACAACACAAAGTATGATGACTACACTCTTGTGCGATGTGCGATTTCAGTCGCTGGAACCTGAACTCCAAAAGCATTTTGAACTTACTGATTCTCATGCTATGGTGATGGAACTCAAAACCATGTTTGAGAGCCAGATCTGAGCTGAGAGATATATGATATCTAGTAAGTTCTTTAGTGAAAGGATGAAGGAGCACAACTCTCTGAACGAGCACGTCATCATGATGATTGGCTATGCTCAACATCTTAAGACACTGGGATGTGATATTCCAGTTGATCTCATGATAGAGTTATGCAATCGCTCCCACCAAGTTACAACGAGTTTGTACTAGATTACAAGATGAGTGGTGCGAACAAGTTGCTCACTGAACTCACTACTATGCTGATGGCTGCGGAGGTAGACATAAAGAAGAAGCATCAAGAGTTGATGGTCGATAAGATCGACAAGTGCAAGAAAGGAAAATCCAAGGGTAACTCTAAGAAGGATGGCAAATATGTTACCAGGCCTGAAAAGAAAACCAAAGGAGGCCCGAAGCCTGACACTGAGTGTTTCTACTGCAAGGGGACTGGTCACTGGAAATAGAACTTCCCGAAGTACTTGGCAGATAAGAAGGTTGGGAACATGAACAAAGGTATATGGGATATACATGTTGTTGATGTGTACCTCACTAGTAGTCGAAGTAGCACATGGGTATTTGATACCGATTCGGTTGCTAACATATGTAACTCGAAACAGGGGCTAAGGAATAGTTGACCGCTGGCGAAGGATGAAGTGACGATGTGCGTAGGCCATGGATCCAAGGTGGATGTGATCACCACTGGGATGCTGCCACTTCATCTGCCATCAAGATTGACAATAAACCTAAATAATTGTTATATGGTGCCTGCGTTAAGCATGAACATCATGTCTAGATCATGTTTAATGTGAGACGGTTATTCATTCGTGTCTGAGAACAATGGTTGTTCCTTTTATATGAATAATATCTTTTATGGTCATGCACCTATGTTGAATGGTTTATTTGTTCTGAATCTTGATATTAGTAGTACACATATTCATAATGTGAATGCCAAAAGAATCTAGCCGAGTGATGATATTGCTGCATATATGTGGCATTGCCGTTTAGGTCATATTGGTGTTAAACGCATGAAGAAGCTCCATTCTGATGGACTACTGGAATCACCTGATTATGAATCATTTGAGACATGTGAGCCATGCCTTATGGGAAAGATGACTAGAACTCCATTTTTCTGGAACAATGGAACGAGCGACCGACTTATTGGAAATAATACATACCGATGTATATGGTCCAATGAGTGTGTATCCACGTGGTGGATATCGTTATTTTGTAACCTTCATGGATTACTTAAGTAGATATGGGTATATTTACTTAATGAAACACAAGTCTGAAATATTTGAAAAGTTCAAAGAATTTCAGAGTGAAGTAGAAAATCATCGTAACAGAAAATTAAATTTCTTCGATCCGATCGTGGAGGTGAGTATCTTAGTTACGAGTATGGCACGCACATGAGACAATGTGGAATTGTTTCACAACTCACTCCCATAGGAACACCACAAATAAATGGTGTATTCGAACGTCATAATTGAACTTTATTAGATATGGTGTGATCTATGATGTCCCTTACCAATTTGACACTGCATTTTGGGGTCATGCATTAGATACAACTGCATTCACTTTAAATAGGGCACTATAAAAGTCCATTAAAATGACACTGTATGAATTATGGTTTGGTCACAAACCTAAGCTATCATTTCTAAAAGTTTGGGGTTGCGATGCTTATGTGAAGAAGCTTCAACCTGATAAGCTCGAACCCAAAGCAGAAAAATGTGTCTTCATAGGATACCCAAAAGAAACAATTGGGTACATCTTCTATCACCGATCTGAAGGCAAGCTTTTCGTTGCCAAGAATGGATCCTTTCTAGAGAAAGAGTTTCTCGTGAAAGGTGTGAGTAGTCCTAAGGTAGAACTCGACGTGGTTATCAAACCTCCCCCTACTGAAGTGGCGAGTAGCGCAACACCGGAAAATGTTCCAGTGGTGACTCCACCGAATGAAGAGGAAACTAATGATGAGGATCATGAAACTCATCATGAAACTCCGGAAGAGAACACTACCTTACCTCGTAGGTCAAGAAGGATACGTGCAACTCCTGAACTGTACGGTAATCTAGTCTTAAATTTCATGGTAGATGGAAGCAATGACCCTGCGACATATGAGGAAATGATGATGAGCCCGGATTCCAACAAATGGCTTGAAGCCATGCAATCTGAGATGGATCCATGTATGAAAACCAAGTTTGGACTTTGGTGGACTTACCTCATGACCGTAAGGCCGTTGAGAATAAATGGATCTTCAAAAAGAAAACTAACGCAGACGATAATGTAACCGTCTATAAAGCTCGACTTGTCGCGAAAGGGTTTCGACAAATTAAAGGAGTTGACTACGAGGAGACTTTCTCTCCCATAGTGATCCTAAAGTTAATTAGGATTAGGTTAGCAGTTGCTGCATTTTTTCGATTACGAAATCTAGCAGATGGATGTCAAAACAGCGTTCCTAAATGGAAACGTTGAGGAAGAGTTGTATATGATGCAACCCAAAGGTTTTTTCGATCCTAAGGATGCTGACAAGGTATGCAAACTTCAGCGTTCCATCTATGGACTAAAGCAAGCATCCCGAAGTTGGAATCTCCGCTTTGATGAAGTGATCAAAGGGTTTGGATTTGTCCAAACTATAGGAAAGGCTTGTATTTACAAGAAAGTGAGTGGGAACTCTATAGTATTTCTGATATTATATGTGGATGACATATTATTAATTGGAAATGATGTAGATCTTTTGAATAGCGTAAAAGATTACTTAAATAGTAAGTTTTCGATGAAGGACCTTGGTGAAGCTGCCTATATTTTAGGCATTAAGATCTATAGAGATAGATCAATATGCTTAATTGGATTATCACAAAGTACATACCTTGACAAGATTTTGAATAAGTTCAAAATGCAAGATAGTAAGAAAGGTCTCTTACCTATGGCGCAAGGTAAGATTTTGAGTAAGACTCAAAATCCAGCTACAACACAAGATAGAGAATTGATGGTCAATGTCCCCTATGCCTCTGCCATAGGGTCTCTTATGTATGCTATGTTGTGTACAAGACCAGATGTGGCACATGCTGTTAGTTTGACTAGTAGGTACCAATCTGATCCAGGTGTACAACACTGGAAAGCAGTCAAGAATGTCTTTAAGTACTTAAGAAGAACTAAAGACATGTTTCTCGTCTATGGAGGTGAAGAAGAAGAGCTCGTCGCAAAGTGTTACATTGATGCTAGCTTCGACACTGATCAGGATGACCCTAAGTCACAATCTGGATATGTATTTATTATGAATGGTACAACGGTGCATTGGAGGAGTTCCAAGCAACCTGTGGTGGCAAGATCTTCAATGGAGGCGGAATATATCTCTACTTCAGAAGCAGTGGTGGAAGTGGTTTGGATGAAGGAGTTCATTTCTGAACTAGGTGTGGTTCCAAGTGCTTTGGATCCAATGGTTATCTATTGTGACAACAATGGTGCCATAGCCAATGCTAAGGAACCAAGGTTTCACAAGAATTCCAAGCATATCAAGCACCGTTATCACTCCATCCGGGAACATGTCTAGGATGGCAATATAGAGATTTGCAAAGTAGACATGGATTTTAACATTGTAGATCCGTTGACTAAAGCTCTCCCAAAGGCAAAACATGATCAGCACCAGAACGCTATGGTTATTAGATTCATAACTATGTAAAACTAGATTATTAACTCTAGTGCAAGTGGGAGACTGAAAGGAATATGCCCGAGAGGCAATAATAAATGGTTATTATGTTATTCCAGGTTTATAATAGATGTTTATTTCTTATGTTATAATTGTATTAAAAGGAAACATAAATATATGTGTGTTTAATAAACAAATAGATGGTTCCTAGTGATGCCTCTCATTACACTAGCTTGTTGATTAACAGATGATCAAGGTTTCCTGATCATGACATTGGATGTTGTTAATAACAAGGTCACACCACTGATTGAATGATGTGATGAAAATACTCCCAAAGTATAGTAACACTATCAAGCCATTATGTTTACATTACTATAACATCATTCAAAGTAACCATAATCGTTAGACCATGAGATCACGTCAATACTGACTGCGAAAGAGTATTTTGATTGCATCAAATGTCACAGCGTAACAGGGTGATTATAAAGGTGTCGTCAGATACTTGGAAAGTTTTAGCTGAGGCTTGTGGATCAAGAGTGGGATTTGTCCATCCTCATGATGGAGAGATATACTCAGGGCCCTCTCGGTGATATCACATTGACATAGCTTGCAAGCAAGTGATAATGATCACTAAGAATGTTATATCACGGGAACAAGAAAAGAGTACTTGTCAGTAATAGGATCGAACTAGGTATGAATGATACTTAATGATTGGATCCCAGACAAGTAAAATATTACGAGACAAAAGGAATTGGTTACTGCGAATAAAAGGTCATGCGATCACTAAGTCATCGCATGAACTGGTGTGAGTCATTATGGATCTCTAGGTCCCGCTAATGATTATTGATTAGAGAATGTCTATATCATGTCCACACAGTTCACGGCCCGCATGGAGACACACTTAAGGGTATTCGACGCATTTGAGTGGATAGGGAACACCAGAGAAGATAATGCACATCGTAGGAATTTGTTCCGTCTAATCTGCCAAAATGGTTTCGGGGTATCGAAACAAATCAAGGAAATAAAATGTTAATATGTTTATTAAATGAAGTGTTCATTAAATTGAGTTGCATTAAAACAAGAGAATTAAAGCGCTTTAATTGAAATACCTTTGTTTTTAGTGGAGAATAAATGGAGAAAGTAGAGATTGAATTATGTGTGAGTGGAGTGTCCACCCACATGAATGAGAGTAGGGGAGGGGGCACCCCATGGCGCCAACCAAGGAGGGGGCTTGCCCCCCTCTCCCCTATAAAAGGAGGTGGATACCTCCTCCCTCTCACACACTTGCCCACTCCTCTCATATGCCCTTTGGTTGGCATCTTCTCCCTCTTGCTAGCCTTGTCCATTGCCACTAGAAAAGGTGCTTAGGTGAAGCCCTGCTTGAGATATTCCCCTCCACCATCTCTATCATGGCGTAGCGTTGTTGGAGTTTCCGGGGATCCACTACTTCCGCTGCCCTGCTGGAGCGAGGATTTGGGAGTCGTCGGCACACTGTACATGTGATCGATTACGGAGGTGTGGCACGAGTGGCACTATCATCGGTCCTTGTGGACGGTCGAGTACACTCTATAACAGCCACGTTCGTTTGCGGGAATGTTATCCCGCATTACGGTCTTCGAGGGTGAGTGCATCTGGAACCGTTACATGTATCTCCTAGATATGATCTTGATGGTTGCAATCGTAGGAAATGTTTTGTTTTCCATGCAATGAACCCCATCAGTAGAGAGGAGAGAGGCTAAAAGTAGTGTGTACTTAGCTTTTGCGAGGAGTGATTCCTGTAGATGCGCCTTACCAGGCTCGTGGCTGGAGTTGTCTTCTTGTGAGAGACTGTGAGGGGCCTTCTATGAGGCTTGGAGAGGGCATGCACCTTGTGGGACTCACGAGGGAGTCTTAGTTGAGACTTGGCGAGGGCACCTTGTGGGCCTCGTGAAGGGGAGTCTCCGGTGAGACTTGGCAAGGGCACCTTGTAGGCCTCGTGGAGCACATCTCATGATGGCTTTGGCGATGAGTCAATTGTGGGACTTGGGCAAGGGTACCATTGAAGGAAATATGCCCTGAGAGGCAATAATAAAGTTGTTAATATATATTCCTTATACATGATAGATGTTTATTTTACATGCTAGAAATGTATTGATTCGGAAACATCAATACATGTGTGTTTAATAAACAAAAAGGGTTCCTAGTCATGCCTCTCTTATAGACTAGCTTGTTGATTAACAGGATGATCAAGGTTTCCTGATCATGGACATTGGATGTTGTTAATAACAAGGTCACACCATTGGTGGAATGATGTGATGAACATTCATCCGAAGTATAACATTATGATCAAGTCATTATGTTTATATTGCTATAACATCATACGAAGTAATCTTTATCCTTAGACCATGAGATCATGTTAATTGCTAACACCGGAAGAGTATCTTGATAACATCAAACGTCACACCATAACAGGGTGAGTATAAAGATGGGTTTAGTACTACGAAGGTGTTATGTTGAGGCTCATGGATCAAGAGTGGAATTTGTCAATCCAGATGACAGATAGATATACTCTGGGCCCTCTCGGTGATATCACATTAGGATAGCTTGCAAGCAAGTGATGTGATCACTAGAATGTTATATCACGGGAACGAGAAAAGAGTGCATGTTGGTAATGAGATCAAACTAGGTATGGAGATACCGATGATCGAATCTCGGACATGTAATATATCGAGAGACAAAGGGATTTAGTTACAAGCATTAAAGGTTCTCACGATCACAGGAGTCATCGTTGAATGTGTAGGAGTCAGTACAGATCTCCAGGTCCCGCTGCTGATTATTGATCGGAGAAGGGTCTCGATCATGTCTGTATTATTGTCGAACCATAGGGTGGCACACTTAAGAGTTACCGGACACCATTTTGGAGCACATATGTTTCAGACGAAAGAATTGCAAAGCGCAGGAATTGTTTCAATAGAAACCGGAAATTGTTTCGGGTGAAATTGCAGAAGGTGGTTCTGCATGTGATATTGAAATATTGCAAGGGGCTATATGTGAATGTTTGTTAATTAAAGTAATTAACAAAATTCTGAATAAATTTAATAAAAAGAGTTTTATTAAATGAGAGAGCATTAAATTTGGAGAAATTTAATGCATTTAAAGTGGAGACTTTAAAAGGGAATGTGAAGAGGCATTTTAATGTGGAGGGGTTACCACCACATGAATGGGGCAGGTGAGGGGTCACCCCCCCATGCACCGGCCATGGAGAGAGGGGGCACCCCCCCTCCTCCTATAAAAAGCCACCCATTCCCTCCTTCATCCTCACACCTCCTTGTGAAGGATCTCTCTCCCCTTCTAGAATTATTCCCCCATGGTCTCGGATTAGCGAGATACATGTTCCCGGTGGCATTTCGTCTAGAAGGAGTTGCTGCTTCCGCTGGATCGCTGGTGCGAGGAGGTGGAGGTTGTCCGGTGGCTTGAACGTGTGTGCGAGTGCGAATGCGCTGCTGAGTTGCGGCGCTCGGACTTCCTCACGTTCTTGAGATCGGCAAGTGTACGACTACATCAACCACGAGTTCCTACTCGTTAACAAAGCTCGTTGTCTATGAGGGTAAGTTCTGTTGGATGTATGTCCACCCGTTGCTTTGTACCTAGTAGATAGATCTTGGCGTGTAGTTCATACCGTAGGAAATTTTTTGTTTTCTATGTTGCGGACCCAACAGTGGTATCAGAGCCTGATCTATGCGTAGGTGCTTAGCACGGGTAGTACACATATGGTTGATATGTGGGCGATGATGATCATGTTATTGCATCTTCTATGTATTTTGGATATTGGTGGCATAGTGGGATGAAGCGGCCCGGACCAACCTTACATGTCATCGTACATGAGACCGGTTCCACGACTAACATGCAACTTGTTTTGCATAAGTGGCTGGCGGGTGTCTGTCTCTCCTACTATAGTCAATATCTGATTTACAACGAGTTGCTAATAACTTAGTTATCCTCGTTGTGGTTCATGTTCGTAGGTAAGAACGGTTCTATCTCCGAAAGCCCTAAGCCACGTAAAACTTGCAATTGATAAATTAGAGGCATCTAGTTTAGATCATTGCTGGGCTAGTGTGTTGATATGGTATTGTTGTAAGTAGATGTATGGTGGATACTCTTACAACACACTCAACGTGTAAGTTCCATAGACCTTGGCCTTACACACAAAGGAATGATAGAGATCATACCATGATGCAAGTGATAGAGATCAAATGCATGGACCATATCATCTCACTTTACACATTAGATGTTAGCATCTTATACTGCTAGTTTGGTGCGTTTGATAGCATTATAAGATGATCCCTCTTTTAGATATCAAGATAAAAATGTGTTCTTCCTTGAGTATGCACTGTTCTATGGATCGTGTTTCAAGACATCACGTGATGATCGGGTGTACTCGAATCTACACTTTCATAGGAACGGGTGTAAGACAGTTTTACAGACGCGAATACTAAGGTTCTTACTTGGCGAGCCTAGCATGTACAGACATGGCCTCGGAACACGGACCGAAAGGTTAAGCATGAGTCATATGGTTGATATAATGCCCATATAGATGCTCGCCTTTGAAGCTATATCAACTCACGTGATGATCGGACTTGGTATAGTGGATTTGGTTCATGTAATCACCAAAAGGACACGAGGGATGTCATTTTTGAGTGGGAGTTCATTAGTAATTTGGATTAGTTGAACTCAATCTATCATAAACTTAGTCTAAATAAACTTTACAAATTCTGTTGTAGATGGCACCACCTACTTTTAATTTCAATGTGTTCATGGAGAAAGAGAAACTTGCTGCGAATGGTAGCAACTTCACCAACTGGGCTATGAATTTGAGGATTCTCCTCACTGCTGCACAAAAGCTAGATGCGCCGCTAGGCCCCCCACCAGCTCTTGATGCCCCTGACGAGGAAAAGAATGTCTATGTGACTCGTCAGGAGGACCACAACTTAGTTCATTGCGGTATACTGTATGGACTAGAGCCAGAACTTCGAAAGCGTTTCGAAAATGGCAATGCCTTTGATACCATGGGAGAATTGAAAATGATTTTCGATACCCATGCTGCCGTAGAGAGTTATAATGTTATAGAAAAGTTCTTTAGCTGCATGATGGAGGAAAATAGCTCCGTTAGTGAGCACGTACTCAAAATGTCTGGGTACGCCGATAAGCTTGTGTCCTTGGGAATAACGATTCCCATTGACTTAGGCATACATCGTGTTCTCCAATCTCTGCCACCTAGCTACAAGAGCTTCATGATGAACTATAATATGCAGGGCATGAAGAAGTGTCTTCCCGAGATTCTGTCAATGCTTAAAACTGCAGAAGTGGAGATTAGGAAAGAACATCAAGTGTTGATGATCAATAGGACCACCGGTTTCAAGAAGGACAATAAAGGCAAGCACAAGGGAAAGAAGGGTGGCAAGTCTGTTGCCACGCCTGAAAAGGAACCCCGGGATGGCCCTAAGTCTGACACCGAGGGCTACTATTGCAAGGGGACTGGCCATTGGAAGCGCAACTGCCCCAAGTATTTGGCGGACAAGAAGTCCAGCAAGGCAAACAAAGGTGTATGTGATATACATGTTATTGATGTGTACTTGACTAGTACTCGCAGTAGCACCTAGGTATTTGATACCGGATCGGTTGCTAATATATGTAACTCGGTTCAGGGGTTACGGAACAAGCGACAACTAGCAAGGGATGAGGTCAGGATGCGGGTCGGCAATGGATCAAGAGTTGATGTGATCGCCGTCGGGATGCTAACTCTCCATTTGCCATCGGGATTAGTTATAAACCTAAATAATTGTTATTTGGTGCCTGCACTGAGCATGAACATTGTATCTGGATCGTGTTTGATGCAAAGTGTTCATTCCTTTAAATCTGAGAACAATGGTTGTTCGATTTATAAGAATGATATCTTTTATGGTCATGCACCTACGTTGAATGGTTTATTTCTATTGGATCTCGATAGTAATATTATGCACATTCATAATGGTAATGCTAAAAAGATTAAACTTGATGATGATATGTCTACATATATGTGGCACTGCCGTCTAGGTCATATTGGCGTTAAACGCATGAAGAAACTCCATTCTTATGGACTTTTGGAATCACTTGATTTTGAATCATTTGATACATGTGAGCCATGCCTTATGGGCAAGATGACTAGAACGCCGTTTTCCGGTTCAATGGAACGGGCGACAGTTTTATTGGAAATCATACATACTGATGTGTGTGGACCAATGAGTGTGTCGGCGCGAGGTGGATATCGTTATTTTGTTACTTTCACGGATGATTTGAGTAGATACAGGTATATATATTTTATGAAACACAAGTCTGAAATTTTTGAAAAGTTCAAGGAATTTCAGAATGAAGTGGAAAATCATCGTAATAGAAAGATCAAATTTCTACGGTCTGACCGTGGAGGAGAGTATCTAAGTTACGAGTTTAGCACACACATGAAAGAGTGTGGAATAGTTTCACAACTCACGCCTACCAGAACACCATAACGTAATGGTGTGTCGGAACGTCGTAATCGTACCTTATTAGATATGGTTCGATCTATGATGTCTCTGACTGACTTACCTCTGTCATTTTGGGGTTATGCACTGGAAACAGCTGCATTCACTTTAAATCAGGCACCATCTAAATCCGTTGAAACGACACCATATGAATTATGGTTTGGAAACAAACCTAAGCTGTCATTTCTTAAGGTTTGGGGATGCGATGTTTATGTGAAGAAACTTCAACCGGATAAACTCGAACCCAAAGCGGAAAAATGCGTCTTCATAGGATATCCTAAGGAAATAATTGGGTATACCTTCTATCACAGATCCGAGGGCAAGATTTTTGTTACCAAGAATGGATCCTTTCTTGAGAAGGAGTTTCTCGCGAAAGGTGTGAGTAGTCGGAAGGTAGAACTCGAAGAGGTTATTGAACCTTCTCTTCATGCAATGGCGAGTGGCGCAGCACCGGAAGTTGTTTCGGAGTTGACTTCACCTGATGAAGAGAGAGCTAATGATAATGATCATGAAACTCCGAAAGAGGACACTACCGAACCTCGCAGGTCAAGCAGGACACGTGCAGCTCCTGAACTGTATGGCAATCCTGTTGTGAATTTCATGGTTGATGAAATGGATGACCCTGCGACGTATGAAGAAGCGATGATGATCCCGGATTCCAACAAATGGCTAGAATCCATGAAATCCGCGATGGAATCTATGTACGAGAACCAAGTTTGGAACTTGGTGGACTTACCTCACGACCGAAAGGCCGTTGAGAATAAATGGATTTTCAAAAGGAAAACTGATGCTGATGGTAACGTGACCATCTATAAGGCTCGACTTGTCGCAAAGGGGTTTCGACAAATTCAAGGAGTTGACTACGATGAGACATTCTCTCCCGTAGCGATGCTTAAATCGGTTAGGATTATGTTAGCAATTGCTGCATATTTCGATTATGAAATATGGCAGATGGATGTCAAAACTGCATTCCTCAATGGTAAGATTGAAGAAGAGTTGTATATGATACAACCTAAGGGTTTTGTCGATCCTAAGGATGCTAATAAGGTGTGCAAACTTCAGCGGTCCATCTATGGACTGAAGCAAGCATCACGAAATTGGAATCTCCGCTTTGATGAGGTGATCAAAGAGTTTGGATTTGTCCAAACTTATGGAGAGGCTTGTATTTACAAGAAAGTGAGTGGGAGCAATGTGGCATTTCTGATATTATATGTGGATGACATATTATTGATTGGAAATGATATAGATCTTTTAAACAATGTTAAAAGTTATCTAAAGAGCAAATTTTCGATGAAAGACCTTGGTGAAGCATCATATATATTAGGCATTAAAATCTATAGAGATAGATCAAGGCGCCTAATTGGGCTATCGTAGAGTACATACCTTGATAAGATATTAAAGAAGTTTAATATGGACGAAAGTAAGAAGGGGTTCTTACCTATGTTGCAAGGCAAGACATTGAGTAAGACTCAAAGTTCGGCTACGGCGGAAGAAAGAGAGATGATGGATAAGATCCCCTATGCCTCGGCCATAGGCTCTATTATGTATGCCATGCTATGTACAAGACTGGATGTGGCACATGCTATTAGTTTGACTAGTAGGTACCAATTTGATCCAGGTTCAGAGCACTGGATAGCGGTAAAGAACATCCTCAAGTACTTGAGAAGAACTAACAATATGTTTCTCATATACGGAGGTGAAGAAGAGCTAGTCGCTAAGTGTTATGTCGATGCTAGATTTGACACCGATCCGGATGACTCTAAGTCTCAATCCGGATACGTATTTCTCTTAAATGGATCAGCAGTTAGTTGGAGGAGTTCCAAACAACCTGTGGTGGCTGGATCAACAACGGAGGCAGAATATGTTGCTGCTTCAGAAGCGGCGCAGGAGGCAGTTTGGATGAAAGAGTTCATTACAGAACTGAGTGTGGTTCCCAGTGCATTGGACCCGATGGTGATCTATTGTGACAACAATGGAGCCATAGCCAATGCAAAGGAACCAAGGTCTCACAAGAATTCCAAACATATTAAGCGCCGGTTTCACTCCATCCGCGAGCATGTCAAGGATGGAGATATAAAGATTTGTAAAGTACACACGGACCTAAATGTAGCAGATCCGTTGACTAAAGTTCTCCCTAGGGCAAAACATGATCAACACCAGAACTCCATGGGTGTTAGATTTATCACTATGTGAACTAGATTATTGTCTCTAGTACAAGTGGGAGACTGAAAGAAATATGTCCTGAGAGGCAATAATAAAGTTGTTATTATATATTCCTTATACATGATAGATGTTTATTTTACATGCTAGAAATGTATTGATTCGGAAACATCAATACATGTGTGTTTAATAAACAAAAGGGGTTCCTAGTCATGCCTCTCGTATATACTAGCTTGTTGATTAACAGGATGATCAAGGTTTCCTGATCATGGACATTAGATGTTGTTAATAACAAGGTCACACCATTGGTGGAATGATGTGATGAACATTCATCCGAAGTATAGCATTACGATCAAGTCATTATGTTTATATTTCTATAACATCATACGAAGTAATCTTTATCCTTAGACCATGAGATCATGTTAATTGCTAACACCGGAAGAGTATCTTGATAACATCAAACGTCACACCGTAACAGGATGACTATAAAGATGGGTTCAGTACTACGAATGTGTTATGTTGAGGCTCATGGATCAAGAGTGGAATTTGTCAATCCAGATGACGGATAGATATACTCTGGGCCCTCTCAGTGATATCACATTAGGATAGCTTGCAAGCAAGTTGTGTGATCACTAGAATGTTATATCACGGGAACGAGAAAAGAGTGCATGTCGGTAACAAGATCAAACTAGGTATGGAGATACCGATGATCGAATCTTGGACATGTAATATATCGAGAGACAAAGGTATTTAGTTACAAGCGTTAAAGGTTCTCATGATCACAGGAGTCATCGTTGAATGTGTAGGAGTCAGTACGGATCTCCAGGTCCCGCTGCTGATTATTGATCGGAGAAGGGTCTCGATCATGTCTGCATTATTGGCGAACCGTAGGGTGGCACACTTAAGAGTTACCGGACACCATTTTGAAGCACATATGTTTCAGACGAAAGAATTGCAAAGCGCAGGAATTGTTTCAATAGAAACCGGAAATTGTTTCGGGTGAAATTGCAGAAGGTGGTTCTGCATGTGATATTGAAATATTGCAAGGGGCTATATGTGAATGTTTGTTAATTAAAGTAATTAACAAAATTCTGAATAAATTTAATAAAAAGAGTTTTATTAAATGAGAGAGCATTAAATTGGGAGAAATTTAATGCATTTAAAGTGGAGACTTTAAAAGGGAATGTGAAGAGGCATTTTAATATGGAGGGGTTACCACCACATGAATGGGGGAGGTGAGGGGTCACCCCCCCATGCGTCGGCCATGGAGAGAGGGGGCACCCCCCTTCCTCCTATAAAAGGCCACCCATTCCCTCCTTCATCCTCACACCTCCTTGTGAAGGATCTCTCTCCCTCTCTAGAATTATTCCCCCATAGTCTCGGATTAGCGAGATACATGTTTCCGGTGGCATTTCGTCTAGAAGGAGTTGCTGCTTCCGCTGGATCGCTGGAGCGAGGAGATGGGGGTTGTCCGGTGGCTTGAACGTGTGTGCGAGTGCGGATGCGCTGCTGAGTTGCGGCGCTCGGACTTCCTCACGATCTTGAGATCGGCAAGTGTACGACTACATCAACCACGAGTTCCTACTCGTTAACAAAGCTCGTTGTCTACGAGGGTAAGTTCTCGTTGGATGTATGTCCACCCGTTGCTTTGTACCTAGTAGATAGATCTTGGCGTGTAGTTCACACCGTAGGAAATTTTTTGTTTTCTATGCTGCGGACCCAACAACCATGTGGGCCTCAGCAAGGACACCTCATGGTGCCTCTCGAAGCACATCGTGCGATGGCGTCCCTTTAGGAGATGTCTCATGTTCTATTTTGCTAACGAAGGCAGGTCCTCGATGAGGGAACCTTGTGGGCCTTGGAGTGGTCCTCTTGTGAGGCATTGGAGAAGAGTATCTCGTGAGACTTAGGCGAGCACCATGCGTACCTCGGCAAGGACACCTTTTGGTGCCTCGCGAAGCGCATCGTGTGATGGCCTCCCTGGAGGGGATGCCTCATGTTCTGTTTGCTAACAAAGGCATGTCCTCGACGAGGGAACCTTGTGGGCCTCGGAGGGACCTCTCGTTGGAAATGGGGATATGCCAAATTCTATTTGCGATGAGGCCATACCGGCGACGGGGTCATTCTAGCAACTGCTGCTAATTAATTGGCAACAGTCCCTTTTTATTACCGTTTCCAATGTAGTTGGACCATCGACGGTCCAGTTCTATTGGCCCACTATGGCTACGCGCCATTTTTTGACCAATGACTATCTCACTGCCATTGTTATTATCATAGTGGGTGTTCTTAAGGTAACTCCATACTGCTGCGCATTTATCTAAAGCCTCTTTTTTTTGAAATGTAGTCCACTGCTTTATTTAACGGGATCAGGGTTACAATCCGACTGAACCACGTCAGTCAAAAAACCAGACATTACATCAAAACAAACAGAACCATCTATGCTAAGAGCTTCTTTGGCACACAAATGTGCTGCTTTATTTTCATCCCGACCCTCAAAAAGAAGCTTGACCTCCTGGAAACTAGAGCATAAGTACTTCATCTCCTTGACAATGTGACCACCCTCAAACCGAGCTTGAGTATCATTCCAAGCCCTCTCCAAGGAACTGCAGTCGGTCTGAACGATCACTCTTTCAATTCCCAGCCTAGCTGCAGCCTCGATACCCTCCCTGTACGCCAGAACTTTATCTAAAGCCCCTTAGGCACATTAATGAACTTCCTGCTGATTAAAGAAATTAATAGACGGTAGCATACTCGATTCCACAAATTACAGACTGACATAATGGGAAAGATTCAAGAGGACAAAATTACGGTCCTACGTACACAAAAATGGAAAAACCACCCAAGTTCCTTCTTGAGTTTTGTTGGTGTATAGTAGGTACTGAATATGAATTAACCCAAGTTCCTTCTTGAGTTTTGTTGGTGTATAGTAGGTACTGAATATGAATTATTAGATACTTTAATCGTATTAGGCCACGATATTGCTTAGAGATGCCCAGTCCGAGGAAAACATGGAGGCCGTGTTCGATTAAATCACTTCTTGGATTGGAGTAGAATGAGGAGGATTAGGAGAGATTTTTTTACGAGAAAAGATTAGGAGTAATTTTGACTTAAGATAAGTTTTAATCCACGTCAATTCTGTCCAATCCCGGAAGGGAACAAGGCCGGAAGCACAACTCATCACATAGAATGATAGCATCGGTTTAATTTTTATCTGGTTTTCGTAAAACAAACGGTTTATCTCGTAGCACTGAAAGTAAATTTACTGTCCCGGGGTCTGAAGGAGAAAACGCTCTCCTCGTGCCTCCCCCTCCAGGCGACCGAGGGTGGCAAACCCTAGCCGCGCCGCCACCCCCTCCTCCTCCCATCCCCCTCCTCGTCGTCCCCGGAGGGCCGCCGGCCAACTGCGCGCGGTCCAGTGAAGGGGGCGGCGGGGATCTCTCCTCGTGGCTCTCGCTCAGGGGAAGGGAGCAGATCCCCTGTGCTGGAGGGCACCGGTATGCCGGGACGGCGGCCTCGGGCGGAGGGGACGGCGTCGACCCTACGGCGGGCGACGGACATCGGTGCTGCTTGGCCGGCTCCTCGGCCGCGCGGGTGGCGAGGCGGCAGCAGGTGTGGTCGAGGTGCAGAGGTTCCCCACTTGGCCTCTCGCACCAGATCTGAAGATGGCTGCGCTATCTGTCTCTCCTCCCCGTCCTTGGACCTTGTTTCGACGGTCGGTCGATGGTCGGAGGAGGGGATGACCGGGGGAAACCCTTGGCCGACGGCGGCGTCCACGACGTCGACGATGTTGTGGGCATCGTTCACCTTCCTGAAGGCGAAATCGAGGTCTATCCCCTTCCTCCCTTTCCTGCATATCTCGGGTGAAACCCCAAAGCTTCGGCTTGGGCAGCGGCGGTGCTCTGGCGGCGTTTCCCTTCTTGAAGGCGTTGTCTTGAGATTGCGGGTCTAGTGGACGAGCTTGGCGCTGGGCGGTGGTAGTTGGTAGCGGTGGCTCTATCTTCATGTGGCAGTGCGGTGGCGGGTCGAGTGCTCGCGAGGCTTTTCTTCCCTGGACCTTGTTTGCTCGTCGGTAGGGTCGGCGCCCACGAACCGGGTGAGAGGAGAAGGGGTCTCCTCTCCGGCAGCAGTAGCAGCCTCCCGATGGTCGAGCTGGTCGGCGACTCTTGGCCATGCCTGGTGGCACTTGCCTTACCTTGCTCACTGTGTCTTCGGTGACGTCTTCGCCTAGCAGATTGTGTCTTATTGCTGGGGTTGGTGCTTCGGACAGCGGTGGAGTCTGTGGGTGGCGGCGTGGAGGTGGTAGTGCTCGGAGTCCTCCCCTCTATGCCAGGTAGTCCAATGCTCATTCATGCTCAGGGGAGCTGATCCACCTCTTGACAGGTGCGGCGCCCTTAGATCCAGGGCGAGAAAGCAGGGTGCTTTCTTTGGAGGTGGACGGTGGCTTTGTGACTCTGCTGGCTCCTGGAGGTTGACGATGGCGTGATCTCCTCCTTAGCGTGCTTCTTCTTCGACTCTGCTTCTCCTTCGGTCGGACCGCGGCGCTGGACGAAGGCCTTGGCGTCAAGCTGCACTTCATTTTTCTGCTCTTTTGTTTGCTGTGTCTTTGACTGTAATCTGTTGATCAGTACCATGTAACTCTGGCCGTTCGGGGCTTTATTATTTTAAAGTCGAGCTCTTTGAGCCTTTGATTAAAAAAAAATATTTACTATCCCTCGCTATATGTTCTAACTTTTGTTACAAATTTCATAGTCTATCTATATCTATCCATCTATCTATCTATCTATCTATCTATCTATCTATCTTCTATACTATAATTTAAGCTGCAGTAGGTTCGTCGCTCTCAATTTCCGTCCGATATTTTCGGGACGGTTTTGCCCCTGACTGTTCGGATATTTTACAAGCCCTGCCACCGCGTACTGAAACTGGGTGGTTCGGTTCGTGTTTTTTTTCACCCCCATCACCGATCCCAGCTGCCGCACCCCTTCCCCTGCCGCCGCATCCCCATCTCCGCCCCAGCCGCCGGCGAGCACCCCAGACGCCGCATCCTCATCGCGATTTGGGCATACAGGTCCTCGATCGATTCAATCGACGCCTGACCTCCTCAATCGATTCAATCGATTTTGACATGGAGAGCTCCTGAACTAGCGCGCGATGCGGACAAGCTTCCCCGCCCTCGCCCTCCTGGTAGGCCGGTGAGATGTGCCGTGGGAGGCTGGCGGGTCGAGGGAATGGAGGCGGGGGATCGGGAGGGACCGCATCTACTGGTCTTGGTCGCCGTCGTCCATGTCGTCGAGGCTGCTAGGCGGCCGTCGATGTGGTGCACTGAGACGAAGGGCGTGCCAGGCAGCGGGAGACGCGAGCGAATTTTTTGGTCATGCCCTCCTAGGCTGGCTTAGCTCGTTCGTTGATGTGTGTTTGACAATGGACAGGGAAGGTTTGGCTCCAGGTATTAGACGAACTTCCCCGCCTCCAACAAGATCCATCGGTGCAGTTCAGGTTTGCTGCCTCCCTCCACCAAGTCTGACATGACCAGTACTAGCTAGAGATAATAAACCATTTAAGGTTTATTTGATCGTCTGATTTGCATGTCTATTCTGATGGATGATTCCTTATAGAGAGTACTACAAAGTAAACCAGGATGATTCACGCCAATCAGATCAACATAAAAGCTAGATAAGGATATAGCTATGAATTATCATAATACTACTATGTCAATTTTGTGATATTTTCTTGTTTCCCCACAGTAGAAGCTTCTACTTTTCACTTTATAAATATGTTGAATTTACCTAGCGCTGAAAACCATTCGGTCGAACATGTTTATTCTAGCACTTTGCAACCATTCACCTACATATGCAATTTATGTTCCCAGTGAAAGGGATGGCTAAAATTTAGTAAAATTATTGAGGTTTGTGTGGTGATGTAAAATTTAGTAACGTTCCTCACTACCATCCTCGCCACCTACTGCAATTCATTGAGGATGGAGAACTCATATGCACCAGGTTTGGCCGCAAGTCAACCTCGGCTAGAGGACTCACATGCACTTTTCTTCCGCTATCGTTAGTATCCAATCCAATTCAGTTCCCGCTGTTTCATCAAGGGTGTGGTATGGTCGATTCATGTTGGAGAAATTCAATTATTTATATTTATCCGTACTTCCTTAATTTGTGCAAGCACAACGCTAGGAGAAAAAATAGTACTGCTTTATTAGTTTAACTAATACCCTAAAATGGAACAGAAATATCAAGGGAGCAAATGAAGAGATGAACAAAATGGCACTATTGTTGTTTGGGGCTTTCATTGCTCGATAAATTTGGACTGAACTTTCCTCACTTAACTTGCATTTAACAATCTTATCTCTTTCGGGTTGTTAATATTGTCATTGTCACTCTGTTTTCTCATTTCTACTTAAGAGGAACGGCTCTCATTGCCAGACAATGCTGAGGAAGCATGGGTACCCCTACCTGAGTTGTTTCACATAAGAATGGGTGTTGAGTTGTCATGCCAAAATGCTAGCAGTAAATGTATAGCACAAGTATTGTGTAAGCAAATGAAATTCGAGTGTTCAGTCCTTTCAACATTACACCAACAACTTTATGTAGAACAAGGATTATGGAATTGTAAGTAAATAAATGAAATACCAGTTTGTATGTTCATATTAATGAATGAAAGAATGCACATGCTGTGGTTGGTTGCCCTCAGATTTGAGGTTATTCGTACTGAAATGGATTTGCAGTTTTATAGTATAGAAAGCTCCACCTCAAGCCCATCCAGTTCAAGTTCTGGTTCAGAACCTCCTTAATATTGCAAGAGAGTGATTATGCTCAACAGGAATAAGCAGTTGTAGAAGCACGGATGGTATGCACGATATCTGATGTTTTAATGATACCTGTAATTGAACCTCCTTATTATTGTAAAATAGTATTGTGTATAGAAACTTAGGTGACCGTAGCAACGCACGGGCATTCTGCTAGTATACTATAATATGTCAGAGGTAGGTTCGTCTGCAATCAAATTTCCGTCTGATTTTTTATGGTCGCTTTTGCCCCTAGCTGTTGCAGGTTATTACAAAGTGTGCCACCGCCAAGTGGAATCAAGCTATTCGGTGAAAATAAAAGAGAAAACCCAGCCCTGGGTCTCACGACTCGCTGCGGCTGTTGCAGACGGTATCCGACGCAAGCAGGAGATGCGGCGGGGAACGACGAGCTCGAGGGGCTCCGGGGCGGCGCGGTCCTTGCAGGGGACGAGCACGGCGCTGCACGGTCGAGGTCGAGAGCTCGAGGGGCTCCGGGGCGACGCGGTCCTTGCAGGGGACGAGCACGGCGCTGCACGGTCGAGGTCGAGCTAGACGCTGTCGTTGGTGCGGAGACTAGGTCCACAAGCTCGAGGGGCTCCGGGGCGACGTGGTCCTTGCCAGGGACGAGCACGCGGCGCTGCACGGTCGAGGTCGAGCTAGGCGATGTCGTTGGTGCAGAGACTAGGTCCACGCGGTTAGCGCCGTGGTGGGAATAGAGAGCGGCCAGTGAGGAGCTCAAGACGGCTGACGGCACCCGCGTCGAGCACGCGCGAGGAAGGGTGGAGGTTGGCGGGCAGCGCTGGACGCATACGTACGCTGCGTCATGGAAGGAGGATGGGTCAGTGCCATGGGAGGCAGAGCTACAGGGCTGGGCGTGAAGAGGGAGACGAGGATGACGTGGTCGGCATGCGGCAAGGCTAGCGTCCGGAGCTCAGTTGAGGCAGCGGAGGTGCTCGGGACGGCAACGTTTTGCTAAGGCGCTGGGTGCTGGGTTCTGGCGACGCAGTTCGAGGATGGAAACAAAGGGAGGCGGGGTTGCGGGTCAGGTGGCGGCGCGATAGGAGGAAGACCGAAGTGTTGGGGTTCGTGTGCGTACTCTGGTGCGTTGCGTGTGTGTGTGTAAGCTTAGGGTTGGAATTGGGCTTTGGCCTGCTGGGCCTGGAGTGACACATAAAAATACTTTTCTATTTTGGTTATATTCAGAAAGAAGAGAGTAGAGAAACGAAAGGTTTATTACTTCATAAGTAGTCCAAATCTTTTTGAAAAGTTAAACGTTCAAACTAATGTGTTGCTGATTTCTAGATGTTGCGATCGTGATGATTGTGTTGAACTTATTTCTATCACAGTGATTCCTGGACTTTTTAATATTTATCCAAGGATGGCCACACAATGGATCACAGCTAAATGATTTTTATACGAGCTGTCATACTGTTTCCAGTGGACGTATCATTATTTTATGTGAAATGTATTTTTGCGGGCAAAAGGGATATATCAAGCAGAAAGGGTTACATGGTGTTCTAGGTCGACGGCCTTTGGAACACAATCAGGTCCCAAACCTAGCCATACGACAGTTCTAGCTTCTGCTCCAGCAAAATAATACGAGTTGTCATACTATTTCCGGTGGATGTATCACTATTTTATGTGGAATGTTTTTTGCAGGCAAAAGGGATATATTAAGTAGGAAGGGTTACATGGCGGTCTAGGTCGAGGGCCTTTGGAACACAATCGGGTCCCGAACCTAGCCACGACAGTTCTAGCTTCTGCTCCCGCAAAATTTGCAAGACAATGACTAATCCTAACATGCGAACGATCTACTTTTACAAAGGAAATAATCCTATTACCATTAACTAGCAGCTTAATATCTTCCAAGAGATGGAATATAATTCTTGAAGAATACTTTCTTTTGCATCTTGCTGATATTGTTAATGTCGCCTTCCTCTTGGATCGATTGTTTGAAGATTGTAGGGCGGTTGGTGATGTTTCTCTGTTCATGCCTGAACTCGATACATCAAACTACTATTGTGACTCAATTATCGAGTACTAATGTTGTCTACTTGCTCCAGGAGCTCACTTGGATATGGTTGACCATTCATATTTTTTGGTGGCTGCTCCTGGAAGGCAGGAATCGTGTGTGCATGTCCACATCTACTGCAAGCTCCAAGACCTCCAAGACCTGGATCCCCAAATTTAACACTTTCCATGTCCAGTAAAGGTCCACAAGTTGCTCGGTGAAATGCCCCCAAAGGTTTATTTCTTTTCCTTGATTAGTATTGACGAAATGATATTTGAGAAATAAGAGTTGTGTTTCTATATCAAGCAACCATCACACCTCCTAAGCTTGAAAGTTGTTAATGGCTATGAATTTCCCAACAAGCAACAGGCAACGACCACCTCCGAAAATGTGTTTGATGCACTACAACTTTCCAACCATGCTTTCTATTTTGACCTGAATTTGACCTGCTGCTTGAATCTGATAATCTTAGTTTGGTCTTAGCAGTCATATACATCCACAAATCATCCACTAGAAAAGTTACTTACAATTAGTATAATCTATTTCATTCATCTTTCATGCACATATAGGTTACCTGAAGAACACACATCATCTATTCTGAACAAAACTGAAGTTTCATGCTGGGGCACACCTGCACTTGCACAAGAATGCCGTATGGTACTCCAGTACATGAAGAAATTTTATCAAGTAAGCAAAACTATTATCTAATTTTGCTTCCGAATTTGTTTAATGAAATTCTCATGGATGCTTTGGTGCCGTTCCTTGGTGTAAACAAATATGTGAAAGCTTTGACAACCTTATACATCATATATTATTAGAATTGACGTCTTAATTAGGACTTAGACTTTATATGTGGTCTTAGTACAAATGTGATTTCACTTACAATTGGATGCATAGGTCGCAGCTGGAGGTCGAGGTGTCTACCAAAAAATATATCGGCTAGGAAGATTAAAAGATCGATGTTGATGATTGATTTGGACCTGGAGATGATATATTGCTAATCAAAACTATATCAAGCAAGACTTGAATTCCAGAACGAGAAAAGTAAACCCCTAATATGCACTCAAGAACGGGGCATGAGCTTGCGATTGTGAGGCCGTCGTCACCCTCACTTACCATGACCAGTCGTGCAATGGATTAATTCGTGCTCTCTCCTTATGTGCGTAATGTGCTCAATCCAGTAGGATGCGCGCAAGTGCATCAGTTGATGATCATAGGCATTTGGAAAAAGAAGCATAGTGCTAGCATTTTAAATGCACGTGGTTGGTATAAACTGAAATACTATATGTGCAGGCTTATCATAATTTAACATGACCGTGTTGGCTATCAATTTGGTTTGATAATATGCAAGATTGCCAGTACATGAGAAATATAGTTCTTTCTTATTTTCTTCATGTTAAAAGTTGAATGTGTGGAACTGAATTCTTCACAGAAACCTGGGTAAGTCCTCTTGATCTGTCACATCTCATCAAGGAAAAATTAGTTTTATTAATGTTGTCTAGTTCAGCTTTGACCAATGGGTTATATGGAGCGGAGGGGAACCAATGAAATGTTGTTATAATAGATAAAGGGGTTTTAAACCACAACTCTCATTTACTATGTGAACGTGTAGTCTTCGTTGGCTGTTACTGTCAGTTTGAGAAAGAAAAGATAGATTATTACCTGGACAGTTGTTGGTTCGCTTGATTAAAAATAAATTAACCTTGTGATATTCTGAATCCGATTATGTTACCAATACTTGAGGCTTATTCATTTATGGGTGCAACTAGAAGTAGTGGTGGGCTATGTCTTGGTGAACTTTAGAGTTGTAGCCTATGTGGCACATGATGGGAATTTATATATTGGGTGCATTTCATGTCATGAAACTGAAATGAATTAGGCATGTTGCATATTTCAACCCCGTTGAAACATATACTTTCTCGGCACGAAAAGGATGTCGCAAGTTGGTCTAAATAGATGATTTTTTATACTAAATAGTGCCTGGATACATTCGAATTTAGATAAATCTATGACATCCTTTTTAGGAGAGAGGGAGTATGATTTTTTATGGTTCGACCAATTTTATGTACAACTCCTTCTGGCATCCACCACCAATGCACGAGGAGTTGTACTCGGGCTTTTAGACTTTCTCACTTCACACTTTTATTTCAGTAGCAACGCACGGGCATTGTGCTAGTATATCTATACTATAATTTGTCTTGAGGTAGGTTAGTCTGCTAGATTTTCCGTCCGATTTTCTTTTGGACGATTTTGCCTCTGACTTTCGAACATATTACATGTATGCCACCGCCAAGTAAAAAAAGAAACGTTTTATTCTTCTCTCTCCCACCGACACCCTCTCTCTCTTCTTCCCCCGTTTTTCTCGCCTTGACCGCTGACCTGAATAGGGCGCCGCCGCGGGGAGAGCTGTTGCTGCCCATACTTTGGATGGCGTTGGCGCCGCGAGCGGCGGGGATCTTGGAGGCGCGCCGGGCCGCGACCACGGCGGGGCTTGAGGCGTCCCGCACTTGGGGGCCGCAGCCATGGCGCGGCAGGGCTTCCGTCTGTCGTCGCCGTTTGATGTAGTGGATGTTAGTGTATAGTTGTGTATTGTAGTTTCCCCATATGTTAGGGGGCTTTCTGTATATTTGTTCCTGTACATGTACATATTCTGGCATTTGGCTCTCTGGTAATACAAGAGATCTATTACCCTAACATGGTATCAGAGCCGTAAGGCCTTTTTTTCGTCGTCGCCGCCGCCGCCCGCCCCGGCACCCCGCCGCCGCGCCCGGCCGCCGCTGCTGACCCCGCCGCCGCCGCCGGCCGCCGCTGCCGCTGCCTCCTCTTCGGCGCCCGCCGCCGGCCCTGTCCGCCCCCGTCGCCGCCGACCCGCCCCGTCGCCGTCCTTCCTCGTCACCGCCGCCGCCGGCCCGACCTCGCCGCTGCCGCCGTCGCCCGGACCCGCCGCCGCCCCGTCTTCTTCCTCGCCGCCCGGATCCGCCGCCCCCCGGCCGCCGCCCCCCAGCCGCCGCCCTCTAGATCCGTCTGGTCTGATCTCGTTCGGCTTAGAGAAAAAAAATAAGAACAAAAAAACAAAAAAAATGTCTTCCTCGTCGGACTATGTTGCGATTTCTCGCTGCCCGGTGATTTTTGATGGCGCGAATTATCCTGATTTCGCTGCCTTCATGCGCGGTCTTCGCCTTTGGGGTGTGCTTTCCGGTGAGGTCTCCTGTCCACCGCGCCCCGTTGTGCCTCCTGTGCCTCTTGCACTGACGCCCGTTGTCCTTGCCCCCGATGCTACTCAGGCGGTCAAGGATGCAGCCCAGAGTGCTGATGATTCTGCTCGGACTGATTATGAGCGCCGTGTCTAGGCGCACTTTACTGCTACTACGACCTACCGGCTGGATCTGGCTGAATACACTCAGTGGATTGATGAGGATGCTCGTGCTGCTGCTGTTCTCACTTCCAGTGTTCTGTCTCAGTATGCTGCTGAGTTCATGAGCCTTCCCACTGCTGCTGCTCAGTGGGCTTTTCTTCGTCAGCGCTATCAGCCATCTGGAGATGCTCTTTATCTATCTGTGGTTCGTCAGGAGCATGAGCTTAAGCAGGGTGATTCTACTATTGATGATTTCTATACTCAGAGTGTTGCTATTTGGCGTCAGCTTGACTCACTTCGTACAGCGGTGTGTAACACCTGTCCCTGTTGTCTGATTGTGCGCGCAGATCTAGAGTTTCAGCGCGTCTTTGAGTTCTTGTCACGGCTCCGCAAGGAGTTTGAGCCATGCCGTGCCTAGCTGCTTGCCCGTGGTCGTGTTCCGCTCTCTGGGGTACTGGCTGAGCTTCGTGCTGAGGAGACTCGTCTTCGTGGTGCTGGCCTTTTTGAGGTTCCTTCTGTTCTTGCTGCTCGTGGTCCCCCTGTGTCGCCGGCTTCGTCGCGGTCTCTCGCGCCACCGTTACTCTCTGCTCCACCGGCCCAGGGTCAGAGTCACTCTCAGCAGCCTCGTGGTTCTCGTCCTCCCTGTGCTCACTGTGGCAAGCCTGGCCACGATATCTCTGGTTGCTGGACGAGGGATCCACGCTTACGTCAGCAGTATCTTGCTCGTCTCCAGTCTGGTTCTTCAGGATCTTATGCTATTGCCTCTGGACCTCCTACTGGTGCTTCTGGACCTCCTGCTGGTGCTCTGTCTGATCAGGATATTATTCATGGTCTTCGTAGTCTGCTTGCTCCTACAGGCTCCTCCTCGTCGGGTACTGCTGGTTCTGTGCCTAGTTCTTCTGGCACCACGCGACCATCATCTTCTACACAGTCAGGTACGTCATCCCCGTGGTATCTGGATTCTGGAGCTTCTTTTCATATGACTTCTGCGTCTTATATTTTTTTCTGCTCTTCGCTCTCTTATTTCTCATGTTCGTGTTATTACAGCTGATGGTACCTCTCTTCCTGTTTCCAGTCGAGGCACTCTCTCTACTTCCTCATTCTCTATTCCTGATGTTTCTCATGTTCACAGTCTTAAGATGAACCTTTTCTCTGCTAGTCAGCTTACTGATTCTGGTTGTCGTGTCATTCTTGATGCTGATTCTTGTGATGTTGAGGACCGTCATACACAGGCTCTGGTTGGAGCTGGCCCTCGCAGCATTGAGTCTCCGGGGCTCTGGGAGTTAGACTGGCTTCGCGTTCCTTCCGCTGACATTTCTTCTGCCACTTCTCCTGCGGTTGCTGCTTCTGTCACTGGCTCGTTTCAGCAGTGGCATCATCGGCTGGGTCATCTTTGTGGCTCCCGTTTATCATCCTTAGTTCGTCGTGATCTTCTGGGGTGTGTCTCAGGAGATGTGTCGTCGTTATATTCGTGTCAGGGTTGTAGGTTAGGTAAACAGATTCGGCTTCCCTATCCTACTAGTGTGTCTGTATCTCAGCAACCTTTTGATTTAGTCCATTCAGATGTGTGGGGTCCTGCTCCCTTTGCTTCGAAAGGGGGCCACCGATACTATATTTTGTTTATTGATGATTTTTCACGGTACACCTGGTTATTTTTTATGCGCTCTCGCAGCGAGGTGCTTGCTATTTATCAGCGTTTTGCGGCCATGGTTCGTACTCAGTATTCCACGCCTATTCGTGTTTTTCGTGCTGATTCTGCAGGAGAGTATATCTCCCAGCACCTGCGTGGCATCCTTGCTGAGCAGGGCACCCTTGCTCAGTTCTCGTGTCCCGGCGCCCATGCTCAAAATGGTGTCGCCGAGCGTAAGCATCGTCATATTCTTGAGACTACCCACGCTATGATGATTGCTTCCTCTCTTCCGCCGCATTTCAGGGCTAAGGCTGTCGCTACGTCGACTTACCTCATTAATATCCAGCCTTCAGCTGCTCTTCAGGGTGGCATTCCTCTCGAGCGTCTCTCTGGCTTCTGTCCAGACTACTCGACTCTTCGTTTATTTGGTTGTGTTTGCTATGTCCTTCTCCCTCCTCGTGAACGCACCAAACTAACCGCTCAGTCTGTTGAGTGTGTTTTTCTTGGCTATAGTAATGAGCATAAGGGCTATCGCTGTTGGGACCCTGTTGGTCGTCGTATGCGCATCTCTCGTGATGTCACGTTCGATGAGACGCGTCCTTTCTATCCCCGCCCCACCTCTGGTACTTACCCAACGGATGATCTCTCCTTTCTTCTTTTTCTTGATACACCTTCCGCTGTCCCTTCTCTTCCACCTCCTCCACCTCCTTCTGCTGCGCCTCCTTCTTCTTCGGCGACCTCCTCTCCTCCGTCTAGTTCTCCTAGTTCTCCTCGATCTCCGGCTTCGGATCCTTCCTCCGCGACTCCTTTTTCCTCCTCTTCTGATGAGTCATCTTCTGCGGATGAGATTTCTTCCTCATGGCCTGTTCGTCAGCGTCGTGCTCCAGACCGTTACTCCCCTAGTCAGTATGGTCTCTCTGTAGTCTCCGAGCCGATTTCTTATCGGGATGCCGCGTGTCATCCTGAATGGCAGCTTGCCATGGTTGAGGAGATCGCTGCGCTTGAGCGCACTGGCACCTGAGATCTTGTCTCTCCTCCTTCCGGTGTTCGTCCTATCACGTGTAAGTGGGTCTATAAAATTAAAACCCGCTCTGATGGATCTCTTGAGCGCTATAAAGCGCGTCTTGTGGCTCGTGGTTTTCAGCAGGAACATGGTCGTGACTATGATGAGACCTTTGCACCTGTGGCTCATATGACCACTGTGCGTACTCTTCTTGCTGTTGCTTCTGTTCGACGTTGGTCTGTGTCCCAGCTTGATGTTCAGAATGCTTTTCTTAATGGCAAGTTGAGTGAGGAGGTTTACATGCAGCCTCCTCCTGGGTATTCTGTTCCCGATGGGATGGCTTGTCGTCTTCGACATTCCCTTTATGGCCTGAAACAGGCCCCTCGTACCTGGTTTGAGCGCTTTGCCTCTGTGGTGACTGCTGCTGGTTTCTCTCCTAGTTCTCATGATCTAGGGCTTTTTGTTCACACTTCACCTCGTGGACGCACTCTTCTCCTTCTCTATGTTGATGATATGATCATTACTGGTGATGATCCTGAGTATATTGCCTTTGTCAAGGCTCGTCTTCGTGATCAGTTTCTTATGACTGATCTTGGTCCTCTTCGCTACTTTCTTGGGATTGAGGTTTCCTCCACTTCTGATGGGTTTTCTATCTCTCGGGAAAAGTATATTCAGGATCTTTTTGCTTGGGCTGCTCTTGCGGATGAGCGCACCGTTGAGACTCCTATGGAGCTTTTATGTTAAGCTTCGTCCGACGGATGGTGATCCTCTTCCTGATCCCACTCGTTATCGCCATCTTGTTGGGAGTCTTGTTTATCTTGCTGTCACCCGTCCTGATATCTCTTATCCTGTTCATATTCTGAGTCAGTTTGTCTCAGCCCTACCACTGTTCACTACGGTCATCTTCTCCGTGTCCTTCGTTATCTTCGTGGCATGATTACTCGTCGTCTTTTCTTCCCTCGTTCTAGCTCTCTCCAGCTCCAGTGCTACTCGGATGCTACGTGGGCGAATGATCCTACGGATCGTCGTTCACTTTCTGCTTACTGTGTGTTTCTTGGTGGTTCGCTTGTTGCTTGGAAGACGAAGAAACAGGTAGCGGTTTCCCGTTCGAGTGTTGAGGCTGAGTTGCGGGTTATGGCTTCGGTGACTGCTGAGGTGACCTGGTTACGGTGGTTACTTACAGATTTTGGGGTCTCTGTTACGACACCTACTCCACTTTTGTCAGACAGTACAGGTGATATTAGTATTGCACGTGATCCGGTCAAGCATGAGCTGACCAAGCATATTGGTGTTGATGCTTTTTATACACGTGCTCAGGTGCAAGATCAGGTTGTTGCGCTCCATTATGTGCCTTCAGACTTGCAGTTGGCAGATTTCTTTATAAAGACACAAACCCGCGCTCAGCATGATTTCTTACTCTCCAAACTTAGTGTTGTGGATTCACCATGAGTTTGAGGGGAGGGGTGTTAGAGTATAGTTATGTATTGTAGTTTCCCCATATGTTAAGAGGCTTTCCGTATATTTGCACTTGTACATTTACTATATATTCTGGCCTTTGGTCCTCTGATAATACAAGAGATCTATTATCCTAACAGTGGACACGTGAAGAAGTTTGCTAGCGCGCTGAACCGCGTCCAACGGATAGGGGCTCGCGAGCACGAGCTGCAGCCGTGGTCGCCCTTGATTTTACCCGTCGGCCTACATGGTGCCTGTTCCTGCGCTGATGTGCGCTCCCCGGTGCTCCCACAGGGATGAAGCTCTAATTGAGAACACAAATTTCCTACTGTATTTCTTTGAGGAGCAGGCTAGAGGGAACAAGAGGAGGGAGGAGACCGGGGGAGATGAGGGACGCGCAGGACCCGGGCTCCTGGACCTGGGTGCCGTGCCGTGCCGCTAGGAGGATGACACGAAGTGGCCGTGTCCAAAGAAACAAGGGGAAACAAGGGGACACCATTCAAAAAAAAAGAAACAAGGGGACAGGGAGTCGTTGTCTACTTAATTGTCAGACAAAGTGTGCTACAGTTTAGCCAGCTGTTGGATGGATCGATGTTGTGCTTTTGGGTTTCAACTACTAGCAACACAAGCCTATTTTTAACTTACTTAGGCCCTGTTCGTTTTTCCTGGATCTAACCCAGACTTGGAACAGATCTAGGCATGGATTGGGTTGATCCCATCCCTCCACCCAATCCCCAAACAATCCAGCTAATTCATTCCTCTAATCCATGTACGCGTTTTCGGCCGTTCGGTTAATCTGCATCGCGGTTTTCGGGTCGCCCGGTCGCTCTTCACTCTATCTATCTCTCGCGTCCTGGGAGAATTTCCACGGGTTGAGTGGCAGGAAAAAAATCCAGACCAATTGAGAAAGGGTTGGATGGTATGGGCTGGGTTGTAATCCCGCCTGGGGTAAACGAAGACCAACTTTTGGTGGGTTGAAAAAATTATCTCGCCGGGCTGGATCGGACCGCAATCCAGTAACGAACGAGGCCTTAATGAATTAACTCAGGACGGTCTGTAAGACTATTACTGAACAGAGCGCTCAAACTATAATCCTTTATTTCACGCTCTTGGAGCACGAAGGATACCCAACCAGTTTTGTTATTTCCTCTTGCAAATAATAGAATCTCTACATTGTATAGATGGTGGTTACTAACTCATACACAGTCTAGCTAGAATACAAGTGGTAGCACCAAACACATTCTGAAGCAGCAACACATCTTGGTAGCTTGATCGATCAGCAAATGCAACGATCCACGCCCATCACCAGGATCCGATTGATATGATGCATGTGTACGTATATCGGCGTCTCTCGCATGACGATATCTTCGCATACTTGTCCTGGCCATCTGACTGTCTACGACGTAGGAAGGTATCGTTTCACTTGCATCATCCGATGATTGTTGTAGCAGCGGTAGTAAAAGTATATGGTGAACACGCGATTGTTTCTTGGGGTCATAGCCATGTCCATATCAACGTTAATTTTGTTATGCTATGGTCATATTTATATTTTTTTGCTCCATCAGCGTCCATATCAGTTTTTTTTTTCGGGAAAAAGATCCGGATCTATTTCATGAGTTCATAAGAAGTACAAGGTATCCTAAACATAATAAAATTACATCGAGGTCTTTGGACCACCTAACGACCACTATTGCCGCCAGAGCGAGCCGCCGACGCGCCGCTGTCGCCGCTCCATTACCGGAGCCGACATACCATTGTTGATGACAGTCGGGAAGTCTTCGTGCACGTGTCCCTAAGGACCAGCGCCCCAAAGATGAAGTTGTCGTCATTGAACCCTTAAATTGATCCGAAACTTGTAACATCAAACCTAAAACACACGTAAACTGGACGAGATCCAGAACACACGTAGACTGGACGAGATCCACCACTCCATGGAAGCGGCGACCAGACGAATCCCCACCCTCCTCAACGTCAGCAGCAGGATCATCGCCGACGAGGTGGAAGAGGAGGCGGGTATACCTTATTCTTGTCGAGCACAACACCGCCATAGCCACCATAACGACGATGCCGGATGACCAAACTCTAACTTTAGGGACCCTTCTATACCGCCGAGCGCAGGTCCGAGGTTCCCACCTCCTCCCGCCGCCGGAGCGGCAAGCAGAGGAGGCGGGGACCTGTCGATGCTCGGTCGCAGACGGCGAGGACGAAATAGATCGTGGCGGCTGCTAGGGTTTTTACCCTAGCCGCCGCCTCTTTTTTCTCACGGGAGGAGAGAACGGGGGCAATTATACTTCTTAGCGTCCATATCAGTTAGTAGAAAAAATTAATTAATTAATATATGTCTATTTTTTTGGTTCCGTGGCAACGCACGGGCATTCAGCTAGTCTATACTATAATTTTCTCTGAGGTAGGTTGGTCAGCATAGGATTTCCGTCCGATTTTTTTGGACAACTTTGCCCCTGCGAGTTCGGGGTGTTTACATGATATGCCACCGCCAAGTGGAATATCTCGTCAGTCAACGAAAAGAAAAGGAAATCTCCTCCCTGCCGCATCCGCTCGAGCACCCCGCTCCGTCCATCCCGATCCACCTCCATCCTGAGCCAACCGCCCCTGCTCCGGCCGGCGCCCTCCGTGCCGGGCGGCAGTTTCAGGCTGGCCGCGGGAGCGTGGTAGAGCGACATGATGTGAGGAAGACCGGTGGTGGTGCTCGAGCGGGCGAGCTACAGGAAGGCGGCGTCCTGGTGGCGGTGGAGCTCCGGGCCAGGAGGCGGGCGGTAGCTCCGCTCATTGTAATCCTCCTCTCGCTGTCGGCTACCGCCCCCATCCCGTGCACCTTCTCTCGCTGCCGTCCCACATCCCCTGCACCTCCTCTTGATGTGCCCCATACAACTACTATCATGCCTCAGCTCGTCCAGATCCGTCGCGCCGCCATGTGCCTCCATTAAGCCACCGTCCGACCCTGTTGAGACGTCCCTCACCAACGTCCGTCGTCCTCCTAGAAGCTGCGCCGCCCAATGGCCGAAGCTCTGCCCTTTCGTCATGTTGACGCTCTGTCTGTAGCCATGGTCCTCAAGGCTCCTGCGTGATGAAGGTCCTTCGTCCAGCATCCTTCTACAACGAACCTTCATCCTATCATGCCCTTCTTATCTCCAATCAAGGTGCCGTGTGTGCTCTCTCCTAGCTCACTCATGGTATTTCTATGGATCTGAAGGTAGCAGGCTATTAACTGCGAATTGGTATTCTACTATTTACCAAAAGAGTGAGAATATACTCAATGGTCTTATACGTGGTAAAATTACTAAAGCTCATATTGTTGGAGATATGCCCAAGAGGCAATAATAAAGTGGTTATTATCATATCTTCACACTTATGATAAATGTTTACATTCATGCTATAATAGTATTAACAAGGAAACCATTAATACTTGTGTGATTTGTAAACTTAATTTAAAGTCCCTAGTATAGCCTCTATACTTCACTAGCTTGTTGGTTGATTAATGATTGTGGTTTCCATATCATGAACATTGAGATGTTATCAACAACAAGATCATATCATTAGGAGAATGATATGGTGGACATACTCCTATAGATAAGCGTAGCATAAAGATCAAGACATTTCAATAGTTCAATTGCTATATGCTTTCTGATACATAGTAACCTAATTCCTTCGACCATGAGATCATGCATATCACCTTTGCTGGATGGATGCTTTGATGTCATCAAACACCACACCGTAACAGGGTGGCTATAAAAGTGGCATTGAGTGTTCGGAAAGTATTGGTTGAAACACATGGATCAAGAGTGGGATTTGTCCATCCACATGACGGATAGATATACTCTGGGCCCTCTCGGTGAAATGTCATCCAATTAGCTTGCAAGCATGTGACTTGATCACAAGGGATCACATATCACGGGAACGAGAAAAGAGTACTTATCAGTAACGAGGTTGAACTAGGTATGCAGAGATACCGATGATCATAACCTCGGATAAGTAACATATCGTGAGACAAAGGGAAATTGGTATCGTATGTAAGTGGTTCATTCGATCGCAAAGTAATCGTAGAAATATGTGGGAGCCATATGAATTTCCAGATTCCTCTATTGGTTATTGTTCGGAGAAGTGTCTCGATCATGTCCGCATAATTCACGAACCGTAGGGAGACACACTTAAGGATTCGACGTTGTTTGAGTAGTTATGGTATTATGAGAAAGAGACCGAATGTTGTTCGGAGTCTCGGATGGGATCCGGGATATCACGAGGTGATCCGGAATGGTCCGGAGAATAAGATTCATATAAGGAAAGTCCCGTTTCGGAGTTCGGGAATGATTCCGGTGTTTCCATCGGGAACATTCTAGAAGGTCCCGGATTGTCCGGCACTCCGGGGGGGAAGGGGTACATGAATGTGTCATTACATGTTGGAATGATTGCATCATGTACTAAGTGTTCTTGCTGTCCCAAATAAAGGATTAAATTGAATCCTAAATTGAAAAAGTCAAACGGCTAGTTTGAAAGTCAAACGGCAGTTTTTGGGAAGTGGGAGGAGAGGAGGAAACCGACTTGAGGGAGGAGTCCTCCTCCCCAAGCCGGCGCCCCACCTAGGCCGAGTTGGGGAGGGACTCCACTCCCTCCCCTTGGCCGGCCAGCCCCTCCCACCTATATAAGGAGGGGCAGGGCTCCCTCCCAATACACACAAGTTTCCTATCCTCTAAACTAAACCCTAGATCTAGACCCCGGTTTAGAGCTATTCGGTTTAGAGCCTTCTAATTGGTTTAGAGCCCTCTAATTGGTGTGTCTAATTACTAGACCACTAATAGCCTCTCTCATAAGCTCCACCATACTCGCACCGGCTTAAGGCGAAGCCCTGCGGGATCTCCCCTCTACTTCCGGTACCACGCCGTTGTGCTGCCGGAATCGCGAGGAGAGTGCTACAACCTCCGCTGCCTGCTGGAACAAGGGAGAGGAAGGTCTTCGTCGAGTACCGAACGTGTGACCGACTGCGGGAGCGCTGCGGGAACGCGGCGCCGGAAGGATCGTCTACGCGATCTTGAGATCGGAAAGAGTACGACTACATCACCCACGAGAATCTGCTCTCGTTAAACACTTTGGAATCTTCGAGGGTGAGTTATTCCATCGACTCGTTGCTACAATCTAGTAGATAGATCTTGGCTTGTTTGTTTGTATGCGATAGAAAATTTTTGTTTTCCTTGCTACGAACCCCTACAGTGGTATCAGAGCCGTGTCTATATGTAGATCTGTTGCACGAGTAGAACACAATGGTCATTGTGGGCGTTGATGCTTTTATTGTAGATTGCTTTGCGTGTACTTTGCATCTTGCGGTATGTTGGGATGAAGCGGCCCGGGCTAACCTTACATGACATCGTTCATGAGACTTGCTCCACGCTTAACATGCAACTTGTATTGCATAAGTGGCTTTGCGGGTGCCAGTTTCTCCTAGCATAGTAAAGATCCAATTTACAACGGGTAATCAACAATGCTAGTATCAATGTTGTGGTTCTTGTTCGTAGGTTAGAACGACACTTATGGAAAGCCCCAAACCACGTAAAATATGCAAAGAAAGTAGAAGCGTCTAACTTTGTTTTGCAGGGGTGTGCAGTGATGTGATATGGCCATGATTGTGATTATATTTGATGTATGCAATGTTCCTTATTGTAAGTTGGCAACCGGCAGGAGCCATATGGTTGTCTTTAATTTCTGTTAAGACCTGCGTGTCTATTCAAAATAGTTGTAATAGTTGAAGCTGGTGGACGACAACCATGAAGAAGCGTCATTGACCTTGATGCTACGCCGGTGATGATGGAGATCATGTTCGTGCTTGAAGATGGAGATCGGAAGCACAAAGAAGAAAGGCCATATCATATCACATATTATGAATTGCATGTGATGTTAATCCTTTATGCATCTTGTATTGCTTAGTAGACGACGGTAGCATTATAAGATGATCCCTCATGCACATAAATTTCAAGTTCTAAAGTGTTCGCCCTTAGTTAGCACCGTTGCTAAAACTTGTTGCTTCGAAGCACCACGTGATGATCGGGTGTCTTTGATTCCACGGGTAAATACAACGTAAGCAAGCCAGATTTGCTTATGCGGTAGCTAAGGTTTGATCTTGACGAGCCTAGCATGTACAGACATGGCCTCAGGAACACGGATTACCGAAAGGTAGAGCATGAGTCATATAGTAGATATGATGAACATGTTGATTGTTCGCCATTGAAGCTATATCAACTCTCGTGATGATCGGTTTTGATGTGGTGGATTTGGTTCGTGTGATCACTAAAACAATGTGAGGGATATTGTTTTGAGTGGGAGTTCACCTAGATTAATTTAATTATTAATTAGAACTCAATTTATCATAAACTAAATCAAAGTGAATTTGCATAGTTGTTGTAGTCATTGGCATCCGTTTACCACCTTGCGCTTAGTTATAATTGAGATGATAGAACTATAGAATTCTGGTTAGATACTTTACGAACTGGTATCGTATTGTTTTAAGTGTTAATCTAAAGTTTAAAAGTCCTATTGCAAACTTTCAGTAAGTTCCGGTTACTCCATGAAGTTTAATAATTAGTATTAAATCAAGAGTAACAATTCCAAGTGTTAGTATATAAGTATCATGTTTGTATCCATGATTCTTGATATTCAAAGGATTCCCTTAATATCAAGGTTATCTAGGATCTGAAAGAGTTGTTTCAGAAACCATGATGTGTGGAAGATATTGTGATATCTGAAACGAAGTTTTGGTTACAACATGATAGAGTATAATATGGCAAAGTTCATGTTCTCATATTTTGATGAGAATTTGCAAAAAGGTTGGAGACACTTGTTGTCCTAATCCTCCAAAAGGTTTTGGATAGCAACATTATACTAATAATTCATCGTTATAAGCTAAAAGTAGCTTGATCATGGACGATACCATGATAAGGGTGAATATTTGATGTAGGTAAAATGTTTACTACACCAAGAGATTACTAATGAAAGGAATTTGAAAGAACACCAAACATTTGATGATGGTGATCTACTTCAAAGTGCAAGTCCAAAGACATTGGTATTTAACTATACACGCTTTGGACTATATGTCATATGTATGACTCCACTATTGATGTTGATAGATTCTTTCAAACTGAAAAGGAAATACTGAAAGAGAATCTCATAAATATATGGCAGAAAAGAAAAGACTAGAATCGTTCAGTTTAAGTATATAGATGATATACATGTTATGGCTATATTCTTTGCTTGTTAAACAATGTGGTTCTTAAGTATTTGATACTGAATTTGTTGGTGTGAATCGTCATACGAAACAACACAATTCATGAACTACAATGGCCTAAGTAACTAGCAAAAGAATATGTGATGATGTTCATCGAGAACAAATAAAGGGTTATTGTGTTGCTCGTTAAACATCAAAGCTTGCCTTCAAAGATTTGTTTTATCGGGTATTATGAGAACAAAAGGGTTGTTCAAATAATTGCCGTAATCCATAAAAGATGGATGATTCACAAATCTCGTTGGAGAAATCACATCCATAAAACTAGTGCTAAAATGTCGAAAGACAAATTGATTGAAAGATCACTTAGGAAGTGACATCGCCGTTTAAAATTATATTGGAAAGAAAACATGAAGAAAAATCCATATGGATGGAATTTTGGAGTCTATTTGATTTTGATCAAATGACGCTTGTGAAACTTTCCTAGAGATAATTAAAACTTCGTCCATAGGCCAAAAGGGAACGAATGACTAGCTTATTGGAACTTGTACATATTGTTGTACGAAGTCCATTATGTGTAGTCAAGAGCGATGGATTTCAACTTCATATGCTTTCTCCGAAAATTTGAGTGAATATATGAATATTTACTTAATAAGGATGAAGTATGAAATATTTGAAAAGTTCAAAAGACTTTCAAGATGAAGTGCAAAATCATTGTAACAAGAATATAAATAGTTTATGATAAGATCATAAAGGAAGATATTTGAGTTACAAGTTTAGCATAATACCTAAGATTTAAGGAATCGTTCCGTGGATTTGCATTTTCCCGAAACACCATAAGAGTATGGAGCGTTCGAGATATGTAATTAAACCTTGTTTGACATGGTAAGATCGAAAGGTGTAATTCATAAAACTGCCATTGTATTTTAAAGATTAAAAGCTTTAGAGATTACCGTTTTTCCACTGAAAAGAGCTTCATCATAATCCGTTGAAATGACACCATATAAGGTTATGGTTTGGGATAAAACCCAAGTTGTCCTTTCTTAAACATTGGTATGCTATGCATAAGAAAGATGTTTGCAACCAAAGTCGGATGAACCTGTCTTTGTATGACTATTAAGTATTCCTCCATAAACACCGGAGACAAAAGTGTTTGTTGCTTAGAACGTCAAGTTTCTTTTGGAAGGAATTTTTCGTGAAAAGTTAAGTGGGAGGACAATAGAACTTTGATAAGGTTAAGAACCTTAGCTGTATGTGCAAAGTTGCGCAGCGCCGAAAAGTGTTCCGGAGGCGGCAACAATGCTCATGGCTCACGTGCCTCAAAGGTTGTGGTCACGGAGATCTAAGTTCCTATTGAAACAAGTAGATCGGGTAAACAATCAAATACCAAGATTTGAGGGTTGAATCATTATTTGAGAATAATGAACCGACTACATGCAAAGAAGCGATGATGGGCCCTGACTCCGTCAAATGGCTTGAAGCCATAAAATCCGTGATAGTTCCATACACGAGAAATCAAGTTTTGAACTTGAAGGACCCTCGAGAAAGGTGTAAGACCTTACAGTTGTGTCTGGATCTATAAAGAAATAGACATGGATGTTTTACATCTATGAAATAGTCGACATGTTGGGAAAGAGTTCACAACAATGTTCAAAGGTTGACTATGACAAGATTTGATCTATCATAGTGATATTTAGTCTAGACGGATTAATGAAAGCAACCACTACATATAATTTGTTATATGGTAGTTGAATAAACAAAACAAGTTCTTCTAATAGAATCGTTACCTAGGACATGTGCATAAACACGGTCCATAGGGTTTTGTCAATTCAAAGGATGCTAAAAGCATATGCAAACTTCAATGGTTAGAGTGAGCATAGCGGAGTTGGAATCTTCACTATGATGAAACTGTTAAAAGGGTTTAATTTCATCAGAGACAATGAAGATGCTTGCATTTGCAAGAAATTAAGTGGGAGCGCTAAGACATGTTTCTAATACATTATGTGGAAGACATATTGTTGATTGGAAATAATGTATCTTTTATTAACACATATTAAGAATTTCATCCCGATGAAAGACTTAGGCAAAACCCAAGTATTTTGGCATCAATAGACGCTAATATGGTTGTGCCAGAAGTACATAGACAAGATATTGAATGAGTTCAATATAGGAACTACAAGAAAGGTTCTTGTTGCACAGAAAGGATTGAATAAGTTCAATGTTGATGATATATTCAAGTGTATTGACATTTGGTAAAGTGAAACAAATAATCAAGTATAGATTGATACTTGATGTATGAAATCACAAAGAGTATTTATATCAATCATACTGTGATATGTACAAATCCAGATATGTCCTATGCTCTAAATGTTGTGAGCATATACCAGAATGATTCGTAAGATGATCATTGGACAATAGTAAGGATATTCTTATGATCTTTTGGAAGAACTAAGAGTATATTATTTGTAGAAGTGACAAATAGATGGTTAGTTCATTGTAAAAGTACTACATTGATACTAGCTTTGTCACAAAGTACAGATTAAGTTTATCTCAATCTAAACTAAGGGTGGCACAATATAATGGAAAGTGAGTTCCATAATGGATTTGGATGATTTCCAAAGTTAAGACATTGTGACAGATACTACAACAAAAGGCTAAGTATATGACTGCTATTATAGCAGCAAAAGAGGGCATTTGTGTCAAGTAGTTTGTTATCAAACTAGGTGTAGTTCACAGCGGGATAATACTATGAAGATATATTGTACGACAATATTGTCAACATGTTTTAACCCTAAAGAACTAAAGGTCACACCGAAAGACCAAATTTATACAAAGCCATCTCATTAGAGAATGAGTGATGCGTAGAGACGCAAAGACATGCAATTACACACGGACCTGGAAGTGTCAGATCCGGAGATCAGTTGACCACTAGCAATCATGTACATACAACACCGGAAAGCCATAGGTGTTGAATACACAAAGGTTCGAAACTAGATTATTGACTCTAGTGCAAGTGGGAGACTGTTGGAGATATGCCCAAGAGGCAATAATAAAGTGGTTATTATCATATCTTCACACTTATGATAAATGTTTACATTCATGCTATAATAGTATTAACAAGGAAACCATTAATACTTGTGTGATTTGTAAACTTAATTTAAAGTCCCTAGTATAGCCTCTATACTTCACTAGCTTGTTGGTTGATTAATGATTGTGGTTTCCATATCATGAACATTGAGATGTTATCAACAACAAGATCATATCATTAGGAGAATGATATGGTGGACATACTCCTATAGATAAGCGTAGCATAAAGATCAAGACATTTCAATAGTTCAATTGCTATATGCTTTCTGATACATAGTAACCTAATTCCTTCGACCATGAGATCATGCATATCACCTTTGCTGGATGGATGCTTTGATGTCATCAAACACCACACCGTAACAGGGTGGCTATAAAAGTGGCATTGAGTGTTCGGAAAGTATTGGTTGAAACACATGGATCAAGAGTGGGATTTGTCCATCCACATGACGGATAGATATACTCTGGGCCCTCTCGGTGAAATGTCATCCAATTAGCTTGCAAGCATGTGACTTGATCACAAGGGATCACATATCACGGGAACGAGAAAAGAGTACTTATCAGTAACGAGGTTGAACTAGGTATGCAGAGATACCGATGATCATAACCTCGGATAAGTAACATATCGTGAGACAAAGGGAAATTGGTATCGTATGTAAGTGGTTCATTCGATCGCAAAGTAATCGTAGAAATATGTGGGAGCCATATGAATTTCCAGATTCCTCTATTGGTTATTGTTCGGAGAAGTGTCTCGATCATGTCCGCATAATTCACGAACCGTAGGGAGACACACTTAAGGATTCGACGTTGTTTGAGTAGTTATGGTATTATGAGAAAGAGACCGAATGTTGTTCGGAGTCTCGGATGGGATCCGGGATATCACGAGGTGATCCGGAATGGTCCGGAGAATAAGATTCATATAAGGAAAGTCCCGTTTCGGAGTTCGGGAATGATTCCGGTGTTTCCATCGGGAACATTCTAGAAGGTCCCGGATTGTCCGGCACTCCGGGGGGGAAGGGGTACATGAATGTGTCATTACATGTTGGAATGATTGCATCATGTACTAAGTGTTCTTGCTGTCCCAAATAAAGGATTAAATTGAATCCTAAATTGAAAAAGTCAAACGGCTAGTTTGAAAGTCAAACGGCAGTTTTTGGGAAGTGGGAGGAGAGGAGGAAACCGACTTGAGGGAGGAGTCCTCCTCCCCAAGCCGGCGCCCCACCTAGGCCGAGTTGGGGAGGGACTCCACTCCCTCCCCTTGGCCGGCCAGCCCCTCCCACCTATATAAGGAGGGGCAGGGCTCCCTCCCAATACACACAAGTTTCCTATCCTCTAAACTAAACCCTAGATCTAGACCCCGGTTTAGAGCTATTCGGTTTAGAGCCTTCTAATTGGTTTAGAGCCCTCTAATTGGTGTGTCTAATTACTAGACCACTAATAGCCTCTCTCATAAGCTCCACCATACTCGCACCGGCTTAAGGCGAAGCCCTGCGGGATCTCCCCTCTACTTCCGGTACCACGCCGTTGTGCTGCCGGAATCGCGAGGAGAGTGCTACAACCTCCGCTGCCTGCTGGAACAAGGGAGAGGAAGGTCTTCGTCGAGTACCGAACGTGTGACCGACTGCGGGAGCGCTGCGGGAACGCGGCGCCGGAAGGATCGTCTACGCGATCTTGAGATCGGAAAGAGTACGACTACATCACCCACGAGAATCTGCTCTCGTTAAACACTTTGGAATCTTCGAGGGTGAGTTATTCCATCGACTCGTTGCTACAATCTAGTAGATAGATCTTGGCTTGTTTGTTTGTATGCGATAGAAAATTTTTGTTTTCCTTGCTACGAACCCCTACACATATGTTTGGCTAAGCATATGCCATGGTGTGGAAGTGGCGGGTGGCATCGGTTAGCTCATCTTTGACAGATGCCTGGTAGGTGCATGAGCTTGTGGTCTGTTCCTCGCCACCAATGTCACCGTTCTATACCTCGACTATGAGCCCAGCGGCTCTCCTTATCCTTGATCGCTGCCTGTTAGGTGCTAGCTTGAAGGTCTAATTCCCTCGTCTCGTAGATGTGTATTGATTTTCTGAATCTCTTTTTCTCCTTGAATGTGTGAATATCAATGCACAACTTAGTTGGATCATATGGAGAAACAACGCTGGGTATCAGTGCGCACCAGATTTATTTCAAATTTCAAGCCAGATGCTTATTTGTGATTACGCCAAAATTTAGTGTCATACTTGTTGGGTTATTTCGATGAGTTTGATGTTTTCGTGTAGTGGATGAAATGTGGTATGTTTTCATACTGGCTTGGATTCAATGATGTGTCAAATGGTAAGTTAATTAGTTCCTTGCTCCGCTTATTTTGTTCACTTGCTTGGATTTTATCGTGCAAGAAGCCCAGAATTATGTTCTTAACGTTCTGTAGAGACTGAATTAAATTCTAAACATCAATCTTGAAGCTTATAGAATGTTTTTGATCACTCTTCAAAATTAGCTAAATTTATTCTAGCAAAAGTATCATATTGTAAAGCATTTCATTTGGTTCTATTTGAGCTTTACCCACCCTTATATCGTACATGTAATAAATGCATCCAAATGAGCTTAAATCCATGCCGCATCAGTGCATTCACCAGTAGTTATGTTCCTGTGATTTCCTTTTATTAGATCAAGTATTTTGTATTAATATGCAAGTGAAGTTGAATTGGTGTTGTATAAGAGTATACTATGCAAATGAAGTCATGTTTCACGAGAATATCTTAAACGTGTCATAAAAGTATATTTTGATAATATCTTAAACGTGTTAAGAGAGGATATCTTAGATAATAAAAGTGTTTAGTTGGGTTATTGTTTTCTATGTGTATGACATCAAATTAGGCGAAGTGAATTTTTTAAGGCTTCCTGAATATTAAGTGGCAATGTTTTCTATACCTAAATATTTCATTTATTGTACATTTACACATCAGCGTGTCTAATGATAAATTTTTTAAGAGACCGTGGCAACGCACGGACGTTCATCTAGTATATCTATATATATATACTATAATTTGTCTAGCGGTAGGTTTGTCCCGCAAAAAATTTCCGTCCAAAATTTCGTTAGACCGTTTTGCCCCTTAGTTTTAGCAGATATTACGGTCACTGCCACCGGCAAGTGAGAGAAAAAACACCGGTAAGTCAAAAAAAATCCGGATCTGTGTCTTCTTCGTCCCGCTTTTGACGGTGCCAGGCTGGTGGTGATGCCCGATTTCTTCTCTCCACCTCTGTTTCTCTGATGGACTCGACGAGTCTAAGCGATTGTTTGGAAAAAAGGCCCTGACGCTGCTGTCCTTCCTCTGTAGGCGACCTGGCGTTGGGAAAAGCCGAGGCCAGAGTGGAGTGGTGGTCGATGACGACCAGACTAGGACGGCGGCCGAACGGAGCAGGAGCTTGCTTATGGTGGTTCAGCGCCATCTCTCTTTCTCTCATGGCAGGAGATCCATCACTTTTCCAGTTCTTAGAGAGAGAGAGAGAGAGCAATTTGATGGGACCTCGCTCTCCCTCTACAGACCAACAAATTACGTAGTTTCAGTTCGGTGGAGAAAGTTACCTCGCTGCCAAGATTTGACTAAACAGAACCAATCGATCAAAGAATATGAGGAATCAAATGTCCTAATGATGAATATACATTCTTTAAGGCAATTAACTTTAATTTTTTATATCGGTTTGGGACCTTGCTCTCCACCTGACATGCTACGGACCAACAATTTACATAGCTTCGGTTCAGTGGAGGAAGTTAAAATGTAAATAACATAGTTCCAGAGCAATAATTTCATCAGCTCGAGACTCAAAGTGCACATGCAGTTTATACACACAAACAAAAATGATGTACTTACTCATGGGCGGGACTGTTTGCAGTACAGAGATGTGAACTTTGCGGGATTTATATGGCTCAACTAATTGAACATTGCATTTATGTCAGACTTGTGAATTAACTGACGAACAGTATTACATCATTTGGTTATTCCTTTTCTATTCACGGACAAAACTTCATGTTAACGAAAATATTTTATTGCTTTTGAAAATCTACCAGATGGAGATGGATATTCCTTTGCTACAAGACGATGGCAGTGACAGAGGTCAAGTGTCAAGGTTTCATGTCAGTGTCCAGCAACTCTAGCCCCGCCAAGTGCCAACCTACATGTGGTAAATCCGTCACGTTCCCTAGATCATGTGCAAGACGGACACGACCGCCTCGACTCCTAGCCAAACATTTCTGGCACAGCCACCGCCCACAAATCCTTGGGAGTGTTGTGGCCGTCTCATTTTTCAAAATTTGGACTACAACTAGATACCATAGTCTTGCCACGAAATGAAAAACTTAGAAATTAATCACAAAAAATTGATGAGGAAACATCATCACAATTTATTAACATGTATGTAGCCTACAACTTAACGACTTCATCCTAAGATATATGACGCCGCGTACGTCGATCACGTCTGTCCTATTTTTCTCGCAATGAAACAAATCATGATGCACATAAAAATTCACGTGTGTAAAAACATAGTTAGTTGATAATACCTCAAACTCATGTATGGCATCATGACACACCAACATGTGAATAAAATAAGATGAGGCGGGAAGAAGAGGACAAATAGTCTTTTCACACACGATAATAGGGCAAAAGGAAAACCATGATCTGTTAAGTCGAAAAACTAAGTTACTCTATATTGTCACAAATCCTCAGCTGTAATGACTTAAAATTGGTCTTCTGAGTATGAAATTGAATTCTAATTTCACATCTATCTCCAGGTAATAAAATCATAATTGTTCTAAGAAAATTGTGTTTGATAGGTCTAACTTTGTTGGACCGTAGCAACGCACGGGCATTCAGCTACTATAATTTTTCTTAGCGTAGTTAGTCTGCACCCAAATTTCCGTCCGAATTTTCTTGGACGAGCTTGCCCCTGGATGTTCTGGGGTTTTACACCACATGCCACCGCCAAGTCATATATGAGGTCTTGCCTGGACGATAGGTTTTACGCCCCCGGTCCTCCCCTGCTCCCAGGCCGTGGAGCGCCGCCACAACGCCGCCCTTGCTCCTCCTGCACAGACCGCCTCGCAGGCGATGGGGTCAACGCCAGCCCAATCCTCCGCCGCCGGTGCTCCGCAGAGAAATCGAGAGGGAGAGCGGAGGGGATGGCGTTAGGGTGATGCTCTGATTCATATAGGATCTGTGATCCGCTGGATTTCATAGAGAGGTCTGGTGTTCGAGCGAAGGGGATGGCGTTAGGTGGCTGCTGTGCGCCCGCTCTCCTCACTCCAGCGCTCTCCTCACCGGCGCCCAGGAGGATGCTGCAGGCCGGTGGCGCACTCGACCTTGAGACGGCAGGGACCTGCGACGCGCGGAGACAGAGACACGGGCGCAGATATCGACGAAGACAACCGGCAGGAGGAAGACAAGGACGCGTGTATCGGGTAAGGGACGAGGACGAAGACCACCGGCGATGACCGCGCATATGCTGGAGGTGGTTGGCCACATCCAACAGCAAGGATTGAGACCAGAGAGGGGCGCAGGCAAGCTCGCGAGGAGAGTACTCAGGGGAGGCCGGCAACAATCTCAGGAGGAAGAAAGGCGCGGGCGGAGGAGAGCGCTCGGGCGGGTGTTGCAGAGGAGGTGGGTCCCGTGCGGCGCTTGTAGAAGAGGGGAGCCGTCGGAAGCTCGGGGGAGGCCAACGCGGCGGAGCGGGGATCGAGCAGAGGAGACCCTATCCTCGTGTGTTGAATCGAAGGAAGGAAAGAGAGGATGGCGTGCGTGTGTGGCTGGGTATGTACTGTGTACACCAATGGGTTGGGTCGCGTGGTGTCGGGTGTATGCCCAAGCCTTGGACTATTCTGGATTTCTGGGACAGGTGTAGAGTATGTAACGTCATGTGACCTTGATGCAGTTGCTCGTCTTGCATTTTTTTTTATCTATGTTAATATAGCACTGTTATTTAGCCACAGGATTTGGAGCCAACATCAACCCCGGGCTAGCTAAGTATTGGATTTGCTGCCATCCTTATGGCCACGTTAGTTTTCAATTTAGCTATACATGGAATCATCGGTACCAACTATGTGTATGTTTTCTCCTATCCTAGACGCTGACTGAAACATGGCTGTGTTAGTTGATTTGATGTGACAGTTGAATATTTATCATACTTCTCATAAATTGGGGTGCACTTTCAGATTTGATCGAGATGTAAGAAAATCTCCATAGATTGGAATAACATAGACAAATTCCGTTTTTTTTCTCGATGCAGTTAGCATATGAGAAGCTTTCCTGATATGGAGAAAAATTTCATGAACTATCCAAAAAAAAATATACCGTGGCCGTTTGTGTGCCTATACAATTTTTATGTTATTCTATTGCAACGCACGGACATTAAGCCATCACAGTAATATCTTTTGATTACTTTTATATTTGAATTCGTTCTATGGATTTGTACTTCCACATAGTTTCGTAAACTAAGTAATATTCGGAGCTCATTGAGACGTTCACTATAGACAACCTCTCGTATGATCATTTTTTAGATGGCCGAGTATAGGCTTTTTTTAGTTCATTGTGAACGTGAAGATATAAGTTAGTGTAGAAACTAGGTTTTCTCCTATCCTAGGCGCTGACTGAAACATGGTTGTGTTAGTTGATTTGATGTGACAATTGAATATTTATCATACTTCTCATAAATTAGGGTGCACTTTCAGATTTGATCGAGATGTAAGAAAATCTCCATAGATTGGAATAACATAGACAAATTCCGTTTTTTCTCGGTGCAGTTAGCATATGAGAAGCTTTCCTGATATGGAGAAAAATTTCATGAACTATCCAAAAAAAATAGACCGTGGCCGTTTGTGTGCCTATACAATTTTTATGTTATTCTATTGCAACGCACGGACATTAAGCCATCACAGTAATATCTTTTGATTACTTTTATATTTGAATTCGTTCTATGGATTTGTACTTCCACATAGTTTAGTAAACTAAGTAATCTTCGGAGCTCATTGAGACGTTCACTATAGACAACCTCTCGTATTATCATTTTTTAGATGGCCGAGTATAGGCTTTTTTTAGTTCATTGTGGACGTGAAGATATAAGTTAGTGTAGAAACTAGGTTCTGGTTTTATTGCATTGGAAGAAGACAAAAAAATTACACAATCAAAACTGTTGGAACAAGAGAATTGTCTATTTCTGTGCGTGTGTCTTATGATCATATTTAAATCTTATGTTCATGTATAGGTTTTGATTATTAAATTACGTAAAATAAATTTTATTTTTTTATACATTACATGCATATTTACGTGTATTTTATACTTAAATGTGATATGCACAATGAGATCATTCAATGAAACGACAGAAAATAGACCGTAGCAACGCACGGACATTCGGCTATACTGTCTAACTTATGGACAGAAGAAGAGATCCATCAAATATGCGCAAAGGTAGAAAAAGAAGTAAGATAAAGATAACAAAAATGAAGAGGCGATGGAGATGCAGGGTATCGATCCCCGTACCTCTCGCATGCTAAGCGAGCGCTCTACCATCTGAGCTACATCCCCGTACTGCTAATTCTTTATATACCAATTTACTTATTGTATTGTTCAATTTGAATGGTTATCTCTTCCTCCCTAGCACCCATAGATTCGCTTTTCCTATGTTTTGTATCGAAGATGTCTCTCCTGACTAAAATGATATTTTCATTTGGTTTATTACCATCTCAGCCATGTAATTACATTCGAACAGCTTGCACCGCAAGACGTTACAAAGCTAGATGTCGTCGGCCGTGCTTCATCCCCATGTGTGCCGCTACTCTTCTGGCGGCCTTCTCCGATGAGATTACTATACATGTTGACATACAAAATCTGTATGTCTTAGGAAATTACAGATTTGTGTCAAGCTGATTCATCAAGATGGTGAACTGCTTGCAGCTCCAAGTTACAAGTAACTTTTGGAGTAATCTGATACATGGTCTTCTTTGAAGAAGAAGAAAAAAAGCCTCCGGTGGTGCGTTGTTTGTGTGTCTGTGCGTTTGTTAATAAGTACTGTACTTAAGAGTGTTGTTGCCAATTTGATAAACAATACTTACCCAGATTGCATATGATAATTTCTTTAATTTGATATATAGACTTTTCAGAGAAAAAGAGAGGCTCTTATGGCGCGCTCCGATGGAGTATTCCATGACCCCGCATGAAGTTCAGAGTTCAGAGGATGTCTTGAGCTTGGAGCTAAAATCTCTAGTTTCTTGAGCCAGCATAGAGTAAATCTTCAATGGATCAGATCGGTCCTGCCAATCTTATTGGTGGCAATCTGCCAACGAGCCTTGTTGGGCTGATTTCTTGGTGGTTTCCCCTTCTTTCTTTATGTTTGCGGCACTACCTCGAGTGCTATCAGCGATGCGTTACGACTTACACCAGGCAGGAGCAGGATGGACATGGTTCTGAACCTGAAGCAAATTATTCTCTCTACTACTTAAAACGCTCAGCTCGTGTATGTACACACTCATCGTGAAGAGGCTCTCGTGAGTCTGCAATATGATGATGGGTGGAAAGTACGGTACCTAAGTTGAAGTGGTAATTCTGTTGTCATCTTGTGATTATTTTTGTGGTAAGCCGGCAGATCCCTGATATCCTCCTACGTGTCACACCTAGTAACTTAGTAGTAAAGGAGCAATCTTTAAATATATAGATTTTAGGCATGTCACCAACAAGATCCGACCTTAGCTCAGTTGGTAGAGCGGAGGACTGTAGTGCTGCAGATAAATCCTTAGGTCACTGGTTCGAATCCGGTAGGTCGGAATTACTTTTATCTTTTTGTATTTTGCTTTTTGAGATATTCAATTCAGCTGAGCCGATTCTATACACAGCTACAGCCCCCCGTATGTGATACTGATACTATCACGGGTGGAACCTCTCACAACGAGTTGGTTCATCGAACCAAAACTTCCCACGCGGCTTGGAAAGCCGCGGAGACGCGTGCCTCGCGGCTGTGCGTGGCAACCATACCGTCGATCGCGCCACACCATGCATGGAGACAGCCGGCGGCGCCGCCCCGTCTGATCTTGTCATCTTGCATTGCGACAGCTAGGCAGGCCGCCCCGGCCCTCGGGTCGTCGTAGAGCCAGACGCGCGACCGAGCAGAGCACAGCGCGGCAGGTAAACCGCTAGGTGAACACGTACGTGGCCGCATACGAGGTGCCGCGTAGACGGCGGCGGGCCCGTGTCCCACGTGGCGCAGGCGTGTCATGGGGCCGGTACCGTCCGCGGGAGGAGTTTCTCGAAAGTTCTCAAGGTCGGCCGCGTGCCCGGGTGCGGTACCAGTTAGGCAAAGACAAAGGTTTGCTCGTGCAGCGCTTATTTTGGGCGCGCTCGGTAGCTCGTATATCCTCCGGCCAGACCTACGGTTTCTTGCACGAGGCGTTGGCTTCCCCAGCGCGAACCGTAAAGTATCCCGGGCCAGGTCTAGGTGCTACGGTCGAATCGACTGTTCAGCGAGCCACGCTCGTCTTGTGTTCATTGGATGCAAAACTGGCGTTTCCCTGCACGAGCTCGACTGACCATGCCGCAGACGGGAGATTCCCACTGGTCAGGAAAGGGGGCGGATCCTTTCCCTCACCTCCCGCCGAGACACACTCTACCCGCTCATCGCCGAAACTAGATCCACCTTTCCCCATTCTCCTCTCCCCAGTCAAATCCGGCCACCGGCGGTAACAACGACGACGCCCCCCCCCCCCCCCGGCAAGACAAAACCGGCAGGACGGCGACCATGCCGAGCTCGAATGACGGCGAGAGCTCCTGCCAATCGTATCTAAGGGTAAGTCCACTTTCTCCTAATTTTTTTAGTGGGTTAGGATTCGTTAACGAGTTAGGAATCCTCGATTTACAATCAGATCAACTAGATTTAGTGCGCTAGGACATCACAGACATGGACTATGCTCCTGACTCGTACAAAGATCCTAACTTCTGCGGCATAGAGAAAGATTGTCCCGATCTCTGCCGCGTCCACAAACTTGAGCCTGTTAGGCGTGTTTTATTTGAAAGAACCAACACAGGCCGCAGATTCTACCTCTGTCAAGTTCAAAACGTAAGTGATAAGCCCCTTGTATGGCCATTCAATTGTCTAGCAAGCAGTAGGTATGTGCCAACGAATTTATGACTTGCAGGAGGTCCAAAATTGTGGGTTTGTTGCTTAGGTGGACAATGGATGGTCATATGCTATGAAAAATGCACTTGCGGAGCTATGGGGGATGTATGATGATACAAGCAGTGCAAGAATTGACGAGAAGGTTGAGAATGCGAAACTGATGAAGCAACTGTCTGATGAGAAGAACAAGCTTGACAAAAAAGTACCCAACTCTGCTGGTTGATGTGAAGAATTTCATCGAAGAAACAGAGAAAAAGGCGTTGGAGGAGAACTTGTCTAGATTGAATGATAGCAATGAGAGATCTCAAGAGATAATTTTCAAGCAGACTAAAGCGTTGAGAAATGAGGTTGAGATGTTGAAGAACGTGCAGAAATCCCAGGATGATGTAATCAAAGAGAAGCAAAAGTAATGGGATGAGGACCGGATGATCTTGAAGGAGGAAAAGAGGAAACTGGAGTACGCGCTCTATGAATTGTTTAAAGCCAATGACGCTAACAAGGATAAGCTGAAGAAAATCAAGGAAATTTGTGATGGTTGACTGTTCAGGTGCACCTTCTTGTACTACAGACGATGAACTGCTGGTGGTGGTAGGATGACACCCACTTTTGATGTGGTGCTAGGTTAACGCCATGGTTTGCGATGATCATGCTTGTTAAGACTAATTTGTACTTGTGTTGTTTCTGCTAAGGGTGTTCATTTGGTCATGTTCTATTGTGATCATCTTTTGCTTGTGTTGTTCATGCTTGTGGTGATTAGACTTGTGCTTCTGTTATTCCAAATTGTGTTGTTCATACTTGTGATGGGATCAAACTTGTGCTTCTGTTGTTTCGAATTGTGTTGTTCATGCTTGTGGGATCAGGCTTGCGATTATGTTGTTCTGGACTGTGTTGTTCTTGCCTCTTTGTTGTTCATCCACTTTAGCTTGTGTTCTTCTTATGGTCTTCCTCCTTGTCAATCCGGGCGTGATCAGCTCACCATAAGGAAGTGCAAGGTGACCACATCTTGGTTTCTATGTCAACCAAACAAGGGGAAATTGCATGACATGGATCAAAAGCCCTACGTGCAGGAAACCAAACAACATGGTTCGATTTTCCCAACCCGTGCATCGACCACAATTGTAGGCTATCAAATAACTTGCACAAGTTGGCCAATAGGGCGATGAGTGCGGCCGTGCCCTCCGCAACACTGCTCGGCCAAGCCAAAAATTACATGCAGGCTATCAAATGCGCCCTTTGTCCTTGTAGTGGCTGGCACACTTGTGTTTTGCAACTTTTTGAAAAGGTCTCGCCGGTTTACATGGACATGTGGAGTTTCAAAAATTTGAAAACTTTTACTACCGTAAGAAAATCTAATTTTCATTTTGTAAAAGTGTACCTAAAAATCTGGTTTTCATCGCGAGATAACACAATTCCTGATGGGTTCGTAGCATGGAAAACAAAAAAATTCTACCTCAAGAACGAACAAAACCCAGATCTAATCTAGATAAAAGCCAAGATCTAATCTATTAGACATGTGCAACGAGATAGATCTGTACTAACCCTTGTAGATCCGAAAGCCTTGTGCGAGATCGGATCTCGTGGTTGATGTAGACGATCACTTGCCGATCTCAAGATCGAGTGGACGATCCTTCCGACGCCGCGTTCCGGAAGCGCTTCCGCAGTCGGTCACACGTACGGAGTCGATGTAGACCTTCCTCTCCCTGTTCCAGCGAGCAGCGGAGGTAGTAGATCTCTCCACGGCATCCCAGTAGCACGACGGCGTGGTGGTGGTGGTGGAGTAGAGAATTCTGCAGGGCTTCGCCTAAGCCAGAGCAGAGCGAAGGAGGAGGAGAGAGGCGGCTAGGGCAAGGAGTGGAGGGGCAAGGGGGTGGCGCCTCCACCCCTCTATATATAGAGAGAGGGGTGCGGCCTAGGGTTCCCACCCCTAGGCCCACCTCCTAGGGCCGACGCACAAGGGAGAGGGGGAGGGAGTTTCCTTCCCCCCAAGTCTTCCCCTTTCCTTTCTTGGTTTTCAAGTAAAGTCCACGAAACCTTCTAGAACTTTTCGGAACACTCTGAAACCTTCTAGAATCCCCATATAAACACTCCGGAACATTTCCGAACCTAGAAAATGATCTCCATTATATGAATCTTATTCTCCGGACAAATCCGGATCTCCTCGTGATGTCCCAGATCCAATCCGAGACTCCGAACAACATTCGGTCTCCAACGCACATTCCATATCTACCTAAACAGCATCGAACCTTAAGTGTGTCACCCTACGGTTCGTGAATATGCAGACATGATAGAGACACCTCTCTGATCAATAACCATCAGCGGGATCTGGAGATCCATAACGGCTCCCACATACTCAATGATGACTTCGTGATCGATAGAACCATTAACATATGAAACCAATTCCCTTTGTCACGCGATACTCTACTTATCCGAGGTTTGATCGTCGGTATCTCCATACCTAGTTCTACCTCGTTAGTGAAAAGTACTCTTTACTCGTTCCATGATATGTCATCCATTGTGACCTAGTCACATGCTTGCAAGCTAACTAGATGACATTACACCGAGAGGGCCCAGAGCATATCTATCCGTCATATGGATGGACAAATCCCAATCTTGGTCCATGCGCTTCAACACATACTTTCAGAATACCCAATGACACCTTTATAACCACCTAGTTACGAAGCGGTGTTTGATGTCATCAAAGTACCCATCCGGTGATGGTGATTAACATAACCTCATGGTCGAAGGATTAGGTTACTATGCATTTGAAAGCTTGTAGCAATACGAACTTAATGACTTGATCTTATGCTATACTTACTATGGGTTTGTGTCCATCACATCATTCTCCTAATGATATAACCTTGTTATCAATGACATCCAATGTCCATGATAAGAAAACCATGATCATATATTAATCAACAAGCTAGTTCAACAAGAGGCTTACTAGGGACTCTTTTACGTTTACAAAACACACATGTATTAGTGTTTCCTTATAATACAATTAAAGCATGGGATGTAAACATTCATCATAAACACAAAGATATAATAATAACCACTTTTATTATTGCCCCTTGGGCATATCTCCAACAGTCTCCCACTTGCACTAGAGTCAATAATCTAGATTACATGGTAATATACCTAACACCCATGGCGTTCTGGTGTTGGTCATGCTTTGCTCTAGGGAGAGGTTTAGTCAACGGATCTGCCACATTTAGATCAGTGTGTACTTTGCAAATCTTTATGTCACCATCTTTGACATACTCGCGAATAGCATGGAAACGTAGCTTGATGTGCTTCAGCTTGCTATGTGACCTTGGCTCCTGTGCATTAGCTATGGCACCTGTGTTGTCACAATAGATGGCCATCGGGTCCAACGCACTAGGAACCACGCCAAGTTTAGTTATGAACTCCTTCATCCATATGGCTTCTTGTGCAGCCTCCGAAGCAGCTATGTATTCCGATTCAGTTGAAGATTTCGCCACAACACTTTGCTTGGCACTCCTCCAGCTCACTGCAGCACCATTCAAAATAAATACGTATCCAGACTGTGACTTCGAGTCATCTGGATCGGTGTTCCAACTAGCATCAGTGTAACTGGTTACAACAAGCTGTTCATCACCTCCATAAGAAAGAACCATATCCTTAGTCCTATTTAGGTACTTTAGGATATTCTTGACCGCTGTCCAGTGCTCCATTCCAGGATCACTTTGATATCTGCTAGTCAAACTAACAGCATGTGCTATATCCTGTCTTGTACACAGCATGGCATACATGATAAAACCTATGGCCGAGGCATAGGGAATATTACTCATTTTCTCTCTATCTTCTGCCGTAGCTAGACTTTGAGTCTTACTCAAGGTCTTACCTGACAACATGGGCACGAACCCTTTCTTGCTCTCTTCCCTTCTAAACTTCTTTAGAACTTTGTCCAAGTATGTACTTTGTGAAAGCGCTATTAGGCGTCTTGATCTATCTCTATAAATATTGATACCTAGAATATATGCCGCTTCACCAAGATCCTTCATTGAAAAACTATTATTCAAATAGGCTTTGACACTATTAAGAAGTTCTATATCATTCCCAATCAACGATATGTCATCTACATATAGTACTAGGAATGCTATAGAGCTCCCACTCACTTTCTTGTAAATACAAGCTTCTCCATAAGTTTGTATAAATCCAAACTTTTTGATTACTTTATCAAAACGTTGATTCCAACTTCGGGATGCTTGCTTTAGTCCATAAATGGAGTGCTGAAGTTTGCATACCTTGTTAGCATCTTTAGGATCGACAAAACCCTTGGGTTGTACCATATACAACTCTTCCTCAATGTCTCCATTAAGGAACGCCGTTTTGACATCCATTTGCCAAATCTCATAATCGAAATATGCAGCAATTGCTAACAAAATCCTCATAGACTTTAGCTTCGCTACTGGTGAGAATGTCTCATCGTAGTCAACTCCTTGAATTTGTCGGAACCCTTTCGCGACAAGTCGAGCTTTATAGACGGTAACATTACCATCAGCATCTATTTTTCTTTTGAAAATCCATTTGTTCTCGATAGCCTTACGGCCATCCGGTAAGTCCACCAAAGTCCACACTTGGTTTTCGTACATGGATCCCATTTCGGATTTCATGGCTTCTAGCCATTTGTCAGAATCTGGGCTCACCATAGCTTCTTCATACATCGCATGGTCATCAGTGTTGTCCACCAACATGACGTTCAAGGCAGGGTCATACCAATCTGGAGTGGTACGAACCCTCGTTGACCTGCGAGGTTCAGCAGCAACTTCGTTCGAAGTTTCATGATCACCATCATTAGCTTCCTCTCCAATTGGTGCAGGCGGCACAAAAACATCTTCCGGTGCTGCGCTACTCTCAACTCCGACAGAAGGTTCAATAACCTCGTCGAGTTCTACTTTCCTTCCAGTCACTTCCTTCGAGAGAAACTCCTTCTTAAGAAAGGATCCATTCTTGGCAACGAAAACTTTGCCTTCGGATCTATGATAGAAGGTATACCCAATTGTTTCTTTAGGGTATCCTATGAAGACGCATTTCTCCGCTTTGGGTTCAAGCTTATCAGGTTGTAACTTCTTCACATACGCTTCGCAACCCCAAACTTTAAGGAACGACAACTTAGGTTTCTTTCCAAACCACAATTTGTACGGTGTCGTTTCAACGGATTTAGATGGTGCCCTATTTAAAGTGAATGCGGCTGTCTCTAATGCATAGCCCCAAAATGATAGCGGTAAATCTGTAAGAGACATCATAGACCGCACCATATCTAAGAGAGTTCGATTACGACGTTCGGACACACCATTACACTGTGGTGTTCCCCACGGTGTCAATTGCGAAAGTATTCCACATTTCTTAAAATGCATGCCAAACTCATAACTTAGATATTCACCTCCGCGGTCAGAACGTAGAAATTTAATCTTCTTGTTACGATGATTTTCCACTTCACTTTGAAATTCCTTAAACTTCTCGAAAGTTTCGGACTTATGTTTCATAAAGTAGACATACCCATATCTACTTAAGTCATCCGTGAAAGTGAGAACATAATGATATCCACCATGCGATGCTACACTCATTGGGCCGCATACATCGGTATGTATTATTTCCAATAAGTTTGTAGCTCGCTCCATTATTCCAGAGAATGGAGTCTTAGTCATTTTTCCCATTAGACATGCTTCGCATCTTTCAAGTGATTCAAAATCAAGTGATTCAAGAAGTCCATCAGAGTGGAGTTTCTTCATACGCTTCACTCCAATGTGACCAAGACGACAGTGCCACATGTATGTAGAATTATCATTCAATTTTATTCGTTTAGAATCTATGTTGTGAACATGTGTATCACTACTACCGAGATTCAGTAAGAATAAACCATTCATCTCAGGTGCATTACCATAAAAGATATTACCCATATAAATCGAACAACCTTTATTCTCAGACTTAAAAGAGTAACCGTCTCGCAATAAACAAGATCCAGATATAATGGTCATGCTTAATGCAGGCACCAAATAACAATTATTTAAATTTAAAACTAATCCCGATGGTAGATGTAGAGGGAGCATGCCGACGGCGATCACATCAACCTTGGAGCCATTTCCAACGCGCATCGTCACCTCATCTCTCGCCAGTCTTCGCTTATTCCGCAGTTCCAGTTTCAAGTTACAAATATGAGCAACCGAACCAGTATCAAATACCCAGGCACTACTACGATTACTAGTAAGATACACATCAATAACATGTATATCAAATATACCTTTCTTATTGATGTTGCCGTTCTTTAGATCCGCCAGGTACTTGGGGCAGTTACGCTTCCAGTGACCAGCACCCTTGCAGTAGAAGCATTCAGTTTCAGGCTTAGGACCAGCATTGGGCTTCTTAGCAGGTGCGGCAGCTTTCTTGCCGTCCTTCTTGAAGTTGCCCTTGTTCTTAGGCTTGCCATGTTTCTTGAAATTGGTGGTCTTATTGACCATCAACACTTGGTGCTCCTTCTTGATCTCCACTTCAGCAGTTTTCAGCATGGACGATAGTTCAGGCAACGTCTTGTTCATGCAGTGCATATTGTAGTTCATCACAAAGTTCTTATAACTCGGTGGCAGTGATCGGAGGACACGGTGAATCCCTAACTCATTAGGAATCGTTATCCCCAACTCTTGGAGCTTGTTTGCGTGCCCAGACATGGTGAGCACGTGCTCTCTAACAGAGCTGCCTGATGGCTCAATGCACGGCGCCCAGAAAATTGCTTGATGGCGGTGTTGATGTAGAGCTCGTTGGGAACCCCAAGAGGAAGGTATGATGAGCACAGCAGCAAGTTTCCCTCAGTTATGAAACCAAGGTTTAATCGAACCAGTAGGAGCAAGGAAACACCTCAAAGGTGTTACTAGCTGAGCTTTGGCAGGGTGCACTACCGGTGCTAGTAGCAACGTGGAGACCTGCACAACACAACCACAGAACTTTGTCCCCAACTTGCGATGAGGTTGTCAATCTCACCGTGTTTTGTGGAAAACAAAGGATTAAACGTATCGAATGGAAAGAAGTAAAAGTTTGTAGAAAGTAAACACAAAGCAGAAACAGTTTATAGATTGTATGTAAAGAAAAGGACCGGGATCCATAGTTCACTAGAGGTGGCTCTCCTTAGATAGATAACATGCTGGGTGAACAAATTACAGCGGGGCAGTTGACAAACACCGAGAAAGCAATACATGCATATACTAATCATCTTGACTCCTCTGAGACTTGATTGGGCATTACAACATAATACATAGACCGCCATCCAACTGCATCTATGACTAATAATCCATGTCATCGGATTGATGACAAGTACGCCATGAGGGGGTCCTCGAGGCGCGCGGAAGAGAGGGGGGTGAGACGTACGGTATTCCGGGACGGTGAGCACAAAAGTTTACCTAGGTTCGAATCCATCGGCTTTGGACAGATCCTACTCCTGCTAGCAATCCAGTAATACGGCAGAGCCGGAATATGGGTTACAAGGGTTTCGCCTGTGCGAGTTGAGATTGTAGACTATTGGGGTGCCCTAAAGGCTCTCCCTAGGACGGCTTATATAGATATCCGGCCTAGGGTTTACAGGAGAGATCTATCCGGCTACGACTAAGAGTCGGTTATAGAGTACACCTTGAACTACAAGTAACATTATGGGCCTAAGTCGGTAAGTCTTCTGGGCCTTCCTGTAGCCGGATTGGACTCCGTCTTTCTCCCTGACTAGGCCGCCCGTGAAGCAAAGATCTAACCCAAAGTGGGCCACCCTGGTCAGTAAGGAACTGTGAGGATACCCGGAAAGTATATCCCCAACAGCAGCCCCCGGAGGCCTCCAAGATCCAAAGTCGGATTTATCATCGTCTAGCTTGATCTTCGGCTTGCAGAATCTTGAAGGGTTCCTGAAACTTCACAACAAAAGATACGATCCGGGTCTTAAAAATAAGTCGGACCTTTCAGTTGATTACTCGGATTTTCCAGCTCGTTTTCAAACTAAGCCGGAACTTGGTCTCTAACGCCACCTGACACAAGCATGGTCAAGTCACGTCACCTGACAACGTTCCGTCAGCACGTCCGTTGGTGGGTCCGCGGTCCGTGGAACCGAGGCGCCGTTTCAATACGTGCGTGGAGATCGAGGCGACGCAATAATCACGCGGGTCCTTCCCAGTTCTTTCCACGACGCGTGGCGGTTGTACTGTAGCGTTTGCACGAATCTTGGCGCAGGTAGGTGGATATAAGGGGTTTAGATTTCCTCTTCTCCTTTCCACCAGTCATTTGCCGTTTCCTTCCTTCCCAATCCTCCTGCGCACACAGAGCCTCCTCGTCCTTCCCCTCACAGAAACTCCCAGCGCCGCCCCTTTAAGGTCACTTTCTCACCGGAGAAAAATGGCTTCTTCATCTTCTTCCTCTGGCTTGGCAGCAGCGGCGGCGGCGGTGAAGGCGGAAGCTGCAGCGGAGAAGGAAAGCTACAAGGGAATCTGGATCCCCTGCGCCCTCGACGAGGCAGGACTCAAGAATGTGGAGAAGGAGGGGCTGCTCGTCGCCGGCGACTGGCGGAGCGGTTCCGGCGAAACCGTCCCCAACCCACACGAGGGCGAGCGAGTCCACTTCGGCACTCATCTGGACCGAGGTCTGTCTTTTCCTCCCTCGGAGTTCTTCTCCGAGGTGATAGATCACTATGGAGTTCAACTCCACAATCTTCCTCCCAATTCTCTTTTAGAAATGAGCGCATATGCTGCGCATATGTTGCGCTTTGTGAGGGCTTTCTCGGCATTAGGCCGAGTTTGCTTCTCTTCCGGTTTTACTTTCATGTCCGGAGGAATTCCATCACTGCCGGTGTTCCTTACATCACCGGCACCATTAGTTTTTCTCTTAGACGAGACCGGGCATATCCCAAAATTTCTGCCAGTGACTCGGTCAAATAATGGCCAGCCACTTTTTTCTATCATAGGGATATTCCGGCTCCCGGCAAAGATACTGCTTTGCCGGTTTTTGTTGACGGAGCCACCACGGCCCAGCCTTCCTGGGACGAGGCTGCTCCGGCTCTCACAGATGATCTGATCCTCGCTAAGAGGCAGATCGAATATCTGATCAAGCACAACGGTCTGAAGGGATCCGACTTGGTCCAGTGCTAGGTCTCACACCGGATCCAGCCACTTCAGTACCACGGGGATAGACTGATGCACTCCGTCACGTCTTCTCTGACCGACTCCCTCCGCATCAGCCCCAAGGCCTACACCACTCAAGGCTACATAAGCCAAATCAAGTGGCTGATCAAGGAGCGGATCAAGAGGCGGATTCCAGAGGTCTCTCTGGACATGCACATGGCGGAAAACCCCGTGGTGCCGGTAAGCTTTTATCATCACATCTTTTATGTGTTTTTATCTTTGAGTTATATTGCAATGCTGATATGCTTTTTTTGTTTTCAGCTTGCTGATATCCCCGAGTCGGAACTTGCTCCGCTCGAAGGATACCCTCCGGAGTTTTCTTAGGAGGTGGAAGTAGTTCCACTGCCGGATCTTGCGCTCAAGAAGCGCAAAGCTCCGACAGTGGCGGTTGGCATAAAGGAGGTGCCTGTCATGAAGAGGTACTCTTTTCGTCACAACTTTTCCACTTTTGTGCTTTACTTAAACTTCTTTCCGAGATGTAACATTTCCGACTTTGTTACCTTCTCAGAGCAAAATCAATCATCAAGGGCAAGGGGAAAGGGATTTCTTCGAAGCCCTTACGCCAGACGAAGCTTATCATAGCTTCGCCTGCCGTTGCTCCTCCGACTCCGGATCCTCAACCTTCTGCGACTCCGGTTATGTCGTCGGAAGCTGCAGAAGATCCGGCTCCTCAAACGGAGCTTGTGATCCTTGAGTCACAAACTGACGCCACTGTGGGTGCGTCAGGTTAAGATAAGGGTGAACCCTCTTCGGGTAATGATCCCTCGGCTGAAGTCTTCGCTAAAAACCTCCTCAACAATCCGGGTCTTGCCAAGTTTGGCCTGACCTAGAAACCTATAGAGGAGATCCAGTGGCTAGCCAGGCAAGTCCTGGACAAAAGCCATCTATCCCCCGAAGAGGAAGCACAAGAAGCAGAGGACGTCTTCTCTGACCTTCTTACTCAAGTCCGCCTTCGCGACGAGAGGATCAGGACTGGTGAGCTTCCAACAACCCCAGTGATTCCTCTTACTCTCGCTGAGAAGGTGGCAGCTGAAGTGAATGCGGGTTTAGATAAACTCACCTGCGAGCAATATGTAAGTCGGAATTCCAACTTTTGTTTTTACATTATGTTTTATCATATCCTCTAGCCCCCAAGCATGAAGTAGGATACAGAATCCGAGTTTATGCTTTCATTAGGATGCCAAAGAACGAACTAGTGTATCCCCCAAGGCTTGTGCTGATATTTAGTAAAAATATTAGCCTGAGTCTTAAGTAGTTTTCTGACTTTGGGTATTCTGACTTACAGAAAGTATGTTCCTATAACCAGGAATTATTGTCCAATGTTTGTAATAAGCGGAGAGAGATCAAAGCTCTCCGGCTTAAAAATGCTGAGCTCAAGGTAGCCAAGGATGAAGCTGAAGGTAAATATTTCGAGATTCAAACCTTGTCTTTTGTTTTTTCTATGTCGAATTTTTTTGAACTGTTGTTCTTTTTGTCTTACAGCGTTGGTGAAACAATCCATCGCTATGATTGAAGAGTCCGAGAACCTCAAAACCCTGGTGGTGGAAAACAAGGGACTTCGCCAAGAGCTGGATAAGCTCAAGGCGGATCATGAAACGAGCATAGTCAAGTCCTGGAATCCTCCTCCATGGCCACTGAAGAGCGCGATCGCAAGATTGCCGCTCAAGATAAAATAATCTCGGACCTCAAGAATGAGCTTGGCAGAGAGAAGGACATATCCCAGGCGCTCCGGGCTGAACTCCAAAGTCTCCAGGAGGAGAAGACCAAGATTGACGACATCATTTTTGGTACGTTCCACCTCTCTAACTTATCTTTTCTCCGACTTTTATAAATGTCGGATTTTTCTTGACTTGTTTTGTGTATAGGTCCTCTAAAGTTGTCGGACTCTTCCTCGTCCAAGCCCCGCACTAACCGGCTTACCCAAGTCGGTGATCTTCTTCATGACTACCGCCAGTCCCTTGAGGACATTGGCGAGTCTCTCAGGATTCCAAACATGCCAAGCATGTCGGATTTTGAGGTGCGGGACAGGGCCAAAGAGATGCCGCAGCTTGTTCAGGACTGGAATATGTCCTACGCGCGGACTGCTACGCAGAACGCCCTCTCCATGGTCATGAGCCATCATGGAAACATGGAAATATGGCAAGTGACTAAAGGGTACTGCAAGGTAGACGAAGACGGCCAGGAGCAGGACCTTCAAGCCATCATGTACTCCTGCGCCGGATACGGGTGTCACGTATCTGATCTGACCAGCTATGAGATCCCCTTCTTCACCCGCGTGGCTACTCTGCCTCCTCCTGCAGAAGAAGCCGGAGAGGTTTCCGACGATGAACGCACCAACTCGGATGCGGATATCTCGGAACGATATCAAGGCGGAGTGACCAGCGAGCCAGTAGATTCTTCAGCTCCTCCTGCATCATAGACCACAAACTTATGTATTATTCTGTGAAAGAACATGATGTGTTTGTAAATATTAAGTACTATTTATCTTTGCAAGTGCTAAGATTTTGATCTATTCAGCACTTTTGACTTTTGAAATTTTTGTGTGCCTAAAATGTTTACATAAGCACTTATATTTTTCGTCTCGACTTATCGTTTATCTGGCTTTCCGCCTCGTCCCTTTCGTGAGCCGGCTAAACCTTCAGCCGGAAACTTTGCCGAGCAATGGAGCTCAATTGCTAAACCAGTTTAAACTCGGAAACAAAGACGGCTTCCAGTACCAACAATTCACTACTCGGAAAATACCTGCATCCGGCAATCATATAAATAACCAAAGTAAAGACTAGAATTTTTTTTAGAGTTATACCCGAAGGTAGCAGCTTTTAGAATCGGAAATCTAAACCAGAACGAACATGAGCATAAAGTACTTTCAAGCATTCTGGGATTTTCGACTATGACATGATCATTCGGAAATAAGATGGTCTAAGAATCTTCTCAGAAAAACTTGAGGCAACCAAAACTTTTATTTCTCACAGAAATGTACATATGTATGATTACAAAGAAGGATAAACTAAGAATAAAAGGGACGTAGCTGAGCAATATTCCATGGTCTGTCTAACTCATCCGGATTTGTACTGCCTCCAGCTCTCTTTCTCTTCTTAGTAGCAGGTCTTTCTTTGAATGGCCTCATGTCAGTTAAGTAGTACGATCCATTGTGCAATACTCGACTAACTAAAAAGGGCCCTTCCCGTACTGGGGAAAGTTTATGCTTCCTTTATTGCACAAGCCGGAGAACCAAATCACCTTTATTGAAAGATCTATTTCGGACTCTCTGGCTATGATACTTGCGTAACTTCTGCTGATAGGCTGTAGATCTCATTTCAGCAACGACGTGAACTTCTTCGACTAGGTCGAGATCATTTTGTTGAGAAATCTCGGCATCCTCTTCGATATACGCGGCCACTCTAGGAGAAGTATGAATTAGATCACTAGGAAGAACTGCTTCTGCGCCATAGACCAAGAAGAAAGGTGTGTATCCTGTTGACCTGTTCGGAGTTGTTCGTAAACTCCAAATTACAGAGGGCAGTTCCTCTGCCCAAGCCCCCGCAACACGTCGTAGTGGTGCTTCGAGTCTTGGTTTCAGGCCTTGTAGAATTAAACCATTTTCTCTTTCGACTTGTCCGTTAGCCTGTGGATGTGCGACTGACGCAATGTCAAGCCGGATATTTTGTTCATTGCAGAATTCAGCCAGTTTTCCCATAGAAAAGTTACTCCCGTTGTCTGTGATAATGCTATGCGGATAACCATACCGGATTATAACATCCTCGACAAATCTTTTGGCTGTTGCTCCATCACAACTAGTGACAGGTTTAGTCTCGATCCACTTGGTGAACTTATCCACCATCACTAAGAGGTGGGTAAATCCACTTGGAGCTCGTTTAAAGGGTCCTACCATGTCAAGCCCCCAGACCGCAAAAGGCCATGTTATAGGTATTGTTCGCAGCTGATCAGCCGGAACATGAGCTTGCTTGGCGTACTTTTGGCAGCCTTTGCATGTCTTGACTAACCGTTCGGCATCTGCCTAAGCTGAAAGCCAGAAAAATCCATGTCGAAAAGCTTTTGCCACTAAAGATTTGGCTGCAGCGTGGTGACCACACTCGCCTTCGTGGATTTCCCTTAAGATTTCCACTCCTTCTTCCGGAGATACACAGCGCTGAAAACCCCCAGAAACACTCCGTTTATGGAGCTCACCCTTAACAATAGTATAGGCTTTTGCTCGTCGGATAATCTGCCGGCTCAGCACCTCGTCTTCGGGTAATTTGCCATCTACCAAATAATCGAGGTAGGGTTGAGTCCAGCTAGGAATTACAGCCAGAACTGCTATTAAAGGTGAGTCGGATTTGGTCGGATATTCCTCATCTACTCCCTTTATCGAGGGAACCTTGAGGTGCTCTAAAAATGCGCCATCCGGGACCTCTTTCCGCGCAGAGCCTATTCGAGATAGTGCATCTGCTTCCTCATTTTCTGCTCGAGGGATGTGTTGAACTTCAAACCCTTCGAATGATTTAGATAGATCATCCACGATAGCTTTGTATGCTGCCATGTGCTTATTTGTATTACAAATATCCGAGACTTGCTGAGCAACAAGATCCGAATCTCCGTAACACATCAAATGTCGGATGCCAATATCCTTGGCAATCCGGATTCCATGCAGCAGTGCTTCATACTCGGCAATATTGTTTATCATTGTGAAGTGGATCTGCAACACGTATAATAGTTTATCTCCTTGGGGTGACTTGAGCACCACCCCAGCCCCCGAGCCCCCTCGAGCCTTAGACCCATCGAAAAAGAGGGTCCAGTATTCCGACTCAGGGAGGACCATGTTCTCCTTCGTCTTTGTCCAATCAGCGACAAAGTCGGCAAGGATCTGGGATTTGATCGCTGTCCGAGGTTTGTACTCAATATCGAAAGCTGAGAGCTCTATGCCCCATTTGGCGACACATCCTGTGGCGTCGCTATTGTTGATTATGTCTCTGATGGGAGCTTTGCTCACCACGGTAATTGGATGCTCCTGAAAATAGTGTCGTAACTTACGAGATGCTAGGAAAACACCGTAAGCCAACTTTTGATAGTGCGGATATCGCTGTTTTGTTTCCGTCAAGACCTCGCTGACAAAATAAGTCGGACGCTGCACCAAGTGTTCCTGATTTTCCTCTGGTCTCTCCACCACCATGACGATACTAACGACCTTATTTGTCGCAGCAATATAAAGCAACATCGGTTCCTGAGGTTCCGGCGCTGCAAGGATAGGAGCAGATGAGAGTACTTTCTTCAGGTCTTGCAGTGCAGCTTCAGCTTCATCAGTCCAGACAAAATCCTTGGTTTTCTTCACGAGTTTGTATAATGGTGCGGCTCTTTCACCAAGCCGGCTTACAAATCTACTGACCGCAGCAATGCAACCAGTTAGTCTTTGTACGTCCTTCAGGCGAGTTGGCCTGGAAATATTGGGTATAGCCTTTATTTTGTCGCGGTTCACCTATATGCCTCTTTGAGACACGATGAAGCCTAACAATTTTCCGGCTGGTGTTCCAAAGAAGCATTTCTTCGGATTAAGCATGATGTTGTATTTTCGTAGATTGGCGAACGTTTCCTCCAAGTCGGAAATGAGTGTTTCCTTGTTTTTGGACATCACCGCGATATCATCCACGTATGCATGTACATCGCGTCCGAGTTGGTCGTGAAGGCAACGTTGCATCGTGCGCTGGTACGTAGCTCCTGCGTTCTTCTGCCCGAAGGGCATCGTAACAAAGCAGAAGGTTCCGAAAGGGGTTATGAATGAAGTTTTGATTTTGTCAGATTCCTTCATCCGGATTTGGTGATAGCCTGAATATGCGTCAAGAAAACAGAGGAGTTCCGAGCCTGCCGTAGAATCGATAACTTGATCAATTCTAGGCAGAGCGAACGGATCTTTTGGACAAGCCTTGTTCAAGGCAGTATAATCAACACACGTCCTTAAATCAGTGGTGTCCTTTTTAGGGACCATTACAGGATTGGCCGACCACTCAGTGTGGATGACCTCTTCTATGAATCCGGCTAACTCGAGCCATGCTAGTTCCTTAGCCATTGCCTTACGCTTTTCATCGCCAAACCATCATAAGGACTGTTTGACGGGTTTAGCATTCGGGTTTACATTTAGAGAGTGCTCGGCAAGTTCCCTAGGTACTCTGGTCATGTCAGATGGCTGCCATGCGAAGATATCTTGATATGCTTGGAGGAACTTGACGAGCGCGCTTTCCTATGCGCTATCTAGGCCTACGCCTATCTGGGTCACCTTGGAGGGGTCATCATCCTTCAACGGTGCTTTCTTCATCTCTTCTGATGCCTTGAACTCCGGATTTGGCTTGGTAACCTCCTTCTTTATTGCGGGCATCTCAGACGAATCTATGCTCTTCTTGATCTCCTGGTACTCCTAGGCGTGCAGCACGGCTTTAGCAAAGGCGGCATTTCCATCCTCGCACTCTCGCTCTTTCTTTGGGTCTCCCCTGATGGTGATCACGCCGTTGGGACCTAGAATTTTCATCATATTGTAAATGTAACACAGACGAGCCATAAAAGCCTAGTAAGCCGGACGTCCGAATATAGCGTGGTATGCGCTCTTGAACGGAACCACTTCGAAAGAAAGTGCCTCCGTCCGATAATTCTTTGGAGTTCCAAAGGTAACATCCAAAGTGATCTCTCCCAGGGAATTAGCTTGTCTTCCTGGGACAACTCCGTGAAAAATCACAGAGCTATGGTTTAGCTGGGTCTCCGAGATCTTCATCCAGCGTAGCGTTTCGACATAGAGAATATTGATGCTGCTACCACCGTCCATGAGGGTGAAATGGATCATATGGGCACCTAGAGGGGGGGTGAATAGGTGGTACACCAATTTTTAATTCTTTTTCAATTTTAGGCTTAGCACAAAGGTAAATTCTTTAGATAAACTAATGTGTGGAATTTCCCTATATGCAAACCTATCTACTAGCGAGTAAGGAGCGAGTGGAAGAGGAACGAGTGAACCGAAGTGAAGCACGCAGAGACACACGATTTGTTTGACCGCAGTTCCTTCCTTGTTAAGGGAAGTACGTCTGCGTTGGAGGGGTGGGCGGTACTAAGACCACCACGCCACAAAAGGCCTCACCCTGTTCTCCGATGGATCTCGCCACAACAGGCCCGATCCACCTTCCACTATAGGTACCCTTCGAGGCGGGCACCGGCGCCTTTACACAACTAGCAGGGCAACAACTCCACAACAACTTGGAGGCTCCCAAAATGACAACAAGCTGCCACAAGAACAAAGTTGTCAAATACAATAACACGATCTAGGTATTAACGAGAATACTAGATCAAGGATTTCTCCAAGTGAATGGAGAGGAGTTGAAGCGCTTGATTCTTGATGTTGATGATGAACTTCTCCTTCAATTCCACCAAATATCAAGACCTTAGGGTGGTTGAAGTGGGAGATCGAGATTTAGAGCTCTTGCACAGGGTCTGGTCGAATTCAAATGAATCAAGAGTTCTGGACGTTGGGGAAGAAGGGGTACTTATACCCCCTTCCAAAAACCAGCCGTTGCACACTTTGGGGGCCGGATTATCCGGCTCAAGTGAGGGCCGGATTATCCGGTCTGGGGAAACTCTGCCCTAGACTCGGAATATCCGGCAGAAAACCCGCCCCCTCTCTGAGCGTCGCGCCGAGCTTGCCCTTGATCAACTTCTGGGGGCCGGATTATCCGGCCCTATGCGAAGGCCAGATTATCCGGCCTGGGGAAGAAAAATCGCCCCAGTTCGGATTTTCCGATAGAAAATCCGACCGGATACCGAGCGACACGCCTTGGCTCCTTTTGCTCAAAAACGGGGGCCGGATTATCCAGCCCTTGCGAAACCCGGATTATCCGGCCTGGGGAGGAAAAACCGCCCCAGTTCGGATTTTCCGGGAGAAAATCCGACTGGACACAGAGCGACGCGCCTTGGCTTCCTTGAGAGATGAGGTAGGCCGGATTATCCGGCCCTTGGAGGGGCGGATTATCCAGCCCCCCTCAAAACTTCCTGCACACTTAGCACACATGAAAAGTCTCCATAGTATTGTTATCTAACACGCAAAACATGAAATGTTCTTTCAATCTCCCCCTTTTTGGTGTTAGACGACAATTCCAGGATTTGCAGGAGAAAGACACAAGACAAACAGAGATAACTATGGAAGGGACTCCCCCTCAATGTGTGCATAATAGAGTTTTGCATTGGAATACAAATGCACACAAATAGGTGAATCTATTCCATAGACAAAAGGGCAAAAACACATACCACTGAAGTAGAGAATAGGCATCCTTGACATAAATCACAATTATTATTGGATAACCATTATGAGCGCGCGCCTTCCGTGATAAACCACCAGCAATAGGATATGAATAGATATAACCATGAGCATAATCCATGATATGAAGTCTATATGTATCATCCAGACAACCACTTAAAGTCTCAACCACAAATCACAAACCACGAATATAAAAGTTCAACGCTAAATGGGCATAAGCAAGAAATAACGAATAAAAAGTGCAAGTGCTTATGCCCGACCCATGCAAATCCACGAACAACCTAATAGAACTACTTCTCCCATTTGGCATCGAGACACCAAAAAGGGAGAAGAGCGATGCTAGCGCCCCATGGGATCACTCATGATAGTCCTCGTCCTCGTCCTCGTCCTCATGCTCTTCCTCATCCTCATCTTCAAGCTCCTCAGTGTCACCTTCCTCATCATCAGCATCAGCAGCAGGCGCAGAGGGGAACAAGTGACGCTCCAGCTCACTATAGTTCAGCCCGGAGGAAGAGTTCCACCGAGCATATGGAGTGGGAGGTGTAGGAGCCGAAGGAGCACCTAAAGCGCCAGACACGTGGTGGAGAATGAGCTGCTGGGAGTGAGCCAACTCATGGCGCTGCCTGTAGGCCTCATACTGACCCTTGCGTGTGTCCACGCCCATGCAGAGGATGTGACGCTGGAACCAGTTCAGCTACTTGATCTCGCGGGCCACGGGAGGCACTGGGGGCCGACGAGCATCCCTCATGAGGCCCTCAGGAGCAGAGGAGGGGTGAGCAGTCTTCCGAACCTTGTTGTAAATCTTCTTGGCCTTGTGCACCGAGTCAATGTGGAACTCCTCGGCAGGAAGCAGGTGGCGGATGAGCAACATAATGTAGGGCGCAATTTTGATAGCACTTTCATTATCACATAAAAGAGGCACTTTGTCACAATTGACACCGTATTCCTTTAAAGTTTGCCTCATCCACAATAATTGAGTACAAGCGCTAGCAGCAACAACATATTCAGCTTCGGCGGTGGAGAGAGATATACAATTATGCTTTTTGGAGGACCAACATACAAGAGATCTTCCCAAGAATTGACAAGCTCCAGAAGTTGACTTCCGATCATCCTTATCACCAGCCCAATATGAGTCAGTATAACCACATAAAGAGAAATAGGATCCCTTGGGATACCAGAGACCAAAGTTGGGGGAATGAACTAAATATCGAAAGATCCTCTTGACCGCCACTAAGTGGCTTTCTTTAGGAGCTGCTTGATACCTTGAACACACTCCCACACTCAACACAATATCGGGTCTAGATGCGTAGAGGTAAAGAAGAGAGCCGATCATGGACCGGTATACCTTTTGGTCCACATCTTTACCATGAGGGTTGAGTTCGAGATGACACTTTGTTTGCATCGGAGTAGCGACACCATTTAGATCCGTCATCTTGAATCTCTTGAGAATGTCTTGGATGTACTTTGCTTGATTAATAAAGGTTCCTTCTCTTAGTTGCTTGATCTCGAATCCAATAAAGAACCGTAATTCCCCCATCATAGACATCTCAAACCTGTCAGTCATAAGCTTTGAAAATTCATCGTTAAAAGCTTTGTTAGTAGAACCAAAAATGATATCGTCTATATATAGTTGGCATACGAAGAGATCCCCCTTAACCTTCTTAGTAAAAAGAGTGGGGTCGATTTGCCCAACTTCGAAGCCATGATCTAACAAAAGCTCTTTAAGGTGCTCATACCACGCACGTGGGGCTTGTTTAAGGCCATAGAGTGCCTTATCGAGTTTGTAGACATGGTTCGGGAAGTTAGAATCCTCAAACCCCGGGGGTTGCTTTACGTATACCAACTCATGTAGAGGACCGTTAAGGAAGGCACTCTTGACGTCCATTTGCTGCAACTTAAAATTGTTATGAGCAGCATAAGCAAGAAGGATACGGATGGACTCAAGACGAGCCACATGAGCATAGGTCTCGCCGAAGTCGATGCCCTCAACTTGGGAGTAACCTTGTGCCACAAGTCTTGCCTTGTTCCTCACAACAATGCCATTCTCATCTTGCTTGTTCTTGAAAATCCACTTGGTGCCGATAACATTGCGGCACTCTTTGGGTTTCTCCACTAGTTTCCAGACTTTGTTGTGCTCGAAATTGTTCAATTCTTCATGCATAGAAACAACCCAGTCTGGGGAAGAAAAACCGCCCCAGTTCGGATTTTCCGGTAGAAAATATGACCGGATACCGAGCGACGCGCCTTGGCTCCTTTTGCTCGAAAACTGGGGGCCGGATTATCTGGCCCTTGCGATACCCGGATTATCCGGCTTGGGGAGGAAAAACCGCCCTAGTTCAGATTTTTTGGGAGAAAATCTGACTAGACATAGAGTGACGCTCCTTGGCTTCCTTGAGAGATGAGGTAGGCCAGATTATCCGGCCCTTGGAGGGGCGGATTATCTGCCCCCCTCAAAACTTCCTGCACACTTAGCACACATGAAAAGTCTCCATAGTATTGTTATCTAACACGCAAAACATAGGAAAACATGAAATGTTCTTTCAGAGGGTCTTGGAGAAACCATAACCGTCAATAAGTGGGTTGACGATCAAGGCGTATTTTCCTCGCCTGTGTAACTTAGGCGGATGATCATCGCGGTCAAACGTGATTGCCACTTCCGACCAGTCCAGATACTGGGGGACAGCCGGAACTGTTGCATTGAGCTCGTGTAGAACTGCTTTCTTGACCTTTGCTGGTTGAGATCCGAGGAAGGTGACATAAGTGTCCTTCTTGGTGGGAAAAGTCTTCTTCCCTTCTGACTTGGGATTTGAAGCATCAGCTTCCTCCATGTCGGAATCTTCCTTGGTCTCCTTGTCTTTTTCAGGATTTTTCTTTCCCTTCTTCCGCTTAGCTTTGTAGCCTGCGGTGTCATCTCTTTTGATGTCGTCGTTGAAACAACATTCAACGTTGGTGTGGTACGAGCCCCCACTGGCGTCTAGGTGATGCACACATGGGTTATTGGCAATGTCGGCCCAAGAATAGGTTTTTCCTGGTTGTTGTTCTCCTCTACCTTGGACCCTTGATGTCCCACAGCCACGCCCGCGGCCTCCGCCACGTCCTCCTCGTCCTCCAGACCTGGAAACAGTAGTGACTACCGCTGTTTCCGCATTGGGTTTTTCTTCCGAGGTGTTTTTGCGCTTCTAAGCTTGTTGCTTTGGTTGTTTTGCCGACTGAGGCACAACTAGGGCATTGAGTAGTCCTTCTGCATTGTCGTTAGCATCTGCATACTTGCTCGCTGTTTCTATCATCTCTCCCAAATCAGTAACCTTGTCACACTTCAAGCGATGGCGTAGTAAACCAATAGGGAGACCAGCGATGAAAGCTTCAATCGCAGTTTGATCATTTACTCCTTCGCAGGAGTTCTTGGTGTCGATCCATCGTCCGAGGTAATCTCGGCAAGTTTCTCCGGCTTTCTGGGTGCAACGTTGTAGGTCTCCAACCGTACAGGCCCTCCGATATGTGCCTTCAAAATTCCGAAAGAACGCGCTTTGTAAATCATACCAGTTATGGATGGTGTTTGCCGGAAGTTCATTGAGCCATGATCGTGCCGTCTTCCGCAACATAAGTGGGAGATATCGGGTTGCGACCAGGCTGTTTCCGCCTTTGGCGATGCAGCAAGCTTGGAAGAAGTCCTGTAACCAGGTGTCTGGTCGAGCAATGCCGTCGTAGGCTTGGCTATGTCTTGAGATAGCAAATCCTTCCGGGAATTTTGTAGCTCTGATGCATGGACCGAAGCACTTTGGACCCACGTACACGTCATCGTTTTCATAGCGCCGAGCCCCTATGTTGGAGTTGATCCTATGTCTTGCGTCATTCGGGGATAGAGATCATCCCGAATGCCGGCTATGGCTGCGGTGCCGTGGAGCCGGGCTTTGGCTTCTGCCACCACCTCCTCCGCCATGTCGTCCTCCTTGGGAGTCGTTGTGATGACTGTGTGGTGGAGAAGGTGGAGCAGCTGGATAGTTTCCGGCTGATCGCCAGCCTCCGTCTGGAACTTCATTATTCCGATTCCGGGGAGGGTCTTGACTATGACGAGCCCCCTGCCGGCTTGTACCAGCATGGTTTCCGTCGTTTCTTCGTCCGTTGTTCCCACCATAGTGAGGCTCAACCGGACGGTTCTCATGTCTAGGAGGTGGCATTCTCTGACGATCCTCCTCCCGACATTTCTCTTTATCTTCTCCCCTTCGATCCTTAGATTCTCGTCGGGGAGGGTTCGTCGGATTCAGGGCAGCGATGGCGTCTTTCTCGGCCACTGGTGTGACGTTGCTCCAGCCGCGTGTAGTCTTGCGATGCTGTCCTGACGATCCGGTTCTCGAATAATTGTCTTCCCGTTGTTCGGGGCGATAATGTTGCTCCAGAACGTAATGGGGTCTTATGTCAACCCATGCCGGATCTGTGCGACATTGGTCAGCATCTGAGACCAGTTTTTGACTTTCAGACAGGGCGACCTTTTGCTGCTCCAGTACCTTATTGAGTAGCTTGATACCCAAATGGATCTCCTCTGGTCCTGGATTAGCCGATAGAATTTCTCGGGCTGCCACGGTATTCTGTACTGGTGTTGGGTATACCCAATCTCTGTTGCTATCTTTCCGTGGCTTCCCCATCTCATCTCCAAAAAGGACGGCACGGACAAGTGGGAATTGGTTGTCATCTATGTGACACTTCTGTGTCTTCTGATGCAGACGAGACATGTACTCCCTGTTTGACATGCGTTTCTTCTCCACCTCGATGTTTTTGGCTTCATCGAGGAGTTGTTGACGACGCGCTTCTAGGGCTTGCGCCCTTTCATCTAGCTCATCTGCAGTAAGTTCTGCAACTGTAGGGATAGGTGTGGTTAATGCGGCATCGATGAGTTTACGCGCACCTTCAGTGATCACGTGTTCATCCACCGATGCTTCTTTTTTTAGCTCATCTAGGATAAGTGCTCCATCCGAGTCTTCTTTGTATTCCTCAGCAATGACCTCATCTGTCAGAGGGTCTTTTGCCGGGGTCTTGTTTTTCTTGTTCTTCTTCTTTGCCTTCTTGGCTGCGCTGGTAGCAAAGATGGCTTTGGGCCCGTTTCCCGAAGTCAAGCTCTGATCAGTACTTTCGGACATCTAGACCTCGGGATTATCTCCGACGTCCATGTCGTCCTGTGTTTTGGGAGAGTGTTCCCCGGATCCTTCATCCATGGCTTCTCCTTCTTCTGCAGCTTTGGAGTTATACTCCTCTTCATATTTTGCGGAGAACTTTCGGAAATCTGCTGACGTCATCGACTCATCCGAGGATGCGGGTACGTCGGTGTTTGTTCCGATTGCCTCTAGCACCGAGTCGGTGTTTTCTCCAGCATCGGCAAAGCCGGATCCGGATCCCACGTATCCGACGAAGTGCGACGCGTGCTTCCTGAGGTACCTGCGGCTTTCGCAATCATGTCTCGAGGATTGCATCTGCGCTTTCGCCTTGCAGTATCATACGTCGTAGTGTGTACCTTAGGAAAGGCCTGTCTGTTCCGGTATCATCAGAGCCGGAATCAGTGTCGTTGATATGCTCCTCCTAGATTTCGACTTCCACGGGTGGGTCGATCTGGGATTCGGCTCCTCCGGGGAGATCCACTCCAGATTCGATGTTGACCGCTAGGTCTTCTTCAGGTTCGGGTTTCTCCACTGTCTCCGCAACTAGTGCGGGCTGGGTGGTATTAGGGTTTTCTGAGATCCGGAACTCTACCGCCTCCGCGGACAAAGGGGACCCAGAAAATTCTTCTGCCTCTATCATCACCGCTGGGGTGGGTTGGGCAGGTTCAGCGAAACCGATGTAAACATCAATCTCGCCAAAAGACATGATTGTGTAAGTAGTCACGGCCTCCTTTGCCGGAATCCAAGTCTCGTCGAGAACGATGAGAGGGACGTCGCTGGCGTAGAGGATGCGACTGACGGCGATAGTCTCGCCGATTCCGATTCTTGCAGATTCCGCTCGGAACGCAGATCCGTAGCTCACTTTCCCCACGATGGGCGCCAACTGTCGTCGGATTGATGACAAGTACGCCATGAGGGGGTCCTCGAGGCGCGCGGAAGAGAGGGGGGTGAGACGTACGGTATTTCGGGATGGTGAGCACACAAGTTTACCCAGGTTCGAATCCGCCGGCTTTGGACAGATCCTACTCCTGCTAGCAATCCAGTAATACAGCAGACCCGGAATATGGGTTACAAGGGTTTCGCCTGTGCGAGTTGAGATTGTAGACTATTGGGGTGCCCTAAAGGCTCTCCCTAGGACGGCTTATATAGATATCCGGCCTAGGGTTTACAGGAGATATCTATCCGGCTACGACTAAGAGTCGGTTACAGAGTACATCTTGAACTACAAGTAACATTATGGGCCTAAGTCGGTAAGTCTTCTGGGCCTTCCTGTAGCCGGATTGGACTCCGTCTTTCTCCCTGACTGGGACACCCGTGAAGGAAAGCTCTAACCCGAAGTGGGCCACCCTGGTCAGTGAGGAACTGTGAGGACACCCGGAAAGTATATCCCCAACAATCCACCTTCAGGTTATCGTCCGAACCCCCTCCAGTATTAAGTTGCAAGCAACAGATTATTGCTTTACGAACTGCGTGTAAAGTAAACAATACAATTGTTCTATGAACAAAGGATCATTGTTTTCTCCCTAGTAGCAATAGCACATCTAGTACCTTAGAGATTTCTGTCACTTCCCCAGATTACCAGAGGCATGAACCCACTATCGAGCATAAATACTAACTCTTGGAGTTGCTAGCATCTACTTGGCCAAGATAGCTACTAAAAACGGAAAGCATGCAAGATCACAAATAACAAAGACATGATAGAATCAACAATCAATCTGAAATAGCATCTCAATATCCATCGGATCCCCGCAAACACAACATGTATGGATTACAAATAGATGATCTTGATCATGAACGGAGCTCACAAGATCTAAACATGAAAGCACAAAGGAGGAGAAACCAGCCATCTAGTTACTACATGGATCCGTAGTCCAAGGATGAACTACTCACGCATCACACCGGAGGCTTGCATGGTGATGAAGAAGGCCTCCAGGGTGAATTCCCCTCTCCGGCAGGGTGCCGGGAAGACCTTTAGATCCCCCCGATCTAGGGATGGAGATGACAGCGGCTACAGACTCTTTCGTGGATTTTTGATCGGGTACCTAGGGTTTTCGTCCCGAGGGCAACTTATAGGCGGAAGGAGAGGCCGAGGGGGTGCTAGGGTCGGCCAGACCACCCCCTGGCGCGGGCCAGGCCTGGCCGCGCGGCCAGGTGGTGTGGCCGGCCCCCAGCCCTTCCCCGTCTCGTATTCTGGCACTTGATCCCTTCCGGAAAAATAGGCACTTTGGCTTTTGTCCCGTCCAATTCCGAGAATATTCATTTTCTGACTTTTCTGGAACCAAAAACAACAGAAAACAGGCAGCTGGCACTTTGGCTTTTGTTAATAGGTTAGTCCAAGAAATCATAATAAAAGTACTCCAAAGTTGGAACAAAACACAAGAAAGTGGATAAAACTAAGCATGGAACATCAAAAATTATAGATACATTTACAATGTATCAACATCCCCTAGCTTAACTCCTGCTCGTCCTTGAGTAGGTAAGTGATAAAAAGAAATAATTTTTGAGGTGACATGCACCATCAAAGACTTGATCAAAGTATTTGAAAAATATTCAAGGCTGGGATCATAGTACTTCAATCATAACATGAAAGACAAAGTTCTAGCAATAAGCAAAGAAACTAAGATGCAATATGAAAAGGCACAAACAAAAGATTCATGAATAACATGCTTTGCAAGACGTTTGTTTGTTTCACATAAAGAAAACATAGCATAATAGTATTCAGCTTGTCCCTCAATAGAGTAGCAAATATAAATGCATAGGACACCTTCAAAGTTCATAAGAGTGACTAGACACAATAGTTTCAAACAAGCAATAACAAGTTATGCATCAATCAACTAGTCTTGGGACAATGCACATAGAACTACGAATGGCCACTATGCTCTCAAAGTAGTGCATAAAGATAGAAGGTGGAGACTCAATATAATGGTGGAAGAAAGGCCTTTTGTAAAAGGAAGTAGGGATTCAAGTCTCATAAAGAGCTTCCAAAAATTATGGTACTTATAGCTTTTAGCTCTCATTGCCCCTATCATATGCATCTTGAAGGTGATTAAGGTTAAAGTGACACAACTAAGAGGATATGCTTGACAAGTTATAAACCGAAATCTCATGCCCCTTAGTTACGAAGACCGATCCTCATGCTACTCAACTTCAGTCACGAGTAAGCTCTTGTCATTGTAAGTATATGTGTATCATTAAGAACCGCCAACGGGGTACCCCTTGCACATGATATGGGAGCTTTCCCATAATCAAAATGACAAGGCAAGCAGACAATGAGCATCTCAGCGATCTTTTTATTTGCTATTTGCATAGGTTTTTATTGAGGATGCTTCATAGAGTGCTCATTATGGTGATGCTGCAAATTTCCACCATGATTAGGCATGGCTTAGGCTAGCGGCCCAGGCGTTTCTCTAACACACATACAGACTCCATGATCTTACAAGTTCCACATTTATTTCACACCACCGGGATCCGTAAGCAAAAGAACATGATATCAATGGAGTACAAAGTACAAGTGCAATGTTGAAAGCGTTTCCCATGAAACTGAAGGAAATATGCCCTGAGAGGCAATAATAAAGTTGTTATTATATATTCCTTATACATGATAGATGTTTATTTTACATGCTAGAAATGTATTGATTCGGAAACATCAATACATGTGTGTTTAATAAACAAAAAGGGTTCCTAGTCATGCCTCTCTTATAGACTAGCTTGTTGATTAACAGGATGATCAAGGTTTCCTGATCATGGACATTGGATGTTGTTAATAACAAGGTCACACCATTGGTGGAATGATGTGATGAAAATTCATCCGAAGTATAGCATTACGATCAAGTCATTATGTTTATATTGCTATAACATCATACGAAGTAATCTTTATCCTTAGACCATGAGATCATGTTAATTGCTAACACCAGAAGAGTATCTTGATAACATCAAGCGTCACACCGTAACAGGGTGACTATAAAGAGGGGTTCAGTACTACGAAGGTGTTATGTTGAGACTCATGGATCAAGAGTGGAATTTGTCAATCCAGATGACGGATAGATATACTCTGGGCCCTCTCGGTGATATCACATTAGGATAGCTTGCAAGCAAGTGATGTGATCACTAGAATGTTATATCACGGGAACGAGAAAAGAGTGCATGTCGGTAACGAGATCAAACTAGGTATGGAGATACCGATGATCGAATCTCGGACATGTAATATATCGAGAGACAAAGGGATTTAGTTACAAGCGTTAAAGGTTCTCATGATCACAGGAGTCATCGTTGAATGTGTAGGAGTCAGTACGGATCTCCAGGTCCCGCTGTTGATTATTGATCGGAGAAGGGTCTCGATCATGTCTGCATTATTCGCGAACCATAGGGTGGCACACTTAAGAGTTACCAGACACCATTTTGGAGCACATAGGTTTCAGACGAAAGAATTGCAAAGTGCAGGAATTGTTTCAATAGAAACCGGAAATTGTTTCGGGTGAAATTGCAGAAGGTGGTTCTGCATGTGATATTGAAATATTGCAAGGGGATATATGTGAATGTTTGTTAATTAAAGTAATTAACAAAATTCTGAATAAATTTAATAAAAAGAGTTTTATTAAATGAGAGAGCATTAAATTTGGAGAAATTTAATGCATTTAAAGTGGAGACTTTAAAAGGGAATGTGAAGAGGCATTTTAATGTGGAGGGGTTACCACCACATGAATGGGGGAGGTGAGGGGTCACCCCCATGCGCCGTCCATGGAGAGAGGGGGCACCCCCTCCTCCTATAAAAGGCCACCCATTCCCTCCGTCATCCTCACACCTCCTTGTGAAGGATCTCTCTCCCCCTCTAGAATTATTCCCCCATGGTCTCGGATTAGCGAGATACATGTTCCCGGTGGCATTTCGTCTGGAAGGAGTTGCTGCTTCCGCTGGATTGCTGGAGCAAGGAGGTGGAGGTTGTCCGGTGGCTTGAACGTGTGTGCGAGTGCGGATGCGCTGCTGAGTTGCGGCGCTCGGACTTCCTCACGATCTTGAGATCGGCAAGTGTATGACTACATCAACCACGAGTTCCTACTCGTTAACAAAGCTCGTTGTCTACGAGGGTAAGTTCTCGTTGGATGTATGGCCACCTGTTGCTTTGTACCTAGTAGATAGATCTTGGCGTGTAGTTCACACCGTAGGAATTTTTTTGTTTTCTATGCTGTGGACCCAACAGTGGTATCAGAGCCTGATCTATGCGTAGGTGCTTAGCACGGGTAGTACACATATGGTTGATATGTGGGCGATGATGATCATGTTATTGCATCTTCTATGTATTTTGGATATTGGTGGCATAGTGGGATGAAGCGGCCCGGACCAACCTTACATGTCATCGTACATGAGACCGGTTCCACGACTGACATGCAACTTGTTTTGCATAAGTGGCTGGCGGGTGTCTGTCTCTCCTACTATAGTCAATATCTGATTTACAACGAGTTGCTAATAACTTAGTTATCCTCGTTGTGGTTCATGTTCGTAGGTAAGAACGGTTCTATCTCCGAAAGCCCTAAGCCACGTAAAACTTGCAATTGATAAATTAGAGGCATCTAGTTTAGATCGTTGCTGGGCTAGTGTGTTGATATGGTATTGTTGTAAGTAGATGTATGGTGGATACTCTTACAACACACTCAACGTGTAGGTTCCATAGACCTTGGCCTTACACACAAAGGAATGATAGATATCATACCATGATGCAAGTGATAGAGATCAAATGCATGGACCATATCATCTCACTTTACACATTAGATGTTAGCATCTTATACTGCTAGTTTGGCGTGTTTGATAGCATTATAAGATGATCTCTCTTTTAGATATCAAGATAAAAATGTGTTCTTCCTTGAGTATGCACCGTTCTATGGATCGTGTTTCGAGACATCACGTGATGATCGGGTGTACTCGAATCTACGCTTTCATAGGAACGGGTGTAAGACAGTTTTACACACGCGAATACTAAGGTTCTTACTGGGCGAGCCTAGCATGTACAGACATGGCCTCGAAACACGGACCGAAAGGTTAAGCATGAGTCATATGGTTGATATGATGCCCATATAGATGCTCGCCTTTGAAGCTATATCAACTCACGTGATGATCGGACTTGGTATAGTGGATTTGGTTCATGTAATCACCAAAAGGACACGAGGGATGTTGTTTTTGAGTGGGAGTTCATTAGTAATTTGGATTAGTTGAACTCAATCTATCATAAACTTAGTCTAAATAAACTTTACAAATTCTGTTGTAGATGGCGCCACCTGCTTTTAATTTCAATGTGTTCATGGAGAAAAAGAAACTTGCTGCGAATGGTAGCAACTTCACCAACTGGGCTATGAATTTGAGGATTCTCCTCACTGCTGCACAAAAGCAATATGTGCTAGATGCGCTGCTAGGCCCCCCACCAGCTCCTGATGCCCCTGACGAGGAAAAGAATGTCTATGTGACTCGTCAGGAGGACCACAACTTAGTTCATTGCGGCATACTGTATGGGCTAGAGCCAGAACTTCGAAAGCGTTTCGAAAATGGCAATGCCTTTGATACCATGGGAGAATTGAAAATGATTTTCGATACCCATGCTGCCGTAGAGACTTGTAATGCTACAGAAAAGTTCTTTAGCTGCATGATGGAGGAAAACAGCTCCGTTAGTGGGCACGTACTCAAAATGTCTGGGTACGCCGATAAGCTTGTGTCCTTGGGAATAACGATTCCCATTGACTTAGGCATACATCGTCTTATCCAATCTCTGCCACCTAGCTACAAGAGCTTCGTGATGAACTATAATATGCAGGGCATGAAGAAGTCTCTTCTCGAGCTTCTGTCAATGCTTAAGACTGCAGAAGTGGAGATTAGGAAAGAACATCAAGTGTTGATGATCAATAGGACCACCAGTTTCAAGAAGGACAAGAAAGGCAAGCACAAGGAAAAGAAGGGTGGCAATTCTGTTGCCACGCCTGAAAAGAAACCCCGGGTTGGCCCTAAGTCTGACACCGAGTGCTACTATTGCAAGGGGACTGGCCATTGGAAGCGCAACTGCCCCAAGTATTTGGCGGATAAGAAGTCCAGCAAGGCAAACAAAGGTATATGTGATATACATGTTATTGATGTGTACTTGACTAGTACTCGCAGTAGCACCTAGGTATTTGATACCGGATCGGTTGCTAATATATGTAACTCGGTTCAGGGGCTACGGAACAAGCGATAATTAGCAAGGGATGAGGTCAGGATGCGGGTCGGCAATGGATCAAGAGTTGATGTGATTGCTGTCAGGACGCTACCTCTCCATTTGCCATCGGGATTAGTTATAAACCTAAATAATTGTTATTTGGTGCCTGCACTGAGCATGAACATTGTATCTGGATCGTGTTTGATGCAAAGTGGTCATTCCTTTAAATCTGAAAACAATGGTTGTTCGATTTATAAGAATGATATCTTTTATGGTCATGCACCTATGTTGAATGGTTTATTTCTATTGGATCTCGATAGTAATATTACGCACATTCATAATGTTAATGCTAAAAAGATTAAACTTGATGATGATATGTCTACATATATGTGGCACTGCCGTCTAGGTCATATTGGCATTAAACGCATGAAGAAACTCCATTCTGATGGACTTTTGGAATCACTTGATTTTGAATCATTTGATACATGTGAGCCATGCCTTATGGGCAAGATGACTAGAACGTCGTTTTCCGGTTCAATGGAATGGGCGACAGATCTATTGGAAATCATACTTACTGATGTGTGTGGACCAATGAGTGTGTCGGCGCGAGGTGGATATCGTTATTTTGTTACTTTCACGGATGATTTGAGTAGATATGGGTATATCTATTTGATGAAACACAAGTCTGAAACTTTAGAAAAGTTCAAGGAATTTTAGAATGAAGTGGAAAATCATCGTAATAGAAAGATCAAATTTCTACGGTCTGACCGTGGAGGAGAGTATCTAAGTTACGAGTTTAGCACACACATGAAAGAGTGTGGAATAGTTTCACAACTCACGCCTGCCGGAACACCACAACGTAATGGTGTGTCGGAACGTCGTAATCGTACCTTATTGGATATGGTTCGATCTATGATGTCTCTGACTGACTTACCTCTGTCATTTTGGGGTTATGCACTGGAAACAGCTGCATTCACTTTAAATCGGGCACCATCTAAATCCGTTGAAACGACACCGTATGAATTATGGTTTGGAAACAAACCTAAGCTGTCATTTCTTAAGGTTTGGGGATGCGATGTTTATGTGAAGAAACTTTAACCGGATAAACTCGAACCCAAAGCGGAAAAATGTGTCTTCATAGGATACCCTAAGGAAACAATTGGGTATACCTTCTATCACAGATCCGAGGGCAAGGTTTTTGTTTCCAAGAATGGATCCTTTCTTGAGAAGGAGTTTCTCGCGAAAGGTGTGAGTAGTCGGAAGGTAGAACTCGAAGAGGTTATTGAACCTTCTCTTCATGGAATGGCGAGTGGCGCAGCACCGGAAGTTGTTTCGGAGTTGACTTCACCTGATGAAGAGAGAGCTAATGATAATGATCATGAAACTCCAAAAGAGGACACTACCGAACCTCGCAGGTCAAGCAGGACACGTGCAGCTCCTGAACTGTACGGCAATCCTGTTGTGAATTTCATGGTTGATGAAATGGATGACCCTGTGACGTATGAAGAAGCGATGATGAGCCCAGATTCCAACAAATGGCTAGAAGCCATGAAATCCGAGATGGAATCCATGTACGAGAACCAAGTTTGGAACTTGGTGGACTTACCTCACGACCGAAAGGCCGTTGAGAATAAATGGATTTTCAAAAGAAAAACTGATGCTGATGGTAATGTGACCATCTATAAGGCTCGACTTGTCGGGAAGGGGTTTCGACAAATTCAAGGAGTTGACTATGATGAGACATTCTCTCCCGTAGCGATGCTTAAATCGGTTAGGATTATGTTAGCAATTGTTGCATATTTCGATTAGGAAATATGGCAGATGGATGTCAAAACTGCGTTCCTCAATGGTAAGATTGAAGAAGAGTTGTATATGATACAACCTAAGGGTTTTATCGATCCTAAGGATGCTAATAAGGTGTGCAAACTTCAGCGATCCATCTATGGACTGAAGCAAGCATCATGAAGTTGGAATCTCCGCTTTGATGAGGTGATCAAAGAGTTTGGATTTGTCCAAACTTATGGAGAGGCTTGTATTTACAAGAAAGTGAGTGGGAGCAATGTGGCATTTCTGATATTATATGTGGATGACATATTATTGATTGGAAATGATATAGATCTTTTAAACAGTGTTAAAAGTTATCTAGACAGCAAATTTTCGATGAAAGACCTTGGTGAAGCGTCATATATATTTGGCATTAAAATCTATAGAGATAGATCAAGGCGCCTAATTGGGCTATCACAGAGTACATACCTTGATAAGATATTAAAGAAGTTTAATATGGACGAAAGTAAGAAGGGGTTCTTACCTATGTTGCAAGGCAAGACATTGAGTAAGACTCAAAGTCCGGCTACGGCGGAAGAAAGAGAGATGATGGATAAGATCCCCTATGCCTCGGCCATAGGCTCTATTATGTATGCCATGCTATGTACAAGACCGGATGTGGCACATGCTATTAGTTTGACTAGTAGGTACCAATCTGATCCAGGTTTGGAACACTAGATAGCGGTAAAGAACATCCTCAAGTACTTGAGAAGAACTAAGGATATGTTTCTCATATACGGAGGTGAAGAAGAGCTAGTCGCTAAGTGTTATGTCGATGCTAGCTTTGACACTGATCCGGATGACTCTAAGTCTCAATCCGGATACGTATTTCTCTTGAACGGAGCAGCAGTTAGTTGGAGGAGTTCCAAACAACCTGTGGTGGCTGGATCAACAACGGAGGCGGAATATGTTGCTGCTTCAGAAGCGGCGCAGGAGGCAGTTTGGATGAAAGATTTTATTACAGAATTGGGTGTGGTTCCCAGTGCGTTGGACCCGATGGTGATCTATTGTGACAACAATGGAGCCATAGCCAATGCAAAGGAACCAAGGTCTCACAAGAATTCCAAACATATTAAGCGCCGGTTTCACTCCCTCCGCGAGCATGTCAAGGATGGAGATATAAAGATTTGTAAAGTACACACGGACCTAAATGTAGCAGATCCGTTGACCAAAGTTCTCCGTAGGGCAAAACATGATCAACACCAGAACTCCATGGGTGTTAGATTTATCACTATGTGAACTAGATTATTGTCTCTAGTGCAAGTGGGAGACTGAAGGAAATATGCCCTGGGAGGCAATAATAAAGTTGTTATTATATATTCCTTATACATGATAGATGTTTATTTTACATGCTAGAAATGTATTGATTCGAAAACATCAATACATGTGTGTTTAATAAACAAAAAGGTTTCCTAGTCATGCCTCCCTTATAGACTAGCTTGTTGATTAACAGGATGATCAAGGTTTCCTGATCATGGACATTGGATGTTGTTAATAACAAGGTCACACCATTGGTGGAATGATGTGATGAACATTCATCTGAAGTATAGCATTACGATCAAGTCATTATGTTTATATTGCTATAACATCATACGAAGTAATCTTTATCCTTAGACCATGAGATCATGTTAATTGCTAACACCGAAAGAGTATCTTGATAACATCAAACGTCACACCGTAACAGGGTGACTATAAAGATGGGTTCAGTACTACGAAGGTGTTATGTTGAGGCTCATGGATCAAGAGTGGAATTTGTCAATCCAGATGACGGATAGATATACTCTGGGCCCTCTCGGTGATATCACATTAGGATAGCTTGCAAGCAAGTGATGTGATCACTAGAATGTTATATCACGGGAACGAGAAAAGAGTGCATGTCGGTAACGAGATCAAACTAGGTATGGAGATACCGATGATCGAATCTCGGACATGTAATATATCGAGAGACAAAGGGATTTAGTTACAAGCGTTAAAGGTTCTCACGATCACAGGAGTCATCGTTGAATGTGTAGGAGTCAGTACGGATCTCCAGGTCCCGCTGCTGATTATTGATCGGAGAAGGGTCTCGATCATGTCTGCATTATTTGCGAACCATAGGGTGGCACACATAAGAGTTACCAAACACCATTTTGGAGCACATATGTTTCAGATGAAAGAATTTCAAAGCGCAGGAATTGTTTCAATAGAATCCGGAAATTGTTTCGGGCGAAATTGCAGAAGGTGGTTCTGCATGTGATATTGAAATATTTCAAGGGGCTATATGTGAATGTTTTTTAATTAAAGTAATTAACAAAATTTTGAATAAATTTAATAAAAAGAGTTTTATTAAATGAGAGAGCATTAAATTTGGAGAAATTTAATGCATTTAAAGTGGAGACTTTAAAAGGGAATGTGAAGAGGCATTTTAATGTGGAGGGGTTACCACCACATGAATGGGGGAGGTGAGGGGTCACCCCCCATGCACCGGCCATGGAGAGAGGGGGCACCCCCCCTCCTCCTATAAAAGGCCACCCATTCCCCCCTTCATCCTCACACCTCCTTGTGAAGGATCTCTCTCCTCCTCTAAAATTATTCCCCCATGGTCTCGGATTAGCGAGATACATGTTCCCGGTGGCATTTCGTCTGGAAGGAGTTGCTGCTTCCGCTGGATCGCTGGAGCAAGGAGGTGGAGGTTGTCCGGTGGCTTGAACGTGTGTGCGAGTGCGGATGTGCTGCTGAGTTGCGGCGCTCGGACTTCCTCACGATCTTGAGATCGACAAGTGTGCGACTACATCAACCACGAGTTCCTACTCGTTAACAAAGCTCGTTGTCTATGAGGGTAAGTTCTCGTTGGATGTATGTCCACCCGTTGCTTTGTACCTAGTAGATAGATCTTGGCGTGTAGTTCACACCGGAGGAAATTTTTTGTTTTCTATGCTGCGGACCCAACAGAAACATGGTTCTGCTAATTTCAACTTATAAAGCGCAAGCATATACGTAACAAAGAAGGACCCAATGGTTCAAGTTTATTAGAGGCAATAAAGTAAAGTGTGCCATCAAGTTCGTGAGAGCTTTAATCACTAGTTTTCTCATAACAAGTTTAATTTTGAGGGTAAACAAAAGCATGAATATACTTGGAATAGCATAATCTAGTAGGTAGGTATGGTGGACTCTTTGGAATAACTTGGTTTAGGGAGTTGGATGCATGAGTAGAACTCATACTTGGTTGTGGACGCTAGCAAAAGACTGGGAGCGACAAACTAAGAGATCAATAATGGCCATAATCATGCAGAGCGACAAAACACCATTGATCAAAGCATAAAGTGATACTACAAGTTGAAAACTAAAGGATCATAAAGGCTATGGTGACTTGAGATAGTCATAACATGGTGTGAGCATGCGCCAAGTTAACCCAAATAAAGCATCAAAGGAGAATACCACTATACTATGCTTTAATATGCTAAAACAACGCATGGTTCATCCAAGGCACATTAAGCAATCTCAATTGTTTATAACAAGTCATGCTACAGCAAAGAATACTAAGCATAAAGCCAAAAAAAATCCTACTCTTTTCTACTCTTTTCCAAACCAAACCAAACTATTTGCAAACCAAAGTATGAAAGAGGGGGTCCAACCAACTTATTCAGAAAACTAAACAAACCAAGCAAACTAAAAACCAAAACAAAAACAAAAGAGAAGACACTCCAAGAAAAACACAACTGTGCATAAAACAATAAAAATGAAGTGTTTGGAAGAAACCTGGAATTTTTATTGATGAAGAAGGGGATGCCTAGGGCATCCCCAAGCTTTGACGCTTGTACTTCTTGGATATTTCTTGGGGTGACACGCGTGTCATCCTCAAGCTTGAGCTTTAGTCCATCCTTCATCTCATTACTCATTCCTTCCATACACCTGAAAATTTTCCTTCATACAAAACTTCACACAATCTCATTAGCAACATTAGTGCACTTAAGATAAATAAGTCTCAAGGTTCAGTTCTAATACCAAATAAACTTCCATTAGAACACTAGCTCCTGTAGCACTTCCCTCAAAAATCTCAATTACCCAAAAGAACTCAAGAAGGAACTAACCAGAAGCAAATGCAGAAAATGGCTGAAATCTGTCAAAACAGACCAGCAGGTAAAGACGAATTTTTTCGAAGACCTTATGTTGCTCAAATCAAAAAGTTCTGAACTAACGAAAGTTAGATAACAACCTGGGGCATGCTCAATCCGACGTACAGATCTCTCTCAGGAATTTTTACGGTGAAGCACAGAAATCTGTTTTAGGACAGCAACTTTCTCAATCATTACTTCACTCTCATTAGAGGTTACTCAAGAGTGTTCAACCTAGCAAATATTTTTGCGAAAGAAATATCAGTTTGGCTAGGCAAGTTGTAAGTGAGGATTAATTTCTTCATAGCATTAATGGCATCATCCTCATTACTTTGGAGGAAATCTCCTCCCGTAATAGCATCTAAAGCATATCTATAGCAAAGAGCAATCCCAAGGTAAAAACTGCTAAGGAACAAGCCTTGAATCATTTTAGGCTCGGTCTTTTCATGTAGATTAGAGATTCTAGACCAAGCTTCCTTAAAACTTTCCTCAATTCCTTGTTTAAAAGTGAGAATCATTTTCTCGGGTGACATAGTGATTGGAGCAAGGCTAGACATAGTGGCAACTCAAGATAGGAACTAATTTTTTGTGTTTTCAAATAAGAAAGCAAAACAAGTAAAACTAATTTTTTTGTGTTTTTTTTGAAGAACAAAACAAGCAAACAAAGCAAAACAAAAACAACAAAGTAAAGAGATTGGTTATGAGGGACTCCCCTTATGAAGATGTCCTTGACTCCCCGGAAACGGCGCCAGAAAAATGCTTGATGGCTCAATGCACGGCGCCCAGAAAATTGCTTGATGGCGGTGTTGATGTAGAGCTCGTTGGGAACCCCAAGAGGAAGGTATGATGAGCACAGCAGCAAGTTTCCCTCAGTTATGAAACCAAGGTTTAATCGAACCAGTAGGAGCAAGGAAACACCTCAAAGGTGTTACTAGCTGAGCTTTGGCAGGGCGCACTACCGGTGCTACTCCCCAACCTGCGATGAGGTTGTCAATCTCACTGTGTTTTGCGGAAAACAAAGGATTAAATGTATCGAATGGAAAGAAGCAAAAGTTTGCAGAAAGTAAACACAAAGCAAAAACAGTTTATAGATTGTATGTAAAGAAAAGGACCGAGATCCATAGTTCACTAGAGGTGGCTCTCCTTAGGTAGATAACATGCTGGGTGAACAAATTACAGTGGGGCAATTGACAAACACCGAGAAAGCAATACATGCATATACTAATCATCTTGACTCCTCTGAGACTTGATTGGGCATTACAACATAATATATAGACCGCCATCCAACTGCATCTATGACTAATAATCCACCTTCAGGTTATCGTCTGAACCCCCTCCAGTATTAAGTTGCAAGCAACAGATTATTGCTTTACGAACTGTGTGTAATGTAAACAATACAATTGTTCTATGAACAAAGGATCGTTGTTTTCTCCCTAGTAGCAACAACATATCTAGTACCTTAGAGATTTCTATCACTTCCCCAGATTACCAGAGGCATGAACCCACTATCGAGCATAAATACTAACTCTTGGAGTTGCTAGCATCTACTTGGCCAAGATAGCTACTAACAACGGAAAGCATGCAAGATCACAAATAACAAAGACATGATAGAATCAATAATCAATCTGAAATAGCATCTCAATATCCAACGGATCCCCGCAAACACAATATGTATGGATTACAAATAGATGATCTTGATCATGAACGGAGCTCACAAGATCTAAACATGAAAGCACAAAGGAGGAGAAACCAGCCATCTAGCTACTACATGGATCCGTAGTCTAAGGATGAACTACTCACGCATCACACCGAAGGCTTGCATGGTGATGAAGAAGGCCTCTAGGGTGAATTCCCCTCTCCGGCAGGGTGCTGGGAAGAGCTTCAGATCCCCCCGATCTAGGGATGGAGATGACAGCAGCTACAGACTCTTTCATGGATTTTTGATCGGGTACCTAGGGTTTTCGTCTCGAGGGCAACTTATAGGCGGAAGGAGAGGCCGAGGGGGTGCTGGGGTCGGCCAGACCACCCCCTGGCGCGGGCCAGGCCTAGCCGCACGGCCAGGTGGTGTGGCCGGCCCCCAGCCCTTCTCTGTCTCGTATTCTGGCACTTGATCCCTTCCGGAAAAATAGGCACTTTGGCTTTTGTCCCGTCCAATTCCGAGAATATTCATTTTCTGACTTTTCTGGAACCAAAAACAACAGAAAACAGGCAGCTGGCACTGTGGCTCCTCTTAATAGGTTAGTCCAAGAAATCATAATAAAAGTACTCCAAAGTTGGAACAAAACACAAGAAAGTGGATAAAACTAAGCATGGAACATCAAAAATTATAGATACATTTACAATGCATCACTGCCCTCTTCCATCATATAGTTAAAGAACTTTTCGGAGGCCTCATAGCTCTCCACGGCCGCATGAGTCTCAAAAATCAGCTTGAGCTCTTTGATGATATCAAACGGGTCGTGGTGCTCAAAGCGCTTCTGAAGCTCTGTTTCTAAACCGTACAGGATGGCACACTGAACTGTGGAGTAGTGATTTTTCCGAGTGGCGTAAACATTCTTTACGTCATCGGTGGCATCTTCCGCAGGTGGGTCACCTAGCAGTGCTTCGAGCACATAGGTCAACTGACTAGCCCTAAGGACAATCTTCAGTCCACGGAGCCAGTCCGTGAAGTTGTTTCCATTGTTCTTAAGCTTTTCTTTCTCTAGGAACGCATTGAAATTGATGGAGAGGTTCGCCATAATCTACAACAAATTTGTAAGTAGTTTAGACTAAGTTTATGATAAATTGAGTTCAATTTTAATTCTTAAATTAACTAGGTGAACTCCCACTCAAAACAACATCCCTCACGTTGGCTTAGTGATTACACGAACCAAATCCACTACACCAAGTCCGATCTTCATGAGAGAAGATGTTTTCCATCGGCGAACAATCTTCATGTTCATCATATCATTTATATGAATCATGCTCTACCTTTCGGTATTCCGTGTTCCGAGACCATGTATGTACATGCTAGGCTCGTCAAGATTAACCTTAGTTTCCGCATGTGCAAATCTGGCATGCACCCGTTGTATGCACACGTAGAATCTATCACATCCGATCATCACGAGATGCTTCGAAACGACGAGTCTTAGCAACGGTGCCAACTAAGGATGAACACTTTATTACTTGATATTTAGTGAGAGGGATCATCTTACAATGCTACCGTCGTGATCTAAGCAATACAAGATGCATAAAGGATTAACATCACATGCAATTCATAATTAGTGTGATATGATATGGCCCTTTCTCCTTGTGCCTTTGATCTCCATCTCCAAAGCACGGACATGATCTCCATCATCACCAGCATTGCGTCAAGGTCAGTGGCGCCGCTTCATGGTTGTCCATCATCACTAGCAACTATTACAACTACTTGTAATAAAGCTATTACAAGATGAATAGACACGCAGGTCTTAACAGAATTAAAGACAACCATTAGGCTCCTGCCGGTTGCCATATTACAACAAGGATCATTGCATACATCAAATATAATCACAATCACATGATGGCCATATCACATCACAAAACCCCTGCAAAAATAAGTTAGACGCCTCTAATTTTCTTTGCATGTTTTACGTGGTTTGGGGCTTTCGAATAAGAACGGATCTTACCTATGAAACTGAACCACAACGTTGATATAAGTGCTATCAAGTGCAAAGTGTAAATTGGATCTATACTATGGTGAGAGAGACAGACACCCGCAAGCCACTTGTGCAAAGAAAGTTACAAGTCAAGCGTGGAGCAAGTCTCATGTGCGATGACATGTAAGGTTAGCCCGAGCCGCTTCATCCCACCATACCGCAAGATGCAAAGTACACAAAGCAAAAGACGGCATGAGCACCAACGCCCACAAAACCATTGTGTTCTACTCGTGCAACAGATCTACGCATAGACACGGCTCTGATACCACTGATGGGTTCGTAGCATGGAAAACAAAAAAATTCTACCGCAAGAACGAACAAAACCCAGATCTAATCTAGATAAAAGCCAAGATCTAATCTATTAGACATGTGCAACGAGATAGATCTGTACTAACCCTTGTAGATACAAAAGCCTTGTGCGATATCAGATCTCGTGGTTGATGTGGACGATCACTTGCCGATCTCAAGATCGAGTGGACGATCCTTCCGGCGCCGCGTTCCGGCAGCACTTCCATAGTCGGTCACACGTGCGGAGTCGATGCAGACCTTCCTCTCCCCGTTCCAACGAGCATCAGAGGTAGTAGATCTCTCCACGGAATCCCAGCAGCATGACGGCGTGGTGGTGGTGGTGGAGTAGAGAATTCTGTAGGGCTTCGCCTAAGCCAGAGCAGAGCGAAGGAGGAGGAGAGAGGCGGCTAGGGCAAGGAGTGGAGGGGCAAGGGGGGTGGCGCCTCCACCCCTCTATATATAGAGGGAGGGGTGCGGCCTAGGGTTCCCACCCCTAGGCCCACCTCCTAGGGCCGGCGCACAAGGGAGAGGGGGAGGGAGTTTCCTTCCCCCCAAGTCTTCCCCTTTCCTTTCTTGGTTTTCAAGTGAAGTCCACAGAACCTTCTAGAACTTTCCGGAACACTCCGAAACCTTCTAGAATCCCCATATAAACACTCCGGAACATTTCCGAACCTAGAAATGATCTCCATTATATGAATCTTATTATCCGGACAAATCCGGATCTCCTCGTGATGTCCCAGATCCAATCCGAGACTCCGAACAACATTCGGTCTCCAACGCACATTCCATATCTACCTAAACAGCATCGAACCTTAAGTGTGTCACCCTACGGTTCGTGAATATGCAGACATGATGGAGACACCTCTCTGATCAATAACCATCAGCGGGATCTGGAGATCCATAACGGCTCCCACATACTCAACGATGACTTCGTGATCGATAGAACCATTAACATACGAAACCAATTCCCTTTGTCACGTGATACTCTACTTATCCGAGGTTTGATCGTCGGTATCTCCATACCTAGTTCTACCTCGTTACTGATAAGTACTCTTTACTCGGTCTATCATATGTCATCCCTTGTGACCTAGTCACATGCTTGCAAGCTAACTAGATGACATTACACCGAGAGGGCCCAGAACATATCTATCCGTCATATGGATGGACAAATCCCAATCTTGGTCCATGCGCTTCAACACATACTTTCAGAATACCCAATGACACCTTTATAACCACCCAGTTATGAAGCGGTATTTGATGTCATCAAAGTACCCATCCAGTGATGGTGATTAACATAACCTCATGGTCGAAGGATTAGGTTACTATGCATTTGAAAGCTTGTAGCAATACGAACTTAATGACTTGATCTTATGTTATACTTACTATGGGTGTGTGTCCATCACATCATTCTCCTAATGATATAACCTTGTTATCAATGACATCCAATGTCCATGATCAGGAAACCATGATCATCTATTAATCAACAAGCTAGTTCAACAAGAGGCTTACTAGGGACTCTTTTACGTTTACAAAACACACATGTATTAGTGTTTCCTTATAATACAATTAAAGCATGGGATGTAAACATTCATCATAAACACAAAGATATAATAATAACCACTTTTATTATTGCCTCTTGGGCATATCTCCAACAATTCCGTACCCGACTTTCAGCGCCATAACCCCCACGTATCGGCGCTTGCTCAAAACAATGGGTCACATAAATCATTGAAGAAATTCATAAGAAAGTGAAAGTTATTGTCCTAACCAAGATATACAAGGTGGGCTCTCGTGGAGACATAACAGCCTCTAGTCTGCTATCAAGGTGAAGATTGGCACCGAGGACCCTCTTAGGGCAACTCCAACGTCCTACCCGCAAATGAACAACTATTTTGATCGTTTCGGTCCGTTTGCGGGAGGGGAGGACAAAAAAGGCACGTGTCCGGCCCGATTCTGTGCGTGCCCCCAACGATGTATCCCAACGCATACGGACAAGATGAAGAAGCCTGGCATGCTGTCGACGAAGCCTCGCCGGAGCCCAGTACGGTCACGTCACAGGAACCCGCCATGGCCGTGTCGCTGAAGCACACGCCAGAGCCTGAGGACGACGACGGCAGGTGGAGAGGATAGAGCCGAGGATGATGACGGCATGCGTGCCTCGTGGCCGGAGCTCGCTGCTCACATGCGGTGGGGAGATCAATGAGGTCTAGCTCCCCAGTGGAGCTCGGCGGGGGGAGGTGAGCATGGCTCGGGGTGGAGGCGTGCGTGCCGGCTGTCGGTGGTGGAGAGAGGAAGGTGGCCAGCTGAAAGATCACGGATGCCACCTAGAGGGGGGCGAATAGGAAGTTTAAAACTTTTACGAGATGGGCTTAACAATAGTAGAATAAAACCAGCATTTTCTTTTGTTAAGCATAAAGCCTAGATATACTAAGGTTCACATATGTGCACCAACAACTTGTGCTAAGCAAGACAAGCAACAATGTAATAGCAATATAGAATACTTCAAGAACGAAGGCTATCACAATGTAAAATGCATAAGTAAATATCTCGGGTAAAGAGATAACTGAGGCACACAGAGACGACGATATTTTACCGAGTTCCTCCCAACAAGGGAGTACATCTTGTTGGAGGGGTGGGCGGTACTAAGACCACAAATGCCACAAAAGGCCTCACTCTATTCTCCCGAGCACCCACCACGCGGCAAGCACCTGTTCCACTATGGGACACTTGAGGGTGGTCACCAAACCCGTACAAGATTGGGGCTATCTCCACAACTTAATTGGAGGCTTCCAATAATCGCCACCAAGGCCTCAATCTTGGGGAGAGCTTGACAACTTAATTGAAGGCCCCAAGGACACGCCACAAAGGCCACACAACCGTCTAGGGTTCCAACAACCCAACAGGGACTAGTTTCTTGATTTCACCAAGCAAATCCTCCGGAGAGAACACAAACCGATGCACCTAATGCAAATGGCAAGAACACCACAAAGATGCTCCAAAACTTCACTCTCAAATTCCAACAAAGCTACTAAAGCAATTGGGGGAACAAGATAGGAAGAACACAAGGAGAACACAAAATCCCCCAAGATCTAGATCCCAAAGATTCACTCACAAAGAGATGAAAAGGCTTGGTCAAATTGTAGATCTTGATCTCTTCTAACTTCCCCTCAAATATTGGCAAGAATCATTGGTGAAATGGATCGTATGGGCACCTAGAGGGGGGTGAATAGGTGCTACTTAAAATTTTAATGCTTTTTCAATTTTAGGCTTGACACAAAAGGTAAACTCTCTAGATAGCTATTATATAGAATTTTCCTATATGCAAACCTAACTACTAGCGAGTAAAGGCGAGTGAGAAAGAGGAACGAGTAAACCGTAGTGGAGCACGCGGAGACACAGGATTTGTTTTACCGCAGTTCCTTCCTTGTTAAGGGAAGTACATCTGCGTTGGAGGGGTGAGCGATACTAAGACCACCACGCCACAATAGGCCTCACCCTGTTCTCCGATGGATCCCGCCACCGAAGGCCTGATCCACCTTTCCACTATGGGAACCCTTCGAGGCGGGAACCGCCGCCTTCACACAACTAGCGGGGCACAACTCCACAACCAAATTGGAGGCTCCCGTAATGACAACAAGCTGCCACAAGAACAAGTTATCAATAACAAAACATGAGATCTAGATATTAATGAGAATACTAGATCGGGGATTTCTCCAAGTGAATGGAGAGGAGTTGATGCGTTTGATTTGTGATGACGATGTAGGTTGTCTCCTCCTTCAATTCCCCCAAAGATCGAAGCCTTCGGGTGGTTGAAGTCGGAGATCTAGAGAGAGAGCACTTGCAACAGGTCTAGCAATTTTCGAGTGAATCAAGAGATCTGAATGGAGGGGATGAAGGGACTTTTATACCCCCAGCACCCACTGAGCCATTGGATCCATTTCGGGCCGGATTATCTGGCCTAAGTGAGGGCCGGATTATCCGACATGGGGAAAACTCCGCCCCAGACTTGGATTATCCGGAAAATAATCCGCCCCCACTCAGAGCGACGCGCCGAGCTTGCCCTTGAGCGTCTCCTGGGGGCCGGATTATCCGGCCAGGGAAGGAAAAAACGCCCTGTTCAGATTTTTCGGGAGATAATCCAAACCCACTCAGAGCGTCGCGCCTTGGCTACCTTTGGTCGTCTTCTGGGGACCAGATTGTCTAGCCTAAGGCGAGGGCCGGATTATCCGGTCAGGGGAAGAAAATCTGCCCCTGTTCGGATTTTCTGGGAGAAAATCTGACCCCGGACAAAGTGACACGCCAAGCCAGCCTTTGGCAAAAGAGTTAGGCCGGATTATCCGGCCCTTGATGGGGGCGGATAATCCGCCCCCCAAACACAAAAACATTCCCTGCACACTTAGCACACATGAGAAAACTCCACGGTATTGTTATCTAACACATAAAACATAGGGAACCATGAAATGTTCTTTCAATCTCCCCCTTTTTGGTGTTAGATGACAATACTAGGATTTGCAGGATAGTTCTCAAGACAATAAGATTTAATGAATGAAAAAGACTCCCCCTCAATGTGTGCATACTAAAAATTGCATTTGATTACAAATACACACAAGAGGGTATAAGTCTATTTCATTGAAACATATATGAAAAGCTCATACCACCGGTAGGGAGATTGATGCATCCTCAACACATTATAAAAAGAGTAAATTCTAGTTGTTACCTCCTAGTTTAAGTTTTGTGACGCTAATTACCCAATTTAGCAATAATTCTTCCCACTTACCCCATTTAGCGAAAGTTGTGCCATTTTTTACCCCTTTTAGTTTTCACCCAGTTGTGTAACCCAATAACCAGGTCCACGCAGCATGCCGCAATGCAAGTTTTGATCTTGCCGCGTCCTCTCCAAGAGCTCACAATCTGTACAATGCTGGCTAGCTGATCGGTTATGTTGACAAGCTAGCTAGATTTGGAGAACAACAACGAGAAGCGACAACCTGTTATTATGCTCGCCCTGCATAGTTGCGGATCAGTACTCGCCAACGGCACCAAGCCGTCCGACGTTGTGCCCTGGTTCATGCATAAGAGAGCCGCAACTGCCTAACGCAGGTCAATCAGATTGAGATAGCTATCGCATATTGAGCTGCTCCTTGGAAGATGGATCGATTGAGCTATACAACCTTGCTGCCTGTGAACACGAACTATTGATCCACCGTCAAATAGAGATTGGATCCTTGCCGCTGGTCGCTGCTCACTAAACCGCGCACACGACAAACCAAGCATGCTCGCGCCATGCAGTGGACAAGCTGCACAACCTCCCTCACACGGGGATGCTCGACAACGCTTGTCCCCTGCCGTGTCGGCTCCCAGTTGAAGAAAGGCCGCCACATTCTCACACAGACGCCTCACGGATCGGAGCTGATAAACAACATCACAAAATGGGGTAAAAATTGGAACAACTTTCGTTAAATGGGGTAAACGGGACGAATTATTGTTAAAAAGGATAATTACCATCAAAAATGTTAAACTTGGGGGTAAAACATGGAATTTACTCTTATAAGAATATCCAATTATAGCCATAGTGAGCGCCTCCCTCGATATAGATATCCAATAGCCATAAGAATATCCAATAAGATAGATGACTCCATATGAATAATCCACACAATAAATCCATAGCCACACAAACATAGTCTCATGTGGCACAAAAACACATAAAAGTTCGACGCTAAAAGGGCACAAGCGAGAGAAAAAACGAAACGCTAAAGAGCAAGAACTTGTGCCCGACCCATGCAAATCCTCGGGAGACCTAACAGAACTACTTCTCCCCCTTTGGCATCGAGACGCCAAAAAGGAAGAAGAGCGATGCTAATGCCCCAAGGGATCACTTGTAGTCCTCATCCTCGTCCTCGTCCCTGTCCTCATCCTCAAGCTCCTCGGTGTCCTCCTCCTCATCATCAACAGTGTCCGCGGAAGGAAATAGGTGGCGCTCCAGCTCCCCATAGTTGAGCCCAGAAGAAGAGTTCCACCGAGCATATGGTGTGGGAGCAGAAGGAGCAGGAGGATCGCCCGAAGCACCGGACACATGGTGAAGAATGAGCTGCTGAGTGTGGGCTATCTCATGGTGCTACTTGTAAGCCTCATACTGTCCTATGCGAGTGTCCACGCCCATGCAAAGAATGTTCCGCTAGAACCAGTTCAGCTGCTTGATCTCACGAGCAATGGGAGGCACTGGAGGAGAAGGTACATAGAAGCGCGGAGAAGAAGATCCGGGGAGGCCCGGAGAATCCGGTGGCCGGAGAGGCTCCGGGGAGGGTGGGGACGGCAGGCGGTGGCTGGGAGAGGGAGAGGGTCAGGGGAGAAGTGCTGCTCGTTATGAGGCCTTCCCCTCGACCCCAGCCCTTAAAGACTACATTCGCCAGGGCCGGATTATCTGGCCTATACTTGGGCCGATTATCTGGCCTAAATTCTGAATTTCTGTTATACACACATTCAGGCCCGTGCATCCCCAAACAACACCCCCACAAGGTGTACAAGGGACTTGTGTGCAATAAAAGATGGCTTAGGGGTAGAGAAAAGCTTAGGATTAAGAGAACCGAACTGAGATGGTACTACACACTCAAAATTGCAAGAATCAAATCAACCAAAGGCCAAAATTAAGTGTGATTCCCATAAGAACATAAGATGAGCAAGAACAACCAAAAAGATCCAAATAAACTCAACTCTTCTCACGGAAGAGGGCGGTGGCCAAAGCCACCTTGTTGGAGTGTATGGTATGACACCCCGAAGATATATCTTGGGTTCATGACCAATACTCATCAATAAGCTCACATATCACAAAATGATATTAAGAGGAATGATTTGACTTGCTTTCGGCATTATGGGGGGAGGGTTAGCCCAATCAATTAGGACCACACTCCCCCTATATCCATGCCCACACCTAGACCAAATAAGACCGAGATGTAAGAGTGAGTGCATGGGTAATCAAGACAAGCTCCTTGAATCAACGATATTTAGCTCATTCCTCAAGTAACAAAACCTTGCTTCATCAAGTGGCTTCATGAAAATATCAGCAAGTTGGTTCTTCGTGCTCACAAAAGATAGATCAATATCGCCTCGAGCAACATGGTCCTGAATAAAGTGATTCCGAATCTCAATATGCTTTGTCCTTGTGTGCTGTACCGGATTGTACACAATTTTGATTGCATTTTCATTATCGCATAAAAGAGGCACTTTGTCACAATTGACACCGTATTCCTTTAAAGTTTGCCTCATCCATAATAACTGAGTGCAGGCACTAGCAGCAGCAACATATTCAGCTTCGGTGGTGGAGAGAGAGATACAATTCTGCTTTTTAGAAGACCAATAGACTAGAGACCTTCCTAAGAACTGACAAGCTCTAGAAGTTGATTTTTGATCATCCTTATCACCAGCCCAATCTGAATCAGTATAACCACATAGAGAGAAATTGGAGACCTTAGGATACCAGAGACCAAAGTTAGGGGAATGAACCAAATATCGGAAGATCCTCTTGACCGCCACTAAGTGGATTTCTTTAGGAGCTGCTTGATACCTTGCACACACCCCCACACTCAACACAATATCGGGTCTAGATGCGTAGAGGTAAAGAAGAGAGCCGATCATGGACCGGTATACCTTTTGGTCCACATCTTTACCGTGAGGATTGAGTTCAAGGTGACATTTTGTTTGCATTGGAGTGGTGATGCCCTTAAGATCCGTCATCTTGAATCTCTTGAGCATGTCTTGGATGTATTTTGCTTGATTGATGAAGGTTCCTTCTCTAAGTTGCTTAATTACAAATCCAAGAAAGAACCGTAACTCCCTCATCAGACATCTCAAACCTATCAGTCATAAGCTTTGAAAATTCATCATTAAAAGCTTTATTAGTAGAGCCAAAGATGATGTCATCTACATATAGTTGGCATACGAAGAGCTCCCCCTTAACCTTCTTAGTAAAAAGAGTGGGATCAATTTGCCCAACCTCGAAGCTACGATCTAACAAAAGCTCTTTAAGGTGCTCATACCACGCACATGGGGCTTGTTTAAGGCCATAGAGTGCCTTATTGAGTTTGTTGACATGGTTCGGGAAGTTAGGATCCTCAAATCCCGGGGGTTGCTTTACATATACCAACTCATGTAGAGGAACATTAAGAAACGCACTCTTATCGTCCATTTGCTGTAATTTAAAATTATTATGAGTAGCATAAGCAAGAAGGATACGGATGGACTTAAGACGAGCCACAGGAGCATAGGTCTCGCCGAAGTCAATGCCCTCAACTTGGGAGTAGCCTTGTACCACGAGTCTTGCTTTGTTCCTCACAACAATGACATTCTCATCTTGCTTGTTTGTAAATATCCATTTAGTGCCGATAACATTGCGGCAATCCTTGGGCTTCTCCACTAGTTTCCAAACCTTGTTGCGTTCAAAGTTATTCAACTCTTCATGCATAGCAACAACCCAGTCCGGATCTTCAAGAGCTTCAAACACTTTCTTGGGTTCCACCATTGAGATGTGGGCTTGATGCTCACTGAAACTTGCCAACTCCCTTCTTGTGGAAACTCTTCATCGAATATCACCTACAACTTTGTCAAGAGTATGTCCCCCTAACTCAAGGTTCCTATCGGCATGAGCCTTGCGACGAAGTTCAGTAAGCTTGTTGTCTCTTGGTGGAATAGTTTCATCATTTGAGTCTTTGTTGGAATCATTTGCTTGGCCTTGATCAGTAGCTTGATTAGCAGTAGTAGGAGATGATGAACCTTGCCCTTGAAGTGGATCAATAGCCGTAATAGGAGGTTGCTGATCATCAGGAGTTTCAGGGCCGAATAATCTGGCCGAGGGTGAGGCCGGATAATCTGGCCTGGGAGAACCTAAAGCTTCTTCACAAGCTTGATTGGAACCTGCTCAAATTGGCAAGTGGCCGGATAATTCGATGCAGCCGGAAAATCCGGCCTAGGTCTTGCAGTTGTTTCTTCGACATGATGATCAGTTTGGTCGCCAGTGGAGTGAGGGACGGATAATCTGGTGTCGACCAGATAATCCGGCCTGGAGCATTCAGGAGCATGTTGACCTTCAGTATTTAGAGGAGTTGGTGTAGAAGTTTCTCCCGTGGTTGGAGCATATTGAGTTTGCGTAGATGAGGGCTCTACATGAGTAGAGCATTGTCCTTCCTGATCCGCCACAAGGGGTTCCTCAATGGGTCAAAAAAATCCCACGCCTATTCTTCTTATGGAACCTTGGGGTATTTCAACATCTGCATCACAAACATCAACTTGCCCCGCACGGGAGCCATCATTTTCCTCAAACACCACACTACAAGATTCTACAACAGTTCCGAAGAGCTTATTGTAGACTCTATAAGTGTGGGATTCGGCACCATAACCAACAAAAATACCTTTTAAAGCCTTAGACTCAAATTTAGATAAACGCACTCCTTTGATGAGAAAGAAACACTTACACACAAATACCCGAAAGTATGAGATGTTTGGCTTGTTACCGGTAAGTATTTCATACAGAGTCTTGTCCAAGATTTTACGGAGGTATAACCGGTTGGATGAATGACAAGCGGTAGAGATTGCTTCAGGCCAGAAGTTATATGGAGACTTGAATTTAGCTAGCATAGACCTAGCCATATCCATTAGGGTCCGGTTCTTCCTCTCGGCAACACCATTTTGTTGAGGGGTGTACGCAGCGGAATATTGATGTCTTATCCCCTCTTCACTTAGGAATTCATTTAAGGTGTAGTTCTTGAACTCGGAGCCATTATCACTCCTTAATGCCAATATAGGGACATTGTGTTGACGTTGAACCTCGTTGGAGAAGTCGATGACCGTTTGTTGAGTCTCGCTCTTCAACTTGAAGAAATAGACCCAAGTGTATCTTGAGTAATCATCAACAATCACAAGGCAGTACTTCTTCCCACCGAGGCTTGCATGTGATGGTGGTCCAAAGAGGTCCACATGAAGCATCTCCAAGATCCTTTTTGACGAAATAATAGTCTTCCTTCAATGGGGAGAGTCATGCATTTTCCCTTCAACACAAGCCCTGCAAACACGATCTTTGGCAAAGGAAACATTTTCTTTTAGTATAAGGATGTGGCCACCCTTGTGGAGACTTTGCAAAGTTCTCATGTTGACGTGGGCTAGTCGGTGATGCCATAACCAACCCGCGCCAGCCTTTCCAAAAAGACACATCGGGCCTGTAGTGGTTTTCCCCGAGAAGTCCACCACGTATAGGTCATTTTCGACATATCCCACGAAAGCGACTTTTAGAGACTTGCTCCACAAGAGTACCACCAAATCAGCATCAATAAAAACTGCAAAACCCATCTTACCAAGGGCGCGAACTAAAAGTAAATTGTAACCGAGGGTCTCAACAAGCATGATGTCCATGAGAGAGATATCGTGAGAAACCACAACTTTGCCGAGACCCAATACCTCAGATTTTGACTTGTCACCATAGGAGACGGTTATATGATCATGATTTGGCCACATCTCCGTGATGATCTCCTTGCTTCCGGTCATATGACTTGTGCACCCGCTATCGAGTACCCATTTAGACCCACCGGAAGCATAGCCCTGCAAGAAAGTTACTTCTTGGTTTTAGGTACCCATTTTTCAATGGGTCCTCTCATGTTAGTGACAAGGGTCTTGGGGACCCAAATAGACCAAGGAATGTAACAATCATAAGGCCCTACATAACTAGCATAAACATCACCATAATAATCATGATATAATTCATAGTTAGGATTGTTAGCCCCTGCAAAACCATCATAACTAGACTTGTCATTAGTGGTGGTGCTAGTCTTTGGTTGAGCAGTCTTGCTCTTCTTCTTCTTGTTGTTGTTCTTGTTCTTTGTCTTGGGAATATAACCAAGACCCTCGTTTCCATTATTTGTTCTTTGCTTGCTAAGAACCTCATCTAGAACTTCTTTACCTTTGTGTTGAGATCCCTTTGCAAGTTCTACTTGTCCACAAGATGGTGTGGAGGTGCTGGGCATATCATGCTTCTCCAATTGAGTTTGGAGCTGGCCACGAGACTCATTTAGAGTAGAATGTTCACTCTCCAAAGCCTTGTGAGCAATGTCAAGTTTCTCAAACTTCTTCAAGAGTCTAGCATGAGCAGCCCCAAATTCAATCTTTTCCTTTTTTTAGTTTCTTTACCTTAGTAAGAGCGTTGTCACGTTCTTTGATGAGCTGAGCAACAACCTCTTCATGGGACTCTTCAATTGACTCAAGTCTCTCTTCCAAGGATACTCGAGCTTCATCTTCTTCTTCCAAGGCATTCTTCAAGGAGGCTATCTCCAAGGCATCTTCTCTTTCAATTCTGCCCTTTTCTTCTAGAAGATCTTCGGATTGGGCAAGTTGACTCATAAGAGCATCAAAATGAAGTTTGTGCTCACCTTGCAAGTTAGTGAAAAAGGTGTCCAAAGCAATAACTTCTTCTTTTATATTAAGACTAGTATGATCATCCATATCCATATTTATGTTAGTCTTAGGAAATAAAGAAATAGAAGATGATACCTCAGACCCTCTCGCCATAAGGCAAGTGGCGTTGTTGTTGATGGCGTTTTCGTTTAGAGAGTCGAATAGTGATGATGGAGTAGATGTGGTGGCTATAGCAGCCACCTCATGAGTACTATCTTCATCCTCATCTTCACTTGCAGAGGAATATTCTTCTTGTGCCACCAAGACAATCTTGGGTTGCTTCTTGTAAGGGCCATTGTTTTTGATAAATGGCTTCTTTCTAGGTGCCTTGGATTTTTCTTTAAGGATGAGCCTGCCACCATTGTCTTCTCTATTTTGATATGGACACTCAGCCACAAAGTGTAGCCTATCTCCACAATTGTAGCATGTTCTCAGTTTTGGGCCATTCTCTCTTCTTCCACTTGACCCATTCTTGAGCTTGAGTTCCGACTTGGCCTTGGCTGGATCCTTCCAAAAGTTCCTTGCATAGAACGCCATGTACTCACCATGAGCACGCTTGACTTCCTCGGGACAGTCCATGGAGACACCCTCGAAACCTCTTTCATCATCATCTTGCTCAACAACATTTGCCTTTAGAGCAACATTGACCCCCTTTTTGCATTCCAATGGCTCAGGCATCTTCCACGTTCTTAGCTGCAACCTTGAATGATGCCATTTCTTGCATGACTTCATTGGAAGTCATTTGATGGTAGTTGTGTCTACCTTGCAAGCTCTTCAAGTCCGTTGGCTCAAAAGGCATTAGAGCACTCACGTATTTCCTTTTTATCCAAGCATCATCAATGTGAGTGGCTCCATGCTTTCTAAATGTTGTTGCGATGCCCTTGTGTATTTTATACATGTCTGCATGGTTTTCACCATCCAACATGTAGAATCCTTCAGCTTCATTACTAAGGGCATCATACATATTCCTCCTCATGCTTTCATTTCCAATAAAGAGGTCGGTGAGAGCATCCCAAGCTTCTTTAGCTGTGTTGAGATGCTCAATGTGGGGCATCTCCTTAGGACCCACTCCGAGCTGTATCATGTGGAGAGTCATTGCATTCAATTGGCTATCCACAACTTCTCTACTTGTCAAGTTGGTGTGATCTCCAATATGAATACCCTCTTCGATAATCCTCCAAAGTTCAATTGATGAACTGCATACATGAGACTTCATTAAAAATTGCCATTGATTAAATGAAGATGCAGTGAGTTTGGGTGGATCACCCCTATTATTTATATGAGGATGTGGGATAGGTGGGTCAGGAGAATATAGGTGATGGACCTCACTATAGTCCTCCTTACCACTTCCCTTCTTGGAGGTGGAACCATTATGTTTTTCACCTACCACTTCATCTTCCTTAGATCCGGTGTTAGCCTTATCCTTGGATGATGGAGTGGCAGCCTCAGAGGAAGATGGAGATGGGGTTGCGGGTGATGTGAGGCGAGCAATCATTTGTTGCATCTCCTCCATCTTGGTCTCAAAGGATTTTAACAAGGTTGTTTCCAACGTCTTGAGGTCATCCATTGTCACCTTGTCCACAACCTCATTCCCATTCTCCTTGGTACCCATACTTCTCTTAGGAGGTTAAGCCCGAATAAAAGAGCCGGGGCTCTGATACCAATTGAAATGGATTGTATGGGCACCTAGAGGGGGGGTGAACAGGTGCTACTTCAAATTTTAATGCTTTTCAATTTTAGGCTTGACACAAAAGGTAAATTCTCTAGATAGCTATTATATAGAATTTCCCTATATGCAAACCTAACTACTAGCGAGTAAAGGCGAGTGAGAAAGATGAATGAGTAAACCGTAGTGGAGCACGCGGAGACACCGGATTTGTTTTACCGCAGTTCCTTCCTTGTTAAGGGAAGTACATCTGCGTTGGAGGGGTGGGCAGTACTAAGACCACCACGCCACAGTAGGACTCACCCTGTTCTCTGATGGATTCTGCCACCAAAGGCCTGATCCACCTTTCCACTATGGGAACCCTTTGAGGCGGGAACCTACGCCTTTACACAACTAGCAGGGCATAACTCTACAACCAAATTGGAGGCTCCCGTAATGACAACAAGCTATCACAAGAACAAGTTATAAATAACAAAACATGAGATCTAGATATTAACGAGAATACTAGATCGGGGATTTCTCCAAGTCAATGGAGAGGAGTTGATGCGCTTGATTCATGATGATGATGTAGGTTGTCTCCTCCTTCAATTCCCCCAAAGATCGAAGCCTTCGGGTGGTTGAAGTGGGAGATGTAGAGAGAGAGCACTTGCAACAGGTCTAGCAATTTTCGAGTGAATCAAGAAATCTGAATGGAGGGGATGAAGGGGCTTTTATACCCCTGCACCCACTGAGCCGTTGGAGCCATTTGGGGCCAGAAAACTCCGCCCCAGTCTCGGATTATCTGGCAAATAATCCGCCCCCACTCAGAGCGACACGCCGAGCTTGCCCTTGAGCGTCTCCTGGGGGCCGGATTATCCGACCATGGAAGGAAAAACCGCCCTGTTCGGATTTTCCGGGAGATAATCCGAACCCACTCAGAGCATCATGCCTTGGCTGCCTTTGATCGTCTTCTGGGTTCCAGATTATCCGGCCCAAGGCGAGGGCTGGATTATCCGGCCAGGGGAAGAAAATCCGCCCCTGTTCGGATTTTTCGGGATAAAATCCGACCCAGACAGAGTGACGTGCCAAGCCAGCCTTTGCCAAATGAGTTAGGCCGGATTATGGCCCTTGATGGGGCGGATAATCCAGCCCCTAAACACAAAAACATTCCCTACACACTTAGCACACATGAGAAAACTCCACGGTATTGTTATCTAACACACAAAACACAGGGAACCATAAAATGTTCTTTCAATTGGAGGGGGAGAAAGAATCAAACTCAAAAGATTTAAGGCAAATGGGTAAAAGGCTTGAAAAAAATGGAGAAGAAGTAACCCTAGAAAAAGAGAAAGAGGGGCTTTTTATAAGGGGCCACTAAATCAGCCCGTTGGGGCAAACAACTGCTTGGACTGGTAGTACCGGATGGGACCGGTACTACCACACCCGACCTGGTGCTGGTCAACGCGAGCGTTAGCGCATAGGTTAACAAAGTGAGCAAGCGAGCAAAGGCGACAGGGGATCAGGAGCGCTCATGCAGGATCCAGGGCGAGCGAGCTAGAGGGGGTCGGGGGCAGGCCGAGCTGGAGAGCGACAGGCAAAGCGACTGGACGAGCGCTGGCGACCTGGCGCGGGCGGGTCAACGTGTGCGAAGGCAGCAAGCGAGAGCGGTAGTGGCACAACTGAGCCAGCGCGAAGCAGGCAGCTAGGAAGCAAGCAGCGGCAGCTGGGGCCGGTACTACTGGCCTGAGCCTACCGGGAGGCACAGAGGGTGGCGCGCTCGCAGGTGCAGCCGGTAGCGGCCCGGTACTACCGGTCGGCCCAGAAAAAACCTTTTTGCTTTTTCTATTTAAAATCAAATAGAAGGCAAATATTCAAACTATGATAACTCGAGCTAGGGAACTCCGATTGACCCGAAACCAATTTTATTGGAAAGAGGACAACAAGAGCTACCCAAAAAAATTGGATATCACCAAGTGAGAATGTATCAAGTATCATAATGTGAGATACCTCACTTGGTGAGCATTCGGAAAACCTCCAAGAATAAAATCGCAACAAGATATAAAAGGGAGATCCGATTTTTGATGAACAAGAGCTTGTTATGAAGAATACCACAAGCTCTATATCCTCACATGGATAAGACCAACAAACAACCAAGAAAGTTGATGCAGAGAATGCAATGGTTTGAGCTCTCTCTGAAAGATATGATCGAGCTACTCAATCGAGAGTCTCTCTTGATAGTATGGTTATCTATCCTAAACCCAGTCTCCCAATACCAACACGAGACCGGCAAAAGGGAAAACCTATCAAGAATACCTTTTCCTTGAGCATACTTTGACCTTGTCTTCATCGATCCATGATCACCGAGGATGACAAGCATGAAACATGAGATCTTCTAAAGATGGTGCATTTTGAGCTTGCACAACGCATCTTCTTCTTCATTTCATCTACCTTGAAGCCAACACATACTCCAAGCGATGCCAATGGACAATTCCTACAAGTCCAACTTAATACACACATTAGTCCATAAAGATTGTCATTAATTACCAAAACCACACATGGGGCCCCACATGCTCTTTCACCGAAGATGGAGAGGAGGGCAGCGGCGCTCGGGGAGAGCGGAAGCCGATGTGGGAGAGGAGGGTGGTGGCGCTCGAGGCGGGCGGCGGAGTTGGCAGAGGAGCATGGGAAGTTGGAGAACTCGGTGGCCGCAAGTGGGCCAGGGGCGGTGTTGGGAGGATAGTCCTAGAGCATCTGCGCGGTCCGGCTCCCCGCAAACGTGGCCCAAGTTTGGGGAGGAAATGCGTTGGTCCGGTCTAGAAAACGGACAAACTCAGATTTACGGAGAGCCGTTGGGAGCTGGTCTTTGTCCGGACAGACCGATTTAGACACGGGCCATTCATTTGCAGGTCGTTTTGTTGGAGTTGCCCTTAGTCCCCACTATATTGCTTTTTTTAACAGATAAGGCCACGAGGGGCCGAGGAGTTTCATTCCAGCGGTGGGTGTACAAATACAAGGGGGTCCAAAAAGAAAAGGGAAATTATAACTCGACCCCAACATATTGCAGGAAACACCCTAACGGAGATTGCAAAAACGCAATCGAGTCCAAGCAAACCGCCGCCGACGAACAACGACGAGGTAGAGCCACCTCTGCACCGGCCAGGGATGAAACCACTTGGCTGGGTGAGGGACTTAAGTGCTACACCGTCGTTGATGAAGATCCTCCCGAAGAGGATAGAAGAGCTCGCGCAAACAACAATGCCGAGCACGGCGCAACCACCCATTTGGCCTTGGATAGCGGCGGCAACCCGTTGCCGTCGCTTGGAGAACGCTGCGGGAAGAAGAAACTCCGGAAGCTCCCCAGAGCCCCGCACAGAAGTAGCAGCCCACCGCATGTTCACGCCCACCTCCTCGCCGCCACGGCAGGCCAGGTGTTCCCGAGCAACAGTAGGGTCGCCAATCGCAGCGCGGCAGCCGTGTGTGGTGCAGAGGGAGTTGGTCATCCACCTTCGCCTTCCTTCTTGATCTCCTCACCGCCACGATCGGCCGAAAGAAGATGAGAAGCAGCAGCTAGCCAGAACAACCGCGTGTTGGCGTCACGCGCATACGCCAGCACGGAGTAACTCCCCCCGTGTCCCGAACCGCATCCCGTTGAGCTCTCCACCTCCATCCCCTACCTCCAAGGCCGGCCAGAGGAAGATAACAGAGCACCCTGACGACGAGGTAGAGGAAACATCCAACAACGACTTTATTGAATGATGTGGTGGTCTTCATCGTCATCCCTAGCTCCGGCCAGAGGAGCATTAGGACCTCGAGGACAAACCCTATTCTCCAGATCTGGCCGCACCCGCCTAGAGTACCCACATCGCCGAGCATCGAGCCCACTACCGGCAACAAGCCGCAAGTCCTAGACCTAACTACTCTGGCGCCACCTCCTGCCCATCTCCGACCGTCTATTTCGGCGGAGAGGCCAAGGGAGGGGCCCGAGATCTGGTGGAGGACGGTCAGAAACAGGGGATGGAAGAGGGAGCAGAGGAGCGGAGGAGAGGTTGCCCTCCTCTGAGCGGCACATACGTTGGAGTCCCCACTGTATTGCTAAATCCACGGAGCACTAATAGTCGGTCTCTTTCCGGAACAAACATTGTACCACTCAAAATCGTCATCAAAAGGGGAAAATGGGGAACTTTCATCTAGAATAGTTTGATCTCTGCACATATTACGGTTGTTTGTGCGGTTCAATGACTAGATGTTACATATAAGTAATATGGACGACACAATGTAGACTTCCACCTCTACCGCATACATGTTGGGTGTGATTGGACGACTTAATCAACAATCTTCTTGTTGTATACTCCCTCTTGTTTCAAAATATAAGATTGTTTTAGCTTTATGAAATAAATGTATCTAAACTTTTTTTAGTGTGTCGGTTCGCTCTGAATCTACCCACTAAAAGATGTTTAGATACATTCGTTTCACAAAAACTAAGATATCTTAAAAGAGAGAGTATATGGGGTCCATGGAACAAACGTGCACACTGAGATAGCATACATATATTGTTGTGTCCTTTCCGCTTTTTATCTGCACATGCTTCTTCCAAACAAATCAGAGTTAATGATCTTGCTCAAAAGGTAGAAACAAAAAAACTGGGCCATATGTGGTCATTGAACTACTACATGATTCCTAGTTTCTCATACCCAAATATCTTTCTTGGGACCAACACTTTTTGGACCATCACTTAACACGTGTAAACAAAGGGTCCATGATTGACTAAAGAATTTGCATTTGATAGTATAGAACTCCTAATATCTTGGACAGCTAAGGGAGCAGCACAAGGAAAGCATACGGCATATAGAGTAGACATCCTTTCCGTGTAATAAGAAATTGGATGTGGCAAGAGGTGTCAATGTTCTTTGCTCATCAGAGGTGGCAGCTGTCCAAGCATGGACAAAAATACTACTCCTACTCCTAGTAGACATAAAATAAGTGAGCTGCAAACTCAACCGACGAAATTAACAATATTTGATATTTCCGTCTAATCAATGGAACATCATACAACAATAACAATACTAGAGACAAATATAATGAAACATACTTCCTCCTTCTAGAAATAATTGACTCAAGTTTGTCTAAATTCAAATATATCTATATATTTTAGTATCCAGATATATTTGAATCTAGCAAATCGCAGTTACTTCTGTACCGAGGAAGTATATATTTTAATTTATGGCCACGGAGGAGCAAAGCGAGACGGAAATATCCACCTGTCATCAGTGACCACCAGGTCCCGAGCATATCCCCACAAGCAAAATCACAATCAGATCAAGTCAAGGCTAGTACTTGTTAACCAAAAGCCAACACATATGCAGGGGTCACCATTAGCAAGAGCAGATCCCATAAGTAGAAAAGAGAAGGAAGAGGTACCCATTCCTTTTTGGGAAGGTAAAGATTGTGAAGGCAGAGGAGGGGAGAAGCCAAACTCAGGAATCACCACCAGTCCAGGCGGAGAACTGGGAGGAGATGGACGAGAGGGGGAAGGTGGTGTGCATGGCGAAGCTGGCCGAGCAGGCGGAGAGATACGATGGTATGGCGCCCTCCCTTGGTTTCGTCTTGCCTGTGTGCAGCGCAGTGTCTGTTCTCGGCGTTTTGCATTTCGGGTCGATCGCCGATAAATTCTTGGCGGAATGGAGGGGAAATTTGGGGGTTCTTGGTTCATGTGCCTGCTAAGACATCTGCTCTGCGATCCCCTGCTCGATTTGCATAATTTCCTGAGCGGTAGCCTGCTGGCCATTGTGTTCATTTCTACTGTTCATGTGCAAAATAGGTGTGTAGCAGGCTATCGAAAGCGTTGTTTCTTGATTATTATTCTGGGCCGATTTCATAAAAAAAAATGGTGATTTTAGGGCCGTGTTGCCGCCCTAGTTTGATAGGAAACACTATTATTTTCATCATTATGTTGGGGCCAATCTTGGCAAATTTGAGTGCTTGATGGTTTGTGGGACCAAATCTATAATTTGAGTGTCCTTGAGCTGCTTCCTGCTGTGCTATGATGTTCCACTGCGAAAAAAGAAGGATCTTGGGGATCATGGATGATGCATTTTGTTCTGAGAATTGACATACATGATAATAGATCTCTATCTGTTACTACTTTATGACCTAACTACACATGATCTATTGAACCTCCTAGTTATGTGGGACAAGTAGAGCTGTGAAATCAGTCATTCGGTCCACATACGAAGTGTTGGGTTAAAGGAGGTTTAACAGTGCAGAAGGTAGTGGTTTGACTTGTATGGTTGGAGTAAGCATCACATTTTGGTAGGACAGGATAGCTGTTTGGCAGTTTGGTCGATGCTTATGTCTTCTTAATTCCCAGTTCTATCTACAAAGTAGTATGTCACTATCACATTATGTTGTGCAGGATTCTCTTTAGTTTACACCTGTAAATTATTTTCTTGCCAACTTGACATGGCATCTAAAGCTGGGTCTTGACATGATATATCAGAATCCTCCTAATGAATATACCTAATCTATGCGATGAAATCATGAGTAAGAATTATATGTTCCCATATTCCCTGATTTCCCTCTGATGGTGGTAGACAACATCATGTTCCCCCTTTTCTTGCAACTGTTGGTTACCTGAGCCTTCTAGCTCCCAAGAACTAGTTACTGGGTCATATGCAGTTTTGCTTCTGCTTTGCAAACGTCTATTTTTTTTTGCAAACTTTATGTTTGTGTAAAGAAAGAGGCCCAATAACTGAATATCATGTCATAGCCGTAGAGTTCTAGACACAAGTTTGAAGTAATTCTTTCTCAAAAAAAAAGTTCGAAGGAATTTATACAGTTATTTGGGTTGGAAAAGAACTGCTTCTTGAGTTTGATTTGTTCTTCCAATAATACAACAGATAACTTCCATAGTTCTTTAGTTTCCATGAAGTTAGTATCAACTTTAATGCATGGTTGTTCCTAGCAGATATGGTGGAGTTTATGAAGAACCTTGCGAGGATGGATGTGGATATGAGCGCTGAAGAGAGGCATTTGTTTTCAGTTGCTTTTAAGAATACAATTGGTGCAAGGAGGGCATCATGGAGAGTCCTTTCTTCACTTGAGCAAAAGGTGACAGCAGGCGAGCAGGCTAGCAGGATGATAAATGTCTACAGAAAGAAAGTTGAGGATGAACTAAGGATGGTTTGCGATGAAATATTGTCAATCATCGCTATTCATTGCCTTCCCTTGGCCAATACGGGTGAAAATGTCGTATTCTTTTATAAAATGTATGTATAGGTTCATAAGTTCAGCTCTTTCTTTTACAGTCGCATATTACTTTTCTCATGTTGGTCTATTTTCCGATCAGTTCATTCAGAATATTTCCTATTATGCATTTGCATGCCCACATGGTACTTATATATGGATGTTTTCCTTATCTGGATTGTACATGAATCACTTCTAAAATTCGAATTATTACAGGAAAGGCGACTATTACCGTTACTTGGCTGAATTTAGCACTGAAACTGAAAAGAAGTCTGCTGCTGACCAGTCACTCATGGCCTATCAGGTGCGAAGCCGTTCAACTCGTACATGGGCTCAAACTGACTTCTGGTTCTAAGACTCACATTCCACCTCTGGCAAACTAATAAATGTTTGCTGCAGCACGCCATGGTTGTCGCCTCCACTGAGCTTTCACCTGTTCACCCTATCAGGCTTGGCCTTGCACTCAATTTCTCAGTGTTCTTTTATGAAATAATGAACTGTCATAAGAGGTAATTCACCCTTAATTACTCATTTTCACCCTTTGTTTTGATGTTTTCCCTGTTTTTCATGCTTCCCTTTTTAATTTAAAATAAATAAATAAATACAGTGGAGGAGGTGGCTTGGTTCGGATGACCCTATTATGTCTTGTACCTACTTTATTTGCTAGGTTACAGTTGATGTAATCTTTTCCAAATTTAAAGACATGGAACACCTACAGATTTACATAGTGAACCCCCTCCCCCCTCAAAAAAATCGTAATGTTAAATAGTTAAATTCTTTGACAGCTTTACACCATTATAGAAGATTTTTCTGGGTCTGCTCTTAGTTTAGAGAGATACTGGATATTAATGGTCATTATTTATAATTCTGCATGTTGGGACAACGAGCACAAATCCTCGATAGCATGAAAGCATCATCCTTACTTTGGAAATTTTCATGTTTGTGTCTCTTTCCAGAGCTTGCCAAGTCGCAAAACTAGCATTCGATGAGGCTACTAGTGAGATTAATTCCGCTGGTGTCGACGGCCACAACGAAAGCACACTTATGATGCAGCTTCTGAAGGACAACCTATCATTGTGGACCTCAGAACAAAATGAAGGTAAAGCCACGATGTTTTCTTCTAGGAATCTACTAATTTACCCTTTGCTTATTTTAGTATGGTATTATGGTAGATGTATTAATTTTGATTCAGTAGATAGAACAGCAGCAGAAATTCTGCATAGATGCTGTCCATCTAGATTCTCTATGGAAGATATCAAATGCCAGCTGTAATGATAGTTATTTGGATACTTGATATGGTGGATAACGATACCAAGGTGAAAGGATGCTCATGTAGGCACAAACAGGAAAAACTCTAAATTACTACAGAAGATCTGATGACCGACAAATGTACAGTAACCAGCCCGTGGTGGCATAACATTTATGTGAAGTCGACTTAAAAGTCTATTACTTGGTTAGATATGAAAGGGCATACTGATTACTAATGATGTTTGCGTTGTCTTGCCATTCTGGACAAGTGCAGTACAATATCATAAAGAAATCGAATACTGATCATGCTTGGATTTGTCTTGTCATTCTGTCCAACAAAGTGCAATACACCATCTCAAGAAGCTGAATAGCTCTCATCTTTTGTTTTGCCATTCTACCCAACCAAACAGTTGCTCTTACATGTTCCATGATAGGGTCCTTCTGCACCTGAAATGTTGCCCTATAAGACAAACTGATAACCACTCAAGCTATGCAAATCCTAAAAATTTGGTGCGTGTATGATGACTAGATTAATTAAAAAGGTACCGAGAGAATTAAGTTTGAGATGGTCACGTCTCTCCATTTTGCTAGTGTTAGAAATATTCATCAACATTAACCTTGTTATGGTCAGTATATATTCTTTGACAGTACTCAGTCCACGATTATAATTATGACACATTGTCTCTGGTTTATCCATTGACAACTAAAAACATGGTCTCTTTATTTTGGCAGGTGAGACCTCTAAGGACAACGACATCGATATGGAGGTAACATGCTTCTTCCTATGACATCCATTTGGGCCCCTAAAAATTCTATGCATTTTGAGTGTTGTGATGTTGGTGAAAATACATTAATCATAATCTAGTGCAGAAAAACAGTAATATCTGGAATCTCTTAAGAGTGATGTTTCCAGGTTTTAAAGTTTGGATCTTATAGAACTGTAAGAACTCCCCTACTTTTGTTAGCATCAACAGTAATACTGTTGCACATGGGATAATATAACATGAATCATCAAAGAATCAATCTGCATCTGTTCTGTCGATGTGCTTAACTTAAACACATCTGATGTCAATCTATTTTAGTAAGTTATATCTGCAAGTCATGTAAAATGTTTACGAACAATCAGAAGTAGGACACTGACATACTGCTAGACACTCTTTGTTTTGTGGCAATGTGCTGATGCAAAATTTCGATGTTTTAGCAGGGATAACTGGAATCTGTACAAGGCCATAGCATGTCTGCAAAATTACCAGAGGGCAATGGTACTGTAAAGCCTCTGCGTCAACCATTGAAAGCGCCCCATGTAATCCTGTAGCTTCGTTGTTTCTGAATCCTCACTTAGTGTTGTCCTATGTTATTTTACTTTTCCATAGTTTGGATTGGTGACCATGTTCCCAGCTTTGCTCATATTTTGAGAGCTTGGGTCGGTAACCATCCATCTACATCTTATGCTGCTGTTTCTAGTTTTCTCCGATGCTGCTTTCCGGGCATTGTTGTATAATACTAGGGAATTACTTATATGTTACTAGTATGTCTCTTATCAAGACATAGCAAGTGGGCTGGTACTGTAAATGTTAGCAACAGGCGGGGTGTCAATGTGTCATACAGACTCAAGACTTGCTCGTTTTGTTCGGGGCAGAACAAGGATTGCCAATATGATTTCTGCATCTTCTTCCACATGTTTTGCCTTGGTTTTTCTTCTCTATATAACAGAGTTTGGGTTTTTTTTTTCAGTAATGTTTTCGATGGCTTTGATTGTTGAGCACACATCTTTGATGCTTCAGTCTTTGTTTTCTAGTAGTGCTTCTGGAGCATCTTTTGTACAGTACAACCCATTGACTAGATCAGTGGCGTTGAACCTGGCCTGTCTCTTATCACTGAACATATTCCAGTGTTCGTTGGACCAGGTGCATGCTGACAGTAGTTTAGTCAGTCCCGAGCTCCCACTTGCTTAACCACTGATGCTTCCACTTGGTCTGATATTGCACGCCGAGGTGCCATGTTTTAGTTTCATAGTTTCAGCCGTGTCCCCTGATGTAAGCCTGAAAAAAAAAGTGTGTATGCTTATGTTTTCGGTTAATCTCGAGTTATCACTTGCACAAAGGTTATGTTTGGGAAACAATCTCGCACTCTCTGGAATACACACAGCAATCTGGAAACAAAGGTTATGCTCCAAAGCCTCCACTGTGTGATGGTGAATTTATGATGCTGTTCTGCAGTAGTACCTCTCATGATAGAGGAAGACTCGACTTGTTCTGTATCCACATGCCACTGACAGAATCAAACTGTATCCACAGCTAGTTGCGATGCATGTTACTGGTCTGGTCGTGCATTGTCATGATAAGCATGAACATGTGGACATGAGAAGGAGTAGAATGTCACATCGGATTGCTACCCATGTCCACAAAATCCATATACCAAACAGCACTCCTACTGTACTCCTGCTTGACTAGGTAGAAGCGCCACTTGGCAGTTGCCCGTGTTTGCCTGGAAATTAAGGCCACTGTTTCTTGAAAAATCGTCGGAGGCCTTCCACAATGGGGTGTTTCTTAACACGTTATCATAGGCAAAATAAATGCTTAAGAGACCACCCCTCCAATGGATTGTATCTTAGGTGTTGTCTCCATATTTAATGATTTTGGTGATTTGTGGGCATGCTATTGGGCTAGCCATTCTTTTTTGTCTATGGTCTCGTGCAAGCTTGTATCTTAGCTAAGATACAACATCATCATCTCTCCTCATTAAATATAGTGCCACATAAGCAATTTGCCTATGATACCGCGTCAAGAACCTCCCATTGTAAAAGGCCTGACAACATGGACTGAAGGTTGAGGCAAAAACATGCACCTCAAACTTAAAAGTACTCCCTTGGTTCCAAAATAAGTGCCACAGATAAATACGTATTTATCTAGACACTCAAACACGTCTAAATACGTGCGAATCTAGACAAATCTGCGATTTTCGAACGGAGAAAGTAGTTCTTTCTCCTGATAGTATATGCCAAAGCGTTGCAGTTTACTTAGTTATCATGGCACATGTACATATAACAATTAACAGAAACACAGGTGTGTTTTTCCAAAAGGTATTAAGTTTTTTTTTTAAAGGGAATATGACAGCTAAAAGGAAAAGCAAAACGAATAATTACACACGCGCACACGCGCGCGCGCGCACACAAAAAAAAAACAGCCCACAAGCCAACTAATCATAGAGGGAGGCTCAAGTTGCGACCCTTGTCCAGCACCATTTCTGCACTTGGTTCTTCCTTGGAGATCTTTTTCTTGTGCTCCCGCCACAGGCCACACGTTCCAGATTCCAGGACGAGCATGTCTTCGCTACAGACAGATTCTCTGTATTTGGGGTAGCGCACTTGAGGGTTCCGACAACAATTGTACTGTACTCAAAACACCACCTTCGTAATGCATCTGAATTGCATGCATGCACCGTCCCAAAAGCGCACAGCAGGAAGAGGGGCGCCGAGCCGACCAGTTCATCCAACAGGACCAAAAGCCCAATCAGAGCCAGACCACGGACATCTGTGCCCGGACCCCGGAGGCTGGAGCTCCCACTCACTTGTGTCACATTTCCATTGCTGAGGATCCGTACTGTACTTATTTTTCTCTGTCCATGGTTGAGGCTATGTTTCCTTATCTAGCCTTCGTATGTACTAGCATGTCTCTGCGCATTAGGACTTAGGATGCATGTTTTCATTTTCTCTTGTCATATGAAGCACACAGGAGTAGATTCAAACTTAGGAGATGCAGTTCAGAGAATAGAGGAGAAACCTTTGGCTGGATGAGGGCCAGAGGGCTTTTTTTTTCCCTTTCTACGAAGCAGGAGATTCGCTCGCAATATTCGCTCCAGCCAGGGTGGACGCAACCCGTAAAAACTTTTGGTTGGATGGAGAAGCGGGTTTGGGTGAGGATGCATTTGGAACAATGTGAGGCAGCAGACTAGTAGTGGCAACAGAATAGATACGCCCAGCACTAGCTCACTGGACTAGAAACTATTATTGGTTCTTTTGTTTTTGCTAAAGATTGTGCTCGTCATTGTTTGCCGCAGTGACCAGGTTGCGTAACTTTCAATCTTTGGTTCTGTAGTCTTGTACTGTAGATGACACGCATTTGAGCTTAGCTGCAAAGTACTCCTCCTTTTTCTTAATTTAATCCTCCTTTTCTGGTTCTGTCCTGTAGTTTTTTTTCTCTAATCACAGCTATGTTATGTAGGTGTTTGTTCTCGCTATCTTTTTTGCTAATGCTATCTGACATTCAAGTTCTGGAAACATTCCTTAGAGGCTACCTAATGGATTCCTGGGATTTTCTAGCTATAAATTGGACTACAGATAGCATATGGTGTGATCCACTTGATTGATACCTTACTACATGTTGACATCCATTACTGTGAATGTTGCTTCTCATCCTCCATTTCCTCAGGTAGAAGAGTGACCTGCTCTTGATAGATATGAGGAATAAATACAGGGAGAAGAAAATCAGCGAATGAATTAACTGATCGTTTTGGAGAACACGCCTAGGGTACCCTTCCAGTATTTTCGAGAACACATTGAGTACGTATTATTTTTCTTGGACAGGCAGGTGTGCAACTTTACTGTATATAACAAACTTATAGATAGAATGTTACATGTAGTGCTACACCCTTGATATACAAATATACTACTGTAGACGAAATGAAATTCTGAAGTAAAGAGTGATACACAGATTTTAGCATGGTGGACAAGTGTCAACCTTCAGCAGAGTCTCTATGCTTACACTGCACGGTATAGAACCTTCCAACCATATGTACAAGTAAAGAAAGCCCGAGAAAACGCAAAATTGCAAACCACCAACGGTGCCTGCAACTGCAAAGGACCAAAGCAAAACAAGGGGAGTGGGGCAAAATAGAGCATAATCATGTGCAGACTAATCAAGGATGTGTCACCACTCACTACTACATCTGTTTCAAAATGTAAGATGTTTTAGCTTTGTGAAACGAATGTATCTAGACCTCTTTAGTGTTTACGTTCGCTCCAAATCGAGATGAACCTACACACTAAAAGGGGTCTAGATACACTCCATTCACAAAGCTAAAACATCTTATATTTTAAAATGGAGGGAGTACCAGCTAAAACCTAAAATATGGCTTAATATAAATTTTCGTGAGAGAATATAGCTTATTAGTGCTGGAACGGAAGTATAATAAACGAAACCAGTGAAACCAGAATAAGCTATACTCTGGTAACTAAATAGGATAGCAACCGGCAACTAGTACTACAAATAATTGAAGGGCAGTAATAGACAAACTGATCATATCCACACTTTTTTGGTGCCATGGTCATCATGAAAGGCACATCTTGCGAAGATTTAACGCACAGACCAGAGGACCGTGACCTGTAATTTGTCTATCACAGATTGTCGTTTCAATCAGGGGATATACTATTCAACTACGTCAACATGAGCAGGAAGGCTGAAAACCATCAAATCCACTTGGTTTCTTCAAGAAAATATAGACTAGATTAGCTGGTATACTTGCTCCAATAACTTGTAAAAATAAAACGTTCAGAAAGTAGCATCAACTCGTACTCATGCTCAAAGTGGTGATAGTGGAGCCTGGCTGAGGGTGTTGCGCAGAAAGATGAAGGAACAGATGGTGTTTTGGGTAACTATCCCTTGATTATACTAATCAACGGGGAAATGAAGCACAGTCTCCTTGAGCAAATTTGAGGCTCCAACTCCCGTACTTTTAGCTTGACACTCTATGCTGATACCTAAATGCTCAACTTGCTCTCCCTATAAAAACCTTATGCCGAAAGATAGCATGGCCCATCTAAATGCTATGGGATTTCGAAGATTTACTAGTCAGCTATTATAACTAGGGTAAAGCTCTAACGAAAAACTTTCGGTGACCCAAAGGGTGACCAGAGTGTGTTTAAACCATTGGATCGCCAGTAGATGGCCCAGATCAATTGTTCACGGTTAAGTCCGGAGACTTTCGATCTGAGATGTCCGTTGCGAGATACGATGAGATGAACGGACTTCATTGCTTCTTCCTGCAAGAAGCACTCCATTAAATTTCACCCACTCAAGTCAAATGCATGTGTGTTAAGTCCAGTACCTCCGACACTTCTCTCTGAGCTCACAGCTCAGACTCACCTGAAAGAAGAAAGGTCAAGGGAAGGTAGGAGCACCACATGCTTCTCTCTCTCTCTCTCTCTCTCTCTCTCTCTCTCTCTCTCTCTCTTTCTCTCTTTTCCTGGTAAGTTCTTGACACTCGTCCTTACATGTACACATGGTTAACTTCTGAATCTTCCTCTGCTTCTTCTTTGCTTCACTTGAGGTTGATTGCCTTCCTTTAGAGTGGCTGTGTGTGTTCTTCTGTGAGGTTGTTTGGTCTCTTGCTTCCCTTGTGTGCAATGGCTACTTGGGAAGGGATGAATTGGGGAGGTTCTGTTTTCCTCAAACACTACTGGAGCAGTAGATTATGCTCAGAAGCCTCCACCTGCAGAACCGGAATAAGTAGGAAATCGGGAGATAAATTCCACTCTAGCTATGATGAATCTTGACGCTGAAATTCTTAATAAGTAATAATAACAGGTCATGGACTTGGGGAAGTTGTTATGCTATTGCAAGAAAATGAGAGAAAAATACATGTTTATTTTTGCTCTACTTTCTCCCCATATATCAAGATTCTTGTTAGCTAGCAAACAATCGTGTTTTATTTGGGATTCTAGCATTTATGGAAATAGTGGTTTACAGCGAAAATAAATCAAAAAAAAATAAAAAATTTGTGTGTCTTGTGTTGCGGCATGTAAATAAGATACAATATATCTGTTGTGGGTTCACTACAAACTGTATAGGGGCAAGTGGGGTACCTTTATTCCAACAGTAGCATTCAAAACAATAGTTTATGGGGCCATTGTGTCCCATCTTTATATTCGGTAGTCTCACTGGGTCCAATCTATGGACATGAGAAAAAATGGAGATGATAGTTTGCAACTGAACCCAATTTTCATCATTACAGGTAGTATTATAACCTGAATCTTCCTCCCTGTTTCTTCACAGAACTCTCTCTGAACATTACTGTTTTGTGCTTTCCATTCTTCTCAGTTTGCTCTGCTGGCCTTCTCACACACTTCATTTTGCTTTTCAGTAATGCGGCTACCTGGCACTGATTCAGATTAGGTTGAATGCTTCTGTGTTCTATCAAGCACAAATTCAGAATAAATCAAGCACTGTTTCTGCTCCCAAGAAACAAAACTAACTGAAAATAGTTTCAGAAAGCATGAAGTTAGTAGCATTTGGATTAGTTTTATTGGGGTGCCTCCAATCTTTGGCAGCTCCTGACCTCCAAGGTAAATCCCTTATATTTGATATATATTTAAATATCATCACATCAGATATTACTCTACATGGTCAGCATTAGGTAAGGATATGTCATATTTGATCGGTGTTTACTCCGAACTATTGATTATTTCTATGTGACTAGAGTATCAGTTAGAGATTTGCTTCCCTGTCATATAAATTATATAATAATTAGCCAAGTATGTTTCATATTAACAGTATAATTACCATAGTAATCCTACGGAACTCTGGTGTTGCAAATAAGGCCTAAAAATGATACTCCCTCCGTTCACTGATATAAGACGTTTTGGAAAGCTAAGACGTCTTATATTAGTGAGCAGAGGAAGTAACATATTGATATTGATGCACCAGTGCTGGCTACTTAGTATATTTTTAGTTCTATTCCTAGCGAGCATAAAAATGTAAAGCACTTCTCATCGAATATTAAGTATTTCCTTTATTTAAATGAATTGGGTTACTTTTGGTTTCCCCTGCATCAGTTAGCGATCCAGATTGCAAGTGAAACACTGAACAGATACGTTCTCTTGCATTTAGTGCCTACTCCCTCCGTTTTAAAATATAAGATGTTTTAGCTTTCTGAATGAAGTGTATCTAGTCATCTTTTAGTGTCTAGGTTCATCTAGATTTGGAATGAACCTAGACACTAAAATGGGTCTAGATACACTTCTTTTACAAAGCTAAAACGTCTTATATTTTGAAACGGAAGGAGTACCTCATAATCCTGCAAACAAAAATGACGTTTTCTTTCTCAGTCATAGCTCTGTATGAAATGAGGATGATGCTCACCGACAGCCGTGGTGTCTTGAAAGACTGGAATGATAATCAAGTTAGTCCCTGCTACCTTGCTAATGTTCGATGTGATCAACATGGTGATGTTATTGGAATGTAAGTGAACGAATTCATCTCAAATACTTTTAAGAAACTCACACGCTGGCCTATGAGCATAGTGGAATCTTCAAAACTACTAGTAAATTATTTCTAAAATGCTTAGTACCAACTTCCAACTAGAACCCTTAAAAACCTCTCATCAGAGAACAAGGGTTTCACTTCGGCAGCATATTCTTCATGATCTACACTTTCCTACTTTTACTATTATAATACAGTTCGCTATAGCATTTATTTGTGTTCACGTGACTACGTGCTTAGTTTATCATTTCCAAATTTGCAGAACTTTGAGCTCGTCGGGGTTAGGTGGAGTCTTGTCGCCCAGCATTGCAAAGTTAACAACTTTACAGCAGCTGTAAGTTCAGCTACCTACTCTGTAAATATGCTGTATCTCAAGATAATTCTTTATAAGAAAGAGTCTAGTCAAACATAAATCTCACTTTTCCCTTCTAAAATGGATGGCATTTTCTGATTATCACATACTCGTTTTCAGGTTACTGGATGGTAACAGCATAACTGGAGGAATTCCACAAGAGTTAGGGAACCTATCAAACTTAATGACTCTAAAACTAGGAAGAAATAGCTTAAATGGCTCAATACCTGAATCTTTTGGCTTTCTTTCAAAACTACAAAATCTGTAAGTGAGCCCATGACTATCAAGTTATCATGGTTGAACAACAGCTCTAACACTGCTATGTTGGACAGGGATCTAAGCCAAAATTTGTTGATTGGCAACATTCCGAGCTCTTTGTCAAATCTTTCATCATTGAACAATATGTAAGTTGGATTTTTCATGCTGATCTATCCATAAAACTTGTGCAACAGTGAATGTCATCAATAATATCCATTATTACTACTTTTCCGCACAAATAAAGGGCAGCTCTATTATCTTATGATATGATAACTCATTGCGCTTTGCAGTAATCTCGCGTATAACGGTCTTAGCGGTGAAATACCAGAACAATTACTTCAGGTGTCCCAATATAAGTATGTATATCTATAGTATATTAGACTATGTTATACAAACAATTGCATGTTACCACTTTACAGTTTACATAATAAGTGAAATCAAGTCTTTCCAGCTATACAGGCAACCATTTGAACTGTGGCCAGCACTTAACTTCATGCGCTGGAGACACTACTAAGACAGGTGGTTCGGATCCACATAGCAATCTATATTGAACCCTACATTTGTAGAAAGAGAACCACATATGTTGTCAAACTAAATGTTTGGTAATGGTAACAGGTGGTTCAAGGAACTCCATACTCAAGGTGATTGTTGGAAGCATTGGTGGAGCGGTCACTCTCATTGTTGCTGTAGTTCTATTTCTGCTATGGTGGCAAAGAATGCGCCACCATCCTGAAATATACATTGATGTTGCAGGTTCATTCAGCCAGATCGCTACATTTTATTTCAATTTACCATAATTGAACTTTTTTACTCCCTCTGATCCAAATTAATTGTGCCTAAATCTAGACAGGTTCATTGAATCTAGACAGGTTTAGGAAGCATTTTGCCTAAATCTGCGACAATTAATTTGGATCAGAGGGAGTAGAAAAAATTCCATGGATTGAAATGACTCAACAAATTGGTAATACCAGAAAGGACTATGAACATTTTTCAACAGAGACATGATAAACATTTACAATATTTTTTAGGTCAGCATGATCATAGCCTAGAGTTTGGGCAGATAAAGCGTTTCTCGTGGCGAGAGCTCCAGATTGCGACCAATAATTTCAGTGAGCAAAGTGTTCTTGGCAAGGGCGGTTTTGGTAAAGTGTACAAAGGAGTGCTTCCAGGTCCAGACAGCCAAAAGGTTGCAGTCAAACGACTGTTTGAAGTGGAAAGTCCTGACGGAGAAATGGCTTTCCTCAGAGAAGTGGAATTGATAAGCGTTGCTGTGCATAAGAACATATTAAGATTGATAGGGTTCTGCACGACACCAACAGAGCGGCTCTTGGTATACCCTTTCATGGAGAACCTAAGTGTTGCTTCCCGTTTAAGAGGTACTCCAAGAATAAGCGAAGATAATTTATTAATCATTATATAAATCTATTCAAACGTCTATTAAATTGATCTTTGTTTAGGGGTGTCAGCTGGGTTGACACATGCAACTAGGAGCGCATGTTGTAAATGTTGAATAAGTGAGAAAATAGATATTATGAAGTATTAGATTATCTCTAAGTTTTATACCGTACACTAAAAAAAATCATTGTACGTTCTTTTAGGATAATACTATAGCTTATAATTCATTTGTGCAACACTATTGCTAATGAAAGTTCAACAATTTCCAGATACAGAACTTAATGAACCAACATTAGATTGGCCAAAAAGAATGAGAATCGCACTTGGTGCTGCCCGTGGTTTGGAATATCTTCATGAGCACTGCAACCCCAAGATCATCCACCGTGATGTCAAGGCTGCCAATGTCCTAATCGATGGGAAGTTTGAAGCAGTCATAGGAGACTTTGGCCTGGCAAAGATGATGGACATGGGGAGAAACACAGTGACGACAGGGGTCCGCGGGACAATGGGTCACATAGCTCCTGAGTACTTTAAGACGGGGAGGCCATCTGTAAAGACAGACATATTTGGATATGGTGTCATGTTACTAGAGATTGTGACAGGTGAGCGTGCAATTTTCCCCGATTTCTTGGAAGGAGCTGGCGAGGTCTTGCTCATCGATCAAGTAAGATAACATTACATTATCAAACTTTTGTTTATAACTACCCAAACAAAGATTATATCGCACGATGTTATTGAAAGCTCGTGAAACTAGAGTAACCAAATGCATTATGATGTTTCAGTAGTCAGTGTAGCTCACCTGAATAATTAATATGGGCAGCAATTTGGTGCTTAGGTATGAGTATGGCAGTGTGAGATGTTTAGACTTGTGGTATGAAGAATGAAATTTCTTTGCATTTTCCACTAACATCATGACTTGCACCTTCACATAGTTGACTCATATGAGATTGATTGATTAATCTGCAGGTGAAGTTGGTGATGCACGAAGGGCGATTGGAAGAAATCGTAGACCGCAATATAGACTGTGCATATGACTTTCAAGAGCTAGTAAAAATTATCCAAGTAGCACTCCTCTGCACCCACATTAATCCTAGTAAACGCCCTGCTATGTCGGAAGTTGTGGATATGCTGGAAGGAAATATTGTATCGGAAGATCGATGGGAGGAGTGGCAGCTAGCTGAGCTTACCCGCCGGCAGCAGTATGAGAATAAGCAGCACCACAGATTATTCAGCTTCAGTGAGGAGTCACTCAACATCCATGAAGCCATTGAGCTATCTGGTGGCAGATGAGCTGCAAGATTATCAAAACATAACATGATTTCCACTTGTTTCTTCGTTAGAAAGAGTGAAAGGAAACATCAGAACTCAGAAGTGCCTTTTACAGATGTAATCTATCAGGAATACTCTACAGAATTGGAAAAAAACTGCAAGGGTGTTTATAGAATCATTGATAGTATTATCTATAACTGTACATAGTATGTGGTGCTGTAAACAGTGTTGCATCTAGATCACACATTATTAACCTATGTATAATGGATTTTAACTGTGTGCACATGAAATATTCTGATGTGTGTATGACTATTGTTTCTTATTAGATAAGCCTGGCATATAATATCGTGAAAGTTCAGCCAAAATCCCAGCATGCATCTGTCAAATCCAAACTAGAGATAAATAAACTGACCGACAATGGTCAAAGAGAACTGCACAGCAATGTGTTTTCCACAAAGGATGATCTGGAATTTTAAGGGTGATTGGAACAATGAAGCTGACCATCAATGAAGATACAACCAACAAACAGGAATCAAGATATTACTTGTTAGTTATTATACAAGGGGAGATGTTGTAAGCCGTCAATCCAGATAAAGTGGATCCCCTTAAGAGGTTAGTGTACATGTGTAAATACAAGAAAAGTAATGATCATATGGAGCTCAACACCAAGCATGTACAGTGAGAACACATTAAAAGGAGGTCAAGACATGTGGAAGAAATCTCCTCTCCAGTCACCGACTGTGGCGCAGATGACACTGCATAATCAATACAATTGCTTAGGCACTACTAGTTTCCTTAAACACCAGCAAGCATCCAGATTTTGCTGACTAGGCATGAACTTTCCAGAGTTATGAGCATCCTCATCTGTTTTGGCCAGTTTCCAGGTCGCTCTTTCATTAAAAGTGACTTTTCACAATATCATTTGCAAGTGTTAGATATTTTAACTAGCATGCTTCCAGTTTTTGCAGGGGATTTTCTGATACCCAACCAGCTTGACATTGGGAGACCTCGCAGGAAACAAGCATCCAAATCCCAGCTGCACGGGGCTCAGTTGTTGCCATATCTGGGTTAGTTTAGAACCACTGAAGGAACCAACATCAGCAATGATCGAGGTTCAGATACCAAGCATCAGGTCTGCAGAAAGTAGAATAAAAATCAGGAAAACTATGACATGCATCGCTCTAATCGGCAGTGCAACTATGTTAAACGAATCATATTTGCATTAACAAACACAGCTATCATAAAAAAAGACTTTGCCTAATCAGGTCTGCAGAAAGTAGAACAAAAACAGAAAAACTATGCCATGCATCATTCAAATCTGCAGTTAAATTAGTTAATGAATGATATTTGCATTTACAAACACAACTACCCTAACAAAAGTTTGCCTTAAGTAATATAGGATGAACAAGGAAGCTATGAAAGAAAACATGATCATGTGAAAAAATGTAAAGTTAAAAGCTAGCAACTATGGTCTAAGGTGAATGCAGAAAAACAGTGAGACTAAATCGCATAACCTTGCTACTTCTTACAAGAATTTTCTGAAGGACAATTGAGACAGCTGGAGTTTGGTTAATACGGTGCAAAAAAAAGAATTTATACAACAATACAGAGAAACAATATACACTGGTAGGAAGAGCATAGGATCAAATTTGTGAACCCATCTGCGTATTAGAGTCTTCAGATTTTGGATAACATGAAATTAGATCTTACGAAGTAAGAGTAGATGGTATAGAAAACCAGAGATAACCTTCATATAGCAGATATATGGATTTGTTGAATATCTCCAACGACTTGTTCTCCTGTACAAACGAAATTTTCAGAATGGTAAATCTTACAGGAATGTGCGTCAGAGAACTTAAATCTCGACTAAAATTAAAATACACTTGATGGTGGGCTGTCACATTTCTCCAGCATAAATAACAACCTTTTTTTTTCTCACATGTTTATGCACAGCAGGCGCCATTTCTGCCATGAAGCAGCTCTCACCCAATACACTGACGAAAATCAGGTCATGCAGACCTTGGCCTGGAAAATTTATACAACCAGTGAGTATGCAAAAGCTGAATTTTGACAACTAATATTGGAAAATAAACTTCTTAGGAGTCATGCATATATAAGAAAAGCATACAATTTTACAATCATTTGATTAGGATTGCAGCCACCCAAGAATAATGAGCACCTACTGTAGAATATTTCTTTCATATAAGTGCAAGCCATTCGATTGCTCTTCCAATCTTCCTGATTAAGCAATATCTGCAGCATTCTTTTCCTGAAAGCTGGTGATTCTTTTCGAGATCTTATCAGATACTTCAGAAGCTAGGGCGAATCTATTGTTGGTGTAGCATGAATTAATGAATCCAGTAAAAGTTACATGGTCAACAGCCCAATCGCCTTCCAAAACACGTTTCAGGAAAAGACTTGCATCATCCAAATTTCCTGCAGCACTGAGCTTTCTAACTAGCACATTTATTGTGTGACTCTGTCGCCGTTTATCCAATCTATCCAAGATTGATACAGCAACACTTATCTTCTCCCTCCTGCAATATTCAAAAGCTAAAGTGACAGGAGTTGCTTCACATGGCATCAAACGTTTATCAAGCATGCCCTCGTATAATGCCCGTGCTTCCTCTAGCCTCGATTCCTTGCAGAGCCCACTTATTAGAGCCCCATAAGTTATAGAGTCAGCGAGGCATCCATTTTGAACCATTCTTTCAAAGACCCTCAAAGCTGAGGTTGATTTGCCAACTTTACAATAGCCTGCAATCATTGAAGTATAAGTTTGTGTGGTTGGCACTAATTCTATCGCAAGACACTTGTCAAACAGCTTTTGGCTTTCTTCCATTTGTCTCTGCTGGCAATATGTAGCTATAAGGGTGGTGTATGTTTCTATATCAGGATGGCAACCATTTTCCACCATCCGGTTGAACAAATCTAGAGCATATGTTATGTGACCTTGTTTACAGTGCTCAGTTATCATTATAGTATATGTCACCTTATCAAGCTCAAGCCCTTGACTAGTGGCCCTCCGGAGCACCTTGTAGGCCTCTTGAATATTTCCTTTCTTGCAGAGGCCATCAGCGACAGCATTGTATGTGTAAATGTTGGGCAGGAAGCCTTCACGGGTCATCTTATTCATTAGCTCAAAGGCACGATCAAAGCTGCCTCCTTTGCAGTGCCCGCTAATCAGCGTAGTGTATGTGTTTGTGTTTGGTGCCAACCCCTGCTCAACCATCCTTCCTAGCAGCATCTCAGCTCGAGCAAGTTTGCCCTCCTTACAGTACCCTCCAATCATCACAGTGTAGGTATGCACATTCGGCTTGTATGAACTACTTTTGATGAGCTTCAAGAAAAGCCGGAACGCCCTCTCCGTCCACCCAATTTTACAAAGCCCGTCGATCAATGACGTGTGTGTGTAAACATTTGGCTTCAACCCTTTTCTAACCATCTCCTCCAGTACATGGAAGGCCTGTTTGACATGTCCTCTTTTACACAGACCATCAATCCACGCGGTGTAATTCACCACATTGGGTGGTGTTCCCATCTCCAGCATCCTCCTGAAGAACTCAGACACATCCCTAAATTGTCCCTTCTTGCAGAACATGCGCACAACCACCGTGCATGTGGCGTTGTCCAGGCAGAACCCCTGCCCCCACATTGTCGTCAGCAAGGCGTCCACCTCCTCCGCCCGTCCTTCCCTGCAGCACCCCAAGACCAGAGCCCGGAAGCTACACACGTCAGGGCACACCCCACCACGCGTCACCATTCCGTCGAACACCTTGCGCGCATAGACGAAGTTCCCGGACTCTAGCCCAGCCCTGAGGATCCAGTTCGCCGTCTCGACGCAGAACGGCAGACCGTGGCTGCGCATCTCGAGGACCATATCGGCGGCCTCCGGAAGACGACCTTTCTCGGAGAAGGCGGCGACCATCTGGCGCATGGCCTCGTGCGCCATGGGGAGGTTGCCCCTCGCGACGAAGGTGGTCGCGGCTGTGACGTAGAGGCGCATGAGCTGGCGCACGTCTGGGCGATACGCCAAGCGGCGGAAGAGCGCGAGCGCTGCCGCAGAGCCATCGGAATCCGCGACGGAGGAGAGCGCCACGATGGCATCGTCGGGCGCGAGCGCGCCGGGATCCTGGTCGCCGAGCGAGGAGAAGCGGGAGGGGACATCGGGGGTGGGAGCGGGAGGCGGAGGGGGGGCACTAGTGGTGGTAATGTTGGAGAAAGGTGGGGAGTTGGGCAGGCAGTGGAGGAGGCGGCGGCCATGGCGATGGCGAGAAAGCATCTGCATGCTCTTTCTGCTGCAGAGATTTTAAGAGCAACTCTAAAATGATTTTAGAACACTCTATGAAGACTTCAAAGAGGCTATGACGTGGCCTCCAGAGTCTGACTCACTAAACTCCTCTTTCTATTTTTTTTTTGTTCTTTTGTACTTCTATTCTCTTTGAGCATACAAACTCCATATAAACTCTGAATTCAAACCATCATATTTCCAACTGAATACAACTATACAAGCAAGCAACTTTTTTAACCTACTCCCTCCGTCTTCTAGATATAACCAAATTTAGAAAAAATTGTGACATCTATTTTAAGACGAATGAAGTATAATTTTCAAATTACAAAATTCAAATTCGATAAAAAAATAAGAAATTGTTGAGTTAAAGTGCAGTTTATCCAAGATAAACGCGAAATAAAATATAAATAGAATAACATCGTATGAATTAGTGGATACAAATTAAGGCAGATATCCAAGATGATTGGATAGCATATAACTTGAGATAAGATTAGAGCAAGATCTATAGCAAACCAAAGGGAACGACCGGATATTCAGTTCGGCTCGCAGGTGCAAATGCACCCATTATGAGAAAATATTTTTCGAAATGTCAAAAAATTCGAGAAAAAATTCCGCATATACATTCAAACATTTTATGTTGGTTTGCAAGTTTTCGGGATGAAGAACATTTTATGTGCCGTGTATAAAAAAGTCAAAATATGTTACAGGAATACGACTATTCACGTGATATTTTTTGTCTTTTTTATACACAACACATAAAATATTCTTTCATCTCGAAAACTTGTGAACTAACATAAAATGTTCGAATGTATATGTAAAATTTTGTTTTCGATTTTTTCAATATTTCAAAAAATGTTTTCTCACAATGAGTGCATTTGCACCTGGGAGCCGAATTGCTGCCTCCAGGAAACGACATACTATCCGACTAAGATAAACAATAGTAGTATTGAGGAAGAAGATGTACATCACAACAGAGGGACCGCCTGTGTTGGCGTTGGCACCATCGCCAGCTCAAGGTGAGAATGGGGCGAAAACCGCCCCTAATCCATCCCACACTACATGATAAGTTATCGTTATTACCCAACCAATCCCAATCTAATAAAATATGATTTTGACCCACACCGCACCGCACCATGCAAGTCTAGCACCCACACCGGCACCAAACCGCATGGTCCATGCGGGTTGAACCCGTGGGTTCAGACCATGGATGATGATAAAATCGTTGGACACTGTTCACGCATGTAGTTAGCTTTGCAATTTTAAAAATAAAAACTATATAGTGAATACACTCCAGAAAATCTGGGAAGTCATGGAAAATCATCAAAAATACGTACAGATTATCTGAAAAAATATCATGAAATATAAATACATAAAATACGTACTTTTGGGAAATATTATATACACCAGATTACGGGAAAAATGAGAATCTCCAGACATTAGATATAAACAATCCATAATGAAAATCTGATGAAACCAAACAGTTGAACAAAACAAGTAAAATTTCTCATACATGACAGGTTTAAAAAAATGGAAATAAAAAATAGATTTAGATCATTCTAATGGGTAGTAACGGGAGGTCGTCTTCATCGTCACTTCATCACCATTTCATTGTCGTTGGGCTACTTCATTCACGAGCTTTCCTGCAAGAACAGTGAGTTTATTCAAACTGCTCTGAAATCATTTTTGAAGGTACATGATATGTGTACACAAGAACTAAAAACAGGGAAATAGCAAGGTAATTTAGCACCCAAAAAATAGCTGATCGTTTTAATCAAACCTGTAAAGAATGATATGCAACAACAGTATTCTTCATGGCTGTTTGGTTGGTAGGGATTCGACATGCGTATGTGATTATTCTCTATTGTGTCTTGGTAAACTAAATGTAATTTTTCTAGAAGAAAGTTTGGATCATATTCAAAACTGTAGGGCTTATGTGATGTTACTGCATACACTAACATGCAATGCAGATTGACAAGAAACTATAGTTTCCTAGCTACTATATAAATGCTGCGTTTGTAGAGAAATCATAGAAAATCAAGTTCAGAAATCATACAACATCAAATTTAGAATCTAGACACATACAATTGGGGACGATACATTTGATCAAATTCAGAATCTAGACACATACAATTTAGAAAATCAAGTCTTCGAATCATCCAAAAAGACAATGCATTTGATCATTGTCTACAGAGTAATGGTGAATTAATTTCCTAACTAATTTAGGCCTGTCTAAAAGGGTAAATTAGACTAGACTGATCGATCCGTTTACATGAAACTAGGCAGCTGGTCTCTGTTGCAATGAGACATACAGATGGGAGAAATATAATAACTTCGACCATATTTATCAACAAAACTAAATAATGAAGAGAGGATAAACTAGCTAGTTTGGTATTATCCATATCAGAGATATAAATATAATACTAATAAGCTGGGTAAAATCATTTTACCAATATATGCAAGAGTGGCAACCGAGTGACTCTGCAACACTTGGTTCCTAAAAAAATCACTTGGTACTACCAAGTAGTAGCCATCACTTGGTGCCCAAAATCAGCCCGGAGCGCCGCAGGCAAGAGCTCCTTACGAGGCGACGACCAAGAATACGCAGAGGGTGGGGCCGCGGGGAGGTGTTGCAAGGAGAGAGATCAAGAGGCTGGGAGATCGAGGACGGCGCTGTGTTGCTGAAGGTCGATGGTGGAGTTAGCAGTGCAGGGCGGCGGAGGGAGCAGGCTGGCGGCGAGGGAGGTGCTGGAACCCTAGGCGGCCATGGGGAGTTGGGGACGAATAGAGAAACGAAGGGAATTGACGCTCGAGCTCTGGAGTCGGGCCCCGAATGGCTGGTGCCGGTCAAATCCATGGTCTCAGCCCTTTTTTTGCTTTTTTTCTGAGACCAAACTGCACCACCCTAGTCCGCTTTCTTGCTCAGCCCGCACCGCTCCAATCCACTAACATGCGATAACCATTTCAGCCCAGTCCAGTCGAGGCTATGGCACAATCCGCACCGAAAAGCCCACTCCTACCCGCGCCATTCTCATCTTGATCACCAGCCATGTCATCAAGAAAGAGTTTGCTGATGTCGAGAAAGAAGTCCTTGTTGGGGAAGACGTTCGCGCAGTCGCTATCCGTGAAGGAGTCTATGACGAAGGCAGTAGTCGCGTCAATAGCGCTCCCCAAAAACCTTATCGCCCTTCTCCCGTACAGGACTCGAAGTAGCGGGGTCTCGGAGGCCTACTGTCCCAGCAAGCGGTGCACGCCGCAAGACGTGATGGGAAAGAACGGAGCGACAGCGCAATTCTCTTGAAACGGAGGCAATGTACTGAAGCGTATCAGAGGAGAGGAGCGAACTCTCACTCTTATAGGCACAGATAGACATGCGAACATACAACATCGAGAGAGAAAACGACCTCCATTAAGTTTGAATTAAATCTCATAGAAAACGTTCGAATTAATTCTCAGAGAAAACATTAGAATTAAATCTCCATTAAGTGTATATTAAACACCCACCTACGCAGACTATTGAGATTATTAATCCATTCATGCGCGACAAAAAGAAAGGGAAGCTCTCGGCCCGAGGCATTCCCGCAACCCGCGGCGCGTGCTCGCGCGTCGTGACGAGGCGGGAGGCGGAGGAGGAGGAGCGCGCATGTACGTATCTCTCCTTCTCATCCTTTTACCAAGTGGTGAAAGAACCCCTTATAAGGTGGTGAAATCTTCCTTCAACTAGCAATGTGGGACTAAACATTTGTACCACCTCTTGCCATGCATGAATGTGTCGCATGGGCCTCTAGGATTTTCAAGAATTATTAAAATAGAATATGGGCTAGAACATTTAGGAAAGAATTGCAACAATCCCCCACCAGATCCCAGAGGCACATGAAGTTTGCCTTTGGTTTCAAAACATTGTTTATATATCGGTACTATAGTGAAGACTATTAAGTTGAACTTCCACATAGAACTTTATGCTACACTAGGCTGCAACTTATACAGTTGACTATGCCTTGAACTGCAAGTTTACTGCAAACCTAGATTCACACAAAGTCTTGACCAATACTAGGTTGCCGTGGGACTTCCCTGCAGGTGGAGCTTATGCGTCATACTCCATGGCCTTTCATGAGTTTATTAGAGAGCACCCTACTTTCATAGACTGCGACGTTTAACAATCAGACTCATATAGGTGTGTTCTTCAAAAGATGTTCTGCAGGACAACATCTCTGCTTAAGATAAACCACTTAGAACATATTAAGATAATAAATCAACCTACCGTGTAGAATATGAAAGTATTGCATCTTCATGGAGTGGTGTTCATTAAAGTAGGGATACTTTCCTCTCAGCTAATCAACAACTTGTCTCCCAATTCTAATTCACGGTATCTCCGAACATGGATAGTACTAATATTACAACAATTATTAACATCATCATTTTCAGAATTGATACCAAAGAGATTTTCAATATCAAAAGTAGTGTGTTTTTCCCAATCATGATCACTACTATAGGTAACAGGCATAGGAACATCATCGAGTTTAGACTCATCAAAAACTATAATAGGAGCAACATGCTTAGGGGAAAATACCGTTTCCTCCCTCCTTTTACTGCTCCACTTCTTCTTTTTCTTCTCCTCTTTAGGAGGGAGAGGCTTGAAAGGAAGCTTCTCCATATACCCTGGTTTATTGTTAGATAAAATAGAAGAAACTTTGGAGGATTCCTTCTTTTCATTAATAAGATCAAAACACATATTAGTCCTGTCATATTTTGGTAAAATCTCATCTTTTATAATATTTTGTATGTAAGTATTTGTGTGGCAATTATCAACACAATAAAGATGACAACCATGCAGCACTCTATTCATATCAAAAGCACTCATATCTACCAAAGAAGTTTTTCTTGATAATTCTTCACACCCCAAAAATAATGTAAGTTCATCATGCTGATTAGGAGTGATCATGTTATCACAATACAAACTTGCAGTACTCATTGGATTAGAAGGGATATTATTATGGCCTGAGCATTGAAAATTGAAATGACCAACTTCAAAGCAAAGTTCACAAATAAAAGGATAGAGGGCACAAACTTTTTTACCAAGATCATTTAGAGCCCTGTACAACATTCTAGTTTTTTCATTCATGTGGGTGATACAATATCCTTCTTCAATTTCATTCTTCTCACAAGGTCTATGTATTCCACAAAAATTAACATGCTTATAAGAAATAGTACTTTCAGAGGTTTGAGCATGTTTGTTGCTATCATTAATAACAATTTCATTTTTCATGCAAGTGTCTTTAAAAGGTTCATGATACATGTCCCATTTTTCTTTAGGAGCATTGATATGAGAAGCAAAGGCTCTACAACAATGAACAAGAATTTGAGGATCAAGACCATATTTAGCACTAAGCTCTTGAAAATTAGCAGTTTCAGCGAAAGACTTAATGCAATCATACTCATAGTTTATACCTGGTTCTTTACCTTTGTCGTTATCCTAATATTCGGTATTGATTTGAATTGTTTCAAGAAGATCCCACTTAGCTTTTACCTCCTTACTTGTGAAGGATCCCTCTGAACAGGTATCTAGATAGTCCTTGTAATGTCCTGAAAGCCTTGCATAAAAATTATTAATAACAATATTACTGGGGAGCTCATGAATGGGACATTTGAGCATTAGTGACTTTAATCTCCCCCATGCTTGGGCAATACTTTCTCCATCATGAGGATGAAAATTATAAATATAATTCCTATCTTTATGAATTTCATGAGGAGGATAAAATTTAGAGTAAAAGAGATATTCAAGTTCCTTCCACTCCGAATGATGAGGATCGTCTAGTAGCTCATACCACTCCCTTGCTTTGCCCTTAAGTGATAAAGAGAATAGCTTCCTCTTAACTTGGTTCATTGAAATACCTGCACACTTGAACAAGTCGCACAATTCATGTATAAAGAGTAAATGATCACCAGGATGGACAGTTCCATCTCCAAAATAACAGTTATTCATAACACATTCAACAATTTCCATAGGTATTTTAAAAGGGACGCTTTCAGTATGTGGATTTAAAATATCAGAAGTATCATTAGAATTACCACATATGAGAGATAAAGTATCATCAAAGCAAATTTTATTCTTTAAAGCTGGGGACCTAAAAAGATCGTTTTCATAAAAACTAACTTCCCCAAGATTAGACGTTTCCATAGCATTAGTAACAAAGGTGTTCAAAAAATTCATACTAATAACATTGCTATTAGCATGCAAAGAAAGTTCCTGGGTTTTTAAATTTTCTTTTCAGACCATTCATGTTCTACCTTAGGAAAAATACTAAAAAGCTCTCTAATTTTGTTGTTGTTTTCCATTAAGCCTAACTAGTGAAAATAAAAACAAGAAACAAAAAGAAATAATTGCAGAATCTAAAGGAAATAACTTCGAGCACTCACACACCAGCTACAGTACTAGAAGATAGTTTAGTAGCAGAGGATGTGAGTACCTTCTACCTTACCTCCCGGCAATGGCTGATACGTCGTAAACGTATCTATAATTTTTGATGTTCCATGCTTGTTTAGTATCTACTTTCTTATGTTTTGTTCATACTTTTTAGGTATTTTTATACATTTTCTAGAAAAACCTATTAACAAGATGCCACAGTGCCAGTTGCCTATTTTCTGTTGTTTTTGGTTTCAGAAAAGCCAGTAAGAAAATATTCTCGGAATTGGATCGGACAAAAGCCCAAGTCAATATTTTACCCGAAGCAACACGGAGTCCGGAGGGGAGATGAAGTGGCGCACCAGGGCGGCCACACCTGGTGGCGGCGTGGCCTAGGGGTGCGCACCACCAGGGGGTGTGGTCCCCCCGGTGCTCCACCGACCCTACCCTTCCGCCTATAAAAGCCTCTCGGGACGAAAACCATAAGTACCCGATCAAAATCCCACAGAAATCCACGGAAGAGTCTGTAGCCGCCACCATCTCGATCCCTAGATCGGGGGGATCCGAAGCTCTTCCCGGCACCCTGTTAGAGGGGAGAGATCACCTTGGAGGCCTTATTCATCACCATGACTATCTCTGGTGTGATGCATGAGTAGTTCATCCCTGGACTATGGGTCCATGTAGTAGCTAGATGATTGGTTCTCCTCCTTTGTGCTATCATGTTTAGATCTTATGAGCTCCGTTCATGATCAAGATCATCTGTAATCTTACATATTGTGTTTGAGTGGATCCGATGGATATTGGGATGCTATTTCAGATTGATTATCGATTCTATCATGTCTATGTTATTTGTGATCTTGCATGCTTTCCGTTGTTAGTAGCTATCTTGGCCAAGTAGATGCTAGCAACTCCAAGAGGGAGTATTTATGCTCGATAGTGGGTTCACGCCTCTAGTAATCTAGGGAAGTGACAGGAATCTCTAAGGTACTAGATGTGTTGTTGCTACTAGGGAGAAAACAACAATCATTTGTCCATGGGACAATCGTATTGTTTACTTTACACACTTTGCTTAATGCAATTATCTGTTGCTTGCAACTTATGGAGGGGGTTCAGATGATAACATGAAGGTGGATTATTAGTCATAGATGTAGTTGGATTACGGTCTATGTATAATATTGTAGTGCCCAATCAAATCTCATAGGAGTCAAGATGATTAGTATATGCATGGTATGCTTTCTCGAGTCTGTCAATTGCCCCGCTGTAATTTGTTCACCCAACATGTTATTTATAACTATGGACCCCGGTCCATTCTTTTACCATTGAAAAACCATCTACTATTTAATGTTTACTGTTTACTTTCTGCAAGCAATTACTATCTTCCACATAATACGTTTAATCCTTTGTTTTCATCAAAACCGGTGAGATTGACAACCTCTCTGTAAGTTGGGGCAAAGTTATGTGGTTGTGTTGTGCAGGATTCCAAGTTGGAAACAACACCTTGGAGTTGTTTCCTTGCTCCTACTGGTTCGATAACCTTGGTTTCATAACTGAGGGAAAACTTTCTGTTGTGCTCATCATACCTTCCTCTTGGGGTTCCCAACGAGCTCGATATATTTTGAGCCATCAAGCCTTTTTTCTGGCGCCGTTGCCGGGGAGTAAAGGACATATTCACAAGGGGAGTCTTTCACAACCAATCTCTTTACTTTGTTTTTTGTTTTGCTTAGTTTATTTCTGCTTTATTTGCTTTTTTTTATCAAAAACACATAAAAAATAGTTGTATTGGTTTTCTTCCTTTATCAAAAACACACAAAAAAAAGTTCTTTCTATAGTTGTTACCTCGTTCTTAGCTCACATGTTGACCCCTAAGTTCACCCTAAAATACCTTTCAATAGGTAGTGGCTCTATAATTGGGAAAGGTAATATTGAAGAATTCTTTAATCATGTTAGCAAGCATGAGGATATTGAGGATACTGAAAAGAGAGATTTCATTCTAGAAACTTTGCTTAAAGAATTCTATGATGTTGTTAAGGAAGCTAGAAAAGTCTTTGATCGTTTTAATATGCTAGGATCATGTGTAGATGTTATTGGTACGCGAGAAAAGATGGACAAAACCAAACCTAAAAATGGAGAGGAAATTAAAATACCAATACCTTTTAAACTTGTAGGAATGCATGGAGCCCTAGAAAAGAATTTCGATTGGATTGTTCCCGAAAACATGTTTGATGAAAATAGTGAACCCAAGAGTAGTGAGAGAGGATCCTCTAGAACTTATTTGGATGATATACCTTGCCTTGTTGAAGATATTTCCGGTATTGATCTTAATGCTTCTTCATTTGAAAATACTTGATTCTTGCTTCTTATGCCTAGCTCAAAGGCATTAAAGAAAAGCACTTATTGGGAGATAACCCAAATTTTTAGTCAATAATTTTTTTCTTTTGTTGAGTCTTGGAAGTTATTGCCTCAGTAATAACCTCTCCTTATCATTTTTATGTGGTTTTTGTGCCAAGAATAACCTCTAATAAGAGAGAAATAATGCTTGGGAAAGTTGCTGTCCCGAAACAGATTTTTGTGCTCCGCTGTAAAAATTCGTGAAAAATCTCTGTACGTCGGATTGAGCTGTGATGTTTTGTGCTTGTGCCCCAGGTTGTTATCTAACTTTCGTTAGTTTAGCACTTTTATATTTGAGCAACATAAGATCTTCATAAAAATTGGTTTTTACCTGCCGGTCTGTTTTGACAGGTTTCTGCCATTATTTGCATTTGCCTCTTAATCTCTTTCTCTTTGAGTTTTCTTTGATCACTTGAACTTTTAAAAAGGAATTGCTACAGTAGCTTGTGCTTTAATTGAAGTTTTACTTGTGTTGAAACTGAACATAAAGACTTATTATCTTAAGTACACTAATGTTGCTAATGAAGATTGTGTGAAGTTTTGTATGAAGGAAATTTTAAAGTGTAGAGAAGAACAATGTGATAAGATGAAGTATGGACAAAATCTCAAGATTGGGGATGCCAAACGTGTCACCCAAGAAAATATTCAAGAAGTACAAGCGTCAAAGCTTGGGGATGCCCAAGGCATCCCCTTCTTCATCAATAAAAATCTCAGGTTTCTTCCAAACACTTCATTTTTATTGTTTCGTGCACAATTGTGTTGTTCTTGGAGCATCATCGTTTTGTTTTTAGTTTTCTTAAATAAATTGGTTGGACCCCCACATTCATACATAGTTTCAAATAAGTTGATTTGGATTGGAAAAGAGTAGGAAAGTTCATGCTTATGAGTGGTACAAAAAGGAGCTTGTTTTGACTGTGGCCTAGACTTTATCATGTCATGTTTGGTATTGCTTTGACTCTATGCTTAGTGATTATTGTTGTAGCATGACTTGTTACAAACAATTGAGATTGCTGAATGTGCCTTGAAAGAATCATGCGTTGTTTTAACATATAAAAGCATAATATTGTGTTGTTCTCCTTTGATGCTTTATTTGGGTTGACTTGGCGCATGCTCACACCATGTTAAGACTATACCAAGTCACCATAGCCTCTATGATCATTTAGTTTTCGACTTGTAATATCACTTTATGCTTTAATTAATAATGTTTTGTCACTTTGCATGATTATGGCCATTATTGCTCTCTTAGTTGGTCGCTCCCAGTCTTTTGCTAGCCTCCACATGTACCAAGTATGAGTTCCACTCATGCATCCAACTCTAAATAAAGCCAAGTTATACCAAAGAGTCCACCATACCTACCTATTAGCATTATTGCTATTCCAAGTATATTCATGTTTTTATCTACCTTCCGAATTAAACTTGTTATGTCAAAATTAGTGATTAAAGCTCTCACAAACTTGATGGCACACTTTACTTTCTTGCACTTAATAAACTTGAACCATTGTGCCCATCTATGCTGCGTATATGCTTGCGCTTTGTAAGTTGTGAATTAGCAGAACCATGTTATCATAGGGAACGCTTTCAACATTGCACTTTATTTAGTTGATATCATGTTCTTTTGCTTATGGATCCCGGCGGTGTGAAATAAGAGGGGAGCTTGTAAGCTCATGGAGTTTGTATATGTGTTAGAGAAACGCCTGGACGGCTAGCCTAAGTCATGCCTAATCATGGTGGAAACTTGCAGCATAACCATAGTGAGCAATCTATGAAGCATCCTCAGTAAAAAAAACCTATGCAAATAGGAAATAAAAAGATCGCTGAGATGCTCATTGTTTGTTGCCTTGTCATTTTGATATGGGAAAGCTCTTGTATCATGGGGCAAGGGGTACCCCATTGGCGGTTCTCTATGATACACATGTACTTACAATGACAAGAACTTACTTGTGACTAAAGTTGAGTAGCATGAGGTTCGGTACTCGTAAGCAAGGGGCATGAGATTTTCAACTTATAACTTATCAGGCATATCCTCATATTTGTTCACTTTAACCTTAATCACCTAAAGATGCTTATGATAGGGGCAATGAGAGCTGAAAGCTAATAAGTACCATAATTTTTGAAAGCTCTTTATGAAACTTGAATCCATGTTTCCTTCTATGAAGGGCCTTTCTTTTACTTTTATGTTGAGTCTCCATCTTCTATCTTTATGCACCTATTGAGATAGCATAGTGGTCATTCTTAGTTTAATGTGCATTGTCCCAAAACTTGTTGATTGATTCATAACTTTGATATTGATTGTTCTTAAACTATTTGTATCTAGTCACCATTATGAACTTTGAAGGTGTCCTATGCATTTATGTTTTGCTACACCATGAGGGACAAGCTGAATACCATTCTCATTATGTTTTCTATATGTGAAACAAACAAACATCTTTCATAGCATTTGTTGGGTCTGCAGCATAGAAAACAAAAAAATTCCTACGATGAGAACTATACGCCAAGATCTATCTACTAAATACAGAGCAACGGGTGGTCATACATCAATGGAGAACTTACCCTCGAAGACAACGAGCTTTTTTAACGAGTAGGAACTCGTGGTTGATGTAGTCGTACACTTGCCGATCTCAAGATCGTGAGGAAGTCCGAGCGCCGCAACTCAGCAGCGCATCCGCACTCGCACACACGTTCAAGCCACCGGACAACCTCCACCTCCTCGCTCCAGCGATCCAGCGGAAGCAGCAACTCCTTCCAAACGAAATGCCACCAGGAACATGTATCTCGCTAATCCGAGACCATGGGGAATAATTCTAGAGGTGGAGAGAGATCCTTCACAAGGAGGTGTGAGGATGAAGGAGGGAATGGGTGGCCTTTTATAGGAGGAGGGGGTGCCCCCTCTCTCCATGGCCGGCGCATGGGGGGGTGACCCCTCACCTCCCCCATTCATGTGGTGGTAACCCCTCCACATTAAAGTGCCTCTTCACATTCCCTTTTAAAGTCTCCACTTTAAATGCATTAAGTTTCTCCAAATTTAATGCTCTCTTATTTAATAAAACTCTTTTATTAAATTTATTCAGAATTTTGTTAATTACTTTAATTAACAAACATTCACATATAGCCCCTTGCAATATTTCAATATCACATGCAGAACCACTTTCTGCAATTTCACCCGAAACAATTTCCGGTTTCTATTGAAACAATTCATGCGCTTTGCAATTCTTTCATCTGAAACATATGTGCTCCAAAATGGTGTCCGGTAACTCTTAAGTGTGCCACCCTACGGTTCGCGAATAATGCAGACATGATCGAGACCCTTCTCCGATCAATAATCAGCAGCGGGACCTGGAGATCCGTACTGACTCCTACACATTCAACGATGACTCCTGTGATCGTGAGAACCTTTAACGCTTGTAACTAAATCCCTTTGTCTCTCGATATATTACATGTCCGAGATTCGATCATCGGTATCTCCATACCTAGTTTGATCTCGTTACCGACATGCACTCTTTTCTCATTCCCGTGATATAACATTCTAGTGATCACATCACTTGCTTGCAAGCTATCCTAATGTGATATCACCGAGAGGGACCAGAGTATATCTATCCGTCATCTGGATTGACAAATTCCACTATTGATCCATGAGCCTCAACATAACACCTTCGTAGCACTGAACCCATCTTTATAGTCACCCTGTTACGGTGTGACGTTTGATGTTATCAAGATACTCTTCCAGTGTTACCAATTAACATGATCTCATGGTCTAAGGATAAAGATTACTTCGTATGATGTTATAGCAATATAAACACAATGACTTGATCGTAATGCTATACTTCAAATGAATGTTCATCACATCATTCCACAAATGCTGTGACCTTGTTATTAACAACATCCAATGTCCATGATCAGGAAACCTTGATCATCTTGTTAATCAACAAGCTAGTCTATAAGAGAGGCATGACTAGGAACCCTTTTTGTTTATTAAACACACATGTATTGATGTTTCCTATCAATACAATTATAGCATGCAAAATAAACATCTATCATATACAAGGAATACATAATAACAACTTTATTATTGCCTCTCAGGGCATATTTCCTTCAGTCTCCCACTTGCACTAGAGACAATAATCTAGTTTATATAGTGATAAATCTAACACCCATGGAGTTCTGGTGTTGATCATGTTTTGCCCTAGGGAGTACTTTAGTCAACGGATCTGCTACATTCAGGTCCGTGTGCACTTCACAAATCTTTATATCTCCATCCTTGACATGCTCGCGGATGAAGTGAAACCGGCGCTTAATATGTTTGGAATTCTTGTGAGACCTTGGTTCCTTTGCATTGGCTATGGCTCCATTGTTGTCACAATAGATCACCATCGGGTCCAATGCACTGGCAACCACACCCAGTTTCGTAATGAACTCTTTCATCCAAACTGCTTCCTGCGCCGCTTCTGAAGCAGCAACATATTCTGCCTCCGTTGTTGATCCAGCCACCACAGGTTGTTTGGAGCTCCTCCAACTAACTGCTGCTCCGTTCAAGAGAAATACGTATCCGGATTGAGACTTAGAGTCATCCGGATCAGTGTCAAAGCTAGCATCAACATAACACTTGGCGACTAGATCTTCTTCACCTCCGTATATAAGAAACATATCCTTAGTTCTTCTCAAGTACTTAAGGATATTCTTGACTGCTATCCAGTGTTCCGAACCTAGATCAGATTGGTACCTACTAGTCAAACTAATAGCATGTGCCACATCCGGTCTTGTACATAGCATGGCATACATTATAGAGCCTATGGCTGAGGCATAGGGGATCTTATCCATTATCTCTCTTTCTTCCGCCGTAGCCGGACTTTGATTCTTACTCAATGTCTTGCCTTGCAACATAGGTAAGAACCCCTTCTTACTTCCGTCCATATTAAACTTCTTTAATATCTTATCAAGGTATGTACTCTGCGATAGCCCAATTAGGCGTCTTGATCTATCTCTATAGATTTTAATGCCTAATATATATGAAGCTTCACCAAGGTCCTTCATCGAAAATTTGCTGTTTAGATAACTTTTAACACTGTTTAAAAGATCTAAATCATTTCCAATCAATAATATGTCATCCACATATAATATCAGAAATGCCACATTGCTCCCACTCACTTTCTTGTAAATACAATCCTCTCCATAAGTTTGGACAAATCCAAACTCTTTAATCACCTCATCAAAGCGGAGATTCCAACTCCGGGATGCTTGCTTCAGTCCATAGATGGATCGCTGAAGTTTGCACACCTTATCAGCATCCTTAGGATCGACAAAACCCTTAGGTTGTATCATATACAACTCTTCTTCAATATTACCATTGAGGAATGCAGTTTTGACATCCATCTGCCATATTTCATAATCAAAATATGCACCAATTGCTAACATAATCCTAACCGACTTAAGCATCGCTACAGGAGAGAATGTCTCATCGTAGTCAACTCCTTGAATTTGTCGAAACCCCTTTGTGACAAGTCGAGCCTTATAGATGGTCACATTACCATCAGCATCAGTTTTTCTTTTGAAAATCCATTTATTCTCAACGGCCTTTTGGTCGTGAGGTAAGTCCACCAAGGTCCAAACCTGGTTTTCGTACATGGATTTCATCTCGGATTTCATGGCTTCTAGACATTTGTTGGAATCAGGGCTCGTCATCGCTTCTTCATACGTCGCAGGGTCATAAATTTCATCAATCATGAAATTCATAACAGGATTGCCGTACAGTTCAGGAGCTGCACGTGTCCTGCTTGAGCTGCGAGGTTCGATAGTGTCCTCTTTCGGAGTTTCATGATCAATATCATTAGCTCTCTCTTCATTAGGTGAAGTCAACTCCGAAACAACTTCTGGAGCTGGGCTACTCGCCATTTCATGAAGAGAAGGTTTAGTAACCTCTTCGAGTTCTACCTTCCGACTACTCACACCTTTCACGAGAAACTCCTTCTCAAGAAAGGATCCATTCTTGGCAACAAAGACCTTGCCCTCGGATCTGTGATAGAAGGTATACCCAATTGTTTCCTTAGGGTATCCTATGAAGATGCATTTTTCCGCTTTGGGTTCGAGTTTATCCGGTTGAAGTTTCTTCACATAAACATCACATCCCCAAACTTTAAAAAATGACAGCTTAGGTTTGTTTCCAAACCATAATTCATACGGTGTCTTTTCAACGGATTTAGATGGTGCCCTATTTAAAGTGAATGTAGCTGTTTCTAGTGCATAACCCCAAAATGACAGTGGCAAGTCAGTCAGAGACATCATAGATCGAACCATATCCAATAAAGTACGATTACGACGTTCTGACACACCATTACGTTGTGGTGTTCCGGCAGGCGTGAGTTGTGAAACTATTCCACAGTCTTTCATATGTGTGCTAAACTCGTAACTAAGATACTCTCCTCCATGGTCGGACCGCAGAAATTTGATCTTTCTGTTATGATGATTTTCCACTTCATTCTAAAATTCTTTGAACCTTTCAAAGGTTTCAGACTTATGTTTCATCAAATAGATATACCCGTATCTAATCAAATAATCCGTGAAAGTAACAAAATAACGATATCCACCTCGCGCCGACACACTCATTGGTCCACACACATCAGTATGTATGATTTCCAATAGATCTGTCGCCCGTTCCATTGAACCGGAAAACGGCGTTCTAGTCATCTTGCCCATAAGGCATGGCTCACATGTATCAAATGATTCAAAATCAAGTGATTCCAAAAGTCCATCAGAATGGAGTTTCTTCATGCGTTTAACGCCAATATGACCTAGACGCCAGTGCCACATATATGTAGATATATCATTATCAAGTTTAATTCTTTTAGCATCAACATTATGAATATGCGTAATACTACTATCGAGATCCAACAGAAATAAACCATTCAACATAGGTGCATGACCATAAAAGATATTATTCATATAAATCGAACAACCATTGTTTTCAGACTTAAATGAATAACCACTTTGCATCAAACAAGATCCGGATACAATGTTCATGCTCAGTGCAGGCACCAAATAACAATTATTTAGGTTTATAACTAATCCCGATGGCATATGGAGAGGCAGCGTCCCGACGGCGATCACATCAACTCTTGATCCATTGCCGACCCGCATCGTGACCTCGTCCCTTGCTAGTTGTCGCTTGTTCCACAACCCCTGAACTGAGTTACATATATTAGCAACCGATCCCGTATCAAATACCCAGATGCTACTGCGAGTACTAGTCAAGTACACATCAATAACATGTATATCACATATACCTTTGTTTGCCTTGCCGGACTTCTTGTCCGCCAAATACTTGGGGCAGTTGCGCTTCCAATGGCCAGTCCCCTTGCAACAGTAGCACTCGGTGTCAGACTTAGGGCCAGCTCGGGGTTTCTTTTCAGGCGCGGCAACAGACTTGCCACCCTTCTTTCCCTTGTTCTTGCCTTTCTTGTCCTTCTTGAAACCGGTGGTCCTATTGATCATCAACACTTGATGTTCTTTCCTAATCTCCACTTCTGCAGTCTTAAGCATTGACAGAAGCTCGGGAAGAGACTTCTTCATGCCCTGCATATTATAGTTCATCACGAAGCTCTTGTAGCTAGGTGGCAGAGATTGGAGAACACGATGTATGCCTAAGTCAATGGGAATCGTTATTCCCAAGGACACAAGCTTATCGGCGTACCCAGACATTTTGAGTACGTGCTCACTAACGGAGCTGTTTTCCTCCATCATGCAGCTAAAGAACTTTTCTGTAGCATTATAACTCTCTACGGCAGGATGGGTATCGAAAATCATTTTCAATTATCCCATGGTATCAAAGGCATTGCCATTTTCGAAACGCTTTCGAAGTTCTGGCTCTAGCCCATACAATATGCCGCAATGAACTAAGTTGTGGTCCTCCTGACGAGTTATATAGACATTCTTTTCCTCGTCAGGGGCATCAGGAGCTGGTGGGGGGCCTAGCGGCGCATCTAGCACATATTGCTTTTGTGCAACAGTGAGGAGAATCCTCAAATTCATAGCCCAGTTGGTGAAGTTGCTACCATTCGCAGCAAGTTTCTCTTTCTCCATGAACACATTGAAATTAAAAGCAGGTGGTGCCATCTACAACAGAATTTGTAAAGTATATTTAGACTAAGTTTATGATAGATTGAGTTCAACTAATCCAAATTACTAATGAACTCCCACTCAAAAACGACATCCCTCGTGTCCTTTTGGTGATTACATGAACCAAATCCACTACACCAAGTCCGATCATCACGTGAGTCGGTGTAGCTTCAAAGGCGAGCATCTATATGGGCATCATATCAACTATATGACTCATGCTTAACCTTTCGGTCCGTGTTCCGAGGCCATGTCTGTACATGCTAGGCTCGCCAAGTAAGAACCTTAGTATTTGCGTGTGTAAAACTGTCTTACACCCGTTGTATGAAAACGTAGAGTTGATAACACCCGATCATCACGTGATGCCTCAAAACACGATCCACAAAACGGTGCATACTTAAGGAAGAACACATTTTATCTTGATATCTAAATGAGGGATCATCTTATAATGCTACCAAACGCGCCAAACTAGCAGTATAAGATGCTAACATCTAATGTGTGAAGTGAGGTGATATGGTCCATGCATTTGATCTCTATCATTTGCATCGTGGTATGATCTCTATCATTCCTTTGTGTGTAAGGCCAAGGTCTATGGAACTTACACGTTAAGTGAGTTGTAAGAGTATCTATCATACATCTACTTACAATAATACCATATCAAAACACTAGCCCAGCAACGATCTAAACTAGACGCCTCTAATTTATCAATTGCAAGTTTTACGTGGCTTAGGGCTTTCAGAGATAGAACCTGTCTAACCTACGAACATGAACCACAAAGAGGATAACCAAGTTATTAGCAACTCGTTGTAAATCAGATATTGACTATAGTAGGAGAGACAGACACCCGCCAGCCACTTATGCAAAACAAGTTGCATGTCAGTCGTGGAACCGGTCTCATGTACGATGACATGTAAGGTTGGTCCGGGCCGCTTCATCCCACTATGCCACCAATATCCAAAATACATAGAAGATGCAATAACATGATCATCATCGCCCACATATCAACCATATGTGTACTACCCGTGCTAAGCACCTACGCATAGATCAGGCTCTGATACCACTGTTGGGTCCGCAGCATAGAAAACAAAAAAATTCCTACGGTGTGAACTACACGCCAAGATCTATCTACTAGGTACAAAGCAACAGGTGGCCATACATCCAACGAGAACTTACCCTCGTAGACAACGAGCTTTGTTAACGAGTAGGAACTCGTGGTTGATGTAGTCATACACTTGCCGATCTCAAGATCGTGAGGAAGTCCGAGCGCCGCAACTCAGCAGCGCATCCGCACTCGCACACACGTTCAAGCCACCGGACAACCTCCACCTCCTCGCTCCAGCGATCCAGTGGAAGCAGCAACTCCTTCCAGACGAAATGCCACCAGGAACATGTATCTCGCTAATCCGAGACCATGGGGAATAATTCTAGAGGGGGAGAGAGATCCTTCACAAGGAGGTGTGAGGATGAAGGAGGGAATGGGTGGCCTTTTATAGGAGGAGGGGGTGCCCCCTATCTCCATGGCCGGCGCATGGGGGGGTGACCCCTCACCTCCCCCATTCATGTGGTGGTAACCCCTCCACATTAAAGTGCCTCTTCACATTCCCTTTTAAAGTCTCCACTTTAAATGCATTAAGTTTCTCCAAATTTAATGCTCTCTCATTTAATAAAACTCTTTTATTAAATTTATTCAGAATTTTGTTAATTACTTTAATTAACAAACATTCACATATAGCCCCTTGCAATATTTCAATATCACATGCAGAACCACTTTCTGCAATTTCACCCGAAACAATTTCCGGTTTCTATTGAAACAATTCATGCGCTTTGCAATTCTTTCATCTGAAACATATGTGCTCCAAAATGGTGTCCGGTAACTCTTAAGTGTGCCACCCTACGGTTCGCGAATAATGCAGACATGATCGAGACCCTTCTCCGATCAATAATCAGCAGCGGGACCTGGAGATCCGTACTGACTCCTACACATTCAACGATGACTCCTGTGATCGTGAGAACCTTTAACGCTTGTAACTAAATCCCTTTGTCTCTCGATATATTACATGTCCGAGATTCGATCATCGGTATCTCCATACCTAGTTTGATCTCGTTACCGACATGCACTCTTTTCTCATTCCCGTGATATAACATTCTAGTGATCACATCACTTGCTTGCAAGCTATCCTAATGTGATATCACCGAGAGGGCCCAGAGTATATCTATCCATCATCTGGATTGAAAAATTCCACTCTTGATCCATGAGCCTCAACATAACACCTTCGTAGCACTGAACCCATCTTTATAGTCACCCTGTTACGGTGTGACGTTTGATGTTATCAAGATACTCTTCCAGTGTTAGCAATTAACATGATCTCATGGTCTAAGGATAAAGATTACTTCGTATGATGTTATAGAAATATAAACACAATGACTTGATCGTAATGCTATACTTCGAATGAATGTTCATCACATCATTTCACAAATGCTGTGACCTTGTTATTAACAACATCCAATGTCCATGATCAGGAAACCTTGATCATCTTGTTAATCAACAAGCTAGTCTATAAGAGAGGCATGACTAGGAAACCTTTTTGTTTATTAAACACACATGTATTGATGTTTCCTATCAATACAATTATAGCATGCAAAATAAACATCTATCATACACAAGGAATACATAATAACAACTTTATTATTGCCTCTCAGGGCATATTTCCTTCAGCATTGATATTCATGAATCTTTTGTTTGTACCTTTTCATGTCACAACATAGTTGCTATGTATTATTGTTAGAACTATATCTTTCATGTCTATGTTAGAGTACTATGATCCAGCTATCAATGTTTTACAAATACCTTGATAAAGATTGCGATGGTGCATGTCACCTCAAAAAAAATCTTTTTATCACTTACCTATTCGAGGACGAGCAGGAGTTAAGCTTGCGGATGTTGATACGTCGTAAACGTATCTATAAATTTTGATGTTACATGGTTGTTTAGTATCAATTAGAATACAAATATACAATTATAACATCAATTAGACATTTGATTTAAAAGATAAGATATATACAAATTTTAGAATCCAATAAAAAATCATCGGGTGAGAGGATAGATAGTGCTCGGTGGTGGCATGATGACAAGAAGATTCATGCATGCTGGTTGGACCGTGTCCCATACACATAATAACAAAAAGAGAGAGTTGTTTCCGAATCCAAACCTTGTCCCATACACATAATAACAAAAACAGAGTGTTGTTTCCAAATCCGAACCTAGATAGACGGTGGATATACTTGCATGGGAGATGTCATGTGCATGGTGGCAGAAGTGAATTTCTCAATATATCATCCCAAATAGATGATCCAAATGCAAAGCTAATAAAAAACAAGAACATCCAAATACAAAGATCATGAAAGATGAAATTTCATACACATTGATATATGCTATGAGCATCACACCCAACACCATTCTCCTCATTGATGGGAATGTGTCGGGTCGGCCGCTGGGTCGTGGACCCGACCCAAATAATCGAAGCCAATGGGTCACATGGGTTGGTCTCGAATGAGATTTGCGTCAGTAAAGCTAGCATTGAGTGACCCATTGGGTTAGCGGGTCGACCAACTTCATAGTATTCTATCTCCTAATACATTCAATTTCTATCCAATGGCTCCCTACAAACAAACGAGGCCCGCCTGACTCACTCTGACCATACAAGGGGAATAGTCCAACAGGGCAGCGCAAACGGCCAACGGGGTAGCGCAAATGGACTGAGTGCCCCGGTCCGGTCTATTTCGACAAATTGCAAGCCTAAATTTGAGCCGCAAACGAACAAGTCACGCTCGATTCTCTCCAACCAGACAAGGGGCACGACCCAACAGGGCACCGCAAATGGACCATGTGCCCTGGACCGGTCTATTTCGCCAATTCCAAGCCTAAATTTGGGCTGGATTTGCGGCGTGTCCGGCGCCTACGAGTCAATGAGATAGTTAATATTTTTTACATTAATTAAACATTTACAATGGAAACGAATAAAAACTACATGGCCGCTTACCCTCGTCACCACCGTTCATGTCGTGTTGCCACGCCGTTGTGGATTCCTTTGCCTACCGGTGCCTCTGTATCACTGTAGAGCGCCTATTGATCCTGACGAGGCTCATATGGTCGGTGTGTAGCCTCACCGCCTCTGCCACTATCACGACCTCGAAGCGCCTCTCTGCTTCCACCGCATCCACCCAGTATATATCCTCAATCGTTGTCTCCTCTCGGATCCGCTCCGATGTCGTCATAGCCTCTCGGTCCATGTCTGCATCGCCTTTGCAGTCTCCCAGTTCCTATCCCGCATCCGTGTTATCGTGTCCACGCGCTACTGAAGAGTTTCCTCCAGCACAACAACACGATTTATCTCATTTGTGGCACTGTTTGCCTCCCTATGGGCGGCCAAATGTGCCAGGCGCTGCCGCTCGACATCTATGATCGGTTGGAGATTGAAAGAGCATGTGGGCCCCCATGTATGGTTTTGGTAATTAATGATAATCTCTATGGACTAATGTTTGCATTGAGTTGCAGTTGTAGGATTTGTCCATTGGCATCGCTTGGAGCATGTGTTGGCTTCAAGGTAGAAGAAATTAAGAAGGTGTGTTGTGCAAGCTCAAAATATGCCATCTCTAGAAGATCTCACGTTTGATGCTTGCTACCCTCGGTGAATCATGGATCGATGAAGACAAGGTCAAAGTAAAGGTTTCCCCATGGTATATGGGGGAGAAAAGGTTAAAGTCTTCATCAAGCGAGTGCGTGCAAGAGAAATAAAGAAAGATGTCCATCTTGAGAAGGTCAAGATTGTGTACATCGTACTCAAGTGGATTGCTCAAGGCAAAGGTATATCTTGATAGGTTTTCCCTTTTGCTGGTCTCTTGTTAGTAGTTGGGAGACCGAGTTTATGATAGATAACCGTACTATCAAGAGGGGATATCGAGTGAGTAGCTCGATCATGTCTTTCTGAGTGATCTCAAACCATTGCATTCTTAGCATCATCTTTCTTGGTTGTTTGTTGGATCTTATCCATGTTTGGTTCTAGAGCTTATGTTCATTACAAGCTCTAGTTCTTCAAAAACGAATCTCTCTTTTATATCTTATTGTGTTTTTTATCTTGGAGGTTTTCTGGATCCCCGCCAAGTGAGGTATATCACATTATAATATGTGATACATTCCCACTTGGTGGTAGCTCTTGTTGTCCTCTTTCCAACAAAATTGGTTTCGGGTCAATCGTAGTTTCCTAACTCAAGTTATGGCTTTTTGGAGATTGCCCTTTATTTGTTTTGAAAAAGAAAAGGGGAACTGTTTTCTGGGCCGTCTAGTACTACCGAGCTCAGTACCGGACGGTACCGAACCATTCTTGATGCGTTTTGCCTGGCCTGGTTGCGCTGACCGGTCCGGCCTAGCCGCTCGCCCAACTTATGCTACGCTACTGCTCCGCTCGCCCGACCTGGCCTCGCGCGCATGTCGCTCGGTCGCCTCGCTCATGGCCGCTGTTTTCTCGTCTGGCTCCCGCGTGCTGCCCGGTTCCCTGTTCCTTGCTCGCGCACGCCGCTCTTCTTGGGCCAGCCCAACTGCCCCGCTTTGCTCGCCTAGCCTGCAGCGCTTCCTGGTCGCTTAGTGCCTCGCGTTGGGCCACTTCTACCGTGCTACACCAGCTGGCTCCCGCGCTTCACTCGCTTGCTCGCTTCGATCGCCCAGGTCGTGTTGCCTCGCTCGCGTTGACCAGCCGCTGGTCGGGAACTGGTAGTTGATACATTGCAAATGTATCTATAATTTTTGATGTTCCATGCTTGGTTTTATATACTTTCTTGTGTTTTGTCCACACTTTGGAGTACTTTTCATATGATTTCTTGGACTAACCTATTAACAAGAGCCACAGTGCCAGCTGCCTGTTTTCTGCTGTTTTTGGTTCCAGGAAAGTCAGAAAATGAATGTTCTCTGAATTGGACGGGACAAAAGCCAAAGTGCCTATTTTTTCGGAAGACATCTGATGCCAGAATACGAGACGGAGAAGGGCTAGGGGCCGGCCACACCACCTGGCCGCGCGGCTAGGCCTGGCCCGTGCCAGGGGGTGGTCTGGCCGACCCTAGCACCCCCTCGGCCTCTCCTTCCGCCTATATATTGACCTCGGGACAAAAACCCTAATGTGGCGCCCCGCAAAACCACTACTAGAAAATCGCGTTGTTTTTGTGCATTGCATCATCATGACTGCATGCTCATGTCATCATGCCACATTGCAATTGAGCATCGTCATGTCGTCATGCATTTGTTTGTCTGAAACTATTTCCGAAAAACATATTTGGTTTTCTAAATACCTCGCCTTTATTTCAAAATCCAAAACCGGGTCTCCGGATTATTTTATTTTGTCTACCAATGGATTTTAAAAGCCCCGTTTTAAATAATAATTTTTTTTTAGGGGCAGCCGTACCGGGCCGATCCGACCCAGTCGGCCACCCCCGGTACAAAACCAGCCTGTCTAATCCCTAATCCTACCTACACCTAATCTACCCATCACCCTCCACATCACCCCGGCCAACCACCGCTCGCCACATCAGCCGACCACAAATCTCCAACCAATCCCAGCCCGCCACCAAACCACCTGGACAACTCAGCCTGACCCCACCTGGCGCGCCCCACGCCAGTTTCCCGCCCCGCACGCGCCCCAAGCCCACCTGGTCGACCGGTCCACCAGTGGACAGTCGCGTCTGGCCTTTTCACGCCCACTTGCCCCGCGCCTGCACGTCACCACCCCACCACCGCCCCGCCTCGGATTCCCCGCCCAGCACCTGCCGCCCGTCCTAGGCACGCCTCCCCCCGATCGAAACCGCCCCCACCTACCCCCGCGTCGCCCTGCTCCCTACCTCCCTCGCCCACCTCTGCTCTCCACCGCCGCCTCTCTGGCCCGGCCGCGCCTCCTCCGGCGGTCGCCTCCCTCGCTTCCTCCCGCGGCCGCCCCGCTCGGCCGCGACCCGGATCTCCCCGAGCCCCGCGAGGCCCCTCCTCGTCGACCTCCTCCTCCGCGCTCGCCCCGCTCCTCTCTCCCTCCTCGCCGTCGCCGCCAGGTCCAATCCCGCCGCCGCCTGGCCTCAAGCCACCCTCCTCCTCGCCTCCGGCCCCGAGCTCCGCCTCCTCGGCCGCGGCCCCGTCGACCTCCTCCGCGACCTCCTTCCTCACCCGCGTCGCCCGTCCTTCCTCTGCCTCGCTCGCGCGCAGAGCCGCCTCCCCCAACGCTCCTCTCCTCGCCCCGTCTCCCCCGCATCCTCCCTCTTCCTCCGTCCGCCACCAGGACCCGTGCCTGCCCCGCCTCCACATCGCCGTCGCCCGCCCTCTTCCCGGCCCCCTCGACCGCTATGCCCTGCACCGCGTCATGGGCATGCGCCCGTGCCTTCCATCCACATGACCTCGCTTAGGTGTACGGACCCGCACATTGGCCTAGTGGCGCATGTGGCTGCTCGTGTATCTGGTGATGTGAAGATGTGGTAGTAGTGTGGTACTGCTACGTGCCTACCCCTACACAAGTCCGACAACGTCTCGCAAGAATTCAATGAACCACCGGTTCCTGATCACGGTCGACCACGAGTTTTGCTTCATGGATCCGGAGTATCCAAAGCCCCTTGACCTGGAACTGAAGATTGCCCGAGCGCCAAGATCTTCGTCAGGGAACGACAAGAACTTCTACCGTAGTCCAAACCCCGAAGACCGAACCCCGGTGTGACAAGTACCCCTTCCCGGACGCCAAGTTCGTCGAGAACCCGGACGCCAAGGTCACCGACACGGAACGACAAGACCTCCTTCCCGCACCGATGCCGACGACGTTGCACGCCAAGTTCTTCTTCCCAAACACCAAGACCGACCCGATACGAGGACCCGACAAGATCGTCGTGATGACAAGATCGGCACCGACCAGGGCGGATCCGATGTGCCCCCGACGCCAACCAAGTTCTTCTTCTCGGATGCGACAAGATCGACTTCCGTTGTCCGAGACCGATCTCGTCGAGTCGTTCTCCCGTCAAACCCTGAGACCGACCCCGAACCCCTCGGAGCCCAAGTTCGTCGAACCCTAATGTGATTCCCTATCCGAGACCCCCATTATTTTTATAATATGACATTATCATTTGTTGCATATTAAATTGTTCATCTCGCATGCATATCTTGTGTGGTTTGGGGGCATTATGCCGATTCACCTCATAATTAAATATGGAGTCTATATGCGGGATATCTTTGTCTTATTCCGGACTCCATTTAAATTGGTGTAGCGAACCGATGCCATGCTTGTCTTGTGAATACAACATTTAATTTGTGGGGTTTTAAATAACTTGAACCGTCTAATTAATTGCCGGGGCCTCGGTTCCGCTTAATATTGCCTAATTGCATTGTATCCTTGCCATGTCATACATCATACATGCATCATGCCCAATTTTCTACCGTAGCATTAAATAGTCCATCCGGTGTTTCTTCTAGTGTTTTGCTTCTTCGCGGATTAGGCCGATGAGTTGACGCGAGTGTCGACCCGATCTTCGGATGAACCTTCGGCAATGTTTTCAGGCGAGCATCTCCCCCTTTCTACCTATCTTACTTTTATAGTATTTATTCCCTCCTGTGATCTATTGCTATCTGTGTTGCGATGCTCTAGTTCCGTACCCGTGAAATCCCTTGCAGCCTTATATTGCCTTGGACACATCCTATTACCTGTTGATTGGTAGATAGTTGGACTTGCGCGTCGTAGTCGCTTGCTCTAGTGCTGTTGCGACTCGTCCAGAACCACAGTTGTTGGAGTATTGTCGTGTGTTTAATGTTGGAGATGATCAAGGCTTTAATTACTGTCTAATAACTAAAATTGAAAGTAGGTAAATGCAGAGGCACAAGTGGGCAATAGATGTTATTTGGTTGTTAACTGTCCACTTGTGTCCCGTAGGACCCCGAGTTCTTGACACCTGTTCCGAGATCGAGCGCGCTAACCACAGGTGGGGTGTATGGGCACCCCCATCGATTAGTACCTGATTTCAAAGTACTGTACTGGGGGCCACAATTAGTTTGGGGCTTTATTACTATCCTGTACTTATGCCATGCTTTACTGCTTAATTTAAATTGTGCGATGTACTGCACACTGTACTGTTTAGGAAAGCGGAGTGTTTTCGCGGTATCGATAAGCCCAGTCACATTTTCGGGTTCCCAGTCGTTTATAGCCACTAGCGCAAACCCTGAGTCCGTCTCGGAGACCGGCCGACTTCGTTGCGGGTAGCTTAGTGGGGTGGCCTCCATGTACTTGCTTTGGGTCTGCGAAACGTCATGACTTAGGCCCCGCCGACATACCGATGGGTGTATGTTAACTGATTTGGCAAAAAGGGTCGAAGTGCGTGTGGATACTTTGGTGCACCCTTGCAGGGTTAAATCTTTTCGAAAAGCCGTGTCCGCGGTTATGGACGACTTGGAGCACAGTTCTCGATCATAGACAACTATAACTAAAGTTTACTGTTATAATTTGACTTGTATCCGATATGACTAGTAATCAGCTTCACTGCCACGGAATGGCGAAATAAAAGTACCAACCACTGCTGGGTTTGGGATATCTCATGCTTATTATATCTGACTAGTAAGTGTTGCAACTACAACGGAATGGTTAACTAAAAGTGCCCACTGCTTATTATCTCAGGATGACTACCTATACCTGACTAGTAATTGCTGCAACGATAACTGAATGAATAAAACTGCCAACTGTGTGAGTTCCTCGGTTGACTTCCTCGTTTGGTCTCGAGGGGGAAATACCAGGACGGGTATGTTTGGTGGTAGTATCAGGTTGGTTCCGAATAGGTCTTTCTTATCCCTCTTTGATAGCCGACAGTTATATCGAGTCTCTATAGGTTGTTTAGTGCATGCTGCGCTGCCGCTTCAGTCCACCATACCTATGTAGGCGAGGACCGCCGAATTCTAGTCTCGCCGTGTACTGGCCTCAGTACTGACGCTCCTCTTTTTCCTCTGCCCTTTGTCGGCACCCCTTTTGTTTAGCAGGTTTGAGCTCGACGTCGTTAGCAGGGTTACCCTACCAGCTTGGCCTGGGCAGGGTTATGGACGCCATTGGTTATTCTTCAGGGCTCTTAGCTCAATTTGCATCTTGTCCGTACTCAGACGCTATATCGTTTTAAAGGTGATTTGGATCTTTGTACTGTATATCTGTATTCTTGACTCATGGAGTCGTTGTTGTATATATCCGTTCTGTGGGTTCCATCGTGGACTATTGTGTAATGATATTACTTCGTTTTCCACCCGCACGCAAGTGCCTGGTGGGCACCTTTGAATCGTTTCTATGCGGGTTTGGCGAGAATCGCTAAAACTTGCATAGGGCCGATTCTGAGGGTGTTACACCTAAGTACCCGATCAAAATTCCACGAAAGAGTCTATAGCCGCCGTCATCTCTGTCCCTAGATCGGGAGGGATCTGAAGCTCTTCCTGAAACCATTCCGGAGAGGGGAATTCACCCTGGAGGCCTTCTTCATCACCATGCAAGTCTCCGGTGTGATGCGTGAGTAGTTCATCTCTAGACTACGGGTCCATGTAGTAGCTATATGGCTAGTTCTCCTCCTTTGTGCTTTCATGTCTAGATCTTGTGAGATCCGTTCATAATCAAGATCATCTATTTGTAATCCATACATGTTGTGTTTGTGGGGATCCGATGGATATTGAGATGCTATTTTAGATTGATTATTGATTCTATCATGTCTTTGTTATTTGTTTTCTTGCATGTTTTCCGTTGTTAGTAGCTATCTTGGCCAAGTAGATGCTAGCAACTCCAAGAGTTAGTATTTATGCTCGATACTAGGTTCATGTCTCTGGTAATCTGGGGAAGTGACAGAAATCTCTAAGGTACTAGATGTGTTGTTGCTACTAGAGAGAAAACAACAATCCTTTGTTCATAGAACAATCGTATTGTTTACATTACACGCAATTCGTAAAGCAATAATCTGTTGCTTGCAACTTAATACTGGAGGGGATTCGGATGACAACCTGGAGGTGGATTATTAGTCATAGATGTAGTTGGATGGCGGTCTATGTATAATGCTGTAATGCCCAATCAAGTCTCAAAGGAGTCAAGATGATTAGTATATGCTTGTATGCTTTCTTGATGTTTGTCAATTGCCCCATTGTAATTTGTTCACCCAGCATGTTATCTATCTTAAGGAGAGCCACCTCTAGTGAACTATGGACCCCGGTCCTTTCTTTTATATACAATCTACAAACTGTTTACTGCTTTGTGTTTACCTTCTGCAAACTATTACTTCCTTCCATTTGATACGTTTAATCCTTTGTTTTCAGCAAAACCGGTGAGATTGACCACCTCACCGCAAGTTGGGGGCAAAGTTCTGTGGTTGTGTTGTGCAGGTCTCCACGTTGCTACTAGCACCGGTAGTGCGCCCTGCCAAGGCTCAGCTAGCAACACCTTTGGGATGTTTCCTTGCTCCTACTGGTTCGATTAAACCTTGGTTTCATAACTGAGGGAAACTTGCTGCTGTGCTCATCATACCTTCCTCTTGGGGTTCCCCAACGAGCTCCACATCAACACCGAGCCATCAAGCACTTTTCTGGCGCCGTTGCCGGGGAGTCAAGGACGTCTTCACAAGGGGAGTCCCTCATAACCAATCTCTTTACTTTGTTATTTTTTGTTTTGCTTAGTTTACTTTTGCTTTGTTTGCTTGTTTCTTTATCAAAAACACAAAAAAATTAGTCTTACTAGTTTGCTTTCTTTATTGAAAATACAAAAAAAGACTACTCTTGAAAACACTAAGTTGTGTGACTTCACTAGCACCAACAACGATGATTTTATGAGCACACCTATTGCTCCACCTGTGCCTGAAGCTACTTTCTTTGAGATAAAACCTGCTTTACTCAATCTTGTTATGAGAGAACAATTTTCTGGTATTGGTAATGAAGATCCTGCTGCCCATCTAAATAACTTTGTTGAAGTTTGTGAGATGCAAAAGCATAGGGATATAGATGGTGATATTATTAAGCTGAAATTGTTTCCTTTCTCTTTGAGAGGAAAAGATAAAGAATGGTTGAATTCCTTAACTAGGAATAGTATTGATTCTTGGACTAAATGCAAAGATGCTTTCATTGGAAAATACTATCCTCCTGCTAAGATTATATCTATGAGAAGTGAAATAATGAAGTTTAAACAATTTGATAATGAACATGTTGCTCAAGCTTGGGAAAGAATGAAATCTTTGGTAAAGAATTGTCCCACTCATGGACTGACTGCTTGGATGATCATCCAAACTTTTTATGCAGGATTGAACTACTCTTTAAGGAACCTATTGGATTCTGCTGCTGGAGGTACCTTTATGACCATTACTTTGGGTGCTACAACAAAGCTTCTGGATAATATGATGGTTAACTATTCTGAATGGCATACTGAGAGAGCCCCACAAGGTAAGAAGGTAAATTTTGTTGAGGAAACCCCCTCCTTGAGTGATAAGATTGATATTATTATGTCTATGTTTGTGAATGGGAAATCCCATATTGATCCAAATAATGTTCCCTTAGCTTCTTTGGTTGCTCAAGAAGAGCAAGTTGATGTGAACTTCATAAGAAATAATAATTTTAGCAACAATGCCTACAGGAACAATTTTGGTAACAACAATTATAAGCCATATCCTCCCAACAATGGTAATGCTTATGGAAATTCCTACAACAATAATAGGAGTGCACCCTCTGAACTTGAAGTTATGCTTAAGGACTTTATTAGTAAACAAACTTCTTTCAATAAAACTATTCAGGAAAAACTCTCTAATGCTGAAAGAAATATAGCATCTTTAGCTGAAGCTCAATCTTCTTTAAATAAAATGGCTGCTAAACCTGAAACTAATGATAATCCCTTTGCAGCTACTAATGCCATACAAGTAAGAATTGATGAAAATGTTAGACTATTAGCTGAGTTACATGCTAAGTGGGAAAGAGAAGATGAAATTGCTAGAAACATTAGTGTTTCTACTATCACCACCACTAGTGTTGAGGCTAGTAATAGTTCTACTACTTTAGATGGTAATTTTGATTTTGATCTTGATGGTTGCAATATCTCTGAAGTTATTAAGTTCCTACAAAAGCTTGCTAAAAGTCCTAATGCTAGTGCTATGAACATGGCCTTTACAAAACACATTACTGATGCTCTGATACATTGCAAATGTATCTATAATTTTTGATGTTCCATGCTTGGTTTTATCTACTTTCTTGTGGTTTGTCCACACTTTGGAGTACTTTTCATATGATTTCTTGGACTAACCTATTAACAAGAGCCACAGTGCCAGCTGCCTGTTTTCTGCTGTTTTTGGTTCCAGGAAAGTCAGAAAATGAATATTCTCGGAATTGGACGGGACAAAAGACAAAGTGTCTATTTTTCCGGAAGGCATCAGATGCCAGAATACGAGACGGAGAAGGGCTAGGGGCCGGCCACACCACCTGGCCGCGCGGCCAGGACTGGCCCGCACCAGGGGTGGTCTGGCCGACCCCAGTACCCCCTCGGCCTCTCCTTCCGCCTATATATTACCCTCGCTCGCCTCGCTCCTGGCCGTTGTTTTCTCGTCTGGCTCCCGCGTGCTGCCCGGTTCCCTGTTCCTTGCTCGCGCACGCCGCTCTTCTTGGGCCAGCCCAACTGCCCCGCTTTGCTCGCCTAGCCTGCAGCGCTTCCTGCTCGCTGAGTGCCTCGCGTTGGGCCACTTCTACCGTGCTACACCAGCTGGCTCCCGCGCTTCACTCGCTTGCTCGCTTCGATCGCCCAGGTCGTGTTGCCTCGCTCGCGTTGACCAGCCGCTGGTCGGGAACTGGTAGTTGATACATTGCAAATGTATCTATAATTTTTGATGTTCCATGCTTGGTTTTATATACTTTCTTGTGTTTTGTCCACACTTTGGAGTACTTTTCATATGATTTCTTGGACTAACCTATTAACAAGAGCCACAGTGCCAGCTGCCTGTTTTCTGCTGTTTTTGGTTCCAGGAAAGTCAGAAAATGAATATTCTCGGAATTGGACGGGACAAAAGTCAAAGTGCCTATTTTTCCAGAAGACTCCCGGAGCCAGAATATGAGACGGAGAAGAGCCAGGAGGTGGCCACACCACTTGGTGGCGTGGGCCAGGCCAGGCCGTGCCAGGGGGTGGTGTGGGCCCCCCAGGCACCCCCTCGGTCTCCCTCTTCGCCTATAAGAAGCCTTCTGACCTAAAAACTCCGGGGGAGGGGGGTCGACGTTTTTCCAGAAGGAGTTCCGCTCCGCCGCCACCCCCAGATTCCACGAAACAGCACCAGAAACTCTGTTCTGGCACCCTGCCGGGACGGGGAATTGGAGGAGATCATCGCCATCATCATCACCATCGCTTCTCCATCGACCATCCATGTTTCCCCCATCTATGAGTGAGTAATACCCCGTTGTAGGCTATGGGGATGGTAGGGATTGGATGAGATCGTTCATGTAATGGCATCAGATTGTTAGGGCATGGTGCCTAGTATCTTTTATTAGTGCTTTATGACTTTGTTGCGACTTGTTGTGCTTAATGCTTGTCACTAGGGCATGAGTGCCATGATTTCAGATCTGAACATGTTATTGATACATTATGATAGTATTGTTTAAGGTCTTATCTGCAAGTTGTATACACATGGTGTTGTCCGGAACCAATGGCCCCAAAGTGACAGAAATCGGGATAACCGGAGGGAATGGCTTTGATGTGAGGATCACATGTGTTCACGGAGTGTTAATGCTTTGCTCTGGTGCTCTATTAAAAGGAGCACCTTAATTGCCAGTAGTTCCCTTGAGGCCCCGCTGCAAACGGGCTAGCAGGAAAAAAGATGTTGTGCAAGTTCTCATTGCGAGCACGTATGACTATATATGGAACACATGCCTAGGATTGTCTAGTACTTGGATGCTTTATCTTATTTATCTGCAATTGCCCTATGTTCTGATTGCTATGTGAATTGTCTTGTCCATGCAACGCCCGTCCATCCATCCATATGCCTACCGCACTCGAATCCCACTGTTTACTACTATTGTCACTACTATCTTTACTTTACTATTGCTGCTACTTTGTTATTCCTACTACAAAACTGTTGCTACTGATAAACTACTATGAGCAAGATTGTTTCTAGGTGCAGCTGAATTGACAACTCAGTTGTTAAGGCTTATAAATATTCTTTGGCTCCCCTTGTGTCGAATTAATAAATTGGGTTTCACTTCCCTCGAAAATACTGCGATACACCCCCTATACTTGTGGGTCATCAAGACTATTTTCTGGCGCCGTTGCCGGGGAGCATAGCTTTATTTATCAAGTCCACTTGGAATCACTATTGTTCAAGCTAAGTTTATTTTCGCCTTGTTTGCTTGTTTCTTTATGAAAAATACAAAAAAAGTAGTTCCTACTCTAGTTGTTATTTTCGTTGGTCTGTTATTGTCTTGCTTTATCATGCTTGTTGTCAATGGTTGGTTTCTTTGAAACTGAATCTTATTGGCAAGGTGGGTTCACGGAAGATCAAAAATATTATTATAAGGAACACCGCTTGTCACAAAAAGGGAAACACTTATGGGAACAAATTGATAAATTGTATACCATTGCTAGAAACATGTGCTCTACTTATAATGTTACTTATTGCTATGATAAATCCTGTTGCAGAAAGAGGTATAAACACCTCCCTTTTCAATGTGAGTATAATGATAATGATACCATATCTTATTATGCTAAAGGAATTTATGACTTTTATGATGCGGAACAAATTGAAGAATTTATTGCTTGGAAGGGTGCTTTCGAACTTGCTAGTTTGCTTGAAAATATTGATGATTCACCTTACAAATATGAGGTTTATGGTATACTTAAATTTTGCTTTGATAATTACAAGGATGAAAATGGCTATATTCTTGAATATATTAATAGATGCTTTCCACAAATGGAAGAGACTAATGCCTTGCAGGATCCTATGGAAGAGGAAATTGATGAACCTGAAATCTCATTAGATGAAAAAGAGGAGGAGAGTGATGAACAAAAGGAGGAAGAATGGATTAGCTACCCATGTCTACCTTATAATGAGACTAACTCTTTATCCCTTACATTATTTGATTGTCCTCCATGCTTACTAAGGGAGGATGAATGTTATGTTCCTGAGGATTCTTTTGAAAATGTTTATAATAAAGCTCTAGTGCTTGTAGATCATGAAAAGTATGCTTTATGTGATAGTTATATTGTTGAGTTTATTCATGAGGCTACTGAAAATTATTATGAGAGAATAAAATATGGTTGTAGAAGTTTTCATGGCATTGAAACACCTCTCTATGTGCTGAAAGTTTTGAAGTTACTCTTGTTTTATCTTCCTATGCCTGTCACTTTGTTCTTTGCGAATTTATTTGCAGACACGATTCCTATGCATAGGAAGTGGGTTAGAATTAAATGTGTTTTGAATTTGCTTGTTGATGCTCTCTTTTACTTCAATTCATATTTCTTATGTGAGCATCCTCTCAAACTATCATGCCTGAAGATGATAATATGTCTATTATTCTTGGGAGACCTTTTCTTAAATACTGCAGGAGCTGTTATTAATTGTAATCAAGGGACGGTGACCTTCAATGTTAATGACAAGGAACATACTGTCTATTTCCCCAAGAAGATCGATAGGACTTATGGTTTGAATTCAATTGAACATGTTGAGGGCATTCAAGTTGGAGAAATATATTGTCCCATACCAAGAGAAAAAATCGAAACTATTATGATTGGGACCATTGCTATCAAGGTTGAGGTAACATAATCATTAGTGGAATACAAAGTTTTGTTTCATATGGAATTGTTTTGGTAACAAGACCTGATCAACCTTGTTAACAAAAGGATTTCATTGAACAAAACAATGTTTTCACCATGATTATCTCCACTTACTTCTATTCTATCCATTTTAGTTTTTGCTTATGCCTAACTTAAAGGCGTTAAAGAAAAGTACTTATTGGGAGATAACCCAAAAGTTTTAGATGAGTCTTGGAAGTTATTACTTCAGTAAGTAATAACTGCTCCTTATCCTTTTTATTTGCTTTTTGTGCCAAGAGTAACCTCTAATGAGAGAGAAGTAATGATTGGGAAAGTTGCTGTCCCGAAACAGATTTCTGTGCTTCACCATAAAAATTCGTGTAAAATCTCTGAACGTCCTTTTGAGGCGTGAATTTTTGTGCTTCTGCCCCAGGTTGTTATCTAACTTCCGTTAGTCCAACACTTTTTGATTTGAGCAACAGAAGGTCTTCTAAAATTTTTGTCTTTACCTGCTGGTCTGTTTTGACAGATTTCTGCCATTTTCTGCAATTGCTTCTTGTTGGTTCCTTTTTGAGTTCTTTTGGGGAATTGAGATTTTTGAGGGAAGTTCTACAGTAGATAGTGTTTTAGTGGAAGTTTTATTGGTGTTAGAACTGAATCTAAAGACTTATTATCTTGAGTGCACTAATGTTGCTAATAAAGACTGTGTGAAGTTTTGTATGAAGGAAAAATTTCAGGTATATGGAAGGAATGAGTAATGAGATGAAGGATGGACTAAAGCTCAAGCTTGGGGATGTCACACGTGTCACCCCAAGAAATATCCAAGAAGTACAAGCGTCAAATCTTGGGGATGCCCAAGGCATCCCCTTCTTCATCAATAAAAATCCCAGGTTTCTTCCAAACGCTTCATTTTTATTGTTTCATGCACAGTTGTGTTGTTCTTGGAGCATCTTCTTTTTTGTTTTTAGTTTGCTTGGTTTGCTTAGTTTTCTTGAATAAATTGGTTGGACCCCCTCTTTCATACATTGGTTTTCAAATAGTTTGGTTTGGATTGGAGAAGAGTAGGAAAGTTCATGCTTAAGTGGTAAAGAGAGCTTATTTTTGACTATGGCGTATGCTTTGACATGCCATGCTTGATATTGTTTTGGCTTTATGCTTAGTATTCTTTTCTGTAGCATGAATTGTTATAAACAATTGAGATTGTATAATGTGCCTTGGAAGAATCATGCGTTGTTTTAGCGTATTAAAGCATAGTATTGTGGGATTCTCCTTTGATGCTTTATTTGGGTTGACTTGGCGCATGCTCACACCATGTTATGACTATCCCATGTCACCATAGCCTTTATGATCCTTTAGTTTTCAACTTGTAGTACACTTTATGCTTTGATCAATGATGTTTTGTCGCTCTGCATGATTATGGCCATTATTGCTCTCTTAGTTGGTCGCTCCCAGTCTTTTGCTAGCCTCCGCAACCAAGTATGAGTTCCACTCATGCATCCAACTCCTAAAACCAAGTTATTCCAAAGAGTCCACCTTACCTACCTATTAGCATTTGCTATTTTCCAAGTATATTCATGCTTTTATCTACCTTCCGAATTAAACTTGTTATGAGAAAACTAGTGATTAAAGCTCTCATGAACTTGATGGCACACTTTACTTTTCTTGCCCTTAATAAACTTGAACCATTGTGTCATCTGTGTTGTATATGCTTGCACTTATTTGTTGGGGATTAGCAGAACCATGTTGTCATGGGGAACGCTTTCAACATTGCACTGGTACTTTGTACCTAGTTGATATCATGCTCTTTTGTCTACGGATGTCGTCGGTGTGAAATGAAAGGGGAGTTTGTAAGTCCATGGAGTTATGTATATGTGTTAGAGAAACACATGGGCCACTGGTCTAATCCATGCTGACATGGTGGAAACCTGCAGCGTAACCATAATGAGTTGTCTATGAAGCATCCTTATTATAAAAAAAGAGTCAGTTATTGAGAAAAAAAGAGAAAAAGAAAAAAAAGAGATTATGAAAAGAGGAAAGAGGAAAAAAAGCACCATATTCCCATGGTAAATAAGAAGATTGCTGAGATGCTCGTTGTCTGCTTGCCTTGTCATTTTGATATGGGGATTCTTCCGTATCATCGGGCAAGGGGTACCCCGTTGGCGGTTCTCTATGATACACATGTACTTACGATGACAAGAACTTACCGGTGACTAAACTTGAGTAGCATGAGGAGCGGCCCTCGTATTCAAGGGACATGAGATTTCTAAATTATACTTTGTCAAGCATATACACCATAGTTTGTTCACTTTAACCTTAATCACTTCAAGATGCTTATGATAGGGGCAATGAGAGCTGAAAGATATAAGTACCATAATTTTTGGAAGCTCTTTATGATACTTGAATCCCTACTTCCTTTTATAAAAAGGCCTTTCTTCCACCATTATATTGAGTCTCCATCTTCTACCTTTATGCACCTACTTTGAGAGAATAGTGGCCATTCTTAGTTCTATGTGCATTGTCCCAAGACTAGTTGATTGATGCATAACTTGATATTGCTTGTTTTAAACTATTTGTATCTAGTCACTCTTATGAACTTTGAAGGTGTCCTATGCATTTATATTTGCTACTCTATGAGGGACAAGCTGAATACTATTATGCTATGTTTTCTTTATGTGAAACAAACAAACGTCTTGCAAAGCATTGTTACTCATGAATCTTTTGTTTGTGCCTTTTCATGTTGCATCATAGTTTCTTTGTCTTATTGCTAGAACTTTGTCTTTCATGTTATGATTAAAGTACTATAATCCCAGCTATAATGTTTTACAAATACTTTGATCAAGTTTATGATGGTGCATGTCACCTCAAAAATTATTCTTTCTTTTTATCACTTACCTACTCGAGGACGAGCAGGAGTTAAGCTTGGGGATGTTGATACGTTGCAAACATATCCATAATTTTTGATGTTCCATGCTTGGTTTTATCTACTTTCTTATGTTTTGTCCACACTTTGGAGTACTTTTCATATGATTTCTTGGACTAACCTATTAACAAGATCCACAGTGCCAGTTGCCTGTTTTTTGCTGTTTTTGGTTCCAGGAAAGTCAGAAAATGAATATTCTCACAATTGGCCCGGACAAAAGCCAAAGTCGATATTTTACCGGAAGACTCACAGAGCTAGAAGACGAGACGGAGAGGGGCCACATGGTGGCCACACCACCCCTAGGCGCGGGTCCCCTCTGGTCGCGCCACCAGGTGGTGTGGGCCCCCTGGCCGCCCACCGACCTTGCCTCTTCGCCTATAAGATGCCCCCCGATGCAAAAACCCTAAATCGTCAAGCCTCCAGCCACGAAAAGTTTCGCAGCGCCGCCGTCACCGAAGGGGAGATTCGGGGGACAGAAAGTCTCTGTTCCGGCACCCTGCCAGGACGGGGAAGTGCCCCCGGAGCCATCTCCATCGATCTCCACCACCATCTCCATCACCATTGTTGATTCCCATGATGATGAGGGAGTAGTTCTTCCTCGAGGCTAAGGGTTCTACCGGTAGCTATGTGTTTATCTCTCTCTATGCATGATCATATTGTGATCATGTGGTTTGTAATCAAGTAGATCTACCTTGCTACTCAAGTGCTTTAATAGATCTCTGCTCTCCCCATGTGTGTGAAGTTGACAGTGTGCACACCATGGTGGCACTTAGGCTAGAGATTGCAAATACTTGTTATGAGTTATATTTGGAGTTGGATGTCTTTATGAAATTGTGGTGTTTGTTGGACCCATCTAGTACTCAAGGTGACAGTGTGGGGTTATCTAGATGGGAAAGATGAACTTTAAGGTGTGCTGTTATATCCCTACCAACAATTAGAGTGTCCAACCGGAGAGTAGTTCAGCGTAGTATCATAAAGAAGAATATATTTATATGGGAGTGTTCACTAGTGAAAGTATGATCCCTAGGCCTTGTTTCTAAGCATTGAAACACCGTTTACAACTAGATCTATTACATGTTTGCTTGTTGCTATCTTTATTTCAGTTTTCCTTTAGTCTTTTCTCACATCAACCACACGCCATCAAGCTATTTTCTTGCACCGTTACCACTTATAATTATCTATACCACTTGTATTTCACTATCTCTTCGCCGAACTAGTGCACCTATACACCTGACAAGTGTATTGGGTGTGTTGGGGACACAAGAGACTTCTTGTATCTTGATTGTAGGTTGCTTGAGAGGGATACCTTTGACCACTTCCTCCCTGAGTTCGATAAACCTTGGGTGATTCACTTAAGGGAAACTTGTTGCTGTTCTACAAACCTCTGCACTTGGAGGCCCAACAACTGTCTACAAGAATAGAAGTGCATAGACATCAAAGCTTCAAGCAAATGATCTTCTAGAGATGCTTCTCTTGAACTTGCCCTTCTCAACCTTGATGACGATCACCACTTGATGTCATCCTCTCATGGGCTATATGAGATCTTAACTTTTGAAGCATGCCCGTGGAAAGATACCTACATATAGAAAACGCAAAGGCACATATATAATGGGTTAGTTCATGATGCATATATGACAAGGCTTACCATACCACAAGATCCGTGTGGTACATTCTTTATGCTTCATGTGTTGACCAACTTGAAATCACTCTTCACTCTTTGTATTGGTCAACCAAGTATCTTCTCATGCTCCATCTCAATATCCTGAGGTACATAAAGAATTCTTCATTTGATTACATGCTCTAAATCTTAGTCAACCATAGCTCAACTAATGAGGCTATCATGACACCGACTTAGAGCCATATCTTGAATTCTTCTATTGAGATCACACTCTCAAGATCTTGAACATGTCATATTGTTCTCTTCAATTCGATGATCTTGATGCCAAAACTCAAGGTATATATTTATCTTCATGGCATTCATACTTGAATCCAACATATGGACTATAAGCATGACCTATGGAATATTCCTTCATATAAAACTCAATGAAAACATTAGTCCATAGGGATTGTCATTAATCACCAAAACCACACATAGGGGCAATTACCCTTTCAATCTCCCCCATTTTGGTAATTGATGACAATCGCAACAAGAGGGTTTATATAATGAATATTGGAAACAAGTACGCAACTTATCTAAGAATAAGTTGTATACAAGAGGTTGTATTTGATATGGTTAAGTAACCCAAAGATACTAGCCCATATCAAAACTGATTCTACTCACACAAACTACAACTAATGCAAGAGATGTGAGTAGAACCAACATATATAGAGCAAACTCCCCCACAATATATGCACGTGTGATGAACTTGAATTTCATTGCATACATTGTCAAGCATAACCTTTGGGAGATTTTCCACTATATATTCAACCATGCAATACATAATAAAGACGAAATGCATGAAAGCCAAACACTTAAGAACTAACCAATCTTAAGTACAAAACCATTTCCCTTAAAACCCTCTAAACTTCTCCCCATTGACAACAAGTGCCAAAATGGATGACAAGGTTAGAAGGACAATATAGCGTGAGTTCCTACCCAAGGTGTGCATTACTCGTAATATGAGTGAAATCATATGCACATATCCAATGACGAATACTTGGAGGAAATCAAACTATATTAAGGATCAAATATTGCTAAAAGATAATAAGGTGAAGAAACTTCAACAGATGAAGCAAGCAATCAAAATATCCAAATAATCTAATGGACAAATAGTGCTCTAAATTAAATAAGGAAGCTCCCCAAGGTTCGTGCATAAATTAGTTGTTTCATTTGAATACAATATGCACAAACATGGAATCCTCACTCCCTCTGTATCATTTAGAACACAACCAAGATACAAGGAGTATAGATATAAATCAATATACTTTTCAAGACAATCTTATGTCCAAAAGAAACCAAATATGAGATATGAGTGCATGAAGATGCAATGAAAGTGAACCGAGCACTCATAAATCAAGACCTTACCAATACCATAAAAAAATAAGAGGATAAGAGCGAGGATATCAAGGCGAGAGATTAACACTCTTGTGTATATAAGTTTCTAAGTGGACAAAACATGAGAATAGTCCACAAAGAAACATGCATACATAAGAGGTTAAAAAATAAGGATACATGATATTCAAGAGGAAGTAATAAGATATACCAAAAAGGATATTTTGCTTAAGTGAATATATAGCCCATGGCTCTATTTTGTCTTATGGTATATCAAAGAACTTCACCAAAGAAAAACAAAAACCTCAAAAACATCACAACTAACACTAAGGGAACTAATGCTAGTTGGGATATTTTGAGAAAGGCAACAAGTATCAAAATGAAGGATTCAATGCAATTTCAACAATATTGCACATGAGAGTACTTTGAGGAATTGATATGCAATAAATTGCTAGAAGGCATATTTGGGATTGGTGAATCATGAGCCTGATTTTATATACTCCCCATTATATGCATCATATCAAATTACTCACATAAGCAATAAGGACAGAAAAGTCTTTCAAAGATCCTTGCAAGAACCGCAACATTTACAAACAAATAAATTCATGCCAAGATGCAACATACAAGAGATTGGATGGAAGAATAGTATACATGAATAAGATACTTGTTACCGAGATAGCAATGGTATGATGTAGTAGATAAGAATTATTCAATCATCCTAGCTTGGCTCCAACTATCATGTTGTGACAACACCTTTCTTATAGATGAGACAAGCATCCATTGCATCTCCAATGTACCTAAAACAACATTCAAGTACATCTTTGTCCCCAAACTTATTGGGTCCAAAGTGGTTAGACTAACCACAACACATAGGACATACTCCATAAATGTGCATATTTAGAGATGAAATTTGAGTTTCATGCACATCATAGCCGTTTGAGGATTTTATGGAGTATATCCTATATACTGGATCAAAGAAAGCAAAACATGATATAAGATATACATTTAGTAAACATGCATGCACGAGACTTTCAAGAACCAACGAAGATATAATTTGGACAAAACACCAAAATATTCAAGAAGGCATACAAGGTGCAAAAAAACACATTTGTTGTCCAAACTATATCAGAGAATCAAATCAACACAAGATTTGTTCAACAAAGTTCAACAAATGAACCAAGAAAAAACTATTGAGCATAAAAGATGAGATAAAAACACAAATGCTCAAAGATTTATCTCATTCAAGCAAATAACATAGAGAAGAAATAATGAGATAACAAACTCCCAAAAGAGCAAGCTTTCAACAAATAAACCAAACCCTTAACACTTTTCACAACAGCACAAGGTTCCAAAAATAAAAGGTTTGACTTCCACTAAAACACATTTGATAATAATCAAAAACATCATCAAAGAGATGTTCAAAAGCCAACGAAGACAAAGGGAGCCACAACAATTTTTGGAAAAGAGAATAAGGCAATAAGAGGTGAAATCCAAGGTGAAGATGATCCACAAATGCTACCACACACAAGTGTATCAATTGTCGAAGACAATGAGTGTAAATTGATTTCCGGTGGTATATTGCACGAATATTAAAGATAAATCTTCACAATAAAAAGCATAGGATAGTAATAAAAAGATTAAGCACTATGCAAATATAGAGATTCTTGATAGCTTTAACTAGTTACACAATCATGCAAAGAAATAATTAGAACAACTTGAATAAAATGGTCTCCCAAATAAGATATAGAGATATGCCTTTGAGGAAGGCCACACCAAGAATTTCTTACTCAAACAAAGACCGAAAAAATAAGCAATAAAAGCTTCTAACAAAAATAGGACCTTGTTTGAGCTAACATGCCACCTAGATACAAGATAATCAACAATATCAACTCTAAGTGGCACCATGATGGCTGTGAAATACCACCTCTTTTAGCCATATAAATTGTGCCATTTATCTCTCATATCATGTTTCTTCCAGCTATAGCTATGCCTTATATGCATGATTTCTATTTCTCATTTACTTTCATATGAGCTTTACACATTTAGTAGTTTAGGTAGAATTTTATCACTTTCCCTTGTATATGACATGTGTGTAGGTGTTGATGATGATTATGGATAAAACAAAGGCAAAAGGAACAAAGAGAGCATAGTATGGAGGAGCTGCAGGGACCAGACTTAGCCATTTGAGAGGTTGAAAAGTGAAATTTTCCAACTTCTCAAAATAAATATCCAAGACCACAAGGTTGTAGCCCTCGACGAACGAACTAAACGAGCACAAGAACACCCAAAATGGAGTTCGTATGAAGAAATGGTGGCCAAAATACTAAAGGGGGCAGACAGTTTAACGAGCAACTATACGACCGGAGCTATTATTTTGGTCGTATAGCTCCACCCGTATAGTTGCCAAAAAGCTCATAAACGACGGGATTTCACCCTAGAAAAGCTCCAGAACCTTACCTAAGTCATATGACGGTATTGGGGGAACCCTAGGGCACCCCCCAAGGCCTATATAAAGGAGGGAGGACCAAAGAGAGAGCCACCAAGTCATATCCTCCACCACGGCGGAGCCCTGCCGCCATGCCTCTGCCATAGCCGCCTCCAAACAGATCTACACCATCACCATCACACAAGAGGAGAAGGGACTAGGATCTTGAAGGCCTCCACATCGATCTACATTGTCATCTTCATCAAAAACGTCTCCATCACCGACCCCCTTTGGTTACTTGTTGTAATTCTAGATTGAATCCTGGATTTGCACTTGTCTTCAATTGTATCATCATACTTCATCTATATTCTATCCATGATGTTGATTTTTTTTGGAAAGGAGCATATATTAATATCAAAAGATACCAATTACACCCAGCCTCTGCAACAACACATCGCCCTAGCGGCCATACGGATGCACACGGCCAAAAAAGAGAAGAATTACAAAAAAGAAAAGTCCCGCTACAGTGACCCATTCATTGAACCAGTAGTACAACCACCACCAAGACAACACCAGAAGTCCAGCTTCTCCAAAAGCGACGCCTCCAAGAAGGGAACAGTGCACAAACACCGTCATCGCCCCGATCATAGATCTTAGGTTTTCACCCTGAAGAAATTCCATGCTCTCAAAATACCTTCAACAAGGCCATTGCCAGGCACAACCAATTAAGGCCAGACCCTGGGTTTTCACCCTGAAAGGTAGGACTGTGAACCTCTCCTGTGCAGCCGCCCCCACTCGCATGCCACTGCTCCAGGTCTCGAGTCACCAAGCCAATTCATCATCACCTCCTAGACTCAAACCACCATAGTCAGTCCTCAGATATCGGTCTCCATGATATTCTCTGTCAGCACCATGGAACGAGAACATGCCCGATGATATTAATAGCCAATAGAGCTTCTAAGTGCACCCTCTGAACCCAAACAGCCAGAAAAAACATGGGTACGCCCGACCGAATACCTTCCGATCCAGCAATCTCCAGGCATGATGGGCCCATGGGAGTTCGTAGACATAGCCTTCCGAAACTCGACACTCCGACCAGATTAATGAAGACACGCATCAAGTAGATCTTCATCTTGGTGTGAGAAGAATCCGAGGACAACCTCCTTTATTCAAACTGAGCCGGTAGCCCCCTCGCCACCTGCCGGTAACCTGCAAGATCTGCTGCACCAACCGTAACAGCAGCCCTGTGGCTAGGCCGGTAATGAGAGAGACGACAACAAAGCAGAGTCGACCCCTCCCATATCCAGCCCTACCAGCAGTGAAGAAGACCGGGGAGGTAGCATCGGAGCCCTAGATCTAAAGATCTAGGGTTTCCAACACCAGCCAGCTTGGCCCTGGACTTCCACCGCCTATCATGGCGCCACCGGGAGGGATCTCCACCACCACCCCGGCCAAGGGCGCCACCCTGGCCGCTAGCCGTCGTCGAACCGGCCACATCTGCCCTAGAAGCCATGCCGGTCAACTCCGGCCTCCACCCACCGCAAACCACCTTCGGTGGCCGGGCCCGCCGCCACCACGGCAAGGCCGGTGGCAGCGGCGGCGAGAGGAGCAGCAGCGGTGGAAGACTTTGGGTGGAGTGTGGCGATGCCTCCGGTGTCACCCTAGGGTGCGACACTAGGAGGGATTGCTAAGATCGTAAAGGAGTTTTTCTCCATGATGTTGATTGCTTTCATGTGTGAGTAGTTTCCTTTGTTCTTGGGGAGATGGAGAAACCCTAGTATGAGATTGAATTGAGATAAATATTATTATGTGATATTGTTCATTATGTGTCTGTGTTAATTGTTTTCATCTTGATGTTGGGAGTTGTGCACCTCCTTAATATTTGCCTCTTGCGGGGACTTGATGAAGGGGATTACTTGTTGGTAGACAGAAGGATGATGGTACTTATTGTGACTATAAAGTAGTTGTCATTCTTTACGTACTAACTTGGGGAATCAAGGAGAACTCACCAAGCCATGTCCATGCCACGGGAGAAATCCCTTAATAGCGCGGTAACGCGATGGTTGTCGGTTATCGTCTTATGTGGTTATGAGGATGATGTGTGCAAAGGTTGCTAGCTATTCGTCCATATATGGAGCTCCTCCCACGCATATCATAAATGGTCTTATTCATTATAATATTTTTGATCACTCTTTCTAATTACTAGCGGTGGATCCACTACTCCTTGAGAACTCTTTCCATCATCTTGCAGACTTTCATAATCATACTTGCATGCTCTTGTTTACTTACAGCTTTAGTTTACTTGTTGTTCTCTTATTTGAAAACCCAAAAATATCATTTACACAAAACTCGTATTTTATCTTCTTACTTAGAATGTTATTTAGCATTACTATTTCAGTATTTAGTTCAAAGAGTTATTAGACCTCAGACTCCTGCTCCCTGTGGGATCGATATCTTTATTTCAAAACTAGCTACAAACGATCTGTGCACTTGCAGTCATCAAGCTATTTTCTAGTGTCATTGCTAGGGGGCTAAGCATTGTAGGTCTTTTAGCATTTGTTTATTTATTTTAGTTTTGCTAGATTTTGTTTTAAGCTTTCTTTATTTGCTGCATTTGTATTTTGCTTTTGTTTACAAACCAAAAACCCATAAAAATATTTGTTACTAATCATGTCTTCCAAGAAGAATAGTCTTGAACAGGAGAAGCTCGCAAAGAAGGAGAAGTTGCAAGAAATATTGAATCAATGGCTGGCTCTGGTGAATGATTATACATCCATGCTATGTTCCTCATACCGGTTTTCTTGTAGATTCTGTGGATCCAAAGATCATATCGCGTACCAATGTAAGTATAACATTGATCCCGCATTAGAATCTTATAATAGAAATGAGTTTAAAAGCTTAGTTGATATGGAAGTTCTAGAATTTGCGCTTTATACTGGTTGTTCATAATTGTTTTCTTCTATAAAAAATAATATTCAAAAAAGATGCCAAGAGGTTGATGAAATAATTGAAGAAGTTTATCCTATATATTCATGTTGTCGTGAGTACTTTATGGATAATGTTTTAGCTTGCACTGTTTATGAGCGGGTTTCAGTCCGCATGGAAAAGCCTAGCCTTTTGCAGGATCAAAAAGCTAAAGAGAAGGCAACATCATATGAAGAACCTCCACCGAAACTGCATGAACACATTGCTAATAAAGTGGTGGCACTTAATATTGCACCCTCTCAACTAGTGGAAGGTAAGCCCGAAGGTAAGACTATCGTTGAGCTACTCGTGGATTATCTTAGTAAGAATGAAGAGGAGCAACTTGATCAACCACTTGAATCTCCTACTTCTGAAAATAACTTTCCACACACAAATAGTATGCATGCAAACGATATCTCATTATCTAGTAATGATTTCTATAAGTCCCAAACTTATGATGATTGTTCTGAGAAGGAACTAGAAAATGAATCTTTCTATGAATATTGTGATGCTATTAACATGGGACAGGAAATCCCATTGGATAAGGATGAAGTTCCTTCCCAAGAAGAGGATGAACACAAAGAAGAACTGCTAATCCTTGAGGATATGCAACTACTGGACATGTGGAAGCAGGTGGATTACTGTTCTGGTAATTTGTTAAAATTATTCGAAGGGATGAGGCAATATAATAAGCCTAACAAGCTCTATGATTATGAATGCATTCCTCTGTTTAAGGGATTTTTATCAATCGATACTCACATAAATGGTAATAATGTTAAACTCTTGGAATACATAGTTTATGAAGGGTCTCATGAGCTTCTTAGGAAAATTGGCATTATTATGAAAAGTAGTGATAATGAGGATTTAGCAAGGTATCATAATATTATGGATTATATTGTCAATTATTGTCAAGAACATTTTAGTGGGAATGCACTTGTGATGAAGAGCAAGGAGCTATGTAAAACAATAGTTCCTGAAACTAACATTTTGCAGGAACCACTGGATAACAAGGAGGAACACCAAAAAGGTGAGGTTGAAGACAAACATCATTCTACTAGTAATAAGTTTGTTTATGATGCCTCAGTCTCTAGTAATGATTCTTATTGTGTTGAAACTGAAGATAATCTGCGGAGGCTTTATGCCTAGATACTCATTTAGAGAACACTAATAATGATGAACCGGAGATAAATCCTTGTAGTATTAATGAGCAGGTTTTGGGAGAGAACATCTTTGATGAAACATTTGTTGATGATACTTCTTTTTGTGATTGGATTGATAACTCTAGAACTGATGAACTTGATGGTAAGGGTGATGAACTAGAGAATAGAGACACTTTTGAATTTTTCCTTGCTACTAAAGATGAGTATTATGAAGTGTTTCCTCGTGATAGTGTAGCCCAAGAAGAGTACTATGAATTATATCCCGATGATGCTATCAAAGGTAAAATGTTTGACTTTACATGTAAATATCTAATCCTTTTGTTGAATCTATCTAGGGAGGTATGCTCACCACACATGGCACATCAATCATCATTTGTGAGCAATAACACATTTATCTACAAGACTCTGATGCACCGCAAGCGGGTGAGACTTCGACCATGCTATAATAGTAAGTGCTCCAAACCTCTTTTGGAGGTAAGAATAAATAATTCTCTGGCTCCTGTCTATTGAAATCATATTGGAGAAAAGCCTGGCTACTTGGTTATAAGAAAGCGCTTCCCAGGAGGCAACCCGGAAGTCATTAGGTGTCTTTCTTAGTTTTGTGTCTTGAGTCTTCATGCATTCATGTTGCATTGGCATTTTTATTCTTTGCATGATTTGCTCTTAGAGTTATCTTGTTGTAGTTTTCAAAAGGTAGAATTTATTGTTACTATATGTTGTTGTTGGTCGAAAATTAAAGTTATTATTTTACTATCAAAACAAGGCATATCACTAAGTTTTAGGATAAGAAAGAATTCTCGAAGAAATAGAATTTTTTTGATGCATACAGAGAGTTTAACGACCAACTATACGGCGAGAATAAAAATTCCGGTTGTATAGTTCCGGTCGTATAGATATCTTTGCAATCGACAATTTTTCTTTCATATGTACTGATAGTTTAACGACCAACTATACAGCGGGAATAAAAATTTTGGCCGTATAGTTCCGGTCGTATAGATATCGATGCATTTGTATATTTTTTTCCCAGTTACAAACAGCTTGACGACCAACTATATGGCAGGAACATTTTGTTCCAGCCGTATAGTTGCGCCCGTATAGCTGCGCCGCCAGGAGGAAATCCTAATATTTTGACAGAAGGCCAACTATACGGCGGGAACACATTGTTCCTGCCGTATAGTTGCGCCCGTATAGTTGGGAAACCCCCTCAAACGCCAACTAGAAGGTAACCAATGCTCAAAATTTTATTCTTTCTTCTTCTAAAAACCTCGAAACACCACCTGGGAGCTTCTCCCATGATCTAGAGAAGCCGAGCATATGTAAGCAATAAATTTGTACCTCAGAAACCTCCTAGACTGTAATTCTCTATAGAAGTTCATGTTTTATTTCTTACTTTCCTTTTATCGGCGGGGTAAACGAACTATGTTTGTATACCAAACTGATGCATTTTATTTTCTGTATTATTTTTGCAGGGACTTGAACCCTGTGTGATGATATGTACGGTAGTGCCGACCATGCAAACAACCACATGAGCCACTTGGTTACTTCAATTCAATGCTTCGACAATCAGTGTCTGGTAAAACCTTCCAACTCGAACCTCTTTTATTAAGCACATAGGGGCCACACACTCGTGTTTCATATTTTTTCTCACTTGCACTTCATCAAAATCTGGGAGTATGTACAACTCTTGGACTTAGTTTGTTGACTTAAGCGTGGTGCTTAGGTTGATGAACCGACTCAGTGGGACTTGTATCTTTATCACTTGTGAGCTAAACCCGTGTCTTCAGAAACACAAAAATATTTTGTTTTCTTTTTAGTTTTTAAGCAGGTCCTCAAGGAAGGCACACCGGGCCATATCAAGAAATACATGTTGAATCAAAGGTTCTTTGTCCATCAAAAGAGAGATTACTTGTACCTCAATGGTAAAGTGTGTCACCCTTGTTTTCAACTAAGCTTGGGGAGGTAACCACTTATCACACTCTCTTTTGGAAACTGTATTTTCTCTTTTCTTTTGGTGATATACTCAAGTTTGGTTCTTGCAAAGTTCTAAGCTTGGGGAGGTTACTCCTACATGTGTAGAGTCTTGTGCAATGTTCGTATTCGATGAAGGTTTAATGCAATCATGTATCCCGCTGTTTTTGAATGCTTGTTTAAGTGAGTCTAGTTCTGTATTCATATGGGGATACACTTGCTCATGACAGGAACCATAGGAGGTGACTTAGAGCTTGTATGCATCTTGCCAAATTGTTTATCAAGCTTGTGACACTATTTGTGATCCTCTAGAAAACATTACCACAATCTCTACACTTGGAAAGAACGAATACTTGATCAAGATCTTTTGAAATTTGTCAGTTGTCATTAAATAGCTTTGTCTTAAATGAATAGGTTATGCTTAACCCCATAATGTCAAAACAATAGACTTGATAATTTGCTTACGGAAGGAGATGTCAATTGGAAATGATATTTCGAAGTTTTGAATTCTATGCTAAATAAGGTGTTATTTAATTGTCTTAAGAGTTTAGCCTTAAAGATACTCAACACAATAGATGTGATGATCGACTTGATAGTACTCTTTGAAATGATTTGTTTGAAGAAACTAATATTCAGCGGTAATTGAGATGCATACCAAATCTTGACCTGTTGATTAAAGTATGATATTGCTTTACGCGTGTCTGCACCACTGTCGCACAACATGGGATGCTAACAACTCCACTGGCCTTTGAACAATCCAAAAAGAGGAAACTCTTGGAGTTTGGCTATGATTTTCCCAACATATGTAGCAGAAATGCTATATTTGGGTATGCATTGGTATTCTCATGGGCCTACGTTCAAAGCAAAAGATGGAATATCCTCTGACTGTTATGAGAAATCATTATACCTAAAAGGGAAACCTTGGTAATGGTCACGAGTATCCATTCTTAGCCTACACAGTCTGATTAAACACACTAAGTTTTGGCATGATCTCATTACTGATGAACTGAAGTTTTATAAAGACAAAGCATAGAAAATGAGTGCTTGATAGCCATGATTCATTGATGTGGATGACCAAAAGAGACACTCTAATGCTATCCTTCTTTTGACATGTTCTCGCATTTCCTTTTGGCATAAATCTCGTTACTAAGAGATAAACTTTCTGAAAGCCCAATAACTGATGTTTGCACTTGAGAGCCTTAACTAGATGACATGATTGGGTAGACTTTATTCCTATTTATGCTTGACATCTATTTGTGACTAAGTTTTGCCTCATAAAAAATAATGATATGAAAAGTTATACAAAAGGTGCAATAAGAGGATCACAAGTTTGTCTGCAAGTAGATTCACTGTTGACATGGAGCATATAAGTTTTGATGAAACTTTAGTGGTCTTTATAACTAATCTTGTGTTGCCTTGTATGAATACATGTTTTCTCTCTTCAAGCTTCTAGAAGAAATAAGGATGCAAGACATTGATTTCCAATGATAAGCTATTTCACAACCATTAATTAATTACCGACCGTTCCTACTCGAGGACGAGCAAGGTCTAGCTTGGGGAAGTTGATGGCTGTGAAATACCACCTCTTTTAGCCATATAAATTATGTCATTTATCTCTCATATCATGTTTCTTCCAGCTATAGCTATGCCTTATATGCATGATTTCTATTTCTCATTTACTTTCATATGAGCTTTGCACATTTAGTAGTTTAGGTAGAATTTTATCACTTTCCCTTGTCTATGACATGTGTGTAGGTGTTGATGATGATTATGAATAAAACAAAGGCAAAAGGAACAAAGAGAGCATAGTATGGAGGAGCTACAGGGATCAGACTTAGCCATTTGAGAGGTTGAAAAAGTGAAATTTTACTTCTCAAAATAAATATCCAAGATCACAGGGTTGTAGCCCTCGATGATAGAAACTCAACGAGCCCAAGAACACCCAAAACGGAGTTTGTATGAAGAATTGGCGGCCAAAATACTAAAAGAGGCAAACATTTTAACGAGCAACTATACGGCCGGAGCTATTATTTTGATCGTATAGCTCCGCCCGTATAGTTGCCAAAAAGATCGGAAACGATAGGATTTCGCCCCAGAAAAGCTCCAGAACCTTTCCTAAGTCATATGACGGTATTGGGGGAACCCTAGGGCACCCCCAAGGCCTATATAAAGGAGGGAGGTGCAAAAGAGAGAGCCACCAAGTCATATCCTCCACCACAGCGGAGCCCTGCCGCCGTGCCTCCGCCATAGCCGCCTCCAAACAGATCTACACCATCACCATCATACAAGAGGAGAAGGGACTAGGATCTTGAAGGCCTCCACATCGATCTACATCGTTATCTTCATCAACAATGTCTCCATCATCGACCCCCTCTGGTTGTAATTCTAGATTGAATCTTTGATTTACACTTGTATTCAATTGTATCATTATACTTCATCCATATTCTATGCATGATGTTGATTGCCTTCATGTGTGAGAAGTTCCCTTTGTTCTTGGGGAGGTGGAGAAACCCTAGTATGAGATTGAATTGAGATAAAGATTATTATGTGATATTGTTCATTATGTGTCTGTGTTAATTGTCTTCATATTGATGTTGGGAGTTGTGCACCTCCTTAATATTTGCCTCTTGCGGGGACTTGATGAAGGGGATTACTTGTTGGTAGATGGAAGGATGATAGCACTTATTGTGACTATAAAGTAGTTATCATTCTTTACGTACTAACTTGGGGAATCAAGGAGAACTCACCAAGCCATGTCCATGCCACGGGAGAAATCCCTTAATAGCGCGGTAACGTGATGGTTGTCGGTTATCGTCTGTTGTGGTTATGAGGATGATGTGTGCAGCGGTTGCTGGCTATTCGTCCATATATGGAGCTCCTCCACACATATCATAAATGGTCTTATTCATTATAATATTTTTGATCACTCTTTCTAATTACTAGCGGTGGATCCACTACTCCTTGAGAACTCTTTCCATCATCTTGCAGACTTTCATAATCATACTTGCATGCTCTTGTTTACTTACAACTTTCGTTTACTTGTTGTTCTCTTATTTGAAAACCCAAAAATATCTTTTACACAAAACTCGCATTTTATCTTATTACTTAGAACGTTATTTAGCATTACTATTTCAGTATTTAGTTCAAAGAGTTATTAGACTTCAGACTCCTGCTCCCTGTGGGATCGATATCTTTATTTCGAAACTAGCTACAAACGATCTGTGCACTTGCAGTCATCACACCACCTCATATGTTCACATTTCCTAGGATTATGATATGCAAAAGAAGCATATTACTCCCCCATAATGTGATAACCAATTTTTCTCAATAAGAGGAAAAACAACCTCAACTAGAGATAATTAATGGACATTTAGAATTTGAATTTCTCATGAGTATGACACACCACATAGTGACTAGATAAGCTTGCAATATCAATACTAAGTGGTAGTACTCATGTACACACATTTTAAGGTTTGAGAGATGCGTGAGGCATACCATTCACCAAAATGGGATGTTCCATTAACCACTCGAAAAGAGCCAAATAAGATATTATCAACATGCATTAGAGGCTCAAAACAAAACACACGAATAAATGATGTGCCAAACACCTAGATATACTTGAATACACAAAATAATAAAGCATGAGGGACAATAAATACAAACACATACTTGGTACAAAACCAAAAACATGTAAAGGGGCAAGTAACTTACAATATAAAAGAGTTAAGTTCGAGTTACCGCAAAGAGGCGCATTGGGTATATGGTAGGGAGATGATAATTCTTATAACTTAGCTTCATAAAATATAATATATGAAGTTCACTTAATTCTTCATGAGTTAGCCAAGTCTCCAATGCCCTCCACAAACACCTATTGATCAAGTTTGAGCTTGTTGGTCCCCAACCAAGTTGGGTCCTCAGAAGTTAGTCACAATAGGCTTGGCAACCCAAATGGTTCTTTTCTTAACACCACTTTGAGTTCCAACAAACTTGGCAAACACATTGCCATCCTTATCCTTCCCAAGAGAATAATCATCAACAACAATTATAGGGTTAGATAAGGTACAATTTGAACATGAAGAGGCAAAGTGCCCCTTCACACGACATATGTAGCAACAAGTGCTCCCCTTTTTCTTCTGCATTAATTTCTTTGCTTGGGGAGACTTATCTTGATTCTTCTTGGGAAGTGGCCTAGATTCAACTAGAGGTTGATATTTGTCTTAATCCTTGAACTTGTGGTTGCTTCCCTAGTTGCTTCTCACTCAAGTGCTTTTTATTTAATGGACAAGATCTTACATGATGTACTACAACCTTGCACTTGAAGCAAATAATCTTGGCCGAATTCTTTACTTGGTCTTTGCCGTTCTTATTGTTTCTCTTGGACTTGTTCTTGTTATTGGAGTTGAATCCAAGTCCACTTTTATCATTGGGGGATTTTTACACACAAAATATTATCGAGTGTGGATTTGCTTTCATGACTCTTTTCCAAGTATTTCTTCAAAGAAGTGACTTGGGCCTTGAGCTCTTTGATTTCCTCTACATGGTTAGTAGAAATAGAGGTACTAGAGGAAGTAGAAGCTTCATTGTTAGAGAAACAAGGCAAATCAAGTAATCCAACACAAGGTTTATCAATAGTATGACAAGAAGGATCACTAGGACTAGCACATGGCAAAATAGCATTTTGAGTAGAAGTTGTGCTAATGTCCAAATGAGGCTCACAAGATGTTACCTTAGTGATACTTGACTCATGAGCTAACTTTAGCCCATCATAGGATATTAGAAGATCATTATGAGAGGTCGAGAGCTTTTCATGAATTCTTACCAATTTCCCATAATTACTAGTTAGAAACTCAAGTTGAGCCCTTAGCTCAATATTCTCCTTTAACATAGATGCTTCACAAGAATTAGAGTTAGTAGCACTAGCGTCATTAATAGATTTTTCATTTTCATTTTTCATTTCCAACTCCTCTATGGTTTCCATTTGTTTAGTTATGGTGTCCATAACATGTTTAAGATAAGCAACGGCCTTATTATTACCACAAAGAGAGGTACACAGAAAGGTCAACTCAAGCACATGTGAGCACTATCATCATTGCTATTATCTAGAAAAGATATGTTGGGATCCAAAGTAGGAGATACCTTTGGTCCTCTTGCCATAAGGCACATGTGAGCACAGGAGGATGAAGACGAGGATATTCTTGAATCTTCATTCATGATCGTGTCTTGCTCCATAGGGTGTTTGATTTCCTCTACATTGTTAGATACACAACTAGAGGAAATAGAAGCATTTTGTTTATTGGAACAAGACAAATCAAGCATATCATCTACACTAGTACTCAAATAATTTATAGGAAATATGCAAGGACTAGGAACACAAGGGGATATATAATTATCGTTGCAAGAAGTGCTTAAGTCCAAACTCTCTACACCATTAGCATTTATAGAACATGAATCATTGGTGTAAAGAGAACCACTACCATCATTACATATGATTTCTCCACTCACCATGCCATTACCTTGTGACTTGTCACATGTAGGTGAAGTGGAGGGAATTAAGATCTCATCGTGGCCGGAGGTGGAAGGCACTTGGAGCTCTTCATGATGTGAAGGAGAAGAGAGCTCCTCGGAGATACCATCAACCCTATGAGAAATGGACCCACCAAATATTTGTTTAAGCTTGGTCCACATCTCATGAGATGACTTGCGCTTCACAGTCGTCAAGAACAAATTAATTGTGGGGCTCAAGGAGAAAAAGAGCTTATTGGATACTTGAGCTTCGAGATGTAAATTTTTCTCATCCTCTAAATATAGATTTTCAAGATCCATCGGAGGAGAAAAACCTACATCTAGAAATCGCTCAATATTTGGACACAAGGTCCGAAGATTACAAAGCAAGCAATTTCTCCACAAAATATAATTTGTCCTAGCAAAGATAATTGTGTCATTGTGCACTATACTACTAACCGACATCTTTACACTCTAGGCGGTGAAGCCTAAACAAGGAGAGACCTTGCTCTGATACCAATTGAAAGGATAGAGATGTCGCCGAGGGGGGTGAATAGGCAATTTCAAAACTATTACGGTTTTGGCTTGATAGAATGCGGGATTAAACTAACGTTTATTTTACAAGCACAAAACCTAAAAACACTAGGCTCAACTAAGTGCACCAACAACAAGTTAAGCTAAGAAAGATAGCACAAGATAAATATACCACAAGTGATAGGCAAGATATAAGTACTTCAAGCTTGGCTATCACAAGGAAAGTAAGCTCGGGTATAGAGATAACCGAGGCACGTGGAGACGAAGATGTATTCCCGTGTTCCCTTACATGTAAGGTAAGTCACGTTGGAGAGGTGTGGGATTACATGAAGGATTTCCCAACGCCACGAAGGCTCACCTTCTTCTCCGAGTCTATACCACGAGGGAATATGCCCTTTCCTTATGGCTAGCTTTTCCTCCACTCCGGAGATGGCAAGCTCCATAACCACTTCACAAGCTCCACGAAGGAGAAGCCCGAGTCTCTTCACAATATTCCACGAAGAGCACACCACGGCACCAACTGCCAAGCCAACTAGGAGGTCACCCTCCAAGAGTAACAAGCTCATGGTCTCTCACTCGAACAAATCGTAATGGAGAGCTCAACACTTATGCCAGAATGCAAAGCAACAACACCAAGGGTTCTCAAATCCTTCACTCTCAAATCCTACCAAAGCAACAAGTGTTAGGGAGGAATTAGAGAGGAAGAATAATGGTGGAAGTCAACCAATGACTCCAAGATCTAGATCCAAAGGGTTCCCCTCACTTAGAGGAGGAATTGATTGGTGGGGATTGTAGATCTAGATCTCCTCTTCCAAATCCCTCAAAAAGATACAAGAATCATAGGAGGGAAGGGAGAGGAAGTAAGCTCAAGAGGGTCAACAATGGGGGTCAGTTTCGAGCTAAGTAACACCCACAAACGTTGGGGGAAGAACCCCCATTTATAGGGAAAAGCAAATATGGCTGTTGGAGAGAAAACAACAAAAACTCCGTTTCAAAGTCGGTTGGACCGGCCCCAGAACCGGGAAACTCGGTCCCCAGGCCGGAGGACCGGCCTACAAACCGGAAAACCTCTGTTTGCCCACTCGGAATAGACTCAGTTGCAAAAACCAGAAAATCCGGTTTTAGATCCGGTCTAACCGGCGCTGGAGCCGGACCGTCCTGTGTGGGAGTCGGTTGAACCGGATCCATAACCGGGATGCAACAGACTTCACGAAAAACAGAATAACTTTTGCATTCGGACTCCGATTTTGATGATCTTGGGCTTGTTATGACGAGGACAACAAGCTCTAAAATATAGTGCATGAAAACATCATAGTCCAACAAAGGAGGGTAGAACCAAATGAAGAAAGGTATGAAGCCTCCCTATGAGAAGAACCGGTAAAACCTTCAAACTCGAAAACGCCATAGAAGATGCATGTGAATTTCATTTTCGATGAACTTGGGCTTGTTGAAGAGCTAGCAACAAAATCAAGAACCTCACATGGAGAAACACCAATAATAAACAAAATAGTAAGATGAAAAGTATGCAAAAGATTGAGCTCCCTAAGACAATGTGATCAAGTTACCCAACCAAAAGCCCCTCTTGATAGTGCGGCTATCTATCCTATAACCCGGTCTCCCAACAACCACCTTAAGACCAGTAAAAGGAAAACCTAGAAAGGCCATACCTTTGCCTTGCGCATCCCGCTGATCTTGATGACAACGCTTCAAGCTCCATCCAAGCCAGAATGCATCACTTGATCATTGTTGCTTCAGACTCATAATTTGCTTCCCAATACCATTATGGGATTACTTCATTAAGAAACGTCTTCACATGTACATTATCACCAATATGGACGGCAAGCTTCAAGCAAAGGATCTTTTCGAGATGCTTATCTTGAACTTGTCGTTCTCAACCTTGATGACGATGACCACTTGATGTCATCCTCTCATGAGCTATATGAGATCTTAACTTTTGAAGCATGCCCATGGAAAGATACATATCCCATATAGAAAATGCAAAGGCACATATATAATGGGTTAGTTCATGATGCATAAATGACAAGGCTTACCATACCAAAAGATCCATGTGGTACATTCTTTATGCTTCATGTGTTGACCAACTTGAAATCACTCTTCATTCTTTGTATTGGTCAACCAAGTATCTTCTCATGCTCCATCTCAATATCTTTAGGTACATAAAGAATTCTTCATTTGATTACATGCTGTAAATCTTAGTCAATCATAGCTCAACTAATGAGGCTATCATGACACCGACTAAGAGCCATATCTTGAATTCTTCTATTGAGATCACACTCTCAAGATCTTGAACATATCATATTCTTCTCTTCAATTTGATGATCCTGATGCCAAAACTCAAGGTATATATTTATCTTGGCATCCATACTTGAATCAAACATATTGACTAAAAGCATGACCTATGGAATATTCCTTCATATAGAACTCAATGAAAACATTAGTCCATAGGGATTGTCATTAATCACCAAAACCACACATAGGGGCATTTATCCTTTCACCGGCCCAGGCTGAAAGTGTGCCCCAACGTGCAGGAAATTCCTGGCCCCTTTATACCCGAGCTTTTTACTTATGCAATTTACATTGTGATAGCCTTCGTGCTTGAAGTAATCTATCTTGCTATCACATTGTTGCTTGTCTTGCTAGCATAAGTTGTTGGTGCACATAGGTGAACCTTCGTATATCTAGGCTTTGTGCTTGACAAAATAAAATGCTAGTTTTATTCCGTCCATTGTTAAGCCCATCTCGTAAAAGTTTTAAACCGCCTATTCACCCCCCCTCTAGGCGACATCCGTGATCTTTCAGCGGTAATTCTCCTCCTTCGCCATCGTATCCTGGTACATCTCAATGACATGGCCCTCAATGGCCGCGTTCGTAACGAAGATGGCGGTGCGCACTCTCTCTAGTTGCGATTCGAAGGAGGGAAAAATTCCCTCCTAATGTGGATGGCCTCCCTCTCCGCTATCGACAAAGTCATCCATCTCCTCCTCTTCATTTTCCTCCTCATCCAACTACATGGGCCATGCCTTGCTAGCCTCTTCCTCCTTCAGTGGGGTAGGTGGGTACCTAGAGCGCGCGGCCTTGCTAAGTTGTGCCCAGGTTGTGGGCAGTCGGTAAGGCATGGTTACGTGTGTGCCCCTCCGAGCGGCTCGGTCTTATAGACGTCGGGCTGGGCGGGAAACAGAGGCAGCAAACGATGACGGACTAGGCAGTAAGCACCCGGCAGATGGGAAACAGACGCGGGAGCAATGCACGGCCATTAAATACGACCTTGGCCATGGCGGACCGTGGACCACAAATAGGCCAGCCCGTTCGGTGCAATGTCCATGGTTGGATGGACAAGGGACTCTGACCTATCCTCCCTGTCCCGCGAATGGACTAGCCCGTTGGAATTGCCATAAACCTCTAAGGGCCCGTTTGATTCGTAGGATAGGGAAAACGCAGGAATAGGAAAAGTGCAGAATTAGAATGTTCTATCTAGTTGAAGTTTTATAGGCTTTTTTCTTGAAGGAGTGTTTGAATCACAGGAAAGTCAAAGGAATTGTAACAAGAGGTTTGGGTGGATGAAAATTTTCTTCCAAGTGCAGCGCAATCCTATGGAAAAAATTCCTAAGTGTTAGAAACTGAAAGCGATTGAATGGAAACTTGCGCTTTATTGATCTAGGCAAAGCCCTATTTATACAAGGATCTAAGAGGTGGTTTACAAGGAGTAGCAGTTGCCACTAGCGGTTTGTACATAATTAAAACATGCTAATCTAAAGGTCGGTTGTTGATGACGGTTGTCTCCAAGACGGTTACGTAGGGATGCCGTTTTCTCAACACTCCCCCTTGCACAAAGCTGCTTTAGTTATGCCTTGTATTCCTTGTATAATCTTGAGAATATTTTTTTGATTACAAGCGTACATTATGTTTAACAACTCCCCCAAAAACCCTGTGGGAAAAATATGAGGAGAATAGTATTTGATATGTTGTGAAAACTCCTTTAAATCCTAGTGGAAAAAATAAGGAGAAAATGATACAACATATAATGATCATTATCTCTTTGAGAACTTATATGAGAAAACCTTGAAAGGATAATACTCATTGGGAAGTTTAGAGGACAATAAATATGTCTTGTATACTTCTGCTAAAAACCCCGGTAGGGAAAATAGGATGTATGACATACATTCTTGTGTTGATATTACCTCATTAAAAACCTTGATGAGAACCATGTGAGTAAACTCATAAAGGGAAAAAGAGTGTAATATAATATTTGCATGAGTTATAATTCAGAGAGATACTCCCCCTGATCCTTGTAAATCACGAAGTCATCGCATACCAATTCCATGAACGTATTTCTCAAATGTTGAAGTTGGTAGAGACTTTGTGGATAGATCAGCAAGATTATCGCATGATTTGACTTGTAAGATATTTATCTCCCCACTCTTTTGTAATTCATGAGGATAAAACAATTTAGGTGCAATATGTTTAGTGATATTGCTCTTTATGTAACCTGTTTGGATCTGAGCAACACAAAACAACATTATCTTCGTAGATAATGGTTGGAGATTCGATAGAATCTTTTCCACATGATTGTTGTATGTGGTTTACCATTCTGCGAAGCCAAACACATTCACATGATGCTTCATATAATGCGATTATTTCAGAATGATTGATGGATATAGCCACTAGAGGCTGTTTAGAAGACTTTCATGATATGGTTGTTCCACCATGTAGGAACACAAAACCAGTTTGTGATCTGGCATTGTGGGGGTCAGATAAGTAGCCAGCATCAGTATACCCAATCATATCAATGTCTAGATTTCTCTGAAAGTGATAGAATAGGCCAAGATTCTTTGTACCTTGGAGATATTGAAAGATATTCTTGACTCTCGCCCAATGGCGTTTAGTGGGAGTTGCGCTCTGTCTAGCTAGTAAATTCACTGCAAATGCAATATCAGGCCTGGTGCAATTTGCAAGATACATGACCGCCCCAACGGCACTGAGATATGGAACTTCAGATCCAAGTATCTCTTCTCCATCATCCCTTGGTCTAAATTGATCTTTCTCTACATCTAGAGATCGAACAACCATGGGAGTTTTGGATGGATAGGATTTGTCCATATTGAATTTCTCTAATATTTTCTAGATATAGGCAGTTTGATGAACCAAAATATCTGATGGAAGGTGCTCGAGTTGTAATCCTAAGCAAAATTTGGTTTTACCCAAATCCTTCATCTCAAATTCCGTCTTTAGATGATCGCGTGCTTCATCAATATCTTGTGTGTTGCCAATGATGTTAAGATCATCTACATACACTGAAATAATGCAAAATCTTGTTTTGGACTTCTTGATGAAAACACATGGACAATCATCATTGTTGGAGTATCCCTTTCTCACAAGGAACTCACTAAGTCGGTTGTACCACATGCGCCCTGACTGTTTTAAGCCGTATAGAGACTTATTTAGTTTTACACAATATACGTTGTGTTTTGTGCTTGGACTCGAAATTGGGATTCCATTAGGAACCTTCATGTATATGTCCTAATCAAGTGATCCGTAAAGGTAAGTGGTCACTACATCCATCAACTGCATGGATAGACGATTTTATACTTCCATAGATATAAGATATCAGAAAGTAATGCCACTCATTACTGGAGAATATGTTTTATTGAAATCAATGTTTGGTCTCTGCGTGAAACCTTGGGCAACAAGCCTTGCTTTATATCTCACCACCTCATTGTTCTCATTCCTCTCGTGAACGAAAACCCATTTGAATCCCACAGGGACAACTTTGGGAGGTGTAGGTATTGGTTCAGTGAATACCTTACGTTTGTTGAGCGAGGCTAATTCTACTTGGATTGCATCCTTTCATTTAGGCCAGTCGGAGCATTTCTCACACTCTGCCATGGTCTTTGGATCATGATCATTTAGAAGGTTGTTTGCAATGGTAGTTGAGAAATATATGTCGAAAATTGTAGACTTATGATTGTAAGATTCTCCAGATCTATATAGTTTGTGGAAATTTCATTTACCCTTGTTAACTTGTCGTGATTTCCCAATACGGTTGAGTCTGGGTGATTCGATGTCCCAGTCATTGTGTGCACAACTAAGCTGGGTTGTGAAGGTTGTCCTTCCATTGGGTGTATATTACCCATTTGATGATTATCAACACTAAGTTGATTTTCATTTACTGGTCCAGTGGGTTTCTTCCTTTATTTCCTTTGTTGCTTGCGAGGAGCTGAACCCTGTTGTGTGGCCGTACTTCTCCCCCTCTTCCTTTGAATAGGGGGTTGAGTAGTTTTTGTTGGTACCTCCACTCATTCGAGCGCATTTATTGCAAGATTGTAGGATTTAGTTACACCTTTATAGACAGTAAATGAATCTGGCAGGTTATTTGCAATGTGTTACAAATAAATTATTTTCCGAACTTGAAGTTTAGTTTCTTGAGTACGTGGATCTGAGGAGGAAATGCCTTGGGTATTCCAATCGATTTCCGCACATTCTTTTTGGTACTTGATATCTCCCCCTAATGCCGGGAAATGATCCTCATTGAAGATGCAATCAGCGTGACGGGCTGTGAATAGATCCCCTGTGAGGGGTTCAAGGTACTTGATTATTGACGGTGATTTGTACCCCACATAGATTCCTAATTTCTTATGTGGTCCCATGGATGTACGCCGCGGTGGTGAGATCGGCACATATGTGGCGCATCCGAATTTACGCAGGTGAGAAATATTTGGTAGATTTCCACGTACTAATTGCAGAGGGGAAGTGTTGTGATATACGGTTGGTCGCAATTGAATTAAGTCAGCAGAGTGTAAATCTGCGTGACCCAACATGAAGTTGGTAAATTGCAATTCATTAGCAAGGGTCGTGCGATGAGCTTAATTCTCTTAATTAGAGATTCTGCCAATCCATTTTGTGTGTGGATATATGGGACCGAGTGCTGAACTTCAATTCCTATGGCCATGCAATAATCATTGAAGGCACGTGAGGAAAATTCAGCAGCGTTGTCCATTCGAATTGTTTTAATTTGATTCTCGAGATAATGAGCTTGTAATTTAATAACTTGTCTCATTATTTTGGAAAATGCATGGTTTCATGTGGATAGTAGGCACACGTGGGACCATCATGTAGATGTTGTTGGAATTATGCCCTAGAGGCAATAATAAAGATGTTATTATTATAATTCTTATTCATGATAAAGTTTATATTCCATGCTAGAATTGTATTAAGCGGAAACATTAATACTTGTGTGGTTTGTGAACAACACCATGTCCCTAGTACGCCTCTATGGACTAGCTCATTGATCAATGATGGTTAAGGTTTCCTAACCATAGACATGAGTTGTCAATTGATAATGAGATCATATCATTGGGAGAATGATATGGTGGATAGACCCAAACTAAGCGAAGCAATTAGATCGTGTCATCGTGTTCGTCTTTGCGAAGCTTTTCTTATGTCAAATATTGTATTCCTTAGACCATGAGATAATACAACTCCCTGGTATCGGAAGAAAGCTTTGAGGTCATCAAACGTCATCCTATGAGAGGGTGATCATAAAGGTGTCTCTCAGGTGATCGGAAAGTATCTGTTGGGTTGTATGTATCGAGATGGAATTTGTCCCTCCCAAGTCGGAGAGATATACTTCGGGCCCACTCGGTAATCGATATCAACACCGCTTGCAAGCATGTGGTTAAGGAGTTAATCACAAAGTGATATCGGATTACGGAACGAGTAAAGTACTTGCTGTGAACGAGATTGAACTAGGTATGACGATACCGACGATCGAATCTCGGGCAAGTAAAATATCGCGAGACGAAGGGAATATATATATGGGATTGATTGAATCCTGGCATCATGGTTCATCCGATATGATCATCGATGAATATGTGGGAGTCAATATGGGTGCCCAGACCCCGCTATTGATTATTGATAGAAGATCATGTCTGCATATTCTCGAACCCGCAGGGTCACACACTTAACGTGTCTCGACGCTAGGATAGATTGGATACTTGGTTTATGAATTTTTGTTCGGAGTCTCGGATGGGATCCGGGATATCACGAGAGGTTCCGGAATGGTCCGGAGAATAAGATTCATATAAGGCAGTGCAGTTTTTGGAGTTCGGAATTGTTCCGGGTTAATCGGTATTGTACCGGAAGCTTCTAGAACCTTCCGGAAGGGGGCCAACGTGGTCCCACCTTCCGGGAGGGGGCATGGGCCTATGAGGGAGTGTCCTGGCCGCATTGGGCCAGGGGCACAAGGCCCCATAGGACCCAGCCGATCCTAGATAAGTTTAAATCGTTTAAACTAGAGATAAGATAAGATAGGATTTCTAGAAGGGAGAGTTTAAATCGTTTAAACTAGAGATAGGCTTGGAGGATGGGCAAGGGCTGGCCGCACCCCCCCCCCCTCTATATATAGAGGGCTGGTGCGCCCCCTTCCCCACACACACCTCCCTCCAAGCCCTAGTAGCCCTGCTGCCTTCCTCTCTCCCTCCCGACTGTTTGTAGGCGAAGCCCTGCGGCAGAAATTCTCCACCATATACACCACGCCGTCGTGCTGTAGATCCAATCCATCTCTCCACCATACTCTCTGGTCCGAGGAAGGAGGAGACGTCGAGGTGCTGCACGTGTGCATCTCACGGAGGCACCGCCACTTGTGGTGCTAGATCGGATCGGATCGCGAGGAGGAGAAGCGAGTACGACTACATCACCCACGTTCCGACGAACGTTCCGCTGTGCGAATCTTCAAGGGTATGAAGATCTAATCCAATCTCTCTTGCTGTTTGCATCTCCTAGATTAGATCTTGGCTTTCCCTCTGTTCGCTTCCGTATAAAATTTTGATTTACTATGCTGCGAAACCCTTCAGTGGTATCAGAGCTAGATCTATGCGTAGATGTGATTCACGAGTAGAACGCAACATGGTTGTTGCGGGCGTTGATGTTTTCTGTTGCAAGCCTCTTGTTTGTGTTCTTCTTATGACGTGGGATAGTGAGATTGAAGCGGTCCAGGCCAACCTTACGTGACGTCGTTCGCGAGACCGGCTCCGCACTTGACGTGTGGCTTGTACCACACATGCGGCTGGTGGATGTCAGTTTCTCTCACTATAGTTGTCATGGGATTAACACCAGAGTTTGGCAACCATAATATCACCGTTGTGGCTTTCCGTAGGTAAGAATCGTTCTTAGCATCTACTCCCATAAGCCACGTAAAACATGCAACAACAAAGTAGAGGCGTCTAACTTGTTTTTGCAGGGAGTGTTTTCTGTGATATGGTATGGCCCAAGATGTGATGTGTATATTGTATGCGATGATCATGTTTTGTAATGTTTCACGACTTGCATGTCGATGAGTACACAACCGGCAGGAGCCATATGGTTGTCTTTATAATTGTGTATGACCTGCGAGTCAACTTCTTATACGCCATGTAATAGCTTTACTTTATCGCTAAGTAGTTAGCAATAGTTGTAGTTGCTATTCGTGGTGGAGGCAATCATGGTGAAGTGATGGAGATCATGCCGAAACGCACAAGATGGAGATCATTGCGCGAAGATTGGCTATACCATGTCACATAAAGTTATATGCATGTGATGTTTATCCTTTTATGTATCTTATTATGCTTAGATCGCGACAGTAGCATTATAAGATGATTCCTCACTTAAAGATCAAGATAAAAACTGTGTTCTCCCCAAGTATGCACCGTTGCGAAAGTTCGTCGTGTCCAAGCATCACGTGATGATCGGGTGCTATAGACTCTACGCTCACATACAACGGGTGCAAGCCAGTTTTGCACACGCGGAAATACTTGGGTCTAGCTTGACAAGCCTAGCATGTACAGACATGGCCTCGGAACACAAGAACCGAAAGGTTAAGCATGAGTCATATGAATGATATGATCGACACTTCGTTGTCCACCATTGAAACCACATCTCTTCTCGTGATGATCGGATTAGGTGTGGTGAATTTGGATCGTGTTCACTAAACAACTTGAGGGATGTTGAATTTAGTGGGAGTTCATCTAGTAATTTGATTAAGTTGAACTATTTATCATGAACATAGTCTAAATTATACTTGCAAATACTGTAGATCACATGGCCAAGTCCAACTTCAACTTCAACGTTTTTGCTGAGAAAGAAAAGCTTAGAAACAATGGGTCTAACTTCACCAACTGGTTCCGCAATCTAAGAATCATTCTGTCTGGCGGACAAAAGGACTATGTCCTTGAGAAAGCGTTAGGTAACCCCCCTGTTGCAACTGCGCCGGCTGATGAGAAAGCTGTCTATCAGTCACGCAAAGATGATTATGGTGTGATTAAGAGCACCATGTTGTTTGCTATGGAACCGGAACTTCAAAATCGTTTTGAAAACTATCCCGGGCCCTTTGAGATTCTCGAAGAGTTGAAAACCATGTTTCAGACTCAGGCCCGTTCTGAGAGATATGAGATCTCTGAGAAGTTCTTTAACTGCAAGATGGAGGAAGGGAGTTCCGTTAGTGAGCACGCCATTAAGATGTCGGGCTACACTCAACGCCTTGAGCAACTGGACTGCAAGATTCCAGAGGAGCTCAAGATTGACAGGGTTCTGCAATCACTCCCTCCCAGCTACAAAAGTTTTGTAGTGACTCATAATCAGATTGGTTCCACTGATACGATCACCGAGCTCTTCGCAAAGCTGAAGGCTGCGGAGGTGGACATCAAGAAGGATAATCATGTGTTGATGGTCAACAAGCCCTCCTTTAAGAAAGGTAAAGGTGCAAAGAAGCCCTTCAAGAAAAGCGGCGGCAAGCGCGTTGCCTCTGCTGAGAAGAAGCTTAAGTCTGGTCCTAAGCCGGACACTGAGTGCTTCTATTGCAAGGACAAGGGTCACTGGAAGCGCAATTGTCCGAAGTACTTAGCGGACAAGAAGGCTGGCACCATCAAAGGTGTATTTGATATACATGTTATTGATGTTTTCCTTACTAGCCCTCGTTGTAGTGCTTGGGTATTTGATACCGGTTCAGTTGCTAATATTTGTAACTCGAAACAGGAGCTACGGAATAGACGGCGGCTTGCGAGGGATGAGGTGACGATGCGCGTTGGCAACGGATCAAGAGTTGATGTGATGGCCGTCGGCACGCTCTCCTTAGTTTTACCTTCGGGATTAGTTTTAAACCTTAATAAATGTTATTATGTGCCTGCATTGAGCATGAACATTATTTCTGGATCGTGTTTATTGCAAGATGGTTATTCATTTAAATCGGAGAATAATGGTTGTTCTATTTATATGAGTAACATCTTTTATGGTCATGCACCTCTTGTGAGTGGTTTATTTCTTCTAAATCTCGAAAGGGATGAAACACCCATCCATAACATTGAGGCTAAGAGATGCAATGTAGATAGTGATAATACTACTTATTTGTGGCACTGTCGTCTAGGTCATATTGGTGTAAAGCGTATGAAGAAACTCCATTCTGATGGACTTTTGGAGTCTCTTGATTTTGAATCATTTGACACATGCGAACCATGCCTCATGGGCAAGATGATCAAAACCCCGTTCTCCGGTATGATGGAGCGAGCAACGGACTTGTTGGAAATCATACATACCGATGTATGCGGACCGATGAGTGTTTCGACGCGTGGTGGATATCGCTATTTTCTCACTTTTACCGATGACTTAAGTAGATATGGGTATATCTATTTAATGAAACATAAATCTGAAACGTTTGAAAAGTTCAAAGAATTTCAGAATGAAGTGGAGAACCATCGTAACAGAAAGATTAAGTTTCTACGATCCGATCGTGGGGGCGAATATTTGAGTTATGTTTTTCTCACGCATCTCAAAGCAAGTGGAATCGTTTCACAACTCACGCCACCCGGAACACCACAGCACAATGGTGTGTCTGAACGCCGGAATCGAACCCTATTAGATATGGTCCGATCGATGATGTCTCTTACTGATTTGCCGTTATCATTTTGGGGTTATGCATTAGAAACCGCTGCATTCACTTTAAATAGGGCTCCATCTAAATCCGTTGAGACGACACCGTATGAACTGTGGTTTGGTGCTAAACCTAAGTTGTCGTTTCTTAAAGTTTGGGGATGCGAAGCTTACGTCAAGAAGTTGATGCCGGACAAGCTCGAACCCAAAGCGGAGAAATGCGTCTTCATAGGATACCCTAAGGAAACTATTGGGTATACCTTCTATCACAGAACCGAAGGCAAAGTGTTTGTCGCAAAGAACGGTTCCTTTCTTGAGAAGGAGTTTCTCTCGAAAGAAGTGAGTGGGAGGAAAGTAGAGCTAGATGAGGTTATTGAACCTTCTCTTGAATTGGAGAGTAGCGCAGCACCTGAAATTGTTCCAGTGCCGCCTGCACCAACAATAGAGGAATCTAATGACAAGGATCATGAAGCTTCGGACGATGCTGCTACTGAACGTCGCAGGTCGACAAGGTCACATGCCCCTCCTGAGTGGTATGGCAACCCTGTCTTGACTGTCTTGTTAGTAGAAGACAGCGAACCTACGAACTATGAGGAAGCGATGATGAGCCCAGACTCTGAGAAATGGCTAGAAGCCATGAAATCCGAATTGGGATCCATGAGCGAAAACCAAGTATGGACTTTGGCGGACCCTCCTAGCGACCGAAAGGCCGTTGAGTGCAAATGGATCTTCAAGAAGAAAACGGACGCGGATGGTAATGTTACCGTATATAAAGCACGGCTTGTTGCGAAAGGTTTTCGACAAGTTCAAGGTGTTGACTACGATGAGACTTTCTCTCCCGTAGCGATGTTTAAGTCCATTCGGATTTTATTAGCAATTGCTGCGTTTCATGATTATGAAATATGCCAAATGGATGTCAAGACTGCTTTCCTCAATGGCAACATTGATGAAGAGTTGTATATGATGCAACCCGAAGGTTTTGTCGATCCTAAGGATGCTGATAAAGTATGCAAACTTCAGCGTTCCATTTATGGACTGAAGCAAGCGTCTCGGAGTTGGAACCTTCGTTTTGATCAAGTGATCAAGAGCTTTGGATTTGTTCCAAATTGCTACGAAGCTTGCATCTACAAGAAAGTGAGTGGGAGCTCGGTGACGTTTCTGGTACTATATGTGGATGACATATTGATTATTGGAAATGACATCAACATGCTTAACGATGTGAAGAGTTATTTGAATAAGTGTTTTTCAATGAAAGACCTAGGTGAAGCTGCTTATATATTGGGCATCAAAATCTAGAGAGATAGACAAAGACGCCTGATAGCTTTAAGCCAGAGTACATACCTAGACAAAGTTCTAAAAAGGTTCAGAATGGATAAAGCATTGAAAGGTTCAGTGCCTATGTTGTCAGGTAAGATATTGAGCAAGGCTCAGTGTCCAGCTACGGTAAATGATAGGGAAGCTATGAGCAAAGTGCTTTATGCCTCGGCCATAGGTTCCATCATGTATGCCATGCTGTGTACTAGACCGGATGTGTCCAATGCTCTTAGTTTGACGAGCAGATATCAAAGTGATCCAGAAGTGGAACACTGGACAGCCGTGAAGAATATCCTAAGGTACCTAAATAGGACTAAAGAAATGTTCTTAGTCTATGGGGGTGATGAACAGCTCGTCGTAAAAGGTTACGTCGATGCTAGTTTCGACACCGACAAGGATGATGCTAAATCTCAGACAGGATACGTGTATATTTTGAATGGAGGAGCTGTGAGCTGGAGAAGCTGCAAGCAAAGCGTGGTCGCGGGATCTACAGTAGAAGCGGAATACATGGCTGCTGCAGAAGCGTCAAGTGAAGGAGTTTGGATCAAAAACTTCATCACTGAGCTTGGCGTGGTTCCAAGTGCATTGGACCCACTGGAGATATTGTGTGACAACACTGGCGCCATAGCACTCGCTAAGGAACCAAGATATCATCCAAAGACCAAGCATATCAACCGCAAGTTTCATATAATCCGAGATTATATAGCAGATGGAGATCTGAAGATCAGCAAAGTACATACAGATCTGAATGTCGCAGATCCATTGACTAAACCTCTTCCACGTGTAAAACATGATCAGCACCTCAGTGCCATGGGTGTGAGATTGTTGCCAAATGTAAACTAGATTATTGACTCTAGTGCAAGTGGGAGACTGTTGGAATTATGCCCTAGAGGCAATAATAAAGATGTTATTATTATAATTCTTGTTCATGATAAAGTTTATATTCCATGCTAGAATTGTATTAAGCGGAAACATTAATACTTGTGTGGTTTGTGAACAACACCGTGTCCCTAGTACGCCTCTATGGACTAGCTCATTGATCAATGATGGTTAAGGTTTCCTAACCATAGACATGAGTTGTCAATTGATAATGAGATCATATCATTGGGAGAATGATATGGTGGATAGACCCAAACTAAGCGAAGCAATTAGATCGTGTCATCGTGTTCGTCTTTGCGAAGCTTTTCTTATGTCAAATATTGTATTCCTTAGACCATGAGATAATGCAACTCCCTAGTATCGGAAGAAAGCTTTGAGGTCATCAAACGTCATCCTATGAGAGGGTGATCATAAAGGTGTCTCTCAGGTGATCGGAAAGTATCTGTTGGGTTGTATGTATCGAGATGGAATTTGTCCCTCCCAAGTCGGAGAGATATACTTCGGGCCCACTCGGTAATCGATATCAACACCGCTTGCAAGCATGTGGTTAAGGAGTTAATCACAAAGTGATATCGTATTACGAAACGAGTAAAGTACTTGCTGTGAACGAGATTGAACTAGGTATGACGATACCGACGATCGAATCTCGGGCAAGTAAAATATCGCGAGACGAAGGGAATATATATATATGGGATTGATTGAATCCTGGCATCGTGGTTCATCCGATATGATGATCGATGAATGTGTGGGAGTCAATATGGGTGCCCAGACCCCGCTGTTGATTATTGATAGAAGATCATGTCTGCATATTCTCGAACCAGCAGGGTCACACACTTAACGTGTCTCGACGCTAGGATAGATTGGATACTTGGTTTATGAATTTTTGTTCAGAGTCTCGGATGGGATCCGGGATATCACGAGAGGTTCCGGAATGGTCCGGAGAATAAGATTCATATAAGGCAGTGTAGTTTTTGGAGTTCGGAATTGTTCCGAGTTAATCGGTATTGTACCGGAAGCTTCTAGAACCTTCCGGAAGGGGGCCAACGTGGTCCCACCTTCCGGGAGGGGGCATGGGCCTATGAGGGAGTGTCCTGGACGCATTGGGCCAGGGGCACAAGGCCCCATAGGGCCCAGCCGATCCTAGATAAGTTTAAATCGTTTAAACTAGAGATAAGATAAGATAGGATTTCTAGAAGGGAGAGTTTAAATCGTTTAAACTAGAGATAGGCTTGGAGGATGGGCAAGGGCTGGCCGCACCCCCCCCCTCTATATATAGAGGGCTGGTGCGCCCCCTTCCCCACACACACCTCCCTCCAAGCCCTAGTAGCCCTGCTGCCTTCCTCTCTCCCTCCCGACTGTTTGTAGGCGAAGCCCTGCGGCAGAAATTCTCCACCATATACACCACGCCGTCGTGCTGTAGATCCAATCCATCTCTCCACCATACTCGCTGGTCCGAGGAAGGAGGAGACGTCGAGGTGCTTCACGTGTGCATCTCACGGAGGCACCGCCACTTGTGGTGCTAGATCGGATCGGATCGCGAGGAGGAGAAGCGAGTACGACTACATCACCCACGTTCCGACGAACGTTCCGCTGTGCGAATCTTCAAGGGTATGAAGATCTAATCCAATCTCTCTCGTTGTTTGCATCTCCTAGATTAGATCTTGGCTTTCCCTCTGTTCGCTTCCGTAGAAAATTTTGATTTACTATGCTGCGAAACCCTTCAGATGCGTCTATTAGAACCATGAAATACCTAAAAGGTACAAACAATGGTTGGATCCGACCACAAATATCACCTTGAATTCGTTCAAGGAACTGGAGTGGTTCCACTTGAATTTTAAGACGAGAAGGTCTTAAAATGAGTTTCCCGGTAGCACATGCAGTGCACATGAAATCCGTAGATTGTGGGAATTTAGCTTCATTTAAGTCATGATCATTTGAATTGCAGATAATTTTCCTCATCATCCCTATACCAGGATGACCAAGGCGATCATGCCAACTTTGGAATGCATTGACATTTTAAAAAATTACCTTATACGCAACATGTGCTACGGGTTTTATGTATGTGTAGTTCAATCCTGATGATAAAGAAGAATTTTTCTCAAATATTTGTTTGCCATACCCGTTGTTTTTGGTAAAAAGGAGATATTCCTCTTTGTTGTCTTCATGGGTTTCAATATGAAAGCTATTTTTGCGGATATCTCTATATCCTATGAGGTTACGAGTTGAATCGGGATACAATAAAGCGTCCTCAATCATAATTTGTGTACACACTGGGAGGGTAAATATGACATGTCATGTGCCAACAATTACCGCATTGCGTCCAACGATTGTTAAAATATCTCCATTTAACTTCTTAAGAGTTTGCTTTATTTCCCTAAGTATAGAGTTTGTGGTACCACTGTCCACAAGGCACTATTCCTCCTAATCTATACATTAAAAATGTAGAATTTTCAGTGATGAAAATACTTTTATTGGATATAGAATGTTTACAACTTTATTGATATCAAAGTGCTGATACAATATATATTGTGCTTTACAATATAGGGTGAAGACAACAACAATAATAATGTGTTTTTATTACAACAATACAATGGATGTATATAAATATATTATCTAATGGAGTTGATCGACTAGTCAAAGTCACCGGATGCGTCGTTTGAGGCGTATTCGATCATCATGTCCTCCTTGTCCTTAGAGTCCTGAGGTAGATGGAATTCCTTGGTGTTGCTTGGTTCTCCTTGACATCTTGCTAACATCCAGTTTTCATGTTGTTCTCAGGTTGAAGATTGAAGTGTGCTTCATATCTTGCTCCTTGGGTAGTTTTGTTCCGTCCCATGGATTGCAGGGAGAGGTTTACCAGATGTCTTAGGATGCGGCCTTTTTTGGTGGTGTGCTTGTAGCATCCACATTTCTGGCAAATAGTAGTTTTATCAAACTTCTTCTTTGCTATGCCATTCCCCTTTTCTGAATTATGTGGCATGTTCTTCTTGTTGCGATAGCGGTTAGTTTTACCCTTAAAGTTCTTGGTTTGGCCTTTGAATGAGCCATTGAACTTGTAGTTTTTCTGAAAATTTGCATGTACCTCAGGCAGAGGAGCAGCCCCAAGTGGGTGTTGATGGCTATTTTTCAAAAGAAGTGCATCATGTTTCTCAGCCTGGAGAAGCACATATATAAGTTTAGAATAAACTTGGTAATTCCTGGCACGATATTGTTGCTGTAAGATCCTATCAGCAGGGATCATAGTTGATAGAGTCTTTTCTATCTTCTCCACTTCTAAAGGTTCCTTCTTGCAAAATCGCAACTTTGAACAAATCTTATGGACTTCATGATTATAAGCTCCGATAGATTTGAAATCCTAGAGCCTTAAGTGGGTCCATTCATGACTAGCTTCAGGAAGTATAACAGCCTTCTGTTGTTCATATCTAGTCTTAGGTGATTGCCACATATTGCTTGGAGATTCCTCCACCAAGTATTCAGATTTTAAATCTGGGTGAATATGGTGCCTTATGATGTATAATGCACCATATTTCTGTTGCTCAGTTAATTGTGCAACTACACCATGAGGAGGATCCTCAGGTGGTACGAGTGCACCTGCAATGCCACGGGGATGAAAGACTTATCTTAACATCCATAGCCCTGTAGGGTAGTTATGCCCGTCGAGTGCAAGCTCTTCAAATTCTTTGGTAATCATTTTGTCCTACATGAATGGAAACCAGAGATTTGATTAATTTACTTGTATGTAAATTAAAATCATCATGGTTATGTTGTAATAAAATTTGCAAAATTTTGTGAACTCAAGTGAAGACTTGAATTTTAGTGTAGACCTCAAATCATCTTGTCATAACACTTTGTAGATAATCATCATTTTCATGGAGTACGTCTCTCAGCACTAAGAAGCATAGTCTGAACTATGTCAGTAGATGCCTTTGGTCTTAGTACCTTATGTTATGATTTAATTTAATATATGGAAGAGCACACTGAAGGTAGTCATAATGCCAATTTTGTCAAAATGTAGACCTCACAATAATCGTGGATAATCTGCGCATTACGCAGTAGATGCCATATTACCTTGTCATCCCATATATAAATTTGAGGTGGCCACTAGATTTTTCATATTAGTTCTATTCGTTCTAAGTCGATTTGGTGCCTATTAGGCATATTTGGACTTCACGATGGTGAATTAATATTTTAATTATGCAAGAAAAATTATATATGTTATAGGGATTGCAAAATATAAACACATCAAACATATAATGATTTATAGACACAATTTGGTCTAAAATTTTAGTGTACACAATAACTGAGTATATTATGTAATTACACAAGTCTAAAATATGACAAGTACTTAGAAGTGTACTGGTACTCGGGCATGGAGTTTTGGAACCCGGGTCAAGGTGCTCCTGTTACCTGGACCACTGGATTGTGCGCCAAGATTGTTGAGGGACAATTAAATTACTTGCAGAAGGTGAGAAACCTAGGAGGGGACGGAGGTGTAACCGCAACAGTCTGTATCGGCGGAACATGTCACATGCGCTTACCTGGACCTTTGGCATGTTGAGCACGTCTGCGGCATGCTGAAGGTTAGCGAGTAGCAAGCTGCTAGGAACACCAGGAACATCACGGTGGAGGCGATGCGCGGTGGAGGGCTCGTTGCCTCGGCGGCTTGGCGCACGGTGTAGGCGCCCTCGGGCACCACCAACACCATGTCCCCCTATTTCCGCCCCGACGGGATGTAATCCTTAAAACCCGACGTCGCCACACGCACCCACCACCTGCATCCTCGGCCGTAGCTGCGATGCCCACGGCTTGCGCTTGAAGTTGTCGTTGGCCAGTAGCCCTGTGACGCAGCACATGGTCGAAATTGTCAGCTTCTGAGCGCCAAACTGCAGGTTGCACACAGCAGAAGCAGGAGCACCGAACCAGCCATGGCGGGCAATGTCATCTTGCTCTGAACTCCAAGAGACGAGGAGCAGAGAAGAACCTAGCTCGATCTTGAAGACGATGAACACCAGAGTGTGAATCGTGTAGTTCTTTAGCCTCTGACTGAACAATGTGGCCTAGCTTTTTAAGTGCGCATGAACATGAAATTCGCTTTCCAAAACTACTCATGGATATGCACGGAGTTAACAGTCCGCTAGGTTCAGTTATGTTAGATCCTATGACGTGCAGTCTTCAGGAGCAGAACATGGTCAAGAACATGAGTCGATGTTCTTCCATTGGTAGTAATTTTTCTACTGCTTGATCCCAGTAGAATGGCGGGTACGTTGTACTGCAAGCACGATGAGCGTGGCCATGGTGTTGGTGACGGACACAAGTAGATTTGCACGCGCGAGATCTTGGTGGTTGAGAGCTGGAGCAGGTTGTGAGACGGTAGTGGGTGTGGAAACTTGACCACGTTTACCGCCAGTAATCCTGCGTAGTGCATACCCATCTCTCCACTGGAGTCTAGAATAAGGAGCACTGCGAGGTCTGCATTAGAGACCAAAAGGGTTATCGAACTAGTTGAAAATTCGAATGCAATCAAAATCTACAAATGGTACACTAAAGAATCGACACTTGTAGTACCGAATGCTAGGTCTGGTGACTTTGCTCGAGATAGCCGTGACCAACCTGTCCGCCGCACCATGGGCAAGGGATGAGAGGGAGAGGGTGGTTGTCCTTAGAGCAGAGATGGGAAGAGATTGAAGACGCCATGGATCTTGACGAGTATGAAATTGGGAGGAACCTAGAAAGTTGTGGTGAAATTTAATTTTTTTCGAGGAGTGCGGGAATTTAATGAGGCAACGGACAGCTGGGCTACCTTACTTGACGTGTGGTACTACCAGGACGGCGGCATTGGTCCAAATTGTTTGGGCCTCCAGCTGTACCGGCAAGACGGACGTGGCTACACTGTTCAATTAGTTAGGATACTAAGGACAATACACCACAATATACTCACGTGCATTGCCATCTGGAATTGCTGGGTTGGTCTAGGAGGCGGGAGTATTTGGACCCGGGAGCCAAACCGGATTTCCCACTGGTACTCGTGCTACTTGACCAATCTACTAAAAGCGCCAGGGAAGTACGTTGGGTACAGCGGTGGCGCAAGGGCGACGACGAAGTCTTCTTCTTCACCGAGGAATGGTGCTGCTGGCCCGCCCAGGAGCCAGTCCATTGGCAGGATGGAGAACGACGACGGTGGAGGCGCCGAAGGACCTGCGGCGTCGGGTTTGGCCACTTGAGCAGCCTGTCCAGGGGTTGGTCCTGGGGCCTGGCGAGGGTGGCCGTAGCAACGGCGGTTCAAGACGGAGAGGCCACGACGGCCTCCCAATGCAGGACGGTGGCGGAAGCTACCACCGTTTCCATGGCGACGAAAACCATGGCCGAGGCGGCGGAAGACGGAGCCGCGGCTGTTTCGACGAAAAACAACGTCGTGGCCGCGGCGACGGAAAGCAGTTTGCCGGCATCAAACAAACCTGGGGCGGCGAGTCCCGCTCTAGAAAAAACGAACGAAAGCAGAAGCTATCGCTGGCAGGTTGATTCCTGCCATTTTCTTACCTTCCTTTCTTCTGCTCTTCTTTCCTTCCTGTGATTTCTCTCCACAGAGTCTATGCGTGCATGATAACGTGTTAGAAACTGAAAGCGATTGAATAGAAACTTGTGATTTATTGATCTGAGCAGAACCCTAGTTATACAAGGATCTGAGAGACGGTTTACAAGGAGTGGCAGTTGCCACTAGCGATTTGTACAACATTAAAACGTGCTAATCTTAAGGTCGGTTGTTGATGACGGTTGTCTCCAAGTCAGTTACGCAGGGGTGCCGTTTTCTCAACACTAAGGATCTAATCCTACGATGCACAAAGAAAAAATTCCTAAGAATCAAAATCCTTCAAATTTTCTATAATCAAACATGTACGGATCCTCACACGACACGTGGTGACAGGTGGGGAATCAACCCGTAGACGATGGATGAGCACAGTTTTTTTTAGGGAATGGATGGGCAGAGTTGGATGGAGTAGGCTTGCGAGGAAGGCAAGGCAGTCTACCGATGAGGCACTATAACCAACTTGAACTCATATACGTGCAACAACCCCACCTTTACATCCACATAAACCACCATAACCACCTCCATTCTTTGACTGCCTTCCCGTGCACTCCACACTTCTCCCTATACTACATAACACGACCAGCCACCAAACTGAGGCACTCACCGCACTCTCGCCCTTGAATGATAATCGCCTCCTCAGACCACTCTTCTTCTCGATCAAACGGCCAATCGAGGATGACATCCATCAGCACGCACGACGACGCTTCTGCGACGAGCCATGTCCACAACGCTGCAGCAGCTCCAGGTATTCCCGTTTTCTTCTGCGCGCACGTAACGGACGGACGTGATATATATATCCCGTGTTCTGACGCGCGCATGCATGCAGTTGCGACGAGGGACCCCGAGGTGGCGGCGGACGTCGGGAAGGGCACGGCTGCTGCGAAGGACACGTCTGCAGAAGAGGAGCAAGCTGCCGCGAGGCGCGACGTCTTCCTGCTGGCCGGGATCAGGAAGCTCATCAAGAGCTTCAGGAGCCTGTCCCACATCTTCGAGATATACAAGGACGGCGACGGGGAGGAGGAAGAAGGCGACATAGACATCCAGATCGGGTTCCCGACGGACGTGCAGCACGTTGCCCACATCGGGCTGGACGGCTCCAGCAACGTTGCCAGTCTCAGGGGGGTGGAGGGCGCCAGGGACCTTTTCTCGCTCTCCACCAACCTCTCACTCCAGCAGTTCGATTTCGCCATGGCATCGCTCGCTGCTCACGACGAAACCCGTAATTAAGTAATTGCATGCTGCATGTGACCGCAGCTCCCGCCCCCAACCTAGTACCCTCTATATCTCTTTCTTGTTCCAGTCGATCTTGTGTTCTGTTACATGCCCTGTGCTGCTTCCAGTAACGATCGTTCAACAGAATTTTGATTGACTTCTACGATGTACAGTGTAGATATACAAGAATCGATATATTCTGTTATTTGAAACAAAAGGATCAATAATAAATTATGTACGAGAGATTGTCAACCAACTGCCCACTTCCATGTCTCCCCTCGTGGGATGCAGCAGCCATCCAGTACAATACATGATGCCGTCCTACAGTAATGTTGTACTCCCACTAGTAGAAAAACTGCCTTTGGTTCGCAGCGGCCGCGAGCATTAGTCCCGGTTCCTAGCATTTGTCCCGATTCGAGGGGACCGAGCGACGCACGGGAGTCAGGGGGTATTCGTCCCGGTTCTTAAGAGGCAGTCTACCTTATCCTTCATCTGTTATTGATATAAAAATGCATGCGTCGATATAAAGTGGTCATCTCACTATTTATAATGTTCTGTAATGATGCAGATGAACTGGCAGGGATGGATGTACGGTGACCGACGTGAATCCGTTTTTATTCAAGGCGTGGATAAATTTATCGATGTGGCTAAGACAAACAAAGAGAATGGATTTATGTGTTGTCCATGTGTTCAATGTCAGAACATCAAGGAGTACTCTTCCTTGAAAATTATTCGCGGCCACCTGGTTCGGAGAGGTTTCATGCCCAGCTATAATTGCTGGACCAAGCACGGAGAAAGAGGGGTTATGATGGAAGACAATGAAGAAGAAGAGGATGATGACAACTATTGCCATATGTTCCCTTAATACGATGATATTGTAATGGAAGAGAATGAAGAAGAAGGAGGTGAGGAACGGGCATCAGATGAGCCCGTTGATGATCTTGGTCGGGTCATTTATGATGCAAAGCGAGATTGTGAAACAGAGAAGGAGAAGTTGAAGTTGAAGGGCATGTCAGAGGATCACAAAAAAATATTGTACCCAAATTGCGAAGATGGCAGCACAAAGCTCGGTACCACATTGGAATTGCTGAAATAGAAGGCAGAGACTGGTTTATCTGACAAGGGATTTGAGAAGTTACTGAAAATAATGAAGCCAAAGCTTCCACAGGATAATGAATTGCCCGAGAGTACTTACGAAGCAAAGAAGATTCTCTGCGCTCTAGGATTAGATGTGCAGAAGATACATGCATGCATAAATGACTGCATCCTCTACCACGGTGAGGAGTATGAGACTTTAGATAAATGTCTGGTATGCACTGCACTGCGATATAAGATCAGACGAGATGACCCTGGTGATGTTGATGGCGATGACGAGCCCCCTAGGAAGAGGGTTCCTGCTAAGGTTATGTGGTATGCTCCTATAATACCAAGGTTGAAACGTCTATTTAGAAATAAAGAGCATGCCAGGTTATTGCGATGTCACAATAAAGACCGTAAGAAAGACGGGAAGTTGAGACACCCCGTTGATGGGTCGCGGTGGAGAAAAATCAAGAGAGAGTTCCCGGACTTTGCAGGTGACACGAGCAACTTATGGTTTGGTCTAAGTACAGATGGCATGAATCCTTTTGGGGAGCAGAGCTGCAGTCACAGCACCTGGCATATGACTCTATGTATCTACAACCTTCCTCCTTGGCTGTGCATGAAGCATAAGTTCATTATGATGCCAGTGCTTATCCAAGGCCCGAAGCAACCCGACAACGACATTGATGTGTACCTAAGGCCATTAGTTGAAGAACTCTTACAGTTGTGGGGAAAACTAGATGTATGTGTGTGGGATGAGCACAAACAGGAGCCATTTGACCTACAAGCGCTGCTTTTTGTAACCATCAATGATTGGCCTGCTCTTAGTAACCTTTCAGGACAGACAAACAAGGGATACAAGGCATGCACACATTATTTAGATGATACTGAAGCTACATATTTTCATAAATGTAAGAAGGTTGTGTACCTGGGAAATCGTCGATTTCTTCCGATCAATCATCAAGTTAGAAAGAAAGGCAAACATTTCAAAGGTGAGGCAGATTATCGGACTAAGCCTGACCTTCCTACTGGTGATGATGTATTTGGTATGGTCAAGGACACAGAAGTAATCTTTGGAAGGGGTCCTGGCGGTCAACCTGTTCCGAACGACGCCACTATCGGACACGCGCCCATGTGGAAGAAGAAATCTATATTTTGTGAGCTACCATATTGGAAAGTCCTACGTGTCCGCTCTTCAATCGACATGATGCACGTGACAGAGAATCTTTGTGTGAACCTATTAGGCTTCCTGGGCGTGTATAGGAAGACAAAAGATACACCAGAAGCACGGGAGGACTAACAACGTATGAAAGACCCATAAAACATGCATCCACAGAACAAGACGGATAAAGGGTGTCACTTAAGTCCCGTCAGTTACGCTCTCACGGAAACAGAGAAGGAAATATTTTTTAAAGTCCTTTATAGTATCAAGGTGCCGTCTGGATACTAGTCTAACATAAAGGGGATAATAAATATGACAGAGCAAAAATTCCAAAACCTGAAGTCTCATGACTGTCACGTGATTATGACGCAGTTGCTTCCGATTGCATTGAGGGGGCTTCTACCGGAAAATGTTCGAGTACCCATTGTGAAGCTGTGTGCATTCCTCAATGCAATATCTCAGAAGGTGATCAATCAAGATATTCTGACAAGGTTACAGAAGGATGTGGTCCAATGTCTTGTTAGTTTTGAGTTAGTGTTCCCACCATCCTTCTTCAATATTATGACGCATCTCCTCGTCCACCTAGTCGAAGAGATTTCCATTCTCGGTCCTGTATTTACACAATATGTTCCCCTTTGAGAGGTTTATGGAAGTGTTAAAGAAATATGTTCATAACCGTGCTAGGCCAGAAGGAAGCATCTCCAAGGGCTATGGAACAGAGGAGGTCATTGAATTCTGTGTTGACTTTATTCCTGACCTTAAGCCGATTGGTGTTCCTGAATCACAGCATGAGGGGAGACTGAGTGGAAAAAGCACGATGGGAAAGAAAGCAATGATATGTAGGGATGGACAATCTTTCACTCAAGCACACTACACGGTTCTACAGAATTCCACCTTGGCAGCTCCATATATCGTGGAACACAAGAATATTGTACGCTCCAACAACCCGGGAAAGCCAGACTCCTAGATTAGAGATGAACACATGAAGACTTTCGGCAGTTGGTTGCGAACACATCTAATGAATAACACCACTGTTGGAGATCAGCTCTACTTGTTGGTCGGGTCACCATCTTCTATTATATTGAATTACCAAGGGTACGAGATAAATGGGAATACATTTTACACGATCGCCCAAGATAAAAGAGCACCAACCAGAACAGTGGTGTCCGCTTTGATGCAACCGACGATAATGGCAAAAAGGACACATACTATGGTTACATAGAGGAGATATGGGAACTTGACTATGGAGTTTCTTTTAAGGTCCCTTTGTTTTGGTGCAAATGGATCAACCTGAATGGAGAAGGGGTAAAGATAGACCAGTTGTACGAAATGACAACAGTAGATCTCAACAATCTTGGTTACAGAGACGAACCATTTGTCCTAGCCAATGATGTGGCACAGGTTTTCTGTGTGAAGGACATGTCCTCCATACCCAAAAAAAGAAAAAAAAAGAAAACAAATACATCACACGATGAGCCAAAGCGTCACATAGTTCTTTCAGGGAAAAGAAATATCGTGGGAGTCGAGGACAAGACAAACATGTCAGAAGATTATAATAAGTTTGATGAAATTTCTCCCTTCACAGTGAAAACTGACCCAAGCATCTCGTTAAGCAAAGAAGATGCTCCATGGTTACGGCCGAAGCGACCATAAATGGGCATAAGAAATTAAAAAACAGTCCGAACAATGTAAATCCTTCGCGTGGTGTCATATTATATGACATAGTTGCAATGAAAAATACCAAACTTGGTATATTGATTATGTCTCAAAAAAACCTTCACAAAATGACCTATCATGTCCGAGGTTTCATGGTTTTCGGTCCAAATTACCAATGTTATGTGCATAATTGAGGCATAGTTTGTGATACTGTGTCCATATTGTGCATGCATGTGCATCTTTGGATGGCTAACAATATTGCAAGAGGAATTTTTATTTTTTGTTGCATGGAAAAGCCATTTTCTATTTTCTGAGTGCCAAAATCGAGACGTTTTGTGAAGCAACACCAAACGTTAAATTAAAAAATTGTACCAATCCATTTTTCAAAAATACTAAACCACCTTACATGAACAATATCCTAAATAGGGATTTGAAAACCTTTCCGTCCACCCCTGGAGAAAAACACAAATGTCTACCAAATCGGTAGGAAGTGGGTCCGGTTTGATCTATAGGTACATGATGTAATGCTCGTGATTTTTTGAAAAATCATTTTTAGACTCATAATGTGATGTTTCTTCAGATATCCAATAAGGGTTGGAGGCACTAACTGGTTCACACCGGTTGGTGGATTTAACCGGGACTAAAGATATTTCCCGTTATTTCACACCGCTTCCCACTATGCTTTCCTGCCCTTTTTATCTAACCGGGTCTTTTAGTCCTAGTTGGAGCCACTAACCAGGACTAAAGATATTTCCTGCCATTTCCCATCGCGTTCCGCTTTGTTTTCCCGCCCTTTACCTCTATATCTAGGTCGACTGTGCCATGGCTATCCACACATCCACACCTTCATCTCTCAACAATGGACACCGCATAGTGGGTCATTCTCACACTCGAAGAGACCGAGGCGCTGTGCCCCTCCAGCTAACCATGCCCGCCGGGCTACCGGGTGCCCACTGACTGGATGTTGAGCGTTGGATGAGTTCCTGTCCCTCTTGTCCCTCAAGGTTCCGCCCGCCAAGCGGCCATCATGAACCACTTCTACCTAGAGCTCATGCCAGAGCAGCGGTTGGATCCCCATTAGGATCCCGACAACTACGACACCTGGAATGCCTTCTTCGCTAACCAGCGGAAAAGGGAGCTCACTAGGTATGAGGGTGACGGCCCGTCCCCGGTGAACCACAATGAAACCGGTCATCGCCTTTGGTGGGCGAACCGGACTATCACTAGTGTGATGCGCTACATCGTTGAGGGAGATCATCCTCGCCTACGGTACCCACACTTGCACCCGCCGCAAAGCCATAATAGGGGTGGTTGTGGTGAAGGCCGTGGGCGTAGCGGAATCTTCATACGGGATCCCCTCCCCCCCCCCCCCCCCCCCGCGTCGTGCATCCGAGGCCGGAGTGGCAGGTGCCCCCGGAATATGTCATGGTTCACGGTCCCCGGTTCCCCCTACACAAGTCAGGGAAGGGCTGAGGATCCCCGGAATATGCCATAGCGACGACGACGAAGATGATTCGGAAGATGACCCTGAAGCTGTGTACTATAGGGCTAGATATGATTATGACTAAATCCATTGGCTAGGACAAATGGTTCGTTTGTCTACCCAAGATTGTCGAGAGATCCACTGTTTTCATTCTGTAATGCATTTTTATTTGAAAATGGCTAAATGGAAAATAGTATGAATAATTATTTTAGGAAACAGAAAATGGTTCTGCATTAGTTATTCAAATTCAAACACTTTTCATGTTGAAAGTGTTTTAAAATTCAAACACTTTTCATGTGGAAAGTGTTTTCAAATTCAGATTTAAACCATTTCAAATTTAATAGTTTGAATAATTATTTTATAAGACAGAAAGTTTTTTCAAATTCAAATCATTCCAAATGTGAACACCTAAATAAGAAATAAGGCGGGGACCAAAATGGTTCTGAAAAGATTGAAAAACTTTTGAAAAAAGGACTTTTAGAACCAAACGGGACTAAAGGTCATCTACGCGCGCCCCTACGGTGGACCTCATACGTTCCGGTTGGTGCTCTGGACTTTCGTCCTGGTTGGAGCCACCAACCGGGACGCATGGACTTTACATCACCAACCGGTACGAATGGACACAAAGTGCTTAACCGCGCGTGTGCCCCTTTCTCTCCTTCCCCGATCTCTTTCACTCTCTCACGCACCACTGCAAATCGCCGCCGCCGCCAGGAGGAGCTGCTCCGACACCGTTGCCGTCGTCTATGCCGTACCACCGACCGTCACCGTCGTCCCTGTACCCTAGGTGCGCCCCGTCCCCTCTTCCTTCCTATTAAGCTTCATAGGGTTAGGCGGCGGCCGGGCAGGGGCGGCCGAGCAGGGCGGTCGCGAGCATGGGCAACCAACCAGGGGCGTCCGCAAGAAGGGGCGGCCGTGAGCATGGGCTTCCGGCGCGAGCAGGGGTGCGACCGCGAGCAGAGGAGCCGCGGCACAAGCAGGGGAGGCGGATGGCGCGAGCAGGGGAGGCGGCCAGCACGAGCAGGGCCAGCACGAGCGGGGGAGGCGGCCGTCACGAGCAGGGGAGGTGGCCGATGCGAGCAGGGGCCAGCACGAGCAGGGGAGCCGGCGTGATTTTTTTTGTTTTTCTATGTCTTTTTACTAGTAGTATTTGTAGTATATTACTATTAGTAGTATTTTGTAGTAGTATTTGTAGTATATTACTATTAGTATTATTTTACTAGTACTATAGTACTAATTAGTAATATTTGTAGTAGTATTACTAGTAGTATTAGTAGTATATTACTATTAGTATTACTTTACTATTACTATAGTATTAATTAGTAGTATTTGTAGTAGTATTTGTAGTATTTGTAGTAGTATTTGTAGTATATTACTATTAGTATTATTTTACTAGTACTATAGTATTATTTTTAATTAGTAGTATTTGTAGTAGTAGTAATAGTTGTTGTTGTTGTTGTAGAGTATTATTAGTAGTATTAGTAGTAGTATAGTGATAATGGTAGTGGTAGTGGTAGTATTAGTATAGTGGTCGTGGTAGTGGCTCGTCACGACGATGCGGAGTCAAAGAAGAAGCTTATGTTGCATTATTATTATTAGTCCTGAAATTATGTTACTTTGAATATTTTAAGAAATGTTTTCTATGTTTAAATGAGTTTGTACATGGTCGTTATTGCTTATGAGAATTGGAGGTACATGATCCCGCCAGCATTTGAGGTTACGGACGGGTGCGGCAACGCGCGCCATATAGGGACGATGAACGGGCGCGGCAACGCGCACCATATAGGGACGATGGATGGGTGCGGCAACGCGCCATATATTAGGGTTTCTTTGAATTACGATTTAAATCCCTTGGACCGTGTTTTAAATTGTCAAGCATGTATTAGGGTTACATTTCGTCAAACCACGGCACCCTAGCCCATCAAACCACGCCTACCTAACCTCCTCGCTTGGCCGCTTAGACTCATCCGCTTTTCCCCTTTGCAGAAACTATATGAAACCCAGAGACAAAGAAAAGGAAATGGCGCTTGAGGATATGATCAACGCGGGAGGACATATCGATAACGATGTCACCTCGCTATATCTAAACAACTCTGGTGAGGGAGATCCGGTTTTCGACCGAACAGACAGCTCTGGTGAGGGAGAAGCCGACGAGAGAGAAGCCGTCGAGGGAGAAGCTAGCGAGGTGCATATATATTAATTAATTAAGCCGTTGTTGTCTATATACATATATATTAACGCTCTTTCTTCCTTTAGCCCTCCGAATCGAGCAAATCTTCTGCAAAAGAATAAACAAGGCCCAGCCAAAAAGTTGGGAGACCATGAAAGGTACAGGATCGAAGAAACCGCTCTAGACGGCGAACCGAAGGCTCCCATTGATGCTGCAAATAAATTTATAAGGCAATGCGGAGTTATTGTTAGGGACTACGTCTCAATCACCGTTAGAGAATGGAATAGGTCGTCAAAGGATCCGAAGGCTCTATATGTCAATGACTTAGTCAAAGACACTCTTTGGAAAAAGCTTATGGTTAATTTCACCCTACCGACGTTAGAGGTGTATCCAGATGACTACACTCCAAATGAGGAGATTCCAACTCAGGAGGAACTACAGAAACACATGGAGCAAGCCGTCAAGGAGTTCGCTCTTAAGAAGATGGCCCAGCAATTCAACAACTGGAAGAAAAGATTACACATTGACTTTGTCGTGAAAGAGAAGACTCTGGATTTCACTAATAGAGCGTATGAGAAGATAAAAGACTTTGGCTGATTTTGTGGCGTACAAGATATCAGCGCCAGCTAAGAAAAGGTCTAAAACGAATAAGCAAAATGCTGCTAAAAAGCAGTATCAATGGGGCAAGGTGGCTACAAGGCTAGCAAGCCTAAGTGGGAGAAACTCGAGTCCGACCTGATGGCTAAAAGGATCACCCTAGAGCCATCAATTGGATCGAACGGGTAAGGAATTGGTTTTACGGGCACGGGGGCACGTTGGACTCAGAAGGGAAGTGCATATATAACATAAGACATAAAGAAACTCTCATACCCATCGAAAACATTAGAAATGCAGTAAAGGCTGTTGAAGATGGGGAGTTCATTCTCGATAGAGAGAATGACGAGCTCGCACTCGCCCTTGGGAACAAGAAACACAAGGGACGAACACGAGGCACAGAAGGCTCTAAACCATGGAACCTTGGTTATGCCGACCATAGGAAGAAATATCCCGATAGAAGCCGTCAAAGGAGAAAGGAAAGGGAGAAACTTGAAGTAATGAAGCAGAAAGACCGGATGCGTGAAATAGAACAACAATTAAAGTAGCATCAGAATCAACTTGAGGAACTTATTCAGCAAGCTACTGGCCCATCTCAGCGGCACATGGTAGACGAAGCTGCCTTCGATGCTACCGGCCCATCCACTAATCGAAAAAGCAGTGTGGCTTCCACGGAGCTCCCCGGTGATGATGTTGATGATGCACCGACGATGGCTCCTATTCGCTACCCAGTGGATGATATCATGGAGATGACACATTGTGAGCTGCATATAAAAGTTGTCAACATAACCATAAAGGTGGCGTTCAGCTATGCCTTACCATTAGTTGGACCTGTACCAACTTACCAGTGTTGTCCGGTTCCACAGGGCTACGCTATTGCCGGGGTGGATGAAGTTATGGACAGATTCGCGCAGCTCAAGCTTGACTACTCTGCAGGTGAAGGGGATGTTACTGAGCTGGGAGAAGCAAAAAACATGACCATTCTATGGCGAAATGAACACATAGTGCTTTCAAATCGGACGCTAAGGCCATCCACTCCTCAGAGCACAACTCCATCTTTGTCGCAGCCTCAACCGTCTCCAGCGCATCATCCGTCTTTGCCGTCGCCGCGACAGGCGCCATCTCCGCCACCGCGTCAGCCGTCTCCAGCATGGTTGTCTTCGCCGCCGCGTCAGCCATCTCCAGCACGGCTGTCTTCGCCGCCGCGTCAGCCATCTCAGCCCCTCTCAAAAGTACAAAAGGGTCAGGGCCAAAAGCGAAAGAGTAACCGATCACTAAAGCGTCAACTAGAGCCACTACCAAAGGTTGCTTCCAAGAGAGCTTACAACTATACTGAAGAGGAGAATGCGGTGATCGCAAAGGCCCAAACATAACTATCAAAGGGTGTCTGAAAAGAGAACCTTACATTTAAACCACTAAATGTAAGTACTACTAGCTAGATCCGCGCATCTCTCTGATTCTAGTTTCGATACCATTATCATGCATAATTATTATTATTTTGATTAAACTTTGTTCTCGTAAAGTGTCTGAGGCAGCCAGACGGAAATAACTTATGTGGATACTATGTCTGCGAGTTCATTCGTCAGTAGGGACGGCAATGGGTACCTATCACCCGTTTACCCGATGGGTAAAAACCCTATTAGGGTAAGGGTTTGGGAAAGAAAAATACCCATCGGTATATAAATGGGTAAATTCTAAACCCATCGGGTGTGACGGGTACGGTACGGGATCATACAACCCACACCCATGTACCCATGTACCCATCTACATATCTGCCAAGTGGACCTCCGGTACAAAATTCTAACTTAGATAATCTATTTTGTCCCATTAATCTCGGTAGGCAAAAACAACACACATATTTCACGCCTAGTATCTCCATTTACCGGGGTATATTAATGATTGTTGAGCGCACACATCCTTTTTTCCTCTATTTCCGTAGTCTATTCCCGTATCTCCAACCTAGTATCTCTAGGATTAATTGAGATAATGTAACATACTTTATTTTGATGCTTATTTTGTGGTCTTATAAACAGTTAAATTACCTCTTTTCTTGTGTGAGTTCGTGAACTTAATTTATTGTGTTGATGCTTATAAATTATATTGTTAAATGTTATTTTCTATAAAAAAATTGTTCATCTTAATGTGTTGTATATGCGGGTATTTTAACCCGCGGGTACCCACTAACCCTGTCGGGTGACGGGTATGGGAAAACTTTGCACCCATTGACAGGTATGGGTGCGGGTGATGGATAGACTCGGGGAGAATGAGTACGGGTATGGAGTGGCTTCACCCGCACCCATACCCTGCGGGTGCCATCCCTATTCGTCAGACGACCTTTGAGAAGGGCAGAAACTTAGAACAACTTCAAGTATGTAAACAATATTCAGAAATTTATTTTATTACCATCAATTGTGTTTAGTTTTATTCATATATGTTGACTCATTCTATTAAATTAGATCGGTTGCGGGACAATCTACTACCAAAGGATCGCATAGAAGCAATCCAAGAGGAAATTGCGGGATTCTTAGATGCAGAGATCCTAATCCAAAAAGAGAATACTATCGACAGATGATGATAATGTAATAGAGATCATAAAAGACTTTATATTGTATATATGCATGAATGTAATAATATTTGATACTCTGTGTAATATAATCAAGAGATTTTTGTAATATAATGGTTCTCTTAAGGTAGATGCCACTTATCCAGCACTATGTTGTGAGGAACCCGAATCCACTTTCAGTAACATCAACCTTACACCATCTACTATATATGAGGACGAGCATTCCTCACAACATAATGCTGGGATAAGTGTCACAAAATAAATGCTGCCCAAAACACAAAAAAAAAATAGAAAAAGGGAAAACAAAATAAATAAAAAATATACAAAAAAAATCACTGCCGCGGCATAAAAAGTGTCCAAAACGCTACCGCGGCAGAGACGCATAGATCCCGGTTCGTATTACGAACCAAGACAAAATGTCCCTCCTCCTAGCGACAATCAGCGGCCACATGGACCGCTCTTTTGTCCCGTTTCGCAGCCCAATCGGGACTAAAGGTTTGGGCTTTAGTCCCAATTGCCCCAATCCTGGTTAGGCAACCAGGACTAAAGCCCCTTACAAACCGGAACAAAAGGCTTTGTTTCTACTAGTGTCCCTCTGTTTTATAACATAAGATTTTTTAGCTTTGTAAAAGAAGTGTATCTAGACCTCTTTTAGTGTGTACGATTCGAGGTCTACATACACTTTTCAAAAAGCTAAAACATCTTACGTTTTGAAACGGAGGGAGTAGATGGTGAGCCAATATGCTCAAGAGCTATGATAATAGGGCGATGCAAAATTTGCACTTGTTCTCAGGCTTTCAGGTTTACACCTCGTAACAAAGCTGCGAAAAGCATGTCTTTGGGTCTAGAAATATGTTTAGCAGAACAGGAATCAAATCGAAATAGAACTTGTTGGATAAAAACACACAGCCAGTACAGAAATATTATGTGGCTACTTTAAGCAGATCTCCATTGCCCATTGTGTACATAATATGCTACTCCTACTACATAGTAACCATCCAACACAGTTTTAAGTTCTTTCAAAAACAAAACTAAAAAAAGCTATGTTCTCTCCAGGGGATAGGGGAAGTCTCTCTCTCGGTTGCAGTCTGAAAACAGGTTAACAGTGTAATCAAAGGCCTGAAGCACAAGGGACATTTGTTAATGAGATAAAAGATAACACAGTGAGAACAAAATAACTTAGGAAACATAAGAGTATAAGCAAGTTGTCACACTTGGCCAATAAAGGGACATTAGTCATACCTCTGCAAAATTCAGAAGATTACATCTTGATGTTGAAGTACTCAGGATCAAAATGGTGCAGCCTTACATACCCATCCTCACCACCGCTCGAAAAGCTACAGACATTAAATGGAAAAAAACAGTTTGTTAAAGTTGGAAGTCATAAAAGACATGAGAAATCAAGAAGGGGAGCTAACAAAGAAAGCTGGAACCATAGTCTCGAAAGTACATGGAGAAACATAAATTATGCATCACAGAAGATAAAAAATTATATAAAGGGAGGATCAATAGCTCTCATAAATTTATTTTACAACAACACATTCAGAATAGCGTATATAACCAAAATGTATTTGGTTGAAATCACTGAGCTGCTGAAACCATCAGACACATGAAAAATAAAAAAGGTGCAATGAAAACAGAATGTGTAAGAAAGCATGATCACATGGAAGGCTAGATCTTCAGAATTAAGTTGGGAAAAAATTGTAGCTCTCATATACAACTTCTCATCAAAACAAGGTCAGTATAGCGTATATTGCCAATGTGATTGGCTCTAATCACTGAGCAACACATTAATAAACATGAAAAAACAGGGCATGGTGTAACAAGATAGAAAGTGAAAAGGAAAGACGCCAGAACATCAAGGAGACAGCATCAACATAGAAAGGACGGGTCAAGACACAAAAGAGAAGACGAAAAAAAGGTGCCTGGGGATTACTAACATGTAGCTCTCATATTCATCTTTTCATCAAAATAAGATCAGTATGGCATATATTGCCAATTTAATTGGCCCTAATCACTGAGCAAGATATTACTGATAAACATGACAGAAAAGGCGTTTTAACAAGATAGAAAGTGAGAAGACAAGAGACCAGAACACAAAGGAGGCAACATCAAGACACAAAAGGGAAGACAAAAAAAAGGTGCCTGGGGATTACTAACATGTAGCTCTCATATTCATCTTTTCATCAAAATAAGATCAGTATAGCGTATATTGCCAATTTAATTGGCCCTAATCACTGAGCAAGATATTACTGATAAACATGACAGAAAAAAAGCGTTTTAACAAGATAGAAAGTGAGAAGACAAGAGACCAGAACACAAAGGAGACAACATCAAGACTGGGAGGATGGATCAAGACACAAAATGTAAGACAATAAAATGGTGACTGAGGGATTACTTCACATGTAGCTCTCATATTCAACTTATCATCAAAATAAGGTCAGTATAGCGTATATTGCCAATGTATTTGGCACTAATCACTGAGATACATATTGAAAAAATGTAACAGAAGAGAAAGCGATTCAATAATCAACAAGATAAAAGGCAGGGAGATAGGGTATTACTAGAACATAAAGGAGAAAACATGTCAAGTGAACAAGATGTAAGAAAATAAACAAGTGGGAGAACTTTGGACTTATCAACAAGATAAATAAATGTGAAATACTAAGTGGGGTTACTAAATCCATATGCTCTCATAAAGTTTGATGACATCCTAAAGACTCAGAATAGCGTATATCGCCATGAATCTACATGGCTTAATCATTGAGCAGATTATTAGCATACAAAAAGAGAAACTAAGGCATATCATGAACTCACATGGGCAGTAGCAAAATGTATAAGAATTGCGCATGCAACATAAAATAAGTGATTACCTCCGACCATCAGGATTAAATGCCAATGCGTTGATTGGTCCAAAATGTCCTTTAACACCACCAATTTCTTCTTGTAAAATCTAAATAGCAAAGTTATGTTACAACAGTATAATATGCATACGTAAAGTAACTTCACACAGAAAGTCAAGAAGAAGAATTCACCTTGTGGAAAAATTTAGCCTCGAATTTGCCTGCACGTCGGTCTGTCATAGTCACGTTCATAGCATCTTGCCCACCTCCAATAACCACCTGATAACATAAGAAAAAAATTAATGTTGGAGAAGTCAAATTATACTAGAATAACAGAATGTATAGCAGTGTGCTGAAACTGTGTCACGTAGTTCAGCATAAAGCATGCATGGTATAAGCATTGAAAAGAACATATGACTCAGATGCTAACAAATTAAGACAGTAAGAAATATTTGCACAAGTGTTACTCCCTCGGACCCATATTAGTTGACTTAGATTCATCTAGATACGAATGTATCTAGTCAAGTTTTAGTGCTAGATACACTCGTATCTAGACAAATTTGGGTCAACTAATATGGGTCAGAGGGAGTAATACAATTACATATTTGATACAATTACTTAGATCCATCTAGATACGAATGTATCTAGTCAAGTTTTAGTGCTAGATACACTCGTATCTAGACAAATTTGGGTCAACTAATACATATTTGATAAGAGCCAACAGCACTACACAGGAATGAAGAACCATAGCCTTAACCCACAAACATGAAAAAAAAGAACAATACACGACATGCAGACGTCTTGCACTACCAGCTGCATGACCATTCACCCAGTAATAAGAAAAAATTATGTGCCACATAACATATATAAGGAGTCTTTGATAAAATTGGCATCATTAAATTACAGCAAGAATCGAGGTTTGGAAATAGACGAGCAGGACACAAAAATATGGCACTCAAAACAAGGAACACATAGACTTAGAATCTTATCCAACTTCAAGAATAAATCAGGACTTGTTGCAAAGTGCACACTCCGGAGTATTCAGTAGATCCAGCCTCATCCTTCCCGCATAAACATATGGTTTTAGATAATAGAAGACCAATAATTCAAGACATAACATGTGCTTATGCAGAGAAGTGCTCACAAGAGCTAATGAAGATTGGCATAGATAAGAAAAAAGACTGATACAGGAGCATACATGGTCAAGGAGAGGAGATATGTCGACAGCATTAACTGGTCGCTCCGTGACATATGTCTTTATCAGGGTCAGTGTTCTTGCATCCCATAGCTAACCACATTATAGATGTCAGAAAAACTATGTAATAGCAATGAAGTATGAACATGTTATCAGGACAGTAATCGCATCACCTTAGCAGATTTATCCAAGGAGCCTGTAAGGAAATGAGACCAATCTTGGGACTTTGACAGTGAGCTAATTGCTTTCTGATGTCCCACCTCCTTATCTGACTCCTTCAGCAGTTTTCCGGTCTAAATGCCAATAGAAAATAGAACGTAAATGCATAGTGCCGTAGAAATATGGGAAAGGAACATGTCCACATTGATTAAATTAAACAGCTGGCATGCAGAACAAAAGGTAACATAGCAATAACAACCTTCATACATCATTTACTTATTTTCTAGTACAAGTCTCTGCATGACAAAGGTAACTAGTTTTATAAAAAAATTGCATACTATTACTTCCGTCATTCTTCCCAGCGAAAGAGACACAGAGAGCATTGGAGTATGTGGCCAGATATACAGATATTAACAGTCCCATGTGTCGATTAAAGGCATTGTTGGCACTAAGTACCTTGAATCAGCGCACATAACAACCTGGAGCCAGCTGTGTGGAATTTCCACATTTCGGCATCAATAAGTACTAATGGTCAGCAGAACTAAACATCCAATATTTACACAGAGAATTAAGTAAGCATCTCTCCCAGTCCTCTATGCCTCACTGCATTAAGCAGTGGTAAGCATTACAGGAGGAGCCCAGCGGCCAGCGACGCATGATGAGCATTGGCAGCGGCCAGTGACGAACATGAGCTAAGCATTAAAACAAGGTGCCCAGTGACAGAACTAGGTGCTAACCTCAGAGTCCCAGATGCGAATGGTGGCATCCTCACCAGCGGTGATGATGGTCCGGTTTCCCGGCCCCCACACAGCCCTGTTAATCCTTCCGGTGATACCAGAGATCACGAGCGCGGACTCCTCCGTCTCTGCAAAACACAAAAAAAACATATACTTGAAAATCCACACCGCAGTGTACATGTAAACACTTCCAAGACGGACGAGGAGGAGTGAACCGTACGGTCTTGCAGGTCCTCAGCGATTCGCTTGACCTGCGCGGTGGGCATGTTCCCCATGAAGCTGTCGGTGGTGATGACCGCGAGGTGGTCGCCGATGGCGAAGTCGACGGAGCGCGCGGGGGCGTCGAACCTGAAGGTGAAGAGCTCCTTGCCTGTCTTGACGTCCCAGAGTTTGGCGGTCTGGTCGGCGCTCCCCGTGATGAGGCGCGTGGAGTGGCGGGAGACGTCGCAGGACCATACCGCCCCGTTGTGGCCGCGGTAGGTGCCGAGGCGGTCGCCGTTGTCGGCGAACCAGACAGTGGGGGTGTGGTCCTTGGCGCAGGAGAAGAGCAGGTCGCCGTCCCGGTTGTACTTGAGGAACGTGAGCGGGCGCTCGTGCCCCTTCATGAGAATAGGCCTCATCTTGCTCGCTGAGTGCTGCTCGCCGCCGCCGGGAAGGAAGGAAGGAGGAGGGTAGGGTTAGGGTAGGGCAGTGTGGGGATCTGGATCGTGCGTTGCGACGGAGCCAAAAACCCTAGCTGCGCGTTGGACGGGGCTTTGTGTGGGAAACCAGTGGGGCTAGGTGGCTGTATTAAGCACGTTGTTTGGGCCGTGTCCGGCCCAACAAGAACTAAAAAAGACGACCAACGTTTTGCATTCCCGACAGTACTCTAGCACGCACATCCTCACAATTTCTCGATCAAACCTTTTCCATATTTCGTGTCTTGGAGCACCAACGTTCTTGTCTTATCACCCAACCAGACCCACCGGTGACAAGCCAACGGCCGAACTCGCTCCCGGAGCATCGACCTCCGCTTGTGCAGGGTCTCCCGACCCCCCTCCCCTCCCCGTTGCCGCCTAGGACGTCGTCGGGCAAAGCCTGTACGGCGGGGCTCCAAGCTCATTCGCTCCGCGGAACTTTGTCGGCGGCGCCCAATCTGTTGTCTCCCGCGGCGCAGCCACCAGGCGGGGGTGTTGAAGGGCCGCGACGGCCAGGCGTAGTGCGGCAGGCAGGCAGTAGGGACGGGGCGAGGCTACGAGCGGTGGTGCGGCGTTGAGGGCTCGATCTGGGCCTCGATGGGCTGGGCGGGCCGCGACTGCTGCGGGCGCATCAGCGAGCTCCAAAGGCAGCGCGTGGAAGCTGGGGCGGCGGCCTCGGGCAAGGCAACGGCTTGCGGCGGTGTGGCTGACGGCCGCATCGTGTGAAGATCAGGCGGTCCACTACTTGGCTCCCTTGCCCAGGTGTGGACGGTGGCCAAGCGGCAACCCGGGCAGACGGCGGCCAAGCGGCAACTCGGGCGGTCGGGCGGACGGCGGCCAAGCGGCATCTCGGCCGAACGGCAGCTAAACGGCAACCTGAGCGGACGGCCAGCGTCCAAGCGGCATCTTGGCCAAACAGCATCTCGAGTGGATGACCAGCGGCCATGACGGCGTGGCTGCTATGGCGTGAGGTGCCATGGCCGTTGTATCATACTAGTGCGGCTGGTGTCGACTGCAAGGTCCTTTGCTCAGCTGGTTGCGCTCCTGTTCTTCGGGTTCCCATGCGTAGCCCAACGGTGCGGATACTACTCCAAGGAAAAGCTTTGCTCCGGCTCCGGCCAGTGCCGATGGTGGCTGTGCCCTCGGGAGTCCCATTTCTTCTGAAGGCGTCATCGTGGAGATATCCCCTGCCGTCGCAAGTCATGTGATCTCCGGGTGAAAACCCAAGCTCTTTGGAGCGGGCGACGGCGACATCTATGTCGCTACCTTCTTGAAGGCACCGCCTTGGAGTCCTTGATCTGGTGGTGCGACAGGTTGCGGCAGCTGTGTGGGGTTGCTTTGTGGTCGAGGGGAGTGGATGGTGGTAGTTGTGGTCACTGTGGGTCCGCCTTTGCTGCATCGACCGGGAGCAGCGGATGGTGGCCGACAGTTTGGGGCGAGCTGGGAACAGAGGAAAGTGCGGCGGAGGAGCTTGATACGGTGATGGGCAAGGGAGGGCTAGGGGCAGTCGGTTTGGGATGAGGAGTGGAATTCATGTCGGGTGAAAACCTAGTCTCCGGTGCTCTACCGGAGCTGACAACGGTGACATCCGCGGATGTCGTTATCTTTTTGAAGGTGTTGTTGTGGTGGCATGATCCCCTCTTGCTCCCTATGTTCTTACCCCGAGGGAAACCTCGGATTGAGTTCTCTGGATCGGACAATGATGACGCTTTGCGTCATTCCCCTTCTTGAAGGCTTTGTCTTTGGGGTAGACGCCGACTGGCGGACAAGTGGTTTGCAGGGTGGTGATACTACGCTCTGCCGGCGATCGGCCATATCGCGGCGCGGCTGAGGAGACCGGCGACCGGTCATTTCGTGACGTAGATGAGGGGCCGGTGACCGGCCATTTCGCGACGCGGCTGAGGAGGCCAGCCATTTTGCGGCGTGGCGGAGGAGGCTGGCCATTTTGCGGCGCGGTTGAGGGGCCGGTGACCGGCCATATCGCGGTGCGGCTGACGAGGGGCCATATAGCGGCGTGGCTAAGGTGACTGGCGACCAGCCAAATTGCGGTGCAGCTAAGGGTCCAGCAACCGGCCATGTTGCGGTGTGGATGGGCTCATGGGTTGGTGGTTTTGATGGTGTGGGCTCGCCCCAAGTTGTAATATTTCGGGTCTTGCGGGGTAGCTTTAGCTCTAAGCTAACCTTTTTTTTACTTTCCTGTAATCGCTTCCACTATTGCAATGAAATACGACAGCTCTTCTGCCGTGATTCAAAAAAAAGCATCAACGTTCTTTGTTTCCATATATTCGAGAGTCCGAATTAGACTCGCATTGCCCCTTACACAGATCTCGTATAACGCGCAACTAGGGTTTTTCGCTCCGTCGCAATGCACATCCCCTGCTCTCGAGAACACACAAAATAAGAGCTACTCCCTCCATTTCAAAATATAAGATGTTTTAGATTTGTGAAAATAGTGTATCTTTATTAGAGTGAAATGCACCAATAATCCTAAAAGTTACCGGCTATGTCAAAAACGTCCTACAACTAAGAAAATGAATCAAAAAAGTTCTCGATGTCCTGGATACGTATAAAACTAACATGGCGATGGTAGTGGACCCACTAATGCCCACCCAGCTGGCCCATGACGACCGGGACTACGGGCGGGGCAGCGACACGCACTGCTGCAACCACGTGTTGGCTACGTATTCGTCCATCAAGTTGTGGGCGGCTGCTGCATGTTGACATCGCCTTCCTCAATTCGCTATTGGTCCGTCTGCCGGCATGCATCGTCGCCAGTTGCCAGGCGATCATGAGTGATGTCACGGCCAGCGAGTCTGCGGCTGCTATGAGCAGGCATACCTCCAGTATTGATTCAAGTGCTTGCCGCCATGGACATAGTGCGAAATAGGTTAGGCTCGTGGAGTCGGTTTCACAGTTTTGAATGTATGATGTATCAAGACATGTACGCCATAGTTGTAGGGAGCTAGCGCACACACATCTGCCTCCTACTGTGAGAAAAACAAAGGCGGCGGCTATCGCCACAATCTGCTTTATCCCTGTCATCTACGACTGAGAATCGACGGGTCCCCGTCTTCTTTGTTTGTCGCTCCGGCGATAGGAGGGGGTGGGGACCTCGGACCTGTGCTCGACGGTGTAGAAGGGTCCCTAAAATTAGAGTTTGGTCAACCGACATCATTGTTATGGTAGCTATGATGGTGTTGTGCGGGACAAAAATAAGGTTGGGGCTTCGCGAGTGCAAACACTCTCCTCTTGTGGCTCGAGGAGGTCTTATTTGTATCTCATAATATTTACAATAGATGCGTGTGTCCGTTAAAACTTTGTCCGTCGCAAGTTTGTAATATATTAGGTTTGCATGTGCCACTTGTGCTCTGCTCCTTCTAATCCCTAACCTTCCACGATGCATAGGATTTAGAGAAGAGAAGGAGAGGAGTGGCACAAAGTAGCTCATGCTCAGCTTCGGCGAGGAGCGGTTCCTGCGAGTTGCGCCTATGGTGAGGGCGCCTTCTGGGCCTCACGTGTTATGGTTAGAATTGGCGAGGAGTGATTCATGTGAGCATGCCTATGGTGAGGGCACCTTGTGGGCTTAAGGCGTTAAAGAAAGGTCTTTGGAGAGACTTGGGCGAAAACACCTTATGGGCCTCTGTGAGGACCTCCGGTGAGGCCTCACGGAGCGTACCTTGTGGCAGTCTCCTAGAGAACTTGCTTCCGCCCTATCAGGCTAGCATAGGAAAGTCTCCGTCGAGGGCAGCTTGAGGGCCTTATGTATTACCTCTTGTGAGGCTCTATTAATTAGTTATCTTCTGAGACACAGGCGAAGGCACCTTGCAGGCCTCGACGAGTACCTCCCGTGATGCCTCGCGATGCATGTCCCGTGAGAGCCTCCATGTAGAAGTCTTCAACGAGACTTAGGCGAGGGTACCTTGTGGCACCTCGGCGACAGTACCTTGTGGCACCTCGGCGAGGCTCCCTTGTGAGGCCACACGGAGTGCGCCCAATGGCGACACCCCATAGGGACTTGCTTCTGCTTTGTCATACTACCATAGGCAAGCCCTCAACAAGGAAACCTTTTGGGCCTCGGGAGGTACCTCTTATGAGGCTCCTAGATGTATCCTTGTAGATTAGGTCTGCGTCCTACTTTTAGGAGCGTCGTCACGTCAACAGTGTTCGCGACACAGGATAAAGTTATACGCTATGTGGTTCTCATATGTGTGTTGCATAAGGAAGTAAAGCGCCAAGGGCCTTGGTGAGGTGACCTACGCGTGGTGATCTGTCCCGCCCGCGAGCCAGAGCTCTGTCACTTGGGCTTCGGGCTGCTAGGCGGACCCATGTGCGGGCACCATTCCTAGCCCTTGCTTGTGTGATGCACAAGAGAGTTCCCAACAGAGTGTACATTGTCATGGTATTGCCGCTTACCGAGGTAAGGATGCATGAGGCATCGCTGGGGCGAATTTTATTTTATTCCATGAAGATGTTCACTACAAGCGATCAAGGTGGGTAGGCAGAAACTATCATGGACCGTGGGTCGACCCTCATGAGAGGTTTAACGGGTAGAACTTATGGAGGTGATGGATGTTCTAGGGGTTCGCCACCTCAACTCCTTCCTTTGTCTCTAGTCGCGTCACACCAGGCCGAGAGACTTACTTAACCCGGAAGGGCCCTTCCCACATGGGTGAGAGTTTGTTGAGGCTTTCACATGAAAGTATCCTCTAGAGGACGAGATCACCAACTTCGAGTGTGCGGGGGCGTTGATGGGTTCATTGCATAAAAAATCTTGTGGTTGCAACTACCAAGATCAAATATAGGCAATACTTATAATATTTTTATATGGACTCACCCTCGAAGACCGAAAGTGGGATAACAAACGTGGCTGGTGTAGAATGTACTAATTCATCCTCAAGGATGTGAAGACGATCAGCGTCACAAATAGGCAACGCCTCCGTAATAGGTCACATGTCCAGCACGACGACAACCTCCGCCCCTTGCTCCATTTGGGCACCATAATCAGCGGATCCTCGGGAACTCCAGCAGCACGGGTGGTGGTGGAGAAGGTCTTGAGCAGGGATTCACCTAAGCACTGTACTCGTGATAGTGGATTAGCTAGCAAGGGGAGAGATGGAATGGTGTGTTGAGAGGGGGTCTCCACCTCCTTCTTTTACAAGAGAGGGGGATGTGCCCAAAGGGCATGCACCAGCCCCTAGTGGTGCCCCCACCTCTCCCCTCTTGATGGTAGTGGAGTATCCACTCACACAAATCAAAGGGTCACCATAATTCTATTAAATCTCTACTCAAAAACCAAAGGTCTTCCATTAAAACACTTCTAATTCACTTAGTTTAATACCACTGAAATTAATGAACACTTCATTTAATAAACACATTAACAATCTATTCCCTTGCACTATTTCGATATACCGAAACTATTTCGACAGTTTTATCAAAATAGTTCCTGTGTTGTCGAGTATTTTCTCTGGTGTTCCTTATCCACTCAAAAGCATCGACGAGTCTTAAGTGTGTCACCCTATAGTTTGTGAACAAAGTGTATATAATCGAGACTCCTCTCCGATTAATAATCATTAGTGGGATTTGGAGATCCATAATGACTCTCACTTTCTCAATGATGAACTAGTGATCGCATGAACCTTTTCCGTTGTAACCAATTCGACAGCAAGACGCAACTCAACCTGTGGAGGAAATCAGCTGCCTGCACTAGCGCCGACACTGCCTTATCTTTGTGTCGTCATAGTATGAAGGTATCAACTTAGATACTCTTTAGAACATGCGCACAGGTTCGCGCTAGACCAGTGATCCTGAATTCATCCGGCAGCGCCAAGCTCGAGCCTATCAGCTGATCCAGTACGCCAACACCTACGCGTGGAATGAAGGGTCGAGCTTCCTTGACAATGTCGACAACGAATACGTCGAAGAGGGTGATGATGAAGACGAGCGAGATGCAGATTATCAGGAAGCTAACCCGGACGATGAAACTGAGGTTGAGGTTCCAAACCTCGAAGCTACCATTCCTCCTTCAGCTGTGGATGACTCGGTGGCTTCTGCCCCTCAAACTTATGAACTTTTAATTCGGTTAAATCCCTAGTGTGTCGGGCGCATATGTATGAAACGGTTGAAGTGATTTTTATACAATTATGCTTTATGTCGAATCCTTTTGGGCGAAGTCTCCGAATTCCATTTTCTTGTTCTCTCAATCTTGTGATTCGGCTCACGTCTACCATTTTTTGGCGTTTGACTTACGAGTCTGAGATCAAAAAATCAAATTAGCAATACTTAAAACAACGAGAATTAGCTCAGAGTGATTAACATAGTAATAAGGAAAGTAAATACAGGGGTTAGTCCAAAAAAACAAATGTCGGCTTGATTATTTTTCCTTCCTTAGTCGTTTTTCATGTGTTTAGCATTTTCAAGCTTGTTCTCTTGCTTGCCATGAAGCTAACCTTTTTGGACAGAAGCAAGTCGAAGAGTTAGACTTTGTTGCCGACACATTACTAACTCATCCAAGGGGTAAGAAACTTAAGTCAGCTAACATATAAAATGTAAATACAGTTACTACTAAGGCAGTCCCCGAGTTTTTGCTCGAGGTGCCGAGGTTTCATTAATTAGCTCATTGCCGATATACAATCCGACATATGAGAGTTCGAGATACATACACTTCAGCTAAGTGTAAAATGGATGAAGAAGTGCTATATTTCATGGCCTTTTCGATTCTTCTCCCGACATGTCCGCCTTATTTTTCTCCTATAGTTGAGCACTATAAGATAGTATGCATCATTGTGCAGTGACTTGCTCATGATAAATGGTCCTTCTCATGGAGGTGATAGATTATGCATGCCGGCAGTGCGTTGCACTAGCTGAAGAACTAAATCCCCTTCCTGAAAAACTCGGGGGTTTACCTTCCGGCTATGATAGCATCGGAGATTCTGTTGATATATGGCAGATCTAGACAATATCAATTCTCTTGCCTCTTCTAGTAGATCAACGTCATTTTTCTGGGCCTCTTGCACTTCGGCTTCTGTGTATTGGGTGACCCTAGGCGAGTCATGCTCTATGTCGGCTGGTAATACATCTTCTGCCCCATATACTAGAAAGAATGGCGTATGGCCAGTTGATCTGTTCGGAGTTGTCCCGAGGCTCCATAGTACTACCGAGAGTTCGTAAACCCAACACCCCGTTGATCTTTGTAGTGACTCAATGAGCCGAGGTTTTATCCCGGACAGTACTAGCCCATTGGATCTCTTGCCCGTTCGATGCGTGGTGTGCAACTGATGCAACATCAAGCCTTATTCATTTATCTTGGTAGAATCGAGAAAAATGCTCCTTCAGCAAAGTTTGTGCCATTGTCAGTAATTATGCTATGTGGGTATCCATACCTTAGGATAATATCCTTAAGGAATGATATTACAGTGGCTTCATCACATTTTATGATTGGCTTTACCTCAATCCATTTTGTAAATTTATCAACCATGACTAGGATATGAGTCATATTGCCACGAGCCGGCTTAAACGGTTCAACCATGTCCAAGCACCATACAGAAAATGGCCAAGTGATAGGTATAGTTTTGAGTTCAGAGGCCGGCATATGTATCTTGCTGGAATACCTCTAACACCCATTGCATTTTCTCACAAGGTCCTCAGCTTCTTGTAAAGCACTGGGCCAGTAAAATCCATGCCGAAAACCTTTGGCGACTAAGGCCCTGGATGAGGCATGATGCCTACATTTTCCCTGATGTATATCTCAGAGGATTTCCTGCCCTTCTACGGGGTCAATGCATCGTTGGAGGACACTTGTGACACTTCTTTTATATAACTCGGCATTTATTATGGTATAGGCATTTTCCCTTCTCTGAACTTGCCTCGAGAGAATTTCATCACTTGGTAAACTCCTGTTGACCAAGAAACAAAAAATTGGCTGCGTCCATGCTGGTAAGCATGGCCCGGGAAAATCACTTCATCAACTTCCATTGGATCAACCGACATAACTTTTGTCGGGACAACCTCGGATCCTCGGTTGGCCGGGATATAGATTGATGATACATTGCAAATGTATCTATAATTTTTGATGTTCCATGCTTGGTTTTATCTACTTTCTTGTGTTTTGTTCCAACTTTGGAGTACTTTTCATATGATTTCTTGGACTAACCTATTAACAAGAGCCACAATGCTAGCTGCCTATTTTCTGCTGTTTTTGGTTCTAGAAAGTCAGAAAATGAATATTCTCGGAATTGGACGGGACAAAAGCCAAAGTGCCTATTTTTCCGGAAGTCATCAAGTGCCAGAATATGAGACAGAGAAGGGCCAGGGAGCCACTCGCCACCTGGCTGCGCGGCCAGGCCTGACCCGCGCCAGGGGGTGGTGTGGCCGCTCCCGGCACCCCCTCGGCCTCTCCTTCCGCCTATATATTGCCCTCGGGACGAAAACCCTAAGGGCCCGATCAAAAATCCACGAAAGAGTCTGTAGCCGTCGTCATCTCCATCCCTAGATCGGGAGGGATCTGAAGCTCTTCCCGGCACCCTGCCGAAGAGGGGAATTCACCCTGGAAGCCTTCTTCATCACCATGCAAGCCTCCAGTGTGATGCGTGAGTACTTCATCCTTGGACTACGGATCCATGTAGTAGCTAGATGGCTGGTTCTCCTCCTTTGTGCTTTCATGTCTAGATCTTCTGAGCTCCGTTCATGATCAAGATCATCTATTTGTAATCATACATGTTGTGTTTGTGGGGATCCGATGGATATTGAGATGCTATTTCAGATTGATTATTGATTCTATCATGTCTTTGTTATTTGTGATCTTGCATGCTTTCCGTTGTTAGTAGCTATCTTGGCCAAGTAGATGCTAGCAACTCCAAGAGTTAGTATTTATGCTCGATACTGGGTTCATGCCTCTGGTAATCTGGGGAAGTGACAGAAATCTCTAAGGTACTAGATGTGTTGTTGCTACTAGGGAGAAAACAACAATCCTTTGTTCATAGAACAATCGTATTGTTTACTTTACACGCAGTTTGTAAAGCAATAATCTGTTGCTTGCAACTTAATACTGGAGGGGTTTCAGATGATAACCTGAAGGTGGATTATTAGTCATAGATGCAGTTGGATGGCGGTCTATGTATAATGTTGTAATGCCCAATCAAGTCTCAAAGGAGTCAAGATGATTAGTATATGCATGTATTGCTTTCTCGATGTTTGTCAATTGCCCCGCTGTAATTTGTTCACCCAACATGTTATCTATCTAAGGAGAGCCACCTCTAGTGAACTATGGATCCCGGTCCTTTTTCTTTACATACAATCTATAAATTGTTTACTATTTTGTGTTTACTTTCTGCAAACTTTTAATTCTTTCCATTCGATACATTTAATCCTTTGTTTTCTGCAAAACACGGTGAGATTGACAACCTCATCGCAAGTTGGGGACAAAGTTCGGTGGTTGTGTTGTGCAGGTCTCCACGTTGCTACTAGCACCGGTAGTGCGCCCTGCCAAAGCTCAGCTAGTAACACCTTTGGGATGTTTCCTTGCTCCTACTGGTTCGATTAAACCTTGGTTTCATAACTGAGGGAAACTTGCTGCTGTGCTCATCATACCTTCCTCTTGGGGGGTTCCCAACGAGCTCTACATCAACACCGCCATCAAGCATTTTTCTGGGCGCCGTGCATTGAGCCATCAAGCATTTTTCTAGCGCCGTTGCCGGGGATCGAAGAAGAATAAGAAACTCCCACGGCAACCACACGCCATCAAAAGACATTTTTCTGGCGCCGTTGCCGGGGAGTCAAGGACATCTTCACAAGGGGAGTCCCTCATAACCAATCTCTTTACTTTGTTATTTTTGTTTTTCTTAGTTTCTTTTTGTTTTGTTTGCTTGTTTCTTTATCAAAAACACACAAAAATTAGTTTTACAAGTTTGCTTTCTTATTTGAAAACACAAAAAAATGACTACTCTTGAAAACACTAAGTTGTGTGATTTCACTAGCACCAACAACAATGATTTTATGAGCACACCTATTGCTCCACCTGTGGCTGAAAATACTTTCTTTGAGATAAAACCTGCTTTGCTCAATCTTGTTATGAGAGAACAATTTTCTGGTATTGGTAATGAAGATGCTGCTTCCCCTCTAAATAACTTTGTTGAACTTTGTGAGATGCAAAAGCATAGGGATATAGATGGTGATATTATTAAGCTGAAATTGTTTCCTTTCTCTTTGAGAGGAAAAGCTAAAGAATGGTTGAATTCCTTGACTAGGAATAGTATTGATTCCTGGACTAAATGCAAAGATGCTTTTATTGGAAAATACTATCCTCCTGCTAAGATTATATCTATGAGAAGTGAAATAATGAAGTTTAAACAACTTGATAATGAGCATGTTGCTCAAGCTTGGGAAAGAATGAAATCTTTGGTAAAGAATTGTCCCACTCATGGACTGACTGCTTGGATGATCATCCAAACTTTTTATGCAGGATTAAACTATTCTTCAAGGAACCTATTGGATTCTGCTGCTGGGGGTACCTTTATGACCATCACTTTGGGTGCTGCAACAAAACTTTTGGACAATTGATGGTTAATTATTCTGAATGGCATACTGAGAGAGCTCCACAAGGTAAGAAGGTAAATTCTATTGAGGAAACCTCCTCCTTGAGTGATAAGATTGATATTATTATGTCTATGCTTGTTAATGGGAAAGCCCATATTGATCCAAATAATGTTCCTTTAGCCTCTTTGGTTGCTCAAGAAGAGCAAGTTGGTGTGAACTTCATAAGAAATAACAATTTTGGCAATAGTGCTTATAGGAACAATTTTGGTAACAACAATTATAAGCCATATCCTCCCAACAATTGTAATGCTTATGGAAATTCTTACAACAATAATAGGAGTACACCCTCTGAACTTGAAGTTATGCTTAAAGACTTTATTAGTAAGCAAACTGCTTTCAATAAAACTATTGAGGAAAAACTCTCTAATGCTGAAAGAAATATAGCATCTTTGGCTGAAGCTCAATCTACTTTGAATAAAATGGCTGCTAAACCTGAAACTAATGAGAATCCGTTTGCAGCTACTAATGCTATACAAGTAAGAATTGATGAAAATGTTAGACCATTAGCTTAATTACATGCTAAGTGGGAAAGAGAAGATGAAATTGCTAGAAAAATTAGTGTTTCTACTATTACCACCCCTAGTGTTGAGGCTAGTAATAGTTCTACTACTTTAGATGATAAATTTGATTTTGATCTTGATGGTTGCAACATCTCTGAAGTTATTAAGTTCCTACAAAAGCTTGCTAAAAGTCCTAATGCTAGTGCTATGAACATGGCCTTTACAAAACACATTACTGATGCTCTCATAAAGATTAAAGAAGAAAAGATGAAACATAAAGCTTCTCCTATAAAACAAGAAGATGGTTGGGAACCCATCATTAATATGAAAGTGAATGACTTTGATTTCAAAGCTTTATGTGATCTTGATAGTAGTGTTTCTATTATTCCTAGAAGGATTTATGATATGCTTGATTTGCCTCCAATTGAAGATTGTTATTTGAATGTCCCACTTGATGATAATTCTAAAAAGAAACTCATGGGGAGTCTTAATGATGTTCTTATTATGGTTAACAATTCCTATGTCCCCGTTGATTTCTATGTTTTGGATTTTGAATACAATGCTTCTTGTCCTATTATTTTGGGAAGACCTTTTCTTAGAACTGTTGGTGCCATCATTGATATGAAAGAAGGCACCATTAAATATCAACTCTCACTCAAGAAAGGTATAGAAGACTTCCCTAAAAAGAGAGATAAGATTTCTTTTGCTTCTCCTATGAAAACAAAATTTGGTCTTAATGTTTCTTCATTTGAGAACACTTGATTCTTTCTTTGCTTCTTATGCCTAACTTAAAGGCGTTAAAGAAAAGTACTTATTGGGAGATAACCCAAAAGTTTTAGATGAGTCTTGGAAGTTATTACCTCTGTAATAACCTCTCCTTATCCTGTTTATTTGCTTTTTGTGCCAAGAGTAACCTCTAATGAGAGAGAAGTAATGATTGGGAAAGTTGTTGTCCCGAAACAGATTTTTGTGCTTCACCGTAAAAATTCGTGAGAAAGCTCTGTTTGTCAGATTGAGCCGTAATTTTTTGTGCTTCTGCCCCAGGTTGTTATATAACTTTCGTTAGTTCAACACTTTTTTATTTGAGCCACAGAAGGTCTTCGAAAAAATTCGTCTTTACCAGCTGGTCTGTTTTGATAGATTTCTGCCATTTTCTGCATTTGCTTCTTGTTGGTTCCTTCTTGAGTTCTTTTGGGGAATTGAGCTTTTTGAGGGAAGTGCTACAGTATCTAGTGTTCTAATGAAAGTTTATTTGGTGATTATAACTGAACCTTAAGACTTATTTATCTTGAGTGCACTAATGTTGCTAATAAAGATTGTGTGAAGTTTTGTATGAAGGAAATTTTTTAGGTGTATGGAAGGAATGAGTAATGAGATGAAGGATGGACTAAAGCTCAAGCTTGGGGATGCACGTGTGTCACCCCAAGAAATATCCAAGAAGTACAAGCGTCAAAGCTTGGGGATGCCCAAGGCATCCCCTTCTTCATCAATAAAAATCTCAGGTTTCTTCCAAACGCTTCATTTTTATTGTTTCATGCACAGTTGTGTTGTTCTTGGAGCGTCTTATTTTTCGTTTTCGTTTTGTTTTTTTGTTTGCTTGGTTTGATTAGTTTTCTGAATAAATTGGTTGGGCCCCCTCTTCCATACATTGGTTTGCAAATAGTTTGGTTTGGTTTGGAAAAGAGTAGGAAAGTTCTTGCTTATGTGGTAAAAAGAGCTCGTTTTTTACTGTGGCCTATGCTTTGTCATGCCATGCTTGATATTGTTTTGGCTTTATGCTTAGTATTATTTGTTGTAGCATGACTTGTTATAAACATTTGAGATTGCTTAATGTGCCTTGGATGAATCATGCGTTGTTTTAGCATATTAAAGCATAATATAGTGGTACTCTCCTTTGATGCTTTATTTGGGTTGACTTGGCGCATGCTCACACCATGTTATGACTATCTTAAGTCACGATAGGCTTTATGATCCTTTAGTTTTCAACTTGTAGTATCACTTTATGCTTTGATCAATGATGTTTTGTTGCTCTGCATGATTATGGCCATTATTGCTCTCTTAGTTTGTCGCTCCCAGTCTTTTGCTAGCCTCCACCACCAAGTATGAGTTCCACTCATGCATCCAACTCCCTAAACCAAGTTATTCCAAAGAGTCCACCATACCTACCTACTAGCTTATGCTATTCTAAGTATATTCATGCTTTTGTTTACCTTCTAAATTAAACTTGTTATGACAGAACTAGTGATTAAAGCTCTCACGAACTTGATGGCACACTTTACTTTATTGCCTCTAATAAACTTGAACCATTGGGTCCTTCTTTGTTGCGTATAAGCTTGCACTTTATAAGTTGAAATTAGCATAACCATGTACCATGGGGAACGCTTTCAACATTGCACTTGTACTTTGTACCCCGTTGATATTATGGTCTTTTGCTTACGGATCCCGGCGGTGTGAAATAAAAGTGGAACTTGTAAGATCATGGAGTTTGTATGTGTGTTAGAGAAACGCCTGGGCCGCTAGCCTAAGCCATGCCTAATCATGGTGGAAACTTGCAGCATCACCATAATGAGCACTCTATGAAGCATCCTCAATAAAAACCTATGCAAATAGCAAATAAAAAGATCGCTAAGATGCTGATACGTCCATTTTGCATCACTATTCTATGTCTTAATTCACTATTATTCATCGATATATTTCGTACTGAGAGGTGATACTTATGTTATTTCATCTATTTTTGCATGGTTGATGACTTTTGGAGCATGGACCGCTGCAGTCAGGATTCTGATGGAAAAGGTGATGTTTGGAGGCAAAATTTGCGAAGATCAGAAAATCCGGGAAAATATATGGAAAATCTTATTTTTCCAGAAGATTAAGGATGCCAGAAGATGGAGTGGAGGTGGGCCACAGGGGGCCCACACCACCCCATGGCGCGGGCAGGCCTAGGCCGCGCCTGGAGGTGGTGTGGCCGCACTGGCCCACTCCAACCTCTCCCCTCTAGCGTATATCATACTCCTGAAACCCTAAGACTGGGGGAGCGACCACAGAAAGATTCCGCCGCCTCTGTGGGGCGGAAAACACCGAGAGAGAAAGATCTATCCGACAGACAGATTTCTGCCGGGGGAATTCCTTCCCAGAGAGGGGAGATCGTCGCCATCAACACCACCATCAAGATGGACTTCATCGGGATCATCATCATCATCATCACCACCATCATCACCATCAGCACCCTCATCACCATCTCCATATTGCTATAACAATTGCGTTGAATCTTGCATAGTTCATAGGGGAAACTTTCCTGGTGTTGATTACTCTTTGTAGTTGATGCTATTGAGTGAACCATTGAATTATTGTTTATGTTCAGATTGTTATACATCATTATTCCATCTCTGATCATGATCCATATGATGTCTTGTGAGTAGTTCGTTTTGTTCTTGAGGACATGGGAGAAGTCTTGTTGTTAGTAGTGGAGTTGCGTTGAGAAAGATTCAATAGATTGTTATTTAAGTTGTGGTGTACTTCTTCTAGTGGTGTCATGTGAACGTCGACTACATGACACTTCACCTATATGGGCCTAGGGGAATGCATTGTGTATTTGGCTACTAATCGTAGGGGTTGCCGGAGTGACAGAAACCTGAACCCCCGTTAGGAAACCATTGCACAAGGGACGTAAGGGTCTTAGAGTTTAAAGTTGTGGTTAGGTTTCTACCTTAATTACTTTATTGTACTTACGAATGTTTGCAAGGGGTATAATCACAAGTATGTATTAGTCTTGGATGGGGCGGTACATTAGCACAGGTTCACCCACACAACACTTAGCAAGCTAAAGAAGATTAATCAACTATATGAAACGAAAGCACTTGACAGTCTTCCCATGTGTCCTCGAGAACGTTTGGTCATCTATAGAAATACAACCGGCTTGTCCTTTGGTGCATAAAGGATTGGGCCACTTGCTGCATTCATTCCTACTGTCTTTTATTTACTCGTACTTTGTTTACTTGCTTTATAAAAAAACCCTAAAAATCCGTTTGCTAAGTATTTGCAGAGAATTCCTGATCCATACCACTAGCCAGCTCCTTCTGCTCCTCGTTGGGTTCGACACTCTTACTTGTCGAAAATACTGCGATACACCCCCTATACTTGTGGGTCATCAAGACTATTTTCTGGCGCCGTTGCCGGGGAGTGAAGCGCTATTGGAGAGTGGAATTGGTATAGGAAACTTCTACTGTGAGTATTGTTTACTTCTATTAGTTGCTTTATTTTTGTTATGGATAATTCGCTAAGTTTCTTATTTGGTAATGCTACTACCACTGCTAAGGTAGTAGATAAGCCACCACCTGCTGAGAAAGATGTTTTCAAAATACCTACAAGAATTATTGATCATGTTATGGATAACTACTATGTTGGGGATGGAACTGTCCATCCCGGTGATCATTTACTCTTTATACACGAATTATGCGGGTTGTTCAAGTGTGCAAGTATTACTACAGATCAAGTTAAGAAGAAGTTATTCTCATTATCACTAAAAGGAAGAGCTGAGGAATGGTATAAGCTGCTGAAGAATGGTCAAGCTCTGGAATGGGAGGAAATAGTGCCTCTCTTTTATTCAAAGTTTTATCCTCCTAGTGAGATTCATAAAGATCGGAATCAAATATACAACTTTTGGCCTCTTGATGGAGAGAGTACAGCTCAAGCTTGGGGGAGATTGAAGTTACTAATGCTCAAATGTCCCATTCATGAGCTCCCCAACAATATTATTATCAATAACTTCTATGCAAGGCTCCCTCTACATGATAAAGATTTATTGGATGCTTCTTGTGCTAGATCATTCACTCGCATGGAAGAAGAAGCTAAATGGGACCTTCTAGACTGTATTCAAGACAATGCTGAAGCTTGGGAGAATGACAAAGGTAGAAAGTCAGGTATAAATTATGATTATGAATGCATTGAATCTTTTGTGGGAACTGATGACTTTCAAAAGATAAAAAATGCTTATGATCTAGACTCTCAAGCTATTGCTTCTTATTTTAAGGCTTTTGCTTCTTACATTGAAGTGCCTAAAAAGAAGTGGAATAAGTATCATGAACCTTATAAAGATATTGTTAAGAGTGTTCCTGCGAGAAGTATTGAAGTTTATACTACTAATCATGTCTTACCTGAGCCTTATATTGTGATATCTATATTGTTAAGTTTATGCATGATACTGAAAGTTACTATGAGAGAGGGAAAAGTGTTCTTATGTATCTCAATAATATCAAGATTCCTCGCTTTATGCTAAAAGTTTTTATATTGCGTTTCTTTTTCCTTCTTATGCAAGTTGCCTTTGGTTTCAATAACTTGTTTTTTATAAAATCCCCTTGCATAGGAAGTGGGTTAGACTTAAATGTGTGTGTTTTTTCTTCTCAATGCTCTCTTTCACTTCAATTCATATCCCTATGAGAGCTTCTTCAAAAATATCATGCCCATCTTAAAGGCTATAAAGAAAGAGCTTTATGGGAGACAACCCAATTTGTTTTTGCTTCCATTTTGGTCTTGTTTCTTTGAGTCTTGGAAGTTATTACTTCGGTATTAACCGCTCCTTATCCATTTTGTTTGGTTTTTATGTCAAGATCAACCTCTAATGAGAGAGAAGTAATATTTGGGGAAGTTGTTGTCCTGAAACAGATTTTTTGTGCTTCACCGTAAAAATTCGTGAGAGATCTCTGTATGTCGGATTGAGCTGTAATTTTTTGTGCTTCTGCCCCAGGTTGTTATTTAATGTTCGTTAGTTTTGCACTTTTTGATTTGAGCAACAGAATATTTTCGAAAAAATTGATCTTTACCTGCTGGTCTGTTTTGACAGATTTTGCTACTCTTGCATTTGATTCTTTATTCGATTTCCTTTTTGAATTATTTTTGGGTTTTCGGAAGGAGTTGCTACAGTAGCTTTTGTTTTGATGGTTTTCAGTTGAAGTTAGACTCAAATGGTTTTATCACTTCACTTATACTAATGTTGCTAATGAGAACTGTGTGAAGTTTTGTGTGAAAGAAATTTCCAGGAAGTGGAGACAATGGTGTAATAAGGAAGAGAAGGGTTTTATGACTCAAGTAATAAGTGTATGAAGATGAATATATCGATGATATTCAAGTGATGACTCCAGAAGAATCTACTAGATACCAAATTCAGAGACCTGTAGAGTCTGTTTTCAAATAGGTAACAGTTCTGGTAAGAAAAGTTCCGCGAAAATACAATCCAACTATATTTTTGCAGTTTTCAGTCAATAAGGAAAGTTACGAAGCGAAAAAGGGACGGAAACGGAGCCGGGGTGGCCCACACCACCCCATGGTGCGGGCCCACCCCTGGCCGCGCCACCAGGTGGTGAGGCCACCCAGGACTCCGCCTCAGACTCGTTTTCTCCCAGTATCTTCCTTTTGATGTGAAACTTTGTAATATATACCCCCCGGATCTTCCGAGGTTCGTATATTGTGTTTTCGTCGTGTTTTTGTTTCGATATGTTTCTGTCAAGACATACTCTTTGAGAGCTTAGAAGCACAATGGTGTCCGCCAAGGATAAGGGGAAGGAGCCCATGGAGGAAGACCCCCAAGACCCCGGGAAGGAGAAGGAGACCAAGAGTGAAGGTGAAGAGGAGTAAGGCCAACACCCGCACACCGGCACTACCATTGCAAGCATTGGAGTGGTGGAAAATCCAGCCATTGGAGGGAAGCCTTCTCATCACCATTCAGATCCCTGGTCACTTCCTCCACGCACCAAGAATCCTTTCCATACCCTTATCCATGAGCATCAATACCAGAATATGTCCAAGGGGAAATTACCCTCCAATTGGGATTTGCCTCGTTCTAGCCATGTAGGAAAAGAAGACTTCAAGGAGGAAGAGTGGAGAAAGAATAGCAAGAGCTGGAATTCTCAACACGACATGATCATGAGCCGCATTGAGCAAAACTCACAGCTGATTCGTAATCTCACCTTCGAGATTGAGGACTTGGGGAAACTGATCAAGGAGCTCATCAAGAGGATACCACCACCACCAAAGGAGTAATTCGTCATCAGGTTTGGCATCCCCTTGGTTTGTTCCAAGCTTGGGGGAGTGCCGCGGTATCACATCACTATCTTCTATCTTTTTACCTTATTAGTAGAGTCATATCATGAATAGAGGAGTTATTATGTAGTATGGTTTGCATTATGGAAGTGTCCCCTCTCTCGTTAGATATGTATCCCTTGGTGTGAGTTTCCGTTATGGATTATTAATGAGAAGTTCTATCATTCACTCTTTTGCATAGCTTATATTAGTTTTCAATTCGTGGTTATATGATTGATCTTGTTGTTAGTATTGGTAGCACTCTGGGATCATTGAGTTAATTTAGTTGGTTTTGGCAAACCTGGCTCAGTCAGTAGCAACACCTTTTTGAGAGTTGAAAAGAAAAAGATAGAAGTACTCTAAAGAAAAATAATTTCATCATCTTTCTTTCTTGATTTGCTCATAAGTCTAGTATTCTCTAGTTAAGATCTTTTGTGCTTCCAAGGAAGATTGCATGTTTGTCTTTATCACTTGTATGTTTGTTTGTTTCCTTCAACTCTTATACTTCCTACCCAGCCTTGCTATCCAAAAACCTGTACTGAGAGGGTATTCTTCTCGTGCATCCACCTCCTTTAAACCAAAACCTTTGCCATTTGTGTCCACCATACCTACCTAGTAGCATTATTGCTATTCCAAGTAAATTCTTGTTTTATCTACCTCCCAAATTAAACTTGTTATGTGAAAATTAGTGATTAAAGCTCTCACGAACTTGATGACACACTTTACTTTCTTGCAATTAATAAACTTGAACCATTGTGCTCACCTATGTTGCGTATATGCTTGCGCTTTGTAAGTTGTGAATTAGCAGAACCATGCTGTCATGGGGAACGCTTTCAACATTGCACTGGTACTTTGTACCAAGTTGATATCATGTTCTTTTATCTATGGATGTCGTTGGTGTGAAATGAAAGGGGAGCTTGTAAGTCCATGGAGTTATGCATATGTGTTAGAGAAACGCCTGGGCCGCTGGTCTAATCCATGCTGACATGGTGGAAACCTGCAGCGTAACCATAACGAGTATCTATGAAGCATTCTTTTTATTAAAAAAAAGAGTCCGATTGAGAAAAAAAAAGAGAAAAAAATAGATATTATGAAAAGAGGAAAGAGAGAAAAAAACACCATATTCCCATGGTAAATAAGAAGATTGCTGAGATACCTGTTGTCTTCTTGCCTTGTCATTTTGATATGGGGATTCTTCTGTATCATCGGGCAAGGGGTACCCGTTGGCAGTTCTCAATGATACACATATGCTTACGATGACAAGAACTTACCGGTGACTAAACTTGAGTAGCATGAGGAGCGACCCTCGTATTCAAGGGACATGAGATTCTCAACTTACAACCTGTCAATGCATATCCTCATTTTTGATCACTTTAACCTTAATCACCTAAAGATGCCTATGATAGGGGCAATGAGAGCTGAAATCAAGTAAGTATCATAATTTTTGGGAGCTCTTTATGAGACTTGCAATCCCTGCTTCCCTCTTGAAGGGCCTTTCTTTTACTTTGTAGTTGAGTCAGTAAACCTACCCCCTTCTATCTCAGCAAGTATTTTGAGTTGTTGTGTTTCATTCATTCATATGATGATTTATGCAATCATGTCTTATGTTCCTTGTTTTGCACATTGCTCTTATCTTGAAGTTTACTACTTTGAAAGCTATCATTGAAAAGCCAACTATTTGTGAACTCTAGCAAATTATCAACTATTCTTCGACCAAGAGCTAAGTTTGCCATTACCAATTATGATTCACTTTATGTATCTTTATTGTGTTTCCTTTACTCATTGCAAGATGAGTTATATAATAGTGAGTTGTCTTCTATTGTGATCTATGTATTTGATGAATGTGACGCTTCTTGTCCGTATTCTTTTATCGACTCTTCACTCCATAAACCTGAGGTCATGTTTATTGAGCTCAGTTTCGCTTGGGGACAAGCGAAGTCTAAGCTTGGGGAGTTGATACGTCCATTTTGCATCACTATTCTATGTCTTAATTCACTATTATTCATTGATATATTTCGTACTGAGAGGTGATACTTATGTTATTTCATCTATTTTTGCATGGTTGATGACTTTTGGAGCATGGACCGCTGCAATCAGGATTCTGATGGAAAAGGTGTTATTTGGAGGCAAAATTCACGAAGATCAGAAAATCCGGGAAAATATATGGAAATCCTATTTTTCTAGAAGACTAAGGATGCCAGAAGATGGAGTGGAGGTGGGCCACAGGGGGCCCACATCACCCCATGGCACGGGCAGGCCTAGGCCGCGCCTGGAGGTGGTGTGGCCGCCCTGGCCCACTCCAGCCTCTCCCCTCTGGCGTATATCATCCTCCCGAAACCCTAAGACTGGGGGAGCGACCACAGAAAGATTTTGCCACCTCTGCGGGGCGGAAAACACCGAGAGAGAAAGATCTCTCCGGTAGACAGATTTTTGCTCGGGGAATTCCTTCCCGGAGAGGGGAGATCGTCACCATCAATACCACCATCAAGCTGGACTTCATCGGGATCATCATCATCATCACCACCATCATCACCATCAGCACCCTCATCACCATCTCCATATTGCTGTAACAATTGTGTTGAATCTTGCATAGTTCATAGGGGAAACTTTCCCGGTGTTGATTACTCTTTGTAGTTGATGCTATTGAGTGAACCATTGAATTATTGTTTATGTTCAGATTGTTATACATCATTATTCCATCTCTGATCATGATCCATATGATGTCTTGTGATTAGTTCATTTTGTTCTTGAGGACATGGGAGAAGTCTTGTTGTTAGTAGTGGAGTTGCGTTGAGAAAGATTCAATAGATTGTTATTTAAGTTGTGGTGTACTTCTTCTAGTGGTGTCATGTGAACGTCGACTACATGACACTTCACCTATATGGGCCTAGGGGAATGCATTGTGTATTTGGCTACTAATCGTAGGGGTTGCCGGAGTGACAGAAACCTGAACCCCCGTTAGGAAACCATTGCACAAGGGACGTAAGGGTCTTAGAGTTTAAAGTTGTGGTTAGGTTTCTACCTTAATTACTTTCTTATACTTACGGATGTTTTCAAGGGGTATAATCACAAGTATGTATTAGTCTTGGATGGGGCGGTACATTAGCACAGGTTCACCCACACAACACTTAGCAAGCTAAAGAAGATTAATCAACTATATGAAATGAAAGCACTTGTCAGTCTTACCATGTGTCCTCGAGAACGTTTGGTCATCTATAGAAATACAACCGGCTTATCCTTTGCTGCATAAAGGATTGGGCCACTTGCTGCATTCATTCCTACTGTCTTTTATTTACTCGTACTTTGTTTACTTGCTTTATCAAAAACCCCTAATAATCCGTTTGCTAAGTATTTGCAGAGAATTCCTGATCCATACCACTAGCCAGCACCTTCTGCTCCTTGTTGGGTTTGACACTCTTACTTATCGAAAATACTGCGATACACCCCCTATACTTGTGGGTCATCAGATGCTCATCGTCTGCTTGCCTTGTCATTTTGATTATGGGAAAGCTCCCGTATCATGTGCAAGGGGTACCCCGTTGGCGGTTCTTAATGATACACATGTACTTACAATGACAAGAGCTTACTCGTGACTAAAGTTGAGTAGCATGAGGATCGGTCTTCGTAAGTAAGGGGCATGAGATTTCGGTTTATAACTTGTCAAGCATATCCTCTTAGTTGTGTCACTTTAACCTTAATCACCTTAAAGATGCTTATGATAGGGGCAATGAGAGCTGAAAGCTATAAGTACCATAATTTTTGGAAGCTCTTTATGAGACTTGAATCCCTACTTCCTTTTACAAAGGCCTTTCTTCCACCATTATATTGAGTCTCCACCTTCTAACTTTATGCACCTACTTTGAGAGCATAGTGGCCATTCTTAGTTCTATGTGCATTGTCCCAAGACTTGTTGATTGATGCATAACTTGTTATTGCTTGTTTTAAACTATTTTTATCTAGTCACTCTTATGAACTTTGAAGGTGTCCTATGCATTTATATTTGCTACTCTATTGAGGGACAAGCTGAATACTATTATGCTATGTTTTCTTTATGTGAAACAAACAAACGTCTTGCAAAGCATTGTTATTCATGAATCTTTTTTTCTGCCTTTTCATGTTGCATCATAGTTTCTCTGCTTATTTCTAGAACTTTGTCTTTCATGTTATGATTGAAGTACTATGATCCTAGCTTTGAGTGTTTTGCAAATACTTTGATCAAGTCTTTGATGGTGCATGTCACCTCAAAAATTATTCTTTCTTTTTATCACTTACCTACTCGAGGACGAGCAGGAGTTAAGCTTGGGGATGTTGATACATTGCAAATGTATCTATAATTTTTGATGTTCCATGCTTGGTTTTATCCACTTTCTTGTGTTTTTGTTCCAACTTTGGAGTACTTTTCATATGATTTCTTGGACTAACCTATTAACAAGAGCCATAGTGCCAGCTGCCTGTTTTCTGCTGTTTTTGGTTCCAGGAAAGTCAGAAAATGAATATTCTCGGAATTGGACGGGACAAAAGCGAAAGTGCCTATTTTTCCGGAAGTCATCAAGTGCCAGAATATGAGATGGAGAAGGGTCAGGGAGCCACCACACCACCTAGCCGCGCGGCCAGGCCTAGCCCACGCCAGAGGGTGGTGTGGTCGCTCCCGGCACCCCCTCAGCCTCTCCTTCCGCCTATATATTGCCCTCGGGACGAAAACCTTAAGGGCCCGATCAAAAATCCACGAAAGAGTCTGTAGCCGCCATCATCTCCATCCCTAGATCGGGAGGGATCTGAAGCTCTTCCCGGCACCCTGCCGGAGAGGGGAATTCACCCTGGAGGCCTTCTTCATCACCATGCAAGCCTCCGGTGTGATGCGTGAGTAGTTCATCCTTGGACTACGGATCCATGTAGTAGCTAGATGGCTGGTTCTCCTCCTTTGTGCTTTCATGTCTAGATCTTGTGAGCTCCGTTCATGATCAAGATCATCTATTTGTAATTCTGCATGTTGTGTTTGCAGGGATCCGATGGATATTGAGATGCTATTTCAGATTGATTATTGATTCTATCATGTCTTTGTTATTTGTGATCTTGCATGCTTTCCGTTGTTAGTAGCTATCTTGGCCAAGTAGATGCTAGCAACTCCAAGAGTTAGTATTTATGCTCGATAGTGGGTTCATGCCTCTGATAATCTGGGGAAGTGACAGAAATCTCTAAGGTACTAGATGTGCTGTTGCTACAAGGGAGAAAACAACAATCCTTTGTTCATAGAACAATCGTATTGTTTACTTTACACGCAGTTCATAAAGCAATAATCTGTTGCTTGCAACTTAATACTGGAGGGGGTTCGGATGATAACCTGAAGGTGGATTATTAGTCATAGATGCAGTTGGATGGCGGTCTATGTATAATGTTGTAATGCCCAATCAAGTCTCAAAGGAGTCAAGATGATTAGTATATGCATGTATTGCTTTCTCGATGTTTGTCAATTGTCCCGCTGTAATTTGTTCACCCAGCATGTTATCTATCTAAGGAGAGCCACCTCTAGTGAACTATGGATCCCGGTCCTTTTTCTTTACATACAATCTATAAACTGTTTACTGTTTTGTGTTTACTTTCTGCAAACTTTTACTTCTTTCCATTCGATACTTTTAATCCTTTGTTTTCCGCAAAACACGGTGAGATTAACAACCTCATCGCAAGTTGGGGACAAAGTTCTGTGGTTGTGTTGTGCAGGTCTCCACGTTGCTACTAGCACCGGTAGTGCGCCCTGCCAAAGCTCAGCTAGTAACACTTTTGGGGTGTTTCCTTGCTCCTACTGGTTCGATTAAACCTTGGTTTCATAACTGAGGGAAACTTGCTGCTTTCTCATCATACCTTCCTCTTGGGGTTCCCAACGAGCTCTACATCAACACCGCCATCAAGCATTTTTCTGGGCGTCGTGCATTGAGCCATCAATTGACTCGGATTCTGGTGATGGGTTGATAGATCGTTTTCTGAGGTGCTCCAAAGCTACACCTAGTGGAATAGCTTGCTGAGATGAACCCAGTTTAGACAACACATCGGCTGCATCATTTTTAGCTCGTGGCACATGATGGAACTCACATCCTTCAAAGTACCCACATATCTTTTGGATGTGAAATCTATACAAAGCCATGTTTGCGTCCAACACATCCCAATGACCCGAAACTTGCTACACCACGAAATCTGAATCACCAAAACATTGTATCTAACGTATCCCAATATCTTTTGCTACTTTCAAGCCATGCACAAGTGCCTCATATCCGGCCACATTATTTAATGCTCTAAAATGGATCTGAAGCACATATCTCAACTAATCTTTCTTGGGCGAGGTAAGAACTACCCCAACCCCTAATCCATCCTTCAACTTTGATCCATCAAAGTGCATTCTCCAGTAGTTTGAGTCCGACAAGAGTGGCTCGTACTGCATTTCAGCCCAATCAACAAAAATTTCAGCTAGTGCCTGAGACTTGATTGCATCACGCCTGTCATAATGTGGAGCATATGGGGCTAGCTCAATTGCCCACTTGGTGGTTCAGCCACTTGTATATCTGTTCCCCATTATCTCAGATATTGGTGCCCCACATATCACCTTTATTGGGTGTTCTTCAAAGTAGTGCTTAAGATTTTTGGCCGCCATATAAATGCCATATGCCATCTTCTGATAATGGGGATAGTTTTGCTTCAAAGCTAAAAGTACTTCACTTAGGTAATAGACTCTACACTGACTTACCCTCCTCGTCGCGCTCCACCACTACCACAACACTTACAACTCGGTTGGTCGCTGCTATGTAAAGCAACATCAGCTCTTTGGATAGTGGCGAGGCTAACACAGGTGCAGAGGCTAGCATCTTTTTTAGTTCATAAAAAGCATTATCGTCTTGTGGTGTCCAGATAAACTTGTCCGACTTTTTCATTAACTAGTACAAAGGCAATGCCTTTTCTCCCAGCCGACTGACGAAACGACTCAATGATGCCAGACAACTAGTGAACTTCCGGACATCATTGAGACACTTTGGCAGCTCCATACGTTAAATAGCTCAGATTTTAGTTGGATTAGCCTCTATACCTCGGCTCGATACGAGGAATCCGAGTAATTTTCCTGCCGGGACACCGAAGGTGCATTTTTCCAGGTTAAGTTTCATTTGGAACCTTCTTAAGTTCGCGAATGTCTGCCGGATATCATCTAGGAGAGTATGACTCTCCTTGGTTTTTATCACCACATCATCAACATACACTTGGACATTTTTGCCAATTTGATCATGCAAGCATTTTTGCATGCAACTTTGATACATGGCACCATCATTGCGTAAGCCGAATGGCATAATGTGATAGCAATAAGCCCCATACGGGGAATAAAAATGGTGTTTATTTGATCAATCGGGTTTAATGGTATCTGGTGGAAACCAAAATATGCATCTACAAATGATAAGAGCTCACAACTAGCTGTCGAGTTAATGACTTGATCTATCCTTGGCAAAGGAAATGGATCCTCTGGACATGCTTTGTTCAAGTTCGTGTAGTCAATACACATTCACCATACTAGTGCCATGTTCGGGTCATCTTTTTTCTTCTCCACCAGCACCAGATTAGACAGCCAATCCAGATGAAGCACTTCCATGATAAACCCGGCTATAGGAGCCGAGATATCTCATCTCCTATGATCTTTCTCCTATCCTCAGCGAAGCGGCGGAGAGGTTGCTTCACTGGCCTATCATCAAGTAGACATGCAAAGAGTGCTCAGCCAGCTCCCTCGGCACACCTTGCAGGTCCTATGTGGACCACGCAAAGATATCCCGATTCTCACGGAGGAAGCTGATGAGCTCGCTTTCCTATTTGTCATTCAGGCCCACACTAACAGTTATTGTGTGCTCTGGGAACTATTCGTCAATTGGAACTTTCTTTGTGTCCTTAGTCGGCTAGAATGAGACACTCCCATGCGGGTTACTTAGCACCATCATACATAGCTGAGCTGATTGAGCCAATGCCACTGCATCATGGATTCTCTTCTTATCTTGTGCTATCACGAGTGACTCGACCAGACTTAACCTGGCTAAGGCGCACTGCATAGAACGCCTATAATCTCCTACGACTGTGATGATCCCATTCGGCCCTAGCAGTTTCATTTTCAAATAGCTTATGTGACAAATTGCCATGAACTTGGATATAGCTAGTCCGCCCAATAGTGCATGGTAACAACTTTCTAGATCCACAACCTCAAACTTCAGGTTTTCTGTCCGACAGTTCTCTCTTGTGTTGAATAAGACATCTATCTGAACCTTCCTGATTGGCCCACACAACAAAACCGACACAATGCCATGGAATGTGGTCTTAGTCGCTTGGAGCATGTTTTTCGATATTCCCAACTTATGCGTTGTGTCCTTATACAATATATTGATACTACTGCCATTATCAATCAACACCTTGGGGAACTTGACATTTAGACTCGGCCCAATGAATGCCAGATCAAGTACCAGTGTGTATGCTCCAGGACTCAGCATGATCTTGGGGTGATCCTTTATGCTCCATGTGATTTCCCGATATGACCAGTACATGTACTTCAGCACTGTTGGCATAACCGCATTGACTTCCATATGTCTCCTTTGCACAGTTTGCCTATCATTTTGCTCTATGGTGAACACACAATAACTCAATTTGGGTCGTAAAGTCGTAGTATCACATGGCAGATGATACGTTGTAAACATATCTATAATTTTTTATGTTCCACGCTTGTTTTATATCTACTTTCTTATGTTTTGTCCACACCTTGGAGTTTTTTATACATTTTCTGGAACTAACCTATTAATAAGATGCCACAGTGCCAGTTGCATGTTTTATGCTATTTTTTGGTTTTAGAAAAGCTAGTGAGGAAATATTCTCGGAATTGGACCGGACAAAAGCCAAAGACAATATTTTATCCGAAGCAACATGGAGTCCGGAGGGGAGACGAAGTGGCGCATCAGGGCAGCCACACCTGGTGGCAGCGCGGCCTGGGGCACGCCACCAGGGGTGTGGGCCCCCTGGTGCTCCACCGACGTTGCCCCTTCGCCTATAAAGGCCTCCCGGGACGAAAACCCTAAGCACCTGATCAATATTCCACGAAAGAGTCTATAGCCGCCATCATCTCCATCCCTAGACCGGGAGGGATCTGAAGCTCTTCCCGGCACCCTGTCGAAGGGGAGAGATCACCCTAGAGGCCTTCTTCATCACCATGCCTGCCTCCGGTGTGATGCGTGAGTAGTTCATCCCTGGACTACGGGTCCATGTAGTAGCTAGATGGTTGGTTCTCCTCCTTTGTGCTATCATGTTTAGATCTTGTGAGCTCCGTTCATGATCAAGATCATCTATTTGTAATCTTACATGTTGTGTTTGCGGGGATCCGATGGATATTGAGATGCTATTTCAGATTGATTATTGATTCTATCATGTCTATGTTATTTGTGATCTTGCATGCTTTCCGTTGTTGGTAGCTATCATGGCCAAGTAGATGCTAGCAACTCCAAGAGGGAATATTTATGCTCGATAGTGGATTTATGCCTCTAGTAATCTGGGGAAGTGACAGGAATCTCTAAGGTTGTATATGTGTTGTTGCTACTAGGGAGAAAACAGCAATCCTTTGTCCATGGGACAATCATATTGTTTACTTTACACACTTTACTTAATGCAGTTATGTGTTGCTTGCAACTTAATACTGGAGGGGGTTCGGATGATAACCTGAAGGTGGATTATTAGTCATAGATGTAGTTAGATTACGGTTTATGTATAATGTTATAATGCCCAATCAAATATCGTATGAGTCAAGATGATTAGTAGATGCATGTATGCTTTCTCGGTGTTTGTCAATTGCCCCACTGTAATTTGTTCACCCAACATGTCATCTATCTTAAGGAGAATCACCTCTAGTGAAATATGGACCCCGGTCCATTCTTTTACCATCAATCTACCATCTACTATTTACTGTTTACTGTTTATTTTCTGCAAGCAATTACTATCTTCCACACAATATGTTTAATCCTTTGTTTTCGGCAAAACCAGTGAGATTGATAACCTCACTGTAAGTTGGGGCAAAGTTCTGTGGTTGTGTTGTGCAGGATTTCAAGTTGGAAACAACACCTTGGATTTTTTCCTTGCTCCTACTGGTTCGATAACCTTGGTTTCATAACTGAGGGAAAACTTTCTGCTGTGCTCATCATACCTTCCTCTTGGGGTTCCCAACGAGCTCGAATATATTTTGAGCCATCAAGCCTTTTTTCTGGCGCCGTTGCCGGGGAGTCAAGGACATCTTCACAAGGGGAGTCCCTCATAACCAATCTTTTTACTTTGTTCTTTTGTTTTGCTTAGTTTATTTCTGCTTTGTTTGCTTGCTTCTTTTATCAGAAACACAAAAAAATTAGTTGTACTCGTTTGCTTCCTCTATTAAAAACACACAAAAAATGACTACTCCTGAAAACACTAAGTTGTGTGACTTCACTAGCACCAACAACAATGATTTCATGTGCACACCTATTGCTCCCCCTGTTCCTGAAGCTACTTTTCTTTGAAATTAAACCTGATTTGCTCAATCTCAAAATGGAAGAACAATTTTCTGGTATTGGCACTGAAGATGTTGCTGCTCACCTTAATAACTTTGTTGAACTTTGTGAGATGCAAAAACATAGGGATATAGATGGAGATATTATTAAGCTTAAAATGTTTCCTTTCTCTTTGAGAGGAAAAGCTAAAGAATGGTTGCTATCCCTAACTAGAAATAGTATTGATTCTTGGACTAAATGCAAAGATGCTTTCATTGGAAAATACTATCCTCTTGCTAAGATTATATCTATGAGAAGTGAAATAATGAAATTTAAACAATGTGATAATGAACATGTTGCTCAAGCTTGGGAAAGAATGAAATCTTTGGTAAAGAATTGTCCCACTCATGGACTGACTGCTTGGATGATTATCCAAACCTTTTATGCATGACTGAATTATTCCTCAAGAAATCTGTTGGATTCTGCTGCTGGAGGTACCTTTTGACCATTACTTTGGGTGCTGCAACAAAGCTTCTGGATAATATGATGGTTAACTATTCTGAATGGCACACTAAGAGAGCTCCACAAGGTAAGAAGGTAAATTCTGTTGAAGAAACCTCCTCCTTGAGTGATAAAATTGATGTTATTATGTCTATGCTTGTTAATGGGGAAACTCATATTGATCCAAATCATGTTCCCTTAGCTTCTTTGGTTGCTCAAGAAGAGCAAGTTGATGTGAACTTTATTAGAAATAATAATTTTAGCAACAATGCCTACATGAATAATTTTGGTAATAATAATTATAGGCCATATCCTCCCAATAATGGTAATTCTTATGGAAATTCCTACAACAATAATAGAAGTGCACCCTCTGAACTTGAAGTCATGCTTAAAGATTTTATTAGTAAACAAACTTCTTTCAATAAAACTATTGAGGAAACACTTTCTAATGCTAAAAGAAATATATCATCTTTGTCTGAAGCACAATCCTCTTTGATTAATAAAATGGCTGCTAAACCTGAAACCATTGAAAATCCCTTTGCTGCTACTAATGCCATACAAGTTAGAATTGATGAAAATGTTAGACTGCTAGCTGAACTGCATGCTAAGTGGGAAAGAGAAGATGAAATTTCTAGAAATAGTAGTATTTGTACTATCACCACCACTAATGTTGATGCTAGCAAACCACATGAAGTCCCCATTCCTTTTGCAACAATGCCTAAAACCAATAGAACCTTTTCTAATAAAAATGCTGAAATTCTTCGAAATATGGGAAACAATAGCTCTACTACTTTAGATGGTAATTATGATTTTGATCTTGATGGTTGCAATATCTCTGAAGTAATTATGTTCCTACAAAAGCTTGCTAAAAGTCCTAATGCTAGTGCTATGAATATGGCCTTTACAAAACACATTATTAATGCTCTCATAAAAATTAAAGAAGAAAAGATGAAACATAAAGCTTCTATCCCTATGAAGTTAGAAGATGGTTGGGAACCCATCATTAATATGAAAGTGAATGATTTTGATCTCAAAGCTTTATGTGATCTTGATAGTAGTGTTTCTATTATGCATAGAAAGATTTATGAAATGCTTGATTCGCCATCATTGGAAGATTGTTATTTAAATGTCCAACTTGATGATAATGCTAAAAAGAAACTCATGGGGAGTATCAATGGTGTTCTTATTATGGTTAACAATACCTATGTCTTGGATGTTGAATGCAATGCTTCTTGTCCAAAGTAGGTGGATTGGTCTGTGGTTCTCACTAAACCTGCTATTGGACGGGATCAGACATAAAATGATCTTGATCTTGAAGAAAGCATAACTAATGTCATTTTAAGAGAAAGATGGCACTATGGATTGAAGGTAGTTTTTTCTCCATATGGGAAATCAAAACTTCATTTGATTGAGCGCTATAGGTTAAGTTGGTTGGTTAGTGTATCACAGTCGGGGACACCTATTTTGGGAAGACCTTTTCTTAGAACTGTTGGTGCCATTATTGATATGAAAGAAGGCACCATTAAATATCAATTCCCACTCAAGAAAGGTATAGAACACTTCCCTAAGAAGAGAGAGAAGATTCCTCTTGCCTCTCCTATTAAAACAAAATTTGCTCTTAATGCTTCTTCATTTGAGAATACTTGATTCTTGATTCTTATGCCTAGCTCAAAGGCGTTAAAGAAAAGCACTTATTGGGGGATAACCCAAATTTTTAGTCGATAAATTTTTCTTTTGTTGAGTCTTGAAAGTTATTGCTTCAATAATAACCTATCCTTCTCACTTTTGTGTGGGTTTTGTGCTAAGAGTAACCTCTAATGAGAGAGAAGTAATGCTTGGGAAAGTTGTTGTCCCGAAATAGATTTTTGTGCTTCGCTGTAAAAATTCGTGAAAAATCTCCGTATGTCGGATTGAGCTGTAATTTTTGTGCTTCTGCCCTAGGTTGTTATCCAACTTTCGTTAGTTTAACACTTTTCGATTTGAGCAACAAAAGGTCTTTGAAAAAATTGGTTTTTACCTACTGGTCTGTTTTGACAGATTTCTGCCATTATTTGCATTTACCTATTAATCTGTTTCTCTTTGAGTTCTCTTTGCTCACTTGAACTTTTAAAAGGAATTGCTACAGTAGCTTGTGTTTTAATGGAAGTTTTACTTGTGTTGAAACTGTATCGGATGGTAGATGATACGTTGTAAACGTATCTATAATTTTTGATGTTCCATGCTTGTTTTATATCTACTTTCTTATGTTTTGTCCACACTTTGGAGTATTTTTACACATTTTTGGAACTAACCTATTAACAAGATGCCACAGTGCCAGTTGCATGTTTTATGTTTTTTTTGGTTTCATAAAAGCTAGTAAGGAAATATTCTCGGAATTGGACCAGACAAAAGCCAAAGTCAATATTTTACCCGAAGCAACACGGAGTCCGGAGGGGAGACGAAGTGGCGCACCAGGACAGCCACACCTGATGGCGGCGCAGCCTGGGGGCATGCCACCAGGGGGTGTGGGCCCCCTAGTGCTCCACCGACCTTGCCCCTTTGCCTATAAAAGCCTCCTAGGACGAAAACCCTAAGCACCCAATCAAAATTCCATGAAAGAGTCTATAGCCACCGTCATCTCCATCCCTAGATCAGGAGGGATCTGAAGCTCTTCCCGGCACCATATCGGAGGGGAGAGATCACCCTGGAGGCCTTCTTCATCACCATGCCAGCCTCCAGTGTGATGCGTGAGTAGTTCATCCATGGACTACGGGTCCATGTAGTAGCTAGATGGTTGGTTCTCCTCCTTTGTGTTATCATGTTTAGATCTTGTGAGCTACGTTCATGATCAAGATCATCTATTTGTAATCTTACATGTTGTGTTTGCGGGGATCCGATGGATATTGTGATGCTATTTCAGATTGATTATTGATTTTATCATGTCTATGTTATTTGTGATCTTGCATGTTTTCCGTTGTTAGTAGCTATCTTGGCCAAGTAGATGCTAGACCCTCCAAGAGGGAGTATTTATGCTCGATAGTGGGTTCATGTGTAACACCCTAGCATTAGGGTCCAACAAAGGGTAGAACTAGGAATCTAAGTTTGTGCATGCATGCATATGTAAAAATTAGGGTAAATTTTTCGCCAAACAAAAACCTAAAGGGATTAGAGTTTCTTTCACTAACTAGAGGTAGGAATAGCTCTCGTTAGTGATTGCTATGAATTTTGACATGACCTTAGGAATTATTAAGTCTTTGGGGAAGTTATTTTGAATTCAAATTTGAAATTCAAATCAATTTGAAAGTATTTGAAAATTAGAAGTTTGTAATATTGAATTGTTTTCCAAAATACCTTATTAACATTGTTTGGTTAAATTATAGATATAGTAAACAACAATAAGGATTTAAGATAAGGACAATTAAATAAGAAATGAATTCTTATTTCCTGATTCCATAATAATATTACAAATGGTGATAATTACACCAAAAGCAGAAGATTACAGAGGATAGAAATAAAAATTTATTAACTTATAATAATATCTTTACAAGATTCTTTACAAAAAGAATAGAAAGAAGGTTACAATTAAAATCTATATTACCTACTACTCCTATACTAAATCTTGTACGTCCAGATCTTGTTCCTGCAAATAAGATAAAACAACTAAAAAAGAAAATAAGGGTTAGTTAGTTAGGTTTACTCTCAGTGGTGAACAGTGAACTGCACTGTTCAAATTACATCATTGAGTAATAAAAGAGGGGCAAGTTTCACCAGGGCCGTAACTAGTAAAAGGGTAACAGGTGAAGATACTTTCACTTGAACTGGTCCACAACCAGGCTACACGACCAGACCACACAGCTAGCCAGCTTAGTCACCAAAATGCATGGAATGTGCTGTCAAGACAACAGTAGGAGTACAAGCACTCAAACAGAACACTCAGTCGAAGCACATCTATAGGCAACTTATCTCTCCTTCTCAAGCACACGCTCAGAGTTCATTGAGCTTGCCAAAGACTTAATAAAACCACCAGCCACTCTACCAAATCAACCACCAGTTCACCACAAGATGGTGACATAAGGAGGGGGTGGTGCAGGAGGATAGCAAGGGCAAGTTCCAGATGAGAGGTGACTAGGAGGAGCAGGAGCAGCACCAGGAGGTGCAGGCCAAGATCAAGCCATCAAGAACCAGTCCACAATATCAAGCCATAGGCAACACCATCACAACACCAACAAGCAACTTGTGTGGTGAGTTATACAAAACCATCACATGCTAATTCTCAGATGAGCATGTGTTGTTTTATACATGATCCTCTCAGATTCAACCAAGTGGGGTGTATTCATCCTAGAGGGGTTTTAGCTAAAGCCAAACAATCATTTTTTTGCAAACAATACCAAGATCTCAGCCTATGCATCATTGATCTTGGAGAAATACACAGATTTCTACAACCAACTTGACAACAGTCTTAAGTAGATAATTCCAGGCACATCCCATGGATGGTAGCACCTCAGAAGTAATTGTAGCTTTAGGATCCAGCTCAAACAGTAGGGATCTATCATAATAAACCTACTAAGAACCACCAAAGTAAATTCCACAAGCACTGTAGGACTGATACCTAGAGGTGTCCATCACAGATCATCAAAGTAGTAAAGTAGTAGGTGAAAACAACTACTTTTCTGTAGCTCTGCCTCAGACCAGCATCATAGGCTAATTTATCCAATAGAATGTTCTGCAACTTTCAGACATTATAGAACATAAATAAAAATAGCCCATTATCTAGATGAAGCCTATGTACCACTCAAATGAGGGTGTCACAAGAACCCATCCTAACCAAGCAGTTTCTACCAAGGATTCCATAATACAATGCTTCAAAAAGAACACTTAATCATTTTCCTAACATAACAATTAGGAATCATACTTGACACCTCTATATTCTATCCTCTGCAATTATCAGAGAGTAATTGGATTAGATATCCAACTCCAATTCTTTCATACCAAAGCATATCCACAAGAATCAGAAAACTAATCTCAACTCAGATCATAGCCATGATATAGGACAGTAAGTAAAGTTCAGTTAACAGATTACTGACAGAAATAACTGTCAACACTGAGAACCACAACATAGCAATGAACCTTACACAACTAGATTCAGTAGGAAACCACCTCAGATAAACATGGCATCAAGGGATGAACCCTAGTGCCGTGGACAGATTTAATTAGGGTTTAGATATTGCAAGCACCTTGAGGGTAGCAAGGTAAGCCAGAGAATCAGAGAGGGAGAGAGAGGGGAACTCACCCGTGGTCCTTGCTATAGTTAGAAGAGGAAGCAGAGTCACTGGCGAGCGCACATGGCGGCACGGAGAGCACCCGAGGGCGCTGCAACCCGTGCCAAGCCATGGCACGGTGGCCATAGCCACACGAACAGTAGCGGAGGCACCACAGGACCGCCAGGAGCCCAACACAGCACCACCACGGCGGCGGAACTCTACATCACCGGCAACCCCCAAACCCTAGGATTCAGGGTGGAGTCAGCCTGGACAGGAGAAGGGCTTGTAGACGAATCGAACATGACCAGATGACGGAGCGGCGTCGGCTACCTCACCACACACCACGGCGGAGGCCGGAGTAGCCCAGGGAGGCCAGAATCAAGCAGCGACAACATCGGCAACACGGTGGCTCTACGGGGGCGAGACAGGAGGTGCATGAGAGAGAAAGGGAGGAATCGAGTGGCACTGGGACGCTCGTGGTAGTGGGGTTTGACTAGCCCAGATGGGCCGAGTCAGGGCTAGGGCCAGTTTTAAAAGGAAAATCTAATTAAATTGTCAAATGACCAAAATACCCCTAGGACTTAAATGGTTCTAAGAAATAAAATAAAAATCCTAAAAATATAAATAAAATATCAACAGACTCATAGAAATGTCCTCTATTAAAGAAAAATAGCAAATAGAATTTTAGGTAATTAAATTTAAAATTATTATTATTAAGGTATATATTCCTTTGGAATTTTATAAAAATATACCAAACACATAAAATTGAATAAAATTAATTTTTACAATTCTATAAGGGAGTGTGACATGGGTATACCCTATAGGTACTCGAGCTCGGTATATACGGTCCAAATACGCACAGGCCCACGGTGTCGCCAAAGCCCGGATGAAAGGACTCGAGTAACCTGCAGACTCTCGATTGCTTGAAGAACAAGAAGAAGCGAAAGATAGAAAGTTTGAAGGGGAAAACCCTAACTTGTAACCGACTCGACCTGCTACCCGAGACCTAGCCTATCTATATAAAGGCTAGGAGGGGGCGGCGAGGAGGACACACGCAACCCTAGTTTTCCACAACCCTCGCCAGATTGCATCTGCGCACCATTGTAACTTTCGACTCCTTCGATAATTCCACGAACAGACAAGCAGGAGTAGGGACCTCTACGAGGCCTGAACCTGGGTAAATCCTTTGTCTCCTATGTGCTTGTTTGCTAGTCGATAGATGTCTCCAGCTCCCCCTCCTTCTCCAAAACCCAAGTCCATAACAATGGGCATTGATGAGTTAAACCCTCGTCAATTGGCGCCGTTTGTGGGAACTGGGAGTGCTGATGTTGCGGCTTCTTCGGCCCCATCAACTGCGATCTACAACTCCGCAACAACGGAGATTCGCCAGCTCTTCGGTGCCTTCGACTTCACCGTCCACACGCCGGCCACCCGCCCGGCCTTCGAGTCTGTGGGCGACGGAATCAGCCTGGCGATTGGGAGCTTCCGCTTCCAAGTCGGCCAGATGGGCACGCTTCGCCTGCCTGATCAGCCGATAGCACCGACGATTGCCCCGGCATCATGGTTCCCTCCATCGATCAGCACCCTCAGCAAGCTCAACGCCCTGGTGGCCGTCGAGAACACGATCAGCGACAGCAGTCGCGATTCTGATCTGAGCGATCTGGCCACTGAAGATGGAACCTACGGTTCCGGATCTGAAAGTTGTGGAAGCAACAGCTTCCCCAATCACTTCATGTGCGCCGTCATCAACACAGGCGACACCTCCGCCAATCGCGACAATGGTGGTAACACCGGTAACAACACCGATCCACCCAACGCCGGCAACGGTGGCAACGGCGGTAATGGCGGCAATCGTGCTCCCGTCAACAACGGAGGAGCAGTCGAACCTCCCAGCATAATCAATGAGCAAACCGGTGAACGCATCGTAATCAAGCTCAACGAGCAAGAGTGGGATCGCTGCCGCGAAGCCCTACGGGGCACACCTCTACCCTTTGGGTCCCTGCAGGAACTGCTGATGGGCTATCACTGGCTCTTGAAGGAAGAATTCAAGCGCCAACTGCAAACAATCGCGCAACTTGAGGCACGTAAAAAGGCAGCGGACGAATCGAGCCTTCGTCGTGCTGGGCTCTCCTCCTATGGAGGATCCTCCTCAAGAGGCAACGAACACCTCGCTAAGAAGAGGCAGTCGCGGATGGCTCACCTCACCGAAAAAGAGCGCATAGAGGCCGCGAAAGTCCTCGACTTCGGCTCTATGACAGTCGACACGAGAGGCAACGTGGTTCCCAGGACACCGCAGGCTGCGGTGACGGCAGCCACCATGTAGCTCCTCAATAAGCAGCCGCCAGCTGGAGATCCTCGAACTGCCATGCACCGACCTACGATCGCGGGTTTGGGGTTAATCGAGGCCGCCCTCGACAAGGAGCCAGTACCAGACCCAAAAAAGGGCAAAGCGCTAGCAAAGCGCCACTCCTCGCCCTCGTACAGCGATGACAGCCACAACCTGTCTCGACGCCGCCGCTCACGGCGACACGACCGCGACTACGATGCGCGCGACGACCTCACGTAGCGCAAGATCGACAAATCAAGGGCACAACGTGCTCGGTTGACTGACACGGAAGAAGAAGACGGGGAACTCTGCGGCGCCCGATGCTTCAGCAGATCCATTAGGTAGAAGCGAATGCCTAAAGGGTTTAAACTCCCCTCGGAGAACCTGAAATTTGACGGTCTGCAGGACCCCAAGATCTGGCTGGAGGACCACATCTCCTCTGTCAGACTCCACGGAGGCAGTCGAAGCACTGCCATGCAATGCCTGCAGCTACAGATGTAGGGCACCGCCCGAGCATGGCTCAATAACCTCCCACGCGGATCCATTCGCAGCTAGGATGAGCTGGTTTACAGCTTTGTGCGCAACTTTAAGGGCACGTACAAGCGGCCCGCATCAATCGAAGAGCTAAGATGCTGCCAGCAAAGATCTGGCGAATCGCTGCGCTCTTACATCCAAAGGTGGTCCATCATCAAGAACTCCATGGAGAACATCTCGGAAGACCGCGCGATTGATGCATTCAATGGTGGTGTCCGCCGCATGGAACTCAGGGAGGAGCTAGGCCGCTCAAAGCCCCAGACCATCGACCACCTGATGGAGATCACGAATCGGTGGGCCGATGGAGAAGATCGGTGAAGAATCACGCTCACTCCAACAAGGAGGCAGAACTCGAACGCAGACGCGACCGCCGAGGCAAACGCCGCATGCGCATCTACGATGACCGTGATGACGTCAACATGGTTGTGGCCGGCTACGCCGATAGATGCGACGATAACCGCAATAGCGGATACCGTAGCGGCGGATACCACGACTTTGGGAAAACCACACAAGTGTGGCAACGCCACACTCGTGATGAGGCACCCGCAACCTCCATCGAGGACAAACTGTCCGGACCATGCACGGTACACTTATACATCGACAAGCATGATGGCAAGAGAAAGCCCAGCCACCTCCTCAAGGACTACCGCAAGTTCCTCAAGCTATACGAGGGATTGGTTCGGATGAACCGCAATGCATTCGAAAGAGGCTACAGAGCCGCTCCAGGCGCCGTGGCACATGGCGCACCACCACCACCACCTGGGCCACCCCCGAACGGATCCGCACCGGACCAGCACCACGGGGGCGAACCGTATCCACAGGCCATGGGGACCATGATGATCCAAAAGGGGCGCCCCTCCAACAGGGTGCAGAAGGCCATCACTCGCCAAGTCAACTTGGCCACGCACTCGCCACCATCCACCACTGAGTACCTCAGCGGCAGCGAGTCGTGCATCACCTTCGACAAACACGACCACCCGCCTCAGATACCTCGCCCAGGTCATTGCCCCCTTGTACCCGAGGCGCAAATTGGAGGCTTCGACATGAGTCACGTCTTCATGGATGGCGGAAGCGGCATCAACCTCATATTCACGAGTACCTTGCGAGCAATGAGGATCCCTCTAACCTGCCTGGAGGCATCGGACACAACGTTCCACGGCATCGTCCTAGGGAAAGGCGTATACTCCCTGGGCAAAATCAACCTCGATGTCATCTTCGGCACGCCGAAGAACTTCCGGCGTGAGCGCATCGACTTTGAGGTCGTCGACTGGCCCTCACAATACCATTCCATCCTTGGGCGCGTCGCATTCGCTAGGTTCATGGCAGTGCCCCACTACGCCTACCTGCAGATACCTCACAGAATCTACCAGTCCTTCGGCATGCAGGAGGAACTCACAAGACTGAAAGAGATGACAGACAACAGTCTGCCTCCCCTGAGTAGGCCAAGCTCACCTAACCTCTCCTTCGACTCATCTATGCATACAAAGAAGGTGCAGGTCGATCCATCGGATCCCGCCAAAACGGCCCCCATCGCCAACAACTTGAGTCCCGCATAGGAACTCGTGCTTGTCGAATTCCTCCGTGAGCACTGGGAAATTTTTGCCTGGTGTCCTGCGGACATGCCAAGAGTTCCCAGGGAATTCGCCGAGCATGCACTCAACGTCAACCCCGACTCAAGGCCAGTCAAGCAAACAATCAGGCGACTGTCTGAGCCACGAGCGCAGGCAGTCGGAATGGAGATCAACGGACTCCTCAAGGCCAAGTTTATACACGAGATCAAGGAAAGAACTTGGCTCGCCAATACGGTGCTGGTACCAAAAAAGGACACGGATATCCTACGGATGTGCGTGGACTTCACTTCTTTAAATAAGCACTGCCCAAAAGATCATTTCCCGCTGCCACGGATCGACCAAATCATCGACTCCACCGCTGGATGCGAGTGCCTCTGCTTCCTCGACGCCTACTCAGGCTATAATCAAATTTAAATGAAGGAGGAAGACCAGGAGAAAACAACATTTACAACGCCCTTTGGTGTGTTCTGCTACAACATAATTCCCTTCGGGCTAAAAAACGCGGGAGCCACCTACCAGCGGTGCATGCAGGCTTGCCTCAAGGAACAACTGGGTCGCAACATCCAAGTCTATGTCGACGACATAGTAATCAAGACCAAGGAGGAAGCCTCTCTAATCGACGATTTGCGCGAAACCTTCGCCAACCTCGATCACTACCGGATCAAACTCAACGGACAAATGCGCCTTCGGCGTACCATCTGGGCAGCTACTCGGATATCTCATCTCCGCGAGGGGAATCGAGGCAAACTCGAAGAAGATAAAAGCCATACTGGCCATGGAGAAGCCAAAGAACATAAGAGGCGTCCAGCAACTGGCTGGACGAATCACGACCCTCAGTCGATTTATCAGTCGAATGGGTGAAAAGGCACTGCCCTTCTACCAGCTCCTCCGCAAAGCTGAAAAATTCGAGTGGACCAATGAAGCGCAAGAAGCATTCGAAGATCTCAAGCGCCTGCTATCCACTTCGCCAGTACTGGTGACTCCACGAGAAAGGGAACCACTATTGCTGTACATCTCCGCCACCAACCAGGTGGTCAACACAGTGCTCGTCGTCGAGCGAGCTGAGGAAAACAAGATCCACGGCGTACAACACCCGGTATACTACGCGAGGTCCTCACGCCAACAAAACAGCAGTACCCGCACTACCAGAAGCTGGCGTACGGCGTCTTTATGACCGCCCGGTGACTGCGCCACTACTTCCAGGAACACCCAATCGTGGTAGTCAAGGATGCCCCGTTGGGACATATCCTCAATAACCCCGACGCCACGGGGCGAGTCACGCTTTGGGGAATAGAGATGTCTCCACGGGACATCACATACGAAAAACGCGACGCAATCAAGTCGCAAGTGCTCCCTGACTTTCTCGTGCACTGGATGGAGAACTAGCTCCCGGACAAGCCAGATATGTCCTACCTCTGGACAATGCACTTCGATGGGTCCAAGCGGAAAGACGGAGCAGGCGCAGGTGTCATACTGACATCACCTCAAGGGGACAAGCTGAAGTATATCCTGCGAATGCAGTTCACAGCCTCAAACAATGAGGCTGAATACGAGGCCCTGTTGCACGGGATCAGGATGGCAAAAGCTTGCGGCGTCAAGAGGCTCATCATATATGGCGACTCCAAGTTGGTCGTGAACCAAACAATGCACGAGTGCGACGCACTGAACGACAACATGATCGCGTACCGCGACCTCTACGATACACTCGAATGAGACTTTGATGGTTGCGAGTTGCGACACATAGGTCGCGAAAGCAACGAGGGGGCGGACGCACTCGCCAACATAGGCTCTACCTGCGCCCCCATACCACCTGGGGTATTTCTCGAGTGCATATGCGAACGCTCCATCAAGCCAAAGGCCGCAAAGAAGAAAACAAGAGCAGCAACAGACTCGGGGGCTACGCCACCCAATGAGCCAATGGTACTCGACGACTCGGAGCTGGACACAGGACTCGAGGGACCAATGGGCGTCATGATGATCGAGCAATCTTGGACGCAGCCGTACATTACGTACCTCCTCAGCAAGAGACTACCAGACGACCCGACAGATGCACGACACATCGCGTGGTGCTCCAAGGCATTCGCCGTTATCAACGACGAACTATATAAACGTAGCATCACATGAGTGCTACAACGATGCGTCTCCATGGCCGATGGAAGAGCAGTTCTCCTCGACATCCATGAAGGGACCTGTGGGCACCATGCCGGCAGTCGCGCCCTCGTTGCCAAAGCTCTACGAGCTGGATTTTACTGGCCCACGGCCATGCGTGACGCTAAGGACATAGTCTAAAAATGCAATGCTTGCCAGCGATTCGCGGACAAGCCACACGCACCAGGCGCAGAGCTACGGCCTATTCCATTGGCCTGGCCCTTCGCACAGTGGGGGCTCGACATGGTTGACAAGCTTCCAAGGTCCTCACGCGGAGGTTACGTATACCTCTTGGTTGCAGTCAACAAATTCACCAAGTGGATCGAAGCCATGCCGGTGACCAACCAATCAGGGCACAACACAGTCAAGTTCTTCGAGTCCATCGTCTACCGCTTCGGCGTGCCGCACAACATCATCACCGGCAACGGGACGAACTTCACATCCAGGGAGTTCCAAGAATTCTACGAGAACCTGGGGATCAACATCAGCTACGCCTCAGTAGCGCATCCACAGACCAACGGTCAGGTGGAAAAAGCAAACGGGCTCGTCTGCAGCGGCATCAAGAAGCGACTCCTCCGACCACTCGAACAAGCCGCGGGTTGCTGGCCAGATGAGCTGCAATCCGTACTCTGGAGTCTACGTACAACTCCAAACAGCGCCACGGGCTACACACCATTCTTTATGGTGCACGGGGCAGAGGCAGTGCTACCTGCTGAAGTACGATACAAGGTGCCGTGCTTGGTCGCTTACAGCGAACAAGAGTCATCCCTTGCACTCGAAGACTCCGTCGACCTCCTTGACGAAGCAAGAGAAATCGCCGTAGAAAGATCCATAATCTACCAGCAGAACCTGCGCAATTACCATAGTAGAAGGCTTCGCCCCAGATCCTTCGTCGAAGGTGACCTGGTCCTGCGACTGAAGCAGCAGGGGCATCTCAAGCTCGAGTCCCCCTGGGAAGGACCATACGTGACTACAGAAGTAATCCCAGGTGGCGCCTATCGCCTTCAAGATTTAGAGACAGGAGTCGCATACTCCAACCCTTGGAACGTCGCACAACTGCAACGCTTCTACCCCTAGTCGTTTTTTACTTTTACATCACAAATAAGGCTACTCAGCCAAGGCTACTTAGCCACACATTGTACCTCGCACCGTTCTTCGAATAAATAAAAGCTAAGTTCCCCAAAACTCCGTGTTCTCCTTCACTTTGTCAATTTTTATACTCGGGGGCTGCGCCACCCTACATACATCCGTTCTTCGAACCAAAAATGCGATATCCCGAGTAGCTAGCACATCAATCGAACCCCTAACACAAACTCAACCTAGCTGCAACGCACCTGACAGGTTGACAAGGGACGAAGATAAAAGATGGCCAGGCTAACGAAAATGACTCGCATAGTGCAACGCACCTCATGCTCACAAAGCTCTTTATACACATTCGACATTAAATTATCTACAACATCTATACGAACTTTACAACACAAGTACACTTATGTGTAGGATACAAATTTTGCTACCCTTGCAGCAGGAGAACATTGGTTTGTTCCTCAAAGAAGTCCATGATCTCCTCTGCTGGACGGTCCACCGCCTGATAGTGCGGTACCATATTCCAGGCAGATCCTGCTAGTGGCGCTGGCGGCCCAGAGACAATGGCGGCAACATCCACGTCAGGCCTATGCAATTGCACCATTGAGAGGGCAGCCTTGGCACCAGCCACCAACTGCTGCCTCACGCACTCGCGAACCGCGGACAGATCTTGAAATTTGGCAAGAAGAGCCAGCAGGCTTGATGGAGTGTCGTCCAGCAGGAACATCGCCCGATAAATGTTCTTCAAGCACGACTGCGACTTCTTTAGGAAGAGCAGCACTCGCAATGCGCGATCCTGCAGGGTCGCCAACGCAGTCGCACGATCATGATCTACCCAGAAGTATCCACTCTCTTAAAGTTGCTCCTGGGTGAGATCATGAAGGCGAATGGCAATGCTATCCTTCTCCTCCTGCGGATGGCGCGCGCTAACAACTACACGAAGCAGCATCAATAGCATGAGTACAACGTATCGCTGCGAGTAACTACAAAAGAAAAGATGAGAATAAACTAACACTTAAACTGGTCGCCCAGCTGTGTCACCTCGCCAAGCAGATATTGCTCGCGGGCGGCGCCTTTTTCCGCCTTCGACTTCCACACATTTGCGCTACCGCGGATCACAGGCAACTCACGCTCCAGCTGCTTCACGCGATCACGAAGTCGCGAAAGCAAGGATAACTCCTCTACCCTGGAGCGCGGTGGTGCCATTGTATCATCAAGAGATGGCGAGTCCTGGGTTCCCCCCACGGGATCACTTGATGTACCCTACCACAAGTCAAGACAGAGGCAAATAAGGCGACCAAATTAATACAAAGGCAAAAGGAACAGATGCGTTCAGGATCAGCATAAGTATTCACAAACACACTCGCCAGCAGGCATGTTCTTAAACCAAAAGGACAATTCATCAACTATTACAAAAAAGCTAACTACGGAGCAGCTGGCTTCTTTGACTTCGACGGCTTCGGGGGCTTCATCAAGTCCGTGGTAGTATCAGACGCCACTGACTTTCCGCCGGCCCCTGAGGCCAAAGCTTTAGCCGCCTTCTTAGCACGTTGGAGCTCCTCCGAATACTTCGCAACAGTATTTATCAAGTGATGGCCATATTTGGCACAGGCAGTCGCAAAAGGAGCAAAGACTACCTGCTGACCATCCGCGCCAACAGGCATCGCCTTCGACACCGCGGAAGGATCGATATTAGCTCCATGGGCCTGCACCATCGCGAGTGTCATAGACGCGCCAGCCGCACGGAGGGAGTTCTTGTAGGCGGAAGGCACACCACCGGCGAATGACTCCACCAGCTCGTCCATATTATCGATGAGTTCTGCCTTTGGCATCAACTCCTCCCGGAGGCGACTGAGAGTGACCTTGGCCTTGGAAAGTGTATCTTGGACGGCGGCGCCATGGTCCTCGACTGCAGACACCGCGCCTGCCAGAGCGTCATCACGACGAAGGGTCTGCGGGTCAAAGCTCAAATTGCCAGCATCTGTCCAGGAACCAACACATGAATCAAAACTTTGGAACCACCAGCAAAAACATTAGATCCAGAGAAGGACAACAAATAATATCAACAGGCAAAGGTACCCGAGAGAGCCTTGGCGACTGAGAACAGTTGTTCTTCGAACAACTTTTCCCTGGCCACAAAGGACGCACGCAGATCCTCTTCACGCTTCTGTGCCTCGTCACGAGCTGCGAGTGCCTCGTCGCGACCCTTCACAGCCGCGGTAAGCGTTTTCTCCAAGGTGGCGACATTGCGCAGTAAAGCGTTATGTTCAACTACACGGCAATCAAAAGTTGACTATCAGTCGACTATACCATAGAAGGAGAAGACGAAAAAGAATAAGTGTAGAACACTCACTTTCGACCATGCGGTGACACGTCTCCAGCATTGCATGCTGGCGACCCATCGCCATCGCCTGCTCTTCCACTTGCGCGGCTTCCTTTACAAGGAGCTGTCGCACAAACAAGGAATCAGTGAAAGCAACGAATAACATCGACTGCCACATTAAAAAGAGGGAAAGATATACTTACATGGTCCTCCAATGACTCCGAAGAAGTTTGTTGTACGGTCATCCAAGCAACCATTCGATGCTCCCCTACGTGAGGAGAGCTCGAAGAATTGTGCCCGGAGTGGGCCGCCACCGGAGGGGAAGGAGCACGCTCGACCTCTTTCTTGGCCCTTGAGGTCGTGACTCCTGATTCCTTCAAAAACTCGACGTCGCCAGAAGATAGCGACGCCTCTTAACTACAAGACAAAATCCACATTGAGAAAGGGAAAACTCCAGGGCAAAGCCAACAAGAAGACAACAGAGAAGTAGAAATGAACTCGAAAACTTACCAGTCAAACTTGTCAAAATCAAACGTGGCCTCCACCGATTCCAACGAAGACTCCTTAGGCAATCGCATCTTCTTGCGAGAAGATGGTGCCACAGCTCTCACAGGAATGGCGGGAATTGGCGACTCTGCGCCAACAGCCGTGCCTTCTGGAGTCGAAGGAGACAATGTGTCAGAATCCTCGCTGCACGAACGCTTGCGAGTATCCGGACTCTCGGACTCGGGGGCTTCGTCTTCCACATCAGAAGGGACAGTCGACTCAGACTCGTCCTCTTCCAAAGCTTCACGAGGAATAATCCCCTCAGGGAGAGGGGGCATACAAGGCGACACCGCCCAATCCTGCACAGACAATGAAGATCAGCAAAAAAGAACAAGTAAGCAACAGAAAAGCAATCGCGAAAACAAGCTACTGCGTAGCACAACTATACCTCAGGAGGAGGATTCGAAGCATCAAAAGGAGGAACAACTGGCTCATTCGGAAGCACATCCTTGCCAGTATACTTCGTGACCAGTCGAACCCTCTTATCCACCTCACTCGCGGACATGCCATCGGCAGACACGCGAGTGGCATCATCAGCGCCAGCCCATTGAAACATGGGATGGACTCTGGCTTGGAGAGTCTGGACGCGACGGCGCAGCCAAGTTCTGATAAGGGCACAACCTCCCTCTTTTGCGCCTATGCGACTCTCGAGGTCGCAGACGCGTTGATACAACATGTCTGTCTCTATGAGTTCGCCAGGCATAACTACGTTCTTCAAGGAACGCATCTTCTGGCAGGGAGTCGCGGGATCAAAGGGCGTGAGTCCAAAGTGCTCATCTTTGGACTTCTGATCGCGGACATAGAACCATTTGTCCCTCCATCCCTAGACGGACTTGGTGAGCTTGATGTCGAAGTAGGTGGCGGATGGGTCGACATGGATTCCGTAACCACCTACGTCATAAACTAAAGAGCCAGATGCGGACTGACGCTTCAATTTAAAAATGCGCTTGAAAAGACCAAAGTGTGGCTCGATTCTGAGCCAGCACTCGCAAAGAGTGATGAAGCAGGTGATGTGGAGGATCGAATTTGGGGACAGCTGATGGAGCTGGAGCCCGTAGAAACAAAGAAGACCCCTAAGAAAGGGGTGGAGAGGCAAGGAAAGACCACGAATGACGAATGCAAGAAACATCACTCGGAAACTAGTGGGAGGAGCAGGAATGGTCTCACCGCTGGGGACGCGCGCATCGGCGACTGCTGCGGAGATAACTCCATCTTGGCGAAGAAGACGGAGATCCGACGCCTTGATGATGGAAGGGCGCCATGCACCATTTGTCACGCGGGTGCCCGCGACCTTGTTCTTCCCGACAGCGGCGGTGCTGGCGCCCGCAGCAGCGGAGCTACCCTTCTTCTTCATCGCGGCGACGGTGGCAGCAGAATCAGCAACAGCGCCTCCTTTCTTCTTCCCCATTGAACGGCGGCGATGCGAGCGCAGGAAGTAGCTCGGAAACGAGCGGAGGTGGTCCAGCATTATGGAGGAAACGAGCGCAAGAAAAAGCAGAAGAGCAGCAGTAATGGCGATGGCAGCAAGGAAGAAAAGAACGCAGATGGGAAATTACCGCCGTAGCATCGCTACTTAACCCCTAGAAGATGCAATCCAACGGCTCAGAAAAACCCTACTTGACGCGTGGCACACATCGTGTTGGACACGTGGAGAAGGGGAAGCGTGAACCGTCCCTCCACTACTCCCATTACGCGCGAAAATTGAGGAGACGTAGTTAAAATAAAGATTACGCATGCCCAGTGAAATCAAAGTCAGGAAGTGGGACCCACCGCTCGTCACGTCCCGTCAAACTCGCTCACGCGGGCAACTGAGGTCATACAAGCGTCATCACTGACGTCATCAAAGCTACGCAGTGGAAAAATTCGACTACTTTAGTCCTTGCTGGAGTCTTCGACTCCACCAAGCACTCGGGGGCTACTCCCATAGGGAGCGTTGGCCGCGCATCCTACGATTTTCTTTTCTTTTTGCAGGAACAAGGACAATCAAAGGCAGAACCCAAACCATTCAAAAATACAATTCGACTGTGGACATGGGTTACTCCCATAGGGAGCGCTGGAAAATTTTGACTGAAACAAGCAACCAAAAGACGACGGCAGTCGCAAATGTTATTTAGTCCCTGCCTGAGTCTTCGACTCAACCAGGCACTCGGGGGCTACTCCCATAGGGAGCGTGGTCGCGTACCCTATGATTATTTGTACAGAAAATTGTGTGTTGATAACGTCCGCACTCGCAGCTCATGGTGACACCGCCTCATGATTTTTTCCCTACAAAGAGACTGCGTCTCCTGGGTCACCCGAATCGTCTCCGCGATGATAAAATTCGAATGCCGCGCTTACAACGTGAAGGTAAGACCTGAATAAGGCTTGGCAACGCATTAGCTCCGCACTACCAGAAACATATCCGTGCCTAAAGGTGCGATGAACATGCCTTGACGGACGCGTCGAGTGCTCACACCCATATAACTAGAATTCGACTCCTGTAAGACCTCCGCGGCTTGAGTCGAATTACGCCAACACTTTTCCGGATTCGAGTCCGGGGACTCGAGTTCGAGTAGATTGCGTTGTCTCACCCTAAGGTGGTTAACTGATACCGATACTTCGGTTACATCAAGCACGTATATCGATAATCCTTATGACACAAATAAAAGCAGTCGAAATGTACTCATTCAGGCACTCGAAGACTTCAAAAAGTCCCTAGTCGAATCTACGATTCCACTGGACACTCGGGGGCTACTGACATGGGTATACCCTACAGGTACTCGAGCTTGGTATATACGGTCCAAATACGCACAGGCCCACAGTGTCGCCAAAGCCCGGATGAAAGGACTCGAGTAACCTGCGGACTCTCGATTGCTTGAAGAACAAGAAGAAGCTAAAGATAGAAAGGTTGAAGGGGAAAATCCTAACTTGTAACCGACTTGACCTGCTACCCAAGACCTAGCCTATCTATATAAAGGCTAGGAGGGGGCGGCGAGGAGGACACACGCAACCCTAGTTTTCCATAACCCTCGCCAGATTGCATTTGCGCACCATTGTAACTTTCGACTCCTTCGATAATTCCATGGGCATACAAGCAGGAGTAGGGACCTCTACGAGGCCTGAACCTGGGTAAATCCTTTGTCCTTTGTGTGCTTGTTTGCTAGCCGATAGATGTCTCCAGCGCTCCCTCCTTCTCCAAAACCCAAGTCCATAACAATGGGCATTGATGAGTTAAACCCTCGTCAGAGTGCTATTTAAAAAAATGCTAGTTTATATTTTTGAAAGATAAATTAAGTGTGTTAAAAATAAAGTCTTATTTCCTTAAAGGACTTTTAGTTAAATATTTAAAAGAGTTAAAAACTAAATAAATTCAATTTTAAACTCTTAAAATAATACTAGTCATTATAAAAATACTAAATACATATTTATGAAGATTTCAAAGACTTTAAGTAATACTTTCTTTTAATTAAAGAAAATAGCAAACTTTTACGAAGAGGGTAAAACATGCAAAGAAGCAAATAATAAATCTTGCATGACATTACTATGTATTGCATATTGCTTCTTTAAATATTGTCCTTACCGGGCAATAATGGTTTTCTGTAGAAACCGGAGCTCAAGGTCAAGTGGAAGCATCCGACTTCACTACCTTGCAATCACAAGGCAAGTTCATCACTTGCTCATCTCCTTTGAAGAATCTTTATCAAAGATATTGCAAATTGTGTGTTATCATCTATGATCTGGAGAAAGAAAATATTATCTTCTCTAATAATAAGATGTGGTTATCATCCTAAGTGATGATAAATTAAAGATTGGCAATGGAACTTAGGGTTCCAATTGCACAAGTCACAATAGGATTAACAACCCATGACATTAGTGATTCTAGCACCGTATATTACGCGTTAACCATGAGATTTGGAATGGGACGGAGAAGTCAGCTGGACCTTCTTCCTTTCATATGCAAGCAAGATGACCTTATCGTGATGATGTGATTCCTTGTGCGGATCCAGCATATGGGTGCACCCTTAGGCCCCACGGTTTTGGTATCTAGATTATCCGTGAGCGGCTGCCGGAGGTATAGTCAGACCTTTATGGAGCTTGCCAGGGGCATAACCGGCTCATAGAGTCTTCAAGAACTCATCAGGGTTGTAGCTTGCCCAAAAGGGGGCTTAACAGAGATGTAGCTCGTCCTGGAGGATCGTGCAGACATATGGGGTCGTGGAGAGGGGCAGTGATTGGCTTGGATCACCTACTAGGCCCCACATCACGGAATTGTGGACGGGAAAGTATGCCCGGTTGTGCAACAAGGAGTTGATCTCTCATGGGTAAAGCAACACACCTCTGCAGAGTGTAAGAACTGTAACTTGTTACTCCCTGTTCTGGGAAGGACCTACGAACGCGGCAGGAAAGGAACTCCATGAAGTTCTAGTCAACCTATGAAGGCTGATGGGCATAGTTTTTGATAATAAAATCAATCTTTGAAGAAATGTTTATGAAAACTGCAGAGAGCCAAGGACTGATAGTCCGAGGTGGTAGATAGAGCATCAAACTTCCCACCTTGCATATAATGAACTTGCTAGGTAACGCTGTTACTCACCCTTTCCTTTGAACCCCTGCTTAGACTTTGAGAATCCAGAAGACACTTCGATGTACGCAGCTGAAGGGCAAGAGGATGTCTACTACGAGGAGCCAGACCTGTCCAGAGGAGTTGAAGGGGCGGACTATGAAGTACACTATGGAGTGGAGGGCAACGATTTTGAGTAGTTGCCTTAGTAATTAGTAAACCAGTTGAGCCGAGCAGCCTAAACCTTATAAAATAAGTTGTTGAGCTCAATTCGGAGTATGAGTTTGAACTTTATATCTTCCACTGAAACTACTTAAGTTTGGTTTGTAATTTTATATCACTTGAAGTTTGGAACTTCTGGTTTTGTAATAATAATGAAGTGTGTATGTTTGTAATGTGGACTCACAATGTTTCTGGTGTACCACTCTGAGGGATGTGATATTTACAGAATGGTGTTCTGTGGATGTCATGTCAATGACTATAGTGTACTACACATGCAGTGGTATGTTGGGTCACTGCAGCTAGTATCAGAGCAATTTCTTTGACCTTAGGTTGGAAACCTAGTAAAGGGAACTACCTATAGGAGTCTAGGAGCAACGGTAAAGAGTTCTCTAGATTATATGATGAATATTCAATTGGGAATATTTTGTTATATTTTTTATAGCGATAATTCTTTATTATGATGCATTATTATAAGTAATGGATACTAATTATGAATATTTTTTATATATACAGTGGAAATGGCACCAAAGTTTCCAAAATAGACCTTGGCAAGGAAAGAAGAGACTCTCGATGATTATCAAGGGGCTTTAACTGAACAACTTCAAGAACTTCTGAGGGTATTTGGTTGCACAACTAATATTCCAGTCAATACCATGACATACCATGATGGGAGAATGTTAGCCAAATATCGTGTTAGCATCCAACTACCAAAGAAGCTTGGTTTGTATCACAATTTACCTATGGGTGAAGGTAGAAGTCACCTAGCAGCATACCATGTTGCTATTGTGGAGGCGATAGCCAATGTTTGGGAGCACAAAGCAGAAGAGTTAGCTGGAAGCACATATTCTATGATTCCTCATGACTCTATAGACAAGGAACCAGGACCGGATCGTCTTACTTTAGTAAAGAAGCATCCAAAACTAGCTTCTAAGTTTATGGATATGTATCGACTGATGGTTGGATCTTTGTATAAGACACATTAGGTTATTGTAGAAGATCAGGTTGATATGTTAGAGGATTTAACGAATCCTGAAAGAAGGGAGAAGTTAGCATCTAAACTTGAGAATGAAGCAGTGGATAGGGCTAACCCAATTTTTAAGGATATACCTATAGATCCAACATATTTTACACCATATCCTTACTCACCTATATCAGAACCCACTAGATATCCTGATGAGGGCACTAGTCATCTAGTACCACAGAGTTCTTGGGGAACTGAGGACTCGGAAGTACCTATTGGAAATTCCAAAGGATGGAGGTACGGATCGATGGATGGATCTGCCAGGAATCCTATTCATGTGGAAGATTTAGTTGGGGATACCGGGCAGACTAGTCGCATGGGAGTGAGATCTTATTCCGTTGATGGAAGAGATGTCCATGTGGAGGATGTAGAGTCTGATGAGGAAGATCCTGAAGAAAGGGTGTTTGAGTCACTAGAACATTATCCTACTCCAGATAATGTGCACCATCCAATCATAGCTAAGGACTATCATACCCAGCAAAGTACTTGGGGAGCACCGGAAGGGGAATATTCTGTTGATTCCTCTACAGTCGGCATGCAGGAGATGGATGAAGAAGACAGTGATGAGGATGATTCTGAAGATACTTCAGATGAGTTGGAAGGTATGGACGCACTTCAGCTAAATGATGTGTCAAGTCCGGAGACTTCTGATACTAAGTATCGTCCGTTGAAGAGGCAAGTTATTCCATAGATGGTGCGTCATACTTCACGTCAGCATGGTTGTACTCCGGGTATGTACGATGAACGTCGCAGCTTCTGGGGAGTGTGACCTTGAGGAGGAGTATCCTAGTGGTGATACAGAAGTTAGAGTCTGACAACTTGATGTAAATAAATAAGTGGGATAGTATCCACATGAGCTTGTAATACTTAAATAGTATGGGCTTGTAATCACGTTGTATCGACTATGTTGTTTGTAATGTATAATATGTGTGTAATGCATATTTGGTTCTTATTTGGATCTCGTTTTCCATTATGTGACTAGTTCTATGCATGAAGTTGAGCTCAGAACACATATGCATGATGTAATTATGAGTGTTCGCTTTATGTTACAGGACTAGGGGGGTATGGAAACGGGTATAGAGGACGAGATTGGATAGAAGCGCATGGAGCACGAAGCTAAGGGAAAGGCAGATGAAGACACTAGAATGAAAGCAAATTTACCACCACCACCAATGAGGCCATTGATGGAGCAGAACTTTATGTAGTACATGCAAATGATGCAAGAGTCCTAGAACATGTTCATGGAGGGGTTAGTAGATCGAGTGGGATAGCAGAGGGCACCTCAAGGACATGGTGTAAGTCTTTCTGATTTTCAGGATACAAGGCCTTTACCTTTTGCATCCGCCCTAGAACCAATGGATGCATAGGATTGGTTAGCATATACCAAGAGAAAGTTGAAAACTATAGGATGCAATGACGAAGAAAAGTTGAGGTATGCAACACATCTATTGACCGGACCTGCAGCAGCATGGTGGGAGGGTCAGTTAGCTATGCAACTTCCAGAAAGAGAGTACAACTGGGAGGAGTTCAAGCAGAGATTCCGTGAATACCATGTTCCATAAAGTATCATTGAGTTGAAGCGTAGGGAGTTTGAATAATTGCAATAGGGTTACTCCGGTGTCATGAAGTATATCCGGGAGTTCAGTGATTTATCTCGTTATGCTACTGAGGAAGTCAGCACAAAGGCGAAAAGGAAGAAGTGGTTCATGTGTGGACTAAATCCATTTGTGAAGATGCAGTTGAGGCTTGCCAACACTGGAACTTTCCAGCAGTTGCTTGATGCAGCTATAACCTTTGAAGATGATTACAAGAATGTCCAAGAGGACCGTAGGAAGAGAGCAAAGAAGGAAACAAAGAGGATTCAAGCAAGTAAACCCAAAAGCAATTTGGAATTCCAACCTAGAAACAGACCCTACAACAACAATAACAAGAGTAGCAATAACAATGGAGGACAGTTCAATCCTAGAAGGAATGTCATATGTCACAATTGCAAACTTCCGGGACATATTAGCAATGATTGCAGGAAGCCAGTGATTATTTGTTTTGGTTGTGATCAAAAGGGTCATATCAAGCCAGAGTGCCCAAGTAAACCACCCGGTGGGTGGCCTACAATAGGCGGTGGTCAAGCAAGAGGCGGAGGTGGACAACCTAATAGAGGTGGAAGCTATGGCAAAAATGACAATGGAAAGAGAGGCAGGCCTAGTGGAAAGCTGAATTGCGCAACCTTGGAGGAGGTGGATAACTCGGATCAAGCAGTGATAGGTACACTCAATATTCTCACAAATCCCAGAAATGTTTTATTTGATACGGGTGCAACTACTTCTTTCATATCTGAAGAATTTTGTGATAAATTTGGGATTAGAAGGGCACCGTTAGAAAAACCTATGACCGTAGTTACCGCTGGAGGGATCATGGTAGTTAGAAACATTAAATTAAACCAAGTTATCTCAATCTGTGGTCAAACCTATTATGCGGATCTTTATGTGATCCCATTAAAAGGAATAGCATTAGTGCTGGGAATGGATTGGATGACGGACTATGGAGCTCAAATCAATTGTGAGGAGAAAACCGTTTCAATCAGGTCTCCAAGTGGAGGAAGGATAGTCTATCAGGCGAATAAACATAGTCATATCATGGTGGATCTGTAGTTGAACTCAACGAAGGAGGTCAAATTGGAAGATATTCCTGTAGTGAAGGAATCTTAAGATGTTTTTCTAGCAGAGTTACCAGGAATGCCATATGATCAGGAAATAGAGTTCACTATTGACCTGATACCGGGTACAACACCAATAGCCCAAGCACCATATAAAATGGGTCTGAAAGAATTAAAAGAGCTTAAGGAGCAAATTGATGAATTAGCCCAGAAAGGATTCATTCAGGAAAGTGTATCCCCGTGGGGAACTTTGGTGATCTTTGCGGACAAACGAGATGGAGGACGAAGAATGTGTGGGGATTACAAACATCTCAACAATGTCACCATCAAGAAAAAATACCCATTACCAAGAATTCAAGATCTATTTGACCAAGTCAAGGGAGCTGGAGTACTTTCCAAGATTGATCTAAGATCGGGATACCATCAGATAAAAATTAAACCTGAAGATGTTCCTAAAACAGCATTTGTGTCAAGGTATGGACATCATGAGTATCTCGTCGTACCTTTTGGTTTGACCAATGCACCAGCAATATTCATGAATTTGATGAACAAAATATTCATGCCGTACCTGAACAAGTTTGTCATAGTATTCATTGACGATATTTTGATATACTCTAAGGATAAAGAAGAGCATGCAGAGCATTTGAGAATAGCATTGCAAATCCTAAGAGAACGTAATCTTTATGCTAAGTTCAGTAAGTGTGAATTCTGGTTGGACGAAGTAGATTTTCTTGGTCATGTGAGCAGTAGGGATGGAATTGCCCTAAATCCGTCCAAAGTTCAATCAGTGCTGGAATGGAATGCACCAACCAATGTGAAGCAAATTCGAGGTTTCTTAGGCATGGCTGGTTATTATCGGAGATTCATTGAAGGCTTTTCCAAGATAGCAGGACCAATGACCAAATTGGTAAGAAAGAATACACCATTCATATGGGATGAGAAGTGCGAGGCGAGTTTTCAGGAGTTGAAGACCAGATTAACTATCACACCAATCTTAGCAGTTCCGGAAACAGGAAAAGATTACATAGTATATTGTGATGCATCTAAGGATGGATTAGGTTGTGTGCTTATGCAAGATTGAAAGGTAATTGCTTATGGATCTAGACAATTGAAACCACATGAAGTGAATTATCCAACTCATGATTTAGAGTTAGCAGCAGTAGTCTTTGCTTTAAAAGGATGGAGGCATTTTCTCTACGGGGCAAGGTGTGAGTTATACACTGACCACAAAAGTCTCAAATATTTCTTCACTCAAAAGGAATTGATATGAGACAGAAGCGTTGGCTGGAGTTAATTAAAGATTATGATCTAGCAATCAATTACACCCCTGGAAAAGCAAATGTTGTGGCAGATGCCTTAAGTCGGAAAAGCACAGATACGCAACCTATTAATAGAGAACTGCCAAAAGAACTACAGATGGATTTGGAAAGGTTGGAAATACAATTTATAAGCATAGAAGTTCTTGGAGGATTAGCTACCATGAGAGAAATGGAAGAGCGAAGTAGTGATCTTCGGCATGAAATTTTTAGACATCAATCTGAAGACCCTTTCATTGCTGAAGAAGTTCGAAGAATCTCTCAAGGTCAAACATCAGCTTTTCACCTAGGAGATTATGTGTCTTTATGGTTTCAAAACCGTCTTTGTGTACCAGATGTGCCAGAAATTCAAGAGGTGATACTTTGGGAAGCCCATGAAACACCATATCTATACATCCTGGAAGTACAAAGATGTGCATGGATTTAAAAGAATTATTTTGGTGGAACAATATGAAAATAGATATTGCAAAGTATGTATTTGAATGCCATACTTGCCATAGGATAGAAGCAGAACATCAAAGTCCAGCAGGACCATTACAACCTTTGGAAATTCCAGAATGGAAATGGGAAGAAATAGGTATGGATTTTATCACAGGGTTACCCATGACACCAAAGCGGAAGGATATGATATGGGTGAATGTGGAGATTCACAAAAAGCGCGCATTTTATTCTAGTAAACCAAAAGGATAATGCTGAAAAAATAGTAGAAATCTATATCAAAGAGATTGTGAGTAAGCACAGGGTACCCAAGAAAATTGTATCAGACAGAGGATCTTTTTTTACGTTAGCATTTTGGAAACAATTACATGAAGCACTTGGCTCAAAGTTGGATTTCAGCACAACCTATCATCCAGAAACTGGAGGCCAGACAGAAAGAACCAATCAAATCTTGGAGGACATGCTTAGAGCTTGTGCATTAGATTTTGGAGGTTCGTGGGAAGATCATCTACCATTGGCAGAATTTTCCTACAACAATAGCTATTAGAGTAGTCTGAAGGCAACACCTTACCAAGTACTATACGGAATAAAGTGTAGATCACCTATATGTTGGTATGAACCTAGTAGTAGCAAGGAATTTGCACCAGACTGTATCAAGGAAAAGCAAGATATCATAGATATTATTAGAGATCGATTGAAGAGAGCTTAGAGTCAACAGAAGAGTTATGCTGATCAAAGCTGAAGATCATGGCATCCAGAAGTGGGCGATATGGTATATCTCAAAGTAAGTCCGATGAAGGGAGTGAAGAGATTCAGAGTCAAAGGAAAACTAAGCCCAAGATATATTTGACCATTCAAGATACTGAGTGAGAATAGAACAATAGCTTATGCTCTCGAGTTACCAAAAAGGCTAGCTTAGGTTCACAATGTTTTCCATGTATCACAACTCCGAAGATGTCTTAAAGTTCCCGATGATGCTATCACACATCAAGAGATTGAGTTACAAGCAGATTTGACTTATGTCGAGAAACCCTGTAAGATTCTAGAGGAGAACTGGAAAAGGTTGAGAAACAGGACAATCAAATACTGCAAAGTACAATGGAAACATCACCCAGAGCGAGAAGCCACATGGGAGAAAGAGGATGACTTAAGAGAAGCATATCTAGAACTATTCAGGTACACATCCGCAAACTTCAGGACAAAGTTTAACTTAAGGGGGGAAGTCTGTAACACCCCAGCATTAGGGTCCAACGAAGGGTAAAACTAGGAATCTAAGTTTGTGCATGCATGCATTTGTAAAAATCAGGGTAATTTTTTCGCCAAACAAAAACCTAAAGGGATCAGAGTTTCTTTCACTAACTAGAGGTAGGAATAGCTCTTGTTAGTGATTGCTATGAATTTTGACATGACCTTTAGGAATTATTAAGTCTTTGGGGAAGTTATTTTGAATTCAAATCAATTTGAAAGTATTTGAAAATTATAAGTTTGTAATATTGAATTGTTTTCCAAAATACCTTATTAACATTGTTTGGTTAAATTATAGATATAGAAACACAATAAGGATTTAAGACAAGGACAATTAAATAAGAAATGAATTCTTATTTCCTGATTCCATAATAATATTACAAATGGTGATAAATACACCAAAAGTAGAAGATTACAGAGAATAGAAATAAAACTTTATTAACTTATAATAATATCTTTACAAGATTCTTTACAAAAAGAATAAAAAGAAGGTTACAATTAAAACCTATATTACCTATCTACTCCTATACTAAATCTTGTATGTCTAGATCTTGTTCCTGCAAATACGATAAAACAACTAAAAAAGAAAATAAGAGTTAGTTAGTTTTACTCTGAGTGGTGAACAATGAACTGCACTGTTCAAATTACATCATTGAGTAATAAAACAGGGGCAAGTTTCACTAGGGCAGTAACTAGTAAAAGGGTAACATGTGAAGATACTTTCACTTGAACTGATCCACAACCAGGCTACACGACCAGAACACACAGCTAGCCAGCTTAGTCACCAAAATGTTTGGAATGTGGTGTCAAGACAGCAGCAGGAGTACAAGCACTCAAACAGAGCACTGATGATCGGTTCAACACGTCGATCTCGTTGGGGAACCCCAAGAGGAAGGTATGATGAGCACAGCAGCAAGTCTTCCCTCAGTTATGAAACCAAGGTTATCGAACCTGTAGGAGCAAGGAAACAACTCCAAGGTGTTGTTGCCAACTTGGAATCTTGCACAACACAACCACAGAACTTTGCCCCCAACTTACAGTGAGGTTGTCAATCTCACCGGTTTTGCTAAAAACAAAGGATTAAACGTATTGTGTGGAAGAAAGTAAAAGGTTGCAAAAAGTAAACGGAAAATAGTAAACAGTTGTAGATTGATGGTAAAAGAAAGGACCGGGGTCCATAGTTCACTAGTGGTGGTTCTCCTTAAGATAGATGACATCTTGGGTGAACAAATTACAACGAGGCAATTGACAAACATCGAGAAAGCATACATGCATATACTAATCATCTTGACTCCTATGAGATTTGATTGGGCATTACAACATTATACATAGACTGTAATCCAACTGCATCTATGACTAATAATCCACCTTCAGGTTATCAATCCGAACCCCCTCCAGTATTAAGTTGCAAGCAACAGATAATTGCATTACGCATTGTGTGTAAAGTAAACAATACGATTGTTCTATGAACAAAGGATTGCTGTTTTCTCCCTAGTAGCAACAACACATCTAGTACCTTAGAGATTTCTGTCACTTCCCCAGATTACTAGAGGCATGAACCCACTATCAAGCATAAATACTCCCTCTTGGAGTTGCTAGCATCTACTCGGCCAAGATATCTACTAACAACAGAGAGCATGCAAGATCACAAATAACAAAGACATGATAGAATCAACAATAAATCTGAAATAGCATCTCAATATCCATCGGATCCTCGCAAACACAACATGCATGCTTACAAATAGATGATCTTGATCATGAACGAAGCGCATAAGATCTAGACATGGTAGCACAAAGGAGAAGAACCAACCATCTAGCTACTACATGGACCTGTAGTCCAAGGATGAACTACTCACGCATCACACCGGAGACTTGCATGGTGACGAAGAAGGCCTCCAAGGTGAATTCTCCCCTCTGGCAGGGTGCTAGGAAGAGCTTCAGACCCCTCCCGATCTAGGGATGGAGATGACGGTGGCTACAGACTTTCGTGGAATTTTGATCGGGTCCTTAGGGTTTCTATATCGGAGGCATCTTATAGGCAAAAGGGGAGGCCGAGGGGGTGCCCTAGGCGGCCGCACCACCCCCTGGCGCAGGATGATACATTGCAAATGTATCTATAATTTTTGATGTTCCATGCTTAGTTTTATCTACTTTCTTATGTTTTGTTCCAACTTTGGAGTAGTTTTCATAGACTTTCTTGGACTAACCTATTAACAAGATGCCACAGTGCCAGTTGTCTGTTTTCTGCTGTTTTTGGTTCCAGGAAAGTCAGAAAATCAATATTTCGGAATTGGACCGGACAAAAGCCAAAGTCGATATTTTACCGAAAGACTCACAGAGCCAGAAGACGAGACGAGGAGGGGCCAGGGGCTGGCCACACCACCTGGTGGCGCGGGCCGCGCCAGGGGGTGGTGTGGGCCCCTCCGGCACCCCCTCGGTCTCCCCTCTTGCCTATAAGATCCTCTTGATGCATAAACCTTAGATAATCAAGCCTCCAACCATGAATAGTTCCGCAGTGCCGCCACCACCAAAGGGGAAATTCGGGGGACAGAAAGTCTCTGTTCCGGCACCCTGCCGGGACGGGGAAGTGCCCCCGGAGCCATCTCCATCGATCTCCTCCACCATCTCCATCACCATTGCTGATTCCCATGATGAGGAGGGAGTAGTTCTCTCTCGAGGCTAAGGGTTCTACCGGTAGCTATGTGTTCATCTCTCTCTATGCATGATCATATTGTGATCATGAGCTTTGTAATCAAGTAGATCTACCTTGCTACTCAAGTGCTTTAATAGATCTCTTCTCTCCCCATGTGTGTGAAGTTGACAGTGTGCACACCATGGTGTCACTTAGGCTAGAGATTACAAATACTTGTTATGAGTTATATTTGGAGTTGGATGTCTTTATGAAATTGTGGTGCTTGTTGGAACCATCTAGAGCTCAAGGTGACAGTGTGGGGTTTTCTAGATGGGAAAGGCTTACTTTGAGGTATGCTGTTATAGCCCTACCAACGATTAGAGTGTCCAACCGGAGAGTAGTTTAGCATATTATCATAAATAAGAATATATTTATATGAGTGTGTTCACTAGTGAAAGTATGATCCCTAGGCCTTGTTTCTAAGCATTGAAACACCGTTTGCAATTAGAGTATTAATTCTAATGATAAGAATGTTTATGTGGAGAGTATTAATTCTTTTATGCATGTGGCTCATGATAAGAATGTTTTATGTGATAGTTATATTGTTAATTTTATTTATGATGCTACTAAAAGTTATTATGAGAGAGGGAAACATGGTTTTATGTATCTCAACAATATTATTTCCCCTCTTTATGTTGAAAGTCTTGAAGTTGTACTTGTTTTGCTTTACCATGCTTGTTGCTTTGTGCTTTCATGACTTGTTTCTTTACAAGATTCCTATGCATAGGAAGTGGGTTATACTTAAATGTGCTTTGAATTTGCTTCTTGATGCTCTCTTTTACTTCAATTCATATGTCTTATGTGAGCATCTTCTCAAACTATCATGCCTAACTTAATGGCGTTAAAGAAAAGTACTTATTGGGAGATAACCCAAAAGTTTTAGATGAGTCTTGGAAGTTAATACCTCAGTAATAACCGCTCCTTATCCTTTTTATTTGCCTTTTGTTCCAAGAGTAACCTCTAATAAGAGAGAAGTAATGATTGTGAAAGTTGCTGTCTTGAAACAGATTTCTATGCTTCACCGTAAAAATTCGTGTAAAATCTCTGTATGTCCTTTTGAGGCCTAAATTTTTGTGATTCTGCCCCAGGTTGTTATCTAACTTTCATTAGTTCAACACGTTTTGATTTGAGCAACATAAGGTCTTCGAAAAAATTGGTTTTTACCTGCTGGTCTGTTTTGACAGATTTCTGCTATTATTTGCATTTGCTTCTTGTTGGTTCCTTTTTGGGTTCTCTTTGGAGAATTGAGCTTTTTGAGGGAAGTGTTACAGTAGCTTGTGTTTTAATGGAAGTTCTATTGGTGTTGGACTGAACCTAAAAGACTTATTAGCTTGAGTGCACTAATGTTGCTAATAAGATTGTGTGAAGTTTTGTATGAAGGAAAAATTTCAGGTGTATGGAAGGAATGAGTAATGAGATGAAGGATGGACTAAAGCTCAAGCTTGGGAATGCCACGCATGTCACCCCAAGAAATATCCAAGAAGTACAAGCGTCAAAGCTTGGGGATCCCCAAGGCATCCCCTTCTTCATCAATAAAAATCTCAGGTTTCTTCCAAACGCTTCATTTTTATTGTTTCATGCACAGTTGTGTTGTTCTTGGAGCGTCTTCTTTTTCGTTTTTGTTTTGTTTTTTCGTTTGCTTGATTTTCTTAGTTTGCTGAATAAATTGGTTGGACCCCCTCTTTCATACATTGGTTTTCAAATAGTTTGGTTTGGATTGGAAAAAGAGTAGGAAAGTTCATGCTTAAGTGGTAAAGAGAGCTTGTTTTTGACTGTGGCCTATGCTTTGTCATGCCATGCTTGATATTGTATTGGCTTTATGCTTAGTATTATTTGTTGTAGCATGACTTGTTATAAACAATTGAGATTGCTTAATGTTCCTTGGATGAATCATGCGTCGTTTTAGCATATTAAAGCATAGTATTGTGGTATTCTCCTTTGATGCTTTATTTGGGTTAACTTGGCACATGCTCACACCATGTTATGACTATGCCAAGTCACCATAGCCTTTATGATCCTTTAGTTTTCAACTTGTAATATCACTTTATGCTTTGATCAATGATGTTTTGTCGCTCTGCATGATTATGGCCATTATTGCTCTCTTAGTTGGTCGCTCCCAGTCTTTTGCTAGCCTCCATAACCAAGTATGAGTTCCACTCATGCATCCAACTCCAAATAAAACCAAGTTATTCAAAAGAGTCCACCATACCTACCTATTATCATATGCTATTCCAAATATATTCATGCTTTTGTTTACCTTCCGAATTAAACTTGTTATGAGAAAACTAGTGATTAAAGCTCTCACGAACTTGATGGCACACTTTACTTTTCTTGCCCTTAATAAACTTGAACCATTGTGTCATCTATGTTGTATATGCTTGCACTTATTTGTTGGGAATTAGCAGAACCATGCTGTCATGGGGAACTCTTTCAACATTGCACTTGGTACTATGTACCTAGTTGATATCATGCTCTTTTGTATATGGATGTCGTCGGTGTGAAATGAAAGGGGAGATTGTAAGTCCATGGAGTTATGTATATGTGTTAGAGAAATGCCTGGGCCGCTGGTCTAATCCATGCTGTCATGGTGGAAACCTGCAGCGTAACCATAATGAGCTGTCTATGAAGCATTCTTCTTATAAAAAAGAGTCAGATATTGAGAAAAAAGAGAAAAAGAAAAGAAAAAAAAGAGATATGAGAAAAGAGGAAAGAGAGAAAAAAAGCACCATTTTCCCATGGTAAATAAGAAGATTGCTGAGATGCTCGTTGTCCGCTTGCCTTATCATTTTGATATGGCGATTCTTCCGTATCATCGGGAAAGGGGTACCCTGTTGGCGGTTCTTTATGATACACATGTACTTACGATGACAAGAACTTACTGGTGACTAAACTTGAGTAGCATGAGGAGCGGCCCTCGTATTCAAGGGACATGAGATTTCTAACTTATACTTTGTCAAGCATATACACCATAGTTTGTTCACTTTCACCTTAATCACTTCAAGATGCTTATGATAGGGGCAATGAGAGCTGAAAGCTATAAGTACCATAATTTTTGGAAGCTCTCTATGAGACTTGAATCCCTACTTCCTTCTATGAAGGCCTTTCTTCCACCATTATATTGAGTCTTCACCTTCTACCTTTATGCACCTACTTTGAGAGCATAGTGGCCATTCTTAGTTCTATGTGCATTGTCCCAAGACTAGTTGACTGATGCATACCTTGATATTGCTTGTTCTAAACTATTTGTATCTAGTCACTCTTATGAACTTTGAAGGTGTCCTATGCATTTATGTTTTGCTACTCTATGAGGGACAAGCCGAATGCCACTATGCTATGTTTTCTTTATGTGAAACAAACAAACGTCTTGCAAAGCATTGTTATTCATGAATCTTTTGTTTGTGCCTTTTCATGCTGCAACATAGTTTCTTTGTCTTATTGCTAGAACTTTGTATTTCATGTTATGATTGAAGTACTATGATCCCAGCTTTTCATGTTTTACAAATACTTTGATCAAGTTTATGGTGGTGCATGTCACCTCAAAAATTATTCTTTCTTTTTATCACTTACCTACTCGAGGACGACCAGGAGTTAAGCTTGGGGATGTTGATACATTGCAAATGTATCTATAATTTTTGATGTTCCATGCTTGGTTTTATCTACTTTCTTATGTTTTGTTCCAACTTTGGAGTACTTTTCATAGACTTTCTTGGACTAACCTATTAACAAGATGCCACAGTGCCAATTGCCTGTTTTCTGCTGTTTTTGGTTCTAGGAAAGTCAGAAAATCAATATTCTCGGAATTGGACCGGACAAAAGCCAAAGTCGATATTTTACCGGAAGACTCACGAAGCCAGAAGACGAGACGGAGAGGGGCCAGGGGCTGTCCACACCACCTGGTGGCATGGGCCAGGCCAGGCCACGCCAGGGGGTGTTGTGGGCCCCTCCGGCACCCCCTTGGTCTCCCCTCTCTCCTATAAGAGCCTCCCGATGCATAAACCCTAAATAATCAAGCCTCCAGCCACAAAAAGTTCCGCAGTGCCACCGCCACCGAAGGGGAGATTCGAGGGACAGAAAGTCTCTGTTCCGGCACCCTGCCGGGACGGGGAAGTGTCCCCGGAGCCATCTCCATCGATCTCCACTACCATCTCCATCACCATTGCTGATTCCCATGATGAGGAGGGAGTAGTTATCTCTCGAGGCTAAGGGTTCTACCAGTAGCTATGTGTTCATCTCTCTCTCTATGCATGATCATATTGTGATCATGAGCTTTGTAATCAAGTAGATCTACCTTGCTACTCAAGTGTTTTAATAGATCTCTACTCTCCCCATGTGTGTGAAGTTGACAGTGTGCACACCATGGTGGCACTTAGGCTAGAGATTACAAATACTTGTTATGAGTTATATTTGGAGTTGGATGTCTTTATGAAATTGTGGTGTTTGTTGGAACCATCTAGAGCCCAAGGTGACAGTGTGGGGTTTTCTAGATGGGAAAGGCTTACTTTGAGGTGTGCTGTTATAGCCCTACCATAGATTAGAGTGTCCAACCAGAGAGTAGTTAAGAGTAGTATCATAAAGAGAAGATATTTATATGAGAGTGTTCACTAGCGAAAGTATGATCCCTAGGCCTTGTTTCTAAGCATTGAAACACCGTTTGCAATTAGATCTGTTACATGTTTGCTTGCTTCCATCTTTATTTCAGTTTGCCTTTAGTCTCTTCCACGCCAGCAAGCTATTTTCTGGCACCGTTACCACTTATAATTATCCATACCACTTGTATTTCACTATCTCTTCGCCGAACTAGTGCACCTATACACCTGACAAGTGTATTGGGTGTGTTGGGGACACAAGAGACTTCTTGTATCTTGATTGCAGGGTTGCCTGAGAGGGAATACCTTTGACCACTTCCTCCCTGAGTTCGATAAACCTTGGGTAATCCACTTAAGGGAAACTTGCCGCTGTTCTACAAACCTCTACACTTGGAGGCCCAATAACTGTCTACAAGAATAGAAGTGCGTAGACATCACAGGCTAGGCCTAGCCGCGCGACCAGGTGGTGTGGGTGGCCCCTGTCTCCTCTTCGTCTCGTATTCTGGCTTCGTGTCCCTCTCGGTGAAATATTGACTTTTGCTTTTGTCCCATCCAATTCCGAGAATATTCATTTTCTGACTTTCCTAGAACCAAAAACATCAGAAAATAGGCAGCTGGCACTATGGCATCTTGTTAATAGGTTAGTCCAAGAAAGTGTATAAAAAGTACGCCAAAGTGTGGACAAAACATAAGAAATTAGATATAAACCAAGCATGGAACATCAAAAATTATAGATACGTTTGCAACGTATCAACATCCCCAAGCTTAACTCCTGCTCGTCCTCGAGTAGGTAGGTGATAAAAAGAAAGAATAATTTTTGAGGTGACATGCACCATCACAAACTTGATCAAAGTATTTGTAAAACATTGATAGCTGGGATCATAGTACTTCAACATAGGATGATAAATAAAGTTCTAACAATAAGACATAGTAACAATGTTGCAACATGAAAAGGCACAAACAAAAGATTCATGAATAACAATGCTTTGCAAGACGTTTGTTTATTTCACATAAAGAAAAGATAGCATAATGGCATTCAGCTTGTACCTCATAGAATAGCAAACATAAATGCATAGGACACCTTCAAAGTTTATAAGGGTGACTAGATACAAATAGTTTAAGAACAAGTAATATCAAAGTTATGCACCAATCAACAAGTCTTGGGACATTGTACATAGAACTAAGAATGGCCACTATGCTCTCTCAATAGGTGCATAAAGATAGAAGGTGGAGACTCAACATAAAATTAAAAGAAAGGCCTTCATAGAAGGAAGCAGGGATTCAAGTCTCATAAAGAGCTTCCAAAAATTATGGTACTTATTAGCTTTCAGCTCTCATTGCCCCTATCATAAGCATCTTGAAGTGATTAAGGTTAAAGTGAAGAAACTATGGAGTATATGCTTGACAAAGTATAAGTTGGAAATCTCATGTCCCTTGAATACGAGGGCCGCTCCTCATGCTACTCAAGTTTAGTTACCGGTAAGTTCTTGTCATAGTAAGTACATGTGTATCATAGAGAACCGCCAACAGGGTACCCCTTGCCCGATGATACGGAAGAATCCTCATATCAAAATGACAAGGCAAGCAGACAACGAGCATCTCAGCAATCTTCTTATTTACCATGGGAAAATGGTGCCTTTTTCTCTCTTTCCTCTTTTCTCATATCTTTTTTTTTCTTTTTCTCTTTTTCTCAATATCTATCTCTTTTTTATAAGAAGAATGCTTCATAGACAGCTCATTATGGTTACATTGCAGGTTTCCACCATGATTAGGCATGGATTAGACAGGCGGCCCAGGCGTTTCTCTAACACACATACATAACTCCATGGACTTACTAGCTCCCCTTTCATTTCACGCCGACGACATCCATAGACAGAAGAGCATGATATCAACTAGGTACAAAGTACAAGTGCAATGTTGAAAGTGTTCCCCATGACAACATGGTTCTGCTAATCCCCAACATATAAGTGCAAGCATATACAACATAGACGACACAATGGTTCAAGTTTATTAAGGGCAAGAAAAGTAAAGTGTGCCATCAAGTTTGTGAGAGCTTTAATCACTAGTTTTCTCATAACAAGTTTAATTCGGAAGGTAGATAAAAACATGAATATACTTGGAATAGCAAATGCTAATAGATAGGTATGGTGGACTCTTTGGAATAACTTGGTTTTATTTGGGGTTGGATGCATGATTGGAACTCATACTTGGTTATGGAGGCTAGCAAAAGACTGGGAGCGACCAACTAAGAGAGCAATAATGGCCATAATCATGCAAAGCGACAAAACGTCATTAATTAAAGCATAAAGTGATATTACAAGTCGAAAACCAAAGGATCATAAATGCTATGGTGACTTGAAATAGTCATAACATGGTGTGAGCATGCGCCAAGTCAACCCAAATAAAGCATCAAAGGAGAATACCACAATACTATGCTTTAATATGCTAAAACAACACATGATTCTTTCAAGGCACATTAAGCAATCTTAATTGTTTATAACATGTCATGCTGCAGCAAAAATCACTAAGCATAAAGCCAAAACAATATCAAGCATGACATGACAAAGAATAGGCCACAGTAAAAAACAAGCTCTCTTTTACCACTTAAGCATGAACTTTCCTACTCTTTTCCAAACCAAACCAAACTATTTGAAAACTAATGTATGAAAGAGGGGGTCCAACCAATTTATTCAAGCAAACTAATAAAACAAGCAAACGAAAACCAAAAACAAAAAAACAAAGACGCTCCAAAAACAACACAACTGTGCATGAAACAATAAAAACGAAGTGTTTGGAAGAAACCTGAGATTTTTATTGATGAAGAAGGGGATGCCTTGGGCATCCCCAAGCTTCGATGCTTGTACTTCTTGGATATTTCTTGGGGTGACATGCGTGGCATCCCCAAGCTTGAGATTTAGTCCATTCTTCATATCATTACATCATTCTCTCCATACACCAAATTTTTTTCCTTCATACAAAACTTCACACAATCTTTATTAGCAACATTAGTGCACTCAAGATAATAAGTCTCTGGGTTTAGTTTCAACACCAATACGACTTCCAATAAAACACAAGATACTGTAGCACTTCCCTTGAAAAGCTGAATTCCCCAAAGAGAACCCAAAAAGGAACCAACAAGAAGCAAATGCAAATAATGGCAGAAATCTATCAAAACAGACCAGCAGGTAAAAACCAATTTTTTCAAAGACCTTATGTTGCTCAAATCAAAAAGTGTTGAACTAACGAAAGTTATATAACAACCTGGGGCAGAAGCACAAAAATTCACGCCTCAAAACTACGTACATAGATTTTACACGAATGTTTATAGTGAAGCACAAAAATCTGTTTCGGGACAACAACTTTCCGAAGCATTACTTCTCTCTCATTAGAGGTTACTCTTGGAACAAAAAGCAAATAAAAAGGATAAGGAGCGGTTATTACTGAGGTATTAACTTCCAAGACTCATCTAAAACTTTTGGGTTATCACCCAATAAGTACTTTTCTTTAACGCCTTTAATTTAGGCATAAGAAGCAAGAAAAAGAATCAAGTGTTCTCAAATGAAGAAGCATTCAAACCAAATTTATTGCCCTTACCTCTCTTACTTTTATTATTAACCTTGGGGAACATATGATTGTTTGGTGGAGGAGCAAAGTGCATGGTGCCCTGATACATTGCAAACGTATCCATAATTTTTGATGTTCCATGCTTGTTTAGTATCTACTTTCTTATGTTTTGTTACAACTTTGGAGTACTTTTCATACACTTTCTTGTACTAACCTATTAACAAGATGCCATAGTGCCAGTTGCCTGTTTTCTGTTGTTTTTGGTTCTAGAAAGTCAGAAAATGAATATTCTCGGAATTGGACAGGACAAAAGCCAATATGCCTATTTTCCCGGAGACTCATGGAGCCAGAATACAAGACAGAGAGGGGCCACAGGGTGGCCACACCATCCCTAGGCGCGGGTCCCCCTTGGCTGCGCCAGGGCATGGTGTGGGCCCCCTGGCTGGCCATCGACCTTGCCTCTTTCGCCTATAAGAGCCTTCTGATGCATAAACCCTAAATCATCAAGCCTCCAGCCACGAAAAGTTCCACAGCGCCACCGCCACCGAAGGGGAGATTCGGGGGACAGAAAGTCTCTGTTCCGACACCCTGCCAGGACGAGGAAGTGCCCCCGGAGCCATCTCCATCGATCTCCACCGCCATCTCCATCACCATTGCTGATTCCCATGGTGAGGAGGGAGTAGTTCTCTCTTGAGGCTAAGTGTTCTACCGGTAGCTATGTGTTCATCTCTCTCTCTATGTATGATCTTATTGAGATCATGAGCTTGTAATCTATAGATCTACCTTGCTACTTGATACATTGCAAATGTATCTATAATTTTTGATGTTCCATGCTTGGTTTTATCTACTTTCTTGTGTTTTGTTCCAACTTTGGAGTACTTTTCATATGATTTCTTGGACTAACCTATTAACAAGAAGCCACAGTGCTAGTTGCCTGTTTTCTGCTATTTTTGGTTCCAGGAAGTCAGAAAATGAATATTCTCGGAATTGGACGGGACAAAAGCCAAAGTTACTATTTTCCCGGAAGACTCACGGAGCCAGAAGGAGAGTCGGAGAGGGGCCACAGGGTGGCCACACCACCCCTAGGCACGGTCAACCCTAGGTCGCGCCAGGGCATGGTGTGGGGCCCCTGGCACTCCATCGACCTTGCCTCTTCGCCTATAAGAAGCCTCCTGATGCATAAACCCTAGATAGTCAATCAGAAATCCACGAAAAGTTCCACAGTGCCGCCGCCACCGAAGGGGAGATTCGGGGGACAGAAAGTCTCTGTTCCGGCACCCTGCCGGGACGGGGAAGTGCCCCCGGAGACATGTCCATCGATCTCCACCACCATCTCCATCACCATTGCTGATTCCCATCATGAGGAGGGAGTAGTTCTCTCTCGAGGCTAAGGGTTCTACCGGTAGCTATGTGTTCATCTCTCTCTATGCGTGATCATATTGTGATCATGAGCTTGTAATCTATAGATCTACCTTGCTACTCAAGTGCTTTAATAGATCTCTGCTCTCCCCATGTGTGTGAAAGTGACAGCATGCTCACCATGGTGGCACTTAGGCTAGAGATTACAAATACTTGTTATGAGTTATATTTGGAGTTGGATGTCTTTATGAAATTGTGGTGTTTGTTGGACTCATCTAGTACTCAAGGTGACAGTGTGGGGTTTCTAGATGGGAAAGGCTTACTTTGAGGTGTGCTGTTATAGCCCTACCGTTGATTAGAGTGTCCAACCGGAGAGTAGTTTAGCATAGTATCATGAAGATGATATATTTATATGAGAGAGTGTTCACTAGTGAAAGTATGATCCCTAGGCCTTGTTTCTAAGCATTGAAACACCGTTTGCTACTAGATCTGTTACATGTTTGCTTGCTTCTATCTTTATTTCAGTTTTACTTTAGTCTTTTCCACGCCACCAAGCTATTTTCTATCAGCATTACCACTTGTATTTTACTATCTCTTCTTCGAACTAGTGCACCTATATACCTGACAAGTGTATTGGGTGTGTTGGGGATACAAGAGACTTCTTGTATCTTGATTGCAGGGTTGCTTGAGAGGGGATACCTTTGACCACTTCCTCCCTAAGTTCGATAAATCTTGGGTGATCGACTTAAGGGAAACCTTGCTGCTGTTCTACAAACCTCTGCACTTGGAGGCCCAACAACTGTCTACAAGAATAGAAGTGCGTAGACATCAAGCTATTTTCTGGCGCCATTGCCGAGGAGGTAAGGTAAAAGGTACTCACATCCTCCGGTGTGAGTGCTCGAAGTTATTTCCTTTAGATTTTGCAATTTTGTCTTTTTGTTTCTTGTTTTCACTAGTTAGGCTTAATGGAAAACAACAACAAAATTAGAGAGCTTTATAGTGTTTATCTTGAGTTAGGACATGAAGTGTTTGAAGAGAAAATTAAAAAACCTATGGAACTTTATTTGCATGCTAATAGCAATATTGTTAGTATGAATTCTTTGGACACCATTATTGCTAATGCTATGGAAAAATCTAAGCTTGGGAGAGCTAGTTTTTATGAAAATGATCTTTTTAGTTCCCCAACTTTGGAAGATAGCTATTCTATTGCTTATGATGATACCAAACCTCCAATATATGATGATTACAATGATGAATATGATATTTTCAGTCCACCTACTATTGAGGAGAAAATTAATTATGATTACAATATGCCTCCTATATTTGATGATTATGGTGATGAGAATAATAATGATAGCTATTTTGTTGAAATTGCTCCCATTACGATTAATAAGAATGACTATGCTTATAGGGAGAGTAATAATTGTTTTATGCATGTTGCTCATGATAAGAATTTTTTATGTGATAGTTATATTGTTAATTTTATTCATGATGCTACTGAAAGTTATTATGAGAGAGGGAAACATGGTTTTATGCATCTCAATAATATTAAGTTTCCCCTCTTTATGTTAATTTTTTTGAAGTTGCACTTGTTTTGCTTTCCTATGCTTGTTGCTTTGTGCTTTCATGACTTGTTTCTTTACAAGATTCCTATTCATAGGAAGTGGGTTAGACTTAAATGTGCTTTGAGTTTGCTTCTTGATGCTCTCTTTTACTTCAATTCATATTTCTTATGTGAGCATCTTCTCAAACTATCATGCCTAACTTAAAGGCTTTAAAGAAAAGTACTTATTGGGAGATAACCCAAAAGTTTTAGTTGAGTCTTGGAAGTTATTACCTCTGTAATAACCGCTCCTTATCATTTTTATTTGCTTTTTGTGTGCCAAGAGTAACCTCTAATGAGAGAGAAGTAATGGTTGGGGAAGTTGCTGTCCTGAAACAGATTTCTCTGCTTCACCTTAAAAATTCATGTAAAATCTCTGTACGTCCTTTTTAGGCGTGAATTTTTGTGCTTCTGCCCCAGGTTGTTATCTAACTTTCGTTAGTTAAACACTTTTCGATTTGAGCAACATAAGGTCTTCGAAAAAATTCATCTTTACCTGCTGGTCTGTTTTGACAGATTTCTGCCATTATTTGCATTTGCTTCTTGTTGGTTCCTTTTTGAGTTCTTTTGGGGAATTGAGCTTTTTGAGGGAAGTGCTACAGTATCTAGTGTTTTAATGGAAGTTTTATTGGTGTTAGAACTGAACCTAAAGACTTATTATCTTGAGTGCACTAATGTTGCTAATAAAGATTGTGTGAAGTTTTGTATGAAGGAAAATTTTCAGGTGTATGGAAGGAATGAGTAATAAGATGAAGGATGGACTAAAGCTCAAGCTTGGGGATGCCACGCATGTCACCCCAAGAAATATCCAAGAAGTACAAGCGTCAAAGCTTGGGGATGCCCAAGGCATCCCCTTCTTCATCAATAAAAATCTCAGGTTCTTCCAAACACTTCATTTTATTGTTTCATGCATAGTTGCGTTGTTTTTGGAGCGTCTTCATTTTTGTTTTTGGTTTTTCGTTTGCTTGGTTTGCTTAGTTTGCTGAATAAATTGGTTGGACCCCCTCTTTCATACATTGGTTTTCAAATGGTTTGGTTTGGTTTGGAAAAGAGTAGGAAAGTTCATGCTTATGTGGTAAAAATAGCTTGTTTTTGACTGTGGCCTATGCTTTGTCATGCCATGCTTGATATTGTTTTGGCTTTATTCTTAGTATTCTTTGTTGTAGCATGACTTGTTATAAACAATTGAGATTGCTTAATGTGCCTTGGATGAATCATGCGTAGTTTTAGCATATTAAAGCAAAGTATAGTGGTATTCTCCTTTGATGCTTTATTTGGGTTGACTTGGCACATGCTCACACCATGTTATGACTATCTCAAGTCACCATAGCCTTTATGATCCTTTAGTTTTCAACTTGTGGTATCACTTTTTCTGCTTTGATCAATGATGTTTTTTCACTCTGCATGATTATGGCCATTATTGCTCTCTTAGTTGGTCGCTCCCAGTCTTTTACTAGCCTCCGCAACCAAGTATGAGTTCCACTCATGCATCCAACTCCCTAAACCAAGTTATTCGAAATAGTCCACCATACCTACCTACTAGAATAAGCTATTCCAAGTATATTCATGCTTTTGTCTACCTTTCGAATTAAACTTGTTATGAGAAAACTAGTGATTAAAGCTCTCATGAACTTGATGGCACACTTTACTTTTCTTGCCCTTAATAAACTTGAACCATTATGTTGTCTATGTTGTACATGCTTGCACTTATTTGTTGGGGATTAGCAGAACCATGCTGTCATGGGGAACGCTTTCAACATTGCACTTGGTACTTGTACCTAGTTGATATCATGCTCTTTTGTATATGGATGTCGTCGGTGTGAAATGAAATGGGAGCTTGTAAGTCCATGGAGTTATGTATATGTGTTAGAGAAACGCCTGGGTCGCTGGTCTAATTCATGCTGACATGGTAGAAACCTGCAGCGTAACCATAATGAGCTGTCTATGAAGCATTCTTCTTATAAAAAAAGAGTCCTATATTGAGAAAAAAGAGAAAAAAATAGATTATGAAAAGAGGAAAGAGAGAAAAAAGCACCATATTCCCATGGTAAATAAGAAGATTGCTGAGATGCTCGTTGTCTGCTTGCCTTGTCATTTTTATATGGGGATTCTTCCGTATCATCGGGCAAGGGGTACCCTGTTGGCGATTCTCTATGATACACATGTACTTACAATGACAAGAACTTACCGGTGACTAAACTTGAGTAGCATGAGGAGCGGACCTCGTACACAAGGGACATGAGATTTCTGACTTATACTTCGTCAAGCATGTACACCATAGTTTGTTCACTTTAACCTTAATCACCTTAAAGATGCTTATGATAGGGGCAATGAGAGCTGAAAGCTATAAGTACCATAATTTTTGGAAGCTCTTTATGAGACTTGAATCCCTACTTCCTTTTACAAAAGGCCTTTCTTCCACCATTATATTGAGTCTCCACCTTCTATCTTTATGCACCTACTTTGAGAGCATAGTGGCCATTCTTAGTTCTATGTGCATTGTCCCAAGACTAGTTGATTGATGCATAACTTGATATTGCTTGTTTTAAACTATTTGTATCTAGTCACTCTTATGAACTTTGAAGGTGTCCTATGCATTTATATTTGCTACTCTATTGAGGGACAAGATGAATACTATTATGCTATGTTTTCTCTATGCGAAACAAACAAACGTATTGCAAAGCATTGTTATTCATGAATCTTTTGTTTGTGCCTTTTCATGTTGCATGCATAGTTGCTTTGTCTTATTGTTAGAACTTTATCTTTCATGTTATGATTGAAGTACTATGATCCCAGCTTTGAATGTTTTACAAATACTTTGATCAAGTCTTTGATGGTGCATGCCACCTCAAAAATTATTCTTTCTTTTTATCACTTACCTACTCGTGGACGAGCAGGAGTTAAGCTTGGGGATGTTGATACATTGCAAATGTATCTATAATTTTTGATGTTCTATGCTTGGTTTTATCTACTTTCTTGTGTTTTGTCCACACTTTGGAGTACTTTTCACTTGGACTAACCTATTAACAAGATGCCACAGTGCCAGTTGCCTATTTTCTGCTATTTTTGGTTCCAGGAAGTTAGAAAATGAATATTCTCGGAATTGGACGGGACAAAAGCCAAAGTTACTATTTTCCCGGAAGACTCACGGATCCAGAAGGAGAGTGAGAGGAGCCACAGGGTGGCCACACCACCCCTAAGTGCGGGCAAGCCTAGGCCGCGCCAGGGCATGGTGTGGGCCCCCTGGCACTCCACCGACCTTGCCTCTTCGCCTATAAGAAGCCTCCCGATGCATAAACCCTAGATAGTCAATTAGAAATCCACAAAAAGTTCCGCAGCGCCGCCGCCACTGAAGGGGAGATTCGGGGGATAGAAAGTCTCTGTTCCGGCACCCTGCTAGGATGGGGAAGTGCCCCCGGAGCCATCTCCATCGATCTCCACTGCCATCTCCATCACCATTGCTGATTCCCATGATGAGGAGGGAGTAGTTCTCTCTTGAGGCTAAGGGTTCTACCGGTAGCTATGTGTTCATCTCTCTCTCTATATGCGTGATCATATTGTGATCATGAGCTTGTAATCTATAGATCTACCTTGCTACTCAAGTGCTTTAATAGATCTCTGCTCTCCCCATGTGTGTGAAAGTGACAGCGTGCTCACCATGGTGGCACTTAGGCTAGAGATTACAAATACTTGCTATGAGTTATATTTGGAGTTAGATGTCTTTATGAAATTGTGGTGTTTGTTGGACTCATCTAGTACTCAAGGTGACAGTGTGGGGTTTTCTAGATGGGAAAGGCTTACTTTGAGGTGTGCTGTTATAGCCCTACCGTTGATTAGAGTGTCCAACCGGAGAGTAGTTCAGCGTAGTATCATGAAGATGATATATTTATATGAGAGAGTCTTCACTAGTGAAAGTATGATCCCTAGGCCTTGTTTCTAAGCATTAAAACACAGTGTTCTACTAGATCTGTTACATGTTTGCTTGCTTCTATCTTTATTTCAGTTTTACTTTAGTCTTTTCCACGCCACCAAGCTATTTTCTATCAGCATTACCACTTGTATTTTACTATCTCTTCGCCGAACTAGTGCACCTATACACCTGACAAGTGTATTGGGTATGTTGGGGACACAAGAGACTTCTTGTATCTTGATTGCAGGGTTGCTTGAGAGGGGATACCTTTGACCACTTCCTCCCTGAGTTTGATAAACCTTGGGTGATCCACTTAAGGGAAAACTTGCTGCTGTTCTACAAACCTCTGCACTTGCAGGCCCAACAACTGTCTACAAGAATAGAAGTGCGTAGACATCACTACTCAAGTGCTTTAATAGATCTCTGCTCTCCCCATGTGTGTGAAGTTGACAGTGTGCACACCATGGTGGCACTTAGGCTAGAGATTACAAATACTTGTTATGAGTTATATTTGGAGTTGTATGTCTTTATGAAATTGTGGTGTTTGTTGGAACCATCTAGTGCTCAAGGTGACAGTGTGGGGTTTTCTAGATGGGAAAGGCTTACTTTGAGGTGTGCTGTTACAGCCCTACCATCGATTAGAGTGTCCAACCGGAGAGTAGTTAAGAGTAGTATCATAAAGAAGAATATATTTATATGAGAGTGTTCACTAGTGAAAGTATGATCCCTAGGCCTTGTTTCTAAGCACTGAAACACCGTTTGCTATTAGATCTATTACATGTTTGCTTGCTTCCATCTTTATTTCAGTTTGCTTTTAGTCTCTTCCACGCCATCAAGCTATTTGCTGGCACCGTTGTCTTATATCCATACCACTTGTATTTCACTATCTCTTCGCTGAACTAGTGCACCTATACACCTGACAAGTGTATTAGGTGTGTTGGGGACACCAGAGACTTCTTGTATCTTGATTGCAAGATTGCTTGAGAGGGAATACCTTTGACCACTTCCTCCCTGAGTTCGATAAACCTTGGGTGATCCAATTAAGGGAAAACTTGTTGTTGTTCTACAAACCTCTGCACCTGGAGGCCCAACAACTGTCTACAAGAATAGAAGTGCGTAGAAATCAAGCTATTTTCTGGCGCCGTTGCCGGGGAGGTAAGGTAAAACGTATTCACACCGGAGGATTAAAGAAGAAAAACCTCCCACGGCAAACGCCTATTTTCTGGCGCTGTTGCCGGGGAGGTAAGGTAAAAGGTACTCACATCCTCCGGTATGAGTGCTCAAAGTTATTTCCTTTAGATTCTGCAATTTTTTCTTTTTGTTTCTTGTTTTCACTAGTTAGGCTTAATGGAAAACAACAAAACAATTAGAGAGCTTTATAGTATTTATCTTGAGTTAGGACATGAAGTGTTTGAAGAGAAAATTAAAAAACCTATGGAACTTTATTTGCATGCTAATAGCAATGTTGTTAGTATGAATTCTTTAGACACCATTATTGCTAATGCTATGGAAAAGTCTAAACTTGGGGAAGCTAGTTTTTATGAAAATGATCTTTTTAGTTCCTCGGCTTTGGAAGATAGCTATTCTATTGCTTATGATGATACCAAACCTCCAATATATGATGATTACAGTGATGAATATGATATTTTCAGTCCACCTACTATCGAGGAGAAAATTAATTATGATTACAATATGCCTCCTATATTTGATGATTATGGTGATGAGAATAATAATGATAGCTATTTTGTTGAAATTACTCCCACTATGATTAATAAGAATGACTATGCTTATAGGGAGAGTAATAATTATTATATGCATGTGGCTCATGATAAGAATGTTTTATGTGATAGTTATATTGTTAATTTTATTCATGATGCTACTGAAAGTTATTATGAGAGAGGAAAACATGGTTTTATGCATCTCAACAATATTAAGTTTCCCCTCTTTATGTTAAAAGTCTTGAAGTTGCACTTGTTTTGCTTTCCTATGCTTGTTGCTTTGTGCTTTCATGACTTGTTTATTTATAAGATTCCTATGCATAGGAAGTGGGTTAGACTTAAATGTGTTTTGAATTTGCTTCTTGATGCTCTCTTTTACTTCAATTCATATTTCTTATGTGAGCATCTTCTCAAACTATCAAGCCTAACTTAAAGGCATTAAAGAAAAGTACTTATTGGGAGATAACCCAAAAGTTTTAGTTGAGTCTTGGAAGTTATTACCTCTGTAATAACCGCTCCTTATCATTTTTATTTGCTTTTTGTGTGCCAAGAGTAACCTCTAATGAGAGAGAAGTAATGGTTGGGAAAGTTGCTGTCCTGAAATAGATTTCTGTGCTTCACCGTAAAAATTCGTGTAAAATCTCTGTACGTCCTTTTGAGGCGTGAATTTTTGTGCTTCTGCCCCAGGTTGTTATCTAACTTTCGTTAGTTAAACACTTTTCGATTTGAGCAACATAAGGTCTTCGAAAAAATTCGTCTTTACCTGCTGGTCTGTTTTGACAGATTTCTGCCATTATTTGCATTTGCTTCTTGTTGGTTCCTTTTTGAGTTCTTTTGGGGAATTGAGCTTTTTGAGGGAAGTGCTACAGTAGCTAGTATGTTAATGGAAGTTTTATTGGTGTTAGAACTGAACCTAAAGACTTATTATCTTGAGTGCACTAATGTTGCTAATAAAGATTGTGTGAAGTTTTGTATGAAGGAAAAATTTCAGGTGTATGGAAGGAATGAGTAATGAGATGAAGGATGGACTAAAGCTCAAGATTGGGGATGCCACGCGTGTCACCCCAAGAAATATTCAAAAAGTACAAGCATCAAAGCTTGGAGATGCCCAAGGCATCCCCTTCTTCATCAATAAAAATCCCAGGTTTCTTCCAAGCACTTCATTTTTATTGTTTCATCCATAGTTGTGTTGTTCTTGGAGCGTCTTCTTTTTCATTTTCGTTTTGGTTTTCGTTTGCTTGGTTTTCTTAGTTTGCTGAATAAATTGGTTGGACCCCATCTTTCATGCATTGGTTTTCAAATAGTTTGATTTGGGTTGGAAAAGAGTAGGAAAGTTCATGCTTAGGTGGTAAAGTGAGCTTGTTTTTGACCGTGGCCTATGCTTTGTCATGCCATGCTTGATATTTTTTTAGCTTTATGCTTAGTATTCTTTGTTGTAGCATGACTTGTTATAAACAATTGAGATTGCTTAATGTGCCTTGGATGAATCATGCATTGTTTTAGCATATTAAAAGCATAGTATAGTGGTATTCTCCTTTGATGCTTTATTTGGGTTGACTTGGCGCATGCTCACACCATGTTATGACTATCCCAAGTCACCATATCCTTTATGATCTTTTAGTTTTCAACTTGTAGTATCACTTTATGCTTTGATCAATGATGTTTTGTCGCTCTGCATGATTATGGCCATTATTGCTCTCTTAGCTTGTCACTCCCAGTCTTTTGCTAGCCTCCACAACCAAGTATGAGTTCCACTCATGCATCCAACTCCTTAAACCAAGTTATTCCAAAGAGTCCACCATACCTACCTACTAGCATATGCTACTCCAAGTATATTCATGTTTTTGTTTATCTTCCAAAATTAAACTTGTTATGTGAAAACTAGTGATTAAAGCTCTCACGAACTTGATGGCACACTTTACTTTTTGCATTTAATAAACTTGAACCACTGGGTCCTTCTTTTTTGCGTATATGCTTGCGCTTTATAAGTTGAAATTAGCAGAACCATGTATCATGGGGAACGCTTTCAACATTGCACTTGTACTTTGTACCCCGTTGATATCATGTTCTTTTGCTTATGGATCCCGACGGTGTGAAATAAAAGTGGAACTTGTAAGATCATGGAGTTTGTATGTGTGTTAGAGAAACGCTTGGGCTGCTAGCCTAAGCCATGCCTAATCATGGTGGAAACTTGCAGCATCACCATAATGAGCACTCTATGAAGCATCCTCAATAAAACCTATGCAAATAGCAAATAAAAAGATCGCTGACATGCTCGTTGTCTGCTTGCCTTGTCATTTTGATTATGGGATAACTCATGTATCATGTGCAAGGGGTACCTCGTTGGCGGTTCTCTATGATACATATGTACTTACAATGACAAGAGCTTACTTGTGACTGATGTTGAGTAGCATGAGGTTCGGACTTCGTAAGTAAGGGGCATGAGATTTCGGCTTATAACTTGTCAAGCATATCCTCTTAGTTGTGTCACTTTAACCTTAATCACCTTAAAGATGCTTATGATAGGGGCAATGAGAGCTGAAAGCTATTAAGTACCATAATTTTTGGAAGCTCTTTATGAGACTTGAATCTCTACTTCCTTCTATGAAGGCCTTTCTTTTACATTTATGTTGAGTCTCCACCTTCTATCTTTATGCACCTACTTTGTGAGCATAGTGGCCATTCTTAGTTCTATGTGCATTGTCCGAAGACTTGTTGATTGATGCATAGCTTTGATATTGCTTGTTTTAAACTATTTGTATCTAGTCACTCTTATGAACTTTGAAGGTGTCCTATGCATTTATATTTGCTACTCTATGAGGGACTAGCTGAATGCCACTATGCTATGTTTTCTTTATGTGAAACAAACAAACGTATTGCAAAGCATTGTTATTCATGAATCTTTTGTTTGTGCCTTTTCATGTTGCAACATAGTTGCTTTGTCTTATTGCTAGAACTTTTTCTTTCATGTTATGATTAAAAGTACTATGATCCCAGCTTTCCATGCTTTACAAATACTTTGATCAAGTTTATGATGGTGCATGTCACCTCAAAAATTATTCTTTCTTTTTATCACTTACCTACTCGAGGATGAGCTGGAGTTAAGCTTGGGGATGTTGATACGTTGCAAACGTATCCATAATTTTTGATGTTCCATGCTTGTTTAGTATCTACTTTCTTATGTTTTGTTACAACTTTGGAGTACTTTTCATACACTTTCTTGGACTAACCTATAAACAAGATGCCACAGTGCCAGCTGCCTATTTTCTGCTGTTTTTGGTTCCGGAAAGTCAGAAAATGAATATTCTCGGAATTGAACTGGACAAAAGCCAATATGCCTATTTTTCCCGGAGACTCACGGAGCCAGAATACGAGAGGGAGAGGGGCCACAGGGTGGCCACACCACCCCTAGGGGCGGGTCCCCCTTGGCTGCGCCATGGCATGGTGTGGGCCCCCTGGCTGGGCACCGACCTTGCCTCTTTCGCCTATAAGAGCCTCCCGATGCATAAACCCTAAATCGTCAAGCCTCCAGCCACGAAAAGTTCTGCAGCGCCGCCGCCACCGAAGGGGAGATTCGGGGGACAGAAAGTCTCTGTTCCGGCACCCTGCCAGGACGAGGAAGTGCCCCGGAGCCATCTCCATCGATCTCCACCGCCATCTCCATCACCATTGCTGATTCCCATGGTGAGGAGGGAGTAGTTCTCTCTCGAGGCTAAGGGTTCTACCGGTAGCTATGTGTTCATCTCTCTCTTTATGCATGATCTTATTGAGATCATGAGATTGTAATCTATAGATCTACCTTGCTACTCAAGTGCTTTAATGGATGTCTGCTCTCCCCATGTGTGTGAAGTTGACAGTGTGCACACCATGGTGGCACTTACGCTAGAGATTACAAATACTTGTTATGAGTTATATTTGGAGTTGGATGTCTTTATGAAATTGTGGTGTTTGTTGGAACCATCTAGTGCTCAAGGTGAAAGTGTGGGGTTTTCTAGATGGGAAAGGCTTACTTTGAGGTGTGCTGTTATAGCCCTACCATCGATTAGAGTGTCCAACCGGAGAGTAGTTAAGAGTACTATCATAAAGAAGAATATATTTATACGAGAGTGTTCACTAGTGAAAGTATGATCCCTAGGCCTTGTTTCTAAGCACCAAAACACCATTTGCTATTAGATCTGTTACATGTTTGCTTGCTTCCATCTTTATTTCAGTTTGCCTTTAGTCTCTTCCACGCCATCAAGCTATTTGCTGGCACCATTGTCTTATATCCATACCACTTGTATTTCACTATCTCTTTGCCGAACTAGTGCACCTATACACCTGACAAGTGTATTGGGTGTGTTGGGGATACAAGAGACTTCTTGTATCTTGATTGCAGGATTGCTTGAGAGGGAATACCTTTGACCACTTCCTCCCTGAGTTCGATAAACCTTGGGTGATCTACTTAAGGGAAAACTTGCTGCTGTTCTACAAACCTCTGCACCTGGAGGCCCAACGACTGTCTACAAGAATAGAAGTGTGTAGACATCATGCCCTTTTCCACATCTATTATTGCTCCAAGGAGTTTCAATAGGGATCTTCCAAGTGTAATTTGTCCTTTTCCTACACATTCAATAACAAGATAATCAGTAGAAACCATTTTCCCTAGGATCTTTGTAAACACTCCTTCAGCTATTCCAATTGGTGATATCGTGGCATTATTAGCAAGAAATATTTCTTCTCCTCCTTCAGAAAGTCCCCAAAGATTCAAAGATTCATAGATATCTTTGGGCATAAGACAGAATTCAGACATGATATCACAGCGAGCATGAAAAGTTTCATTATTTATAATAATCTTTACCACGGGAAGCCATTTTGAGGGTTTAGAATTTATTGGAACATAGTCATGATTCTATCTAAGTGTATTATAGCAATCTTTTAAACTAGCAGTGCTGGTCTCAAGAGTGTTCAATCTAGCAAATATGTTTATAAAGGAAGAATCAGATTTGCTAGGCAAGTCATAAGTAAAGACCAACTTCTTTATGGCGTTAAAAGCATCATCCTCATTGCATTGGAGGAAATATCCTCCCACTAAAGCATCCAAAGCATATCTATAGCAAAGAGCAATTCTAAGGTAAAAACTGCTAAGGAACAAGCTTTGAGTCATTTTAGGTTTAGTCTTTTCATGTAGATCAGAGATTCTAGACCAACCTTCTTTGAAACTTTCCTCAATTCCTTGTTTAAAAGTGAAAATCATTTCCTCAGGTGACATAGTGATTGGAGGAATGCTAGACATAATGGCAACTTAAGATAGGAACTAATAATATTTTTTTTGTTTTTTAATAAAGAAAGCAAACTAGTAAAACTATTTTTTTGTGTGTTTTTAATAAAGAAACAAGCAAACAAAGCAAAAATAAACTAAGCAAAACAAAAACAACTAAGTAAAGAGATTGGTTATGATGGACTCCCCTTATGAAGATGTCCTTGACTCCTCGACAACGGCGCCAAAAAAAGGCTTAATGATCGGCTCAACACGTCGATCTCATTGGGGAACCCCAAGAGGAAGGTATGATGAGCACAGCATCAAGTTTTCCCTCAGTTATGAAACCAAGGTTATCAAACTAGTAGGAGCCAGGAAACACCTCCAAGGTGTTGTTGCCAACTTGGAATCCTTCACAACACAACCACAGAACTTTACCCGCAACTTACAGTGAGGTTGTCAATCTCACCGGCTTTTATGAAAACAAAGGATTAAACATATTGTGTGGAAGAAAGTAAAAGCTTGTAGAAAGTAAACGGAAAACAGTAAACAATTGTAAATTGATGGTAAAAGAAAGGACCAGGGTCCATAGTTCACTAGTGGTGGTTCTCCTTAAGATAGATGACATGTTGGGTGAACAAACTACAGCGGGGCAATTGACAAACATCGAGAAAGCATACATGCATATACTAATCATCTTGACTCCTATGAGATTTGATTGGGCATTACAACGTTATACATAGACCGTAATCCAACTGCATCTATGACTAATAATCCACCTTCAGGTTATCAATCCGAACCCCCCTCCAGTATTAAGTTGCAAGCAACAGATAATTGCATTACGCATTGCGTGTAAAGTAAACAATACGATTGTTCTATGAACAAAGGATTGTTGTTTTCTCCCTAGTAGCAACAACACATCTAGTACCTTAGAGATTTCTGTCACTTCCCCAGATTACTAGAGGCATGAACCCACTATCAAGCATAAATACTCCCTATTGGAGTTGCTAGCATCTACTCAGCCAAGATATCTACTAACAACGGAGAGCATGCAAGATCACAAATAACAAAGACATGATAGAATCAATAATCAATCTGAAATAGCATCTCAATATCCATTGGATCCCCGCAAACACAACATGTATGATTACAAATAGATGATATTGATCATGAACGGAGCGCACAAGATCTAGACATGGTAGCACAAAGGAGAAGAACCAACCATCTAGCTACTACATGGATCCGTAGTCCAAGGATGAACTACTCACGCATCACACCGGAGGCTTGCATGGTGATGAAGAAGGCCTCCAGGGTGAATTCTCCCCTCCGGCAAGGTGCCGGGAAGAGCTTCAGATCCCTCCCGATCTAGGGATGGAGATGACAGCAGCTATAGACTCTTCTGTGGAATTTTGATCGGGTCCTTAGGGTTTCTGTATCGGAGGCATCTTATAGGAGAAAGGGGAGGCCGAGGGGGTGCCCTAGGCGGACGCACCACCCCCTGGCGCGGGTCAGGCCTGGCTGCGGGGCTAGGTGGTTTGGGCGGCCCTGGCCCCTCTCCGTCTCATATTCTAGCTCCGTGTCCCCCTCGGTGAAATACTGACTTTGGCTTTTGTCCCGTCCAATTCTGAGAATATTCATTTTCTGACTTTCCTAGAACCAAAAACAGCAGAAAACTGGCAGCTGGCACTGTGGCATCTTGTTAATAGGTTAGTCCAAGAAAGTGTATAAAAATTACTCCAAAGTGTGGACAAAACATAAGAAAGTAGATATAAACTAAGCGTGGAACATCAAAAATTATAGATACGTTTGCAATGTATCAAGCACTCAGTCGAAGCACATCTATAGGCAACTTATCTCTCCTTCTCAAGCACACGCTCGGAGTTCATTGAGCTTGCCAAAGCCTTAACAAAACCAACATCCACTCTACCAAATCAACCACCAGTTCACCACAAGATGGTGACATAAGGAGGGGGTGGTGCAGGAGGATAGCAAGGGCAAGTTCCAGATCAGAGGTGACTAGGAGGAGCAGGAGCAGCACCAGGAGGTGCAGGCCAAGATCAAGCCATCAAGAACCAGTCCAAAAGATCAAGCCACGGGCAACACCATCACAACACCAACAAGCAACTTGTGTGGTGAGTTATATAAAACCATCACATGCTAATTCTCAGATGAGCATGTGTTGTTTTATACATGATCCTCTCAGATTCAACCAAGTGGGGTGTATCCATCATAGATGGATTTGAACTAAAACCAAACAATCAATTTTTGCAAACAATACCAAGATCTCAGCCTATGCATCATTGATCTTGGAGAAATACACAGATTTCTACAGCTAACTTGACAGCAGTCTTAAGTAGATAATTCTAGGAACATCCCATGGATGGTAGCACCTCAGAAGTAATTGTGGCTTTAGGATCCACCTCAAACAGTAGGGATCTATCATAATAAACCTATTAAGAACCACCAAAGTAAATTCCACAAGAACTGTAGGACTGATACCTAGAGGTGTCCATCATAGATCATCAAAGTAGTAAAGCAGTAGGTGAAAACAACTGCTTTTCTGTAGCTTTGCCTCAGACCAGCATCACAGGCTTGTTCTGCAACTTTCAGACATTATAGAACATAAATAAAAACAGCCCAGTATCTAGATGAAGCCTGTGTACCACTAAAATGAGGGTGTCACAAGAACCCATCCTAACCAAGCAGTTTATACCAAGGATTCCATAATACAATGCTTCAAAAAGAACACTTAATTATTTTCCTAACATAACAATTAGGAATCATACTTGACACCTCTATATTCTATCCTCTGCAATTATCAGAGAGTAATTGGATTAGATATCCAACTCTAATTCTTTCATACCAAAGCATATCCACAAGAATCAGAGAACTAATCTCAACTCATATCATAGCCATGATACATTACAGTAAGTAAAGTTCAGTTAACAGATTACTGACAGAAATAACTGGCAACACTGAGAACCACAACATAGCAGTGAACCTTACACAACTAGATTCAGTAGGAAACCACCTAAGATAAACATGGCATCAAGGGATGAACCCTAGTGCCATGGACAAATTTAATTAGGGTTCAGATATTGCAAGCACCTAGAGGGTAGCAAGGTAAGCCAGAGAATCAGAGAGGAAGAGAGAGGGGAACTCACCCGTGGTCCTTGCTGTAGTTAGAAGAGGAAGCAGAGTCACCGGCGAGCGCACACGGTGGGACGGGGAGCACCCGAGGGCGCTGCAACCCGCACCAAGCCATGGCACGGCAGCCATAGCCACACAAGCAGTAGCGGAGGCACCACAGGACCGCCAGGAGCCCAACACAGCACCACCACGGCGGCGAAACTCCACATCATCGGCAACCCCCAAACCCTAGGGTTCGAGGTAGAGTCAGCCTAGACAGGAGAAGGGCTTACAGACGAATCGAACATGACCAGATGGCGGAGCGGCGTCGTCTACCTCGCCACACACCACGACGGCGGCCGGAGTAGCCTAGGGAGGCCAGAATCAAGTAGCGATAGCATCGGCAACACGGTGGCTCTAGGGGGCAAGATAGGAGGTGCACGAGAGAGAGAAAGGGAGGAATTGAGTGGCACTGGGCTGCTCGTGGCAGTGGGGTTTGACTAGCCCAGATGGGGCCAGTTAGGGCTTTGTCAAATGACCAAAATACCCCTAGGACTCAAATGGTTCTAAGAAATAAAATAAAAATCCTAAAAATATAAATAAAATATCAATGGACTCATAGAAATGTCCTCTATTTAAGAAAAATAACAAATGGAATTTTAGGTAAATAAATTTAAAATTATTATTATTAAGGTATATATTCCTTTGGAATTTTATAAAAATATACCAAACACATAAAATTGAATAAAATTCATTTTTACAATTCTAAAAGGGAGTGCTATTTTAGAAAAATGCTAGTTTATATTTTTGAAAGATAAATTAAGCGTGATAAAAATAAAGTCTTATTTCCTTAAAGGACTTTTAGTTAAATATTTAAAAGAGTTAAAAACTAAATAAATTCAATTTTAAACTCTTAAAATAATACTATTCATTATAAAAATACTAAATAAATATTTATGAAGATTTCAAAGACTTTAAGTAATACTTTCTTTTAATTAAAGAAAATAGCAAACTTTTACGAAGAGGGTAAAACATGCAAAGAAGCAAATAATAAACCTTGCATGACATTACTATGCATTGAATATTGCTTCTTTAAATATTGTCCTTACCGGGCAATGATGGTTTTCTGTAGAAACCGGAGCTCAAGGTCAGGTGGAAGCATCCGACTTCACTACCTTGAAGTCACAAGACAAGTTCATCACTTGCTCATGTCCTTTGAAGAGTCTTTATCAAAGATATTACAAATTGTGTGTTATCATGGATAAGATTCCCTATGCTTCAGCCATAGGCTCTATAATGTATGCCATGCTATGTACAAGACCGGATGTGGCACATGCTATTAGTTTAACTAGTAGGTACCAATCTGATCCAGGTACAGAACACTGGATAACGGTCAAGAATATCCTTAAGTACTTAAGAAGAACTAAGGAAATGTTTCTTGTATATGGAGGTGAAGAAGAGCTAGTTGCTAATTGTTATGTTGATGCTAGCTTCGACACCGATCCAGATGACTCTAAGTCTCAATCCGGATACGTATTTCTCATGAACGGAGCAGCAATTAGTTGGAGGAGCTCCAAACAGCCTATGGTGACAAGATCAACAATGAAGGTAGAATATATTGCTGCTTCAGAGGCAGCGTAAGAAGCGGTTTGGATGAAGGAGTTCATAACCGAACTAGGTATGGTTCATAGTGCGTTAGACCCAATGGTGATCTATTGTGACAACAATGGAGCCATAGCCAACGCCAAGGAACCAAGGTCTCGCAAGAATTCCAAGCATATTAAGCGCCGGTTTCACTCCATCCACGAACATGTCAAGGATGGAGATATAAAGATTTGTAAAGTACACACGGATCTCAATGTAGCAGATCCATTCACTAAAGTTCTCCCTAGGGCAAAACATGATCAACACCAGAACTCCATGGGTGTTAGATTTATCACTATGTAACTAGATTATTGTCTCTAGTTCAAGTGGGAGACTGAAGGGAATATGCCCTGAGAGGCAATAATAAAGTTGTTATTATATATATTCCAAGTATATGATAGATGTTTATTTTGCATACTATAATTGTATTAATACGGAAATGTTAATACATGTGTGCTTAATAAATAAATAGAAAGTTCCTAGTTATGCCTCTCTTATAAACTAGCTCGTTGATTACAAAGATGACCAAAGTTTCCTGATCATGGACATTGGATGTTGTTAATAACGAGGTCACAACATTTGTGGAATGATGTGATGAACATTCATCTGAAGTATAGCATTACGATCAAAGTCATTGTGTTTATATTGTTATAACATCATACGAAGTAATCCTAGCCCTTAGACCATGGGATCATGTTAATCACTAACACTAGAAGAGTATCTTGATAACATCAAACGTCACACCATGAAAGGGTGAATATAAAGGTGGGTTCAGTGCTACGAAGGTGTTATGTAGAGGCTCATGAATCAAGAGTGGGATTTGTCCATCCTGATGATGGATAGATATACTCTGGGCCCTCTCGGTGATATCACATTAAGAATAGCTTGCAAGCAAGTGATGTCATCACTAGAATGTTATATCACGGGAACGAGAAAAGAGTGCATGTCGGTAACGAGATCAAACTAGGTATAGAGATACCAATGATCGAATCTCGAATATGTAATATATCGCGATACAAAGGGATTAAGTTACTAGCATTAAAGGTTCTCACGATCATAGAAGTCATCGTTGAATGTGTGGGAGTCAGTATAGATCTCCAGGTCCCGCTTCTAATTATTGATCTAAGAGGGGTCTCGATCATGTCGGCATTATTCGCGAACCGTAGGGTGACACACTTAAGGGATACCAACACCATTTGGAGCAAATATGTCATAGATGAAATAATTGCAAAGCGCTGGAATTATTTCAATGGACACCGGAATTGTTTCAGGTGAAATTGCTGAAATTGGTTCTGCATGTGATATTGAAATATTGCAGGGAGTTTTATGTGAATGTTTGTTAATTAAAGTAATTAAAAAAATTCTGAATAAAATAAATAAAAGAGTTTTATTAAATGAGAGTTGTATTAAATTTGGTGGAAATTTAATGCATTTGAGTGGGATTTTTGAGTGGAGAAAATGGAGGGGCAATTTATGTGAGTGGAGATCCCTCCACATGAATGAGGAAGAGGTGGGGGCACCCCCCATGGTGCGCCGACCATGGGGAGGGGATTCCCCCTCTCCTATATAAGGCCCCCCTCTCACTCCTTCACATTCACACCTTGTCGTGAAGGATCTCTCCCCCCTCTAGAGTTATTTCCCCATGGTCTCGAATTAGCGAGATACATGTTCCCGGTGGCATTTAGTCTGGAAGGAGTTGCTACTTCGCTGGAGAAAGGAGGTGGAGGTTGTTCCGTGGCCTGAACGTGTGTGCGATCACGGATGTGCTGCTGAGTTGCGGCGCTGGACTTCTTCTCGAACCTGAGATCGGGAAGCATTCGACTACATCATCCACGAGTTCAATCTTGTTACACTTTGTCAGTATACAAGGGCATGTTCTCTGTGGATGTATATCCACCTGTAGCTTGTATCTAGTAGATAGATCTTGATGCTTAGTAGTTCACATCATAGGAATTTTTTGTTTTCTATGCTGCGAACCCAACACTACCATCATATGTCTTTGTTCCCCTGGCTAACTGAAAGTTCGGCACTTGTGGTTCTCTCATGATTCGAGGTCCAAAACATGCAGGACCCGGAGGACCTTGTCCCTTCAACAACTCCGAACTATATATTTTGTCCAGCTTCAATCTTGCATCATCCAGCTACAAATTCATGTTTCCTAACCTTAACCCCATTGCACCTCCCATCGCATGATGATTTAGCCTGGGAAATCTGGCATTGGCCATAACCTAGTAACCATAATTGTATATGTTGTGCCCCGGATGAGTATATTGCTACTGCATAGTTGGCCCTACACTCTGCTCTTGTTGAGGTATGTACTGTTGTTGTTGCTTCTGTGGAGGATACTGTCCTACTCCCGCCGAGTTACACTGTCCGGTATTTCCATGCCCAGTATTTCCTCGACCGGCATTGCCTTAGCTTGGATTCCCTTGGCCACCATTACATCGGCTAACACTTCCTCGGTCAACATTTAATTGTGCTACTTTGCCTTTCCTGGCCGCTGCCGGGTCATATGGCACAATCTGCTTGTTCCTTCTCCTAGAGGTTACCACCTCTTCTCTCCGTGGGCCTTCACCAGGTGAAGATGCTGCCTCGACTGATCTTGCAGGAGCACCCCTAGCCGAATGAACGACACGGGAACCCCTACCCTTGCCGGGTTAGACCAATGTATATCCTCATTTTGCTAGTTCGCAATGCACACCAACTCTATGACTCTCTCTTGCTACCTCTCTCGGGCCTCACCGGTCAGACCATCTAACTCGGCTGCTGCTGCATCTGCAACCCTGAGGTTATTTTCCGGGGTGCTGTACCTCAGCAAACCTGCTGATATTGGGTTACCCGACTCTCCTGGCCTAGGCACATATTCCTTATCTATTTCACTAATGAGGTTTCTCCCCCTAATCTTTACACCATCCATACGAGTGTGACTAGTCCTAATCTTATTTGCTCTAGCGTACTCCCGTAGTGTGATGTTCAACGTCTGCTGAGCCGCTGCTATATTTTTTGCTCCCTCTAACACTTTCTGTCGAGTCTTCTCTAGCTCGGCCTGTGCCTGAGCTAGATCTACTATGAGAGCTACGGGTGTAGTTGGGCTCTCTATTGCCTGCTGCAGTATGTTTTGTGGCCTCTCCAGCGGAGGAAACCTCGAACAAGCTACCTTAGGGGTTGTTTCTGGATCCTCTACCAAATCTTTGCTCATGCCAGCGTCTGGTGCGGTCATCATCATCTCGACGCAGCTGGAGCGACGAGCGATATGCGTACTGCGAGCCGCACTGGGAGAAGGTTCTCCCGCCACAATGACTAGCTACGGGTGCATGTAGAGTCATCGATGCCAATGTAGATCTTGTGCGTGCCGAAGTTGACGAAGAGCCCGTTGCATAGGGCGGGCAGTTGCCAATGCTGCACGCGTTGTCGATGATGAAGTCCAGCGAGCCGAATCGCCGGACCAGCCCAGAGACGATGCACTCCCTAGTAGCGATGAAGTTTCCCGTCCGGATCTTGACACCAGCTAGTGCTGCTGCTGGCCCCATGGTAGGCACCAACTATCGTGGTGGTGTCACGACAGATGCCATGGGTAGGCTAAATATGGGGCCAATGTGCACTAGTGGTATTTGAGGAGGGATAGTGCGGTGAATCCGCACGCGAAGAACACAAGAACCCAGCACACGATGTACCCAGGTTCGAGGATCTCCTATGGAGATAAAACATCTACTCCTTCACTAGATCTTATATTATGATCTCTCTGACTATTACAAGTGCTCCTTGAGCTGTATCGTGGAGAGGTAGGAGATGAAGTGCTCCTGATATCTACTCCCTCTAGGGTTCTTCCCTTAGCCAAATGAACCGACCCTCTCCTTGGAGGCCCTAACTCACCTTATAAAAGGGTGGCCAGGTTACAACTAGGGCTTACGTGTGGTCCGGATATCCTACGAATATGCTTGTCCCAAAATAGTAACTCGGCGTCCTTCTTTCGTCTGTCACCGGCCTCTGCATGGCAATGGTGTAGATGACATGCTATCTGACTATTGGGGTCAGACACTATCACGTCCGTGATGATTTACTCTGTCTCTATCGTTCTGTCCCTTGTCACTAGCACTTGTCTCTCCCTAGATTCCCTTAGGAGAGAGGGAGAAGTGCTGACCTTGGGCTGGCTCTCTCCTTCTTGAGAAAGCCATCTCCTGACTCGGCCTTGGTAAGGATAACCCGGCCAAGATGGTACCTACAAAGAGAAAACAGCTCACTCCTCGTGCCGACATATGACATAGCATTGGGTGCTTTGCTGAGATCTGGGAGAGAAGGACTTGCCACTACTTTCATTCTTGCCATTGCGTTTGGTACATCGGTTTGAGTTCTCCACTGAGATATGGTTTGTGAAATTTAGTGAACCAATTACTCTTGGGTGGTTGTACCAAAATCTTGTTCCTTTTGGGTCCATGTACCCTAGACGGCCCGTGTCGCGAAGCTCAATCATTATGGTGTAAGCTTAGTGATGATTCTTGGAGCCTCCAAAAGTTGTCTTGTATGGATTTTTGACCGACTTAGGGTTTCCCAGTGGACTGAGGCACTTCCCTTTTGATGGGAAGCCAAAGAAGAATATGGTGAGCCATTGTGTTGTTTGGAGAGCATTGTGCCTCCACACCGCTCCAATAGAAAGTAGGATCTGAAATGGGTGTGAACTTTGGGATACATTATCGTCTCGACGTGCTTCAGTTATCTCTATAACCGAGATATTTACTTATGCACTTTAATTTGTGATAGTCTTCGTGCTTGAAGTTATATATCTTGCTATCACATAGTTGTTTATCTTGTTTAGCATAAATTGCGCATAGTGAGCCAAGCATATTTAGGTTTTGTGCTTGATAAATTAAATGTTAGTTTTCTTTCCCATTTATCTGAGCCAAAATCATAACTGTTTTAATCTCCTATTCATCCCTCTAGTGACATTGAGGTCCTTTTAGAGAAGAAACAATATCTGACACTGCAGAATGCCTTTGTGTACATGGGTGTGTGTGTATGTCACGCGGGAGTTGATGAGGATTTTTTTCCTCTTGGCATAGGTGTTACCCCTTCCATGGGTCCATCCATTTTGATTCCTTCAAGATAGCCAAAATTTGCTGAGAGGAGCTTTCTAGAAGCAATCGGTATGCCTAAGCAGGTAAAAGGAAAGAGAACACAAAGGGGCCCCTCGAGATCACAATCATGACCTCACTCTTACTGAAGTTAATTATGAGTTCAGACATGGACTCAGAGCGCATGAGAAAGAACTTGTAGTTGGAAATCTACAATGTATCATTCAGATGTGGTTTAGCGTGGGACAAGATGGGCAAGAGATATGATCTGCCCTCCTGGGTACTGTCAAGAACGGCGACAACGACTTCGACCACCAAATCAAAGAGCAAGTGGGACAAATGATCTCATGTCAAACTCCTTTGGTGTTTCAAAACAAAGGTCCTTGTTCCCCGCTTTCAACATGACAAAAACCTAGTTGCAACCCTGCTTGCACTTGGAGAAAAAATCAGTTGCAACTACGCTTGCAACATGAAGAAAACCTAGTTGCAACCCCACTTGCAACTGGAGAAAAACCCAGTTGCAACACCGCTTGCAACTGGACGAAAACTCAATTGCAACCCCGCTCGCAACCGAAGAAACCTAGTTACAATCCTAGTTGTAGCCAGAAAAATAATTACTTTCTACCCCGCTCACAGTCGGAGAAAACTCAGTTGCAACTGAAAAAATGAGTTACAACACCGCTCACAATCGGAGAAAACTAAGTTGCAACCCTAGTTAAAACTCGGTTGCTACCCTGCTTGCAATTGAAAAAAAAAACCTAGTTGCAATGCCACTCGCAGCTGGAAAAATCGGCTGCAGCCCCACTCGCAACTGGAAAAAACTCGGTCGTAATCCTGTGTACAACTGGAAAATGATTCCACTTGCAGTGTAGATGCACTCTGACACTATCACAATGTCATGATGCAAATATAGTGGTTCAGAAGTTGGCCCCGTAAATCTCGATTGATCAAGAGTTAGCAAAACTAATAAAATTATCAAATTGTACAAATGACCAAGTTGTAATAATTATTGAGAATGATCTATTAGTGCACGATATCTATAATTATCTTAGTAGACTGGAATTAAAGTATTATAACTTTTTATTAGAAATAAAAAACATAAACATAAAGGTCCAAAGGAGGAGAAGATGTATCGATTAACACACACAAATAAAATTGTTGGGACAAACTAGGGCCATGTAGATTTACTAAAAAGAAATGCCAAAAAAATATGAAAAGAAAAACAAAATAAATGCAAGGAAATACAACTACAAAATCAGATAAAAACTTAGGACGTGACTACAAAGTGGTCAACCACTTTTTAACCATATAGTGTGGTCAGTTCCGAGAGGTGAAATTTCTATTTTTGGAAAGACACTCAATTCTACAATTTTCTAGATTTGGTACACCCACGGTGCACCACCCAGCTGGGCGCTAGCGTGCACGAGTGGGAGGCGTGGGGTCCAGGCCTCCGAATCCTTTTCTATCCCCCAACCCAGAAACTGGATCAGCAGTTTATAGCTCCAAAATGCAAATAATTTGCATTATATAACTGCAGTTTCCATAGTAGTAGAAAAAAGTGAATCTTTGTTTTAGTTACATCTCATGGTAGCAGAAAGTAGATATCAACAATTGTTATACGCTAATTACATTGCCTTGTAGCACATAAGAACTTGTTTAGAAATCAACAAAGTATCTAAATAGAAACTTCCTGCCTGATCACTATTTTGAATTATTTTTTCTGTCAAATTGAATAGTATCTATTCTTCTCCAGGTTTTGCAATGTTGTATCTGATCCCCAGATCTGTAGAGATGCAGTTACTTCCTCTTTGCTTTCTTTTTCTCAACCAATACAGATTGATCAGCCTAGAATAACATAGCAACTGGTAAAATACACCTAGAGTAACACTAAACATGCATCTGCTAGAATGCTCAAATACACCTAGAGTAACACTAAACCTACATGTAAAATGACACTAGCCTACACCCAGGTTACCACTAATATACATCTAAACTAATATACATCTAAACTGACAGTAACATACATCAACAATCATGTACACAGAAAAACCACCAGACGTGAAATATATACTCTAGGACAACGAAATTATTAAGGTTTTGTTGGGACCATATGGACTACTCCAAAATCTGCGGGTGTTCTAAAGCTACAACACCATGTCAACAAGGAACTGTGAGGCAGTCTGCTCCACTTTTTTGGTGGTGGGATCAGGAATAGGTACGTTCCCGAGGCTGTCGGACCCGTGAACAATATCACGGCGTTGTGGGTCAAATACGCCATGGCGTAGATGCCGAATATTGTGGCGAGGCTCAGGACCTCGATGCTAGGCGCCTGGAACACCATCATGATCACTACAAATCTGTGTGCCTGCATAAGGAACAGAAAAAGCTTTAGAAACTGCACAGAATCATGCACGTGTATGTGCATAATAAATGGTAGGAAGAATTCAAGAAGAATAAATACAGGATAGCTAGTATACATCCACCTATATGCTAATATACATAGAGATATAGACTAAAGTACATGCACTTATATACTAAGATACATCTAGGTAAAAGCCAATATACATCTAGGTAGACATGGACTAAACATACATCCACCTAGATGCTAACATACATCTAGGTAAAAGCTAATATATATCTATATATACATGGACTAAAACATACATGCACTTAATATTTATCTAGATAAAAGATAATATACATCTAGATATACATGGACTGAACATGCATACACCTAGATGCTAGTATACATACACCACTATGCTAATATACATCTAGATCAACCTAGCGCAATCAGACAGCAGAAGTAGGAGTACCGAGTGTGCGGTGTCTACTTAATGTTTTCATATAGATTTATGTTTATCTTAACGAACCACCTCCGAAACATGTGGATGCTGATATTCTTTTTGTTGCGAGTCAAGCTACCAGAACAATATCTGCAGGGGATGTTACTGGAGACACAGGGCAGACACCTGATACTGATAATGCAACATGAGTGGCGCTTTCCAGTGAAGACAGTGGTGATGAAGATGAAGTCCAATCAACTCCTATATGCTAATAATATACATCTAGATACAAGGTAATATACATTATAGAGAGACAGTACTAGCTAAAACATATATATAACCACTAATATGCTAGTATACTTCCACCCATTTGCTAATATATATCCAGATACAAGGTATATACATCATAGACAGACAATACTAGCTAAACATATAACCACTAATATGCTAGTATACTTCTACTTATATGCTAATATACATCTAGATACAAGCAAATATACATTATAGACACACACTACTAGATAAACTATAGAACCACTAATATGCTAGTATATTTTCACTCTATATGCTAATATACATCTAGATACTGGCAAATATACATTATAGATAGATGGTACTAGATATAACCACTAATATGCTAGTGTATATACTCCCACCTATATGCTACTCCCTCCGTTCCAGAATATGTGTCACCGTTTTGGTTTAACTAATATGCTAGTATACTTCCACCTATTTGCTAATATACATCCAGATACAAGGTGATATACATTATGGACAGACAATACTAGCTAAAACATATAACCACTAATATGCTAGTATACTTCTACTTATATGCTAATATACATCTAGATACAAGCAAATATACATTATAGACAAACACTACTAGATAAACTACAGAACCACTAATATGCTAGTATATTTTCACTCTATATGCTAATATACATCTAGATATAGGCAAAATTAACATTATAGACAGACGGTACTAGATAAACTATATAACCACTAATATGCCAGTATATATACTTCCACCTATATGCTACTCCCTCCGTTCCAGAATATGTGTCACCGATTTAGTTCAAATTTGAACCAAAACCATGACACTTATATTAGAGCGGAGGAGTAATATACATCTAGAAACAAGCTAATATATATTATAGGCACACAATAATAGCTAAACTATATAAGGTAGATAGAGAGAAGTTAACATACATATAGCTAGTAGCTACCAGCTAGGTATGGACTAAAAAAGCATCCATCCACCCACGAAAAAACCAAGGTAGATCATGATATTCATCTAAGAAAAGATGGTACCATCTATATTTGAACTACTCCCTCCGTTCATTAATGTAAGACCTTTTAGATATTCCAAAGTGGTCTAGATACACTCTAAAATGAGTGAACCTACACACTAAAACATGTCCAAGTACATGTATTTTAGAAAAAGGCTAGAATGTCTTATATTTGTGAACGGAGTGAGTAAAATATATCAAGTATAAGCTAACGTGAATCCAATCATGAAATAAAGTACATCTAGACACTCAAAACTAGTAGCCCTAAATCCATACACCAGATCACATTGCATCCACATAGCAAGTAATGTAAATGTGGATACAAAAAACTAAGTCCCCATGATCATATAACCAAATGAGTGGAACCTTAAAGAAGGTATAGGAGAGGTATCGACGAAACCAACCTATTACGTCAAATATAACACTGCCATGTAGACAGTACTACAATTTCTTCCTTGTTGGATCCAAATATCACCCTGCCATTGCAAATAAATTGTTAGAAGATGAACCCGTACACAAAATTAAAATGAGACTAATTTGTAATGATCCCTGTCATTGCCAAAAACATGCAAGCTAACAAAAAAAAAACATCGCTTCTGAGGAGTAACTGCATGCTAGTGGTCGCAGTTCGCACAGTGGGCTTGGATGCTTCAGAGAATGAAAGCACGAGGAATCGTAATTACTCGTTCGTTGCCAAGAGAAGAATCTGAACTCCCTGGACCATCTTCTTGCCGAAGAATTCTGCTAGCAGTTTGAGTTTTCTACGGCTATCAAAATTTACTGCAATATGCACTAGTGTTCAGTGCCGGCAGGAGTACGCGTGTAGTAGCACGAGTAATAGCCAAGTGTAAAATATCTGAACACTGTGTAGTTGGTCAACAGGGGCTGAGGACAAGGCACCGACCCGTGAACAACACCGGCTCCTCGTGGCGCAGGGCCGCGCGCGTTGATCTGGAGCGTGGCGAGCACAACCAGCATCGCGCTGAAGCTGCCATGGTCGTCAGACAGGCGGAGGAAGTCATCGAGGAACCGTCGGTGGCCGAGCCTCTACAGCGGCTCCTGCGCTTGTGGCTGGTGGAGCAGCTCGGACTGCGACACCAACATCCACCCTAGCTGCTTGGCGCCTTTTCCGGTCGATCGCTCCGACGGGGATGACGCCAGTGGCGGTGGCCGAGTGGCCCCACCAGATCGCGCAGCGCCGCGACGTCTTCGTCGAGCTGGAGCACTAGGGGGTGGAACCGGTAGGGAAGGCTCGCCGAGCAAACGCGGTAGCACTCCCCAGACTTCTTATTCGTCCCCGCCGCCGGGGAGGCGGACCTGGGCGCGGGGAACGAGATCGTGTGGCGGAAACCGACCACCATCATACCAGCACTACTTGTCTTGCAGCAGCAGCCCCGTTACTGGAATCGAATCAAATAGATCGAGCGGTGAGGCGAGGGGGGGGGGGGGGGGGGGGGGCGGATTTGTAACTACAAAGTGAAATTCAGGAGGTTCAATCGCGAGGGTGAGGATGTTTACCTGCGTCGAACCGCCGGAACACAGCGAGAAGTGCGTTTCGTCGGATCTCCAATCCTGTGGCTCCCCGCTGAGGTCCAGACGGACGCAGATGCGCAACGACCTAGACCCATCACCGCCTCACCGGCTCTAGGGAACAGAGTGTGCCGGCAGGAAGCAGCGGAGACACCGGAGGTGGAGAGCGATGCGTCGCAATCGCGAGCAAGAGACAGGAGAGAGGATTTCGGGGGAGAAATGGGGAGGCTCGGGCCGGACGACCGTCAGGCCAGTGCGGTGGACGCAAGGAGTCGAGCCAACCACACGATTCAGATCACACGGCGCGCTCGGTGAGCACGCGGTAAAAGAAGTTTGCGGTCAGCCACCAGTTAGATTTTGGGAAAAACTTAAAGTCGCATACTGCCTTCAGCAGAAAACAACAAAACACAAAACGAAAAGCAAACATGTCTGCAAAGAGCCCAGCTTTCTAGGCAGAAGAAATACTCCAGCCCATCACGCCAACAGCACACAGCGCATGGTGTTAGAGAAAAGAAAAGAACAGGCCCAACAGAATCAGGGTCAGCGCACCTACCGCACCTCGCGACCAGACAACACAAATTGCGCTAAATCGGACAAGTAGGGAATTCACGGAGACATTAACTTAGCTGATAAATATCAAATCTCGAGAAAATATGCACTAAATGAAAAGCAAAAAGGAAACAGCAAGCAAGCATCAAAGTCCGGTAGATCTCAATCCTCGGAACCTTTTTGTTTGTTTCCTTGGTCTAGCGACGTCAGTTGCCATCTACTTATCAAGATGTGTTTATGTTGCCATCTAGCAACGCCAGTAATAATCATGTGCACCCTCGGAACCTTCTTGTTTCGTGACATTATAACACTGAAAATTTGTCTTTTCTGCGTGAAATTTTCTTCGCGCGCACTTGTTTTACAGAGATGTAAGCATGAAATTTTGATTTGGATTTTTTTGACAAGTACAAACGGGTTTAAAGACATTTTTAAACAGATGCCCCTGACGCGACCTCTCTAGGAACAAGGGCTACCTTATTGGACAAGGATACATACCACCGGGGAGATTAAACGAAATGATTTGCCGGATCATTGTCTGCTTGTGGCCCACCACCTTATACGTCTTCTTCCTCAATTCCTCAGATGTCGCCCTTGCCTCTGCTCTCGTCTAGAGAAACGCAGGAGCCGCCACCGGAGCAGGCAGTAGCCGCCGTCGGACTAGGCCGTCGGAGCTCGCATCCTTGTGCCACCGCCACGGCCACAAATCACGAATGCCATGGAGGAGCTCTGAGCTCCGTCGAACTCATGCCACCATACCCCAACCTCCTCCGATCGTTGTCATCGTGCCCTCTCTGAGATCTGCCAACTTCGGGCCACCGCGCCCACTCCTAGCTCTGCCGCTGAATCGATAGCCGCCGCGCAGGGTCATGTTAGGGAAGACCTCGCCGGAGTCGCTGCCATGCTGCTCCTCCGACCTACTCCACTGCAGTTGCATCGCCTCGCTACCGACCTGCGGTTGTTGCCGACCTGGGTGTTGTTGCAAAGGGATGTTGGATATGCTACATCGGGTCAACGCCCATTGCTACTTACAAAAGGTGGCTCCGCTACCTTGGTTCTATGACTTAGCTACCGGCGACAAATGCCTTTGCTACCATGGGTGTATAGTGCTTTTACCATTGGCGAAGCGGGTGGTTTTGGTACATAGTCGGTTATTTTTTGCTATCTACTCTTTTCCTTTTGCTACATTGACGTTCTCCAAATGCTACAATGCTTTTTGTACAATTTTTTGACTATGAATTCCGGAGGGTGTCCCAGCGATGCTCCGGCGAAGTAATGTTTTCTACACTAATAAAAAAAATTCTCTACATTTCTTTTCCAGTCTTGCTACATTAGCACATTTTTTTCTACGAAGCATCCGACGACTATTAGGCAAGAGTCTCTTTCGATGTCTCGGATGAAGTCGGTTTTTTCTTAATCTTTTTTGCTACATGTGTTTTCTGATTTTGCTGTAATAGGGAAAACTTCTTTCTACGAGGTATCCGGCGGTATCCAAAGTGAGTTTTGCTACATCTATCTATACCTTTTTTTTGAAACAAAGTGCACATTTTATTCAGATATCAACAAGGAAACATCGTTCATTACATCTCTAAGAACTGAAGGAGGTGGATCACCATCCCATAAGATTATGCTATCAGTATCAAAACTTAATCTAGATAGATTGTGTGCCACTTTGTTCGCCTATCTATGAAAGTATTGGAATTTGACTAAACCAATCCGCTGGGTAATATGGAAGCAGTCCGCAAGGATTGCCATGTATGGAGACCAAATATCAGTGTTGCCGTTGCATTGATCAATTTCAAGCTATCGGATTCAGCAATAACCTGATAGATCCCATATCATCGATCATCTATAGGCCATGTCGCAACGCTTCCGCTTTCACCACAGCAGCATCTAAAAGATTTATTTTTGGCCAAGCTCCTCCAGCAATAGCTTCTCTATGATCATTTCTCACCACCACCCCTGCTGCTCCACGACCATTATCAAAATAAGAGACATCCGTGTTCAGTTTATAGTACCTTGGAGAGGGTTTGCACCACGGCTCAACTTTTATAGGAGCATGTGTAGCTGCCAGCCCAAAGTTCAAAGTTAAAGCTTGAATGGAGAAGGCCGATCGTGCTACAGGAGCAACCGCTTCTTCCTTTACTGCCTCCCTACGCTGCCACTAGATATACCAAGCTGCGACAACGATCATTTCCTGCAAGCCCAGTTGGCCAAGTACAGGAGACTTCCTTCTTTGTCCCCTTAATAATTCTTCAAACACAACCGATCCAGATTTGTCCAGAATAAGAGCTTGGTTAATGATCTCCTCAAGGCCAAGAGACCTCTGTACCTCAAATGACGGATGTCTTCCACTCCTTGCTTACAAATAGGACATTGAGGGGACACTTTAATATGTCTGTTTGCAAGAATGCCAAATCCAGGTATTAGACCCTGAAGAGATTTCCACCCAAAAATCTTAATTTTTGATGGAACTTGGAGATTCCATAAGATATCCCATACCAGGTTCTTTCTAGATGCCCCCTGATCATCAATTCTCCTTGTCCTTCTTCCGAACTGGTGTTCCCATACCGAGTAGTATGCTGATCGAACAGAGAACATGTAGGATTTTGTTTTGTGCCAAGCAACAAAATCTTCCTCTAAATTCAGACTGATTGGTATTTGCAAAATGCGTTAGACCTCCAAAGGATTGAATATTTCCTTTAAGAGAGCCTCATCCCAAATATTGTTGACCGGGTCGATCAATTCATCAACAGTTTGTAGAATTAATTGTCCTCAGACGGTTTCAATCTTCCTAGAAAGCATGTCAGGAACCCAGTGGTCTTTCCAAATATTTATACTTCGTCCATTCCCAACTCTCCAGACATGTCCTCTTTTAAAAGTCTGAATGCCAGCCACAATACTCTGCCAAGTAAATGAAAAGCCACTTTTTGGTCCTCTATTAAGGATATGTCCATCTGGGTAATACTTAGCCTTCAATACTTGAGCACATAAGGTGTCAGGGTTGTTAATTAATCTCCAAGTTTGCTTTGCCAACATTGCCAAATTAAAGGAGTGTAGGTCTCTAAAGCCCATACCCCCATCGGACTTCGGGGCACACATCCTCTACCAAGCACACCAATGCATTTGTCAACACCCGGATTTTTAATCCCGGATGCCTGTTATGTCATACATCACAATCCCAGAATTACCATTTTTGCGAGACATAACAGATTGGATATCACAGTACATCATCCATTACAAACCATAATAAGGTCTTACACGAATAAAGGATCTCATGATCCAGTCTGAATATAACAAGCAGCGGAATAAATAATAAGCGTAGCGGTGGGGTCCATCTTCAGGGGCACATGCAATGCTGACGAAGGCAGATAGTCCTAGTTATCATAGCCGTCCTGCTGGCTATCATCTTGGTAGTCTCCTTCATAGTCTGGCCATGAGAATAGCCAGGGACAAAAGCCATGGGTACTCTTTAAGTACTCGCAAACTACCGCTAACAAGTAGTATAGTTCTAAAGTAAAGTGCTAACTCTAAGTTTAACTATAAAGTTAAGTTTAAAACCTAAGCCGAGTTCCGAAGCAAAGAAAGATAAAATAAAGTCCTAGAATCACTTAATTTGGGAAGCTAGTGTCATAATCACAACCCTGTTGTGGTCAAGTCAAGGTTCATCATTCATTTCATAAGTCATTTTCAAACCATCTAACAACGAAACAGTATGGCCACTCCAAATGTCCATAACCGCGGACGCGGCTATTTGAATAGTTTGACACTCTGCAGAGGTGGTACACTTTCACCACAATATTTGATACATCTGTCAGAGATAACCCTGAATCATCATACTTAGTATGCAAATAATCAAACGTAACCTTTCCTTTACACACCCTAGTATAAGCACCTCTCCTATGAGCATGGCCTCCCAACCATGACCATCTGTCATCTTGGGCACTACATAGGTGGACAACATTGAGAGGTAGCCTCAGCTCAAACCTCTCCCGCGAGGGAACTAATACTAATGCATATAAACTTTTGGCTAAGCCTTACCCAATTCAGGTATTGTGGTTGTACGGTAAATTTGGAATGGTATCGCATCCGAATCCAACCATCAGTTTTGTAAAAGGGTTAAGGCTCATGCCTCAACATTTTCATCATCATAAACCATTTGTGTTTCTCAATACATGTCAAAACATCTCAATAGAATGACTCATCATTCCAAGGTTTTCACAATTCATTTTCACCAAGTGTTCCCACCTAAAGTGACTCAAGTTTTTATCTAGCTCTAAGCTACTAAGTTAAGAGTGTTCACTAAGGTGGAATGATAGGATCAATCTCATGCCATAGAATGGCATCTAAAGTTATCTAGATAGGTCAAGTTTTATACTCTTTATGCTACCTTCAAAACAAGTAAGGGGCTTGGTAAAGTAAAGAAAGTAAAGCTTGGAAATAAGACTTGGGGTAGGTAATAGTCAAAGTGGTATAACCAAAGCATGCCTAGTGCATCTTGCTCAGATTATCTAGCTTAATCCTAGATTGCTAAGCATTATACTTGCAAGTGTTAGCTTGCATTGTTAATGATGGCTTGCCTTGTGTAGTGCAGTGGTTAAAGTTTTCTTCCTCCTCTTGATAGCACTCCTCCTTCTCGAAAGCTTGGTCGGAACTATCGTCTATAAATACATACGATATATACAATCATCAAACAATACTTAACTAGTCTAATTAGCACTATAAAGCACACATTTGATGATTTATTATCATCACAAGCATCACAAGATTTTATTAACTAGCTTCATTCTTTTTATTTAAGAAAAGTAATTTCTACTCATTGAAAATAACTAAGATTTAATTTTCACCACCTAAAATATGGGATCATGTGACACATGTCATCACCACATATTCTAACATGTGTAAATGTGATTTAAGGGTTGGATCACATTTACTTAAGTTTAAGTTTAGAATTTAATGATTTAAAGTGACTAGAAATGCCTATATAGCATTATTTTGGTACTAGTCCAAAGTCACTGCATGCAAACCTTAATTTTATTACACATTTAGATAGGTATGGTTAAATGTGAATTTTGAGAGTTGGAATCAACTCAAAAGCTATTATGGTTGATTTTATAAAAATGTTTGAAGGTGCAAAAGCTTCTGTCTTGTTATTTTTACTAGGAGAGATTTCTAACTCTAAATAAATTAAATCCAACGGTCTTGGATAGATCTTTTCAGAAGCTTTCCAACACAATTGGAATCACTCCATTTGGATTTGTAAATCTCCCTAAAATGATTTTCAAACTAGGGGACAAAACTTAGTTCAAACTTAAATAGAAAAATCTAAGTTTGAATTACTGGGCTAGCGTGGGAAAACTAGTGGGCCGGCCCAGTGGCATTCTGCAGCGCAGAGAATAGCTGACAGGGGGGTCCACATGTCATTGGCTCTTTACACGCGAAGCGATACGGGGCGATGTGGGCCGTTAGATTAAAAGGGAGATCTACGGCTGTGGCTTGTCGTCGACGACGGACAGGTCGCCGGCGAGGTGGAACCCTAGCGGCTTACTGGGGCTCCGGTGAGGGTCGGCGAGGCGTGCAAACGAACTGGTCGAGGACGGTGGTTCTCTTGGTACCGGTGGCGTCCCGAGAGGTGGCCTTGATCAACGGCCCCCTTCTTCCTCTGCGGCAGACTCCGGCGAAATTCCGGTGCTGCGGACGACGGCTTGCTCTGGTGGGGCTCTAGGAGTGCTCTAAGAGGGTGGGGATGAGAGTGGTCTGAGGAGTTGGTGCTGGGGTGGCCTCCTTTTATAGGCGCGGCGAAGCGGCAGAGGAGTATGGGCGGTGCTCCCCGGTGACGACGGCACAACGAGCTAGAGGTGTGGGCGGTGCCCTGGTGAGTGTCACGGCGGTGCGTGTGCAGTGGTTTGTGGTCAGGAGAGGTAAGTGGCGCGGCGCGCACTAAGTCTCTACCGACGGCGAGTTTCGCGGCGGCCGACGACTACGGGGCACGGTCGGGGGAACGGGCATGTCCGTTGGCTTCCTAGGCTGGTGGTGATCGTGTAGGCGGGCGGCTGGAGCGAGGCGGGGTCTGGTTGAGCGAGGACCGTGCGTGCTCTGCGGGCGGCGTCGGCATGGCCGACAGTCTCCGGGCGCGGCGGTTCCTGGCTGCTCCGGTCTCTGTCCTCGGGCTAGGACTGGTTGGGCGGTGGAGGTGGACCACAGACGACCTTCTAAACATGGTGGGCGACGCTGGCGGCGGTTGTGGCGTGCTGTCGCCGGTGGGGGTGCCCAAATGGTGCACGACCTTAATGGCCATGACCATTTGGTCGTGGCACAGTGGGTGGCCGGGCTAGAGAGGGGTAGGGGAGTGCACTGGGTGGCTGTGTTTGCAAAATAGGAGACCAATTTGGTCCAAACACTGCTCCAAATAGTGTTTTTGGTTTTTGTTTGAATTCTGCCTACAAGGTGTTTGTAGAAATGGCCGAAAGAATTCAAGTTTTGAATTTTTGGATGATTTTTGGTGGAGTTGCTAGACACATGCTTAAGCCTCAGTGGTTGCTTGGGATTTGAAAATGGAGCTCATTTGAGTGGTTTTTGAATAAGTGGGATCTTCTCATATGAACTACATTCAATTTTCAAATGCCATTTAAAATTAGTGTTTGAAAGTTTTTGGCAGATCACAAAGTGGGCCTTGGTACACTACTACATATACTAGCAAGGGGTGCAAAGATCCATATTTGTTTTTGTTAAGAATATAGTCCTAGGAATAGCCAAAGTAGGCATGTTGATTAAAATGGCAGAAATGACAATTTCTTTCTTTTATTCATTTTGATTTCTTTTTCTTTGGGATTTGTTTGGGAATGATCTAGATGATGTTGTTTCACCTAAGAATCATTTACAAGCAATGGATCACTTAATCAAAGCAATTCAAAACAACTCCTATTTAAATGTACACACATATGAATGCTTTAATAATTTTAATTAGAAAAGTTTTTGTTAACCCTAATTTTGATGATTTGGATCTTAATAACCTTGGATTAAAGTTTTGGGATGTTACAAACCTTCCCCCCTTAAACAAAATCTCGTCCCGAGATTTACAAAAGAAAACTAGGAACTAAAGAGATCTGGGAACTCTGTCCTAATGTAATCTTCTCGCTCCCAAGTGGCCTCCTCTTCGGTATGGTTGCTCCATTGAATCTTGAGAAATTTGAAACTTCTGGTCCTGGTGGTTCTGTTGGCTTCCTCTAAGATACGGATGGGCACTTCACGATATGTCAGGTCATTGTTGATCTCAACAGCTCGGTGATCGATGTTCTTGAAAACTTCAGTCTTCTCCGGCACTTTCGGACATTTGCGAATTAACCAGATATGGAACACATTATGGATGGCTGACATCTCTTCAGGTAGTTCCAGTTGATACGATACTTCTCCTCGACGGTTCAGAATCTTGAAGGGCCCGATATATCTGGGGGCTAACTTTCCTTTCAGACTAAAGCGTTGGGTTCCCTTCAATGGCGAAACCTTGAGATATACGAAATCCCCGACATTGAAAGTTAGGTCTCTCCTTCTCTTGTCAGCATAACTCTTTTGTCTGGACTGGGCGGTCTTGAGGTGCTCACGGACTTTGTGCACCTTTTCTTTGGCTTCCCGGAGAATGTCGGGTCCAAAGATTTGACTCGCTCCTACTTGCAACCAATTCAAAGGGGTACGACACTTTTTTCCATATAGGAACTCAAATGGTGCCATCTATTAACTGGCTTGATAACTGTTGTTATATGAGAATTCTGTGAAAGGCAGGCAGTCTTCCCATTTTGATCCGTACTCCAACACACAAGCTCTCAACATATCCTCTAGGATCTGGTTGACTCTCTCAGTCTGTCCATCAGTTTGCGGGTGATAAGCGGTGCTGAAATTCAACTTGGTTCCTAATCCCTCTTGGACTTTCTACCAAAATCTCGAGGTAAATTGGGTTCCTCGATCTGATACTATGGTCTTGGGGGTTCCATGCAGACTAACAATTCTAGCAATATACAGCTTTGCTAGCTTCGAACTCTGGTAAGTTGTCTTGACATGTATAAAGTGAGCTACCTTGGACAGTCTATCAACGATGACCGAGATTGAGTCATTTCCCCTACTAGAAGTAGGCAAACCAGTGATAAAGTCCATTCCGACGGAATCCCATTTCCATTCCGGAATCTGCAATGGTTGCAATAGTCCTGTAGGTCTCTGATTCTCTGCTTTGACTCTTTGACAGATGTCACACTTGGCGATGTAGCTTCTGATTTCTCTCTTCATCTTGTGCCACCAAAATTGCTCTTTCAAATCTTGATACATCTTCGTTCCTCCGGGGTGGATAGAATAAAGGGTATCATGAGCTTCCTGCATGATAACCTGCTTCAGTTCCGAATCTGCTGGCACACATATACGTCCTTTGTACCATAGAACTCCTTCTTCGTCTTCGGTGAATCCGGGTACCTTTCCTATACCAATACAACGTTTGATTCCGTTGATACTTTCATTTCCCTTCTGGGCTTCCTTGATTTGGCTAATCAAAGTGGGTTGGAGTTCAATGCTAGCTAAGAATCCTTTGCTAACTAGCTCAGTCCTAAACTGCTCCAACTCCTCATACAAACTTGGCTGCTTCTCCTTGATCATGGTGTTTAGCCGACAAGGCAATCTGCTAAGAGCATCCGCTACCACATTGGCTTTGTCGGGGTGATAGTGAATGTCAAGGTCATAATCCTTGATTAACTCTATCCATCTCCTTTGCCTCATATTCAACTCCTTCTGAGTGAAAATATACTTCAAGCTCTTGTGATCTGAGTAAATCTCATAGCGATTACCCATCAGATAATGATGCCATGTCTTCACTGCCAAAACTACGGCTGCTAATTCAAGATCATGGGTCGGATAGTTCTGCTCGTGCTGCTTCCGTTGTCGAGACAGATAAGCGATGACTTTGCCTTCTTGCATCAATACACATCCGAGAGCAATCTTGGATGCATCACAATATACATCAAACGGCTTCTTGATGTCTGGCATGATCAATATTGGGGCTGATATCAATCTCTTCTTCAGCTCTTGAAAACTGGCTTCACATTTTTCAGTCCATTCAAACTTCTTGTCCTTCTTCAACAATTGGGTCATGGGTCGGGCGATGCTCGAAAATCCTTCGACAAACTTGTGGTAATATCCCGCTAATCCGAGAAATGCACGAACTTGGGTTTGAGTGGTTGGGGCTTCCCATTCTTCGACATCTTTGATCTTGGCGGGATCAACAGAGACTCCTCCGGCAGACACAATATGTCCTAGGAATCCTACTTCTTTCAGCCAAAACTCACACTTACTGAACTTGGCATATAACCGATGCTCTCTCAGGGTTTCTAAGTTGATTCTCAGATGTTGCTCATGCTCTTCTTCTGATAACCAGTCATAAGATCAATCTTTGAGAATACCTAGGCACCATTCAACTTATCAAATAGATCCTCTATTTTTGGCAAGGGGTACTTGTTCTTGATGGTGATGTCATTCAGTTTTCTGTAATCTGTGCACAAACGATTGCCTCAATCTTTCTTGTTGACGAATAACACTGGTGATCTCCATGGCGATGTGCTTGGTTGAATCAAGCCTATTGCTAACATGGCATCCAACTACTTCTTCAATTCCACTAACTCTGAGGGATTTATGCTATAGGGTCTCTGGGCTATGGGTCCGGTTCCGAGGATTAGTTCGATAATGAACTCAATATCCCTATCCGGGGGCATACCTGGCAATTCATTTGGGAATACATCGGGGTATTCACAGACTACTCTGACTTGGTCTATGGTGGGTAGGGCTAGACTCTTGTTGCACTTGAATTGACGAGGTAAGGTTTCAGATATATGTTCTACTGTGACTCCAGAGCTACTGGTCATGGTGATGGCTTTCTTAGCACAGTCTATCAGTCCTTTATGCCTTGACATCCAGTCCATACCTAGTACTATTTCCAATCCTTTGGTTCCAAGTACTATTAGGTTGGCATAAAAATCTATCCCATGTATTCTGATAGGCACATCTTTGCAATTTTTTCTAGCTTTTGTAGTTGAACCGGGGATTTGAACTATCATGACATGCTTCAAGTTGGTTGGGTGAATCTTACTAGTGCATGCAAATTCTTCGGTGACAAATGAATGCGATGCCCCCGAATCAAACAACACTCTTGCTAAAACTGAGTTGACAGAAAACATACCCAGCACTACATCTGGCGCTTCTTGGGCTTCCTCGGTGTTCATGTGGAAGAGACGGCCGTTGCGGTTGTGAGGGTTCCCTGGGGCAAATCTTCTTCCTGGTTGGACATGACGCTGCTGTTGAGCTGGGGCATTCACATTGGCAGTGGTGGCAGTCTTCTTGGGACACTCATTAGAATAGTGACCATTCACTCCACACTCGAAACAGGTGATCTGGAACTTGTCTTTTGCTGCGACAGGCACAACATTGCTGCCCGTTCTGGGTGCAGTGTTGTTATTGTTGTTGTTGTTGTTGCTCTTGGGAGGGGCACAGTTGAAATTGTTGGTGTTACCGGAGTTGTGATTGTTTCCTCCGGACTTCACATTGCCTCCGCTACGGTTGGGGTAGCTTGGGCGAGATAGTGGAGGTCGGTTGTTCCTTGGTGCATATCCTGGTGAGGGGTTGGGACGGTACTTCTGGTGACTACTAGATCCAGATTGCTGCATCATATGATGCTTGCAATTGTCGTTTGCTTACTTAATCTTCCCTTCCATCTGAATGGCAGAGTCGACTAGCTCTTCGAGATCCTCGAAGCGGATGTTGACGAAGATAATTTGCATCTCGTCATGCAATCCATTCAGGAATCTCTCCTTCTTCTTGGCCTCCGTGTTGATCTCATCAGGGGCGTACCTTGCAAGCAAGCGACAGGAATCTGTCACGGTACTCCACCACAGTCATTCTGCCTTGCTTCAAGTCACAGAACTCATCCCTTAGTCTGGTGACTAGACCTTGCGACACATGGGTGCGGCTGAACTTGATTTTGAAGGCTTCCCATGTCATCACTTGACCATGGTTCATATTACGGATGCTATTCCACCAAGCTCTTGCATCTCCTGCCAGATAGTGGGTGGCGAAGAGAACTTTCTCGTTGTCATCAACTCCTTTTACTTCTAAGTTGTTTTCCATTGTTTGTAACCAGTCGTCAGCATCTAGTGGGTTTTTGTAACATCCCAAAACTTTAATCCAAGCTTATCAAGATCAAATCATCCAAAAATAGGGTTAACAAAAACTTTTCCATATTTAAAATGAAAGCATCCATATATGTGTGCATTTAAAATAGGAGTTGTTTGAATTGCCATGATTGATTGATCCAATGCTTGTAAAATGTTTCTTAGGTGATTTAAACATCATCTACATCATTCCCAAACTTTTCCTAAAGAAAATCAAATAAAAAAGAATTAAAAAGAAGGAATGGTCATTTTGGAAAATTTAACTCTCATGCCTACTTTGGCTATTCCTAGTACTCAATTCTTAACAGAAACAATTCGTGATCTTTGCACCCCTTGCTAGTACACATAATGAGGTACCAAGGCCCACCTTTTGATCTGCTAAAAACATTCTGTTAACTATTTTAACTGACAGTTTAAAATTGAATCAAATGCATATGCATAGATCACCCCTATTTCAAAAACCATCTATTTGAGCTCCACTTTCAAAACCCTTGCAACCAGAGACTACCTATCACTAGTGGAGATCACTCAAAAAATTTGAACTCAAAATTCAAATTTTTTTCTCTTGCGGCCATTTCATCAAACACATGGCAGGCAGAATCAAACACAAATAGCTAGCTCACTGTTTCTACAGAGTTTAGCAACCCATTTGACCACAAAACACTCCCTCTGTCTCCACTTGATCAAACCATGCCATTACCACCCCAACCCCTACACCCTAGTGGCCAGGCCAAGCCATGCCGAGCACCAACTCGTCGGCCAACCTTGCCCTCACCCCAGCAGACCACCTCCTCCTTCCTCTCCATGTCTAGGAGGTAGCCAACACCTCACCGCCCCTCTCTGTCCCCTGCCCGAGCCAAGTGCTGCCGTGGACCACCGAGGAGAGCCCGCGCCCAGTGCCACCGCACCATGCCAGTGCCACCTCCAGAGCGCGCCTTGTCCCTGCATGCACAAGTCACCGCTCGACCGCAGCCCGTGCCCGCCGCTCCGCCTCGACCTCGAGAACACCCCAGACATCCCCGCTCGCCGCCCAAAGCCCCACAGCCACCGCTCGCCGTGGACACTGCCGCTTCGACCGCGCAGAGCGCCACCTTGCCCAGACCGCGTGCCACCGCCCCTACGGCCGCATTTAAGTCCTAGAGCACCGCCAGGAACCGCCCATCGATCGCCATCCCTAGCCATGCCTCTACCTCGCCGTAGCCATGTCGCCACCGTCGACCGCCCATCCCGCTCGGTCTCACCGTCGGGCCTATAAAAGGAGCCCTCCCCAGCCATTCTTCTCCACACCATTCCACTCCCCTCACCTCTGAACCTCACCCACCTCTAGCCAGAGCAAGTAGAGCAGCAGCTCGCTGGAATTGGAATCGGAGCCGCCGCCTCTAGAGGAGAAGGGTGCCATTGATTTCGACCGCCCCAAGCTCCGCCGCGACCATGCCTCGCCTCGCCGTCGTCTTCCACTTTGTTTGCCCGCCTTGCCGACCCTGCTGGAGCCCTGGTACATCCCGAGTAGACCCCCACCGAGCTGCTAGGGTTCGAGCTCGCCGGCGACTTGTTCGTCGTCGACGACGACCCTCAGCCGTTGATCTCGCTTCTAATCGCACGCCCCACAGCACGCGTACCGTTTCGCGTGTTAAGTGCCGCTGAAAAGCGGGACCCCCCTGTCAGCTGAGCCCCGCGCCACGGAGCGCCACTGGGCCGGCCCATTTCTTTTCCCGCGCTAGCCCATATATTCAAATCTGGTTTTTCCTTTTTAGTTAAATCTAGTTTCTGTTCCCTATTTCAAAATTCAATTCAGAGAGTTTTATAAATCCAAATTGTATGAAACCAATTTTGTCTGAAAGGTATTAAAATGATCTATCCAAGCCCGTTGGATGTAATTCAATTAGAGTTATAGATCTCTCTAATAAAAATAACAAAACAGAAGCTTTTGCAACTTGCAACATTTTTATAAAATCAACCAAGTTAGCTTTTGAGTTGATTCCAACTCTCAAAAATCACATTTCATCATATCTATCTAAATATGTAATAATATTAAGGTTGACATACAATGACTTTGGACTAGTACCAAAATAATGCTATATAGGCATTTCTAGTCACTTTAAATCATTAAATAATAAACTTAAACTAAAATACTATTGATCCAACCTTTAAATCTCATTCCCACATGTTAGAATATGTGGTGAGGACATGTGTCCACATGATCCCATATTTTGGTGGTGAATATTAAATTTTAGTTAAAATTTCAATAAGTAGAAATTACTTTTCTAAAATAAAAAGGTTGAAACTATTGAATTAAACTTGTGATGCTTGTGATGATAATAGATCATCAATTGTGTGTTTTAGAATGCTACTTAGCCTAGTTAAGTATTGTTTGGTGATTGTCTACTCCCTATGTATTTATAGACGCTAGTACCGACCAAACTTTCGAGGAGGAGGAGTTCTACCAAGAAGAAGAAGAAGAAGAAAACTTCAACCACTGCACCAACCAAGGCAAGCTATTGTTAGCAAGCTAGAATTAAAATAGATGGTTTAGCAAAGATGCCTTAAGCATGCTTTGATCACACCCCTTTTTAACTATTAGTACCCCAAGTCTTACTTACAAGTTTTACTTCCCTTAGTATGCAAAGTTCCTTACTTATTTTGAAGGTAGCATAAAAAGTATAAAACTTGACCTACTTAGAAACCTTTAGATGTCATTCTATGGCATGAGATTGATCCCATCTTTCCACCTTAGTGAACACTCTTAACCTAGTATTTTATAATAGATCAAAACTTGAGTCACCTTAGATGGGAACACTTGGTGAAAAGGAATTGTGAAAACCTTGGAATGATGAGTCATTCTATTGAGATGGTTTGACATGTGTTGAGAGACACAATTGGTTTATGATGATGAAAATGATGAGGCATGAGCCTTAACCCTTTTATAAAACTGATGGTTGGATTCGGATGCGATACTATTCCAAATTTACCGTACAACCACATTACCTGAATTGGGTAAGGCTTAGCTGGAAATTTATGTGCATTAGTATTAGTTACCTCACGGGAGAGGTTTGAGCTGAGGCTACCTCTCAATGATGTCCACCTATGCAGTGCCCAAGATGACTGATGGTCATGGTTGGGAGGCCATGCTCATAGGAGAGGTGCTTGTACTAGGGTGTGTAAAGGGAAGGTTATGTTTGATTATCTGCATACTAAGTATGATGATTCAGGGTTATCCCTGACAGATGTATCGAATCTTGTGGTGAAAGTGTACCACCTCTGCAGAGTGTCAAACTATTCGAATAGCCGCGTCCGCGGTTATGGACAGTTGGAATGGCCATACTGTTTCGTTCTCAGATGTTTTCTAAATAACTTGAAATGAGTGATCAACTTTGACTTGACCACAACAGGGTTGTGTTGATGATAATAGCTTCCCAACTTAAGTGAATCTAGAACTTTACTTTATCTTTCTTTGCTTCTGAACTCAGCTTAGGTTTCAAACTTAATTTGATAGTTAAACTTAGATTTAGTACTTGGACTTAGATTTATACTCCTTGCTAGTGGTAGTTTGCGAGTACTTAAAGAGTACTCATGGCTTCTGCCCTGGCTATTATCATGGCCAGACTATGAAGGAGATTATCAAGATGATGGTCAGCAGGACGGCTATGATAACTAGGACTATCTGCCTTCGTCAGCAATGCCTGTGCCCCTGAAGATGGAACCCACTGCTACGCCATCGTCTATTTCCGCTGCTTGTTGTATTAAAGACTGGATCATGAGATCCTTATTTGTGTAAAACCTTATGTATGGTTTGTAATGGATGATGTACTGTGATATCCAATCCGTTATGTCTCGCAAAAATGGTAATCTTGGGATTGCGAGGTATGGCATAACGGGCATCTAGGATTAAAAATCCGGGTGTTTACAAGTTGGTATCAGAGCCATCCTGACCATAGGAGACCCTAGTTAGAATGGACGTCCAAACCAAAAACGTAGTTTCAAAACCAAAGTGAGTATTTATGAAAAACTATTTCCTCTCTTACCCTTGTGAACTAATTCTTTCTCAAAAAAAAATACATGTTCGTAAAAATTCTTACATTACTACTTAAAATTTGACACACTTGGTCACTTCACTAACTTTCTCATCCTAAATGTAGATGGAGACTCAATTCAGCAAGTTTTACCAGTTGGGAAACGGAGGTCAGCTGATCTTCGAGAGGGATCTGGATTCGCTGTCGGAGTTACTGGGACGCCCACATCCGGAGTTTCTTGGAGCTCAACTTCTAGGACCCCCAGGAGGAGACCTACAGTGGCTAGTCACCGCGAATCTTCGGGGAAGCATCGAAGCACCAACTTCCGGGAGAATTCAATTCTCCATGAGAGAGAACAACTGGCTAGATGGATTAGCCAGGGCAATGCATGAAGCTCTCGCACGTCTATGTGCCCTCAGCGTCAATAAGATTCAAGGAACCCGTTTTGCCCACTATGCAAGACGTGACTTCATGGGAATGCCGATGGAGATGCCAAGTCACCCAGAGTTGAGGCGTCAAGTGGAGAACCTTGACTTCTTGCTTCATGACCGACAGCAGGAACTGGACAATGCCAGAGAGTTAGCCAACCAGAACCGTGCCATCGCCGACCAGAAGGCCCAGACTTTCGCACTGCTCGTCCAAGATCGCCAGTCTCTTTGTTGCCAGCGTGCAAAGAAGGATCGCACCATCGCCCCTCTTTGCAAGAAGGTGGCCGACCTCGAGAAGACCGTCAAGGAGCAGGAAGCTCAGCTTGCCGCCAAGGAAGAAGATGATGAGGGTGAAGACATCCAGGGAGATATGGATTCTTACCTCAGCAACGATGACGATTTTCTGGAAGAGGATGCTGTGGACTTCTACACTGATGATGAAGACTCCGACTTCATCGACGATGAGTAGAGGCACTAGAGCACTATCGTAGCATGAGATGTATCATCTCATTGTATCATAGCTTGCAGAATGGTTCTTCAAACCATTTGTTTTCCCCTTTGCTTGTTGTGGTGTGTGTTGTATCGTGTGCTTGCTTGCATGAATGAAAAAGAAGTTAGTTGAAAAACCTGAGTCTAGCTCAATGTTTTAGCTTTGAAAACCCCAAAACCATGAACCTTAGAATTTCCCTCTTACCCCTATATCTATCTCAATCTTCAGATGACTCGTGGAAACCAAGGAGGGAGCAGCTCGTCGCAGGACCCAATGCTGCAGATCTTGCAGAATCTTATCGCGGACCGTGAAGCAAGCAGGGCCGAGCGCCAAGCCAACTTAGCAACATTGCAGCAGATTGCCCAAATGGCTCTCAACAACCAAGGACATGGAAATCAGGATCACCAAGGATCCAAACTCAAAAACTTCCAGAACACCAATCCTCCAATCTTTAACCAATCTGAAAACCCATTAGATGCCGATGACTGGTTACAGACCATGGAAAACAACTTAGAGGTTGCCAGAGTTGATGAGAATGAGAAAGTGCTCTTCACCACCCACTATCTGGCGGGAGATGCAAGAGCTTGGTGGAATAGCATCCGCAATATGAACCATGGCCAGGTGATGACCTGGGAAGCATTCAAGGTCAAGTTCAGCCGCACCCACGTGCCGCAAGGTCTTGTCAACAGGATGAGAGATGAATTCCGTGAATTGAAGCAAGGAAGAATGACTGTGCTAGAGTACCGTGACAGATTCTTGTCACTTGCTAGATATGCACCGGATGAGATCAACACGGAGGCCAAGAAGAAAGAGAGATTCTTAAACGGACTGCATGATGAGATGCAGACTGTCCTCGTCAACATCCGTTTCGATGATCTCGAAGAGCTAGTCGACTCTGCCATTCAGATGGAAGGGAAGATTAACCAGGCAAACGACAACCGCAAGCACCGTATGATGCAGCAGTCTGGATCCAGTAGTCACCAGAAGTACCGTCCTAACCCCTCACCAGGATATGCACCAAGGAACAACCGACCTCCAAATTCTCGCCCAAGCTACCCCAACCGTAGCGGAGGCAATGTGAAGTCCAGAGGAAACAATCACAACTCTGGCAATGCCAACAACTTCAACCGTGCCCCTCCCAAGGGCAACAACAACAACAACACTGCACCCAGAACTGGCAGAAATGTTGTACCTGTCGCAGTCAAGGACAAGTCCCAGATCACTTGTTTCGAGTGTGGAGTGAAGGGTCACTACTCCAATGAGTGTCCCAAGAAGACTGTCGCCAATGCCCCTGTGAATGCCCTAGCTCAGCAGCAGCGTCGTGTTCAATCAGGAAGGAGATTTGCCCCAGGGAACCCGCACAACCGCAACGGTCGTCTCTTCCACATGAACGCAGAAGAAGCCCAGGAAGCGCCAGATGTAGTGCTGGGTATGTTTTCTGTCAACTCAGTTTTAGCAAGAGTATTGTTTGATTCTGGAGCATCGCATTCATTTGTCACCGAAGGATTTGTATGCACTAGTAAGATTCGCCCAACCAACCTAAAGCATGTCATGATAGTTCAAATCCCCGGTTCAACAACAAAAGCTAGAAAAATTTGCAAAGTTGTACCTATCAGAATACATGGGATAGATTTTTATGCCAACCTAATTGTACTTGGAACCAAAGGTTTGGAAGTAGTACTAGGTATGGACTGGATGTCAAGGCATAAAGGACTGATAGACTGTGCTAAGAAAGCCATCACCATGACCAGTAGTTCTGGAGTAACAGTAGAGCATATCTCTGAAACCTTACCCCGTCAATTCAAGTGCAACAAGAGTGTAGCCCTGCCCACCATTGACCAAGTCAGAGTAGTCTGTGAATACCCCGATGTATTCCCAGATGAATTGCCAGGTATGCCCCGGATAGGGATATTGAGTTCATTATCGAACTAATCCCCGGAACCGGACCTATAGCCCAGAGACCCTATACCATGAACCCCTTAGAGTTAGTAGAACTGAAGAAGCAGTTGGATGCCATGTTAGCAACATGTTTGATTCAACCAAGTGCATCGCCATGGAGATCACTAGTGTTATTCGTCGACAAGAAAGATGGAGGCAACCGTCTGTGTACAGACTACAGAAAGTTGAATGACATCACCATCAAGAACAAGTACCCTTTGCCAAAGATAGAGGATCTATTTGATCAGTTGACCGGAGCTCAGGTATTCTCAACGATTGATCTTAGGACTGGTTATCACCAACTTAAGATTCGTGCAACGGATATTCCGAAGACCGCCTTTACTACTCGCTATGGTTTATACGAGTATACGGTTATGTCTTTTGGATTAACCAATGCCCCTGCTTATTTCATGAATCTCATGAATAAGATCTTTATGAATTTCCTCGATAAGTTTGTAGTTGTGTTTATCGACGACATCCTTATCTACTCCAAGTCAGAAGAAGAGCACGATCAACATCTGAGAATCATCCTAGAAACCCTGAGAGAGCATCAGTTATATGCCAAGTTCAGGAAGTGTGAGTTTTGGCTGAAAGAAGTAGGATTCCTAGGCCATATTGTGTCTGCTGGAGGAGTCTCTATTGATCCCACCAAGATCAAAGATGTCGAAGAATGGGAAGCCCCAACCAATCAAACCCAAGTTCGTTCATTTCTCAGATTAGCGGGATATTACCGCAAGTTCGTAGAAGGATTCTCGAGCATAGCCCAACCAATGACCCAATTGTTGAAGAAGGACAAGAAGTTTGAATGGACAGACAAGTGTGAAGCCAGTTTCCATGAGCTAAAGAAGAGATTGATATCAGCCCCAATTTTGATCATGCCAGACATCAAGAAGCCGTTTGATGTGTATTGTGATGCATCCAAGATTGGCCTAGGATGTGTATTGATGCAAGAGGGCAAAGTCATCGCGTATTTGTCTCGACAATTGAAGCAACATGAGCAGAACTATCTGACCCATGATCTTGAGCTAGCAGCCGTGGTTCTAGCATTGAAGACATGGCGTCATTATTTGATGGGTAATCATTGTGAGATTTACTCGGACCATAAGAGCTTGAAGTATATCTTCACTCAGAAGGAGCTGAATATGAGGCAAAGAAGATGGATAGAGTTAATCAAGGATTATGACCTTGACATTCACTATCACCCCGGCAAAGCCAATGTGGTAGCGGATGCTCTTAGCAGATTGCCGTGTAGGCTGAACACCATGATCAAAGAGAAGCAACCAAGTTTGTATGAGGAGTTGGAGCAGTTCAGGACTGAGTTAGTTAGCAAAGGATTCCTATCTAGCATTGAACTTCAACCCACTTTGATTAGCCAAATCAAGGAAGCCCAGAAGGGAAATGAAAGTATCGACAGAATCAAACGTCGTATTGGTATAGGAAAGGTACCTGGATTCACCGAAGACGAAGAAGGTGTACTGTGGTACAAGGGACGTATCTGTGTGCCAGCAGATTCGGAGCTGAAGGAGGTTATCATGAAGGAAGCTCATGATACTCTTTATTCTATCCACCCCGGAGGAACAGAGATGTATCAGGATTTGAAAGAGCAATTTTGGTGGCACAAGATGAAGAGAGAGATCGGAAGCTACATCGCCAAATGTGACATCTGTCAAAGAGTCAAAGCAGAGCATCAAAGACCTGCAGGATTGTTGCAACCATTGCAGATTCTAGAATGGAAATGGGATTCCGTCGGAATGGACTTTATCACCGGTGTACCTACTTCTAGTAGGGGAAATGACTCAATCTGGGTCATCGTTGATAGATTGTCCAAGGTAGCCCACTTCATACCTGTCAAGACAACCTACAAGAGTGCAAAACTAGCAGAGCTGTACATTGCTAGAATTGTTAGTCTGCATGGAACCCCCAAGACCATCGTCTCAGATCGAGGAACCCAGTTTACTTCAAGATTTTGGCAGAAAGTCTAGGAAGGTTTAGGAACCAAGTTGAATTTCAGTACCGCTTATCACCCGCAAACAGATGGACAAACTGAGAGAGTCAACCAGATCTTGGAGGATATGCTTAGAGCTTGTGTGTTGGAATACAGATCAAAATGGGAAGACTGCCTGCCTTTCGCAGAATTCTCGTATAACAACAGTTATCAGGCTAGTTTGCAGATGGCACCATTTTAATTCCTATACGGAAGAAAGTGTCGTACCCCTTTGAATTGGTCGCAAGTAGGAGAGAGTCGGATCTTTGGACCCGACATTCTCCGAGAAGCAGAAGAGAAAGTTCACAAAGTCCATGAGCACCTCAAGACCGCCGAATCCAGACAGAAGAGCTATGCCGACAAGAGAAGGAGAGACCTGACTTTCAATGTCGGAGATTTTGTATATCTCAAAGTTTCACCATTGAAGGGAACTCAACGCTTTAGTCTGAAGGGAAAGTTAGCTCCTAGGTATATCGAACCTTTCAAGATTCTGAACCGCTGAGGAGAAGTATCGTATCAACTGGAACTGCCTGAAGAGATGTCAGCCATCCACAATGTGTTCCATATCTCGTTACTTCACAAATGCTTGGAAGTGCCTGAGAAGACTAAAGTTTTCAATAACATTGATCACAGAGCTGTGGAAATCAACAATGACCTGACCTATCGAGAAGTACCCATCCGTATCTTAGAAGAAGCCTACAGAACCACCAGGACCTGGAGTATCAAGTTTCTCAAGATTCAGTGGAGCAACCATACCGAGGAGGAAGCTACTTGGGAACGTGAAGATTACATTAGGACAGAGTTCCCAGATCTCTTTAGTTCCTAGTTTTCTTTGTAAATCTCGGGACGAGATTTTGTTTAAGGGGGAAAGGTTTGTAACATCCCAAAACTTTAATCCAAGCTTATCAAGATCAAATCATCCAAAAATAGGGTTAACAAAAACTTTTCCAAATTTAAAATGAAAGCATTCATATATGTGTGCATTTAAAATAGGAGTTGTTTGAATTGCCATGATTTATTGATCCAATGCTTGTAAAATGTTTCTTAGGTGATTTAAACATCATCTACATCATTCCCAAACTTTTCCTAAAGAAAATCAAATAAAAAAGAATTAAAAAGAAGGAATGGTCATTTTGGCAAATTTAACTCTCATGCCTACTTTGTCTATTCCTAGTACTCAATTCTTAACAGAAACAATTCGTGATCTTTGCACCCCTTGCTAGTACACATAATGAGGTACCAAGGCCCACCTTTTGATTTGCTAAAAACATTCTGTTAACTATTTTAAATGACAGTTTAAAATTGAATCTAATGCATATGCATAGATCACCCCTATTTCAAAAACCATCTATTTGAGCTCCACTTTCAAAACCCTTGCAACCAGAGACTACCTATCACTAGTGGAGATCACTCAAAAATTTTGAACTCAAAATTCAAAACTTTTTCTCTTGCGGCCATTTCATCAAACACATGGCAGGCAGAATCAAACACAAATAGCTAGCTCACTGTTTCAACAGAGTTTAGCCACCCATTTGACCACAAAACACTCCCTCTGTCTCCACTTGATCAAACCATGCCATTACCACCCCAACCCCTACACCCTAGTGGCCAGGCCAAGCCATGCCGAGCACCAACTCGCCGGCCAACCTTGCCCTCACCCTAGCAGACCACCTCCTCCTTCCTCTCCATGTCTAGGAGGTAGCCAACACCTCACCGCCCCTCTCTGTCCCCTGCCCGAGCCAAGTGCTGCCGTGGACCACCGGGGAGAGCCCGCGCCCAGTGCCACCGCACCATGCCAGTGCCGCCTCCAGAGTGCGCCTTGTCCCCGCATGCCCAAGTCACCGCTCGACCGCAGCCCACGCCCGCCGCTCCGCCTCGACCTGGAGAATACCCCAGACATCCCCGTTCGCTGCCCAAAGCCCCACAGCCACCGCTCGCCGTGGACACCACCGCTTGGGCTGCGCAGAGCGCCACCTCACCCAGACTGCGTGCCACTGCCCCTACGGCCGCATTTAAGTCCTAGAGCACCGCCAGGGAACCGCCCATCAATCGCCATCCCCAGCCATGCCTTTACCTCGCCGTAGCCATGTCGCCACCGTCGACCGCCCATCCCGCTCGGTCTCATCGTCGGGCCTATAAAAGGATCCCTCCCCAGCCATTATTCTCCACACCATTCCACTCCCCTCACCTCTCTGAACCTCACCCACCTCTAGCCGGAGCAAGTGGAGCAGCAGCTCACCGGAATTGGAACCGGAGCCGCCGCCTCTGGAGGAGAAGGGTGTCGTTGATTTCGACCGCCCCAAGCTCCGCCGCGACCACGCCTCTCCTCGCTATCGTCTTCCACTTCATTTGCCCGCCTCGCCGACCCTGCTGGAGCCCTGGTACGCCCCCAGTAGACCCCCACCGAGCCGGTAGGGTTCGAGCTCGCCGGTGACCTGTTCGTTGTCGACGACGTCCCACAGCCGTTGATCTCGCTTCTAATCGCACGGCCCACAGCACGCGTACCTTTTCGTGTGTTAAGTGCCGCTGACAAGCGGTACGCCCTGTCATCTGAGCCCCACGCCGCGGAGCGCCACTGGGCCGACCCATTTCTTTTCCCGTGCTAGCCCATAGATTCAAATCTGGTTTTTCCTTTTTAGTTAAATCTAGTTTCTGTTCCCTACTTCAAAATTCAATTCAGAGAGTTTTATAAATCCAAATTGTATGAAACCAATTTTGTCTGAAAAGTATTAAAATGATCTATCCAACCCCGTTGGATGTAATTCAATTAGAGTTATAGATCTCTCCTAATAAAAATAACAAAACAGAAGCTTTTGCAACTTGCAACATTTTTATAAAATCAACCAAGTTAGCTTTTGAGTCGATTCCAACTCTCAAAAATCACATTTCATCATATCTATCTAAATATGTAATAATATTAAGGTTGACATACATTGACTTTGGACTAGTACCAAAATAATGCTATATAGGCATTTCTAGTCACTTTAAATCATTAAATAATAAACTTAAACTAAAGTACTATTGATCCAACCTTTAAATCTCATTCCCACATGTTAGAATATGTGGTGAGGACATGTGTCCACATGATCCCATATTTTGGTGGTGAATATTAAATTTTAGTTAAAATTTCAATGAGTAGAAATTACTTTCCTAAAATAAAAAGGTTGAAACTATTGAATTAAACTTGTGATGCTTGTGATGATAATAGATCATCAGTTGTGTGTTTTAGAATGCTACTTAGCCTAGTAAGTATTGTTTGGTGATTGTCTACTCCCTATGTATTTATAGACGCTAGTACCGACCAAACTTTCGAGGAGGAGGAGTTCTACCAAGAAGAAGAAGAAAACTTCAACCACTGCACCAACCAAGGCAAGCTATTGTTAGCAAGCTAGAATTAAACTAGATGGTTTAGCAAAGATGCCTTAAGCATGCTTTGATCACACCCCTTTTTAACTATTAGTACCCCAAGTCTTACTTACAAGTTTTACTTCCCTTAGTATGCAAAGTTCCTTACTTATTTTGAAGGTAGCATAAAACGTATAAAACTTGACCTACTTAGAAACCTTTAGATGTCATTCTATGGCATGAGATTGATCCCATCTTTCCACCTTAGTGAACACTCTTAACCTAGTATTTTATAATAGATCAAAACTTGAGTCACCTTAGATGGGAACACTTGGTGAAAAGGAATTGTGAAAACCTTGGAATGATGAGTCATTCTATTGAGATGGTTTGACATGTGTTGAGAGACACAACTGGTTTATGATGATGAAAATGATGAGGCATGGGCCTTAACCCTTTTATAAAACCGATGGTTGGATTCGGATGCGATATCATTCCAAATTTACCGTACAACCACATTTCCTGAATTGGGTAAGGCTTAGCTGGAAATTTATGTGCATTAGTATTAGTTCCCTCACGGGAGAGGTTTGAGCTGAGGCTACCTCTCAATGATGTCCACCTATGCAGTGCCCAAGATGACTGATGGTCATGGTTGGGAGGCCATGCTCATAGGAGAGGTGCTTGTACTAGGGTGTGTAAAGGGAAGGTTATGTTTGATTATCTGCATACTAAGTATGATGATTCAGGGTTATCCCTGACAGATGTATCGAATCTTGTGGTGAAAGTGTACCACCTCTGCAGAGTGTCAAACTATTCGAATAGCCGCATCCGCGGTTATGGACAGTTGGAATGGCCATACTGTTTCGTTCTCAGATGTTTTCTAAATAACTTGAAATGAATGATCAACTTTAACTTGACCACAACAGGGTTGTGTTGATGATAATAGCTTCCCAACTTAAGTGAATCTGGAACTTTACTTTATCTTTCTTTGCTTCTGAACTCAGCTTAGGTTTCAAACTTAATTTGATAGTTAAACTTAGATTTAGTACTTGGACTTAGATTTATACTCCTTGCTAGTGGTAGTTTGTGAGTACTTAAAGAGTACTCATGGCTTCTGTCCCTGGCTATTATCATGGCCAGACTATGAAGGAGATTATCAAGATGATGGTCAGAAGGACGGCTATGATAACTAGGACTATCTGCCTTTGTCAGCATTGCCTGTGCCCCTGAAGATGGAACCCACCGCTACGCTATCGTTTATTTCCGCTGCTTGTTGTATTAAAGACTGGATCATGAGATCCTTATTTGTGTAAAACCTTATGTATGGTTTGTAATGGATGATGTACTGTGATATCCAATCCGTTATGTCTCGCAAAAATGGTAATCCTGGGATTGCGAGGTATGGCATAACGGGCATCTGGGATTAAAAATCCGGGTGTTTACAGTTTTCAGCCTGGTTAAAGTTTGGGGGATTGCTATTCTGAAAGTTTTTGAGTTTGGATCCATGATGATCCTGATTTCCATGCCCTTGGTTGTTTTGGGCCATCTGAGCTATCTGCTGCAGTGTTGCTAAGTTAGCCTGGCGCTATGCCCTGCTTGCTTCACGGTCTGCAACTAACATCTGCATAATCTGCAGCATTGGGTCTTGTGATGAGCTACTCCCTCCTGGGTTTCCATGAGTCATCTGAAGATTGAGGTAGATAAAGGGGTAAGAGGGAAAGTTCTAAGGTTCATGGTTTTGGTTTCAAAGCTAAAACTTTGAGTTTGACTCAGGTTTTGCAACTAACTTCATTTCATTCATTCAAACAAGCACACGATACAAACACACACACACACACCACAACAAGGAAAACAGATGGTTTGAGGAACCATTCTGCAAGCTACGATACAGTGGGACCGATACATCTCATGCTACGACAGTGTTCTAGTGCATCTAATCACCGTCGATGAAGTCAGAGTCCTCATCGTCAGTGTAGAAGTCCACAACATCCTCCTCCAGAAAGTCATCATAATTGCCGAGGTAAGAATCCATGTCTCCCTGGATGTCTTCACCCTCCTCTTCTTCCTCCTTTGCTGCAAGCTGAGCTTCTTGCTCCTTGACGGTCTTCTCGAGGTCGGCCACCTTCTTGCGAAGACGGGCAATGGTGCGATCCTTCTTTTCATGCTGGAGGCGAAGAGACTGACGGTCCTTGACTAGCAGTGAGAAAGTCTAGGCCTTCTGGTCGGCAATGGCACGGTTGTGGTTGGCAAACTCCCTAGCATTGTCCAATTCCTTCTAGCGATCGTACAACAGGAAGTCAAGGTTCTCCACTTGACGCTTCAGCTCTGGGTGACTTGGCATCTCCATCGGCATTCCCATGAAGTCACGCCTTGCATAGTAAGCAAAATGAGTTCCTTGGATTTGGTTGACGCTAAGGGCACATAGACGTGCGAGAGCTTCATGCATTGCCCTGGCTAATCCATCTAGCCAGTTGTTCTCTCTTACAAAGAACTGGATTCTCCCGGACATTGGTGCTTTGATGCTTCCTCGAAGATCAGCGGTGACTAGCCACTACAAATCTCCTCCTGGGGGTCCTGGAAGTTGAGCTCCAAGAAACTCCGGATGCGGGCGTCCCAGTAACTCCGACAGTGAATCTAGGTCCCTCTCGAAGATCAGCTGACCTCCGTTTCCCAACTGGTAGAACTTGCTGAACCGAGTCTCCATCTACAAGAATTAAGGATGAGGAAGTTAGTGAAGTGACCAAGTGTGTCAAGTTTTAAGTAGTAATGTAAGAATTTGAGGAACATGAATTTTGAGAAAGAATGAATTCCCAAGGGCAAGAGAGGAAATAGTTTTTCATAAATAATCACTTTGGTTTGGAAATTAGGTTTTTGTTCGGACGTCCATTCTAACTAGGGTCTCCTATGGTCAGGATGGCTCTGATACCAACTTGTCAACACCCGGATTTTTAATCCCGGATGCCTGTTATGTCATACATCACAATCCCAGGATTACAATTTTTGCGAGACATAACAGATTGGATATCATAGTACATCATCCATTACAAACCATAATAAGGTCTTACACGAATAAAGGATCTCATGATCCAGTCTAAATACAACAAGCAGCAGAATAAATAATAAGCGTAGCAGTGGGGTCCATCTTCAGGGGAACATGTAATGCTGACGAAGGAAGATAGTCCTAGTTATCATAGCCGTCCTGCTGGCCATCATCTTGGTAGTCTCCTTCATAGTCTGGCCATGAGAATAGCCAGGGACAAAAGCCATGAGTACTCTTTAAGTACTCGCAAACTACCACTAACAAGTAGTATAGTTCTAAAGTAGAGTGCTAACTCTAAGTTTAACTATAAAGTTAAGTTTAAAACCTAAGCGGAGTTCCGAAGCAAAGAAAGATAAAATAAAGTCCTAGAATCACTTAATTTGGGAAGCTACTATCATAATCACAACCCTGTTGTGGTCAAGTCAAGGTTCATCATTCATTTCATAAGTCATTTTGAAAACATATGACAACGAAACAGTATGGCCACTCCAACTGTCCATAACCACAGACGCGGCTATTCGAATAGTTTGACACTCTATAGAGGTGGTACACTTTCACCACAAGATTCGATACATCTGTCAGGGATAACCCTGAATCATCATACTTAGTATGCAGATAATCAAACGTAACCTTTCCTTTACACACCCTAGTATAAGCACCTCTCCTATGAGCATGGCCTCCCAACCATGACCATCTGTCATCTTGGGCACTCCATAGGTGGACAACATTGAGAGGTAGCCTCAGCTCAAACCTCTCCCACGAGGGAACTAATACTAATGCATATAAACTTCTGGCTAAGTCTTACCTAATTCAGGTATTGTGGTTGTACGGTAAATTTGGAATGGTATCGCATCCGAATCCAACCATCAGTTTTGTAAAAGGGTTAAGGCTCATGCCTCAACATTTTCATCATCATAAACCATTTGTGTTTCTCAACACATGTCAAAACATCTCAATAGAATGACTCACCAAGGTTTTCACAATTCATTTTCACCAAGTGTTCCCACCTAAAGTGACTCAAGTTTTTATCTAGCTCTAAGCTACTAAGTTAAGAGTGTTCACTAAGGTGGAATGATAGGATCAATCTCATGCCATAGAATGGCATCTAAAGTTATCTAGATAGGTCAAGTTTTATACTCTTTATGCTACCTTCAAAACAAGTAAGGGACTTGGTAAAGTAAAGAAAGTAAAGCTTGGAAATAAGACTTGGGGTAGGTAATAGTCAAAGTGGTATAACCAAAGCATGCCTAGTGCATCTTGCTCAGATTATCTAGCTTAATCCTAGATTGCTAAGCATTATACTTGCAAGTGTTAGCTTGCATTGTTAATGATGGCTTGCCTTGTGCAGTGCAGTGGTTGAAGTTTTGTTCCTCCTCTTGATAACACTCCTCCTCCTCGAAAGCTTGGTCGGAACTATCGTCTATAAATACATACGGTATACACAATCACCAAATAATACTTAACTAGTCTAATTAGCACTCTAAGGCACACATTTGATGATTTATTATCATCACAAGCATCACAAGATTTTATTAACTAGCTTCATTCTTTTTATTTAAGAAAAGTAATTTGTACTCATTGAAAATAACTAAGATTTAATATTCACCACCTAAAATATGGGATCATGTGGACACATGTCATCACCACATATTCTAACATGTGGGAATGTGATTTAAGGGTTGGATCATATTTACTTAAGTTTAAGTTTAGAATTTAATGATTTAAAGTGACTAGAAATACCTATATAGCATTATTTTGGTAATAGTCCAAAGTCACTGCATGCAAACCTTAATATTATTACACATTTAGATAGGTATGGTTAAATGTGAATTTTGAGAGTTGGAATCAACTCAAAAGCTATTATGGTTGATTTTATAAAAATGTTTGAAGGTGCAAAAGCTTCTGTCTTGTTATTTTTACTAGGAGAGATCTCTAACTCTAAATGAATTAAATCCAACGGGCTTGGATAGATCTTTTCAGAAGCTTTCCAACACAATTGGAATCACTCCATTTGGATTTGTAAATCTCTCTAAAATGATTTTCAAACTAGGGGACAAAACTAAGTTCAAACTTAAATAGAAAAATCTAAGTTTGAATTACTGGGCTAGCGCGGGAAAACTAGTGGGCCGGCCCAGTGGCGTCCCGCGGCGCAGAGAACAGCTGACAGGGGGTCCACATGTCATTGGCTCTTTACACGCGAAGCGTTACGGGGCGATGTGGGCCGTTAGATTAAAAGGGAGATCTACGGCTGTGGCTTGCCGTCGACGACGGACAGGTCGCCGGCGAGGTGAAACCCTAGCGGCTCGGTGGGGGTATGGGGCGGCTTACCGGGGCTCCGACGAGGGTCGGCGAGGCGGGCAAACGAACTGGTCGAGGACGGCGGTTCTCCTGGTACCGACGGTGTCCCGAGAGGTGGCCTTGATCAACGCCCCCCTTCTTCTTCCTCCACGGCAGACTCTGGCTAAATTCCGGCGCTGCGGACGGCGGCTTTCTCTGGTGGGGCTCTGGGAGTGTTCTGAGAGGGTGGGGATGAGAGTGGTGTGAGGAGTTGGTGCTGGGGTGGCCTCCTTTTATAGGCGCGGCGAAGCGGCAGAGGAGTATGGGCGGTGCTCGCCGGTGACGACGGCACAACGAGCTAGAGGTGTGGGCGGTGGGCTAGGACGGTGGGCGGTGCCCTGGCGAGTGTCATGACGGTGTGTGTGCAGTGGTTTGTGGTTGGGAGAGGTAAGTGGCATGGCGCACACTAAGTCTCTGCCGACGGCGAGTTTCGTGGCGGCCGGCGACTACGGGGCACTGTCGGGGGAACGGGCATGTCCGTTGGCTTCCTAGGCCGATGGTGATCATGTAGGCGGGCAGCTGGAGCGAAGCAGGGTCTGGTCGAGCGGGGACCGTGTGCGCTCTGCGGGCGGCGTCGGCATGGCCGACAGTCTCCGGGCTCGGCGGTTCCTGGCTGCTCCGGTCGCTGTCCTTGGGCTGGGGCTGGTTGGGCGGTGGAGGTGGACCAGAGGCGACCTCCTGGACATGGTGGGCGACGCTGGCGGCGGCTATGGCATGCGCCGGTGGGGTGCCCAAATGGTGCTCGACCTTAATGGCCATGACCATTTGGTCATGGCACGGTGGGTGGCCGGGCTAGAGAGGGGTAGGGGAGTGCACTGGGTGGCTATGTTTGCAAAATGGGAGACCAATTTGGCCCAAACACTGCTCCAAATAGTGTTTTTGGTTTTTGTTTGAATTCTGCCTACAAGGTGTTTGTAGAAATGGCCGAAAGAATTCAAGTTTTGAATTTTTGGATGATTTTTGGTGGAGTTGCTAGACACATGCTTAAGCCTCAGTGGTTGCTTGGGATTTGAAAATGGAGCTCATTTGAGTGGTTTTTGAATAAGTGGGATCTTCTCATATGAACTACATTCAATTTTCAAATGCCATTTAAAATTAGTGTTTGAAAGTTTTTGGCAGATCACAAAGTGGGCCTTGGTACACTACTACATATACTAGCAAGGGGTGCAAAGATCCATATTTGTTTTTGTTAAGAATATAGTCCTAGGAATAGCCAAAGTAGGCATGTTGATTAAAATGGCAGAAATGACCATTTCTTTCTTTTATTCATTTTGATTTGTTTTTCTTTGGGATTTGTTTGGGAATGATCTAGATGATGTTTATTTCACCTAAGAATCATTCTACAAGCAATGGGTCACTTAATCAAAGCAATTCAAAACAACTCCTATTTAAATGCACACACATATGAATGCTTTAATAATTTTAATTGGAAAAGTTTTTGTGAACCCTAATTTTGATGATTTGGATCTTAATAACCTTGGATTAAAGTTTTGGGATGTTACAGCATTCTTTTCTGATTTTCTGTATCTCCCCACCAAAAGGCTGCCATCGCATTAGTGATTAATTTGCAAATGTTTTTTGGGATTTTGAACACAGCCATTGCAAAAACTGGGATAGACTAAATTACTGCTTTAAGGAGGATTTCCTTAGCTCCCACCGACATCATCTTCTCCTTCCAGCCAGTCAATCTTGCAATAATTCTTTCAAGAAGATACAAGATGTTATCAGTCCTATCCAAACCCACCATAGCAGGTAAACCAAGGTACCTCTCTAACATGGCCTCCGTCATGATATTCAACTCGGTGCAAATTTCAACCTTTGTATCAACATCTACATTAGGGCTGAAGAAGATACTACATTTGGCTTCACTTACCATTTGACCCGAACTTGCACAATATTGGTGAAGAACTTGTCTCAATGAGGTTGCACTAACTATGTTTGCCTTCATAAGGATTAAGGAATCATCGACAAGTAACAAATGTGAAACTGATGGTGCATTTGTGCACACCCTTATACCTTCAATGCCATGAACCTCCTCTCTATGAGCCAATAGACTTGACAAACCTTCTGCACAAATTAGGAATAGATAAGGAGACAAAGGATCTCCCTGCCTTAATCCTCTGGTAGGCACAAAACCATCTGTTTCTTGATCATTGTATCTAACCTTGTATTTCACAGATGTCACACAAGCCATTAGTAACTCCACAAATGTAGAGTTAAAACCAAGATGAGTTGTATATTCTTCAAGAATCCCCACTCCACACAGTCATATGCTTTATGCATATCAAGCTTCACTGCACAATATCAAGCTTTACCTTTCTTTCTATTTTTGATAGTATGCATTGTCTCATAAGCCATCAAAATATTATCCGTGATAAGACGGCTAGGGAGAAATGCACTTTGCACCGGGGATATGACTTCACCCAGGATATGTTTGAGCCTAAAAGCAACCATTTTTGAAATCACCTTATACAACACATTACAAAGACTGATTGGTCTATACTATGCTACAGTTTCTGGTTCCTCCACTCTAGGTATCAAAACAATGACAGTGTCATTCCAACCCTCTAATATAGCTTTATTATTAATTGCATCCAGGACTTCCTATGTCAAGACATCACCAAGAATATGCCAATAGTTTTTGAAAAATATTGCATGCAAGCCGTCCGTACCTAGCGCTTTCATATCCCCAATTGAGAAAAGGGCTTTCTTGACATCCTCAGCTGTATATGGTTTTTCTAGGGCATCATTCATGACCTAGGTAACCCGAGGAACCACCTTTTCCAGTAACTCTGGGTCCGTATCGTAAACTTCTGTGGCAAATAAACCCGAGAAGTAATCTGTAATCATTGGGTTTAAATAGTCTGTACCTTCTACCCAATTACCTTGGTCGTTCCTTAGCTTCTTTATTCTGTTCCTTTGCCTTCTAGACTTTGCAAAGTTATGAAAATACATTGTGTTTTATCACCATACTGAAGCCAATTAATACGGCTTCGTTGTGCCCAATAAATCTCCTCTTTTTCCAACAAACCTTTAATCTCCAGACCTATTTCCTTTTGACGAGAAATATTTGCAGCAGTTAAATCAGCAACCGAAGCTTGCTCAAGCTCCATCCGTGCTGCTTTAAGTCTCTTGCTTGTGGATTTCAGAACAGTATGATCCCATGAATGCAGCTATCTGTGTACTATTGCCAGTCTTCCCGCCAAGTCAAGACCACTAGCATTTTGATCCGACCTGTTCCAAGCCTCCTCCACCACCTCTCGTAATCTTGTCTCTTTAAGCCATTTAGCCTCAAACCGTAGCACATTCGGCCTATTGATCTGAATATCACGTTCATCCATTGTCAACATAATTGGTCTATGATCTGATTTCTCGTATGGCGGATTTTCAAGAATAGCATCAGGGAATTTCTCATTCCATGCCTCGTTTGAGATAGCTCTGTCTAACCTTTCCCTAATCATGCCTCTGTGCCAAGTGAACTTGTCACCTATATAGCCCAAGTCATTAAGATTACAATCAAACAAGGCATCCCTGAATGACTGCATAAAATGTCGGGGTCTTGGATTTCCTCCTCTTTCTCAAACGGATACAAAATCTCGTTAAAATCACGAAGAACTAGCCATGTCATATTGACCTCAGCATGAAGATTACGTAATCTCTGCCATGTCAAATATTTATTCTCCCATTTTGGTTCTCCATATATTCCAATAAAACGCCAAATATTCTCAAGCCCCCTGCCTATAGTGACATCAATATAGCTATCACATTTAAACCGAAGACCCACCCCAATTTCTTTTTTCCAGAGTAACAACAGATCCCCACTTCTTCCATCACTACGAACAACATATTAATGATCCATCTTCAGTTGCCTTTTCAGGCTCTCCGCCGCAAAATCATCTAAATGAGTTTCAGATAAAAACATAACATCCGCCTTCCTTCGCCTCTGAATATGCAGAAGCGATCTCACTGCCCGAGCTCCTCCCAGCCCGTGGTAGTTAAGGCCTAATATCTTCAGAGCGTCCGGTCGGCCCCCTTCCTGGGAGCCGCCGATATCAGATTTTTATTTGTAGAAACTTCATCACTCTCATCATCCCTCCTCGTCCACTTGGGATCCCGTTTAGGGGTAGTGCTGGGGGATAACACGAGCAGGGGTGAAGCCGCCACAACTTCAAGCGTTCCAGCAATAAAGGCCACTGTCCCTGGAGCCAATAGCACTAATGGTGCACAGCCAATAGCTACTGCCCCTCTCTTTCTATTATGGTCAGCATCATCCATATCCTCATCTTCAGTCCCATTCTTCCCGTCAGGATCCTCATCTTTCTCAACAAAATCTTCCATTTGGGTGTGTCTTCCTCCCCCTCTCCCTTGAAATCCACCACTCCTTCCAGATCCATGGCCACGTCCCCTGCCACGCATGGGACGGTCAACAGAGCGCATAACCCAATCAGCACGGAGGTTTTTGAAGACCAGCGTGTCTGGTGGGTGTAGACCATCGCCCTGATCTTTATACTCATGATCCATGAACCCACAAACTTGGCACTAGTTGGGCAGTTTCTCATACTTAACAAGGAACAATTCTCGCTTCCCCGCACGTATCAATGATACTGCATTTTTCAGCGGTTTCCTGACATCCAGTTTAATTTTTACCCGATAAAAGTTCCCTTCAAAGTTGTTTGAAGCTCTTTCCGAAGCTACAAAGCTACCCACTTTCGAGGCCATTGATTTGATCATCGGCACATATCCAATAGGAAGGTTGTAGCTTTGGATCCATACATCAAATTCAAACAACTCAATAGTTGATGGCTTCGTAAACCCATGAAAGGATAGAGATGTCGCCTAGAGGGGGGTGAATAGGCAATATCAAAACTATTACGGTTTTGGCTTGATAGAATGCGGAATTAAACTAATGTTTATTTTACAAGCACAAAACCTAAATATACTAGGCTCAACTAAGTGCACCAACAACAAGTTAAGCTAAGCAAGATAGCACAAGATAAATATACCACAAGTGATAAGTAAGATATAAGTACTTCAAGCTCGATGGCCATCACAAGGAAAGTAAGCTCGGGTATAGAGATAACCGAGGCACGCGGAGACGAAGATGTATTCTCGTGTTCCCTTACAAGTAAGGTACATCACGTTGGGGAGGTGTGGGATTCCACAAAGGATTTCCCAACGCCACGAAGGCTCACCTTCTTCTCCAAGTCTATCCCACGAAGGAATAGGCCCTTTCCTTATGGCTAGCTTTTCCTCCACACCGGAGATGGAAAGCTCCACAACCACTTCACAAGCTCCACGAAGGAGAAGACCGTGTCTATTCACAATCTTCCATGAAGAGGACACCACGACACCAACCGCCAAGCCAACTAGGAGGTCACCCTGCAAGAGCAACAAGCTCACGGTCTCTCACTCGAACAAATCATAATGAAGAGCTCAACACTTATGCAAGAATGCAAAGCAAGAACACCAAGGGTGTTCAAATCCTTCACTCTCAAATCCCACCAAAGCAACAAGTGCTAGGGAGGAATTAGAGAGGAAGAACAATGGTGGAAGTCAACCAATGACTCCAAGATCTAGATCCAAAGGGTTCCCCTCACTTAGAGGAGGAATTGATTGGTGGGGATTATAGATCTAGATCTCCTCTTCCAAAGCCCTCAAAAAGATGCAAGAATCATAGGAGGGAAGGGAGAGGAAGCCAGCTCAAGAGGGTCAACAATGGGGGTCAATTTTGGGCTCAAGAACTCACAAAAACGTTGGGGGAAGAACCCCCTTTTATAGGGGAAAGCAAATATGGCCGTTGGAGAGAAAACAACGAAAACTCGGTTTCAAAGTCGGTTGGACCGGCCCTAGAACCAGGAAACTCGGTCCCCAGGCCGGAGGACCAGCCTACAAACCGGAATACCTCTGTTTTCCAACTCGGAATAGACTCGGTCGCGAAAACCGGAAAATCCGGTCTACCGGCTCTGGCACCGGACCGTCCGGTGTGGGACTCGGTTGAACCGGACCCACAACCGGGATGAAACAGACTTCACGAAAAACGCAATAACTTTTGCATCCGGACTCTGATTTCGATGATCTTGGGCTTGTTTTGACGAGGACAACAAAATCTACAATATGGTGTGTGAAAACATCATAGTCCAACAAAGGAGGATAAAACCAAATTAGGAAAGGTATGAAGCCTCCCTATAAGAAGAACCGGTAAAACCTTCAAACTCGAAAACGCCATAGAAGATGCATACGAATTCCATTTTCGATGAACTTGGGCTTGTTGAAGAGCTAGCAACAAGCTCAAGAACCTCACATGGAGAAACACCAAGAAGAAACAAAATAGGAAGATGCAAAGTATGCAAAGGATTGAGCTCCCTAAGACAATGTGATCAAGTTAGCCAACCGAAAGCTCCTCTTGATAGTGCGGCTATCTATCCTATAACCCGGTATCCCAACAACCACCTTGAGACCGGTAAAAGGAAAACCTAGCAAGGCCATACCTTTGCCTTGTGCATCCCACTTGATCTTGATGACAATGCTTCAAGCTCCATCCAAGCCGGAATGCATCACTTGATCATTGTTGCTTCGTGAAGACTCATAATTTTCTCCCCATACACCACTATGGGATTGCTTCATTAAGACACATATTCACATGTACATTATCACCAATATGGACGTCAAGCTTCAAGCAAATGATCTTCTCGAGATGCTTATCTTGAACTTTCCCTTCTCAACCTTGATGACGATCACCACTTGATGTCATCCTCTAATGGGCTATATGAGATCTTCACTTTTAAAGCATGCCCATGGAAAGATACCTATCCCATATAGAAAACGCAAAGGCACGTATCTATTGGGTTAGTTCATGATGCATAAATGACAAGGCTTACCATACCACAAGATCCATGTGGTACATTATTTATGCTTCATGTGTTGACCAACTTGAAATCACTCTTCACTCTTTGTATTGGTAAACCAAGTATCTTCTCATGCTCCATATCAATATCTTGAGGTACATAAAGAATTCTTCATTTGATTACATGCTCTAAATCTTAGTCAACCATAGCTCAACTAATGAGGCTATCATGACACTGACTTAGAGCCATATCTTGAATTCTTCTATTGAGATCACACTCTCAAGATCTTGAACATATCATAATCTTCTCTTCAATTCGATGATCTTGATGCCAAAACTCAAGGTATAACTTTATCTTCATGGAATCCATACTTGAATCCAACATATGGACTACAAGCATGACCTATGTAATATTACTTCATATAAAACTCAATGAAAACATTAGTCCATAGGGATTGTCATTAATCACCAAAAGCACACATAGGGGAAATTACCCTTTCAACCCATCATATGGAACAATGATAACCGGATTACCGCGGAAAACCCATGGCCCTCCATCAATCACCCTCTCCCAATCTCCCAGCCACGAGAACTGGAAGGAATGCAAGTTCCCCTCTAGGGTTTTTTTCTTCACATCCTATGCAAGATCCCATGCTGAACACATGTTTTTGTAGAACCAGAAACTCGAATACTCCCCCTCTGTGAAAACCCTAGCAATGGCCAACCAACGGGTTGCCTCTGGTGGCGGCGGATTCTCTTCCTCAAAGACCACATCGTCTAGATCTTCCTCCCTTATTCCTAGTATCTTCATCATGGACTCAATCCCACCATCGTCCACAATGGACAAAGAGGAAGCACAATCTGTCACCATGGCTGAGACCACAGCGATCTCAAAACCCACGGTAGTTCCCCTCCTAGCGAACGCTGATGGACACGGGAATGATCAGAGATCGTCCTAGGCCCACTGTCTGCAGAGGGAGGAGCAGGTGATGTCTACGCACTTCTATTCTTGTAGACAGTTGTTGGGCCTCCAAGTGCAGAGGTTTGTAGAATAGCAGCAAGTTTCCCTTAAGTGGATCACCCAAGGTTTATCGAACTCAGGGAGTAAGTGGTCAAAGGTATCCCTCTCAAGCAACCCTGCAACCAAGATACAAGAAGTCTCTTGTGTCCCCAACACACCCAATACACTGTCAGGTGTATAGGTGCACTAGTTCGGCGAAGAGATAGTGAAATACAAGTGGTATGGATAATTATAAATGGTAACGGTGCCAGAAAATAGCTTTGATGGTGCGTGGTAGAGACTGAAGGCAAACTGAAATAAAGATGGAAGCAAGCAAACATGTAACAGATCTAGTTGCAAACGGTGTTTCAATGCTTGGAAACAAGGCCGATGGATCATACTTTCACTAGTGAACACTCTCATATAAATATCTTCTCTTCATGATAGTACTCTGAACTACTCTCCGGTTGGACACTCTAATCCATGGTAGGGCTATAACAGCACTCCTCAAAGTTCGCTTTCCCCATCTAGATAACCCCACACTGTCACCTTGAGTGCTAGATGGCTCCAACAAACACCACAATTTCATACAGACATCCAACTCCAAATATAACTCATAACAAGTATTTGTACTCTCTAGCTTAAGTGCCACCATGGTGCGCACACTGTCACTTTCACACACATGGGGAGAGTAGAGATCTATTAAAGCACTTGAGTAGCAAGGTAGATCTACTTGATTACAAAGCTCATGATCACAATATGATCATGCATAGAGAGATGAACACATAGCTACCGGTAGAACCCTTAGCCTCGAGGAAGAACTACTCTCTCATCATCATGGGAATCAGCAACGACGATGGAGATGGTGGTGGAGTCGATGGAGATGGCTCCAGGGGTAATTCCCTATCTCGGCAGGGTGCCAGAACAGAGACTTTCTATCCCCTGAATCTCCCCTTCGGTGGCGGCGACACTATGAAACTTTTCGTGGCTGGAGGCTTCATTATTTAGGGTTTCTGCATCAGATGCTTCTTATAGGCGAAAGGGCAAGGTCGGTGGAGGACGGAGGGGCCCACACCACCTGGTGGCGCAGCCAGGGGGACCCGCACCACCCTATGGTGCGGCCAGCCCTTGGCCCCTCTCCGTCTCGTCTTCTGGCTCCGCGAGTCTACCGGTAAAATATCAACTTTGGCTTTTGTCCCGTCCAATTCCGAGAATATTCATTTTCTAACTTTTCTGGAACCAAAAACAGCAGAAAACAGGCAATGGCACTGTGGCATCTTGTTAATAGGTTAGTCCCAGAAAGTGTATAAAAATACTCCAAATGTAGACAAAACATAAGAAAGTAGATACTAAACAAGCATGGAACATCAAAAATTATACATACGTTTGCAACGTATCAGCAGGTCAGGGGAAGGTACGGGCTCAATGACGGCATCGCTAGGGGCACCACGAGACATAGAAACCCTAATGTCAGGGAAATTATTACATCTATCTATACCTAATAATAAAGGAGGCAATGCTTCTGGCAATCAGCCTTTTGGATGATTTCCCTTCCATTAGACACAAAATTACCCACCAATGCCACCGGTAAGTCAAAATGGTTTGTTTTTTCTCCAAGTAGATGGACGTTCCCTACTTCCCCTCGCATCGGCTTTCTCCCAAGCCATAGTCCCCCAGGCACCCTGTGATCCACTCTGGTCCCTGCCGCCGGGCAGAGAAGGAAGGTCTAGCATGCAGGTCAGGGGCGATAGCCAAGACGAGGAGGAGCACAAGGTCCTAGTGATGCGTGGAGGGATCTGATCTGCATCTGTCCTAGCAGCAGCACCATCAGCTACTGCGAACCGGTGTTTCTCTGCGTGCTAACGACGGTGCAAATCTTGCCGCTCGACCTTCTCTACCCCGGTGCGCTACGCTCACTCAAGCTTCCCCACCTTCTCTCAACACCTCCGCCTATCCATGGAGGAGAGGCCTCCATTCCTCATGGGGCTCGAGGTTCTCACTGTTGCGGACCAAGCAGACGCGGGCGACGGCAGGCGTAGAAAATCATGATGGGGCGGCAGCCGGATATTGAGAGAAAGCCAAATATTAGGAGGTGGCTGGGTGGAGTGGTATTGAGAGCGAGACGAAGATTAGGAGGTGGCTAGGAATCTAGGCACGAGCGGGGTTGCTGATGGTCGAGGAAGAGAAGAGACAGGCTGCAAATCCTGACAGAGATAGTCGGGCCTCCACTCCTCATATTTTCTCAATCTTTTGTGGTAGCATTTTTTGGGGACGATAATGGCGGCAGCGGGATGGGGATGGGGGCGGCAACAACGAGATGAGGATGGTAGTGGAATCTGGTAGCGGGATGGGGATGGCAGTGGAGACAGGGTTCAGAACCTCCACAGATTCAATCGCTACCCAGTGGAATTGAACGAGGTGGTGCCTCGTGCTGGGAAACGGAGGGCGGCAAGGTGTGGTTGATGGAGAGGAGAGCATCGGGACATCGATGACGCGGTGCTTGTCCAGCGAGCGAGAGGTCGAGCACAACGGCATCGGGCACGCGTGCTACTTTGGGAGTCGAGCGAAGGGGACATCTCACGGAAGCCAGGAGGAGGGAGACGCCGCACTGGTGTAGGGGATGAAGAGGATGGGAGGGCGCTGATGCGGAGGCGAGCGGGTAGAGGTCATCCCGGAGCTACATGCTGACCCGGCTGAGAGCATTTCTAGCAGACACCCCATATTGGCCCCCATATAGCAATTTGGGCCAATATGCGGGTTTAGGCTATTTTTTTGGACAGGCCAGACACTGCATCGGTGGCCTGGCCCGGATATGTTTTCTAGGCCGCAACCCAAAACCGCTCTCGGTCGCTATATATCCTGTTCGGCGACGCGGATGCAGGTCAAACCCCATCCGCCTCGCCGCCACTTCTACTCCCACCGACGAGAAATCCGTCGCGCGCATTCCACTCTCTAGTGAGCAATCTGACAGATTTGCTTCCTCCCGCGCATGTTCGATCCATGGTGTCCGGTGGAGATCGAGGAGGCCGCAGCGGAGGGAGGGTGGGAGTGTCGGATCCCCTTCCTCCTGCGCCCGCAAGCTATCCGCCACCGAAGAGCTCGAGCGGGACCATCGGGCCTCCGACGCCGCGCGCATCCGCGGCTCCTACCGCTACCTCCACCATGGCCTCAAGCCGCCACACGCATTGGAGCGGCACGAATCGTGTTTCTACCGTGATCTTCAGGCATCGAGCTCCCACAATCTGCCGTCGTGCCTCTCCACCTACAGTGAGGCAGCGAGCTCCACCGATCCGCCCTCGCGCTGCCTCACCTACAACAAGGCGTCGAGCTCAGCCCCAGTGCCACGGTTCGACCCGGGCGACTATGCGGAGGACGACGACATTCTGATGCTCACCGCCAAGCTCGAGCTTGCCGCCCCAACGCTGATGGCCGGTGATTTTGTCCCCGACTCCGTCCTGGACACCGTCACGAAACTAGTCGAGGATCAGAGCCAATGTGAAGCCGAGAAGAACGAGGAATGGCTCCGCGAGCAGGCGACGCATGACACCTTCTACATCGAGCTCAACAATAGCGAGTGAGCTCCATCTTGATCCTTCGCTATGGCACAAAGCTCTCTGTTAGCTATTTGATCTCACTCTCCGATATATTACGAATTCAGTGGAAGATTTTCTGGATTACAGTCCGAATTGGGAATGACAAGTAGCTAAAACTATTACACGATGTGACACCGCTGCCGCCGATAGCCTTGATCCTGAGGATGCCTTCCTCCACGCCTGCTATGTGCCGTTTAAAGCATAGCCTGGTCTGCACTTGTCTCAGTTTGCCTAATCTGGGCCAAAGAACCTTCGGCTGGGCTAGTCTAGTGGGCTTGTGTCTGTGCAGGACTAGTCCAGTGTCACCTCCATCTGTCACTGGCCCGTTATGTTGTCTAACATCCCCTCCTCCTTGAGTCACGGATTTCCCCCAAGACGGTGCTAGAGGAAATCATTGCTAAAGTTCTTGCCTGCCTTCCGAGGTTATATCAGTGATAGTAGGATCTGACCATTGGATTTGCCCTTGCTCGCGTCGTCCCGTCGGGCCACGACGCCAATGTTGAGCCAGAATCTTCACAGGTATAACAAGAGTATCAGTAAGTGAAGGAGGAGTAATGGTGGCTGATGTACCTGGGAGGAGAACTTTGCGGAGCTGCGACATGTGCAAGACAAGGTGGATCCTAGAAGTAGGTGGTAATTCTACTTCATAGGCCACCGGATTGATGGTGCAGATGATTTTGTAAGGGCCGAAATACTTGAATGCTAGCTTATGGTTCGCTCTTTTTTCCGCTGATGATTGTACTTAAGGCTGCAGTTTGATGAATACCTCATCTCCAGTGTTGAAAATTCACACAGATATCTTCTTATTAGCTTGGTTTTTCATCTATTGTTTCGCATGGTGTAGATTATGTTGGAGTAGTTGTTGCATCCGCTGCCTCTCCACCAACCAATCTTCCAAAGATGGAGCTGTGCAAGTCGATGTAATATTAATCCCCCAATGCCTTGGTTCTCTGCCATGCAGAGCCATAAATGGTGACATTTTGATTGCGAGTGTTCACTGGTGTTATACCAGTATTCAGCCAATGACAAGTACGGAATCCACTTATGAGGTGTAGCATGTGTGAAGCACCCGAGATAAATTTTGAGACATTGATTGACACGTTCCGACTGGCCATCTTTTTGAGGATGGTAGGCTGAACTCATCCTCAATTCATTTCCCATGCGAGTAAACAGTTCCTTTCAAAATTTACTTGTAAAGATTGGATCTCTGTCAGATATCATGATTTCTGGCAGGCTGAGCAACTTGACCACATTGTCAAGGACAAGAGCCGCTACCTTAGCAGCAGCAGTGAATGGGTGGTGCAAAGGAATAAAATATGCATAGTGGGTGAACTTGTCCACAACCACCATTATGATGTTGGCCAGACCTGATGTGGATAGTCCCTCAATAAATTCCATGGTGATAGTTTTCCATGCAGCATTAGGAGTGGGTAATGGTTGTAGTAGGCCTAGGTACTTGACTCTTTCAAGTTTTGCTTGTTGGCAGGTCAGACAAGATTGCACAAATGCTTTGACCTGTTTCTTCATCTTTGGCCATGAAAATAGTTTCCTTAGCTTGCTGTAAGTAGCAGAAAAGCCAGAGTGGACTCCAATCTTGCTAGCATGGAAGGCTGTCATGATCTTCTCTTGCAAGGGAAGTGAGCCTCCAAGCCAAATCCTATTCTTGAAATATAGGATATTGTCCTTCAGGGTAAACCTTCCTTTGGGGTGAGGAGTTTTTCCTAGGATTGTTACCAATTTGCTAGCCTGGGGGTTAGATTGATAAGTCTGTTGAATTTCTTCTAACCAAGTAGGTTGACATGTGCTTATTGCTTGGATGGATGCATTGTTCACATGATTCATGCGAGAGAGTGCATCAACTGCATTGTTTTCTCCTCCCTTTCTATAGTAGATCTTGTACTGTAATCCCAGTAGTTTGATGAAAGCTTTCTATTTCCAAATGACAGGCGCTGATCCTGAAGATGAACGAGATTCTTCTGATCTGTTCGAATGATGAATTCCCTGTGTTGTAGGTAAGGTCGCCACTGTTCGACTACCATTAGTATGGCCAAGCACTCTTTCTCATACGTGGAGATGCCTCGGTTGCAAGGGCCGAGAAGTTTACTCATGTATGCCACTGGATGACCCTCTTGCTGAAGGATAGCTCCTACCCGGCTTGTAGAAGTTAGGTAATTGTAGGATCGGAGCTTCGACCAGTTTCTATTTGGGGAGCTAGAAAGTAGTGTCTGTTTCTGATGTCCACAGGAATTGTGTATGTTTCTTTAGCAGGTTAAATAGTGGTCTTGCGATGATGCCAAAATGATGCACAAACTTGCAGTAGTAACTGGCGAGACCCAAGAAACTTCACACCTTCCTTGCTGTTCACTGGTGTTGGCCAGCTCGCCACCTTCGCAATCTTGGAAGGATCATAGGAGACGCCTTGCTGATCAATCACGTGTCCCAGGTACGCAACGTGTTGCTGGCTAAAGGAACATTTGGATAGCTTAACCTGCAATTGGTCGCGACGTAGTAATTCTAGCACGGTTGTTAGATGCAAGACATGGTCCTCCAATGAACTACTATAAACCAAGATGTCATCGAAGAAGACAATGACACACTTGCGCAATAGCAGCCTCAGCGTCGTGTTCATTGCCCCTAGAAATGTTGCCGGTGTGCCCGCCAAGCCGAAAGGCATCACCTTGTACTCCCAGTAGCTAGAGTGAGTCTGAAATGCTGTCTTGAATTCCTTGTCGGGGCCAGTCTGATTTGGTGGTAACCGGCGCGAAGATCCAATTTTGAGAACCAGCGTGCTCCCGCGAGTTCGTCAAGAAATTCATCAATAATTGGGACTGGGTACTTATTGATGATTGTCATAGAATTGAGATTGCGGTAATCAACGCACAACCGCCATGTTCCATCCTTTTTGCGCAGAAGGATTGATGGTGATGAGAATTGACTGGTACTTCTCTGAATAATTCCAGATTCTAACAGTTTCATGACTTGCCGCTCTATTTCTATTTTAAGCTCTGGTTTATGGCGATAAGCATGAATGTTGACTAGTTGTGCACCGGGCATGAGAGGAATGTGGTGATCATAGTCCTATCTTGGGGTATCCCAGTTGGCATAGCGAACACATCTGAGAATCCAGTCAACAAATAAGAAATTGCATCTAGCATTACTTCTTCATTATGCACAGTGTCGTCTGATAGCTCTGAAATATAGCCATCTACGTCCACATTTAAACTGGATATTATTCATACTTACGATGAAATATCTCTCTAAACCCTGCCACTAATGCCTAAATTTAGAGGGGTATGCAATCCTTTCTTTTATACTTTTGAAGATGGGAATCACTACATTAAAGTCAAAGACCAGAAGAAACCAAGAGCCGTAAAGCATAGGCAGACGCTTTAACGACCAACTATACGACCGGAGCAAAATTCCGACCATATAGCTCTGGTCGTATAGTGGGCGCCGCCACCGTTAGGCCAAACAATAACAACTTTCGTGAAGGGACCCCTATATAAAGAAGTCTCAGGCGACGAGAAAATAAGCCAGGCCTCGCCAAAAAGTCTCTGCCACAGATCACTAGCTGCCTCCAGATCTCAAAACCCTTCTCTGTCTCCATAGCCATATTCCACCACTTGTAATAGTAGATCTCTTCTTCGATTGGTGAAATTTTAAGACAATTGCTATCAATCTTATGATTTTCATTACAATGTTTGTGATTGTTGATCTCATCTCTATGTGTGAGTAATTCTCCTTGGGCTAAGGGCTTCGGCCTAGCCACGTAGCGATTATGCATGTTATTTATCATAGATGAGATCGTGTATTAGTTTGTATGACATGATGATTATTGTATCCTCTCTTGCCTCAATCCAAGGACTTGTAGGTACCCAAGACCCCGAGGGTTGAGCCAGGTATAGGGAGTATGAGTAATGACTGATCTGCAGGTTGGGAACCCCAGTGACAGAAGGGGTAGTACGGATGTATGTGAGGGATTTGCTTGGGATTAACGGTGACATCACTATGCATATCATTAGTTCTCTTTCTTCTATGGATGAGACTAGTACGTTATTGCTATAAGCAGTTGCGAAGGTAATAGCAATTATGGATGCACTGCCCACATATAATTTATCTTGCTCTAACAAGTACATGCATACTTTATTTCTATCTTTTATTCTCATCAGATGTTTTGCATAGCTACAGGTGAAACTGAACGCCCTAGGCCCTCTCTCTCTCTATCATCGACAACAACAAAAATACGCAAGCAATTGGTCCGCTAAAAACACAAAAGTAATTCTAAAACTCCTGAAGGTTTGTTAAAGTAACTTCACTACACATTCGCTACCTGAGGATTCGATAACCTAGGTCTACTAGGGAGAAAGAAGCTATACTACATCCGTAATCCGGATCAAAGGTATCAACCCTTTTTCTGGCGCCGTTGCTGGGGAAGCAATAGCTACCCTGGTGAGGTTATTAGGAACCTTGCTAGTTTTAATTTTTTTTTAAATTTTGTTAGTTTGCTTTTAGTCTTTATTTGATAAACCAAAAAAATTAGTTAGCCTTTAAATTATTGCTTTTACTAGTATAATTCTCTGTTTAAGAAAAACCAAAAACATAGGAAATATGGCTAAAAAGAAGCTTGGAGAGTTTGCTACTCCCTACAATGATTATTTGCGTACTCCTATTACTCAGCCAACAATTGATGCTGATGACTATGAAATTAAGCCCCATTATTTAAGCTTGGTTCAACAGAATCAATTTGGGGACTCTGCTATTGAAGACGCAGGTATGCACTTGAATACTTTCACTGAAATATGTGATATGATGCGTATAAAAGATGTTGACCCTAATGCGGTCAAATTGCGTATATTTCCTTTCTCTCTAAGAGGGAGAGCAAAAGAATGGTTGCTATCTTTGCCTAGAAATACTATTACATCATGGGTGGGATGTACTTCTTTATTTATGACTAAATTTTTCCCACCTACAAAGATTATGCAACTCCGATCTAATATTACTAGCTTTAGACAGGAAGAGCGTGAGCCACTAGCGCTTGCATGGAAGAGGATGAAAGAATGCTTAAGAAACTGTCCTAGTCACGGGATAGAAGATTGGTTAATCCTCCATTTATTTTATAATGCTCTTAATCCTATGTCTAAGTCTATGCTTGATACTACAGCTAGAGGAACATTTATGAATAAACACATTATCGAAGCAAAGCAACTGTTAGACAATATGCAAGATAACCATGCTCAATGGCATGTGGATAGATCAAACACGAAGAATGTGAACTCCATCTCACCACAAGAAAATGAAGAACTCAATGCTAAGTTGGATGAGCTCATATTAGCCTAAAAGGTAAGAAAACCCAGGTAAGAGCTACCCCTGAAACGAATATTGAAGAAATATATTTCATAGCTCGTAATGATTATAACCCTGCTTGGAAGAAGAATTATAATCCTAATTTTCAGAAACACTATTCTAGTCCTGCAGGTAATCCTAATAATAACATGGGAACTAGTAATGGTAGTCTCCAAGAAACACTTAAGTCTTTTATAGACTCACAAAATGAACAAAACAATATTCTTGTTAAAATGATGGAGAACCATGATGATATGCTTGGTAAATTATCTAACCAAGCTGTTAGTTTGAGAAATGATTTACAGGCCCTCCAAGAAAGAACGAGGATCGTTGAGGCACCATCGAAGGAATAACCGAGAGTCAAACTCTCATTCTAGCTAAATTTGTAGGTAAAGTCAAGCCCAATCCTGTTGAAGAACTCAAAATGATGAGGATCCAAAGAGCCTGAAGAACTTGACTATAGTAATGCCCCTTCACCAAGCTACACCATCGAAGACCTCGTAAAGAGGATCAACGTCAAAATTCTGGTAAGTGAAGGCAATGATGAAGCCATGTATCAACACTTTGTTGATCAAGTAGCAATTAAGGTACACGAGCTTGAATAGGAATACAAGAAAATCGCTGAAAAGTTACCTGTTAAACTAGATGACATATTTGAGCCTACTATTAAGATTAAAATTGGAACCAATGAGATAGCTGCACTTTGTGATCTAGGTGTAAGCGTCTCAACAATTCCAAAGAGTCTTTTTAACAAGTTAAATCTTGGCTCCTTTGAAATCACTGAATTAAAATTGAATCTAGTAGATTCTACCTATAAACAAGCTGTAGGAAATAAGGAGAACACTTTAGTTTACATTAAAGATTATCCTGCTCTAATTGACTTCATTATTGTTGACATGCCTGAAGATACTGTTGCTCCTATTATATTAGGATGTCCTTTCTTAAGAACTATTAAGGCTTTGATTAACCTCCATGAAGGGAACATGAAGCTGCAATTGCCTTCGCACGATCCTTTTGTTATTCATTTCCTCAGGAAGAAGAAAGCCAAGCATGATGAAAAGGAGGCCATCACTTTGAAGACCAATTACTTTGGAGTGGGTGTTCCACTCATCTGGCCCAAGTGAGTATCGTCAAGGTCAACCTATTGACCGTAAAAGAGCGCTCCATGGGAGGCAACCCATGTTAAATAAAGGTTTGAGTTAAGTTTTTAGTTTTTAGTTTTTAGTTTAAGTTTATGTTTAATAAAGAGTGCTAGAAAACTCCATTTGAGGAAAATAAGTTCAGTAGTACTTAAAATTCTGCTACATACATGTTGTTGTTGGTCGACAATATTTATTGTCAATTTTCTGTCATAAACAAGGTATACCACTAAGTTACAGGAAAATAAGCAATTCTCGAAGAAACAGATTTTTTTTGATGCACACAGAGAGTTTAACGACCAACTATATGGTGGGAATAAAAATTCCGGCTGTATAGTTATGGTCATATAGATATCTTTGTCATCGACAATTTTTCCTTTAAAATGTACTAAGAGTTTAACGAACAACTATATGGTGTGAATGAAATTTCTGGCCATATAGCTCCGGTCATATAGATATCGGTGCCTCCATACGGATTCTTTTCTAATGTACTGATAGTTTAACGACCAACTATACGGATGGAATAAAAATTCGGCCGTATAGTTCCCGTCGTATAGATATCGATGCCTTTGTATATTTTCTTTCCTAGGGACAGACAGTTTGACGACCAACTATATGGTGGGAACATATTGTTCCGGCTGTATAGCTGCGCCACCAGGAGGAAACCCTAAATTTTTGACAGAAGGCCAACTATACGGTGGGAACACAATGTTCCGGCCGTATAGTTGCGCCTGTATAGATGCGTCCGACCATAAAATCGCATGGGAAGGTACCTCCAACTCCAAAACTTCAATCATTTTTCTCTCTTCTATCTCCAAACTCTCTCAAAACCTCAAAAGATCTTCATCTCTACTCAATTTCGTTCGATTTCCTCACACACAAGTGATCTACGGTATGTTTCTCCCCTTGTCGTGGTATTCCCGACGAGTACGCCATGGCAGGGTCCTCACAGTGCGTGTTTAGAGATGTGGGGTAAGGCGGAAAGTTGGCAGGTACAAGGCAACACATCTTACCCAGGTTCAAGTCCCACAATGGTGGCAGAACTCTACTCCTGCTATAAATCACTATAATGGCAATACACCAAGTTACAGAGATAGGTTCGTTGTGCGAGGTGTTGCACGTTGTACGTAGCAATCTCAGAGATTGTCGTGCCCTAAAGGATCCCACAGGCCCGGCTTATAAAGGCACCAAAACCTAGGGTTTATAGGGAAAGGTCCTTGTCGGACAAGGTAAAGAGTCCTACACTAATACGAACTAGTCTTTCATGTCTTACACTCCAAGGCTCCGAGTACGTCGGTGACTCCTGCATAGCCTTCCTTTATCCGGCATGGGCCTCCCGTCTGGATCCATCTAACTGGGTCGCCCAGCAGGCCATAGGACCTACTACCAACTATGGGCCACCCGGGTTAGGCGGATTGGTGACATACTATGAGGATACCCATTTAACATATCCCCAACAGTAGCCCCCGGAGGACTTTGAAATCTTGCGCCGTCTTGCCCACTAATCTTTGAATATCCCGTCTAAGTGATGCCGATAATTCATCAAGCAATATCTCAAAGATCTCTTAAAGAACCCTGCAATCCTCTTCGGCTTTGCAATGTAGCTGGAGATTCCTTGAGCCTTTGTTTCCAGAGTCGGACAATCTCCGTCTTTGATGGAATCTTCAGACGTGACACTTCACTGCAACTGTCAAGAAGACGGCGTAGGGTACAGCCTACGCTACCTCGAAACTCACAGAAATAGAAAATTAATCATCAGCTATTTTCACACACAGGAAATCTGAAACGACGAAGCGGCAAAGATGGAGGACATGGCGAAATTAATGCGCACGTTCGTCTCGACGTCAGCAATGCTCCATCCATTAGATCCCTTAGCACGAATCTTGACACGGGATCTATATATTTTCGCCGCGGTCAGTTTATTTTATTTTTACCCACATTCGCTTCCTCTTTAGTGTCTTCCTCTAGCCGTGCGCCCGTTCGAGCTCCTCTGCAGAAACCCTAGGCAGAGCCCCTTTTCTCTTCCATGTACTCCTCGTCGCAATGGCCTCCAGCAGCTCCATCCCTTTGATGGCGGCAACCCCCGAGGCTATTTGATACTTTCGATTCGGATTACGGATGTAGTATAGCTCTTTTTTCCTAGTAGACCTAGGTTATCGAATCCTCGGGAAGCGAATGCGTAGTGAAGTTACTTTAACGGACCTTCGGGAGTTTTAGAATTCCTTTTGTGTTTTCACCGGACCAGTAGCTTGTGTATTTTTGTTGTTGTCGATGATGGACAAAGTGGGCCTAGGACGTTTGGTTTCAACTGTAGCTATGCAAAAACATCTGATGGAAATAAAAGATAGAAATAAAGTATGCATGTACTTGTTAGAGCAAGATACATTATATGTGGGCAGTGCATCCATAATTGCTATTCCCTTTGCAACTGCTTATAGCAATAACCTACTACTCTCATCCATAGAAGAAATAAAACTAATGATATGCATAGTGATGTCACCGTTAATCCCAAGCAAATCCCTCACATACAACCATACTACCCCTTCTGTGATTGGGGTTCCCAACCTGCAGATCAGTCATCACTCATACTCCCTATACTTGGCTCAACCCTCGGGGTCTTGGGTACCTGACAAGTCCTTAGATTTAGGCAAGAGAGGATACAATAATCACCGTGTTATACAAACTAATACACGATACAATCTATGATAAATCGCATGCACAATTGCTACATGGCTAGGCCGAAGCCCTTAACCCAAGGAGAATTACTCACACATAGAGATGAGATCAACAATCACAAACATTGTAATGAAAATCATAAGATTGATAGCAATAGTCTTACAATGTCGCCAATCGAAGAAGAGATCTACTATTACAAGTGGTGGAAGATAGCTATGGAGATGGAGAAGGGTTTGGAGATCTGGAGGCGGCTTTCTAGCGAGGTATGGCTTCTAGGGCGTGGTATCTCTCTGTTTTCTCGTCGCCTGAGGCTTCTTTATATAGGGATCCCTTCACGAAAGTTGTCCTGTTTGACCTAACGGAGGCGGCACCAACTATATGACCGGAGCTATACGGTTGGAATTTTTGCTCCGGCCATATAGTTGGTCGTTACGGCATCTGCCTTCGCAGGACGGCTCCTGGTTTCTTCTGGTCGAAGGAAATATCGTATATTTGACTTTAATGTAGCGATTCCCTCCTTTAAACGACATTATATGCACAGGAAAAATACAAGAACAAAGGACTGCATACCCTTCTGAATATTAGCATTATTGGCAGGGTTTAGAGAGATATTTCATCAAAAATATGATTAATATCCAGTTTAAATATGGACATAGATGGCTATATTTCAGAGCCATCAACCTCCCCAAGCTTAAACTTGATTGTCCCGAGCAAGAAAACCAAAATCAAAAAGGAACTCAGCATTTAAACTGAAATAACGAGATGGTGATCTTATTCATGATTAATAGTCTCATGTTTCCTCCACTTTCATAAATCTGAAAACCTTCAGCATAGATAGAGTAATGGCAAGCATATCATACGGGTTTCATACATCCCTATAGCATGGCAAAATTATTGTAAGCATGGATGATTCAAATGAGTAAATTTTATTCCATGTCAAGTAATCAACTCATAGGCTTGCCTTTGAACAGTAAAGGTTAATCATGTAAATTAAGAGTGTGAGAGGTGTCATGAAAAGCATATATACTAGAGTATCTCAATTGTCCCACATCAATGAATCAAGACTTTGCAAGCACTACTTTTCTATTCACTGTCCTTCAAAAATTTCAGTTTTTAAGTAATTGAGAGCATGCCAAAGATTTTTTTAGTTTATCGAGCTATGATGGATACTCATGGCATCACTAAGGTTTTTGTTCCTTTTGCATAATGATTACTCATAACAGCCAGAGGAGTGATTCCATCATGATTACAACTACCTGGGAGTGCCAAGAATCTTACCCACTATAGCATTGCTGCTACAAGTGTTTAATTAACTCATAGCCGAAATCTAGGAGTTTCCTCCATGAAGATCGTTCATAGGCTAGCGGAGTTGTTGGCATCCCATGAAGTTTGACACGCATAAAGCTATATCATTCTTATGATTAACAAGTCAAACTTTGGCATGCTCGCAAAAACCGCTAAACATTAATTCAATCGAACAAATCCTTTCAAAGAGAGCTATTAAGTCAATCAACATTTTCAGTGGTATCAAGTGTCTCAAGAAATAAGCCTTCAAGACTAAACACTACAACACCCAAGCCTTCAATTGTGAGACTTTTTCTTATTACAATTGTTTAGCAATTTTAGGCAAGACTTGGTTAATTACGAGAGCTAGAACAAAATGAGCCCAATTAAATACCCATGCAAACGACAATCTTACTATGATACAAAGACTCACTCCACCAATATAATATTGCAACATTTACTACTAACTAGCATGGGGAGTTGTAAGGCATACCTCTCATGTTTGGTTCCACTTCTACTTCCTTTTTTATTTGTTTCTTGGAAACTCGAAGTCGATCACTCTCCTGCAAACATACGAAGACCTCGGGGCAACAAGAAAAGGAAGAGGGAGAATAAGGAAAAATGGAGAAATATTTTTGTGATTTTTAAGAGAGGGAAATAGAGAATAGAAAATTGGCGGCAAAGATTGGCTAGAAAATTTCGAAAGCAAATAAAAAGAACTAAAGATAAAGTGTTGGGGAAACCAACACAAGTACTTATACACTAAAATAAAAACATAACCTCAAAAAATAAAAGCAAATGAATGCCAAATAAAGATACATGAGGAAACTTCCCCAAGCTTAGGCTTTTGCAAACCCTTCAAATCATTATGGTGGTGGGAAAAAGTCGTTACTCTAGTTTGCGAATTGAGTGGAGAGGTTACTTGTTGATTCTCCGAGGTTCAAAGAGAGGTTGTGCATCCTCTCCATAGTCCCTTCAAGTCCTTGAAAATCTTGGTATATGGCGAACCGGGTTTGTGGCTACTCCTCTTCTTGGTGAGGAACTTCTTTCTTCTCCTCTTGGTCCTCATCCTCTTTAGTAATCTCCTCCTCAGGTTGGTACTGCTCAACCTGCACATCATGTAGCAAATGTCCTTCCTTGATAGAGAAAATACCATTAGGCAAAGTAGCAGGGTAGATACGCCTAGCTCCAGCAATATGCAGGTAATAAACACCACCTCCCATAGTGAGCATTCCACAAGCCCTCAAGGTGGAGAAACCAACACGTGTCTCACCTAGTATGGGTTGCAAGTCACCTAGATCGATGTATAGGGTGGTGGAAAGCACGGTGACGACGCCTCCTTCAGTGATTGGACCTTAGCTTTGGGAGGCTTGCTGCTCTAGGTAGCGCACAAGGATGGCGCCCAAGTTGAGTGACAGGTTGCAGTTGATGTAAGAAGCCTTGGCGAGGACTAGGATGTCCTCCTCGTTGAGTCTCGTAAACTCATTACGTGCCTACAAGGTGTTAGCAATAACATAGAACAAACAGCGAATTGCAGGATGTTGAATATTTTTCCCCTTGTTCACTCTACTAGTGAAGCTCATTCCATTATAGTATTGATCAGGGGAAGGAATTAAGCCAGTAAAGGATGCACGTAGAGCATGAACATCATTGTTTGGCAAATTAAAGCATGCACACCATTGATCTAATGTTAAGGTGTAGTTTTTGTTCATCAGACGGAAAGAAATAGTATCCTCTCCTTGCCATAGTTTAACAGTGCTTCGCAATGAACTTAGGAATTCAATGGTTAAGCGGCAATAAGTAGGTACATCATTGTACACAAAGTTTTGCAGGCCAGCTCTATTGCAAAGTAAATTAAAGTCATCAGAAATACCAAGTTGGTTCAATATAATGGGGCAAGCCCACTTGGTGGCCTTCACTTTGCGGTTCTTGATCTTGTTGAAGTGTTCATGATAAGCCTAATCCCTAAACCGTATCCCCATACGTTCTTGGGTGATTGCCCGAGAAGCGCTAGCACGAGTTTGGCTCCTTGTGTTCATCTTTGTAGATCACTTCCCGTGCGATTTTATGGTCGGACGCAACTATACGGGCGGAACATGCGTTTCGACCGTATAGTTGGCATTCTGTCAAAATATTAGGTCTTCCTCCTGGCGGTGCAGCTATACGACAGCAACTATACGGGCGGAACAAAACATTTCGGCCGTATAGTTGGTCGTTAAACTGTCTGTCCCCGTGAAAGAAAATTTGCAAATGCCTCGATATCTATACGACCAGAACTATATGGCCAGAATTTGTATTCCCACCGTATAGTTGGTCGTTAAACTGTCTGTACATAAGAAAAAAAATTGTACGGAGGCATTGATATCTATACGGCTAAGACTATACGGCCGGAATTTTTATTCCCGCCGTATAGTTGGTCGTTAAACTCTTAGTACATATTGCAGAATTTTTTTTGATGACAAAGATAACTATACGACCAGAGCTATATGGCCGGAATTTTTATTCCCACCGTATAGTTGGTCGTTAAACCGTTTGTATGCATCAAAAAAATTCTGTTTTTTCGTAAACTATTTCTTTTCCTGTACTTAGTGATATACCTTGTTTTTGATAGAAAATTGACACAAAATATTGTCGACCAACAATAGCATGAATAATGCAGAAATTCAAGTACTACCAAATTTCTTTTCTCCAAATGGAGTTTTCTAGCACTCTTTATTTAATATGAACTTAAACTAAAACTAAAAAACTTAACTCAAACCTTGATTTATCATGGGTTGTCTCCCATGGACCACTTTTTTAGGTCAATAGCTTGACCTTGATGATATTCACTTGGGCCAGATGAGTGGAACACCCACTCCAACATAATTGGCCTTTAAAGTTATGGCCTCCTTCTCGTCATGTTTTGCTTTCTTCTTCCCGGGAAATGAATAACAAAAGGATCCCAAGAAGGTAATTGCAACTTCACGTTCCCTTCATGAAGATTAATTAAAGCTTTTATAGTTCTTAAGAAAGGACGACCTAGTATTATAGGAGCAACAGTGTCTTCGGGCATGTCAACAATAATGAAATCAGTAAGAGTAGGACATCCTTTGATGTAAACTAAAGTGTTCCCCTTAATCCCTACAACTTGTTTGTAGGTAGAATCTGCTAGATGTAATTTTAATTCAGTAATTTCAAAGGAGCCAAGATTTAACTTACTAAAAGACTCTTTGGAATTGTTGAGACGCTTGCACCTAGATCATAAAGTGTAGCTATCTCATTAGTTCCAATCTTTATCTTAATAGTGGGCTCAAATATGTCATCTAGTTTAATAGGTAACTTTTCAACGATTTTCTTATATTCCTCTTCAAGATCGCGTACCTTAATTGCTACTTAATCAACAAAGTGTTGATACATGGCTTCATCATTACCTTCACTTACCGGAATTTTGACGTTGATCCTTTTTACGAGATCTTTGATGGTGTAGCTTGGTGAAGGAGCATTACTATAGTCAAGTTCTTTAGGCTCCTCCCTTTGGATTCTCATCATTTTGAGTTCCTCAACAGGATTGGGCTCAACTTATCCTACAAATTTAGCTAGAATGAGAGTTTGTCTGATTTATCCTGCTTGAGCCTAAGCACCAGATCCCCCTCTTTAAACGAGCGATGCTTTACGTGGTGACTATGGTAGCCACGCAGCTTCTGTTGGTAGATGTCGGATCTCTAGCATGCCAGTATGTTCTCTTCTTCAAGTAGGTCCACAGATAGGCGTCTGGATTCTTCAGCGTCATCCTCCTTGTAGGCAGAAACTCTTGGTGCATCATGGAGGATGTCGGATGGGAGGATCGCTTTTGCTCCATAAACCATGAAGAAAGGAGTCAAGCCGGTGGATCTGTTGGGTGTTATTCGTAAACTCCACAAGATAGATGGTAATTCCTCTGCCCAGGCTCCAGCTTCTCTACGTACCGGTGCCTCTAAGCGTGGCTTGATTCTGTGCAGAATTAGTCCATTGGCCCTTTCAACTTGCGCATTTGACTGTGGGTGTGCCACATATGCTAGGTCAAGGCGAATGCCTTTTTCATGACAGTATTCCTCAACTTCTCCGAGAGACAAATTTCTGCCATTGTTAGTGATGATGTTGTGCGGGAGACCAAATCTCGCCACTAGATCCCGGAAATTTTTAGGGTTGTTGCCCCATCAAGCTTTCTAATGGGTTTAGCTTCAATCTATTTTGTGAATTTTTCCACTGCTACTAGCAAGTGTGTGAATCCACAGGGTGCTATCTGCAAAGGTCCCACCATGTCCAGCCCCTAGACTGCAAACGACGAATATTGGTATGGTTCGCAATTCTTCAGCTAGAACACTTGGTTGTATTGCATAAAACTGACACCCAAGGCATGTTTGTACCAACTTGTCAGCATCCGCCTTGGCAGTTAACCAGTAGAATCCTTGTCGGAAAGCCTTAGCCACCAACGATCAGGGAGCGACATGGTGCCCGCAATCTCCGAGATGTATTTCTCTAAGGATTTTAATACCTTGTTGCCGGGAGATGCATCGAAGGAAAACTCCTGTGGTACTTCTTTTGTAAAGCTGTCCGTCAATGATGACGTAGCCTTTTTCTCTACATACTATTTGCTGGCTTTTGACTTTGTCGGCGGGCAAAGTTCCGTCTTTTAGATAGTCCATGAACGGTTTTGTCCAAGCCAGAGAGGTCACTGTTACTGTATTAACAAATGAATCCACTATATCCGGGTTGTCGGGGTCCGCTCCCTTCACGGACGGGGTCCGTAAATGTTCTAGGCAAACGCCTAGCAAAATTGGTCGATGAGCCGATCCAAGCTTTGATAGCAAATCTACCGCCTCATTCTCCTCCCTTTTGACGTACTTGACTTCGTATCTGTCGAAGTACTTGGCTATTTCGTCTACTTCATCTTGATATGCCGCCACCATAGGGTTCCGTGCGTTCCATGTGGCAGCTACTTCCTGGGAAACCAAGTCGGATTCTCCACAACAAATTATGCGCTTGATGCCAATATCTTTGGCTATGCGAAGTCCATGAATGAGGGCCTCATACTCCGCCATGTTGTTGGTAGCATTGAAGTGAATCTGCAGGACGTATTGCAACTTTTCTCCTATTGGTGATTGTAATAATACACCAGCCCCTGAGCCGTGGAGTAGCTTTGATCCGTAAAAGTGCATGACCCAATATTCTGGCTCTGACATAGGAGTGTCTTCTGGCAGTTCTGTCCAATCTGCGATAAAATCCGCAAATGCTTATGATTTGATAGCGTCGCGTCTCTTGTAGGTGATTTCAAAGGCGGCAAGTTCAATGCCCCACTTTGCCACTCTCCCTGTAGCGTCGCTGTTGTTGATGATGTCGGACAGTGGAGCTTTGCTTACCACTGTGATAGGGTGCTCCTGGAAACAATGCCTTAGCTTGCGTGAAGCAAGGAAAACTCCATAAGCTATCTTCTGGTAGTGTGGGTAACGCTGTTTGGATTCTGTCAAGACCTTGCTTACATAGTAAATGGGCCGCTGAACTCCATATTCGTGCGTTGGTTCCTTGTGCTCCACCATGATGATGATGCTGATTACTCGATTGGTTGCCTCCATATAAACTAACATAGGCTCCCTTGACACCGGTGCTGCAAGTATTGGTGGGGAGGAGAGTATTCTCTTCAACTCCTGAAGTGTTGTGTCAGCCTCGTCCGTCCATGTGAATTTGTCCGCCTTCTTGAGCAACTTGTAGAGCGGCATAGCCTTCTCACCAAGTCGGCTGATGAACCGGCTTATTGCTGTAGCGCAGCCTGTGAGCCTTTGTATGTCCTTTAGGCATGTCGGACGTTTGATGTCGAGGATGGCCTTGATTTTCCCTAGGTTCACCTTGATTCCACAATGTGAAACAATGAAGCCCAACAGTTTGCCAGAGGGTACCCAAAGACGCACTTCTTGGGGTTCAGCATCATGTTGTATTTCTTTGCCTATAGCCCTTCGTCTTTCATCACCAAAACGTTGTAGAGGTTGCTTCACCAGTTTGGCATTGGGATCAATATTCAAGCTATGCTCGGCAAGTTCCCTAGGTACACCTTTCATGTCGGCAGGTTGCCAGGCAAAGATGTCCCTATTCTCACGGAGGAACTCGATGACCGCGCTTTCCTATTTGGGATCCAGGTCTGTGCCAATGGTGGTGGTCTTGGAGGAATCTCCTTCAACAAGGTCCACCGGCTTGGTCTTGATGGTGGCCTTGAATGCAGGTTCGGCAGCAGTTATCTGCCTTTTCAAAGCTGCATCTCCGAGGCATCGACCTGTTTCTAGATCTCCTTGAACTCCTCACCATAGAGGACTGCTTCGGCGATGGCGGCCTCACTGAGCTCGCACTCCCATGCCTTGGTGACGCTTCCGTCAATGGTGATGATGTTGTTTGGTCTGGGAATCTTGAGCTTGTTGTGGACAAAGCATGGCCTTGCAAGGAAGGAGTGGAAGATGTCACGTCCAAAGATGATGTGGTACACACTCTTGAAAGGCACCACTTCAAAGGTCATGCATTCTTGGCGGTAATTGTTAACATCGCCAAAAGCGACCGGAAGGGTGATGCAGCCCAAGGAATTTGCTTGTCAGCCGGGGACAACCCCATGGAACACGGTGTTGCTCTTCCTTAGTTGGGTCTCCATCAAGTTCATCTTGTGCAGTGTATCTAGGTACATGATGTTGATGTTGCTTCCACTGTCCACAAGGCACTTGGTGAACTCTGTGTGGTCAATCAAAGGGTTGATGACCATGGCATACTGGTTCTCCGTTGGGATAAGGTCAGGGTGATCCTTCCTATCCCAAGTAATTGGAAATTCCGACCACCTAACGTACTAGAGAACTTGTAACATCCCCAAACTTAATCCAAGGTTAATCAAGATCAAATCTACCCAATTTAGGGTTAACAAAACTTTTCCATTTAAAATAATTAAGCATTCATATGTGTATGCATTTAAATTAGGAGTTGATTTGAATTGCCATGTTTGAGTGATCCATTGGTTGTAAAATGATTCTAAGGTGAATTAAACATCATCTAGATCATTTCCAAACATATCCCAGAGAAAAAGAAATCAAAAACAATAAAATAAGGAAATGGTCATTTGTGCCATTTTAACTAACTAGGACACTTTGGGTGTTCCTAGGACTCAAATGCCAACAGAGAAAATTGTGGTTCTTTGCGCTCCTTGCTAGTACAAGTAGTGTTGTGCCAAGGCCCACTTTGTGATCTCCCAAAATCATTCAAACTCTAATTTTAAATGACATTTGAAAATTGAATCTAGTGTATGTATCAAGATCACACTAATTCAAAAACCACTCAAATGAACTCCATTTTAAAATCCCAAGCAAACCTAGATGCTTTAGCATAAGATACATCACTCCACCAAAAATTAACTCAAAATTCAAACAAAAGTTTCTTGCGGCCATTTGATCGAACACCTTGTAAGCAGAATCATTATGGCCTAACTATTACTGTTTTGGAGCTAATTTTGTCGAGCCATTTGGTGTGCATTGATCACCCTGGTCTCCCCAGGTCCAACCAGACCAAAACCAACCCTAGCTCTAGCCCCTGGCGCCAGTGCCATGCTGCCCCGACGCCATGATCACCGGCCAAGCGTGCACCAGCCACAGGCGACCACCAGCCCCTCTCCGCCGCTCCAGGAAGCAAGGCGTGACCTCGCCGCCGCCCACGGTCCACACCTCGATCAACCCCAGCCACTGGACCCCCCCCCACAACATCGCCGTCCTTTCTCTCTGCGCCGTGCACAGCGCACGCCAGAGCGCAATCGCCGCTAGCACTCCAGAGACCAAGCGCCAACACCAAATCGCGCACGCAGCTCCGCCTTGAACCCAACAACCCGCCAGACACGACCGTGCACCGCCGCGCGACCCACAGTCGCCATGATCACCGTTGAGCACCGCCTCTGTCTCCCAGAGCGCGTGAATCCCTCGACCACATGCCACCGCCCCTAGCCGTGCCATGGTGCCATAGCTGACCGCTAGAAGACCGCCCACCATCTGCCTACCTCGCCCACGCCGGTAGCCCTATGTACCGCCCTAGCCGGAGACGCCAGCCCACACCCGTCAGTCCCCTCGTCGAGCCTATATAAGGAGGCCACCCCAGCACCATTTCTTCACACCATTCCACTCCCCTCTCTCCACTAACCATTTCGCCTCTCTCGCCGGAGCCGATCGAGCCGCTGTTCGCCGGAATTCCACCGGAGGTAGCCACTGTAGAGGAGGAGAAGTCCCCGTCGATATCGTCCACCTCAGCCCCTGCCGCGACTTCGCCTGAGCTCGCCGTCACCGTCCAGTTCGATCGCCCGCCTCGCCGCACTAGCAGGAGCCTTGGTACGTCCCCACAGTAGACCCCCACCAGCCGTTTAGGGTTCGGTCTCGCCGGCGACCAGTCTGTCGTCAACGATGACCGTGAACCGTCGATATGTGTTCTAATCGTGTGACCCAGATCGTCCCGTACCGCTTCGGGTTTTATGTGCCGCTGACATGCGGGACTAGCCTGTCAGTCGCCCTCTGCGCCGCAGAGCGTTACTGGGCCAGCTCATTTAAGTTCCCGCGCTGACCCGTTTAATTCAAATTAGGTTTCTCTATTTAGACTTAGAATCAAATCTATCCCTTAGTTCAAAAATCAATTTAAAGATTTTTACAAATCCAAATGGAGTTATTCCAATTTTGTTGGAAAGGTAATGAAAATCTCTATCCAAGCCCGTTGGATTTAAATCTTTTAGAGTTAGAGATCTCTCGTAGTGAAAATAACAAGACAGAAGTATTTGCACATTCAAACATTTTTCTAAAATCAACCATAATAGCTTTTGAGTTGATTCCAACTCTCAAAAATTACATTTAACCATACCTATCTGAATATGTAATAATATTAAGGTTTGCATGCAGTGAATTTGGACTAGTACCAAAATAATGCTATATAGGCATTTCTAGTCACTTTAAATCATTAAATATTAAACTTAAACTTATTAAAATGTGACCCAACCTTTAAATCACATTCCCATATGTTAGAATATGTGGTGATGACATGTGTCCACATGATCCCATATTTTAATTGGAGAATATTAAATCTTAGTTAATTTTAATGAGTAGAAATTACTTTTCTCAAATAAAAGGAATGAAGCTAGTTAATTAAACCTTGTGATGCTTGTGATGATAATAGATCATAAAATGTGTGCCTTAGTGTGCTAAGTAGACTAGTTAAGCTTTGTTTGGTGATTGTGTATCCCGTATGTATTTATAGACGATAGTACCGACCAAGCTTTCGAGGAGGAGGAGTTCTACCAAGAGGAGGAGGAAGAAAACTTCAACCACTACACCAACCAAGGCAAGCCATCATTAACAATGCAAGCTAGACCTTGCAAACTAGATAACCTAAGTAAATGCATTAGGCATGCTTTGGTTATACCCTTGGACTTATATCTACTCCAAATGTTATTTACAAGCTTTACTTTCTTTACTTTACCAGAATCCTTTACTTGTTTGAAGGTAGTATAAAAAGGTATAAAACTTGACCTATCTAGATAAACTTAGATGTCATTCTATGGCATGAGATTGGTCTTAGCATCCCATATTAGTGAACACTCTTAACTTAGTAGTTTAGAGCTAAACTAGAACTTGAGTCACTTTAGATGGGAATACTTGGTGAAAATGAATTGTGAAAACCTTGGAATGATGAGTCATTCTATTGAGATGTTTTGACATGTGTTGAGAAACACAAATGGTTTATGATGATGAAAATGTTGAGGCATGAGCCTTAGCCCTTTTACAAAACTGATGGTTGGGTTCGGATGCGATACCATTCCAATTTTTACCGTACAACCACAATACTTGAATTGGGTAAGGCTTAGCCAGAAGTTTATATGCATTAGTATAAGTTCCCTCGCGGGAGAGGTTTGAGCTGAGGCTACCTCTCAATGTTGTCCACCTATGTAGTGCCCAAGATGACAGATGGTCATGGTTGGGAGGCCATGCTCATAAGAGAGGTGCTTATACTAGGGTGTGTAAAGGAAAGGTTATGTTTGATTATCTGCATACTAAGTATGATGATTCAGGGTTATCCCTGACAGATGTATCGAATCTTGTGGTGAAAGTGTACCACCTCTGCAGAGTGTCAAACTATTCTAATAGCCGCGTCCGCGGTTATGGACAGTTGGAGTGGCCATACTATTCCGTTGTCAGATGTTTTCAAAATGACTTATGATATGAATGATGAATCTTGACTTGACCACAACAGGGTTGTGACTATGACACTAGCTTCCCAACTTAAGTGATTCTAGAACTTTATTTTATCTTTCTTTGTTTCTGAACTCAGCTTAGGTTTCAAACTTAACTTTACAAATAAACCTAGAGTTTGCATTTCCCACTAGAACTACCTTACTTGTTAGTGATAGTTTGCGAGTACTTAAATAGTACTCATGGCTTTTGTCCCTGGCTATTACTATGGCCAGACTATGAAGGAGACTACCAAGATGAACGACAGCAGGACGGCTATGATAACTAGTACTATCTTTCATCGTCAGTATTGCCTGTGACCCTGAAGATGGACCCCACCGCTACGCTTATTATTTATTCTGCTGCTTGTTGTATTAAGACTAGATCATGAGATCCTTTATTCGTGTAAGACCTTATTATGGTTTGTAATGGATGATGTACTGTGATATCCAATCTGTTATGTCTTGCAAAAATGGTAATCCTAGGATTGCGATGTATGGCATAACAGGCATCTGGGATTAAAAATCCGGGTGTTGACAGAACCGGAGGGAGGGTCACCATCCATATCCTCAGAGAGGTTTTCTAGGCCCGGACGGTGGGAGTGCCAAGGAAAGTGTGGTAGACTGGAGCCTTCTTTTTGAAGGGATTTTTCCCTTTACCCTCTCCATTGTGGGAAGATTTGGGTTCCACGTCTTCATCCATATCACTTGAATGCTTGGATTCCTCCTCCTTCTTCTTTCCTTTGCCCTTTCCGTGGGGTCTGTTCTTTCGACTTTGCTTGTATCTAGACTCAGGTTCTTCCCTGAGGTTGTTGACAAATTTGCATTGGCGGTTGGTGTGGGTGCCTTTGCCGTTTGCATCCAGGTGGACGAAACACAACATATCATGGTACTCCTCGTACGTTTGGGGGACGCGGGGCGCTGAGGGTGTAGAATCACTCCTCTGCTGGCTACTGCTAGCCCCTAACCATGTCCACGCTGTCCACCTCCACCTATGCCAGTGAACATTGCGGCGACCATGTCGACTGCTTGCTTTTCTTTGGGCGGATTTTTCCGCTTGTTATTGTTGTTTTTTCTGGCCTGGGTAGGGATTGCTATTGTCAACAGTGATCCACGCGCGTCGTTATTAGCAGCGGCAAACTCGCTAGCCATGGCGATCATTGCATTGAGAGTGAGCTCATTGTTGTCTTGCTTGCGCTTCAACTTATGTCGGAGCAAAGTTCCCTTTTCCAGACCATCGACAAAGGCGGCCATAGCGGTCTGTTTGTGCACCCCTGCATAGGAATTTTTCATATCCAGCCACTGAGAGAGGTAGGCACGAGAGGTTTCATCCTTTTCTTGCACACACCGTTGTAGGTCTCCGACAGTGCAGGGACGTTTGTACGTACCCCCGAAATTCTTGGTGAATGCTTCATGCATGTCCAACCAATTGCATAATGATTTATCCGGTAAGTCATCCATCCATTGTTGGGCGGTGCCGGTCAGCATGAGTGGGAGGTATTTGACAGCGAGATTAGGGTTTCGCCCTGCGATGTGAATTGCTTCACTGTAGTCCTGCAACCATGTCACTGGCCTGGCAGTGCCGTTGTAGGGCTTGATGGTCTTGTCTATCCGGAGACCCTCGGGGTAGGTTGTGGCCCGTATTATCGGTCCAAAGCAACGTGGTCCAAGGTATGGGATCTCACGAGCTTCTTGGATCTTATCCAGCCGTGAACGTGCGTCATATGGCTCCGACTGCTTCCCTTCTCCATCATGGGGAGGGGAGTTACGGGGTGATCTATGAGATCCACCTTGCCCTCCGCCATGATGGCTGCTAGGTGGAGATGGTGGCGGTGGAGGCGGTAGGTTAGCCTTCTTGCTATGACCCTCCTGTGACTCCTCACGCCTGTCACGGTTGCTTGTCGAATGTGGCAGCTCCTTATGGGACCTGCTCCTATGTCCTTCATTGTCGTTGTGTTCTTCGGCATGCCGGGGCTCCTCACCTTGGTCGCGTATAATGATGCCGGCCTGGGGACGCCTTGGCGGTGGCATGCTTATACGGTGGCGCGATTGTGGTTACCCGTGACGTCGAGATGGCGGTGGAGGTGGCGACCTGTGAGGACGAGCCTTTTCTCCGTGATCGGAGGATATGGGGATGGCGTTAGTCCTATTGTAGGCCTCTCTCCGTCTTTGCTCTGTGGATCCCGTATGTGATCCCTCATCATGGGGAGATTTGGGCTTCTGTGGCTGTTCAAGGTTGACTAGCAAAGCTCTGGGTTGGACTCGAGCCTCTGCGAGGTAGCCTTTTCCTGTTGCTTGCATGCCTTAGTGATGAGGTCGTACACCTGAGCAACTGCTTCTAGCGACCTGTCCTGTTGCAGGAGGGTCTTGGCAACGGTGATGTTGAGGGCGGGAGTTGGCATGACTTGCCTCCCCTCTGAATTAGTATACAGGGTGGCTTTTGTCGGCTTAGACCCATCATATCCCAACCTGCGTCGAACACCGGGATCTTTGACGACGTGAGCTGGCACTTTCTTTGCCTTTTGCTTTAACAGCAATTGCTTATACTCAGCCTCCATAGCTCTTGCCACCTTAATGGATTGATGCGCCTTAGCCATGTCTTCGTCTAGCTTAGCGCCCTGCTCTGCAATGCACTTGGCCTCTGCCAAGATTGCCGCACGCTTCTCATCAAGCTCCATAACGCTCTGGATATGGGCGACGGTGATAGGCTCAACGAGGAGTGCATTGTAAATTGCCTTGTCGGCGGGACTAGCCAATGGGTTGCCAACTACAGACGTTGATGGTGGCATTGGCGGCTGATTTGACTGTCGGGCAGTACTAGGGGCTGTGGCGAGTTCCTACACCGGTTGCGGGTGGATAACCGGAGGAGGCATGTTCTTGGCCAGAGCCGGAGGCTCGATGACTTTCTTAGCTGATGCTGCTCTGGTAACCGCTGACGTGGGCAGAGCTCTCTCACGTTCTGGTTCCTGTTCGTCTTCTTACATCACGCTCCCAATGCCGACTAGCACCTGGTGGGAGGCGTTGGCCTTCTCGGCGCGCTACTCCTTCTCGATCTCCTGCTCGATCTCCCTCATAACAGCATCGTATTCCTCCGAGTTAGCATCCGAGCCACTGCCATCCATATTGATGTCAGCGTTTAGCGCGTCAAGGACGGAGTCGGAGTTGGCTTCGGTGTTGGCAATGGCAGATGTGGATGGTGATGGAGGCGGACCGTTGTTGTTGTTTCCTCCTCCGTCCACGACGGCGATAGCCATTTTGGCCTCCTCATTGGCATCCGCGTATTCGTTAATGATGGTGACCATCTCACCAAGGGTGAGAGGACCTGCGGCCTGCCGCCTTCAAAGGGTATGCCGAAGGAGTGTTCCGGGTATGAGCCCTTCCACAAAGTGGTAGACAAGCTCGTCGGCGCAGTCGCCCTCTAGGGTTTTCCTCACCCTCATCCATCTAGCGAGGTATTCGTGGGGAGGTTCTCCATCCCTTTGAACGCATCTGGCCAGTTCGAAGATGGTGACTATGCCGACAAAGTGTGACCTGCGCATCTCTAATGCTCGGGGAAGCCAAGCGGATTTGCGGGGTCCTTCCACCTTTATATCCTGCACAGGGGCGGTTTGGATGGGCCTTGAATTTTCCTGATCCGAGCCACCATACTCCAAGGAGAGGTATGGCCCAGATCCTTCCGCGAATGTGTCCTACTCATAGGCAGTCCGTGTGGGGCTTGACGAGCTTCCGACTTCCTGGGAGCTAGGACCCGAGTCAGTTTCGCCGATGAAGATGTGGATGTCTCCGAAGGGGATGACGGAACAACGGGTAGGGTTCATGTTTGCCAGCACCCAGAACTCATCTGGAGGGATGTTTGGGACGTTGTCGGAGAAGAGAATGCATCCGATGGCTACGGTGTCGCTGATTCCTACAAAGAGATTGGACCTCGCCCGGTGTAGAGCTCGAAGCGCCTCTTGCCCCATGGTGAGCGCCAACTATCGTGGTATTGGCGATGAGTACGCCATGGAGGGGTCCTCACAGTGCATGTTTAGAGACATGGCATAAGGTGGAGAGTTGGCGGGTACGAGGTAACACATCTTACCCAGGTTCAAGTCCCACAACGGTGGCAGAACTCTACTCCTGCTATAAATCACTATAATGGCAATACACTGAGTTACAGAGATAGGTTCGTTGTGCGAGGTGTTGCACGTTGTACGTAGCAATCTAAGAGGTTGTCATGCCCCTAATAATCCAATTAATTTTTGCAAATTCATCTTCGATCTATTGTCATTATCAATCTAGGGTGAGACCTACTATGGACCAATTTCCATGATTTTCTTGCCTAGATTATTATTTTGAGTAGATTCTTTAGTGTGCTATGATGAGGAATATGATGCACTTACTATTGTTGGATCAAAAAGTTTTATTTTTGCCTTTCTTCAATGTTTTAGATGATGAACACAAGGAGCCAAACTCGTGCTCGTGCCACCGCTAGCACTTCTCGGGTTGCCGCTAAAGAACGCACAGGGATACGGTTCAAGGAGGAGCCCCAACGTGATCGCTTCAACATGATCAAGAACCGCGAAGTGAAGGCCACCAAATGGGCTTGCCCCATTATATTGAACCAACTCGGTATTTCTGATGACTTCAATTTACTTTGCAATAGAGCTAGCTTGCAAAACTTTGTGTACAATGATGTGCCTACTTATCGCCGCTTAACCATTGAATTTCTAAGTTCGTTGCAAAGCACCGTTAAACAATGGCAAGGAGATGACAGTATTTATTTCCGACTGATGAACAACAACTACACTTTAACATTAGATGAATGGTGCGCATGTTTTAATTTGCCAAACAATGATGTTCATGCCTTACGCGCATCCTTTACTATCTTAGAACCTACCCCTAAACAATACTATAATGGAATGAGTTTCACTAGTAGAGTGAACAAGGGGAAGAATATTCAACATCCTGCAATTCACTATTTGTTCTACATTATTGCTAACACCTTGCATGCATGTAATGAGTTCATGAGACTCAACAAGGAGTACATCCTAGTCCTTGCAAAGGTTGCTTACATCAACTGCGGCTTGTCCCTCAACTTGGGCGCCATCCTTATGTGCTACCTGGAGCACCAAGCCTTCCAAAGCCAAGAACCAATCACAGGTGGAGGCGTCGTGACCATGCTTGCCACTGCCGTAGGCATCAACCTAGGTGAGTTACAATCCGTGCTAGGTGAGACACGTGTTGGTTTCTCCACCTTGAAAGCTTGTGGAATGCTCACTAGGAGAGGTGGTGTTTATTATCTGCATATTGTTGGAGCTGGATGTTTCTACCCCACTCCTTTGCCTAATGGTCTTTTCTCTATCAAGGAAGGATGTTTGCTATATGACTTGCAGGTTGAGCAACACTAACCCAAGGAGGAGATTATGGAACAGGATGAGGACCAAGAGGAGGAGCAAGAAGTTCCTTACTAAGAGGAGCCGCCACAAACCCGGTTTGCCACATACCAAGATTTCCAAGGACTTGGGACTGTGGAGAGGATGCATAGCCTCTCTTTGAACCTCCGAGAATCAACTAGTAACCTCTCAACTCAATCCACAAACTGGAGTAACGACTTTTTCTCGCCACCACAATGATTTGAAGGGCTTGCAAAAGCCTAAGCTTGGGGAAGTTTCCTCATGTATCTTTATTTGGCATTTATTTGCTTTTATTTCAAGGTTGTGTTTTTATTTGAGTTTATAAGCACTCATGTTGGTTTCCGCAACACTATTTTTTCTAGTTCTTTCTATTTTGTTTCGAGATTTTCTAGCCGAGCTTTGCCGCCATTTTTTTATTCTTTAAAATTCCCTCTCTTAAAAAACCACAAAGAGATTTCTCCATTTTTCCTTATTTTCCCTCTTTCTTTTTCTTTCCGCCTAGAGGTTTTCATATGTTTGCAGGAGAGTGATCGACTTTGAGTTTCCAAGAAACAAATAAAAAAAGGAAGAGAGAAGTGGAAGCAAACATGATAGGTATGCCTTATGACTCACCACTTTTGAAGTTTGAGAAACCCATGCTAGTTAGTAGTAAATGTTGAGGTATTATATTGGTGGAGTGAGTCTTTGTATTGTAGTAAGATTTTTAGTTTGCATGGGTATTTAATTGGGTACATTTTGTTCCAACTCTTGTAATTAACCAAGTCTTGCCTAAAAATTGCTAAACAATTGTAATAAGAAAAAGTCTCACAATTGAACGCTTGGGTGTTGTAGTGCTTAGTCTTGAAGGTTTATTTCTAGAGACACTCAACACTACTGAAAATGTGGATTGACTTGATAGCTCTCTTTGAAAGGATTCGTTCGATTGAATTAATGTTTAGCGGTTTTTGAGAATATGCCAAAGTTTGACTTGTTAATCATAATAATGATATAGCTTTATGCGTGTCAAACTTCATGGGATGCCAACAACTCCGCAGGCCTACGAATGATCTTCATGGAGGAAACTCCTAGATTTCGGCTGTGAGTTGATTAAACAATTGTAGCAGCAATGTATAGTGGGTAAGATTCTTGGCACTCCCGGATGGCTGTAATCATGATGGAATCACTCCTCTGGCTATTATGAGTAATCATTATGCAAAAGGAACAAAAACCTTAGTGATGCCACGAGTGTCCATCACAACCCGATAAAATAATAAAAATCTTTGGTATGCTCTCAATTACTTAAAAACTGAAATTCTTAAAGGACAATGAATAGAAAAGTAGTGCTTGAAAAGTCTTGATTTATTGATGTGGGAAAATTGAGATACTCTAGTGTATATGCTTTTCATGACAACTCTCACACTCTTAATTTACATGATTATACTTTATTGTTCGAAGGAAAGCCTATGAGTCGATTACATGACATGGAATAAAGCTTACTCATTTGAACCATCCATGGTAACAATAATTTTACTGCACTACAAGGACACATAAAACCCGTATGATATGCTTGCCATTACTCTATCTATGCTGAAATATTTTAGATTTATGAAGTGGAGGAAACATGTGACTACCAATTATGAGTAAGATCACCATCTCATTATTCCAGTTTAAATGCTGAGTTCCTTTTTCATTTTGGTTTTCTTCCTCGGCGACGATCAAGTTAAGCTTGGGGAGGTTGATGGCTATGAAATATAGCCATCTACGCCCACATTTAAACTGGATATTGTTCATACTTATGATGAAATATCCCTCTAAACCCTGCCACTAATGCCTAATATTCAGAGGAGTATGCAATTCTTTCTTTTATATTTTTTCTACGCAGATAATGTCGTTTGTAGATGGGAATCACTACATTAAAGTGAAAGATACGATATTTCCAACAACCAGAAGAAACCAGGAGCCGTAAAGCGGAGGCAGATGCTTTAATGACCAACTATACGACCGGAGCAAAATTTCGGCCGTATAGCTCCGGTCGTATAGTTGGCGCCGCCACCGTTAGGTCAAACAAAACAACTATTGTGAAGGGACCCCTATATAAAGAATCCTCGGGCGACAAGAAAACAAGCCAGACCTCACTAAAAAGTCTCTACCATGGATCAATAGCCGCCTCCAGATCTCAAAACCCTTCTCCATCTCCATAGCCATATTCCAGCACTTGTAATAGTAGATCTCTTCTTAGATTGGTGATATTGTAAGACTATTGCTATCAACCTTATGATTTTCATTAAAATGTTTGTGATTGTTGACCTCATCTCTATGTGTGAGTAATTCTCCTTGGGCTAAGGGCTTCAGCCTAGCCATGTAGCAATTGTGCATGTTATTTATCATAGATGGGGTTGTGTATTAGTTTGTATGACATGATGATTATTGTATCCTCTTTTGCCTCAATCCAAGGACTTGTCAGGTACCCAAGACCCCGAGGGTTGAGCCAGGTATTGGGAGTATGAGTAATGACTGATCTGCAGGTTGGGAACCCCGGTGACAAAAGGGGTAGTACGGCTGTATGTGAGGGATTTGCTTGGGATTAACGGTGACATCACTATGCATATTATTGGTTCTCTTTCTTCTATGGATAAGACTAGTAGGTTATTGCTATAAGCGGTTGCGGAGGCAATAGCAATTATGGATGCACTGTCCACATATAGTTTATCTTGCTCTAACAAGTACATGCATACTTTATTTCTATCTTTTATTTCCATCAGATGTTTTGCATAGCTATAGGTAAAACTGAACGCCCTAGGCCCTCGCTCTCCATCATCATAAAAAACAAAAAGACGCAAGCTATTGGTCCGTTAAAACACAAAAGGAATTCTAAAACTCCCGAAGGCTTGTTAAAATAACTTCATTACGCATTTGCTTCCCGAGGATTCGATAACCTAGGTCTACTAGGAAAAAAAAAGCTATACTACATCCGTAATCCGGATCGAAGGTATCATCGTCTAGACTGTAAACATGAATGAGGTTGGCAATTGAGTTTTGACGACATAGTGTGGTCAGTTCAGTTGCCGATATGAGTACACTGAACTTGACTGGTGTGATGTCCTTGCAACTGAACGAGTCCATCCGGTGACAGTAATTGTAGAGTCTTCTTGACCCAGTCAATATTTGGATTATGTTCCTCGAGCCAATCCATACCTAAGTTGGCGTTGTAGGAGCCTAGAGGTAAGATCTGCAGATCAGTATGGAAAGTAGCTCCTTGAGACATCCATTGACACGTTGGCAAAAAGGTAGAACATTTGTGTTGTGTCCCATCTACAACCTTGACCAAGCATGGCTTCTGTAACTACATTGCGCCAGATAGTTTGTTTGCGAGTTGCTTGTTGATGAAATACGTTGAGCTGCCTGAATCCACCAAGAGCAAGATCTCATGATCAGCAATGTACGCATGTAGTTGGATGACTCCTTTTGTTTCAGTGCAAGCTCCGTTCAAGGCATGAATAGATAACGAGCACATAGTTTCAGATGGTTCTTGTGCAGTCATCTCTGTATCACTTCCTGTCACTTCATCTTGTGAAAACAAAGCTAGTAATTCATCCACTATGCGCATATGTACAGTGGCAGGGCATGAATGTTCTTTTCCCCACCGCTCACCACATTTGAAACATAGCGCTCTAGCGCGCCTATAATTCCGCAGTGCAGTCAGCCGGTTCTCGTTGCTAGAGTGAGAAGCATCCATTCCTCTGTTATCTGCTGCACGTTGAACTGGGGTAGGAGGTGCTGGAGCATGTGGTTGATAACTGCTTCTGTTTTGAATTTTGATATAACGGTATTCTACTAGTTTGGGTGGTCATATCTGTTCTCCGTCAGCGACTTCCTCTTGCAGCAAGGCTAGAGAACATGCAGTATCCGGGTCTGTTGGCCTTTGCACCATGATCACCGCCCTGATATCAGGCCTTAGTCCCTCGATAAATCGAGTCAAAAAGTAGTATGGGTGAGTAGTGTCTGAATAAGAAACTAAATGATTCATCAAAATGTCAAATCTCTCAATGTAATCTGCTACTGTAGTTGTTTGCTTAATGTTATAAAATTGCCTAATTAGTAACTGATGCTAGATTGCAACCAAATGCCTGTAGCTCCAGAGAAATGAAGGATTTGTTAGATTGATCTCCCGAACGAACCCAACGGTTCGCCTGACCCCCTTGCTCGCGCCCTGATCGGGGACGCCCAACCAAGTCATGGTTGGTGGGCCCCTATGGCAGCACTATATAAAGACAGGGTGGGGGCCGGGGAATGCTTCACGAGGTTCATCCGTCGCTGCTCCCCCACCTACATTCCTTCCGATCTAGGGTTAGCGTTAGCTACGGGAAGCACCTCCACCACCTTGCCCACACTCACGACGCCGCCTCTTTGCCATGGCCAACGCCTCTGGCTCGTCGAGCTAGAACGAAGGTACTACTCCCCCTCCCTCTCTCTGCATCTACTCTAGACCAACCTTCAGGATCAATAGCAAAGTACTACCCATCTCCATCTACCCTAGCAGATCCTAGTGATACTAACAATGGTATCAAAACCATACTAGGGTATAGTTTTGTTTACGGGTAGTGACGTGGGCATACCTTATAGGTACTCAAGCTTGGCATATACGGTCCCAACTAGCAGAATCCCATGGCGTTACCAGGGCCCAATCAGAGATTTGAGTGACCGAAGGAGACTCGGACTGCTTGCGGCACACGACAAGCTCAAAGATAGAAAGTTTAAAGGGACGAACCCTAACTTGTAACCGACTCGACCTGCTACCTGAGACCTAGCCTATCTATATAAAGGCTAGGAGGGGGCGGCGAGTAGGAAAATCATAACCCTAGTTTCCACACCATCGCCAGATTGCATCTGCGCACCCCCTGTAACTTTCGACTCCCTCGATAATTCCAAGAGTAGACAAGCAGGAGTTGGGTCCTCTATGAGGCCTGAACCTGGGTAAACCTTGCGTCCCTGTGTGCTTGTTTGCTAGACGATTGATGCCTCCAGTGCTCCCTTCTTCTCCAAAATCTAAGTCCATAACAATAGGCATTGATGAGTTTAACCCTCGCCAATTGGCACTGTCTGTGGGAAATGGGTGTGCTGATGTTGCGGCTTCGTCGGCCCCATCAACTGTGATCTACAACTCTGCAACAGCGGAGATCCGCTTCCTCTTTGGTGCCTTCAACTTCACAATCCACACGCCGACTACTTGCCCGGCTTTCGAGTCCGTGGGCGAAGGGATCAGCCTAGCGACCAGGAGCTTACGCTTCCAAGTTGGTTAGCTGGGCACACTTCGCCTCCCTGACCAGCCGAAGGTTCCCGCGATTGCTCCAGCATCGTGGTTTCCACCGCCGATTGGCACCCCGAGCAAACTCGACGCCCCGACAACAGTCGGGAATACGATCAGCGACAGCAGTCGCGGATCTGATCTGGGCGATCTGGCCACGAAAGATGGATCCTACGGCTCCGGATCTAAAAGCTTCGGAAGCAACAGCTTCCCCAAACACTACATGTGTGCCATCGTCAACACATGTGAGAATGGTGTCACTCGAGATAACACCGCTACCGGCGGTGGCATCCCAGTCGTGAACGGTGGTCCCCCCAATGGAGCACCCACCAACAATGGGACGGAAGGAGATCCGCATCTCGCGGCGAATGAGCATACGGAAGAGCACGTGCTGATAAAGCTCAACGACAATGAGTGGGCCTGCTGTCGAGAAGCCCCGTGGGGCAGTCGCAAGACATGCTTATGGGTTACCACTGGCTTCTCAAGGAAGAATACAAGCTCCAACAACAAGTGATCGCACAGCTCAACACATGCAGAAAGGCGGCGGACGAGTTGAGCCTTCGGTAGGCTCAACTCTCTTCCATGTGAGGATCCTCCTCTAAGGGCAATGACCATGTGTCCGCCAAGAGGCGTTCTCGACTGGCCCACCTCACCGACAAGGAGCGAGAAGAGGCCGTGCAAGTCCTCGACTTCTCATCCATGACGGTGGATACGCGGGGCAATGTGCTCCCAAAGACACCGCAAGCAGCGGTGATGGCGGCCACCATGTACCTCCTCAAAAACCAGCCATCGGCTGGGGATCCGTGAGCTGCCATGCACCGATCGACAATCGCGGGCCTGGGGCTAGTCGAAGCTGCCCTCATCAAGGAACCAACGCCGGAGCCGAAGAAAAACAAGGCTCTGGCAAAATGCTACTCTTCACCTTCCTCCAGCGACGATAGCCACGACTTGTCGCGACGACGCTGTTCACGATGACATGACTACGACTACGATGCGCGTGATGACATCACGCAACGCAAGGTCCAATGGATGTGCGCTGATGGCTATGATATATAACACTTTTTAGCAATATAAATTATGTCATTTTCCTATCATGTCATGCTCCATCTAACTATTGCTATGCTTAATATGCATGATTACTTGTTTTTGTTAAATTCAATATGAGCCTTGCACATTTAGTAGTTTAGGTAGAATTTTATCCATCTTCCTTGTATTTCCCATGTGTGTAGGTGTTGATGATGATTATGGACAAAACAAAGGCAAAAGGAACAATGAGAGCATAGTGTGGAGGAGCTGCAGGGACCAGACTTAGCCATTTGAGAGGTTGAAAAAGTGATTTTTTTCAAACTTCTCAAAATAAATATCCAAGACCACAGGGTTCTATCCCTTGACGATACGAACTCAACGAGCCCAAGAACACCCAAAACAAAGTTTGTATGAAAAAATGGAGGCCAAAATACTAAAAGCATCTACAAGTTTAATAAGCAACTATACGACCGAAGCTATATTTTTGGTCGTATAGCTCTGCCCGTATAGTTGCCAAAAAGGTCGAAAACAACGGTATTTCGCCCCAGAAAAGCTCCAAAACCTTCCCTAAGTCATATGACGGTATTGGGGGAACCCTAGGGCACACCCAAGGCCTATATAAAGGAGGGACGACCCAAGAGAGAGCCACCAAGCCATAGCCCTTTAGGGGCGGAGCTTTGCCGCTGCTGCCACCCATCCGATCTCCATTGCGGCGGAGCTCTGCCTCAACGACACCTCCAAGATCTAGATCTCCCTCAACACCATCACCATCAAGGTATCCAAGCAAGAAGAAGGGGAGGAGAAGGAAGACATCACCACCACCACGCATTGATCTCCATCTCCATCATCATCTCCATCTCCCTCTCTCTCTCTTGTGTTTACTAATTGTAAGATTGAACACGGTTGTGATATCATTATATATTTATATATGTTTTGTTGTTCATCCATGCGTGAGTGATTGATTCAATTCTAGGTTAAGGTATGATCTAGTGCGCTAAGTTAGAATCTATTGTGATCTAAGATGAGTTTATGTGATCCTTTGGTCCAGAAGTGCCTTTTTCTTTGCGGTGATGCGCGAGAACCATGCATAGTGCACATAGTGTGATGGCCCGGTAATCAATTGGGGAACGTTTATTTCTTTGAGAAATCTCTTATAGATCACACATATATTTGCCCATATAGTACTAGTGAGACCAAAGCCTAGAAGCCCTCTCTCATTCCATTCAATCCTACAACTACAATCTCTTTAATTCAGTTAATATTCTTGTTTACTTTCCGTCTTAGTTTATTTTGTTCTTGTTAAAAGTTCTTTGTTATTAGATACTTCAAACCTCTCTCAATTATCGATGTTCTAGTAACTTATAGAATAGGCTATTTCTAAACCACGGTTTGGGTGCGAAACATGGCCGCATTGACAACGTGGTTGTGGGGTCATGTTGTTCCCGTTCGACGATCTCCCATCCAGACAAACTCTTAAATATTTGCTGCTACAAGTACTGCAATAACCCTGTTGTTGGTGCAGGAATCCAGTCATCAAATTGGCGCCATTGCAGGGGAGATAAGCGTCCGATTATTACCTTCCTACTCGCACATAGTTTATTTCCATTTGTTGCTATTTATCTTACTGCTTTTGATTATTTGAAAAGAACAAAAAAATTAGTTTACCTTTTGTTAGTAGTCTTGTTATTTATTTTAGTTATAGAAAATTAAAAAAAACATAGGAACTATGGAAAGTAAAAGTCTTGCGGAGTATGCTTCTTCAAGTGTTGATCATTTACATTCTCCTATTGTTCAACCCGCTATTGATGTGGATGGATATGAGATTAATCCTATGTGGATAAATATGATCATGGAAATAGCTTTTGCAGGAGATCCGGACAATGATCCACATGAGCATATTGACAAATTTACTTCATTGTGTTCTACGGTGAAGGCAAATGGATGGAAAAACGATAAGCTGAAGTTATATCTGTTCCGGTTCTTGCTAAAAGGAAAAGCTAAAGATTGGCTAAGATCGCATCTCGCAGGACACTTCGATTCATGGAAAGGTATCTCCAAAGCTTTTATTGGTAAGTATTTCTCACAAAAGCAAACTTATGAGCGCAGGCTTCATATCCTGAATTTCAAGCAAAGCATGAATGAGGATTTAATACAAGCTTATAGTAGGTTCTCAAAATTGATGCATGATTGTCCACATCATAATTTACCTGATTGGTTATTGTTGAATCATTTTTATGGAGGCTTAAATCACTCTTCTAAGGATAAGCTAGATATGATGTGTGATGGTGCATTCCTTGGAAAAACTTTGGAAGAAGCTTGACAACTCATAAGAGATATACATAATAATTTTCATCAATGACAATGTGAAATTGTCCATGAAGAAAAACCTCTCCCTACTGATCTAGAGAACCTTGTCAATGAGTTTCTTAAAGATGAAAATAGAAGAGGAAAAATTCCTTATGATGATACCTTAGTTAGAGATGTTCTTTCTAAAGCAATACCTTTCATAGCTGATTATTTTAATCATATTAGAATTTCTGCTACTAACGATGGAGAACAACCCTCTACTATTATTCCCATATCTTCCACTTGTTGCATCATTGAAGCAGGGAAGAAGGGTAAATCCATGAAGCATAAAACTAGAAAAATAAAAATAAGAAGCCTCGTGTTGAATATCCCACACATTTGACATCTGCAGATGAAGTGAAATGGCTTCATGAAGAGTCTTGGGGACGCATCAAGAAGAAAGAAGAAAAAGAAATCAAGGAATGGAATAAATTGAAAGCCACTCTCAAACCTGATCCCCCACCTATTCCTGATCCTCCACCTATTCCTGATCCTTACTATTCTTCTAACTTTAGTGATGATAAGGACTTCAATTATTCTATAATCCCTGGTAATTGCCTTGAAGAAGTTTTTGATGATTCTAATAGTGCTTGTTTAAATACTCTTTTTGGGGAAATCAATTATGATGAGCCAAAGACGGAATCCTGTGTGCCTTCCATATCTGTTTGCTATGACTTTTGTTTTACTAACGAGGTGCAGGAAAGTCCGGTGGCAAAGACCAAGCTACTGGATCCAAAAGAACATTATGAGCTATACCCTCAAAATAGTAATCAAGGTAATTATTCAAAGTTTGATAATAAATCTTTAACACCCTCTATGCAGGAAGGAAAGAATACATATTTACCGAGCTTGGTGCATCCATCCTCACGTGGCAACAAGAACACTTACGAGATACCGATGCACCGCAAGCGGGTACGTCTTAGAAGAAAAAACTATGATATAAATCCTGAAAATACTCGTTGGACGTAAGCAAAATTACTCCTATAACTCCCTCCATTGCTAAATAAATGTGGAGTATAAAAGCCTGGCTACTTGGTTACAAGAAAGCGCTTCCCAGGAGGCAACCCGGAAGTCATTACGCGTCCTTCTTAGTTTTATGTCTTGATTCTAGTTGCTTTCATGTTGCATTGACATTTTTATTCTTTGCATGATTTTCTATTAGAGTTATCTTGTTATAGTTTTCAAAAGGTAGAATTTATTGTTACTACATGCTATTGTTGGTCGAAAATTAAAGTTGTTATTTTTCTGTCAAACCATGGTATTTCACTAAGTTAAAGGATGAAAGAATTTACAAAGAAATAGAAATTTTCTGATGTATACAGAAGGTTTAATGACTAACTATACAACGGAAATAAAAAATTACGGTCGTATAGTTCCGGTCGTATAGATACCTTTGCCATTAATTTTTTTCTTTCATACGTACTGAGAGTTTAACGACCAATTATACGGCGGGAATAAAAATTCCGGCCATATAGATCCGGTCGTATAGATATCGGTGCTTGCGTACAAATTCTTTTCTAATATACTGAGAGTTTAACGACTAACTATATGGCGGGAATAAAAAATTCCGGCCGTATAGTTCTGGTCGTATAGATATCTATGCCTTTGTATATTTTCTTTCCTAGGGACATACAGTTTGACGACCAACTATATGGCGGGAGCATTTTGTTCTAACCGTATAGTTGTGCCCGTATAGCTGCACCGCCAGGTGGAAACCTTAAATTTTTGACAGCAGGACAACTATATGTCGGGAACACATTGTCTCGGCCATATAGCTGCGCCCGTATAGTTAGGAAAACCCCTCAAATGCTAACTAGAAGGTAACCATTGCTCAAAATTTCATTCTTTCTTCTTCCATCTTTTTCTAAAAAACCTCGAAACACCACCTGAGAGTTTCTCTCATGTTTTAGAGAAGCCAAGCATATGTAAACAATAAAGTTCTATCTCAGAAATTCCTTAAGTTGTGATTCTCTTTAGTAGTTCATGTTTTCTTTTTGTTTTCTTTCATTAGTTGGGTGAACGAACTTTATTCATACACTGAACTGTTGTCTTTTATTTTGTGTGTTATTTTCACAAGGACTTGAACCTTGTGTGACAACGTGTACGGTAGTGCCAACCGTGCAAACACTCGCATGAGCCACTTGGTTGCTTCAATTCAACGTTTCAACAATCAGTGTCTGGTAAAACCTTCCAACTCTAACCTATTTTAAATAAGCACATAGGAGATGCACACTCGTGTTTCATATTTTGTCTCACTTACACTTCATCACAATCTAGGAGAAGCGCACTTCTAGAATTAGTTTGTTGACTTAAGCGTGGTGCTTAGGTTGATGAACCGACTCAGTGGGAATTGTATTTTTATCACTTGTGAGCTAAACCCGTGTCTTCAAAAACACAAAAATGTTTTGTCTTCTTTCTAGTCTTGTTCCTACCAGGTTCTTAAGGAAGGCATACACCGGATCGTGAAGCATTCATCGAAGCAAAGGTTCTTTGTTCATCAAAGTAGAGGTTAAAAGCACCTCAACGGTAAAGTGTGTCACCCTTGCTTTAACTTAAGATTGGGGAGGTAACCACTTCTTATACTCTCTTTTGATAACTGCATTTTCTCTTTTGTTTTCATGATTTTCTCAAGTTTAGCTTGGGGAGGTTATTTTGCATGCGTAGAGTCTTGTGCAAAGTTCTTTATCTTAGAAAGTTTTCATGCTATTGTGTATCTCTCTGTTTTTGAATACTTTCTTAGGTGAGAATTTGTTCATATTTATATAAGGGATATACTTGCTCATGTTAGGCCCCATAGGAGACAAGCCATAGCTTTGATGCACCTTGTTCAACTTTTATCTAGCTTGTGAAAAATATTGTGATCATCTAAATATACATTGCCATGTTCTCTACATTTAAAAAACAAAAAAATAATAATAAATAAGTTCTTCGAAACTTGCTAGTTGTCACTGTTCAGAATTTTCTTTAAGTGAATGGTTATGGAGTAGCTCGACCCCATAGTGCTGGAAATGATGGTCTTAATAGATGCTTACTGAGTGAGTTGTCAAATAAGAAATGATGTTTCAAAGTTCCAAGATTACATATGCCAAAATTTTGTCTTGGAAATCAAAGTGAGATATTGCTTTATGCGTGTCTTGCACCGCTGTCACACAACATGGGATGCTAACAACTCCGCTGGCCTTTAAACAATCCAAAAAGAGGAAACTCTTGGAGCTTGGCTATGAGTTGCCCAACATATGTAGCAAAAAATCTATATTTGGGTATGCATTGGTACTCTCATGGGCCTGCGTTAAAAGCAAAAGTCGGAATACTCCTCTGACCGTTATGAGAAATCATTATACCAAAAAGGGAAATCATGGTAATGGTCACGAGTGTCCTTCCTAGCTTGCACAGACTTGATTGAACATATACCACTCTTTTGGCATGGTCTTGTTACTAAAAAATATATTTTCTATGAGCTCAACAATCGAAGTTTGCACTTGAGAGACTTTAATAGATGGCATTAGTGGGCAGCATTGGAAAACTCTATTTCTATTTATGATTGACAATTAACCGTGTTCAGCTTTGCCTTATACAAATAAAAATACAAAAATACAATAAAGAGTGTATAGAAGGATCACAAGTTTACTTGCAAGCTGGATTAACTTTGACATGGGGCATAGAAGTTTTTGACTAATCTCTAGTGGTTTGTAAGAATATAACTGAGTTTATATTGCCTTGTATGATTATGTGCTCTCTTACTTTGAGCTTGCAGGAAAAACAAGGATATGGTGCATTGATTTCCAATGATAAGCAAGATCACATCCATTAAGTTATCGATCCCTTTTGTTCGAGGACGAGCAAGATCTAGCTTGGGGAAGTTGATGGCTATGATATACAACACTTTTTAGCAATATAAATTGTGTCATTTGCCTATCATATCATGCTCCATCTAACTATTGCTATGCTTAATATGCATGATTTCTTGTTTTTGTTAAATTTAATATGAGCCTTGCACATTTAGTAGTTTAGGTAGAATTTTATCCCTCTTCCTTGTCTTTGACATGTGTGTATGTGTTGATGATGATTATGGACAAAACAAAGGCAAAAGGAACAATGAGAGCATAGTATGGAGGAGCTGTAGGGACCAGACTTAGCCATTTGAGAGGTTGAAAAAGTGATTTTTTCCAACTTCTCAAAATAAATATCCAAGACCACGGGGTTATATCTCTTGATGATACAAACTCAACGAGCTCAAGAACAGCCAAAACAGAGTCCGTATAAAGAAATGGCGGCCAAAATACTTAAAGCATCTCAAGTTTAACGAACAACTATACGGCCGGAGCTATATTTTTTGTCATGTAGCTCCGCCCGTATAGTTGGCAAAAAGGTCATAAACGACGAGATTTCACCGTAGAAAAACTCCAGAACCTTCTCTAAGTCATATGACGGTATTGGGGGAACCCTAGGGCACCCCCAAGGCCTATATAAAGGAAGGACGACCCAAGAGAGAGCCACCAAGCCATAGCCCTTCAGGGGTGGAGCTCTGCCGCCGCCACCACCCATCCGATCTCCATTGCGGCGGAGCTCTGCCTCAACCACACCTCCAAGATCTAGATCTCCCTCAACACCATCACCATCAAGGCATCCAAGCAAGAAGAAGGGGAGGAGAAGGAAGACATCACCACCACCATGCATCGATCTCCATCTCCATCATCATCTCCATCTCCCCCTCTCTCTTGTGTTTAGTAATTGTAAGATTGAACACGGTTGTGATATCATTATATATTTATATATGTTTTGCTGTTCATCCATGCGTGAGTGATTGATTCAATTCTAGGTTAAGGTATGATCTAGTGCGCCAAGTTAGAATCTATTGTGATCTAAGATGAGTTTATGTGATCCTTTGGTCCGGAAGTGCCTTTTGCCTTGCGGTGACGCGCGAGAACCATGCATAGTGCATACAGTGTGACAGTCCGGTAATCAATCGGGGAATGTTTATTTGTCTGAGAAATCTCTTATAGATCACACATATATTTTCCCATCTAGTACTAGTGAGACCGAAGCCTAGAAGCCCTCTCTCATTCCATTCAATCCTACAACTACAATCTCTTTAATTCAGTTAATATTCATGTTTACTTTATGTCTTAGTTTATTTTGTTCTTATTAAAAGTTCTTTGTTACTAGATACTTTAAACCTCTCTCAATTATCCTTGTTCTAGTAACTTATAGAATAGGCTATTTCCAAACCACGGTTTGGGTGCGAAATGTGGCCGCATTGACAACGTGGCTGCGGGGTCATGTTATTTCCGTTCAACGATCTCCCATTAGGAAAAGTTGTTAAATATTTGCTGCTATAAGTACTGCAATAACCCTATTGTTGGTGTAGGAATCCAGTCATCACGTGCAAGGTGTGCCCGCTCGACTGACTCGAAAGATGATGGGATAGAGCTCTACGGTGCCAGCTGCTTCAGCAAGGCCATCAGGCAGAAGCAAATGCCAAAGGGGTTTAAACTCCCATCAGAAAACCCGAAAATCGATGGCCTGTAGGACCCAAAGATCTAGCTGGAGGATCACATCTCCTCCATCAGGCTGCATGGTGGAACCACAAGCACGATGATGCAATGCCTCCAGCTACAGCTGCAAGGTGTCACCCGTGCATGGCTCAACAACCTCCCGCGCGGATCAACTCGCAGCTGGGAAGAGCTAATCTATAGCCTAGTACAAAACTTCAAGGGCACTTAAAAAAGGCCCGCATCAATCAAAGAATTGCGAGGCTGCTACCAAAATACTAGCGAGCTACTGCGCTCGTACATCTAGAGATGGTCCATCATAATTTTTTTGAGAAGACATCTCTAAGGATCGCGCAATCGACACGTTCAATAATGGCATACGCCGAAGAGAGCTCAGGGAGGAGCTGGGCCGCTTGAAGCCCAAGACAATCGACCACCTGATGGAGATCGCGAATAGGTGGGCCGATGGAGAGGACTCTGTAAAAAACTGTGTCCATTCCAATGATGATGACGACCTCGGCCGCAGGCGTGATCGTCGAGGAAAACGTCGAATGCACGGATATGAGGACCACAAAGAGGTTGACATGGTCGCGGCTGGCTACGCCGACAAACACGACGACAACCATAATAGCGGATACCGTAGCGGTGGATACCACGACAGCAGAAAAACCACGCAAGTGTGGCAGCACCGCACTCCTGATGAGGCACCTGGAACATCTATCTAGGACAAGTTGTCAGGACCGTGCACTGTACACTTCTACATCAACAAGAACACCAGGAAGAAAAAGTCTAGCCACCTTCTAAAGGACTGTCGTGAGTTCCTCAAGCTCCACGAAGGCCTGACCCAGATGAATCGCAATGCGATAAACCAAGGCTATGGGGTTGTCCCAGGCACCGTGGCTCATGGAGCACCTCCACCACCACCCGAGCCACCACCACCTGTAGCTACACCAGTCCAGAACCATGGAGGCGGGCCATACCCACGAGCCCTAGGAATCATGGGGATGATACAAAAAGGCTGCCCCTCAAATTGAGTGAATCGATCACTCGGCAAGTCAATCTGGCGATGAACTCTCCGCCCTCCACCACTGAGTACCTCAGTGGAAGCGAGTCATGCATCACCTTCGACAAGCGCGATCACCCGTGCCAAGTACCTTGCCTAGGCCACTACCCCCTGGTGCTCGAGGCACAGATTGGAGGCTTCAAGATGAGTCACGTCTTCATGGACGGCGGAAGCGGCATTAACCTCATGTTCGCAAGTACCTTGTGCGCAATGCGAATTCGTCTATCATGTCTGGAAACTTCAGACACGATTTTCCATGGAGTCGTCCCAGGGAAGGGTGTATACCCCCTGGGTAAGATAAGCCTCGACGTAATCTTTGGCATGCCGGTAAACTTTTGGCGAGAGCGCATTGAGTTCGAAGTCATCGATTGGCCCTCACAATACCACTACATCCTCGGACGTGTCACGTTTGCAAGGTTCATGGCAGTACCACACTATGCCTACCTTTAAATGAAGATGCCAGGCCCTAACGGCATTATCACAGTCAACGGAAGCTTCGAGAGATCCGATAGTTGTGATAGGGAATTCAACAGAATTTCCTAGTCTTTTGGTATGCAAGAGGAACTGGCGAGGTTAAAGGAGTCCACAGACAATAGTCTGCCTCCCCCAAGCAAGCCAAGATCACCTGACCAATCCTTCGACACGTCGGTGCACACCAAGAAAGTCCAGGTCCACCCAATGGACCCGACCAAGACGACCCTCATCGCCAACAACTTGAGTCATGCATAGGAACTCGTGCTCGTCAAATTCCTCTGTGAGTGCTGGGAAATCTTCGCCTGGTGTCCAACGGACATGCCAGGAGTTCCCATGGAATTTGCCGAGAACTCACTCAACGTGAATCCTGAAGCAAGGCCAGTCAAAGAAACAATACAGTGACTGTCTGAACCAAGGGAAAAATCGGTCGGTATGGAAGTGAACAGACTCCTCGACGCCAATTTCATATGTGAGATCAAGGAAAGCACCTAGGTTGCAAATCTCGTGCTTGTTCCTAAAAAAGACATGGATATCCTATGGATGTGCATGGACTTCACCTCCCTGAATAAGCATTGCTCGAAGGACCACTTCCTATTGCCACAGATTAATTAGATAATCGACTCCACCACGGGATGCGAGCACCTATGCTTCCTCGATGCCTACTCAGGCTATCATCAAATTCAAATGAAGGAGGAGGACTAGGATAAAATGGCGTTCGTCGCGCCCTTTGGTGTCTTCGGCTACACAACGATGCTCTTCGGGCTGAAAAATGTAGGAGCCACCTACCAGAGGTGTATGTAGGCATGCCTCAAGAGCCAGCTTGGTCGCAACATCCAAGTCTACATCGACGACATCATCGTCAAAACCAAGGAGGAAGCCTTGTTACTCGACGATCTCTGCGAGACCTTCGATAACCTCGACTGCTACTGGATCAAGCTAAATCCGGACAAATACGCCTTCGGCGTACCATCTGGGCAACTGCTCGGGTACCTCATCTCCGTGAGAGGGATCAAGCCAACCCGAAGAAAATAAAGGCCATACTAGCCATGGAGAAGCCGAATAACGTAAAAGGTGTCCAGCAGCTGGCTGGGCAAATCTGTTGGGTTCGCAGCATAGAAAACAAAAAAATTCCTACGATGGGAACTATACGCCAAGATCTATCTACTAGATACAAGCAACGGGTGGATATACATCCATAGAGAACATACCCTCGAAGACAACAAAGCTTTGTTAACGAGTTGGAACTCATGGATGATGTAGTCGTACACTTGCCGATCTCAAGATCGTGATTAAGTCCAGCAGGTCCGGCTCCAGCACGTCCTTCAGATCCAGCTCCAGCAAGTCCAGCACCACCAAGTCCAGCACCGCAAAGTAGCGGTGCATCCGTGATCGCACACACGTCCAGTACCCCGACAACCTCCATCCCTCGCTCCAGCAAAGCAGCGGAAGCAGCAACTCCTTTCCAGATAAAGCCACCGGGAACATGTATCTCGCTAATCCGAGACCATGGGAATAATACTAGAGGGGGAGAGAGATCCTTCATGAGGAGGTGTGAGTATGAAGGTTTGAGAGGGGGGCCTTTTATAGGAGGAGGGAAGGGTACCCCTCCCCATGGCCGGCGCCCCAAGGGGTGACCCCTCACCTTCTCATTCATGTGGTGGTAACTCCCTCCACATAAATTTGCCCCTTCACATTCTCTTTTAAAGTCTCCACTTTAAATGCATTAAATTTCTCCAAATTTAATGCTCTCTCATTTAATAAAACTCTTTTATTAATTTTATTCAGAATTTTTTTAATTACTTTAATTAACAAACATTCACATAAAACCCCCTGCAACATTTCATTATTACATGCAGAACCAATTTCAGCAATTTCACCCAAAACAGTTTTGGTGTCTATTGAAATAATTCCAGCGCTTTCTTAAATCTTTATATGAAACATATTTGCTCCAAATGGTGTCGGTATCCCTTAAGTGTGTCACCCTACGGTTCGCGAATAATGCAGACATGATCGAGACCCCTCTCAGATCAATAATCAGAAGCGGGACCTGGAGATCCATACTGACTCCTACACATTCAACGATGACTTCTGTGATCGTGAGAACCTTTAATGCTAGTAACTAAATCCCTTTCTCTCGCAATATATTACATGTCCGAGATTCGATCATCGGTATCTCCATATCTAGTATGATCTCGTTGCTGACATGCACTCTTTTCTCGTTCCCGTGATATAACATTCTAGTGATCACATCACTTGCTTGCAAGCTATCTTAATGTGATATCACCGAGAGGGCCCATAGTATATCTATCCGTCATCGGGATGGAAAAATCCCATTCTTGATCCATGAGCCTCAACATAACACCTTTGTAGCACTAAACCCACCTTTATAGTCACCCTGTTACGATGTGACGTTTGATGTTATCAAGATACTCTTCCGGTGTCAGCAATTAACATGATCTAATGGTCTAAGGACTAAGATTACTTTGTATGATGTTATAGCAATATAAACATAATGACTTTGATCGTAATGCTATACTTCGGATGAATGTTCATCACATCATTCCACCAATGTTGTGACCTCGTTATTAACAACATCCAATGTCCATGATCAGGAAACCTTGATCATCTTGTTAATCAACAAGCTAGTTTATATGAGAGGAAGTACTAGGAACTTTGTATTTTGTTTATTAAACACACATGTATTAATGTTTCCAATTAATACAATTATAGCATGCAAAATAAACATTTATCATAAACATGGAATAAGATAATAACCACTTTATTATTGCCTCTCGGGCATATTCCCTTCAGTCTCCCACTTGCACTAGAGTCAATAATCTAGTTTGTAAACTTGTACATACAATACCTAGGTGTTGAATATACGCGTTTGCTAGTGGTTAACATAATCTCCGGATCTGGCACTTTCAGGTCCGTGTGTATTTGCATGTCTTTGCGTCTCTACGCATCACTCATTCTCAAATGAGATGGTATTGTATAAATTTGGTCCTTTAGTGAGACCTTTAGTTTGTTCAGGTTAAAATATGTTGATATTATTGTCATACAATATATCTTCATAGTATTAGCCCACTTTGAACCACACCTAGTTTGATAACAAACTTCTTAACACAAATGCCCTCCTATGCTGCTACTATAGCAGTCATATACTTAGCCTTTTGTTATAGTATCCATCACAATGTCTCAACTTTGTAACTCATCCAAATCCATCATGGAACATCCTTTCCATTACATTGTGCCACCCATACTCTAAATTGAGATAAATTTAATGTATATCTTGTGACAAAACTAGTATCAGTGTAACACTTTACAATGAATTACTTTTAACTATTTGCCACTCATACATGATATATTCTTACTTCTTCCAAATCTCATAAGAATATCTTTACTATCATCCAATGATCATCTTATGAATCATTCTGGTATGTTCTCATAACATTTAGAGCATATGACATATCTGGATATATACATGTCATGGTATAATCGATCAAAATCTTCATGTGATTTTACTCACCAAGTGTTGAAACACTTGAATCTTGATACAATCCTTGCCATGCAGCAAGAACCTTTCTTGTTGTTGAAGGAAATATGCCCTAAGAGGCAATAATAAAGTTGTTATTATGTATTCCTTATATATGATAGATGTTTATTTTGCATGCTAGAATTGTATTGATCGTAAACATCAATACATGTGTGTTTAATAAACAAAAAGGGTTCCTAGTTATGCCTCTCTTATAGACTAGCTTGTTGATTAACAAGATGATCAAGGTTTCCTGATCATGGACATTGGATGTTGTTAATAACAAGGTCACACCATTGGTGGAATGATGTGATGAACATTCATCCGAAGTATAGCATTACGATCAAGTCATTATGTTTATATTGCTATAACATCATACGAAGTAATCTTTATCCTTAGAGCATGAGATCATGTTAATTGCTAACACCGGAAGAGTATCTTGATAACATCAAACGTCACACCGTAACAGGGTGACTATAAAGATGGGTCCAGTGCTACGAAGGTGTTATGTTGAGGCTCATGGATCAAGAGTGGAATTTGTCAATCCTGATGACGGATAGATATACTCTGGGCCCTCTCGGTGATATCACATTGAGATAGCTTGCAAGCAAGTGATGTGATCACTAGAATGTTATATCACGGGAACGAGAAAAGAGTGCATGTCGGTAACGAGATCAAACTAGGTATGGAGATACCGATGATCGAATCTCGGACATGTAATATATCGTGACACAAAGGGATTTAGTTACAAGCGTTAAAGGTTCTCACGATCACAGAAGTCATCGTTGAATGTGTAGGAGTCAGTACGGATCTCTAGGTCCCGCTGCTGATTATTGATCAGAGAAGGGTCTCGATCATGTCTGCATTATTCGCGAACCATAGGGTGACACACTTAAGAGTTACCGGACACCATTTTGGAGCACATATGTTTCAGACAGAAGAATTGCAAAGCGCGGGAATTGTTTCAATAGAAACCAGAAATTGTTTCGGGTGAAATTGCAGAAAGTGGTTCTGCATGTGATATTGAAATATTGCAAGGGGCTATATGTGAATGTTTGTTAATTAAAGTAATTAACAAAATTCTGAATAAATTTAATAAAAGAGTTTTATCAAATGAGAGAGCATTAAACTTGGAGAATTTTAATGCATTTAAAGTGGAGACTTTAAAAGGGAATGTGAAGAGGCATTTTAATGTGTAGGGGTTACCACCACATGAATGGGGGAGGTGAGGGGTCACCCCCCCATGCGCCGGCCATGGAGAGGAGGGGCACCCTCCCTCCTCCTATAAAAGGGCATCCATTCCCTCCTTCATCCACACACCTCCTTGTGAAGGATCTCTCTCCCCCTCTAGAATTATTCCCCCATGGTCTCAGATTAGCGAGATACATGTTCCCGGTGGCATTTTGTCTGGAAGGAGTTGCTGCTTCCGCTGGATCGCTGGAGCAAGGAGGTGGAGGTTGTCCGGTGGCTTGAACGTGTGTGTGAGTACAGATGCGCTGCTGAGTTGCGACGCTCGGACTTCCTCACGATCTTGAGATCGGCAAGTGTACGACTACATCAACCACACGTTCCTACTCATTAACAAAGCTCGTTGTCTTCGAGGGTAAGTTCTCGTTGGATGTATGTCCACCCATTGCTTTGTACCTAGTAGATAGATCTTGGCGTGTAGTTCACACCGTAGGAATTTTTTTGTTTTCTATGCTGCGGACCCAACAGTGGTATCAGAGCCTGATCTATGCGTAGGTGCTTTGCACGGGTAGTACACATATGTTTATATGTGGGCGATGATGATCATGTTATTGCATCTTCTATGTATTTTGGATATTGGTGGCATAGTGGGATGAAGCGGCCTGGACCAACCTTACATGTCATCGTACATGAGACCGGTTCCACGACTAACATGCAACTTGTTTTGCATAAGTGGCTGGCGGGTGTCTGTCTCTCCTACTATAGTCAATATCTGATTTACAACGAGTTGCTAATAACTTGGTTATCCTCATTGTGGTTCATGTTCATAGGTGAGAACGGTTCTATCTCCGAAAGCCCTAAGCCACGTAAAACTTGCAATTGATAAATTAGAGGCGTCTACTTTAGATCGTTGCTGGGCTAGTGTATTGATATGGTATTATTGTAAGTAGATGTATGATAGATACTCTTACAACACATTCAACGTGTAAGTTCCATAGACCTTGGCCTTACACACAAAGGAATGATAGAGATCATACCACGATGCAAATGATAGAGATCAAATGCATGGACCATATCATCTCACTTTACACATTAGATGTTAGCATCTTATACTGCTAGTTTGGCGCTTTTGGTAGCATTGTAAGATGATCCCTCTTTTAGATATCAAGATAAAATGTGTTCTTCCTTGAGTATGCACCGTTCTATGGATCGTGTTTCGAGACATCACGTGATGATCGGGTGTACTCGAATCTACACTTTCATAGGAATGGGTGTAAGACAGTTTTACACACGCGAATACTAAGGTTCTTACTTGGCGAGCCTAGCATGTACAGACATGGCCTCGGAACACGGACCGAAAGGTTAAGCATGAGTCATATAGTTGATATGATGCCCATATAGATGCTCGCCTTTGAAGCTACACCGACTCACGTGATGATCCGACTTGGTGTAGTGGATTTGGTTCATGTAATCACCAAAAGGACACGAGGGATGTCGTTTTTGAGTGGGAGTTCATTAGTAATTTGGATTAGTTGAACTCAATCTATCATAAACTTAGTCTAAATAAACTTTACAAATTCTGTTGTAGATGGCACCACCTGCTTTTAATTTCAATGTGTTCATGGAGAAAGAGAAACTTGCTGTGAATGGTAGCAACTTCACCAACTGGGCTATGAATTTGAGGATTCTCCTCACTGCTGCACAAAAGCAATATGTGCTAGATGCGCTGCTAGGCCCCCCACCAGCTCCTGATGCCCCTAAAGAGGAAAAGAATGTCTATGTGACTCGTCAGGAGGACCACAACTTAGTTCATTGCGGCATACTGTATGGGCTAGAGCCAGATCTTCGAAAGAGTTTCGAAAATGGCAATGCCTTTGATACCATGGGAGAATTGAAAATGATTTTCGATACCCATGCTGTCGTAGAGAGTTATAATGCTACTGAAAAGTTCTTTAGCTGCATGATGGAGGAGAACAGCTCCGTTAGTGAGCATGTACTCAAAATGTCTGGGTATGCCGATAAGCTTGTGTCCTTGGGAATAACGATTCCCATTGACTTGGACATACATCGTGTTCTCCAATCTCTGCCACCTAGCTACAAGAGCTTCATGATGAACTATAATATGCAGGGCATGAAGAAGACTCTTCCCGAGCTTCTGTCAATGCTTAAGACTGCAGAAGTGGAGATTAGGAAAGAACATCAAGTGTTGATGATCAATAGGACCACCGGTTTCAAGAAGGACAAGAAAGGCAAGCACAAGGGAGAGAAGGGTGGCAAATCTGTTGTCGCGCCTGAAAAGAAACCCCGAGCTGGCGCTAAGTCCGATACCGAGTGCTACTATTGCAAGGGGACTGGCCATTAGAAGCGCAATTTCCCTAAGTATTTGGCAGACAAGAAGTCCGACAAGGCAAACAAAGGTATATGTGATATACATGTTATTGATGTGTACTTGACTAGTACTCCCAGTAGCACCTGGGTATTTGATACAGGATCGGTTGCTAATATATGTAACTCGATTCAGGGGCTACGGAACATGCGACAACTAGCAAGGGATGAGGTCAGGATGCGGGTCGGCAATGGATCAAAAGTTGATGTGATCGCCGTCGGGACGCTACCTCTCCATATGCCATCGGGATTAGTTATAAACCTAAATAATTGTTATTTGGTGCCTACACTGAGCATGAACATTGTATCCGGATCGTGTTTGATGCTAAGTGGTCATTCCTTTAAATCTGAAAACAATGGTCGTTCGATTTATAAGAATGATATCTTCTATGGTCATGCACCTATGTTGAATGGTTTATTTCTAATGGATCTCGATAGTAATATTACGCACATTCATAATGTTAATGCTCAAAAGATTAAACTTGATGATGATATATCTGCATATATATGGCACTGCCGTCTAGGTCATATTGGTGTTAAACGCATGAAGAAACTCCATTCTGATGGACTTTTGGAATCACTTGATTTTGAATCATTTGATACATGTGAGCCATGCCTTATGGGCAAGATGACTAGAACGCTGTTTTCCGGTTCAATGGAACGGGCTAAAGATTATTGGAAATCATACATACTGATGTGTGTGGACCAATGAGTGTGTCGGCGCGAGGTGGATATCGTTATTTTGTTACTTTCACGGATGATTTGACTAGATACGGGTATATCTATTTGATGAAACACAAGTCTGAAACTTTTGAAAAGTTCAAAGAATTTCAGAATGAAATGGAAAATCATCGTAATAGAAAGATCAAATTTCTATGGTCTGACCGTGGAGGAGAGTATCTAAGTTACGAGTTTAGCACACACATGAAAGAGTGTGGAATAGTTTCACAACTCACGCATGCCGGAACACCATAATGTAATGGTGTGTCGGAACGTCGTAATCGTACCTTATTGGATATGGTTTGATCTATGATGTCTCTGACTGACTTGCCACTATCATTTTGGGGTTATGCACTGGAAACAGCTGCATTCACTTTAAATTGGGCACCATCTAAATCCGTTGAAACGACACCGTATGAATTATCGTTTGGAAACAAACCTAAGATGTCATTTCTTAAAGTTTGGGGATGCGATGTTTATGTGAAGAAACTTCAACCGGATAAACTCGAACCCAAAGCGGAAAAATGCATCTTCATAGGATACCCTAAGGAAACAATTGGGTATACCTTCTATCACAGATCCGAGGGTAAGGTTTTTGTTGCCAAGAATGGATCCTTTCTTGAGAAGGAGTTTCTCGCGAAAGGTGTGAGTAGTCGGAAGGTAGAACTCGAAGAGGTTATTGAACCTTCTCTTCATGAAATGGCGAGTAGCGCATCACCGGAAGTTGTTTCGGAGTTGACTTCACCTAATGAAGAGAGAGCTAATGATATTGATCATGAAACTCCGAAAGAGGACACTACCGGACCTCGTAGGTCAAGCAGGACACGTGCAACTCCTGAACTGTACGGCAATCCTGTTGTGAATTTCATGGTTGATGAAATGGATGACCCTGCGACGTATGAAGAAGCGATGATGAGCCCGGATTCCAACAAATGGCTAGAAGCCATGAAATCCGAGATGGAATCCATGTACGAGAACCAAGTTTGGACCTTGGTGGACTTACCTCACGATCGAAAGGCCGTTGAGAATAAATGGATTTTCAAAAGAAAAACTAATGCTGATGGTAATGTGACCATCTATAAGGCTCGACTTGTTGCAAAGGGGTTTCGACAAATTCAAGGAGTTGACTACGATGAGACATTCTCTCCCGTAGCGATGCTTAAGTCGGTTAGGATTATGTTAGCAATTGCTGCATATTTCGATTATGAAATATGGCAGATGGATGTCAAAACTGCGTTCCTCAATGGTAATATTGAAGAAGAGTTGTATATGATACAACCTAAGGGTTTTGTCGATCCTAAGGATGCTAATAAGGTATGCAAACTTCAGCAATCCATCTATGAACTGAAACAAGCATCCCGGAGTTGGAATCTCCGCTTTGATGAGGTGATCAAAGAGTTTGGTTTTGGCCAAACTTATGGAGAGGCTTGTATTTACAAGAAAGTGAGTGGGGGCAATGTGGCATTTCTGATATTATATGTGGATGACATATTATTGATTGGAAATGATATAGATCTTTTAAACAGTGTTAAAAGTTATCTAAACAGCAAATTTTCGATGAAAGACCTTGGTGAAGCATCATATATATTAGGCATTAAAATCTATAGAGATAGATCAAGGCGCCTAATTGGGCTATCGCAGAGTACATACCTTGATAAGATATTAAAGAGGTTTAATATGGACGAAAGTAAGAAGGGGTTCTTACCTATGTTGCAAGGCAAGACATTGAGTAAGACTCAAAGACCGGCTATGGCGGAAGAAAGAGAGATGATGGATAAGATCCCCTATGCATCGGCCATAGGCTCTATAATGTATGCCATGCTATGTACAAGACCGGATGTGGCACAAGCTATTAGTTTGACTAGTAGGTACCAATCTGATCCAGGTTCGGAACACTGGATAGCAGTCAAGAATATCCTCAAGTACTTGAGAAGAACTAGGGATATGTTTCTTATATACGGAGGTGAAGAAGATCTAGTCTCTAAGTGTTATGTCGATGCTAGCTTTGACACCGATCCAGATGACTCTAAGTCTCAATTCAGATACGTATTTCTCTTGAACGGGGCAGCAGTTAGTTGGAGGAGTTCCAAACAACCTGTGGTGGCTGGATCAACGACGGAGGCAGACTATGTTGCTACTTCAGAAGCAGCGCAGGAAGCAGTTTGGATGAAAGAGTTCATTACAGAACTAGGTGTGGTTCCTAGTGCGTTGGACCCGATGGTGACCTATTGTGACAACAATGGAGCCATATCCAACACAAAGGAACCGAGGTCTCACAAGAATTCCAAGCATATTAAGCGCCGGTTTCACTCCATCCGCGAGCATGTCAAGGATGGAGATATAAAGATTTGTAAAGTACACACGGACCTAAATGTAGCAGATCCGTTGACTAAAGTTCTCCCTAGGGCAAAACATGATCAACACCAGAACTCCATGGGTGTTATATTTATCACTATGTGAACTAGATTATTGTCTCTAGTGCAAGTGGGAGACTGAAGGAAATATGCCCTGAGAGGCAATAATAAAGTTGTTATTATGTATTCCTTATATATGATAGATGTTTATTTTGCATGCTAGAATTGTATTGATCAGAAACATCAATACATGTGTGTTTAATAAACAAAAAGGGTTCCTAGTTATGCCTCTCTTATAGACTATCTTGTTGATTAACAAGATGATCAAGGTTTCCTGATCATGGACATTGGATGTTGTTAATAACAAGGTCACACCATTGGTGGAATGATGTGATGAACATTCATCCGAAGTATAGCATTACGATCAAGTCATTATGTTTATATTGCTATAACATCATACGATGTAATCTTTATCCTTAGACCATGAGATCATGTTAATTGCTAACACCGGAAGAGTATCTTGATAACATCAAACGTCACACCGTAATAGGGTGACTATAAATATGGGTTCAGTGCTACGAAGGTGTTATGTTGAGGCTCATGGATCAAGAGTGGAATTTGTCAATCCCGATGACGGATAGATATACTCTGGGCCCTCTCGGTGATATCACATTGAGATAGCTTGCAAACAAGTGATGTGATCACTAGAATGTTATATCACGGGAACGAGAAAAGAGTGCATGTCGGTAACGAGATCAAACTAGGTATGGAGATACCGATGATCGAATCTCGGACATGTAATATATCGCGAGACAAAGGGATTTAGTTACAAGCGTTAAAGGTTCTCAGGATCACAGAAGTCATCGTTGAATGTGTAGGAGTCAGTACGGATCTCCAGGTCCCGCTGCTGATTATTGATCGGAGAAGGGTCTCGATCATGTCTGCATTATTGGCGAACCGTAGGGTGACACACTTAAGAGTTACCGGACACCATTTTGGAGCACATATGTTTCAGACGAAAGAATTGCAAAGCGCAGGAATTATTTCAATAGAAACCGGAAATTGTTTCGGGTGAAATTGCAGAAAGTGGTTCTGCATGTGATATTGAAATATTGCAAGGGGCTATATGTGAATGTTTGTTAATTAAAGTAATTAACAAAATTCTGAATAAATTTAATAAAAGAGTTTTATTAAATGAGAGAGCATTAAACTTGGAGAATTTTAATGCATTTAAAGTGGAGACTTTAAAAGGGAATGTGAAGAGGCATTTTAATGTGGAGGGGTTACCACCACATGAATGGGGGAGGTGAGGGGTCACCCCCCCATGCGCTGGCCATGGAGAGGAGGGGAACCCCCCTCCTCCTATAAAAGGCCATCCATTCCCTCCTTCATCCACACACCTCCTTGTGAAGGATCTCTCTCCCCCTCTAGAATTATTCCCCCATGGTCTCGAATTAGCGAGATACATGCTCCCGGTGGCATTTCGTCTGGAAGGAGTTGCTACTTCCGCTGGATCGCTGGAGCGAGGAGGTGGAGGTTGTCCGCTGGCTTGAACGTGTGTGTGAGTACGGATGCGCTGCTGAGTTGCGACGCTCGGACTTCCTCACGATCTTGAGATCGGCAAGTGTATGACTACATCAACCACGAGTTCCTACTCGTTAACATAACTCGTTGTCTTCGAGGGTAAGTTCTCGTTGGATGTATGTCCACCCGTTGCTTGTACCTAGTAGATAGATCTTGGCGTGTAGTTCACACCATAGGAATTTTTTTGTTTTCTATGCTGCGGACCCAACAGTTGTTTCCATATTGAACCCTTTCAATATCTCATATATTTACATCTGGCATAACCATGTTAGCGCCTCAATCTATCCATATAGACATTGATGTCAAATATTCCGGTTTTGCCCAAGTCTTTCATCGAAATCCTATTTTAATGAAATTCTTAACTTGTGTCAATAAAAGATACATCATTTCCAATCAAGAATATGTACTCTGCATAATGTATTGAAAGTTTTCTTAGCGCTCCCACTTAATTTCTTGCAAATGCAAGGATCTTCATCATCTCCTATGAAATTAAACTCCTTTAACATTTTCATCATGGTGAAGATTCCAACTCCACTATGCTTACTTCAACTATTGAAGTTTGCATGCCCTTTTAGCACCCTTTGAATTAACAAAACCCTTCTGACTGTGTCTTGTACACGTCCTAGGTAGCCATTCTATTAGAAGAACATTGTTTTGTTTGTTCAACTACCATACATCAAATTATATGTAGTGCTTGCTACATTAATCCGTCAAGACTAAATATCGCTATGAAAGATCAAATCTTGTCATAGTCAACTCCTTGAACATTGTCGTAAACTTCTTTCCGACATGTCGACTATTTCATAGATGTTAAACGTCCATGTATATTTCTTTATAGATCCAAACATGACCGATAGGCTTCATGCCTTTCTGGAGGGCCTTCCAAGTTCAGAAACTTGATTTCTCGTGTATGGATACTATCACGGACTATGACTTCTAGTCATTTTATGGAGTCAGGGCCCATCATCGCTTCTTTGCATGTATTCGGTTCATCATTGTCAAAAACAATAATGACTTGCATATCAAATCACACTATTTGATTCTTACCGACCCACACGGTTCAATAGGAACTCTAATCTCCGAGATCACAACCTTTGTAATCACAGGAGCCATGAGCATTGTGGCCGCCACCGGGACACTTTCCGGTGCTGCGCTACTTAGCACATATAGCTAAGGTTCAGCAACCTTATCAAAGTTCTATTGTCCTCCCACTTAACTTTTCGCAAAAAATTCCCTCTCAAGAAACTTGACGTTCCAAGTAACAAACTCTTTTGTCCTTGGTGTTATGGAGAAATTCCCAACAAATTATATGGGATAACCTACAAAGACGTGCTTATCCGACTTTGGTTGTAAACATTTTACTTATGCATAGCATACAAAAATTTAAGAAAATACAATTCGGGTTTTATCCCAAACCATAACTTATATGGTGTCATTTCAACAGATCACGATGGTGCTCTTTTCAGTGTAAAAGCGGTAGTCTCTAAAGCTTCAATCCTTAAAACATAATGGCAGTTTTATAAATGGCACCTTTGATCTTACCATGTCAAACATGGTTTGATTTCATCTCTCGAATATGCCATACTCCTATGGTTTATCGGGAAACACAAATCATGGAACAATTCCTCAAATATTAGGTGTTTTGCTAAACATGTAACTCAAATATCTTCCTTTTTGATCGAATCATAAACTCTTTATTTTCTTGTTACAATGATTTTTCACTTCATCTTGAAAGTCTTTGAACAATTTTCAAATGTTTCATACTTCTTCCTTATTAAGTAAATATATAAATATATTCACTCAAATTTATAGAGAAAGCATATGAAGCAAAAAGATCCATCGCATATGGCTACACATAATGGACTATGCACATCAGCATGTAAAATTTCCAATAAGCTAGTCATCTGTTCCTCTTTGGCCTATGAACAGAGTTTCAGTTATCTCGAGCAAAGTTTCACAAGCGTCAATTGATCAAAATCAAAGACTCCAAAAATCCATAAACATGGAGTTTCTTCATGTTTTCTTTCCAATATAATTTAAACAGCGATGTCACTTCATAAGTGTTTTTTCAATCATTTGTCTTGCAACATTTTAGCAATGGTGTTTATGGATGTGATTTCTCCCACTAGACTTGTAAAAGTTCATCCATCCTTTATGGAATACGGTAATTATTTGAACAACCATTGTTCTCATAATACCGGAACAAAATAACAATTATTTAAACAAATCTTGAAGACAAGCTTTGATCTCAACAAGAAACATAATAACACTTTATTTGTTTTTGATGAACATCATCACTTATTCTCTTGCTAGTTACTTAGGCCATTGCAGTTCATGAATTGTATTGTTCTATATGACACTTCACAACAACCAATTCGGTATCCAATACCTAAGAACCACATTGTTTAACAAGAAAAGAATATAGCCATAACATGTATATCTTCTATATACCTAAGTTGGACATCTCCAACCTTTTCTTTTCTGCCAAATATTTTATAGATTCTCTTTCGGCAATTCCTTTTCCTTTTAAAAGAATCTATCGACATCAATAGTGGTGTCATTCACATGACACACAGTACAAAGCGTGTATAGTCAAATACTAATACCTTTGGACTTGCACTTTGAAGTGCATCACCATCATCAAATGTTTGGTATTCTTTCAAAAATCCATTCTTTAGTAATCTTTTAGTGTAGTAAACATTTTACTTACATATTTTGTTCATCCTTATCATGACAACTTTCATGATCAAGCTACTATAGCCTATAAGGAAGAATCGCGGGTATAATGTTAGTTCCCAAAACCTTTTTGGGAGATCCGGATGCTTAGCATCTCCATCCTTCACAAATTCTCATACAATATGAGAACATGTATTTTGCTAAATTATACTCTATCATAATGCAACCAAAAACATTGTTTCAGATATCACAATATCTTTCACACATGATGGTTTCTGAAACAATTTTCAGCTCCTATATAATCTTGATATTAAAACAACTTTTGAATATCAATAATCATGGAGGCAAACATGATACTTTAGATACTAACATTGGAATTCTTACTCTTGATTTAATACTACTTATTAAACTTCATGGAGTGAATAGAGTTTGCTGAAAGTTTGCAATAGGACTTATAAATTTTAAATTGACATCCAAAACAATACGATACCAGTTTGTAAAGTAAATATCCAGAATTCTATAGTTCTATTATCTCAATTAAAACTAAGCATAAGGTAGTGAACAGACGCCAATGACTACAAAAAATTATGCAAAATCACATCGATTTAGTTTATGACAAATTGAGTTCGACTAATCCAAATTAGAAATGAACTCGCACTCAAAAACGACATCCCTCGTGCCTTTTTGGTGATTACATGAACCAAATCCACTACACCAAGTCCGATCATCACGTGAGTCGGTGTAGCTTCAAAGGCGAGCATCTATATGGGAATCATATCAACTATATGGCTCATGCTTAACCTTTCGGTCCGTGTTCTGAGGCCATGTCTATACATGCTAGGCTCGTCAAGTAAGAACCTTAGTATTCCGCATGTGTAAAACTGTCTTACACCCGTTGTATGAAAGCGCGAAGTCGAGTACACCCGATCATCACGTGATGTCTCGAAACATGATCCATAGAACGGTGCATACTTAAGGAAGAACACATTTTTATCTTGATATCTAAATGAGGGATCATCTTAAAATGCTACTAAAACACCAAACTAGCAATATAAGATGCAAACATCATATGTGTAAAGTGGAATGATATGGTCCATGCATGTGATCATCATCATGTTCATCGTGGTATGACCTCTATCATTCCTTTGTGTGTAAGGCCAAGGTCTATGGAACTTACACGTTAAGTGTGTTGTAAGAGTATCTACCATAAATCCACTTACAACATTACCATATCAAGACACTAGCCCAACAACGATCTAAACTAGACGCCTCTAATTTATCCATTGCAAGTTTTACGTGGCTTAGGGCTTTCGGAGATAGAACCGATCTTACCTACGAACATGGAATCACAACGAGGATAACCAAGTTATTAGCAACTCGTTGTAAATCAGATATTGACTATAGTAGGAGAGACAGACACCCGCCAGCCACTTATGCAAAACTAGTTGCATGTCAGTCGTGGAACCAGTCTCATGTACGATGACATGTAAGGTTGGTCCGGGCCGCTTCATCCCACTATGCCACCAATATCCAAAATACATGAAAGAAGCAATAACATGATCATCATCGCCCACATATAAACATATATGTACTACCCGTGCAAAGCACCTACGCATAGATCAGGCTCTGATACCACTGTTGGGTTCGCAACATAGAAAACAAAAAAATTCCTACGATGGGAACTATACGGCAAGATCTATCTACTAGATACAAGCAACGGGTGGATATACATCCATAGAGAACTTACCCTCGAAGACAACAAAGCTTTGTTAACAAGTTGGAACTCGTGGATGATGTAGTCGTACACTTGCCGATCTCAAGGTCGTGATGAAGTCCAGCAGGTCCGGCTCTAGCACATCCTTTAGATCCAGCTCCAGCAAGTCCAGCACCACCAAGTCCAGCACCGCAAAGAAGCGGTGCATCCGTGATCACACACACGTCCGGTACCCTGACAACCTCCATCCCTCGCTCCAGCAAAGCAGCGGAAGCAGCAACTTCTTTCCAGATAAAGCCACCGGGAACATGTATCTCGCTAATCCGAGACCATGGGAATAATACTAGAGGGGGAGAGAGATCCTTCACGAGGAGGTGTGAGTATGAAGGTGTGAGAGGGGGGCCTTTTATAGGAGGAGGGGAGGGTGCCCCTCCCCATGGCCGGTGCCCCAAGGGGTGACCCCTCACCTTCTCATTCATGTGGTGGTAACTCCCTCCACATAAATTTGCCCCTTCACATTCTCTTTTAAAGTCTCTACTTTAAATGCATTAAATTTCTCCAAATTTAATGCTCTCTCATTTAATAAAACTCTTTTATTAATTTTATTCAGAATTTTGTTAATTACTTTAATTAACAAACATTCACATAAAACCCCCTGCAACATTTCAATATTACATGCAGAACCAATTTTAGCAATTTCACCCGAAACAATTTCGATGTCTATTGAAATAATTCCAGCGCTTTCTTAAATCTTTATCTGAAACATATTTGCTCCAAATGGTGTCGGTATCCCTTAAGTGTGTCACCCTACGGTTTGTGAATAATGGAGACATGATCGAGACCCCTCTCAGATCAATAATCAGAAGCGGGACCTGGAGATCCATACTGACTCCTACACATTCAACGATGACTTCTGTGATCGTGAGAACCTTTAATGCTAGTAACTAAATCCCTTTGTCTCGCGATATATTACATGTCCGAGATTCGATCATCGGTATCTCCATACCTAGTTTGATCTCGTTGCTGACAGGCACTCTTTTCTCGTTCCCGTGATATAACATTCTAGTGATCACATCACTTGCTTGCAAGCTATCTTAATGTGATATCACCAAGAGGGCCCAGAGTATATCTATCCGTCGTCAGGATGGACAAATCCCACTCTTGATCCATGAGCCTCAACATAACACCTTTGTAGCACTCAACCCACCTTTATAGTCATCCTGTTACAGTGTGACATTTGATGTTATCAAGATACTCTTCCGGTGTCAGCAATTAACATGATCTCATGGTCTAAGGACTAAGATTACTTCGTATGATGTTATAGCAATATAAACATAATGACTTTGATCGTAATGCTATACTTCGGATGAATGTTCATCACATCATTCCACCAATGTTGTGACCTCGTTATTAACAACATCCAATGTCCATGATCAGGAAACCTTGATCATCTAATCAACAAGCTAGTTTATATGAGAGGCAGTACTAGGAACTTTGTATTTTGTATATTAAACACACATGTATTAATGTTTCCAATTAATACAATTATAGCATGCAAAATAAACATTTATCATAAACATGGAATAAGATAATAACCACTTTATTATTGCCTCTCGGGCATATTCCCTTCAGAATCACCACGCTCTGTCGATTCATCAGTTGAATTGGCAAAAAAGCACTGCCCTTCTACCAACTTCTCCGCAAGGCTAACAAATTCGATTGGACAAATGAAGCACAAGAAGCATCCGAGGACCTCAAGCGCCTACTGTCCACCTCACCGGTATTGGTAACACCTCGCAAAAAGGAGCCGCTGTTGCTATACATCTCTGCCACCAACCAGGTGGTTAGCACTATGCTCGTAGTTGAATGAGCCGAACAAAATAAGGTCCACGGGGTGCAACGCCCAGTCTACTACCTCAGCGAGGTGCTCACGCCAACAAAACAGCGGTACCCACATTATCAGAAGATGGTGTATGCCGTCTTCATGATAGCCAGGCGACTGCGCCACTACTTCCAGGAGCACCCGGTCGTAGTGGTGAACGATGCCCCGCTTGGGCACATACTCAACAATCCCGACGCCACTGGACGAGTCACGCTTTGGGGGATAGAACTATCTCCATGAGACATCACATATGAAAAGCGAGACGCGATAAAGTCGCAAGTTCTCCTAGACTTCCTCATGTACTGGATGGAAAATCAGCTCCCCGACAAGCCAAACATGTCCTATCTATGGACAATGCACTTTGATGGATCCAAGCGCAAGGAGGGAGCTGGCGTGGGCATCATACTGATGTTGCCGCAAGGTGACAAGATGAGGTATGTTCTGTGAATGCAGTTCACCGCCTCCAACAATGAAGCTGAACACGAAGCCCTACTCCATGGGATGCATATGGCAAAAGCCCGTGGCACGAAGAGACTCGTAATCTACGGTGACTCCAAACTGATGGTCAACCAAACAATGAACGAGTGCAATGCTTTGAGTGACAACATGATCGCTTACCGTGAACTCTATGACGCACTCGAGGGGGACTTCGACGGCTGCGAGCTGCAGCACGTCAGCCGCGAAAGCAATGAGTAAGCAGACATACTCGCCAACATCGGCTCCACTTGTGCCCAAGTGCCACCTGGAGTATTTCTAGAGCGCATCTACGAGCGCTCCATCAAGCCTAAGGCTACAGAACACAAAACCAGCACTTCAAAGGACTTGGGGGCTATGCCACCCAACGATCCAGCAACACTCGACAACATGGAGCTAGACACAGGACTCGAAGGCCCCATGGAGGTGATGATGATCGAGCCATCCTGGACGCAACCATACGTCACATACTTGGTTAGCAAAAAGGTTGCCAGATGCGCGCCATATAGCGTGACGATCCAAGGCATTCACCCTCATCAATGGTGAACTATACAAGCATGGCATCACAGGAGTCCTTCAACGGTGCATCTCCAACGGGGACGGAAGAGCCATCCTCCTCGACATACACGAAGGCACTTGTGGGCACCATGCCGGCAGTCGCGCTCTCGTCGCCAAAGCTCTATGAGTTGGATTCTACTGGCCAACGGCAATGCGCGATGCCAAGGACACCGTCTAGCATTGCAACGCCTTCCAGGAATTCGTGGACAAGCCGCACGCACCTGGCGCGGAGGCCAGGCAAATACCTGTGGCTTGGCCCTTCGTGCAATGGGGACTCGACATGGTCGGCAAGCTCCAGAAATCTTCACCTAGAGGATACGTCTGATACGTCCATTTTTCATCACTATTCTATGTCTTAATTCACTATTATTCATTGATATATTTCGTATTAAGAGGTGATACTTATGTTATTTCATCTATTTTTGCATGGTTGATGACTTTTGGAGCATGGACCGCTGCAGTCAGGATTCTGATGGAGAAGGTGCTGTTTGGAGGCAAAATTCACGAATATCAGAAAATCCGGGAAAATATATGGAAAATCCTATTTTTCCAGAAGACTAAGGATTCCAGAAGATGGAGTGGAGGTGGGCCACAGGGGGCCCACACCACCCCATGGCGCGGGCAGGCCTAGGCCGCGCCTGGAGGTGGTGTGGCCACCCTGGCCCACTCCAGCCTCTCCCCTCTGGCGTATATCAACCTCCCGAAACCCTAAGACTCGGGGGGCGACCACAGAAAGATTCCGCTGCTTCTGCGGGGCGGAAAACACCGAGAGAGAAAGATCTCTCCGGCAGACAGATTTCTGCCGGAAGAATTCCTACCCGGAGAGGGGAGATCGTCGCCATCCACACCACCATCAAGCTGGACTTCATCGAGATCATCATCATCACCACCATCATCACCATCAGCACCCTCATCACCATCTCCATATTGCTGTAACAATTGTGTTGAATCTTGCTATAGTTCATAGGGAAACTTTCCCGGTGTTGATTACTCTTTGTAGTTGATGCTATTGAGTGAACCATTGAATATTGTTTATGTTCAGATTGTTATACATCATTATTCCATCTCTGATCATGATCCATATGATGTCTCGTGCGTAGTTCATTTTGTTCTTGATGACATGGGAGAAGTCTTGTTGTTAGTAGTGGAGTTGTGTTGAGAGAGGTTCAATAGATTGTTATTTAAGTTGTGGTGTACTTCTTCTAGTGGTGTCATGTGAACGTCGACTACATGACACTTCACCTATATGGGCCTAGGGGAATGCATTGTGTATTTGTCTACTAATCGTAGGGGTTGCCGGAGTGACAGAAACCTGAACCCCCGTTAGGAAACCATTGCACAAGGGACGTAAGGGTCTTAGAGTTTAAAGCTGTGGTTAGGTTTCTACCTTAATTACTTTTTTGTACTTACGGATGTTTGCAAGGGGTATAATCACAAGTATGTATTAGTCTTGGATGGGGCGGTACATTAGCATAGGTTCACCCACACAACACTTAGCAAGCTAAAGAAGATTAATCAACTATATGAAGCGAAAGCACTTGACAGTCTTCCCATGTGTCCTCGAGAATGTTTGGTCATCTATAGAAATACAACCGGCTTGTCCCTTGCTGCATAAAGGATTGGGCCACTTGCTGCATTTATTCCTACTGTCTTTTATTTACTCGTACTTTTTTTACTTGCTTTATCGAAAACCCCTAAAAATCCGTTTGTTAAGTATTTGCAGAGAATTCCTGATCCATACCACTAGCCAGCACCTTCTGCTCCTCGTTGGGTTCGACACTCTTACTTATCGAAAATACTGCAATACACCCCCTATACTTGTGGGTCATCAAGACTATTTTCTGGCGCCGTTGCCGGGGAGTGAAGCGCTATTGGAGAGTGGAACTGGTAAAGGAAACTTCTACTGTGAGTATTGTTTACTTCTGTTAGTTGCTTTATTTTCGTTATGGATAATTTGCTGAGTTTCTTATTTGGTAATGCTACTACCACTGCTAAGGTAGTAGATAATCCACCACCTGCTGAGAATGATGTTTTCAAAATACCTACAAGAATTATTGATCGTGTTATGGATAACTACTATGTTCGGGATGGAACTGTCCATCCCGGTGATCATTTACTCTTTATACACGAATTATGCGGGTTGTTGAAGTGTGTAGGTATTACAACAGATCAAGTTAAGAAGAAGTTATTCTCATTATCACTGAAAGGAAGAGATGAGGAATGGTATAAGCTGCTGAAGAATGGTCAAGCTCTGGAATGGGAGGAAATAGTGCCTCTCTTTTATTCAAAGTTTTATCCTCCTAGTGAGATTCATAAAGATCGCAATCAAATATACAACTTTTGGCCTCTAGATGGAGAGAGTACAACTCAAGCTTGGGGGAGATTGAAGTTACTAATGCTCAAATGTCCCATTAATGAGCTCCCCAACAATATTAATATCAACAACTTTTATGCAAGGCTCCCTCTACATGATAAAGATTTATTGGATGCTTCTTGTGCTGGATCATTCACTCGCATGGAAGAAGAAGCTAAATGGCACCTTCTAGACCATATTCAAGACAATGCTGAAGCATGGGAGAATGACAAAGGTAGAAAGTCAGGTATAAATTATAATTATGAATGCATTGAATCTTTTATGGGAACTGATGACTTTCAAAATATTAAAAATGCTTATGGTCTAGACTCTCAAGCTATTGCTTCTTATTTTAAGGCTTTTGCTTCCTACATTGAAGTGCCTAAAAAGAAGTGGAATAAGTATCATGAACCTTATAAAGATTTTGCTAAGAGTGTTCCTGCAAGAAATACTAAAGTTTATACTGCTAATCATGTTTTACCTGAACCTTATATTGAGAAAATGCCTTTTCCAGTTAAGGTAAAGGAACATTCTATGATAGCTAGTATGGTTAATGAAAGTATGAGTAAAGCTATTGAACCTGATAAAGAAATGGTTGATGAACCTATAATAGCAAATGTGAAAGACTTTGTCACTAAGTATGAGGAAGAGGGACACACTATCCTTTGTAAGGATACCTCTAATATTGTTTCACAAAGTAGTGTTATGAGATCAAGTATTCCCGTGTTTTCTTTTAGAATAAGTGATCATTGCTATGATAGTCCTTGTGATAGCTATATTTTTAAGTTTATGCATGACACTGAAAGTTATTATGAGAGAGGGAAAAGTGTTCTTATGTATCTCAATAATATCAAGTTTCCTCGTTTTATGCTGAAAGTTTTTATATTGCGCTTCTTTTGGCTTCTTATGCAAGTTGCCTTTGGTTTCAATAACTTGTTTGTTTACAAAATCCCCTTGCATAGGAAGTGGGTTAGACTTAAATGTGTGTGTTTTTGCTTCTTAATGCTCTCTTTCACTTCAATTCATATCCCTATGAGAGCTTCTTCAAAAATATCATGCCCATCTTAAAGGCTATAAAGAAAGAGCTTTATGGGAGACAACCCAATTTGTTTTTGCTTTCAGTTTGGTTTTGTTTCTTTGAGTCTTGGAAGTTATTACTTCGGTAATAACCGCTCCTTATCCGTTTTGTTTGGTTTTTGTGTCAAGATCAACCTCTAATGAGAGAGAAGTAATATTTGGGGAAGTTGCTGTCCCGAAACAGATTTTTTGTGCTTCATCGTAAAAATTCGTGAGAGACCTCTGTCTGTCGGATTGAGCTGTAAATTTTTGTGCTTCTGACCCAGGTTGTTATTTAACTTTCGTTAGTTTTGCACTTTTTGATTTGAGCAACAGAAGATTTTCTAAAAAATTGATCTTTACCTGCTGGTCTGTTTTGACAGATTTAGCCACTCTTGCATTTGCTTCTTTATTTGATTTCCTTTTTAAATTCTTTTTGGTTTTTCAGAAGGAGTTGCTACCGTAGCCTATGTTTTGATGGTTTTCAGTTGAGGTTGGACTAAAAAGGTTTTATCACTTCACTTATACTAATGTTGCTAATGAGAATTGTGTGAAAGAAATTTCCAGGAAGTGGAGACAATGGTGTAATAAGGAAGAGAAGGGTTCTATGACTCAAGTAATAAGTGTATGAAGATGAAGATATTGATGATATTCAAGAGATGACTCCGGAAGAATCTACTAGATATCAAATTCAGAGATCTACAGAGTCCGTTTTCAAATAGGTAACAGTTCTGGTAAGAAAAGTTCTACGAAAATACAATCCAACTATATTTTTGCAGTTTCCAGTCAATAAGGAAAGTTACGAAGCGAAAAAGGGACGGAAACGGAGCCGGGGTGGCCCACACCACCCCATGGCGCGGTCCCACCCTTGGCCGCGCCACCAGGTGGTGAGGCCACCCAAGACTCCGCCTCCGACTCGTTTTCTCCCAGTACCTTCCTTTTGATATGAAACTTCGTAATATATAACCCCCCCGGATCCCCCGAGGTCCGTATATCATGTTTTCGTCGTGTTTCTGTTTCGGCATGTTTCTGCCAAGACATACTCTTTGAAGGTTTAGAAGCACAATGGTGTCTACCAAGGATAAAGGGAAGGATCCCATGGAGGAAGACCTCCAAGACCCCGGGAAGGAGAAGGAGATCAAGAGTGAAGGTGAAGAGGAGCAAGGCCAACATCCGCACACCGTCACCACCATTGCAAGCATTGGAGTGGTGAAACCTACCAAGATCGGAAGGACTGCATGGATCTAGACTGGGGGGAAAGTTCCCCGTCACAGTTTGGCTCCAAGGTCACTTCCTCCACACACCAAGAATCCCTTCCATACCTTCATCCATAACCATGCAGGAAAAAAAGACTCTAAGAGGGAAGAACGGAAAAAGAATCACAAGAGCTGGGATCCACAAACTGAAATGATCACGAGCCGTATTGAGCATAACTCAGAATTGATTCGTACACTCACCTTTGAGATTGAGGACTTGGGGAAATTGGTCAAGAAGCTCATCGAGAGGATACCACCACCACCGAAGGAGTAATTCGTCATCAGGTTTGGCATCCCCTTGGTTTGTTCCAAGGTTGGGGGAGTGTCGCGGTATCACATCACTATCTTCTATCTTTTTACCTTATTAGTAGAGTCATATCATGAATAGAGGAGTTATTATGTAGTATGGTTTGCATTATGGAAGTGTCCCCTCTCTCGTTAGATATGTATCCCTTAGTGTGAGTTTCCGTTATGGATCATTAATGAGAAGTTCTATCATTCACTCTTTTGCATAGCTTATATTAGTTTTCAATTCATGGTTATATGATTGATCTTGTTGTTAGTATTGGTAGCACTCTGGGATCATTGAGTTAATTTAGTTGGTTTTGGAAAACCTGGCTCGGTCAGTAGCCACACCTTTTTGAGAGTTGAAAAGAAAAAGATAGAAGTACTCTAAAGAAAAATAATTTCATCATCTTTCTTTCTTGATTTGCCCATAAGTCTAGTATTCTCTAGTTAAGATCTTTTGTGCTTCCAAGGAAGATTGCATGTTTGTCTTTATCACTTGTATGTTTGTTTGTTTCCTTCAACTCTTGTACTTGCTACCCAGCCTTGCTAGCCAAAAACCTGTACTGAGAGGGAATTCTTCTCGTGCATCCACCTCCTTTAAACCAAAACCTTTGCCATTTGTGTCCACTATACCTACCTAGTAGCATTATTGCTATTCCAAGTAAATTCTTGTTTTATCTACCTCCCAAATTAAACTTGTTATGTGAAAAATAGTGATTAAAGCTCTCACGAACTTGATGGCACACTTTACTTTCTTGCACTTAATAAACTTGAACCATTGTGCTCACCTATGTTGCGTACATGCTTGCGCTTTGTAAGTTGTGAATTAGCAGAACCATGCTGTCATGGGGAACGCTTTCAACATTGCACTGGTACTTAGTACCAAGTTGATATCATGTTCTTTTGTCTATGGATGTCGTCGGTGTGAAATGAAAGGGGAGCTTGTAAGTCCATGGAGTTATGCACGTGTGTTAGATAAATGCCCGGGCCGCTGGTCTAATCCATGTTGACATGGTGGAAACCTGCAGCGTAACCATAACGAGTGTCTGTGAAGCATTCTTCTTATAAAAAAAGAGTCCGATAGAGATTGATAAAAAAGAATAAAAAGAGATATTATGAAAAGAGGAAAGAGATAAAAAACACCATATTCCCATGGTAAATAAGAAGATTGCTGAGATACTTGTTGTCTGCTTGCCTTGTCATTTTGATATGGGGATTCTTCCGTATCATCGGGCAAGGGTACCCCGTTGGCAGTTCTCTATGATACACATATGCTTACGATGACAAGAACTTACCGGTGACTAAACTTGAGTAGCATGAGGAGCTGCCCTCATATTCAAGGGACATGAGATTCTCAATTTACAACTTGTCAATGCATATCCTCATTTTTTTATCACTTTAACCTTAATCACCTAAAGATGCCTATGATAGGGGCAATGAGAGCTGAAAGCTAGTAAGTATCATAATTTTTGGGAGCTCTTTATGAGACTTGCAATTCCTGCTTCCCTCTTTGAAGGGCCTTTCTTTCACTTTGTAGTTGAGTCGGTAAAACCTATTCCCTTCTATCTCAGCAAGTATTTTGAGTTGATGTGTTTCATTCATTCGTATGATGATTTATTCAATCATGTTTCTTATGTTCCTTGCTTTGCGCATTGCTCTTATCCTGATGTTTACTACTTTGAAAGCTATCATTGAAAAACCAGCTATTTGTGAACTCCAGAAAATTATCAACTATTCTTCGACCAAGAGCTAAGTTTGCCATTACCAATTATGATTCACTTTATGTATCTTTATTGTGTTTCCTTTACTCATTGCAAGTTTAGTTATATAATAGTGAGTTTTCTTCTATTATGATCTATGTATTTGATGAATGTGATGCTTCTTGTCCGTATTCTTTTATCGACTCTTCACTCCATAAACCTGAGGTCATGTTTATTGAGCTCAGTTTCGCTTGGGGACAAGCGAAGTCTAAGCTTGGGAGGAGTTGATACGTCCATTTTGCATCACTATTCTATGTCTTAATTCACTATTATTCATTGATATATTTCGTATTGATAGGTGATACTTATGTTATGTCATCTATTTTTGCATGGTTGATGACTTTTGGAGCATGGACCGCTGCAGTCAGGATTCTGATGGAAAAGGTGCTGTTTGGAGGCAAAATTCACGAAGATCAGAAAATCCGGGAAAATATATGGAAAATCCTATTTTTCCAAAAGACTAAGGATGCCAGAAGATGGAGTGGAGGTGGGCCACAGGGGGCCCACACCACCCCATGGCGCGGGCAGGCCTAGGCCGCGCCTGGAGGTGGTGTGGCCACCCTGGCCCACTCCAGCCTCTCCCCTCTGGCGTATATCAACCTCCCGAAACCCTAAGACTCGGGGGTGACCACAGAAAGATTCCGCCGCCTTTGCGGGGCGGAAAACACCGAGAGAGAAAGATCTCTCCGGCAGACAGATTTTTGCCGGGGGAATTCCTTCCCGGAGAGGGGAGATCGTCGCCATCAACACCACCATCAAGCTGGACTTCATCGGGATCATCATCATAATCATCACCACCATCATCACCATCAGCACCCTCATCACCATCTCCATATTGCTGTAACAATTGTGTTGAATCTTGCTATAGTTCATAGGGAAACTTTCCCGGTGTTGATTACTCTTTGTAGTTGATGCTATTGAGTGAACCATTGAATTATTGTTTATGTTCAGATTGTTATACATAATTATTCCATCTCTGATCATGATCCATATGATGTGTTGTGAGTAGTTCGTTTTGTTCTTGAGTACATGGGAGAAGTCTTGTTGTTAGTAGTGGAGTTGTGTTGAGAGAGATTCAATAGATTGTTATTTAAGTTGTGGTGTACTTCTTCTAGTGGTGTCATGTGAACATCGACTACATGACACTTCACCTATATGGGCCTAGGGGAATGCATTGTGTATTTGGCTACTAATCGTAGGGGTTGCCGGAGTGACAGAAACCTGAACCCCCCTTAGGAAACCATTGACAAGGGACGTAAGGGTCTTAGAGTTTAAAGTTGTGGTTAGGTTTCTACCTTAATTACTTTCTTGTACTTACGGATGTTTGCAAGGGGTATAATCACAAGTATGTATTAGTCTTGGATGGGGCGGTACATTAGCACAGGTTCACCCACACAACACTTAGCAAGCTAAAGAAGATTAATCAACTATATGAAGCAAAAGCACTTGACAGTCTTCCCATGTGTCCTCGAGAATGTTTGGTCATCTATAGAAATACAACCGGCTTGTCCCTTGCTGCATAAAGGATTGGGCCACTTGCTGCATTTATTCCTACTGTCTTTTCTTTACTCGTACTTTGTTTACTTGCTTTATCGAAAACCCCTAAAAATCCGTTTGTTAAGTATTTGCAGAGAATTCCTGATCCATACCACTAGCCAGCACCTTCTGCTCCTCGTTGGGTTCGACACTCTTACTTATAGAAAATACTGTGATACACCCCCTATACTTGTGGGTCATCAACGTCTACCTCCTCGTCACAGTCGACAAATTCACCAAATGGATTGAGGCCATACCGGTGACAACCCAATTAGGAGCCAACGCCTTTAAATTCTTCGAGTCCATCATCTTCCAGTTTGGGGTGCCGCATAGCATCATCACAGACAACGGCACAAACTTCACCTCGAACGAATTCCAGGGATTCTGCAAAAATCTGGGAACCAACATCAGCTACGCCTCAGTGGCACACCCCCAGACCAACGGTCAAGTGGAAAAGGCCAACGGCCTCGTCTACAGCGGGATCAAGAAAAGGCTCCTTCGACCACTCGAAAGAGTTGTCGGGTGCTGGCCTGACGAGCTACAATCATTACTATGGAGCCTGCGCACAACTCCAAACAGCACTACAGGCTACACTCCGTTCTTCATGGTACACGGTGACGAGGTGGTATTGTTGGGTCCGCAGCATAGAAACCAAAAAATTTCCTACGGTGTGAACTACACGCCAAGATCTATCTACTAGGTACAAAGCAAAGGGTGGACATACATCCAACGAGAACTTACCCTCGAAGACAACGAGTTTTGTTAATGAGTAGGAACTTGTGGTTGATGTAGTCGTACACTTGCCGATCTCAAGATCGTGAGGAAGTCACATATAGCCCCTTGCAATATTTCAATATCACATGCAAAACCACTTTCTGCAATTTCACCCGAAACAATTTCTGGTTTCTATTAAAACAATTCCTACGCTTTGCAATTCTTTCGTCTGAAACATATGTGCTCCAAAATGGTGTCCGGTAGCTCTTAAGTGTGTCACCCTATGGTTCGCGAATAATACAGACATGATCGAGACCCTTCTCCGATCAATAATCAGCAGCGGGACCTAGAGATCCGTACTGACTCCTACACATTCAACGATGACTTCTATGATCGTGAGAACCTTTAACGCTTGTAACTAAATCCCTTTGTCTCGTGATATATTACATGTCCGAGATTCGATCATCGGTATCTCCATACCTAGTTTGATCTCGTTACCGACATGCACTCTTTTCTCGTTCCCGTGATATAACATTCTAGTGATCGCATCACTTGCTTGCAAGCTATCTCAATGTGATATCACCGAGAGGGCACAGAGTATATCTATCCGTCATCGGGATTGACAAATTCCACTCTTGATCCATAAGCCTCAGCATAACACCTTCGTAGTACTGAACCCATCTTTATAGTCACCCTGTTACGGTGTGACGTTTGATGTTATCAAGATACTCTTCCGGTGTTAGCAATTAACATGATCTCATGGTCTAAGGATAAAGATTACTTCGTATGATGTTATAGCAATATAAACATAATGACTTGATTGTAATGCTATACTTCGGATGAATGTTCAACACATCATTCCGCCAATGGTGTGACCTTGTTATTAACAACATCCAATGTCCATGATCAGGAAACCTTGATCATCTTGTTAATCAACAAGCTAGTCTATAAGAGAGGCATAACTAGGAACCCTTTTTGTTTATTAAACACACATGTATTGATGTTTCCGATCAATACAATTCTAGCATGCAAAATAAACATCTATCATATATAAGGAATACACAATAACAACTTTATTATTGCCTCTCAGGGCATATTTTCTTCAGTCTCCCACTTGCACTAGAGACAATAATCCAGTTCACATAGTGATAAATCTAACACCCATGGAGTTCTGGTGTTGATCATGTTTTGCCCTAGGGAGAACTTTAGTCAACGGATCTGCTACATTTAGGTCCGTGTGTACTTTACAAATCTTTATATCTCCATCCTTGACATGCTCACCGATGGAGTGAAACCGGCGCTTAATATGCTTGGAATTCTTGTGAGACCTCGGTTCCTTTGCATTGGCTATGGCTCCATTGTTTTCACAATAGATCACCATCGGTTCCAACACACTAGGAACCACACCTAGTTCCGTAATGAACTCTTTCATCCAAACCGCTTCCTGCGCTGCTTCTGAAGTAGCAACATATTCCGCCTCCGTCATTGATCCAGCCACCACAGGTTGTTTGGAACTCCTCCAACTAACTGCTGCCCCGTTCAAGAGAAATACGTATCCGGATTGAGACTTAGAGTCATCCGGATCGGTGTCAAAGCTAGCATCGACATAACACTTAGCGACTAGCTCTTCTTCACCTCCGTATATAAGAAACATATCCCTAGTTCTTCTCAAGTACTTGAGGATATTCTTGAGCGCTATCCAGTGTTCCGAACCTGGATCATATTGGTACCTACTAGTTAAACTAATAGCATGTGCCACATCCGGTCTTGTACATAGCATGGCATACATTATAGAGCCTATGGTCGAGGCATAGGGGATCTTATCCATCATCTCTCTTTCTTCCGCCGTAGCCGGACTTTGAGTCTTACTCAATGTCTTGCCTTGCAACATAGGTAAGAACCCTTTCTTACTTTCGTCCATATTAAACTTCTTTAATATGTTATCAAGGTATGTACTCTGCGATAGCCCAATTAGGCGCCTTGATCTATCTCTATAGATTTTAATGCCTAATATATATGATGCTTCACCAAGGTATTTCATCGAAAATTTGCTGTTTAGATAACTTTTAACACTGTTTAAAAGATCTATATCATTTCCAATCAATAATATGTCATCCACATATAATATCAGAATTGCCACATTGCTCCCACTCACTTTCTTGTAAATACAAGCCTCTCGATAAGTTTGGCCAAATCCAAACTCTTTGATCACCTCATCAAAGCGGAGATTCCAACTCCGGGATGCTTGCTTCAGTCCATAGATGGATCGCTGAAGTTTGCACACCTTATTAGCATCCTTAGGATCGACAAAACCCTTAGGTTGTATCATATACAACTCTTCTTCAATATTACCATTGAGGAACGCAGTTTTGACATCCATCTGCCATATTTCATAATCGAAATATGCAGCAATTGCTAACATAATCCTAACCGACTTAAGCATCGCTACGGGAGAGAATGTCTCATCGTAGTCAACTCTTTGAATTTTTCGAAACCCCTTTGCGACAAGTCGAGCCTTATAGATGGTCACATTACCATCAGCATCAGTTTTTCTTTTGAAAATCCATTTATTCTCAACGGCCTTTCGATCGTGAGGTAAGTCCACCAAGGTCCAAACTTGGTTCTCGTACATGATTCCATCTCGGATTTCATGGCTTCTAGCCATTTGTTGGAATCCGGGCTCATCATCGCTTCTTCATACGTCGCAGGGTCATCCATTCATCAACCATGAAATTCACAACAGGATTGCCGTACAGTTCAGGAGCTACACGTGTCCTGCTTGACCTGCGAGGTCCGGTAGTGTCCTCTTTCGGAGTTTCATGATCAATATCATTAGCTCTCTCTTCATTAGGTGAATTCAACTCCGAAACAACTTCCGGTGCTGCGCTACTCGCCATTTCATGAAGAGAAGGTTCAATAACCTCTTCGAGTTCTACCTTCCGACTACTCACACCTTTCGCGAGAAACTCCTTCTCAATAAAGGATCCATTCTTGGCAACAAAAACCTTGCCCTCAGATCTGTGATAGAAGGTATACCCAATTGTTTCCTTAGGGTATCCTATGAAGACGCATTTTTCCGCTTTGGGTTCGAGTTTATCCGGTTGAAGTTTCTTCACATAAACATCGCATCCCCAAACTTTAAGAAATGACAGCTTAGGTTTGTTTCCAAACCATAATTCATACGGTGTCGTTTCAATGGATTTAGATGGTGCCCGATTTAAAGTGAATGCAGCTGTTTCCAGTGCATAACCCCAAAATGACAGTGGCCAGTCAGTCAGAGACATCATAGATCGAACCATATCCAATAAGGTACGATTACGATGTTCCGACACACCATTACGTTGTGGTGTTCCGGCAGGCGTGAGTTGTGAAACTATTCCACACTCTTTCATGTGTGTGCTAAACTCGTAACTTAGATACTCTCTTGGACGGTCAGACCGTAGAAATTCGATCTTTCTATTACGATGATTTTCCACTTCATTCTGAAATTCCTTGAACTTTTCAAAAGTTTTAGACTTGTGTTTCATCAAATAGATATACCCGTATCTACTCAAATCATCCGTGAAAGTAACAAAATAACAATATCCACCTCGTGCCGACACACTCATTGGTCCACACACATCAGTATGTATGATTTCCAATAAATCTGTCGCCCGTTCCATTGAACCGGAAAACAGCGTTCTAGTCATCTTGCCCATAAGGCATGGCTCACATGTATCAAATGATTCAAAATCAAGTGATTCCAAAAGTCCATCAGAATGGAGTTTCTTCATGCGTTTAACATCAATATGACCTCGACGGTAGTGCCACATATATGCAGATATATCATTATCAAGTTTAATCTTTTTAGCATTAACATTATGAATATGCGTAATATTACTATCGAGGTCCATTAGAAACAAACCATTCAACATAGGTGCATGACCATAGAAGATATCATCGAACAACCATTGTTTTCAGATTTAAAGGAATGACCACTTTGCATCAAACACGATCCGGATACAATGTTCATGCTTAGTGCAGGCACCAAATAACAATTATTTAAGTTTATAACTAATCCTGATGGCATATGGAGAGGTAGCGTCCCGACGGCGATCACATCAACTTTTGATCCATTGCCGACCCGCATCCTGACCTCATCCTTTGCTAGTTGTCGCTTGTTCCGTAGCCCCTGAATCGAGTTACATATATTAGCAACCGATCCTGTATCAAATACCCAGGTGCTACTGCGAGTACTAGTCAAGTACACATCAATAACATGTATATCACACATACCTTTGTTTGCCTTGCCGGACTTCTTGTCCGCCAAATACTTGGGGCAGTTGCGCTTCCAATGGCTAGTCCCCTTGCAATAGTAGCACTCGGTATCGGACTTAGGGCCAGCTCGGGGTTTCTTTTCAGGCGTGACAACAGATTTGCCACCCTTCTTTCCCTTGTGCTTGCCTTTCTTGTCCTTCTTGAAACCGGTGGTCCTATTGATCATCAACACTTGATGTTCTTTCCTAATCTCCACTTCTGCAGTCTTAAGCATTGACAGAAGCTCGAGAAGAGTCTTCTTCATGCCCTTCATATTATAGTTCATCACGAAGCTCTTGTAGCTAGGTGTCAGAGATTGGAGAACACGATGTATGCCCAAGTCAATGGGAATCGTTATTCCCAAGGACACAAGCTTATCGACATACCCAGACATTTTGAGTACATGCTCACTAACGGAGCTGTTCTCCTCCATCATGCAGCTAAAGAACTTTTCAGTAGCATTATAACTCTCTACGGCAACATGGGTATCGAAAATCATTTTCAATTCTCCCATGGTATCAAAGGCATTGCCATTTTCGAAACGCTTTCGAAGTTCTGGTTCTAGCCCATACAGTATGCCGTGATGAACTAAGTTGTGGTCCTCCTGACGAGTCACATAGACATTCTTTTCCTCGTCAGGGGCATCAGGAGCTGGTGGGGGGCCTAGCGGTGCATCTAGCACATATTGCTTTTGTGCAGCAGTGAGGAGAATCCTCAAATTCATAGCCCAGTTGGTGAAGTTGCTACCATTCGCAGTAAGTTTCTCTTTCTCCATGAACACATTGAAATTAAAAGCAGGTGGTGCCATCTACAACAGAATTTGTTAAGTTTATTTAGATTAAGTTTATGATAGATTTAGTTCAACTAATCCAAATTACTAATGAACTCCCACTCAAAAACGACATCCCTAGTGCCTTTTTGGTGATTACATGAACCAAATCCACTACACCAAGTCCGATCATCACGTGAGTCGGTGTAGCTTCAAAGGCGAGCATCTATATGGGCATCATATCAACTATATGACTCATGCTTAACCTTTCGGTCTGTGTTCCGAGGCCATGTCTGTACATGCTAGGCTCGCCAAGTAAGAACCTTAGTATTCGCGTGTGTAAAACTGTCTTACACCCGTTCCTATGAAAGCGTAGATTCGAGTACACCCAATCATCACGTGATGTCTCGAAACACGATCCATAGAACGATGCATACTCAAGGAAGAACACATTTTATCTTAATATCTAAAAGAGGGATCATCTTACAATGCTACCAAAAGCGCCAAACTAGCAGTATAAGATGCTAACATCTAATGTGTAAAGTGAGATGATATGGTCCATGCATTTGATCTCTATCATTTGCATCGTGGTATGATCTCTATCATTCCTTTGTGTGTAAGGCCAAGGTCTATGGAACTTACACGTTGAATGTGTTGTAAGAGTATCTATCATACATCTACTTACAACAATACCATATCAATACACTAGCCCAGCAACGATCGAAACTAGGCGCCTCTAATTTATCAATTGCAAGTTTTACGTGGCTTAGGGCTTTCGGAGATAGAACCGTTCTCACCTACGAACATGAACCACAACGAGGATAACCAAGTTATTAGCAACTCGTTGTAAATCAGATATTGACTATAGTAGGAGAGACAGACACCCGCCAGCCACTTATGCAAAACAAGTTGCATGTCAGTCGTGGAACCGGTCTCATATACGATGACATGTAAGGTTGGTCCGGGCCGCTTCATCTCACTATGCCACCAATATCCAAAATACATAGAAGATGCAATAACATGATCATCATCGCCCACATATAAACATATGTGTACTACCCGTGCAAAGCACCTACGCATAGATCAGGCTCTGATACCACTGTTGGGTCCGCGGCATAGAAAGCAAAAAATTTCCTACGGTGTGAACTACACGCCAAGATCTATCTACTAGGTACAAAGCAACGGGTGGACATACATCCAACGAGAACTTACCCTCGAAGACAACGAGTTTTGTTAACGAGTAGGAACTCATGGTTGATGTAGTCGTACACTTGCCGATCTCAAGATCGTGAGGAAGTCCGAGCGCCACAACTCAGCAGCGCATCCGTACTTGCACACACGTTCAAGCCACCGGACAACCTCCACCTCCTCGCTCCAGCGATCCAGCGGAAGCAGCAACTCCTTCCAGACGAAATGCCACCGGGAACATGTATCTCGCTAATCCGAGACCATGGGGGAATAATTCTAGAGGGGGAGAGAGATCCTTCACAAGGAGGTGTAAGGATGAAGGAGGGAATGGATGGCCTTTTATAGGAGGAGGGGGTGCCCCTCCTCTCCATGGCCGGCGCATGGGGGGTGACCCCTCACCTCCCCCATTCATGTGGTGGTAACCCCTCCACATTAAAATGCTACTTCACATTCCCTTTTAAAGTCTCCACTTTAAATGCATTAAAATTCTCCAAGTTTAATGCTCTCTCATTTAATAAAACTCTTTTATTAAATTTATTCAGAATTTTGTTAATTACTTTAATTAACAAAAATTCACATATAGCCCCTTGCAATATTTCAATATCACATGCAGAACCACTTTCTGCAATTTCACCCGAAACAATTTCCGGTTTCTATTGAAACAATTCCCGCGCTTTAAAATTCTTTCGTCTGAAACATATGTGCTCCAAAATGGTGTCCGGTAACTCTTAAGTGTGTCACCCTACGGTTCGCAAATAATGCAGACATGATCGAGACCCTTCTCCGATCAATAATCAGCAGCGGGACCTGGAGATCCGTACTGACTCCTACACATTCAACGATGACTTCTGTGATCGTGAGAACCTTTAACGCTTGTAACTAAATCCCTTTGTGTCACGATATATTACATGTCCGAGATTCGATCATCGGTATCTCCATACCTAGTTTGATCTCGTTACCGACATGCACTCTTTTCTCGTTCCCGTGATATAACATTCTAGTGATCACATCACTTGCTTGCAAGCTATCTCAATGTGATATCACCGAGAGGGCCCAGAGTATATCTATCCGTCATCGGGATTGACAAATTCCACTCTTGATCCATGAGCCTCAACATAACACCTTCGTAGCACTGAACCCATCTTTATAGTCACCCTGTTACGGTGTGACGTTTGATGTTATCAAGATACTCTTCCGGTGTTAGCAATTAACATGATCTCATGCTCTAAGGATAAAGATTACTTTGTATGATGTTATAGCAATATAAACATAATGACTTGATCGTAATGCTATACTTCGGATGAATGTTCATCACATCATTCCACCAATGGTGTGACCTTGTTATTAACAACATCCAATGTCCATGATCAGGAAACCTTGATCATCTTGTTAATCAACAAGCTAGTCTATAAGAGAGGCATAACTAGGAACCCTTTTTGTTTATTAAACACACATGTATTGATGTTTCTGATCAATACAATTCTAGCATGCAAAATAAACATCTATCATATATAAGGAATACATAATAACAACTTTATTATTGCCTCTTAGGGCATATTTTCTTCAGGTACTACCCGCAGAGGTGCACTGCAAAGCCCCGCAGGTAGTAGCATACAGCGAGACAAAATCAACTCTCACACTTGAAGACTCAGTTGACCTCCTTAACGAAGCACACGAAATTGCAGCGTAGAGATCCACGATCTACCAGCAGAACCTCCACAATTACCACATTAGAAGACTATGCCCTAGATCCTTCGTCGAAGGAGATCTAGTCCTGCGATTGAAGCAACAAGGGCACCTCAAGCTCGAGTCCCCTTGGGAAGGACCTTATGTGATTATTGAAGTAATCCCAGGTGGCGCCTACCGCCTTAAAGATCTAGAGAGCAGAGTCGCATACTCCAATCCCTGGAACGTCACGAGCTGCGCGGTTTCTACCCTTAGATGTTTTTACTTTAAAAATAAGGTTGTTCAGCCAGGCTACTTAGCCATACATTGTACCTTGTGATATTCTGCGAATAAATAATGTTAAGTCCCCTAAACTTTGTGTTTTTTGTTTTCCTTGCAATTATATCACTCAGGGGCTACGCCACCCTCTACACCTCATTACACGAGCAACGTAGTATCCTAAGTAGCCGACACACTATCAATCGAACCCTTGGTAAAACCAACCCAGCTGCAATGCACCTGACAGGTTGACAAGGTGCTGAGATGAACATACGTCAAGCTAACAAAAAAGAACTACAGATTACAACACACTCGAAAAACATACAAGCTAGCAAGCTCTTTACACATTAACGGGTATCAAAAACACCCGACCGAATTATATGAACTTTACAACACCTATACATCCATGTGCAGGTCCATATTATACTACTGCTGCAAAAGGAGAACATTTTTTTGTTCTTCGAAGAACTCAACGATATCTTTGGCTGGCTGATCAACCGCCTGGTAATGTGGCACCATGTTCCATGTCATCCCTTCTAGCGGAGGCGGTGGTCTAGCGGCAACAACTTTGACATTTATGTATGGTCGATGCAGGCGAACAAACGCCAATGCAGCCTTGGCACCCGCAACCAACTGTTGACGCACGCACTCGCGGACCGCACTGATATCCTGAAACTTCGACAGCAAGGCTAGCAAGCTCGAAGGCACCACATCTAGGGGAAACATCGCCTGAAAAATATGCTTAAGGCACGACTGTGACTTCTTCAAGCACTACAGCACTCGCGATGCACGATCTTGCAACGTCGCCAACGCGACTGCATGATCATGGTCCACCCAAAAATATCCACTAGCTTCCAGCTGCTCCTGGGTCAAGGTGTTCAGGCGAATGACAAACCGATCCCTCTCATCCTATGGGTGACGAGCGCTAACAACTACAAGAAGCAGGGAAAAGCATAAAGACAAAGTGTCGCTGCGAATGGCTAAAGAAAAGGATAAGAAGTTAGAGAATTAACACTTAAATTGCTTATTCAATTGAGCAACTTCGCCCAAGAGGTACTTCTCGTGTGCACTGGCCTTCTCAGCCTTCGACTTCCACATGTCTGCGTTACCACGGATCATGGGAAACTCTCACTCCAACTGTTTATGCAATCGCACAGTCGCGCAAGCAGCGACAGCTCCTCCACCTTTGAACGTGGTTGCGCCACAGTTTCATCGGTGGGAGGAGAGTCAGGAGGACCACTCAAAGGACCCTATTACAGCCAACAAAAGAGGTATATAAGACCAACCATCCATCAATAAAAGAGAGGAGTGCATTTAAATTCAACAAGTATCAAAAGGGGCACCCCCCATAGAATATATTTCATCAAGGAAAACTAGACTATTACAAAAGGCAGCTGGGAAATGCTCTACTGCTTTGCTTTCGACTTCGGGGGCTTCCTCGAATTTGTGGCAGTATCTGATGCCACAGACTTCCCAGCTACAACCCCAGATGCTACAGCCTTTGCATTCTTCAACCGTCACAGCTCCGCCGAGTAATTGGCGATTGTTTCAATGAGCCGAGGCCCATATTTACTGCAACTAGTGGCGAAAGGAGCAAACACTACCTGCTGGCCATCTATGGTGACTGGCATCGCCGAGGAGACATCGCTGGGGTCCAGTTCCACGCCATGAGATTGCGCCATCGCGAGTCCCATGGTTGCCCCAACTCCCTACTGCGCGTTCTTGAAGTCCATAGGCACGCCATCCGCGAAGGACTCCACCAAACCATCAAGATCCTCGATCAGCTTGGCCTTGGTAACCATCTCCTCTCGAAGGCAGCTCAGCACGCCCTTGTCTTTTCCAAGTGTGTCTTGGATAGAGACGTTACGGTCCTCGAGTGCAGCCACGGCGCGGCCAAGGCATCCGCGTAGGCCAAAGCCTAGGCATCAAAGCTCATGCCGACAACATCTAAAGAATACAAATATAAGCATAGCAACATGTAGGCAAAATGCACGGGAAAATGCAAGTGAGGCAGTACCATACCTGAGAGCGCTTTTGCGACAGAGAAGAGCTGTTCTACGAACAACTTTTCCCTCTCGGCGGCGGAGGAACGTAACTCTTCCTCGCGCTTTTGCAACTCCTCAAGAGCCTGCACTACCTCGTCATGTTTCTTCTCCGTCGTGGCAAGCCCCTTCTCGAGGGAAGTGACATGACGAAGAAGCTCATTATGCTCACCTACAAGGGACAAAAATGGCAAAACCTGAGCTCACCATCCTTTACACAAGAAGAGCGAAAAGACAAGTATAAAGATAACCTTTGAAAGCACGGTGGCGGTTATCCAACATAGCATGCTGGCGACCCAAGGAAACAATCTGCTCAGCAAGGCAAGCAGAATTCTTCAAGATAGGCTACACCAAAGAAAAACAAGCGTGAGCATTAACAAAAATTCGACTGCCAGCGATAAGAGAAAAACTCACGTGTTCCTCCAGGGACTCTAAAGATTCTTTCTGAATCGACATCCGGGCAACAATCTGGTGCCCCCAGTGTGGGGGGAACTAGAAGAATTGGCACTGGAGTGGGCCGCCACCGGAGGAGAAGGAGATTGTCCCACCACCTCCTTGTCCTTAGAGTCTGCGACTCCGGACTCCTTGACAAATTGGTAGTCATCGGAGGACGACGATGCTGTTTGACTGCCAAATACCCAATACTACTTCAGAAAGAAAAGATTTTGGGAGGAAGATGAACTCGCAAAAGTATAAGCACATACCCGTCGAAATTTTTGAGGTCGAAGGAATCTCCAGATGACTCCTTCGGCAACCTCAGCTTCTTCCGCGAAGGAGGAGCCATGGCACGCACATGTACGACAGAAATTGGCTCCTGTGCTATACTGGGAGGACCCTCCAGCATCGTCGGCAAAGATGCATATGAATCCTCGCTATGAGAGAGCTTGCGAGTCCCATGTCTGCTGGACTCGGGGGCTTCCTGCTCCTCCCCAATAGGAACGGTGGAGCCCAACTCATCCTCTTCTTCCGCTTCATGCAGAATTATTCCTTCGAGCTGAGGAGGCAAGTTGGCGGCCACTTTCCAGTCCTAAAACCATAAGCAAGCATCAGTATAAAAGACACCTAATATGCAATCGAAAATCAAGAGACTTCAAAGATAAATCCACCTTAGGTGGAGGATTGCTGGAACAGAAGGGGGACACGACTGATTCACCCGGGAGTTCCTCCTTGGCGGTGCGCTTTGTCAACAGTCGAAACCTCCTATCGACCTCGCCCAAAAAAATGCCCTCTCGTGAGATGCGAGTAACATCCTCAGCACCAATCTAGCAGCACATGGGGTGCACCCTAGCTTGCAGCGGCTACACTCGACGGTGCATCCAAGTGTGAATGAGATCGGTGCCACCTATCTCCTTGCTTATGCAACGCTCAAGGTCACATACACGATGGTATAGAGTCTCTGTTTCCTCGGCTTCACCGGGCATCACAATGTTCTTCCACGACCTCCTCCTCTTGCAGGACGCCACCGGATCAAAGGGTGCGAGTCCATAGTGCTCTCCATCGACCTTATGGTCACGAATGTAGAACCACTTCTCCCTCCACCCTTGGACAGACGCAGTGAGATTGATAAAGAAATAGGTGATATTAGAGTCGGCGTGGATCCCGCAGCCTCCTATATCGTAGACTACTGAACACGAATTCGACTGACATTTGAGCTTAAAGAGTTTTTTGAAGAGGCCAAAGTGTGGCTCGATTCCAAGCCTGCACTCACAAAGGGTAATGAAGCAGGCGATATGGAGAATAGAATTTGGGGTCAGCTGGTGCAGCTAGAGCCCATAGAAACAAAGCAACCCCCTCACAAAAGGGTGAAGGGGGAGAGAAAGACTGCAAATGATGAAATCGAGGAACATCACTCGAAACCCCGCAGGAGGACTGGGGATTACCTCGTCGCCGGGGATGCAACAGTCATCTTCCGTGGTGAGGAGCGTCCCATCCTGACGCTGGGTAAAGAGCTCCGACGGCTTGATGGAGGATGCACGCCACGACCCATTCGTGACACGGGTTTAGGGGCCCTTCTTCTTCCCAGCCGCGGTGGCAGCACTGGTACCCGTGGTGGTGGCGCTTTTCTTCTTGGCCGCAATAGCGGCAACCGCAGATCCAGCAGCGAAGGATCCCTTCTTCTTGCCCATCTGGCGCTGGCGGTGCAAGCACATGAAGTAACTCGGGAAAACGCGAAGTTGGTCCAGCGCCACTGTAACATCCTAGGATTATCACCTAGAAATAGACATGACACCTGTTTGTGCATTACATTCATGCATAGAAAATCTGGGTAATTTTCGCGCAAAACTATAGAAGCCAGTGAAGGATCAGGATCTCTCTTGTTCTGATGGAAACATCTGGGCAAGTGAGATAGACTTCGACATGAACTCTACTGTATCTTTGTGTTTGAAGGGAATCATTTCATATTCAAAAATACAAATGATTAAAATGAATTCAAAAGAAATTTGAATTAGATTATAAATAAAGAAATGAGTTATTGAATTCATTAATGTTATATAAATATTACAATAAATAAATAAAATGAACAATATATAAGACAAATAAATAGGAAAAGGAATTACAGAAATTAAATAACTAAAAGAATTCTTTATTACTAGAAAATATATATTACATTGTCTTTTACAAATGAAAAAGCAAATTACAAAAGAATAAAGTAAAATCCTAAACTAAATTCATCTTCACTTTCTTCATTTCTAAATCTTTCTTTATATTTCTGTTCTTATACCTGCAAATAAATAGAAAGAAAAGTAAGGTGTGAAGGGGTTAGTTTTACTGCAATCAGAATTACAGTGTAATGCACTATCTGTCTCATCATTGAGCTTAAAAAATTGAAGGGGCAAGTTTCACCAATGTGTAAATCTGTTCTTATCATCAAAAATGGCTTCAGGCTTAGCATCATAAGCCAGGGGCAAGTTTCACCTCAGATTAAAATCGTAAACAGATAAGAAGTAAAAACCACTAGGAAATATCAAGTTTTTACTTGATCTGATCCACCCAGGAGAGGTATGCACACTAGCAGCTCAGTCATCGGCATGCAGTGGTGTGTTATCAACACCACAACCAGACTAGGAAATGAATAAGGAGCAGCTAGCCGTAACACCATGTCACACCCTCTAATCAGCCATATGCAAGTTTTAGTGATTCCCGCCAAACCCGCATAGAAATGATTCAAGGACGCCCACTAGGCACTTGCGTGCGGGTGGAAAACAAAGTAATACTATTGCACAATAGTTCACGAAGGAACCCACAGATACATATATATATACAATACGAATCCATGAGTCAAGAATACAGATATACAGTAGAAAGATCCAAATCACCTTGAAAACGATACAACATCCGAGTACGGATAAGATGCAAATGGGGCTAAGAGCCCTGGAGAATAACCAATGGCGTCCATAACCCTGCCCAGGCCAAGCCAGAAGGGTAACCCTGCTAACGACGTCGATCTCAAACCTGCTAAAACAAAAGGGGTGCCCATAAAGGGCAAAGGAAAAAGAGGAGCGTCAGTACTGAGGCCAGTACACGACGATGCTAGAATTCGGCGGCTCTCGTCTACATAGGTATGGTGGACTGAAGCAGCAGCGAAGCACGCACTAAACAACCTATAGAGACTCGATAAACTATCGGCTATTAGAGAGAGATAAGAAAGACCTATTCGGAACCAACCTTATACTAACACCAATCATACCCATCCTGGCATTTCCCCCCGAGACCAAACGAGGAAGTCAAACCGAGGAACTCACACAGTTGGCAGTTTTATTCATTCCATTATAGTTGAAGCACTTACTAGTCAGATATAGATAGCATGGGTCATCCCGATAGCATAAGTAGTGGGCAGTTTTAGTTAACCATTCACTTGTAGTTGCAGTACTTACTAGTCAGATACCATTAGCATGTGACATCCCAAACCCAGCAGTTGTTGGCACTTTTATCTCATTCCATTGGAGTTGCGATACTTACTAGGCAGGTATAATATGACATGATACATCCCAGTTCCACCAGTTGTTGGCACTTTTATTATCCATTCCATTATAGTAAAGCTGATTACTAGTCACATATTAAGTCAAATTTATAGCACTACTTTAGTTATGCTTGTCTATGGTTGAGATATTGTACTCCAAGTCGTCCATAACCGTGGACACGACTTTCAGAAAGATTTAACCTGTAGGGGTGCACAAATAGCAAAACACACACGATCAACCTCGGAAAAACCAAATCAAAACCCAACGAGGCTTTCACGACAAAGCAATCACAGGATTCATAAAATATTTCAGGGGGCCACCCCACTAAGCTACCCGCAACGAAGTTGGCCGGCTCCGAGACGGACCCAGGGTTTGTGACAATGGCTGTAAATGACTGGGAACCCGAAAGTGTGACTGGGCTTGTCGATACCGCGAAAACATTCCACGTTCCAAAATAGTACAGGTGCTCCACGAACAATCGTAAATAAAGCACTAAAGCATGGCATAAGTATAGGATAGTAATAAAGCCCCAAACTACTTTGTGGCCCCAAGAAATAAGAAATGAATCAAGCTCTGGCTAAGGGGGATCCATAGGGTCTCCCGGATGTGGATAGTGCGAATAATCAAGGAACATGTATCAAGTACTCGGGGCCTACGGGACACAAGTGGACATGAAAAACCAAATAGAATATATTGCCCACCGGTGCCTCTTTCATTAGTTATCCCAGCAATTTAATAGTTGTATTTAAAATCATGATACTCTCCACCGTAAAGCATATGACAACATTCCAACAACTGTGTGGTACTTCACGACACGGGATCGCACCTGAGCAAGCGACTACGACTCGCAAGACCATCTATCTACCAAACAATAGGTAATAGGAGGTGTCCAAGGCAATATAAAGGCTGCACGGAATATATCTGGTACGAAACACTAAAGAATCGCGACATGGATAGCAATAGATCAACAGGAGGAAATAAAGACTTTAAAAGCAAAATAGGTAGAAAGGGGGAGATTGCTCGCTTGGGAAAACACTGCCGAAGATATATCCGAAGAACTTGTCGAAGCTCACATCAACTCAACGGCCTAATCCGTGAAGAAGGAAAGCACTAAAAGAAACACCGGATACACTATTTAATACTACTGTAGAATATCCGGCATGATTATGATATGATGCATGGCATGGCAAAGATGTGGTGCAATTAGGCAATATTAAGCGGAACCGCGATCCCGATAATTAATTAGATGGTTCATGTTGTATAGCTACCCCGCAATTTAAATGTTGTCTTAACAAGACGAAACATGGTATCAGTTCGCTACACAAATTTAAATGGAGCCAATATAAGACTAGAATAGCCCACATATGTCCCTCCATATTTAATTATTAGATGAATCGACAAAATACCCCAAAGCACCCACAATATGTATGCAACCATGTTCAATTAATATGCAACAATCATATGTCATATATTATAAAAATAGGGGTCTCGGGTAGGGTAGGGGTCACACTTGGGTGTTCGACGATCTTGGTTCCGGGGGTTCGATGGGGTTCGGGTTCGGTCTTCAGATCCTCGGGATCGGGCTTCGGATCCAAGCGAGAAATCTTGCATGTCCATGCCGGAGAGCTAGATGACCTGGGTCTCTAGATGTTACCACCATCTTCACATGCTTGACGCCGCAACATCAGGATCTTGCTTGCACCAGAGCCGTAGTTGTCGTTCTACGCCATCCTCATGTGTCTTCATCCCTGCAGCATCATACCACCACATTATCTTCACCTTACTAGAACACCAACAACACATGATCAACAACGAGAGAGAGCGGAGTAGCTGCGAGGCAACATTTAGGAAAAGGTCACCAACAAGGAAGCGACAAACACCAACACCTGAGGAGAAAGCGGCGACGAACAAATCGAAGGGCCACTAGCTGCAACTTATCCCCACAGAGACCAAAACACAAGCAGGTGTTGGACACATCGATGCAAGGAGGATGCTGGGGAACACTCTGGGACGAGGTGAGCAGAGGCATGCCTCGCGTGGCCACGCGAATGGCGAGGACGTGCTGCCGGGCGCGGGGAGGAGCGAAGGAGACAGGCGGGGAGCAAGGCATCACGACGGGGACGAGCTCGCGAGGCACACAGGAGGCACGGCCAGGGCGCAGGCTCACTAGGAGGGCCTCGATGGGAATAGGGGAGAGCTCGAGGGGCGACAAAAGGCCGACGAGCTCGGCGGCGGTTGGAGGCCTGGCAGGGTCGGGGCTGCTCGTAGGGGACGGCGCATAGAGGAACTCCTGCCGGCGAGGTCGTGGAACGGCGTAAGGGGGATCGAGGAGGACCGCAGGCGGAGCGGTGGCTGGCTCCGGGGCCTGGTCGACGGAGAGGGTCGGGGAGAAGGCAGCCTGCTCACCGAAGGGCGCGGGCGCTGACCGAAAGACGAGGCAGGAGGACGGCCGGACAAGAAGGGCGCGTCAGAGCGGCTCCAAAGCGAGGAGGACCCGAGGCGGCGGGGAAGGGCCAGGGACGAGGAGGACGCGCAGCCTCGCGCGAACGGTGGCAATACCATGCGGGCCAGAGAGGAGGCGGTGACAAACGAGGCAGAAGCCGGGGTCGAGGCAGAGGAGCTCGCTGGCGTGGTCGACCGTGACGGCGAATGGGGAAGCTTGCGAATGGAGGCGGCGGTGGGGAGCGAGGAAGAGAGCGACGCGGGGTAGGTGGCTTTGGTGGTTCGCGATGGGATTCAGGGGAGGGGCGGTTCAGTCGCTAGGCTGCGGGGCCACGAGAGGAGGAGAGAGAGAGGGGATCGTGGGGTGAGGTTCGATCGCGCAGGCGTGGGTTGGGCATGAAGGAGAGGCGGCGCGATGAGCGTGTCGTGCAGCGTCGCGTCGCGCTGGCGTGCGGGAACCACGGGTTGGGGTGGTCGCGAGCGAGTCCAGGTGGTCGCGGCAGGGTCGGGTCAGGTGGAGTCCAGTGGGTTGGTGCGGTCGGATGTGGGGGTTTGGGGTAGGATAGAGTTTTTAGGGTTAGGGTTAGCTAGGTTTTGGAGGTGGCCGGCTGGACTTTTGGGCCGGCTACCTCCCAAAATAAATATAAGTTTTATTTATCCAATTATAAGGCTATTGTAATTAGTTTTTAGACAAATAAAATATCCAGGAAAGACCGAAGTTTTTAATTTGAAATAGAGAGGGGTAATTAGAAAACAAAAGGCTTTTAGAAAAATAGTTTTAACCAAACCTATGCATGATGACATGACGATACTAAAATGCAATGTGGCATGATGACATGAGTATGTGGTCATGATGATGCACAAAGATAGAATAACACGTGATTTTCTAGTAGTGGATTTACCCGGGTGCTACACACCACCCAAGCACCTCACCAGTTTCTTCACACCAACGTCATCTCTACCACCGCACAAGAATAAGTAGTTCAACATCAGTATCCCACAGATCCACCCATCAATTGTTAGAAAGAGTGCCCACCAAATTATCAAATAGTACAAGCACCCCAAGATTTGCTCAGTTCTAGCATCCTGGTTGCTTAGGGAAGCCATCCAGGGGCTGGAACAAAGGAGGATCCACAAGAAAAATAGACCAAGAAGAAATTTTAGCTGCAAGGAGTAGAGCAGGACACTAATATCAAGTGCAGCAGCAGAAGGTGTAGATCTGGAGTACAAAGAGAAGATCTGACCAAGCAAGCAATCAAGGTCCACCCAAGCAAACATCAACCGTTACATAGTAACAGGCTGCCACCGTAAGATCTAACAACAGTAGACCTAGAGTAGCCATAGCTTCTCCACAACCTCATCAATTCAAGCTGATCTACTCTGCATAATAGGTTGCTATCTTCGAGTAGTAATAGCATCTGTTGTTTTCACTTATATCTTTGAGCATGATTTTTAGTGGGGGGAAGGGCTCTCGGAATGGTGTAGAAATGCTACACCAGTATCATCATTGAGCTAGAAATACAAATGAAGTATCTGTTTTTATCAATAAATCATAAACCTTAGACTGTGCATCATTGGTAGCCAAATATTAATCCATAGCTAGCTAATTCAGCAGCATGTCCTGTTATTAAGAAACAACACTGTGCACACTCCAAGTGGAGGTACTACAGTGGCAAACTCAAACAGGAGAAGCCACTGTATTCACTAACCAAGATCAGCATCAAATTAATATGCCATACGAATAGTTACATCCAAAGAAACTTGTTTTAGATCATCTTCCTAGGTACTTCAACTAGGAATCTTTTTATATAAACATCACTATATCCCAAGGAGGCCCAAGATTATAACTGAACCAGAGGTTCAGCACATCATGTAGATCACACTCATGAATTCAGCTAGCAACAAATCATCTAGAGTCAGCAGTAGATGCATCGATAAGCCTGCATGTAAGTCCATCAGTGAGCTATGAGTTAAGTTCTTCCTTGATACACAACAATATCTATATGTGAGACAAGCCAATAAATTTATCCAACATGAATAACATGAGTAATCCTCAGATTCGAGCTTAAGTTCCAAACTAAATTGTATCATCATGTCTTAAAAGCAAACTAGTTATACTAAGTATATACTACTATAAATTTGCAGGTGTAAACCCATGTGGTAACACTCTGTTCTTCATTATTATTGGATCACCAGAAATCAATTATATACTCATTAAATCAAATCAGTTGAAATCAACATTCTTCAAACTCAATTCGAATCTAGACCAAGTGTAATATAAACCCACTCTTACCACATTACCTCATCATTAAATCACATGGCAAAGAATTTAAAAAGGGTCTTAAGATCACCACAAACAAATCAAGAAAATTATCAGTAGTTCAATTAGTCACCTATGGGTCGGTTGTCCACCAAGCTACTAACAATATATGTTTAGTAGAGCATGTGTTCCCGTGTAAACCATATCATCTTGGTCATGGAGGATCACAAACATTAATAGAACCAACACTACCTTCCTAATTTCATAGCTTAAACATACCACATCAAGTACTTCATCTCTAGGCCAACTACTCCAAGCCACTGAGGCATAACATTCAACTAGGACAAATCATCGGCTCGAGGGCCGGTCACACAAGTAATATCTGAGTTGGAGTAGAAGAAGAGGTAGCAGGAGAAGAGTAGTCGAAGTAGCGCGGGAGGTCGGCACGAGGGTTGTGCAGCCGCAACGCCTTCCCGCCAATATCAGAGTCGAGGTAGTCACCCCAAAACATCACCATCATAGCAAGAGCAAGAGTTGAAGGACACCGGGTTGCGATCGTGGTCACCATCCCGCGAGCATCATGGTCGACATGGCGGAAAAGTAACTGGGGCCCTAGGGAAGACGCCACATCCAAGGAGTGGTCACTGAGAAGTGTGTGTACTTAGAGCTCGGGAGCATCGTAGGGGTGTGGTGAGGCAGGACCCGCGTGGCCAGAGTGGCGTGAGCCCGAGGACGACATCGACGACGAGCCATGGCGGCATGGAAATACGAGAAGCGCTGCAGCACTGCTACCTGCGCCAAGACGCATCAACTCGAGCAGCGTGTCGTAGAGCCATCATCAGCGCCAGGAGGAGACGAGGGCATCACTGGCGCACAGCGGAGTCGAGGCGACAAAACCCTAGCTCCAGAGAGGGGTTCAGCGTGGCCAGAAGAAGAGGCGACGGTCAAATCAAAGAGGTCCAGGTTGTAGGCCGGAGAAAAGGCGGTGCCTTGGCGACCAACAGCGGCGGCTGCAGGTCGGCCTACGCCAGAATCGGTGGCCAGAGGTGATCAGGGTCACGGTGGCGCCCTGGGGTCGCGAGAGGGGAACGCGACCAAGTCTCGTTGAGTGCCTGTGCATGAGTGGGAGGGTTGGGTCGAGTTGACCCAACCAAAGTGGGCTCTATTTATGCCGATTTGGTCTAACAAGACCCGTTGGGCCAAGCCGGCCCATGAGCCAAACCACAGGCAAGCTTAGAAAAAAATAAGATAAAAAGAATTACCAAAATACCCCTGAAATTGTTTTAGCCCTAGAAAAATATAGAAAAATCCTAAAAATACATATAACATATTCGAATGATCACAAAAATAATATCAACCTAAGAAAAATATAACTTTACTTATTTAAGTTAAATAAAATGCAAATAAATGATTAACATCAATAAAGTCTAAGTGATATTTCATAAATTAAGCAAAAGTCCTAAAAATGAATAAAAATCAATTTTGCATAAGAAAATGAATCTACTATTTTGTAAAATACTAACTTAATTTGTTTACAAATAAAACTTGAAGCAAATATCTAAAGATATATAATCCTTTGTGGAAATTTATAAAAATAAGGGAAACACCTAAAATTAAATAAAAATCACTTCTAAGGTCTTAAGTAAGCATGTTTTACTAGAAAATACTGATTATGTTATTCCAACCCACTTTAAGGTTATTAAGAAATAAATCCTTATTTATTATTTAGTTGGTAAATTCTTTAACAACATTCTTAAATAAGAAATAATCACAATTTTATGTAAAACCCTAAATCTTGTACATTGAAATACTACTTCAAAAACCATAACATAAGTCTATAATAATACTTAAAAGTAAACTATTAACATTTAGAAAATCTTTAAAACCATAACTCCAAGATAAACCAAAAATTTAAGTAAATTTTAATCACCATTCACTTATAATAAAAGTGAATGTTACTTATTTCTTAACCATTCATGATTTCAAACTTTAATAGATTATTAAAAATCATCTAAATTTACTTTCCTTAAAAGATAAATTATATTCATAATAACAAGTCATATTTAAACTAATCATTCACTTAAAACTGAAAGTGAATGATCTCATACCCTTAAACATGCTTATTATAAGGTTTAAAACTTATTACTATCACACCCTAGATCTATTTATGTTTTAAAGTTAAATTTGGTACACCAAATCATGCATAATGCCTAAAGAATATTTATGTCTTTATAGTTAACTTTTGTCTATTCCAAATTAAGTCATAAGGCACCTCAAATCCAAACTTATCGAATAAACGCAAATGACATCGATCACATTTTGATTCACCACAAAGGTTGTTTCAACTCTATCAAAGAAATCTTTTCTTCCAAAGTTATTCGTTTTGCCACTTCAAACAACTTAACATAATAATTACCATCATAATTACCCGATAGCAATTCACCTCAATCTTAGAATGTTATTATACTTTACTTTTATACTTTGCATGTTAAAACTTAGATGATTTTACTTTGTAAAGTAATATTTTCCTCAAGATTTATTCTTTTAAGAAACATTAAAAGTAATCCTTGAACACTTCTCTAAAAGATCTAATTAAACATTAATCATGTTTAAGAAATATTTCAGATACCATGCTCCATTTGAAAGATTTAGTATTGCGTGTTACTTGTTGTGTTTACATATTGTTTCACACACTTTCACAAGCCTTAATAAGAAGCACAAGTGTGAAACTGATATAAAAGTGCAACACATTCCTAGAACTCGTCACCAGTTCCAAACCCTAGATCATATATGGTTAGTCCGGGAATTCACGTTTATCAAATTGCATTACATTACTTATGCATTGTTGCATCTTGCTTCTTTAAACATTAGTCCTTACCGGACCAATGATGTTGTTTACAGAATTTGGATCTTCTATTGTCTTGAAGACCGTGAGTGCATAATCTTGCAATCACAAAAGGCAAGTTCACAACTTGCTCATGTCCTTTGATTATTTTCTATGCTTGTAACTCAACTGTGTCATCACCTGCATTTCAAAAAGGTCGAAAACATTAATTTCACAATTAACTGGTAATATCGGTTACCGATCTAGGGTGATCAGCTAATCTATCATAACTGGCAATGGAAACGCCATTGTACAATAATGTATCATCAAGGACTTAACAACCAATGTCGCCAGTGATTCTAGCGCCATATATTACGCGTCAACCATGATATTTGGAATGGGACAAAGAAGTCAGTTGTATCTTCTTCCTTTCATATGGAGGCAAGATGACCTTATCATGACGTTGTGATTCCTTGTATGGATCCAGCATATGGGTGGGCACCCTTAGGCCCCATGATTTTGGTATCTAGATTATCTATGAGTGGCTGCCGGAGGTATAGTCAGCCCTTTATGGAGCTTGCTAGGGGCATCACCAACTCATAGAGTCTTCGGGAACTCACCAGGGTTGTAGCTTGCCCAAAAAGGGGGCTTAACGAAGGTGTAGTCAGCCCTGAAGGATCGTGCAGACATATGGGGTCATAGAGAGGGCAGCGATTGGCTTGGACCTTAGACTGGGCCCCACACCAAGGAAGTGTGGACGAGAACGCAACTCGGTTGTGCAACAAACCTAAGGTCTCTTGTGGGAAAAGTGACGCACCTCTGCAGAGTGTAAGAATTGTGATATGTTACTCCCTATTCCGAGAAGGAGCTACGAACGTGGCAGAAAAGGAACCCCACGAAGGTTCTGGTCAACCTGTGAAGGCTGTCATACATAGTTTTCAGAATAAAAGCAACCTTTGAAGAAATGTTTACGAAAACCTGCATTGCCTACGACCTATGGTCTATGGCTGTAGAGATAGTGCATCATACACTCCTTTTTAGTGAACTTGCTGAGTACGCTCGTACTCAACCGTACCTTCTTAACCCTTGCTAGGTTCTAAGCCATTGAAGACGACGTCAACATCAATTTCTGCTCAAGAAACCATAATCGACAACTCAAGTTCTTCAATAAAGTCAATGAAGTCAACATATACATCAGCTGAAGTGAAGATAAAGTGTCGGTTTAGATAGGAGTAGATTCTCTAGCCATAAAACCTATTTCTGTAGAGCATTGCAATAGCAGCAATGGCAAGCCAAATAGTTTAGATACTAGTCTTAGTTACTAAATGGTTCTAAGTTATTATGTTTTGTTCTTCTTTGTAAGAAGTTCTTTCTCTCTCTTTCACCTAGAGTGTTCTCTAGATCTTTTGTAAAGAGTCGAGTTGTAATCTATAGTCATGTCTTGGACCTGCTGTGTTTCTGTTGTACCAATCTGAGGGATGTAATAATAGTGAACGGTGTTTCATTGGTGTTATGTCAACGACTATAGTGTACTACATCATGCAGTGGTATGCTGGGTCACCGCAGCTGGTATCAGAGCATATGCTTTGACCCTAGGATTAAAACCCTTTTAGGAGCACTCGGGGGCTACTCCTAATAGGAGCGCTGGTCGCGCACCCGAGGAACTTTCTAAGACATCCAAGCATTATGACAACGTATTTCCTCTCAAGAACCCTTCACTCGAATCAATGATTTGACTGTGGACTTCGGGTTACTCCCATAGGGAGCGCTGAAAACACATTCGACTGAAACAAGCAAAAGATGATAGCAGTCGCAACATAATTATAGTCCCCACTCGATTCTATGACTCGAATAGGCACTCGGGGGCTACTCCCATAGGGAGCACTAGCCGTGCACCCTATGATTCTTCTTTTACGTAACTATTTGCTAACTACGTGCACACACGAAAGCTTCGGCGACTGCACCTCATATTTTCCTTACAAAGAGATTGTGTCTCCTAGGTCACCCAAATCATCTCCGTGATGACAAAAATTTGTATGTCATGCTTACAACGTGAAGATAAGACCTGAAGAAGGCCTGGCAACGCACCTGCTGCGCTCTACCAGAAACAATCCATGCCTACATGTATGATGAAATAATCCTTGATGGAAGCGTCAAGTGCTCACACTTATACACTGGTATTCGACTCTATAAGACCTCCGCGACCTGAGTCGAATTACGCTAACACTCTCCGAATTCGAGTCCAGGGACTCGAGTTTGAGTAGATTGCGTTGTTTTTCCCTAAGGTAGTTAATTGATCCCGATACATCAGATAAATCAAGCACGTATATCAACAATCCCTATGATATAAATTAGAGCACTCGAAAACATGCTCGGTTATGCACTCGAAAGACTTCACTAGTCTCCGCTCGAATCTGCGATTCAGCCAGACACTCGGGGGCTACTGACGTGGGCATACCTTACAGGTACTCGAGCTTGGCATATACGGTGCAAACTGGCAGAAGCCCACGGTGTTACTAGGGCCCAATCAGAGATTTGGGTGACCGAAGGAGACTCCGACTACTTGCGGCACACGTCAAGCTCAAAGATAGAAAGTTTAAAGAGACGAACCCTAACTTGTAACTGACTCGACCTGCTACCTGAGACCTAGAATATCTATATAAAGGCTAGGAGGGGGCGGTGAGGAAGACAATCACAACCCTAGTTTCCACACCATCGCCATATTGCATCTGCGCACCCCTGTAACTTTTGACTCCCTCGATAATTCCAAGAGCAGACAAGCAGGAGTAGGGTCCTCTACGAGGCCTGAACCTGGATAAACCTTGTGTCCCTGTGTGCTTGTTTGCTAGCCGATTGATGCCTTCAGCGCTCCCTTCTTCTCCAAAACCCATGTCCATAACAATGGGCATTGATAAGTTTAACCCTCGTCAGGTAGATATCCCCGATTTCGAACCAAAGAGGAAAAAGGACTTCACCGGCAAACCCTCGGGCTCGCCGGCATAGTGCGCCGCCCACCTAGACGTGTCGTTCCTCTCTATCTCGACATGCATCGGCAAGCCGAGGCATCGGAAGAAGAACAAACCCTCTTGCGGGGCAAAGAAAGGCAAAAGAAATCCCTAATTTTCCCCTTGCCCCGAATCCAAACAGAAATCCCCAAAAGATGAACCCTAGAATACCTGACCCCAACTCATCCCAAATAGTCAGAAAAAAGTTCAAAAGAAAAGCTTCACCGGCCAAAGCCATGCGAGCGCGCCAGTAGAGGGCGCCGCTGCTGCACCGCTTGATGGTAGTGCGCCCACTCTCGGGTGGATGCGTAGCTGGCAGGGGGGCAGGGGCGCCGCCAGGCTCTCCATCTCCGTTGTTTGCTCCTCTGCTACTTCACACGAAAGTGGAGAGGTGATTGTGGGAGAAAGAAACAAGCAGATAACAGGGGAGAGGGAGGGGCTCCACCTTGCCTCACCCACAGCCAACGGCGCTGCTAGGGAGCGCGCGACCGCGTGGGGAAGTGGGAGAGTGCGGGCTAGGGTTATGGGGTGGGGGAAGGTGCTGGTCGTTTTGACCCTGCAAAGAATGCGTCGGACCGTTGATGGCTGTGAAATACCAGATCTTTTAGCCATATAAAATGAGTCATTTATCTCTCATATCATGTTTCTTTCAGCTATAGCTATGCCTTATATGCATGACTTCTAGTTTTCATTTACTGTCATGTGAGTTTTGCACATTTAGTAGTTTAGGTAGAATTTTCTTACTTTTCCTTGTCTATGACATGTGTGTAGGTGTTGATGATGATTATGGATAAAACAAAGGCAAAAGGAACAAAGAGAGCATAGTATGGAGGAGCTGCAGGGACCAGACTTAGCCATTTAAGAGGTTGAAAAAGTGAATTTTTCCAACTTCTCAAAATAAATATCCAGGACCATGGGGTTGTATCCCTCGACGATACAAACTCAACGAACCCAAGAACACCTAAAACAGAGTTCGTATGAAGAAATGGCGGCCAAAATACTAAAGGAGACAAACAGTTTGACGAGCAACTATACGGCCGGAGCTATTTTCTGGTCGTATAGTTGCCAAAAAGGTTGCAAATAATGGGATTTGACCCCAGAAAAGCTCCAGAACCTTCCCTAAATCATATGACGGCATTGGGGTAACCCTAGGGTACCTCCAAGGCCTATATAAAGGAGGGAGGACCCAAGAGAGAGCTACTAAGTCACAACCCTTCAAGGGCGGAGCGCTGCCTCCGCTGCCACCCATCCGATCTCCATTGCAGCGGAGCTCTGCCTCAGCCACACCTTCAAGATCTATATCTCCATCAACTCACCATCAAGGCATCCAAGCAAGAAGAAGGGGAGGAGAAGGAAGACATCACCACCACCGCGCATCGATCTCCATCTCCATCATCATCTCCATCTCCCTCTCTCTTGTGTTTAGTAATTGTAAGATTGAACGCGGTTGTGATATCATTATATATGTATATATGTTTCATTTTTCATCCATGTGTGAGTGATTGATTCAATTCTAGGTTGAGGTCTGATCTAGTGTGCTAAGTTAGAATTTATTATGATCTAAGATGAGTTTATGTGATCCTTTGGTCTGGAAGTGCCTTTTGCCTTGCGGTGACGCGCGAGAACCATGCATAGTGCACACAATGTGATAGCCCGGTAATCAATTGGGGAATGTTTATTTGTCTGAGAAATCTCTTATAGATCACACATATATTTGCCCATCTAGTACTAGTGAGACCAAAGCCTAGAAGCCCTCTCACATTCCATTCAATCCTACAACTACAATCTCTTTAATTCAGTTCATATTCCTGTTTACTTTCCATCTTAGTTTATTTTGTTCTTGTTAAAAGTTCTTTGTTATTAGATACTTTAAACATGTATCAATTATCACTGTTCTAGTAACTTATAGAATAGGCTATTTCCAAACCACGATTTGGGTGCGAAACATGGCCGCATTGACAATGTGGCTGCGGAGTCGTGTTGTTTCCATTTGTCGATCTCCTATCGGGACAAAATCTTAAATATTTGCTGCTATAGGTACTGCAATAACCCTGTCGTTGGTGCAGGAATCCAGTCATCAAATTGGCGCTGTTGCCGGGGAGATAAGCGTCTAGTTATTACCTTCCTACTTGCACATAGTTTATTTCTGTTTGTTGCTATTATCTTACTATTTTCTTTTATATTGAAAATAATAAAAAAATTACAAAACCAAAAATTTATAAAAATTGTTGCAACTAATCATGTCTTTTGAGATAAATTTTGTTCAAGAGATAATACAAGCATTGGAGGAAATAAAGGATTCAAGTTCATCAAGCCTGGTTGCTAGATATGAGCTGATAAAGAAATTGGTGGACCAATTGGAAATGCATTCATTATGGTTGCGTGCTAATGATGGATCTTATTGCACAATTTGTATTACAGATGACCACCTTAATTTTCAATGTAAGTATTCCAACAATCCTACTCTAGCAAATTATAATAGAGATGTCCTTTCTAAAACAATGCCTTTCATAGCTGATTATTTTAATCATATTAGAACTGCTTCTACAAACGATGGAGAACAGCCCTCTACTAGTACTCCCATATCTTCCACTTGTTGCATCATTGAAGCAGGAAAGAAGGGTAAATCCAAGAAGCCTAAAACCAGGAAAAAAATAAGAACCCTCGTGTTAAATATCCCACACATCTGACACCTGCAGATGAAGTGAAATGGAATTATGAAGAATATCGGAGAAATGAAAGACGCGTCAAGGAGAAAGAAGAAAAATAAATCAAGGAATGGAATGAATTGAAAGCAACTCTCAAACCTTATCCCCCGCCTATTCCTGATCTTTATTATTCTTTTGACTTTAGTGATGATGAGGACTTAAATTATTCTATAATCTCTAATAATTGCCCTGAAGAAGTTTTTGATGATTCTAGTAGTGTTTGTTTAAATACTCTTTTTGGGGAAATCAATTATGATGAGCTAGAGGCAGAATCCTTTGTGCCTCCCATACCTTTTTGCTATGACTTGTGTTTTACTAATGAGGTGCAGGAAATTCCGGTGGCAAAGACCAAGCTACTGGATCCAAAAGAACATTATGAGCTATACCCTCAAAATAGTAATCAAGGTAAATATTCAAAGTTTGATAATAAATCATTAACACCCTCTATGCAGGAAGGAAAGAATACATATTTACCGAGCTTGGTGCATCCATCCTCACGTGGCAACAAGAACACTTACGAGATACCGATGCACCGCAAGCGGGTACATCTTAGAAGAAAAAAGTATGACATAAATCTTGAAAACACTCGTTGGAGGTAAGAAAAATTACTCCTATAACTGCCTCCATTGCTGAATAAATGTGGAATATTAAAACCTGGCTACTTGGTTATAAGATAGAGCTTCCCAGGAGGCAACCTTGAAGTCATTAGGTGTCTTTCTTAGTTTTGTGTCTTGAGTCTAGATGCATTCATGTTCCATTGGCATTTTTTTTGCATGATTTGCTATTAGAGTTATCTTGTTGTAGTTTTCAAAAGGTAGAATTTATTGTTACTATGTGTTGCACAACTCACTTGTACCTAAATCTCATCCTATACATGTTAATGTTGGTTGAAAATTTAAGTTGTTATTTTACTGTCAAAGCAAGGTATATCACTAAGTTACATGATAAGAAATAATTTTTGAAGAAACATATTTTTTTTTATAAATACAGAGAGTTTAACGACCAACTATATGTCGGGAATACAAATTCCAGCTATATAGCTCCGGTCGTATAGATATCTTTACCATCGGCAATTTTTCTTTCATATGTAATGAGAGTTTAACGACCAACTATACGGCGGGAATAAAAATTCCGGCCATATAGCTTCGGTCGTATAGATATCGGTGCCTCCATACAAATTATTTTCCAATATACTGACAGTTTAATGACCAACTATATGACGGGAATAAAATTCCGGCCATATAGTTTCGGTCGTGTAGATATCAATGCCTTTGTATATTTTGTTTTCCTAGGGACAGACATTTTGACGACCAACTATACGGAAAGACACTTTTGGTCTGGCCATATAGTTGCGCCTGTATAGTTGAGAAAACCCCTCAAACGCCAACTGGAAGGTAACCATTGCTCAAAATCTTATTATTTCTTCTTCTAAAAACCTCAAAACACCACCTGGGAGCTTCTGCCATGATCTAGAGAGACCGAGCATATGTAAGCAATAAATTTCTACATCAGAAACCTCCTAGACTGTAATTCTCTATAGAAGTTCATGTTTTCTTTTTTTTACTTTCCTTTTATCGGTGGGGTAAATGAACTATGTTCGTATACCAAACTGATGCATTTTAGTTTGTGTGTTATTTTCACAGGGACTTGAACCTTGTGTGATGATGTGTACGGTAGTGCCGACCGTGCAAACACTCACATGAGCCACTTGGTTGCTTCAATTCAACACTTCGACAATCAGTTTCTGGTAAAACCTTCCAACTCGAACCTCTTTTATTAAGCACATAGGGTCTGCACACTCGTGTTTCATATTTTGTCTCACTTGCACTTCATCAAAATCTAGGAGAGGCAACTTCTAGAACTAGTTTGTTGACTTAAGTCTGGTGCTTAGGTTGATGAACCGACTCAGTGGGACTTGTATTTTTATCACTTGTGATCTAAACCCGTGTCTTCAGAAACACAAAAATATTTCGTTTTCTTTTAGTTTTTAAGTAGGTCCTCAAGGAACGCACACCGTGCCATATCAAGAAACATGTTGAAGCAAAGGTTCTTTGTCCATCAAAAGAGAGGTTACTTGTACCTCAACGGTAAAGTGTGCACCCTTGTTTTCAACTAAGCTTGGGGAGGTAACCACTTATCACACTCTCTTTTGGAAACTGTATTTTCTCTTTTCTTTTGGTGATATACTCAAGTTTGGTTGTTGCAAAGTTCTAATCTTGGGGAGGTTACTTCTACATGTGTAGAGTCTTGTGCAATGTTCATATTTGATGAGGGTTTAATGCAATCATGTATCCCACTGTTTTTGGATGCTTGTGTAACATCCCAAAACTTTAATCAAGGTTATCAAGATCCAAATCACCCAATTTAGGGTTAACAAAAGCTTTTATTCATTAAAAGAATTAAGAATGCACATGTGTGTTGCAAATATGAAATTGTTTGAAATTGCCATGTTTGTTTGTTCTAATGGTTGTAAAATGATCCAAGGGTGAATGCCACCTCATCTAGATCATTCCCAAGAAAAATCCAAAGAAAAAGAAATCAAATGGAATTAATAAAGGCAAATGGTCATTTTTGCCATTTTAATCAACTAGGACACTTTAGGTGTTCCTAGAACTCAAATTCAAACAGAAACAATTCTAACTCTTTGCACCCCTTGCTAGTACAAGTAAAGATCTACCAAGGCCCACTTTGTGATCTTACAAAAACATTTAACCACTAAATTTAAATGGCATTTGAAAATGGAACCAAGTGTATGTACCTAGATCCCACTTTTTCAAAAACCACTCAAATGGGTTTAATTTGAAAATCCCCAGCAACCACAGATGCTCAAGCATATGACCAACAACTCCACCAAAAATCTTTTCACAATTCAAAACTTTTGTTCATGCGGCCATTGTGTCGAACAGTTGGCAGCCAGAGAAATATTGGCCTAACTAACACTATTTGTGATCAAAGCTTTGTCGAGCCATTTCGTTTAATTCGTGTCCCCTTGTCTCTCCTAGCTCTAACAATGCCATCAGCAAGCTATCCCTTAGCCTAGAGTAGCAGTACCACACCGCCCGTTCTTGGACGCCGCCGGCCGAGCATGGACAACGTGCCCCCAGACCACGCAGCGCCAATCCAGCACCGCCCCTAGCTCCACCACACCCTACCGCCTCCCTTGGTCCCTTCCCCAAGCATTGCTAGCCCCTGGACCACCTCACATCTCCCGCGAACCGAGCCTCTGCGCCATGCCCGGAGCATGCCAGAGAGCCATCCCTGACAGGCTTGCATGAGCCGTCCCTCGACCCCAGCTTGCACGCGCCGCTCCGCCTTAACCCCAGCACACCGCCAGACACGCCCTTTTCCTGCAGCGCGACCAGCAGCCGCTGTGAACCGCATCGAGCACCACCTCTGCCGCGCAGAGCGCCGGCCTCGCCCGACCAAACGCCACCGCCCCTAGAGTTTCCTTTACCACGTAGATGACCGCCAGGAGGCAAGCCACCGTCCGCCTACCCCACCCATGCCTTTAGACCTCTGTATCAACGTCACCGATGAGCTCGTCGTCGTGCCGCACGGTCCCCTCGTCGACCTATATAAGGAGCCCTCCCCAGCACCAATTATCCACACTCCAACACTCCCCTCTCACCACTAACCATTCCTCACCTCTCGCCGGAGCCGCTCGAGCAGCAGTACGCCGGAATTTCCACCAGAGCCACCGCCGCAGAGGATGACGAGCCCCCGTCGATTTCGTCCACCCCATGAGCTGCCGCGACCACGCCTTAGTCCGCTGTCGACCGCATGTTCGATCGCCCCCATTGCCACGCTAGCTGGAGCCCTGGTATACCCCCATTGCACCCCCACTGAGCCGCTAGGGTTCCGTCTCGCCGGCGACCAGTTCGTCGTCGACGATGAGCCAGGACCATTGATCTAGGTTCTAATCGCACGGCCCACATCGCCCCGTACCGCTTCACGTTAAGTTGTGCCGCTGACATGTGGACCACCCCTGTCAGTTGCCAGCCGCACCGCGGAGTGTCACTGGGCCGGCCCATTAGTGTTCCCGCCTTAGCCCGCAGATTCAAATTTAGATTTTTCAATTTTAGCTTAAACTCAATTCTGTCCACTAGTTTAAAAATCAATTCAGGGAATTCTGCTTAACCAATTTGAATGATTTAAATTTTGTTGGAAAGATAATTAAAATGTAATAATATTGAGGTTTGCATGCAGTGACATTGGACTAGTACCAAAAGAATGCTATTAGGACATTTCTAGTCACTTTAAATTGAATAAATAATAAATTTAAACTTTATAAAATGTGACCAACACTTTAAATCACATTCCCATGTATTAGAATATGTGGTGATGACATGTTTCCACATGATCCCATATTTTAAGTGGAGAATATTAAATCTTAATTAATTTCAATGAGTAGAAATTACTTTTCTCAAATAAAATAAATGAAACTAGTTCATTAAATCTTATGATGTTTGTGATGATGCTAGATCATCAAGTGTGTGCCTTAGTGTGCTAAATAGACTAGTTAAGTATTGCTTGGTGATTGTGTATTCCGTATGTATTTATAGACGATAGTACCGACCAAGTCTTCGAAGAGGAGGAGTTCTACCAAGAGGAGGAGGAAGAGAATTTCAACCACTTCACCAACCAAGGCAAGCTAACACTTGCAAGTATTATACTTATGCAAGCCATCATTAACAATGCAAGCTAGAACTAAGCAAGTTAACACTTGCCCCTTGACTTAAGCAAATGCTTTAAGTGGATTTAGGCATGGTTTGGTTATATTCTCTGTTGATTTATACCTATCCCAATTTTTACTTACAAGCTTTACTTCTTTTACCTTACTAAAGTTTTTTTATCTTGTTTATAGATAGCATAAAGAGTATAAAACTTGGCCTATCTAGTTAGACTTAGATGTCATTCTATGGCATGAAATTGAAGATTAGCATCCCACCTTAGTGAACACTCTTAACTTAGTGATTAGATCTAAACCAAAAACTTGATCACTTTAGATGGGAATACTTGGTGAAACTGATTATGAAAACCTTGGAATGATGAGTCATTCTATTGAGATGTTTTGACATGTGTTGAGAAACACAAATGGTTTATGATGATAAAAATGTTGAGGCCTGAGCCTTAACCCTTCATAAAAATTGATGGTTGGGTTCGGATGCGATACCATTCCAATTTTATCGTACAACCATAATACCTGAATTGGGTAAGGCTTAGCCGGAAGTTTATATGCATTAGTATGGGTTCCCTCGCGAGAGAGGTTTGAGCTGAGGCTACCTCTCAATGTTGTCCACCTATGCAGTGCCCAGGATGGCAGATGGCCATGGCTAGGAGGCCAAGCTCATAGGAGAGGTGCTTATACTAGGGTGTGTAATTGAAAGGTTATGATTGATTATCCGCATACTAAGTATGATGATTCAGGGTTATCCCTGATGGATGTATCGAATTTTGTGGTGAAAGTGTACCACCTCTGCAGAGTGTCAAACTATTCGAATAGCCGTGTCCGCGATCATGGACAGTTGGAGTGGCCATACTGTTCCGTTGTCAGATGTTTTCAAAATGACTTATGAAATGAATGGTGATTTTGACTTGACCACAATAGGGTTGTGACTATGAAAACTAAGTTCCCACTTAGGTGAGTTAGAACTTTATTTTATCTTTCTTTGTCTCTGAACTCAGCTTAGGTTTCAAACTTAATTTTACAGATAAACTTAGAACCTAGCATTCATTCGAGAATTACCTTACTTGTTAGTGATAGTTTTGGGAGTACTTAAAGAGTACTCATGTCTTTGTCCTGGCTATTCCCGTGGCCAGACTATGAAGAAGACTACCAAGCGGAAGGACAACAGGACGGCTATGACAACTAGGATCATCTCCCATTGTCAGCATTGCCTGTGACCCTGAAGATGGACCCCACCGCTACGCTATTTATTCTGCTACTTGTGTGTATTAAGACTCGATCATGAGATCCTTTATTTGTGTAAACCTTATTATGGTTTGTAATGGATGATGTACTATGATATCCAATCTGTTATGTCTCGCAAAATGGTAATCCTGGGATTGTGATGTATGGCATCATAGGCATCTAGGATTAAAAATCCGGGTGTTGACAAGTTGGTATCAGAGCCATCCTGACCATAGGTCAACCTTGTTAGAATGCATGTCCGAACAAAAAAAACTTAGTTTCAAAAACAGAGAAGTGAGTATTTATGAAAACTTATTTCCACTCTTACCCTTGGGATTCTTTCTCTCAAAAAAATACACGTTCCTTAAAAATTCTTACCTTACTACATAAAATTTGACACATTTGATCACTTCACTAAGTTACTCATCCTAAATTCATATAGATGGAAGTTTAGTACTGCAAGTTCTACCAGTTGGGCAACGGAGGCCAATTGATCTTCGAGAGGGATCTTGATGCACTGTCTGAGTACTTGGAGCACCCACATCCGGAATTCTAAGGATCTCAACTCAATGACCACCCAGGAGGAGATTTACAATGGCTAATAGTTGCTGATCTTCGAGGCAAGATGGAAGCACCACTTTCTGAGAAGATTCAATTCACCGTGAGAGAAAACAACTGGCTAGATGGATTAGCCAGGACAATGCATGAAACTCTCGCCTGTGTTTGCAGACATAACATCAACTTGATTCAGGGAACTCGCTTTGCTCACTACGCAAGGCATGATTCTATGGGAATGTTGTTGGAGATGCCAAGTCACCCGGAGATGAGACATCAAGTGGAGAACCTTGACTTCCTACTATACAATAGGCAGAAGGAATTGGACAATGCTCGAGAATACGCCAACCACAACCTTGCCATTGCCGCCCAGAAGGCCCAGACTTTCGCCCTGCTCGTCAAGGATCGTTAATCGCTTTGTCGTCAATGCATGAAGAAAGATCGCACCATCGACCGTCTTTGCAAGAAGGTGGCTGACCTCGAGAAGACCATCAAGGAGCAAGAAGCTTAGCTTGCAGCAAAAGAATAAGAGGAAGAAGGTGAAGACATCCAGGGTGATATTCACTCATACCTTAGCAATGATGATGACTACCTGGAGGATGATGTCGTAGACTTCTACACCGACGATGATGACTCTGACTTCATCGATGATGAGTAGATGCGCTAGAGCACTATCATAGGAAGGAGAAGTATCGGTCCCATTGTATCTTAGCTCACAGAATGGTTCTTAAAACCATCTGTTTTTCCTTTTGTTGTGATGTGTGTGTGTTTGTATCATGTGCTTTGCTTGAATGAATGATAAGAAGTTAGTTGCAAAACCCGAGTCAAACTCAAAGTTCTAGCTTTGAAACCAAAACCATAAACCTTGGAACTTTCCCTCTTACCCCTTAATCTACCTCAATCTTTAGATGACTCGTGGAAACCCCGGAGGAAGAAGCTCATCGCAGGACCCGATGTTGCAGATTCTACAGATGCTAGTTTCAGACCGCGAAGCTAGTAGAGTAGAGCACCAAGATAACCTAGCTACCCTACAGCAGATCGCCCAGATGGCCCACAATAATCAAGGCCAAGGAGATCAGGATCATCATGGATCCAAGCTCAAGAACTTTTAGAATACCAATCCCCCTATCTTTAGCAAGTCTGAAGACCCACTGGATGCTGATGATTGGTTGCAAACCATGGAGAATAACCTAGAGGTAACAGGAGTTGAAGCAAATGAGCAAGTTCTGTTTGCCACCCACTACCTGGCCGGAGATGCAAGAGCATGGTGGAACAACACCGCACAATGAACCACTGTCAAGTGATGACGTGGGAAGCTTTCAAGACCAAGTTTAGCCGCACCCATGTGCCGCAAGGTTTAGTCACTAGAATGAGAGATGAGTTCAGAGAACTGAAGCAGGGCAGGATGACTGTAGTAGAGTACCGTGACAGATTTCTGTCTCTTGCTAGGTATGCACCTGATGAGATCAATACTGAAGCCAAGAAGAAGGAGAGATTCCTAAATGGATCGCATGATGAGATGCAAACGGTGTTAATCAACATCTGTTTTGACGATCTCGAAGAACTAGTCAACTCTGTCATCTAGATGGAAGGAAAGATCAACCAAGCCAACGATAACCGCAAGTGTAGAATGATGCACCAGAGTGGATCCAACAGTCACCAGAAGTATCGCCCCAACCCGTCAGCAGGATATGCCCCAAGGAACAATAGACCCCCAATGTCTCGCCCAAGCTACCCCAACCGTAGCGGAGGAAATGTGAAGTCTGGAGGAAACCACAACAACAACCCCGAGAACTCCAACAACTTTAAGTGTGCACCGCCCAAGTCCAACCACAATAACAACAACAACAATACTGCCCAAAGGACTGGAAAAAATGTTGTGCCTATTGCAGCCAAAGACAAGTCTCAGATTACTTGTTTTGAGTGTGGAGTGAAGGGTCACTACTCCAACGAGTGCCCCAAGAAGCTTGTCGCCACTGCCAATGTGAATGCCCTAGCTCAGCAGCAGCATCATGTTCACCCCGGAAGAAGATTCGCCCCAGGGAACTCTCTCAACCACAATGGCCGTCTCTTCGACATGAACGCCGAAGAAGCCCAAGAAGCGCCAAATGTCATGTTGGGTATGTTTTCTGTTAACTCGGTATTAGCAAGAGTGTTGTTTGATTCTAGAGCATCGCGCTCGTTTGTTACCGAAGAATTTGCATGCACTAGTAAGATTCACCCAACCAACTTGAAGCATGTCATGATAGTTCAAATACCTGGTTCAACCACGAAAGCTAGAAAAATTTGCAAGGTTGTACCTATCAGAATCCATGGGATAGATTTTTATGCCAATCTAATAGTACTTGGAACCAAAGGTTTGGAAGTAGTACTAGGAATGGATTGGATGTCGAAACATAAATGATTGATCGACTGTGCTAAGAAAGTCATCACCATGACCAGTAGCTCTAGAGTATCAGTAGAGCATATATCTGAGACCTTGCCCCATCAGTTCAAATGCAACAAGAGTCTAGCCTTACCAACCATTGACCAAGTCAGAGTAGTCTGTGAATACCCTGACGTATTCCCAGATGAATTGCCTGGTATGCCCTCGGATCGGGATATCGAGTTCATTATTGAACTAATTCCTGGAACTAGACCCATAGCTCAGAGACCTTATAGTATGAACCCATCAGAACTACTGGAGCTGAAGAAACAACTTGATGACATGCTGGCAAAAGGCTTGATTCAACCAAGCGCATCGCCATGGAGATGGCCCGTCCTGTTTGTCGACAAGAAGGATGGAGGTAACCGTTTGTGCACAGATTACCGGAAGCTGAATGATGTCACCATCAAGAACAAGTACCCACTTCCCAAGATAGAGGATCTGTTTGATCAGTTGACTGGTGCCAGCATGTTTTCTAAGATTGATCTTAGAACTGGTTATCACCAACTTAAGATTCGTGCAACGGATATTCCAAAGACCGCCTTTACCACCAGATATGGATTGTATGAGTATATGGTCATGTCTTTTGGATTAACTAATGCCCCCGCTTATTTCATGAATCTCATGAATAAGATTTTTATGAATTTTCTAGATAAGTTTGTCGTTGTGTTTATCGACGATATTCTTATCTACTCCAAGTCAGAAGAAGACCATGAGCAACATCTGAGAATCATCCTTGAAACCTTGAGAGAACATCAGTTGTATGCCAAGTTCAGCAAATGTGAGTTTTGGATGAAAGAAGTAGGATTCCTAGGACATACTGTGTCTGCTGGAGGAGTCGCTGTTGATCCCGCCAAGATCAGAGATGTTGAATCATGGAAAGCCCCAACCACTCAAACCCAAGTCCGTGCATTTCTCGGATTAGCGGGATATTACCGCAAGTTCGTTGAAGAATTTTCGATCATCGCAAGACCCATGACCCAACTGTTCAAGAAGGACAAGAAGTTTGAATGGACCGACAAATGTGAAGCAAGTTTCCACGAGCTTAAGAAGAGATTGATTTCAGCCCCAATCTTGATTATGCCAGATATCAAGAAGCCTTTTGATGTGTATTGTGATGCATCCAAGATAGGTCTTGGATGTGTGTTGATGCATGAAAGCAAAGTCATAGCAAACCTGTCTCGACAACTGAAGCAGCATGAGCAAAACTATCCTACCCATGATCTTGAACTAGCAGCTGTAGTTTTAGTGTTGCAGACATGGCGTCATTATCTTATGGGTAACCGCTGTGAGATTTATTCGGATCACAAGAGTTTGAAGTATATTTTTACCCAGAAGGAGCTGAATATGAGGCAAAGGAGATGGATAGAGTTAATCAAGGATTATGACCTTGACATTCACTATCACCCCGACAAAGCCAATGTGGTAGCGGATGCTCTTAGAAGATTACCGTGTAGGTTAAACACCATGATCAAAGAAACCCAGCCAAGTTTACATGAAGAGCTGGAGAAGTTTAGAACTGAGCTAGTTAGCAAAGGATTCTTAGCTAGCATTGAACTTCAACCCACTTTGATTAGTCAGATCAAGGAAGCCTAGAAGGGAAATGCAAGTATCGACGGAATCAAGCATCGTATTAGTACAGGAAAGGTACCTGGATTCACCGAAGACGAAGAAGGAGTTTTGTGGTACCAAGGACGTATCTGTGTGCCAGCAGATTCAGAGTTGAAGCAAGTTATCATGCAAGAAGCTCATGATACCCTTTATTCTATCCACCCCAGAGGGACGAAGATGTATCAGGATTTGAAGGAGCAATTTTGGTGGCACAAGATGAAGAGAGAAATCGAAAACTATATAGCCAAGTGTGATATCTGTCAAAGAGTCAAGGCGGAACATCAGAGACCTCCAAGACTGTTGCAACCATTGAAGATTCCGGAATGGAAATGGGATTCCGTCAGAATGGACTTTATCACCGGTTTGCCTACTTCTAGTAGGGGACATGACTCTCTCTAGGTCATTGTTGATAGACTATCCAAGTTAGCCCATTTTATACATGTCAAGACTACCTACTAGAGTTCGAAGCTAGCAGAGTTGTACATTGCTAGAATTGTTAGTTTGCATGGAACCCCCAAGACCATAGTGTCGGATCGAGGAACCCAATTTACCTCGAGATTTTGGCAGAAAGTCCAAGAAGGATTGGGAACCAAGCTGAATTTCAGCATAGCTTATCACCCGCAGACCGATGGACAGACTGAAAGAGTCAACCAAATCCTAGAAGATATGTTGAGAGCTAGTGTGATAGAGTACGGATCAAAATGGGAAGATTGTCTGCCTTTCGCAGAATTCTCATATTACAATAGTTATCAAGCCAGTTTACAAATGGTCCCATTTGAGTTCATATATGGAAGAAAGTGTTGTACCCCTTTGAATTGGTCGCAAGTCGGAGAGAGTCAGATTTTCGGACCCGATATCCTACGAGAAGCCGAAGAGAAGGTTCACAAAGTCCGTGAGCACCTCAAGACTTCCCAATCCAGACAGAAGAGTTATGCTGACAAGAGGCGTAGAGACCTGACTTTCAATGTCAGAGATTTTGTGTATCTCAAAGTTTCGCCATTGAAAGGAACACAACGTTTTAGTCTGAAAGGAAAGTTAGCCCCTAGATATATCGGACCCTTCAAGATTCTGAATCATCGAGGAGAAGTATCGTATCAAATGGAACTGCCAGAGGAGATGTCAGCCATCCATGATGTGTTCCACGTCTCGTTACTTTGCAAATGCTTAGAAGTGTCGGAGAAGACTGAAGTTTTCAAGAACATCGATCACCAAGTCGTTGATATCAACAAGGATCTGACGTATCGTGAAGTTCCCACCCGTATCTTGGAGGAAGCTTACAGAACCACCAGGACCAGGAGTATCAGATTTCTCAAGATCCAATGGAGCAATCATACCGAAGAGGAAGCCACTTGGGAGCGAGAAGATTACATTAGGACTGAGTTTCTAGATCTCTTTAGTTCTTAGTTTTCTTTCTTAAATCTTGGGACGAGATTTTTTTAAGGGGAGGGGAAGGTTTGTAACATCCCAAAACTTTAATCAAGGTTATCAAGATCCAAATCACCCAATTTAGGGTTAACAAAAACTTTTATTCATTAAAAGAATTTAAGAATGCATATGTGTGTTGCGTTAATATGAAATTGTTTGAAATTTCCATGTTTGTTTGTTCTAATGGTTGTAAAATGATCCAAGGGTGAATTCCACCTCATCTAGATCATTCCCAAGCAAAATCCAAAGAAAAAGAAATCAAATGGAAATAATAAAGGCAAATGGTTACTTTTGCCATTTTAATCAACTAGGCCACTTTAGGTGTTCCTAGAACTCAAATTCAAACAGAAACAATTCTATCTCTTTGCACCCCTTGCTGGTACAAGTAAAGATCTACCAAGGCCCACTTTGTGATCTTACAAAAACATTTAAACACTCAATTTAAATGGCATTTGAAAATGGAACCAAGTGTATGTACCTAGATCCCACTTTTTCAAAAACCACTCAAATGAGTTCAATTTGAAAATCCCCAGCAACCACATATGCTCAAGCATATGACCAACAACTCCACCGAAAATCTTTTCAAAATTCAAAACTTTTGTTCATGCGGCCATTGTGTCGAACAGTTGGCAGGCAGAGAAATATTGGCCTAACTAACACTATTTGTGATCAAATCTTTGTCGAGCCATTTGGTTTAATTCTTGTCCCCTTGTCTCCCTAGCTCTAACCATGCCATTAGCAAGCTATCCCTTAGCCTAGAGCAGTAGTACCGTGTCGCCCGTGCTTGGTCGCCGCCTGCCGAGCGCGGACAACACGCCCCAGACCACACAGCACCAATCTAGCACCGCCCTAGCTCCGCCACACCCTACCGCCGCCCTTGGTCCCTTCCCCAGGCATTGCCAGCCCCTGGACCACCTCATATCGCCCGTGCACTGAGCCTCTGCGCCATGCCCGGAGAACACCAGAGCGCCATCCCCGACAGGCCCGCATGAGCCGCGCCTCGACCCCAGCTTGCACGCGCCGCTCCTTAACCCCAGCACACCCCCAGACACGCCCTTTTCCCGCAGCGCGACCAGCAGCCGCCATGGACCGCGTCAAGCACCGCCTCTGCCGCGCAGAGCACCAGCCTCGCCCGACCAAATGCCACCACCCCTAGCGTTGCCTTTACCACGTAGATGACTGCCAGGAGGCAAGCCATCGTCCGCCTACCCCGCCCATGCCTTTAGCCCTCTATATCAACGTCACCGATGAGCTCGTCGTCGTGCCGCATGGTCCCCTCCTCGACCTATATAAGGAGCCCTCCCTAGCACCAATTCTTCGCACTCCAACACTCCCCTCTCACCACTGACCATTCCCCACCTCTCGTCGGAGCCGAAGACTAGCAGTTCACTGGAATTTCCACCGGAGCCGCCACAGCAGAGGAGGAAGAGCCCCCGTCAATTTCGTCCACCCCAGGAGCTGCCGCGACCACGCCTGAGTCCGCTGTCGACCGCACGTTCGATCGCCCCATCGCCATGCTAGCTGGAGCCCTGGTATGCCCCCATTTCACCCCCACCGAGCCGCTAGGGTTCCGTCTCGCCGGCGACCAGTTTGTCATCGATGATGAGCCAGGACCGTTGATCTAGGTTCTAATCGCACGGTCCACATCGCCCCGTACTGCTTCGCGTTAAATTGTGCCACTGACATGTGGACCACCCCTTTCAGTTGCCAGCCGCGCCGCGGACTGTCACTGGGCCGGCCCATTAGTGTTCCTGCCTTAGCCCGTGGATTCAAATTTAGATTTTTCAATTTTAGCTTAAACTCAATTCTGTCCACTAGTTTAAAAATCAATTCAAGGAGTTCTGCTTAACCAATTTGAATGATTTAAATTTTGTTGGAAAGATAATTAAAATATCAATCCAAGACCGTTGGATTTATATCATTTAGAGTTATAGATCACCTATAGCAAAAATAACAAGACAGAGACTTTTCTGCATTCAAACATTTTTCTAAAATCAACCATAATAGCTTTTGAGTTGATTCCAACTCTCAAAATTCACATTTGATCATACCTATCTGAATATTTAATAATATTGAGGTTTGCATGCAGTGACATTTGGACTAGTACAAAAAAGAATGCTATTAGGGCATTTCTAGTCACCTTAAATTGAATAAATAATAAATTTAAACTTTATAAAATGTGACCAACACTTTAAATCACATTCCCATGTATTAGAATATGCGTTGATGACATGTGTCCACATGATCCCATATTTTAAGTGGAGAATATTAAATCTTAATTAATTTCAATGAGTAGAAATTACTTTTCTCAAATAAAAAATGAAACTAGTTCATTAAATCTTATGATGTTTGTGATGATGCTAGATCATCAAGTGTGTGCCTTAGTGTGCTAAATAGACTAGTTAAGTATTGTTTGGTGATTATGTATTCCGTATGTATTTATAGACGATAGTACCGACCAAGTCTTCGAAGAGGAGGAGTTCTACCAAGAGGAGGAGGAAGAGAATTTCAACCACTTCACCAACCAAGGCAAGCTAACACTTGCAAGTATTATACTTATGCAAGCCATCATTAACAATGCAAGCTAGAACTAAGCAAGTTAACCCTTTCCCCTTGACTTACGCAAATGCTTTAAGAATGCTTTGGTTATATTCTATATTGATTTATACCTATCCCAAGTTTTACTTACAACCTTTACTTATTTTACCTTACTAAAGTTTTTTTATCTTGTTTATAGATAGCGTAAAGAGTATAAAACTTGGCCTATCTAGTTAGACTTAGATGTCATTCTATGGAATGAAATTGAAGATTAGCATCCCACCTTAGTGAACACTCTTAACTTAGTGATTAGATCTAAACCAAAAACTTGATCACTTTAGATGGGAATACTTGGTGAAACTGATTATGAAAACCTTGGAATGATGAGTCATTCTATTGAGATGTTTTGACATGTGTTGAGAAACACAAATGGTTTATGATGATAAAAATGTTGAGGCCTGAGCCTTAACCCTTCATAAAAATTGATGGTTGGGTTCGGATGCGATAACATTCCAATTTTATCGTACAACCATAATACCTGAATTGGGTAAGGCTTAGCCAGAAGTTTATATGCATTAGTATGGGTTCCCTCGCGAGAGAGGTTTGAGCTGAGGCTACCTCTCAATGTTGTCCACCTATGCAGTGCCCAGGATGGCAGATGGCCATGGCTAGGAGGCCAAGCTCATAGGAGAGGTGCTTATACTAGGGTGTGTAATTGAAAGGTTATGATTGATTATCCGCATACTAAGTATGATGATTCAGGGTTATCCCTGATGGATGTATCGAATTTTGTGGTGAAAGTGTACCACCTCTGCAGAGTGTCAAACTATTCGAATAGCCGTGTCCGCGGTCATGGACAGTTGGAGTGGCCATACTGTTCCGTTGTCAGATGTTTTCAAAATGACTTATGAAATGAATGGTGATTTTGACTTGACCACAACAGGGTTATGACTATGAAAACTAAGTTCCCACTTATTTTTAATCCCAGATGCCTGTTATGCCATACCTCACAATACCAGGATTACAAGTTTTGCGAGACATAATAGATTGGATATCACAGTACATCACCCATTACAAACCATAATAAGGTTTTACACAAATAAAGGATCTCATGATCCAGTCTTAATACAATCAAGCAGCAAAATAATAAAGTGTAGTAGGGGGCTCCATCTTCAAGGTCATAGGCAATGCTGACGATGGGAGATGATCCTAGTTGTCGTAGACCTCCTGTTGTCCATTATCCTGGTAGTCCTCCTCATAGTCTAGCCATGGGAATAGCCAGGGACAAAGCCATGAGTACTCTTTAAGTACTCGCAAACTATCACTAACAAGTAAGGTAGTTCTAGTAGGAATCTTAAGCTCTAGGTTTATTTGCAAAAAGCCCTATTTGTCTTAAACTGAGTTTAGAAGTAAAGAAATCTAATTTAATGTTCTAAATCACTTTAAGTGGGAACCTAGTTTTCATGTTCACAACCCTGTGGTGGTCAAGTCAAAGTCATAGTTCAATTCACAAATCATTTTGAAAACATCTGACGACAGAATAGTATGGCCACTCCAACTATCCACGATCGTGGATGCGGCTATTTGAATAGTTTGACACTCTGCAGAGGTGGTACACTTTCACCATAAAATTCGATAATCCAACAGGGATAACCCTGAATCAATCATACTTAGTATGCGGACAATCAATCATAACCTTTCAATTACACACTCTAGTACAGGCACCTCCCCTATGAGCTTGGCCTCCCGAGGCTCATGCCTCAACATTTTCATCATCAAATCCTTTTGTGTCCATAACACATGTCAAAAAATTCAATAGAATGAATCATCATTCCAAGGTTTTCATAATCCTTTTCACCAAGTATTCCCATCTAAAGTGATCAACTTTTATACTTAGCACTAGCCACTACAGTTAAGAGTGTTCACTAATGAGGGATGCTAATCTCCAATATCATGCCATAGAATGACATCTAAGTATAACTAGATAGGCCTAGTTTTATACTCTTTATGCTATCTATACTAAAAGTAAAGAACTTTGGTAAAGTAAAAAATAATAAAGCTTGCAAGTAAAACTTGGGATTGGTATAATGAAAGGTATATAACCAAAGCATGCCTAATGCATTTTGCTTAAGTTATTAAGTTTGCAAGTATTAGCTTGCATATGTAGAAGACTTGCAAGTGTTAGCTTGCCTTGGTTGGTGCAGTGATTGAAGTTTTCTTCTTCGTCTTCTGGGTAGTACTCCTCCTCCTCGTATCCTTGGTCGGTGTTATCGTCTATAGATGAATACAAGGTACACAATCACCAAACAATACTTAACTAATTCTATTTAGCATACTAAGGCTCCCACTTGATGATCTAGCATCATCACAATCATCACATGAAATAAAGACTTAATCTTATTTATTTTATTTTAGAAAAGTAATTTCTACTCATTGAAAATACTTAAGATTTAATATTCTCCAATTAAAATATGGAATCATGTTGACACATGTCATCACCACATATTCTAATACATGGGAATGTGATTTAAAAGGTTGATCATATTTTATAAAGTTTAAGATTATCATTTAATAGATTTAAAGTGACTAGAAATGCCTATATAGCATTATTTTGGTACTAGTCCAAAGTCACTGCATGCAAACCTACATATTTTTACATGTTCAGATAGATCTCATCAAATGTGATTTTTGAGAGTTGGAATCAACTCAAAAGCATTTATGGTTGATTTTTGAAAAATGTTTGAAGTTGAAAAGGTCTCTTTCTTGTTGTTTTTACTATAGCTTATCTCTAACTCCAAATGATTTAAATCCAATGAGCTTGGATAGATAATTTAAATACCTTTCTAACAAAATTTGAATCATGCCATTTGGTTCAGTGAAACTCTCTGAATTGATTTTTTGAATCTATGGACAGAATAGGGTTTTAACTAAATTAGAAAATACTAATTTGAATTGTTGGGCTACACGTGGGAAACTAAACGGGCTGGCCCAAACTGCACGGCATAGCGTAGCAGACTGCTGACAGACAGGGTCCACCAGTCAGCGACTGAAACTAACCGAAACGGTATCTACGAATCTAAGCCCTACGATCAAACTCTAATCTAACGACCGAGAGTCATCGTCGACGATGAACTGCTCCAGCGAGGAATCAAACCTAGCACAGCGGTGGGGGTTGCTGACTCATGGTTGATCACAAGCTCGTTGGGGAACCCGAAGAAGAAGTTATGATGAGCACAGCACTAAGTATCCCTCAGTTATGAAACCAAGGTTATCGAACCAGTAGGAGCAAGGAAACACCTCCAAGGTGTTGTTTCCAACTTGGAATCCTGCACAACACAACCATAGAACTTTGCCCCCAACTTATAGTGAGGTTGTCAATCTCACTGGTTTTGCTGAAAACAAAGGATTAAACGTACTATGTGGAAGAAAGTAATAGCTTGTAGAAAGTAAACTGAAGCAGTAAACAGTTGTAGGTTGATGGTAAAAGAAAGGACTAGGGTCCATAGTTCACTAGTGGTGATTCTCCTTAAGATAGATGACATGTTGGGTGAACAAATTACAGTGGGAAAATTGACAAACATCGAGAAAGCATACATGCATGTACTAATCATCTTGACTCCTATGAGATTTGATTGGGCATTACAACATTATAAATAGACCGTAATCCAACTGCATCTATGAATAATAATCCACCTTCAGTTTATCATCTAAACCCCCTCCAGTATTAAGTTGCAAGCAACAGATAATTGCATTACGCATTGCGTGTAAAGTAAACAATACAATTGCTCTATGAACAAAGGATTGTTGGTTTCTCCCTAGTAGCAACAACACATCTAGTACCTTAGAGATTTCTATCACTTCCCCAGATTACTAGAGGCATGCACCCACTATCGAGCATAAATACTCCCTCTTGGAGTTACTAGCATCTACTCAGCCAAGATATCTACTAACAATGGAGAGCATGCAAGATCACAAATAAAAAAGACATGAGAGAATCAATAATCAATCTGAATCAGCATCTCAATATCCATCGGATCCCTGCAAACACAACATGTAGGATTACAAATAGATGATCTTGATCATGAACGGAGCTTACAAGATCTAAACATGGTAGCACAAAGGAGGAGAACCAAACCATCTAGCTACTACATGGACCCGTAGTCCAAGGATGAACTACTCACGCATCACACAGGAGGCTTGCATGGTGATGAAGAAGGCCTCCAAGTTGAATTCTCCCCTCCGACAGGGTGCTAGGTAGAGCTTCATATCCCTCCCGATCTAGGGATGGAGATGACAGCGGGTACAGACTCTTTCGTGGAATTTTGATCGGGTACTTAGGGTTTCTGTATCGAAGGCATCTTATAGGCGAAAGGGGAGGACGAGGGGGTGCCCTAGGCGGCCACACCACCCCTGGCACGGCAAGGCCTGACCCGCATGGCTAGGTTGTGTGGGCGGCCCCTGGCCCCTCTCTGTCTCATATTCTGGCTCTGTGTCCCCCTCGGTGAAATATTGACTTCGGCTTTTGTCCCGTCCAATTCCGAGAATATTCATAAGAAAGTAGATAAAAACCAAGCATGGAACATCAAAAATTATAGATACGTTAGCAACATATCAACATCCCCAAGCTTAACTCCTGCTCATCCTCGAGTAGGTAAGTGATAAAAAGAAATAATAATTTTATAGGTGACATGCACCATCATAAACTTGATCAAAGTATTTGTAAAACATTGATAGGTTGGGATCAAAGTACTTCAACATAGCATGAAAGATAAATTTCTAACAATAAGGCAAAGCAACTATGTTGTAGCAATAAAAGGCACAAACAAAAGATTCATGAATAACAATGCTTTGCAAGACGTTTGTTTGTTTCACATAAAGAAAACATAGCATAGTGGCATTCAGCTTGTCCCTCATAGTTTAGCAAAACATAAATGCATAGGACACCTTCAAAGTTTATAAGGGTGACTAGATACAAATAGTTTAAGAACAAGCAATACCAAAGTTATGCATCAATCAACAAGTCCTGGGACAATGCACATAGAACTAAGAATGGCCACTATGCTCTCTCAATAGGTGCATAAAGATAGAAGATGGAGACTCAACATAAAAGTAAAAGAAAGGCCTTCATACAAGGAAGCAGGGATTCAAGTCTCATAAAGAGCTTCCAAAAATTATGGTACCTATTATCTTTCAGCTCTCATTGCCCCTATCATAAGCATCTTGAAGTGATTAAGGTTGAAGTGAACAAACTATGGAGTATATGCTTGACAAAGTATAAGTTGGAAATCTCATGTCCCTTGAATACGAGGGTCGCTACTCATGCTACTCAGGTTTAGTAACCGATAAGTTCTTGTCATAGTAAGTACATGTGTATCATAGAGAACCGCCAACGGGGTACCCCTTGCCCGATGATACGAAAGAATCCCCATATCAAAATGACAAGGCAAGCAGACAACAAGCATCTCAGCAATCTTCTTATTTACTGTCAACACCCGGATTTTTAATCCCAGATGCCTGTTATGCCATACCTCGCAATCCCAGGATTACCATTTTTCCGAGACATAACAGATTGGATATCACAGTACATTATCCATTACAAACCATAATAAGGTTTTACACAAATAAAGGATCTCATGATCTAGTCTTAATACAAACAAGCAGCAGAATAATAAAGCATAGTAGTGGGCTCCAACTTTAGTTTCACAGGCAATGCTGACGATGGGAGATGATCCTAGTTGTCGTAGCCGTCCTTCTATCCATCTTCCTGATAGTCCTCCTCATAGTCTGGCCACGGGAATATCCAGGGACAAAGCCATGAGTACTCTTTAAGTACTCGCAAACTATCACTAACAAGTATGGTAGTCTAGTAGGAATACTAAACTCTAGGTTTATTTTCAAAAGGCTAGATTTATCTTAAGATGAGTTCAGAAGTAAAGAAAGCTAATTTAATGTTCTAAATCACCTAAGTGGGAACTTAGTTTTCATAGTCACAACCCTGTTGTGGTCAAGTCAAAGTCACAATTCATTTCACAAGTCATTTCAAAACATCTGACGACGGAACAGTATGGCCACTCCAACTGTCCATGAGCGCGGACGCGGCTATTCAAATAGTTTGACACTCTACAGAGGTGGTACACTTTCACCACAAAATTTGATACATCTGTCAGGGATAACCCTGAATCAATCATACTTGGTATGCGGATAATCAATCATAACCTTTCAATTACACACTCTAGTATAGGCACCTCCCCTGTGAGCTTGGCCTCCTAGCCATGACCATCTGCCATCCTGGACACTGCATAGGTGGACATCATCAAGAGGTAGCCTCAGCTCAGACCTCTCCTGTGAGGGAACCCATACTAATGCATATAAACTTCTAGCTAAGCCCTACCCAATTCAAGTATTGTGGTTGTACGGTAAAATTGGAATGGTATCGCATCCGAACCCAACCATCAGTTTTTTTTGTAAAAGAGCTAAGGCTCATACCTCAACATTTTCATCATCAAATCCGTTTGTGTTTCTCAACACATGTCAAAACATTTCAATAGAATGACTCATCATTCCAAGGTTTTCATAATCCTTTTCACCAAGTATTCCCATCTAAAGTGATCAACGTTTATGCTTAGCACTAGCCACTAAGGTTAAGAGTGTTCACTAATGAGGGGTGCTAATCTTCAATCTCATGCCATAGAATGACATCTAAGTGGAACTAGATAGTTCTAGTTTCATACTCTTTATGCTATCTATACTAAAAGTAAAGAACTTTAGTAAAGTAAAAGGATAAAGCTTGCAAGTAAAACATGGGATTGGTATAATCAAAATGGTATAACCAAAGCATGCCTAGTGCATCTTGCTTAGGTTAATACTTGCAAGGGTTAACTTGCATAATGCTATCTTGCCAATAATATCTTGCCTTGGTTGGTGTAGTGATTGAAGTTTTCCTCGTCTTCTTCGGGGTAGAACTCCTCTTCGTATCCTTGGTCGGTACTATCGTCTATAAAGGAATACGGGGTACACAATCACCGAACAATACTTAACTAATGCTATTTACCAGACTAAGGCTCACACTTGATGATCTAGCATCATCCCAATCATCACATGCATTAAAGAAATAGTTTTATTCATTTTATTTTAGAAAAGTAATTTCTACTCATTGAAATTAGTTAAGATTTTATATTCTCCAAATAGAATATGGGATCATGTGTACACATGTCATCACCACATATTCTAATACATGGGAAATGTGATTTAAAGTGTTGATTATATTTTATAAAGTTTAAGATTATTATTTAATAGATTTAAAGTGACTAGAAATGCCCTAATAGCATTATTTTGGTACTATTCCAAAGTCACTGCATGCAAACCTAAATATTTTTACATATTCAGATAGATCTTATCAAATGTGATTTTTGAGATTTGGAATCAACTCAAAAGCTATTATGGTTGATTTTTGAAAAATGTTTGAAGATACAAAAGTCTCTGTCTTGTTATTTTTACTATATGTGATCTCTAACTCCAAATGATTTAAATCCAATGGGCTCGGATAGATATTTTAATTACCTTTCTAGCAAAATTTGAATCATGCAATTTGGTTTAGTGAAACTCTCTGAATTGATTTTTGAATCTGTGGACAAAAACTAGTTTAAACCCAAAACGGAAAAACAATATTTGAATTTTCAGGCCTAAGCGGGAAACTTAAACGGGCCAGCCCAGTGGCACTCCGCGGCGCAGCTGGCTACTGACAGTGTGGACCCACTGGTCAGCGACACTAACTAAGCGAACGGTATCCTGTAATCTGGACCGTGCGAGCTAATTCTAATCTAACGACTAGGAGTCATCATCAACGATGAACGGCTCTGACGGGGAACTAGACCAAGCGTGGCGGTGGGGGTCTCGCGGGGCTCACCTGGGCTCTATCTAGGGTCGGCGACAGGGGCGTTCGACGTGGTACACGATGGTGAGGCGAGGCACGGTCACGGCGGAGCTTGGGGTGGTCGGAATCGCTGGCGCCCTTCTCCTCCAGCAACGGCGGACTCTGGTGAAATTCTGGCGCAGTGGTGCTCACCTTGCTCCGGGGAGAGGTGGGGAAGGTCAGTGACGAGTGGGAAGTGGATTCGTGTGGAGAATGGAGGCTGGGGTGGTCTCCTTTTATAGCGCGGCGAGGGGACCGAGCGGTGCGGCGGTGAGATCGACGGTGGCGAGGCTACAAGCATCTAACGGCATGGGCGAGGGCGTAGGATGGTGCAATGTCTCCTGGCGGTTCTCACGGACTTAAAGACGTGGCGTGGGGCGACGTGGTTCGGTCTAGCGCTTGCGGTGCTCTAAGCGGAGGCAGAGGTGCTTGCGGCAGCGTGCGGCAGCTACGGGTCGCGCAGTGGTGAACGGGGGTGTCTGCCGGGGTGCGGTGATCATGGCGAGGCTACGTGTGCACTGTGAGGGCAAGGCGCAAGCTGGCGGGGCTGGTTGGTCACAACGCATTGGCATGCTCTGGGCATGGTGCAGAGAGGTGGTGTGCGGCGGTGCTAGTGTGGTCCATGGCTCGGCTGCGATCGTGGGCTGGATAGGGGGTGGCGGTAGGCTGTCGCGAGGCTACTGGACATGCTGGTGGGCGCGGGGTGGTCTGGTGCGAGCTGGTCGTGGTCGGCCGGCGACGACCACAAATGGGCGGCACTCCACTATGCTCCACGGCGAAGGGGGGAGATGGTCTGGGCTGGGTTAGGCTTAGGGGAGACAGGGAAGTAAATAGGGGACCATTTGCTCGATGATCACTATACAAAATAGTGAAGTTAGGCTAGAGGTTTTTATATACATGCCAAGTGTTTGTGTTAATGGCCGCATGAAATTTACTTTTGAATTTTTGCTTCAAAATTTTTGAGTGATCTTAGATTAAGCTTGAGAGACTAGGTTTGCTTGGAGAGGTCAAGGGGAATTGATTTGGTGGGTTTTTGAAAAAGTGGGATCTTAACACATACACGTGATTCAATTTTCAAATTCCTTTAAATTAATTTGAAAGATGCTTCTTTAAGTTTGTAAGTGGGCCTTGATACACTTTTACTTGGTCTAGCAAGGGTGAAAACAAGTAGAAATGTTTCTGTTAGAATTTGTCTTCTAGGAACACACAAAGTGGCCTAGTGGTTTATTTTTGTCAAAATAACCATTTTGTTTATTTATTCATATTTGATTTCTTTTTCTTGGGATTTTGTTAGTAATTGGTTTAGATGATGTAGTATTCACCCTTAAACCATTTCACTTCATTTGTAACAATCAAGCATGGCATAAACACTCAATTCTACACTAATGCAAGCACACATGCATTCATATTCATCTTATTAATAAAAAGTTTTTGTTAACCCTAACTTGGGGTGATTTGAACTTGATAATCTTGATTAGAAGTTTTGGGGTGTTACATTTACCATGGGAAAATGGTGCTTTTTTCTCTCTTTCCTCTTTTCTCATCTCTTCGTTTTCTTTTTCTCTTTTTCTCAATCTCTATCTCATTTTTATAAGAAGAATGCTTCATAGATTGCTCATTATGGTTATGCTACAGGTTTCCACCATGATTAGGCATGGATTATACCAGCGGCCCAGGCGTTTCATTAACACACATACATACCTCCATGGACTTACAAGCTCCCCTTTCATTTCACACCTACAACATCCATAGACAAAAGAGCATGATATCAACTAGGTACAATGTACAAGTGCAATGTTGAAAGCGTTCCCCATGACAGCATGGTTCTGCTAATCCCCAACATATAAGTGCAAGCATATACAACATAGAAGACACAATGGTTCAAGTTATTAAGGGCAAGAAAAGTAAAGTGTGCCATCAAGTTCGTGAGAGCTTTAATCACTAGTTTTCTCATAACAAGTTTAATTTGGAAGGTAGATAAAAACATGAATATACTTGGAATAGCAAATGCTAATAGGTAGGTATGGTGGACTCTTTAATAACTTGGTTTTATTTGGAGTTGGATGCATGAGTGGAACTCATACTTGGTTATGGAGGCTAGCAAAAGACTGGGGGTGACCGACTAAGAGAGCAATAATGGCCATAATCATGCAAAGCGACAAAACATCATTAATTAAAGCATAAAGTGATATTACAAGTCGAAAACTAAAGGATCATAAAGGCTATGGTGACTTGGGATAGTCATAACATGGTGTGAGCATGCGCCAAGTCAACCCAAATAAAGCATCAAAGGAGAATACCATAATACTATGCTTTAATATGCTAAAACAACGCATGATTCTTTCAAGGCACATTAAGCAATCTCAATTGTTTATAACATGTCAAGCTAAAGCAAAAATCACTAAGCATAAAGCCAAAACAATATCAAGCATGACATGACAAAGCATAGGCCACAGTCAAAAACAAGCTCCTTTTACCACTTAGCATGAACTTTTCCTACTCTTTTCCAAATCAAACCAAACTATTTGAAAACTAATGTAATGAAAGAGGGGGTCCAACCAATTTACTCAAGCAAACTAAGCAAACCAAGCAAACGAAAAACGAAGACGCTCCAAGAACAACACAACTGTGCATGAAACAATAAAATGAAGTGTTTGGAAAAAACCTGAGATTTTTATTGATGAAGAAGGGGAAGACTTGGGAATCCCCAAGCTTTGATGCTTTTACTTCTTGGATAATTCTTGGGGTTACACGGGTGCCATCCCCAAGCTTGAGCTTTAGTCCATTCTTCATCTCATTACATCACTTTTTCCTTACACCTGAAATTTTTTCTTCATACAAAACTTCACACAATCTTTATTAGCAACATTAGTGCACTCAAGATAATAAGTCTTTGGGTTCAGTTTCAACACCAATAAAACTTCCATTAAAACACAAGCTACTGTAGCACTTCCCTCAGAAGGCTCAATTCCCCAAAGATAACTCAAAAAAGGAATCAATAAGAAGCAAATGCAAATAATGGCAGAAATCTGTCAAAACAGACCAGCAGGAAAAACCAATTTTTTCGAAGACCTTCTGTTGCTCAAATCGAAAAGTGTTTAGCTAACGAAAGTTAGATAACAACCTGGGGCAGAAGCACAAAAATTCACGCCTCCAAACAACGTAAAGAGATTTTACACGAATGTTTACAATGAAGCACAAAAATATGTTTCAGGACAGCAACTTTCCCAAGCATTACTTCTCTCTCATTAGAGGTTACTCTTTGCACAAAAAGCAAATAAAAAGGATAAGGAGCAGTTATTACAGAGGTAATAACTTCCAAGACTCATCTAAAACTTTTGGGTTATCTCTCAATAAGTACTTTTCTTTAACGCCTTTAAGTTAGGCATAAGAAGCAAGAAAAGAATCAAGTGTTCTCAAATGAAGAAGCACTAAGAGCAAATTTTGTTTTCATAGGAGAGGCAAAAGGAATCTTCTCTCTCTTCTTAGGGAAGTGCTCTATACCTTTCTTGAGTGGGAGTTGATGTTTAATGGTGCCTTCTTTCATATTAATAATGACACCAATAGTTCTAAGAAAAGGTCTTCCCAAAGTAATAGGACAAGAAGCATTGCATTCAACATCCAAAACATAGAAATCAACGGGGACATAGGCATTGCTAACTATAATAAGAATATCATTAATACTCCCCATGAGTTTCTTTTTAGCATTATCATCAAGTGGGACATTTAAATAACAATCTTACAATGGTGGAAAGTCAAGCATTTCATAAATCTTTCTAGGCATAATAGAAACACTACTATCAAGATCACATAAAGCTTTGAAATCAAAATCATTCACTTTCATATTAATGATGGGTTCCCAACCATCTTATTGTTTCATAGGAATAGAAGCTTTATGTTTCATCTTTTCTTCTTTAATTTTTATGAGAGCATCAGTAATGTGTTTTGTAAAGGCCATATTCATAGCACTAGCATTGGGACTTTTAGCAAGCTTTTGTAGGAGCATAATAACTTCAGAGATGTTGCAACCATCAAGATCAAAATCATAATTATCATCTAAAGTGGTAGAGCTATTGTTTCCCATATTCCGAAGAATTTCATTAGAAGAGGTTCCATTGAGTTTACTAGCTTCAACATTAGTGGTAGTGATAGTAGAAACACTAATATTTCTAGCAATTTCATCTTCTCTTTCCCACTTAGCATGCAATTCGGCTAATAATCTAACATTTTCATCAATTCTAACTTGTATGCATTAGTAGCAGCAAAAGGATTCTCAATAGTTTTAGGTTTAGCAGCCATTTTATTAATTAAAGAGGATTGTGCTTCAGACAAAGATGATATATTTCTTTCAGCATTAGAAAGTTTTAATTGCAAACTAGGAATTTCCCTATTTAAACTCTCAAGTTTACGACTAATATTCTTCAGAATAGTAGATTGTTCCTCCATAGTTTTAGTAAATAATTTATTTTGTTCATATTGCATTTGCATGAAGTTTTTAGTGGCTCTTTCAACTGCTAAAATTCTTTATTCACTAGGTATTCCAGGTTTGCCATGATAACCATAAGTATTATTAGGAGGGTGAGGCCTGTAATTGTTATTACCATAAGCATTGTTACCAAAATTGTTATTTCTTAATAAAGTTCACATCAACTTGCTCTTCTTGAGCAACCAAAGAGGCTAAGGGAACATGATTTGGATCAATATGAGCTTTCCCATTAACAAGCATAGACATAATAACATCAATTTTATCACTCAAGGAAGAGGTCTCTTCAACAGAATTTTCCTTCTTACCTTGTGGAGCTCTCTCAGTGTGCCATTCAGAATAGTTAACCATCATATTATCCAGAAGCTTTTTTGCAGCACCCAAAGTAATGGTCATAAAGGTACCTCCAGCAGAAGAATCCAGTAGATTCCTTGAAGAATAATTCAATCCTGCATAAAAGGTTTGGATGATCATCCAAGCAGTCAGTCCATGAGTGGGACAATTCTTTACCAAAGATTTCATTCTTTCCCAAGGTTGAGCAACATGTTCATTATCAGATTGTTTAAACTTCACTATTTCACTTCTCATAGATAGAATCTTAGCAGGAGGATAGTATTTTCCAATGAAAGCATCTTTGCAATTAGTCCAAGAATCAATACTATTTCTAGTTAGGGATTGCAACCATTCTTTAGCTTTTCCTCTCAGAGAGAAAGGAAACAATTTAAGCTTAATAATATCCCCATATATATCCCTATGCTTTTGCATTTCACAAAGTTCAACAAAGTTATTTAAATGAGCATCAGCATCTTCAGTACCAATTCCAGAAAATTATTCTCTCATAACAAGATTGAGTAAAGCAGGTTTAATTTCAAAGAAAGTAGCTTTAGGAACAGATGGAGCAATAGGTGTTCACATGAAATCATTGTTGTTAGTGCTAGTGAAGTCACACAACTTAGTGTTTTCAAGAGTAGTCATTTTTTTGGGTTTTTAAAGAAAGCAAACTAGTACAACTAATTTTTTTGTGTGTTTTTTGATAAAGAAACAAGCAAACAAAGCAAAACAAAAACAACAAAGCAAAGAGATTGGTTATGAAGGACTCCCCTTGTGAAGATGTCCTTGACTCCCCGGCAATGGCGCTAGAAAAATACTTGTTGACTCGTGGTTGATAACGAGCTCTTTGGGGAACCCCAAGAGGAAGGTATGATGAGCACAAGAGTAAGTTTCCCTCAGTTATGAAACCAAGGTTATCGAACCAGTAGGAGCAAGGAAACACCTCCAAGGTGTTGTTTCCAACTTGGAATCCTGCACAACACAACCACAGAACTTTGCCCCCAACTTACAGTGAGGTTGTCAATCTCACCGGTTTTGCTGAAAACAAAGGATTAAACGTATTGTGTGGAAGAAAGTAATAGCTTGCAAAAAGTAAACAGAAAATAGTAAACAGTTGTAGATTAATGGTAAAAGAAAGGACTGGGGTCCATAGTTCACTAGTGGTGATTCTCCTTAAGATAGATCACATGTTGGGTGAACAAATTACAGCGGGCAATTGACAAACATCGAGAAAACATACATGCATATACTAATCATCTTGACTCCTATGAGATTTGATTGGGCATTACAACATTATACATAAACCGTAATCCAATTGCATCTATGACTAATAATCCACCTTCAGGTTATCATCTGAACCCCCTCTAGTATTAATTTATAAGCAACAGATAATTGCATTACGCATTGCGTGTAAAGTAAACAATATGATTGTTCTATGAACAAAGGATTGTTGTTTTCTCCCTAGTAGCAACAACGCATCTATTACCTTAGAGATTTCTGTCACTTCCCCTAGATTACTAAAGGCATGAACCCACTATCGAGCATAAATACTCCCTCTTGGAGTTGCTAGCATCTACTCGGCCAAGATATCTACTAACAACAGGGAGCATGAAAGATCACAAATAACAAGACATGATAGAATCAATAATCAATCTGAAATAGCATCTCAATATCCATCGGATCCCCACAAACACAACATGTAGGATTACAAATAGATGATCTTGATCATGAACGGAGCTCACAAGATCTAAACATGGTAGCACAAAGGAGGAGAACCAACCATCTAGCTACTACATGGACCCGTAGTCCAAGGACGAACTACTCACGCATCACACCGGAGGCTTGCATGGTGATGAAGAAGGCCTCAAGGTTGAATTCTCCCCTCTGGCAGGGTGTTGGGAAGACCTTCAGATCCCTCCTGGTCTAGGGATGGAGATGACGACGGCTACGGACTCTTTCGTGGAATTTTGATCGGGTACTTAGGGTTTCTGTATCGGAGGCATCTTATAGGCGAAAGGGGAGGTCGAGGGGTTGCCCTAGGCGGCCACACCACCCCCTGGCCCGGCTAGGCTGGCTCGCACGGCCAGGTGGTGTGGGCCGCCCCTGGCCCCTCTCTGTCTTGTATTCTGGCTCCGTGTCCCCTCGGTGAAATATTGACTTTGGCTTTTCTCCTGTCCAATTCCGAGAATATTCATTTTCTGACTTGCCTAGAACCAAAAACAACAGAAAATAGGCAGCTAGCACTATGGCATCTTGTTAATAGGTTAGTCCAAGAAAGTGTATAAAAAGTACTCCAAAGTGTGGTCAAAACATAAGAAAGTAGATAAAAACCAAGCATGGAACATGAAAAATTATAGATACATTAGCAATGTATCAGGGGTCCGGCGAGGCTCACCTGGGCTCCACCTAGGGTCGGCGATAGGGGCGAATGGGGTTGTCAATGACGGCGGTTCTAGCGGTGGTCGCGGCAGGTCCTGGGGTGGTCGCAATCAACAGCACCCTTCTCCTCCAGTAGCGGTGGGCTCCGGCCAAATTCAGGCGAGGGAGAGCTCGCCTTGCTCCGAGGAGAAGTGTGGGAGTGTTAGTGAGGAGTGGGGAGGGTGTTGGTGTGGATAATGGAGGCAGGAGAGGCCTCTACTTATACTACGGCGAGGGGACCGAACAGCGTGGGCTCGGGCTCGTCGGTGATGATGCTACAGGCGGCTAGCAGTGTGGCTAAGGCTAGGGGATGGTGCGTGGTTCCATGGCGATCATCACGGAAGTAAGGGCGTGGCACGGGGCGGTGTGGATTGGTCGGGAGCGTGCGACACTCCGCGCGGATGCAGAGGTGTTTGCGACAGCATGCGGGAGCTACGGGTCACGCGGCGGCGAACGGGGGTGTCTGCAGGGTTATGGTGACCATGGCGACCTAGTGCACGTGAGGCAGGGTGAGGCACGGTCTGTGCGAGGCGGTCAGGTGCGGCAAGCCGGCGCGCTCTGGGCACGGCGTAGAGAGGCTGGGTGCGGCGGAGCTAGGGTGGCCAGGGCTTGGCAGTGTTCGTGGCTTGGACAGGGGGTGGCGGTAGATGCTCGCATGTCTAGTGCACGTCGTGGTTGAGGATGGCGTGGCTTCTGGAGCACTGTCCACGGTCGGCCGGCGGCGACCACATTTGGGCGGTGCGACACTGTGCACAACGACAAAGAGGGGGCTGGTCTGGTGCTTGGCTAGGCGCAGGGGAGACAAGGGAGTTAAGGGGAGACCAAATGGTCGAGGGATTACAGCTTAAACAGTGAAGTTAGGCCAGAGTTGTTTTGTCTCTGCAAGGTGTTTGTTGTAATCGCCGAAAGAATTTGAATTTGGAATTTTCAAATGAAATTTGGTGTGTGATCTATACTTAAGCTTGGTAGTCTCTGGTTGCTTGGGTTTACCAAGGGGAATTCGTTTGATAGGTTTTTTGAAAAAGTGTGATCTTAGTACATACACTTGATTCAAATTTCAAATGTCCTTTAAATTGATTTGGAAAATTTTTGTACTTTGTAAAGTGGGCATGGATACACTTTTACATGGTCTAGCAAGGGGTGAAAAGAAGTAGAAATGTTTGTGTTAGAATTTCTCTTCTAGGAACACTCAAAGTGGCCTAGTGGTTAACTTTTGTCAAAATGACCATTTGCTTTATTTATTCATATTTGATTTCTTTTTATTTTGTTTGTATTTGGCCTAGATGATGTAGTATTCACCTTTAAAACATTTCTCATCATTTGTAGCAATCAAGCATGGCAATTTCTAACAATCACACATTAATGCAAACAAACACATGCATTCATATTCAAATTAATAATAAAAGTTTTTGTTAACCCTAAATTTGGGTGATTAGAACTTGATAATCTTGATTAGGGTTTTTGGGGTGTTACAAACCTTCCCTCCTTAAACAAAATCTCGTCCCAAGACTTAAGAAAAACTAGAAACTAAAGAGATTAGGGAACTCAGTCCTAATGTAATCTTCTCGCTCCCAAGTAGCTCCTTCTTTGGTATGGTTGCTCCATTGGATCTTGAGAAACTTGATACTCCGAGTCCTGGTGGTTCTGAAGGCTTCTTCCAAAATACGAATGGGCACTTCACGATATGTCAGATCCTTATTGATATCAATGGCTTGGTGATCGATGTTCTTGAACACTTCGGTCTTCTCCGGAACTTCTAAGCATTTGTAAAGTAACGAGATATGGAACACATCATGGATGGCTGACATTTCCTCTGGCAGTTCCAATTGAAAAGATACTTCTCCTCGGCGATTCAGAATCTTGAAGGGTCCAATATATCTGGGGGCTAACTTTCCTTTCAGTTGAAAACGTTGCATTCCCTTCAAGGGTGATACTTTGAGATATACAAAATCTCCGACATTGAAGGTCAGGTCTTGACGTCTCTTGTCAGCATAACTCTTCTGTCTGGATTGGGCAGTCTTGAGGTGTTCACGGACTTTGTGAACCTTCTCTTTGGCTTCTCGTAGGATGTCGGGTCCGAAGATCTGACTATCTCCTACTTGTGACCAATTCAATGGGGTACGACACTTCCTTCCATACAGAAATTCAAATGGGGCCATTTGCAAACTGGCTTGATAACTGTTGTTGTATGAGAATTCTGCAAAAGGCAAACAATCTTCCCATTTTGATCCATACTCTATCACACAATCTCTCAACATATCTTCTAAGATTTGGTTGACTCTTTCAGTTTGTCCATCGGTTTGCGGGTGATAAGTTGTGCTGAAGTTTAGCTTGGTTCCCAATCCTTCTTGGACTTTCTGCCAAAATCTTGAGGTAAACTGGGTTCCTTGATCTGACACTATGGTCTTAGGGGTTCCATGCAAACTGACGATTCTAGCAATGTACAGCTCTGCTAGCTTCGAACTCTGGTAGGTAGTCTTGACAGGTATAAAATAGGATACCTTAGACGGTCTATCAACTATGACCCAAATAGACTCATTTCCCCTACTAGAAGTAGGCAAACTGGTGATAAAGTCCATTCTGACAGAATCCCATTTCCATTCCGGAATCTGCAATGGTTGCAAAAGTTCTGCGAGTCTTTGATGTTCCACTTTGACTCTCTGACAGATATCACACTTGGCTATGTAGCGTCCGATTTCTCTCTTCATCTTATGCCACCAAAATTGCTCCTTCAAATCCTGATACATCTTCGTTCCTCGGGGTGGATAGAATAAAGAGTATCATGAGCTTCTTGCATGATAACTTGCTCCAGCTCGGAATCTGCTGGCACACAGATACGTCCTTTGTACCACAAAACTCCTTCTTCATCTTCGGTGAATCCGGGTACCTTCCCAGTACCGATACGATGCTTAATTCTATCGATACTTGCATTTCCTTTCTAGGATTCCTTGATCTGACTGATCAAAGTGGGTTGAAGTTCAATGCTAGCTAAAAATCCTTTGCTAACTAGCTATGTTCTAAACTGCTCCAACTCTTCATGCAAACTTGGTTGGGCTTCTTTGATCATGGTGTTTAATCTACACGGCAATCTTCTAAGAGCATCCACAACAACATTGGCTTTGCCGGGGTGATAGTGAATGTGTAACATCCCAAAACTTCAATCCAAGCTTATCAAGATCAAATCATCCAAAAAATGGGGTTAACAAAAACTTTTCCAAATTTAAAATGAAAGCATTTAAAATAGGAGTTGTTTTGAGTTGCCATGATTGTGTGATCCTTTGCTTCTAAAATGTTTCTTAGGTGATTTAAACATCATCTACATCATTCCCAAACTTTTCCTAAAGAAAATCAAATCAAAAAGAATTAAAATGAAGGAATGGTCATTTGGACAAATTTAACTCTCATACCTACTTTGGCTATTCCTAGTACTCAAAAATTAACAGAAACAATTCTTGATCTTTGCACCCCTTGCTAGTACACCTAATGAGGTACCAAGGCCCACCTTTTGATCTTCTAAAAACCTTCTGTAAACTATTTTAAATAACAGTTCAAAATTGAATCTTTATCATGTGGGAAGATCCCACTTATTCAAAAACCACTCAAACAAGCTCAACTTTCAAAACCCAAGCATCTGCAGACTCACCAGCACCAACTTAGCACACCCACCAAAAATATTTTCAAAATTCAAAACTTGAGTTCTTGCGGCCATTTCATCGAACAGGTGGCATACACAAATCAAACAAAAACCAAACACTATTATGAGCAGTGAGTGAAGCCTAACTTGTTCTCTCTCTAGCTCACAACCATCTCAGTAGATCAGCTAGCAAGTTAAACCAAGCACTAGACTCACTGTAAGCTGGGCAATGACATCAATGGTGAACAACCGAAGCTCACCATGCCACCCAAGTGGAGACAGCAAGCTAGGAGGAGATTTAGCCGTGCCAACCTTGTCTAGGAGGCAGCCCACCGTCCACCGCCACTCCCTGTCCAGCGCCCGAACCTTGCCAACCCCTGGACCACACGCACAGACCGTGCGCTGCCCTCGCCGCTTGCATACATGATCGCCACCGACCCAGGAGACCGCCAGACATCCCCGTTCGCCGCCCCATGACGCACAGCCACCGCTCGTCGTCGAAGACACCGCCTCTGCCGCGCAGAGCATCGCGCGTTTCAGACCAAACCGCACCGCCCCACGTCTCGCCACCATGTCGTTGAGCATCGCCAGGGAGCACCGCACCGCCCCCTACCGTCGCCCATGCCGATAGCCGTCTGTACTATCAACCACGACGAGCTCACCGTGCGCCCTATCGGTCCCCTCTCGCCACTATAAATAGAGGCCACCCCCAGCCGATTTGAGCACACCATCTCACTCACCACCTCTCACACTCACTCCCCACCGCCAGCCGGAGCCGCTCGAGCACCAGAGCGTCGGAATTGCAGCCGGAGCCGCCGCCTCGGGAGGAGAAGGGCGCCGTTGATCCAGGCCGCCCCAGGAGAAGCTGCCGGTACCAGGAGGTTCGCCGTCGTCGACTTCGTCGTTCACCCGCCTCGCCGACCCTCGCCTGAACCCCGGTGAGCCCCCAACGACCCCCACTGGCCGCGCTAGGGTTCTGTCTCGCTGGCGTTGCCCAACATCGACGATGACCCTCAGCCGTTGGATTAGAACCAGATCGCACGGCCACCGTTCGCCCATACCGCTTCGCACCCCCCTGTGCCACTGACGGGTGGGGTCCTCTCTTAAGTCAGCCCGCGACGCCGCGCGGAGCGCAGTGGGCCGGCCCATTTCGTTCCCGCGCGCGTTGGAAATTCAAATTAGGATTTTTCTTTTTAGTTAGAATATAGTTTCTGTCCTGTGTTTCAAAAATCAATTCTGTGAGTTTGACAAATCCTAATTGCATGAAACTAATTTTGTCTGAAAAGTATTGAAATGCTCTATCCAAGCCCATTGGATTTAATTCAATTAGATTTATAGATCTCTCCTAATAAAAATGAGAAGACAGAAGCTTTTACAACTTGCAACATTTTTATAAAATCAACCAAGTCAGCTTTTGAGTTGATTCCAACTCTCAAAAATCACATTTCATCATATCTATCCAAATATGTAATAATATTAAGGTTTACATGCAGTGACTTTGGACTAGTACCAAAATAATGCTATATAGGCATTTCTAGTCACTTTAAATCATTAAATAATAAACTTAAACTAAAGTAATATTGATCCAACCTTTAAATCTCATTCCCACCTGTGGAATATGTGGTGAGGAAATGTGTCCACATGATCTCATATTTTGGTGGTGAATATTAAATTTTAGTTAACATTTCAATGAGTAGAAATTACTTTTCTAAAATAAAAAGATTAAAACTATTGAATTAAAACTTGTAATGTTTGTGATGATAATAGATCATCAATTGTGTGCTTTAGAATGCTACTTAGCCTAGTTAAGTATTGTTTGGTGATTGTGCACTCTCTATGTATTTCTAGACGATAGCACCGACCAAACTCTCGAGGAGGAGGAGTTCTACCAGGAAGAAGAAGAAGAAGAAGACAACTTCAACCACTGCACCAACCAAGGCAAGCTAACCCTTGCAAACTTACCTTAGCAAGCTATGGTTAGCAAGCTAGAATAAACTAGATGGTTTAGCAAAGATGCCTTAAGCATGCTTTAATCACACCCCTTTTCACTATTAATGCCCCAAGTCTCATGGACAAGTTTTACCCCACCTTAGATTATACAAAGTTCTCTACTTAAAATTGAAGGTAGCATAAAAAGTATAAAACTTGACCTACTTAGAAACCTTTAGATATCATTCTATGGCATGAGATTGATCCCATCTTTCCACCTTAGTGAACACTCTTAACCTAGTGTTTTAGAATAGATTAAACTTGAGTCACTTTAGATGGAGACACTTGGTGAAAATGAGTTATGAAAACCTTGGAATGATGAGTCATTCTATTGAGATGTTTTGACATGTGTTGAGAAACACAATTGGTTTATGATGATGAAAATGATGAGGCATGAGCCTTAACCCTTTTGATAAAACTGATGGTTGGATTCGGATGCGATACCATTCCAAATTTACCGCACAACCACATTACCTGAATTGGGTAAGGTTTAGCTGGAAATTTATATGCATTAGTATTAGTTCCCTCACGGGAGAGGTTTGAGCTGAGGCTACCTCTCAATGTTGTCCACCTATGCAGTGCCCAAGATGACTGATGGTCATGGTTGGGAGGCCATGCTCATAGGAGAGGTGCTTGTACTAGGGTGTGTAAAGGAAAGGTTATGTTTGATTATCTGCATACCAAGTATGATGATTCAGGGTTATCCCTGATAGATGTATCGAATCTTGTGGTGAAAGTGTACCACCTCTGCAGAGTGTCAAACTATTCGAATAGCCGCGTCCGCGGTTATGGACAGTTGGGATGGCCATACTGTTTCGTTGTCAGATGTTTTCTAAATAACTTGAAATGAATGATGAACCTTGACTTGACCACAACAGGGTTGTGTTAATGAAAATAGCTTCCCAACTTAAGTGATTCTAGACTTTACTTTATCTTTTCTTGTTTCAGAACTCAGCTTAGGTTTCAAACTTAACTTGATAGTTATTCTTTCAATTCAGTACTTTAACTTAGAATCATAACACTTGCTAGTAGTAGTTTGCGAGTACTTAAAGAGTACTCATGGCTTTTGTCCCTGGCTATTATCATGGCCAGACTATGAAGGAGATTATCAGGATGATGGTCAGCAGGACGGCTATGATAACTAGGACTATCTGCCTTCGTCAGCATTGCCTGTGCCCCTAAAGATGGACCCCACTGCTACGCTATCTTTTATTTCCGCTGCTTGTTGTATTAAGACCTGGATCATGAGATCCATATTTGTGTAAGACCTTATGTATGGTTTGTAATGGATGATGTACTATGATATCCAATCCGTTATGTCTCGCAAAAATGGTAATCCTGGGATTGCGAGGTATGGCATAACGGGCACCTGAGATTAAAAACCCGGGTGTTGACAAGTTGGTATCAGAGCCATCCTGACCATAGGAGACCCTAGTTAGAATGGACGTCCAAACCAAAAACTTAGCTTCAAAACCAAAGTGAGTATTTATGAAAAACTATTTCCCCTCTTACCCTTGTGAACTCATTCTTTATCAAAAATACATGTTCCTCAAAAATTCTTACATTACTACTTAAAATTTGACACACTTGATCACTTCACTAATTTCCTCATCCTAAATTCTTGTAGATGGAGACTCAGTTTAGCAAGTTTTACCAGTTGGGAAACGGAGGTCAGCTGATCTTCGAGAGGGATCTGGATTCACTTTCAGAATTTCTGGGACGCCCACATCCAGAATTTCTTGGAGCTCAACTTCCAGGACCCCCAGGAGGAGACCTACAATGGCTAGTCACCGCAGATCTTCGAGGAAGCATTAAAGCACCAACTTCCGGGAGAATTCAGTTCTCCGTGAGAGAGAACAACTGGCTAGATGGATTGGCCAGGGCAATGCATGAAGCTCTCGCACGTCTATGTGCCCTCAGCGTCAATAAGACCCAAGGAACCCGTTTTGCCCACTATGCGAGACGTGACTTCATGGGAATGCCAATGGAGATGCCAGGTCACCCCGAGTTGAGGCGTCAAGTGGAGAACCTTGACTTCTTGCTTCATGACCGACAGTAGGAACTGGACAATGCCCGAGAGTTAGCCAACCAGAACCGTGCCATTGCTGACCAGAAGGCCCAGACTTTCGCACTGCTTGTCCAAGACCGCCAGTCTCTTTGTCGCCAGCGTGCCAAGAAGGATCGCACCATCGCCCGTCTTTGCAAGAAGGTGGCAGACCTCGAGAAGACCGTCAAGGAGCAGGAAGCTCAGCTTGTAGCAAAAGAAGAAGAAGATGAGGGTGAAGACATCCAAGGAGATATGGATTCTTACCTCAGCAACGATGATGACTTTCTGGAGGAGGATGCCGTGGACTTCTACACTGAAGATGAAGACTCCGACTTCATCGACGATGAGTAGATGCACTAGAGCACTGTCGTAGCATGAGATGTATCATCTCATTGTATCGTAGCTTGCAGAATGGTTCTTCAAACCATCTGTTTTCCCTTTTATTGCTATGGTGTGTGTTGTATCGTGTGCTTGTTTGCATGAATGAAAAAGCAGTTAGTTGAGAAACCTGAGTCTAACTCAAAGTTTTATCTTTGAAAACCTCAAAACCATGAACCTTAGAATTTCCCTCTTACCCCTATATCTATCTAAATCTCCAGATGCCTCGTGGAAACCAAGGAGGAAGTAGCTCGTCGCAGGACCCAATGCTGCAGATCTTGCAGAATCTCATAGCGGATCGTGAAGCAAGCAGGGCCGAACATCAAGCCAACTTAGCAACACTGCAGCAGATCGCCCAGATGGCTCTCAACAACCAAGGGCATGGAAATCAGGATCACCAAGGATCCAAACTCAAAAACTTTCAGAACACAAATCCCCCAATCTTCAACCAATCTGAGAACCCACTAGATGCTGATGACTGGTTGCAGACCATAGAAAATAACTTAGAGGTTGCAGGAGTGGATGCAAATGAGAAAGTTCTATTCGCCACCCACTATCTGGCAGGAGATGCAAGAGCTTGGTGGAATAGCATCCGCACTATGAACCAAGGTCAAGTGATGACCTGGGAAGCATTCAAGGTCAAGTTCAGCTGCACCCACGTGCCGCAAGGTCTTGTCAACAGGATGAGAGATGAATTCCGTGAGTTGAAGCAAGGAAGAATGACTGTGGTAGAGTACCATGACAAATTCCTGTCACTTGCCAGATATGCACCCGATGAGATCAACACAGAGGCCAAGAAGAAGGAGAGATTCTTGAACGGACTGCATGATGAGATGCAGACTGTCCTCATCAACATCCGTTTCGATGATCTCGAAGAGCTAGTCGACTCTGCCATTCAGATGGAAGGGAAGATTAACCAGGCAAACGACAACCGCAAGCATTGTATGATGCAGCAGTCTGGATCCAACAGTCACCAGAAGTACCGTCCCAACCCTTCACCAGGATATGCACCAAGGAACAACCGACCCTCGAATTCTCGCCCAAGCTACCCCAACCGTAGCGGAGGCACTATGAAGTCCGGAGGAAACAATCACAACTCCGGTAATGCCAATAATTTCAACCGTGCACCTCCCAAGAGCAACAACAACAACAACAGCAACACTGCACCCAGAACTGGCAGCAATGCTATACCGGTCGCAGCCAAAGACAAGTCCCAGATCACCTGTTTCGAGTGTGGAGTGAAAGGTCACTACTCCAATGAGTGTCCCAAGAAGACTGCCGCCAATGCCAATGTGAATGCCCCAGCTCAGCAGCAGCGCCGTGTTCAGCCAGGAAGGAGGTTTGCCCCAGGGAACCCGCACAACCGCAACGGTCGTCTCTTCCACATGAACGCAGAAGAAGCCCAAGAAGCGCCAGATGTAGTGCTGGGTATGTTTTTTGTCAACTCAGTTTTAGCAAGAGTATTGTTTGATTCTGGAGCATCGCATTCCTTTGTCACCGAAGAATTTGTATGCACTAGTAAGATTCGCCCAACCAACTTGAAGCATGTCATGATAGTTCAAATCCCCGGCTCAACTACCAAAGCTAGAAAAATTTGCAAAGATGTACCTATCAGAATACATGGGATAGATTTTTATGCCAACCTAATTGTACTTGGAACCAAAGGATTGGAAGTAGTACTAGGCATGGACTGGATGTCAAGGCATCAAGGACTGATAGACTGTGCTAAGAAATCCATCACCATGACCAGTAGTTCTGGAGTAACAGTAGAACATATCTCTGAAACCTTGCCCCGTCAATTCAAGTGCAACAAGAGTGTAGCCCTGCCTACCATTGACCAAGTCAGAGTAGTCTGTGAATACCCCGACGTATTCCCAGATGAATTGCCAGGTATGCCCCGGATAGGGATATTGAGTTCATTATCGAACTAATCCCCGGAACCGGACCTATAGCCCAAAGACCTTATACCATGAACCCCTCAAAGTTAGTGGAACTGAAGAAGCAGTTGGATGCCATGTTAGCAACAGGTTTGATTCAGCCAAGCGCATCGCCTTGGAGATCACCAGTGTTATTCGTCGACAAGAAAGATGGAGGCAACCATCTGTGCACAAATTACCGAAAATTGAATGATGTCACCATCAAGAACAAGTACCCCTTGCCAAAGATAGAGGATCTATTTGATCAGTTGACTGGAGCTCAGGTATTCTCAAAGATTGATCTTAGGACTAGTTATCACCAACTTAAGATTCGTGCAACGGATATTCCGAAGACCGCCTTTACTACTCGCTATGGTTTATACGAGTATACGGTTATGTCTTTTGGATTAACCAATGCCCCTGCTTATTTCATGAATCTCATGAATAAGATCTTTATGAATTTCCTAGATAAGTTTGTAGTTGTGTTTATCGACGACATCCTTATCTACTCCAAGTCCGAAGAAGAGCATGAGAAACATCTGAGAATCATCCTAGGAACCTTGAGAGAGCATCCGTTATATGCCAAGTTCAGCAAGTGTGAGTTTTGGCTGAAAGAGGTAGGATTCCTAGGTCATGTTGTGTCTGCCGGAGGAGTCTCTGTTGATCCTGCCAAGATCAAAGATGTAGAAGAATGGGAAGCCCCAACCAATCAAACCCAAGTTCGTTCATTCCTTGGATTAGCGGGATATTATCGCAAGTTTGTAGAAGGATTCTCGAGCATAGCCCGACCAATGACCCAATTGTTGAAGAAGGACAAGAAGTTTGAATGGACGGACAAGTGTGAAGCCAGTTTCCGGGAGCTGAAGAAGAGATTGATATCAGCCCCAATTTTGATCATGCCAGACATCAAGAAACCGTTTGATGTGTATTGTGACGCATCCAAGATTGGCCTAGGATGTGTATTGATGCAAGAAGGCAAAGTCATCGTGTATCTGTCACGACAACTGAAGTAGCATGAGCAGAACTATCCGACCCATGATCTTGAGCTAGCAGCAGTGGTTCTAGCATTGAAGACATGGCGTCATTATTTGATGGGTAATCGCTGTGAGATTTACTTAGATCATAAGAGCTTGAAGTATATCTTCACCCAGAAGGAGTTGAATATGAGGCAAAGAAGATGGATAGAGTTAATCAAGGATTATGACCTTGACATTCACTATCACCCCGGCAAAGCCAATGTGGTAGCGGATGCTCTTAGCAGATTGCCGTGTAGGCTGAACACCATGATCAAAGAAAAGCAACCAAGTTTGTATGAGGAGTTGGAGCAGTTCAGGACTGGGTTAGTTAGCAAAGGATTCCTAGCTAGCATTGAACTTCAACCCACTTTGATTAGCCAAATCAAGGAAGCCCAGAAGGGGAATGAAAGTATCGACGGAATCAAACGTCGTATTGGTACAGGCAAAGTACCTGGATTCACCGAAGACGAAGAAGGTGTACTGTGGTACAAGGGACGTATCTGTGTACAAGCAGACTCGGAGCTGAAGGAAATGATCATGAAGGAAGCTCATGATACTCTTTATTCTATCCACCCCGGAGGAACAAAGATGTATCAAGATTTGAAGGAGCAATTTTGGTGGCACAAGATGAAGCGAGAGATCGGAAGCTACATCGCCAAATGTGACATTTGTCAAAGAGTCAAGGCAGAGCATAAGAGACCTGCAGGATTGTTGCAACCATTGCAGATTCCGGAATGGAAATGGGATTCTGTCGGAATGGACTTTATCACCGGTTTACCCACTTCTAGTAGGGGAAATGACTCAATATGGGTCATAGTTGATAGACTATCCAAAGTAGCCCACTTCATACCAGTCAAGACAACCTACCAGAGTGCAAAACTAGCAGAGTGCAAATCTAGATTCCATGCAAACTGACGATTCTAGCAATGTACAGCTCTGCTAGCTTCGAACTCTGGTAGGTAGTCTTGACAGGTATAAAATAGGATACCTTAGACGGTCTATCAACTATGACCCAAATAGACTCATTTCCCCTACTAGAAGTAGGCAAACTGGTGATAAAGTCCATTCTGACAGAATCCCATTTCCATTCCGGAATCTGCAATGGTTGCAAAAGTTTTGCGAGTCTTTGATGTTCCACTTTGACTCTCTGACAGATATCACACTTGGCTATGTAGCGTCCGATTTCTCTCTTCATCTTATGCCACCAAAATTGCTCCTTCAAATCCTGATACATCTTCGTTCCTCGGGGTGGATAGAATAAAGAGTATCATGAGCTTCTTGCATGATAACTTGCTCCAGCTCGGAATCTGCTGGCACACAGATACGTCCTTTGTACCACAAAACTCCTTCTTCATCTTCGGTGAATCCGGGTACCTTCCCAGTACCGATACGATGCTTAATTCTATCGATACTTGCATTTCCTTTCTAGGATTCCTTGATCTGACTGATCAAAGTGGGTTGAAGTTCAATGCTAGCTAAAAATCCTTTGCTAACTAGCTATGTTCTAAACTGCTCCAACTCTTCATGCAAACTTGGTTGGGCTTCTTTGATCATGGTGTTTAATCTACACGGCAATCTTCTAAGAGCATCCACAACAACATTGGCTTTGCCGGGGTGATAGTGAATGTGTAACATCCCAAAACTTCAATCCAAGCTTATCAAGATCAAATCATCCAAAAAATGGGGTTAACAAAAACTTTTCCAAATTTAAAATGAAAGCATTTAAAATAGGAGTTGTTTTGAGTTGCCATGATTGTGTGATCCTTTGCTTCTAAAATGTTTCTTAGGTGATTTAAACATCATCTACATCATTCCCAAACTTTTCCTAAAGAAAATCAAATCAAAAAGAATTAAAATGAAGGAATGGTCATTTGGACAAATTTAACTCTCATACCTACTTTGGCTATTCCTAGTACTCAAAAATTAACAGAAACAATTCTTGATCTTTGCACCCCTTGCTAGTACACCTAATGAGGTACCAAGGCCCACCTTTTGATCTTCTAAAAACCTTCTGTAAACTATTTTAAATAACAGTTCAAAATTGAATCTTTATCATGTGGGAAGATCCCACTTATTCAAAAACCACTCAAACAAGCTCAACTTTCAAAACCCAAGCATCTGCAGACTCACCAGCACCAACTTAGCACACCCACCAAAAATATTTTCAAAATTCAAAACTTGAGTTCTTGCGGCCATTTCATCGAACAGGTGGCAGACACAAATCAAACAAAAACCAAACACTATTATGAGCAGTGAGTGAAGCCTAACTTGTTCTCTCTCTAGCTCACAACCATCTCAGTAGATCAGCTAGCAAGTTAAACCAAGCACTAGACTCACTGTAAGCTGGGCAATGACATCAATGGTGAACAACCGAAGCTCACCATGCCACCCAAGTGGAGACAGCAAGCTAGGAGGAGATTTAGCCGTGCCAACCTTGTCTAGGAGACAGCCCACCGTCCACCGCCACTCCCTGTCCAGCGCCTGAACCTTGCCAACCCCTGGACCACACGCACGGACCGCGCGCCACCCTCGTCGCTTGCATACATGATCGCCACTGACCCAGGAGACCGCCAGACATCCCCGTTCGCCGCCCCATGACGCACAGCCACCGCTCGTCATCGAAGATGCCGCCTCTGCCGCGCAGAGCATCGCGTGTTCCAGACCAAACCGCACCGCCCCACGTCTCGCCACCATGTCGTTGAGCATCGCCAGGGAGCACCGCACCGCCCCCTACCGTCGCCCATGCCGATAGCCGTCTGTACCATCGACCACGACGAGCTCACCATGCGCCCCGTCGGTCCTCTCTCGCCACTATAAATAGAGGCCACCCCCAGCCGATTTGAGCACACCATCTCACTCACCACCTCTCACACTCACTCCCCACCGCCAGCCGGAGCCGCTCGAGCACCAGAGCACCGGAATTGCAGCCGGAGCCGCCGCCTCGGGAGGAGAAGGGCGCCGTTGATCCAGGCCGCCCCAGGAGAAGATGCCGGTACCAGGAGGTTCGCCGTCGTCGACTTCGTCGTTCACCCGCCTCGCCGACCCTCGCCTGAACCCCGGTGAGCCCCCAACTACCCCCACTGGCCGCGCTAGGGTTCTGTCTCGCCGGCGTTGCCCAACGTCGACGATGACCCTCAGCCGTTGGATTAGAACCAGATCGTACGGCCACCGTTCGCCCATACCGCTTCGCACCCCCCTGTGCCACTGACGGGTGGGGTCCTCGCTTAAGTCAGCCCGCGACGCCGCGCGGAGCACAGTGGGCCGGCCCATTTCGTTCCCGCGCGCGTTGGAAATTCAAATTAGGATTTTTCTTTTTAGTTAGAATATAGTTTCTGTCCTGTGTTTCAAAAATCAATTCTGTGAGTTTGACAAATCCTAATTGCATGAAACTAATTTTGTCTGAAAAGTATTGAAATGCTCTATCCAAGCCCGTTGGATTTAATTCAATTAGATTTATAGATCTCTCCTAATAAAAATGAGAAGACAGAAGCTTTTACAACTTGCAACATTTTTATAAAATCAACCAAGTCAGATTTTGAGTTGATTCCAACTCTCAAAAATCACATTTCATCATATCTATCCAAATATGTAATAATATTAAGGTTTACATGCAGTGACTTTGGACTAGTACCAAAATAATGCTATATAGGCATTTCTAGTCACTTTAAATCATTAAATAATAAACTTAAACTAAAGTAATATTGATCCAACCTTTAAATCTCATTCCCACCTGTGGAATATGTGGTGAGGAAATGTGTCCACATGATCTCATATTTTGGTGGTGAATATTAAATTTTAGTTAACATTTCAATGAGTAGAAATTACTTTTCTAAAATAAAAAGATTAAAACTATTGAATTAAAACTTGTAATGTTTGTGATGATAATAGATCATCAATTGTGTGCCTTAGAATGCTACTTAGCCTAGTTAAGTATTGTTTGGTGATTGTGCACTCCCTATGTATTTCTAGACGATAGCACCGACCAAACTCTCGAGGAGGAGGAGTTCTACCAAGAAGAAGAAGAAGAAGACAACTTCAACCACTGCACCAACCAAGGCAAGCTAACCCTTGCAAACTTACCTTAGCAATCTATGGTTAGCAAGCTAGAATAAACTAGATGGTTTAGCGAAGATGCCTTAAGCATGCTTTAATCACACCCCTTTTCACTATTAATGCCCCAAGTCTCATGGACAAGTTTTACCCCACCTTAGATTATACAAAGTTCTCTACTTAAAATTGAAGGTAGCATAAAAAGTATAAAACTTGACCTACTTAGAAACCTTTAGATATCATTCTATGGCATAAGATTGATCCCATCTTTCCACCTTAGTGAACACTCTTAACCTAGTGTTTTAGAATAGATTAAACTTGAGTCACTTTAGATGGAGACACTTGGTGAAAATGAGTTATGAAAACCTTGGAATGATGAGTCATTCTATTGAGATGTTTTGACATGTGTTGAGAAACACAATTGGTTTATGATGATGAAAATGATGAGGCATGAGCCTTAACCCTTTTGATAAAACTGATGGTTGGATTCGGATGCGATACCATTCCAAATTTACCATACAACCACATTACCTGAATTGGGTAAGGTTTAGCTAGAAATTTATATGCATTAGTATTAGTTCCCTCACGGGAGAGGTTTGAGCTGAGGCTACCTCTCAATGTTGTCCACCTATGCAGTGCCCAAGATGACTGATGGTCATCGTTGGGTGGCCATGCTCATAGGAGAGGTGCTTGTACTAGGGTGTGTAAAGGAAAGGTTATGTTTGATTATCTGCATACCAAGTATGATGATTCAGGGTTATCCCTGACAGATGTATCGAATCTTGTGGTGAAAGTGTACCACCTATGCAGAGTGTCAAACTATTCGAATAGCCGCGTCCGCGGTTATGGACAGTTGGGATGGCCATACTGTTTCGTTGTCAGATGTTTTCTAAATAACTTGAAATGAATGATGAACCTTGACTTGACCACAACAGGGTTGTGTTAATGAAAATAGCTTCCCAACTTAAGTGATTCTAGACTTTACTTTATCTTTTCTTGTTTCAGAACTCAGCTTAGGTTTCAAACTTAACTTGATAGTTATTCTTTCAGTTTAGTACTTTAACTTAGAATCATAACCCTTGCTAGTAGTAGTTTGCGAGTACTTAAAGAGTACTCATGGCTTTTGTCCCTGGCTATTATCATGGCCAGACTATGAAGGAGATTATCAGGATGATGGTCAGCAGGACGGCTATGATAACTAGGACTATCTGCCTTCGTCAGCATTGCCTGTGCCCCTAAAGATGGACCCCACTGCTACGCTATCTTTTATTTCCGCTGCTTGTTGTATTAAGACCTGGATCATGAGATCCATATTTGTGTAAGACCTTATGTATGGTTTGTAATGGATGATGTACTATGATATCCAATCCGTTATGTCTCGCAAAAATGGTAATCCTGGGATTGCGAGGTATGGCATAACGGGCACCTGGGATTAAAAACCCGGGTGTTGACAGAATGTCAAGGCCATAATCCTTGATTAACTCTATCCATCTCCTTTGCCTCATATTTAGCTCCTTCTGAGTGAAAATATACTTCAGACTCTTGTGATCCAAATAAATCTCACAGTGGTTACCCATAAGGTAGTGACGCCATGTCTTCAATGCTAAAACTACGGATGCTAGTTCAAGGTCATGGGTAGGGTAGTTTTGCTCATGTTGCTTTAGTTGTCGGGATAGATATGCTATGACTTTGCCATCTTGCATGAACACACATCTGAGACCAATCTTGGATGCATCACAATACACATCAAAAGGCTTCTTGATATCCGGCATAATCAAGATTGGGGCTAAAATCATTCTCTTCTTGAGTTCTTGAAAACTCGCTTCACATTTGTTTGTCCATTCAAACTTCTTATCTTTCTTCAACAGTTGGGTCATCGGTCTGGCGATGCTCGAAAATCCTTCAACAAACTTGCGGTAATATCCCACTAATCCGAGAAATGCACGGACTTGAGTTTGAGTGGTTGGGGCTTTCCATGCTTCAACATCTTTGATCTTGGCGGGATCGACATTGACTCCTCCTGCCGACACAATATGTCCTAGGAATCCTACTTCCTTCAACCAGAATTCACATTTTCTAAACTTGGCATACAACTGATGTTCTCTAAGGGTTTCAAGGATGGTTCTCAGGTGTAGCTCATGGTCTTCTTCTGACTTGGAATAGATCAGAATGTCATCGATAAAAACAACAACAAACTTATCCAGAAAGTTCATAAAAATCTTATTCATGAGATTCATGAAATAAGCGGGGGCATTGGTTAATCCAAAAGACATGACAGTATACTCATACAATCCATATCTGGTGGTAAAGGCGGTCTTTGGAATATCCGTTGCACGAATCTTGAGTTGATGATAACCAGTTCTAAGATCAATCTTAGAAAACACTCTGGCACCAGTCAACTGATCAAATAGATCTTCGATCTTTGGCAATGGGTACTTGTTCTTGATGGTGACATCATTCAGCTTCTGGTAATCCGTGCAAAAATGGTTACCTCCATCCTTCTTATCCACAAACAAAACAGGCGATATCCATGGCGATGGGCTTGGTTGAATCAAACCTTTCGCCAGCATAACATCAAGTTGTTTCTTCAGCTCCACTAATTCAGATGGGTTCATACTATAAGGTCTCTGAGCTATGGGTCCGGTTCCAGGAATTAGTTCAATGATGAACTCGATATCCCGATCCGGGGGCATACCAGGCAATTCATCTGGCAATATGTCAAGGTATTCACAGACTACTCTGACTTGGTCTATGGTTGGTTGGGATAGACTCTTGTTGCATTTGAATTGACGGAGCAAAGTTTCAGATACCTACTCTATTGATACTCTAGAGCTACTAGTCATGGTTATGGCTTTCTTGGCATAGTCGATTAATCCTTTATGTTTCGACATCAAATCCATTCCTAGTACTACTTCCAAACCTTTGGTTCCAAGTACTATTAGATTGGCATAAAAATCTATCCCATGGATTCTGATAGGCACAGCCTTGCAAATTTTTCTAGCTTTGGTGGTTGAACCAGGTATTTGAACTATCATAACATGCTTCAATTTTGTTGGTTGAATCTTACGAGTGCATGCAAATTCTTCTGTAACAAACAAGTGTGATGCTCCAGATTCAAACAACACTCTTGCTAATACTGAGTTAACAGAAAACATACCCAGCATGACATCTGGTGCTTCCTGGGCTTCTTCAGCATTCATGTGGAACAGACGGCCATTGCGGTTGAGCGAGTTCCCTAGGGCAAATCTCCTTCCAGGCTGAACACGATGTTTCTTCTGAGCGGGTGCATTCAAATGGTGGCTGCTATAAGCTTCTTGGGGCACTCGTTGGAGTAGTGACCCTTGACTCCACATTCAAAGCAAGTGATCTGGGACTTGTCTTTGGCTACAATAGGCACAACATTGCTTCCAGTCCTTGGGGTTGTATTGTTGTTGTTGTTGTTGTTGTTGGACTTGGGCGGTGCACGGTTGAAGTTGTTGGAGTTGCTGGGGTTGTTTTTGTGGTTTCCTCCAGACTTCAAATTTCCTCCGCTACGATTGGGATAGTTTGGACGGGACATAGGGGGTCTGTTGTTCCTTGGGGCATACCCTGCAGACAGGTTGGGGCGATACTTCTGGGTATTGTGGGATCCAGTCTGGTGCATCATGCGACGCTTATGGTTGTCATTGGCTTGGTTAATCTTTCCTTCCATCTGGATGGCAGAGTCCACTAGCTCTTCTAGATCCACAAAACGGATGTTGACTAACACAGTCTGCATCTCATCATGTAATCCATTCAGGAACCTTTCCTTCTTCTTTGCTTTGGTGTTAATCTCATTAGGGGCATATCTAGCTAAGGACAGAAATTTGTCATGGTACTCCACTACCATCATCCTTCCTTGCTTCAGTTCTCTGAACTCATCTCTCATCCTGGTGACCAAACCTTGTGGCACATGGTTGCAGCTGAACTTGATCTTGAATGCTTCCCAAGTCATCATCTAACGGTCATTCATGGTATGGGTGCTATTCCACCAGGCTCTTGCATCTCCTTCCAGATAATGAGTGGCAAACAGTACTTTCTCGTTGGCTTCAACTCCTGCTACTTCCAGATTGTTTTCCATGGTTTGCAGCCAATCATCGGCATCTAAAGGGTCCTCAAACTTACTAAAGATAGGGGGATTGGTATTCTGAAAGTTCTTGAGTTTGGATCCATGGTGATCCTGGTTTCCATGGCCTTGATTATTGTGGGCCATCTGAGCTATTTGTTGAAGAGTGGCTAGGTTGGCTTAGCGTTCTTCTCTACTTATTTCACGGTCAGAACCTAGCATCTGAAGAATCTGCAACATCGGGTCCTGAGATGAGCTGCTTCCTCCGGGGTTTCCACAAGTCATCTGAAGATTGAGATAGATAATGAGATAAGAGGGAAATTTCTAAGGTTCATGGTTTTGTTTCAAAAGCTTTAAACCTTGAGTTTGACTCAGGTTTTGCAAACTAACAACTTCCTCTCATTCATTCATTCAAAGCACACCATACAAACACACACCACACACAAATGGAAAACAGATGGTTTTAAGAACCATTCTGTGAAACTAAGATACAGTGGGATCGGTACAACTAATTCCTACGGTAGTGATCAAGTGCATCTAATCATCATCAATGAAGTTGGAATCATCATCAATGAAGTTGGAATCATCATCATCAGTGTGGAACTCCATGGCATCATCCTCCAGATGGTCGTTGTCATCACTGAGGTAAGAGTAAAGATCTCCTTGGATATCTTCACCTTCCTCCTCCTTTGCTTCAAGCTAGATTTCCTGTTCATAGATGGTCTTCTCGAGAGCGGCCACCTTCTTGCGAAGACGATCGATGGTGCGATCCTTTTTCTCACACTGACGACGAAGAGAATGGTGCTCCTTGGCGAGAATGGTGATGGTCTGGTCCTTCTTGACTGCAATGGCTTGGTTGTGGTTGGCGTAGGCATGAGCATTGTCCAGCTCCTTCTGCCTATCATACAGCATGAAGTCAAGATTGTCCACCTGGTGCTTCAACTCCGGGTGTCCTGACATCTCCAATGGCATTCCCATAGAATCACGCCTTGCGAAGTGAGCAAATCGAGTTCCTTGGATAAAGTTGATGTTTTGCCCACACAGACGGGCAAGAGCTTCATGCATGGCCCTAGCTATTCCATCTAGCCAGTTGTTCTCCCGCAGGGTGAATTGAATCTTCTCATAAGTGGGTGCTTCCATCTTGCCTTGGAGGTCTAAAACTATCAGCCATTGTAGATCTCCTCCGATGTGATCGTTGAGTTGTGCCCCGAAGAATTCCGGATGTGGGTGCTCCAGATACTCTGACAGTGCATCCAGATCCCTCTCAAAGATCAGTTGGCCTCTGTTTCCCAACTGGTAGAACTTGCAATACTAGACCTCCATCTATAAGAATTTAGGATGAGTAAGTTAGTGAAGTGATCAAGTGTGTCAAATTTTATGTAGAATATAAGAAGTTTTGAGGAACATGATTTTTTTGAAAGAATCTCAAGGATAAGAGTGGGAATAGGTTTTCATAAATACACACTTCTTTTGTTTTGAAACTAAGTTTTTGTTCGGACGTCCAGTCTAACTAGGGTCTCCTATGGTCAGGATGGCTCTGATACCAACTTGTCAACACCCGGATTTTTAATCCCAGATGCGTGTTATGCCATACCTCGCAATCCCAGGATTACCATTTTTGTGAGACATAACAGATTGGATATCATAGTACATCATCCATTAGAAACCATAATAAGGTTTTACACAAATAAAGGATCTCATGATCTAGTCTTAATACAATCAAGCAGCGGAATAATAAAGCGTAGTAGGGGGCTCCATCTTCAGGGTCACATGCAATGTTGATGATGGGAGATGATCCTAGTTGTCGTCGACCTCCTGTTGTCCATCATCCTGATAGTCCTCCTCATAGTCTAGCCAGGGACAAAGCCATGAGTACTCTTTAAGTACTTGCAAACTATCACTAACAAGTAAGGTAGTTCTAGTAGGAAACTTAAGCTCTAGGTTTATTTGCAAAAAGCCATGTTTATCTTAAACTAAGTTTAGAAGTAAATAAAGCTAATTTAATGTTCTAAATCACTTTTAGTGGGAACCTAGTTTTCATGTTCACAACCCTGTGGTGGTCAAGTCAAAGTCATAGTTCAATTCACAAATAATTTTGAAACCATCTGACGACGGAACAGTATGGCCACTCCAACTGTCCATGAACGTGGACGTGGCTATTCGAATAGTTTGACACTCTGCAGAGGTGGTACACTTTCACCACGAAATTCGATACATCCGTCAGGGATAACCCTGAATCAATCATACTTAGTATGCCGATAATCAATCATAACCTTTCAATTACACACTCTAGTATAGGCACCTCCTCTGTGAGCTTGGCCTCCCAACCATGGCCATCTGCCATCCTGGGCACTTCATAGGTGGACATCATCAAGAGGTAGCCTCCGCTCAAACCTCTTCCGCGAGGGAACCCATACTAAGGCATATAAACTTCCGGCTAAGCCCTGCCTAATTCAGGTATTGTGGTTGTACGGTAAAAATGGAATGGTATCGCATCCGAACCCAACCATCAGTTTTTATAAAGGGCCAAGGCTCATGCCTCAACATTTTCATCATCAAATCCTTTTGTGTCCATAACACATGTCAAAAAAATTCAATAGAATGAATCATCATTCCAAGGTTTTCATAATCCTTTTCACCAAGTATTCCCATCTAAAGTGATCAACTTTTATACTTAGCACTAGCCACTATAGTTAAGAGTGTTCACTAATAAGGGATGCTAATATCCAATCTCATGCCATAGAATGACATCTAAGTATAACTATATAGGCATAGTTTTATACTCTTTATGCTATCTATACTAAAAGTAAAGAACTTTGGTAAAGTAAAAATAATAAAGCTTGCAAGTAAAACTTGGGATTGGTATAATCAAAGGTATATAACCAAAGCATGCCTAATTCATTTTGCTTAAGTTATTAAGTTTGCAAGTATTAGCTTGCATAGGTAGAAGACTTGCAAGTGTTAGCTTGCCTTGGTTGGTGCAGTGATTGAAGTTTTCTTCTTCGTCTTCTGGGTAGTACTCCTCCTCCTCGTATCCTTGGTCGGTACTATCGTCTATAAATGAATACGAGGTACACAATCAACAAACAATACTTAACTAATTCTATTTAGCACACTAAGGCTCCCACTTGATGATCTAGCATCATCACAATCATCACATGAAATAAAGACGTAGTCTTATTTATTTTAGTTTAGAAAAGTAATTTCTACTCATTGAAAATACTTAAGATTTAATATTCTCCAATTAAAATATGGGATCATGTTGACACATGTCATCACCACATATTCTAATACATGGGAATGTGATTTAAAAGGTTGATCATATTTTATAAAGTTTAAGATTATCATTTAATAGATTTAAAGTGACTAGAAATGCCTATATAGCATTATTTTGGTACTACTCCAAAGTCAGCGCATGCAAACCTAAATATTTTTACATATTCAGATAGATCTCATCAAATGTGATTTTTGAGAGTTGGAATCAACTCAAAAGCATGTATGGTTGATTTTTTAAAAATGTTTGAAGTTGAAAAGGTCTTTGTCTTGTTATTTTTACTATAGCTTATCTCTACCTCCAAATGATTTAAATCCAACGGGTTTGGATAGATAATTTAAATACCTTTCTATCAAAATTTGAATCATGCCATTTGGTTCAATGAAACTCTCTGAATTGATTTTTGAATCTATGGACATAATATGATTTTAACTAAATTGGAAAATACTAATTTTAATTGCTGGGCTACGTGCAGGAAACTAAACGGGCCGGCCCAAACTGCACAACACAGCGCAGCGGGCTGCTGATAGACGGGGTCCACCAGTCAGCGACTGAAACTAACCGAAACGGTATCTGATACGTCCATTTTGTATCAATATTCTATATCATAATTTACTGTTATTCATTGATATATTTCATATTAAGAGATGATACTTATGTAATTTCATCTGTTTTTGCATGGTTGTTGACTTTTGGAGCATGGACCGCTGCAGTCAGGATTCTGAAGGAAAAGGGGTTGTTTGGAGGCGAAATTTGCAAAGATCAGAAAATCCGGGAAAATACATGGAAAATCCTATTTTTCTGGAAGACCAAGATAGCCAGAAGGGGGAGTGGAGATGGGCCACAGGGGGCCCACACCACCCCCTGGCACGGGCCACCCCAGGCTGCGCCACCAGGTGGTGTGGCCGCCCTGGTCCACTCCAGCCTCTCCCCTCTGGCGTATATTTTCCTCCCGAAACCCTAAGACTCAGGGAGGGACCACAGAAAGATTCTGCCGCCTTTGTGGGGCGGAAAACACCGAGAGAGAAAGATCTCTCCGGTAGACAGAATTCGGCTGAGGGAATTCCTTCCCAGAGAGGGGAGATCGTCACCATCAACACTACCATCAAGCTGGACTTCATCGGGATCATCAACATCATCATCACCACCACCGTCATCTCCACCAGCACCATCATCACCACCATCATCTCGTTGTAACAATTGGGTTGAATCTTGCATAGTTCTTAGGGGAAAGTTTCTCGGTGTTGATTACTCTTTGTAGTTGATGCTATTGAGTGGAACCATTGAATTATTGTTTATGTTCAGATTGTTATACATCATTATTTCATTTCTGATCATGAACCATATGATGTCTTGTGAGTAGTTCATTTTGTTCTTGAGGACATGGGAGAAGTCATGTTGTTAGTAGTGGAATTGTGTAGAGAAAGATTCAATGGTTTGTTAATTAAGTTGTGGTGTACTTCTTCTAGTGGTGTCATGTCAACGTCGACTACATGACACTTCACCTATATGGGCCTAGGGGAATGCATTGTGCATTTGGCTACTAATTGTAGGGGTTGCCGGAGTGACAGAAACCTGAACCCCCGTTAGGAAACCATTGCACAAGGGACGTCAGGGTCTTAGAGTTTAAAGTTGTGGTTAGATTTCTACCTTAATTACTTTCTTGTACTTGCGGATGCTTGCAAGGGGTATAATCACAAGTATGTATTAGTCCTAGGAAGGTCGGTACATTAGCACAGGTTCACCCACACAACACTTAGCAAGCTAAAGAAAATTAATCAACTATATGAAGCGAAAGCACTTGACAATATTCCCATGTGTCCTCGAGAACGTTTGGTCATCTTAAGTAATACACCCGGCTTGTCCTTTGCTAAAGAAAGGATTGGGCCACTCGCTGCATTTATTCTTATTGTCTTTTATTTACTTGTACTTTATTTACTTGCATTATCAAAAAACCCTTAAAAATCCGTTTGTTAAGTATTTACAGAGAATTCCTGCTCCAAGCCACTCGCTAGCACCTTCTGCTCCTTGTTGGGTTCGAGACTCTTACTTATCAAAAATACTACGATACACCCCCTATACTTGTGGGTCATCAAGACTATTTTCTGGCGCCTTCGCCGGGGAGTGAAGCGCTATTGGAGAGTGGAACTGGTAAAGGAAACTTCTACCGTGAGTATTGTTTACTTCTATTAGTTGCTTTATTTTCAATATGGATAATTCGCTGAGTTTCTTATTTCGTAACGCTACTACCATTGCTAACGTAGTAGATGAACCACCACCTGCTAAGAATGATACTTTTAAAATACCTACAAGAATTATTGATCGTGTTATGGATAACTATTATGTTGGGGATGGAACTGTCCATCCCGGTGATCATTTGCTCTTTATACATGAATTATGCGGGTTGTTGAAGTGTGCAGGTATTACAACAGATCAAGTCAAGAAGAAGTTATTATCATTATCACTAAAAGGAAGAGCTGAAGAATGGTATAAGCTGCTGAAGAATGGCCAAGCTCTTGAATGGGAGGAAATAGTGCCTCTCTTTTATTCAAAGTTTTATCCTCCTAGTGAGATTCATAAAGATCGGAATCAAATATACAATTTTTGGCCTCTTGATGGAGAGAGTACAGCTTGGGGGAGACTGAAGTTACTAATGCTCAAATGTCCCATTCATGAGCTCCCCAACAATATTATTATCAATAACTTTTATGCAAGGCTTTCTCTTCATGATAAGGATTTATTGGATGCCTCTTGTATTGGATCATTTACACGCATGGAAGAAGAAGCTAAATGGGATCTTCGGGACCGTATTCAAGATAATGCTAAAGTATGGGAGAATGACAAAGGAACAAAGTCAGGTATAAATTATGATTATGAATGCATTAAATCTTTCATGGGAACCGATGACTTCCAAAATATTAGTAATGCTTATGGTCTTGATTATCAAGTTATTACAAATTGTTTTAAGGCTTTTGCTTCTTATATTGAAATTCCAAAAAAGGGATGGAACAAGTATCATGCACCATATAAAGATATTGTTGACTGTGTTCCTGTTGGGGGTACTGGATTTTGCACTATTGATCACATCCTCCCTGAACCTCATATCGAGAAAATACCCTTCCCAAACAAGGTAAAGGAGCATACTATGATAACTAGTGTGATCAATAAAAGTGCAAAGAGAACTGTAAAACCTGATGAACAAATAAACATTGAACCTGTTGTAGAAATTGTGAAAGACCTTGTCACTAAAAGTGTAGAAGATGGACACATAGTCTTTTGTGAGGATGCTTCTAATGTAGTCTCACATCCTAATAGAACTAAAAAGGCTAGTGTCCTTGTGCTTTCTGTTAGAATTGGCGATCATTGCTATTATGGTTTATGTGATATTGGTGCAAGTTCAAGTGCTATTCCTTATGAGCTTTATAGAGAAATTATGCATGAAATCAGTCCCTGCAAACTGGAAGAGATTGATGTGGTTATTCACCTTGCTAATAAAGAGACCATCTCTCCAATTGGTATTGTACGGGATGTAGAAGTTCTTTGTGGTAAGCTTAAATATCCTGCTGATTTTCTAGTACTTGGTTCAGCTGCTAGTAAACCTTATCCCATCATTTTTGGTAGACCTTTCTTGAGTACTTGTGGAGCTATTATAGACTGCAAAAGGGAGAAAATCTTGACTAAATTTCATGGGGAATCTTATGAGTTTAATTTTTTGAAATTTACTAAAGAACCTTATGAAAATGAAACCCATAATGAGGATTTTAGAGTTGAGCAACTTTCTTCTATTTCTATTTCTCCGAACAATGCTTTGCAGCAATTTATGGAAGATCATGAAAGTGAAATCTTCATGGAAGAAAGAAATGAGATTAACGAGATTCTCCATCGTCAACCTAAGATGCTTAAGCATAACTTGCCTGTAGAAGACTTGGGTACCACGTTGCCACCTAAAAAGGATCCGGTCTTTGATCTAAAACCTTTACCTGACGATCTTAAATATGCTTACATTGATGATAATAAGATATATCCTGTTATTATTAGCTCTACACTTTCAGGGAAGGAAGAAGAAAGGTTATTGGAGGTACTGAAGAAACACCGAGGGGCTATGGGTTATACTCTGGATGATTTAAAAGGGTTTTCTCCTACTATATGTCAGCATGCTATCAATATTGAACCAGATGCAAAGCCAGTGGTCGAGCACCAACGGCGTTTAGATCCTAAGATGAAGGAAGTGGTAAGAAATGAGGTATTAAAACTCCTTGATGCTGGTATTATTTACCCTATTGCTGATAGTGAATGGGCTAGTCATGTTCATTGTGTCCCTAAAAAGGGGGAATTACCATCATCCCTAATGATAATGATGAGCTTATTCCCCAAAGAATAGCAGTAGGCTATAGAATGTACATTGATTTTCAGGAAAGTTAACAAAGTTACTAAGAAAGATCATTACCCACTTCCTTTTATCGACCAAATGTTAGAAAGGTTGTCTAAAAAGACCCATTTTTGTTTTCTTGATGGATATTCCGGTTTCTCTCAAATTGCTGTTAAACAACAAGATCAAGAAAAAACTACTTTTACATGCCCTTACGGAACCTATGATTATGACGTATGCCCTTTGGTTTATGTAATGCTCATGCTACTTTTCAAAGATGCATGTCTGCTATCTTTCATGGTTTTTGTGAGGAAATTGTGGAACTATTCATGGATGACTTCTCCGTCTATGGAACTTCTTTTGATAATTGTCTGCACAACCTCGATAAAGTTTTGCAGAGATGTGAAGAAACTAATATTGTTCTTAATTGGTAAAATTGCCACTTCATGGTGAATGAAGGGATTGTACTTGGACATAAGGTTTCTAAAAGAGGCATAGAAGTTGATAGAGATAAAGTTGAGGCAATTGAGAAAATGCCCTGTCCAAGAGACATCAAAGGTATTCGTAGTATCCTTGGTCATGCTGGTTTCTATAGAAGGTTTATTAAAGATTTCTCTAAGATATCAAAACCCCTCACTAATCTTCTTCAAAAAGATGTACCCTTTGTCTTTGACGATGATTGTAAGGAAGCTTTTGAAACTCTAAAGAAGGCTTTAACTATAGCTCCTATTGTCCAACCACCTGACTGGAGTTTACCTTTTGAAATAATGTGTGATGCTAGTGATTTTGTTGTAGGTGTTGTCCTTGGGCAACGAATTGATAAAAAGTTAAATATTATCCATTATGCTAGTAAGACTCTTGACGTTGCTCAAAGGAATTATGCTACTACTGAAAAAGAATTCCTAGTCATCGTCTTTGCTTGTGATAAGTTTAGACCTTATATTGTAGACTCAAAAGTTACCATTCATACTGATCATGCTGCTGTTAAGTACCTTATGACAAAGAAAGATGCTAAGCCTAGGCTCATTAGATGGGTGCTACTCTTACAGGAGTTTGACCTACATATTGTAGATAGAAAAGGTGCTGAAAATCCTATAGCTGATGATTTATCTCGATTGGAAAACATCTCTTTTGATCCTATGCCTATTAATGATAGTTTCCCAATGAACAGTTGGTTGCAATAGGGTTAAGCTCGCGAGGGAGCCCTTGGTATGCTGATTATGCTAACTTTATTGTCTCCAAGTATTTGCCTCCAACTTTCACAGCTCAGCAAAGAAGGAAGTTCTTTTACGATTTGAGGCATTATTTTTGGGATGACCCACATTTATATAAAGAAGGAGTGGATGGTATTATGCGAAAATGTGTGCCAGAATATGAGCAAAAGGAGATATTGCGGAAATGTCATGGTAGTGCCTATGGAGGACATCATGCAGGAGATAGAACTGCGCAAAAGGTGCTACAATCAGGTTTCTACTGGCCTACCCTTTTTAAAGATACAAGAAAAATTGTTTTATCTTGTGATGAGTGTCAGCGTGTTGGTAATATTTCTAGACGCAATGAAATGCCTATGAGCTACTCTCTAGTTATTGAACCCTTTGATTGTTGGGGATTTGACTTTATGGGTCCTTTTCCTCCCTCAAAAGGTTATACTCATATTCTTGTTGCCGTTGATTATGTCACTAAATGGGTAGAAGCCATACCTACAAAAAGTGATGATGGGGAGACCTCTCTAAAAATGCTCAAGGATGTTATCTTTCCTAGGTTTGGAGTGCCTAGGTATCTTATGGCTGATGGAGGTTCTCATTTCATTCATGGTGGTTTTAGAAAGACCCTTGCTAAATATGATGTTAATCATAGAATCGCTTCAGCTTATCATCCCCAAACCAGTGGACAAGTAGAGTTATCAAATAGAGAAATGAAATCCATCTTGCAAAAGACTGTTAATAGATCTAGAAAAAATTGGGCTAAAAAGTTGAACGATGGTTTATGGGCTTATAGGACTGCCTATAAAAACCCTATGGGGATGTCTCCTTATAAAATGGTTTATGGGAAAGCTTTTCACCTGCCTTTAGAATTAGAACACAAAGCTTATTGGGTAGTTAAAGAACTTAATAGAGATTGTAAGCTTGCTGGTAAAAAAAGATTATTTGACTTAAGTTCGTTGGATGAATGGAGGAGTGCAGCATATGAGAATGCTAGACTCTTTAAGGAAAAAGTTAAAAGATGGCATGATAAGCGAATACTTAAGAGAGAATTCCATGTTGGTGAGAAAGTTCTATTGTATAGGTCCCGTCTCAGATTTTTTGCAGGGAAACTACTGTCAAAATGGGAAGGACCTTTTGTTATTGAAGAAGTGTACCGTTCAGGAGCAATAAAAATTTCTTCTTTAAAAGATAACACTACACAAGTGGTGAATGGGTAGCGACTCAAGCACTATATCGTTGGAGATTCTTACAATGAAGATGTTGATGCTTTTCAAGTTATAACTCCGGAAAATTTTATCAAAGACCAAATTCAGAGACCTGCAGAGTCTGTTTTTGAATAGGTAACAGTTCTGGTAAGGAAAGTTCCACGAAAAATCTATCCAGTTATATTTTTGCAGTTTTTATCCAACAAGGAAAGCAACGAAGCAAAAGAGGGACGGAAATGGAGCCTGGGTGGCTGACACCACCCTGTGGCGCGGGCCCACCCCTGGCAGTGCCACCAGGTAGTGTGGCTGCCCCGGACTCCGTCTCCGACCCGTTTTCTCCCAGTACCTTCCTTTTGTTGTAAAACTTCATAATATATAATCCCCCGGATCCCCCAAGGTTCGTATATCGTGTTCTCGTCGTGTTTTCGTTTCGATCTGTTTCTGCTAGGAACTATTCTTGAAAGTTTAGAAGCACAATGGTGTCCGCCAAGGATAAGGGAAATGAGCCTATGGAAGAAGATCTCCAAGACCCCGGGTAGGAGAAGGAGATCAAGAGTGAAGATGAAGAGGAGGCAAAGCATGCCGACACTACCATTGCAAGCATTGGAGTGGTGGCAAACCCTGGCAGGATTATGTCAACTGGAGGCAAGCCTCCTCGTCACTGTTCAGATCCATGGTCACTTCCTCCACGCACCAAGAATCTTTTCCATACCCTTATCCATGAGCATCAATACCAGAATATACCCAAGGAGAAACTACCCTCCAATTGGGATTTGCCTCGTTCTAGCTAATACATTGCAAATGTATCTATAATTTTTGATGTTCCATGCTTGGTTTTATCCACTTTCTTGTGTTTTGTCCACACTTTGGAGTACTTTTCATATGATTTCTTAGACTAACCTATTAACAAGATCCATAGTGCCAGCTGCCTGTTTTCTGCTGTTTTTGGTTCCAGGAAAGTCAGGAAATGAATATTCTCGGAATTGGACGGGACAAAAGCCAAAGTTCCTATTTTTCTGGAAGTCATCAGATGCCAGAATACGAGACGGAGAAGGGCTAGGGGCCGGCCACACCACCTGGCCGCGCGGCCAGGCCTGGCCCGCGCTAGGGGGTGGTCTGGCCGACCCCAACACCCCCTCGGCCTCTCCTTCCGCCTATAAGATGCCCTCGAGACGAAAACCCTAAGCACCCGATCAAAAATCCACAAAAGAGTCTGTAGTCGCCGTCATCTCCATCCCTAGATCGGGAGGGATCTAAAGCTCTTCCCAGCACCCTGCCGGAGAGGGGAATTCACCTTGGAGGCCTTCTTCATCACCATGCAAGCCTCCGGTGTGATGCGTGAGTAGTTCATCCTTAGACTACGGATCCATGTAGTAGCTACATGGCTGGTTCTCCTCCTTTGTGCTTTCATGTCTAGATCTTGTGAGCTCCGTTCATGATTAAGATCATCTATTTGTAATTCTGCATGTTGTGTTTGTGGGGATCTAATGGATATTGAGATGCTATTTCAGATTGATTATTGATTCTATCATGTCTTTGTTATTTGTGATCTTGCATGCTTTCCGTTGTTAGTAGCTATCTTGGCCAAGTAGATGCTAGCAACTCCAAGAGTTAGTATTTATGCTCGATAGTGGGTTCATGCCTCTGGTAATCTAGGGAAGTGACAGAAATCTCTAAAGTACTAGATGTGTTGTTGCTACTAGGGAGAAAACAACAATCCTTTGTTCATAGAACAATCGTATTGTTTACTTTACACGCAGTTCATAAAGCAATAATTTGTTGCTTGCAACTTAATACTGGAGGGGGTTCGGATGATAACCTGAAGGTGGATTATTAGTCATAGATGTAGTTGGATGGCGGTCTATGTATAATGTTGTAATGCCCAATCAAGTTCCAAAGGAGTCAAGATGATTAGTATATGCTTGTATGCTTTCTCGATGTTTGTCAATTGACCCGCTGTAATTTGTTCACCCAGCATGTTATCTATCTTAAGGAGAGCCACCTCTAGTGAACTATGGATCCCGGTCCTTTTCTTTTACATACAATCTATAAACTGTTTACTGCTTTGTGTTTACTTTCTGCAAATTATTACTTCCTTCCATGCGATACATTTAATCCTTTGTTTTCAACAAAACACGGTGAGATTGACAACCTCATCCCAAGTTGGGGACAGAGTTCTGTGGTTGTGTTGTGCAGGTCTCCACGTTGCTACTAGCACCATTAGTGCTCCCTGCCAAGGCTCAGCTAGCAACACCTTTGGGGTGTTTCCTTGCTCCTACTGGTTCGATTAAACCTTGGTTTCATAACTGGGGGAAACTTGCAGCTGTGCTCATCATACCTTACTCTTGGGGTTCCCCAACGAACTCTACATCAATACTGAGCCATCAAGCATTTTTCTGGCGCCGTTGCCAGGGAGTCAAGGACATCTTCACAAGGGGAGTCCCTCATAACCAATCTCTTTACTTTGTTATTTTTGTTTTGCTTGGTTTCTTTTTGCTTTGTTTGCTTGTTTTGTTATCAAAAACACACAAAAAATAGTTTTACTAGTTTGCTTTCTTATTTGAAAACACAAAAAATGACTACTCTTGAAAACACTAAGTTGTGTGACTTCACTAGCACCAACAACAATGTTTTTATGAGCACACCTATTGCTCCGCCTGTGCCTCAAGATACTTTCTTTGAGATAAAACCTGCTTTACTCAATCCTGTTATGAGAGAACAATTTCCTGGTATTAGTAATGAAGATGCTGCTGCCATCTAAATAACTTTGTCAAACTTTGTGAGATGCAAAAGCATAGGGATGTAGATGGTGATATTATTAGGCTGAAATTGTTTCCTTTCTCTTTGAGAGGAAAAGCTAAAGAATGGTTGAATTGCTTAACTAGGAATAGTATTGATTCTTGGACTAAATGCAAAGATGCTTTTATTGGAAAATACTATCCTCCTGCTAAGATTATATCTATGAGAAGTGAAATAATGAAGTTTAAACAATCTGGTAATGAACATGTTGCTCAAGCTTGGGAAATAATGAAATCTTTGGTTAAGAATTGTCCCACTCATGGACTGACTGCTTGGATGATCATCCAAACTTTTGATGCAGGATTGAACTATTCTTCAAGGAACCTATTGGATTCTGCTGCTGGAGGTACCTTTATGACCATCACTTTGGGTGCTGCAACAAAACTTCTGGACAATATGATGGTTAATTATTCTGAATGGCATACTAAGAGAGCTCCACAAGGTAGGAAGGTAAATTCTGTTGAGGAAACTTCCTCCTTGAGTGATAAGATTGATATTATTATGTCTATGCTTGTGAATGGTAAAGCCCATATTGATCCAAATAATGTTCATTTGGCTTATTTGGTTGCTCAAGAAGAGCAAGTTGATGTGAACTTCATAAGAAATAACAATATTGGCAATAATGCTTATAGGAATAATTTTGGTAACAACAATTATAAGCCATATCCTCCCAACAATGGTAATGCTTATGGAAGTTCCTACAACAATAATAGGAGTGCTCCCTCTGAACTTAAAGTTATGCTTAAAGACTTTATTAGTAAGCAAACTGCTTTCAATAAAACTATTGAGGAAAAACTCTCTAATGCTGAAAGAAATATAGCATATTTGGCTGAAGCTCAATCTTCTTTCAAGAAAATGGCTGCTAAACCTGAAACTAATGATAACCCCTTTGCAGCTACTAATGCTATACAAGTAAGAATTGATGAAAATGTTAGACTATTAGCTGAATTACATGCTAAGTGGGAGAGATAAGATGAAATTGCTAGAAACATTAGTGTTTCTAATATCACCACCACTAGTGTTGAGGCTAGTAATAGTTCTACTACTCTAGATGATAAATTTGATTTTGATCTTGATGGTTGTAATATCTCTGAAGTTATTAAGTTCCTACAAAAGCTTGCTAAAAGTCCTAATGCTAGTGCTATGAACATGGCCTTTACAAAACACATTATTGATGCTCTCATAAAGATTAAAGAAGAAAAGATGAAACATAAAGCTTCTATTCCTATAAAACAAGAAGATGGTTGGGAACCCATCATTAATATGAAAGTGAATGACTTTGATTTCAAAGCTTTATGTGATCTTGATAGTAGTGTTTCTATTATGCCTAGAAGGATTTATGATATGCTTGATTTGCCTCCACTTGAAGATTGTTATTTGAATGTCCCACTTGATGATAAGGCTAAAAAGAAACTCACGGGGAGTCTTAATGATGTTCTTATTATGGTTAACAATGCCTATGTCCCCGTTGATTTCTATGTTTTGGATGTTGAATGCAATGCTTCTTGTCCTATTACTTTGGGAAGACCTTTTCTTAGAACTATTGGTGCCATTATTGATATGAAAGAAGGCACCATTAAATATCAATTCCCACTCAAGAAAGGTATAGAAAACTTCCCTAAGAAGAGAGAGAAGATTTCTTTTGCTTCTCCTATGAAAACAAAATTTGGTCTTAATGCTTCTTCATTTGAGAACACTTGATTCTTTCTTTGCTTCTTATGCCTAACTTAAAGGTGTTAAAGAAAAGTACTTCTTGGGAGATAACCCAAAAGTTTTAGATGAGTCTTGGAAGTTATTAACCGTTACTTATCCTTTTTATTTGCTTTTTGTGCCAAGAGTAACCTCTAATGAGAGAGAAGTAATGATTGGGAAAGTTGCTGTCCCGAAACAGATTTCTGTGCTTCACCGTACAAATTCGTGTAAAATCTCTGAACATTTTTTTGAGGCGTGAATTTTTGTGCTTATGCCCCAGGTTGTTATATAACTTTCGTCAGTTCAGCACTTTTTGATTTGAGCAACATAAGGTCTTCGAAAAAATTCGTCTTTACCTTCTGGTCTGTTTTGACAGATTTCTGCCATTTTCTGCATTTGCTTCTTGTTGGTTCCTTTTTGAGTTCTTTTGGGGAATTGAGATTTTTGAGGGAAGTGCTACAGTAGCTAGTGTTCTAATGGAAGTTTATTGGTGTTGGAACTAAACCTTAAGACCTATTATCTTGAGTGCACTAATGTTGCTAATAAAGATTGTGTGAAGTTTTGTATGAAGGAAAAATTTCAGGTGTATGGAAGGAATGAGTAATGAGATGAAAGATGGACTAAATATCAAGCTTGGGGATGCCACGCGTGTCACCCCAAGAAATATCCAAGAAGTACAAGCATCAAAGCTTGGGGATTCCCAAGGCATCCCCTTCTTCATCAATAAAAATCCCAGGTTCCTTCCAAACGCTTCATTTTTATTGTTTCATGCACAGTTGTGTTGTTCTTGGAGCGTCTTCTTTTTCGTTTTTGTTTGCTTTGTTTTCTGAATAAATTGGTTGGACCCCCTCTTTCATACATTGGTTTTCAAATAGTTTGGTTTGGTTTGGAAAAGAGTAGGAAAGTTCATTCTTATGTGGTAAAAAGAGCTTGTTTTTGGCTGTGGCCTATGCTCTGCCATGCCATGCTTGATATTGTTTTGGCTTTATGCTTAGTATTATTTGATGTAGCATGAATTGTTATAAACAATTGAGATTTCTTAATGTGCCTAGGATGAATCATGCGTTGTTTTAGCATATTAAAGCATAGTATAGTGGTATTCTCCTTTGATGCTTTATTTGGGTTGACTTGGCGCATGCTCACACCATGTTATGACTATCTCAAGTCACCATAGCCTTTATGATCCTTTAGTTTTCAACTTGTAGTATCACTTTATGCTTTGATCAATGATGTTTTGTTGCTCTGCATGATTATGGCCATTATTGCTCTCTTAGTTTGTCGCTCCCAGTCTTTTGCTAGCCTCCACAACCAAGTATGAGTTCCACTCAAGCATCCAACTCCCTAAACCAAGTTATTACAAAGAGTCCACCATACCTACCTACTAGCTTATGCTACTCCAAGTATATTCATGTTTTTGTTTACCTTCCAAATTAAACTTGTTATGAGAAAACTAGTGATTAAAGCTCTCACGAACTTGATGGCACACTTTAATTTTCTGCATCTAATAAACTTGAACCATTGGGTCCTTATTTGTTGTGTATATGCTTGCGCTTTATAAGTTGAAATTAGCAGAACCATGTATCATGGGGAACGCTTTCAACATTGCACTTGTACTGTGTACCCCGTTGATATCATGTTCTTTTGCTTATGGATCCCGGCGGTGTGAAATAAAAGTGGAACTTGTAAGATCATGGAATTTGTATGTGTGTTAGAGAAACGCCTAGGCCGCTAGCCTAAGCCATGCCTAATCATGGTGGAAACTTGCAGCAACACCATAATGAGCACTCTATGAAGCATCCTCAATAAAAAACTATGCAAATAGCAAATAAAAAGATCGCTGAGATGCTCATTGTCTGCTCGCCTTGTCATTTTAATTATGGGATAGCTCCTGTATCATGTGCAAGGGGTACCACGTTGGCGGTTCTTTATGATACACATGTACTTACAATGACAAGAGCTTACTTGTGACTAAAGTTGAGTAGCATTAGGTTCGGTGTTCGTAAGTAAGGGGCATGAGATTTCGGTTTATAACTTGTCAAGCATATCCTCTTAGTTGTGTCACTTTAACCTTACTCACCTTCAAGATGCTTATGATAGGGGCAATGAGAGCTGAAAGCTATAAGTACCATAATTTTTGGAAGCTCTTTATGAGACTTGAATCCCTACTTCCTTCTATGAAGGCCTTTCTTCCACCATTATATTGAGTCTCCACCTTCTATCTTTATGCACCTACTTTGAGAGCATAGTGGCCATTCTTAGTTCTATGTGCATTGTCCCAAGACTAGTTGATTGATGCATATCTTGATATTGCTTGTTTTAAACTATCTGTATCTAGTCACTCTTATGAACTTTGAAGGTGTCCTATGCATTTATATTTTCTACTCTATGAGGGACAAGCTGAATACTATTATGCTATGTTTTCATTATGTGAAACAAATAAACGTCTTGCAAAGCATTGTTATTCATGAATCTTTTGTTTGTGCCTTTTCATGTTGCATCATAATTTCTTTGTCTTATTGCTAGAACTTTGTCTTTCATGTTATGATTGAAGTACTATGATCCTAGCTTTGAATGTTTTACAAATACTTTGATCAAGTTTATGATGGTGCATGTCAGCTCAAAAATTATTCATTCTTTTTATCACTTTCCTACTCGAGGACGAGCAGGAGTTAAGCTTGGGGATGTTGATACATTGCAAATGTATCTATAATTTTTGATGTTCCATGCTTGGTTTTATCCACTTTCTTGTGTTTTGTCCACACTTTGGAGTACTTTTCATATGATTTCTTGGACTAACCTATTAACAAGAGCCACAGTGCCAGCTGCCTGTTTTCTGCTGTTTTTTGGTTCTAGGAAAGTCAGAAAATGAATATTCTTGGAATTAGACGGGACAAAATCCAAAGTGCCTATTTTTCTGGAAGTCATCAGATGCCAGAATATGAGACGGAGAAGGGCTGGGGGCCGGCCACACCACCTGGCCGCACGGCCAGGCCTGGACCGTACCAGGGGGTGGTCTGGCCGACCCCAGCACCCCTCGGCCTCTCCTTCTGCCTATAAGATGCCTTTGGGACGAAAATCCTAAGCACCCGATCAAAAATCCATGAAAGAGTCTGTAGTCGCCGTCATCTCCATCCCTAGATCAGAACGGATCTGAAGCTCTTCCCGGCACCCTTCCGGAGAGGGGAATTCACCCTAGAGGCCTTCTTCATCACCATGCAAGCCTCTGGTGTGATGCGTGAGTAGTTCATCCTTGGACTACGGATCCATGTAGTAGCTAGATGGCTGGTTCTCCTCCTTTGTGCTTTCATGTCTAGATCTTGTGAGCTCCGTTCATGATCAAGATCATCTATTTGTAATTCTGCATGTTGTGTTTGTGGGGATCTGATGGATATTGAGATGCTATTTCAGATTGATTATTGATTCTATCATGTCTTTGTTATTTGTGATCTTGCATGCTTTCCGTTGTTAGTAGCTATCTTGGCCAAGTAGATGCTAGCAACTCCAAGAGTTAGTATTTATGCTCGATAGTGGGTTCATGCCTCTGGTAATCTGGGGAAGTGACAGAAATCTCTAAGGTACTAGATGTGTTGTTGCTACTAGGGAGAAAACAACAATCCTTTGTTCATAGAACAATCGTATTGTTTACTTTACACGCAGTTCATAAAGCAATAATTTGTTGCTTGCAACTTAATACTGGAGGGGGTTCGGATGATAACCTGGAGGTGGATTATTAGTCATAGTGCAGTTGGATGGCGGTCTATGTATAATGTTGTAATGCCCAATCAAGTTCCAAAGGAGTCAAGATGATTAGTATATGCTTGTATGCTTTCTCGATGTTTGTCAATTGCCCCGCTGTAATTTGTTCACCCAGCATGTTATCTATCTTAAGGAGAGCCACCTCTAGTGAACTATGGATCCCGGTCCTTTTATTTTACATACAATCTATAAACTGTTTACTGCTTTGTGTTTACTTTCTGCAAACTATTACTTCCTTCCATTCGATACGTTTAATCCTTTGTTTTCAGGAAAACACGGTGAGATTGACAACCTCATCCCAAGTTGGGGACAGAGTTCTGTGGTTGTGTTGTGCAGGTCTCCACGTTGCTACTAGCACCGGTAGTGCGCCCTGCCAAGGCTCAGCTAGCAACACCTTTGGGGTGTTTCCTTGCTCCTACTGGTTCGATTAAACCTTGGTTTCATAACTGAGGGAAACTTGTTGTTGTGCTCATAATACCTTCCTCTTGGGGTTCCCCAACGAGCTCTACATCAATACTGAGCCATCACTAGCCATGTAGGAAAAGAAGGCTTCAAGGAGGTAGAGTGGGGGAAGAATCGCAAGAGCTAGGATCAGCAACCCGACACGATAATGAGCCGCATTGAGCAAAACTCGGAGTTGATTCGTACTCTCACCTTCGAGATCAAGGACTTGAGGAAATTGATCAAAAATCTCATCGAGAGAATACCACCACCACGGAAGGAGTAATTCGTCATCAGGTTTTGGCATCCCCTTGGTTTGTTCCAAGCTTGGGGGAGTGCCGCGGTATCACATCACTATCTTCGCGGTATCACATCACTATCTTCTATTTTTTTACCTTTTTAGTAGAGTCATGTCATGAATAGAGAAGTTATCGTGTAGGATGGTTTGCATTATGGAAGTGTCCCCTATCTCATTAGATATGTATCCCTTGGTGTGAGTTGCCGTTATGGAATATTAATGAGAAGTTCTATCATTTACTCTTTTGCATATCTTATATTAGTTTTCAATTCATGGTTATATGATTGATCTTGTTGTTAGTATTGGTATCACTTTGGGATCATTGAGTTAATTTAGTTGATTTTGGCAAACCTGGCTCGGTCAGTAGCAACACTATTCTTGAGAGTTAAATGAAAAAGATAAAAAGTACTCTAAAGAAATATAATTTCATCATCTTTCTTTCTTGATTTGCTCATAAGCTTAGTATTCTCTAGTTAAGATCTTTTGTGCTTCCAAGGAAGATTGCATGTTTGTTTTTATCGCTTGTATGTTTGTTTGTTTCCTTCAACTCTTATACTTTGCTACCCAGCCTTGCTAGCCAAAAACTTGTACTGAGAGGGAATTCTTCTCGTGCATCCAATCCTTAAACCAAAACCTATTCCATTTGTGTCCACCATACCTACCTATTAGCATTATTGCTATTTCAAGTAAATTCATGTTTTTATCTACCTTCTAAATTAAACTTGTTATGTGAAAATTAGTGATTAAAGCTCTCACGAACTTGATGGCACATTTTACTTCCTTGCATTTAATAATCTTGAACCATTGTGTCCATATTTGTTGTGTATATTCTTGCGCTTTATAAGTTGAAGTTAGCAGAACCATGCTGTCATGGGGAACGCTTTCAACATTGCATTGGTACTTTGTACCAAGTTGATATCATGATTCTTTTGCTTATGGATCCCGGTGGTGTGAAATAAAAGGGGAACTTGTAAGATCATGGAGTTTGTATGTGTGTTAGGGAAGCACCTGGGCCGCTAGCCTAATCCATGCCTAATCATGGTGGAAACTTGCAGCATAACCATAATGAGCATTCTATGAAGCATCCTCAATAACAACCTATAAAAAATAACAAATAAAAAGATTGTTGAGATGCTCATTGTTTGCTTGCCTTGTCATTTTGATTATGGGATAGCTCCTGTATCATGTGCAAGGGGTACCCCGTTGGCGGTTCTCTATGATACATATGCATTTACAATGACAAGAGCTTACTTGTGACTAAAGTTGAGTAGCATGAGGTTCAGTACTCGTAAGTAAGGGCATGAGATTTCAATTTATAACTTGTCAAGCATATCCTCTTAGTTGTGTCGCTTTAACCTTAATCACCTAAAGATGCTTATGATAGGGGCAATGAGAGCTGAAAGCTAATAAGGATTATAATTTTTGGAAGCTCTTTATGAAACTTGAAATCCCTGCTTCCCTCTGCGAAGGTCCCTTCTTTTACTTTTTAGTTGAGTCAGTAAACCTATTCTCTTCTACCTCAGCAAGTACTTTGAGTTGTTGTGTTTCATTCATTCATATGATGATTTATTCAATCATGTTTATTATGTTTCTTGTTTTGCACATTTGCTCTTATCTTAGTGTTTACTACTTTGAAAGCTATCATTGAAAACCAGTTATTTGTGAACTCCTACAAATTGTCAACTATTCTTCGACCAAGAGCAAGGTTTGCCTTTAACAATTATGATTTACTTTATGCATCTTTATTGTGTTTCCTTTACCTATTGCAAGTTAAGTTATATAATGGTGAGTTGTTTGCTATTATGATCTATGTATTGATGAATGTGATGCTTCTTGTCCGTATTATTTTATCGACTCTTCACTCCATAAACCTGAGGTCATGTTCATTGAGCTCAGTTTCGCTTGGGGACAAGCGAAGTCTAAGCTTGGGGGGAGTTGATACGTCCATTTTGCATCACTATTCTATATCATAATCTACTGTTATTCATTGATATATTTCATATTAAGAGATGATACTTATGTAATTTCATCTGTTTTTGCATGGTTGATGACTTTTGGAGCATGGACCGCTGCAGTCAGGATTCTGATGGAAAAGGGGTTGTTTGGAGGCGAAATTCGCGAAGATCAGAAAATCCGGGAAAATACATGGAAAATCCTATTTTTCTAGAAGACAAAGATAGCCAAAAGGGGGAATCGAGATGTGCCACAGGGGGCCCACACCACCCCCTAGCGCGGGCCACCCTAGGTCGCGCCACCAGGTGGTGTGGCCGCCTTGGTCCACTCCAGCCTCTCCCCTCTGGCGTATATTATCCTCTCGAAACCCTAAGACTCGGGGAGGGACCATAGAAAGATTCCGCCGCCTCTGCGGGGCATAAAACACCAAGAGAGAAAGATCTCTCCGGCAGACAGAATTCTGCCGGCGGAATTCCTTCCTAGAGAGGGGAGATCGTCGCCATCAACACCACCATCAATCTAGACTTCATCGGGATCATCATCATCATCTCCACCAGCACCATCATCACCACCATCATCTAGATGTAACAATTGGGTTGAATCTTGCATACTTCTTAGGGGAAACTTTCCCGGTGTTGATTACTCTTTGTAGTTGATGCTATTGAGTGGAACCATTGAATTATTGTTTAGGTTCAGATTGTTATACATCATTATTTAATCTCTGATCATGATCCATATGATGTCTTGTGAGTAGTTCGTTTTGTTCTTGAGGACATGGGAGAAGTCATGTTGTTAGTAGCGGAATTGTGTTGAGAAAGATTCAATGGTTTGTTAATTAAGTTGTGGTGTACTTCTTCTAGTGGTGTCATGTGAACGTCGACTACATGACACTTCACCTATATGGGCCTAGGGGAATGCATTGTGTATTTGGCTACTAATCGTAAGGGTTGCCGGAGTGACAGAAACCTGAACCCCCATTAGGAAACCATTACACAAGGGACGTCAAGGTCTTAGAGTTTAAAGTTGTGGTTAGGTTTCTACCTTAATTACTTTCTTGTACTTGCGGATGCTTGCAAGGGGTATAATCACAAGTATGTATTAGTCCTAGGAAGGTCGGTACATTAGCATAGGTTCACCCACACAACACTTAGCAAGCTAAAGAAGATTAATCAACTATATGAAGCGAAAGCACTTGACAATATTCCCATGTGTCCTCGAGAACATTTGGTCATCTTAAGTAATACAATCGGCTTGTCCTTTGATAAAGAAAGGATTGGGCCACTCGCTGCATTTATTCTTATTATCTCTTATTTACTCGTACTTTATTTACTTGCATTATCAAAAAACCCTAAAAATCTGTTTGCTAAGTATTTACAGAGAATTCCTGCTCCTAGCCACTCGCCAGCACCTTCTGCTCCTTGTTGGGTTCAACACTCTTACTCATCAAAAATACTGTGATACACCACCTATACTTGTGGGTCATCAGTATCTACGAATCTAATCTGTACGATCAAACTCTAATCTAACGGCCGAGAGTCATCGTCGACGACAAACTGCTCCGACGAGGAATCAAACCTAGCGCGGCGGTGGGGGTCCTGCGAGGCTCACCTGGGCTCCAGCTAGGGTCGGTGATGGGACGAATGGGTTTGTCGATGACGGCGGTTCTAGCGGTGGTCGCGGCAGGTCCTGGGGTGGTCGCAATCAACGACACCCTTCTCCTCCAGTAGCAGCAGGCTCCGACCAAATTCCGGTGAGGGAGAGATCGCCTTGCTCCGAGGAGAAGTGTGGGAGTGTTAGTGAGTAGTGGGGAGGGTGTTGGTGTGGAGAATGGAGGCGGGAGAGGCCTCTACTTATACTACTGCGAGGGGACCGAACGGTGTGGGCTCGGGCTCGTCGGTGACGATGCTACAGGCGGCTAGCGGCGCGGCTGAGGCTAGGGGACGGTGCATGGTTCCCTGGTGATCATCATGGAAGTAATGGCGTGGCACGGGGCGGTATGGATTGGTCGGGAGCGTGCGGTGCTCCGCGCTGACGCAGAGGTGTTTGCGACAGCGTGCGGGAGCTACGGGTCGTGCGGTGGCGAACGGGGGTGTCTACGGGGTTGTGGTGACCATGGTGAGCTAGTGCATGCGAGGTGGGGGTGAGGCAGGGTATGTGCGAGGCGGTCGGGTGCGGCGAGATGGCGCGCTCCAGGCATGGCGTGGAGAGGCTGGGCGTGGAAGAGCTACGGTGGTCTAGGGCTTGGTAGTGGTCATGGCTTGGACAGGGGGTGGCGGTAGATGCTCGCGTGTCTGGTGTGCGTCGTGGTTGAGGACGGCGTGGCTTCTAGAGAGCTGTCCACGGTCAGCCGGCGGAGACCACATTTGGGCGGCACGGCACTGTGCACAACGGCAAAGAGGGGGTTGGTCTGGTGCTTGGCTAGGCACAGGGGAGACAAGGGAGTTAAGGGGAGACGAAATGGTCGAGGGATTACTACTTAAATAGTGAAGTTAGGCCAGAGTTGTTTTGTCTCTGCAAGGTGTTTGTTGTAATGGCCGAAAGAATTTGAATTTGGAATTTTCAAATGAAATTTGGTGTGTGATATATACTTAAGCTTGGTAGTCTCTGGTTGCTTGGGTTTGCCAAGGGGAATTGGTTTGATAGGTTTTTGAAAAAGTGTGATCTTAGTACATACACTTGATTCAAATTTCAAATGTCCTTTAAATTGATTTGGAAAATGTTTTTGTACTTTGTACAGTGGGCCTAGATACACTTTTACTTGGTCTAGCAAGGGGTGAAAAGAAGTAGAAATGTTTCTGTTAGAATTTCTCTTCTAGGAACACTTAAAATGGCCTAGTGGTTAACTTTTGTCAAAATGACCATTTGCTTTATTTATTCATATTTGATTTCTTTTTCTTTTGATTTTGTTTGTAATTGGCCTAGATGATGTAGTATTCACCTTTAAAACATTTCTCATCATTTGTAGCAATCAAGCATGGCAATTTCAAACAATCACACATTAATGCAAACACACATATGCATTCCAAATCTGGGTGATTAGAACTTGATAATCTTGATTAGGGTTTTTGGGGTGTTACAATAGTACTCTTTGAAAGGATTTGTTTGAAGAAACTAATATTTAGCGGTAATTGAGATGCATGCCAAATCTTGACCTGTTGATTAAAGTATGATATTGCTTTATGTGTGTCTGTGCCACTATTGCACAACATGGGATGCTAACAACTCCGTTGGCCTTTGAATAGTCCAAAAAGAGGAAACTCTTGGAGTTTGTCTATGAGTTGCCCAACATATGTAGCAGAAATGCTATATTTGGGTATGCATTGGTATTCTCATGGTCCTGCGTTCAAAGCAAAAGAGGGAATACTCCTCTGACTGTTATGAGAAATCATTATACCGAAAAGGGAAACCTTGGTAATGGTCACGAGTATCCATTCTTAGCCTGCACAGTCTAATTAAACACACTAAGTTTTGGCATGGTCTCATTACTGATGAACTGAAGTTTTAGAAAGACAAAGAATAGAAAATGAGTGTTTGATATCCATGATTCATTGATGTGGATGACCAAATGAGACACTCTAATGCTATTCTTATTTTGACATGCTCTCGCATTTCCTTTTGGCATAAATATCCTTACTAAGAGATAAACTTTCTGAAAGCTCAATAACTGATGTTTGCACTTGAGAGCCTTAACTAGATGACATGATCGGGTAGACTTTATTCATATTTATTCTTGACATCTATTTGTGACTAAGTTTTGCCTCACAAAAAAATAATGATATGAAAAGTTATACAAAAGGTGCAATAAGAGGATCACAAGTTTGTCTGCAAGTAGATTCACTGTTGACATGGAGCATATAAGTTTTGATGAATCTTTAGTGGTCTTTATAACTGAGCTTGTGTTACCTTGTATGAATACATGTTTTCTCTCTTCAAGCTTGTAGAGGAAATAAATATGCAAGGCATTGATTTCCAATGATAAGCTATTTCACAACCATTCATTTATTACCGACCCTTCCTGCTCGAGGACGAGCAAGGTCTAGCTTGGGGAAGTTGATGGATGTGAAATACCACGTATTTTAGCCATATAAAATGAGTTATTTATCTCTCATATCATGTTTCTTTCAGCTATAGCTATGCCTTATATGCATGACTTCTAGTTTTCATTTACTCTCATATGAGCTTTGCACATTTAGTAGTTTAGGTAGAATTTTATCACTTTTCCTTGTCTATGACATGTGTGTAGGTGCTGATGATGATTATGGATAAAACAAAGGCAAAAGGAATAAAGAGAGCATAGTATGGAGGAGCTGCAGGGACCAGACTTAGCCATTTGAGAGGTTGAAAAAGTGATTTTTTACAACTTCTCAAAAATAATATCCAATACTATGGGTTTGTATCCCTCGACGATACGAACTCAACGAGCCCAAGAACACCCAAAATAGAGTTCGTATGAAGAAATGGCGGCCAAAATACTAAAGGGGACAAACAGTTTGATGAGCAACTATACGGCCGGAGCTATTTTTTCGTCGTATAGCTCCGTCTGTATAGTTGCCAAAAAGGTCGCAAACGACGGGATTTGACCCTAGAAAATCTCTAGAACCTTCCCTAAGTCATATGACGGTATTGGGGGAACCCGAGGGCACCCCCAAGGCCTATATAAAGGAGGGAGGACCCAAGAGAGAGACACCAAGCCATAGCCCTTCAGGGGCAGAGCTCTTTCGCCGTCGCCACCCATCCGATCTCCATTGCGCACAACTCCAAGATCTAGATCTCCCTCAACACCATCACCATCAAGGCATCCAAGCAAGAAGAAGGGGAGGAGAAGGAAGACATCACCACCACCACGCATCGATCTCCATCTCCATCATGATCTCCATCTCCCTCTCTCTCTTGTGTTTAGTAATTGTAAGATTGAACACGGTTGTGATATCATTATATATTTATATATGTTTCGATGTTCATCCATGTGTGAGTGATTGATTCAATTCTAGGTTGAGGTGTGTTCTAGTGCGCTAAGTTAGAATTTATTGTGCTCTAAGATGAGTTTATGTGATCCTTTGGTCCGGAAGTGCCTTTTGCCTTGCAGTGATGGGCGAGAACCATGCATAGTGCACATAGTGTGACAGTGCGGTAATCAATAGGGGGACGTTTATTTGTATGAGAAATCTCTTATAGATCACACATATATTTGCCCATCTAGTACTAGTGAGACCGAAGCCTAGAAGCCCTCTCTCATTCCATTCTATCCTACAACTACAATCTCTTTAATTCAGTTCATATTCCTGTTTACTTTCCGTCTTAGTTTATTTTGTTCTTGTTAAAAGTTCTTTGTTATTAGATACTTTAAACTTCTCTCAATTATCACTGTTCTAGTAACTTATAGAATAGGCTATTTCCAAACAACGGTTTGGGTGCGAAACGTGGCCGCATTGACAATGTGGCTACGGAGTCATGTTGTTTCTGTTTGTCGATCTCCCATTGGGACAAACGCTTAAATATTTGATGCTACAGGTACTGCAATAACCCTGTTCTTGGTGCAGGAATCTAGTCATCAACCATTCGATCGATCGGACGGTGGGGAGAGCGCCAACGCGTAGTGCCCTAGGGCAGTGATGGGCCATGGGCCACTTGCCGGGCCGTGGACAAGCAGGAAAGTAGGCCACTACGCCGGTTTCGACTAGCAAAGACAGCTACGCGCCACACAGCGGCCGTGGGCTGGGTTTTTTCCGCCCAGCGCCAGTTTGCCTAGTTTTATTTTATAGAAGCTACTTTTGGGAATTTTTGATCTGTTTTTGATGAAATTTTTCCTAGATTTTTCTATACAAAATTATCTAGCGAAATTTTGTTTAGAGAATGGAAAAGTAACAATAAAGTTTCTGTAAAATGTAAAGTTTAATTAATTTGTAATTCATTTCTTCCACTGCAAATGGTTAGATGTGCTCTTTTAAAATTTAATAAAAGTAAAAGTGAGTATTAAATTTTTGAGATCAAGTTAAAGTTATATTCTGGTCATGTTCATATTATTTTTCTAACCAAAGTTGTAAATATCATGATTATGATTACTGTATTGTTATAAAGTGATTAAAGTTATGTGCTTTTGATTCTATGTTCTGCCCAACGATGATATAGAATTATTTGCATCAACATTTGTATGTCTTAATTTTAACCAATGTTGGATTAATACATGCAATTGTTATTGTTCTCACTTCTTTGTGGTTTTCAGGAGGGTTTCTACTTCATGAACTGCATCAAGGAGGTCCCGACCCTTAGAGGTGACAATTACTCCGAGTGGAGAAAGAAGGTGGACTTCGTGTTCATCTGCGCTGAGGTGGATTGGGTCCTTGAGACCAAGCCTCCCACCAAGCCGACAGAGCCAATAAGAGATACCACTGATGATGATGCTTCATGGGAAAGAAAGAAAAGGGACTATGCTCTAGTGGAGCTGGCATACTCCATAGAGAACCAAAAGTGGCAAAATGCCAATAAAAAGTGCATGACATTTGTAAAGAACACCATTGAGCCGGCAATTGTTGGTTCAGTTACAAAGTGTGTTTCTGCAGGGGAATACATGGAAAAGATAAAGAGTTAGTTTACTAGATCTTCAAAGACATATGCAACCCAGCTGCTGAAGCAGTTGGTGATAGAGAAGTATACATGAGGTGGACATGGCACCACGGACCATATCCTTTGGATGAGCAACATGGATTCCAAATTGAAGGCCATGGAAGCTGATCTAGAGCTAAAGCCTGCACTCCTTTTCCACCTGGTCATGGCGTCATTGCCTCAACAGTTTGACAATTTCATTGTCAATTACAATATGGCCCCAGAAAAGTGGGATATAGAAAAGACCATTGCCATGTGTGCCCAAGAAGAGGAGAGGCTTAAAACCTCCAATGGTGGTTCCTTGAACTATGTCAAGGACAATAAGAAGAGGACCTACCATCAAAGTAACTCAGGTTCCCCTTCTAAGCCACATGGCAAAGCTCCTATGCACTACCAGTATCAACACAAGTGTTGGGCCACGGGGAGATAAACAAAACTTTTTCCCTACGCGGTGAGTCCAAGATCTAGCTCAGGTAAAAGGCCACGAGGATTACCACTAGACGCACAGTTGCGGAATCGATGAAGCACGTCGCTTGATGTAGTGCAGTCCTCACGATCCATTCCGGTTCCACGCCTCACGATCCGTTCCGGCTCCACGATCGTCGAAGTGCTGAACGTACATCACCTCTGCCGGTATCCACACGTACGAGGAGGAGCACTGGCGATGGACTGCTAGGTCCGGTACGGCGGCGACAGGATGGACTGGGGCTAGGTTTTCCAACACATGGAGAGACCTAACCTTGTGCTCTAAGCACATGCGCCCTAGCTTATATAGGGAGTGAAAGTGGGCTCCACTCACTTGTGGCCCATTCACTAAAAGTCCTATATTAGTCCCTACAAGTCCAACTTGCTGACTAAGTCCATGTCTCTATTTGGGTCCAATCCAAATACTTTTCTTGTTTGGGTCTAACCCAAACTTGCTCCCGTTCTTAAGTGTGTGACCCGACAGGCTCATGGTAACTCGGACATGATTCCGAGTCTCACTCGTGATCGATCAGTCGGTAGCAGCCCCTAGCAGAACACGCCGACTCCCAAGTACCAATAAGTCATGCCGACATGCCTACAAATGCGATTTTCATCTAAGTCCCTTTTGCCTCACGATATACCTTGTCGGACTATAGGCGAATGATTGTCATCCCTTAAATAGTCCGACTCTCTTTCTCGATCCGAGATAAGTGATTCATCTGACTAACTCTTAGTCGGTTGCCTCGGTTAACACTTAACCGAGACACACATGGCCATGCTTTCCGAATCTTATCTTCCGAGAGGGCCTAGAGAATATCTCTCCAGAGGGAGGGGCAAAATCCCATCTTGGTCATTCACATCACGCAGCTTGATTCACAGTCGACCCGAACTTCGCCTTTATAACTGCCCATTGACAGAACCGCGTTTGACAGAACCTAAGCAGGTGATCCTCAACTCGGATTGTGCAATAACATCAGGTCTAAGGATTACATTGATTGAGACATGCAAATGACGACTTGTTATTGCATCTCAATATGGGTTAGTCCGAATCGCTAAACTCTTTAGCCGAATCCGTGTAAGTCGGAATAGCATCTCCATGTCCATGACAAGTGGAACCTAGTCATCTGCCGACTTTCACATTGGTCTAAGTTGTGTGTCCAGCACAACCTCAATGACCAAGGACAATTAGTATGAACAACATGAATATATAGTTCCACAATCGAATCACATATTCGATGATACATATTAGTAGTTCATACATGGACCATAACTTTATGAATACATTGGGAAATATCATCAACCATGATTGCCTCTAGGGCATATTCCCAACAGTCTCCCACTTGCACTAGAGTCAATCATCTGACATCACATGTCCATGCATCTAATGCTCATGGCTCTCAGGTGCACCTCATGCTTCAGCTCTGGAAGTGGCTTTGTCAACGGATCCGCAATGTTTGCATCCGTGTGTACCTTGCATAACTTGATACCACCTTGATCCACGAACTGGCGAATAAGGTGGTACCGCATGCGTATATGTTTGTTCTTCTGGTGTTGCCTAGGTTCCTTGGCTTGTGCAATAGCACCATTGTTGTCACAATACGCGTCTAACGGATTGGACGAGCCCTGAACCACACCAAGATCTATGTGGAAATTCCTCATCCAAACGGCTTATTTTGCCGCCTCCGAGGCAGCAATATACTCAGCCTCTGTTGTAGACGCAGACACCATCTCTTGCTTGGAACTTTTCCAACTCACAGCCCCTCCATTTATCACAAACACATATCCGGATTGCGAACGAGAATCATCCAAGTCCATGAGATAACTCGCATCCGTGTAACCCCTTACACTGAGTTCATCCTCACCTCCATAAACCAGGAACATATCCTTAGTCCTTCTCAATTACTTGAGGATATTTTTAGCCGCTGCCCAGTGGATCTCTCCAGGGTCAGCCTGGTACCTGCTCACAACACTTAGAGCATAGGAAACATCCAGCCTAGTACAAATCATAGCGTACATGATGGATCCGACTGTAGAAGCATACGGAATCACACTCATCCGACTTTGCTCATTAGTTGTCGAAGGACACTAAGTATTGCTAAGTTTTACACCATGGGACATCGACACGAACCCCTTCTTAGACGATCCCATGTTGAACTTCTTCAATACTTTGTCCAAATACGTACTCTGACTCAATCCAATGAGCCGCCTTGATATATCTCTATAGATCCGGATTCCTAGTATGTAAGTTGCCTCACCTAAGTCCTTCATCAAAAAAATCTTTTCCAATGATTCCTTGGTCTCTTGCAACATCTGGACATCATTTCCAATCATTAATATGTCATCCACATATAAGATCAGAAAGTTCACTTTGCTCCCACTAAACTTCTTGTATAAACAAGAGTCATGATCACTCTTGATGAAGCCAAACGATTTGACTACCTCATCAAAACGAATATTCCAACTCCGAGATCCTTCTTCAACCCATAAATGGATTTCCGAAGCTTGCATACCTTGTCAGCATTAGCCGGATCGATAAATCCCTCGGTTTGTATCATATACACGTCCTCGGTTAAATTTCTGTTAAGGAAAGCCGTCTTGACATCCATCTGCCATATTTCATAGTCGAAATAGGCTGCTATAGCTAACATGATCTGAACTGATTTTAGCATCGCTACGGGAGAGAAAGTCTCATTGTAGACAACTCCTTGAACTTGTCGGGACCCTTTCGCGACAAGCCGTGCTTTAAAGATAGAAACATTTCCATCCATATCAGTTTTCTTCTTAAAGACCCATTTGCACTCGACGGGTCTTGCACCGTCTGGCAGATCAACCAAGTTCCAAATTTGATTTTCATCCATGGACTTTAACTCAGATCTCATGGCTCCAAGCCATGACTCAGAATCAAAACCCACCATTGATTCTGAATAAGTTGCCGGCTCATCACTGTCCAACAGCAACACATCACGAACACTTCGTAATGTTGCTGATCTTCACAGTGTCGGTGCAGTTTCCGGCTCAGGTACCACGTCCGGCTCAACCTCTAAGGCATTTGCCGACTCGCTGCTGGACGGTATTGATACGTCCATTTTGCATCACTATTCTATGTCTTAATTCACTATTATTCATTGATATATTTCGTATTGAGAGGTGATACTTATGTTATTTCATCTATTTTTGCATGGTTGATGACTTTTGGAGCATGGACCGCTGCAGCCAGGATTCTGATGGAAAAGGTGTTGTTTGGAGGCAAAATTTGTGAAGATCAGAAAATCCAGGAAAATATACGGAAAATCCTATTTTTCTAGAAGACTCGGGATGCCAGAAGATGGAGTGGAGGTGGGTCATAGGGGGCCCACACCACCCCATGGCGCGGGCAGGCCTAGGCCGCGCCTGGGAGTGGTGTGGCCGCCCTGGCCCACTCCAGCCTCTCCCCTCTGGCGTATATCAACCTCTCGAAACCCTAAGACTCGGGGAGCGACCACAGAAAGATTCCGCCGCCTCTGCGGGGCGGAAAACACCGAGAGAGAAAGATCTCTCCGGCAGACAGATTTCTGCCGGGGGAATTCCTTCCCGGAGAGGGGAGATCATCGCCATCAACACCACCATCAAGCTGGACTTCATCGGGATCATCATCATCACCATCAGCACCCTCATCACCATCTCCATATTGCTGTAACAATTGCGTTGAATCTTGCATAGTTCATAGGGGAAACTTTCCCGGTGTTGATTACTCCTTGTAGTTGATGCTATTGAGTGAACCGTTGAATCATTGTTTATGTTCAGATTGTTATACATCATTATTCCATCTCTGATCATGATCCATATGATGTCTTGTGAGTAGTTCGTTTTGTTCTTGAGGACATGGGAGAAGTCTTGTTGTTAGTAGTGGAGTTGCGTTGAGAAAGATTCAATAGATTGTTATTTAAGTTGTGGTGTACTTCTTCTAGTGGTGTCATGTGAACGTCGACTACATGGCACTTCACCTATATGGGCCTAGGGGAATGCATTGTGTATTTGGCTACTAATCGTAGGGGTTGCCGGAGTGACAGAAACCTGAACCCCCGTTAGGAAACCATTGCACAAGGGACGTAAGGGTCTTAGAGTTTAAAGTCGTGGTTAGGTTTCTACCTTAATTACTTTCTTGTACTTACAGATGTTTGCAAGGGGTATAATCACAAGTATGTATTAGTCTTGGATGGGGCGGTACATTAGCACAGGTTCACCCACACAACACTTAGCAAGCTAAAGAAGATTAATCAACTATATGAAGCGAAAGCACTTGACAGTCTTCCCATGTGTCCTCGAGAATGTTTGGTCATCTATAGTAATACAACCGGCTTGTCCTTTGCTGCATAAAGGATTGGGCCACTTGCTGCATTTATTCCTACTGTCTTTTATTTACTCGTACTTTGTTTACTTGCTTTATCGAAAACCCCTAAAAATCCGTTTGCTAAGTATTTGCAGAGAATTCCTGATCCATACCACTAGCCAGCACCTTCTGCTCCTCGTTGGGTTCGACACTCTTACTTATCGAAAATACTGCGATACACCCCCTATACTTGTGGGTCATCAAGACTATTTTCTGGCGCCGTTGCCGGGGAGTGAAGCGCTATTGGAGAGTGGAACTGGTAAAGGAAACTTCTACTGTGAGTATTGTTTACTTCTGCTAGTTGCTTTATTTTCGTTATGGATAATTCACTGAGTTTCTTATTTGGTAATGTTACTACCACTTCTAAGGTAGTAGATAAGCCACCACCTGCTGAGAAAGATGTTTTCAAAATACCTACAAGAATTATTGATCGTGTTATGGATAACTACTATGTTGGAGATGGAATTGTCCATCCCGGTGATCATTTACTCTTTATACACGAATTATGCAGGTTGTTCAAGTGTGCAGGTATTACTACAGATCAAGTTAAGAAGAAGTTATTCTCATTATCACTGAAAGGAAGAGCTGAGGAATGGTATAAGCTGCTGAAAAATGGTCAAGCTCTTGAATGGGAGGAAATAGTGCCTCTCTTTTATTCAAAGTTTTATCCTCCTAGTGAGATTCATAAAGATCGGAATCAAATATACAACTTTTGGCCTCTTGATGGAGAGAGTACAGCTCAAGCTTGGGGGAGACTGAAGTTACTAATGCTCAAATGTCCCATTCATGAGCTCCCCAACAATATTATTATCAATAACTTTTATGCAAGGCTCCCTCTACATGATAAAGATTTATTGGATGCTTCTTGTGCTGGATCATTCACTCGCATGGAAGAAGAAGAAGCTAAATGGGATCTTCTAGATCGTATTCAAGACAATGCTGAAGCTTGGGAGAATGACAAAGGTAGAAAGTCAGGTATAAATTATGATTATGAATGCATTTAATCTTTTATGGGAACTGATGACTTTCAAAATATTAAAAATGCTTATGGTCTAGACTCTCAAGCTATTGCTTCTTATTTTAAGGCTTTTGCTTCCTATATTGAAGTGCCTAAAAAGAAGTGGAATAAGTATCATCAGCCTTATAAAGATATTGCTAAGAGTGTTCCTTCAAGAAATACTGAAGTTTATACTGCTAATCATGTTTTACCTGAACCTTATATTGAGAAAATGCCTTTTCTAGTTAAGGTAAAGGAACATTCTATGATAGCTAGTATAGTTAATGAAAGTACTAGTAAAGCTGTTGAACCTGATAAACAAATGGTTGATGAACATATAATAGCAAATGTGAAAGACTTTGTCACTAAGTATGAAAAAGAGGGACACACTATCCTTTGTAAGGATACCTCTAATATTGTTTCACAAAGTAGTGTTATGAGAGCTAGTATTCCCGTGTTTTCTGTTAGAATAAGTGATCATTGATATGATAGTCCTTGTGATAGCTATATTGTTAAGTTTATGCATGATACTGAAAGTTACTATGAGAGAGGGAAAAGTGTTCTTATGTATCTCAATAATATCAAGTTTCCTCGTTTTATGCTGAAGGTTTTTATGTTGCACTTCTTTTGCCTTCTTATGCAAGTTGCCTTTGGTTTCAATAACTTGTTTGTTTACAAAATCCCCTTGCATAGGAAGTGGGTTAGACTTAAATGTGTGTGTTTTTGCTTCTTAATTCTCTCTTTCACTTCAATTCATATCCCTATGAGAGCTTCTTCAAAATTATCATGCCCATCTTAATGGCTATAAAGAAAGAGCTTTATGGGAGACAACCCAATTTGTTTTTGCTTTTAGTTTGTTTTTGTTTATTTGAGTCTTGGAAGTTATTACTTTGGTAATAACCGCTCCTTATCCGTTTTGTTTGGTTTTTGTGTCAAGATCAACCTCTAATGAGAGAGAAGTAAGATTTGGGGAAGTTGCTGTCCCGAAACAGATTTTTGTGCTTCACCGTAAAAATTTGTGAGATATCTCTGTATGTCTGATTGAGCGGTATTTTTTTGTGCTTCTGACCCAGGTTGTTATTTAACTTTCGTTAGTTTTGCACTTTTTGATTTGAGCAACATAAGATTTTCGAAAAAAATAATCTTTACCTGCTGGTCCGTTTTGACAGATTTAGCCAATCTTGCATTTGCTTCTTTATTCGATTTCCATTCTTTTTGGGTTTTCGGAAGGAGTTGCTACAGTAGCTTTTGTTTTGTTGGTTTTCAGTTGAAGTTGGACTCAAAAAGTTTTATCACTTCACTTATACTAATGTTGTTAATGAGAACTGTGTGAAAGAAATTTCTAGGAAGTGGAGATAATGGTGTAATAAGAAAGAGAAGGGTTTTATGACTCAAGTAATAAGTGTATGAAGATGAAGATATTGATGCCTTTCAAGTTATAACTCCGGAAGAATCTACTATATACCAAATTCAGAGACCTGCAGAGTCCGTTTCCAAATAGGTAACAGTTCTAGTAAGAAAGTTCCGCGAAAATACAATCCAACTATATTTTTGCAGTTTTCAGTCAATAAGGAAAGTTACGAAGCGAAAAAGGGACGGAAACGGAGCCGGGGTGGCCCACACCACCCCATGGCGCGGGCCCACCCCTGGCCACGCCACCAGGTGGTGAGGCCAACCAGGACTCCGCCTCCGACTCGTTTTCTCCTAGTACCTTCCTTTTGATACGAAACTTCATAATATATAACCCCCCGGATCCCCCGAGGTCCGTATATCGTGTTTTCGTCGTGTTTTTGTTTCGATCTGTTTCTGTTAGGACATACTCTTTGAAAGCTTAGAAGCACAATGGTGTCCGCCAAGGATAAAGGGAAGGAACCCATGGAGGAAGACCTCCAAGACCTCGGGAAGGAGAAGGAGACCAAGAGTGAAGGTGAAGAGGAGCAAGGCCAACACCCGCACACTGGCACTACCATTGCAAGCATTGGAGTAGTGGAAAATCCAGCCATTGGAGGGAAGACTCCTCATCACCGTTCAGATCCCTGGTCACTTCCTCCACGCACCAAGAATCCTTTCCATACCCTTATCCATGAGCATCAATACCAGAATATGCCCAAGGGGAAATTACCCTCCAATTGGGATTTGCCTCGTTCTAGCCATGCACGAAAAGAAGACTTCAAGGAGGAAGAGTGGGGAAAGAATAGCAAGAGCCACAATTCTCAACACGACATGATCATGAGTCGTATTGAGCAAAACTCACAGCTGATTCATAATCTCACCTTCGAGATTGAGGACTTGGGGAAACTGATCAAGGATCTCATCAAGAGGATACCACCACCACCAAAGGAGTAATTCGTCATCAGGTTTGGCATCCCCTTGGTTTGTTCCAAGCTTGGGGGAGTGCCGCGGTATCACATCACTATCTTCTATCTTTTTACCTTATTAGTAGAGTCATATCATGAATAGAGGAGTTATTATGTAGTATGGTTTGCATTATGGAAGTGTCCCCTCTCTCGTTAGATATGTATCCCTTGGTGTGAGTTTCCATTATGGAATATTAATGAGAAGTTCTATCATCCACTCTTTTGCATAGCTTATATTAGTTTTCAATTCGTGGTTATATGATTGATCTTGTTATTAGTATTGGTATCACTTTGGGATCATTGAGTTAATTTAGTTGGTTTTGGCAAACCTGGCTCGGTCAGTAGCAGCACCTTTTTAAGAGTTGAAAAGAAAAAGATAGAATTACTCTAGAGAAAAATAATTTCATCATCTTTCTTTCTTGATTTGCTCATAAGTTTAGTATTCTCTAGTTAAGATCTTTTGTGCTTCCAAGGAAGATTGCATGTTTGTCTTTATCACTTGTATGTTTGTTTGTTTCCTTTAACTCTTATACTTGCTACCCAGCCTTGCTAGCCAAAAACCTGTACTGAGTGGGTATTCTTCTCATGCATCCACCTCCTTTAAACCAAAACCTATGCCATTTGTGTCCACCATATCTACCTAGTAGCATTATTGCTATTCCAAGTAAATTCTTGTTTTATCTACCTCCGAAATTAAACTTGTTATGTGAAAATTAGTGATTAAAGCTCTCACGAACTTGAAGGCACACTTTACTTTCTTGCATTTAATAAACTTGAACCATTGGGTCCTTCTTTGTTGCGTATATGCTTGCGCTTTATGAGTTGAAGTTAGCCGAACCATCTATCATGGGGACCGCTTTCAACACTTCGTTGGTACTTGTACCTAGTTGATATCATGTTCTTTTGCTTATGGATCCCGGCGGTGTGAAATAAAAGTGGAACTTGTAAGATCATGGAGTTTATATGTGTGTTCGAGAAACGCCTGGGCCGCTAGCCTAAGCCATGCCTAATCATGGTGGAAACTTGCAGCATAACTATAGTGAGCATTCTATGAAGCATCCTCAATAAAAACCTATGCAAATAGCAAATAAAAAGATCGCTGAGATGCTCACTGTCTGCTTGCCTTGTCATTTTGATTATGGGATAGCTCCTGTGTCATGTGCAAGGGGTACCCCATTGGCGGTTCTCAATGATACGCATGTATTTACAATGACAAGAGATTGCTCGTGACTGAAGTTGAGTAGCATGAGGATCGGTACTCATAAGTAAGTGGCATGAGATTTCAACTTATAACTTGTCAAGCATATCCTCTTAGTTGTGTCACTTTAACCTTAATCACCTAAAGATGCCTATGATAGGGGCAATGGGAGCTGAAAGCTAGTAAGTATCATAATTTTTGGGAGCTCTTTATGAGACTTGCAATCCCTGCTTCCCCCTTTGAAGGGCCTTTCTTTTACTTTGTAGTTGAGACAGTAAACCTACTCCCTTCTATAACAGCAAGTATTTTGAGTTGTTGTGTTTCATTCATTCATATGTTGATTTATTCAATCATGTTTTATGTTCCTTGCTTTGCACATTGCTCTTATCTTGATGTTTACTACTTTGAAAGCTTTCATTGAAAAAGCCAGCTATTTGTGAACTCCAGCAAATTATCAAACTATTCTTTGACCAAGAGATAAGTTTGCCATTACCAATTATGATTCGCTTTATGTATCTTTATTGTGTTTCCTTTACTCACTGCAAGTTGAGTTATGTAATAGTGAGTTGTCTTCTATTATGATCTATGTATTTGATGAATGTGATGCTTCTTGTCCGTATTCTTTTATCGACTCTTCACTCCATAAACCTGAGGCCATGTTTATTGAGCTCAGTTTAGCTTGGGAACAAGCGAAGTCTAAGCTTGGGGGGGAGTTGATACGTAAATTTTGCATCACTATTCTATGTCTTAATTCACTATTATTCATTGATATATTTCGTATTGAGAGGTGATACTTATGTTATTTCATCTATTTTTGCATGGTTGATGACTTTTGGAGCATGGACCGCTGCAGCCAGGATTCTGATGGAAAAGGTGTTGTTTGGAGGCAAAATTTGTGAAGATCAGAAAATCCAGGAAAATATACGGAAAATCCTATTTTTCTAGAAGACTCGGGATGCCAGAAGATGGAGTGGAGGTGGGTCATAGGGGGCCCACACCACCCCATGGCGCGGGCAGGCCTAGGCCGCGCCTGGGAGTGGTGTGGCCGCCCTGGCCCACTCCAGCCTCTCCCCTCTGGCGTATATCAACCTCTCGAAACCCTAAGACTCGGGGAGCGACCACAGAAAGATTCCGCCGCCTCTGCGGGGCGGAAAACACCGAGAGAGAAAGATCTCTCCGGCAGACAGATTTCTGCCGGGGGAATTCCTTCCCGGAGAGGGGAGATCATCGCCATCAACACCACCATCAAGCTGGACTTCATCGGGATCATCATCATCATCATCATCACCATCAGCACCCTCATCACCATCTCCATATTGCTGTAAAAATTGCGTTGAATCTTGCATAGTTCATAGGGGAAACTTTCCCGGTGTTGATTACTCCTTGTAGTTGATGCTATTGAGTGAACCGTTGAATTATTGTTTATGTTCAGATTGTTATACATCATTATTCCATCTCTGATCATGATCCATATGATGTCTTGTGAGTAGTTCGTTTTGTTCTTGAGGACATGGGAGAAGTCTTGTTGTTAGTAGTGGAGTTGCGTTGAGAAAGATTCAATAGATTGTTATTTAAGTTGTGGTGTACTTCTTCTAGTGGTGTCATGTGAACGTCGACTACATGACACTTCACCTATATGGGCCTAGGGGAATGCATTGTGTATTTGGCTACTAATCGTAGGGGTTGCCGGAGTGACAGAAACCTGAACCCCCGTTAGAAAACCATTGCACAAGGGATGTAAGGGTCTTAGAGTTTAAAGCCGTGGTTAGGTTTCTACCTTAATTACTTTCTTGTACTTACGGATGTTTGCAAGGGGTATAATCACAAGTGTGTATTAGTCTTGGATGGGGTGGTACATTAGCACAGGTTCACCCACACAACACTTAGCAAGCTAAACAAGATTAATCAACTATATGAAGCGAAAGCACTTGACAGTCTTCCCATGTGTCCTCGAGAACGTTTGGTCATCTATAGTAATAAAACCGGCTTGTCCTTTGCTGCATAAAGGATTGGGCCACTTGCTGCATTTATTCCTACTGTCTTTTATTTACTCGTACTTTGTTTACTTGCTTTATCGAAAACCCCTAAAAATCTGTTTGCTAAGTATTTGCAGAGAATTCCTGATCCATACCACTAGCCAGCACCTTATGCTCCTCGTTGGGTTCGACACTCTTACTTATCGAAAATACTGCGATACACCCCCTATACTTGTGGGTCATTAGGTATCTCCTGAATTTCTTTGAGATGCACCGTACTCCCACTGACTCCCCGACTGAGAAACTCTTTCTCAAGGAAGACACTGTTTCGAGCGACAAACACTTTGCCCTCTTATCGGTTGTAGAAGTAGTAACCCAAGGTTTCCCTTGGATACCCCACGAAAATACACTTATCCAACTTGGTTGTAAGCTTGTGCGACTGAAGTCACTTGACAAAAGATTCACAACCCCAAATCTTAAGAAAAGACAAACTCGGCTTTTTGCTAGTCCACATCTCATGCGGTGTCTTCTCTACCGACTTTGATGGTACTCTGTTTAGTGTGAACGCTGCAGTTTCTAGACAGTAACCCAAAAATGATAAAGGCAGATCTGTCTAACTCATCATTGATCGTACCATGTCTAACAAGGTCCAATTCCTCCTTTCCGACACACTGTTTCTCTGCGGCGTTCCTGGAGGAGTGAGCTGGGGAACTATTCCACAACTCTTCAGATGGTCATCAAACTCATGGCTCATGTACTCGCCTCCTCGGTCCGACCGAAGAAACTTTATTTTTTTGCCAAGTTGATTCTGTACCTCATTCTGGAATTCCTTGAACTTTTCAAAGGCTTCCGACTTATGTTTCATCAAGTAGATATATCCATATCTACTCAAATCATCAGTGAAGGTAATGAAGTACTCATAACCACCTCTGGCTGTCGTTCTCATCGGGCCACATACATCACTATGTTCTAGTCCCAATAAGTTGGACGCCCTTTCACAACTCTTTGCAAAAGGTGTCTTGGTCATCTTGCCGAGAAGGCAGGATTCGCATGTCTCAAACGACTCCAAGTCGAACGAAGTTAGGAGTCCATCATCATGGAGCTTCTTCATGCGTTTCCAACTTATATGACCAAGCCGACAATGCCAAAAGTAAGTCATATTCAGATCATTTGGTTTTAACCTTTTCACATTTATGTTAAAGACAGATTCACCCTGAAGATTCAAAATAAATAACCCGTCCCGAACGGGTGCAAAGCCGTGAAACATATCATTCAAATATAAAGAACAACCATTATTCTTAATATTCGACTCATAGCCTTGTCTCATCAAACATGAGGCCGAAATGATGTTTCGACTAAGCACTGGAACATAATAACAATTATTTAGCTCCATTAAGAATCCAGAAGGTAAATGAAGTTGCATTGTGCTGACTTCCAATGCAGCGACTCTCGCTTTGTTGCCGACTCTAATGTCAACCTCACCTCTTGCAACACTCCTAGTTCTTACAAGTCCCTGCAACGAGTTGCAGATATGAATGATTGATCTGGTATCATATACCCAAGAACTACTAGGTGCATTAGCAAGATATATGTCTATAACATTGCAAACAAGCGTACCTGAGCCAGAAGTCACACCCCCGCTCTTGGCTTTATCAGCCAGATACTTGCTGCAATTCCTCTTCTAGTGACCATCCGACTTACAGTAGAAGCAAGTGGATCAGGCTCCAGGAGATGGCTTAGTCCCTGAGGAAGCGCTTTGGACTGGGTCCTCTGCCTTACCTCCTGACTTTGCCTTCTTCTTCTTAGTCCAAGAACTCTTCTTGAACTTAGCCTTATTCTGTACCATCAACACTTGACTGGCACCTTTCTTGAGATCTGCCTCAGCCTGCTTGAGCATCCCATGTAATTCAGTGAGCTTCTTATCCATACCATGCATGTGGTAGTTCGATATGAACTGTCCATATGCACTAGGAAGAGAGTTCATAATTATGTCTATAGCGAACTCTTCGCTTATGGGGTAGCCAAGTCTTTCCAGAGACTGCACGTAACCAACCATCTTGATCACATGCGGACTCAGTGGATCGCCATCCTTAAGCTTGCAGCTAAACAAAGCTTGAGAGACTTGATACCTCTTAGTCTTTGCCTAAGCCTGGAACATACTTTTAAGGCTTTCGATCATATCGTAAGCCTCAACATTCTTGAACTTCTGTTGCAAGTCCGGTTCCATGTGAGCAAGCATAAGACAACTAATCTCCGTGGATTCATCACAAATCCGACGATAGGCATTGCTGGATGCGACAGTCGCATTCTCATCCGGCTCATCTGGAAGTGGGTTGTCTAGGACACGGTCCCTCTTTTCTTGTTTGAGAACAATTCTCAGATTACGATACCAGTTGGTGAAATTAGTTCCATTTAGCTTATCTTTCTCTAAGATGGTTCTCAAAGCAAAACCGGAAATGTGAGGGAGACTTCTAGGTGCCATTGATCTACAACAGAAAATATGCAAAACACTTAAGACATGTATCCATAAAAGAGCAAGCATATTAAACACTTTAATATTTATGCTCCCACTAGAACCAACACCCCTCTGATGGTTACTTAGTGATTCAGGACCCTAAATAAGCAAGTCGAATAGTGAGCTTTAGCATCACCACTAGCCGTCAAGTGATCTAGGTAGACAACTCCTTGTCAAATCGTATCTCATACGACTCCTATTGGATGGGTGGCATCACATGCCCCGGCTCCCATCTGACTTTTCCCCAAGTCCCACAACCGTTGTGATAGACCTGTCTAGATTACCAAGTGCTTCTGCTGTAAGAGTCTGACTCGAACCCACCTAGTCGGAAAGAATTGATAGCACCTAAATTTTATGAGCCCACTACCAAAAATGTGTGACTTGTGATGGTGCAGCACCGGCACCAACTATCTAATAGAGGTAAAAACAGAGACATAAACATAACACAAAATAAAGCAATTATAATGTGAAATGGTATGGCTCTCTTCATGGTGATCTTCATCTCCACAAAGATTGTAATCCGACTCGTGTTAACTCGTGTCACGCGCCGTATTACACCATGAAGCCGACTTGTACATCGACTTGCATGCCTTCCGGGTTCTCCAAACAGCTACACTAGCTTGCAAAGCAAATTACACAGAGAATCTGACACGCAGGTCGTTATGAAGGGTTCGTAGCATGGAAAACAAAAAAATGCTACCACAAGAACGAACAAAACCTAGATCTAATCTAGATAAAAGCCAAGATCTAATCTATTAGACATGTGCAACGAGATAGATCTGTACTAACCCTCGTAGAACCGAAAGCGTTACGAGATTAGATCTCGGGGTTGATGTAGTCGATCACTTGCCGATCTCAAGATCGTGTGGACGATCCTTCCGGCGCCGCGTTCCGGCAGCGCTTCTGCAGTCGGTCACACGTGCGGAGTCGAAGCAGACCTTCCTCTCCCTGTTCCAGCGAGCAGCGGAGGTAGTAGATCTTCTCCACAGAATCCCAGCAGCACGACTGTGTGGTGGTGGTGGTGGAGTAGAGATTTCTGCAGGGCTTCGCCTAAGCCGGAGCAGAGCGAAGGAGGAGGAGAGAGGCAGCGGCTAGGGTTTGTTATGGGAGAGGTACAGGGGGTGGCGCCCCTTCCCCTCTATTTAAAGGAGGGAGGCGCCATGGGAGGGAGAGTCCTAGTAGGACTCCCCTCCCTCCTTGGCCGGCGGATTGGGAGGGGGGAGGAATCCTCCTCCCCCACGAATTCGTGTCTTGCCCCACAAAGACTCCTTGATCCTTTCTTGGTTTTCAAGCAAACTCCAAGAAATCTTCTAGAACCTTCCAAAACATTCCAAAACCTTCTAGAATCTCCATACAAACACTCCGGAACATTTCCTAACTTAGAAAATGATCCCCAATATATGAATCTTATTCTCCGGACAATTCCGGATCTCCTCGTGATGTCCCGGATCCAATCCGAGACTCCGAACAACATTCGGTCTCCAACGCATATTCCATATCTACTTAAAACAACTTCGAACCTTAAGTGTGTCACCCTACGGTTCGTGAATATGCAGACATGATGAAGACATCTCTCCGATCAATAACCATCAGCGGGATCTGGAGATCCATAATAGCTCCCACATACTCAACGATGACTTTGTGATTGATAGAACCATTAACACACGAAACCAATTCCCTTTGTCACGCGATATTATACTTATCCGAGGTTTGATCGTCGGTATCTCCATACCTAGTTCTACCTCGTTACTGATAAGTACTCTTTACTCGTTCCATGTTATGTCATCCCTTGTGACCTAGTCACATTCTTGCAAGCTAACTAGATGACATTCCACCGAGAGGGCCCAGAGCATATCTATCCGTCATATGGATGGACAAATCCCAATCTTGGTCCATGTGCTTCAACACATACTTTCAGAATACCCAATGACACCTTTATAACCACCCAGTTACGAAGCGGTGTTTGATGTCATCAAAGTACCCATCCGGTGATGGTGATTAACATAACCTCATGGTCGAAGGATTAGGTTACTATGCATTTGAAAGCTTACAGCAATACGAACATAATGACTTGATCTTATGCTACGCTTACTATGGGTGTGTGTCCATCACATCATTCTCCTAATGATATGATCTTGTTATTAACGACATCCAATGCCCATGATCAGAAAACCATGATCATCCATTAATCAACAAGCTAGTTTAACAAGAGGCTTACTAGGGACTCTTTTATGTTTACAAAACACACAAGTATTAATGTTTCCGGTTAATACAATTATAGCATGGGATGTAAACATTTATCATAAACATAAAAATATAATAATAACCAATTTATTATTGCCTCTTGGGCATATCTCCAACAGTCTTCCACTTGCACTAGAGTCAATAATCTAGTTAAAAACTTGTGCATTCAACACCTATGGCTTTCTGGTGTTGTATAGACACTATTGCTAGTGGTAAACATAATCTTCAGATCTGACACTTCTAGGTCCGTGTATATTTGCATGTCCTTGCGTTTCTACGCATTACTCATTCTCCAATGAGATGGCATTGTATAAATTTGGTCCTTTGGTGAGACCTTTAGTTCCTTGGGATTAAATCATGTTGATACAATTGTCATACAATGTATCTTCATAGTATTATCCCGCTATGAACCACACCTACTTTGATAACAAACTACTTGACGCAAATGCCCTCATTTGCTGCTACAATAGCAGTCATATACTTAGCCTTTTGTTGTAGTATCTGTCACAATGTTTTAACTTTGGTACTCAACCAAATCCGTTATGGAACTTCCTTTCCATTACATTGTGCCACCCATAGTTTAAATTGAGATAAACTTAATTTGTGACAAAACTAGTATCAATGCAACAATTTACAATGAACTATTTTTCATCACTATATAAATAATATATTCTTAGTTCTTCCAAAGATCATAGGAATATCCCTACTATTGTCCAATGATCATCTTATGAGTCATTCTGATATATGCTCATAACATTTAGAGCATACGACATATCTGGATGTGTACATCTCAAAGAATGATTGATCAAAATATTCTTGTGATTTCATCAAGTGTCAAAACACTTGAATCTCGTGTCAACACACTTGAATCTTGATTCAGTCCTTTTCGTGCGTCAAGAACCTTTCTTGTTGTTTCCATATTGAACTCATTCAACATCTTATCTATGTACATTTTGCAAAACCATATTAGCGCCTCAATCTATCCATATAGACATTGATGCCTAATTCTTGGGTTATGCCTAAGTCTTTCATCGAAATGAAAATCTTAACCTGTGTCAATAAAAGATACATCATTTCTAATCAACGATATGTCTTTCACATAATGTATTAGAAATATGTCTTAGCGCTCCCACTTAATTTCTTGCAAAAATGCAAGCATCTTCATCGTCTCTAATGAAATTAAACCTTTTAACGGTTTCATCACGGTGAAGATTCCAACTCCGTGATGCTCACTTCAACCATTGAAGTTTTGCATACTCTTTTAGCATCCTTTGAATTAACAAAATCCTTTGGATCGTGTCAAGGACACATACTAGGTAACCATTCTATTATAAGAACTTGTTTTGTTTGTTCAACTACCATATACCAAAATATATGTAGTGGTTGCTACATTAATCCGTCCAGACTAAATATCGCTATGAAAGATCAAATCTTATCATAGTCAATTCCTTGAACATTGTCGTAAACTATTTCCGACATGTCGACTATTTCATAGATGTGAAACATCCATGTCTATTTCTTTATAGATCCATATACGACTTTAAGGTCTTGCACCTTTCCAAAGGGTCTTTCAAATTCAAAGCTTGATTTCTCGTGTATGGAATTATCACGGATTTTATGGCTTCAAGCCATTTAACGAAGTCAGGGCCCATCATTGCTTCTTTGCATGTAGTCGGTTCATCATTGTCAAACAACAATGATTTAACTCTCAAATCTTGGCATTTGATTACTTACCCGACCTACTTGGTTCAATAGGAACTTAGATCCCCGTGACCACATCCTTTGAGGCACGTGAGCCATGAGCATTGTTGCTGCCTCCGGGACACTTACCGACGCTGCGCAACTCAGCACATATTAGCCAAGGTTCAACAACCTTGTCAAAGTTCTATTGTCCTCCCACTTAACTTTTCACCAAAAATTCCTTCTCAAGAAACTCGACATTCTAAGTGACAAACACTTTTGTCTTCGGTGTTATGGAGGAATACCCAATGGTTATTCGAAATAACCTACAAAGACATGCTCATCTGACTTTGGTTATAAACATTTTACTTATGCCTAGCATACCAAAAATTTAAGAAAGGACAACTTGGGTTTTATCCCAAACCATGACTTATATGGTGTCATTTCAACGGATAACAATGGAGCTCTTTTCAGTGTAAAAGCGGTAGTCACTAAAGCTTTAATCTTTAAAATATAATGGCAGTTTTATAAATGACACCTTTGATCTTACCATGTCAAACAAGGTTTCATTACATATCTCGAACACTCCATACTCCTATGGTGTTTTGGGAAATGCAAATCCATGGAACGATTCCTCAAATCTTAGGTGTTTTGCTAAACTTGTAACTCAAACATCTTTCTTTATGATCCAATCATAAACTTTTTATTTTCTTGTTACAATGATTTCCACTTCATCTTGAAAGTCTTTGAACATTTTCAAATGTCTCATACTTCTTCCTTATTGAGTAAGTATATACATATACTCACTCAAATCTTCGGAGAAAGCATATGAAGTTGAAATCCATCGCCCATGACTACACATAATGAACTATATACATCAATATGTACAAATTCCAATCAGTTAGTCGTCCGTTCCTCTTTTGGCCTATGAACGGAGTTTTAATTATCTCCAGGAAAGTATCACAAGCGTCATTTGATCAAAATCAAAGACTCCAAAAATCCATCAACATGGAGTTTCTTCATGTATCCCTTTCAATATAATTTAAACGGCGATGTCACTTTGCAAGTGATCTTTTAATCATTTGTCTTGCGACATTTTAGCATTAGTTTTATGGTCGTTATTTCTCCAACCAGACTTGTATATCATCCATCTATTATGGAATACGGTAATTATTTGAACAACCTTTTGTCATCATAATACCTGACCAAAATAACAATTATTGAAACAAATCTTGAAGGTAAGCTTTGATGTTAACGAGCAACACAACAACCCTTTGTTTGTTTTCGATGAACATCATCACATATTCTCTTGCTAGTTACTTAGGACATTGCAGTTCATGAATTGTGTTGTCCTGTATGACACTTCATACCAACCAATTCGGTATCCAATACCGCAGAACCACATTGTTTAACAACCAAGGAATACAGCCATAACATGTATCTTCTTATATACCTAAGTTGGACATCTCCAATCTTTTATTTTCTACCGAATATTTTATAGATTCTCTTTCAACAATTCCTTTTCTTTTAAAAGAATCTATCAACATCAATAGTGATGTCATTCACATGACGCATAGTACAAAGTGTGTATAGTCAAATACTAATACCTTTGAACTTGCACTTTGAAGTGGATCACCTTCATCAAATGTTTGGCATTCTTTCAAAATTCCATTCTTTAGTAATCTTTTAGTGTAGTAAACATTTTACTTACATCTTCTATTCATCCTTATCATGACAGCTTTCATGATCAAGCTGCTATAGCTTATAAAGGTGAATTGCGAGTATAATGTTTCTTTTCCAAAACCTTTTGGAGGATTAGGACGACCAGCGTCTCCAACCTTCACAAATTCTCATCAAATATGATGATATATACTCTATCATGTTGTAACCAACACATTGTTTTAGATATCGCAATACCTTTCACATATGATGGTTTCTGAAATATTGCTTTCAGCTCTTAGATAAACTTGATATTAAAAACAACCTTTTGAGTATCAAGAATCATGGAGGCAAACATGATACATTAGATACTAACACTGGAATTGTTACTCTTGATTTAATACTGTTTATTAAACTTCACAGAGTAAACGGAGTTTGCTGAAGGTTTGCAACAGGACTTTTAAACTTTAGATTGACACTCAAAACAATACGATACCAGTTCGTAAAGCAAATATCCAGAATTTCTATAGTTCCACTATCTCAACTATAACTAAGCGTAAGGTGGTGAATGGATGCCAATGACTACAACAAACTATGCAAATTCACTTTGATTGTGTTTATGATAAATTGAGTTTGACTAATCCAAATTACAAATAAACTCCCACTCAAACAACATCCCTCGAGTTGTTTTAGTGATTACACGAACCAAATCCACTACACCAAGTCCGATCATCACGTGAGATGATGTAGCTTTAAAGGCGAATAATCAACATGTTCATCATATCATCCATATGACTCATGCTTTACCTTTCGGTATTCCATGTTCCGAGACCATGTCTGTACATGCTAGGCTCGTCAAGGTTAACCTTAGTATCCGCATGTGCAAATCTGGCTTGCACCCGTTGTATGCACACGTAGAATCTATCACACCCGATCATCACGAGATGCTTCGAAACGACGAGTCTTAGCAACGGTGCCTACTAAGGACGAACACTTTATTACTTGATATTTAGTGAGAGGGATCATCTTATAATGCTACCGTCACGATCTAAGCAATACAAGATGCATAAAGGATTAACATCATAGGCAATTCATAATTAGTGTGATATGATATGGCCCTTTCTTCTTATGCCTTTGATCTCCATCTCCAAAGCACGGACATGATCTCCATCATCACCAGCATTGCGTCAAGGTCAATGGCGTCGCTTCATGGTTGTCCATCATCACTAGCAACTATTACAACTACTTGGAATAAAGCTATTACAAGATGAATAGACACGCAGGTCTTAACAGAATTAAAAACAACCATTAGGCTCCTGCCGGTTGCCATATTACAACAAGGATCATTGCATACATCAAATATAATCACAATCACATGATGGCCATATCACATCACAAAACCCCTGCAAAAACAAGTTAGACGCCTCTAATTTTCTTTGCATGTTTTACGTGGTTTGGGGCTTTCGAATAAGAATGGATCTTACCTACGAAACTGATCCACAACATTGATACAAGTGCTATCAAGTGCAAAGTGTAGATTGGATCTATACTATGATGGGAGAGACAGACACCCGCAAAGCCACTTGTGCAATACGAGTTGCACGTCAACTGTGGAGCAAGTCTCATGTGCGATGACATGTAAGGTTAGCCCGGGCCGCTTCATCCCACCATACCGCAAGATGCAAAGTACACAAAGCAAAAGACGGCACGAGCACCAACGCCCACAAAACCATTCTGTTCTACTCTTGCAACAGATCTACGCATAGACACGGCTCTGATACCACTGAAGGGTTCGTAGCATGGAAAACAAAAAAATTCTACCGCAAGAATGAACAAAACCTAGATCTAATCTAGATAAAAGCCAAGATCTAATCTATTAGACATGTGCAACGAGATAGATCTGTACTAACCCTCGTAGAACCGAAAGCGTTACGAGATTAGATCTCGGGGTTGATGTAGTCGATCACTTGCCGATCTCAAGATCGTGTGGATGATCCTTCCGGCGCCGCGTTCCGGCAGCGCTTCCGCAGTCGGTCACACGTGCGGAGTTGAAGCAGACCTTCCTCTCCCTGTTCCAGCGAGCAGCGGAGGTAGTAGATCTTCTCCACAGAATCCCAGCAGCACGACGGTGTGGTGGTGGTGGTGGAGTAGAGATTTCTGCAGAGCTTCGCCTAAGCCGGAGCAGAGCGAAGGAGGAGGAGAGAGGCGTCGGCTAGGGTTTATTATGGGAGAGGTACAGGGGGTGGCGCCCCTTACCCTCTATTTAAAGGAGGGAGGCGCCATGGGAGGGGGAGTCCTAGTAGGACTCCCCTCCCTCCTTGGCCGGCGGATTGGGAGGGGGGAGGAATCCTCCTCCCCCACGAATTCGTGTCTTGCCCCACAAAGACTCCTTGATCCTTTCTTGGTTTTCAAGCAAACTCCAAGAAATCTTCTAGAACCTTCCAGAACATTCCGAAACCTTCTAGAATCTCCATACAAACACTCCGGAACATTTCCTAACTTAGAAAATTATCCCCAATATATGAATCTTATTCTCCGGACAATTCCGGATCTCCTCGTGATGTCCCGGATCCAATCCGAGACTCCGAACAACATTCGGTCTCCAACGCATATTCCATATCTACTTAAAACAACTTCGAACCTTAAGTGTGTCACCCTACGGTTCGTGAATATGCAGACATGATGAAGACATCTCTCCGATCAATAACCATCAGCGGGATCTGGAGATCCATAACAGCTCCCACATACTCAATGATGACTTTGTGATCGATAGAACCATTAACATACGAAACCAATTCCCTTTGTCACGCGATATTCTACTTATCCGAGGTTTGATCGATGGTATCTCCATACCTAGTTCTACCTCGTTACTGATAAGTACTCTTTACTCATTCCATGTTATGTCATCCCTTGTGACCTAGTCACATGCTTGCAAGCTAACTAGATGACATTCCACCGAGAGGTCCCAGAGCATATCTATCCGTCATATGGATGGACAAATCCCAATCTTGGTCCATGCGCTTCAACACATACTTTCAGAATACCCAATGACACCTTTATAACCACCCAGTTACGAAGCGGTGTTTGATGTCATCAAAGTATCCATCCGGTGATGGTGATTAACATAACCTCATGGTCGAAGGATTAGGTTACTATGCATTTGAAAGCTTACAGCAATACGAACTTAATGACTTGATCTTATGCTATGCTTACTATGGGTGTGTGTCCATCACATCATTCTCCTAATGATATGATCTTGTTATTAACGACATCCAATGCCCATGATCAGGAAACCATGATCATCCATTAATCAACAAGCTAGTTTAACAAGAGGCTTACTAGGGACTCTTTTATGTTTACAAAACACACAAGTATTAATGTTTTCGGTTAATATATTTATAGCATGGGATGTAAACATTTATCATAAACATAAAGATATAATAATAACCACTTTATTATTGCCTCTTGGGCATTTCTCCAACACGTTATACAATAAGATGACAGCACCTAGGCTCCAGCCAGCTGAAAAAAATCGTGATACACAGATCACGTATGGATTACACACATCACATGCATATAAGCCATACCATTCACAACATCATCCTGCAAAAATAAGTTATGCATGGATACGATATCTACCGGCATTGTGAAAACCCGCAACGACTTCCAAGACACTATGACAGGGCAAAGTCGGTGGTCCTGCTAGCCGGATAGCGGGCGGGGAAAGAAGTTCCGAAAACATAGATCCCATCTGCATTCCGGACATGGATTTCATCATCGGATAAAACAATTTTACCCAAATCCGATCTGGACTCCGATTCGACCAAACTCTTTGATCTTCGATCACCGCATCCGGATTTACGTGTCACAGTCTACCCCGATGGTGGAAACCGACCAGTAGGGGTATGTTGTTCCACGACCTCAGCAGTAAGATCATAGAAAACGGATCATCCAATTCCCCGAGAATAGTTGATCCAATCAACCTTGTTCAAAACCAATCTATCTCATAGATCAACCACCAAAACTGCAATTAGATCGAATCTAACGTCAACTGCATATCACATATGCAAGACCTCGAGCCTAAAACCAGAAGCTCTGATACCACTGTTGGGCCATGCAGAGATAAACAAAACTTTTTCCCCACACGGTGAACCCAAGATCCAGCACAGGTAGAAGGCCACGAGGATTACCACTAGACGCGCAGTTGCGGAATCGATGAAGCATGTCGCTTGATGCAGTGCAGTCCTCACGGTCTGTTCCGATTCCACGCCTCACGATCCGTTCCGGCTCCACGATCATCGAAGTGCTGAATGTATAGCACCTCCGTCGGTATCCACACGTACGAGGAGGAGCACTAGTGATGGACTGCTAGGTCCGGTACGACGGTGATAGGATGGACTGGGGCTAGGGTTTCCAACACATGGAGTGACCTAACCTTGTGCTCTAAGCACCTTTTCCCTAGCTTATATAGGGAGTGAAAGTGGGCTCCACTCACTTGTGTCCCATTCACTAAAAGGCCTATATTAGTCCCTGCAAGTCCAACTTGCTGACTAAGTCCATTTCTCTATTTGGGTCCAACCCAAATAGTTTTCTTGTTTGGGTCTAACCCAAACTTGCTCCCGCTCTTAAGTGTGTGACCCGACAGGCTCATGGTAACCCGGACACGATTCCGAGTCTCACTCGTGATCGATCAGTCGGTAGCGGCCCCTAGCAGAACATGTCGACTCCCAAGTACCAATAAGTCATGACGACATGCCTACAAATGCGACTTTCGTCTAAGTCCCTTTTGCCTCACGATATACCTTGTCGGACTATAGGCAAATAATCGTCATCCCTTAAATAGTCCGACTCTCTTTCTCGATCCGAGATAAGTGATTCATCCGACTAACTCTTAGTCGGTTGCCTCGGTTAACACTTAACCGAGACGGGCATGGCCATGCTTTCCGAATCTTATCTTCCGAGAGGGCCCATAGAATATCTCTCCAGACAAAGGGGGAAAATCCCATCTTGGTCATTCACATCACGCAGCTTGATTCATAGTCGACCCGAACTCCGCCTTTATAACTGCCCATTGATGGAACAACGTTTGACAGAACCTAAGTCGGTGATCCTTAACTCGGATTGTGCAATAACCTTAGGTCTAAGGATTACATTGATTGAGACATGCAAATGAAGACTTGTTCGTTGCATCTCAATATGGGTCAGTCTGACTCGCTAAACTCTTTAGCCGAATCCGTGTAAGTCGGAATAGCATCTCCATGCCCATGACAAGTGGAACCTAGTCATCTGCCGACTTTCACATTGGTCTAAGTTGTGTGTCCTGCACAACCTCAATGACCAAGGACAATTAGTATGAACAACATGAATATATAGTTCCACAATCGAATCACATATTCGATGATACATATCAGTAGTTCATACATGGACCATAACTTTATGAATACATTGGGAAATATCATCAACCATGATTGCCTCTAGGGCATATTCCCAATAACAAGCCGCTCTTAGTGGACAAAGATACCTGTCTCCACTGCAAGAAGCCAAGGCATTTCAAGAAAGATTGCCCTATTTGGCTAAAGGAACTAATGGCAAGGAAAGGGATTCCATTCGACGCGGGCTACGAAAAGAAAGGAAAGATGCATTGAAGTCGCAAATGGAGTCCAGGAAGACATTGAGGCTGTTGGCGACATCTCCTTGGATCTTGCTGATGGATCAATGATCCTGCTTACAGATGTCCTTTATGTTTCTTCTTTATATAGGAATTTAATAAGTGTATCGCGTTTGGACAAAGTAAACTATGAGTGTCATTTTGGACATGGCCAGTGTGCCATTTGGTGTAATAAAGATTGTGTGGGTGTTGCTTTCCTTCACAATGAGCTTTATTTGTTATCCACTCGTGAAAAAGTAAATTCTATGTGTAAAGTGAATGAGCATGTTTCCGTGTCGAACAAAGAACAAAAGAAAAGAAAGAGAACTAATGACTCGTCAAAATTATGGCACTGTCATTTAGGCCATATTTCGAGGGGAGAATAGAAAGACTAGTTAAAAACGATATTCTTCCTCTGCTAGATTTCTCTGACATAGAGCAATGCATCGATTGCGTTAAAGGAAAGTATGTAAAGCAAATCCAAAAGGGTGCAAAACAAAGCACTGAAACACTAGAAATTATTCACACTAATATATGTGGACCGTTTCTAGTGAAAAGTGTGGATGGTTATGACTCGTTCATAACATTCACAAATGATTACTCCCGTTATGGTTATATTTATCCAATTAAAGAAAGATCGGAAGCGTTGGATAAATTTAAAATATCCAAAGCTGAAGTTGAGAATCAACATAGTAAAACAATAAAGATAGTAAGGTATGACTATGGAGGGGAGTACTACGGTCGACACACCCCATATGGCCAAGTCCCTAGACCTTTTGCAAGGTTCTTATAGGATACTAGCATAGTGGCCCAGTATTCGATGTCGGGCGAGCCTCAACAAAATGGAGTAGCTGAAAGGCGCAATCACACCCTTATGGATATGGTGCGCAACATGATGAGTTACTCCACCTTGCCATTGGGATTGTGGATGGAGGCGTTAAAAACCGCCATTCATATTCTCAATAGAGTACCAAGCAAGTCGGTGCCCAAAACACCATATGAGTTGTGGATAGGAAGAGTTCCCTCACTACAACACCTAAGGGCGTGGGGGAGCCCATCTGAGGCCAAAGTATTTAATCCAAATATTGCAAAGCTTAACCCTAAAATAGTCAATTGCCATTTCATTGGCTATCCTGAAAAGTCAAAAGGTTTTCGTTTCTACTGTGTAGACAGATGCACAAAGTTCGTACAAACAAGACATGCTGTCTTCTTAGAGGATGAAATGATGAGGGGGAGCATGGTAGCTCGGAAAATTGATCTTGAGGAGAAGAGGGTGCATGCACCTAATCCGATGACTCAGGAGCCATTCTTCTCGCTACCTATTGTTCCTGCATCGACAACCCTAGAGGTTATGGTGCAAGCACCTGTTGCAACTCCACCCATGACAACAGTGAGTGAGGATCTGGAACCTGTCCGTCAGGATCCGACTGAACCCACTGTTGAGCATGAAAGGGAGCAGCAGCAGCCACCTCTAATAGAGATGCCACATGTTGAAACACACAATGTGCCAACCAATGAGGTGCCTAGAAGGGCACGAAATGTCCCAACAGATGAGGCCCCTAGAAGGTCTCAAAGAGTTAAAAGATCAGCGATTTCGATTGATTATAAAGTCTATAACACAGAAAGAGTTCATATGGAGAATGATCCCACTTCATATGAAGAAGCCATGAGTATCCCTCACTCATCGAAGTGGCTAGAAGCCATAGAAGATGAGATGAAATCGATGAGTTCCAATGAAGTTTGGGACTTAGAGGAAATTCCCATAGGAGCCAAAACAGTAGGATGTAAATGGGTCTACAAAACAAAGTATGACTCTAGAGGGAATGTGGAGAAATACAAAGCACGACTTGTGGCAAAAGGATTTACACAAATAGAAGGAGTATATTATAATGAGACATTTTCTCCAGTCTCATGTAAGGATTCCTTCATAATCATAATGGCACTAGTTGCACATTTTGATTTAGAGCTTCATCGAATGGATGTAAAGACGACATTTCTAAACAGGGATTTAGAAGAAAGAGTCTACATGAAACAACCCAAGTGTTTTGTCATGGGAGGCAAGGAAGATATGGGATGCTGCCCAAAGAAATCCATTTATGGATTAAAGCAAGCTTCAAGACAGTGGTATCTAAATTTTAATGAGACCATTAAGAAATTTGGATTCAAAGAGAATGTTGAGGACAACTGTGTTTACGCAAAGTTTAAAAGTGGGAGATATATTTTTCTAATTCTGTATGTGGATGATATCTTGCTTGCTTGCAGCGATGCCAGTCTACTACTAGAAACAAAGAAGTTCATGTCGTCAAACTTTGATATGAAAGATCTTGGTGAAGCTTCATATGTTTTGGGCATAGAAATTCATCGAGATAGGACAAATGGGGTTCTAGGACTGCCACAAAATGCATATCTAGAGAAGATTCTAAAGAAATACATTATGCATGTGTGCAATACCACACTTGCTCCTATAGTCAAGGGCGATAACTTTGGGAAATTTCAATGTCCCAAGAGTCAATATGAGATCGATCAAATGAAAGCAGTACCATATGCTTCGGCCGTTGTAAGCTTATAGTATGCACAAGTGTGCACTCGCCCTGACTTAGATTTTATCACCAGGGTACTCGGTAGATATCAAGAGAATCCAGGCATAGAGCACTAGAAGATGGTAAAGAAAGCTTCGCGTTATGCGCAAGGCACAAAAGACCTCATTCTAACATATAGAAGGTCTGGTTCCCTAGATATAAGAGGGTACTCATACACTAATTTTGCGAGAGACACAGATGATAGAAAATCCACGACCGGATACATCTTCACTCTTGCGAGACGGGCTATTTCGTGGAGAAGCTCCAAACACTTAATAGTTGCATCATCCACGATGTATGCAGAATTTATAGCATGTTATGAGGCAACAGGGCAGGCGATATGGTTAAAGAAATTTATACCTGACTTGAAAGTGGTAGATTGCATTAACAAGCCACTAAAGATGTACTGTGACAACGAGCCCGCAGTATTCTATCCTCACAACAACAAGTCGGGTAATGCTTCCAAACCAACAGATATAAAGTATTATGTTGTGAAATATAAGATCCAGGATCACACTATAAGACTCGAGCATATAAGGACAAAGGATATGCTTGCGGATCCGCTAACAAAAGGCTTACCACCCAATGTGTTCAAGGAGCACTTAGCCGGCATGGGTTTAAGGGAAAGCCTATGATTTCTGGATCATAAGAGGCCCAAAATAAAAAGAATTTGTTTCAAAACAAGAGGTATATTGCAGCTGTCTGATTCTATTGGTAATTGAGCTATGACGATGAAACATGCTCTGTGTACCAAACCGTGATGAAACGAATAAAGTATAAAGTAAAGAGTAAAGTTGAGATCAAGGGGGAGACTGTTAGATTGATCTCCCGGACGAACCCAATGGTTCGTCCGATCCCCTTGCTCGCGCCCTGATCGGGGGCGCCCAACCAAGTCATGGTTGGTGGGCCCCTATGGTAGCGCTATATAAAGAGAGGGTGGGGGCCGGGGCATGCTTCACGAGGTTCGTCGCGCTGCCGCTCCCCGCCCTACATCCCTTCCGATCTAGGGTTAGCGTTGTCTACGGGAAGCACTGCCACCACCTAGCAGATCCTAGTGATACTAACAGGATTCCCATGGCAACCCAGTAGGATTCATGGATGGCGAACAATTGGAAATATTGCTCAGCAAGAGTTTTCCAGAGGTCGGGGGTGTCGCCTGAGAAGGGGGAGGGGTATGGATGGCATGTTTGGTGCATTAGCACCCAAACCAGCTATGATTTGATTGACGATCAGGCTGGGGTCATTGGTGCGCTCGGACAGAGGAATTTGGAAAGATTTCATACCCGTGACCGGAGGTACTAATGCGAAAGGTGGGTTCCCCACCGTGAAATCTTTGGAATTGATGAACTCGTGGTGGCCATTGGGCCTGTGGATTCCAGCGCGATGTGGCGATGAGGTATGCGCGTCGATGGAGATCGAAGTTGGCCTACCCACAGCGCTCACGGTAGAGACGCTCTTGCGTTGCAGATCCGCGACCGTCTCCTGGAGTTTGGCAAATCGCGCCTCTAGATCGGGCTTCCATTCTGTTAGTTCCCGGAGCTGATCGGACTAGAACTGATCTGATGCCCCATCGCCTCCTGAGATGCCTGGATCTGCTCTCCTTGCGCCATCGCCTCATGGTGGAGGCAATCGAGGTAGTCCTTGAGGCCCGGGTCCATAGTGTTGATGACGCATGCTCGTTCCTGTCGCCAGTGACAAGTTTGTAGTGGTTCATCCTCCCAGGATGACGAGGGGAGGAGCGCCTGGTCTTCTGATACCAGATGTTAGCTACTTGATCTCACTCTCCGATATATTACGAATTTAGTGGAAGATTGTCTGGATTACAATACAAATTGGGAACGACAAGTAGCTAAACTATTACACGATGTGACACCGCCGCCGCCGATAGCCACTGTCGATAGCCTTGATCCCGAGGATGCCTTCTGATACGTCCATAACGTATCTATAATTTTTGATGGTTTTATGCTAATAATATGCTTTTGACACTATTTTTTGTATAAAGTTTATGATTTATTTGGACTAACCTACTAATAGTTGCAAAAGTGCACAATGTTCTTGTTTTATACTTTGATGTGTAGGAATTACCAAGAATACAAGTGAAAACCTTGTTGGAGTCAAATTACGATTTTTCCAGAAATTTGTCTTAGAACTCTTTTTGAAGATGGTCACGTTTTGGGTCGAAGACGGTGTCAAAAGGAAAACTCTTCAACTATAAAATTGTTGGAAATTTCACGCCAAACATTCTGGACATAAAATTTAGCTGATTCCGAGTCCGGACAGGCCTTCTAGGCCCGATTTACTGCAGCCCAAGATGGGGTGACGGGAATCCGAGAAGCTATATAAAGGGAGGAAACCTAATTCGCCCAGGGCATCTCCACCCATGAATTTGCAGCCACCAAAGCCATGTTTTTGCCTCCCCATGGATCCCATCTCCATGGGGGAGGGCTCCCAAGAAGCCATGAAGGAAGGGGGCTAAGGGGCGGTGCTCCCCCATGATACCGACGGCGGGGAAGGAGTCCCCCGCACCGCCGCCGCCGCCCTCTTCACCATCTCAACCATCTTCACCGCCATCCCTATCACATAATCCTCCTATTATGCAGTGGTTCATCCTCCCACACACCTCTGTACCGTCCTATGTAAACATGGTGTTTGATGTTATACGTTATAATCCTATGATCTATGTCATGTTTGCGTAGTTTCTTTGTTCTTAGATTGAATGATTGAACATCTTAGGTTTATTAGAGTTGTATGTTGATATGGTACAGTCCTTTGGTGTCCATTATATTTGTGCGTGCATAGATTAAACATTATAGGGTTTGTAGTATGTATAAAAGGAAGGGGGAGTTCTGTCGGAGTGATAGAAACCTGAGGACGTGAACCGGAACGTTGCACGTATGGGAGTAAGAGGATCATTAAACTTAAGGCTATGGTTGGGGAAACCTTAATGCATTGATTAGTACTTACGAATGTTTGCTAACAATCCAATCATATAGTACATGTAATTCCAAATGGTGAAGCGCATGTATATTTAGCCTCTCCCACATAGAAAACTGCATCGAAGACAATGAACCTGATCTATTCGATATTTAAACTTGGACAAAGCCATCACAATTACCACCACTATTCCACACTCATGGTTCTATTAGTTTAGTATATTTTATTGCTGCAGCAACTAGCTTTACTTTCTTGTTATTTATTATCATGCAAAGCTATCTCTATTGCTCGTATTGTTGCTCTAGTTTTATTTCCTAGATAATGCAAACGTTTAGTGTGCGTAGAGTTGTATCAGTGGTTGATAGAACTTGAGAGAATATTTATCCTACCTTTAGCTCATCGTTGAGTTCGACACTCTGACTTATCGAAAAGGCTACACACGATCCCCTATACTTGTGGGTTATCAAAGCCTTTTCTGGCGCCGTTGCTGGAGAGCAATAGCGTGTGGGTGAATATTCTTGTGTACACTTGTTTGATTTATCTCTAAGTAGGTTTTACTTTCAGTTTTAAGTTGTTCTCTATCTTAGTATGAATAGGAAATGCGAATTACAAAAAAAAATAGTTGTACTTGATACCTAAAAACATTTTCAAAAAGGAAAGTGATTGGAAAGATGAGTAATGGTTAAGTGGGGGTCGACCTTGAACACTTGTGTTCATGCCTATGAAACCAAAACAAATCTTCCCATGGCAGCTTTTCAGTTAAAAACCGCAGGAAAGAATGGGAAAGTTTTTGTGTTGAAGTTTTTTCATAGAGAATAAGGAACACCAAACAGAGAAATTGAAGAATGGCCAAAAGTTTCTTCAACAACCCCTCGGTTTGCAAACCTTTAAACTTTGTTTTTTGAGCAGCATAGAAACTTGAATAAATTTGTAGCGTTTGTATCTTTTTATTTATTTGTCTTAGCATCAAACACCAGTTACATTTTTTGTGAGTCTTGGAAGTTGTTACATCTGTAGCAACCGCTCCTTATCCTTTTTATTTGCTTTTTGTGCCAAGAGTAACCTCTAATGAGAGAGAAGTAATGCTTGGGAAACTTGCTATCCCGAAACAGTTTTTTGTGCTTCGCTGTAAAAATTCGTGTAAAATATCTGTACGTAGGTTTGAGCTGTTATTTTTGTGCTTCTACCCCAGGTTGTTATCCAACTTTTGTTAGTTCAACACTTTTCGATTTGAGCAACAGAACGTCTTCGAAAAAATTGGTTTCTATATGTTGGTCTGTTTTGACATATTTCTGCCATTATTTGCATTTGCTTCTTGTTGATTTTTTTTTTGGGTTCTCTTTGGGGAATTGAGATTTTTAAGGGAAGTGCTACAGTAGATTGTGTTTTAATGGAAGTTTTATTAGTATTGAAACTGAACCCAAAGACTTATTATCTTGAGTACACTAATGTTGCTAATGAAGATTATGTGAAGTTTTGTATGAAGGAAAATTTTCAGGTGTTAAGGAAAGAATGATGTAATGAGATGAAGAATGGACTAAAGCTCAAGCTTGGGGATGCCCAAGGCATCCCCTTCTTCATCAATAAAAATCTCAGGTTCTTCCAAACACTTCATTTTTATTGTTTCGTGCACAGTTGTATTGTTCTTGGAGCGTCCTCGTTTTCGTTTTTGGTTTTAGTTTGCTTGGTTTGCTTAGTTTGCTCGAATAAATTGGTTGAACCCCCTCATTTATATATTAGTTTTCAAATAAGATGTTTTGGATTGGAAAAGAGTAGGAAAAGTTCATGCTTAAGTGCTAAAAGGAGCTTGTTTTTTATTGTGGCCTATGCTTTGTCATGTCATGCTTGGTATTGTTTTGGCTTTATGCTTAGTGATTTTTGCTGTAGCATGACATGTTACAAACAATTGAGATTACTTAATGTGCCTTGAAAGAATCATGCGTTGTTTTAGCATATTAAAGCATAATATTGTGGTATGCTCCTTTGATGCTTTATTTGGGTTGACTTGGCGCATGCTCACACCATGTTAAGACTATCCCAAGTCACCATAGCCTCTACGATCCTTTAGTTTTCGACTTGTAATATCACTTTATGCTTTAATTAATGATGTTTTATCGCTTTGCATGATTATGGCCATTATTTTTCTTTTAGTTGGTCGCTCCCAGTCTTTTGCTAGCCTCCATAACCAAGTATGAGTTCCACTCATGCATCCAACTCCAAATAAAACCAAGTTATCCCAAAGAGTCCACTATACCTACCTATTAGCATTTGCTATTCCAAGTATATTTATGCTTTTATCTACCTTCCGAATTAAACTTGTTATGTGAAAATTAGTGATTAAAGCTCTCACGAACTTGATGGCACACTTTATTTTCTTGCACTTAATAAACTTGAACCATTGTGTCTATCTTTGTTGCGTATATGCTTGTGCTTTATAAGTTGAAGTTAGCAGAACCATGTATCATGGGGAACACTTTTAACATTGCACTTATATTCCGTTGATATCATGATTCTTTTGCTTATGGATCCCGGCGGTGTGAAATAGAAGGGAAATTTGTAAGATCATGGAGTTTGTATGTATGTTAGAGAAACGCCTGGGCCGCTAGCCTAAGCCATGCCTAATCATGGTGGAAACTTGCAGGATAACCATAATGAGCACTCTATGAAGCATCCTCAATAAAAACCTATGCAAATAGCAAATAAAAAGATCGTTGAGATGCTCATTGTCTGCTTTCCTTGTCATTTTGATTATGGGATAGCTCCTGTATCATGTGCAAGGGGTACCCCGTTGGCAGTTCTCTATGATACATGTGTACTTACAATGACAAGAGCTTACTTGTGACTGAAGTTGAGTAGCATGAGGTTCGATACTCGTAAGTAAGAGGCATGAGATTTCAACTTATAACTTGTCAAGAATATCCTCTTAGTTGTGTCACTTTAACCTTAATCACCTAAAGATGCTTATGATAGGGATAATGAGAGCTGAAAGCTAATAAGTACCATAATTTTTAGAAGCTCTTTATGAGACTTGAATCCCTGCTTCCTTCTAAGAAGGACTTTCTTTTACTTTTATGCTGAGTATCCATCTTTTATCTTTATGCACCTATTAAGAGAGCATAGTGGTCATTCTTAGTTTAATGTGCATTGTCCCAAGACTTGTTGATTGATGCATAACTTTGATATTGCTTGTTCTTAAACTATTGGTATGTAGTCACCCTTATGAACTTTGAAGGTGTCCTATGCATTTATGTTTTGCTACTCTATGAGGGACAAGCTGAATACTATTTTCATTATGTTTTCTTTATGTGAAACAAACAAACGTCTTGTAAAGCATTGTTATTCATGATTTTTTTTGCCTTTTCATGTTATAACATAGTTGCTATGTCTTATTGTTAGAACTCTATCTTTTATGATTCATGTTTAGAGTACCTTAATCCCAGCTATCAATGCTTTTACAATAATGATGATCAAGATTGTGTTGTCTGCATGTCACCTCAAAAATTATATTGTTTTGATCGTTTACCTACTCGAGGACGAGCAGAAACTAAGCTTGGGGATGTTGATACGTCCATAACGTATCAATAATTTTTGATGGTTTTATGCTAATAATATGCTTTTGACACTCCTTTTTTATAAAGTTTATGATTTATTTGGACTAACCTACTAATAGTTGCAAAAGTGCACAATTGTTCTTGTTTTACACTTTGATGTGTAGGAATTACCAAGAATACAAGTGGAAACCTTGTTGGAGTCAAATTGGGATTTTTCCAGAAATCTGTCTCAAAACTTTTTTTGAAGATGGTCACTTTTCGGGTCGAAGACGATGTCAAACGGAAAAATTTTCAACTACAAAGTTGTTGGAAATTTCGCCACAAACATTATACATAAAATTTAGCTGATTACGAGTCCGGAAGGGCCTTCTAGGCCTGATTTACTGCAGCCCAAGATAGGGTGACGGGAATCCGAGAAGCTATATAAAGGGAGGAAACCTAATTCGCCTAGGGCATCTCCACCCACGAATTTGCAACCACCAAAGCCACGTTTTTTTCTCCCCCATGGATCCCATCTCCATGGGGGGCTCCCAAGAAGCCATGAAGGAAGGGGCTAAGGGGCGGTGCTCCCCCATGACATCGGCGACGGGGAAGGAGTCCCTCGCGCCGGCGCCGCCGTCACCCTCTTCACCATCTCTACCATCTTCACCGCCATCTCCATCACCTAATCCTCCTAGTATGCAGTGGTTCATCCTCCCACACACCTCTGTACCGTCCTATGTAAACATGGTATTTGATGCTATAAGTTATAATCCTATGATCTATGTCATGTTTGCATAGTTTTTTTGTTCTTAGATTAAATGGTTGAACGTCTTTGGTTCATTAGATTTGTGTGTTGATATGGTACAGTCCTTTAATGTTCATTATATTTGTGTGCGCATGGATTAAACATCATAGGGTTTGTAGTATGTGTAAAAGGAAGGGGGAGTTCTGTCGGAGTGACAGAAACCCGAGGACACGAACCGGAACGTTGCACGTATGGGAGTAAGAGGATCATTAAACTTAAGGCTATGGTTGGGGAAACCTTAATACATTGATTAGTACTTACGGATGTTTGCTAACAATCCAATCATATAGTACATGTAATTCCAAGTAGTGAAGCACATGTATATTTAGCCTCTTTCACATAGAAAACCGCATCGAATATAATGAATCTGATCTATTCGCTATTTAAACTTGGACAAAGCCACCACAATTACCATCACTATTCTACACTCATGGTTCTATTAGTTTAGTGTATTTTATTGCTGCAGCAACTAGCTTTATTTTCTTGTTATTTATTATCATGCAAAGCTATCTCTATTACTCGTATTGTTGCTCTAGTTTTATTTTCTAGATAATGCAAACGTTTAGTGTGCGTAGAGTTGTATCAGTGCTTGATAAAATTTGATAGAATATTTATTCTACCTTTAGCTCCTCGTTAGGTTCGTCACTCTTACTTATCGAAAAGGATACACACGATCCCCTATACTTGTGAGTTATCACCTTCCTCCACGCCTGGTGTGTGCCCTTTAAAGCAGAGTCTGGTCTGCACTTGTCTCAGTTCGCCCAATCTGGCCCAAGGATGGACTAGTCTGGTGAGCTTGTGTCCGTGCATGACTAGTCCAGTGTCACCTCCATCTGTCCCTAGCCCGTTATGTTGTCTAACACTCTCCGACGCTTGTGAGCTGTATTTAGGTAGTCAGCGGCTGCGGCATCGCCATTAACATAGCTGTATTTTGGTAGTCATCTCCTTTCTCTATCGAAATGTACCAAACAATCTGGCGTGAATGTTTGTTTTAAATTATGTAGTTCGGTTTGCAGCTTCTGGTTTGTGCGCTCGTTTTTCAATCCGTAAATCTTCTTTGGGATGGTCTGGATACGTGCTTTTGGGAATTGGGATTTGGGTTTTCTGCTAGAGATGCTCCGAGAGCATCGACCACGTGGAAACTAATTTTCCGGTTGAGCGCAACTATCTCCATGACTCCATCTACTACCAAGGTGTTGCTTCGCTGCTGAAGTACAGAATCTCCAAATTGTGGTCAGGATAGTACAACAGGTGTGTTGAGCTTGCACAAGCACGAGGGCAGTGTCTGTGCACATTATTTTTAGCTCGGCCAAAACCTGCTATTTTCTAATAAAAGGTATTGAACCCATGGATGGATGTGGTTCTTTTTTCTAGAAAACAATGTGGTTCTAGCCTGCTAGGTGCAAATGGTTAATTGTATCCACTTCATCAAGACTCAGAAGCCGCCTCTATTGTTGGTATTCTGGTTCCAAAGTGCAGCCTATTTCGATGGCAATCCCTGAATCAAGTAGAGGCACTGCAACAAAGTCTTATGTGGCAGGACTGGTTTAAGAGATTTAGTTGGATAATGTTATCATTGCCTGATGAGAGACATATCCAAGATGTCGATCGTAACTTTGTCCAGACATATATTTATTACTCCCTCTGTCTTAAACTAGATGTTGGGAATTTTTCAAAATTTGGTTATATTTATATAATTAATACTATCTAGATGCATTAAAATGTAGACAAAAGTCAATTTAGACATGCAATTTCAAGTAAGTGAGTTTTTTTAATCGTAGCAACGCACGGGAACGTTTCTTTTTTTTTGGAAAGGAGCATATATTAATATCAGAGGATATCAATTACAAACAGCCTCTGCAACAACGTATTGTCCTTGCGGCCATACGAATGCACACAGTAAAAAAAAAAGAATTACAAAAAAGAAAAGTCCCGCTACAGTTCCTCATTCATTGAAACAGCAGTACTATCACCACCAAGACATCACCAGAAGTCCATCTTCTCCAAAAACGACGCCTCCAAGAAGGGAACAGTGCACAAACACCGTCATCGCCCGATCAAAGATCTAGGTTTTTACCCTGAAGAAAGTCCATGCTCTCAAAACAATACCTGCAACCAGGCCATTGCCAGACACAACTAATTAAGGCTAGACCATGGGTTTTCATCCTGAAGGATAGGACCATGATCTTCACTTGTACTGTCGCCCCTGCTTGCATACTATTGCTCCAAGTCACGAGTCACCAAGCCAGTTCCTCATCATCATCCGGACTCGAACCACCATTATCAGTCCTTAGATCTCGGTCTTCATGACATTCTCCGTCGGCACCATTGAACGAGAACATACCCCATGATATTAACAGCGAACAGAGCTTCAAAGCGCTCCCTTTGAACCCAAACGGCCAGCGTGAAAACATGGGTGCGCACGACCGAATCCTACCCGATCCAGCGATCTCCCGGCATATGCGCACTGCGGAGTTCGCCGGCGGAGCCTTCCGGAACACGACACTGCAACCAGATCAATGGAGACAAACATCAAGCGGGTCTTCGTCTTGGCGTGAGATGAACCCTAGGACCAACCCCTTTATTCAAACCGAACCAGCAGCCCCCTCGCCACCAGCCGGAGGTAGAGGAGAAGACAGTCCAGCATGCCACCGAAGCGGCTCGCCAGAACCCAACGTGCAGCAGCCTCCACAACTAGAGGTCCAGAATGGATCCAGGCAGACCCGATGCAACCGTCGCCCGCCATGGCGGCCGCACGTCAGCGCCGCCGAGGAAATCCTCGCAAGATCGCCTCCAATGCTGCCACCACGACACCTCCTCCTCTCCAAGCCCTCGATTCGCGCCGCCCGAAAGATGACGGGCCTAGGCGGACGTCCTAGACCCACGACGTGATGCCGCCGCCTAAAGCAGCTGCAGGAGCACCCGCCGCCGCATGGCCGAGGTCGCCGCCCCGACCACCGACCCCGACCCGCTCCGTCAACGCCGCCCCAGCCGCACATCCGAAGAAGACCGCCGCAGCTGCTACCCCTAGCACCTTACGTACTAGGGGACCGCCGCCACCGCGGCCGATGCCGGCGGCAGCAGCGGAGGGATGAAATCTAGAGGAGGGAGGTCGGCGACGGCGAGATCTGGGAGCCCTCCGGCGGCGCCTAGGGATCGCCACAGGAGGGTTACGTACAGGGGTTTAGCAAACTCTTTCTACCCCTTATCGGGCACGTTTCCTAGTTAGCACAAATATTTGGAACCTGGGAGATACGTGGGAATTATAGCCGGGGACGCGTAGTGCTGCCCTACCTTATTTGCCCAATCAAAACAAAACGATCACACGAACTAATTGCCCTCGTGCGGAGAGAAGAAAAGACTACCAAGTCGACCGTGCATGTCTTTGAAAATTAAGGAAGTCATGGTCAGACTGATGGATCATCGATCGTGCCTTGCCCACCTGCTCCAACCGAGGCACCGATGGAGCTCTCCCGTGGAACGTGACTGTGATTCAGTTATTGTGTGACCGATAGCGGCTGAGATAGAGTAAATTTATCCGGCTGGGATCAGCAACGACGTCTGCTGCTGACGTTTCTCGGCACATCCGTCCCATACTGTTCAGACACCTTTCTAGGCACAAGTGCACCGGAATGTAGGAAATCGATCTCAATCAGTCCATCGCTCCCTGCGCTGCTCCACTCCAACTCGAGTCTGACGCAGTTTCAAAAAAAAACTCGAGTCTGACGCCATTCCACCCAAGCGAAGAGAGGGAGGCAAGTCCACCTAGTCCGATTAAACAAACCATAATCCACGCAAGCAAGCCAAGCGGCGCTAGCTACAAGAGACGCGCGCCCGCGCGAGCTTCCTCCTTTCCTTTGTCTACCTTGCAGCGTAGGCGCTACCTCCGGCGCGGTCACATGGCGGCGGCGGCGGCGATGGTGTGGGTGCCGATACTGGAGGACGGGGTGTTCCGGTTCGACGCGTCCGAGGCTGCGCGTGCGGCGGCCGGGCCCAGCCTGTCGTTCGCCGAGCCGCGGCGGCGGGAGGTGGTGCTGCTCCGTGAGGGAGTGGACGGCGACGGCCCCGCGGTCGTGCCGGAGTGCCAGGTGGTGGGCGACATCGTGCACAAGGTTCTCATCAAGGTACGCCCGGTATTTAGCTTGCAGGATCCGATCAACAAGGAAATATAATGAGGTTTGTGTGTGCACGGTGTTACTAAACCGGCCATTACGACATTTTAAGCTTGTAATATACTTACCGCATTCGCTGCATCCCAATGATGCATCGAGACGATAAAGTCGATGAAAACGGGTCGTTGTGTTTGGATGCGCAGAGTTAGATCTTCGAATTGGAATTTCAGAATTGTGCACCAAATTCGACCGTTTGGATGTCTTAGAATTGGGCTCCGAAAACGATGGACCAATTCCAAAGGTCCTCTGTACTTAGGGTAACTCTAATAAATCCCGTTAAAGGCGCAGTTTAAGGTGTTAAAAATATAAGCAATAATTCATATGATTTAATTTTAATAATTAACTGATAAAATTTGATTATACAAATACCAATTAAATAGATTATGCAAACTAACAGAGTAGATGAGTAAATTGTATCTAAACAGGATAAACTCATAACATCTACTCCAAACACAAGAATAAGGAAGTATAGCAAAATCTGAAAAAAGAAAGATCAGGGTCACGTATGGTGTGGCCTGAGCAACATCGTTGTCACCCATGTTGAGATTGCCGAAGAGGTCACTTATGTCCGGGAAGAAAGTCGTCGTTGGAGAATTCATCATTGGACGACGTCCTGGTTGCCAGTAGGCGCTAGAGCACTCCCCAAAAACCTGACCGCCCCTCACCTGTACAGATTCACAAGAAGACGGATTTTCGGACGCTACTGTCCCGATCTGCAGTGCACGCCGCAAGTCAGGATGGGGAAGGTGAAGGTCGGGCTCCGAAAACGATGGGCCAATTCCAAACGTCCATGTCCTTAGAGTAACTCTAATATATCATGTTAAAGTCAGCCCTTAAAAACAGGTTTAAGGACACCAGAAACCAATATTACAGGACGAAACGGACTCGAAAAGAATAGCCACCGTAAAACCGGCAACTGTATCCCGTTGGCCCCACTAGGGACCCACGTTTCCTTTTTCCCCAAATGGTATGTCTTCCTCGCAGCGACTGCTCCACGCAGCCTACCCGGACTCGTCGGCCCCGTCGCGCCCTGCCCTCGCTCCGTCCTTCCCCGGCCATGTCGCGCGCCCGGGCTCGTCGCCTGACGTGGGTATAGCCCTTTGGGTACCCACTGTTAGTATACCACGTGCAGCCCAACTCGAGGCACACGTTATGAATGGCTAAGGACCACGAATCCCAAGACATGCTAGGAGCTGCGGAGTCTTGAAGGCCTAGATTCCATGCGTGTGGAGTAAGAACAAGCCCAAACTTAGGAGATTTTAGGGTTTGTCCTTAGCTTGTAACTGACTTGGTCATGGTACCTGAGAGCCCTACTCTCATATAAAGGCTAGGAGGGGCCACCGAGGAGAATCTCTCGATTCATGCGCAATCTTCCCTAGCCAAGGTCCAATCTACATAGCCATCACAACAATCTTGTAATCTTCTCCAATAATCAACAACAGACAAGCAGGAGTAGGGTTTTCACTCCGAGGACCTGGACCTGGGTAATGTGTGCCCCCTCTTGTTTGTTAGCTGAGGATTCCACCAGCATACTCCTTCTCCCTAAACCTCAAGTCCATTATCCATGGGCATGGCAGTGGATACCCTACATCACCATCCTGCTCCGTGCGCTCGTCAGCGCCGCCGACAGGTGGAGGTTGAACCACGTAGGTGGAGGCCGCGCTCGCTATCGCTGACGTCCCTCGCAGGTGAAGGCCGAGCCTGGTGCTGCCCCGTAGGTGGAGGTCCCGCCTCGGCGGTCGAGGTCGCGGCTGGCCCAAATTAGACCGGCGGTAGACAATTCTGGCGTTCGGTTGTCGATTCTGGCCTCTCCCGGCATAAGAGACGGATTCCGGCGAGTTTAGCGGTGGATTATGGCATGTTCCACGATGACCTATCCGCTTTGATGAGGTATGACAAGTTTACGGTTGGACTCTAAAGTCCCTATTAGGACATCTCCACCGGGCCGACCCATTCAACCATAGGATGTACGAATCTGACCGCGCGGACAAGACAGAGGTGAAAACCCGCCCCAGCGGCCCAGACCAAATGACCATTCCTCACCGAAATATGCGTTCAGAATGCGTCGCCACAGACAAAGCGCGTGTCCTTTCTCGTGTCCTCGCGCTCGTGCACGGGCCCGCCTGGAAGTGACCGGCTTTGCTTCACCTTCTACCAAGGTCAACGCGCCATTGATGGTGGAGGCCAGCCAAAGGCTACCGGGCAGTCAGCGAGGCTGAAACCGAAGCAACAACACCCTTCCCACCGCATCGACATTGATGTCCGAGGGCGCGCATGGCCGGGCCTCCCCACAACCCCTTTCCCGTTGCCAAATCGGGCGTCGCCAGTCCCCTCTCCATCGACGCCATGCCCAACTGGTGGAAAAAGGCGACGAGGAATGACCACGAGGTCGGTGGTTCCTCGCCGGACCGTCGCCATCTTCGTGATGCGTCACCGTCGTTGCCTCCACCAACACGAGAGGTCCTCGCGTGCTCCTACCACCACGTACACGCGTGTGGTACTTTGCCGCTACAGTTGCAATGGCCCGCGCTTCTGCTGTGGCGGCCTGACACCATCATCATCCCGAGAAGGAGAGGGACCAGCGGTATGTGCCCGTCGTCGAGTGCCAGCAGCGGTGGAAGGACCACCACCCATGTGAGCACCACGACATGTCCCTGCCACTAGGGTGGCACCTGAATGGGGCGCCTGTCCTGGTCCCGCTGGTGCCGACGGACAATGCCCTGCTCGACTAGGAGATTGGGCACCATCGGCGCTAGCTGCCGGCGCACCTCCACAACGACCCCGCCTATGAGCTCCCGGATTTCAGTGTGAAATTCCTAGACTGGGAGCACAAGGTAAGGCGCTGCTCGACCTACATGGGTGACTACTCGGTCGAGAGCGATGTCGATGAGGGATGAGTCAGCAGACATCAAGGAGAAGGAGGCCGTGCCACCGGGCTACGACGGGGACGAGGCCACCCCCTAGTTGAAAAAACTAGACCAGACCGGCAGTCCAACTGGAAAATATCGGAACCAACACCTCTACCGGTTAGTTAAGCGGGTTGGACCGGAAAAGGAAGCAAACCGGAGAAATCATGATCGAACCGCATGTTTTAATTTGAATCAGGACGAAATCGGGGATGGTTGGACCGATCATTGAACCAACAACCTTGCGCGAGCGTAAAAATAAGATGCGACCGGGCGAAATCAAACCTTAGTCTCCTAGTTTCCCACTATAAAGTTGTGTACTACTACTAGATGGATAAGCGCGCTAGCCGTGGCGTTTACAGTTCTTTTTGGCACGGTGTGGCCGGTGTGGTAGATCTCAGTGTTCTCATCTATGCCGCTGCAGTCATAACGTGTTCAGGGTTTTACACATCTTGTTTAACAATTTAGACAAGCTACTATAAAACATTATTTCTCGAATTTGGAACCTTAAAAAACACCAACTATCTAGAACAAATAAATAGATGAAAACATAGATATGTTATGGTCCTATATCTCGATTAGGTTCAGAGATAGAATTTTCTGTAAAGAATTGCAACATACATTACCGCTCAATGTGGAGAGCTGCCTTGTCTTCGTTGTTCTTTGGGGTCTAACAGTCATGAGTTGTGCACTTTGAATTGGTTTACGCTCTATATACATAGCAACCCGAAAGATGCAGATAGACCAAGCGTCTCCACTTACATGCTAAGCAGAGAAACCAATACAAATCTTAATTTTTACACTGCTTAAGTTGGATAACAAAGCAAGAGCATTACAACATGCTGTGTCATAAGAAACGACACACAGTACAGAACTAAAGGTTTACCTAATACAGAAAAGCGATGGTACTATTATGTATCTTTTAGGACACGTACCACAAGATTAAGGGTTTTACCACTCGCACAAAAGAGCTACGACACTAGGGGGTGTATAGAGGACACGATCCATGGCACAACCAAAGGTTCTACCTAAACCGGTCAGACACAATACAAAGAACTTCACCGATATTAGCCATGACAATAAGCAATACCAATTATTGGAAGATGTACTCCTCCAACTACTTTGGTGCTTTTTGTCCGCTTGGAAGGATACCCTTGAGTTTTGGAGTGGTCGCTAAATTGACACTTCCATGATTGCTATGAGATATGTTTGGTGTCTTCTCTGGAGTTGTCTACAGCAAAGCTTTTATTAGTTAGAAGCAAAACTGGAAACATACACATGAACAACAACAAAGAAAGTATGCACTAAAATTATTTGAGGAGTTCAAAGCACGGACCTCCGTTATATCATCATCACCAAAATAGTTTCTTCTCCGATACCATACAATATAGTTCTGTTTCCAGCAGCATAAATAAAAAACCAAACATCATAAGTGTTAGGAAAATATGCCTATTTACTGGAATACAATATATAACTAAATCTCAATTTTTTTTTGATAATCCGTACCATTCTGGACTTCCTGATTACCCAATCAGTTAAAGGTATACGGTACCATCCCACCATGTAGAAATATACCGATACTTACCTCAGATAGCTCAAGTCCGGACACTCTCTACAACACTGCACAAAGAGATGCAATCTAATAGTTTAGCACATGGATATCCAACCAAAATTTTGGATGAAAATAGAACTTAAGTCATATTAGTTTCATATTTATTTGATCTGATTCGCAAGTTTAATGTAGAGATGGAAAACAAAGCATAAAATTTTCATCAAAAGCATTCCAATATGAATGGCTAGACACCAGATGGTTCAACAGTTTAGATGGACTTGTTGCCTTAGTTGTTCTACTTTTCATAAGAGTACACAGAAGAAACCATCAATACAACATCATAAGATTTTGGTAAAAGTGTATTGTTTTTACTTATTTCAGCTGCAACTCTTATGTTTTACTGAATTTATCAAAATCTTATTGTTCATAAGAAATGCAATCAAACCACTATGTCTCCAACGCAAGCCACGCACAGAAATAGCAACCAGGCCGTCGAGGTGCTCTCTCTGTCTCTTGGTGTGTTCTCTGACCCCTGGCCCAACCCGATGAAGGACCACGTGATAGTTGCAATGAGCACAGATACACACACGCAGGGCCACCGTCTAGAGGCAAAAAGGTCGCAAGGCCAGCAACCTAGGTCGTAGCGCTAGCGAGACCCACAAGGCAGTGGCAGGCTAGCGGCAGAGGTCCTCAGAAGAGCCGCAACTCACCAAGTTTAAGCTATAGCAAAAAAAAACTAGATAACCAACTATTCCACCCGTTGTTCTCTGTGTCATATATACGGATGCTACCCTACTTGTCCATACTAGTTAAATATTTCACTACTACTACTAATAATTTTTTTAATCACCAATCCAACAATTGAACCAATTGAACTGGCGATTGGACCAGAGAGCCATGAACTGTTCGGTCCTTGGTCCGATTTTTTAAACTATGGGCCACTCGCGCCACCATGGAGGCATCCAAGGCGGAGGAGGAAGCCAAGTGACGATGGGAGGGATTGGAGGACGCTGTCAAGCTCACTTCCCACCTGATAGACTACGACAACCAGCTACCCCCGCCGCCGCTGCCGATGGGGTGGCCTGCCCACGCCCAGGTGTGGGGACAGGAAGTGTGGAACTCGCCACCACACGCCCCACCCGCGCCCATGACGGCACCACCGCCGTCAACAGCCCCAACGTACTATATGTCGGAGCCATGGTCACCGTCGGTGTTCATTAACCTCTCTAACGAGCCTGATGACTAGGCGGCGGCACTGCCGCCTTCGTCACCGGCCGCGAGATGCCATAGCCGTAGTTAGATTTATTTTTTACTTATGTTTTATTTTCTACTATGTAAATTAAGACTATTATGTAATATAGTTAAGTTTTATTTTTAATTTTGGTTTTTTTATGTTATCTATTTCGCAAAAAAAATGGGTCGGTGCCGCTGGGCACCCAACCCAAACGAACAGAGGCCAAAATGGTCGATTTCGTGTCCATGGCCGATCAAACAGGCCGGTTCGAACACATCCCGTATCCGAAATGGGTCAACCCAGTGGAGATGCCCTTAAACTGGACATATGAGGTTCTCGCGCATGAATTTTTGGCATCCCGTAAATATCTACGGGTCAAACGAGTTTTGCGGGATCTGCTAGTGGTTGTTTTCTCGAACAAAGCTGTAATACGAGAAATTTTAAGGGTTTAATTGGTTTTACGAGATGTGCTAGAGTTGCTTTGGACTATGACATGAGCGAATACGAAGCCAATCCAGCGCGAAATCGAGCCCCACCACACCGCACGGTATATTTAATCATTTATCCTATTTTACTCTGAAATATGATCATTTACCAGATTGATCATCATATCATCATATGTCAGTGGCACAGGGTGTGACACATAATCAGATTGCAAATTAAAACGGGGCAAATCATCAAATCCCCCACCCGCACCCGCACCCCTTCGTCCCGACTTCCCGAGTGAACATCAGGAGCGAGCCAAATAAGCTCCCGCCACGAATACGGTGGTAGCGCCGCCGCAGGTAACTCCCGCCGCCCTCCTCTTCCGTTCCCCCGCCGCCCTTCTCTTCCCTACCCCCGGCGGAAAGCTCGCCCTCCTTCCAACCCCGCCGTCCTATCAAGCTCCAGCTCGCCTAACCCTAGAAGTTGCGCGTGCCGGCGGCGGCGGCGGCTGTGGGGGAACATCGACAACCGGAAGTTGCGGGATCGAAACAGCGGCCTCTCCCTGGCCCTCCCATGCCGGATTCCTCCCTTCTATGCCCAGCACCTTCTCCTCCCTCCCATTCAACCGGGACGAAGCGCTCGGACAACCAGAAGCCGTGGTACCAGTGGACCTTGAGCTGGGTGCCGGCCGGCCGCTTGATCGGCAGCTCGGGTACCATCACATCATCGCCATGCTCTTCCGGAGAGCTCTCCGCTGGGCGCTGGCGCCATGGTGACCTGCAGATCTACGTTGTTCTCGACGTCCTTGAACAGGACGTGGCCTGTCGTTGCTTGCACAGTGAGCTGCCTCTGGCGCAATGGGCTGGACTGGTAGCAAAACAGAGAGTGATGGGTGCGTTTTACTGGAGTCGGGCAGAATACTTCATGCGTGTATCACGTGTACTTAAAAAGTGTCAGTGGCTCTGAACTCCGTTCAGATGTACTACACGTGAACACAAACAAGTGTTAGGAGGATGTGACGAGAAGCGAACCTGCGAATCTGGAGCATATCCAATCGCTCTTCTAAACTACATTGATGCTAATCAAAGTGTCGAATCCCTGCTTCATCTTCGGAACCCCATAGATCTGCTCTCTCTATCACCCTTATCTGGAATATCTATAATGTTTGAAATTCAGTAAATGCCGGGAGAGTCGCCCAACAATTGGAAGCATCGTCAGCTCCACCACTTGAGCTATTTTGTCAGAGATCAAATTATTTATCGTTATAATCCTAGTTGATACTTGCAAACTATTTTGTGTCATGTGTGTCCTTTTTATGATCTTGTTTAGATATTTTAGGGTGGCACTATTTGATACCGAATATTTTAGGGTGGCACTTGCAAACTCTGTCTTTAGACCCGAATATTATTTTTACATCACGTAAATTTTATCTTACTTTGTAAGTTGGGAAGAAAATAAGAAATTTAGAAATGACATAATTTTTTTGTTTACATGCCGTATAAAATTACGACGTAAAATACATAACTTTGGTGTTTTTTACACTATAATGAGTCATAAACTCTATTTTTTTTTCGATTTTTTAGTTGTGGTGAATATATGGACATAATTATTCGTATACAAAACATAATTTTTGCAATGTAACAACGAAAAATATGTTGGGTGCAAAATAACTTTTCTGCGCCCTGGGTGCTGAATGAGGTTTCTATATATATACATGCTATTTTTCATACATGTAATACAAGTTTATAGTGTACAAACTTAACGAAACATCCAATTCCATAATTTTTGCATCTAAACAGGAATTGGAATTGGGTTAACCTATTGATTCCAACAGCAAATTTCAAGCACACCCAAACAACAGATTTAGAATCGGAAGCCATTTCATTTCCAACTTTGATTTGGAATTACCACTCAATTCAATTCCAAACTCCAATTCTGTGCATCCAAACACAGCCAAACTATTTTGTGTAGTGTTTTTTAAACTCAATGAGTCTAGTAGTGCCTTGTTATTTAGGTTTTGTATGGTCTGGAACTGTGTATGCTTCTTTCACAAATAATATGGCTCAAAAATCAAATCTACATAAACTTATATGAATACTATATATTCCTAGCAGCTTCCGTTTGGGACATCATTGTATGGCACAGGAGAAGCAAGTGGCCCACTTGAACGAACTGGAAAACGAGTAAGCGCGACATATATTATTATGTCTGTTTACGCCGTGCTTACTAATGTTTGACCAGCCTCTTGTTGTATATCTAGGTTTTCACTTGGAACACAGACGCATGGGGATACGGGCCAGGAACTACTTCACTATACCAGTCACACCCTTGGGTGTTGTCCATCCTCCCTGATGGAAAGGCTTTCGGTGTCCTAGCTGACACCACACATCGTTGTGAGGTAGTAACTTCATTTGACTTGTCCAACATATATGCCCGAAATATTTAGAGTTTAGTAATGCTTGATGGGGGAAAAATCATATTTTCTATGGTGGCAATATTTCTATCTAATAGTGGCTGACATGGTATAATTCTACCAAATATTTCTTCAATGATGTGCCTTCTTGTGGAAGGTAGGTATACACACGGGAAAAATATAGAATATGTATGCATTGTGTTTCCGTATGTTTTTCTCGAGTTGATTGATGTGTCTTTAACTCAATAACCATGTTGTATGACAGATCAACTTGAGACAAGAATTTACTATAAAGTTTTCTGCCTCATCGGCTTACCCTATCATTACTTTTGGACCATTTGATACACCAGATCAAGTGATGACATCCTTGTCCCATGCCATTGGTATTTCCGTTCTCATAAGTAGTGGTAGACTCTTTCAATACTAATGTCCATGCAAATATGTTTATCGAAATTTAAATCTGGTACATATACGTGCACAACAACTACATATATTTTTTGTCTTTTTTCTTGTACGGGAGCAAGTTTTTTTGATACAGAATATTTATTTCTATCCATGATAAAATTGTAAATTCATGTCAAATTTTGGTATAAGGTGGGCCAAATCTATCTCTTAATTCATCTATGTTTTGACATTCATGGATTTAAAGATAGTTATTGGATATAGAACAATGATGTGCTGAATTTTCTTATGTAGCAATAGGGTGTGGGGCTGGATATTTGCTACATTGATGTGTCTATAGTTTATTTTGATCTAAAAGACATGATCAACATTTGTCCAAGACAGCATGCTTCTTCTTTTTCTACGAACATCCATATCCGATTGGTCATAGCATAACATAAGATAGCACTGCAAATTAGATGCTAATATATCTTATTTAAATTGTCCATGTCCACTTAAACACATACACATTTTTCTATTGTAGGAACTTTGCCCATGCCTTCAAAATGGTCTCTTGGCTATCATCAATGCCGCTTTAGCTATAAGTCTTCCAAGAGAGTCCTCGAGGTATGTTCTAAATGAAGTGTACGTGGCAGCAATTCATTCTCTTTAGTTATGATGGACAAAATACTATATGTCTAGGTTATCAAAACAATATTAGTTTATTATGATACATGTAATCTAATATAAATATGATTATAAACTAATACAATATACTAACTATCGACCATGTGAGCTCCATAGGAACTGTCTGGGCATACTAGAACCTAGTAAGAAGAGTTTGAATCTATTACAATGACGAACCTAACAGTACAACCAAATAACAAATTGAGTGTAACAATTTAAATATAGTACTACCCCCGTTCCAAAATATAAGGTGCCTAAGGATTAGTCAAAAGTCAAATCTTACTAACTTTGACCAGATTAGTAAAATATTGAATAGACACATTAGTAAAATATTGAATGGACAGATTAGTAAAATATACTTTATGGTGAATATTGATATTGATTCACTATTATAAATGTTCATATTTTTGTGTATAAACTTGGTCAAACTTAGCAAACGTTGACTTTTGACTAATCCTTAGACGTCTTATATTTTGGGATGGAGAGAGTACTAGTTTAGCAAGAAAGGACATTTTTTTATCTCAGGTCAGAATATTTACCATTAAAGAGGATGAAAGGACCTCAATGCCTCCTTGAGGGCAAGGGGGTGAATAGGCGATTTAAAAACAATTACAGTTTTGGCTCAAATAAATGTGGATCAAGGCGTTCAATTTTTTAAGCATAAAACCTAAATATGCTAGGCTAAACTATGTACACCAAAAATGTAGGCCCTTTTGGGGGACAATGAAGGATAGAAAAATGAAAGAACCAACACCTTTTGGGGGGAAAGGAGGCTTTATATAGCCCCCTTCAAATATGATCGTTGGCTCCTCGGGGGACCGGAATTTCTGATGTAAGTTGCACCGAAAATTCGAGAAACTCCAGTCTGACCGAAACTTCTAGAAATTCCGAACAAAATATCTAGGCTATCTCTAGACCAGTATAGAAAGTCGCACCACTTGGCACAGCTCAAAATGCCCAGACTGGTGATTAGCACCGGAGATTTGTAGGTTGGCACTGGAAATTCTGGCATCCCCAAAACTGGCAGAAACACCAACACAAAAACGATCATAACTTGAGCATCCTGACTCTAATTTCCATGAATTTAGGCCTGTTTCAAAGATAACAAAAAAATCTAGAAGATCATGTAGAGAAACATTATAGTATAACAAAGGAGAATAAAACCACAAGATGAAAGGTTTGACCTCTCTATAAAGACAAACTGGCAAAACCTCCAATATAAAAAAGACAAGATTTTTTATACATAATCCGGTTTTTTATGAACTTGAACTTGTCTTGAAGATAACACGAGCTCTAAAACATCACTTAGATAAAATCCAAATAAAAAACCAAAAGATATGATGCCAAGGATGCAAAGGTTTGACCTCTCTACAAACAATATGATCAAGTTATTCACTCAAGAGCCCCCTTGATAGTACTGCTGTCAATCCTATAACCCAGGCTCCCAACTAGCACCATGAGACACTTAAAATATGAAATGTATTAAGACAATAACATTTCCTTGCACATTCCACTTGAGGTAGACGACAATGATCTTGTCCTCCTCAAGTTTGAACACCTTTCTTTATTGTTCTTTCTTGATGAAGACTCACAAATTTCTCCCCCATAATCCACTATGGGAGTCTCTATTAGGCACATCTTCACTTGTCCATTAACCTCTAATGGACGGCAAGCTTCAAGCATATGGTTTTTTTCGAGATGATTCATCTTGAACTTTAATTGACTCAACCTTATATCGTTTCTTATTTTTCATTATGATGATGTCTTGAAGTTAAACATCATGGATCACTCAATCTTATTTTTCAATACATACTTGCAATAGACTCAACTCTCACATGACCATTCTTCGGATCACACCATGAACATCTTTGCCATCACTTAATCTTGTTCTTGGTAATATTCAAATATGTCTATTCGAATCGATGATCTTGATGCCAAATACTTGATCCTTATGATCATAATGGCATCAAACCTTGAATCCTAGACATGGTATTCAAGCATTTCCTATGGAAAAAACTTTCATGAATAAATCAGTGCAAACATTAGTCTATAGGGATTGTCATTAATTACTAAAACCACACATGGGGCTCCATGCACTTTCAGAGGACTTGGTGGTGGTTCATTCAGACATCCTATATGACCCTCCTCACAAACCATGAATGCGGCCCTTTTTCACGTCTAAATCAAGTTAAGAAACGAATCTTGCATCCAGACACAATTTGTGTCACATTAATTCCTATTTTCAAGAAGCTAGATGGCATTATTCCGATTGCTATGTTTTAAAGTGGCATAGATGTATTGTCGAGTTGTTATCATATCATGATTTAGTTTTGGACATTCTGGTAAACTTCTTCTAAAAAAATCACTATGATAAACTTCCAACGATTTGGAAAAAGAAGGATTTCGACATGTGGACCTTTTACGGTTGGTGTTCATAATATTGGAGAGTGCCATGAGTGAAGTTCAATATCAGATTGAAAGGGCCAACACATAGAGACTAAGGAGTAAACTGAGAAGACAGAAACTTTAGACTGAAGTAAATCACCAAAACTACCCTTAATAGAGAGTAGATCATAATGCTGAAAAAATATCTTTTCATGGCTTAGGCATGTTGATGTTTTGTAACCCATTTGTTTCAATAGTTAAATTCGCTGAGCATTGTGCTATGGTAATCGACATGTGGATCTTTTTTGATTGTATTTCATACTATTTGGGTGTGCTATAAGTGAATTTTGATATGAAACTGAAAGGACAATATCTAAAGTCTAAGGAGTAACCCGAGAAGATATAAATCTTAGACTGAAGTTAATTACCAGTCAAACCCGTAACAGAGAGTATATCATAATATTAAAAAAATCATCCATGGCTTAGGCATATTGATGTTTTGTAATCCCCATTTATTTCAAGATTTATAATTTTTGAGCATTGGGCTATGATAATTGGTTGATTTACCATTTCAAGATTTCCATTTTGTTGAGCACTGTGCTATGATAATCGATTGATTTACCATTAATTTTTCATGTATATCCTGTTTTATCAGTGCTCTCTCTGAATGCACTTTGAGGCTTAAGAGTATGTAGTGTTGATATTTTCATGCTGATACTTTTGTATTTTATTACCTTCACAGGTGATTAGAGCATCTAAGACTTACAAATATGTTACAGATGGTATATTTATGTTGATACTCATTTAATGCACCCACAGGTTATTAGAACCTTTCGAGAGAAAGGCATTCCTTGCGATGTGGTTTGGATGGATATTGACTATATGGATGGTTTCAGATGCTTCACATTTGACAATGTAAGTACCTTTCTACCACAAGAAGTTTATTTGTACATGGAGTATGATAGTTGCTACAAGAAAGTGGTGTACTTTGCTTCAAAATGTCATACAGAGCCTTCATTTTTGTATCACTATCATTGTCTACCATAATCTATCTACTTTTTATGAACTATATACCTATATTAGTGTCATTCTGAGTGCATTGGTACAAGTTTGTTCCATGTCCAATGCTTATGTTTGAACTTGATATATTGCAGGACCATTTCCCTGATCCAAAATCTATGGTTGATGATTTGCATTCCATCGGTTGTAAATCAATCTGGATGCTTGATCCAGGAATTAAGAAAGAAAAGGGTTACTTTGTGTATGAAAGTGGTTCAGAAAATGACGTGTGGATTAAAAAGGCAGATGGTAGCCCATTCATTGGTATGTTTCACTGACTATAAAATGGGCTTCGTTGTCATCTAGACGATCTTACCAGCTGGAGATACCTCTTGTTTTGTAATTTCAGGTGAGGTATGGCCCGGTGATTGTGTTTTCCCTGACTTCACCTCTGAAAGAATCCGCACATGGTGGGCTAGACTAGTAAGGGATTTCATCTCCAATGGTGTTGATGGAATATGGAATGATATGAACGAGCCTGCTATGACAGTATATGATCTTATACCAATTCATTTTGCTATTTTATCTTATTTTTTATTTCCGTGCAAATGAAGTGATGGTGTCAACTTGCAGACTACTACCAAAACAATGCTTGAGAGCAATATACATAGAGGAGATGCTGATATTGGCGGTGTCCAGAATCATTCTTACTATCATAATGTAATATCTCTATCACTTTGGCAATAAAAAACGCTGGTAGTGGAATGTAAATAACCTCCGCTTCTTTATGTATGATCATGCTTTAATGTTTTTATTTTTCAGGTTTATGGAATGTTAATGGCAAGATCTACTTATGAAGGAATGGTGATGTCTAGTACAGCAAAACGACCATTCGTTCTTACACGAGCTGGTTTTATAGGAAGCCAACGATATGCTGCAACATGGACTGGTGATAATCTGTCGAACTGGGAGCACTTGCACATGAGTATACCAATGGTTCTTCAGTTGGTACGTAAATTATTTATTCAAGTTCAAGATAGTTCCTCCCATAAATGTATCAACTATTAAGTGCAGAGTAATTTATCATTATTTACAGTATCTACCCGATTTATCTTAAAACAAAATGCATCCAGTTGTTTGAATAAAAAAAGAACATGCCACCAGTCCTGTGATTTAATTGTACTATGAGTACAGTCTTATAGCAACATATAATTTATTAGTTTTATATTGTTGTTAAGTTGACCATTGCCACTTTTAGTAGTTGGAGTTTTTGGTTGCTGTTTAGTTCTACTTCTGTTGCAACTCTGCAAGCTTCTTGTTTCCGTGTTACTTTGTACCGAGTCATTCTCTGTATGTTGACATAAAAACCCACTATGGGAAAATAATTTCTAGGAATCTAATGATGTGGTCATATCTTATCAGGGTCTCAGTGGTCAGCCACTTTCGGGTCCTGATATTGGTGGATTTGCTGGAAATGCTACTCCAAGACTTTTTGGAAGATGGATGGGTTTTGGTGCATTGTTTCCATTCTCGCGTGGCCATTCTGAAGCTGGAACCAATGATCATGAGCCATGGTCCTTTGGTGAAGAGGTACTCTTTCATACCCTCATATATATACACACATGTGTGCACGCATGCAAACAAAATCTTGTTGCACTCATCGAAGCTAAGATGTCTTTGTCTGTTTCCTATAGACTACATTTTGTACTAGAATTATTATATACCACATTTTGATACACAAGTTGCTAGTATTTCCATCAGTATACTTTTGCTCTGTATACATGTCAAATTTTTAGATGATATTCTTTGTTCATGAGATTAGCCTATATTTTTAACATCATTTCCTCCACTTTATTATGTCAGACATTTAGCTAGACATTCTAATAAAAGGTTTATCGGTCTGCGTACAACTCTCTTTTTCCTTCTTAAACTTGGTTACTACGGTGTATATAGTACAGAAAAACCTTTTTCATTAACTAATATTGTGTTGATGTTTATTTTTTCATAAATCACCAATATTTTTTACTGTTTATTAATTTCTTAATAAAGATACCACTGGCTATTTCTAATAGTGAACGCATATTTCAGTGCGAAGAAGTTTGTCGTCTTGCACTACTAAGACGGTATCGGCTATTGCCACACATCTACACACTATTTTAGATTTCACATAAGAAGGGCACTCCAGTTGCTGCTCCACTTTTCTTTGCTGGTAATAATGACCTCCCTTACTATTCATTAAATATATACTGAAGTAGCAGACTCATAGTCTAAGTTGGCTTATATGTTTATATATTCAGGAATCTACAGGATGTAGCAATCTATTTTTTCTTGAAAACGCAAAATGATTTACGTTTCGATGCATTGATAAAAAAAGAAAGTTTTATGCACAAGTTTTCAAAAGGACTAACACCCCACCATACAGTGACGGAGAAAGGACCCAGGGAAAAAGAGCCACGACCCTGGGTGTAAGAATGTTTTCCTTGGTAAATACAAAGTTTTAGTGTGCATCATCTCTCGTAATCTCTTGCTTTAAGCTCTAGTTACCAACGATGGCCCTGGGTTTGAGAATATCCTGGCTCCGCCCATGCCACCATACAACTCAACCTGAAACCTAGTCTAGGTGAGAAGCTAGCAAAGACCTTGAGCTCCTGTGTTCTCCCACGATCGTGCTTCGGCTTTGATTGTGTTGAGTAGTGTGTTTTACCGAGTCATTCTCAGGATGTAGCAAACTGTATGGACGCCTTTTTTTCTTGGTGCACATCGGTACAAGGAAGATTGGTTTATTTGCACTGCTATGATAAGGGCATATTTGGAACACGGTAATTTCACATAAAGTTTGCAGGAAATAGTGCTCTTCCTATATGAAACCTGTCAAATTCCCACCATAACATGCTCAAGAAAATGACAGTCGACTGCATTTTATGATTTAAGACTAGACACTGACAAATTATTTGTATTACTTTTTACTGTCCCTGTCTCATTGGTGTGGCAAAACAGCAGATAGTCTGGTCATAAATGTTATTTATTTAATACTAAATCTTATGCGTTACTTTGTTCGTAGATCCACAAGATTCAGAATTGAGGAAAATTGAGACTTCCTTTCTCCTGGGGCCACTTTTAGTATGTGCAAGGTAATGGTTTCGCATCAACGGGATGACAACATGCCACTAAAAATTACTCTGTTGTCTTAGAATTTTTTTGCTTGTGTCCATGAACTTGTATTCCCCTTTAACTGAAAAATCTCAATTGTTTGCTATCATTTTAAACATAGAGAAATCAATGGCCAAATAATGATGCACCGCCTATTTTTCTTTCTGTTCATTTGTGTGAATTCAAATGTTCCGTCTTTTGGCAGCACTTTACCTGATAAAGGAGCTCATGAATGTGCACATAAGTTACCAAAGGGTATATGGTTACCTTTTGATTTTGGAGATTCGCACCCTGTAAGTTGGTTTGTAAACATTAATTGTCTTGCCTTGAAAGCTACTATCGAACTAGTTTTATTTATTTATGACTGATGATATAGGATCTGCCGGTGCTGTATTTAAGAGGTGGAGCAATACTTCCTATAGGCCTTCCTATTAAGAATGTTGGTGAAGCAAGTTTAGAGGACAATTTATCACTACTTGTTGCACTTGATGAAAATGGTATGTTTTCTGTAACTTCTGTGTTGATAGTTTGGGTTTGTGATCTGTGGTCTATCAGGAGGTTGGTTATGTTTAGTGTCATATACAGTTATACCTACTCTTATCCGCCTTGTGAAAATATTATTTATTTACTACTTACCATTGCTAATTTGTAACGCAATAAGCACTCGCATGTGCTGCATCATATAGTCGGTTTTCAAGAGTGATTTAAAGCATTATCATATGGTGTGCATATTTTCCGTTTTGCAGCATGAATGAATTTTGTTTTACAGGTAAAGCTAATGGTGTCTTATTCGAAGATGCCGGGGATGGATACGGGTTCATACAGGGGGACTATCTGCTGACATATTATGTTGCGGAAGTCCACTCATCGGTGGTTTCGGTGAAAGTCCTAAAAACTGAAGGATCCTGGAAAAGACCAAAGCGTAACTTAAACATAAGTATTTTGCTTGGTGGAGGTGCTATGGTATGTATATTTGTTACTAATAATTTTATATCACATTATCAAATAAATATACGTCTATTTTAAGGATTTTAATTATTATTTCTGTAAACTCAGATAAGTTCGCATGGTGTTGATGGAGAAGAGGTACATTTTGTGATGCCTTTTGACGTAGAAGTTTCCACCTTGGTTGCAACAAGTAAACTTGATCTTGTGAAACGTTTAGGTAACTATCCTACCTATTTTATATGGATCTAATAATTTTGAGACTGAGTTCTTACTATAACTGCAGTTCTAATTGGCTAAATGTGCCTTTTTATGGTATCTTGTGATGGTTGTACAGAGATGATTCGTCCTTTACCTGATATAGATGAGCCATCAGGACAGGAAGGCGCAGAGGTCTCAAAAAAACTTGTTGAGTTGAAGAGTGGGGACTGGTTTCTTAAAGTTGTACCATGGATTGGTGGCCGTATTCTTTCGATGACACATCTTCCTTCTGGTATGCTTCATTTGTCTTATATGATCTTTATTACTTCTGTATATGCTGTCAGATAAATCGAGAATTTCAAGGCAGTATATATTATTGATCTACTATTGACATGCGAGTATGTATGGTGTGAAAGGGTTTTTGAAGATGTTCTTGGATGATTTAAAATTTGAGTAATGTGACTGTTGTTCGTGTATTTGTTTCACGGATGGCAGTGAATGGACTGTAAATACATCCAAAATTACCTTATTAAAGTAAGTATCACTTGCATACTGATCTTTGGCTATCTCCAGATTCCCAGTGGCTGCACAGCAGAATTGAAAGCCATGGTTATGAAGAGTACAGTGGCACTGAAAATAGATCTGCTGGCTGCACAGAAGAGTACAAGATTGTTAGGTAACACAAGTCATCATTGCGTACTAGTCTATCATTTCATTTTTTTGCTGGATACTCTTTAAGAATTTTTCGTACTCTAGTTTTAGATAGACAATAACTGCTGATAGAAAAATACAGGAGGCTTCCGGAACAATTAGGCGAGGAGGAGTCTATTTGTCTTGAAGGAGATATCAGAGGCGGACTGGTTCTTCAACGCCAGATATCAGTTCTGAAAGACAATACCAAGATTGTCCAAATTGACTCTAGCATCCAAGCAAGAAGTCTTGGGCCTGGATCTGGTGGATTCTCAAGGTGAGTGCTAGTTTTACCAGAAGATAACATCGGAAATCGCTAACTAGGAATTATTTTATGTTGCAATACAAAACACTGGTTTAAATGCCGACATGCATTGCATTTACACTAGAGAAAGTCTTCTTATATATAGCCAACGCTACGAATCGGTTCGCTGGTTTGGGAGGAAATCAGACGGCTTCTCCATCGCCCATTTTGTTTAGGTGAACAAATCCGAAACGTCCAATCACCAAACAGCAAAACCTAAGCGTGACATATTTTTGTTTGTATGTAACATCACTTGCAACAATTTTTCCGTGATGTGTAAAAGTTGCAAGAAAATATCGTAACACTTTGAATACATCCATGTAGCAAAAGCAACATCATATGCAACAGATCCCCATTTAGTTGCAGCAAAATATTGGTGAAGTGTGTCAGCATTTGCAACAAAAAACTACAACGCATCCAACATATGTGCCCCACACAAACAACAGTCAAGAAACATGTTTGCAACGTTGAAGAAATATCTTTGATGTACACACCATGAAATCGTTAGAACATGACAACAATATATGCAACAAATGTCTTGTGTGTTTCGAACATATCAAAACACCCTATACAACATCGAAACAAGCACTATGGTGATTCAGTCTCGGGTCAACAATGGAGACCTGAAAACTTAGGCGATTCAATCTCGCCACCCATATTACGAGTCGCTCGACAAGTTGCGGCTTGTCGCGCGATTGTCGGCCTGTCGCAAACTCATTGACGATAACCTGGAGCGACACGACAAGTTGAACTTGTCGATCGAAAAGTTGACTTGTCGATGACAAATCATGACTTGTCTACGTTTTTGAGTCGAGCGACTAGTTCTGGGCTGGGAAATAAAATCCTTCCCTGCAGCAGTTTCCTGTAACCATTGTTCTCCCTTACTCTTGCTCTTGATCTCCTGTACTCTCCTCTGCAGCAGTTTCCTTTTCCCCTGTCTTGTTTGCTGCATCATATCACCATGTCACCACCGGAGAATTCCCAACATCACCACCAGATACCTACTATTAGTAGCTTGTTTCCTTAGTATTTTTTTGGTAGTTACGGCTCGACTACATGTCGACAAGTCTATCACTAGTCGAGACTAGTCATGACTAGTCTGTGAGTCGGTACCCCAACGACAAGTTGCGACTCAGCGACTCATAATCCTTGCACCCATGAATGCCGCACGTCAGAGCCTCGTCGGAGTGACTCCCATGCAACCCACTCCCAATTCATCTTTCCTTTGGCCGGCTCCATGCGGGGTCTCCAAATTTTGTGCCCAAGCTCGAAGCTATACCATTGCGAGCTCATTCCTCACCTATGGAAGAAAGACAAGAGATGCACCCGCAGAGGATGGAGGGGGTGAAGGAGTTGCAGGCCGGCGGCTCATGGAGGAGTTGCGGACGGTGGAGCACAGCGGTGGCCGAATGGAGGACCAACTCCGACGGAGTATGTGTTGCCGTCCTGGAGGAACTCGGAGGCGCATGCAGGAGCACAAAGGCGCACTGCAGGTGAGGCGACCTGGGAAGCACGCACACGAGCACAACATTAGGCGGGAGGCGCGTGGGGTGACGGGTGATGCGTCACCAGTTAGTTTTAAACAATTTCCTTTATATATCATCTTAAAAGGGTAATTTTATATGTTAAGAGTGTGATCGTGCTTCACTAAAATTGTCGCATTTTATCTTTAGCCAAATGCGAGCATAATGTGAGCCATCTTGAATAGAGGCACTACTAGGAAACAGCCTATCTGTGGCGCATCAAAAGGGGACTTCTGTGGCGCATATCTTTGTCGCCACTGTTACCTCGCCACTGATAACTACTTCCTGTGGCGCATATGGATATGCGCCACAGAAGTTCCAGACTTCTGTGGCGCATTCCTTCATATGCGGCATTCCTTCATATGCGCCACAGGAAGAAATTCTGTGGCGCATTTACGTGTATGCGCCACAGATATGCCATGCGCCACTAACTATATAATTATATGCGCCACTGATTGTGTAACATGTATTCGAAGTAAAATACTTTCCTGGTGTATAATCAGGTATTTATACAGGATTTATGTTGGAGACTGTCCTAGGAGAGCCTAGAATATTCCAGGGAGTGTTAGTATATTAGTGCTGTCCTAGGAGTGCCTGGAACATTCCAGTATGTTGTAGTCTAAGTTAGTGTCCTACCTGATTCTAGAGTATTCTATAGTGTACTAGTTAAGATGTACCTAAGTTCAGCTATATATATAAGAGGGTGTGGAGGTCCAAGGGACTAACCCATCCTAGATTTTCCCCCCTAAAGACTACATGGTATCAGAGCAAGGTTCTCCTGAGAAGTGGCAATGGTGATGAAGCAGGGCTGCTCTGCTATGGCATAAGCTGAGGAAGGGGGCGCTTGGTCCTGGTGGTGGCTGGTGGTGAAACAGCGGCTAGTGGAGGAGCTCCAGGCGTTCAGGTGTGAGTGCAGACAAGGGTAGCTAGCTCAAGTGGAAAAGTGTTGGCCAGGTTGACTCGTAGGGAAGAAGGAGAAGCAAGAGAGTTGCAGCTGCTCAAAGCAGAGGTGATTGTTGTTTGCGGTGTGTGCTAGCAGAGGACAGAAGGGAGAGCTTCGTGAGCTCGTGTCTCTTAGCAAAAGCAACGGGGACCGGACGTTGTGCTGCTCCACTTTGAGGTTTCTGTGGTGGCGGACAGCTGTGTGTGTGTAGTGCAGCCAGGAGAAGTGGTCAGACAGTGCAGCTAGGAGTGGACTGTACTGCAGCGGAGGAGCGGTTTGGGTTGTGCTATAGCTACGGAGAAGAGTGTGTGCAGGCTGGACTTATAGAACAGCTGAACAGCGTTGTGGATTCAGTCTCAACAACACTGATCAATGGCGGAAAATCAAAGAATTGAGAAGCTACTTCAGAAAATGACTCAATTGATGAAGGAGATAGAAAAATTGAAAGAGTCGAAGAAGATTGCGGAAGTTCCAAAACAAGGTGAAAAAAACAACAGCCCTACGAAATTGTGTAAATCTCGCCCAAGCGGAAGAAGGTATGTCAAATCAAGCTCCTACATTAAACGGAACTTGTTCAAATTGGATACTAGATTCGGGAGCATCTGCACATGTCACGGGAAGGTGGAGTGAGTTCGCATCATATGCGCCAAATCCACCCATGCATAAAGAGACCATCCAGACAGCTGATGGAACTTATCAGCCCGTCAAAGGAGTCGGCACGGTGAAATGCACTCCGTCAATTACATTGTCTTCGGTCTTGTATGCTCCATCATTTCCAGTGAGTTTGGTGTCTATGAGTGCCTTGGTTGACGACATTGATTGTCGAATTATTGTTGACCGATACAAGTGTATAATTGAGGAGAGGACAACTGGAAGGAGACTTGGGGTTGGCATCAGGCATAAGGGGCTATGGTACTTGGATAGACATGAAACAGATGATGCATTATGCACCGCTTTGACAATTGTTGCTGGTGACGATGAAGCAAAGGTGATACTCTTACATTGTCGAATGAGCCATATGTCCTTTGATACTATGAGTAAGATATTTCCCGAGGAAATGAAGAAGGTGGATAAAGAAAAACTTGTGTGTGATGCTTGTGAATATGGAAAACACACAAGGACATCATATGTGAGTCGTGGACTCCGAAGCACGTCGCCTTTTGTGTTGATTCACTCTGATGTCTGGACTTCTCCTATGGTCTCTATTAGTGGAATGAAGTACTTTGTCACCTTCATTGACTGTTACTCGCGGATGACTTGGATATATCTCATGAAACAAAAAAGTGAGGTGCTTAGTTGTTTTAGGGACTTCTATGCATATATCCAAAATCGTTTCAACATTGGTATTCAAATTATCAGGACTAATAATGGGACAGAGTATGTGAACCATGAATTTGGCAACTTTCTTTCAGAAAAAGGAATACTTCATCAAACTTCATGCCCTGATACTTCTCCACAGAATGGAGTAGCTGAGAGGAAGAATCGACATCTGCTAGAGGTAGCTCGATCACTTATGTTTACTATGAATGTGCCAAAATTCTTATGGAGTGAAGCAGTTATGACTGCTACTTATCTCATCAACCGAATGCCATCAAGAATTCTTGGGATGAAGACCCCATATGAAATGATCTTTGGTAAAAATGAGTTCATTGTTCCACCAAAGGTGTTTGGGTGTACATGCTTTGTCAAGACCATAGACCTTCGGTAGGAAAATTGGACCCACGTGCTGTGAAGTGCATCTTCATTGGATACCCATCTGGACAAAAGGGCTACAAGTGTTGGAGCCCTAGTGAGCGGAGAACATTTGTTAGCATGGATATGACATTTAGAGAGTCCGAGCCGTTCTACGGAGAGAAGACGGACCTCAGCTCGTTGTTTGACTTTGACTCTCCTAGCACAATTGATGCTAGTCGAGAGGGGGAGACTGAACTGTTGAGGACAAAGGAAGATGAACAATCGAGAGTTGTTGTTGGTTCAATTCCATCTCCTGCAAGTGAAGATAGATGGAGAAAGCCAAATGAGGAAGAAAACTTAAAAGTGTATACACGGAGAAAACCACAACATGAGCAGCAGCAACAGGCTCCTACAGCAGGTGACACACAGGTGCAGGGGGAGCAACATGCTCCAACAAGTGGTGGAATTGTTGAATCGACCGAGGGCGCGGCTCCTACAACAGGTGACACACAGGTGCTGGGGGAGCAACATGCTCCAACAAGTGTTGAAATTGTTGAATTGACTGAGGGCGCAGGTCCATCTAATACGAGAGATTCAATGGACTTGCCCATTGCCTTAAGAAAAGGAATCCGAGTTGGAGCTACAAAACCTCCAAATTGGTACCGAGATGAGCATGACATAGCTAATTATGTATCATATACATCTCTATCAACAAACTACTTGGCCTTCATTGCATCATTGCAACCCGTGGTGATCCCAAGAGACTGGAAAGTAGCAAAACAAGACCCAAAGTGGCGCGAGGCCATGATAGAGGAGTTAAATGCTCTCGAAAAAAATAAAACTTGGGAACTTGTACATCTTCCAGCAGGAAAGAGAGCTGTTGGGTGTAAATGGATTTACACTGTGAAACAAAATCCAGAAGGGAAAATTGAAAGGTACAAGGCAAGACTAGTTGCCAGAGGATATAGTCAAACATATGGGATTGACTATGATGAGACATTTGCGCCGGTGGCAAAGATGAACACAGTGAGGATCCTAATCTCTTGTGCAACTAACTTTGGGTGGCCTTTGCATCAGTTGGATGTCAAGAATGCATTCTTGCATGGAGATTTACAGGAGGAGGTATACATGGAGATCCCACCTGGTTTCTCCACTCCTAGAACATCAGGAAAGGTATGCAGGTTGAGAAAATCTCTATACGGCCTCAAGCAATCTCCACGGGCATGGTTTGATAGATTTAGACGAGTTGTATGTGGTATGGGATATAAGCAGTGTAATGGGGATCATACGATGTTCTATCGGCACTCAAATAGCCAGATTACAATCCTTGCTGTATATGTTGATGATATCATAATCACGGGAGATGATGCGATGCAGATATCACGGCTGAAAGACAACCTACGCAAGGAATTTGAGGTAAAGGATCTTGGTCAACTCAAGTACTTTCTTGGCATAGAAATTGCTAGATCTCCCGAAGGGATTGTGCTCTCCCAGCGGAAGTATGTTTTGGACTTGCTTAGTGACACGGGCATGCTTGGGTGTCGGGTTGCATCAACACCTATCGACCAAAACCACAAATTATGTGCCGAATCTGGTGATCCAGTGGATAAGGAGAAGTACCAGAAGCTTGTTGGAAGACTCATCTATCTATGTCACACAAGACCTGATATTTCATATGCAGTGAGTGTAGTGAGTAGATACATGCATGATCCTAGGAGTGGACACTTGGATGCGGTCAATCAAATCCTCCGGTACTTGAAAGGTAGTCCAGGAAAGGGACTATGGTTCAAAAGGAATGGTCATCTAAATGTGGATGGGTATTGTGATGCTGACTGGGCAAGTTGCTTGGATGATAGGAGATCAACTTCTGGTTATTATGTGTTTGTGGGGGGAAATTTGGTGTCATGGCGAAGTAAGAAGCAGCAGGTGGTTTCAAAGTCGACAGCTGAAGCTGAATATAGAGCTATGTCGCAAGGTTTGAGTGAGATGTTATGGGTGAGGAATCTTCTTTCAGAACTGAAAGTGTTGAGAAAAGGCCCGTTAAATTTGTGGTGTGACAACAAGTCGGCGATCAACATCGCAAACAACCCCGTTCAACATGATAGAACCAAGCATGTGGAGATTGATCGCTTCTTCATAAAGGAGAAATTGGATGACGGTATAATTAAGATAAATCATGTAACCTCTAGCGAGCAAATTGCAGACTGTTTAACTAAAGGATTAGGAAATAAAGAGTGTAGTTCAGCTTGTAACAAGATAGGAATGATAGATATCTATCACCCATCTTGAGGGAGAGTGTTGGAGACTGTCCTAGGAGAGCCTAGAATATTCCAGGGAGTGTTAGTATATTAGTGCTGTCCTAGGAGTGCCTCGAACATTCCAGTATGTTGTAGTCTAAGTTAGTGTCCTACCTGATTCTAGAGTATTCTATAGTGTACTAGTTAAGATGTACCTAAGTTTAGCTATATATATATAAGAGGGTGTGGAGGTCCAAGGGACTGACCCATCCTAGATTTTTTCCCCTAAAGACTACAATTTATATAGGATTTATCCAGATGAGTATAAAATACATTGCACAAGTAGTAGATGCATGAAAACCGACATATATATAATACAAACACTTAGAGCCCGATTGAGATAGATATATAGTGTCAAGTGCCAAATTTTTACACAAGCGCCGAATACAAAGTTCATATCATCTCACATTACAAATATGAAGTGGCCACCGCCGCCTACACTAGGATCAAATAGAATACAACTGTGATAATGGTGAGCAAGAGCATTAGCTCGACCAATATCTTCACCCGGTTCTTCTTCCACATGTGGTTCCTCCACTTGGCTATCGCCTCCTCTCTAGTCGCGTATCCTTTGTAGATGTTGCCGCTGAACTTGTTCACTTGTTTGTGGCAATCCTTTCACTCCTCGTAGACTCCTGGAACCCTACCCATGTACACCACATACCACCTCGTCGCCATCTCTATAGACGACAAGGCATATTAGTAAAAATACAACGAAAAGAATGAATAAAGGGTTCACATCCATATATATATATGTTCATAGAATATAAAGGGTTCACCTCGGTGTAGAATCTGTAACCGTTTATGTCGTATGACTGATAGGTCCTTAGGTTGTGCCCTGGGCCCTGCGACAAGGAGAATATGAGTTTTTGATCTTCCGTAGAAGGCGTCTGTGGGGGATTGTCCAGTTGCCTTTTCTTGAACCAACCCGTGAAGCTAGAGTTGTGCTCTCTGGTTACGTCTCCCTTCTTCCTCGGCCGGCCCTGGTCGACGTACTCCTGCTCGATTAAGCTTCTGTGATCTTTGACCCAAGGGCCGACCACTTCAATGTGTTGTAGCGCGACTCGGTGTGCCCTTTCAAAATCAGTGCGTCGACCATCAATGCCGACATGTAGTGAGCGGCAGCCCTCACGGTGACCATATCCACCGAGCCTGCCGAGGTGCTTCTTTGTGGGTATTCCAACATCCTCGTTCTCGGTGGTTAGATAATTCTGGCAGAAGGAGATGCACTCGTAGATCAGAAAGCCCTTGGCTATGCTTCCATCTGGACGAGACCTGTTGCGAACGAATCCTTTGATGACACCGTTTAGCCTTTCAAATGGCATCATGTTGTGCAGGAATGTCGGCCCGAGCTGGATGATGTCGTCCACGACATGTACAAGCAGATGCACCATGATGTCGAAGAATGCGGGCGGGAAGTAAATCTCAAGCTCGCATAGTATCATCACGATCTCTTCCTGTAGCCTGTCAAGCTGCTTCACACCGATCGACTTCCTAGATATGACGTCGAAAAAGTTACAGAGGCCAAACAACGTCTCACGGACATGCTCGTCCATTATCCCACGGATCGCAACAGGGAGTATCTGCGTCATCAGCACGTGACAGTCGTGAGACTTCATACCGCTGAACCTCTTCTTCGCCACGTCCAGATATCTGCTTATCTTCCTCGAGTAACCGTGAGGAACTTTCACTCCTAAGAGGCACCTGAAAAACTGCTCGAGCTCCTCCAGACTCAGAGTGAAGCAGGCAGCGCGAAGCACCACCTCATTCTTCTTAACTCTTTTGCGGCAACCTTGAGTCCCTTCCTGATGATGATGATGATGTCAGGGTACTGAAGATCTTTCTTTATGCCAAGCAATTTAAGGTCCTTTCTTGCTTTCGGCCCATCCTTGGTCCTCTCCGGCATGTTCAGTAGAGTGCCAAGCAGACTCTCGGTAACGTTCTTCGTGATGTGCATTACATCGAGGCTATGGGGAGTGTGAAGGACCTTCCAATACGGCAGGTCCCAGAAAACAGACCTTGCTTTCCATACACCCAGCAGCGGCTTTGTCCTCGGTCGTTTTTTTCCGGGCGCAGGGCAATCTACCCAATTATTCAAAAGCTCCTCGATTTCTTCGCCGCTCCTCGGACGCGGGGCTCTTTCGAGCTCGTCCTTACCATTGAACAGGTCACCATGTTTTCTCCACGGGTGATCCATGCGGAGCCACTTTCGAGTACCTTGGAACGCGGTTTTCGAAGACCCGGGATCCCTTGGTAGCTGGAGATGCGGTGTCTCATCCATGCACTTGACGCATGCATTGTGTCCGTGGTTCACCTGGGCCGATACATATGCGTAACCAGGATAGTCCTGCACGGTCGTGAGCAACACGGCTCTCAGATGGAAATATTCTTTAGTGTAGGCGTCCCACGTACGGGCCGGCGTCTCCCACAAGCTGGCTAACTCCTCTCTCAATAGCCCGAGATACAGATGCATATCGATACCTGGTTGTTTCGGTCCCTGAATAAGAATGCTCATGTGTACATACCTTTGCTTCGTGCATAGCCACGGGGGGAGGTTGTATGGCCATACAAACACGGGCCAGGTGCTATGCGTGCTACTCTGGTTTCCAAAAGGATTGAGTCCATCGGTGCTCATACCCAGCCTGACATTCCTTGCATCGCTCCCGAACTCTTCGAACTCGATGTCTAATGCGTTCCACTGGCTAGCGTCTGAAGGGTGTGTCAGGATCTTGCCCTTCTCTGGATCATCTTCGGGTTTCTCTCTTTTCGCGTGCCATTGCATGAGCTTTGCTTCTTTAGGATCTACGAAATATCGCTGCAGACGAGGGGTGATAGGAAAGTACCATACCACTTTTTGAGGAACTTTCTTGTTCCCTCTCTTGTACCGTCCTTGGCCACACACCGGACAAGTGGCTCTATCCGCGTACTCGTTCCGATAAAGTGCACAATCATTGATGCATGCGTGGTATTTAATGTGTGGTAGGTCGAGAGGGCACACGATTTTCTTGGCCTCCTCGATACTTGTTGGCAATGTGTTCCCCTTAGGAAGTTGGTCGTGCCAGTATTCCATGTTCGCGTTGAAGCTCACATCGGTCCATTTGTGTTCGGCCTTCATCTCGAGAGCCTTGAGCGTTACACTCAAACGTGTATCCTCGGGGCGACCCAGGATACAATGGAGTCATCCCGTCTACCTCCATTTGGGCCAGCTTGGCTTTCTCTCTGGCTGCAGCTTTGTCGTTGCTCGTCTCCTTGAGGAGCAGTTCTTGAACATGAGGGTCCTGCAAGATCGAAGTTAGCAGCGTCTGTGTGTTCGCGTCTTCTCCTTCATGATCATGCCCGTCGTCATCTCCTTCTCCATGCTGATCATGCCCGTCGGCATCTCCTTCGTCATGATGATCATGCCCGGTAGACTCTTCGTCTTCTCGCTCGCCCACGTCTTCGTGACCACCACCATGTCCTGCCGGCGCCTCATTGAGGTCGCGCATGAAACCGCGCCTAAGCAGGTGACCCTCCAATTGTCCAGATTCAAGGTCGATCCAGCGCTGCAGTTTGCATGTTCGACATGGACATCTTATCATGGTCTTGTTGTTCAGAATCATGTCCTCCTTCGCGCCTTTCTTGTACCTAGCAATTCGACCTTTGCTCATCGTGAGGACCATGGTTGCCTGAGCGGTCAAAATAGAGAATATAGGTGAGAACCACACCATATGAACATACACATGCATGAATGCTAGCCGGAAAAATTTCGGCATGACCTTTCCTAAAATTAGGACATATGGGTAGTGCAAAAATTTGCCGAAATGGAAATGAATCAACATTTCGGCAAACATCGATGCAACCACACCGGCCGGGCCTGACAACAAGAAAACAACAAAAAACTTCCTCCCATTGCAAACATTCATGCACCACACACAAGCATCGTCTCGCCATGGATCACACACACACTGCCCGCGCGACAAGCTTCACCTACATGTTCATGATGACCAAGTACTCACCTAGCTATAGTAGACACAATAATAGCGAGACGAGACCGCGTGATGAGAGAGTATGAACAAATAGATCTACAATGCAAGTTGGTGGAGAGGAAATTAGTAAACAAATAGAGAGATGTGAGAGGGAAAAGTAAGGAACTTTTAGATCTAGAAGTTGGAGCGAAGCTTCTACTTACCAATTTATGGATTAAAGTAGGTTTAGATATAAGAAAATGGAGAAACTATGGGCAAGATGGGGTGTGAGGGAGGAGGAAGACGAGTTGGGAGGAGGTAGAGATGTGAAATGGGTGGTGGTGGGATAGATAGATAAAAAAGCTAGCTTATGTCACCTTTTTAACATATGGATCTGGACGTCCTCATCTGTGGCGCATTTCTACCATGTGCGCCACAGAAGTGGATGAATTAGATTCCCTCTGTGGGGCCCACCCCCAAGTTCTGTGGCGCATGTTGACATATGCGCCACAGAAGTGAAACACATCTGTGGCGCATATATCAACATGCGCCACAGAACTTGGGTGAATTAGATTCCGTTGTGGGGCCCCCCTCCATGTTCTGTGGCGCATGAGTAAATATGCGCCACAGAAGTTTCCTCTTCTGTGGCGCATATTACAGAATGCGTCACAGAACTTGGATCATCCCCCCCGCCGGCTGGTCCCACCAATCTTCTGTGGCGCATGCTCTGGAAAATGCGCCACAGAACTACCAAACTTCTGTGGCGCATGCTTTCCAGTGCGCCACTGATGTCTTCCTGTGGCGCATAGATTGGCTCATGCGCCACTGAACATGTTGTCTATCTATAAGCTGTTTCCTAGTAGTGAGGTCGCTGAACTGCTTAATAGACATGTTTTGCCAGCCCTAATCATTTGTTTTTTCCTCTGAAGGTTGGTGTGCTTGCGAGTCCGTCCTACTTTTACGCTTCTACACCCAACAGAGGTTGTTGTTGCTTTCACGGCTATCAATGGTTCAAAGCAAGAGATCTCCTTAGAATCTGGAGAAGTGAGACTAGAGGGAGACCTACGACCCAACGGTAAATTTCGGTTGCTCTGCACCACGTTTGGAGATTCTTGTTGCTTCACCATCATCTTTGTGCCGATTCTTTAACCCATATTCTGGCGAACTCATTGATCAGGGGAGTGGATGCTGGTGGATAAGTGTTCGGGGCTGAGCATGGAAAAACCGTTTCGATCGCGGTCAGGTTAGCAAATGTTTGGTGTACTGGGGATTCGATGGTCTGAAGATGGAGCTCTGCTCCGAGGAGAGGCCGGTTTCAAAGGATACACCATTGAGGATCTGCCACCAGTATGAGGTGACACAAACACGCCAAATCGAAACTCGGTACTAGGTACGAGCAATGCTTTTGGAACTTGTGTACGTTGTTGCTAAGCACCTCCCGTAACTTGTTTGTAAATAATGTCATGCCTGCTACTGTACATGGCTGGGGATTGTTGGCCTCATTGATATTTGAGGTACAGTATGTTTGAGAATGCATACGGTGGGTGAATCAGTATCAAAATTTGCTCCTGGAATAATCCTATGGAAAATTATTCTACTCCTCAGTAGAGGTTGACACTAGTGCACTGAAGGTGATCCTCCAGTGCTCTCTCTAGCTTGTGAACTTTTCGAACGGTGTGCTCGTGTTCCGTACTTCCACGGACGGATCGTCTGCGTTCCATCGACTTTAGCTGGGCTGCCCCACATCTCCCGAGAACTCTGGCCTGTCTACCAACTTTCGAACACCAGCCCATCAGTCAGATTTAAACCGCCCCCGCTCGCTCCGTCCCCGTCTGCACGGACGCGGCCGACACAGACGACGCCCTCCTCCTCCTCCTCCTTGGTCGGCAGCACCAACGGTGAGAGGATCAAAGCTTCCGTAGACAGCGGAAGGCAGTTCTGCTTCTGTTTTTTCCCTTTCTAATTTCAGTATGTACTCACACACAACAAGGCAAACGGTTCGATATGGAGGCATCCATTTGTATTATTTTTTGGCAGACTCACGGAGCCGCAAAAATGGCACAGCTGGAAAAAAATGGCACCTCGATCTGGTGAAGCTTCGGAAAATCTGCAGCTACCTCAAGGTTATGCAGTAACTGTTTCAATTAAAATACTAGTGTCAATGTGTCGTCAGGTTAGTGCTTGCTCCTACATCAAGTGTGCTTCTTCTCCTTTTCACTCTTCGGCAGGGGAAATACAGAAATGAATAAAATCTTGGATCGTCTGCTCTGCAATAGCAATAGCAGCAGCGGCCTGCCTCGTCGATCAGGGAACTAGCTAGTGTGCATCCAAGGCAAAACAACAGAATGCTGAGATGTGCTCAGTTGTGGCTAGGGATATGGCCCCTAGGACCGTAGTAATCCACATGGATATCGCTTTCAGGCCGCCTGTGTCCTGCTCTATCGTCCTCTCCAGAAATGCTCCCCTCCACTTCACCTGAGGAAGCCACTGCCCCTTCTTCCCCAGATTTCTGTAACCGTACGACACACACACAAGTTAGTTAGAAACGATCGATTCACGACAAGATACATCGAACCATTGTGCAATGTGCGCATAAAAAAAAACCAAATGCCAGCCGCATTCACTTACATTGAACAACATCTGGTTGCGGAGTGCTGCTTGAGTCTCTCCATCCAGCCTGATGCCCTGGACTGTCGCCACCGTCAGGAGCAGAACCAGGGCAGATGTAACCAGTGGCAAGGAGGTCTTCATCTGACTCAGATCTTGGAAAAATGGAGATTCCAGAGACAAGAGTCCTTCCTTCAGGCCAACTCAGATGAACAGAACAGCAAGGAGGTGTGGATTTTGTAGCTGGAAGAAGCATTTGACTCCGAGATCATGTATATATATAAACACCTTGGCTTAACAAGTCCAACCTGGCCCCATAATTGTTGTACTCGTGTCTGTAATGAAAGGGCTGTCTAAAGTACCAATGCAGGATTGACCATAGTTTATGATATATTTGCCATGCTTTGGACAAGTATGTCTGCCCAGATTATGGATTATGTTTATTTAATTAGGCCATTGCCCCCTGGATTGGGTGCCAGTGTCATGCTTGGAAGTACCAGGTGGGTTTAAGAATCTGGTCAATGCTCTACTTGGTCCCAAGTGCAATGCACATCAGCTCCTGGAAAGTTGCATGCATGTCTCTCAACAAATGTTGTACTCCTACATATTTGCTCGCGCACTCCTACACACGAGTTAGTTTACTGCAGGCATGCAAATTAAAGGAAGTACAAGTTTACATCCAAACCTAGTCGGACAAAAAGATTTCATGCCTTGTGCAATTTGTCACTGTTCATCTGAGCTTCATCACTTTACTTGAGCCCTAGTGGGATTTTTATTTTTAAATAAAAGGAAAGCCCTGGTGGGACTAACTCCTCAAACATGTAACTTGTCCCACCAGAAGTCTATGAATAGTTAGTTATGGGGGCGACTCTAGTTTAGGGGCGACCCGGACAGGCAACCGTACGGAGCTGTTGGCTGCCACTTCTGGGTGTTTTCATCGCCAGAGAGTGATGGAGAGGCTCCCTCATCTCGGTCCTCTCACTCTTTGGCTAGATCCCAGCGGTATCGTTATCATTCGCCAACGTCGGTGATCTACCGGGATCTCCTCGAGTTTTCATGAGAGACTACAAAGCGAATGGAGAAGCACACAATGAAGAAACTAGTTGACATGGCGTCGATCTCGTGTGCGTTGACAGTTAGCGAGAGTGCAGAGGGATCACCAGTGTCCAATATGGAGGGGGCATCGCAACTACAGTCAGCTCCGAGTCCTCGGCTTACGGTGCCCGTACCCACGGTGTCCACCTGAGAGATGAGTTGGATCCTGAAAAGCATGGACAATCATTTGGAGAAGGCGAATGACGCCGGAGAGGAGATGATGCTATTGATACACAATGAGATGTTGTGAAAATATTTGATTGTATTGCATTGAGCCTCTTGGGCTTTTTATATAGAAAGTACAAGACTTGTAGGAAAAAACCTTATAGAGATAGATTCAGATTACAGTCCTAAACTACCAAATATAGTGTGGTCGTGATATACCCTACCCCCCCTGAAGGGTTCCACAGCAGAAAACAAAAAATTTCCTACGTTGGAACCTCCTAACGCCCAAGATCTATCTATGTAGTAATGCAGTAACAGACGGAGCATATAGAATACATACCCTTGTAGACCGTACGCGGTTAACGTTCCGAGGGAAACGTGGTTAAAGTAGTCGAAGCCGTAGCCGACCTCAAGGTCGCGATGCTCCTTGCAGGTCACCCCTTGCTCCTTCTTCATCGTGTAGCAGCTCCAGCTCACGACATCCAATGTGCCTCAAGTGAGGCCCCTCGTGGTTTCGTACACATACGGTGTACGATGACGACCTCCGACTCCTTGATCCCTGTCGAGAGTGCGGAAGTAGATCTCCGCCTTGGAATCCCTGCAGCGCAACGACGTGCTGCAGGTGCGGTGTCTCATGCTCGGACAATCCTTACTTGGGACCGTACCAACGCATGGAGATGAGAGAGAGAGAGAGGAAATGAGAAAGTCAACCAAAGGACTTCTCCAAATATTGGTGTGTCAATTCCCACCCATGGGCACCCCTTTATATAGGGAGAGGGGGTGTGCCCTCCCCTTTGGGTTTCCCATGTGGGACTAAACAAGGGAGAGAGGGGGAGGCGCATGGGCCTTCATGGGCCAGCCGGCCTAGGGTGGGCCCACCCTGCGCACAGCCCTAGACTGGACGGGTGGGCCCCCTTGAGGTGCCTGGGCCTTGGCCCTTGGCCCTTCCCTCCTTCGGTTTTTCCTAATGGGCCCTTTTTCCTTAGAAAGTTTGGCCCATTAGTGGAATACCCCTTCAAATTAGATTTTAATATTATATTTAATATTAATTACATTAATTAATATCTAAATACATATTACAAAATCCGATTTGACCCGAAACACCTTTCAGTTCCCTTTCGATTTCCGCCGAACGACTTCGGAACTTTCCCGGAACGATTTCGGTTCTCTCACGGAACTTTTCCGGTTTCCTTTTCTCTTTCATATGGTGATTCCAACTTACAGAGGATCTCTAGCTCATCGTACCCTTAAGTGTATTTTCCCACGGCTCGGGAATGGCACAGACATGATCTCCATCAATGATCAATAGCAGGACCGGGATGCCCATATTGACCCCTGTGCATTCCACGATGACAATGTCGTTTGAACCGTAAGCAGTCGTTTCCCATTCCCTTTGCCACTTGATACCTAGTTCATCCGAGATTTGATCTATGGTATCTCCATACCTTCGTTCGATCCCGTTACCGATGAACTTGTTTTCTCGTTTCCGTGTCGTTGCATTCTGTGACCCAGTCACACGCTTGCAAGCTTCATTAATGCAACGTCACCGAGATGGCACATATGTATCTATCCGTCACATGGATTGGCAAATCCTGGTCTTGATATATACTCCTCTACGCGCTCCTTTGGGAAACCTGAGTAGCACCTTTTTGATCACCCAGTCACGGAGTGATACTTGATAACCATCTAAGCTCCCTCCGGAACCGTGAGTTGCATTATCTCATAGTCTAAGGATAGGTCGCGAGGTTTCCTTAGTTTTATCATTAATGGTAAACTTTGTAACTAGATCTCATTAAGATACAACTAGTTGGGTTGTTTGTCTATCACATCATTCAACTAATGATGTGATCTCATTGTCAATTGGCATAAATGCCCATGATCTTGAAACCCTAGATCATCCTCATGACCAATGAACTAGTTCGCTAGAGGTAACTAGAGACACGGTTTGTTTACATATCACATGTGTATTAACGTTTCGTATTAATATAGTTATAGCACAGTATAAAACTATTACGAACTAATTGAGATATGACAATAAAAACTTATTTATTATTTGCCTTTAGGGCATATCTCCTTCATCCCCCACCACCACCAGCCATGTGCGATGTCGAACCCTTCCCACGCACACGATTTACTTAATAATCATGTATGTGTGGGTAAGAAGGTTGGTCGCCCACCCACCGCGGGTAGAGAAGGTTTGGTTAATCGTGTGGGATGAGACATTGCAGCCCTGCGCGATCTGTACTAATGAGTAGTTTAGGACCAAACGTATACTTTTTCTGAAAGAAATGGGACTGAAAATGAGATTTTTCAACGATATTGCATATACGGGGTAGACTTGGCACGTAGTCCTGTCACTCATGATGGCTGCTTTGATGTATGCTGCGAGGTAGGGTTGCAAGTGGCACAACATATGCGGGGCGGATTTATTTTCCAATTGGTACGATTCATAGCCGTCGTATAATTTGTTCTGTCCATCCTATTTCACGGGTCAGTGCCCGCTTGTGCAACCCTAGTGCAAGCAGGGATGCATGCTCACCATGAGCCACACGGCTTGAGCTAGCAGGGTTTCGCTGCATTACTCTGTCGTGTCATACCGGTCATGGTATAGTTGTAGGCAGAATATGCATCGCCGTGTCCGACTCGATCTGTAAATGTAGAGATTCCTACGGCAGTTGAGTTTGGTAAGTTACAAACCAAACTTGGAGTACAAGTTGTATGTAAATTGTATTTCGGTCTTTGACCGCACATATAAACACGAAGGCAGGCCAAATCAAAGGCAACACTTAACACCCTTTTCTATATGGTATTAGAGCCAAGAGGTCCCAAGTTCAAAACCATGCTCAAGCAGTTTAAAAACAGATTATGTGGCCTTCAGCAACCCACGCTAAGGACTAAAATAACCTAGACGTGAGGGGGAGTGTTAAGTATGGTATTAGATCCTCTTCTTCCTCTACACATCTAAACCGTAACCAATCTACGAATCTCATCCACCCATGGCGACAACATGCTCATCATCTTCGGAGGCACCGTCGTGAATCCGTTGGTGGGACGGTGCATGAGAAGCTCACCAGTAAGAACTATATGGTGTGGAGGGCGGTCGTCCTTCCTGTGGTCCGTGGTGCTTGTCAGATCAGGTATCTCAATGGATCGATCAAGGCACCACCAAAAAAGCTAACCATCGAGAGTAAGGTCGACAACAAGAAGACCATCACTGAGGTGGAGAATCCCGTCTATGCGGTATGGATTGAGAAGGATCACATGTGCTTACATACCTCCTTCAGTCTTTATCTCGTGAAATCCTGGTGCATATCACTGAAATCAAACGGTGTACAAGGCCTGGGCGGTGATCCATACCATGTAGGTGTCACAATCACGCGCACGGATCATGTTCATGTGGTGTTCCGTCCAAGAGCCGAAGAATAGGGAGCACATGGCGATGGTGTACTTTAATAAGGTGAAGGCTCTAGTCAATGAGCTTGCAACCACCGAAAAGAAGATGGATGAAGACGACATCATCAACATTGTCCTTAATGGACTCGACACATAATTCAACCCGCTCGTCGAGGCGGTGTTGGCATGGATTGACCAGGGGATCACCCTTGGCGAGGTGTACGCCGTGCTGTAGGCGGTCGACGCGCTTCTTCGGGCATAGAGTGCTGATGCTACTGGTGGTGGCTTCTCCATCAACTTATCCTCTCATAGTGGCTACAGTGGTGGTCGCAGTAATGACGGGAACTGTGGTGGCTACAATGGTGGTCGTGGCAATGATGGCCACTTCTATGATGGGCACAACACTCAAGGAGGAGGCAACTACAACTACAACTACCCTAACTCCTATGGCAATGGTGGAGGATGGGGCGGTGGTGGTCGTTATGGCGACAACAAATCACAGCAACAACAAGGTAATCGTCCCTGCTATACCGGTCCACCTTGTCAAATTTGCACCAAACCAGGGCACCCTGCCAACAAGTGTTTCAAAAGATACAACAAGTCCTTTGTGACCCCCGAGCCTCAAGCAAATCCAACAACCACAACCTCACATGGAGTGGATCCTCACTGATGAAGGATATATACCCTAGAGGCCAATAATAAAGTTGCTTTATTGATATATCTCTAATGTTCATAATAGTTTTGTATCATGCTATAACTATATTAAGTGAAAACATTAATACATGTGTGGTATATAAACAAATCAAGTCCCTAGTATCCTCGAGTACTAGTTCGTTGGACAGCTGATGATCGAGGTTTCCCGATCATGGACTTATTAACGTCAACCGACAACAAGGTCACTTCATTATATGAATGATGTGATGGACACACCCGACCGTAGTATTGTAATGTGATCCAGTCACAAAGCTCAACACTGCAATATCTAGCACAACGTAGTAACTTAGTCCTTTGACCGTGAGATCATATTTAATCACTATCTCCCGTGGTTGCTTTCATCACATCAACCATCACACCGTAACAGGGTGACCATAAAGGTGTGTATTGGTTATTCCAAAGGAATAGGTTGAGGCGTATGTATCAAGATTGGGATTTGCATATCCGAGTGACGGATAGATACTCTGGACTCACTCGGTGAGATTACATCAATGAGCTTGCAAGCATATGACTAGATCACGAGGATGTAATATCACGGGAACGAGCAAACGTGTTTATCAGTAACAAGATCAAACTAGGTATGTCGATACCAGAGATTAGGTCTTGGAAAAGGTATCGTAGTGCAAAGGGAATGAGACTTAACGTTTAAAAAGTTCAAGCGATCAATCAATTTGTGGAATGTGAAGGGGCTATTATGAGTTTCTAGACACCGATGGTGGTCATTGACCGGAGAGATATCTCGATCATGCCTGTGCATACCCGAACTATAAGGGTGTCACGCTAAAGGGTAGAGACGCTAAGGGTTGATCTGCGATCGTAAGAGAAATAGGAAGAAAAGAGAGAACTAAAAATGTTCTGGAGAGATACCGAAGTGTTTGAAAGTTGTTCGGAAGGCTTTTCAAATAAAAGGGAATTAAATAAGAGGTATTTAATATTTAACTAATTGAATTAATTATTAAATACATTGTTTAAATAAATAAAAATGGGCAAAGCCACCTACATGGGCCCTCCCTGGAGGGGAGAGGGGTTGTCGACCCTTGGAGGGCTTGGGGCGCGCGGGGTGGGGATGCTCCCACCACCTCCGGCCCTAGGTGGGCTTGGCGCGTGGGTGGGGCCCAGCCCCCCACCGCCGGCCAACTCCTCCACCTCCTCCTAATGTTTAGTCCCACCCTGGGACTTAAAGGGAGGGTGTGCCTAGTTTTCCCTATATAATGGGGGAGACCTCCAAATCTCATACCATCAATTGGCTAGTTTCATTCTCTCTCCCTATCATGCCTATTCCCAAGTTAGGAACATGCGCTACGAGGTAGAGACGTACTTCTCCATCATACGCATGTTGACGTGCAATTGGAGTCGGTCTAGATCTTCTTTCGATGCCTTGCTGGGCCGAGTCCCGGGGGACGTCTTTACACCAGACGTGTGTAAAACTTTGGAAGCACTGCCACTTGTGGTGCTAGACGCTTGAAGCCTTCTAGACCTTGAGGTTAGTGGAGATATGCCCAAGATGCAATAATAAAGTGGTTATTATTATATCTTTGTATTTATAATGAATGTTTACATCACATGTTATAATTGTATTAATAGGAAACACTAATACTTGTGTGTTTTGTAAACGTAAAAGAGTCCCTAGTAAGCCTCTTGTTAAGACTAGCTTGTTGATTAATAGATAATCATGGTTTCCTAATCATGGACATTGGATGTTATTAATAACAAGATCATATCATTAGGAGAATGATGTGATAGACATACACCCATAGTAAGCATAGCATAAGATCAAGTCATCAAAGTTTGTTTTGCTACAAGCTTTCAAATACATAGTAACGTAATCCTTTGACCATGAGATTATGTTAATCACCATCATCGGATGAGTGCTTTGATGATATCAAACGCCACTTCGTAACTAGGTAGTTATAAAGATGGCATTGGGTATTCTAAAAGTATTTGTTGAAGCGCATAGATCAAGATATGCTTTGGGCCCTCTCAGTGGAAAATGTCATCCAATTAGCTTGCAAGCATGTGACTAGGTCACAAGGGATAGATATGCTCTGGGCCCTCTCAATGGAATGTCATCCAATTAGCTTGCAAGCATGTGACTAGGTCACAAGGGATGTCATACCACGATACAAGTAAAGAGTACTTATCAGTAAGGAGGTAGAACTAGGTATGGAGATACCGATGATCAAACCTCGGATAAGTAGAGTATCGCGTGACAAAGGAAATCAGTATCGTATGTTAATGGTTCTTTCGATCACGAAGTCATCGTTCAATATGTGGGAGCCATTATGGATCTCTAGGTATCACTATTGGTTATTGATCCGAGAGGTGTCTCGATCATGTCTACATAGTTCGCGAACCGTAAGGTGACACTTAAGGTTCGATGTTATTTAAGTAGATATGGAATATGAGTTGGAGACCGAATGTTGTTTGGAGTCTCGGATTGGATCCAGGACATCACGAGGAGATCCAGAATGGTCTGGAGAATAAGATTCATATAATGCAAGTCACTTTTGGGGGTTCAGAAAATTTCTGGAGTTTTTGTTTGGAGCTTCTAGAAGGTTTCAGAAGGTTATGGAATGTTCTAAAGAAGATAAAATCCCAAGAAATAGGGGATAACACTTGGGGTAATTCTTCCCTCCTTCCCTCATGCACCGACCCTAGGGAGTGGGGCCAAGGGGCGAAACCCTAGTCCGCCCCTCTCTATATAAGGAGGGGAGAGGGGAGCCTCCCCCTTGCCCCTTTTCTCCCAACCATAGCCGCCACCCTCCTCCTCCTTCCTCCTGCTCCGGCTTAGGCGAAGCCCTGCAGGATTTCTCCTCCACTACCACCACCATGTCGTTGTGGTTCTGGGATTCCGAGGGGATCTACTACCTCTGCTGCCCGCTGGAACAGGGAGAGGAAGGTCTACATCGACTACGTACGTGTGACCGAGTGCGGAAGCGCTGCCAGAACACGGTGCCGAAAGGATCGTCTACTCGATCTTGAGATCGGCAAGTGATCGACTATATCAACCACGAGATCCGATCTCGCTCAAGGATTTGAATCTACAAGGGTTAGTTCTCATCTATCTCGTTACACCTATCTCGTAGATTAGATCTTGGCTTTTCCATAGATTGGATCTTGGTTTTGTTCATTCTTGCGGTAGCATTTTTTGTTTTCCCTGCTATGAACCCTACAGTGGTATCAGAGCCGTGTCTATGCGTAGATCTGTTGCACGAGTAGAACATAATGGTTCTGTGGGCGTTAATTCTTTTGTTGTCGTTTGCATCACGTGTACTTTGTATCTTGCGGGATGGTGGGATGAAGCAGCCCGGGTTAACCTTACATGTCATCGCACATCAGACTTGTTCCACGCTCGACGTGCACCTTGCATTGCACAAGTGGCTTTGTGGGTGTCTATCTCTCTCACCATAGTTAAGATCCAATTTACAATTTGCATCTGACAACACTTGTATTAGCGTCGTGGTTCTTGTTCGTAGGTAGGAACGGTTCTTATTCGAAAGCCCTAATCCACGTAAAACATGCTAAGAAAATTAGAGGCGTCTAACTTGTTTTTGCAGGGGCATGTGATGTGATATAGTCATGTTGAGATTGTGATTATATTTGATGTACGAGATGATCTTTATTGTAATATGGCAACCAGCAGGAGCCTAATGGTTGTCTTTAAATTTGTTAAGACTTGCATGTCTATTCATCATGTAATAGGTTTATTCCAATTAATTATAATAGTTGTTGTTAGCGATGGACAACCATGAAGCGACACTAGTGACCTTGACGCCATGCTGGTGATGATGGAGATCATGTCCGTGCTTTGAAGATGGAGATCAAATGCACAATAAGAAAGGCCATATCATGTCACATATTATGAATTGCACGTGATGTTAATCCTTTATGCATCTTGTATTGCTTAGATCGCGATGGTAGCATTATAAGATGATCCCTCTCACTAAATATCAAGTAATAAAGTGTTCGTCCTTAGTAGGCACCGTTGCTAAGACTCGTCGTTTCGAAGCATCTCGTGATGATCGGGTGTTATAGATTCTACGTGTGCATACAACGGATGCAAGCCAGATTTGCACATGCGGATACTAAGGTTAATCTTGACGAGCCTAGCATGTACAGACATGGTCTCGAAACACGGAATACTAAAAGGTAAAGCGTGAGTCATATGAATGATATGATGAACATGTTGATTGTTCGCCTTTGAAGCTACATCTTCTCTCGTGAAGATCGCACTTGGTGTAGTGGATTTGGTTCGTGTAATCACTAAGGCAACATGAGGGATGTTGTTTTGAGTCAGAGTTCACCCAGTTAATTTAAGAATTAAATTTGAACTCAATTTGTCATAAAATTAGTCTAAACTCTTTGCAAATATGTTGTACATCATGGTGACCCCTCCATCAATTTTAATGCGTTCATAGAGAAAGAAAAGCCGAAAAAGAATGGAAGCAACTTCATGGACTGGTTCCGTGGATTAAGGATTGTCCTCGACGCTGGTCAGTTGACCTATATGCTCGATGCACCGCTAGGTGACCCACCTACATAGGATGCTCCCGATGATGTTAAAAATGTTTTCCTTACTCGGAAGAATCACTACTCCATAGTTCAGTGTGCCATCTTGTATGATTTAGAATCGGAGCTTCAGAAGTGCTTTGAGCACTGTGACCCTTTTGAAATTATCAATAAGCTCAAGCTGATATTTGAAACTCATGCGACCATGGAAAGCTATGAGGCCTCCGAGAAGTTTTTTAACTGTAAAATGGAAGAGGGCAGCTCCGTTAGCGAGCACGTGCTCAAAATGTCTAGGCACACGAACAAGCCCCAAGAATTGGGAATAATGATTCCTAATGCGTTGGGGATTCATCGTGTCCTCTAATCACTACCACCTAGTTACAAGAACTTTGTGATGAACTACAATATGCATTGCATGAACAAGACGTTGCCTGAACTCTTCTCCATGCTAAAAACTATTGAAGTGGAGATTAAGAAAGAGCACCAAGTGTTGATGGTCAATAAGACCACCAATTTCAAGAAACAGGGCAAGCCTAAGAACAAGGACAACTTCAAGAAGGACGGCAAGAAAGTTGCCGCACCTGCTAAGAAGCCCAAGGCTGGCCCTAAGCCTTATAGTGAGTGCTTTTTCTATAAGGGTGAAGGTCACTGGAAGCACAATTGCCCCAAGTACCCGGCAGATCTGAAGAAAGGCAACATCAATAAGAAAGGTATATTTGATATACATATTATTGATGTGTATATTACTAGTAATCATAGTAGTGCCTGAGTATTTGATATTGGTTCAGTTGCTCATATTTGTAACTCAAAACAGGAGCTACGGAATAAACGAAGACTGGCGAGAGATGAGGTGACTATGCATGTTGGAAATGGCTTCAAGGTTGATGTGATCGCCATCGGCATGCTCCCTCTTCATCTACCTTCGGGATTAGTTTTGAATTTTAATAATTTTTATTTTGTGCTTGCATTAAGCATGAACATTATATCTGGATCTTGTTTATTGCGAGACGGTTATTCGTTTAAGTCTGAGAATAATGGTTGTTCGATTTATATGAGTAATATCCTTTATGGTCATGCACCTAAGATGAATGGTTTTATTCTTATTGAATCTCGATAGTACTGATACACATGTTCACAACATAGATGCTAAACGAATAAAATTGAATGATAATTCCACATACATGTGGGACTTTCGTCTTGGTCACATTGGAGTGAAACGCATGAAGAAACTTCATACCAATGGACTTCTTGAATCACTTGATTTTGAATCACTTGAAAGATGCGAAGCATGTCTAATGAGAAAAATAACTAAAACTCCATTCTCTGGAATAATGGAGCGAGCTACAGACTTATTGGATATAATACATACCGATGTGTGCGGTCCAATGAGTGTAGTATCACGCGGTGGATATCGTTATGTTCTTACTTTCACGGATGACTTGAGTAGATATGGGTATATCTGATTTATGAAACATAAGTCCAAAACTTTTGAGAAGTTTAGGGAATTTCAAAGTGAAGTAGAAAATCAGCGTAACAAGAAGATTAAGTTTCTGCGTTCTGACCGCGGAGGTGAATATCTAAGTTACGAGTTTTTCATGCATTTAAAGAAATGCGGAATACTTTGCAATTGACACCACCGGGAACATCATAGCGCAATGGTGTGTCCGAACATCATAATAGAACTCTCTTAGATATGGTACGGTTTATGATGTCTCTTGCAAATTTACCGTTATCGTTTTGGGGTTATGCATTAGAGACAGCCGCATTCACTTTAAATAGGGCACCATCTAAATCCGTTGAAACGACACCGTATGAATTGTGGTTTGGTAAGAAACCTAAGTTGTCGTTCCTTAAAGTTTGGGGATGCGAAGCTTATGTAAAGAAGTTACAACCTGACAAGCTTGAAACCAAAGCGGAAAAATGCGTCTTCATAGGATACCCTAAAGAAACAATTGGGTATACCTTCTATCATAGATCCAAAGGCAAAGTTTTCGTTGCCAAGAATGGATCCTTTCTTGAAAAGGAGTTTCTCTCGAAAGAAGTGAATGGAAGGAAAGTAGAACTCAATGAGGTTGTTGAACCTTCTCTCAGATTTGAGAGTAGCGTAGCACTGGAAGATGTTTCTGTGCCACCTACACCAATAAGAGAGGAAGCTAATGATGATGATCATGAAACTTCGAACGAAGTTGCCGCTGAACCTCGCAGGTCGACGAGGGTTCATAACACTCCTAGTTGGTATGACCATGCCTTGAATGTCATGTTGGTGGACAACATCGACAACCCTGTGACGTATGAGGAAGCTATGATGAGCCCAGATTCCAACAAATGGCAAGAAGCCATGAAATCCTAAATTGGATCCATGTACGAAAACCAAGTATGGACTTTGGTGGACCTACCAGATGGCCTCAAGGCTGCCGAGAACAAATGGATCTTTAAAAGGAAAATAGACGTTGATGTTAATTTTACTGTTTATAAATCTCGACTTGTCGCGAAAGGGTTTCGATAGATTCAAGGAGTTGACTACGATGAGACTTTCTCACCGGCAGCGAAGCTAAAGTCTGTGAGCATTTTGTTAGCAATCGCTACATTTTTTGATTATGAGATTTGGCAAATGGATGTCAACATGGCGTTCCTTAATGGTGACATTGAGGAAGAGTTGTGTAAGGTACAACCCAAAGGTTTTGTCGATCCTAAAGATCTTGACAAGGTATGCAAACTCCAGCGCTCCATTTACAGACTGAAGCAAGCATCCCGGAGTTGGAATCAACGTTTTGATAAGCTGATCAAAACTTTGGATTTATACAAACTTACGAAGAATCTTGTATTTACAAGAAAGTGAGTGCGAGATTTGTAGAATTCCTAGTACTATATGTGGATGACATATTGGTGATTGTGAATGATATAGAGCTTCTTAAAAGTGTCAAAGCCTATTTGAGTAATAGTTTTTCAATGAAGGATCTTAGCGAAGCAGCATACATTTTAGGCATCAAGATTTATAGAGATAGATCAATACGCTTAATAGCGCTTTCACAAAGTACATACATGGACAAGGTTCTAAAGAGGTTTAGAATGGAAGAAAGCAAGAAAGGGTTCTTGCCCATGTTGTCAGGTAAGACTTGAGTAAGACTCAAAGTCCAGCAATGGCAAAAGATAGAGAGAAGATGAGTAAAATCCCCTATGCCTCGGCCATAGGTTCTGTCATGTATTCCATGCTATGTACGAGACCGGATATCGCACATGCTGTTAGTTTGACCAGCAGATATCAAAGTGATTCTGGAATGGAACATTGTACATCGGTCAAAAATATCCTAAAGTACCTAAAAAGGACTAAGGATATGGTTCTTTCTTATGGAGGTGATGAAGAGCTCGTTGTAAATAGTTACACCGATGCTAGTTGGAACACAGATCTGGATGAATCTAAGTCACAGTCTGGATATGTATTTATTTTGAATGGTGCAGCAGTGAGCTGGAGGAGTGCCAAGCAAAGCGTTGTGGCGAAATCTTCAACTGAATCATAATACACAGATGCTTCGGAGGCTGCACAAGAAGCAATATGGATGAAGGAGTTCATTACTGAGGTTGGTGTGGTTCCTAGTGTGTTGGACCTGATGGCCATCTATTGTGACAACATGGGTGCCATAGCTAATGCACAGGAACCAAGGTCACACAAGAAGCTAAAGCACATCAAGCTACGTTTTCATGCTATTCGTGAGTATGTCCAAGATGGTGACATAAAGATTTGCAAAGTACACACTGATCTGAATGTGGCAGATCCGTTGACTAAACCGTTCCCTAGAGCAAAACATGACCAACACCAGAACGCCATGGGTGTTAGGTATATTACCATGTAATCTAGATTATTAACTCTATTGCAAGTGGGAGACTGTTGTAGATATGCCCAAGAGGCAATAATAAAGTGGTTATTATTATATCTTTGTGTTTATGATGAATGTTTACATCCCATGCTATAATTGTATTAATAGGAAACACTAATACTTGTGTGTTTTGTAAACGAAAAAGAGTCCCTAGTAACCTCTTATTAAGACTAGCTTGTTGATTAATAGATGATCATGGTTTCCTGATCATGGACATTGGATGTTATTAATAACAAGATCATATTACTAGGAGAATGATGTGATGGACATACACCCATAGTAAGCATAACATAAGATCAAGTCATCAAAGTTCGTTTTGCTACAAGCTTTCAAATACATAGTAACCTAATCCTTCGACCATAATATTACGTTAATCACCATCACCAGATGAGTGCTTTGATCACATCAAATACCACTTCGTAACTGGGTGGTTATAAAGGTGGCATTGGGTACTCTAAAATTATGTGTTGAAGCACACAGATCAAGAATGGGATTTTTCCATCCATATGACAGATAGATATGCTCTGGGCCCTCTCGGTGGAATGTCATCCAGTTAGCTTGCAAGCATGTGACTAGGTCACAAGGGATGTCATACCACGATATGAGTAAAGAGTACTTATCAGTAACGAGGTAGACTAGGTATGGAGATACCGATGATCGAACCTCGGATAAGTAGAGTATCGCGTGACAAAGGGAATTGGTATCGTATGTTAATGGTTCTTTCAATCACGAAGTCATCGTTGAATATGTGGGAGTCATTATGTATCTCTAGGTCCCGCTATTGGTTATTAATCAGTGAGGTGTCTCGATCATGTCTGCATAGTTCGCGAACCGTAGGGTGACACACTTAAGATTCGATGTTGTTTAAGTAGATATGGAATATGAGTTGGAGACCGAATATTGTTCGGAGTCTCGGATTCGATCCAGGACATCACGAGGAGATCCGAAATGGTCCAGAGAATAAGATTCATATAATGCAAGTCACTTTCTAGGGTTAGGAAAAGTTTCGGAGTTTTTGTTTGGAGCTAGAAGGCTTCAGAAGGTTTCGGAAGGTTCTAAAGAAGATAAACTTGAATCCCAAGAAATTGGGGATAAGACTTGGGGGGAAGAAAACTCCCCCCCTCCCCTCACGCGTCGTCCCTAGGGAGTGGGGCCAAGGGGCGAAACCGTAGGTCGCCTCCTCCTCTATATAAGGAGGGGAGAGGGGCGCCTCCCCCTTGCCCCTTTTCTCCCAACCCTAGCCGCCACCTTCCTCCTGCTTCGGCTTAGGAGAAGCCCTGCAAGATTTCTACTCCACCACCACCACCATGCCGTCGTGCTGCTTGGATTCCGAGGGGATCTACTACTTCCGCTGCCTACTGGAACAGGGAGAGGAAGGTATACCTCGACTCCATACGTGTGACCGAGTGCGGAAGCGCTGCCGGAACACGGTGCCGGAAGGATCATCTACTCGATCTTGAGATCGACAAGTGATCGACTACATCAACCATGAGATCCGATCTTGCTCAAGGCTTTGGATCTACAAGGGTTAGTTCTCATCTATCTCGTTGCACCTATCTCGTAGATTAGATCTTGGCTTTTCCATAGATTGAATCTTGATTTTGTTCATTCTTGCGGTAGAATTTTTTTGTTTTCCGTGCTACGAACCCTACAGAGGTCTGCTACGCTTCGGCTACATCAACAACGTTTGTGCAGGAACGTAATCTCGCTACCGGTCTTTAAAGGTATGAACACCATATCCCGCTCGTTACTATACATCTGCATAGATAGATCTTGGCTATGGCATTCGTCATTAGGAAATTTTTGTTTTCTGCCACGGAACCCCTTCAATGGTATCAGAGCAGATCTATGCGTAGATGTATTGGTACGAGTAGAACACATATAAATATGTGAGGATTGATTTTATAATTGCTACTCTCCCACGTGTACTTTCTCATACCACAGCAATGTTGGATGAAGTAGCTTGGATCGACCTGACATGTAACCTTACACGAGACTGGTTCCATGACTAATATACGACTTACACCATATAAGTAGCTGGTGGGTGTCTGTCTCTCCGACATTAGTTGATATGGCATTTATAAAGGACGGCCATGAAAAGGGATTTAAAGCACCAACCAGTCAATCCATGTTGTGGTTGTGGTTCGTAGGTAAGAGACGGTTCTTGTGCGAAAGCCCAAAGAACCATATAAAACATGCAAAGATAAAGTAGAAGCGTCTAACTTTATTTTGTAGGGGCGTGTGATATGTATGGTCAAGGTAAGTGTTTAAGCCAAGGTGTGTGTCCCCAGCTCTTCCTCATTCATGTGGGTGGAGGCTCCACTCACATAATTCCACCTCCACTTAAAATACCACACAAATGCATTTATTTTCCACCAAAATTAATACATCTCTCATTTAATAAAACTATTTTATTTATTTTATTCAGAATTTTGTTAATTACTTTAATTAACAAAAATTTGCATAAACCCCCTTGCAATACTTAGATATTTCATTTGAAACAATTTCCAGTAATTTGACCCGAAACAATACCGGTGTCCATCGAAATAATTCCAGCACATTCAAATTCTTCCTCTAGTAATATATTTGCTCCAATTGGTGTCGGTATGCCTTAAGTGTGTCACCCTACGATTCTTAATAATGCATACATTGAAAGATCACGGATGCCGCCTAGAGGGGGGGGTGTAATAGGCGGTTAAAAACTTCTACGAGATGGGCTTAACAATGGCGAAATAAAACTAGCATTTTCTTTTGTTAAGCACAAAGCCTAGAAATACTAAGGTTCATCTATGTGCACCAACAACTTATGCTAAGCAAGACAAGAAACAATACGATAGCAATATAGATTACTTTAAGCACGAAGGTTATCACAATGTAAAGTGCATAAGTAAATAGCTCGGGTATAGAGATAATCGAGGCACGCGAGGATGACGATATTTTGCCGAATTCCTCCAAACAAGGGAGTACGTCTCGTTGGAGGGATAGGCAGTACTAAGACCACCAACGCCACAAAGGCCTCACCCTATTCTCCCGAGCACCCACTGTTGGGGATCGGTGCGGAAAACAAAAAAATTCCTACGACGAAACCCTAGAAACTTAGCCTAGGATCTATCTATGTAGTAATGCGGTAACGGACGGAGCGTATAGAATACATACCCTTGTAGTCTGTACGCGGTTAATGTTCCGCAGGGAACATGGTTGATGTAGTCGTACTCGAAGCCAACCTCAAGGTCGCGAAGCTCCTCGCAGGTCACCCCTTGCTCCTTCTTGATCTTCATCATCTTCATCGTACAACAGCTCCGGCTCACGACATTTAAGCGCCCCAAGTGTTGCGCCTCGTGTCTTCGTATACATCCGGTGCATGATGAGACCTCCGGCTCCCCGATCCCGCCGAGAGTGCAGAAGTTGATATCCGGCTAGAAATCCCTACAGCGCAACGGCGTACTGCAGGTGTGCCTTGATCGCACAGCCCAGACTTGGGGCCATGGTCACAAGGTATAGAGAGAGGGAGGGACAAAGTCAACCAAAAGACTTCTCTAGTTGTGTATTTGGTGTCCTTAATCCCATCCATGGGCACCCCTTTATATAGGCAGAGGGGGTGTGCCCTCCCCATTGGGTTAGCCATGTGGGACTAATACTAAAGGAAAAAGTCAGGAGAAATTCGGACTGCCAAATGGGCCAAATTAACTCAGCCCAATAGACAAAACAAAAATCAGACTAAAAAGAAAAAGAGGCAAGCTGCAGCCAGCCGGGTGGGCCGGCCTGCCCACTGGTGGCCCACCTTGCTGCGGCGGCCTGGAAGGGGGAACCCCAGGTGGGCCGGCTCGCCCCCCGGCGACCCAGTGCCCCGCCCCGCCTCGCCTGACCCGGGTGGGCTGGCTGGACAGCGGCGGCCCAGCGGCGACCTGGCCTGCCCGCTGGCATTGCTTAGCTATCTGCCGCCCTGTGCGGTGGCGGTTATCCGCCGCCCACAGGGCTGGCTATTTTGCCTTTTTTCCTTTTATTTTCCTGCAGCTTTATTTCTAGGCTATTTCCCTCTAGGATTTAGCCTAATATAAAAGTTGACTTTATAAATCTTAATCTAAATATTATTTATAATATATTAATTCATAATTAACATATAATAAATATATATTTAAATTCCCATTTATTCGAAAACACTTTTCGGGGCTTTTCCTTTATTCTTTCTCCGAACAACTTCGAATCTCTCCGCGGAACGATTCCGGCTTTCTCTCTTTCTCTACTGTGATTCCGGCTTACGAATGATCGCTCTCATCGTACCCTTAAGTGTATCCTCTCACGGCTCGGGAATGCTCTAGACATGATCTGTATCAATGATCAACAGAGGGACCAGGGATATCCATGTGACCCCTATGCATTCCTGATGACAATGTTGTTTGAACCGTCTAAATGTAGCATCCTCTTCCTTTTGTTTCTCGATACAACTTGTCCGAGATCCGATCACTGGTATCCCATACCTTGTTCAATCTCGTTCACAATAAGTTATGTTTTCTTGTTACCGTGATATTACATCCCCGTGACCTAGTCACAAGTTGCAACATTTATAGATGTAATCTCACCAAGTCGGCCGTATGTATCTTTACCCATCATGTGGGTGAACAAATCCCGGTCTTGCAGTCACATGTCATCTACTGTTCCTTCGGAATACCCAACATACACCTTTATGGCCGCCGTGTTACCAGATGACGGTTGATGCAGTCAAAGCAGCCTAGGGAAACAGTGAGTAATATGAGTTCACGGTCTAAGGAGAAGGAGTCTAGGTATAGCTGTTGCAACAGTGAACTATACGACTTGATCGTGTTGCAATCCTTCGAGGAATGTCCAACCACATCATTCTCCAATGACATGATCTCGTTGTCAGTCGGCATAAATGCCCATGATCTTCAAACTCAGATCATCTTCGTGACCAACGAACTAGTATGAATAGAGGCTACTAGGGACATGGTTGTTTCATACCACACCTGTACCAATGTTTCTACTTGGCACATTTATAGCACAATATGAAACTATTATAAACTAATTGAGATATGACAATAAAAACCTATTTATTATTTGCCTCTAGGGCATATCTCCTTCAGTCTCCCACTTGCACTAGAGTACAAATAATCTAGCTTGCATTTTACTCGTATAAACCATATACCATATGCGTTTACAGATCATGCATGCTCATGGGAAACGTCATGTCCATGTTCTGTTTTACCAGATCATTATATCTTTTGCAAATCGTTAATCTCTTCCTAATTTGACATTCACACCATTATCTTATAATGGGTCGAAGTATTTGTTTGGCAACAAAGTGAGACTTTGTTTCTAGTGTTTATGATGACGGTCGTTTTCACCGTTGTCATATAAACTTCGAAACACACTTTTCTATCCTTTGTGTATATACTATAGTCATGGCAGCAGAACGAGGCCGGATTCCAGGAGCTTACAGTGATGTTAGATCAACCTCGAGGGCTTTCTCATGGGCACTGGGCCCTAGGACACATCATTCTACATTAAAAGCGAACTAGCCCCGCCACAACATTATACATCACATCAGATGTAGCCTTTATACTTCAATATCTATGTAGATCCTAGTGCATGAAATACAACTATGCCACTTACATTGCTTCTTGCCATTTAAGCACAAACTTAATTCTGGTTTAGTGATCAACTCAGGAATCACTTAAAGACATGCTCTTACAATTAAGACTTTGTCTTACCAACCAGAACCTCGGGTCACTTTATGTCGAGTATACAACATGGTAATATGGAAGAACCTATGACTGAGGCATAGGAGATGCAACGCATCTCTTTCTTTCAACCATAGTTGCAATACTCAATGCTTCATACAGTAAGAACTTCTTTCTTACCTTGTTCTATTCTGAACTTCTTCAAAATCTTGACTTAGGACTTTCTGAACATCTTTCAGAATCAAGCCTAGGAAGCATTCGACATTTATTGTTTATTAAACTCGTTAATCTATCCTAATAGATCTCTTTGTTTAATAACTTCAACTTCATCCTAGCTTAAATACTATTAACACCAATCACATCATTCACATATGTCGCCCACATATCACAGAATGATTTCACGCTCCCACTCAAATATGACATTCATGTTTGAGATCCAGGGATTTCACTTAGCTCCCACTCAAAATATGTCAGTTACATATTATGAATTAGCCAAGCTGATTTGCTCCCACTCAAAACTAGGTCCTCTCGATAATCTTGGATATTCCAAAATTCCTTGATCATCATCAAATCGAAAATTCCACTAACGAGATTTCAATGACCATTCATTTCTCGTACTTAGGTCCATCACGCTTCTTTGTAATTTGTAGATATGTCTTGTTCAAAACATGACAAGTGAATCAACAATATAATTCCAAAACTTGTAGAATATATAGTTGAATCCTACTTTCTTTAGTAAAAGTATTCACTTAAACTTTATGATCATTATCATTGGTTTCTCCTCTATCTGTAGAGTTTGGATTCACGAAACAAATTCCGCTACGCCACTCAACAATTCGGAGGCAAGGTCAAATACCTTGTCTTGATATTTTACTTTCTTCCACTTGTATCTTCATCAAGACACATTAACTTAGGACAACAACTGGTTTGCCCCTTTGTGGAAGATGCATTCATAGCTTCCTAAGAATGCTCTACAAAGACTTGCTTATTCGCCACGATTTCGACTTATCGAAATCTCCAGAAACTCGAACGTGCCATAACACTTATGGTGTTGTTTCCACGAATCTTTAGATGTTCCTTTGTGTTTCAAATGAGTGTTTGCTTATTTTGATCTTTAGCTCTAAAGATAACTACAACCCCGATAAGAGATAATATGCATCTAATACAAAATGATTATGATGTTTGGATATTTCAACACAGTTTGAATTCGTCCAATTATCATAATTTGTGAAACATCTTTCACAAGTCCCTTTTATGCTAAACTTAACTTGAATACCTTAGTCATGTCGATCAAATCGAAGAGACTTGTTAATTCAGTTAATTCAATATCCCATTTAGTTATGAACTCATTTGAATAATTCAAATCATTTCAAACTTCATGTTTCATTAAGTAAATACACTTATTCACTTAAGTCCACAATAAATGATTTCCACTACTTGTTGAAAATATGATACATCATTATGTATAAGTTTCAACATTTCTTCGCACATCACCGTTTTACCAGAATGTGGAGTTTTAGTCATTCTGCCTAAGAGGCATGGTTTTGCAAAGTCTCTAGATTAAGCATCTAGGACCCCGATCTTTCATAAAGAACATGCAATAACCAAAATGACTTAAACTGTAGTGTCTTTTCATTATTAAGCTTTGGATATCTTTTAGCATTCTAATCCTTTTATAAATGATTAAACTATTATCATTAACATAGTGATGTGAATAACTTGTTTGTAATCGTAATGTGACCATGACGGTATTGTTCATAAGAATAGTACAAACTGGTTTGTAACTTGTTCATATGAATAATCGTCTTGCAAAAAGCAAGACGCACAAACATGGATTACAAATTTATATTCAAGTCCACTAATCCAAATGATAAACTTTGAGGAAAGTGGTGATGTCGGCCATCAACTGTTTTGCTTGCCATCATCAAGCCACATTGTCTCAAATCCAGCAATTCTTAAGCAGATCATCCTGTTTTCACAAAACGGGACAAGTATCAAATACTTTGCAAACTGCAACGATTTTTGCAAGAACCACATTTATAATTTGTATATCTTATATATACCTTTTCATTCATGACCTCCATTTACAATCAAGCCCTTCTAAGAGTTCTCAACTCTAATGCAAGATTGCCAAGTGTTTTTGCAAACATTCCAGAGTCATCGAATTATCTCCTAATGGTTATTGTATCAAGAAGAGAAGATCACGTTTTACGAGGATATCCCTCAGGCGTGGGTATTAATCTATTAAATTGGACCCTTTTGCTAAGTTCCACATTAAGCAATATATTCCCATGGTCGCAAAGGACCTCAATGGGATAGGCTAAGATCTAATAAGATATTTGCAAACAGACATCTAGACTAAGTTTATAATAAGAGATCAATTTATAATTGGTCTCCACTAAAATTATCATCCCCTGGACAATTTTAGTGATCGCATGATCCCTATCCTCTGCACCTCCCCCGATCATCACGGCCATCAGTGCATTATCAAAGGTAGGCATTCAACAATGCCAATCACATCGTCCATGTGACTCATGCTCGATCTTTCGATCTCTTGTGTTTCGAGGCCATGTCTGTACATGCTAGGCTCGCCAAATCTAACTTGTGTGTATTCGCTGTGCAACATGGCTTACACCCACTGTATGCGAACATAGATATGTCTGACCCCCGATCATGATGGCCGGCCTCATATTGAAGAACTTTCTTGGTGGTGCACACACAAGGGGAACACAGAACATTGGAATTAAATAGGGATTATCTTATTTGCCACCGTTGAGTATCTAAGTACTAGCACACAAATAAGATGGAAAAACTGGTATCAACATCATATGTATATTGTGATATGATATGGTCTTTCTTGCATCTTGATGTCCATCGAGCGCTCCGGAATGATCTCCATCGTGCCCTTGGTTTGACGCCAAGTCCATGACGCCTCCACCAGGTCGTCCATCGGAACGATGACTATCACTATACTACTTAGCAACAGAACATTAAACTACTTTACCTTCGTAACGACCAATGCCATATCATAATCACATGCCCCCTGCAAAATAAAGTTAGACGCCTCTACTTTATCTATTGCAAGTTTTACGTGGTTGTTAGGGCTTTCGCACTAGAACCGTTTCTAAACTACGAACTTTCCAACCACAAAATGGATCCGAAAGTTGTCTCTACTACACCACTTTCGGGGCCCTCCGTTGTAAATGCTATATCAACTATTGAATGAGAGACAGACACCCGCTAGCCACTTATACGGTACAAGCCGTATGTTGAGCATGGAACCAGTCTCGCGTACGAATATGCGTAAGGTCGGTCCGGGTCGCTTCATCAAACAATACCGCGATATAGACAAGTACACGTTAGAGGGTAACAACTAAGGGATCAATGCCCGCACAATACTTGTGCGTACTGGCCGTACAACACTCCTACGCATAGATTGGCTCTGATACCACTGTTGGGGATCGGTGCGGAAAACAAAAAAATTCCTACGACGGAACCCCAGAAACTTAGCCTAAGATCTATCTATGTAGTAATGCGGTAACGGCCGGAGCGTATAGAATACATACCCTTGTAGTCTGTACGCGGTTAACGTTCCGCGGGGAACGTGGTTGATGCAGTCGTACTCGAAGCCAACCTCAAGGTCGCAAAGCTCCTCGCAGGTCACCCCTCGCTCCTTCTTGATCTTCATCATCTTCATCATGCAACAGCTCCGGCTCACGACATTTAAGCACCCTAAGTGTTGTGCCTCGTGTCTTCGTACACATCCGGTGCATGATGAGACCTCCGGCTCCTCGATCCCACCGGGAGTGCGGAAGTTGATATCCGGCTAGGAATCCCTGCAGCGCAACGACGTACTGCAGGTGTGCCTTGATCGCACAGCCCAGACTTGGGGCCATGGTCATAAGGTATAGAGAGAGGGAGGGAGAAAGTCAACCAAAGGACTTCTCTAGTTGTGTATTTGGTGTCCTTAATCCCACCCATGGGCATCCCTTTATATAGGCGGAGGGGGTGTGCCCTCCCCATTGGGTTAGCCATGTGGGACTAATACTAAAGGAAAACGTCATCAGAAATTCGGACTGCCAAATGGGCCAAATTAACTCAGCCCAATAGACAAAACAGAAATCAGACTAAAAAGAAAAAGAGGCAAGCAGCAGCCAGCCGGGTGGGTCGGCCTGCCCACCGGCGGCCCAGCTTGCTATGGCGGCCTGGAAGGGGGAACCCCGGGTGGGCCGGCTCACCCCCCCGGCGGCCCAGTGCCTTGCCCCGCCTCGCCTGACCCGAGTGGTCCGGCTGGACAGCGGCGGCGCAGCGGCGACCTGGCCTGCCCACTGGCGTTGCTTAGCTATCTGCCGCTCTGTGCGGTGGTGGTTATCCGCCGCCCACAGGGCTGGCTATTTTGCCTTTTTCCTTTTATTTTCCTGTAGTTTTATTTCTAGGCTATTTTCCTCCGGGATTTAGCCAAATATAAAAGTTGACTTTATAAATCTTAATCTAAATATTATTTATAATATATTAATTCATAATTAACATATAATAAATATATATTTAAATTCCCATTTACCCGAAAACACTTTTCAGGGCTTTTCCTTTATTCTTTCTCCGAACAACTTCGGATCTCTCCGTGGAACGATTCCGGCTTTCTCTCTTTCTCTACGGTGATTCCGTCTTATGAATGATCGCTCTCATCGTACCCTTAAGTGTATCCTCTCACGGCTCGGGAATGCTCTGATGTCTACGCACTTCTATTCTTGTAGACAGTTGTTGGGCCTCCAAGTGCAGAGGTTTATAGAACAACAACAAGTTTTCCCTTGAGTGGATTACCCAAGGTTTATCGAACTCAGGGAGAAAGTGGTCAAAGGTATCCCCTCTCAAGCAACCCTGCAATTAAGATACAAGAAGTCTCGTGTGTCCCCAACACACCTAATACACTTGTCAGGTGTATATGTGCATTAGTTCGGCGAAGAGATAGTGAAATACAAGTGGTATAGATTATTTCAAATAGTAAGGGTGATAGAAAATAACTTGATGGCGTGGAAGAGACTAAAGTAAAACTGAAATAAAGATGAAAGCAAGCAAACATGTAACAGATCTAATTGCAAACGGTGTTTCAGTGCTAAGAAACAAGGCCTAGGGATCATACTTTCACTAGTGAACACTCTCATATAAATATATTCTTCTTTATGATACTACGCTAAACTACTCTTCGGTTGGACACTCTAATCGTTGGTAGGGCTATAACAGCACACCTCAAAGTTCATCTTTCCCATCTAGAAAACCCCACACTGTCACCTTGAGCACTAGATGACTCCAACAAATACCATAATTTCATAGAGACATCCAACTCCAAATATAACTCATAACAAGTATTTGTAATCTCTAGCCTAAGTGCCACCATGGTATGCACGCTGTCACTTTCACACACATGGGGAGAGCAGAGATCTATTAAAGCACTTGAGTAGCAAAGTAGATCTATACATTACAAGCTCATGATCACAATATGATCACGCATAGAGAGAGAGATGAACACATAGCTACCGGTAGAACCCTTAGCCTCGAGAGAGAACTACTCCCTCCTCATCATGGGAATCAGCAATGGTGATGGAGATGGCGGTGGAGATCGATGGAGATGGCTCCGGGGGCACTTCCCCGTCCCGGCAGGGTGCCGGAACAGAGACTTTCTGTCCCCCGAATCTCACCTTCGGTGGCGGCGGCGCTGCGGAACTTTTCATGGATTTATGATTGATTATTTAGGGTTTATGCATCGGGAGGCTCTTATAGGCGAAAGAGGCAAGGTCGGTGGGCGGCCAGGGGGCCCACACCATGCCCTAGCGCGGCCTGGGGGACACACGCCATGGGGTGGTGTGGCCACCCTATGGCCCCTCTCCGACTCTCCTTCTGGATCCGTGAGTCTTCTGGCAAAATAGTAACTTTGGCTTTTTTTTCCCGTCCAATTCCGAGAATATTCATTTTCTGACTTCCTGGAACCAAAAACAGCAGAAAACAGGCAACTGGCACTGTGGCATCTTGTTAATAGTCTAGTCCAAGAAATCATATGAAAAGTACTCTAGAGTTGGAACAAAACACAAGAAAGTAGATAAAACCAAATATGGAACATAAAAAATTATAGATACATTTGCAATGTATCAACATCCCCAAGCTTAACTCATGATCGTCCTCGAGTAGGTAAGTTATAAAAAGAAAGAATAATTTTTGAGGTGACATGCACCATCATAAACTTGATCAAAGTATTTGTAATACATTCAAAGCTGGGATCATAGTACTTCAATCATAACATGAAAGACAAGGTTCTAGCAATAAGACAAAGAAACTATGATGCAACATGAAAAGGCATAAACAAAAGATTCATGAATAACAGTGCTTTGCATGACGTTTGTTTGTTTCACATAAAGAAAACATGGCATAATAATATTCAGCTTGTCCCTCAATAGAGCAGCAAATATAAATGCATAGGACACCTTCAAAGTTCATAAGAGTGACTAGATACAATAGTTTAAAACAAGCAATATCAAGTTATGCATCAATCAACTAGTCTTGGGACAATGCACATAGAACTAAGAATGGCCACTATGCTCTCAAAGGAGGTGCATAAAGATAGAAGGTGGAGACTCAATATAATGGTGGAAGAAAGGCCTTCATAGAAGAAAGTAGGGATTCAAGTTTCATAAAGAGCTTCCAAAAATTATGGTACTTATAGCTTTCAGCTCTCATTGCCCCTATCATAAGCATCTTGAAGTGATTAAGGTTAAAGTGAACAAACTATGGTGTACATGCTTAAAGAAGTATAAGTTAGAAATCTCATGTCCCTTGTATATGAGGGCTGCTCCTCATGCTACTCAAGTTTAATCACCGGTAAGTTCTTGTCATCGTAAGTACATGTGTATCATAGAGAACCGCCAACGGGGTACCCCTTGCCCGATGATATGGAAGAATCCCCATATCAAAATGACAAGGCAAGCAGACAACAAGCATCTCAGCATTCTTCTTATTTACCATGGGAATATGGTGCTTTTTTCTCTCTTTCCTCTTTTCATAATCTCTTTTTTTCTCAATATAGGACTCTTTTTATATAAGAAGAATGCTTCATAGACAACTCATTATGGTTACGCTGCAGGTTTTCACCATGTCAGCATGGATTAGACCAGCGGCCCAGACGTTTCTCTAACACATATACATAACTCCATGGACTTACAAGCTCCCCTTTCATTTCACACCGACGACATCTATATACAAAAGAGCATGATATCAACTAGGTACAAGTACCAAGTGCAATGTTGAAAGTGTTCCCCATGATAGCATGGTTCTGCTAATTCCCAACAAATAAGTGCAAGCATATACAACATAGACGACATAATGGTTCAAGTTTATTAAGGGCAAGAAAAGTAAAGTGTGCCATCAAGTTCGTGAGAGCTTTAATCACTAGTTTTCTCATAACAAGTTTAATTTGGAAGATAAACAAAAGCATGAATATACTTGGAATAACATAAGCTAGTAGGTAGGTATGGTGGACTCTTTGGAATAACTTGGTTTAGGGAGTTGGATGCATGAGTGGAACTCATACTTGATTGTGGAGGCTAGCAAAAGACTAGGAGCGACAAACTAAGAGAGCAATAATAGCCATAATCATGCAGAGCGACAAAACATCATTGATCAAAGCATAAAGTGATACTACAAGTTGAAAACTAAAGGATCATAAAGGCTTAGGTGACTTGAGATAGTCATAACATGGTGTGAGCATGCGCTGTCGTTGTATTGGGAACGGCAGTACCTGAAGAGGTTAGATAGAGGTGTGGGGACTAGCAGGGAAGCTATCGACAGCGTCCGCAGGCGGGATTGGATATGAGCAAGCGTAGCTGGATGCAGAAAGTATCCAGGTTCAGAGCCCTCGTGATGAGGTAAAGCTCCTACTCCTGCCGGATCTGACTATGTGGGATATACGAACTACAAGTGCTCCTCGAGCTGTATTCTCTAGCTATTGCCTTAAATGCAATGACACCAACCCTTTCTACTGAGGCCTTGCCTCTCCTTATATAGGAAGAGAGGCGACGGTCTCACTGGCCAATCCGACTGGCGGGCCCCACATGCGGGTCCCTGCCGGCTAGTCATCTACAGTGTCCGGCATGGTACGTCTCATCGGAGTATAAGCGGTATGGATGTCGTAGGCACAGTGGACGCCGTGCGAGCCTGTCGTCAGCATCGGGCCACTGTTCCTGTGTCATCTCCGCAAAGTCTTCAGTATGGCCGGGTGGTTGCCAGTCTTGTCGTCGTACAGGGTGTACCGTGCACTGATACGCACGTCGTCCTGTCTCACTGATTGGGTCCGGCTACGTCGCCGTAGCCGGTTACTTCTTGCTGATCCGGCTACCGCACGGTAGCCGGCCTGTCTTGCCCTGTCCGGCTGTGCTTGGTCAGCCGGACGCGATCCGACTGCTTGGTTCTTGTCCGGTTGGGGTACCTGGGGATCATCCCCTGACATGCGCCAAGTCAACCCAAATAAAGCATCAAAGGAGAATACCACTATACTATGCTTTAATATGCTAAAACAACGCATGATTCATCCAAGACACATTAAGCAATCTCAATTGTTTATAACAAGTCATGCTACAACAAAGAATACTAAGCATAAAGCCAAAACAATATCAAGTATGGCATGACAAAGCATAGGTCACAGTCAAAAACAAGCTCTTTTTGCCACATAAGTATGAACTTTCCTACTCTTTTCCAAACCAAACCAAACTATTTGAAAACCAATGCATGAAATAGGGGGTCCAACCAATTTATTCAGAAAACTAAGCAAACAAAGCAAACGAAAACCAAAAACAAAAAGAAAAAGAAGACGCTCCAAGAACAACACAACTGTGCATGAAACAATAAAAATGAAGTGTTTGGAAGAAACCTGGGATTTTTATTGATGAAGAAGGGGATGCCTTGGGCATCCCCAAGGTTTGACGCTTGTAATTCTTGGAGATTTCTTGGGGTGACACGCGTGGCATCCCCAAGCTTGAGCTTTAGTCCATCCTTCATCTCATTACTCATTCCTTCCATACACCTGAAAGTTTTCCTTCATACAAAACTTCACACAATCTTTATTAGCAACATTAGTGCACTCAAGATAAATAAGTCTTAAGGTTCAGTTCTAACACCAAATAAACTTCCATTAGAACACTAGCTACTGAAGCACTTCCCAAAAAAAGCTCAATTCCCCAAAAGAACTCAAAAAGGAACCAACAAGAAGCAAATGCAGAAAATAGCAGAAATTTGTCAAAACAGACCAGCAGGTAAAGAAGATTTTTTTCGAAGACCTTCTGTTGCTCAAATCGAAAAGTGTTGAACTAACGAAAGTTAGATAACAACCTGGGGCAGAAGCAAAAAAAATTCACGCCTCAAAAGGACGTACAAAGATTTTACACGAATTTTTACGGTAAAGCACAGAAATCTGTTTCAGGACAGCAACTTCCCCAATCATTACTTCTCTCTCATTAGAGGTTACTCTTGGCACGAAAAGCAAATAAAAAGGATAAGGAGCGGTTATTACTGAAGTAATAACTTGCAAGACTCATCTAAAACTTTTGGGTTATCTCCCAATAAGTACTTTTCTTTAACGCCTTTAAGTTAGGCATGATAGTTTGAGAAGATGCTCACATAAGAAATATGAATTGAAGTAAAAGAGAGCATCAAGAAGCAAATTCAAAACACATTCAAGTCTAACCCACTTCCTATGCATAGGAATATTGTAAAGAAACAAGTCATGAAAGCACAAAGCAACAAGCATAGGAAAGCAAAACAAGTGCAACTTCAAGACTTTCAACATAAAGAGGGGAAACTTAATATTATTGAGATGCATAAAACCATGTTTCCTTCTCTCATAATAACTTTCAGTAGCAACATGAATAAAATTAACAATAAAACTATCACAACAAACATTCTTATCATGAGCCACATGCATAAAAGAATTAATACTCCCCACATAAGCATAGTCATTCTTTTCGATTGTAGTGGGAGCAAATTCAACAAAATAGCTATCATTATTATTTTCATCACCATAATCATCAAATATAGGAGGCATATTGTAATCATAATTAATTTCCTCCTCAATAGTAGGTGGACTGAAAATATCATACTCATCATTGTAATCATCATATATTGGAGAGTTTGTATCATCATAAGCAATAGAATAGATATCTTCCAAAGCTGGGGAACTAAAAAGATCATTTTCATAAAAACTAGCTTCCCCAAGCTTAGATTTTTCCATAGCATTAGCAATAATGGTGTTCAAAGAATTCATACTAATAACATTGCTATTAGCACGCAAATAAAGTTCTATAGGTTTTTTAATTTTCTCTTCAAACACTTCATGTCCTAACTCAAGATAAATACTATAAAGCTCTCTAATTTTGTTGTTGTTTTCCATTAAGCCTAACTAGTGAAAACAAGAAACAAAAAGACAAAATTGCAGAATCTAAAGGAAATAACTTCGAGCACTCACACCGGAGGATGTGAGTACCTTTTACCTTACCTCCCCGGCAACGGCGCCAGAAAATAGGCGTTTGCCGTGGGAGGTTCTTCTTCTTTAATCCTCCGGTGTGAATACCTTTTACCTTACCTCCTCGGCAACGGCGCCAGAAAATAGCTTGATGTCTACGCACTTCTATTCTTGTAGACAGTTGTTGGGCCTCCAAGTGCAGAGGTTTGTAGAACAGCAGCAAGTTTTCCCTTAAGTGGATTACCCAAGGTTTATCGAACTCAGGGAGGAAGTGGTCAAAGGTATCCCCTCTCAAGCAACCCTGCAATCAAGATACAAGAAGTCTCTTGTGTCCCCAACACACCCAATACACTTGTCAGGTGTATAGGTGCACTAGTTCGGCGAAGAGATAGTGAAATACAAGTGGTATAGATAATTATAAGTAGTAACGGTGATAGAAAATAACTTGATGGCGTGGAAGAGACTAAAGTAAAACTGAAATAAAGATGGAAGCAAGCAAACATGTAACATATCTAATTGCAAACGGTGTTTCAGTGCTAAGAAACAAGGCCTAGGGATCATACTTTCACTAGTGAACACTCTCATATAAATATATTCTTCTTTATGATACTATGCTAAACTACTCTCCGGTTGGACACTCTAATCGTTGGTAGGGCTATAACAGCACACCTCAAAGTTCATATTTCCCATCTAGAAAACCCCACACTGTCACCTTGAGCACTAGATGAGTCCAACAAACACCATAATTTCATAGAGACATCCAACTCCAAATATAACTCATAACAAGTATTTGTAATCTCTAGCCTAAGTGCCACCATGGTATGCACGTTGTCACTTTCACACACATGGGGAGAGCAGAGATCTATTAAAGCACTTGAGTAGCAAAGTAGATCTATAGATTACAAGCTCATGATCACAATATGATCACGCATAGAGAGAGAGATGAACACATAGCTACCGGTAGAACCCTTAGCCTCGAGAGAGAACTACTCCCTCCTCATCATGGGAATCAGCAATGGTGATGGAGATGGCGTGGAGATCGATGGAGATGGCTCCGGGGCACTTCCCCGTCCCGGCAGGGTGCCGGAACAGAGACTTTCTGTCCCCCGAATCTCCCCTTCGGTGGCGGCGGCGCTGGGGAACTTTTGGTGGATTTATGATTGATTATTTAGGGTTTATGCATCGGGAGGCTCTTATAGGCGAACGAGGCAAGGTCGGTGGGCGGCCAGGGGGCCCACACCATGCCCTGGCGCGGCCTGGGGGGACCCGCGCCATGGGGTGGTGTGGCCACCCTGTGGCCCCTCTCCGACTCTCCTTCTGGCTCCGTGAGTCTTCCGGGAAAATAGTAACTTTGGCTTTGGTCCCGTCCAATTCCGAGAATATTCATTTTCTGACTTCCTAGAACCAAAAACAGCAGAAAACAGGCAACTGGCATTGTGGCATCTTGTTAATAGCTTAGTCCAAGAAATCATATGAAAAGTACTCTAGAGTTGGAACAAAACACAAGAAAGTAGATAAAACCAAGCATGGAACATCAAAAATTATAGATACATTTGCAATGTATCATGTTCTAGACATGATCTGTATCAATGATCAACAGAGGGACCAGGGATATCCATGTGACCCCTATGCATTCCTGATGACAATGTCGTTTGAACCGTCTAAATGTAGCATCCTCTTCCTTTTGTTTCTCGATACAACTTGTCCGAGATCCGATCACTGGTATCCCATACCTTGTTCAATCTCGTTCACAACAAGTTATGTTTTCTTGTTACCGTGATATTACATCCCCGTGACCTAGTCACATGTTGCAACATTTATAGATGTAATCTCACCAAGTCGGCCGTATGTATCTTTACCCGTCATGTAGGTGAACAAATACCGGTCTTGCGGTCACATGTCATCTACTGTTCCTTTGGAATACCCAACATACACCTTTATGGCCACCGCGTTACCAGATGACGGTTGATGCAGTCAAAGCAGCCTAGGGAAACAGTGAGTAATATGAGTTCACGGTCTAAGGAGAAGGAGTCTAGGTATAGCTGTTGCAACAGTGAACTATATGACTTTATCGTGTTGCAATCCTTCGAGGAATGTCCAACCACATCATTCTCCAATGACATGATCTCGTTGTCAGTCGTCATAAATGCCCATGATCTTCAAACCCAGATCATCTTCGTGACCAACGAACTAGTATGAATAGAGGCTACTAGGGACATGGTTGTTTCATACCACACCTGTACCAATGTTTCTACTTGGCACATTTATAGCACAATATGAAAGTATTATAAACTAATTGAGATATGACAATAAAAACCTATTTATTATTTGCCTCTAGGGCATATCTCCTTCAGTCTCCCACTTGCACTAGAGTACAAATAATCTAGCTTGCATTTTACTCGTATAAACCATATATCATATGCGTTTACAGATCATGCATGCTCATGGGAAACGTCATGTCCATGTTCTGTTTTACCAGATCATTATGTCTTTTGCAAATCGTTAATCTCTTCCTAATTTGACATTCACACCATTATCTTATAATGGGTTGAAGTATTTGTTTGGAAACAAAGTGAGACTTTGTTTCTAGTGTTTATGATGACGGTCGTTTTCACCGTTGTCATCTAAACTTCGAAACACACTTTGCTATCCTTTGTGTATATACTATAGTCATGGAAGCAGAACGAGGCCGGATTCCAGGAGCTTACAGTGACGTTAGATCAACCTCGAGGGCTTTCTCATGGGCACTGGGCCCTAGGACACATCATTCTACGTTAAAAGCGAACTAGCCCCGCCACAACATTATACATCACATTAGATGTAGCCTTTATACTTCAATATCTATGTAGATCCTAGTGCATGAAATGCAACTATGCCACTTACATTGCTTCTTGCCATTTAAGTACAAACTTAATTCTGGTTCAGTGATCAACTCAGGAATATATAGGCCCAACGTTTTTCTGGCTGTTGGAGCAATTTTCTGATCTAGTCGGTAGTACCGGATCCACCCGGTACTACCGCTTTGATCGACCAGTGCCAGGAAACACACAATGGCCAGCGCTAGCGACGAACGGGGAGAGAAGCGAGCGAGAGCGACAAAGGGGATCGGGGCCAGCCCAGCATGCGCGCACGAGGGGAACCGAGCGAGAGAAGCGACAAGCGAGCGATGGGCGCGCAGCCAGCAGGGCGGGCGGCGGTAGGAGGAAGGGAGAGCGACGCTGGCGAGGCAGCTGGGCCGACACGCACACGAAGCAGCCCGCAAGCGAGGCTGAGGTGCGGCAGCGAGCAAGCGGCGGGGCGAAGGGGATGCACGTGTTGCGGGATCGAGCAAAGCGGGTAGCAGCCTGGAGTATTGAAGTGGCAGCTGGGTTGTCCCGGTACTACTGGCCCGCCCGGGTGGTAGTACTGCCGAACCTGGACTGGTAGCACCGGCCAGGCTACCGGGCGAAGCAGACGACCACGCAACACGCATGGGCGGGCGGTACCAGATCCGCTAGTACCGCCCGATCCAAGAAGAAAACCTTTTCCTTTTTTCTTTTTCCATTTAAATAAAAGGAAAATATCAAATATTCATAACTTGGGCAAGGAGACCCCGATTGACCCGAAACCAATTTTGTTAGAAAGAGGACGACAAGATCTACCCAACCAAAAGGTAAAATATTGGATATCACCAAGTGAGAAAGTATCAAGTGTTATAATGTGAGATACCTCACATGGTAAGAATCCGGAAAACCCCCGAGATAAAATACGCAACAAGATATAAAAGACAAATCCATTTTAGATGAACAAGAGCTTGTTATGAAGATTACCACAAGCCCTATATCCTCACATGGATAGGACCAACAAACAACCAAGAAAGATGATGCTAAGAATGCAAAGGTTTGAGCTCTCTCTGAATGATACGATCGAGTTACTCAATCGAGAGCCCCTCTTGATAGTATGGCTGTCTAACCTAAACCCGGTCTCTCAACTACCTACACGAGACCGGCAAAAGGGAAAACCTATCAAGAATACCTTTGCCTTGAGCATACTTTGACCTTATGTTCATCGATCCATAATCACCGAGGATGGCAAGCATCAAACATGAGATCATCTAGGGATGACACATTTTGAGCTTGCACAACACATCTTCTTCTTCATTTCATCTACCTTGAAGCCAACACATGCTCCAAGTGATGTCAATGGAATAATACTACAAGCGCAACTTAATAAAAGCATTAGTCCATAAAGATTATCATTAATTACCAAAACCACACATGGGGGCCCACATGCTCTTTCAGACATGATCGAGACCCCTCGCCGATCAATAATAAACAGCGGGATATGAAGATCCGCACCGACTCCCACACATTCAATGATGACTCTAGTGATCGTGTGAACTTTTAACGTTGTAACTAAAATCCCTTTGCCTCACGATATATTACATGTCCGAGATTCGATCATCGGTATCCCCATACCTAGTTTTATCTCGTTACCGCCAACTACTCCTTTCTTGTTCTTGTGATATAACATTCTTAGTGATCTTATCACTTGCTTGCAAGATATGTCAATGTGATATCACCGAGAGGGTCCTGAGTATATCTCTTCATCATCGGGATGGACAAATCCCACTCTTGATCCATGAGCCTCAACACAACACTTTAAGAGTACCCAAACCCACATTTATAGTCACCCTATTACGGTGTGACGTTTGATGTTATCAAAATACTCTTCTGGTGTTAGCAATTAATATGATCTCATGGTCTAAGGATTAAGGTTACTTTGCATGATGTTATAGAAATTTAAACATAGTGATTTTAATCGTATTACTATACTTTGGGTGAATGTTCATCACATCATTCCACCAATGTTGTGACCTCGTTATTAACAACATACAATGTTCATGATCATGAAACCTTGATCATCTTATTAATCAACGAGCTAGTTTATATGGGAGGTATAACTAGGAACTCTATATATATTTGTTTATTAAGTACACATCTATTAATGTTTCCAATTAACAGAATTATAGCATGCAAAATAAACATCTAGTATATACTTGGAATAAGATAATAACAACTTTATTATCGCCTCTTGGGCGTATTCCCTTCATTCCAGCATTCTCATCTCTTTCTTCCTATGATTCCGATAACCCCAAAACGATCTGTAAGCGTTATCGAACCCTTAAGCGTGTTAGCCATGGTTGAAACACCTCTCATATCAATGATCATTAGCGGGACCGGGTTGTCCATAATGACCCATGTGCATTCCACGATCTCAATGTCATTTGAACAATAAACGATGAGTCCAATTCTCTTTGTTACTTCAATACTTGACTTGTCCAAGATCTAATCACTGGTATCACCATAGCTTGTTCAATCTCGTTACCGACAAGCGTTGCTTTACTCATTTCGTGATATTCTATCCCCGTGACCTAGTCACATGTTACGCAACATTATAGATGTATCTCACCGAGTGGGCTTTGTGTATCTTCCCGTTACGTGGGAGAATAAATCCGATCTCGATACATACGCCTCAACATATGCCTTTGGAATACCCAATGTACAATTTTATGATCACCCTGTTACGGTGTGACGGTTGATGTAATTAAATCACTCTCGGGTGATAGTGACTAAATATAATTTCACGGTCTAACAAGTAGAATACTGTGTTTTTAACTATTGCAACGATAAGTTTTGTGACTTGATCGTGTGGCAATACTTATGTTGTGTAATGTCCATCACATCATTCACCAATGATATGACTTTATTATCAAGTGGCATAAATGCTCAATGATTAGGAAACTTTGATCATCAGTTGCCCAATGAACTAGTTGAATTGTTTGTATACATACAACACGTGTACCAATGTTTCCGATTGATACAATTATAGCATGATATAAAACTATTATAAACTAATGAGATATGATAATAAACACTTTAATTTATTATTTGTCTTTAGGACAGATCTCCTTTAAATACATGAAACTAGGAACAACAATTGCCAAAAAAAACCTATAGACAGACAACAGGATATATGATTATAGGAACCCTTATAAGAATCAGATAAAAGGAAACCAGCTGCTCCTCGCGTCACATGCACATGGGCGTCGTGTTCCCAAGGAGACGTACCTGGCGGTAACAGATTGCATGCGACACTAACGAACCAATAAAAGAAAAAATCATTTTTCAAAAGAAAGAGCCCAACACCAAAGTTAAAAGAGCCTTAGTTACAAGATCAGCAACAAAGGATAACAGACCAACAATAAAAACACAAACAAAGCTCAACTATAAGAAACAGGGAAGCAAGTAGGCAAACGGGAAGCAAGTAGGCAAGCTCCACTGTGACTTAGAGACTCCTATATTAATAATTTTTTATGGTAATGCAGATTGAAATCTGTATGCAGGATTGTTTTAAGAATTTTTTGTGATACTACGATTTTTAGAAAATATTTTTTTGCACCTGGTGCCCAGGAGCCAAAATTAGAAAAAGAGCGAGTAGATCCGAACTAGAGTCACGTGGTGGGAGCGCGACAAAATTCCACGTAAAAACAACAATTATAACTACGCATGGAACAGAACGGAACGGGACGGCGTGGCGTGGGAGTTCCCGCGTCACTATCCTCATCTCCTCCCGTCGGAATGCGTGCTGTACTTATGAAAAGTCGCAACCATAACAGAAACGGAACAAGGCGGGCTAGCGCCAACTCGCACCGTACATCCTTCTACGCTCACTGATAAGTGGGGCCGGAAGACATGGCCACATATCCGACCGCACCTGTCAGTCGCACTAGGCCCGCATGAGGAAGCTTGCACGTGAGGGCAACCAACCTTATCTCCACATCACCGTCCCGTCGCCTACACGTCACCGCATATCTCCGTCTCGGTTCCTTGCCTTCGCGGCTTCGCCGTCTCGTCTGACTACAGCGAACACCGAACATGACGTTTGCCCCCCTGCGTAACCACTAAATACGAAAGCTCCACGGCAAAAAAGCTATACGCAGTGGGCATCATAACCACTCACCGTCACACGACGCTATAGGCTTGAAATACTATGTTGGATTTGCCACAAATCAGATTTTTTTCTTTTGCCGGAATACATTCGTTACGGACAGCTACAGTTGGACTTGCCGAGTCGATGACAAGGATGATGATCACAACCAAATTCCGCGTATATGTATTTTTGTCCAAGACTTTTCGGAACTCTTCAAAGCCCACGTGCCATTCAGGGCTCCTCGTCTTGCTAAATGATCCCTCCTCTGTCGTGATTTTTATTTAAATTTGACACGACAAGAATTATGGGACGCATGGAGAAAACAATTGTAGCTAACACCTAACAGTCTTCGGCGTTAAACTGTTGAAGCGTTACGTGCGCTTCTTCCAGGAGGAGGCGAGAGGCGGCGGCTCAAAAACCAATCTAGGGTTTCGTCCCTCCGCTGGTGACGATGTTGGTCCGTTTCATCTTCGGTCTTAGGGTCTTGGAAGTGTGGCGGACCACGGTCTCTCACCGGCGGGAGGTTTTTGTTCTTCACTTAGATTGTTTTCTGTGTCTTTTTCGGAATGTTGAGGCGACGGCTATATCCTGAAGTCAGAATAAAGTTCTCCCCGCTCTATCCTCGCTCCGGTGGTGCGCCTAGCGTTGACGGAGGACGCGTAGAGTCATGTGTCCGGCTGATCTCGTGGGATCTAGTCGTTTTTCGTGTTAATTTCATATCAGTCTCTTTCAATCTACTGATGTCATCATTGGCGATGGTTACTGCTTTAGTGCGCTGGTTCTTTGGGACCTTAGCACGACGACTTTCCGTCTATCTATTACAACAAGCTTTATTATGACAAGTTTTGCCCGGCTCCGGTGATGGAGGGGCGAGGACGGCAGCGCGCCTTCGGCTCGTGCTAGTGTTTGTAGTCTTCACTAGGTGGTCCATCGACCTATCTGTAAATTTTATTACTTTTAGACCTCTTTATACTACGGTTGATGATTATTAATAGATCAGTGGAATTTTCAAAAAAAACAGTCTTCGGCGCTAATGTAACCATCCACAGCAACAATTTTTGGTATCAAATATTCCATCCGTCTCAAAATAGATATCGAGAATCTGTCAAAATTTAAATATATCTATATAAAAATAGTGTCTAGACACACCAATTTTTTAATAAATATATGATATCCATTTTTAGACGGAGGGAGTGCAACAACATGTATGTACATGGAGGTACACATTGTCTTTCTCTCTTTTTCATCTTTTCGCGGCGGAAACGAGTTGGCTTACGAAAAAGTGCACTACAAATTAATACTCTCTCCGACCTAAATTTATTGACTTAGATTTGTCTAGATTCAGTTGTATTTAGACATGATTTAGTATTAGATACAACCATATCTTGATAAATTTGAGTCAACTAATTTGGGTCGGAGGGAGTACCAATATGATAAATGTTTGTGTGTGCAAGGGAGATGATAATATTATTAGGTAAACACTAACTATCGTATGCCGATGGGAAACAAAATATCGGACTGATCCAGCGCCATCGATTTCTACCTGCATCGCATGATCCACACAGCCCATTAACTACGCATGTTGACCCCATAATCTCAACGCCTGTTACAATATTAACTCCTTCCTCCACGAAACTTGTCGTCCTTCTCGTTAGTTTTCTTCTCAATTCACGGTGCCTCCATAGTAGCCAGCGTCAGGACCTAGAAGAAACACCCTTCCACATGGATTTCTCTAGGAGAGCGTCAAGATTGATCACCTGCTTTGTGCGGAAAGGTACGCTTACACCTTGCAGGTTTTTTGATATTCTCGAGCCGTACCATAATTGTAGCTTGTTTGCAGCAAGGTCATGGACGTCGGAAGCATTCAGATCCACAAGGTTGCTGATTTCGAGAAGAGGCGCAACTGTGATGAGCCGATGACTCATCGTGTTGTTGACAGCTTTTCTGCCAAACTCGGTCACGAGCATGGCGATAGTTGCAGCACTATGAATTATGGTAGCCGTGCTTCCAACTCTTCAATACAGTGACGTCCATTATGCGCTTGAAGGACGACAACCTTGTTCGCCGGCAACGTGCTTGTGTCCTTGGCCACATATTTGATTTTTTTTAGTTGCAACATGTACTGAATCTGAAGTTCTGATTTGTATGTATGAAGCATTTTGTACGTGATCCATTACAATTTGAAACATATGTTTACAGGAGCAAATACAACATTCAATAGTAGCACTTACTTGGAAGCACATCTCGAATTCGTTCGAAGCACTTGTAGTACTCCTTGTTGGAAGCCATTTTTATAGACCATGGTCTATGGGCAATACTGTGATGCTTTTGGAGAATAATACTCTGTTGTCTGTGATACATGTTATGTTAAAGTGAAGCAAATTTCAGTGACGAAGAAAGCAACTTATCTGGTCGGTAGAAGCGTGGCTTTGATGTCTAAACAAGTTGTTAGAATAATTTTCAGATCGAAGCACATTATTATAGTATTGGAAACACACGATTTGATCTGATCGGAAGCAAATAAAGTAGCGTTGAAAACACAATTTGTTCTTTAAGGAAGCAAATCAAATGCCAGATATTAGTTTCCCGAGCTAAATTATTTTCCTGAAAATCAAGGAATAGGAGTAGTTATGGGAGCAGTTTGGAAACTCCACGTTAAATGGTACGTACTCCTTGGAGGAGGCTAGCACTAATAACGGGCGTGCATTCCGTGATGTATTTATAACAGAAGCATGCAAATCGATCATTGTTTCACGGAAACATAGTGTGGGGATGGTTGCAGATCGAAAGGTCGAGCTGCTTCCAATCCTACGGCAATACACAGGTCCGATCAGAAGCAAAACATCAGCGTCCGATTCCTAGCGGCGCCCATATTATTAGGTTTGTGAGGGATCCATAATAAGTATCGCTGATAAATGTCGCTGATTTAAATTGGTAATACTTATTATGGATTGGAAGAAATAATATATTTTGTGCCATACTTATTATGAATTGGAGAAAGCACTTATTTTAAATATATGCTTATAAAAAGTAACAACTAAAAATTGTTTGTAAAAGAGTCGAATGAAACATATAGCTAATCTAGTCTAAACAAGGGACTAATAAGATGCTTCTGACTTTCCGAGAATTAGTAATCGGGAAAAATGCTTCGCGCTCCTGTTGCTCCTCGAGACGACGGAGCGCTATCCAAGACCTCCTCCTCCCCCTATCGTCGTCGCTGACAGAGGGCTGTCGGGCAAAGCCTAGGTGGTGCTGGCGGCGGCAGACTGCTTCTTCCTGGCGCATGGAGGCGAGGTCGGGGTCTCACCTCCCGGCGACAGTGTACTCAGGGAGGCAGTGGTCGGCCCAGGCTGGTTGGTGGAGGCTCGGCGGCACGAACACTTTGGGGCGGTGCAACGCAGCGGGGCGGCGGCTTGCTGAGGGATCCATAATAAGTATCGTTGATAAATGTCGTTGATTTAAATTAGCAATACTTATTATGGATTGGAGAAAATAATATATTTTGGGCGATACTTATTATAGATTGGAGGAACTACTATATTTTAAATATATGCTTACAAAAAATAACAACTAAAATTTGTTTGTAAAAGAGTCGAATGAAACATGTAGCTAATCTAGTCTAAACAAGGGAATAATAAGATGCTTCTGACTTTCTGAGAATTAGTAATTGGGAAAAAAGCTCCGCGCTCCCGTCCCTCCCCGAGGAGACGGAGCGCTATCCCCGACCTCCTCCCCCATCGACATCGCTGGCAGAGGGCTGCCGAGCAAAGCCTAGGTGGTGCTGGCGGCGGCAGACTGCTTCTTCCTGGCACATGGAGGCGAGGTCGGGGTCTCACCTCCAGGCGGCGGTGTACTCAGGGAGGCAGTGGTCGGCCTAAGCTGGTTGGTGGCGACTCGGCGGCACGAACACTTTGGGGCGGTGTAACGCAGCGGGGCTGCGGCTTGCTGAGGGACATCAGCGGCTGAGCCCCCTTCGGCCCAGATCTGGGTCAAGGGGTGGACTTGTCCTTCAAGCAGCCTGTCCTGCAGATGGTGGTGTGGTGTAGCTTTGCAGGGGTGTAGCGGGGATGGCGGCTGGCTGTTCCAGCATGGTGGCGGGCTTTACGGGTCTTATATGTGCATGGTCGGACCCTCTTGGAACTAGTGTGCCTCCGCGGGGGCTTTACGGGTCTGTTGGATCCGGTCGGATCTAATTGGGACTGGTGTGCCTGCATCGACTATCACCTTTGGCGGTGAAGGCAGTTCTCTCCCGTGCGGTCGCGGTGTTGTTGGTCTCGATTCAAGATACTACCAGTCTCCGTTTTGCAGACCTCATGACGGTACCTTTGGTGAGACGGCGATGGCAGCTTCGCGACCGCAGTGGCGCATGCTGGTGGCCGACGAGTTTGATGGTGTCGAGGCCTCGACCTCGTGGGGCTCTTGTGCATCATCGCCCGGGGTTGTGGATAGGGGTTTTCGGGAGAAATCCTTGTAGGCTCGCCTGGCACCGACGCAGTGCCTCCTTCAGGTGGCGTCATCCATTCCTAAAGGGCGTCGTGGCTACCCTATATCCACTTCCCTCTATGTGCTACGGGAAATCCTAGGACCAGTATGCTGGTCCCGAGCAGCAGTGTTGTCGCTTTCCTTTCTGAAGGTGCTGCTTGGTATATGACGATTCGGTGCTAGGAGCATGGTGGTAATCTTTCGGAGGGCGACACGGATGCATGTCACCGTCGCTTAGTCGGTCCGCCTCTGTCTTCATTTTATTTTTTGTTTTTCTTTGGACGTGTGTTTACTGCTGCCCTAATATTTTTGTTTTATTTCGAGACTCTTGTTGTTTGTAACATGTGGTTGCTATATTAATATAGCACGAAGGAAGCCTATTTCGAAAACAATGGACTAATAAGCCAAAAGGAGCATCGGTATGTCTCTTCCAACTATGCCACTTGCATTTATATCGCTAAGAGCATTCTTTATTTCCGGAGTAACAAATAGCATGGGTACCATCAGATACCAATGACTACAACCATATCGATGTTTAAAACATCCTCTACTCCTCAAAAATATGTGAACTTACTTTCAAAAAAATAAAAAATATGTGAACTTGTGATGCTCAATGGAAGAACATAGGACTACAAAGACATGCAAATAGATATACTCGTTCCCTTTGCAAATTTGTAAACCACGCTTTGTGCAAAAGAGGACTGCAATGACAGGCAAATAGATATAATCATTCCATTTGCAAATTTTAAACCACGCTTGTGCAAAAGATGGAGCGAGGCGATGATTGCGAGTAATATATGGTGTATTCTTTTTTGACGAAACGAGATCTTTGTTGTCGATGTAGTATGTCTTACTCCCTCCGGTTCATATTATTGTTATCAACTTTGTCTAGATTCGGATGAATTTAGTCAAAATCATTAACTAGGTATATCTGAATCTAGATAAAGTTGAGAACAATAATATGGGCCGGAGAGAGTAGTGTTTTTACGCGATGTAATTTTAACTAATGAATAAAGTCGGATTGTTCTAGAGTGAATATATTTTGACTCCCGAAATAAAATAAAAATCATATTTGTGAGTTTCTAAAAAAAAAAATGGACGTGGCCAATGATTTCAAAATATCAGTTTCAAGTACTATGTATTTTGAGCTACACAAAAATAATAATATATGGATTTGTGCGTTCATTTTTCATACCCCAAACTTTATCGGTTTTACATAGCCCATAATACAAAGAGTTTCTTTTTACGATTTTGCATACTTGTGGGATACAACGGTTGACTACGTCTAGATTTTTTTAAACTTGTAAATATAACTTTTGAATTTTTAAGATGAAGGGAGCACTGAAGGTGAGGAGCCAAAGACACTTTTCGGGATTGTTCACCATAAATGTGAATTTCATAATCAAAGGTACTCGAATAATATGCACAAATACAGGGTCCAAAGGGGGAGATGCGACCCGAGGGACCCGTGCGGCGCCCATTAAAGCAACGTCCTAACGTAACGGCACCAACTAACATCGGCTACGCTTTCCCACTCCCGCCCCGCCCGCACACGTTTCGTCCAACACTTCACCGCCGTCGCCATGGCCACCACGTCCCGTTCCGGCCCCGGCCCCGGCCCCGATGAAGAAGACTCGACGCCGGCGATGCGCCGCCTACGACGCCTGTCCCTCCACCTGCTCCAGCCCTCCGATCGGCTCGCACCCGAGGGGGCAAATTCTCTGGTCCCCGCGGCGTGCGCGGGGAAGCGGCGGACGGGGGGCCTGGACGCGGACGCGGCGGCGCTCACGGCGTACCTGCGGGGGCGGCACCGGGCTATGCAGGCGCGGGTGTACGAGTTCTACGTCGCGCGCCCGGAGCTCCAGACGCCCGTGGAGCTGCCCACGGCCGCGCACCGCGAGCTCTGCTTCCGGCAGATGTCCGCGCTGGTGCGGGACGCCGGGGTGCGGCCGCTCAGCCTCATGGCGAACGACCCCGCCGAGTACTTCGCCGTCATGGAGGCCGTCGGCGGGCTCGACATCTCCCTCGCCATCAAGGTCGGGGTCCAGTACAGGTTTGTTGTCGGCGGACTCATCTAGAACCTGATGTTTCCATATGTTTCATGTGGGGCTGTTAGTTGGTAGTTAACGACAGGGCTTACATAATTGCTTGATGCTACGAGGGAGCTACAAACTACTTCATCTATGAATCAGTTGGTAATTTGACATTCTTTTCGGTATCAGTAACTAAGTAGGATAGATGCTACAATATTTAAATGGATTAATACGCTTGCAGTTCCAGTATCAGTGTGATATACCTGTCTGGATACCAACGTAAAACTCATTTTGGTTTTGCTCTTTTGAATGTGAGCAACATAAATCATGAGAAGTGAGTACCCTGCTCTCTGAGAGCCTGACCATACTGATTGTTGCATTCGCGAGGATTCTAGCATGGTTGTTGTGAGGGTGGGGCTTGGATCTGTTTGATAGCTTAATTGCCTCCCCCTCCGTGCACACGGCTAGGCTGCAATTGCAGTCTTTTAGGGGACAAGTACTTATGAGTTATGAGTGACAGAGACTGTAAAAACAGAGTTTCAGCTTGAATGCACATGGGTTTATATTTTGCTGTGCTTGCTAACAGATGATGGCCTTTGTCTGCAATCAGTCCTGTCTGCAATAGTGTGGGCCTAAATAATCAACTGATAACAAAGAATCCGCATTAATTCTCGATTATGACAGTTGGGGGGTACACAACTCTGATTATGGTTAGTTTGTGAGCTAGTACTATTTGATTGCCTGGCCTAACGAATGATTACGTGTACAACTATTATTGTGAAATGCTTGATAAACTACCTAATCTAATTGTAGTGTTTAGTTAGGACAATATTAATTCCTGACCGGTACGGTGTTGGAGTCCTACACGTACCGTGTCCTACTTGTAATCTTGTACATGATCGTGGATCGTTTGCTGATATAAATACCACGCACACCGGCCTGTACGAGGCAGTGCGATACTCCTCCAAACCACAAACTACTACTACCGTTTTTATGGTATCAGAGCCACGCGCGATCTAAATCGATCAATGACGTCTCCCTCGACTACAAGCGCCTCCTCCGAGGCCCTCAGCTCTGCATCGTCGGCCTCGTTCAGCTCCGGCGTATCAGCTCCCGCCGGTTCCATGTTCTCCTCCATGGCGTCGGTGATACCTACCTCTCCGATCAGCCTCGACAACAAGATCACCCTCAAGCTCACGGCAACGAACTACCTCTATTGGCGTGCACAGGTTTTTCCGATTCTACGGAGCAACCGCCTGATGGGATTTGTTGATGGAACCCTTCCCTGTCCGGCTGCCATGATACCTGATCTGGCAGCTCCTACCACTACAATCCAGAACCCGCTTATGGCAGCATGGCATCAACAAGATCAAGCTATCCTGTCTGCGATAATCTGCTCGCTCTCCGAAGAAGTGATTGGGATGGTGATGCTCGCTACTACTTCTAGAGAGGCCTGGGAAACTCTCACCTCCAGCTTCTCCTCGCGGTCAACCGCACGCGCGATGCAGATTTGCGGTGCCCTCCAGAAGGTGAAGAAGTTGGACTCCACCATTACTGTCTACTTCAACAAGGTGAAGCAACTCTCCGATACACTAACTTCGATTGGACAACCTCTCCGTACTGAAGAGTTCAATGCCTACCTCATGGCCGGCCTCGACAGCGATTACGATGGCCTTGTCGAGATCGTCTCTGCCCGAAGTGTCACTGATCCCATGCCAGTACGAGATGTCTATGCCTCTATGCTTAATACGGAGCAGCGCGTTGAAGCCAGAAAGGCCAACTTGGGCTTTGAGATCCACTCCGCCAACTACATGGCACGCACCGGTGGTAATAGACCGGGGCAGTTCCAGCCTCAATACCGACCCGCTTCATCTCCTCAAGGAAAGTTCACCTATAGCAAACCAGACGGAGGAGGTCAATTCAGCGCTTCGACCTCATCCTCTCCTTCTGATCATCGTGGACCTGCTCCCGGCGCTACTTCTGGTGGTGGGTCAAGGCCAACATGCCAGATCTGTGAAAAAGTTGGCCATGTTGCATCTTGCTGTTTCAAGCGCTACTCACGCACATTCCTCGGTGCGGGCAATGATGGTAGGTACATGGATCGTCAACTCTCGGTTTTCTCGGTGTCACATGGCTCAACATCACAGGGAAACACTCCCTCCTACCCTATTGATCCAAGCTGGTATGTTGACACAGGAGCAACAGACCACCTCACCAATGAGCTAAATAAACTCCACATCAAGGAACAATATCATGGCAAGGATCATGTCCATACAGCTAATGGATCAGGTATGCGCATTACTCATATTGGTCAGTCTACACTTCCTACACAATCACATCCTTTAATTCTCAAAAATATTCTACATGTTCCATCGGTCACACGAAATCTTTTGTCCGTTAAGAAGTTCACTTTAGACAATAATGTTTTCTTTGAATTTCACCCTTGGAATTTCTTTGTCAAGGATCGAGACACGAGGGAGGTTCTTCTTAGAGGGGGATGTCGTGGAGGTCTCTATAATCTTGATGTTTCCTCGGTCAAGCAAGTCTTCAGCAATGTTAAGGTGTCGCGTGAGAGGTGGCACTCACGTTTAGGTCATCCAGCCACCCAAATAGTTCAACATGTTCTAAATCGTTATGATCTTCCATCAGTATCTAGTGATAATAAAAGTGTAATTTGTGATGCTTGTCAACAAGGCAAGAGTCATCAGTTGCCATTTTTCCTTTCTAGTAGAGTTACTACTTCACCTCTTGAGATTATTTACTCCGATGTATGGGGTCCTGCCCAAACCTCTGTTAGTGGACATCAACATTATGTTAGTTTCGTTGATGCTTATAGTCGTTTTACATGGCTTTATCTTCTCAAACATAAGTCTGATGTGTTTCAAATTTTTCTTCAGTTTCAACAACATGTTGAACGTCTCCTGAGTAAAAAGATAATACATGTCCAAACCGATTGGGGTGGTGGGTATCATAAGTTGAATAAGTTTTTCTCAGATATTGGTATTTCTCACCGTGTTTCTTGTCCACATACTCACCAACAAAATGGCACAGCTGAACGAAAACATCGTCATATAGTTGAAACTGGTCTCACGCTTTTAGCACATGCTTCCGTTGCTTACCGTTTTTGGAGTGATGCGTTTTCCACTGCATGTTTCCTCATTAATAGGCTTTCGAGTCGTGTCATATCCATGCAAACTCCCCTTGAGCGTCTCTTAGGAGAAGTACCAGATTATACATTCTTCAAGGTATTTGGTTGTGCTTGTTGGCCACACCTTCGTCCATACAACAATCGAAAACTTGAGTTTCGCTCTAAATTATGTGTGTTCCTCGGTTATAGTTCTCTACATAAGGGATACAAGTGTCTCCACGTTCCTACTAATCGGGTGTATATCTCTCGGGATGTGGTTTTCGATGAGAACGTTTTCCCTTTCTCTCAAATATCATCGGTTTCTACACCACCATCATTCTCTACTTCTCGTTTAAATTCTGACCAATTTGATGATGTAGCATACCCTCCTTTGCTATTGACTAACCATGGTGCAGGTTTGGGGCCTGGGGCTCGCCTAGAATTACTTGATGATGAGCCAGGAACTCCAACAGCTAACGATTCTGGTCAGGTCGATCGTGAGGACCTGCATGGCCTCGATCCTGACGATCATGCATTGAAAGCTGCCGTAGACAGCCTTGTCACTCCGACCCACACTGGGCCATCTACAGCCACCGGTCAGCCCACTTCACTTGGGTCGGCGTCGCGTCGTTCGCCCGGCTCCGCGTCCTCTATGACGCATCCAACAACTAGCAACTCGCCCACCTCTACTACTGAATCAGAGTCATCACCAACAGAACGTGTGCCTGCACCTCGCGGCGTGACTACACGCTTACAAAAGGGAATTCGAAATCCCAAGGAGAGGACAGACGGAACCGTGGCTTGGAGCACTGTCTGCATGGCACATGCAATTGATCTTGTACATACAGAGCCACGTGACCATCGTGAGGCTCTCTCCTGTCCACATTGGCGTGAAGCAATGGAATCTGAATTTTCTGCTCTCCAGGCAAATAAAACTTGGCGGTTAGTTCCTCCGCCACCTGGTGTTAATGTTATCGATTCCAAGTGGGTATTCAAAATTAAACAAAAATCTGATGGATCTATAGAGCGGTACAAAGCACGTCTTGTGGCAAAGGGGTTCAAACAGAGGTACGGTCTTGACTACGAGGATACTTTCAGTCCTGTCGTTAAGCCAACTACTATTCGTCTGTTACTTTCCATGGCTCTTACTCGTGGTTGGCACCTTCATCAACTGGATATTCAGAACGCTTTCTTGCATGGAGTTCTTGAGGAAGAGGTGTTTCTGCGACAACCTCCTGGGTTTGAGGATCATACTCATCCTGATTATTTATGTCGTCTTGACAAAGCTCTATATGGATTGAAGCAGGCTCCTCGGGCATGGCATGCCCGCCTTAGCTCGGTTCTCAGTGGTCTTGGTTTTACAGCCTCTACAGCAGATACATCTCTATTCATATTGCAGCGTCCTGATGTTACTATCTACTTACTGGTCTACGTAGATGACATTATTGTTGTGAGTTCCTCTGCTACTGCTACCGATCGCCTTGTTTATCAGATGCGTGATTCATTTGCTCTCAAGGATCTTGGACCGTTGCATTATTTTCTTGGCATTGAGGTTCAGAGATGCCATGGTGGTCTCCTACTCAACTAGCGCAAGTATGCCCTGGAACTTTTGCGCCGTGCTGGTCTTCTCAAGAGCAGTCCTGCCACTACTCCCATGGTGTCTTCTGAGAAGATCGGTGCCACGACTGGTATTCCGCTGTCGTCTGAGGAGTCTACGCGTTACCGCAACATTGTTGGAGGGCTCCAGTACCTCACCATGACACGTCCTGATTTGTCTTTTGCAGTCAATAAGGTGTGTCAATATCTTCATGCTCCTAGGTGTACGCATTGGTCTGCGGTGAAACGTATCCTACGTTATGTCCAAGGTACTTTGACTCATGGCTTACTGTTGAGACCATCTACTGTCTCTTCAGATCTCTTGTCCGTGTTTTCTGATGCGGATTGGGCTGGAAATTCTGATGATCGGCGATCGACCGGGGGATATGCTATCTTTTATGGAGGTAACCTTGTTTCTTGGAGTGCTCGCAAACAGGCTACTGTGTCGCGTTCTAGTACAGAGTCTGAGTACAAGGCACTCGCTAATGCTATTGCGGAACTTATTTGGTTACAGTCTTTGCTTGGTGAACTTGGAGTATCCCTGAGTTGTCCACCTACATTGTGGTGTGATAATATTGGAGCAACATATCTTTCTTCCAATCCGGTCTTTCATGCTCGTACGAAGCACATTGAAGTGGATTTTCATTTTGTTCGAGAACGGGTTGCTCAGAAGTTGCTTCAAATCAAATTTATCTCCTCCAAGGATCAGATTGCTGATATATTCACCAAAGCTCTACCATTACCGTTGTTTCGTGCATGTAGACACAATCTCAACCTTTCTGGTTCGGTTGAGATTGAGGGAGGGTGATAAACTACCTAATCTAATTGTAGTGTTGTAGTTACGACAATATTAATTCCTGACCGGTACGGTGTTGGAGTCCTACACGTACCGTGTCCTACTTGTAATCTTGTACACGATCGTGGATCGTTTGCTGATATAAATACCACGCACACCGGCCTGTACGAGGCAGTGCGATACTCCTCCAAACCACAAACTACTACTACCGTTTTTAATGCTCACTACAATTTTGTTTCGAGTCTTGGGATTATGTAGGGTAGATATGCATCTGCAGTTTGGTTCGTGGTTCATGCAACCTCAAGCACTGTACTACTTGAATTCATGCAAAACTCCCTCGGTGGATTATGTCAAACATTTTTGTGGCTTATTATGTAATTTGTCGATCTTAGCAGGACAGTAACACAGCCGTTGGAAGCTTGTAAATATTTACTCGCTTTACATAGTACTACATTTTCTTTGTACGTCTGTTAGAAATTCACTAACTTGCTTGCTGTTAATGCAGTCTTTGGGGTGGTTCTGTAATAAATTTAGGAACCAAGAAGCACAAAGAGAAGTACTTTGACAAAATCGACAATTTGGACTATACAGGCTGTTTTGCTATGACAGAACTGCATCATGGTTAGATTATCTATTTACTTATTTGTTCGGTATTTCTGAATCTCCTGTTTGGTACTTTGATCTGCAATTGAACCATCTTCAATCAATCTTTTTCCGTATCTTTTGAATGGACACTGGAACTTGTACCCAGCACCTAAAACACTGTTCACAATAATTCTAAAAGATTCTCTTCCTTTTCATTTGTTGCTTTTTGGCAGGATCCAATGTTCAAGCCCTACAGACTACTGCTACATTCGATCCAGTTACTGATGAGTTCATTATTGATACCCCAAATGATGGAGCCATTAAGTGGTGGATTGGCAACGCAGCTCTGCACGGAAAATTCGCTACTGTTTTTGCTAGATTAATTTTACCACTTCAAGGAAAAGGAGGGGAACCTGCTGACATGGGAATTCATGCATTTATCGTCCCGATTCGGGACCTTGAAACCCACGCTGTTCTTCCTGGAATTGAGATCAATGATTGTGGGCACAAGATAGGTCTAAATGGTGTAGACAATGGTGCCCTGAGGTTCTGTGCAGTTAGAATACCCCGTGACAATCTTCTGAACCGATTCGGTGATGTGGCCCGAGATGGAAAATACACGAGCAGTCTCCCCACGATTAACAGAAGGTTTGCAGCAACCCTTGGTGAACTTGTTGGGGGACGAGTTGGTCTTGCATATAGTTCTGTGGGGGTACTCAAAGTTGCAGTAACCATTGCTGTAAGATATGCTCTATTGCGTCAACAGTTTGGTCCTCCTAAGCAACCTGAAATCAGTGTGCTGGATTACCAATCTCACCAGCACAAACTAATGCCTATGTTGGCATCAGCATATGCATTTCACTTTGCCAGAGCGTATTTGGTAGATAAGTATTCAGAGATGAAGAAAACCGATGATGAGGATCTTAGCGCTGATGTCCATGTACTTTCATCTGGGTTGAAATCCTACATAACTTCATACACAGCAAAAGCTATTAGCATATGCCGAGAATCGTGTGGCGGCCATGGGTACGCTGCTGTAAATCGTTTTGGCGGTCTGCGGAATGACCATGATATATTTCAAACATTTGAAGGAGACAATACAGTTCTTCTGCAGCAGGTACCGATAAGCATCCTTTACAAAGGCAGGGCACTGCATATGTAGAAAAAATGAAGTCTGAATGGGTTACTGAATGTGATATGAAGTTACTTATACATCAAATAATGTACCTCTTCTCTTATCATAATAGCATATTGGCATTGTAGGTTGCTGGAGATCTCCTGAAGCAATATCAGCAAAAATTTAAGGGAGGAACACTCTCAGTCACCTGGAACTACTTGAGAGATTCCATGAGCACCTACTTGTCTCAGCCAAATCCCGTTACTGCCCGATGGGAAGGGGAAGATCATCTAAGGGATCCTAACTTTCAGCTGGATGCATTCAGAGTAAGTCTTATCTTCACAATAATCTCAGTACAAGTTGGCTAAAATTCCTGCACTGACTGATTGGATAAACTCTCTTCTCAGTACCGAACATCACGATTACTGCATAGTGTTGCTGCTCGACTCCAGAAGCATATGAAGACACTTGGAGGTTTTGGTGCGTGGAACAGATGTTTAAACCATCTGCTGACACTCGCAGAATCACATATTGAGTCTGTCATCCTTGCTAGGTTTATAGAAGCTGTGAAAAGGTATAATTCTGTGCTCATCCTCAGTTACACTTTTCTTACTATCGGTGCTTTCTAGTAGATTTTTCTTAGAAAATGGAACTCGCTAATAGATTGAATTTTGAAGATAGATGTTTTTTAATAGTTCTTAATATTTGTTTGGTTGAGATTTGGGATAAACAAGTAGAGTGTCCAACACGGTCCCCTGAAAGGAGCATCAGCAACAAAATGATATTGGTGCAAGCATTGAAAAATACTCATGTTGCCCTGACTGCATCTTCCACCCAGTTTCCTTCACGTTTACTTGTGCTTGAGTAGTTGAGCCACCATATGAGTTTTAACAGATGGCACTTGTGCGACTGCGAACTCATTGTTGTGTTCGAGCCCTTGACTCATTTAATTTTTTTAGCTGAACCATGAATAAGAATTGGTGTTAACGATCAAAGCATAGAGGGGCCTACTCACCATTCAGATGTTATTTGCACTCCCTTTTGAGCTGTAATGTGATAACGATGACGTATGATGCATCTATGCAGTTGCCCTGATGAAAAAACACGTGAGGTACTGAAGCTAGTGTGTGACCTTTACGCGCTCGATAGGATCTGGAAAGACATCGGGACATATCGGAACGTAGACTACGTTGCGCCAAACAAAGCAAAGGTTCGTTTCTGCGAATCATGCCCCCTCGCCCCTCCCCCAATACTGCAAGTATGCAATTTCAGTTCTTAGCTTCAAACGAGAACCAGGACCTGATGCTCATCTTTATGCTTGCAGGCTATCCATAAACTGGTAGACTACCTCAGTTACCAAGTCAGGCTTGTAGCCCGAGAACTCGTCGACGCCTTCGATATTCCAGATCAAATCATTCGCGCCCCAATTGGCATGCAATCGGAGGCCTACTCTCAGTATACTCAGTGTGTCGGCTTCTAGACAAACAAACAACACAAGCATCGCATTCCACTACCAAGCTCAGACAGTTAGTACACGAAGTTCTCTGTAGACAAACTTCTGTCGTATATCCAATATATATAGCAAATCAAACAAAGTGTATAATAAGGTAAATAATAGAGGAGAGAGAATGTATAAGTGGTAACATTGTGAATTGTTATTTCATCACATTGTGTTTTGACAGCACTGTTGTGAATAAAGCTCATACGTGACAGACTCTGTAGTTACAGTGTCTGATGAATAATCTCTCTTCAGTCACGTGACAAATGATGGAGATGTGGCTAGTCTGTAGTTTGAGAACATCGTAGATAGAACCATCAATCCTCCCGGCATTATGCAGACTTTTTTTTTTAAACAAGGGCAAAAGCTTTGCCCTTTTCAATTAATTAAGAAAAGAGTGTACAAGAAAGTAAATGTCCATATTACATAAGCCTACTCTCGTGACATTAAGTTACTCATGCGCTTTGCGCCCGCTAGAACCCAAACAAAAGATTCACTCTTAGTCCTTTCTAAAAGCACTGGAGGAGGGGCATGGTTATTCTTGAACACTCGAGCGTTGCGTTCATTCCAGACCTCCCAAGTTACAAGGAGAGTGAGTGATGCCAAGTCATTGTGCTTAGTCATGGTAGACCACCAAACTTGGTAACCTTGAGACGACCATGTAGCAAGATCAACAAAGTGAAGCCCGAGCCACATCTTGGCAAGATCCCAAAGTCTAATGGTGAATCGACAATGAATAAAGAGGTGGTCAACCGATTCCGGAGCTTGCTTACAAAGTGGGCACACCCCACAATTTGGCAAACCTCTCTTTCCAAGCCGGTCGGCAGTCCACACCCTATTTTGGATTACAAGCCACGCAAAGGACTTGACTTTAGGGGGGCCCAAACCCTCCAAACCGAGGAACTAGGAGGTGATGCCGTTGCACCAAAAATGAGATTTGTATGCCGACTTAGAAGAGTATTGGCCATCCTCGGTCAAAATCCAAGTAATCGCATCCGCCACTTCGTCTTGAAGGTTTATGTTGTGTAGGAGAAGCCAAAGCACAATATATTGGCGGATGTGGTCAAAAGTTATCTCAGCGTCCATCTTGATCTTTGAAATCCAACCATTGTTTTTCATAGCTTGTTTGACACTCCACTTCTTCCTTGTGGATATGTCATATATGAGGAGGCGATGTCAATGGATTTGTTGCCCTCCAACCAAGGTGCCTTCCAAAATGGTGTCTTGTCTCCACATCCGACAAAAAAAATTGTGGCGGCATAGAAGAGGCTCATGTCCATGGAGTCGCAAGGGTTACCTAAACCCACCGAAATCTTTGACGGATCCTTCCACTCTAACCAATGCCATATCAATCGAAGAGCTCTAGCAAAGAACTCGGTGTTGAGGACCCCAAGGCCCCCTAGTTTCTTGGGTCTACAAACTGTGTCCCAATTCACCTTGCATTTTCCGCCGGAGACTTTTTCATTGGCCACCCATAAGAAAGCACACTTGATCTTCTTGATGTTATGCAAGGTTCCGGGAGGGATAACTAGTGGTGTCAAAAGATATATGGAATGGGAAGCAAGCACCAATTTCACAAGAGAGGTACGGCCAGCCATCGTGATGAACTTCCCATTCCAAGTGGGGATTTTTCGGGCCACTTATTTTCAAGGTGTTGGAAATCCTCCTTATGGAGGCACCAAATGGATAGAGGTAATCCGAGATATCTAAGCAGGAAGTAGGCGCGCTCCACCGGAAGGCCGTGGAGAACATCATCAAGGTTGGCTTGCTCACATCGTATCGGCACCACAGAACTCTTTTGAAAATTTGTGCAAAGACCGGTAACTTCTTCGAAGCCATGAAGGATGGACGAAAGGTTTTGGATATCTTCTTTGTAAGGCACAACAAAGAGAGCCGCGTCGTCCATGTAGAGAGATGTCCTCAAAAGAGCTCCAGGCCGACGAATCTTGTGAATAAGCCCATGGGAAGTCGCGATGTCTAGAATTTGAGTGAGTGGGTCAATCGCAAGGACAAAAAGTAGTGGGGACAGGGGGTCCCCTTGCCGCAATCCATGGCCATGCTTGATAGGTGACCAGCAACATCGTTGAGAAGAATATGGAGGAATATGTGGCAAGCAAAGAGGAGATCCAATTCTGAAAGTGGCTAGGAAAGCCATGCTTTTGGAGGAGGTCAAGGATGTTGAAAGGATCGTATGGGCTCCTAGAGAGGGGGTGAATAGGTGCTACTTCAAATTTTACTATTTTTAAATTTAGGGTTTAACACAAAAGGTAAATTCTCTAGATATGCAACTAAGGTGAATTTACCTATATGTCACACAAGCACAACTAACTAAGCAAGAGCAAGATATAAGTAAAGCATAGTAAAGGATAGAGGTAACTAAAATGGAGCATGCAGAGACACAAGGATGATTTCCTGTAGTTCCTTCATTTTGAGGGGAAGTACGTCTGCGGCCACAAAAGGCCTCCCTTGTTCTCCGGTGAACCTCACCCCAAAGGGACCGATTCACTCTTCCACTATATCGGTAAAACCTTCGAGGTGGAAACCGGCACCTTTACGACAAGTTCAAGGCACACATCCACAACTGAATTGGAGGCTCCTGAATGCAAGCAAGCTATCACAACAATCAAATATAAGCTTGTAAGAACCAAATCAAGGCCTAGGGTTTCCAATGAAACACTAGAGCAAGGGGACCTCAAGTGAATGAGGGGGAAATGAAGATCTCTTTTGGTGAAGGTGTAGATCAAGGCCACCTCCTTCGATTCTCCAAAGATCAAGGACTTTGGATGGTTGGAGGGGGAGATCTTGTTGATTTGATGGCTCAGCTTCTAGGGTTCTTGAGGTTAGGGACGAGCAGCATCCGAAGGTATAAGAAGGGGCCTTTATTTAAGGCCCCAGGAAAAAAGCCGTTGGGGTCACTTACCTCGGAGTGTCTGGCTGAAACCAATCAGACATTCTGGTCCGGGCCGGACACTCCGGCCGCTTCACCATAGACATTCCGGCCTACACAAGATTCTTCAAACAATCTGGCCATAGTCTAGGCGGAGTCCGATGTGGCATACTGAATGGATGCAGCCTCCGGGCGAAAACTCAAGGAAATCCCAGGTCAGACATTCCGGTCGGCAACACTCGGACATTACGGCTAGGCCGGATACTCCGGCTAAAACTAGTCGGACGGTCCGTTGATCCTAGCTAGTGTGATCTTGTATTCAAATGTAAATTTAAAATGGTCACACATCTAGGGGAGCCTCTCTATTGTTTGTAAATTTGTTGTTGCCATGGTTATTGCCTATCTTTTATGCAAATCCCTAGGTTGTCATCAAACACCAAAAAGGGGGAGATTGAAAGGGAATTTTTCCCTTCATATGTTTTGATGTTTGTTGACAACACTAGGATGGTTTAACCATGTGCTAAATGTTTCAGGGCATATTTATCTTGTCAGCATACTTTTATATTGTTGCTCCCTCAAAGGGAAAAGAGGGTTCTTGGTGGTTTTATTAAGGAGGATTCCAGGATTTTAAGTGGTCAACACCCACTCTAGAGTTTATAAAAGGATGTGGTAAGACAAGATAATAGAATAAAGACTAGACTATGTTGAAGTATGATCCAAATTCTATTAAGGAGGTTAACTTTTGACAGAGCGGAGCGAGGCCCGTCACCGGGAGGCTTGGAAGGAAACGCTACAACCAGTCGTTGCTCTATCTATAACTGAAGCAGAATATATGGCTATTGCTGAATCTTGTAAAGAGTCTGTTTGGTTGAAAGGTTTGTATGCTGAGCTTTGTGAGGATGATTCTTGCATTAACCTGTTCTGTGATAGTCAAAGTGCTATTTACCTTACTAAGGATCAGATGTTCCATGAGAGAACAAAGCACATTGATATCAAGTACCATTATGTTCGTGATGTTGTTGCACAAGGTACACTAAAGGTATGCAAGATAAGCACTCATGATAATCCTGCTGATATGATGACAAAGCATGTTCCTGTTGCTAAGTTTGAGCTATGCTCAAGCTTAGTTGGTATAACTGCTTAGCCCAAGTGTCTATTGGCGCTGAAAGTGTTTTCTTTGTTTGTTCAGGGAGATGATTGTTGTTGATGCTGCAAGAAGGAATTTGTCTCAAGGTAGAGTTTGTTGAAGTATGATCCAAATTCTTTTAAGGAGGCTAACTTGAGCGGAGCGAGGCCCGTCGCCGGGAGGCTTGGGCCGAAGCAAAGCAGTTGATGACCTAGGTTACCACCTCTATATAAACCTCTTGTAAGCCGCCGACTATGATAAGTTGCATCTGTGAAATCCCCGGTGTTGTGTAAACACTCCCCGTTATAGTGAAGATTTGCTGGCTGGCGCCCGTGGTTTTTTCCTTCTCTTTGTTGGAGAGGGTTTTCCACGTTAAATCTGTGCCCCCTTGCTGTGATTTCATTTTCGTTCTTCGTTATTTACTTGTCGCAAAGCTAACAAACTAGAACAACATAGGCATAACATAGTCTTTAACATGATAGAGATACCGGGTACGCATGTCTTACCACACACAACGGAGTTCAACACAATATAGTTCTCATACAGATAAAATAAAGACACAAGATTCAAAGAGGCAAATCGAATGCACGAGAAGCTTGTGTACCCATGCAAATCCCTGGTAGCAACAATCCCTGGTTAGCAACCTAATATGGGGCTACTTCTCCCCCTTTGGCATCGAGACACCAAAAAGGGAAAAGAGCACTATGAAAGTGTCCCAAACTGACTCTAGCCACGGAATTCCTCATCCTCCTCATCCTCCTCCTCCTCATCATCATCATCGTCATCCTCTTCCTCATCACCATCGGAGCAAACTCCTTGCCATGAGGGCGAGAAGAGGAAGACACATCCTCAAACATAGACCAATCCACTCGATCCTGGCTCTAGTGACCATAAGAGAGAGTACCATCTGAAGCCTGCTGAGAGGATTCAGTGTCCATGGGATGGTTGATCCTTTTGAGCTCCTTCATTACATTTCTATTGGCCTTGTAGGCATCATACTGACCATGGCGGATGTCGATGTTCTGACACAGGAGTAGCTTCTTCCACCAAGAAGCTTTCTTCACCTTTTGATGTACCTCCTAACGAGTGGTGTCAAAACGGTATGCATTTCTAGCATGCTTCATGTGAGGGCCACGAGGTACAACTTCCTGCACTTTCTTAGACTCATCAACACTATCACCATCATCTTCATCCTCATCCTCAAATATACCATGGAACGAGGGATAGCCATGGGGTATCTTGGAGGAAGGGGCCTCCTTTCTCTGAATCTTGGTCGGCTTGTGCCTCATGAGGTTTGAGTGGAGTAAAGGAGTTGGAGGAGCTTGAGCAAGAATGAGCTTCATCACATAAGGGGCATAGAGAGGACACTTCTTGTCCATGATGCACTTGTACATATCCTGGTAGATGAAGTCCATGAAATCAATAACACCACCTTCATGGTTTGGACCATGAGCATAAACTAAGTGAGCATGAGCCATGATGTTGATTTCAGCACTTCTCATCTTGTCCTTGTTGCCCACCTTGGGAGTAAGAGTGTGGCGGAACATGCGAAGTAGAATGTTGTAGATGAGCTTGATATTGGTGGTTTGGTCAACCACACCATTCTGTGAATAAATAGGAGTCAACTTATTCGTGTCATAAGCCTGACCATGAACATGCATCCTTGCACCACTGGGAGCATTGGGGTTGAAAGGCAAACCAAGGATACCTGCAAACTGTAGCACGCTGGAACGACACCTTGTGTTGCCTGACATCCACTCAAGAGGAATGTCCATAGACTCACCAAAAACCACTATGGCATAGAACTGCTAGACCAAGTCAGTGTTGTAGTCTTCATTGGCTTGAAAGATGGTGCGCAACCCCATATTCTCGGTCACCCAAAGAGCATCATCAAAATATGAGAAAGCCCGTAGCTTCTCAAGCTCAAACCACTGCATGGGAACCACAGGAGTCTGGAAGGTACTCATCACTTCGGTGTAGAGAAGCAACTACTCATTCCTCCAGAAACTATCATCAGGGGAGGTGTGAGGCTGAGCATAGAATTGCTGAATTGACATCTCCACAAACTCCCCGGTACTCAACCCTTTAAAGGTAATCAAAGAATCAATTGATGCACTTGGATTTATCCCTTTTCATTCGCCTAACCTTATCTTGCTTAGCTATTACACGCTCACGAGATGACTGCCTAACAATAGCTGGATCAACATGAACAGCACGCTCTTTGTCATATCAGAACACATGAGGACGAGCCTTTGACTTGTTCGAGACTGGCGAGGACAAGAACCACATGTGAAATCAGAGGAGGGAGATAGCATAGGGGGTAAGCACATTTTTCTAGGAGTTGTCAAAAAGATAATAACAATCAAAGTAAAACAGATTTGATCAGACTAAACTTCACCAAACTGTCCGAGAAAAACACCTCGGAGACTCCGCTCGCACCGGATATTTTGGTGTGAATACGCCAGAGACTCTGGCCGGAGCTTTGGTGTTTCCTGGTCAGTGCGGGGAAGATCAATCAGAGCATATCGGCCTTGCTAAGATGACTACTAGGGGTACATTGCACACATGGGAGATATGGGTATGGATTCAAGCATTTCTATGTCCTCAAAAATTCAACTAGGGCATGCCTAGAGGAAAGGGAGAGGAAGGAGCAAATACCCACATCCATGGAGTGCTCCACCGGTGGGGGAAGAGGTCCCAGCAGCGGAGGGGAGGAGATGGCCGGTGGCAGCGGCTGGATTCGGGTCGGAGGATCCCTCCCGGCAGCGGGTGTGGAGAGTGAGGGAGTCGGGGGAGAAAGGAACTGGTTAGTTCACTTCACGCCGACTCCTTAACACTCGAATTTGAAACTGCCTTGGTCGGACTATCCGGGTGAAACACGCCGGAGGTTCCAGGCCAGCCGGATAGTCCGACCTGTACACAACGGAGAGTCCGGTCTGGCCAGATACTCTGGTATGTACAAGGCGGACTGTCCGGCCCCTTTCGACCAAAAACACCAGGACAAGTTAGTAGGACAAATATGTGGCAAGATGAGCATGTTTTGGGGTGGGAACATGCCTGGGATGGAAAACTAATAGGGATAGACTAAGAAAATAAGGCAAATCCAATTAAGTGCCCAAAAGAACTCCAACAAGATATGAAAATCCAACTCTTCATAGAGAAGAGGGCGGTGGCCGAGGCCACCATGTAAGAGTGTGTGGCATGACACCGCGAAGATGTATCTTGGGTTCATAGCCACTACTCAACAATAAAGCCCACATATCACAAAATGATATAAAGAGTATTGAATTACTTAATGTTGGCATTATGGGAGGAGTGATAGCCCAATGGATTAGGACCGCACTCCTCTATCTCCATGCCCACACCTAAACCAAATAAGGATCAATATATAGGTGAGTATGCAAGATGATCAAGTTAAACTCCTTGAATCTATGATATTTAGCTCATTCCTCAAATAGCAAAACCTTGCTTCATCAAGAGGCTTCGTGAAAATATCTGCAAGTTGGTCTTTGGTTGGAACATAAGATAGCTCAATATCTCCTCGGGCAACATGATCTCTAATGAAATGATGACGAATATCAATATGCTTCATCCTTGTATGATCCACCGGGTTGTAGGCAATCTTGATAGCACTTTCATTGTCACATAAAAGAGGCACTTTGTCACAATGGACACCATATTCCTTTAAAGTTTGCCTCATCCATAACAATTGAGTGCATGCACTAGCGGCTGCCACATATTCGGCTTCAACGGTGGAGAGAGATATACAATTTTGCTTCTTAGAGGACCAACACACCAAGGACCTACCAAGAAATTGGCAAGCCCTAGAGGTTGATTTCCTATCATCCTTGTCACTAGCCCAATCTGAATTCGTGTACCCACAAAGAGAGAATGTTGGGCCCCTAGGATACCACACACCATAGTTTGGGGTATGAACCAAATATATATCGAAAGATTCTTTTGACCGCCATCAAGTGGCTTTCTTTAGGAGCTGCTTGATATCTTGCACACACTCCTACACTTAACACTATATCGGGTTTAGATGCACAAAGGTAAAGCAAAGAATCAATCATAGACTGGTACACCTTTTGATCCACATCTTTACCATTTGGATTAAGTTCAAGACGATTCTTGGTTTCCATGGGAGTAGGAGCTCCATTTAGTTCTTTCATGTTGAACCTCTTGAGCATGTCTTGAGTATACTTGGCTTGATTGAAGAAAGTTCCTCCTCTTACTTGCTTGATCTTAAAACCAAGGAATAACCTCAACTCTCCCATCATAGACATCCTAAACCTATCAGTCATAAGATTTGAGAATGCATCATTAAGTGCTTTGTTAGACAAGCCAAAGATGATGTCATCAACATATATTTGGCAAACAAAAAGCTCCCTGTTAACTTTCTTAGGAAAAAGAGTGGGATCAATTTTCCCAACTTCAAACCCACGGTCAAACAACAACTCTCTAAGGTTCTCATACCACGTGCATGGGGCTTGTTTAAGCCCATAGAGCGCCTTATCAAGCTTGTTTAAGCCCATAGAGGGTCTTTGTTGATCCCACGTGATTTGGGAAGTTGGGATCCTCGAACCCGGGGGGTTGCTTAACATAAACCAACTCTTGCAATGGACCATTATAGAAAAGCACTTTCCACATCCATTTGTTGCAGTTTAAAGTTATGATGTGCAACATATCCAAGAAGGATACGGATGGACTCAAGTCGAGCCATGGGAGCATAGGTATCTCCATAATCATTGCCTTCAATTTGAGAGAACCCTTGAGCTACCAATCTTGCCTTGTTCCTCACAACAATTCCATGTTCATCTTGCTTGTTCTTGAATATCCATTTGGTTCCTATAATATTGCGGCAATCTTTGAGCTTTTCTACTTGCTTCCAAACTTTGTTTCTCTCGAAGTTGTTAAGCTCATTATGCATGGCTTCTAACCAATCTGAATCTTCAAGAGCTTCCCACAATTTCTTGGGCTCCACCACGGATATATGAGCTTGATGCTCACCAAAATGCTTCAATTGAGCTTGATTGGACATTCCACTCCTTAGATCACCAAGAACATTCTCAAGAGTGTGGTCTCTTCTTTCCAACATTCTATCCACTCTAGCTTTGCGACGAGCTTCGATCTCCTTGTTGTTTCTTGTGGGGATCTCTTCATCATTTTGGTCCTCGTCTTGACCTTCATCTTGAACTTGATCATCAATGGGTTCATTCTCATCAACATGAGGCACATGTTGATCTTGGTCTTGATCATGCATATTCCTTGAGAGGCGTCGAGATGATCTTGCAGATGACTCAATGAATCTACCTTGAGCAATTGATTGTGCAGGGCTAGACAATCCGGTCAATGGAGAGGCCGGATGAGCTTCTAGCCTGATCACCATGGTGAGGGTTCTCAGCTTGTCTTTGGCTTGCATCATCATTGGCTTCGGCAACCAGAGCTTGTTGATGCTGTGAAGATGAGGGCTCCACTTGAGTAGAGCATAGTTCTTCTCGATCAGCCACAAGGGGTTCCTCAACGAGAATATCATTTTGCGGCCCGAAAGTTGGGGTGTCCAGGCAACGCGGTACCCAAGTTCCCTGAAATCAGCCGGGATGCCTACAGTTGGTGTGCCAAATACTCAGAGGGTCTTTTTTGGCACGAATTCAACTTTACGTTTCAATACAAAAAATCAGGCTAACGACCGTCAAGTTGGGCCCCCCTGTCAGTTCTCGCCGTTATGTCGCTCCTGTCGCTCCCATCGCTTAGGTGTCAATTAGGCTTGCAGTGTTGGCGCCTACATCCATTACGCGTCTTCTTCTTCCCCGGAGCGGCAATCTGTGGGGCGTCGCAGCCATGGCGCAGAGCTGGGACGTGGACGAACCTGCTCGGCCCAGCTCTCCTCCCTATAGGCTTGCAGCATTGGCGCCTACATCCATTACGCGTCTTCTTCCCCAGAGCGGCAATCTGTGGTCGCGGCCATGGCGCAGAGCTGGGACGTGACGAAGCTGCTCGGCCCCGCTCTCCTCCCCATCCCGAGTCAGAGCTCGCCCTCACCATGGACGCACCCATGGCACGGTGCGGGGACGAGAATTGGTTCTCAGTGAGATCTATCACCTTGTCGACCATGCTCGGCTCTGTTTTCCTCCTCTAGAATCCGAGCTCGCCATCGCCGTGGTTGCACCCGCACCAATTCTGCCACCTCTACCGAGGTCTCTGTGGTAGCTCAAGTTCTGCCATGTTGGGCCTGTAAGTGTTGTTGTATGTTAAACTAGCAAATATCTTTTGTTCAAATCTCTTGGGCTGTACCAACTTCATTGTGTTTAATTATGAAAGACAAAATATAAATGATTTCTCTCAATTTCTCGCATAGAAAAATACAGCTAATTTCATATTCTCGCAGGAACTGGCCCCACTTGTTGAACCGGCGGCACTGCCACGATCTCCACGTAACCATGGTGAGTTCGCGAACCAAAAGTTGCAGTTACCATGTTTCTTCTGCAGTCATTCCTCTGCAGTTTTTCCTGGACGCTTCTTCTTCCTCTGTTCTAGAACCATCGGTTCATCTTCTTCTTCCTCTCGCAGGCAGTTCCTTGCAGGCATTTCCTTTCACCCATTTCCTTGCAGGCATGGACGATGGGAAACGCACAACAGAGACCCACTTGTTCCCTGCCCATGGCACCATGACTTTGACAGTGGTGTACACAAATGATGAAGCGATTGTGGAGACAACTCTCGCCAGGTTTGAGAAATTGCTTGAGAAAGAGTAGCACAAGTTTGTGGGGCTAGACTTGGAGTACACCCATGCAAATAAGCGAAAAAATCCTTCACAAGAGATCGCTATCGTGCAAATCGCCATACATGAGGAGGTCCTCGTTTACCACTTCTGCAGGTATGTGAAATTTAAATTTGAGATCACCACTTCTGCATCCCTTGTTCCCTTACATACCTAGAACCATCTAAGTGCGGGAGTAAACCAACTGAGATGCATTCTCCGGCTCTGGTCTAGTTCTTGTGTAGGAAAGGGATAACTTTCACTAGCGTGGATATCACAAATGACACAACTATGCTTTCTCGTGCGTTGATAAAAATCCCAGATGGACACCACATCGACATCCAAAATCTGTACAAGATCAAACCATACCCAGCGAAGGATGGCATGGGTGATCTGGCAATGGAAATCATCGATAAATCCTATGAAAAACTGAAGAAATTGAAGCGACTCGATCACGACTACTGGGAGTGGAAGCCGATGAGCCAGGTGCACCTCGAGTATGCAGCCAGAGACGCCTACATGGCACACGAGTTGTACAGTAAGCTCATTATCATGAAAGATGGGATGGTTAAGGCGGGGGTTTTCGCGAGAGAGCTATGCCCTGGTTGCAAGCTAGCCTAGGAGAAGAAGTGCGAGGAGGACAGAAAGCGGTTTCAGGACGAGCAGGGATCTTGGGACGGTGGCAACATCAAGTGGTTGAAGGGGAAGCAAGTCAAGGACGACAACAAGTGGTGGTGATACATTATGTGTTTGAACTAGATTTTAGTTTCTCATTTATTATGTCTTTGATACATTTAGTTACTTCAATACAAAATTTCGACCAATTTAACTTGTTGATGTATTTCTTGACAATTACAATATAATCGAGCACTAGAAATATTTTGTAGTGTGTATGAGCATGATCAGTAAATATAATTGAACACTGAAAACTTTAAGGCACTCCATATAAAGGAGTAGATTAATATAGAAAGTTCACCAGAGACACCACGGATATATTGTCTTATATGCCATACACAAGTAATAATTAACTAGAACAAAATAAAAGCAGGGGCTGCAGCAGGAGGCCGGGACACGGAGACGCCTAGCAGGGTAGGGGTTTATCAGCAGGAGGCAGCGACAGCCTAGTCGATGGGATACAGGCCAGTCCTGACATACTCCCAGAGGAATTTGTCGTAGGCTGCGTGCCACGCCATGGTAATCGGCCTATGGCTTCTGCCTCCGCCTCTGCCAACGCCCTCCGCGTGCTGGATCATGCTATTGAGGTCCACGTTGATTGCTCTGCCACAGAATGGGCAAAACAGTCTCCCCCTATGGTGGAAACGGATTAGCCCACATAGTAACCGCCTCAGCATGTAGCGGCTCTTGTTGTCCCTAGATATCTTGCTATCGTCCACTTCATCATCATCCTCCTGTTGATTTTTAAGAACATAACTTAGAACTCATACATATGATTCAATTGTATTACAACTCAAGAATTGAGAACATGTATATGTAAGACAATATATCCATGGATATCAAAGATAAAGCATCTCAGCAATAGTTTGATCGGTTCATATATCATTTCATCTCAACACAATGACAAATAATTGCATCAGAGTGAATGTAGGATAAATCTAGGGGCCTCATAAGTTTCTTCAGGGATGGAGTAGGCGAACCAAGTAACAATTGCACAACCTGTAATGTTGTTGTACATCGCCCCAGGTTCACTAACTCATCCCTGAAAAAATCTGACACCAATGTGTCTGCCTCTCTTTTGGGATAAATTTGAATCATTGGCCACAATAAGAAATTGAAATGTAATCGTACAAAACATTATTTAGGGATATACATAGTCAGGTACAAAAACAAGCCTAAATATTGTAATTATAAATAAAAAAACCAAACAATTAATCTTCAGGTACATGTTAAAAATACTTATGATCAAAACCATTCATATACATATGCATCATACCAATCATTAAAAGATCAGAAACAATTTAAGGATCATATATGTAGTTCCATATGAGAATAAATCTAGGGCCTCATAATTTGTTTCAGAGATGGAGTTGGCGAACCAAAGTACCAACAACACAACCTATATTGTTTGTGTGCATTGCTGCCTCAGGTTCACCAACCCATCCCTAAAACACGACACCATCATACGTATCTCCTCTTGAACTCTTTTGGGGCAAATTTCAATCATCGGCCTCGGTGACAAACTAAAATGTAATTCTTATACACTGAATGCATAGAATAGATAATTCGAATATCATAGTTCTATGAATGTAGAATAAAGATTGAGGCCTCATAAGTTTATTCAGGGACGGAGTGAGTGAACCAAGTAACAATTACACAAGCTATATTGTTCTTGTACATCACCCCAGGTTCACTAACTCGTCCCTGAAAAAATCTGACACCAATGTGTCTGTCTCTCTTTTGGGGAAAATTTGAATCATTGGCCATAATAAGAAATTGAAATGTAATCGTACAAAACATTATTCAGGGATATACATAGTCAGGTACAAAAACAAGCCTAAATATTGTAATTATAAATAAAAAACCAAACAATTAATCTTCAGGTACATGTTAAAAATACTTATGATCAAAACCATTCATATACATATGCATCATACCAGTCATTAAAAGATCAGAAACAATTCAAGGATCATATATGTAGTTCCATATGAGAATAAATCTAGGGTCTCATAATTTGTTTCAGAGATGGAGTTGGAGAACCAAAGTACCAACAGCACAACCTATATTGTTTGTGTGCATTGCTGCCTCAGGTTCACCAACCCATCCCTAAAACACGACACCATCATACGTGTCTCCCCTTGAACTCTTTTGGGGCAAATTTCAATCATCGGCCTCGGTGACAAACTAAAATGTAATTCTTATACACTATGAATGCATGGAATAGATAATTCAAATATCATAGTTCTATGAATGTAGAATAAAGATTGTAGCATCATAAGTTTCTATAGAGATGGCGTAAGCGAACCAAGTAACAATTGCACAGCTTATATTGATCTTGTACATGGCCCCATGTTCGCTCACTCATCCCCGAAAAAATCTGACACCAATGTGTTTGCCTCTCTTTGGGGAAAATTTGAATCATTGGTCACAATAAGAAATTGAAATATAATCGTACAAAACAATATTCAGGGATATACATATGCATCATACAACACATTCATAGATCAGAAACAATACAAAGATTACATATTTAGGTTCCATATGAGATAAAAGTTAGGGCCTCATTTTTTTCAGCGATGGAGTCGGAGAACCAAAATACCAATAGCACAACCTATATTGTTTATGTGCATTGCTGCCTCAGGTTTACTAACCATCCCTAAGAAAACGACACCATCAGATGCCCTTGCACTATTTTGGGGAAAAATTGAATCATTGGGCTCAGTAAGGAATAGAAATGTAATGTTATAGGCCTGCTGTGTATCGAAATCAACACTCAACTAGCAAACTCAACTAGATGGCAGATGAGCAGATTGGGGTTTTGTGACTAGACGGATTGGGGTTTTGTGACTAGATGGCAGATGCACCAATCAACTGATCGAACCATATATATACTACCCGACTTCAAGAGCAAAAGAATCTGTACACGATTGAGCAAATCCTATGTATGAACAGTGAAAATTGCGGCAGCGACTAGAGAAGCTAGCAATGTAGTACCTAGGACTCCTCATCGGGGACCTCCTCCTCGAACTCATCATTCTCCGCGATTGCGTCGAACATTTCTTGTACGGCGATGGGGTCGTTGATGTAGATCACCAGATTGCCTCCGCCTACCGCCTGCCCCCCATCCAGATCTGCCGCTGGCACCACGACATTGTCGGCCACGATGTTGTCGGCCACCTGCTGCTCGGCAGCGATGGCTACTACCTGCTGCTCGGCAGCGATGGCTACCACCTACTACCCGGCGGCGATGGATACCACCTGCTTCTCGGCGGTGACGGCTACTGGCTGGACGGATGAGCTTGCACCCTCGACGGCGCGGCGACGAGCGGCGTTCATGCCCGGAGAAGACGTCTCTGCCTGCTTGGTGACGACCGAGCCATCTGCTGCTGCCCCTTCAACTGGCTTCACCTCCGGCTCGTCTCCACGTGTACGCTTCATGGCGCGCCAAGGGAAGGAGGTAGTGAAAGCGAGGGAGCTTCGGCGCGCGTGGCAGGTGTAGATTGGGTTCTTGGGACTAGACAGACTGGGGGGAAATGACACGAGCTCATGGAAGAAGAAGGTCGAGGGGGGTTATAAACACCGGACCGTTCGTAGTCCTCGAGTGGATACGTGTGGTGGGCGGGGGGCGGGGGGATACCACGATCACCACCCTTTTTTTTTGGGTTCCCTTTTTTTGAAACAGCCACGATCTCCACTTTAGAGCTGCATTGAAAACACGCTCATGGCAGACCTCGATTCCACTGCATGCAAGTGGCGCGGAACCAATTTCTAGCAACGTTAGATCTACTCGAGGGGGGCCCTTGACTCATGGAAGTTACTAGCAGTAGGGCCCAGTTGGAAGTGAGATTGAGAGCGCTGCGTAAAAATGGGATATGTCTTATTAAAATCAAGTGGCAATAAATTGCAGCATCCCGTCGACAACCGTGCACTCGATGACCCCGTTGCCCTGTGCACGTGTTGTAGTAACAGTAGTAGGCTTTTCAGACTTGATTAAACTTGACATGACCGCTCGACGACTTTTTCCATGGACGGCATCGTGTTCCTTCCCGTAGAAGTCTCACTGAGGGAGACGTCCGTGTTGTCTCATGTTGTACTGTGAAGGGCACGGCGTGTGCAACGATCATCGTTGGATTGCACAGAATCAACGGTTGGTGCGCACGATCCGCGTGACAACTGTGACAACCAATCAGGGAGTAGCAGACAGGGTGAGCACAGGTTTGGGCTTCTACAAAAGATAGAGAGAGGGGGGCAAAAATAAGTAGTACCACATAAAACCAAGGGCAAAACTGAGTAGTATAAAAATGGAAAGTGTCTTGTACAATGAAATACATCGTGGAATACATCAAATTATGCCAAGATAGATCCACTAGAGTTCATTGGATGTGTGTTATTCTCATAAACCACACATGGATCCACCTGTGTGATTGCATGTCTCTTCCTCTAAACAAACCACATAAGGATCCACCAGTGTCATTGGATGTGTGTTCTTCTCATTAACCACACATGGATCCACCAGTGTCATTGCATGTTTGTTCTTTTCATGAACCACAGCTAGAGTCATTTCATGTATGTTACTTCCATAAACCACACATGGATCCACGGGTGTCATTGCATGTCTGTTCTTTTCATGAACCACACCCAGTGTCATTGCATGTCAGTTCTCACAAACCACATAAGGATCCACTAGTGTCATTGCATGTCTATTCTTTTCATGAATCACAACTAGAGTCATTGCATGTCTGTTACTTCCACAAACCACACATGGATCCACCAGCGTCATTGCATGTCTGTTCTTTTCATTAACCACGCCCAGTGTCATTGCATGTGTGTTCCTCTAGACAAACCACATATGGATCCACCAGTGTCATTGCATGTCTGTTCTTTTCATGAATCACAGCCAGTGTCATTGCATGTCTGTTCTTTTCACAAACCACATAAGGATCCACCTAGTATCATTGCATGTGTGTTCTTCTAAACAAACCACATAAGGATCCACCAGTGTCATTGGATGTGTGTTCTTCTCATGAACCACACATGGATCCACCGGTGTCATTTCATGTCTGTTCTTTTCATGAACCACAGCTAGAGTCATTGCATGTCTGTTACTTCCATAAACCACACATGGATCCAACGGTGTCATTGCATGTCTGTTCTTTTCATGAACCACACCCAGTGTCATTGCATGTCAGTTCTTTTCATGAACCACATATGGATCCACCAGTGTCATTGCATGTCTGTTATTTTCATGAACCACACCCAGTGTCATTGCATGTCAGTTCTTTTCATGAACCACATATGGATCCACCAGTGTCATTGCATGTCTGTTCTTTTCATGAATCACATAAGGATCCACCAGTGTCATTGCATGTCTGTTCTTTTCATGAACCACAGCCGGTGTCATTGCATTTGTGTTTCTCTAGACAAACCACATAAGGATCCACCGGTATCACTACATGCCTGTTCTTTTCATGAACCACATAAGGATCCACCAGTGTCATTGGATGTGTGTTCTTCTCATGAACCACACATGGATCCACTAGTGTCATTGCATGTCTGTTCTTTTCATGAACCACAGCTAGAGTCATTGCATGTCTGTTACTTCCATAAACCACACATGGATCCACCGGTGTCATTGCATGTCTGTTCTTTTCATGAACCACACCCAGTGTCATTGCATGTCTGTTCTATTCATGAACCACATATGGATCCAACAGTCTCATTGCATGTCTGTTCTTCTCACAAACCACATAAGGATCCACCTTGTGTCATTGCATGTCTGTTCTTTTCATGAACCACACCCGGTGGCATTGCATGTGTGTTCCTCTAGACAAACCACATAAGGATCCACTGGTGTTACTGCATGTCTGTTCTTTTCATGAACCACATAAGGATCCACCAGTGTCATTGTATGTGTGTTCTTCTGATGAACCACACATGGATCCACAAGTGTCATTGCATGTCTGTTCTTTTCATGAACCACAGCTAGAGTCATTGCATGTTTGTTACTTCCATAAACCACACATGGATCCACCGGTGTCATTGCATGTCTGTTCTTTTCATGAATCACACCCAGTGTCATTACATGTCTGTTCTTTTCATGAACCACATAAGGATCCAACAGTCTCATTGCATGTCTGTTCTTCTCACAAACCACATAAGGATCCACCTAGTGTCATTGCATGTCTGTTCTTTTCATGAACCACACCCAGTGTCATTGCATGTGTGTTCCTCTAGACAAACCACATAAGGATCCACCGATGTGACTGCATGTCTGTTCTTTTCATGAACCACATAAGTATCCACCAGTGTCATTGGATGTGTGTTCTTTTCATGAACCACACCCAGTGTGATTGCATGTCTGTTCCTCTAAACAAACCACATAAGGATCCACCAGTGTCATTGCATGTCTATTCTTTTCATGAACCACACCCAGTGTCATTGCATGTGTGTTCTTCTAAACAAACCACATAAGTCATTGCATGTATGTTCTTTTCATGAATCACAGCTAGTGTCATTGCATGTCTGTTCTTTTCACAAACCACATAAGGATCCACCGGTGTCACTGCATGTCTGTTCTTTTCATGAACCACATAAGGATCCACCCGTGTCATTGGATGTGTGTTCTTCTCATGAACCACACATGGATCCACCAGTGTCATTGCATGTTTGTTCTTTTCATGAACCATAGCTAGAGTCATTGCATGTCTGTTACTTCCATAAACCACACATGGATCCACCGGAGTCATTGCATGTCTTTTCTTTTCATGAACCACACCCAGTGTCATTGCATGTCAGTTCTTTTCATGAACCACATAAGGATCCACCAGTGTCATTGCATTTCTATTCTTTTCATGAATCACATAAGGATCCACTAGTGTCATTGCATGTCTGTTCTTTTCTTGAACCAAACCCAGTTTCATTGCATGTGTGTTCCTCTAGACAAACCACATAAGGATCCACCGGTGTCACTGCATGTATGTTCTTTTCATGAACCACATAAGGATCCACCAGTGTCATTAGATGTGTGTTCTTCTCATGAACCACACCCAGTGTCATTGCATGTCTGTTCCTCTAAACAAACCACATAAGGATCCACCAGTGTCATTGCATGTCTGTTCTTTTCATGAACCACACCTAGTGTCATTGCATGTGTGTTCTTCTAAACAAACCACATAAGTCATTGCATGTCTGTTCTTTTCATGAACCACACCCAGTGTCATTGCATGTGTGTTCCTCTAGACAAACCACATAAGGATCCACCAGTGTCATTGGATGTGTGTTCTTTTCATGAATCACACCCAGTGTGATTGCATGTTTGTTCCTCTAAACAAACCACATAAGGATCCACCAGTGTCATTGCATGTCTGTTCTTTTCATGAACCACACCCAGTGTCATTGCATGTGTGTTCTTCCAAACAAACCACATAAGTCATTGCATGTCTGTTCTTTTCATGAACCACACCTGGTGTCATTGGATGTGTGTTCCTCTAGACAAACCACATAAGGATCCACCGGTGTCACTGCATGTATGTTCTTTTCATGAACCACATAAGGATCCACCAGTGTCATTGGATGTGTGTTCTTCTCATGAACCACACATGGATCCACCAGTGTCATTGCATGTCTGTTCTTTTCATGAACCACAGCTAGAGTCCACCAGTGTCATTGGATGTGTGTTCTTCTCATGAACCACACATGGATCCATCAGTGTCATTGCATGTCTGTTCTTTTCATGAATCATAGCTAGAGTCATTGCATGTTCGTTACTTCCATAAACCACATATGGATCCATCTAGTGTGATTGCATGTCTATTCTTTTCACAGACCACACATGGATACACCAGTGTCATTGCATGGGTGGCCGTTAGACTGAGTCTTATAGAAGGCACGCCCTAACACAGTTGTTCTGCTTGACGATTGTTACATACCGTTTGATCGGGGCGCTTGGACGATTGGGATGGTCTTCGTGAGAGCGATCCGCGAGTAGGTTATTCTGCGGCATGATTGGCCACGCTTGCTCTGGACAAATTGGCAACACCGGGCGCTCCCCTATTGCGAGTGTCACGACTCACGAGTTCAGTGGGCCATATCCCAGTGTCACATCCCCATTACTTCTCTTCCTCCCCGTACTTCTCTTCCTTCCCCTCGAAGAAACTTTCCCCACTTCACTCCCATCCTGCTGTAGCCGCAAGCCGACGGTGCCTCCATCCCAATCCCCTCTCCGGCAGCCACCCCCCTCCCCTCTCGCCATGGGTTCAAGGGGAGACGGCGAGGAAACACGTCGTGACGACAGGGATGGTGATTTCGATGTGAGTCATCTCATCTCTATTTCTATCATCTGTGTCCAGTTGTCTAGTTTTTGAGCTAGATCTAATCTGTTTACTCATGCGTGTATGATGTGTTAGGCCAACCAGACGATGTATGACTCCGACTATCACGGTTTTGCGGATGAAGACAGTCATCTGCTATGTAAACATGGATATGTGCCCGCTAAATTTGTAGTGTTCGAAGGACGAGACACAGGCAGGAGGTTTCTACGGTGTCAAGGACATCGTGCAATGATGCAAGGTGGAATTTGCGGTGTTGTCAAATGGGTAGATCCAGAGTGGCCCAAATCGATGCAGAAAACGCTGGACAAACTATGGGAAATGACTGTTGAGTTGAAAGAATCTGTATTCAGCTCACTTCTTGACAGTGTTGAGATGAAGCTATGGGAACCAGTTGACACGACCAAGCATAAGCGAGATCTCAGGCGGCTCGGAGGACAGTGGCAGCGGAAGTGAAATTGATACTAGTGGTTGAATTAATGTAGGATGTGAAATTGCCCCTTTGTTTAGAAGAATTTGTGGTTGAAGTAATGAAATGCCTCGATACCACTGTTGGGCCACGCAGAGAATAACAAAACTTTTTCCCTAACGTGGTACTCCCAAGATCCAGCTCAGGTAATAGGCCACGAGATTACCGCTAGACGCGCAGATGTGGAAGTTGATGTTGCGCGTCGAAGCAGTGCCGAACGATCCCATGGACAGCCCTCCGAATCCCACGAACTCCTTCGCCAGATCCCCACGAGCTTCCCTGTCTCTAGCGCCGCACGTGCAACGCCTCTACCGGTATCCACACATACAGGAAGGAGCTTCGGATAGAGGGTTGCTAGATCCTGTCTAGCCCGAAATGGAAGTGGAGAAAGTGACGGCTAGGTCAGGGACTATCCCTTGTCACTCCACTTATATACACTCCTAGTTGGGCTCAACGCTTGAGGCCCATCTAGGCTGTACTCCAATCTCCATATGGATCTAATCCACATGGGTTCCTTACCCTTAAGTATGTGACCCTGTAGGTTCATGTGCACCTGGACATGACATGAGCTACTCCTCCAAGTATCCCGTCATGGCTTTGATTCCAACTCACTTCCATGAACACTCGGTCTCAAGTCGATAGATGGTAGCGGCCTCTAGCAAGACGTACCAACTCCCAAGTGCCGTAAAGACAGAAGACGAACCTTCAATGTGACTTTCGTCCAAGTCCCTTTGCCACACGATATATCTGTTAAGCTATAGGCGAGTAGTTGCCATCCCTTTAATAGCTTAACTCTCTTCTCGTACCATGATATGTGATTCACTGGACTAACTCTTAGTCCGACTCCTCAGTTAACACTTAACTGAGTAGCGCATGGCCATGCTTCCTAATCATATCACACGAGAGGGCCCAGAGAATATCTCTCCATTACAGAGGGGCAAATCCCATCTTGGTAATCCATATCATGCAGCTTGCTTCACGACCAACCCGAACTCTACCTTTATAACTGCCCATTTACGGAACAGTGTTTGATAGAACCTAAGTTGGTGATCCACAACTCAGATCATGCAATCACCTCAGGTCAAAGGATTCCATTGCTTGAGACTGCAAATGACAACACGCTCGTTGCATCTCAACTATGGGTCAGTCCGACTCGCTAAACTCTTTAGCCAAATTAGTGTAAGTCGGAATAGCATCACCATGCCCATGACAAGTGGAACCGTGTCATCAGCCGACTTGCACATTGGTCTAAGTTGTGTGTCCAGCACAACCTCAACGACCAAGGACAATCTAATATGAACAATCATGAATATATAGTTCCACAACTGAATCACGCATTCAGTGATATATATCTGATGTTCATATAAGGACAATTTTACTTTATGAATACTTTGGGAAATATCATCAACCATGATTGCCTCTAGGGCATATTCCCAACATTAGATCCCTGTCTCGATTAATTTGTGGAAGAATTTGTGATTTAGATCAATTTCTGCCTCGATTTAGATCTCTGACCCGGATTGGGAACGTGACCGTGGACCAAAGACACCTTTTCTACTAGTGTATTCTAACATTGGTGGTTTGTTTAAACGTAATCTATGTGGATTGTGCCGCATGCAAATGGCACAACCACAATTTATAAAGTGGAAGCATGTATACCCGGTTACTAGAGATCCGGGAGCTTTGCCAGATGCAGGGGATGCAGGAGCAGAGAGGCGGTGAGATAGACGGGCGCAAGATTAGGCCAGAAAGTGGTACCGATTTCCTCCTCCTCTGGGAATTATCGGTGAGAACATTGTTGTTTATGTTGCCACGTCGTTGTGCAGCATCTGAAATAAGTTGCTGCTTCGTGGAGTGCGGCAGCTTAAATAATTTATTTCTGTGCCACTTATATTCCGTCGTATTTGGAGACCTCCTGCCCCTCAGCAATCGTGGAATCGGTGCTGCGTGTTTTCAGATAGCAGTGGCACAATCACAATTTCGGATCCAACTACTGAATCGGGCATTTCCAAACCCTAAGTTGCAGTACATTTTACTCAGAGAACGTGGGTAGATTGTTTCGCCCAGCAACGTGCCACACACAGAGCTCTAGAATTTAACAGAATTACATATATAGGTTCAAGTTCAATACATTACTATGCATCCTCATTGCCAGCAGCCTTCTTCTGCAGCCTGGGTGCCAAGCCTTCACATCCACTGGCTTCTTCATTTCCTGCCTTCGTCCTCTTCCTCGGTGCCAATTTTCTTATCTTTACGTATTCTGCATCGCCAGGACAATGGGCACCAGAATCGTGTCCACCATCGTATTTCCACTCGTTTTTAGTTTCTTCGGGCAGCAAAATGACTGACCCGGTAGTCATGTTCCTAACCTTGCGGTGCTTCCTATCAAAGAAACAAGACTGTTGCATAACTGCCCAATATCTACAGAGTAAATAAAACAAAAATTACAATTCAGCACAAACATGCGAATCCCAAGAGACCTTTTCTTACCAGGAGCTAATTGGGTTCGAGCAACCACCCTGTCCAAGAATAGAAGGGTGACTCCCAGTTGCAGCAGCTTCCACATCCAGTACATCACATTTCAGCTCAAACATGCAAGCCGAAGCATACCTTTTCATCAACCCAATTAGCTGACTGTCACACGTTAGAGGAACCATGATGCCACATTCATACATGAATGTGAACTTTGTAGTCTGCTTCGGCCATAATTTATCATGATTAGGTAGAGCAGCAACCATACCAGATATAGTGCAGATCTACGCATGCGCTTCTTCCATCATGATACAATGGTCTCCATACCACTTGCCCTTAGAGTCATACCTGAAGAGGCTTACCGTAACCAGGTAATGGTGGTCCACGAAGATCCCACTTGACAGAAAACTATGGACAAAATATGTTTGTCAGCGTTGGGCTAACAAACGATTTGAGGTTCAGTAGCCAGCTAGTAGTTATAATTAGTGCGAATAGGAAAGAGAAGGGTAGCTCATCCGCTTGTAGCCAGAACTTCTTCTTCCTTGGTAGTAGGATCTGCCATCCTCTGAGTTGCTCGGCTCGTCGGCGGCGGAGGCGGGCTAGAGCCTCGCAACAGCGGCTACGGCATGCGCCATTGGAGCTCGGGATCAGCGACTGGGCGCAGCAACTTGGCACCAAAAGTCAAATGTCCGAAGGGACCGTCCTACTTGGAGGGTGGATTCCGACGCTGCCAGTGCCAGGGGAAAGGTGGGAATGGATTTGTGAAATTGGTCAATGCATCCAATCCACTTAGTTCCTCGATTTTGCCTAATAGGTTGCCACGTTAGTGCTCGCGTCACGGACAGATGACTAACATGAGGGTCCCGACCGTCTACTTCACGGGGCGGTTTAACAGAATGTTTGAATTTGGCAGGGGTGAGATGAGTTTGCCTCGAAATGGCCCCTCTCAGTAGTTGGCGGCCCAACTTTTCGAAACACGGTAATTTTAGGCAACTTAGGTACCGCCATGCGCTGGCCTGTAAACTTTGGTACCGCAGACGAACAGGCCCTTCCTCAACGGGGCGCATGAATCTCGCACCCATTCTTCTTATGGCATCTTGAGGTATTTCATCATCTACATCACAAACATCAACATGGCCCGCTTGGGGGCCATTATATTCTTCGAAAACCACACTACAAGACTCTATGACGATTCCGGAGAGTCTATCATAGATTCTATAAGTGTGGGAATCGAGACCATAGACAACAAAAATACCCTCTAAAGCTTTGGAATCAAATTTGGACAAACGAACACCTTTTATGAGGTAGAAACACTTACAACCAAACACCCAGAAGTATGAAACATTATGCTTTCTCATATGGAGTCTTGATCAACTTTTTTGCGGTGGTAGAGTCGGTCCGATGCATGGCATGTGGTGGAGATTGCCTCGGCCCAAAAGTTGTATAGAGACTTAAACTCCGCCAGACCTTGCCATATCCATTAATGTCCGGTTCTTCCTCTCAGCTACACCATTTTGTTGAGGGGTACATGTAGCGGAATATTGATGTTTTATCCCCTCATCACTAAGAAATCTATTCAAGGTGTAGTTCTTGAACTCGGTTCCGTTGTCGCTTCTTATCACCAACACAGGGACAGTGTATTGACTTTGAACCATATTGACAAAGTCGATGAAGTTTTGTTGGGTCTCACTCTTCAACTTTAAGAAGTATACCCATGTATAACTTGAGTAGTCATCAATAATCAGCAAACAATATTTCTTCCCACCAAGACTTGTATGAGATGGAGGACCAAAGAGATCCACGTGAAGGAGATCCAAGATCCTTTTGGACTTTATGATGTTATTGGGTTTGTGGGGAGAATCATACATTTTTTCCTTCAACACAAGCCCTGCACACACGATATTTGGCAAAACAAACATTTTATTTTAGTCCAACAATATGGCCACCCTTGTGGAGACTTTGCAAAGTTCTCATATTGACATGGGCTAGACGGCGATGCCATAGCCAACCCACATCGACATTTCTGAATAAGCACATATCACTTGTAGTGGTTTTCTCCGAAAAGTCCACCACATACAAGTCATTTTCGACGTACCCAATGAAAGCGAGTCTTGCTCCACAAGAGAACCACAATATCATTATCAATAAAGATGACAAATCCCATCTTTCCAAGAGCACAGACTGAAAGTAAATTATACCCAAGGGTCTCAACAAGCATGACATCCACGAGAGTAGTATCGTGTGCAACCACAACCTTGCCAAGACCCATTACCTGAGACCTTGACTTATCGGCATATGTGACAGTTACTTGATCATGATTCGGCCTTATCTCCATCATTATCAGCTTGCTTCCAGTCATATGACTTGTGCATCCACTATCAAGCACCCACTTTGACCTGCCGGAAGCATAGTTCTACAAGAGATCACAACTAGTTTTAGGTACCCATTTTTAATGGGTCCTCTTTTGTTAGTGACAAGGGTCTTTAGAACCCAAATAGACCAAGCAATATATCCATCAAATGGACCAACATATTGTGCATAAACATCACCATAAGAATTATTCATTAACACATAGTGAAGGTTAGTACTTCCCGCAAAGTCATCTTGTGACATAGTTTTTCCACTTATGGCCTTACTACCCATAATGGTCTTGTCTTTTGCTTGTGCGGGCTTAGCCTTCATCTTCTTGTTGTTCTTCTTCTTGGCCTTGGGCACATAGCCAATGCCTCCTTTCTCATTATTTGACCTTTGCTTACTCCAAAGGTCGTCAAGAGACTTATTTCCTTTGGGGAAAGTGGCCATTGCAAGCTCCCCCTTCAACCTAGCATTTTCCTCAAAGATGTTTGTACTATTAGAAGGAATGAAAATACTAGGTGAAGCAACATTAGTCAATTGAGTTTGAAGTTGTACAAGACTTTGTGAGAGTCAAGAGTTCACTTTCCAAGGCCTTGTCAAGCTTCTTAAAGTCCTCAGCAAGTTTGTCATGAACAACACCAAACTCAATCTTATCCTTTTTAGCCTTTTTATACTTAGCAATGGCATGATCACGTTCCTTAATGAGTTTATAGACAATTTGATCATTTGCCTCATCGAGGCCTTCAAGTTTTTTAAGAGACTCCCTAGTCTCTTGCTCTTCTTCTAGAGCATTAGTTAGAGAGTACATCTCAAGAATGTGCTCTCTCCCAAGTTTGCATCTCTCATCAAGACGCTCTTGTGTGTGAGAAAATTGATTCAAGAGATTCACAAAATGCCTCTTATGCTCCCCTTGCAAGTTAGTCATATAAACATCGAAAGCAACTAATTACTCCTTCACCTCAAGAGTTATATCATCATTCAATTCATCATTGATCATAGAGGTGGAGAGAGAAGATGATGATACCTATGATGCTCTTGACATAAGGCAAGTGATGTTCTTGTTGGAGATATTATCATTTGGAGAGTCGAAGAGTGAGAAAGTGGATGTAGAGGTGGTGGTGATGGTTGCCACACCATTTGATGTTTCTTCTTCTTCCTCCTCATCTTCATAATCGGATGAGAACTCTTCATGTGCTATCAATGCAATGTCAGTTGACTTCTTGTTGGTGGTATTCTTCTTGATGAAAGGCTTCTTGAAAGGGACCATTGACTTTTTCTTCAATATAAGTACACCACCATGATCTTATCTATTCTCATAAAGACATTCAACAACAAAATGATAGCAGTCACCAAAGTTGAAGCAAGTTCTCAATCTTGAACCATTCTCTTTTCTACCACTTGGCTTGCTTCTTCATTGCATCTCCATCTTGGCCTTGGCGGAATCTTTCCAAAAGTTCCTTGCATAGAAGGCCATGTATTCACCATGAGCAACCTTGACATCTTCGAGGTGGCTCATAGTCAGGACTTCATCACTTCCTTCTTCTTCCTCATACTCCACAACCTTGGCCTTTAAGGAAAGATTAACACCATTTCTCATTCCAAGGGCACGAGCGCGGGCATCTTTGGCATTCTTGGCAGCAAACTTGAAGGCAAACATCTCTTGCATAACTTCATTGGAGGTCATGGGATGGTAGTTATGTCTTACTTGGAGACTCTTCAAGTCGGTGGGATCAAAGGACATGAGCGCACTCACATACTTCCTCTTTATCCAAGCATCATACACATGAGAGGCACCAACATTTCTAAAGGCGGTGGCAGTGGATTTGAGTCTTTGATACATGTCTTCATGGTCCTCACCATCCTTCATATAGAAGCCTTCGGCTTCATTGCTCAAGGCATCATATAGGTTTCTTCTCATGCTCCCATTTCCAACAAACAAATCAATGAGAGCATCCCAAGCTTCCTTGGTGGCGTTGAAGTGTTCAATGTGAGGGAAATATTTTGGCCCCACACCAAGTTGAATCATGTGCAATGTGGTGGCATTGAGTTGACTATTGACCACTTCTCATGACTTTTTGGCCTCACACCATTGGGTTAGCCGAAGCATTCACCTTCGGAATCGTAAGGGGTTACTCTTGAGAAGGAGGTGGTGAGGCTATATTTTCCTTAACAAGTTGCTCAACTAGTTGACACAACTTTTGGATTTTGTTGCCCAGGAAGGAGCTCAAGCTTGATTCCAAATTCTTGAGATCCTCCATGGTCACCGAGGTGCTAACCTCACCCCTCCATACTCATCTTGGCTACACATACACTCTTAGGTGGTTAAGCCCGAATAAAGAGATGATGCTCTGATACCAATTGAAAGGATCATACGGACACCTAGAGGGGGGGTGAATAGGTGTTACTTCAAATTTTACTCTTTTTCAATTTAGGGTTTGACACAAAAGGTAAATTCTCTAGATATGCAACCAAGGTGAATTTATCTATATGTCACACAAGCACGACTAACTAAGCAAGAGCAAGATATAAGTAAAGTGCAGTAAAGAATAGAGGTAACCAAAATGGAGCATGCGGAGACACAAGGATGATTTCCTGCAATTCCTTCCTTTTCAGGGGAAGTATGTCTGCGTTTGGAGAGGGGTGGTTTCAAACCACCAACACCACAAAGGCCTCCCTTGTTCTCCGGTGAACCTCACCCCAAAGGGACCAATTCACTCTTCCACTATATTGGTAACCTTCGAGGTGGAAACCGGCACCTTTACGACAAGTTCGAGGCACACATCCACAACTGAATTGGAGGCTCCCGAATGTAAGCAAGCTATCACAAAAATTAAAGACAAGCTTGTAAGAACCAAATCAAGGCCTAGGGTTTCCAATGAAACACTAGAGCAAGGGGCCCTCAAGTGAATGAGGGGGAAATGAAGATCTCTTTTGGTGAAGGTGTAGATCAAGGCCGCCTCCTTTGATTCTCCAAAGATCATGGACTTTGGATGGTTGGAGGGGGAGATCTTATTGATTTGGTGGCTCAGCTTCTAGGGTTCTTGATGTTGGGGACGAGCAGCATCCAAAGGTAGAAGAATGCAGGGCCCTAGGAAAAATAGCCGTTAGAGTCACTTACCTCGAAGTGTCCTGCTGAAACCAACCGGACATTCCAGTATGGGTCGGACACTCCGGTTGCTTCACCACAGATATTCCGGCCTGCACAAGATTCTTCAAACAATCTGGTTGTCGTTGGATTGAAGACATGTATGCCTAGAGAGGGTCCTCAAGGCGTGTGGAGAAAGCGGGTGTGAGGCGACGGTGTTCCGGGACAGTGAGCACACAAGCTTTACCTAGGTTCGAATCCTCCAGCTTTGGATGGATCCTACTCCTGCTAACAATCCAGTAATACGGTAGAGCCGGAAGTATTGATTACAAGAGAGGTTCTCCTGTGCGAGTTGAGGTTGTAGATTGTGGGTGCCCTAAAGGCTGGTCCCTAGGATGGCTTATATAGATATCCGGCCTAGGGTTACAGGAGAGACCTATCCGGCTACGACTAAGAGTCGGTTACAAATTACATCTTGGAGTACAAGTAACTAAACATGCCTAAGTCGGTAAGTCTTTTGCGCCTTCCCGTAGCCGGATAGAACTCCGTCTTCTCTCCCTGACTAGGCCGCCCGTGGAGCAAAGCTCTAACCCAAAGTGGGCCACCCTATTCAGCAATTCATAGTGGGTATACCCGGAAAGTATATCCCCAATAGTAGCCCCCGGAGGCCTCCAAGATCTAGAGTAGGATTTCATCTTCTAGCTTGAACTATCTTTGGCTTGCAGAATCTTGAAGGGTTCATGAAACTCAAAATAAAAATAGGACCCAAGTCTCAAATTGAGTGGGACCTGTGAATATGTTACTTGATTTTCCAGCTTGAAATTCAAACTAAGTCGGAACTTGGTATCTGATGCAACCTGACATTAGTCAAGGTCAAGTCACGTCACTGATAGACATTCCTGACAGTGCGACCGTTGGTGGATCTGTTTATCGTGGAACCAAGGCGCCGTTTAATGCGTGCGCGGAGATCGAGGAGGCGTAATCTTCTCAAGGAGGTTACCCAGCTCCTTCCACGATGCATGACGTGTTCACTATTCATTTCACACGAATCTTGATGCAAGTGATGGATGTGAAATATAGCCATCTACATCCACATTTAAAGTGGATATTATTCCTATTTTTGATGAAATATCTCTCTAAACCCTGCCACTAATGCCTAATAATCAAAGGGGTATACAATCCTTTCTTTCTATTTTTCCCTACGTAGATAATGACGTTTGATGATGGGAATCACAACATTAAAGTCAAAGATACGAGATTTCCAACAATCCAAAGAAACCAGGGGTCGTGAAGTGGAGACAAAAGCTTTAACGACCTACTATACGGCGGGAATAAAATTCTGGCCGTATAGTTCCAGCCGTATAGTTGCCATCAACACCGCTAGGTCAAACAGAACAACTTTTGTGAAGGGACCCCTATATAAAGAGGCTTCGAGCGATGAGAAACAGCGCTCCCCAGAACCCCAGAAATCTACATCCACAACACCGAAGAGCCATCAGAGGAACATACTTAGATCTAATCTCCAAACCCTTCTCCACCACCATATCCATATTCCACCACTTGTAATAGTAGATCTCATCCTTGATTGGCAACATTGTAAGACTATTTGCTATCAATCTCATGGTTTCCATTGCAATGTTTATGATTGTTGATTTCATCTCTATGCATGAGTAATTCTCTTTGGGCTAAGGGCTTCGGCCTAACCATGTAGCTTTTATGCATGTTATTTATCATAGATGGGATCATGTATTAGTTTGTATGACATGATGATTATTGTATCCTCTCTTGCCTCAATCCAAGGACTTGTCAGGTACCCAAGACCCCGAGGATTGAGCCAGGTATAGGGAGTATGAGTAATGACTAATCTGCAGGTTGGGAACCCTAGTGACAGAAGGAGTAGTACGACTGTATGTGAGGGATTTACTTGGGATTAACGGTGACATCACTATGCATATGGTTAGTTCTCTTTCTTCTATAGATGAGACTAGTAGGTTATTGCTATAAGCGGTTGTAGAGGCAATAGCAATTATGGATGCACTGCTCACATATAATTATCTTGCTCTAACAATTACATTTTTTCCATACAACCCCCATCACATAGGGGTCGGGTTCCACTATCAACCGATAACGGAACAAACCACAAACACCATAATCCACGACCTCAGGTTCAAGCTCCTGGGAGCTAACTTGCTAACAAAACAAAGATGTTTTTCTTCAGCTAGCTACCCAAAAGAGAAGGAATAGACAGAGAGAGACGCAAGATCACCGCCACAAACGATTACATGGATTTTTCTTCAGCTAGCTCTAACAATTACATACATACTTTATTATTATCTTTTATTTCCATCAGATGTTTTGCACAGCTACAGGTGAAACCGAAAGCCCTAGGCCCTCTCTCTCCATCATTGACAACAAAAAAGACAACAAACTCATAGTCCGGTAAACACAAAAAGAATTCTAAAACTCCCAAGGTCCGTTAAAGTAACTTCACTACGCTTTATGCTTCCCGAGGATTCGATAACCTTGGTCTACTAGGGAAAAAGAGCTATACTACATCCATAATCCGGATCGAAGGTATCAACCCTTTTTCTGGCGCATGTTGCTGGGGAAGCAATAGCTACCTTGTTGAGATTAGTAGGAACCTTGCTAGTTTTAATTCTTGTTTTTAATTTTGTTAGCTTGCTTTTAGTCTTTATTTGAAAAAAAAGTTAGTCTTTAAATTCTTGTTTTTTACTATCATAAGTCTTTTTTAAGAAAACCCAAAAACATAAGAAATATGGCTGAAAAGAAGCTTGGGAAGTTTGCAACTCCCAACAATGATTATTTACGTACTCCTATTACCCAGGCAGCAATTACTGCTGATGATTATGAAATTAAGCCCCACTATTTAAGTTTGATTCAACAGAATTAATTTGGAGGCTCTACTGTTGAGGACGCAAGTATGCACCTGAACACTTCCATTGAAACATGTGATATGATACGCATTAAAGATGTTGACTTAGATGTGGTCAAATTGCGCTTATTTACTTTCTCTCTTAGAGGAAGCAGAGAATGGCTGCTATCTTTGCCTAGAAATACTATTGCATTGGGTGGAGTGTACTTCTTTATTTATGACTAAAATTTCCCCACCTACAAATACTATGCAACTAAGATCTAATATTACTGGTTTTAGATAGAAAGAGCGTGAGCCACTAGCGCTTGCATGGGAGAGGATGAAAGAATGCATGAGAAACTGTCCTAGTCATGGGGTGGAAGATTGGTTAATTCTCCATTTATTTTATAATGCTCTTAACCATGTGTCTAAGTCTATGCTTGATACTGCAGCTGGAGGAACATTTATGGGCAAACATATTGCCGAAGCAAAGCAGCTGCTGGACAATATGCAAGACAACCATGCCAAGTGGCATGTGGATAGATCAAACACAAAGAAGGTGAACTCCGTCTCACCACAAGAAAATGAAGAACTCAATGCTAAGTTGGATGAGCTCATATTAGCCGTAAAGGGTAAGGAAAACCAGGTAAGAGCTATCCCAGAATCAAATATTGAAGAAATAGACTTCATAGCTCGTAATGATTATAACCCTGCTTGGAAGAAGAATTATAATCCTAATTTTCAGAAACATTATTCTAGTCCCGCAGGTAACTCTAATAATAATATGGGAACAAGTAATGGTAGTCTCCAAGGAACACTTAAGTCCTTTATAGATTCACAAAATGAGCAAAACAATATCCTTGTTAAAATAACGGAGAACCATGATGCTATGCTTGGTAAATTATCTAACCAAGCTGTAAGTTTGAGAAATGATTTGAAGGCCCTCCAAGAAAGAACAAGGATTGTTGAGGCACAGCTAGGTAAGATAACCGAGAGTCAAACTCTCATTCTAGCTAAATTTTCAGGTAAAGCTGAGCCCAATCCTGTTGAAGACCTCAAGATGATGAGAATCCTAAGGAAGGAGCCTGAAGAACTTGATTATAGTAATGCTCCTTCACCAAATTACACCGTTGAAGATCTTGTAAAAAGGATCAATATCAAGATTTCGGTAAGTGAAGGAAATGAGGAAGCTATGTATCAACACTTCGTTAATCAGGTAGCAATAAAGGTACGTGAGCTTGAGGAAGAATATAAGAAAATTGCTAAAAATTACCTGTGAAGCTTGATGATATATTTGAGCCTACTATTAAGATTAAAATTGGGACCAATGAGATAGCTGCACTTTTTGATCTAGGTGCAAGCGTTTCAAAAATTCCAAAAAGACTTTTTAATAAGTTAAATCTTGGCTCCTTTGAAATCACCGAGTTAAAATTACATCTAGCAGATTCTACCTACAAACAAGCTATAGGAATTAAAGAAAATACTTTAGTATATATTAAAGGTTGTCATTCTCTTATTGATTTTGTTATTTTTGACATGCCCGAAGATGCTACTGCTCCTATTATATTAGGCCGTCGATTCTTAAGAACTATTAAGACTTTGATTAATCCACATGAAGGGAACGTGAAGCTTTAATTGCCTCCGTGATATCCTTTTGTTATTCATTTTCCCAAGAAGAAGAAAGCCAAGCATGATGAAAAGGAGGACATAACTTTGAAGGCCAACTATTTTTGAGTGGGTGTTCCACTCATCTGGCCTAAGTGAGCAACATCGAGGTCAAGCTATTGACCATAAAAGAGCGCTTCATGGGAGGCGATCCATGTGAAATAAAGGTTTGGGTAAAGTTTTTAAGTCTTATTTTAAGTTTTATGTTTAATAAAGAGTGCTAGAAAGCTCCAGTTGAGGAGAAGAAGTTCGGTAGTACTAAAAATCCTGTTCTATACATGCTGATGTTGGTCCACAATTTTTACTATCATTTTTCTGTCAAAAAAGGTGTTTCGCTAAGTTTCAGGATAAGAAAGAATTCTCAAAGAAATAGATTTTGTTTGATGACTATAGAAGGTTTAACGACCAACTATATTGCGGTAATAAAAATTCCAGCCATATAGTTTGGCCGTATAGATATCTTTACCATCGGCACATTTTCTTTCTTAGGTGCTGAAGGTTTAACGACCAACTATACGGCAGGAATAACAATTCCAGCCGTATAGTTCCGGCCGTATAGTTATCATTGCCTTTGTAAAATTTCTTTTCCAGGATACAGAAGGTTTGACGACCAACTATACGGCGGGGATAAAAATCCCGACTGTATAGTTCTAGCCGTATAGTTGCGCCGCCAGGAGAAAACCCTAAATTTTTTACATCAGACCAACTATACAGCGGGAACAAATTGTTCTGGCTGTATAGTTTGTGTCAACACCCGGATTTTTAATCCCAGATGCCTGTTATGCCATACATCGTAATCCCAGGATTACCATTTTTGCGAGACATAATAGAATTGGTACCACAGTACATCATCCATTACAAACCATAATAAAGGTCTTACAAATAAAGGATCTCATGATCCAGTCTTAATACAATCAAAGCAGCGGAAAGTAAACGTAGTAGGGGCTCCATCTTCAGGGTCACAGGCAATGCTGACGATGGGAGATGATCCTAGTTGTCATAGACCTCCTGCTGTCCATCTTCCTGGTAGTCCTCCTCATAATCTGGCCACGGGAATAGCCAGGGACAAAGCCATGAGTACTCTTTAAGTACTCGCAAACTAGCACTAACAAGTAAGGTAGTTCTAGTAGGAATCTTAAGCTCTAGTTTTATTTGCAAAAAGCCAGGTTTATTTCATAAGAGTTCAAAAGTAAAGAATATAATTTAATCACTTAAGTGGGAACCTAGTTTTCATATCCACAACCCTCTTATGGTCAAGTCAAGGTCATAGTTCAATTCACAAGTCATTTTGAAAACATCTGACAACGGAACAGTATGGCCACTCCAACTGTCCATGACCGTGGACGCGGCTATTCGAATAGTTTGACACTCTACAGAGGTGGTACACTTTCACCACAAAATTCGATACATCCGTCAGGGATAACCCTGAATCATCATACTTAGTATGCGGATAATCAATCATAACCTTTCAATTACACACTCTACTATAGGCACCTCCCCTATGAGCTTGGCATCCTAGCCATGGCCATCTGCCATCATGGGCACTGCATAGGTGGACATTCACATTCACGAGGTAGCCTCAGCTCAACCTCTTTCCGTGAGGAAACCCATACTAAGGCATACAAACTTTCAGTTAAGCCCTACCCAATTCAGGTATTGTGGTTGTACGGTAAAATTGGAATGGTATCGCATCCAAAGAAAACCATCAGTTTTTATAAAGGGCCAAGGCTCATGCCTCAATGTTTTCATCATCAACCATTGTATTTCTCAACACATGTCAAAACATTTCAATAGAATGAATCATAATTCCAAGATTTTCATAATCATTTTCACCAAGTATTCCCATCTAAAGCTTTTATGCTTAGCACTAGCCACTAAAGTTGAGGGTATTCATTAATGCAGGTGCTAATCCAGTGTAACTATCCAAATCTAGTTTTATGCTTTTTAATGGCATCTAAGTATAACTACTTAGGCCTAGTTTTATACTCTTTATGGTATCTATCCTATTTTTCCAATACTCACAAATCAATAACTAAAACTAAAGAACTTTGGTAAAAGTAAAAGAATAAAGCTTGCAAGTAAAACTTGGGATTGGTATAATCAAGGTTGCATAACCAAAGCATGCTTAATACATCTTGCATAGGTTATCAAGTTTGCAAGTGTTAGCTTGCATAGTTAACTTGTAGTGTTAGGCTTGCCTTGAGTAGTGCAGTGGTTGAAGTTCTCTTCTTCTTCTTTGTAGTACTCCTCCTCCTCGTATCCTGGGTCGGTACTATCATCTATAAATGAATACGAGGTACACAATCACCAAACAATACTTAACTACTTCTATGTAGCACACAAAGGCTCACACTAGATGATCTAGCATCATCACAATCATTACATGAATTAAAGACCTAGTCTTATTTTTCTTATTTTAGAAAAGTAATTTCTACTCATTGAAAATACTTAAGATTTAATATTTTCCAATTAAAATGTGGGATCATGTTGACACATGTCATCACCACATATTCTAATACTTGGGAATGTGATTTAAAGTGGTGGTCATAGTTTATAAAGTTTAAAATTACTTTTTAATACAATTAAAGTGACTAGAAATGCCTATATAGCATTCTTTTGGTTCTAGTCCAAGATCACTGCATGTAAACCTAAATATTTTTACATATTCAGATAGATCTTGTTAAATGTGATTTTTTGAGAGTTGGAATCAACTCAAAAGCATTTATGTTTGATTTTTGAAAAATGTTTGAAGTTGGAAAAGTCTTTGTCTTGTTATTTTTGGTATAGGTGATCTATAATTTCAAATGGTTTAAATCCAATGGGCTTGGATAGATATTTTGAATACTGTTCTAACAAAATTGGAATCATGCAAATTTGGTTCAGTGAATCTCTTTGAATTGATTTTTGAATCTACTGACAGAATCTAGTTTTAACTAAAATGGGAAAAATCTATTTGAATCGAAGGGCTCTGCGTGGGAAACTGACTGGGCTAGCCCAGCTACACGGTGCACGCGTAGTGGGGTGCTAACAGGAGGGTCCTACTCGTCAGCGACTCAGCTAACGTGAAGCGGTAAGTTTCAACCTCAGCCCTACGATTAGACTAGGATCTAACGGCTATGGTTTGTCGTCTCCGTCGCACAGCTCTGGCGAGACTGAACCCTAATCGTGATGGTGGGGGTACGCGGTGGCTCACCTGGGCTCCAGCTAAGGTCGACGATGTGGGCGAATGAGGTTGTCATCAACGGCGGTTCGAATGGTGGTCGCGACGGCTCCTGGGGTGGCTCCTAGCTCCAGTTCCTCTTCTCCTCTGCAGCGGCAGGCTCCGGTGAAATTCTGGCGATGTGGTGCTCGCCTTGCTCCGGGGAAAGTGTGAGAGGTTTCTGAGAGAGAGGGAGTGAGATGGTGTGGCGAATAAGGGCTGGGGTGGCCTATATTTATACACCGGCGAGAGGGACAGAGCGGCATGGCTCGGGCTCATCGGTGACGTCGTTATAGAGGGCTATCGGCATGGCTGAGGGTAGCAGTCAACGCGGTGCTTCAGGGCGGTCGTCATGCGAGTGATGGAGCAGCCAGGGCGGTCGAGAATGGTCGGGAGCGGTCCGTGCTCTGTGCGGGAACGACGGTGTTCGAGATGGCGTATAGTGGCTATGGTCCACGCGGCGGCGAACGGGCGTGCTGGGGGTAGCTGGGGTCACGGTGAGTGCGGGCACGCGCAGAGAGGGCGAGGCACGGAGTGTGTGCGTGTGTCAGTTGTGGCGCTCTGGCGCGCTCTCGGCATGGCAGACAGAGAGGTGGGCACGGCGAACACGGTTGGTACATAGCTTGGCTCTGGTCAAGGGGTGGACAGGGGGTGGCGGTGAAGTGTCACCTGTCTCCTGGACATTGTGGGAGAGGGCGGCACTGGTTGTGGTGAGTGGGGCTTGGTCGACCGGCACGGTGAGCTCAGGTGGCGCGGCACTAGTGCAAACGGCAAAGGGGGAGTGTGTCCACTGCTCTTCTGGGCACTAAGGGAGACCAGGGGAGAGATTTAAGGCACTAGTGGCGATTGATCACTGCTCAGAACAGTAGAAGTTAGGCAGTGTTTATTATTGTCTGCCAGGTGCTCGACCAAATGGCCGCATGAATTCAAAGTTTGAATTTTTGGATGAATTTTGGTGAGTGTTCTAAGTACTTGCTTGATAGTCTATGGTTGCTTGGAAAAGTCAAGGTGAATTGATTTGGGTGGTTTTTGAAAAATGGTGATGTATGCATATGAACTTGATTCAATTTTGCAATGTACTTTTGGAATTTGTTTCTGTTTGTTTGTAAAGTGGGCTTGGGTTCACTTTTACTTGGTCTATCAAGGGGTGAAAAGAATTGAGAAAGTTTCTGTTAGAAATCTTTGACCAGAAACACTCAAAGTGGTCTAGTGGATAATTTTGGTCAAAATGACCATTTGATTATATGATTCATATTTTCTTTTCTTTTCTTTTGATTTTGTTTATAAATGGCCTGGATGATGTAGTATTCATCTTTAAACCATTCCTTATCATTTGTAGCAATCAAACATGCCAATTGCACTCATTCATACACTAATGCAATTCACACATACACTCATATTAAATTTAATTAGAAAAGTTTTTGTTAACCCTAAACTTAGGTGATTTGAACTTGATAATCTTGATTAATATTTTTGGGGTGTTACAGTTTGGCCGTATAGATGCGTCCGACCACAAAATCGCCACAAGAAGTGTAGCATCCCAATTGTCTAACAATTGCAATGCTACTAGCCTAGTCTATATATATGCTACTTCATATATATAATTGTTGCATCATCATTAAATCATGCTCATGTCATCATGCCACCTTGCATTTGAGCATCATATAAAACCCTTTTGTTTTGGATCTTCTCTCATTTGCATTATTAATTGTATTTGCCTCTTGATATTGTATTTGGTTATTGATATATTGTTTAAATGCCCAAGTTGAGTTGGGGGCATATCTCTTTCAATTCCATCACCTTTCCTTGTCACCACCTTATAATTCCACCATCCAACTAAATATGAGCTTTGCACTTTATTTGGTTTTACCTCTAGCTCATGTGGGTTGGGATGGATCCAACTCTATCTCCACATGCTCTCATATATGCACAATATTGTTTTCACATTATTGGTTTATAAGAGCCACATGGCCACCTTTGCATGCCTTGTGAGTGGAACCCTTTTCTAGCTTCCATATGTGTTATTTTGGGGATATTTTCATGTTTGGATATTTTTGGGCTTACTAAATACCTAGTGGCACATACACACTAGCATGTCCCATTTTTATTCAAATATGGTCATCTCCATCTACTCCACATGGGACATCCTTTCAATTCTTTTAGCTTGGCTTATTCCATATTTTGGAATGCATATGTATAAATGCCATGGCTATTTATTTTGTTTTCACAAGAATAAGCATGGCATTAATTGTTTTGCATGGGCCATGCAAGAACCACCACATTCTAGCCTTTTGGTTTTTATTTGAATCTTTGAGTGGATCTTCCCCATATCTCTCTACCCTCTGATGCTTGATCTTGCTTGATGCATGCAAGCATCTAAAACCCTATAACCATCTCCATCCATACCCTCACCACCTTTTTCTCACCCTCTCTTTTTCTTGTCTAGATCTTGTTTGAGCTGGGCATGTTCTTGCTTGATCTTGTCAAAAGAAAACCTCTCCACCTCATCTCTCTCTCTAAACCCTAAGCCATCATCCCCTCTCTCTCTTATCCTCTATCTAAGATCCTCCCTTATCACCTACCCCACCTCACCATACCCCTTTTCTCCTAAACCCTAACCCGAGCTCCCTCCCTAGCTAACCACATGGCCTCTCTCTCGGCCTCTCTCCTCTCTCTGCCTAGCTAGCCCCACCTGGTCACCCTGGTCCAACCCGAGCTACCCTACCCTCCCCTAGTCCAAACCCTAACCGAGCCTATCTCCCACCCGAGCTCCATGCCATCCCTCTCCCTCTCTCTCTTTAGCTCTCTCTCTGCCTTGCATGCCCCACCAGCCCGAGCCTCCCCCTGCCTGCCTGGCCTCGCCCTGACCCCACTTGCAGCCCCATGCGCCTGCCCTGCGCCTGCCCGACCCGAGCACATGAAGGAGGAGGAGGAAAAGTGGCCGAAGCCACCTTTCTCTGCCCCACTCCCCCACGGCACCCCCTCTCCTCTCCCGTCCCTATCTACTCCCTCTCGCTCGCCTGCTGCCTCCCCCAGATCTACCCCAGGGCGCCTGCCGCTCCTCCCCTCCCTCTCCTCAGACGGCCAACCTTTCTCGCCGGCCACCGCCAGCACCACGTCGCCCCGTCGCTCCAACCGGTGGACACGTCGTGGAGGAGATCGAGAAGACCGAGGAGGTTCCCCTGCATCGTCCAGTAGCCGCCAGCGCGGAGGAGGAGGACCAGAGCCACTAGGCCGATGCCGCTCCGACGCGAAACCCTAGCTCCGTCGGTGTCTGCCTCGTCGCCGATCGACCGCTCCCCTGCCCGATCCAACCGCACCAACAACCTCCCGGTGAGCCCACGATCCTCCTGGACACACTCTGCCTCACCGTATCGTCCTAGCCTCGCCGGACGTTTCGTCGAACGGTCTCTGCGCGCCGCTGTGCTCTGGCGTCTGCACGCTCTCGCGTCGCGGAACCTCACCTAGCCGCGCAGTTTTTCCCTATCACCTAGCCCAGCCCAGCCCAGTGGTCACCGCTGCCTGCGCGCGCGCCCAGGTCGCGCGTTCGATCCCCCGCGTTGCGCGCTCGTTCGCGAGCACCGATCGGTCCTCTGTACGTGGAGAAGATCCACAGTGCCGCCGCACTTTTTGCAAAAAACCCCCCTAGCTTTTTATTCCTAAACCCGCGGTACAACCGAGCCCACCGTCAGCCTCTCTGCATGTTTTACAGAACACCCCCTAGCCTTTTTAAATCTCAACCCGCACTCCCACGGATGTCCCACGTGTCGCGTCCCCGCTGGCGCGCCCGTGTGTGGGTCCGCGTGGCCGTCGGCCCCACCTGTCATTCTCTGAGGCTAGTTTAGCTCGAGGTGAGAAAACCCTTTGTCTGTGCGCGTGTTGTCCCAGTCAGCAGTGAGCCCCACCCGTCAGCGTCTGGGTCTGTATCTGCCTGAGTAAGAAAAGTATTTCTGGATTTCTATTTTAATTTAAACTTTTTCAAATTAATTCAAATTCCAATTTAAATCTGTTTTCAAATAACTTTTAAAATATAATTCCAAATAATACAAATAATATATGTTTTGAAATCAGAAAAATATGAGGAATTCAAATATGGCCTTCAAAATATAATTTGAACACTTAAAATTCCAAGTTGATTAAAATTACAATAAAATGCCCTTTTCCCTTAATTAATTAATAACTTTTGATTTATAACTCCAAATTTGACAAATAATATGTCTAAAATGATTAGCTCGACGAGACCTTTCTGTTTATGCATTCCATGTTTTGATTTGAAGCATGCATCATATAAATATAATGTGTACAACAACTTATATGAGGTTAAAATGTGACCAAAACCCAATAAAATGCTTATTTCTGGTATTCCACACTTCACCCATGCCATGCTACTTTATTGCCATGAAAATTGTGCATCATTCATCATGGCATAATTGTTTGCTTGTCGCATTTATTCATATGCTTGTGCGCTTTATTTATGTTGGACCTTGTTTGTTTGGTTCTTCTCGAATAGACGCTGAGCAGGGGATATATCAAGAGAACCAGGAGCACTACCCAGATCCATCCCTTGCTTCAACTGAGCTGCCAGGCAAGCACTACCACATGCTTGCATACATATATTACCTATTGCCTCTATCTTTTTCTTGCATCATTGAGTCGCGATTGCATTAAATTGAATCCCAAGTATTGCATAGCCTTTACTTTTAAACCCCACCGAAGCTTGTTCCTCCATCCCATGAGCCATTACTACAGGAGTTGTTTGAGCCATGCGAGTCGTAGAACAGCATGTGTAGGGTATGTGAGAGTCTGATGGATAACGAGGTACCTAAACAACTTAACCTGAGTAGTAATGGGATAACTAATGAAAGTGGCATCGGTGAGCAATATCTGCTATTTGGTTTTTCATGCTCACTTGTGTCCCGTAGGACCCCGAGTACTTGATTCCTGTTCCTTGAATATTCGCGCTATCCACATCCGGGAGGCTTATGAACCCCCCCTGAGCCAGAGCTTGATTCATTCTTATTTCTTGGGGCCACAAACTAGTTTGAGGTTTTATTTACTATCCTGTACTTATGCCATGCTTTACTGCTTTATTTAAAATTGTGCGAGGTACTGCACCTGTACTGTTTAGGGAAGCGGAGTGTTTTCGCGGTATCGACAAGCCCAGTCACATTTTCGGGTTCCCAGTCGTTTATAGCCACTGACGCAAACCTTGAGTCCGTCTCGGAGTCGGCTAACTTCGTTGCGGGTAGCTTAATGGGGTGGCCCCCTGAAATATTTCTGAATCCTGTGATCGCTTTGTCGTGACTGCCTCGTTGGGTTTTGATTTGGTTTTTCCGAGGTTGATCGAGTGTGTGTTGCTATTTGTGCACCCCTGCAGGGTAAAACTTTCTGAAAGCCGTGTCCGCGTGGACGACTTGGAGCACAGTTTCTCGATCATAGACAAGTATAACTAAAGTACCGCCTGTAATTTGACTAAGTACCTGACTAGTAAATAGTGCAACACTCATGGAATGGATAATAAAACTGCCAACGAATGGGGGGTTGTTCGTCCGCTTCCTCGTCGGTAAGCGAGGAGGAGGATGGATCTGTTGATATTACTGTTATAACTGTTGTTATTAATTCATGGACATCCGTCTATCTCTGGTTAGGCGGATGGTTAGCGAGTATCTATATAATTGCTAGGGTTTATCTTTTGCTGCAATTGCGTCACCCCAGGTTGTGTCCCCTTTAGAGGCATAAAGACTTGCTGAGTACCCCTAGGGTCTCACACGATAAATTGTTTGATTCAGATGCATAGGTAAGCTCGCAAGATGGATACTGGGTGGAGGAGACGGACGATGTGGGCAACGATCATTCGGTGTAGAGATTCCAGGAATAGGGATCCGTGAGATCTGTGGGCGGGATGTGTTTATTTATGGGGCATCTTATGCCGATTTGCTTCTTATCCGTACTCGGATCTTGTTTTCCACTTCCGCTTGATACTATGATGTTTGATGTATGAGGAGATATCCTAAACTATTATATCTATCTAGGATATTTGGATCTTGCCATATGGCGTTGCTATATTTCCTTTCTTTTTAGATGGAATGACTCTGAGAACCATTGTATGGTGGCTTGCATACATACTCATTTGTGTATGTAGTTGATCCCTTCGCCTGCCGATTACGCCGCCCGTTCTTGTCCCGATGTTTGGAAATGGTTAGGACGGCCGAAAGGTCTACCTGTGAGTGGCATTTGGGCCCCACCGTACTATTTTAACCATTTCCGCTCATCCAGGCTTGTAACTAGGAGCGTAATTCACCGAGGTAGTTACAAGAAGGTACCCCCAACACCAAAACTTAAATCCTTTTTTTCTCTCTTCTACCTCCAAACTCTCTCAAAACCTCAAGAGATCTTCATCTCTACTTAATTTTGTTTGATTTCCTCGCACACAAGTGATATATGGTATGTTTCTCCTCCAATCCTCCAATTACTTTTTGCAAATTTATTTTTGATCTGTTGTCATTATCAATCTAGGGTGAGACCTACTATGAACTAATTGCCATGATTCTCTTGCCTAGATTATTATTTTGAGGGGACTTTTTAGTGTGCTATGATGAGGAATATGTTATGCTTATAATTGTTGGATCAAAAAGATTTATTTTTTGTGTTTCCTTATTATTTTAGATGATGAACACAAGGAGCCAAACTCGTGCTCATGTCGCCACTAGTTCTTCTCGGGCTGCTGCTCAAGAACGCATGGGGATATGGTTCAGGGATGATCTCCAATGTGATCGCTTCAATAGGATCAAGAACCGATAAGTGAACAAAACAAAGTGGGCTTGCCTCATTATATTGAATCAACTCGGTATTTCTAATGACTTCAATTTACTTTGCAATAGAGTTGGCCTGCAAAACTTTGTATTCAATGATGTGCCTACTTATTACCGGCCAACTCTTGAATTTCTATGTTCTTTGCAAAGCACCGTTAAAGCATGGCATGGAGAGGACATGATTTCTTTCCGACTTATGAACAACAATTATGCTTTATCACTAGATGAATGGTGCACATGTTTTAATTTTCCAAACAATAATGCTAATGCCTTACGCGCATCCTTTACTGGCATAGACCCTTTCCCAGAACTTTATTATAATGGAATGAGTTTCACTTCTATAGTAAGCAATTGGGAAGAATATTCAACATCCTGCAATTCGCTATTTGTTCTATGTTATTGCTAACACCTTGCAGGCACAAAATGAGTTCATGAGACTCAATGAGGAGGACATCTTAGTCCTCACAAAAGCTGCTTTCAACAACATCGACTTGTCACTCAACTTGGGCGCAATTCTTGTGCGCTACCTATAATACCAATCCTCCCAAAGCCAAGGACCAATCACAGGTAGAGGTGTCATCACCGTGCTTGCCATTGCCCTAGGCATCGACCTAGGGTGAGTTGCAACCAGTGTTAGGTGAGCGACGTGTTGGTTTCTCTACTTTAAAAGCTTGTGGAATGCTCATTAGGAGAGGTGGTGTTTATTACTTGCATATTGATGGAGCTAGGCGTCTCTACCCCACTCCCTTGCCTAATGGTCTTTTATCTATCGAGGAAGGACGTTTGATATATGACTTGTAGGTTGAGCAACACCAACCCGAGTAGGAGATTCCGGATGAGGATGAGGACCAAGAAGAGGAGCAAGAAGTTCCTTATCAAGAGGAGTAGCCACCAACCCGATTCGCTAGATACCAAGACTTCCAAGAACTTGGAGGAACTGTGGAGAGGATGCATAATCTCTCCTTGAACCTCCGAGAAACAACTAGTAATTTATCAACTCAATTTGCGAACTAGAGTTACAACTTTTCCCCGCCACCACAATGATTTGAAGGGCTTGCAAAAGCCTAAGCTTGGGAAAGTTTCCTCATTATCTTTATTTGGCCTTCATTTGTTTTTACTTATTTCGAGGTTATGTTTTTAATTCGAGTTTATAATCACTTGTGTTGGTTTCCCCAACACTTTATCTTTAGTTATTCCTATTTTTTCGAGACTTTCTAGCCAAGCTTTGTCGCCAATTTTTCTATTCTTTAACTCCCTCTCTTAAAAAAAAGATTTTTCCATTTATCTTTATTTTCCCTCTTCCTTCCTTTCTATTCTCCTTGTGGATTTCACATATTTGCAGGAGAGTGATCGACTTCGAGTTTCCAAGAAGCAAATCAAAAGGGAAGAGAGAAGTGGAACCAATCATGAGAGGTATGCCTTAAGACTCCCCACTTCTGAAGTTTGAGAAACCCATGCTAGTTAGTAGTAAATGTTAAGATATTATATTGGTGGAGTGAGTCTTTATATTGTAGTAAAATTTTGTTTGCATGGGTATTTAGTTGGGTATGTTTTGTTCCACCTCTTGTAGTTAACCAAGTCTTGCCTAAAAATTTGCTAAAAAATTGTAATAAGAAAAAGTCTCACAATTGAAGGCTTGGGTGTTGTAGTGTTTAGTCTTGAAGACTTATTTCTAGAGACACTCGACACCATAGAAAATAATGATTGACTTGATAGCTCTCTTTAAAAGGATTTGTTCAATTGAATTAATTTTTAGCGGTTTTTGTGAGCATGCCAAAGTTTGACTTGTGAATCATAAGAATGATATAGCTTTATGTGTGTCAAACTTCATGGGATGCCAACAACTCCGCTAGCCTACGAACGATCTTCATGGAGGAAACTCCTAGATTTTAGCCATGAGTTGATTAAACATATGTAGCAGCAATGCTATAATGGGTAAGATTCTTGGCATTCTCGGGTAGCTATGTTCATGATGGAATTACTCCTCTAGCTGATATGAGTAATCATTATGCAAAAGGAACAAAAACCTTAGTGATGCCACGAGTGTCTATCACAGTCCGATAAACTAATTAATTTTTTTGGCATGCTCTCAATTACTTAAGAACTGAAATTCTTGAAGGACAATGAAAAGAAAAGTAGTGCTTGAAATGTCTTAACTTATTGATGTGGGAGAATTGAGATACTCTAGTGTATATGTTTTTCATGAAAAACTCTCACACTCTCAATTTTACATGATTATACTTTATTGTTCAAAGGCAAGCCTATGAGTTGATTACATGACATGGAGTAAGGTTTACTCATTTGAATCATCCATGTTAACAATAATTTTGTTGCGCTATAAGTATGCATAAAAACCCGTATGATATGCTTGCCATTACTCTATCTATGCTGAAGTTTTTCAGATTAGTAAAGTGGAGGAAACATGAAACTACCAATCATGAGTAAGATCATCATCTCGTTATTTTAGTCTAAATGCTGAGTTCCTTTTGATTTTGGTTTTCTTGCTTGAGGAAGATCAAGTTTAAGCTTGGGGAGGTTGATGGCTATGAAATATAGCCATGTACATCCACATTTAAACTGGATATTATTCATATTTTTTATGAAATGTCTCTCTAAACTCTGCCACTAATGCCTAATGATCAAAGGGGTATGCAATCCATTCTTTCTATTTTTTCCCTACGCAGATAATGACGTTTGATGATGGGAATCACAACATTAAAGTCAAAGATACGAGATTTCCAATAACCCAAAGAAACCAGGGGTCGTGAAGTGGAGACAAAAGCTTTAATGACCAACTATATGGCGGGTATAAAATTCCGGACGTATAGTTCCGGCCGTATAGTTACCATCGACACTGCTAGGTCAAACAGAACAACTTTCGTGAAGGGACCCCTATATAAAGAGGCTTCGGGTGATAAGAAACATCGCCCCCTAGAACCCCAGAAACCTGCATCCACAACACCGAAGAGCCGTCGGAGGAATAGACTTAGATCTAATCTCCAAACCCTTCTCCACCATCATATCCATATTCCACCACTTGTAATAGTAGATCTCATCTTCGATTGGCAACATTGTAAGACTATTTGCTATCAATCGCATGGTTCCCATTGCAATGTTTATGATTGTTGATTTCATCTCTATGCGTGAGTAATTCTCTTTAGGCTAAGGGCTTTGGCCTAGCCATGTAGCTTTTGTACATGTTATTTATCATAGATGGGATCATGTATTAGTTTGTATGACATGATGATTATTGTATCCTCTCTTGCCTCAATCCAAGGACTTATCAGGTACCCAAGACCCCGAGTATTGAGCTCTGTATAGGGAGTATGAGTAATGACTAATCTGCAGGTTGGGAACCCCAGTGACAGAAGGGGTAGTACGGCTGTATGTGAGGGATTTACTTGGGATTAATGGTGACATCACTATGCATATCATTAGTTCTCTTTCTTCTATGGATGAGACTAGTAGGTTATTGCTATAAGCGGTTGCGGAGGCAATATCAATTATGGATGCACCGCTCACATATAATTATCTTGCTCTAACAATTACATGCATACTTTATTATTAGCTTTTATTCTCATCGGATGTTTTTCATAGCTACAGGTGAAACCGAAAGCCCTAGGCCCTCTCTCTCCATCATCGACAATAACAAAAGACAGCAAACTCTTGGTCCGGTAAAATAGAAAAAGAATTCTAAAACTCCTGAAGGTCCGTTAAAGGAACTTCACTACGCTTTCTGCTTCCCAAGGATTCGATAACCTAGGTCTACTAGGGAAAAAGAACTATACTATATCCGTAATCCGAATCGAAGGTATCAACAATCAAGGCATATAAGGGGTCCAGATCTCCTTATTCCTCCTTACCAGCGCCTCTGCCTTCTTCTTCCTCCCAACGCCATCGCGCACTTCCTCCTCCCTTCCTTCCTCCAAATTGCACAGCGCCGCCCACCCAAGGTCACCATTAGCACCAAAATGCCTGACGCGTCTTCATCCGGCACGGCGGCGACCATGGCAGCGAGCATTGTAGTAGCGGAGAAAGAGAATTTCTGCAGAGTGTGGATATCATGCGTCCTTGACGACGATAAACTGCGCATCATTGATAAGGAAGGTCTCCTCTACACCGGCGACTAGCGGAGCGGCTTCGACGGCTTCAACGAGGTCATCCCCAATCCACGCACCGATGAGAGGGTCCACTTCGGCCCTCACCTTGACAAAGGTTTGAGCATCCCCCCCCTCAGATTTCTTCTCTGAGGTCGTAGATTACTATGGATTTCAACTCCACAATTTCCCCCAAACACGATTCTAGAACTTAGCGATTATGCTTCCTTGTGTGAGGGTTATCTCGGAATAAAACCGAGTCTTGTATTGTTCCGGTACTACTTCGATACCCGGAGAAACTCCATCACTTCCGGTAATCCTTACATTACTAGGACTCTTAGCCTGACCCTTAGGAGAGACCAAGTCTACCCCAAGATTAAGGCTAGCGAGTCGGTGAAGAAATGGTCGTCCATGTTCTTTTACCATAAGGACAAACTGGCTTCCGGCAAAGAAACTGCTTTGCCGGCTTTTGTTGACGGTGCCGCCACGCCCCAAGAGTCCTGGGATGCGGAAGCTCCGGCTCTTTCTGATGATCTGATTCTCGCCAAGAGACGGATCGAATATCTGATGAAGCATAAGGGTCTGAAGGGATCCAACTTGATCCACTGCTGGCTAGCACGCCGGATTCATCCCCTTTAGTGCCATGGTGACCGTCTTATGCACACGGTCACCAAGAGCAAAAAGGATAGCCTCAGGATCAGCTCGCTCTCAATCCTGGACAAGGAATATGGGTCTCGTATCAAATGGTTGATCAAGGAGCGAGTTGAGAGGAAGATTCTAGATCTCTCTCTGGACATGTATACTACCGATGAACCTTTAACACCAGTAACCTTTTCTGGTTGTTTCCTTTATACTCAATTTATTTGCTCATTTGTACTTTCTAACTTTGCAATACCGAGATAATGTCTCTTTCAGCTTGCTGACCTCCCCAAGTTGAAGCTTTCTCCTCTCAACGGATATCCACATGAGGATCTAGTTCCTCAGGAGGATGAAGAACTTGAAGTTTTTATCGGAGGTGCTTACCCGGAAGCGCAAAGATCCGGTTGTTTCTGTGGGCACTCAAAAGTGCCCGTTGTAAAGAGGTACACTTCCTCACAAGGTTTCGAGTATCAATTTTTAATTTCCTCGAATTGCAACGATCTTTACTCTGTTACCATCCACGGCTAAGATGATTGCTAAGGGTAAGGCAAAAGGAAAGTCGGGGAAGACTCTGCGCCAGCAGAAGTTGGTTCTGGCCTCACCTGCTGCACCGCCTCTGACTCCTACCCCAAGGCCATCATTAGCGCTGGAGGGTACCTCTTCTCCCCACGTTGAAGATGTTTTGGCTCATACTTCAGAGCCAACAAACCTTGGTTCGCAAATCGACGTCACCCTAGGTGACTCGGGACTTGATAAGGGTGAACCCTCAAAGGGTACTGATCCCTCAGCTGAGGTCTTCGCTGACAATCTTCTGTATAACCCAGGTATTGCCAAACTTGGCCTTACTCGAAAGAGCGCAAAAGAGATCCAGAAGTTGGCTCTCCATTGCCTGGAGACCGGAATATCACAGCGGAGGAGGAGGCACAAGAATTCGAAGACGTCAAACTCGTTGACCTTCTTGACCAAGTTCATCTCCGTGATGAGAAGCTGAAGGTTGGTGTGGCCCTGCCACAACCAGTGATTCCTCTGACTCTCGCCGAGAAGGTTTCTTCTGAGGTGCACATGAGCCTCAATAAATTAACTCGGCAAAACCAAGGTAAACGTCGATCTTGCCAAAAGATATGATAGTGTAGGTGGTCACAGGTTCCCTAGCCGGAATCCAAGTCTCGTCGAGAAGGACAAGAGGGACGTCGCTGGTGTAGAGGACCCGGCCGACGGCGATTGTCTCGCCGATTCTGATTCACGCAGATTTCTCCTGGAACAAAGATCCGAAACTCACCTGCCGCACGGTGGGTGCCAACTGTCGTTGGATTGAAGACATGTATGCCGAGAGGGGTCCTCGAGGCGTGTGGAGAAAGGGACAGTGTTCCGGGACGATGAGCACACAAGCTTTACCTAGGTTCGAATCCGCCAGCTTTGGACGGATCTTACTCCTGCTAGCAATCCAGTAATACGGTAGAGCCGGAAGTACAGATTACAAGAGAGGTTCGCCTATGCGTGTTGAGGTTATAGATTGTGGGTGCCCTAAAGGCTGGTCCCTAGGACGGCTTATATAGATATCTGGCCTAGGGTTACAGGAGAGACCTATCCGACTACGACTAAGAGTCGGTTACAAAGTACATCTTGGACTACAAGTAACTAAACATGTCTAAGTCGGTAAGTCTTCTGGGTCTTCCTGTAGCCGGATAGAACTACGTCTTCTCTTCCTGACTAGGCCGCCCGTGGAGCAAAGCTCTAACCCAAAGTGGGCCACCCTGGTCAGCGATTCATAGTGGGTATACTCGGAAAGTATATCCCCAACACCGGCCAGATTTCGGGTGGCGTCCGATGTGGCATACTGAATGGATCTAGCCTCCAGGCAAAAACTCGAGGAAATTCCAGGCCGGACATTCCGGCCGGCAACACCCGAACATTCAGGCTGGGCTGGATACTCCGGCCGAAACCAGCCGGACAGTCTGGCGAAACAGAGCATTTGACCACTTAAAATCCTAGAATCCTCCTTAATAAAACCACCTAGAACCCTCTTTTCCCTTTGAGGGAGCAACAATATAAAAGTATGCTGACAAGATAAATGTGCCCTTAAACATTTAGCACACGATTAAACCGTCCTAGTGTTGTCAACAAACATCAAAACATTTGAAGGGCAAAAATGCCCTTTCAGATGTAGTCCCACCTAACCAAGTCAAAGGCCTTCCGAATATCAAGTTTGAACAACAAAGTCGGGATCTTGCTCTTATGTAGCCTTCTTGCAAAAAAAATGACATATAGGAAATTGTCACGAATGCTCCTTTTTTTATAAAAACACTTTGTGCGTCGGAAACAATCTCGTTCATAAGCGGGCCGAGGCAGAGGGAGAGAGCCTTGATCACAATCTTCGCAATCCCGTGAATAAGGCTAATAGGCCTAAAGTCTGGGTGATGTCGTGGGCCCCTTCCTACTTAGGCAAACGAGCAATATTTGCGAAATTTAGCCAATAGAAATTTGCGACGCGCTTTGCCTTTGGGCATTAGTTTGATGGTTTCTTTAATTTTGTCCTCGGTGAAAGGGGCACCAAGCGATTCCAAGTCCGGGTCATGAAACACAAGCGCCTCCCAGTTGAAGTCTTTGCCTCTCCTCTTCCCATTGCCTCCGAGAAGTGATCTTTGATGATTTTTCCTTTTGCTCATGGTCAGTAACCCACCCATTGTTGTGCTTTAGACGGTTTCTTCCTCCTCTTTGCGTTGACCTTCGTGTGAAAATACTTAGTATTCGCATCTCCCTCCCTCATATTAGTTATCCGGGAGCTTTGTTTCTTTCTGGCCCCCTCAATGACGGCCAAGCTAATCGCCTTCCGCTTTAGTCTTGATCTAAGGTCACGCGCAATGTCAAGAATCGAGGGACCATATGCATCCTGATGAATTACGGCAGTACTCTCAATGCAGACTTACGGCAGTACATTTTGGCCAGCAGCCTGATGAATTTCATGAAAAGCGACCATATGCATCCTGATGAATTAACTATTGTGCCATCGTTAAAAGGATTTGATACGATCAGGCAAACGCCAGAGATGAATAAACAAGCTGAAATGCCTAGCACAGAAGCAAAACTACAGAAATAAGTACTTAGTCAAAAATATGTATTGCACTCTGATACTGATGAACTATATCCCAGCTCACATAAAACTGGAGCTATTAACAAATCATTTCTACATCCAGCCACAACATTTCCAGTTCTCTCTTTCAATACAAGACGGAACACATAATCATAAAGTGCTTTTAAGAACTAGCTAGAGTACTGGACAAACAAACTTCAGTCTGAATCGGAATCACGAGCAGTTGAAGATCTAACCCTCCTATTCTTTGACATGTCAGTCTCATCATCTACGTCGTCCTCGTCTTTCTTCTTTTCCTCAATTATACCTACAATTTTTTTTGGTGTTAGCATATTTATCATTTCAAATTGCGAAGGAACGCTCTATGGAGAAGTAACAGTGCTATCTGTACCTTTCCTCTTGAGAATATTTTCCAATGCCCTGGTAGAAAAATCATCTTTACTTCCAAGGTCTTCAAATCCAACTAACCGGTCAATAGCAATACCCTTCCTGATGTACAAAAGTTCCGTGAACACAGTAAATTAGAATGTCTTATGACCTTGGAATTTGGAATAGGTAGAAGCTATGAACAGTTCATGCACCTACTTGAACAATATAACACATGGCAACGTTTTAATTGCCAGTTTTGTCACAAAGAAGGGAGCATTCTGCATTAGTTATCAACAAATTAGCATTATCGATGCAGTACTGCATAACTAAAAGCTACTCCCTCCGATCACTAATATAAGACATTTTGGCAAATTAATTTAGTTTGCCAAAACACCTTATATTAGTGAACAGAGGAAGTAATAGAGATAGCATACAGACCTCGGCATCAAGCTTGACAAATTTAGTCCCCAAATAGACCGGTGCAAGTGCCTTCAAATGCTTATCCATGATCCTACCAAAGATTTACAGTTGTCCTTTACTAAATCATCAGGGGCAAGAGTAAAGCAATTTCGTAATAAGGAGTTATGGCTTACTTGCAACGGTAAAATTCACGATGGTAGAAATGACAGATAACCTTGTCACCGCGAGTGACCTCCGCTAGGAAGTCTCCTTCAGTTATTTCCCTGTATTCACCATGACCTTGCCTCTTTAGCACTTCACGCTTCTCAACCTCTCTCTGTTGCATAGAGAAAATTGAAATACTTTAATACATGATACGATACACAAGCTTCACAAGTGCAAGATGCAGATCAGTACCTTCAGAGCAGCAATTCTTTCCGCATGCAATTTCTCAAGCTCTGGGTCCTGCAAATCAGTTCCGCAATATAATTGCAGTGGGAGAGATACCAAAATTCTTGGTGCTCTACACTGAAGATAAGTGTTAAGACAAAGAGCTGCTGTAAAGTTAACTCACATCCAATAACTCATCAAGATCAACTTCATCGTGGATTGCAGGTGCTGCGTGAGCCTTCTCTTTAGCTATAACTTCCTACAATGGTGTCTGTGTCAGTATCGCAAAAAAGAAAACTCATAATGAAACAAGCAGTGTTATTCTTGCTCCAACAGTATATTTCATAAAAGCACAAGTTTAAAGCCATTTAACACAGATGCCAGCAGCTTACAGCATGGAATTCATGAAAAGAAACTACATTCAGAACTAAACGTAGCCCTTTACCCTCATTACACAAATAACAGAAAAAATAAAGATGGCACAAACAAAAAGAGAAAACATCAGCACATGATTACATACAGGTAAAAATTGAGCTTAGAGGGGCGGTCCTGGTATATTGGTTATAGGAGGCCCTCAGGCAAAGCAACTACGAGGGGCCCTCGTTCACAAGCGGACACTTACATACTTTTTAATTCAGTTGCATCATCTAATACGCCATGTAGAGCAGTGATCCTACAGCTTTAAGTATTATATCACAAAACAAAACTACGGTGACGGCATGACGGTTTATATGTACTTGACAACAAGAAGAGAAAGAAGAAAACTGAAACATGCTAGTAAAGTTGGACATTTTGCAAACGCTCACTTAAAACCTTTAATGAATCTGTGTTGACAGATTTCTAAAATTCAAAAGAACTCACATACGTAAGGTGCAAGTAATGTGTGTTAGTGTATCTGTGAATTTATGTGCAAAATGATGAATGTTGCATCATGTACAAATAAAAGAACTACATGGACATGTGTTTCTTCCAAAACAATTTAGTGCATACTACGTTGACGGACTAGAGGTGCGCTCAAGCAAAATTTAAATTTCCAAACACTAGTTTTTTTTCTAGAAATTCCCATAGGCTAGTGGTCCCTTTTTCTTTTATGGAAGCTTGTAGTCCTATGGTCTCGTAGTGGAGTCGCTAGCTCCTGCAGATTGACTGGATAGCATATGGAGACTTTGGGTGGGCCCTCTGTTCTAGCTAGCTTCCAACTTGTTACTGATTTCCTGCACTTATCAGCAGGTAGCCCATACATGAAAGCCACTTAGCAAGTATTAACTCATACACTGATATGACTAAAATACCGGTCACTTATTGAGTATACATAGGGTGAGCCCCCTGCAACTTGGGGTGCCAGGGAGCGCGCCTCAGGGCTGGCACTCCAAGCGTAAGCCATAAACGATTTGAAACCAAAAAACTTGCACCTTTTGGGGGTTCGTTGCAAATACCAACAGTTTAGATAAAACACAGTGGCCACCATGCCAACAGTACTATGAAACTGTAGCCATGTTTACTGGTTGAGTGTGAGTTCCTTTTGCACACTACTTGCTACATAAGCCTCGTATGCATGATGGAATTCAGCAGCAATCTAGGCCCACAAATAAAATGCATTCCAAATAAACATCTTCCAGCTCCCTAAGAATTAATACTAGATGTAAACCATTTTGCTAGATTCGGAGAACAGAGCTGTCCGGTTTCACACGAGCTAACTACTCGCCGATTCTTATGCTTTTATCATCTGTTGATTGATTCCGAAGGCGAATAACTGTAACCACAAGAAGGAACTTGTCCCAAGATCCAGGACGCCGGCGTCGCTATAGCTCCTCGGCTGATTCCGCGATCTGATCGCCGGATCAGACAGGGGGCACGGTAACGCGATGCGCAAGGCGTGGATTGCTAGAGAGGGAGAAGGGGAACGTCTGGGGCGGGCGAGAGTCACCTTCTTGTAGTCGCGGGCGGCGGCGGCCAGGACGTTGCCGAATGCCAGGCCCTGGAGTTTCGACTTCACCTCGTCCGGATCCATCTCTTACTCCCGACTACTACTCGCGCAGTCGCCTTCCTCCTACCCCGCTTCGGCTCGAGCTCGCCGGAGATTTGCTCCGGTTCGGTGCAGGTGGAGATTGGAGTGTTTTTTTCTTCTTTCCGAGGGAGCGCGATTGGAGTACTGTGTTGCAGACTTGCAGTGCAGCCTCAGCAGCGATATAGATTTATACTTTCCTCAGCTGAATACGGCCCACCGGGCATCGGGCCTCGGCTTTGTTATCTGACGGAACATACAACTGTCACGTTTCTTCAGTTATCTTTTTACCATCCAGTTGTTTTACCTGTTGTAGGAATTACTTGTCATTGTGTCAAACACTCTTTTTTGTTTGTGCAATTGTAATTACCAGTTGTTTTACTCGTTGTAGGAATTACGTTTCTTCATGATGACTTCCCTCACGATGTTTTTGCAGTCGAACACTCTTTTTTGTTTGTGCAATTGTGTCAAGAGGAGTGTTCCACTCCATATTTTAGTTTTTTTTACGAGTAAAGGTAGGAGCTCTGCCGATTCATTTCAGTATTTTGGAAATTTTGAGTCGTTACCTTCTTTTTAGGGAATTCAGTCTTACTTTATTGATCAATAAGATGTTAATATGCATGGTTAGACGATCGTAAGGATCAAAGAGGAAAATGTGCTGAAAATGTGCCGAATTTCGTGAGGCAGGAGCTTATCTCTTTCCTTCACATAAAATTGTAGTGCCTCAAGTCGCGAGGCAGGAGCTTATCTCTTCTCTGGGAAGTCTGTGTGCTGATGTTACGACTTCAGCGGTTCTATCATCGACGTTCTACGATTTTTCGGCTTTCGGGGAGAAGATCCGCTTCGGTTCCCTCAACTTCACCCTGCCCTCGCTGGCTTCGCTTCTAGTCTTTGACTCCCTCAACGCTGGGACGGATCTGATGCTTGGCGACTTGTGTTTCCACGTTAGCAAGATGGGCACACTTCGTCTCTCAGAATCGATCTGTCTGATTCTAATGGAGCCGACATCACCGTCGACCGCCCCTGCCTCATGGATGCCACCTCCCATTAACTCCTTCGGCGAGCCTGACTTCACCACATCTTCGGACCATTGCACCACCTACGACATCCACCATGACATTGGTCCTAATGATCTTTTTGTGGATCATGATCATGCCAGCTCCGATCTCGAGAGTTGCGGAAGTAACGTCTACTCGACTCGCTACTTGTGCGATGTCATCAATCCTGACACGGTACTTGCGGACAAAACCAACAATGACAGCGACCGAACCAACAACAGAGGCAATGCTGGCGATCGAACCAACAACGGGGGCAACGTAGGCAGCCAACCAACTATCAACACCACCCAACCCAAGATGAGTGGGAGAGGGCGAGGCAAGCCATAAGGAGCATACCCCTTGGACACGTCGCAACACGTGAGGAGCTAACGACCTACCATCAACTCATTATCCAGCAAATTGATCGCCAATGGGAACAACAGATTCGACTCAATGAGCGCAGGCGGCTGGCTGATGAGTCAAGCCTACGACAGGCGCAGTTATCCTCTATCGACGGCTCCTCATCAAGTCAAAACTATGACATCGGGGCACACAAGCGACGCTCTCGAACGCAGCACATGGACGAGGGCGAAAGACGAGCGTTCTCTAGCCTCGACTCCTTCATGATTGTGGACTCATCAGGTAACATGCTGCCCAAGATACCACAAGCTGCCATTATAGCAGTTACCATGTACCTGCTATCCAACCAGCATCCGGCGGGCGATCCTCGAGCTGCCATCCATAGAGCTGCCATAGCTGGCCTCGACATGGTGGGAGATGCGCTCAAGACGAATCTTAAGCGGGCCACGGAAAATGCGGTCGCACCACGGAGGTGCAATCGCTCACCACCACGAAACGACGACTCACCATGTCATCGCCGCAGCCCACAGCGGTAGACTTGAAGGACGTGTGAGTACGACGCCCGTGACAAAATCACGCAACACAAAGTCGACAAATCTTGCATAGAGCGCGCCAATCACGACTCCACTGAATATGACGAGGAGGACATGGAGTTGTGTGGGGCTAGATGCTTCAGCCGCCGCGTTTGACGATCAAGGATGCCAAAGGGCTTCAAGATGCCCTTTGACACCCCGAAGTACGATAGACTCTATGAGCTAAAAACTTGGCTAGAGGATCACCTACAATTAGTACAGTGTCACTTCAAAGCCACATATAAATGACCCGCATCCACCGAGGAGCTTCAGGTGTGTGCTTCGAGATCAGGCGAGTCAATTCACTCATACATCCAGCGATGGTCTACCATCAAGAATTCCGCGGAGGATATCTCCTAGGAGCGAGCAATTGACGCCTTCAACATCGGCTTGCGCAGACAAGACCTCAAGGAGGAGCTGGGGCGCGTCAAGCCGAAGACCTTCGACCACTTGATGGACATCGCCAACCGATGGACGGATGGCGAGTACTCCATGCATAACAATCGCGCGCGCTCCGTAGATGATGAAGACATGGATGGAAGATACCCGACATACCCGGGTCGCAGACGCGATCGTTGGGGAAAGCGCAAGATGCATAACTACGAGGAAAACAATGGAGCCAACATGGTCACGGCTGGCTTCGCTGACAAGCATGATTGTGACAATTGCGGTAGCGGTTACCGTAGTGGCGATTACCGCGATGGAGGAAACTTCCGCAAGTTAGGTCGCAAGTGGTAGCGACGTACCCATGAGGATGGACCTCCATCTTCTAGCTCATATTGGGTCCCTGCAATATTCACTTCTACGTGGACGTAAAATATGGCAAAATAAAATCAAGCCACCTCCTAAAGGACTGCCGCTAGTTCTAGAGGCTTCAAGATGCATACGTTAGGATGCAAAAAAGTGCAACTGAACAGGGTTATTCGGCAGTCCCAGGGCCCATAGAGCATGGAGCACCACCACCACCCCTGCTACCAGCACATGGAGTGCCACCACCCGTGGTTGTGGGTTCCTAGAATCAGCTTAGGCAACAACTCATACTGAGGGACAATGGGGTCGAGCCATACCCGCGTCTGCTCGGCAACATGAACATGATCCAGAAAGGGCGCCCCTCGAACAGGAGCCAAAAGGTGATCACCCGAGCGGTGAACCTGGACATAACATCACCCCCAGCCATACCTAAATACCTCAGTGGGTCCGAGTCATGCATCACCTTCAGCAGATCTAATCATCCTTGTTAGGTCCCTCGGCCAGGCCATGCCGCTCTAGTACTCGAATCAGATCGGTGGGTACGAGATAACTAAAGTCTTCATGGATGGTGGCAGCGGCATCAGCCTCATCTTCACCAGCACTCTACATGCCATGAAACTGTCCCTAACAAATCTTGCACCATCCAACACCACCTTCCACGACATCATCCCAGTGAAACCGGTCCTCCTTCTGGGGAAGATCGCCCTAGATGTGATCTTTGTCAAGCCTAACAAGTTTAGGTGCGAGAAAATCAACTTCGAAGTGGTTGACTGGCCATCACAGTACCACATCATACTTTAATGACCCACGTTTGCCCGGTTCATGGCGGTACCTCACTACACCTACCTCCTGATGAAGATGCTAGGACCCAATGGTGTCATTACCATTCACGGAAGCTTCACATGATCTGAGAGATGCATTAGGGACTTCAACAAAATCTCTTAGTCATTCAGGATGCAGGAGGAGCTTGTGCAACTCAAGGAGTCAATGAATCACAACCTCCCCCTCCCCCCATGACGCAGCGAACCGCATCTGAGATGGACTCTAGCAGTGATGCAATGGAGGTCCAGGTCCACCCGATGGACCCCAAGATAACAACCCTCATATCAACCAACCTAAGTTCCACATAGGAACTCGCGCTCGTCGAATTCCTCTGTGAGCACTGGGAAATCTTCGCCTGGTGTCCAGCTGACATGCTAGGTGTTCCCGGGGAATTCATCGATCATGCATTTAATGCGTATCCAGATGCTAGACCCATTAAGCAATCAATGCGCTACTTCTCAGAGCTAAAGCGCAAAGCCCTTGGCGAGTAAGTTAACAAACTACTCGAAGACAACTTCATCTAATAAATCAAGCAAAACACCTAGGTAGCTAACCCCGTGCTAGTCCCGAAGAAAGAAACTGAGATACTTTGCATGTACATTGACTTCATGTCCCTGAATAAGCACTGCCTAAAGGACCACTTCCACTGTCACAAATCAACCAGATTGTCGACCCCACCGTAGGTTGTCAGCTCCCCTTGTTCCTGGACACCTAGTCGGGCTACAACCATACCAGGGTGAAGGTTGAAGACGAGGAAAACACTGCATTCATCACATCCTATGGTGTATTCTGCTACACCACTATGCCCTTCGGGCTCAAGAACGCAGGTGCCACCATCCAAAGGTGCATGCAAGACTGCCACAAAGACCAGATCGGCAAGAACGTCCAAGTCTATGTCAATGATGTGGTCATAAAATCCAAGGAGGGATCCACGCTCACTAATGACCTCTGGGAGACCCTCGACAACCTTGACTGCTACCGAATCAAGATGAACCTAACAAAGTGTGCATTTGGAGTACTAGAAGGCCAACTTCTCGAGTACCTTATCCCAGCAAGAGGAATCGAAATGAATCCCAAGAAGATAAAGGAGATCCTAACAATGAAGCAGTTGAAAAACCTCAGGGGTGTCCAACAACTAGCAGGATGCATAGCAATGCTTATCGATTCATCGGTAGGCTAGGCAAGAAGGCACTTCCATTTTCTCACTTTCTACACAAATCAGACAAATTCGAGAGGACTGTCAAAGCACAAGCGGCTTTCGAGGACCTCAAGTGCCTACTGTCGAATTCGCATGTCCTGGTAACTCCTCATGAAAGTGAGCCCATGTTGATATACATCGTTGCCACCAACCAGGTGGTCAGTACCATGTTTGTTGTCGAACATGCGAAAGAAGGCAAAGCTCACAGGGTGCAATGACTCAGGTCCTCACTCCCACCAAGCAATGGTACCCGCACTACCAGAAGCTGGCCTATGGCATCTTGATGACATCACGCGGGTTGCACCACTACTTTCAGGACCACCCGATAGTGGTGGTCAATGATGCCACATTGTCCAACATCCTCGACAACCCCGAAGCAATGGGACGAGGCTCCCTCTAGGGAATCGAGTTGTATCACGAGACATCACTTACACGAGGCACATGACAATAAAGTCACAAGTGCTCCTAGACTTCATAGTTCACTGAATGGAGCTGCAAACATTGGGTCCTCCAGATCTATTAGGTGTTTGGACTATGCACTTTGATGGCTCCAAACGAGTCGAAGGCATGGGTGCTGGGGCCATCCTAACATCGACGTAGGGAGACAAAATGGGCTACGTGCTGAGGATGAAATTCTGTTAAGCCTCAAACAATGAAGCCGAATATGAAGCTCTAATCCACATCATGCGTATGGCCAAGGCTTGCGGCGCCACGGAACTTATGATATATGGTGACTCAAATCTCACCCTATAGCAGACGATGAACAAGCATGATGCAGTCAATGATAACATAATCGCCTATTAGGAGTTATACAACTTTCTGGGGGCAGTTTTGATGGCTGTGAGCTCAGGCACATCTCCCGCACCAGCAATGAGGAAGCTAATACACTAGATAACATAGGATCCACTTGCGCGTCCATACCACCTGGTGTGTTCCTAGAGCGGATCAGTGAATGATCGATCAAGATAAAAGCATCCACCAACCCTCCAGAGTCGATGACACACTTGGGGGCTATTCCTCTTGTCGACTCTGAGGCACCCGCAATAGTGGAAGAGCAACCCGCCGCTGCAGAACCAGTGAAGGTAATGGTGATAGAGACAACATGGACGTACCCATACATTGCGTACCTGGTACATAAGGAGAAACCGGAGGACCCGACCGAGGCATGGCACATCGCTCATCGCTCCAAAGAATACATGGTGATCAACAGAGAGCTATACAAGCGAAGCATATCCGTCATCCTCTAGAGGTTCGTCGCACCCGAAGAGGGCAGGAGCGTCTTACTCGACATCCATGAGGGCATCTACGAGAACCATGCTGGCAGTCGCAACTAGTCGCAAAGGCTCTCAAGATAGGTTTTTATTGACTCACTGTAATGCAAGATGCCAAGGATATCGTCACCAAGTGTGATGCTTGTTAAAGGTTCAGGGACAAGCCTCATGCACCCGCTTCAGAACTAAGGGTGATCCCTCTTCCCTGGCCCTTTGCCCAATGGGGACTTGACATCACGGGAAAACTATAGAAATCTTCTCACGGAGGCCATGTCTACCTCCTCATCACAGTCGAAAAGTTCACCCAGTGGATTGAAGCCACACCTGTCACCAATCAGAGTGTTACCTCAGCTGTGAAATTCATCCTGACATGGGTATGCCCGACAGGCACCCAACTACAGCGTACCTGGTGCGGCTCGACGGAAGGCCCACTCGATGAATTGCCAAGGTCCACGACGCCTATGACGGTTCGAGTGGTATGAAGCTCATAAGGACATGGACTCCCAAACGCACAAGACAAGGAAACCTCAAGACTAGAGTTCGAATCTAACTTGTAACCAACTCGTATTGGTACCTGAGACCTAGCCTCCCCATATATAAAGGCTAGGAGGGTCCAACGAGAAGGCAACCTCTCAATCACGATTCCCCCAATAGATAGAACACAATAGATCTAGACGTACGCCAGATCCAATCTGCACATCCATCGCCATCGGTGACATTGTAATCCTTCGGATCATCATCAATCAAGAGCAGACAAGCAGGAGTAGGATCCTCTATGAGGCCTGAACCTAGGTAAAACCTCGTGTCACCTGTGTGCTTGTTTGCTAGCCGATCGAGACTTCCAGTGCATCCCTCCTTCTCCAAAATCCAAGTCCATAACAATGGGCATTGATGAGTTAAACCATCGTCAATTGGCGCCGTCTGTGGGAATTGGGATGCTGATGTTGCGATCTCGACGGCTCCATCACCAACGATCTACGATTCGTTCTCTATTGGAGGACGGATCTAATTCGGCTCTCTCATCATCAAATGGCGATCGGATCATGTCCGGTCGATTCTCCTGCGTCGATGCGCTCAAACATCATCATCGAAAAAGTCGGTGGCTTCGTCACCGCACCAGTCTAGACGACTCAAAAGCCTCAATTTATCTACTGGCACAAACGGAAAGTTTTCGGTGCAGGATCTGCAGGATAGAGGCGCCATCTTTTGCATCACTTTGTGCAAGATCGTGTTCATGGAGACAAAATTTCACGTTAACTGCAGCCGCCTCAATAGTTTTTGCATAGGATTCAGTGTCCTCGCAAAGTACGGAAAATGAGTCCTAGAGGGATTGATGGTCGAAGCCTTGGGCAAACCAATTGATTGATAGTTGGGATTATCAGATCGATCAGAGCTGTACTCAATTTTACTACTGCCCTCCCACGTGAATACAGGAAAAGTGAATCGATTGCTGCCCAACCAAGTGCTTGTCCACGTGATTCATCCAAAGAAAAAAATGAAGAAGAATCAATCGAAACTAGCTAGCTAGGCCTCCTTGTGCTTGAGCATCCGTATGAGATTTATGGATCAGATTCATTGCGAGAAGTCGGTATAAAAGAGGAAAAGAGTATAAACGACGTGGAGACAACTCCATGAGATCGACTCCTTCTGCTGGCAAACCACCACCGTGTTGACTCCGTCCGCCGCGCAAGCTACTGCCATCTCGACTACACATCCGCTGACGACTCCGTCAACCGCGCTTCTTCACATGATTCAACCAAAGGCCAAAAAAATAGATAAAAGAATTAATGGATTGCTCAAACACGACAGCTCCACGGCTCAAGACGTGGGATGTACGGAGACTCAGCAACCCAACGCCTCCTAGCTCGGCTAATGCAACGTATCATATTCATCCATACTATAATGCCCACGCGACTCGCTGCCACGTGATGTGACTCCGTGTTCGCCGAGCCACTCGCCGCTGCGTCAACTCCCTTCCGTCAACGACCCGCCGCTACTTCGACTCCATGCGTCACATCGGCTCTATGCTTGGGGGCTGCGCCAACTTTGCCATGCAACCCTCTGCGGTCCTTGGCTCTGGCGACTCGGGGGCTCTCTCCGCTCGGCGACACGCCATGATATTCGACTTCGACAACCCGCTGTGATCTTCAGCTCAAGTGATTCAGGGGATCCCTCGGCTCCCACGACCGCGAGCCACTACAATGTTCGACTCGCGACACGCAGGTTGCATCGGCTCCCGCAACCGTGACCCGTCACCGCCATCGACCAACGACCCGCTACAGTCTTCGACTGCGGTTACCTAGTACAATCTTCGGTTGGTGGCGAGTCACGCACTGGTGTTGAGTCCGTCCACCACGCCGGCAACCAACAAAGCTAAGTTCTTTACTTAATGTTGATTTCTTTATTATTTTAAATCGCACTCGAAACACTCAGGGGTTGCGCCCTCTTCGAGTAACCTAAGTGTCGTCGACTCCACGCACTCGAACACCTCATACATGAGAGCCCGAATAGCTGATTCTGCCTGATCGTCGAATCCTTAAACTCCGAGTACCCCGGCAAGGTACTGAGACTAAGGGTAATCAGGCTAACGAAAAGGCCTAGCATACAGTGCAAAAGTGTCGACTCCACTGGCACCAGAATTTTACTTTACAAGCCAACATGCAAATATTCTTTACAAGATACAAGTACTTCATAATTCTTTGCATTTTCTATAGCTTACAAAGATCTCGACTGCATCGAGCTATTCTATCGGATCCTCCAATAGGAGTCGACAAAACAAGTGGCTACGACATACACTCAATATCCGAGTCGAGTTCCTCCTGGGATGGTTGCATCTCTTGATGCTACAAAAGATGCGGTGCTAGCGACGCACCCGATAGAAGTGACTGTGTCGACTCCAACTGCATCGTCGATTCAAGCTCCTTATGCGTGACACGCTGACTCGATGCACTTCCGGGTCAGTGGTTTCTCCTCGCATGATTTTCGACTACCACTACAAGATACAAGACTCGAGTCTCTGATCGAGTCTACGACTCGAATAGACACTCGGGGGCTACACCTATAGGGAGCGCTGGTCGCGCACCCGAAGAAATTTGTAAAGATATCCAAGCATCATGAAAACCCTTCACTCGAATCTACGATTCGATTATGGACTTCAGGTTACTCCCATAGGGAGCGCTGAAAGCATATTCGACTGAAACAAGCAACAAAGACGACAACCATCGCAAAATGTTTTTAGTCCCCACTCGAGTGTACGACTCGAATAGGCACTCGGGGGATACTTCCATAGAGAGCGCTGGTCACGCACCCTATGATTATTTTCCGTGTACATCATACTGTGTGTCGATAACATCCACACTCGAATGATATGGCGACTCCGCCTCATATTTTCCCTACAAAGAGATTACGTTTCCTGGGCCACCCGAATCATCTCCGCAATGATAAAAAAACGGATGCCACGCTTACAGTGTGAAGATAAGACCTGAATAAGGCCTGGCAACGCATCTGCTGTGCACTACCAGAGATAAATCCGTGCCTGCAGGTACGATGAATATGCCTTGACGGACGCGTCGAGTGCTCACATTAAAACTGGAATTCGACTCTGTAAGGCCTCCGCGGCATGAGTCGAATTACGCCAGCAATTTCCAAATTCGAGTCCGGGGACTCGAGTTTGAGTAGGTAGCATTATTTTTGCCCTAGAGCAATTAACTGGTCCCAATCCATCGAGCGTACCAGGCACGTTTATTATCATCCCTATGAAACTACTACAAATTTGACTGACCCGATGAACTTCCGGGTGAGTGCTTCGCACTTGACACAATTGTCGACTCCGACATCCTAATGCAAAACTCAAGACTTCTAAGTCTCCACCCGAATCTACGATTCGCATGGACACTCGGGGGATACTAACATGGGTATGCCCGACAGGCACCCAACTACAACGTACCTGGTGCGGCTCGACGGAAGTCCCACTCGACGAATTGCCAAGGTCCACGACGCCTATGACGGTTCGAGTGGTATAAAGCTCATAAGGACACGGACTCCCAAACGCACAAGACAAGGAAACCTCAAAACTAGAGTTCGAATCTAACTTGTAACCAACTCATATTGGTACCTGAGACCTAGCCTCCCCATATATAAAGGCTAGGAGGGTCCAACGAGAAGGCAACCTCTCAATCACGACTCCCCTAATAGACAGATCTACGATCGCCACAATAGATAGAACACAATAGATCTAGACGTACGCCAGATCCAATCTGCGCATCCATCGCCATCAGCGACATTGTAATCCTTCGGATCATCATCAATCAAGAGCAGACAAGCAGGAGTAGGGTCCTCTACGAGACCTGAACCTGGGTAAAACCTCGTGTCACCTGTGTGCTTGTTTTCTAGCCGATCGAGACTTCCAGTGCATCCCTCCTCCAAAACCCAAGTCCATAACAATGGGCATTGATGAGTTAAACCCTCGTCACATCTAGTCAGTAATATTCAGATTCAGGGTTCCCCATAGCATTATCATTGATAGTGGATCCAACTTCACCTCAGGGGAGTTCTTCATTTTCTACGAGGAGATAGGGATAAAAATCAGCTATGCCTCGGTAGCGCACCCGCAAACTAACGGATAGGTTGAGAAGGCCAATGGTCTTGTCTGCAATGGCCTCAATAAGCAACTCCTATGACCCATTCAGAGAGCAGATGGGTATGTCCTGAGGAGCTACCCTTAGTGCTATGGAGATTAAGAACAACCCTAAAAAATGCCACGGGCTACACACCATTCATGGTACACATCGCAGAAGCTGTTCCAGTAGCAGAAGTCAAGTACAATATCCCACGGGTTGTTGCCTACATAGAAATTGATTCCATGGCCGCACTCGAAGATGACGTCGACATACTCGATGAAGCATGCGACATCGCCTCTGCTCGTTCGATTGTTTACCAGCAGAATCTGCGCAACTACCATAGCTGTCATGTGTGCCATAGGTCCTTCTCTAAAGGAGACCCCATGCTATAGCTTAAGAAAAAGGGCCATCTTAAGATAGACCCCCTTAGGAAGGACCCTACATCATCAATAAGGTGATTCAATGTGGCTCCTATTGCCTCAAGGACTTGAAAAGCGGAGTCACGTACTCCAACCCCTGGACCATAGCACAACTGTGTCATTTCTATGCTTAGGATTTTTTACCTTGCAATAAGGCTACTTATCCAAATCGTGTACCTGCTACCTACTATCAGTAAAGATAAGTTTCCCTCTACTGAGAGCTGGTTCATTTCTTACTTTTTACTGAAGGAGATATGCCCTAGAGGCTAATAATAAAGTTGTTTTTATTGATATATATCAACTATTCATAATGGTTTTATATCATGCTATAAATGTATTTAAGTGGAAATATTAATACATGTGTGGTATATTAACAAACCAAGTCCCTAGTATCCTCTATAATACTAGTTCATTTGGCTGCTGATGATCAAGGTTTCTCGATCATTGACTTTTCCATGTCAACTAACAACGAGGTCACGTCATTGGATGAACGAAGTGATGGACACACACCCAAATGTAGTATTGTAATGTGATCCAGTCACAAAGTTTTGCATTGCAATATCTAGCAAAGCATAGTAACTCAGTCCTTAGACCGTGAGATCATGTTTAATCACTATCTCCTATGGCTAGTTTGATCACATCAACCATCACACCGTAACAAGGTGATCATAAAGGTGTGTATTGCATATTCCAAAGGAATATGTTTAGGGGTGATGACTGCAAGTGCACAAATCAATTGTAGCTAGTTTCGAAGAGTATCGAACCCACAGAGAGCTATTTGGTTAAGGTCTTTATGCCCCTCGTCATTAGCTACCAAAGGATACTTGTAAGCTGCCTTTGATTTTAGATAAAGGTTGTTTGAAAGGTTTTGTTTGAATGAAGAAAATTAAATAAAACAAGTAAAGGAAAGCAAGTAACAAATGCGTTGTAAATGGTGTTGGAACTCAATAAGGCAAAAGCGTTCTCGAGGATTTAGGATACACCGCTAGCATGGGATAATTAATCATATTTAGGATAAACTATTTCTTTTGTCATGATATGTGTGGAGAGAGCTCAATAATAAGATGTTCACTACAAGACTTGTGGGCAGTCGCTTTCTCGAGTCAGGGAATGAGGTCATCTCTAAATGACCACTGCGATGCCTGAGACCAGTCACTCATACATACCACCATAATTAAGGGTTTTCCCATGGATATCGTAATAAGCTTAGTGAATCTCTCTTTATTCCCCCTTTGACTGTGTGGGTAATAAGCCAATGCTTGTAGCCACAAAAGTAACATTGGAATACTCCCATACATGTCCTAAGGGTATCACCCTCTCTTTAGAACCGGAGGCAAATGATATGTAGCCGACTACACATACCACATAGAGAGAAAGATCAAACACAACATCATAGATCAATGGATCATAAACCAAAGTAACAGATCATCTTTATTTCATTTCATAATAATGCTAGGGTTTCTCCATATCCCCAAGAATAAAGGGAACTACTCACACATGGAAGCAAGCAACAACACCATCATATTCAAATGGATGGATAAAAGTATGGGGATAAATATAGTGCAAACCACAATTGAATTTGGAATTACAACAGGATCTAAAGTATGGAAGAGTGGAATGATAATGGTGATGGAGATGGAGCGGTTGATGATGAAGGGGATGATGTGATGTCCTCTGATGATCCGTGGAGCAGCAAGGATTTGCCCTTCTCTTAGTTCCTTCTCTATTTACCTCTCTAGCGTGGTATTTCGAGGCCGGTGGTTTCTGTGAATTCTGGATCTCAAATCCGTCTTCGCGAGGTGAGAGTATTTGATGAGGCGGACACTCTGACAGGTGGTACAGGCAGACAGTACGCACAGGCTCTGCTTGTACCAGTGCTTGTTAAACAGTTTGTAGGCTTCTCCACGTTTGCTATTCTCCCAAGTGTGAGGAAAAATCAATTAAATGATATTTATCACTTAGAAATATCTTATTACTGCATAATATGACAGTCCCAATTGCTATGTTCACAAAAGACTTAGTAATTCGGGATCCTGTTGAAACAAAGACAAAAGGTGCGCACGAGCGCAGTAAAATACTAAAAACCCTACTCTACTTATGTAAAACAAGAGGTAAATATGCTTCAATTTTGGACTAATCAACTCCCCAAGCTATACTCTTTCTCGTCCTCGAGCAAGATGGTAGCTTATTGAAAGGGAAATGGACGTCGCCTAGAGGCGGTGAATAGGCGTTTTAAAATAATTATGGTTTAGGCTCTAATAAATGCGGAATAAAACTAACATTTAATTTATCAAGCCACACTAAGTGCACCAACAATCTATGCTAAGCAAGACAAACAAGAAGGTGATAGCAAGATATAATACTTCAAGCATGATGGCTATCACAATGTAAATTGCATAAGTAAAGGGCTCGGTTGAGAGATAACTGATGGATGCGGAGACGAATATTTTTATCCTGAAATTCACTTCCAAAGATGCTACGTCTCTGTTGGAGAGGTGTGATGGCGCAATGCTCTCCGAACGCCACAAATGGCTCACCTTGAGGTGTGGTGGATCGATGCTCACCCAATACCATAGAAGGTCTCACCCCAAGATGCAAAGGCACACAACTCACCGACGCCACAATAGGCTCACTGTCATGGGTATGATTACTCAAGTGCTTATGTTTGGTTACCCTAGCGACATAATGGCTCACAGCCGATGAAGACCCAGGATGAAGGCCCAAGAAGCATCCGACAGAAGTCTTAGTTTAGCTAAATAAGGAAATAGGAACCGACATTGTGTTGGTATTGTAATCGTGAGTATGTAGCCTATCCGTATACAGCCCCGAGACCTAGCCTATTATATATAGGCTGGGAGGAGCCAGCGGAGTGGTACCGAAAAACTCCTGAGCAATCTGTAATAGCATTGTCCATCCATAATCAGATGACTTTGACACCCTTGTTTGTCTAGCATCCGACGAAATCCCTAGCGTTCTCTTTTCCGCAAATCCCTAAGTCCATAACCATGGACATTGCCGAGGTTACCCCTCGCCAATTGGCACCGTTTGTGGGAAACCTGAATGCTGGAGCCATGGATTCGGTGGACCCCTTTCCCTCAAGCAATAATCCGACGCAAACAGATCCACGCCTGCCCACCCCTATCTTGGTCCCCGCTGATTTCAACGGCGGATCTGATCTCATCATTAGAAGTTTCTACTTTCGGGTGGAGGAACCTGAAGAACCGCACCTCTCGGCTCTGATTCTGTCAGGACCGTCGGTCAAAAAAGTTGCGCCTATAGTGATACCCGCATCATCCGACGGATCATCTGTAGAGGCCACACTCCAGCCGGAGAAAGATGAAGAAAACACTAAAAACGCAGCAGATCTAGGGGATCTTGATGGTCTTTACGATGATCTCTCCCTCAGATCATACTCTCAGCTAACTCCACCACATATATCGAAGAAAGCGGTGAAAGTATCGACTTCGGAATCAGGATGGCTGAAATCTACCTAGAATAGAAACCACTGGCTCCCCAAAATAGTGTCTCCCTCGGAGCCGACGGTGACATCACTAGTCCATACATAACTCATCACCAAGTGTGCGTGATCATCGAGGATGCTTCAACTCAGCGCGAATCTAACGGTAACCCTATCCTTGACCCCGATAATATTTTGTCAGATAACAATGCAGGAGATCACGAAAATGAAGGATACCCAACAAACAACCGCATAATCCCGGGAGGAGAACCACTTAGAGGCGAGCGGCAAACTCTCCGGCTACCAACCGAAGCATGGCAAAAAGCAAGGGAAGCAATTTCGAGCGCGGTCCCAATGATAGTCGAGGCAACACGCGAAGATCTACTGGGCTACCGATACTTGCTTCATCATAAGAAGAGGGATCTACTAAGGATGCAGAGGTAACTTGACAAAAGAAAAAGGCTAGCCGACGAATCCAGCCTTCGGCGGGCGCAGCTAAGCTCTACCCGAGGATCATGAAGTGTAACTGGAGGAGCACTGCCAAGGAGAGGAACCTCACGACAGCAGAACATCCTCGAAGCTGAGAGAAACAAACTGACCCGAGGCCTCGATCTATCATTTATGTCAGTAGATCGAACATGACACATCAAAGAAAAAATAGTTCAAGCTGCAATTGTAGCTGCACAAACATATCTGATAACAACTCATGTAGCTCTCCATTGCTCCGCTCTCATGAACCTAGGAATGGTGGGCGCATATCTTGCACAAGTGGAACAAGGAATCACACGATAACCCGATAGATCCTCGTGCCGTCGCAACAACCCTCGGCAGGTGGGGCACACCCGACGATCATGACCACCAAATCAGGTGCACTTTTCAGGCTCCGAGCTGCAAAATGACGCAAGAAACGATCTCACACAACAAAGGAACGACGGATCTAGGGATGAATGCCGTAGCTGAAGATACTACGACGGTGATAGTGAGGATGACTATGAGTTATGCAGAGCCAATTGCTATACCCAACGTGTTTGCAAGACTCCAGTACCCAAGGATTTCAAACTCCCTCATGACTGCCAGAAGTACGACGGCCTCCAGGAACCTGAAGCTTGGTTGGCAGATTATCTGGCCACTATCAAATTACAGGGTGGTTCCACGGCCACCGCAATGCAGAGCCTGCAGCTACACCTAACCGGTGTTGCATGGTCAGGGCTAAGACAGTTACCCGAAGATTCCATCAGCAGCTGGAACGATCTTGAAGACAAGTTCATCTGACATTTCCACTCCACATTCAAGCGACCCGCATCTCTGGAGAAATTGCAAGCGTGCAAGCAGAAACCTGGAGAATCAATACGAGTCTTCATCCAACAATGGAACATCATCAAAAACTCAGCTGAGGCCATATCCAACGAAAGGGCAATTGATGCCTTTAATGACGGCCTTCGCCGTCGAGAATTCATAGAAGAACTAGGACGGGTCAAGCCCAAAACAATTTCACAGCTGATAGATATGGCAAATCACTGGGCTGATGGAGAGGACGGGGTACACAACAAGTGAACACGTTTACCTGAAGAAGATAGGGACATGCGCAACAACGACAGGAGACGAAGGAGCAACGATGGACACGGGGGACCAAGCTATGTTGCAGCTAGTTTCTCGGGAGAGGACCACCAAAGAAACAACAATTACAATGGTGGGCACTACAACAACATGGATGACATTGGAGCAAGCCAACCAACACAATGATACCAACCAAGAGCTCGAGACCCACCAATGTCCGCAATGCAAATGCTGGAAGGACCCTGCAATATGTACTTTTACGTCGAATCAATAGGCAAAAGGCGATCCAATCATATCATGAAGGATTGCCAAACATTTTTAATGATGGAAGAGCTATGCAACACAAAGGCAACCGAAGTAGCAAGCCGAGGGTACACTACTACACCTAGCATGTTAGCCATTAGAGCACCACCACCACCGCTAGTACACCCGCCAGCAGGGCAGCTGCAAAACACAACAAATCAAGAAAATGAATATCCCAGGTCCAAGGGGGCAATGTTAATGATTCATAAAGGGCGCCCATCCAATAGGATCCAGAAACTGATTACAAGACAAGTCAACATGGCAGAGATGACGCCACCAGCCACACCCAAATATCTCCATTGGTCAGAACAAGAAATCACATTCAGCAGAGCTGATCATCCACTTCGCGTACCACGACCGGGCCACTCAGCCTTAATAGTAGAAGCACAAGTGGGTGGATTTTATGAGTAAAGTTTTCATGGATGCGGGAAGAAGCATCAACCTGATCTACGCCAAGACACTAAAGGTGATGAATTGTTCTTTGACAAATCTAGCACCAACAAAAACATCCTTTCACGGCATAGTACTAGGTAAAGCTGAAATTCCCTTAGGTAAATATCTCTTGACGTTGTTTTTGGATCCAAGGAATATTTCAGGCATGAAAAGCTCAAGTTCGAAGTCATGGACTGACGCTCACAATATCATGTGATCCTGGGTCGCCTAGCGTATACACGATTCATGGAAGTGCCACATTATGCGTACCTAGTTATGAAAATGCCAGCCCCCAAGGGGGTTATAATAGTGAAGGGAAGCTTCACATGTTCCGACAATTGTGATCGAGAGTTCAACAAAATCTCCGAATCCTCCGGGATGGCAACTGAGTTTGAGCAACTAAAAATGTCGGCAACCACATAACCTCTAGAAGTAGCATGTGTCAATCCCGATCAGGCTTTTGACACCGCGAAAGATAAAAAGGAAGTCCAGATCCACCCTACCGACCCAAAAAAGATGACCTTTATGTCTTCCAATGTTGGTCCTGCATAGGAAAGAGCGCTCATCGAGTTCCTCCGTGAGCACTGGGATATTTTCGCATGGTTACCTTCCAACATGCTGGGAATTCCTAGGGAACTCGCTGAGCATGCATTAAACTTGAATCTGAAGGAAAAACTAGTAAAACAGTCACTTCGCCACTTTGTAGAGTCAAAACAAAAGGCCATTGGAAAGGAGCTCCATTGCCTACCTGATGGTAAATTTATCAAGGAATTGAAGAAAGTAGAGTTGGTCGCAAAACCAGTATGTGTCCAAAAGGAAAATACAAAAGAACTACGTATGTGCATTGACTTCACTGCCTTGAACAAGCATTGTCCAAAGGATCACTTCCTACTACCACGAATCGATAAAATAATCGATGCAACCGTGGGGTGCGAACGTCTTTCCTTTTTGGACACATATTCAGGGTACCATCAAATTCGGATGAAGGAGGAAGATCAAGATAAAATAATATTTATTACGCCCTATGGCATATTATGCTACACAACAATACCCTTTGGCCTAAAAAATGCGGGTGCAACATATCAACGGATGATGCAACACTGCTTAGGAAGTCAAATTAGCACAAACGTACAAGTTTACATCGATGATGTGATAGTTATAACAAAACAAGGTTCAACTCTTATCAATGACCTCTGAGAAACATTCGATAATCTCGGCAAGTATTGTATCAAGCTCAACCCGACGAAGTGTTCCTTTGGAGTCCTCGCATGGCAACTCCTCGGATATCTCGTATCAGCAAGAGGGATAGAAGCCAATCCCGAAAAAATATAGGCAATCCTAACAATGAAAAAACCAACGAATCTTCGAGGCGTACAACAGTTGGTTGGGCGAGTTGCAGCACTCAGTCATTTTATCGCCCATCTAGGAGAAAAAGCACTACCATTCTACTCCCTTATGAGGAAATCAGATAAATTTGAGTGGACGGAGGAAGCTCAGCTTGCCTTTCAAGATCTCAAGAAAACACTTTAGACATCTCCCGTCATCATGTCGCCATGAGAAAAAGAGCCTCTGCTTCTCTACATTGCCGCTACTAATCAGGTGGTCGGTACAGTTTTGGTCATAGAGCGACCCGAAGAAGGGAAAACCCACGGTGTTCAAAGACCAGTTTATTTTTTAAGTGAGGTCCTCTCTCCATCCAAGCAAAGATACACGCACTATCAAAAACTAGCGTATGGAGTATTCATGACATCATGGAAGTTGTGCCACTATTTTTCGGAACACCTGATCATAGTGGTCAATGAAGCACCTCTTCCCAATATCCTCAATAATCTAGAAGCCACCAGACGTGTCTCTCTATGGGGGCATTGAGCTATCCACTCGAGATATCACATATGAGAAACGCAAAGTAATTAAATCACAGGCCTGACTTCATTACTGAATGGACATAACTACAGTGCGCGGGCCCACCGGACCTCTGTAGCGCATGGACAATGTATTTGGACTGATCAAAAAGAATGGAGGGAGCAGGGGCAGGGGTCGTATTAATGTCACCACAAAGCGATAAAATGTGATACATACTTCAGATGAGTTTCACAAACGTGTCCAATAATGAAGCTGAGTACGAGGCCCTGTTGCATGGTATACATATGGCTAAATCTTGTGGTACAACTTGCCTAAAAATATTTGGTGATTCCAACCTCGTGGCACAACAAGCAATGAACAAGTGCGACACTGTCAGCGACAACATGATCGCCTATCGCGATCTGTACATCATTATGGAAGAGCAATTTGATGGGTGCGAAGTCTCACACATAGGAAGAGCAAGCAACGAAGAGGCCAACAATTTGGCAAACATCGGATCCTTATGCCTACTAGTGCCACCCGGGGTTTTTTAGGAGGAAATAACGGAGAGATCTATCAAGGACAAGAGGGTTTTTGAGGTTATAGTGCCCAAGACAGGGAAAAAGATCAAGCCGCGGAAAGACTCGGGGGCTATACCCAGTGCAGGAAGGTATAGAACAAGTCTTTGAAGAAGAGCGAGAAGTAGACGAAGTCATGATAATAGAGCCTACATGGATGCAGCCGTACATAGCATATATGACCCGGGGAGAACTCCCCGAGGACAGGATAGAAGCTCGAAGAATCACTCGACGATCCAAAGCCTTTAGGATCATCAAGGGAGAATTATATAAAAGAAATATTTCGGGTGTACTACAGCGATGTGTTACACCCGACGAAGGAAAAATTATACTCAAGGACATACATGAAGGAGTATGTGGTCATCACGCTAGCAACCAGGCAATTGCTACCAAAGCATTCAAGGCAGATTCTATTGGTTCACAGCAGTACAAGATGCAAAAGATATTGTCAGAACATGTGAAGCATGTCAGCGACTTGCAACAAAACCCGGTGCACCTGCCGCCGAATTAAACCCCATACCTCTTGCTTGGCCTTTCACTCATGGGGACTTGATATGGTGGGTAAACTTCACAAATCATCCCCAGGAGGACACGTCTTTCTGCTCGTAGTAGCTGACAAATTCACCAAATGGACTGAAGCAATTCTTGTTACCATCCAGGATGGAACTTCGGCTATGAATTTCATCAAATCAATAGTGTTTTGATTTGGCGTACCAAATAGCATCATCACCGACAACGGAACTAATTTCACCTCCAATGAGTTCAAAGAATACTGCGAGGAAATGGGTATAAAAGTAAGTTATGCCTCAGTTTCGAGAATATCATTTTGTGGCCCAAAAGTTGGGGTGTCCAGGCAACGTGGTACCCAAGTTGCTTACAATCAGCTGTGTTGCCCAAAGTTGGCGTGCCAAATACTCAAAGGGTCTTTTTTGGCACGAATTCAACTTTATGTTTCAATACAAAATATCAGGCTAATGGCCGTCAAGTTGAGCCCCTGTCAGCTTTCGCTGTTATGTCGCTACCGTCGTGGCTGCCATGTAGGCTTGCAGCGTTGGTGCATGCATCCTTGATGACCCACAAGTATAAGGGGTGTATCACAGTGACAAGGGTTTAACTCATCAATTCCCGTTGTTATGGACTTAGGTTTTGGAGAAGGAGGGAGCGCTGGAGACATTTATCGGCTAGCAAACAAGCACACAGGGGACAAAGATTTACCCAGGTTCAGGCCTCGTAGAGGTCCCTACTCCTGCTTGTCTGCTCGTGGAATTATCGAAGGAATCGAAGATTACAGTGGTGCACAGATGCAATCTGGCGAGGGTTGTGGAAACTAGGATTGCGTGTGTCCACCTCGCCGCCCCTCCTAGCCTTTATATAGGTAGGCTAGGTCTCGGGTAGCAGGTCGAGTCGGTTACAAGTTAGGGTTTTTCCCTTTCAAACTTTCTATCTTTAGCTTCTTCTTGTTCTTCAAGCAATCGAGAGTCCTTAGGTTACTCGAGTCCTTCATTTGGGACTTGGCGACACCGTGGGCCTTTACGTATTTAGACCGTATATACCAAGCTTGAGTACCTGTAGGGTATACCCATGTCAGTAGCCCCCGAGTGTCCAGTGGAATCGCAGATTCGACTGGGGACTTTTTGAAGTCTTTCGAGTGCATGAATGAGTATATTTTTGACTGCTTTGTTTGTGTCATAGGGATTGTTGATGTGCGTGCCTGATATAACCGAAGTATCGGTATCAGTTAACCACCTTAGGGTGAAACAACGCAATCTACTCGAACTTGAGTCCCCGAACTCGAATCCGGAAAAGTGCTGGTGTAATTAGACTCAAGCCGCAGAGGTCTTACAGGAGTCGAATTCCAGTTATATGGGTGTGAGCACTCGACGCGTCCGTCAAGGCATATTCATCATACCTGTAGGCACGGATACATTTCTGGTAGTGCGTAGCTAATGCGTTGCCAGGCCTTATTCAGGTCTTACCTTCACGCTATAAGCACGGCATCCGAAATTTATCATCGCGGAGACGATTCGGGTGACCCAGGAGACGTAGTCTCTTTGTAGGGAAATTAGGCGGTGTCGCCATAAACTTCGAGTGTGGTGTTATCAACACACAGTACTTAGTACAAATAATCATAGGGTGCGCGACCAGCGCTCCCTATGGGAGTAGCCCCCGAGTGCTTGGTTGAGTCGAAGACTCAGGCAGGGACTAAAGAACTTTGTCGATTGCTGTCGTCTTTTGTTTGCTTGTTTCAGTCGAATTTGTTTCCAGCGCTCCCTATGGGAGTAACCCATGACCATAGTCAAAATGTATTTCGAGTAGTTGGGTTTGCCTGTGATTGTACATGTTCCTGTAAAAAAGGAGAGAAAAATCATAGGGTGCGCGACCAGCACTCCCTATGGGAGTAGCCCCCGAGTGCTTGGTGGAGTCGAAGACTCGAGCAAGGACTAAAGTAGTCGAAGTCTTCTGCTGCATAGCTTTGATGACGTCAGTGCTGACGATTTCATGACCTTAGTTGCCCGCGTGAGCGGGTTTGACGGGACGTGACGAGCAGCGGGTCCTACTCTCTGACTTTGATTTGACTAGGCGTGCGTAATCTTTTATTTTAATTGCGCCTCCTCGATTTCCGTGCATAATGGGAGTAGTGGAGGGATGGTTCGCGCTTCCACTCCTCCACGTGTCCATCATGATGTTTGCCACGCGTCCAGTAGGGTTTTTCTGAGCCATTGGATTGCGTCTTCCAGGGGTTAAGTAGCGGTGCTGCGACGGTAAATTTCTCATATGTTCTCATTCGTCCTCTGCTCCCATCGCCATTGCCGCTACTCCTTTGCTTTCTCTGCGCTCGTTTCTTCCATGACGCTGGACCAGCTCCGCTCGTTTCCGAGCTACTTCCTTCGATCGCATCGCCGCCACACAATGGGGAAGAAGAAAGGAGGTGCTGTGGCCGATTCCGCGGCCACCGCTGCTGCGGCAAAGAAGAAGGGCGGCTCCGCTGCTGCAGGCACCAGCACCACCGCCGGCGGGAATAAGAAGGCCACAGGCACCCGCGTCATGAATGGTGCATGGCGCCCCTCCATCATCAAATCATGTGACCTCCGTGTTCTTTGCCAAGACGGAGTACTGACCGCCGCAGTCGCCGACGCACGCGTCCCGGGTGGTGAGACAATTCCTGCTCCCCACTGGTTTTCGAGTGATGTTTTTAGCATTCATCATTCGCGGTCTCTCCTTGCCTCTTCACCCCTTTTTTAGGGGCCTCCTTTGTTTCTACGGGCTGCAGCTCCATCAGCTGTCTCCGAACTCTATCCTCCATATTTATTGCTTCATCACCCTCTGCGAGTGCTGGCTCGGAATCGAGCCGCACTTCGGCCTCTTCAAGCGCCTCTTCAAATTGAAGCGCCAATCTGCGTCTGGCTCTTTAGTCTATGATGTAGGTGGCTGCGGGATCCATGTCGACCCATCCGCCACCTATTTCGACATCAAGCTCACGGCGTCCGTCCAAGGGTGGAGGGACAAATGGTTCTACATCCACGATGAGAAGGCTAACAGTGAGCACTTCGGACTCGCACCCTTCGATCCTGCGACGCCGTGCAAGAGGATGCGCTCCTGGAAGAATGTAGTCACGCCTGGCAAGTCCGCAGAAACAGATGTGATGTACGAGCGCATCTGCGACCTCGAGAGTCGCATAGGCAAAGAGGAGGGAGGCTGCGCCCTCATTCGCACTTGGCTGTGCTGTCGCGTCCAGCCTCTGCAGGCCAGCGTCCACCCCATGTTTCAGTGGGCTGGCGCTGACGATGCCACTCGCATGTCTGCCGATGGCATGTCCGCGAGTGAGGTGGACAAGAGGGTTCGACTGGTCACCAAGTACACCGTCAAGGATGTGCTCCCCAGTGAGCCAGTTGTTCCTCCATTTGATGCTACTAACCCTCCTCCCGAGGTATAGTTGTACTACGCAGTAGCTAAGTTTGTCGATTGCTTCTCTGTTGTTTACTTGCGTTTTGTTGTCTGTATGCAGGATTGGGCGGTGTCACCTTGTGTGCCCCCTCTTCCTGAGGGGATTATCCCTCGCGAAGCCCTGGAAGAGGACGAGTCGGAGTCGACCGTCCCCTCTGATGTGGAGGAGTAAGCCTCCAAGTCCGGTAGTCCGGATACTCGCAAGCGTTCGCACAGCAACGATTCTGATGCGTCGTCTCCTTTGACTCCGGAAGGTACAGGTGTTGGTGCGGAGTCACTGATACCTGCTATTCCTATGAGCGCCGTGGCACCATCTTCTCGCAAGAAGACGCGATTGCCCAAGGAGTCTTCGTCGGAGTCGGGGGAGGCCACTTTTGATTTTGACAAGTTTGACTGGTAAGTTTTCTAGTTTACTTGTTCTTCTCTGTTTTACCCTTGTTGGCTCGTCTCTAGGGTTTGCCCTTTTCTTGATGTCAATTTTGTCTTGCAGTCAAGAGGCGTCGTCATCTTCTGGCGATGTCCAATTTTTGAAAGAATCAGGAGTCGCGACCTCAAAGGCCAAGAAAGAGGTCAAGCGTGCTCCTTCACCTCCATTGGCGGCCCACTCCAGGCACAACTCTTCCAGTTCTCCTCATGCAGGGGAGCATCGAATGGTTGCCTGGATGACGGTACAGCAGACATCCTCGGAGACATTGGAGGATCATGTAAGTGTAGTTTTTCTTCTTTTGCGTGTTGTAGTCGATGTTATCTATTGCTTCTGCCGATTCTCTGTTGTGCGATAGCTCCTTGTGAAGGAAGCCGCACACTTGGCGGAGCAAGTGCTTGCGATGGGCCGCCAGCATGCGATGCTGGAGACGCGTCATCGCGTGGTTGAGAGTGAGTGTCCTACACTTCTTCTTCTTCTTATTCTCCTTTGATATAGTCGACTAATAGTCACATCTTTTTACTGTGTAGCTGAACATAATGCCCTCCTGCGCGACACTGCTACCATGGAGAAAGCTCTCGCCGCGGCTGTGAAGGGTTGCGATGAAGCAATCGCGGTGCGTGACGAGGCGCAAAGGCGCGAAGAGGATCTTCGTGCTTCCATTGCGTCCAGGGAGAAGTTGTTCGAAGAACAGCTTTTCTCGATTGCCAAAGCCCTCTCAGGTACCTTGTCCGAATATCATTGCTGTTTGCTATTTGTTGTTTTGCCTGTTGGCGTTGATGTTTGATATTCATGTGTTGGTTTGTGTGCAGATGCTAGCGTTTTGAGCTTTGATCCTCAGGCCCTCTGTCGCGACGACGCTTTTGCGGGTGCACTTTCGGCAGTCGAGGACCGCAACATCACCGTTCAAGATACGCTCTCCAAGGCCAAGGGCGTTCTCAGTCGTCTCCGGGAGGAGCTGATGCCCAAGGCTGAGCTAATCGAGAACATGGGCGAGCTGGTGGAGTCTTTTGCTGGGGGTGTTCCCTCCAGTTTCAAGAACTCACTCCGCTCTGCTGGCGCGTCCATGTCGCTTGCCATGGTGCAGGCCCACGGAGTCGAGATTGATCCTGCCGCGGTGTCGAAGGCGATGCCTATTAGCGCGGACGGCCAGCAGGTAGTCTTCACTCCTTTCGCGACTGCCTATGGTAAATATGGGCCGCAACTGATAAACACGGTCGCAAAGTATTCTGAGGAGCTGCAGCGCGCCAAGAAGGCGGCAAAGGCGGCGACATCAGGGGCTGGCGGAAAGTCAGTGGCATCTGACACTGCCACGGACTCGATGAAGCCCCCGAAGCCGTCGAAGTTGAAGAAGCCAATCGCTCCTTAGTAGCTTTTTGTAATAGTTAGCCAGTTTATGTCCTTTGTTAAGAACATGCCTGCTGGCGAGTGTATCTGCTGATACTTCTGCTAGTCTTGAATGCACTTGAATCTTTTGTCTTTGTGTTGATTTGGTCGTCTTATTTTCTTCTATCTTGGCTTGTGGTAGGGTACATCGAGTGATCCTTTGAGGGAAACTCATGACTCGTCGCCTCTTGATGATACCTTGGCACCGCCGCGCTCCAGGGTAGATGAGCTGTCGCTGCTTTCGCGACTGCGTGACCGCGTGAAGCAGCTGGAGCATGAGTTGCCCGTGCTCCGCGGGAACGCATATGTATGGAAGTCAAAGGTGGAAAAAGCCGCCGCCGGAGAGCAGTATCTGCTTGGCAAGGTGACGCAGCTGGGCGACCAATTCAAGTGTTAGTTTTGCTTGCTCTTATCTTTCCCTTGTAGTCACTCGCGATTGTGTACTATACTTATGCTGCTGTTTGCTGCTTCATGTAGTTGTGAGCGCGCGTCATCCGCATGATGAGAAGGATAGAATTGCCATTCGTATGCATGATCTTACCCAGGAGCAACTTCAAGAGAGTGGATACTTCTGGGTAGACCATGATCGTGCGATTGCGCTGGCGACCCTGCAGGATCACGCGTCGCGAGTGCTGCACTTTCTGAAGAAGTCGCAGTCTTGTTTGAAGAACATTTATCGGACGATGTTTCTGCTGGATGTTACTCCATCAAGCCTGCTGGCCCTCCTTGCCAAGTTTCAAGACCTGACCGCGGTTCGCGAGTGCGTGAGGCAACAATTGGTGGCTGATACCAAGGCTGCTCTATCATTGGTGCGACTGCACAGGCCGGACATAGATGTTGCGACAATTGCGGCTGGCTGCCTGCGCCACCAGCAGGGTCTGCCTGGAATATGGTGCCACACTACCGGGCTGTGGATCGCCTAGCAGAAGAGATCGTCGACTTCTTTGAGGAACAAACCAACGTTCTCTTGCTGTAGTAGTAGCTTAGTTTGCATCCTGCACATAAGTGTACCCATGTTTGTAAAGTTCGTATAAATGTTGTATATAATTTATTGTCGGATATGTATAAAGAGCTTTGTTAGCATGAAGTGCGTTGCACTAGGCGAGTCCTTTTCGTTAGCCTGGCCATGATCTTATCTCAGTCCCTTGTCAACCTATCAGGTGCATTGCAGCTGGGTTGATGTTGTGTCAAGGGTTTCGATTGATGTGCCAGCTACTCAGGATATCGCATTTTGGTTCATAGAATAGATGTATATAGGGTGGCGCAGCCCCCGAGTAGATAAATTGGAAATATAAAAGAGAGAACAGAGTTTTGGGGCACTTAGCTTTATTTATTCGAAGGACAGTGCGAGGTACAATGTGTGGCTAAGTAGCCTTGGCTGAGTAGCCTTATTTTCAATGTAAAAAGTAAAAAGCGACTAGGGGTAGAAGCGTCGCAGCTGTGCAACGTTCCAGGGGTTGGAGTATGCGACTCCTGTCTCTAAGTCTTGAAGGCGATAGGTGCCACCTGGGATTACTTCTGTAATCACGTATGGTCCTTCCCAGGGGGACTCGAGCTTGAGATGCCCCTGCTGCTTCAGTCGCAGGACCAGGTCGCCTTCGACGAAGGATCTGGGGCGTAGCCTCCTATTGTGGTAGTTGCGCAGGTTCTGCTAGTAGATCGTTGATCTTTCCGTGGCGATTTCTCGTGCCTCGTCAAGGAGGTCGATGGAGTCTTCGAGTGTGAGGGATGACTCTTGTTCGCTGTAAGCGACCACACGCGACGCCTTGTACCGTACCTCGGCGGGCAGCACTGCCTCGGCTCCATGCACCATAAAGAATGGTGTGTAGCCCGTGGCACTGTTTGGAGTTGTGCGTAGGCTCCAGAGTACGGATTTCAGTTCGTCTTGCCAGCAACCCGCGCTTGTTCGAGTGGCCGGAGGAGTCGCTTCTTGATGCTGCCGCAGACAAGCCCGTTTGCTTTTTCTACCTGACCGTTGGTCTGTGGATGTGCTACCGAGGCATAGCTGATGTTGATCCCCAGGTTCTCGCAGAATTCTTGGAACTCCTTGGATGTGAAGTTCGTCCCATTGTCGGTGATGATGCTATGCGGTACTCCGAAGCGGTAGACGATGGATTCGAAGAACTTGACTGCGCTATGTCCTGATTGGTTGGTCATTGGCATGGCCTCAATCCACTTGGTGAATTTGTCGACTGCGACCAAGAGGTAGACGTAGCCTCCTCGTGAGGACCTTGGGAGTTTGCCAACCATGTCAAGTCCCCATTGCACGAAGGGCCAGGCCAATGGAATTGGCCGGAGTTCTGCGCCCGGTGCGTGCGGCTTGTCCGCGAATCGTTGGCAAGCATTGCATTTTTGGACGATGTCCTTAGCATCGTGCATGGCCATAGGCCAATAGAATCCAGCTTGTAGAGCTTTGGCGACGAGGGTACGACTGCCGGCATGGTGCCCGCAGGTCCCCTCATGGATGTCGAGGAGAACAACTCTTCCATCGGCCGTGGAGATGCATCGCTGGAGTACTCCTGTGATGCTGCATTTATACAGTTCGCCGTTGATAACAGTGAATGCCTTGGATCGCCATGCGATGTGCCGTGCATCAGTCTGATCGTCCGGGAGCCTTTTGCTGAGGAGGTACGTGATGTACGGCTATATCCAGGATTGCTCAATCATCATGACGCTCATTGGTCCCTTGAGTCCTGTGTCCAACTCTGAGTCGTTGAGTGCCATTGACTCATTGGGCGGCGTAGCCCCCCGAGTCCGCTGCTGCGCTTGTTTTCTTCTCTTCGGCCTTTGGCTTGATGGAGCGTTCGCAGATGCGCTCGAGAAATACCCCGGGTGGTATGGGGGCGCAGGTAGAGCCTATGTTGGCGAGTGCGTCTGCCTCTTTGTTGCTTTCGCGACCTACGTGCCACAGCTCACAACCATCAAAGTCTCCTTCGAGTGTGTCGTAGAGGTCGCGGTACCCGATCATGTTGTCATTCAGTGTGTCGCACTCATGCACTGTTTGGTTGACGACCAACTTGGAGTCGCCGTATATGATGAGCCTCTTGGCGCCGCATGCTTTTGCCATCCTCATCCCGTGCAACAGGGCCTCGTATTCAGCCTTGTTCTTAGAGGCTGTGAACTGCATTCGCAGGATATACTTTAGTTTGTCCCCTTGAGGTGATGTCAGTATGACACCTGCGCCTGCTCTGTCCTTCCGCTTGGACCCATCGAAGTGCATTGTCCAGAGGTAGGACATATCTGGTTTGTCTGGGAGCTAGTTCTCCATCCAGTGCACAAGTCAGGGAGGACTTGCGACTTTATTGTGTCACGCTTTTCATATGTGATGTCTCATGGAGACAATTCTATTCCCCAAAGCGTGACTCGTCCCATTGCGTCGGGGTTATTGAGGATATGTCCCAACGGGGAGTCGTTGACCACCACGATTGGGTGTTTCTGGAAGTAATGGCGCAGTCGCCGGGCGTTCATGAAGACACCGTACGCCAGTTTCTGGTAGTGTGGGTACCGCTGTTTTGTTGGCGTGAGGACCTCGTTGAGGTAGTATACTAGGCGTTGTAACCCGTGGACTTTGTTTTCCTCGGCTCGCTCGATGACGAGCACTGTGCTGACCACCTAGTTGGTGGCGGAGATATATAGTAACAGTGGTTCCCTTTCTCGTGGGGTCACTAGTACTGGCAAAGTGGATAGTAGGCGCTTGAGGTCTTCGAATGCTTCTTGCGCTTCATTAGTCCACTCGAATTTTTCAGCTTTGCGGAGGAGTTGGTAGAAGGGCAGTGCCTTTTCACCCATCCGACTGATGAATCGACTGAGGGCCGCGATTCGCCTAGCCAGCTGCTGGACGCCCGTTATGTTTTTCGGCTTCTCCATGGCCAGTATGGCTTTTATTTTCTTCGGGTTTGCCTCGATTCCCCTCGCGGAGATGAGGTACCCGATTAGTTGCCCAGATGGTATGCCAGAGGCGCATTTGTCTGGAATGAGCTTGATCCGGTAGCAGTCGAGGTTGGCGAAGGTTTCGCGCAAATCGTTGATTAGGGAGGCTTCCTCCTTGGTCTTGATGACTATGTCGTCGACATAGACTTGAATGTTGCGACCCAGTTGTTCCTTGAGGCAAGCCTGCATGCACCGCTGGTAGGTGGCTCCCGTGTTCTTTAGCCCGAAGGGCATTGTGTTGTAGCAGAACACACCAAAGGGCGTTGTAAATGCTGTTTTTTCTTGATCCTCCTCCTTCATTCGAATCTGATTATAGCCTGAGTAGGCGTCGAGGAAGCAGAGGCGCTCGCATCCCGTGGTGGAATCGATGATCTGGTCGATGTGCAGCAACGGGAAGTGCTCCTTCAGGCAGTGCTTATTCAGAGAGGTGAAGTCCATGCACATCCGCAGGATATCCATGTCCTTTTTTGGTACCAACACCGTGTTGGCGAGCCAAGTGCTTTCCTTGATCTCATGTATGAATTTGGCATCGAGGAGTCTATTGATATCCATTCCAACTGCTTGCGCTCGTGGCTCAGACAATCGCCGAATTGTTTGCTTGACTAGCCTTGCGTCAGGGTTGACATTGAGTGCGTGCTCGGTGAATTCCTTCGGAACTCCTGGCATGTCCGCAGGACACCAGGCGAAAATTTCCCAGTGCTCACGGAGGAATTTGACGAGCGCGAGTTCCTATGCGGGACTCAAGTTGTTGGCGATGAGGGACGTCTTGGCGGGATCCGATGGGTGGACCTGCACTTTCTTCGTGTGCACCGATGAGTCGAAGGATAGATCGGGTGAGCTTGGCCGGCTCAGGGGGGCAGGCTGTTGTCTGTCGACTCTTTTAGCCTTGCGAGTTCTTCCTGCATGCCGAAGGACTGGGAAATTCTGTTGAATTCCCTGTCACAACTGTCAGATCTCTCGAAGCTCCCGTTGATCGTGATGACGCCATTGGGACCTGGCATTTTCATCTGCAGGTAGGCGTAGTGTGGTACTGCCATGAACCTAGCGAACGCGACGCGCCCGAGGATGTAGTGGTATTGTGAGGGCCAGTCGACGACCTCAAAGTCGATGCGCTCGCGCCAGAAGTTCTTCGGCATACCGAAGATGACGCCGAGGTTGATTTTGCCCAGGGGGTATACGCCTTTCCCTGGGACGATGCCGTGGAATGTTGTGTCCGAGGCCTCCAGGCAAGTTAGAGGGATCCTCATTGCTCACAAGGTACTCGTGAATATAAGGTTAATGCCGCTCCCGCCATCCATGAAGACGCGGCTCATGTCGAAACCTCCGATTTGAGCCTCGAATATGAGGGGGCAATGGCCTGGACGGGGTACCTGAGGCGGATGGTCGCGTTTGTCGAAGGTGATGCATGACTCGCTTCCACTGAGGTACTCAGTAGTAGATGGTGGCGAGTGTGTGGCCAGGTTGACTTGGCGAGTGATGGCCTTCTGCACCCGATTGGAGGGGCGTCCCTTTTGGATCATCATGGTGCCCATGGCTCGTGGGTACGGTTCGCCACCGTGGTGCTGGTCCGGTGCAGCTACATTCGGGAGTGGCCCAGGTGGTGGTGGCGGAGCGCCATGTGCCACGGCGCCTGGAGCGGCTCCGTAGCCTCTTTCGACTACATTGCGGTTCATCCGAATCAATCCCTCATGTAGCTTGAGGAATTCGCGGCAGTCCTTGAGGAGGTGGCTAGATTTCTTCTTCCCATCGTGTTTGTCGATGTAGAAGTGCACCGTGCATGGCCCGGACAGTTTGTCCTCAATGGAGGTCACGGGTGCCTCGTCGCGAGTGCGACGTCGCCACACTTGCGTGGTTTTCCCGGAGTCGTGGTATCTGCCGCTACGGTATCCGCTGTTGCGGTTATCGTCGCGTCTTTCGGCGTAGCCGGCCGCAACCATGTTGACATCGTCACGGCCATCTGAGATGCGCATGCAACGTTTGCCTCGGCGATCGCGTCTGCGCTCGAGTTCCGCCTCTTCGTCGGAGTGAACACGATTCTTTACCGAATCTTCTCCATCGGCCCACCGATTCGTGATCTCCATCAGGTGGTCGATGGTCTTGGGTTTTGAGCGGCCCAGCTCCTCCCTAAGTTCTAGGCAGCGGACGCCACCGTTGAATGCGTCAATCGCGCGATCCTCCGAGATGTTTTCTGCGGAGTTCTTGATGATGGACCATCTTTGGATGTAGGAGCGCAGCAATTCGCCAGATCTTTGCTGGCAGCATCTCAACTCTTCGATTGATGCGGGCCGCTTGTATGTGCCCTTAAAGTTGCGCATGAAGCTGTAAACCAGCTCATCCCAACTGCGAATGGATCCGCGTGGGAGGTTGTTGAGCCATGCTCGGGCGGCGCCTTGCAGCTGTAGCTGCAAGCATTGCATGGCCGTGCTTCGACTGCCTCCGTGGAGCCTGGCGGAGGAGATGTGGTCCTCCAGCCAGATGTTTGGGTCCTGTAGGCCGTCGAACTTCGGGTTCTCCGACGGGAGTTTGAACCCCTTTGGCACTCGCTTCTGCCTGATGGACCTACTGAAGCATCTGGCGCCACAGAGCTCCACGTCTTCCTCTTCTGAGTCAGTCGACCGAGCACGTCGTGCCCTTGATTTGTCGATCTTGCGCTGCGTGATGTCATCACGCGCGTCGTAGTCGTGGTCGTGTCGTCATGAGCGGCGACGTCGAGACAGGTCGTGACTGTCATCACTGGACGAGGGCGAGGAATAACGCTTTGCTAGCGCTTTGCCCTTCTTTGGTTCCGGTGTTGGCTCCTTGTCGAGGGCGGCCTCGATTAATCCTAAGCCCACGATCATGGATCGGTGCATGGCGGCTCGGGGATCTCCAGCCGGTGGCTGGTTGTTGAGGAGGTACATGGTGGCCGCTGTCACCGCAGCCTGCGGCGTCTTGGGGACCACGTTGCCCCTAGTGTCAACTTTCATAGAGCCGAAGTCAAGGACCTTTGCGGCTTCTATGCATTCTTGCTCGGTGAGATGGGCCATCCGAGATTGCCTCTTCTTGGCGAGGTGCTCGTTGCCCTTTGAGGAGGATCCTCCATAGGAGGAGAGCCCAACGCGACGAAGGCTCGACTCGTGTGCCGCCTTTTTGCGTGCCTCGAGTTGCGCGATTGTTTGTACTTGGCGCTTGAATTCTTACTTCAGGAGACAATGGTAGCCCATTAGCAGTTCTTGCGGAGATCCGAAGGGTAGAGGAGTGCCTCGTAGGGCCTCGCGGCAGCGAGCCCATTCTTGCTCGTTGAGCCTGATCACGACGCGTTCGCCGGTTTGCTCGTTTACTATGGTTGGAGGTTCGACTGCTTCTCCGTTGTTGGCGTTGGTGCGATCACCACCGTTGCTGCTGTTGCCGCCATTAGGCGGGTCGGTTCCGTTGCCGCGATTGCCACCATTGTCACGGTTGGCAGAGGTATCACCTGTGTTGATGACGACACACATGAAGTGATTGGGGAAGCTGCTGCTTCCACAACTCTCAAATCCAGAACCATAGGTCCCATCTTTAGTGGACAGATTGCTTAGATCAGAGTCACGACTGCTGTCGCTGACCGTGTTCTCGACTGCTATCGGGGCGTTGAGCTCAATGAGGATGTCGATCGATGGAGGGAACCATGATAATGGGGCAATCGATGGTGCCGTCGGCTGATCAGGCATGTGAAGCGTGCCCATCTGACCGACTTGGAAGCAGAAGCTCCCTATCACCAGGCTGATTCCGTCGCCCACGGACTCGAAGGCCAGGCGAGTGGCCGGCGTGTGGACGGTGAAGTCGAACGTGCCGAAGAGCTAGCGGATCTCCGCTGTTGCGGAGTTGTAGATCGCGGTTGATGGGGCCGAAGAAGCTGCAACATCAGCACTCCCAATTCCCACAGACGGCGCCATTGATGAGGGTTTAACTCATCAATGCCCATTGTTATGGACTTGGGTTTTGGAGAAGGAGGGAGCGCTGGAGACATCTATCGGCTAGCAAACAAGCACACATGGGACAAAGATTTACCCAGGTTCAGGCCTCGTAGAGGTTCCTACTCCTGCTTGTCTGCTCGTGGAATTATCGAAGGAATCGAAGATTACAATGGTGCGCATATGTAATCTGGCGAGTGTTGTGGAAACGAGGATTGCGTGTGTCCTCCTCGCTGCCCCCTCCTAGCCTTTATATAGGTAGGCTAGGTCTCGGGTAGCAGGTCGAGTCGGTTACAAGTTAGGGTTTTTCCCTTTCAAACTTTCTATCTTTAGCTTCTTCTTGTTCTTCAAGCAATCGAGAGTCCTTAGGTTACCCGAGTCCTTCATTTGGGCCTTGGCGACATCGTGGGCCTTTACGTATTTAGACCGTATATACCAACCTTGAGTACCTATAGGGTATACCAATGGCACGCAGTATTGTCGATAAGTAAGAGTGTCGAACCCAACAAGGAGCAGAAGGTGCTGGCTAGTGGTATGGATCAGGAATTCTCTGCAAATACTTAGCAAACGGATTTTTAGGGTTTTTTGATAAAGCAAGTAAACAAAGAACGAGTAAATAAAAGATAGTAGGAATAAATACAGCAAGTGGCCCAATCCTTTATGCAGCAAAGGACAAGCCGGCTGTATTACTTAAGATGACCAAACGTTCTCGAGGACACATGGGAAGACTGTCAAGTGCTTTCGCTAATATAGTTGATTAATCTTCTTTAGCTTGCTAAGTGTTGTGTGGGTGAACCTGTGCTAATGTACTGACCCATCCAGGACTAATACATACTTGTGATTATACCCCTTGCAAACATCTGTAAGTACAAGAAAGTAATTAAGGTAGAAACCTAACCATAACTTTAAACTCTAAGACCCTTACGTCCCTTGTGCAATGGTTTCCTAACGGGGGTTTAGATTTCTGTCACTCCGGCAACCCATACGATTAGTAGCCAAATACACAATGCATTCCCCTAGGCCCATATAGGTGAAGTGTCATGTAGTCGACATTCACATGAAACCACTAGAAGAAGTACACCACAACTTAAATAACAATCTATTGAATCTTTCTCAACACAACTCCACTACTAACAACATGACTTCTCCCATGTCCTCAAGAACAAAACGAACTACTCATAAAACATCATATGGATCATGATCAGAGATGGAATAATGATGTATAACAATCTGAACATAAACAATAATTCAATGGTTCACTCAATAGCATCAACTACAAAGAGTAATCAGCACCGGGAAAGTTTCCCCTATGAACCAACGCAATTGTTACAACAATATGGAGATGGTGATGAGGGTGCTGATGGTGATGATGGTGGTGGTGGTGATGATGATGATCCCGATGAAGTCCAGCTTGATGATGGTGTTGATGGCGACGATCTCCCCTCTCCGGGAAGGAATTCCCCCGGCAGAAATCCGTCTGCCGGAGAGATCTTTCTCTCTCGGTGTTTTCCGCCCCGTAGAGGCGGCGGAATCTTTCTGTGGTCGCTCCCCCAAGTCTTAGGGTTTCAGGAGGATGATATATGCTAGAGGGGAGAGGCTGGAGTGGGCCAGGGTGGCCACACCACCTGCTGGCGTGGCCTAGGGCTGCCCGCGCCTGGGGGTGGTGTGGGCCCCTTGTGGCCCATGTCCACTCCCTCTTCTGGCATCCTTCGTCTTCTGGAAAAATAGGATTTTCTGTATATTTTCCCGTATTTTCTGATCTTCGCGAATTTTGCCTCCAAACAGCACCTTTTCCGTCAGAATCCTGACTGCAGCGGTCCATGCTCCAAAAGTCATCAACCATGCAAAAACAGATGAAATAACATAAGTATCACCTCTCAATACGAAATATATCAATGAATAATAGTGAATTAAGACATAGAATAGTGATGCAAAATGGACGTATCAACTCCCCCCAAGCTTAGACTTCGCTTGTCCCCAAGCGAGACTGAGCTCAATAAACATGGCCTCAGGTTTATGGAGTGAAGAGTCAATAAAATAATACGGACAGGAAGCATCACATTCATCAATACATAAATCATAATAGAAGACAACTCACTATTATATAACTTAACTTGTAATAAGTAAAGGAAACACAATAAAGATACATAAAGCGAATCATAATTGGTAATGGAAAACTTAGCTCTTGGTCGAAGAATAGTTGATAATTTGTTGGAGTTCACAAATAACTGGTTTTTCAATGATAGCTTTCAAAGTAGTAAACATCAAGATAAGAGCAATGTGCAAACAAGGAACATAAGAAACATGATTGCATAAATCATCATATGAATGAATGAAACACATCAACTCAAAATACTTGCTGAGATAGAGAGGAAGTAGGTTTACGGACTCAACTACAAAGTAAAAGAAAGGGCCCTTCGCAGAGGGAAGCAGGGATTGCAAGTCCCATAAAGAGCTCCCAAAAATTATGATACTTACTAGCTTTCAGCTCTCATTGCCCCTATCATAGGCATCTTATGGTGATTAAGGTTAAAGTGACACAACTAAGAGGATATGCTTGACAAGTTATAAATTGAAGTTTCATGCCCCTACTTATGAGTACCGAACCTCATGCTAGTCAACTTCAGTCACGAGCAAGCTCTTGTCATTGTAAATACATGCGTATCATTGAGAACCGCTAACGGGGTACCCCTTGCACATGACACATGAGCTATCCCATAATCAAAATGACAAGGCAAGCAGACAGTGAGCATCTCAGGGCTCTTTTTATTTGCTATTTGCATAGGTTTTTATTGAGGATGCTTCATAGAATGCTCACTACAGTTATGCTGCAAGTTTCCACCATGATTAGGCATGGCTTAGGCTAGCGGCCCAGGAGTTTCTCTAACATACATATAAACTCCATGATCTTACAAGTTCCACTTTTATTTCACACCGCCGGGATCCATAAGCAAAAGAACATGATATCAACTAGGTACAAAGTACCATGACAATGTTGAAAGCGTTCCCCATGATACATGGTTCTGCTAACTTCAACTCATAAAGCACAAGCATATACGCAACAAAGAAGGACCCAATGGTTCAAGTCTATTAAATGCCAGAAAGTAAGGTGTGCCATCAAGTTTGTGAGAGCTTTAATCACTAATTTTCACATAACAAGTTTAATTTGGGAGATAGATAAAACAAGAATTTACTTGGAATAGAAATAATGCTACTAGGTAGGTATGGTGGACACAAATGGCAAAGGTTTTGGTTTAAAGGAGGTGGATGCACGAGAAGAATTCCCTCCCAGTACAGGTTTTTGGCTAGCAAGGCTGGGTAGCAAGTATAAGAGTTGAAGGAAACAAACAAACATACAAGTGATAAAGACAAACATGCAATCTTCCTTGGAAGCACAAAAGATCTTAACTAGAGAATACTAGACTTATGAGCAAATCAAGAAAGAAAGATGATGAAATTATATTTCTTTAGAGTACTTTTATCTTTTTCATCCAACTCTCAAAAATAGTGTGCTACTGACCGAGCCAGGTTTGCCCAAACCAACTAAATTAACTCAATGATCCCAAAGTGATACCAATACTAACAACAAGATCAATCATATAACCACGAATTGAAAACTAAAATAAGCTACGCAAAAGAGTAAATGATAGAACTTCTCATTAATATTCCATAACAGCAACTCACACCAAGGGATACATATCTAACGAGAGAGGGGACACTTCCATAATGCAAACCATACTACATAATAACTCCTCTATTCATGATATGACTCTACTAATAAGGTAAAAAGATAGAAGATAGTGATGTGATACTGTGGCACTCCCCAAGCTTAGAACAAACCAAGGGGATGCCAAACCTGATGACGAATTACTCCTTCGGTGGTGGTGGTATCCTCTCGATGAGCTCTCTGATGAGTTTCCCCAAGTCCTCAATCTCGAAGGTGAGAGTACGAATCAACTCCGAGTTGTGCTCAATACGACTCATAATCATTTCAGTTTGTGGATCCCAGCTCTTGTGATTCTTTTTCCATTCTTCCCTCTTGGAGTCTTCCTTTCCTGCATGGTTATGGATAAAGGTATGGAAGGGATTCTTGGTGTGTGGAGGAAGTGACCGTGGAGCCAAACTGTGACGAGGAGCTTTTCCCCCAGTCTGCATTCGTGCAGTCCTTCTAACCCTCGCAGGTTTCGTCACTACTCCAATGCTTGCAACGGCAGTGCCGGTGTGCTTTGCTTCCTCTTCACCTTCACTCTTGATCTCCTTCTCCTTCCGGGGTCTTGGAGGTCTTCCTCCATAGGCTCCTTCCCTTTATCCTCGGCAGACATCATTGTGCTTCTAAACTTTCAAAGAGTATGCCCTGGCAGAAACAGATCGAAACAAAAACACGACGAAAACACGATATACGCACCTCGGAAGATCCGGGGGGTTATATATATTACGAAGTTTCATAACAAGAGGAAAGTACTGGATGAAAACGGGTCGGAGGCGGAGTCTGAGGTGGCCTCACCACCTGGTGGCGCGACCAGGGGTGGGCTCGCGCCACAGGGTGGTGTGAGCCACCCTGGCTCTGTTTCCGTCCCTTTTTCGCATCGTAGCTTTCCTTATTGACTAAAAACTGCAAAATTATAGTTGGATAGTGTTTTCGTGGAACTTTTCTTACCAGAACTGTTACCTATTTGAAAACAGACTCTGCAGGTCTCTGAATTTGGTATCTAGTGGATTCTTCCGGAGTCACCACTTGAATAACATCAATATATTCATCTTCATACACTTATTACTTGAGTCATAAAACCCTTCTCTTCCTTATTACACCATTGTCTCCAATTCCTGAAAATTTATTTCACACAAAACCTCACACAGTTCTTATTAGCAACATTAGTAAAAGTGAAGTGATAAAACCTTTTGAGATCAATTTCAACTAAAAACCAACAAAACATAAGCTACTGTATCAACTCCTTCTGAAAACCCCAAAAGAATTCAAAAAGGAAATCAAATAAAGAAGCAAATGCAAGAGTGGCAAAATCTGTCAAAATAGACCACCAGGTAAAGATCAATTTTTCTAAAATCTTCTGTTGCTCAAATCAAAAAGTGCAAAACTAACAAAAGTTAAATAACAACCTGGGGCAGAAGCACAAAAAATTACAGCTCAATCCGACATACATAGATCTCTCACGAATTTTTACGATGAAGCACAAAAAATCTGTTTCGGGACAGCAACTTCCCCAAATATTACTTCTCTCTCATTAGAGGTTGATCTTGACACAAAAACCAAAAAAACGGATAAGGAGAGGTTATTAATGAAGTAATAACTTCCAAGACTCAAAGAAACAAAAACAAACCGAAAGCAAAAACAAATTGGGTTGTCTCCCAAAAAGCACTTTCTTTATAGCCATTAAGATGGGCATGATAATTTCAAAGATGCTCACATAGGAATATGAATTGAAGTGAAAGAGAGCATTAAGAAGCAAAAATACACACGTTTAAGTCTAACCCACTTCCTATGCAAGGGATTTTTGTAAACAAACAAGTTATTGAAACCAAAGGCTACTTGCATAATAAGGCAAAACAAGTGCAACATAAAAACTTTCAGCATAAAACAAGAAAACTTGATATTATTGAGATGCATAAGAACACTTTTCCCTCTCTCATAGTAACTTTCAGTATCACGCATAAACTTAACAATATAGCTATCACAAGGACCATCATAACAATGATCACTTATTCTAACAGAAAACACAGGAATACTAGCTCTCATAACACTACTATGTGAAACAATATTAGAGGTATCCTTACAAAGGATAGTGTGTCCATCTTTTTCATATTTAGTGACAAAGTCTTTCACATTTGCTATTATAGGTTCACCAACCATTTGTTTATCAGGTTCAACAGCTTTACTTGTACTTTTATTAACCATACTAGCTATCATAGAATGTTCCTTTACCTTGACTGGGAAAGGCATTTTCTCAATGTAAGGTTTAGGTAAAACATGATTAGCAGTATAAACTTCAGTATTTCTTGCAGGAACACTCTTAGCAACATCTTTATAAGGCTCATGGTACTTATTCCACTTATTTTAGGCACTTCAATATAGGAAGCAAAAGCCTTAAAATAGGAAGCAATAGCTTGAGAGTCTAGACCATAAGCATTTTTAGTATTTTGAAAGTCATCAGTTCCCATAAAAGATTTAATGCATTCATAATCATAATTTATACCTGACTTTCTACCTTTGTCATTCTCCCAAGCTTCAGCATTGTCTTGAATACGGTCCAGAAGATCCCATTTAGCTTCTTCTTCCATACGAGTGAATGATCCAGCACAAGAAGCATCCAATAAATCTTTGTCATGTAGAGGTAGCCTTGCATAAAAGTTGTTGATAATAATATTGTTGGGGAGCTCATGAATGGGACATTTGAGCATTAATAACTTCAATATCCCCCAAGCTTGAGCTGTACTCTCTCCATCAAGAGTCCAAAAGTTGTATATTTGATTCCGATCTTTATGAATCTCACTAGGAGGATAAAACTTTGAATAAAAGAGAGGCACTATTTCCTCCCATTCCAGAGCTTGACCATTCTTCAGCAGCTTATACCATTCCTCAGCTCTTCCTTTCAGTGATAATGAGAATAACTTCTTCTTAACTTGATCTATAGTAATACCTGCACACTTGAACAACCCGCATAATTCGTGTATAAAGAGTAAATGATCACCGGGATGGGCAGTTCCATCCCCAACATAGTAGTTATCCATAACACGATCAATAATTCTTGTAGATATTTTGAAAACATCATTCTCAGCAGGTGGTGGCTTATCTACTACCTAGGCAATGGTAGTAGCATTACCAAATAAGAAACTCAGCGAATTATCCATAATAAAAATAAAGCAACTAGCAGAAGTAAACAATACTCATAGTAGAAGTTTCCTTTACTAGTTCCACTCTCCAATAGCGCTTCACTCCCCGGCAACGGCGCCAGAAAATAGTCTTGATGACCCACAAGTATAGGGGGTGTATCGCAGTATTTTCGATAAGTAAGAGTGTCGAACCCAATGAGGAGCAGAAGGTGCTGGCTAGTGGTATGGATCAGGAATTCTCTGCAAATACTTAGCAAACGGATTTTTAGGGGTTTTTGATAAAGAAAGTAAACAAAGAACGAGTAAATAAAAGACAGTAGGAATAAATGCAGCAAGTGGCCCAATCCTTTATGTAGCAAAGGACAAGCCGGTTGTATTACTTAAGATGACCAAACGTTCTCGAGGACACATGGGAAGACTGTCAAGTGCTTTCGCTTCATATAGTTGATTAATCTTCTTTAGCTTGCTAAGTGTTGTGTGGGTGAACCTGTGCTAATGTACCGACCCATCCAGGACTAATACATACTTGTGATTATACCCCTTGCAAACATCCATAAGTACAAGAAAGTAATTAAGTTAGAAACCTAACCACAACTTTAAACTCTAAGACCCTTACGTCCCTTGTGCAATGGTTTCCTAACGGGGGTTTAGGTTTCTGTCACTCCGGCAACCCCTACGATTAGTAGCCAAATACACAATGCATTCCCCTAGGCCCATATAGGTGAAGTGTCATGTAGTCGACGTTCACATGACACCACTAGAAGAAGTACACCACAACTTAAATAATAATCTATTGAATCTTTCTCAGCACAACTCCACTACTAACAACATGACTTCTCCCATGTCCTCAAGAACAAAACGAACTACTCACAAGACATCATATGGATCATGATCAGAGATGGAATAATGATGTATAACAATATGAACATAAACAATAATTCAATGGTTCACTCAATAGCATCAACTACAAAGAGTAATCAACACCGGGAAAGTTTCCCCTATGAACTATGCAAGATTCAACGCAATTGTTAAAACAATATGGAGATGGTGATGAGGGTGCTGATGGTGATGGTGGTGGTGATGATGATGATGATCCCGATGAAGTCCAGCTTGATGATGGTGTTGATGGCGACGATCTCCCCTCTCCGGGAAGGAATTCCCCCGGCAGAAATCCGTCTGCCGGAGAGATCTTTCTCTCTCGGTGTTTTCCGCCCCGTAGAGGTGGCGGAATCTTTCTATGGTCGCTCCCCCAAGTCTTAGGGTTTCAGGAGGATGATATATGCTAGAGGGGAGAGGCTGGAGTGGGCCAGGGTGGCCACACCACCTGCTGGCGTGGCCTAGGGCTGCCCGCGCCCGGGGGTGGTGTGGGCCCCCTGTGGCCCATGTCCACTCCCTCTTCTGGCATCCTTCGTCTTCTGGAAAAATAGGATTTTCTGTATATTTTCCCGTATTTTCTGATCTTCGCGAATTTTGCCTCCAAACAGCACCTTTTCCATCAGAATCCTGACTGCAGTGGTCCATGCTCCAAAAGTCATCAACCATGCAAAAATAGATGAAATAACATAAGTATCACCTCTCAATACGAAATATATCAATGAATAATAGTGAATTAAGACATAGAATAGTGATGCAAAATGGACGTATCAATCCTTTACGCGTATTCTTCTTTCTCCGGGGCGGCAATCTGTGGTCGCGGCCATGGCGTGGAGCTAGGACTTGGACGAACCTGCTCGGCCCGGCTCTCCTCCCCATCCCGAATTGGAGCTCGCCCTCACCATGGCCGCACCCATGGCACGACGCGAAGACGGGAATTCATTCTCGGGTGAGATCTGTCACCATGCCGACCATGCTCGGTCCTGTTGGCCTCCTCCAGAATCCAAGCTCGTCATCGCCGTGGTCGCACACGCACCAGCCACGGCGCCTTCCTCTCCGAACCCCAAAGCCACATCCACCTAGTTCGGCACAACGCCAACAAGGTGAAAATGCATCAAGTTTGCTTCTTGTGATTGTAGAAAAACATGTATGTACCGTGGCCGTAGCATACTCTAACAATATACACATATGTTGTTTACTAGATTTTCATTTGAAATTAGTAGCTCCGTGATGACAAAACATAGAGAACCTAAATGGAATGACGATGACGACCATGTTCTATACTTTGCATTGCATCAACAAGTGCTCGCTGACGAAGCATGTTACCAAGAGAGTGGAGTTCATCAGCCATTGCCAAAAAATATGTGAACAAATCAATGAGCGATTCAATGCAAATACGCGCATAAAAGCTAGATCCATGTCATCAATCATTAATAGGTGGCACATTCTAGTGATGGGTTCAAATGCGTACACCATGTATCATTTACTTGAAGTGGTTGTTATCCTGAGCAAAAATGCCTAGTATGCACATTACCTTTGTATGTTCTATGCTGCAATTCTGTTGTTATGGGCATGGAAAGAAAAGCTGGGCTTCACTGAATATTACGCAGTTAGGCCTAACTTAGCCTTACATAAATAAGCATAGCTTAGTCTTTACACAAATAAGTGTAACTAAAGATAAAGATAAAGACAAATGGTTCATCGGATCTGCTAGTATGAGCACTAGGTCCCTAGAGCTGGTGGTAACGTCGGAACGAACCAGAATGCTGCGTTTGGCCGTCTATCATTCTCCATCAAATTGTACGACCCCACTGATGAGCCAATTGTAGGCCCCCTCCCCCCGACGTGGATTCGTCTCCAGGTCGGATCTAGAGTGTCAACATGATAGGCACGTGAGTGTGCAGCAAACACACAGTCTGCTATAAACACTAGAAGTGCTGGCACCTTAGCAACAACACCAACATGTTCTTCCTGGACTCTGGCAGCAGCCTCAGCAGGTATTTCGTCAGCTTCACCAGCAGCAGCCCCAGCAGGTATTTCGTCAGCTTCACCAGCAGCAGCATTAGCAAGTATTTCGTCAGCTTCACCAGCAGCAGCATCACCAAGTATTTCGTCAGCTTCACCAGGAGCAGCGGCAGCTAGTTCTTCGTCAGCTCCACCACCACCACCACCAGCAGCAGCAGCATCAGGAGCCAGGGCTGCCTGAGCAATTACAGGTTCAACAGCTACAGGGGCTCCGACAAAGAAAGGGTAGTTGATCCCAAGAAACACAGATTGTCCCTTCAGATTGTCGACTCTACTCCAGACTTGCTCTACTGGGTCTTTTGATGGGCATGCGGACCTCGAGAAAACGTCACACCGCAGCGTTGGGTATGAAGAAAGTTGTGTCCCCATATGTTCTATTGTATCACCAATGCTATTTAGTGCTCCCCTGATATGAATCCACATGAGTTCAACATCCTGTTTTGTGTCGCCTCTGAGAGGTTCCATGAACCAGCGTCGTGTCCCAAGTTTAGCATCTGCTACTTCATCTTCGATGACCGGAGCTGGAATGATGTGCGGGGATGCATGGGTATCTACGTGTTACTTACAGTCAGTAAGCAGAATTTTGGATGGGATTTTACATGCTATATGACACCATGACTCACCCCAAATGGACAGCTCCCAAACACGCACGTCGCCGCTAGGTTCAGTGACTGCATAAATGCGTTGCGGTTTGTACAAATAGTAGCTGGAGGTGAAGACGGTGTTGACATACTTCTCCGGTCGCAGGAAGTCGTCGTGCAAGACTGTCCGTTCCTTGTCTTTTGGGCATCTAATGAATGTGATTGCCTTGTCGAACACCGCTAAGAGGTCGTACTCCCAGGTATTCCATGCCTCCCGCTGTCTATGTGGGAGCTGTACCTTCAGGAGTTCAAGTTCTGCCATGTTGAACCTGTAAGAGAATTCGGAAATGGGCGACGACCACCCGTTGTTGAGTGCAGTAATGCCGACACCCTCCAAAGATGGCAATGTAAGTCTCAACGATCTGTAGCCATTTTTTAGAGTCCAAGTACTCCCATCCTCGGATAAAAGGACCAGCCACTCGCTGTTGCCACCCACCCAGTTCTGGTCATCTCCCATTTCCGTCTCTTCTTCTTCCTTGATATTCACCACTACCGATTCCGACCACTTATCCAGGAGCATCATTTTTGCATGAATATTCTGCAGAGTTTGTTGTCAGTTGGTACAATCACCTAGCATGGATTCCATTGCAAATACAATTTGACAACTGGACCTTCAGATTTAAGTACACAAAATATCGCCTAAATACGAGTGTCTCCTCAGATATCGCCTAAATTGTGCCTGTGTCACTACAAAGATACCCAATATATGGAGTAGGAGCAGAGCCCCCCAGAACAAACTCCTCACAATGATCATAAACAACTCGGGGCATAACATCCTTAAATCGTCTAATCTGTTTGTTTTTATTTTAGGAAACAAAATATCACCTAGCAGGCATTCCATTGCAAATCGAAATTGACAACTCGTCTATTACCTAAAGTAAGACTGTGTCACTATGAAAATACCAGAATATCAGGTACGAGCAGAGCTTCCGCTGTACAGAATAGTCTTAAATGGTTCAATTTGTTCAAACCGCGCGTGCACACAACATGTTCGATGAAAGGAACATAGGATTCCGATGAGAGTTCAACACATATGAATCAACGATATGACTGAACCAATAAGCAAGACACTGGAACTTATGTGGCCATCGCGGTCGTTTGTCCATTTACTGGTATCGGGGTAAAGAAGGCCTGGCGTGCTGAACGGTTGTTCGTCCATGTCCCGCATCGTGAAGCAGTAGCCAGGGATGCAGCGAGCGAGGTAGCCGGCAGAGATGATGTCCAACCCCGTGGCGATCCTGTGCACGTTCGCGGCCCTGAGGTTCGCCCATCCCCAATCTCGCCGTGGCGGTCGCCCTGGCCATCCGCGTCGTCATCGCATGCCTTTCGCTTCAGCCTGCTGCTACCCCAAGCTCTATCCATAGCGGCAAATGGAGTCTGGAATCCGGTAGATTAATGGATGCATTGTGATAAGGAGGCAGATGGATTCGAGAGGGGATGGAATTAGGGATGGGGCAATTGTTCGAGTAGGGAGTGACCCGGTGAGGAACCGCCGCCGCCGCCGGTTCTCGTCCGCGTGGAAGACAAGGAAGGGGGGCGTAATTATTGAGGGTGCGCACCGGAACCGTCTAGAGGAAGTGAAAAAATAAATCATAAGAGAGAGAAATGTGCGGCCTGCCTATCAGTGAGTGAAGGTCGGAACGTGCAAACGTGACTATGTTTGACTTGGATCGTGCATGGCAGGCCTCGATTCCACCGCATGCAAGTGGCGCAGAACAAATTTTAGGCAGCGCTAGCGTCGACGTGTAAAACCGCCATTTTTCTCCACCTTCACCCTACTACGAATGGTCGTGCACCATTCCAGATATTGGTAAGGGCGGTTCCAATCTTTCACTTCTCTGTCTCATTTCCTCCTCCACGGCCTCATCGTCTTTCTCCTCCATGGCCTCATCCATTTCCTCCGCCACGGCATCACCCTCTTCCTCTGTATCCTTTCCCTCTTGCCTGTAGTCATGGACTTTTTAGACGTCCAAAACAACGGCAGGCAAGCGACTGCGCACTTCGACATAAGTACATGGCGGTGATGGCTCAATGCACGGCGCCCAGAAAAGTGCTGGTGCGTGGTTGATGTAGAGCTCGTTGGGAACCCCAAGAAGAAGGTATGATGAGCACAGCAACAAGTTTCCCTTAGTATGGAACCAAGGTTTAATCAAACCAGTAGGAGCAAGGAAACACCCCAAAGGTGTTACTAGCTGAGCTTTGGCAGGGCGCACTACCGGTGCTAGTAGCAATATGGAGACCTGCACAACACAACCACAAAACTTTGTCCCCAACTTGCGATGAGGTTGTCAATCTCACCGTGTTTTGCGGAAAACAAAGGATTAAACATATCGAATGGAAAGAAGTAAAAGTTTGTAGAAAGTAAACACAAAGCAGTAAAAGATTGTAGATTGTATGTAAAAGACAAGGACCGGGATCCATAGTTCACTAGACGTGGCTCTCCTTAAGATATATAACATGCTGGGTGAACAAATTACAGCGTGGCAATTGACAAACATCGAGAAAGCAATACATGCATATACTAATCATCTTGACTCCTTTGAGACTTGATTGGGCATTACAACATTATACATAGACCGCCATCCAAGTGCATCTATGACTAATAATCCACCTTTAGGTTATCATCCGAACCTCCTCTAGTATTAAGTTGCAAGCAACAGATTATTGCTTTACGAACTGCATGTAAAGTAAACAATACGATTGTTCTATGAACAAAGGATTGTTGTTTTCTCCCTAGTAGCAACAGCACATCTAGTACCTTAGAGATTTCTGTCACTTCCCCAGATTACCAGAGGCATGAACCCACTATCGAGCATAAATACTAACTCTTGGAGTTGCTAGCATCTACTTGGCCAAAATAGCTACTAACAACGGAAAGCATGCAAGATCACAAATAACAAAGACATGATAAAATCAATAATCAATCTGAAATAGCATCTCAATATCCATCGGATCCCCACAAACACAACATGCAGAATTACAAATAGATGATCTTGATCATGAACGGAGCTCACAAGATCTAGACATGAAAGCACAAAGGAGGAGAACCAGCCATCTAGCTACTACATGGATCCGTAGTCCAAGGATGAACTACTCACGCATCACACCGGAGGCTTGCATGGTGATGAAGAAGGCCTCCAGGGTGAATTCCCCTCTTTGGCAGGGTGCCGGGAAGAACTTAAGATCCCTCCCGATCTAGGGATGGAGATGACGGCGGATACAGACTCTTTCGTGGATTTTTGATCGGGCCCTTATGGTTTTCGTCCTGAGGGCATCTTATAGTCGGAAGGGGAGGCTGAGGGGGTGCCGGGAGCGGCCACACCACCCCCTGGCACGGGCCAGGCTAGGCCGCGCGGCCAGGTGGTTTGGTGGCCCCGTGGACCCTCTCCGTCTCGTATTCTGGCATCTGATGACTTCCGGAAAAATAGGCACTTTGGCTTTTGTCCCGTCCAATTCCGAGAATATTCATTTTCTGGCTTTCCTGGAACCAAAAATAGCAGAAAACAGGCAGGGCATTGTGGCTCTTGTTAATAGGTTAGTCCAAGAAATCATATGAAAAGTACTCCAAAGTGTAGACAAAACACAAGAAAGTGGATAAAACCAAGCATGGAACATCAAAAATTATAGATACATTTGCAATGTATCAACATCCCAAAGCTTAACTCCTGCTCGTCCTCGAGTAGGTAAGTGATAAAAAGAAAGAATAATTTTTGAGGTGACATGCACCATCAAAGACTTGATCAAAGTATTTGTAAAACATTCAAAGATGGGATCATAGTACTTCAATCATAGCGTGAAAGACAAAGTTCTAGCAATAAGACAAAGAAACTATGATGCAACATGAAAAGGCACAAACAAAAGATTCATGAATAACAATGCTTTGCAAGACGTTTGTTTGTTTCACATAAAGAAAACATAGCATAAAGGCATTCGGCTTGTCCCTCAATAGAGTAGAAAATATAAATGCATAGGACACCTTCAAAGTTCATAAGAGTGACTAGATACAATAGTTTAAAACAAGCAATATCAAGTTATGCATCAATCAACTAGTCTTGGGACAATGCACATAGAACTAAGAATGGCCACTATGCTCTCAAAGTAGGTGCATCAAGGTAGAAGGTGGAGACTCGATATAATGGTGGAAGAAAGGCCTTTGTAAAAGGAAGTAGGGATTCAAGTCTCATAAAGAGCTTCTAAAAATTATGGTACTTATAGCTTTCAGCTCTCATTGCCCCTATCATAAGCATCTTGAAGGTGATTAAGGTTAAAGTGACACAACTAAGAGGATATGCTTGACAAGTTATAACCTAAATCTCATGCCCCTTACTTACGAAGACCGATCCTCATGCTACTCAACTTCAGTCACGAGTAAGCTCTTGTCATTGTAAGTACATGTGTATCATTAAGAACCGCCAACGGGGTACCCCTTGCACATGATACGGGAGCTTTCCCATAATCAAAATGACAAGGCAAGCAGACAATGAGCATCTCAGCGATCTTTTTATTTGCTATTTGCATAGGTTTTTATTAAGGATGCTTCATAGAGTGCTCATTATGGTGATGCTGCAAGTTTCCACCATGATTAGGCATGGCTTAGGCTAGCGGCCCAGGCGTTTCTCTAACACACATACAAACTCCATGATCTTACAAGTTCCACTTTTATTTCACACTGCCGGGATCCATAAGCAAAAGAACATGATATCAACGGGGTACAAAGTACAAGTGCAATGTTGAAAGCGTTCCCCATGAAACATGGTTCTGCTAATTTCAACTTATAAAGCGCAAGCATATACACAACAAAGAAGGACCCAATGGTTCAAGTTTATTAGATGCAAAAAAGTAAAGTGTGCCATCAAGTTCGTGAGAGCTTTAATCACTAGTTTTCTCATAACAAGTTTAATTTGGAAGGTAAACAAAAGTATGAATATACTTGGAATAGCATAAGATAATATGTAGGTATGGTGGACTCTTTGGAATAACTTGGTTTAGGGAGTTGTATGCATGAGTGGAACTCATACTTTGTTGTGGAGGCTAGCAAAAGACTGGGAGCGACAAACTAAGAGAGCAATAATGGCCATAATCATGCAGAGCGACAAAACATCATTGATCAAAGCATAAAGTGATACCACAAGTTGAAAACTAAAGGATCATAAAGGCTATGGTGACTTGAGATAGTCATAACATGGTGTGAGCATGCGCCAAGTCAACCCAAATAAAGCATCAAAGGAGAATACCACTATACTATGCTTTAATATGCTAAAACAACGCATGATTCATCCAAGGCACATTAAGCAATCTCAATTGTTTATAACAAGTCATGCTACAACAAAGAATACTAAGCATAAAGCCAAAACAATATCAAGCATGGCATGACAAAGCATAGGCCACAGTAAAAAATGAGCTCTTTTTACCACATAAGCATGAACTTTCCTACTCTTTTCCAAACCAAACCAAAGTATTTGCAAACCAATGTATGAAAGAGGGGGTCCAACCAATTTATTCAGCAAACTAAGCAAACCAAGAAAATGAAAACCAAAACAAAAACAAAAAAGAAGACGCTCCAAGAACAACACAACTGTGCATGAAACAATAAAAATGAAGCGTTTGGAAGAAACCCGGGATTTTTATTGATGAAGAAGGGGATGCCTTGGGCATCCCCAAGCTTTGACGCTTGTACTTCTTGGATATTTCTTGGGGTGACACGTGTGGAATCCCCAAGCTTGAGCTTTAGTCCATCCTTCATCTCATTACTCATTCCTTCCATACACCTGAAATTTTTCCTTCATACAAAACTTCACACAATCTTTATTAGCAACATTAGTGCACTCAAGATAATAGGTCTTAAGGTTCAGTTCTAACACCAAATAAACTTCTATTAGAACACTAGATACTGTAGCACTTCCCTCAAAAATCTCAATTCCCCAAAAGAACTCAAAAAAGGAACCAACAAGAAGCAAATGTAGAAAATGGCAGAAATCTGTCAAAACAGACCAGCAGGTAAAGACAAATTTTTTAGAAGACCTTATGTTGCTGAAATCAAAAAGTTTTGAACTAACGAAAGTTAGATAACAACCTGGGGCAGTATCACAAAAATTCACGCCTCAAAAATACGTTTAGATATTTTACACGAATTTTTACGGTGAAGCACAAAAATCTGTTTCGGGACAACAACTTTCCCAATTATTACTTCTCTCTCATTAGAGGTTACTCTTGGCACAAAAAGAAAATAAAAAGGATAAGGAGAGGTTGTTACAGAGGTAATAACTTCCAAGACTCATCGAAAACTTTTGGGTTATCTCCCAATAAGTACTTTTCTTTAACGCCTTTAAGTTAGACATAAGAAGCAAGAAAGAATCAAGTGTTCTCAAATGAAAAAGCATTAAGACCAAATTTTGTTTTCATAGGAGAAGCAAAAGAAATCTCCTCTCTCTTCTTAGGGAAGTTTTCTATACCTTTCTTGAGTGGGAGTTGATATTTAATGGTGCCTTCTTTCATATCAATAATGGCACCAACAGTTCTAAGAAAAAGGTCTTCCCAAAGTAATAGGACAAGAAGCATTGCATTCAACATCCAAAACATAGAAATCAACAGGGACATAGGCATTGTTAACCATAATAAGAACATCATTAAGACTCCCCATGAGTTTCTTTTTAGCATTATCATCAAGTGGGACATTCAAATAACAATCTTCAAGAGGAGGCAAATCAAGCATATCATAAATCCTTCTAGGCATAATAGAAACACTACTATCAAGATCACATAAAGCTTTGAAATCAAAGTCATTCACTTTCATATTAATGATTGGTTCCTAACCATCTGCTTGTTTTATAGGAATAGAAGCTTTATGTTTCATCTTTTCTTCTTTAATCTTTATGAGAGCATCAGTAATGTGTTTTGTAAAGGCCATGTTCATAGCACTAGCATTAGGACTTTTAGCAAGCTTTTGTGGGAACTTAATAAATTCAGAGATATTGCAACCATCAAGATCAAAATCAAATTTATCATCTAGAGTAGTAGAACTATTACTAGCCTCAACACTAGTGGTGGTAATAGTAGAAACACTAATGTTTCTAGCAATTTCATCTTCTCTTTCCCACTTAGCATGTAATTCAGCTAATAGTCTAACATTTTCATCAATTCTTACTTGTATAGCATCAGTAGCTGCAAAGGGATTATCATTAGTTTCAGGTTTAGCAGCCATTTTATTCAAAGAAGATTCAGCTTCAGCCAAAGATGCTATATTTCTTTCAGCATTAGAGAGTTTTTTCTCAATAGTTTTATTGAAAGCAGTTTGTTTACTAATAAACTCTTTAAGCATAACTTCAAGTTCATAGGGTGCACTCCTATTATTGTTGTAGGAACTTCCATAAGCATTACCATTGTTGGGAGGATATGGCTTATAATTGTTGTTACCAAAATTACTCCTATAAGCATTGTTGCCAAAGTTGTTATTTCTTATGAAGTTCACATCAACTTGCTCTTCTTGAGCAACCAAAGAAGCCAAAGGAACATTATTTGGATCAATATGGGCTTTCCCATTAACAAGCATAGACATAATAATATCAATCTTATCACTCAAGGAGGAGGTTTCCTCAACAGAATTTACCTTCCTACCTTGTGGAGCTCTCTCAGTATGCCATTCAGAATAATTAACCATCATATTGTCCAGAAGTTTCGTTGCAGCACCCAAAGTGATGGTCATAAAGGTACCTCCAGCAGCAGAATCCAATAGGTTCCTTGAAGAATAGTTCAATCCTGCATAAATAGTTTGGATGATCATCCAAGCAGTCAGTCCATGAGTGGGACAATTCTTTACCAAAGATTTCATTCTTTCCCAAGCTTGAGCAACATGCTCATTATCAAGCCGTTTAAACTTCATTATTTCACTTCTCATGTATATAATCTTAGCAGGAGGATAGTATTTTCCAATAAAAGCATCTTTGCACTTAGTCCAAGAATCAATACTATTCCTAGTTAAGGAATTCAACCATTCTTTAGCTTTTCCTCTCAAAGAGAAAGGAAACAATTTCAGCTTAATAATATCACCATCTATATCCCTATGCTTTTGCATCTCACAAAGTTCAACAAAATTATTTAGATGGGAAGCAGCATCTTCATTACCAATACCAGAAAATTGTTCTCTCATAACAAGATTGAGTAAAGAAGGTTTTATCTCAAAGAAAGTATCTTTAGGCACAGGTGGAGCAATAGGTGTGCTCATAAAATCATTGTTAGTGCTAGTGAAGTCACACAACTTAGTGTTTTCAAGAGTAGTCATTTTTTGTGTGTTTTCAAATAAGAAAGCAAACTAGTAGAACTAATTTTTTTGTGTGTTTTTGATAACAAAACAAGCAAACAAAGCAAAAATAAACTAAGCAAAACAAAAATAACAAAGTAAAGAGATTGGTTATCAGGGACTCCCCTTGTGAAGATGTCCTTGACTCCCCGACAACAGCGCCAGAAAAATCTTTGATGGCGTCTTGTTGACGTGGGAGCTTCTTCTTGTTCTTCAGTCCCCGGCAACGGTGCCAGAAAAATACTTGATGGCTCAATGCACGATGCCCAGAAAAGTGCTGGTGCGTGGTTGACATAGAGCTCGTTGGGAACCCCAAGAGGAAGGTATGATGAGCACAGCAGCAAGTTTCCCTCAGTATGAAACCAAGGTTTAATCGAACCAGTAGGAGCAAGGAAACACCCTAAAGGTGTTACTAGCTGAGCTTTGGCAGGGCGCACTACCGGTGCTAGTAGCAACGTGGAGACCTGCATAACACAACCACAGAACTTTGTCCCCAACTTGCGATGAGGTTGTCAATCTCACCGTGTTTTGTGGAAAACAAAGGATTAAACGTATCGAATGGAAAGAAGTGAAAGTTTGCAAAAAGTAAACACAAAGCAGTAAAAGATTGTAGATTGTATGTAAAAGACAAGGACCGGGATCCATAGTTCACTAGAGGTGGCTCTCCTTAAGATAGATAACATGCTGGGTGAACAAATTACAGCGGGGCAATTGACAAACATCGAAAAAGCAATACATGCATATACTAATCATCTTGACTCCTTTGAGACTTGATTGGGCATTACAACATTATACATAGACCACCATCCAACTGCATCTATGACTAATAATCCACCTTCAGGTTATCATCCGAACCCCCTCCAGTATTAAGTTGCAAGCAACAGATTATTGCTTTACAAACTGCGTTTAAAGTAAACAATACGATTGTTCTATGAACAAAGGATTGTTGTTTTCTCCCTGGTAGCAACAGCACATCTAGTACCTTAGAGATTTCTGTCACTTCCCCAGATTACCAGAGGCATGAACCCACTATTGAGCATAAATACTAACTCTTGGAGTTGCTAGCATCTACTTGGCCAAGATAGCTACTAACAACGGAAAGCATGCAAGATCGCAAATAACAAAGACATGATAGAATCAATAATCAATCTGGAATAGCATCTCAATATCCATCGGATCCTCGCAAACACAACATGTAGAATTACAAATAGATGATCTTGATCATGAACGGAGCTCACAAGATCTAGACATGAAAGCACAAAGGAGGAGAACCAGCCATCTAGGTACTACATGGATCCGTAGTCCAAGGATGAACTACTCACGCATCACACCGGAGGCTTGCATGGTGATGAAGAAGGCCTCCAGGGTGAATTCCCCTCTCCGGCAGGGTGCCAGGAAGAGCTTCAGATCCCTCCCGATTTAGGGATGGAGATGACTGCGGCTACAGACTCTTTTGTGGATTTTTTAATCGGGTCCTTAGGGTTTTCGTCCTGAGGGCATCTTATAGTCGGAAGGGGAGGCCGAGGGGGTGCCGGGAGCGGCCACACCACCCCCTAACGTGGGTTAGGCTGGGCCGTGTGGCCAGGTGGTGTGGTGGCCCCTGGCCCCTCTCTGTCTCGTATTCTGGCATCTGATGACTTCCGGAAAAATAGGCACTTTGGCTTTTGTCCCGTCCAATTCTGAGAATATTCATTTTCTGACTTTCCTAGAACCAAAAACAGCAGAAAACAGGCATCTAGCAATGTGGCTCTTGTTAATAGGTTAGTCCAAGAAATCATGTGAAAAGTACTCCAAAGTGTGGACAAAACACAAGAAAGTGGATAAAACCAAGCATGGAACATCAAAAATTATAGATACATTTGCAATGTATCAGGCGGGAAGAAGATCAATGTCGTCTACACCATCGATCCTGTGACGGTGAGGAAGACTCTGAGTAATTACATGATTTGGCTGCGGTTCGAAGAAAACAGGTTCGTAGGTCTCGACGTCGAGTACAGCCGCGATCACCGTGGTGCAACTCTCCATGAAGGGGCATGTCCTCGTATACTAGCCTTTTTGCGAGAAGGGGGCTAACGGGATCTGGTAGACTTTGCTATCTTTTTGTTCCTGAACCGTCTATGTGCAAAAGTTATTGCTATATTATTTGTCTGAATTCATTTTCATGCAGGTGGGGCGAAAGCATTAGGGATCTGTTTCATGGCTTTCTCGTGAACCAGCACATAACATTTACTAGTGTTGACATCACGAATGACACTAAACTGCTTGAAAGCCTGACTATCAAGATTAGAATCCCAAAGGAGTGCATAGTGGACATCCAGGAAATTTACTGGATCCCAGGGACGAAGGGCGGCTGGACCGGGATGGCCGCTCTTGCCTCCGAACTCATCGACCCTTGGTACGCTGACCTCAAGGGACAATTGCCGAGATGTTCGTGGAGGCGTTTAGGGAACGATTACTGGGAGGATAAGCCACTTTATGTACCTAATCTAAAGTACGCTGCAATTGACGGGTATGTTAGCCACGAGCTGTACCGCCAGATTGTAAAATCTCGTTCCAGGCATCGCATCCTTGAATCACCACAAAGGCAGGTTGTTTGCCCCAGATGCCGGAGTGTAGATGAATCTACAAGCCGGGGCAAGCGACCGAAGGCATCCTGGGATCGGTTGCCTTCTCCAACAGGCTGGGATGTAGACTTTAATGCATGATTGTTGTGTTTGTATGGGGCCTATTATGTTTATGAAAACATGTTATTTTAGAAGTACACTATGTGAGCAATTACAAACTGCTGTGTATTACCTTTGTCGAACTATAATCTGGGTTTGGTTATGACTGTATCCTTTGCTATAATCTAGGTTTGGTTATGACTTATGACTGTATCACACCTTATGCATGTCAGTCCTAGATTCTGCCGCATGCAAATGGCAAGACATAATTTGTAGGAATGAATGTTGAGCATACAAAAGGGGGAATGTAATTCATACAGGTTAAGCAGCTAATATCACAGGGATCATACAAGCTTGGTTCTTACACATAGAATGCTTAGAAAATACATGCGAGATAAAATACAGGCGAGATAAAACTAGGAACAAAATGCGAAACTAGTAGTGGTAAACAACACACTCACCCACCCGCCAGATCCTGTTGAGCATCTCGTACCAGACATACGTGTCCCTGGCTGCGTACTTGATCGCATCGTAATCCAGGTGCCTCCACTCCCATCGCTCGTGTAGGTGCTTTGGGAACTCGACTTTCATGCCGGTGTACTCGCGGTCGATAATGTCAGCAGCGAGTCTAGCCATGCCGGCTTTCCCCGTATCGCCATCCGGGTACCTCCACAAACGTTGGAGATCGACGTGATTGACGACATGAACGAGGAGATCTCGCTCTAGCTTCGGAGTGTTGTTATTGATGTCAACGCTGGCGAAGTAGATCTCCCTCCTGTGTAGGAACTGACGAAGATACAAGTATACAAATTTGGCCCTACATACGTGGTATAGGAGGCAGTGGTTGCGCATGGACAGCTGCAAAAGCGCCATCCTCTTCCTATCTCCGGTATACTCGAGGTCAAGGCCGACGATCTTGTACCTGTCCATCGGCTCCTGTAGCCACTGCTCGTACATTGCGATGACCTTGGCGACCTCCGCTGACGCATTTGTGTGGATGACCGTCAGCTTGGTGGTGCCATGGGCGGTGACGGTGTACTCGTCGATGAAGTCACTCCCGTCGCTGAACATGCTGTACTCTGCGGCCATGGCAGCAGCTAATGCGTCGGTGGTGGCCTAGGGTCGGTAGCGGTGGCTGGGACTGGGCGTGGCGGTGGAGTGATCTGTTATGGTGGTATGGCCCGGCGGAGGCGGTGCCTGCGACAGCGTCGATGGTTCTTGTGGTGGCTGCAGCGATGGCGAAGGGCGGCGGAAGGAATGAGTTGGGGATTTTTGCACAGTGATGTGATGAGGAGACGGAAGGCGATGCTTAAATTGCATTTACCAGTATTCCGGTCATACCCGTGTGTAAGCAAGTTTGACCGGGCGAGCACCGTTGGTTTCCAATCCTAGCGATTAAATTCGGCGTCCATCCCAGTAGGCGATGGGACGGGTGTGTGACGTGGCTTTGGCGTGGCAGAGACCGGTCACGTAGGCCACCGTCCCGTTGCCGATCCGCAGCAGGTGCGCGGTGCTGACACGACATAACGTGACAGGACAGAAGGAAGTGTATAACTATTATTCCTAACAAGTTTAAGAAGTGTAAGGATGACAGGGACCTAGCATCCCTGCGCCCCGGGGCATCCGCCCAGCCGATCAGGCCTGCCGATTGCGCAAAGCTTGCAATTTCCTTTCTTTAATTTGGTGATTTTGTCCAGAATTTGCCAAATTGAAGCTCGTTTGCCCATGCTTCTATAAGTTTCTATGTAGGCCACTTGTGTAAGCATGCACGATCAAGCAACTTTGCAACACACGTGTCGGTGGAAAAGCATGATGTTTCAACGCACCACATAGTTTAGGGATTTAGAATAGCTACATTGTGGAGCTCTAGCCAAATTGCATGGTAAAGCCAAATTTAGCTTTTTGTCAGATTTAGCTATAGCAACATTGTGTCTCGTTTGTCCTCACTTTTGCCCTCCCGATATTCCGAAGCCCTCACATGCGCTCGGAGGGGCGTGCCGTCTGGTCAAAGGCTTGGCCGTTACGTGCGCCCTGCCGCCTAAATTGGAAGTTTTTTTTTGTTATTTGGCCTTTTTAAGAGCGCCTTTTCCCCTCTCTCGCTAACAGTTGTGGTTTTTTTGCCCAAAAAGGTAGGGAATCTAGAGCAGCTTCTCTCTTCATTCATTGTTCCTTGTGCCCTTGTTTTCCCCCTATCTGGTAGCAAATCTAGAGTAGCAAAACTAACCAGCACCATCAATAAATTTAGTAAACAGAGCAAATGTAGATAAAGCAGCTAATATATGTTATATAGTATGGTATTTAACGAGGTTCGACAATTAGGCTACTCAGCAGCAGCTGACAGGTTCAACACAGACAAGACAAAAGAAGCTGCTTTACAGCAGTAGTAGCAGCTGATCAGTGGCCCCTCGTGGCCTCTGCCAGGAGGGCCTCCGCCTCCTCCCTCTGGCGCCTCCTCCACTTCTTGCTACCTAGCCCCTTGACCTTGGGCACCTTGGGTTTGATCAGGGGCATGCGACCCTTCTCGATAGCTACCTTTTGGAGGTTGCGGAGGTGAAGACCGAGCGCCTGGTGCTTGGCTATGAAGTCATGGACGTTCACGGACTTGACGCAGGTCCTCACGTCCTCGGCATGCTTCACGAGGGAGTTGAAATCTGTGGCGCGGAGCCTCCTGGTGGGCAGAAGGGGCACCTGTACACGTCACCGGCGAAGAAGTTGTTATACTAGTCGGACTTTAGCCTCCTCAGCACATGATGAGTCTTGGTGTTCTTGGACTCGTCGTCGCTACAGACGTCACTACTATCCTCCTATTGGAAAAAAACACTAGAGTGCAATAAGGACATGATTGAGATACTTTGATTATCGGGATTGATTGTTTACATAGATGGACCGATTGAGATCTCCCGATTATTCCCCAAATCTCAAACCAAATCGAATACTGATCCCAAGTACTAACAGGGGGATTGATCGAAAATCGAGATCTAACACAAGAGGATTAGCTACTGTAAAAATACGAACAGCCGAGCCCTAATAACATACGATCTAGCATCCAACAATGTGAATGGGGGAAGAACAAGGGAAGGGAAGAAAACCTTGGTTACCTCCGACCATGGGTCGGTGATGCTGATGTCGTAGGGGTTCTCCGGCCTTATGTAGACAACCTCCTCGTAGGGGTCCCAGCCGAGCGGGATCTGTCCGAGACCGGCGGGGGCCTCCTTGCCGACGGCTACGGTGGATGCGGGGACAGGGACGGGGGTCTGTACGGGGATGGGGGCTCCTCGCCGGCGACCTTGGAGGCATCGATGGCCACCGCGCTGTTCTTCTCCATCGCCGGCGTGGTTGGGGTTTTGTTGGGCATTTATAGAAGGTGATGGGACAGTGGAGACGGTTGAGTGAGCGAGTGCGTGATGAGTCGGAGTGGGGAGGCCTCTATTAAAGGAGAAGGGAAGCAACATTTTGTTGCACTACTGTGCACCGCGTACGCTAATGCACCGTGCATGGCCACACGTGTCCGCTACCGCCCCGTGCACCGGACACGCGTACCGTGAGTCACGTTTTTTCCCTCGTGTCTAACCCTGGCGATTCAGTTGTACTCAGTTTTGCCCTCGAGCGTAACACTGGCGGTTTGGTTCCATTTTTAAATCATTTTCTATTTTCTATTTGAATCCCTTTGTCACTCTTGCCCTTGATTTTTAAGTTCTACTCAGTTTTTCCCTTGGTTTTTAAGTTCTACTCAGTTTTGCCCTTGGTTCTTAAGTGCTGCTTGGTTTTTCCCTCTCTTTGTATCCATCTCTCGCACCTGTGCTCATCTTCGCTGCTACGCTCTAATTGGTCGAGACAGTTGTCACACGGATCGTGCCCACCAACCGTTGATCCTCTGTGATCTAGCGGACATGATAACCCTTATATCTATCGGGGGCACCCCTCTATCCATGCAAAATAACGAGTATGCCGTCGGAACTTTAACTCTATAAATAGATGAACTTGAATATAATTTGAAGGGTACGAAAATAGAAATTCCCATAGTTTAAGGGTCTAGATATGGTAAGAGAACTAAATATTATTAGTGGCCGGGCCAGCACAGTGGGGGTTGGTCGGCTAGAAGTTGTTGATTCCTAAGTAAGGGGACACTAGACCGGTCTTGACATACTCCCTCAGGAATTTGCCATAAGCAGCGTGCTTAGCCTTGGTCGCCGACTTGTGTTTACCAGCCGGGCTTTTATCGATGCCAACCGCATGCGGAATCAAGCTGGCAATCCTCGGGTTGACTCCTTTCTTACAGAAAGGGCACCTGAGATCCCCAAGTCAAGTGCGGAAAGGGATTATCCCGCTCTTGAGCTTCTTCATGACATGGCGGCTCTTGTTGTCCCTGGTCTCCTTGTCAGAGTCCATCTCACTTGAATCCACCTGTAATGTATGGAATGCAAACCGAAATGAGCAAAATAATAAATATATATTCCTTCCACCATTCCGAGTTACTTTCGATGCAATAACATGTCTATACAGGTTCAGCAGTTCATTACGGCCGTCTCCCCAGCTCGCTCCTAAAGTAATGTGGTTTGTGTTCTTGATAATTTATTAATAAATAAATACTGTGGATTCATTCAGAACAGACTAGATCTCTCCATGTACCGGTTCGTACGTTGCATCTAATCATTAGGACTAGATTTTTTTATGACGCCAAGATAGATTAAGCTCGAGCAGAAAATATGAAACATGTAGAAATAGATGTACCTCCGGGTACACGAGCGGAGCATGTTCGTCGAACTCCACACCCTCATCGGGGCCTCCGAAGTCGTCAGCACCGGCGAGTACATGGTCCCCCAAGGGGTTGAACTGCACGACCTCCTCGCCTTGTGCTGCGTGATGCTCCTCTAGATTTGCCGCTTGAAGCACCACCCCGGCGGCGATGCCCGCACACTCACCCCCACGCACTGGTTTCATGGAGAAGGTTCGTGCAAGTACGTTCAAGATTGTGGGGTTTTACTAGATAGGGAAGAGAGCGTAGTGGATGAGTGCGAATGGAGGACCCGATAGGCTGGGTTTTTTAATGCGGGGACGTTTAGGCCTCCTTGAGGGCCCCGGTAGGCAGCTCTTTCGGCTGCGGCTGTCGCGTGGAAGGTTCATGTGGTGGGGGTCTGTCAGAAGTGCGAGTGCAGGCGCACTACATAGTAAAACTGGTATAGCCCGTGGGCCATGGATGACCAGTTGCCGTGTGGTAAACTTGTAGCCTTTGCAGACTAGATTAAACGTGACATGACCACTCGACGAATTTTTCCATGGATGGCATCGTGTTCCTTCTTGTAGAAGTCTTGTTGAGGGAGACGTCCGTGCTGTCTCGCGCTGTCCTATGAAGGGCACAACATGTGCAACGAGCCTCGTTGGATCACACAGGATCAATAGTGGGTGCACACGATCCGCGTGACAACTGTGACAACCAATCATGGCGTAGCAGACAGAGTGGGCACAGGTTTGGGCTTCTACGAAAGAGAGAGAGGGGGCAAAACTGGGTAGTATCAAAAAACCAAGGGCAAAGCTGAGTAGTATAAAAATGTAAAGTGAGTGTCTTTTACAATGAAATACATCGTGACATACATCAAATTATGCCAAGATAGATCCACTAGAGTTCATTGCATGCGTGTTCTTTCCACAAACCACATATGTATCCACTAGAGTCATTGCATGTCTGTTCCTATCATGAACCACATATGGATCCACTAGTGTTCATTGCATGTGTGTTCTTTCCACAAACCACATATGTATCCACTATAGTAATTGCATGTGTGTTCTTTTCACAAACCACACATGGATCAACCAATGTCATTGCATGTGTGTTCTTTCCACAAACCACATATGGATCCACCAATGTCATTGCATGTGTGTTCTTTTTCCACAAACCACATGGATCAACCAATGACATTGAATGTGTGTTCTTTTCACAAACCACACATCGATCAACCAATGACATTGCATGTGTGTTCTTTTCACAAACCACACATGGATCCACCAGGGTTCACTACATGTGTGTTCTTTCCACAAACAACTTATGGATCCACCAATGTCATTGCATGTGTGTTCTTTTCCACAAACCACACATGGATCAACCAATGGCATTGCATGTGTGTTCTTTTCACAAACCACATATGGACCCACTTGAGTCATTGCATGTGTGTTCTTTCCACAAACCACACATGGATCAACCAATGTCATTGCATGTGTGTTCTTTTCCACAAACCACACATGGATCAACCAATGTCATTGCATGTGTGTTATTGTCACAAACCACAACAGGATCAACCAATGTCATTGCATGTGTGTTCCTGTCAGGAACCACATATGGATCCACTAGAGTCATTGCATGTGTGTTCTTTTCACAAACCACATATGGAACCACTTGAGTCATTGCATGTGTGTTATTTCCACAAACCACACATGGATTAACCAATGGAATTGCATGTGTGTTATTGTCACAAACCACATATGGATCAACTAGAGTCATTGCATGTGTGTTCTTTTAACAATCCACATATGGATCAACCAGTGTCATTGCAAGTGTGTTCCTGTCATGAACCACATATGGATCCACCAGTGTTCATTGCATGTGTGTTCTTTCCACTAACCACATATGTATCCACTAGAGTCATTGCATGTGTGTTCTTTTCACAAACCACACATGGATCAACCAATGTCATTGCATGTGTGTTCTTTCCACAAACCACACATGGATCAACCAATGTCATTGCATGTGTGTTCTTTTCCACAAACCACACATGGATCAACCAATGTCATTGCATGTGTGTTCCTATCATGAACCACATATGAATCCACCAGTGTTCATTGCATGCGTGTTCTTTCTACAAACCACATATGGATCCACTAGAGTCATTGCTTGTGTTTTTTCAGAAACCACAGATGGAGCAACCAATGTCATTGCTTATGTGTTCATTGCACAAACCACATATGGATCAACCAGTGTTCATTGCATGTGTATTCTTTTCCACAAACCACATATGTATCCACTAGAGTCATTGCATGTGTGTTCCTTTCACAAACCACACATGGATCAACCAATGTCATTGCATGTGTGTTCTTTCCACAAACCACATATGGATCCACCAATGTCATTGCATGTGTGTTCTTTTCCACAAACCACATATGGATCAACCAATGTCATTGCATGTGTGTTCTTTCCACAAACCACATATGGATCAACCAATGTCATCGCATGTGTGTTCTTTTCACAAACCACGCATGGATCAACTACTAGAGTCATTGCATGTGTGTTCTTTCTACTAACCACATATGTATCCACTAGAGTCATTGCATGTGTGTTCTTTTTACAAACCACACATGGATCAACCAATGTCATTGCATGTGTTCTTTTCACAAACCACACATGGATCCACCAGAGTCATTACATGTGTGTTCCTTCCACAAACCACATATGGATCAACCAGTGTCATTGCATGTGTGTTCTTTCCACAAACCACATATGGATCAACCAATGTCATTGCATGTGTGTTCTTTCCACAAACCACATATGGATCCACTAGAGTCATTGCATATGTGTTCTTTTCGCAAACCACATATGGACCCACTAGAGTCATTGCATGTGTGTTCTTATACTAAAACCTGCACTAGAGTCATTGCATGTGTGTTGCTGTCATGAAGCATATATGGATCCACCAGTGTAAATTGCATGTGTGTTCTTTCCACTAACCGCATATGTATCCACTAGAGTCATTGCATGTGTGTTCTTTTTACAAACCACACATGGATCAACCAATGTCATTGCATGTGTGTTCTTTCCACAAACCACATATGGATCCACCAATGTCATTGCATGTGTGTTCTTTCTACAAACCACATATGGATCCACTAGAGTCATTGCATGTGTGTTCTTTTCACAAACCACATATGGACCCACTTGAGTCATTGCATGTGTGTTCTTTCCACAAAGCACACATGGATCAACCAATGTCATTGCATGTGTGTTCTTTTCCACAAACAACACATGTATCAAACAATGTCTTTGCATGTGTTTTATTGTCACAAACCCCAACAGGATCAACGAATGTCAGTGCATGTGTGTTCCTGTCATGAACCACATATGGATCCACTAGACTCATTGCATGTGTGTTCTTTTCACAAACCACATATGGACCCACTTGAGTCATTGCATGTGTGTTCTTTCCACAAACCACACATGGATTAACCAATCGCATTGCATGTGTGTTATTGTCACAAACCACATATGGATCAACTAGAGTCATTGCATGTGTGTTCTTTTCACAAACCACACATGGATCAACCAATGTCATTGCATGTATGTTCTTTCCACAAACCACACATGGATCAACCAATGTCATTGCATGTGTGTTCTTTTCCACAAACCACACATGGATCAACCAATGGCATTGCATGCGTGTTCTTTTCACAAACCACACATAGATCACCCAATGGCATTGCATGTGTGTTCTTTTCACAAACCACGTATGGACCCACTTGAGTCATTGCTTGTGTATTCTTTCCACAAACTACACATGGATCAACCAATGTCATTGCATGTGTGTTCTTTTCCACAAACCACACATGGATCAACCAATGTCATTGCATGTGTGTTATTGTCACAAACCACAACAGGACCAACCAATGTCATTGCATGTGTGTTCCTGTCATGAACCACATATGGATCCACTAGAGTCATTACATGTGTGTTGGTTTCACAAACCACATATGGACCCACTTGAGTCATTGCATGTGTGTTCTTTCCACAAACCAAACATGGATTAACCAATGGCATTGCATGTGTGTTATTGTCACAAACCACATATGGATCAACTAGAGTCATTGCATGTGTGTTCTTTTAACAAGCCACAAATGGATGAACCAGTGTCATTGCATGTATGTTCCTGTCATGAACCACATATGGATCCACCAGTGTTCATTGCATGTGTGTTCTTTCCACTAACCACATATGTATCCACTTGAGTCATTGCATGTGTGTTCTTTTCACAAACGACACATGGATCAACCAATGTCATTGCATGTGTGTTCTTTCCACAAACCACACATGGATCAACCAATGTCATTGCATGTGTGTTCTTTCCACAAACCACACATGGATCAACTAATGTCATTGCATGTGTGTTCTTTTCCACAAACCACAGATGGATCAACCAATGTCATTGCAGGTGTGTTCCTGTAATGAACCACATATGAATCCACGAGTGTTCATTGCATGTGTGTTCTTTCTACAAACCACATATGGATCCACTAGAGTCATTTCATGTGTTTTTTTCACAAACCACACATGGATCAACCAATGTCATTGCATGTGTGTTCATTTCATAGACCACATATGGATCAACCAGTGTTCATTGGATGTGTATTCTTTTCCACAAACTACATATGTCTCCACTAGAGTCATTGCATGTGTGTTCTTTTCACAAACCACACATGGATCAACCAATGTCATTACATGTGTCTTCTTCTTACAAACCACACATGGATCAACCAATGTCATTGCATGTGTTTTCTTTTTACGAACCACACGTGGATCCAACAGAGTCATTGCATGTGTGTTCTTTCCACAAACCACACATGGATCAACCAGTGTCATTGCATGTGTGTTCTTTCCACAAACCACATATGGATCAACCAATGTCATTGCATGTGTGTTCTTTCCACAAACCACATATGGATCCACTAGAGTCATTGCATGTGTGTTCTTTTCACAAACCACATATGGACCCACTAGAGTCATTGCATGTGTGTTCTTATACTAAAACCAGCACTAGAGTCATTGCATGTGTGTTCCTGTCATGAACCACATATGGATCAACCAATGTCATTGCATGTGTGTTCTTTTCACAAACCACACATGGATCCACCAGAGTCATTATATGTGTGTTCTTTCCACAAACCACATATGGATCAACCAGTGCCATTGCATGTGTGTTCTTTCCACAAACCACATATGGATCCACCAATGTCATTGCATGTGTGCTATTTTCCACAAACCACACATGGATCAACCAATGTCATTGCATGTGTGTTCTTTCCACAAACCACATATGGATCCACCAATGTCATTGCATGTGTGTTCTTTTCCACAAACCACATATGTATCCACTAGAGTCATTGCATGTGTGTTCCTGTCATGAATCACATATGGATCCACCAGTGTTCATTGCATGTGTGTTCTTTCCACAAACCACATATGGATCCACTAGATTCATTGCATTTGTGTTATTTTCACAAACCACATATGGATTGTAACATCCCAAAACTTCAATCCAAGCTTATCATGATCAAATCATCCAAAATATGGGGTTAACAAAAACTTTTCCAAATAGGAGTTGTTTGGAATTGCCATGATTGTGTGATCCTTTGCTTCTAAAATGTTTCTTAGGTGATTTAAACATCATCTACATCATTCCCAAACTTTTCCTAAAAGAAATCAAATAAAAAAGAATTAAAATGAAGGAATGGTCATTTGGACAAATTTAACTCTCATGCCTACTTTGGCTATTCCTAGTATTCAATTCTTAACAGAAACAATTCTTGATCTTTGCACCCCTTGCTAGTACACATCATGACGTAGCAAGGCACATCTTTTGATCTTCTAAAAACATTCTGGAAACTATTTTAAATGGTAGTTCAAAATTGAATCTAATGCATATGCATAGATCACCCCTATTTCAAAAACCATGTATTTGAGCTCCATTTTCAAAACCCTTGCAACCAGAGACTACCTAGAACTAGTGGAGATCACTCAAAATTTTTGAACTCAAAATTCAAACTTTGGTCTCTTGCGGCCATTTCATCGAACAGGTGGCAGACACAGATCAAACAATTGTTAAAACACTATAGTGTGCAGTGCTTCTTGTCACCATTTGGGCCTAACTCGGTCCCCTTGTCCCCCCAGCTCAAACCCCGGCCCTAGCTCTCTCTCCCTCTCCCCTAGCTGCTCCAGTGCCAAGCCGCCCGACGCCATGCGCCAGGTCGACCATGGACAGCTCGCACAAAGCCGCCCCGCGCTCTCCTTCGCCCGCTGGCAGATAGGCGCCATCACACCGCACCGCCTCGACCAGCCCCCGACCAAAATCGAGCGGAGGACTACCCCCAGTTGCTCGCGCCCATGTATCTGTCCGCCATGCCGATCACCCCGGAGAGCCGCGCCCGCCAGAGCAGCACCAGCCTCGCCAAGACCTAGCCTTGCATGGCAGCACCCGCAGCAGGCCCAACAACCGCCCAGACATCCTTGTTCGCAGCCTCGCGACCAGCAGCCCCGAGGAACCGCGTCGAACACCGCCGCCCGCGCCCAGTGCATTGCCCGCTCCCGACCAATAGAGATAGCCCCTTGTCGCGCCATCAAGCCATAGCGGATCGCCAGGAGACCGGCCACCGTCCGCCTACCTTTCCCATGCCCTTAGCTCGCTGTGTCGTCGCCCACGTCAAGCTCTGCCCATGCCGCTCTACACCCTTCGCTCGCCTATATAAGGAGGCCTCCCCAGCAAGCTCTCTTCACACCATTCCACTCCCCTCACCTCTCTGAACCTCAACCACCCCTCGCCGAAGCAAGTGGAGCAGCAGCTCGCCGGAATGGGAGCCGGAGCCGCCGCCTCTGGAGAAGAAGAGTGCCGTTGATTCTGGCCACCCCAAGCTCCGCCGCGACCACGCCTTGCCTCGCCGTAGTCTTCCACTTTGTTCGCCCCCATCGCCGACCTTGCTGGAGCCCCGGTACGCCCCCACTGCACCCTCACCGACCGTGCTAGGGTTAGCTCCCGTCGTGTCCTGTTCCAACGAGGACGATAGGTGTGAGCCGTCGATCTGTCCTCTAATCGCACGGCCACATTTCATCCATAGCCCTTCGGTACCCCCCTGTTCCACTGACGGGTGGGGCCCTCACTTAAGCCAGCCCGCGACGCTGCGCGGAGCGCAGTGGGGCCGGCCCATTTCGTTCCCGCGCACGTTTTAAATTCAAATCTAGGTTTTTCTTTTTAGTTAGAATATAGTTTCTGTCCAGTGTTTCAAAATTCAATTCTGGGAGTTTGACAAATCCAAATTACATGAAACTAATTTTGTCTGAAAGGTATTGAAATGCTCTATCCAGGCCTATTGGATTTAATTCATTTAGAGTTATAGATTTCTCCTAATAAAAATAAGAAGACAGAAGCTTTTGCAACTTGAAACATTTTTGTAAAATCAACCAAGTTAGCTTTTGAGTTGATTCCAACTCTCAAAAATCACATTTCATCATATCTATCCAAATATGTAATAATATTAAGGTTTAAAGGCAGTGACTTTGGACTAGTACCAAAATAATGCTATATAGGCATTTCTAGTCACTTTAAATCATTAAATAATAAACTTAAACCAAAGTAATATTGATCCAACCTTTAAATCTCATTCCCACATGTTAGAATATGTGGTGAGGACATGTGTCCACATGATCCCATATTTGGTGGTGAATATTAAAGTGTAGTTAATATTTCAATGAGTACTTTTCCAAAATAAAAAGGTTGAAACTATTGAATTAAAACTTGTGATGTTTGGGATGATAATAGATCATCACTTGTGTGGTTTAGAATACTACTTAGCCTAAGTTAAGTATTGCTTGGTGATTGTGCACTCCCTATGTATTTCTAGACGCTAGTACCGACCAAGCCTTCGAGGAGGAGGAGTTCTACCAAGAAGAAGAAGAAAACTTCAACCACTGCACCAACCAAGGCAATCTATTAGTGGCAAGCTAACCGTTGCAAACATGCTTTAGTAAGCTCTTGTAGCAAGCTAGAATAAAACTAGATAGTTTAGTAAAGATGCCTTAAGCATACTTTGATCACACCCCCTTAGGTTACACAAAGTTCTTTAATTAATTTTGAAGGTAGCATAAAGAGTATAAAACTTGACCTAATTAGAAACCCTTAGATGTCATTCTATGGCATGAGATTGATCCCACCTTTCCACCTTAGTGAACACTCTTAACCTAGTGTTTTAGAATAGATCAAACTTGAGTCACTTTAGATGGGAACACTTGGTGAAACTGAGTTATGAAAACCTTGGAATGATGAGTCATTCTATTGAGATGTTTTGACATGTGTTGAGAAACACAATTGGTTTATGATGATGAAAATGATGAGGCATGAGCCTTAACCCTTTTTATAAAACTGATGGTTGGATTCGATGCGATACCATTCCAAATTTACTGTACAACCACATTACCTGAATTGGGTAAGGCTTAGCTGGAAATTTATATGCATTAGTATTAGTTCCCTCACGGGAGAGGTTTGAGCTGAGGCTACCTCTCAATGATGTCCACCTATGCAGTGCCCAAGATGACTGATGGTCATGGTTGGGAGGCCATGCTCATAGGAGAGGTGCTTGTACTAGGGTGTGTAAAGGGAAGGTTATGTTTGATTATCTGCATACTAAGTATGATGATTCAGGGTTATCCCTGACAGATGTATCGAATCTTGTGGTGAAAGTGTACCACCTCTGCAGAGTGTCAAACTATTCGAATAGCCGCGTCCGCGGTTATGGATAGTTGGAATGGCCATACTGTTTCGTTGTCAGATGTTTTCTAAATGACTTGAAATGAATGATGAACTTTGACTTGACCACAACAGGGTTGTGTAGAGGATAATAGCTTCCCAACTTAAGTGATTCTAGACTTTTATTTTATCTTTTCTTGCTTCAGAACTCAGCTTAGGTTTCAAACTTAACTTGATAGTTATTCTTTAAATTCAGCACTTTAACTTAGAATGGTAACCCTTGTTAGTAGTAGTTTGCGAGTACTTAAAGAGTACTCATGGCTTTTGTCCCTGGCTATTATCATGGCTAGACTATGAAGGAGATTATCAAGATGATGGTCAGCAGGACGGCTATGATAACTAGGACTATCTGCCTTCGTCAGCATTGCCTGTGCCCCTGAAGATGGACCCCACCGCTACGCTATCGTTTATTTCCGCTGCTTGTTGTATTAAAGACTGGATCATGAGATCCTTATTTGTGTAAAACCTTATGTATGGTTTGTAATGGATGATGTACTATGATATCCAATCCGTTATGTCTCGCAAAAATGGTAATCCTGGGATTGCGAGGTATGGCATAACGGGCATCTGGGATTAAAAACCCGGGTGTTGACAAGTTGGTATCAGAGCCATCCTGACTATAGGAGACCCTAGTTAGAATGGACGTCCAAACCCAAAAACTTAGCTTCAAAACCAAAGTGAGTATTTACAAAAAACTATTTCCCCTCTTACCCTTGTGAACTCATTCTTTCTCAAAAATACATGTTCCTCAAAAAAATTCTTACATTACTACTAAAAATTTGACACACTTGATCACTTCACTAATTTCCTCATCCTAAATCCTTGTAGATGGAGACTCAGTTTAGCAAGTTTTACCAGTTGGGAAACGGAGGTCAGCTGATCTTCGAGAGGGATCTGGATTCACTGTCAGAATTTCTGGGACGCCCACATCCGGAGTTTCTGGGAGCTCAACTTCCAGGACCCCCAAGAGGAGACCTACAATGGCTAGTCACCGCAGATCTTCGAGGAAGCATTGAAGCACCAACTTTGGGAAGAATTCAGTTCTCCGTGAGAGAGAACAACTGGCTAGATGGATTAGCCAGGGCAATGCATGAAGCTCTCGCACGTCTATGTGCCCTCAGCGTCAACAAGATTCAAGGAACCCGTTTTGCCCACTATGCAAGACGCGACTTCATGGGAATGCCGATGGAGATGCCAAGTCACCCAGAGTTGAGGCGCCAAGTGGAGAACCTTGACTTCTTGCTTCATGACCGACAGCAGGAATTGGACAATGCCAGAGAGTTAGCCATCCAGAACCGTGCTATTGCCGACCAGAAGGCTCAGACTTTCACACTGCTCGTCCAAGATCGCCAGTCTCTTCGTCGCCAGCGTGCAAAGAAGGATCGCACCATCGCCCGTCTTTGCAAGAAGGTGGCCGACCTCGAGAAGACCATCAAGGAGCAGGAAGCTCAGCTTGCCGCCAAGGAAGAAGATGATGAAGGAGAAGACATCCAGGGAGATATGGATTCGTACCTCAGCAACGATGACGATTTTCTGGCAGAGGATGCTGTGGACTTCTACACTGATTGTATCGTAGTTTGCAGAATGGTTCTTCAAACCATCTGTTTTCCCTTTGATTGTTGTGGTGTGTTGTATCGTGTGCTTGCCTGCATGAATGAAAATGAAGTTAGTTGAAAAACCAGAGTCTAACTCAAAGTTGTAGCTTTGAAAACCCAAAACCATGAACCTTAGAATTTCCCTCTTACCCCTATATCTATCTCAATCTTCAGATGACTCGTGGAAACCAAGGAGGGAGCAGCTCATCGCAGGACCCAATGCTGCAGATCTTGCAGAATCTCATCGCGGACCGTGAAGCAAGCAGGGCCGAACGTCAAGCCAACTTAGCAACATTGCAGCAGATCGCCCAAATGGCTCTCAACAACCAAGGATATGGAAATCAGGATCACCATGGATCTAAACTAAAAAACTTTCAAAACACCAATCCCACAATCTTCAACCAATCTGAAAACCCATTAGATGCTGATGACTAGTTACAGACCATGGAAAACAACCTAGAAGTTGCAGGAGTTGATGAGAATGAGAAAGTTCTCTTCGCCACTCACTATCTGGCAGGAGATGCAAGAGCTTGGTGGAATAGCGTCCGCAACATGAACCATGGCCAGGTGATGACCTGGGAAGCATTCAAGGTCAAGTTCAGCCGCACCCACGTGCCGCAAGGTCTTGTCAACAGGATGAGAGATGAATTCCGTGAACTGAAGCAAGGAAGATTGACTGTAGTAGAGTACCGTGACAAATTGTTGTCACTTGCCAGATATGCACCGGATGAAATCAACACGGAGGCCAAGAAGAAAGAGAGATTCTTAAACGGACTACATGATGAGATGCAGACTGTCCTCGTCAACATCCGTTTCCAGGATCTTGAAGAGCTAGTCGACTCTGCCATTCAGATGGAAGGGAAGATTAACCAGGCAAACGACAACCGCAAGCGTCGTATGATGCAGCAGTCTGGATCCAGTAGTCACCAGAAGTACCGTCCCAACCCCTCACCAGGATATGCACCAAGGAACAACCGACCCCCGAATTCTCGCCCAAGCTACCCTAACCACAGCGGAGGAAATGTGAAGCCCGGAGGAAACAATCACAACTCCGGCAATGCCAACAACTTCAACAGTGCCCCTCCCAAGAGCAATAACAACAACACTGCCCCCAGAACTGGCAGCAATGTTGTACCTGTTGCAGTCAAGGACAAGTCCCAGATCACTTGTTTCGAGTGTGGAGTGAAAGGTCACTACTCCAATGAGTGTCCCAAGAAGACTGCCGCCAATGCCCCTGTGAATGCCCCAGCTCAGCAGCAGTGTCGTGTTCAACCAGGCAGGAGATTTGCCCAAGGGAACCCGCACAACCGCAACGGTCGTCTCTTCCACATGAACGCAGAAGAAGCCCAGGAAGCACCAGATGTAGTGCTGGGTATGTTTTCTGTCAACTCAGTTTTAGCAAGAGTATTGTTTGATTCTGGAGCATCGCATTCATTTTTCACCGAAGAATTTGTATGCACTAGTAAGATTCGCCCAACCAACCTGAAGCATGTCATGATAGTTCAAATCCCCGGTTCAACAACAAAAGCTAGAAAAATTTGCAAAGCTGTACCTATCAGAATACATGGGATAGATTTTTATGCCAACCTAATTATACTTGGAACCAAAGGTTTGGAAGTAGTACTAGGTATGGACTCGATGTCAAGGCATAAAGGACTGATAGACTGTGCTAAGAAAGCCATCACCATGAACAGTAGTTCTGGAGTAACAGTAGAGCATATCTCTGAAACCTTACCCCGTCAATTCAAATGCAACAAAAGTGTAGCCCTGCCTACCATTGACCAAGTCAGAGTAGTCTGTGAATACCCCAACGTATTCCTAGATGAATTGCCAGGTATGCCCCCGGATAGGGATATAGAGTTCATTATCGAACTAATCCCCGGAACCGGACCGATAGCCCAGAGACCCTATACCATGAACCCCTCGGAGTTAGTAGAACTGAAGAAGCAGTTGGATGCCATGTTAGCAACAGGCTTGATTCAGCCAAGCGCATCGCCATGGAGATCACTAGTATTATTCATTGACAAGAAGGATGGAGGCAACCGTCTGTGTACAGACTACAGAAAGTTGAATGATGTCACCATCAAGAACAAGTACCCCTTGCCAAAGTTAGAGGATCTATTTGATCAGTTGACTGGAGCTCAGGTATTCTCAAAGATTGATCTTAGGACTGGTTATCACCAACTTAAGATTCGTGCAACGGATATTCCGAAGACCGCCTTTACTACTCGCTATGGTTTATACGAGTATACGGTTATGTCTTTTGGATTAACCAATGCCCCTGCTTATTTCATGAATCTCATGAATAAGATCTTTATGAATTTCTTAGATAAGTTTGTAGTTGTGTTTATCGATGACATCCTTATCTACTCCAAGTCAGAAGGAGAGCATGAGTAACATCTGAGAATCAACCTAGAAACCCTGAGAGAGCATCAGTTATATGCCAAGTTCAGCAAGTGCGAGTTTTGGCTGAAAGAAGTAGGATTCCTAGGACATATTGTATCTGCCGGAGGAGTCTCTATTGATCCCAGCAAGATCAAAGATGTCGAAGAATGGGAAGCCCCAACAAATCAAACCCAAGTTCGTTCATTTCTCGGATTAGCAGGATATTACCGCAAATTCGTAGAAGGATTCTTGAGCATAGCCCGACCAATGACCCAATTATTGAAGAAGGACAAGAAGTTTGAATGGACAGACAAGTGTGAAGCCAGTTTCCAGGAGCTGAAGAAGAGATTGATATCATCCCCAATTTTGATCATGCCAGACATCAAGAAGCCGTTTGATGTGTATTGTGATGCATCCAAGATTGGTCTAGGATGTGTATTGATGCAAGAAGGCAAAGTCATCGCGTATCTGTCTCGACAACTGAAGCAGCATGAGCAGAACTATCCGACCCATGATCTTGAGCTAGCAGCTATGGTTCTAGCGTTGAAGACATGGCGTCATTATTTGATGGGTAATCGTTGTGAGATTTACTCAGATCATAAGAGCTTGAAGTATATCTTCACCCAGAAGGAGTTGAATATGAGGCAAACAAGATGGATAGAGTTAATCAAGGATTATGACCTTGACATTCACTATCACCCCGACAAAGCCAACGTGGTAGCGGATGCTCTTAGCAGATTGGCGTGTAGGCTTAACAACATGATCAAAGAGAAGCAACCAAGTTTGTATGAGGAGTTGGAGCAGTTCAGGACTGAGTTAGTTAGCAAAGGATTCCTAGCTAGCATTGAACTTCAACCCACGTTGATTAGCCAAATCAAGGAAGCTAAAAAAGGGAAAGAAAGTATTGACGGAATCAAACGTCGTATTGGTACAGGCAAAGTACCTGGATTCACTGAAGACGAAGAAGGTGTACTGTGGTACAAGGGACATATCTGTGTACCAGCAGATTCGGAGCTGAAGGAAATTATCATGAAGGAAGCTCATGATACTCTTTATTCTATCCAACCCGGAGGAACAAAGATGTATCAGGATTTGAAAGAGCAATTTTGGTGGCACAAGATGAAGAGAGAGATCGGGAGCTACGTCGCCAAATGTGACATTTGTCAAAGAGTCAAGGCAGAGCATCAGAGACCTGTAGGATTGTTGCAACCATTGCAGATTCTGGAATGGAAATGGGATTCCGTCGGAATGGATTTTATCACCGGTTTACCTACTTCTAGTAAGGGAAATGACTCAATCTGGGTCATAGTTGATAGACTATCCAAGGTAGCCCACTTCATACCAGTCAAGACAACCTACCAGAGTGCAAAGCTAGCAGAGCTGTACATTCCTAGAATTGTTAGTCTGCATGGAACCCCCAAGACCATCGTATCAGATCGAGGAACTCAGTTTACTTCAAGATTTTGGCAGAAAGTTCAGGAAGGTTTAGGAACCAAGTTGAATTTCAGTACCGCTTATCACCCGCAAACCGATGGACAGACTGAGAGAGTCAACCAGATCTTGGAGGATATGCTTAGAGCTTGTGTGTTGGAATACGGATCAAAATGGGAAGACTGCCTGCCCTTCGCAGAATTCTCATATAACAACAGTTATCAAGCTAGTTTGCAGATGGCACCCTTTGAATTCCTATACGGAAGAAAGTGTCGTACCCCTTTGAATTGGTCGCAAGTAGGAGAGAGTCGGATCTTTGGACCCGACATTCTCCGAGAAGCAGAAGAGAAAGTTCACAAAGATTGTGAGCACCTCAAGACCACCCAATCCAGATAGAAGAGCTATGCTGACAAGAGAAGAAGAGACCTGACTTTCAATGTCGGAGATTTCGTATATCTCAAGGTTTCACCATTGAAGGGAACTCAACGCTTTAGTCTGAAGGGAAAGTTAGCTCCCAGATATATCGGACCTTTCAAGATTCTGAACCGCCGAGGAGAAGTATCGTATCAACTGGAACTGCCTGAAGAGATGTCAGCCATCCACAATGTGTTCCATATCTCGTTACTTCGCAAATTCTTGGAAGTGCCTGAGAAGACTGAAGTTTTCAAGAATATCGATCACAGAGTAGTGGAAATCAACAATGACCTGACCTATCGGGAAGTACCCATCCGTATCTTAGAAGAAGCCTACAGAACCACCAGGACCAGGAGTATCAAGTTTCTCAAGATTCAGTGGAGCAACCATACCGAGGAGGAAGCCACTTGGGAGCGCGAGGATTACATTAGGACAGAGTTCCCAAATCTTTTTAGTTCCTAGTTTTCTTATAAATCTCGGGACGAGATTTTATTTAAGGGGGGAAGGTTTGTAACATCCCAAAACTTCAATCCAAGCTTATCATGATCAAATCATCCAAAATATGGGGTTAACAAAAACTTTACCAAATTTAAAATGAAAGCATTCATATATGTGTGCATTTAAAATAGGAGTTGTTTGGAATTGCCATGATTGTGTGATCCTTTGCTTCTAAAATGTTTCTTAGGTGATTTAAACATCATCTACATCATTCCCAAACTTTTCCTAAAAGAAATCAAATAAAAAAGAATTAAAATGAAGGAATGGTCATTTGGACAAATTTAACTCTCATGCCTACTTTGGCTATTCCTAGTACTCAATTCTTAACAGAAACAATTCTTGATCTTTGCACCCCTTGCTAGTACACATCATGAGGTACCAAGGCCCACCTTTTGATCTTCTAAAAACATTCTGGAAACTATTTTAAATGGTAGTTCAAAATTGAATCTAATGCATATGCATAGATCACCCCTATTTCAAAAACCATGTATTTGAGCTCCATTTTCAAAACCCTTGCAACCAGAGACTACCTAGCACTAGTGGAGATCACTCAAAATTTTTGAACTCAAAATTCAAACTTTGGTCTCTTGCGGCCATTTCATCGAACACGTGGCAGACACAGATCAAACAATTGTCAAAACACTATAGTGTGCAGTGCTTCTTGTCACCATTTGGGCCTAACTCGGTCCCCTTGTCCCCCCAGCTCAAACCCCGGCCCTAGCTCTCTCTCCCTCTCCCCTAGCTGCTCCAGTGCCAAGCCGCCCGACGCCATGCGCCAGGTCGACCATGGACAGCTCGCACAAAGCCGCCCCGCGCTCTCCTTCGCCCGCTGGCAGACAGGCGCCATCACACCGCACCGCCTCGACCAGCCCCCGACCAAAATTGAGCGGAGGACTACCCCCAGTTGCTCGCGCCCATGTCTCTGTCCGCCATGCCGATCACCCCGGGGCGCCGCGCCCGCCAGAGCAGCACCGGCCTCGCCAAGCCCTAGCCTTGCGTGGCAGCACCCGCAGCAGGCCCAACAACCGCCCAGACATCCTTGTTCGCAGCCTCGCGACCAGCAGCCCCGAGGAACCGCGTCGAACACCGCCGCCCGCGCCCAGTGCACCGCCCGCTCCCGACCAATAGAGATAGCCCCTTGCCGCGCCATCAAGCCATAGAGGATCGCCAGGAGACCGGCCACCATCCGCCTACCTTGCCCATGCCCTTAGCTCGCTGTGTCGTCGCCCACGTCGAGCTCTGCCCATGCCGCTCTGCACCCTTTGCTCGCCTATATAAGGAGGCCTCCCCAGCAAGCTCTCTTCACACCATTCCACTCACCTCACCTCTCTGAACCTCAACCACCCCTCGCCGGAGCAAGTGGAGCAGCAGCTCGCCGAAATTGGAGCCGGAGCTGCCGCCTCTGGAGAAGAAGAGTGCCGTTGATTCCGGCTACCCCAAGCTCCGCCGCGACCACGCCTCGCCTTGCCGTCGTCTTCCACTTTGTTCGCCCGCATCGCCGACCTTGCTGGAGCCCCGGTACGCCCCCACTGGACCCTCACCGACCGCGCTAGGGTTATCTCCCGTCGTGTCCTGTTCCGACGAGGACGATAGTTGTGAGCCGTCGATCTGTCCTCTAATCGCACGGCCACATTTCGTCCATACCCCTTCGGTACCCCCTGTTCCACTGACGGGTGGGGCCCTCACTTAAGCCAGCCCGCGACGCTGCGCGGAGCACAGTGGGCCGGCCCATTTCGTTCTCGCGCACGTTTTAAATTCAAATCTAGGTTTTTCTTTTTAGTTAGAATATAGTTTCTGTCCAGTGTTTCAAAATTCAATTCTGGGAGTTTGACAAATCCAAATTACATGAAACTAATTTTGTCTGAAAGGTATTGAAATGCTCTATCCAGGCCTATTGGATTTAATTCATTTAGAGTTATAGATTTCTCCTAATAAAAATAAGAAGACAGAAGCTTTTGCAACTTGAAACATTTTTGTAAAATCAACCAAGTTAGCTTTTGAGTTGATTCCAACTCTCAAAAATCACATTTCATCATATCTATCCAAATATGTAATAATATTAAGGTTTACAGGCAGTGACTTTGGACTAGTACCAAAATAATGCTATATAGGCATTTCTAGTCACTTTAAATCATTAAATAATAAACTTAAACCAAAGTAATATTGATCCAACCTTTAAATCTCATTCCCACATGTTAGAATATGTGGTGAGGACATGTGTCCACATGATCCCATATTTGGTGGTGAATATTAAAGTGTAGTTAATATTTCAATGAGTACTTTTCCAAAATAAAAAGGTTGAAACTATTGAATTAAAACTTGTGATGTTTGGGATGATAATAGATCATCACTTGTGTGGTTTAGAATACTACTTAGACTAAGTTAAGTATTGCTTGGTGATTGTGCACTCCCTATGTATTTCTAGACGCTAGTACCGACCAAGCCTTCGAGGAGGAGGAGTTCTACCAAGAAGAAGAAGAAGAAAACTTCAACCACTGCACCAACCAAGGCAAGCTATTAGTGGCAAGCTAACCGTTGCAAACATGCTTTAGTAAGATCTTGTAGCAAGCTAGAATAAAACTAGATAGTTTAGTAAAGATGCCTTAAGCATACTTTGATCACACCCCCTTAGGTTACACAAAGTTCTTTAATTAATTTTGAAGGTAGCATAAAGAGTATAAAACTTGACCTAATTAGAAACCCTTAGATGTCATTCTATGGCATGAGATTGATCCCACCTTTCCACCTTAGTGAACACTCTTAACCTAGTGTTTTAGAATAGATCAAACTTGAGTCACTTTAGATGGGAACACTTGGTGAAAATGAGTTATGAAAACCTTGGAATGATGAGTCATTCTATTGAGATGTTTTGACATGTGTTGAGAAACACAATTGGTTTATGATGATGAAAATGATGAGGCATGAGCCTTAACCCTTTTTATAAAACTGATGGTTGGATTCGGATGCGATACCATTCCAAATTTACCGTACAACCACATTACCTGAATTGGGTAAGGCTTAGCTGGAAATTTATATGCATTAGTATTAGTTCCCTCACGGGAGAGGTTTGAGCTGAGGCTACCTCTCAATGATGTCCACCTATGCAGTGCCCAAGATGACTGATGGTCATGGTTGGGAGGCCATGCTCATAGGAGAGGTTCTTGTACTAGGGTGTGTAAAGGGAAGGTTATGTTTGATTATCTGCATACTAAGTATGATGATTCAGGGTTATCCCTGACAGATGTATCGAATCTTGTGGTGAAAGTGTACCACCTCTGCAGAGTGTCAAACTATTCGAATAGCCGCGTCCGCGGTTATGGATAGTTGGAATGGCCATACTGTTTCGTTGTCAGATGTTTTCTAAATGACTTGAAATGAATGATGAACTTTGACTTGACCACAACAGGGTTGTGTAGAGGATAATAGCTTCCCAACTTAAGTGATTCTAGACTTTTATTTTATCTTTTCTTGCTTCAGAACTCAGCTTAGGTTTCAAACTTAACTTGATAGTTATTCTTTAAATTCAGCACTTTAACTTAGAATGGTAACCCTTGTTAGTAGTAGTTTGCGAGTACTTAAAGAGTACTCATGGCTTTTGTCCCTGGCTATTATCATGGCTAGACTATGAAGGAGATTATCAAGATGATGGTCAGCAGGACGGCTATGATAACTAGGACTATCTGCCTTCGTCAGCATTGCCTGTGCCCCTGAAGATGGACCCCACCGCTACGCTATCGTTTATTTCCGCTGCTTGTTGTATTAAAGACTGGATCATGAGATCCTTATTTGTGTAAAACCTTATGTATGGTTTGTAATGGATGATGTACTATGATATCCAATCCGTTATGTCTCGCAAAAATGGTAATCCTGGGATTGCGAGGTATGGCATAACGGGCATCTGGGATTAAAAACCCGGGTGTTGACAAGTTGGTATCAGAGCCATCCTGACTATAGGAGACCCTAGTTAGAATGGACGTCCAAACCCAAAAACTTAGCTTCAAAACCAAAGTGAGTATTTACAAAAAACTATTTCCCCTCTTACCCTTGTGAACTCATTCTTTCTCAAAAATACATGTTCCTCAAAAAAATTCTTACATTACTACTAAAAATTTGACACACTTGATCACTTCACTAATTTCCTCATCCTAAATCCTTGTAGATGGAGACTCAGTTTAGCAAGTTTTACCAGTTGGGAAACGGAGGTCAGCTGATCTTCGAGAGGGATCTGGATTCACTGTCAGAATTTCTGGGACGCCCACATCCGGAGTTTCTGGGAGCTCAACTTCCAGGACCCCCAAGAGGAGACCTACAATGGCTAGTCACCGCAGATCTTCGAGGAAGCATTGAAGCACCAACTTTGGGAAGAATTCAGTTCTCCGTGAGAGAGAACAACTGGCTAGATGGATTAGCCAGGGCAATGCATGAAGCTCTCGCACGTCTATGTGCCCTCAGCGTCAACAAGATTCAAGGAACCCGTTTTGCCCACTATGCAAGACGCGACTTCATGGGAATGCCGATGGAGATGCCAAGTCACCCAGAGTTGAGGCGCCAAGTGGAGAACCTTGACTTCTTGCTTCATGACCGACAGCAGGAATTGGACAATGCCAGAGAGTTAGCCATCCAGAACCGTGCTATTGCCGACCAGAAGGCTCAGACTTTCACACTGCTCGTCCAAGATCGCCAGTCTCTTCGTCGCCAGCGTGCAAAGAAGGATCGCACCATCGCCCGTCTTTGCAAGAAGGTGGCCGACCTCGAGAAGACCATCAAGGAGCAGGAAGCTCAGCTTGCCGCCAAGGAAGAAGATGATGAAGGAGAAGACATCCAGGGAGATATGGATTCGTACCTCAGCAACGATGACGATTTTCTGGCAGAGGATGCTGTGGACTTCTACACTGATTGTATCGTAGTTTGCAGAATGGTTCTTCAAACCATCTGTTTTCCCTTTGATTGTTGTGGTGTGTTGTATCGTGTGCTTGCCTGCATGAATGAAAATGAAGTTAGTTGAAAAACCAGAGTCTAACTCAAAGTTGTAGCTTTGAAAACCCAAAACCATGAACCTTAGAATTTCCCTCTTACCCCTATATCTATCTCAATCTTCAGATGACTCGTGGAAACCAAGGAGGGAGCAGCTCATCGCAGGACCCAATGCTGCAGATCTTGCAGAATCTCATCGCGGACCGTGAAGCAAGCAGGGCCGAACGTCAAGCCAACTTAGGAACATTGCAGCAGATCGCCCAAATGGCTCTCAACAACCAAGGATATGGAAATCAGGATCACCATGGATCTAAACTAAAAAACTTTCAAAACACCAATCCCACAATCTTCAACCAATCTGAAAACCCATTAGATGCTGATGACTAGTTACAGACCATGGAAAACAACCTAGAAGTTGCAGGAGTTGATGAGAATGAGAAAGTTCTCTTCGCCACTCACTATCTGGCAGGAGATGCAAGAGCTTGGTGGAATAGCGTCCGCAACATGAACCATGGCCAGGTGATGACCTGGGAAGCATTCAAGGTCAAGTTCAGCCGCACCCACGTGCCGCAAGGTCTTGTCAACAGGATGAGAGATGAATTCCGTGAACTGAAGCAAGGAAGATTGACTGTAGTAGAGTACCGTGACAAATTGTTGTCACTTGCCAGATATGCACCGGATGAAATCAACACGGAGGCCAAGAAGAAAGAGAGATTCTTAAACGGACTACATGATGAGATGCAGACTGTCCTCGTCAACATCCGTTTCCAGGATCTTGAAGAGCTAGTCGACTCTGCCATTCAGATGGAAGGGAAGATTAACCAGGCAAACGACAACCGCAAGCGTCGTATGATGCAGCAGTCTGGATCCAGTAGTCACCAGAAGTACCGTCCCAACCCCTCACCAGGATATGCACCAAGGAACAACCGACCCCCGAATTCTCGCCCAAGCTACCCTAACCACAGCGGAGGAAATGTGAAGCCCGGAGGAAACAATCACAACTCCGGCAATGCCAACAACTTCAACAGTGCCCCTCCCAAGAGCAATAACAACAACACTGCCCCCAGAACTGGCAGCAATGTTGTACCTGTTGCAGTCAAGGACAAGTCCCAGATCACTTGTTTCGAGTGTGGAGTGAAAGGTCACTACTCCAATGAGTGTCCCAAGAAGACTGCCGCCAATGCCCCTGTGAATGCCCCAGCTCAGCAGCAGTGTCGTGTTCAACCAGGCAGGAGATTTGCCCAAGGGAACCCGCACAACCGCAACGGTCGTCTCTTCCACATGAACGCAGAAGAAGCCCAGGAAGCACCAGATGTAGTGCTGGGTATGTTTTCTGTCAACTCAGTTTTAGCAAGAGTATTGTTTGATTCTGGAGCATCGCATTCATTTTTCACCGAAGAATTTGTATGCACTAGTAAGATTCGCCCAACCAACCTGAAGCATGTCATGATAGTTCAAATCCCCGGTTCAACAACAAAAGCTAGAAAAATTTGCAAAGCTGTACCTATCAGAATACATGGGATAGATTTTTATGCCAACCTAATTATACTTGGAACCAAAGGTTTGGAAGTAGTACTAGGTATGGACTCGATGTCAAGGCATAAAGGACTGATAGACTGTGCTAAGAAAGCCATCACCATGAACAGTAGTTCTGGAGTAACAGTAGAGCATATCTCTGAAACCTTACCCCGTCAATTCAAATGCAACAAAAGTGTAGCCCTGCCTACCATTGACCAAGTCAGAGTAGTCTGTGAATACCCCAACGTATTCCTAGATGAATTGCCAGGTATGCCCCCGGATAGGGATATAGAGTTCATTATCGAACTAATCCCCGGAACCGGACCGATAGCCCAGAGACCCTATACCATGAACCCCTCGGAGTTAGTAGAACTGAAGAAGCAGTTGGATGCCATGTTAGCAACAGGCTTGATTCAGCCAAGCGCATCGCCATGGAGATCACTAGTATTATTCATTGACAAGAAGGATGGAGGCAACCGTCTGTGTACAGACTACAGAAAGTTGAATGATGTCACCATCAAGAACAAGTACCCCTTGCCAAAGTTAGAGGATCTATTTGATCAGTTGACTGGAGCTCAGGTATTCTCAAAGATTGATCTTAGGACTGGTTATCACCAACTTAAGATTCGTGCAACGGATATTCCGAAGACCGCCTTTACTACTCGCTATGGTTTATACGAGTATACGGTTATGTCTTTTGGATTAACCAATGCCCCTGCTTATTTCATGAATCTCATGAATAAGATCTTTATGAATTTCTTAGATAAGTTTGTAGTTGTGTTTATCGATGACATCCTTATCTACTCCAAGTCAGAAGGAGAGCATGAGTAACATCTGAGAATCAACCTAGAAACCCTGAGAGAGCATCAGTTATATGCCAAGTTCAGCAAGTGCGAGTTTTGGCTGAAAGAAGTAGGATTCCTAGGACATATTGTATCTGCCGGAGGAGTCTCTATTGATCCCAGCAAGATCAAAGATGTCGAAGAATGGGAAGCCCCAACAAATCAAACCCAAGTTCGTTCATTTCTCGGATTAGCAGGATATTACCGCAAATTCGTAGAAGGATTCTTGAGCATAGCCCGACCAATGACCCAATTATTGAAGAAGGACAAGAAGTTTGAATGGACAGACAAGTGTGAAGCCAGTTTCCAGGAGCTGAAGAAGAGATTGATATCATCCCCAATTTTGATCATGCCAGACATCAAGAAGCCGTTTGATGTGTATTGTGATGCATCCAAGATTGGTCTAGGATGTGTATTGATGCAAGAAGGCAAAGTCATCGCGTATCTGTCTCGACAACTGAAGCAGCATGAGCAGAACTATCCGACCCATGATCTTGAGCTAGCAGCTATGGTTCTAGCGTTGAAGACATGGCGTCATTATTTGATGGGTAATCGTTGTGAGATTTACTCAGATCATAAGAGCTTGAAGTATATCTTCACCCAGAAGGAGTTGAATATGAGGCAAACAAGATGGATAGAGTTAATCAAGGATTATGACCTTGACATTCACTATCACCCCGACAAAGCCAACGTGGTAGCGGATGCTCTTAGCAGATTGGCGTGTAGGCTTAACAACATGATCAAAGAGAAGCAACCAAGTTTGTATGAGGAGTTGGAGCAGTTCAGGACTGAGTTAGTTAGCAAAGGATTCCTAGCTAGCATTGAACTTCAACCCACGTTGATTAGCCAAATCAAGGAAGCTAAAAAAGGGAAAGAAAGTATTGACGGAATCAAACGTCGTATTGGTACAGGCAAAGTACCTGGATTCACTGAAGACGAAGAAGGTGTACTGTGGTACAAGGGACATATCTGTGTACCAGCAGATTCGGAGCTGAAGGAAATTATCATGAAGGAAGCTCATGATACTCTTTATTCTATCCAACCCGGAGGAACAAAGATGTATCAGGATTTGAAAGAGCAATTTTGGTGGCACAAGATGAAGAGAGAGATCGGAAGCTACGTCGCCAAATGTGACATTTGTCAAAGAGTCAAGGCAGAGCATCAGAGACCTGTAGGATTGTTGCAACCATTGCAGATTCTGGAATGGAAATGGGATTCCGTCGGAATGGATTTTATCACCGGTTTACCTACTTCTAGTAAGGGAAATGACTCAATCTGGGTCATAGTTGATAGACTATCCAAGGTAGCCCACTTCATACCAGTCAAGACAACCTACCAGAGTGCAAAGCTAGCAGAGCTGTACATTCCTAGAATTGTTAGTCTGCATGGAACCCCCAAGACCATCGTATCAGATCGAGGAACTCAGTTTACTTCAAGATTTTGGCAGAAAGTTCAGGAAGGTTTAGGAACCAAGTTGAATTTCAGTACCGCTTATCACCCGCAAACCGATGGACAGACTGAGAGAGTCAACCAGATCTTGGAGGATATGCTTAGAGCTTGTGTGTTGGAATACGGATCAAAATGGGAAGACTGCCTGCCCTTCGCAGAATTCTCATATAACAACAGTTATCAAGCTAGTTTGCAGATGGCACCCTTTGAATTCCTATACGGAAGAAAGTGTCGTACCCCTTTGAATTGGTCGCAAGTAGGAGAGAGTCGGATCTTTGGACCCGACATTCTCCGAGAAGCAGAAGAGAAAGTTCACAAAGATTGTGAGCACCTCAAGACCACCCAATCCAGATAGAAGAGCTATGCTGACAAGAGAAGAAGAGACCTGACTTTCAATGTCGGAGATTTCGTATATCTCAAGGTTTCACCATTGAAGGGAACTCAACGCTTTAGTCTGAAGGGAAAGTTAGCTCCCAGATATATCGGACCTTTCAAGATTCTGAACCGCCGAGGAGAAGTATCGTATCAACTGGAACTGCCTGAAGAGATGTCAGCCATCCACAATGTGTTCCATATCTCGTTACTTCGCAAATTCTTGGAAGTGCCTGAGAAGACTGAAGTTTTCAAGAATATCGATCACAGAGTAGTGGAAATCAACAATGACCTGACCTATCGGGAAGTACCCATCCGTATCTTAGAAGAAGCCTACAGAACCACCAGGACCAGGAGTATCAAGTTTCTCAAGATTCAGTGGAGCAACCATACCGAGGAGGAAGCCACTTGGGAGCGCGAGGATTACATTAGGACAGAGTTCCCAAATCTTTTTAGTTCCTAGTTTTCTTATAAATCTCGGGACGAGATTTTATTTAAGGGGGGAAGGTTTGTAACATCCCAAAACTTCAATCCAAGCTTATCATGATCAAATCATCCAAAATATGGGGTTAACAAAAACTTTACCAAATTTAAAATGAAAGCATTCATATATGTGTGCATTTAAAATAGGAGTTGTTTGGAATTGCCATGATTGTGTGATCCTTTGCTTCTAAAATGTTTCTTAGGTGATTTAAACATCATCTACATCATTCCCAAACTTTTCCTAAAAGAAATCAAATAAAAAAGAATTAAAATGAAGGAATGGTCATTTGGACAAATTTAACTCTCATGCCTACTTTGGCTATTCCTAGTACTCAATTCTTAACAGAAACAATTCTTGATCTTTGCACCCCTTGCTAGTACACATCATGAGGTACCAAGGCCCACCTTTTGATCTTCTAAAAACATTCTGGAAACTATTTTAAATGGTAGTTCAAAATTGAATCTAATGCATATGCATAGATCACCCCTATTTCAAAAACCATGTATTTGAGCTCCATTTTCAAAACCCTTGCAACCAGAGACTACCTAGCACTAGTGGAGATCACTCAAAATTTTTGAACTCAAAATTCAAACTTTGGTCTCTTGCGGCCATTTCATCGAACACGTGGCAGACACAGATCAAACAATTGTCAAAACACTATAGTGTGCAGTGCTTCTTGTCACCATTTGGGCCTAACTCGGTCCCCTTGTCCCCCCAGCTCAAACCCCGGCCCTAGCTCTCTCTCCCTCTCCCCTAGCTGCTTCAGTGCCAAGCCGCCCGACGCCATGCGCCAGGTCGACCATGGACAGCTCGCACAAAGCCGCCCCGCGCTCTCCTTCGCCCGCTGGCAGACAGGCGCCATCACACCGCACCGCCTCGACCAGCCCCCGACCAAAATTGAGCGGAGGACTACCCCCAGTTGCTCGCGCCCATGTCTCTGTCCGCCATGCCGATCACCCCGGGGCGCCGCGCCCGCCAGAGCAGCACCGGCCTCGCCAAGCCCTAGCCTTGCGTGGCAGCACCCGCAGCAGGCCCAACAACCGCCCAGACATCCTTGTTCGCAGCCTCGCGACCAGCAGCCCCGAGGAACCGCGTCGAACACCGCCGCCCGCGCCCAGTGCACCGCCCGCTCCCGACCAATAGAGATAGCCCCTTGCCGCGCCATCAAGCCATAGAGGATCGCCAGGAGACCGGCCACCATCCGCCTACCTTGCCCATGCCCTTAGCTCGCTGTGTCGTCGCCCACGTCGAGCTCTGCCCATGCCGCTCTGCACCCTTTGCTCGCCTATATAAGGAGGCCTCCCCAGCAAGCTCTCTTCACACCATTCCACTCACCTCACCTCTCTGAACCTCAACCACCCCTCGCCGGAGCAAGTGGAGCAGCAGCTCGCCGAAATTGGAGCCGGAGCTGCCGCCTCTGGAGAAGAAGAGTGCCGTTGATTCCGGCTACCCCAAGCTCCGCCGCGACCACGCCTCGCCTTGCCGTCGTCTTCCACTTTGTTCGCCCGCATCGCCGACCTTGTTGGAGCCCCGGTACGCCCCCACTGGACCCTCACCGACCGCGCTAGGGTTATCTCCCGTCGTGTCCTGTTCCGACGAGGACGATAGTTGTGAGCCGTCGATCTGTCCTCTAATCGCACGGCCACATTTCGTCCATACCCCTTCGGTACCCCCTGTTCCACTGACGGGTGGGGCCCTCACTTAAGCCAGCCCGCGACGCTGCGCGGAGCACAGTGGGCCGGCCCATTTCGTTCCCGCGCACGTTTTAAATTCAAATCTAGGTTTTTCTTTTTAGTTAGAATATAGTTTCTGTCCAGTGTTTCAAAATTCAATTCTGGGAGTTTGACAAATCCAAATTACATGAAACTAATTTTGTCTGAAAGGTATTGAAATGCTCTATCCAGGCCTATTGGATTTAATTCATTTAGAGTTATAGATTTCTCCTAATAAAAATAAGAAGACAGAAGCTTTTGCAACTTGAAACATTTTTGTAAAATCAACCAAGTTAGCTTTTGAGTTGATTCCAACTCTCAAAAATCACATTTCATCATATCTATCCAAATATGTAATAATATTAAGGTTTACAGGCAGTGACTTTGGACTAGTACCAAAATAATGCTATATAGGCATTTCTAGTCACTTTAAATCATTAAATAATAAACTTAAACCAAAGTAATATTGATCCAACCTTTAAATCTCATTCCCACATGTTAGAATATGTGGTGAGGACATGTGTCCACATGATCCCATATTTGGTGGTGAATATTAAAGTGTAGTTAATATTTCAATGAGTACTTTTCCAAAATAAAAAGGTTGAAACTATTGAATTAAAACTTGTGATGTTTGGGATGATAATAGATCATCACTTGTGTGGTTTAGAATACTACTTAGACTAAGTTAAGTATTGCTTGGTGATTGTGCACTCCCTATGTATTTCTAGACGCTAGTACCGACCAAGCCTTCGAGGAGGAGGAGTTCTACCAAGAAGAAGAAGAAGAAAACTTCAACCACTGCACCAACCAAGGCAAGCTATTAGTGGCAAGCTAACCGTTGCAAACATGCTTTAGTAAGATCTTGTAGCAAGCTAGAATAAAACTAGATAGTTTAGTAAAGATGCCTTAAGCATACTTTGATCACACCCCCTTAGGTTACACAAAGTTCTTTAATTAATTTTGAAGGTAGCATAAAGAGTATAAAACTTGACCTAATTAGAAACCCTTAGATGTCATTCTATGGCATGAGATTGATCCCACCTTTCCACCTTAGTGAACACTCTTAACCTAGTGTTTTAGAATAGATCAAACTTGAGTCACTCTAGATGGGAATACTTGGTGAAAATAAATTGTGAAAACCTTGGAATGATGAGTCATTCTATTGAGATGTTTTGACATGTGTTGAGAAACACAATTGGTTTATGATGATGAAAATGATGAGGCATGAGCCTTAACCCTTTTTATAAAACTGATGGTTGGATTCGGATGCGATACCATTCCAAATTTACCGTACAACCACATTACCTGAATTGGGTAAGGCTTAGCTGGAAATTTATATGCATTAGTATTAGTTCCCTCACGGGAGAGGTTTGAGCTGAGGCTACCTCTCAATGATGTCCACCTATGCAGTGCCCAAGATGACTGATGGTCATGGTTGGGAGGCCATGCTCATAGGAGAGGTGCTTGTACTAGGGTGTGTAAAGGGAAGGTTATGTTTGATTATCTGCATACTAAGTATGATGATTCAGGGTTATCCCTGACAGATGTATCGAATCTTGTGGTGAAAGTGTACCACCTCTGCAGAGTGTCAAACTATTCGAATAGCCGCGTCCGCGGTTATGGATAGTTGGAATGGCCATACTGTTTCGTTGTCAGATGTTTTCTAAATGACTTGAAATGAATGATGAACTTTGACTTGACCACAACAGGGTTGTGTAGAGGATAATAGCTTCCCAACTTAAGTGATTCTAGACTTTTATTTTATCTTTTCTTGCTTCAGAACTCAGCTTAGGTTTCAAACTTAACTTGATAGTTATTCTTTAAATTCAGCACTTTAACTTAGAATGGTAACCCTTGTTAGTAGTAGTTTGCGAGTACTTAAAGAGTACTCATGGCTTTTGTCCCTGGCTATTATCATGGCCAGACTATGAAGGAGATTATCAAGATGATGGTCAGCAGGATGGCTATGATAACTAGGACTATCTGCCTTCGTCAGCATTGCCTGTGCCCCTGAAGATGGACCCCACCGCTATGCTATCGTTTATTTCCGCTGCTTGTTGTATTAAAGACTGGATCATGAGATCCTTATTTGTGTAAAACCTTCTGTATGGTTTGTAATGGATGATGTACTATGATATCCAATCCGTTATGTCTCACAAAAATGGTAATCCTGGGATTGCGAGGTATGGCATAACGGGCATCTGGGATTAAAAACCTGGGTGTTGACATGGATCCACCAATGTCATTGCATGTGTGTTCTTTCCATGGACCACATATGGATCCACCAATGCCATTGCATGTGTGTCCTTTCCACTAACCACACATGGATCCACTAGAGTCATTGCATGTGTGTTCTTTCCACAAACCACTTACGGATCCACTAGAGTCATTGCATGTGTGTGTTCTTTTCCACAAACCACATATGGTTTAACCAATGACATTGCATGTGTGTTCTTTTAACAACCTACATATGGATCAACCAGTGTCATTGCATGTGTGTTCCTGTCATGAACCACATATGGATCCACCAGTGTAAATTACATGTGTGTTCTTTCCACTAACCACATATGTATCCACTAGAGTCATTGCATGTGTGTTCTTATTACAAACCACACATGGATCAACCAATGTCATTGCATGTGTGTTCTTTCCACAAACCACATATGGATCCACCAATGTCATTGCATGTGTGTTCTTTCTACAAACCACATATGGATCCACCAATGTCATTGCATGTGTGTTCTTTCCACAAACCACATATGGATCCACCAATGTCATTGCATGTATGTTCTTTTCACAAACCACACATGGATCAACCAATGGCATTGCATGTGTGTTATTTTCACAAAGCACACATGTATGAACCGATGGCATTGCATGTGTGTTCTTTTCACAAACCACATATGGATCAACCAGTGTCAGTGCATGTGTGTTCTTTTGACAAACCACATATGGATCAACCAATGTCATTGCATGTGTGTTCTTTGCACAAACCACATATGGACCCACTAGAGTCATTGCACGTGTGTTCTTATACTAAAACCAGCGCTAGAGTCATTGCATGTGTGTTCCTGTCATGAACCACATATGGATCAACCAGTGTTCATTGCATGTGTGTTCTTTCCACTAACCACATATGTATCCACTAGAGTCATTGCATGTGTGTTCCTTTCACAAACCACACATGGATCCACTAGAGTCATTGCATGTGTGTTCTTTTCACAAACCACATATGGATCAACCAATGTCATTGCATGTGTGTTCTTTTCCACAAACCACACATGTATCCACTAGAGTCATTGCATGTGTGTTCTTCTCACAAACCACACATGGATCCACCAGAGTTCACTGCATGTGTGTTCTTTTCACAAACCACACCTGGATCCACAAATGTCAATGCATGTGTGTTATTTTCCACAAACCACATGGATCAACCAATGTCATTGCATGTGTGTTCTTTCAGAAAACAACATATGGATCAACCAATGTCATTGCATGTGTGTTCTTTCTACAAACCACATATGGATCCACTAGAGTCATTTCATTTGTGTTCTTTTCACAAACCACATATGGACGCACTTGAGTCATTGCATGTGTGTTCTTTCCACAAACCACACATGGATTAACCAATGGCATTGCATGTGTGTTATTGTCACAAACCACATATGGATCAACCAATGTCATTGCATGTGTGTTCCTATCATGAACCACTAACCACATATGGATTCACCAGTGTCATTGCATGTGTGTTCTTTTCACAAACCACACATGTATCCACTAGAGTCATTGCATGTGTGTTCTTTTCACAAACCACACATGGATCAACCAATGTCATTGCATGTGTGTTCTTTCCACAAACCACATATGGACCCACCAATGTCATTGCATGTGTGTTCTTTTCCACAAACCACACATGGATCAACCAATGTCATTGCATGTGTGTTCTTTCCACAAACCCCATATGGATCCACCAATGTCATTGCATGTGTGTTCTTTTCCATAAACCAAATATGTATCCACTAGAGTCATTGCATGTGTGTTCCTGTCATGAACCACATATGGATCCACCAGTGTTCATTGCATGTGTGTTCTTTCCACAAACCACATATGGATCCACTAGAGTCATTGCATGTGTGTTCTTTTTACAAACCACATATGGATCCTCAAATGTCATTGCATGTGTGTTCTTTTCCACAAACCACATGGATCAACCAATGGCATTGCATATGTGTTCTTTTCACAAACCATACATGGATCAACCAATGGCATTGCATGTGTGTTCTTTTCACAAACCACACATGGATCCACTAGAGTCATTGCATGTGTGTTCTTTCCACAAACCACATATGGATCAACCAGTGTCATTGCATGTGTGTTCTTTCCACAAACCACATATTTGTCAACCAATGTCATTGCATGTGTGTTCTTTCCACAAACCACATATGGATCCACTAGAGTCATTGCATGTGTGTTCTTTTCAGAAACCACATATGGACCCACTAGAGTCATTGCATGCATGTTCTTATACTAAAACCAGCATTAGAGTCATTGCATGTGTGTTCTTTTCACAAACCACACATGGATCCACTAGTGTTCATTGCATGTGTGTTCTTTCCACAAACCACACATGAATCCACCAGAGTAATTGCATGTGTGTTCTTTTTGCAAACCACACATGGATCAACCAATGTCATTGCATGTGTGTTCTTTCCACAAACCACATATGGATCCACCAATGTCATTGCATGTGTGTTCTTTTCCACAAACCACATGGATCAACCAATGGCATTGCATGTGTGTTCTTTTCACAAACCACACATGGATCAACCAATGGCATTGAATGTGTGTTCTTTTCACAAACCACACATGGATCCACCAGTGTTCACTGCATGTGTGTTCTTTCCACAAACCACTTATGGATCCACCAATGACATTGCATGTGTGTTCTTTTCCCCAAACCACATGGATCAACCAATGTCATTGCATGTATGTTCTTTTCACAAACCACACATGGATCAACCAATGGCATTGCATGTGTGTTATTTTCACAAAGCACACATGTATGAACCGATGGCATTGCATGTGTGTTCTTTTCACAAACCACATATGGATCAACTAGTGTCAGTGCATGTGTGTTCTTTTGACAAACCACATATGGATCAACCAATGTCATTGCATGTGTGTTCTTTGCACAAACCACATATGGACCCACTAGAGTCATTGCACGTGTGTTCTTATACTAAAACCAGCGCTAGAGTCATTGCATGTGTGTTCCTGTCATGAACCACATATGGATCAACCAGTGTTCATTGCATGTGTGTTCTTTCCACTAACCACATATGTATCCACTAGAGTCATTGCATGTGTGTTCCTTTCACAAACCACACATGGATCCACTAGAGTCATTGCATGTGTGTTCTTTTCACAAACCACATATGGATCAACCAATGTCATTGCATGTGTGTTCTTTTCCACAAACCACACATGTATCCACTAGAGTCATTGCATGTGTGTTCTTCTCACAAACCACACATGGATCCACCAGAGTTCACTGCATGTGTGTTCTTTTCACAAACCACACCTGGATCCACAAATGTCAATGCATGTGTGTTATTTTCCACAAACCACATGGATCAACCAATGTCATTGCATGTGTGTTCTTTCAGAAAACAACATATGGATCAACCAATGTCATTGCATGTGTGTTCTTTCTACAAACCACATATGGATCCACTAGAGTCATTTCATTTGTGTTCTTTTCACAAACCACATATGGACGCACTTGAGTCATTGCATGTGTGTTCTTTCCACAAACCACACATGGATTAACCAATGGCATTGCATGTGTGTTATTGTCACAAACCACATATGGATCAACCAATGTCATTGCATGTGTGTTCCTATCATGAACCACTAACCACATATGGATTCACCAGTGTCATTGCATGTGTGTTCTTTTCACAAACCACACATGGATCAACTAGAGTCATTGCATGTGTGTTCTTTTCACAAACCACATATGGATCAACCAATGTCATTGCATGTTTGTTCTTTTCCACAAACCACACATGTATCCACTAGAGTCATTGCATGTGTGTTCTTTTCACAAACTAAACATGGATCCACCAGAGTTCATTGCATGTGTGTTCTTTTCACCAACCACACATGGATCCACAAATGTCATTGCATATGTGTTCTTTTCCACAAACCACATGGATCAACCAATGGTATTGGATGTGTGTTGTTTTCACAAACCACACATGGATCAACGAATGGCATTGGATGTGTATTCTTTTCACAAACCACACATGGATCAACCAATGGCATTGCATGTGTGTTCTTTTCACAAACCACACATGGATCCACCAGAGTCATTACATGTGTGTTCTTTCCACAAACCACATATGGATCAAGAAGTGTCATTGCATGTGTGTTCTTTCCACAAACCACATATGTATCAACTAGTGTCATTGTATGTGTTTTCTTTCCACAAACCACATATGGATCAACCAATGTCATTGCATGTGTGTTCTTTACACAAACCACACATGAATCAAACAATATCATTGCATGTGTGTTATTTCTACAAACCACATAAGATGGGCTCTCACATAAGATCGCGTCTGCTAGAAGCCCCCCTGAAGTAGTTGTCCGATCTGATTGTCGCATATCGTTCGATTGGGGAGCGTGGACGAATAAGATGGTTCTTTGTAAGAGCGATCCGCGAGTAGGCTGTTCCGCGACATGATTGTCCACGCTTATATTTTCACTTATATTACTATTATTTCCACTCCCCTATAGCCTACTAGTAATATCATAGAGCTCGCGAGTGAGCACGTCTACTCCGCAGCCCCCTCTCGCCTCATCCACCACACGTCACTGTGCCTAGACGACACCACCGACTTTTGTGCGCCGTGCCCGGACGACATCTGCCAATTCTCGGGTCGCTACCTTCATGCTAAGAAATCATTTTACAAGCTTTTGAACTTATCCTACATATTCATGCTATTCACCAATCTAACTGCTGATCTTTTTTCCGATTTCTCGACGAACTTCAGATGTGGAAGATGCTGCAGCCCAAGATTCTGGAGATCCTCGCGTGCAACTTCGCAGCGATGTTCCCGCTCGTGTGCTCCCCCCAGAATGCTTTCGCTGTTACTCCTACCACGAGTTCCCGCTCCACGAGCTCGCGTGCCCGCACGGCGCATGCTCCTACACGGAGCCGGGCTGCAACTACATCGGCCCATCGGCAGAGCTCGTCGTCCACCTTGCAGAGGAGCACTTGATCGAAGTGATTAGGATCTCGTATAGGCAAGCCCAACTTCTCCAAGAGCAGGTGCTGTTCACTGACTCGGGACGCCGCCGACTAATTTTCCAAGGGGGACGGCTCTGTTTTCATCCTGACCATCACCGCCGGTGTTCCGGGAACCAGATCCGGGCCCACCTTCGTGTGTGTGGTATGCGTCAGGTCGGTCTCGTGCGCCTGGCGCATATACACGGTGCACATGTGGGTGAACGCCCAGCCACCGTTGTCCGATAGCATTCTTGTGCTAGCCAAGGCGCTGAGCTGCCCGACGCTGTGGGAGGTGGAGTATGCAGACCTAAGGTCGATCCTATGTGTGCCATCTCAGTACCTTGTCGGTGCTGGACCGAACAGGTAGATGCATTTCTACATTTGTATCGAGAAGTCCGACATGAAAATGTAGTACTTATGCTGTTGTTACTGTTAGACTTAAGCGATGCTTCTTAGGTGCGTAGAGCATACGTGTTGTGCGAATGTATCCCAGTTGTAGTTTTTTTAGTACTCCTTAATAATTCGACAAGTTATTGGTCCAATCAGCTTGCTGTTGTCACGTTGCAAAGTCTGGTTGCTCTGGACAGACTGGCAATACCGTGTGCTCCCGCCCTCGCATGTCAGTGTCACGTGTTCCAAGGGCCCACTTGTCAGTGTCACACCCCCTTCTCTTCCTTCCCCTCGAAGCCACTGTCCCAACTTCTCTTCCATCCTGCCACTCCCGTCTGATGGTTGTAATCTGATTTTCATTGGATTGTTTACATGTAATCTACGTTGATAATGCAACATGCAAATGGCACAGACACAATTTCTAAAGTGGAAGCACTCACACACTGCTATTGCACATATTTCTCAATATAGCTCGACAAACCCATTACAATAATTGTACTCGCACTAAGCACAACCGAAATTGCAACCATCCTAAACAACATCTAAACCCACATCAGAACACTGTCGTCGGAGTCCACCTCGATTGGTGGCATCGCCGTTCCCTTCCCAGCGACATCCACTCCCGCCTGTGGCTTACCCTTCGCCAAGGAGGCAACAATGGCATTCTGCACAACTTCGTCCCCGTCGTCCTCCACATCGGAATCGACTATGACGAAGGTGACGGGGTTGGCATGGACCGAGCGCTGTTGTGCCTGGCGGCTCCTGCTCGAGCTCGACGCCGCATCAGTCCTTCTACAGGTAGGAGGGGCCGAGCTCGGATACGTAGCGTCATCGCTCCTCTCAAGAAACCATGGCCATTTGATACTACGATGGTAGGATCTTGGGGTGGATCCGCCATGGCGAGCCCTACCGAAAGCAGTGGAGAGGATGGATCTGTCGGCGCGAGCCATGAAAAGTTCCTAGGAGGGAGTAAGATTGTGGGCCAGGCGTGTCTGGTTCCTAAGCAAGGCCTCCCAGTGATATGTACGCGGGCAAGGTGCCAAAAATTTTGTCCAATGCGCGCGAGAGGGCCTTTGAACCACGAAGGCGCGAGGTTTGGTTAACAAGTCCACACGCTAGGTCCCCCACCTGTTAGCCGAATGTGGACGGTAGGATTCTACCCGAGTTATTAAGTGGGGATAAATCACGCTTCACCACTACCTTGACATCCAAAGGATCCTATTAAGTGGGGAATCAGGGTCGGCTCAACACCGTCAGGCAGGTGCCCCCATCAGGTACCGAAGGGTGCCCTACGATTACTACCCCGATATGCTGTGTTTGCGCGGTGAGAAGATGCCGAGATGGATTTCATGGACCGACGAAAATAGTGCAGGAAAATTCAGCAACTGCAGCATCAGAGCGGTAAGTTCGTACTGTAGGTACAATGGTAACCCAGATTCGGAAAGCGTAATGTAATTCTTTTTTGTTTCCTTCGATCTACTTCGCAGAAAGGGAGGGGGACTGGCTGCGACAAGTTTGTGTGGATCGAAAAGCCACTGACAGGTTTTCACAAAGAGCTTGTTCAGGATCTGCGTGATGCTGTGTGGGACAAGAAAGAGGAGATTCGTGCAATGGAGCGAGAGATCCGGGAGCTTCGCCAGGTGTAGGGGAGGCAGGGCAGGGAGGTGGTGAGACAGACTGGCTCAAGATTAGGCCAGATAGTGGAAACAATTTCCTCATTATCTGGGCATTATCTGTTGCATTTGCAGTTTATGTTGCCATGTCGTTGTCCACCAGCTGAAATAAGTTGCTGCTTCATGGAGTGTAGCAGCCATCTTAGAAATTGTTTTTCATCCCAAAAACTTATCATAAGTGTAATGCCAATAGCAGGGATTTATTAAGCGCCTATAAATAATTCATGTCTGTGCCACTAACACCCATCAATTTTGGAGACCCCTTAACCGCTCAGCTATCGCGATTGTTTAGATAGTAGTGGCACAATCACAATTTTGGATTCAACTAGTGGCGTCGGCCGTATCCAATCCTAAAGTCGCGATACATTTTACTCTGAGTACGGGAGGCAGATTTTTTTGCCCAACAAGTTCCACGCACACAGCTCCAAAGTTTAATCGAACTACATATATAGGTTCAAGTTCAATACACCATTAGGCTTCTACACTGCTAGCCTTCTTTCTCTGCTTGGGTGTCAACTTTCTTCCTCTTGCCTTCACGTCCACTGACTTCTTCATCTCCTGCCTTCTTCCTCTTCCTGGGTGCCAATTTTCTTACCTTCACGTACCCTGCATCTCCGGGTTGAGGGAAGTCAGGCCAATCAGCACCAGAATCTTGTCCAGCATCATCACTCCACTCGTTTTGGTTTTCTTCCCGCAGCAAAATCACTGAGTCAGCTGTCTTGTTTCTTACCTTGCGCTTCCTGTAAAAAAAATAGTACATGGATTACTACCTTATATCTACATACTATAAACAATTTTTTGTGTGAATGTACCATCTCATACTTAGGTTTGGGATCATTAAGGGGACAACCCGCTGCTCTATGGCCTATAAGATGGCAGGTCTTGCATCTGTTTTTGCCCTTCTTGGTAGCACAGAAAGCCGAACCCTTCTTCTCGAGAAAATTCTTAAACCTATTCACCTGAGGTCTTACTCTGCCTGTTTTTGTAACTGGCTGGCAAAGCTCGAAAGACAATTGGACTTGAGGCCACTGAGATGGGTCTGTACATGGCTCGACGGATCCAGCGTACGCAGCTCTGAAATTTTCCATAGAGTAGTAGTCTGACAAATACTGATCCAAATGTGGTAGAGTTCTTTTCTTCACCAAGAAGGCCAAGGCATGGTCGCAAGGTTTCCCGGTATGCTGCCACTCTAAGCAGGTGCATTCTCGCAGCTGGATGTTCACAACATCCCTCTTGCCACTCTTGGATATATCGACCACCTCACAACTGCTGCTGGTTGACGGGAGAACCTTAATATGAGCAAGTCCTCGGCATCTCTTGTGTAGTTGCTGTACAACTAGCGGTAGCATATGTCCTCTAAGTCTCCTACTGATCTCTCTCCTTATATTTAACAGCTTCATGATCATACCACGTATGCTGTCCATCAAGATATGAACAAGACACACTTTTATGTCCTTCATCCAGTTATTCAGGCATTCTGCAAGGTTGTTGTTTATGTAATCAAGTTTGATGTCAGGGTTGAATTGACTCCTCTTCCATAGCTGCGAATGATGGATGGCTAAGTACTCTGGAAGTTCAGGGGCTTCCGCAAAAATCTTGCTCATGAAATATTCGCTGCTACTAGGTTTGTAAACTCTAGCAGCAGGAAACATGTAACGAAATACGCTGGCTGCATAGTGTGAGTACAAGTTGAGCATCATATGGGCATGGCATTCTCTACCTTCAGCTCGCGGGAACACCTCCTTCACTGCATTCATCAGCCCTTTGCATGCATCCGTGGATATAGCCAATGGATCCATGTGGCCTATTGATCTCCTGAGCTGCCTCATAAACCAGACCCAGTTTTCCTCCATTTCTGTTTCAAACAGCCCGAATGCCACTGGGAACATCCAGTTGTGACCATCAAGTGTTGTGGCAGATGGCAGACAGCCTTTCCATTTGCTAGTTAGGACAGTGCTGTCTACACTCAGATACGGCCTACATCCGTCCTTGAATCCCTGGATGCAAGGTTTAAGCGCCATGAAAAATCTTTTGAAATATATTTTACCACGTACTAATTCGGTGTCAATCTCCACAACACTCCCTGGACACCTAGCTTGTACCTCCGCCTTGATGTTATATAGCATCCTGAAGTTATTGGTCCAATCCCTGTGCAAGACCCCCAGAGCTTTCTCTTTACCTTTCCAAACCGTGTAATATGGTAGGACAATGTTGTATTTAGAACCGAGGCTAGTCTGAATGTTCTTTGCGGTCTCCTTAGGGTTATCCTTTAGTATGGACATAGATTGCATAGCCACCCACTCCGTATCAGCCATTGAGGATTTCAGTTTGCTGCCTGTCGGACACATGTGTGGAGGGCCCATTTTGTTCACCTGCAACACATATTCATTTAAAAGATAAGCGGAGTCAACTAGTTGCCAGAAAGATATCGCACATCAATTGTAGTTATAGAGTGAAAAGAGAGAAAGTTCTAATGGTTTGCTGCATTCATTGCCCCAGTACCCTAATTGCCTTCGACGCAGGTAAGGCTCTTGTTGTGATCCTCCATGGACAATGTACCTCGGCCCGTCCATTCATCCACGTTAACTTGCAAACAACCTCATACCTCTGGGCAGTGTTCTTCTGTCGATAAACGTCGAACTCCCCCTTGATACAAAAATGCCGGAACGACATCCTAAACTCATGCATGCTCCTGAACTCGGTGCCGACCGAAATTATAGGATACTCATGGTCATGTTTCATTTCTTCTACTTCAACACCCAAATCATCAACTGGAATACCAGCCTCATCATTAAGTTCCTCGTCTATCTCATCATCACCAGATTCTTGATCCTCTATAGTGCCTTCTTCTTCATCTGATTCAGAATCCTCGCCATCGTCTCTAATGGCTAGTACTGCACACATCATATTGACTCCCATGGGTGGGGCTGCACCATCGTCTCCACCTGGATGGACCGGAACATTGCCCCAATCCACCTCACCGGCAATTCTGTTTTCTCGAAGACACTCGATTGGTTCTGCTGCAACCACATGGGGTGGTCTTACGTTTGCACGCATCCCAGGTACTTCAGTGGACAAACAACGGTCAGAATCAATTTCATCTTGACTATACAGAACCCTCTTGCTCTTCCTATGTACATCCTCCTTCCTGATGTAATCTTTCCAGATGGTATCAGTAGGGCTTGACATCTGTGTTCCATTCCCCATCAAACTAGGCTTTTTGTTGCCGCTCTTGGGTGTGATCTCCTTACTGCCTCCCCTCATGGGTGTTGGCTCCAGGGTGCTGGCATTATTGCCTAACCTCTGCGACGTGTTCTTCTTCGAATTAGCCCTTTTGCTGCTACTATTGGGCGTGTTCTCCTTCCTGCTGGCATTATTGCCTGACCTCAGCGGCGTGTTCCGCTCCAAATTAGCCCTTTTGCTGGTACTATTGGGCGTGTTCTCCTTAATGTTGGCATTATTCCCTGACCTCAGCGGCGTGTTCCGCTCCAAATTAGTATTTTTTCTGCTCCCACTAGGCGTGGTAGCCTCCGTGCTGACCATCTTCGCCTTTTTGCTACCACTCCTAGGAGTGTTCACCACCGTGCTAGCCCTCTTAGCATTTTTGCTGCTACCGTTTGGTGTGGCATTTTGACTGGATCTCAGGGGTGTACTCTACAGCGTGGTGCCTTTTTTCGTGCGACTCTTGGGCATCCTCTTCTCTGGCATGGTCTCCTTGGTGACGTTCTTCTTCGGGGTGCCCTTTCTAGGGATGCTCTTCCTGCTCCTTTTTATGACGCTCCTATGTAAGACTCTCCTCTGTTCGAAGCTACCCTCAGTCGCACCAGCCCTAGTGATGCCATGGATCAGGTCACGCATGCCTTCTAAAAGTCCATCATCTCTATTGTCGATTTCCAATTCCTCTCCAACCATTTGCACTATCAAGTGGAAGCACACTTTACCTCTATAATGTTTCCTTGTAAACGGTACGACTAAATCCCTGGTTTCTTTGACTTCGCTAGCCTTTTTGCTCCTATAACCAAAATATAACAAACGTGCTTCCTGGGAGGACCCCCACATCACCTTCACACGTAACGATGCCATCATGTCAGATAACTCTACCACTTTAGGATCGTATCTGCCAAGGATTACATCAATTTCGTCATAGAATTTTTTTGTGCCATCATTTAATTTTGCAGTATAATCCGCGACACCGATACGAACGATTACTTTGCCATCATCAGGTTTTTCAGTATAGAAACCTCCGAGAGGTTCGAGAGGTGGAGCGGCACCATCAGACCCAGCCCCAATGCCACCGTCGGCATCACCAGCGTCATCGTTAGCTGGATCAACCTCGGTGGAAGTACCAGGACCAGGAGCAAGGCGAGGGCCCTTAGCAGCAGGAGCCACATTACATGGTGGACATGCAGGGGCCCTTCTAACTACAGCCACAATAGGATCAGCTACTGCCATGCCACATCGACGATCAGGAGCAGTTCCCACAATAGCAGTGTTTCGAGTGCTAGCAGAGTCCAGACCATGAGCTAGCTCCAGACCAGCAGCTCGCTGAACCTAAGCACGGGTTCGAGGAGGACACAAGGCATCAGTCTTTGCAACAACAGTGGGGCAGCCTCCGGAAGCCTTAGTTTGCTCAACAGCGGCAAGGATTGGGTCAACAACGGCCAGATCAACAACAACACGAGGACGACCAGTACCAGCAGATTCCAGAGCACGGGTTCACACAACTTAAGGACGGTTTCGAGGAGGAGTAGCACACAAGGTAGCGGTCTTGGCAAGAACAGTGGGGCAACCTCTGAAAGCCTTAGTTTGCTCAATAGCGGCATGGATTGGTTCAGCAACAGCCGGAGCAACAACACCACGGGGACGACCAGTACCAGCAGAATCCAGAGCAGAGTTTTCCACAACAGCAATACGGGGACTCCTACGAGGAGGTTGCCTGACAGAAGCATGTCATGGACGAGGAACCACATTTTTCTCAACAACAGGAGGGGTTCAAGTTAGACCAGCATGTCCAATAATAGCTGGGTGACTCCCAGTAGAAGGAGCCTCCTCATCCAGTATGTTACAAATCAGCATAACCACGCGAAGCCCAGCATGCTGTTTCATCATCCCAATTAGCTGACTGTCACACGCTATAGGAACCTTGAAGCCTCGTTCATCAAGGATGCTGAACCGTGTAGTCTGCTCCGGCCTCATTTCAGCAAGTTCATGCACAGCAGCAACCAAACCAGGGATAGTGCATAACTGCATAGGCGCTACTTCCATCTTCAGATTGTGAGCTTGATTCCACGTGCTCTTCCCATCTGCTAATTTAATGTGGTAGCCACAGATGGTGACCAGAACTGTGTATTTAGGTTCAGTGGAGATCCTACATGGCAGAAAATTGGGGACAAAAGATAAGAATTGTTTGTCAGCGTTGTTCTAGCAAACAATTCTATGTTCGATGTATCTCTGTAATGCCAATAGCCAGCTAGCATTTATAGGTAGTGCGAATAACAAAGAGAAGAGTAGCTCACCCGCAATTAGCCAGAAGTACTTCTTCCTCCGCAAATGGATCCGCCTTCGTGCTGCTCAACTCGTCGGCGGTAGAGGCAGGCTAGATCGTCGCAACGGCTGGCACGACATTCGGCATTAGAGCTCGGTAGCAGCGAGTAGGCGCAGCAACTTGGCGTCGAAAGTCAAATGCCCGAAGAGATCATTCTGGTTGGAGAGGGGATTTCGATGCCGCTGGTGCTAGGGTTCATGCGAAAGGAGGGAGGGAGTGGATTTGTGAATTTGGTCAACGCACCATGCTTCTTTAGTCTCTCGTTTTGCCTACATGGTTGCTGCGTTGGCGCTCGCGTCATGGAAATATTACTGACATGAGGGTCCCGACCGTCTACTTCACGGGGCAGTTTCACGGAATGTTTGGATTTGGTAGGGGTGAGATGAGTTTACATTGAAATGGCCCCTCTCGGTAGTTGGCGGCCCAACATTTCGAAACGCGGCAATTTCAGGCAACTTCGGTACCGCGGAGCACTGGCCCGGGAACTTTGGTACCGCAGACGAACAAGCCCCTCAGTTTCTCACCTGCAAACTAATGGGCAAGTGGAAAAAGCCAATGGCCTCGTGAGAGCTTTAATCACTAGTTTTCTCATAACAAGATTAATTTGGAAGGTAGACAAAAACATAAATGTACTTGGAATAGCATAAGCTAGTAGGTAGGTATGGTGGACTCTTTGGAATAACTTTGTTTTAGGAGTTGGATGCATGAGTGGAACTCATACTTGGTTGTGGAGGCTAACAAAAGACTGGGAGCGACAAACTAAGAGAGCAATAATGTCCATAATCATGTAGAGCAACAAAACATCATTGATCAAAGCATAAAGTGATACTACAAGTTGAAAACTAAAGTATCATAAAGGCTATGGTGACTTGGGATAATCATAACATGGTGTGAACATGTGCCAAGTCAACCCAAATAAAGCATCAAAGGAAAATACCACAATACTATGCTTTAATATGCTAAAACAACGCATGATTCTTCAAAGGCACATTAAACAATCTCAATTGTTTATAACAAGTCATGCTACAGCAAAGACTACTAAGCATAAAGCCAAAACAATATCAAGCATGGCATGACAAGGCATATGCCACAGTCAAAAACAAGCTCTCTTTACCACTTAAGCATGAACTTTCCTACTCTTTTTCCAATCCAAACCAAACTATTTGAAAACCAATGTATGAAAGAGGGGGTCCAACCAATTTATTCAGCAAACTAAGCAAACAAAGCAAACGAAAAACCAAAACCAAAATGAAAAATAAGACTCTCCAAGAACAACACAATTGTGCATGAAACAATAAAAATGAAGTGTTTGGAAGAAACCTGGGATTTTTATTGATGAAGAGGGGGATGCCTTGGGCATTCCCAAGCTTTGATGCTTCTACTTCTTGGATATTTCTTGGCGTGACACGCCTGGCAACCCCAAGCTTGAGCTTTAGTCCATCCTTCATCTCATTACTCATTCCTTCCATACACCTGAAATTTTTCCTTCATTCAAAACTTCACACAATCTTTATTAGCAACATTAGTGCACTCAACATAATATGTCTTTAGGTTCAGTTCCAACACCAATAAAACTTCCATTAAAACACAAGCTACTGTAGCACTTCCCTCAAAAAGCTCAATTCCCCAAAAGAACTCAAAAAGGAACCAACAAGAAGTAAATGCAGAAAATGGCAGAAATCTGTCAAAACAGACCAGCAGGTAAAGATGAATTTTTTCGAAGACCTTCTGTTGCTAAAATCAAAAAGTGTTGAACTAACGAAAGTTAGATAACAACCTGGGGCAGAAGAACAAAAATCCATGCCTCAAAAGTACAGACAGAGATTTTACACAATTTTTTACGGTGAAGCACATAAATCTGTTTTGGGACAGCAACTTTCCCAATCATTACTTCTCTCTCATTTTAGGTTACTCTTGGCACGCAAATAAAAAGGATAAGGAGCGGTTATTACTGAAGTAATAACTTCCAAGACTCATCTAAAACTTTTGGGTTATCTCCCAATAAGTACTTTTCTTTAACGCCTTTAAGTTAGACATAAGAAGCAAGAAAAAGAATCAAGTGTTCTCAAATGAAGAAGCATTAAGAGCAAATTTTGTTTTCATAGGAGAGGCAAAAGAAATCTTCTCTCTCTTCTTAGGGAAGTGTTCTATACCTTTCTTGAGTGGGAGTTGATATTTAATGGTGCCTTCTTTCATATCAATAATGGCACCAACAGTTCTAAGAAAAGGTCTCCCCAAAGTAATAGGACAAGAAGCATTGCATTCAACATCCAAAACATAGAAATCAACAGGGACATAAGCATTGTTAACCATAATAAGAACATCATTAATACTCCCCATGAGTTTCTTTTTAGCATTATCATCAAGTGGGACATTCAAATAACAATCTTCAAGTGGTGGCAAATCAAGCATATCATAAATCCTTCTAGGCATAATAGAAACACTAATATCAAGATCACATAAAGCTTTGAAATCAAAATCATTCACTTTCATATTGATGATGGGTTCCCAACCATCTTCTTGTTTTATAGGAATAGAAGCTTTATGTTTCATCTTTTCTTCTTTAATCTTTATGAGAGCATCAGTAATGTGTTTTGTAAAGGCCATGTTCATAGCACTAGCATTAGGACTTTTAGCAAGCTTTTGTAGGAACTTAATAACTTCAGAGATATTGCAACCATCAAGATCAAAATCATAATTATCATCTAAAGTAGTAGACATGTTCTTTGAAGAATAGTTCAATCCCGCAAAAAAAGTTTGGATGATCATCCAAGTAGTCAGTCCATGAGTGGGACAATTCTTAACCAAAGATTTCATTCTTTCCCAAGCTTGAGCAACATGTTCATTATCAGATTGTTTAAACTTCATTATTTCACTTCTCATAGATATAATCTTAGCAGGAGGATAGTATTTTCCAATGAAAGCATCTTTGCATTTAGTCCAAGAATCAATACTATTTCTAGTTAAGGAATTCAACCATTATTTAGGTTTTCCTCTCAAAGAGAAAGGAAACAATTTAAGCTTAATAATATCTCCATCTATATCCCTATGCTTTTGCATCTCACAAAGTTCAACAAAGTTATTTAGATGGGCAGCAACATCTTCATTACTAATACCAGAAAATTGTTCTCTCATAACAAGATTGAGTAAAGCAGGTTTTATCTCAAAGAAAGTAGCTTCAGGAACAGGTGGAGCAATAGGTGTGCTTATAAAATCATTGTTGTTGGTGCTAGTGAAGTCACACAACTTAGTGTTTTCAAGAGTAGTCATTTTTTTGTGTTTTTAATAAAGAAAGCAAACTAGTAAAACTATTTTTTGTGTTTTTGATAAAGAAACAAGCAAACAAAGCAAAAGTAAACTAAGCAAAACAAAAATAACAAAGTAAAGAGATTGGTTATGAGGGACTCCCCTTGTGAAGATGTCCTTAACTCCCCGGCAACGGTGCTAGAAAAATACTTGCTGACTCGTGTACTAACGAGCTCGTTGGGGAACCCCAAGAGGAAGGTATGATGAGCACAATAGTAAGTTTCCCTCAGTTATGAAACAAAGGTTATCAATCCAGTAGGAGCAATGAAACACCCCAAAGGTGTAGCTAGCTGAACTTTGGCAGGGCGCACTACCGGTGCTAGCAGCAACGTGGAGACCTGCACAACACAACCACAAAACTTTGTCCCCAACTTGCGATGAGGTTGTCAATCTCACCGGTTTTGCTGAAAACAAAGGATTAAACGTATCGAGTGGAAGAAGGTAATAGTTTGCAGAAAGTAAACACAAAACAGTAAACAGTTGATTATAGATTGATAGTAAAAGAAATGACCAGGGTCCATAGTTCACTAGAGGTGGATCTCCTTAAGATAGATAACATGTTGGATGAACAAATTACAGCGGGACAATTGACAAACATCGAGAAAGCATACAAGCATATACTAATCATCTTGACTCCTTTGAGATTCGATTGGGCATTACAACATTATACATAGAACGCCATCCAACTACATCTATGACTAATAATTGTAACATCCCAAAACTTTAATCCAAGGTTATTAAGATCCAAATCAACAAAATTAGGGTTAACAAAAACTTTTCCAATTAAAATTATTAAAGCATTCATTAGTGTGTGCATTTAAATAGGAGTTGATTTGAATTGCCATGATTAAGTGATTCATTGCTTGTAATATGATTCTTAGGTGAAATAAACATCATCTAAATCATTCCCAGACAAATCCCAAAGAAAAACCAATCAAAATGAATAAAAGAAGAGAATGGTCATTTGTGCCATTTTAATCAACATGCCTACTTTGGCTATTCCTAGTACTCAAAACCAAACAGAAACAAATGTGGATCTTTGCACCCCTTGCTAGTACACATAATGATGTACCAAGGCCCACTTTATGATCCGCCAAAAACTTTCAAACACTATTTTTAAATGGCATTTGAAAATTGAATCTAGTTCATATGGGAAGATCCCACTATTTCAAAAACCACTCAAATGAGCTCAAATTTCAAAACCCAAGCACCCACAGAGTCTCAAGCTTATTACTAACACACCTACCAAAAATCTTTTCAAAATTCAAAAGTAAATTTCTTGCGGCCATTTTTACAAACACTTGGCAGACATGAATCAAACTCTAAACCTAGCTCACTGTTTTCTACAGGGTTTTGCCCCCAATTGATCTTCATTTACTCTCTCTGTCTCCACTTGATCCAACCAGAGCCTAAGCACCTCACCCCTTTGTCCCTAGCAGTAGTGCCATGCCACCCCGAGGACATGCTCGCCGGTCTAACTTGCCCTCGCTGCAGCAGACCACCCCTCTCTCTCGCCATGTCTATGAGCTGGCCCGGACCTCACCACCACCCTCTGTCCCCTCCCAGAGCACAACCGAGCCGTGGACCACCCGCAGCGCGCCGCCCCTAGAGTGTCTGCGCCATGCCGAGCACGGGCCAGAGCACCGCGCCCAACACGCGTGCACACACCGCCCCTCGACCGCAGCCCGTGCCCACCGCGTCGCCGTGACCTAGGGAACACCCTAGACATGCCCGTTCACCACCAAATGCACCACAACCACCGTTCGGCGTGAAGACCACCGCCTCTGCCGCTCAGAGCGTGAGCACCGCCCGACCAATTTCCACCGTCCCTAAGCCCGCATTTAAGCCGTAGCGCACCGCCAGGAGACCAGCCACCGTCCCCTACCTCAAGCCACGCCTCTAGCATGTTGTGCAGCCCTCGCCGGAGCTGCCTGCCCATCCCTCTCGGTCGCGTCGTCGAGCTATAAATAGAGGCCACCCCAGCACAATCCACTCACACTATTCCACTCCCCTCACCTCATTGGTCCTTCCCTACCTCTAGCGGGAGCAGCGTGAGCACTTGTTCGCCGAAATTTGGCCAAAGGAGCCCGTGGCAGAAGAGGAGAAGGCGACGTCGATTTCGTCCACCCCCGGAGCTGCCTCGACCACCCCTAAGCTCGTCGTCGTTCACCAGTTTGTTGGCCCCCATCGCCGTCATCGCCGGAGCCCTGGTACGTCCCCTGAGCACCCCCACCGAGCCGCTAGGGTTAGACCTCGCCGGCAACCTGTCCGTCATCGACGACGAGCCCCAGCCGTCGATCTTAGTTCTAATCTAACGGCCCACATCGCCCCGTACCGCTTCGCGTGTAATGAGCCGCTGACCAGTGGACCCCCCTGTCAGTTGTGCCCCGCACCAAGGAGTGCCACTGGGCCGGCCCGTTAGCTTTCCCGCGCGACCCAGTAAATTCAAATTAGGATTTTTCTATTTTAGTTTGAACCTAGTTCTGTCCCTTAGTTTGAAAATCAATTCAGAGACATTTACAAATCCAAATGGAGTGATTCCAATTTTGTTAGAAAGCTACTGAAAAGATCTATCCTAGCACATTGGATTTAATTCAATCAGAGTTAGAGATATCTCCTAGTAGAAATAACAAGACAAAAGCTTTTGCACATTCAAACATTTTTGTAAAATCAACCATGATATCTTTTGAGTTGATTCCAACTCTCAAAAATCACATTTAACCATACCTATCTGAATATGTAATAATATTAAGCTTTACATGCAGTGACTTTGGACTAGTACCAAAATAATGCTATATAGGCATTTCTAGTCACTTTAAATCATTAAATAATGAACTTAAACCCAAGTAATTGTGATCCAACCATTAAATCACATTCCCACATGTTAGAATATGTGGTGATGACATGTGTCCACATGATCCCATATTCTAAGTGGTGAATATTAAATCTTAGTTATTTTTCAATGAGTAGAAATTACTTTTCTAAAATAAAAAGAATGAAACTAGTTAATAAAACCTTGTGATGCTTGTGATGATAATAGATCATCAAATGTGTGCCTTAGAGTACTAATTAGACTAGTTAAGTATTGTTTGTTGATTGTGTACTCCGTATGTATTTATAGACGATAGTACCGACCAAGCTTACGAGGAGGAGGAGTTCTACCAAGAGGAGGAAGAAAACTTCAACCACTGCACCAACCAAGGCAAGCTACTATTGGCAAGCTAACCCTTGCAATCCAGATAACCCAAGCAAAAATGCTTTAGGCATGCTTTGGTTATACCACTTTGACTAGTATTTACCCCAAGTATTATTTTCAAGCTTTACTTCCTTTACTTTACCCAAAGTTCCTTACTTGCTTTGAAGGTAGCATAAAAAGTATAAAACTTGACCTATTTAGATAACTTTAGATGTCATTCTATGGCATGAGATTGATCCCATCTTTCCACCTTAGTGAACACTCTTAACTTAGTAGTCTAGAGTAGATAAAAACTCGAGTCACTTTAGATGGGAACATTTGGTGAAAATGAATTATGAAAACCTTGGAATGATGAGTCATTCTATTGAGATGTTTTGACATGTGTTGAGAAACACAAATGGTTTATGAGGATGAAAATGTTGAGGCTTGAGCCTTGACCCTTTTACAAAACTGATGGTTGGATTCGGATGCGATACCATTCCAAATTTACCGTACAACCACACTACCTGAATTGGGTAAGGCTTAGCCGGAAGTTTATATGCATTAGTATTAGTTCCCTCACGGGAGAGGTTTGAGCTGAGGCTACCTCTCAATGTTGTCCACCTATGCAGTGCCCAAGATGATGGATGGTCATGGTTGGGAGGCCATGCTCATAGGAGAGGTGCTTATACTAGGGTGTGTAAAGGAAAGGTTATGTTTGATTATCTGCATACTAAGTATGTTGATTCAGGGTTATCCCTAACAGATGTATTGAATCTGGTGGTGAAAGTGTACCACCTCTGCAGAGTGTCAAACTATACGAATAGCCGCGTCCACGGTTATGGACAGTTGGAATGGCCATACTATTTCGTTGTCAGATGTTTTCAAAATAACTTATGAAAGGAATGCTGAATCTTGACTTGACCACAACAGGGTTGTGTTTATGACACTAGATTCCCAACTTAAGTGATTCTAGAACTTTATTTTATCTTTCTTTGTTTCAGAACTCAGCTTAGGTTTCAAACTTAACTGTATAGTTAAACTTAGAGTTAGCAGTTTAACTCAGAATTATACTACTTGTTAGTGGTAGTTTGCGAGTACTTAAAGAGTACTCATGGCTTTTGTCCCTGGCTATTCTCATGGCCAGACTATGAAGGAGACAACCAAGATGATGGCCAGCAGGACGACTATCATAACTAGGACTATCTGCCTTCGTCAGCATTTCCTGTGCCCCTAAAGATGGACCCCACCGCTACGCTTTATATTTATTCCGCTGCTTGTTGTATTAAGACTGGATCATGAGATCCTTATTTGTGTAAGACCTTATGTATGGTTTGTAATGGATGATGTACTGTGATATCCAATCTGTTATGTCTCGCAAAAATGGTAATCCTGGGATTGCGATGAATGACATAACAGGCATCTGGGATTAAAAATCTAGGTGTTGACAAGTTGGTATCAGAGCCATCCTGACCATAGGAGACCCTAGTTAGAATGGACGTCCGAACAAAAACTTAATTTCCAAACCAAAGTGAGTATTTATGAAAAACTATTTCCTCTCTTATCCTTGGGAATTCATTCTTTCTCAAAAATTCATGTTCCACAAAATTCCTACATTACTACTTAAAATTTGACACACTTGATCACTTCACTAATTTCCTCATCCTTAATTCTTGTAGTTGGAGACTCAGTTCAGCAAGTTCTACCAGTTGGGAAATGGCGGTCAACTGATCTTCCAGAGGGATCTGGATTCACTATCGAAGTTACTGGGACACCCACATCCGGAGTTTCTTGGAGCTCAACTTCCAGGACCCCCAGGAGGAGATTTGCAATGGCTAGTCACCGCTGATCTTAGAGGAAGCATAGAAGCACCAATGTCCGAGAGAGAACAACTGGCTAGATGGATTAGCCAGGGCAGTGCATGAAGCTCTCGCACGTCTATGTGCCCTTAGCGTCAACCAAAGCCAAGAAACCCGTTTTTCTCACTATGCAAGACGTGACTTCATGGGAATGCCAATGGAGATGCCAAGTCACCCGGAGCTGAAGCGTCAAGTGGAGAACCTTGACTTCCTGTTGTACGATCGCTAGAAGGAGTTGGACAATGCTAGGGAGTTCGCCAACCAAAACTGTGCCATTGCCGCCCAAAAGACCCAGACTTTCTCACTGCTAGTCAAGGACCATCAGTCTCTTCGCCTCCAACGCGAGAAGAAGGATCACACCATCGCCTGTCTTTGCAAGAAGGTGGCCGACCTCGAGAAGACCATCAAGGAGCAAGAAGCTCATCTTGCAGCAAAGGAGGAAGAAGAGGATGGTGAAGACATCCAGGGAGATATGGATTCTTACCTCAGCAATGATGATGACTTTCTGGAGGAGGATGGCGTGGACTTCTACACTGACGATGAGGACTCTGACTTCATCGACGATGAGTAGATGCACTAGAGCACTGTCGTAGCATGATATGTATCGGTCCCACTTTATCGTAGCTTGCAGAATGGTTCTTCAAACCATCTGTTTTCCTTTGTTGTTGTGGTGTGTGTTTGTATCGTGTGCTTGTTTGCATGAATGAAATGAAGTTAGTTGCAAAACCTGAGTCAAACTCAAAGTTTTAGCTTGAAATCAAAACCATGAACCTTAGAACTTTCCCTCTTATCCCTTTATCTATCTCAATCTTCAGATGACTCGTGGAAACCAAGGAGGGGCAGCTCGTCGCAAGACCCAATGCTGCAGATCTTGCAGAATCTCATCGTAGACAGAGAAGCAAGCAAGGCAGAATGCCAAGCAAATCTAGCAACACTGCAGCAGATCGCCCAGATGGCTCTCGACAACCAGAACCATGGAAACTAGGATCACCATGGATCCAAACTCAAAAACTTTCAGAATACCAATCCCCCAATCTTCAACCAAGCTCAAAACCCACTAGATGCTGATGACTGGTTACAAACAATGGAAAACAACTTAGAAGTTGCAGGAGTTGATGACAACGAGAAAGTTCTCTTTGCCACCCACTATCTGGCAGGAGATGCAAGAGCTTAGTGGACCAGTATCCGCAACATGAACCATGGTCAAGTGATGACATGGGAAGCCTTCAAAATCAAGTTCAGCCGCACCCACGTGCCGCAAGGTCTAGTCACCAGAATGAGGGATGAATTCACGGAGTTGAAGCAAGGCAGAATGACTGTGGTGGAGTATCATGATAGATTCCTGTCACTTGCCATATATGCACCTGATGAGATCAACACAGAGGCCAAGAAGAAGTAGAGATTCTTGAACGAACTTCATGATGAGATGCAGACTATCCTCGTCAACATCCGTTTCCAGGATCTCGAAGAGTTAGTCGACTCTGCCATTCAGATGGAAGGGAAGATCAATCAGGAAAATGACAACCGCAAACGTCGTATGATGTAGCAATCTGGATCCAGCAGTCACCAGAAGTACCGTTCCAACCCCTCACCAGGATATGCACCAAGGAACAATCGACCCCCAATGTCTCGCCCAAGCTACCCCAACCATAGCGGAGGCAATGTGAAGTCCAGAGGAAACAATCACAACTCCGGCAATGCCAACAACTTCAGCCATGCACCTCCCAAGAGCAACAACAACAACAACACTGCACCCAGAACTGGCAGCAATGCCGTGCCTGTCACAACAAAGGACAAGTCCCAGATCACTTGTTTCGAGTGTGGAGTGAAGGGTCACTATTCTAATGAGTGTCCCAAGAAGACTGCCGCCACTGCCAATGTGAATGCCCTAGCTCAACAGCAGCGTCGTGTTCAACCAAGAAGAAGATTTGCCCCAGGGAACCCTCACAACCGCAACGGTCGTCTCTTCCACATGAACGCCGAAGCAGCCCAAGAAGCTCCAGATGTAGTGCTGGGTATGTTTTCTGTCAACTCAGTTTTAGCAAGGGTGTTGTTTGATTCGGGAGCATCGCATTCATTTGTCACCGAAGAATTTGCATGCACTAGTAAGATTCACCCAACCAACTTGAAGCATGTCATGATAGTTCAAATCCCCGGTTCAACTACAAAAGCTAGAAAAATTTGCAAAGTTGTGCCTATCAGAATACATGGGATAGATTTTTATGCCAACCTAATTGTACTTGGAACCAAAGGATTGCAAGTAGTACTAGGGATGGACTGGATGTCAAGGCATAAAGGAATGATAGACTGTGCTAAGAAAGCCATCACCATGACCAGTAGCTCTGGAGTCACAGTAGAGCATATCTCTGAAACCTTACCCCACCAATTCAAGTGCAACAAGAGGCTAGCACTACCCACCATAGACCAAGTCAGAGTAGTCTATGAATACCCCGACGTATTCCCAAATGAATTGCCAGGTATGCCCCCGGATAGGGATATTCAGTTCATTATCAAACTAATCCCCAGAACCGGACCCATAGCCCAGAGACCCTATAGCATGAACCCCTCAGAGTTAGTAGAACTGAAGAAGCAGTTGGATGTTATGTTAGAAAAAGGCTTGATTCAACCAAGCGCATCGCAATAGATCACCAGTGTTATTCGTCGACAAGAAAGATGGAGGAAACCGTCTGTGCGCAGATTAGAGAAAGTTGAATGACGTCACCATCAAGAATAAGTACCCTTTGCCAAAGATAGAGGATCTATTTTATTAGTTGACCGGAGCCCAGGTATTCTCAAAGATTGATCTTAGGACTGGTTTAGATGGAGTGGAATAGTGAAATAGAATAAAAAAATTCTCTTATCCGCATTTGTTCCTTCCTTTAGATAAATACTTAAAAATACCTTCCAATTTAGATAATTGGATTTGCACCAATGACCAACTTAAGATTCGTGCAACGGATATTCCGAAGACTGCCTTTACTAATCGTTATGGTTTATACGAGTATACGGTTATGTCTTTTGGATTAACCAATGCCCCTGCTTATTTCATGAATCTCATGAATAAGATCTTTATGAATTTACTAGATAAGTTTGTAGTTGTGTTTATCGACTATATCCTTATCTACTCCAAGTCAGAAGAAGAGCATGAGCAACATCTAAGAATCATCCTAGAAACCCTGAGAGAGCATCAGTTATATGCCAAGTTCAGCAAGCGTGAGTTTTGGCTGAAAGAAGTAGGATTCCTATGACATATTGTGTCTGCCGGAGGAGTCTCTGTTGATCCCGCCAAGATCAAAGATGTCGAAGAATGGGAAGCCCCAACCACTCAAACCCAAGTCCGTGCATTTCTCGGATTAGCGGGATACTACCGCAAGTTCGTAGAAGGATTCTCGAGCATCGCCAGACCCATAACCCAATTGCTAAAGAAGAACAGGAAGTTTGAATGGACAGACAAGTGTGAAGCCAATTTTTAGGAGCTGAAGAAGAGATTGATATCAGCCCCAATATTGATCATGCTAGACATCAAGAAGCCGTTTGATGTATATTGTGATGCATCCAAGATTGGTCTCGGATGTGTATTGATGCAAGAAGGCAAAGTCATCATGTATCTGTCTCGACAACTGAAGCAGCATGAGAAGAACTATCCGACCCATGATCTTGAGTTAGCAGCCGTAGTTTTGGCATTGAAGACATGGCGTCATTATCTGATGGGTAATCGCTGTGAGATTTACTCAGATCATAAGAGCTTGAAATATATTTTCACTCAGAAGGAGCTGAATATGAGGCAAAGGAGATGGATAGAGTTAATCAAGGATTATGACCTTGACATTCACTATCACCCCGGCAAAGCCAATGTGGTAGCGGATGCTCTTAGCAGATTGCCGTGTAGGCTAAACACCATGATCAAAGAGAAGCAACAAAGTTTGTATGAGGAGTTGGAGCAGTTCAGAACTGAATTAGTTAGCAAAGGATTCTTAGCTAGCATTGAACTTCAACCCACTTTGATTAGCCAAATCAAGGAAGCCCAGAAGGGAAATGAAAGTATCGACGGTATCAAACGTCATATTGGTACAGGAAAGGTACCTAGATTCACTGAAGACGAAGAAGGAGTGTTGTGGTACAAAGGACGTATCTGTGTGCCAGCAGATTCAGAGCTGAAGCAAGTTATCATGAAGGAAGCTCATGATACTCTTTATTCTATCCACCCCGGAGGAACGAAGATGTATCAGGATTTGAAAGAGCAATTTTGGTGGCACAAGATGAAGAGAGAAATCGGAAGCTACATCGCCAAGTGTGACATCTGTCAAAGAGTGAATGCAGAGCATCAGAGACCCGCAGGACTGTTGCAACCATTGCAGATTCCGGAATGGAAATGGGATTCCGTCAGAATGGACTTTATCACCGGTTTGCCTACTTCTAGTAGGGAAAATGACTCAATCTAGGTCATAGTTGATAGACTGTCCAAGGTAGCTCACTTCATACCAGTCAAGACTACCTACCAAAGTTCGAAGCTAGCAGAACTGTATATTGCTAGGATTGTTAGCCTGCATGGAACCCCCAAGACCATAGTATCAGACCGAGGAACCCAGTTTACCTCGAGATTTTGGCAGAAAGTTCAGGAAGGATTGGGAACCAAATTGAATTTCAGCACCGCTTATCACCCGCAAACAGATGGACAGACTGAGAGAGTCAACCAGTCCTAGAGGATATGTTAAGAGCTTGTGTGTTAGAATACAGATCAAAATGGGAAGACTGCCAGCCTTTCGCAGAATTCTCATATAACAACAGTTATCAAGCTAGTTTACAAATGGCACCATTTGAGTTCCTATACGGAAGGAAGTGACATACCCCGTTGAATTGGTCGCAAGTAGGAGAGAGTCAGATCTTTGGACCCGACATTCTCCGAGAAGCCGAAGAGAAGGTTCACAAAGTCCGTGAGCACCTCAAGATCACCCAATCCAGACAGAAGAGTTATGCTGACAAGAGAAGGACAGACCTGACTTTCAATGTCGGAGATTTCGTATATCTCAAGGTTTCACCATTGAAGGGAACTCAACGCTTTAGTCTGAAAGGAAAGTTAGCCCCCAGATATATTGGGCCCTTCAAGATTCTCAATCGTCGAGGAGAAGTATCGTATCAACTGGAACTACCGGAAGAGATGTCAGCCATCCACAATGTGTTCCATATCTCATTACTTCGCAAATGTCTTGAAGTGCCAGAGAAGACTGAAGTTTTCAAGAACATAGATCACAGAGCTGTGGAGATCAACAATGACCTGACATATCGTGAAGTGCCCATCTGTATCCTAGAAGAAGCTTACAGAACCACCAGGACCAGGAGTATCAAGTTTCTCAAGATTCAATGGAGCAACCATACCGAAGAGGAAGCCACTTGGGAGCGAGAATATTACATTAGGACAGAGTTCCCAGATCTCTTTAGTTCATAGTTTTCTTTGTAAATCTCGGGACGAGATTTTTTTAAGGGGGGAAGGTTTGTAACATCCCAAAACTTTAATCCAAGGTTATTAAAATCCAAATCATCAAAATTAGGGTTAACAAAAACTTTTCCAATTAAAATTATTAAAGCATTCATATGTGTGTGCATTTAAATAGGAGTTGATTTGAATTGCCATGATTAAGTGATTCATTGCTTGTAAAATGATTCTTAGGTGAAATAAACATCATCTAAATCATTCCCAAACAAATCTCAAAGAAAAACAAATCAAAATGAATAAAAGAAGAGAATGGTCATTTGTGCCATTTTAATCAACATGCCTACTTTGGCTATTCCTTGTACTCAAAACCTAACAGAAACAAATGCGGATCTTTGCACCCCTTGCTAGTACACATAATTATGTACCAAGGCCCACTTTGTGATCTGCCAAAAACTTTCAAACACTATTTTTAAATGGCATTTGAAAATTGAATCTAGTTCATATGGGAAGATCCCACTATTTCAAAAACCACTCAAATGAGCTCAAATTTCAAAACCCAAGCACCCACAGAGTCTCAAGCTTATTACTAACACACCCACCAAAAAACTTTTCAAAATTCAGAAGTAAATTTCTTGCGGCGATTTTTACAAACACTTGGTAGGCAGGAATCAAACTCTAAACCTAGCTCACTGTTTTCTACAGGGTTTTGTCCCCAATTGTTCTTTATTTACTCCCTCTTTCTCCACTTGATCCAAACAGAGCCTAAGCACCTCACCCCTTTGTCCCTAGCAGCAGTGCCATGCCACCCCGAGGACATGCTCGCCGACCTAACTTGCCCTCGCCGCAGCAGACCACCCCTCTCTCTCTCGCCATGTCTATGACCTAGCCCAGACCTCACCGCCACCCTCTGTCCAATCCCAGAGCACAGTCGAGCCGTGGACCACCCGCGGCGCGCCGCGCCCAGAGTGTCTGCGCCATGCCGAGCACGCGCCAGAGCGCCACGCCTGACACGCGTGCACACGTCGCCCCTCGACCGCAGCCTGTGCCCACCGCGTCGCCATGACCTAGTGAACACCCCAAACATGCCCGTTCGCCGCCAAATGCACCACAGCCACCGCTCGCCGTGAAGACTGCCGCCTCTGCCGCTCAGAGCGTGAGCACCGCCCGACCAATTGCCAATGTCCCTAAGCCAGCATTTAAGCCATAGCGCACCGCCAGGAGACCAGCCACCGTCCCCTACCTCGAGCCATGCTGCTAGCATGCTGTGTAGCCCTCGTCGGAGCCGCCTGCCCATCCCTCTCGGTCGCGTCGTCGAGCTATAAATAGAGGACACCCCAGCACAATCCACTCACACCATTCCACTCCCCTCACCTCACTGGTCCTTCCCCACCTCTAGCCGGAGCAGCACGAGAACTTGTTCGCCGGAATTTGGCCGGAGGAGCCCGCGGCAGAGGAGGAGAAGGCGGCGTCAATTTCGTCCACCCCCGGAGCTGCCTCGACCACCCCTGAGCTCGCCGTCATTCACCAGTTCGTTTGCCCCCATAACCGTCATCGCTGGAGCACTGGTACGCCCCCTGAGCACCCCCACCGAGCCGCTAGGGTTAGACCTCACCGGCGACCTGTCCGTCGTCGACGACGAGCCCCAATCGTCGATCTTAGTTCTAATCTAACGGCCCACATCGCCACATACCGCTTCGCGTGTAATGAGCCGCTGACCGGTGGACCCCCCTGTCAGCTGTGCGCCGCGTCGCGGAGTGCCACTGGGCCGGCCCGTTAGCTTTCCCGCGCGACCCAGTAAATTCAAATTAGGATTTTTCTATTTTAGTTTGAACCTAGTTCTGTCCCTTAGTTTGAAAATCAATTCAGAGAGATTTACAAATCCAAATGGAGTGATTCCCATTTTGTTAGAAAGCTACTGAAAAGATATATCCAAGCCCGTTGGATTTAATTCAATCAGAGTTAGAGATCTCTCCTAGTAAAAATAACAAGACAGAAGCTTTTGCACATTCAATTTTTTTTGTAAAATCAACCATGATAGCTTTTGAGTTGATTCCAACTCTCAAAAATCACATTTCACCATACCTATCTGAATATGTAATAATATTAAGCTTTACATGCAGTAACTTTGGACTAGTACCAAAATAATGCTATATAGGCATTTCTAGTCACTTTAAATCATTAAATAATGAACTTAAACCCAAGTAATTGTGATCCAACCATTAAATCACATTCCCACATGTTAGAATATGTGGTGATGACATGTTTCCACATGATCCCATATTCTAAGTGGTGAATATTAAATCTTAGTTATTTTCCAATGAGTAGAAATTACTTTTCTAAAATAAAAAGAATGAAACTAGTTAATAAAACCTTGTGATGCTTGTGATGATAATAGATCATCAAATGTGTGCCTTAGAGTACTAATTAGACTAGTTAAGTATTTTTTTGGTGATTGTGTACTCCGTATGTATTTATAGACGATAGTACCGACCAAGCTTACAAGGAGGAGGAGTTCTACCAAGAGGAGGAAGAAAACTTCAACCATTACACCAACCAAGGCAAGCTACTATTGGCAAGCTAACCCTTGCAATCTAGATAACCCAAGCAAAAATGCTTTAGGCATGCTTTGGTTATACCACTTTGACTAGTATTTACCCCAAGTATTATTTTCAAGCTTTACTTCCTTTACTTTACCCAAAGTTCCTTACTTGCTTTGAAGGTAGCATAAAATGTATAAAACTTGACCTATTTAGATAACTTTAGATGTCATTCTATGGCATGAGATTGGTCCCATCTTTCCACCTTAGTGAACACTCTTAACTTAGTAGTCTAGAGTAGATAAAAACTTGAGTCACTTTAGATGGGAACATTTGGTGAAAATGAGTTATGAAAACCTTGAAATGATGGGTCATTCTGTTGAGATGTTTTGACATGTGTTGAGAAACACAAATGGTTTATGAGGATGAAAATGTTGAGGCATGAGCCTTGACCCTTTTACAAAACTGATGGTTGGATTCGGATGCGATACCATTCCAAATTTACCGTACAACCACACTACCTGAATTGGGTAAGGCTTAGCCAAAAGTTTATATGCATTATTATTAGTTCCCTCGCGGAAGAGGTTTGAGCTGAGGCTACCTCTCAATGTTGTCCACCTATGCAGTGCCCAAGATGACAGATGGTCATAGTTGGGAGGCCATGCTCATAGGAGAGGTGCTTATACTAGGGTGTCTAAAGGAAAGCTTATGTTTGATTATCTGCATACTAAGTATGATGATTCAGGGTTATCCCTGACAGATGTATCGAATCTTGTGGTGAAAGTGTACCACCTCTGCAGAGTGTCAAACTATTCGAATAGCCGCGTCCGCGGTTATGGACAGTTGGAATGGCCATACTGTTTCGTTGTCGGATGTTTTCAAAATAACTTATGAAAGGAATGATGAATCTTGACTTGGCCACAACAGGGTTGTGTTTATGACACTAGCTTCCCAACTTAAGTGATTCTAGAACTTTATTTTATCTTTCTTTGTTTCAGAACTCAGCTTAGGTTTCAAACTTAACTGTATAGTTAAACTTAGAGTTAGCACTTTAACTCAGAATTATACTACTTGTTAGTGGTAGTTTGCGAGTACTTAAAGAGTACTCATGGATTTTGTCCTTGGCTATTCTCATGGCCAGACTATGAAGGAGACTACTAAGATGATGGCCAGCAGGACGGCTATCATAACTAGGACTATCTGCCTTCGTCAGCATTGCCTGTGCCCCTGAAGATGGACCCCACCACTATGCTTTAGATTTATTCTGCTGCTTGTTGTATTAAGACTGGATCATGAGATCCTTATTTGTGTAAGACCTTCTGTATGGTTTGTAATGGATGATGTACTGTGATATCCAATCTGTTATGTCTCGCAAAAATGGTAATCCTGGGATTGCGATGAATGACATAACATGCATCTGGGATTAAAAATCCGGGTGTTAACAATAATCCACCTTCAGGTTATCATCTGAACCCCCTCCAGTATTAACTTGCAAGCAATAGATAATTGCATTACGAATTGCGTGTGAAGTAAACAATATGATTGTTCTATGAACAAAGGATTGTTGTTTTCTCCCCAGTAGCAACAACGCATCTAGTACCTTAGAGATTTCTGTCACTTCCCTAGATTACCAGAGGCATGAACCCACTATCAAGCATAAATACTAACTCTTGGAGTTGCTAGCATCTACTTGGCCAAGATAGCTACTAACAACGGAAAGCATGCAAGATCACAAATAACAAAGACATGATAGAATCAATAATCAATCTGAAATAGCATCTCAATATCCATCGGATCCTCGTAAACACAACATGCAGAATTACAAATAGATGATCTTGATCATATACGGAGCTCACAAGATCTAAACATGATAGCACAAAGGAGGAGAACCAGCCATCTAGCTACTACATGGACCCGTAGTCCAGAGATGAACTACTCATGCATCACACTAGAGGCTTGCATGGTGATGAAGAAGGCCTCCAGGGTGAATTCCCCTCTCTGGCAGGGTGCCGGGAAGAGCTTCAGATCCCTCCATATCTAGGGATGGAGATGACGGCGGCTACAGACTCTTTCATGGATTTTTGATCGGGTACTTAGAGTTTTCGTATCAGAGGCAACTTATAGGCGGAAGGAGAGGCCGAGGGGGTGCCTAGGGAGGCCAGACCACCCCCTGGCCTGGGCCAGGCCTGGCCGCGTGGCCAGGTGGTGTGTCCAGACCCCAACCCCTCTCTGTCTCGTATTCTGGCTCTAGGTGTCCCTCGGTGAAAAATTGAGTTTGGCTTTTGTCCCGTCCAATTCCGAGAATATTCATTTTCTGACTTTCCTGGAACCAAAAACAGCAGAAAGCAGGCAGCTGGCACGGTGGCTCTTGTTAATAGGTTAGTCCAAGAAATCATATGAAAAGCACTCCAAAGTGTGGACAAAACGTAAGAAAGTAGATAAAACCAAGCATGGAACATCAAAAATTATGGATACGTTTGCAACGTATCAGGCCCCGATGCTCAAAGAGGAGTTTCTGAAACTCAGTGGTGCGCCTATTGGTGGAGATCTGAAAATGACAAAGTGTTAGTGACGAGGTTTTAACTCATCAATGCCCATTGTTATGGACTTGGGTTTTGGAGAAGGAGGGAGCGCTGGAGACATCTATCGTCTAGCAAACAAGCACACAGGGGACAAAGATTTACCCAGGTTCAGGCCTCATAGAGGTCCCTACTACTGCTTGTCTGCTCGTGGAATTATCGAAGGAATCAAAGATTACAGTGGTGCGCAGATGCAATCTGGCGAGGGTTGTGGAAACTAGGGTTGCGTGTGTCCTCCTCGCTGCCCCCTCCTAGCCTTTATATAGGTAGGCTAGGTCTCGGGTAGCAGGTTGAGTCGGTTACAAGTTAGGGTTTTCCCCTTCAAACTTTCTATCTTTAGCTTCTTCTTGTTCTTCAAGCAATCGAGAGTCCGTAGGTTACTCGAGTCCTTCATTTGGGCCTTGGCGACACCGTGGGCCTTTACGTATTTAAACCGTATATACCAAGCTTGAGTACCTGTAGGGTATACCCATGTCAGTAGCCCCCGAGTGTCCAGTGGAATCGCAGATTCGACTAGGGACTTTTTGAAGTCTTTCGAGTGCATGAATGAGTATATTTTCGACTACTTTGTTTGTGTCATAGGGATTGTTGATGTGCATGCCTGATATAACCGAAGTATCGGTATCAGTTAACCACCTTAGGGTGAAACAATCGCAATCTACTCGAACTCGAGTCCCTGGACTCGAATCTGGAAAAGTGCCGGTGTAATTTGACTCAAGCCGCGGAGGTCTTACAGGAGTCGAATTCCAGTTATATGGGTGTGAGCACTCGACGCGTCCGTCAAGGCATATTCATCGTACCTGTAGGCACGGATACATTTCTGGTAGTGCATAGCTAATGCGTTGCTAGGTCTTATCTTCACGCCGTAAGCGCAGCATCCAAATTTTATCATCGCGGAGACGATTCGGGTGACCCAGGAGACGCAGTCTCTTTGTAGGGAAATGAGGCGGTGTCGCCATAAACTTCGAGTGTGGATGTTATCAACACACAATACTTAGTATAAATAATCATAGGGTGCACGACCAGCGCTCCCTATGGGAGTAGCCCCCGAGTGCCTGGTTGAGTCGAAGACTCAGGCAAGGACTAAAGAACTTTTGTTGACTGTTGTCGTCTTCTGTTTGCTTGTTTCAGTCGAATTTGTTTCCGGCGCTCCCTATGGGAGTAACCCATGTCCACAGTCGAATTGTATTTTTGAGTGGTTGGGTTCTGCCTATGATTGTACATGTTCCTGTAGAAAGAAAAGAAAAATCATAGGGTGCGCGACCAGCGCTCCCTATGGGAGTAGCCCCCGAGTGCTTGGTGGAGTCGGAGACTCGAGCAAGGACTAAATTAGTCGAAGTCTTCTACTGCGTAGCAGTTGATGACGTTAGTGCTGACGATTTCATGACCTCAGTTGCCCGCGTGAGCGAGTTTGACGGGACGTGACGAGCAGTGGGTCCCACTCTCTGACTTTGATTTGACTGGGCGTGCGTAATCTTTTATTTTAACTGCGTCTCCTCGATTTCCACGCGTAATGGGAGTAGTGGAGGGATGGTTCGCGCTTCCACTCCCCCACGTGTCTAGCACGATGTTTGCCACGCGTCCAGTAGGGTTTTTCTGTACCGTTGGATTGCATCTTCTAGGGGTTAAGTAGGAGCGCTGCGACCGTAATTTTCTCATCTGCTCTCATTCATCCTTTGCTTCCATCGCCATTGCCGCTGCTCCTCTGCTTTCTCTGCGCTCGTTTCTTCCATGATGCTGAACCAGCTCCGCTCGTTTCCGAGCTACTTCCTTCGCTCGCATCGCTGTCGTGCAATGGGGAAGAAGAAGGGAGGCGCTGCGGCTGATTCCGTGGCCACCATTGCTGCAGTGAAAAAGAAAGGCGGCTCCACCGCTACAGGCACCAGCACCGCCGCCGGTGGGAAGAAGAAGGCCTTCGGCGGGAAGAAGAAGGCCGAAGGCACCCGCGTCACGAATGGTGCGTGGCGACCCTCCATCATCAAGTCATCTGATCTCCGTCTTCTTCGCCAAGTCGGAGTACTATCCACCACAGTCGCTGACATGCGCATCCCCATCGGTGAGACAATTCTTGCTCCCCTGCTGGTTTTCGAGTGATGTTTTTAGCATTCATCATTCATGGTCTCTCCTTGCCTCTTCACCCCTTTTTTAGGGGCCTCCTTTGTTTCTACGGGCTGCAGCTCCATCAGCTGTCCCCAAACTCTATCCTCCATATTTCTTGCTTCATCACCCTCTGTGAGTGCTGGCTCGGAATCGAGCCGCACTTTGGCCTCTTCAAGCGCCTCTTCAAATTGAAGCGCCAATCTGCGTCTAGCTCTTTAGTCTATGATGTAGGTGGCTGCGGGATCCATGTCGACCCATCCGCCACCTACTTCGACATCAAGCTCACAACATCCGTCCAAGGGTGGAGGGACAAATGGTTCTACATCCGTGATGAGAAGGCTAATGGTGAGCACTTCGGACTCGCACCCTTCGATCCCACGACGCCGTGCAAGAGGATGCGCTCCTGGAAGAATGTAGTCATGCCTGGCGAGTCCGCGGAGACAGATGTGCTGTACGAGCGCGTCTGCGACCTCGAGAGTTGCATAGGCAAAGAGGAGGGAGGTTGCGCCCTCATTCGCACTTGGCTGTGTCGTCGCGTCCAGCCTCTGCAGGCCAGAGTCCACCCCATGTTTCAGTGGGCTGGTGCTGACGATGCCACTCGCGTGTCTGCCGATGGCATGTCCGCGAGTGAGGTGGACAAGAGGGTTCGACTGGTCACCAAGTACACCGTCAAGGATGTGCTCCCCAGTGAGCCAGTTATTCCTCCATTTGATGCTACTAACCCTCCTCCCAAGGTATAGTGGTGCTACGCAGTAGCTAAATTTGTCGATTGCTTGTCTGTTGCTTACTTGCTTTTTGTTGTCTGTATGCAGGATTGGGCGGTGTCACCTTGTATGCCCCCTCTTCCTGAGGGGATTATCCCTCGCGAAGCCTTGGAAGAGGATGAGTCGGAGTCGACCGTCCCCTCTGATGTGGAGGAGGAAGCCCCCTAGTCCGGTAGTCCGGGTACTCGCAAGCGTTCGCGCAGCAAGGATTCCAAGGCATCATCTCCTTCGACTCCGGAAGGTACAGGTGTTGGTGCGGAGTCGCCGATACCTGCTATTCCTGTGAGCGCCGTGGCACCATCTGCTCGCAAGAATATGCGATTGCCCAAGGAGTCCTCGTCAGAGTCGGGGGAGGCCACTTTTGACTTTGACAAGTTTGACTGGTAAGTTTTCTAGTTTACTTGTTCTTCTTTCTTTTGTCCTTGTTGGCTTGTCTCTGGGTTTGCCCTTTTTTCTTGATGTGAATTTTGTCTCGCAGTCAAGAGGCGTCGTCATCTTCTGGAGACGTCCAATTTTTGAAGGAATCCGGAGTCGCGTCCTCAAGGGCCAAGAAAGAGGTCGAGCGTGCTCCTTCCCCTCCATTGGCGGCCTACTCCGGGCACAACTCTTCCAGTTCTCCTCATGCAGGGGAGCATTGAATGGTTGCCCGGACGACGGTACAACAGACATCTTTGGAGTCATTGGAGGACCATGTAAGTGTAGTTTTTCTCCTTTTTAGTGTTGCGGTCGATGTTATCTATTGCCTCTGCTGATTCCTTGTTGTGCGATAGCTTCTTGTGAAGGAAGTCGCGCACTTGGCAGAGCAAGTGCTTGCGATGGGCCGCCAGCATGCGATGCTGGAGACGCGTCATCGCATGGTTGAAAGTGAGTGTCCTGCACTTCTTCTTCTTCGTCTCCATTTGATATGGTTGACTGATAGTCAATCCCTTTCTGTTTGTAGCTGAACATAACGCCCTCCTGCGCAATGCTACCACCATGGAAAAAACCCTCGCCGTGGCTGTGAAGGGTCGTGATGAGGCAATCGCGGCGTGTGATGAGGCACAAAGGCACGAAGAGGAGTTGCGTGCCTCCTTCGCAGCCAGGGAGAAGTTGTTCGAGGAACAACGTTTCTCAATCGCCAAGGCCCTCTCAGGTATTTTGCTTTGGATATCGTTATCCTTCTCTGCTGGACCTTTTGCTGTTGGCACTGATATTTTGTCCATGTGTGGATTTATGCGCAGATGCTGGCGACTTGAGTTTCGACCCGCAAGCCTTTCATCACGATGATGCTCTGGCGGGTGCATTGTCGGCAGTCGAAGACCGTAGCACCGACGTCCAGGATATGCTCTCCAAGGCCAAGGGCGCCCATTCTTGCTCGTTGAGCCTGATCACGACGCGTTCGCCGGTTTGCTCGTTTACTATGGTTGGAGGTTCGACTGCTTCTCCGTTGTTGGCGTTGGTGCGATCGCCACCGTTGGCACCGTTGCCGCCGTTAGGCGGGTCGGTTCCGTTGCCGCGATGCCACCTTTGTCACGGTTGGCAGAGGTATCGCCTGCGTTGATGACGGTGCACATGAAGTGATTGGGGAAGCTGCTGCTTCCACAACTCTCAGATCCGGAACCGTAGGTCCCATCTTTAGTGGCCAGATTGCTCAGATCAAAGTCACGACTGTTGTCGCTGACCGTGTTCTCGACTGTTGTCGGGGCACTGTTCTCACTGAGGGTGTCGATCGATGGAGGGAACCAGGATGCTGGGGCAATCAACGGTGCCGTCGGCTGATCAGGCATGCGAAGCGTGGCCATCTGACTGACTTGGAAGCGGAAGCTCCCTATCGCCAGGCTGATTCCGTCGCCTACGGACTCGAAGGCCGGGCGAGTGGCCGGCATGTGGACGGTGAAGTCGAACGTGCCGAAGAGCTGGCAGATCTCCGTTGTTGCGGAGTTGTAGATCACGGTTGATAGGGCCAAAGAAGCCACAACATCAGCACTCCCAATTCCCACAGACGATGCCAAGTGACGAGGGTTTAACTCATCAATGCCCATTGTTATGGACTTGGGTTTTGGAGAAGGAGGGAGCGCTGGAGACATCTATCGGCTAGCAAACAAGCACACAGGGGACAAAGATTTACCCAGGTTCAGGCCTCGTAGAGGTCCCTACTCCTTCTTGTCTGCTCGTGGAATTATCGAAGGAATCGAAGATTACAGTGGTGCGCAGATGCAATCTGGCAAGGGTTGTGGAAACTAGGGTTGCGTGTGTCCTCCTCGCCGCCCCCTCCTAGCATTTATATAGGTAGGCTAGGTCTCGGGTAGCAGGTCGAGCCGGTTACAAGTTAGGGTTTTCCCCTTCAAACTTTCTATCTTTAGCTTCTTCTTGTTCTTCAAGCAATCGAGAGTCCGTAGGTTACTCGAGTCCTTCATTTGGGCCTTGGCGACACCGTGGGCCTTTACGTATTTAAACCGTATATACCAAGCTCGAGTACCTGTAGGGTATACCCATGTCAGTTAGTCACCGAGTAAACTAGATATTCGATTCTACTTAAGATTCAAGTCAAGTAAACTTAACCCGAATCTAGGTGGCTGGATATTCGATTCTACTCAAGATTCAAGTCAAGTAAACTTAACCCAAATCTAGGTGGCTGGATATTCGATTGTACTCAAGATTCGAGTCAAGTAAACTTAACCCCAATCTAGGTGGCTAGATATTCGATTCTACTCAAGATTTGAGTGAAGTAAAATTAACTCGAATCTAGATGGCCGGATATTCAATTCTACTCAAGATTCGAGTCAAGTAAAATTAACCCGAATCTAGATGGTCGGATATTCAATTCTACTCAAGATTCGAGTCAAGTAAACTTAACCTGAATCTAGGTGACTGGATATTCAATTCTACTCAAGATTTGAGTCAAGTAAACTTAACCTGAATCTAGGTGGCTGTATATTCGATTCTACTCAACACTCAATTCAAGTAAAATTAACCCGAATCTAGCTGGCTGGATATTCGATTCTACTCAAGACTCGAGTCAAGTAAACTTAACCCAAATATAGGTGGCTATATATTTGATTCTACTCAAGATTCGAACCGAGTAAACTCAACCCGAATCTAGGTGGCTAGATATTTGATTCTAATGGGAATTTATACTAAGTTATGATAACTCAACCCAATACCTCAGGTGACCTAAGATTCAGAATTAGGTTACGTAGTGATTGGTCTAAGAGAATCCGGCCGAGTAATATCTTACTCCCCTAGAGGCTCGTGACTAGGGCTTATATGTATATTGATTGCAAATAGTAAAAGTGTAGCCGAGGTATTTACCTCCATCATCTTGTCAGCTTTAGCAAGGGCCATTCTGGCAGTAAACATCCTCTCAGGTATTTCGGTCAGGCCAAACTTCTGCTCCTTGGGATTTCCAGATGTCACTTCATCGTAATCGGCATTGTTCCAATATGTGGCATAATGGGTGAGCGAACCTAGGCTTTGACCGCTCAAAGTCTAGGTCAGGACCAAACCTTTCCCTGTAGAAGTTTTCTTGGCGGTGTCCATCGCTGGAGCAGGGCTAACATGAAGCGCTAGCTGTTTGTCCTGAACCGAACCAGAGGCAGCGTAGGGTTTCTTCAGCATTGTGGCAACTGACGGCTGCTGGGGTACAACCGTGGTTTTCTTCTGTGTCACCTTGGTTGCCACAACTGATTTCTTTGGCTTGGTAGTCAGGTTTGTCCGCTACTGTGATGATTCTAGTTGAGGCTGAGATTGGGAAGTTTGTTGAGTTTTGGGCTACGGGCTCTGCCAAGGTTGTTGTTGTTGCTGAGTCTGGGCTAACTCGAATGATGGTTGTGCTGGTTGCTGCTGCTGGGTCATAAAGGGCTCAGAAGTCTTTTGAGGCGTGTGGGTCATGGACATCAGTGTCTCTAGCGGACCATACTTTTCAGTCACGCCTCCCTGATTTGAACTTGATAATGTTGCTTGAGGCGTCTGCCGTTTAGTCAGGCTGCTAAGTCCCACATGTCAGCCTCTCATTAGAACAATCGTGTGTATGATGATTTTTTTTCCTTCGCTCGCGCTACCCTTTTCCGTAGTTGATAGCGATACTTGATGCATCTACCGTTTAATCAGGCTACTGGGACCCACATGTCATCCTCTCATTAGAAGAAACATGTGTATGATGGAATTTTTTCCTTCGCTCGTGCTACGTATCCTGTTCCGAAGTTGATAGCGCTTGTCGATGCATCTACCGTTTAATCAACCTCCTAGGCCCCACATGTCATCCATTCATTAGAATAAACGTGTGTATGATGGATTTTTTCCCTCGGTCGCGCCTTCGTGTTCCGAACTTGATAGCGTTAATCGTGCTTCAGCCGTTTATACAGGCTGGTGGGCTCGACATGTCAGCCTCCTCTGTGTAGGAAACATGTGCATTCTAGACTTTTTTTCTTCTCCCGTGCCTCCCTGTTTGGAACTTGGCAACGATGCTCGATACAGCACCTGTATAATGTCTCCCTGCTGGGTCCACATGTCAGTCGCCTATGTAGGGGAAACGTGTGTATGTTGGACTTTTTTTGGTCGCGTCCACCAGTTTGACCTTGGTAATGTTGTTCGATGCGGCAGCCGTGTATGGTCTTGCTGCTGGGGCCCATGTGTAAGCCTCTCTGGACAAGAAACGTGTCGATCTTGGTCTTCTTTTTTTCGGTCGTGACTATTATACAAGTACTTTTTAAACACGCTCGTTAAACTTGATATTTTGTATGGTAAGGTTGATGGCGCTAGCTGCAGGCAGGTGGGTCGGCCATGTCAGCCTCTCAGTACAAAAATATTGCTACAGATAAACTACATGCCTTGCCACTACACAAGAAAATTATTATGCTTTTATAAAATGTAAAAAATGTATACTAACATCGTATATAAATTATTTATTTTTCTTCTTAAAACATTGCTTGTCCATCTGCTACGTGTGATTGCTAGCAGCTTAACTACAAAATATTAAGTATAAATAATGTAGTAGGTAGTACTTAAAAAATATTGATAGGCGGAGTTTTTATAGGGGTGGGTGGAGAGTGCTCAAAAATGCCGAATTGAAGAAAAATGGGCCAAGCAGGGATTGATGGGCTATTTTTCATGGGCTCTCACCCAATCTAACTAGGCTATTTGCACGGTCGAATGATCCAAAACATGGTCGAGTTAGAAGGTCTTGGGCTATAACGAGGCTGGATGGGCTAATTTCTTGGGCTCGATAGTTAAAATCCCAAGGTACGTGTTGGGGCTCGGCCGGATTCGAAACAAAGACGTCAACAAGGAAAAAAAAGGTATAAAATATGAGCGCCTAGATCCCAGGCGCCTGAGAACTTGTTATGTTAAGGCACTGACGTCACCCTACTAATTGTGCTAATTCTCAGTTGTAACCTAGTAGTTGCAACTCATTAAATTCCTAGTTACTAGCTAGTTGCAACAAATGTGTAACCCTCATGTTGCACGAATCGCGAGGTAAATCCAATGGCGAGAGAGGTGGCTCTTGAGAACTGGCAAATCTGATAAAATATTCACAGATATTTCTGTGAAAATTGTGGACACACACCCCGAGCCCGCCAAAACTTTCTGCCGAGACCCAAAAATTCCTAAGCCCGTCCTCAATCGAGCGACCATCCCGTGTCTCTTCAAATTTTGTGTCGTTCTTATGGGAGATGCACCGGCCTACCACCATTGGTCGTGTCGTTCTTCACGAGACGCACCGGCCGGTGGTCAGTTGGGCGATCCCCATGCTTCGCCTGCTAGATTCAGGCACTGGACATTATTCTTGGCTTTGGTTTGTTCTCCACCTCTCCTAAAAATAGTTAAAACTTGTGACCATCTAGATTTACAAGGTGCTTGCATATTTGGGTAGGTACGTTCTTTAGGTAAATCTATAGTAAAGCTCCGGACAGAAGAGTTTGAAAACATCTTAAAAGGACTTGGCAGAGATCCTGTGCAAGCTTTTGACCTGATATATTCCCCATCCTTCTTTGATACGATGGAACATTTGGTTGTTGATGTACCTGATGAGGAAGTACCTAGAGGTACAGTACAGTATAGATGGATGTACCCTATAGAACGTCGACTTCGCATTTCCAAGGAGCGGGAAGATACCCGTAGCCAGTTTGATAAGTGAGTGTTATGCAAAGATATCTTCACATATAAGACTATAGAAAAGCTAGATATATTGAGATGTCTGACTTGGCTATGTTTTGTAGGTTCTTTGCAGAAATAAAAGTACCAGCAAATTTCATTCCACCAATAAAAAGACCGGATGGACTAAGATGTAAGGATCATGTAAGACGCTCAAATTGCACTGTGAATTGTCTATGAACTTTCCAGATGGGGTAACCTCTTGTCTATTTTGTAACACAAGATTTTGAAGCTTGAATTTCTGGCCCTTATCTATGGTCCTGATAGGAGTATAACAACAGCTTAAGCTTGCATTTCCAACGGTGTCTGCCATAGCGTTGATGTACCTTCTATGGAGAGTGACGCAGCTGGAGGTTGTCCTGATGAACCTGCACTGGATTGCGTTTAGATTTGAAATCCTGCACTTGACATTGTCATCCCAAGGAAAAGAAGGTTGTGGATCTGGTAATAACGCCTTCTGTAGAACAAGATGCTAGAGGTGATGATTTCCTATGGCAATCCCTACCATTCCATGACTTGTACGAGTAGTTGTCGTAATATAATTGAATTGCATGTCCCTCTCTATTAATGAAAATGGCATATCTTTTCCTTGTTTCAAAAAGAAATAAATATTTGCATGTCTCCTTGTGTTAGTCGATGCAAAGAAGATACTGTTTTCTGTTCAAGTCATGTGAACAAATATGTTTGTATGTAGAGACATACATACGGATTGGGTGACAAAATTAGCATAAAATTGCCAGATCAATAACACAAGCATAATGGCATTACAAGAAAAGGAACAGAACCATCTTTTCACTGTGCTTGTGAAAACGAGATGAGCCAGGAACCACACCTGCAAGTGGCAGAGGCCAATTCTCGTGCAGCTCAGCTAGCATTGGTTTATCATTGATAATACTTAAGCATCTGAATATTATGATTACATACTAGGAGTAGTTCCAGTTCCACACTACAGTTCAACATGCAAAAGTGTAAGAAATGCGTAAGGTAGCTTCATAATACAGGTTCCATAGAATAGCATACAAACCATAAGAAAAGAAAACTCTGCATCCCAGTTCACCACCTTCAAGTGCAACAGTCTCTACAGATTGTAAACCCAAATCACCACCTCCGTCAGGTGACACGATAATTTCGGGAGCAGGATCAGCAACACCAACAGTAGCGCCATCACCGGTAGCATGAGTCTCCACAATAGGTGAACTATCGAGCACCACAATGTCCTATGAAGGCTCTTCACTGCCAGCTCCAGCCGCACAAGTCTTCACGGATGGTAAAACCAATCCACCACCTCCAATCTGGCACGACGAGGGCAGGTACAGGCTCATCAGTACCAGTTACAGCTACAACTGCATTAGTCTCCACAGAAGGTAAACAAGGTGGTGTATTACGTGTAGCAATCTGACATCCATTTTCTACTCTGTCATCAGGAAACTGAGAGTCTTCTTCAACTTTGTGCTTCTGCGGTTATAAGATAAACAGATATTACAGCGAAAGCATCTGCGTGGGACGAAAAAACATACGTTATTCTATTGATTTACCTTGTCATTTGGGATAGCAGAAGTCACAGGATTGGAACCTATTTTATCGAGAATCCTCTTTTTCGCTCCTTCCCCTTTCTCTTTCTGCAGCAAGTTGTAATATTGATTACATGATGTTGATTGTCAAATATATGCAAATGTTCAAAAGTTTGCGCTGTCGAACTACCAACTTCGAACGGATCCCCACTATTCTTAGTTATGCGATCTAACCTAGAAAACAAGCTTCTATGCAATCCTAGTCTACAAAAAAGGATGCATACCCAAGATAAGAACTACTCTACACATGACAATTGTGCGCAATCAACAATAAAAATTTAACCGCATCATCAACTCTATCATGTAAGTTTGGAGTGAATTTAGATACACTCGTTTCACATAAGCTAATACATCTTATATTCTGAAACAGTGGGAATATGTACGAGTGTTCTAGTATTTCACAAACCTCCAATGTTGTCGCGCGACAGAGATGATAGATGCTCCACCGCCCTACAAAAGGTTGCCGCGCTAATCTCGCCGCCACCTTTAGAGGACGGAGCCGAGGAGCTGGTCGGCAACAATATGGAGCAAGAGGCCAGGGCGGTAGTGGATGGGAAGAAGGGACTGAGTAAAAGAGGTTGTGTGTGCGTGCGGGGAGGCCGGTGAGGGAGTTAAATCCAGCTTGTCTCGGAAGGAACGCGCTGCCACGTGCACCGGCGTGTGCCAAAGTCCCTCCCTCTCTCTTCTGCGGCAGCTACTGACAGTAGTACTCCAGCTAGCTTCATCGAGTTCTCTGGTACTCCTACTAGTAGACATTTACTACTACTAGGTAGACAAGCAGTAGTTGTTCAAAAGAAGAAAAAATTAGACTAGCACCCCATCGTACAGTATTGCCTTGTCAAATCACTAGTGATGTCATGATGAGCGACATGTTTTTACTGGTAAACCTGGAAACATCGTGTTCCTTCCACCACATGCAATTTCTGAGCGAAGTACTTACCAACACGTCCAACTTGGGGTTACAGGACCCAAACTGCAGTGAAAAAGAACCAATACTACGGACCTGCAAGGAGTAATACTAACAGTAATACTATTATACAACATTCTGGAAGAAATTATGTACGGAATAGTAGTAGTAGAGTACAATTGTACTCCTAATAAGGTTCTTTTACAAGCTTGGTGAGATATACATACTAGAGAAACTACCAAGTGTACAAAAGGGGTTTGGTCATACGGAGTATTTTACAAGCCGGACCGGGTACGAAACTAAATTTTGAGTACTCGTATATCAGCTAAAAACCAGCCAAAAGAAAGAGTTCAACAGAAGGCCAAGACCAAATGAGCTATCCTTGAATAGGCTCGTTCCACTCCAAGGCGTTTGAGAAGCTTGGGATGAACCAAAATGGAGTCTCCGACCATATCCAGCGAGTGTTGGTGTGGAAACCAACAGCTGCGTCACCATTTAGACTGAAGTGGCAAATTTCAGGACGTAGCCTGTACTCGTAGACAATTTCTTGGTGTGATGTGTAAACATTGTTCCTTCTCGTTAGAGGTCTTGGCGGATCATTTGCATCGCGTACTACAATGTTAATCGGATAGTTCACGCCAAGGAAAAGAGAATATGATCCAAGGTCAGTAACCCTTTTCCATTCGTTAGCTGCAGTTAACTGGCTTGTGCCAATCGAGAATACCATGCACTCAAACCTAGAAGGATAGGTGCGAACAGTGCGACCATAGTGAACAAAACTAGTATCATCAGCAATTGCATTGCCTAAGACACCATATGTAAAGATCAGAAGAAGTCTTGAACCACCGGCAGATCTTGCTAACCACCACCTATTAGGATCATTCTCCTCATCGTCCTCAGCAAAACCATGTGTCAGGTAAAGCACATCGCGTGGCGACAGGATAAGGATATGACCTTCAAAGAGAAAGGAAATGTAACATGGAAATAATACTTATATTGATCTGACATTGTAGAAGTTGATATACAGTACTATTTTCAAAAATCTTGATTATACTTAAGTTGTTTGATTGCGTAAAAAAATGCCAACCAAGGGAGATGCTATGGAAATTCTAATTCTTTTCGAAATGGGGATATGCTATGGAAACTCTCCTAGAGACACGGTTTGTTTCATAGGATCAAATGAAATAGGAAATAATCCTATAGGATCTTGAATGTAAAGTTCATAGGGAAAAAAGCAATGTTGGAACCTAGAAGATTTTGGTGTCTTATATACCTAAGGAAAACCAACAAGGATTATTTCTAGGAGGTTTAATATCTTATCTTATCTTATCTTATCTCACCACTATATAGTGTATGAATAACTTTGAATATTGACTGTTGGATCAGGACTTGTGAGTCCCAACATTGCCAGCCATTAGATCTTCTTTTCCATTCTAGCATCTACTAGTAGTACTATTTATCTGCTAATACACCATTACAATCTTGATCATCAGCTGTAGTTTAAGATCATTTTTTTCCTGTCGATGCAAATCCAGAAAGATACAAGGATGGACTGTCCAACCTTCATTAGGAACCGCGGCAGCACCCCGAGGTACGTCCTGAGCTTGTCAAACGGGAAGTTGGCCGACGACGAGCTGCTCGTCAGCTTGATTACCACATTAAGGCTCTCGACCATTGAGAAGTCCGCCGACCCCGGCGGGCCAGGCGCACACAGTTTCACCGTGTACAGCGGCCACAAGCACATGTCCTGCCTGATGCACACCAAGGACATGACGGCGGCCAGGCCAAGTGTGCTGATGGTCAGGCCGAACACGGCACCGTCATCCCTGTAGAGGAAGCGCATGAATCCCCTCATGCTTGTTGGTGGAGGAGTCGGGATGATGCAAAAGAAGGCGCTGCCGTAGATGGCCCTAGTTTCTATGACCCCATGGGCCTCCTTCATGTGGGGAAGGATCCCTGTCGGCGAGGCAATGAAATCATAGGCGGAATCCATGCAGGAGCACGGGTCATGTGAGCACGCGATCTTGTGCTCGTCGAGCTTGTAGAAGGCGATCAAGCTAAAGCAGCCATCATAGGGGCACTCAATTATCGCCTCAGACTGGACGACATCCATAGCAGCCGGCTCACGGTCGAATCCGCCGACATGGTACACGAACTTGTGGGAGTGGTTATAGAGGGAATATCGGATGGCCGACGTAGTTCCCGCCGGCCAGAAACCTGGGTTGGGTGGGTGTAGTGAAGAGTATACTGATTGAGTTTCATACTGTACTAGTACGATTGTACAGGAATACGCTAGGCATCAGCGCACCGGCGGCGGCTGCACTTGGCCACTTTTTTCTTAGACAGTATCCACACGTTGTACATGCTTCGTCAAAACAAAAAGGCTGCAGAAAATTGACAGGTGAGTAAAGCAGGTGCACGCTATACTATACCAGACAGTACAATGCAAACAGAGGGAGAGACCGAGGCAAGAAGATCCAGGTGAGTGAGAGGCAAGAAGATCTACTCCTGGAGAGAGACGAAAAGCCCGCGGCCTAGTGCAGGGTGTATAGTGCTGCAGGGGAGAGACCGAGGACTGCATGCATGTCTTCGACACTAACCTGTAATTAACTTTTTTGGTCTTATCAAATTTAAATAGCCTTAATAATCCTAGACAGAGGGAGTACTAGTACTAGTAGTAGTACATCTTAGAACAAATTAGACAAACTAGTACTGCATTTATTAGTGGTACTTTTTTTGAGAAATTATAATTAGTAGTAGTACTTAGATATGTGAACAACCAATCCAAGTTACTACTCCAATAGAGAGTACGATCACTCTGTTTTATGGATTCTTGTTTACTATACGTACTAGTAGTAAAAGCTAGAATGTAGATTATTTCAGAACAAATTTTGGCTCTACAATATCTAGAATATGCGCAAACCGCAAAAGACACTTCATTGCTTAGTTTTAGGGATCTTGTGCTAAATGCATGGACTTGGATGTAATTTTCATTTTTATGAGGTCCTTGATGTAACTTGTACTTCCACCGACCGTGTGTTAACTAAAGCACCTTGCTCCTACGGGACCTACCACAATTAAAAAATAATTACACTGCCCTGATTATCAGACAAAGTGGAACATGGTTTCTTATAATTCCAAAGTTTTTAAAAATAGGATGTTTCAAGCTTCCCAGCTAACTTTGCACACTTTAGTGAGTTTTTGCCGATTTAACGAAATTAGGTCAAACATTTGCTACACAAGTAAGGGCAATTGATTGCTATTGAATTAAATGTATTTTAAGAGGTAGATGGGTGATGTAGTAAACAATGTCATCGGTGTTAGTTTCCAACTATCACGAAAGAATATTTAATTCTCAATTTTTCAAGTGATGACGAGATTGTTCTTTTACGTAAAGAAACTTTGAAGAATATGAATCTGAATACCACAAGACAAGTTTTTAGACATAAAGAGTGGACCAACATGTTGTACTAACGATACCCATGTTTTATGAGCTTTCAAACTTCCAAGCTAACTCCGCCAACTTGAATGACTTTATGCCAATTATTTATCAAATTTAGGTCAAATTTGAACTACAAGTAAATTGTAGGTTGCTTTGAAAGTTTTATGAAAACTCTTCTAGAGGTACCTATTCAGGGGTCAATTAATATATGATAAACTACCGAGAGTTTTGACGACACGTTCAACTTCTTGCTAAGATTTTGCATCTTGACAGTTTAACAAAATTAGGTCAAACTTGAGCTACAAGTAAGCGCGAAAGATCGCTCTTGAATTAAATGTCTGTTGATATTTGAATGACTTCCTAGCTAACTTTGCCCATTTGAATAACTTTATGTCGATTTATCAAAATTAGGTTAAATTTGAAACTACAAGTAAATTGTAGGTTGCTTTGAAAGTTCTAAAAAAGCTTTTGGGGGTACCCATCGAGGGGTCACAATCAATATGTTAGAAACCACCGAGAGTTTTGATGATAGTTTCAACTTCTTGCTAAGATTTTGCATCCTGACAATTTAACGAAATTAGGTCAAACTTGAGCTACAAGCAAGTAAGCACGATAGATTTCTCTTGAATTAAATGTCTTTTCAAGGGTAGATGGGTGCATCCTCTTGTAGTAAACCATGCTGTTAGTGTGAGTTTCCAACTATCGGGAAAGAACATTCTCAATTTTTCGAGTGATGTCGAGATTATTATCTCAATAAAGGAAGTCCAAAGAATATGGATCTGAATGCCACAAGCTAAGTTTTCACACATATATAGTGGAACAACATATTGTACTTACGATTTCCCGTGTTTTATGAGTTCTCAAACTTCCTAGCTTATCGCTCTGCCCACTTGAATGTGACTTTATGTCAATTAATCAAAATTAGGTCAAATTTGAACTATATACTACAAGTAAATTGTAGGTTGCTCTAAAAGTTTGACGAAAAAGCTTTTGGTGGTACCCATCGAGGGGTCACAATCAATATATGAGAAACAACCGAGAGTTTTGACAATAGGTTTGACTTTATGCTAAGATTTTGCATCATGACACTTTTTAACGAAATTGGGTCAAACTTGAGCTACAAACTAAGCGCGGTAGATTGCTCTTGAAATATATGATTTTTCAGAGGTAGATGGGTGCATTTTCTTGTAGTATACAGTGTCGTCGGTGTGATTTTCCAACTATTAGGAAAGAACATTCAATTCTCAATTTTCCGAGTGATGACAAGAGAGGTTGTTCTTTTTCGTAAAGAAACGTTCGAAGAATATTGGATCAGAATGCCAGAAGCCAAGCTTACCGACATATATAGTGGACCAACATGTTCTACCAACAATTCTCATGTTTTATGAGTTTTCAAACTTCCTAGCTAACTCTGCCCATTTGACCGAATGACTTTATGTCAATTTATCGAAATTAGGTAAAATTTGAAACTACAAGTACATTGTAGGTTGCTTTGAAAGTTTTATGAAAAATCTTTTGGAGGTATCCATCAACGGGTCACAATTAATATATCATAAAACATCAAGAGTTTTGACGATAGGTTCAACTTCTTGCTAAGATTTTGCATCTTGACAATTTAATGAAATTAGGTCAAACTTGAGCTACAAGTAATTAAGCGCGATAGATTGCTCTTGAATTAACTGTATTTTTAGAGGTAGATTGGTGCATCTTGTTGTAGTAAACAATGTCGTCAGTGTGAGTTTCCAACTATCAGGAAAGAACATTCAATTCTACATTTTCCGAGTGAAGACGAGCGAGGTTGGTCTTTTTGGTAAGAAGTCTAGAGAATATTGGATGTGAATGCCACGCTAACTTTACAGACATATATAGTGGACCAACATGTACCAACAGTTCCCATGTTTTATTTATGACTTTTCAAACTTCCTAGCTAACTTTTCCCATTTGACCGAATGACTTTATGTTGATTTATCGAAATTAGGTCAAATTTGAAACTACAAGTAAATTGTAGGTTGCTTTGAAAGTTTTACGAAAATATTTTGGAGCTACCCATCGAGGGATCACAATTAATATATCATAAAACATCGAGAGTTTTCACAACAGGTTCAACTTCTTGCTAAGATTTTGCATCTTGACAATTGAACGAAATTAGGTCAAACTTGAGCTACAAGTAAGCGCGATAGATTTCTCTTGAATTAAATGTATTTTCAGAGGTAAATCAGTTCATCTTTTTTTAGTAAACAATGCCGTCAGTGTGAGTTTCCAACTATCAGGAAAGAACATTGAATTCTACATTTTCCGAGTGAAGACGAGTGAGGTTGTTCTTTTTCGTAAGAAGTCCAGAGCATATTGGATGTGAATGCCACACCAAGTTTACACACATATATAGTGGACCAACATGTTGTACCAACGATTCCCATGTTTTATGAGCTTTCAAACTTCCTAGCTAACTCTGCCCATTTTAATGACTTTAAGTCGATTTATCGAAATTAGGTCAAATTTGATACTACAAGTAAATTGTAGGTTATGCTTTGAAAGTTTTACGAAAAAGCTTTTAATTTGGAGGTACCCATCGAGGGGTCACAATTAATACATCGGAAAACAATCATAGTTTTGACGATAGTTCAACTTCTTGCTAAGATTTTGCATCTTGACAATTTAATGAAATTAGGTCAAACTTGAGCTAGCTACAAGTAAACGCCATAGATTGCTCTTGAATTAAATGTCTTTTCAGAGGTAGATCATCGGTGCATCTTCTTGTAGTAAACAGTGTCGTCGGTATGAGTTTCCAACTATCAAGAAAGAGCATTCAATTCTACATTTTCCGAGTGAATATGAGCGAGGTTATTCTTTTTCCTAAAGAAAAGTCTGAAGAATATTGGATCTGAATGCCACAAGCCAAGTTTACATACAAATATATTGGACCAATATGTTGTACCAACGATTCCCATGTATTATGAGTTTTCAAACTTCCTAGCTAACTCTTCCCATTAGAATGACTTTATGTCGATTTATCGAAATTAGGACAAATTTGAAACTACAAGTACTAGTAAATTGCATGTGCCCTACATGTGAGACTCAAATAATAGACATTTGGCATATCATCTGTAACACCCCTAGTTTTATTAATAGTAATTAGGGTTTGATTTGTGCATCCATGAGCATCTTATTTTAAAATGCATGGAAGAAAATAATATGCAAACCCTAAACCCTAATATTTTCCCTCTCTCTTTGAACTTATTCAAAATGTGGCTTTTATATTTTGAAAAGTATCAAAAGTTAAGGAAACCAAATTGTTATAAAGGGTCCCTGTCATATTTTAATACATTTGGAAAGTTCTGGTATTTTTTTTGAAATGCTCAAAACAAATTAAAAAATGAAAATACAAGTAAATAAACAGAAATAGAAAAAGGTTTTACATAAAAAATAGAACCCTAAGCTATTCTGGGGGCAGCCCAACTCCTCACCCTACTATCTGTCGCCCACGTGCAACACCCAGCAGCCTCCATGCAACCTTCGTCGTGGCCTAGTTGCAGCCCACCCCAGCCCAGTACCGCTTCGGCCTTCCTGTCCTTCGTCGTCTTCATTGGCGATGCCGAGCTGCTGCGTGTCACTAGCATCGCCATTGGCCACTGCGCTGTGACAGCTCGGTATTGATTTAGAGCTCATTGGGGAACCCCAAGAGGAAGGTATGATGAGCACAGCAACAAGTTTCCCTCAGTTATGAAACCAAGGTTTAATCGAACCAGTAGGAGCAAGGAAACACCCCAAAGGTGTTGCTAGCTGAGCCTTGGCAGGGCGCACTACCGGTGCTAGTAGCAACGTGGAGACCTACACAACACAACCACAGAACTTTGTCCCCAACTTGCGATGAGGTTATCAATCTCACCGGTTTTGCTGAAAACAAAGGATTAAACGTATCGAATGGAAGAAAGTGAAAGTTTGCAAAAAGTAAACACAAAGCAGTAAACAGTTTGTAGATTGTATGTAAAAGAAAGGACCGAGATCCATAGTTCACTAGAGGTGGCTCTCCTTAAGATAGATAACATGCTGGGTGAACAAATTACAGCGGGGCAATTGACAAACATCGAGAAAGCAATACATGCATATACTAATCATCTTGACTCCTTTGGAACTTGATTGGGCATTACAACATTATACATAGACCGCGATCCAACTGCATCTATGACTAATAATCCACCTTCAAGTTATCATCCGAACACCCTCCAGTATTAAGTTGCAAGCAACAGATTATTGTTTTATGAATTGCGTGTAAAGTAAACAATACGATTGTTCTATGAACAAAGGATTATTATTTTCTCCCTAGTAGCAACAACACATCTAGTACCTTAGAGATTTCTGTCACTTCCCCAGATTACCAGAGGCATGAACCCACTATCGAGCATAAATACTATCTCTTGGAGTTGCTAGCATCTACTTGGCCAAGATAGCTACTAACAACGGAAAGCATGCAAGATCACAAATAACAAAGACATGATAGAATCAATAATCAATCTGAAATAGCATCTCAATATCCATCAGATCCCCGCAAACACAACATGCAGAATTACAAATAGATGATCTTGATCATGAACGGAGCTCACAAGATCTAAACATTAAAGCACAAAGGAGGAGAACCAGCCATCTAGCTACTAAATGGATCCGTAGTCCAAGGATGAACTACTCACGCATCACACCAGAGGCTTGCATGGTGATGAAGAAGGCCTCCAGGGTGAATTCCCCTCTCCGGCAGGGTGCCGGGAAGAGCTTTAGATCCCTCCCGATCTAGGGATGGAGATGACGGTGGCTACAGACTCTTTCGTGGATTTTTGATCGGGTACTTAGGGTTTTCGTCTCGAGGGCAATATATAGGCGGAAGGAGAGGCCGACGGGGTGCTGGGGTCGGCCAGACCACCCCCTGGCACGGGCCAGGCCTGGCCGCTCGGCCAGGTGGTGTGGTCGGCCCCCAGCCATTCTCCGTCTCATATTCTGGCATATGATGACTTCCAAAAAATAGACACTTTGGCTTTTGTCCCGTCTAATTCCGAGAATATTCATTTTCTAACTTTCCTGGAAACAAAAACAGCAGAAAACAGGCAGCTGGCACTGTGGCTCTTGTTAATAGGTTAGTCCAAGAAATCATATGAAAAGTACTCCAAAGTGTGGACAAAACACAAGAAAGTGGATAAAACCAAGCATGTAACATCAAAAATTATAGATACATTTGCAATGTATCAACATCCCCAAGCTTAACTCCTGCTCGTCCTCGAGTAGGTAAGTGATAAAACGAAAGAAAATTTTTGAGGTGACATGCACCATCAAAGACTTGATCAAAGTATTTGTAAAACATTCAAAGCTGGGATCGTAGTACTTCAAACATAACATGAAAGACAAAGTTCTAGCAATAAGACAAAGAAACTATGATGCAACATGAAAAGGCACAAACAAAAGATTCATGAATAAATGCTTTGCAAGACGTTTGTTTGTTTCACATAAAGAAAACATAGCATAATAGTATTCAGCTTGTCCTTCATAGAGTAGCAAATATAAATGCATAGGACACCTTCAAAGTTCATAAGAGTGACTAGATACAAATAGTTTAAAAAAAGCAATATCAAGTTATGCATCAATCAACTAGTCTTGGGACAATGCACATAGAACTAAGAATGGCCACTATGCTCTCAAAGTAGGTGCATAAAGGTAGAAGGTGGAGACTCAATATATTGGTGGAAGAAAGGCCTTCATAGAAGGAAGCAAGGATTCAAGTCTCATAAAGAGCTTCCAAAAATTATGGTACTTATAGCGTTCAGCTCTCATTGCCTCTATCATAAGCATCTTGAAGTGATTAAGGTTAAAGTGAACAAACTATGGTGTACATGCTTGACGAAGTATAAGTTAGAAATCTCATGTCCCTTGTATATGAGGGCCGCTCCTCATGCTACTCAAGTTTAGTCACCGGTAAGTTCTTGTCATCGTAAGTACATGTGTATCATAGAGAACCGCCAACGGGGTACCCCTTGCCCGATGATACGGAAGAATCCCCATATCAAAATGACAAGGCAAGTAGACAACGAGCATCTCAGCAATCTCTTATTTACCATGGGAATATGGTGCTTTTTTCTCTCTTTCCTCTTTTCGTAATATATCTTTTTTTTATTTTTCTCTTTTTTCTCAATATAGGACTCTTTTTTTATAAGAAGAATGCTTCATAGACAGCTCATTATGGTTACCTTGTAGGTTTCCACCATGTCAGCATGGATTGACCAGCGGCCCAGGCGTTTCTATAACACATATACATAACTCCATGGACTTACAAGCTCCCCTTTCATTTCACACCGATGACATTCATATACAAAAGAGCATGATATCAACTAGGTACAAGTACCAAGTGCAATGTTGAAAGCGTTCCCCATGACATCATGGTTCTGCTAATCCCCAACAAATACGTGCAAGCATATACAACATAGATGACACAATGGTTCAAGTTTATTAAGGGCAAGAAAAGTAAAGTGTGCCATCAAGTTCGTGAGAGCTTTAATCACTAGTTTTCTCATAACAAGTTTAATTTGGAAGGTAACCAAAAGAATGAATATACTTGGAATAGCATAAGCTAGTAGGTAGGTATGGTGGACTCTTTGGAATAACTTGGTTTAGGGAGTTGGATGCATGAGTAGAACTCATACTTGGTTGTGGAGGCTAGCAAAAGACTGGGAGCGACAAACTAAGAGAGCAATAATGGCCATAATCATGTAGAGCGACAAAACATCATTGATCAAAGCATATACAAGTTGAAAACTAAAGGATCATAAAGGCTACGGTGACTTTAGGTAGTCATAACATGGTGTGAGCATGCGCCAAGTCAACCCAAATAAAGCATCAAAGGAGAATACCACTATACTATGCTTTAATATGCTAAAACAGCGCATGATTCATCCAAAGTACATTAAGCAATATCAATTGTTTATAACAAGTCATGCTACAGCAAAGAATACTAAGCATAAAGCCAAAACAATATAAAGCATGGCATGACAAAGCATAGGCCACAGTCAAAAACAAGCTCTTTTTACCACATAAACATGAACTTTCCTACTCTTTTACAAACCAAATCAAACTATTTGAAAACCAATGTATGAAAGAGGGGGTCCAACCAATTTATTCATAAAACTAAGAAAACCAAGTAAATGAAAAACCAAAACAAAAACGAAAAAGAAGATGCTTCAAGAACAACACAACTGTGCATGAAACAATAAAAAATGAAGCGTTTGGAAGAAACCTGGGATTTTTATTGATGAAGAAGGGGATGCCTTGGGCATCCCCAAGCTTTGGCGCTTATACTTCTTGGATATTTCTTGGGGTGACACGTGTGGCATCCCCAAGCTTGAGCTTTAGTCCATCCTTCATCTCATTACTCATTCCTTCTATACACCTGAAATTTTTCCTTCATACAAAACTTCACACAATCTTTATTAGCAACATTAGTGCACTCAAGATAATAAGTCTTAAGGTTCAGTTCTAACACCAATAAAACTTCCATTACAACACTAGCTACTGAAGCACTTTCCTCAAAAAGCTCAATTTCCCAAAAGAACTCAAAAAGGAACCAACAAGAAGCAAATGCAGAAAATGGCAGAAATCTGTCAAAACAGACCAGCAGGTAAAGACGAATTTTTTCTAAGACCTTCTGTTGCTCAAATCACAAAGTGTTGAGCTAATGAAAGTTAGATAACAACCCGGGGCAGAAGCAAAAAAATTCACGCCTCAAAAAGATGTTCAGAGATTTTACACGAATTTTTACGGTGAAGCACATAAATATGTTTCAGGACAGCAACTTTCCCAATCATTACTTCTCTCTCATTAGAGGTTACTCTTGGCACAAAAAAAGCAAATAAAAAGGATAAGGAGCGGTTATTATTGAAGTAATAACTTCCAAGACTCATCTAAAACTTTTGGGTTATCTCCCAATAAGTACTTTTCTTTAACGCCTTTAAGTTAGGCATAAGAAGCAACAAAAAGAATCAAGTGTTCTCAAATGAAGAAGCATTAAGACCAAATTTTTTTTTCATAGGAGAAGCAAAAGAAATCTTCTCTCTCTTCTTAGGGAAGTGTTCTATACCTTTCTTGAGTGGGCGTTGATATTTAATGGTGCCTTATTTCATATCAATAATGGCACCAATAGTTCTAAGAAAAGGTCTTTCCAAAGTAATAGGACAAGAAGCATTGTATTCAACATCCAAAACATAGAAATCAACAGGGACATATGCATTGTTAACCATAATAAGAACATCATTAATACTCCCCATGAGTTTCTTTTTAGCATTATCATCAAGTGGGATATTCAAATAACAATCTTCAAGTGGAGGCAAATCAAGCATAACATAAATCCTTCTAGGCATAATAGAAACACTACTATCAAGATCACATAAAGCTTTGAAATCAAGGTCATTCACTTTCATATTAATGATGGGTTCCCAACCATCTTCTTGTTTTATAGGAATAGAAGCTTTATGTTTCATCTTTTCTTCCTTAATCTTTATGAGAGCATTAGTAATGTGTTTTGTAAAGGCCATGTTCATAGCACTAGCATTAGGACTTTTAGCAAGCTTTTGTAGGAACTTAATAACTTCAGAGATATTGCAATCATCAAGATCAAAATCAAATTTATCATCTAGAGTAGTAGAACTATTACTAGCCTCAATACTAGTGGTGGTGATAGTAGAAACACTAATGTTTCTAGCAATTTCATCTTCTCTTTCCCACTTAGCATGTAATTCAGCTAATAGTCTAACATTTTCATCAATTCTTACTTGTATGGCATTAGTAGCTGCAAAGGGATTATCATTAATTTCAGGTTTAGCAGCCATTTTATTCATAGAAGATTGAGCTTCAGCCAAAGATGTTATATTTCTTTCAGCATTAGAGAGTTTTTCCTCAATAATTTTGTTGAAAGCAGTTTGTTTACTAATAAATTCCTTAAGCATAACTTCAAGTTCAGAGGGTGCACTCCTATTATTGTTGTAGGAATTTCCATAAGCATTACCATTGTTGGGAGGATATGGCTTATAATTGTTGTTACCAAAATTATTCCTATAAGCATTATTGCCAAAATTGTTATTTCTTATGAAGTTCACATCAACTTGCTCTTCTTGAGCAACCAAAGAGGCTAAAGGAACATTATTTGGATCAATATGGGCTTTCCCATTAACAAGCATAGACATAATAATATCAATTTTATCACTCAAGGAGGAGGTTTCCTCAACAGAATTTACCTTCCTACCTTGTGGAGCTCTCTTAGTATGCCATTCATAATAGTTAACCATCATATTATCCAGAAGCTTTGTTGCAGCACCCAAAGTGATGGTCATAAAGGTACCTCCAGTAGCAGAATCCAATAGGTTCCTTGAAGAATAGTTCAATCCCGCATAAAAAATTTAGATGATCATCCAAGCAGTTAGTCCATGAGTGGGACAATTCTTTACCAAAGATTTCATTCTTTCCAAAGCTTGAGCAACATGCTCATTATCAGATTGTTTAAACTTCATTATTTCACTTCTCATAGATATAATCTTAGCAGGAGGATAGTATTTTCCAATGAAAGCATCTTTGCACTTAGTCCAAGAATCAATACTATTCCTAGTTAAGGAATTCAACCATTCTTTAGCTTTTCCTCTCAAAGAGAAAGGAAACAATTTCAGCTTAATAATATCACCATCTACATCCCTATGCTTTTGCATCTCACAAAGTTCAACAAAGTTATTTAGATGGGAAGCAGCATCTTCATTACCAATACCAGGAAATTGTTCTCTCATAACAAGATTGAGTAAAGCAGGTGTTATCTCAAAGAAAGTATCTCCAGGCACGGGTGGAGCAATAGGTGTGCTCATAAAATCATTGTTGTTGGTGCTAGTGAAGTCACACAACTTAGTGTTTTCAAGAGTAGTCATTTTTTTGGGTTTTCAAATAAGAAAGCAAACTTGTAAAACTAATTTTTTTGTGTTTTTGAAAAAAAAACAAGCAAACAAAGCAAAAAGAAACTAAGCAAAACAAAAATAACAAAGTAAAGAGATTGGTTATGAGGGACTCCCCTTGTGAAAATGTTCTTGACTCCTTGGCAACAGCGCCAGAAAAGTGCTTGATGGCTCGGTATTAATGTAGAGCTCGTTGGGGAACCCCAAGAGGAAGGTATGATGAGCACAGCAGCAAGTTTCCCTCAGTTATGAAACCAAGGTTTAATCGAACCAGTAGGAGCAAGGAAACACCCCAAAGGTCGAGACTAGCTGAGCCTTGACAGGGCGCACTACCGGTGCTAGTAGCAACGTGGAGACCTGCACAACACAACCACAGAACTTTGTCCCCAACTTGCGATGAGGTTGTCAATCTCACCGGTTTTGCTAAAAACAAAGGATTAAACGTATCGAATGGAAGGAAGTGAAAGTTTGCAGAAAGTAAACACAAAGTAGTAAACAGTTTGTAGATTGTATGTAAAAGAAAGGACCGGGATCCATAGTTCACTAGAGGTGGTTCTCCTTAGGATAGATAACATGCTGGGTTAACAAATTACAGTGGGGCAATTGACAAACATCGAGAAAGCAATACATGCATATACTAATCATCTTGACTCCTTTGGAACTTGATTGGGCATTACAACATTATACATAGACCGCCATCCAACTGCATCTATGACTAATAATCCACCTTCAGGTTATCATCTGAACCCCCTCCAGTATTAAGTTGCAAGCAACAGATTTATTGCTTTACGAATTGCATGTAAAGTAAACAATATGATTGTTCTATGGACAAAGGATTGTTGTTTTCTCCCTAGTCGCAACAACACATCTAGTATCTTAGAGATTTCTGTCACTTCCCCAGATTGCCAGAGGCATGAACCCACTATCGAGCATAAATACTAACTCTTGGAGTTGCTAGCATCTACTTGGCCAAGATAACTACTAACAACGGAAAGCATGCAAGATCACAAATAACAAAGACATGATAGAATCAATAATCAATCTGAAATAGCATCTCAATATCCATCGGATCCCCGCAAACACAACATGCAGAATTACAAATAGATGATCTTCATCATGAATGGAGCTCACAAGATCTAAACATGAAAGCACAAAGGAGGAGAACCAGTCATCTAGCTACTACATGGATCCGTAGTCCAAGGATGAACTACTCACGCATCACACCGGAGGCTTGCATGGTGATGAAGAAGGCCTCCAGGGTGAATTCCCCTCTCCGGCAGGGTGCCGGGAAGAGCTTCAGATCCCTCCCGATCTAGGGATGGAGATGACGGTGGCTAGAAACTCTTTCGTGGATTTTTGAACGGGTACTTAGGGTATTCATCCCGAGGGCAATATATAGGCGGAAGGAGAGGCCGGGGGGTGCTGGGGTCGGCCAGACCATAGCCTGGCGCGAGCCAGGCCTGGCCGCGTGGCCAGGTGGTGTGGCCGGCCCCTAGCCCTTCCCCGTCTCGTATTCTAGCATATGATGACTTCCGGAAAAATAGGCACTTTGGCTTTTGTCCCGTCCAATTCCGAGAATATTCATTTTCTGACTTTCCTGGAACCAAAAACAGCAAAAACAGGCAGCTGGCACTGTGGCTCTTGTTAATAGGTTAGTCCAAGAAATCATATGAAAAGTACTCCAAAGTGTGGATAAAACACAAGAAAGTGGATAAAACCAAGCATGGAACATCAAAAATTATTGATACATTTGCAATGTATCACGCAGCGATTCATGCTTGCCGCCGCCCTAGGAGAAGGGGATAAGACCCCACATCAACGTGTACCTCGCCCTCACCTCTCCCTTCCTCTCTGCCTCTCCCTCTCTCATTCTTCCGCGAGGCTGAAACCCTAGCCACCGAAAAACCGCCAGTCGCCGCTGTTCTCGACCGCCTCGAGATCCGTGGAGTAGCCCAGGAGAAACTGCATGTCACCTTCATCGTCCTCGTCAAGCCACGCAAGCCGGGTTGCCTCCATCTCACCGGAATCGACCTCGACACCGTTGGCTTCCCGAACTCCGGCAGCCGTCAATTCCTCACCGTCCGAGCTCGCCTCGCCTCCCCAACCCAAACGCCGCGTTCGTGGTGAGCTGGTGGTCCTCGTAGACCCCTCCAATCCCTTTCTTCCTCTCTCTATCGCTGTCGTCGTTGTTCGTTGTTGCCGGCCATGCTCCAGTGGTCAATCCAAAATGGCGCCGCCAGTTTCTGGTAGTCCGCGTCGCCCTCTCGCCAGCGCCCCACACCGGCGCGTCCAGGCGTCCACGCGCCCCCATCCCCTTTTTGTTTTTTTGTTTAAATGTTTTGTAATTGTTTTCTGAAATAAATATAACCCATGTGGGCCCTTTGTTTAAACTTCTGACATGTGGGGCCAGATGGAAAAATATTTAATAAATTCCAAAAATGTTTAATTGTTTTAAAAATAATCTAAAATGAATTAAAATTAGCAAAAATCATAACTAATTCATTTTAAGTTAGGAAAATATGAATAATATATCAAAATGTTCAGAAAAATGAGATCTACACAATAGACTCATAATCATGCATTTTTTAACAATTTAAATTGCAAGTTTAATTAGAAGAATCAATTGAACCCCGCAGGTGATTCCGAGGTTCCTCCTATTTTAGGGTTTGTACCCCTCGGACCCCGCTTAAAATTGCTAAGAATGCTTTAGGGTGACATTCCAATAAAATTTAATTTTTCATATCATCATCCCTGCTTGAGCATTGCATTGATGCCATGTGTTGATTGTTTCTTTCCTTTCTAGTGTTTCTGCTTTTTCTCGGTAGACCTCGGAGTTGATGTGAGCAACGAGATCGGGTCCAAGATTCAAGATCGAGATCAACACCACCGAAGGTTATTGATGAACAAGATCATCTGATGAACCCTAAAGTTCTTTGTTGGATATCAACATGCAAAGGCAAGCAAAGCCCCACACATGATATAATCCTATGCTTTCAAAGTATTTCATTCTTGCCATGTGCATACGATTCTAAAGTCTTTTATCGATAGATAGAGTAATACTATCTGATGCATGTTTCCCTTGTAGCCTATACTCCCTGATATACTAATCCTAGCATAACTAGGATTTGGCTTATGAGCTTCGCTAGAGATATTATATCTATTGCACTTATCCATGCTTAGCTGTTACCACTGGTCCATCCGGTTGATGAATCAGAGCTACGAATGAACCTAGTTGGACAGGATGATGTGGTATGATTATAGATGAAAGTTAAACATGCTAAGGCTTGAATGGGAGGCCATGAGGGTTATGGTTTTTGTAGTCCTATACTTGCCACCACTAGGATCCGAGTTCTTGCCTTTGGACCAAGACCGAGCGTGCAACCACACAGGGGGTTTATGGGGACCCCCTTGACCCCAACTTTCCTAGTATGATCCACGAGTCCATAGTTTGAGATTTAGAGTTGGCATTTGCATATTTGGATGGGTTGAAGATGGTGCATAATATAGGACATGGCCGGGTGAAGGGTGCATGGCACTGAAACTGGATCCCGGTACACAGAGTCACGGACCTCCTCGGAGTATGGCCAACTGCTGCAGCAGGGAGCCCTTGTGGGTGACTCATGGATTAGGCAAAAGCAAGGGAAAAGTTTTGGTCGATCACCCTCTGTCAATACACCAAGGAAGTGTGTCAAGTGACGTTACGAGTCGGTCGACGTGTGTGGGTAAATTTCTACACCCCTACAGGGTTAAATCTTTTCGAAAATCCGTCTCCACGGTTATGGATGACTTGGTGACCAGATTCAAAGATCAGAGAGAAGAATAACCTAATCGTAAAACTTGGCAGGTAAAGTGTGCTTAAGGATGCTTCCTCAGGGATCGAGGGGGTGATCCTAGATGGTAGGTTCAGATGATAAAGTTTTGGTGGATATCAAGAGATGATCAAGGTAGAGATATCGCTTTCTTATCCCCTTTTAAAATGATCTATTTAGTCGAGCTTCTTATCCTCCCTCTTGTTTTACAAACAAAGATAGATTTATGCAAAATAGCTCCACCAGCCATAAGTCTTGCGGAGTACACCCTATACTCACCCTTGCTTCATTGAGTTCTGTACGACATCGACATTGACGAGTAGCTTAGGGTTCCCAGTCGGTAGCCTGAAATCTATGGATTGGGATGTCATCGTTATGCTTCAGGCCTCTTAGGCCATTTGTTAAGTTTGCTATACTTAATAGCATAATTTGCCTTCCGTTGTTTGATGTTTGTGGCCAGTGAACTCTGCTTGTAATATTTTGGTTCTCTGCTCAGTTATGAGCTTGCTATAATAACTTTTGAGTCGTAGGGTCACTGTAATGTTATCGATTCTTTCTCTATATGCTTCCGAGATCTTGGTTGGGCTTATTTCAGATAGAGGTCTGGGATTTGTCTAGCCCTTATCCTGGGGGTGTCACGGATTTTGGTATCAGAGCAGTGCCGACTGTAGGAAAACCTTTCTACCGGTCAATGTTGAGTTTAGTGCTTGTGAAAACTATTTTAAAGCTGAAAAGTATTTGTGAAAAACTCTGGTATGCTTCTTTTTCTCCTTATCTAGTTTCGCTCTAACTCTGGGTCATCTTATCTTGTGTTGACTTTGGAAAAAGTTTTGCTATCTCGTCTCTTATTTCAAAGCTTAGGTGCCTTTAGGCATGTCGGTTCTTGACCAGCTGACCTAGTGTTGAGTTCTCCAGAGTCACTTGTGTGTGTTCCTTATTTCCCTTTGTTCTTCTTTAGTTGAGAGATTCTTTTCCATCATGATCTCTCTATCTTTTGGTCCCACAACATCATGTTGATGGTTCCACAGTGTTCTGTTCTAGGTCTCGAGGTTTGTTTGGGTACTTCAGAAGTTGTTTCCTCTCTCGGAAGCTACTGATACATTGCAAACGTATCTATAATTTTTGATGTTCCATGCTTGGTTTATATCTACTTTCTTATGTTTTGTCCACACTTTGGAGAACTTTCTACACACTTTGTTGGACTAACCTATTAACAAGATGCCACAGTGCCAGTTGCCTCTTTTCTACTGTTTTTGGTTCCAGAAAGTCAAAAATTGAATATTCTCGGAATTGGACCGGACAAAAGCCAAAGTCGATATTTTCTCGGAAGATTCACGACGCCACAAGGAGAGACGAAGGGGGCCACAGGGTGGCCAAACCACCCCTAGGCGCGGGTCCCCCTAGCCACGTTAGGGCATGGTGTGGCCCCCCTGGCTGCCCACTGACCTTGCCTCTTCGCCTATAAGATGCCTCCCGATGCAAAAACCCTAAATCGTCAAGCCTCCAGCCACTAAAAGTTCCACAACACCGCCGCCACCGAAGGGGAGATTTGGGGGACAGAAAGTCTCTGTTCCGGCACCCTGCCGGGACGGGGAAGTGCCCCCGGAGCCATCTCCATCGATGTCCACCACCATCTCCATCGTTGTTACTAATTCCCATGAAGAGGAGGGAGTAGTTCTCTCTCGAGGCTAAGGGTTCTACCAGTAGCTATGTGTTCATCTCTCTCTCTATGCATGATCTTATTGAAATCATGAGCTTGTAATCTATAGATCTACCTTGCTACTCAAGTGCTTTAATAGATCTCTAGCTCTCCCCATGTGTGTGAAGTTGACATTGTGCACACCATGGTGGCACTTAGACTAGAGATTTCAAATACTTGTTATGAGTTATATTTGGAGTTGGATGTATTTATGAAATTGTGGTGTTTGTTGCAACCATCTAGAGCTCAAGGTGATAGTGTGGGGTTATCTAGATGGGAAAGGCTTACTTTGAGGTGTGTTGTTATATCCCTACCATGGATTAGAGTGTCCAACCGGAGAGTAGTTCAGCGTAGTATCATAAAGAAGAATATATTTATATGAGAGTGTTCACTAGTGAAAGTATGATCCCTAGGCCTTGTTTCTAAGCACTGAAACACCGTTTGCTATTAGATCTATTACATGGTTGCTTGCTTCTATCTTTATTTCAGTTTTACTTTAGTCTTTTCCACACCATCAAGCTATTTTCTATCACCATTACCACCTATAATTATCTGTACCACTTGTATTTCACTATCTCTTCACCGAACTAGTGCACCTATACACCTGACAAGTGTTTTGGGTGTGTTAGGGACACAAGAGACTTCTTGTATCTTGATTGCAGGGTTGCTTGAGAGGGGATACCTTTGACCACTTCCTCCCTGAGTTCGATAAACCTTGGGTGATCCACTTAAGGGAAAACTTGCTGCTGTTCTAAAACCTCTAGACTTGGAGGCCCAACAACTGTCTACAAGAATAGAAGTGCGTAGACATCAAGCTATTTCCTGGCGCCGTTGCCAGGGAGGTAAGGTAAAAGGTACTCACATCCTTCGGTGTGAGTGCTCGAAGTTATTTCCTTTAGATTCTGCAATTATATCTTTTTGTTTCTTGTTTTTATTTTCTCTAGTTAGGCTTAATGGAAAACAACAACAAAATTAGAGAGCTTTATAGTATTTATCTTGAGTTAGGACATGAAGTGTTTGAAGAGAAAATTAAAAAACCTATGGAACTTTATTTGCATGCTAATAGCAATGTTGTTAGTATGAATTCTTTGGACACCATTATTGCTAATGCTATGGAAAAGTCTAAGCTTGGGGAAGCTAGTTTTTATGAAAATGATCTTTTTAGTTCCCCAGCTTTGGAAGATAGCTATTCTATTGCTTATGGTGATACTATACCTCCAATATATGATCATTACAATGTTGAATATGATATTTTCAGTCCACCTACTATTGAGGAGAAAATTAATTATGATTACAATATGCCTCCTATATTTGATGATTATGGTGATGAGAATAATAATGATAGCTATTTTGTTGAATTTTCTCCCACCATAATTAATAAGAATGACTATGCTTATGTGGAGAGTAATAATCATTTTATGCATGTGGCTCATGATAAGAATGTTTTATGCGATAGTTATATTGTTAATTTTATTCATGTTGCCACTGAAAGTTATTATGAGAGAGGGAAATTACGTATCTCAACATTATTAAGTTTCCCCTCTTTATGTTGAAGGTCTTGAAGTTGCACTTGTTTTGCTTTCCTATGCTTGTTGCTTTGTGATTTCATGACTTGTTTCTTTACAAGATTCCTATGCATAGGAAGTGGGTTATGCTTAAATGTGTTTTGAATTTGCTTCTTGATGCTCTCTTTTACTTCAATTCATACTTCTTATGTGAGCATCTTCTCAAACTATCAAGCCTAACTTAGAGGCGTTAAAGAAAAGTACTTATTCGGAGATAACCCAAAAGTTTTAGTTGAGTCTTGGAAGTTATTACTTCAGTAATAACCTCTCCTTATCATTTTTGTGTGGTTTTTGTGCCAAGAGTAACATCTAATGAGAGAGAAGTAATGCTTGGGAAAGTTGTTGTCCCTAAACAGATTTTTGTGCTTTACTCTAAAAATGTGTGTAAAATCTCTGTAAGTCGTTTTGAGGCGTGAATTTTTGTGCTCCTGCCCCAGGTTGTTATCTAACTTTGGTTAGTTCAACACATTTTGATTTGAGAAACCGAAGGTCTTCGAAAAAATCGGTTTTTACCTGCTGGTCGGTTTTGACAGATTCCTGTTATTATTTGCATTTGCTTCTTGTTGGTTCCTTTTTGAGATCTTTTGGGGAATTGAGATTTTTGAGGGAAGTTCTACAGTAGCTTGTGTTTTAGTGGAAGTTTTATTGGTGTTGGAACTGAACCTAAAGACTTATTATCTTGAGTGCACTAATGTTGCTAATAAAGATTGTGTGAAGTTTTGTATGAAGGAAAAATTTCAGGTGTATAGAAGGAATAACTAATGAAATGAAGGATGGACTAAAGCTCAAGCTTGGGGATGCCACGCATGTCACCCCAAGAAATATCCAAGACGTACAAGCGTCAAAGCTTGGGGATGCCCAAGGCATCCCATTCTTCATCAATAAAAATCCAAGGTTTCTTCCAAACACTTCATTTTTATTGTTTCATGCACAGTTGTGTTGTTCTTGGAGCGTCTTCTTTTTTGTTTTTGTTTTTGTTTTTCATTTGCTTTGTTTTCTTAGTTTGCTGAATAAATTGGTTGGACCCCCTCTTTCATGCATTGGTTTTCAAATAGTTTGGTTTGGATTGGAAAAGAGTAGGAAAGTTCATGCTTAAGTGGTAAAGAGAGTTTGTTTTTGACTTTGGCCTATGCTTTGCCATGCCATGCTTGATATTGTTTTGGCTTTAGGCTTAGTATTCTTTGCCGTATCATGACATGTTATAAACAATTGAGATTTCTTAATGTGCCTTTGAAGAATCATGCGTTGTTTTAGCATATTAAAGCATAGTATTGTGGTATTCTCCTTTGATGCTTTATTTGGGTTGATTTGGCACATGCTCACACCATGTTATGACTATCCCAAGTCACCATAGACTTGATGATCCTTTAGTTTTAAACTTGTAGTATCACTTTGTTCTTTGATTAATTACTCTGCATGATTATGGCCATTAGTGCTCTCTTAGTTTGTCGCTCCCAGTCTTTTGCTAGCCTCCGTAACCAAGTATGAGTTCCACTCATGCATCCAACTCCTAAAACCAAGTTATTCCAAAGAGTCCACCATACCTACCTATTAGCATATGCTATTCCAAGTATATTCATGTTTTTGTCTACCTTCCGAATTAAACTTGTTATGAGAAAACTAGTGATTAAAGCTCTCACGAACTTGATGGTACACTTTACTTTCTTGCACTTAATAAACTTGAACCATTGAATCCATCTTTGTTGCGTATATGCTTGCGCTTTATAAGTTGAAGTTAGCAGAACCATGTATCATGGGGAACGCTTTCAACATTGCACTTGTACTTTGTACCCCGTTGATATCATGTTCTTTTGCTTATGGATCCCGACGGTGTGAAATAAAAGGGGAACTTGTAAGATCATGGAGTTTGTATTTGTGTTAGAGAAACGCCTCGGCCGCTAGCCTAAGCCATGCCTAATCATGGTGGAAACTTGCAGTATAACCATAATGAGCACTCTATGAAGCATCCTCAATAAAAACCTATGCAAATAGAAAATAAAAAGATCGCTGAGATGCTCATTGTCTGCTTGCCTTGTCATTTTGATTATGGGATAGCTCCTATATCATGTGCAAGGGGTACCCATTGGCGGTTCTCTATGATACATATGTACTTACAATGGCAAGAGCTTACTTGTGACTAAAGTTGAGTAGCATGAGGTTCGTTCTTCGTAAGTAAGGGGCATGAGATTTCGGTTTATAACTTGTCAAGCATATCCTCTTAGTTGTGTCACTTTAACCTTAATCACCTTCAAGATGCTTATGATAGGGCCAATGAGAGCTGAAAGCTAATAAGTACCATAATTTTTGGAAGCTCTTTATGAGACTTGAATCCCTACTTCCTTCTATGAAGGCCTTTCTTTTACTTTTATGTTGAGTCTCCACCTTCTATCTTTATGCACCTACTTTGAGAGCATAGTGGCCATTCTTAGTTCTATGTGCATTGTCCCAAGACTTGTTGATTGATGCATAGCTTTGATATTGCTTGTTTTAAACTATTTGTATCTAGTCACTCTTATGAACTTTGAAGGTGTCCTATGCATTTATGTTTGCTACTCTATGAAGGACAAGCTGAATGCCACTATGCTATGTTTTCTTTATGTGAAACAAACAAACGTCTTGCAAAGCATTGTTATTCATGAATCTTTTGTTTATGCCTTTTCATGTTGCAACTTAGTTGCTTTGTCTTATTGCTAGAACTTTGTCTTTCATGTTTTGATTGAAGTACTATGATCCCAGCTATCAATGTTTTACAAATACTTTGATCAAGTTTATGATGGTGCATGTCACCTCAAAAATTATTCTTTCTTTTCATCGCTTACCTACTCGAGGATGAGCAGGAGTTAAGCTTGGGGATGTTGATACGTTGCAAACGTATATATAATCTTTGATGTTCCATGCTTGGTTTATATCTACTTTCTTATGTTTTGTCCACACTTTGGAGTACTTTCTACATACTTTCTTCTACTAACCTATTAACAAGATGCCACATTGCTAGTTGCCTGTTTTCTGCTGTTTTTGGTTCCAGAAAGTCAGAAAATGAATATTCTCGGAATTGGACCGGACAAAACCCAAAGTCGTTATTTTCCCGGAAGATTCACGGAGCCAGAAGGAGAGACGAAGGGGCGCCACAGGGTGGCCAAACCACCCCTAGGCGCGGGTTCCCCATGGCCGTGCTAGGGCATGGTGTGGGCCCCCTGGCTGCCCACCGACCTTGCCTCTTCGCCTATAAGATGCCTCCCGATGCAAAAACCCTAAATCGTCAAGCCTCCAGCCACGAAAAGTTCCGCAGCACCGCCGCCACCGAAGGGGAGATTCGAGGGACAGAAAGTCTCTGTTCTGGCACCCTGTCGGGACGGGGAAGTGCCCCCGGAGCCATCTCCATCGATCTCCACCACCATCTCCATCGCCGTTGCTGATTCCCATGATGAGGAGGGAGTAGTTCTCTCTCGAGGCTAAGGGTTCTACCGGTAGCTATGTGTTCATCTCTCTCTCTATGCATGATCTTATTGAGATCACGAGCTTGTAATCTATAGATCTACCTTGCTACTCAAGTGCTTTAATAGATCTCTAGATCTCCCCATGTGTGTGAAGTTGAAAGTGTGCACACCATGGTGGCACTTAGGCTAGAGATTTCAAATACTTGTTATGAGTTATATTTTGAGTTGGATGTCTTTATGAAATTGTGGTGTTTTTTGGAACCATCTAGAGCTCAAGGTGACAATGTGGGGTTATGTAGATGGGAAAGGCTTACTTTGAGGTGTGTTGTTATAGCCTAACATCGATTAGAGTGTCCAACCGGAGAGTAGTTCAGCGTAGTATCATAAAGAAGAATATATTTATATGAGAGTGTTCACTAGTGAAAGTATGATCCCTAGGCCCTGTTTCTAAGCATTGAAACACCGTTTGCTATTAGATTGATTACATGTTTGCTTGATTCTATCTTTATTTCAGTTTTACTTTAGTCTTTTCCACGCCATCAAGCTATTTTCTATCACCATTACCACTTATAATTATCTATACCGCTTGTATTTCACTATCTCTTCGCCGAACTAGTGCACCTATACACCTGACAAGTGTATTGGGTGTGTTGGGGACACAAGAGACTTCTTGTATCTTGATTGCAGGGTTGCTTGAGAGGGGATACCTTTGACCACTTCCTCCCTGAGTTCGATAAACCTTGGGTGATCCACTTAAGGGAAAACATGCTGCCGTTCTACAAACCTCTGCACTTGGAGGCCCAACATTTTGGTGTCTTTAGATGCAAGATACTCTTGTGGTCCGTCAAGACAAAACATTTTGGGATGTCAGGAGAAACAAACTCTAGTACCTCGTCATACCTAGGACCAGGTCAAAGTGTTGTAATCCGCAGATTAAGAGGCAATGGTTATCTTTTGTTATGTTCTACCTTAAAGTATCACACTCTTATATACTAAGAGGTCGTGTTGAGTTACTTGACCTCCTAATGAAGTGATACTCTTATACATCTTTACCCACCCTTCCTCCGAGCTTCCGCGCTTGGGAATGATGCGTGTGTGTAATAATGTGGTCATCTGAGATTCCTAGCAATTCTTATCGCTTTGCAATTTCAAGAACATTTGTGTCATTCTTAGCGTGATTGGTTAACCCTATCACTAAGCGAAGTTTGATTGTGCTACCATGTCCATTATTCTGGTATACTCTTTTCTGTCAAAGAGTTAGGCTTGTGCCAATGCTCTGAGACTACATCTTATTGCCTTACCAATCAAGTTTCCTGTCGAACTAAGTGACATATCGGTGGTTCGTAATATTCTAGATGTCTACAAGAGGTATTGCTATGTTGCCACATGACCATGATGTCAAGTTCTTGAGCAAGCAAGTTCTCTAAACTGCTCCTTTCTCTAAGGATCCGTACTGGATACCCTAAACTAGTTGGTTGAGCTTAAACAACAACCTGGAAAGTTGTAAGGCAAAAGTTCTATCCGACTTAGTTCATCTTAAAGGGATGTCTAGTTTTGTTCGTGCTGAAGAAAGATAGTGTTTCCTTTGTGGAAATGTTATCGTCCCTGCCTTTGATTTTATTGAGGTTATCGTCAAATAAAACTCAGTCTTAAGGACTATCCTGATGGTGTATTTATTCGTGATGTTTCACCCAGGTACATCTTCATGTCCTTTGGTCTAACCAATATTGTTGTTTATTCATATCACATATGAGTTCATCTTCTTGGAATGTCTTGATAAGTTTGTTATCGAGCCTGTCAATGACATCCTTATCTTCCCCATGCTAGATTGGATTCATGTGGAATAGCTAACATTAATGTTGGAAACTTTTGGGAACCGTCTTCGTGTCCTCGAAGTATGTGTTATGGATGTTAGAAGTAACCTTCTCTGGTTCATGTGCAATTGATGAAAGTTGTCATCGTGGATTCGAGAAGAGTTATATTTGTTTCCTCGAGAATCATTTCAAGTTAGTCAAGCATGTGCGAGGTATTCTTGATATGGTAGGTTGATACCTTCACATTTCGAGAACATACTCTAAGCACGCCAAGCCACTAATGATTTGTCATGGAAGAGAAGAAGTCCTACAAACTTCAGTAACTTCCTAAATGTTTCCCAATATGGATTCATTTGTTTTCCGTTGCAATCAATTCATATAGGAGCAATTATCTTTTGATAACTTGTTAACACATGGGGTTTTGCAACCTAGCTCATCCTTTTGGAGCTTTACAATGTAGTCCATGTCTTGAGAATCTAGTGACTTTACCTCTGTGTAAATGTTGCACACTTTCTATTCGTCCATGTTGAATCTGAAGTATCATTCCACCTAATCAGAGTTGAATCTCAAGAAGCAATGATGGTTGGTGTTCTTCAAGGTTTTTGACATAGGTCTCTTTGAAAACCCAACAAGATTGATGTAATGGTTGACAAAATTATTTAGAAGACCTATTGCCATATTCTCTTGAATCAGCAATAACAACCACTCCTCATGAGGCATCTTCTATGATTTGTTATAGGAGTTGCGCTTATGGTTTTCTTTGTATCCGAAGTCTGACCTTTTACCTGATGTCTCGTGTCTCGAACATTAAGGAGAACATTTAAAGTAGAGTTTCTAAATGTCTCTTGATCAATCCTCCAGACCCTTTTATGTTGGCAAGCATCTTGTTGTGCCAAGTAACTGAAGTCTAAGAATGAAGTTTCTTTTTCCTCGTGTCATCAGGAATCTTCTTATATATTCATCTTAGTGGTGTAAAGTGATATCATGATCGCTGGCAAGATTTTTATAGACTGGATGAATAAAGAGTTTCCTTTGGTTTCTCGATCATGTTCAAGAGTGACGATGATTAAGATAATCAAAAGTTTCTCTTTCTACATGTTCCTTGTGACTCTTATGGGTCCTCCCCACAAAACAACATTTCTGTCCTAACCTTCTATTGAATGAAGAGTGATCCTTCTATATCAAAAGTAGTTCAACAACTTGGCTCTCCGTAACTTTGTATCCCTGGAAGCTCTACTTAAGCTACCTAGTAGAGTTTCATCTTCTGAAGTCTGTGGTCGTGTTCTTTCCGTTGTATACTCTCCTTTTCAGAAGGTCAAACTCTTCTGAATCTACATGTTCTCAATCCTTATGAAGACCAGCTATCTAACAAGTTGAAACCTTCTCCTTTTGTTTCCTCCATTACCTTGATGTGTTTCATGCTTGTTGTCTCCAAAGATGTTATGAAACATCTACCCATGAGTTGACCATGAGATACTCTGTTCGTGGTTTTTTGTTTTTTCCTCTATTCTTTAGTATGTGCAGCTACCCTGAAAGAAATGAGTGTTTCATTCATTCAATAATGGTGGCATGGATCAACCTCTTCGAGAAGATCGTCGAAGTCTAGAGTAACCCTGTCTCTTCTATCTTCCTACCTAGGAATCTCGGGATGAGATTATTTTAAGGGGGATAGAACTGTAACACCCCTAGTTTTATTAATAGTAATTAGGGTTTGATTTGTGCAACCATGAGCATCATATTTTAAAATGCATGGAAGAAAATAATATGCAAACCCTAAACCTAATCTTTTCCCTCTCTCTTTGAACTTATTCAAAAGGTGGCTTTTATATTTCGAAAAGTATCAAAAGTTAAGGAACCCAAATTGTTATAAAGGGTCCTGTCATATTTTAATATGTTTGCAAAGTTCTAGTATTTTTTTTGAAATGCTCAAAATAGATTTAAAAATGAAAATACAGGCAAATAAACAGAATAGAAAAAGGTTTTACATAAAAAATAGAACCCTAAGCTATTCTGGGTGCAGCCCAACTCCCCCCTCCTATCTGTCGTCCACGTGCAGCACCCAGCAGCGTCCGCGCAACCTTCGCTGCGGCCCAGTTGCAGCCCAACTTGGCCCACCCTAGCCCAGTACCACTTCGGCCTTCATGTCCTTCATCGTCTTCGTTGGCGACGCTGAGCTGCTACATGTCGCCGGTGCCGCCGTCGGCCGCTACACAACGATTCGTGCTCACCGCCGCCTCGGGAGAAGGGGATAATACCCTGCGTCGACGTGTACCTCGCCCTCATCCTCTCACTTCCTCTCTGCCTCTCCCTCTCTCATTCTTACGCCTGTCGAAACACTAGCCACCGGAAAACCACCAGTCGTCGCCGTTCTCGACCGCCTCGAGCTCCGTGGAGTAACCCAGGAGAAACTTCGTGTCACCTTTGTCATCCTCGTTAAGCCATGCAAGCTGGGGCGCCTCCGTCTCACCGGAATCGACCTCGACACCGTCGGCTTCCTGAACTCCGGTCGTCGTCAATTCCTCGCCGTCCAAGCTTGCCTCACCTCCCCGACCCAACCACCACGTTCATGGTGAGATGGTGGCCGTCGTAGACCCCTCCAATCCCTCTCTTGCTCTCTGTATCGCCGCCGCACCTTTCACCTGCCGCCGCCACCATTGTTCATTGTCGCCGGCCATGCTCCGGTGGTCAATCCGAAGCGGCACCGCTAGTTTCTGGTAGCCCGTGTCGCCCTCTCGCCAGCGCCCCCACCCACGCGTCCAGGCGCGCACGGGATCTATGGATCCGTGCTCGACCTGGGAGCTCGTCGTTGCTGACGTCAGCATGACACAGTAATGCCCTTTTTGTTTTTTGTTTAAATGTTTTATAATTGTTTTCTGAAATAAAAATAACCCTTGTGGGCCCTATCTATCAGGTTTTTAATATTTTTGGAAAATAATTTCTGAAATTCTTAAACTTCTGACATGTGGGCCCAGATGGAAAAATATTTAATAAATTCCAAAAATGTTTAATTGTTTTAAAAATATGAATAATATATCAAAATGTTTAGAAAAAGGAGATCTACACAATAGATTCATAATCACGCATTGTTTAACAATTTCAATTGCAAGTTTAATTAGAAGAATCAATTGAACCCCCATAGGTGATTCCGAGGTTCCTCCTATTTTATGGTTTGTACCCCTCGGACCCCGCTTAAAATTGCTAAGCATGCTTTAGGGTGACATTCCAATACAATTTAATTTGTCATATCATCATCCTTACTTGAGCATTGCATCGATGCCATGTGTTGATTGTTGCTTTCCTTTCCGGTGTTTTTGCTTCTTCTCGGTACACCTCGGAGTTGATGTGAGCAACGAGATTGAGTCCAAGATTGAAGATCGAGATCAACCCCATTGAAGGTTATCGACGAACAAGATCGTCTGATGAACCCTGAAGTTCTGTGTTGGATATCAACAGGCAAAGGCAAGCAAAGCCCCACACATGATATAATCCTATGCTTTCAAAGTATTTCATTATTGCCATGTGCATACGATTCTAAAGTATTTTATCGATAGATAGAGTAATCCTATTTGATGCATGTTTCCCTATTAGCCTATACTCCCTGATGCACTAAGCCTAGCATAACTAGGGTTTGGCTTATGAGCTTCGCTAGAGATGTTATATCTATTGCGCTTAGCCATGCTTAGTTGTTACCGCTGGTCCATCCGGTTGATGAATCAGAGCTACGAATGGACCTAGTTGGATAGGATGACATGGTATGATCATAGATGAAACTTAAACATGCTAAGGCTTGTATGGGAGGCCACGAGGGTTGTGGTTTTTGTAGTCCCATACTTGCCACCACTAGGACCCGAGTTCTTGCCTTTGGACCAAGACCGAGCGTGCAACCACACGAGAGTTTATGGGGACCCCCTTGACCCCAACTTGCCTAGTCTGATCCATGAGTCTGTAGTTTGAGATTTGGAGTTGGCATCTGCATATTTGGATGGGTTGAAGATGGTGCATCATATAGGACGTGGCCAGGTGAAGGGTGCACGGCACTAAAACTGGATCCCGGTACACAGAGTCACGGACCTCCTCGGAGTATGGCCAACTGCCACAGCAGGGAGCCCTTTTGGGTGACTCATGGATTAGGCAAAAGCAAGGGAAATGTTTTGGTCGATCACCCTCTGTCAACACACCAAGGAAGTGCGTCAAGTGATGTTAAGAGTCGGTCGGTGCATGTGGGTAAAGTTGTACGCCCCTGCAGGGTTAAATCTTTTTGAAAATCCGTGTCCACGGTTATGGATGACTTGGTGACCAGATTCAAAGATCATAGAGAAGAATAACCTAATCGTAAAACTTGGCAGGTAAAGTGTGCTTAAGGATGCTTCCTCGGGTATCGAGGGGGTGATCCTAGATGGTAGGTTCAGCTGATAAAGATTCGGTGGATATCAAGAGATGATCAAGTTAGATATATCGCTTTCTTATCCCCTTTTAAAATGATCTATTTAGTCGAGCTTCTTCTCCCCCCTCTTGTTTTACAAACAAAGATAGCTTTATGCAAAATAGCTCCACCAGCCATAAGTCTTGCGGAGTACACCCTGTACTCACCATTGCTTCGTTGATACTTTTGCAGCATGTAAGTGTTACCATAAGAGGTGAGTTCTGTACGACATCGACATCAACGAGTAGCTTGGGGTTCCCAGTCGGCAGCCTGGAATCTATGGATAGGGACGTCATCGTTATGCTTCAGGCATCTTATGCCATTTGTTAAGTTTTATATACTTAATACCATAATTTGCCTTCCATTATTTGATCTTTATGGTTAGTGACCTCTGCTTGTAATATTTTGGTTCTCTGCTCGGTTATGAGCTTGCGGTAATAACTTTTGAGTCGTAGGGTCACTGTAATGTTACCGATTCTTTCTATGTATGCTTCTGAGATCTAGGTTGGGCTTATTTTAGGCAGAGGTCTAGGATTTGTCTAGCCCTAATCCTAGGGGTGTCACATCATCACTATATAAAATTATAATAGATAAAGCAGAAAAAATATAATAGGTAAAATTTGAACTACTACAAGTAAACTATGTAGGTTGCTTTGAAAGTTTTACAAAAAAGCTTTTAGACGTACCCATCGGAGGGGGCAGGGGGGTTGGGGTCAATTAATATATCAGAAACCACAGAGAGTTCTGACAACAAGTTCATCTTCTTGCTAAAATTTTGCATCTTGACAGTTTAATGAAATTAGGTCAAACTTGAGCTACAAGTAAGCGTGATATATTCCTCTTGAATTTAATGAAATTAGGTAAAACTTGAACTACAAGTAATAAATTGTAGGATGCTTTGAAAGTCTTATGAAAAAAGCTTCTGGAGGTACCCATCAAGCGGTTAATTAATATATCAGAAACCACAGAGAGTTTTGATGAGTGGTTCGACTTCTATCTAAGATTTTGCATCATGGAAATTTTGAACACCTTTTGAAAACGATCACACGAAATAGGGAGAGAGGGGAAATGATTTTTGTATTCTCTTTGGGCAACCCACAAGCTTGAGGTGCACCTTATGCTTAAAGATACAAACTTTATTTTCTCCACAATGTATATGGTGAACCTTAGCAGATGCCATATACTAGGCCTTAAGGTGTGCTTTTGTACACATTGCTGATGCCCTTATTAGGGAAAAATCAAATAGTATCTTAGTAGTACACTAGTAGTAGTACTCATTTCTTTGCTTAGACATATGCTCACCTCTATCCATGCATTGTACATGCTGAGAGAATAAAACATAGACAGGGCAGCAGCAAAGAGGAGTTGAAGGCGGTTCGATGTCAGAGGAAAGTTATGATGGGTTCCTGACACGAGGTACTCCTACGGCTACTCTACTAGTAGTAAATTTCAGGACCTATGCATGCAAAACAAATTGTGTGTTTTCTCTCTCCTTCGCTATCTCTCACCATCCATCCTCCCTCTCTCCTCCCCTTTCCCCTCGTGCACCGGCCCGGCTGATCTCTCCCTCGTCCACAGCATGGTGCTGCGCACATGTGCCTTGGTACTGAGGCTCTATGCGTTGGTGTGGAGTAGGGACGAGGAGTACATAGGAAGGAAACCACTTTGGTCCTTGGCGGCAAAAAATTCAAACTTTTCCGATTTTCGAAATTTTCACTTGCTTCCCAAACATCGGGAGGGAAGGTTACTCAAAAGATCAGCCATTTGCAGTACTTCTTATCTTATCTTTATCTTCTCTTATCTCTTACAATACCATACCATACCACTGTATAGTGTACAGATAACTTCAAAAAATGACCGTTGGATCAAGACCGACAAATCCAAACATTGCTAACTGTTGGATCTTCTTTTCCATTCTTAGCATATACAAAGATTCTACTGATAGTCTTTAGCACGATGAATGCTAGTATGCGCAAACCTCAAAGCACACATTTCATTTCTCAGTTACAGGGTCCTTGTGCTAAATGCATGGACTTGGGTGCAATTTTCATTTTTATGAGGTCCTTGATGTAACTTGTACTTCTACTGACCGTGTTAACTCTTAAGCACCTCGCTCCTACAAGACCTAAAATAGTTAAAAGAAAATGCAACCTCCCCAATTATCACACAAACTGGACCACAATTTCTTATACGTAATACCCAACTTTTTAGTACTAGGATTTTTCAAGCTTCCTAGCTAACTTCGCACACTTCATTGACTTCTTGTCGATTAACGAAATTAGGTCAAACTTGAGCTACAAGTAAGCGTGATAGATTGCACTTGAATTAAATATATTTTTGGAGGTAGATGGGTGCATCTTCTTGTAGTAAATAATGTCATCAGTGTGAGTTTCTAACTATCAGGAAATAAAATTCTTAGTTTTCCGAGTGATGACGAGATGGTTGTTTTTCGTAAAGAAATCCTGAAGAATATGGATCTCAATGCCATAAGACAAGCTTCTTGACATATTAAGTGGACCAACATGTTATACTTACGATTCCCATATGTTTTTTGAGTTTTCAAACTCCCTAGCTAATTAACTCTGCCCACTTGAATGACTACATGCCGATTTATCGAAATTAGGTCAAACTTGAACTATAACTAAATTATAGGTTGCTCTGAAAGTTTTGCAAAAAAGGTTTTGAAGGTACCGTACCGATCGGGGGGTCACAATCAATATATGAGAAACAACCAAGAGTTTTGACAATAGGTTTGACACTTCTTGGTAAGATTTGCATCGCATTCCATACTTGACCTACAAGTAAGCGCGATAGATTGCTATTGAAATATATGACTTTTCAGAGAGGTAGATGGGTGCATTTTCTTGTAGTAAACAGTGTCATCGGTGTGATTTTCCAACTATATTAGGAAAGAACATTCAATTATTCTCAATTTTCTGAGTGATGATGAGCGAGGTTGTTCTTTTCCATAAAGAAATGTCCGAAGAATATTGGATTTGAATGCCAGAAGCCAAGTTTACCGACATATATAGTGCACCAACATGTTGTACCAACGATTCCCATGTTTTATTTATGAGTTTTCAAACTTCCTAGCTAACTCTGCCTATTTGACCGAATGACTTTATGTCGATTTATCGAAATTAGGTCAAATTTGAAACTACAAGTAAATTGTAGGTTGCTTTGAAAATTTTACGAAAAATCTTTCGGAGGTACCCATCAAGGGGTCATAATTAATATATCATAAAAACAACGAGAGTTTTGATGATATAGGTTCAACTTCTTGCTAAGATTTTGCATCTTGACAATTTAACAAAATTAGGTCAAACTTGAGCTACAAGTAAGCGCGATGGATTGCTCCTGAATTAAATGTATTTTCAGAGGTAGATCGGTGAATCTTGTTCTAGTAAACAATGACATCAGTGTGAGTTTCCAACTATCAGGAAAGAATATTCAATTCTACATTTTTCGAGTGAAGATGAGCGAGGTTGTTCTTTTTTGTAAAAAGTCCGGAGAATATTGGATGTGAATGCCATGCCAAGTTTACACACATATATAGTGGACCAAGATGTTATACAAACGATTCCCATGTTTTATGAGCTTTCAAACTTCCTAGCTAACTCTGCCCATTTTAATGACTTTAAGTCGATTTATCAAAATTAGGTAAAATTTTAAACTACAAGTAAATTGTAGGTTTTGCTTTGAAAGTTTTACCAAAAAGCTTTTAATTTGGAGGTACCCATCGAGGGGTCACAATTAATATATCGGAAAACAATGAGCTTTTTAACGATAGGTTCAAATTCTTGCTAAGATTTTGCATCTTGATAATTTAACGAAATTAGGTCAAACTTGAGCTACAAGTAAGCACGATAGATAGCTCTTGAATTAAATGTCATTTTAGAGGTAGATGGGTGCATTTTCTAGTAGTAAGCAGTGTCGTGGGTGTGAGTGTACAACTACCAGGAAAGAACATTCAATTCTATATTTTCCGAGTGAAGACGAGCGAGGTTAGTTGTTCTTTTCTGTAAAGAGAAGTCCAAAGAATATTGGATGTGGATGCAACAAGCCAAGTTGACAGACATATATAGTGGATCGCCAACATGTTGTACTTGCGACTCCCATGTTTTATGGGTTTTCAAGCTTCCTAGCTAACCCCGCCCATTTGAATGACTTTATGTCGATATCTCGAAATTAGGTCAAATTTGAAACTACAAGTAAATTGTAGGTTTTGCTTTGATAGTTCTACGAAAAAGCTTTTGGAGGTACCCATCGAGGGGTCAAAATTAATATTTTAAAAAACCAGCGAGAGTTTCGACGATAGGTTCAACTTCTTGCCAAGACTTTGCATCTTGACAATTTAACGAAATTAGGTCAAACTTGAGATAGATACAAGTAAACGCCTTGAATTAAATGTCTTTTAAGAGGTAGATCATCAGTGCATCTTCTAGTAGTAAACAGTGTCGTTGGTGTGAGTTATCAAGAAAGAACATTCAATTCTACATTTTCCGAGTGAATATGAGCGAGGTTGTTCTTTTTCGTAAAGGAAAGTCCGAAGAATATTGGATCTGAATGCCACAAGCCAAGTTTACATACATATATATTGGACCAACATGTTGTACCAATGATTCCCATGTTTTATGAGTTTTCAAACTTCCCAGCTAACTCTATCCATTAGAATGATTTTATGTCGATTTATCGAAATTAGGTCAAATTTGAAACTATAATTACTAGTAAATTGCACGTTCCATGCACGTGAGACTTAGATAATAGACATCCGGCATATCATCACTATATAAAATTATAATAGGTAAAGCATAAAAAATACAATAGATAAAATTTGAACTACTACAAGTAAACTGTGTAGGTTGCTTTAAAAGTTTTACGAAAAAGCTCTTAGAGGTACCCATCGGAGGGGGCGGGGGGGGGGGGGTCAATTAATATATCAGAAACCACAGAGAGTTCTGATGATAGGTTCATCTTATTGCTAAGATTTTGCATCTTGACAGTTTAATGAAATTAGGTCAAACTTGAGCTACAAGTAAGCGCGATAGATTGCTCTTGAATTTAATGAAATTAGGTCAAACTTGAACTACAAGTAATAAATTATAGGCTTTTGAAAGTTTTATGAAAAAAGCTTCTAGAGGTACCCATCGAACGGTTAATTAATATATCAGAAACCACAGAGAGTTTTGACGAGTGGATCGACTTCTAGCTAAGATTTTGCAACATGAAACTTTTGAACACCTTTTGAAAACGATCACATGAAATAGGAAGAGATGGGAAATGATTTTTCTATTCTCTATGGGCAACCCACAATCTTGTGGTGCACCTTAGGCTTAAAGATACAAACTTTATTTTCTCCATAATATATATGGTGAACCTTAGCGTATGCCACTTACTAGGCCATAAGGCGTGCTTTTGTACACATTGATGATGCCCTTATTAGGGAAAAAGCAAATAGTATATTAGTAGTACACTAGTAGTAGTACTCATTTCTTTGCTTAGACATATGCTCACCTCTATCCATGCGCTGTACATGCTGAGAGAATAAAACATAGGCAGGGCAGCAGCGAAGAGGAGTTGAAGGTGGTTCGATGTAAGAGGAAAGTTATAATGGGTTCCTGACATGAGGTACTCCTGCGGCCACTCTACTAGTAGTAAATTTCAGGACTTATGCATGCAAAACAAATTGTGTGTTTTCTCTCTCCTTCGCTTCCTCTCACCATCCATCCTCCCTCTCTCCTCCCCTTTCCCCTCGCGCACCGGCCTGGCTGATCTCTCCCTCGCCCACAGCGTGGTGCTGCGCACGTGTTCCTTGGTACGGCGGCTCTGTGCATTGGTGTGGAGTAGGGACGAGGAGTACATAGGAAGGAAACCACTTTGATCCTTGGTGGCAAAAAAATCAAACTTTTCTGGTTTTCGAAATTTTCACTTGCTTCCTAAACATCGAGAGGGAAGGTTACTCAAAATATCAGCCATTCATAGTACTTCTTATCTTATCTTTATCTTGTATTATCTCTTATAATACCATACCATACCACTATATAGTGTACGGATAACTTCGAACATTGACCAATGGATCAAGACCGGCAAATCCAAATATTGCTAACCATTGGATCTTCTTTTCCATTCTTAGCATCTATAAAGATTCTACTGATAGTCTTTAGCACGATGAACGCTAGTATGCGCAAACATCAAAACACACACTTCATTGCTCATCAGGGTCCTTGTGCTAAATGCATGAACTTGGGTGCAATTTTCATTTTTATGAGGTCCTTGGTGTAACTTGTACTTCCACCGACCGTGTTAACTCTCAAGAACCTCGCTCCTACGAGACCTACCACATTTAAAAGAAAATACAACCGCCCCAATTATCACACAAACTAGACCACATTTTCTTATACGTAATACCCAAGTTTTTAGTACTAGGATTTTTCAAGCTTCCTAGGTAACTTCGCACACTTCAGTGACTTCTTGTCCATTAATGAAATTAGGTCAAACTTGATCTACAAGTAAGCGCAATAGCTTGCTCTTGAATTAAATGTATTTTCGAAGATAGATGGGTGCATCTTCTTGTAGTAAACAATGTCGTTAGTGTGAGTTTCCAACTATCAGGAAATAAAATTCTTGGTTTTTAGAGTGATGATGAGATGGTTCTTTTCCGTAAAGGAAGCCTGAAGAATATGGATCTCAATGCCATAAGCCAAGCTTCTTGACATATTAAGTGGACCAACATGTTTTACTTACGATTCCCATATGTTTTTTGAGTTTTCAAACTCCCTAGCTAATTAACTATGTCCACTTGAATGACTACATGCCGATTTATCGAAATTAGGTCAAACTTGAACTAGGACTAAATATAGGTTGCTCTAAAAGTTTTACGAAAAAGTTTTTGGAGGTACCATACCGATCGGGGGGTCATTAAGGACATTATAACTGAGCACTCTTCCAGCCCTCTCACGCCTTCAACTTTTCTATCCGTCCAATATCCGTCTAGATGTTTTTATCCGTCCGATTCATTTTGACACCGTAGTGGGCTCTTCGTCAAATCGGTGCTTCCTCGTTAACTGGGCCTCATAATCGGACTCATATGGTTAACTGCTAACTGGCTAGCCTGGGCTTTCGGTGACGCTTCAGTCCACCCAATAAATGGTTAGACAACGAAGGGGCAACGCGGAGAGTGGAGCCGTTCCGTTCTCTCACGATTGAGTTCTCCTTCCCGAGTCCCGACCTCTCCTTTTCTATAGTATAAAAATGTCCACCGACAAACCTGCACATTACAGTGGTAGAATACTGCCTGCCTCAACTTTCCTTCACGAGCTTGCTCTCGTTGCTGCCGTCCACTTCTAGGCTTTTGTTCATGCGCCGCCACGATTCCGCCAGGCTCCATGTCTGCGAAAACCTAGCCCATGAATGCGTGAGGGTCCTTCATCCAACATCAGTGCCAGAAGTCGAAGAGGGCAACCACCCGAGTCCCGTGCCTCCACACTGGCGAACCGGCGAGAGGACGGTAGGGCGAGTCAGTCTGGCATCAACGACCTATCCTGTCATCTAAAACTGCAGCCACTACGCTATGTTCCGTATCCATTGTTTTACTTTTTTCTCATTCATTTCAGAAATGGTTGTTAACTTGTTATACTGAAAACCTATACCGTTTTGCAGTATGGTCATAGTGTTATGTGCTACCCGAATCGGGTAACCCTATGGTTGAAGCAAAGAAGATCAGTATAGATTTGAACTTTGGTGTAGGAGATTCATGTAAAAGAACAATGTTTATTCCTGGTAGCATTGAAGGATTAATACGTGATAATTCAGCTTGGATGCATCCTATGACAACAACGAAAGTAGTATTCTGAACGATGCATTCTATCAGCATTCATGGAAATATTTCTGAAGATAATAATCTATTTTTCTTAACATGCTTGGTGATAGATTTACGTATTGTGCTGATTAGGGACAGTCCTCTAACTGATGGATGCGCCATGTTATGATGGAATTAAGGAAGGATAATGTTTTGTTTCAGAAAATAAGACAACTGCAACATTGGAGAAGACGAGCAATGAGGTAAAATATGCTTCTTTGCATCAGTAGATATATGGCACAAAACAAACTCATGTGATATGCATGGTTCAGTACACTTATTTTCCTTGGCTAAATCATTTTTTGCACTTACAATCGTTTCAGAGGCCTGATGGAAGGAATAGACGTCTACTATGAAACAGTGGGTGAACAGTTATTCAATATCATTCCTTTTATTCAGAATTTATGATGATAAATGTAGCCAAGGACATGTACTCTGGATTTCATACATTTGTATGACCACTAAATATATATTAGAAGTTGAGTCATATGGCCACTACAACTATAGACAAGTATTTCTATTTTTTTAATCTCGGCATTGTTTTTCCATTCTGTTTTTATGCAAATTGGACTCCCAGCAATCGTATCAATTTGCTCTCACATGATCCACCAACAAATTCACTAAAACAATTATTATACAATATATATATTCTGTCACCACGTAGCATTTTCGCGTCCAAATAGACGGGCGCGGCAACACGTGCCATCAACGATCTAGTAATCAATATATGAGAAACAACCGAGAGTTTTGACAACAGGTTTGACACTTCTTGCTAAGATTTTGCATCGCATGACACTATTTAACAAAATTGAGTCAAACTTGAGCTACAAGTAAGGGTGATAGATTTCTATTGAAATATATGACTTTTCATAGAGGTAGATGGGTGCATTTCTTGTAGTAAACAGTGTCGTCGGTGTGATTTTCCAACTATATCAGGAAATAACATTCGATTATTCTCAATTTTCCGAGTGATGACGAGCGAGGTTGTTCTTTTCCGTAAAGAAATGTCCGAAGAATATTGGATCTGAATGCCAGAAGCCAAGTTTACCGACATATATACTGGACCAACTTGTTGTACCAACGATTTCCAAGTTTTATTTATGAGTTTTCAAACTTCCTAGCTAACTCTGCCCATTTGACCGAATGACTTTATGTCGATTTATTGAAATTAGGTTAAATTTGAAACTACAAGTAAATTGTAGGTTGCTTTGAGAGTTTTACAAAAAATCTTTTGGAGGTACCCATCGAGGGGTCACAATTAATATATCATAAAACACCGAAAGTTTTGACGATATCGTTCAACTTCTTGCTAAGATTTTGCATCTTGACAATTTAACGAAATTAGGTCAAACTTGAGCTACAAGTAAGCGTGATAGATTGCTCTTGAATTAAATGTATTTTCAGAGGTAGATTGGTGCATCTTGTTGTAGTAAACAATGTTGTCAGTGTGAGTTTCCAACTATCAGAAAAGAACATTCAATTCTACATTTTCCGAGTGAAGACGAGCGAGGTTAGTTGTTCTTTTCCATAAAGAGAAGACCAAAGAATATTGGATTTCGATGCCACATGCCAAGTTGACAGACATAGATAGTGGATCAACAACATGTTGTACTTGTGATTCCCATGTTTTATGGGTTTTCAAGATTCCTAGCTAACCCCGCACATTTGAATGACTTTATGTTGATATCTCGGAATTAGGTCAAATTTGAAACTACAAGTAAATTGTAGGTTTTTCTTTGATAGTTTTACGAAAAAGCTTTTGGAGGTACCCATCGAGGGGTCAAAATTAATATATCAGAAACCAGCGAGAGTTTTGACGATAGGTTCAACTTCTTGCTAAGATTTAAAATCTTGAAAATTTTGAACCCCTTTTGAAAATAATCACATGAGAAATAAGGAGAGAGGGGAAATAATTTTTCTATTTTCTATGGGCAACCCATAAGATTTTTAGGTGCACCATAGGCTTAAAGATAACTTTATTTTCTCCATACTGTATAAGGTGAACCTTAATTAGCGGATGACACATAGGCCTTAAGGTGTGCCTTTTTACACATTGTGGATGACCTTAGGGCATCACCTATGTATGTTAAAAAACTTGTTGATAAGATGGCTCCTAACATGACCATGAAATGAATATGAGTTGGAACTTTCAAATTTGCATGATTGTATAACATCATCCTCCTAACATGATGTAATTTATCTCATAATTTTTTGAAACTCCTAAGTATGATATCCATTCTTCTTCGAGATCCTGAGCATTGGGAGTACGACAATGGATGATCAGTTGAGGTGTTGGATTGAGGGAGTACGACCTTGGATTCCTGAACATAGAGGGGGTACGACTTACCAAATTTCTATTATTACATGGACAATGACCAAAATTCAAAACTAAAATAAAGCAGTAAAATATCCCGCGTATCTGGACATAGTTCGTGCCCCAAAATTTCAGATACTTTGAAATTCCCATTCGACCCCTATTAAATTCGGTGGGTGGGGGGCTTCACTCGTAATTTTCCCAGTATAGTGCTAGCAGTACCTAAATCCTTGATACGTTGTAAACATATCTAAAAAAAATTCATGTTCCATGCTTGTTTTATATCTACTTTCTTATGTTTTGTCCATACTTTGGAGTATTTTTACACGTTTTCTGGAACTAACCTATTAACAAGATGCTATAGTGCCAGTTGGCTATTTTCTGATGTTTTTGGTTTTAGAAAAGCTGGAAAAGAAATATTCTCGGGATTGGACCATACAAAAGCCAAAGTCAATATTTTATCGGAAGACTCATGGAGCCAGAAGACGAGACAGAAAGGGGCCACGAGGTGGCCACACCACCTGGTGGCGCGGGCCAGCCCAGGCCACGCCAGGGGGTGGTGTGGGCCCCTCATGCGCCCATCGACCTTGCCACTTCGCCTATATATTGCCTCCGGGAAGAAAACCCTAAGTACCCAATCAAAATTCCACGAAAGAGTCTGTAGCCACCGCCATCCCCATCCCTAGATCGGGAGGGATCTGAAGCTCTTCCCGGCACCCTGTCGGAGGGGAGAGATCACCCTGGAGGCCTTCTTCATCACCATGAATACCTCCGGTGTGATGCGTGAGTAGTTCATCCCTAGACTACGGGTCCATGTAGTAGCTAGATGGTTGGTTCTTCTCCTTTGTGCTAGCATGTTTAGATCTTGTGAGCTCCATTCATGATCAAGATCATCTATTTGTAATCTTACATGTTGTGTTTGTAGGGATCCGATGGATATTGAGATGTTATTTCAGATTGATTATTGATTCTATCATGTCTATGTTATTTGTGATCTTGCATGCTTTCCGTTGTTAGTAGCTATCTTGGCCGAGTAGATGCTAGCAACTCCAAGAGGGAGTATTTATGCTCGATAGTGGGTTCATGCCTCTAGGAATCTGGGGAAGTGACAGAAATCTCTAAGGTACTAGATGTGTTGTTGCTACTAGGGAGAAAACAGCAATCCTTTGTTCATAGAGAAATCGTATTGTTTACTTTACACACTTTGCTTAATGCAATTATCTGTTGCTTGCAACTTAATACTAGAGGGGGTTCAGATGATAACCTGAAGGTGGATTATTAGTCATAGATGCAGTTGTATTACGGTCTATGTATAATGTTGTAATTCCCAATCAAATCTCGTTGGAGTCAAGATGATTAGTATATACATGTATGCTTTCTCGGTGTTTGTCAATTGCCCCGATGTAATTTGTTCACCCAACATGACATCTATCTTAAGGAGAATCACCTCTAGTGAACTATGGACCCCGGTCCATTCTTTTACCATCAATCTACAATCTATTTACTGTTTACTATTTACTTTCTGCAAGCAATTACTATCTTCCACACAATACGTTTAATCCTTTGTTTTCAGCAAAACCGGTGAGATTGACAACCTCACTGTAAGTTGGGGGCAAATTTCTGTGGTTGTGTTGTGCATGATTCCAAGTTGGAAACAACACCTTGGAGGTGTTTCCTTGCTCTTACTGGTTCGATAACCTTGGTTTCATAACTAAGGGAAAACTTGCTACTGTGCTCATCATACCTTCCTCTTGGGGTTTCCCAACGAGCTCGATACATTTTGAGCCATCAAGCATTTTTTCTGGCGCCATTGCCGGGGAGTCAAGGACATCTTCACAAGGGGAGTCCCTCACAACCAATCTCTTTACTTTGTTTTTTTGTTTTGCTTAGTTTATTTCTGCTTCGTTTGCTTGATTCTTTTATGAAAAACACAAAAAAATAGTTATACTGGTTTGCTTCCTTTATCAAAAACACAAAAAAAGTTCTTTCTATAGTTGTTACCTCGTTCTTAGCTCACCATGTTGATCCCTAAGTTCACCCTGAAAGACCTTTCAATAGGTAGTGGCTCTATAATTGGGAAAGATAATATTGAAGAATTCTTTAATCATGTTAGCAAGCATGAGGATATTGATGATAGATCCCTAGCAGAACTTGCTCCAAATTATGAAATTGCTGCAGCTTCTTTAGTTCACATGTTGGAAGCAAGGTTTGTTAATCTTAACCCCATAATGCAAGTAATGTTTCTTAAACTTAAAGATATTGAGAATACTGAAAAGAGAGATTTCATTCTAGAAACTTTGCTTAAAGAATTCTATGATGTTGCTAAGGAAGCTAGAAAAGTCTTTGATCGTTTTAATATGCTAGGATCATGTGTAGATGTTATTGGTACACGAGAAAAGATGGATAAAACCAAACCTAAGGATGGAAAGGAAATTAAAATACCAGTACCTTTTTAACTTGTAGGAATGCATGAACCTTAGAAAAGAATTTTGATTGGGTTGTTCCTGAAAACCCGTTTGATAAAAATAGTGAACCCAAGAGTAGTGAGAGAGGATCCTCTAGAACTTATTTGGATGAGATACCTTGCCTTGTTGAAGATATTTCTGGTATTGATCTTAATGCTTCTTTATTTGAAAATACTTGATTCTTGCTTCTTATGCCTAGCTCAAAGGCGTTAAAGAAAAGAACTTATTGGGAGATAACCCAAATTTCTTTAGGAATATTTTGTTGAGTCTTGGAAGTTATTGCCTTAGTAATAACCTCTCCTTATCATTTTTGTGTGGTTTTTGTGCCAAGAGTAACCTCTAATAAGAGAGAAGTAATATTTGGGAAAGTTGTTGTCCCAAAACAGATTTTTATGCTTTGCTGTAAAAATTCGTGAAAAATCTCTGTACGTCAGTTTGAGCTGTAATTTTTTGTGCTTCTGCCCCAAGTTATTATCCCATTTTTGTTAGTTCAACACTTTTCGATTTGAGCAACAGAAGGTCTTTGAAAAAAAATCAGTTTTTACCTGCTGGTCTGTTTTGACAGATTTCTGCTATTATTTGCATTTGCCTCTTAATCTCTTTCTCTTTGAGTTCTCTTTGATCATCCTGAACTTTTTAAAGGAATTGCTACAGTAGCTTGTGTTTTAATGGAAGTTTTACTTGTGTTGAAACTGAACCGAAAGACTTATTATCTTGAGTGCACTAATGTTGCTAATGAAGATTGTGTGAAGTTTTGTATGAAGGAAATTTTGAAGTGTAGGGAAGAACAATGTGATAAGATGAAGATGGACAAAAGCTCAAGCTTGAGATGCCACCCATGACACCCCAATAAATATTCATGAAGTACAAGCATCAAAGCTTGGGGATGCCCAAGGCATCCCCTTCTCCATCAATAAAAATCTCAGGTTTCTTCCAAACACTTCATTTTTATTGTTTCATGCACAATTGTGTTGTTCTTGGAGCGTCTTCATTTTTGTTTTTTGTTTTTGTTTTGTTAGTTTTCTTGAATAAATTGGTTGGATCCCTGTATTCATACATAGTTTCAAATAGGTTGATTTGGATTGGAAAATAGTAGGAAAGTTCATGCTTATAAGTGGTATAAAAGGAGCTTGTTTTTTACTGTGACTTAGACTTTATCATGTCATGCTTGATATTGTTTTGGCTTATGCTTAGTGATTATTGATGTAGCATGACTTGTTTCAAACAATTGAGATTGCTTAATGTGCCTTGAAAGAACCATGCGTTGTTTTAGCATATGAAAGCATAATATTGTGGTATTCTCCTTGATGCTTTATTTGGGTCGACTTGGCGCATGCTCACACCATGTAAAGACTACACCAAGTCACCATAGCCTCTATGATCATTTAGTTTTCGACTTTTAATATCACATTATGCTTTAATTAATAATGGTTTATCGCTTTGCATGATTATGGCCATTATTGCTCTCTTAGTTGGCCGCTCCCAGTCTTTTGCTAGCCTCCACATGTACAAAGTATGAGTTCCACTCATGCATCCAACTCCAAATAAAACCAAGTTATTCCAAAGAGTCCACCAAACCTACCTATTAGCATTATTGCTATTCCAAGTATATTCATGTTTTTATCTACCTTCCGAATTAAACTTGTTATGTGAAAATAAGTGATTAAAGCTCTCAAGATCATCTATTTGTAATTCTGCATGTTGTGTTTGCGGGGATCCGATGGATATTGAGATGCTATTTCAGATTGATTATTGATTCTATCATGTCTTTGTTATTTGTGATCTTGCATGCTCTCCGTTGTTAGTAGCTATCTTTGCCGAGTAGATGCTAGCAACTCCAAGAGGGAGTATTTATGTTCGATAGTGGGTTCATGCTTCTAGGAATCTGGGGAAGTGACAGAAATCTCTAAGGTACTAGATGTGTTGTTGCTACTAGGGAGAAAACAACAATCCTTTGTTCATAGAGCAATCGTATTGTTTACTTTACACACTTTGCTTAATGCAATTATATGTTGCTTACAACTTAATACTGGAGGGGATTCAGATGATAACCTGAAGGTGGATTATTAGTTATAGATGCAGTTGGATTACGGTCTATGTATAATGTTGTAATGCCCAATCAAATCTTGTGGGAGTCAAGATGATTAGTATGTGCATGTATGCTTTCTCGGTGTCTGTCAATTGTCCCACTGTAATTTGTTCACCCAACATATCATCTATCTTAAGGAGAATCACCTCTAGTGAACTATGGACCCCGGTCCATTCTTTTACCATCAATCTACAATCTATTTACTGTTTATTGTTTACTTTCTGCAAGCAATTACTATCTTCCACACAATACGTTTAATCCTTTGTTTTCAACAAAACCGGTGAGATTGATAACCTCACTGTAAGTTGGGGACAAAGTTCTGTGGTTGTGTTGTGCAGGATTCCAAGTTGGAAACAACACCTTGGAGGTGTTTCCTTGCTCCTACTGGTTCGATAACCTTGGTTTCATAACTGAGGGAAAACTTGCTACTGTGCTCATCATACCTTCCTCTTGGGGTTCCCCAACGAGCTCGATACATTTTGAGCCATCAACCCTACCCCCTCTCTCCTCCAGGAATACGTCACTAGTCGGAACATCCCCGCTGCACTTTAGCCAATGTACCCGCCACACCTGATCTGCTCAACGAACCCTCTTGTCCGGCGTGTTGAGCACATGATCGACCACCTAGGATCTGCTCCACGTATCCTCGCCCGCCCAAGATCTTCTTCCTTGTCATCGACACCCACTACGACCGTAGCACCTTCGGCAACCTCGACATGACCCGTGAGGATGCGGAGGAGGCATAGACGCCGCCCCGACCGAGGTAAAACCATATCTCCCCGCGTGATTTGTTTGTTGGCAATGTACTGTATTCGTGCTAAATTTCCTAACTAACAGGTTCTTTACTTGATATACACCTGTTATGTACTAAATTAACCCGTTGTGGTTACGCTTAAACTCCACGCATTGAACTGTTTTGATGTACTGCACTATTTCTTTATGAATTATTAGTCACTTAACATATTTGTTTATATTCTCTGTTGTACCTGTCCACATGAGATATAATTATATAATGTCTCTCTCATTCGTTGATTTATGAACTATAGTATTTCCATCGTGCTATTGTCCTGCTATCCTATAGTACACGTTTACACACGTCATACTATTTGACCATTATGTACTATCGATTTGATCCCTCTTAACCCGTGGATCAAACTATTTGCTGTTATTATGCAAGGAGCAGCCTCAGTTTTCCCACAATATCATAGAGTGAATGGCTCCTATAATCTCGTAAGACCACATCACTTTTGTTTCACTTCATGCCAATGTATATCATGTTGGAACCTGTTTGTATTTACAGTTGGCCTTACCTTTATGCAGAGGAGCAACAATGGAGTACATACTCCGCCTGTCCACACGAGCCGCCGTAGATCTCGTGTAACACCTACCGTAAGGCCCCCCACCCAAAGTTTGGTCCTTGCCACATTTTTTGTTTGCTCAAATTTACCATTTGTCTTTCTTGTCTTCATATTTTTTTTGCTAAAAATTAGCGTCAAACATTTTAGCCCCACTATGGTATGCTTCTGTTCCATGTGCTTAGTTCAATTTTCTAGATATGGAGAGGCCTGGTGTATTGCATGTGAGTTATCTGATAATAAGAACAAGGCCACTGTAGCGATAAGATCCACACATGTATCATAAGGAACTCTGTGCACTTCATCCCACTCTTGTATCTACTGTGTATCATAGTTACATGAACTATCTATTTTAATATGAGGCACTTGATGGTTTAGTTTGTTGTCCTCAGGCTGCTGAACTGTTGAAATTATCTGGCTATTCATGAATAATTCAATGTATGATTGCGTGATTTATTGTTTGTCTGAAATTATCTCGCTAGCATATTCGAGGCTCACAATTGATGTCTTTTTGTTGGATGAGTTACTCTTTTTTTGTCTATGATTAAATCAGTGGCAGCTTTCATTGTGTAGTGCCTGGCTAGTTTATATATGAGAAACATAATGGCTTAGTTTTCATATTCGTTTTATTCATGTTGTGCACATTCTAGTTTGAGCAGTCTGCATCAGGTACTTTGGTTGATTGCTCACATTGTTATTCGAAATGAACTTGTAGTTTGTTTCCCATGTCTGTTGTTTAACTAACTTGTTTTGTCTTGGTCTCAGCCATCTTCAAGTAGAGCAGTCATTTCACAGAGCAGCACATGCTCGCATCACTCCATGGTGCCAGCTGGTCCACTTATTCAAGAAGAAATAGATGTATGAGCCACCACTATTAATTGCTTCCTTCCTTATATATTACCACATTGACACATTTAAAATTCATGGTGGTGTGATTGCATGGTAATGCTAGTATAACTTGTTTTGTGTCTGTTTCAGGCTGCAAATGACCCTCTGAATGCCGAACAAATACCCTCTTCTCAAAGTTTAGATTTTGTTTCACATAGCAGCAGTGACAATACCTATTGTTCATGGCACACCGCTTCGACTGATCCTCTTTTTCCAACCGAAAGATTATTTGAGGATGCCCTCCAAGATGCCCGTGATATTGTTGAGCAAGAAGCCAACAAAACAGATTCAGTAATCACCATAGCATACAAAGACTTATATGAATAAAAAACAAGCAAGATTTGACGTAGAACATAATAATCTCATCTGCAGCTCTCATGGGAAGCCAGTTGTTACATGTCTCATGATGCAAGCTCCATAGAGACCTTTTCTGTAACACCATTATGGTGTTTTTTTAGTTGTCTGGACTCTGATGCAACTTTTATGCTTCATTTTATTACTATAGGTTTACTGAGGATTGTAATAATCTAATGTAATTCGCTCTTGTAAGTTGTTTGAGGATTGTTACAAACTGAGCATCTATCAGAATTACTACACACACATGAAAAACAGTGAAATTGTAAGAGGTACAACACACGGTCTACTGGAATAGGGAGAACATCCATTGTATTACACGGGCACCATAGAACTTGAAAAATTCATAGACATTCACTCAACAAAGTAAGAGCTGACTTGAAGAGAATACATCAAGAGCAGACCCACAGAATCCATCAATCTGACGGATAGTCGTCATAGTAATCGTAGTGGGTGGTACCATCCTCGCCATAAGGCGGCACCATCTGCAGCTCAGAATGCTTGACGATTCTGCAATACTCCGCCACCAATCGATCGAGTTCGAAAGGACTGTCATTGATCCATAATCCTACTACTCCATACCCATATACAACCCTTAGCTCCTCTTCCCACACAAGAGCCTCAAAGTTGTAAGATCTAATCACGTATAGGTCCACATCGTATATGCTGCCGTCCTGCACCATGGGTACCCTGGGGCTATCGACGCAGATGCACTGATTGTCAGCAACGAAGAGAGCACGACTTTCGATGCCTCTGACCGGCTGAAGGACACGGTTCTGGGTATGAACCAGGTAAACAACTGGCATGTCGCCATAGACCGGTCCACTCACAACGAACAACAACTCCTCATCAGACTCGATGAGGTAAAAACGATTCTCTGGGAACTGGCAGCCCAGAACAGGGCCTGGACGGTGGGATGCATCTCCAGGGTTTGTGCGGAGCGCTGCAGCTGGACATCTCCATGAGAAGCATCACACATAGTCGAGAGGATATACCCGTAACTGTCTGTGACAAAAACATCACCGGCGTAAGAAGTCATGCTCTGGAGTCCGCAAAGTCATATGGCGAGTACCACCCTTCACCAAAGACCGGGTGACTCCCTTCCTTCATGCTCACATCCGCCCACCGAATGGTGGTGTTATGATGGTTTGATGTAAACACTATCAACAACGAGAACATCGTCACAGCGATAGAATCCACCTTCTCGGTCAGTATCTCCACCCTCAGGCGCTTGATAGCGCCCGAGAAGGGGTTGTACAACCGGGTCTTGTACGGCTACACCCTCTGTCCAAGCACAAGGAGGCCTCCTATTGTGCTACCAACATAAAAGTATCTTCTAGATAGAGAGAGAGAGGACAAACAGAAATTCAGTCAAGGAAAACAGACTAAAATTTAATCAAGGTAAACCATGGAGAAAAACCTTGGGTAACAAGTGGACAAAGAAACAAAACTTGAAAAACAGATAGTATAGGATGTGAATGCAAAAAAAGGATCACATATATACAGATGAATATAAAGAAAGCATCTGTAAATAACCCAGCTAATCATCTTCTCAAGGTGGTGGCCAGTTCTCACGTTTAGCAACGTGATGGCGGCATCGTCTACCCGATACTCCTCCGACAACTGGTGCTCGAGAATAATCTAGTTGGCTGGCATAAAGCGCTCCTCCGTGAAGCCGCGCCAGGGGTTGCAGACTGCCCGAAAGGCGGCATAGTAGTTGAAGTCATCCGTCGAAAGGAAGATGTCACCTATCTTCTGGACGAGTCCCTCAGGGAGACCAGCCCATGCCGAGTCCTCCTGCTTCTTACCCGCCATGGATGATGGTGTTCATGTGGTCTCGGTCCCGTCGACTAAAACATGAAGTGGTTCTAGAGACACACATTTAAACAAAGGCCTGGGAAAGCTAAGCAAATTGTGTGGAAATGAGACGATGACATGCACACAGCAACCGCAAACGCGTTTCATCAAACTGGCACGGGCACTCGCATGCGCACGCGCACTATTACGGTACAACGATCGTGCACACCAGTGTACGACTCATGGGAGCACGCGAATGTGTAGGTGTGTGATGAACTAGTAGTAGTAGTATCATAACCTCATTATATTTAATTATCCCAAAATCTAAGGAGAAAACGTGAGCTCCCTGGTCCCTCAGGGCACACGCAAACGCATGGCATTTTCCACTTTTTGTATGACATTTTCCATTTTTCAATTTCGCTTTTTGGCTGTGCCTTTGGATGCTCACCATGTGGCCGGATGAGGTGTATGCTCCGTGGAGCTAAAAACCTCATGCCTCTCAATAACACGGTCATTAATTATTGAGGTACATACGTTTTTAGTTCCACAACTTGCACCGCGGGAGAGTTTTAGTCCCACATCTTGAAAAGTGAGCAACACTAGTCCCACAACTTGTAAACATTTTAGTCAATTCAATCGAATTTCTATGATTTTATCCGAATTCATTGTAACTAATTCTGGAAGTGACATGCGGCATCATAATTTTTGCAAAATGACCCCTATGTATTTTCTTCCTGCCAGTTGTGACCTTGGTACGACCTGACATGAGGATCTGAATAAGAAAACAAATAAGACAAACTACCAATGCATTGTAGGGTATCGAACTAATTACCTACGCTACAAAAGAAATCAACATTGCCACTACAAAATGCACACAGAAGTGATTAACTGAAGAGCGCTCTGACTGATGTGTTCATTATATTGGAATTTCAAAAATATGTGTTTCGAAAATGTGAAAAAATCTAAAAAAAAGATGTAAATTCTCAATTCAAAATAATTTGCGTTTTGGGCTACAATTACAACTCAAGTTTATTCCTTTTCATTTTTGCGAATAAGAAAAAACTCAATATTATTCTAGACACTGCAGCTAGCTACTAGGTTAACGACTAAGCTATACAATTTTTATTATGGATCGTGCCAACATAGACGTGAGCATTTTTGTGTCCGTATGTGCTTTTTTATTGTATAAATAATTATGTCCTCTCAAGTACTCCTCGTCTGGCATAATTACATCCTCTCAAGTACTCCTCGTCTCACGGGAGTAACAACTAGTATCTACCGACATAGTGGCTTGTGGGTGTGTGCGTCGTTGTACAAAAGTGTTAAGTTAGAATTCATTCTCCTCTTTTAGATTTAACTATTTTATTTGTACGTCTACTAACAGGTGGCCCACTTATCAATCCGCATAGGAACACAAATGATATAGAAAAATATAGAGGGGTCATTTAAAAAAATCAACGTAATTTGTGGACAAATTAAGTCAAATTCACTGAAATTCGATTAAATTAGACTAAAATGCTCTCGAGCTATAAGTTGTGGGACCAGTATTGCTCATTTTTCAATATGTGGGACTAAAACGCTCCCGCGGTGCAAGATGTGGGACTAAAGGTATATATACCTCTTAATTATTTTACAGCCTCAATTGCTAGGACAGAAAGCAATTCATGCTCCTAGTTTTGCTCAATTACTCCTTTAGTTGACCGAAAAATATGAACCACCATGTCGTGTAATATCCTAGCCAATCATGTTGTTAAAACGGGAGTGCATCCATTGGCTTGCATGTTTTCAATTAGATGCGGTGGCCACGTGCATTGGCTGAATTTTAGGATTACTAATGCATGCAATAACTAGCTATAAAGTGAATAGGTGAACTAGTACTACTTCGACGTAGTAATACTGAACACAGGGAGTACCTCAAGTGTGGCTATATGGATGATCAGTTGATGTGACTTTCGGCCATGAATTCCTGACCATATAGTCGTACATTCTACCACCTTTTTTTACTACAACTAGTAGTAGTACATGGACGCTAGCAAAATTCAAAATCTCAATCGAGCGACAAAATCACACAAACACCAACTTCGAAGCATTTCCCGCCTAACCATTTCAAAAAATCTGAGCCAAAATCTCTCATCGAGGGAGTACCATTTTTATATTATTATTATTAGATGGACGCTAGCAAAATTCAAAATCTCAATCGAGCGGCAAAACCGAACAACCACTTTGAAGCATTTCCCGCACCTCCGTTTCAAAAACTTTGAGGTAGAATCTCCCACCGGGGGAGTACCATCTTTGTATTATTATCAGAAGATGGGTGCTGGTCAAATTAAAAATCTCAATCGAGCGGCAAACCGCAAACTAACTTTGAAGCATTTCCTGCCCCTCTGTTTCAAAAACTTTGAGGCAAAATCTCCCACCGGGGGAGTACCATTTTTGTATTATTATCAGATGGGCGCTTGTCAAATTTAAAATCTCAATCGAACAGCTAAACAATACATTGACTTTGAAGCATTTCCTGGCCCTCGGTTTCAAAAACTTTGAGGCAAAATATCCCACCGGGGCAGTACCATTTTTATATTATTATTAGATGGACGGTTGCTAAATTCAAAATCTCAATCAAGCGGAAAAATCACACACACCAATCTTGAAGCATTTCCCGCCCCTCAGTTTCAAAAACTTTTGACTTCAAAATTCCCATTCTACCCATTGTTCTAACACCCTATGGTCAAGCTAAAGTCGGTAGCTTGGGGGCACGATCGTAATTTATGTTCCTGTTCACCTCCTTAGTCCCGATTCGCCCAGATTTTCCTGCCGGTCCTTCCAAAAATCCTAGCCCCTCTCTCCCACGCCCTCACCTCCATGACCACCACGCGGCAATTCCACGACAGCCGGAGCCGCTTGAGCTATGGTCTCGTACACCGTCGCGGAACTGCTTCACCGATGCTCACCCACCAGATCTGGCTCACTGGGTCTCTCTGCCATTGCATCGGAGTTGCGGTGTCATTCACCATGCCAATGGCGTCATCGACCGCCCAAGCTCTGCTTCCCAGCGGCCGAAAGCTACCCAACCATACCGGATCCGCTTCACCGGTGTACATCAGACATGATCTAGTTCAAGGAGTTCCATGTCCACCGCTCTAGACCAGCTGCTCGGTCGTCGCTGTTCACTGCACTAGATCTGCCTCAGCGACGCTCTCATCCACCATGCTCAAGCCGACATCGACCACCCAAGATCTGCTTCCCCGACGCCAACAGCCACCGCAACCGCAACACCCTCGATGACCTGGACGTCACCCGCACAGTACCGATGATGCTTAGACGCCTCTCCGACCAAGGTTAACCAAATCTGCAACCCATTTTTGTTTTGTCAGCAGTATAGCAGATTCAAGCCTGTCATGGTGAACTGCATTTTTGTAATCGTGCTCGTACATACAAGTCAGTGGGCATGCATGTGCTTCGTGCTAGTGCATACAAGGTCATTAGACATGTTGGTTTGCGTTCGCTGCTCTACAAATTTCAAGTCATGGACATGTCTATTATTTTTACATGCACATGTTCTTAGCTACTCTATATAACAGTAATTGCCTACTACCGTGTAATTCTTGTAAAATCTGAAGTCAGCGGAAAATATTAGTGCGGATTCCACGCTCTACAGTTGCTGAATCTATCTGGTTCGTCCTGAGATCAGTTCCTGCTATTATTTCCTCCTTGACATCGTTCTGCTATCCTGTAGTAGCCGTTTAAACTCTTCGTACTAATTCGATTATAATTTTGTTATTTCCATCTGGTTCTTCAAAAGCTGCATCACTAACTATTTCCTTTTTCTTGCATATAGCTGAAAATGGAACAATGAACATGTTGGTTTGCATAGCGTATTCTATAGGTTCACAAGGGATGCCATTATTTCTTTATCTGGTGTTGGTTTGTCCTGAGCAATGACATAATTGTCATCTACTATGTAGTTCACTCGTGGTTTGCATTCCTGCTCTAGAAGTTCTCTTATGATGCCATTATAATTTCTATCTGGTTGATTCTTAGCTATGACGGTAACTACATGCCATTGTGTAGCTCACCGCAAATTCTGAGTCACCCAACAACTCTATGCTTTCTAGTAGATACCACTGCTTCTATATATATTTGCTGAAATGACCTCGCTTGTTTATATTTGCTGAAATTCTAAGAAACACTTTGTTCGATTACTCATTTCATTCTAGGCACACTTGTCTAATGCTTGTTTGTCCTGTTCTACAGGTTCACGAGCGACGCCATTATATCTCGCATCTGGTTCTGGGTCTGGTTCGTCCTAAGACACGACATAACTATCCTCTACAATATATAGTTCATTCATGGTTTGCATTCCTGCTCTACAAGTTCTCGTATGATGCGGTTATAATTTCTATCTGGTTCATTCTTCTCTATGATAGTAACTGCATGCCATTTTGTGGCTCGGTGCAAATTCCAAGTCACCCAACGTCTCTTGCATTTTAGGATAAAGAACTTATTCCATATATATTTGTTGAAATGACCTGGCTAGTTTATTTTTCTGAAATTCTAAGCCACACACACACATTTTGATTGCTCGTATCACGGTAGGCACCCTTGTTTAATGTGTGCTTGCTTGCCATGTTTGTTTGACGTGTTGGTCAATAATTAAACCATTGACCAGTGGTAAACTCCAGATCATAGCTCGTGTCATATCAGTCAAATGAGTAGTTTGTCTTGTTTGATGTATTAACTTGTTATTACTTAGTTTTAGACTGCAATTATTGCTATCGCCACCAAAGATGGGGCTGCAAGATCATGTCTCCTCCAATGTAGTTGTCACACTCAAAAGAAGATGCAGGTGATCAATTGAGAAAGCAAATTGAGGACTCTGCTATAAACTTGATTGTCAACTGAAATGCCGATTTTTCTTTCCCTTGAGTTGATAATATGTAATAATTTTAATAAGTTGCAGATGATGTAATATCTAGATAACTCACGTAGGCCATGTAGGCATTTAGTTGATGCCGTCCACACATGGCGATAGTCGTTACGGTAACTACGCCAGGCAGGTCGATTAGGGAATAGTAGCGTGCTTTGTTATTGGCCCGTCGTGTATTCGACCGATGATGAATAGTAAAAAATGCTCGATTATTATACACGTTTTATGATATTAGCATGGGCTTTAGAAAGGCCGAAACTATAAAAGGCCGTAAACATAACGGGCCGACCCGCATGTGGTAACAGGCCGTAACAATAACATGACATAACAGTAGCAGGCCAAAGCAGTAGCGGGCTAGAACAGAAATAACCCATCACAGTAACATGTAAGAAACGATAAAATTACAGAACAATAACATGCCAAAATAGTAGCGGGCCTCAATAGTAAAAGGCCAGAACAGTGACGAGCCCAAACAGTAATGGCCCGAGAAATTTCCAAGCAAGAGCAGTAACAGGCCGACACATTTAGCAGGCTAGAACAGTAAAGGGCCGCTTGTGGGCCTAAATAGGTAAAGGCCGAACAGTAAAAGGCCAGAAGAGTAACATGACAGAACAGTAATGGACCATCTCAGAGAAGCGCCGTTAGTAGGCAGCCCATGATGGGCTGTGATAACAGTGATGGGATGACCGTAGGCCTTAAGTGTACATGAGCGACTTGGCGCAGACTGCTAATGGGCCGCACAATGTTGGACCAACATGGGCCTTCTATAGTCCAAAATAGAATCGGGCCTAAAAGTTCGCGGGCCGCTGCTGGCTGCAATTTTGTGCCCATTTCAAACAGTGCAATACAAAATAGTAACGTGCCATCTTCTTATTGGGCTCTCTTGATGGGCCGACCCAGTTAGTATTTAGCTAACTGGGTCTAGCTTCTACCACGGTTTCTATGATCGTTAACGGCGGTAACCGGCCACTAACGGCGGCTGCCACGTGGAAGTTTGCATGACGTCAGTAGTCAATGCGGCTAGCAAACAGATCTATGATGGAACAAGTTTTCGTGGCTGAAGGGTGCGATCCGCCACAGTCATAAAAACCGTGGTAGATTCTTTTGTGACGGGGCTTTTACCACGAAGGGCATCCATCGTAGAAGACTTTTTAGCCACGAAAAACAGGCCTTCAACCACGAAAATTGTCCGTTGTAAAAGCCAACTTTTCTTGTAGTGCCGAGTGTAACACTGGCAGTTTGATTGTACTCAGTTTTTCCCTCCAGTACTAACACTGCCATGTGCAATATACTCAGTTTTACCCTTCGGTGGATGGTCAACAAAGAGTCAACTTATGGGTTTTAGCTAGCTAATTGAGTCATTTTATGCACAAAAAATCAAAAAGATCAAAACATAGTGGCATCTACCCATGGAGTCTTATTATGTGACCTACCACCATAAGAAATGTATAGAAATCAAGTTTTTACCTAAATCACCTACTATCTATGAAGGTTCATGGGTTTCTACTCAAGCCTCTTCCCAAAACATCCCTCCCCAAAACATAGTTTGTATGAATGAGGCAATAATTGTCAAACTGATGTATATTTGAATTGCAAATAGTTTGATGTATGCCAAGATGTATTTTATTGTACAAAAGATGCACTTTCTATTTTTTTTAAATCTCTTTCTATTTTCTATTTGAATCCCTTTGTCAGTTTTGCCCTTGGTTTTTAAGTTCTACTCAGTTTTGCCCTTGGTTTTTAAGTTCTATTCAGTTTTCCCCTCTCTCTTAGTCACAAACTCTCACACATGTGCTCATCTTGGCTGCTACACTCTAATTGGTTTGAGATAGATGTCACGCGGATCATGCCCACCAACCGTTGATCCTCTGTGATCTAGCAGACAGGATAACCCCTATATCTGTCGAGGGGCACCCCTCTATCCATGCAAAATAACGAGTTTTTCACCGGTACTTTAACTCCATAAACTAATGATTTTGAATATAATTTGAAGGGAAAGTGTTCAAAGGTGTATAATTTTTGTATATGCAAGTTTGTGCATTACATTCCACTCTATGTAAATGATAATCTCTCAAGATTTTCTTAGCACAACATTATCACGTGTTAAGTGCGATTTCAAAGAGTTCCAATGTGTATAATTTTCGTATATGCAAGTTTATGCATTACATTCCACTCTATGAAAATGGAGGACTCAAAATTTTGTGAGCACATCATTATCACGTATTAAGTGCGATTTCATTGTGTTCAAAGGTTTATAATTTTTGTATACGCAAGTTTATGCATTATATTTCACTCCATGGAAATGATAAATAATCAGGATTTTATTAGCACAACATTATCATGTCCTAAGTGCAATTTCAAAGAGTTCAAAGGTGTATAATTTTCATATATTCAAGTTTATGCATTACATTTCACTATATGAAAATGATAATCTCTCAAGATTTTGTTAGCACGTCACTATCACGTATTAAGGCGATTTCACAATGATCAAAGGTGTATAATTTTTCATATATCCAAGTTTATGCATACTATTTCACTCAATGAAAATGATAAACTCTCAAGATTTTCTTAGCACAGCATTATCATGTCCTAAGTGCGATTTCACATTGTTCAAAGGTGTATAATTTTCGTATATGCATGAGGCATAAATATTTTAGTTTAGGGATCACTTTTCACGCTCTAAAAATGGTAAAGTCTCAAGATTTTCCTAGGAAAACATTATCATGTCCAAATTGTAATTTGGAAGTGTTCAAAAGTTGTGTCAATTATACTCTTTTACATTAAGAGTTGTATATTTTTTTAATTTGAAAGCGTTCAAGAGTTGTGTCATTCTCTTATTTCTTATACATCCATCTCCCAAGATCTCAAAGTTTAACTTTCACCTCATAGATTCACTTGATTGTAGCCGGGACATTAACTTGATGAACCGATTAAATCATCGTAATGGCTCGCCGCCCACATTCTCCATAGAAAGTGCGTCACAGTTGAGCTCCTGAGTTGCACCAATTGATTATCCATAGCAAGAGCACAGTTGCCATTGTCATCCTTCATACAGGTCAACAGGACGGCACCATACTGCAACCAGGACGAATGGGAGGCTCAAGTGAAGCTAGACAAAGGGCCTCCATCGTCAGAGAAGGGCTCCCGTTGTTGGAGAAGAAGAAGAAAGGGGAGGCAACAGCGAAGGCGCGGGGCTGGCTCGGGGTCCCATCTTGCAACACCAACCTGGGTAAGCTGTGGGTCCGATGCTCACATGGATAAGTTGAGGGTCCCATGCTGATCTGGATAAGTGGAGAGAGGTGTCCACTACGGGAACCGACTGAACGTGGACCCACTTGTCAGCATGTAACGTCAACGGTCCACTACGGGACCCGACAGAACATGACCCCACTTGTTAGCATGTAACGGCGAGGGTCCACTACGGGACCCGACTGAACGCAGCCCCACTTGTCAGCACGTAACACCAAGGCTGACGGACAACGAGTTTCAGACCGTGTGAGAGTTTCGTAGAAGGAGATGAGAAAAAGTGAGGAAAAGTTAAGCAGCTAGGGAAAAGTGAGTACAACTAAGGAACCGAGGGCACGAAAATAGAAATCCCTAATTATTGAAAGTAGCAAAATCCCACCTAATGGGCCCTCCTGGAGGGAAAGGCCCAAAAGGGTAAGAGGAGGCGCGCGGGAGTGGGGCCCTCCTACCGACGGCCAGCCATGGTCCTACGGCGCACGTGGGGTGGGGCCTACTCCCCAATGCCAGTGACCAGCCATCCTCCTCATCTTCCTTTGTTTAGTCCCACCTTGGGACTTTGAGGGAAGGAGTACTCCCCCTTCCCCTATATAAGAAGGGAGACCCCTCTCCCATTCCTAATCAATTCAATTGGCTTTGCCTTCTCTCTATCCCCCTCTCTCCTTATCGTGCATGTTCCCAAGTTTGGAACATGTGGTACAAGGTAGAGATTTCTCCACCATACACACATCATCATGCAATTGGAGTCGGTCTAGATCTTCTTCTTCTGTTACCTTGGTGGACCAGGGCCCTGGGGACGTCTTTACACCGGACGTGTGTAAAACTTTGGCGGCACCTCCACTTGTGGTGCTGGACGCTTGAAGCCTTCTTGACCTTGAGTCAGCTATGCTTTGGTTTCATCAGCAACATTTGTGTGGGAATATAATCCGCTTCTAGTCTTCAAAGGTATGAACACCAGATCCATCTTGTTACTATACATCTGCATAAATAGATCTTTGCTATGGTGTTCGTCATTAGGAATTTTTTATTTCTGCCACAGAACCCCTTCATTTACTGCACCTGACACTCCAGGGTTGTGCCTCTTAGAGTAACCTAACATGTTGTCGACTCCATGCACTCGAGCACCTCATGCACGATAGCTTCAGTAGTTGACTCTACCTAAGTGTCGAATCCTTGAAAACTCCAACCCAGTTGTAGCCCAACTGACAGTTTGGCAAGGTACTAAGACTAAGGGTGTTAGGCTAACAAAAGGTCCTAGCATACAAGTGCTTCGAGTCAAGTCTAACAACAACGAAAAAATTAATGATAACAAAAGGTAAACTATTCTTTACAAAGTACAAGTACTTCACATATCTACATCCTGTGCAAGTTACAAGGTTGGAACGTACCGAGGTTGTTGATGAGCCTATCGATGTTGGAGAACTACATTGGTCTGGATATCGAACTGATGAATGATGCTCATGGCTGGATGGGCAACAACTCGAAAGTGTGGCTTCATATCCTAGTTAACACCACCTAGTGTTGGAGAGAGTACTATTCCAACATCATCCAAGTCTAGATCGGGATGGTGAACCTGAACATACGACAATGCCGCCTTGGCCCCTACAATAAGCTAGGCATGGATGTAGTCTTTGACAGCCTCCATGTTAAGGAACCTCCGCATCAAAGCTAAGAGACTCGAAGGCATGGGGTCCAATGGATACATCACATTCTACACCATTGCCAAGGTTGCGTGAGTGCTCATGAAGAACTTAGTGACCTTCTCAATCCGATCTTGGAGTACATCCAACACAAGACCTCAGATCCTTTCTAACGACAAGGATGATCCAACTTCTAAATCAATCTGGCTCAAAGAATTGATTCAAATGTGGATGTGCTTCTCCTACTCTCAAGGATCAAGTCTAACAACTGCACAAGCAAGAAATGAGATTAAGAACACGACAAGATCAAACCTCAAGACTCGGGGGCTTGATGGGTGCTTACATAGCAACTTCTCGCTGGCTTTCACCACTTCATCAAGAAGATACTTCTCGCGCTTAGCTGCTTTTTGAGCCTTCGATTTCCATATATCATTAAGGCCCTTTGTGTTCTTGTAAAGCTTCTCTAGTTCCTTCACCCAATCATGAAGGCAGGAAATCATCGACAACCCAAGCACCCTACCTATCAACTTCTCCTGAACTGGAATGCTCTCAGGAACCGAAGCATTCGATGGTCTAGAACCTGCATCATGTGGAATAAATAGAGCAACACTTAAGCGAATCATACATCAAAAAGCTGCCCGAGCAGATGACACCCTCTTCGAGTTTATTCATATGCTCGACGGTTGTGTGAAAAGCAGAGACATTGGGAATACAAGCAAAATCATAAGCTTATATTATGGCAGGGTCATTGTCATCATAGGAAAAGTAGAAATAAGTTAACTACAAAAGAATCAAGGACTAAGCTACTAAGATGGCCTACACTACATTCTAGAATGGCTTGGAGGATTCAGTTGGTTAGTTCCTAGCCAGGCACTACTCATCATGGTATTTTATCTACGAGAGCTACCAGCTGCCTAGCATACTTCTTGGCTTTATTAGCAAAGGGGTGGAGTTCTACCTCCTAACCGTCAGGTGCCATCGAGATGGAGGTGTAGTCCTTCACAAAGTCGCCCTTGATGCCATGTGCCATTGTCATCGTGAATGCAAACATGGCTCCGGACACCGATTGGAAATGGTTGTAGTCCTTCAGGGGGTCCTCCATGGCATGGAAGGAATCCACGAGTACCTTTATATCTTGAATATCCTTAGACTTCAGGAACTTGGCCTTGTGGAATCACCCTAGCACCTCCTTGGCCTTCGCCAGCGGATCTTGCAGGTTGCCTCTTTGATCCTCGAATGTGGCAACACCGTCAATCAAGGAGTCGACATGGTTCTGTGTGGTGCGGGCCAAAGGGATCCTGACAACATCTACAAGAAAAAGCAAAATACTTAGTTTGAAAGAGATAAGGAACCATAAAAACTTCTGCAAACACTCACCCAATAATGTTGGGGTTGTGGCAAGTAGCTATCCGCTTAGGACATTCTCATGCTTAGTGGCTTTGGCTAGGAGTTCCTCCTCATGCTGCTTCGCTTCACCTTAGCCTTACCAAGTGTGCTCTAGGCCTCCTTTTCAATGGCCCCAAGCTTCTTCTCTAGCTGCTTGAGTCGGCATAGGGTGTCATCCTTCTCTACTGCATCAATACATTTGTAGGTTTTCTGCAGCAGATAACAAAAAATTACTATGCAGAATGCCCTAAATGCCCTAGGATCTATCTAGAAGTAATGTAGTAACGAAGGAAGACAGCGGTAACATACCCTTGAATATTGAGAAAGCATTACACTCATGTAGGAGCGTGGATGATGTAGTCCTAACCATCTGACCTCAAGGTCATGAAGCTCCTCGCACGACACTTCTTGTCCAGGTCCTTGCACGACAGCCCGGTCATTACAAGTGCGGCTCCCCTAAGTTATCACACACATACGATGCAATACAACAACTCCCAGACTCCTGATCCCTTCCGAGGTTGTGGAAGTAGACCTCCTAGCTGGAATCCTTGTAGCACAACAGCGTGCCACAGATGCGTTGACTTTGCGCGTACAGTCCTTTCTTGGGACCATGCCACAACAGAGGCAACTAGAGAGAGCGGGATTTTCTCTAAGGAAACGGCCTTAGAGAATATTGTTTTAATCCCACCCATGGGCACCCCTTTATATAGGCGGAGGGAGGTGTACTCTCCCCTTTGGTTTGTCCATTTGGGACTAAATATTAAAGAAAAAAAGGGGAAAAGGGCTCAATTAGCCAGCTAGGCTAGCTTCCGGCCGAATGGGACAGCCAGAGCCAGCCCAATAGGCAACAACAGCACAGAGCAACCAGGAGAGCAGCCGAGTGGGCCGGCGTGCCCACCGCAGCCCAACTCACGCAGCGAGAAGCTGCAGTAGGAAGCAGTCGGGTGGGCCGGCGCTGCCCCCTAGGCCCAACAAGCCCTGGAGACCGCAGCGGCCTGCAGTGTGTCCCGGGTGGGCCGGCACCCGCGCTCGCTCGGCCTGCTAGGCGTGGCATCTGCAGCGGCAGCGGTGGGTCGGCCACCCGCGCGCGGCCTGCCAACGCTTGCCTCGCCTGCCTCAGGTGGGCCGGAGCGACCGCAGCCCGTCAAGCGTGGCGCAACACCTAGCGCCCCGTCGCCCTGTGCGGCGCACATTGCCAGTCGCCCTCCTTTCGGTCTAGACCAGTTCACAGCGTCCCACAACAGCAGAGGGTGTTGTTTTCTACCCTATTTGGGGTGTTTTCCCTATTGGGCTAATTCCCTCCGACGAATTGGCCCTATAGTGGAAGATGCCCATGCATATTAATTTAAATATTTATTTAATATAAGTTAATTCATAATTAACATATAATAAATGCATATTATAAATTGCCATTTATCCAAAACTCTTTTAGGCCTTTTCCTTTCCTTCTTTCTTCGAACAACTTCAGATTTCTCCAGAATGATTCTGATTTCTCTCTCTTCTATGATTCCATATCATAGGAGGATCTCCGAGTGTCATAGTGCCCTTAAGCATGTTTCTCTATGGTTTGGAAATGTCATAGATGTGATCTCTATCAATGATCAACAACGGGACCGGGATGTCCATGTTGACCCATATGCACTCCACGAATCACCATCGTGTCGAACCTTAAACGATATATCCAAATCCCTTTGTTACGCGATACAAGACTTGTCTGAGATTTGATTATTGGTATCATGATACTTTGTTCGATCTCGTTTCGAACAAGTAATGTTTTACTCGTTCCCGTGAAATTGCATCCCCATGACCTAGTCATACGTTGCACAACTTATGGATGTAATTCACCAAGTGGGCGCAGTGTATCTTCCCGTCATACAGGAGAACAAATCCTGATCTTGATGCATAGGCCTCAACATGCTCCTTTGGATACCCAACATGCACATATATGGTTAACCAGTCACGGAAATGATGGTTGATGTAGTCAAAGCAATCCTCCGGTAACAATGATTAATATGATCCCGCAGTCTAAAGATTAGGACACTCTGTTTCTGACAATTGCTATTGTGAACTATGTAACATGATCATGTTGCCACAATCATTGGTGGGAAATGTCCATCACATTATTCCAGATGATATGACTTCATTGTCAGTTGGCTCTCATAGCACCATGATTAGGAAACCTTGATCATCAGCTGCCCAATGAACTAGTTGAATAGAGGCTAATAGGGACCTGGGTTTTTTATACATCACACCTATATCAATGTTTTTGCTTGATATAGTTATAGCATGATATAAAAATATTATGAATTAATGAGATATGAAAATAAACCCCTTTACTATTTGCCTCTAGGGCATATCTCCTTCAACATTAGCATTAAAATAAAAATTACAAAGCTATGAATATTAGGAGATGCGTAAAGAAACTTACATTGATATTGTTCACGCCCGGCCTCGACCTGGATATAACACCGACCTATCTACATAGCTGAGCGTGTGATCGGCTATGCGACATAACATTTGAGTCAGTCAATCCCGAGTAAAAGTGAGCCTATGCTCAGTTGCAAGTAGCAAAACATAGTTGCATGGGATACTCGAGTGATATTACACAACCTAAAAAATGTACATGTTTCAGAAGTACTTACATGCTCATTAGTGGAACTGTGGAAGCGGACGGTTCTCAGGCGTTGTTCGCACGAACATCACATTGGGGACTCATGGACTTCGTGGCTCCCTCGGCCAATTCTGGCGCTTTAGCCTTCGAGTCCACGACTCCTTCCTCCACCTTTTACGAGTCAAGCTCTCCGACTATTGAGTCCCTTGAAAAAGATAACCAACTTAGATGTACAAACAAAGCCAACCAACTCACTAAGATAATAGAAAGAAATAAGAACTCACGAGCTGATGGCATGAATGTTGAACATGGACACTCGTGGCTTCTTCACTGCCAGTGCTGCAGGAGCTAACCAAATTGGAACTACATCGATTGGCTCCTCGAGCGGTTCCTTGAACTAGCACATAATCAAGGAATCGTAGGCATCATCCTTGTTGGCCCCTTTAGGAGACCGACTTCGCTTGCGGATGGAGTCGTTGCTGACCTCGTCATTTGACTCGGCAGGGGGGAGTGTGGAGTGCGATGCCTCTACATCATTATCTATTGCTGCATTATACTCTCATGGCAACGGCAGGAGGCACATGAGGTTCTTATGACCCTATTGTCAAAGAACCAATCGAAGATTTCAACTACACAAATACGACTGAGAAGAAGTGAAGACAACAAACCTATCAGCTCATGCCTTAAGAAGATTCTTGCTTGCTTCATAAGGTTCCACTAGCGGATCCAGGGAAGTTCTTCTTTAGTGGTCATGGTGGTGAGGCCCTTGACTTTCTTCTCGAATTCAGCCTTCGACCAATTCTCCATTGGGGTCCATGTCAGGCCCGAAGTCCCAGTGTGCTTCCACATAGGGTGAACCCTAGCCTAGAGTGGTTGAATGCAACGTTAGATAAAGGTCGAGATTATATGAATCCCGAATACCTCCTTGTTAGGAACATTTTGAAGCTCTAGGACCCGGTTGTAGAGAATTTTGGCTTCGACTTCCTCGACTTCTGTCATCTTGTTTTTCTAGGACCTAGTATTCTTCACTAGAGAATCCGTGATGAACTCCAACAAACCGTACTTCTGACCGGCCTTCGGCTCGTCACGAATGTAAAACCACTTCTTGTTCCAGCCCTGGACGGAGTCCATGATCTTGAAGGAGAAGTATTCGAATTATCCTCAGATGGAGATGTCGAAGTAGCCAACAACATAGGGTCATCGGGATCCAAACTACCTCTTCACGTAGAATATCATTTTGCGGCCCGAAAGTTGGGGTGGCCAGGCAACGTGGTACCCAAGTTCCCTGATATCAGCCGCGATGACTACAGTTGGCATGCCAAGTACTCAGAGGGTCTTTTTCGGCACGAATTCAACTTTACGTTTCAATACAAAAATCAGGCTAACAGCCGTCAAGTTGGGTCCCCCTGTTAGCTTTCGTTGTTATGTCGCTGTCGTCGTCGCTGCCATGTAGGCTACCATGTAGGCTTGCAGCGTTGGCGCATGCATCCTTTACGCGTCTTCTTCTTCCTCCGGGGCGGCAATCTGTGGTCACGGCCATGGCGCGGAGCTAGGACTTGGACAAACCTGCTCGGCCCGTTCTCCTCCCCATCCCGAATCGGAGCTCGCCCTTACCATGACCGCACCATTGGCACGGCGCGGGGACGGGAATTCATTCCCGAGTGAGATCTGTCACCATGCCCACCATGCTCGGTCATGTTGGTCTCCTCCAGAATCCCTCGCCGTCGCCGTGGTCATGCACCAGCCACGACGCCTTCCTCTCCTAACCCCAAAGGCACATCCACCCAGTTCGGCGCAATGCCAACAAGGTGAAAATGCATCAAGTTTTCTTCTTGTGATTGTAGAAAAACATGTATGTACCGTGACCGTAGCATACTCTAACAATGTACACATATATTGTTTACTAGATTTTCATTTGAAATTAGTAGCTCCGTGATGACGAAACATAGAGAACCTAAATGGAATGATGATGATGACCATGTTCTGTACTTTGCATTGCATCAACAAGTGCTCGCTGACGAAGCAAGTTACCAAGAGAGTGGAGATCATCAGCCATTGCCAAAAAATATGTGAACAAATCAATGAGCGATTCAATGCAAATAAGCGCAGAAAAACTAGAGCCATGTCATCAATCATCAATAGGTGGCACATTCTAGTGATGCGTTCAAATGCGTACACGATGTATCATTTGCTTGAAGTGGTTGTTACCTGAGCAAAAATGCCTGGTATGCACATTACATTTGTATGTTCTATGCTGCAATTCTATTATTATGGGCGTGGAAAGAAAAGCTGGGCTTCACTGAATATTACGCAGTTAGGCCTAACTTAGTCTTACACAAATAAGCACAGCTTAGTCTTTACACACATAAGCGTAACTAATGATAAAGATAAAGACAAATGGTTCATCGGATCTGCCAGTATGAGCACTAGGTCCCTGGAGCTGGTGGTATCGTCGGAACGAACCAGAATGCTGTGTTTGGTCGTCTTTCATTCTCCTTCAAATAGTATGACGCCACTGATGAGCCAATTGTAGGCCCCCTCCCCCCGACATGGATTCGGCTCCAGGTCGGATCTAGAGTGTCAACATGATACGCGCGTGAGTGTCCAGCAAACACACAGTCTGCTATCAACACTAGAAGTACTGGCACCTCAGCAACAACACCAGCATGTTCTTCCTGGACTCCGGCAGCAGCCTCAGCAGGTATTTCGTCAGCTTCACTAGTAGCAGCATTAGCAAGTATTTCGTCAGCTTCACTAGCAGCAGCATCACCAAGTATTTCGTCAGCTTCACCAAGAGCAGCAGCAGCTAGTTCTTCGTCAGCTCCAACACCACCACCAGCAGCAGCAGCATCAGGGGCCAGGGCTGCCTGAGCAATTACAGGTTCAACAGCTCCAGGGGCTCCGACAAAGAAAGGGTAGTTGATCCCAAGAAACACAGATTGTCCCTTCAGATTGTTGACTCTCCTCCAGACTTGCTCTACTGGGTCTTTGGATGGGCATGCGGACCTCGAGAAAACGTGACACCGCAGCGATGGGTATGAAGAAAGTTGTGTCCCCATATGTTCTATTGTATCACTAACGTTGTTTAGTGCTCCCCTGATATGAATCCATAAGAGTTCATCATCATGTCCCGTGTTGTCTCCGAGAGGTGCCAGGAACCAGCGCTGTGTCCCAAGTTCAGCATTTGCTACTGCATCTTCGATGACCGGAGCTGGAATGATGCGCGGGGCTGCATGGGTACCTGCGTGTTACTAACAGTCAGTAAGCAGAATTTTGAATGGGATTTTACATGCTATATGACACCATGACTCACCCCAAATGGACGGCTCCCAAACACGCACGTCTCCGCTAGGTTCAGTGACCGCATAAATGGGTTGCGGTCTGTACGAAGAGTAGCCATAGGTGAAGACAGCATCGACATACTTCCCCGGCTGCAGGAAGTCGTCGCGCACGACTGTCCATTCCTTGTCTTTTGGGCATCTGATGAATGTGATTGCCTTGTCGAACACCGCTAAGAGGTCGTACTCCCAGTTCTTCCACGCCCCCTCCCGCGGTCTATGTGGGAGTTGTACCTTCACGAGGTCAAGTTCTGCCATGTTGAACTTGTAAGCGAATTCGGAAATGGGCGATGGCCACCCGCTGTTGAATGCGGTAATGCCGACATCCTTCAAAGATGGCACTGCAAGTATCTTCGATCTATAGCCATTTTTTAGAGTCCAAGTACTGCCATCCTGTGATAAAAGGACCAGCCACTCGCCATTGCCACCCACCCAGTTCTGGTCATCTTCCATTTCCGTCTCTTCTTCTTCCTTGATATTCACCACTACTGATTCGGACCACTTATCTAGCAGCATCAGTTTTGCATGAATATTCTGCAGAGTTTGTTGTCAGTTGGTACAATAAACTAGCATGGATTCCATTGCAGATACAATTTGACAACTAGGTCTTCAGATTAAAGTACACAAAATATCGCCTAAATACGAGTGTCTCCTCAGATATCGCCTAAATTGTGCTTGTGTCACTACGAAGATACTCAATATATGGAGTAGTAGCAGAGCCCCCAGAACAAACTCCTGACGATGATCATAATTAAATAGCTCGGGGCATAACAGCCTTAAATCATCTAATCTGTTTGTTTTTATTTTAGGAAACAGAATATCACCTAGCAGGCATTCCATTGCAAAATCAAAATTGACAACTCGTTTATCACCTAAAGTAAGACTGTGACACTACGAAAATACCAGAATATCACGTACGAGCAGAGCTTCCGCTATACAGAATAGTCTTAAATGGTTCGATTTGTTCAAACCGCGCGTGCACACAACACGTTCGACGAAAGGAACATAGGATTCCGATGAGAGTTCAGCACATATGAATCAATGATATGACTGAACGAATAAGCTAGATACTAGAACTTACGTGGCCATCGCGGTCGTCTGGCCATTTTTTGTTATTGGGGTAAAGAAGGCCTGGCATGCCGAACGGTTGTTCGTCCATGTTCCGCATCGTCACGCGGTAGCCAGGGATGCAGTGAGCGAGGCGGCCGGCTGAGATGATGTCCAACTCCGAGGTGATCCTGTGCATGTTCGCGGCGCTGAGGTTTGGCCATCCCCAATCCTCGCGGTAGCGGTCGCCCTGGCCATCCGCGTCATCGTCGCATGCCTTTCGTTTCAGCCTGCTGCTACTCCAAGATCTACCCATAGCGGCAAATGGAGTCTGGAATCCGGTAGATTAATGGAGGCGTTGTGATAAGGAGGCGGATGGATTCGAGAGGGGGTGGAATCAGGGATGGGGGCAGTTGTTCGAGTGGGGAGTAAATCTGCAAGGAACCGCCGCCGCCGGTTCTCGTCCACGTGGAAGACAAGAAGGGGGCGTAATTATTGAGGGCGCGCACCGCAACCGTCTAGAGGAAGTGAAAAAATAAATCGTAAAAGGGAAATGTGCGGCCCGCCTGTCAGTGAGTGAAGGTCGGCACGCGCAAACGTGCCTACGTTTGAATTGATTCCACCGCATGCAAGTGGCGCATAACAAATTTTAGGAAGTGCTAGCGTCGACGTGTAAAACCGCCGTTTTTCGCCACCTTCACCCTACTATGAACGGTCGTGCACCATTCCAAATATTGGTAAGGGCGGTTCCAATCTTTCACTTCTCCGTCTCATTTCCTCCTCCACGGCCTCATTGTCTTCTCCTCCACGACCTCATCCATTTCCTCCACCACCGCATCACCCTCTTCCTCCGTATCCTTTCCCTCTTGCCTGTTGTCATGGACGCTCCGGACGTCCGAAACGACGGCAGGCAAGAAACTGCGCACTTCGACATTGAAGTACATGGCGGGAAGAAGATCGATGTCGTCTACACCATCGACCCTCGGACGGTGAGGAACACTCTGAATAATTACACGAGTTGGCTGTAGTTCGAATAAAACAGGTTCGTAGGTCTTGACCTCGAGTACAACCGCGATCACCGTAGGATCGCCGTGGTGCAACTCTCCATGAAGGGGCACGTCCTCGTACTAGCCTTTTTGCGAGAAGGGGGCTAACAGGATCTGGTAGACTTTGCTGTCTTTTTGTTCCTGAACCGTCTGTTTGCAAAAGTTATTGCTATATTATTTGTCTAAATTCATTTTCATGCAGGTGGGGCGAAAGCATTAGGGATCTGTTTCATGACTTTCTCGTGAACCAGCACATAACATTTACCAGTGTTGACATCACGAATGACAGTAAACTGCTTGAAAGACCGACTCTCAACATTAGAATCCCAAAGGAGTGCAGAGTGGACATCTAGGAAATTTACTGGATCCCAGGGACGAAGGGCGGCAAGACCGGGATGGCCGCTCTTGCCTCCGAACTCATCGACCCGTGGTATGCTGACATGAAGGACAGGTTGCCGACATGTTCGTGGAGGCATTTAGGGCACGATTACTGGGAGGATAAGCCACTTTCTGAACCTAATCTAAAGTACGCTGCAATTGACGGGTATGTTAGCCACGAGCTGTACTGCCAGATTGTAAAATCTCGTTCCAGGCATCGCATAATTGAACCACCACCAAGGCAGGTTGTTTGCCCCAGATGCTGGAGTGTAGATGAATCTACAAACCGGGGCAAGCGACCGAAGGCATCCTGGGATCGGTTGCCTTCTCCAACAGGCTGGGATGTAGACTATTAGTGCATGATTGTTGTGTTTATGAAAACATGTTATTTCATAAGTACACTATGTGAGCAATTATGAACTGCTGTGTATTACCTTTGTCAAACTATAATCTGATTTATGACTGTATCCTTCTCTATAATCTGGGTTTGGTTATGACTTATGACTATATCACACCTTATGCATGTCAGTCCTGGATTCTGCCGCATGCAAATGGCATAGACATAATTTGTAAGAATGAATGTTGAGAATACAAAAGGGGGAATGTAATTCATACAGGTTAAGTAGCTAATAGCACAGGGATCATACGAGCTTGGTTCTTACACACAGAATGCTTAGAAAATACATGCGAGATAAAATACAAGCGAGATAAAACTAGGAACGAAATGCGAAACTAGTAGTGGTAAACAGCACACTCACCCACCCACCAGATCTTGTTGAGCATCTCGTAGCAGACATACGCGTCCCTGGATGCGTACTTGATCGCATCGTAATCCAGGTGCCTCCACTCCCATCGCCCATGCAGGTGCTTCGGGGACTCGATTTTCATGCCGGTGTACTCGCGGTCAATGATGTCGGAAGCGAGTCTAGCCATGCCGGCTTTCCCCGTACCGCCATCTGGGTACCTCCACAAATGTTGGAGATCGACGTGATTGACGACATGAACGAGGAGATCCCGTTCTAGCTTCGGAGTGTCGGTCTTGATGTCGACGCTGGCGAAGTAGATCTCCCTCCTGTGTAGGAACTCGCAAAGCTCCGGGCATACATATTTGGCCCTACATACGTGATATAGGAGGCAGTGGTTGCGCATGGACAGTTGCAAAAGCGCCGTCCTCTTCCTATCTCTGGTATACTCGAGGTCAAGGCCGACGATCTTGTACCTGTCCATCGGCTCCTGTAGCCACCGCTCGTACATTGCGATGACCTTGGCCACTTCCGCTGACGCATTTGTGTGGACGACCGTCAGCTTGGTGGTTCCATGGGCGGTGACGGTGTACTCGTCGGTGTAGTTGCTCCCGTCACCGAACACGCCGTACTCCGCGTCCATGGCAGCAGCTAATGCAGCGGCGGTGGCCTAGGGTCGGTAGCGGTGGCTGGGACTGGGCGTGGAGGTGGAGTGATCTGTTGCGGTGGTATGGCCAGGAAGAGGCGGTGCCTGCAGCAGCGTCGATGGTTCTTGTGTTGGCGGCACCGGCGGAAGGAATGAGTTGGGGATTTTTGCACAGTGATGTGCTAAGGAGACGGAAGGCAATGCTTAAATTCTGTTTACCAATATTCTGGTCATACCCATGCGGAAGCAAGTTTGACCGGGTGAGCACCGATGGTTTCCAATCCTAGCGATTAAATTCGGCGTCCGTCCCGGTAGGCGATGGGACGGGTGTGCAACGTGGCTTTGGCGTGGCAGAGACCGGTCACGTAGACCACAGTCCCATTGCCGATCCGCAGCGGGTGCACGGTGCTGACACGACGTAACGTGACAGGACAGAAAGAAGTGTATAGTTATTATTAATTCCTAACAAGTTTAAGAAGTGCAAGCATAGACATGGACCTAGCATCCCTGCACCCCGGGGCCGCCGCCCAGCCGATCAGGCCTGCCGATTGCGCAAAGCTTGTCCCGAATTTGCCAAAATGAAGCTCGTTTGCCCATGCTTCTATAAATTTCTCTGTAGGCCACTTGTGTAAGCATGCACGATCAAGCAACTTTGCAACACACGTGTCGGTGGAAAAGCATTAGGTTTCAACGCACCACATAGTTTAGGGATTTAGAATAGCTACATTGTGGAGCTCTAGCCAAATTGCATGGTAAAGCCAAATTCAGCTTTTTGTCAGATTTAGCTATATCAACATTGTGTCTCGTTTGTCCTCACTTTTGCCCTCCCGATATTCCGAAGCCCTCACATGCGCTCGGACGGGGGTGCCGTCTGGTCAAAGACTTGGCCGTTACGTGCGCCATGACGCCTAATGTGGAAGTTTTTTTTTGTTATTTAGCCTTTTTAAGAGTGTCTTTTCCCCTCTCTCTCTAACAATTGTGTTTTTTTGCCCAAAAAGGTAGGGAATCTAGAGCAGCTTCTCTCTTCATTCATTGTTCCTTTTGCGATTGTTTTTCCCCAATCTGGTAGCAAATCTAGAGCAGCAAAACAAACCAGCACCATAAATAAATTCAGTAAACAGAGCAGATGTAGATAAAGCAGCTAATATAGGTTGTATAGTACGGTACTTAACGAGGTTCGACAATTAGGCTGCTCAGCAGCAGCAGCAGCGGACTGCTTCAACACAGACAAGACAAAAGAAGCTGCTTTACAGCAGCAGCTGATCAGTGGCCCCTCGTGGCCTCTGCTAGGAGGGCATCCGCCTCCTCCCTCTAGCGCCTCATCTACTTCTTGCTGCCTAGCCCCTTGACCTTGGGCGCCTTGGGTCTGATCGGCGGCATGCGACCCTCCTCGATAGCCACCTTCTATAGGTTGCGCAGGTCCTCATGTCCTCGGCATGCTTCACGAGGGAGTTGAAGTCCGTGCCATGGAGCCTCCTGGTGGGGCAGAAGGGGCACCTGTACACGTCGTCAGCGAAGAAGTTGTTGTACTGACCGGACTTTAGCCTCCTTAGCACATGACGAGTCTTGGTGTCCTTGGACTCGTCGTCGCTGTGGAGGTTGCTGCTATCCTCCTGTTGGAAAAAATAGTAGAGTGAAATAAGGACATGATTGAGATACTTTGATTATCGGGATTGATATTTTGCATAAATTAACCGAATGAGATCTCCCTATTATTCCCCAAATCTCAAACCAAATCGAATACTGATCCCAACTACGAACATGGGGATTCATCAAAAATTGAGATCTAACACAATAGGATTAGCTACTGTAAAAAATACGAACAGTCAAGCCCTAATAACATACGATCTAGCATCCAACGATGGGAACGAGGGAGAACAAGGGAAGGGGAGAAAACCCTGGTTACCTCAGACCATGGGTCGGCGATGCTGGTGTCGTAGGGGTTCTCCGGCCTTATGTAGACAACCTCCTCGTAGGGGTCCTAGCCGAGCGGGATCTATCCGAGACCGGCGGGGGCCTCCTTGCCGGCGGCTACGGCGGATGCGGGGACAGGGACGAGGGGCTCCTCGCCGGCGGCCTTGGAGGCGCCGATGGCCACCGTGCCGATCTTCTCCATCGCCAGCGTGGTTGGGGTTTTGTTGGGCGTTTGCAGAAGGTGATGGGACAGTGGAGACGGTTGAGTGAGCGAGTGCGTGATGAGTGGGAGTGGGGAGGCCTCTATTAAAGGAGAAGGGAAGCGATGTTTCGTTGCACTACCGTGCACCGCGTACGCTAATGCACCATGCACGGCCACACGTGTCCGCTACCGCCCCGTGCACCGCACACGCGTACCTTGAGTCACGTTTTTTTCCCTCGTGTCTAACCATGGTGATTCAGTTGTACTCAGTTTTTGTAGCATCCCAATTGTCTAACAATTGCAATGCTACTAGCCTAGTCTATATAGATGCTACTTCATACATATAATTGTTGCATCATCATGATATCAGGCTCATGTCATCATGCCACCTTGCATTTGAGCATCATATAAAACCCTTTTTGTTTTGGTTCTTCTCTCATATGCATTGTTAATTGTATTTGCCTCTTGATATTGTATTTGGTTCTTGATATATCGTTTAATGCCCAAGTTGAGTTGGGGGCATATCTCTTATTAACTCCACCACCTTTTCTTTCACCACCTTATAATTCCACCATCCAACTAAATATGAGCTTTGCACTTTATTTGAGTTTACCTCTAGCTCATGTGGGTTGGGATGGATCCAATTCTTTTCCACATGCTCTCATCTTAGCATCATGTTGTCTTCACATTATTGATATATGAGAGCCACTTGGCCACCTTTGCATGCCTTGTGAGTGGAACCCTTTTTCCTAGCTTCCATATGGATTATTATGGATTTATGCTCATGTGGGAATATTTTTGGGACTAGTAATCATCTAGTGGAACATACACACTAGCATGTCCCATTTTATTTCAAACATGGCCATCTCCAACTACTCCACATGGGGTATCCTTTCATTTCTTTTGCTTGGCTTTATTCCACCTTTGGAAATGCAAATGAACAATGCCATGTTTAATATTATTGTTTTCACAAGAATCAACATGGTATTCAATATTTTGCATGGGCCATGCAAGTGCCACCTTTTCTAGTATTTGGTTTTTATTTGAATCTTGAGTGGATCATCATCTCTCTCTCTATCTCTATCCTTTCTTTTGGCTTGATATATGTTGATCTTGTTTAAAACCCCATCACCATATCCATCTATGCCATCATCCCCTTTTCTCCTTTTCTCTCTTTGGCTACCTTGCTTGAGCTTGGTTGATCATCCTTGATCTAGTCAAAAAGAACCAATCCATCTCTCTCTTTCCTCTATCTAGGTTTCTCTCTAAGCCCTAATTCATTACCCCCCTCTCTCACCTAGCTGGCCCCACCTAACTACCCCCTCTACCTAACCCTCCATCTAACCCATGACCTACCCTAGCTACCACCTCCCTCTCTCGGCCTCTCTCCCTGCCAAGGCTACCCCACCTAGCCACCCTCCCCCTGGTCGAGATACCCCTCTCACCTAACCCTAGCTCCAAACCTAGCTCAAACCCAAGCCTAGCTCTAACCCTACCCGAGTCTCACCTCTCTCTCCCTAGCTCTCACTCTCTACCAAGAGGGTCCTACACCGAGCCACCCTCCCTGGCCTCGCCTCTGGTCCCACCTGGAAGCCCCCATGCACCTGCCCTGCCCCTGCCCGACCGAGCACGTGAGGAGAGGAGGAGAAAAAGGTGGCTGAGCCACCTTTTCCCTCCACCACTTCCCCACGGCACCCCCTCTCCCTCTCTGCTATCTACCACCGTCCCCTGGCTCCCCTCTGCCCCAGATCAACCCCAGGCGCCTGCCCTCCCCTCCTTCCTTCTTCTCCATCGCCGCCGCTACCCCATCGCCGGCAGAACCGTCGGCCTCCTCCACGTCCCGTTGATCCAGTCAAGCCGCGCGTCCGTGAAGTGGCCTGGGAGATCGAGGAGGGTCCCCTGCATCGTCCTGTACCCGCCGTCGAGGAGGAGACGTGCCAGAGCCGGAGATCACCGCCGAGCCGACGCCGAAACCCTAGCTCCGTCCGGCCTCTGCCTCGTCGGCGATCAACTGCTCTCCTGCCCGATCGAACACCGTCAACCATCTCTCGGTGAGCTCCCCGACCTCCCTGACATGGTCCCCTTCGCCGTGACGCCTTAGGTTCGCCGGACCAACCGCCGAGCACCCTCTGTGCGCCGGCGTCGCGATCTTTCTCCTCGCCGTAGCGTCGCGTAAGCCTATCTGGGCCCCGTCCGCATCCCTGACACCAACCCCCACCCCACCGCACTGGTTGCGCCCCGCAGCGCGCACTCCCGCGTCCCAGGTTCGAATCCCCGCCTCGCGCGAGCACCGATCTGTCCGCGGAGGAAGAGGAACAGTACGGCGCTCCATTTTTGCTTTTAACCCCCTTGCTGTTTTTCGGCTAAACCCGCAGTCCGCGTAGCCCCACCGTCAGCCTCTCTGTTTGTTTTGCTAAAACACCCCCGCCGTTTTACGCCCTTAACCCGCGCTCCCGGGCTCTCCCACGTGGCACGCCCCCGCTGGCGCGCCCGCGTGTGGCCCCGAGGACGCCCTGGCCCCACCTGTCATTCTCTTAGTCTAGCCTAGCTCGCGGTGACAGAAGTTTTTCCGCGCAGTGTGCTGCTGAGTCAGCTGCTGGCCCCACTGGTCATCGACTGTGGCTAGCTAAACCTGTGTATAAAAAGTATTTTCTGTATTCTGTTTTAATTCAAATCTTTTCCAAATTAATTCAAATTTCAAATTTAAATCTGTTTTATAATAACTTTTCATTCTTAAATCCAAATAATACAAATAATATGTGTTTGAAATCAGAAAAATGTGAGGAATTCAAATATGCCATTCAAAATATATTTTGGACACTTTAAAATTCCAAGTTTATTTAAATTACAATAAATGCCCTTTTTCCTTAATTAATTAATATATTTTGTTTTATAACTCCAAATTTAATAAATCATATGTCTAAAATGATTAGCTCGATGAGACCTTTCTGTTTATGCATTCTTTGTTTTGTTTTGAAGCATGCATCATATAAATATATTGTATACAGCAACTAATATGAGAATAAAATGGGACTAAAACCCCATAAAATGATTTAATCTTGTACTTCACACCTCACCCAGGCCATGCTACCTATTGCCATGCAAATTGTGCATCATTCATCATGGCATGATTGGTTGCTTGTCGCATTTATTCATATGCTTGCGCACTTTATTTATGTTGGCCTTGTTTGTTTGGTTCTTCTTCGAATAGACGCTGAGCAGGGGATATATCAAGAGAACCAGGAGCACTACCCAGATCCATCCATTGCTTCAACTGAGCTGCCAGGCAAGCACTACCACATGCTTGCATACATATAGTACCTATTACCTCTTTCTTATTCTTGCATCATTGAGTCGCGATTGCATTAAATTGAATCCCAAGTATTGCATAGCCTTTACTTTTAAACCCCACCGAAGCTTGTTCCTCCATCCCATGAGCCATTACTACAGGAGTTGTTTGAGCCATGCGAGTCGTAGAACATCATGTGTAGGGTATGTGAGTGTCTGGTGGATAACGAGGTACCTAAACAACTTAACCTAAGTAGTAATGGGATAACTAATGAAAGTGGCACCGGTGAGCCATATCTGTTATTTGGTTTTTCAGGCTCACTTGTGTCCCGTAGGACCCCGAGTACTTGATTCCTGTTCCTTGAATATTCGCGTTATCCACATCCGGGAGGCTTATGAACCCCCCTGAGCCAGAGCTTGATTTATTCTTATTTCTTGGGGCCACAAACTAGTTTGAGGTTTTATTTACTATCCTGTACTTATGCCATGCTTTACTGCTTTATTTAAATTGTGCGAGGTACTGCACACTGTACTGTTTAGGAAAGCGGAGTGTTTTCGCGGTGTCGACAAGCCCAGTCACATTTTCGGGTTCCCAGTCGTTCACAGCCATTGACGCAAACCTTGAGTCCGTCTTGGAGCCGGCCAGCTTCGTTGCGGGTAGTTTAATGGGGTGGCCCCCTGAAATATTTCTGAATCCTGTGATCGCTTTGTCGTGACTGCCTCGTTGGGTTTTGATTTGGTTTTTCCGAGGCATATCGAGTGTGTGTTGCTATTTGTGCACCCCTGCAGGGTAAAACTTTCTGAAAGCCGTGTCCGCGGTTATGGACGACTTGGAGCACAGTTTCTCGATCATAGACAAGCATAACTAAAGGACCGCTTTTAATTTGACTAGACTAGGTACCTGACTAGTAAATAGTGCAACACTCATGGAAGGGATAATAAAACTGCCAACGGATGGGGGGTTGTTCGTCCGCTTCCTCGTCGGTAAGCGAGGAGGAGGATGGATCTGTGGATATTACCGTTATAACTGTTATAACTGTTGTTATTAATTCACGGACATCCGTCTATCTCTGGTTAGGCGGATGGTTAGCGAGTATCTATAGAATTGTTAGGGTTTATCTTTTGCTGCAATTGCATCACAGGAGCTATGCGAGTCGTAGAACAACATGTGTAGGGTATGTGAGTGTCTAGTGGATAACGAGGTACCTAAACAACTTAACCTGAGTAGTAATGGGATAACTAATGAAAGTGGCACCGGTGAGCCATATCTGTTATTTGGTTTTTCAGGCTCACTTGTGTCCCGTAGGACCCCGAGTACTTGATTCCTGTTCCTTGAATATTCGCGTTATCCACATCCGGGAGGCTTATGAACCCCCCTGAGCCAGAGCTTGATTCATTCTTATTTCTTGGGGCCACAAACTAGTTTGAGGTTTTATTTACTATCCTGTACTTATGCCATGCTTTACTGCTTTATTTAAATTGTGCGAGGTACTGCACACTGTACTGTTTAGGAAAGCGGAGTGTTTTCGTGGTGTCGACAAGCCCAGTCACATTTTCGGGTTCCCAGTCGTTCACAGCCATTGACGCAAACCTTGAGTCCGTCTTGGAGCCGGCCAGCTTCGTTGCGGGTAGTTTAATGGGGTGGCCCCCTGAAATATTTCTGAATCCTGTGATCGCTTTGTCGTGACTGCCTCGTTGGGTTTTGATTTGGTTTTTCCGAGGCATATCGAGTGTGTGTTGCTATTTGTGCACCCCTGCAGGGTAAAACTTTCTGAAAGCCGTGTCCGCGGTTATGGACGACTTGGAGCACAGTTTCTCGATCATAGACAAGCATAACTAAAGGACCGCTTTTAATTTGACTAGACTAGGTACCTGACTAGTAAATAGTGCAACACTCATGGAAGGGATAATAAAACTGCCAACGGATGGGGGGTTGTTCGTCCGCTTCCTCGTCGGTAAGCGAGGAGGAGGATGGATCTGTGGATATTACCGTTATAACTGTTATAACTGTTGTTATTAATTCACGGACATCCGTCTATCTCTGGTTAGGCGGATGGTTAGCGAGTATCTATAGAATTGTTAGGGTTTATCTTTTGCTGCAATTGCATCACAGGAGCTATGCGAGTCGTAGAACAACATGTGTAGGGTATGTGAGTGTCTGGTGGATAACGAGGTACCTAAACAACTTAACCTGAGTAGTAATGGGATAACTAATGAAAGTGGCACCGGTGAGCCATATCTGTTATTTGGTTTTTCAGGCTCACTTGTGTCCCGTAGGACCCCGAGTACTTGATTCCTATTCCTTGAATATTCGCGTTATCCACATCCGGGAGGCTTATGAACCCCCCTGAGCCAGAGCTTGATTCATTCTTATTTCTTGGGGCCACAAACTAGTTTGAGGTTTTATTTACTATCCTGTACTTATGCCATGCTTTACTGCTTTATTTAAATTGTGCGAGGTACTGCACACTGTACTGTTTAGGAAAGCGGAGTGTTTTCGCGGTGTCGACAAGCCCAGTCACATTTTCGGGTTCCCAGTCGTTCACAGCCATTGACGCAAACCTTGAGTCCGTCTCGGAGCTGGCCAGCTTCGTTGCGGGTAGTTTAATGGGGTGGCCCCCTGAAATATTTCTGAATCCTGTGATCGCTTTGTCGTGACTGCCTCGTTGGGTTTTGATTTGGTTTTTCCGAGGCATATCGAGTGTGTGTTGCTATTTGTGCACCCCTGCAGGGTAAAACTTTCTGAAAGCCGTGTCCGCGGTTATGGGCGACTTGGAGCACAGTTTCTCGATCATAGACAAGCATAACTAAAGGACCGCTTTTAATTTGACTAGACTAGGTACCTGACTAGTAAATAGTGCAACACTCATGGAAGGGATAATAAAACTGCCAACGGATGGGGGGTTGTTAGTCCGCTTCCTCGTCGGTAAGCGAGGAGGAGGATGGATCTGTGGATATTACCGTTATAACTGTTATAACTGTTGTTATTAATTCACGGACATCCGTCTATCTCTGGTTAGGCGGATGGTTAGCGAGTATCTATAGAATTGTTAGGGTTTATCTTTTGCTGCAATTGCATCACCCCAGGTTGTGTCCCCTTTAGAGGCATAAAGACTTGTTGAGTACCTCTAGGGTCTCACACGATAAATTATTGGTTCAGATGAACAGGTACACTCGCAAGATGGATACTGGGTGGAAGAGACGGACGATGTGGGCAACGATCATTCGGTGTAGAGATTCCGGGAACGGGGATCCGTGAGATCTGTGGGCGGGATGTGTTTATTTATGGGGCATCTTATGCCGATTTGCTTCTTATCCGTACTCGGATTGTGTCTTCCGCTTCCGCCTGATACTCTGTTGATTGATGTATGAGGAGATATCCTAAACTATTATATCTATCTAGGATATTTGGATCTTGCCGTATGGCGTTGCTATATTTCCTTTCTTTTTAGATGGAATGGCTCTGATGTACTATTGTATGGTGGCTTGCATACATACTCATTTGTGTATGTAGTTGATCCCTTCGCCTGCCGATTACGCCGCCCGTTCTTGTCCCGATGTTTGGAAATGGTTGGGACGGCCAAAAGGTCTACCTGTGAGTGGCATTTGGGCCCCACCGTACTATTTCAACCATTTCTGCTCATCCAGGCTTGTAACTAGGAGCGTAATTCACCGAGGTAGTTACAGTTTTGCCCACCAACCGTTGATCCTCTGTGATCTAGCAGACATGATAACCCTTATATCTGTCGGGGGCACCCCTCTATCCATGCAAAATAACGAGTATGCCACTGGAACTTTAACTCCATAAACAGATGAACTTGAATATATTTTGAAGGGTACGAAAATAGAAATCCCGATAGTTTAAGGGTCTAGATACGGTAAGAGAACTAAATATCCCCATAGCACAGTGACGGGGTTGGTCGGCTAGAAGTTGCTGATTCCTAAGTAAGGGGACATTAGGCAGGTGTTGACATACTCCCTCAGGAATTTGCCATAAGCAGCGTGCTTAGCCTTGGGCGCCGACTTGTGTTTACTAGTCGGGCTTTTACCGATGCCAACCGCATGCGGAATAAAGCTGGCAATCCTCGGGTTGACTCCTTTCTTACAGAAAGGGCACCTGAGCTCCCCAAGTCGAGTGCGAAAAGGGATTATCCTGCTCTTGAGCTTCTTCAAGACATCGCGGCTCTTGTTGTCCCTGGTCTCCTTGTCAGACTCCATCTCACTTGAATACACCTGTAATGTATGGAATACAAACCGAAATGAGCAAAATAATAAATATATATTCCTTCCACCATTGCAAGTTACTTTCGATGCAATAACATGTCTATACAGGTTCAGCAGTTCATTACAGATGTCTCCCCAGCTCGCTCCTAAATTAATGTGGTTTGTGTTCTTGGTCACTTATTAATAAATAAATAATGTGGATTCATTCAGAACAGACTAGATCTCTCCATGTACCGGTTCGTACGTTGCATCTAATCATTAGGACTAGATTTGTTTATGACGCCAGGATAGATTAAGCTCGAGCAGAAAATATGAAGCATGTAGAAATAGATGTACCTCCGGGTACACGAGCGGAGCGTGTTCATCGAACTCCACGCCCTCATCGGCGCCTCCGAAGTCGTCAACACCGGCGTGCACATGGTCCCCCAAGGGGTTGAACTGCACGTCCTCCTCGGCCTGTGCTGCATGATGCTCCTCCAGATCTGCTGTGTGAAGCACCACCTCGGCGGCGATGCCCAGACACTCACCCCCACGCACTGGTTTCATGGAGAAGGTTCGTGCAAGTACGTTCAAGATTGTGCGGTTTTGCTGGATAGGGAAGAGAGAGTAGTGGATGAGTGCGAATGGAGGACCCGATAGGCTGGGTTTTTAATGCGGGGATGTTTAGGCCTCCTCGAGGGCCCCGGTTGGCAGCTCTTCCGGCTGCCGCTGCCGCGTGGAAGGTTCGTGTGGTGGGGGCTTGACGAAAGTGAGAGTGCAGGTGCGCTGCGTAGTACAAATGGTATAGCTGGTGGTCCGTGGATGACCAGTTGCCGTGCAGTAGAATTGTAGCCTTTGCAGACTAGATTAAACATGACATGACCACTCGACGACTTTTTCCATGGATGGCATCGTGTTCCTTCTTGTAGAAGTCTCATTGAGGGAGACGTCCGTGCTGTCTCGTGCTGTCCTGTGAAGGGAACGACGTGTGCAACGAGCCTCGTTGGATCACACAGGATCAACGGTTGGTGCGCACGATCCACGTGACACCTGTGACAACCAATCAGGGCGTAGCAGACAGAGTGGGCACAGGTTTGGGCTTCTACGAAAGAGAGGGGCAGAACTGGGTAGTATCAAAAAACCAAGGGCAAAGCTGAGTAGTATAAAAATGGAAAGTGGGTGTCTTTTACAATGAAATGCATAGTGGCATACATCAAATTATGCCAAGATAGATCCACTAGAGTTCATTGCATGTGTGTTCTTTCCACAAACCACATATGTATCCACAAGAGTTATTGCATGTGTGTTCCTGTCATGACCCACATTTGGATCAACCAGTATCATTGCATGTGTGTTCTTTCCACATACCACATATGGATCAACCAATGGCATTGCATGTGTGTTCTTTTCACAAACCACACATGGATCAACCAATGTTCACTGCATGTGTGTTCTTTCCACAAACCACTTATGGATCAATTAGTGGTCAGGGCATGTGTGTTCTTTTCCACAAACCAGTTATGGATCCATATGTGTTCTTAAACTAAAACCAGCATTAGAGTCACTTCATGTGTGTTCTTTCCACAAACCACTTATGGATACACCAGTGTTCATTGCATGTGTGTTCTTTTCACAAACAACATATGGATCCACCAGTGGTCACTACATGTGTGTTCTTTCCACAAACCACTTATGGATCAACCAGTGGTCATTGCATGTGTGTTCTTTCCACAAACCACTTATGGATCAACCAGTGGCCATTGCATGTGTGTTCTTTCCATAAACCACGCATGGATCAACCAGTGGTCATTGCATGTGTGTTCTTTTCCACAAACCACACATGGATCAAGCAGTGTCATTGCATGTGTATTCTTTCCACAAACCACATATGGATCAACCAGTGGTCATTGCATGTGAGTTGTTTTCACAAACCACATGTGAACCCACTAGAGTCATTGCATGTGTGTTCTTATACTAAAACCAACACTAGTCATTGTATGTGTGTTCTTTTCACACACCACACATGGATCTACCACTGTCATTGCATGTGTGTTCTTTCCACAAATCACACATGGATCAACAAGAGGTCATTGCATGTGTGTTCTTTTCACAAACCACATTTGGATCCATTAGAGTCATTGCATGTGTGTTCTTATACTAAAACTAGCACTAGAGTCATTGCATGTGTGTTCTTTCCACAAACCACTTATGGGTCCACCAGTGTTCATTGCATGTGTGTTCTTTTCACAAACAACATATGGATCCACTAGTGGTCACTGCATGTGTGTTCTTCCCACAATCCAATTATGGATCAACCAGTGGTCATTGCATGTGTGTTCTTTCCACAAACCACTTATGGATCAACCAGTGGCCATTGCATGTGTGTTCTTTCCACAAACCACTTATGGATCAACTAGTGGCATTGCATGTGTTTTATTTTCACAAACTACATGTGGACCAACTAGAGTCATTGCATGTGTGTTCTTATACTAAAACCAGCACTAGAGTCATTGCATGTGTGTTCTTTTCACAAACAACATATGGATCCACCAGTGTTCACTGCATGTGTGTTCTTTCCACAAACCACATATGGATCAACCAGTGGTTATTGCATGTGTGTACTTTCCACAAACCACTTATGGATCCACCAGTGTTCACTGCATGTGTGTTCTTTCCACAAACCACATATGGATCAACGAGTGGTCACTGCATGTGCGTTCTTTCCACAAACCACTTATGGATCCACCAGTGTTCATTGCATGTGTGTTCTATCCACAAACCACACATGGATCAACCAGTGGTCATTGCATGTGTGTTCTTTTCCACAAATCACTTATGGATCAACAAGTAGTCATTGCATGTGTGTTCTTTCCACAAACCACACATGGATCCACCAGTGCTCATTGCATGTGTGTTCTTTTCCAAAAACCACATATGGATCAACCAGTGGTCATTGCATGTGTTTTCTTTTCACAAACCAGATGTGGACCCACTAGAGTCATTGCATGTGTGTTCTTATACTAAAACTAGCACTAGACTCATTGCATGTGTGTTCTTTTCCACAAACCACACATGGATCCACTAGACTCATTGCATGTGTGTTCTTTTCCACAAACAACTTATGGATCAACCAGTGGTCATTGCATGTGTGTTCTTTTCACAAACAACATGTGGACCCACTAGAGTCATTGTATGTGTGTTCTTATACTAAAACTAGCACTAGTCATTGCATGTGTGTTTTATCCACAAACCACACATGCATCAACCAGTGTCATTGCATGTGTGTTCTTTCCACAAACCACATATGGATCAACCAGTGGTCATTGCATGTGTGTTCTTTTCCACAAACCAGTTATGGATCCATTAGAGTCATTGCATGTGTGTTCTTTCCACAAACCACACATGGATCAACCAGTGTCATTGCATGTGTGTTCTTTCCACAAATCACATATGGACCCACTAGAGTCATTGCTTGTGTGTTCTTATACTAAAACCAGCACTAGAGTCATTGCATGTGTGTTCTTTCCACAAACCACTTATGGATCCACCAGTGTGCATTGCATGTGTGTTCTTTCCACAAACCACTTATGAATCAACTAGTGGTCATTGCATGTGTGTTCTTTTCCACAAACCACTTATGGATCAACCGGTGGCATTGCATGTGTGTTCTTTTCACAAACCACACATGGATCCACCAGTGGTCATTGCATGTGTGTTCTTTCCACAAACCACATATGGATCAACCAGTGGTCATTGCATGTGTGTTATTTTCCACAAAGATATGGATCAACGAGTGGTCACTGCATGTGTGTTCTTTCCACAAACCACTTATGGATCCACCAGTGTTCATTGCATGTGTGTTCTATCCACAAACCACACATGGATCAACCAGTGGTCAATGCATGTGTGTTCTTTTCCACAAACCACTTATGGATCAACCAGTGGTCATTGCATGTGTGTTCTTTCCACAAACCACACATGGATCCACCAGTGTTCATTGCATGTGTGTTCTTTTCCAAAAACCACATATGGATCAACCAGTGGTCATTGCATGTGTTTTCTTTTCACAAACCACATGTGGACCCACTAGAGTCATTGCATGTGTGTTCTTATACTAAAACCTGCACTAGACTCATTGCATGTGTGTTCTTTTCCACAAACCACACATGGATCCACTAGACTCATTGCATGTGTGTTCTTTTCCACAAACAACTTATGGATCAACCAGTGGTCATTGCATGTGTTCTCTTTTCACAAACTACATGTGGACCCACTAGAGTCATTGTATGTGTGTTCTTATACTAAAACTAGCACTAGAGTCATTGCATGTGTGTTCTATCCACAAACCACACATGGATCAACCAGTGGCATTGCATGTGTGTTCTTTTCACAAACCACACATGGATCAACCAGTGTCATTGCATGTGTGTTCTTTCCACAAACCACATATGGATCAACCGGTGGTCATTGCATGTGTGTTCTTTTCCAAAAACCAGTTATGGATCCATTAGAGTCATTGCATGTGTGTTATTTCCACAAACCACACATGGATCAACCACTAGAGTCATTGCATGTGTGTTATTTCCACAAACCACACATGCATCAACCACTAGAGTCATTGCATGTGTGTTCTTTCCACAAACCGCACATGGATCAACCAGTGTCATTGCATGTGTGTTCTTTCCACAAATCACATATGGACCCACTAGAGTCATTGCTTGTGTGTTCTTATACTAAAACCAGCACTAGAGTCATTGCATGCGTGTTCTTTCCACAATCCACTTATGGATCCACCAGTGTTCATTGCATGTGTGTTATTTCCACAAACCACCAATGGATCAACCTGTGGTCATTGCATGTGTGTTCTTTTCCACAAACCACTTATGGATCAACCGGTGGCATTGCATGTGTGTTCTTTTCCACAAACCAAACATGGATCCACCAGTGGTCATTGCATGTGTGTTCTTTCCACAAACCACATATGGATCAACCAGTGGTCATTGCATGTGTGTTCTTTTCCACAAACCACATATGGATCAACTAGTGGCCATTGCATGTGTGTTCTTTCCACAAACCACACGTGGATCAACGAGTGGTCATTGCATGTGTGTTCTTTTCCACAAACCACACATGGATCAAGCAGTGTCATTGCATGTGTATTCTTTCCACAAACCACATATGGATCAACCAGTGGTCATTGCATGTGTGTTCTTTTCACAAACCACATGTGAACCGACTAGAGTCATTGCATGTGTGTTCTTATACTAAAACCAACACTAGAGTCATTGTATGTGTGTTCTTTTCACAAACCACACATGGATCCACCATTGTCATTGCATGTGTGTTCTTTCCACAAACCACACATGGATCAACAAGTGGTCATTGCATGTGTGTTCTTTTCACAAACCACATATGGATCCATTAGAGTCATTGCATGTGTGTTCTTATACTAAAACTAGCACTAGAGTCATTGTCATTGCTTGTGTGTTCTTATACTAAAACCAGCACTAGAGTCATTGCTTGTGTGTTCTTATACTAAAACCAGCACTAGAGTCATTGCATGTGTGTTCTTTCCACAAACCACTTATGGATCCACCAGTGTTCATTGCATGTGAGTTCTTTCCACGGACCACTTATGGATCAACAAGTGGTCATTGCATGTGTGTTCTTTTCCATAAACCACTTATGGATCAATCGGTGGCATTGCATGTGTGTTCTTTTCACAAACCACACATGGATCCACCAGTGGTCATTGCATGTGTGTTCTTTCCACAAACCACATATGGATCAACCAGTGGTCATTGCATGTGTGTTATTTTCCACAAACCACATATGGATCAACCAGTGGTCATTGCATGTGTGTTCTTTCCACAAACCACTTATGGATCCACCAGTGTTCATTGCATGTGTGTTCTATCCACAAACCACAAATGGATCAACCAGTGGTCATTGCATGTGTGTTCTTTCCAAAAACCACTTATGGATCAACCAGTGGTCATTGCATGTGTGTTCTTTCCACAAACCACACATGGATCCACTAGTGTTCATTGCATGTGTGTTCTTTTCCAAAAACCACATATGGATCAACTAATGGTCATTGCATGTGTTTTCTTTTCGCAAACCACATGTGGACCCACTAGAGTCATTGCATGTGTGTTCTTATACTAAAACCAGCACTAGACTCATTGCATTGTGTTCTTTTCCACAAACGACACATGGATCCACTAGACTCATTGCATGTGTGTTCTTTTCCACAAACAACTTATGGATCAACCAGTGGTCATTGCATGTGTGTTCTTTTCACAAACTACATGTGGACCCACTAGAGTCATTGTATGTGTGTTCTTATACTAAAACTAGCACTAGAGTCATTGCATGTGTGTTCTATCCACAAACCACACATGGATAAACTAGTGGCATTGAATGTGTGTTCTTTTCACAAACCACGCATGGATCAACCAGTGTCATTGCATGTGTGTTCTTTCCACAAACCACATATGGATCAACCGGTGGTCATTGCATGTGTGTTCTTTTCCAAAAACCAGTTATGCATCCATTAGAGTCATTACATGTGTGTTATTTCCACAAACCACACATGGATCAACCACTAGAGTCATTGCATGTGTGTTATTTCCACAAACCACACATGCATCAACCACTAGAGTCATTGCATGTGTGTTCTTTCCACAAACCGCACATGGATCAACCAGTGTCATTGCATGTGTGTTCTTTCCACAAATCACATATGGACCCACTAGAGTCATTGCTTGTGTGTTCTTATACTAAAACCAGCACTACAGTCATTGCATGCGTGTTCTTTCCACAATCCACTTATGGATCCACCAGTGTTCATTGCATGTGTGTTATTTCCACAAACCACCAATGGATCAACCTGTGGTCATTGCATGTGTGTTATTTTCACAAACCACTTATGGATCAACCGGTGGCATTGCATGTGTGTTCTTTTCACAAACCACACATGGATCCACCAGTGGTCATTGCATGTGTGTTCTTTTCCACAAACAACTTATGGATCAACCAGTGGTCATTGCATGTGTGTTCTTTTCACAAACTACATGTGGACCCACTAGAGTCATTGCATGTGTGTTCTTATACTAAAACCAGCACTAGACTCATTGCATTGTGTTCTTTTCCACAAACGACACATGGATCCACTAGACTCATTGCATGTGTGTTCTTTTCCACAAACAACTTATGGATCAACCAGTGGTCATTGCATGTGTGTTCTTTTCACAAACTACATGTGGACCCACTAGAGTCATTGTATGTGTGTTCTTATACTAAAACTAGCACTAGAGTCATTGCATGTGTGTTCTATCCACAAACCACACATGGATAAACTAGTGGCATTGAATGTGTGTTCTTTTCACAAACCACGCATGGATCAACCAGTGTCATTGCATGTGTGTTCTTTCCACAAACCACATATGGATCAACCGGTGGTCATTGCATGTGTGTTCTTTTCCAAAAACCAGTTATGCATCCATTAGAGTCATTGCATGTGTGTTATTTCCACAAACCACACATGGATCAACCACTAGAGTCATTGCATGTGTGTTATTTCCACAAACCACACATGCATCAACCACTAGAGTCATTGCATGTGTGTTCTTTCCACAAACCGCACATGGATCAACCAGTGTCATTGCATGTGTGTTCTTTCCACAAATCACATATGGACCCACTAGAGTCATTGCTTGTGTGTTCTTATACTAAAACCAGCACTACAGTCATTGCATGCGTGTTCTTTCCACAATCCACTTATGGATCCACCAGTGTTCATTGCATGTGTGTTATTTCCACAAACCACCAATGGATCAACCTGTGGTCATTGCATGTGTGTTATTTTCACAAACCACTTATGGATCAACCGGTGGCATTGCATGTGTGTTCTTTTCACAAACCACACATGGATCCACCAGTGGTCATTGCATGTGTGTTCTTTCCACAAACCACATATGGATCAACCAGTGGTCATTGCATGTGTGTTCTTTCCACAAACCACACATGGATCAACAAGTGGTCATTGCATGTGTGTTCTTTTCACAAACCACATATGGATCCATTAGAGTCATTGCATGTGTGTTCTTATACTAAAACTAGCACTAGAGTCATTGCATGTGTGTTCTTTCCACAAACCACTTATGGATCAACCAGTGGCCATTGCATGTGTGTTCTTTCCACAAACCACTTATGGATCAACCAGTGGCATTGCATGTGTGTTCTTTTCACAAACTACATGTGGACCCACTAGAGCCATTTCATGTATGTTCTTATACTAAAACCAGCACTAGAGTCATTGCATGTGTGTTCTTTACACAAACAATATATGGATCCACTAGTGTTCACTGCATGTGTGTTCTTTCCACAAACCACATATGGATCAACCAGTGGTTATTGCATGTGTGTTCTTTCCACAAACCACTTATGGATCAACCAGTAGCCATTGCATGTGTGTTCTTTCCACAAACCACTTATGGATCAACCAGTGGCATTGCATGTGTGTTCTTTTCACAAACTACATGTGGACCCACTAGAGTCATTGCATGTGTGTTCTTATACTAAAACCAGCACTAGAGTCATTGCATGTGTGTTCTTTACACAAACAATATATGGATCCACAAGTGTTCACTGCATGTGTGTTCTTTCCACAAACCACATATGGATCAACCAGTGGTCATTGCATGTGTGTTCTTTCCACAAACCATTTATGGATCCACCAGTGTTCACTGCATGTGTGTTCTTTCCACAAACCACATATGGATCAACCAGTGGTCATTGCATGTGTGTTCTTTCCACAATCCACTTATGGATCCACCAGTGTTCATTGCATGTGTGTTCTATTCACAAACCACACATGGATCAACCAGTGGTCATTGCATGTGTTTTCTTTTCCACAAACCACTTATGGATCAACCAGTGGTCATTGCATGTGTGTAATTTCCACAAACCACACATGGATCCACCAGTGTTCATTGCATGTGTGTTCTTTTCCAAAAACCACATATGGATAAACCAGTGGTCATTGCATGTGTGTTCTTTTCACAAACCACATGTGGACCCACTAGAGTCATTACATGTGTGTTCTTATACTAAAACGAGCACTAGACTCATTGTATGTGTGTTCTTTTCCATAAACCACACATGGATCCACTAGACTCATTGCATGTGTCTTCTTTTCCACAAACAACTTATGGATCAACCAGTGGTCATTGCATGTGTGTTCTTTTCACAAACTACATGTGGACCCACTAGAGTCATTGTATGTGTGTTCTTATACTAAAACTAGCACTAGAGTCTTTGCATGTGTGTTCTATCCACAAACCACACATGGATCAACCAGTGGCATTGCATGTGTGTTCTTTTCACAAACCACACATGGATCAACCAGTGTCATTGCATGTTTGTTCTTTCCACAAACCACATATGGATCAACCAATGGTCATTGCATGTGTGTTCTTTTCCACAAACCAGTTATGGATCCATTAGAGTCATTGCATGCGTGTTATTTCCACAAACCACACATGGATCAACCACTAGAGTCATTGCATGTGTGTTATTTCCACAAACCACACATGGATCAACCACTAGAGTCATTGCATGTGTGTTCTTTACACAAACCACAAATGGATCAATCAGTGTCATTGCATGTGTGTTCTTTCCACAAACCACACATGGATCAACAAGTGGTCATTGCATGTGTGTTCTTATACTAAAATCAGCACTAGAGTCATTGCATGCGTGTTATTTCCACAAACCACTTATGGGTCCACCAGTGTTCGTTGCATGTGTGTTCTTTCCACAAACCACTTATGGATCAACCAGTGGCCATTGCATGTGTGTTCTTTTCCACAAACCACTTATGGATCAACCGGTCGCATTGCATGTGTGTTCTTTTCATAAACCACATGTGGACCCACTAGAGTCATTGCATGTGTGTTCTTTCCACAAACCACATATGGATCAACCAATGGTCATTGCATGTGTGTTCTTTTCCACAAACCACATATGGATCAACTAGTGGTAATTGCATGTGTGTTCTTTCCACAAACCACACATGGATCAACAAGTGGAGAATATCATTTTGCGGCCGGAAAGTTGGGGTGTCCAGGCAACGCGGTACCCGAGTTCTCTGATATCATCCGCGATGACTATAGTTGGCATGCCAAATACTCAGAGGGTCTTTTTCGGCACGAATTCAAATTTATGTTTCAATACAAAAAATCAGGCTAACGGCCGTCAAGTTGGGCCCCCCTGTCAGTTCTCGCCGTTATGTCGCTCCTGTCGCTTAGGTGTCAATTAAGCTTGCAGCGTTGGCGCCTGCATCCATTACGCGTCTTCTTCTTCCCCGAAGCGGCAATCTGTGGGGCGTCGCAGCCATGGCGCGGAGCTAGGACATGGACGAACCTGCTCGGCCCAGCTCTCCTCCCTATAGGCTTGCAGCGTTGGTGCCTCCATTACTCGTCTTCTTCCCCGGAGCGGCAATCTGTGGTCGCGGTCATGGCGCAGAGCTGGGAAGTGACAAAGCTGCTCGGCCCCGCTCTCCTCCCCATCCCAAGTCGGAGCTTGCCCTCACCATGGACGCACCCATGGCACGGTTGGGGACGAGAATTGGTTCCCGGTGAGATCTATCACCTTGTCGACCATGCTCAGTTCTGTTTTCCTCCTCTAGAATCCGAGCTCGCCGTCGCCGTGGTTGCACCTGCACCAATTCTGCCACCTTTGCCGAGGTCTCTGTGGTAGCTCAAGTTCTGCCATGTTGGGCCTGTAAGTGTTGTTGTATGTTAAACTAGAAAATCTCGTTTGTTCAAATCTCTTGGGCTATACCAACTTCATTGTGTTTAATTATGAAAGACAAAATATAAATGACTTCTCTCAATTTCTTGCATAGAAAAATGCACAGCTAATTTCATATTCTCGCAGGAACTGGCCCCACTTGTTGAACCGGCAGCACTGCCACGATCTCCATGTAACCACGGTGAGTTCTCGAACCAAAAGTTGCAGTTACCACATTTCTTCTGCAGTCATTCCTCTTCCTCAGTCATTCCTCTGCAGTTTTTCCTGGGCGCTTCTTCTTCCTCTGTTCTAGAACTGTCGGTTCATCTTCTTCTTCCTCTTGAAGGCAGTTCCTTGCAGGCAGTTCCTTTCACCCATTTCCTTGTAGGCATGGACGATGGGAAACGCACAACAGAGACTGTCAACACCCGGATTTTTAATCCCAGATGCCCGTTATGCCATACCTTGCAATCCCAGGATTACCATTTTTGCGAGACATAACGGATTGGATATCACAGTACATCATCCATTACAAACCATACATCAGGTTTTACACAAATAAGGATCTCATGATCCAGTCTTTAATACAACAAGCAGCGGAAATAAGCGATAGCGTAGCGGTGGGGTCCATCTTCAGGGGCACAGGCAATGCTGACGAAGGCAGATAGTCCTAGTTATCATAGTCGTCCTGCTGACCATCATCTTGATAATCTCCTTCATAGTCTGGCCATGATAATAGCCAAGGACAAAAGCCATGAGTACTCTTTAAGTACTTGCAAACTACTACTAGCAAGGAGTATAAATCTAAGTCAAAGTACTAAATCTAAGTTTAACTATCAAATTAAGTTTTAAACCTAAGCTGAGTTCAGAAGCAAAGAAAGATAAAATAAAGTTCTAGAATCACTTAAGTTGGGAAGCTATTATCATCAACACAACCCTGTTGTGGTCAAGTCAAAGTTCATCCTTCATTTCAAGTTATTTAGAAAACATCTGACAACGAAATAGTATGGCCATTCCAACTGTCCATAACCGTGGACGCGGCTATTCGAATAGTTTAACACTCTGTAGAGGTGGTACACTTTCACCACAAGATTCGATACATCTGTCAGGGATAACCCTGAATCATCATACTTAGTATGCAGATAATCAAACATAACCTTCCCTTTCCACACCCTAGTACAAGCACCTCTCCTATGAGCATGGCCTCCCAACCATGACCATCAGTCATCTTGGGCACTGCATAGGTGGACAACATTGAGAGGTAGCCTCAGCTCAAACCTCTCCCGGGAGGGAACTAATACTAATGCATATAAATTCCTAGCTAAGCCTTACCCAATTCAGGTAATGTGGTTGTACGGTAAATTTGGAATGGTATCGCATCCGAATCTAACCATCAGTTTTATAAAAGGGTTAAGGCTCATGCCTCATCATTTTCATCATCATAAACCAGTTGTGTCTCTCAACACATGTCAAAACATCTCAATAGAATGACTCATCATTCCAAGGTTTTCACAATTCATTTTCACCAAGTGTTCCCATCTAAAGTGACTCAAGTTTTGATCTATTCTAAAATACTAAGTTAAGAGTGTTCACTAAGGTGGAAAGATGGGATCAATCTCATGCCATAGAATGACATCTAAAGGTTTCTAAGTAGGTCAAGTTTTATACTCTTTATGCTACCTTCAAAATTAAGTAAAGAACTTTGTGTAAACTAAGGGAGCTAAAACTTGTCAATAAGACTTGGGGTACTAATAGTTAAAGGGGTGTGATCAAAGCATGCTTAAGGCATCTTTGCTAAACCATCTAGTTTTATTCTAGCTTGCTAAAGTATGTTTTGCAAGGGTTAGCTTGCCACTAATAGCTTCCTTGGTTGGTGCAGTGGTTGAAGTTTTCTTCTTCTTCTTCTTCTTGGTAGAACTCCTCCTCGAAAGCTTGGTCGGTACTAGTGTCTATAAATACATAGGGAGTAGACAATCACCAAACAATACTTAACTAGGCTAAGTAGCATTCTAAAACACACAATTGATGATCTATTATCATCACAAGCATCACAAGTTTAATTCAATAGTTTCAACCTTTTCATTTTAGAAAAGTAATTTCTACTCATTGAAAAATTAATTAAGGGTTAATATTCACCACTTAAAATATGGGATCATGTTGACACATGTCATCACCACATATTTTAACATGTGGGAATGAGATTTAAGGGTTGGATCAATATTACTTTAGTTTAAGTTTATTATTTAATGATTTAAAGTGACTAGAAATGCCTATATAGCATTATTTTGGTACTAGTCCAAAGTCACTGCATGTAAACCTTAATATTATTACATATTTAAATAGATATGATGAAATGTGATTTTTGAGAGTTGGAATCAACTCAAAAGCTAACTTGGTTGATTTTATAAAAATGTTGCAAGTTGCAAAAGCTTTTGTCTTCTTATTTTTATTAGGAGAGATCTATAACTCTAATTGAATTAAATCCAATGGGCTTGGATAGATCATTTTAATACCTTTCAGACAAAATTGGTTTCATGCAATTTGGATTTCTAAAACTCTCTGAATTGAATTTTGAAATAGGGAACAGAAACTAGATTTATCTAAAAAGGAAAAACCAGATTTGAATCTATGGGCTAGCGCGGGAAAATAAATGGGCCGGCCCAGTGGCGCTCCGCGGCGCGGGGCTCAGCTGACAGGGGGTCCCGCTTGTCAGCGGCACTTAACACGCGAAACGGTACGCGCGATGTGGGCCGTGCGATTAGAAGCGTGATCAACGGCTGAGAGTCGTCGTCGACGACGAACAGGTCGCCGGCGAGCTCGAACCCTAGCGGCTCGGTGGGGGTCTACTAGGGGCGTACCAGGGCTCTAGTAGGGTCAGCGAGGCAGGCAAACAAAGTGGAATACGACGGCGAGGCGAGGCGCGGTCGTGGTGGAGCTTGGGGTGGTCGAAATCAATGGCACCCTTCTCCTCTAGAGGCGGCAGCTCCGGCTCCAATTCCAGTGAGCTGCTGCTCCACTTGCTCCGGCGAGAGGTGGGTGAGGTTCAGAGAGGTGAGGGGAGTGGAATGGTGTGGAGAAGAATGGCTGGGGAGGGCTCCTTTTATAGGCCCGACGGTGAGACCGAGCGGGATGGGCGGTCGACGGTGGCGACATGGCTACGGCGAGCTAGCGGCATGACGGGGGATGGTGATCGATGGGCGGTTCCCTGGCGGTGCTCTAGGACTTAAATGCGGCCATAGGGGCGGTGGCACGCGGTCGGGGAGAGGTGGCGCTCTGAGAGGCAGAGGCGGTGGTGTCCACGGCGAGCGGTGGCTGTGGGGCTTTGGGCGGCGAACGGGGATGTCTGGGGTGTTCTCCAGGTCGAGGCGGAGCGGCGGGTGTGGGCTCCGGTCGAGCGGCGGCTTGTGCACGCGGGGACAAGGCGCGCTCTGGGGGCGGCATCGGCATGGTGCGGTGGCACTAGGCGCGGGCTCTCCTCGGTGGTCCACGGCAGCACTTGGCTCGGGCAAGGGACAGAGAGGGGCAGTGAGGTGTCGGCTACCTCCTAGACATGGCGAGGGAAGGGGGAGTGGTCTGCTGCAGCGGGGCAAGGTTTGGCCGGCGAGTATGTCCTCGGTTTTGCCTGGCCTGGGGATTAGGGACAAGGGACAGGGGTGCTAAGGGCATGGTTAGACCAAGAGGGGACAGAGAGGTTAAATGGAGATCAAATGGGGGCAAAACCCTATGCAGAATAGTGACCTAGGATTAGAGGTGAGATTAAGCATGCCAAGTGTTTGATGAAATGGCCGCAAGAGAAAAAGTTTTGAATTTTGAGTTCAAAATTTTTGAGTGATCTCCACTAGTGATAGGTAGTCTCTGGTTGCAAGGGTTTTGAAAATGGAGCTCAAATAGATGGTTTTTGAAATAGGGGTGATCTATGCATATGCATTAGATTCAATTTTAAACTGTCTTTTAAAATAGCTAACAGAATGTTTTTAGCAGATCAAAAGGTGGGCCTTGGTACCTCATTATGTGTACTAGCAAGGGGTGCAAAGATCAAGAATTGTTTCTATTAATAATTGAGTACTAGGAATAGCCAAAGTAGGCATGAGAGTTAAATTTGCCAAAATGACCATTCCTTCATTTTAATTCTTTTTGATTTGATTTTCTTTAAGAAAAGTTTGGGAATGATGTAGATGATGTTTAAATCACCTAAGAAACATTTTACAAGCATTGGATCAATCAATCATGGCAATTCAAACAACTCCTATTTTAAATGCACACATATATGAATGCTTTCATTTTAAATTTGGAAAAGTTTTTGTTAGCCCTATTTTTGGATGATTTGATCTTGATAAGCTTGGATTAAAGTTTTGGGATGTTACAGAGACCCACTTGGTCCCTGCTCATGGCACCATGACTTTGATAGTGGTGTACACAAATGATGAAGCGACTGTGGAGACAACTCTCGCCAGGTTTGAGCAATTGCTTGAGAAAGAGAAGCACAAGTTTGTGGGGCTAGACTTGGAGTACACCCGTGCAAATAAGCGAAAAAATCATCCACAAGAGATCGTTGTCGTGCAAATCGCCATACATGAGGAGGTCCTCGTTTACCACTTCTGCAGGTATGTGAAATTTAAATTTGAGATCACCACTTCTGCATCCCTTGTTCCCTTACATCCCTAGAACCATCTAAGTGCAGGAGTAAACCAACTGAGATGCGTTGTCCGGCTCTGGTCGAGTTCTTGTGTAGGAAAGGGATAACTTTCACTAGCGTGGATATCACAAATGACACAATTATGATTTCTTGTGTGTTGATAAAAATCCTAGAGGGGCACCACATCGACATCCAAAATCTATACAAGATCAAATCATACCCAGCGAAGGATGGCGTGGGTGATCTGGCAACGAAAATCATCGATAAATCCTATGAAAAACTGAAGAAATTGAAGCGACTCGATCACGACTACTGCGAGTGGAAGCCGATGAGCTAGGCGCGCCTCGAGTATGCAGCCAGAGACGCCTACATGGCGTACGAGTTGTACAGTAAGCTCATTACCATGAAAGATGGGATGGTTAAGGCGGGGGTTTTCGTGAGAGAGATATGCCCTGGTTGCAAGCTAGCCCGGGAGAAGAAGCGCGAGGAGGACAGAAGGCGGTTTCAGGACGAGCAGGGATCTTGGGATGGTGGCGACATCAAGCGGCTGAAGGGGAAGCAAGTCAAGGACGACAACAAGTGTTGGTGATACATTATATGTTTGAACTAGATTTTAGTTTCTAGTTTATTATGTGTGTGATACATTTAGTTACTTCAATACAAAATTTGAACCAATTTAACTTGTTGATGTATTTCTTGACAATTATAATATAATCGAGCACTAGAAATATTTTGTAGTGTGCATGAGCATGATCAGTAAATATAATTTAACACTAGAAACTTTAAGGCACTCCATATAAAGGAGTAGATTAATATATAAGGTTCACCAGAGACACCACGGATATATTGTCTTACATGCCACACACAGGTAATAATTAACTAGAACAAAATAAAAGCAGGGGCTACAGCAGGAAGCCGGGACACGGAGACGCCTAGCAGGGCAGGGGTTTATCAGCAGGAGGCAGCGACAACCTAGTCGATGGGATACAGGCCAGTCCTGACATACTTCCGGAGGAATTTGCCGTAGGCTGCGTGCCGTGCCAAGGTAATCGGCCTATGGCTTCTGCCTCTGCCTCTGCCAATGCCCTCCGCGTGCTGGATCATGCTGTTGAGGTCCACATTGATTCCTTTGCCACAGAATGGGCAAAACAGTCTCCCCTATGGTGGAAACGGATTAGCCCACACCGTAACCGCCTCAGCACGTAGCGGCTCTTGTTGTCCCTAGATTCCTTGACGATTATCGTCCACTTCATCATCATCATCCTGTTGATTTTTAAGAACATAACTTAGAACTCGTCCATATGATTGAATTGTATTACAACTCAAGAATTGACAACATGTATATGTAAGACAATATATCCGTGGATATCAAAGATAAAGCATCTCAGCAATAGTTTGATCGGTTCATATATCATTTCATCTCAACACAATGACAAATAATTGATTCAGATTGTGGCCTCATAAGTTTATTCAGGGATGGTATGAGTGAACCAAGTAACAATTGCACAGCCTGTATTGTTGTTGTACATCGCCCCAGGTTCACTAACTCGTCCCTGAAAAAATCTGACACCAATGTGTCTTTCTCTCTTTTGGGACAAATTTGAATCATTGGCCACAATAAGAAATTGAAATGTAATCGTACAAAACATTATTCAGGGATATACATAGTCAGGTACAAAAACAAGCCTAAATATTGTAATTATAAATAAAAAACCAAACAATTAATCTTCAGGTGCATGTTAAAAATACTTATGATCAAAACCATTCATATACATATGCATCATACCAATCATTAAAAGATCAAAAACAATTCAAGGATCATATATGTAGTTCCACATGAGAATAAATCTAGGGCCTCATAATTTGTTTTAGAGATGGAGTAGGCGAACCAAAGTACCAACAGCACAACCTATATTGTTTGTGTGCATTGCTGCCTCAGGTTCACCAACCCATCCCTAAAACACGACACCATCATACGTATCTCCCCTTGAAATCTTTTGGGGAAAATTTCAATCACCGGCCTCGGTAACAAATTAAATGTTATTCTTATACACTATGAATGCATGGAATAGATAATTTGAATATCATAGTTCTATGAATGTAGAATAAAGATTGCGGTCTCATAAGTTTATTTAGGGACGGCGTGAGTGAACCAAGTAACAATTGCATGGCCTATATTGTTGTTGTACATTGCCCCAGGTTCACTAACTCGTCCCTGAAAAAATCTGACACCAATGTGTCTGCCTCTCTTTTGGGGCAAATTTGAATCATTGGCCATAATAAGAAATTGAAATGTAATCGTACAAAACATTATTCAGGGATATACATAGTTAGGTACAAAACAAGCCTAAATATTGTAATTATAAATAAAAAACCAAACAATTAATCTTCAGGTGCATGTTAAAAATACTTATGATCAAAACCATTCATATACATATGCATCATACCAACCATTAAAAGATCAGAAACAATTCAAGGATCATATATGTAGTTCCATATGAGAATAAATCTAGGGCCTCAAAATTTGTTTCAGAGATGGAGTTGGGGAACCAAAGTACCAACAACACAACCTATATTGTTTGTGTGCATTGCTGCCTCAGGTTCACCAACCCATCCCTAAAACATGACACCATCATATGTGTCTCCACTTGAACTCTTTTGGGGCAAATTTCAATCATCGGCCTCGGTGACAAACTAAAATGTAATTCTTATACACTATGAATGCATGGAATAGATAATTCAAATATCATAGTTCTATGAATATAGAATAAAGATTGCAGCCTCATAAGTTTCTATAGAGATGGCGTAAGCGAACCAAGTAACAATTGCACAGCTTATATTGATCTTGTACATGGCCCCAGGTTCGCTCACTCATCTCTGTAAAAATTTGACACCAATGTGTCTGCCTCTCTTTGGGGCAAATTTGAATCATTAGCCACAATAAGAAATTGAAACGTAATCGTACCAAACAATATTTAGGGATATACAAATGCATCATACAACGCATTCATAGATCAGAAACAATACAAATATTATATATTTAGGTTCCATATGAGAGAAAAAATTAGGGCCTCATTTTTTTCAGCGATGGAGACGGAGAACCAAAATACCAACATCACAACCTATATTGTTTATGTGCATTGCTGCCTTAGGGCCACTAACCATCCCTAAAGAAAACAAGACCATCAGATGCCCTTGCACTATTTTGGGGCAAAATTGAATCATTGGGCTCAGTAAGGAATAGAAATGTAATGTTATAGGCCTGCTGTGTATCGAAATCAACACTCAACTAGAAAACTCAACTAGATGGTAGATGAGTAGATTGGGGTTTTGTGACTAGACGGATTGGGGTTTTGTGACTAGATGGCAGATGCATCAATCAACCGATCAAATCATATATATACTACCCTACTTCAAGAGCAAAAGAATTTGTACACGATTGAGCAAATCCTATGTATGAATAGTGAAAACTGCGTCTGCGACTAGAGAAGCTAGCAATGTAGTACCTCAGACTCCTCATCAGGGACCTCCTCCTCGAACTCATCATTCTCCACGATTGCGTCAAAGATTTCTCGGTGGCGACGGCTACTACCGGCTGCTCGGCGGCGATGGCTACCACCTGCTGCTCGGCGGCGACGGCTACCAACTGTTGCTCGGCGGCAACGGCTACCACCTGCTGCTCGGCGGTGATGGCTACTGGCTGGATGGATGAGTTTGCACCCTCGACGGCGCAGTGACAAGCGGCATTCGTGCCTGGAGAAGACGCCTCCGTCTACTTGGCGACGACCGAGCCATCTGCTGCTTCGCCTTCAACTGGCTTCACCTCCGGATCTTCTCCACGCGTACGCTTCATGGCGCACCAAGGGAAGGAGGTAGTGCAAACGAGGGAGATTCGGTGCGCGTGGCAGGTGTAGATTGGGGTCTTGGGACTAGACAGACTAGGGGGAAATGACACGAGCTCATGGAAGAAGAAGGTCAGGGGGGTTATAAACACCGGACCATTCATAGTCCTCGAGTGGAAACATGTGGTGGTCGGGGGGCAGGGGGCTACCACGATCTCCACTCTTTTTTTTGGTTCCCTTTTTTTTGAAACAGCCACGGTCTCCACTTTAGAGCTGCATTGAAAACACGCTCATGGCAGACCTTGATTCCACTACATGCAAGTGGTGCAGAACTAATTTCTAGCAACGTTAGATCTACTCGAGGGGGGACCTTGACTCATGGAATTTACTAGCGGTAGGGCCCAGTTGGAAGTGAGATTGAGAGCACTGCGTATAAATGGGATATGTCTGATTAAAATCAAGTGACAATAAATTGCAGCGTCCCATTGACAACCGTGCACTCGATGACCCTGTTGCCCTGTGCATGAGTTGTAGTAGCAGTAGTAGGCTTTTCAGACTTGATTAAACTTGACATGACCGCTCGACGACTTTTTCGATGGATGGCATCGTGTTCCTTCCTATAGAAGTCTCGCGGATGCAGACGTCTGTGCTGTCTCACGCTGTACTGTGAAGGGCACGAGGTGTGCAACGATCATCGTTGGATCGCACAGAATCAACGGTTGGTGCGCATGATCCGCGTGACAACTGTGACAACCAATCAGGGAGTAGCAGACAGGGTGACCACAGTTTTGGGCGTCTACGAAAGATAGAGAGGGGGTAGGCAAAACTAAGTAGTACCACATAAAACCAAGGGCAAAACTGAGTAGTATAAAAATGAAAAGTGTCTTATACAATGAAATACATCATGGAATACATCAAATTATGCCAAGATAGATCCACTAGAGTTCATTGGATGTGTGTTCTTCTCATAAACCACGCATGGATCCACCAGTGGCATTGCATGTCCGTTCCTCTAAACAAACCACATAAGGATCCACCAGTGTCATTACATGTATGTTCTTTTCATGAACCACATAAGGATCTACCAGTGTCATTGCATGTCTGTTCTTTTCATGAACCACACCCAGTGTCATTGCATGTGTGTTACTTCCATAAACCACATATGGATCCACCTAGTGTGATTGCATGTTTGTTCCTTCCATAAACCACATAAGAATCCACCAGTGTCATTGTCTGTCTGTTCTTTTCATGAACCACTCCTAGTGTCAGTGCATGTCTTTTCTTTTCATGAAACACACCCAGTATCACTGCATCTCATTTCTTTTCATGAACCACATAAGGATCCACCGGTGTCATTGGATGTGTGTTCTTCTCATGAACATTCTTATTCCATGAGCTCGTGTCCTTTCCCCCCACCTAGAGTCATTGGATGTGTGTTCTTCTCATGAACCACACGTGGATCCACCGGTGTCATTGCATGTATGTTCCTCTAAACAAACCACATAAGGATCCACCAGTGTCATTGCGTGTGTGTTCTTCTCATGAACCACACCCAGTGTCATTGCATGTGTGTTCTTCTAAACAAACCACATAAGGATCCAGCAGTGTCATTGCCTATCTATTCTTTTCATGAACCACATAAGGATTCACCAGTGTCATTGCATGTCTGTTCTTTTCATGAATCACAGCTAGAGTCATTGCATGTCTTTTACTTCCATAAACCACATATGGATCCACCTAGTGTGATTGCATGTCTGTTACTCTAAACAAACCACATAAGGATCTACCAGTGTCATCGCATGTCTTTTACTTCCATAAACCACATGTGGATCCACCGGTGTCATTCCATGTATGTTCCTCTAAACAAACCACATAAGGATCCACCAGTGTCATTGCGTGTGTGTTCTTCTCATGAACCACACCCAGTGTCATTGCATGTGTCTTTCTCTAAACAAACCACATAAGGTTCCACCAGTGTCATTGCCTGTCTGTTCTTTTCATGAACCACATAAGGATCCACCAGTGTCATTGCATGTCTGTTCTTTTCATGAATCACAGCTAGAGTCATTGCATGTCTTTTACTTCCATAAACCACATATGGATCCACCTAGTGTTATTGCATGTATGTTCCTCTAAACAAACCACATAAGGATCCACCAGTGTCATTGCATGTCTGTTCTTTTCATGAACCACACCCAGTGTCATTGTATGCGTGTTCTTCTAAACAAACCACATAAGGATCCACCAGTTTTCTTTGCCTATATGTACTTTTCATGAACCACACCCAGTGTCATTGCATGCGTGTTATTCTAAACAAACCACATAAGTCATTGCATGTCTGTTCTTTTCATGAACCACACCCGATGTCATTGCATGTCTGTTCTTTTCATGAACCACGGCTAGAGTCATTGCATGTTTGTTCCTCTAATCAAACCACATAAGGATCCACCAGTGCCATTGCATGTTTGTTCTTTTCATGAACCACATAAGGATCTACCAGTGTCATTGCATGTCTGTTCTTTTCATGAACCACACCTAGTGTCATTGCATGTGTATTACTTCCATAAACCACATGGATCCGCTGGTGTCATTGCATGTATGTTCCTCTAAACAAACCACATAAGGATCCACCAGTGTCATTGCCGATCTGTTCTTTTCATGAACCACATAAGGATGGGCCCACCAGTGTCATTGCATGTCTGTACTTTTCATGAACCACACCTAGTGCCAGTGCATGTCTGTTCTATTCATGAACCACACCCAGTTTCACTTCATGTCTATTCTTTTCATGAACCACATAAGGATCTACCAATGTCATTGCATGTCTTTTACTTCCATAAACCACATGTGGATCCACCGGTGTCATTGCATGTCTGTTTCTCTAAACAAACCACATAAGGATCCACCAGTGTCATTGCGTGTATGTTCTTCTCATGAACCACATAAGGATCCACCGGTATCATTGCATGTCTGTTCTTTTCATTAACCACACCCAGTGTCATTGCATGTGTGTTACTTCCATAAACCACATATGGATCCACATGTGTGTTTGCGTGTCTATTCCTTCCATAAACCACATAAGGATCCACCAGTGTCATTGCCTGTCTGTTCTTTTCATGAACCACTCCTAGTGTCAGTGCATGTCTGTTCTTTTCATGAACCACACCCAGTGTCACTGCATGTCAGTTCTTTTCATGAACCACATAAGGATCTACCAGTGTCATTGCATGTGTGTTCTTTTAAATAAACCACATAAGGATCTACCGCTGTCATTGCCTGTATGTTCTTTTCATGAACCACATAAGGATGGGCCCACCAGTGTCATTGCATGTCTGTTCTTTTCATGAACCACACCCAGTGTTAGTGCATGTCTGTTCTATTCATGAACCACACCCAGTTTCACTGCATGTCTATTCTTTTCATGAACCACATAAGGATCTACCAGTGTCATTGCATGTCTTTTACTTCCATAAACCACATGTGGATCCACCGGTGTCCTTGCATGTGTGTTCTTCTAAACAAACCACATAAGGATCAACCAGTGTCATTGCCTGTCTGTTCTTTTCATGAACCACATAAGGATGGGCCCACCAGTGTCATTGCATGTCTGTTCTTTTCATGAACCACACCCAGTGTCAGTGCATGTCTGTTCTATTCATGAACCACACCCAGTTTCGCTTCATGTCTGTTCTTTTCATGAACCACATAAGGATCTACAAGTGTCATTGCATGTCTCTTACTTCCATAAACCACATGTGGATCCATCGGTGTCATTGCATGTTTGTTCCTCTAAACAAACCACATAAGGATCCACCAGTGTCATTGTGTGTGTGTTCTTCTCATGAACCACACCTAGTGTCATTGCATGTGTGTTCTTCTAAACAAACCACATAAGTATCCAACAGTGTCATTGCCTGTCTGTTCTTCTCATGAACCACATAAGGATGGGCCCACCAGTGTCATTGCATGTCTGTTCTTTTCATGAACCACACCCAGTGCTAGTGCATGTCTGTTCTATTCATGAACCACATCCAGTTTCACTGCATGTCTGTTCTTTTCATGAACCACATAAGGATCTACCAGTGTCATTGCATGTCTTTTACTTCCATAAACCACATGTGGATCCACCGGTGTCATTGCATGTCTGTTCCTCTAAACAAACCACAAAAGGATCCACTAGTGTCATTGCGTATGTGTTCTTCTCATGAACCACATAAGGATCTACCAGTGTCATTGCATGTCTGTTCTTTTCATGAACCACACCCAGTGTCATTGCATGTGTGTTACTTCCATAAACCACATATTGATCCAACGGTGTGATTGCATCTCTGTTCCTTCCATAAACCACATAAGGATCCACCAGTGTCATTACCTGTCTATTCTTTTCATGAACAACTCCTAGTGTCAGTGCATGTCTGTTCTTTTCATGATGCACACCCAGTGTCACTGCATGTCTTTTACTTCCGTAAACCACGTGTGGATCCACCGGTGTCCTTGCATGTGTGTTCTTCTAAACAAACCACATAAGGATCCACCAGTGTCATTGCCTCTCTGTTCTTTTCATAATCCACATAAGGATGGGCCCACCAGTGTCATTGCATGTCTGTTCTTTTCATGAACCACACCCAGTGTCAGTGCATGTCTATTCTATTCATGAACCACACCCAGTTTCAGTGCATGTCTGTTCTTTTCATGAACCACATAACGATCTACCAGTGTCATTGCATGTCTTTTACTTCCATAAACAACATGTGGATCCACCGGTGTCATTGCATGTGTGTTCTTCTGAACAAACCACATAAGGATCCACCAGTGTCATTGCCTGTCTGTTCTTTTCATGAACCACATGAGGATGGGCCCACCAGTGTCATTGCATGTCTGTTCTTTTCATGAACCACACCCAGTGTCAGTGCATGTCTGTTCTATTCATGAACCACACCCAGTTTCACTTCATGTCTGTTCTTTTCATGAACCACATAAGGATCTACCAGTGTCATTGCATGTCTTTTACTTCCATAAACCACATGTGGATCCACCGGTGTCATTGCATGTATGTTCCTCTAAACAAACCACATAAGGATCCACCAGTGTCATTGCGTGTGTGTTCTTCTCATGAACCACACCCAGTGTCATTGCATGTGTGTTCTTCTAAACAAACCATATAAGGATCCACTAGTGTCATTGCCTATCTGTTCTTTTCATGAACCACATAAGGATCCACCAGTGTCATTGCATGTCTGTTCTTTTCATGAATCACAGCTAGAGTCATTGCATGTATTTTACATCCATAAACCACATATGGATCCACCTAGTGTGATTGCATGTATGTTCCTCTAAACAAACCACATAAGATTCCACCAGTGTCATTGCGTGTCTGTTCCTTTCATGAACCACACCCAGTGTCATTGCATGCGTGTTCTTCTAAACAAACCACATAAGGATCCACCTGTGTCATTGCCTATCTGTTATTTTCATGAACCACACCTAGTGTCATTGCATGTGTGTTCTTCTAAACAAACCACATAAGGCATTGCATGTCTGTTCTTTTCTTGAACCACACCCGGTGTCATTGCATGTCTGTTCTTTTCATGAACCATGGCTAGAGTCATTGCATGTGTGTTCCTCTAAACAAACCACATAAGGATCCACCAATGTCATTGCATGTCTGTTCTTTTCATGAACCACATAAGGATCTACCAGTGTCATTGCATGTCTGTTCTTTTCATGAACCACACCCAGTGTCATTGCATGTGTGTTACTTCCATAAACCACATGTGGATCCACCGGTTCATTACATGTCTGTTCCTCTAAACAAACCACATAAGGATCCACCAGTGTCATTGTCTGGCTGTTCTTTTCATGAACCACATAAGGATGGGCCCACCAGTGTCATTGCATGTCTATTATTTTCATGAATCACACCCAGTGTCAGTGCATGTCTGTTCTATTCATGAACCACACCCAGTTTCAGTTCTGTCTGTTCTTTTCATGAACCATATAAGGATTTACCAGTGTCATTGCATGTGTATTACTTCCATAAACCACATGGATCTACCGGTGTCATTGCATGTATGTTCCTCTAAACAAACCATATAAGTATCCACCAGTGTCATTGCCTGTCAGTTCTTCTCATGAACTACATAAGGATGGGCCCACCAGTGTCATTGCATGTCTGTTCTTTTCATGAACCACACCCAGTGTCAGTGCATGTCTGTTCTATTCATGAACCACATTCAGTTTCACTGCATGTCTTTTCTTTTCATGAACCACATAAGGATCTACCAGTGTCATTGGATGTCTTTTACTTCCATAAACCACATGTGGATCCACCGGTGTAATTGCATGTATGTTCCTCTAAAGAAACCACATAAGGATCCACCAGTGTCATTGCGTGTGTGTTCTTCTCATGAACCACATAAAGATCCACCGGTGTCATTGCATGTCTGTTCTTTTCATGAACCACACCCAGTGTCATTGCATGTGTGTTACTTCCATAAACCACATATGGATCCACCTGTGTGATTGCGTGTCTGTTCCTTCCATAAACCACATAAGGATCCACCAGTGTCATTGCATGTCTGTTCTTTTCATGAACCACTCCTAGTGTCAGTGCATGTCTGTTGTTTTCATGAACCACACCCAGTGTCACTGCATGTCAGTTCTTTTCATGAACCACATAAGGATCTACCAGTGTCATTGCATGTGTGTTCTTCTAAACAAACCACATAAGGATGCACCAGTGTCATCGCCTGTCTGTTCTTTTCATGAACCACATGAGGATGGGCCCACCAGTGTCATTGCATGTCTGTTCTTTTCATGAACCACACCCAGTGTCAGTGCATGTCTGTTCTATTCATGAACCACACCCAGTTTCACTGCATGCCTATTCTTTTCATTAACTACATAAGGATCTACCAGTGTCATTGCATGTCTTTTACTTCCATAAACCACATGTGGATCCACCGGTGTCAATGCATGTGTGTTCTTCTGAACAAACCACATAAGGATCCACCAGTGTCATTGTCTATCTGTTCTTTTCATGAACCACATAAGGATGGGCCCACCAGTATCATTGCATGTCTGTTCTTTTCATGAACCACACCCAGTGTCAGTGCATGTCTATTCTATTCATGAACCACACCCAGTTTCACTTCATGTCTGTTGTTTTCATGAACCACATAAGGATCTACCAGTATCATTGCATGTCTTTTACTTCAATAAACCACATGTGGATCCACCGGTGTCATTAGATGTCTGTTCCTCTAAACAAACCACATAAGGATCCACCAGTGTCATGGCGTGTGTGTTCCTCTCATGAATCACACCCAGTGTGATTGCATGTGTGTTCTTCTGAACAAATCACATAAGGATCCATAAGTGTCATTGCATGTCTGTTCTTTTCATGAACCACATAAGGATCCACCAGTGTCATTGCATGTCTGTTCTTTTCATGAATCACAGCTAGAGTCATTGCATGTCTTTTACTTCCATAAACCACATATGGATCCACCTAGTGTGATTGCATGTCTATTCCTCTAAACAAACCACATAAGGATCCTCAAGTGTCATTGGATGTGTGTTCTTCTCATGAACCAAACCCAGTGTCATTGCATGTGTGTTCTTCTAAACAAACCACATAAGGATCCACCAGTCTCATTGCCTGTCTGTTCTTTTCATGAACCACATAAGGATCCACCAGTGTCATTGCCTGTCTGTTCTTTTCATGAATCAAATCTAGAGTCATTGCATGTCTGTTACTTCCATAAACCACATATGGATCCACCTAGTGTGATTGCATGTCTTTTACTTCCATAAACCACATATGGATCCACCTAGTGTCATTGCATGTCTTTTACTTCCATAAACCACATATGGATCCACCTAGTGTGATTGCATGTCTGTTCCTCTAAACAAACCACATAAGGATCCACTAGTGTCATTGCGTGTCTGTTCTTCCATGAGCTCGTGTCATTTCCCCCCACCTAGAGTCATTGGATGTGTGTTCTTCTCATGAACCACACGTGGATCCACCGGTGTCATTGGATGTCTGTTCCTCTAAACAAACCACATAAGGATCCACCAGTGTCATTGTGTGTGTGTTCTTCTCATGAACCACACCCAGTGTCATTGCATGTGTGTTCTTCTAAACAAACCACATAAGGATCCAGCAGTGTCATTGCCTATCTATTCTTTTCATGAACCACATAAAAATGCACCAGTGTCATTGCATGTCTATTCTTTTCATGAATCATAGCTAGAGTCATTGTATGTCTTTTACTTCCATAAACCACATATGGATCCACCTAGTGTGATTGCATGTCTGTTCCTCTAAACAAACCACATAAGGATCTACCAGTGTCATCGCATGTCTTTTACTTCCATAAACCACATATGGATCCACCGGTGTCATTGCATGTCTGTTCCTCTAGACAAACCACATAAGGATCCACCAATGTCATTGCGTGTGTGTTCTTCTCATGAACCACACCCAGTGTCATTGCATGTGTGTTCTTCTAAACAAACCACATAAGGATCCACCAGTGTCATTGCCTGTCTGTTCTTTTCATGAACCACATAAGGATCCACTAGTGTCATTGCATGTCTGTTCTTTTCATGAATCACAGCTAGAGTCATTGCATGTCTTTTACTTCCATAAACCACATATGGATCCACCTAGTGTGATTGCATGTATGTTCCTCTGAACAAACCACATAAGGATCCACCAGTGTCATTGCGTGTCTGTTCTTTTCATGAACCACACCCAGTGTCATTGCATGCGTGTTCTTCTAAACAAACCACATAAGGATCCACCAGTGTCATTGCATATATGTTCTTTTCATGAACCACACCCAGTGTCATTGCATGCGTGTTATTCTAAACAAACCACATAAGTCATTGCATGTTTGTTCTTTTCATGAACCACACCCGATGTCATTGCGTGTCTGTTCTTTTCATGAACCACGGCTAGAGTCATTGCATGTCTGTTCCTCTAAACAAAACCACATAAGGATCCACCAGTGTCATTGCATGTTTGTTCTTTTCATGAACCACATAAGGATCTACCAGTATCATTGCATGTCTGTTCTTTTCATGAACCACACCCAGTGTCATTGCATGTGTGTTACTTCCATAAACCACATGGATCCACCGGTGTCATTGCATGTATGTTCCTCTAGACAAACCACATAAGTATCCACCAGTGTCATTGCCTATCTGGTCTTTTCATGAACCACATAAGGATGGGCCCACCAGTGTCATTGCATCTCTGTTCTTTTCATGAACCACACCCAGTGTTAGTGCATGTCAGTTCTATTCATGAACCACACCCAGTTTCACTTCATGTCTGTTCTTTTCATGAACCACATAAGGATCTACCAGTGTCATTGCATGTCTTTTACTTCCATAAACCACATGTGGATCCACCGGTGTCTTTGCATGTCTGTTCCTCTAAACAAACCACATAAGGATCCACCAGTGTCATTGCGTGTGTATTCTTCTCATGGACCACATAAGGATCCTCCGGTGTCATTGCATGTTTGTTCTTTTCATGAACCACACTCAGTGTCATTGCATGTGTGTTACTTCCATAAACCACATATGGATCCACCTGTGTGATTGCGTGTATGTTCCTTCCATAAACCACATAAGGATCCACCAGTGTCATTGCATGTCTGTTCTTTTCATGAACCACTCCTAGTGTCAGTGCATGTCTGTTCTTTTCATGAACCACACCTAGTATCACTACATGTCAGTTCTTTTCATGAACCACATAAGGATCTACCAGTGTCATTGCATGTGTGTTCTTCTAAACAAACCACATAAGGATCCACCGCTGTCATTGCTTGTATGTTCATTTCATGAACCACATAAGAATGGGCCCACCAGTGTCATTGCATGTCTGTTCTTTTCATGAACCACACCAGTGTTAGTGCATGTATGTTCTATTCATGAACCACACCTAGTTTCACTGCATGTCTGTTCTTTTCATGAACCACATAAGGATCTACCAGTGTCATTGCATGTCTTTTAGTTCCATAAACCACATGTGGATCCACCGGTGTCCTTGCATGTGTGTTCTTCTAAACAAACCACATAAGGATCCACCAGTGTCATTGCCTGTCTGTTCTTTTCATGAACCACATAAGGATGGGCCCACCAGTGTCGTTGCATGTCTGTTCTTTTCATGAACCACACCCAGTGTCAGTGCATGTCTGTTCTATTCATGAACCACACCCAGTTTCACTTCATGTCTGTTCTTTTCATGAACCACATAAGGATCTACCAGTGTCATTGCATGTCTTTTACTTCCATAAACCACATGTGGATCCACCGGTGTCATTGCATGTCTGTTCCTCTAAACAAACCACATAAGGATCCACCAGTGTCATTGCGTGTGTGTTCTTCTCATGAACCACACCCAGCGTCATTGCATGTGTGTTCTTCTAAACAAACCACATAAGTATCCACCAGTGTCATTGCCTGTCTTTTCTTTTCATGAACCACATAAGGATCCACCAGTGTCATTGCATGTCTGTTCTTTTCATGAATCATAGCTAGAGTCATTGCATGTCTTTTACTTCCATAAACCACATATGGATCCACCTAGTGTGATTCCATGTCTGTTCCTCTAAACAAACCACATAAGGATTCACCAGTGTCATTGTGTGTCTGTTCTTTTCATGAACCACACCCAGTGTCATTGCATGCATGTTCTTCTAAACAAACCACATAAGGATCCACCTGTGTCATTGCCTATCTGTTATTTTCATGAACCACACCTAGTGGCATTGCATGTGTGTTCTTCTAAACAAACCACATAAGTCATTGCATGTCTGTTCTTTTCATGAACCACACCCGGTGTCATTGCATGTCTGTTCTTTTCATGAACCACGGCTAGAATCATTCCATGTCTGTTCCTCGAAACAAACCACATAAGGATCCACCAATGTCATTGCATCTCTGTTCTTTTCATGAACCACATAAGGATCTACCAGTGTCATTGCATGTCTGTTATTTTCATGAACCACACCCAGTGTCATTGCATGTGTGTTACTTCCATAAACCACATGTGGATCCACCGGTATCATTGCATGTCTGTTCCTCTAAACAAACCACATAAGGATCCACCAGTGTCATTGCATGTCTGTTCTTCTCATGAACCACATAAGGATGGGCCCACCAGTGTCATTGCATGTCTGTTCTTTTCATGAACCACACCCAGTGTTAGTGCATGTCTGTTCTATTCATGAACCACACATAGTTTCACTGCATGTCTGTTCTTTTCTTGAACCACATAAGGATCTACCAGTGTCATTGCATGTCTTTTACTTCCATAAACCACATGTGGATCCACCGGTGTCATTGCATGTTTGTTCCTCTAAACAAACCACGTAAGGATCCACCAGTGTCATTGCGTGTGTGTTCTTGTCATGAACAACATAAGGATCCACCGGTGTCATTGCATGTATGTTCTTTTCATGAACCACACCCAGTGTCATTGCATGTGTGTTACTTCCATAAACCACATATGGATCCACCAGTGTGATTGCATGTTTGTTTCTTCCATAAACCACATAAGGATCCACCAGTGTCATTGCCTGTCTGTTCTTTTCATGAACCACTCCTAGTGTCAGTGCATGTCTGTTCTTTTCATGAACCACACCCAGTGTCACTGCATGTCTGTTCTTTTCATGAACCACATAAGGATCTACCAGTGTCATTGCATGTGTTTTCTTCTAAACAAACCACATAAGGATCCACCAGTGTCATTGCCTGTCTGTTCTTTTCATTAACCACATAATGATGGTACCACCAGTGTCATTGCATGTCTGTTCTTTTCATGAACCACACCTAGTGTCAGTGCATGTCTGTTCTATTCATGAACCACACCCAGTTTCACTTCATGTCTGTTCTTTTCATGAACCACATAAGGATCTACCAGTGTCATTGCATGTCTTTTACTTCCATAAACCACATGTGGATCCACCGGTGTCATTGCATGTGTGTTCTTCTAAACAAACCACATAAGGATCCACCAGTGTCATTGCCTGTTTGTTCTTTTCATGAACCACATAAGGATGGGCCCACCAGTGTCATTGCATGTCTGTTCATTTCATGAACCACACCCAGTGTTAGTGCATGTCTATTCTATTCATGAACCACACCTAGTTTCACTTCATGTATGTTGTTTTCATGAACCACATAAGGATCTACCAGTGTCATTGCATGTCGTTTACTTCAATAAACCACATGTGGATCCACCGGTGTCATTGGATGTCTGTTCCTCTAAACAAACCACATAAGGATCCACCAGTGTCATTGCGTGTGTGTTCTTTTCATGAACCACACCCAGTGTCATTGCATGTGTGTTCTTCTAAACAAATCACATAAGGATCCACCAGTGGCATTGCCTGTCTATTCTTTTCATGAACCACATAAGGATCCACCAGTGTCATTGCATGTCTGTTCTTTTCATGAATCACAGCTAGAGTCATTGCATGTCTTTTACTTCCATAAACCACATAGGGATCCACCTAGTGTGATTGCATGTTTGTTCCTCTAAACAATCCACATAAGGATCCCCCAGTGTCATTGCGTGTCTGTTCTTTTCATGAACCACACCTAGTGTCATTGCATGCGTGTTCTTCTAAACAAACCACATAAGGATCCACCAGTGTCATTGCCTATATGTTCTTTTCATGAACCACACCTAGTGTCATTGCATGTGTGTTCTTCTAAACAAACCACATAAGTCATTGCATGTCTCTTCTTTTCATGAACCACACCCGGTGTCATTGCATGTCTGTTCTTTTCATGAACCACGGCTAGAGTCATTGCATGTCTGTTCCTCGAAACAAACCACATAAGGATCCACCAATGTCATTGCATCTCTGTTCTTTTCATGAACCACATAAGGATCTACCAGTGTCATTGCATGTCTGTTATTTTCATGAACCACACCCAGTGTCATTGCATGTGTGTTACTTCCATAAACCACATGTGGATCCACCGATATCATTGCATGTCTGTTCCTCTAAACAAACCACATAAGGATCCACCAGTGTCATTGCATGTCTGTTTTTCTCATGAACCACATAAGGATGGGCCCACCAGTGTCATTGCATGTCTGTTCTTTTCATGAACCACACCCAGTGTCAGTGCATGTCTGTTCTATTCATGAACCACATCCAGTTTCACTACATGTATGTTCTTTTCATGAACCACATTAGGATCTACCAGTGTCATTGCATGTCTTTTACTTCCATAAATCACATGTGGATCCACCGGTGTCATTGCATGTCTGTTCCTCTAAACAAACCACATAAGGATCCACCAGTGTTATTGCGTGTGTGTTCTTGTCATGAACCACATAAGGATTCACCGGTGTCATTGCATGTCTAAACTTTTCTAGAACCACACCCAGTGTCATTGCATGTGTGTTACTTCCATAAACCACATATGGATCCACATGTGTGATTGCGTGTCTGTTCCTTCCATAAACCACATAAGGATCCACCAGTGTCATTGCATGTATGTTCTTTTCATGAACCACTCCTAGTGTCAGCGCATGTCTGTTCTTTTCACGAACCACACCCAGTGTCACTGCATGTCAGTTCTTTTCATGAACCACATAAGGATCTACCAGTGTCATTGCATGTGTGTTCTTCTAAATAAACCACGTAAGGATCCACCGCTGTCATTGCAGGTATGTTCTTTTCATGAACCACATAAGAATGGGCCCACCAGTGTCATTGCATGTCTGTTCTTTTCATGAACCACACCTAGTGTCAGTGCATGTCTGTTCTATTCATGAACCACACCCAGTTTCACTGCATGTCTGTTCTTTTCATGAACCACATAAGGATCTACCAGTGTCATTGCATGTCTCTTACTTCCATAAACCACATGTGGATCCACCTGTGTCCTTGCATGTGTGTTCTTCTAAACAAACCACATAAGGATCCACCAGTGTCATTGCCTGTCTGTTCTTTTCATGAACCACATAAGGATGAGCCCACCAGTGTCATTGCATGTCTGTTCTTTTCATGAACCACACCCAGTGTCAGTGCATGTCTGTTCTTTTCATGAACCACACCCAATTTCACTTCATGTCTGTTCTTTTCATGAACCACATAAGGATCTACCAGTGTCATTGCATGTCTTTTACTTCCATAAACCACATGTGGATCCACCGGTGTCATTGCATGTATGTTCCTCTAAACAAACCACATAAGGATCCAGCAGTGTCATTGCGTGTGTGTTCTTCTCATGAACCACACCCAGTGTCATTGCATGTGTGTTCTTCTAAACAAACCACATAAGTATCCCCAGTGTGATTGCCTGTCTGTTCTTTTCATGAACCACATAAGGATCCACCAGTGTCATTGCATGTCTGTTCTTTTCATGAATCACAGCTAGAGTCATTGCATGTCTTTTACTTCCATAAACCACATATGGATCCACCTAGTGTGATTGCATGTCTGTTCCTCTAAACAAACCACATAAGGATTCACTAGTGTCATTGCGTGTCTGTTCTTTTCATGAACCACACCCAGCGTCATTGCATGCATGTTCTTCTAAACAAACCACATAAGGATCCACCTGTGTCATTGCCTATCTGTTATTTTCATGAACCACACCTAGTGTCATTGCATGTGTGTTCTTCTAAACAAACCACATAAGTCATTGCATGTCTGTTCTTTTCATGAACCACACCCGGTGTCATTGCATGTCTATTCTTTTCATGAACCACGGCTAGAGTCATTGCATGTCTGTTCCTCTAAACAAACGACATAAGGATCCACCAATGTCATTGCATCTCTGTTCTTTTCATGAACCACATAAGGATCTACCAGTGTCATTGCATGTCTGTTCTTTTCATGAACCACACCCAGTGTCATTGCATGTGTGTTACTTCCATAAACCACATGTGGATCCACCGTTGTCATTGCATGTCTGTTCCTCTAAACAAACCACTTAAGGATCCACCAGTGTCATTGCCTGTCTGTTCTTCTCATGAACCACATAAGGATGGGCCCACCAGTGTCATTGCATGTATGTTCTTTTCATGAACCACACCCAGTGTCAGTGCATGTCTGTTCTATTCATGAACCACACCCAGTTTCACTGCATGTCTATTATTTTCATGAACCACATAAGGATCTACCAGTGTCATTGCATGTTACTTCCATAAACCATATGTGGATCCACCGGTGTCATTGCATGTCTATTCCTCTAAACAAACCACATAAGGATCCACCAGTGTCATTGCGTGTGTGTTCTTGTCAAGAACCACATAAGGATCCACCGGTGTCATTGCATGTATGTTCTTTTCATGAACCACACCCAGTGTCATTGCATGTGTGTTACTTCCATAAACCACATATGCATCCACCAGTGTGATTGCATGTTTGTTCCTTCCATAAACCACATAAGGATCCACCAGTGTCATTGCTTGTCTGTTCTTTTCATGAACCACTCCTAGTGTCAGTGCATGTCTGTTCTTTTCATGAACCACACCCAGTGTCACTGCATGTCAGTTCTTTTCATGAACCACATAAGGATCTACCAGTGTCATTGCATGTGTGTTCTTCTAAACAAACCACATAAGGATCCACCAGTGTCATTTCCTGTCTGTTCTTTTCATTAACCACATAAGGATGGGACCACCAGTGTCATTGCATGTCTGTTCTTTTCATGAACCACACCTAGTGTCAATGCATGTCTGTTCTATTCATGAACCACACCTAGTTTCACTTCATGTCTGTTCTTTTCATGAACCACATAAGGATCTACCAGTGTCATTGCATGTCTTTTACTTCCATAAACCACATGTGGATCCACCGGTGTCATTGCATGTGTGTTCTTCTAAACAAAACACATAAGGATCCACCAGTGTCATTGCCTGTTTGTTCTTTTCTTGAACCACATAAGGATGGGCCCACCAGTGTCATTGCATGTCTGTTCTTTTCATGAACCACACCTAGTGTCAGTGCATGTCTATTCTATTCATGAACCACACCTAGTTTCACTTCATGTCTGTTGTTTTCATGAACCACATAAGGATCTACCAGTGTCATTGCATGTCTTTTACTTCAATAAACCACATGTAGATCCACCAGTGTCATTGGATGTCTGTTCCTCTAAACAAACCACATAAGGATCCACCAGTGTCATTGCGTGTGTGTTCTTCTAATCAACCACACCCAGTGTCATTGCATGTGTGTTCTTCTAAACAAATCACATAAGGATCCACCAGTGGCATTGTATGTCTGTTCTTTTCATTAACCACATAAGGATCCACCAGTGTCATTGCATGTCTTTTTCTTCCATAAACCACATGTGGATCCACCGATGTCATTGCATGTCTGTTCCTCTAAACAAACCACATAAGGATCCACCAGTGTCATTGCGTGTGTGTTCTTCTCATGAACCACACCGAGTGTCATTGCATGTGTGTTCTTCTAAACAAACCACATAAGTATCCCCCAGTGTGATTGCCTGTCTGTTCTTTTCATGAACCACATAAGGATCCACCAGTGTCATTGCATGTCTGTTCTTTTCATGAATCACAGCTAGAGTCATTGCATGTCTTTTACTTCCATAAACCACATATGGATCCACCTAGTGTGATTGCATGTCTATTCCTCTAAACAAACCACATAAGGATTCACTAGTGTCATTGCGTGTCTGTTCTTTTCATGAACCACACCCAGTGTCATTGCATGCATGTTCTTCTAAACAAACCACATAAGGATCCACCTGTGTCATTGCCTATCTGTTATTTTCATGAACCACACCTAGTGTCATTGCATGTGTGTTCTTCTAAACAAACCAAATAAGTCATGGCATGTCTGTTCTTTTCATGAACCACACCCGGTGTCATTGCATGTATGTTCTTTTCATGAACCACAGCTAGAGACATTGCATGTCTGTTCCTCTAAACAAACGACATAAGGATCCACCAATGTCATTGCATCTCTGTTCTTTTCATGAACCACATAAGGATCTATCAGTGTCATTGCATGTCTGTTCTTTTCATGAACCACACCCAGTGTCATTGCATGTGTGTTACTTCCATAAACCACATGTGGATCCACCGGTGTCATTGCATGTCTGTTCCTCTAAACACCCCACATAAGGATCCACCAGTGTCATTGCCTGTCTGTTCTTCTCATGAACCACATAAGGATGGGCCCACCAGTGTCATTGCTTGTCTGTTCTTTTGATGAACCACACCCAGTGTCAGTGCATGTCTGTTCTATTCATGAACCACACCTAGTTTCACTGCATGTCTGTTCTTTTCATGAACCACATAAGGATCTACCAGTGTCATTGCATGTCTTTTACTTCCATACCGTGTCATTGCATGTCTGTTCCTCTAAACAAACCACATAAGGATCCACCAGTGTCATTGCGTGTCTGTTCTTGTCATGAACCACATAAGGATCCACCGGTGTCATTGCATGTATGTTCTTTTCATGAACCACACCCAGTGTCATTGCATGTGTGTTACTTCCATAAACCACATATGGATCCACCAGTGTGATTGCATGTTTGTTCCTTCCATAAACCACATAAGGATCCACCAGTGTCATTGCCTATCTGTTCTTTTCATGAACCACTCATAGTGTCAGTGCATGTCTGTTCTTTTCATGAACCACACCCAGTGTCACTGCATGTCAGTTCATTTCATGAACCACATAAGGATCTACCAGTGTCATTGCATGTGTGTTCTTCTAAACAAACCACATAAGGATCCACCAGTGTCATTGCCTGTCTGTTCTTTTCATTAACCACATAAGGATGGGACCACCAGTGTCATTGTATGTCTGTTCTTTTCATGAACCACACCCAGTTTCACTTCATGTCTGTTCTTTTCATGAACCACATAAGGATCTACCAGTGTCATTGCATGTCTTTTACTTCCATAAACCACATGTGGATCCACCGGTGTCACTGCATGTGTGTTCTTCTAAACAAACCACATAAGGATCCACCAGTGTCATTGCTTGTTTGTTCTTTTCTTGAACCACATAAGGATGGGCCCACCAGTGTCATTGCATGTCTCTTCTTTTCATGAACCACACCCAGTGTCAGTGCATGTCTATTCTATTCATGAACCACACCTAGTTTCACTTCATGTCTGTTGTTTTCATGAACCACATAAGAATCTACCAGTGTCATTGCATGTCTTTTACTTCAATAAACCACATGTAGATCCACCAGTGTCATTGGATGTCTGTTCCTCTAAACAAACCACATAAGGATCCACCAGTGTCATTGCGTGTGTGTTCTTCTCATGAACCACACCCAGTGTCATTGCATGTGTGTTCTTCTAAACAAACCACATAAGTATCCCCCAGTGTGATTGCCTGTCTGTTCTTTTCATGAACCACATAAGGATCCACCAGTGTCATTGCATGTCTGTTCTTTTCATGAATCACAGCTAGAGTCATTGCATGTCTTTTACTTCCATAAACCACATATGGATCCACCTAGTGTGATTGCATGTCTTTTCCTCTAAACAAACCACATAAGGATTCACCAGTGTCATTGCGTGTCTGTTCTTTTCATGAACCACACCCAGTGTCATTGCATGCATGTTCTTCTAAACAAACCACATAAGGATCCACCTGTGTCATTGCCTATCTGTTATTTTCATGAACCACACCTAGTGTCATTGCATGTGTGTTCTTCTAAACAAACCACATAAGTCATTGCATGTCTATTCTTTTCATGAACCACACCCGGTGTCATTGCATGTCTGTTCTTTTCATGAACCACAGCTAGAGACATTGCATGTTTGTTCCTCTAAACAAACGACATAAGGATCCACCAATGTCATTGCATCTCTGTTCTTTTCATGAACCACATAAGGATCTATCAGTGTCATTGCAAGTCTGTTCTTTCCATGAACCACACCCAGTGTCATTGCATGTGTGTTACTTCCATAAACCACATGTGGATCCACCGGTGTCATTGCATGTCTGTTCCTCTAAACAAACCACATAAGGATCCACCAGTGTCATTGCCTGTCTGTTCTTCTCATGAACCACATAAGGATGGGCCCACCAGTGTCATTGCATGTCTGTTTTTTTCATGAACCACACCCAGTGTCAGTGCATGTCTGTTCTATTCATGAACCACACCTAGTTTCACTGCATGTCTGTTCTTTTCATGAACCACATAAGGATCTACCAGTGTCATTACATGTCTTTTACTTCCATACGGTGTCATTGCATGCCTGTTCCTCTAAACAAACCACATAAGGATCCACCAGTGTCATTGCGTGTGTGTTCTTGTCATGAACCACATAAGGATCCACCGGTGTCATTGCATGTATGTTCTTTTCATGAACCACACCAAGTGTCATTGCATGTGTGTTACTTCCATGAACCACATATGGATCCACCAGTGTGATTGCATGTTTGTTCCTTCCATAAACCACATAAGGATCCACCAGTGTCATTGCCTGTCTGTTCTTTTCATGAACCACTCCTAGTGTCAGTGCATGTCTGTTCTTTTCATGAACCACACCCAGTGTCACTGCATGTCAGTTCTTTTCATGAACCACATCAGGATCTACCAGTGTCATTGCATGTGTGTTCTTCTAAACAAACCACATAAGGATCCACCAGTGTCATTGTCTGTCTGTTCTTTTCATTAACCACATAAGGATGGGACCACCAGTGTCATTGTATGTCTGATCTTTTCATGAACCACACCTACTGTCAGTGCATGTCTGTTCTATTCATGAGCCACACCCAGTTTCACTTCATGTCTGTTCTTTTCATGAACCACATAAGGATCTACCAGTGTCATTGCATGTCTTTTACTTCCATAAACCACATGTGGATCCACCGGTGTCATTGCATGTGTGTTCTTCTAAACAAACCACATAAGGATCCACCAGTGTCATTGCCTGTTTGTTCTTTTCTTGAACCACATAAGGATGGGCCCACCAGTGTCATTGCATGTCTGTTCTTTTCATGAACCACACCCAGTGTCAGTGCATGTCTATTCTATTCCTGAACCACACCTAGTTTCACTTCATGTGTGTTGTTTTCATGAACCACATAAGGATCTACCAGTGTCATTGCATGTCTTTTACTTCAATAAACCACATGTAGATCCACCGGTGTCATTGGATGTCTGTTCCTCTAAACAAACCACATAAGGATCCACCAGTGTCATTGCGTGTGTGTTCTTCTCATGAACCACACCCAGTGTCATTGCATGTGTGTTCTTCTAAACAAATCACATAAGGATCCACCAGTGGCATTGCCTGTCTGTTCTTTTCATTAACCACATAAGGATCCACCAGTGTCATTGCATGTCTGTTCTTTTCATGAATCACAGCTAGAGTCATTGCATTCCTTTTTCTTCCATAAACCACATAGGGATCCACCTCGTGTGATTGCATGTTTGTTCCTCTAAACAAACCACATAAGGATCCACCAGTGTCATTGCGTGTCTGTTATTTTCATGAACCACACCCAGTGTCATTGCATGCGTGTTCTTCTAAAGAAACCACATAAGGATCCACCAGTGTCATTGCGTATCTGTTCTTTTCATGAACCACACCCAGTGTCATTGCATGTGTGTTCATCTAAACAAACCACATAAGTCATTGCATGTCTATTCTTTTCATGAACCACACCTGGTGTCATTGCATGTCTGTTATTTTCATAAAGCACAGCTAGAGTCATTGCATGTCTTATCGTCTAAACAAACCACATAAGGATCCACCAGTGTCATTGCATGTCTGTTCTTTTCATGAACCACATAAGGATCTACCAGTGTCATTGCATGTGTGTTACTTCCATAAACCACATGTGGATCCACCGGTGTCATTGCATGTCTGTTCCTCTAAACAAACCACATAAGGATCCACTAGTGTCATTGCCTGTCTGTTCTTCTCATGAACCACATAAGGATGAGCCCAAAAGTGTCATTGCATGTCTGTTCTTTTTATGAACCACACCCAGTGTCAGTGCATGTATGTTCTATTCATGAACCACATCCAGTTTCACTACATGTATGTTCTTTTCATGAACCACATAAGGATCTACCAGTGTCATTGCATGTCTTTTACTTCCATAAACCACATGTGGATCCACCGGTGTCATTGCATGTCTGTTCCTCTAAACAAACCACAAAAGGATCCACTAGTGTCATTGCGTGTGTGTTCTTGTCATGAACCACATAAGGATTCACCGGTGTCATTGCATGTCTGTTCTTTTCATGAACCACACCCAGTGTCATTGCATGTGTGTTACTTCCATAAACCACATATGGATCCACCAGTGTGATTGCATGTCTGTTCCTTCCATAAACCACATAAGGATCCACCAGTGGCATTGCCTGTCTGTTCTTTTCATGAACCACTCCTAGTGTCAGTGCATGTCTGTTCTTTTCATGAACCACACCTAGTGTCACTGCATGTCAGTTCTTTTCATGAACCACATAAGGATCTACCAGTGTCATTGAATGTGTGTTCTTCTAAACAAACCACATAAGGATTCACCAGTGGCATTGCCTGTATGTTCTTTTCATGAACCACATAAGGATGGGCCCACTAGTGTCATTGCATGTCTGTTCTTTTCATGAACCACACCCAGTGTCAGTGCATGTCTGTTCTATTCATGAACCACACCCAGTTTCATTGTATGTCTGTTCTTTTCATGAACCACATAAGGATCTACCAGTGTCATTGCATGTCTTTTACTTCCATAAACCACATGTGGATCCACCGGTGTCATTGCATGTGTGTTCTTCCAAACAAACCACATAAGGATCCACCAGTGTCATTGCCTGTCAGTTCTTTTCATGAACCACATAAGGATGGGCCCACCAGTGTCATTGCATGTCTGTTCTTTTCATGAACCACACCCAGTGTCAGTGCATATCTATTCTATTCATGAACCACACCTAGTTTCACTTCATGTCTGTTCTTTTCATGAACCACATAAGGATCTACCAGTGTCATTGCATGTCTTTTACTTCAATAAACCACATGTGGATCCACCGGTGTCATTGCATGTCTGTTCCTCTAAACAAACCACATAAGGATCCACTAGTGTCATTGCGTGTGTGTTCTTCTCAGGAACCACACCCAGTGTCATTGCATGTGTGTTCTTCTAAACAAATCACATAAGGATCCACAAGTGTCATTGCCTGTCTGTTCTTTTCATGGACCACATAAGGATCCACTAGTGTCATTGCATGTCTGTTCTTTTCATGAATCACAGCTAGTCATTGCATGTCTTTTACTTCCATAAACCACATATGTATCCACCTAGTGTGATTGCATGTTTGTTCCTCTAAACAAACCACATAAGTATCCACCAGTGTCATTGCGTGTCTGTTCTTTTCATGAACCACACCTAGTGTCATTGCATGTCTGTTCTGTTGGAATTATGCCCTAGAGGCAATAATAAAGATGTTATTATTATAATTCTTGTTCATGATAAAGTTTATATTCCATGCTAGAATTGTATTAAGCGGAAACTTTAATACTTGTGTGGTTTGTGAACAACACCGTGTCCCTAGTACGCCTCTATGGACTAGCTCATTGATCAATGATGGTTAAGGTTTCCTAACCATAGACATGAGTTGTCAATTGATAATGAGATCATATCATTGGGAGAATGATATGGTGGACAGACCCAAACTAAGCAAAGCTATTAGATCGTTTCATCGTGTTCGTCTTTGTGAAGCTTTTCTCATGTCAAATATTGTATTCCTTAGACCATGAGATAATACAACTCCCTGGTATCGGAAGAAAGCTTTGAGGTCATCAAACGTCATCCTATGAGAGGGTGATCATAAAGGTGTCTCTCAGGTGATCGGAAAGTATCTGTTGGGTTGTATGTATCGAGATGGAATTTGTCCCTCCCAAGTCGGAGAGATATACTTCGGGCCCACTCGGTAATCGATATCAACACCGCTTGCAAGCATGTGGTTAAGGAGTTAATCACAAAGTGATATCGGATTACGGAACGATTAAAGTACTTGCTGTGAACGAGATTGAACTAGGTATGACGATACCGACGATCGAATCTCGGGCAAGTAAAATATCGCGAGACGAAGGGAATATATATGGGATTGATTGAATCCTAGCATCGTGGTTCATCCGATATGATCATCGATGAATGTGTGGGAGTCAATATGGGTGCCCAGACCCCGCTGTTGATTATTGATAGAAGATCATGTCTGCATATTCTCGAACCCGCAGGGTCACACACTTAACGTGTCTCGACGCTAGGATAGATTGGATAATTGGTTTATGAATTTTTTTTCGGAGTCTCGGATGGGATCCGGGATATCACGAGAGGTTCCGGAATGGTCCGGAGAATAAGATTCATATAAGGCAGTGCAGTTTTTGGAGTTCGGAATAGTTCCGGGTTAATCGGTATTGTATCGGAAGCTTCTAGAACCTTCCGGAAGGGGACCAACGTGGCCCCACCTTCCGGGAGGGGGCATGGGCCTATGAGGGAGTGTCCTGGCCGCATTGGGCAAGGGGCACAAGGCCCCATAGGGCCCAGCCGATCCTAGATAAGTTCAAATCGTTTAAACTAGAGATAAGATAGGGTTTCTAGAAGGGAGAGTTTAAATCGTTTAAACTAGAGATAGGCTTGGAGGATGGGCAAGGGCTGGCCGCACCCCCCTCTATATAGAGAGGGCTGGTGCGCCCCCTCCCCCCAACCTACACCTTCCTCCAAACCCTAGTTGCCCTGCTGCCCTCCTCTCTCCCTCCCGACTGTTTGTAGGCGAAGCCCTGCTGCAGAAATTCTCCACCATATACACCACGCCGTCGTGTTGTAGATCCAATCTATCTCTACACCCTACTTGCTGGTCCGAGGAAGGAGGAGACATCGAGGTGCTGCACGTGTGCATCTCACGGAGGCACCGCCACTTGTGGTGCTAGATCGGATCGGATCGCGAGGAGGAGAAGCGAGTACGACTACATCACCCACGTTCCGACGAACGTTCCGCTATGCGAATCTTCAAGGGTATGAAGATCTAATCCAATCTCTCTCGTTGTTTGCATCTCCTAGATTAGATCTTGGCTTTCCCTCTGTTCGCTTCCGTAGAAAAATTTGATTTACTATGCTGCGAAACCCTTCATGTTCTTCTAAACAAACCACATAAGGATCCACCAGTGTCATTGCCTATCTGTTCTTTTCATGAACCACACCCAGTGGCATTGCATGTGTTTTCTTCTAAACAAACCACATAAGTCATTGCATGTCTGTTATTTTCATGAACCACACCCGGTGTCATTGCATGTCTGTTATTTTCATGAACCACGGCTAGAGTAATTGCATGTCTTTTCCTCTAAACAAACCACATAAGGATCCACCAGTGTCATTGCATGTCTGTTCTTTTCATGAACCACCGAAGGATCTACCAGTGTCATTGCATGTCTGTTCTTTTCATGAACCACACCCAGTGTCAATGCATGTGTGTTACTTCCATAAACCACATGTGGATCCACCGGTGTCATTGCATGTCTGTTCCTCTAAACAAACCACATAAGGATCCACCAGTGTCATTGCCTATCTGTTCTTCTCATGAACCACATAAGGATGGGCGCACCAGTGTCATTGCATGTGTGTTCTTTTCATGAACCACACCCATTGTCAGTGCATGTCTGTTCTATTCATGAACCACATCCAGTTTCATTGCATATCTGTTCTTTTCATGAACCACATAAGGATTTACAAGTGTCATTGCATGTCTTTTACTTACATAAACCACATGTGGATCCACCGGTGTCATTGCATGTCTGTTCCTCTAAACAAACCACATAAGGATCCACCAGTGTCATTGCGTGAGTGTTTTTCTCATGAACTACATAAGGATCTACTAGTGTCATTGCATGTCTGTTCTTTTCATGAACCACACCCAGTGTCATTGCATGTGTGTTACTTCCATAAACCACATATGGATCCACCAGTGTGATTGCATCCCTGTTCCCCTTCCATAAACCACATAAGGATCCACCAGTGTCATTGCATGTCTGTTCTTTTCATGAACCACTCCTAGTGTCAGTGCATGTCTGTTCTTTTCATGAACCACACCTAGTGTCACTGCATGTCAGTTCTTTTCATGAACCACATAAGGATCTACCAGTGTCATTTCATGTGTGTTCTTCTAAACAAACCACATAGGGATCCACCAGTGTCATTGCCTGTCTGTTCTTTTCATAGTCCACATAAGGATGGGCCCACCAGTGTCATTGCATGTCTGTTCTTTTCATGAACCACACCCAGTGTCAGTGCATGTCTGTTCTATTCATGAACCACACCTAGTTTCACTGCATGTCTGCTCTTTTCATGAACCACATAAGGATCTACCAGTGTCATTGCATGTCTTTTACTTCCATAAACCACATGTGGATCCACCAGTGTCATTGCATGTGTGTTCTTTTCATGAACCACATAAGGATCTACCAGTGTTATTGCATGTCTTTTACTTCCATAAACCACATGTGGATCCACCGGTGTATGTGTGTTCTTCTAAACAAACCACATAAGGATCCACCAGTGTCATTGCATGTCTGTTCTGTTCATGAACAACATAAGGATGGGCCCACCAGTGTCATTGCATGTCTGTTCTTTTCATGAACCACACCTAGTGTCAGTGCATGTCTGTTATATTCATGAACGACACCCAGTTTCACTTCATGTCTGTTCTATTCATGAACCACATAAGGATCTACCAGTATCATTGCATGTCTTTTACTTCCATAAACCACATGTGGATCCACCGGTGTCATTGCATGTCTGTTCCTCTAAACAAACAACATAAGGATCCAACAGTGTCATTGCGTTTGTGTTCTTCTCTTGAACCACACCAAGTGTCATTGCATGTGTGTTCTTCTAAACAAACCACATAAGGATCCACTAGTCTCATTGCCTGTCTGTTCTTTTCATGAACCACATAAGGATCCACCAGTGTCATTACATGTCTGTTCTTTTCATGAATCACAGCTAGAGTCATTGCATGTATTTTACTTCCATAAACCACATATGGATCCACCTAGTGTGATTGCATGTCTGTTCGTCTAAACAAACCACATAAGGATCCACCAGTGTCATTGCGTGTCTGTTCTTTTCATGAACCACACCTAGTGTCATTGCATGCGTGTTCTTCTAAACAAACCAACCACCAGTGCCATTGCCTATCTATTCTTTTCATGAACCACACCTAGTGTCATTGCATGTGTGTTCTTGTAAACAAACCACATAAGCCATTGCATGTCTATTCTTTTCATGAACCACACCTGGTGTCATTGCATGTCTGTTCTTTTCATGAACCACACCTGGTGTCATTGCATGTCTGTTCCTCTAAACAAACCACATAAGGATCCACCAGTGTCATTGCATGTCTGTTCTTTTCATGAACCACATAAGGATCTACCAGTGTCATTGCATGTCTGTTCTTTTCATGAACCACACCTAGTGTCATTGCATGTGTGTTACTTCCATAAACCACATGTGGATCCACCGGTTCATTGCATGTCTATTCCTCTAAACAAACCACATAAGGATCCACCAGTGTCATTGTCTGTCTGTTCTTTTCATGAACCACATAAGGATGGGCCCACTAGTGTCATTGCATGTCTGTTCTTTTCATGAACCACACCCAGTGTCAGTGCATGTCTATTCTATTCATGAACCACACCCAGTTTCACTTCATGTCTGTTCTTTTCACGAACCACATAAGGATCTACCAGTGTCATTGCATGTCTTTTACTTCCATAAACCACATGTGGATCCACCAGTGTCATTGCATGTCTGTTCCTCTAAACAAACCACATAAGGATCCACCAGTGTCATTGCGTGTGTGTTCTTCTCATGAACCACATAAGGATCCACCGGTGTCATTGCATGTCTATTCTTTTCATGAACCACACCCAGTGTCATTGCATGTGTGTTACTTCCATAAACCACATATGGATCGACCGGTGTGATTGCCTGTCTGTTCCTTCCATAAACCACATAAGGATCCACCAGTGTCATTGCCTGTCTGTTCTTTTCATGAACCACTCCTAGTGTTAGTGCATGTTTGTTCTTTTCATGAACCACACCTAGTGTCACTGCATGTCAGTTCTTTTCATGAACCACATAAGGATGGGCCCACTAGTGTCATTGCATGTGTGTTCTTCTAAACAAACCACATAAGGATCCACCGGTGTCATTGCCTGTCTGTTCTTTTCATGAACCACATAAGGATCCACTAGTGTCATTGCATGTCTGTTCTTTTCATGAATCACAGCTAATCATTACATGTCTTTTACTTCCATAAACCACATATGGATCCACCTAGTGTGATTGCATGTTTGTTCCTCTAAACAAACCACATAAGTATCCACCAGTGTCATTGCGTGTCTGTTCTTTTCATGAACCACACCTAGTGTCATTGCATGTATGTTCTGTTGGAATTATGCCCTAGAGGCAATAATAAAGATGTTATTATTATAATTCTTGTTCATGATAAAGTTTATATTCCATGCTAGAATTGTATTAAGCGGAAACTTTAATACTTGTGTGGTTTGTGAACAACACCGTGTCCCTAGTACGCCTCTATGGACTAGCTCATTGATCAATGATGGTTAAGGTTTCCTAACCACAGACATGAGTTGTCAATTGATAATGAGATCATATCATTGGGAGAATGATATGGTGGACAGACCCAAACTAAGCAAAGCTATTAGATCGTTTCATCGTGTTCGTCTTTGCGAAGCTTTTCTCATGTCAAATATTGTATTCCTTAGACCATGAGATAATACAACTCCCTGGTATCGGAAGAAAGCTTTGAGGTCATCAAACGTCATCCTATGAGAGGGTGATCATAAAGGTGTCTCTCAGGTGATCGGAAAGTATCTGTTGGGTTGTATGTATCGAGATGGAATTTGTCCCTCCCAAGTCGGAGAGATATACTTCGGGCCCACTCGGTAATCGATATCAACACCGCTTGCAAGCATGTGGTTAAGGAGTTAATCACAAAGTGATATCGGATTACGGAACGAGTAAAGTACTTGCTGTGAACGAGATTGAACTAGGTATGACGATACCGACGATCGAATCTCGGGCAAGTAAAATATCGCGAGACGAAGGGAATATATATGGGATTGATTGAATCCTGGCATCGTGGTTCATCCGATATGATCATCGATGAATGTGTGGGAGTCAATATGGGTGCCCAGACCCCGCTGTTGATTATTGATAGAAGATCATGTCTGCATATTCTCGAACCCGCAGGGTCACACACTTAACGTGTCTCGACGCTAGGATAGATTGGATAATTGGTTTATGAATTTTTGTTCGGAGTCTCGGATGGGATCCGGGATATCACGAGAGGTTCCGGAATGGTCCGGAGAATAAGATTCATATAAGGCAGTGCAGTTTTTGGAGTTCGGAATAGTTCCGGGTTAATCGGTATTGTATCGGAAGCTTCTAGAACCTTCCGGAAGGGGACCAACGTGGCCCCACCTTCCGGGAGGGGGCATGGGCCTATGAGGGAGTGTCCTGGCCGCATTGGGCAAGGGGCACAAGGCCCCATAGGGCCCAGCCGATCCTAGATAAGTTTAAATCGTTTAAACTAGAGATAAGATAGGGTTTCTAGAAGGGAGAGTTTAAATCGTTTAAACTAGAGATAGGCTTGGAGGATGGGCAAGGGCTGGCCGCACCCCCCCTCTATATATAGAGGGCTGGTGCGCCCCCTCCCCCCAACCTACACCTTCCTCCAAACCCTAGTTGCCCTGCTGCCCTCCTCTCTCCCTCCCGACTGTTTGTAGGCGAAGCCCTGCTGCAGAAATTCTCCACCATATACACCACGCCGTCGTGTTGTTGATCCAATCTATCTCTCCACCCTACTTGCTGGTCCGAGGAAGGAGGAGACATCGAGGTGCTGCACGTGTGCATCTCACGGAGGCACCGCCACTTGTGGTGCTAGATCGGATCGGATCGCGAGGAGGAGAAGCGAGTACGACTACATCACCCACGTTCCGACGAACGTTCCGCTGTGCGAATCTTCAAGGGTATGAAGATCTAATCCAATCTCTCTCGTTGTTTGCATCTCCTAGATTAGATCTTGGCTTTCCCTCTGTTCGCTTCCGTAGAAAAATTTGATTTACTATGCTGCGAAACCCTTCATGTTCTTCTAAACAAACCACATAAGGATCCACCAGTGTCATTGCCTATCTGTTCTTTTCATGAACCACACCTAGTGTCATTGCATGTGTTTTCTTCTAAACAAACCACATAAGTCATTGCATGTCTGTTCTTTTCATGAACCACACCCGGTGTCATTGCATGTCTGTTCTTTTCATGAACCACGGCTAGAGTCATTGCATGTCTTTTCCTCTAAACAAACCACATAAGGATCCACCAGTGTCATTGCATGTCTGTTCTTTTCATGAACCACCGAAGGATCTACCAGTGTCATTGCATGTCTGTTCTTTTCATGAACCACACCCAGTGTCATTGCATGTGTGTTACTTCCATAAACCACATGTGGATCCACCGGTGTCATTGCATGTCTGTTCCTCTAAACAAACCACATAAGGATCCACCAGTGTCATTGCCTATCTGTTCTTCTCATGAACCACATAAGGATGGGCGCACCAGTGTCATTGCATGTGTGTTCTTTTCATGAACCACACCCATTGTCAGTGCATGTCTGTTCTATTCATGAACCACATCCAGTTTCGTTGCATATCTGTTCTTTTCATGAACCACATAAGGATCTACAAGTGTCATTGCATGTCTTTTACTTCCATAAACCACATGTGGATCCACCGGTGTCATTGCATGTCTGTTCCTCTAAACAAACCACATAAGGATCCACCAGTGTCATTGCGTGTGTGTTTTTCTCATGACCTACATAAGGATCTACTAGTGTCATTGCATGTCTGATCTTTTCATGAACCACACCCAGTGTCATTGCATGTGTGTTACTTCCATAAACCACATATGGATCCACCAGTGTGATTGCATCTCTGTTCCCCTTCCATAAACCACATAAGGATCCACCAGTGTCATTGCATGTCTGTTCTTTTCATGAACCACTCCTAGTGTCAGTGCATGTCTGTTCTTTTCATGAACCACACCTAGTGTCACTGCATGTCAGTTCTTTTCATGAACCACATAAGGATCTACCAGTTTCATTGCATGTGTGTTCTTCTAAACAAACCACATAGGGATCCACCAGTGTCATTGCCTGTCTGTTCTTTTCATAGTCCACATAAGGATGGGCCCACCAGTGTCATTGCATGTCTGTTCTTTTCATGAACCACACCCAGTGTCAGTGCATGTCTGTTCTATTCATGAACCACACCTAGTTTCACTGCATGTCTGCTCTTTTCATGAACCACATAAGGATCTACCAGTGTCATTGCATGTCTTTTACTTCCATAAACCACATGTGGATCCACCAGTGTCATTGCATGTGTGTTCTTTTCATGAACCACATAAGGATCTACCAGTGTTATTACATGTCTTTTACTTCCATAAACCACATGTGGATCCACCGGTGTATGTGTGTTCTTCTAAACAAACCACATAAGGATCCACCAGTGTCATTGCATGTCTGTTCTGTTCATGAACCACATAAGGATGGGCCCACCAGTGTCATTGCATGTCTGTTCTTTTCATGAACCACACCCAGTGTCAGTGCATGTCTGTTATATTCATGAACGACACCCAGTTTCACTTCATGTCTGTTCTATTCATGAACCACCTAAGGATCTACCAGTATCATTGCATGTCTTTTACTTCCATAAACCACATGTGGATCCACCGGTGTCATTGCATGTCTGTTCCTCTAAACAAACAACATAAGGATCCAACAGTGTCATTGCGTGTGTGTTCTTCTCTTGAACCACACCAAGTGTCATTGCATGTGTGTTCTTCTAAACAAACCACATAAGGATCCACTAGTCTCATTGCCTGTCTGTTCTTTTCATGAACCACATAAGGATCCACCAGTGTCATAACATGTCTGTTCTTTTCATGAATCACATCTAGAGTCATTGCATGTCTTTTACTTCCATAAACCACATATGGATCCACCTAGTGTGATTGCATGTCTGTTCGTCTAAACAAACCACATAAGGATCCACCAGTGTCATTGTGTGTCTGTTCTTTTCATGAACCACACCTAGTGTCATTGCATGCGTGTTCTTCTAAACAAACCAACCACCAGTGCCATTGCCTATCTGTTCTTTTCATGAACCACACCTAGTGTCATTGCATGTGTGTTCTTGTAAACAAACCACATAAGCCATTGCATGTCTATTCTTTTCATGAACCACACCTGGTGTCATTGCATGTCTGTTCTTTTCATGAACCACACCTGGTGTCATTGCATGTTTGTTCCTCTAAACAAACCACATAAGGATCCACCAGTGTCATTGCATGTCTGTTCTTTTCATGAACCACATAAGGATCTACCAGTGTCATTGCATGTCTGTTCTTTTCATGAACCACACCTAGTGTCATTGCATGTGTGTTACTTCCATAAACCACATGTGGATCCACCGGTTCATTGCATGTCTATTCCTATAAAAAAAAACCACATAAGGATCCACCAGTGTCATTGTCTGTCTGTTCTTTTCATGAACCACATAAGGATGGGCCCACTAGTGTCATTGCATGTCTGTTCTTTTCATGAACCACACCCAGTGTCAGTGCATGTCTATTCTATTCATGAACCACACCCAGTTTCACTTCATGTCTGTTCTTTTCACGAACCACATAAGGATCTACCAGTGTCATTGCATGTCTTTTACTTCCATAAACCACATGTGGATCCACCAGTGTCATTGCATGTCTGTTCCTCTAAACAAACCACATAAGGATCCACCAGTGTCATTGCGTGTGTGTTCTTCTCATGAACCACATAAGGATCCACCGGTGTCATTGCATGTCTATTCTTTTCATGAACCACACCCAGTGTCATTGCATGTGTGTTACTTCCATAAACCATTTATGGATCGACCGGTGTGATTGCCTATCTGTTCCTTCCATAAACCACATAAGGATCCACCAGTGTCATTGCCTGTCTGTTCTTTTCATGAACCACTCCTAGTGTTAGTGCATGTTTGTTCTTTTCATGAACCACACCCAGTGTCACTGCATGTCAGTTCTTTTCATGAACCACATAAGGATGGGCCCACAAGTGTCATTGCATGTGTGTTCTTCTAAACAAACCACATAAGGATCCACCGGTGTCATTGCCTGTCTGTTCTTTTCATGAACCACATAAGGATGGGCCCACCAGTGTCATTGCATGTCTGTTCTTTTCATGAACCACACCCAGTCTTAGTGCATGTCTGTTCTATTCATGAACCACACCCAGTTTCACTGCATGTCTGCTCTTTTCATGAACCACATAAGGATCTACCAGTGTCATTGCATGTCTTTTACTTCCATAAACCAGATGTGGATCCACCAGTGTCATTGCATGTGTGTTCTTCTAAACAAACCACATAAATATCCACCAGTGTAATTGCCTGTCTGTTCTTTTCATGAACCACATAAGGATTGGCCCACTAGTGTCATTGCATGTCTGTTCTTTTCATGAACCACACCCAGTGCCAGTGCATGTCTGTTTTATTCATGAACCACACCCAGTTTCACTGCATGTCAGTTCTTTTCATGAACCACATAAGGATCTACCAGTGTCATTGCATGTCTTTTACTTCCATAAACCACATGTGGATCCACCAGTGTCATTGCATGTCTGTTCTTCTAAACAAACCACATAAGGATCCACCAGTGTCATTGCGTGTGTGTTCTTCTCAGGAACCACATAAGGAACCACCGGTGTCATTGCATGTCTGTTCTTTTCATGAACCACACCCAGTGTCATTGCATGTGTGTTACTTCCATAAACCACATATGGATCCACCGGTGTGACTGCATGTCTGTTCCTTCCATAAACCACATAAGGATCCACTAGTGTCATTGCATGTCTATTCTTTTCATGAACCACTCCTAGTGTTAGTGCATGTCTGTTCTTTTCATGAACCACACCTAGTGTCACTGCATGTCAGTTCTTTTCATGAACCACATAACGATCTACCAGTGTCATTAAATGTGTGTTCTTCTAAACAAACCACATAAGGATCCACCAATGTCATTGCCTGTCTGTTCTTTTCATGAACCACATAAGGATGGGCCCACTAGTGTCATTGCATGTCTGTTCATTTCATGACCCACACCCAGTGTCAGTGCATGTGTGTTCTATTCATGAACCACACCCAGTTTCACTGCATGTCTGTTCTTTTCATGAACCACATAAGGATCTACCAGTGTCATTGCATGTCTTTTACTTCCATAAACCACATGTGGATCCACCGGTGTCATTGCATGTGTGTTCTTCTAAACAAACCACATAAGGATCCACAAGTGTCATTGCCTGTCTGTTCTTTTCATGAACCACATAAGGATGGGCCCACCAATGTCGTTGCATGTCTGCTCTTTTCATGAACCACACCCAGTGTCAGTGCATGTCTGTTCTATTCATGAACCACACCCAGTTTCACTTCATGTCTGTTCTTTTCATGAACCGCATAAGGATCTACAAGTGTCATTGCATGTCTTTTACTTCCATAAACCACATGTGGATCCACCGGTGTCATTGCATGTCTGTTCCTCTAAACAAACCACATAAGGGTCCACCAATGTCATTGTGTGTGTGTTCTTCTCATGAACCACACCCAGTTTCATTGCATGTGTGTTCTTCTAAACAAACCACATAAGGATCCACCAGTGTCATTGCCTGTCTGTTCTTTTCATTAACCACATAAGGATCCACCAGTGTCATTGCATGTCTGTTCTTTTCATGAATCACAGCTAGAGTCATTGCATGTCTTTTACTTCCATAAACCACATATGTATCCACCTAGTGTGATTGCGTGTATGTTCCTCTAAACAAACCACATAAGGATCCACCAGTGTCATTGCGTGTCTGTTCTTTTCATGAACCACACCCAGTGTCATTGCATGCGTGTTCTTCTAAACAAACCACATAAGGATCCACCAGTGTCATTGCCTATCTGTTCTTTTCATGAACCACACCCAGTGTCATTGCATGTCTGTTCTTTTCATGAACCACACCCGGTGGCATTGCATGTCTGTTCTTTTCATGGACCACGGCTAGAGTTATTGCATGTCTGTTCCTCTAAACAAACCACATAAGGATCCACCTGTGTCATTGCATGTCTGTTCTTTTCATGAACCACATACGGATCTACCAGTGTCATTGCATGTCTGTTCTTTTCATGAACCACACCTAGTGTCATTGCATGTGTGTTACTTCCATAAACCACATGGATCCACCGATGTCATTGCATGTCTGTTCCTCTAAACAAACCACATAAGGATCCACCAGTGTCATTGCCTGTCTGTTCTTTTCATGAACCACATAAGGATGGGCCCATCAGTGTCATTGCATGTCTGTTCTTTTCATGAACCACACCTAGTGTCAGTGCATGTCTGTTCTATTCATGAACCACACCCAGTTTCACTACATGTCTGTTCTTTTCATGAACCACATAAGGATCTACCAGTGTCATTGCATGTCTTTTACTTCCATAAACCACATGTGGATCCACCGGTGTCATTGCATGTGTGTTCTTCTAAACAAACCACATAAGGATCCACCAGTGTCATTGCCTGTCTGTTCTTTTCATGAACCACATAAGGATGGGCCCACCAGTGTCGTTGCATGTCTGTTCTTTTCATGAACCACACCCAGTGTCAGTGCATGTCTGTTCTATTCATGAACCACACCCAGTTTCACTTCATGTCTGTTCTTTTCATGAACCGCATAAGGATCTACAAGTGTCACTGCATGTCTTTTACTTCCATAAACCACATGTGGATCCACCGGTGTCATTGCATGTCTGTTCCTCTAAACAAACCACATAGGGATCCACCAGTGTCATTGTGTGTGTGTTCTTCTCAAGAACCACACCCAGTTTCATTGCATGTGTGTTCTTCTAAACAAACCACATAAGGATCCACCAGTGTCATTGTGTGTCTGTTCTTTTCATTAACCACATAAGGATCCACCAGTGTCATTGCATGTCTGTTCTTTTCATGAATCACAGCTAGAGTCATTGCATGTCTTTTACTTCCATAAACCACATATGTATCCACCTAGTGTGATTGCGTGTATGTTCCTCTAAACAAACCACATAAGGATCCACCAATGTCATTGCGTGTCTGTTCTTTTCATGAACCACACCCAGTGTCATTGCATGCGTGTTCTTCTAAACAAACCACATAAGGATCCACCAGTGTCATTGCCTATCTGTTCTTTTCATGAACCACACCCAGTGTCATTGCATGTCTGTTCTTTTCATGAACCACACCCGGTGGCATTGCATGTCTGTTTTTTTCATGAACCACGGCTAGAGTTATTGCATGTCTGTTCCTCTAAACAAACCACATAAGGATCCACCAGTGTCATTGCATGTCTGTTCTTTTCATGAACCACATACGGATCTACCAGGGTCATTGCATGTCTGTTCTTTTCATGAACCACACCTAGTGTCATTGCACGTGTGTTACTTCCATAAACCACATGGATCCACCGATGTCATTGCATGTATGTTCCTCTAAACAAACCACATAAGGATCCACCAGTGTCATTGCCTGTCTGTTCTTTTCATGAACCACATAAGGATGGGCCCATCAGTGTCATTGCATGTCTGTTCTTTTCATGAACCACACCCAGTGTCAGTGCATGTCTATTCTATTCATGAACCACACCTAGTTTCACTTCATGTATGTTCTTTTCATGAACTGCATAAGGATCTACGAGTGTCATTGCATGTCTTTTACTTCCATAAACCACATGTGGATCCACCGGTGTCATTGCATGCCTGTTCCTCTAAACAAACCACATAAGGATCCACCAGTGTCATTGTGTGTGTGTTCTTCTCATGAACCACACCCAGTGTCATTGCATGTGTGTTCTTCTAAACAAACCACATAAGGATCCATCAGTGTCATTGCCTGTATGTTCTTTTCATGAACCACATAAGGATGGGTCCACCAGTGTCATTGCATGTCTGTTCTTTTCATGAACCACACCCAGTGGCAGTGCATGTCTATTCTATTCATGAACCACACCCAGTTTCACTACATGTCTGTTCTTTTCATGAACCACATAAGGATCTACCAGTGTCATTGCATGTCTTTTACTTCCATAAACCACATGTGGATCCACCGGTGTCATTGCATGTCTGTTCCTCTAAACAAACCACATAAGGATCCACCAGTGTCATTACGTGTGTGTTCTTCTCATGAACCACACCCAGTGTCATTGCATGTGTGTTCTTCGAAACAAACTACATAAGGATCCACCAGTGTCATTGCCTGTCTCTGTTCTTTTCATGAACCACATAAGGATCCACCAGTGTCATTGCATGTCTGTTCTTTTCATGAATCACAGCTAGAGTTTTGCATGTCTTTTACTTCCATAAACCACATATGGATCCACCTAGTGTGATTGCATGTCTGTTCCTCTAAACAAACGGCATAAGGATTTACCAGTGCCATTGCGTGTCTATTCTTTTCATGAACCACACCTAGTGTCATTGCATGCGTGTTCTTCTAAACAAACCACATAAGGATCCACAAGTGTCATTGCCTATCTGTTCTTTTCATGAACCACACCCAGTGTCATTGCATGTGTGTTCTTCTAAACAAACCACATAAGTCATTGCATGTCTGTTCTTTTCATGAACCACACCCGGTGTCATTGCATGTCTGTTCTTTTCATGAACCACGGCTAGAGTCATTGCATGTCTGTTCCTCTAAACAAACCACATAAGGATCCACCAGTGTCATTGCATGTCTATTCTTTTCATGAACCACATAAGGATCTACCAGTGTCATTGCATGTCTATTCTTTTCATGAACCACACCTAGTGTCATTGCATGTGTGTTACTTCCATAAACCACATGTGGATCCACCGGTGTCATTGCATGTCTGTTCCACTAAACAAACCACATAAGGATCCACCTGTGTCATTGCCTGTCTGTTCTTCTCATGAACCACATAAGGATGGGTCCACCAGTGTCATTGCATGTCTGTTCTATTCATAAACCACATCCAGTTTCACTGCATGTCTGTTCTTTTCATGAACCACATAAGGATCTACCAATGTCATTGCATGTCTTTTACTTCCATAAACCACATGTGGATCCACCGGTGTCATTGCATGTTTGTTCCTCTAAACAAACCACATAAGGATCCACCAGTATCATTGCGTGTGTGTTCTTCTCATGAACCACATAAGGATCCACCGGTGTCATTGCATGTCTGTTCTTTTCATGAACCACACCCAGTGTCATTGCATGTGTGTTACTTCCATAAACCACATATGGATCCACCGGTGTGATTGCATGTTTGTTCCTTCCATAAACCACATAAGGATCCACTAGTGTCATTGCATTTCTATTCTTTTCATGAACCACTTCTAGTGTTAGTGCATGTCTGTTCTTTTCATGAACCACACCTAGTGTTACTGCATGTCAGTTCTTTTCATGAACCACATAAGGATCTACCAGTGTCATTGCATGTGTGTTCTTCTAAACAAACCACATAAGGATCCACCAATGTCATTGCATGTCTATTCTTTTCATGAACCACATAAGGATGGGCCCACTAGTGGCATTGCATGTCTGTTCATTTCATGAACCACACCCAGTGTCAGTGCATGTCTGTTCTATTCATGAACCACACCCAGTTTCACTGCATGTCTGTTCTTTTCATGAACCACATAAGGATCTACCAGTGTCATTGCATGTCTTTTACTTCCATAAACCACATGTGGATCCACCGGTGTCATTGCATGTGTGTTCTTCTAAACAAACCACATAAGGATCCACCAGTGTCATTGCCTGTCTGTTCTTTTCATGAACCACATAAGGATGGGCCCACCAGTGTCGTTGCATGTCTGTTCATTTCATGAACCACACCCAGTGTCAGTGCATGTCTGTTCTATTCATGAACCACACCCAGTTTCACTTCATGTCTGTTCTTTTCATGAACCGCATAAGGATCTACGAGTGTCATTGCATGTCTTTTACTTCCATAAACCACATGTGGATCCACCGGTGTCATTGCATGTCTGTTCCTCTAAACAAACCACATAAGGATCCACCAGTGTTATTATGTGTGTGTGTTCTTCTCATGAACCACACCCAGTGTCATTGCATGTGTGTTCTTCTAAACAAACCACATAAGGATCCACCAGTGTCATTGCCTGTCTGTTCTTTTCATTAACCACATAAGGATCCATCAGTGTCATTGCATGTCTGTTCTTTTCATGAATCACAGCTAGTGTCATTGCATGTCTTTTACTTCCATAAACCACATATGTATCCACCTAGTGTGATTGCGTGTATGTTCCTCTAAACAAACCACATAAGGATCGACCAGTGTCATTGCGTGTCTGTTCTTTTCATGAACCACACCCAGTGTCATTGCATGCGTGTTCTTCTAAACAAACCACATAAGGATCCACCAGTGTCATTGCCTATCTGTTCTTTTCATGAACCACACCCAGTGTCATTGCATGTCTGTTCTTTTCATGAACCACACCCAGTGGCATTGCATGTTTGTTCTTTTCATGAACCACGGCTAGAGTTATTGCATGTATATTCCACTAAACAAACCACATAAGGATCCACCTGTGTCATTGCCTGTCTGTTCTTCTCATGAACCACATAAGGATGGGTCCACCAGTGTCATTGCATGTCTGTTCTATTCATAAACCACATCCAGTTTCACTGCATGTCTGTTCTTTTCATGAACCACATAAGGATCTACCAATGTCATTGCATGTCTTTTACTTCCATAAACCACATGTGGATCCACCGGTGTCATTGCATGTTTGTTCCTCTAAACAAACCACATAAGGATCCACCAGTATCATTGCGTGTGTGTTCTTCTCATGAACCACATAAGGATCCACTGGTGTCATTGCATGTCTGTTCTTTTCATGAACCACACCCAGTGTCATTGCATGTGTGTTACTTCCATAAACCACATATGGATCCACCGGTGTGATTGCATGTCTGTTCCTTCCATAAACCACATAAGGATCCACTAGTGTCATTGCATTTCTATTCTTTTCATGAACCACTTCTAGTGTTAGTGCATGTCTGTTCTTTTCATGAACCACACCTAGTGTTACTGCATGTCAGTTCTTTTCATGAACCACATAAGGATCTACCAGTGTCATTGCATGTGTGTTCTTCTAAACAAACCACATAAGGATCCACCAATGTCATTGCATGTCTATTCTTTTCATGAACCACATAAGGATGGGCCCACTAGTGGCATTGCATGTCTGTTCATTTCATGAACCACACCCAGTGTCAGTGCATGTCTGTTCTATTCATGAACCACACCCAGTTTCACTGCATGTCTGTTCTTTTCATGAACCACATAAGGATCTACCAGTGTCATTGCATGTCTTTTACTTCCATAAACCACATGTGGATCCACCGGTGTCATTGCATGTGTGTTCTTCTAAACAAACCACATAAGGATCCACCAGTGTCATTGCCTGTCTGTTCTTTTCTTGAACCACATAAGGATGGGCCCACCAGTGTCGTTGCATGTCTGTTCATTTCATGAACCACACCCAGTGTCAGTGCATGTCTGTTCTATTCATGAACCACACCCAGTTTCACTTCATGTCTGTTCTTTTCATGAACCGCATAAGGATCTACGAGTGTCATTGCATGTCTTTTACTTCCATAAACCACATGTGGATCCACCGGTGTCATTGCATGTCTGTTCCTCTAAACAAACCACATAAGGATCCACCAGTGTTATTATGTGTGTGTTCTTCTCATGAACCACACCCAGTGTCATTGCATGTGTGTTCTTCTAAACAAACCACATAAGGATCCACCAGTGTCATTGCCTGTCTGTTCTTTTCATTAACCACATAAGGATCCATCAGTGTCATTGCATGTCTGTTCTTTTCATGAATCACAGCTAGTGTCATTGCATGTCTTTTACTTCCATAAACCACATATGTATCCACCTAGTGTGATTGCGTGTATGTTCCTCTAAACAAACCACATAAGGATCGACCAGTGTCATTGCGTGTCTGTTCTTTTCATGAACCACACCCAGTGTCATTGCATGCGTGTTCTTCTAAACAGACCACATAAGGATCCACCAGTGTCATTGCCTATCTGTTCTTTTCATGAACCACACCCAGTGTCATTGCATGTCTGTTCTTTTCATGAACCACACCCAGTGGCATTGCATGTTTGTTCTTTTCATGAACCACGGCTAGAGTTATTGCATGTATATTCCTCTAAACAAACCACATAAGGATCCACCAGTGTCATTGCATGGCTATTCTTTTCATGAACCACATACGGATCTACCAGTGTCATTGCATGTCTGTTCTTTTCATGAACCACACCTAGTGTCACTGCATGTGTGTTATTTCCATAAACCACATGGATTCACCGGTGTCATTGCATGTATGTTCCTCTAAACAAACCACATAAGGATCCACCAGTGTCATTGCCTGTCTGTTCTTTTCATGAACCACATAAGGATGGGCCCATCAGTGTCATTGCATGTCTGTTATTTTCATGAACCACACCCAGTGTCAGTGCATGTCTGTTCTATTCATGAACCACACCCAGTTTCACTTCATGTCTGTTCTTTTCATGAACCGCATAAGGATCTACGAGTGTCATTGCATGTCTTTTACTTCCATAAACCACATGTGGATCCACCGGTGTCATTGCATGTCTGTTCCTCTAAACAAACCACATAAGGATCCACCAGTGTTATTATGTGTGTGTGTTCTTCTCATGAACCACACCCAGTGTCATTGCATGTGTGTTCTTCTAAACAAACCACATAAGGATCCACCAGTGTCATTGCCTGTCTGTTCTTTTCATTAACCACATAAGGATCCATCAGTGTCATTGCATGTCTGTTCTTTTCATGAATCACAGCTAGTGTCATTGCATGTCTTTTACTTCCATAAACCACATATGTATCCACCTAGTGTGATTGCGTGTATGTTCCTCTAAACAAACCACATAAGGATCGACCAGTGTCATTGCGTGTCTGTTCTTTTCATGAACCACACCCAGTGTCATTGCATGCGTGTTCTTCTAAACAAACCACATAAGGATCCACCAGTGTCATTGCCTATCTGTTCTTTTCATGAACCACACCCAGTGTCATTGCATGTCTGTTCTTTTCATGAACCACACCCAGTGGCATTGCATGTTTGTTCTTTTCATGAACCACGGCTAGAGTTATTGCATGTATATTCCACTAAACAAACCACATAAGGATCCACCTGTGTCATTGCCTGTCTGTTCTTCTCATGAACCACATAAGGATGGGTCCACCAGTGTCATTGCATGTCTGTTCTATTCATAAACCACATCCAGTTTCACTGCATGTCTGTTCTTTTCATGAACCACATAAGGATCTACCAATGTCATTGCATGTCTTTTACTTCCATAAACCACATGTGGATCCACCGGTGTCATTGCATGTTTGTTCCTCTAAACAAACCACATAAGGATCCACCAGTATCATTGCGTGTGTGTTCTTCTCATGAACCACATAAGGATCCACTGGTGTCATTGCATGTCTGTTCTTTTCATGAACCACACCCAGTGTCATTGCATGTGTGTTACTTCCATAAACCACATATGGATCCACCGGTGTGATTGCATGTCTGTTCCTTCCATAAACCACATAAGGATCCACTAGTGTCATTGCATTTCTATTCTTTTCATGAACCACTTCTAGTGTTAGTGCATGTCTGTTCTTTTCATGAACCACACCTAGTGTTACTGCATGTCAGTTCTTTTCATGAACCACATAAGGATCTACCAGTGTCATTGCATGTGTGTTCTTCTAAACAAACCACATAAGGATCCACCAATGTCATTGCATGTCTATTCTTTTCATGAACCACATAAGGATGGGCCCACTAGTGGCATTGCATGTCTGTTCATTTCATGAACCACACCCAGTGTCAGTGCATGTCTGTTCTATTCATGAACCACACCCAGTTTCACTGCATGTCTGTTCTTTTCATGAACCACATAAGGATCTACCAGTGTCATTGCATGTCTTTTACTTCCATAAACCACATGTGGATCCACCGGTGTCATTGCATGTGTGTTCTTCTAAACAAACCACATAAGGATCCACCAGTGTCATTGCCTGTCTGTTCTTTTCTTGAACCACATAAGGATGGGCCCACCAGTGTCGTTGCATGTCTGTTCATTTCATGAACCACACCTAGTGTCAGTGCATGTCTGTTCTATTCATGAACCACACCCAGTTTCACTTCATGTCTGTTCTTTTCATGAACCGCATAAGGATCTACGAGTGTCATTGCATGTCTTTTACTTCCATAAACCACATGTGGATCCACCGGTGTCATTGCATGTCTGTTCCTCTAAACAAACCACATAAGGATCCACCAGTGTTATTATGTGTGTGTTCTTCTCATGAACCACACCCAGTGTCATTGCATGTGTGTTCTTCTAAACAAACCACATAAGGATCCACCAGTGTCATTGCCTGTCTGTTCTTTTCATTAACCACATAAGGATCCATCAGTGTCATTGCATGTCTGTTCTTTTCATGAATCACAGCTAGTGTCATTGCATGTCTTTTACTTCCATAAACCACATATGTATCCACCTAGTGTGATTGCGTGTATGTTCCTCTAAACAAACCACATAAGGATCGACCAGTGTCATTGCGTGTCTGTTCTTTTCATGAACCACACCCAGTGTCATTGCATGCGTGTTCTTCTAAACAAACCACATAAGGATCCACCAGTGTCATTGCCTATCTGTTCTTTTCATGAACCACACCCAGTGTCATTGCATGTCTGTTCTTTTCATGAACCACACCCAGTGGCATTGCATGTTTGTTCTTTTCATGAACCACGGCTAGAGTTATTGCATGTATATTCCTCTAAACAAACCACATAAGGATCCACCAGTGTCATTGCATGGCTATTCTTTTCATGAACCACATACGGATCTACCAGTGTCATTGCATGTCTGTTCTTTTCATGAACCACACCTAGTGTCATTGCATGTGTGTTATTTCCATAAACCACATGGATTCACCGGTGTCATTGCATGTATGTTCCTCTAAACAAACCACATAAGGATCCACCAGTGTCATTGCCTGTCTGTTCTTTTCATGAACCACATAAGGATGGGCCCATCAGTGTCATTGCATGTCTGTTATTTTCATGAACCACACCCAGTGTCAGTGCATGTCTGTTCTATTCATGAACCACACCCAGTTTCACTTCATGTCTGTTCTTTTCATGAACCGCATAAGGATCTACGAGTGTCATTGCATGTCTTTTACTTCCATAAACCACATGTGGATCCACCGGTGTGATTGCATGTCTGTTCCTCTAAACAAACCACATAAGGATCCACCAGTGTCATTGTGTGTGTGTTCTTCTCATGAACCACACCCAGTGTCATTGCATGTGTGTTCTTCTAAACAAACCACATAAGGATCCACCAGTGTCATTGCTTGTCTGTTCTTTTCATGAACCACATAAGGATCCACCAGTGTCATTGCATGTCTGTTCTTTTCATGAATCACAGCTAGAGTCATTGCATGTCTTTTACTTCCATAAACCACATATGTATCCACCTAGTGTGATTGCGTGTATGTTCCTCTAAACAAACCACATAAGGATCCACCAGTGTCATTGCGTGTCTGTTCTTTTCATGAACCACACCTAGTGTCATTGCATGCGTGTTCTTCTAAACAAACCACATAAGGATCCACCAGTGTCATTGCCTATCTGTTCTTTTCATGAACCACACCCAGTGTCATTGCATGTCTGTTCTTTTCATGAACCACACCCGGTGTCATTGCATGTATGTTCTTTTCATGAACCATAGCTAGAGACATTGCATGTCTGTTCCTCTAAACAAACATCATAAGGATCCACCAGTGTCATTGCATGTCTGTTCTTTTCATGAACCACATACGGATCTACCAGTATCATTGCATGTCTGTTCTTTTCATGAACCACACCTAGTGTCATTGCATGTGTGTTACTTCCATAAACCACATAGATCCACCGGTGTCATTGCATGTCTGTTCCTCTAAACAAACCACATAAGGATCCACCAGTGTCATTGTCTATTTGTTCTTCTCATGAACCACATTAGGATGGGCCCACCAGTGTCATTGCATGTCTGTTCTTTTCATGAACCACACCTAGTGTCAGTGCATGTCTGTTCTATTCATGAACCACACCCAGTTTCACTGCATGTCTGTTCTTTTCATGAACCACATAAGGATCTACCAGTGTCATTGCATGTTACTTCCATAAACCATATGTGGATCCACCGGTGTCATTGCATGTCTATTCCTCTAAACAAACCACATAAGGATCCACTAGTGTCATTGCGTGTGTGTTCTTCTCATGAACCACATAAGGATCCACCGGTGTCATTGCATGTCTGTTCTTTTCATGAACCACACCAATTGTCATTGCATGTGTGTTACTTCCATAAACCACATATGGATCCACCGGTGTGATTGCCTGTTTGTTCCTTCCATAAACCACATAAGGATCCACCAGTGTCATTGCCTGTCTGTTCTTTTCATGAACCACTCCTAGTGTCAGTGCATGTCTGTTCTTTTCATGAACCACACCCAGTGTCACTACATGTCAGTTCTTTTCATGAACCACATAAGGATCTACCAGTGTCATTGCATGTGTCATTGCATGTCTACTAGTGTCATTGCCTGTTTGTTCTTTTCATGAACCACATAAGGATCCACCAGTGTCATTGCATGTCTGTTCTTTTCATGAATCACAGCTAGAGTCATTGCATGTCTTTTACTTCCATAAACCACATATGGATCCACCTAGTGTGATTGAATGTCTGTTCCTCTAAACAAACCACATAAGGATCCACCAGTGTCATTGTGTGTCTGTTCTTTTCATGAACCACACCCAGTGTCATTGCATGCGTGTTCTTCTAAACAAACCACATAAGGATCCACCAGTGTCATTGCCTATCTGTTATTTTCATGAACCACACCCAGTGTCATTGCATGTGTGTTCTTCTAAACAAACCACATAAGTCATTTCATGTCTGCTTGACGATTGTTACATACCGTTCAATTGGGGCGCTTGGACGATTGGGATGGTCTTCGTGAGAGCGATCCGCGAGTAGGATGTTCTGTGGCATGATTGGCCACACTTGCTTTGGACAAACTGGCAACACCGGGCGCTCGCCTGTTTCGAGTGTCACGTCTCACGAGTTCAGTGGGCCACATCCCAGTGTCACGTCCCCATTACTTCTCTTCCTCCCCGTACTTCTCTTCCTTACCCTCGAAGCCACTTTCCCCACTTCACTCCCATCCTGCTGTAGCCGCTAGCCAACGGCGCCTCCATCCCAATCCCCTCTCCGGCAGCCACCCCCCACCCCTATCACCATGGGTTAAAGGGGAGACGGCGAGGAAACGTGTCGTGACGACAGGGACAGTGATTTCGATGTGAGTCGTCTCATCTCTATTTCTATCATCTGTGGCCAGTTATCTATTTTTGAGCTAGATCTAATCTGTTTACTCATGCGCGTATGATGTGTTAGGCCAACCAGACGATGTATGACTCCGACTATCACGGTTTAGAGGATGAATACAGTCCTCTGGTATGTAAACATGGATATGTGCCCACTAAATTTGTAGATTTTGAAGGACGAAACGTAGGCAGGAGGTTTCTACGGTGTCAAGGACATCGTGCAATGATGCAAGGCGGAAGTTGTGGTGTTGTCAAATGGGTAGATCCAGAGTGGACCAAATCGATGCAGAAAACGCTGGACAAACTATGGGAAATGACTGTCGAGTTGAAAGAATCCGTATTCAGCTCACTTCTTGACAGTGTTGAGATGAAGCTATGGAAACCAGTTGACACGACCAAGCATAAGCGAGATCTCAGGTGGGTGCAAGACAAGGTTATCAAAGTCGAGAAGGAGAGGGACGCGGTGTTGGCCCTAAAGGCTAAAGAAGAGCAAGAACTGACTCAAGCAAGGAACGATGTCCACCAGGCCAAAGTCTTGCAGTACACAACTACGAGTATTGACAAGTGCATGAGGAAAAATGTAGAGAAACAATTGAAGTTGTGCAAGGAAGATGCTAAAAGGAAGGAGCAGACAATTTGATCCTTGCTCTCGCAGGAAGATGCGCATCGGGCCAAGATTAGGAAGATCAAGGAGATGTGTGATAACTAGTTCTATTTATCTTAAGCTCTGTGCCTTTTTAAGTTGTAATATTTGTACTTGTTGACCTAGCGGTCTGAACTATTGGTCCCGGATTCCAGGGAGGAAAAAATTTCTCTGACCCCACATTAATTTGTGGAAGAATTTATGATTTAAATCAATTTCTGCCTCGATTTAGATCTCTGTACCGGATTGGGAACGTAACCGTGGACCAAAGACACCTTTTCTACTAGTGTATTCTGACACTGGTGGTTTGTTTAAACGTAATCTACGTGGATTGTGTCGCATGCAAATGGCACAACCATAATTTATAAAGTGGAAGCACGTACACCCGGTTACTGGAGATCCGGGAGCTTCGCCAGATGCAGGGGATGCAGGAGCAGAGAGGCGGTGAGATAGACGGGATCAAGATTAGGCCAGAAAGTGGTACCCATTTCCTCCTCATCTGGGCATTATCGGTGAGAACATTGTTGTTTATGTTGCCACGTCGTTGTGCGGCATCTGAAATAAGTTGCTGCTTCGTGGAGTGTGGCAGCTTGAATAATTTATTTATGTGCCACTTACATTCCGTCGTATTTGGAGACCTCCTGCCCCTCAGCAATCGTGGAACCGGTGGATCATTGTTTTCAGATAGCAGTGGCACAATCACAATTTTGGATTCAACTACTGACTCGGGCGTTTCCAAACCCTAAGTCGCGGTACATTTTACTCAGAGAACGTGGGTAGATTGTTTCGCCCAGCAACGTGCCACACACAGAGCGATCAGAATTTAACAGAATTACATATATAGGTTCAAGTTCAACACATTACTATGCATCTTCATTGCCAGCAGCCTTCTTCCGCAGCCTGGGTGCCAAGCCTTCACGTCCAATGGCTTCTTCATTTCCTGCCTTCTTCCTCTTCCTTGATGCCAATTTTCTTAGCTTCATGTATTCTGCATCGCCGGGACAATGGGCACCAGAATCGTGTCCAGCATCATCTTTCCACTCGTTTTTAATTTCTTTGGGCAGCAAAATGATTGACCTGGCAGTCATGTTTCTAACCTTGCGGCGCTTCCTGTTAAAGAAACAAGACTGTTGCATAACTGCCCAATATCTACAGAGTAAATAAAACAAAAATTACAATTCAGCACAAACATGCGAACCCCAAGAAACTTTTGCTTACCAGGAGCTAATTGGGTTCGAGCAACCACCCTGTCCAAGAATAGAAGGGCGACTCCCAGTTGCAGCAGCTTCCACATCCAGTACATCACATTTCAGCTCAAACATGGTAGCCGAAGCATACCTTTTCATCAACCCAATTATCTGAATGTCACACGTTATAGGAACCATGATGCCACGTTCATCCATGAAGCTGAACTTTGCAGTCTGCTTCGGCCATAATTCAACATGATTACGCAGAGCAGCAACCATACCAGATATAGTGCAGATCTGCGTAGGCGCTTCTTCCATCGTGAAACAATGGTGTCCATACATGTTTCCCTTAGAGTCGTACCTATAGAGGACTATAGTAACCAGGTAAGGACGGTCCGTGCAGATCCCACTTGACAGAAAACTATGGACAAAATATGTTTGTCAGCGATGGGCTAACAAACAATTTAAGGTTCAGTAGCCAGCTAGCAGTTGTAACTAGTGCGAATAGCAAAGAGAAGGGTAGATCACCCGCTTGTAGACAAAACTTCTTCTTTCTTGATAGTAGGATATGCCATCCTCTGAGCTGCTCGGCTCGTCCGCGGCGGAGGAAGGCTAGAGCCTCGCAACGGCGGCTATGGCATGCACCATTGGATCTTGGTATCAGCGACTAGGCGCAGCAACTGGGCGCAGTAACTTGGCCCTAGAAGTCAAATGTCCGAAGGGATCGTCCTGCCTGGAGGGTGGATTCCGACGCTGCCGGTGCTAGGGAAAAGCTGGGAATGGATTTGTGAAATTGGTCAACGCATCCAATCCACTTAGCTGCTCGATTGGCCTAAGAGGTTGCCGCGTTGGCGACCGCGTCACGGACAGATAACCGACATGTGGGTCCCGACCGTCTACTTCACGGGGCGGTTTAACGGAATGTTTGTATTTGGCAGGGGTGAGATGAGTTTGCCTCGAAATGGCCCCTCTCAGTAGTTGGCGGCCCAACTTTTTGAAACGCGGTAATTTCAGGCAACTTAGGTACCGCCATGCGCTGGCCTGCCAACTTTGGTACCGCAGACGAACAACCCCCAACCAGTGGTCATTACATGTGTGTTCTTTTCCACAAACCACACATGGATCAAGCAGTGTCATTGCATGTGTGTTCTTTCCAAACCACATATGGATCAACCAGTGGTCATTGCATGTGTGTTCTTTTCACAAACCACATGTGAACCCACTAGAGTCATTGCATGTGTGTTCTTATACCAAAACCAACACTAGAGTCATAGCATGTGTGTTCTTTTCACAAACCACACATGGATCCACCACTGTCATTGCATGTGTGTTGTTTCCACAAACCACACATGGATCAACAAGTGGTCATTGCATGTGTGTTCTTTTCACAAACCACATATGGATCCATTAGAGTCATTGCATGTGTGTTCTTATACTAAAAGTAGCACTAGAGTCATTGCATGTGTGTTCTTTCCAAAAACCACTTATGGATCCACCAGTGTTCATTGCATGTGTGTTGTTTTCACAAACAACATATGGATCCACCAGTGGTCACTACATGTGTGTTCTTTCCACAAACCACTTATGGATCAACCAGTGGTCATTGCATGTGTGTTCTTTCCACAAACCACTTATGGATCAACTAGTGGCCATTGCATGTGTGTTCTTTCCACAAACCACTTATGGATCAACCAGTGGCATTGCATGTGTGTTCTTTTCAAAAACTACATGTGGACCCACTAGAGTCATTGCATGTGTGTTCTTATACTAAAATCAGCACTAGAGTCATTGCATGTGTGTTCTTTTCACGAACAACATATGGATCCACCAGTGTTCACTGCATGTGTGTTCTTTCCACAAACTACATATGGATCAACCAGTGGTCATTGCATGTGTGTTCTTTCCACAAACCACTTATGGATCCACCAGTGTTCACTGCATGTGTGTTCTTTCCACAAACCACATATGGATCAACTAGTGGTCATTGCATGTGTGTTCTTTCCACAAACCACTTATGGATCCACCAGTGTTCATTGCATGTGTGTTCTATCCACAAACCACACATGGATCAACCAGTGGTCATTGCATGTGTGTTCTTTTCCACAAACCACTTATGGATCAACCAGTGGTCATTGCATGTGTGTTCTTTCCACAAACCACACATGGATCCACCAGTGTTCATTGCATGTGTGTTCTTTTCCAAATACCACATATGGATCAACCAGTGGTCATTGCATGTGTGTTATTTTCACAAACCACATGTGGACCCACTAGAGTCATTGCATGTGTGTTCTTATACTAAAACCAGCACTAGACTAATTGCATGTGTGTTCTTTTCCACAAACCACACATGGATCCACTAGACTCATTGCATGTGTGTTCTTTTCCACAAACAACTTATGGATCAACCAGTGGTCATTGCATGTGTGTTCTTTTCACAAACTACATGTGGACCCACTAGAGTCATTGTATGTGTGTTCTTATACTAAAACTAGCACTAGAGTCATTGCATGTGTGTTCTATCCACAAACCACACATGGATCAACTAGTGGCATTGCATGTGTGTTCTTTTCACAAACCACACATGGATCAACCAGTGTCATTGCATGTGTGTTCTTTCCACAAACGACGTATGGATCAACCAGTGGTCATTGCATGTGTGTTCTTTTCCAAAAACCAGTTATGGATCCATTAGAGTCATTGCATGTGTGTTATTTCCACAAACCACACATGGATCAACCACTAGAGTCAATGCATGTGTGTTATTTCCACAAACCACACATGCATCAACCACTAGAGTCATTGCATATGTGTTCTTTCCACAAACCGCACATGGATTAACTAGTGTCATTGCATGTGTGTTCTTTCCACAAATCACATATGGACCCACTAGAGTCATTGCTTGTGTGTTCTTTCCACAAATCACATATGGACCCACTAGAGTCATTGCTTGTGTGTTCTTATACTAAAACCAGCACTAGAGTCATTGCATGCGTGTTCTTTCCACAAACCACTTATGGATCCACCAGTGTTCATTGCATGTGTGTTCTTTCCACAAACCACTAATGGATTAACCAATGGTCATTGCATGTGTGTTCTTTCCACAAACCACACATGGATCAACCACTAGAGTCATTGCATGTGTGTTCTTTCCACAAACCACACATGGATCAACCAGTGTCATTGCATGTGTGTTCTTTCCACAAACCACATATGGATCCATTTGAGTCATTGCATGTTTGTTCTTATACTAAAACTAGCACTGCCCCCAATGGATCCACCGTTAGACCGAGTCTTCTAGAAGGCACGCCATAACACAGTTGTTCTGCTTGACGATTGTTACATACCGTTCGATTGGGGCGCTTGGACGATTGGGATGGTCTTCTCGAGAGCGATCCTCGAGTAGGTTATTCTGGGGCATGATTGGCCACGCTTGCTCTAGACAAACAGGCATGTTGCGAGTGTTACGACTGACGAGTTCAGTGGACCATATCCTAGTGTCACGCCCCCGTTCCTTCTCTTCCTCCCCGTACTTCTCTTCCTTTCCCTCGAAGCCACTTTCCCCACTTCACTTCCATCCTGCCGTAGCCGCAAGCCGACGACATCCGCCAATTCTCCGGTCGCTACCTTCATGCTAAGAAATCATTTTACAAGCTTTTGAACTTATCCTAAATATTCCTGCTATTTGCCAATCTAACTGCTGATCTTTTTTCTGATTTCTCGACGAACTTCAGATGTGGCAAATGTTGCAGCCCAAGAATCTGGAGATCCTCGCGCGCAACTTCGCAGCGGCGTTCCTGCTCGTGTCCTCCCACCCAGGATGCTTTCGCTATTACTCCTACCATGAGCTCCCGCTCCACGAGCTCGCGTGCCTGCACGGCGCGTGATCCTGCACGGAGCCGGGCTGCAACTACACCGGCCCGCCGGCAGAGCTCGTCGTCCACCTTGCAGAGGGGCACTTGATCAAAGTGATTAGGATCTCGTACGGGCAAGCCCAACTTCTCCAAGATCAGGTGTCGTTCACTGACTCGGCATGCCGCCTGCTAATTTTTCAGGGGGGGCGGCTCTGTTTTCATCCTGACCATCACCGCCGGTGTTCTGGGAACCAGAGTCGGGCCAACCGTTGTGGGTGCCGTATGCGTCAGGTCGGTCTCGTGTGCCTGGCCCGTATACACGGTGCGCATGTGGGCAAACGCCCAGCCGCCATCGTCGGATAGCATTCTTGTGCTAGCCGAGGCACCGAGCTGCCCGACGCCGCGGGAGGTGGAGTATGTGGACCTAAGGTCTATCCTATGCGTGCCATCTCAGTACCTTGTCAATGCTGGACCGAACAGGCAGATGTATTTCTACATTTGTATCGAGAAGACCAACAGGGAAATGTAGTACTTGTGCTGTCGTTACTGTTAGACTTAAGCAATGCTTCTCAGGTTCTTAGAGCATACGTGTTATACGAATGTACCCCAGTTGTAGTTTTCAGTACTTCTTAATAGTTCGACGAGTTATTATATTGGTCCAATCAGCTTGTTGTTGTCAAGTTGCAAAGTCTGCTTGCTCTGGACAGACCGGCAATACTGTGTGCTCCCGCTCCCGCATGTCAGTGTCACGTGTTCCGAGGGCCCACCTGCCAGTGTCACGCCCCCTCCTCTTCCTTCCCCTCGAAGCCACTGTCCCAACTTCTCTTCCATCCTACCACTCCCGTCCGATGGTTGTAATCTGATGATTTTCGTTGGATTGTTTACAAGTAATCTATGTTGATAATACAACATGCAAATGGCACATACACAATTTCTAAAGTGGAAGCACTCACACGCTGCTATTGCACATATTTCTCAATATAGCTCGACAAACCCATTACAATAATTGTACTCGCATTAAACACAACCAAAATTGCAACCATCCTAAACAACATCTAAACCCACATCACACCGCTGTCATCGGAGTCCACCTCGATTGGTGACACTGCCGTGCCCTTCCCGGCGACATCCACTCCCGCCCGTGGCTTGCCCTTCTCCAAGGAGGCAACAATGGCATTCTACATAGCTTCGTCCCTATCGTCCTCCACATTGGAATCGAAAATGACGAAGGTGACGGGGTTGGCATGGACCGAGCACCGTCGCGCCTGGCGGCTCCTGCTCGAGCTCGACGCCGCATCATTCCTTCTATAGGTAGGAGGGGACGAGCTCGCATACATAGTGTCGTCGCTCCTGTCAAGAAACCATGGCCATTTGATACTGCGATGGTAGGATCTTGGGGTGGATCCGCCGCGGCGAGCCCTACCAGAAGTGGTGGAGCGGATGGATCTGCCGGCGCGAGCCATGACTGTTGGGAAAATGCCCTAGAGGCAATCATGATTGATGATATTTCTCAATGTATTCATAAAGTTATAGTCCATGTATGAACTACTGATATGTATCATCGAATATGTGATTCGATTGTGGAACTATATATTCATGTTGTTCATGCTAATTGTCCTTGGTCATTGAGGTTGTGCTGGACACACAACTTAGATCAATGTGAAAGTCGGCAGATGACTAGGTTCCACTTGTCATGGGCATGGAGATGCTATTCCTACTTACACGGATTCGGCTAAAGAGTTTAGCGAGTCGGACTGACCCATATTGAGATATAACGAGTAAGTCGTCATTTGTATATCTCAATCAATGTAATCCTTAGACCTGAGGTTATTGCACAATCCGAGTTGAGGATCACCGACTTAGGTTCTGTCAAACGTTGTTCCGTCACTGGGCAGTTATAAAGGTGGAGTTCGGGTCAACTGAGAATCAAGCTGCGTGATGTGAATAACCGAGATGGGATTTTTTCCCTCCGTTTGGAGAGATATTCTCTGGGCCCTCTCGGAAGATATGATTCGGAAAGCATGGCCATGCGTGACTCGGTTAAGTGTTAACCGAGGCAACCGACTAAGAGTTAGTTGGACGAATCACTTATCTCGGATCGAGAAAGAGAGTCGAACTATTTAAGGGATGACGATTATTCGCCTATAGTTCGACAAGGTATATCGTGAGGCAAAAGGGACTCAGACGAAAGTCGCATTGGAAGGTATGTCGTCATCACTCTTTGGTACTTGGGAGTTGGCACGTTCTGCTAGGAGCCGCTACCAACTGATCGGTCACGAGTGAGACTCGGATCGTGTCCGGGTCACCATGAGCCTGTCGGGTCACACACTTAAGAGCGGGAGCAAGTTTGGGTTAGAACCAAACAGGAAATCTATTTGGGTTGGACCCAAATAGAGACATGGACTTAGTCAGCAAGTAGGACTTGCAGTGGCTAATATAGGCCTTTTTAGTGAATGGGCCACAAGTAAGTGGAGCCCACTTTCACTCCCTATATAAGCTGGAGCGCAGGTGCTTAGAGCACACGGTTAGGTCACTCCATGTGTTGGAAACCCTAGCTCCAGTCCATCCTGTCGTCGCCGTACTGGACCTAGCAGTCCATCGCCGACGCTCCTCCTCGTACGTGTGGATACCGGCGGAGGTGCTGTACGTTCAGCACTTCGACAATCGTGGAACCGGAATGGATCGTGAGGTGTGGAGCAGGAATGGATCATGAGGACTGCACTGCATCAAGCGACGTGCTTCATCGATTCCGCAACCGCGTGTCTAGTGGTAATTCTCGTGGCCTACTACCTCAGCTAGATCTTGGGATCACCACGTAGGAAAAGGTTTTGTTTTCCTCTGCGTGGCCCAACAATGACAAGTTCCTAGGAGGGAGTAAGATTGTGGGCCAGGCGTGTCTGGTTCCTGAGCAAGGCCTCCCAGTGATATGTATGCGGGCAAGGTACCAAAAAATTTCGTCCAATGCGCGCGAGAGGGCTTTTGAACCACGAAAGCGCGCGTTTTTTTGACAAGTCCACACGCTAGGTCCCCCACCTGTCAGCCGAATGTGGACGGTAGGATTCTGCCCGAGTTATTAAGTAGGGATAAATCACGCTTCGCCACTACCCCCTGACATCCAAAGGCTCCTCTTTCATCTGCCCTCGCTCCCCTCGCTCATGGCTTGCAGCTCGTGCAGTTCGTCTCGGGCGGAATCAGGGTCGGCTCAACGTCGTCAGGCGGGTGCCCCCATCAGGTACCGGAGGGCGCCCTATGATTACTACCCCGATATGTTGTGTTTGTGCGATGAGAAGATGACGAGATGGATTTCATGGACCGACGAAAATACTGCAGGAAAATTCAGCAACTACAGCATCAGAGCGGTAAGTTCCTACTGTAGGTACAATGGTAACCCGGATCCGGAAAGCGTAATGTAATTCTTTTTTTTGTTTCCTTCGATCTACTACGCCGGAAGGGAGGGACTGGCTGTGACAAGTTTGTGTGGATCGAAAAGCCACTGACAGGTTTTCACAGAGAGCTTGTTCAGGATCTGCGTGATGTTGTGTGGGACAAGAAAGAGGAGATTTGTGTGATGGAGCGAGAGATCTGGGAGCTTCGCCAGGTGCAGGGGAGGCAGGGGCAGGGAGGTGGTAGACAGACAGGCTCAAGATTAGGCCAGATAGTGGACACAATTTCCTCATTATCTGGGCACTATCTATTGCATTTGCAGTTTATGTTGCCATGTCGTTGTCCAGCAGCTGAAATAAGTTGCTGCTTCGTGGAGTGTACCAGCCAGCTTAAGAAATTGTTTTCCAGCCCAGAAACTTATCATAAGTGTAATGCCAACAACAGGGATTTATTAAGCGCCTATAAATAAATCATGTGTGTGCCACTAACACCCATCGATTTTGGAGAGGATTTAACCGCTCGGCTATCGCAATTGTTCAGATAGTAGTGGCACAGTCACAGTTTTGGATTCAACTAGTGGCCTCGGCCATATCAAATCCTAAAGTCGCGATACATTTTACTCCGAGTATGGGAGGCGGATTGTTTCGCCCGAAAAGTTCCATGCACACAACTTCAGAGTTTAACCGAACTACATATATAGGTTCAAGTTCAATACATCATTAGGCTGCTACACTGCTAGCCCTCTTTCTCTGCTTGGGTGCCAACTTTCTTCCTCTTTCCTTCACGTCCACTGGCTTCTTCATCTCCTGCCTTCTTCCTCTTCCTGGGTGCCAATTTTCTTACCTTCATGTACCCTGCATCTCCGGGCCAAGGGAAGTCAGGCCAATCAGCACCAGAATCTTGTCCGGCATCATCACTCCACTCGTTTTGGTTTTCTTCCCACAGCAAAGTCACTGAGTCGGCTGTCTTGTTTCTTACCTTGCGCTTCCTGTAAAAAACAGTACATGGATTACTACCTTATATCTACAGACTATAAACAATTTGTTGTGTGAATGTACCATCTCATACCTAGGTTTGGGAGCATTCAGGGGACATCCAGCTGCTCTATGGCCAATAAGATGGCAGGTCTTGCAGCTATTTTTGCCCTTCTTTGTAGCACAGAAAGCCGAACCCTTCTTCTCGAGAAAATTCTTAAACCTATTCACCTGGGGTCTTCCTCTGCCCCTTTTTGTAACTAGATAGCAAAGCTCAAAAGACAATTGGACTTGAGGCCACTGAGATGGGTCTATACATGGCTCGACGGATCCAGCGTACGCAGCTCTGAAATTTTCCATAGAGTAGTAGTCTGACAAATACTGATCCAAATGTGGTAGAGTTCTTTTCTTCACCAAGAAGGCCAAGGCGTGGTCGCAAGGTTTCCCGGTATGCTGCCACTCTAAGCAGGTGCATTCTCGCAGCTGGATGTTCACAACATCCCTTTTGCCACTCTTGGACATATCGACCACCTCACAGCTTCTGCTGGTTGACGGGAGAACCTTAAGATGAGCAAGTCCTCAGCTTCTCTTGTGCAGTTGTTGTACAACTGGCGGTAGAATATGTCCTCTAAGTCTCCTATCGATATCTCTCCTTATATTTGATAGCTTCATGATCATACCACGTATGTTGTCCATCAAGATATGAACAGGACGCACTTTTATGTCCTTCACCCAGTTATTCAGGCATTCTGCAAAGTTGTTGTTTATGTAATAAACTTTGATGTCAGGGTTGAATTGACTCCTCTTCCATAGCTGCGAATGATGGATGGCTAAGTACTCTGGAAGTTCAGGGGCTTCGGCAAAAATCTTGCTCATGAAATAATCGTTGCTGCTAGGTTTGTAAACTCTAGCAGCAGGAAACATGTAACGAAATATGCTGCCTGTGTAGTGTGAGTACAAGTTGAGCATCATATGGGCATGGCATTCTCTACCTTCAGCTCGCGGGAACACCTCCTTTACTGCATTCGTCAGCCCTTTGCATGCATCCGTGGATATAGCCAATGGATCCATGTGGCCTATTGATCTCCTGAGCTGCGTCATAAACCAGACCTAGTTTTCCTCCGTTTCTGTTTCAAACAACCCGAATGCCACTGGGAACATCCAGTTGTGACCATCAAGTGTTGTGGCAGATGGCAGGCAGCCTTTCCATTTGCCAGTTAGGACAGTGTTGTCTACACTCAGATATGGCCTACAGCCGTCCTTGAATCCCTGGATGCAAGGTTTAAGCGCCATGAAAAATCTTTTGAAATATATTTTACCACCTTCTCATTCGGTGTCAATATCCACAACACTCACTGGACACCTAGCTTGTACCTCCGCCTTGAAGTTGTACAGCATCCTAAAGCTATTGGTCCAATCCCCGTGCAAGACCCCCAGAGCTTTCTCTTTACCTTTCCAAACCGTGTAATACGGAAGGACAATGTTGTATTTAGAACCGAGGCTAGTCTGAATATTCTTCGCGGTCTCCTTAGGGTTATCCTTTAGTATGGACATAGATTGCATAGCCACCCACTCCGTATTAGCCATTGAGGATTTCAGTTTGCTGCCTGTCGGACACATGTGTGGAGGGGCCATTTTGTTCACCTGCAACACAGATTCATTTAAAAGATAAGCGGAGTCGACTAGTTGCCAGAAAGATATCGCACATCAATTGTAGTTATAGAGTGAAAAGAGAGAGAGAGAGAGAGAGAGAGAGAGAGAGTTTTAATGGTTTGCTGCATTCATTGCCCCAATACCCTAATTGCAGTCGACGCAGGTAAGGCTCTTACTATGATCCTCCATGGACAATGTACCTCGGCCCGTCCATTCATCCACATTAACTTGCAAAGGGCCTCATAACTCTCGACAGAGTTCTTCAGTCGATAAACATCGAACTCCCCCTTGATACAAAAATGCCGGAACGACATCCTGAACTCATGCATGCTCCTGAACTCGGTGCCGACCGAAATTATAGGATACTCGTGGTCATGTTTCATTTCTTCTACTTCAACACCCAAATCATCGACTGGAATACCAGCCTCATCGTTAAGTTCCTCGTCTATTTCATCATCACCAGATTCTTGATCCTCTACAGTGCCTTCTTCTTCATCTGATTCAGAATCTTCGCCATCGTCTCTAATGCCTAGTACTGCACACATCATATTGACTCCCATGGGTGGGGCTGCACCATTGTCTCCACCCGGATGGACAGGAACATTGCCCCAGTCCACCTCACCGGCAACTCTGTTTTCTCCAAGACACTCGGTTGGTTCTGCTGCAACCACATGGGGTGGTCTTACGTTTGCACGCATCCTAGGTACTTCAGTGGACAAACAGCAGTCAGAATCAATTTCATCTTGAGTGTACAGAACCCTCTTGCTCTTCCTGTGTACATCCTCCTTCCTGATATAATCTTTCCTGATGGTATCAGTAGGGCTTGACATCCACATTCCATTCCCCATCAAACTAGGCTTTTTGCTGCTGCTCTTGGGTGTGATCTCCTTACTGCCTCCCCTCACGGGTGTTGGCTCTAGGGTGCTAGCATTATTGCCTGACCTCTACGGCGTGTTCTTCTTTGAATTAGCCCTTTTGCTGCTACTATTGGGCGTGTTCTCCTTCGTGCTGGCATTATTGCCTGACCCCAGCGGCGTGTGATACATTGCAAATGTATCTATAATTTTTGATGTTCCATGCTTGGTTTTATCCACTTTCTTGTGTTTTGTCCACACTTTGGAGTACTTTTCATATGATTTCTTGGACTAACCTATTAACAAGAGCCATAGTGCCAGCTGCCTATTTTCTGCTGTTTTTGGTTCTAGGAAAGTCAGAAAATGAATATTCTCAGAATTGGACGGGACAAAAGCCAAAGTGCCTATTTTTCCGGAAGTCATCACATGCCAGAATACGAGACGGAGAGGGGCCAGAGGCCGGCCACACCACCTGGCCGCGCAGCCAGGCTTGGTCGGTGCCAGGGGGTAGTGTGGTGGCCCCTGGCACCCCCTCGGCCTCCCCTTCTACATATAATATGCCCTGGGGATGAAAACCCTAAGGGCCAGATCAAAAATCCACGAAAGAGTCTGTAGCCGCTGTCATATCCATCCCTAGATCGGGAGGGATCTGAAGCTCTTCCCAGCACCCTGCCGGAGAGGGGAATTCACGCTGGAGGCCTTCTTCATCACCATGCAAGCCTCCGGTGTGATGCGTGAGTAGTTCATCCTTGGACTACGGATCCATGTAGTAGCTAGATGGCTGGTTCTCCTCCTTTGTGCTTTCATGTCTAGATCTTGTGAGCTCCGTTCATGATCAAGATCATCTATTTGTAATTCTGCATGTTGTGTTTGCGGGGATCCGATGGATATTGAGATGTTATTTCAGATTGATTATTGATTCTATCATGTCTTTGTTATTTGTGATCTTGCATGCTTTCCGTTGTTAGTAGCTATCTTGGCCAAGTAGATGCTAGCAACTCCAAGAGTTAGTATTTATGCTCGATAGTGGGTTCATGCCTCTGGTAATCTGGGGAAGTGACAGAAATCTCTAAGGTACTAGATGTGTTGTTGCTACTAGGGAGAAAACAACAATCCTTTGTTCATAGAACAATCGTATTGTTTACTTTACACGCAGTTCGTAAAGCAATAATCTTTTGATTGCAACTTAATACTGGAGGGGGTTCAGATGATAACCTGAAGGTGGATTATTAGTCATAGATGCAGTTGGATGGTGGTCTATGTATAATGTTGTAATGCCCAATCAAGTCTCAAAGGAGTCAAGATGATTAGTATATGCATGTATTGCTTTATCGATGTTTGTCAATTGCCCCGCTGTAATTTGTTCACCCAGCATGTTATTTATCTTAAGGAGAGCCACCTCTAGTGAACTATGGATCCCGGTCCTTTGTCTTTTACATACAATCTATAAACTTTTACTTCTTTGTGTTTACTTTCTGCAAACTTTTACTTCTTTCCATTCGGTACGTTTAATCCTTTGTTTTCAGCAAAACACGGTGAGATTGACAACCTCATCGCAAGTTGGGGACAAAGTTCTGTGGTTGTGTTGTGCAGGTCTCCACGTTGCTACTAGCACCGGTAGTGCGCCCTGCCAAAGCTCAGCTAGTAACACCTTTGGGGTGTTTCCTTTCTCCTACTGGTTCGATTAAACCTTGGTTTCATACTGAGGGAAACTTGCTGCTGTGCTCATCATACCTTCCTCTTGGGGTTCCCAACGAGCTCTACATCAACCACGCTTTAGCATTTTTCTGGCGCCATACACAAAGCCATCAGCATGTTTCGCTCAAATTAGCCCTTTTGCTGCTACTATTGGGCGTCTTCTCCTTCGTGCTGGCATTATTGCCTGACCTCATCGGCATGTTCCGCTCCAAATTAGCCCTTTTGCTGCTACTATTGGGCGTGTTCTCCTTCGTGCTGGCATAATTCCCTGACAGCGGCGTGTTCCGCTCCAAATTAGTATTTTTTCTGCTCCCACTGGGTGTGGTAGCCTCCGTGTTGGCCATCTTCGCCTCTTTGCTACCACTCCTAGGAGTGTTCACCACCGTGCTTGTTTTTGCTGCTACCATTCGGTGTGGCATTTTGACTAGATCTCAGGGGTGTACTCTGCGGCGTGGTGCCTTTTGTCGTGCGACTCTTGGATGTCCTCTTCTCTGGCGTGGTCTCCTTGGTGACGTTCTTCTTCGGGGTGCCCTTTCTAGGGATGCTCTTCCTGCTCCTCTTTATGACGCTTCTCTGTAAGACTCTCCTCTGTTCGAAGCTACCCTCAGTCGCACCAGCCCCAGTGATGCCATGGATCAGGTCACGCATGCCTTCTAAAAGTCCATCATCTCTATTGTCGAGTTCCAATTCCTCTCCAACCGTGAGCACTACCAAGTGGAAGTACTTCACCTCTATAATGTTTCCTTGTAAACGGTACGACTAAATCCCTGGTATCTTTCACTTCGATAGCCTTTTTGCTCCTGTAACCATAATATAACAAACGTGCTTCCTGGGAGGACCCCCACAGCACCTTCACACGTAACGATGCCATTAGGTCAGATAACTCTACCACTTCAGGGTCGTATCTGCCAAGGATTACATCAAACTCATCATAGAATTTTTCTGTGCCATCATCTAATTTTGCAGTATAATCCGCGACACCGATACAAATGATTACTTTGCCATCATCAGGTTCTTCAGGATAGAAACCTCCGAGAGGTTCGAGAGATGGAGCGGCACCATCAGACCCAGCCCCAATGCCACCGCCGCCATCACCAGCGTCATCGTTAGCTGGATCAACCTCGGTGGAAGTACCAGGACCAGGAGCAAGGCGAGGGCTCTTAGCAGCGGGAGCTACATTATATGGTGGACAGGCAGGGCCCCTTCTAATGGCAGCCACAATAGGATCAGCTGCTGCCATGCCACCTCGACGATCAGGAGCAGTTCCCACAACAGCAGTGTTTCGAGTGTTATCAGAGTCTAGACCATGAGCTGGCTTCAGACCAGCAGCTCGCTGAACCCGAGCACGGGTTCGAGGAGGAGACAAGGCATCAGTCTTTGCAACAACAGTGGGGCAGCCTCCGGAAGTCTTAGTTTGCTCAACAGCGGCAGGGATTGGGTCAACAGCGTCTAGATCAACAACAACACGAGGACGACCAGTACCAGCAGATTCTAGAGCACGGGTTCACACAACTTGAGGACGGTTTCAAGGAGGAGCAGCACACAAGGCGGCGGTCTTGGCAACAACAGCGGGGCAGCCTCCGGACGCCTTAGTTTGCTCAACAGCAGCATGGATTGGGTGAGCAGCAGCCGTAGCAACACGGGCACGGGGACAGGGACAACCAGTACCAGCAGATTCCGGAGTAGAGTTTTCCACAACGGCAATACGGGGACTCCTACGAGGAGGTTGCCTGACAGAAGCATGTCGCGGATGAGGAACCACATTTTGCTCAACAATAGCAGGGGTTCGAGTTAGACCTCCCTGTGCAATAATAGCTGGGCGACTCCCAGTAGCAGGAGCTTCCTCATCCACTATGTTACACACCAGCATAACCACGCGAAGCCCAACATGATGTTTCATCAACCCAATTAGCTGACTGTCACACGCTATAGGAACCTTGAAGCCTCGTTCATCAATGGTGATGAACCGTGCAGTCTGCTCTGGCCTCATTTCAGCAAGTTCGTGCATAGTAGCAACCAAACTAGGGACAGTGCATAACTGCACAGGTGCTACTTCCATCTTCAGATTATGAGCCTGTTTCCACGTGCTCTTCCCATGTGCTAATTTAATGAGGTAGCCACAGATGGCCACCAGAACCGTGTATTTGGGTTCAGCGGAGATCCTAGTTGACAGAAAATTAGAGACAAAAGATAAGAATTGTTTGTCAGCATCGTGCTAGCAAACAATTCTATGTTCGATATATCTCTGTAATGACAATAGCCAGCTAGCAGTTATAGGTGGTGTGAATAGCAAAGAGAAGAGTAGCTCACCCAAAATTAGCCAGAAGTACTTCTTCCTCGGCAAATGGATCTACCATCCTTCGCGCTGCTCAGCTCGTCAGCGGTAGAGGCGCGCTAGATCGTCGCAACGGCTGGCATGGCATTCGGCATTAGAGCTCGGTAGCAGCGAGTAGGCACAGCAACTTGGCGCCGGAAGTCAAATGCCCGAAGAGATCATTCTGGTTGGAGAGGGGATTTCGACGCCGCCGATGCTAGGGTTCATGCGAAAGGAGGGAGGGAGTGGATTTGTGAATTTGGTCAATGCACCATGCTCCTTTAGTATCTCGTTTCGCCTACGTGGTTGCCGTGTTGGCGCTCACGTCACGGAAATATTACTGACATGAGGGTCCCGACCGTCTACTTCACGAGGCAGTTTCACGGCATGTTTGGATTTGGTAGGGGTGAGACGAGTTTGCATCGAAATGGCCCCTCTCGGTAGTTGGCGGCCCAACTTTTCAAAACGCGGTAATTTCAGGCAACTTAGGTACCGCCATGCCCTGGCCTGTCAACTTTGGTACCGCAGACGAACAAGCCCCTCTTCACAGAGTACAGACTATTCCAAAGACCCTAGTGGGTTGTAGCATCCCAATTGTCTAACAATTGCAATGCTACTAGCCTAGTCTAGATATATGCTACTTCAAATATATAATTGTTGCATCATCATTATATCATGCTCATGTCATCATGCCTCCTTGCATTTGAGCATCATATAAAACCCTTTTCATTTGGTCCTTATCTCATATGCATTGTTAATTGTATTTGCCTCTTGATATTGTATTTGATTCTTGATATATTGTTTAATGCCCAAGTTGAGTTGGGGGCATATCTCTTATTAACTCCACCACCCTTTCTCTTCACCACCTTATAATTCCACCATCCAACTAAATATGAGCTTGGCACTTATTGGTTTTACCTCTAGCTCATGTGGGTTGGGATGGATCCAATTCTTTTTCCACATGCTCACATATATCAATAATGTTGTTTTCACAATATGGATATGTGGAGAGCCACTTGGCCACCTTTGCATGCCTTGTGATTGGAACCCTTTTTCCTAGCTCCATATGGATTATCATGGATTTATGCTCATGTTGGGTATTATTGGGACTATTAATCATCTAGTGGAACATACACACTAGCATGTCCCATTTTATTTCAAACATGGCCATCTCCAAATACTCCACATGGGGCATCCTTTCATTTATTTTGCTTGGCTTTATTCCATTTTTGGAAATGCAAAGGGACAATGCCATGTTTGATATTATTGTTTTCACAAGAATATCATAGCATTAAATTAGTTTGCATGGGCCATGCAAGTATCACCCTTTTTCTTGTCATTGGCATTTTATTTGATTTTTGAGTGGAGCATCTCTAGCTCTATCCCTTCTTTTGGGCTTGACCTATTTTGATCTTGCTTAAACATCATCACCATCTCTATCCACCCCATCACCACCTTTTCCTCTTCTTCTCTCTTTGGGCTAGCTTTGTTTGAGCTTGGCTTGATCTTGACAAGAGTAACCCTAAGCCCTCATCTCTCCTCTCTCTTTACCACCCTCTCTAACCACACTCCTACCTAATCTAAACCCACACTCCCATCTTATCTAAACCATACCCCATCCTAGCTAAACCCTAAGCTACCACCTTCCCCTCTTTCTCTCCTCTCTAGCCGAGTAACCCCTCTAAACCAAACCCTAGCTGGCCCCACCGGCCACCCTCTCTCCCTGGCCACCCACCCCTGCCCTAGCTACCCTCTAACCGAGCCTAGCTCCAAACCTAAACCCTACCCGAGGCTACCCCCCCTCTCCCTCTCTTGCTCTCTCTCTGCCCTAGGGGCCCCAGCCCGAACCACCCCGACCCTGGCCTGCCCTACCCCACCTGGCAGCTCCCCTTACCCCGACCCTGGTCCTGCCCGAGCCTACCACGTGAAGGAGGAGAGGAAAAAGGTGGCCGAGGCCACCTTTTCCATCTACCCCTCCCCCACGGCGCCTCCCTCTCCCCTCTGCCTTACCACCATCCTCTGGCTCGCCTCTGTCCCCCAGATCTACCCCAGACCGTCCCCTCTCTCCCTGCCTTCCCCCCCGCCACCGTCTACCCCCGACGCCGACCACCGTCGGCCTCCTTCTCCTCGACACAAACCGGCCGGTGGCGAGGCGTCCGCTGGTGTCGAGGAAGGTCACGACGCTCCACCGCATCACCCTGTGCCCGACGACGAGGAGGAGACGGACCGGAGCCACCAGCACCAGCGCTGCACCGACGCTAACCCTAGATCTTCTGGCCGTCTGCATCGCCGTCGACCGCCTGCTCGCCGACCCGATCTGACCACGCCGACACACTCCCGGTGAGCCCACGATCCCTCCTGACATGGTCCGCATCTCTGTAACACCCTAGCCTCGCCGAACCTTGCGTCGAACGGCCTTCGTGCGTCGGCGTGCACCGGCGTCTGCACGCTCGCGCTCTGCGTAGAACCCTATCTAGGCCTCGCCCGCATCCCTGACACCTCCCCTAGCCCTACCGCACTGGTTGCACCCCGCAGCGCGCACCCCCGCGTCCCAGGATCGAACCCCGCTTCGCCCGCGCCGTGCACCGATCGGTCGATCGCGGCAGAGAAGAGGAACAGTGTCGCGGCGACGTTTTGCAGAAAACCCCCTCCCGTTTTGTTTACCTTAACCCGCGCTCCTGCCGACCCCACCTGTCTGCCTCTGGCGTTTTTACAAAAAGGATCCCGCAGTTTTAAGCCCTCAACCCGCAGTCCTCGCTATGCCACGTGGCACCCCCCTTGGTCGCCCGCTGACGCGTGGGCCTGCGAAGACCCCAGGCCCCACCTGTCATCCGCTAGGAATAGAAGAGCTCGCGGTAACAGAAGCTTTCTGCGCGCGTTTGGTCCAGTCAGCCCGTGGCCCCACAGGACAGTGTCTGTGGCTAGGACTGTCTGTGTGAGAAAAGTAATTCCGCAGATCTGTTTTAAATTCAAATCTTTTTCTAATTATTTCAAATTCAAATATAATTCTGTTTTTAAATAACTTTTAAAATATAAATCCAAATAATACAAATAATATATGTTTTCAAATCAGAAAAATGTGAGGAATTCAAATATGGCCTTCAAAATATATTTTGAACACTTAAAAATCCAAGTTTATTTAAATTACAATAAAATGCCCTTTTGCCTTAAATAATTAATAACTTTTGTTTTATAAGTCCAAATTTAACAAATGATATGTCTAAAATGATTAGCTCGACGAGACCTTTATGTTTATGCATTCCTTGGGTTGATTTGAAGCATGCATCATATAAATATAATGTATACAGCAACTAATATGAGAATAAAATGGGGCCAAAACTAAATAAAATGCTTTATTATTGTATTCCACACCTCACCCATGCCATGCTACTTTATTACCATGCAAATTGTGCATCATTCATCATGGCATGATTGTTTGCTTGATGCATTTATTCATATGCTTGCGCACTTTATTTATGTTGGCCCTTGTTTGTTTGGTTCTTCCTCGAATAGACGCTGAGCAGGGGATATATCAAGAGAACCAGGAGCACTACCCAGATCCTTCTCTCGCTTCAACTGAGCTGCCAGGCAAGCACTACCACATGCTTGCATACATATAGTACCGACTGCCTCTATCTTATTCTTGCATCATTGAGTCGCGATTGCATTAAATTGAATCCCAAGTATTGCATAGCCTTTACTTTTAAACCCCACCGAAGCTTGTTCCTCCATCCCATGAGCCATTACTACAGGAGTTGTTTGAGCCATGTGAGTCGTAGAACAACATGTGTAGGGTATGTGAGTGTCTGATGGATAACGAGGTACCTATACAACTTAACCTGAGTAGTAATGGGATAACTAATGAAAGTGGCATCGGTGAGCCATATTCGCTATTTGGTTTTTCAGGCTCACTTGTGTCCCGTAAGACCCCGAGTACTTGATTCCTGTTCCAAGATTATTCGCGCTATCCACATCCGGGAGGCCTTATGGACCCCCCTGAGCCAGAGCTTGATTCATTCTTATTTCTTGGGGCCACAAACTAGTTTGAGGTTTTATTTACTATCCTGTACTTATGCCATGCTTTACTGCTTTATTTAAATTGTGCGAGGTACTACACACTGTACTGTTTAGGAAAGCGGAGTGTTTTCGCGGTGTCGACAAGCCCAGTCACATTTTCGGGTTCCCAGTCGTTCACAGCCATTGACGCAAACCTTGAGTCCGTCCCGGAGTCAGCTAACTTCGTTGCGGGTAGCTCAATGGGGTGGCCCCCTGAAATATTTCTGAATCCTGTGATCGCTTTGTCGTGACTGCCTCGTTGGGTTTTGATTTGGTTTTTCCGAGGCATATAGAGTGTGTGTTGCTATTTGTGCACCCCTGCAGGGTAAAACTTTCTGAAAGCCGTGTCCGCGGTTATGGACGACTTGGAGCACAGTTTCTCGATCATAGACAAGCATAACTAAAGTACCACTTCTAATTTGACTAGACTAGGTACCTGACTGGTAAATAGTACAACACTCATGGAATGGATAATAAAACTGCCAACGGATGGGAGGGGTTGTTCGTCCGCTTCCTCGTCGGTAAGCGAGGAGGAGGATGGATCTGTTAAGATTACCATTATAACTGTTATAACTGTTGTTATTAATTCACGGACATCCGTCTATCTCTGGTTAGGGGGATGGTTAGCGAGTTTCTATAGATTTGCTAGGGTTTATCTTTTGCTGCAATTGCGTCACCCCAGGTTGTGTCCCCTTTAGAGGCATAAAGACTTGCTGAGTACCCCTAGGGTCTCACACGATAAATTATTGGTTCAGATGAACAGGTACACTCGCAAGATGGATACTGGGTGGAAGAGACGGACGATGTGGGCAACGATCATTCGGTGTAGAGATTCCGGGAACGGGGATCCGTGAGATCTGTGGGCGGGATGTGCTTATTTATGGGGCATCTTATGCCGATTTGCTTCTTATCCGTACTCGGATTTTGTCTTCTGCTTCCGCTTGATACTCTGATGTTTGATGTATGAGGAGATATCCTAAACTATTCTATCTATCTAGGATATTTGGATCTTGCCGTATGGCGTTGCTATATTTCCTTTCTTTTTAGATGGAATGGCTCTGATGTACTATTGTATGGTGGCTTGCATACATACTCATTTGTGTATGTAGTTGATCCCTTCGCCTGCCGATTACGCCGCCCGTTCTTGTCCCGATGCTTGGAAATGGTTGGGACGGCCGAAAGGTCTACCTGTGAGTGGCATTTGGGCCCCACCGTACTATTTCAACCATTTCTGCTCATCCAAGCTTGTAACTAGGAGCGTAATTCACCGAGGTAGTTACAATTGGTATCAGAGCCATCCCGACCTTCAGGGTCTCAGCCAAATGGTCGTTGTCTGTCTAGCAAATATTTTTGGTAGTTATGTATATTAGGGAAAAACAAAACGTGAGAGTAGGACTGCTTCCATTTTCTTCTTACCCACCCACCACCCTTTTCTGGTAAGGAAGTGTAACGTTTTCAATCCTCTTCTTAAAATTCAAACTAGGATTCACGTGTTCTGGGTTTCCGTAGTACCATAGAAAGTGTGTGTGTGTGTAAATCCTTGTTTAACTGTTGCATCCAAGTTGTTATCTTTATCTGCCTTTGGTTATCAACTGTTGGTACATTCCATACTGACAGGCTTTTGAAAACCGGCGCGATATATCTGACTCCTTGTTAACCGGTGCCATCTTCTTAAGGGTGTTCTTCCTTCTAGCAACTCCTCTTTCTGTGTAAGCATCTGTTGCTAATCTCTATCTGCTAAGTGGTTTTGCGCATTTATTGGTATTTTAATGCCGAAAAATGCGGAAAATTTTTCTTTGCTATATCTGTGTTTCCACACTCCTTTTCCAGTCGTGTGTGAAACATTATCTATCTCCCTTTTATCAGCATGTCCATGCCAACTCATTCTTTTGTCACCGGCGCTTGATCCTAGAGTTTCTTTTCATCTCCAATCCTCTTGGGCTAATTACATAACATGTGTCGATCCGATGCTGGTGAATGTAATTTGGCTCTCGGCATAGCTATATTCCACGCATGATAAGTGTCGATTGGAATATGGAAAATGCTATCAACCGTCACCATTTGGAGGATAAGGTTATCTCCTGTGATTTCGAGTACACCGTGATCACATCTATGCATATTCAATCATCTTTGGCAATCCGGAGTTTCTCAAGGCACTACGGCGGTCTATCATCTGTTCATCATGCTGCACCTCTCTTGGAACTCCATATCTGCACATCTTTTTCGTCTCTGATAGCTCATACCATAAGCAAAGCTATATCATCTTTTCTTTATCCAAGATCTCCTTATCTTTGTAACCGGTGAACCGATCGACAATGTGAATCAGGTGACAGCTCTTTTTCTTCCAAAGGACCAGATAATCTATTCTTCCAGTGCATCTTCTTCAACACGAACCCGTGCTCTTAATATTGATCTTTCTAAGAGCGTTGAGCTCAGAAAGTGTTTCGAGCATTTGTTCGTTTCTCCCGCCTCTTGAACTTGATATTCTGGGAATATCCTGTTAATCCATGGCGGTATATGTTGATAATATCCTTGCCTACTCGATATCAATGGAAGGACATGGAAGATCATCTGTGTCTCTTTCTCTCAAGCTTCGTGAGCACTGCCTGTGTGCAAAGTCTCAAAGTGAGAATTCTGACTTTTGAAGTCATCTATCTCGGCCACGTCCTTCTGCTAAATAGATCGCTTCAATTCTGGAATCAGCAAGTCCATTGCTAATTCCATCCTCCATCTTCAACCAATCCGGAGTGTTCTTTGTTGGCAAGTTATCATCGTCGATCCGCTAAAGTTTTTCCTCAAGACTGCTAAATCTATCTCAATCGTTTCAAGAACAACATGGAGTTCTTTCACCTCTATCTCGTTAAGCGATCTTTTGAACCCTCTCGTTCTATCATCTATGCTCAATCCACCGGAGGCCATGAAGACCTTCCAGATCTTGTATTCCTTCTGTTCAAGTGGTGCTATCTTTTTCTTTATCTGTGGAATCTTGCAGTTGGTCTCCGTAACCTTCCTTCATATCTTTCCGGTGGCTTGGTACTTCAGACATGACGACAACATCATCATCTTTATCTATCTATGAACCCGGCAAATCGTTTGCATCTATCCTTGTTTTCTAGCGGAGTTCCATGAGCTCTTCTTATCAATACCTTCATTCTGTTTCGGTAGTTGGGTTGCATGGTTTTCTTATTCATGTGCGGAGTAATGCTTTGAGTGCGGGATGGAGTAGCTACCATACCACTACTCTTATCATTTGCTCTTGTACATTGAATTGGTGAATTAATGTGATTTCACTCATTCCACGGAAGTTAGAAGTGGCCTTTATCCCTCGATACTTTTACTTCCGTCCTTGTTTTTCCCGGAGCGCTCTCTCGAAGAAAGTAATCAATAATCTCTTGTTGGTGATCTCGTCCTTTCTACACGGAGCAAAATCATCAATTATCTGGTGGAAACAGACGTAAACTCTTTTCGACCCTCGTCTTTCTACCGGTGCTCGATATCCCCAAACAAGATGAAAGGAAACTATCTCTCTCTTTGTTTCATCAATTCTTTGCTGTGGTAAAGCCAATTATGGTTGAGGCCATCAGCCGCAAATCTATTGCGTTAGCCTCAAGGCTAAAGAAAACAATAAGTATCTCTACGATATACTCCAGATCCTCCTTATTCTTTGCTCCTCGGGATTCCACCATGATCTGGCTTCACATCCGTCTCTAGAAGTTATATCCGCGCACCTCAATTGCGTGATCCTTTGGTTCTTACCGGCGCAAGAAGAATCTAATCCGACGATGTCTAGCTAAATCTTCCTGTTGATATCAAGGGACTCTATTGTTTGAAGGCAATATTGTTTCCGTGCTTCATTTCTCCAATCCGAGAGAAGATACGATGCTATTGTCATAGTGGTTCAAACCTCTCCAATCTAGCTCTTTTTCTTCCGGCGAGACAAAGTTTTCATCCTCTCTAGTATCGGTAAATCTTTAATCTTAACGGTGTGTCTTTCTTTATCCATGATACATCATCTTTTCCTTTTCTTTCACAAGTGGTTCTATTCTTTTATCATGTTTCCTGAGAACACCGGAGCTATGTCCATCCTATCCTTCTTGTCTCACGGCAATCCTTCAATTCTTCTAACCCTTTGTGTCTCAAGCAAAACGCAAGACTCGCAACAAGTCTAGCAAGTTTTGCAAGGTGTAGTGGTCGCACCATTCCGTTCTTCATCATCTTGGGAACGCAAGGGGCACCTTCGTTCGAACACCCGCCTCTCCTTGTGTTGTTTTCTTTTTCCTAGGAATCTCGGGGCGAGATTCTTGTTTAGTGGGGGAGAGTTGTAGCATCCCAATTGTCTAACAATTGCAATGCTACTAGCCTAGTCTAGATATATGCTACTTCAAATATATAATTGTTGCATCATCATTATATCATGCTCATGTCATCATGCCTCCTTGCATTTGAGCATCATATAAAACCCTTTTCATTTGGTCCTTATCTCATATGCATTGTTAATTGTATTTGCCTCTTGATATTGTATTTGATTCTTGATATATTGTTTAATGCCCAAGTTGAGTTGGGGGCATATCTCTTATTAACTCCACCACCCTTTCTCTTCACCACCTTATAATTCCACCATCCAACTAAATATGAGCTTGGCACTTATTGGTTTTACCTCTAGCTCATGTGGGTTGGGATGGATCCAATTCTTTTTCCACATGCTCTCATATATCAATAATGTTGTTTTCACAATATGGATATGTGGAGAGCCACTTGGCCACCTTTGCATGCCTTGTGAGTGGAACCCTTTTTCCTAGCTCCATATGGATTATCATGGATTTATGCTCATGTTGGGTATTATTGGGACTATTAATCATCTAGTGGAACATACACACTAGCATGTCCCATTTTATTTCAAACATGGCCATCTCCAACTACTCCACATGGGGCATCCTTTCATTTATTTTGCTTGGCTTTATTCCATTTTTGGAAATGCAAAGGGACAATGCCATGTTTGATATTATTGTTTTCACAAGAATATCATAGCATTAAATTAGTTTGCATGGGCCATGCAAGTATCACCCTTTTTCTTGTCATTGGCATTTTATTTGATTTTTGAGTGGAGCATCTCTAGCTCTATCCCTTCTTTTGGGCTTGACCTATTTTGATCTTGCTTAAACATCATCACCATCTCTATCCACCCCATCACCACCTTTTCCTCTTCTTCTCTCTTTGGGCTAGCTTTGTTTGAGCTTGGCTTGATCTTGACAAGAGTAACCCTAAGCCCTCATCTCTCCTCTCTCTTTACCACCCTCTCTAACCACACTCCTACCTAATCTAAACCCACACTCCCATCTTATCTAAACCATACCCCATCCTAGCTAAACCCTAAGCTACCACCTTCCCCTCTTTCTCTCCTCTCTAGCCGAGTCACCCCTCTAAACCAAACCCTAGCAGGCCCCACTGGCCACCCTCTCTCCCTGGCCACCCACCCCTGCCCTAGCTACCCTCTAACCGAGCCTAGCTCCAAACCTAAACCCTACCCGAGGCTACCCCCCTCTCCCTCTCTTGCTCTCTCTGCCCTAGGGGCCCCAGCCCGAACCACCCCGACCCTGGCCTGCCCTACCCCACCTGGCAGCTCCCCTTACCCCGACCCTGGTCCTGCCCGAGCCTACCACGTGAAGGAGGAGAGGAAAAAGGTGGCCGAGGCCACCTTTTCCATCTACCCCTCCCCCACGCCGCCTCCCTCTCCCTTCTGCCTTACCACCATCCTCTGGCTCGCCTCTGTCCCCCAGATCTACCCCAGACCGTCCCCTCTCTCCCTGCCTTCCCCCCCCCCGCCACCGTCTACCCCTGACGCCGACCACCGTCGGCCTCCTTCTCCTCCACACAAACCGGCCGGTGGCGAGGCGTCCGCTGGTGTCGAGGAAGGTCACGACGCTCCACCGCATCACCCTGTGCCCGACGACGAGGAGGAGACAGACCGGAGCCACCAGCACCAGCGCTGCACCGACGCTAACCCTAGATCTTCTGGCCGTCTGCATCGCCGTCGACCGCCTGCTCGCCGACCCGATCTGACCACGCCGACACACTCCTGGTGAGCCCACGATCCCCCCTGACATGGTCCGCATCTCTGTAACCCCCTAGCCTCGTCGGATCTTGCGTCGAACGGCCTCCGTGCGTCGGCGTGCACCGGCGTCTGCACGCTCGCGCTCTGCGTAGAACCCTATCTAGGCCTCGCCCGCATCCCTGACACCTCCCCTAGCCCTACTGCACTGGTTGCACCCCGCAGCGCGCACCCCCGTGTCCCAGGATCGAACCCCGCTTCGCCCGCGCCGCGCACCGATCGGTCGATCGCGGCAGAGAAGAGGAACAGTGTCGCGGCGACGTTTTGTAGAAAACCCCCTCCCGTTTTGTTTACCTTAACCCGCGCTCCTGCCGACCCCACCTGTCTGCCTCTGGCGTTTTTACAAAAAGGATCCTGCAGTTTTAAGCCCTCAACCCGCAGTCCTCGCTATGCCGCGTGGCACCCCCCTTGGTCGCCCGCTGACGCGTGGGCCTGCGAAGACCCCAGGCCCCACCTGTCATCCGCTAGGAATAGAAGAGCTCGCGGTAACAGAAGCTTTCTGCGCGCGTTTGGTCCAGTCAGCCCGTGGCCCCACAGGACAGTGTCTGTGGCTAGGACTGTCTGTGTGAGAAAAGTAATTCCGCAGATCTGTTTTAAATTCAAATCTTTTTCTAATTTTTTCAAATTCAAATATAATTCTGTTTTTAAATAACTTTTAAAATATAAATCCAAATAATACAAATAATATATGTTTTCAAATCAGAAAAATGTGAGGAATTCAAATATGGCCTTCAAAATATATTTTGAACATTTAAAACTCCAAGTTTATTTAAATTACAATAAAATGCCCTTTTGCCTTAAATAATTAATAACTTTTGTTTTATAAGTCCAAATTTAACAAATGATATGTCTAAAATGATTAGCTCGACGAGACCTTTCTGTTTATGCATTCCTTGGGTTGATTTGAAGCATGCATCATATAAATATAATGTATACAGCAACTAATATGAGAATAAAATGGGGCCAAAACTAAATAAAATGCTTTATTATTGTATTCCACACCTCACCCATGCCATGCTACTTTATTGCCATGCAAATTGTGCATCATTCATCATGGCATGATTGTTTGCTTGATGCATTTATTCATATGCTTGCGCACTTTATTTATGTTGGCCCTTGTTTGTTTGGTTCTTCCTCGAATAAACGCTGAGCAGGGGATATATCAAGAGAACCAGGAGCACTACCCAGATCCTTCTCTCGCTTCAACTGAGCTGCCAGGCAAGCACTACCACATGCTTGCATACATATAGTACCGACTGCCTCTATCTTATTCTTGCATCATTGAGTCGCGATTGCATTAAATTGAATCCCAAGTATTGCATAGCCTTTACTTTTAAACCCCACCGAAGCTTGTTCCTCCATCCCATGAGCCATTACTACAGGAGTTGTTTGAGCCATGCGAGTCGTAGAACAACATGTGTAGGGTATGTGAGTGTCTGATGGATAACGAGGTACCTATACAACTTAACCTGAGTAGTAATGGGATAACTAATGAAAGTGGCATCGGTGAGCCATATTCGCTATTTGGTTTTTCAGGCTCACTTGTGTCCCGTAAGACCCCGAGTACTTGATTCCTGTTCCAAGATTATTCGCGCTATCCACATCCGGGAGGCCTTATGGACCCCCCCTGAGCCAGAGCTTGATTCATTCTTATTTCTTGGGGCCACAAACTAGTTTGAGGTTTTATTTACTATCCTGTACTTATGCCATGCTTTACTGCTTTATTTAAATTGTGCGAGGTACTGCACACTGTACTGTTTAGGAAAGCGGAGTGTTTTCGCGGTGTCGACAAGCCCAGTCACATTTTCGGGTTCCCAGTCGTTCACAGCCATTGACGCAAACCTTGAGTCCGTCCCGGAGTCAGCTAACTTCGTTGCGGGTAGCTCAATGGGGTGGCCCCCTGAAATATTTCTGAATCCTGTGATCGCTTTGTCGTGACTGCCTCGTTGGTTTTTGATTTGGTTTTTCCCAGGCATATCGAGTGTGTGTTGCTATTTGTGCACCCCTGCAGGGTAAAACTTTCTAAAAGCCGTGTCCGCGGTTATGGACGACTTGGAGCACAGTTTCTCGATCATAGACAAGCATAACTAAAGTACCGCTTCTAATTTGACTAGACTAGGTACCTGACTGGTAAATAGTACAACACTCATGGAATGGATAATAAAACTGCCAACGGATGGGAGGGATTGTTCGTCCGCTTCCTCGTTGGTAAGCGAGGAGGAGGATGGATCTGTTAAGATTACCATTATAACTGTTATAACTGTTGTTATTAATTCACGGACATCCGTCTATCTCTGGTTAGGTGGATGGTTAGCGAGTTTCTATAGAATTGCTAGGGTTTATCTTTTGCTGCAATTGTGTCACCCCAGGTTGTGTCCCCTTTAGAGGCATAAAGACTTGCTGAGTACCCCTAGGGTCTCACACGATAAATTATTGGTTCAGATGAACAGGTACACTCGCAAGATGGATACTGGGTGGAAGAGACGGACGATGTGGGCAACGATCATTCGGTGTAGAGATTCCGGGAACGGGGATCCGTGAGATCTGTGGGCGGGATGTGCTTATTTATGGGGCATCTTATGCCGATTTGCTTCTTATCCGTACTCGGATTTTGTCTTCCGCTTCCGCTTGATACTCTGATGTTTGATGTATGAGGAGATATCCTAAACTATTCTATTTATCTAGGATATTTGGATCTTGCCGTATGGCGTTGCTATATTTCCTTTCTTTTTAGATGGAATGGCTCTGATGTACTATTGTATGGTGGCTTGCATACATACTCATTTGTGTATGTAGTTGATCCCTTCGCCTGCCGATTACGCCGCCCGTTCTTGTCCCGATGCTTGGAAATGGTTGGGACAGCCGAAAGGTCTACCTGTGAGTGGCATTTGGGCCCCACCGTACTATTTCAACCATTTCTGCTCATCCAGGCTTGTAACTAGGAGCGTAATTCACCGAGGTAGTTACATGGGTCTTGATGACCAACACTACAAGAAATCTGGTGATACATGATTCTCCATATTAGTCACTAAAAGGTCATAGTTTTTAATATATGGCATTTCTGTTACCAAATACAGATGGTCAACAACTGTGTGTCACTAGTTAAACACCATGACCTTTTTTGAATTGGTCATAGATTCTATGACCAAATGTTTTGGTCACAGACTATCTGTCCTGTCCATGTCAGATCCTACATCGCGAATCCCATGTGGCAAATATGTGACCAATTGGAAAGATCGTTGATCAGATTTAGCCCAGTCCAGTTCGGTAGTTTCCATGGGCTAAGCCCAACAACTCGGCCTATTTAAAAAATCCCTATCATATTTGGTCAGCTACATGGGCTAAGCCCGCTTTTTTATTATTGGTTCATGGCTTTTTCAAAACATTTCAGTTTAAAATTCGGATTGGATCTATTCCAATGGGTCCCAATTGTCAGGTTGCTCAAGCGACTAGGTCCCACTTGTCAGTTATATTGTACCACTTCTCTCGCTAATCAGGTTTTATTTCCCACATTTTGACAGTAATTAACAACTAATAAATTCGTCATAACCAAAGGAATGCATGCAAATATTTTGATTCATATTCACATTTTTTGATTCATTCCGATAATAGTACACAACAGGTAACAATACTTCAGGTACACATCAGATAACAATACATTACAATAGTGCACAATACCCATCATGAATCGAGCTACAAAAATAAGCATGTATTAACCACCCTACTAGTAGCAAGGACATAACAAATTAACAATGATCACTTAACAAGTAATACTACTTCCATACATAAATTTTGAGATATAAAATTGGCATTCCCGATCATAATCGGTGTTATCTTTGTCAAGTAGGAATTATCAAGGATACAATGGAGGCCAGCAAGTCCCTCGTGACCTCCTTGCCTCGCACGGCGAGACACGCAAGCATCAATCTAAACATATTATGTAGCAATATCATGAAACCTACACAGTACAATGTAACAATATCTTACTTGACATGAACCTAAGAATTATACCAAGCACATCAAAGATTATAGAAGCGCAGAAGGGTGAAAACTTTAGTGGATAAAACAGCCTTAGAGGTAGGCATAAATCTGAACATATCATTACATCATAAAAAACAAGCCTGAAATGTAACAGGTACCATATCAGGAGCATGCCTGAGGTATCTACTAATTAGCATGCATAGAGAACAATGAATGAGGTAGTGAAGTCCTAAACCAAACAAGGCAGTGACTAGTGGTGTACATAGAAAATAATGAATAATATGAAAGAGCAGCACACAAGTGAAAAGCCTTAACTAGGCAGTCCTAGTAGTTCAAAGAGCAACATACTAAATTCAACAAGGCCTTTATAATTTGTATTGCAACATGTAAAGATTAGTGAGCTAAACCCATGTAAAAAGTATTGACTGCACTTCATATACTTCTGTAAAAAATTGCACGGATCCAAGAAAATTACAGGGTTATATACTTTTCAAACAAAAATAAGAAAAGCTTCTAATGTAAACACTAGTGAATCTAAAGTTTGGAGATTTACTCTAGTACCACCATGTCACTCAACTTTGTCGTTTTATTGAACACGATCAAGTCCCAAAATTATTTGATTCCAAAGATACTACTACTATACAAAGACAATATTGAAGGCACTAGTAACCAGCTTACTAGACAAAACTACAGCAGCATCGAGCAAACAATTTCAAAGCTAAATTGATAGTACTAACTTTCATAGTTCGGATCACATATACACCATTAATAAACAGGTTATTGGGAATTATGAGATAGAGCATCAAGAGAAGTCCAACAAGGGATCATACTAGGACCGACTGTAAGAAATTACCAAAAAGGAATCTGATAGAGGGAGAATGTACTCTAAAGACGTCATTTGTGGAATCAACAAACAGGGGAAGGATAATCAAGCAAGAAAACATGTGGTGTTGTATTCATGTCCTCCTTTGCTGCCCAGTTCTCCCCCCCCCCCATTTGTTGTCCAGTTCTTGTTCTCCTCCTCAGCCGAAATCTTCTCAACCTCCATCTCCACGACCACACTCATGTTTCTCAGAGCATCAGCAGGTCTCATCCACCTCCTGTAGGCCCACCCCAGAGCAGAAGGCGTGGTCGCACCCCACGAGCACCACCGCGACCACACCATCATCGGTGTCCAAGCGATGGAACACCAAGGCGGGGAAGATCATCATCAACCGCGTCAGATCTGAAGGATTGGTGGAGGAGAGGCTAGGGTTCATGGGTTATTGGGGAGGGGGCTGTTTCGGTAGGGAGGGAAGGAGGGGCATTGGAATACTGGACTGGCGAATGGTGTGGCACCGGGGAAGGAGGAGATGGGGAGGGGATCAAATCAAAGTGGAGGTAGTGTCCGTGGGTGGGTGGGAGAGAAGAAGAGGGATGCATTGCTCATGGGTGGGTGGGACAGGAGAGGAAGGAGGCGGCGCTTGTGGAGTCGTGGGTGGTCTGGCTGCGAGAGGACGTGGGTGGGATGCGGCTAACCCTAAGTCCACACACGCAAATTTTGTGGGTACGAGGGGTTGGCATTGGATTGACATGTGATCGACGGGTAAGATGAGTTCTGGACTCTAATCCGTGGCACTAGGGACACTACATTTTTATTGGTTTGAGAAGAGTTTCCACGGATTGACATTGATATCTGGCAAAATAGGTCTTTTTGTGAAGAACCTACCAAAAATATGTTGTAAAGTGGTACCACTTCATTTTTTAAAAATATTATACCACATTTTAAGTACAAATCACCAAGTGCTTGTACCATAAAAGCTTTCAATCTACTCTTATCAAAAAGACAAATTTATTCTGATTTGAAGCCAAATGACCAATGTAATGGCCAAAATCATGCAATAGTTTGTGATAATATGCTCATATTGTGCACATATGTACATCTTAGAATGGAGAACAATATTGTAGGAGAAAATTTTCCTTTTTGCCGCACAAAAATGATATTTTACATTTTTTGAGTGCCAAAAAAGGGATGTTTTGAGAAGCAACCACCAAATGAAAGTTTCAAAATGCTACCACCCTATTTTAAAAAATACTACACTACATTCAATGGATAATGTCCCAACCGGGGTATCTTAAACCTTTCTTACTATCCCTCGTGAAAAAGACAAATTCTTGCCGAATCGGTAGAAAGTGGGTCAGATTTTATACATGATAGTTTGCTCATGATTTTTTGCAAAAAACATTTTTAGGTTCACAATATGATGTTTCTTTAGAGATCCATTAAGTTTAGCAACACTCAACCCCTAGACGAGGACGGCCACCCCTGCTGTTCTTGAAACCGCCGTAAATACTTCAAAAAAATCAAAAAATGAAAAACCTTCGTGTTACGTTGTTTTATATGATATAGTATCCAGGAAAAGTAAAAAACTAGAAATATTGCGAACATTTTAGAAAAGTGTTCTCAGAAATGACCTATCATGTATGAAGTTTCATGGCTTTCGACCCAAACGACCAATGTTATTGCCAAAATCGCAGCATAGTTTGTGCTAATGTGTCCATATTATGCACACACATACATCTTGGAATGGCAGACAATGTTGCAGGAGGAGGTTTTCCTTTTCGTCGCACAAAAAAACCATTTTTTATTTTTCGAGCTAAAAAGGGGTGTTTTGTGAAATAACCACCAAATGAAAGTTTCAAAATGCTACCACCCTATTTTTCAAAAATACTAAACTACATTCCATGATAATGTCTCAACTAGGGTATCTTAAACCTTTTTGACCATTCCTCATGAAAAAGACAAATTCCTGCCGAATCGGTAGGAAGTGGATCAGATTTGAACCATAGGTACATGATAGTTTGCTCATATTATTTTTTTTGCAAAAATATCTTTTAGATTCACAATATGATGTTTCTTTAGAGATCCATTAAAAGTTTAGCAAGACTCAACCCCTAGCCGTTTGACCATGTTTTGATAGATTCGCTTTATTTTGTGAAGAAAGTGCCAAAATTACGCTGCAAAATGGCACTACTATAATTTACACTCAAACTAGACAACATTTGATTAACAATTGATTTTGGGATCGTCTCGATCCGAAGTCATGTGCAAAATTGACAGTGAAATTACATCTCTGTAATTTCTAAAAAAGAAATTGAACTCTCTCTATTTATGTGGGCTCGAACTTATAAAAGCCCACGAATTCACACTAAAAATCGACCTTATACTGGTTTATGGGTTGGCCTAGCCAGTGGGGAAATCTCAACGAAACGAGGCTCAGGCCTCCACGAACCGAGGCCCATGCCCAACAAATGAATCACACACTAAATAGGACTTGCGCAGTTAGTATGACACGGAGCGTGTGGTAGTATAGTGGTTGGGTGGTTTGGTTGCAAGGGAGAGGTCGTAGGTTCAAGCATTGATTGCACTTATTTTTGCAGTATTATTCAGGCACGAGTCCGGCTACTATATGGTCAGACCTGCCTATTAGTTTGGTGGCACCGATATGTGTCGATTGTGGGGTCCATCTTCTCAGTTTGGTGCAGCCCATACATTAGGTGAACTTGGTCAACATATCTAGTTTGTTTGGTTCATATGACAGGTGGGTCCCACACGTCAAATAGAGCACTGCTTGCGCTTCTTTTTGTAGTATTATTCAGGCACGAGTTCGCCTGTTATATGGCCGGTCCTGCCTATCAGTTCGATCACACCGATATGTGTCGGTTGTGGGGTCCGTCTTCTCTATTTGGTGCAACCCATACGTTAGGTGAACTTGGTCAACCTATCCAGTTTGTTTGGTTCGTATGACAGGTGGGTCCCACACGTCAAATACTGGTCCATGTCCGCATGGTCAACTGGGCAACATGTGGGTCCTGTATGTCAGTAGTATATTCAAACAAGAATAACACATGTACCCGACACATATGAGGACACATCAGCAAACGTTGACATGTAGAAACGATATGTAGACGAAATCGATGTTGTGGCTGACCGGTCATTTTAAGGCATCACGAATCAGCACTCATGGCAATTTAATTTGGTCGTAGTTTGCCAAATAAAAGGCTCCAAACCAGTCATATCCATCTATGACCATTTTGTATCAGGACACTATGACCTTTTTGATAAAACTGGTTGTTATTTATCAAGGTTTGGAGCCTCCCAAATTCCCTACGACAAATTGGTTCAGAATGGTCATAGATCTATGACCAAAAAACCCATGGTCATTAAGAAAAGTTCAGTAGTCGGCAGATTTCTTGTAGTGAGAAAGCACTCGCACAACGTGATAATACACACAATGTGCAGAATGGAGTAGGGTGTTAGCCGATGAAGCTACGCATCGTAAACAAAGAGGAGCCCACGAAGGAATTTGTGGGAGGTAAGAGAGACCCCAAAGGATGTAGGCAACGAACATCACCCTCCACCTACGTTCGAGATTGGGGATTACCTTGTCTCGGAGGAGGCGGACCATGTCATCAGTGGGCAGTAACCTAGCTATCTTCAGGGGGCAGAGGTCCTTGGCACTACAGGTTGACCACTACCAATCGCCAAAGGTCTTCCTATTCCCAGCAATGTCGACAACCTTCTTCACATCAACGTGTTCTAGAAGCAGCGCCCATGATCTTCTTTAGATTCCCCATTGTTGTGTCTAGGAAGTTACTGGGGGGAACTTTGAGAATATCCAGTGTAGCAGAAGCACTGGATATGGTGGACAGTGCAAGGAAGAACACAATGGTGGCGAGAATGAGGAGAAAAGAAGATCCCACTATTCCTTTTCTTATAATACTGATGGGATTGGTCGTGGCCGTCGGATGTATTTTGTGGCCATGTGGTACGCATCCGTGGGGACACGTGGAAACATGGGGAGCGAACTATCGCCCCATTAATCCCACCTCATAAAAAACAAAGGAAACCGCTGGCAAACCCTAGTTTTCATGCATTGTGCAGTCAAATCTGGTCAGCTTTTATGGCAGGCACACTATTGTGTCCCATGAGCTGCTCAGGCTAACACTTGAGTGCACTAGATGTCATCCATGATGTTATCCACCTCTTCAATCAATCAGGTCCTCTAATAGGAGTCAACAGGAAATGGGCTACGCCTACAGACACGTCGAGTTGAGTATCTCCTCAGAAGACTACCTTGGTACCATGAAAGAACGAGACTATGCTTGGCAACAAGTTATCCATCATATCCTCGGGGGCTACTCCCATCGGGAGCACTAGTCACGCACTCGATATAAATGTCTACATCCGTGGTGTCGACTGATGGTCACATGAAACTACAAAGAAACTCTGACCTAATGTACTTTCGGGTCGGTATCTTCATCTTACAAGATTGTTGATTGTGATTGAACGATGCATGACCTACAACTTTAAGTCTCTACCCGAATCTATGATTCGGCTAGACACTCGGGGGCTATTCCCATATAGAGCGTTGGTCGGGCACCCTAGAAAAACAAACATGCACAGTTTGTCTATTATATTGATTCCGTCCACAACGTTGACTCCTTACTTTCAACAGTCGAACACTTGGCAGCTTCGCTAAAGTTATGCACCCTATACTAATGTCGAGTTAGGAGGTAAAATCTCCTCGTCTTCCCATATCACACTCTACGAAAACATCTCGATGTTGTGTCTATGGAACACAAATAAGAACTACAGATCCAATCTACTGGACTAGCAATCGCATATGTTGCGCTCTACCAGATAAATACCATGCCTATGGCCTAAACAAAATCCCGATCGATGCGTTGGGTATACACTTACCGGTTGGAGTTTGACTTAGTAAGGCCTCTACGACATAAGTCAAATTATCCTAAGACTATACTGGGTTCGAGTCCGGGAACTCGAGTCTGAGTAGGTAGAGTAGTTTTTTCCCAAGAGAATTTAGTGGGTCTCGGTCCATCGAGAGAACCATACTCATTTACCAGCATTCCTATGGCTCCTAAGTATCTACAACATATACAGACTGCTGACCTGATGTACTTCCGGGTCAGTACCTTACCTTATGAAACTTTCGACTTCGACTATGTGCTCAAGACTTCAAAGTCTCGACCCAAATCTTCGATTCGACTGGACACTCAGGGGCTACTAACATAGGTATACCCAGCGGGCACCTGCCTCTAGCCTACTTGGATCGGCCCAACAGGAGGCCCACATGACGATCTACTAAGGTCCACGAAACCTAGAATGATTCGGCTTCTATGAAGCTCATGATGATACCGAATCCCGGGTGCCTAACAAGAAGGAGATCCTGATTAGAAAAGTAGAGTTCAAGTTGTAACCGACTCAAACGGTACCCGAGACCTAGCCCCCATATAAAGCTAGCAGAGGCCACTGAGGATATCCACAATCACAACACCCATAGTTTACGCCATATCCAATCCGTGCATGCACATCCATATTGGCGATATTGTAACCTTTATCATTATCAATCAAAGAGTAGACAAGCAGGAAATAGGGTATTACCCTCTGGGTCCTGAACCTGGGTAAATCGTGTCCCCCTGTTGTTTGCTAGCCGACGGAATCACTAGCGCACATCTCCTTCCTGAAAACCCAAGTCCATCAACCATGAACATTACCGTGGAGACCCCACATCACTCGCATCTTAACCTGTTCTAATATCTTTGACATTTTCTTGCAAACATAAGCAATTTTGATGTGTTAGACTAGCAGATCATTAGCAAGGGATATGGCTTCCTAGGAGGCTAACGCCTCAAGGATAGGGGTTACAGATAGACAATGGGATAGAACTCGTTCCCCTGTATATCTTTCCTCCTCATTGTCCAAATCGCCAAAGCAACACCACCAACTTGATAAGATCTCCATGTGATAATGAGTCCATTGTAGCAAATAGCCATTGCTTAGTATGTGGTTTCTTTTTTCTTTGCAGAAGGATTTCTGGCATTAAAATAAACATACGATAGTACAAAGTACCATAAGAAAAATGAAAATTACAACGAAATCCTCGAGATGCCTTCGTCTTCAACCTCCAGACCATGTCGAGGCATGCTGACACTACTCCTCCTCCCTGAGCCAGACTAACATTGTTTGCTGCAGACAGGAAGTCACTGAATGGGTCGAGAAGACCACATCCGTCCTGGAGACAAAGAGGAAGTAGTAACCGTCGATGAATCTCCTTGACGATTTGTAGATCCCCACAGCCAGAGAAAATCCCCTTGATAAACACACTGAAAGAGCATGTGGGTCCTCATGTGTGGTTTTGGTAATTAATGACAATCTCTATGGATTAATGTTTGCATTAAGTTTCACTTGTAGGATTTGTCCATTGGCTTCGCTTGGACCATGTGTTGGATCCAAGGTGGAAGAAATAGAATAAGAAGCATTGTCCAAGGGCCTTGGGGCTTTTGGAGTCATATGAAGTTTGAAGAAATGTTGTGCGAGATCAAGATGCGCCATCTCTAGAAGATCTCATTTTTGAAGCTTGCCATTCTTGGTGGTCATGGATCAATGAAGACAAGGTCAAAGAAGAGGCTTCCCCATGGTGTATGGGGGAGCATATGTCAAGTCTTCATCAAGCGAGTGCGTGCAAGAGAAATCAAGAAAGGTGTCCATCTTGAGAAGGACAAGGTCATCTACATCGTGCTCAAGTGGATTGCTCAAGGAAAAGGTATATTCTTGATAGGTTTTCCCTTTTGCCGGTCTCTTTTTGGTAGTTGGGAGACAGGGTTTAGGATAGATCACCGTACTATCAAGAAGGGCTCTCGAGTGAGTAACTCGATCATATCATTCAGAGAGATCTCAAACCATTACATTCTTAGCATCATATTTCTTGGTTATTTGTTGGATCTTAGCCATGTTTGGTTCTAGAGCTTGTGTTCATTACAAGATCCAGTTCTTCAAAAACGGATCTCTCTTTTATATCTTATTACGGTTTTAATCTTGAAGGTTTTCTAGATCCCCTTGATACATTCTCACTTGGTGGTATCCAATATTTTTGTTGCGTAGCTCTTATTGTCCTCTTTCCAACAAAATTGGTTTCGGGTCAATCGGACTTACCAAACTCTAGATATTGCAATCTTAAGTTAGCCCTATTATTTTATTTTAAAATAAAAAGAACAAGGGGAATCTGTTGGGCCAGGCGGTACTACCGGTTATAAATACTAGATGCACCTAAGGTGCGCGCCCTCCCCCCTGCCTCGCCCGGTAGCCCAGGTCCAGTTGTACCAGTCCAGCGCGGTACTACCGCCTGTTAGGCCGGTACTACCGGGCCGGCCCAACCGCTCTTTCCTCTCCTAGCCGCTGCTGCTCCTCTTGGGCCTCGCTCCCGCGCACACGCTCCCACCGCTCGCCCGCTAATCCTGCGCTCGCCTCGCTCGGCTCCCTCGCTCGGCTCCCTCGCACATGCCCCGCCTCTCCCCGATCCCCTTCTCGCTCGCCCGCCTCTCCCACGCTAGCGCTCGCTGCTCCTGATCCCTTGTTGCTCGCCTGTGCGCTGCTTGCTCCTGGGGCTGTTGGGTCCGGTAGTACCGGCCCAACAGCGGTACTACCGGCCCAGGCCAAAAAAAAGCCCCAACAGGCAGAAATCTAGCCCCCCTTTATAAGCCTTTCTCCTTCTCCTTTTTTGCTAGATTCTTCTCCCTTGTTTCTTCTCAAGCTTTACCCCATTATTTGACATCTCTTTGAGCTTTATTTCAACCTTCCCCTCCAATGATTCTTGCACATATTTGAGAGGAAGATTCAGGAGATCTAGATCTACATTTTGACCGAACTAAATCATCTCCTTGTGAGTGAATCTTTGGGATCTAGATAATGGGGGATTTTGGGTTCTCCTTGTGTTCTTCCTCTCTTGTTCCCCCAATTGTTGTAGTAGCCTTGTTGGAACTTGAGAGTGAAGGATTGGGGCATCTTTGTGGTGTTCTTGCAATTTGCATTAGGTGCATCGGTTTGAGTTCTCCCGGAGGATTTGGTTGGTGAAATCAAGAAGTTTGTCCCTCTTGGGTTCTTGGAACCCTAGACGGTTGTGTGGCCTTTGTGGCGTGTTCTTGGGGCTTTCAATTAAGTTGTGAAGCTCTCCCCAAGATTGAGGCCTTGGTGGTGATTATTGGGAGCCTCCAATTAAATTGTGGAGATTGCCCCAATCTTGTACGGGTTTGGTGACCGCCCTCAAGTGTCCCATAGTGGAACAGGTGCTTGCCATGTGGTGGGTGCTCGAGAGAATAGGGTGAGGCCTCTTGTGGCGTTGGTGGTCTTAGTACCGCCCACCCCTCCAACAATGCGTACTCCCTTGTTGGGAGGAACTCGGTAAAATATCGTTGTCCCCGCATGCCTCGGTTATCTCTATACCTGAGCTATTTACTTATGCACTTTACATTGTTATAGCCTTCGTGCTTGAAGTAATCTATCTTGCTATCACTTTGTTACTTGTCTTCCTTAGCATAAGTTGTTGGTGCACATAGGTGAACCTTAGTATATCTAGGATTTGTGATTGACAAAAGAAAATGCTAGTTTTATTCCGCCATTGTTAAGCCCATCTCGTAAAAGTTTTAAACCGCCTATTCACCCACCCTCTAGGTGACATCTGTGATCTTTCACACATCAACTGCCAAGATCCGAAGAGAATCAATAGATCTGACGATGCTAACCCTTACGAGCCCTTCGTTGAGTCCAAATCAGACACCCACGAGGTAGGGAGAGGCCGGAGATACCTTATTCCAACACAGCATCGTCGCCACCACCTCCCCGATGCCGCTATGGAGATATAACCAAGAGAAAAAAGACCTATAAGAAAGAAAACAATGAAGAGGACGGGTCCCCACTCCTCTATCCACCGGCATGGCTGTCGGACGGAGGGGGGGAGGGGGAACGGAAGGTTTGGATCTGGGATGGTGGCGGCGTGAGAATAAAAGAAACGCGTGTATGTTTTGTGTGTCAAAAGTAAAGAACTGCATTTTCTATAACTATTAGTGACAAGGGTTAAACTCATCAATGCCCATTGTTATGGACTTGGGTTTCTCGATGGAACAGTATGCTGGATCATCTTTTCATATACCATACGCAACTCTACACAATGCAGTTGAGCAAATAATGTATCCATGAGGCCTAAGCGCCACAAATAGCCCAGTCGCTCTTCGCTTCCATATTTTGTGGACGTAAAAGATAAATTAAAGGCAACAATTGTCCTTGAGCTAGATGCTTCGACTTAGTCATATTTCGGCTTAATCAAGATGGTATTAAAGGCTTAACTAAGGAATACACTAATGAGGAGATTAAGGCAGGCCTATTCCAAATGGTCCCGACCAAGGCGCCGGGACCTGATGGATTCCGAGCGCTTTTTTATCAAACACACTGGGATTTCCTTGAGACGGAAGTGTGTGAAGCTATCAGAGGGTTTTTGCATGGCGGTTCTTTACCAGAAGGCTTTTTTGATTCATTTATTGTCTTGATTCCAAAGGTAACGAACTCATTGCACTTGAAGAACTTCCGACCCATCAGCTTATGCAATGTGCTTTATAAGATTGCATCTAAAGTTCTTGCTAATCGGTTGAAGTTGATTTTACCGTTTGTTGTATCTGAAAATCAGAGTGTGTTTGTCCTTGGAAGATTGATCACGGACAATGCCCTGATTGCTTATGAGTGTCTCCATACCATCAGACAACAACGTGTAAAACGGTCATTCTTTGCACTCAAAGTTGACATGATGAAGGCATATGACAAAGTGGAATGGAATTTCTTATTGGGTTGCCTTCAGAAGCTTGGTTTTAATCAAGACTAGATTGACACAGTTATGAGATGTTGTGTCACTTTGGTGAGGTATGTAGTGCATGTCAATGGAGAGCTTACTGAGCCTATGATCCCAACTAGGGGCATCAGGCAAGGGGACCCCATCAGCCCCTACCTCTTTCTTCTCTGCACGGAAGGATTGTCTTGTCTCCTACAATGAAGGGCGGACCAAGGCGAGTTACAAGGTATATCTAACGGTAGAACTAGTCCTCCTATATCACATTTACTGGTTGCAGTTGCTCATAGTGATGAAAGAAGCGTGGGTGCTCTTCAAAGGACTTTGGAAACATATTGTGAGAGTTTTGGGCAGAAAATCAATCTTGAAAAATCCTCGGTCTTCTTTGGTTCTCATTGCTCTGAGGCTATCAATGCTAAGGTGAAGCAGACACTCAACATTACATCTGAAGCTCTGCACTTGGTATGCCGACTGAAATTGGACGATCTGCGGTGAGCACGTTCCGATACTTATTCAACCGTATGTGGAAACACATGAACGGTTGTGCCGGGCGTCCCCTCTCAAGAAAAGGTAACGAGATTATGCTCAAATCGGTTATACAAGCAATACCCACACATGTGATGAGCTGTGTTTAGTTGCCCATCTCCACGTGTGATTCTATGAGGAAATATATTGCTAATCAATGGTGGGGTTACAAGGAGGGGAGGAGGATGTTGCATTGGCGTTCATGGGAATAGCTCTCAACGCCAAAATACCTTAGGGGATTAGGTTTCTGAGATATTTTACTGTTTAATCAAGCCATGATGGGTTGGCAATGTTGGAGACTGATAACTGAGCCTACTTGTCTATATGCAAGGGTGCTGAAGGAAAGATAGTTCCCTAATTGTGACATCCTGGATGCGCCACAACCTCTCTCTTCATCATATACTTGGCGCAACATTCAGTTCAACATGAAGTTGGTCAAAAAAGGACTACTTTGGGGAATTAGTAATGGGAAAGAAACAAAATTCTTGACTGATCCTTGGATCCCTGGAGTCATGCCATACATGCTACGACCTGTTGTTCCCATCTCTCATACCCAAATGGTGGACTCCTTAATTCTGTATGACACCAAGGCCTGGGATCAGGAACGTGTTCAAACCATTTTCAATGAGGCTACTTCTAGCAAGATCCTTCATATGTGTCAACACCTGGATTTTTAAACCTAGATGCCTGTTATGCCATACCTCACAATCCCAGGATTACCATTTTTGCGAGACATAACAGAATGGGTACCATAGTACGTCATCCATTACAAACCATATAAAGGTCTTACAAATAAAGGATCTCATGATCCAGTCTTAATACAATCAATGCAGCGGAAATTAAACGTAGTAGGGGCTCCATCTTCAGGGTCACAGGCAATGCGGACGATGGGAGATAATCCTAGTTGTCATAGATCTCCTACTGTCCATCTTCCTGGTAGTCCTCCTCATAGTCTGGCCACGGGAATAGCCAGGGACAAATCCATGAGTACTCTTTAAGTACTCGCAAACTATCACTAACAAGGAAAGTAGTTCTAGTAGGAATCTTAAGCTCTAGGTTTATTTGCAAAAGCCAGGTTTATTTCATAAGGGGTTCAAAAGTAAAGAACCTAATTTAATTTTCTACATCACCTAAGTGGGAACCTAGTTTTCATGTCCACAACCCTGTTGTGGTCAAGTCAAGGTCATAGTTCAATTCACAAGTCATTTTTTAAAACATCTGACAACGGAACAGTATGGCCACTCCAACTGTCCATAACCGTGGACGCATCTATTCGAATAGTTTGACACTCTGCAGAGGTGGTACACTTTCACCACAAAATTCGATACATCCGTCAGGGATAACCCTGAATCATCATACTTAGTATGCGGATAATCAATCATAACCTTTCAATTACACACTATAGTATAGGCACCTCCCCTATGAGCTTGGCCTCCTAGCCATGGCCATCTGCCATCCTGGGCACTACATAGGTGGACATTCACATTCACGAGGTAGCCTCATCTCAACCTCTTTCCGCAAGGGAACCCATACTAAGGAATATAAACTTCCAATTAAGCCCTACCCAATTCAGGTATTGTGGTTGTACGGTAAAATTGGAATGGTATCGCATGCGAACCCAACCATCAGTTTTTATCAAAACCAAGGCTCATGCCTCAAGAAGTTTCATCATCAAATCATTTTGTGTTCATAGCACATGTCAAAACATTTCAATAGAATGAACCATCATTCCAAGGTTTTCATAATCATTTTCTCCAAGTATTCCCATCTAAGTGATCAGTAGTAGTTTAGCACTAGCAACTAGCAATGAGGGTATCACTAAGAAGGGGTACTAATAAGGTGTAACTATCCAAATCTAGTTTTATGCCTTTGATGGCATCTAAGTATAACTACTTAGGCCTAGTTTTATACTCTTTATGGCATTTATCCTATTTTTCCAATACTCACAATTCACTAACTAAAGGTAAAGAACTTTGGTAAAAGTAAAAGAATAAAGCTTGCAAGTAAAACTCGGGATTGGTATAATCAAGGTTGCATAACCAAAGCATGCCTAATGCATCTTGCATAGGTTATCTTGCAAGGGTGGCTTGCATAGTTAACTTGTAGTGTTAGGCTTGCATAGTTAAGCTTCCAATTAGTGATGGCTTGCATAGGTATGAAACTTGCAAGTGTTAGCTTGCCTTGTGTTGGGGATATACTTTCCGGGTATCCTTACAGTTCCTCACTGACTAGGGTGGCCCACTTCGGGTTAAGAGTTTTGCTTCACGGGCGGCCCAGTCAGGGAGAAGAGACGGAGTCCAGTTCGGCTACGGGAAGGCCCAGAAGACTTACCGACATAGGCCCATAGTGTTACTTGTAGTTCAAGATGTACTTTGTAACCGACTCTTAGTCGTAGCCGGATAGATCTCTCTTGTAAACCCTAGGCCGGATATCTATATAAGCCATCCTAGGGAGAGCTTTTAGGGCAACTACCACCAGACAATAGTCTACAACCTCAACTCGCACGGGCGATACCCTTGTAACCCATATTCCGGCCATGTCGTATTACTGGATTGCTAGCAGGAGTAGGATCCGTCCAAAGCCGGCGGATTCGAACCTGGGTAAACTTGTGTGCTCACCATCCCGGGACACCGTACGTCTCACACCCCTCTCTTCCACATGCCTCGAGGACCCCCTCATGGCGTACTTGTCATCAATCCGACGACAGTTGGCACGCACCGTGGGGCAAGTGAGCTTCGGATCTGCATTCCGAGCGGAATCTGCAAGAATTGGAATCGGCGAAACCATCACCGTTGGTCGCATCCTCTACGCTAGTGATGTCCCTCTCATCGTCCTAGACGAGACTTGGATTCTGGCTAGGGAAGCCGTGACCACCTACACCATCATGTCTTTCGGCGAGATCGATGTTTACATCGGTTTCGCTGAACCTGCCCAACCCACCCTAGCGGTGATGATAGAGGCAGAAGAAATTTCTGGGTCCCCCCTATCCGCGGAGGCGGCAGAGTTCTGGATCTCAAAAAACCCTAATCCCACCCAGCCCGCACCAGTTGCAGAGATAGTGGAGAAAGCTGAACCTGAGGCAGATCTCGCGGTGCATGTCAGATCTGGAGTGGATCTCCCTAGCGAGTACGAATCCCAGATCGATCCACCTGCAGAGGTTGAAATCCAGGAAGAGCAAGAAGATAACTCTAGTTCTGGCTCTGATGACGCCGGGACGGACAGGCCCTTCCTAAGATACACACTAAGGCGCATGATGATGCAAAACTCAGGCATAGACGCAATCCTCGAGACCATCAGGTGTTTCGACGAAGCCTACTATGAAGACCGTGGTTATCTCAGGAAGCGCACATCGCACTTTGTCAGATATGTGGGATCCGGATCCGGCTCCGCCGATGCTAGAGACAACACCGACTCTATGCTGGAGGCTATCGGAACAAGCGTCGAATTACCAGCATCTTCGGATGACTCCATGATATCGGTAGATTTCCAGAAGTTCTCTGTGGAATATGAAGAGGAGATTAACTCCACAGCTGTTGCAAAAGGAGAAGATATGGACGAAGGATCCAGAGAAAACTCTCCCAACGCACAGGACAACATGGATCTCGGAGATGATCCCGAGAACCAAATGGCCGAAAGTACCAATCAAAGCTTGACTCCGAGAAACGGGCCCAAAGTCGTCTTTGCTACCGGCGCTGCCAAGAAGGCAAAGAAGAAGAACAAGAAGAACAAGACCCTGGCAAAATACCCTCCGGCGGAGGAGGTGATTGCCGAGGAATATGAGGAAGACTCGGATGGAGCATTGATCCCAGAAGATCCCAAAGAAGAGTCGATGGATGAACATGTGATCACTGAAGGTGCGTGTAAACTCATCGATGTTGCATTAACCACACATATTCCTACAGCTGCAGAACTCACTGCTAAAGAGCTGGATGAAAGGGCACAGGCCCTAGAAGCGCGTCGCCAAGTACTCCTCGATGAAGCCAAAAACCTTGAGGAAGAAAAGAAGCGCATGGCAACTGCGGAGAAGTACAACTCCAGGCAACATTAGAAGACCAGGAAACGTCATACACATGACGACCAATTCCTGCAGATTCACAAAGTCCTCTTTGGAGGGGAACATGGGATGCCTCGACGCGACAGCAACGGGGATTGGGTGTATCCAACTCCAGTACAAAACACCGTTGCGGCTCGAGAAATCCTATCTACTAATCCAGGCCCAGAGCAGATCCGATTAGGCATTAAACTACTCAACAAGGGTCTAGAGCAGCAAAAAGTCGCCCTGTACGGAAGCCAAAAACTGGTCTCCCATTCTGACCAATGTCGCACGGATCCGGCCTAGAATGACATAAGACCCCAACGTGTTCCGGAACAGCATCATCGTTCCGACCGTCGGGAAGATAACTACTCAAGAACCGGATCTTCGAGACAGCACCACAAAGCTGCACGTGATTGGCGTAACATTACCCCAGTTGCAGAGCAAGAGGCAATCGCTGCACTAAATCCAAAGAATCCTCCCCGGCGAGAGTCGAAGGACCACAGGGAAGAAGATAAAGAGAAACATTGGGAGGAGGACCGACAAAGAATGCCAACTCCTAGACACGTAAGCCGTCCGGCTGATGGGCAAGGGAACGACGGACACCGCGCCAAGACAAACCGGCAGGGGGCTCGTCATAATGAAGATCCTCCCAGGAACCGGAATAATGATGCTCCGGACGGAGGCCGGCGATCAGCCGGAAACAACCCAGCTGCTCCACCCTCTCCACCAAGTAGCCATCACAACGGCTCCCAAGGAGGCCAAGGAGGGCGTCGTGGTGGAGGAGGTGGTGGCAGAAGCCAAAGTCTGGCTCCAAGACACCGCAGTCGCAGCCGTCATTCGGGACAATCTTTATCCCCAAGTGACGCAAGACACGGGATCAATTCCAACATAGAAGCGCGACACTACGAAAACGATGATATATACATGGGCCCAAAGTGCTTCGGACCACGTATAAGAGCCACAAAATTCCCGGAAGGATTTGCTATCTCAAGACACATTCAAGCCTACAACGGCATAGCTCGGCCAGACACTTGGCTCCAGGATTTCTTCCAAGCTTGTTGTATCGCCAAAGGCGGAAATAGCATGGTCGCAACCCGATATCTCCCACTCATGTTGCGGAAGACGGCATGATCATGGCTCAATGAACTTCCGGAGAACACCATCCACAACTGGTATGATATGCAAAGTGCGTTCTTTCGGAATTTCGATGGCACATACCGGAGGCCCTATACGGTAGGAGACCTACAGCGTTGCACCCAGAAAGCCGGAGAAACTTGCCGGGATTATCTCGGATGATGGATCGACACCAAGAACTCCTGTGAAGGAGTAAACGACCAAACTGCGATTGAAGCTTTCATTGCAGGGCTCCCAATTGGTTTACTACGTCATCGCTTGAAGTGTGACAAGGTCACTGATTTGGGACAGATGATAGAAACAGCGAGCAAGTATGCAGATGCTGACGACGACGCAGAAGGATTACTTAACGCCCTAGTTGTGCCACAGTCGGCAAAATGACCAAAGCAACAAGCTCAGAAGCGCAAGAACACCTCGGAAGAAAATCCCAACGCAGAAACGGCAGTGGTCACTGCTACTTTCGGGTCTGGAGGACAAGGAGGGCACGGCGGTGGCCGTGGATGCGGTCGTGGGACATCAAGAGTCCAGGGTAGAGGAGACCAACAACCCGGAAAAACCTACTCCTGGGCTGACATTGCCAATAACCCATGTGTGCATCACTTAGATGCTAATGGGGGCTCGTCCCACACAAACGCCGAGTTTCGTTTCAATTACGACATCAAGAAAGACGATACCGCTAGCTATAGGGCTAAGCGGAAGAAGGGAAAGAAGAATCCCGAAAAGGATAAAGAGACCAAGGAAGATTCCGAGATGGAGGAAGTTGATGCTTCAAATCCCAAGCCGGAAGGGAAAAAGAACTTCCCGACAAAGAAAGACACTTACGTCACCTTCCTCGGATCTCAACCAACTAAGGTTAAGAAAGCAGTTCTCCATGAGCTCAACGCAATAGTTCCGGTTGTCCCTCAATTTTTGGACTGGTCGGAAGTGGCAATCACCTTTGACCATGCTGATCATCCGCCTAAGTTGCACAGGCAAGGAAAATACACCTTAGTCGTCAATCCACTTATTGACGGCTATGGTTTCTCCAAGACTCTCATGGACGGAGGCAGCAGCATCAATATTCTATATGTCGAAACGCTATGCCGCATGAAGATCTCGGAGACCCAGCTGAACTACAGCTCTGTGATCTTTCACGGAGTTGTCCCAGGAAGACAAGCAAATTCCCTGGGGGAAATCACTTTGGATGTTACCTTTGGAACTCCAAAGAACTATCGGACAGAAGCACTTTCCTTCGAAGTGGTCCCGTTCAAGAGCGCGTACCATGCTATATTCGGACGTCCGGCTTGCTGGGATTTTATGGCTCATCCGTGTTACATTTACAATATGATGAAAATTCCAGGTCCCAACGGCGTGATCACCATCAGGGGAGACCCGAAGAAAGCACGAGAGTGCGAGGATGGAAATGCCGCCTTTGCTGAAGTCGTGTTGCATGCCCAGGAGTACCAGGAGATCAAGAAGAGCATAGATCCATCCGAGATGCCTGCAACAAAGAAGGAGGTGAAAAAGCCGAATGCAGAGTTCAAGGCATCCGAAGAGACGAAGAAGACACCGTTGAAGGATGATGATCCCTCCAAGGTGACCCAGATAGGCGTAGGCCTAGATAGCGCATAGGAAAGCGCGCTCGTCAAGTTCCTCCAAGCAAATCAAGATTTCTTCGCATGGCAGCCATCTGACATGACCGGAGTACCTAGGGAACTTGCCGAGCACTCTTTAAATGTAAACCTGAACGCTAAACCCGTCAAACAGTCCCTACGACATTTTGGCGACGAAAAATGTAAGTCAATAGCTAAGGAACTAGCACGGCTCGAGTTAGCCGGATTCATAGAAGAGGTCATCCACACTGAGTGGTCGGCCAATCCTGTAATGGTCCCTAAAAAGGACACCACTGATTTAAAGATGTGTGTTGATTATACTGCCTTGAACAAGGTCTGTCCCAAAGATCCGTTCGCTCTGCCTAGGATTGATCAAGTTATCGATTCTACGACAGGCTCGGAACTCCTATGTTTTCTCGACGCATATTCCGGTTATCACCAAATTCGGATGAAGGAATCTGACAAAGTCAAAACTTCATTCATAACCCCCTTCGAAACCTTCTATTTTGTTACGATGCCCTTTGGGCTGAAGAATGCAGGAGCTACGTACTAACGCACAATGTAGCGTTGCCTCCACGATCAAATCGGATGCAATGTACATGCATATGTGGATGATATTGTGGTGATGTCCAAAAAGAAGGAAACCCTAATTTCTGACTTAGAGGAAACATTTGCCAATCTATGAAAATACAACATAATGCTTAATCCGAAGAAATGCTTCTTTGGAATCCCAGCCGGGAAATTGTTAGGTTTTATCGTGTCTCAAAGAGGCATAGAGGTGAACCGAGACAAAATCAAGGCTATACTCAATATTTCCAGGCCAACTCGCCTGAAGGATGTACAAAGACTAACTGGCTGCATTGCCGCAGTCAGTCAGTTTGTAAGCCGGCTCGATGAAAGAGCCACACCACTATACAAACTCCTGAAAAAGACCAAGAATTTTGTGTGGACTGACGAAGCTAAAGCTGCACTACAAGACCTGAAAGCAGTACTCTCATCTGCTCCCATCCTTGCAGCACCGGAACCACAGGAACCGATGTTGCTCTATCTTGCTGTGACAAACAAAGTCGCCAGTATCGTCATGGTGGTGGAGAGACCGGAGGAAAATCAGGAACACTTGGTGTAGCGTCCGACTTACTATCTCAGCGAGGTCTTAACAGAATCAAAGCAGCGGTATCCGCACTATCAAAAACTGGCTTACGGTGTGTTCTTAGCATCTCGTAGGTTACGACATTATTTTCAGGAACATCCAATTACCGTGGTGAGCACAGCTCCCATGAGAGATATAATCAACAATAGTGACGCCATAGGACGCGTCGCCAAATGGGGCATAGAGCTTTCAGCTTTCGATATTGAGTACAAACCTCGTACAACAATCAAATCCCAAATCCTTGCTGACTTTGTTGCTGATTGGACAGAGACAAAGGAGAATATGACCCTCCCTGAGTCGGAATATTGGACCCTATATTTTGACGAGTCTAAGGCTCGCGGGGGCTCGGGGGCTGGCGTGGTGCTCAAATCACCCCAAGGTGATAAACTTTTATACGTGTTGCAGATTCACTTCACAGCGACAAATAATATTGCCGAGTACGAAGCACTGCTGCATGGAATACGGATTGCTAAGGATATCGGCATCCTACGTTTGATGTGTTACGGAGATTCGGATCTTGTTGCTCAGCAAGTGTCGGATATTTGTAATGCAAATAAGCACATGGCAGCATATAAAGCTGTCGTGGATGATCTATCTAAATCATTCGAAGGGTTTGAGGTTCAACACATCCCTCGAGCAGAAATGAGGAAGCAGATGCATTATCTTGGATAGGCTCTACACGGAAAGAGGTCCCGGATGGTGCTTTTTTAGAGCACCTCAAAGTTCCCTCAATAAAGGGAGTAGACGAGGAATATCCGACCAAATCCGATTCACATTTAATAGCAGTTCTGGATGTAATTCCCAGTTGGACTCAACCCTACCTTGACTATTTGGTAGATGGAAAATTACCCGAATACGAAGTTCTGAGCCAGCAGATCATCCGACGAGCAAAATAATATACTGTAGTTAGTGGTGAGCTCTATAAGAGTAGTGTGTCTGGGGTCTTTCAGCCCTGCGTATCTCCGGAAGAAGGAGTGGAAATCTTAAGAGATATCCACGAAGGTGAGTGTGGTCACCACGCTGCAGCCAAATCTCTAGTGGCAAAAGCTTTTCGACACGGTTTTTTCTGGCTTACAGCCAAGGCAGATGCCGAACGGCTAGTCAATACGTGCAAGGGCTGCCAAAAATATGCCAAACAAGCTCATGTCCTGGCTAATCAGTTGCGAACAATACCTATAACATGGCAGTGGATTTACTCACCTCTTAGTGATGGTGGATAAATTCACCAAATGGATTGAGGCTAAACCCGTCACTAGTTGTGATGGAGCAACAGCCAAAAGATTTGTCGAGGATGTTATAATCCGGTATGGTTATCCGCATAGTATTATCACGGACAACGGGAGTAATTTTTCTATGGGAGAACTTGTCGAATTCTGCAACGAACAAAATATCCATCTTGACATTGCGTTAGTCGCACATCCGCAGGCTAATGGATAAGTTGAAAGAGCAAATGGTTTAATCCTACAAGGCCTAAAACCGAGACTCGAAGCACCACTACGACATGTTGTGGGGGCTTGGGCAGAGGAATTACCTTCTGTAATATGGAGTTTACAAACAACTCCAAACAGGTCAACCGGATACACACCTTTCTTCTTAGTCTATGGCGTAGAAGCAGTTCTTCCTAGTGACTTGATTCACACTTCTCTTAGAGTGGCCGCGTATATCGAAGAGGATACCGAGATTTCTCGACAAAATGATCTCGACTTAGATGAAGAAGTTCGCATTGTTGCTGAGATGAGATCAATAGCCTATCAGCAGACGTTACGCAAGTATCATAGCCAGAGAGTCAGAAACCGATTTTTCAATAAGGGCGATTTGGTTCTCCGACTTGTGCAACAAAGAAAGCACAAACTTTCCCCGGTATGGGAAGGGCCATTTTTAGTTAGTCGAGTATTACACAATGGTTCATACTACCTAACTGATATGCGGCCAGTCAAAGAAATACCTGCTACTAAGAAGAGAAAGAGAGTTGGAGGCAGTACAAATCCGGATGAGTTAGACAGACCATGGAATATTGCTTAGCTACGTCCCTTTTATTCTTAGTTTATCCTTCTTTGTAATCATATATGTGTACATGTTCTGTGAGAAATAAAAGTTTTGGTTGTCTCAAGTTTTTTCTGAGAAGTTTTTACCATCTTATTTCCGAATGATCATGTCACTAGTCGAAAATCCCAGAATACTTGAAAGTACTTTATGCTCATGTTTGTTCTGGTTTAGATTTCCGATTCTAAAATTGATACCTTTTGGGTATAAATTTAAATTTTCTAGTCTATACTTTGGTTATTTGTCTGATTGCTGGATGCGGGTATTTTTTGAGTAGTGAATTGTTGGTACTGGAAGTTGGCTTTGTTTTCGAGTTTAAACTGGTTTAGCAATTGAGCTCCGTTGCTCGGCAAAGTTTCTGTCCTGAAAGTTGGCCGGCTCATGAAAGGGACAAGGCGGAAAGCTAGATAAATGATATGTGTAGACAAAAAAGTACAAGTGCTTATGTAAACATTTCAGGCACATAATATCAAAATCAAAACTGCTGAATAGATCAATTAAAACTTGGCACTAGCAAAAGTATCACACTACTTATTTACAGATCCATAATGTTTTCAGAATAACACATATGTTCTTTCTGATGATCTATGATGCAGGAGGAGAGGTAGGAGCTGCCGGCTCACTGGATACATCAGCCGTACCTTGATAACGATCCGAGATGTTCAAATCCGATATGGTTTGATCATCGTCGGAAACTTCAGTTGTTTCTTCGGAAGGCGGAGGTGGCGTGTCCACGCGGGTGAAGAAGGGAGTGTTGTAGCTGGTTAAATCAGCTACATGGCACCCATATTCGGCGCAGGAGTCCATGATGGCCTTGATATCTTGCTCCTGGCCGTCTTCGTCCACAGTAGAATACCCTCTGGTCACTTGCTAGATTTCCATGCTTCCATGGTGGCTCATAACCATGGTGAGAGCGTTCTGCGCTGCGGATCACGCGTAGGACATGTTCCAGTCCTGAACAAGCTATGGCATATACTTGGCCTTGTCTCGCACTTCAAAACCGTACATGCTGTGCATATCCGGAACCTTGAGAACCTCGCCAATGTCTTCAAAAGATAGGCGGAAGTCATGAAGCAAATCACCGACTTGGGTAAGCCGGTGGGTGCGAGGCTCGGCAGAGGCAGAATCCATCAAGTTCAAAGGACCTGCGCATATAATGCAAAGGATAAGTCAAATAAACCCGAACTCTAGAGAGTCGGAAGATGCAGAAAAATCAGAGAAAGGGAAACATACCAAGGATGACATCGTCGACTTTGGTCTTCTCTTCGCGAAGACTCTGGAGATCAGCCCAGAGCGCCATGGAAATGTCCTTCTCTCGGAATAACTCGTCGTTGAGATCCAAGATTTTCTTATCTTGAAGCGCAATCTTGCGATCACGCTCATCGGTGGCCATGGAGATGGACTCGAGAATCTGAGCAATGCTCTTCTCATGATCTGCCTTGAGCTTATCCAGCTCTTGGCGAAGTTCTTTGTTCTCCACCACCAAGGTCTTAAGATTCTCGGCCTCTTCGATCATGGCGCAGGGCTGTTTTACCAGTTCTGTAAGTCAAAAGAACAACAGTTCAACAAAAATTCGACTATGAAATAAAAAAGACAAGGTTTGAGTTTCGAAATGTTTACCTTCGGCCTCATCCTTGGAAACCTTCAGCTGTGCATTTTCAAGTCAGAGAGCTCTGATCTCTTTCCGCTTGTTGCAGATATTTTTTAATAATTCCTGGTTATACGAATTAATTTTCTGTAAGTCAGAATACCCAGAGTCAGAAGTCTACTAAAGACTCGTACTAATATTGTAACTAATATCAGCACGAGCCTTGGGGGCTACACTAGTTCATTCTTTGGCATCCTAAGTAAGCATAAACCCGGATTTGACTATCCAACTTCATGCTTAGGGGCTAGAGGATAGAATATAAAGTAACATAAAGGAAAAAGTGAGTTTGAATTCCGACTTACATGTTGTTCATGTGTGACCTTGCTCAAGCACATGTTCACTTCAGTTGTAACCTTCTCGGCAAGGGTGAGCGGGATCACTAGTGGAGGTGGTAATGCACCAGCTCTCAGTCCCTCGTCGCGAAGGCGGACTTGTTCTAGAAGTTCGGAGTACTTGATGTCCTCCGCTTCTTGTGCTTCTTCTTCAGCAGAAAGATTCCGGCTTTCTATGCACTACCGGGCCAAACGCTGGATTTCCTCTGCAGATTTCCGAGACAGGCCAAGTTTGGCAAGTCCCGGATTACTTAGGAGATTGTCAGCGAAGATTTCTGCCGAGGGATCATTACCCGAAGAGGGTTCACCCTTATCAAAACCTGAGTCACTCATGGTGACGTCAGTTTGCGACTCAAGGATCTCTAGCTCTACTGAGGGAGCCGGATCTTCTACAACGGTCGGAGATGGCGTAATCTCCGGCGCTGCAGAAGGCTGAGGAGCGGGAGTCGGAGGAGCCACGGCAGGAGAAGCCAGTTTGAGTTTCGACTGGCGCAGGGGCTTCGCGGCAGCATCCTTCCCCTTGCCCTTGATGAGTTGTTTAGCTCTGAGAAGAATATAGAACAAAGAACATTACATCTCAGAAGGAACTACAAGCAAAATACAAAGACCTCGTGAAGAAAGATTACCTCTTCACAACTGGCACTTCTTTGGTGCCTATGGCCAATGTCGGAGCCTTGCGTTTCCGAGGAACGACATCCAGCATTGGGATCAATTCAGCCTCATCCTGAGAAAATTCAGGAGGGTATCCTTCGATAGGAGCGAACTCCGACTCGGGGAGGTCAGCAAGCTGAAGCAGAAAAACATCTCAGTATTGCAAAAAATAACATATAGATGAGCACGAAAAAAGAGTTAATGCTGAAGTTTACCGGCACAACTGGATCTTCCGCTGTATGCATGTCCACGGACAGCTCCGGAATCTTCCTCTCGATCTGGTCCCTTATCAGCCATTTGATTTGGCATACATAGTCTTGTGGCTTTAAGGCCTTGGGGCTGATACGGAGGGAGTCATTCTTTGACGACGTGATGGAATGCATCAGTCGGTCTCCATGATGTTGTAGGGGTTGAATCCGGCGTGCCACCTAGCATTGAACTAAGTCAGACCCTTTTAGGCCCTTGTGCTTCATCAGGTATTCGATCTGTCTCTTGGCGAGAAACAGATCGTCACTGAGAGTCGGAGCGACCTCGTCCCAGGACTCTTGGGGCGTAGCAGCTCCGTTGACGAAAGCCGGCAAAGCAGTATCTTTGCCGGGAGCGGGGATATCCTTGTGGTAGAAAAAAGTAGACGACCATTGTTTGACCGACTCACTTGCCATTATCCGGGGATAAACGCGCTCACGTCTGACTAAAAAGCTAATGGTATCGGTAATATAAGGATTACCGGCAGTAATAGAATTTCTCCGAACATGGAAGTAGTACCGGAAAAGAGTAAGGCTCGGCCTAATGCCGAGATACCCCTCTCACAAAGAAGCATACGCGCTCATCTCTACGATAGAGTTAGGGGGGAGATGGTGAAGATGAACGCCAAAGTGATCTATAACCTCGGAATAGAATTCCGAGGGAGGAAAAGAAAGACCTCTGTCTAGGTGAGTGCCGAAATGCACTCGCTCGTCGGTGCGAGGGTTGGGGATGGTTTCGCCGAAGCCGCTCCGCCAGTCGCCGGCGCGGAGGAGCCCTTCATCTTCAACGACCTGGAGTTTGGGATCATCTAGGACACAGGGGATCCAAACCCCGCGGTGGCTCTCTTTCTCCGCCGCCGCTGCTGTCGTCGCCGCTGCCACTATAGCCAAGCTGGAAGACGATGAGGAAGCCATTCTTCTGGTACGCCGGTGACCTTAGGTGGATGGCGCTTGAGGTGTTTTTACGGGAGGAAGTGAAGCACTAGGTTCGTGGGAGGCATAGGGGAGAAGAAGACGACGCTGGAACTGGTGAAGAAGATGGGGGTAAGAATCCACACCACTTATACCCGCCAGGCGCGTCAAGATTCGTGCAAATGCTACAGTGAACGTGCCACGTGTCATGGAAAGAACGGGGAAACCTCTGCGCGATGATTACGCCGCCTCGATCTCCACGCACGCACGCATTGAAACGGCGCCTCGGTTCCGTGAAAGGCAGACCCACCAATGGTCGTGCTGACAGGAACTGTTTGTCAGTGACGTGACTTGACCATGGCTGGTGTCAGGCTACGTCAGAGACCAAGTTCCGGCTTAGTTTGAATTTCGAGCTGAAAATCTGAATAAATGTACCGATAGGTCCGACTTATTTTGAGACCTGGATCGTATCTTTTATTTTGAAGTTTCAGGAACCCTTCAAGATTCTGCGAGCCGAAGATCAAGCTAGATGATGATGAATCCGATTTTGGATCTTGGAGGCTTCCGGGGGCTGCTGTTGGGGATATACTTTTCGGGTATCCTTACAGTTCCTCACTGACCAGGGTGTCCCACTTCGGGTTAGAGCTTTGCTTCACGGGCGGCCTAGTCAGGGAGAAGAGACGGAGTCCACTCTAGCTACGGGAAGGCCCAAAAGGCTTACCGACATAGGCCCATAGTGTTACTTGTAGTTCAAGATGTACTCTATAACCGACTCTTAGTCATAGACGGATATATCTCTCTTGTAAACCCTAGGCCCGATATCTATATAAGCCATCCTAGGGAGAGCCTTTAGGGCAACTACCACCAGACAATAGTCTACAACCTCAACTCGCACAGGCGATACTCTTGTAACCCATATTCCGGCTCTGCCGTATTACCGGATTGCTAGCAGGAATAGGATCCGTCCAAAGCCGGCGGATTCGAACGTGGGTAAACTTGTGTGCTCACCGTCCCGGAACACCGTACATCTCACACCCCTCTCTTCCACACGCCTAGAGGACCCCCTCATGGCGTACTTGTCATCAATTCGACGACAGCTTGAGTAGTGCAGTGGTTGAAGTTCTCTTCTTCTTCGTAGTAGTAGTACTCCTCCTCCTCGTCTCTCGGGTCGGTACTAGCGTCTATAAATGAATACGAGGTACACAATCACCAAATAATACTTAACTACTTCTATTTAGCACACTAAGGCTCACACTTGATGATCTAGCATCATCACAAACATCACATAAAGTAAAGACCTAGTCTTATTTATCTTATTTTGGAAAAGTAATTTCTACTCATTGAAAACACTTAAGATTTAATATTCTCTAATTAAAATATGGGATCATGTTGACACATGTCATCACCATATATTCTAATACTTGGTAATGTGATTTAAAGTGGTGGTCACATTTTATAAAGTTTAATATTGCTATTTAATAAAATTAAAGTGGCTAGAAATGCCTATATAGCATTCTTTTAGTACTAGTCCAAAATCACTGCATGTAAACCTAAATATTTTTACATATTTAGATAGATCTTGTCAAATGTGATTTTTGAGAGTTGGAATCAACTCAAAAGCATTTATGGTTGATTTTTGAAAAATGTTTGAAGTGGAAAAAGCTTCTATCTTGTTATTTTTGGTATAAGTGATCTATAATTACAAATGGTTTGAATCCAACGGGCTTGGATAGATATTTTGAATACCTTTCTAACAAAATTGGAAAAATGCAATTTGGTTTAGTGAATCTCTTTGAATTGATTTTTGAATCTACTGACAGAATCTAGTTTTAACTAAAATGGGAAAAAGTCTATTTGAATCAATAGGCTCGGGGCGGAAAACTAATTGGACCGGCCTAGCTACGCGGAGTGCGTGCAGCGGGCTGCTGACAGGCGGGTCCTACTCATCAGCGACTCATCTAACGCGAAGCGATAATTTTCAATCTGGGTCGTGCGATTAGAGCGCGGTCGACGGCTGAGCATCATCATCTCCGTCGCACAGCTCCGGCGAGACTGAACCCTAACGCGACAGTGGGGGTACGTGGGGGCTCACCTAGGCTCCAGCTAAGGTCGGTGATGGGGGCGAATGGGGTTGTCGTGGACGGCGAGTCGAATGGTGGTCGCGGCGACTCCTGTGGAGGCTCCTAGCTCTAGTTCCTCTTCTCCTCTGCAGCGGCGGGCTCCGGTGAAATTCCGGCGGGCTGGTGCTCGCCTTTCTCCGAGGAGAGGTGTGGAAGGTGTCTGAGAGAGAGGGGAGTGAGATGGTGTGGAGAATTGGGCTGGGGTGGCCTCTATTTATACACGGGCGAGAGGTACAGAGCGGCATGGCTCGGGCTCGTCGGCAACGTCGTTGCAGTGAGCTAGCGGCATGGCTGAGGGTAGGGGTCGATGCGGTGCTTCAGGGCAATCGTCATGCGAGTGATAGCGCGGCAAGGGGCGGTCGAGAATGGTCGGGAACGGTCCGTGCTCTATGCGGGAACGGCGGCGTTCGAGATGGTGCACAGTGGCTACGGTCCGCGCAGCGGCGAACGGGCATGTCTGGGGGGTAGTTGTGGTCACGGTGAGTGCGGGCACGCGCGGTGAGGGCGAGGCGCGGCGTGTGTGCGCGTGTCGGCTGCGGCGCTCTGGCGCGCTCTCGGCATGGCAGACAGAAAGGTAGGCACGACGAATGCGGCTGGTCCACGGCCTGTCTCGGGTCAGGGGTGGACAAAGGGTGGCGGTGGTGTGGAGCCTATCTCCTGGGCGTCGTGGGAGAGGGCGGCGCTGGCTGTGGTGAGTGGGGCTTGGTCGACCGGCACGGTGAGCTCAGGCGGCGCGGCACTGGTGCAAATGGCAAAGGGGAAGTGTGTCCACTTCAATGCTAGGTGCTAGGGAAGACCAGGGGAGAGATTTAAGGCACTAGTGGCGATTGATCACTGCTCAGAACAGTTGAAGTTGGGCAGTGGTTTATCTATGTCTGCAAGGTGCTCGACCAACTGGCCGCATGAACTCAAGATTTGAATTTTTGGCTAAAATTTGGTGAGTGCTCTGAGTACTTGCTTGATAGTCTAAGGTTTCTTGGGTTTGCCAAGGTGAAATGATTTGAGTGGTTTTTGAAAAATGGTGATCTATGCATATGAACTTGATTCAATTTTGCAATGTTCTTTAAATAGATTTGGAATATGTTTCTGTTAGTTTTTAAGGTGGACTTGGGTTCACTTTTACTTGGTCTAGCAAGGGGTAAGAAGAATTGGAAAAGTTTCTGTTAGAAATATTTTACTAGGAACACTCAAAGTGGTCTAGTGGATAGTTTTGGTCAAAATGACCATTTGCTTATTTGATTCATATTTGCTTTTCTTTTCTTTTGATTTTATTTGTAAATGGCCTAGATGATGTAGTATTCATCTTTAAACCATTTCTTATCATTTGTAGCAATCAAAACATGGCAATTGCACTCATTCATACACTAATGCAATTTACCCATACACTCATATGATTTTAATAATAATTTTTTTTGTTAACCCTAAACTTAGGTGATTTGAACTTGATAATCTTGATTAATATTTTTTGGGTGTTACAATATGCCTATCAGTCGGCACGGTGGAGAGGATCAGGTGACCTGGCATTTTTCTCGCTTTGGCCAATATACTATGAGATCGGCATATCATCTGGCAAGGGAGGATCGGTTTGCTACTGACCGAAGCAAAGCTGACCAGGGATCTTCTTCAGCCACACTTGACAATGTTGATTGGAAATTATGGAAGAAACTTTGGGCCAACAAGCCCCTAGGTAAGATGATCATCACGCTGGGGAGACTAGCTCATGATTGCCTTCCTTATGGTCATCAACTTCAGAAGCGGAACATCTGTGCGGCAACAGCCTGTGTGTTCTGCACCAAATATGAAACTGTCGAGCACTCGTTATTTTTCTATCAGTTTACAGATGTTGTTTGGCAGGGTGTCAAGTCTGAACATGAGGTTCATCTAAGGAGAATTTCTTTCACCTCTTCAAAAACCTGGGTGCTGGACCTCCTTGACCACTGCTCTGATGCTCAGATCACGACGGTCGATGTAACACTATGGCATATCTGGATGCACGGAATAAGACACGGGAAGAAAAACAAAACAAAAATCTATGGGACCCAGATGCCTTCGTCTCATCTTGTTGGGGATCTATTGGGCTTATCTAAAACTAAAAATATTCTCTTGGGCTTCAAATGAAACGTTCTCTTCTTGTTTGGGAGAAGTGGCCCAATTGGGCCTGCTGGCGAAATCCGAGACGGGCTCGGTCCCAGCACGTTCCGACTCCGAGTCTTATCCAGCAGTCGACGCGGGAGAGGGCGAGCAGACAAATATAAAAGGATCGTTCTGCGCCCTTATTCCGCAGATCGAAAATCGAAGGACCCATATCAAAAAGAAAATCGAAGGACCCAGCTCCCAAATCGCCTCTGCCGCTTTCGGCGAATCCTCCAGTCCTCGTCGATGGCATCCGCGGTGGCCGTGGCCGGAGCCGAGTGTGTCTGCCCGAGCAAAAGGAAGGCGGAGGCATCCGCCGGCGAGGAGCGTGAGCGCGCCATCAAAAGGATCGACTGCTCCGACTCCGAGGGAGCGAGAAAGCTGACGCGACTGCCGCAGGAGGAGGTGGAGTGGATCCTCGCCCAGTCGAGGGAACCTGTCTACCCTCCGTTCCTGGAGCTCAAGCGCCGGAACCCGTCCCTGGTGCCGTCGCCGGAGGAGGAGGAGGACGAGGACACGATGCTCCTGTACCAGGCGGCCCGCGACTGCTACGAGTCTCGAGAGGAGTACATGGAGTTCCAGGCCTGGGTCCGTCGGGAGTACAGGTCCAAAGGGTTCGTGGAGGTCGACTTCGACTACTTCGGCGAGATCGCCGAGGCCCAGGCGTGGAGCGATCAGGCGCGGAAGGAGGCCTTCAAAGACACCGATCTCTCTTCTGACACCGAGGACGAGGACGATCCGTTCCTTACTCTGCTCAGGAACCTCCGCTGAAAATCCAGATTAGGCATCCATCCATGCGTGTGTATCAATCCGATACACGAGTTGTATTGCTCATAGCATGCCCGAAGGAGAAATAAACAGTTTAATTTGGACTTATGAATGAATTTACCAAGTTACTAATTTGCCTGTTTTAATCAGTGTGCTTCTGTTCCTAGTAAGCATGTTTTGCAGCAGCCCTTCTTACGATGAACTGCTTGGATTACATTCTCATGTGCTATGTTGTTGTGGTTAGCTTTCTTGTGTTGCTGGAATACTATTAGTTGGAGTTGCAACTTATGCAAACAAGATAAAATATGCAAAGTTAACCAAAACTATTACTCCCGAATCTAGACAAATTTCAGAACATTAATATGGATCGGACGGAGTATATACAGTTGCTGTAGAAAGAATTACTTGTACTTAGTCGAGTAAAGACCCAGAAAGATAATATTCTGATCGCTAAATCTGAAGTTTTATGTACTTGAGTAGATAGATCAAAAGGATAAACGGATTAAATGGCTGAAAACTTCAGTAGGACGGGTCACCAATTCTGACGACAGACACGAGCTCAACTCATTTGAGTAAACCACTCATTTCTATAAAAATCAAGGTGTTGTCATTTCCCTGTTACAATGTACAAATAGGACCGACGATACCACGCCATGTTGGCCTGCAGAAGTGCGGATACAAGAAACGTCCTGCCATCAGCTTAGTATTTGCTTCCTGTACAGCTGGGGCAGTGCCGCGCCGCGCTGGTCCTGAACTTAAGGTCATCGTCAACAGCCATCAACTCGATGGCAGGGCTATAAGAGTCCCAGGGATTTGAGCTGCTGGACATGCTCAGCAGGGAGTGGCGGCGGAGACCAATCTGCGTGTTCACCATCAACATCCTCTACGACGTATTCCTGGAGAACACCAAATGAGGGTTATAAACAGGAGGAAACACCATGCTTGATAAACTAAAGGGATGAGCGGAGAGCAATCCTCACCTTTGTTAGCATTCGTTTGGCCAGGATATGGTAGTGTCTTTGCCAGATCCTCTGGCCTACCATAGTTGCCACCAGAACACTGTAGAAGATGCCAACAACCGTGAACAGCCCGAGCACGATAACTCCCATTATGAGCAGCAATGGTAACCCTGCTTCACCTGCACCTCCCAAGCAACCACCGCATTCCCCAGCTGTAGTTGCACAGCCTTCAAAGCATGTGGTGCAGTCAGTCCACATGCAAAGTGTACCAGGAAGATGACAATCCGCACACATCCTGAAACGAAACAGAACTGTAAATGAAACGAGCACGTAGCATTAACAGCTTAACCAATATAGTCACTGAAATACTTGAAGCCTACCCTGGTTGGCAGCAGCAGAGACACAGTTCTCGACAAGGCTGAGCCAAGTCATTTCGCACTCTTCGGTCATAACACGTTATGAAGCAACCAGATAATCCGAGTAAAGCAAAAAACAACAAAGCTCCTGTAAGAAGAATAAAGATGCTCAACTCAGTTCAGAATTAAAACCGAATGTGCAGCATAAGGATGCATCATATATCTCAGCAACAGTGTCTTCATACATATTTAGTGACTACATAGTGCATGCCACATAGTGTAGATTATCACACAATACCTAGTATGAGTCCCTCAGCCCATAAACACAACAAATGAACGAATGCATTCGGTAGGAAGGGAAGATTAAATTTAATCAGTGTGGAGGATGGACTGTGACTCACATATACAGGGATTAGACTCCACCCCCACAACATCCAGACAACAGAATACGGTATAAATTCATTATGAAAATCATGCAAAAACATGTACAAGGTACAAGTAATAACAAAAGATAAAAATGATTAAGTAGTTTACCACATATATAATAAAAACTAACTTCGTTATCAAAACTCCAGGCCGTCCTCAACCAATATTGCTGGTACCCATCAATAAAATGTACCAAATAAGCCAATGCAGAGATGACCTGAACAAAGGAGTAAGATATACTCTTATCAATCAATGCAACATAGACAAGAGAAAAAGTGACATGGATTCTCTGAGACTTACAAACTGAACTAGAGCAAAGATGAATAATATATCTCTAGTAACAAAGAAACGAAACTTCATCGTTCGCCATTTCCTGTCAGTATGGACATGAACCCTCAAGTAATAAGGAGCCTTGCAGGTGGTGCAATGAGAAAATGCAAATCCCTCCTGTATATGACAAAGCATTAACACCGTTAGTTTCTCGCTATAAAGGCACAAGGCAGGCTTCGAATAGCTAAGAAAAGTAGATAACAAGAATGCAAAGAATCAGATCATTGAATGCTTACATATGCAACTGCACGAAGTTTGCTATTTTACCTTTTTTGTTGAACAGAGAATTCATATTTCTTAGAGTTGAAACTTGAAAGAGAAAACAATGTGTATCATACATCATTTCTACTCTAAACTATTTGATCCATCCTTAGAAGCAGCACTCTATGTCATAATCCAAATCTCCAACGTCAAACACCAACTAGCTCCCATCTACCCTTACCAAACAGCACAACTTCATTTTGACACAGACATCCCAACATCCTAACAGAAAGCAGATTTTCCATTACTACCTACCACAATTGGACCTGGGAACATCTGCCTAACAAACTGGGGCACCCATATTCTAAAAATATACAAAGGAAGAGTAGATTGTTAGCAAAGGAAAGAAATCTGACCTAACACTGCATCTTTAAATAGTTCAGACAATACAGAACCTTTGTTTTTTACCTCAAACTATACAAAAGGTCCATAGAGCAAACATATTAAAGAAAACAACCCACTTTTCAACCCTGAACTATGGCCAAAGTTCACTATTGAAACAGTCAAACAGTTCACTTTTCAATCTATCCACTTTTCAACCTCAAGCAGTTGCAGAAGTGGTTTCAACTGATGTGGATGTAACCTCAATGCCACATCACTGCCATGTTATCCAATTTTATCCTTTTACGTCTTTCTACCAATTTACCTATCATCTCTAGTAATTTTGTGTGAAAGCTACAAATCTGGATGGTATAGTTTGTTTATTTATAGTTCAGTTTTTGTCTGTGATATGCCAATCACATGGAGGACATGCGGCATCCACGTCTCCAAAAACCACTTGATAAACCATCCAAGGGTGAAAAGTGGGCTGTTTCAGCAGTTTGAGGCTGCAATTCAAACGGTTTTGGAGTTTAGGGTTTAAAAGTGAACTTTCAGCAGAGTTTGGTGTTGACAAGTGACATTTATTCTATATTGAATGAAGATAAAGTATTTACAGGTGGTATTTACAGACATTCAAGCAATACAGGACCTGATGAATGTATCTTCAAAAATATGCCGCCTTTTGCAACTTAACCAATGTCATGTCAATTTTTGGGTCAAAATATTTGTACAAGTTTTTTGTTTTGTATTTTAATAATGGATTTCTAGTTACAACAAAATGCAATTGCAATTATATAGTTTGTTTTCATCCACAGGATGCACTAATGTTGTAAATTTTAATAATTTTGTTATGTATACTGTAGTCACACATGAAGGCCCTACTGTTAAGCTTCCCAAATAAGCTGAAAACGTTGAGTGAAATAACCAATTAGCTACGAATGTTCTCTAATCTCACATGAGTAAACAATGAATGACATACTGTTAAGTCTCCCAGCAAAGTTGCCTTGAAAATTTTGATGATTTTGTTATGTGGACTGTAGTCACACATGAATGCCGTACTGTTAATTTGATATGTGTAGACTGTAGACACATGAATGCTCTGCTGTCCCTACATAGCCATCGTGAAGGGCATAACATACACACAAAACAGGGTTGTCACACACACAAAAAAAAGGGCAGTCACACAAAGCACTAATCAACAGAGAACATCTTTAACAAAAGAGAAAAGAAACAGAAGCTGGATTGGATTTTTTTAGTTGTTGCAAAATGAGTACGTTGATCATACTCATTGCCTTACCACCACATATTGATAAAACCACAAATCAGACTTAGATCCAACTGGTGACATGTATCAAACAGCCAAACAATATTACAGGAAATTCCACTGAAATAGCACCCTGATGAATCAAATACAATTATACTAGCGTTCTGCCAATTAGGCTAACAGCAACACAATATTAACTTTTGTGCTTAGAGGTTACATAGCGGTAAAACCATGCCGATATGCAATGCACCTTGGAAGACGTAAATTCCGCGAACGATAATTCCAATGGGAATGAAAATACAGCTGCAGGTTTCAGAGATGGACCAAAGATAGGAACATATTAAGATTGACTCCACTAGAAAGTCAACAGCTAATTCAATCCCATCAAATAGGCCGGGTGACTTACCATATTTTACTTGGGCAGGTTAGTTGGCTACCCGTGGTGCGTCATTAGACGACACTGACCAAACATTAGAACATACCCATGGTGAAAAGGAAACTTACCAGGTCTCCCATTTCTATGCTACTTGTCTACAATTTTAGATGATCCATGAATTGACTGACCAATAGAATGCAAACGAATCATACCTAAATGGTTACATCTAAGCACAACAAACATAAAGGAGGTCTAGCACAGCTGTAACCCTGAGTGGATCCATTGCACAATCACATCGCTCCAGAGGTCCATGATAGCATCAAGAGAGTCAAAGCGCCTACCTTGACGGCTCTCCAGTGGTCGAGGCAATCGCGGTGCACGTATTTGGACGTCCCCTTGCACTTGCACGGCGCGATGAAGTCCCTCCCTGCACACGGACACCGAGAGAAGCAGTCAACCCCTGCCAAAATAAGACCCAAGGATAACGCAGGGCAGCGGCGGCAACAGCTCGCGCGTGACGGATCCAGCCGTACGTACCGTCGGTCTCGAGGCAGATCCGGCACTGGAGCTGGTCCCCGGCGCCGGCCTCGAGGTCGATCTCCGACGACGGCGGCGGGATCAGCGGCGACGCCGCCGCGGACAGCCCCCTCGCCTTCTCCTCATCCATCGCCCGCCGCACTGCACCGCACCGAGCAAGCCTGCGGTTCTAGAAGCTTCTCGGTCCGTCCATCCGGAACCCTAACAGCCTCTCCTCTTTTTCCTCGCCTCGATGGATTCGACGGGGCGAGGAGTAGGAGTAGGAGGAGGAGGAAGGAGGGGGAGGTTGGAGCCGAGTTGTTGGGGAATAGACTAGGTGCGAAGCGAAGCGCCGAAGCGAGGTATACGTGGGCCCGGAAACTTTTGGGACGCGACGGGTGTGTACGTGCGGGTCTATGAGGCGTGGGACCCGGCCGGCGCAAGTAGCGCGGTGGGGTGGGTGGGTAGAGATGTCTACGGGTGAAATTTGACTTGGAAGCTTCCGAATCGGCTGCTAGTGGTTAGCGGAGGAGCTAGCACGAGGATGTTTGGGTGGCAGGGCGGTTATGTTTAGTATGATCTCGACGTGTTAACCGTCGGTGAGAGTTTTCTTTCATACTACAAGAAAATGATATTTTTAGACACCGAGCACGCATGCACTGTGCACATCATATTGCTTGCATAGCATCCAAAGAATAATAGACTTGTAGATAATCAAGATTGACAAAGTCTCATATGGCGTTAAGATGAAGTTCGTGGGACAGACGAGATAGTGGATTCGTTTCACTATCTGTTTGTTTTTTCGGGTAAAAAGCACCTGTTTGAATGTACTTCCCCGTTCAGAAATGTAAGATATTTTAGCTTTATAAAATGAATGTATCTAGACGTTTTTAGTGTATAGGTTCACTCCGAATCTCTACAAGCCTATACACTGAAAGATGTCTAGATACATTCGATTCACAAAGCTAAAACGTGCTATATTTCTGAACGGAGGGAGTATACATCATGAACTGGATGTTGATCAAACCTCTCCAACAAAAAAATCTTCTTTGTAGATGTAGAAGTAGCTTCTCGTTCACCTTGTACTTCAAAGTTGTAACTAAATCGAAGAAATTGTAGAGGCCAAAAAGTCAAGGTGGACTACCAACCGAAACTGTAAGTACGGAGCCACCAGGAGAGGCGATCGGAGCCTGCTAAAACCTATCTAGGGTTTCGTCCCCCTCGCCAGCGACATTGCTGGTTCGCTCTGCCTCCAGTGGCCCACGGCCTCTCGCTATCGGAGGTTTTTCGTTCTTTGTTTAGCCCGTTTTCAGTATCTTCTTCGGGGTGTTAAGGCGATGGCTACGTTCTGGAGTCATAATAAGATCCTCTCTGCTCTATCCTCACTCCGGTGGTGCGTCTAGCGCCGATGGAGATAAGATCCTCTCTGCTCTATCCTCACTCCGGTGGTGCGTCTAGCGCCGATGGAGGGCGCGTGAGGTCGTTTGTCTGTCGGGTCTCCTTGGATTCGGTCTGTTTTTGTGCTCGTTGGTTTGTTGTCAGGTCAGTCTCTTCCGATCCACAGTTATCATCATTGGCCATGGTTGGTTTGCTAGTGCATTGGTCCTTTGTGGCCTTAGCACGACGACTTCCTGTTTGTCTACTACAACAAGCTCTGGTACGACAAGCTTTGTCCGGCTCCCGTGATGGAGGGGCGAGGACGGCGGCACGTCTTCGGCTCGTAGTAGTGTTTATAGTCATCGCTAGGTGGTCCAGTGATCTAATTTTTATTACTTTTGGGTCTCTTTGTACTATTATTGATGGTTATTAAAGATCGGTGAAATTTAAAAAAAATTATAACTAAATCAGCTACACTTATTATGAATTAGAGAAAGTAGTATTTTTGACATAATCCCTTGATGAATAGAGGCAAGGGATAAATTATTTTCGTTGGGTAGGAAGAGTAAGAATAGCGAATCATTGCTTTTTTATTGCTTAATTTTAGGGTCTTTTATGTTAAATATATGAACTTGCATGTAATTTTCTTTTTTTTATCTGCGACTTTGTTGAAGTACAACTTTGTACTAAATTAGCCCGACTTATTATGAATCAAAGGGAGTTATAAAAATCAAACTTGAATTTACATAAAGCCACGCTGCTAACTGTACACATGATAAACCAATAGCCTGAGATCCAATCATGTTAAACATCCAAGAGTCCACGCTTACAACAATGACCTGATAATTAGATAGACCAACTACCGTCGCTTCCATTTGGTTGGGTTTATTTCTGTAAAACACAAAACCGTTAGAAATAATGAACTAATACTTTTTGGCACATGTTAGATTTTAGATTTTTTTCTAAATCTTAAAGCCCATATGTGTGGAAGCCGATATATGATGCAGCTATGTTGGTGGAAGCTCACGTGTGAGTGGCAAGAGAAGTGAGCGTTAAAATTTAGTCACACATGGAAAGATGAAGGAGAGTTGCACCACCTTATAAGGTGGAGTGTTTCACCACTTGGTAAGTGAACGGGAAGACAAGTGCTACACACACTCCTCCTCCGATGACGACGCCCGCCCGCCACGACGCGTGCGAGCCGAGGTTACATTTTTGTTGCTCGGGAAACTGTTATGGTTTCGATAGACGTGTCAACAGTTAGTCCGTTCGGCTCACTCCTGGATTGTGGGCCATTATAACTGATCTGAACATGTTTGATGCGGACTCGGCCCACGTTGTGTCCGTTACGGACTTTCCTGAGCGGCTCTATATAAGCACATGTATGTCTTTCACCACGCGACACACCAGAACCCTAGATTGGTCATGCCTCCTCTTTTCTTGCGTCTCCACTGTTGTCTACCCCATCCCGCGCGCCAGCGTGAACCGGCGAACGGGAGAGTAGGTCTCCGAAACCACTCGTCTTTGCGATCCTGTACGGGAGATGGCGAATAAGGTTTTTGGAAAGCGCTCTACGTGATTTCTCAATTTCACCATCATGGCTCGTCTTCCCGGTGGTCAAGCAAGAATTATGAGTCGTCTGCTACGCCATCTTCTTGAACCGGTCTCTGAAACCTCTACACCAATGACTTCTCCATCTACAAACGGTCAGTATGTGCCATGTGTTCTGATATGTTTGTTTACTATGGTTGTTATAGAGTTTGCATCACTACTATCCATGTTGATTAATACATCTAGTATGTTAGATTTTCACATGATCGTGGATGTTGTAGTCATGTTTTATATTCTAGAATTAATCATGAAAATATTACTTAATAATCCAACAAAAGCACCTAAATATATGTGCTTTTGAACAAGGAACTCTACATTAAGTGGCAAGGGGTGTACAACTTACAAAAAGGACCCTAAGGAAAAGGAAAATTACACCATGGTCCAAAACTTTTACACCTAACGCCTTACAATCGCTGACATGGGTATGCCCTATTGGTGCCTAAGATTGGCCTGTCCGGTTCAGTCCAGCGAAGACCCACAAGACAAATTGTATCGATAACGAAGCCCATGAAGGTTTGGGTGGCTTAGGCCCACAAAGGATGTAACTCCTTGGAAGATACGGCAAAGTCTAGATATAAAGTTTAAGAGAAACCCTAATCTTTAACTGACTCGGTGGTAGCCTGAGACCCGACCTCCTCATATAAAGGTTGGGAGGGAACCACGAGGAGGAGCTACTAAAACCCTAGCACAAAACACCCGCCAGATTACATCTGTGCACCATCGCCATCAAGGCACCCTTGTAACTTTTGGTTCATATTCAATCAAGAGCAGACAAGCAGGAGTAAGGTTTTTCCTCTGGGGGCCTGAACCTGGGTAAACACTATGTCCCTATGTTGCTTGCCTATTAGCCGAATGAGATCTCTAGCGCTCCCCTCTTCCTCAAACCCCAAGTCCATAAGCTATGGGCATTGACGTGTTAACCTCACTTCAACTGCAGAAACGCGATCAAGTCCTTGGGCGCCGTCGATTGCTCTCCTTAGATTCTGGCTACTGCCGCAAACGCTGGGACGGCACCACTTGGGCATGGAGCAGCGACGAACACCGGACAGAGTTAGAGAGAAAGCCTCTCTTGCTAGAGGTTGAAGACGCTCTAGCCATCATGGCCATTGAGCTCGACTTGGCCTGAATCTCGGCCAAAGGTAATGGTTACATGCCTGGGGCTCCGCTTGGGGATCGTTGGGGATGAAGAAAAGTTGCAGGGGGTCACCGGGACATCCCCTTCACCAGCCGGAACCACCATCCCAGTACCTCCCTGCTGCTCGCCCACGCCACCACGGGCGTCCATGAGCCAAGGAAGGAAGACATTCTTGTTGTTCCGTCGGTGAAGCATGAGTAGATCTTCCGAGCTACAGACACCATCCCACCCGCCACCAGCTCCCACCGGAGGAGCGTCAAACAGAGAGTCGCGCTGTAACCTCCAGCGCGCCAAGGAGTAGCTTGGCAACAGCAGGTAGGCCTGCCAGTCTTTATCGTCAAATCCTCGCCTCCCGCCACCATGGCCGGCCTGCAGAAGAGAGAACTCAGGCAGCAGCAATCCAACCCCGTCGTTAGAAGCATTTTTATTAGCCTAAGTTGGGGCCTCCTCCGCCATCGTCTTCCCGTCACCAAGCAGAAGAAGGAAGAGAAAGAGGACCCCTACGTCGCCCTAGATCTGGCTCCTCATACCTCAGGCACAACTTCTCTCTACGGGCAACGAGCCCGTAACGTGGCAGACCGCCACACACCCTATCTACAAACATGGCTCCTCCCTCTCCCTCCCACGCCCCCTCTGACAGGCGAGGCCGGCGGAGAAGGGGTAAGGAGCCGGAAGATGTTGGAGAGCTCTCAGAAACTTGCCTCTTGTTTCGTGTGAGGAAAAGGGGGAGAAGGTCATCCGTTTCTTCAAATATATGTGCTTCTGATTTTTGCTTTTGACTTATACTATCATCTAACAATATCAAGTCGTGTGTCAAAGGCAAAGACATCTATTTAGATGCTTTTGTGACTTATAAGCCAAAATCCAGAAGCCAGAAATAAGCTCAACCAAACAACCCTTGGCTTATTTTGGCTTTTGGTTGTTTGGTTGGGCTTATTTTGGCTTTGACTTATGGCTTTTGACTGGATATTGTTATATGATGGTATAAGTCAACAACCAAAAACAAAAGTATTTATTTAGGTCCTTTTGTGACTCATAATCCAAAAGTCAAAAAGCAGAAATAAGTCCAACCAGATATTTTAGCATCTCATAAGTCCAACTAAACATTTTAGCATCTCATAATGTACCCCAAATTCTCACTAAATACCGTGGCTAACCCCATAATTTGGTGTGTCCAAATACCTACGGAATCAACTAATATTATTTATGATTTTAACACTTTTCATATATGATGACCTCTTTATTTGCACTTACCGTTTCACTAGGACATTGTACTAAAGGCATCAACTCTCGATACCACTTTTAATCATTTCTTAGGCAATTTTTGAAAACATACATGACACCATAAGAAAATTGTTTACTCTTCACGGATATACAATATAAGCATCATATTGAAGAACTATGTTTCACATGAAACAACTGGTATGTTCTGAAAACAAAAAATAATTTATCAATAGGAATCGAGTCTAGTTTATTGTTCATATAGAAATTATAGTGCAACATCTCAAGGACCTTGGCATGTATAGTTATGTAGTACAAAAAGATTTAGATTTCTCGAACTTATGTAGTAAGAAGAATATTTAAAGTTGTTCGCAATTAGAGTGTAGAGGATTCAAAGTTCCTGATAATGTCTCATCATTTGTGCTTAGCTATGGCATGTTGCCTCTACTAGGCCATAACCCTGTCTTCCGACTGACCACTGCCACCAGGTCTTCAATCTCCCACGCCCTCAACACCGACTATTAATCCTCCAACACTCATGTAATTATGTTTTCAAATTAAGCAGGGCAACCATTTGAAGGTAGTGTTATCACTTCTTTATTTGCAATAAACAAATCATTAATAGTTTTCTTGTAGGTGTCTAAACTTAGGTTCATTCTGTTTCATATGGTTTTATAGATGGTATTGTCACCAAGCAAAAAAATTGGCCTCCTTTTCTACAGTATCATGTTTATTCTTATTAAACCATGTGATGGAGCTCAATACTGTTGCAAGAAGGACTCTTATTATGTTCAAGAGGTGAGGTATTAAAGCGAGATTCCAGTAAATATCCCTATATGGGTTGAGATCTACTTGACGTAGGTATAACTTATCAGGTTTTCATGATTGGTATAGCTGGTACGCATCTAGACTACGGCCCATAAAGCCCACAAAGAACCAAGAGTCCTGGAGGCATCCGAAGTCCAGGAACCAGACGTGATGGTCAAGGCAGAAGCTTAAACTGACATAATCATAGAGTATTTACATCTTGTAACCGATATGTATTGGACTCTGAGACCCATCCTCTCATATAAAGGCTGGGAGGAGCCAACGGAGAGGGCACCGTAGCTTTGAGCAAACCATAACCCTGTTGGAATTATGCCCTAGAGGCAATAATAAAGATATTATTATTATAATTATTGTTCATGATAAAGTTTATATTCCATGCTAGAATTGTATTAAGCGGAAACATTAATACTTGTGTGGTTTGTGAACAACGCCGTGTCCCTAGTACGCCTCTATGGACTAGCTCATTGATCAATGATGGTTAAGGTTTCCTAACCATAGACATGAGTTGTCAATTGATAATGAGATCATATCATTGGGAGAATGATATGGTGGACAGACCCAAACTAAGCGAAGCAATTAGATCGTGTCATCGTGTTCGTCTTTGCGAAGCTTTTCTTATGCCAAATATTGTATTCCTTAGACCATGAGATAATGCAACTCCCTGGTATCGGAAGAAAGCTTTGAGGTCATCAAACGTCATCCTATGAGAGGGTGATCATAAAGGTGTCTCTCAGGTGATCGGAAAGTATCTGTTGGGTTGTATGTATCGAGATGGGATTTGTCCCTCCCAAGTCGGAGAGATATACTTCGGGCCCACTCGGTAATCGATGTCAACACCGCTTGCAAGCATGTGGTTAAGGAGTTAATCACAAAGTGATATCGGATTACGGAACGAGTAAAGTACTTGCTGTGAACGAGATTGAACTAGGTATGACGGTACCGACGATCGAATCTCGGGCAAGTAAAATATCGCGAGACGAAGGGAATATACATATGGGATTGATTGAATCCTGGCATCGTGGTTCATCCGATATGATCATCGATGAATGTGTGGGAGTAAATATGGGTGCCCAGACCCCGCTGTTGATTATTGATAGAAGATCATGTCTGCATATTCTCGAACCCGCAGGGTCACACACTTAACGTGTCTCGACGCTAGGATAGATTGGATACTTGGTTTATGAATTTTTGTTCGGAGTCTCGGATGGAATCCGGGACATCACGAGAGGTTTCGGAATGGTCCGGAGAATAAGATTCATATAAGGCAGTGCAGTTTTTGGAGTTCGAAATTGTTCCGGATTAATCGGTATTGTACCGGAAGCTTCTAGAACCTTCCGGAAGGGGGCCAACGTGGTCCCACCTTCCGGGAGGGGGCATGGGCCTATGAGGGAGTGTCCTGGCCGCATTGGGCCAGGGGCACAAGGCCCCATAGGGCCTAGCCGATTCTAGATAGATTTAACTCGTTTAAATCTCGGGATAGAATTTCTGGATAAGGGAGAGTTTAAATCGTTTAAACTAGAGATAGGCTTGGAGGAGGGGATAGGGCTGGCCGCCGCCACCCCCTCTATATATAGAGGGCTGGTGCGCCCCCTCCCCCACACACACACCTTCCTCCAAGCCCTAGCTGCCCTGCTGCCCTTCCTCTCTCCCTCCCGACTGTTTGTAGGCGAAGCCCTGCAGCAGAAATTCTCCACCATATACACTACGCCGTCGTGTTGTAGATCCAATCCATCTCTCCACCATACTTGCTGGTCCGAGGAAGGAGGAGACGTCGAGGTTCTGCACGTGTGCATCTCACGGAGGCACCGCCACTTGTGGTGCTAGATCGGATCGGATCGCGAGGAGGAGAAGCGAGTACGACTATATCACCCACGTTCCGACGAACGTTCCGCTGTGCGAATCTTCAAGGGTATGAAGATCTAATCCAATCTCTCTCGTTGTTTGCATCTCCTAGATTAGATCTTGGCTTTCCCTCTGTTCGCTTCCGTAGAAAATTTTGATTTACTATGCTGCGAAACCCTTCAGTGGTATCAGAGCTAGATCTATGCGTAGATGTGATTCACGAGTAGAACGCAACATGGTTGTTGCGGGCGTTGATGTTTTCTGTTGCAAGCCTCTTGTTTGTGTTCTTCTTATGACGCGGGATAGTGAGATTGAAGCGGTCCAGGCCAACCTTACGCGACGTCGTTCGCGAGACCGGCTCCGCACTTGACGTGTGGCTTGTACCACACATGCGGCTGGTGGATGTCAGTTTCTCTCACTATAGTTGTCATGGGATTAACACCGGAGTTTGGCAACCATAGTATCACCGTTGTGGCTTTCCGTAGGTAAGAATCGTTCTTAGCATCTACTCCCATAAGCCACGTAAAATATGCAACAACAAAGTAGAGGCGTCTAACTTGTTTTTGCAGGGAGTGTTTTCTGTGATATGGTATGGCCCAAGATGTGATGTGTATAATGTATGCGATGATCATGTTTTGTAATGTTTCACGACTTGCATGTCGATGAGTACACAACCGGCAGGAGCCATATGGTTGTCTTTATAACTGTGTATGACCTGCGAGTCAACTTCTTATACGCCATGTAATAGCTTTACTTTATCGCTAAGTAGTTAGCAATAGTTGTAGTTGCTATTCGTGGTGGAGGCAATCATGGTGGAGTGATGGAGATCATGCCGGAACGCACAAGATGGAGATCATTGCGCGAAGATTGGCTATACCATGTCACATAAAGTTATATGCATGTGATGTTTATCCTTTTATGTATCTTATTATGCTTAGATCGCGACGGTAGCATTATAAGATGATTCCTCACTTAAAGATCAAGATAAAAACTATGTTCTCCCCAAGTATGCACCGTTGCAAAAGTTCGTCGTGTCCAAGCATCACGTGATGATCGGGTGCTATAGACTCTACGCTCACATACAACGGGTGCAAGCCAGTTTTGCACACGCGGAAATACTTGGGTCTAACTTGACGAGCCTAGCATGTACAGACATGGCCTCGGAACACAAGAACCGAAAGGTTAAGCATGAGTCATATGAATGATATGATCGACACTTCGTTGTCCACCATTGAAGCCACATCTCTTCTCGTGAAGATCGGATTAGGTGTGGTGAATTTGGATCGTGTTCACTAAACAACTTGAGGGATGTTGAATTTAGTGGGAGTTCATCTAGTAATTTGATTAAGTTGAACTATTTATCATGAACATAGTCTAAATTGTACTTGCAAATACTGTAGATCACATGGCCAAGTCCAACTTCAACTTCAACGTTTTTGCTGAGAAAGAAAAGCTTAGAAACAATGGGTCTAACTTCACCAACTGGTTCCGCAATCTAAGAATCATTCTGTCTGGCGGACAAAAGGACTATGTCCTTGGGAAAGCGTTAGGTGACCCCCCAGCTGCAACTGCGCCGGCTGATGAGAAAGCTGTCTATCAGTCACGCAAAGATGATTATGGGGTGATTAAGAGCACCATGTTGTTTGCTATGGAACCGGAACTTCAAAATCGTTTTGAAAGCTATCCCGGGCCCTTTGAGATTCTCGAAGAGTTGAAAACCATGTTTTAGACTCAGGCCCGTTCTGAGAGATATGAGATCTCCGAGAAGTTCTTTAACTGCAAGATGGAGGAAGGGAGTTCCGTTAGTGAGCACGCCATTAAGATGTCGGGCTACACTCAACGCCTTGAGCAACTGGACTGCAAGATTCCAGAGGAGCTCAAGATTGACAGGGTTCTGCAATCACTCCCTCCCAGCTACAAAAGTTTTGTAGTGACTCATAATCAGATTGGTTCCACTGATACGATCACCGAGCTCTTCGCAAAGCTGAAGGCTGCGGAGGTGGACATCAAAAAGGATAATCATGTGTTGATGGTCAACAAGCCCTCCTTTAAGAAAGTTAAAGGTGCAAAGAAGCCCTTCAAGAAAGGCGGCGGCAAGCGCGTTGCCCTGCTGAGAAGAAGCTCAAGTCTGGTCCTAAGCCGGACACTGAGTGCTTCTATTGCAAGGACAAGGGTCACTGGAAGCGCAACTGTCCGAAGTACTTAGCGGACAAGAAGGCTGGCACCATCAAAGGTATATTTGATATACATGTTATTGATGTTTTCCTTACTAGCCCTCGTTGTAGTGCCTGGGTATTTGATACTGGTTCAGTTGCTAATATTTGTAACTCAAAACAGGAGCTACGGAATAGTCGACGGCTTGCGAGGGATGAGGTGACGATGCGCGTTGGCAACGGATCAAGAGTTGATGTGATGGCCGTCGGCACGCTCTCCTTAGTTTTACCTTCGGGATTAGTTTTAAACCTTAATAAATGTTATTATGTGCCTGCGTTGAGCATGAACATTATTTCTGGATCGTGTTTATTGCAAGACGGTTATTCATTTAAATCGGAGAATAATGGTTGTTCTATTTATATGAGTAACATCTTTTATGGTCATGCACCCCTTGTGAATGGTTTATTTCTTCTAAATCTCGAAAGGGATGAAACACACATCCATAACATTGAGGCTAAGAGATGCAAAGTAGATAGTGATAATACTACTTATTTGTGGCACTGTCGTCTAGGTCATATTGGTGTAAAGCGCATGAAGAAACTCCATTCTGATGGACTTTTGGAGTCTCTTGATTTTGAATCATTTGACACATGCGAACCATGCCTCATGGGCAAGATGATCAAAACCCCGTTCTCCGGTATGATGGAGCGAGCAACGGACTTGTTGGAAATCATACATACCGATGTATGCGGACCGATGAGTGTTTCGACGCGCGGTGGATATCGCTATTTTCTCACTTTTACCGATGACTTAAGTAGATATGGGTATATCTATTTAATGAAACATAAATCTGAAACGTTTGAAAAGTTCAAAGAATTTCAGAATGAAGTGGAGAACCATCGTAACAGAAAGATTAAGTTTCTACGATCCGATCGTGGGGGCGAATATTTGAGTTATGATTTTCTCACGCATCTCAAAGCAAGTGGAATCGTTTCACAACTCACGCCACCCGGAACACCACAGCGCAATGGTGTGTCTGAACGCCGGAATCGAACCCTATTAGATATGGTCCGATCGATGATGTCTCTTACTGATTTGCCGTTATCATTTTGGGGTTATGCATTAGAAACCGCTGCATTCACTTTAAATAGGGCTCCATCTAAATCCGTTGAGACGACACCGTATGAACTGTGGTTTGGTGCTAAACCTAAGTTGTCGTTTCTTAAAGTTTGGGGATGTGAAGCTTACGTCAAGAATTTAATGCCGGACAAGCTCGAACCCAAAGCGGAGAAATGCGTCTTCATAGGATACCCTAAGGAAACTATTGGGTATACCTTCTATCACAGAACCGAAGGCAAAGTGTTTGTCGCAAAGAACGGTTCCTTTCTTGAGAAGGAGTTTCTCTCGAAAGAAGTGAGTGGGAGGAAAGTAGAGCTAGACGAGGTTATTGAACCTTCTCTTGAATTGGAGAGTAGCGCAGCACCTGAAATTGTTCCAGTGCCGCCTGCACCAACAATAGAGGAAGCTAATGACAAGGATCATGAAGCTTTGGACGATGCTGCTACTGAACGTCGCAGGTCGACAAGGTCGCGTGCCCCTCCTGAGTGGTACGGCAACCCTGTCTTGACTGTCTTGTTAGTAGAAGACAGTGAACCTACGAACTATGAGGAAGCGATGATGAGCCCAGACTCTGAGAAATGGCTAGAAGCCATGAAATCCGAATTGGGATCCATGAGCGAAAACCAAGTATGGACTTTGGTGGACCCTCCTAGCGACCGAAAGGCCGTTGAGTGCAAATGGATCTTCAAGAAGAAAACGGACGCGGATGGTAATGTTACCGTCTATAAAGCACGGCTTGTTGCGAAAGGTTTTCGACAAGTTCAAGGTGTTGACTACGATGAGACTTTCTCTCCCGTAGCGATGTTTAAGTCCATTCGGATTTTATTAGCAATTGCTGCGTTTCATGATTATGAAATATGGCAAATGGATGTCAAGACTGCTTTCCTCAATGGCAACATTGATGAAGAGTTGTATATGATGCAACCCGAAGGTTTTGTCGATCCTAAGGATGCTGATAAAGTATGCAAACTTCAGCGTTCCATTTATGGACTGAAGCAAGCATCTCGGAGTTGGAACCTTCGTTTTGATCAAGTGATCAAGAGCTTTGGATTTGTTCCAAATTGCTATGAAGCTTGCATCTACAAGAAAGTGAGTGGGAGCTCGGTGACGTTTCTGGTACTATATGTGGATGACATATTGATTATTGGAAATGACATCAACATGCTTAACGATGTGAAGAGTTATTTGAACAAGTGTTTTTCAATGAAAGACCTAGGTGAAGCTGCTTATATATTGGGCATCAAAATCTATAGAGATAGACAAAGACGTCTGATAGCTTTAAGCCAGAGTACATACCTAGACAAAGTTCTGAAAAGGTTCAGAATGGATAAGGCATTGAAAGGTTCAGTGCCTATGTTGTTAGGTAAGATATTGAGCAAGGCTCAGTGTCCAGCTACGGTAAATGATAGGGAGGCTATGAGCAAAGTGCCTTATGCCTCGGCCATAGGTTCCATCGTGTATGCCATGCTGTGTACTAGACCGGATGTGTCCAATGCTCTTAGTTTGACGAGCAGATATCAAAGTGATCCAGGAGTGGAACACTGGACAGCCGTGAAGAACATCCTAAGGTACCTAAATAGGACTAAAGAAATGTTCTTAGTCTATGGGGGTGATGAACAGCTCGTCGTAAAAGGTTACGTCGATGCTAGTTTCGACACCGACAAGGATGATTCTAAATCTCAGACAGGATACGTGTATATTTTGAATGGAGGAGCTGTGAGCTGGAGAAGCTGCAAGCAAAGCGTGATCGCGGGATCTACAGTAGAAGCGGAATACATGGCTGCTGCAGAAGCGTCAAGTGAAGGAGTTTGGATCAGAAACTTCATCACTGAGCTTGGCGTGGTTCCAAGTGCATCGGACCCACTGGAGATATTGTGTGACAACACTGGCGCCATAGCACTCGCTAAGGAACCAAGATATCATCCAAAGACCAAGCATATTAACCACAAGTTTCATATAATCCGAGATTATATAGCAGATGGAGATCTGAAGATTAGCAAAGTACATACAGATCTGAATGTCGCAGATCCATTGACTAAACCTCTTCCACGTGTAAAACATGATCAGCACCTCAGTGCCATGGGTGTGAGATTGTTGCCAAATGTAAACTAGATTATTGACTCTAGTGCAAGTGGGAGACTGTTGGAATTATGCCCTAGAGGCAATAATAAAGATATTATTATTATAATTCTTGTTCATGATAAAGTTTATATTCCATGCTAGAATTGTATTAAGCGAAAACATTAATACTTGTGTGGTTTGTGAACAACACCGTGTCCCTAGTACGCCTCTACGGACTAGCTCATTGATCAATGATGGTTAAGGTTTCCTAACCATAGACATGAGTTGTCAATTGATAATGAGATCATATCATTGGGAGAATGATATGGTGGACAGACCCAAACTAAGCGAAGCAATTAGATCGTGTCATCGTGTTCGTCTTTGCGAAGCTTTTCTTATGCCAAATATTGTATTCCTTAGACCATGAGATAATGCAACTCCCTGGTATCGGAAGAAAGCTTTGAGGTCATCAAACGTCATCCTATGAGAGGGTGATCATAAAGGTGTCTCTCAGGTGATCGGAAAGTATCTGTTGGGTTGTATGTATCGAGATGGGATTTGTCCCTCCCAAGTCGGAGAGATATACTTCGGGCCCACTCGGTAATCGATGTCAACACCGCTTGCAAGCATGTGGTTAAGGAGTTAATCACAAAGTGATATCGGATTACGGAACGAGTAAAGTACTTGCTGTGAACGAGATTGAACTAGGTATGACGGTACCGACGATCGAATCTCGGGCAAGTAAAATATCGCGAGACGAAGGGAATATACATATGGGATTGATTGAATCCTAGCATCGTGGTTCATCCGATATGATCATCGATGAATGTGTGGGAGTCAATATGGGTGCCCAGACCCCGCTGTTGATTATTGATAGAAGATCATGTCTGCATATTCTCGAACCCGCAGGGTCACACACTTAACGTGTCTCGACGCTAGGATAGATTGGATACTTGGTTTATGAATTTTTGTTCGGAGTCTCGGATGGAATCCGGGACATCACGAGAGGTTCCGGAATGGTCCGGAGAATAAGATTCATATAAGGCAGTGCAGTTTTTGGAGTTCGGAATTGTTCCGGATTAATCGGTATTGTACCGGAAGCTTCTAGAACCTTCCGGAAGGGGGACAACATGGTCCCACCTTCTGGGAGGGGGCATGGGCCTATGAGGGAGTGTCCTGACCGCATTGGGCCAGGGGCACAAGGCCCCATAGGGCCCAGCCGATTCTAGATAGATTTAACTCGTTTAAATCTCGGATAGAATTTCTGGATAAGGGAGAGTTTAAATCGTTTAAACTAGAGATAGGCTTGGAGGAGGGGCTAGGGCTGGCCGCCGCCACCCCCTCTATATATAGAGGGCTGGTGCGCCCCCTAACCCACACACACACCTTCCTCCAAGCCCTAGCTGCCCTGCTGCCCTTCCTCTCTCCCTCCTGACTGTTTGTAGGCGAAGCCCTGCAGCAGAAATTCTCCACCATATACACCACGCCGTCGTGTTGTAGATCCAATCCATCTCTCCACCATACTTGCTGGTCCGAGGAAGGAGGAGACGTCGAGGTGCTGCACGTGTGCATCTCACGGAGGCACCGCCACTTGTGGTGCTAGATCGGATCGGATCGCGAGGAGGAGAAGCGAGTACGACTACATCACCCACGTTCCGACGAACGTTCCGCTGTGCGAATCTTCAAGGGTATGAAGATCTAATCCAATCTCTCTCGTTGTTTGCATCTCCTAGATTAGATCTTGGCTTTCCCTCTATTCGCTTCCGTAGAAAATTTTGATTTACTATGCTGCGAAACCCTTCAAACCCGTCGTGAGTTAGATTGCATCTAGCGAATAGGCGATTCTGTAATCATCTTCTTCAATAATCAGGCAGGACTTCAACTCCCTTATTTGTTTGATAGGACGAAATAATTACCAGCGCTCTCTCTTCCCCGAAACCCTAAGTCCATAACAATATGCATTGCCGAGGTCACCCATCGACAATTGGCGCCATCTGTGGGAACTCTAAGCACTAGAGTCATAAATTCGGTGGTTCCCTCTTCACCAAGAAACGAGTCGATGGTCGAGGATGGTTAAATACATTCCGGCCCCGTCAATCTCCTTCCACACCCAACCACCCTTCTTCCAGCCTTCGACAACCTCGATCGGGAGACGGATCTGATGATCAGAAGTCTCAACTTCTGCATCAGTTCTACGTGAACTTTCTGCAGTTTGGATCCGATCTACTCGGTTCCATAGGTAGAAATTGTTGGAAATATGCCCTAGAGACAAATAGTAGCAAGGACTATTATCATATTTCATATAGTTTATGATTATATCATGCTATAACTGTATTGAGTGGAAACATCAATACACGTGTGATATACAAAAAACCAGGGATTCCCAGTGAAACTCTAGTCACTGGTTCATTGGTCAACAGATGATCAAGTTTCCTAATCATGTGGCATTTATGCCAGTTGGAGATGAGGTCATCTCATTCGGAGAATGAGATGATGAACCAATACCCAACCTAAACATCATGACCTGATCATGTCACGAAGTTCAAGTTACGATGATTAGAAATGGATCCTCGTAGACTATTCCTTAGACTGTGAGGCTATATCAATCACTGTCTCCCGAGAGTACTTAGATAGCATCAAACGCCATCTGGTAAAACAGTGGTTATAAAGGTGTGTTCAGGTATTCGGAGGAAACCGTAGAGGCAATATATGTCAAGAGCGGGATTTGTCCGTCCATGTGACGGGAAGATACTTTAGGGCCCACTCGGAGAAGTTATATCCAATAGCTGCGCAGCGTGTGATTAGATCACGGGGATATCACTTGTCGGAACGAGTTAAGTAGCATTGTTCAGTAACAAGATTGAACACGATATGGTGATGTCATTGATCGAATCTCGGGCAATGCAAGTATCGAATTACAAAGGGAATAAGACACGACTGTCCCGGTTCAAACGACGAAAGATCTTCGTGGAACACACAGGGGTCACATGGCCATCCAGGTCCCTCTGTTGATCATTGGTGCGGGAGTGTCCCGACCATGCCTGGAGTGTTCCCGAACCATAGGGTATCACTCTTAAGGGCTTGATGATGCTTAGAGAGTGTTTATAGGATCGGTAGAATCACCGAAGAAGAGAAAGGAGAAACCAGAAGGGTTTCGGTAAGTCCGGAGGATGTCCGGAGTGGAGGTGGAAGGTGTTCCATGACCACGGAGATTGAATAATATGTGAATGAATGTTAAATGTTGATTTAATCATTTATTCATAATTATTTAATAAAGAGAAAATCAATTAAAAAGGTCAAAGGCTTAATGGGCCAATTCCTGAGGGAGAAGGGCCCATTAGGGGAAAGGAGAGAGGGAGAAGGGGCAAGGGGGAGGCCGGCTGGGTCTAGACCCCCCACGCGGGGCCCACTAGGTGGTCGGCGGCCACCTCCTCCCCCTCCTCTCCTTTAGTCCCACCCCGAGACTTGAGGGGCCCCCCTATATAAAGTGGAGTATTTGGCCTAGAAAATACACCCAATAATCAATAAAGGTCTCCCCACTTTTGGGAGGACCTCCAATTGATATTTTCTCTCTCCCCCTCTCTCTCTCGTGACCGTGGTTCCAAGTCTGGACTACGCGAGCGAGAGACATCTTCACCGCGGAGCGTCGTCGCGCTGCGGGATTCGGATCCGGAGCTCTACTTCCACAACTGCTGCTGGATCGGGGAAGCGGGAGTCATCGTCAGGCACCGGACGTGTGTAACTCCCACGAGGTGTCACACTTGAGGTACTCAAGTCGTTGGAGCCAGAAGGAGCACAAGGACTTCATCACGACCTTGAGGTCGGCTTCGGCTCGTCTACATCAACCACGCTCCCCTGAGCGTTGACAACGCTTTTCGGTCTTCGAGGGTAAGTTCGCGAAAAGCCCCTCCCATTACTGTATTACTAATAGATAGGTCCTGGCAGCTTCAGGGGTTCAGGGGCGTAGAGTAAAATTTATTGTTTTTATGCGCGGAACCCCTACAGTGGTATCAGAGCTAGATCTATGCGTAGTAATGCTAGTACGGGTAGAACACACGAGATGTAGCGTGTGGGCGTTGATCTTTTAGTTGTTACCCTCCCATGTGTACTTGTGTATACCGCAGTAATGCCTGATGAAGCGGCCCCCAACCGACTTTACGCGTTCATTCGCGAGACTGGTCCACGCTTGACATACGGCTTGTACCGTATAAAGTGGCTTAGGGGGGTGTCTGTCTCTCTCGCATTAGTTGGTATACCATTTGCAACGGAGGGCCCCGAAAGGGGTGTAGTATAGACAACTACTTGATCAGCGTTGTGCTGAAAGTTCGTAGGTAAGAACGGTTCTTGTGCGAAAGCCCATTCAGCCACGTAAAACATGCAAAGATAAAGTAGAGGCGTCTAACTTTGTTTTGCAGGGGGGCGTTGCTTTGTGATATGGTTGTGGCAAAGGTAAAGTGATTACCTTTTGTTACATAGTAGTAGATGGTCACGGTAATGACAAACTACCACGCCGGAATGACACCGGTACCCTGGTGTCTACGGCGCCGGAACCCGGTGACGGCGGATGGAGATCACGACGTGAAGGACCATATCACATAGCATTTACATTCAGTGTTATTGTTTGTATGTCTTATTGTGTGCTAGTATTAGATACTCGACGGTAGCCTAATAAGATGATCCCTGTTAAAATAACCAACGATTGTGTTCCCCCTTAGTGTGCACCACCAAGAAAGTTCTTCGGTATGAGGCAGGCCGTGATGATCGGGTGTCAAACATATCTACGTTCGCATACAGTGGGTGCAAGCCATGTTGCACAGCGAAAAACACTAAAGTTGAGTTGGCGAGCCTAGCACGCTAGAGAAGCGTGGCCTCAGAACGCGGATGGTCAAAAGATCAAGCACGAGTCGCATGAATGATGTGACCGACGTTTAGCGTCCACCCTTGAACCCACATTGATGGCTGTGATGATCGGGGGAGATGTGGCTGATAGGGGTCGTGTTATCACTAGAAACCCTCTTTGGGGATAGGTGTTTCTGAGTGGAGTTATTATTAACTCATTTAATTATAAACTTAGTCTAAATTCCTCTTGCAATTATAAATGTAGATGAGCTCTTTCGTGTTGACGATTAAATGGTTAGAAGGAGAGAAGCTCAGATTAGACGGATCAAACTTCTCCATTTGGGTTGCCAGTCTGCATGTTCTCCTTAGCGAGAACGACATGGTCGACTACATACTCGACGAGATGGATTTGGATCCGTCCATAGACCTTGAGACCCAAGAGGAGCGGAAAGACCGCTATCTCCGTCGTGAGATGGCCTCCTATATTTTAGTTGTGGTGCGTTTCGTAAAGGTGGACGAGCTGTGGCCTTTCATGGGTGATGTCAACCCTCGTTCGATGATGCTACAGCTTAGGACACATTTCGTGGAGGAGACACGCATCTAGGAGCATGAGTTGATGGGAGACTTCCTCTCCATTAAGATGGAGGAGAACTCGTCACTAGACAGCCACTTACAGCACATGCATGATGTGTACATGAGGCCAACATACTTCCTAGACGTCTAGATTTCAGGCTCTTTTGCAAATGCTGCTGTGTTGCGGTCGCTGCCACCAAGCTACCAAGCACAAGTCAGGACTTGCGTAATGAGGGGCGACACAGAAATGGAGTTCCACAGGTTCATGACACATCTCAGGAATGTGTTGGTCGAACCAGATGTCGCTCGGGTCATTGATGACAAAGGTATATATTTGATATACAGTTTTATAAATGTTATAATCTTGCAAACACATTTGCAGCGTTAAGTATATCTGATACTTGTTCTGTTTTGGTGAAAACAGGTCCTTCTGCATAGAGGTGCTTGCTGGAGAGGAGGTGACGTTGCGTGTTGATGGCGAGCATGATGATGATGGCCGACGACACACTCCCTCGACATTTATCATTTAGTTTGTGTTTTAGGATGATTAATGTAATCAAGAGATTGTGAACTTCTTTAGTTTGTCTCACACTTCGTGAGACAGTTATTCATATAAGTTTGTAACAAACAGTTATTCTACTTTTATGAATGATTTCTATTCGTGTTCATATCTTGTCTGATTACTTGTGAATTATCCTTATTGTTTGAAACTAATTGATAATGTATGAACATTTGTAAAATATTAAAATGCCTTATTTAAAATACCCAACTTAATGATATTTCATTAATGAATGAAACCATTGTTTAAATTCAAAGTTATGTGCTAATATGTGAAAGTCATTCGATTTCTTATCACATATAAATCATGCCTAATTCGGCAAATTAACTTGAACACCATGTATTACTTGAATACAAAGTGTTTAATGAATTGTTAAAAGTATATACATATCCGATGTATTGTGTTTTAACGAAAATAGTGATTATCATCAAATGATTGTTTAAATGTGTAAAGCAAGTTTACCAAAGGAAACATGAATATGAAACTATTTGATTTGATCAAAGTGTTTCATCAATAAAAGGTATAAATATAAAAGAGAATCCAATTGCTATGATTTGATCAATAGTAATAAAATTCAACTTTATAAGAATGGCATAAAAGTAATTGTGAAATGCAAAGTGTTTTGAAACATCAAAATACAAAGCATCACAATGTGATATTAGATATCAAAAGGGGTTGAATAGAAGGCACCAAATAAATCATTGTAGAGTATATGTAGAGACGAAATAGTTAACTTCAATTAGAATTGGTAAACCATTAGAATTCGTGAAAGTTTTTGGGGTTATTCGATATAACCAAAACAATAGCGAATAAGTAATTGTAGTATATTCATTGGAAACTTTGAATACGAAATCCATAGCTGAAACCAAAAGGAAAGCAAAACTTGTATTGCTTGGATTTTGGTGCATTCTTGAGAAAGCTCACTTCTAGTGATGTTTCTCAATTATGGAGCAAATGGAAAATAGTGTAAAACACGATGAGGATTCAAAAACCCTGCATCAGAGTGTTGAGAAGTGCAACGAACAGCGTTCCTGAACGATTCTCTTCACAGAAGGAAAGAATCAATGATTTTGATCATTGTGTTTTTCCCTCCACTATTGTTTTTCACTACATGAAGTAGGATTCAAAATATAAATCCATATCTTGTATGGAGACATTTGTGAATCATTTGTCATGATTTTTGGAATATGACATACCTACGAACTACAAAGGAAATAATGGTAAACTAAATTATGAGAAATCCTAAAAGCAAAATTCCGTTGAGAGTAGAAAGCAATTCATTGCTGAATCTCACAAGTAAAAGGAGTTACTTGAATTTTCCCAAATGACTGCAAAGCCATAGTAGGAAAAAGGGGTGAATGACAAAAGCACAATTTGTCAGGTATTGGACAAATTCAAATGAATTTGATTCAGGTGTGCTAAATGTCTAGTGGATTTAAAACTAGTAAAGTACTATTATCTCATAGTAAATCTCCAAGTTTGATATTTGATCAAAGGATTTTGAAGTTATTCAAAATAGTAAAGGAGATATGCAATTTGCATAAAATTGAGTGGGAGCTATGAAAGTCTTCCTAAAATAATATGTGATTGACATATTTTTAAGTGGGAGCAATATGAGTCTCAAACTCAAATATATAGGAATATATTTTGAGTGGGAGCTTATAGGAGTAATTCTTAAATATGTTAATGTCACATCCCAAGATTTTCCAAATCTTGTAATGTGAAAAATAAATAAACAAAATAAATTTTTGTTGAAAATCAGGGTGAAAAGAAACTTTTGTTTCTAAAAGGAGACTTGAAATCCCATCTTGAACAAACTTTGGTAGAAGTTTGAATTCAACAAAAATCCAAATCAAGGGAAATGCATTCCTCAATGAATGTATCTGGAAATTTGAACATTTGGAAAGTAATCCAAAACCCTAAACCCTAATGGAAGGAAATCATTTTCCAAAGTATCTCCAAATCCATGGATTTGATCAACACATAATCACAAAGGATCAAGAAAGACCTTGGAGATTGGTTTCACTTAGTTTGGAACTATAGGCAAAATCTTATGACTATAATAAGATAAGGAAATTGAATTTCCAAAAGCTAATAAAGCCCTTACCAAAGCCCATACCAAATGGTGAACAAATAATCCTAAAGGGATTGATAAGGATAAAACATTTATCAAAGGAAAATAAATTGTTTTGGAAACACTGTTTTAGATCTTTTAATAAAAGACTTTGGTTTCAAATGAAAAGATAAGCCAAATTAATTTTGGCCAAACTTTTGAAATAAAATATTTTGTTTTGATAAAATGAGTAAAGGTTTATTTAAATAAAATAAAGGATTTAAATATCCAATTTTATTTAAGTAAAAGCTTTTCCCATTTTAAATGAACACCAAGTATTTTATTACTACTTTGAAATCTTTTATTAAAAGGTTTTGCTTTGATTAAAATGAGTAAAGGATTATTTAAATAAAATAATAAAGGATTTAAATATCCAATTTTATTTAAGTAAAGGCTTTACCATTTTAATTAAAACACCAAAACTTATTTATTTATTTAAATAAGTTTCCAAGTATTCCTTATTTTCAAAATAAAACCTACTGGTTTGGTCTTGAAAATAATTGGATTTCAAATGGAAATTTTATTAAATAAATCAAACCCTAATAACTAAAGATCCATTTTATTTAATGGATCCTAAATTAAATAAAAATAATATTTCATTTTGAGATTTGGATTATGTTGCCAAACAGAACCAAATTCAAAGTGAAGTTGAGTGATTGTTTGAATTGATTTGAGTGTTGTTTGATTGTTTGAATAATTGTTTGAAATTGAAAACAGAAATAGAATTAGAAAAAGAAAAGAATGCAGAGACAGAAAAAAAAATAGGAAAAGACAGGCCCAGCCCACTAAGGCCCATTCCAGCCCAGCTCCCCTCCCCGAAGCATTCTTTTCTCACTCAGGAACAGACCCGCACAGAGACTGACAGCCTGGCCCCTCTTCTCCCTCCCTCACCCCACTGACCAGTAGGCCCGACAAACCCGAGCGAACCGTTTTCCTCACTCAGAAACTAACCCGCGCGGAGTATGACAAGTGGACCCCATTCCCTCTCCATTTCCCACTGACCGGTGGACCCCGCACCACTGTGCATCCTCTTCACCCGCGCCAGCCATTTCTTCCTCCCCTCAACGGCGTTCTGCCGATTTACTCCGGCGTTGAATTCGCCATAATGCCGGCCTTCACTCCCCCTGCGACGACGCCTATTTAACCGCCTCCCTCTCCTCTGTCATTTCCCACAGACATCGCCTCCCCTCTGCCCCTAGGCTGCCTCCATTTCTCTCTGTACCGTCGCAGCTCCGACCACCGTCTCCGAGCAATTCCAGCGAAACTAGACCTCCCCTTACCTCGCCGACCTAGCACCCTTACTCCACGCATCCAGACGCATCTATCCATACCACCCATTCATCCGCGGGTACCCCAGAGCCTCAACAACGACGACCACAGCACCACACCGCCGTCTGCCGTTTCTCCGACGAGCTTTCCAGGTGAATTCCGTCCGCCCCAGCATCTCTCGATCATGCTCACGTGAACCCCATGATCAACCGCATCTTACAGTGCCTTTGTTTTGCCTTAGGGCGATCTGTGGCGACGACTCCGACAAGCACAGAGCGCCGCCGTGTCTGCTTCTTCTCCGGCAACGTTTCCCGGTAAGCCTCAACCGCCCCGAGCCCTCTCGTTCACGCCCATAGCTCCGACGTGATCTCCTGCGTCTAACCCAGACTTCCGTTTGTCCTCTCGTGGTCCACAGCACCGTCTTCGACCGTGGACAGAGCCAACCGCCGTCGTTTTCTACTCCGGCGAGCAATTACGCCTGACCCCGTGCGCCCCTTCGACCAAAGCGAGCAGGTTGAGCATCCCCGTGCCTCGGCGATCACGGTGAGCCTACTCCCTACTCCTCTTGCGTCCTGCTTCGCCAGCGCCGCCACTGACCGACCATCGCCGCCGCGCGACAGAGTCCAGCACTGCCAGTTCTAGGTCATTAGATTAGGATCGTTAGATGCAGATCCATCGGACACGATTAGTTCACTTAACGCCGAAGAGGTACGCTACCTAAGCCGCACGATCCAATTTAGATCTAACGCACCGCAGCACTCGATCCGGCCGAACCGGTATCGACCAGTAAGAACACGCCGCGTGGCCAGTATTAGATCTGAATTAGAATTTGAAAACAGAAACTTTTGCCAATTTCAAACCCTTGTATCTTTTGATCCACACGTCCAAATTTTACAAATTTGATGTCGTTGGAATCAGCAAGACAAGACCTAACCAACCCTGCCCTTAGTTTAGCAAATAGTATTTGTTAGCTTGTTTGATTTTGCAGATTCTTTTGTGTGCTTGCTAACATTAGAAAAATCATTTAAAAATGATTCTTAGGTTAAAACCTTTGCAAATTGGTTTGTTGTGACCTTACTGACCCTAGGAACCAACCCATAGTTTGGAAAATGATTTTGGAAAAGAATAGGATGGATTAATTAGTTTAGTCCATTTCTAGCTAATTAAAAACCATTGTTTTGTTTATGAAAATGCTTTCATAAAGAAAACTTTGAGAAAATGTTTTGGACCAAACCTACTGACCCAAACACCAAGTTTTGCAATAGCAACTCATTTGGTGAACCCTATAGGTTAGTGCCTTAGTAAAAATATTTCTACACCACATAGAATGACACTTTGTTTTGAAAATGGTTTTATAGTGAAACCTTTTGCAAAAGACTTAGCCACTTCACAAAATGACCAATAGGTGTGCCCAAATGTCTATGACCCATTAGGAACCCCTTTTTCAAACAAATCAAAGCTTGGCATGCTTGCATGCATTACTTGAACTTTGCCACTTTGGTAAATGACCAATTTGGATCTTACAAAGTTTAGGAATCTAATAGAGACCCTCTTTGCAAATGACTTTGCCATTTTGGTAAATGACCAATTTGGAACTTACAAAGTTAGAAGCCTAGTGAAGACCATCCTTACAATAGAACCAACCTTTGCATGCTTATGCATGACTTAGATCCCATTACTTTGTGTGTGAAAAATTGTTTGTTTGACTTTGTTATTTTATGTGTGTAGTTTTAATTGATTGGTAGATTAAGTTTGTGCCTTGCTTGATTGAATTGTAGTGACTTGAAGAGTGTGAGTGTTGCAAGGACAAGGAGTGAACCTATACCCTCTACCAAGAAGGCAAGTGATATCATCATGAATATTCCATTCCTATATTTTATATATGCATTAGTATTATTTTTCTAAGTATAGGACTTGCATGGATTTTTGCTAAGTACAAGCTATTCTTGGGAAAACCTATTAGGTGAAACCTTAGTGAAAATTACCTAAGTCAAGATTCCTATTACTATCATGCTTAGCCTAGCTAATAGAAAACAAGGGTGGTTTATATATTCACACTATGGAAAAATATTCTAAGTCTTTGGACTTGTTTTTATTTAACAAAACAACTAAGTTAATGAATCACCTGGGTGGAATGGAAAGAATGGTATATGTTGAGTGGTTCACAAGGCCATGGACTTGGGTTGTGTATCTCACTTGTGGATGGCCACCCAGGAAACAAAGAGATTTGAGATGTCAAATGTTGAGAAGCTTCAAGTGCAACCACTTGGCATTATGGGCTCTGCCATGATCTTAGGATGCTGGAACTTAGTCTCTTGGACAGTGGGTGGTAGATGGGTTGATAGGTTGGAGCGCGTCCATTTGACTAAGGAAAGGCTACTGAAGGATCATGTCTTGGGAAACCAAGGCTTGTGGGGAAAGTGCACCACCTCTGCAGAGTGTAAAACCTAAGTACTTAGCCATGTCCCTGGTAAAGGACAATTTGAGCATCAAGACATGGAAACTTCAAGAATCTCATCACTCCAATTTCTAAATAAAACTTGTGGGTGAACAAGGGTTAAAAGGATCTTCAGTCATTGATTGGTAGATGCCCTGAGTGGATCTGGAGTCTTTGATTGATAGATGCCTTGGGTGTTTTTGCCAAACAAAACTTAGTGTTTTCAAAAGTTAGGGAAAAATCTATTTTGAGCAAAGCAAGCCTAAGCTCCACCAGCCAAATGCATATAGTATTATAGTCCACTTAAAATATACTAAGGTATCACTTGCCAATACAATTCAAATGTATTGACCCTTGTGGCTGTAACTTATGATGTTGCAGGTTTGATTGATTTTAGTGAAGATTGTTTGATTAGGATTACAAAGTCTACAACCAACATCTGCCTGTGGCACTTTGAAGATGAAGGACCCATGACTATAGTTATTCCGCTGCAATGTAATGTAATGGCCTAATGAGCTATGTTTGATGTAATAAAATTATGTTATTCCTGGTTATAAAGTTGTATTATGACCTTTGTTTCTCGATATTACATCTGAACTGTGGATGCTAGCAATTGATCCAGGGACTAGCATTGTAAACACAGGGGACTCAATCTTATTAAAGGTTGGGGACGCTACAGTTAAGGATGAAAGTGCAAATACTTATAAATAATGATTTGTAAGATGTAGAAGTTGATAGTAGGTGTATTATGATATTATGTAGTATTCCTTAAGGGATTCTGAAAAGTGTTTCAGAATAGAAGTTAATTAAGGAACCAGTCCTTAATAACTCAAATTAGGAATAGCCTTAAGTTTAACATCAATCTTTGAAAGAAAGAAAAGGATGATCGTCATCCACTATGTTGAGACATAGGTTCTATCTTAGAAACCATGATGGTAACTTAGCATAATATGTAATCCAATTAAGGAACATTTGAAAGTGATTAAGTCTGAATCACAGAACGTTTGAACTAAGTTTATCCGCAGTGTCTAGTAGAGAACTGTGGACATATTTTCCAAATCCATAAAGGATAACATATCTTAAAGCATAAAGAGTTATGTTATAAGGGAATATGTTGGAAACTCCTGTAGATACCAATTAAAGTCAAATAGGAAGCAAGGTGAACAAAACATCGAAAGTTGCACAAAGTGCACTAGTGTTTCGATGAATACATTTATAATAATAGATAAGGGTACCATCTAAAGTGGTGTATAATGTTATGGCGGGGCTAGTTTGCTTTTAACGTAGAATGATGTGTCCCAGGGCACAGTGCCCATGAGAAAGCCCTCGAGGTTGATCTAACGTCACTGTAGGCTCCTGGAATCAGGCCTCGTTCTGCTGCCATGGCGACGATGCATACATACAGATGCTATCATGTGATGATAGAGTATTAATGTCAATCAAAGTGACATTAGTAAGTTGCAAAGGATTTGGGACTGTAAAGTACATACCCAAGACTCAACCTCTTCCATGAGCAAGCATGTTCATGGTACCGGGTATATGGTGCCAATAATTGAGAACAAATGCAGCTAGTGTATTTGTACTCTAGTGCAAGTGGGAGACTGTTGGAAATGTGCCCTAGAGACAAATAGTAGTAAGAACTATTATCATATTTCATATAGTTTATGATTAAGTTTTATATCATGCTATAACTGTATTGAGTGGAAACATCAATACACGTGTGATATACAAACAACCAGGGGTTCCCAGTGAAACTCTAGTCACTGGTTCATTGGTCAACAGATGATCAAGTTTCCTGATCATGTGGCATTTATGCTAGTTGGACATGAGGTCATCTCATTCTGAGAATGAGATGATGAACCAATACCCAACCTAAACATCGTGACCCGATCATGTCACAAAGTTCAAGTTACGATGATTAGAAATGGATCATCGTAGACTATTCCTTAGACTGTGAGGCTATATCAATCACTGTCTCTCGAGCGTACTTAGATATCATCAAACGTCATCTGGTAAAACGGTAGTTATAAAGGTGTGTTCGAAGGAAACCATAGAGGCAATATATGTCAAGAGCGGGATTTGTCCGTCCATGTGATGGGAATATACTCTAGGGCCCACTCGGAGAAGTTATATCCAATAGCTGCGCAGCGTGTGATTAGATCACGGGGATATCACTTGTTGGAACGAGTTAAGTAGCATTGTTCAGTAACGAGATTGGACACGACATGGTTATGTCATTGATCGAATCTCGGGCAATGCAAGTATCGAATGACAAAGGGAATAAGACACGACTGTCCCGGTTCAGACGACGAAAGATCTTCGTGGAACGCATAGGGGTCACATGGCCATCCAAGTCCCTCTGTTGATCATTGGTGCGGGAGTGTCCCGACCATGTTTGGAGTGTTACCGAACCGTAGGGTATCACGCTTAAGGGCTTGATGATGCTTAGAGAGTGTTTATAGGATCGGTAGAATCATCGAAGAAGAGAAAGGAGAAAACCGGAAGGGTTTCAGTAAGTCCGGAGGATGTCCGGAGTGGAGGTGGAAGGTGTTCCATGGCCACGGAGATTGAATAATATGTGAATGAATGTTAAATGTTGATTTAATCATTTATTCATAATTATTTAATAAAGATAAAATCAATTAAAAGGGTCAAAGGCTTAATGGGCCAATTCCGGAGGGAGAGGGCCCATTAGGGGAAAGGAGAGAGGGAGAAGGGGCAAGGGGGAGGCCGGCTGGGCCTAGCCCCCCTGCACGAGGCCCACTAGGTAGTCGGCGGCCACCTCCTCCCCCCACCTCTCCTTTAGTCCCACCCCGGGACTTGAGGGGAGGTAGTACCTCCCCTCCCCCTATATAAAGTGGGGTATTTGGCCTAGAAAATACACCGAATAATCAATAAAGGTCTCCCCACTTTTGGGAGGACCTCCAATTGATATTTTATCTCTCCCCTCTCTCTCTCGTGACCGTGGTCCCAAGTCTGGAGTGCGCGAGCGAGAGACATCTTCACCGCGGAGCACCGTCGCGCTGCGGGATTCAGATCCGGGAGCTCTACTTCCGCAACTGCTGCTGGATCGGGGAAGTGGGAGTCATCGTCAGGCACCGGACGTGTGTAACTCCCACGAGGTGTCACACTTGAGGCACTCAAGTCGTTGGAGCCAGAAGGAGCGCAAGGACTTCATCACGACCTTGAGGTCGGCTTTGGCTCGTCTACATCAACCACGCTTTCCTGAGCGTTGACAACGCTTTTCGGTCTTCAAGGGTAAGTTCGCGAAAAGCCCCTCCCGTTACTGTATTACTAATGATAGGTCCTGGCAGCTTCAGGGGTTCAGGGGCATAGAGTAAAGTTTATTGTTTTTACGCGAGGAACCCCTTCAGTGGTATCAGAGCTAGATCTGTGCATAGTAATGCTAGTATGGGTAGAACACACGAGATGTAGCGTGTGGGCGTTGATCTTTTAGTTGTTACCCTCCCACGTGTACTTGTGTATACCGCAGTAATGTGTGATGAAGCGGCCCCCAACCTACTTTACGCGTTCATTCACGAGACTGGTCCATACTTGACATACGGCTTGTACCGTATAAAGTGGCTTAGGGGGTGTCTGTCTCTCTCGCATTAGTTGGTATACCATTTGCAACGGAGGGCCCCGAAAGGGGTGTAGTATAGACAACTACTTGATCAGCGTTGTGCTGAAAGTTCGTAGGTAAGAATGGTTCTTGTGCGAAAGCCCATTCAGCCACGTAAAACATGCAAAGATAAAGTAGAGGCGTCTAACTTTGTTTTGCAGGGGGGCGTTGCTTTGTGATATGGTTGTGGCAAAGGTAAAGTGATTACCTTTTGTTACATAGTAGTAGATGGTCACGGTAATGACAAACTACCATGCCGGAATGACACCGGTACCTTGGTGGTACGGCACCAGAACCCTGGCGCCGAAACCCGGTGACGACGGATGGAGATCACGACGTGAAGGACCATATCACATAGCATTTACATTCAATGTTATTGCTTGTATGTCTTATTGTGTGCTAGTATTATATACTCGACGGTAGCCTAATAAGATGATCCCTGTTAAAATAACCAGCGATTGTGTTCCCTCTTAGTGTGCACCACCAAGAAAGTTCTTCGGTATGAGGCAGGCCGTGGTGATCGGGTGTCAGACATATCTACGTTCGCATACAGTGGATGCAAGCCATGTCGCACAGCGAAAATACTAAGGTTGAGTTGGCGAGCCTAGCACGCTAGAGAAGCGTGGCCTTGGAACGCGGATGGTCGAAAGATCGAGCACGAGTCGCATGAATGATGTGACCGACGTTTAGCGTCCAACCTTGAACCCACATTGATGGCCGTGATGATCGGGGGAGATGTGGCTGATAGGGGTCGTGTTATCACTAGGAACCCTCTTTGGGGATAGGTGTTTTTGAGTGGAGTTACTATTAACTCATTTAATTATAAACTTAGTCTAAATTCCTTTTGCAATTATAAATGTAGATGGCTCACCGTGAAGCTTACTTTGAGATTAAGGATTGGGTAAAGGGTGAGAAACTTAGACTTGATGGATCCAACTTCCCAAGTTGGCTTGTGCGCCTAGATGATCTCCTTACTAGGAATCATGTGGTAGACTACATACACCACACGATGGATTTGACTGAGCCAGACTACTATGAGACCCCACAAGAGCTGGCAGACCGCTACTATCGCCAAGAGATGTCCACTTACATTTAGATAATAATGCGTTACAAGATGGTAGATGAACTACATCCGCCCATGGGTGATCTTGATCCATATTCGATGGTGGATCCGCTGAGAGCATAGTTCATAGGCCATGTGCGCATGTGGAAGCACGAGTTGCTTGGAAAGTTCCTTTCCATACAGATGGAGGAGCATACATGTCTGAAGAGTCACTTGGAGCGCATGTTTGATGCACACACGAGACTAGTTCACTTCGTGGATTACTGGATGGCTAATCCATTTGCGATAGACATACTGCTTCGGTCATTGCCTCCCAGCTACAAAGGACATGTCCGGAGTAGCATCATGAGTGGTGATACGGAAGCATTGGACTTCCATGAGTTCATATTACATTTCCAGAACGTAAAGGTTGAACCAATCGCCGGAGAGGTCATCGACGACCAAGATATATGTTGATATACAGTTTTATAAATGTTATAATCTTGCAAACACATTGCAGTGTTAAGTTCATTTGATACTTGTTCTGTTTTACTGAAAACAGGTCCTTCTGCATGAGAGGTGCTTGCTGGAGAGGAGGTGACGTTGCGTGTTGATGGCGAGCATGATGATGATGGCCAACGACACTCTCCCTCGACATTTATCATTTAGTTTGTGTTTTAGGATGATTAATGTAATCAAGAGAATGTGAACTTCTTTAGCTCATCTCACACTTCGTGAGACAGTTATTCATATAAGTTTGTAACAAACAGTTGTTCTACTTTTATGAATGATTTCTATTCGTGTTCATATCTTGTCTGATTACTTGTGAATTATCCTTATTGTTTGAAACTAATTGATAATGTATGAACATTTGTAAAATATTAAAATGTCTTGTTTAAAATACCTAACTTAATGATATTTCATTAATGAATGAAACCATTGTTTAAATTCAAAGTTATGTGATAATATGTGAAAGTCATTCGATTTCTTATCACATATAAATCATGCCTAAGTTCAGAAAATTAACTTGAACACCGTGTATTACTTGAATACAAAGTGTTTAATGAATTGTGAAAAGTATATACATATCCGATGTATTGTGTTTTAATGAAAATGGTGATTATCATCAAATGATTGTTTAACTGTGTAAAGCAAGTTTACCAAAGGAAACATGAATATGAAACTATTTGATTTGATCAAAGTGTTTCATCAATAAAAGGGTATAAATATAAAAGAGAATCCAATTGCTATGATTTGATCAATAGTAATAAAATTCAACTTTATAAGAATGGCATAAAAGTAATTGTGAAATGCAAAGTGTTTTGAAACGTCAAAATACAAAGCATCACAATGTGATATTAGATATCAAAAGGGGTTGAATAGAAGGCACCAAATAAATCGTTGTAGAGTATATGTAGAGACCATTAGTTAAGAAATAGTTAGCACTCAATTAGAATTGGTAAACCATTAGAATTCGTGAAAGTTTTTGGGGTTATTCGATATAACCAAAACAATAGTGAATAAGTCCTTGTAGTATATTCATTGGAAACTTTGAATACGAAATCCATAGCTGAAACCAAAAGGAAAGCAAAACTTGTATTGCTTGGATTTTGGTGCATTCTTGAGAAAGCTCACTTCTAGTGATGTTTCTCAATTATGGAGCAAATGGAAAATAGTGTAAAACACGATGAGGATTCAAAATCCCTACATCAGAGTGTTGAGAAGCGCAACGGACAGCGTTCCTGAACGATTCTCTTCACAGAAGGAAAGAATCAATGATTTTGATCATTGTGTTTTTCCCTCCACTATTGTTTTTCACTACATGAAGTAGGATTCAAAATATAAATCCATATCTTGTATGGAGACATTTGTGAATCATTTGTCATGATTTTTGGAATATGACATACCTACGAACTACAAAGGAAATAATGGTAAACTAAATTATGAGAAATCCTAAAAGCAAAATTCCCTTGAGAGTAGAAAGCAATTCATTGCTGAATCTCACAAGTAAAAGGAGTTACTTGAATTTTCCCAAATGACTGCAAACCCATAGTAGGAAAAAGGGGGTGAATGACAAAAGCACAATTTGTCAGGTATTGGACAAATTCAAATGAATTTGATTCAAGTGTGCTAAATGTCTAGTGGATTTAAAACTAGTAAAGTACTAGTATCTCATAGTAAATCTCCAAGTTTGATATTTGATCAAAGGATTTTGAAGTTATTCAAAATAGTAAAGGAGATATGCAATTTGCATAAAATTGAGTGGGGGCTATGAAGGTCTTCCTAAAACAATATGTGATTGACATATTTTTAAGTGGGAGCAATATGAGTCTCAAACTCAAATATATAGGAATATATTTTGAGTGGGAGCTTATAGGAGTAATTCTTAAATATGTTAAGGATGAAAGTGCAAATACTTATAAATAATGAATTGTAAGATGTAGAAGTTGATAATAGGTGTATTATGATATTATGTAGTATTCCTTAAGGGATTCTGAAAAAGTGTTTCAGAATAGAAGTTAATTAAGGAACCAGTCCTTAATAACTCAAATTAGGAATAGCATTAAGTTTGAACATCAATGGTTGAAAGAAAGAAAAGGATGATCATCATCCACTATGTTGAGACATAGGGTCTATCTTAGAAGCCATGATGGTAACTTAGCATAATATGTAATCCAAATAAAGAACGTTTGAAAGTGATTAAGTTCGAATCACAGAACATTTGAACTAAGTTTGTCCGCAGTGTCTAGTAGAGAACTGTGGACATATTTTCTAAATCCATAAAGGATAACATATCTTAAAGCATAAAATGTTATGTTATAAGTGAATATGTTGGAAACTCTTGTTGACATGGGTATACCCTATGGGTACTCGAGCTTGGTATATACGGTCCAAATACATACAGGCCCATGGTGTCGCCAAGGCCCAAACGAAGGATTCGAGTAACCCACGGACTCTCAATTGCTTGAAGAACAAGAAGAAGTTAAAGATAGAAAGTTTGAAGGGGAAAACCCTAACTTGTAACCGACTCGACTTGCTACCCGAGACCTAGCCTATCTATATAAGGGCTAGGAGGGGGCGGCGAGGAGGACACACGTAACTTAGTTTCCACCACCCTCGCTAGATTACATCTGCGCACCATTGTAACATTCGGTTCCTTTGATAATTCCACGAGCAGACAAGCAGGAGTAGGGACCTCTATGAGGCCTGAACCTGGGTAAATCTTTGTCCCATGTGTGCTTGTTTGCTAGCCGATAGATGTCTCCAGCACTCCCTCCTTCTCCAAAACCCAAGTCCATAACAATGGGCATTGATGAGTTAAACCCTCGTCAATTGGCGCCGTCTGTGGGAATTGGGAGTGCTGATGTTGCGGCTTCTTCAGTCCCATCAACCGCGATCTACAACTCCGCAACAGTGGAGATTCGCCAGCTCTTCGGTGTGTTCGACTTCACCGTCCACACGCCGGCCACTCGCCCGGCCTTCGAGCCTGTGGGCGATGGAATCAGCCTGGCGATCGGGAGCTTCCGCTTCCAAGTCGGTCAGATGGGCACGCTTCGCATGCTTGATCAGTCGACGACAGCGTCGATTGCCCCAGCATCATGGTTTCCTCCATTGATCGACACCCTCAGCAAGCTCAATGCCCCGACAACAGTCAAGAACACGGTCAGCGACAGCAGTCGCGACTATGATCTGAGCGATCTAGCCACTGAAGATGGAACCTACGGTTCCGGATCTGAGAGTTGTGGAAGCAGCAGCGTCCCCAATCACTTCATGTGCACCGTCATCAACGCAGGCGACACCTCTGCCAACCGTGACAACAACGGCAATCGTGGCAACGGAACCGACCCGCCTAACAGCGGCAACGGCGGTAACGGTGGCAATCGCACCCCCGTTGACAACGGAGGAGCATTCGAACCCCCAACCATAGTAAATGAGCAAACCGGTGAACGCGTTGTGATCAAGCTCAACGAGCAAGAATGGGCTCGCTCCCGCGAGGCCCTGCGAGGCACCCCTCTACCCTTCGGATCCCCACAGGAGCTACTGATGGGCTATCACTGGCTCCTGAAGGAAGAATTCAAGCGCCAAGTACAAATAATCGCGTAACTCGAGGCGAGTAAAAAGGCGGCAGACAAGTCGAGCCTTCATCATGCTGGACTCTCCTCCTACAGAGGATCCTCCTCAAAGGGCAACGAGCACCTCACCAAGAAGAGGCAATCTCGGATGGCCCATATCACCGAGCAGGAACGCATAGAGGCCGCAAAGGTCCTCGACTTCGGCTCTATGACAGTCGACACCAGGGGCAATGTGGTCTGATACGTCCATTTTGCATCACTATTCTATGTCTTAATTGTTGGAATTATGCCCTAGAGGCAATAATAAAGATGTTATTATTATAATTCTTGTTCATGATAAAGTTTATATTCCATGCTAGAATTGTATTAAGCGGAAACATTAATACTTGTGTGGTTTGTGAACAACACCGTGTCCCTAGTACGCCTCTATGGACTAGCTCATTGATCAATGATGGTTAAGGTTTCCTAACCATAGACATGAGTTGTCAATTGATAATGAGACCATATCATTGGGAGAATGATATGGTGGACAGACCCAAACTAAGCAAAGCTATTAGATCGTTTCATTGTGTTCTTCTTTGCGAAGCTTTTCCTATGTCAAATATTGTATTCCTTAGACCATGAGATAATACAACTCCCTGGTATCGGAAGAAAGCTTTGAGGTCATCAAACGTCATCCTATGAGAGGGTGATCATAAAGGTGTCTCTCAGGTGATCGGAAAGTATCTGTTGGGTTGTATGTATCGAGATGGGATTTGTCCCTCCCAAGTCGGAGAGATATGCTTCGGCCCCACTCGGTAATCGATATCAACACCGCTTGCAAGCATGTGGTTAAGGAGTTAATCACAAAGTGATATCGGATTACGGAACGAGTAAAGTACTTGCTGTGAACGAGATTGAACTAGGTATGACGATACCGACGATCGAATCTCGGGCAAGTAAAATATCGCGAGACGAAGGGAATATATATATGGGATTGATTGAATCCTGGCGTCGTGGTTCATCCGATATGATCATCGATGAATGTGTGGGAGTCAATATGGGTGCCCAGACCCCGCTGTTGATTATTGATAGAAGATCATGTCTGCATATTCTCGAACCCGCAGGGTCACACACTTAACGTGTCTCGACGCTAGGATAGATTGGATAATTGGTTTATGAATTTTTGTTCGGAGTCTCGGATGGGATCCGGGATATCACGAGAGGTTCCGGAATGGTCCGGAGAATAAGATTCATATAAGGCAGTGCAGTTTTTGGAGTTCGGAATTGTTCCGGATTAATCGGTATTGTACCGGAAGCTTCTAGAACCTTCCGGAAGGGGACCAACGTGGCCCCACCTTCCGGGAGGGGGCATGGGCCTATGAGGGAGTGTCCTGGCCGCATTGGGTCAGGGGCACAAGGCCCCATAGGGCCCAGCCGATCCTAGATAAGTTTAAATCATTTAAACTAGAGATAAGATAGGGTTTCTAGAAGGGAGAGTTTAAATCGTTTAAACTAGAGATAGGCTTGGAGGATGGGAAAGGGCTGGCCGCACCCCCCCTCTATATATAGATTGCTGGTGCGCCCCCTCCCCCCAACCTACACATCTCCCTCCAAACCCTAGTTGCCCTGCTGCCCTCCTCTCTCCCTCCCGACTGTTTGTAGGCGAAGCCCTGCTGCAGAAATTCTCCACCATATACACCACGCCGTCGTGTGGTAGATACAATCTATCTCTCCACCCTACTTGCTGGTCCGAGGAAGGAGGAGACGTCGAGGTGCTGCACGTGTGCATCTCACGGAGGCACCGCCACTTGTGGTGCTAGATCGGATCGGATCGCGAGGAGGAGAAGCGAGTACGACTACATCACCCACGTTCCGACGAACGTTCCGCTGTGCGAATCTTCAAGGGTATGAAGATCTAATCCAATCTCTCTCGTTGTTTGCATCTCCTAGATTAGATCTTGGCTTTCCCTCTGTTCGCTTCCGTAGAAAATTTTGATTTACTATGCTGCGAAACCCATCAGTGGTATCAGAGCTAGATCTATGCGTAGATGTGTTTCACGAGTAGAACGCAACATGGTTGTTGCGGGCGTTGATGTTTTATGTTGCAAGACTCTTGTTTGTGTTCTTCTTATGACGCGGGATAGTGAGATTGAAGCGGTCCAGGCCAACCTTACGCGACGTCGTTCGCGAGACCGGCTCCGCACTTGACGTGTGGCTTGTACCATACATGCGGTTGGTGGATGTCAGTTTCTCTCACTATAGTTGTCATGGGATTAACACCGGAGTTTGGCAACCATAATATCACCGTTGTGGCTTTCCGTAGGTAAGAATCGTTCTTAGCATCTACTCCCATAAGCCACGTAAAACATGCAACAACAAAGTAGAGGCGTCTAACTTGTTTTTGCAGGGAGTGTTTTCTGTGATATGGTATGGCCCAAGATGTGATGTGTATAATGTATGCGATGATCATGTTTTGTAATGTTTCACGACTTGCATGTCGATGAGTACACAACCGGCAGGAGCCATATGGTTGTCTTTATAATTGTGTATGACCTGCGAGTCAACTTCTTATACGCCATGTAATAGCTTTACTTTATCGCTAAGTAGTTAGCAATAGTTGTAGTTGCTATTCGTGGTGGAGGCAATCATGGTGGAGTGATGGAGATCATGCCGGAACGCAAAGATGGAGATCATTGCGCGAAGATTGGCTATACCATGTCACATAAAGTTACATGCATGTGATGTTTTTCCTTTTATGTATCTTATTATGCTTAGATCGTGACGGTAGCATTATAAGATGATTCCTCACTTAAAGATCAAGATAAAACTGTGTTCTCCCCATGTATGCACCGTTGCGAAAGTTCGTCGTGTCCAAGCATCACGTGATGATCGGGTGCTATAGACTCTACGCTCACATACAACGGGTGCAAGCCAGTTTTGCACACGCGGAAATACTTGGGTTTGACTTGACGAGCCTAGCATGTACAGACATGGCCTCGGAACACTTGAACCGAAAGTTTAAGCATGAGTCATATGAATGATATGATCGACACTTCGTTGTCCACCATTGAAGCCACATCTCTTCTCGTGAAGATCGGATTAGGTGTGGTGAATTTGGATCGTGTTCACTAAACAACTTGAGGGATATTGAATTTAGTGGGAGTTCATCTAGTAATTTGATTAAGTTGAACTATTTATCATGAACATAGTCTAAATTGTACTTGCAAATACTGTAGATCACATGGCCAAGTCCAACTTCAACTTCAATGTTTTTGCTGAGAAAGAAAAGCTTAGAAACAATGGGTCTAACTTCACCAACTGGTTCCGCAATCTAAGAATCATTCTCTCTGGCGGACAAAAGGACTATGTCCTTGGGAAAGCGTTAGGTGACCCCCCTGCTGCAACTGCGCCGGCTGATGAGAAAGTTGTCTATCAGTCGCGCAAAGATGATTATGGTGTGATTAAGAGCACCATGTTGTTTGCTATGGAACCGGAACTTCAAAATCATTTTGAAAACTATCCTGGGCCCTTTGAGATTCTCGAGGAGCTGAAAACCATGTTTCAGACTCAGGCCCGTTCTGAGAGATATGAGATCTCCGAGAAGTTCTTTAACTGCAAGATGGAGGAAGGGAGTTCCGTTAGTGAGCACGCCATTAAGATGTCGGGCTACACTCAACGCCTTGAGCAACTGGACTGCAAGATTCCAGAGGAGCTCAAGATTGACAGGGTTCTGCAATCACTCCCTCCCAGCTACAAAAGTTTTGTAGTGACTCATAATCAGATTGGTTCCACTGATACGATCACCGAGCTCTTCGCAAAGCTGAAGGCTGCGGAGGTGGACATCAAGAAGGATAATCATGTGTTGATGGTCAACAAGCCCTCCTTTAAGAAAGGTAAAGGTGCAAAGAAGCCCTTCAAGAAAAGCGGCGGCAAGCGCGTTGCCCCTGCTGAGAAGAAGCTCAAGTCTGGACCTAAGCCGGACACTGAGTGCTTCTATTGCAAGGACAAGGGTCACTAGAAGCGCAACTGTCCGAAGTACTTAGCGGACAAGAAGGCTGGCACCATCAAAGGTATATTTGATATACATGTTATTGATGTTTTCCTTACTAGCCCTCGTTGTAGTGCCTGGGTATTTGATACTGGTTCAGTTGCTAATATTTGTAACTCGAAACAGGAGCTACGGAATAGACGACGGCTTGCGAGGGATGAGGTGACGATGCGCGTTGGCAACGGATCAAGAGTTGATGTGATGGCCGTCGGCACGCTCTCCTTAGTTTTACCTTCGGGATTAGTTTTAAACCTTAATAAATGTTATTATGTGCCTGCGTTGAGCATGAACATTATTTCTGGATCGTGTTTATTGCAAGACGGTTATTCATTTAAATCGGAGAATAATGGTTGTTCTATTTATATGAGTAACATCTTTTATGGTCATGCACCCCTTGTGAATGGTTTATTTCTTCTAAATCTCGAAAGGGATGAAACACACATCCATAACATTGAGGCTAAGAGATGCAAAGTAGATAGTGATAATACTACTTATTTGTGGCACTGTCGTCTAGGTCATATTGGTGTAAAGCGCATGAAGAAACTCCATTCTGATGGACTTTTGGAGTCTCTTGATTTTGAATCATTTGACACATGCGAACCATGCCTTATGGGCAAGATGATCAAAACCCCGTTCTCCGGTATGATGGAGCGAGCAACGGACTTGTTGGAAATCATACATACCGATGTATGCGGACCGATGAGTGTTTCGACGCGCGGTGGATATCGCTATTTTCTCACTTTTACCGATGACTTAAGTAGATATGGGTATATCTATTAATGAAACATAAATCTGAAACGTTTGAAAAGTTCAAAGAATTTCAGAATGAAGTGGAGAACCATCGTAACAGAAAGATTAAGTTTCTACGATCCGATCGTGGGGGCGAATATTTGAGTTATGATTTTCTCACGCATCTTAAAGCAAGCGGAATTGTCTCGCAACTCACGCCACCCGGAACACCACAGCGCAATGGTGTGTCTGAACGCCGGAATCGAACCCTATTAGATATGGTCTGATCGATGATGTCTCTTACTGATTTGCCGTTATCTTTTTGGGGTTATGCATTAGAAACCGCTGCATTCACTTTAAATAGGGCTCCATCTAAATCCGTTGAGACGACACCGTATGAACTGTGGTTTGGTGCTAAACCTAAGTTGTCGTTTCTTAAAGTTTGGGGATGCGAAGCTTACGTCAAGAAGTTGATGCCGGACAAGCTCGAACCCAAAGCGGAGAAATGCGTCTTCATAGGATACCCTAAGGAAACTATTGGGTATACCTTCTATCACAGAACCGAAGGCAAAGTGTTTGTCGCAAAGAACGGTTCCTTTCTTGAGAAGGAGTTTCTCTCGAAAGAGGTGAGTGGGAGGAAAGTAGAGCTAGACGAGGTTATTGAACCTTCTCTTGAATTGGAGAGTAGCGCAACACCTGAAATTGTTCCAGTGCCGCCTGCACCAACAATAGAGGAAGCTAATGACAAGGATCATGAAGCTTCGGACGATGCTGCTACTGAACGTCGCAGGTCGACAAGGTCGCGTGCCCGTCCTGAGTGGTACGGCAACCCTGTCTTGACTGTCTTGTTAGTAGAAGACATCGAACCTACGAACTATGAGGAAGCGATGATGAGCCCAGACTCTGAGAAATGGCTAGAAGCCATGAAATCCGAATTGGGATCCATGAGCAAAAACCAAGTATGGACTTTGGTGGACCCTCCTAGCGACCGAAAGGCCGTTGAGTGCAAATGGATCTTCAAGAAGAAAATGGACGCGGATGGTAATGTTACCGTCTATAAAGCACGGCTTGTTGCGAAAGGTTTTCGACAAGTTCAAGGTGTTGACTACGATGAGACTTTCTCTCCCGTAGCGATGTTTAAGTCCATTCGGATTTTATTAGCAATTGCTGCGTTTCATGATTATGAAATATGGCAAATGGATGTCAAGACTGCTTTCCTCAATGGCAACATTGATGAAGAGTTGTATATGATGCAACCCGAAGGTTTTGTCGATCCTAAGGATGCTGATAAAGTATGCAAACTTCAGCGTTCCATTTATGGACTGAAGCAAGCATCTCGGAGTTGGAACCTTCGTTTTGATCAAGTGATCAAGAGCTTTGGATTTGTTCCAAATTGCTACGAAGCTTGCATCTACAAGAAAGTGAGTGGGAGCTCGGTGACGTTTCTGGTACTATATGTGGATGACATATTGATTATTGGAAATGACATCAACATGCTTAACGATGTGAAGAGTTATTTGAACAAGTGTTTTTCAATGAAAGACCTAGGTGAAGCTGCTTATATATTGGGCATCAAAATCTATAGAGATAGACAAAGACGCCTGATAGCTTTAAGCCAGAGTACATACCTAGACAAAGTTCTGAAAAGGTTCAGAATGGATAAGGCATTGAAAGGTTCAGTGCCTATGTTGTCAGGTAAGATATTGAGCAAGGCTCAGTGTCCAGCTACGGTAAATGATAGGGAGGCTATGAGCAAAGTGCCTTATGCCTCGGCCATAGGTTCCATCATGTATGCCATGCTGTGTACTAGACCGGATGTGTCCAATGCTCTTAGTTTGACGAGCAGATATCAAAGTGATCCAGGAGTGGAACACTGGACAGCCGTGAAGAACATCCTAAGGTACCTAAATAGGACTAAAGAAATGTTCTTAGTCTATGGGGGTGATGAACAGCTCGTCGTAAAAGGTTACGTCGATGCTAGTTTCGACACCGACAAGGATGATTCTAAATCTCAGACAGGATACGTGTATATTTTGAATGGAGGAGCTGTGAGCTGGAGAAGCTGCAAACAAAGAGTGATCGCGGGATCTACAGTAGAAGCGGAATACATGGCTGCTGCAGAAGCGTCAAGTGAAGGAGTTTGGATCAGAAACTTCATCACTGAGCTTGGCGTGGTTCCAAGTGCATTGGACCCACTGGAGATATTGTGTGACAACACTGGCGCCATAGCACTCGCTAAGGAACCAAGATATCATCCAAAGACCAAGCATATCAACCGCAAGTTTCATATAATCCGAGATTATATAGCAGATGGAGATCTGAAGATCAGCAAAGTACATACAGATCTGAATGTCACAGATCCATTGACTAAACCTCTTCCACGTGTAAAACATGATCAGCACCTCAGTGCCATGTGAGATTGTTGCCAAATGTAAACTAGATTATTGACTCTAGTGCAAGTGGGAGACTATTGGAATTATGCCCTAGAGGCAATAATAAAGATGTTATTATTATAATTCTTGTTCATGATAAAGTTTATATTCCATGCTAGAATTGTATTAAGCGGAAACATTAATACTTGTGTGGTTTGTGAACAACACCGTGTCCCTAGTACGCCTCTATGGACTAGCTCATTGATCAATGATGGTTAAGGTTTCCTAACCATAGACATGAGTTGTCAATTGATAATGAGACCATATCATTGGAAGAATGATATGGTGGACAGACCCAAACTAAGCAAAGCTATTAGATCGTTTCATTGTGTTCTTCTTTGCGAAGCTTTTCCTATGTCAAATATTGTATTCCTTAGACCATGAGATAATACAACTCCCTGGTATCGGAAGAAAGCTTTGAGGTCATCAAACGTCATCCTATGAGAGGGTGATCATAAAGGTGTCTCTCAGGTGATCGGAAAGTATCTGTTGGGTTGTATGTATCGAGATGGGATTTGTCCCTCCCAAGTCGGAGAGATATGCTTCGGGCCCACTCGGTAATCGATATCAACACCGCTTGCAAGCATGTGGTTAAGGAGTTAATCACAAAGTGATATCGGATTACGGAACGAGTAAAGTACTTGCTGTGAACGAGATTGAACTAGGTATGACGGTACCGATGATCGAATCTCGGGCAAGTAAAATATCGCGAGACGAAGGGAATATACATATGGGATTGATTGAATCCTGGCATCGTGGTTCATCCGATATGATCATCGATGAATGTGTGGGAGTCAATATGGGTGCCCAGACCCCGCTGTTGATTATTGATAGAAGATCATGTCTGCATATTCTCGAACCCGCAGGGTCACACACTTAACGTGTCTCGACGCTAGGATAGATTGGATAATTGGTTTATGAATTTTTGTTCGGAGTCTCGGATGGGATCCGGGATATCACGAGAGGTTCCGGAATGGTCCGGAGAATAAGATTCATATAAGGCAGTGCAGTTTTTGGAGTTCGGAATTGTTCCGGATTAATCGGTATTGTACCGGAAGCTTCTAGAACCTTCTGGAAGGAGACCAACGTGGCCCCACCTTCCGGGAGGGGGCATGGGCCTATGAGGGAGTGTCCTGGCCGCATTGGGTCAGGGGCACAAGGCCCCATAGGGCCCAGCCGATCCTAGATAAGTTTAAATCGTTTAAACTAGAGATAAGATAGGGTTTCTAGAAGGGAGAGTTTAAATCGTTTAAACTAGAGATAGGCTTGGAGGATGGGCAAGGGCTGGCCGCACCCCCCCTCTATATATAGAGGGCTGGTGCGCCCCCTCCCCCCAACCTACACATCTCCCTCCAAACCCTAGTTGCCCTGCTGCCCTCCTCTCTCCCTCCCGACTGTTTGTAGGCGAAGCCCTGCTGCAGAAATTCTCCACCATATACACCACGCCGTCGTGTTGTAGATCCAATCTATCTCTCCACCCTACTTGCTGGTCCGAGGAAGGAGGAGATGTCGAGGTGCTGCACGTGTGCATCTCACAGAGGCACCGCCACTTGTGGTGCTAGATCGGATCGGATCGCGAGGAGGAGAAGCGAGTACGACTACATCACCCACGTTCCGACGAACGTTCCGCTGTGCGAATCTTCAAGGGTATGAAGATCTAATCCAATCTCTCTCGTTGTTTGCATCTCCTAGATTAGATCTTGGCTTTCCCTCTATTCGCTTCCGTAGAAAATTTTGATTTACTATGCTGCGAAACCCATCATTAATTCACTATTATTCATTGATATATTTCGTATTGAGAGGTGATAGTTATGTTATTTCATCTATTTTTGCATGGTTGATGACTTTTGGAGCATGGACCGCTGCAGTCAGGATTCTGATGGAAAAGGTGCTGTTTGGAGGCAAAATTCGCGAATATCAGAAAATCCGGGAAAATATACGGAAAATCATATTTTTCCAGAAGACTCAGGATGCCAGAAGATGGAGTGGAGGTGGGCCACAGGGGGCCCACACCACCCCATGGCGCGGGCAGGCCTAGGCCGCGCCTGGGAGTGGTGTGGCCGCCCTGGCCCACTCCAGCCTCTCTCCTCTAGCGTATATCATCCCCACGAAACCCTAAGACTCGAGGAGCGACCACAGAAAGATTCCATCGCCTCTGCGGGGCGGAAAACACCGAGAGAGAAAGATCTCTCCGGCAGACAGATTTCTACCGGGGGAATTCCTTCCAGGAGAGGGGAGATCGTCGCCATCAACACCACCATCAAGCTGGACTTCATCGGGATCATCATCATCATCATCACCACCATCATCACCATCAGCACCCTCATCACCATCTCCATATTGCTGTAACAATTGTGTTGAATCTTGCATTAGTTCATAGGGGAAACTTTCCCGGTGTTGATTACTCCTTGTAGTTGATGCTATTGAGTGAACCATTGAATTATTGTTTATGTTCAGATTGTTATACATCATTATTCCATCTCTGATCATGATCCATATGATGTCTTGTGAGTAGTTCGTTTTGTTCTTGAGGACATGGGAGAAGTCTTGTTGTTAGTAGTGGAGTTGCGTTGAGAAAGATTCAATAGATTGTTATTTAAGTTGTGGTGTACTTCTTCTAGTGGTGTCATGTGAACGTCGACTACATGACACTTCACCTATATGGGCCTAGGGGAATGCATTGTGTATTTGGCTACTAATCGTAGGGGTTGCCGGAGTGATAGAAACCTGAACCCCCGTTAGGAAACCATTGCACAAGGGACGTAAGGGTCTTAGAGTTTAAATTTGTGGTTAGGTTTCTACCTTAAATACTTTCTTGTACTTACGGATGTTTGCAAGGGGTTTAATCACAAGTATGTATTAGTCTTGGATGGGCTGGTACATTAGCACAGGTTCACCCACACAACACTTAGCAAGCTAAAGAAGATTAATCGACTATATGAAGCGAAAGCACTTGACAGTCTTCCCATGTGTCCTTGAGAATGTCTGGTCATCTATAGAAATACAATCGGCTTGTCCTTTGTTGCATAAAGGATTGGGCCACTTGCTGCATTCATTCTTACTGTCTTTCATTTACTCGTACCTTGTTTACTTGCTTTATCGAAAACCCCTAAAAATCTGTTTGCTAAGTATTTGCAGAGAATTCCTGATCCATACCACTAGCCAGCACCTTCTGCTCCTCGTTGGGTTCGACACTCTTAGTTATCGAAAACATTGCGATACACCCCCTATACTTGTGGGTCATCAAGACTATTTTCTGGCACCATTGCCGGGGAGTGAAGCACTATTGGAGAGTGGAACTGGTAAAGGAAACTTCTACTATGAGTAATGTTTACTTCTGCTAGTTGCTTTATTTTCGTTATGGATAATTCGCTGAGTTTCTTATTTGGTAAATGCTACTACCACTGCTAAGGTAGTAGATAAGCCACCACCTGCTGAGAAAGATGTTTTCAAAATACCTACAAGAATTATTGATCGTGTTATGGATAACTACTATGTTGGGGATGAAACTGTCCATCCCGGTGATCATTTACTCTTTATACACGAATTATGCGGATTGTTCAAGTGTGCAGGTATTACTACAGATCAAGTTAAGAAGAAGTTATTCTCATTATCACTGAAAGGAAGAGCTGAGGAATGGTATAAGCTGCTGAAGAACGGTCAAGCTCTGGAATGGGAGGAAATAGTGCCTCTCTTTTATTCAAAGTTTTATCCTCCTAGTGAGATTTATAAAGATTGGAATCAAATATACAACTTTTGGCCTCTTGATGGAGAGAGTACATCTCAAGCTTGGGGGAGATTGAAGTTACTAATGCTCAAATGTCCCATTCATGAGCTCCCCAACAATATTAATATCAATAACTTTTATGCAAGGCTCCCTCTACATGATAAAGATTTATTGGATGCTTCTTGTGCTGGATCATTCACTCGTATGGAAGAAGAAGCTAAATGGGACCTTCTAGATCGTATTCAAGACAATGCTAAAGCTTGGGAGAATGACAAAGGTAGAAAGTCAGGTATAAATTATGATTATGAATGCATTGAATCTTTTATGGGAACTGATGACTTTCAAAATATTAAAAACGCTTATGGTCTAGACTCTCAAGCTATTGCTTCTTATTTTAAGGCTTTTGCTTCCTACATTGAAGTGCCTAAAAAGAAGTGGAATAAGTATCATGAACCTTATAAAGATATTGCTAAGAGTGTTCCTTCAAGAAATACTGAAGTTTATACTGCTAATCATGTTTTACCTAAACCTTATATTGAGAAAATGCCTTTCCCATTTAAGGTAAAGGAACATTCTATGATGGCTAGTATGGTAGATGAAAGTATGAATAAAGCTGTTGAACCTGATAAACAAATGGTTGATGAACCTATTGTAGCAAATGTGAAAGACTTTGTTGCTAAATATGAAAAAGAGGGACACCCTATCCTTTGTAAGGATACCTCTAATATTGTTTCACAAAATAGTGTTATGAGAGCTAGTATTCCCGTGTTTTCTATTAGAATAAGTGATCATTGCTATGATGGTCCTTGTGATAGCTATATTGTTAAGTTTATGCATGATACTGAAAGCTACTATGAGAGAGGGAAAAGTGTTCTTATGTATCTCAATAATATCAAGTTTCCCCGTTTTATGCTGAAAGTTTTTATGCTGCACTTCTTTTGCCTTCTTATGCAAGTTGCCTTTGGTTTCAATAACTTGTTTGTTTACAAAATCCCCTTGCATAGGAAGTGGGTTAGACTTAAATGTGTGTGTTTTTTCTTCTTAATGCTCTCTTTCACTTCAACTCATATCCCTATGAGAGCTTCTTCAAAATTATCATGCTCATCTTAATGGCTATAAAGAAAGAGCTTTATGGGAGACAACCCAATTTGTTTTTGCTTTCAGTTTGTTTTTATTTCTTTGAGTCTTGGAAGTTATTACTTCGGTAATAACCGCTCCTTATCCGTTTTGTTTGGTTTTTGTGTCAAGATCAACCTCTAATGAGAGAGAAGTAATATTTGGGGAAGTTGCTGTCCCGAAACAGATTTTTTGTGCTTCACTGTAAACATTCGTGAGAGATCTCTGTATGTCGGATTGAGCTGTAATTTTTTGTGCTTATGCCTCAGGTTGTTATTTAACTTTAGTTAGTTTTGCACTTTTTGATTTGAGCAACAGAAGATTTTCGAAAAAATTTATCTTTACCTGCTGGTCTGTTTTGACAGATTTAGCCACTCTTGCACTTGCTTCTTTATTCGATTTCCTTTTTGAATTTTTTTTGGCTTTTCGGAAGGAGTTGCTACAGTAGCCTATGTTTTGATGGTTTTCAGTTGAAGTTGGACTCAAAAGGTTCTATCACTTCACTTATACTAATGTTGCTAATAAGAACTGTGTGAAGTTTTGTGTGAAAGAAATTTCCAGAAAGTGGAGACAATGGTGTAATAAGGAAGAGAAGGGTTTTATGACTCAAGTAATAAGTGTATGAAGATGAAGATATCGATGATATTCAAGAGATGACTCCGGAAGAATCTACTAGATACCAAATTCAGAGACCCGCAGAGTCCGTGTTCAAATAGGTAACAGTTCTGGTAAGAAAAGTTCCGCGAAAATACAATCCAACTATATTTTTGCAGTTTTCAGTCAATAAGGAAAGTTTCGAAGCAAAAAAGGGACGGAACCGGAGCCGGGGTGGCCCACACCACCCCATGGCGCGGGCCCACCCCTGGCCGCGCCACCAGGTGGTGAGGCCACCCAGGACTCCGTTTCCGACTCGTTTTCTCCTAGTACCTTCCTTTTGATATGAAACTTCGTAATATATAAACCCCCGGACCCCCCGAGGTCCGTATATCATGTTTTCGTCGTGTTTTTGTTTCGATCTATTTCTGCCAGGACATACTCTTTGAAAGTTTAGAAGTACAATGGTGTATGCCAAGGATAAAGGGAAGGAGCCTATGGAGGACGATCTCCAAGACCCCAAGCAGGGGCTGGTACCTTTAGTCTCTTGCCCTGCATCAACGGAAGCCCTACGAGTCACTAAGGATTTCTGCGATAAGTATCGAGACCTGCAGAGGAAGGTGGACATGCTTCAATGAGAGAATAATAGGCTTCGCAAGATGCAGGAAGATTTCCTCACGACAACTAAGAAAATATTACCACCACCTCCGAAGGAGTAATTCGTCATCAGGTTTGGCATCCCCTTGGTTTGTTCCAGGCTTGGGGGAGTGCCGCGGTATCATATCACTATCTGTAGAGTCATATCATGAATAGAGGAGTTATCATGTAGTATGGTTTGCATTATGGAAGTGTCCCCTCTCTCGTTAGATATGTATCCCTTGGTGTGAGTTGCCGTTATGGAATATTAATGAGAAGTTCTATCATTCACTCTTTTGCATAGCTTATATTAGTTTTCAATTTGTGGTTATATGATTGATCTTGTTGTTAGTATTGGTAGCACTCTGGATCATTGAGTTAATTTAGTTGGTTTTGGCAAACCTGGCTCGGTCAGTAGCAACACTATTTTTGAGAGTTGAATGAAAAAGATAGAAGTACTCTAGAGAAAACATAATTTCATCATCTTTGTTTCTTGATTTGCTCATAAGTCTAGTATTCTCTAATTAAGATCTTTTGTGCTTCCAAGGAAGATTGCATGTTTGTCTTTATCACTTGTATGTTTGTTTGTTTCCTTCAACTCTTGTACTTGCTACCCAGCCTTGCTAGCCAAAAACCTGTACTGAGAGGGAATTCTTCTCATGCATCCACCTCCTTTAAACCAAAACCTTTGCCATTTGTGTCCACCATACCTACCTAGTAGCATTATTGCTATTCCAAGTAAATTCTTGTTTTCTCTACCTCCCAAATTAAACTTGTTATGTGAAAATTAGTGATTAAAGCCCTCACGAACTTGATGGCACACTTTACTTTCTTGCATTTAATAAACTTGAACCATTGTGCTCACCTATGTTGCGTATATGCTTGCGCTTTGTAAGTTGTGAATTAGCAGAACCATGCTGTCATAGGGAACGCTTTCAACATTGCACTGGTACTTTGTACCAAGTTGATATCATGTTCTTTTGTCTATGGATGTCGTCGGTGTGAAATGAAAGGGGAGCTTGTAAGTCCATGGAGTTATGCATGTGTGTTAGAGAAATGGCTGGGCCGCTGGTCTAATCCATGCTGACATGGTGGAAACCTGCAGCGTAACCATAACGAGTATCTATGAAGCACTCTTCTTATAAAAAAAAGATAGAGATTGAGAAAGAAAAAGAAAAAAAGAGATATTATGAAAAGAGGAAAGAGAGAAAAAGCACCATATTCCAATGGTAAATAAGAAGATTGCTGAGATACTTGTTGTCTGCTTGCCTTGTCATTTTGATATGGGGATTCTTCCGTATCATCGGGCAAGGGGTACCCCGTTGGCAGTTCTCTATGATACACATATGCTTACGATAACAAGAACTTACCGGTGACTAAACTTGAGTAGCATGAGAAGCGGCCCTCGTATTCAAGGGACATGAGATTCTCAACTTACAACTTGTCAATGCATATCCTCATTTTTGATCACTTTAACCTTAATCACCTAAAGATGCCGATGATAGGGGAAATGAGAGCTGGAAGCTAGTAAGTATCATAATTTTTGGGAGCTCTTTATGAGACTTGCAATCCCTGCTTCCCTCTGTGAAGGGCCTTTCTTTTACTTTGTAGTTGAGTCAGTAAACCTACTCCCTTATATCTTAGCAAGTATTTTGAGTTGTTGTGTTTCATTCATTCATATGATGATTTATTCACTCATGTTTCTTATGTTCCTTGTTTTGCACATTACTCTTATCTTGATGTTTAGTACTTTGAAAGCTTTCTTTGAAAACCAGCTCTTTGTGAACTCCAGCAAATTATCAACTATTCTTCGACCAAGAGCTAAGTTTGCCATTACCAATTATGATTTACTCTATGTATCTTTATTGTGTTTCCTTTACTCATTGCAAGTTTAGTTATATAATAGTGAGTTGTCTTCTATTATGATCTATGCTTTTGATGAATGTGATGCTTCTTGTCCGTATTCTTTTATCGACTCTTCACTCCATAAACCTGAGGTCATGTTTATTAAGCTCAGTTTCGCTTGGGGACAACCGAAGTCTAAGCTTGGGGGGAGTTGATACGTCCATTTTGCATCACTATTATATGTCTTAATTCACTATTATTCATTGATATATTTCGTATCGAGAGGTGATACTTATGTTATTTCATCTATTTTTGCATGGTTGATGACTTTTGGAGCATGGACCGCTGCAGTCAGGATTCTGATGGAAAAGGTGCTGTTTGGAGGCAAAATTCACGAAGATCAGAAAATCCGGGAAAATATACGGAAAATCCTATTTTTCCAGAAGACTCAGGATGCCAGAAGATGGAGTGGAGGCCACAGGGGGCCCACACCACCTGTAGCATCCCATCTGTCTAACATATGTAATGCTACATGGTCTAGTAATATAATTGCTACTTCCTACATATAATTGTTGCATCATAATTATATCATGCTCATGTCATCATGCCACCTTGCATTTGAGCATCATATAAAACCCTTTTCATTTGGTTCTTATCCCATATGCATTATTAATTGTATTTTCCTCTTGATATATTGTATTTGGTTCTTGAAAAATGCTTGATGCCCAAGTTGAGTTGGGGGCATATCTTTTATTCAACTCCACCACCTTTCTTGTCACCACATTATAATTCCACCATCCAACTAAATATGAGCTTTGCATCTTATTTGGGCTTACCTCTAGCTCATGTGGGTTGGGATGAATCCTCTTCTATTTTCCACATGCTCCCATATATGCACCATATTGTTTTCACATTATTGATATATGAGGAGCCACATGGCCACCTTTGCATGCTATGTGAGTGGTACCCCTTTTCAAGCTTCCATATGGATTATTATGAATGTATGCTCATGTTGGGATATTTTTGAGGCTATTATTCATCTAGTGGAACATACACATTAGCAGGGCCAAATTATATTTAAATATGAGCATCATCCATCTACTCCCCATGGAACCTTCTTTTAAATTCTTTTAGCTTGGCCTTACTCCATATTTTGGAATGCATATGTATAAATGCCATGATTATTTACTTTGTTTTCACAAGATTAAAACATGGCATTTAATGCTTTTGCATGGGCCATGCAGATCTCATCATCATCCCCTCCTTTTGGTTTTTCTTGTATTTTTGGAAGTGGAGCATGGTTCTTTGAGAATCCATTCATGTTGGCTCTATTCTTTTGCTCTTACCATAAAACCTCACCACCTTGATCTCCTTTCCTTGCCATGTGCATCAAAACCTCACCTCTCACCATCTCCACCCTCATCACCCCTCACATGTGTATGTGCCATGCATGATCATGTAAGGTCAACCCCAAAACCCCACCTCCCTCTCTCACTCTCTTCCCCTGCCAAAGAGGCCCCACCAGGACGAACCACCCCATCTACCCCAACCCCTTGTCTAAACCTAACCCGAGCCCAACCCTAGCCCATGCCATCTACCCCCTCACTTCTCGGCCCTCTCTCTTTCTCTCTCTCCCAGCCAAGCTACCCCACACCCGTGCAGCCCCTACCTCCTCTTGGCCGGTCCCAGCTATAGCCACACCCTAGGCCGAGCCCTGCCTAGCACGTGAAGGAGAGGAGGGAAAGGTGGCCGAAGCCACCTTTTTCTCCCGAGCCCTTCCCCACGGCATCCCTCTCTCCCCTCCACTTTATCTACTCCCTCTCTGCCTTGGCGTCGACCCCAGATCTACCAGGGCCTCGCCCTTCTCCTCCCCACCACCTGCCTGCTACCCCGTCTCTCTCACACCCCGGCAACCTCACCGTCGGCCTCCTCTCGGTTACCTTGTACACGGCGGCGGGCGTGGTGCTTTGGGGCGTCGAGGAAGAACCAGCGGAGCCCCCTGCATCACCCTGTACACGGAGGCGAGGAGGAGAAGCCCCAACCCCGCTGCACGCCGACGACGCCACTGAAACCCTAGCTTTGGCAGGCCGTCTGCTTCGCCGCCGATCCACCGCTTCCCGGCATGGTCCGCCTCCACCAACAACCTCGCGGTGAGCCACGCACCCTCCCGGACACCTCCCCTTCCTCCTTGGTCGTCTGTGCTCGCCGGACTTTGTGCCGAGCTCTCTCTGTGCGCCGGCGTGCGCGTGCTTCTGCTCGCTGTGCGCCGCGACAGCTACTCCTAGCCGCGTTCCCCTTACCCAGCAACAACCCCCGACCACCGCAGCGGTACCCGCCGCCGCGCGCACGCGCTAGATCGCGAGTTCGACCCCGACTGCACCTCTGTTTCCCGTCCACGCGCGCGCCGTCAGTTTCGTCAGAGAAAGACGAGAAGAAAAACAGTGCGCGGTGGTCTTTTTACCGATACCCCCTGCCGTTTTGTTTCATCAACCCGCGGTCCCGAGTGGCCCACCTGTCATCGCCTGTGTGCATTTTACAGAAAGGCTCCCGCGTTTCCTAACCCCCCACCCGCGGTCCCTGGATCCGCCGCGTGTCACCTGTTCGCCCAGCCACTGGCGCGTGGGTCTGCTCGAGTACCGGACCCGCTTGTCAGTTGCTGCGGGTAGCTTCCCCCGCGGTGAGAAAAACCCGCTGCGCGCAGTATCGCCAGCACAACGCAGGACCCACCTGTCTGTCCCTCAGGCTAGACAGCTCCGCGGTGAGAAAAGCCCGCGTAAGCCCGCTGCGTCCCACCGTGCTGAGTCATCGGCTGGCCCACATGTCACCCGCTGTGGCAAGCTGTCTCTGGGTATAAAAAGTCTGGATATTTTTCTGTTTAAATAAAACAATTTCAGAAATGTTTAGATACAAATTTAAATCTGTTTTTAATAACTTTTAAATTGTAATTCCAAATAATACAAATAATATATGTTTTGGAATCAGAAAAATGTGAGGAATTAAAATATGCCATTCAAAATATCTTTTGGGCAAATTAAATTTTTCGAAATTGTTTAAATGTAATAAATATGCCTTTTCTTAATCAATTAATAACTTTAAAACTATAACTCCAAATTCGACAAATAATATGTCTAAATCGATTAGCGCGACGAGCCCGTTATAGCTATGCATTCCATGTTCTGAATTGCAGCATGCATCATATAAATAATAAGTATACAGCAGCTTTTTAGGAAGTAAAACATGACCAAAACTCAATAAAATGCTTAATTCTTGTACCCCACACCTCACCCATGCCATGCTATATTATTGCCATGTAAATTGTGCATCATTCATCATGGCATGCTTGTTTGCTTGTTGCATTTTAATTCATATGCTTGTGCACTTTATTTATGTTGGCCCTTGTTTGTTTGGTTCTTCTTTGAATAGACGTCGAGCAGGGGATATATTAGGAATCCCAGGAGCACTACCCAGATCTGTCTCTCGCTTCAACTGAGCTACCAGGCAAGAACTACCACATGCTTGCATACATATAGTACCTATTGCCTCTATCTTATTCTTGCATCATTGAGTCGTGATTGCATTAAATTGAATCCCAAGTACTGCATAGCCTTTACTTTTAAACCCCACTGAAGCTTGTTCCTCCATCCCATGAGCCATTACTACAGGAGTTGTTTGAGCCATGCGAGTCGTAGAACAGCATGTGTAGGGTATGTGAGTGTCTGATGGATAACGAGGTACCTAAACAACTTAACCTGAGTAGTGATGGGATAACTAATGAAAGAGGCACCGGTGGGCAATATCTGCTATTTGGTTTTTCATGCTCACTTGTGTCCCGTAGGACCCCGAGTACTTGATTCCTGTTCCTTGACTATTCGCACTATCCACATCCGGGAGGCCTTATGGACCCCCCTGAGCCAGAGCTTGGTTCAATCTTATTTCTTGGGGCCACAAAGTAGTTTGGGGCTTTATTACTATCCTGTACTTATGCCATGTTTTACTGTTTTATTTAAGATTGTGCGAGGAGCACCTGTACTGTTTAGGGATCGCGGCACGATTTCGCGGTATCGACAAGCCCAGTCACATTTTCGGGTTCCTAGTCATTTACAGCCGTTCTCGTAAACCCTGGGTCCGTCTCGGAGCCGGCCAACTTCGTTGCGGGTAGCTTATTGGGGTGGCCCCCTGAAATATTTCTGAATCATGTGATCGCTTTGTCGTGAATGCCTCGTTGGGTTTTGATTTGGTTTTTCCGAGGTTGATCGAGTGTGTGTTGCTATTTGTGCACCTCTGCAGGGTAAATCTTTCTGAAAGCCGTGTCCTCGGTTATGGACGACTTGGAGCACAGTTTCTCGATCATAGACAAGTATAACTAAAGTACCGCTTTTAATTTGACGAAGTACTTGACTAGTAAATAGTGCAATACTCATGGAATGGTTAATAAACTGCCAACGGATGGGTTGTTCGTCCGCTTTCTCGTTGGTAAGCGAGAAGGAGGATGGATCTGTTAATTATACTGTTATAACTATTGTTACTAAGTAACGGACATTCGTCTATCATTGGTTAGGCAGATGGTTAGCGAGTATCTATAGACTTGTTAGTTTTATCTTTTGCTGCAATTGCGTCACCCCAGGTATATGTCCCCTTTAGAGGCATAAAGACTTGCTGAGTACCCCTAGGGTCTCACACGATAAATTGTTTGATTCAGATGAACAGGTGTATTCGCAAGATGGATACTGGGTGGAGGAGACGGATGATGTTGGCAACGATCACTCGGTGTAGAGATTCCGGGGATGGGGATCCGTGAGATCTATGGGCGGGATGTGTTTATTATGTGGCATCTTATACCGATTTGCTTCTTACCCGTACTCGGATCTTGTTTTCCGCTTCTGCCTGATACTCTGATGTTTGATGTATGAGGAGCTATCCTAAACTATTATCTCTATCTAAGATATTTGGATCTTGCCGTATGATGTTGCAATATTTCTATTTTTTTAGATGGAATGGCTCTGAAAACTGTTGTATGGTGGCTTGCATACATACTCACTTGTGTATGTAGTTGATCCCTTCGCCTGTCGATTACGCCGCTCGTTCTTGTCCCGATGTTCTGGAAGTGGTTAGGACGGCCGACAGGTCTACCCGTGAGTGGCCCCTAGGCCCCACCGTACTATTTCAACCACTTTCGCTCATCCAGGCATGCAACTTAGAGCGTAATTCACCGAGGTAGTTACAATTGGTATCAGAGCCATCCCGCCCTTCAGGGTCTTAGCCAAATGGTCGTTGTCAGTCTAGCAAATATTTTGGTAGTTATGTATACTAGGGAAAAACAAAAACGTGAGAGTAGGACTGCTTCCATTTTTCTTCTTATCCACCCACCCACCCTTTTTCTGGCAAGGAAGTGTAACGTTTTCAATCCTCTTCTAAAATTCAAACTAGGATTCACGTGTTCTGGGTTCCGTAGTACCATAGGTTGTGTGTGTGTGTGTGTGAATTCCTTGTCTATCTATTGCATCCAACATGTTATCGCTATCTACCTTTTGGTTATCAACTGTTGGTACATTCCATACCGACATGCCTTTGTAAACCGACGCGATCTATCTGATTCATTGTATACCGGTGCGATCTGTCTTACTCTTTGTTATCCGACGTTATCTTGTTGGGGTGTTCATTTCCGTAGTTACTAATCTTTAGGTTTATCTTAAAAAGAAGGTGTTGGGATATGTGTTTTACTTATTCATGTGCGGAGTAATGATTTGAGTGCGGGATAGAGTCGTGACCATACCACTACTTTTATCATTCGCTCTTGTATATTGAATTGGTAGAGTTACTAATCTTGATTCGTTAAGTGGTTTTCGCATATAGTGGTATTTTAATGCCGAAATTGCGGAAATTTTTTCTTTGTTATCTTGTGTACCACACTCCTTGTTCAGTCGTGTGTGTTATGCTTAATATCTTCTAGGTGCTTTGAACTTTGTTGATATTTTAATATCATCTTAGTAATTTGTATCCTTTAATTTTGGTTAATTCCATTTTGGTACTATTTTGGACTATTATTTTTCTCCATTATGGTACTGACTTGTGTTTTATATCAATCACAAGATGGCACCACCACGCCGTTCTGAGGAGGACATACCACCTGAACTAGGGGCTGCGTTGGCAAGTATTGCTAATGCCTTGGGAGCAATGCAGCAGAACCAACAGCGATTTGAAGAAAGTGTCAGGAGGAATGAGTTTGTTCCGCTACCTCCACCTCCCAAGCAAGGAGACATCAAGAGTTTTCTGAAGTTTAACCCGCGCCACTTTGAGGTATCTGATCAGCCTCTGGACGCAGATGATTGGCTGCGTGAGATGTCAAGGTTACTGATGACTGCTGATGTTCCTGAGCAAGAATGGGTAAAATGTGCCACTCACCTTCTGAAGGGAGATGCAGCTCTGTGGTGGGAGAATTACCTGAAGGCAAACCACTCTGAGTTTCAGCCTACTTGCGAACAGTTCACTGGAGCTTTCAAAGAGCAATATCTGTCAGAAATTGTCATGGAGAGGATGAATGAAGTGTTTCTCAACCTCAAGCAGGGCAATGACAATGTCAATACCTATATTAGGAACTTCATAAACCTTTCTAGGTATGGTGGCGATGAGATCTCTGATGACAAGAAGAAGCAAAAGAGGTTCAGACAAGGGCTCAATGCATCAATCAAATATGCAATCACTCATGCAAGGCCGGGGTCTTTTCTAGAACTCCAACATACAACTCTGCAGGAGGAAGCAAGTAGGCAAGTGTTCGAGGAGTCCAAGAAACACAGCCGTGACGCAGCAAGCTCTTCAGCTATGACAACTCCTTCTAAGCGCCGTGTGTGGGTTCCTAACACCCCACCGTCGCTCCCGGCTCCACCAAGACCGTCAAGCTACACGGCAAGGCCACCAAACTCCTTCACTGCTGCTCCCAGGGGCTACAACCACAACTACCCTGGAGCGCCTGGCGGAGTCCCTAGCTACGCTGCTCCATGTCCACCTGGTGCCTGTTACACCTATGGAAACACTGGGCATCAACACTGGAATTGTCCAATGAACAACAAAGCTCTTCCACCACCACCTCCAAGACCTGCGGCAAGTTCTTCTATGGTTCGTGCACCTCCACCTCGGGCTCTCAACATGAACACCAAGCCTGGGTCTACGGTTGCTCGTGCCAACTGTGTCAACGTTGCTCAAGCTGAGCATGCACCTGGAGTTGTGCTGGGTACGCTTTCTATTAACTCAATTTCTGCACGAGTGTTATTCGATATTGGTGCATCGCATTCTTTTGTGTCTCAAAGGTTCTCTCAGCAACAAGGTCTTCCGCTTCAATCATTGTCCAAGGTTCTCAGGGTGCAATCACCGGGGACAACTATGAAGGCTTCTCAAATAAGCCATGGGAACCAAATTGAAACTGGAAACAAAAATTTCCGGCATGCCTCATTGAATTGGGCAATTCTGACATTGATGTTATCTTGGGCATGGATTGGTTAACAGCAAATGCAGCTATGATTGATTGTGCTGAACGCTCGGTTTCTCTAAAAATTCCTGAAGGCCATATAGTCTATTCTCCAAGTCTGACTCCTGCAATTCAGCTTTTCTCTTTGGCGGCTCTGAATGATGATGCTATGGAAGCTATTCAGAGTGTTTCGGTGGTCTGTGAGTTCCCAGATTTTTTCCTGAAGAGTTGCCAGGTATGCCTCCTGATCGAGAGGTCGAGTTTGTGATTGAACTTGAACCTGGAACCGCTCCTATCTCCAAGCGGCCTTATAAAATGGGTCCTGCTGAGTTGGCTGAACTCAAACGTCAGCTTGATGAACAAGAGAAGTTGGGTTTCATTCAGCACAGTACTTCTACTTGGGGTAGCCCAACCATCTTTGTGAAGAAGCGAGACAAGACTGATAGACTTTGTGTGGACTATCCAGCTCTCAATGCTAAAACCATCAAGAATAAATATCCCCTTCCGCGGATTAATGATCTCTTCGATCAGCTAGCTGGAGCTGTGGTATTCTCTAAGCTTGATTTGAGAAGTGGATATCATCAAATCAAGATTCACAAAGAAGATGTTCCCAAAACAGCTTTCACCACCCGCTATGGCCTGTATGAGTACACGATCATGTCTTTCGGTCTCACCAACGCACCTGCCACCTTCTCGAGGCTTATGAACTCGGTTTTCATGGAGTATCTTGATAAGTTCGTTGTGGTCTATCTGGATGACATCCTAGTCTATTCTAAGTCAAAGGAAGAACATGAAGAACACCTTAGGTGTGTCCTAAACAAGCTTCGTGAGAACCGCCTGTATGCAAAGTTCTCCCAGTGTGAGTTCTGGCTGCCTGAAGTCACCTACCTTGGTCACGTTATCTCTGCCAAGGGCATTGCCGTCAACCCAGAAACTGTTAAGACAATTGTTGACTGGCTTCCACCCATAAATGTCAAAGAAGTCCGGAGTTTCCTTGGTTTGGCTAGTTACTGCCGTCGCTTCGTTCAGAACTTCTCGAAGATTGCAAAGCCTCTTACCAATCTCCTCAAGAAAGGCAAGAAATACCTTTGGTCTCCTGCATGTCAAGCCAGCTTTGAAACACTCAAAGAGAAGCTCACTTCCGCACCAGTCTTGATTCCTCCAGATACATCAAAGCCTTTCCAGATATTCTGTGATGCCTCCTTGCAAGGATTGGGTGCGGTCCTCATGCAAGAAAAGCAAGTCGTTGCATATGCCTCTCGTCAGTTGAAAATTCATGAGCTCAACTATCCAACACATGACCTTGAACTCGCAGCAGTTGTCTTTGCTTTGAAAGTATGGAGGCACTACTTGCTTGGCAACCGTTGTGAGATCTTTTCTGATCACAAGAGTCTGAAGTATATCTTCACACGGCCGAACCTCAACCTTTGTCAGAGAAGGTGGATTGAAGAAATCAATGATTTCGATTTGACCATCAACTACACTCTGGGCAAAGCTAATGTCATGGCCGATGCTCTCAGCCGAAAAGCTTATGTCAACAACCTCATGGTGGAAGAACAACAGCCTCTCTTGTGCGAGGAATTCCGTCAGCTCAACCTTGAAATTGTGGATCAAGGGTATCTTCTGAACCTTCTGGCAACCCCTCTCTTGGAAGAAAAAGTTCGCTCCATTCAACTTGGTGATCCTTACACTAAAAAGATCATCTCCAACATTCAGCTTCCAAAGTATGAGTCCTTCCACGTCGACGACCAAGCCGCTCTTTTCTTTGAACACCGGATGTTTGTTCTGAACTACCCGGGTTTAAGAGAGCAAGTTCTCAAGGAGGCGCATGATTCTGTTCTTTCTATCCACCTTGGCAGCACTAAGATGTACATGGACTTGAAAACACAGTATTGGTGGCCTGGGTTGAAACGATATTGTGCCAAGTATGTCTCGGAGTGTGATGTCTGCCGCAGAGTTAAAGCTGTCTATCAGAAACCTTCCGGTCTTCTACAGCCATTGAAGCCTCCAGAATGGAAATGGGATAAAGTAGAGATGGACTTCATAACTGGTTTTCCAAGGTCGCAGAAGGGCAACAATGCAATCTTTGTTGTCATCGACATGCTTTCTAAAGTGGCTCACTTCTTTCCCGTCAAGGAAACAATTTCTGCAATTCAGTTGGCTGAGCTCTATATCAACATAATTGTCTCTCTGTATGGGGTTCCTCTTGAGATCAGCTCGGACCGTGGAAGCATCTTCAATTCCAAGTTCTGGGGAAGTTTCCAAAATGCTTTGGGAACAAAATTGAACTTCAGCACAGCTTACCACCCTCAGTCGCAAGGACAAGTTGAAGGATCAATCAGATTCTGGAAGATATGCTCCGTGCTTGCGTTATCTCTTTCGGCATGAAGTGGGAAGAATGCCTTCCTTATGCTGAATTCTCTTACAACAACAGCTTCCAGAAAAGTCTAAAGATGGCACCATTTGAGGTTCTTTATGGTCGCAAATGCAGAACTCCGATTGGTTGGTCGGGCGCAGGTGAAAGAACATTGTTTGGCCCCGACAATGTAACTCAAGCGGAGGAGAAGGTTCACATCATTCTTGAAAACCTGAAGGTTGCTCAAAGTCGCTAGAAGAGCAACTATGACAGGAAGCACACGGACATGGAGTATGTCCCTGGTGATCTCGTTTACCTTCATGTCACTCCCATGAGAGGCACGCACCGGTTTGGTATCAAAGGAAAGTTGGCTCCTAGATACATCGGTCCTTTCAAAGTTCGTGGAAGAAGAGGAGAAGTCGCTTATGCTCTTGAGCTCCCTGGAAAACTCAAGATCCATGATGTTTTCCATATCTCTCAACTCAAGAAGTGCTTCAAGGACCCCGGCAGGACCGTGGACCATGAGCTTATCAATCTCCAAGAAGACCTGTCTTATCAAGAACACCCCATAAAAATCCTAGAAGTCGCAGAAAGAAGGACTCGCAACAAGTCCATCAAGTTCTGCAAGGTGCAGTGGTCACACCATTCCGTTGATGAAGCCACTTGGGAACGCGAGGAGGAGCTCCATGCCAAGTATCCTACCCTCTTCGTGTCTTCTTCTTCTTCCTAGAACCTCGGGGCGAGATTCCTGTTTAGTGGGGGAGAGTTGTAGCATCCCATCTGTCTAACATATGTAATGCTACATGGTCTAGTAATATAATTGCTACTTCCTACATATAATTGTTGCATCATAATTATATCATCCTCATGTCATCATGCCACCTTGCATTTCCGGGGATGGGGATCCGCAAGATCTATGGGCGGGTTGTGTTTATTATGTGGCATCTTATGCCGATTTGCTTCTTATCCGTACTCGGATCTTGTTTTCCGCTTCCGCTTGATAATCGGATGTTTGATGTATGAGGAGCTATCCTAAACTATTATCTCTATCTAGGATATTTGGATCTTGCCGTATGGCGTTGCAATATTTCTATTTTTTTAGATGGAATGGCTCTGAAAACTGTTGTATGGTGGCTTGCATACATACTCACTTGTGTATGTAGTTGATCCCTTCGCCTGCTGATTACGCCGCTCGTTCTTGTCCCGATGTTCTGGAAGTGGTTAGGACGGCCGACAGGTCTACCCGTGAGTGGCCCCTGGGCCCCACCGTACTATTTTAACCACTTTCGCTCATCCAGGCATGCAATTTAGAGCATAATTCACCGAGGTAGTTACACCACCCCATGGCGCGGGCAGGCCTAGGCCACGCCTAGGAGTAGGGTGGCCGCCCTGGCTCACTCCAGCCTCTCTCCTCTGGCGTATATCATCCCCACGAAACCCTAAGACTCGGGGAGCGACCACAGAAAGATTCCGCCGCCTCTGCGGGGCGGAAAACACCAAGAGAGAAAGATCTCTCCGGCAGACAGATTTGTGGCGCCCCGCAAAAATCACTACTAGAAAATCGTGGTGCTTTTGTGTTGCGCATCATCATGACTGCATGCTCATGTCATCATGCCACCTTGCATTTGAGCATCGTCATGTCATCTGGCATTTGTTTACATAAAACTATTTTCGAAAAGCCTGGTTTTGTTTTCTGAACGCCTCGTCCTTCATTCAAAGTAAAACCCGGGTCTCCGGAATATTTTGTTTTGTCTACCAACGGTTTTCAAAAGCCCCGTTTTAAATAATAAAATATTTCTTTTATTTTTAGGAGGCAGCCCGCCAGGCCCGAAAGCCTAGCCGGCCACCTCCAGATAAAATCTTCTCTACCCAGAAAACACGCAAAACTTTTTCCACCAAATATCCTACCCCTATTTTTCCTACCCAGCCCCTCCACCTCACCCCCTCCAATCCCATGACACCACCTCACCCTGACCCTTTCTTCCACCCACTCAATCACAGCCACCTAGTCCACTCCGCGGACCCACCTCCTGCCCTCTTTCCCGTCCCAGGTCGCCAGCCTCCACCCCGCCGCCACCTGGGCGCACGCCCCCCAACGCGACCCCCACCTGGCCCCTTTTCCCAGGCCACCCCGCGCCAGCTCCCGCTTCCACCTGCCCCCTTTTCTGCGCGGGCCCCATCCCAGGATGGACAGGCGCATCTCCCATGCACGCCCCACCCCGACCACCTCGAGTCTCCCCTGGCCCCACCACACGCCGACCCGACCGCCCCCTCTCTCTCCTGCAGACGCGCCCCGGCGCCCCTCCTCTCTCCTCCTCGCCGGCGCCTCCTCCCGCGTCACCGACAGACGCCGTCGCCTGCCGCCCTCAAGCGCCGGCCCTGGCCGCGCGACTCGCCGACGACCGCGCGGGCCACCTCCCTACCTGCCGCCAGATTCCCCCGGCCCCACCCGCGCATCTACCGCCGCCGCCCTCAGCGCTCGCCGGCCGCCGCCTCCGTCCGCGCGGCCCGCTTCCAGCCCACCGACCGGCCCCGGCCACGCGACCGTCGTCGTCCCCGCCACTTGAACCTCGCCGCCCGAGCTCCTCCCAGGCACCTCGCCGTCGTCGCCTCCCTTTCCTCGTGGCCCGCCGCCTCCTCCCGCTCCTCCCTGATTCCGCCACCGACCGCCTCCCACACGACCTCGAGCTCCGCCGCGCTTCCTCCCCTCCTCCTCGGCCATCTCCTCGAGCCCTGCACCGAGTCTGGCCCGCGTCCGGCCCGGCCGCCGTGCCGCTCCATGCTGTCGCAAGCGAGCTTCCCCCGCGAGCCATCCTCCGTCCGGTCTTCCTCAGGCGCGTCCTCTGCCGAGCCTGCTCCGAGCCCGCCGCCTCCCCGACGGAAACCCAGCGCCGCCAGTGCTTATCCGCTCTGCCCCGGTGCCGCCCGCGCACCTCCGTCTACCTCGCCAAACGTGACCCCGCGTACCCCATCGCCTCCCCGTGAGCGCCACGCACGCCTTTGTCCCGGCCGACTCCTTTGGATTATGCGCATCCGTGTTGGTTCTCTGCAGCGAGTCTGCCAAGTCCTTTTGGGTCTAGTTGATGCATGTGGGAAAGGTGTTGCGAATTACATGGTGGTGACCATGTGAAGTTGGAGTGATCTCGGCAGCGTCGAACGGAACCCCTAGGCCTCCGACATGATGCGACAAGTTGGAACCCCAAGTCCTTCGAGGCGAAATCGACAAGATCCACACGACCCGACCAAGATCCGAAGACTGAACCCTGGACGCCAAGTACTCCTTCCCGGACGCCAAGGTCGTCGACACAGATACGCCAAGTACTCCTTCCCGGACGCCAAGGTCGTCGACACGGATACGCCAAGTACTTCCTCGAGGACACCAAGTTCTTCACCCCGGACGCCAAGACCGACCCGGTACGCGGACCCGACAAGATCTTCACGACGACAAGATCGACACCGACCAGGGCGGGTCCGATGCGCCCCGACGCCAAACCAAGTCCTTCTCCCGGATGCGACAAGACCTACTTCTGTGGTCCGAGACCGATCCCGTCGAGCCGTTTCCGCCCCTGTCGAACCCCGAACCCCTCGGAGCCCAAGTTCGCCGAACCCTAATGTGATGACCTATCCGAGACCCCTATTATTTTTATAATATGACATTATCGACTGTTGCATATTAAATTGTTTATCTCGCATGCATATCATAATCATGCCGGATCTTCTGCCGTAGTATTAAATATTGCATCCGGTGTTTCTTTTAGTGTTTGCTTCTTCGTGGGCTAGGCCGATGAGTTGATGCGAGTACCGACAAGTTCTCCGGATATGATCCTTCGGCAGTGTTTTCCCAGGCGAGCATCTCTCCCCTTCTACCTATTTTGCATTTATAGTCTTTATTCCCTCCTGTTGATCTATTGCTATCCGTGTCGTGATGCTTTAGTGTTCCGCACCAGATATATTCCTTGCAACCCTTATATTGCCTCGGGCACCTCCTATTGCCTGTTGCTTGATAGACAGCTGGCCCTGCGAGTCGTAGTTGCTTGCTCAGGTGATGCCTCGTGTCGTCGATGTTCCACAGTTGTTGGGCGGTTGGCAAATGTTTAATGGTGGTGTTGATCATGATTCGAATTACAGTTTATTAATTAATGTTGATGGTAGATTAATGCAGAGGCACCGGTGGGTAATAGTAATTATTTGGTTCTTAACCGCTCACTAGTGTCCCCTAGGACCCGAGTTCTTGACACCTGTTCCGAGATTGAGCGCGCTAACCATGGGTGGGGTGTGTGGGCACCCCCATCGGCTTACTACCTGATTTCATAGTACTGTACCGGGGGCCACAAGTAGTTTGGGGCTTTATAACTATTCTGTACTTATGCCATGCTTTACTGCTTTATTTAAGATTGTGCGTGGAGCACCTGTACTGTTTAGGATGTGGAATGTTTTCGCGGTATCGACAAGCCCAGTCACACTTTTCGGGTTCCCAGTCGTTTACAGCCATTGACACAAACCCTGGGTCCGTTCCGGAGCCGGCCGACTTCGTTGCGGGTAGCTTAGTGGGGTGGCCCCCATGTACTTGCTTTGGGTCTGGGAAACGTCATGACTTAGGCCCCGCCGACATACCGATGGGTGTATGTTAATTGATCTGGCAAAAAGGGTCGAAGTGCGTGTGGATACTTTGGTGCACCCCTGCAGGGTTAAATCTGTTCGAAAAGTCGTGTCCGCGGTTATGGACGACTTGGAGCACAGTTTCTCGATCATAGACAACTATAACTAAAGTTTACTGTTATAATTTGACTTGTATGTGAGAAGACTGGTAAGTGGGATAACTGCCTTGGAAAGATTAAATAAAATTGCCAACCGTGTGAGTTTCCTCGGCAGGACTTCCTCGTTTGGTCTCGAGGGGGAATACCGGGATGGGTATGTTTGGTGTTAGTATCAGGTTGGATCCGAATAGGTCTTTCTTATCCCTCTCTTATAGCCGCCAGTATTACAGAGTCTCTATAGGTTGTTTCGTGTTGCTGCGCTGCCGCTTCAGCCCACCATACCTATGTAGGCGAGAGCCGCCGAATTCTAGCCTCGCCATGTGCTGGCCTCAGTACTGACGCTCCTCTTTTTCCTTTGCCCTTTGTCGGCACCCCTTTTGTTTTAGCAGGTTTGAGATCGATGTCGTTAGCAGGGTTACCCTTCCGGCTTGGCCTGGGCAGGGTCATGGACGCCATTGGTTATTCTTCAGGGCTCTTAGCCCAATTTGCATCTTGTCCGTACTCCGACGTTGTATCGATTTCAAGGTGATTTGGATCTTTGTATTGTATACCTGTATTCTTGACTCGTTGAGTCGCTGTTGTATATATATATCTGTTCTGTGGGTCCCATCGAGGACTGTTGTGTAATGGTATTACTTCGTTTTCCACCCGCACGAAAGTGCCTGGTGGGCGTCCTTGAATCGTTTCTATGCGGGTTTGGCGGAAAGGGCTAAAACTTGCATAGGGCCGATTCGAGGGTGTTACAAGATTTCTACCGGGGGAATTCCTTCTCGGATAGGGGAGATCGTCACCATCAACACCACCATCAAGCTGGACTTCATCGGGATCATCGTCATCATCATCACCACCATCATCACCATCAACACCCTCATCACCATCTCCATATTTCTGTAACAATTGTGTTGAATCTTGCATTAGTTCATAGGGGAAACTTTCCTGGTGTTGATTACTCCTTGTAGTTGATGCTATTGAGTGAACCATTGAATTATTGTTTATGTTCAGATTGTTATACATCATTATTCCATCTCTGATCATGATCCATATGATGTCTTGTGAGTAGTTCGTTTTGTTCTTGAGGACATGGGAGAAGTCTTGTTGTTAGTAGTGGAGTTGCGTTGAGAAAGATTCAATAGATTGTTATTTAAGTTGTGGTGTACTTCTTCTAGTGGTGTCATGTGAACGTCGACTACATGACACTTCACCTATATGGGCCTAGGGGAATGCATTGTGTATTTGGCTACTAATCGTAGGGGTTGCCGGAGTGACAGAAACCTGAACCCCCGTTAGGAAACCATTGCACAAGGGACGTAAGGGTCTTAGAGTTTAAAGCTGTGGTTAGGTTTCTACTTTAATTACTTTCTTGTACTTACGGATGTTTGCAAGGGGTTTAATCACAAGTATGTATTAGTCTTGGATGGGGCGGTACATTAGCACAGGTTCACCCACACAACACTTAACAAGCTAAAGAAGATTAATCGACTATATGAAGCGAAAGCACTTGACAGTCTTCCCATGTGTCCTCGAGAACGTTTGGCCATCTATAGAAATACAACCGGCTTGTCCTTTGCTGCATAAAGGATTGGGCCACTTGCTGCATTCATTCTTACTGTATTTCATTTACTCGTACCTTGTTTACTTGCTTTATCGAAAACCCCTAAAAATCCGTTTGCTAAGTATTTGTAGAGAATTCCTGATCCATACCACTAGCCAGCACCTTCTGCTCCTCGTTGGGTTCGACACTCTTACTTATCGAAAATACTGCGATACACCCCCTATACTTGTGGGTCATCATGGTCCCCAAGACGCCGTAGGCTGCGGTGACAGCGGCCACCATGTACCTCCTGAACAACCAGCCACCAGCTGGGGACCCCCGAGCCGCCATGCACCAATATACGATCGTGGGCTTGGGATTAATCGAGGCTGCCCTCGACAAGGAGCCGACACCGGAACCAAAGAAGGGCAAAGCGCTAGCAAAGCGTTACTCCTCGCCCTCATCCAACGATGACAGTCATGACTTGTCTCGACGTCGCCGCTCACGACGACACGACCACAACTATGACGCACGTGATGACATCACACAACGCAAGATCGACAAATCAAGAGCACGGCATGCTCGGTCGACTGACTCAGAAGAGGAGGACGTGGAGCTCTGTGGCGCCAGATGATTCAGCAGATCCATTAGGCAGAAGCGAATGCTAAAGGGTTTAAACTTCCATCGGAGAACCCGAAGTTTGACGGCCTACAGGACCCGAAGATCTGGCTAGAGGACCACATCTCCTCCGTCAGGCTCCATGGAGGCATTCGAAGCACGACCATGCAATGCTTGCAGCTACAGCTGCAGGGCACCGCCCGAGCATGGCTCAACAACCTCCCACGTGGATCCATTCGCAGTTGGGGCGAGCTGGTTTACATCTTCGTGCGCAACTTTAAGGGCACATACAAGCGACCCGCATCAATCGAAGAGTTGAGATGCTGCCAGCAAAGATCTGGCAAATCGCTGCGCTCCTACATCCAAAGGTGGTCCATCATCAAGAACTCCGCAGAAAACATCTCGGAGGATCGCGCGATTGACGCATTCAACGGTGGCATCCGCCGCCTAGAACTCAGAGAGGAGCTGGGCCGCTCAAAGCCCAAGACCATCGACCACCTGATGGAGATTGCGAATCAGTGGGCCGATAGAGAAGACTCAGTGAAGAATCGCGTTCACTCTGACGAGGAGGCGGAGCTCGAGCGCAGACGCGATCGCCGAGGCAAGCGTCGCATGCGCATTTACGATGATCGCGACGACGTCAACATGGTCACGGCTGGCTACACAGAAAGATGCGACGACAACCGCAACAGCGGATACCGTAGCGGCGGATACCGCGACTCTGGGAAAACCACGCAAGTGTGGCAACGCCGCACTCGCGACGAGGCACCCACGAGCTCCATTGAGGACAAACTGTCCGGACCATGTACGGTGCACTTCTACATCGACAAGCATGATGGCAAGAAGAAGTCCAGCCACCTCCTCAAGGATTGCCGCGAGTTCCTCAAGCTACATGAGGGACTGGTTTGGATGAACCGCAACACAGTCGAAAGAGGCTACGGAACCGCTCCAGGCGCCGTGGCACATGGCGCTCCGCCACCTCCACCTGGGCCACCCCCGAATGCAGCCGCGCCAGACCAGCACCATGGAGGCGAACCATACCCACGAGCCATGGGCACCATGATGATCCAAAAGGGACGCCCCTCCAATAGGGTGCAGAAGGCCATCACTCGCCAAGTCAACTTGGCCACACACTCGCCACCGTCCACCACTGAGTACCTCAGTGGAAGCGAGTCCTGCATCACCTTCGACAAACGCGACCATCCGCCTCAGGTACCCTGTCCAGGCCATTGCCCCCTCGTACTTGAGGCAAAAATCGGAGGCTTCGACATGAGCCGCGTCTTCATGGATGGCGGAAGTGGCATCAACCTTATATTCGTGAGTACCTTGCGAGCAATGAGGATCCCCCTAACTTGCCTGGAGGCCTCGGACACAATGTTCCATGGCATCGTCCTAGGGAAAGGCGTATACCCCCTGGGCAAAATCAACCTCGACGTCATCTTCGGCACGCCTAAGAACTTCCGGCGCGAACGCATCGACTTTGAGGTCGTCGACTGGCCCTCACAGTACCACTGCATCCTCGGGCGCGTCGCGTTCGCTAGGTTCATGGCAGTGCCCCACTACGCCTACCTGCAGATGAAAATGCTAGGTCCCCATGGCGTCATCACGATCAACGAGAGCTTCGAACGATCTGACAGTTGCGACAGGGAATTCAACAGAATCTCCTAGTCCTTCGGCATGCAGGAAGAACTCGCGAGACTAAAGGAGAGGACAGACAACAGTCTGCCTCCCTTGAGCCGGCCAAGCTCACCTGATCTCTCCTTCGACTCATCGGTGCACACGAAGAAAGTGCAGGTCCACCCATCGGATCCCACCAAGACGACCCTCATCGTCAACAACTTGAGTCCCGCATAAGAACTCGCGCTCGTCGAATTCCTCCGTGAGCACTGGGAAATTTTCGCCTGGTGTCCTGCGAACATGCCAGGTGTTCCTAGGGAATTCGCCGAGCACGCACTCAACGTCAACCCCGACGCAAAGCTAGTCAAGCAAACAATTCGGCGATTGTCTGAGCCACGAGCGCAGGCAGTTGGAATGGAGATCAAAAGACTCCTTGAAGCCAAGTTCATACGCGAGATCAAGGAAAGCACTTGGCTCGCCAACACGGTGCTGGTACCAAAAAAGGACACGGATATCCTGCAGATTTGCGTGGACTTTACTTCTCTGAACAAGCACTGCCCAAAGGATCACTTCCCGTTGACACGGATCGACCAGATCATCGACTCCGCCGCGGGATGCGAGCGCCTCTGCTTCCTCGACGCCTACTCAGGCTATATTCAAATTCGGATGAAAGAGGTAGATCAGGAGAAAACAGCGTTTACAACGCCCTTTGGTGTGTTCTGCTACAACACAATGCCCTTCGGGCTAAAGAACGCGGGAGACACCTACCAGCGGTGCAGGCAGGCTTGCCTCAAAGAACAACTGGGTCGCAACATTCAAGTCTATGTCGACGACATAGTAATCAATACCAAGGAGGAAGCCTCTCTAATCGACGATTTGCGCGAAACTTTCGCCAACCTCGACCGCTACCGGATCAAGCTCAATCCGGACAAATGCGCCTTCGGCGTACCATCTGGCCAGCTACTCGGATTTCTCATCTCCGCGAGGGGAATCGAGGCGAATCCGAAGAAGATAAAAGCCATACTGGCCATGGAGAAACCAAAAAACATAAGGGGCGTCCAGCAGCTGGCTGGACGAATCGCGGCCCTTAGTCGATTCATCAGTCGAATGGGTGAAAAGGCGCTGCCCTTCTACCAGCTCCTCCGCAAAACTGAAAAATTCGAGTGGACCACTGAAGCACAAGAAGCATTCGAATACCTCAAGCGCCTGCTATCCACTTCGCCAGTGCTGGTGACCCCACGAGAAAGGGAACCACTGTTGTTGTATATCTCTACCACCAACCAGGTGGTCAGCACAGTGCTTGTCGTCGAGCGAGCTGAGGAAAACAAGGTCCATGGCGTGCAACACCCAGTATACTACCTCAGCGAGGTCCTCTCGCCAACAAAACAACAGTACCCGCACTACCAGAAGCTGGTGTATGGTGTCTTCATGACCGCCCGACGACTGCGCCATTACTTCCAGGAACACCCAATCGTGGTGGTCAACGACGCCCCGTTGGGGCATATCCTAAATAACCCCGACGCCACGGGGCGAGTCGTGCTTTGGGGAATAGAACTGTCTCCACGAGACATCACATACGAAAAGCGCGATGCAATCAAGTCGCAAGTTCTCCTAGACTTCCTCGTGCACTCGATGGAGAACCAGCTCCCGGACAAGCCAGATATGTCCTACATCTGGACAATGCACTTCGATGGGTCCAAGCGGAAAAACAGAGCAGGCGCAGGTGTCATACTGACATCACCTCAAGGGGACAAGCTGAAGTATATCCCGTGAATGCAGTTCACAGCCTCAAACAACGAGGCTGAATACGAGGCCCTGTTGCACGGGATGAGGATGGCAAAAGCCTGCGGCGCCAAGAGGCTCATCATATACGGCGTCTCCAAGTTGTTCGTCAACCAAACAATGCATGAATGCGATGCACTGAACGACAACATGATCGCATACCGCGACCTCTACGACACACTCGAAGGAGACTTCGACGGTTGCGAGCTACGACACGTAGGTCACGAAAGCAACGAAGAGGCAGACAGACTCGCCAACATAGGCTCTACCTGCGCCCCCATACCACCTGGGGTATTTCTCGAGCGCATCTACGAACGCTCCATTAAGCCAAAGGCCGCAGAAAAGAAAACAAGCACAGCAACGGACTCGGGGGCTACGCCACCCAATGATCCAATGACACTCAATGACTTGGAATTGGACACAGGACTCGAGAGACCAATGAGCGTTATGATGATTGAGCAATCCTAGACGCAGTCGTACATCACGTACCTCCTCAGATGGAGGTTACCAGACGATCCGACAGATGCACGGCACATCGCGCGACGATCCAAGGCATTCGCCGTTATCAACGGTGAACTGTATAAACGCAGCACCACAGGAGTACTCCAACGATGCGTCTCCATGGCCGATGGAAGAGCAGTTCTCCTCGACATCCATGAAGGGACCTACGGGCACCACGTCGGCAGACGCGCCCTTGTTGCCAAAGCTCTACGAGTTGGGTTCTACTGGCCTACGGCCATGCGCGACGCCAAGGACATCGTCCAAAAATGCAACGCTTGCCAGCGATTCGCGGACAAGCCGCACGCACCAGGAGCAGAGCAACGGCCAATCCCATTGGCCTGGCCCTTTGCGCAGTGGGGGCTCGACATGGTTGGCAAACTCCCAAGGTCTTCACGAGGAGGCTACGTCTACCTCTTAGTTGTAGTCGACAAATTCACCAAGTGGATTGAGGCCATGCCAGTGACCAACCAATCAGGGCACAACGCAGTCAAGTTCTTCGAGTCCATCGTCTACCGCTTTGGAGTGCCGCACAGCATCATCACCGACAACGGGACGAACTTCACATCCAAGGAGTTCCAAGAATTCTGCGAGAACCTCGGGATCAACATCAGCTACGCCTCAGTAGCGCATCCACAGACCAACGGTCGGGTGGAAAAATCAAACGGGCTCGTCTGCAGCGGCATCAAGAAGCGACTCCTCCGGCCACTTGAACAAGCCGCGGGTTGCTGGCCAGACGAACTGCAATCCGTACTCTAGAGCCTACGCACAACTCCAAACAGCGCCATGGGCTACACGCCATTCTTTATGGTGCACGGAGCCGAGGCAGTGCTACCCGCTGAGGTACGGTACAAGGCACCGCGCGTGGTCGCTTACAGCGAACAAGAGTCATCCCTCGCACTCGAAGACTCCGTCGACCTCCTTGATGAAGCAAGGGAAATCGGCGCGGAAAGATCCACGATCTACCAGCAGAACCTGCGCAACTACCACAGTAGGAGGCTTCGCCCCAGATCCTTCGTCAAAGGCGACCTGGTCCTGCGACTGAAGCAGAAGGGGCATCTCAAGCTCGAGTCCCCCTGGGAAGGACCGTACGTGATTACAGAAGTAATCCCAGGTGGCGCCTATCGCCTTCAAGATCTAGAGACAGGAGTCGCATACTCCAACCCCTGGAACATCGCACAGCTGCAATGCTTCTACCCTTAGTCGTTTTTACCTTTTACATTGCAAATAAGGCTACTCAACCAAGGCTACTTAGCCACACATTGTACCTCGCACTGTTCTTCGAATAAATAAAACTAAGTGCCCCAAAACTCTGAGTTCTCCTTTACTTTTCCAATTTATATACTCGGGGGCGGCGCCACCCTATACACATCTGTTCTTCGAACCAAAACGCGATATCCTGAGTAGCTGGTACATCAATCGAAACTCTTAACACAACATCAACCCAGCTGCAACGCACCTGACAGGTTGACAAGAGACTGAGATAAAAACATGACCAGGCTAACGAAAAGGACTCGCATAGTGCCACACACTTCATACTAACAAAGCTCTTTATACGCATTCGACAATAAATTATCTACAACATTTATACGAACTTTACAACACAAGTACACTTATGTGCAGGATACAAACTAGGCTACTACTGCAGCAGACGAATGTTGGTTTGTTCCACAAAGAAGTCGACGATTTCTTCTGCTGGGCGGTCCACCGCCTGGTAGTGCGGCACCATATTCCAAGCAGAACCTGCTGGCGGCGCAGGCGGCCCAGGCGCAATTGCCGCAACATCTACGTCAGGCCTGTGCAGTCGCACCATTGATAGAGAAGCCTTGGCACCAGCCACCAACTGCTACCTCACGCACTCGTGAACCGCAGTCAGGTCTTGAAACTTGGCAAGGAGGGCCAACAAGCTTGATGGAGTATCATCCAGCAGGAACATCGCCCGATAAATGTTCTTCAAGCATGACTGCGATTTCTTCAGAAAGTGCAGCACTCACAACGCACGATCCTGCAGGGTCGCCAGCGCAGTCGCACGATCATGATCTACCCAGAAGTATCCACTCTCCTGAAGTTGCTCCTGGGTAAGATCATGCATGCGAATGGCAATTCTATCCTTCTCCTCCTGCAGGTGACGCGTGCTGACAACTACACGAAGCATCAACAGCAGCATGAGTACAATGGACCACTTCGAGTAACTACAAGGAAAAGATGAGAGCAAGCAAATTAACACTTGAATTGGTCGCCCAGCTGTGTCACCTCGCCAAGCAGATACTGCTCCCGGGCGGCGGCTTTTTCCGCCTTCGACTTCCATACATCCGCGTTACCGTGGAGCACGGGCAACTCGCGCTCCAGCTGCTTCACGCGGTCACGCAGTCGCGAAAGCAGCGACAACTCATCTACTCTGGAATGCGGTGGTACCACAATATCATCAAGAATCGGTGAGTCCTGAGTTTCCCTCAAAGGATCACTTGATGTACCCTACCACAAGTCAAGATAGAAGCAAATAAGATGACCAAGTCAACACAATGACAAAGGATTCAAATGCATTCAAGACCAGTAAAAGTATCAGCAGATACACTCGCCAGCAGGCACGTTCTTAAATAAAAGGACATAAGCTAATCAACTATTACAAAAGCTAACTAAGGAGCAGCTGGCTTCTTTGACTTCGACGGCCTCGAGGGCTTCATCGAGTCTGTGGCAGTGTCAGATGCCACTGACTTTCTGCCAGCCCCTGATGCCGCCGCTTTCGCCGCCTTCTTGACGCGATGTAGCTCCTCAGAATACTTTGCAACAGTATTTATCAACTGAGGCCCATATTTGCCACAGGCAGTCGCGAAGGGAGCGAAGACTACCTGCTGGCCGTCCGCGCTAACAGGCATCGCCTTCGACACCACAGCAGGGTCAATCTCGACTCCGTGGGCCTGCACCATGGCAAGTGACATGGACGCGCCAGCCGAGCAAAGCGAGTTCTTGAAGCTGGCAGGCACACCTCTAGTGAGTGACTCCACCAGCTCGTTTATATTCTCGACTAGCTCCGCCTTGGGCATCAGCTCCTCCTGAAGGCGACTGAGTATGCTTTTGGCCTTGGAGAGCGTGTCCTGCACAGCGATGCTGCGGTCTTCGACTGCTGACAGTGCACCCGCTAGAGCGTCGTCACGACGAAGGGCCTGCAGGTCAAAGCTCAAATCGCCAGCATCTGTACATAAATTCACACATGGACAAAAACATTAGCGCCACCGGCAAAAACATTCGAAGCAGAGAAGGATAACAACATCCACAAGCAAAGTACCTGAAAGGGCCTTAGCCATTGAGAGCAGTTGTTCCTTGAACAACTTCTCCCTGGCTGCGAAGGAGGCACGCAGATCCTCTTCGCGCCTTTGCGCCTCGTCACGCGCCGCGATTGCTTCGTCGTGACCCTTCACAGCCGCGGCGAGGGGCTTTTCCATGGTGGCAGCATTGCGCAGGAGAGCGTTATGTTCGGCTACAAACATAAAGGGATTAACTATCAGTCGACCGTATTAAAAAGGAGACAAATAAGAAGAAGAAGTGCAAGACACTCACTTTCAACCACGCGATGACGCGTCTCCAGCATCGCATGCCGGCGACCCATCGCAAGCACTTGTTCCGCCAAGTGCGCGACTTCTTTCACAAGGAGCTATCGCACAAAATAGAATCAGAAGAGGCAATAGATAATATTGACTGCAACACCAAAAAGGAGAAACACTACACTTACATGGTCCTCCAATGACTCCGAAGATGTCTGTTGTACCGTCATCCGAGCAACCATTCGATGCTCCTCCGCATGAGGAGAACTGGAAGAGTTGTGCCCGGAGTGTGCCGCCAATGGAGGGGAAGGAACACGCTCGATCTCTTCCTTGGCCCTTGAGGTCGCGACTCCTGATTCCTTCAAAAACTGGACGTCGCCAGAAGATGACGCCGCCTCTTGACTGCAAGACAAAAACCATATCAGGATAGGGCAAACCCAGAGACGAGCCATCAAGAGCAAAAACAGAGAAGAGCAAATCGACTAAGAAAACTTACCAATCAAACTTGTCAAAGTCAAAAGTGGCTCCCCCCGACTCTGGCGAAGACTCCTTGGGACGTCGCATCTTCTTGCGAGAAGACGGTGCCATGGTGCTCACAGGAATGGCAGGAATTGGCGACTCCGCACCAACACCCGTACCTTCAGAGTCGAAGTAGACGATGCATCGGAATCCTTGTTGCACGAACGCTTGCGAGTATCCGGACTATCGGACTCGGGGGATTCCTTCTCCGCATCAGAAGGGACGGTCGACTCCGACTCGTCCTCTTCCAAAGTCTCGTGAGGGATAATACCCTCAGGTAGAGGGGGAATACAAGGTGACACCGCCCAATCCTGCACATAGGCAACACATTTCAGCAAAAAGCAAGTAAATAACAGAAAAGCAATCGAAAAATTTAGCTATTGCGTAGCACAAACTATGCCTCAAGAGGAGGGTTCGAAGCATCAAATGGCGGAACAACTAGCTCACTGGGGAGCACATCCTTGACGGTGTACTTCGTGACCAGTCGAACCCTCTTGTCTACCTCACTCGCGGACATGCCATCGGCAGACACGCGAGTGGCATCATCAGCGCCAGCCCACTGAAACATGGGGTGGACTCTGGCTTGCAGGGGCTGGACGCGATGGCACAGCCAAGTGCGAATGAGGGTGCAACCTCCCTCCTCTTTGCCAATGCGACTCTCGAGGTCACAAACGCGCTGGTACAACACATCTGTCTCCGCGGACTCGCCAGGCATGACTACATTCTTCCAGGAGCGCATCCTCCTGCACGGCGTCGCGGGATCGAAGGGCGCGAGTCCGAAGTGCTCACCGTTAGCCTTCTCATCGCGAATGTAGAACCATTTGTCCCTCCACCCTTGGACGGACGCCGTGAGCTTGATATCGAAGTAGGTGGCGGATGGGTCGACGTGGATTCCGCAACCACCTACATCGTAGACTAAAGAACCAGACGCAGATTGGCGCTTCAATTTGAAGAGGCGCTTGAAGAGGCCGAAGTGCGGCTCGATTCCGAGCCAGCACTCGCAGAGAGTGATGAAACAAGAGATATGGAGAATCAAATTCGGGGACAGCTGATGGAGCTGAAGCCCGTAGAAACAAAAGAGACCCCTAAAGAAGGGGTGAAGAGGCAAGGAGAGACCACGAATGATGAATGCTAAAAACATCACTCGGAAACCAGCAGGAGGAACATGAATTGTCTCACCCCCGGGGACGCGCGCGTCGGCGACTGCGCCGGATAGCACTCCGTCTTGATGAAGAAGGCGGAGATCCGACGACTTGATGATGGAGGGGCGCCACACACCATTCGTGACGCGAGTGCCTGCGGCCTTCTTCTTCCCGCCGGCGGCGATGCTGGTGCCCACAACGGCGGAGCCGCCTTTCTTCTTCGCCGCGGCAATAGTGGCCGTGGATTCAGCCGCAGCGCCTCCTTTCTTCTTCCCCATTGCGCGGCGGCGATGCGAGCGAAGGAAGTAGCTCGGAAACGAGTGGAGCTGGTCTAGCGTCACGAAAGAAACGGGCGCAGGGAAAAGCAGCGGAGCGGCATCAATGGCGATGGAAGCGAAGGATGAACGAGAGCAGATGAGAAAATTACCGTCGCAGCGCCGCTACTTAACCCCTGGAAGATGCAATCCAACGGCTCAGAAAAACCTTACTGGACGCGTGGCAAGCATCGTGTTGGACACGTGGAGAAGTGGAAGCACGAATCATCCCTCCACTACTCCCATTACATGCGGAAATCGAGGAGGCACAGTTAAAATAAAAGATTACGCACGCCCAGTCAAATCAAAGTCAGAGAATGGGACCCACTGCTCATCACGTCCCATCAAACTCGCTCACGCGGACAACTGAGGTCATGAAATCGTCAGCACTGATGTCATCAAAGCTATGCAACAGAGGGCTTCGACTACTTTAGTCCTTGCTCGAATCTTCGACTCCACCAAGCACTCGGGGGTTACTCCTATAGGGAGCGCTGGTCGCGCACCCTACGATTTTTCTCTTCTTTTTGCAGGAACATGGACAAGAAAAGGCAAACCCAACCACTCGAAATACGGTTCGACTTTGGACATGGGTTACTCCCATAGGGAGCGCCGGAAACAAATTCGACTGAAACAAGCAAGCAAAAGACGACAGCAGTCGCAAAAGTTCTTTAGTCCCTGCCTGAGTCTTTGACTCAACCAGGCACTCGGGGGCTACTCCCATAGGGAGCACTGGTCGCGCACCCTATGATTATTTGTACAAAAAACTGTGTGTTGATAACATCCACACTCGAAGATCATGGCGACACCGCCTCATAACTTTTCCCTACAAAGAGACTGCGTCTCCTAGGTCACCCGAATCGTCTCCGTGATGATAAAATTCGGATGCCGCGCTTACAGCGTGAAGGTAAGACCTGAATAAGGCCTGGCAACACATTAGCTGCGCACTACCATAAATGTATCCGTGCCTACAGGTACGATGAACATGCCTTGACGGACACGTCGAGTGCTCACACCCATATAACTGGAATTCGACTGTTGTAAGACCTTCGCGGCTTGAGTCGAATTACACCAGCACTTTTCCGGAATTGAGTCTGGGGACTCGAGTTCGAGTAGATTGCGTTGTTTCACCCTAAGGTGGTTAACTGATACCGATACTTCGGTTATATCGGGCACGTACATCAACAATCCCTATGACACAAATAAAGCAGTTGAAATGCACTCGCTTAGGCACTCGAAAGACTTCAAAAAGTCCCTAGTCGAATTTGCGATTCCACTGGACTCTCGGGGGCTACTGACATGGGTATACCCTACAGGTACTCGAGCTTGGTATATACGGTCCAAATACGCACAGGCCCACGGTGTCGGCAAGGCCCAAACGAAGGATTCGACTAACCCACGGACTCTCGATTGCTTGAAGAACAAGAAGTTAAAGACAGAAAGTTTGAAGGGGAAAACCCTAACTTGTAACCGACTCAACCTGCTACCCGAGACCTAGCCTATCTATATAAGGGCTAGAAGGGGGCAGCGAGGAGGACACACATAACCCTAGTTTCCACCATCCTCGCCAGATTACATCTGCGCACCATTGTAACCTTCGGTTCCTTTGATAATTCCACGAGCAGACAAGCAGGAGTAGCGACCTCTACGAGGCCTGAACCTGCGTAAATCTTGGTCCCATGTGTGCTTGTTTGCTAGCCGATAGATGTCTCCAACACTCCCTCCTTCTCCAAAACCCAAGTCCATAACAATGGGCATTGATGAGTTAAACCCTCGTCACATGTAGATACCAATTAAAGTCAAATAGGAAGCGAGGTGAACAAAACATCAAAAGTTGCACAGAGTGCACTAGTGTTTCCATGAATACATTTATAATAATAGATAAGGGTACCATCTAAAGTGGTGTATAATGTTATGGCAGGGCTAGTTCGCTTTTAACGTAGAATGATGTGTCCCAGGGCATAGTGCCCATGAGAAAGCCCTCGAGGTTGATCTAACGTCACTGTAGGCTCCTGGAATCATGCCTCGTTCTGCTGCCATGGCGACGATGCATACACACGGATGCTATCATGTGATGATAGAGTATTAATGTCAATCAAGGTGACATTAGTAAGTTGCAAAGGATTTGGGACTGTAAAGTACAGACCCAAGACTCAACCTCTTCCATGAGCAAGCATGTTCAGGGTACTGGGTATATAGTGCCAATAATTGAGAACAAATGCAGCTAGTGTATTTGTACTCTAGTGCAAGTGGGAGACTGTTGGAAATATGCCCTAGAGACAAATAGTAGCAAGGACTATTATCATATTTCATATAGTTTATGATTAAGTTTTATATCATGCTATAAATGTATTGAGTGGAAACATCAATACACGTGTGATATACAAACAACCAGTGGTTCCCAGTGAAACTCTAGTCACTGGTTCATTGGTCAACAGATGATCAAGTTTCCTGATCATGTGGCATTTATGCCAGTTGGAAATGAGTTAACTTCATTTGGAGAATGAGATGATGAACCAATACCCAACCTAAACATCATGACCTGATCATGTCACGAAGTTCAAGTTATGATGATTAGAAATGGATCCTCGTAGACTATTCCTTAGACTGTGAGGCTATATCAATCACTGTCTCCCGAGAGTACTTAGATAGCATCAAACACCATCTGGTAAAACGGTGGTTATAAAGATGTGTTCAGATATTCGGAGGAAACCGTAGAGGCAATATATGTCAAGAGCGGGATTTGTCCGTCCATGTGATAGGAAGATACTCTAGGGCCCACTCGGAGAAGTTATATCCAATAGCTACACAGCGTGTGATTAGATCACGAGGATATCACTTGTCAGAACGAGTTAAGTAGCATTGTTTAGTAACAAGATTGAACATGACATGGTGATGTCATTGATCGAATCTCGGGCAATGCAAGTATCGAATGACAAAGGGAATAAGACACGACTGTCCCGGTTCAAACGACGAAAGATCTTCGTGGAACGCACAGGGGTCACATGGCCATCCAGGTCCCTCTGTTGATCATTGGTGCGGGAGTGTCCCGACCATGTCTGGAGTGTTCCCGAACCATAGGGTATCACGCTTAAGGGCTTGATGATGCTTAGAGAGTGTTTATAGGATCGGTAGAATCACCGAAGAAGAGAAAGGAGAAAACCATAAGGGTTTCGGTAAGTCCGGAGGATGTCCGGAGTGGAGGTGGAAGGTGTTCCATGGCCACGGAGATTGAATAATATGTGAATGAATGTTAAATGTTGATTTAATCATTTATTCATAATTATTTAATAAAGAGAAAATCAATTAAAAAGGTCAAAGGCTTAATGGGCCAATTCCGGAGGGAGAGAGCCCATTTGGGGAAAGGAGAGAGGGAGAAGGGGCAAGGGGGAGGCCGGCTGGGCCTAGCCCCCCCGCGCGAGGCCCACTAGGTTGCCAGCGGCCACCTCCTCCCCCTCCTCTCCTTTAGTCCCACCCCGGGACTTGAGGGGAGGTAGTACCTCCCCCCCGTATAAAGTGGGGTATTTGGCTTAGAAAATACACCCAATAATCAATAAAGGTCTCCCCACTTTTGGGAGGACCTCCAATTGATATTTTCTCTATCCCCCTCTCTCTCATGACCGTAGTCTGGACTGCGCGAGCGAGAGACATCTTCACCGCGGAGCGCCGTCGCGCTATGGGATTCGGATCCGGGAGCTCTACTTCCACAACTGCTGCTGGATCGGGGAAGCGGGAGTCATCGTCAGGCACCGGACGTGTGTAACTCCCACGAGGTGTCACACTTGAGGCACTCAAGTCGTTGGAGCCAGAAGGAGCGCAAGGACTTCATCATGACCTTGAGGTCGGCTTCGGCTCGTCTACATCAACCACGCTCTCCTGAGCGTTGACAACGCTTTTCGGTCTTCAAGGGTAAGTTCGCGAAAAGCCCCTCCCATTACTGTATTACTAATAGATAGGTCCTGGCAGCTTCAGGGGTTCAGGGGCGTAGAGTAAAATATATTGTTTTTATGCGCGGAACCCCTACAGTGGTATCAGAGCTAGATCTATGCGTAGTAATGCTAGTACGGGTAGAACACACGAGATGTAGCGTGTGGGTGTTTATCTTTTAGTTGTTACCCTCCCATGTGTACTTGTGTATACCGCAGTAATGCCTGATGAAGCGGCCCCCAACTGACTTTATGCGTTCATTCACGAGACTGGTCCACGCTTGACATACGGCTTGTACCGTATAAAGTGGCTTAGGGGGGTGTCTGTCTCTCTCGCATTAGTTGGTATACCATTTGCAACAGAGGGCCCCGAAAGGGGTGTAGTATAGACAACTACTTGATCAGCGTTGTGCTAAAAGTTCGTAGGTAAGAACGGTTCTTATGCGAAAGTCCATTCAGCCACATAAAACATGCAAAGATAAAATAGAGGCGTCTAACTTTGTTTTGTAGGGGGGCGTTGCTTTGTGATATGGTTGTGGCAAAGGTAAATTAATTACCTTTTGTTACATAGTAGTAGATAGTCACGGTAATGACAAACTACCACGCCGGAATGACACTGGTACCCTGGTGTCTATGGCGCCGGAACCCTGGCGCTGGAACCCGGTTAAGGCGGATGGAGATCACGACGTGAAGGACCATATCACATAGCATTTACATTCAATGTTATTGTTTGTATGTCTTATTGTGTGCTAGTATTAGATACTCGACGGTAGCCTAATAAGATGTTCCCTATTAAAATAACCAACAATTGTGTTCCCCCTTAGTGTGCACCACCAAGAAAGTTCTTCGGTATGAGGCAGGCCGTGATGATCGGGTGTCAGACATATCTACGTTCGCATACAGTGGGTGCAAGCCATGTTGCACAGCGAAAACACTAAGGTTGAGTTGGCGAGCCTAGCACGCTAGAGAAGCGTGGCCTCGGAACGCGGATGGTCGAAAGATCGAGCACGAGTCGCATGAATGATGTGACCGATATTTAGCGTCCACCCTTGAACCCACATTGATGGCCGTGATGATCCGGGGAGATGTGGCTGATAGAGGTCGTGTTATCACTAGGAACCCTCTTTGGGGATAGGTGTTTCTGAGTGGAGTTATTATTAACTCATTTAATTATAAACTTAGTCTAAATTCCTCTTGCAATTATAAATGTAGATGGGCTCTTTCGTGTTGACGATTAAATGGTTAGAAGGAGAGAAACTCAGATTAGACGGATCGAACTTCTCCATTTGGGTTGCTAGTCTCCATGTTCTCCTTAGTGAGAACGACATGGTCGACTACATACTCGACGTGATGGATTTGGATCCGTCCATGGACCTTGATACCCCAGAGGAGCGGAAAGACCGCTATCTCCGTCGTGAGATGGCCTCCTATATTTTAGTTGTGATGCCTGTCGGAATGGTGGACGAGCTGTGGCCTTTTGTGGGTGATGTCAACCCTCGTTCGGTGATGCTACAGCTTAAGAAACATTTTGTGGAGGAGACACGCATCTAGGAGCATGAGTTGATGGGAGACTTCCTCTCCATTAAGATGGAGGAGAACTCGTCACTTGACAGCCACTTACAGCACATGCATGATGTGTACATGAGGCCAGCATACTCCCTAGACGTCTGGATTTCAGGCTCTTTCGCAAATGCTGTTGTGTTGCGGTCGCTGCCACCAAGATACCAAGCACAAGTCAGGACTTGTGTAATGAGGGGCGACACAGAAATGGAGTTCCACCGGTTCATGACACATCTCAGGAATGTGTTGGTTGAACCAGATGTCGCTCAGGTCATTGATGACAAAGGTATATATTTGATATACAGATTTATAAATGTTATAATCGTTAAAAACACATTTGCAGTGTTAAGTATATTTGATACTTGTTCTGTTTTACTGAAAACAGGTCCTTCTGCATAGAGGTGCTTGCTGGAGAGGAGGTGACGTTGCGTGTTGATGGCGAGCATGATGATGATGGCGGACGACACACTCCCTCAACATTTATCATTTAGTTTTATGTTTTAGGATGATTAATGTAATCAAGAGATTGTGCACTTCTTTAGTGTGTCTCACACTTTGTGAGACGGTTATTCATATGAGTTTGTAACAAACAGTTGTTCTACTTTTATGAATGATTTCTATTCGTGTTCATATCTTGTCTGATTACTTGTGAATTATCCTTATTGTTTGAAACTAATTGATAATGTATGAACATTTGTAAAATATTAAAATGGCTTGTTTAAAATACCCAACTTAATGATATTTCATTAATGAATGAATGAAACCATTGTTTAAATTCAAAGTTACGTGATAATATGTGAAAGTCATTCGATTTCTTATCACATATAAATCATGCCTAAGTTCGGTAAATTAACTTGAACACCATGTATTACTTGAATACAAAGTGTTTGATGAATTGTTAAAAGTAAATACATATTCGATGTATTGTGTTTTAACGGAAAATGGTAATTATCATTAAATGATTGTTTAAATGTGTAAAGCAAGTTTACCAAAGGAAACATGAATATGAAACTATTTGATTTGATTAGAGTGTTTCATCAACAAAGGGTATAAATATAAAAGGGAATCTAATTACTATGATTTGACCAATAGTAATAAAATTCAACTTTATAAGAATGGCATAAAAGTAATTGTGAAATGCAAAGTGTTTTTAAACGTCAAAATACAAAGCATCACAATGTGATATTAGATATCAAAAGGGGTTGAATAGAAGGCACCAAATAAATCATTGTAGAGTATATGTAGAGACCATTAGTTAAGAAATAGTTAGCACTCAATTAGAATTGCTAAACCATTAGAATTCGTGAAAGTTTTTGGGGTTATTCGATATAACCAAAACAATAGCGAATAAGTCCTTGTAGTATATTCATTGGAAACTTTGAATACGAAATCCATAGCTGAAACCAAAAGGAAAGAAAATCTTATATTGCTTGGATTTTGGTGCATTCTTGAGAAAGCTCACTTCTAGTGATGTTTCTCAATTATGGAGCAAATGGAAAATAGTGTAAAACACGATGAGGATTCAAAACCCCCGCATCAGAGTGTTGAGAAGCGCAACGGACAACGTTCCTGAACGATTCTCTTCACAGAAGGAAAGAATCAATGATTTTGATCATTGTGTTTTTCCCTCCACTATTGTTTTTCATTATAAGAAGTAGGATTCAAAATGTAAATCCATATCTTGTATGGAGACATTTGTGAATCATTTGTCATGATTTTTGGAATATGACATACCTACGAACTACAAAGGAAATAATGGTAAACTAAATTATGAGAAATCCTAAAAGCAAAATTCCCTTGAGAGTAGAAAGTAGTTCATTGCTGAATTTCACAAGTAAAAGGAGTTACTTGAATTTTCCCAAATGACTGCAAAGCCATAGTAGGAAAAAGGGGGTGAATGACAAAAGCGCAATTTGTCAAGTATTGGACAAATTCAAATGAATTTGATTCAAGTGTGCTAAATGTCTAGTGGATTTAAAACTAGTAAAGTACTAGTATCTCATAGTAAATCTCCAAGTTTGATATTTGATCAAAGGATTTTGAAGTTATTCAAAATAGTAAAGGAGATATGCAATTTGCATAAAATTGAGTGGGAGCTATGAAAGTCTTCCTAAAACAATATGTGATTGACATATTTTTAAGTGGGAGCAATATGAGTCTCAAACTCAAATATATAGGAATATATTTTGAGTGGGAGCTTATAGGAGTAATTCTTAAATATGTTAAGGATGAAAGTGCAAATACTTATAAATAATGATTTGTAAGATGTAGAAGTTGATAATAGGTGTATTATGATATTATGTAGTATTCCTTAAGGGATTTTGAAAAGTGTTTCAGAATAGAAGTTAATTAAGGAACTAGTCCTTAATAACTCAAATTAGGAATAGCATTAAGTTTAACATCAATTTTTGAAAGAAAGAAAAGGACGATCATCATCCACTATGTTGAGACATAGGTTCTATCTTAGAAGCCATGATGGTAACTTAGAATAATATGTAATCCAAATAAAGAACGTTTGAAAGTGATTAAGTCCGAATAACAGAATGTTTGAACTAAGTTTGTCCGCAGTGTCTAGTAGAGAACCATGGACATATTTTCCAAATCCATAAAGGATAACATATCTTAAAGCATAAAGAGTTATGTTATAAGGGAATATGTTGGAAACTCCTGTAGATACCAATTCAAGTCAAATAGGAAGCGAGGTGAACAAAACATCGAAAGTTGCACAGAGTGCACTAGTGTTTCGATGAATACATTTATAATAATAGATAAGGGTACCATCTAAAGTGGTGTATAATGTTATGGCGGGGCTAGTTCGCTTTTAACATAGAATGATGTGTCCCAGGGCACAGTGCCCATGAGAAAGCCCTCGAGGTTGATCTAACGTCACTGTAGGCTCCTAGAATCAGGCCTCGTTCTGCTGCCATGGCGACGATGCATACACACAGATGCTATCATGTGATGATAGAGTATTAATGTCAATCAAGGTGACATTAGTAAGTTGCAAAGGATTTGGGACTGTAAAGTACAGACCCAAGACTCAACCTCTTCCATGAGAAAGCATGTTCAGGGTACCGGGTATATGGTGCCAATAATTGAGAACAAATGCAGCTAGTGTATTTCTACTCTAGTGCAAGTGGGAGACTATTGGAAATATGCCCTAGAGACAAATAGTAGTAAGGACTATTATCATATTTCATATAGTTTATGATTAAGTTTTATATCATGCTATAACTGTATTGAGTGGAAACATCAATACACGTGTGATATACAAACAACCAGGGGTTCCTAGTGAAACTCTAGTCACTGGTTCATTGGTCAACAGATGATCAAGTTTCCTGATCATGTGGCATTTATGCCAGTTGGAAATGAGGTCATCTCATTCTGAGAATGAGATGATGAACCAATACCCAACCTAAACATCATGACCCGATCATGTCACGAAGTTCAAGTTATGATGATTAGAAATGGATCCTCGTAGACTATCCTTAGACTGTGAGGCTATATCAATCACTGTCTCCCGAGAGTACTTAGATAGCATCAAACGCCATCTGGTAAAACAGTGGTTATAAAGGTGTGTTCAGGTATTCGGAGGAAACCGTAGAGGCAATATATGTCAAGAGCGGGATTTGTCTGTCCATGTGACGGGAAGATACTCTAGGGCCCACTCGGAGAAGTTATATCCAATAGCTGCGCAGCGTGTGATTAGATCAGGGGGATATCACTTGTCGGAATGAGTTAAGTAGAATTGTTCAGTAACGAGATTGAACACGACATGGTGATGTCATTGATCGAATCTCGGGCAATGCAAGTATCGAATGACAAAGGGAATAAGACACGACTGTCCCGGTTCAAACAACAAAAGATCTTCGTGGAACGCACAGGGGTCACATGGCCATCCAGGTCCCTCTGTCGATCATTGGTGTGGGAGTGTCCCGACCATGTATGGAGTGTTCCCGAACCGTAGGGTATCACGCTTAAGGGCTTGATGATGCTTAGAGAGTGTTTATAGGATCGGTAGAATCACCGAAGAAGAGAAAGGAGAAAACCGGAAGGGTTTCGGTAAGTCCGGAGGATGTCCGGAGTTGAGGTGGAAGGTGTTCCATGTCCACGGAGATTGAATAATATGTGAATGAATGTTAAATGTTGATTTAATCATTTATTCATAATTATTTAATAAAGAGAAAATCAATTAAAAAGGTCAAAGGCTTAATGGGCCAATTCCGGAGGGAGAAGGGCCCATTAGGGGAAAGGAGAGAGGGAGAAGGGCAAGAGGGAGGCCGGCTGAGCCTAGCCCCCCCGCGCGGGGCCCACTAGGTGGCCGGCGGCCACCTCCTCCCCCTCCTCTCCTTTAGTCCCACCCCGGGACTTGAGGGGAGGTAGTACCTCCTCTCCCCCTATATAAAGTGGGGTATTTGGCCTAGAATATGCACCCAATAATCAATAAAGGTCTCCCCACTTTTGGGATGACCTCCAATTGATATTTTCTCTCTCCCCCACTCTCTCGTGACCGTGATCCCAAGTCTGGACTGCGCGAGCGAGAGATATCTTCACCGCGGAGCGCCATCGCGCTGCGGGATTCGGATCCGGGAGCTCTACTTCCGCAACTGCTGCTGGATCGGGGAAGTGGGAGTCATCATCAGGCACCGGACGTGTGTAACTCCCACGAGGTGTCACACTTGAGGCACTCAAGTCGTTGGAGCCAGAAGGAGCGCAAGGACTTCATCACGACCTTGAGGCCGGCTTCGGCTCGTCTACATCAACCACGCTCTCCTGAGCGTTGACAACGCTTTTCGGTCTTCAAGGGTAAGTTCATGAAAAGCCCCTCCCGTTACTATATTACTAATAGATAGGTCCTGGCAGCTTCAGGGGTTTAGGGGCGTAGAGTAAAATTTATTGTTTTTATGCGCGGAACCCCTTTAGTGGTATCAGAGCTAGATCTATGCGTAGTAATGCTAGTACGGGTAGAACACAAGAGATGTAGCGTGTGGGCGTTGATCTTTTAGTTGTTACCCTCCCACGTGTACTTGTGTATACCGCAGTAATGCTTGATGAAGCGGCCCCCAACCGACTTTACGCGTTCATTCGCGAGACTGGTCCACGCTTGACATACGGCTTGTACCGTATAAAGTGGCTTAGGGGGGTGTCTGTCTCTCTCGCATTAGTTGGTATACCATTTGCAACAGAGGGCCCCGAAAGGGGTGTAGTATAGACAACTACTTGATCAGCGTTGTGCTGAAAGTTCGTAGGTAAGAACGGTTCTTGTGCGAAAGCCCATTCAGCCACGTAAAACATGCAAAGATAAAGTAGAGGCGTCTAACTTTGTTTTGCAGGGGGGCGTTGCTTTGTGATATGGTTGTGGCAAAGGTAAAGTAATTACCTTTTGTTACATAGTAGTAGATAGTCACGGTAATGAAAAACTACCACGCCGGAATGACACTGGTACCCTGGTGTCTACGGCGCTGGAACCCTGGCGCCGGAACCCGGTGACGGCGGATGGAGATCACGACGTGAAGGACCATATCACATAGCATTTACATTCAATGTTATTGTTTGTATGTCTTATTGTGTGCTAGTATTAGATACTCGACGGTAGCCTAATAAGATGATCCCTGTTAAAATAACCAACGATTGTGTTCCCCCTTAGTGTGCACCACCAAGAAAGTTCTTCGGTATGAGGCAGACCATGATGATCGGGTGTCAGACATATCTACGTTCACATACAGTGGGTGCAAGCCATGTTGCACAGCAAAAACACTAAGGTTGAGTTGGCGAGCCTAGCACGCTAGAGAAGCGTGGCCTCGGAACGTGGATGGTCGAAAGATCGAGCACGAGTCGCATGAATGATGTGACCGACGTTTAGCGTCCACCCTTGAACCCAAATTGATGGCCGTGATGATCGGGGCAGATGTGGCTGATAGGGGTCGTGTTATCACTAGGAACCCTCTTTGGGGATAGGTGTTTCTGAGTGGAGTTATTATTAACTCGTTTAATTATAAACTTAGTCTAAATTCCTCTTGCAATTATAAATGTAGATGGGCTCTTTCGTGTTGACGATTAAATGGTTATAAGGAGAGAAGCTCAGATTAGACGGATCGAACTTCTCTATTTGGGTTGCCAGTCTCCATGTTCTCCTTAGCGAGAACAACATGGTCGACTACATACTCGACGGGATGGATTTGGATCCGTCCAGGGACCTTGAGACCCTAGAGGAGCGGAAAGACCGATATCTCTGTCGTGAGATGGCCTCCTATATTTCAGTTGTGATGCGTTTCGGAATGGTGGACGAGCTGTGGCCTTTCGTGGGTGATGTCAACCCTCGTTCGGTGATGCTACAGCTTAGGACACATTTCATGGAGGAGACACGCTTCTGGGAGCATGAGTTGATGGGAGACTTCCTATCCATTAAGATGGAGGAGAACTCGTCAGTGGACAGCCACTTACAGCACATGCATGATGTGTACATGAGGCCAGCATACTTCCTAAACGTCTGGATTTCAGGCTCTTTCGCAAATGTTGCTGTGTTGCGGTCGTTGCTGCCAAGCTACCAAGCACAAGTCAGGATCTGCGTTATGAGAGGCGACACGGAAACACTGGATTTCCTTGAGTTCATATCGCATTTCAGAGATGTGATAGATGAACCCAACGTCGCTGGAGTCATCAACGACCAAGGTATATGTTGATATACAGTTTTATAAATGTTATAATCTTGCAAACACATTGCAGTGTTAAGTATATTTGATACTTGTTCTGTTTTACTGAAAACAGGTCCTTCTGCATGAGAGGTGCTTGCTGGAGAGGAGGTGACGTTACGTGTTGATGGCGAGCATGATGATGACGGCCAACGACACTCTCCCTCGACATTTATCATTTAGTTTTGTGTTTTAGGATGATTAATGTAATCAAGAGATTGTGAACTTCTTTAGTGTGTCTCACACTTTGTGAGACGGTTATTCATATGAGTTTGTAACAAACAGTTGTTCTACTTTTATGAATGATTTCTATTCGTGTTCATATCTTCTTTGATTATATGTGAATTATCCTTGTTGTTTGAAACTAATTGATAATGTATGAACATTTGTAAAACATTATTAAAATGCCTTGTTTAAAATACCCAACTTAATGATATTTCATTAATGAATGAAACCATTGTTTGAAATTCAAAGTTATGTGATAATATGTGAAAGTCATTCGATTCTTTTCACATATAAATCATGCCTAAGTTCGGCAAAATAACTTGAACACCATGTATTACTTGAATACAAAGTGTTTAATGAATTGTTAAAAGTATATACATATCCGATGTATTGTGTTTTAACGGAAAATGGTAATTATCATTAAATGATTGTTTAAACGTGTAAAGCAAGTTTACCAAAGGAAACATGAATATGAAACTATTTGATTTGATCAAAGTGTTTCATCAACAAAGGGTATAAATATAAAAGGGAATCTAATTACTATGATTTGATCAATAGTAATAAAATTCAACTTTATAAGAATGGCATAAAAATAATTGTGAAATGCAAAGTGTTTTGAAACGTCAAAATACAAAGCTTCACAATATGATATTAGATATCAAAAGGGGTTGGATAGAAGGCACCAAACAAATCGTTGTAGAGTATATATAGAGACCATTAGTTAAGAAATAGTTAGCACTCAATTAGAATTGGTAAACCATTAGAATTCGTGAAAGTTTTTGGGGTTATTCGATATAACCAAAACAATAGCGAATAAGTCCTTGTAGTATATTCATTAGAAACTTTGAATACGAAATCCATAGCTGAAACCAAAAGGAAAGCAAAACTTGTATTGCTTGGATTTTGGTGCATTCTTGAGAAAGCTCACTTCTAGTGATGTTTCTCAATTATGAGCAAATGGAAATTAGTGTAAAACACGACGAGTATTCAAAACCCTGCATCAGAGTGTTGAGAAGCGCAACGGACAACGTTCCTGAACGATTCTCTTCGTAGAAGGAAAGAATCAATGATTTTGATCATTATGTTTTTCCCTCCACTATTGTTTTTCACTACATGAAGTAGGATTCAAAATATAAATCCATATCTTGTATGGAGACATTTGTGAATCATTTGTCATGATTTTTGGAATATGACATACCTACGAACTACAAAGGAAATAATGGTAAACTAAATTATGAGAAATCCTAAAAGCAAAATTCCCTTGAGAGTAGAAAGCAATTCATTGCTGAATCTCACAAGTAAAAGGAGTTACTTGGAATTTTCCCAAATGACTGCAAAGCCATAGTAGGAAAAAGGAGTAAATGACAAAAGCACAATTTGTCAAGTATTGGACAAATTCAAATGAATTTGATTCATGTGTGCTGGATGTCTAGTGGATTTAAAACTAGTAAAGTACTAGTATCTCATAATAAATCTCCAAGTTTGATAATTGATCAAAGGATTTTGAAGTTATTCAAAATAGTAAAGGAGATATGCAATTTGCATAAAATTGAGTGGGAGCTATGAAGGTCTTCCTAAAACAATATGTGATTGGCATATTTTTAAGTGGGAGCAATATGAGTCTCAAACTCAAATATATAGGAATATATTTTGAGTGGGAGCTTATAGGAATGATGTGTCCCAGGGCACAGTGCCCATGAGAAAGCCCTCGAGGTTGATCTAACGTCACTGTAGGCTCCTGGAATCAGGCCTCGTTCTGCTGCCATGGCGACGATGCATACACACAGATGCTATCATGTGATGATGGAGTATTAATGTCAATCAAGGTGACATTAGTAAGTTGCAAAGGATTTGGGACTGTAAAGTACAGACCCAAGACTAACCTCTTCCATGAGCAAGCATGTTCAGGGTACCGGGTATATGGTGCCAATAATTGAGAACAAATGCAACTAGTGTATTTGTACACTAGTGCAAGTGGGAGACTGCTGGAAATATGCCCTAGAGACAAATAGTAGTAAGGACTATTATCATATTTCATATAGTTTATGATTAAGTTTTATATCATGCTATAACTGTATTGAGTGGAAACATCAATACACGTGTGATATACAAACAACCAGGGGTTCCCAGTGAAACTCTAGTCACTGGTTCATTGGTCAACAGATGATCAAGTTTCCTGATCATGTGGCATTTATGCCAGTTGGAAATGAGGTCATCTCATTTTGAGAATGAGATAATGAACCAATACCCAACCTAAACATCGTGACCCGATCATGTCACGAAGTTCAAGTTACGATGATTAGAAATGGATCCTCGTAGACTATTCCTGAGACTGTGAGGCTATATCAATCACTGTCTCCCGAGAGTACTTAGATAGCATCAAACACCATCTGATAAAATGGTGGTTATAAAGGTGTGTTCAGGTATTCGGAGGAAACCGTAGAGGCAATATTGTTCATCCATGTGACGGGAAGATACTCTAGGGCCCACTCAAAGAAGTTATATCCAATAGCTGCGCAGCGTGTGATTAGATCACGGGGATATCACTTGTCGGAACGAGTTAAGTAGCATTGTTCAGTAAAGAGATTGAACACGACATGGTGATGTCATTGATCGAATCTCGGGCAATGCAAGTATCGAATGACAAAGGGAATAAGACACGACTGTCCCGGTTGAAACGACGAAAGATCTTCGTGGAACGCACAGGGGTCACATGGCCATCTAGGTCCCTCTGTCGATCATTGGTGCGGGAGTGTCCCGACCATGTCTGGAGTGTTCCCGAACCGTAGGGTATCACGCTTAAGGGCTTGATGATGCTTAGAGAGTGTTTATAGGATCGGTAGAATCAACGAAGAAGAGAAAGGAGAAAACCATAAGGGTTTCGGTAAGTCCGGAGGATGTCCGGAGTGGAGGTGGAAGGTGTTCCATGGCCACGGATATCGAATAATATGTGAATGAATGTTAAATGTTGATTTAATCATTTATTCATAATTATTTATTAAAGAGAAAATCAATTAAAAAGATCAAAGGCTTAATGGGCCAATTCCGGAGGGAGAGGGCCCATTAGGGGAAAGGAGAGAGGGAGAAGGGGCAAGGGGGAGGCCGGCTGGTGATCCGTCTACGTGAACTTTCTGCAGTTTGAATCCGATCTACTCGGTTCTATATGTAGAAATCGCATCACCAACACCAACATACTCTATCGGATCCATTGGTGGGACAACGCCCCTAGCTATAACCACGAACAACTGCGACTACATCACGAACCAGGAGGATCACACCGATCTGAAAGGGTTCCGTAGCATAAAACAAAAAAAATCCTACGATAGAACTCCCTAACGCCCAAGATATATCTATTTAGTAATGCAGTAATGACTGGAGCATATAGAATACATACTCTTGTAGACCGTACGCGGTTAACGTTCTGAGGGGAACATGGTTGACGTAGTCGAACTCGTAGCCGACCTCAAGGTCGCAAAACTCCTCGCAGGTCATCCCTTGCTCCATCTTCATCATGCAGCAACTCTGGCTCGCGACATCTAAAATTCCCCAAGTGTTGCACCTCGTGGCTTCGTACACATCCGGTGTATGATGAGACCTCCGTCTCCCCGATCCTGCCGGGAGTGCGGAAGTAGATCTCCGGCTTGGAATTCCTGCAGCACAATGGCGTGTTGTAGGTGTGCCTTGTTCGCACATCCCATACATGGGGGGGCCATGGTCACAAGAGAGAGATAGAAGGAGAAAGTCAACCAAAGGACTTCTCAAATTGTATGTTTAATCCCACCCATGGCCACCCCTTTATATAGGCGGAAGGGGTGTGTCCTTTCCTTTGGGTTAGCTATATGGGACTAAAGGAAATCAGGAAATAAAAGAAAAAGAGGTTGTAGCTGGCTGGGCTTACTGGGCGCACCTGGGTGGGGCTGACTCGAGGTGGCCCAGCAACCACAACGCAGCAAACAACAGCGGCAAGGCGGCCTAGGAGTGGCGTCGGCCGGGTGGGCCTTGGCCGCGGCCCACCTACGCGCCCACCCACCAACGCGTCTGCGGGAGCCCTGCCTGGGCCGGCCCGCCAGCGACCACGCAGTCCGCTGCCGCCCGCCTCCAGCTGATCGCCCGTGTGGGCCGCGAGAGGAAGGCCCGCTAGCGGCACCTGGCTGGCTGCCGCCTGCGCCGTGCACTACATCGGGCCGGACAAGTGCTTCCAAACGTGCACCTTTGCATGTTAGATCATTTCTGAAAAACCAAACAAAGTGATCATATGGGCTCTCCTAGTGGGGAAACAAAAATACTGGCGTTCAAATAAACTGTCCATACAGGCCCGAGACCAATCTCCCCACATACAGCATCCACTAGGCTAACTAGGAAAAACGTGAAAATCCGGCCCGAGCAACCAAACACGCCCTTAATAAACCGGACATGAGGGAGTACTACTTTAGTATAAGTTTCTATGATCAAAAAACCATGCTACAAGTAGTCTATAACCACGGACACCGCTTTTGATAGTCTTTTTTCTGTTTTTTGGGTGAGCTATTTTGTTATACGATATACTCCTCCAGTCTATATTATTGTTCTCAACTTTGTCTAGATACGAATGTATCTAGCTAAATATTTAATTAGATACATCTGAATCTAGATAATGTTGAGAACAATAATATGGACCGGAGGGAATAGGAAAAGTGGGATATTATACGGCAAAAGCCGGACTTAGTGCAGTAGAAGCGGGATTCGAGACTTATTTTAGGGGACGTGTCTACACCATACCTGGCCATCGGACCGTGCTCTGGCAGGCCGGCACGCAGGCACATGTGCCCGGTCCGTCATGGGCCCGACACGGCACGCTACTTAACAGGCCGTGCCCGGCACGCCACCTAGCTCGAGCCGTGCCTGGGCCTCGAGGCCAAGCCCACGTGCCGGCACGGCACGATCCATTAAGCTTATTTTATTTTATTTTATATATATTTACCTATTTTTAGAATTATTTTTATTTAAATATAGTCTGAAAAGACAAATTAGGGTCCATTTGACGTGCCTAACGTGCCGTGGGCCGGCCAGTTTACTTAAGGGGCCGTGCCTGGGCCTCGAGGCCAAGCCCACGTGCCCGCACGACACGTCCCGTTAGCTTAGCGTGCCGTGGTGGGCCGTACTGTGCCAGGCACGGTAAGAGTTAAGCGGGTCGTGCCGTGCCGTGGGCCGGCCCGTTGGCCAGGTATGGTCTGCACAGGGACTCAGGGCCTCGCAAGTTTTGATGGCAGAGGACTACGCGCCATTCCCTATTTTTTTCCAGACCTACAGCAGTTGCTGCCGTCGCTAGCGCCTAGCACGATCAGCTGCGACGACAGACCTCCGGTAAGCACCTCTCTGTTAGAGTATATATTTGTATATTGTAGTTTTCCCATATGTTAGGGGGCTTTCTGTATATTTGCACATGTACATGTACTATATATTATGGCCTTTGGCCCTCTGGTAATACAACGATCTATTACCCTAACATGGTATCAGAGCCGTAAGGTTTTTTTCTCCCTCGCAGCCGCCACCACCGCTCGCCCTGGCATCCCGTGTAGGGTTTCGTTGCATGGAAAACAAAAAATTTCTACCGCATACAAACAAACAAGCCAAGATCTATCTACTAGATTGTAGCAACGAGTCGATGGAATAACTCACCCTCGAAGATTTCAAAGTGTTTAACGAGAGCAGATTCTCGTGGGTGATGTAGTCGTACTCTTTCCGATCTCAAGATCGCGTAGACGATCCTTCCGGCGCCGCGTTCCGGCAGCGCTCCCGCAGTCGGTCACACGTTCGGTACTTGACGAAGACCTTCCTCTCCCTTGTTCCAGCAGGCAGCGGAGGTTGTAGCACTCTCCTCGCGATTCCGGCAGCACAACGGCGTGGTACCGGAAGTAGAGGGGAGATCTCGCAGGGCTTCGCCTTAAGCCGGAGCGAGTATGGTGGAGTATGAGAGGGATCCTCGGCGATCTAGGTTTTAGATACACCAAGGAGGAGGTGCTAGAGCCGGCGGCTAGGGTTTGGGGCACCCCAAGTCGGCGGCTAGGGCAACCCTGGGAGGTGGCGGCAGCAGCAGGAGGTGGTGGCGCCAATCTAGGGTTTTGGAGGAGAGGTACTTGTGTACTAGGAGGGGCAGCCCTGCCCCTCCCTTTATAGGTGGGAGGCGCGGCCAAGGGGAGGGGAGTCCCTCCCCAACTCGGCTTGGAGGTGGGCCGGCGGTTGGAGGAGGGAATCCCTCCCCAACTCGGTTTCCTACTCCTCCTCCTCTTTCCAAAACTTGCCGTTTGACTTTTCAATTTAGGATTTAAATAAACCCTTTATTTTGGACAGCAAAGACACCTAGTACATTATGCAATCATTCCAACTTACAATTACACATTCATGTACCCTTCCCCTTCCCGGAGTGCCAGACATTCTGGAACATTCTAGAACATTCCCGATGAAAACACCGGAACCATTCCCCAACTTCGAAACGGGACTTTCTTTATATGAATCTTATTCTCCGGACCATTCCGGATCTCCTCGTGATATCCTGAATCCCATTCGAGACTCCGAACAACATTCGGACTCTTTCTCATCATTCCATAACTACTCAAACAACGTCGAATCCTTAAGTGTGTCTCCCTACGGTTCGTGAATTATGCGGACATGATCGAGACACTTCTCCGATCAATAACCAATAGAGGAATCTGGAAATTCATATGGCTCCCACATATTTCTATGATTACTTTGCGATCGAATGAACCACTTACATACGATATCAATTTCCCTTTGTCTCACGATAGTTTACTTATCTGAGGTTATGATCGTCGGTATCTCTGCATACCTAGTTCAACCTCGTTACTGATAAGTACTCTTTTCTCGTTCCCGTGATATGTGATCCCTTGTGAGCCAGTCACATGCTTGCAAGCTAATTGGATGACATTTCACCGAGAGGGCCCAGAGTATATCTATCCGTCATATGGATGGACAAATCCCACTCTTGATCCATGTGTTTCAACCAATACTTTCTGAACACCCAATGACACCTTTATAGCCACCCAGTTACGGTGTGGTGTTTGATGTCATCAAAGCATCCATCTGGCAAAGGTGATATGCATGATCTCATGGTCGAAGGAATCAGATAACTATGTATCAGAAAGCATATAGCAATTGAACTATTAAAATGACTTGATCTTTATGCTACGCTTATCTATAGGAGTATGTCCACCATATCATTCTCCTAACGATATGATCTTGTTGTTAATAACATCTCAATGTTCATGGTAGGGAAACCACAATCATCTATTAACCAACAAGCTAGTATTATACAGAGGCTTTACTAGGGACTTCAAATTAGGTTTACAAATCACACAAGTATTAATGTTTCCTTGTTAATACTATTATAGCATGAATGTAAACATTTATCATAAACACAAAGATATAATAATAACTATATTTATTATTGCCTCTAGGGCATATCTCCAACAGTCTCCCACTTGCACTAGAGTCATCTAATCTAGATTACATGGTAATATACCGAACACCCATGGCAGTTTGGTGCTGGTCATGTTTTGCCCTCGGGAGAGGTTTAGTCAACGGATCCGCCACATTCAGATCTGTGTGTACTTTGCAAATCTTTATATCCCCATCTTGGATATGTTCTTGAATAGCGTGAAAACGTAGCTTGATGTGCTTCAGCTTCTTGTGTGACCTTGGTTCTTGCGCATTGGCTATGGCGCCCATGTTATCACAGTAGATAGACATTGGGTCCAGCGCACTAGGAACCACACCCAGCTCTGCAATGAACTCTTTCATCCATATTGCTTCTTGTGAAGCCTCCGAAGCAGCCATGTATTCCGATTCAGTTGAAGATCTCGCCACAACGCTTTGCTTTGCACTCCTCCAGCTAACTGCTGCACCATTCAAAATAAATACGTATCCAGATTGTGATTTAGAATCATCCGGATCGGTGTTCCAACTAGCGTCGGTGTAACCATTAACAACGAGTTGTTCATCACCTCCATAAGAAAGAACCATATCCTTAGTTCTTCTCAAGTACTTAAGGATGTTTTTGACCGCTGTCCAATGATCCACTCCTGGATCACTTTGATATCTGCTAGTCAAACTAACAACATATGCAATGTCGGGTCTAGTACATAGCATGGCATACATTAGAGATCCTATGGCTGAGGCATAGGGAGTCTTACTCATCCTTTCTCTATCTTCTGCCGATGTCGGACTCTGAGTTTTACTCAAGGTCGTATTGGGCAACATGGGCAAGAACCCTTTCTTGCTATCTTCCATTCCAAACCTCTTTAGAACTTTGTCCAAATATGTACTTTGTGACAATGATATTTGGCGTTTTGATCTATCTCTATAAATCTTTATGCCTAATAAGTAAGCTGCTTCGCCAAGATCCTTCATTGAAAAACTATTATTCAAATATTCTTTGACACTATTAAGAAGGTCTACATCATTCCCAATCAACAATATGTCATCCACATATAGTATTAAGAATGCTACAGAGCTCCCACTCACTTTCTTGTAAATACAAGCTTCTCCATAAGTTTGTATAAAACCAAAACTTTTGATTACCTTATCAAAACGTTGATTCCAACTTCGGGATGCTCGCTTCAATCCATAGATGGACCGTTGAAGTTTGCATACCTTGTTAGCATCTTTAGGATCGACAAAACCTTTGGGTTGCATCATATACAACTCTTCATCAATGTCACCATTGAGGAATGCTGTTTTGACATCCATCTGCCATATCTTATAATCGTAATATGCAGCGATTGCTAACATAATCCTTACAGACTTTAGCTTCGCTACTGGTGAGAAAGTCTCATCGTAGTCAACTCCTTGAATTTGTCGAAACCCTTTTGCGACAAGTCGAGCTTTATAGACAGTTACATTACCATCAGCATCTGTTTTCTTCTTGAAGATCCATTTGTTCTCGACAGCCTTCCGGCCATCCGGTAAGTCCACCAAAGTCCATACTTGGTTTTCGTACATGGATCCAATCTCGGATTTCATGGCTTCCTGCCATTTATTGGAATCTGGGCTCATCATCGCTTCCTCATATGTCTCAGGGTCATCGGTGTTGTCCACCAACATGACACTCATAACGGGATCATACCAATCTAGAGTGGTACGAGTTCTCGTTGACCTGCGAGGCTCTGTAGCAACTTCGACCGAAGTTTCATGATCATCATCATTAGCTTCCTCTCTAGTTGGTGCAGGCACCACAGGAACTTCTTCCGGCGCTGCGCTACTCGTAATTTCAAGAGAAGGTTCGACAACCTCGTCGAGTTCTACTTTCCTTCCAGTCACTTCTTTCGAGAGAAATTCCTTCTCTAGAAAGGATCCATTCTTGGCAACGAAGATTTTGCCTTCGGATCTATGATAGAAAGTATACCCAATAGTTTCCTTCGGGTATCCTATGAAGACGCATTTTTCCGCTTTGGGTTCAAGCTTGTCCGGCTGTAACTTCTTTACATAGGCTTCGCATCCCCAAACTTTAAAGAACGACAATTTAGGTTTCTTCCCAAACCATAATTCATACGGTGTCGTTTTAACGGATTTAGACGGTGCCCTATTTAAAGTGAATGCGGCTGTTTCTAATGCATAACCCCAAAATGATAGCGGTAAATCTGTAAGTGACATCATAGAACGAACCATATCTAAGAGAGTTCGATTACGACGTTCAGACACACCATTACGCTGTGGTGTTCCCGGCGGTGTCAATTGTGAAAGTATTCCGCATTTCTTCAAATGCTCGCCAAACTCGTAACTTAGATATTCACCTCCACGATCAGAACGTAGAAATTTAATCTTCTTGTCACGTTGATTCTCTACCTCACTTTGAAACTCCTTAAACTTCTCGAAAGTTTTGGACTTATGTTTCATGAAATAGATATACCCATATCTACTCAATTCATCCGTTAAGGTAAGAACATAACGATAACCACCGCGCGATGCTACACTCATTGGACCACACACATCGGTATGTATGATTTCCAATAAGTCCGTAGCTCGCTCCATCATACCAGAAAATGGAGTCTTAGTCATTTTACCCATCAGACATGCTTCGCATCTTTCAAGTGATTCAAAATCAAGTGATTCAAGAAGTCCATCGGAATGGAGTTTCTTCATACGCTTCACTCCAATGTGACCAAGACGACAGTGCCACATATAGGTCGAGTTATCGCTTGATTTCAAACGTTTAGCTTCAATGTTATTAATATGTGTATTTCCACCATCGAGATTCAACAAGAATAGACCATCTATCAAAGGTGCATGTGCATAAAACATATTACTCATATAAATCGAACAACCATTATTCTCGGATTTAAACAAGTAACCGTCTCGCAATAAACAAGATCCCGATATAATGTTCATGCTCAACGCAGGCACCAAATAACAATTATTTAAGTATAAAACTAATCCCGATGGTAGATGAAGGGGTAGCGTGCTGACCGCGATCACATCAACCTTTGATCCGTTTCCTACGCGCATCGTCACCTCGTTCTTCACTAGCTTCCGTTTATTCTGCAGCTCCTGTTTCGAGTTACAAATATGAGCAACCGAACCAGTATCAAATACCCAGGCACTACTACGAATACTAGTGAGATACACATCAATAACATGTATATCAGATATACCTTTCTTCTTGATGTTGCCGTTCTTCAAATCCGCCAAGTACTTTGGGCAATTCCGCTTCCAGTGACCTTCTCCTTTGCAGTAAAAGCACTCAGTATCAGGCTTGGGTCCAGCCTTGGTCTTCTTCGTCGGTGTGGCAACTTTCTTGCCACCCTTCTTGAAGTGTCCCTTCTGCTTAGACTTGCCTTTCTTGAATTTGGTGGTCTTATTGACCAACAACACTTGGTGCTCTTTCTTGATCTCCACTTCTGCAGACTTTAACATAGCAAACAGTTCTGGCAACTGCTTGTTCATGTTCTGCATGTTGTAGTTCATCACAAAGTTCTTGTAACCTGGTGGTAGTGATTGGAGGACACGGTAAATCCCCAAAGCGTTAGGAATCACTATACCCAAGCTTTGAAGTTTTTTTGCGTGCCTAGACATCTTAAGCACATGCTCACTGACGGATCTGCCCTCTTCCATCTTGCAGTTAAAGAACTTTTCAGAAGCCTCATAACTCTCAATCGCCGCGTGAGTCTCAAAGATCAATTTGAGATCACGGACAATATCATGTGGGTCTGAATTCTCAAACCTTTTCTGAAGCTCCGATTCTAAACCATACAAGATAGCACACTGAACTATGGAGTACTGATTCTTCCGAGCAAGGTAAACATTCTTTACTTCATCGGTAGCATCAGCTGCAGGTGGGTCACCCAGCGGTGCATCCAGCACATAGGTCAAATTACCAGCTGTGAGGACAATCCTCAAATTGCGGAACCAATCCGCGAAGTTGCTTCCATTGTTTTTCAACTTTTCTTTCTCTAGGAACGCATTAAAATTGATGGTAGGGGCTGCCATTGATCTACAACATATTTGCAATAGTTTAGACTAAGTTTATGACAAATTGAGTTCTAATTAATAATAAAGTTTAATCTAGGTGAACTCCCACTCAAAACAACATCCCTCACATTGTTTTAGTGATCACACGAACCAAATCCACCATATCAAAACCGATCATCACGAGAGTTGATATAGTTTCAATGGCGAACAATCGACATGTTCATCATATCTACTATATGATTCATGTTTTACCTTTCGGTGATTCGTGTTCCTGAGACCATGTCTGTACATGCTAGGCTCATCAAGATCAAACCTTAGCTACCGCATAAGCAAATCTGGCTTGCTTACGTTGTATTCACTCGCGGAATCTAACACACCCGATCATCACGTGGTGCTTCGAAACAACAAGCTTTAGCAACGGTGCATACTAAGGGTGAACACTTTAGAACTTGAAATTTATGTGCATGAGGGATCATCTTATAATGCTACCGTCGTCTACTAAGCAATACAAGATGCATAAAGGATTAACATCACATGCAATTCATAATATGTGATATGATATGGCCTTTCTTCTTTGTGCTTCCGATCTCCATCTTCAAGCACGAACATGATCTCCATCATCACCGGTATAGCATCAAGGTCAATGACGCTTCTTCATGGTTGTCGTCCACCGGCTTCAACTATTACAACTACTTTGAATAGACACGCGGGTCTTAACATAAATTAAAGACAACCATATGGCTCCTGCCGGTTGCCAACTTACAATAAGGAACATTGCATACATCAAATATAATCACAATCATGGCCATATCACATCACTGCACACCCCTGCAAAACAAAGTTAGACGCCTCTACTTTCTTTGCATATTTTACGTGGTTTGGGGTTTTCAATAAGTGTCGTTCTAACTTACGAACAAGAACCACAACATTGATACTAGTATTGTTAATCACCCGTTGTAAATTGGATCTCCACTATGCTGGGAGAAACAGGCACCCGCAAAGCCACTTATGCAATACGAGTTGCATGTCAAGCGTGGAGCAAGTCTCATGAACGATGTCATGTAAGGTTAGCCCGGGCCGCTTCATCCCAACATCCCGCAAGATGCAAAGTACACAAGAAGCAATCGACAATAAAAGCATCAATGCCCACAATGACCATTGTGTTCTACTCGTGCAACAGATCTACATATAGACACGGCTCTGATACCACTGTAGGGTTTCGTTGCATGGAAAACAAAAAATTTCTACCGTATACAAACAAACAAGCCAAGATCTATCTACTAGATTGTAGCAACGAGTCGATGGAATAACTCACCCTCGAAGATTCCAAAGTGTTTAACGAGAGCAGATTCTCGTGGGTGATGTAGTCGTACTCTTTCCGATCTCAAGATCGCGTAGACGATCCTTCCGGCGCCGCGTTCCGGCAGCGCTCCCGCAGTCGGTCACACGTTCGGTACTTGACGAAGACCTTCCTCTCCCTTGTTCCAGCAGGCAGCAGAGGTTGTAGCACTCTCCTCGCGATTCCGGCAGCACAACGGCGTGGTACCGGAAGTAGAGGGGAGATCTCGCAGGGCTTCGCCTTAAGCCGGAGCGAGTATGGTGGAGTATGAGAGGGCTCCTCGGGGATCTAGGTTTTAGATACACCAAGGAGGAGGTGCTAGAGCCGGCGGCTAGGGTTTGGGGCACCCCAAGTCGGCTGCTATGGCAACCCTGGGAGGTGGCGGCAGTAGCAGGAGGTGGTGGCGCCAATCTAGGGTTTTGGAGGAGAGGTACTTGTGTACTAGGAGGGGCAGCCCTGCCCCTCCCTTTATAGGTGGGAGGCGCGGCCAAGGGGAGGGGAGTCCCTCCCCAACTCGGCTTGGAGGTGGGCCTGCGGTTGGAGGAGGGAATCCCTCCCCAACTCGGTTTCCCACTCCTCCTCCTCTTTCCAAAACTTGCCGTTTGACTTTTCAATTTAGGATTTAAATAAACCCTTTATTTTGGACAGCAAAGACACCTAGTACATGATGCAATCATTCCAACTTACAATGACACATTCATGTACCCTTCCCCTTCCCGGAGTGCCGGACATTCCGTAACATTCTAGAACATTCCCGATGAAAACACCGGAACCATTCCCCAACTCCGAAACGGGACTTTCTTTATATGAATCTTATTCTACGGACCATTCCGGATCTCCTCGTGATATCCCGAATCCCATTCGAGACTCCGAACAACATTCGGACTCTTTCTCATCATTCCATAACTACTCAAACAACGTCGAATCCTTAAGTGTGTCTCCCTACGGTTCGTGAATTATGCGGACATGATCGAGACACTTCTCCGATCAATAACCAATAGAGGAATCTGGAAATTCATATGGCTCCCACATATTTCTACGATTACTTTGCGATCGAATGAACCACTTACATACGATATCAATTTCCCTTTGTCTCACGATAGTTTACTTATCCGAGGTTATGATCGTCGGTATCTCTGCATACCTAGTTCAACCTCGTTACTGATAAGTACTCTTTTCTCGTTCCCGTGATATGTGATCCCTTGTGAGCCAGTCACATGCTTGCAAGCTAATTGGATGACATTTCACCGAGAGGGCCCAGAGTATATCTATCCATCATATGGATGGACAAATCCCACTCTTGATCCATGTGTTTCAACCAATACTTTCTGAACACTCAATGACACCTTTATAGCCACCCAGTTACGGTGTGGTGTTTGATGTCATCAAAGCATCCATCCGGCAAAGGTGATATGCATGATCTCATGGTCGAAGGAATCAGATAACTATGTATCAGAAAGCATATAGCAATTGAACTATTAAAATGACTTGATCTTTATGCTACGCTTATCTATAGGAGTATGTCCACCATATCATTCTCCTAACGATATGATATTGTTGTTAATAACATCTCAATGTTCATGATAGGGAAACCACAATCATCTATTAACCAACAAGCTAGTATTATACAGAGGCTTTACTAGGGACTTCAAATTAGGTTTACAAATCACACAAGTATTAATGTTTCCTTGTTAATACTATTATAGCATGAATGTAAACATTTATCATAAACACAAAGATATAATAATAACTATATTTATTATTGCCTCTAGGGCATATCTCCAACATCCCGCCGCCACGCCCGGCCGCCGCCTCCGCCTCCGCCTCCGCCTCCGCCTCCATCGCTGCCTCCTCTCCGGCCGCCCCGGCCGCCCGCCGCCGCGCCCGGTCGCCGCCGCCGCCTCCGCCTCCGCCGCCGCCTCCTCTCCGGCCACCGCCGCCGCCGCTCGCCCCGGCCGTCACCGCCGCCGCCTCCTCTCCGGCCGCCCGTCCCCGGCCGCCGCTCACCCCAGCTCTCCGCTGCCGCGCCTGGCCGCCCAGTTTTCGTCCGATCTCGATCGGATCTAAAAAAAATTGATAGAGCTATGTCTTCCTCGTCGGGCTATGTTGTGATTCCTCGCTGCCCGGTGATTTTTTATGGCGTGAATTATCCTGATTTCGCTGCCTTCATACGCGTCCATATGCGCGGTCTTCGCCTTTGGGGTGTGCTTTCCAGTGAGGTCTCCTGTCCACCGCGCCTCGTTGCGCCTATGGCACCTATTGCACCGACGCCCGTTGCCCTTGCCTCCGATGCCACTCAGGCGGTCAAGGATACAGCCTAGAGTGCTGATGATATTGCTTGGGATGATTATGATCGGAAGGTCTAGGAGCATTCTACTGCTGTTGCGACCTATCGGCTGGATCTGGCTGACTACACTCAGTGGATAGATGAGGATGCTCGTGCTGCTGTTGTTCTCACTTCCAGTGTTCTACCTCAGTATGCTGCTGAGTTCATGGGTCTTCCCACTGCTGCTGCTCAGTGGGCTTTTCTTCGTCAGCGCTATCAGCCGTCTGGAGATGCTCTTTATCTGTCTGTGGTTCGTCAGGAGCATGATCTTAAGCAGGGTGATTCCACTATTGATGAGTTCTATACTCAGAGTGCTGCTATTTGGCGTAAGCTTGACTCTCTTCGTATAGCTGTGTGTAACACCTGTCCCTGTTGTCTGATTGTGCGCGTGGATCTGGAGTTTCAGCGCGTCTTTGAGTTTTTGTCACGGCTCCACAAGGAGTTTGAGCCGCGTCGTGCCCAGCTGCTTGCCCGTGGTCGTGTTCCGCTCTCTGAGGTACTGGCTGAGCTTCGTGCTGTGGAGACTCGTCTTCGTGGTGCTGGTCTTCTTGAGGTTCCATCTGTTCTTTTTGCTCGTGGTCCCCCCGTGCCGCCGGCTTCGTCACGGTCTCTAGCACCGCCGCTACTCTCTGCTCCGCCGACTCAGGGTCAGAGTCAGCCTCAGCAGCCTCGTGGTTCTCGTCCTCCCTGTGCCCACTGTGGCAAGCCTGGCCACGATATCTCTGGCTGCTGGACGAGGGATCCTCGCTTACGACAGCAGTACCTTGCTCGTCGGCAGGCTGGTTCTTCAGGATCTTCTGTCGTTGCTTCTGGACCTCCTGCTGCTGCACTGTCTGATCAGGATATTATCTGTGGTCTTTGTAGTCTGCTTGCTGCTACAGGCTCTTCCTCGACGGGTACTGCTGGTTCTGTGCCTAGCTCTTCTGGCACCGCGCGACCACGACCTTCTACACAGTCAGGTACGTCATCCCTGTGGTATCTGGATTCTGGAGCTTCTTTTCATATGACTTCTGCATCTTCTATTCTTTCTGCTCTTCGCTCTCTTATTTCTCCTATCTGTGTTATCACGGCTGATGGTACCTCTCTTCTTGTTTCCAGTCGAGGCACCCTCTCTACTTCCTCTTTCTCTGTTCCTGATGTTTCTCATGTTCCCAGTCTTAAGATGAACCTTTTCTCTGCTAGTCAGCTTACTGATTCTGGTTGTCATGTCATTCTTGACGCTGATTCTTGTGCTGTTTAGGACCGTCATACACAAGCTCTGGTTGGAGATGGCCCTCGCAGCATTGAGTCTCCGAGGCTATGGGAGTTAGACTGGCTTCGCATTCCTTCCGCTGACACTTCCTCTGCCAGTTCTCCTGTGGTTGCTGCTTCTGTCACCGGCTCGTTTCAGCAGTGGCATCATCGGCTGGGTCATCTTTGTGGCTCCCGTTTATCGTCATTAGTTCGTCGTGGTCTTCTGGGGCCTGTCTCAAGAGATGTGTCTTTACATTCGTGTCAGGGTTGTAGGTTAGGCAAACAGATTCAGCTTCCCTATCGTACTAGTGTGTCTGTATCTCAGCGACCTTTTGATTTAGTTCATTCAGATGTTTGGGGTCCAGCTCCCTTTGCTTCAAAAGGGGCCATCGATACTATATTTTGTTCATTGATGATTTTTCACGGTACACCTGGTTGTTTTTTATGCGCTCTCGCGGTGAGGTGCTTCCTATTTATCAGCGTTTTGTGGCCATGGTTTGTACTTAGTATTCCACTCCTATTCGTGTGTTTCATGCTGATTCTGCAGGAGAGTATATCTCCCAGCACCTGCGGGGCGTCCTTGCTGAGCAGGGCACCCTTGCTCAGTTCTCGTGTCCCGGCGCCCATGCTCAAAATGGTGTCGCCGAGCGTAAGCATCGTCATATTCTTGAGACTACCCGTGCTATGATGATTTCTTCCTCTCTTCCGCCGCATTTCTGGGCTGAGGCTGTCGCTACGTCGACTTACCTCATTAACATCCAGCCTTCTGCTGCTCTTCAGGGTGGCATTCCTCTCGAGCGTCTCTCTGGTACCTGTCCAGACTACTCGACTCTTCGTTTATTTGGTTGCGTTTGCTATGTCCTTCTCCCTCCTCGCGAACGCACCAAACTAACCGCTCAGTCTGTTGAGCGTGTTTTTCTCAGCTACAGTGATGAGCATAAGGGCTATCGCTGTTGGGACCCCGTTGGTCGTCAGATGCGCATCTCTCGTGATGTCACGTTCGATGAGACGCGTCCTTTCTATCATCGCCCCACCTCTGGTACTTACCTGGCTGATGATCTCTCTTTTCTTCTTTTTCCTGATACACCTCCCGCTGTCTCTACTCCTCCACCTTCTCCTTCTGATGCGCCTCCTTTGTTTTTGGTGCCATCCTCTCCTCCGTCTAGTTCCCCTAGTTCTCCGTGTTCTCCGGCTTCGGACTCTTCCTCCGCTGTTCCTTCTTCCTCCTCTTCTGATGAGTCGTCTTCCGCGGATGAGCTTCCCTCTTCACGGCATGTTCGTCAGCGTCGTGCTCCAGACCGTTACTCTCCTAGTCAGTATGGTCTCTCTGTCGTCTCCGAGCTGACTTCTTATCGGGATGCCACGTGTCATCCTGAATGGCAGCTTGCCATGGCTGAGGAGATCGCCGCGCTTGAGCGCACTGGCACCTGGGATCTTGTTTCTCCCCCTTCTGGTGTTCGTCCTATCACGTGTAAGTGGGTCTATAAAATTAAGACCCGCTCTGATGGATCTCTTGAGCGCTATAAAACGCGTCTTGTGGCTCATGGCTTTCAGCAGGAGCACAACCGTGACTATGATGAGACTTTTGCCCCTATGGCCCATATGACCACTGTGCGTACTCTTCTTGTTGTTGCTTCTGTTCGACACTGGTAGACATCCCAGCTTGATGTTCAGAACGCTTTTCTTAATGGCGAGTTGAGTGAGGAGGTTTATATGCAGCCTCCTCCTGGGTATTCTGTTCATGATGGGATGGTTTGTCGTCTTCGACGTTCCTATGGCCTGAAACAGGCCCCTCGTGCCTGGTTTGAGCGCTTTGCCTCTGTGGTGAGTGATGCTAGTTTCTCTCCTAGTCTTCATGATCCAGCGCTTTTTGTTCACACTTCTCCTCGAGGACGCACTCTTCTCCTTCTCTATGTTAATGATATGATCATTACTGGTGATGATCCTGAGTATATTGCCTTTGTCAAGGCTCGTCTCCGTGATCAGTTTCTTATGACTGATCTTGGTCCTCTTCGCTACTTTCTTAGGATTGAGGTTTCCTCCACTTCTGATGGCTTTTCTATCTCTCAGGAAAAGTATATTCAGGATCTTCTTTCTCGCGCTACTCTTATGGATGAGCGCACCGTTGAGACTCCTATGGAGCTTAATGTTAAGCTTCGTCCTACTGATGGTGATCCTCTTCCCGATCCCACTCGTTATCGCCATCTTGTTGGGAGTCTTGTTTATCTTGCTATCACTTGTCCTGATATCTCTTATCCTGTTCATATTCCGAGTCAGTTTGTCTCAGCTCCTACCACTGTTCACTACAGTCATCTCCTCCGTGTCCTTCGTTATCTTCGTGGCACGATTACTCATCGCCTTTTCTTCCCTCGTTCTAGCTCTCTCCAGCTCCAGTGCTACTCGGATGCTACGTGGGCGAATGATCCTACGGATCGTCGTTCACTTTCTGCTTACTGTGTGTTTCTTGGTGGTTCGCTTGTTGCTTGGAAGACGAAGAAACAGGTAGCGGTTTCCTGTTCGAGTGTTGAGGCTGAGCTGCAAGCTATGGCTTTGGTGACTGCTGAGGTGACCTGGTTACGGTGGTTGCTTGCAGATTTTGGGGTCTCTGTTACGACACCCACTCCACTTTTGTCAGATAGTACATGTGCTATCAGTATTGCACGTGATCCGGTCAAGCATGAGCTGACCAAGCATATTGGTGTTGATGCTTTTTATACACGTGCTCAGATGCAGGATCGGGTTGTTGCGCTTTATTACGTGCCTTCAGACTTGCAGTTGGCAGATTTGTTTACAAAGACACAAACCTGCGCATAGCATGATTTCTTACTCTCCAAACTCAATGTTGTGGATCCACCATGAGTTTGAGGGGGAGGAGGGGTGTTAGAGTATATATTTGTATATTGTAGTTTCCCCATATGTTAGGGGAATTTCTGTATATTTGCACATGTACATGTACTATATATTCTGGCCTTTGGCCCTCTGGTAATACAACGATCTATTACCCTAACACTCTCCTTTCACTTCATCCTCCCACCTACCTGACCTACCTCTTTTTACCAACTCTCCTTCTCCCACCTCTTGGGTGCAGGCGAGTTGTTCGTCATATTGCCACGGCATTTGTCATTTGTTGTCCGCCGTCCGGCCCGGCCCGGTTCATTTGTAAGGACGAGGCAATGTGATATTGTTGTGTTTCTTCTTCTCTGGGCCTCCCGCTTGCCGTCGTCATGGTCCGACCTCCCGGCTCCCGCTGGACCTCGCCGGCATGGTGCTTGGTCTCCTCCCTGCCCACGTCGACCGCGTCCGCTTGGGCGTCGCGTGCGTCCGCTCCCGCTCCCGGACCCGGACCTGGACGGCCCCATGTACAGCTTCCCCAGGAGCAAGCAATTCCACCTGCCTGACTGCACGGGCTACGTCGGCGCCTGTAGCAAGTGGCTTGTCTTCTTGATGGACCCTTTCTCCAATGCCACCATGACCCTTGCTGCTCTAGTTAGAGTGACTCCGTCCGTGGTATGATTCTGACCTGGTCTGTCAGATGGGCACAGGCATCACACGAATGATCAAGGGATCGAAGCAAATTTTGTTTTCACGGCAACTCATCGCAGCAATCTTCAGCGTCCATGCGTCTAATATTATGCTGCCCGGAGGCCGGAGGGCTCATTTTGGACGATAGTCAGTGTAGTGAGGACCAGTTTGGATGGGGTGTTCAGTGTTCACATAGCATTCAAACAAAGGAAACCTCTACACCCTTTCATGCATGCAATGAACACCTCCCTCTCGCTGACATCACCAACGATGACATGACCGCTGACCCATGGTTTTTTTTAGAATGGTCACCGGGGGGGAGAGGTTCCCCACCTGAATATATTCATTCAAAGAAGGCTCCAAAAGCCAGCAAGTTTTACAGAAGAAGGGGAGCAAGAGAGGTTACATCGCAGCACTGCGAGAGAAGCAGGCTTCCCAGGAGTCCGTCTCCGCACGGAGGACAGCAGGGACTCGCACACGCCATAAGCTAGCATCGTCACGGCACATGCCAACTAGACGCCGCAGAGAGGGGCGGTCGCCACGGAAGGCGACATTATTCCGGTGCTTCCAAATGTTCCAGCAGCAAAGTATCGTGAGGGTCGACGCCGTCGCGCCGCTGGAGATCTGTGGGTACTCATGCAGGTGACGGCCGTCAGAATCGGGGGGTAGAGAGCGCCAACCGCGCGCCAGAAGCTCCGCGCGAACGGGCACCTGAAGATGATGTGCGACGCACTTTCGTCCGGCGCGGCGCAAATGGGACAGAGCGCCTCTTCAGGGGAGAGGATCTTCTTCTTAAGTAGGGCAACACGTGACTGAATCCTCGACTGGACCAAGAGCCAATAGAAGAACTTCGCCTTTGAGGGAGCAAAGTTGCTCCAAACAAAGTCGGCGAAGGGAACGACGGCGTCGGCGTCACCGGCGTGACATACTTTGTACAGGGTTGCGACACTGAGGTCGCCGTTCTTCTTGGCGCAGCAGGACAGGGAGCGGGTGTCGGGCTCAGCGCCGAGGCGGACGTCGCTGATGAGGGCCTCGACGAGCGCCAACTCCCTAGTCGCGACCGCCGTCAGCCGCAGGACCAAGGAGCCCCGGAGCCCACGCAGGAGCACGGCGGCCACCGAGGCGTGCGGGTCGACGGCATGGGTAACAAGGGCGGGCACGCGCTGGGCCAGCGCACCGTCCCCCAGCCAGTCATCCACCCAGAAGCTGGTGCGAGCACCGTCGCCGAGCCTGACCGTCGAGATGTCGCGGTAGAGCGGCATGAGGTCCACCAGCGAGCGCCAGTGGGGACCCGCCACTGGGCGCATGCCAGCAGAGACTGGTCCGCCGATCGAGTCCCAAGCCCATCTAGCCCAGGGAGAGGCTGGCGAGGAGTGCATGCGGTGGAGCAGCTTCACTTGGAGGCAGGCATTCTGTTTCTTGAGACAGCGAACGCCGAGGCCACCAGCAGCTTTGGGCTTACACACCTGCTCCCAGGCGATCAGGCACTTGGCGCCAGACGCACGCCCGTCAAAGTTCCAAAGGAACGCTCGCCTGAGCGCATCGATCGCGAGCGCGCAGAACAGGAGGGAGCACCAGAGCGCCCATAGCATAGGCAGGGAGAGCATCCAGAACGACATTCAGCAGCGTGATCCTTCCACCGGCCGAGAGCAGCAAGGAGCACCAACCGGACAAGTACTTGTCAATCTTCGCAATTAGAGGCACGAAGTGGATCATCCTCAGCTTGTTGCAGTTGAGAGGGAGCCCAAGATATGTCTGGGGAAAGCCCTCAACACGACACCCAAGAATAGCCTGAATTTCGGAGACAGCCTCTGACTCCACATGCATAGGCACCATAGTACTTTTGCTGAAGTTGATCACCAAACCAGTGGCCATAGCAAACTGATCCAGAATGGTCTTGAGGCAACGGGCAGCGGGCACGCCAGCTCTGAAGATAATGAGCGTGTCGTCGGCATATTGCAGCACGGGGCACGGAGCATCATCGAACAAGGGAACAAGGGGTGTCGGAGGAGAGGGTCCTGTTGAATCAAGCGCTGCAGCAGGTCGCCCATGAGCAGGTACAAGTATGGCGACAGGGGGTCGCTTGACGGAGCCCGCGCCGTAGCATTCCCATGGGTTTCTACTTTAGATCTTGTTATTAAGGGCGATCAAGGGTTGTCGCATGCATTCGTAGCATTCCCAGACGGTGATGCCACAATTAAGATGATCTACCTGGTTGAATCGATCGAGTGATACACTGTCGATGGTTCACAGGACACTTTTCTGCAGATATAGCAGGCCGTCCGCCCTCTACTGTGCGTGCGATATTCCTGGAAAATCATATCTTCTTCTTGGAGCCTGCCTGATGCTGGTGATTGTCCCTGCTTTGACGAAAAGAGTTTCAGTTCTTGCTGTGCCTACAACATGATAGACGACACACTCTCCTTCCCTCTGCAGACGGAGCGGGTTTGCAACATGGCTCTTCCTTTGGAACTAAAGTGAAAGTAATACCATAGTCACTGCGACAGTTATAGGTTTGGCTCTGAGCATACAGCTTTTCCATTATCTAACTAGATTTAGTGGTGCGTCTTGGCGCACGATCCCGTTGGATTTGAATCAATATAGCAATAATAAATGCACAAAAAATAATAAAACGTCAGTAGTTCCATAGGAGATTTTAAATGAGATTCTAATTTAAAGGCGACATGAAGAAATTAAATAGATGTTTTGATAGTAAGGATGTATGTATTTTGAAGCCTAAGAGCTAAATTTGTCGATGACCTAGCTCATGAAATGGTTGGCCTGAACGTTGCGGTTCTGTTACATAAGGCGAAAACTACTGAATTCTCATGCTTCGGTGGTACCTATTGACATCCTCTTCTAAGCAACATTGCAACATTGAATAGAAGTGCACTGATAAAAGAGCATCAGTTGAGAAAAGTCACAAGACTTTACAAATAAAATGATTCCATGGCCAACTAATAATTGGCAATTATTACAGTTCTAATCCAAATAAATGAGGTTCTCTTTGATTCAGCTGCATAATCTTAATGTTTGAGAAGCTGAAGCTCCGTCTAGGATCTGAGGCACATACACACAACTCTTAGTCCTTCCCTTATCAAAGAAATGGCACACATGCTTAACTGAGATTCATAATAGAGTTCTGAAGACGCCTACAATATGCATTTGCAGCAAGACATAACGAAGAAAGATATGTACCAGCTAAATACACCTGACACTATCAAATAAGATATGCTTCTCTTTAACTGCAACCCACAGGAAACACCATGCTTAACATATTCAGTAAACTTTCATGGCTACTAATGCAGAAGCCCAATAGTCAACTGGTGACTCGCTTAACCAGTAGAGCTTCTATAAACTTCAATTTAAAATTCAACATGTGAATAGTTCTGAACTAATTAGCATATATGATCTAACATAACACTATAAAATAACATGGATGTATGATTCTCCAAAATAAGGAATTTCATAGAATATGCGCATTGGATGAGAAATGATGCTATATCATCTAGACCATGAGACTTAACATATTCGTTAATTTGTTCCTTAAGGCCAAGCAGAGTTTCCTTAACTTCTCATCCTCAGAAACTACATTTCTTATGGGCAGAACATCCAAAAAAAACATATGTGCTACACGCTACCGGCTTCTCTAATGGGGGACTAGTTGGGTGACCCTTTTGTACATTTACGGTGGTAGTTCAGACTTCCAATTTATTAGGATATGCCATGACCGAAAGTACATTAATCTAACGAACACAATAGTAGACATGTATGGAAACAACAACACAATCTCAGATGGAGACAAATGTTTTTATAGTGGATGAAATGTGAATACAAATTAACATAGAATAGTTCAGCCGCGAATACAAATAAACATTAACAACTATGGCAATGGCATAGGTAGATATCTGTTGCACACGACATATCGCATTGATATGTTTTGGCATTCATTTATACAACCAAGTTATTATTGAAGACATAAATCTAGAGACGACGCGGTGGCTTAACATAAGTTTGCACGGTCGCTTTACATGAAAAGTAAGACATATGAGAACTTTCACTTGCTAACTTTCAGGATGACACACACCACTCAACAAGCAGGGGAAAACAAATGTGAATGATAGATCTGGCAAGGCTCAGGCAATTATATAATCGTTGAACTATCGTGTAAATGGTCTTATGATTCGTATTCGTCTGAATAAACCTATAAACTTTTACACATAACAAATTATGGGAGGGATAAAGGTCAGTATGCATGGGAAATGCGCAACCACAATCTGATATGTACATAAGCATATAACATAGCTAATTATCTAGGCAACACAATAGCACCAGAACATTCAGGATTAAAACAGAGCCTACAGTGTCATGGGATCATCGATTTACAGAAAGTGGTATCGGAAGGAAACGACCAACGTTGTGTGAAGGGTTAAGATTAGCCAACAGCCCAAAGGAAACATAACAACATTATAGATATATGGATTAATATGCATCGGCACTTGCACATAACAGAGAACTAAGCTGGAAAGACAGACTTACCAGTATCTGTATAACCCAGTCCTAGTTAAGTTTGAGCGAAGGCATACACAGTAACCTATATAAATCACCATCTATGCTTCATTGAATATATATTCATCTAAACCATGGAACAAAGTAGTTTTTCCTCTCTGCCATAATAAGAACATTTCAAGTGAATCATTGTTGAGACTATGTAGGAACCCACTGTACGTAACTAAAAATATAGATTTACACTATAGAAAATGAAATTAAGATGGAAAAGACGCAGAGGGCGAGCAGTTGTAGAAGCAGCACCACCATGTTCGCACGATACAGAATTTAGGCTATTTCCCAGCTATGAACCTCGAAGAATTTAGGTTATTTTCTGTAAGACCAATTTCTGGCAGTAAGTGCAGAACTAAAGAAGGAAAACTATAGTATGTGGCTCTTTTCCTTCATTTCTAATTTTAAGTGACACCTTGGCTATATCATTCATAAAGTTAAATAGCATTTAGTTTTCCAAAAGAAATGTATATTTGGTTACTACTACAACTGGGACAATCCAGATGATACGAAAATAGCTACAAGCCTGGGATTCATGCATCATAGAAAGTAGAATACTGGACTGGTCGGAGTAGTATCAATACCTTAACTTACCTAGGGCCATGAGCCACCAATTAAGCAACATGGGGTCAGAGGAAACTCTTATGTGCAGGCTGAGTTGTTGGGTGATCCATAAGCTCCAGCTGCCGATGAGAACACCTAACAATATTTGAACACATACAAAAATAGAGGTACATTATGTGAGTTCCTGAGATGACCAGTGAACTAATAAATTCTAAATCCTGCCATCTCTATTGCCTCGTGTGCCACAAAAAAATCCAGCCCATTTTTAAAATCATAAACCGTAAATTTCTCATGAACTAAATGGCGTGACTGCACATATGCAAGTATACTACTTTACGTCAAACAACTCACCATGATATGCATTGCCCATGGACTCTATCCATGGCTGAACTCAAGAACCGACCAGACAGCCAACGGGAAATAAGATGGAGGATATGCTCAACATGGGCTCCACCACCGCCTAATTAGAACATTGGATTCCATGAATTTCAGAGGGCTATTGGATTTTCTGTAGTGTCCTAAAACCTGTAATTCAAAATGCTACAGAATGAAAACTAAAACTACAATTTAAGTCTACTAAGGAAAGCAGGGGAATAAATCAATCTAAAAGCAACACAATGGTAGAGAAGTGCACTGAAGCTGGATTGGATGGTTGAAATAGCAATCCAGCGAGGAAATGGAGCAAACTAAGTTATAACCCTCAAAGTAGAAACATGGGTCTAGAAATGAACAAATAGCACAATCAGGTACCAACTTCATCCATGGCATAGCAGGCCAGCACGAGTGAGAGAAATCTCGAGCAAGCCCCATGTACAGCCTGTACCACAACCAAAGAAAATGTATTAGCCCATGTGGAAAATTTATCGAACACCTACCAAGCATAAACAGTATGAACCTCCCTTTGCAGTGGCAAAATAAATCAAGCAGAGAAAGTACGTCTAGATCAATAGCTACTCGTCCTACCTATTGTTTGTCCTAGCTTTTTCCAAGGTTATAGCAGCCATGGTTGTGGTAAAGAAGAGGAGGCCGCACCAATTGATCTCTTCCGCCACTGCTGAGGAGCATGCCAGCCACACCTCATGGCGAGGATGGGGATGGAGGCGACATCCTCTTACGTCTGCTCCAAAAAATGGCAGCTACCGTGCCTCCGGTTCAGCTCCTCCAGTCCTCTTCGGCACTCCTCTTTTTGGGCCAGGGAGAGAACGCAGCAGCGGCGACGACCGACGCCTACATAGCTTTCGGAGGCGAGGCTGGCCTCCAGCCATGCCGACGAGGAGAAGGGAAAGGCGACTAGCAGCCGCCGGACGTGGGAAGAGAAGGGGCGCGAGAGAGGGAGGAGCAGAGGAGATGGCTAGGGTTTCAAAGGGGGAACGTGCTCCAGGACCTTGACGAAGAGGAGGTGGAGGAAGGCAGGCTTCCACGCCATTGACTGCCGTCTGCTCCTGTGCCAACAAAAAAACAAGGATGTGGAGGAGGTGGAGGGGCAAGGGATGGGGAAGGAGCTCTTGCTAGCAGCTGCGGCGCGGGAGAGCACGACGGCGACCGCGCGGAGGCGAGCTAGTGCTGCTGCTAGGGTTTGGGAGGAGGAACGCGAGGGGATGCGGGAGGAAAGGAAGAACATGGTGGTGTGTTCCGATCTGCTAACCGTCTCTGCCGTCGTCTCCCAAATGGCCCATCTCCATTTCCCCATGGCCTCCACGGTGGGCGGGATCCCTCCTGAATCCCTTTCCGTCGGCCACCACAAGCGCCATGGTTTGGATGGCGACGTTGGTCTTCGTCTCTGCAGTCTCCTGTCCGTGAGCAACCACCCCAGATCGAGGGTTCCTTCCTGAGCACGCCGACGCCCCCGCTTGGCCTCCTCGCGTGGTGCGGCGGTCGCTGTTGTCATGCTCGGGGGCGGGGAGTTGTAGGAGAAGGAGATGGAACCGGGGCGGGTGGCGGCGGCTGTCTGGGCGATTGGGGAAGAGTACCACGGGATGGGATTGGGCACGGATAGGGTTTGCCCCTCCGTTCGCATCCCGCAGCGCCGGTATTCACTGCCCCTGCCTCGTCCGTTGGTTCCCCACCAAATCGTCACGGAAAGAATAAATTGCACGCTGACAAGCGGGACTAGGAACAACCAGGAGAGTGGCAGTGTTCACGGAGGTGCATCAGTGTGCAACCTGGGGTGCTCGCAGCAGATTACCTCACGAGGGTAAAAAAAGAAAGTCAAGAATCTGCGTCCCAGTTCCACCCTAGAGGCTCGATCAAACGGCTGAAAATGGTTAATCACTGAGGAGCCAGCCAGGGGTGCCCCTATTATAACTTTAGATTCTAGGTTTGGATGTGTGCATAAAGCTCTTCATTATCTAAGGAAAACTAGTACTAGTATATCCTAGCTATTGAATCAACTGTTACTATCTGAACTTATTGGTTGTTGAAGATTAAGGTGTGTTAGGCTGATGTTAGTTGTTCTTTTTTTTTTGGAGGTGATGCTAGTTGTTCTTATCTCTAAGTGATGTTTCGGTCACATCGCTGGACACTGTATGAATAAGGTGTACTTTGTGTAGGTCTTTTTGTCCATTGTGACTTCAAAATTAGTTTCATCAACTACCATGCACGGGCAAACTAGATTGGTACTACTTCACAATACAATTGGAGCAAATGTTTATAATGGTTTGCTGATAAAATATCTCTATGCTCATGAATATCAGCTATGTAGCGATAATTAGTTTTGCATTCCAAGAATTGTAGGGTGTTTAGGTTCTATTTTGTTTTTGAAACTAGAGTTCTTTAATTATAATTGAGAATTATAGAAAAGATATTAAGTGTAGCATTACATTTACACGTGCAAAATGAAAGGTGACAATGCGCCTTTCAGGCCACCACATTTTTTTTTTTGGAAATGGGCACGTTTTATTACTCAAAGGCAATGTTTACACTCGGCCTCTGCATAACTAGGATGCACACAGCCGATCAACCATGACATGAGAATCAACCTAAAGTACGAAAATTACAATCCAAATAACCAAAAAACAACCGGCGGCTAAGGTAGCTCAATCCGCAATTCACGTTGCCATCCATGTCGGGAGAAAATATCCCTCGCCACATCCTCCAATCGCGTACACCCCTCCGCAAACAAGTCTCAGAACTCCATACGTTGGAGCGGAATCCATGATCGTAGGATAGCCGTTGCGCGATAAACCACCTGCAAGGAAGAAGAAACTATGTTATTAAATATCTTGTCATTTCTACACAGCCAAAGCGACCAAATAATGGCAAGCGCTCCCACCCTAAATAAAGTCCCATATTTATCCCGAATCCCATTTAACCAATTGCCGAATACATTGGCAACCGATCGCGGAGGAGATAAACCAGAGGCTAATTGGATGATTGACCATATAACACGAGCAAATTTACATTGGAAGAATAAATGTCGTATTGTCTCATGATGATGACAAAATACACATTGTGTACTTCCATGCCAATTCCTCTTAACAAGATTGTCTTTAGTAAAAATTACACCTTTACGAAGGTATCAAGCAAATATCTTCGTCTTAAGGGGTAACTTCATTTTCCAAATTTTAATATTGTTATCGATCGGAATATCAGGTTGGATCAAAGCCCTATACATTGACTCAACCGAAAATTTACCACTCTGGAGTAAATTCCATTTGAACGCATCCACCCCTTCAGACAGCTGTACCGTGGACAGTCTTAATAAAAGATTGTTCCATGATTCCAGTCTAGGTCCAATGAGGCTTCGTCTAAACGACACATTCGGAGGATTAGTTTTCAAAACTTTGGAAAGTGTATCTCCTTTGTGTCTAACAATTGAGTAAAGAGCCGGATATTGATGTCGTAGGGTAGTTTGGCCAAGCCATTTATCTTCAGAATCTTATCTGCGATCCATCCTTAATATTAAACACACCAAATTGAAAGAAATATTTTTTGGACGCCATAAGTCCCGCCCAAAAGTGTGAATCTTCGGGTTTCCAAACCACTTGAGACACCGCTTTAGAGCCTATATATTTCCTCCAAAGAATGGTTTGCCAGATACCATCATCGAAAAGTAGTTTGAATAGCCATTTACCAAGAAGTGCAGTGTTTTTGGCTTGCAAATCATGTATGCCCAGCCCACCATGTTGTTTTGGTCTACAAACCACATTCCATCTGGCAAGTCGATATTTCTTTTTTTCACCATCACCTTCCAAAAGAATCTTGATCGGAAATAATCCAGTTTCTTCAAGACACCTTTTGGTAGTTGAAAGAACGAGATCATATACAGTACCATGTTAGTGAGTACTGAGTTTATGAGAACAAGTCTCCCCCCAAGTGATAGTAATTTACCTTTCCAACTATTAAGACGTTTTTGTAATCTTTCCTCAACGAGTTTCTATTCAGCAATCATGAGCCGCCGATAATGAATCGGGATTCCCAGATAATTGATTGGAAATTTCCCCAGGCTACAGCCGAATAGTTCAGCGTATAGGTGGGCCTCATTCTCAGCCTCGCCAAAACAATACAAATCACTTTTATGGAAATTGATTTTCAATCCAGAAAGAAGCTCAAATGCTGATAATATTAATTTCAGATTCTTAGCTTTCTCTAGATCGTGTTCCATGAAAAGGATAATATCATCAGCGTATTGAAGAATAGAAATGCCACCATCAACAAGATGGGGAACTAGTCCTTCAATTTGGCCGGCAGCCTTACCTCACTCAATCAGGATAGCCAGCATATCAGCCACTATATTAAATAGTATAGGCAACAGCGGATCCCCTTGTCTTAGCCCTTTTTTGGTCTGAAAGTATTTGCCAGTGTCATCATTGATATTGATGGCTACACTACCCCCAGTCACAAAGCACTGTATGAGGTTGCACCACTCCTCTGAAAAACCTTTCATACGAAGTGTCTGCTGGAGAAAAGACCAATTAACCTTGTCATAAGCCTTCTCAAAGTCAATCTTGAACAATACACCATTTAGTTTTTTTGAGTGTAATTCATGGATTGTCTCATGAAGGATTACTACACCGTCTAGGATGTTTCGTCCTTACATGAAAGCAGTTTGAGAAGGTCGAACAACATGATCAGCTACTGAATTCAGTCTAATTGTAGCAACTTTTGTAAAAAAATTAAAACTAACATTAAGAAGGCAGATTGGTCGATACTGTTGTATACGTTCCGCGTTATTAACCTTAGGTAATAAAATGATGTTGCCAAAATTTAGTCTAAAAAGTTCTAGCTGATCAACGTGCAAGAAAGAGAAAAGAAGCATCAGATCGTCTCTGATAACTTCCCAGAATTGTTGATAGAATTCTGCTGGAAAGCCATCAGGACCTGGCGCCTTGTTATGTTCCATTTGGAAAACAGCTTTCTTGACCTCTTCCTCGGTATAAGGGGCGGTTAAAAAGTTGTTTTCCTCAACAGAAACCTGAGGAATATCCCCTGTTTGGGACACATCCAACTCAAAGGAGTTATCTGCCGGTGCCCCAAACAAGTCCTTGTAATAACTCGTAATATAAGCTTTTAGCTGCTCCTGGCCCTCAATCGTACCTTCATCCTGAATTAAAGAGTGAATAAGTTTCTCTTATGCTTGCCATTGGCAACTGCATGGAAGTATCTTGTATTCGCATCTCCTTCAAGGACAAATTTTGCCTTAGAACGTTGGTACCATCTGAGTTCCTCCTCACGAAGAAGTCTGGCAATTTCCGCATTTGATTGGTTTTTTAGCTCAATCTCTTGTGCAGTTAATAGCCTAACTTCCGCAGAAGCCTCTAAATCATTAATAATGGTAGAAAGGCGTATTTTCTCCTTTTTAAGGATTCCGACAGTGTGTCTGGCCAAGCCACGAAGGAACTTGCGTAGAGCACGCATTTTGTTGTTCCATCGCTGTATGGGTGTTGCAGCACTAACCGGTCTTTCCCAAATAGCCTTTACCAAATCATGGAACCCATCACGTTTCATCCATCCAAGTTCAAATTTAAAGTTGTGTTTGGATGGACGTAATGGTGCTCCAACAGATAAAAGTAATGGAGCGTGATCCGATAAAGCCTTAATACGTTCCAAAGCGCGAACAGTTATCATAGGAAATTTATCCTCCCAATCGGTATCCATAAGCACTCTGTCCAGTTTTTCATATGTCGGCTCCGGAAGACTATTAGCCCAAGTGAACTGTCTCCCAAGCATTGTAACCTCTCTTAAGTCCAAACTGTCAATGAAAACATTAAACATGAAAGGCCAATGCTCATCATAACGACCCCGACTTTTCTCATGAGGGAATCTCAGCAAGTTAAAATCACCACCTATAAGAATAGGATACGGATTATCCTTAGCCAGATTGACCAACTCACGCAAAAAGTCAGCCTTAAACACATCCTGGACAACCCCGTATACAGCGACTAGAGACCATATGAAGTTATCAGCTTTGTTACGGATATGGAGTTTAATATAAAAATCTCCAGCCGAACTAGCTAAGACTTCCATAGTCTCATCTCTGACGCCTAACAGGATTCCCCCGGTCTACCTCGCGGTGGTCATGAAACCCACGTAAAGTCTACTCCACCAGAAAGGCGATTGAGTAAGGCTTGTGAGAAATCACGTCTACCAGTTTCAGAAATACCTAAAAAATCCAACTTATAATCTCTCACACAATCAGCATAGAACAAGTGTTTAGCCAAGTCACGAAGACCTCTGCTATTTGAAAACATGTCATTCATTGAGAAACAATAGGAGATTTGGATACACGAGACCTCTTGTGAGATTTTTGACTCTTTGATTTCCGACCAGAAGCTTTCAGCTCATATAATGAACCCAGCCCAGTCTCGTCAAAAGCCACATCTGACACTTCACCAACCAAGTGAGATAAGAGTTGACCATCTACTGTGGCATGCAACTCCTCCTCCTCCTCTATTGGTAATGTGTCAGGAAGCATAGAAACTTTGGGAGTAACCGTTAAACGGTCAACCTCCATAAGTCTCAAAGCAGAACATGAAAAATTAATTTCCTTAACGGATCTACCCATACTAATACCAACATTGGCGAGCCTATCAACAATAGCAGGAGTAGAAAAAGAATTAAAAGACTTCGACGAACTCAGAGTACCCTTAGAATCGAGATTTAGTTCCGCCTTCTGCCTCATAGCCTTCACCATCGAATCCTCATCGGTGGTAGATGCGCCAAGGCCATCAACGCCATGACGAAGGCTCCTCCGTGTCGGCGTACATGGGAGAGAACCCAACCCCACCTGGGCCAGGTTTCCCCCAATGTGTCGCTCCGCCTGGGCCTCGACCACGCTATCACCGAGAAGGGAGCCTGACCCCGCCTGGGCCAGGTCCTCCCCCGGCGACCACCCCACCTGGGCGTCACCATCGTCGACAGCTAGGGAAGAACCCGGCCCCTCCTGGGCAAGGTTCTCCCCATCGTCGGCCACGCCAAGACCCTCCTCCAAGGGCAACGAAGCAGCACCAGGCAGCACTGTCGGCACCACCGCGGAAGCGGCCAGCCCCACCTGGGCAAGCCCATCCGCCACCCCCTCGGGAGCCACCTCCATCAGCACAGGCCCATCCCCACGGGGTCTCGGAATAGTGTGTCCCATCATATTAGGCCGACCCCGTGAAGGAGAAGATGACTTGCCGACAACACCACTTGCCACCTCAATAGCCGCCTGCAACTGAGATGGAGTGACGCGTGGAGAAGCACTAGAAGAACGGCAACCGCGAAGTGGAGAGTCAAGCGGTAAAGCATCAAGAAGTTCCTTTCCACGCTTCGTAACAGGAGAAGCGTTGAAAGGAGTCACAACATACATCTGCACCGGAACCTGTCTCGCCAAAGATGGGGCTAAATTCCCGGACCCACCCGTCTGGTCAGAAGGCCCACCCATAGCAGGGGCCATAGACGGCTCAGAGGTATCCATAGCATCATCCCCCGAATTCCCATTACCACCAGCATCCGGATCATCCTGATTCCTCTTCCACAGATAAGGTGAGAAGTCTGGATCAGGCACATAACTCTCCGGCTCCAGCCTAAAACGCAGCTCATATCCTTTTAACTTAACCACAACATCAGAGGTAAGGTAAAAGCCCAGAGCATCCTGCTTCTTATTGAACACTGTGATATCAAACATGCCGACCAAAAGGCGGACAACACCCCTCCTCCTCAGAGAGAGCAAATCCACATCAATAGTAGTGCCCATCAAAGAACCCACCGTCCACAAACCAAGGAAAGTGCGTAAGGAATGTGGGACCCCCTCCACATGTAGCCAGACCTGGTGCAAGTCGCACTTATGTGGCACCTCCTGCAGTTTGTATGCGGACACAGAGAGCTGAGTCTTGCTCTGGGGAATAGAGAACTGGCTACCATCCACCCTGTCAAGGTCCGCAAAGGATGGAAAACTAACCAAGAACCCGTTCTCCCCATACGGAAGAGCCTCCCACTTCCAGTGAGCCCTAACCTGGCACTCCTGGCAAACTGTTTCACAATCACATCCGTAGAGACTGCATCACCACTCACTTAGACCAAAGCAATAGGGGTCTTGCAAGCCCCCAAACCCTCACGTACCACACTATCGGGTATCTGAGCAAATAAGGTCTTCTCGTGACCAATGTCTGCCATATAAACCGTATGTCATGGCTGCTTGAGCACCGGGCATCTCACAGTGGGATGAGACGCAACATCACATATATAACAATAATGGGTAACCTTACAATCTTTAGACGCATGAGAGTCCACCGCACACTTCCAGCATCTAACCGCCTTCTTATTCTTCATGTGAGTAGTTGGGGAAATAGTTTTTAAGAACAAATCACAAACATCCTGCCAGATGTTAGACATTGGTTTCTCTCATTGTCAAAATAAATACACTTGTGTTTGCCTGGTGTATGTGGACTGCGTCTGCTGCCAAGTTGCCGCATCTTGGATACCACATTCATATCTGAACATGATAGTATGTGTACTTTGATAGATGTTTATGGTTGGGGAAAATCTCAAATTCTCAACTATGGAAATCGGTGCATCCGAGCTATTCCCTGAGACTGCGGTACTGTTGTCTGCTTGCTGCTCCAAACATAGCTTACCTGTGAACATGATTATATGATGTACCAAATAATAACCTTTTCCCACAATGACTATATGTGAAGCCTTTTCACATTTGTGTACCTAGTAGCACAGAACACAAATGCCAACAGATTTAGGCAACTCAACCCTGCCATCATCATGTAGAACCTATCCAGATGCCCTTCATTCAGGTTACCAGGTATCCACCCTGGACTGCCTCCTCTGGCTGTGAACACCGGCACAAGAGACAGGATGAACGAATTAAGGTAATTTCCAGCCGAGATGTTGGCAAAAGAGAAGGCCATGCACAGGCTTCTCATGGAGTCTGGTGATTCACCATAGAAGAACTCGCTTAGCCCGATGTTGGTAAACACCTCGCCGGCTCCTAGCAGCAAGTACTGGGGTCCCTGCCACAGGATGCTCATCGGAACGGCCACCTCACGGTGCACCAAACCTTCAGCATGCGCTATCCGTAACCGGTTGCTCTCCACCGCTGCAGCTGACATCATTGAGAGCATCGAGAAAAACAAGCCGACCCCCATCCGTTGCAGCGGCGTAATGCCGGTCGCCCTGCCGGTGAAGTTTCTGAATACCGGGACGAGGACTCTTCCATAGAATGGAATAAGTAGAAGGACAGAGATGACTGCTACGGATTGGAAGGACGCGGCAGGTATCTCGAAAGAGCCGACATGTTTCTCCATTACCATGCCTTGCTCTATAAACGTAGAAAACATGTGTTCTTGTACTGTAGAATATAGTATCACTGTAGACCAGATTGGCAACATCCTGATCAGAATCTTCAACTCCTCCACTTGAGTGACAGTGCAGATCTCCCATGCACTAAGTTGGCGAGGAGATTCACAGCCAGACAGTGTCACAATTGCAGCTCTATCAAAGAATCTGAGAGAGAACGAGAAAAAAAGATTACAACCTTGGATAATACTTATATTAACTGGAAATGCAACAGAAATGAATGCATATAGAGTTGAATTCTCAGCACAAAGTATTATTTACTTGAGTCCGGCTGTATGCTCCAGTTTCCGGCTCCCTTGGATTGCTGAAGCTTGCCCCAGACACTCATGAAGAGCCGAGGAATCGCATGGCAAATCTTTCTCGAAGTTGCGAGTAGCCGCAACAATAACCTGGCATACCCTTGCAAGAGGGCTTCCTCCAGGTTTCTGGAATCTATACGTAACGGAGCCGACGAAAAGAGTGCAAGCACCTAAAGCCACAAACAGTGTAGAAATGGTAAAACCCCAGACCCAGCCTTGATGGTCTTGCACCCACACAATGATAGTCCCCGAGATCAACGAGGCAGCATTGATCGTGAAGTAATACCAATTGAAGAAAGAGCTCTTCTTGGTTCTCTCCACTTCATCAGTATCATCAAATTGATCGGCTCCGAAGGACAAGACGCAAGGTTTCTGCGCGCCATACCCTATGGCAACCATGTACAGCCCGGTGAAGAATATGTACTGAGAAGACGTAGGACCTGTCAGAACAATCCATGCCTGAGGGCTGGTAGAGATCGATTGAAGTGCTGCCGACAGAAGCAGCATCATCATTCCCTAAATCAAAAGAACACGTTAAAAAAGTTAAAACTCAACTCTGAATCCCCTGACATGAGAGTGTTAAATGGAAGAGGTCAAGAGGAGAAGGAAAATGTTTGCTCTGTGTGGATGATAAATAGGCATGAGTTATTTGTACTACTAGCACTTACTAGAAAGAAGATGGAGCAGAAGATGAGAGCTGTTCGGTACTTCCCCAGATACGAATCAGCTATGAAGGCTCCAACCAGAGGTGCGAGATAGCTGGTGCCTTGCCAAGTTGCGACGTCTCTTGCAGCGGCCACATTTGTTTCATGTAGGACCTTTGTGAGATAACTGACTAGGTTTTTGGTGATGGAGGAATAGGCCAGATACAAGCAGAAGGTACAAACTGCACAAGGAAGTTGGTTTTATGTTGGATCTTGCATTGAATAAAAATGGAGGCATACAAATATTGTTTGGTTTTGTTTTACAGGGCCGGCTATGTAGGCTGTTGACACACATGATTAGACTGGAACCGATCTCACATGTACAAAGATATTGTGCAGGTGTCTCATCCTTCGAGACGACAACTAAGGACCCAGACAATCTGTTTATAATGTTCTTGCTCTATGATAAACGGCAGCACTCCTTCCACTTGCTTAAGAAAGAAAGTATGTAACCATTATATGTCCTAACTGGGGTCCTACGAGCAAGCCTTCCAGTTCCCTGTATCTTTCCTGCGAGCAGGATTCCCACGGATGCAAACAGATCCATCGCCTGTACATTCGACGGTACTCTGCATTTCACGGAAAAAAAGACCCGAAGCAAATTGTAGTGATGGAGAGAAGAGAGATAAGCAGAACAGGGATGGAGAGAAGAGAGACCTGCTGCGAGGAGGAACTGTGCTTCTCCAGCAAGGATGCCTTGTCCGTGGAGTCCATGACTGCAACTGCAAGGAGGAGGCAGGCGAGGTTAACTGATATATGCTGAGAAAAGCAAGATCAGGAGGAATAACACTCCAACTCCAAGGACGAGGGACATTTCTGGTGGAAGTGTCTTGGTCGACCCCACACTGAACTGTCTCACTGTGCACCTGATATTTTCTTCTTCGTCCAGTCTCTGTTATTAGAGAGAAATAAATGGAAACTGGAGTTATCTGACAATAGTGCTTCTACTGTACTTGCGAGTTGTGATAGCTTGAGACCTACGGCGATGTGGTTGTTGGCTTGGCAAGATTAGTGTGCTTCGCGGATGTAAGAGCTTTTTCTTCGTAACTCGAGAGGTTAGAGGTTTTTGCATCTCATGGATTCCAGAGGTTAGATGTAAGATAGTACTAGGAGGCGCCGCATGGAAGAGCCGCCTGATCCCCAATCACTCACACCTTATCCTAAATATTTCCACGAGCACTCTCGACCGCACAATCTCCCCAACTCCTCTCTCTCCATCACGAGGGGGCTACGCCGTGTGAGGGAGGACGCCGCACCGAGACACACTACGAGAAGGTGGAGAAGAGCCACGCCGGAGGAATGAGAGGAGGGGATCCGCCGCCACCAAACATGCAGCAGGGGAGGCGCTGCCCCGGGGGGTGGAGGAAGACCGCCACGGGAGGAATCGGGCGGCGCTCCTCCGAGGCTTGGAGATGACGGTTCAGCCGGATGATGGAGGAGCAGCTCCGTGATGGCGCACGAAGCGTCGCCGGAAATCCTTTGTGCTCGTCGCCCTACATCTGGGCAAATATCTGCTAGGAGGTGCTTGAATAATGTTGTACACATATTCTGTCACGTAACCTCCTCCCCCTAGTCAGAGGAAAGACTCTCGAAGACTCTCAACCGGAAAGGAGTTAAAACACGAGTTACAACATACCACAAAATTCAATAAAAGACAACACAGAAAACATCAAACTGGAGCGCCAGCTTGATCCAAGATGAGAGAGTCTTGTTTTCCATTGCACAGGACTAATCACGATCAAATCCACACCAACAATCCTCCACCGCACCAAGACTGCAGCCTACGGAGAACACGACGACGGGTCATCAACCTAGCAGAACTTGAGGAGCCAAAGGAGGGGGGTCTTGTGGCGACGCCTACAAGAAGGTGAATGGCGCAGAACGTGTCATCATCGGCGGTAGGAACCGAGGTCCTGCAAAGCTTTCACCTAGACCCGAAACCGCCACCCCTGGAGCTCGGGCTAGGACCAGACCTGAACATAACATTTTTTCCCTGGTATTGGGAAGAACTCACCGGTAACAGCAACGACTAGACGCCACCCTAGCAGAGACCCCCAAGGCGCTAGAGGAGACATCAGCTACCGCAGCCATACCGTGTAAATGCAGCCAGGCCGACGATATGCGAGAGATGCGACACGAGCGGGAGGTCAGAGGGTGATCCATAGGACACTGCCAGAGAGGCTAGCCCGAAGCGAGGCCACCCAAAGGAACAACTTGGGGAGGAGGGACGAAATCCATCAAGTTGGCTCAGGGGATCAACATCGGGACGCCTTCAACAAGGGAACGACACCCGAAGGTGACGTCGTCACCGGCATTAGCTAAAGCCAAGCGTAGCTTTTGCCGAGATCCAACCCAAACCAAAATCTGGACGCCGACGCGAGGGCGCAGAGAGGACCCAGCAGAAATCACTATCGCACCACCGACCCGCATGAGGGTCGGGGGGAGAACATGTTGCCTACCCCGACAAGAATGTGCCGACCCTGGGAAACCACTCCCGGCGAACCGGTGAAAGATCACGGAAGACGCCTAGAGGGGGGTGAATAGGCGGTTTAAAACTTTTACGACATGGGCTTGACAAAGGCGGAACAAAACTAGTGTTTTCTTTAGTCAAGCACAAAGCCTATAAATGCTAAGGTTCACCTATGTGCACCAACAACTTATGCTAAGCAAGACAAGCAATAATATGATAGCAAGATAGATTACTTCAAGCACGAAGGCTATTAGAATGTAAAGTGCATAAGTAAAGAGCTCCGGTATAGAGATAACCGAGGCACGCGGGGACGACGATATTTTACCGAGTTCCTCCCAACAAGGGAGTACGTCTCGTTGGATGGGTGGGCGGTACTAAGACCACCAACGCTATAAGAGGCCTCACCCTATTCTCCCAAGCACCCACCATGCGACAAGCACCCGTTCCACTATGGGACACTTGAGGGAGGTCACCAAACCCGTACAAGATTGGGGCAATCTCCACAACTTAATTGGAGGCTCCCAATAATCACCACCAAGACCACAATCTTGGGGAGAGCTCCACAACTTAATTAGAGGCCCCAAGAACTCGCTACAAAGGCCACTCAACAGTTTAAGGTTCCAAGAACCCAAGAGTAACAAGCTTCTTGATTTCACCAACCAAATCTTCCGTAGAGAACTCAAACCAATGCACCTAATCTAATGATAAGTCCTCCACTCTCAAATTCCACCAAATCTACAAAAGCTATTGGGGGGAATAAGAGAGGAAGAACAACAGAGGAAATCCACAAAAGAAACCCCAAGATCTAGATACCAAGATGTTCCCCTCACATAGAGGATAGATGGGTTGGTGGAGTTGTAGATCTAGATCTCCCCTTTCAAATCCCCCAACAAGATTCAAGAAATATGAGAGGGATTGAGAGTATTTGCAAGCTCTTGAAGGTAGAAACAATGGAGGAGAGAGAGAGAGCAAGCAACCATCCCAAGGAGGAAGAAGGGGGTCTTTTATAGGTCCCCAACGTCAACTAGCCGTTGCAGACCACTTACCCCGGAGTTTCCGGCCTTTAGGACCGGAGTCTCCGACCCCCAGGACCGGAGTCTTCGGGATCTAGACTCCGGCCAGGACTCCAGGCGAGCTCCGGATGCTCCCAGTACACCCCCCGGAGTCTGGGCCATAATTTTAGGTCGGAGTCTCTGGGGTAACACCGGAGTCTCCGCCCCCCTGAAAATTGATAGAAAAACCAATACGAAAATGGTCATAACTTTTGCATCCGGATTCTGATTTTGATGATCTTGGGCTCGTTTCGAAGATAATAACAAGCTCTACACGATCATGCAAGGAACCATCATAGTCCATCAAGGTAGGATAGAATGAAATGATGAAGGGATTAACCTATCTATAAAAGACAAACCGGTAAAACCTCCAAATCAAAAACGCAATAGAGAATGCATATGAAATCCGTTTTCTATGAACTTGAGCTTGTCATGGATGTAAACACAAGCTCTAAATCCTCTCATTGATAAGAACCAAATAATAACCAAGAAATATGATGCCAAGTATGCAAAGGTTTGAGCTCTATCTGAAAGATATGATCAAGTTACTCACTCGAGAGCCCCTCTTGATAGTATGGTTATCTATCCTAAACCTGGTCTCCCAACAACAACATGAGACCAACAAAAGGGAAAACCTATCAATATAATACCTTTGCCTTGAGTAATACACTTGATCTCGATGTGGACGATCTTGTCCTTCTCAAGATGGACACCTTTCTTGATTGCTCTTCCTTGAGCTAGAATGATGAAGACTTGAAACATGCTCCCACATACACCATGGGGAAACCTCTTCTTTGACCTTGTATTCATTGATCCATGATCACCGAGGATGGAAAGCTTCAAGCATAAGATCTTCTCGAGATGGCGCATCTTGAGCTTGCACAAGATTTCTTCTAACTCCATGTCTTGAAGATACACATGAGGAACTTCATCTACTTCTTCAAGATACACTTGATCTTCTTTTCTTTATTCTTCTTCTTCTACAAGATTCCAATAGGCCCAAAGCCCTTAGACAATGCTTCTTCATCATTTCTTCTACCTTGAAGCCAACATATGCTCCAAGCAATGCCAATGGACAATTCCTACAAGTGCAACTTAATGCAAACATTAGTCCATAGAGATTATCATTAATTACCAAAACCACACATGGGGGCCCTGATGGCTCAAAATATATCGAGCTTGTTGGGGAACCCCAAGAGGAAGGTATGATGAGCACAACAGCAAGTTTTTCCTCAGTTATGAAACCAAGGTTATCGAACTAGTAGGAGCAAGGAAACAACTCCAAGGTGTTGTTTCCAACTTGGAATCCTGCACAACACAACCACAGAACTTTGCCCCCAACTTATAGTGAGATTGTCAATCTCACCGGTGTTTCTGAAAACAAAAGATTAAACGTATTGTGTGGAAGATAGTAATTGCTTGTAGAAAGTAAACAGTAAACAATAAATAGTAGATGGTAGATTGATGGTAAAAGAATGGACCGGGGTCCATAGTTCACTAGAGGTGATTCTCCTTAAGATAGATGGCATGTTGGGTAGACAAATTACAGCGGGGCAATTGACAGACACCGAGAAAGCATACATGCATATACTAATCATCTTGACTCCTATGAGATTTGATTGGGCATTACAACATTATACATAGACCGTAATCCAACTTCATCTATGACTAATAATCCACCTTCAGATTATCATCCGAACCCCCTCTAGTATTAAGTTGCAAGCAACAGATAATTACATTAAGCAAAGTGTGTAAAGTAAACCATACGATTGCCCCATGGACAAATGATTGTTGTTTTCTCCCTAGTAGCAACAACACATCTAGTACCTTAGAGATTCTTGTCACTTCCCCAGATTACTAGAGGCATGAACCCACTATCGAGCATAAATACTCCCTCTTGGAGTTTCTAGCATCTACTTAGCCAAGATAGCTACTAACAACGGAAAGCATGCAAGATCACAAATAACAAAGACATGATAGAATCAATAATCAATCTGAAATAGCATCTCAATATCCATCGGATCCCTACAAACACAACATGTAAGATTACAAATAGATGATCTTGATCATGAACGGAGCTCACAAGATCTAAGCATGGTAGCACAAAGGAGGAGAACCAACCATCTAGCTACTACATGGACCTGTAGTCTAGGGATGAACTACTCACGCATGACACCTGAGGCATTCATGGTGATGAAGAAGGCCTCCAGGGTGATCTCTCCCCTCCGGCAGGGTGCCGGGAAGAACTTCAGATCCCTCTCGATCTAGGGATGGAGATGACGGCGGCTACAGACCCTTTCATGGAATTTTTATCGGGTTCTTAGGGTCTTCATCTCGGGAGGCTTTTATAGGCAAAGGGGCAAGGTCGGTGGAGCACCAGGGGCCCACACCCCCTAGGCCGTGCCGCCACTAGGTGTGGCCGCCCTGGTGCGCCACTTCGTCTCCCGTTCGGACTCTGTGTTGCTTCGGGTAAAATATTGACTTTGGCTTTTGTCCGGTCCAATTCTGAGAATATTTCCTTACTAGCTTTTATGAAACCAAAAACATCAAAAAATAGGCAACTGGCACTGTGGCATCTTGTTAATAGGTTAGTTCCAGAAAATTTGTAAAAATACTCCAAAGTGTGGACAAAACATAAGAAAGTAGATATAAAACAAGCATAGAACATCAAAAATTATAGATACTTTTACAACGTATCAACATCCCCAAGCTTAACTCCTGCTCGTCCTCGAGTAGGTAAGTGATAAAAAAGAATAATTTTTGAGGTGACATGCACCATCACAATCTTTGATCAAGGCATTTATAACACATTGATAGCTGGGATCATAGTACTTTAACATAGCATGAAAGATATAGTTCTAAAAGTAAGACATATCAACTATGTTGTAACATGAAAAGGTACACACAAAAGATTCATGAATAATAATGCTTTGAAAGACGTTTGTTTGTTTCACATATAGAAAACATAATGAGAATGGTATTCAGCTTGTCCCTCATAGTGTAGCAAAACATAAATGCATAGGACACCTTCAAAGTTCATAAGTGTGACTAGATACAAATAATTTAAGAACAAGCAATATCAAAGTTATGAATCAATCAACAAGTTTTGGGACAATGCACATTAAACTAAGAAGGACCACTATGCTCTCTCAATAGGTGCATAAAGATAGAAGATGGAGACTCAACATAAAAGTAAAAGAAAGGCCCTTCATAGAAGAAAGCAGGGATTCAAGTTTCATAAAGAGCTTCCAAAAATTATGGTACTTATTAGCTTTCAGCTCTCATTGCCCCTATCATAAGAATCTTTAGGTGATTAACGTTAAAGTGAACAAATATGAGGATATGCCGGACAAGTTATAAGCTGAAAATCTCATGCCCCTTGCTTACGAGTATCGTTACTCATGCTACTCAACTTTAGTCACAGGTAAGTTCTTGTCATTGTAAGTACATGTGTATCATAGAGAACCACCAACGGGGTACCCCTTGCCCGATGATATGGAAGATTCCCCATATCAAAATGATAAGGCAAGCAGACAATGAGCATCTCAGCGATCCTTTTATTTCCTATTTGCATAGGCTCTTTTTCTTTCCTATTTGCATAGGTTTTTTTATTGAGGATGCTTCACAGATTCCTCACTATGGTTATGCTGCAGGTTTCCACCATGATTAGGCATGGCTTAGACTAGCCGCCTAGGCATTTCTCTAACACATATACGAACTCCATGAGCCTTACAAGCTCCCCTTTCATTTCACACCACCGGGATTCATAAGCAAAAGAACATGATATCAACTAAATAAAGTGCAATGTTGAAAGCGTTCCCCATGATAACATGGTTCTGCTAATTCACAACTTACAAAACGCAAGCATATACGCAACATAGATGGGCACAATGGTTCAAGTTTATTAAGTGCAAGAAAGTAAAGTGTGCCATCAAGTTTGTAAGAGCTTTAATCACTAATTTTCACATAACAAGTTTAATTCGGAAGGTAGATAAAAACATGAATATACTGTAGGGGTTCCGCGTATGAAAACAATAAATTTTACCCTACGCCCCTGAACCCCTGATGCTGCCAGGACCTATCTATTAGTAATACAGTAACGGGAGGGGCTTTTCGTGAACTTACCCTTGAAGACCGAAAAGCATTGTCAATGCTCAGGAGAGCATGGTTGATGTAGACGAGCTAAAGCCGACCTCAAGGTCGCGATGAAGTCCTTGCACTCCAGCGGCTCCAACAACTTGAGTGCCTCAAGTGTGACACCTCGCGGGGAGTTACACACGTCCGGTGCCTAACGATGACTCCCGCTTCCTCGATCCAGCAGTAGTTGCGGAAGTAGAGCTCCTGGATCCGAATCCTGCAGCGCGACGGTGCTCCACGGTGAAGATATCTCTCGTTCGCTGATGGCCCAAAATATATCGAGCTCGTTGGGGAACCCCAAGAGGAAGGTATGATGAGAACAGCAGCAAGTTTTCCCTCAGTACGAAACCAAGGTTATCAATCCAGTAGGAGCAAGGAAACACCCCAAAGGTGTAGCTAGCTGAACGATGGTAGGGCGCACTACCGGTGCCAGCAGCAACATGGAGACCTGCACAACACAACCACAAAACTCTATCCCCAACTGGCGATGAGGTTGTCAATCTCACCGGTTTTGCTGAAAACAAAGGATTAAACGTATCGAGTGGAAGGAAGTAATAGTTTGCAGAAAGTAAACACAAAGTAGTATACAGTTTATAGATTGTATGTAAAAGAAAAGGACCGGGATCCATAGTTCACTAGAGGTGGCTCTCCTTAAGATAGATAACATGCTGGGTGAACAAATTATAGCGGGGCAGTTGCCAAACATCGAGAAAGCAATACATGCATATACTAATCATCTTGACTACTTTGGAACTTGATTGGGCAATACAACATTATACATAGACCGCCATCCAACTGCATCTATGACTAATAATCCACCTTCAGGTTATCATCCGAACCCCCTCTAGTATTAAGTTGCAAGCAACAGATTATTGCTTTATGAATTGCGTGTAATGTAAACAATACAATTGTTCTATGAATAAAGGATTGTTGTTTTCTCCCTAGTAGCAACAACACATCTAGTACCTTAGATATTTCTGTCACTTCCCTAGATTACCAGAGGCATGAACCCACCATCGAGCATAAATACTAACTCTTGGAGTTGCTAGCATCTACTTGGCCAAGATAGCTACTAACAACGGAAAGCATGCAAGATCACAAATAACAAAGACATGATAGAATCAATAATCAATCTGAAATAGCATCTCAATATCCATCGGATCCCCCCAAACACAACATGCAGAATTACAAATACATGATCTTGATCATGAACGGAGCTCACAAGATCTAAACATAAAAGCACAAAGGAGTAGAACCAGCCATCTAGCTACTACATGGATCCGTAGTCCAAGGATGAACTACCCACGCATCACACCGGAGGCTTGCATCATGATGAAGAAGGCCTCCAGGGTGAATTCCCCTCTCCGGCAGGGTGCCGGGAAGAGCTTCAGATCCCTCCCGATCTAGGGATGGAGATGACGGCGGCTATATACTCTTTCGTGGATTTTTGATCGGGTACTTAGAGTTTTCGTCCCGAGGGCATCTTACAGGCGGAAGGAGAGGCCGAGGGGGTGCTGGGGTCAGCCAGACCAACCCCTAGCGTGGGCCAGGCCTGGCAGCGCGACCAGGTGGTGTGGACGGCCCCCGGCCCTTCTCCGTCTCGTATTCTGGCATCTGATGAGTTCCGGAAAAATAGGAACTTTGGCTTTTGTCCCGTCCAATTCCGAGAATATTCATTTTCTGACTTTCCTGGAACCAAAAACAGCAGAAAACAGGCAGCTGGCACTGTGGCTCTTATTAATAGGTTAGTCTAAGAAATCATATGAAAAGTACTCCAAAGTGTGGACAAAACACAAGAAAGTGGATAAAACCAAGCATGGAACATCAAAAATTATAGATACATTTGCAATGTATCAACATCCCCAAGCTTAACTCCTGCTCGTCCTCGAGTAGGTAAGTGATAAAAAGAAAGAATAATTTTTGAGGTGACATGCACCATCAAAGACTTGATCAAAGTATTTGTAAAACATTCAAAGCTGGGATCATAGTACTTCAATCATAACATGAAAGAAAAAATTCTAGCAATAAGACAAAGAAACTATGATGCAATATGAAAAGGCACAAACAAAAGATTTATGAATAACAATGCTTTGCAAGACGTTTGTTTGTTTCACATAAAGAAAACATAGCATAATAGTATTCAGCTTGTCCCTCATAGAGTAGCAAATATAAATGCATAGGATACCTTCAAAGTTCATAAGAGTGACTAGATACAAATAGTTTAAAACAAGCAATATCAAGTTATGCATCAATCAACTAGTCTTGGGACAATGCACATAGAACTAAGAATGGCCACTATGCTCTCAAAGTAAGTGCATAAAGATAGAAGGTGGAGACTCAATATAATGGTGGAAGAAAGGCCTTCATAGAAGGAAGTAGGGATTCAAATCTCATAAAGAGCTTCCAAAAATTATGGTACTTATTGCTTTCAGCTCTCATTGCCCCTATCATAAGCATCTTGAAGGTGATTAAGGTTAAAGTGACACAACTAAGAGGATATGCTTGACAAGTTATAAACCGAAATCTCATGCCCCTTACTTACGAAGACCGAACCTCATGCTAATCAACTTTAGTAATGAGTAAGCTCTTGTCATCGTAAGTACATGTGTATCATAAAGAACCGCCAACGGGGTACCCCTTGCACATGATACAGGAGCTATCCCATAATCAAAATGACAAGGCAAGCAGACAATGAGCATCTCAGCAATCTTTTTATTTGCTATTTGCATAGGTTTTTATTGAGGATGCTTCATAGAGTGCTCATTATGGTGATGCTGCAAGTTTCCACCATGATTAGGCATGGCTTAGGCTAGCGGCCCAGGCGTTTCTCTAACACACATACAAACTCCATGATCTTACAAGTTCCACTTTTATTTCACACTCCCGGGATCCATAAGCAAAAGAAGATGATATCAACGGGGTACAAAGTACAAGTGTAATGTTGAAAGCGTTCCCCATGATACATGGTTCTGCTAACTTCAACTTATAAAGCGCAAGCATATACGCAACAAAGAAGGACACAATGGTTCAAGTTTATTAAGGGCAAGAAAAGTAAAGTGTGCCATCAAGTTCGTGAGAGCTTTAATCACTAGTTTTCTCATAACAAGTTTAATTTGGAAGGTAAACAAAAGCATGAATATACTTGGAATAACATAAGATAGTAGGTAGGTATGGTGGACACTTTGGAATAACTTGGTTTAGGGAGTTGGATGCATGAGTGGAACTCATACTTGGTTGTGGAGGCTAGCAAAAGACTGGGAGTGACAAACTAAGAGAGCAATAATGACCATAATCATGCAGAGCGACAAAACATCATTGATCAAAGCATAAAGTGATACTACAAGTTGAAAACTAAAGGATCATAAAGGCTATGGTGACTTGAGATAGTCATAACATGGTGTGAGCATGTGCCAAGTCAACCCAAATAAAGCATCAAAGGATAATACCACTATACTATGCTTTTAATATGCTAAAACAACGCATGATTCATCCAAGGCATATTAAGCAATCTCAATTGTTTATAACAAGTCATGCTACAACAAATAATACTAAGCATAAAGCCAAAACAATATCAAGCATGGCATGACAAAGCATAGGCCACAGTCAAAAACAAGCTCTCTTTACCACTAAAGCATGAGCTTTCCTACTCTTTTCCAATCCAAACCAAACTATTTGAAAACCAATGTATGAAATAGGGGGTCCAACCAATTTATTCAGCAAACTAAGCAAACAAAGCAAACAAAAAAACCAAATCAAAAACGAAAAAGAAGACGCTCCAAGAACAACACAACTGTGCATGAAACAATAAAAATAAAGCGTTTGGAAGAAACTTGAGATTTTTATTGATGAAGAAGGGGATGCCTTGGGCATCCCCAAGCTTTGACGCTTGTATTTCTTGGAAATTTCTTGGGGTGACACGCTTGGCATCCCCAAGGTTGAGATTTAGTCCATCCTTCATCTCATTACTCATTCCTTCCATACACCTAAATTTTTTCCTTCATACAAAACTTCACACAATCTTTATTAGCAACATTAGTGCACTCAAGATAATAGGTATTTAGGTTCAGTTGTAACACCAATAAAACTTCCATTAAAACACTAGCTACTGTAGCACTTCCCTCAAAAAGCTCAATTCCCCAAAAGAACTCAAAAAGGAACCAACAAGAAGCAAATGCAGAAAATGGCAGAAATCTGTCAAAATAAACCAGCAGGTAAAGGCGAATTTTTTCGAAGACCTTCTGTTGGTGAAATCAAAAAGTGCTGAACTAACGAAAGTTATGTAACAACCTGGGGCAGAAGCACAAAAATTCACGCCTCAAAAATACATTCATAGATTTTACACGAATGTTTACGGTGAAGCACAGAAATCTGTTTCGGGACAGCAACTTTCTCAATCATTACTTCTCTCTCATTAGATGTTACTCTTGGCACAAAAAGCAAATAAAAAAGGATAAGGAGCGGTTATTACTGAAGTAATAACTTCCAAGACTCATCTAAAACTTTTGGGTTATCTCCCAATAAGTACTTTTCTTTAACGCCTTTAAGTTAGGCATAAGAAGCAAGAAAAAGAATCAAGTGTTCTCAAATGAAGAAGATTGAAGACCAAATTTTGTTTTCATAGGAGAGGCAAAAGAAATCTTCTCTCTCTTCTTAGGGAAGTGTTCTATACCTTTCTTGAGTGGGAGTTGATATTTAATGGTGCCTTCTTTCATATCAATAATGGCACCAACAGTTCTAAGAAAAGGTCTTCCCAAAGTAATAGGACAAGAAGCACTGCATTCAACATCCAAAACATAGAAATCAACGGGGACATAGGCATTGTTAACTATAATAAGAACATCATTAAGACTTCCCATGAGTTTCTTTTTAGCATTATCAACAAGTGGGACATTCAAATAACAATCTTCAAGTGGAGGCAAATCAAGCATATCATAAATCCTTCTAGGCATAATAGAAACACTACTATCAAGATCACATAAAGCTTTGAAATCAAAGTCATTCACTTTCATATTAATGATGGGTTCCCAACCATGTTTTTGTTTAATAGGATTAGAAGCTTTATGTTTCATCTTTTCTTCTTTAATCTTTATGAGAGCATCAGTAATGTGTTTTGTAAAGGCCATGTTCATATCACTAGCATTAGGACTTTTAGCAAGCTTTTGTAGGAACTTAATAACTTCTGAGATATTGCAACCATCAAGATCAAAATCAAAATTATCATCTAAAGTAGTAGAACTATTACTAGCCTCAACACTAGTGGCGGTAATAGTAGAAACACTAATGTTTCTAGCAATTTCATCTTCTCTTTCCCACTTAGCATGTTATTCAGCTAATAGTCTAACATTTTCATCAATTCTTACTTGTATAGCATTAGTAGCTGCAAATGGATTATCATTAGTTTCAGGTTTAGCAGCCATTTTATTCAAAGAAGATTGAGCTTCAGCCAAAGATGCTATATTTCTTTCAGCATTAGAGAGTTTTTCCTCAATAGTTTTATTGAAAGCAGTTTGTTTACTAATAAAGTCTTTAAGCATGACTTCAAGTTCAGAGGGTGCACTCCTATTATTGTTGTAGGAATTTACATAAGCATTACCATTGTTGGAAGGATATGGCTTATAATTGTTGTTACCAAAATTACTCCTATAAGCATTATTGCCAAAATTGTTATTTCTTATGAAGTTCACATCAATTTGCTCTTCTTGAGCAACCAAAGAGGCTAAAGGAACATTATATGGATCAATATAGGCTTTCCCATTCACAAGCATAGACATAATAATATCAATCTTATCACTCAAGGAGGAAGTTTCCTCAACAGAATTTACCTTCCTACCTTGTGGAGCTCTCTCGGTATGCCATTCAGAATAATTAACCATCATATTGTCCAGAAGTTTTGTTGCAGCACCCAAAGTGATGGTCATAAAGGTACCTCCAGCAGCAGAGTCCAATAGGTTCCTTGAAGAATAGTTCAATCCTTGTGAAGATGTCCTTGACCCCCGGCAACGGTGCCATATAATATGCTTGATGGCCCAAAATATATCGAGCTCGTTGGGGAACCCCAAGAGGAAGGTATGATTAGCAGAGCAACAAGTTTTCCCTCAGTACGAAACCAAGGTTATCAATCTATTAGGAGCAAGGAAACACCCCAAAGGTGTAGCTAGCTGAACGATGGCAGGGCGCACTACCGGTGCCAGCAGCAACATGGAGACCTGCACAACACAACCACAGAACTCTGTCCCCAACTTGCAATGAGGTTGTCAATCTCACCGGTTTGCTGAAAACAAAGGATTAAACGTATCGAATGGAAGGAAGTAATAGTTTGCAGAAAGTAAACACACAACAGTAAACAGTTTATAGATTGTATGTAAAAGAAAAGGACTGGGATCCATAGTTCACTAGAGGTGGCTCTCCTTAAGATAGATAACATGATGGGTGAACAAATTACAGCGGGGCAATTGACAAACATCGAGAAAGCAATACATGCATATACTAATCATCTTGACTCCTTTGGAACTTGATTGGGCATTACAACATTATACATAGACCGCCATCCAACTGCATCTATGACTAATAATCCACCTTCAGGTTATCATCCGAACCCCCTCCAGTATTAAGTTGCAAGCAACAGATTATTGCTTTACGAATTGAGTGTAATGTAAACAATACGATTGTTCTATGAAGAAAGGATTGTTGTTTTCTCCCTAGTAGCAACAACACATCTAGTACCTTAGAGATTTCTGTCACTTCCCCAGATTACCAGAGGCATGAACCCACTATCGAGCATAAATACTAAATCTTGGAGTTGCTAGCATCTACTTGGCCAAGATAGCTAGTAACAATGGAAAGCATGCAAGATCACAAATAACAAAGACATGATAGAATCAATAATCAATCTGAAATAGCATCTCAATATCCATCGGATCCTCCCAAACACAACATGCAAAATTACAAATACATGATCTTGATCATGAACGGAGCTCACAAGATCTAAACATGAAAGCACAAAGGAGGAGAACCAGCCATCTAGCTACTACATGGATCCGTAGTCCAAGGATGAACTACTCACGCATCACACCGGAGGCTTGCATCATGATGAAGAAGGCCTCCAGGGTGAATTCCCCTCTCCGGCAGGGTGCCGGGAAGAGCTTCAGATCCCTCCCGATCTAGGGATGGAGATGACGGCGACTATATACTCTTTCGTGGATTTTTGATCGGGTACTTAAAGTTTTCGTCCCGAGGGCATCTTACAGGCGGAAGGAGAGGCCGAGGGGGTGCTAGGGTCAGCCAGACCAACCCCTAGCGTGGGCCAGGCCTGGCAGCGCGGCTAGGTGGTGTGGCCGGCCCCCGGCCCTTCTCCGTCTCGTATTCTGGCATCTGATGAGTTCCGGAAAAATAGGAACTTTGGCTTTTGTCCTGTCCAATTCCGAGAATATTCATTTTCTGACTTTCCTGGAACCAAAAACAGCAGAAAACAGGCAGCTGGCACTGTGGCTCTTATTAATAGGTTAGTCTAAGAAATCATATGAAAAGTACTCCAAAGTGTGGACAAAACACAAGAAAGTGGATAAAACCAAGCATGGAACATCAAAAGTTATAGATACATTTGCAATGTATCATTCGCACTGTCCGAACTTGGGACCAGGGTCACGAGAGAGAGAGAGAGTATCAATTGGAGGTCTTCCCAAAAGTGAGAAGACCTTTATTGAATATTTTGTGTATTTATCTGGCCAAATACCCCTACTATATATAGGGGGGGGAGGTACTACCTCCCTCAAAGTCCCGGGATGGGACTAAAGGAGAGGAGAAGGTGGGGGGAGGCACCGCCGCCTAGCCCCCACCATGGGCCCCATGTGGGGAAGGCCCACTAGGGCCGTCGGCCACTCGCCTTGGCCCCTCCTAGGGGTTTGGCCCCTCTTGGGCCTTTTCCCCTCGGGGAATTGGCCCATTAAGCCTTTTGACCTTTAAATTGATTTTCTCTTTTATTAAATAATTATGAATAAATGATTAAATCAATATTTAACATTCATTCATATATTATTCATTCTCCGTGGCTATGGAACACCTTCCACCTCCACTCCGGACTTACAGAAACCCTTCCGGTTTTCTCTATACTATTCTTCGGTGATTCTTCCGATCCTATAAACACTCTCTAAGCATCATCAAACCCTTAAGTGTGATACCCTACGGTTCAGGAACACTCTAGAAATGGTCGGGACACTCCCAGACCAATGATCAACAGAGGGACCTGGATGGCCATGTGACCCATGTGCGTTCCACGAAGATCTTTTGTGGTTTGAACCGGGACAGTCGTGTCTTATTCCCTTTGTCTCTCGATACTTGCATTGCCCAATATCTGATCAATGACATCACCATGTCGTGTTCAATATCGTTACCGAACAATGCTACTTGACTTGTTCCGACAAGTGATATCCCTGTGATCAAATCACACGCTGTGCAGCTATTGGATATAACTTCTCCGAGTGGGCCCTTGAGTATCTTTCTGTCACGTGGATGGACAAATCCCGCTCTTGACATATATTGCCTCTACGGTTTCCTCCGAGTACGTGAACACACCTTTATAACCACTGTATTACCAAGTGGCGCTTGATGCTATCTAAGCACTCTCGGGAGACAGTGATTGATATAGCCTCGCGGTCTAAGGAATAGTCTACGAGGATCCATTTCTAATCATCGTAACTTGAACTTCATGACATGATCGGGTCACGATGTTTAGGTTGGGTATTGGTTCATCATCTCATTCACAGAATGAGTTGACTCCATTTCCAACTAGCATAAATGCCACATGATCAGGAAACTTGATCATTTGTTGACCAATGAATGAGTGACTAGAGTTTCACTGGGAACCCATGGTTGTTTATATATCACACGTGTATTGATGTTTCCACTCAATACAGTTATAGCATGATATAAAACTTAATCATAAACTATATGAAATATGATAATAGTCCTTATTACTATTTGTCTCTAGGGCATATTTCCAACATATACTTGGAATAGCAATAATGCTAATAGGTAGGTATGGTGGACTCTTTGGAATAACTTGGTTTTATTTGGAGTCAGATGCATGAGTGGAACTCATACTTGGTACATGTGGAGGCTAGCAAAAGACTGGGAGCAACCAACTAAGAGAGCAATAATGGCCATAATCATACAAAGCAACAAAACATTATTAATTAAAGCATAAAGTGATATTACAAGTCGAAAACTAAATGATCATAGAGGATATGGTGACTTGGTATAGTCTTAGCATGGTGTGAGCATGCGCCAAGTCAACCCAAATAAAGCATCAAAGGAGAATACCACAATATTATGCTTTTATATGCTAAAACAACACATGATACTTTCAAGGCACATTAAGCAATCTCAATTATTTGTAACAAGTCATGCTACAGCAATAATCACTAAGCATAAAGTCAAAACAATATCAAGCATTACATGATAAAGTCTAAGTCACAGTCAAAAACAAGCGCCTTTTATAACACTTATAAGCATGAACTTTCCTACTCTTTTCCAATCCAAATCAACTTATTTGAAACTATGTATGAATGCGGGGGTCCAACCAATTTATTTAAGCAAACTAAGCAAAAGGAAACTAAGAACAAAAACGAAGACGCTCCAAGAACAACACAATTGTGCATGAAATAATAAAAATGAAGTGTTTGGAAGAAAACCTGAGATTTTTATTGATGAAGAGGGGGATGCCCAAGGCATCCCCAAGCTTTGACGCTTGTACTTCTTGAATATTTCTTGGGGTGACACGGATGACATCCCCAAGCTTGAGATTTTTTCCATACTTCATCTTATCACATTGTTTTTCCCTACACTTTAAAATTTCCTTCATACAAAACTTCACACAATCATCATTAGCAACATTAGTGTACTCAAGATAATAAGTCTTTAGGTTCAGTTTCAACACAAGTAAAACTTCCATTAAAACACACGCTATTGTAGCACTTCCTTTTAAAAGTTCAAGTGATCAAAGAGAACTCAAAGAGAAAGAGATTAAGAGGCAAATGCAAATAATGGCAGAAATCTGTCAAAATATACCAGCAGGTAAAAACCATTTTTTCGAAAACCTTATGTTTCTCAAATTGAGAAGTGTTAAACTAAATAACGTTGGATAACAACCTGGGGCAGAAGCACAAAAATTATAGCTGAAACCGACGTACAGATATTTTTCAAGGATTTTTACATCGAAGCACAAAAATCTGTTTCGGGACAGCAGCTTCCCCAAGCATTATTTCTCTCTTATTAGAGGTTATTCTTGGCACAAAAACCACAAAAAGGATAAGGAGAGGTTATTACTGAAGAAATAACTTCCAAGACTCAACAAAAGATTCCTAAAGAAATTTGGGTTATCTCCTAATAAGTGCTTTTCTTTAACGCCTTTGAGCTAGGCATAAGAAGTAAGAATCAAGTATTTTCGAATGAATAAGCATTAAGAGCAAACTTTGTTTTAATAGGAGAGGCAAAAGTTATCTTTTCTCTCTTCTTAGGGAAGTGTTCTATACCTTTCTTGAATGGAAATTGATTTTTAATGGTGCCTTCTTTCATATCAATAATGGCACCAACAGTTCTAAGAAAAGGTCTTCCCAGGATAATAGGACAAAGCATTGCATTCAACATCCAAAACATAGAAATCAGCAGGGACATAGGCATTGTTAACCATAAAAAGAACATCATTAACACTCCCCGTGAGTTTCTTTTTAGCATTATCATCAAGTTGGACATTTAAATAACAATCTAACAATGGTGGCAAATCAAGCATTTCATAAATCTTTCTAGGCATAATAGAAACACTACTATCAAGGTCACATAGAGCTTTGAGATCAAAATCATTCACTTTCATATTAATGATGGGTTCCCAACCATCTTCTAATTTCATAGGAATAGAAGCTTTATGTTTCATCTTTTCTTCTTTAATTTTTATGAGAGCATCAGTAATGTGTTTTGTAAAGGCCATATTCATAGCACCAGCATTAGGAATTTTATCAAGCTTTTGTAGGAACATAATTACTTCAAAGATATTGCAACCATCAAGATCAAAATCATAATTACCATCCAAGGTAGTAGAGCTATTGTTTCCTATATTTCGAAGAATTTCAGCCTTTTTATTAGAGAAGGTTCCATTGGTTTTAGGCATTGTTGCAAAAGGAATGGGGACTTCAGTGGGTTTGCTGGCTTCAACATTAGTGGTGGTGATAGTACAAATACTACTATTTCTAGCAATTTCATCTTCTCTTTCCCACTTAGCATGCAATTCAGCTAACAGTCTAACATTTTCATCAATTCTAACTTGTATGGCATTAGTAGCAGCAAAGGGATTTTCAATAATTTCAGGTTTAGCAGCCATTTTATTAATCAAAGAGGATTATGCTTCAGACAAAGATGATATATTTCTTTCAGCATTAGAGAGTTTTAATTGCAAACTAGGAATTTCCCTATTTAAACTCTCAAGTTGATGACTAATATTTTTCAAAATAGTAGATTGCTCCTCCATGGTTTTAGTAAATAATTTATTCTATTCATATTGCATTTTCATGAAATTTTTAGTGGCTCTTTCAACTTCTAAAATTCTTTCTTCACTAGGCATTCCAGATTTACCATGATAACCATAAGTATTATTAGGAGGGTAAGGCCTATAATTGTTATTACCATAAGCATTGTTGCCAAAATTATTATTTCTAATGAAGTTCACATCAACTTGTTATTCTTGAGCAACCAAAGAAGCTAAGGGAACATGATTTGGATCAATATGAGCTTTCCCATTAACAAGCATATACATAATAACATCAATTTTATCACTCAAGGAGGAGGTTTCTTCAACAGAATTTACCTTCTTACCTTGTGGAGCTCTTTCAGTGTGCCATTCAGAATAGTTAACCATCATATTATCCAAAAGCTTTGTTGCAGCACCCAAAGTAATGGTCATAAAGGTACCTCCAGTAGCAGAATCCAACAGATTTCTTGAAGAATAATTCAGTCCTGCATAAAAGGTTTGGATAATCATCCAAGTAGTCAGTCCATGAGTGGGACAATTCTTTACCAAAGATTTCATTCTTTCCCAAGCTTGAGCAACATGTTCATTATTAGATTGTTTAAATTTCATTATTTCACTTCTCATAGATATAATCTTAGCAGGAGGATAGTATTTTCCAATGAAAGCATCTTTGCATTTAGTCCAAGAATCAATACTATTTCTAGTTAGGGATAGCAACCATTCTTTAGTTTTTCCTCTCAAAGAGAAAGGAAACAATTTAATCTTAATAATATATCCATTTATATCCCTATGTTTTTGCATCTCACAAAGTTCAACAAAGTTATTAAGATGAGCAGCAGCATCTTTAGTACCAACACCAGAGAATTGTTCTTTCATAACAAGATTGAGCAAAGCAGGTTTAATTTCAAAGAATTTAGCTTCAGGAACAGGTGGAGCAATAGGTGTGCACATGAAATCATTGTTGTTGGTGCTAGTGAAGTCACACAACTTAGTATTTTCAAGAGTATTCATTTCTTTGTGTGTTTTTAATAAAGGAAGCAAACTAGTACAACTAATTTTTTGTGTTTTTGATTAAAAAAAGCAAACAAAGCAGAAATAAACTAAGCAAAACAAAAAACAAAGTAAAGAGATTGGTTATGAGGGACTCCCCTTGTGAAGATGTCCTTGACTCCCCAGCAACGGCGCTAGAAAAAAGGCTTGATGGCTCAATATATATCGAGCTCATTGGGGAACCCCAAGAGGAAGGTATGATGATCACATGAGCAAGTTTTCCCTCAGTTATGAAACCAAGGTTATCGAACCAGTAGGAGCAAGGAAACAACTCCAAGGTGTTGTTTCCATGTTGGAATCCTACACAACACAACCACAGAACTTTGCCCCCAACTTATAGTGAGGTTGTCAATCTCATCGGTTTTGCTGAAAACAAAGGATTAAACGTATTATGTGGAAGATAGTGATTGCTTGCAGAAAGTAAACAGTAAATAGTAAATAGTAGATGGTAGATTGATGGTAAAAGAATATACCGGGGTCCATAGTTCACTAGAGGTGATTCTCCTTAAGATAGATGACATGTTGGGTGAACAAATTATAGCGGGGCAATTGACAGACATCGAGAAAGCATACATGCATATACTAATCATCTTGACTCCTATGAGATTTGATTGGGCATTACAACATTATACATCGACCGTAATCCAATGATGGCCCAAAATATATCGAGCTCGTTGGGGAACCCCAAGAGGAAGGTATGATGAGCACAACAACAAGTTTTCCCTCAGTACGAAACCAAGGTTATCAATCTAGTAGGAGCAAGGAAACACCCCAAAGGTGTTGCTAGTTGAACGTTGGTAGGGCACACTACCAGTGCCAGCAGCAACATGGAGACTGTAACATCCCAAAACTTCAATCCAAGCTTATCATGATCAAATCATCCAAAAATGGGGTTAACAAAAACTTTTCCAAATTTAAAATGAAAGCATTCATACATGTGTGCATTTAAAATAGGAGTTGTTTTGAATTGCCATGATTGTGTGATACTTTGCTTCTAAAATGTTTCTTAGGTGAGTTAAACATCATCTACATCTTTCCCAAACTTTTCCTAAAGAAAATCAAATCAAAAAGAATTAAAATGAAGGAATGGTCATTTGGACAAATTTAACTCTCATGCCTACTTTGGCTATTCCTAGTACTCAATTCTTAACAGAAACAATTCTTGATCTTTGCACCCCTTGCTAGTACACATATTGAGGTACCAAGGCCCACCTTTTGATCTTCTAAAAACATTCTGGAAACTATTTTAAATGGCAGTTCAAAATTGAATCTAATGCATATGCATAGATCACCCCTATTTCAAAAACCATGTATTTGAGCACCATTTTCAAAACCCTTGCAACCAGAGACTACCTAGCACTAGTGGAGATCACTCAAAATTTTTGAACTCAAAATTCAAAACTTTTTCTATTGCGGCCATTTCATCAAACACTTGGCAGGCAGAATCATACCTCTAATCCTAGCTCACTGTTTGGAACAGGGTTTTGCCCCCATTTGATCTCCATTTAATCTCTCTGTCCCCCTTTGATCAAACCAGGCCAATTGCAGCCCATCCCCTACGCCCTAGTGGCCATGCCATGCCATGCCGAGCACCACCCTTGCCGGCCAACCTTGCAACCGCCGCAGCAGACCACTCCCCCTTCCCTCGCCATGTCTAGGAGGTAGCCAACACCGCACCGCCCCTCTCTGTTCCTTGCCCGAGCCAAGAGCAGCCATGGACCATCGAGGAGAAACCGCGCCCAGTGCCACCGGACCATGCCGACGCCGCCCGCAGAGCGCGCATTGCCCCCACGTGCACAAGCCACCACTCGACACCAGCCCGCGCCCACCGCTCCGCCTCGACCTAGAGAACACCCTAGACACCTCCGTTCGCTGCCCAAAGCCCCACAGCCACCGCTCGCCGTGGACACAGCCGCTTCGGCCGTGCAGAGCGCCACCTCACCCCGACCGCATGCCACCGCCCCTACGGCAACATTGAAGCGCTAGAGCACCGCCAGGGGACCGCCCATCGATCGCCATCCCCAGCCATGTCGCTAGCTCGCCGTAGCCATGTCGCCACCGTCGACCACACATCCCGCTCGGTCTCACCGTCGAGCCTATAAAAGGAGCACTCCCCAGCACCAAATACTCACACAATTCCACTCCCCTCACCTCTCTGAACCTCACCCACCCCTCGCCGGAGCAAGTGGAGCAGCAGTTCGCCAGAATTGGAGCCGGAGCCGCCGCCTCTGGAGAAGAAGGGTGCCGTTGATTCCGGCCACCCCAAGCTCCGCCGCGACCACGCCTCGCCTCGCCGTCGTCTTCCACTTCGTTTGCCCGCATCGCCGACCCTGCTGGAGCCCTGGTACGCCCCCAGTAGACCCCCACCGAGCCGCTAGGGTTCGAGCTCGCCGGCGACCCGTCCGTCGTCGACGACGACCCTTAGCCATAGATCTAGCCTCTAATCGCACGGCCCACAGCGCGCGTACCGTTTCGCGTGTTAAGTGTCGCTGACAAGCAGGACCCCCCTGTCAGCTGAGCCCTGTGCCGCGCAGCACCACTGGGCCGGTCCATTTCCTTTCCCGCGCAAGCCCGTAGATTCAAATCTAGGTTTTTCTTTTTAGTTAGAATATAGTTTCTGTCCAGTGTTTCAAAAATTAATTCTGGGAGTTTGACAAATCCAAATTACATGAAACTAATTTTGTCTGAAAGGTATTGAAATGCTCTATCCAAGCCCATTGGATTTAATTCATTTAGAGTTATAGATTTCTCCTAATAAAAATAAGAAGACAGAAGCTTTTGCAACTTGAAACATTTTTTTAAAATCAACCAAGTTAGCTTTTGAGTTGATTCCAACTCTCAAAAATCACATTTCATCATATCTATCCAAATATGTAATAATATTAAGGTTTACAGGCAGTGACTTTGGACTAGTACCAAAATAATGCTATATAGGCATTTCTAGTCACTTTAAATCATTAAATAATAAACTTAAACCAAAGTAATATTGATCCAACCTTTAAATCTCATTCCCACACGTTAGAATATGTGGTGAGGACATGTGTCCACATGATCCCATATTTTGGTGGTGAATATTAAAGTGTAGTTAATATTTCAATGAGTAGAAATTACTTTTCCAAAATAAAAAGGTTGAAACTAGTGAATTAAGACTTGTGATGTTTGGGATGATAATAGATCATCAATTGTGTGGTTTAGAATACTACTTAGCCTAAGTTAAGTATTGTTTGGTGATTGTGCACTCCCTATGTATTTCTAGACGCTAGTACCGACCAAGCCTTCGAGGAGGAGGAGTTCTACCAAGAAGATGAAGAAGAAGAAGAAGAAAAAAATGTCAACCACTGCACCAACCAAGGCAAGCTATTAGTGGCAAGCTAACCCTTGCAAACATGCTTTAGTAAGCTATTGTAGCAAGCTAGAATAAAACTAGATAGTTTAGTAAAGATGCCTTAAGCATACTTTGCTCACACCCCCTTAGTTTACACAAAGTTCTTTAATTAATTTTGAAGGTAGCATAAAGAGTATAAAACTTGACCTAATTAGAAACCCTTAGATGTCAATCTATGGCATGAGATTGATCCCACCTTTCCACCTTAGTGAACACTCTTAACCTAGTGTTTTAGAATAAATCAAACTTGAGTCATTTTAGATGGGAACACTTGGTGAAAATGAGTTATGAAAACCTTGGAATGATGAGTCACTCTATTGAGATGTTTTGACATGTGTTGAGAAACACAATTGGTTTATGATGATGAAAATGATGAGGCATGAGCCTTAACCCTTTTTATAAAACTGATGGTTAGATTCGGATGTGATACCATCCCAAATTTACCGTACAACCACATTACCTGAATTGGGTAAGGCTTAGCTGGAAATTTATATGCATTAGTATTAGTTCCCTCACGGGAGAGGTTTGAGCTGAGGCTACCTCTCAATGTTGTCCACCTATGCAGTGCCCAAGATGACTGATGGTCATGGTTGGGAGGCCATGCTCATAGGAGAGGTGCTTGTACTAGGGTGTGTAAAGGGAAGGTTATGTTTGATTATCTGCATACTAAGTATGATGATTCAGGGTTATCCCTGACCGATGTATCGAATCTTGTGGTGAAAGTGTACCACCTCTGCAGAGTGTCAAACTATTCGAATAGCCGCGTCCGCGGTTATGGACAGTTGGAATGGCCATACTGTTTCGTTGTCAGATGTTTTCTAAATACCTTGAAATGAATGATGACCTTTGACTTGACCACAACAGGGTTGTGTTAATGAAATTAGCTTCCCAACTTAAGTGATTCTAGACTCTTATTTTATCTTTTCTTGCTTCAGAACTCAGCTTAGGTTTCAAACTTAACTTGATAGTTATTCTTTCAATTCAGTACTTTAACTTAGAATCATAACCCTTGCGAGTAGTAGTTTGCGAGTACTTAAAGAGTACTCATGGCTTTTGTCCCTGGCTATTATCATGGCCAGACTATGAAGGAGATTATCAAGATGATGGTCAGCAGGACGACTATGATAACTAGGACTATCTGCCTTCGTCAGCATTGCCTGTGCCCCTGAAGATGGACCCCACCGCTACGCTATCATTTATTTCCGCTGCTTGTTGTATTAAAGACTGAATCATGAGATTCTTATTTGTGTAAAACCTTATGTATGGTTTGTAATGGATGATGTACTGTGATATCCAATCCGTTATGTCTCGCAAAAATGGTAATCCTGGGATTGCGAGGTATGGCATAACGGGCATCTGGGATTAAAAATCCAGGTGTTGACAGAGACCTGCACAACACAACCACGGAACTCTGTCCCCAACTTGCGATGAGGTTGTCAATCTCACCGGTTTTGCTAAAAACAAAGGATTAAACGTATCGAATGGAAGGAAGTAATAGTTTGCAGAAAGTAAACACAAAGCAGTAAACAGTTTGTAGATTGATTGTAAAAGAAAGGACCGGGGTCCATAGTTCACTAGAGGAGGCTCTCCTTAAGATAGATAACATGTTGGGTGAACAAATTACAGTGGGGAAATTGACAAACATCGAGAAAGCACACAAGCATATACTAATCATCTTGACTCCTTTGAGATTCGATTGGGCATTACAACATTATACATAGACCGCCATCCAACTACATCTATGACTAATAATCCACCTTCAGGTTATCATCCGAACCCCCTCTAGTATTAAGTTGCAAGCAACGGATAATTGCATTACGAATTTCATGTAAAGTAAACAATACGATTGTTCTATGAACAAAGGATTGTTGTTTTCTCCCTAGTAGCAACAACACATCTAGTACCTTAGAGATTTCTGTCACTTCCCTAGATTACCAGAGGCATGAACCCACTATCGAGCATAAATACTAACTCTTGGAGTTGCTAGCATCTACTTGTCCAAGATAGCTACTAACAACAGAAAGAATGCAAGATCACAAATAACAAAGACATGATAGAATCAATAATCAATCTGAAATAGCATCTCAATATCCATCGGATCCCCGCAAACACAACATGCAGAATTACAAATAGATGATCTTGATCATGAACGAAGCTCACAAGATCTAAACATGAAAGCACAAAGGAGGAGAACCAGCCATCTACCTACTACATGGACCCGTAGTCCAGAGATGAACTACTCACGCATCACACCGGAGGCTTGCATGATGATGAAGAAGGCCTCCATGGTGAATTCTCCTCTCCGGCAGGGTGCCGGGAAGAGCTTCAGATCCCTCCTGATCTAGGGATGGAGATGACGGCGGCTACAGACTCTTCCGTGGATTTTTGATCGGGTACTTAGGGTTTCCATATTAGAGGCTATATATAGGCGGAAGGAGAGGCCGAGGGGGTGCCTGGGCTGGCCACACCATCCCCTAGCGCGGGCCAAGCCTGGCCGCACGGCCAGGTAGTGTGGCCTCCCTCTGGCCCTTCTCCATCTCGTATTATGGTTCTAGGTGTCCCCGGTAAAATAATGACTTTGGCTTTTGTCCCGTCCAATTCTGAGAATATTCATTTTCTGACTTTCCTGGAACCAAAAACAACAGAAAACAGGCAGCTGGCACTGTGGCTCTTGTTAATAGGTTAGTCCAAGAAAACATAAGAAAAGTACTCCAAAGTGTGGACAAAACATAAGAAAGTAGATAAAACCAAGCATGGAACATCAAAAATTATAGATACATTTGCAATGTACCAACATCCCGAAGCTTAACTCCTGCTCATCCTCGAGTAGGTAAGTGATAAAAAGAAAGAATAATTTTTGAGGTGACATGCACCATCATAAACTTGATCAAAGTATTTGTAAAACATTCAAAGCTGGGATCATAGTACTTCAATCATAACATGAAAGACAAAGTTCTAGCAATAAGACAAAGAAACTATGTTGCAACATGAAAAGACACAAACAAAAGATTCATGAATAACAATGCTTTGCAAGATGTTTGTTTGTTTCACATAAAGAAAACATAACATAGTAGTATTCAGCTTGTCCCTCATAGAGTAGCAGATATAAATTCATAGGACACCTTCAAAGTTTATAAGAGTGACTAGATACAAATAGTTTAAAACAAGCAATATCAAGGTATGCATAAATCAACAAGTCTTGGGACAATGCACATAGAACTAAGAATGGCCACTATGCTCTCAAAGTAGGTGCATAAAGATAGAATATGGGGACTCAACATAAAAGTAAAAGAAATGCCTTCATAGAAGGAAGCAGGGATTCAAGTCTCATAAAGAGCTTCCAAAAATTATGGTACTTAATAGCTTTCAGCTCTCATTGCCCCTATCATAAGCATCTTGAAGTGATTAAGGTTAAAGTGAACAAACTATGGTGTACATGCTTGACGAAGTATAAGTTAGAAATCTCATGTCCCTTGAATACGAGGGCCGCTCCTCATGCTACTCAAGTTTAGTCACCGGTAAGTTCTTGTCATCGTAAGTACATGTGTATCATAGAGAACCGCCAACGTGGTACCCCTTGCCCAATGATACGGAAGAATCCCCATATCAAAATGACAAGGCAAGCAGACAACGAGCATCTCAGCAATCTTCTTATTTACCATGGGAATATGGTGTTTTTTCTCTCTTTCCTCTTTTCATAATCTTTTTTTTCTTTTTCTCTTTTTCTCAACATCGGACTCTTTTTTATAAGAAGAATGCTTCATAGACAGCTCATTATGGTTACGCTACAGGTTTCCACCATGTCAGCATGGATTAGACCAGCGGCCCAGGCGATTCTCTAACACATATACATAACTCCATGACTTACAAGCTCCCCTTTCATTTCACACCGATGACATCCATAGACAAAAGAGCATGATATCAACTAGGTACAAAGTACCCGTGCAATGTTGAAAGCGTTCCCCATGACAGCATGGTTCTGCTAATCCCCAACAAATAAGTGCAAGCATATACAACATATATGACACAATGGTTCAAGTTTATTAAGGGCAAAAAAAGTAAAGTGTGCCATCAAGTTCGTGAGAGCTTTAATCACTAGTTTTCTCATAACAAATTTAATTTGAAAGGTAAACAAAAACATGAATATACTTGGAATAGCATAAGCTAATAGGTAGGTATGCTGGACTCTTTGGAATAACTTGGTTTAAGGAGTTGGATGCATGAGTGGAACTCATACTTGGTTGCGGAGGCTAGCAAAAGACTACGAGCGACAAACTAAGAGAGCAATAATGGCCATAATCATGTAGAGCGACAAAACATCATTAATCAAAGCATAAAGTGATACCACAAGTTGAAAACTAAAGGATCATAAAGGCTTATGGTGACTTGAGATAGTCATAACATGGTGTGAGCATGCGCCAAGTCAACCCAAATAAAGCATCAAAGGAGAATACCACAATACTATGCTTTAATATGCTAAAACAATGCATGATTCATCCAAGACACATTACGCAATCTCAATTGTTTATAACAAGTCATGCTACAAAAAAGAATACTAAGAATAAAGCCAAAACAATATCAAGCATGGCATGACAAAGCATAGGCCACAGTAAAAAACAAGCTCTCTTTACCACTAAAGCATGAGCTTTCCTACACTTTTCCAATCCAAACCAAACTATTTGAAAACCAATGTATGAAAGAGGGGGTCCAACCAATTTATTCAGAAAACTAAGCAAACAAATCAAACAAAAAAACCAAAAAAAATGAAAAAGAAGACGCTCCAAGAACAACACAACTGTGCATGAAACAATAAAAATAAAGCGTTTGGAAGAAACTTGGGATTTTTATTGATGAAGAAGGGGATGCCTTGGGCATCCCCAAGCTTTGACGCTTGTACTTCTTGGAAATTTCTTGGGGTAACACACTTGGCATCCCCAAGGTTGAGCTTTAGTCCATCCTTCATCTCATTACTCATTCCTTCCATACACCTAAATTTTTTCCTTCATACAAAACTTCACACAATCTTTATTAGCAACATTAGTGCACTCAAGATAATAGGTCTTTAAGTTCAGTTGTAACACCAATAAAACTTCCATTAAAACACTATATACTATAGCACTTCCCTCAAAAATCTCAATTCCCCAAAAGAACTCAAAAAGGAACCAACAAGAAGCAAATGCAGAAAATGGCAGAAATCTGTCAAAACAGACCAGCAGGTAAAGAGGAATTTTTTGGAAGACATTATGTTGCTCAAATCAAAAAGTGTTGAACTAACGAAAGTTAGATAACAACCTGGGGCAGAAGCACAAAAATTCGTGTCTCAAAAGGACGTACAGATATTTTACACGAATTTTTACGGTGAAGCACAAAAATCTGTTTCGGGGCAGCAACTTTCCCAATCATTACTTCTCTCTCATTAGAGGTTACTCTTGGCACAAAAAGCAAATAAAAATGATAAAGAGCGGTTATTACTGAAGTAATAACTTCCAAGACTCATCTAAATTTTTTGGGTTATCTCCCAATAAGTACTTTTCTTTAACGCCTTTAAGTTAGGCATAAGAAGCAAGCAAGAATCAAGTGTTGTCAAATGAAGAAGCATTAAGAGCAAATTTTGTTTTCATAAGAGAGGCAAAAGAAATCTTCTCTCTCTTCTTAGGGAAGTGTTCTATACCTTTCTTGAGTGGGTGTTAATATTTAATGGTGCCTTCTTTCATATCAATAATGGCACCAACAGTTCTAAGAAAAGGTCCTACCAAAGTAATAGGACAAGAAGCATTGCATTCAACATCCAAAACATAGAAATCAATGGGGACATAGGCATTGTTAACCATAATAAGAACATCATTAAAACTCCTCATGAGTTTCTTTTTAGTATTATCATCAAGTGGGACATTCAAATAACAATCTTCAAGTGGTGGCAAATCAAGCATATCATAAATCCTTCTAGGCATAATAGAAACACTACTATCAAGATCACATAAAGCTTTGAAATCAAAATCATTCACTTTCATATTAATGATGGGTTCCCAACCATCTTCTTGTTTTATAGGAATAGAAGCTTTATGTTTCATCTTTTCTTCTTTAATCTTTATGAGAGCATCAGTAATGTGTTTTGTAAAGGCCATGTTCATAGCACTAGCATTAGGACTTTTAGCAAGCTTTTGTAGGAACTTAATAACTTTAGAGATGTTGCAACCATCAAGATCAAAATCATAATTATCATCTAGAGTAGTAGAACTATTACTTGCCTTAACACTAGTGGTAGTGATAGTAGAAACACTAATGTTTCTATTAATTTCATCTTCTCTTTCCCACTTAGCATGCAATTCAGCTAATAGTCTAACATTTTCATCAATTCTTACTTGTATGGCATTAGTAGCTGCAAAGGGATTCTCATTAGTTTTAGGTTTAGCAGCCATTTTATTCAAAGAAGATTGAGCTTCAGCCAAAGAGGCTATATTACTTTCAGCATTAGAAAGTTTTTCCTCAATAGTTTTATTGAAAGCAGTTTGTTTACTAATAAAGTCTTTAAGCATAACTTCAAGTTTAGAGGGAGCACTCCTATTGTTGTTGTAGGAATTCCCATAAGCATTACCATTATTGGGAGGATATGTCTTATAATTGTTGTTACCAAAATTATTCCTGTAGGCATTATTGCTAAAATTGTTATTTCTTATAAAGTTCACATCAACTTGCTCTTGAGCAACCAAAGCGGCTAAGGGACCATTATTTGGATCAATATGGGCTTTCCCACTAACAAGCATAGACACAATAACATCAATCTTATCACTCAAGGAGGAGGTTTCCTCAACAGAATTTACCTTCTTACCTTGTGGAGCTCTTTCAGTATGCCATTCGGAGTAGTTAACCATCATATTATCCAGAAGCTTTGTTGCAACACCCAAAGTAATGGTCATAAAGGTACCTCCAGTAGCAGAATCCAATAGGTTCCTTGAAGAATAGTTTAATCCTGCATAAAAAGTTTGGATGGTCATCCAAGCAGTCAGTCCATGAGTGGGACAATTCTTTACCAAAGATTTCATTCTTTCCCAAGCTTGAGCAACATGTTCATTATCAGATTATTTAAACTTCATTATTTCACTTCTCATAGCTATAATCTTAAAAGGGGGATAATATTTTCCAATGAAAGCATCTTTGCATTTAGTCCAAGAATCAATACTATTCTAGTTAGGGAATTTAACCATTCTTTAGCTTTTCCTCTCAAGGAGAAAGGAAACAATTTAAGCTTAATGATATCTCCATCTATATCCCTATGCTTTTGCATCTCACAAAGTTCAACAAAGTTATTTAGATGAGCAGCAACATCTTCATTACCAATACCAGAAAATTGTTCTCTCATAACAAGATTGAGTAAAGCAGGTTTTATCTCAAAGAAAGTAGCTTCAGGAACAGGTGGAGCAATAGGTGTGCTCATAAAATCATTGTTGTTGGTGATAGTGAAGTCACACAACTTAGTGTTTTCAAGAGTAGTCATTTCTTTGTATTTTTAATAAAGAAAGCAAACTTGTAAAACTATTTTTTGTGTGTTTTTGATAAAGAAACAAGCAAACAAAGCAAAAGAAACTAAGCAAAACAAAAATAATAAAGTAAAGAGATTGGTTATGAGGGACTCTCCTTATGAAGATGTCCTTGACTCCCCAGCAACGGTGCCAGAAAATATGCTTGATGGCCCAAAATATACCGAGCTCGTTGGGGAACCCCAAGAGGAAGGTATGATGAGCACATCAACAAGTTTTCCCTCAGTATGAAACCAAGGTTGTCAATCCAGTAGGAGCAAGGAAACACCCCAAGGGTGTTGCTAGCTGAACGTTGGCAGGGCGCACTACCGGTGCCAGCAGCAACGTGGAGACCTGCACAACACAACCACAGAACTCTGTCCCCAACTTGCGATGAGGTTGTCAATCTCACCGGTTTTGCTGAAAACAAAGGATTAAACGTATTGAATGGAAGGAAGTAATAGTTTGCAGAAAGTAAACACAAAGCAGTAAATAGTTTGTAGATTGATTGTAAAAGAAAGGATCGGGGTCCATAGTTCACTAGAGGTGGCTCTCCTTAAGATAGATAACATGTTGGGTGAACAAATTACAGCGGGGCAATTGACAAACATCGAGAAAGCACACAAGCATATACTAATCATCTTGACTCCTTTGAGATTCGATTGGGCATTACAACATTATACATAGACTGCCATCCAACTGCATCTATGACTAATAATCCACCTTCAGGTTATCATCCGAACCCCCTCCAGTATTAAGTTGCAAGCAACGGATAATTGCATTATGAATTGCGTGTAAAGTAAACAATACGATTGTTCTATGAACAAAGGATTGTTGTTTTCTCCCTAGTAGCAATAACACATCTAGTACCTTAGAGATTTCTATCACTTCCCCAGATTACCAGAGGTATGAACCCACGATCGAGCATAAATACTAACTCTTGGAGTTGCTAGCATCTACTTGGCCAAGATAGCTACTAACAACGGAAAGCATGCAAGATCACAAATAACAAAGACATGATAGAATCAATAATAAATCTGAAATGGCATCTCAATATCCATCAGATCCCCGCAAACACAACATGCAGAATTACAAATAGATGATCTTGATCATGAATGGAGCTCACAAGATCTAAACATGATAGCACAAAGGAGGAGAACCAGCCATCTAGCTACTACATGGACCCGTAGTCCAGAGATGAACTACTCACGCATCACACCGGAGACTTGCATGATGATGAAGAAGGCCTCCAGGGTGAATTCCCCTCTCCGGCAGGGTGCCGGGAAGAGCTTCAGATCCCTCCCGATCTAGGGATGGAGATGACGGCGGCTACAGACTCTTTCGTGGATTTTTGATCGGGTACTTAGGGTTTCCGTATCGGAGGCAATATATAGGTGGAAGGAGAGGCCGAGGGGGTGCCTGGGCTGGCCACACCACCCCTTGGCGTGGGCCAAGCCTGGCCGCACGGCCAGGTGGTGTGGCCGCCCTTTGGCCCTTCTTCGTCTCGTATTTTGGCTCTAGGTGTCCCCGGTAAAATAATGACTTTGGCTTTTGTCCCGTCCAATTCTGAGAATATTCATTTTCTGACTTTCCTGGAACAAAAAATAGCAGAAAACAGGCAGCTAGCACTGTGGCTCTTGTTAATAGGTTAGTCCAAGAAATCATAAGAAAAGTACTCCAAAGTATGGACAAAACATAAGAAAGTAGATAAAACCAAGCATGGAACATCAAAAATTATAGATACATTTGCAATGTACCATCCAACTGCATCTATGACTAATAATCCACCTTCAGGTTATCATCCGAACCCCCTCCAGTATTAAGTTGCAAGAAACAGATAATTGCATTAAGCAAAGTGTGTAAAGTAAACAATACGATTGCCCCATGGACAAAGGATTGTTGTTTTCTCCATAGTAGCAACAACACATCTAGTACCTTAGAGATTCCTGTCACTTCCCCAGATTACTAGAGGCATGAACCCACTATCGAGCATAAATACTCCCTCTTGGAGTTGCTAGCGTCTACTTGGCCAAGATAGCTACTAACAACGGAAAGCATGCAAGATCACAAATAACAAAGACATGATAGAATCAATAATCAATCTGAAATAGCATCTCAATATCCATCGGATCCCCACAAACACAACATGTAAGATTACAAATAGATGATCTTGATCATGAACGGAGCTCACAAGATCTAAACATGGTAGCACAAAGGAGGAGAACCAACCATCTAGCTACTACATGGAACTGTAGTCCAGGGATGAACTACTCACACATCACACCGGAGGAAGTCATGGTGATGAAGAAGGCCTCCAGGGTGATCTCCCCCCTCCGGCAGGGTGCCGGGAAGAGCTTCAGATCCCTCCCGATCTAGGGATGGAGATGACGGTGGGTACAGACTCTTTCATGGAATTTTTATCGTGTTCTTAGGGTTTTCGTCCTGGGAGGCTTTTATAGGAGAAGAGGCAAGGTCGATGGAGCACCAGGGGGCCACACCCCCTGGTGGCGCCCCCCCAGGCTGCACCGCCACCAGGTGTGGCCGCCCTGGTGCGCCACTTCGTCTCCCCTCCGGGCTCCGTGTTGCTTCGGGTAAAATATTGACTTTGGCTTTTATCCGGTCCAATTCCGAGAATATTTCCTTACTAGCTTTTCTGAAACCAAAAACAGTAGAAAACAGGCAACTGGCACTGTGGCATCTTGTTAATAGGTTAGTTCCAGAAAATGTGTAAAAATACTTCAAAGTGTGGACAAAACATAAGAAAATAGATATAAAACAAGCATGGAACATAAAAAATTATAGATATGTTTACACGTATTAGGCCCACATGCTCTTTCAACCGGCAAGGACGACGTCGGGCCATTGTCGAACAATGGCAACCAACCTAAAACATGCAAGGTGTTGAGAACAGGATGGGGACGCGAGGACGTCGTCTGGGCCCAACTAGGCCCAGACCTAGGCCCGCGGGCCCAGATTTGGCCACCGCTAGCCAGACACCCATCTTGTAGGAACGAGTGCAGGGAGCCACCCTGGTGACCTCCGTGAGGCCACCACCGCCATGGCACACTAGGGGTCATCCCAGGACCAGGCCCAGCTGAAACCCTAGGAAGCCTGCATGCCTGCGGTGGCTAGGCCACACCACGCGAGGTGCCTTTGTTGCCGCCCACTCGGCCCCCACTGGCTGGAGCCGCGCCATCCCAAGGATAAGCCTGTGAGCGTCCCCACCGCCAAAACGAGAGCCACCCCGTCGGCCCTCCTAGCGCGTGGAGGAAGGGGAAAGCCTCCACCGCTAGCACCGCCTGGGCTTTGCCCGTCGGCTCCCGCCGTCGACGGTGCTAGGGGAAGGGGGAGGGTTTTGAGGCCGAAGGCGGGGGGTGGGGTGCTCGGTCGCCTGCGGGGAGGCGACAGGAGTGGGAGGCTGGATGATTTTTATTTTAAAAAAGGAATATCCAAAGTATTCGGATCCTCTCCTACACGTGCGACACCGTATGCCCACGACATGTACTCTATGATATATGTAGTATGTAACCGTATCACAACAATATCAATAGAATTAGAATTCAACTTGGTATCAGACCCTTGTGCTCCTCATCTTCCTCAACTCCAGTGGCCATGGCTTCGTCCTCCAGTCTGCCAATTCCTCCCATCAACCCTTTTGATTCAGATCCTCAAACCCCTCTCCAACAACGCCAACCAGTGCCCCCGAGCTCCCCCAACACCCCTATGGCCAATCCCCTCAATTTAGGTGGGTTTTCAGAATCCTTGTTTGTCCTGCCGATCGCCAACGTGTAGACCACCGCCATAACTCCAACCCCACCCTCTACTGTGTTTCCCTCCCACCCAATCCTCGGCATCCAAATCTAGACCTATGTCAAGTTCTAGGTCGATTCGAGTGGGGCAAATTTCCCCAAATGGAGACAAATCCTCACATATCTTCTTAGCATGTATCAGGTCATGGATCACGTGACAGAGGACGCGGCTCCCCGCAATCCCAATAACTGTTGGTGCATCATTGACATCCACCTCAACCTCCGATTCATGGCGACGCTCTCCGATGACCTCCAGCGCCTCGTCCGAGGCCTCGATGGCCTTGTCCTGACCATGTATCAGGTCATGGAGCACGTGACCGAGGGCACAGCTCCTCGCAATCTCGATGACTGCTGGCACGCCTTCGACATCCACCTCAACCTCTAGTTCATGGTTACGCTCTTTGACGACCTCCACCGCCTCGTTCGAGGCCCCGATGGCCTTGCCCTGACCACATGGATGCGACTGCACCGCTTCTTCCTAGACAACGAGTTGTCGCGGTACATCTTCCTTAGTAAGTCCTTACGCAACTCTCCGCGTGGTGACATGTCCGTCGTCATCTATGCCAGCAAGCTCCAGTCCATCGCGGACGATCTGGTGGCAATCAGGCGCCCAGTTGATGATCGTGATCTCACCCTCCATTTTCTAGAAGGGCTCGGCGACACGTACGACCTCCAATCTGAGATCATCGAGGGCACGGTTCCTTTGCCGTCCTTCACGGATTCCTTCTCCGGCATCCAGCTCGCCGAGGTCACTGTCGCCTCCCGTTAGAAGGATGTCGCATCCACTACTCTCGTCATCCACGGTGGAGGCAAACGTGGACCGCCTTCCAGTGGTGGCCAGACCGGCGGTGGACAGCCGTGTCCCCGGGCATGATCCCAAACTATCGAGGGTGGAACCCTATCTCTGGCTACAACGGCTACGGCCAGGGCAGCCACGGTGGACAGCAACACGGCGGTGGTGGGCGAGGCCGAGGGCACGGTGGCCGTGGCGCTGGCGACCCCTTTGGCGGACGTGGTGGTCCCGTTGGCGCCTAGCAACAGCCATGGCTTGGCTGCTTTGCACTTGTGGGCGCTCCCGGATGCATGTAAAATGCATACATAAACTTTATAGTTTATTGATACATATTCCCACATATTTTCAACATATATAATGTTATATTCAGGTTTTATATTGATTTTTGGAGATTTACCAATGATCCCCTTTATTTTGGTTATAACTCTATAAGACAGGAAAACCCTGTTTTGTGTATTTTTATCTTTCAGGGATCCAAACGAAGTCAAACGGAGCTAGAATTTTAGGGAAGTCAATATTTTGCAAAATGATGACTGCAAGTGCATAGATCAACCGTAGCTAGTTTACAAATAAGAGTATCGAACCCACAGATAGCTATTTTGCGTAGGTCTTTATGCCCCTCATCACTATCTATCAAAGGATACTTGTAAGGGTGTGTTTGATCTCAAGTAAAGGGTGTTCAAAAGGTGTTGTGTTTGGGTGCAAGAAAGTAATAAAACAAGCAAAGTAAAACAAGTAAACAAAGCGTTGGAGAATGGTATTGGAACTCAATTAGGCTAAAACGTTCTCAGAGATTTAGGATATACCGCTAGCATGGAGTAATTAATTATAATTAGGATAACCTATTTCTTTCTTCATGATATGTATGGAGAGAGCTCAATAATAAGATGTTCACTACAAGATTCGTGACCAATCACTTTCTTGAGTTAGGTAATATGGCCACCTCTAAATAACCAATGCGATGTTTCTGAGAGCAATCACTCGTACAAATCACCAAAATTAACGGGTTTTCCCATGGATATTGTGAGACCATAGTTATTTTATTCATGCACGTTCCTTATGAATTTTTAGTAAATTCATGTAAGGTTTCATGGTTTAATAAAGGTTTTGTAAATTACTTTACTAATTTCATAGACTCGAGTTCCACTCAGGTGACTAGTGTATGCTTTCGGCGAGCTTTGCTATGATTTCACTATTTCATACAAATTTTGTGGTTCGTTGTTCCTGACCCTGCTTCACCTTAATTGTTGTTTGAACAAAAAGATCACAATATGTCATACAAGTTCGAGTTTCGCTAGAGCTTATGTCAAATCTTCTCTTAGACTTTTCAAAAACAAATTAAAACCTCAAGAACATTGGTAAACTATAATCAAGGTGGTTTCTTTTGTACAATTTGTGCAAGGACCAAGGTATGATCTAAAACAAATATTGTCAATTCTATGTGTATATCCTGGTCTCCATGTGTTCACTCTACAAGTGATTTCTCTTAAATAATAGTGGCTAACACATAGGTACTATGCAGAAAAATATATTAACATATACCAAATGTATGTCATATGAAAGTATACATCATGATGAATCTAATGGTATTGATTTGATATTTAGAATTTATATATTTATAAATACTTGCTCAAACTTGATATTGTTTTTACTTATTAAAAGTTCTTATGCGCATTATTACATTTTAAAAAGGAGGAAGTATATCTTTCATAGGCAGAATCACTACGAAGATAGTTTGTTTAAAAAGAAAAATCGTATGTGCATTGCATTTTAAAAAGGAGGAAGTATATCTTCCATAGGCAGAATTACTATGAAGATAGTTTGTTTGAAAAACAAAAAAAGCATGTCTTAGCCCAGACTCGAACTGGGGACCTTTAGTGTGTGAGACTAACGTGATAACCAACTACACCACCAAGACATTTTGTTAGCAATCACGTTTAATTAACCGGCACCTAGAATCGGCACTGTTGGATTCAGCTCGTGGACCGTGGTGTCACGCCGCTGCCATTACCGTCGTCAGTCGTCACCCCTCTACGGCGAGTCGGCGACCCACCCTGCCTGCCGGCCATGGGGGAAGAAGAAGGCCCAGAAAGTCCGCAAGAATGACGACTGTCCCTCGCACTCCAAACCCAACACCTCCACCGGCAAACGCAAACGCCGAAACCCCGAGACCCCACGCCGGATCCCGGTTCCAGCTCAGAGTCTTCTCCCCCATCCTCGCCGGCCTCCGTGCGCCGCCTTCTCTAGCCCTACTCAAAGCCCCGCCTCGTCGCGCTCCCCGCTCTGCTCGCGCGCGTCCGCGCCGCCGCCGACGCAGGGTCTTCGTCCACGGCCTACCCCGCACGCTGACGGCCCCGCCTGAAATGGTTTTGCTTGTCAGAAGTACGATATCTTTTTTTTTTTAAACCCAGAAGTACGATATCTGGTTTGGTTGCATTGTTTTCAAACCTGGTTTGTTGATGGAGTAACATATGTTTTGCAAAGTAATCATCAGAGAATCCATTCTTCAGAATTCATTCCCGACAGCATAGTCTCGTAACTGCTCAACACCAGATTTCACACAAACTCATTCCATCAGAGCTCAACTGCTACCAACTGTGCAGATTTCACATAATGCTATATTTGCTCAACAGCAGTGGCACTGTGTGGTTTGGCATTGTCATCATCTGTTAATCATTACAAATAAAGCGCTCCTCAATCAAGAAACTTCCTGTATTATGTACAAGGTTACAAATCATTCAATTTCCTGCTTGGTTGCGGCGTTTGGTCTTACTAAGCTTAGCTCCTTGGCCATTGCTGGTGTACGTGGCCGTTGGTTATGTCGATATGCGGGTTGTAGCATCACGGCACACCAGGGGCATGCCTGGAACCAGCGTAGAACTTGCCGCCGGTGGTGCATGGCGCTGCGAATGGTGCCTTCAATAAAAGACCATGGCATGGCACCTCAATTCCACCTCTTTGCGTTTTTCATCGATTTCGATTTCTGCTTGCTTTGTTGGAAGGCCTGCACCTTTTGTTTCTTCCTTGCGATCTTCTCAGCCTGCATTCAGGTTCACAAGTAGGACAATGAAGTTTGCCAAACTAAACCATAGCAAATTTATTATACTTTACACTATATACACTCAGGGTTTCTTTTTCCCCCGAAACCCTGGATACAGTGCAGTTCAGAAAGAAAAGTACACATCACACATTCACCTTTGACATTTTTGACTTGGCTTTTACTTTGGGGGCTTTTTCCTCAAGCTCTTCCGCACGTGCAAGTTCCCTCTCTCTGGCCTCAAGGTTCCTTTCAAGGTAATACTGCAAACATAAAGATGAAAATTTCATCAATTCTACTCCTAACTTTTAAAATGGTCTGAGATTACAACTCATATCCTAACAATACTGCGCCGGTTCAGCAACCATCTCGACAAGCCTGACATCGGCTGTTCGCAGAAGCCGGCGACTTGGTCAGAATGCAGCAGCGGTGGTGGTGTACTAGGATCTAGCGGCAGCAGTACCAGTGTCGGTCGCCGGACAGCAGTTCGTCGTCTCGTCGCACGCTGCCTCGTTCCCTCGGGGTCGATCTCGAGAACAAGCTTCTTCAGATCATCAAGAGCATTGGAAACCAGGCCATCTTTCTTGGCCACCGGTCTCTGTCCGTCTACGCTGGTAACTTTCCTACCATCGAAGCCAACTGCATCTACTATACTGACGGTCTGTTCGAATCGAATAAGAAGTGCGGGATTTACATGCATTGTCTTGAGGAAGACGGCCGTGGGGAGCTCATCGAGCCCATTGATACCATGTGTCAACCTCCACCCCGCCCCTTGAGCCTTATGCGCATACTCATGAACTACACGAATGATGGCGGTATGGCGGATCTTGATAATCTAGGTGCCTAAGCACCTCCTCCCTTAGTTCTCTGAATAAGACTTTCTATAAAGATTTATCTCTTTTCAATTGATTGAGGATTAATCCAGGTATTACATGAGGATTATTTGATAAGAAATCCATGTCATTAGAAAGTATTTTTGCAATACATATATTGCTATATATTGATTTTTCTATATGATGCATGTGTACCTTTCTTTTTTCTGCGACTAAGGGCAGTGTACAATAAGCTGTCTACATGTCAGTCTTTTGTTGAGGTGGATGACAGAGAAGGAGGTCGTCTGCAAGCAACTGGGCAGACAGTCGAATGCCGGGATTATCGCTATCTATAGACGGCCTATTCCCCGTTGTACGCTAGGGTGTCGATAATGCATGTTTATATTCTACCGTACTCCACGAACTCAATTCTTCTACTATTCTACGCTGCGGCCGCGAAATGGTGCTGATCTTCGGCGAATAGAAGAATAATTTTTGCATCAGGAACTTATAATTTTTTATCTTTGATTGCATGTGAGTAACCATGATGCTGCGATATGATTATGATGCTGATTATGTGAAAATGTATAAGCAGGAAATAGTTCAAAATATTTCAGTCCCAGTACGATAAAAATTTCAAACTAAGTATATTTCTGACTTTCTGCATGACAAAATAAATTATTAGATCATAGAACTTACATTGTAATCTCCTTGATAATCCTGGATAGTTTGATCTCTCACTTCGATGACTCTATTAACTATTTGTTTTACGAAATACCGATCATGAGACACTGTTATCACAGTGCCAGTGTATTCTGATATTGCTTCCTGTCATGCATGCAGAAGCAGTCATTAGAACTACAAGCACCAGAAATACCAACAGAAATTCAACAACTGATAGATCATGTACTAAAATCTTGACTTTACAAAGAGCGAAACTGCATCCAACCTCAAGCATTTCTTTTGATGGAATATCGAGGTGATTTGTTGGTTCATCCAAGATCAGTAAAGTAGACGGAGTCACCATGAACTTGCAAAAGGAAAGCCTTGCCTGACGAAACAACATACACAAAATTAGTAAATGTACACAAATCGGTAACATTGCTGTATCCTACAGGCAGATAAGAACTACAATAAAAATGCACATTACCTTCTCTCCTCCACTTAAAAACCGAACCTTCCTATCCAGCATGTCATCCCTAAAGTTACAACGACCAAGGAGACCTTTGATGTCATCGATTTTCCAGTCCTCTGCAGCGTCAGCCACAGTATCCAGCACGGTTTTATCTAAATCGAGAACTTCTGCCTGGTAAAAGAGCACATCTTATGAATCTCCGTGGGAAAAATAATATGAATGATTACTTCTCAAATAATGCAGGGCTGGTGGGATTTTGCAGTTTATTCAATAGTACTGTGGCCAAGTGCCTAGCCAGATATTAGTATATTACTTGAACAAACTTGAGAACCATATATTTGAGAAATTATGTACGACAATAAAAAAAATCATCATAAAAGTAGAGAACAACTATTTGAGAAACATTGTGTTACCTGATTCTGCTCAAAATAGTTTGGCAGCACATTATGCTCCCCAAGAATCACTTCACCTTCTTGTGGTTTCTCCATTCCCAAAGCAAGTTTCAGTAATGTGCTCTTTCCACATCCGTTGGGGCCAATGATGGCTATTTTTTCTCCTCTCTCGACTATCAGGTTAGCATTGTTGAACAATGTCTGGACATAATATCAAAACAATAAGGAAACTTAATAAGTGTTAAAGTACAGAGTGCAGAATGCCACTTCGTTAATGAAAGAGAAAGGCTCGAAAGAATTTGGTATGGAAATATATAATAATGCTGACCTTATCCCCAAATCCAAATTTGAGATTGTTTATTGCTAACACAGTTCTGCCGCTTCTCCCACGCTCAGGAAACCTGATCTTTAACTGCTTTCTTTGGAAAGGTTTCTCTATCAACCCTTCTTTCTCAAGCTTTTCCAATTTCTATTGTTTCAAACAGGAAAAATCTTAGCAAACACAGGAAAAGTAAGCAATAATAGAGTATACAAACAGTGATTGAAAATACAAATATTAATCACATTGATTTGATGCAAGCAACAAACATGCAATTCATGTAGTTACCTTCTGCTCACTTGAAGCACGCCCTGAGCTAGCTCCAGCCCCAAGCCGAGCTATCAGATCCTTTGTGTGTTCAATCTCCTTCTGCTGCTTCTCCCACGCTGCGCGCTGAGTTTCCACCCATATCGCCTTTTCTAGAACATATTCTGAATAGTTACCCTTATATGTTTTTGAGACGCCAAATTCAGTCTCTACTATCTTCGTACAACACTGATCAAGGAAAGCCCTGTCATGAGATATGATGACCATCGGCACATCCTGCGTCTTAAGGTAGCTCTCGAGCCACTCAATGGTGTCCAAATCGACGTGATTTGTGGGCTCATCAAGTAGAAGCAAATCAGGATCCTGGACGTAATCAAAATTGATGAGTCAAATGAACACAAAATGGAATTTTATACTTGGCAAGCTAGAACCAAACCAATTTCCATCCAACAATCTGAAAATCCTATTTAAATTCATTGCAAGTGGTGAAATGCCATTCAATTCCTTTCGATTTGTAGTTCACATAAAAACGCTTTAAGTTGTCTAACATTCTCAACAATCCTTATTCCTATGTGTAAACTCAATTTTTAATTATACCTGAAGAAGTATCTTGCCCAGCGACATCCTCATCTTCCACCCGCCGCTGAAGGATGCTACCAGGCGGTCAGCGTCCTCCGGAACGAAGCCGAGCTCAGGCATGAGCTTCTGAATCTTGACCTCCACCATGCCCAGGTCGACGTCCTGCGACTGCCGCTGCAGCAGGTCGAGCTCGTCGAGGAGTCTCCCCATGAGGTCCATATCCTCGGTGGCCTGCTCGAGAGCCGCCTGCACCTGGTCGAGGCGGTCCTTGACGCCCATCTCCTCCTGGAAGGCGCTGAGGAACTCCTCCCTGACGGTACGGGAGGCCTTGACCTCGAATTCCTGGCTGAGGAAGGCGATCTTCATGTTCTCCTTGGCCTTGACGACGTTGCCGCCGTCAGGCTCCTCGAGGCCGGCGATGATGCGGAGCTGGGTGGTCTTTCCGGCGCCGTTGACGCCGACAAGCCCCACCTTCTCCCCACGCTGCACCTCCCAGGACACGTCCTTCAGGACGGTCACCCCCTTGTATGACTTGGAGATGTTCTCCAGCCGCACCCCCGATGGGATGCTCGACGCGCCGCTGTTCGACCGCTTCTTCCTGGACCCCGAGCCAGACGCGGCGTTGGCAGAGTCATCGGAGAAGAGGGCTGAGAGGTCCTGGTTTGCATTCCCCTCAGAAGTGGTGGTGGCGGAGGAGGATGGAGAGGTGGTGAGGCGGCAGTGGATTGGGGAAAGACGGCGGTGGCGGCGGGAGGGGAGAGATGGGGATGGGAGAAAGGGGGCGTGAGGGTGGAGGGAGGAGTGGAGGAGCTTGGCGGAGAGGACGTCCATGGTGGCCATGGAATTCTCGGGAGTCCGGGAGTCCTCTGCTCTCCCTCTGGTTTCGGGTGTGGAGTGTGGAGGGAGAGAGGCCACACAAACCCGAGAGAGGGGAATGTATGGGTGAGGGAAGAAGAGGAGATCAAAAGTAATTTCGTTTTTCTTTTCGGTCGAAAATTCAGGTGATTTTTTGGGGGAGAGGAGGAGTTTGAATTTCGAGCCATTTATACTTTCCTCCCAATACTACGGAAGAAGTTTTGTCATTCAGATGGCCTTCTTTGTTTGTTGTGGAAAATGTTTTTTTTTTGTAAGGAAGGAGAGAGTTATAAAGTTTACCAAAAACTCAAAAGGCAAAGAATATTTTAGGCATCTCTTATTTGGGGTTTTCCCCACCAAAACCATTGGTTACCAATCATAGTTTTTTAGGCATCTCAAGTGCTCAGGATGTTTAGAATTAGATGTTGCAGTATTTAGACAAATCTGTGACAACTAATTCAGGACACGAGACTAGTCGAGATATTCTTAATACATCTCACAGCCCCTTTGATCCAAAGGGAACTACATATAAATTTTGGAGAACTTTTTCTACGAGCCTTGTTTAGTTTGTAGGATTGCAAATCATAAGGGAACCACCTAGTATGAGAATGTCATACGTTTTACAACAACTATGATATGCACCTAAACGTTCAACAATGTTTTTGCATTGTCGTGTGTTGCAGACTTGCAGCCATATAATTTCTCTAATTTCTATTGTAATTTTCAACATTTTTGATTCATGTAAGATTTACACAAGACATTTGAATAATAAGCTTTTCCTACTACTGTATTTCTAAGAACCACGGGACGACAAAAAGCCCTAACCAATAAGTGTGATCTTGATTACGAAACCAACAAAGCCTAACCTAAATTTGAAGAGAAGAAAATGTGAGAAACCAACTCTTTTCCAGTTTAGAATGTTGCGGGAGTACATCACCCATCGAGAATATATCTACTAATACCACATGTCGACGTCTAATCTGCCATCCAGATACGCGTCCGAGAAGCTCAGTTTAATCTCCGTCCGGTACCGTGAGTTGCCAGTTTTATCACCGACCCCACACCACATGCAACTGGTACTGCGGTACTACAGCTGCCGTCTCCTCACTTTTTGTTTTTGCCACGATCAGCACAGTTTGGGCACGCCCCGTCTCCTCGCCTTTTTATTTCCATCCATGCGGTTTGGGTACGGATAGAATAGGAATACTTCCTCTGACTCATATTAGTTGGCTTAGATTTGTCTAGATTCGACTATATCTAGATATGATTTATTATTAGACTAGACCATGATAGCGCGCGTTGCCGCGTCTGTCCATTTTATGATATAATGACAGGAGTGCGTATTAATATAGAGGTAGAAAAAATGAGTGATCAAATTTTCTAAATAATATTCTACTTATTTTATGATGGTTGGTTATTTCTTTTCATCAAATAAATAACAGTAGGAAGAAACAAAAGTTCTAGAAAGCTAACATTTTAGCAAGCCGAGAGAGGACAAATTGAAGGGACTTTCCGTTCTTCAAGAGGCAAACACATTTTCTGGGATATATAATTACCGGATAAAAGAAACAGTTGCATAAATAAGATGATGAGACTTAACTTCGTATGGGAATTAAATACATTGCTTGGAACTAACTTGATGCCTTAATTTAAACATAAATTTTGTATGTACCTTCAAGTCTACATCGAATGCACAAGGTGTATAATAGCACACCTAAAAAGGTGCAGCCCCTAAATTTTGGTTAACTCCAGCCAACTGAATTAGTTGGATAGTAATTAAGCACATTTGATATAATGACCAAAATAAGCTAAAAATAGTTGATGTTAGGTTGGGATAGCTACTTCATTTAAGTGTCAGAGCACATAAGTAGACTTTCACCTGCCCGAATCTTTGATTTAAGATGTAAATTTCAGTGGGGAATAGTTAAATTGGCAACGCAATTTCAAGGCATCTTGGGCAGACCATTTGTATTTGCAATCCTAGCTCCAGTTCATTTCAGAAGAATAATATTGTGCTTCCAAATGAAATGAATAATCTGTACAGAGTGAATTAACATTTATTTGTTTTAATGGATAAGTAAAACCTACGTGCCTCACAAAAAAAGACAATAATTCATAGTTGATGATAGACATGCCAACAGGATAATAAGCGTATAGGATAATTTGAACCAGCAACATAAACATCAAAAATTTATCTGCAAAAGAGGAACAATAATAATGTCTCTCCCCTTCTTTGAAACATTCTCATTATCTCATAGTTGGCCTTCTGATAGGTGAGCAGGAAAAAGGAACTAATTAGCTCCAAGATAACTCGGTGCGTCACTCTTGTTGTAATCTGCCTGCCAAAGATCATAATTTTACAATTTGCTAGTAGGAGTAGATACAAACCATGCAGGACTAAATTTTGTGACCAGAAGGTGAGGCAGATTATAGAGCGCCAAGGCACATATATAGGTTTAAAACAAGGCATGTACTCTTGCGTTGGCGAGCCGCTGCAACAGCTACCTCCTCGTCCTCCTTTGTGTCATCGGGCCATTGACGGCGGTGCCAGCTGCTCCTACTCCTCGCGCACTGTCGAGAAGAAGGCCATGAAGTCAACATGCTTCTGTATTGAATCTAGGTAATAAGGCCTCCCTGGTGCTTGCTTTGCCTTGCCAGATTTTTCACCGGCAGGTCAATCTCTCATTCTTGGGGCAGTTGCTGGAATTTTTGTTCAAATTGTATTAAATATGGTGTTCTTTAAGAAAATATCAGTCAAATAATTGTCCACTCTTAACCTCCGTCTTATATCTGTCAAAAAAGCAATGGATATCGTTGAGATTTTTGTAACCAGATTGAACATACAACTTGAACCTCAAGATCAAACCATAGGAATAGAATTGTTCGGAAAAAAAAACACATAGAAATAGAGCAGGAGGTGAGTGAGTCCCCAGTCTGAATCTATATGGTGGATCCACACCAACCGCATGAGGCTGGCTACCTAGGCAAAAACCATGCCCTCTGATTCTCTGAACTTGATCGTTCAGCGGTGCTCCTTGCTGCCCGTAAAAAAAACTGGTGCTCCTCGCCTCCTCCGGTGTGTGTGTGCGTGCCAAAAAAAACTAAAAGCATATTACACCACCATGTTTATAGCGCTGTTAGTGGTAGTAACACAACACGGAGAGATAAACATGAGCATGAAAAATACACCTAGGTGCGAGTCGCTCCATCTGATTCGACATTTTGCCCATCGCCTCCAGGATCACTCGGGTCTGCGCAGAAGGTTTGGTGGACGCCGTGCTACGGGAAAAGGGGGAATCAAACCTCAAAATCAAATCCATGGAAAATTCAATAGTACATGACTCAGTACGACCGTACCTATGGACCAGAAGCATCTCACCAATCGGCATTGAATCAAACCTGGAGCTACCCTCGCACACCCACCTTCTCTGATGCCTCACCAACACCCGTGAGTAAGAGCTAGGGTGTTGGCTCTACCATGTCCATCGCCCCATCAGAGAGAGGAGACGGAAGGAAGAGGGCCAAAAGATCATGGGAAACGAAGCATATATAATCATAGGCGCATAAAGTAGGTCGATGAGACAGTAACGTACATTAGGGATGTAGACGGACGTCCGCATAGACATCCGAACCTGTCCGTGTCATCTATTTTATTGCTAATCAATATTGACTCGTTAATCAATTTGTGCCATGCATTTGATTACACGGCTGTCCGTCACGCCCGGCAGACAAGCGGACTGCATCCCTAACGTACATCCATTAATCGCTGCAGGCGAGTGGCGCAAATAAGTGCTTGCTTCAATGCCGGTTTCAATCCCCTGCGGCTGATCACTCGGCGCCGCAGTGTCTATTCGCCTCTCCGTGCCGCATCATGTGCGGAGGACTAAATGTTGTGCAAGGAGACCCCAACAATCGGCGAGTCCAACATCGGCCCAGATCGGTGATGGCATTTCTCCAATGGGCAATACTTTTTTGTCGTCCCATCAGGCTGAAGTGGCCTCAAGTACCTATCGGCCAGTTTGAAGGATTTTTTTTTGGCCCAATTAACAAGAGAATGCCCAAGTCAGCCTGCAGAGCAGCGGCCCTAATAACGTTGGGCAGGCTTTTGACGTGAGTTACTGTGGGAACGGTTCCAGCGTCGACAATGGAGATCTGGACCATTCATGTGCATAATCGGATGGTTAAGGACACAAAATCGTTGTGAGTGCTCCTAGGTGGCTAAGTTTTACTATTTCTTAATACACCGTATCTTGACAAATTTGTTGGGTGGGAGGGAGTATATTAAACACATTTAGAGACAAAGATTCTTGTAAATTTAAACCAACTATGGAAAAAATACAAATATTTTTTAGACTAGTGAGGATTTATGAAAACATGACCGAAACAATGAAATATGAAATTTGCACAAATTTATGAAAAGTGACTGAAAAATGTAGAATTATGAAATGGGAAAAACTCGTGAAACGTGACTGAAATATGTGAAACGCGACAGAAATTTTATGAAACGCTAATGAAATTTTGTGAAATTGCAAAATTAAGAAACATGACTGAAAATTATGAAACACGATAGAAATTGTGAAACGGTACTGAAATTTTGTGAAACAAGACTAAAATTTTGTAAAAGGCGACTAGCAATTATGAACCATGAGTGAAATTGTGAAACATGATTAAAATTTTGTGAAACATGACCGGCATCGTGATACTACAAATTATGAAACATGAATGAAAATTATAAAACATGGATGAAAATTATGAAACACGATTGCAATTGTGAAACGTGATAGAAATTTGATTCCGTGCTCTTACATCTTTTTCGGGTTTTTCCCAACTGTTGACGAGTTTGTGGATCATTATTGAAACAAGACTAACTTTATGAAACAAACTGAAACATCATTGAAATTATTTTTGAAAATATGAAACATGAATGAAACCACTACAAATTAATGAAACAAGTACATATTTATAAAACCAAATTAGAACATGTGAAACAAGACTGGAACTAGATAAAATCCTAGACTGAAACATGTGGAACAAGAGAAGCTAGATTACATCTGGACTGAAACCAAATTGGAACATGTGAAACAAGATTGAAATTAGATTAAATGTAGACTGAAACATGTGAAATCAATCCACCAAATTTTATTTTGTTCCGTATCTGGTTAATTTTTTCACATCATGTTCATTTTGTTTCACATATCTCCACTTCAGTTGCAATAAATATAGCCCTAGCAAAATCATCAATTACACAACATTTTAGAATGATCTCAGAAAATTCGGCTGGGCTAAGAACGAGAAGCGAAGAATCAGTGGTTGCTTTCTATACGTCATCTGAAATGCTTGGTAACAAAGAAATAAAAGGATCTTCACTAGCAGTCGATTAACTTACGTGGAGGTGGCTGAAATCGCGAGGGAAGACATCATGCAACGCGCACGTGCTTTTGCGGCTTTCGGACCCACTATTCCCGCCGAGTCGGACTAGGCTGTTTTTGTTTTTTTTCTTGGGGGTTTTTCCAGCATGTTTTTCTCCTCCTTAAAAACATGCCTTATCTGTAACGTTGGATTTGGTTTCCTCTTTCTAATTGAAAAGGTAGAGCTCTTGTCGGTTGCTCCAAAAAATATCCCAATTGTGAGTGTTCACAAGATATGTGTACATAATACCTAAAATTTTCAGCACCAAATTCAAAAAATATGCTAAAAACAAAAATGACAAACCCAACATGAATAGTGTCACAAAAAAGACAAAATTATAAAACGCACTATTCACATGTTAATTTGTCTTTTTCTTCTCCGTGGGTGTTTCACATTTGGTTCTAGAAATTTTAGAGATTGTAAACACAATACATATTGTGCACAATCATAACTTTTTTCAGAAAAAATTTGAAACTTAAAAATGTAATTTTAGGGAATAATATCATTGTATCATATAAAGACCGATATCACCGGATATCTTCTCATCACCCGTCCTCATTGCTATCTCGAAACAAATACGAGTAGTAATCATTCTGTTCTACAATACAAGACATCTAAATTTAGTCAAAAGTCAACAAATTTTTAAGTCAGGGGGCGCGACTAAGTCGGGGGGAACCCTAGATCACGCGCTGCCAAGCACCTCCATCCCCCCTCCCTCGCCGCTGCCAGGAGAGCGTGGCTAGGCGAAGCCCGACCGGCGCCGGCGAGGCCTCCTCATCTTCTCTCTCGGAAAGACACACGCGGGCATGCTCCTCCGGGCCAGGATATGGCGTTGGCGTCGACTAACATGGCGAAGACGCTCGAGCTCGGCTTGTAGTGGCGACGCGGCAGGCAGCAAGGTAGTGGCCGTTCCTGGGGTCAGCGAGGGTCGTGGTTGGCACTGGCCGCGGGCGGCTACCTCTACAACGACAGGTAAAGGGTGGAGCGATGGTGGTGTAATGTTTGGTCCCGCTCAACGGCGCGGTGACACGGCGCTCAACGGCCAGCAAAGTTGAGGTTCATCTTGGCGGCGATCCGTCGCGGATGGGTGGCGATGCCTACTACTTGGTGGCGGGGTGTCATGATAGTTGAGCACGGTCGGTGGCGCCCTCCTAGCCCAAATCTAGGACCTTTGGGCCCCATCTGGGCTTGGGAGGGTCGCCTTAATGCGGTGGTAATGCCCCTGGTGGATGCAGGAGCAGGGACTGGTGCCAGGGTGGCGGAAAACAGTGGTGTTCTTGCTGCAGTGCGGTGGTAGGGCTTTACGGGCCCAATTCAGGCTTGGTTGGGCCAGTAAGGGTCTAGCGTGCCCTCCTCCTGCATCTGGTCGACTACTGCCACAACGTTGGAGGTTGTTCCCTCCCACGTGCTACTATACTATAGCCCCTCGCCGGGTTTCCTTCTCTCTCGATCTTATCAGCCTCGCAACACGGGTCACGGTGAGACGAATGTGGTGATTGCAAGACCGTGATGGCGTGTGTTGGTGGGTGGCAAGCTTGGTGGAGCACTACAGATCGTCCGGGGGTGTGGTTTTTGGGGGGTCAGGAGATATCCATGTCGTCTCGGCACCGACGCGGTGGCGCCTGCGGGTGTCACCGTCCTTCCTGAAGGGCATTGGGTGTACCTCTTTCCCACCTCTCGCAGCGTACTGGGGGAACCCTAGGACCAGTCCGAGCAGCATCGCCGTCGTCTTTATTTTCCTTCTTAGAGGTGTTGCTTGGTACGCAGCGCTTCGGAGTGCTAAGAGTGTGGTGGGAATACTCCGAAGGACACATCGATTGCAAGCCATCTTTGTTTCCATCGAGCCACTATTGTCGGTATTGTTTTCTCTTCTTTTGACATGATTTCTGCCATTTGCCCAACTAGTGGTTTTGAAGTTGTATCTGATGGTTGCTATATTAATATAGTAGGACGAGAGGCTGTCTCGAGGAGTAAAATATAAACATCTAGAATACTAAATTTAAATAGACTCGCCATAGAATATAGTTTCACAGTGTACTTTGTATTTTAGAACAGTGGGAATACTATGACGTTGCGATTTTGTTAATTTTGGGAAGCCACGCACGCACCAAAAAAAGGCACGCAGTCACCAAATAAGATCGTTCCCCTGTTCACAAAAGTCACATGGAGTGAAGTTGTTTGACGTACATCAACAACGATTGTCTGCCGTACGTGTTGCCATCTTGCTACGCATACCTGAGAAGGGAAGGAAAACTTTTGTTTGTAGCTCTCGCTCGTCGGAGGAAGACGACGACGCCACATCGCCATGCATGGGTGGGTCGCCAACCGGGCCGGGCGTGTGGCCGTCCACGGTCCACGGACGGAATCCTGCGGGCCCCCGAGCGCACAATAGGTAACGACCCACGTGTCAACTGGTACTGGTAGTTCTCTAGTGATGTTAAGATAATTTGCTGAAGTGATAGCCAGTACGGCAGTACCGGCTCACACACGTGCGCTCACGTCGCTTATTTATTTTTCGAGAATTTCTGGCAATTATTGTGTAATTGTATAGTTGCATCATTAATTTGGAAAGCTCTTTCTAAAATTCTTGATCTAGAGATCAGTATTGATTATGAGTCTATTGCTAGATGTTGGTTACAATATGGCAGGAGGCGGCGGCAAACCCATGTAGGGTTCCTTCCTGCCGGCGACGCCACCGGTCCGTCTCGTCTCCGACGGTCTTAGGGTCTTGGAGGCGTGGCGGACCACGGCCTCTCGCCGGCGGAAGGTTTTGGTGTTTTGTTTAGATTATTTTCAGTGTCTTCTTTAGGATGTTGAGGCGGCAGCTACGTCCTGAGGTCAGAATAAGGTTCTTCCCGCTCTATCCTCGTTTCGGTGGTGCGTCTAGCATCAGTGGAGGGCGCGTGGAGTCATCTGTCCGACGGATTTCTTGGGATCCGGTCGTTTTTTATACGTGTGTTTTGAGGTCAGTCTCTTCCGATCTACGTTGTTTATCTTCGACGATGGTTGCTGCTTTAGTGTGCTGGTCCTTTGGGTCTTAGCACGACGACTTCCCGTCTATCTACTACAACAAGCTCTACTATGACAAGCTTTGCCCGGCTCCGGTGATGGAGGGGCGAGGACGGCGGCGCGCCTTCGGCTCGTGCTAGTGTCTATAATCGTCGCTAGGGGGTCCAATGTACTCCTGTTGATAATTATTAATAGATCGGTGGAATTTCGCATAAAAAAGAAATATGGTGTAGAGATTCTCATATATATATATATATATATATATATATATATATATATATATATATATATGCAAAAATAACTGAGACACCATGGTGCCTAGACACCGTACGTGATACGTACATTTTTTGCCATGACATGTACCTACCTGAAGATATGCATACCTAAGTTAGACATACCTAAAATATGCATACTAAAATTACATATACCTTTAGGTATGCATACCTAAGATGTGCATACCCCGCATACATGTGTATATATGCAACTTGAGTACGTACACCTTAGGTATGCATACCGTGGGTATGTATATATTATATACGTATATCTTAGGTATTCACACCTTAGATATGTAAAATTTGGTTACGTACACTCACAGATATATACGAATTTGAAAAAAATACAAGTATAGTGCTCGGCACCATGGTGGTGCAGTGAATATGATTTCTATCGTAGTCTTAATGTTTTATGTTATCTCTAGAGTAAAATGTGCTGGGCCAATTGAGGAAAAATCTTATTTTTTTAGAATAAATTGTGGAACACTCGGGGCCTAAAGCCCCCTCCCCCTCCCAAACAGCTATGGGGTGTGTCCGGCGCCCAAAATCGTGCTTAGACGGCCCTCAATTCTAAAATGGCCTCGTTGCTGCCCATTTAGTTATCCGGCATCCGGGGCCAAACCCAATCCATGAAGGACGAGCGAGGGCACTAGATGGGTGTGTTTTGGTGGCAAGGAGGGCGAGAAGAAGACGTGTGAAGCGGTTGCTCGCTGTGAGCCAACCGAGTCGGCGCATGCAGACCGGCCGGTCCGTCTTCCTCTCGCTGACCGTGCCACGCGTTAATGGTGCTGCTCATCGTGGCGGCCTTTGCAACAACGACAGGAGAGCAGACGACGTGTCTCGTCGCCACCTCACATCTTCCAGAGGCATCACACGCCTTCTTTTCCCGCCTCGACGCCTCCTTTTTCCCGCCAGCGGCCATCTACCGCTATAAAAAAGGCCCTCCCTCATCGTCGTTTCGTCATCTCCTTCCTTGCTGCCATATTGTCACCTGCTTCCTCCCCTTCTTCCCCTAGCCCATCCCACCCCCGAGCACGTGGAGAGGTTCGACAAAGATGGCGCCGCAGCGAACGACTTCGGGCGGCGCTGGCTGCTCATCCACGAGGCGCATGCGTTGTGTGAAGCGGGTGTCGAGTTTCGTTGGACATGCGATGTTCGACGAACTAGGTGTTGAGTGTCGGCAGCCTGCCGGTCCCGCCCATGCCGGTCGGAGGCGGTGCACACGACGGCCATCTACGAGCAGTACTTGGGCGTCCTCTTGCTAGAGCAGAGGAACGATCCCCAGTTCCATCCCGACAACAACCGCGTGTGGTTGGCATTCTTCGCGCCGCAGCGGGAGGACCTCATCGATGCGTACGGTGGCCCCGACACCCCATCGCCCAAAAACAACAGTGAAGGCCATCGCTGGTGGTGGAGTGCCCTTGGCATGACGCTCGCCTGGGTGCTCCACCACATTGCCAGCGGGAACAACCCGTCCTTGATGATGCCACCACCATAGCCACGACATCCACGACAACGATGGGAGCAATGTCGTCAGGTGTTCGGTTCTTCGAGGTCTTCATCGTCAAGATCCTCGTCATCGGAGGCACGCCACTCCCCCTACTCCACGTTGCCGCCTGATACATGTAAAATGTATACATGAATTTTATAGTTTATTGACACATATTCTCATGTATTTACATCTTTTACATTGATTTTGGGGATTTTCTAAGCAATCACCTCTCTTCTGGTTCTAACTCTGTCTGATAGAAAATACCTTATGTTAGTATTTTTGACAATATAGGAGCTACGGGACTCTAAAAAGGGCAAGGCCAGCATGCTTCAGAATTTTCGAGGAGCATCTAGCGGGCCACTACTAGGAAAAACCCTACTCGAGGCGCACCATAAATCCCATTCGAGGCGCATCCGCGCCGCTAGTATTTTTACTCGAGGCGCATCTGATATGCGACGTGTATACCCTACACATGCGAGGCGCATCTGATATGCGTCGTGTATACCCTACATATGCGAGGCGCATATCGATATGCGTATCATATAAATATATACAAGGCGTATACGTCTCGCATATGTAGGGTATACATGACGCATATCACATGAGCCTTGCGTATATTTGACAGGTGTGCCTCGCATATATTTGACAAACGTGTCTCCAATAGTCTTACAGATGCGCCTCAAATGTTATTTTCGAAATTTAAGTTTTACAGATCCACATTACAGTCCAAAATACAGTACACATGTATTATATAGTTCAGAATATAGTATAAATAACACAGAATTTTCAGAAAGTTGCAATTGGCAAAACATAGTAGAACCAACACGAATACAAGTACATCACACATCAACTTGAATTAATCCGCGACATACAAGTTCATACATCAACTAGAACCAACTAGTACATCACACAACACCAATAAACGTGTGCCAAGTTCACATCTCTCGGGACCGAGCACAAGTTCACAATCACATTAAAACTACACGACGGAGCTCTCTAGGTGAAGTAGAGCACACAACCTACCATGAAGAGCAAGGTGGTGATCATGACGAAGTTCCTCCACTTCTTCCTCCCGTACTTCCTCCACTTCTCTTCTACCACCTCTCCATTCTTGCAACCTTTGTAGCTGTTGCTCAAGAAGTTGTTCACTTGCTTCTAGCAGTCTTCCCACTCCCCGTACACACCTGGAACCCTACCGATGTACACAACATAACACTTCTTCGACATCTCATGTACACAAGATAGATGATATTAGCTATGTCAGCGAAAAGCAATAGCAGTTCACAAGATAAAATCATGCATATATATGGGTGCCTCATACTTAGGTTGGTCGCTGATGGATCTGGTGTGGCAAGTAGAGGATTCACAAATTACAAGTCTACTTGGCACACCAGATCCAGTAGCGGTATAGTCACACACATAGTACCACAACACGTTTTAATCATCGGCATTTCGAAGAAAGACAAAAAAGCAAACCAAGAATGACTTGGATTTGCCTCATATTTAGGTTGGTCATGAAAATAACAATGCCGCTGATGGATCCGGTGTGGCAAGTAGAGGATGCACAAATTACAAGTCTACTTGGCACACCAGATCTAGCAGCGGTATAGTCATACACATGGTGCCACAACACGTTTTAATTATCGGCATTTCGAAAAAAGACAGAAAGCATACCAAGAAGTAGGGCAGCAATAACGAATGAAAAGCAACATATGACCAAGCACTAAAATAGTTCATAACACAAATAACTAGTGTCGCTCAGAATCAAGTTCAACGATTTACGAAACATACTCTAGAGGTTGCTAGGCAAGTTAACATAGGGATAAAGTTTACAACACAAGTTCGGAACTTACAACTAGCTAAGAAACATCGAGACTTCTTCGGCTGATGAGTCGTCTCGAGGATATTGGTGAAGCCCCGTTTAGCTCTTTTCGCTAATGTCATGAACGTCCTACCATCACCCTGCTTCGCTAAGAGTTCATCTATCTCCTTGTTGCGCGGTGGATTGCCGCCATAGAAGGGTCCCCCAGATTTTATGACTTGTTGATGCACGATTGTCAAGATCTCCTCCTGGATCTTGAAGAAATACATCCTGAGGTTTTGATACTGTATACGTTCAAGATCTTCAGCCCACCTTCGGAGATCAGATGACAAAGCGCTATTATGTTGGTCCCATACGAACGCCTTCACTTGTAGGTTTGGCATCGCTTGGACCATGTGTTGGTATCAAGGTTTGTCCATTGGCATCGCTTGGACCATGGGTTGGTCTCAAGGTTGAAATATAAGAAGAAATGTCCAAGGGTGTGCCCATTGGAATCTTGTTGAAGAAGAAGGAGATGAAGATCAATATCAAGTATGTCTTGAAGAAGAAGAAGAACAAGAAGATGGACTTGCTCATGGCCATCTTTAATACATCATCAAGAAATGAAGTGCAAGCTCAAGGTGCGCCTTATCTAGAAGATCTCACGCTTGGAGCTTGCCATCCTCGGTGATCATGGAGTGATGAAGACAAGTTCAAAGAAGAGGTTTCCCCATGGAGTATGGGGGAGCATTTCTCAAGTATTCATCAAGCAAGAGAAAGCAAGGTAACCAAGAAAGGCATTCCATCTTGAGAAGGACAAGACGTTCTACATCAAGCTCAAGTGGAATGCTTAAGGCAAAGGTATGATCTTGATAGGCTTTCTATTTTACCGGTATCTTGTAGTGTTGGGAGACCGGGTTTAGGATAGATAGCCATACTATCAAGAGGGGCTCTCGAGCAAGTGCTCGATTGTATCCTTCGGAGAGAGCTCAAACCTTTGCATACATAGCATCATCTTTCTTGGTTGTTGTTTGGTTCTTGTCCATGTGAGGATCTAGAGCTTGTGGTTATCTTCATAACAAGCCCTAGTTCATCAAAAACGAATTTCCCTAATATATGTTTTTGCGGTTTTGATCTTGCGGGTTTTCCGACTCCACGCCTTGGGAGATATCTCACATATATATTCATGGTATTTTATCCCTTGGTGATACCCAATATTGTATTCTACTCGTCGTTATCTTTCCAACGAAATTGGTTTCATCTCGTTTGGAGTTCGGATGCAAAAGGTGTGGCAGTTCTGGTTCTGAAGGTTTTCTGTGACTGGTAGTACCTCCGGGCCACCGGTAGTACCGCTAGGGCATTTTGACGCCGGTAGTACTGGTGTTAATTTTGGTAGTACCGGTGTCTTTCGTTTCGCCATTTTGTAACCGTTGTAAGGGCGCTGGCGGTAGTATCGCCCACCAGCGGTACTACCGGCCGTGCACGAAACCGTGAGTAACAGCCAGATCGGGGAGCCCTTTAAAAGGAGCTCCCATTCGTGGGCTTACTTGTTTTTCTTGGTTTTGGCCTTCTCTCTCTCCTCCATGGTTGATCTTGAAGAGCTTGCCCTCTCCCTTTCCCTTTCTATGATTCTTGCATCTTTTTGAGAGATTTGAGAGAGGAGACCTAGATCTACAAGCCCCACCAAACCAAATCCCTTCTTTGTGAAGGAATCCTTGGGATCTAGATCTTGTAGAGTTTTGTGTTATCCTCTTGTGTTCTTCCTCTCTTATTCCCCCAATAGCTTTTGGGGCTTTGGTGGAATTTGAGAGAGAAGGACTTGCCTCCTGCATTTGGTGCATAGGTTTGAGTTCTCCTCGAAGATTCGGCGAGTTCAAGCTCTTGGGCTTGTTTCTCTTGGGTTCTTGGAACCCTAGACGGTTGTGTGGAGTTGTGGTGTGTTCTTGGGGCTCCAATTGAGTTGTGGAGGTTCCCCAAGCTTGTTGTCCTATTGTGACATTGTGGAGCCTTTGTGGCGTTTCTTGGGAGCCCTCCAATTGAGTTGTGGAGATTGCCCCAATCCTTGTACGGGTTCAATGACCATCCTCAATTGTCCCATAGTGGAACGTGGGTAGGCCTTTGTGGCGAGCTCACAGGAAAATAGGGTGAGACTTTTGTGGCATCGGTGTGTTGCGTGCCTTCGCATCTTAGGGTGAGGCCTTGTGTAGCGTTGGGTGAGCATCAAGCCACCACACCTCAAGGTGAGCCATTTGTGGCGTTCGAAGTACATTGCGCCACCGCTCCTCTCCAACAGAGACGTAGCTTCTTTGAAAGTGAACTTCGGGAAACAAATCATCGTCTCCACGTCCATCAGTTATCTCTCAATCGAGCCCTTTACTTATGCAATTTACTTTGTGATAGCCATCGTGCTTGAAATATTATATCTTTCTATCACCTTGTTGTTTTTCTTGCTTATCATAGGTTGTTGCTGCACTTAGTGAACCTAGTGAATATAGCTTTTGGCTTGATAAATTAAACGTTAAGTTTTATTCCGCATTTATTAGAGCCTAACTCGTAATAATTTTAAAACGCCTATTCACCCCCCTCTAGGCAATGTCCATTTCCCTTTCACAATCCTTTTAATTTTAAATGAAAATTGAGAAGTTCATTTAGTTCATTCAAACAAACATAACAAAATTCATCTTAGCTAGCACTACAATACCTAATAAGATCAAAGTATTAACCCACACCAGCATATAATTCTTTAGTGCATAGACAATTTAATTAACCATAAAACTGTGAGTGAGAGAGAGGAGGGCTAAGAACAAACAAGAACATGAAGTCACTAGCACTAGCTAGGCTAGCAATATGGGCATCCTCTTCACACAGGAACACCACAATTTCTTAAGCATAGCTGTGAGCACAACCAAAACCATAGGATCCAGAGCTTCAGTTAATACAGTAAACAAGTAAAAATTCAACTCAATTTAACACTAAATCTCCGTATGTTAAACAATGACAAAGAATACTTCAGTTATAAATCAAACATGATGCACTCATACTATAAAAGCATTAGTGAAACACTATTAATCCATCGCAGGGAACTTATTACTACATTCAAATGCAGGCAACTTGACAACTAACTAAGATATATCTAATAGTTGATTTTGCTAATTTAGGCATCTACATCATAGGGGAAAGGTTTCAGCCTCAGTCTAGATGATTTCCCAGTACTTGGCTTCAAAAACTCTGCTTCAAAGAGTCAACAAGGTGAAGAACTGCAACATTTCATTTGTTTTGTACAATGTCTATTTTTACTTCAGCTATTCACACTATATCGTATCTAAACACGTATTATTGTTTGGCAATAAGTTTTTTGGAGCAAAATAGGTACCCTGCTGGTATTTTACTTGTTTGGACAGATCTATATATTCTGTTAGACTGATATTTTCTATGCTTAAAGCTTTAAAAGATCCATACAATGAATTAGTCTACAACATTTGTTCTCCTTACTCATTTCTTTTGAGCTATAGGATAAAATTCAGGAAGGGGACCAAATGTTGGTTCTAGTATGGTGGCGACACAAGATAACTTAATTTAATTCTTCTAACCTGCATAAGAAAAATACAACATACTTACATGAGCAAGAAATTCAGGCACAGAGGGAGTAGCTGTAGAAATTTAGGCACAAAGCAAGAAAATCCATTGTGCATGAGTTGTGTACCTGCTGCAGACACATGGGAAGGGAGAGGGGAGGGGCGCTCACCTGGAAGTCGGAGACGAGGTAGGTTGGAGACAAGGTAGTCGGCGCACGTCGGATACAAGGTAGTCTCTTCTCCTCCTCCTTCTCGCGGCGGCAGGATCCTCCTTCTCGCGAAGGCGAGGTAGTCACTGCAGGAGGAGCGACGCAGGTGAGCGGCGCAGGAGGAGAGGGGGAGAGGAGGAAAGGTGAAGGGGAGGGGGCGGCTCACCTGCGGACAGCGGACTCGACGGTGTACTAGACGGCGTGCGACGGTTGCGGCAGGAGGTCACTGCACAGGAGGAGCAACGCAGGTGAGCGGCATAGGGGGAGAGAGGGAGAGGGGAAAGGGGAAAGGGGAAAGGGGAAGTGGGAGGGATGGCTCACCTATGGACGACGGACTCGATGGCGTGATCGTGGAAGGCGGACTCGACGGCATGCGGCACGCGGCGGTTGCAGGGGAGGATGTAGGAGAACGAACTGAGAATGAAGGGGGAGAGAGGCGCACGTAGCGTTTGTCTCCTTAGCCATCAACTTACGCGAGATGCATTCTAGGATGCACCTCGTATAACATACATGCGAGACGCATATTGCCAGGATGCATCTCGTATAAGAGTGGACATGTACTCAAAAAACCAGTAGCGCATGTTTGTTCACAAATGATTCGTAGCCCAGTGGCTAGACACCTGACCCTTTGTTCCCTGTACTATTTCTACACAGGTTCCAGTCCCGGTGGCCACCTTTTTTTGGAACTTTTAAAAAACAATTTGAATGTATAAATATTGTCTAAAATTAATATGAACTATAAACATTGTCTAAAAATAGTGTAAATATTTTAAATATTGCCAAAACAATAGAAGTGATAATTAAGAATGTTTACATGATATTCCATCCAATTAGCATACGAGTGATAATTAATAATATGTTGATACATAATATGCCCACACACACACGCGCGACACATCGTGCTTCGTCGGAGTTAGCTAGCATTTCTTAACACTGGTCTTCTTGCCCTTCTTTATCGCGGTTGAATAGGTTATGTCTGGGACGTCTTCACTTCTTCTCTTGAACGGGAGTCCTTTTTTAGGTAGGCTTGTGGTATATGGTGCTAGGTCATCGTATCCATCTTCCGTCTTCGGGTTGTCGTACTGGTCAAAGTCTTGCTTGTTGGCGACTCCATCCATTCCGATGATGTTCCTTTTGCCTCTCCTAACGACAAGCCGACTAGGCTTTGACGGGTCGGTAATGTAGAAGCATTGGTCGACTTTGCTAGCCAAAAACTATGGCTCATTTCTCACGGGTACGTTCGCGCCGGTGGTCTTTGACTTTGGTGGTATAACCATGGTGGTGAAATACCGGTCTTCTTTTTCGACGCTCTTGGCCTACCTAACATGGAACATCGGCACCTTCTCTGTAACATACTCGAGCTCCCATATTTTCTTGATCCTTCTATAGTATCTTTCCAGTACATCGTTGGTGTAGAATATCCTCGTTACCCCTGAGTTCTGGTAATCGCAGTTATTGTCCTTTTCCTCAGTATTGAACATGTATCCATTGATATCGTATGCCTGATAGGTCATCAGGTTGTGCGTGGTGCCCTCTGACAAGGAGAATATGAGTTTATCGTCCTTCGAAGACTCGCCATGTGGTGGATTAGCAAGAACCTTCTCCTTGAACCATTGCGTGAAACCGGAGTTGTGCTCTTTGATCACATCTTCCTCTGTTCTCATGTGGCCCCGGTCAACATACTTCTTCTTGATAAACTCTTTGTGATCATGTCTATATGGATCGACCATCTACAGGTGTTGTAGCGCGGCCAGTTTTGCTCGTTCAAAGTCCTTGGTTCGGTCCTCGGAATTTACATGCTTTGCGCGCTGACCCTCGTGGTGACCCTATCTAGCGAGCCTCCCAAGGTGCTTGTTGAATGGCAGACCAACAAAGGTCTTAGTTTGTAGAAATTTCGAGTAGAAAGAGATGCACTCTTCGGCCAGGAAGCCATTTGCTATGCTTCCATCTGGGCAGGACCTGTTACGAACGTATCCCTTGATGTGTCCATTTAGCCTTTCGAACGGCATCATGCTTCGCCGAAACGGAGGCCTGAGTTGGACGATATCCTCCACGACATGGAGCAGCAGATGAAGCATGATGTCGAAGAATGCCGGAGGGAAGTATATCTCGATCTCACATATTATCACCACGATCTCCTCCTATAGCCTCGTGAGCTGATTAATGTCTATCGACTTCCAAGAGATGACGTCGAAAAAGTTGCAGAGGACAAACAGTGTTTTACGGACGTGCTTGTCCATTATCCCTCGGATCGCAACCGAAAGTACCTGCATCATCAGCATGGCGACATTGTGAGACTTCATCCCACTAAAGCGCTGCTTCGCCTCGTCTAGCCATCTGCTTATCTTCCCCGCGTAGCCGTTTGGAAATTTGACTCTGAGGAGGCACTTCATAAACTGTGTGGCCTTTGCCTTACTTAGAGTGAAGCACACGGCCTTGAGTTTAACTTTGGCCTTCTTGACCTTTTTGCCCTTGCGACGACTATTTTGTGTTTCCGTCTCCTCCTCCTTCGACTGATCATCGGCTTCATCGTCACTAGGTGGTGGTTGAAGGTCCTTCTTGATGCCCATATGCTTCAAGTCGTTCCTTGCCTTCGGCCCATATTTGGTCTTGTCAGTATTAAGGATGGTGGCAAGCAGACTCTCGCCCGCATTCTTCTTGATATGCATAAGATCAAGGCTATGAGGCATGCGGAGGAGCTTCCAGTATGGCAAGTCCCAGAAAACATACCTCGCCTTCCAAACCCTCAACAGCGGCTCTGGCTTCTTTTGGTTTTTTCCCGGTGCATGGCACTCTTTCCAGTTTTTCAATAGCTCATCGATTTCTATGCCGCTCCTCTAGTCTGGGATTCCTCGGAGCTCGACTGTCCCATCGAACATATGTCCTTTCTTTCTCTAGGAGTGATTCTTGGGAAGCCACCTTCGAGACCCCCGAAACACGGTTTTCCTAGACCCAGGATCTTTCTGTAGCTGGCTATACGTTGTATTATCCTTGCACCTAACGCACCCAAAGAATCCTTAGACCACATGCCCCGAGAAGTATTCGTAACTAGGATAGTCTTGCACCGTCGTGATCACCTCCGCTCTCATATTGAAATAGCCTTGTGCGGGGGCGTCCCACGTACGAGCTATATCTTTCCATAGTGTGGCCAACTCCTCTTTCAACAACATGAGATACATATTGATGTTCGTACCAGGTTGTTTTGGCTCTTGAACTAGCATACTCATGGTTACGTACTTCTTCTTCATGCACAGCCAGGGGGAGGTTGTAGATCCATACAAATACGGGTCAGGTGCTATGTGTGCTGCTCTAGCTTGCGAACAGATTGAGTCCGTCATTTCTCATGCCCAGCCTGAGGTTCCTTGAGTCTTTCCCGAACCATCGGTAATATTCGAGGTCCAACGCCTTCCACTGGCTAGCATCCGAAGGGTGCCTCAACATTTCCTCCTTTTCCAGATCTCCGTCTTCTGGCCTCTTTCTTTTTGCGTGCCAGTGCATGAGTTGTGCTTCCTTAGGGTCCATGAAATACCGCTGCAGACGAGGAGTTAGAGGAAAGTACCACACAAGTTTTCTAGGAGCTTTCTTGGTCCCTCTCTTGTATCGAGAGGTCTTGCACACCGGACATGTGGTCTTCTCCGAGTCCTTGCCCCCGATAGATGATTCACTCATTTATGCATACGTGGTATTTCACGTGCGGTAGATCGAGAGGGCACATGACTTTCTTGGCCTCAGCGATACTAGTCGGACATGTTTTCCCCCTCTTGGAAAAATGATCATGCCAAAATTCCATGTTGTCGTTGCAGCATCCGTCTATCATTTTGTGTTTCACCTTCATCTCTAGAGCCCTGAGCGTTACAATCAGACAGGTATCCACGCCGTTGCATCCGTCAAACAATGGAGTAACCGCGTCTTTCTCCATTTGCTCCAGCTTAGCTTTCTCTCTAGCGGCAACTCTGGTGTTACTCGTCTTCCTGAGAAGCAACTTTTGGTAATGAGGGTCTCGCATCCAACTCAAATCATGCCCGACACCTTGATCTTCATGTTCCTGCTCGGCGCCACCTTGATCTTCATGTTCATGCCCGACGCCACCTTGATCTTCATGTTCATGCCTGGTGCCACCTTGATCTTCATGATCACCTGCCCCGTCGGCATTTTGATCTTCGTTTCACCATTATTGACATCCTCATCATCTTCGTCATCACGTATCCACCAAGTGTAGCCATCCATGAACCACGCTGGAGCAGGTGCGGCTCCAGCATTTCGCAATCATGCTTTATCAAATACATCAGTTTTCAGTCATGACACGAACATCTTATCTCTGTCATGTTTGTCCGTGCCATGTCGGCCCTCGCGCATCTCATCCACCTATCCACGAGGGGGCCACCGGGCTACGGTACCAAAGTTCGCGGGTCAGTGCACCGCGGTACCTAAGTTGCCTGAAATTGCCGCGTTTCAAAATGTTGGGCCAGCAACTATTGAGAGGGGCCATTTCAAACATGCCGTGAAACTGCCCCATGAAGTAAACGGTCGGGACCCTCATGTCAGTAATATTTCTGTGACGCGAGCGCCAACGCGGCAACCACGTAGGCGAAACGAGAGACTAAAGGAGCATAGTGCATTGACCAAATTCACAAATCCACTCCATCCCTCCTTTCGCATGAATCCTAGCACCGGCGGCGTCGAAATCCCCTCTCCAACCAGAATGATCTCTTTGGGCATTTGACTTCCGGCGCCAAGTTGCTGCGCCTACTTTCTGATACGGAGCTCTAATGCCGAATGTCGTGCCAGCCGTTGCGACGATCTAGCCCGCCTCTACCGACGACGAGCTGAGCAGCGCGAAGGATGGCAGATCCATTTGCCAAGGAAGAAGTACTTCTGGCTAATTGCGGGTGAGCTACTCTTCTCGTTGCTATTCATACTACCTATAACTGCTAGCTGGCTATTGGCATTACAGAGATATATCGAACATAGAATTGTTTTCTAGCACGATGCTGACAAACAATTCTAATCTTTTGTCTCCAATTTTCTGTCAACTAGGATCTCCGCTGAACCCAAATACACGGTTCTGGTGGCCATCTGCGGCTACCTCATTAAATTAGCACATGGGAAGAGCACGTGGAAACAAGCTCAGAATCTGAAGATGGAAGTAGCGCATGTGCAGTTATGCACTATCCCTAGTTTGGTTGCTGTTGTGCGTGAAGTTGCTGAAATGAGGCCAGAGCAGACTGCACGGTTCAACATCATTGATGAACGAGGCTTCAAGGTTCCTATAGCGTGTGCCAGTCAGCTAATTGGGTTGATGAAACAGCATGTTAGGCTTCGCGTGGTTATGCTGGTGTGTAACATACTGGATGAGGAAGCTCCTGCTACTGGGAGTCGCCCAGCTATTATTAGACAGGGAGGTCTAACTCGAACCCCTGCTGTTGTTGAGCAAAATGTGGTTCCTCGTCCACGACATGCTTCTGTCAGGCAACCTCCTCGTAGGAGTCCCCGTATTGCCGTTGTGGAAAACTCTGCTCTGGAATCTGCTGGTACTGGTCGTCCCCGTCCCCGTGCCCGTGTTGCTGCGGCTGCTGCTCACCCAATCCATGCCGCTGTTGAGCAAACTAAGGCTTCCAGAGGCTGCCCCACTATTGTTGCCAAGACCGCCGCCTTGTGTGCTGCTCCTCCTCGAAACCGTCCTCAAGTTGTGCGAACCCGTGCTCTGGAATCTGCTGGTACTGGTCGTCCTCGTGTTGTTGTTGATCTGGACGTTGTTGACCCAATCTCTTTCGCTGTTGAGCAAACTAAGGCTTCCGGAGGCTGCCCCACTGTTGTTGCAAAGATTGATGCCTTGTCTCCTCCTCGAACCCATGCTCGGGTTCAGCGAGCTGCTGGTCTGGAGCCAGCTCCTGGTCTGGACTCTGCTAGCACTCGAAACACTGCTGTTGCGGGAACTGCTCCTGATCGTCGATGTGGCATGGCAACAACTGATCCTATTGTGGCTGCCATTAGAAGGGGCCCTGCCTGTCCACCATGTAATGTAGCTCCCACTGCTAAGGGCCCTCGCCTTGCTCCTGGTCCTGGTACTTCCACCGAGGTTGATCCAGCTAACGATGACGCTGGTGATGGCGGCGGTGGCATTGGGGCTGGGTCTGATGGTGCCGCTCCATCTCTCGAACCTCTCGGAGGTTTCTATCTTGAAGAACCTGATGATGTCAAAGTAATCATTCGTATCAGTGTCGCGGATTATACTACAAAATTAGATGATGGCATAGAAAAATTCTATGCCGAGTTTGATGTAATCCTTGGTAGATACGACCCTGAAGTGGTAGAGTTATCTAACCTGATGGCATCGTTACGTGTGAAGGTGCTGTGGGGGTCCTCCCAGGAAGCACGTTTGTCATATTATGGTTATAGGAGCAAAAAGGCTATCAAAGTGAAAGATACTAGGGATTTAGTCATACCGTTTACAAGGAAACATTATAGAGGTGAAGTTTACTTCCACTTGGTAGTGCTCACGGTTGGAGAGGAATTGGAACTCGACAATAGAGATGATGGACTTTTAGAAGGCATGCGTGACCTGATCCATGGCATCATTGGGGCTGGTGCGACTGAGGGTAGATTCGAATAGAGGAGAGTCTTACAGAGGAGCGTCATAGAGAGGAGCAGGAAGAGCATCCCCAGAAAGGGCACCCCGAAGAAGAACGTCACCAAGGAGACCACGCCAGAGAAGAGGACGCCCAAGAGTCGCACGACAAAAGGCACCACACCGCAGAGTACACCCCTGAGATCCAGTCAAAATGCCACACCGAACGGTAGCAGCAAAAACGCTAAGAGGGCTAGCACGGTGGTGAACACTCCCAGGAGTGGTAGCAAAGAGGCGAAGATGGCCAGCATGGAGGCTACCACACCCAGTGGGAGCAGAAAAAATACTAATTTGGAGCGGAACACGCTGCTGAGGTCAGGCAATAATGCCAGCACGAAGGAGAAGACGACCAATAGTAGCAGCAAAAGGGCTAATTTGGAGCGGAACACGCCGCTGGGGTCAGGCAATATTACCAGCACGAAGGAGAACACGCCCAATAGTAGGAGCAAAAGGGCTAATTCGAAGAAGAACACGCTGCAGAGGTCAGGCAATAATGCCAGCACCCTGGAGCCAACACCCGTGAGGGGAGGCAGTAAGGAGATCACACCCAAGAGCGCCAGCAAAAAACCTAGTTCGATGGGGAATGGAACGCGAATGTCAAGCCCTACTGATACCATCAGGAAAGATTACATCAGGAAGGAGGATGTACATAGGAAGAGCAAGAGGGTTCTGTACACTCAAGATGAAATTGATTCTGACTGCTGTTTGTCCACTGAAGTACCTGGGATGCGTGCAAACGTAAGACCACCCCATGTGGTTGCAGCAGAACCAACCGAGTGTCTTGGAGAAAACAGAGTTGTCGGCGAGGTGGATTGGGGCAATGTTCCTGTCCATCCGGGTGGAGACGATGGTGCAGCCCCACCCATGGGAGTCAATATGATGTGTGCAGTACTAGGCATTAGAGACGATGGCGAAGATTCTGAATCAGATGAAGAAGAAGGCACTGTAGAGGATCAAGAATCTGGTGATGATGAAATAGACGAGGAACTTAAGGATGAGGCTGGTATTCGAGTCGATGATTTGGGTGTTGAAGTAGAAGAAATGAAACATGACCATGAGTATCCTATAATTTCGGTCAGCACCGAGTTCAGGAGCATGCATGAGTTCAGGATGTCATTCCGGCATTTTTGTATCAAGGGGGAGTTTGACGTTTATCGACTGAAGAACTCTGCCCAGAGGTATGAGGTTGTTTGCAAGTTAACGTGGATGAATGGACGGGCCAAGGTACATTGTCCATGGAGGATCACAACAAGAGCCTTACCTGCGTCTAATTCAATTAGGGTACTGGGGCAATGAATGCAGCAAACCATTAGAACTCTCTCTCTTTTCACTCTATAACTACAATTGATGTGCGATATCTTTCTGGCAACTAGTCGACTCCGCTTATCTTTTAAATGAATCTGTGTTGCAGGTGCATAAAATGGGCCCTCCACACATGTGTCCGACAGGCAGCAAACTGAAATCCTCAATGGCTGATACGGAGTGGGTGGCTATGCAATCTATGTCCATACTAAAGGATAACCCTAAGGAGACCGTGAAGAATATTCAGACTAGCCTCGGTTCTATACAACATTGTCCTTCCGTATTACACGGTTTGGAAAGGTAAAGAGAAAGCTCGGGGGGTCTTGCACGGGGATTGGACCAATAGCTTCAGGATGCTGTACAACTTCAAGGCGGAGGTACAAGCTAGGTGTCCGGAGAGTGTTGTGGAGATTGACACCGAATCAGAAGGTGGTAAAATATATTTCAAAAGATTTTTCATGGCGCTTAAACCTTGCATCTAGGGATTCAAGGACGGCTGTAGGCCATATCTGAGTGTAGATAGCATTGTCCTAACTGGCAAATGGAAAGGTTGCCTGCCATCTTCCACAACACTTGATGGTCACAACTGGATGTTCCCAGTGGCATTCGGGCTGTTTGAAACAGAAACGAAGGAAAACTGGGTCTGGTTTATGAGGCAGCTCAGGAGATCAATAGGCCACATGTATCCATTGGCTATATCCACGGATGCATGCAAAGGGCTAACGAATGCAGTGAAGGAGGTGTTCCCGCGAGCTGAAGGTAGAGAATGCCATGCCCATATGATGCTCAACTTGTACTCACACTATGCAGGCAACGTATTTTGTTACATGTTTCCTGCTGCTAGAGTTTACAAACCTAGTAGCAGCGAATATTTCATGAGCAAGATTTTTGCCGAAGCCCCTGAACTTCTAGAGTACTTAGCCATCCATCATTCGCAGCTATGGAAGAGGAGTCAATTCAACCCTGACATCAAAGTTGATTACATAAGCAACAACCTTGCAGAATGCCTGAATAACTGGGTGAAGGACATAAAAGTGCGTCCTGTTCATATCTTGATGGATAACATACGTGGTATGATCATGAAGCTGTTAAATATAAGGAGAGAGATCGGTAGGAGACTTAGAGGACATATGCTACCGCCAGTTATACTGCAACTGCACAAGAGAAGCCGAGGACTTGCTCATCTTAAGGTTCTCCCGTCAACCAGCAGAAGCTGTGAGGTGGTCGATATGTCCAAGAGTGGCAAAAGGGATGTTGTGAACATCCAGCTGTGAGAATGCACCTGCTTAGAGTGTCAGCATACCGGGAAACCTTGCAACCACGCATTGGCCTTCTTGGTGAAGAAAAGAACTCTACCACATTTGGATCAGTATTTGTCAAACTACTACTCTATGGAAAAGTTCAGAGCTGCGTACGCTGGATCCGTCGAGCCATGTATAGACCCATCTCAGTGGCCTCAAGTCCAACTGTCTTTCGAGCTTTGCCAGCCAGTTACAAAAAGGAGCAGAGGAAGACCCCAGGTGAATAGGTTTAAGAATTTTCTCGAGAAGAAGGGTTTGACTTTCTGTGCTACAAAGAAGGGCAAAAACAGATGCAAGACCTGCCATCTTATAGGCCATAGAGCAGTTGGATGTCCCCTTAATGCTCCCAAACCTAGGTATTAGATGGTACATTCACACAAAAAATTGTTTATAGTCTGTAGATATAAGGTAGTAATCCATGTACTATTTTTTTACAGGAAGCGCAAGGTAAGAAACAAGACAGCCGACTCAGTGATTTTGCTGCGGGAAGAAAACCAAAACGAGTGGAGTGATGATGCCGAACAAGATTCTGGTGCTGATTGGCCTGACTTCCCTCGGCCCGGAGATGCAGGGTACGTGAAGGTAAGAAAATTGGCACCCAGGAAGAGGAAGAAGGCAGGAGATGAAGAAGCCAGTGGACGTGAAGGAAAGAGGAAGAAAGTTGGCACCCAAGCAGAGAAAGAGGGCTAACAGTGTAGCAGCCTAATGATGTATTGAACTTGAACCTATATATGTAGTTCGGTTAAACTCTGGAGCTATGTGTGTGGAACTTGTCGGGCGAAACAACCTGCCTCCCGTACTCGGAGTAAAATGTATCGCGACTTTAGGATTTGATACGGCCGAGGCCACTAGTTGAATCCAAAACTGGGACTATGCCACTACTATCTGAACAATCACGATAGCTGAGCGGTTAAATCCTCTCCAAAATCGATGGGTGTTAGTGGCACAGACATGATTTGTTTATAGGCGCTTAATAAATCCATGTTGTTGGCATTACACTTATGACAAGTTTCTGGGCTAAAAAACTTAAGCTGGCTGCTACACTCCACGAAGCAGCAACTTATTTCAGCTGCTGGACAACGACATGGCAACATAAACTACAAATGCAATAGATAATGCCCAGATAATGAGGAAATTTTTTCCACTATCTGGCCTAATCTTGAGCCCATCTGTCTCACCACCTCCCTGCCCCTGCCTCCCCTGCACATGGCGAAGCTCCCGGATCTCTCGCTCCATCGCACGAATCTCCTCTTTCTTGTCCCACACAGCATCACGCAGATCCTGAACAAGCTCTCTGTGAAAACCTGTCAGTGGCTTTTTGATCCACACAAACTTGTCATAGCCAGTCCCCCTCCCTTCCTGCGTAGTAGATCGAAGGAAACAAAAAAAAGAATTACATTACGCTTTCCGGATCTGGGTTACCATTGTACCTATAGTAGGAACTTACCGCTCTGATGCTGGAGTTGCTGAATTTTCCTGCAGTATTTTCGTTGGTCCACGAAATCCATCTCGATATCTTCTCACTGCACAAACACAGCATATCGGGGCAGTTATCGTAGGGCGCCCTCCGGTACCTGATGGGGGCACCCGCCTGACGGCGTTGAGCCGACCCTGATTCCGCCCGAGACGAACTGCACGAGATGCGAGCCATGAGCGAGGGGAGCGAGGGCAGAGGAAAGAGGAGCCTTCAGATGTCAAGGTAGTGGTGAAACGTGATTTATCCCTACTTAATAACTCGGGCAGTATCCTACCGTCCACATTCGGCTGACAGGTGGGGGACCTAGCGTGTGGACATGTCAACCAAACCTCGCGCCTTCGTGGTTCAAAAGCCCTCTCACGCGCATTGGACGAAAGTTTTTGGCACCTTGCCCGCGTACATATCACTAGGAGGCCTTGCTCAGGAACCAGACAGACCTGGCCCACAATCTTACTCCCTCCTAGGAACTTGTCATGGCTCGCACCGACAGATCCATCCGCTCCACCGCTTCCGGTAGGGCTCGCCGCGGCGGATCCACCCCAAGATCCTACCGTCGCAGTATCAAATGGCCATGGTTCCTTGAGAGGAGCGACGGCGCTACCTATGCGAGCTCGGCCCCTCCTACCTGTAGAAGGACTGGTGCAGCGTCGAGCTCGAGCAGGAGCCGCCAGGTGCGACGACGCTCGGTCCACGCCAACCCCGTCACCTTCATCATTGTTGATTCCGATGTGGAGGACGACGGGGATGAAGTTGTGCAGAACGCCATTGTTGCCTCCTTGGCGAAGGGCAAGCCATAGGCAGGAGTGGATGTCGCTGGGAAGGGCACAGCGGTGTCACCAATCGAGGTGGACTTTGACGACAGTGGTGTGATGTGGGTTGAGATGTTGTTTAGGATGGTTGCAATTTCGGTTGTGTTTAATGCGAGTACAATTATTGTAATGGGTTTGTCGAGCTATATTGAGAAATATGTGCAATAGCAGCGTGTGAGTGCTTCCACTTTAGAAATTGTGTCTGTGCCATTTGCATGTTGCATTATCAACGTAGATTACTTGTAAACAATCCAACAAAAATCATCAGATTACAACCATCTCCCGTGAGTGGCAGGATGGAAGAGAAGTTGGGACAGTGGCTTCGACGGGAAGGAAGAGGAGGGGGGCGTGACACTGGCAGGTGGGCCCTCGGAACACGTGACACTGACATGCGGGAGCGGGAGCACACGGTATTGCCGGTCTGTCCAGAGCAAGCAGACTTTGCAACGTGACAACAGCAAGCTGATTGGACCAATATAATAACTCGTCGAATTATTAAGGAGTACTTAAAACTACAACTGGGGTACATTCGTACAACACGTATGCTCTAAGCACCTGAGAAGCATCACTGAAGTCTAACAGTAACGACAACACAAGTACTACATTTCCCTGTCGGTCTTCTCGATAAAATGTAGAAATGCATCTGCCTGTTCGGTCCAGCACCGACAAGGTACTGAGATGGCACGCATAGGATCGACCTTAGGTCCACATACTCCACCTCCCGCGGTGTTGGGCAGCTCGGCGCCTCGGCTAGCACAAGAATGCTATCCGACGATGGTGGCTAGGCGTTCGCCCACATGTGCACCGTGTATACGGGCCAGGCGCACGAGACCGACCTGACGCATACGACACACACGACGGTGGGCCCGGCTCTGGTTCCCGGAACACCGGCAGTGATGGTCAGGACGAAAACAGAGCCGTCCCCCCTGGAAAATTAGCCGGCGGCATGCCAAGTCAGTGAACGACACCTGCTCTTGGAGAAGTTGGGCTTGCCCATACGAGATCCTAATCACTTCGATCAAGTGCCCCTATGCAAGGTGGACGACGAGCTCTGCCGACGGGCCAGTGTAGTTGCAGCCCGGCTCCGTGCAGGAGCAGGCGCCGTGCGGGCACGCGAGCTCATGGAGCGGGAGCTTGTGGTAGGAGTAATGGCGAAAGCATCCTAGGTGGGAGCACACGAGCGGGAACGCCGCTACGAAGTTGCACGCGAGGATCTCCAGATTCTTGGGCTGCAGCATCTGCCACATCTGAAGTTCGTCGAGAAATCGAAAAAAATATCAGCAATTAGATTGGCGAATAGCATGAATATGTAGGATAAGTTCAAAAGCTTGTAAAATGATTTCTTAGCATGAAGGTAGCGACCCGAGAATTGGCGAATGTTGTTGGCTTGCGGCTACGGCAGGATGGAAGTGAAGTGGGGAAAGTGGCTTCGAGGGGAAGAAGGAGAAGTACGGGGAGGAAGAGAAGTAACAGGGACGTGACAGTGGGATATGGCCCACTGAACTCGTGAGTCGTGACACTCGCAACATGCCAGTTTGTCCAGAGCAAGCGTGGCCAATCATGCCGTAGAACAACCTACTCCAGGATCGCTCTCACGAAGACCATCCCAATCGTCCAAGCGCCCCAATGAACGGTATGTAACAATCGTCAAGCAGAACAACTGTGTTATGGCGTGCCTTCTAGAAAACTCGGTCTAATGGTGGATCCATTGGGAGGGGCAGTGCTAGTTTTAGTATAAGAACAAACATGCAATGACTCTAATGGATCCATATGTGGTTTGTGGAAACAACACATATGCAATGACACTGCTTGATCCATGTGTGGTTTTGTGGAAAGAACACACATGCAATGACTCTAGTGCTAGTTTTAGTATAAGAATACACATGCAATGACTCTAATGGATCCATATGTGGTTTGTGGAAAAGAAACACACATGCAATGACCACTGGTTGATCCATGTGTGGTTTGTGGAAAAGAACACACATGCAATGACCACCGGTTGATCCATGTGGGGTTTGTGAAAAGAACACACATGTAATGACCACTGGTTGATCCATATGTGGTTTGTGGAAAAGAACACACATGCAATGAACACTGGTGGATCCATAAGTGGTTTGTGGAAAGAACACACATGCAATGACCACTGGTTGATCCATATGTGGTTTGTGGAAATAACACACGTGCAACGACACCGGTTGATCCATGTGTGGTTTGCGGATAGAACACACATGCAATGAATCTAGTGGGTCCATATGTGGTTTGTGAAAAGAACACACATGCAATGACCACTGGTTGATTGATGGCTCAGTGTTGATGTAGAGCTCGTTGGGAACCCCAAGAGGAAGGTATGATGAGCATGAAGGAGATATGCCCTAGAGGCAAATAATAAATAGGTTTTTATTGTCATATCTCAATTAGTTTATAATAGTTTGATATTGTGCTAGAACTGTGCCAAGTAGAAACATTGGTACAGGTGTGGTATGAAACAACCAAGTCCCTAGTAGCCTCTGTTCATACTAGTTCGTTGGTCACGAAGATGATCCGGGTTTCAAGATCATGGGCATTTATGCCGACTAACAACAAGATCATATCATTGGAGAATGATGTGATTGGACATTCCTCGAAGGATTGCAACACGATCAAGTCATATAGTTCATTGTTGCAACAGCTATACCTAGAATCCTTCTCCTTATACCGTGAGCTCATATTACTCACTGTTTCCCTAGGTTTCTTTGACTGCATCAAACGCCACTTGGTAATGCAGTGGTTATAAAGGTGTACGTTGGGTATTCCGAAGGAACAGCAGATGACATGTGACTGCAAGACCGGGATTTGTTCACCCATATGACGGGTAAAGATACATACGGCCGGCTTGGTGAGATTACATCCATATATGTTGCAACATGTGACTAGGTCACGGGGATGTAATATCACGGTAACAAGAAAACATAACTTGTTGTGAACGAGATTGAACAAGGTATGGGATACCAATGATCGGATCTCGGACAAGTTGTATCGATAAACAAAAGGAAGAGGATGCTACATTTAGACGGTTCAAACGACATTGTCATCAGGAATGCATAGGGGTCACATGGATATCCCTGGTCCCTCTATTGATCATTGATACAGATCATGTCTAGAGCATTCCCGAGCCGTGAGAGGATACACTTAAGGGTACGATGAGAGCGATCATTCGTAAGATGGAATCACAGTAGAGAGATAGAGAAAGCCGGAATCGTTCTGCGGAGAGATCTGAAGTTGTTCGGAGAAAGAATAAAGGACCGGAATCATTCCGGGAAAGATCCGAAGTCGTTCAGAGGAAATCGAAAGGGAACCAAAAGGTGTTTCGGGTCAAGATGGATTTTGTAATATGTATTTACATATTAATTAATGTAATTAATATTAAATATAATATTAAAATCTAATTTGAAGAGTTATTCCACTAATGGGCCAAACTTCCTAGGGAATAAAGGCCCATGAGGGAAAACCGAAGGGGGGAAGGGCCAAGGGCCAAAGGGCTAAGGCCCAGGCGCCTCAAGGGGCCCCACCCGGCCAGCCTAGGGTTGTGCGCTGGGTGGGGCCCACCCCTGGCCGGCTGGCCCATGTAGCCCTAAGGGCCTATGCGCCTCCCCCCTCTCCATTGAATAGTCCCACATGGGAAACCCAAAGGGGAGGGCACACCCCCTCCCCCTATATAAAGGGGTGCCCATGGGTGGGATTCAACACACAACTTGAGAAGTCCTTTGGTTGACTTTCTCCCCCCTCTATCTATACCTTGTGACCATGGCACGAAGTCTGGGCTGTGCGATCGAGGCACACCTGCAGTACGCCGTTGCGCTGCAGGGATTCCTAGCCGGATATCACTTCCGCACTCCCGGCGGGATCAGGGAGCTGGAGGTCTCATCGTGCACCGTATGTGTACGAAGACACGAGGCGCAACACTTGGGGAGCTTAAATGGCGTGAGCCGGAGTTGTTGCACGATGAAGATGATGAAGATCAAGAAGGAGCAAGGGGTGACCTGCGAGGAGCTGCGCGACCTTGAGGTCGGCTTCGAGTATGACTACTTCAACCACGTTCCCCACGGAATGTTAACCGCGTACGGTCTACAAGGGTATGTATTCTCTATGCATTGGCCATTACTGCATTACTACATAGATAGATCCTAGGCTATAGTTTCCGGGGATCCTTCATAGGAAATTTTTTGTTTTCCGCGCCGATCCCCAACAGTGGTATCAGAGCCGATCTATGTGTAGGAGTGTTGTACGGCCATTATGCACAAGTATTGTGCGGGCATTGATCCCTTAGTTGTTACCCTCTAACGTGTACTTGTTTATATCGCGGTATTGTTTGATGAAGCGGCCCAGACCAACCTTACGCGTATTCGTACGCGAGACTGGTTCCACACTCAACATACGGCTTGTACCGTATAAGTGGCTAGCGGGTGTCTGTCTCTCATTCGATAGTTGATATAGAATTTACAACGGAGGGCCCCGAAAGGGGTGTAATAGAGACAACTGCCGGATCCATGTTGTGGTTGGAAAGTTCGTAGTTTAGAAACGGTTCTAGTGCGAAAGCCCTAACAACCACGTAAAACTTGCAATAGATAAAGTAGAGGCGTCTAACTTTATTTTGCAGCGAGCATGTGATTATGATATGGCAATGGTCGTTACGAAGGTAAAGTAGTTTACTTTTCTGTTGCTAAGTAGTATAGTAATATTCATCATTCCGATGAACGACCTGGTGGCGGCGTCTTGGACTTGGCGTCAAACCAAGGGCGAGATGGAGATCATGCCGAAGCGCTCGATGGAGATCAAGGCGCAAGAAAGACCATATCATATCACATTATACATATGATGTTGATACCTGTTTTACATCTTATTGTGTGCTAGTATTTAGATACTCAACGGTGGCAAATAAGATAATCCCTATTTAATTCCAATGTTCCGTGTTCCCCTTGTGTGTGCACCACCAAGAAAGTTCTTCGGTATGAGGCCGACCGTGATGATCGGGGGTCAGACATATCTACGTTCGCATATAGTGGGTGTAAGCCATGTTGCACAACGAATACACACAAGTTAGATTTGGCGACCCTAGCACGCCACATAAGCGTGGCCTCGGAACACAAGAGATCGAAAGATCGAGCATGAGTCACATGGATGATGTGATTGGCATTATTGAATGTCTACCTTTGATAATGCACTGATGGCCGTGATGATTGGGGGAGGTGCAGAGGATAGGGATCATGCGATCACTAAAGTTGTCTAGGGGATGACAATTTTAGTGGAGACCAATTATAAATTGATATCTTATTATAAACTTAGTCTAGATGTCTATTTGCAAATATCTTATTAGATCTTAGCCTATCCCATTGAGGTACTTTGCGACCATGGGAATATATTGCTTAATATGGAACTTAGAAAAAGGGTCCAACTTCATAGATTAATACCCACACCTGAGGGATATCCTCGTAAAAGGTGATCTTCTCTTCTTGACACAATAATCATTAGGAGATAATCCAATGACTCCAGAATGTTTGCAGAAACACTTAGCAATCTTGCATTAGAGTTGAGAACTCTTAGAAGGGCTTGATTGCAAATGGAGTCATAGATGGAAAAGGTATATGTAAGATATACAAATTATAAATGTGGTTCTTGCAGAACTCATTGCAGTTTGCAAAGTATTTGATACTTGTCCCGTTTTGTGAAAACAGGATGATCTGCTTGAGAATTGCTGGATTTGAGGCAATGTGACTTGATGACTGCAAGCAAACCAGTTGATGGCCGACATCACTTCTTCCCTCAAAGTCTATCATTTGGATTAGTGGACTTGAATATAATTTTGTAATCTTGGTTTGTGTGTCTTGCTTTTTGCGAGACGATTATTCATATGAACAAGTTACAAACCAGTTTGTACTATTCTTATGGACAATACCTTATGGTCGCATTATGATTACAAATAAGTTATTCTCATCACTATGTTAATGATAATAGTTTAAACATTTATAAAGGATTAGAATGCTAAAAGATATCCAAAGCTTAATAATGAAAAGACACTATAGTTTAAGTCATTTTGGTTATTGCAGGTTCTTTATGAAAGATCGGGGTCCTAGATGCTTAATCTAGAGACTTTGCAAAACCATGCCTCTTGAGCAGAATGACTAAAAATCCGCATTCTGGTAAAACGGTGATATGCGAAGAAATGTTGAATCTTATACATAGTGATGTATCACATTTTCAACAAGTAGTGGAAATCATTTATTGTGGACTTAAGTGAATAAGTGTATTTACTTAATGAAACATGAAGTTTGAAATGATTTGAACTGTTCAAATGAGTTCATAACTAAATGGGATATTGAATTAACTGAATTAACAAGTCTCTTCGATTTGATCAACATGACTGAAGTATTCAAGTTAAATTTAGCATAAAAGGGACTTGTGAAAGATGTTTCACAAATTATGATAATTGGATGAATTCAAACTGTGTTGAAATGTCTAAACATCATAATCAATATGTATTAGATACATATGGTATAATATTATCTCTTATCAAGGTTATAGTTATCGTTTAGAGTTAGAGATCAAAATAAGCAAACACTCATTTGAAATACAAAGGAACATCTAAAAGATTCGTGGGAACAACACCATAAGTGTTATGGCACGTTCGAGTTTCTAGAGATTTCGACAAGTTGAAGTCGTGGCGAATAAATAAGTCTTTGTAGAGCATTCTTAGGAAGCTATGAATGCATCTTCCACAAAAGAGGCAAACCAGTTGTTGTCCTAAGTTGATGTGTCTTGATGAAGATACAAGTGGAAGAAAGTAAAAGATCAAAACAAGGTATTTGACCTTACCTCTGAATTGTTGAGTGGCGCAGCGGAATTTGTTTCGTGAACCCAAACTCTACAAATAGAGGAGAAACCAATGATAATGATCATAAAGTTTCAAGGAATACTTTTACAAAAGAAAGTAGGATTCAACTATATATTCTACAAGTTTGTGGAATTGTATTATTGATTCACTTCTCATGTTTTGAACAAAACATACCTACAAATTACAAAGAAGCGTGATGGACCTGAGTGCGAGAAATGACTATGAGTCATAAAATCCTATATTAAGTTACATTTAAGATTGCAAAGTAACATGTTACTTGATCTTATTAAAGTAAAGAAGTTTACTTGATATTTCTAATTGACTGCAAAGTCATTAGAAGGAAATGAAACTTAATGAATGACAAAAGCTCGATTTGTCACAAGTTTGGACAAATTCAAGTAGTTGACTACAACTATAGTGGTGCTTAAGTCTTTTGGATTTACACTAGAAATATATGGATATTGAAGTCTCGTAATTGGAATTCTCAAATTGATGATGATCAAAGAATTTTGGAATGTCCAAGATTATCGAGAGGACCTAGACTTGAGTGGGAGCAAATCAGCTTGGCTAATTCATAATATGTAGCTGACATATTTTGAGTGGGAGCTAAGTGAAATCCCTAGATCTCAAACATGAATGTCATATTTGAGTGGGAGCTGACTGAATTCCCTGGATCTCAAACATGAATGTCATATTTGAGTGGGAGCGTGAAATCATTCTAGAATATGTGGACGACATATGTGAATGATGTGATTGGTGTTAATAATATTTAAGTTAGGATGAAATTGAAGTTATTAAACAATGAGATCTATCGAGATAGATTAATGAGTTTAATAAACACTAAATGTTGAATGCTTCCTAGACTTGATTCTAAAAGATGTTCAGAATGTCCTAAGCAAAATTCTGAAGAAGTTCAGAATAGAACAAGGTGAGAAAGTAGTTCTTACTGTATGAAGCATTGAGTATTGCAACTATGGTTGAAAGAAAGAGATGCGTTGCATCTCCTATGCCTCAGTCATAGGTTCTTCCATATAACCACGTTGTATACTCGACATAATGTGACCCAAGGTTCTGGTTGGAAGGACTAGCTCTTAACTGTAAGAACATGTCTTTAAGTGATTCCTGAGTTGATCACTGAACCAGAATTAAGTTTGTACTTAAATAGCAAGAAGCAATGTAAGTGGCATAGATGCATTTCATGCACTAGGATCTACATAGATATAGAAGTATAAAGGCTCCATCTGATGTGATGTATAATGTTATGGCGGGGCTAGTTCGCTTTTAACGTAGAATGATGTGTCCCAGGGCCCAGTGCCCATGAGAAAGCCCTCGAGGTTGATCTAACGTCACTGTAAGCTCCTGAAATCCGGCCTCGTTCTGCTGCCATGACTATAGTATATACACAAAGGATAGAAAAGTGTGTTTTGAAGTTTAGATGACAACAGTGAAAAATGACCGTCATCATAAACACTAGAAACAAAGTCTCACTTTGTCTCCAAACAAATACTTCGACCCATTATAAGATAATGGTGTGAATGTCAAAATTAGGAAGACATTAACGATTTGCAAAAGACATAATGATCTGGTAAAACAAAACATGGACATGACGTTTCCCATGAGCATGCATGATCTGTAAATGCATATGGCATATGGTTTATACGAGTAAAATGCAAGCTGGATTATTTGTACTCTAGTGCACGTGGGAGACTGAAGGAGATATGCCCTAAAGACAAATAATAAATAGGTTTTTATTGTCATATCTCAATTAGTTTATAATAGTTTCATATTGTGCTAGAACTGTGCCAAGTAGAAACATTGGTACAGGTGTGGTATGAAACAACCAAGTGCCTAGTAGCCTGTGTTCATACTAGTTCGTTGGTCACGAAGATGATCTGGGTTTCAAGATCATGGGCATTTATGCCGACTGACAACGAGATCATATCATTGGAGAATGATGTGATTGGACATTCCTCGAAGGATTGCAACACGATCAAGTCATATAGTTCATTGTTGCAACAGCTATACCTAGACTCCTTCTCCTTAGACCGTGAGCTCATATTACTCATTGTTTCCCTAGGCTGCTTTGACTGCATCAAACGCCACTTGGTAATGCAGTGGTTATAAAGGTGTATGTTGGGTATTCCGAAGGAACAGTAGATGACATGTGACTGCAAGACCGGGATTTGTTCACCCATATGACGGGTAAAGATACATACGGCCGGCTTGGTGAGATTACATCCATATATGTTGCAACATGTGACTAGGTCACGAGGATGTAATATCACGGTAACAAGAAAACATAACTTGTTGTGAACGAGATTGAACAAGGTATGGGATACCAATGATCGGATCTCGGACAAGTTGTATCGAGAAACAAAAGGAAGAGGATGCTACATTTAGACGGTTCAAACGACATTGTCATCAGGAATGCATAGGGGTCACATGGATATCCCTGGTCCCTCTGTTGATCATTGATACAGATCATGTCTAGAGCATTCCCGAGCCATGAGAGGATACACTTAAGGGTACGATGAGAGCGAACATTCGTAAGATGGAATCACAGTAGAGAGATAGAGAAAGCCGGAATCGTTCCGGGAAAGATCCGAAGTCGTTCGGAGGAAATCGAAAGGGAACCGAAAGGTGTTTCGGGTCAAGATGGATTTTGTAATATGTATTTACATATTAATTAATGTAATTAATATTAAATATAATATTAAAATCTAATTTGAAGAGTTATTCCACTAATGGGCCAAACTTCCTAGGGAATAAAGGCCCATGAGGGAAAACCGAAGGGGGGAAGGGCCAAGGGCCAAAGGGCCAAGGCCCAGGCGCCTCAAGGGGGCCCACCCGGCTAGCCTAGGGATGTGCGTGGGGTGGGGCCCACCCCTGGCCGGCTGGCCCATGTAGCCCTAAGGGCCCATGCGCCTCCCCCCTCTCCATTGAATAGTCCCACATGGGAAACCCAAAGGGGAGGGCACACCCCCTCCCCTATATAAAGGGGTGACCATGGGTGGGATTCAACACACAAATTGAGAAGTTCTTTGGTTGACTTTCTCCCTCCCTCTCTCTATACCTTGTGACTATGGCCCCAAGTCTGGGCTGTGCGATCGAGGCACACCTGCAGTACGCCGTTGCACTGTAGGGATTCCTAGCCGGATATCACTTCCGCACTCCCGGCAGGATCGGGGAGCCGGAGGTCTCATCGTGCACCGGATGTGTACGAAGATACGAGGCGCAACACTTGGGGCGCTTAAATGTCGTGAGCCGGAGCTGTTGCACGATGAAGATGATGAAGATCAAGAAGGAGCAAGGGGTGACCTGCGAGGAGCTTCGCGACCTTGAGGTCGGCTTCGAGTACGACTACTTCAACCACGTTCCCCGCGGAACGTTAACCGCGTACGGTCTACAAGGGTATGTATTCTCTACACATTGGCCGTTACTGCATTACTACATAGATAGATCCTAGGCTATAGTTTCCGGGGATCCTTTGTAGGAATTTTTTTGTTTTCCGCGCCGATCCCCAACAGAGCACAGCAGCAAGTTTCCCTCAGTTATGAAACCAAGGTTTAATCGACCCAGTAGGAGCAAGGAAACACCCCAAAGGTGTTGCTAGTTGAGCCTTGGCAGGGCGCACTACCGGTGCTAGTAGCAACGTGGAGACCTGCACAACACAACCACAGAACTCTGTCCCCAACTTGCGATGAGGTTGTCAATCTCACCGTGTTTTGCTGAAAACAAAGGATTAAACGTATCGAATGGGAGGAAGTAATAGTTTGCAGAAAGTAAACACAAAGCAGTAAACAGTCTGTAGATTGTATGTAAAGAAAAAGGACCAGGATCCATAGTTCACTAGAGGTGGCTCTCCTTAAGATAGATAACATGCTGGGTGAACAAATTACAGCGGGGCAATTGACAAACATCGAGAAAGCAATACATGCATATACTAATCATCTTGACTCCTTTGGAACTTGATTGGGCATTACAACATTATACATAGACCGCCATCCAACTGCATCTATGACTAATAATCCACCTTTAGGTTATCATCCGAACCCCCTCCAGTATTAAGTTGCAAGCAACATATTTTTGCTTTACGAATTGCGTGTAATGTAAATAATACGATTGTATTATGAACAAAGGATTGTTGTTTTCTCCCTAGTAGCAACAACACATCTAGTACCTTAGAGAATTCTTTCACTTCCCCAGATTACCAGAGGCATGAACCCACTATCAAGCATAAATACTAACTCTTGGAGTTGCTAGCATCTACTTGGCCAAGATAGCTACTAACAACGGAAAGCATGCAAGATCACAAATAACAAAGGCATGATAGAAGCAATAATCAATCTAAAATAGCATCTCAATATCCATCGGATCCCCGCAAACACAACATGTATGAATGACAAATAGATGATCTTGATCATGAACGGAGCTCACAAGATCTAGAGATGAAAGCACAAAGGAGGAGAACCAGCCATCTAGCTACTACATGGATCCCTAGTCCAAGGATGAACTACTCACGCATCATACCGGAGGCTTGCATGATGATGAAGAAGGCCTCCAGGGTGAATTCCCCTCTCCGGCGGGGTGCCGGGAAGAGCTTCAGATCCCTCCCGGTCTAGGGATGGAGATGACGGTGGCTACAGACTCTTTCGGGTACTTAGGGTTTTCATCCCGAGGGCATCTTATAGGCGGAAGGGGAGGCTGAGGGGGTGCCAGAGGCGGCCAGACCACCCCCTGGCACGGGCCAGGCTGGGCCACGCGGCCAGGTGGTGTGGTGGCCCCCTGGCCCCTCTCCGTCTTGTACTCTGGCATCTGATGACTTCCGGAAAAATAGGCACTTTGGCTTTTGTCCCGTCCAATTCCGAGAATATTCATTTTCTGACTTTCCTGGAACCAAAAACAGCAGAAAACAGGCAGCTGGCACTATCCCGGTCTAGGGATGGAGATGATACATTGCAAAAATTATAGATACATTTGCAATGTATCAACATCCCCAAGCTTAACTCCTGCTCATCCTCCAGTAGGTAAGTTATAAAAGAAAGATTAATTTTTGAGGTTACATGCACCATCAAAGACTTGATCAAAGTATTTGTAAAACATTCAAAGCTGGGATCATAGTACTTCAATCATAACATGAAAGACAAAGTTCTAGCAATAAGACAAAGAAACTATGATGCAACATGAAAAGGCACAAACAAAATATTCATGAATAACAATGCTTTGCAAGACATTTGTTTGTTTCACATAAAGAAAACATAGCATAATAGTATTCAGCTTGTCCCTCATAGAGTAGCAAAACATAAATGCATAGGACACCTTCAAAGTTCATAAGAGTGACTAGATACAAATAGTTTAAAACAAGCAATATCAAGTTATGCATCAATCAACTAGTCTTGGGACAATGCACATAGAACTAAGAATGGCCACTATGCTCTCAAAGTAAGTGCATAAAGATAGAAGGTGGAGACTCAATATAATGGTGGAAGAAAGGCCTTCATAGAAGGAAGTAGGGATTCAAATCTCATAAAGAGCTCCCAAAAATTATGGTACTTATTGCTTTCAGCTCTCATTGCCCCTATCATAAGCACCTTGAAGGTGATTAAGGTTAAAGTGACACAACTAAGAGGATATGCTTGACAAGTTATAAACCGAAATCTCATGCCCCTTACTTATGAAGACCGATCCTCATGCTACTCAACTTTAGTCACGAGTAAGCTCTTGTCATTGTAAGTACATGTGTATCATAAAGAACCGCCAACGGGGTACCCCTTGCACATGATACAAGAGCTATCCCATAATCAAAATGACAAGGCAAGTAGACAATGAGCATCTCAGCGATCTTTTTATTTGCTATTTGCATAGGTTTTTATTGAGGATGCTTCATATAGTGCTCATTATGGTGATGCTGCAAGTTTCCACCATGATTAGGCATGGCTTAGGCTAGCGGCCCAGGCGTTTCTCTAACACACATACAAACTCCATGATCTTACAAGTTCCACTTTTATTTCACACCGTCAGGATCCGTAAGCAAAAGAACATGATATCAATGGGGTACAAAGTACAAGTGCAATGTTTAAAGCGTTCCCCATGATACATGGTTCTGCTAATTTCAACTTATAAAGCACAAGCATATACGCAACAAAGAAGGACCCAATGGTTCAAGTTTATTAGATGCAAAAAAGTAAAGTGTGCCATCAAGTTCATGAGAGCTTTAATCACTAGTTTTCTCATAACAAGTTTAATTTGGAAGGTAAAAAAAAGCATGAATATACTTGGAATAGCATAAGCTAGTAGGTATGTATGGTGGACTCTTTGGAATAACTTGGTTTAGGGATTTGGATGCATGAGTGGAACTCATACTTGGTTGTGGAGGCTAGCAAAAGACTGGGAGCGACAAACCAAGAGAGCAATAATGGCCATAATCATGCAGAGCGACAAAACATCATTGATCAAAGCATAAAGTGATACTACAAGTTGAAAACTAAAGGATCATAAAGTCTATGGTGACTTGAGATAGTCATAACATGGTGTGAGCATGCGCCAAGTCAACCCAAATAAAGCATCAAAGGAGAATACCACTATACTATGCTTTAATAGGCTAAAACAACGCATGATTCATCCAAGGCACATTAAGCAATCTCAATTGTTTATAACAAGTCATGCTACAACAAAGAATACTAAGCATAAAGCCAAAACAATATCAAGCATGGCATGGCAAAGCATAGGCCACAGTCAAAAACGAGCTCTTTTTACCACATAAGTATGAACTTTCCTATTCTTTTCCAAACCAAACCAAACTAATTGCAAACCAATGTATGAAAGAGGGGGTCCAACCAATTTATTCAGAAAACTAAGCAAACAAAGCAAACGAAAAACCAAAGCAAAAACGAAAAAGAAGACGCTCCAAGAACAACACAACTGTGCATGAAACAATAAAAATGAAGTGTTTGGAAGAAACCTAGGATTTTTGTTGATGAAGAAGGGGATGCCTTGGGCATTCCCAAGCTTTGACGCTTGTACTTCTTGGATATTTCTTCGGGTGACACGCATGGCATCCCCAAGCTTGAGCTTTAGTCCATCCTTCATCTCATTACTCATTCCTCCCATACACCTGAAAATTTTCCTTCATACAAAACTTCACACAATCTTTATTAGCAACATTAGTGCACTCAAGATAAAAGGTCTTAAGGTTCAGTTCCAACACCAATAAACTTCCATTATAACACTAGCTACTGTAGCACTTCCCTCAAAAAGCTCAATTCCCCAAAAGAACTCAAAAAGGAACCAACAAGAAGCAAATGCAGAAAATGGCAGAAATCTGTCAAAACAGACCAGTAGGTAAAGACGAATTTTTTCGAAGACCTTCTGTTGCTCAAATAAAAAAGTTTTGAACTAAAAAAAGTTAGATAACAACCTGGGGCAGAAGCACAAAAATTCACGCCTCAAAAAGACGTTCAGAGATTTTACACGAAGTTTTACGGTGAAGCACAGAAATCTGTTTCAGGACAACAACTTTCCCAATCATTACTTCTCTCTCATTAGAGGTTACTCTTGGCACAAAAAGCAAAATAAAAAGGATAAGGAGCGGTTATTAATGAAGTAATAACTTCCAAGACTCATCTAAAACTTTTAGGTTATCTCCCAATAAGTACTTTTCTTTAACGCCTTTAAGTTAGGCATAAGAAGCAAAAAGAGGAATCAAGTGTTCTCAAATGAAGAAGCATTAAGATCAATACCAGAAATATTTTCAACAAGACAAGGTATATCATCCAAATAAGTTCTAGAGGCTCCTCTCTCAATGCTCTTAGGTTCACTATTCTCATCAAAAGGGTTTCCAGGAACAATCCAATCAAGATTTTTTTCTATGGCTTCATGTATTGCTGTTAGTTTAAAGGGTATTGGTATCTTAGGTTCCTCCCCATTAGGTTCGGTTTTGTTCATCTTTTCTCTAGTACCAACAACATCTACACATGAGCCTAGCATATTGAAACGTTCAACGACTTTTCTAGCTTCTTTGGCAACATCATAGAATTCCTTAAACAAAGTTTCTAAAATAAAATCCCTCTTTTCAGGGTCCTCAATTTCTTTAAGCTTAAGAAACATTACTTGCATTAAGGGGTTGAGGTTAACAAACCTAGCTTCTAACATGTGAATTAAAGAAGCTGCAGCAATCTCATAGCTTGGAGCAAGTTTTGCAAGGGATCTATCCTCGGTATCCTCATGTTTACTAACATGATTAAAGAATTCTTCAATATTATCTTTCCCAATTATAGAATCACTACCAATTGGAAGGTCTTTCAGGGTGAATTTAGGGATCAACATGGTGAGCTAAGAAAGAGGTGACAACTAAAGGAGACTTAATTTTTTGTGTTTTTGGTAAAGAAAGCAAACTAGTAAAACTATTTTTTGTGTGTTTTGGATAAAGAAACAAGCAAACAAGCAGAAAAAGAAACTAAGCAAAACAAAAATAACAAAGTAAATAGATTGGTTATGAGGGACTCCCCTTGTGGAGATGTCCTTGACTCCCCGGCAACGGCGCAAGAAAAATGCTGGTGCGGTGTTGACGTGGGAGTTTCTTCTTCTTCGCTCCCCGGCAACGGCGCCAAAAAAATGCTTGATGGCTCGGTGTTGATGTAGAGCTTGTTGGGAACCCCAAGAGGAAGGTATGATGAGCACAGCAGCAAGTTTCCCTCAGTTATGAAACCAATGTTTAATCGAACCAGTAGGAGCAAAGAAACACCCCAACGGTGTTGCTAGCTGAGCCTTGGCAGGGCGCACTACCGGTGCTAGTAGCAACGTGGAGACCTGCACAACACAACCACAGAACTCTGTCCCCAACTTGCGATGAGGTTGTCAATCTCACCGTGTTTTGCTGAAAACAAAGGATTAAACGTATCGAATGGAAGGAAGTAATAGTTTGCAGAAAGTAAACACAAAGCAGTAAACAGTTTATAGATTGTATGTAAATAAAAAGGACCGAGATCCATAGTTCACTAGAGGTGGCTCTCCTTAAGATAGATAACATGCTGGGTGAACAAATTACAGCGGGGCAATTGACAAACATCGAGAAAGCAATACATGCATATACTAATCATCTTGACTACTTTGAGATTCGATTGGGCATTACAACATGATACATAGACTGCCATCCAACTGCATCTATGACTAATAATCCACCTTCAGGTTATCATCCGAACCCCCTCCAGTATTAAGTTACAAGCAATATATTATTGCTTTACGAATTGCGTGTAATGTAAACAATACGATTGTTCTATGAACAAAGGATTGTTGTTTTCTCCCTAGTAGCAACATCACATCTAGTACCTTAGAGATTTCTATCACTTCCCTAGATTACCAGAGGCATGAACCCACTATCGAGCATAAATACTAACTCTTGGAGTTGCTAGCATCTACTTGGCCAAGATAGCTACTAACAACGGAAAGCATGAAGATCACAAATAACAAAGACATGATAGAATCAATAATCATTTTGAAATAGCATCTCAATATCCATCAGATCCCCGCAAACACAACATGTATGAATTACAAATAGATGATCTTGATCATGAATGGAGCTCACAAGACCTAGACATGAAAGCACAAAGGAGGAGAACCAGCCAGCTAGCTACTACATGGATCCGTAGTCCAAGGATGAACTACTCACGCATCACACCGGAGGCTTGCATGATGATGAAGAAGGCCTCCAGGGTGAATTCCCCTCTCCGGTAGGGTGCCGGGAAGAGCTTCAGATCCCTCCCGATCTAGGGATGGAGATGACGGCGGCTACAGACTCTTTCGTGGATTTTTTGATCGGGTACTTAGGGTTTTCGTCCCGAGGGCATCTTATAGGCGAAAGGGGAGGCCGAGGGGGTGCCAGAGGCGGCCAGACCACCCCCTGGCGCGGGCCAGGCTGGGCCGCACGACCATGTGGTGTGGTGGCCCCCTGGCCCCTCTCTGTCTCGTACTCTGGCATCTGATGACTTCCAAAAAATGGGCACTTTGGCTTTTGTCCCATCCAATTCCGAGAATATTCATTTTCTGACTTTCCTGGAACCAAAAACAGCAGAAAACAGACAGCTGGCACTATGGCTCTTGTTAATAGGTTAGTCCAAGAAATCATATGAAAAGTACTCCAAAGTGTAGACAAAACACAAGAAAGTGGATAAAACCAAGCATGGAACATCAAAAATTATAGATACATTTGCAATGTATCATTGATCCATATGTGGTTTGTGGAAAGAACACACATGCAATGACTCTAGTGGGTCCATATATGGTTTGTGAAAAGAACACACATGCAATGACCACTGGTTGATCCATATGTGGTTTGTGGAAAGAACACACATGCAGTGAACACTGGTGGATCCATATGTTGTTTGTGAAAAGAACACACATGCAATGACTCTAGTGTTGGTTTTAGTATAAGAACGCACAAGCAATGACTCTAGTGGGTCCATATGTGATTTGTGGAAAGAACACACATGCAATGACACTGGTTGATCCATGTGTGGTTTGTGGAAAGAACACACATGCAATGACTCTAGTGGTTGATCCATGTGTGGTTTGTGGAAATAACACACATGCAATGACTCTAGTGATGGTTTTAGTATAAGAACACACATGCAATGACTCTAGTGGGTCCACATGTGGTTTGTGAAAAGAACACACATGCAATGACCACTGGTTGATCCGTATGTGGTTTGTGGAAAAGAACACACATGCAATGAAACACTGGTGGATCCATAAGTGGTTTGTGGAAAGAACACACATATAGTGACTCTAATGCTGGTTTTTAGTTTAAGAACACATATGGATCCATATGTGGTTTGTGGAGAAGAACACACATGCAATGACACTAGTTGATCCATGTGTGGTTTGTGGAAAGAACACACATGCAATAACACTGGTTGATCCATATGTGGTTTGTGGAAAAAACACACGTGCAATGACACCGGTTGATCCATGTGTGGTTTATGGAAAGAACACACGTGCAATGACACCGGTTGATCCGTATTTTTACAGTAGCTAATCCTCTTGTGTTAGATCTCAATTTTCGATGAATCCCCCTGTTCGTAGTTGGGATCAGTATTCGATTTGGTTTGAGATTTGTGGAATACTCGGGAGATCTCATTCGGTTAATTTATGCAAAAAATCAATCCTGATAATCAAAGTATCTCAATCATTCCTTATTTCACTCTACTGTTTTTTCCAACAGGAGGATAGTAGCGACCTCCGCAGCAACGACGAGTCCAAGGACACCAAGACTCGTCATGTGCTGAGGAGGCTAAAGTCCGGTCAGTATAACAACTTCTTCACCGGCAACATGTACAGGTGCCCCTTCTTCCCCACCAGGAGGCTCCGCGCCACGGACTTTAACTCCCTCATGAAGCATGCCGAGGACGTGAGGACCTATGGCGAGTCCGTGAACGTCCACGGCTTCAGGGCCAAGCACCAGGCGCTCAGTCTTCACCTCAAGGCGCCCAAGGTCAAGGGGCTGGACAGCAAGAAGTGGAGGAGGCGCCAGAGGGAGGAGGCGGATGCCCTCCTGGTAGAGGCCACGAGGGGCCACTGATCAGCTACTGCTGCTATAAAGCAGCTTCTTTTGTCTTGTCTGTGTTGAAGCAGTCCGCTGCTGCTGCTGCTGAGCAGCCTAATTGTCGAACCTCGTTAAGTACCGTAGTATATAACCTATATTAGCTGCTTTATCTACATCTGCTCTGTTTACTGAATTTATTTATGGTGCTGGTTTGTTTTGCTGCTCTAGATTTGCTACCAGATTAGGGGAAAACGATCGCAAAAGGAACAATGAATGAAGAGAGAAGCTGCTCTAGATTCCCTACCTTTTTGGGCAAAAAAACACAACTGTTAGAGAGAGAGGGGAAAAGGCGCTCTTAAAAAGGCCAAATAACAAAAAAAAACTTCCACTTTAGGCGTCATGGCGCACGTAACGGCCAAGCCTTTGACCAGACGGCACCCCCTCCGAGCGCATGTGAGGGCTTCAGAATATCGGGAGGGCAAAAGTGAGGACAAACGAGACACAATGTTGCTATAGCTAAATCTGACAAAAAGCTGAATTTGGCTTTACCATGCAATTTGGCTAGAGCTCTACAATGTAGCTATTCTAAATCCCTAAACTATGTGGTGCGTTGAAACCTAATGCTTTTCCACTGACACGTGTGTTGAAAAGTTGCTTGATCGTGCATGCTTACACAAGTGGCCTACAGAGAAACTTATAGAAGCATGGGCAAACGAGCTTCATTTTGGCAAGTTCGGGACAAGCTTTGTGCAATCGGCAGGCCTGATCGGCTGGGCGGCTGCCCCGGGGTCATGTACACTTCCTTCTGTTAGGAATTAATAATAACTGTACACTTCCTTCTATCCTGTCATGTTACGTCGTGTCAGCACCGCGCACCCGCTGCGGATCGGCAACGAGACGGTGGTCTACGTGACCGGTCTCTGCCACGCCAAAGCCACGTCGCACACCCGTCCCATCGCCTACCAGGACGGACGCCGAATTTAATCGCTAGGATTGGAAACCATCGGTGCTCGCCCAGTCAAACTTGCTTCCGCATGGGTATGACCGGAATATTGGTAAACATAATTTAAGCATCACCTTCCGTCTCCTCAGCACATCACTATGCAAAAATCCCCAACTCATTCCTTCCCCCGCCGCCGCCACTGCAAGAACCATCGACGTTGTCGCAGGCACCGCCTCCGCTTGGCCATACCACCGCAACATATCACTCCACCTCCACGCCCAGTCCCAGCCACCGCTACCGACCCTAGGCCACCGCCGCCGCATTAGCTGCTGCCATGGATGCAGAGTACGGCGTGTTCGGCGATGGGAGCGACTACACTGACGAGTACACTGTCACCACCCATGGCACCACCAAGCTGACGGTCGTCCACACAAGTGCGTTAGCGGAGGTTGCCAAGGTCATCGCAATGTACGAGCGGTGGCTACAGGAGCCGATGGACAGGTACAAGGTCGTCGGCCTTGACCTCAAGTATACTGGAGATAGGAAGAGGATGGCGCTTTTGCAGCTGTTCATGCGCAACCACGGCCTCCTATATCACGTATGTAGGGCCAAATCTGTCTGCCCGGATCTTCGCGAGTTCCTACACAGGAGGGAGATCTACTTCGCCAGCGTCGACATCAAGAAAGACACTCTAAAGCTAGAACGAGATCTCCTCGTTCATGTCGTCAATCATGTCGATCTCCAACGTTTGTGGAGGTATCCGGATGGCGGTACAGGGAAAGCCGGCATGGCTAGACTCGCTTCTGACATTATCGACCGCGAGTACGCCGACATGAAAGTCGAGTTCCCGAAGCACCTGCACGAGCGATGGGAGTGGAGGCACCTGGATTACGATGTGATCAAGTACGCAGCCAGGGACATGTATGTCTGCTACGAGATGCTCAACAGGATTTGGCGGGTGGGTGAGTGTGTTGTTTACCACTACTAGTTTCGCATTTCATTCCTAGTTTTATCCCGCATGTATTTTCTAAGCATTCTGTGTGTAAGAACTAAGCTCGTATGATCCCTGTGTTATTAGCTACTTAACCTGTATGAATTACATTCCCCTTTTATATGCTCAACATTCATTCTTACAAATTCTGTCTGTGCCATTTGCATGCGGCAGAATCTAGGACTGACATGCATAAGGTGTGATACAGTCATAAGTCATAACCAAACCCAGATTATAGCTAAGGATACAGTCATAAACCAGATTATAGTTTGACAAAGGTAATACACAGCAGTTCATAATTGCTCACATAGTGTACTTATGAAATAACATGTTTTCATAAACACAACATCATGCACTAATAGTCTACATCCCGGCCTGTTAGAGAAGGCAACCGATTCTAGGATGCCTTCGGTCGCTTGCCCCGGTTTGTAGATTCATCTACACTCCGGCATCTGGGGCAAACAACCTGCCTTGGTGGTGGTTCAATGATGCGATGCCTGGAACGAGATTTTACAATCTGGCGGTACAACTCGTGGCTAACATACCCGTCAATTGCAGCGTACTTCAGATTAGGTTCAGAAAGTGGCTTATCCTCCCAGTAATCGTGCCCTAAATGCCTCCACAAACATCTCGGCAATCTGTCCTTCATGTCAGTGTACCACGGGTCGATGAGTTCGGAGGCAAGAGCGGCCATCCCGGTCTTTCCGCCCTTCGTCCCTGGGATCCAGTAAATTTCCTGGATGTCCACTGTGCACTCCTTTGGGATTCTAATGTTGTCAGTCGAGCTTTCAAGCAGTTTAGTGTCATTCATGATGTCAACACTAGTAAATGTTATGTGTTGGTTCACGAGAAAGTCATGAAACAGATCCCTAATGCTTTCGCCCCACCTGCATGAAAATGAATTCAGACAAATAATATAGCAATAACTTTTGCAAACAGACGGTTCAGGAACAAAAAGACAGCAAAGTCTACCAAATCCCGTTAGCCCCCTTCTCGCAAAAAGGCTGGTATACGAGGACGTGCCCCTTCATGGAGAGTTACACCACGGCGATCCTACGGTGATCGCGGCTGTACTCGAGGTTGAGACCTACGAACCTGTTTTCTTCGAACTGTAGCCAACTCGTGTAATTATTCAGAGTGTTCCTCACCGTCCGAGGGTCGGTGGTGTAGACGACATCGATCTTCTTCCCACCATGTACTTCGATGTCGAAGTGCGCAGTTTCTTGCCTGCCATCGTTTTGGACGTCCAGAGCGTCCATGACTACAGGCAAGAGGGAAAGGATACGGAGGAAGAGGGTGATGCGGTGGTGGAGGAAATGGATGAGGTCGTGGAGGAGAAAGACGATAAGGCCGTGGAGGAGGAAATGAGACAGAGAAGTGAAAGATTGGAACCGCCCTTACCAATATCTGGAATGGTGCACGACCGTTCATAGTAGGGTGAAGGTGGAGAAAAACGGCGGTTTTACACGTCGACGCTAGCGCTTCCTAAAATATGTTTTGCGCCACTTGCATGCGGTGGAATCAATTCATACGTAGGCACGTTTGCGCATGCTGACCTTCACTCAATAATTACGCCCTCTAGACGGGCCGCACATTTCTCTTTTACGATTTATTTTTTCACTTCCTCTAGACGGTTCCGGTGCCCGCCCTCAATAATTATGCCCCCTTCTTGTCTTCCACGCGGACGAGAACCGGTGGCGGCGGCAGTTCCTTGCAGATTCACTCCCCACTCGAACAACTGCCCCCATCCCTGATTCCACCCCCTCTCGAATCCATCCGCCTCCTTATCACAATGCCTCCATTAATCGACCGGATTCTATACTCCATTTGCCGCTATGGGTAGAGCTTAGGGTAGCAGCAGGCTGAAGCGAAAGGCATGTGACGACGACGTGGATGGCCAGGGCGACCGCTACCACGAGGATTGGGGATGGCCGAACGTCAGCACCACGAACATGCATAGGATCGCCTCGGGGTTGGACATCATCTCAGCCGGCCGCCTCGCTTGCTGCATCCCTGGCTACCGCTTGACGATGCGGAACATGGACAAACAACTGTTCGGCATGCCAGACCTTCTTTACCCCGATAATAGCAAATGGCTATACGACCGTGATGGCCACGTAAGTTCCAGTATCTAGCTTATTCGTTCAGTCATATCATTGATTCATATGTGCTGAACTCTCATCGGAATCCTATGTTCCTTTCGTCAAACGTGTTGTGTGCACGCGCGGTTTGAACAAATCGAACCATTTAAAACTATTATGTATAGCGAAAGCTCTGCTCGTATCTGATATTCTGGTATTTTCGTAGTGACATAGTCTTACTTTAGGTGATAGACGAGTTGTCAATTTCGATTTTGCAATGGAATGCCTGCTAGGTGATATTCTGTTTCCTAAAATAAAAACAAACAGATTAGACGATTTAAGGCTGTTATGCCCCAAGCTGTTTATGATCATCATCAGGAGTTTGTTTTTGGGGCTCTGCTACTACTCCATATATTGAGTATCTTCGTAGTGACACAGGCACAATTTAGGTGATATCTGAGGAAACACTCGTATTTAGGCAATATTTTGTGTACTTTAATCTGAAGGCCTAGTTGTCAAATTGTATTTGCAATGGAATCCATGCTAGTTTATTGTACCAACAGACAACAAACTCTGCAGAATATTCATGCAAAACTGATGCTGCTGGATAAGTGGTCTGAATTAGTAGTGGTGAATATCAAGGAAGAAGAAGAGACGAAAATGGAAGATGACCAGAACTGGGTGGGTGGCAACATCGAGTGGCTGGTACTTTTATCACAGGATGGCAGTACTTGGACTCTAAAAAATGGCTACAGATCGGTGAGACTTGCAGTGCCATCTTTGAAGGGTGTCGGCATTACTGTATTCGACTGCGGGTGGCCGCCGCCCATTTCCGAATTCGCTTACAGGTTCAACATGGAAGAACTTGACCTTGTGAAGGTACAGCTCCCACATAGACCGTGGGAGGGGCATGGAAGAACTGGGAGTACGACCTCTTAGCCGTGTTCGACAAGGCAATCACATTCATTAGATGCCTAGAAGACATGGAATGGACAGTCTTGCGCGATGACTTCCTGCGGCCAGAGAAGTATGTCGACGCCGTCTTCACCTACAACTACTCTTCGTACAGACCGCAACGCATTTATGCGGTCACTGAACCTAGCGGCGACGTGCGTGTTTGGGAGCCGTCCATTTGGGGTGAGTCATGGTGTCATATAGCATGTAAAATCCCATTCAAAATTCTGCTTACTGACTGTTAGTAACACGCAGGTACCCACGCAGCCCCGCGCATCATTCCAGCTCCGGTCATCGAAGATGCAGTAGCATATGCTGAACTTGGGAAATGGCGCTGGTTCCTGGCACCTCTCGGAGACAACACGAAACATGATGATGAACTCTTGTGGATTCATATCAGGGGAGCACTAAACAGCGTTGGTGATACAATAGAACATATGGGGACACAACTTTCTTCATACCCATCGCTGCGGTGTCACGTTTTCTCGAGGTCCGCATGCCCATCCGAAGACCCAGTAGAGCAAGTCTGGAGCAGAGTCAACAATCTGAAGGGACAATCTGTGTTTCTTGGGATCAACTACCCTTTCTTTGTCGGAGCCCCTGGAGCTGTTGAACCTGTAATTGCTCAGGCAGCCCTGACCCCGGATGCTGCTGCTGCTGCTGGTTGTGGTGGTGGTGGTGAAGCTGACGAAGAACTAGCTGTTGCTGCTCCTGGTGAAGCTGGCGAAATACTTGGTGATGCTGCTGCTGGGGAAGCTGACGAAATACTTGGTGATGCTGCTGCTGGTGAAGCTGACGAAATACCTGTTGAGGCTGCTGCCAGAGTCCAGGAAGAACATGTTGGTGTTGTTGCTGAGGTGCCAGCACTTCTAGTGTTGATAGCAGATTGTGTGTTTGCTGCACACTCACGCGCCTATCATGTTGACACTCCAGATCCGACCTGGAGCCAAATCCACGTCGGGGGGAGGGGGCCTACAATTGGTTCATCAGTGGGGTCGTACTATTTGGAGGAGAATGAAAGACGGCCAAACGCAGCATTCTGGTTCGTTCTGACGATACCACCAGCTCCAGGGACCTAGTGCTCATACTGGCAGATCCGATGAACCATTTGTCTTTATCTTTATCATTAGTTACGCTTATGTGTGTAAATACTAAGCTGTGCTTATTTGTGTAAGACTAAGTTAGGCCTAACTGCGTAATATTCAGTGAACCCCGGCTTTTCTTTCCACACCCATAACAACAGAATTGCAGCATAGAACATACAAATATAATGTGCATACCGGGCATTTTTGCTCAGGATTACAACCACTTCAAGCAAATGATACATCATGTACGCATTTGAACGCATCACTAGAATGTGCCACTTATTGATGATTGATGACATGGATCTAGCTTTTCTGCGCGTATTTGCATTAAATCGCTCATTGATTTGTTCACATATTTTTTGGCAATGGCTGATGAACTCCACTCTCTTGGTAACTTGCTTCGTCAGCGAGCACTTGTTGCTGCAATGCAAAGTACAGAACAAGGTCTTCATCGTCATTCCATTTAGGTTCTCTATGTTTCGTCATCACGGAGCTACTAATTTCAAATGAAAATCTAGTAAACAATATATGTGTACATTGTTAGAGTATGCTACGGCCACGGTACATACATGTTTTTCTATAATCACAAGAATAAAACTTGATGCATTTTCACCTTGTTGGCATTGTGCCGAACTGGGTGGTTGTGGCTTTGGGGTTCGGAGAGGAAGGCGCCGTGGCTGGTGCGTGTGCGACCACGGCGACGGCGAGCTCGGATTCTGGAGGAGGCCAACAGGACCGAGCATGGTCGGCATGGTGACAGATCTCACCCGGGAATGAATTCCCGTCCCCGCGCCATGCCAATGGTGCGGTCATGGTGAGGGAGAGCTCCGATTCGGGATGGGGAGGAGAACGGGCCGAGCAGGTTCGTCCAAGTCCTAGCTCCGCGCCATGGCCACAACCACAGATTGCCGCCCCGGAGGAAGAAGAAGACGCGTAAAGGATGCATGCGCCAATGCTGCAAGCCTACATGGCAGCGACGACGGCAGCGACATAATGGCGAAAGCTGACAGGAGGTCCCAACTTGATGGCCGTTAGCCTGATTTTTTGAATTGAAAGTTGAATTCGTGCCGAAAAAGACCCTCTGAGTATTTGTCACACCAACTGTAGTCATCGCGGCTGATATCAGGGAACTCGGGTACCGCGTTGCCTGGCCACCCCAACTTTCGGGCCGCAAAATGATATTCTCATCCACGAGGGGTGTGCTTAGTGGTCGGACCATGGTCGCCTGTGCGGTATACAAAGAGCAAGAGAATAATTAGAGCATGGACGTCGAGATAACCGGAAAAAATTGGCATGACCTCCCATAAAAAGAGGACATCCACCGGGTGCCAGAAATTCACCGGAACAGAAATGAGTCGACATTCCAGAGAAACATTGGCAACCCAAAATGAAATCTCTGCATAAAACGAAGGAAGCACGCGACACAATATAATCAGTGTCATTGACAACGTGCATACATGCAACAACGCTTTCATGCTTCCTCCAATGACGACTAGGAGTAGGAGAGATGGAGGAGAAGTAAAGTGAGATATTGTAGATTTAGAAATGCAAGAGCTTTCACTTACATGTGTGTGTCAACCAATAGAGGTTTAGCAAGCTTCTATGATGAAACAATGGAGAAAATAAGGTGGGGAGGAGGGGAGGTGACCAGATCTCTCTTGTGTGGAGGAGAAGCAAGTGAGAGAAGTGACTGGGGTGTAGGTGACTCCATGCATGTGCCAAAAAGTGAAAAAGGTGGCCAGAATACTCGAGGCACATCCCCTACAATATGTGCCTTGTATACTTTAACAATACAGGGCGCATCTTGTAGGGGATGCGCCTCCAGTATTTGGCGCCTGCCACCCCCGGGCCTACCTCAGTTACTCGATGCGTATATTGTAGGGTTTCGTAGCATGGAAAACAAAAAATTTCTACCGCATACAAACAAACAAGCCAAGATCTATCTACTAGATTGTAGCAACGAGTCGATGGAATAACTCACCCTCGAAGATTCCAAAGTGTTTAACGAGAGCAGATTCTCGTGGGTGATGTAGTCGTACTCTTTTCGATCTCAAGATCGCGTAGACGATCCTTCCGGCGCCGCGTTCCGGCAGCGCTCCCGCAGTCGGTCACACGTTCGGTACTCGATGAAGACCTTCCTCTCCCTTGTTCCAGCAGGCAGCGGAGGTTGTAGCACTCTCCTCGTGATTCCGGCAGCACAACGGCGTGGTACCGGAAGTAGAGGGGAGATCTCGTAGGGCTTCGCCTTAAGCCGGAGCAAGTATGGTGGAGTATGAGAGGGCTCCTCGGCGATCTAGGTTTTAGATACACCAAGGAGGAGGTGCTAGAGCCGGCGGCTAGGGTTTGGGGCACCCCAAGTCGGCGGCTAGGGCAACCCTGGGAGGTGGCGGCAGCAGCAGGAGGTGGTGGCGCCAATCTAGGGTTTTGGAGGAGAGGTACTTGTGTGCCAGGAGGGGCAGCCCTGCCCCTCCCTTTATAGGTGGGAGGCGCGGCCAAGGGGAGGGGAGTCCCTCCCCAACTCGGCTTGGAGGTGGGCCGGCGGTTGGAGGAGGGAATCCCTCCCCAACTCGGTTTCCCACTCCTCCTCCTCTTTCCAAAACTTGCCGTTTGACTTTTCAAATTAGGATTTAAATAAACCCTTTATTTTGGACAGCAAAGACACCTAGTACATGATGCAATCATTCCAACTTACAATGAAATATTCATGTACCCTTCCCCCTCCGGAGTGCCGGACATTCCGGAACCTTCTAGAATGTTCCCGATGAAAACATCGGAACCATTCCCCAACTCCGAAACGGGACTTTCCTTATATGAATCTTATTCTCCGGACCATTCCGGATCTCCTCGTGATATCCCGAATCCCATTCGAGACTCCGAACAACATTCGGACTCTTTCTCATCATTCCATAACTACTCAAACAACGTCGAATCCTTAAGTGTGTCTCCCTACGGTTCGTGAATTATGCGGACATGATCGAGACACTTCTCCGACCAATAACCAATAGAGGAATCTGGAAATTCATATGGCTCCCACATATTTCTACGATTACTTTGCGATCGAACGAACCACTTACATACGATATCAATTTCCCTTTGTCTCACGATAGTTTACTTATCCGAGGTTATGATCGTCGGTATCTCTGCATACCTAGTTCAACCTCGTTACTGATAAGTACTCTTTTCTCGTTCCCGTGATATGTGATCCCTTGTGAGCCAGTCACATGCTTGCAAGCTAATTGGATGACATTTCACCGAGAGGGCCCAGAGTATATCTATCCGTCATATGGATGGACAAATCCCACTCTTGATCCATGTGTTTCAACCAATACTTTCTGAACACTCAATGACACCTTTATAGCCACCCAGTTACGGTGTGGTGTTTGATGTCATCAAAGCATCCATCCGGCAAAGGTGATATGCATGATCTCATGGTCGAAGGAATTAGATAACTATGTATCAGAAAGCATATAGCAATTGAACTATTAAAATGACTTGATCTTTATGCTACGCTTATCTATAGGAGTATGTCCACCATATCATTCTCCTAACGATATGATCTTGTTGTTAATAACATCTCAATGTTCATGATAGGGAAACCACAATCATCTATTAACCAACAAGCTAGTATTATACAGAGGCTTTACTAGGGACTTCAAATTAAGTTTACAAATCACACAAGTATTAATGTTTCCTTGTTAATACTATTATAGCATGAATGTAAACATTTATCATAAACACAAAGATATAATAATAACTATATTTATTATTGTCTCTAGGGCATATCTCCAACATATATGCGAGTTATGCACCTCCAATATCCAAAAATAGACATGGTGCATATGGCCATATGCACCTCCAGTATTGGGGCATCTACCACCATTGGGCCCACCCACCTAATTCGAGGCGCATACGGAGCAGGTGTGCCTCGAATAAGTGGGGGCAACTAGATCTAGTACGTACATGAAATATAGGAGACACATCCCTCACAGATGCTCCTCTAGTATTCAAATATAGAAGACGCACCCTTCAGTCGTGCACCGTGTATATTTAGTGGAGGCGCATATGGATGGGATGTGCCTCCTATAAGCCTACCTCCTATAGGGTTTTCCCTAGTAGTGCAAAGGAGCTCACTAGGAGCTTAATGGGCTGGGAAAGAGGCCCAGTGGCGTGGAACCCTTGTAGGCCACACCACCTACCCTCGTTCGGGCCTCGTTGTTCGGATGTCGTTGATTCCATAGCCATCCTCTTTGTATTAACCTAAAACCATCTATAAAAAGGGTCCCCGATGTGATCTCAGAACATACAAAGGCGGAGATAAAAACATCTTAAATAGAGAGTCTACATGCCGCCACTGATAGAGATAGGAGGGGGGACATTGGCGGAATTTCCTCCGGTGCGCTCCACACGCATACGATATGGTCATCATCAACATATATAATGAGATCCTTCATACGTTCGATTCGGATTACTGATGTAGTATAGTAGCCTTTTCCCTAGAAAATCTAGGTTTAATCGAACATTGGGAAACAACCGCGGTAGGTTGAGGAGCGTCTACAAAACTTGTTAGTTTGCTTCAAACTTCGATTACCGTATCTTTCCAGTTTTCTTTTGTTATCGGGGTTGTATCAATGGATGTAGATAGGTCAGGGTTGAGGTTTCACTTGTAGATATGCATACATATGGGATAAAGATAATAATAAGCATATTCATGTGTAAATGATCTAATAAAGATAGGATTTATGGGCAACACATCCCTAAATACTAGAGCCCATGCGAACCATGTGCATAGCATAAAGTCTCTTGGTCCAACCATTATACCACGAAGCACCGGGCTATGAACAATTATTAAGTAATATGCAAACCAGAGCATTAAGATTGATCATGTTGTTGTTCCCAAATAGATCACTAAATAACTACTCTACTCCTCTTGTTGTCACTGGTTTCACGCTTAGGTGCCGTTTACCACACATCTCACCTCAAACTTTCATCAATTCTCGAGGTCTTGGTACCTGACAAGTACTTGGATTGAGTTAAGAGATAATAATACAAATACAAATCTGCTACAATCACCACACAATACTCCCATGTAATTAGATGTATATAATCGCTACGAGGCTATTCCCCTATCCGCAGTCCATGAGGACTACTCACTCATAATAAGATCAAGGATAAAAAAAACATTGTAGAATTACTTAGATCAATACCAAATATCCTTACAAAGTTGCCAACCATGAGGAGATCTTGAATACAAGTTATGGCTCTGGCTATGATAGAGATGGATATGGAGATGATAAACTATGGTGGTGGTGAAGCGGTGGATCTTCCTCGGCGTGTTTTCAAATGCAATTTGCGAATGACGACTTTATCTATGGTGACTGGGAATCTCAAAATATAGAGCCCTTCCCGAAAGTTGCTTGGTTTGACCTGCCAAAGCCACCGCCGTGTGGTATGGATGGACGGTATGGGCAAGCTCCACCCGTACCGACACTCGTTAACACTTCTAGACACCAGCTTTCGGCCCTGGCTGTCTTGGTTGAGTTGACAATGTGTGATTTTCCTTGATTGCTCCAGATTTCATCATAAAAGAGTGATTTTCTGCACATCACAATTCAAAACAAGGATTTGCACATCTTTACAATAATTAGTCATTAGTAGCAAGGCTAGAGATATATTTTATCAATTGCTTGACTTAATATAAGATTTAAACGGAATAAAGATGGCTATTTTCATAGCCATCAACATCCCCAAGGTTAAATCATGATCGTCCTCGAACAAGAAACTAAAAATCATAAAAAACTCAACGTTTAAACTGTAACAACGAGAAAGCAAGTTCACGGACAATTGGTAGTCTCATGCCTCCATAACTTCCTTTATCTGAAAACTTAGCATAGAAAGAGTAGTGGCAAGAGTATTATACAAGTTTCGTTAAATTGAGACAATCACAATAAAAGTTTATAAGCATGAATAAATAGGTGTGAAATAATTATTCCAATTCATCCAGTTAACTCTCAAGTTGCCAATGAACACTCTAATATTTTGTATTAGCATATTAAGAGTGATAGATCATGTCAAAAGAAGCATACCATTGGATTGTATCATTAACACCCACATCAATAAATCAAGACTATAAAATACTTATTTTTTTATTTTTTGCTTCTTCAAGAACTTTTCAACTTAATAGTAAGAGACCATGCCAGACTGTGTAGACCAGGATAGACTTATAACCATTCCGGTCAAAAGAGTTATTCTTTCTTTTACTTGCAACATAGACCATGAGAGTGCCATACTTTTAGGGAGTGGCTATTGAACAGCTAGCTGTTTTTAAATTGAAAAATAGATGGATTTTAAAACCAATAAGAAAAGGACAACTGTCACTGAGAAGTAATGAAAAAAAAAGGAAATTGTTTGTTTTCTGTTTAACAAAATAGACACATTTTCACCCCAGCATTGAGTTCTAACGGCTCATATTTTGAGTCTCAGTTTTCGAGTCAAAACTCTTGAGCCTATAGGTAACACCCATAATACAGCTCACAAAACTCTGCCATGTACTGACGCTGCGTGAGTCCATATCCTCCTGCAAGAAAGCAGCTCCTGCACGGTCTCCACCGGCTCTTCAGAGTGGCGAATTAAAAGATCCAAGGATCTCCTAAGGGAAAAAAGAGAAAAGAGAGACATAATTTAGAACTAAAAATGGTACTCCCTCCGAACCATATTCTCAACTTTATCTAGATACAAACTATCAGTCTAAATTCTTAACTAGCATCCGAATCTAGATAAAGTTGAGAATAATAATATGGTATGGAGGGAGTACTAGAAGAACCAAGTAGGATAAAAAAGACGGTACATAACCCGTCAAGCAAGTTCACATAATATGGAAAAAATACATTAACATAAGTTCAATAGTGAACAAGAAGCATGAATCACTAATGATATAATTCAGTCAAAATAGTTCTGGATATTATTCATGCGTGAATGAATAAAACACAAACATTAAAATTCCGAACCTCCATGGGCACCTCTGGGTGAACCCGCGTATACCACATATAATTAGATTATGACGAATCCTTCGATCAAATGAAATATCATCACCATGTCTAGTCATGCGTTGAGTTCATTGAACAGAGCAAAACGGTTCCAAACAATTCTGAAACTAATCCTTCCATCGGAGCAAGTGTACTACTCAGTTCCATTTTGGTTCCGTGATACAAAGAAAGAGAGAAATAAACAACAAAATTAATAGTAGATATTGCATAAATTGCTGAGGTTATAATTATCATCAGAGTTGAATGTGAAAAAAGAAGACGTTAAAAACAGATATGCTTATGCAGGGGAGACTGACCAAAAGTGTGATTCCCACCAGCCGATGGTGCTAAGGTGCCATTCTGCTAGTGGGGCAAGCAAGTTTAAGATGAATGTAATTCATCATATGAATGTACACAATATATCAACCATATGTAGCTATCAGCCAACATGGCTTTATTCAGAAAGAAACATATGAGACGACCTTCTCTAGCTCCACTTTAAAGACATGCATGATCAGCCTACAAAGATGACTATAAGAAACAGAGAGATCTATACTTTCAAATATGTTTCTAGATTCCTGTTCGTCTCGTACTCAGGCATACAAATCAATGATGAAGCATGATTAATAGGCCACTTTTGCAGATTGCACCAACACAACACCTGCTATGTCAAAAATTCCTAGTAATAATCCTCATAAAAAAATCCCCAAAAAACTTTGAAATAGATCTTGCTTTCATATTATGACGTATCAAAAATATGGTAATCCATGTTCTTGCTATGCAAATGAAGTCGTTTGCTCATACAGGAACTGAGACTTCAGAAAATGAGAAAAACCGGAGAAAGTGATAAACATATCTAATGATAGAAGTAAAATCCAAGAAATTAGTGATTGAAATACTAAAAGACTTGACATAGAAAGACTGAAGAAAAAGGGCTAAATGAAGTGACTGAAAGCTGAAAAAATACACATACCAAAGAAAATTATAATCAGGTATAATGAAAGAATGACAAGCCGAAGAATTAGTGACTTAAAAATTTAAATACTTAATATTGAGAGATTGAAGAAAAGTGACTAAACAAAAAGGTACTGAATACAAGAAAGAAAGGCCAAAGATTGGGTGACTGAGAATTGAGATACTTAAGAAAGAAACTAAGACCATAAGATGCTGAGAGACTAAACAATGAGACACTGACAAAATTGACTGAAAAATACATAATAAATGTCGACAAAAAGCAGCATTCAGACTGAAGAAAGAAAGGTCGAAGTTGAGTGACAGAAGAATTGAGAGACTAGGGCAATAAGATACTGAGAAACTAATTAATGAGGTAATGAAGAAAATTGAATGACAAACTTAGATAATAAAACTTATGCTTTATTGTTGCCTTGAATTCTGAGACACTAAAGAAAGAATGAAACTGAGCTTATGGAATGAGGGGCTGATATTTAAGACTAAAGATAAGAATTATCGAGCAAATAAGTCTGAAAATATGAGATAAAAATGAATGAAGGAACTAAATACACTAAAAGAAAGACTGGGAATGCACAATGAAAGAATAAAGACTAATGATGGAAATATAACCGAAGAACATGAACAAAATGAAGAGGAAATGAATAAAATGAATTTCATAAAGATAAGGACAACTGACAAGGGGTGATAAATGATTAAAAATAGAGAGAAAAAATGGCTGAATAATGAGAATGAGAAAAAGGAGACAAGAACAAGACAGAATCAAGAAACCAGTAAGACTCGACAAAAGGAATGAGAAAATGAGAGTTCCTGCTTGCTGCTCCGCAAAAACCCTCCAACTCTAATATGGAGCACGAAGAAGAACCAAGTACCTGTATATTTGGAATCATGAGACCACTAGCCCAAGTAATTTTCTTACATGACAGAAACTACTCTAGGTTGCAATTTCAACAATTATTAGTTGGTAAGTAGATTAGACATGAGATGTAATTTGGCTTAGTTGGTAATTAGATTAGAATGAAATGTATAGATTAGAATGAAATGTAATTTGGCTTACACAAAAATGAACATACCAAACTCACACATCAGCCGTGAGAACAGAAATAATGAACAAAAAAACTCACTGCCTTAAATAACCACACACTTATGTGCAATCCAAAACGGTTGCTACAACACAACTTGAAACAGAGAGACAAAGACAAGCAATAATGATGAGGAATGATGAGAAATAAGGGGGAAATTCACTATATTCTCTCTCCTGGCGACGAAACAACTGACTAATGACTACCATCATAATGCCTTCGCCTGCCCGCATCAGCAATAGCGCTGCCACCGCAGGAATCGGACACTCTGTTGTTGCTCAGACCCGGCCATGCCATCCATGACTCCCACTGCTCTCCAACTACATCTTCTGCACTACCTCCAAACTACGAGCTATCGCCACCACAGAAAATAGAACACTGAATTCTCAAATTTCCGCGGGGACAAACACTACCAATGAGAAATGGTGAGAGACCAGCAAGACATGACAGTAGCGGAAGCTAGCCTAACCATCGACACCTGCTGCGACGCTATAGAAGCGGAGGTTGATGCTATCAATGCTGGTCTCCAACTAGGGGTGTACTACAACATGAATCATGTTAGCATCATTTCTAATTGTGCTAATGCAGATTCTGAATCGTTTTCAAATCAGAACCTTGAACACCATTTTAAATCATCATAAAATATCTAGCTATTTCAGAAATCACCACACATAATCAAACAGAACATCCATGGACACCATAATGCAAAGGTAGAAATGAAGACCATAATCTAAATCAAACTAAACCATAATCAATTCAAGATGTGTAACACCCCTAACCCTCCCGAGCCGCCCTCTCCCGAGCTATCCCCAGGCGACTCTGGCGGCTCCGGGTGTTTCCTCTCCATCCTCCCCTAAGAACCCCCAGCCTCTCCGCGCTAGGCCGTCGCTGCTACCGGCTCCGACGGCGATGGCGGCGCCCCATCCATCTAAGATGGGAGGGAAGGAGAGGGGTATGTGGCGGTGTTCATATGGGGGAGATGCGGCGCTGGCCGTGGGCTTGGTGCGGCGCGGCCGTCTTGGCCGAGGCCTGAGGTTCTCCGGTAGCCGACGAGAAGTTGGAGGCTTGCCGCCGCCACCAGGGGTGAGGCTGTGGCCTAGCCACGCCGATCTCCTACCGTTGTTGCTCTCTCCTCCTCTGTTGGTGCTGCACGGAGATGGCAGGCAACATGGGGCCTGCTCGTCTGCTCAATAAAGGCGGCGACCCTAGAATTCCACTCACGCCAAGACGAGGATCTACTTGTTGCTTGCCCTCTATGATTTGGTCAGAGTGGCGAGTTCCAGAAGGCTTCGCCGGCGAACTCCCATGGGCGATTAAAGCCTAAGATTGCCAGATTGGAGGGATTCGTTCATGCACACCCATGTTTTACTCTGAACGTTTGGGTTCAGAGAGCGCTTTGAAGCTCTATTGGCTGTTATATTATGGGGCATGTTCTCGTTCCATGATGCTGACAGAGAATTTCATGGAGACCGGGATCTGAGGATGGACAATGGTGGTTCGAGTCTCGGTGGTGATGAGAATTGACTTGGTGAATCGTGACTTGGAGCAGTGGCATGCAAGTGGGGGCGACTGCACAGGAGATGTTCACAGTCTTACCTTTCAGGGTGAAAACCCAGAGTCTGGCCTTAATTGGTTGTGTCTGGCAATGACCTTGTTGAAAGTATTATTTTGGAAGCGTGGACTTTCTTTAGGGTGAAAACCTAAGATCTATGATCGAGCGATGACGGTGTTTATGCATTATTCCCTTCTTGGAGACGTCACTTTTGGAGAAGCTGGACTTCTGGTGCTGTCTTGGTGATGGTAGTATCACTGTTTCAAAGAATAGGTCACTGTAGCGGGACTTTACTTTTTTGTAATTCTTTTTTTATGGTTGTGTGCATCCGTTTGACCGCTAGGGTAATACGTTGTTGCAGAGGCTGAGTGTAATTGTTATCCTGTGATATTAATATATACTTCTTTCCAAAATAATAATTCAAGATGTCCATGCGCCTATATCATCATCAGTTCGAGCTGTTCGAACACCAACAGAGAATCACCCAAAAATAGGTGAAAGTGAAGACAAAAAACTAAAATCGAACTGAACCCCCAATCGACCTGAGCTGTTTTATTCACAGAGACACATCTTACAACGCCATGACCCGCAAAACTGAAGGCGTAATAACAAGATGAATACACGGCGCCTCATTCCCCCGGCGCCACCGAACCAAGCCACCGACTATCACATGCTAACACCGCCGTCGTGCTCGTTCTGATCCGTGCTCGCGTCTCAAGAAGCATACGATACCCACGCACCTCTCGCCCCTAGTAGCACACCCGCAAGACCCAACGACGACCAAAACGATGAAACACACGAGCTAGGTAGAACAGTATCAGGGAACGGGGAAGACGGAGGGACAAGACCAGATGAATACCCATCTCGGCGTCGGCGCGCATGCCTTCCACGCTCGTGAATCGACGATCCCTTCCTCGTAGGACGTGGACGGACGCAGCCGCGGCTCTCTCTCGCCGCTAGCACCGGATGTGGGGTCACCGCTTTGTCCGCTGGCGCTCTCCCTGTCTCGCTCCGACACCGGCCGAGCTGGCTGCGGCTTCGCTGCAGAAGTCTCCGCCATGGATTCCCCCTCTTCTCCCAAGCACACAGAGCGGTTGCTTTCGATGGAGAATAAAACTCAAAAAAAAAAACTCAGAAGTGATATTTTTTTCCCGCGAAAACGAAAAAATGCTTGTACAAATATTTACATGCTCATGACAAACGCATACCCCGGACAACTCAACCCACTAAATCTAAGCGTCTGGAATTGCAACTAAAAAAAACTAAGTGTCTGTTTTGGGAAAAATCGAATGAGAGAGACAACCAGCGATGAGCCGACGAGATTCGTGAACGCATCGAACGGCCAAATAAGTGTCTGTTTTGGAATTGCAAAACAGCTAGCTAGCTTTTTAGTAAAAGTGCACTTTTAACCATTATAGCAGTTGGTGTGTGGATGTTGACCAAGAGATGTTGCCTTACTGGTTTCATTTCAATGAAATCGGGGGTTTATCCCCTCAAGTCGAAAAGAAAGCAGCATGGCACTCCTCCCTCCGGTACACCGACGAACAGTGTGGACTGTGGCAAAGCTCAAACTCCACGACTTGGAAGCTCTCGGGCTGTAATAAATATTTTACTTCATGTTCTGCTATTAATATCTGCGACAGTTTTATTTGGCCATCTCGTTACGCTGAGCTCTGTCGTCTGTTTGATTTCATAGTAGTATATGGAATCGGGGGAGAGACCTCTATTTTTCAAAAAGAGTTTCTGGCAACTTCATTACTCAAGGATTTGTTATTATATCATGCACCAAAACTGGGCAAATAAAGTCTGGTGGATCATCAAACAAAACAGCAGGTTGAGAATCAGCCGGTGCTACTTGCTAGCTTGCGTGCTACAGCATTTGCCTCTCGTGGACAGAAAAACAGAAGGTGCGGGAGCTCGCTTCCGTACCTCGCCGATGAAGCGGCTATTTTCATCGCTCATTTGCGGAAGGACATCTTAACTCTCACACAAATTCTCACAAAATTCAGAAATACTACGGGCCTTGTCACAAATTTCGTATGGTGGCTATTAGAGCATCTCCACTCATGGCCCTCACAGGCCTTTGTGGGTCGCCGGCGCCAATTTTCGGCGCCAGCCGCGTCCCCCAATTTAGTTTTGGCGCCGGTGAGCGCTCAATTTACCCGGCGCGCCCGGCCGAAACCCAATTTTAAGGGAGGCTAGCGGGGGCGCCGGAGGGCGGGGAAAAGTCCGGCGGGCCAGCCTTGTCGGCGACCTAGTTGAAATTATTTCCTTTTTCCACCAAAATTAGCGCCGGTTTCCTCCAAAATTAGCCCCTATCTCCCCCCTCCCCCCTCGCCTCCCACTCCCGCCATTTCCCAGCAAAGAACAGATCGCGCCACCATACCACCGAAGAAGTACGTCGCTCCCCGCGCGACGCAGCGTCGCCGACGAAGAAGAGGGGCAATCCGGAGAAGGAGCGGCCGGAGGGGATGACGAACGCGGAGTGGGCGTTCGACCTGCAGCGCCGGTAGGTCGAGAACGCTAGCCGCCGGCAGAGAGAGCTTAGGGCGAGGAAGAGGCGGGCCTCGGAGGCTCTGGCCGCGGAGGTACTCATGGCGCAGAGAGCCGCCCACATGGCGGGCATGCCGAGCTTTCCCCGCACGCGTGGGGGAGCCAAGGGAGCGTCTCGTCGCCGTCACCGTCTTCGGCAACAACCCAGGCTGGGCCAATGTCCCAGGACAACCAAGGTATACCCAAGCTATCTCACTTTTCGCCGTGCTGGCCACTCGACCCGGCCGGCAGCTTCAACCCCAATGCCTTCAGCGCCGCCGACCTCAACACCAACTTCAACCTGGCCACCTCTCCTGCTCTCCGCCGCCCCCTCTTCCACGGCGGTATGCCCACCGCCGCTATTAGCAGCGGCAGCAACCATGGGGTGCTCGATGGAACGCCGCTGGGCACCGAAACCATTATGACCGACATCATCAACGGTGGGGGGCTGCAACTGTTCTACACGCAGGAGGAGACGGAGGCCTACGGCGGCCGCGACGATAGCCAAGAGCCTTGGGAGAACGAGGCCTACGCGTTCGCCGAGGACGAAGAGGAGGAGGCGCCCGTGCCTGAGGAGGTGCCCGTGGTCAAGAAGAAGAATAACGGCGGCCGTGGCCCGAAGTGGAGCTCACGGGAGGAAAAGTGCCTCACTGAGGCTTGGAAGTTGGTCAGCATCGACCCCTTCACTGGCGCGAACCAGAGCTCCGAGGCCTACTAGCTGCGCGTCAAGGTGGCGTACGACGAGCGGCGGCTCTTGGACCCCTACTTCAAGGACTTGTACCACGACCGCAACGACTCCGGCATGTCGCACCGCTGGCACATGATCCATCATGCTTGCAACAAGTGGCATGGCGTCGTGGAGGAGGTGCGCCGTGTCCATGTCAGCGGCACCAACTTCGAGGACCAAGTAAGTGAACTCACCGTGTCTATTGTCCATCGTAGCCTAGTGTTTGGTCGTCGGCCATTGATCACGGCCGTTTGTTGTTGCATTGCATTGCTTTCGTAGATGCACGCCATGATCACCGCCTACCGCGAGGACAACGACGACGTCGAGTTCAAGTTCATCTATGTTTTCGCTAGGATCAAGATGTGCAACAAGTGGACTAAGACGCGCACGGCGCTCGCCAAGGGCAAGTACGACCACAACGCGCCGCCAGCTCTCTCCTCGGGAGGCCGTCCGATCGTGCAGAAGAAGGCCAAGGCGGCGAGGGCTGCCGCGCCGGCCATCGAGAAGCTTCATAGCTCGATCATGGCTTGCATGGCGGATGCCGCCTCGCAAGCTGCCGAGAGGGCGGAGCAGGCCACCAAGATGGAGCAGGTTGCCGCGGTCAGGTGGGCGTCGGTCATCGAGAGGCAGGACGCCAAGCTCGAGCTGATCAGGGCCAATTTGGCCACGAAGAAGAGGAGGGAGGACCTGTCGATCATCATGGTCAACACCAAGACATGGACGCCGACGTGCGGGCGTGGTGGGAGGCCGAGCGCACCGCGATCCTGTACAAGGTCTGAGGTCCACCGACATCCACTTCACCAGCACCTGCAGCATCCACTACCCCAACACCTGCGAGCACACCGGCGACAGGCACTCCCCCGCCGGTCATCGATGTCGACGCTGCCATCTGATGCGCCGCTATGCTTTGTGATGCCGGCGCGACTTCTTTTGATCGCTAGACTATGATGATTTGTATCGATTTGCGATGATGGGATCATCGAGACTTTGTTTTGTAACCGTTAAGCGCCTAGACTATTTATGTTCGGCTATGTGATCGGCGATCGGCCGTTCTACCCGCCATATTTTTTTTTGTTCGAATTTCAAATTTCTAATTTGGGGGCCGATTTGGGGGTTACGGCTGGAGACCGGCTCCCCCCATAGCCGGTTCTTGCGCCAGCGCCCCCTATATGGTCTTACGCCAGGGTTAAATTGGGGGTTGCGAGTGGAGATGCTCTTAGATGTGGTGATACAAACCTTGAAGACCTTATGCAAGACCTTCCGGCTACCATTACATGTTTCCCAATGAAGTACTTAGGCTTGCCTCTCGCGGTTGGAAGACTTAAGCAGTCTCATTTCCAATACCTAGAAGATAAAACAGCAAAGCTCCTCAATCCTAGGAATGGGAGACATTTCAACATCGGGGCGAGAAAGGTTCTCATCAAGTCGGTGCTATCCTCACAAGCCATCTACCCCCTCACCGCTCTTGATGTCCCGGTTGAACCCCTTCAAGCGATCCAAAACATTATTAGGGGCTTTTTTTGGGCGGGAACGTCACCGGTGGGAAATGCAAAGTAAATTGGGCGGCGATTTGCAGGCCTACCTCCATTGGTGGCCTTGGCATCCTAAACATGAAGAAATTCGCGAGAGCACTCCGCCTAAGATGGCCATGGCTTGCTTGGACTACCCCAGAGAGACCGTGGGTGGGGTTTGAGAACCCATGCAACAAGGAGGATATGGATCTTTTCTATGCGTTAACAAAAGTTAATATTGGCGATGGAAACAAAGCTAGTTTTTGGGATGCCCCTTGGGTGGATGGTCTTAGCCCCAAATCCATTGCACCCTCAATTTATGAGCTTTCAAAGAAGAAAAGTTGGCCCGTCCGTATCGCTATTACTAATGACGTTTGAGTTGCTCAACTTGACATCTCAAACGGTCTTTTCGTGCAACAACTTCAAGAATTCATAAAGCTTTGGACAATCACTTCGCAATTATTTTTGGTTGAGGGCACTCCAGACTCGATTTGTTGGAAGCTTACCGCTAATGGTGAATACTCTTGCTCCTCCGCATACAATGCGCAATTTCTTGGGGCTATTCTCTCGCCAGTGGACTTTATCATATGGAAGAATTGGGCTCCTCCTAAGTGTAAGCTTTTCGCATGGCCCATCATTCAAAACCGTGTTTGGATGGCGGACCGGCTTGATCGTCTCGGGTGGCCAAATGGCAGGAGGTGCCCCCTTTGGCGTTGTGCGGATAAAACGGCGCCTCACCTTCTTTTCCAATACCGCTACACCAAGCGGATTTGGACTTTGACAAATGATTGGCTTGGGCTACCGATCCTGGACCCTTCAGATTGGGGGCATTTCGATGATGTATTGTCTTGGTGGACTTTCATGATCCTACCCGATGGTGGTGGACGGAGGAAGGCGACAACATCGCTAGTCATGCTCGTCGCTTGGGAAGTTTGGAAGGAAAAAAACACAAGAACATTCAATAAGAAATGCACCATGCCTTCCCTCGTGTTCGCTAGGATTAAGTTAGAAGCTAAATCTTGGGTCCTCGCAGGTGCAAACCATTTGGGGTACATTGATGACACGAGAGTGAGTGTTTTGTGCGTGCATGGCTTGTACTTTAAACTTGGAACCTCTCTCTTTCTCTATTAATGAATCAAGGCAAATCTTTTGCCTTTCTTCAAAAAAAAACAAAAAACAGAAGGTGCCTCAACAATCTCCCTAAGCCAGATCGATGCATTCCTCAAGAATAACTGCATCTGGCCCCATATTAGGTGGTCTCGGTTCAGCAGTTTGATAGATTCTCAATGACTTCTATATGGTGACAAAAAGGTGCTCAATTCCAAGCGGATCTGCAGTATGGTTCATAAAAAAGTCTTGATTTTCTACCAGTAATACGAACAAAAGAAGTTCGCAGGATCTGCCAGTAGGTGCCTTATAACTGGGGAAATAAGGGGGCAAAGTTGCCTTCATTCTCCAATCAACAACTGAACTCCACAGTTATTACTAGTATATTGCCCAGGAGTAAAACCTGAATAACATTACTAGGAGTACAGAATCCACTATTATGGCAGACCATGGAATCCAGTATAGCATAACGTCCATCTTCTCACCATTCAGACTGCACTCATATCTGTGACTAATTCTAGCAAGTAAATGGCTATTCAGGTAAATGCAAAACATAAAAAAACTGCAGAACATAGCATCTGATTTCATCTATGGAGAAAGTTACAAAATATGCAAGATGATATTAAGGAGGTTACAAACCCAATAATCTGAAAGCTCCCTAAAGCGGCATAGATGAAACATTACCAATAAAGATTCCAGCAGGCATACTAGTGACAGCAACTGACAAAACTTTCAACATAAGAATCCAATGAATGTCACCTGTAGTGCACCAATGCCCACCACTCAACGCCAGGTACTGCTGCCCTCGTTCATTTGTCACCGGCCGCTAGACATCTACTCTGCTTTGCCGTACTGCATAGTACTGTGTTGATGAGTGGAGGGCCAGATAATTATCTAGAGGATTTCTCTTTATTCCTACTGCATACATGGTACTACTGCATGTTATGGACTGTAAACTTTCTATCCCTAATTTTAGAATTTCCAATTCCAAGAATTTTGCACATCCTAAATATTACTAACACTTTTACTATACACTTCTTTCTCAAACAGCTAGCCCGTGCAGGTGCACAGGTTGTGACTAGCTAACTGACTCATAATCAAAATCGATACTTTGTCAGGTCGAAGGTGAGGGTTCTTGAGCAATTTTTCTCGAAATCCCTATAGACACCAACCAGTGCTTCAGCTTTGTCGTAGAAGCGCTCCTTCAGCGATATGACAATACTCTGAAACCCACAGCCTCCATCACAATGTTGTTCTTCACCAACACGCTCGCATGACTTTGATCTGATAAATCCAGCAACCTTGGCAACATTTAAATTATCCAGAGCCGCGTCGACTTCATCCAGTATGAAAAATGGCGATGGCCTGAAACTATGAACGGCAAAAAGCAATGCCAGTGCTGCAACAGTCTTCTCCCCACCGGACAACAATACCATATCTCTAAAGCGTTTCGTAGGTGGCATAGCTGTGTAGTTGATTCCATATCGAAATGGCTCATCTTCATTTTCTAGGTTTAAATATGCCGTTCCTCCAAGTGGATGTGTGTGACATTTTGTTAACTGCTTATAGATTACGTCTATGCCTTTAGATATGTGATCAAAGGCTTCCATGAACAGCTGTTGCCTTCTTTCCTTCACAGAGTTATACTTTTCAGTTATCTCTTGTTGTTCTTTCCTAGCTGCATCAAACTTTTCGGTGGCCTCCCTTTCCTTTCTTTGCAGTGCTTCATATTGGTCCAATGCTTTTAGGTTTGGAGCAGTGCTTTCAATTTTAGCAACTAGTGCGGCTGTTCTCTGTTTAAACTCCGCCTCAAATTTGTCGCGCTTGTATAGCTTCATATCCTGCAGGTAGATTTCACTAAGCTGGCTGTAATCAAGGACCAATTCTTGCGAGGATGATCCTGTATCTGTTTGAACCTTGACTGCAGGAAGCTTCAACTGCTCTAGTTCGCACTTCTCATGAATCAGTTGTTGGCGTGATCTAAGTTGCACAAGTTGCCCCTCCTGCAAGATCATAGATGATTATGTCGCAATAGCAGCGTTAAATAAGCTTGCCAGCTATCTAAAAAACAGCATTGTCATCCCTACACACAATGAAACAAACAATTTTTAAAAAGACTAGTGAAAACTCTGTTAAAAATTGTGTAAAGTTTTATTTGATAATTTTTTTTTACTTTGTTAGACAAACCAACCTGTGACTTTACTTGGCGTTCCAGCTTTGTCAATACTGCAGCTGCTCTGCAATTCTGCTTCTTCAGTTCATCAATAGCCTTCTCACATCCATCTGACCTCGACTTCCAGTCTTCAGCCTCAGCTTTCAGCACTTCCATCTGATTTGAGGTTCGTTCTGCTTCAGCCTTAGCACCAGATTCTACCTCATGTAAGCACTTCAGTTCCTTTTCTAGGGACTTATGTGTTTCCATTAACTTTTCAATGGGTACCTGCATATCTCTTTTTTGTTCATACTCCAGCTGGTTTTTCAGTTTTGACATTTGATTACTTAGGCTTAGCTTCCTCTCTTGCAGTGCTTGAACATCTTTCAGTTGTCCTTCTTCATATTCACGAATGTTCCTCACACCAACTGACATGCTAAAGTCTTTGAAAATCCTGTCCACGATCTCATTTATTTTTCTCTCCTGCTCTCTTACTTCACTTTCATTTTTAGCGAGAAGGCTTTCCAATTCCTCCTTTCCTGGTTCCAGATGGTTAATTTTTTCTCCAATATTACGCTTCTCCGATGACAGTTTTTGTAGCTTCTTATTGAGGTTATTTTGTTCGACATTCAAGTGATGCAACTTTTTCTCGAGTCCAGTGATTTTTTCAGATACAGCAAGTGCCTTCATCTGCAACTCGCTGGGAGACCCAAGTCTTGACAGCTCAGATTCCAGCTGTCCTTTTTTCTCCTTCAAAGATTCTATTCTGCCGCCGTCCCATTTATTTGACCTAGCTTCTGTTCCACCACTTACTCCACCAGTCATCGTGCCAGATTTAGTGAGAAGAATCCCATCAACAGTGACGACCTTATACCTTTCACCGCTCCAACTTAACGTTTTAGCTTCATCAAGCGTATCACAGACAAGTGTATTCTCAACAGCATACAGAACTGCTCTCTCCCATGCTCGGTCAGCATGAATAACATCAAAGATCAACTGTGCAGATCCTCCAAGGGTTCGGAATCTCTCCATTACAGGGTTCACACGGACTGATTGTAAGGGAATAAATATCTGAGGAGGAATGCGTAGATCCTTCAAATACCTAATGCACTCCTTTCCTGTGCTTTCATCTTCCACTACTACTGCATCCATGAATTTCCCCATGGCAACAGTAACGGCAAGGTTGTATTTCTTCTGTGAGGGCCTACAAAGTTCAGTCATGCGACCATGGACTCCAGTCTCCAGGGAATAGCTGTTTAAGACTCCTAACAATTTCTGAACACTGGGCATCCCGCTCACTTTCATGCTTGTGAGCTTTTAGTTCTCGTAATTGGGCATCTATCTCATAGACCCTCTGGTTCAATGTTTGATACCTAGCTCTGCATAAATTTGGTAAATAAGATATTAGAAATCATAACAAACATCGACCAAGGAGTGAAAAATTGTTGTGCTAAGCAATTCAAACAAGCACCGATCAGGATTAGAAGACTTTGGTTTGCGAGAAACTAACCCTGAAGATTGCCGTTCCTTCACAATTTTATCATGTTCCTCACGTAAGGATGCGAGCTCATCTTTGTGCATGGTGACTGAATGAAGAATCATAGTAAGCCTTGTCTGCAGTTCAATCTCCAGAGATGATATCCCATCCCTACGGTTACACAGCTGCTGCATATTCCCCTCTAAATTATTTCTTGCTTCAACATTAACAATTAGTTCTTTGTCTAAGATTTCCTTCTCGTCTCTCAGCTTTGCTGTCCTCGTTTCTGCATCCTCCTTAATCCTGTGGTATTCCTGCAATTGATCATTACCTAATTGCAGTTGACTCCTTTTATCTTGGACTTGCTCATTCAACTCTTCAAGAGCTGCTGTGATATCAACTAAAGCACTATCCAGCCTTTTCGTCTCCTCCAAATGTTTCTTGTTAGCACCCTTCTTTCTGCCAATCTCTCTGTTGCACCTTTCGATTTCGGATTTGAGGCGAGATATCTGCTCTTCTAATCCAAGAAGCTGAGGTTGCCGCTCGTCGATGTCAAGGTTCATCTTCTTGGCCATACTCTCCTCACATAAGATCAATTTCTTGAGATATGCACTTTGCTCTTTTTGTTTTGCGGCGAGATCTTGGCCATAGGACCGATTCTCATCCTTTGCTTGCTGAAGAGACCGTCTCTCCTCCTCGAGTTGGGCTTCAATATTTTTAGTGTCTCCCTGGATGGTGTAGAGCTGCCACAGGAGATGCTCTGTTCTCAGCAGTTTCAGTTCCTGCTGTAAGCGCAGATGCTTCTCGGCCTCTGCCTTTTCTGCCTTTTTCTCCTTCCTCTCCTCGGCGATGGTCCTCTTCTCGCGGCAGACAAGTGCGGATTTCTCTTCGGCCGTGCGTTTATGCGACTCCAACTCGCCATACTCCTTCCTGAGCTCGTCAGAGCCGGAGATCTGCTCCAGGAGCGCGGTGAGCTCCTTGGGGTTCCTGGAGGCGACGGATTCCACATCGCCCTGGAAGACGAGGAAGTTCCGGGCCTTGACGAGGATGCCGAGGGACCTCAGCCTGGCGTTGTAGTGCTCCCAGGTGACGACCCGGCCGTCGATGCGGTACTCGCTTCCGCCGCCGCCGCTGGCGGTGGTGATGGTGATGGAACGGGCGAAGTGGAGCTCGACGGCTCCTGTGCCGGGGATGCGGTAGACGAGACGGACGGACGCCCTGTGGGCGGCCTCTCTGTCGGCGTCATCAAAGGCGTAGACGAGGTCCCTGAGCTGCGCGCCGCGGAGGTGCGCGGAGCTGACACCGAGCACGAAACTGATGGCATCCATGAGGTTGGACTTGCCTGCGCCATTGGGACCGACGACGGCCGTGAAGTCGAAGAAGGGACCGATCGTGTGCGTGCCCTTGTAGGATTTGAAGTTCTCCACCTCTAGCCGGTCGATCCGTCCCCCCTTCATGCGGCCGAACCCAGCGGAGGCAGCCGCCGCCTCCACCATGTTTGGTTCGATACCTAAAAGAAATATTGTACTGTACCTTGCTAAATTTCACCAATGCTAAACCTTGAGCACCACCAAAATATATTTCAAACCAAATCTATATCTATATCTATATACCTAATAATAGAGGAGTGTTTCTCATCGTTCCTACATTTTTCTGGACTGATTTGCCCTTCCACAAAATCATATATTACGTACAACTAGCATCAATCTTCCACCAAACAAATTACTCATAGTGCCATAGTGCCACGGGTAACTACGACCCGGATCAGAGTGGTGTGCTTCGTTTTCTTTGTATGGCTCATCACAATCGGTATCTTAGTGGTTTCTGTCTTAGGTTTTCGTCTATTGATTGGCCACCGTGCGCGCAAGTATCTACAGCTAACACGTGCAGGTGGTGGCTGCTTCTCTAGAGAATACATTAGTCCCACGTCGTTCTGTTCCATCGAATCCCACCAATTTATATACGTTTGCAAGATGCCTGGAAACAGCAAGCCGACCCAAGAAGAATCAAATGAGAAGAGCATCCCTATTTATCGATTTATCTAAAATCAAAGAAAGTGTGTCAACAAGGAGCCCGGGGGAGGCTTTGGGCGCAGGCCCGGAAGGGCAGAGGCAGGCGCTCGCGGGGCGACTATGCAGGAGGACAAAGGGGAGCTCCACTGGACGACGGCGCGGCTTCCTGGAAAGAGGAAGCGCGGGGGAGACGGCGGCTCGGTGAGGAGCTTGGGCTGCAGCGAGGACGACATGGGTCAGTGGCCCAGACGGGGCCGCATAGAGGAGAAGGGGATGGCGGCGGAGAGGATCTGGGTGCGCAGAGGAGGAGGGGCAGCCTCGCTGGGCCGGAGACAAGAGGGAGAGATAGAAAGAGGGTGGGGATCGAGAGGCAGAGGCGGGGGTCGGTTTGCGGTCGCACGGGGTGGTGGGGCCAGGAGCAAGAGGAGCGGGGCGATAGCGTGGGACGGGCTTGCCTGTGCCCCCGGCCATGCGACGATCTGTGAGTGGGGCGATATATTCCTGGATTTTTTCTAGAAGGAAAATACAGAGTTGTAGGGTGGGAGAGGCAGTGCCGTTCAATAGCTTCCACGCGTCCCAGTCGCACAGATGGTCGCATGGCCGGGGCACAGACAAGCCCCGTCCAATAGCGTGCGGGCAGGGGTGTGCATGCGCTGGCAAGCATGTGCGTGTGTCAGTGCGTGAACTATTGGAGCAATGGACTCTTGCGTGCACACTGGGATTATTTATATTTATCCTCAAGCGCCGAACAAGACGCCCAAGGAACGTTGGCCATGCCCTAATTAAGCTAGATCGTTTGTAGCAGCAAAGGAAGAAGAAGAGCAATCCGAGGTGCAGCAGATGGACGTCTAGCCCAATGAAAAAAATCAATCAAATCACCTGCACATAGTATTTTCTTTTTTATAGCTCTAAAACCATTTGGATTTCTTACTTTCTTCCGGACGATTTACGCTGGTCGATCAACTTTTGGGCAAAAATTGTGCTGTCGTATTTTTTTCAAAACTTAATATGTTTTTCTCCCGTTGCGACGTGATGGCTGTGAAATATAGCCATCTATATCCATATTTAAACTGGATAGTATTGATATTTTTAATGAAATATCTCTCTAAACCCTGTCACTAATGCCTAATGATCAAAGAGGTATGCAATCCTTTTTTTTCTATTTTTCCCTGCGCAGATAATGATATTTGATGATGGGAATCACAACATTGAAGTCAAAGATACGACATTTCTAACAATCCAAAGAAACCAGGGATCGTGAAGTGGAGACAGAAGCTTTAACGACCAACTATACGGCGGGAATAAAATTCCGGCCGTATAGTTTCGACCGTATAGTTGCCATCGACACTGCTAGGTCAAACGGAACAACTTTCATAAAGGAACCCCTATATAAAGAGGCTCGGGGCGATGAGAAACAACGGCCCCAAGAACCCTAGAAACCTGCATCCACAACACCGAAGAGCCGTCGAAGGAATAGACTTAGATCTAATATCCAAATCCATCTCCATCACCATATCCATATTCTACCACTTGTATTAGTAGATCTCATCTTTGATTGATGACATTGTAAGACTATTTATTATCAATCTCATGATTTTCATTATAATATTTATGATTGTTGATTTCATCTCTATGCGTGAGTAATTCTCTTTGGATTAAGGACTTCGGCCTAGTCATGTAGCTTTTGTGCATGTTATTTATCATAGATGGTTATTAGTTTGTATGACATGATGATTATTGTATCCTCTCTTGTCTCAATCCAAGAACTTGTCAGGTACCCAAGACCTCGAGGATTGAGCCAGGTATAGGGAGTATGAGTAATGACTAATCTTCAGATTGGGAACCCCAGTGATAGAAGGGGTAGTACGGTTGTATGTGAGGGATTTACTTGGGATTAACGGTGACAGCACTATGCATATCATTAGTTCTCTTTATTCTATGGATGAGACTAGTAGGTTATTGCTATAAGCGATTGCGGAGGCAATAGCAATTATGGATGCACTGCTCACATATAATTATCTTGCTCTAACAATTACATGCATAATTTATTATTATATTTTATTTCCATCATATGTTTTACACAGCTACAGGTGAAACCGAAAGCCCTAGGCCCTTTCTCTCCATCATCGACAACAACAAAAGACAATAAACTTTTGGTCCGATAAAACACAAAAGAATTTTAAAACTCCCAAAGGTCCGTTAAAGTAACTTCACTACGCTTTCTGTTTCCCGAGAATTCGATAACCTAGGTCTACTAGGAAAAAAGAGCTATACTACATCCGTAATCCGGATCGAAGGTATCAACCCTTTTTCTGGCGCCGTTGCCAGGGAAGCAATACCTACCCTGGTAAGGTTAGTAGGCACTACAAGAAAAGTTTCCTTCCGCAACGAATTGGCCCGACGGTCCTCGTAGAAGGCGCGTCTTCCGCGACAAAATTCTCGGCTCGGCCGTGGCCGATGGAAAACTCTTTTTTTTCCGGTTTCGCGACCCTCTACTATGACATATCTGCTAAAAACATGGAGGAAGCTCGGCCAGCGCATGGCAGAAGCAAGATTTTCGTTTTCCTCGCGCGATGTTGACTCGGCGAAGTCTTTTGAGGCATGTGGGTCTCGGACGTCAGTGTCTCTAGCGGATCATACTTTTCGGTCGCGCCTCCCTGATTTGAACTCGATAACGTAGCTCGAGGCATTTGCCGTTTAGTCAGGCTGCTAGGTCCCACATGTCAGCCTCTCATTTGAAGGATCGTGTGTATGATGGGATTTTTTTCCTTGGCTCGCGCTACCCCGTTCCGAGTTGATAGCGCTACTCGACGCATCTACCGTTTAACCAACCTCCTGAGCCCCACATGTCATCCTCTCATTAGAAGAAACGTGTGTATGATGGATTTTTTCCTTGGCTCGTGCTACCCTGTTCCGAACTTGATGGCGATGTTCGATGCATCTATCGTTTAGTCATGATGCTAGGCCCCACATGTCATCCTCTCATTAGAAGAAACGTGTGTATGATGGATTTTTTTTCTTCGCTGGCGCTACCCTGTTCCGACTTGATAGCGCTGCTCGACGCATCTATCGTTTAACCAACCTCTTGAGCTCCACATGTCATCCTCTCATTAGAAAAAACATGTGTATGATGGATTTTTTTCCTTGGCTCGCGCTACCCTGTTCCGAACTTGATAGTGTTGTTCGATGCATCTATCGTTTAATCACGATGCTGGGCCCCACATGTCATCCTCTCATTAGAAGAAACATGTGTATGATGGATTTTTTACCCTCTGTCGTGCCTTCGTGTTCCGAACTTGATAGCGTTGCTCGCTGCATCTATGTTAGCCTCACTTTAGAAGAATCATCGGTATGATGGATTTTTTTCTTCTCTAGCGCTACCCTGTTCCGATCTAGATAGCGTTGCTCGACGAATCTGCCGTTTGCTCACGCTGTTGGATCCCCCATTTCAGCCTCTCATTACAAGAAACGTGTGCATGCTGAACTTTTTTCTCGCTCGTGCCTCCCTGTTTCGAACTGGCAACGTTGCTTGATGCAGCATCTGTATAAGGTCGCGCTGCTGGGTCCCACATATCAGCCTCTCTGTAAATGAAACATGCGTATGATGGACTTTTTTTGGCCATGTCCGCTGATTTGACCTTAGAAACTTGTTGGGGCCTAGATGTCAACCACCTCTGTGCAGGAAACATGTCTATGCTGGGTCCCAGATGACAACCTCTATTTGAAAGAAACGTGTGTATGTTGGACTGTTTTTTCGGGTCCCAGATGTCAGTCTCAGAGTACAAAAAATGCTCAGAAAGACCAAATTAAAAAGATTATGAGCTAACTCAAGGCGGATGTCCTATTCGTCATGGCTTATATTCCATGGGCTCACTCCTAAATTGAATGGAATACGGTCGGTGGCGACAAGACCACGAAAAGGCCGAATTAAAAGGTATTGGGCTATGCTTGGGGCTGATAGGTTAATTTCATGGGCTATGCTTGGGCCTACTGGGTCCGACATGTCAGCTTCTCTGTAAGTGCAACGTGTGTATGATGGACTTTTTTCGGTTGCGCCCGCTGTTTTCACCGTGGCAGTCGTGTATGGTCTTACTGCTGGGGCCCTTATGTGAGCCTCTCTGGCATGTTCTGGCTTTTGGATCCCCGATGCAGTCTTGTATATTCTGTCTAGTGGGTCCCCGATGCGAGCCTCTCTGTACAAGTATTTAAACTTTTTTTCAAACACACCCTCAAAACAAACTCCAGGGACGCTGCATGCTGGTGGGTCTGTGATGTCAGCCTCTCCGTAATGCGATATTGCTAGGAAAAAAATATAAACCCAAGATACACACACATAAAGGCGATTCGAACAAAACACCTTCAAATCAAATAAACGTAAACTGAGTGCCAAATACAACAAAGATATTTATAGAAAAATATCATTAAACTTTTATTAATACTACAACTTCTATATTAGTCTTCTTAAAATATTTTGTGTGTCTATGTTTATCTCTTTTAAAATATAAAAGGGTAGCACTCCTGGCATCTCAATTTATAAAATACAACATAATGGGGTATTTTCTTAAAAACATGGGTAGACAGAGTTTTTTTATTATGAGAGGTGGGGACAATGCCCAAAATGCCGAATTAAAAAGAGTTTGGCTATTGCTCTATGTGGGTTATATTCCATGGGACATACTCCATGGGCTTCATTCTCAAATTTTACTGGGCTGTGCTCAGCAGTCCACTGACCCGTAAAAGGCCGAACTAATATGTTCTCGGCTATGCTCCATGGGCTCCTTTCTAAAATTTCTCTGGGATGTGGTCAGCAATACCTGACCCCTAAAAGACTGAATTAAAATGTTCTGGGCTAAAGAGGGGCCGAATGAGCTACCCCCTCCGATCCAAATTAATATTCTCGCATTTGGCTAGATTCGGACGTATCTAGCACTAAAACATGACTAGATATGTTAGAATCTAGACAAATGTAAGAATATTAATTTGGATCGGAGGGAGTACTAGATTTCTTCTCCTGGTTAATAAAAATTGCATTGTGATGTGCTCTGCTGGATTCGAAACAAAGACCTTAGCGAGGGCGGGGAAAAAGCGATAATTCTTTCTGGCAGATATTCATGTCAAAATTCAGCAGTAGAGAATAAGGTAGAAAAATTATCAACAGATTCGAAGTTAATATTCGGGAGCACTTGACCAATTCAGCAGCATTTCAAAAGTGACCAATGCAGCAATACAGACAATGGAATACAATACCAGTGCATCAGTATTAGTTGCACAAATGCTTTAGTAATAGCAACGACAGAACGTTTGAGAGATTCAATAGCTTTCCTGCTTGAAGTTCAATACCAATACAGAGAGAATCAGTTCTTGTTCCAGCTAAAAAAACCTTGGCCCACGATCAGTTTGGCCTGTTCTCCTAATACACACAATCATTGGAGCAAGCAAAACTGACAATCAAGTCTGCTTTTCTGTGCATGCCTCCTTCTCGCATCAATGCAAAGCCTGATCAAGATTATGAGTTTATGATAATGCCAAGTTACAAAAGAAAAGTAAGACCATCTACTGCACTTGATCTAAACAAGTAGTAGTACATCAGTATTAGTTTTATAAAATGCCAAGTTCTAAAAGAAAAGCAAGACCATGTACTGCACTTGGTCTAAATAAGTAGCAGTACATCAGTATTAGTTCTATAAAATGCCAAGTTCCAAAAGAAAAGCAAGACAATCTGCTGCACTTGATCTAAACAAGTACACATACATCATAGTTAGTTCTACAAAATATTGTATTGTACGTACTAATAGTAACAACAGAAACATTTAATAAATTCAGTAGCATTTAAAAAATTCAGCAGTACAGAATATGACCGAAAAAATATCGAAAAATTCCCAACTCATATTCAGCAGCACTTGACAAATTTCCAGTTTATATTCAGCAGCACTTGATAGATTCAACAGCATTTTAAACTGACCGAATTAGTAGTACACAGACAATAATTGATAGATTCAGAGTAAAGCGAGACCATACTCTGCACTTCATCGGTCGATCTGAACAAGCACCAGTACATAGTTATTATTGCAAAATAGATTAGAAGAGGAAGAACTCTATAGAAAATATTTAAAACTACCTTAAGCTAGGAACCATGTCTCCCAAAATGATAAGTACCAGTACATATAGTAGGTATTACTACAAAATACATTAGTAGTAGTTGAACTCCATAAAAATACTCCTAAGAACAACTACTAAGAATAGATAGTAAGTCTTTCTAGCAGTTCAAATACTCCAATGAACATTAAAATGTGTTTATCTTACTCATGAATCATGTTAATCCAAAGACAGTACTCTAGGATGAACACCGACGGTTGACGAGCGACAAGGTGCGACATCGACACCGGCAGGAGCCACTGCAGCTCTTCGAACGGGATGTCGTCGGGCGACGCGGTGCTCTCCAACACGCATAGCCTAGAATTTTTTATCCTTCTCCCCTCAATCACAGTCGACGACCAAAACTTCACCATGTACCGCGGCGACAAGCACGCCGCCGACCTGACGCATACGATGGATACGATGTGTAGCGTTTGGCGCATGTCAAATCGCACCACGAACACAGTACCATTCTCTCCGAATCCGATGATATCTACTGTCCACAGGCCTATTGTCGGCAGAGGCTTAGAGGAGTACCTGCTTGTTTTGCCGTAGCAGAAACTGCGCACCCTCATCAAGTGAGCTTCACATAGGTGGGCGAGGAGCGCCGCCAGCGAGGCGACGAAAATGCAGCCATCCTCCATGCAGTTGTAAGGGCCGTGCACGCACGCAATCTTGTGGTTGTGGAGCTGACGGTACGCGACCAATGTCCCGCAACCGTCGTTGGGGCATCTGCTACCTTTTCCGCTGGTGACTCGGAGGTTCAACTCCTTGGAGCATGCGGCCAGCCGGACGGTGCTGGTAGTGTCCATACGCATAGCGATCTCGTCGAACACGTCGGCGCCGACGTTGCTCCATCCGCCGTACCACCGGTTGGGCCCTGAATCCGCCATCGCGTCCCTATGGTTTGGGGCCGAGGCGGATCAATCTATGACTGTTGGGAGGTTTTGGAGGAGAGGGGTGGTGGCCTGGAAGGACTGATATTGCGGGCGAGATGGCGAGGAAAATGAGTGATGCGCGTGTTGGATACGATACCAAATACCGCTGGAGATGGGGAAGACGGTATGGCTCTTTGAACGAGGAGTTTTTGCGTGTTCCTTCGTTGATCTTCTGCTGCAGGGCGTAGCTGCATCGAGGAGACTTTAATTATTAGCTAGCTAGTGTAGCATGCCAACGCTGTCTAGTAGTACTACTGTAGTAGTAATACTAGCATCGAGGAAACTTTACTAGTAATTAGCTAGCTAGTCTAGCACGCCAACACTGTCTAGGGGTGTGTCTGGCTCTGGAATGTAGTAGTAGCATGGAATGGAATGGTTCCATTCTCCAGGCACGGAACGGTTCCATCCCAGTGTTTGGTTCAGCCAAAAGTGAGGAACGGAATGGTTATATTTTGTTCGGTTGGATGGAATGGAATGTCTAGGATTGGGTTCAGCCCACCTCATTCATACCTATGGTAAGGATACCTCCTAGATGTAACACAAACTAAGAAAAAATTCAGCACCATATTGTTTGTATTTTAAGCAGTAAGAAGAACAAATATATTTGATCAAGCATATATCATAGATTTGATCAAGCAATCAACAAAACTTGCAATATTTGGTCCAAATTAAAGTGGACTGGGCATATAGATGAGGATATATCATTGTTGTTTGCTTGCCCCGCCACCGCTGTTGCTTGCCCTGGAGAGAGGGAGATGCGTGGGACAGACGAGGGAGGGCCGCCGGGGAGGGAGTGGGAGCAGGGCGCTGCCGCCAGTAGTGAGAGAGAGGAGGGAGGCGTGGATAGGGTTGCGGGGTGGGTGGTTGCCCGACGGTTGAGAATAGGCCTATCTTTTTCTAGAGCGGTTTGTGTGATGGTTAGTGCCTCGTTCCTCGCGATTCCACCGATTCGGTCGCATCAGTGGTTTCGCATCTTCAAGGAATATTCGGTTTCGTGGAACTAGTTGGTTCCGTTCTATTCCGGAACCGAACACTAGAATTGCCTCTAGGTACAGAATGGTTCCGTTCCATTCCACCTAGTTCTCAAACCGAACACACCCTAGTAGAATCAATGCCATATCATCACAATATAAAATTGTACTACTCCATAAAGTAGTAATAGGTAAAGCTGAGAAAATAATTATATTTCCGAGCCGCTTCCATAAAGTATCAGGTGTATATTTGGTTCTTGTACTTGTGCATAGCGTTAATTGTGCTAAAGTCTAGTACAGTATCAATAGAATCTCCTACTTCCTCCATTTCAAAATATAAGATGATTTAGCTTTTGTGAAAAAATGTATCTAGACATCTTTTACTACACACTAAAAGTAGTGTGTATGTTCGGAGTGAACCACACACTAAAAGTCGTCGAGATACATTCGTTTCACACAAGTTAAAACATTTTATATTATGGAACGGAGTGAGTAGATGCTAGAATGGAAAATAAGATTCGAGGGTGAGCAATATTAGAATTTGCTAGTCTTGATACAACAGTTAATGTTGAAAGTAACCGTACACTATATAGTGGTAAGATAAGATAAGATAAATCTCTAAAAAATATGGTCTCGTCATATCAGCTTATTCAAAGACTAGTGCATGAGGCTATATAATCGTTCAAGCCAATGTTGTTTTCATAGAGTATGACCCTTACACAAGCATTGAGGTGATTGTTCATGTGTATGGCATGTGGTCCGTAACATCCTGTTGATGCTAAAATTTCCATAACTTCTAAAAGAACTCTAGAATCGGCGGACTAAAATACATTATGCTAAAGGTCCAAAAAAATATAGTCAAGTTCATACGAGTAAATAAACATAGTACCGATACAAGGACATGTTTCAAAAGGGAGGAGACCAACAAGTTGAAAGCCGATGACTTCAGATAACCAAACAAAATAAATAGTTCAACATGGTCTAGAACTATTTCTCTACTTGTAGTACCAACTATTACATATGGATTGCATTATTACGTACTGCGTCAACATTTCTTGTTTCTTAGTTAAGCATGATGCCGGTTCCAATCGACGGCGTTCGCGAAGGTTGGTACGAACCAAAGCGGATGCTTCACCGTTCCTGTCCAGAAGCGAGGGTTACTAATTCCCTCTAGGACATTGATTTCAGAAGTAACACCGTAGTCTTTACCACTAAGACTGAAGCGGCATAATTCAGGCTGCGCCTCTTTGGAAAGCCATGCTGCAGTTGGTAAGATATAGACATAGTTGCTTCTCATCAGATAACCTGAGGTAAGATCTGCACCGCCTACACGCATAATAATCGGATAGTTCACTCCAAGGAAAAGAGAATATGATTCAAGGTTAGCAATCCTTTCCCATGGATTAGCTTTATCAACCTGACAAGTGTTCATTGAGAACACCAAGCAGCCAAACCCGGAAGCATAAGTGGAGATAGTGCGACCGTAGTGTATAACACGAGGATGAGTAGCACCGGTACGATGGCGCCAATGACAAGTAAGATAGCTGAGATCATAAGATGCGCCAAGCATATATATATGAAGAAGTCTAGAATCATCTGCAGATCTTGCTAACCACCAAAAACCAAAAAAGTAGTCATGCTCGTCTCTAGTAGCATTAAGAAATGAATCCACCAACTCGTCCGCCATAGGACCTTGAAAAGGTAGCAGAATGCGTTAACTTATGATTCCGGCAGCATGATATAGTGAATCCTACTAAAAAAATTCCTTCCAATTGAAATGCATGCAAAGTAGCTCGAACATAGGAAAAACAACTACGACCTAGAATCGTACAAAGGAAACAAAGCATTATATAATAGGGAAATTTCCTAGAGAACGGACTCATCTTTTTTTTTGAACAAGACAGACAATTTTTGGCTCATTTTGTCTAAAAAAAGCAAAGATAATTGACTGGTTCATTTGCAGGGGAACTTGCCAAAAACCCGTGCAAATGCAGAAAACATAGGATAGGAAAGACACAAGATTTTACATTTGCATGTCCATTTATACTCCTGCGGGATTGCGGTTGTGTTGAAATTACATTGCACGGAAAAACCATTGAACGGATTCTTTCAGAAGCTTCAAGTATATCTTAAATTCCTATCGAATGAACTAAAAGACATCTAGAAAAATCTACTATGCATAATTCAATCCGATGAATCAAATGACTGCTATAAGAAAAAATCCTATGGGAAAACTATGATTCGTACAGTTCATAGAGTCTAAAATAACTACTCGTATTTTCATTTAAACGAAACACTCCCTATGTCAATTCAGTACAATAGCTTGGGAACATGAGTAATTAAGTCAGTACACTACATATGAAGGAATAATTACCAGGATACAAAGGATCCCAAACATGAACGTTGCCATATAGAGATGTGGCGAACACCAGTCCGTCGTGGGTAATTCCATCATTGTAATTGTAAGGGCTCGGGGTGTGGTTAAGTGGAAGTGAAAGAATTGTCCATCCATCATCACCGCCCTGAAGGATGGCAATTCTGATGTTGAAGACTGCAACAAGCGAGAAATCTTTATATCTCCCAGCAGCTATGGGAACTTGGCAAATAGCAATCTTCTGCATTACAGCTGGAAGATCATTATCCAACAAGAACGTGGTTGGCTGGTCGGTTGCTTGGAATGACAATGCTGGGAGAGGAATCTTGCGACGAGTGTACACGTTGCAAAGCTCCAACTTGCCTCTGAAGCTAGCCGTGACAATCCAATCTCCATTGGTGCCTACCCACTGCCCAGAAGTATAGCCTGGTACCATAGCATCGAAGGAGAACCTGTCCAGCGACGACAGCTTGCACAGGAGGCTATCAATTTTGAAGTAATGCAAGAAATCTAGAGGTCCCTTGGTCAGGGGGAATGAAGAACACATGGGAGGCCAAATGGCATTGAAGCATCCAGAGTTGCACTAGCTTTCGCAGATTCAAGAAAAAGTTTGGATGAACCAATTAGGCTGGCGGCGGTGATGACGTCACATCGGGTTATGAGTTCTTCAAATGGGCCTTCGGTAAACACGTCGTGAAAAAGCTCAGAATCATGCTCACTGTTCTTGCTCGCTGACGCCATCGCAAGGCAGCGCTTGTATTTCATTGATTGAGGTTTCGGAAGAGAGGGGGAATCAAGGGTGGCACCTGCCTGAGTGAGACGAGGAAGAGAATCCGAAAGCGGCATATGGCGGCAGCGGCGACGAGTGGTGCGGAAGGGGAAGACGCCGGGAAGAGAAGGGGAAGACGCCCTGGAGGGGGCGGGGGAATAGGCAAGGGGGAAAAGATGGATTAATCAACACCAGCGTGTGTTCCTCAGCTGCATTTCGAGGAGATAGTGACCCGCCGACTCCCTACTCCCTAGTACTAGTAGACGTCTAGACGGTCGGAGTAGTTAATTTGGAGGAGACTGTGACCGGCCTGACTCTACTAGACGCCTAGGGTATAGGTTGTACTGGACGAGCTCTGTATATTTTACTTGCATGGACGAGCTCTGTTTTTCTTTTTTCACGGAACAAGATCTGTACTATGTTGTCCATAAGCAAAAAGTATTAGGGCATCCACTATGTTATCCATTAGCAAAAAGTAGTCCTTATGGATGAGACCACATACATAGTAGAGCTTCACCTAAGCTTGTGGCTTGTCCATAAGCAATATAAAATTATTTACCCTCTCCTCTCTCTTGCACCTGTATAATCTTTGCAGACATATGGGTCCTAGCTTATAGATAAGTTCACTTTATCAGCCACGGCGTTGATGTTGCGAAATCTGACACACAACACTATTTAGCATGGGAGGCAAATTTGGCATTAGCTCCACAACGTTTGTCTTGCCAAATATCTGCATAGTGGGTCCTTACACAGAATAAAACAACACATAGTAAAGGGTGTTCTCTCTCCCCATCGCACGAGAGAGAAGTAGTGCACTGCCACATGATCTAGTACTTGGAATTTGGCATCGACGCACGGAGTTGCTCCGATTCCCTAGTTTCTCAGATTTGGAACTAACCCTGCAACGTATGGAACTAGTTCCAAAAGCCAAATATCTATTTTGGAACTAGATTTGGCTATACATTATGGGTGCCCAGAGCATCCACTATGTTGTCTACCCACAAGCCAAAAAGTAGTCCATAAGCCTATCCATATACATAGTAGAGGTTCACTTTAGTGGAATTTCCTTAAGGGTGACCTACAAGCTTATGGGTTGTCCATAAGCAATAAACAATTATTTTACTTTCTCCTCTCTCTCGTGCATGTGTGTATTTTTAACAAACATGTGGGTCCCATCTTAAGGTGAACTCGACCTTATACATTGTACTAGCTATTTCTATAAGCTGTGTGGGTCCCATCTTATGGCAAAAGTTCACCTTATACATAGGTGATGTTATAGCTACTTCCATAAGCTATGTGGGACCCACCTTATGGCAAAAGTTCACCTAGGGCATCCACTATGTTGTCCATAAGGGTGTCCACAAGCAAAAAGTAGTCCTTATGGATGACCACATATATATACATAGTAGAGCTTCACCTTAAAGAAATTTTCTTAAGGGTGACCCATAAGCTTGTGGCTTGTCCAAGGGCACCCACAATGTTGCCATTGCCAAATCTGACGTAAAGGTAAATTTCGCTTTGGTATAAAATATAGCAAGAGCTCCACAATGTACTAGTTGCAAATATTTATAACGTCGGTCCCACCATCTAGCTAAAACAACACATGAAGCAAATATGGAACTACCCTCACAGTGTATTTGAGGTTTGTGCATAAATTTCATTGTGCTAAACACTATCAATAGAATCTTCTAGATCCCATAATGGAAAAGAAGATACAACCCCTAGCAATGTTGGGATTTGACAATCTTGATTCAACGACCAATGTGCAAAGTTCTCCATACACCATATAGTTGTAAGATGTAAGATAAGATAAGATAAGAAAAGCAAGGCGAGGGTAATTTATGGGCCCACGCAAGGCATCGTTGTTTACAGAAAATCCCATGTGCTGAAGCTAAAATCTTGGGAATTTGATATGATATGCGAACAACATATGTCCATGTGCTCATCCAACGTACTTCACAATGCTCAAGTTAAATCATCACATATAAAACAATTGATGCATATGGATTGTGAAGTGTATACGAAAAGAATCAAATTTGGTTAGATTTCAGCTAACTTAAAACTAACAATGAAATATTGAGTGAAATGCACACATGTGTAGTTTTAGTTAACTTGAGCATTTGTAGAGGACAGTGTTCAGCCAAGCTAAAACGACATCAATCTACACAAAAATTCTACATGAACTTTCAAAAGCAATAGAAGTCGTGGAAGGACACCACTTTCAGGCCGGTACTATTTTACTCTCTCAATCACAAAAAGACACGACCAGGACAGCTAAACGTGTATGAATTTGGGCAAATATGCTCAAATTTGTTTGAAATAGAGTGATTTGCACCAAGGATGGATGCTTTGGGATTGATTTTGTCCACTCTGCAAGATATGGGACTAATTTGTACCTCGGGTACGAGAAGTGGGACTAAAACTATGTTTGCCATGATCTTTGGCAAGAAATAAGTTATACAGATCCTCTAACGTATACTGTAGAAGAAAAGCTAGAGAAGTCGTAGGACACTAACTTTCCTTCTTCCAAACAATATAATATTAAGGCCTAAATGTCGTAAAATTAATTTGTACTACCTCCACCCTAGAGCTTATTAATTAAGGCTTATATTTTTGTACATGTGTCTTGCCATGTGTACATGTGTGGCCATGTGTCATGTATTTGTACGTATCTGTGTGCACGTGTGTGGTGTGTGGCCATGTATATGTATACATGTAGCTGTTTGCGCGTGTGTGTGACGTGTGAGTGGTCAAGTATCTGCAGGCGTGTATATATACATTTCCATATACAAGACATGTTTTAGTATAAGTATATATATGAGAGCGAACTGTGCTACAAACATATAATCCCTTTGACCTATATTTGTTGATTTAGATTCATCTAGATACGGATGTATCTAGTCAAATTTTAGTGCTAGATATATCCGTATATATCTAGAGTATGTGATATTGTGTTGTATGTATGACATACTCGCCCCACCCGTTAGCATACAAAAAAACATTGCGATTGCTATATCTTATCTTATCTTATCTTACCACCATATAGTGTACGAATAACTTTGAATATTGACCGTTGGATCAAGACTCACGAATCCCAACATTTCCAGCCATTGGATCCTCTTTTCCATTCTAGCATCTAGAAGATTCTATTGATAGTCTTTTTAGCATAATGAATGTTATGCACAAACCTCAAAACATACTTCTCCTTCATACTAGAATCTTCTCCCTCGTAGCTAATAATCATTGACTTCTGCATGACTTATGTTATCTTACCACTCTATAGTGTACGAATAACTTTCAATGTTGACCGTTGGATCAAGATTCATGAATCTAGCATTTCTAGCCATTGGATCTTCTTTTCCATTCTAGCATCTAGAAGATTCTATTGATATATAGTCTTCATCATAATGAATGCTATGCACAAACCTTAAAACACACTTCTCCATCATACTAGAATCTTCTCCCTTATTTCTCTAGACCATGTTATCAAAAATTGAATGTGTTCGGTAGCTAATAATCTTTGACTTCTACGTGACATACAAAGTACAAGGACCAAATATACACCCATACTTGTTATCCTGAAACACTTCTCTATCATTCTAGAATCTTTCAGACATTTCTATAGACCATGTTACCAAAATTGGAAGTATTAGGTATAGCTAACAAAAATTTACTTCTATGTTGACTTCAACATGATACAAAGTACAAGAACCAAATATACACCCATACTTTATAGATGTCCATCAAATTTATAACTTTTTGAGCTTAACCTATTATATAATCATATCTTACCACTATATATATATAGTGTACAAATAACTTTGAACTTTGACCGTTGGATTAAGACTGGCAAATCCCAACACTGCTAAATATAATTAAGTTGGATCTTCAATCCATTCTAGCATCTGAAAGATTCTCTATTGATGTTCTTTAGTGCACTGAATGTTATGCACAAACTTCAAAACACACTTCTCGGTAATTCTAGAATCATCTTCATCATTTCTCTAGAGCATGTCGAGTACTAGGTAACTAATAGTAGGTTGATTTCTACATGATACAAAGTACAAAGAACCAAGTACACACCTGGTATTTTATGGACGTAGCTCTTAATTATAATAGGTAAAGCACAAAAATTTATAAATTTGATTATCATATATATATAACCTATAAATTACACGTGCCCTGCATGTGAGACTCAGATAATATACGTCTGACACATATCATCACTATATAAAATTATAATATAGGTAAAGCAAAAAAATATATAAATTTGATCAACATCTATAAAAAGTATGGGTGTATATTTGGTTCTTGTACTTTGTACAGTATATATATATAAAGAGAGAGAGAGAGAGAGAGATGCGCTATTTAACCCCCAGGGTGTAGAATAGTTATTCTACACCCACCCTCTATATTACAAACCGTATAATTTTTTTACGTCACGTAAATTTTCTCTTACCTCAGAAGTCGAGAACAACATAAGAAAATTTAGACATGTCGTAAAAAAATCGTTTACATGCCGTATAAAAATACAACATAAAATGTGTATTTTCTATGTTTTTACACTATAATGACTCATAAATCATATTTTTATGTCATTTTTTTACATTTCTGATGAACATAAACATAATTATTAGTATACAAAACATAAATTTCTATATGTGAGAACATAAAAATATGTGGGGTGCAAAATAACTATTCTGCATCCTGGGTGCTGAATATGGTTTCTATATATATATCATGTAGAAGTCAGCGATTATTAGCTATCTAAAACTTGAAATTTTTGGAAACATGGTTCAGAGAAATGAGAGAGAAGATTCTAGAATGTTGGAGAAGTGTGTTTTGAGTTTTGTGCATAGCATTCATTGTGATGAAGACTATCAATAGAATCTTCTAGATGCTAGAATGAAAAAGAAGATCCAATTGTTAGAAATGTTGAGATTCACGAGACTTGATCTAATGGTCAATATTCAAAGTTATTAGTACATTATATAGTGGTAAGATAAGATAGAAGTATGGGTGTATATTTGGTTATTGTACTTTGTATCATCATGTAGAAGTCAAAGATTATTAGCTACCTGACACTTGAAATTTTTGGTAACATGGTCAAGAGAAATGAGGGAGAAGATTCTAGTATGATGGAGAAGTGTGTTTTGAGGTTTGTGCATAGCATTCATTATGCTGAAAACTATCAATAGAATCTTCTAGATGCTAGGGGCTTGTTTAATTCGTAGGATAGGAAAAGCATAGGAATAGGGAAAACATAGGATTACAATGTCATACCCACTTTAATCCTATAGGAACCCATATATATATGCAAGAAAGTTTGTTTGATTCCATCGAAGGAAAAAAAGGATTCTAAGAAAGAGGTTTGGGCGTGGATCGATGTTAGATTTCCTATGCAATCTAGTGCAAAGGATTCCCTAGGAAAATTTTCTATAGGAATCAATAATCATACAAATCAAACAACCATTATAGAAAAAAAATCTTATGGGATTTAATCCTATAAATTTCCTATGTAAATCCTTTGAATCAAACATGATGGCCTAGAATGGGAAAGAAGATCCAACTGCTGGAAATGTTGGGATTCGTGATATAAAAAAAGTGGTAAGATGATGGAAATATGAGATAGTGGTGAGATATACTACTCTTGTTGCACCATGTCACACCCCGAGAAGAAGAAGCACACACAAACACACACAGAGACTCACGTAGCTTTGCTCTTGAAGTTATACTATGAAACTATTTTGAAGGTGTACACTATGGGTCAATATTTTGAAAATCGCCGAGATTTCTGAATGACTCAATATATTGATATATATGAATTTGCATGCTGGCAACTCTTACACAGATTAAAAAATGAAAGGATATAAAGGAAAATGAATAAACAAAAAGGGTCTGCATGACATCCTCTTGTTTGCAGTACCAACCATGAAAAAATGCTAAACATGAGATTTGAAATATTCGAAAAAGTCGTAGTCACATTAGATATGGCCTGAACACTCGAGGGTTTCTCGAGCAGAACGACCGATTAGGTCATGGCCATATCTACATCATAGTTCATGATAATGTTCCTATATTTGGTAGATGGATGTGTCTTGCCATGGTATACAATAATGTTGGGGTGGTAATTTAGAACTAGTATCAGGAAAAATATGTTCAAATTTTTGAGTTGTATCTTTAGGGTCCGTGTTGTAAAAGTATAGGTCCCAGATGTATTTTGGTTTTTTTGGACCACTATGTAATTTTCATGCCCACCATTGGATTTTAACGTGCACGTTCTTGGTACTTCGGGGCAGATTCCTCGTTAGAAAAAAAAAGAAAAAGTTCCCACTGACCGGAATTATTTTGCGCACGAATATTTTGGATCTGAATGCCCTAGACCCAATTTTCAGAAAAAATGGACTATTATGCAAAACTTGAGTAGTTCGTACTTCTACTGAACCAGGGGCACCAAAAAATTAACCCCAAAGTTGTCAAATAAAAAAACGGAAGAGCAAGAAAAGATTATTAACGGGAGGCAATGCGAGAGCAGCGAAGGAGTTGAAGACGGTGCGATGTCAGAGTAAAGCTAGTTTGACGGGTTTCTGACACGAGGTATAGGTACCTACTACTAGTAGCATAGTACTACTAGTAGTACTACTATGTTTTCTCTCTCCTTCGCTGTCTCTCACCATCCATCCTCTCTCCCCCTCCTGTGCAGCACCCTGCGTGCACCAGCCCTCGTCCCACTGCATCGCGCGGCACACGTGTGCCTTGGTACGACCGCACTATGTGTGTGACCTGTTTCTTCCTTTTTTTTCTTGACAAGAGTTTCCAGCGTGTTGGTTAGCTGCCTTGGTGTATACTACTACGTGTTTCGCACGACTATTTTATTGCGTGCACTCCAATAACTTATCTTATTAAAGCATAATAATATCCTGCATAATTTAGAACTTTGGTGCGGTACTTGGTCGACTTATTAGAACTAAACATCTCTCGAGTATTTTAGAAGTACTCCCAAACATGTTTCTAGCTTACGAAGATATCGTGTATTTTTTAATGGATGCAATACTATGGATGGTTTTGCATGACTGTCGACATGCACAATTTTGATTTTGTATTGCTCATATTTGACTTTCAGGTAGAAAATGTACATATACCTCTCCATGAAAAACGATTGGAGTCTACACTCAATGTTACGTGTAAGTTTCATCATTTTTTCCCTACTTTCTAAATGTTACATTAAACTATCGTCATTTCCAATGATGCATGAAACGACCAAAAAAGAGTTGTGACCTTTTTTTAGTATCTAAAAATATTTTCATTGTTAATAATTATTTTTTACCATTTTACAGAGCATTCCATAAAACAAAACAATGTTTTCACCATCAGGAGAAATGTTTCCATTACATGAGAAAAAATAATGTCTTTATCACCAAGAATATATAGCACAAGAAATGAATTCCAACACAATAACCATATGCAATGACCTGATGTGTATAAACCTTAGTGACTTAATGTATGCCTTTTTTCTCTATGAAGACTGTTGGTTAATAAAAACATAATGTTTGTTAAACTCACATATGATCTGTCTATATAAATGACACAGTGACAATAACCATGTAGAATCATCATACGTCTTTCCTTCTCCTTTTTTTGCAAAAAGGATCCTGGTATTAAAAGAAACATCGAACAGTACAAAGCACCTCAACAAAAACTAAAATTACATCGAAATCCTTGAGATGCCCTTCGTCTTCAACCTCAGTTGCCCGCGCCACGAGGAGCAATGGTACCTGCCAGATTGACATGTTTTTTTGCAAAGCTGTCGAGGATATCCCTGCGACGAAGGCTGGCGGCCGTGCGGATGTTGTTCACGCCCGACGTGCCCTGGAATACACACTGCTCAAGGAGGCCGATGAAGAGGTCCAGCTCGTCGTGCTGGGCAAGACGCTGCGCGATAACAGCTACCTCCATGTAGACGTCCACCGGTGCGGCGGGCAAAGCCTCGGAAAGCTGCAGGGCCATCAGTGCACGAAACAGATCGTCTCTAGAGAGACCAGCCAAGGAAGTGGTGAGCGCGACAACAATCTGGGGAGGAACACCTGGACCAAAATTTGGGGCTAAAAGTCAGTTATAGATAGGCTAGATAAATGAAGTCCATAGAAGAAAACGATATCGCTGCCGGTAGCATGCATTATGGCAAACATACCTATTGGGTATGCGTCACAGCGCATGGCCTGAAGGCGGGCAGTGAGGTCGTCCACCGTGCCTGTGATGATGCCAAAGCTGGTGAGGAACGAGTCCACCATCTTGTTGAGCCAGGCTGCAAAGATGGCGTCATAATGGGTGCGTGCCACAACGCGTGCCAGCACGACACGGAGGCGCTGCAAAGAGTTGACCTGGGGGTGGGCGTCCCTGGCTTTATCTAATAGACGGATGGCGCTCGCCCACACAACCTCCATCTTTCCTTCTCTCTCTCTCTCTCTCTCTGGATATCGGCAGACTCCACCGCTGCTCAATCTAGGTACTTTTGTACTCTTGCTTTTGGAAGTGTAGTACATATATATAGTAGTACTACGGAGTGGTACTAGTAGTAGTACTCGTACAAGCAATCAACGGTAGAAAGCTACTACCACCAGTATAGTTGACCTTCAAGTATTAAGTGCCTACCTGACATGGGTATACCCTACAGGTACTCGAGCTTGGTATATGCGGTCTAAATACGTACAGGCCCACGGTGTCGCCAAGGCCCAAACGAAGGGTTCGAGTAAACCTGCGGACTCTTGATTGCTTGAAGAACAAGAAGAAGCTAAAGATAGAAAGTTTAAAGGGGAAAACCCTAACTTGTAACCGACTCGACCTGCTATCCGAGACCTAGCCTATCTATATAAAGGCTGGGAGGGGGCGGCGAGGAGGACACACGCAACCCTAGTTTCACCACCCTCGCCAGATTATATCTGCGCACCATTGTAACCTTCGATTCCTTTGATAATTCCACGAGCAGACAAGCAGGAGTAGGGACCTCTACGAGGCCTGAACTTGGGTAAATCTCTGTCCCTTGTGTGCTTGTCTGTTAGCCGATAGATGTCTGCAGCGCTCCCTCCTTCTCCAAAACCCAATTCCATAACAATGGGCATTGACGAGTTAAACCCTCGTCAATTGGTGCCATCTGTGGAAATTGGGAGTGCTGATGTTGCGGCTTCTTCGGCCCCATCAACTGCGATCTACAACTCCGCAACAACGGAGATTCGCCAGATCTTCGGCGCGTTCGACTTCACCGTCCACACGCCAGCCACTCGCCCGGCCTTCGAGTCCGTGGGTGACGGAATCAGCCTGGCAATCGGGAGCTTCCGCTTCTAAGTTGGTCAGATGGGCACGCTTCGCATGCCTGATCAGCCGACAGCACCGGCGATTGCCCCAACGTCATGGTTTCCTTCGCCGATCGGCACCCTCAGCGAGCTCAACACCCCGACAACAGTCAAGAACACTGTCAGCGACAACAGTCGTGACTCCGACCTGAGCGATCTGGCCACTGAAGATGGAACCTACGGTTCCGGATCTGAGAGTTGTGGAAGCAGCAACTTCCCCAATCACTTCATGTGCACCGTCATCAACGCAGGCGACACCTCTGCCAACCGCGACAACGGCGGCAATCGCGGCAACGGAACCGACCCGCCTAACGGCGGCAACGGTGGCAATGGCGGCAACGGCGGTAACAGTGGCAATCGCGTCCCCGTTGACAACGGAGGGGCAGTCGAACCTCCAACCATAGTAAATGAGAAAACCGGCGAACACGTCGTAATCAAGCTCAACGAACAAGAATGGGATCGTTGCCGCGAGGCCCTGCGAGGCATCCCTCTACCCTTCGGATCCCTGCAGGAGTTGCTGATGGGTTATCACTAGCTCCTGAAGGAAGAATTCAAGCGCCAAGTACAAACAATCGCGCAACTCGAGGCGCTCAAAAAGGCGGCAGACGAGTCGAGCCTTCGTCGTGCTGGACTCTCCTCCTACTGAGGATCCTCCTCAAAGGGCAACGAGCACCTCGCCAAGAAGAGGCAGTCTCGGATGGCCCACCTCACCGAGTAGGAACGCATAGAGGCCGCAAAGGTCCTCGACTTCGGCTCTATGACAGTCGACACCAGGGGTAATGTGGTCCCAAAGACGCCACAGGCTGCGGTGACAGCGGCCACCATGTACCTCTTGAACAACCAACCACCAGCTGGAGACCCCTGAGCCGCCATGCACTGATCTACGATCGCGGGCTTGGGATTAATCGAGGCCCCCCTCGACAAGGAGCCGACACCGGAGCCAAAGAAGGGCAACGCGCTAGCAAAGCGTTACTCCTCGCCCTCATCCAGCGATGACAACCACGACTTGTCTCGACGTCGCCGCTCACGACGACACGACCACGACTACGACGCACGTGATGACATCACACAGTGCAAGATCGAAAAATCAAGAGCACGACGTGCTCGGTCGACTGACTCATAAGAAGAGGACGTGGAGCTCTGCGGCGCCAGATGCTTCAGTAGATCTATTAGGCAGAAGCGAATGCCTAAAGGGTTCAAACTCCCATCGGAGAACCCGAAGTTTGATGGCCTACAGGACCCGAAGATCTGGCTAGAGGACCACATCACTTCCGTCAGGCTCCACGGAGGCAGTCGAAGCACGGCCATGCATTGCTTGCAGCTATAGCTACAGGGCGCCGCCCGAGCATGGCTCAACAACCTCCCACGCGGATGCATTCGCAGTTGGGACGAGCTGGTTTACAGCTTCGTGTGCAACTTTAAAGGCACATACAAGCGGCCCGCATCAATCGAAGAGCTGAGATGCTGCCAGCAAAGATCTGGCGAATCGCTGCGCTCCTACATCCAAAGGTGGTCCATCATCAAGAACTCCACAGAAAACATCTCGGAGGATCGTGCGATTGACGCATTCAACGGTGGCGTCCGCCGTTTAGAACTCAGAGAGGAGTTGGGCCGCTCAAAGCCCAAGACCATCGACCACTTGATGGAGATCGCGAATCGGTGGGCCGATGGAGAAGACTCGGTGAAGAATCGCGTTCACTCCCACGAGGAGGCGGATCTCGAGCGCAGACGCGATCGCCGAGGCAAGCGTCGCATGCGCATTTACGATGACCACGACGACGTCAACATGGTCGCGGCTGGCTACGCCGAAAGACGCGACGACAACCACAATAGCGGATACCGTAGCGGCGGATACCGCGACTCCGGGAAAACCACGCAAGTGTGGCAACGCCGCACTCGCGACGAGGCACCCGCGAGCTCCATTGAGGATAAACTGTCTGGGACATGTACGGTGCACTTCTACATCGACAAGCATGATGGCAAGAAGAAATCCAGCCACCTCCTCAAGGATTGCCGTGAATTCCTCAAGCTACATGAGGGACTGGTTCGGATGAACCGTAATGGAGTCGAAAGAAGCTACAGAGCCGCTCCAGGCGCCATGGCACATGGCGCTCCGCCACCCCCACCTGGGCCACCCTCGAATGAAGCTGCACCGGACCAGCACCACGGAGGCAAGCCGTACCCACGAGCCATGGGCACCATGATGATCCAAAAGGGACGCCCCTCCAATAGGGTGCAGAAGGCCATCACTCGCCAAGTCAACTTGGCCACACACTCGCCACCATCCACCACTGAGTACCTCAGTGGAAGCGAGTCCTGCATCACCTTCGACAAACGCGACCATCCGCCTTAGGTACCCCGTCCAGGCCATTCCCCCTCGTACTCGAGGCGCAAATCGGAGGCTTCGACATGAGCCACGTCTTCATGGATGGCGGAAGTGGCATCAACCTTATATTTGCGAGTACCTTGTGAGCAATGAGGATCCCCCTAACTTGCCTGGAGGCCTCAGACACAACGTTCCACGGCATCGTCCCAGGGAAAGGCGTATACCCCCTGGGCAAAATCAACCTCGACGTCATCTTCGGCACGCCAAAGAACTTCCGGCGTGAGCGCATCGACTTTGAGGTCGTCGACTGGCCCTCACAGTACCACTGCATACTCAGGCGCGTCGCGTTCGCTAGATTCATGGCAGTGCCCCACTACGGCTACCTGCAGATGAAAATGCCAGGTCCCAATGGCGTCATCACGATCAATGGGAGCTTCGAGCGATCTGACAGTTGCGACAGGGAATTCAACAGAATCTCCCATTCCTTCGGCATGCAGGAGGAACTCGCAAGATTGAAGGAGACGACAGACAACAGTCTGCCTCCCCTGAGCAGGCCAAGCTCACCTGATCTCTCCTTCAACTCATCTGTGCACACAAAGAAAGTGCAGGTCCACCCATCGGATCCCGCCAAGACGGCCCTCATCGCCAACAACTTGAGTCCCGCATAGGAACTCGTGCTCGTCAAATTCCTCCGTGAGCACTGGGAAATTTTCGCCTGGTGTCCTGCGGACATGACAGGGGTTCCCAGGGAATTGGCCGAGCACGCACTCAACGTCAACCCCGACGCAAGGCCAGTAAAGCAAACAATTCGGCCACTATCTGAGCCACGAGCGCAGGCAGTTGGAATGGAGATCAACAGACTCCTCGAGGCCAAGTTCATACACGAGATCAAGGAAAGCACTTGGCTCGCCAACACGGTGCTAGTACCAAAAAAGGACACGGATATCCTGCGGATGTGCGTGGACTTCACCTCTCTGAACAAGCACTGCCCAAAGGATCACTTCCCGCTGCCACGAATCGACCAGATCATCGACTCCACCGCGGGATGCGAGTGCCTCTGCTTCCTCGACACATACTCAGGCTATAATCAAATTCGAATGAAAGAGGACGATCAAGAGAAAACAGCATTTACAACGCCCTTTGGTGAGTTTTGCTACAACACAACGCCCTTCGGGCTAAAGAACGCGGGAGCCACCTACCAGCGGTGCATGCAGGATTGCCTCAAGGAGCAGCTGGGTCGCAACATCCAAGTCTATGTCGACGACATAGTAATCAAGACCAAGGAGGAAGCCTCTCTAATCGACGATTTGCGCGAAACCTTCGCCAACCTCGACCGCTACCGGATCAAGCTCAATCCGGACAAATGCGCCTTCGGCGTACCATCTAGGCAGCTACTCGGGTATCTCATCTCCGTAAGGGGAATCGAGGCGAACCCGAAGAAGATAAAAGCCATACTGGCCATGGAGAAGCCAAAGAACATAAGGGGCGTCCAGCAACTGGCCGGGCGAATCGCGGCCCTCAGTCGATTTATCAGTCGGATGGGTGAAAAGGCACTGCCCTTCTACCAGCTCCTCAGCAAAGCTGAAAAATTCGAGTGGACCAACGAAGTACAAGAAGCATTTGAAGACCTCAAGCGCCTGCTATCCACTTCGCCAGTACTGGTGACCCCATGAGAAAGGGAACCACTGTTGCTGTATATCTCCGCCACCAACCAAGTGGTCAGCACAGTGCTCGTCATCGAGCGAGCCGAGGAAAACAAGGTCCATGGCGTACAACGCCCAATATACTACCTCAGCGAGGTCCTCACGCCAACAAAATAGCGGTACCCGCACTACCAGAAGCTGGCGTACGGCGTCTTCATGACCGCCCAGTGACTGTGCCACTACTTCCAGGAACACCCAATCGTGGTGGTCAACGACGCCCCCTTGGGACATATTCTCAATAACCCCGACGCCACAGGACGAGTCGCGCTATGGGGAATAGAATTGTCTCCGCGAGACATCACGTACGAAAAACGCGACGCAATTAAGTCGCAAGTTCTCCCAGACTTCCTCGTGCACTGGATGGAAAACCAGCTCCCGGACAAGCCAGATATGTCCTACCTCTGGACAATGCACTTCGATGGGTCCAAGCGGAAAGACGGAGCAAGCGCAGGTGTCATACTGACATCACCTCAAGGGGACAAGCTAAAATACATCCTGTGAATGCAGTTTACAGCCTCAAACAACGAGGCTGAATACGAGGCCCTGTTGCATGGGATGAGGATGGCAAAAGTCTGTGGTGCCAAGAGTCTCATCATATACGGCGGCTCCAAGTTGGTCATCAACCAAACAACATGAGTGTGACGCACTGAACGATAACATGATCGCGTACCGCGACCTCTACGACACACTCGAAGGAGACTTTGACGGTTGCGATCCGCGACACGTAGGTCGCGAAAGCAACGAGGAAGCAGACGCACTCGCCAACATAGGCTCTACTTGCGCCCCCATACCGCCTGGGGTATTTCTCGAGCGCATCTGCGAGCGCTCCATCAAGCCAAAGGTCGCAGAGAAGAAAACAAGCACAACAACGGACTCGGGGGCTACGCCACCTAATGAGACAATGGCACTCGATGACTTGGAGCTGGACACAGGACTCGATGGACCAATGAGCGTCATGATGATCGAGCAGTCCTAGACGCAGCCATACATCACGTACCTCCTCAGCAAGAGGCTACCAGACGATCCGACCGATGCACGGCACATTGCGTGGCGATCCAAGGCATTCGCTGTTATCAATGGCGAACTGTATAAACGCAGCATCACAGGAGTACTCCAATGATACGTCTCCATCGCCGATGGAAAAGCAGTTCTCCTGGACATCCACGGAGGGACCTGCGGGCACCATGCCGGCAGTCGCGCCCTTGTTGCCAAAGCTCTACGAGCTGGATTTTACTGGCCTACGGCCATGCGTGATGCCAAGGACATAGTACAAAAATGCAACGCTTGCCAGTGATTCGCGGACAAGCCACACGCACCAGGCGCAGAGCTATGGCCAATCCCATTGGCCTGGCCCTTCGCGCAATGGGGGCTCGACATGGTCGGTAAACTTCCCAGATCCTCGCAAGGAGGCTATGTCTACCTCTTAGTCACAGTCGACAAATTCACCAAGTGGATTGAAGCCATGCCAGTGACCAACCAATCAGGACACAACACAGTCAAATTCTTCGAGTCAATCGTCTACCGCTTCGGGGTGCCACACAACATCATCACCGACAACGGGACGAACTTCATATCCAAGGAGTTTCAAGAATTCTGCGAGAACTTGGGGATCAACATCAGCTACGCCTCAGTAGCACATCCACAGACCAACGGTCAGGTGGAAAAAGCAAACGGGCTCGTCTGCAGCGGCATCAAGAAGCGACTCCTCCGGCCACTCGAACAAGCCGCAGGCTGCTGGCCAGACGAGCTGCAATCCGTACTCTGGAGCCTATGCACAACTCCAATTAGCGCCACGGGCTACACGCCATTCTTTATGGTGCACGGATCTAAAGCAGTGCTACCCGCCGAGGTACGGTACAAGGAACTGCGCGTGGTCGCTTACAGCGAGCAAGAGTCATCCCTCCCACTCGAAGACTCCGTCGACCTCCTTGACGAGGCAAGGGAAATCGCCGTGGAAAGATCCACGATCTACCAGCAGAACCTGCGCAACTACCACAGTAGGAGGCTTCGCCCTAGATCCTTCGCCGAAGGTGATCTGGTCCTGCGACTGAAGCAGAAGGGGCATCTCAAGCTCGAGTCCCCCTGGGAAGGACCATACCTGATTATAGAAGTAATCCCAGGTGGCGCCTATCGCCTTCAAGATTTAGAGACAGGAGTCGCATACTCCAACCCTAGGAACGTCGCACAACTGCGACGCTTCTACCCTTAGTCGTTTTTACTTTTCACTATAAATAAGGCTACTCAGCCAAGGCTACTTAGCCACACATTTTACCTCGCACTATTCTTCGAATAAATAAAAGCTAAGTGCCTCAAAACTCTGTGTTCTCCTTTACTTTTTCAATTTACCTACTCGGGGGCTGCGCCATCCTATACACACATGTTCTTCGAACCAAAACGCGATATCCTGAGTAGCTGGTACATCAATCGAAACCCTTAAACACAACCTCAATCCAGCTGCAATGCACCTGACAGGTTGACAAGGGACTGAGATAAAATATGGCCAGGCTAACGAAAAGGACTCGCATAGTGCAACGCACTCCATGCTAACAAAGCTCTTTATGCACATTCAACAATAAATTATTTACAAGACCTATACGAACTTTACAACACAAGTACATTTATGTGCAGGATGCAAACTAGGCTACTACTGCAGCAGGAGAACGTTGGTTTGTTCCTCAAAGAAGTCGATGATCTCTTCTGCTGGGCGATCCACCGCCTGATAGTGCGGCACCATATTCCAAGTAGAACCTGCTGGTGAGGCAGGCGGCCTAGGCGCAATCGCTACAACATCCACGTCAGGCCTATGCAGTCGCACCATGGACAGGGCAGCCTTGGCACCAGCCACCAACTGTTGCCTCACGCATTCGTGAACCGCGGACAGATGTCAAAACTTGGCAAGGAGGGCCAGCAAGATCGATGGAGCATCATCCAGCGGGAACATCGCCCGATAAATATTCTTCAAGCATGACTGCGACTTCTTCAGAAAAAGTAGCACTCGCGACGCATGATCCTGCAAGGTTGCCAGTGCAGTCGTGCGATCATGATCTACCCAGAAGTATCCACTCTCTTGAAGCTGCTCCTGGGTGAGATCATGCAGGCGAATGGCAATTCTATCCTTCTCCTCCTGCGGATGACACGCGCTAACAACTACACGAAGCAGCAACAGCAGCATGAGCACAACGTACCACTACGAGTGACTACAAGGAAAAGATGAGAACAAGCAAACTAACATTTGAATTGGTCGCCTAGCTGCATCACCTCACCAAGCAAATATTGCTCTCGGGCGGCGGCTTTCTCCGCCTTCGACTTCCACACGTCTGCGTTACCGCGGAGCACAGGCAACTCACGCTCCAGCTGCTTCACGTGGTCACGCAGTCGTGAAAGCAATGACAGCTCATCAACCCTGGAGCGCGGCGGGGACGTAGTACCATCAGGGGTCGGCGAGTCCTGAGTTTCCATCAAAGGATCACTCGATGTACCCTACCACAAGTCAAGATAGAAGCAAAATAAGACGACGAAATCAACACAAAGACAAAAGGATCAGATGCATTCAAGACTAGCAAAAGTATCAGCAGATACACTCGCCAGTAGGCATGTCTTTAAAACAAAAGGACACAATCTAAAACTAACTATTACAAAACTATCTAAGGAGCAGCTGGCTTCTTCGACTTCGATGGCTTCGGGGGCTTCATCAAGTCCGTGGCAGTGTCAGACGCCACTGACTTTCCGCCGGCCCCTGACGCCGAAGCTTTCGCCACCTTCTTGGCACGTTGGATCTCCTTAGAGTACTTCGCAACAGTATTTATCAGGTGATGCCCATATTTGCCACAAGCAGTCACGACAGGAGCAAAGACTACCTGCTGACCGTCCGCGCCAACAGGCATCGCCTTCGACACCGCGGAAGGATCGATCTCGACTCCGTGGGCCTGCACCATGGCGAGTGACATGGCCGCGCCAGCCGCGCGGAGTGAGTTCTTGTAGCTGGAGGGCACACCCCTGGCGAGTGACTCCACCAGCTCATCCATATTATCGATCAGCTCTGCCTTAGGCATCAACTCCTCCCGGAGGTGACTGAGGGCGCCCTTGGCCTTGGAAAGTGTATCCTGGACGGTGGCACTACGGTCCTCGATTGTAGACAGCGCACCCGCCAGAGCGTCGTCATGATGAAGGGCCTGCGGGTCAAAGCTCAAATCGCCAGCATCTGTACATAAACCCACGCATGGACAAAAACATCAGCGCCACCAGCAAAAACATTAGAAGCAGAGAAGGATAACAGTATCCACAAGCAAAAGTACCTGAGAGGGCCTTGGCGATTGAGAACAGTTGTTCTTCGAACAACTTTTCCCTGGCTACAAAGGAGGCACGCAGATCCTCTTCACGCTTCCGCGCCTCGTCACGCGCTGCGATTGCCTCGTCATGACCCTTCACAGCCGCGGCAAGCGTCTTCTCCAAGGTGGCGGCGTTACGCAATAAGGCATTATGTTCAGCTACACGACAAGCAAAAGTTGATTATCAGTCGACTATATCAAAAGGAGAAGACGAAGAAGAATAAGTGTAGAACACTCACTTTCAACCACGCAGTGACGCGTCTCCAGCATTGCATGCTGGCGGCCCATCGCCATCACTTGTTCTACCAAGAGCGAGGCTTCCTTCACAAGGAGCTGTGGCACAAACAAGGAATCGGCAGAGACAACAGATAACGTCGACTGCAACACTAAAACGAAGAAAAGCTATACTTACATGGTCCTCCAGTGACTCCGAAGATGTCTGCTGTACCGTCACCCGGGCAACCATTCGATGCTCCCCTGCATGAGGAGAACTAGAAGAGTTGTGCCCGGAGTGGGCCGCCACTGGAGGGGAAGGAGCGCGCTCGACCTCTTCCTTGGCCTTCGAGGTCGCGGCTCCTGACTCCTTCAAAAATTGGACGTCGCCAGAAGATGACGATGCCTCTTGACTGCAAGATAAAAACCATATCAAAAAAATGGCAAACCCAGAGACAGGCCAACAAGGGTAAAACAGAAAAGGACAAGTAAGTAGCAAACTTACCAGTCAAACTTGTCAAAATCAAATGTAGCCTCCTTCGACTCCAACGAAGACTCCTTGGGCAATCACATCTTCTTGCGAGAAGATGGTGCCGCAACGCTCACGGGAACAACAGGAATTGGTGACTCTACGCCAACGCCCGTACCTTCCGGAGTCGAAGGAGATGACGCGTCGGAATCCTCGCTGTGCAAACGCTTGCGAGTGTCCGGACTATCAGACTCGAGGGCTTCCTCCTCCACATCAGAAGGGACGGTCGACTCAGACTCATCCTCTTCCAAGGCTTCACGAGGAATAATTCCCTCAGGAAGAGGAGGCATACAAGGCGACACCGCCCAATCCTGCATACAGAAATCAGCAAAAAGCAAGTAAGCAACAGAAAAGCAATCGACAAGATAAGCTACTGCGCAGCACAACTATACCTCAGGAGGAGGATTCGAAGCATCAAAGGGAGGAACAAGTGGTTCACTGGGAAGCACATCCTTGCCGGTGTACTTCGTGACCAGTCGAACCCTCTTATCCACCTCACTCACGGACATGCCATCGGCAGACACGCGAGTGGCATTATCAGCGCCAGCCCACTGAAACATGGGGTGGACCCTGGCTTGCAGGGGCTGGACGTGACGGCGAAGCCAAGTGCGAATGAGGGCGCAACCTCCCTGGTCTTTGCCTATGCGGCTCTCGAGGTCACAGACACGCTGATACAACACGTCTGTCTCCGCGAGCTCGCCAGGCATGACTACGTTCTTCCAGGAGCGCATCCTCCTGCACGGCGTCGCGGGATCGAAGGGCGTGAGTCCAAAATGTTCAACATTGGCCTTTTGATCGTGGATGTAGAACCATTTGTCCCTCCATCCTTGGACGGACGCCGTGAGCTTGATATCGAAGTAGGTGACAGATGGGTCAACGTGGATTCCGCAACCACCTACATCGTAAACTAAAGAGCCAGACATAGACTGGTGCTTCAATTTGAAGATGCGCTTGAAAAGGCCGAAGTGTGGCTCGATTCCGAGCCAACACTCGCAGAGTGTGATGAAGCAAGAGATATGAAGAATCAAATTTGGGGACAGCTGATGGAGCTGGAGCCCGTAGAAACAAAGAAGACCCCTAAAAAAGGGGTGAAGAGGCAAGGAGAGACCGCAAATGATGAATGCTAGAAACATCACTCGAAAACCAGTGGGAGGAGCAGGAATGGTCTCACTACGGGGGACGCGCGCGTCTGCGACTGCGGCAGACAATACTCCATGTTGGCGAATAAGACGGAGATCGGACGCCTTGATGATGGAAGGGCACCACGCACCATTCGTGATGCGGGTGCCCGCGACTTTTTTCTTCCCGCCGGCGGCGTTGCTGGTGCCCGCAGCAGCGGAGCCGCCCTTCTTCTTCGCCGCGGCAACAGTGGCCGCGGAATCAGCAGCAGCGCCTCCCTTCTTCTTACCCATTGCACGACGGTGATGCGAGCGAAGAAAGTAGCTTGGAAATGAGCGGAGCTGGTCCAACGTCGTGGAAGAAACATGCGCAGATAAAGGCAGAGGAGCAGCGGCAATGGCGATGGCAGCAAGGATGAATGAGAACATATGGGAAAACTACCGTCGTATCGCTGCTACTTAACCCCTGGAAGATGCAATCCAACGGCTCAGAAAAACCCTACTAAACGCGTGGCACACATCGTGTTAGACACGTGGAGAAGGGAAAGCGCGAACCGTCCCTCCACTACTCCCATTACGCACGGAAATCGAGGAGACGCAGTTAAAATAAAGATTACGCACGCCTAGTCAAATCAAAGTCATACAGTGGGACCCACTGCTCGTCACGTCCCGTCAAACTCGCTCACGCGGACAACTGAGGTTATACAAGCGTCAGCACTGACGTCATCAAAGCTACGCAATGGAAAACTTCGACTACTTTAGTCCTTGCTGGAGTATTTGACTCCACCAAGCACTCGGGGGCTACTCCCATAGGGAGCGCTGGCCGTGCACCCTAAGGTTTTTTCTTTTCTTTTTTCAGGCATATGGACAATCAGAAGCAAACCCAAACCACTCGAAACACGATTCGACTATGGACATGGGTTACTCCCATAGGGAGCGCTGGAAAAAAATTCGACTGAAACAAGCAAGCAAAAGACAACAACAGTCGCAAAATGATTCTTTAGTCCCTGCCCGAGTCTTCGACTCAACCAGACACTCGGGGGCTACTCCCATAGGGAGCGCTGGTCGCGCACCCTATGATTATCTATGCAAAAACTATGTGTCGATAACATCCACACTCGAAACTCATGGCGACACCGCCTCATAATTTTTCCCTACAAAGAGATTGCGTCTCCTGGGTCACCCGAATCGTCTCCGCGATGATAAAATTCGGATGTCGCGCTTACAGCATGAAGGTAAGACCTGAAGAAGGCCTGGCAACGCATTAGCTGCGCACTACCAGAAACATATCCATACCTACAGGTACGATGAATATGCCTTGACGGACGCGTCGAGTGCTCACACCCATATAACTGGAATTCGACTCCTGTAAGACCTCCGCGGTTTGCGTCGAATTACACCAGCACTTTTCCGGATTCGAGTCCGGGGACTCGAGTTCGAGTAGATTGCGTTGTTTCACCCTAAGGTGGTTAACTAATACCGATACTTCGGTTATATCAGGCACGTATATCAACAATCCCTATGACACAATTAAAAGCAGTCGAAATATATACTCATTCAGGCACTCGAAAGACTTCAGAAATCCCCAGTCGAATCTACGATTCCGCTGGACACTCGGGGGCTACTAACATGGGTATACCCTACAGGTACTCGAGCTTGGTATATACGGTCTAAATACGTACATGCCGACGGTGTCGCCAAGGCCCAAACGAAGGATTCGAGTAAACCTGCGGACTCTTGATTGCTTGAAGAACAAGAAGAAGCTAAAGATAGAAAGTTTAAAGGGGAAAACCCTAACTTGTAACCGACTCGACCTGCTACCCGGGACCTAGCCTATCTATATAAAGGCTGGGAGGGGGCGGCGAGGAGGACACACGCAACCCTAGTTTCACCACTCTCGCCAGATTACATCTGCGCACCATTGTAACCTTCGATTCCTTCGATAATTCCACGAGCAGACAAACAGGAGTAGGGACCTCTACGAGGCCTGAACCTGGGTAAATCTCTGTCCCCTGTGTGCTTGTCTGTTAGCAGATAGATGTCTCCAACGCTCCCTCCTTCTCCAAAACCCAAGTCCATAACAATGGGCATTGACGAGTTAAACCCTCGTCACTACCTAACCAAGCCTGCATGCTTATCTTGGTAATTGTGCGTCCTCTCGCATAGCCAAATGCCCACTTAGGCTGGTCATAGTGTGAAGTAAGTAGTAGTAACATGCATAGGAGTATGTTACTAGTCAGTTACTACCTCCATAGTGGAAAATAACATAGGTGTGGTATACTGCACAGTCTCATTTATTGCAATGTAGGCTCATTTTGTCTTGAAATGTGTGATGTTACGGTAACATAGCTAGTTACCACAAGCCTCTCTCTCATCATTTAATTGCATGCCATATCATCTAAATGCTTAGTTGGCAATACAAGTAGGACTAGGTTACTCCCACTATGACTAGCATTAACATGGAGTACTAGTACTGCCTGTTCAAAAAAACATGTACTCCCTCCATTTCAAAATACAATATGTTTTAGTTTAGTGAAAAGAGTGTATCTAGACCGCTTTTAGTGTACATGTTCAATCTAAATGAACATATACACCAAAAGCGGTTTACATGCACTCTTTTCACAAAACTAAAAATCTATTTTGGAATGGGGGGAGTACTAGCTAGTACTACTGTTTTGTTGGTACCAAGACGTGGCCTTGAAAATTAGTGAGAAAATCATGGGAACGTTATTAGAGCTGCCTCTTACTGCACCGTCATTCTCCCCCCATTGGTTTATTCTTTCCCTCGCGCTCTACCGCATGCAGAGAGAAATGGTAGATGCCAGAAATTAGGGGCTGCAATAACTAGGGCTCTATAAATTACTCCCCCATCTCATTGCATTTTACTACTCCGCGTATACTGTACCTCGTGTCACGAACCCATCACAGCTTTGCTCTTGAAGTTATACTATGAAACTATTTTGAAGGTGTACACTATGGGTCAATATCTTGAAAATCGCCGAGATTTCTGAATGACTCAATATCTTGATATATATGAATTTGCATGCTGGCAACTCTTACACAGATTAAAAAACGAAAGGATATAACGGAAAATGAATAAACGAAAAGGGTCTGCATGACATCCTCTTGTTTGCAGTACCATCCATGAAAAAATGGTAAATATGAGATTTGAAACATTCGAAAAAGTCGTAGTCACATTAGATATGGCCTGAACACTCGAGGGTTTCTCGAGCGGAACGACCGATTAGGTCATGGCCATATCTACATCATAGTTCATGATAATGTTCCTATATTTGGTAGATGGGTGTGTCTTTCCATGGTATACAATAATGTTGGGGTGGTAGTTTAGAACTAGTATCTGGGAAAACATGTTCAAATTTTCGAGTTGTATCTTTAGGGTCCGTGTTGTAAAAGTATAGGTCCTAGATGTATTTTGGTTTTATTTTTGGACTCTATGTAATTTTCATGCCCACCATTGGATTTCAACGCACACGCTCTTGGTACTTTGGGGCAGATTCCTCGTTAGAAAGAAAAAGAAAAAGTTCCCAGTGACCGGAATTATTTTGCGCACGAATATTTTGGATCTGAATGCTCTAGACCCAATTTTTAGTAAAAAATGGACTATTGTGCAAAACTTAAGTAGTCCGTACTTCTACTGAACCAGGGGCACCAGAAAATTAACCCCAAAGCTGCCAAAGAAAAACGGAGGAAAAAAAATGAAGAGCAAGAAGAGATTATTAACAGGAGGCAGCACGAGAGCAGCGAAGGAGTTGAAGGCAGTGCGATGTCAGAGTAAAGCTAGTTTGATGGGTTTCTGACATGAGGTATAGGTACCTACTACTAGTAGCACAGTACTACTAATAGTACTACTATATTTTCTCTCTCCTTCGCTGTCTCTCACCATCCATCCTCTCTCCCCCTCCTGTGCAGCGCCCAGCGCGCACCGGCCCTCGTCCCACTACGTCGCGCCGCACACGTGTGCCTTGGTACGACTGCACTGTGTGTCTGTGTGTGTGTGGCCTGTTTTTTCCTTTTTTTCTTGACAAGAGTCTCTAGCGTTTTTTGAGTTGGATACATAGCACTAATCTTGACCGTTGGGCTATAAGATCCAATGGTTCAGAGCAGCTGGATTCATGTTGAACAATACCTAGAGAAAACTCCACCATGTTCTAGGACCATCATACTTTAAGTCTTGTTAGAGAAATATGCATACATTAAGTCTATTAATAATAACTATCTTCTTTTCCATTCTAGCATCTAGAAGATTCGATTGATAGTCTTCATCACAATAAATTATAAAATTACTATATAAAATTGATAGTCTTCAATTGATAGTCTGACATATCATCACTATATAAAATTATAATTGGTAAAGCACAATAAATTATAAATTTGATCAACATCTATAAAGTATGGGTGTATATTTGGTCCTTGTACTTTGCATGTCATTATGCTGAAGACTATCAATAGAATATTCTAGATGTTAGAATGGAAAAGAAGATCCAACGGCTAGAAATGTTGGGATTCGCGAGTCTTGATCCAACGGTCAATATTCAAAGTTATTCGTACACTATATAGTGGTAAGAGGTAAGATAAGATATCTCTATCTCTACTACTATAATGGAGCAGTTTTGAGTTGGATCCATAGCACCAATCCTGATTGTTGGGCTATTAGATCCAATGGTTCAGAGAAGCTGGATTCGTGTTGAATAGTACTTAGAGAAAACTCCACCATGCATGTTCTAGAACCATCATGCCACCACCCCCAAAATTTCTTAGCACAGTAGGCTGTAAATATTATAGACCTAGAACCATCATGTCACCACCCCCAAAATGGATAAATTAAGTATATTAATAATAACTATCTACACATATTGAGAATACAACCTACTGTGCCATGAAATTTTGGGGGTGGTGACATGCATGATGGTTCTAGAACATGGAGGAGTTTACTCTAGGTACTATTCAACACGAATCCAGCTGCTTTGATCCATTGGATCTAACAGCCCAACGGTTAGGTATGGTGCTATGGATCCAATTCAAAACTTCTCTATTCTTATCTTATCTTATAATACCACTATATAGTGTTCGAATAACTTTGAATATTGACCGTTGGATCAAGACTCAGAAATCCCAACATTTCTAGCCGTTGTATCTTCTTTTCCATTCTAGCATCTAAAAGATTCTATTTTTTTGAATGATCTAGAAGATTGATAGTCTTCATCACAATGAATGCTATGCACAAAACTCAAAACACACTTCTCCATCATTCTAGAATCTTCTCCCTCGTTTCTCTAGACCATGTTACCAAAAATTTCATGTTTTAGATCTCCACTGCTATAATGAAGCAGTTTTGATTGGATCCATATTACCAATCCTGACCATTGGGCTGTTAGATCCAATGATTCAGAGCAGCTGGATTCGTGTTGAATAGTACCTAGAGGAAACTCCACCATTTTCTATAGAACCATCATGTCATCACCCCCAAAATTTCATAGAAAAGTAGGCTATATTCTCAATATGTGTATATAGTTATTATTAATAGACTTAATTTATGCATTTTTTCTCTAATGTATGAAATGTGATTTAACAAACATTAAGTTGTTATTAACCAATAGTCTTGTTAGAGAAAAAATCATACATTAAGTATATTAATAATAACTATCTACACATATTGAGAATATAGCCTACTATGCTATGAAATTTTGGGGGTGGTGACATGCTGATGGTTCTAGAACATGGTGGAGTTTGCTCTATAGGTACTATTCAACATGAATCTAGCTTCTCTGAACCATTGGATCTAACAGCCGAACGTTCTATATGACATGTGATTTAACAAACATTAAGTTGTTACTAACCAATAGTTTTGTTAGAGAAAAATGCATACTTTAAGTCTATTATTAATAACTATCTACACATAATGAGAATACATCCTACTGTGCTATGAAATTTTGGGGGTGGTGACATGATGGTTCTAGAACATGTCGGAGTTTGCTCTAGGTCGGTACTATTCGACACGAATCAAGCTACTCTGGACCATTGGATCTAACGGCCCAACGGTCAGGATTGGTGCTATGGATCCAATTCATTCAAAACTACTCCACTATCTTATCTTATCTTATCTTACCACTATATAGTGTACGAGTAACTTTGAATATTGACCATTGGATCGAGGCTCGTGAATCCGAACATTTCTAGCCATTATTGGATCTTCTTTTCCATTTTAGCATCTAGAAGATTCTATTGATAGTCTTGAACACGATGAATGTACTATGCATAAACCTCTCAAAACACACTTCTCCATCATACTAGAATCCTCTCCCTCGTTTCTCTAGACCATGTTACCAAAATTTCAAGTGTTAGGTAGCTAATAATCTTTGACTTCTACACATGATGATACAAAGTAGAGGAACCAACAATACACCCATACTTCATAGATGTTGATCAAATTTATATTTTTTCCACTTTACCTATTATAATTTTATATAATGATGATATGTCAGACGTCTATTATATGAGCCTCATGTGTAACTTACTAGTAGTAGTAGAGAGAATACAACCTACTATACTATGAAATTTTGGGGGTGGTGACATGATGGTTCTAGAACATGTCGGAGTTTTCTCTAGGTACTGTTCAACATGAATCCAGCTGCTTTGAACCATTGGATCTAACAGCCCAATGGTCAGGATTGGTGCTATGGATCAAATTCAAAACTGCTCTATTCTTATCTTATTTTATCTTATCTTATCTTACCACTATATCGTGTACGGATAACTTTGAACATTGACCGTTGGATCAAGACTCATGAATCCCAATATTTCTAGCCATTGGATCTTCTGTTCCATTCTAGGATCTAGAAGATACTATTTTTGAACGGTCTAGAATATTCTATTGATAGTCTTCATCACAGTGAATGCTATGCACAAAACTCACAACACACTTCTCCATCATTCTAGAGTCTTCTCCCTAGCTCGTTTCTATAGACCATGTGTTACTGAAAATTTCATGTTTTAGTAGATAGCTAATAATCGTTGACTTCTACATGATCTTACCACTATATAGTGTACGAACAACTTTGAATATTGACTGTTGGATCAAGACTAGCAAATCCAAACACTTCCAGACGTTGGATCTTCTTTTCCATTCTAGCATCTAGAAGATTCTATTGATAGTCTTCATCACAGTGAATGCTATGCACAAAATTCAAAACACACTTCTCCATCATTCTAGAATCTTATCCCTTGTTTCTCTAGACCATGTTGCCAAATTTTTAAAGTTTTATATAGCTAATAATCGTTGACTTCTACATGATATACAAAGTACAAGAATGAAATATACACCTGAGAAGCTTATTCTACTCCCTCCGATCCAAATTATTGTTCTCAGATTTGTCTAGATTCGGTTGTATCTAGTCTTGTTTTAGTGTTAGATACATCCAAATCTGGACAAATCTGAGAATAATAATTTGGATCGAAGGGAGTAGAATGATGGAGTAGTGTTTTTTGAGGTTTGTGCATTGCATTTATTGTGCTAAATACTTACTATCCATAATATATTCTAGTAGAGATGCTAGCTAGTAGAATGGAAAGGAAGATCCAACGACTAGCAATGTTGGGATTCATGAGTCTTGATCCAACGATCAATATATTCGAAGTTATTTCTACACTGTATAGTGGTAAGAAGATAAGATAAACAATAGTATTTTCTAGAGATGGTTCTACAATGGAACAGTAGATCCAATGGCTGGAAATGTTGGGATTCACGAGTTTTGATCCGGCCAACCGATCAATAATAAAAGTTATTCGCAAAAATATAGTGGTAAGATACGATAAGAAAGACTATCAATTGTATCTACTAGATGCTAGAATGGAAAAGAAGATCCAACCGGTTGGCGATGTTGGGATTCGCGAGTCTTGATCCAACGGTCAAAATTCTTTTTTTGAGGGTAAAACAGTAGGGCAAAAAAACCCCACTGCAACTTTTATAGATTATATAGAGTTACAAAAGAATATTTACAACCATATTCCACCTCAAAAAAGAGGGATAACATGCTAATAAACTATCTCCTGTCTAAATTGGTTTCAATCCAAATCTTAAGGCCCTGATAATACTTCTTAATTCTATAAAGGACCCATCTTAATTCCTGGGCTACAATAGCCTTCCAGGTCTCCTTCGATGCATGCTGATTGTTGAAAATTTCATTATTTCTGCAAATCCAGATGCTCCAAGTTCCAATAATCAGAATTTCCATTGCAAAAGGGACCTTGAGATCTTTTTTAATATTGTCTAAAACTGTAAAGATGCTTTGATCAGCCGAATTGACCTGTGAAATTTCAGCCCAGCAGGCTCTTGCAAAGGTGCATTCCCAAAACAAATGTAAACTGGTTTCTTCACTATTGCAGCCCTGGAAGACACAGTCATAAGATGCCAGAGAAAAACATTTCCTTTTCAGAAGATTTCTTGTGTTGAGTCTATCAAGCAGTAAGAGCCAGAAGAAGAATTTGTGCTTTTGTTGACAAGAAGATTTCCATATCCAAGAGAAATGTGGCTGCACTGGTTGGTAACCGACTAAAGATCAGTAAGCCTTTTTGACCGAAAAATTACTGCCCCAAATGTAAGACCAACAATCAGATTCCCCTTCCCTGCCAGAATTGAGAATTTGGTCAAGACTTTGGTATTCCTGATAAGCTTGTTGGGACAAAGGAAGATAAAAGAGATCCTGAGTATTTGCAGTATGCCGGAACTCACTGACAAAGATGTGAGGGTCTTTTGCATATGAAAGGAGGTGAGGAAGCTTATGTTGGAGGCAACTATCATTCCACATATCAGTCCAGAATAGTGTGGATTTCCCATTTCCAACCAAGCACTTTGCAAGTCCTTTAAAAATGTCAATCAGTTTTAGATGAGCTTTCCACCAAAAGGATCCCTCAAGACTTCTTCCAGGTAGCTTATCATTGCAATAGTAAGTATTCCAAATCAAGTGAACCCAAGGAATATCCTTATGATTATAAAACTTATCCAAATTCTTCAAAAGAAGAGCAGAATTTTGAACATGAAGATCAAGAACTCCCAATCCTCCCTGGCTTTTGGGTCTACAAACTTTCTTCCATGCAACAAGAGCAGTACCTCTAGCTTGAACATCAGAAGTTTTCTTTCTCCACAAGCATTGCCTCATATATTTAATCAACTGCTCCTTGATAGTGACAGGGAGATCAAAACAACTCATGTAATATATGGGAAGGGAAGATAACACAGATTTAACTAACTGCAATTTCCCCCCATAATTCAGGAAGTTAACTATTCCACATAACCTTCTTTCAACTCTCTAAACAATAGGCAAGAAGTGTTCCACAGCAGGTTTATTCAAGCTCAGGGGTAAACCAAGGTAGGTAAAAGGCAAGGAACCAGTGAGGCAAGAAAGGGTATTGGCAAAATGCCCAAGCCTCTCTGAATCCATATTAATTGGCATCATGCTGGACTTAGAATAATGGACTTTGAGTCCAGTGGAAAGAGCAAAAGTATGAAGGATTGCCTTAAGACACAAGAGTTGCTCAGAATCGGCCTTACGGATTACTAAAGTGTCATCTGCATACTGAACCACAGGGAAGTCAGGACAGAAAACATTCTTAGTGGGCAAAGAAAGAAGACCCAGGTTCATTGCCTTATTGAGGATACTTTGAAGGAGATCAGCAGCCAGAACAAACAATAAAGGAGACAAAGGATCTCCTTGCCTGACACCCCTTCTGCAGTAATTTTTTTTCCCAGGCACACCATTTAAAAGCACAGAGGAAGAAGCAGACCCAAAGATCATCTGAATCCAGGAAATCCATTTAGCTCCAAAACCTTTGGCTTTAAGGATCTTGATGATTGCAGAATGCTCAATTCTGTCAAAAGCCTTCTCAAAATCCAACTTAAGGATTAAAATTTCCTCCTTTGACTTGTGGCATTGGTCAAGAAATTCAAATGCCCAACCTAAACAGTCTTGGATAGATCTTTGTTTGAGGAAACCATATTGATTCTTGTGGACAAGTTTAAGGATGACTTTTTGCAGTCTATTAGCTAGAATCTTGGTGATAATCTTAAGGACACTATTTAGCAAAGAAATAGGCCTAAAATCAGCAGGAGTCAAAGGAGCAGCAATTTTTGGAATGGGGGTGATAAAATAAGAATTAATGCTTTCCAAAGAGGCATTCCCTTCATAGAACTCAACAAGTAGATGCTTTACATCATCCTTGATAATAGGCCAGCACAGCTTCATGAATTCATTATTAAAACCATCAGGGCCAGGGGACTTATCATTAGGCAGATTTGTGATGACTTCATCAATCTCCTCATCAGAGAAAGGCTTTTCCAAAGCATTTCTTTCTTCCTGTGTTAAGCAGTCACCAGCCAAGTCATTAAGATTGAAATGCATTTCAGGCTTATTAGAAGATCCCATTCTATTTCTAAAGGAGTTCCAAAGAAGATTTGCTTTTCCATCATGATCATAGACCTCAAGATCAGAATCATCCTTGAGCATGGAAATGTAATTATGTCTAAAACTTATGGTAGCTCTAGAGTGAAAGAATTTGGTGTTCTCATCCCCCAGCTTAACCCATTTAATTTTCCCTCTCTGTTTCCAATAAGTATTCTGGTTTTGTAAAAGAGAAATAATAAGATCTTTCAAGATATCCCTAAGATTCCACTCATGAACAGTAAGAGTTCTCATTTCCTCCATGATATCAAGCAAGTCAATGGTGGCATTAACATTACAGATTTGTGCCTTTAGGCAAGGTAACTGTTTGGCCCAAAGCTTCAGCCCTCTTCTCACACTTTTGAATTTAGCATTTTTTTTGCAGAATCCAGAAAACCCACAGGAATATTCCATGCATTTTGCACAATAGCTTTAAACTCCTTATGATGTAACCAATGATTTTCGAATCTGAACACCTGAGCTTTTGGAATCATTGTGCCAATGGTAATGACACAGGGAAGATGATCAGAAGTGGGCTTAGAAAGAGGAGCAACAAAGGTTGAGGGAAAACTCTAAGTCCAGAAAGCAGAAGTGAAAAACCAATCCAATCTTTCCAAGAGGGGATCCTTCTGCATGTTACTCCAAGTGAACTTTCTACCCTTAAGTGGTAATTCAATAAGACCCAAATTATTAATGGCTTCATTAAAGAGAAGCATACCATTCACATCTCCCCCCAATTTGTTTCTATCTGAAGGCTGTCTATAGAAGTTGAAATCTCCCACAATAAGCCAATCCACATCATCAGGCATATCAATGCTGCCAAACCAGTCCAAAAATTCAGACTTTTTTTTCAGGTAAACATGGCCCATAAATGTTGGAGAGGATCCAGGATTTATTGGACAAGAGAGATGTCAAGGTAATGGAGATAGAGAACTCATTGAGGAAAGAAAGTTGTCCAGAAAACAAGGAGCCATTCCAAATGGTGATCAAACCTCCAGATGCACCTCTGGAGGGAAGAAATTCAAAGTTGGTAAATTTAGAGGGGCAGAATTTTTTAATGTAGGAGCTATCAAAATCCTCACGCTTAGTTTCTTGGAGACAGATAATGTCACAGCCAGACTCCTCAATTTTGCTTCTGAGAGCAATCCATTTTTTTTCAGAATTGATTCCCCTGATATTCCAATTCAGGATCTTCCAAGTTCTTTTGTTATTCATTAAGAAACCAGGAGCAAGTATAGATGTGGGGTGATGTAAATAATGTAATCACCCAGAAGAGGAAACAGCAAATACAGAGACAAAATCTCAACCAATTTAGAGTACCACGGAGATGATCCACAACAAGTACCCTCCATGTTGCAATATCACAAACACAGAACACATAACAGGGAGTCAACAAGACTCCAACAAAAGATTTAGTTTGATACATTAACACACTTAAGAAGAGGTCTTCTTCTTGGCTTGCTGTCCACAGGTACCAGCAGCCCCAGGCTTCTTCTTGCCACCAATGCCCAAGCTGGAAGAGGGTCCTCCTTTAATGCTGCCTTTTGTAGGAGCCTTAATAGTCACATCATTGGCCTTCCCTTTCTTGAGTAACCTCTTCTCCAGGTCCCCATCTTTTACCTTGCAGAATGAAGCAGCAAGATTTTTAACCACTTTGGAATTCAGGCAAGGAGGGGCAGCATTACAAACCGGGCAATCTACAATTTGACAATTTAAGTGACTTTTAAAACCCCATTTAGTTCAACAATTCTAGGACTCCTTCTCACCTCAGATTCCACAAGAGGTTCCTTGCCCTTTCTTTTTCTAGCAGGGGTGGAGGGGGAGCCTGAAGATTTATTGACTTCAATACCCAGGCAAGAAGGGGCCATCTGGGAAAAATTCTCATTAGGAATGATGAAAGATATTGAACTTTCTTCAGCAATAGGTTCCTTAATAATTTCCCATAAAGGAGAAGTAAGAAATCCTTTGACCCAATTAAACTTCTCAGGAGTAGCAAGCATGAGAGTAATGAAGTTAAACCAACTTACAGGAATATCACATTTAAGAGAACCCTTAGAAGAAGATTCCTTCTGAATATGGGGAGCAAAATAATTCTCCCAGAGCTCCAAGCCTTGTTGGGAAAATCCCTGCTTGGCAACATGCACATCAGGAATGGAAATAAATGTTCTCACCATCCCAACCTGAAGGTGAGCCTCATTTGGGGACAGAAGGTGCTGATCCTCCAGCATCCAATCATCATTCTCAGGGGCCACAGTACTTGAGTCCATAGGACTTCCTGTCTCCTCCTCAGCATCAGGATTAGCTTCCTCCTCATCAGCCAGATAGTTTTGAAAAATATTTTGCAGGCCTTCCCCAATGCCAACCCCAGGAGGTGCAACTGCTACAGCAAGCTCCTCCACAACCTCAGGCTCATTAACAGATTCATCATCATCAGACTCCCAGTCTTGAACAATGACACCTGTAACTCCACTATTCACATCCTGAGGTGGCAGATGCTGATTGTCAATAGGCATGTCTTCTCCAGGAGCAATGATAGGGCCTTGAACAGGAGCAGCAGCAGCCTCCCAGGGGCCCCAACCTTCAGCATTCCCACCCTCAGGAGCAGGGTCCTGCACAGGAGCCATCCACTGACCCCAATCACCACCAGGAGCAGGTGGGGGAGGGGGGGGGGAGGTGGCACCTGAGGCCCAAGGACTGGACCAAGTACAGGAACATGGTGTGGGTCCACATTGTCATCTGGCAGTGGGTCCTCTTCAGGTGGGCCCCCACCAAGCAAGTGACTCTGAAGAACTTCAACAGAAAAAGTCCATGACTCTGTCTCCACTAGGTCTCCTATGGTAAACCGCACACTCTTGGGGATGACAACCAAATCAGTCACACGAATTTTGGCTATAATCCTACCCTTATGATCAGGGTCCCTCTCCCACAGGAGAACTTTTCCAATGTCCGCAAAGATAGCATTCAGATCCTCCGTATGCTAGTGGTCAAGGGGAGGCCCTACCAGCATCACCCAGCACTCATTATTAAACTGAGTCCTACGCCAGTTATCACCCTCATTGTGCTTAACAAAAGAAACATGCACATCTTGAAACGGGATCGGACTTGCCGCAATGAGCCGGTCACGGTCACTGACATGGTGGAACTGCACATATGCAGACCCAAAGGGACAATCCTGGATGTCTCTGAAGTGCACTCCAACCTCATTGTTGAAGAAATCAACTAAGACACCATGAATATTCAAGAACGGAACCGGACCAGGAGGGAGGGGAAAAATGTTAGCAATAGCATACTGTTCATGTGCTCGTGGCCTCCGAGGCACCACCACCCTTTTAACACCATTCCGCCCAGCCACTTGCATAATCTGGAAGCCATTCGGCAGGAACGGCGCAGGATCAATCGGAATGTTTGCCATTGCGACGCCCTTCGCCGGCGACGAGCAGGAGTGGAATGGGGTTTCAGCGGGCGGGGGAGTTGAGGAGACAGGGGAAGTGGTAGTTGTTTTTTTCAGCGAAGAGATGAACTCGTGAAAACTGCCGTGAAAGATGGGCCGGGAATGAGAAACCACCTGGGCCTTAAACCACCCCTCATATGATTTGTCGGGCCAGCTACATTTAGGGAAAGAGGGAAATTTCAGAAAAGGAAGGAGACCAGGCAATTTAAATGCCACGCGATTGGCGCCTCCCCCATACCTGACCGGCGTTACCATCGACTTAACACCATCATTAGTGAGCACCTGAGCATAAGATCTGCCTTGAAGACTGGATTTGATCTCACCATTAATACGTTGCTCAATCACGGGCGAATGACCCACAGGTGACGCAGGAAATTTGAGTCTTTGAAAAACCGAGCCACTTTTACTGGAATGCTTAAAAGAAGGAGATTTTTTTGCACTTTCTTTTTTGTACGTGACAACTTTCCATTCCTTAGCAGATTCCTTGTAGAATTCCTTTTCTTCATGAATCCAATTCGGACCCCCATTACCCCAAAGATTGATATGAATCACAAAAGAATAACATGAAAACTTTGAGATATTGTAGATCTCAAAACCCACTGCCCTTGAAGCAACCGAGAATCGAAAAGTTCTATCTTGAAGAAGCTTCACCTGGAAATTAGAAGCATTACCTCCAAAACAAGCTTGAAGAGCAAGACTAATAGTATGAAGGTCCAATTTAAAATTTGCTCGTCCAAAAGAACAGACCAGATAAAAAGGTCTTTTCCTGAAACCACCAATGAAATTAACTTGATGCCTGAATTTATCAAAAATCTTCTTCTCAAAATCACGCCCTAAAGAAAAATCCAGGGCAGGTCGACACAAGGCAGTATCTTCAGAAGCACACCCATAGGGGAGATTTTCCGAGAAATCCAGAGATCTAGGCACCAACTTCTCAAAATTGGAGGAAACTTTCTTAACCAAAGGGCTTGGTAAAATTTGAGAACCAACCACCACCCTCTTCACCTGGAGATCAATAGAGATGCCAGAAGCCACCACCTCACCATGGACCAAGTATCTAGCATCGATCACAACCTCATTATGATTGAGGAGAACAAGCCGTTTTGAACTAGGAAAAAGCATGAGAAAACCTTTAGAAGGTTCAAGATCATCAGTCGGCAAAGAGAAGCAAAGGGCATGCCATTTAAGACCAGTGTCTTCATCTGATCCAGTGATGGTAGGAGATCTACCAAGAAATCCAGATGAGGGAACCAAAGAATCATTAACACGAGAAAGGTGAGAGGGGAACCTCAAAACCGATCCAACAGAGATCATCTCCCCAATTTCCAAACATCGCCCCTCAAGGGGGGAGCCTTTGGCGTTGAGAAGAACCAACCAAGAATCAGCCGAGACAGCGAGAGATCCTTCCAGAAACTTACCACCCGTGGTCACACCAGAGTAGGTGACCTTCCAGCAACCTCCAGAGAAATCCATGCCGAGCCTATGCCGGCGAGGCGCCGGCGAGAGCCGGAGGCCGACCAACGGTCACCTCAAAGGAGCCTCAAGCCTCGGGCGTTTCCGTGCTTGTCTCGGCTCTCTCGCGTCATCAATGATCCTGGTGTGCAGCAACAGTCAAAATTCTAAGTTATTCATACACTATAGTGGGTAAAATAATGTACTATCCATAGTGTATCTTCTATTTAGATGCTAGCTAGAATGGACTAGTAAAAGGCACGTGCCACACACTTATATATTTTATGAAATGTGATTTAGCAAACATTAAGTTGTTATTATTAACCAATAGTCTAGTTAGAGAAAAAAGGGCATACATTAAGTCTAATAGTAAAAGGCATGAGCCACACGTATATACTGTATGACATGTGATTTAGCAAACATCAAGTTGTTATTATTAACCAATAGTCTTGTTAGAGAAACAAGCCATACATTAAGTTTACTAGTAAAAGACATGAGCTGCACATGTATATGCTGAATGAAATGTGATTTAGCAAACATTAAGTTGTTATTATTAACCAATAGTCCTGTTAGAGAAAAAGGTATAATGTAAATTAATTCTATTAATAATAACTATCTACACACATTGAGAATACAACCTACTATGCTATGATTTTTTTGGGGGGGGTGTAAACACCTAGATTTTTAATCCCAGATGTCCGTTATGCCATACCTCGCAATCCCAGGATTACCATTTTTGCGAGACATAACGGATTGGATATCACAGTATATCATCCATTACAAACCATACATAAGGTTTTACACAAATAAGAATCTCATGATCCAGTCTTTAATACAACAAGCAGCGGAAATAAACGATAGCGTAGCGGTGGGGTCCATCTTCAGGGGCACAGGCAATGCTGACGAAGGCAGATAGTCCTAGTTATCATAGCTGTCCTGCTGACCATCATCTTGATAATCTCCTTCATAGTCTGGCCATGATAATAGCCAGGAACAAAAGCCATGAGTACTCTTTAAGTACTCGCAAACTACTACTAGCAAGGATTATAAATCTAAGTTGAAGTGCTAGATCTAAGTTTAACTATGAAGTTAAGTTTGAAACCTAAGATGAGTTCAGAAGCAAAGAAAGATAAAGTAAAGTTCTAGAATCACTTAAGTTGGGAAGCTATTATCATCAACACAACCTTGTTGGGGTCAAGTCAAAGTTCATCATTCATGTCAAGTTATTTAGAAAACATCTGACAATGAAACAGTATGGCCATTCCAACTGTCCATAACCGCGGACGCGGCTATTCAAATAGTTTGACACTCTGCAGAGGTGGTACACTTTCACCAAAAGATTCGATACATCTGTCAGGGATAACCATGAATCATCATACTTAGTATGCAGATAATCAAACATAACCTTCCCTTTACACACCCTAGTACAAGCACCTCTCCTATGAGCATGGCCTCCCAACCATGACCATCAGTCATCTTGGGCACTGCATAGGTGGACAACATTGAGAGGTAGCCTCAGCTCAAACCTCTCCTGTGAGGGAACTAATACTAATGCATATAAATTTCCAGTTAAGCCTTACCCAATTCAGGTAATGTGGTTGTACGGTAAATTTGGAATGGTATCACATCCGAATCCAACCATCAGTTTTATAAAAGGGTTAAGGCTCATGCCTCATCATTTTCATCATCATAAACCAGTTGTGTCTCTCAACACATGTCAAAACATCTCAATAGAATGACTCATCATTCCAAGGTTTTCACAATTTATTTTCACCAAGTATTCCCATCTAGAGTGACTCAAGTTTTTGATCTATACTAAGATACTAAGTTAAGAGTGTTCACTAAGGTGGAAAGATGGGATCAATCTCATGCCATAGAATGACATCTAAAGGTTTCGAAGTAGGTCAAGTTTTATACTTTTATGCTACCTTCCAAATAAGTAAGGAACTTTGCATACTAAGGGAGGTAAAACTTGTCAATAAGACTTGGGGTACTAATAGTTAAAGGGGTGTGATCAAAGCCTGCTTAAGGCATCTTTGCTAAACCATCTAGTTTAAATCTAGCTTGCTAACAATAGCTTGCCTTGGTTGGTGCAGTGGTTGAAGTTTTCTTCTTCTTCTTCTTCTTCTTCTTGGTAGAACTCCTCCTCCTCGAAAGCTTGGTTGGTACTAGCGTCTATAAATACATAGGGAGTAGAAAATCACCAAACAATACTTAAATAGGCTAAGTAGCATTCTAAAACACACAATTGATGATCTATTATCATCACAAGCATCACAAGTTTAATTCAATAGTTTCAACCTTTTTATTTTAGAAAAGTAATTTCTACTCATTGAAATCTTAACTAAAATTTAATATTCACCACCAAAATATGGGCTCATGTGGATACATGTCCTCACCACATATTCTAACATGTGGGAATGAGATTTAAAGGTTGGATCAATAGTACTTTAGTTAAGTTTATTATTTAATGATTTAAAGTGACTAGAAATGCCTATATAGCATTATTTTGGTACTAGTCCAAAGTCACTGTATGTCAACCTTAATATTATTACATATTTAGATAGATATGATGAAATGTGATTTTTGAGAGTTGGAATCAACTCAAAAGCTAACTTGGTTGATTTTATAAAAATGTTGCAAGTTGCAAAAGCTTCTGTTTTGTTATTTTTATTAGGACAGATCTATAACTCTAATTGAATTACATCCAACGGGCTTGGATATATCATTTTAATACCTTTCAGGCAAAATTGGTTTCATATAATTTGGATTTATAAAACTCTCTGAATTGAATTTTGAAATAGGGAACAAAAACTAGATTTAACTAAAAAGGAAAAACCAGATTTGAATCTATGGGCTAGCGCGGGAAAAGAAATGGGCCGGCCCAGTGGTGCTCCGCGACACGGGGCTCAGCTGACAGGGGGGTCCCATGTGTCAGCGACACTTAACTCATGAAACGGTACGCGTGTTGTGGGCCGTGCGATTAGAAGCGAGATCAACGGCTGAGGGTCGTCGTCGACGACGAACAGGTCGCCGGCGAGCTCGAACCCTAGCGGCTCAGTGGGGGTCTACTGGGGGCGTACCAGAGCTCTAGCAGGGTCGGCAAGGCGGGCAAACAAAGTGGAAGATGACGGCGAGGCGAGGCGTGGTCGCGGCGGAGCTTGGGACGGTCGAAATCAACGGCACCCTTCTCCTCCAGAGGCGGCGGCTCCGGTTCCAATTCCGGCGAGCTGCTGCTCACTTGCTCCGGCTAGAGGTGGGTGAGGTTTAGAGAGGTGAGGGGAGTGGAATGGTGTGGAGAAGAATGGCTGGGGAGGGCTCCTTTTATAGGCCCGACGGTGAGACCGAGCGGGATGGGCGGTCGACGGTGGCGACATGGCTACGGCGAGGTAGAGGCATGGCTGGGGATGGCGATCGATGGGCGGTTCCCTGGCGGTGCTCTAGGACTTAAATGCGGCCGTAGGGGCGGTGGCACGCGGTCTGGGCGAGGTGGCGTTCTGCGCGGCCAAAGCGGCGGTGTCCACGGCAAGCGGTGGCTGTGGGGCTTTGGGCGGCGAACGGGGATGTCTGGGGTGTTCTCCAGGTCGAGGCGGAGCGGCAGGCGCGAGCTGCGGTCGAGCGGTGACTTGTGCACGCGGGGACAAGGCGCGCTCTGGAGGCGGCACTAGCATGGTGCGGTGGCACTGGGCGCGGCTCTCCTCGGTGGTCCACGGCAGCACTTGGCTCGGGCAGGGGACAGAGAGGGGCGGTGAGGTGTTGGCTACCTCCTAGACATGGAGATGAAGGAGGAGGTGGTCTGTTGGGGTGAGGGCAAGTTTGGCTGGCGAGTTGGTGCTCGGCATGGCTTGGTCTGGCCACTAGGGTGTAGGGGTTGGGGTGGTAATGGCATGGTTTGATCAAGTGGAGACAAAGGGAGTGTTTTGTGGTCAAATGGGTGGCTAAACTCTATAGAAACAGTGAGCTAGCTAATTGTGTTTGATTCTGCCTGCTATGTGTTTGATGAAATGGCCGCAAGAGAAAAAGTTTTGAACTTTGAGTTCAAATTTTTTGAGTGATCTCCACTAGTGATAGATAGTCCCTGGTTGCAAGGGTTTTGAAAGTGGAGCTCAAATAGATAGTTTTTGAAATAGGGGTGATCTATGCATATGCATTAGATTCAATTTTAAACTGTCATTTAAAATAGTTAACAGAATGTTTTGAGCAGATCAAAAGGTGGGCCTTGGTACCTCATTATGTGTACTAGCAAGGGGTGCAAAGATCAAGAATTGTTTCTGTTAAGAATTGAGTACTAGGAATAGCCAAAGTAGGCATGAGAGTTAAATTTGCCAAAATGACCATTCCTTCTTTTTAATTCTTTTTGATTTGATTTTCTTTAGGAAAAGTTTGGGAATGATGTAGATGGTGTTTAAATCACCTAAGAAACATTTTACAAGCATTGGATCAATCAATCATGGCAATTCAAACAACTCCTATTTTAAATGCACACATATATGAATGCTTTCATTTTAAATTTGGAAAAGTTTTTGTTAACCCTATTTTTGGATGATTTGATCTTGATAAGCTTGGATTAAAGTTTTGGGATGTTACAGGGGGGAGGGGGTTTATATGGTGGAGTATGCTCTGTGGGTACTATTTAACACGAATCTAGCTGCTCTGAACCATTGGATCTAACAGCCCAATCGTCAGGATTGGTGCTACTAATAATAATTATCTACACATATTCAGAATATAGCCTACTATGCTATGAAATTTAGGAGGGGGGGTGTTGACATGATGGTTCTAGAACATGGTGGAGTTTGCTCTAGGTAAGTAGTAGATGTTCAACACGAATCCAACTGCTCTGAACCATTACTGGATCTAACATTCCAACGGTCAGGATTTGTGCTATGGATCCAATTCAAAACTACTCTATTATAGTGGTAGAAAAAAAGAAGATAATGCTGTATAGTGTATGATACAAATAACTTTGAACTTTGACCGTTGGATCTAGACTAGTGAATCCCAACATTGCTAATTAACTGTTGGATCTTCTATCCACATTCTACTCCCTCCGTCTAGAAATATAAGACATTTTAGCTTTGTGAAACGAATGTATCTAGATGTCTTTTAGTCTATAGGTCGACATCTAGATACATTCGTTTTACAAAGCTAAATGTCTTATACTTGTGAACAAGGGAGAATCATCTAGAAGATTCTATCATTAGTCTTCAGCATAATAAACGCTATGCACAAATCTCAAAACACACTTTTCAATAATTTTAGAATCTTCTCTAGAACACGTGGAGTATTAGATAGGAGTAGCTAGGTTGATTTCTACATGATACATTACAAAGTAGAAGAACCAAATATACACCCGATACTTTATGGACGTGGATCAAAATTAAAATTATTTTTTGAGCTTCACCTATCCCGTGCAAGGCACGTTCAACTTTATAGTGGATGTCCAGACCATGCTAGGGGTGACAACTTCTTATAGCTGTCTCTTTGATTTCTGCGTCAAGTACTGTATCTGAATGGAAATGGTTTTTTTACTCGCGTGGAGACCAGGAGGCCACCTCTCACGGCCTCGACCTTCTTCCTCCTCCTCTTCGTGACTGTAGCTCTTCTCTTCCAGATTGCTTTGCCCGTTTTCATTCCTTTTTGCTGTGCTATTTCACCCGCATGACCGGGAACAAGTCCCACCACAGAAGGGACCGTGTCGCGACGACGAAGCTGGCGGAAGAGAAGAAGTCGGCTTGCCATTCTGTGATTATGTTGCTACCGGTAACAGGCGATGCGACGATCAAAGGGTCCCAGTGAAATCCCTCGGCTGTAGGCAAGAGGTCTTCAACTCAAGGTTCTTCGAAGACGCCGCTACCAGGGACAAATACCTTCAGGTAAATCTCGTTCTTGTGCAACTTTCCATGTCTTTGACCGTTTCTTGATTTCTTGTTTACCTAAAAAAGTACATTCTTCCTCAATGGTGTTTTTAGGTCGGACGGTCTTCGAATTCCATCAGCACTCCTGCCTACAGAATCATCTTCATCGTCACCGATGGAGACTGATACCTTAGGTAAATCTCCATGCTTGGGCAACTTTCCATGTCTTTGACCATTTCTTGATTCGCTCATTTCCCTATTAGTACATTTATTCTCAATGTTATTTTAGGTCGGGCGAACTTCGCATTCCCGTGGCACTCCTGCCTGCAGAATCATCTTCACCATTGCCGATGGAGGCCGATCGGTACAACCACAAGGTAAAAAATTATTCGAATTGTGATTCCGCGTATCTCTTCCTTGATAGTTCTCTGGGTACACTTCTGAATTTAGGCTCCCTGTTCATCTTTCAGAATATTGGCTTCGAGATCGAGTTTATGGTGAAAAAGGTGATGGACGATTTCTGCGTCAAGACAGCGGGCAGAAGCGCCCTCGTCAATGAGTGGACTAGACTTTACTCCAAACTCGCCGCTGACAAGGTCGGGCTTAGCCTCCTCAGGAATCTCGCCATGGAATACTTGATTGAGCATGATGAGCCGAATCGGCGGAACATCGGCATGATGGAGATGCTGGGCATAAGCTTCGAACAGATCCAGGACCTCGAGGACTAGAGGGACAAACTCCTGGCCGAGCTGGCAAAGATGAAGCGTGAAACTGTCGTCAATCTCCATCAATGAGCCGGCACGTGGAAGACCTTAGTTAGTACTCCATCTGTTTTCACAATATAAGCCTATTTATAGAGCTAAAACAACTTACAAAAAGGCTTATATATTATGGAACAGAGGGACTAGTTGATGATCGGATATATATATTGCAATATTGCGCCAGTAAATTGAAAAACCTTTATTACTAGTATGAATGTATGATCGTGTACTTGCTGGTAAATTATTTGGTTATTTGGTGAATGTGATATGCATCAGCATCACCAGTCACAATGTTGCCAGAGCCAATTTTGGGTGTGATTATCTTTCCTACTGTACTATAGTAGTAATTAGTAGTTATTATCATTTCCATGCAGAGCGGTAGCAACCTTTCCGTCGTTGTCATGCTGCATCTCACCAACTTCACTTGCTCAAAGCCTCCATTCTTCTTTGCTCCAAAAAAGAGCCTCCATTCTTCCGCCATCTTCGGTTTTGGTCCTGCTGATGGTAGTGGCACCGGTATCCCATTGATGGTGACTTTAGATCAGGACCCCAACTTTGTCTCTGTACAATTGCAGTGTAGTATAATCATTGCGCCAATGCTTACAGGGGAAGGAAGAGGTAACTACTGGGGATCCCTCCTGAACATATGTACACTCTCCACTATTTATACATTGAAGGGATAACCACTTTTATAGCCATTTAAAAGAGTTTTGGGTGATTTTGTCAAATTAATTCGACCTTTAACTTGATGTGTGTTATTTGGTCGACAATTAGAAAACACTATTTAGTTATTTAGTAGTAGTATATAGACTCTTCCAATTTTTTAATAACTTGTGACATCTATTTTGATACGAAGGGAGTAGGATTATGCGTTAGCTACATACATGGTCTTTATTCTGCATAGTGTCAACCTGGTGGGATAATTCTCTCCTGAGGAGGGAGGCCTGCACATTAAAAGGTGTCTAGATATGTTCGTTTCACAAAAGCTAAAACATCTTATATTTTGGAATAGAGGGAGTACATAGGATCTAATAAAGAGGGGAGAGAGGTACATATATGAGTAAAAAATGAGAGTTGCAAGAACAAAATGATGAATGAATATTCTATCAATGGTCTTCTCGATAATTTGTTACCCTGTTACAAAAAATGCAACAAATCCATGAAAAATGAAAAAAACGTATGTATTAGTTTTTATGTGACAACAACTGTGCCCCTAGTGCCCTGACACACACCCAGAAAATATGTGGTATTTCTTGGACCGACTCAACTGCAGCGAGTCCGTTGCAAAAAGAAAAAGGAAACTATAGAAAAAGGAAACGATATCGTGAAACTAGGTCGAACTTTCTTATCTTATCTTATTACTACTATATAGTTTACGAATAACTTTGAAGGTTGACCGCTGGATGAAGACTGGAAAATCGCAACATATCTAACCTCTGGATCTTTACCATTCTAGCATCTAGAAGATTCAATGGATAGACTTTAGCACAATGAATGGTATGCTAAAACTTCAAAACACAATTCTCCGTCATTCTAGAATCTTCTTTGTCATTTCTCTAAGCATGTTACAATTTGTTTTGAGTATTATTATGTACCAAGAACCAAGTATACACCTAATAATTTATGGATATGATGTGGCTCAAAATTCTTTAATAGTCTTTTGAGCTTTACCTATTATTATTTTATAAGTCATGACATGTCTTACTTTCCATTTCATAGCTAGAGATGACATGATAGTCTTTTATTTGAGTCTCACGTTTTTTTTTTGAAATGGGGATACCGCAGCCTCTACACTCAAAGGATGCACACATCCTTTTTATTAAAAACCAAGTATCGAGTACAGTTTACGGATCAGATAAGATTGATACAAACACCAACCATGTGAACAAAGTTAAAGGTCTCACAAGAGAAAGCACACATCTCACGTGCAAATTATTATGCAAATACTTACTTCAAGAACATAGTTTGACTGTAAATCTGGTCAATAATATATAATTATATTTAATATTTTTTAACCAATTTATTTATATTCGAAAGACGGTTCCAATGGTACAATTATTGTGATATACAATTCATAAATTGGTGACTAAATTTATGGTCAAAATATTTTCTTCGAGTACGTATTTGTCTAATGAACTGGAATGGAGGTAGTATATAAAATTCCTAGGCAAATCCTTTGAATCAAACGGACCCTAGAGTAGGAGTGCTTGAAGCAGAGGCCCTGCTCGTGACTGCACATAGCTTTTTGCAGTAGGGACTACACGGAGTCTGCACCTAGGAAAGGCTGCTGGTGCATTCATACCTCCCATCGCATTCGATGCACTTCCTCTAGCTCGGCTCCTGGCTAGTGTAGCAATAATCATAGAGTAGAGATCGCCAATTTTTTTGGCAGGTTCATCTCGTTCTAAACTGAGATCACCAAAATTTGAATGACATTGGCGGGTTTTTCTTTGAACTACCCGGCGTGATGCAATTCAAAAGTTTCGAACCTACCACCGGTGGCCTTGTGATACATATAAAACACGTCGTATCCCACATCTCTCACTCGACCTCAGAGGCGGAGCATCTCCCACGAACGTGGCCTCGCACCGCCGTCCCTCCCCACCACCACTGCCTCGTCACCAGGTACCGTTGTGACCAAAGGCACCACTCCCATGTTTAGCAAGACGGAGCGGCTTCCCCACGCCGACAACCACCGTGCCGGAGCATGCACAGCGTCGCCGGCAAACACGGTACGGTCGCTGAAAAGTCCCATATGCTTCACGGACTCCCTGGTCTTCGGCACCGGAGAGATGGGCAAAAGACGCGCCCCCCGTTCGACCGCACCAACACGAAGCATAAACTCGTCTCCTCCCCATATGAATGTTATTGCACACTTTATGCTAACTTTCGTTATGGACCTTATTACTATCAAAAGTACTTCGTTGTTTGTTGTAGTGTACTGCATCTTGCTCATATACTCGATCATTACTAAAGTTTGCTAGAGCCTTCATTACCATCGTTATGAAGCTCCTCTGACATCTGTGGAATATCTCCTAAAATGATTCTAGTTGGGGCGTACATGATTATAGATAGCACAACTGGTATACGTCAACTCTAGCTGACGTCCTAAGCCGAATTAGTATGTCATGGCTCCTTGTTTAGAGTATAACCAGGTCGACCCTACTAGTTATGTTATCAGTATTATAGTCAAGCCTATAGGTTAGTCGATTGTATTGGAACTTCATGTGTTTTCTTCTCACTTAGGGTTATATATGATTAGAGTACTCATAGCAGAAGTATTGTACTAGAGTTGTGATGGGGAATCATTGCTTTTAGAGCCGTCAACCTCTGCAAGAACTCCTAATAATTTCTTCTTTTTTCACACGATTCCATGATAAATCTGAAAAGCTATTTGCTTCCAATGCAGGAAACGGAGTCAGAACAAGGTCTCATACTGTACTTAATCTAGTTGAAAATGACAACCAGGCCAAAAAAGACAATAATGCAAAACATCAGCATAAAAAGTTTCGTCCTAATCCCACACCAGTTGGTCCAGTTGCACTGGCGGCTGCAAATAGAAAAATACACATCCCACAGCCACCAGTAGCCCATTCGGTTACCTAGGAAGAATTGGCAGCAGAACCAGTTTCAACAGTAGCTTCTCAACAACGACCTTTAGTACTGACAGAGACATATTACTCCCTTGCGAATGAGCTTGACACCAAATTTGTTATATTTTCATAGACTAGTAGTAGCATGCCCTTTTATATGTAATATGTATACATTGATATTTTGATGTAAATTTTTTGAGTTGCACTACGACGAAGATTAACAAGGGGGCGGACGATGGGAAAAAACTTGAGTAGATGCTTGAAATAACTAAATTAAGACTTCCGATCACATCTATAGCAGGATTCAGAAGGCCACTAGATCCACATGAATCTGCTTATATTGCATCGATCACAGGCGTTTTCGTGAGAAATGATATTCCCATCTTGCCCTCATGGAAACACCACCGAAATACCCCTGAGCATTTTGAAGGTTTACTGAAGAAGTTACATGTAAGTCATCTGTCTCTTGGACATACTCCATTGCTCTGTCCCTTGTCTTCTTAGCTTGCCATTTGTTATATATGCTCCTCATTGTTGTCTACAGATATTTTTCATGTTCGATGACAATAGCGAGGAAGTAAAGGTTGTTCTCAAAAGCATATTCTCCACATGTTTGCGCCAACAACGCCATAGGCTAAAGAAGCAACACTTCTCTGGCAAGTGTTTTAAGGATCTAACAAGAACGTCTCCTGTGGATCACATGACTGACGATCAGTGGGGTGATCTTCTCCACCACTGGCTTGATCAAAAGAATGAGGCATGCTTTGAGAAGACTAAGACTAGATCGCATTGTCAATTCGTATTTATGCATGTGTTTTACAAGTCTCATTTTGTAGGCCATCGCTCAAAGGAACTGTTCCAACCATAATAAAGTACGAGTACTAAGTCGCACCGGATCTGGTAGCATAATTGGGCACCTCTACCAATTGGTAAGGACCTGTTGTCCTGTACTATATATTTTAAATAAGTATGTAATTGATGTTGTGGAATATGTATGCATCTTATATTTCAACCTCTGTTTCCACCATGTGATGCAATTTATTTTCGCCCGTCCAAATGCAGACGAAGTCTAATGGGGATCCAAAAAACAGTTGACTATGCTTGAGAAATTTGAGGGATGCCAGATGGATAGATATGGTGTCATTGTAAAGAAAGTTGTTGTAAGTATTCTCTGCATTTTGTGATGTTACACTTGCAGTGATTTGTACGTATTAGTTTAGTATGCAACCTTGCTTGGACTGCTTCTCAGTTTTGTTTTCATTTTCCTTCATAATTTGCAAATAAAGTTAGTTTCAATTATAAATTGTACAAACAGTTGGCATATCATGTACCTCACAATGTTTACACAGGAAGCCACATTTATAGCCTTGTAAGTAAATGACATCAAAAAAGATACACAACAAAAAGATCTTTTTACTGAAGTGTATAAGATGCGTTATCAGCACTGCCAATTATAGCAGTTCATGCACATGTTAAACCTGTCTGCATGTTTCTCTGTAGTAACTTCACTTCTCTTACACATGTCTATCAACTAAAAAGTTTCCAGGCTGAATTGAAAGAGGAGCTGGCAAATCCTGGGAAAGACTATTCAGTAAAAACTCCAAAAAAATGTGTGGATTTATTTTCCAAGGTACTACAACATGGTGCTATAGCCAAGAATATGTTGCTATGTAATGCTGGGTTCCCAGCGAGCTCGTCAAATTCCAAGTTCAAGTTCAAGTCCAACTCCAATGCTGTTTCTTTGCATATTCAAGTTCTAGAGGAACAACTCCAAGCTAAACAATCGTTATTATCTGCCCTAAGTGTATACAATGAACGTTTGATCGCAAAGTTAGAAGAAATTTTAATTCGTCTAGAGCACTCCATAGAAAATAAGGAGAAAGTCATGAAGATGCTCAGTATTTGTGGTTGAGCACTAACATCTGAGGTCAGTCCCTTTGTCGTGAAATGGAACCTGAAGCTAAAAGTATTTGTTAGTGCACTAGTCTGCATTTGTTATGAACTTGGGTTGTTTCCTTGTTGCGACATGTCTTTAATTTGTATGGTGGATGCACCAATATGTACTAGTGTGATACAGTACATTATGTTACAAGTGCTGCTGTCCTAGATCATGGATCATGAGGTTCAGGTTCTCAAAACAATGTCTTAGCCCTTTGTTGCACACCATATTCATACGTGTCATGTGATAAATGGAAATACATTTTTGAATCAGAGCTCAACATTTTCTTTCATGTCTGAATGGACTGATGAACAGATGGAGTACGACCCGCAAAAAAATACCTTATACATTTTTTCTGTTCTGTTACTTGGAGTAGTCACATTCAAACGTACCGGAGCCTCAAATCCTCCCGTCGTCCCATAATATTTTTGAATCCGAGATCATGGTATCCAATTTTCTACCCCTCCATCCAGAAAAAGGCTACTGAGCAAGGTCCTGGATGATTAGTTGATGTGACCAGGCCTTGGATTCGTGAACAGAGGGAAGTACGGTCTACTAGCAGTTATTACTTGGACTGTTACCAAATTCAAATTCTGAATCGAGAGGCAAAAGCTCCCTCCTACACAAAATATTTGGGCCCCATGTTTAATCTTTCATATACTGCAAAATTCCGTTTGACCTATCGTTCTAATGACCAATGGCGATTGTGAAATTGCTGGTTGGGTGGTGGGATTCGCTTGTAAATTTTGTTACTAGGACCATAGCCAAAGTCAAAATCTTAATCGAGGGTAAAAACCTACAGCCCAAATAATTTCGCAGATGGAGTCAACATTATTTTTTCTATGGGAAAGTTTTTTTATTTCTAAAAATAGGGAGTAGCATTTTTTTTCAAATTATTCTTGTACTCTAGCCAAATTCAAAATCTCAGTTGAGCGGCAAAATTTACCAATGTTCTGCGCAATTATGTAATGGATGGTTAGTTGATGTGACTCTCGGCCTTCAATTCCTGACCAGATAGCGTACTAGTCTACAACTATCTTTTTCTATTATTACTTTGCTGCTAGCCAAATTCAAAATCGTAAAATCGAGCGGCAAAATCCAAACCGACTCATATGCATTTCACGTCCCTCCGTTTCAAACATTTTTAGCCAAAATCTCCCACCGATGGAGTACCATTTTTCTAGTATTACTTGGACTCTTGTCAAATTCAAAATCTCAATCGAGCGGCAAAATTACACACCGACCTTGAAGCATTTCCCGCCCCACCGTTTCAAAAACTTTGAACAAAATCTCTGACCGGGGAGTACCATTTTTCTATTATTATTATTATTTGTCCTGTAGCCATATTCAAAATCTCTATCGAGCGGCAAAACACACACCGACCTTGAGAATTTCCCACCCCACCGTTTCAAAAACTTTGAGGTAAAATATCCCATAGTGGAGTACCATTTTTCTATTATAGTATTATTATTTTTCTGGTAGCCAAATTCAAAATCTCAATCAGGCGGCAATTCACACACCGACCTTGAAGCATTTCCTGCCCCGTCGTTTCAAAAACTTTGAGGCAAAATGTCCCACCGCCGGAGAATCATTTTTCTATTATTATTATTTGTCCGGTAGCCAAATTCAAAATCTCGGTCGAGCGGCAAAATCGCAGACCGACCTTGATGCATTTCCCGCCCCAACGTTTCAAAAACTTTGAGGCAAAACCTCCCACCGGGGGATTACCATTTTTCTATTATTAGCCAAATTCAAAATCTCAATCAAGCGGCAAAACTAGAGACCGACTTTGAAGCATTCGTGCCCCTCTTTTTCAAAAAAAATTGACGTTAAAATTCCCTTTCTACCCATTGTTTCGACACCCTATGGCACGCTAAAGTCGGTAGCTTGGGGAAACGATCGTAATTATTTTTCTGTTCACCTCCATAGTCTTGATTCGTGCAGCTTTTCTAGATGGCCCTCCCAAAATCCCAGGCTTCTCTCCCATGCCCTCACCTCCACGACCACCGCGCGCATCGCCTGACGGCAATTCCACGGCTGCCGGAGCCGCTTCATCGATGCCCACCCCATCGGATCTAGTTCACCGGGTCTCTCTGCCACTCCACCAAAGCTGTGGTCTCACTGACCGCGCCTATGGTGTCGTCGACCGCCCACGCTCTGCTTCCCCGTTGCTAAAAGCTACACAACCGTACCGGAGCAGCTTCACCGTTGTCCACCAGACGGGATCTAGTTCAACAAGTTCCATGTCCACTGCTCCAGATCAGCTACACGGTTGTCGCCGTTGACTGCACCGGCATCGACCGCCCAAGATCCGCTTCCCCAACGCCAACAACCACCGCACCCACAACACCCTCGGTGACCTGGACGTCACTCGCACGGTACTAATGATGCTTAGACGCCTCTCTGACCAAGGTAACTAAATCTCCAACCCGTTTTTGTTTTGTCAGCGATATAGCAGGTTCAAGCCTGTTAGAGTGAACTACATTTTTGTAATCGTGCTAGTACATGCAAGTCACTAGGCATGCCTGTTCTTTGTTCTAGTACATACAATGTCATTAGACATGTTGGTTTGCATTCGCTGCTCTACAAATTTCAAGTCATGCACATGTCTGTTATATTGTCATGCACATATTCGTATCTTAGCTGTTCCGTACACTAGTAATTGTCTGATATTGTGTAGTTCTTGTAAAATGTAATGTCAGTGGAAAATATTAGTGTGGATTCCCTGCTCCACAACTGACTCTATCCGGTTATTCCTGAGCTAAGTTCCTACTATTATTCCCCCTGGCATCGTTCTGCTATCCTATAGTACCCGTTCAAACTCTTCGTACTAGTTCGATTATAATTTTGTTGTTGCCATCTCGTTCTTCAAAAGCTACAACACTGATTATTTTCTTTTTCTTTGCGTAGAGCTCAAAAAGGCAACACTGAACATGTTGGTTTGCATAGCCTATAGGTCCACCAGCGATGCCATTATATATTTTATGTATCTGGTGCTGGTTCGTCCTAATCAACGGTATAATTATTCTTTACTATATAGTTAATTCGTGTTTATCATTCCTGCTCACAAGTTCTGGTATGCTGTTGTTATAATTTCTATGTGGTTCATTCTTAGCTACGATAGTACCTACATGCTGTTGTTATTAGTTAGTTTCAAACTGCAATTATTGCTATCGCCACCAAAGAGGGGACGCAAAGATCATGTCTCAAGGTGGTTTTCCAATGTAGCTGTCACACTCAAAGGGAGATGCAGTTGATGAATTGAGAAAGCAAATTGAGGACTCTGCTATCAACTTGATTGGGAACTGAAATGCTGAATTTTCTTTTCCTTTTGTTCATATTATGTAATATTTTAAGAAGTTTGCAGCTAATGTAATATCTAGATAACTCGCATAGGCCATGTAGGCATTTAGTTGACGCCGTCCACGAATGGCGGTACCATAACTGCGCTAGCAAGGTCAATCAGGTAACTGTATAGGGTTTTGTTATTTTCCCTTCTTTTATTGGGCCTTCCATGAATAGTAAAAGATATTTGCATGGCCTTCAGAATTACCGAAACAGAACGGCAACTGGGTAGAATAGTAACATGACAAAACAGTAATAGGCCAAAATAGTAACATGCCAAAATAGTAATAGGCTAAAATAGTAACATGCAAAGCAGTAGCAGGCCAAAACTGTAGTAGGCCAAAACAGTAGCAGGCTAGAACAGTAACATGCCAGGACAGTAACATGCCAAAATAGTAGCAGGCCAAAACACCAGTAGACCAGAATAGTAGCAACCTAGCACAGTAACAGGCCAAAACAGTAACAGACCAGAAAAACAAACAGGTCAGAACAGTAGCAGGCCAGAACAGCGGCAGTAAGCATAGTAACGGGCCTGAACAATAAAGGGCCACAATAGTAATGGACATGAACAGTAGACGACCAGAAGAGTAACGAGCCAGAATAGTAAAAGGCCAGAACAGTATCAGACCTTCTCAAAAGTGGGCCGTTCGTAGGCGTCCCATGACAAGCTGTGAGAACAGTGACAGGCTGAAAGTGGGCTTTAACAATATCGGGCCTACTTTTCGCAGACTGTTAACGGGTCGCACAGTGTTCGAAAACTGTGGGCCTTTGTAGGCCAAAACAGTAATGGGCCTGACATTCGCAGGCCATTGCTTGCCACATCTTTGGGCCCATTTCAAATAGTGTCAGACGAAACAGTAAAGGGCCGTAATATTATTGGGCTCTCTTGATGGGCCGACCCACTTAATTGTGAGCAGGCCTTGGCTGGGCCTAGCTTCTACCACAGTTTCTGTGGCTGTTAACGGCAGTAACTGGTCGTTAACGGTGTTTGCCACATGGCATTTTGCATGACGTCAGCAGTCAATGCGGCTGGTGAACAGATCTACGACGGAACAAGTTTTCGTGGATGAAGGGTGCGATCCACCACGGTAAGGAAAACACAGTGGTAGATTCTTTTGTGACGGGGATTTTACCACGATGGGAATCATCGTAGAAGACTTTTTAGCCACGAAAAACAGGCCTTCAACCATGAAAATCATCCGTTGTAAAAGCCAACTTTTCTTGTAGTGAGGAACCTTGCTAGTTTTAATTCTTGTTTTTAATTTTCTTAGTTTGCTTTTAGTATTTATTTGAAAAACCCCAAAAATTAGTTTGTCTTTAAATTCTTGTTTTTACTATCATAAGTATTTGTTTAAGAAAACCCCAAAACATAGGAAATATGGCTGAAAAGAAGCTTGGGGAGTTTGCAACTCCCAACAATGATTCTTTTCATACTCCTATTACCCAGCCAACAATTACTACCGATGATTATGAAAATAAGGTCCACTATTTAAGTTTGGTTCAACATAATCAATTTGGAGGCTCTGATGTTGAGGACACAGGTATGCACTTGAACACTTTCACTGAAATATGTGATATGATGCGCATTAAAGATATTGACCCAGATGCGGTCAAATTGCGCTTTTCCTTTCTCTCTTAGAGGAAGAGCAAAATAATGGTTGCTATCTTTGCCTATAAATACTATTGCATCATGGGTGGAGTGTATTTCTTTATTTATGACTAAATTTTTCCCACCTGCAAAGACTATGCAACTAAGATCTAATATTACTGGTTTTAGATAGGAAGAGCGTGAGCCACTAGCGCTTGCATGGGAGAGGATGAAAGAATGCATGAGAAACTGTCCTAGTCATGGGATGGAAAATTGGTTAATTCTCCATTTATTTCATAATGCTCTTAACCCCGTGTCTAAGTCTATGCTTGATACTGCAGCTGGAGGAACATTTATGGGCAAATATATTACCGAAGCAAAGAAGCTGCTAGACAATATGCAAGACAACCATGCCCAATGGAACGTGGATAGATCAAACACGAAGAAGGTGAACTCCGTCTCACCACAAAAAAATGAAGAACTCAATGCTAAGCTGGATGAGCTAATATTAGCCGTAAAAGGTAAGGAAAACCAGGTAAGAGCTATCCCAGAATCAAATATTGAAGAAATAAACTTCATAGCTCGTAATGATTATAACCCTGCTTGGAAGAAGAATTATAATCCTAATTTTCAGAAACATTATTCTACTCCTGCATGTAACTCTAATAATAATATTGAATCAAGTAATGGTAGTCTTGAAGAAACACTTAAGTCCTTTGTGGACTCACAAAATGAGCAAAACAATATCCTTGTTAAAATAACGGAGAACCATGATGCTATGCTTGGTAAATTATCTAACCAAGCTATAAGTTTGAGGAATGATTTGCAGGCCCTCCAAGAAAGAACAACGATTGTTGAGGCACAACTAGGTAAGATAACCGAGTGTCAAACTCTCATTCTAGCTAAATTTGTAGGTAAAGCTGAGCCCAATCCTGTTGAAGACCTCAAGATGATGAGAATCCAAAGGGAGGAGCCTGAAGAACTTGATTATAGTAATGCTCCTTCACCAAATTACACCATTGAAGATCTTGTAAAAAGGATCAATATCAAGATTCTAGTAAGTGAAGGAAATGAGGAAGCTATGTATCAACACTTTGTTAATCAGGTAGCAATAAATGTACGTGAGCTTGAGGAAGAATATAAGAAAATTGCTGAAAAATTACCTGTGAAGCTTGATAATATATTTGAGCCTACTATTAAGATTAAAATTGGGACCAATGAGATAGCGACACTTTGTGATCTAGGTGCAAGCGTTTCAATAATTCCAAAAAGTCTTTTTAATGAGTTAAATCTTGGCTCTTTTGAAATCACCGAGTTAAAATTACATCTAGAAGATTCTACCTACAAACAAGCTGTAGGGATTAAAGAAAATACTTTAGTATACATTAAAGGCTGTCATGCTCTTATTGATTTTGTTATTGTTGACATTCATGAAGATGCTACTGCTCCTATTATATTAGGCCGTCCATTCTTAGGAACTATTAAGGCTTTGATTAATCTACATGAAAGGAATGTGAATCTTCAATTGCCTTCACGAAATCCTTTTGTTATTCATTTTCCCAGGAAGAAGAAAGCCAAGCATGATGAAAAGGAGGCCATCACTTTGAAGGCCAATTATTTTGGAGTGGGTGTTCCACTCATATGGTCTAAGTGAGTGACATGGGTATACCCTACAGGTACTCGAGCTTGGTATATACGGTCTAAATACGTACAGGCCCACGGTGTCGCCAAGGCCCAAACGAAGGATTCGAGTAACCCGCGGACTCTCGATTGCTTGAAGAACAAGAAGAAGCTAAAGATAGAAAGTTTAAGGGGGAAACCCTAACTTGTAACCGACTCGACCTGCTACCCAGGACCTAGCCTATCTATATAAAGGGTGGGAGGGGGCAGCGAGGAGGACACACACGCAACCCTAGTTTCCACCACCCTCGCCAGATTACATCTACGCACCATTGTAACCTTCGATTCCTTCGATAATTCCACGAGTAGACAAGCAGGAGTAGGGACCTCTACGAGGCCTGAACCTGGGTAAATCTTTGTCCCCTGTGTGCTTGTCTGTTAGCCGATAGATGTCTCCAGCGCTCCCTCCTTCTCCAAAACCCAAGTCCATAACAATGGGCATTGACGAGTTAAACCCTCGTCAGTGAGCAACATAGAAGTCAAGCTATTGACCATAAAAGAGCGCATCATGGGAGGCAACCCATGTGAAATAAAGGTTTGAGTAAAGTTTTTAAGTTTTAGTTTTAGTTTTATGTTTTATAAAGAGTGCTAGAAAGCTCCAGTTAAGGAGAAGACGTCCGGTAGTACTAAAAATCCTGCTTTATACATGTTGATGTTGGTCGACAATTTTTACTGTCATTTTTCTGTCAAAAACAAGGCGTTTCGCTAATTTTCAGGATAAGAAATAATTCTCAAAGAAATAGATTTTTTTTGATGACTACAGAAGGTTTAACGACCAACTATATGGTGAGAATAAAAATTCCAGCCATATAGTTTGGTCGTATAGATATCTTTGCCATCGACAAATTTTATTTCTTAGGTACTGAAGGTTTATTTCTTAGGTACTGAGGGAATAAAAATTCTAGCCGCATAGTTCTGGCTGTATAGTTATCGTTGCCTTTGTAAAATTTGTTTTCCAGGATACAGAAGGTTTGACGACCAACTATACGACGGGGATAAAAATCCTGGCCATATAGTTCTGGCTGTATAGATGCGTCCGACCACAAAATCAACACGGGAAGGTACCCCCAACACCAAAACTTCAATCGTTTTTATCTCTTCTACTTAATTTCGTTCGATTTCCTCGCACACATGTGATCTACGGTATGTTTCTCCTCCGATCCTTCAATTACTTTTTGCAAATTCATTCTTGATCTGTTATCTTTATCAGTCTAGGGTGAGACCTACTATGAACTAATTGCCATGATTCTCTTGCCTAGATTATTATTTTGAGGGGACTCTTTAGTGTGCTATGATGAGGAATATGTTATGCTTATTATTGTTGGATCAAAAAGTTTTTTTGTCTTTCCTTATTATTTGAGATGATGAACACAAGGATCCAAACTCGTGCTCGTGCTACCGCTAGTTCTTCTCGGGCTGCTGCTCAAGAACGCATGGGGATACGGTTCAGGGATGAGCTCCAACATGATCGCTTCAACAGGATCAAGAACCAAGAAGTGAAGACAACCAAGTGGGCTTGCCCCATTATATTGAATCAACTCGGTATTTCTAATGACTTCAATTACTTTGCAATAGAGTTGGCCTGCAAAACTTTGTATTCAATAATGTGCCTACTTATCATCGGTTAACTTTTGAATTTCTAAGTTCTTTGCAAAGCACCGTTAAAGCATGGCATGGAGAGGACATGATTTCTTTCTGACCTATGAACAACAATTATGCTTTATCACTAGATGAATAGTGCACATGTTTTAATTTTCCAAACAATAATGCTAATGCCTTACATGCATCCTTTACTAGCATAGACCCTTCCCCAGAACTTTATTATAATAGAATGACTTTTACTTCTAGAGTAAGCAATGGAAAGAATATTCAACATCCCGCAATTCGCTATTTGTTCTATATTATTGCTAACACCTTGCAGGCACAAAATGAGTTCACGAGACTCAATGAGGAGGACATCTTAGTCCTTGCAAAAGCTGCTTTCAACAACATCGACTTGTCACTCAACTTGGGAGCAATTCTTGTGCGCTACCTGGAGTACCAATCCTCCCAAAGCCAAGGACCAATCACAGGTGGAGGCGTCATTACCGTGCTTGCCATTGCCCTAGGCATCGACCTAGGTGAGTTGCAACCAGTTCTAGGTGAGTGACATATTGGTTGCTCTACTTTAAAAGCTTGTGGAATGCTCACTAGGAGAGATTGTGTTTATTACTTGCATATTGCTAGAGCTGGGCGTCTCTACCCCGCTCCTTTGCCTAATGGTCTTTTCTCTATCGAGGAAGGAAGTTTGCTATATGACTTGCAGGTTGAGCAACACCAACCCGAGGAGGAGATTCCGGATGAGTATGAGGACCAAGAAGAGGAGCAAGAAGTTCCTTATCAAGAGGAGCAGCCACCAACCCGGTTCGCTACATACCAAGACTTCCAAGAACTTGGAGGAACTGTGGAGAGGATGCATAACCTCTCCTTGAACCTCCGAGAAACAACTAGTAATTTATCAACTCAATTTGCAAACTGGAGTTACAACTTTTTGCCGCCACCACAATGATTTGAAGGGCTTGCAAAAGCCTAAGCTTGCGGAAGTTTCCTCATTATCTTTATTTGTTGTTCATTTGTTTTTATTTATTTTGAGGTTATGTTTTTAATTCGAGTTTATAAGCACTCGTGTTGGTTTCCCCAACACTTTATCTTTAGTTATTTCTATTTGTTTTCGAGACTTTCTAGACGAGCTTTGCCGCCAATTTTCTATTCTTTAATTCCCTCTCTTAAAAACAACAAAAAGATTTTTTCCATTTATCTTTATTTTCCCTCTTCATTTCTTTCTATTCTCCTTGTGGCTTTCACATTTTGCAGGAGAGTGATCGACTTCGAGTTTCCAAGAAGAAAATCAAAAGGGAAGAGAGAAGTGGAACCAATCATGAGAGGTATGCCTTAAGACTCCCCACTTTTGACGTTTGATAAACCCATGCTAGTTAGTAGTAAATGTTAAGATATTATATTTTTGGAGCGAGTCTTTATATTATAGTAAAATTTTGTTTGCATGGGTATTTAGTTGGGTACGTTTTGTTCTAGATCTTGTAGTTAACCAAGTCCTGCCTAAAAATTTGCTAAACAATTGTAATAAGAAAAAGTCTCACAATTGAAGGCTTGGGTGTTGTAGTGTTTAGTCTTGAAGGCTTATTTCTAGAGACACTCAACACCACAAAAAATAACGATTGACTTGATAACTCTCTTTAAAAGGATTTGTTCAATTGAATTAATGTTTAGCGGTTTTTGTGAGCATGTCAAAGTTTGACTTGTGAATCATAAGAATGATATAGCTTTATGCATGTCAAACTTCATGGGATACCAACAACTCCGCTAGCCTACGAACGACCTTCATGGAGGAAACTCCTAGATTTCGGCTATGAGTTGATTAAACATATGTAGCAGCAATGCTATAATGGGTAACATTTTTGGCATTCTCGGGTAGCTGTGTTCATGATGGAATCACTCATCTGGCTGATATGAGTAATCATTGTGCAAAAGGAACAAAAACCTTGGTGATGCCACGAGTGTCCATCACAACCCGATAAACTATTTTTTTGGCATGCTCTCAATTACTTAAGAACTAAAATTCTTGAAGGACAATGAATAAAAAAGTAGTTGAAAAGTCTTGACTTATTGATGTGGGAGAATTGAGATACTCTAGTGTATATGTTTTTCATGACAAACTCCCACACTCTCAATTTTACATCATTATACTTTATTGTTCACAGGCAAGCCCATGACTTGATTACATGAAATGGAATAAGGTTTACTCATTTGAATCATCCATGTTAACAATAATTTTGCTATGCTATAAGGATGCATAAAAACCCGTATGATATGCTTGCCATTACTCTATCTATGATGAAGTTTTTCAGATTAATAAAGTTGAGGAAACATGAGACTACCAATCATGAGTAAGATCATCATCTCGTTATTTTAGTTTAAATGCTAAGTTCCTTTTTGATTTTGGTTTTCTTTCTTGAGGACGATCAAGTTTAAGCTTGGGGAGGTTGATGGCTGTGAAATATAACCATCTACATCCACATTTAAACTGGATATTATTCATATTTTTGATGAAATATATCTCTAAACCCTGCCACTAATGCCTAATGATCAAAGGGGTATGCAATCCTTTCTTTCTATTTTTCCTTGCGTAGATAATGATGTTTGATGATGGGAATCACAACATTAAAGTCAAAGATACGATATTTCCAACAACCCAAAGAAACTAGGGGTCATGAAGTGGAGATAGAAGCTTTAACGACCAACTATATGGCGGGAATAAAATTACGGCCGTATAGTTCTAGCCGTATAGTTGCCATCGACACCACTAGGTCAAACAGAACAACTTTCATGAAGGGACCCCTATATGAAGAGGCTTCAGGTAGCGAGAAACAGCGGCCCCTAGAACCCAGAAACCTGCATCCACAATACCGAAGAGCCACCGGAGGAATAGACTTAGATCTAATCTCCAAACCCTTCTCCACCACCATAGCCATATTCCACCACTTGTAATAGTAGATCTCATCTTCGATTGGCGACATTTTAAGACTATTTGCTATCAATCTCATGATTTCCATTGCAACGTTTATGATTGTTGATTTTATCTCTATGCGTGAGTAATTCTCTTTGGGCTAAGGGCTTCGGCCTAACCATGTAGCTTTTTGCATGTTATTTATCATAGATGGCATCATGTATTAGTTTGTATGACATGATGATTATTGTATCCTCTCTTGCCTCAATCCAAGGACTTGTTAGGTACGAAAGACCCTGAGGATTGAGCTAGGTATAGAGAGTATGAGTAATGACTAATCTGCAGGTTGGGAACCCTAGTGACAGAAGGGGTAGTACGGCTGTATGTGAGGGATTTACTTGGGATTGACGGTGACATCACTATGCATATCATTAGTTCTCTTTCTTCTATGGATGAGACTAGTAGGTTATTTCTATAAGCGGTTGCAGAGGCAATAGGAATTATGGATGCACTGCCCACATATAATTTATCTTGCTCTAACAAGTACACATATACTTTATTTCTATCTTTTATTTCCATCAGATGTTTTGCATAGCTACAGGTGACACCGAACGCCCTAGGCCCTCTCTCTCCATCATCGACAACAACAAAAATACGCAAGCTATTGGTCTGGTAAAAACACAAAAGGAATTCTAAAACTCCTGAAGGTCCGTTAAAGTAACTTCACACTACGCATTCGCTTCCTGAGGATTCGATAACCTATGTCTACTAGGGAAAAAGAAGCTACACTACATCCGTAATCCGGATTGAAGGTATCAACCTTTTTCTGGTGCCGTTGCCGGGGAAGCAATAGCTACCCTGGTGAGGTTATTAGGAACCTTGCTAGTTTTAATTCTTGTTTTTAATTTTGTTAGTTTGCTTTTAGTCTTTATTTGATAAACCAAAAAGTTTAGTTAGCCTTTAAATTCTTGCTTTTACTATTATAATTCTTTGTCTAAGAAAACCCAAAAACATAGGAAGTATGGCTAAAAAGAATCTTGGGGAGTTTTGTACTCCCAACAATGATTATTTGCGTACTCCTATTACTCAGCCAACAATTGCTGCTGATGACTATGAAAGTAAGCCCCATTACTTAAGTTTGGTTCAATAGAATCAACTTGGAGGCTCGGCTGTTGAAGATGCAGGTATGCACTTAAATCCTTTCACTGAAATATGTGATATGATGCGTATAAAAGACGTTGACCCTGATGCGGTCAAATTGCGTTTATTCCCTTTCTCTCTAAGGGGGAGAGCAAAATAATGGTTGCTATATTTTCCTAGAAATACTATTACATCATGGGTGGGATGTACTTCTTTATTAATGACTAAATTTTTCCCACCTGCAAAGACTATGCAACTCCGATCTAATATTACTAGCTTTAGACAGGAAGAGCGTGAGCCACTAGTGCTTGCATGGGAGAGGATGAAAGAATGCTTAAGAAACTGTCCTAGTCATGGGATGGAAGATTGGTTAATCCTCCATTTATTTTATAATTCTCTTAATCCTATGTCTAAGTCTATGCTTGATACTGCAGCTGGAGGAACATTTATGGGTAAACATATTATCAAAGCGAAGCAGCAACTAGACAATATGTGACGAGGGTTAAACTCATCAATGCCCATTTTTATGGACTTTGGTTTTGGAGAAGGAGGGAGCGCTGGAGGCAACAATCGGCTAGCAAACAAGAACACATGAATGCAAGGTTTACCCATGTTCAGGCCTCATAGAGGACCCTACTCCTGCTTGTCTGCTCTTGGAATTATCGAGGGAGTCGAAAGTTACAAGGGGTGCACAGATGCAATCTGGCGAAGTTGTGGAAACTAGGGTTGTGATTGTCCTCCTCACTGCCCCCTCATAGCCTTTATATAGATAGGTGATACGTCATAAACATATCTATATTTTTTGATGCTCCATGCTTGTTTTATATCAAATTTCTTATGTTTTGTTCACACTTTGAGTTATTTTTATACATTTTCTGGAACTAACCTATAAACAAGATGCCACAGTGCCAGTTTCCTGTTTTCTGCTATTTTTGGTTTCAGAAAATCTAGTAAAGAAATATTCTTGGAATTCGACTAGACAAAATCCAAAGTCAATATTTTACCAGAAGGAACACGAAGTCCGAAGGGCAGTCGAAGGGGGGCCACGAGGTGGCCACATCCTGTGGCGGCGCAGCTAGGGGGCACACCACCAGGTGGTGTGGGCCCCTCGTGTAACACCCTCAAATTGGCCCTATGCAGATTTTAGCACTTCTCGCCAAACCCGCATAGAAACGATTCAAGGATGCCCACCAGGCACTTTCGTGCGGGTGGAAAACAAAGTAATACCATTACACAACAGTCCTCGATGGGACCCACAGAACAGATATATATATACAACAGCGACTCAACGAGTCAAGAATACAGATATACAATACAAAGATCCAAATCACCTTGAAAACGTTACAGCGTCCGAGTACGGACAAGATGCAAATGGGGCTAAGAGCCCTGAAGAATAACCAATGGCGTCCATAACCCTGCCCAGGCCAAGCCGGAAGGGTAACCCTGCTAACGACGTCAAACTCGTACCTGCTAAACAAAAGGGGTGCCGACAAAGGGCGAAGGGAAAAAGAGGAGCGTCAGTACTGAGGCCAGTACACGGCGAGGCTAGAATTCAGCGGCTCTCGCCTATATAGGTATGGTGGGCTGAAGCGGCAGAGCAGCAGCACTAAACAACCTATAGAGACTCAGTAAAACTGGCGGCTATTAGAGAGGGATAAGAAAAACCTATTCGGGACCAACCTGATACTAACACCAATCATACCCATCCTGGTATTTCCCCCCTCGAGACCAAACGAGGAAGTCAAACCGAGGAACTCACACAGTTGGCAGTTTTATTCATTCCATTATAGTGGAAGCACTTACTAGTCAGATATATATATAGCATGAGTCATCCTGAAGCAAAAGTAGTGGGCAGTTTTAATTACCATTCTGTGGTAGTTGGAACATTTACTAGTCAGATATAATTGTCCTGAGGAATCCCGAAACCCAGCAGTTTTTGGCACTTTTATCACATTCCATTGGAGTTGCAATACTTACTAGGCAGGTATATATGACACAGATCACCACAGATCCACCAGTTGTTGGCATTTTTATTATCCATTCCATTGTAGTGAATCTGATTACTAGTCACATATTAAACCAAATTTATAGCACTACTTTAGTTATGCTTGTCTATGATCGAGATACTTTGCTCCAAGTTGTCCATAACCTCGGACATGGCTTTCAGAAAGATTTACCCTGCAGGGGTGCACAAATAGCAACACACACACACGATCAACCTCAGAAAAACCAACTCAAAACCCAACGAGGCTTTCACGACAATGCAATCACAGGATTCATAAAATATTTCAGGGGGCCACCCCGCTAAGCTACCCGCAACGAAGTTGGCTGGCTCCGAGACAGACCCAGGGTTTGTGACAATGGCTGTAAACGACCGGGAACCCAAAAATGTGACTGGGCTTGTCGATACCGCGAAAACATTCCATGTTCCAAAACAGTACAGGTGCTCCACGCACAATCATAAATAAAGCAGTAAAGCATGGCATAAGTATAGGATAGTAATAAAGCCCCAAACTACTTTGTGGCCCCAAGAAATAAGAAATGAATCAAGCTCTGGCTAAGGGGGATTCATAGACTCTCCCGTATGTGGATAGTGCGAATAGTCAAGGAACATGTATCAAGTACTCGGGGCGTACGGGACACAAGTGGACATAAGAACCAAATAGCATATATTGCCCACCGGTGCCTCTTTCATTAGTTATCCCAACAATTTAATAGTTGTATTTAAAGTCATGATCATCTCCACCATAAACATCTGCCAGCATTCCAACAACTGTGGTACTTGACAACACGATATCGCACTTGAGCACGCAACTACGACTCGCAAGGCCAGCTATCTACCAAACACAGGTAATAGGCGGTGTCCAAGGCAATATAGAGGCTGCACGGGGTGTAACTGGTGTACAGAAACGAAAGCATCACGACACAGATAACAATAGATCAACAGGAGGAAATAAAGACTTTAAATGCAAAATAGGTAGAAAGAGGGAGGATGCTGGCCTGGGAAACATAGCCGACGATTCATATCCGAAGAACTTGTCGATACTCGCATCAACTCAATGGCCTAATCCGTGAAGAACCAAAACACTAAAAGAAACACCGGATGCACTATTTAATACTACGGCAGAAGAATCGGCATGTTTATGATATGATGTAGATGCGGTGCAATTAGGCAATATTAAGCGGAACCGGGGTCCCGACAATTAATTAAGAGGTTCATGTTGTTTAGATACCCCGCAATTTAAATGTTGTATTAACAAGGCAAAACATGGCATTGGTTCGCTACACAAATTTAAATGGAGTTCATATAAGACTAGAATAGCCCGCATATAGACTCCATATTTAATTTAGGTGAATCGACTATTTAACCCAACCCACCAGATGACATGTATGCAAGCATGATGATTTAATGATGCGACATGTATATGTCATATTATAAAAATAGAGGCTTAGGGTCACACATCTGGGTTCAGAAGATCTTGGTTCCGGGGGTTCGGGGTTCGATAGGGTTCGAAGGGGATCGGCCTCGGCGGGAATGTTCTCGGACAACGGAGTAGATCTTGTCGCATCCGTGGTATTTGGGTCGATGTAGACGGTCATGGCGTTCAAGGTGGAGAACTCGGCGTTCCGTGTAGGCGACCTTGGCGTCCGGTCCTCGGGCATCGGTGCGGGAAGGAGGTCTTGGCGTTTCGAAGGATCGGTCCTCCGGGTCGAAGAACTTGGCATGCCAGGGTTCAGTCTTTGGATCTTGGGTTGGGTCATCGGTTTTTCCCGGGCCAAAGGACTTGGCGTCCGAGAGACGATCTTGGTGCTGCATGTCGATGATCTTCGGGTACGGGGCCTCAGGGTTCCCATGTAGGAGGTCTTGGTGTTCCGGGGCGAAGTGCTCGCGTGTCGTCGTGTCGAACTTGGATCGGCTTCAAATCTTGAGCACTAACATGGCACTGAAGATCTTTTCGAATCTAGATCCAGACTTGTTCCTTGGTGGTGGTCTTGGCGATGACACTGAGATTAGAACCCGATGGAGTAGCTCATGACAAGCACGGTAGGGACACGATGGGATCGAACGGTGACTTCCTCTACACACACGAAACACACTGAAGGCCAAACAACTTCCCAGTGACTGCAACCTTGGCCTAAGGCGTCGGTCGATGGGGTCGGCGGCCGAAGAGAGGTTGCGCTGCACGGCTCGGGGCTTGGACGGGATCGTGGCACTGTAGGAGAGGTGAGGGGCGGCCTCGGGCGGCGGCGGTCGAGGACGGCCACGGAGCCGGGCGAGTCGCGGCGGAGTGGCGGAGCGGCGACCATGACGGCAACGGCCAGCAGAGGAGGGCGGCGGTCCTAGGCAGAGGTCGGCACCGCGACAGTGGACTAGGAGGCCACGTCGGACAGCAGAGGCTCGGGGTCGCGGGGACGGATGAGGTGGTGGGGCCGCAGGCTCGCTCGCGACGGGAGACTCGCGCAGCGGAGGTTGCTGGTCCTGGCGGCGGCCAGAAGGAGGGGCAGTGACATCGGCCGGACACATGCGAGGAGGCGCAGACGGCGGCAATTGGCTCGCAGGAGATGTGGCCGAGGGCGACGGGAGGCTGCGCTGCAGCGGTGCCTGGCTGAGCTCGAGGTGGCCGGGGAGACGGGGCTCGAGGAAGGAGACGGCGACACAGACACGGTCGTGGTCGGAGGAGCTCAGGGTTAGCGGCGGTCGAGCGGGCCGAGGGCAACGCGGACAGGATGAGGCTGGCGGTGGCCCGGGCGTTGCGAGGGAGGCGAGGCCCCAAGGCAGCGGCGGGGATCCGGGAGGAGGGCGCCGGGCAACAGCGTGAAAGAGCTCGGCAGGGAGGAGGACCGAGAGGCGGCGGTGTGCTCTTGGCTCGAGGGGAGCGTCGCAGGGAGAGGGAGATCCCGAGCGAGCGATGTGGGGCCGAGGGTTGTCGGTGCGAGGTGGGCAGGGGTCACGCGGGTGGGACCAGCTGCTGCTGCCATGCGTGAGGTGCGTGTGTGTAGGCAGGCAGGTGTGTGCGGGTCTGGTAGGTAGGTGGATGGGTGTGGGGCACGTGGGGTGGTTGGAGCGGGGCTGGCGGGGGTGTTGGGGAAACACGTCCAGGTGGCGGCGGCTGGGAGGAGGGGTTGGGGGTTTTAGGGTTAGGGTCTTGTTAGACTAGGTTTTGGAGGTGGCCGGCCTGGCAGGCTGCTTCCTAAAACAACTTAAGAATTTTATTTATTTAAAACGGGGCTTTTGTAAATCATTTTTAGACAAAACAAAATATTCCGGACAAGCCCGGTGTTTTTGATTTGAATTAAAGACGGGGTATTTAGAAAACAAAAATAGACTTTTCGAAAATAGTTTTAGACAAAACCATACATGATGATGACGATGCTCAAATGCAATGTGGCATGATGACATGAGCATGCGTTCATGATGATGCAATGCACAAAAACACAATGATTTTCTAGTAGTGGTTTTAGCGGGGCGCAACACCTCGGGCCTCCACCGACCTTGCCCTTTCACCTATAGAAGTATCTCAGGACAAAAACCCTAAGTACCCGATCAAAAATCCACGAAAGAGTCTGTATCCGCCGCCATCTCCATCCCTAGATCGGGGGGATCCGAAGCTCTTGCCGGCACCTTGCTGGAGGGGAGAGATCATCCTAGAGGCCTTCTTCATCACCATGCCAGCCTCCGGAGTGATGCGTGAGTAGTTCACCCTTGGACTATGGGTCCATACAGTAGCTAGATGGTTGGTTCTCCTCCTTTGTACTATCATGTTTAGATCTTGTGAGCTCCGTTCATGATGAAGATCATCTATTTGTAATCCTATATGTTGTGTTTGCGGGGATCTGATGGATATTGAGATACTATGTCAGATTGATTATTGATTCTATCATGTCTATGTTATTTGTGATCTTGCATGCTCTCCATTGTTAGTAACTATCTTGGCCAAGTAGATGCTTGCAACTCCAAGAGGGAGTATTTATGCTCGATAGTGGGTTCATGCCTCTAGTAATCTGGGGAAGTGACAGAAATCTCTAAGGTTGTAGATGTGATTTTGCTACTACGGAGAAAACAACAATCCTTTATCCACGGGGCAATTGTATTGTTTACTTTACACACTTTGCTTAATGCAATTATCTATTGCTTGCAACTTAATACTGGAAGGGGTTCGGATGATAACCTGAAGGTGGATTATTAGTCATAGATGAAGTTGGATTACGGTCTATGTATTATGTTGTAATGCCCAATCAACTAGAAAGGTCTTTGATCGTTTTAATATGCTAGGTTCATGTGTAGATGTTATTGGTACACTAGAAAAGATGGACAAAACCAAACCCAAAAATGGAAAGGAAATTTAATTATCAATACTTTTTAAACTTGTAGGAATGCATGAAGCCTTAGATTTTTTTGATTGGATTGTTCCTGAAAACCCGTTTGATGAAAATAGTGAACCGAAGATTATTGAGAAAGGATCCTCTAGAACTTATTTGGATGAGATACCTTGCCTTGTTGAAGATATTTCTAGTATTGATCTTAATGCTTCTTCGTTTGAAAATACTTGAATCTTGCTTCCTATGCCTAGCTGAAAGGCGTTAAAGAAAAGCACTATTGGGAGATAACCCAAATTATTTTTACTTTCAGTAAGTTTTTGTTTTGTTGAGTCTTGGTAGTTATTGCCTCAGTAATAACCTCTCCTTATCCTTTTTGTGTGGTTTTTGTGCCAAGAATAACCTCTAATGAGATAGAAGTAAGACTTGGGAAAGTTTATGTCCTGAAACAGATTTTTGTGCTTCACTATAAAAAATCGTGAAAATCCCTGTACGTCGGATTGCGCTGTAATTTTCTGTGCTTATTCCCTAGGTTATTATCTAACTTTTGTTAGTTTATCACCTTTCGATTTGAGCAATAGAAGGTCTTCGAAAAAACTTGGTTTTTACCTGCTGGTCTGTTTTGACAGATTTCTGCCATTATTTGCATTTACCTCTTAATCTCTTTCTCTTCGAGTTCTCTTTGATCACTTGAGCTTTTAGAAGGAATTGCTATAGTATCTTGTGTTTTAATGGAAGTTTTGCTTGTGTTGAAACTGAACCTAAAGACTTATTATCTTGAATACACTAATGTTGCTAATGAAGATTGTGTGAAGTTTTGTATGAAGGGAATTTTAAAGTGTAGGGAAGAATAATGTAATGAGATTAAGTATGGACAAAAGCTCAAGATTGGGGATGCCACCCGTGTCACCCCAAGAAATATTCAAGAAGTACAAGCGTCAAAGCTTGGGGATAACCAAGGCATCCCCTTCTTCATCAATAAAAATCTCAGGGTTTCTTCCAAAACACTTCATTTTTATTGTTTCATGCATGATTATGTTGTTCTTGGAGCGTCTTTATTTTGTTTTTAGTTTTCTTTTGTTTGATTTGCTTAAATAAATTGTTTGGACCCCCACATTCATATATTGTTTCAAATAAGTTGATTGGTGTTGGAAAAGAGTAGGAAGTTTCATGCTTATAATTGGTACAAAAGGAGCTTGTTTTGACTATGGCCTAGACTATCATGTCATGTTTGATGTTGCTTTGACCTTATGCTTACTAATTATTGTTGTAGCATGACTTGTTCCAAACAATTGAGATTGCTTTATGTGCCTTGAAAGGATCATGCATTGTTTTAGCATACAAAAGCATAATACTGTGGTATTCTCCTTTGATGCTTTATTTGGGTTGACTAGGCACATGCTTACACCATGTTAAGACTATGAACCAGTCACCTTAGCCTCTATGATCATTTAGTTTTTGACTTGTAATATCACTTTATGCTTTAATTAATAATGTTTTGTCGTTTTGCATGGTTATAGCCATTATTGCTCTCTTAGTTGGTCGCTCCTAGTCTTTTGCTAGCCTCCACCTGTACCAAGTATGAGTTCCACTCATGCATCCAACCTCCAATAAAACCAAGTTATTCCAAAGAGTCCACTATAAATTCCTATGCATGATGTGTTACACCATTCCAAGTATATTCATGTTTTTATCTACCTTCCAAATTAAACTTGTTATGTGAAAATTAGTGATTAAAGCTCTCACAAACTTGATGGCACACTTTACTTTCTTGCACTTAATAAACTTGAACCATCGTGTCCATCTATGCTGCTTATATGCTTGCTCTTTATAACTTGTGAATTAGCAGAACCATGCTGTCATGGGGAACGCTTTCAACATTGCACTTATTATTCAGTTGATATCATGTTATTTTGTTTATGGATCCCGGCGGTGTGAAATAAAAGGGGAGCTGGTAAGCTCATGGAGTTTGTATGTGTGTTAGAGAAACGCCTAGGCGACTAGCCTAAGCCATGCCTAAGCATGGTGGAAAGTTGCAGCATAACCATAGTGAGCATTCTGTGAAGCATCCTCAATAAAAACCTATGCAAATAGCAAATAAAAAGATCACGGAGATGCTCATTGTCTGTTGCCTTGTCATTTTGATATGGATAGCTCTTGTGTCATGGGGCAAGGGGTACCCCGTTGGCGGTTCTCTATGATACACATGTACTTACAATGACAAGAACTTACTTGTGACTAAAGTTGAGTAGCATGAGGTTCGGTACTCGTAAGCAAGGGGCATGATATTTTCAACTTATAACTTGTCAAGCATATCCTCATATTTGTGTCACTTTAACCTTAATCACCTCAAGATGCTTAAGATAGGGGCATTGAGAGCTGAAAGCTAATAAGTACCATAATTTTTGAAAGCTCTTTATGAAACTTGAAATCCCCGCTTCCCTTTGTGAAGGGCCTTTATTTTTTACTTTTATATTGAGTCTCCATCTTCTATCTTTATGCACCAATTGAGAGAGCATAGTGGTCATTCTTAGTTTAATGTGCATTGTCCCAAAACTTGTTGATTGATTCATAACTTTGATATTGCTTGCTCTTAAATTATTTGTATCTAGTCACCCCTATGAACTTTGAAGGTGTCCTATGCATTTATGTTTTGCTATACCATGAGGGACAAGCTAAATACCACTCTTGTTATGTTTTCTATATGTGAAACAAACAAACGTCTTTCAATGCATTGTTATTCATGTTCTTTTGTTTGTACCTTTTCATGTTACAACATAGTTGCTATGTCTTCTTGTTAGAACTCTATCTTTCATGCTTATGTTTAGAGTACTTTGATCCCAGATATCAATGCTTTACGAATACCTTGATCAAGATTGTGATGGTGCATGTCACCGCAAAAAATATTCTTTTTATCACTTACCTACTCGAGGACGAGCAGGAGTTAATCTTGGGGATGCTTGATACGTCATAAACTTATCTATAATTTGTAATGCTCCATGCTTGTTTTATATCAACTTTCTTATGTTTTGTTCACACTTTGAGGTATTTTTATACATTTTCTGGAGCTAACCTATTAACAAGATGCGAAAGTGCCAGTTGCCTGTTTTCTGCTGTTTTTGGTTTCAGAAAAGCTAGTAAAGGAATATTCTTGGAATTGGACGGGACAAAAGCCAAAGTCAATATTTTACCAGAAGGAACATGGAGTCCGAAGGGCAGCCGAAGGGGGGCCATGAGGTGGCCACACCCTATGGCGGCACGACCAGGGGGCACGCCAGTAGGTGGTGTGGGCCCCTCAGGCCTCCACCGACCTTTCCCCTTCGCCTATAAAAGTACCTCGGGACAAAAACCCTAAGTACTCGATAAAAAATCCACGAAAGAGTCTATAGCTGCCGCCATCTCCATCCCTAGATCGGGGGGGGGGGGGGAGGGCTCCTAAGCTCTTCCTGGCACCCCGCTGGAGGGGAGAGATCATCCTGGAGGCCTTCTTCATCACCATGCCAGCCTCCGGAGTGATGCGTGAGTAGTTCACCCTTGGACTATGGGTCCATACAGTAGCTAGATGGTTGGTTCTCCTCCTTTGTGCTATCATGTTTAGATCTTGTGAGCTCCGTTCATGATGAAGATCATCTATTTGTAATCATATATGTTGTGTTTGCGGGGATCCGATGGATATTGATATACTATGTTAGATTGATTATTGATTCTATCATGTCTATGTTATTTGTGATCTTGCATGCTCTCCATTGTTAGTAACTATCTTGGCCAAGTAGATTCTTACAACTCCAAGAGGGAGTATTTATGCTCGATAGTGGGTTCATGCCTCTAGTAATCTGGGGAAGTGACAGAAATCTCTAAGGTTGTAGATGTGCTGTTGCTACTAGGGAGAAAACAACAATCCTTTGTCCATGGGGCAATTGTATTGTTTACTTTACACACTTTTCCTAATGCAATTATCTGTTGCTTGCAACTTAATACTGTAAGGGGTTCGGATGATAACCTGAAGTTGGATTATTAGTCATAGATGCAGTTGGATTACGGTCTATGTATTATGTTGTAATGCCCAATCAAATCTCGTAGGAGTCAAGATGTGTAGTATATGCATTGTTATGCTTTCTCAATATGTCAATTGCCCTGCTGTAATTTGTTCACCCAACATGCTATTTATCTTAAGGAGAAACACCTCTAGAGAATTGTGGACCCTAGTCCATTCCTTTACCATTGATATACCATCTACTGTTTACCGTTTACTGTTTACTTTCTACAAGAAATTACTATCTTCCACACTATACGTTTAATCCTTTGTTTTCAGCAAAACCAGTGAGATTGACAACATCACTGTAAGTTGGGGCAAAGTTCTGTGGTTGTGTTGTGCAGGATTCCAAGTTGTTAGCAACATGGAGTTGTTTCTTTACTCCTACTGGTTCGATAACCTTGGTTTCATAACTGAGGGAAAACTTGCTACTGTGCTCATCATACCTTCCTCTTGGGGTTTCTAACGAGCTCTACATATTTTGAGCCATCAATATGCTAGGTCTCGGGTAGCAGGCCGAGTCAGTTACAAGTTAGGGTTTGTCCCTTTTAAACTTTCTATCTTAAGCTCGTCTTGTGCCGCAAGCAGTCGGAGATTCCTTCGGTCACCCGAATCTTTGATTGGGCCCTAGTAACGCCATGAGCTTCTGCTAGATTGGACCGTATATGTCAAGATCGAGTACCTATAAGGTATGCCCACGTCAGTAGCCCCCGAGTGTCCGGTTGAATTGCAGATTCGAGCAGAGACTTATGAAGTCTTCCGAGTGCATAACTGAGCATATTTTCGAGTTCTCTGATTTGTATCATAGGGATTGTTGATATACATGCCTGATTTATCCGATGTATCAGGATCAGTTAACTGCCTTAGGGAAAAACAACACAATCTACTCAAAATCGAGTCGCCGGACTCGAATTTGGAAAAGTGCTAACATAGTTCGACTCAAGCCGCGGAGGTCTTATAGAGTCGAATCCCAGTGTATAAGTGTGAGCACTCGATGCGTCCGTCAAGGTTTATTCATCGTACCTATAGGAACGAATTGTTTCTGGTAGAGCGCAGCAGGTGCATTGCTAGGCCTTCTTCAAGTCTTATCTTCACGCTGTAAGCGTGGCATCCAAATTTTTATCTTCGCGGAGATGATTCAGGTGACCCAGGAGATGCAGTCTCTTTGTAGGAAAAAATATGAGGCAGAGTCGCCGAAGCTTTCGAGTGTGGACGTAGTCAGCACACAGTTACGTATGAGAAAAAATCATAGGGTGCGCGGCTAGCACTTCCTATGGGAGTAGCCCCCGAGTGCCTATTCCAGTCGTAGAATCGAGTGGGAACTATAATTATTTTGCGACTGCTGTTGTCTTTTTCTTGTTTCAGTCGAATGTGCTTTCATCGCTCCCTATGGGAGTAACCCGTAGTCCGTAAGTTCTTCGGGTGCGCGGCTAGCGCTCCTGTTAGGAGTAGCCCCCGAGTGCTTGGTTGAGTTGAAGACTCGAGTAAGGACTAGTGTAGTCAAAATGTGCTCCTACTGGAGTTAATGACGTTAGTGCTGATGATGAGATGATCTCAGTTGCCTGCGTGAGCGGTTTTGACGGGATGTGACAAGTAGTGGGTCCCATTTTCTGACTTGGACTTGACCATGAGTGCGTAATCTTCTGGTTTAACTGTGTCTCTTTGATTCTCGCGCGTAATGGGAGGAGTGGAGCGACGGTTCGTGGTTTACCCTTGCCACGTGTCGATATTGATTTGTGCCACGCGTCTAGTTGATTTTTTCTGGCCGTTGGATGGCATTGTCGATGAGGTTAAGTAGATATCCTCTATGCGGTAATTTCTCCACATCTTTTCTTCCTCCTCGCGCACAGCCTGCATTGCTGCTTCTTGCTGCTCCATTTCTCGCACCGTCTCTGCGGCGCTGGACCAACTTCGCACCTTCCCGAGCTACTTCGTGCGCTCGCACCGCCAGCGTCAAATGGGCAAGAAGAAGGGAAACTCCGCCACTAAATCCGCGGCTGCTGCTGTTGTGGCCAAGAAGAAGGGAGCCGCCACCACGGGTACCAGTGCTGCCGCCGCGGCTGGGAAGAAGAAGGGCCCGGGGACTCGCGTCACCAATGGGTCGTGGTGCCCATCCGTCATCAAGCCTTCAGAGCTTTTCACCCAGCACCAAGATGGAGCGCTCTCTGCCGCGGAGGATGACTCCCGCGTTCCCGGTGATGAGGTAATCCCCAGTCCTTCTAGAAGGTTTTGAGTGATGTTCCTCGCGTTCATCATTCGCAATCTTTCTCTCCCCCTTAATCTGTTTGTTAGGGATTTACTTTGTTTCTATGGGCTCCAGCTGCACCAGTTGACCCCAAACTCTATCCTCCACATCGCCTGCTTCATTACCCTTTGCGAGTGCTGGCTCGGAATCGAGCCACACTTTGGCCTCTTCAAAAAACTCTTCAAGCTCAAACGTTAGTAGGGTTCGGGTTCAGTAGTCTATGATATAGGAGGCTGCGGGATCCACGTCGACTCCAGTGTCACCTATTTTACCATCAAGCTCACTACATCTGTCCAAGGGTGGAGGGAGAAGTGGTTCTACATTCGCGATCAGAAGGTCGATGGAGAGCACTACGGACTCGTGCCCTTTGATCTGGTGGCGGCCTGCAAGAGGAGGAGATTGTGGAAGAACATTGTGATGCCCGACAAAGTCGAGGAGACAGAGACTCTGTATCAGCGTGTCTATGACCTCGAACACCGCATAGGCAAAGAAGTAGGCGGCGCTGATGTCATTCGCACTTAGATGCATCGCCGAGTATAACCTCTGCAGGCCAGGGTGCATCCGATGTGCCACTAGATTGGTACTGGTGATATCACTCGCATCTCTGTAGAGGGCATTTCTTCTGGTGAAGTAGACAGGAGGTTTCGACTGCTGACCAAGTACACCACTAAGGAGGATCTCCCGGGTGACTCAATCGTGCCTCCATTCTGCGCAAGCCACCCTCCGCCTGAGGTGGACTTACTTTTTAATGTTCTTCATATTTTTTGATTGCCTGCTCATTGTAACTTATACTGATGCTTGGCTCTGATTTCAGGACTGGAAGGTAGCCGCCTGTCATGGTGGTGTCGCAGCAGATGCCATGGATAGGCTAAAGGTGGGGCCAATATGCACTAGAGGAATCCAGGGAGGGATAGTGTGGAGATTGCACACACAGATGCTTTGTATTCACTAGGTTTTTCACTTTTACTTTTACCGCATCTACCTTGTTTGCTCTTGCGTACTCACGCAGCGTCATGTTCAACTACTGCTGAGCCGCGACTATCTTTTTTGCACCTTCTAGTATTTTCTGCCTAGTTTCTTCTAACTTGGCCTGTGCCCGAGCCGGATCTACTGCAGGTGCTATGGGGCTCTCTAGGCTATCTATCGCCTGCTGCAGCACGTTCTCTAGCCTCTCTAGTGGAGGACCTCTACTTTTCCTTGGTGCCTTGGGTGTTACCTTCGGATCTGGTGCTGGATCCTTGCTCGCGCCAGCACCAGGCGACGTCATCATCACTTCGGCGTGGTCAGAGGAGCGAGTGATACGCGCCCCGCGAGCTGCCCTAAGGGGTGGCTCGCCTCCCTCGACAAGGTGCCGCGGGTGAAAGCACGTCACATGGACGGCGACGTAGATCTTTTGAGCGCCAAGCTTGACGAAGAGGCCGTTGCACGGAAGAGGTCGTTTGCTGAAGTAACCCGCATTGTCGCTGACGAAGTCCAGCGCTAAACTAGCCCAGAGACGATGCGCTCGCTGTTGTCGATGAGGTTTCCCGTCCAGATCTTCACTCTTGCTAGCGTCGCTAGCCCCACGGTAGGCGCCAACTGTCGTGGTGGTGTTACGGCAGATGCCATGGATAGGCTAAAGGTGAGGCCAATATGCACTAGAGGAATCCAGGGAGGGATAGTGTGGAGATTCCACACACAGATGCTTTGTATTCACTAGGTTTCCAAGGTTACAAAATGCTCCTTGAGCTGTATTCGGGAGAGGAGGAAGAAGGAACTCTCTTACTCTCACCACTACCTATCTCCAAGGAACCAACTACTCAAATGCCAACCCTTTCTACAGAGGCTCTAGCGCTCCTTATAAAGGGGAGGCTAGGTCTCCAATTAGGGCATACATGGAGGCATATTCCTGGGAATATGCCTCTTCCCAAAATAGCAAACTGACCGGGTCACTTTTCGCCACCGTATGCCATGCAGAGGCTACGTAAGCCTCTGCGCGCCAGCATCATCCAACACAGGGCGTGTCACCCTTGTCGGCCACGCCTCGGTGGTTCTTCCCTCTGTCCGGCTCGCTCATGGTCCAGCGTACAACGACCACCTTTTGACCAGCGAGATACCTTCCTTCTCTTGCAAGCCTGATATAACCCGGATCGTACCTGGTTAATCCGGCCCCGTGGGTACCTACATACAAGTTACAAAGTACCTGCCGGCATACGACATACGTTGGCCGGGACTCAGTTAGGTGGACATCCTCCGTTCCGGGTTACGCCGTGATTCGGCCTGCCTTGAGGTGACTCGTCCAGCATTCGCTTTGACCTTGACGTACCTCGGCTAACTCGGCCTCTATACCCCGGCGTGAGCCTACCCCGGGGTATGCCCCCAACATTAGTCCCCGAAGCTGGTGCGGTCTTAGCTACCGAGCCTTTTGCTCCCTTTTCTGAGTTACCTCATAGCCCGGATTTCATTGGCTAGCTTTTCCCTTGGCACATTCCGAGTTTTCACTCCCTGGCCGGGTCACCCTTTAGCTTTCCGAGTTATCCTTCCTTCTCTCGTACGTTTCCTCGCGTGGAGGGTAATCATTATCTTGCCTCATTTTAAGGGCCTGTGCCAGTTACTGCACTTAATGTCAGGTGTTACTGTTGCATATGTCACGTCGTGTCTGTCTCCTCGTTAACTATATCACCACATCGCATCATGGGATCCCCTGCGCCCTTCCTGTGGCTTGCCTGTGATTGGCTGACCCGGCAGATACACGGCCACACCGTGTGGCCTCGACGCGCAACGCGATCCCACTACCCCTGCTAGGGCGTGGTTAAATAGGGGAGGGGGCGCGTCCCTTGGCCATTTTCCACTTCTCGCGCCCCTTCGCCTCTCTGCCCTTTCTTCTTCCTAGCGACAGCGCCGCCGCCGCTGCATCTGCTTAGCAGCACAGCTGCCGCATCGTGCCTTTTCGCACCTGCATCGCTGCCGCTCCCGCGCAGCTCCGCCGCCACAGGTCCGCACCAGTCCAAGGTTCTGCCCCCACCTCTGATAGGGCCGGTGAGGACAACGATCTAGACATGACTGAAGAGGAGCTCGCCGTCGCGGAAGAGGAGATGGAGGAGGGGGCGGAAAACGTAGAGCGTGGCGCCTGGGCTGGTTCCTGGGTGTGCCAGGATGACCTGGACTGGCTCTACCGCACCCGCTGCATCCCTCAGGGCGTGATTGTCCGCATCGCTTCCGAGGAGCTCGCTCCCTCACCCAATCCGGGTGAGTTCGTCGTGTTCCTCTCCCATTTTCAGCGCGGCTTCGGCCTCCCCGTCAGCTATTTCTTCCATGACTTCCTCAATATCTATGAGCTTCAACCTCACCATCTCCTGGCGAACGCCATCACATCCCTTTCTTCCTTCGCCTCCACCGTAGAAGGATATGTCGGTTTGTGGCCCACCAAAGAGCTTTGGATCCGGTTCTTCAGTCTATGAAGGAACATGATTCCGAATAAACTACTTGACCCGGAGGACAAACATCTGACACAATTCGGTGCTGCCTCTATTTGTCCCTAGAAACTGTCCGTATTTCCTCGGGTCACGGGGCTTGATTCCTGCAAGGGCTGGGCCCAAACTTTCTTCTATGTCAGAAATGGCACGGATGAAGACCTGATCCGGCTGCGCCCCTATGCTCCGGGTCCTCCTAATCCAGATTTGTGGGATCGGGTTTCCAAGAAACCCACCGTCTTGGCGAATCAAGTCAACAATCGGTTCAAGGAGTTGAAGGATTTGGGGCTGCACAATGAGGACGCCATGATCACTTTCGTCCGCAGCCGGATCTCCCCTCTCCAGAAGCGCACACACAAGCTTTGCTATATGAGCTGGCGACTTAACCCCAACCGGACTTCTTCCTTTGAGCTGAACAACATAGAGATATTCCGCCGGGGAAAGGCCCTTTTTACAACTAACAAGGAGTTCTCCACTGATTGGGAGTGGGGATTGGAGCATTATTGCCGAGACAAGTCTCCTCCTACGGTAAATCTCGTGATTCAATCTTTTTCCGAGTTATATTCTATGTCGGATTATGTTGTTTATCTGATCCTTTTGTATTTCCTTCTTAGCTGTTTCTTCAGCAAACCCTCAAAGATGGCACTGAGTCTTCGCTCAAATGGGCGAAGGATCGACTTGTCTCGGACGAGGAGGAGCCGGATCAGGAGATGTTCCTGTCGTTCCCTGATGCAACCAAGCGACCCACTGGTAACTTCTCTTCCTTAAGAGATTGGCCTGATGATGAAGATGATTCCGATGTTGAGGTGATGGAAGCATTTGACATTGTACCCCTTTCTTACGCCTTTCCGGCTTCAGCTAACCCGGCTGGGCAGATCGACGAAGATCCTCCTCTTGCCACGGGTGAGCCGGTCCCAGCCGCGTCAAAGAAACGGGCGGCCGCTTCTGCTGCTTCTTCCGGACCTTCTAAACCAACCAAGAGGCAAAAGAAGTCCGCAGACAAAGCAGCCACCAAGCCTCCGACTAAGGCCACGACTCGGAGAGCTCAAAAGCCCAAGGAGCCATTGACTTCTGATGAGTAAGTCACCTTCTTCTTCGTCCAATTCTCTGCTTCGTGCTTTGCTATTCATATGCTTTTCCTTTGTTATGATTTATTATTTGTCGTTTGATTCGGTAGGGCTGCGGTGGAGGTTCCTCAGAGCGGCTCGAGCATCTCCTCCTCCTTCCGACACAGCCCATCTCCCGCTCGTGGAGACGATACACGCCTGCTGAGCCCCATTCAGGAGGGTTCAGCGGTTGCTCCGGGTTCTAGCCCACCTCGTCCAGAGGAGGGAAACCTTGGAGCAGAGGGAAGTGGCTCTGCCGAGGCCGCGGATGCTCCCAGCTCCTCTTCGGCTCAGCCGCAATCTGCCACCTCCGAGATACCAACAACACCCCCGCCAAGACCATCACCAGCACAAGCACCAGCGCCAGCACCAATAGCAGCACCACAAGTACCAGCAGCAGCACCAACTCCTTCCGCCTCGTCCGAGTCTTCCAAGACTCGGCGAGAAGGCCCAGTTAGCACCAAGGCTACACCCAAGTCCAAGCCCGCAACTTAGACCTCAGCCTCTCCGCAGCATCCCAAGGCCAAGAAAAGTTCTGATGCCGCCAGGGCTGCATCCATCGAGGCTAGACAACGCATGCTCACGTCCATGCCCCCAAAGAAAACTCCACCGAAGAAAGATGCCTCACCCGGGTCAGCTGGCACACAACTTGCATTGCACACCAGCCCTGCTGCTGCCCAAATTGAAAGGAGAGAGGCCCACGCCAAGGGTTTGATTGCACCCTACATGCCTAGTGGAGAGTGCTATCCTCCGGCCCTAATCGAATACGTCAATAACTAGAACAAAGCGGAGTTCGTCGATCCGAATGATGATCTTCCGGAGAAGGTCGGGCCCGTGGAGTTTAGCGCTCAAATGAACACAGCAGCCAAGGCTATCAACCTCGCCGGCCGGATGATGGAGGTACGCTACTTTGTCTTTTCTTTAGCATGCACAAGTACTTAGAGATATATCCATTAGTCCCCGAGCCTCCGGGGGAGTAACTTGTTACTCGGCCGGATGCTCCTTATAGCACTAGCGTAGCTCCTTAGTAACTTCAGGTATGCACACACCTAGAGCCGGGTTAAGTTCCACTTGGCCCGGATTTTGTACACTTCGAATATGCACACACCTAGAGCCGGGTTAAGTTCCACTTGGCCCGGATTTTGTACACTTCGAATATGCACACACCTAGAGCCGGGTTAAGTTCCACTTGGCCTGGATCTTGTACACTTCGAATATGCACACACCTAGAGCCGGGTTAAGTTCCACTTGGCCCGGATTTTGTACACTTTGAATATGCACACACCTAGAGCCGGGTTAAGTTCCACTTGGCCCGGATTTTGTACACTTTGAATATGCACATAATTAAGTCAACTTTGCTTTTCTCAGGTCACCACCAATCATCAAAGTGCTGAGTTTCAGCACCTCTTGGACACAGACAAGGCGCTGCGCTCGAAACATTCTGCACTTCTTGCTGAGTTTGAAAAGAGGGGTAAGTTTTCTCTTTGCCTTCTTCCTTATCCTTCCTTGCTTTTCCGCCAAACTAATCTATTATTCGGATTGGACAGCCGAAGTGGAGGCCGAAAACACCATCATGAGGAAGAACTTGGATCAGATAAAAGGTAAGTCACTTTGGTTACTTAATTTCTATGCTCTCTTTCCTTTCTCCTGAGCTTGGCAAATATTCATACCTCGGCTTTGCCGGGTCAACAAACTATTTTAGCATCCCTTGAAGATAGTGTGCCCGTGCCTGATATGATGCTGCATTTTCTCGAACAAGCAGGGCAACACCAGGCCGAACTTAAGAAGAAGGATGATGAGCTCGCCCAACTCCGAGCCAAAGACAATGAAATTGCCAAGCTCAAGGCCGAGATGAAAAAACTTAAGGAGCTCCATAAGGTTGAGATGGACAAGGCTGGCCAAGATTTCACCGAGGAGCAAGAACGCCTCAAGCTTCAACTTGCAAAAGATTAAGAGCTACTGAAGGAGGTCGACGTCAAGCTTGAATCGGCAAATGCTGAACTTGAGATACTCCAGAAGAGGCGTGCTGATTGCACCATAGAGCTGACCCGGATCCACAGTCATAGCTCTCGTAAGTTCTTTTAATTCAGCCGACATGAATTTCTCTGGGTTAACCTCTTTTACTCATTTCACTTGTCTTGTTATCAGGCAAATTCCCAGAGGGTAATGCCATTGCGGCTACTGCCATTGCCAAGTTCCGCCAGCAGAGGGGTACTCCAACTGGTCCTAGATCTAAAACCATTCCCTTTGACATGGAGGACTTGCTGGTTAGCCTATCCTCTTGCCTTGAGATTATAAAAAACTATGGTTCGGATATCCTAGACTCAACCGTCCGGATCTTTCGTGCCCTTTGGCCTAAAGAGGATGTTCTGGTGGGATCCACTGCCTTGATCAACAAATTGATGGATTGCGAGACCCAGCTTGATCTCTGGAGGGAATCCGCCGCACACGCCGGAGCTGAAACTATTCTCCACTTCGTGCTCACATGGTATGAGAAAATAAATCTGAATCTTCTCGAGCGCTTGCGCACCAGATCAAGGTGGTCAACTGATCCAGATTGGATAGCTCGGCGCAAGGCTTGCGCCCATAACCTCATTCAGTTTGCCCCCATCCATCAATGGAATAAGGGACCAAGTTTTCTCGGCGCTGTTGACAACGAATATGTCGAAGATGGTTCAGATGAGGAGGAAGAGGACGAAGCCTCGGGCGTCGAAGAAAATGAAGATGACGATGAAGCTGAGGCCGGAGTTCCACCTGCTGGCGCCGAGTTACCTCCTGCTGCTGCTCCTTGAGCACCAAAAAACACTTTGAAATTTATCAAATCCCCAGTATGCCAGGTGCAGATGTATTAAGCATACTGATTATGTTTGATACCAAGTTATTTATGCCGGATTAGCTTGGGCGTAGTTCCCGAGTTTCATTTTCTTGTTCCTTCAATTTCATGGCTCGGCTCGCGTCTACCTTGATTCGGTTTTGTGACTTACGAGTCTGAGTTTCAAAAATTGACTTAACAATACTTGGAAACTTTAGGCTTAGCTCAAAGTAATCCAGCGTAGTAAACATAAAGTAAACATAGGGTTAATCCGAATAACAAATGTCGGCTCGATTAAGTTCTTTTCCTTAGTCGTTTTTTGTGTGCTACGCAATTCCAAACTTGTTCTCTTGCTTGCCATGAAGCCAAATCTTGTTGGCCAACAGCAAGTCAAAGAGTTGAGTTTTTGGTGCTCACACACTACTAATCCGGCTTAGGTAGAAGCAACTTATGCCAGCCGACATATAAATAACAAGTACAGAAGACAAGAAATATCACTAAGGTACTCCCCGAGTTACTGCTCGAGGTGCCAAGATTTCATTGATAAATTCATTGCCATCATACATACCGACATATGAGAGACTCGGATACACACACTTCTTTGTTAAGTGTAGAACGGACGAAGTAGAGCTACATTCCAGGGTCGCTTAGATTCCTCGCTAGACCTGTCCACCTTGTTGTTCTCCCGTGGTTTTGCATCGATGAGATAATAAGAGTCATTGTGCAATGCTTTGCTCACAATGAATGGCCCTTCCCATGGGGGGGATAACTTATGCATGCCAGCAGTACGTTGTACTAGCCGGAGTACCAGATCACCTTCCTGGAAGACTCGGGGGTTTACCTTCCGGCTATGATAGCGTCGGAGGTTTTGCTGATATATGGTGGATCTGGACAATGCCAATTCTCTCGCTTCTTCTAGCAGATCAACATCATTTTTTCGGGCTTCTCGCACTTCGGCTTCTGTATTGGGTGACCCTAGGCGAATCATGCTCTATGTCGGCTGGTAATACAGGTTCTGCCCCACATACCAGAAAGAATGGAGTATAGCCTGTTGATCAATTCGGAGTTGTTCTTAAACTCCATAATACTGCTGGTAGTTCTTCTATCCAGCACCCCGCTGATCTTTGCAGCGGCTCAATGACCCGGGGTTTTATCCCGGATAACACTAATCTATTGGATCTTTCCACTTGTTCGTTCGATGCGGGGTGGGCTACCGAGGCAACGTCCAGCTGGATCTTTTTATCTCGGCAGAATCGTGCAAATGCTCCTTCAACAAAATTGGTGACGTTATCTGTTATGATACTGTGAGGATAGCCATATCTCAAGATGATATCTTTGAGGAATGTCACGGCTGTAGCTCCATCACATTTTCTTGTTGGATTTACTTCAATCCACTTTGTAAACTTGTCAACCATGACCAAGATATGGGTCATGTTCCCTCTCGCTGGCTTAAATGGGCCAACCATATCCAAACACCATACAGCAAATGGCCAGGTAATTGGTATGGTATTGAGCTCCGACATTGGCATGTGTGTCTTGGTAGCAGATCTCTGACAACCGTTGCATTTTCTTACTAGATCTTCTACTTGTTCCAAGGCACTTGGCCAGTAGAACCCATGCCGGAAAGCTTTTGCCACTAATGCTCTGGATGAGGCGTGATGCCCACATTCCCCTTGATGTATATCTCGGAGGATGTCAAGCCCTTCTTCCGGGTCAACACACCGCTGCAGGACATTTGTGACACTCCTCTTGTATAGCTCGGCATTGATAATCGTGTATGCCTTTGCGTGTCTCTGAACTTGCCTTGAAAGCACTTCTTCATCGGGCAAGGATCCATCCTTCAGGAACTGGAATATGGGCAGTGCCCAAGCTGGTATGGCTCGCACTGGAAACACATCCTCGTCCACTTCCATTTGATCTACCGGCATAACCTCTGCCGGGTCAGGCTGCACAGTCCCCGGGTTTGCTGAGGCAGTCCCCAGGTCTCCTGAGCCACTTCTCACATCAATGTCCATGGGCATAGCTTCCGACTCTGGATTTGCCGGGATATAGATTGACTCGGATTCTGGGGGTGGCCTGATAGATGGCTTCCTGAGGTGCTCTAGTGCTACGCCTGGTGGAATCGCTTGTCAGGTGGATCCGAGTTTCGACAGTACGTCGGCAGCCTCATTTTCCAGCTGGGGTACATGATGGAACTCGCATCCCTCGAAGTATCCCGATATTTTCTACACATGAAATTTGTACAGTGCCATGTTTTCATCCAAAGAATCCCATTGCCCCGAGACTTGCTGAACTACCAAATCCGAGTCGCCAAAGCATTGGATCCGACGTATTCCAATTTCTTTTGCCACTTTGAGCCCATGCACAAGTGCTTCATATTCTGCAACATTGTTTGATGCTGCGAAGTGGATCTGCAGCACATACTTTGGCTGATCCTTCTTGGGCGAGCTAAGCACAACTCCGGCGCCTAACCCGGGTTTTCGTTTTTGATCCGTCAAAATGCATTCTCCAGTAGTTCGGATCTGGCAATGGTGGCTCATATTGCATCTCGGCCCAATCCACGAAAAAGTCGGCCACGGCCTGAGACTTGATCGCATCTCTCCTATCGAATTGTGGAGCATAAGGGGCTAGTTCAATTGCCCATTTCGCGATCCGGCCGCTTGCATCCTTATTGCTCATTATCTCAGATATGGGGGCTTCACATATCACTTTAATGGGATGTTCTTCAAAATAGTGCTTCAGCTTCTTTGCTGCCAGATATACTCCATATGCCATTTTCTGATAGTGAGGATAGTTATGCTTTGATGCTGAATACCTCACTCAGGTAATAGACTGGCCTCTGCACCGACTTACCCTCTTGGTCGCGCTCTACCACTATTACTGCACTTACAACTCGGTTGGTTGCGGCTACATAGAGCAATAGTGGCTCTTTTGATAGTACAGAGGCTAATACTGGTGCAGTGGCTAACATTTTCTTTAGTTGAATGAAGGCTTCATTGGCCTGCGGCGTCCATACGAATTTGTCTAACTTTTTCATTAGTTGATAGAGAGGCAATGCCTTTTCCCCCAACCGACATATAAACCGACTTAAGGATGCCAAGCAACCTGTGAACTTCTTGTTGGGTCCGCAGCATAGAAAACAAAAATTTCCTATGATGAGAACTACACGCCAAGATCTATCTACTAGGTACAAAGCAACAGGTGGACATACATCCATCGAGAACTTACCCTCAAAGACAACGAGTTTTGTTAACGAGTAGGAACTCGTGGTTGATGTAGTCGTACACTTGCCGATCTCAAGATCGTGAGGAAGTCTGAGCAGGTCCGGCTCCAACACGTCCTTCAGATCCAGCTCCAGCACCACCAAGTCCAGCACCGCAAAGCAGCGGTGCATCCGTGATCGCACAAATGTCCGGTACCCCGACAACCTCCGTCCCTCGCTCCAGCAAAGCAGCGGAAGCAGCAACTCCTTTCTAGATAAAGCCACCGGGAACATGTATCTCGCTAATCCGAGACCATGGGGAAATAATACTAGAGGGGGAGAGAGATCCTTCACGAGGAGGTGTGAGGAAGAAGGGGAGTGATGGGGGACTTTTATAGGAGGAGGGGAGGGTACCCCTCCCCATGGCCGGTACCTCAAGGGCTGACCCTTCACCTCCTCATTCATGTGGTGGTAACTCCCTCCACATAAATTTGCCCCTTCACATTCTCTTTTAAAGTCTCCACTTTAAATGCATTAAATTTCTCCAAATTTAATGCTCTCTCATTTAATAAAACTCTTTTATTATTTTTATTCAGAATTTTTTTAATTACTTTAATTAACAAACATTCACATAAAACCCCCTGCAACATTTCAATATTACATACAGAACCAATTTCAGCAATTTCACCCGAAACAGTTTCGGTGTCTATTGAAATAATTCCAGCGCTTTCTTAAATATTTATCTGAAACATATTTGCTCCAAATGGTGTCGGTATCCCTTAAATGTGTCACCCTACGGTTCGCGAATAATGCAGACATGATCGAGACCCTTCTCAGATCAATAATCAGCAGCGGGACCTGGAGATCCGTACTGACTCCCACATATTCAACGATGACTCTTGTGATCGTGTGAACCTTTAACGCTAGTAAATAAATCCCTTTGTCTCGCGATATATTACATGTCCGAGATTCGATCATCGGTATCTCCATACCTAGTTTGATCTCGTTACCGACATGCACTCTTTTCTCGTTCCTGTGATATAACATTCTAGTGATCACATCACTTGCTTGCAAGCTATCTTAATGTGATATCACCGAGAGGGCCCAGAGTATATCTATCCGTCATCGGGATTGATAAATTCCACTCTTGATCCATGAGCCTCAACATAACACCTTCGTAGCACTGAACCCATCTTTATAGTCACCCTGTTATGGTGTGACGTTTGATGTTATCAAGATACTCTTCCGGTGTTAGCAATTAACATGATCTCATGGTCTAAGGACTAAGATTACTTCGTATGATGTTATAGCAATATAAACATAATGACTTGATCGTAATGCTATACTTCGGATGAATGTTCATCACATCATTCCACCAATGTTGTGACCTTGTTATTAACAACATCCAATGTCCATGATCAGGAAACCTTGATCATCTTGTTAATCAACAAGCTAGTCTATAAGAGAGGCATAACTAGGAACCCTTTTCATTTATTAAACACACATGTATTGATGTTTCCGATCAATACAATTATAGCATGCAAAATAAACATTTATCATAAACATGGAATAAGATAATAACCACTTTATTATTGCCTCTTGGGCATATTCCCTTCAGTCTCCCACTTGCACTAGAGTCAATAATCTAGTTTGAAAACCTTTGCGTATTGAACACCTATGGCTTTCTAGTGTTGCATATACGCTATTGCTAGTGGTTAACATAATCTCCGGATCTGACAGTTTCAGGTCCGTGTGTATTTGCATGTCTTTGCGTCTCTACGCATCACTCATTCTCAAATGAGATGGCATTGTATAAATTTGGACCTTTGGTGAGACCTTTAGTTCGTTCGGGTTAAAATATGTTGATATTATTGTCAGACAATATATCTTCATAGTATTAGCCCACTTTGAACCACACCTAGTTTGATAACAAACTACTTAACACAAATGCCCTCCTTTGCTGCTACTATAGCAGTTATATACTTAGCCTTTTGTTGTAGTATCCGTCACAATGTCTCAACTTTGGAACTCATCCAAATCCATCATGGAACATCCTTTCCATTATATTGTGCCACCCATAGTCTAAATTGAGATAAATTTAATTTGTATCTTGTGACAAAACTAGTATCAATGTAACACTTTACAATGAACTACCTTTAACTATTTGTCACTTATACATGATATATTCTTAGTTCTTCCAAAGATCATAAGAATATCTTTACTATTGTCCAATGATCATCTTATGGATCATTCTGGTATGTGCTCATAACATTTAGAGCATAGGACATTCTAGATATATACATATCACGGTATAATCGATCAAAATCTTCATGTGATTTTACTCACCAAGTGTTGGAACACTTGAATCTTGATACAATCCTTTCATGCAGCAAGAACCTTTCTTGTTGTTTCCATATTGAACCCTTTCAATATCTCATATATGTATGTCTGGCACAACCATATTAGCACCTCAATCTATCCATATAGATATTGATGCCTAATATTCTGGTTTTGCCCAAGTCTTTCATCAAAATCTTATTTTAATGAAATTCTTAACTTGTGTCAATACAAGATACATCCTTTCTAATCAACATTATGTCCTCTACATAATGTATTAGAAATATGTCTCAGCGCTCCCACTTAATTTCTTGCAAATGCAAGCATCTTCATCATCTCCGATGAATTTAAACTCTTTTAACAGTTTCTAATACATAATGTATTAGAAATATGTCTCAGCGCTCCCACTTAAATTTCTTGCAAATGCAAGCATCTTCATCATCTCCGATGAATTTAAACTCTTTTAACAGTTTCATCATGGTGAAGATTCCAACTCCGCTATGCTTACTTCAACTATTGAAGTTTGCATGCCCTTTTAGCACAATTAACAAAACCCTTCGGACCATGTCATGTACACGTCCTAGGTAACCGTTCTATTAGAAGAACCTTGTTTTGTTTATTCAACTACCATATACCAAATTATATGTAGTGGTTGCTACATTAATCCGTCAAGACAAAATACCGCTATGAAAGATCAAATCTTGTCATAGTCAACTCCTTGAACATTGTCGTAAACTTCTTTACGAAATGTCGACTATTTCATAGATGTTAAACATCCATGTCTTATTTCTTTATAGATCCAAACACGACTGATAGGCTTCATGCCTTTCCGGAGGGTCTTCCAAGTTCAGAAACTTGATTTCTCGTGTATGGATACTATCACGGATTCTATGACTTCTAGTCATTCTATGGAGTCAGGGCCCATCATCGCTTCTTTGCATGTAGTCGGTTCATCATTGTCAAAACAATAACGACTTGCTTATCAAATCATACTATTTGATTCTTACCGACCCACACGGTTCAATAGGAACTCTAATCACCGAGATCACAACCTTTGTAATCACGGGAGCCATGAGCATTGTGGCCGCCATCGGGACACTTTCCGGCGCTACGCTACTTAGCACATATAGCTCAGGTTCAACAACCTTATCAAAGTTCTATTGTCCTCCCACTTAACTTTTCACGAAAAATTCCTTCTCAAGAAACTTGACGTTCCAAGTAACAAACTCTTTTGTCCTTGGTGTTATGGAGAAATTCCCAACAAATTCTTTGGGATAACCTACAAAGACGTTCTTATCCAACTTTGGTTGCAAACATTTTACTTATGCATAGCATACCAAAATTTAAGAAAAGACAATTCGGGTTTTATCCCAAACCATAACTCATATGGTGTCATTTCAACGGATCACGATGGTGCTCTTTTCAGTGTAAAAGCGGTAGTGTCTAAAGCTTCAATCCTTAAAACATAATGGCAGTTTTATAAATGACACCTTTTGATCTTACCATGTCAAACATGGTTTAATTTCATCTCTCGAATATGCCATACTCCTATGGTTTATCGAGAAACACAAATCATGGAACAATTCCTCAAATCTTAAGTGTTTTGCTAAACATGTAACTCAAATATCTTCCTTTATGATCGAATCATAAACTCTTTATTTTCTTGTTACAATGATTTTCCACTTCATCTTGAAAGTCTTTGAATAATTTTCAAATGTTTCATACTTCTTCCTTATTAAGTAAATATACAAATATATTCACTCAAATTTTCGGACAAAGCATATGAAGCAAAAAGATCGATCGCATATGGCTACACATAATGGACTACGCACATCAGCACGCACAATTTCCAATAAGCTGGTCATCCGTTCCTCTCTAGCCTATGGACGGAGTTTCAATTATCTTGAGGAAAGTCTCACATGCGTCAATTGATCAAAATCAAAGACTCCAAAAATCCATCAACATGGAGTTTCTTCATGTTTTCTTTCCAATATAATTTAAAACAGCGATGTCACTTCATAAGTGATCTTTTAATCATTTGTCTTGCGGCATTTTAGCAATAATGTTTATGGATGTGATTTCTCCCACTAGACTTGTAAAAGTTCAACCATCCTTTATGGAATACGGTAATTATTTGAATAACCATTGTTCTCATAATACCGGAACAAAATAACAATTATTTAAACAAATCTTGAAGGCTAGGTTTGATGACAACGAAAAAACACAATAACACTTTATTTGTTTTCGATGAACATCATCACTTATTCTCTTGCTAGTTACTTAGGCCATTGCAGTTCATGAATTGCGTTGTCCTGTATGACACTTCATACTGTCAACACCCGGATTTTTAATCCCAGATGCCCGTTATGCCATACCTCGCAATCCCAGGATTACCATTTTTGCGAGACATAACGGATTGGATATCACAGTACATCATCCATTACAAACCATACATAAGGTCTTACACAAATAAGGATCTCGTGATCCAGTCTTTAATACAACAAGCAGTGGAAATAAAGGTAAGCGTAGCGGTAGGGTCCATCTTCAGGGGCACAGGCAATGCTGATGAAGGCGGATATTCCTAGTTATCGTAGCCGTCCTGATGACCATCCTCCTGATAGTCTCCTTGATAGTCTGGCCATGAGAATAGCCAGGGACAAAAGCCATGAGTACTCTTTAAGTACTCGCAAACTACTATTAACAGGTACTATAGTTCTAAGTTAAAGTGCTAAATCTAAGTTTAACTCTAAAGTTAAGTTTGAAACCTAAGCTAAGTTCTAAAGCAAAGAAAGATAAAATAAAGTTCTAGAATCACTTAAGTTGGGAAGCTATTATCATAAACACAACCCTGTTGTGGTCAAGTCAATGTTCATCATTCATTTCAAGTTATTTGGAAAACATCTGACAATGAAACAGTATGGCCATTCCAACTGTCCATAACCGTGGACGCGGCTATTTGAATAGTTTGACACTCTGCAGAGGTGGTACACTTTCACCACAAGATTCGATACATCTGTCAGGGATAACCCTGAATCATCATACTTAGTATGCAGATAATCAAACATAACCTTCCCTTTACACACCCTAGTATAAGCACCTCTCCTATGAGAATGGCCTCCCAACCATGACCATCAGTCATCTTGGGCACTGCATAGGTGGACAACATGGAGAGGTAGCCTCAGCGCAGACCTCTCCCGTGAGGGAACTAATACTAATGCATATAAATTTCCAGCTAAGCCTTACCCAATTCAGGTAATGTGGTTGTACGGTAAATTTGGAATGGTATCGCATCCGAATCCAACCATCAGTTTTATAAAAGGGTTAAGGCTCATGCCTCATCATTTTCATTATCATAAACCAGTTGTGTTTCTCAACACATGTCAAAACATCTCAATAGAATGACTCATCATTCCAAGGTTTTCACAATTCATTTTCACCAATTGTTCCCATCTAAAGTGACTCAAGTTTTTGATCTACTCTAAAATACTAAGTTAAGAGTGTTCACTAAGGTGGAAGGATGGGATCAATCTCATGCCATAGAATGACATCTAAAGGTTTCTAAGTAGGTCAAGTTTTATACTTTTTATGCTACCTTCAAAACAAGTAAAGAACTTTGTGTAAACTAAGGGAGGTAAAACTTGTCAATAAGACTTGAGGTACTAATAGTTAAAGGGGGTGTGATCAAAGCATGCTTAAGGCATCTTTGCCAAACCATCTAGTTTGTTTCTAGTTTGCTAAGCACTAAACTTGCAAGGGTTAACCTTGAGTATTGCTAGGTTGCTAAGGGTAGCTTGCACTGTTAATGGTGGCTTGCTAAAGTATGTTTTGCAAGGGTTAGCTTGCCAATAATAGCTTGCCTTGGTTGGTGCAGTGGTTGAAGTTTTCTCCGTCTTCGTCTTGATAGCACTCCTCCTCCTCGTAAGCTTGGTCAGTACTATCTTCTATAACAATACATACGGGGTATACAATCACCAAACAATACTTAACTAGGCGAGATAGCATTCTAAGACACACAATTGATGATCTATTATCATCACAAGCATCACAAGTTTAATTCAATAGTTTCAACCTTTTTATTTTAGAAAAGTAATTTCTACTCATTGAAAAATTAACTAAGATTTAATATTCACCACTTAAAATATAGGATCATGTTGACACATGTCATCACCACATATTCTAACATGTGGGAATGAGATTTAAGGGTTGGATCAATATTACTTTTGTTTAAGTTCATTATTTAATGATTTAAAATGACTAGAAATGCCTATATAGCATTATTTTGGTACTAGTCCAAAGTCACTGCATGTAAACCTTAATATTATTACATATTTGGATAGATATGATGAAATGTGATTTTCGAGAGTTGGAATCAACTCAAAAGCTAACTTGGTTGATTTTATAAAAATGTTGCAAGTTGCAAAAGCTTCTGTTTTGTTATTTTTATTAGGAGAGATCTATAACTCTAATTGAATTAAATCCAACGGGCTTGGATAGATCATTTACATACCTTTCAGACAAAATTAGTTTCATGCAATTTGGATTTATAAAACTCTCTGAATTGATTTTCAAACTAGGGGACAGAAACTAGATTCAAACTAAAAAGAAAAATCCAGATTTGAACGGGTGGGCTAGCGCGGGAAAAGACTTGGGCCGGCCCAGTGGCGCTCCGTGGCGCGGGGCTCAGCTGACAGGGGGGTCCCACTTGTCAGCGGAACTTAACACGCGAAACGGTACACGCGCTATGGGCCATAGGATTAGAAGAGGAATCTACGGCTGAGGATCGTCGCCGACGACGAACAGGTCGCCGCAAGCTCGAACCCTAGCGGCTCGGTGGGGGTCTGCTGGGGACGTACCAGGGCTCCAGCATGGTCGGCGAGGCAGGCAAACAAACTGGACGACGACGGCGAGGCGAGGCGCGGTTGCGGTGGAGCTTGGGGTGGTCGCAATCAGTGGCGCCCTTCTCCTCCTGCTGCGGCTGCTTTTATAGGCCTGACGGTGAGACCGAGCAGGATGGGTAGGCGAATCCGGCCACAAGGCTACGACGGGGTAGAGGCTTGGCTGGGGGTGGTGATCGATGGGCGGTCCACTGGCGGTGCTCTAGGGATTGAATGCGGTCGTAGGGGCGATGGCAAGCGGTCTGGGCGAGGTGGCGCTCTGAGCGGCAGAGGCGGTGGTGTCCACGGCGAGCGGTGGCTGTGAGGTGTTGGGCGGCCAACGGGGGTGTCTGGGGGGTTCTCCAGGTCATCGCGGAGCGGCGGGCGCGGGCTGCGGCCAAGGGGCGGTCTGTGCGAGCGGGGACAGAGCGTGCTCTGGGGGCGGCGTCGGTATGCTCGACCAGCTCCGGGCGTGGCGGTTCCTGGCCGCTCTGCCCTCTGTCTCTGGCCTGGGGCTGGTTGGACGGTGGAGATGGACCACTGGCGGTGTGCTAGACATGGCGAGATAGGTTGGCGGCTGCTATGGCGTGATGTCGCCGGTGGGGGTGCTCAAGGTGCTCGGCCTTAATGTCCATGACCATTTGGTCATGTGCACAGGGTGTGGCCGGGCTAGCAAAGGGTAGGGCTGGTACTGAGGGAACAAGGGGACAAGGTTAGGCACAAATGGTGACCAAGATCACTGCTCAAAACAGTGTTTTGAATTTGGCCAGATTTGTGCACACAAGCTGTTTGATGAAGTGGCCGCAAGAGAAAAAGTTTTGAATTTTGGTTTCAAATTTTTTGAGTGATCTCCACTAGTGCTAGGTAGTCTCTGGTTGCAAGGGTTTTGAAAGTGGAGCTCAAATAGATGGGTTTTGAAATAGGGGTGATCTATGCATATGCATTAGATTCAATTTTCAAATGCCAATTAAAATAAGTAAAAGAATTTTTTTAGTAGATCCAAAGGTGGGCCTTGGTACCTCATTATGTGTACTAGCAAGGGGTACAAAGATCAAGAATTATTTCTGTTAAGAATTGAGTACTAGGAATAGCCAAAGTAGTGTAGTGGATTAAAATGGCCAAAATGACCATTCCTCCTTTTTAATTCTTTTTGTTTGATTTTCTTTAGGAAAAGTTTGGGAATGATGTAGATGATGTTTAAATCACCTAAGAAACATTTACAAGCATTGGATCACTTAATCATGGCAATTCAAAACAACTCCTATTTAAATGCACACACATATGAATGCTTTCATTTTAAAATTGGAAAAGTTTTTGTTAACCCTATTTTTGGATGATTTGATCTTGATAAGCTTGGATTGAAGTTTTGGGATGTTACACATACCAACCAATTCGGTATCCAATACCTAAGAACCACATTGTTTAACGAGCAAGGAATACAACCATAACATGTATATCTTCTATATACCTAATCTAGACATTTCCAACTTTTTCTTTTCTGCCAAATATTTTATAGATTCTCTTTCAGCAATTCCTTTTCCTTTTAAAAGAATCTATCAACATCAATAGTGGTGTCATTCATATGACACATAGTACAAAGCGTGTATAGTCAAATACTAATACCTTCGGACTTGCACTTTGAAGTGGATCACCATCATCAAATGTTTGGTATTCTTTCAAAAAAACATTCTTTAGTAATCTATTAGTGTAGTAAACATTTTACTTACATCTTGTATTCATCCTTATCATGACAACTTTCATGATCAAGCTACTGTAGCCTATAAGGAAGAATGACGAGTATAATTTTAGTTCCCAAAACCTTTTGGGAGATTCGGATGCCTAGCATCTCCATCCTTCACAGATTCTCATACAATATGAGGACATGTATTTTGTTAAATTATACTCTATCATAATGCAACCAAAAACATTGTTTCAGATATCACAATATCTTTCACACATGATGGTTTCTGAAACAATTCTTTCAGCTCCTAGATAACCTCGATATTAAAACAACTTTTGAATATCAAGAATCATGGAGGCAAACATGATACTTTAGATACTAACAATGGAATTATTACTCTTGATTTAATACTACTTATTAAACTTCATGGAGTAAATAGAGTTTGCTGAAAGTTTGCAATAGGACTTATAAACTTTAAATTGACATTCAAAACAATACGATACCAGTTCGTAAAGTAAATATCCAGAATTCTATAGTTCTATTATCTCAATTAAAACTAAGCATAAGGTAGTGAACAGATGCCAATGACTACAACAAATTATGAAAATTCACTTCGATTTATTTTATGACAAATTGAGTTCTACTAATCCAAATTAGAAATAAACTCCCACTCAAAAACGACATCCCTCGTATCCTTTTGGTGATTACATGAACCAAATCCACTTCACCAAGTCTGATCATCACGTGAGTCGGTGTAGCTTCAAAGGCGAGCATCAATATGGGCATCATATCAACTATATGACTCATGCTTAACCTTTCGGTCCGTGTTCCGAGGACATGTCTATACATGCTAGGCTCGCCAAGTAAGAACCTTAGTACTCGCGTGTGTAAAACTGTCTTACACCCGTTGTATGAAAGCGTAGAGTCGAGTGCACCCGATCATCACGTGATGTCTCGAAACACGATCCATAGAACGGTGCATACTTAAGGAAGAACACATTTTTATATTAATATCTAAATGAGGGATCATCTTAAAATGCTACTAAAACGCCAAACTAGCAATATAAGATGCAAACATCATATGTGTAAAGTGAGATGATATGGTCCATGCACTTGATCTCTATCATTTGCATCGTGGTATGATCTCTATCATTCCTTTGTGTGTAAGGCCAAGGTCTATGGAACTTACACATTGAGTGTGTTGTAAGAGTATCTATCGTACATCTACTTACAACAATACCATATCAAGACACTAGCCCAGCAACGATCTAAACTAGACGCTCTAATTTATCAATTGCAGGTTTTACGTGGCTTAGGGCTTTCGGAGATAGAACCGTTCTTACCTACAAACATGAACCACAATGAGGATAAACAAGTTATTAGCAACTCGTTGTAAATCAGATATTAACTATAGTAGGAGAGACAGACACCCGCCAGCCACTTATGCAAAACAAGTTGCATGTCAGTCATGGAACCGGTCTCATGTACGATGACATGTAAGGTTGGTCCGGGCCGCTTCATCCCACTATGCCACCAATATCCAAAATACATAGAAGATGCAATAACATGATCATCATCACCCGCATATAAACATATGTGTACTACCCGTGCAAAGCACCTACGCATAGATCAGGCTCTGATACCACTGTTGGGTCCACAGGATAGAAAACAAATTTTTTCCTATGATGAGAACTACACGCCAAGATCTATCTACTAGGTACAAAGCAACAGGTGGACATACATCCATCGAGAACTTACCCTCGAAGACAACAAGTTTTGTTAACGAGTAGGAACTCGTGGTTGATGTAGTCGTACACTTGCCGATCTCAATATCGTGAGGAAGTCCGAGCAGGTCCGGCTCCAGCACGTCCTTCAGATCCAGCTCCAGCACCACCAAGTCCAGCACCGCAAAGCAGCGGTGCATTCGTGATCGCACAAATGTCCGGTACCCTGACAACCTCCATCCCTCGCTCCAGCAAAGCAGCGGAAGAAGCAACTCCTTTCCAAATAAAGCCACCGGGAACATGTATCTCGCTAATCCGAGACCATGGGGAAATAATACTAGAGGGGGAGAGAGATCCTTTACGAGGAGGTGTGAGGAAGAGGGGAGTGAGGGGGCCTTTTATAGGAGGAGGGGACGGTACCCCTCCCCATGGACGATGCCTCAAGGGCTGACCCTTCACCTCCTCATTCATGTGGTGGTAACTCCCTCCACATCAATTTGCCCCTTCACATTCTCTTTTAAAGTCTCCACTTTAAATGCATTAAATTTCTCCAAATTTAATGCTCTCTCATTTAATAAAACTCTTTTATTATTTTTATTCAGAATTTTGTTAATTACTTTAATTAAAAAACATTCACATAAAACCCCCTGCAACATTTCAATATTACATGCAGAACCAATTTCAGCAATTTCACCCAAAACAGTTTCGGTGTCTATTGAAATAATTCCAGCACTTTCTTAAATCTTTATCTGAAACATATTTCCTCCAAATGGTGTCGGTATCCCTTAAGTGTGTCACCCTATGGTTCGTGAATAATGCATACATGATCGAGACCCTTCTTAGATCAATAATCAGCAGCGGGACCTGGAGATCCGTACTAACTCCCACATATTCAACGATGACTCTTGTGATCGTGTGAACCTTTAACGCTAGTAACTAAATCCCTTTGTCTCGTGATATATTACATGTCCGAGGTTCGATCATCGGTATCTCCATACCTAGTTTGATCTCGTTACCGACATGCACTCTTTTCTCGTTCCCATGATATAACATTCTAGTGATCACATCACTTGCTTGCAAGCTATCTTAATGTGATACCACCGAGAGGGCCCAGAGTATATCTATTCGTCATCGGGATTGACAAATTCCACTCTTGATCCATGAGGCTCAACATAACACCTTCGTAGCACTGAACCCATCTTTATAGTCACCCTATTACGGTGTGACGTTTGATGTTATCAAGATACTCTTCCGGTGTTAGCAATTAACATGATCTCATGGTCTAAGGACTAAGATTACTTTGTATAATGTTATAGAAATATAAACATAATGACTTGATCATAATGCTATACTTCGGATGAATGTTCATCATATCATTCCACCAATGTTGTGACCTTGTTATTAACAACACCCAATGTCCATGATCAAGAAACCTTGATCATCTTGTTAATCAACAAGCTAGTCTATAAGAGAGGCATAACTAGGAACCCTTTTCGTTTATTAAGCACACATGTATTGATGTTTCCGATCAATAAAATTATAGCATGCAAAATAAACATTTATCATAAACATGGAATAAGATAATAACCACTTTATTATTGCCTCTCGGGCATATTCCCTTCACTTCTGGACATCATTAAGACACTTCAACAATTCCATTCGTTCTATGGCTCGGATTTTCGTTGGGTTAACTTCGATACCTCGGCTGGAGACAAGAAATCCGAGTAATTTTCTAGCCGGGACACCAAAGGTACATTTCTCTGGGTTAAGCTTCATCCAGAATCTCCTTAGGTTCGTGAATGTTTGCCTGATATCGTCAAGGAGCGTTTTGATTTCCTTGGTTTTTATAACCACATCATCCACATATACTTGCACATTTCCACCAATTTGATTGTGCAAACATTTTTGCATACATCTCTGGTACGTTGCCCCTGCATCACGTAAACCAAAAGGCATGGTGCGCATAGCAATAAGCCCCATACGGGGTGATAAATGCAGTCTTTATTTGATCATTTGGGTTCAGAGGTATCTGGTGGAAACCAGAATATGCATCTATGAACGACAACAGTTCACACCCGGCAGTAGAATCTATGACCTGATCTATCCTTGGCAGTGGGAATGGATCTTTTGGACACGCCTTATTCAGGTTCATGTAATCGATGCACATACACCAAACCACTGCTACATTCGGATCATCTTTCTTCTTTTCTACAAGCACCGGATTAGATAGCCAATCCGGGTAAAGCACTTCCATGATAAACCCGGTTACGAGGAGCCGAGCTATCTCATCCCCAATGACTTTTCTCCTATCTTCGGCGAAGCGGCGGAGAGGTTGCTTCACCGGCTTTGCTCCGGGTCTCACATTCAAAGAGTGCTCGGCCAACTCCCTCGGAACACCTTGCAAGTCCTATGTGGACCAAGCAAAGATATCCCGATTCTCACGGAGGAAGTTAACAAGCTCGCTTTCCTATTTGTCAGTTAACCCGTCACCAATTGCTATGGTGCGCTCTGGGAACAGATCATCAATAGGCACTTTCTTTGTATCCTTTGTTGCTTGAAATGAGACACTTCCATGCGGGTTACTCAGCGCCGGCATATACTGTTGTGCGGATTGAGCCAATGCCGCTACTTCCTGGATCTTTCTCTTTTCTTGTGCGATCACGAGTGACTCAGCCAGGTTAGACCTGGCTGACGCACACTCAATGGAACGTCGAAAATCTCCTGCTATGGTAATTACTCCATTTGGCCCGGGCAACTTCATCTTCAGGTAACTGATGTGACAACTTGCCATGAATTTGTTCAGGGCTGGCCTACCGAGTAACGCGTGATATGCGCTTTCCAAGTTCACAACCTCAAACTCTAAATTCTCAGTTTGGCAGTTATCTCGTGTGCTGAATAATACGTCAACCCGGACCTTACCAATGGGTTCACAGGAAATGCCTGGCACAATACCACGGAAAGTTGTCCTCGTGGCCTGGAGCATGTTCTCCGAGATACCCAACTTGCGCATGGTATCCACGTACATGATATTGATGCCGCTGCCATTGTCAATCAGTACCTTGGAAAATCTCACATTGATATTTGGCCCGATGAATGTTGGGTCCAGCACCAACGCATACGAACCAGGGCTTGGCATAAGCTTGGGATGATCCTTGATATTCTAGGTAATTTCCTGATCCGACCAAGGCATATACCTCGTCACTGCCGGCATAACCGCATTCACTTCCATATGTCGGTGTTGCAAGCTCTTTCTATCCGTTTCCTCCGTGGTAAACACACAGTAACTCTGGTGACGCTCTCTGTATTCATTTCTCCCCTCATTTCTAGGTTACCTTTGATCTGGCTGATGCTGTTTTCCACCTGAAGCACTGCATCCCTTCTCTCATGGTTTTCATACCTCGGCGGAGGTGGTGGCAACATTAACTGTTGCGTGTTCGCTCCGGAGAGCAATTGCTGTCGGGGTAACTCCTGCCGAGGTTGATCGTTCCGAGGTTCCTGAGCATTCCCCGAACCACTTTTTTCAATCTTCCTCATCCACTCGCATTGCCGAGTCGTGTGACTCGCCGGGATACTCGGGTTTGGCGTGTGAAATTTGCACGGCTGATCCAGCATTGCCTCATACGTATACCTCGGCCGGTCTTTCTTTTCTTGCCACTGTTTCTTCTGCTCTGGCGTCCAAGTTTTCTTGCCATTGTTTCTCGGAGTCCATTGTTGCCCTCCAGTTTTCTGACGCTGATTACTCCCTACTCCAGGTTGATCTTGATTTACAGCAGCAACTTGTTGCGAACTGTACCTGTAATCCGGTCTATCCTCTCTTCTCTTACCCCGGTAATCATTCCGCCGGGATGATCCGGCTCCATCTCGCTGGTAGTACTCCTCATTTGACTCGTTTGACATAAGCCGGGGGTGAGTCGAATCCCCCAAAGCATACGAATCAGCAATCTGGATTGTCTCTACCAGTGTAGTTGGCATATCCCTTTGTAGCCTTTTCCACAGCATGCTTGCATATCTACACCCTTGTAAAAACCAAGATATTGCCTGTGACTCAATCACGCCCTCACACAAGTTTCTCACGGTGCACCAGTGGGTCAAGAACTCCCTGTATGTTTCATTTGGTATCTGTTTGCACATTGCTAAGGTCTGTGGCCTATTCGGCCTCTGATACGTGCTCGAGAAGTTACTGACAAACATTTCCTCAAAATCAATCCAACAGTTGATACTTCTGGGCGGTAAATTGTTTAACCATACCCTCGCTGGCCCCTCCCGCATCTGAGGCACGTATCTCACAGCCCATCTCAAGTTGCCTGTAGCAATTTTCACTGCCGTTGCGTAGTTGATCAACCAATCCTCTGGCTTGATGCTTCCGTCATATGTTTTCGTGTCTCTGGGTAACTGGAAGTTAGGTACCGGAGGTTCTTTCATGATCCGGGGCCCAAAGCACGCTGGACCCGGAGGACCCTGCCCCTCAATTTGCTCCAACCTATAGAGCCGATCCAGTTTTAACCTGGCGTCGTCAGGCATCAAGTTCCTACTTCCCAACCTTGACCCTATCACGTGATAGTCCGGCCTAGGGTATCCTGCGTTCACCATTTTCGAATCACCATCATTGTATCTATCTTGCTCTTGTGGAGCACATCTCTGTTGCATACCTTGGCCGACACTTTGCTCTTGCCGTGGTATATTCCGCTACTACGGTTGCCCTGCACCCGCCGAGTTGCGCTGTTCGGCATTGCCGTTTACAGTGTTTCCCTGACCGGCATTGCCTTGGTCGTGATTACCTCGGCCAGCTTCACCTCGGCTGACACTTCGTTGCTCCTCATTTCCCTGCATTGCTTTTCCTTTCCATGCCCTTGCCGGGTCATAGGGGACTATCTGTTTGTTTCTCCTCGCTGAGGTTACCACCTCCTCTCTTCTTGGTCCACCATGAGGGGACGATGCAGCTCTAGCAGATTTCTTCGGGTTATCTATCGCTCAATAAACGACTTTGGATGCCCCAGCCCTTGCCGGGTTAGCCTTGAGCAACTCCTCATTTTGTATGTTGGCGATCTGAACTAACTCATTGACCCTCTCCTGTTGTCTTTGCCGGGCTTCACCCATCAAACCCTCTAACTCGGACGCAGCTGCATCCGCTGCTCTGAGGTTCTTTGTCAGGGTACTATACTTCGGCAGCCGAACAGACAAAATGTTCTCTGACTCTTCAACTCTACTATCACCCTCTTTGTTCATTTCACTGATGAGGTTTTTCACTTTTACTTTTACCGCATCTACCTTGTTTGCTCTTGCGTACTCACGCAGCGTCATGTTCAACTACTGCTGAGCCGCGGCTATCTTTTTTGCACCTTCTAGTATTTTCTGCCTAGTTTCTTCTAACTCGGCCTGTGCCCGAGCCGGATCTACTGCAGGTGCTATGGGGCTCTCTAGGCTATCTATCGCCTGCTGCAGCACGTTCTCTAGCCTCTCTAGTGGAGGACCTCTACTTTTCCTTGGTGCCTTGGGTGTTACCTTCGGATCTGGTGCTGGATCCTTGCTCGCGCCAGCACCAGGCGACGTCATCATCACTTCGGCGTGGTCAGAGTAGCGAGTGATACGCGCCCCGCGAGCTGCTCTAAGGGGTGGCTCGCCTCCCTCGACAACGTGCCGCAGGTGAACGCACGTCACATGGACGGCGACGTAGATCTTTTGAGCGCCAAGCTTGACGAAGAGGCCGTTGCACGGAAGAGGTCGTTTGCTGAAGTAACCCGCATTGTCGCTGACGAAGTCCAGCGATGAACTAGCCCAGAGACGATGCGCTCGCTGTTGCCGATGAGGTTTCCCGTCCAGATCTTCACTCTTGCTAGCGTCGCTAGCCCCACGGTAGGCGCCAACTGTCGTGGTGGTGTTACGGCAGATGCCATGGATAGGCTAAAGGTGGGGCCAATATGCACTAGAGGAATCCAGGGAGGGATAGTGTGGAGATTCCACACACACAGATGCTTTGTATTCACTAGGTTTCCAAGGTTACAAATGCTCCTTGAGCTGTATTGGGGAGAGGAGGAAGAAGGAACTCTCTTACTCTCACCACTACCTATATCCAAGGAACCAACTACTCAAATGCCAACCCTGTCTATAGAGGCTCTAGCGCTCCTTATAAAGGGGAGGCTAGGTCTCCAATTAGGGCATACATGGAGGCATATTCCTGGGAATATGCCTCTTCCCAAAATAGCAAACCGACCGGGTCACTTTTCGCCACCGTATGCCATGCAGAGGCTACGTAAGCCTCTGCGCGCCAGCGTCATCCGACACAGGGCGTGTCACCCTTGTCGGCCACGCCTCGGTGGTCCTTCCCTCTGTCCGCCTCGCTCATGGTCCAGCGTACAACGACCACCTTTTGACCAGCGAGATACCTTCCTTCTCTTGCAAGCCTGATATAACCCGGATCGTACCTGGTTAATCCGGCCCCGTGGGTACCTGCATACAAGTTACAAAGTACCTACCGGCATACGACAAACGTCGGCCGGGACTCAGTTAGGTGGACATCCTCCGGTCAGGGTTACGTCATGATTCGGCCTGCCTTGAGGTGACTCGGCCAGCATTCGCTTTGACCTTGCCGTACCTCGGCTAACTCGGCCTCTATACCCCGGCGTGACCCTACCCGGGGGTATCCCCCCAACACCGCCAACTTGCCTCCTCAGCCCGAAGGAATTATTCCGCGCGAAGCGGAATAAGAGGACGAGTCGGGCTTTGCCGTCCCTGTTGGGGAGGAGTAGGAAGCCCCCGAGTCTAGCGAGCACGAGACTCGCAAACGCTCCCATAGAAAGGATTCAGATGCCTCTTTAACGATGATGCCGGAGGGTCCTCCTACTGCAGTAGAGGAGCCAATCCTTGTCGTGCCTATGCGTGCCATGGCTCCTCCTTTGCAGAAGAAGCTGAGGTTGCCGAAGGAGTCATTTGGGGATTCCTTTGACCTCAAATTTTTTTACGGGTATGTGTTTATATTTTTGCGAGTTTGTCTTGTCTTCTCGAAATCTTTTCCTTCTGAAGTAATGTTGGATGTTTGGCAGTCAAATGGCATCGTTGTCTTCCGATGACTTCCAATTTTTCAAGGAGTCCGGAGTCGCAGACTCCAATAATAAGGAGGTGGCGGCATAGTCTCCTTCTCCTCCGGTGGCGGCCCACTCTGGTGCCAATTCTTCGAGTTCCCCCCACATTGGGAGGGACCAGATTGTTGCCCGAATGTCGATTCTGAAAGAATCTTCGGAGTCCCTAGGGGAACATGTGAGTTTCTCTCTTGTCGCTGGTAGTCGAATTTTTGTTTAATGCTCACGCTTCTTTTTCTTTGGTGTAGCCTGTCTTGAAGAATTTTGCTCGCCTCGCTGAGCAAATCGTTGCCTTAGGTCGACAACATGCTATGCTGGATAACCACCACCATGGTTTCGAAGGTTAGCTTTATACTTTTCTTTCCGCTCTTCTTGTGTAGAGGTTGGTGAGCTCAGGTTTTGCCATTTTTGTCCCTTGTAGGTGAGCATAATGAACTTCTTCGTCGTGTTACTTCCCTCGAGAAGGTACTTGCCGCGGCGGAGAAGAAACACGAGGAGACAGTCCAGGCTCTTGAGGAGTCGGAAAAGCGCGAGGAAGAATTACATTCCTTCGCCGCCGACAGAGAAAAGTTGTTCGTAGAACAACTCTTCTCTGTCCCGAAAGCGCTCTTAGGTATGACACTGCTTCACTTGCATTTTCCAATGAGTTTTGCCTGCATGATGCTGTGCTTATATGTGTATTCGTTAGATGTTGCCGGCATGAGCTTCGACGCCTAGGCTTTGGCCGGTGCCGTGGCCGCAGTCGAGGACTGCAGCGTCTCTGTCCAAGACACGATTGGAAAAGCCAAGGGCGTACTGAGCTGCCTTCGAGAGGAGATGGTCCCCAAGGCTAAGCTGATTGAAAATCTTGATGGCCTGGTGGAATCCTTCACAGAGGACGAGCCAATGGACTTTAAGAACGCACAACGGTCAGTTGGAGCGACCATGGCACTCACAATGGCGCAAGCCCACGGTGTGGAGCTGGACCCCAGCAAAGTCTCCGAGGCGATGTCGGTCACCGCGTATGGCCAGAAGGTAGTGTTCGCTCATTTCGCCAGTAGTTGCAATAAATATGGGCCTCGGCTCATTCAAACAGTCGCCAATTACTCGGCGGAGCTGCGACGATTGAAGAATGCAAAGGCTGTGGCGCCTAGGGCTTTGACTGGGAAGTCTGTGGCATTAGAGACTGCCACAGATTCGAGGAAGCCCCCGAGGTCGAAAGCGAAGTAGTAGAGCATGTCCCAACTGCCTTTTGTAATAGTTTTAGCTATCCTTGTTGAACTGTATTCTGTGGGTGTGCCCCTTTTGCTACTTGTTGAATTTGAATGCACTCCTCTCTTTTACTGATGGATGGTTAGTCTTATATGCCTCTTATTTTGGCTGTAATAGGGTCCTTCGAGTGGCCCTCCTGACTCTCCTCCCACCGATGAAACTGTGGCGCGACCGTGTTTAAAGGTGGAGAAGATGTCGCTGCTTGCGCGACTGTGTCATCGCATAAAGCAGTTGGAGCGAGAATTGCCCATGATCCGTGGTAACGCGGATGTGTGGAAGTCGAAGGCTGAGAAGGCCAGCTCGTGCGAGAAGTACCTCCTGGGCGAAGTTGCTCAATTGAATGAGCAATTCAAGTGTTAGCTCTCTAGCTTCTTATCCTTTTATTTAGTCATTTGCAGCGACGCTTTGTCCTTATGCTTTGCTCTTCTTCTTGTCGTTGTTAGCGCTCGTCACCCATAGGATGAGAGGGATCGAGTTGCCATTCGCCTGACCGACCTGACACAGGAGCAACTGCAAGCTAGCGGATACTTCTGGGTGGACCATGATCGTGCAGTCGCGTTGGCGACACTACAGGATCGTGCATTGCGAGTGCTGCAGTGCTTGAAGAAGGCGCAGTCGTGCCTTAGGCATATTTTTTAGGCGATGTTTCCCCTAGATGTAGTGCCTTCGAGCTTACTAGCTTTGCTATCGAAGTTTCAGGATATCAGCGCGGTCCACGAGTGCGTGCGCCAGCAGTTGGTCGCGGGTGCCAAGGCTGCATTAGCGCTTGTTCGCCTGCATCGGCCAGATGTGGATGTCGTAGCTGTTGCCGCTGGACCACCGCCTCCGCCAGAAGGGATGACCTGGAATATGGTGCCACATTACCAGGCGGTTGATCGGCCAGCCAAAGATATTGTTGATTTCTTCGAAGAGCAAACAAATGTCCTCCTTTTGCAGCAGTAATGTAGCATGGACCCGCACATGAATATGTAGGTGTTGTAAAGTTCATATAATTGTGCCGGGTGTTTTTTGATACCTGTTATTGTGTAAACAACTTGCTAGCTTGTATGTTTTTCGAGTGTATTGTAATCTGTAGTCCCTTTTCGGTAGCCTGACGTATGTGCATCTCAGCACCTTACCAACTCATCAGGGGCGCTACAGCTAGGTTGGTTGTACCAAGGGTTCGACTGGTAGTGCGTCAGCTACTCAGGATACTGCGTTGTTCATGGAATGAGGTGTAAAGGGTGGCGCAGCCCTCGAGTGATATAATTGCAAGAAAAACAAAAAAACACAAAGTTTGGGGCACTTAGCTTTATTTATTCGCAGAATATCACGAGGTACAATGTATGTCTAAGTATCCTGGCTGAACATCCTTATTTGTAAAGTAAAAAACATCGGGTAGAAACAGCACAGTTGCACGATGTTCCAGGGATTGGAGTATGCGAATCCGCGCTCTAAATCTTTAAGGAGATAGGCGCCACCTGGGATTACTTCTATAATCACATAAGGTCCTTCCCAAGGGGACTCGAGCTTGAGGTTCCGTTGTTGCTTAAGTCGCATGACCAGATCTCCTTCGACGAAGGATCTAGGGTGTAGCTTTCTACTGTGGTAGTTGTAGAGATTCTGCTGGTAGATCGTGGATCTCTCTGCTGCAATTTCATGTGCTTTGTCGAGGAGGTCGACCGAGTCTTCAAGTGCGAGAGTTGATTCTGTCTCGCTGTATGCTACTACCCGCGGGGCTTTGTAGCACACTTCTGCGGGTAGTACCGCCTCGACACCGTGTACCATGAAGAACGGAGTGTAGCCTATGGCGCTGTTTGGAGTTGTGCGCAGGCTCCATAGTACTGATTGCAGCTCGTCGAGCCAGCACCCGGTATCTCTTTCGAGTGGTCAAAGGAGCCTTTTCTTGATCCCGCTGAAGATGAGGTCGTTGGCCTTTTCGACTTGACCGTTGGTTTGAGGGTGCACCACTGAGGCATAGGTGATGTTGATTCCCAGTTTTTGGCAGAAGCCCTGGAATTCATTTGAGATAAAGTTTGTTCCGTTGTTGGTGATGATGTTGTGCGGCACCCCGAATCGGAAGACGATGGTCTTGAAGAATTTAACGGTGCTGGCTCCTGATTGGTTTGTCACTGGCATGGCCTCAATCCACTTGGTGAATTTGTCGACTACGACGAGGAGGTAGACGTATCCTCTAGATGAAGACTTCTAGAGCTTGCTGACAATGTCGAGTCCCCATTGCACGAAAGGCCAAGCCATAGGTATTGGCCTGAGCTCCGCGCCAGGTGCGTGCGGCTTGTCCACAAATCATTGGCACACGTTGCAACGTTGGATGATGTCCTTAGCATCGCGCATTGCCATTGGCCAGTAGAATCCAGCTCGTAGAGCTTTGGCGACGAGGGCGTGACTGCCGGCGTGGTGCCCACAAGTGCCTTCGTGTATGTCGAGGAGGATGGCTCTTCCATCCCCCTTGGAGACGCACCGCTAAAGGACTCCTGTGATGTTGTGCTTGTATAGTTCGCCATTGATGAGGGCGAATGCCTTGGATCGGCGCGCTATATGACGCGCATCAGTCGGGTCATCTGGCAGCCTTTTACTGAGCAACTATGTAATGTATGGTTGCATCCAGGATGGCTCGATCATCATGACCTCCATGGGGCCTTCGAGTCCTGTGTCTGGCTCCATGTTGTCGAGTGCTGTTGGCTCGTTGGGTAGCATATCCCCCGAGTCCTTTGACATGTTGGTTTTATGCTTTGGAGCCTTTGGTTTGATAGAGCGCTGGCAGATGCGCTCTAAAAATACTCCGGGTGGCACTTGGGCACAGGTAGAGCCGATGTTGGCGAGTATGTCTGCCTCCTCGTTTCTCTTGTGGCCTACGTGTCGCATCTCGCAGCCGTCGAATTCACCCTCGAGTGTGTCGTAGAGGTCGCGGTAGGCGATCATGTTGTCGCTCAGGGCATCACACTCGTTCATTGTTTGGTTAGTTTGGAGTCGCCGTCGATAACGAGTCTCTTTGCGCCACAGGCTTTTGCCATGCGCATCCCGTGGAGCAAGGCTTCATATTCAGCTTAATTGTTGGAGGTCGTGAACTGCATTCATAGAATGTACCTCATCTTGTCACCTTGCAGCGACGTTAGGATGACGCCCGCGGTAGCTCCCTCCTTGCGCTTGGACCCATCGAAGTGTATTGTCCATAGATAGGACATGTATGGCTTGTCGGGGAGATGGTTTTCCATCCAGTGCACGAGGAAGTCTGGCCGAACTTTCGAATTGATCGCGTCTTGCTTCTCATATGTGATGTCTCGTGGGAACAACTCTATCCCCTAGAGCACGACTCATCCAGTGACGTCGGAATTGTTGAGTATGTGCCCGAGCCGGGCGTCGTTCACCACTACAATTGGGTGCTCCTGGAACTAGTGGCGCAGTTGCCTGGCTGTCATGAAGACACCATACACCAGTTTTTGATAATGCGGGTACCGCTGTTTTGTTAGCGTGAGCACCTCGCTGAGGTAGTAGACTGGGCATTGCACCCCATGGACCTTATTTTGTTTGGCTCGTTCCACTACGAGCATAGTGCTTACCACCTGGTTGGTGGCAGAGATGTATAGCAATAGCGGTTCATTTTCGGGAGGTGTTACCAACACCAGTGAGGTGGACAATAGACGCTTGAGGTCCTAGAATGCTTCTTGTGCTTCATCTATCCAGTCAAATTTATGAGCCTTGCGGAGAAGTTGGTAGAAGGGCAGTGCCTTTTCGCCGATTCGACTGATGAATCAACTGAGTGCCGCAATTCTCCCAGCCAGCCGTTGGACACCTTTTACATTCTTTGGCTTATCCATGGTCAGTATGGCCTTTATTTTCTTCGGGTTAGCCTTTATCCCTCTTGCGGAGATGAGGTACCTGAGCAGTTACCCAGATGGTATGCCGAAGGCACATTTTTCCGGATTAAGCTTGATCCGGTAGCGGTCGAGGTTATCGAAGGTCTCGCGGAGATCGTCGAGTAACGAGGATTCCTCCTTGGTTTTGACGATGATATCATCGACATAGACTTGGATGTTGCGACCAAGCTAGCTCTTGAGGCAGGCCTGCATACACCACTGGTAGGTGGCTCCTGCATTTTTTAGCCCGAAGGGAATCGTTGTGTATCAGAAGACACCAAAGGGCGTGACGAATGCCGTTTTCTCCTGGTCTTCATCCTTCATTCGAATCTGATGATAACCCGAGTAGGTGTCGAGGAAGCAGAGGCGCTCGCATCCCACGGTGGAGTCGATTATCTGATCGATCTGTGGCAACGGGAAGTGGTCCTTTGGGCAATGCTTGTTTAGGGAGGTGAAGTGCATGCACATCCGCAGGATATCCGTGTCTTTTTTAGGAATGAACACAGGATTTGCGACCCAGGTGCTTTCCCTATCTTGCGTATGAAATTAGCATCGAGGAGTCTGTTGACTTCCATACCGACCGCTTTTTCCCTTGTTTTAGACAGTCGCCGTATTGTTTGTTTGACTGGCCTTGGTTCAGGATTCACGTTGAGGGAGTGCTCAACGAATTCCTTGGGAAGATTTCCTAGCACTCACGAAGGCATGTCCGCTAGACACCAGGCAAAGATTTCCTAGCACTCACGGAGGAATTCGATGAGCACGAGTTCCTATGCAGAACTCAATTTATTAGCGATGAGGGCCATCTTGGTCGGGTCCATTGGGTGTACCTGGACTTTCTTGGTTTGCACCGACGTGTCGAAGGATTTGTCGGGTGAGATTGGTTTGCTTGGGGGAGGCAGACTGTTATCTGTCGACTCCTTCAACCTCGCTAGTTCCTCTTGCATGCCGAAAGACTAGGAAATTCTGTTGAATTCCCTACCACAGCTGTCGGATCTCTCGAAGCTTCTGTAACACCCCAATAATATTAATCAATATTATCAAGTTCTAATCACCCAAGTTTAGGGTTAACAAAAACTTTTATTATTAAATTGAATATGAGTGTATGTGTGATTTGCATTAGTGTATGAATGAGTGCAAATGCCATGTTTGATTGCTACAAATGATAAGGAATGGTTTAAAGATGAATACTACATCATCTAGGACAATTACAAACAAAATCCAAAGAAAGGAAATTCAAATATGAATAATATGATCAAATGGTCATTTTGACCAAAATTAACCACTAGACCACTTTGAGTGTTCCTAGTAAAAGATTGCTAATAGAAACTTTCTCAATTCTTTTCACCCCTTGCTAGACCAAGTAAAATTGAACCCAAGCCCACTTTAGAAACTATTTTCAAATCTATTTAAAGGACAATTCAAAATTGAATCAAGTGTATGTACTAAGATCACCATTTTTCAAAAAACCACTCAAATCAATTCACCTTGGCAAACCCAAGCAACCATAGACACTCAAGCATGTGATAAACACACTCACCAAAATTTAGCCAAAAATTCAAATCTTGTGTTCATGCGGCCATATGGTCGAGCACTTGGCAGACACAGGTTAAACCTTTCCTAACTTCTACTATTGTGAGAAGTAATTGATAAACCCTTTGTCCCCATTTCACTCCCCTAGTCTCCCCCAACACCTAGCAGCACAGGACACACATCCCCCTTTGCCGTTGCGCCAGTGCAGCACCGCCCGACGCTCACCGCGTTGGTCGACCATGGACAACTCGCCACAGCCAGTTCCGCCCTCTTCCATGATGTCCAGGAGATAGGCCACCGTCCACATCCACCCTCTGTCCACCCCTTGACCGCAGGCAAGCCGTGGACCACCCGAAAACCACCGCGCCCATTTCTCCGATGCCATGCCGAGAGAGCGCCAGAGCACCACAGCCGACCAGCGCACCCACGCCGCGCCTCGCCCTCTCCGCGCGTGCACACACTTGCCGTAACCCTAGCTATCCCCTAGACATGCCCGTTCACCGCCGCGTGGACAATAACCACTGTGCTCTGTCTCGAATGCCACCGCTCCCGCGTAGAGCACTGATCGTTCCCGACCAATCTCGACCGCCCCTTGCCACGCCATTAAGCGTGTGACGACTCCCCTGAAGCACCATGTCGACCCCTACCCCCAGCCACGTCGATAGCTCGCTGTATCGCCATCGCTGGAGGAGCCAAACCATGCCACAATGTCCCCATCATCGGTGTATAAAAAGAGGACACCCCAGCCTCAATTCTCCACACCATTCCATTCCCCACTCCTCACAGAACCTCCCACACCTCTCCCTGGAGCAAGGCGAGCACCACATCACCGGAATTTCACCGAAGCCCGCCGCTGCGGAGGACAAGAGGAACCAGAGCTAGGAGCCGCCCCAGGAGCCGCCGTGACCACCGTTCGAACCACCGCTGTCTACAACATCGTTCGCCTCCATCATCGACCCTAGCTAGAGCCCTGGTGATCCCCCACATACCCCCACCGTCACTTTAGAGTTTGTTTCTCGCCGGAGACGACAAACCACAACCGTAGATCCTAGTGTAATCGCACGACCCAGATTGAAACATACCGTTTCGGGTTAAATGAGCGACTGACTAGTGGGACCCCCCTGTCAGCAGCCCGCTACGCCAGCGCAGTGCAGCTAGGCCGGCCCGTTTACTTTTCCGCGCAAGCCTGTTGATTCAAATAGGATTTTTCCAATTTAGTTAAAACTAAATTTTGTCAGTAGATTCAAAAATCAATTCAAAGAGGTTCACTGAACCAAAATACATGATTCCAATTTTGTTAGAAAGATATTCAAATTATCTATCCAAGCCCGTTGGATTCAAACCATTTGAAAGTATAGATCACCTATACCAAAAATAACAAGACAGAGACTTTTCAAACTTCAATCATTTTTCAAAAATCAACCATAAATGCTTTTGAGTTGATTCCAACTCTCAAAAATCACATTTGATATGATATTTCTGAATATGTAAAAATATTTAGGTTTACATGCAGTGATATTGGACTAGTACCAAAAGAATGTTATCTAGGCATTTCTAGTCACTTTAATTGTATTAAATAGTAATTTTAAACTTTATAAATTATGACCACCACTTTAAATCACATTCCCAAGTATTATAACATGTGGTGATGACATGTGTCAACATGATCCCTTATTTTAATTGGAGAATATTAAATCTTAAGAATTTTTCAGTCAGTAGAAATTACTTTTCTAAAATAAGATAAATAAGACTAGGTCTTTATTTCATATGATGTTTGTGATGATGCTAGATCATCAAGTGTGAGTCTTAGTGTGCTAAATAGAAGTAGTTAAGTATTGTTTGGTGATTGTGTAACTCGTATTCATTTATAGACGCTAGTACCGACCCGGGATACGAGGAGGAGGAGTACTACAAAGACGAAGAAGAAAACTTCAACCACTCCAATACTCAAGGCAAGCCTAACACTACAACTTAAGTATGCAAGCCATCCTTGCAATATAACCTATGCAAGATGCATTAGGCATGCTTTGGTTATACAACCTTGATTATACCAATCCTAAGTTTTACTTGCAAGCTTTGTTCCTTTACTTTTACCAAAGTTCTTTACCTTTAGTTATTGATTTGTGAGTATTGGACAAATATGATAGATACCATAAAGAGTATAAAACTAGGCCTAACTAGTTATACTTAGATGTCATCAAAATGCATAAAACTAGAGTTGGATAGTTACAATTGATTAGCACCCCTCATTAGTGAATACCCTCAACCTTAGTGGCTAGTGCTAAGCATAAAAGTTGATCACTTTATATGGGAATACTTGGTGAAAATGATTATGAAAACCTTGGAATGATGACTCATTCTCTTGAAATGTTTTGACATTTTGAGAAACATAAGGATTGATGATGAAAATGTTGAGGCATGATCCTTGGCCCTTTATATAAACTGATGGTTGGGTTCGGATGCAATACCATTCCAATTTTACCGTACAACCACAATACCTGAATTGGGTAGGGCTTAACTAGAAGTTTATATGCCTTAGTATGGGTTCCCTTGCGGAAGAGGTTGAGCTGAGGCTATCTCGTGATGAATGTCCACCTATGCAGTGCCTAGGATGGTAGATGGCCATGGCTGGGAGGCCAAGATCATAGGGAAGGTGCCTATACTAGAGATTGTAATTGAAAGGTTATGATTGATTATCCGCATACTAAGTATGATGATTCAGGGTTATCCCTGACGGATGTATCAAATTTCGTGGTGAAAGTGTACCACCTCTGCAGAGTGTCAAACTATTCGAATAGCCGCGTCCGCGGTTATGGACAGTTGGAGTGGCCATACTGTTCCGTTGTCAGATGTTTTCCAAAATGACTTGTGAATTGAACTATGACTTTGACTTGACGACAACATCATTGTGGACATGAAAACTAGGTTCCCACATAAGTGATGTAGAACATTAAATTAGTTTCTTTACTTCTAAACTCAGTATGAGATAAACCTGGCTTTTTGCAAATAAACCTAGAGCTTAAGATTCCTACTAGAACTACCTTACTTGTTAGTGATAGTTTGTGAATACTTAAAGAGTACTCATGGCTTTGTCCCTGGCTATTCCCGTGGCCAGACTATGAGGAGGACTACCAGGAGGATGGACAACAGGAGGTCTATGACAACTAGGATCATCTCCCATCGTTAGCATTGCCTGTGACTCTGAAGATGGAGCCCCTACTACGTTTATTTTCCACTGCTTGATTTGTATTAAGACTAGATCATGAGATCCTTTATTTGTAAGACCTTTACTATGGTTTGTAATGGATGATGTACTGTGGTACCAATTCTGTTATGTCTCGCAAAAATGGTAATCCTGGGATTGCGATGTATGGCATAACATGCATCTGGGATTAAAAATCCGGGTGTTGACAAGTTAGTATCAGATCCATCATGACCATAGGATACCCTAGTTAGAATGGACGTCTGAACAAAAAATTGGTTTCAAAACAAAAGAAGTGAGTATTTATGAAAACCTATTCCCACTCTTATCCTTGAGATTCTTTCAAAAAGATTCATGTTACTCAAAAATTCTTGCAATTCTACATAAAAAATTGACACACTTACCTCACTAACTTGCTCACCCTAAATTCTTATAGATGGAGGTCCAGTATTGCAAGTTCTACCAGCTGGGCAACGGAGGCCACCTGATATTTGAGAGGGATCTAGATGCACTCGCAGAATACCTTGAGCGCCCGCACCCGGAGTTCTTCAGGGCACAACTCAATGATCATGTAGGAGGAGATCTACAATGGCTGATAGTTGCAGATATCAGAGGCAAGATGGAAGCACCCACTTCGGAGAAGATCCAATTCATCTTGAGGGAGAACAACTGGCTAGACAGATTAGCCCGGGCTATGCATGAAGCTCTTGCCCGTCTGTGTGGACAAAACATCAACCAAATCCAGGGAACTTGCTTTTCTCACTACGCAAGGAGTGATTCTATGGGAATGCCCTTGGAGATGCCAGGACACCCAGAGCTGAAGCACCAGGTGGATAATCTCGACTTCATGTTGTATGATAGACAGAAAGAGTTGGACAATGCTCGCGCCTACGCCAACCATAACCATGCCATTGCCGTCAAGAAGGACCAAACCCTCGCAATCCTCGCCAAGGAGCGCCAATCACTACGTCGTCAGCGTGACAAGAAGGATCACATCATCGATCGTCTTTGTAAGAAGGTGGCCACTCTCGAGAAGACCATCCGTGAATAGGAGATCCAGCTTGAAGCGAAGGAGGAGGAAGGTGAAGATATCTAGGGAGATCTCTACTCTTACCTCAGTGATGATGACGACTACCTGGAGGATGATGCCATGGAGTTCCACACTGATGATGATTCTGACTTCATTGATGATGATTAGATGCAGTTGAGCACTACGATAGGAATGAGTTGTACTGGTCCCACTGTATCGTAGTTTCACAGAATGGTTCTTAAAACCACATGTTTTCTATTTGTGTTGTGGTGTGTGTTTGTATTATGTGATTTGAATGAATGAATGAGAGAAAGTTGTTAGTTTGCAAAAACCTAAGTCAAACTAAAAGTTTAAAGCTTTTGAAACAAAACCATGAACCTTAGAGATTCCCCTCTTATCTCATTATCTATCTCAATCTTCAGATGACTCACGGAAATCTCGGAGGAAGCAGTTCATCTCAGGACCCAATGCTACAGATTCTACAAATGTTAGTTTCTGTCCGTGAAGCTAGTAGAGCCGAACGTCAAGCTAACTTAGCAACTCTTCAACAGATAGCTCAGATGGCCCACAATAATCAAGGCCACGAAAACCAAGATAACCATGGATCCAAGCTCAAGAACTTTCAGAATACCAACCCACCTATATTTAGTAAGTCTGAGGATCCCTTAGATGCTGATGACTGGCTGCAAACCATGGAGAACAGTTTGGAGGTCACAAGAGTTGAAGCCAATGAAAAAAGTACTGTTTTCTACCCATTATCTGGCAGGAGATGCAAGATCCTGGTGGAATAGCACTCGTACCATGAAGAAGGGCAAACGATGACTTGGGAAGCATTCAAGATCAAGTTCGGCCAGACCCATGTGCCCCAAGGTTTGGTCACTAGGATGAGGGATGAGTTCAGGGAATTGAAGCAAGGGAGAATGACTGTGGTGGAATACCGTGACAAATTCTTATCCTTGGCTAGGTATGCCTCTGATGAGATTAACACAGAAGCACAGAAGAAGGAAAGGTTCCTAAATGGATTACATGATGAGATGCAGACGGTGTTAGTCAACATTCATTTTGTGGATCTAGAAGAACTAGTGGACTCTGCTATCCAGATGGAAGGGAAGATCAACCAAGCCAATGACAACCGCAAGCGTCGCATGATGCACCAGCCTGGATCCCACCATACCCAGAAGTATTGCCCCTACCCGTCTGCAGGATATGCCCCAAGAAACAACAGACCCCCTATGTCTCGTCCAAACTATCCCAATTGTAGCAGAGGAAACTTGAAGTCTGGAGGAAACCACAACAATAACCCCGGCAACTCCAATAACTTCAATCGTGCACCGCCCAAGTCCAACAACAACAACACCACCAACAACAATACTGCCCCAAGGACTGGAAGCAATGTTGTGCCTATTGTAGGAAAAGACAAGTCCTAGATTATATGCTTTGAATGCGGAGTCAAGGGTCACTACTCCAACGAGTGCCCCAAGAAGCTTGCAGCAACCACCAATGTGAATGGACCCGCTCAGCAGCATCGCCGTGTTCATCCTGGAAGGAGATTTGCCCCAGGGAACTCGCTCAACCGCAATGGCCGTCTGTTCCACATGAATGCTGAAGAAGCTCAGGAAGCGCCAGATGTCGTGTTGGGTATGTTTTCTGTTAACTCAGTACTTGCAAGAGTGTTGTTTGATTCTGGAGCATTGCACTCGTTTGTTACAGAAGAATTTGCATGCACTAGTAAGATTCAACCAACAAAATTGAAGCATGTTATGATAGTTTAAATACCTGGTTCAACCACCAAAGCTAGAAAAGTTTGCAAGGATGTACCTATCAGAATCCATGGAATATATTTTTATGCTAATCTAATAGTACTTGGAACCAAAGGTTTGGAAGTAGTACTAGGAATGGATTGGATGTTGAAACATAAAGGATTAATTGACTGTGCCAAGAAAGTCATAACCATGACTAATAGCACTGGAGTATCAGTAGAGCATGTATATGAGAATCTACCCCGTCAATTCAAATGCATCAAGAGTCTAGCCCAACCAACCCTAGACCAAGTCAGAGTAGTCTATGAATACCCCGACGCATTCCTAGATGAATTGCCTGGTATGCCCCCAGATCGGGATATCGAGTTCATCATTGAACTAATTCCTAGAACTGGACCCATAGCTCAAAGACCTTATAGTATGAACCCATATGAATTAGTGGAGATGCTATGCTGGAGAAAGGTCAGATTCAACCAAGCGCATTGCCATGGAGATCGCTATTTTGTTTGTAGATAAGAAAGATGGAGGTAACCGTTTGTGTACGGATTACCGGGAGCTGAATGATGTCACCATCAAGAACAAGTACCCACTGCCGAAGATAGAGGATCTATTTGACCAGTTGACCGGTGCCAGAGTGTTTTCTAAGATTGATCTTAGAACTGGTTATCATCAACTCAAGATTCATGCAACGGATATCCCAAAGACCGCCTTTACCACCAGATATGGATTGTATGAGTACACTGTCATGTCTTTTGGATTAACCAATGCCCCCGCTTGTTTCATGAATCTCATGAATAAGATTTTTATGAACTTCCTGAATAAGTTTGTCATTGTTTTTATCGATGATATTCTGATCTATTCCAAGTCAGAAGAAGACCATGAGCTACACCTGAGAACCATCCTTGACACCCTTAGAGAACATCAGTTGTATGCCAAGTTTAGAAAATGTGAGTTCTGGTTGAAGGAAGTAGCATTCCTAGGACATATTGTGTCGGCAGGAGGAGTTGCTGTCGATCTCTCCAAGATCAAAGATGTCAAAGAATGGAAAGCCCAAACCACTCAAACCCAAGTCCGCGCATTTCTCGAATTAGCAGGATATTACCACAAGTTCATTGAAGGATTTTAGAGCATCGCTAGACTAATGACCCAATTGTCGAAGAAAGATAAGAAGTTTGAATGAACGGACAAATGTGAAGCAAGTTTTCAAGAGCTCAAGAAGAGATTGATTTTAGCCCCAATTCTGGTTATGCCGGATATCAAGAAGCCTTTTGATGTGTATTGTGATGCATCCAAGATTGGTCTCGGATGTGTGTTGATGCAAGAAGGAAAAGTCATATCATATATGTTTAGACAATTGAAGCAACATGAGCAAAACTACCCTACCCATGACCTTGAGCTAGCAGCCGTAGTTTTAGCCTTGAAGACATGGCGTCATTACCTTATGGGTAACCGCTGTGAGATTTATTCGGATCACAAGAGTCTAAATTATATCTTCACCCAGAAGGAGCTGAATATGAGGCAAAGGAGATGGATAGAGTTAATCAAGGATTATGACCTTACCATTCACTATCACCCCGGCAAAGCCAATGTGCTAGCAGATGCTCTTAGCAGGCTGCCATGTAGATTAGACACCATGATTAAAGAAGCCTAGCCAAGTTTGCATGAAGAGTTGGAGTAGTTTAGAACGGAGCTAGTTAGCAAAGGTTTTTTAGCTAGCATAGAACTTCAACCCACTTTGATCTGTCATATCAAGGAAGCCCAGAAAGGAAATGCAAGTATCGACGGAATCAAGCATTGTATCGGTACAGGGAAGGTACCCAGATTCACCGAAGATGAAGGAGTTTTGTGGTACAAAGGACGTATCTGTGTACCAGCAGATTTTGAGTTGAAACAAGTTATCATGCAAGAAGCTCATGATACTCTTTATTCTATCCATCCCGGAGGGACAAAGATGTATCAGGATTTGAAGGAGCAATTTTGGTGGCACAAGATGAAGAGCGAAATCGGAAGCTACATAGCCAAGTGTGATATCTGTCAGAGAGCCAAAGCGGAACATCAGCGACCCGCTGGACTTTTGCAACCATTGTAGATTCCAGAATGGAAATGGGATTCTGTCGGAATGGATTTCTTCGCCAGTTTGCCTACTTCTAGTAGGGGAAATGACTCTATTTGGGTCATAGTTGATAGACTGTCTAAGGTAGCCCATTTTATACATGTCAAGACCACCTACCAGAGTTAGAAGCTAGCAGAGCTGTACATTGCTAGAATCATCAGTTTGCATGGAACCCCTAAGAGCATAGTATCGGATCGAGGAACCCAGTTTACCTCAAGATTTTGGTAGAAACTCCAAGAAGGATTAGGAACCAAGCTGAACTTCAGCACAACTTATCACCCGCAAACCGATGGACAAACTAAAAGAGTTAACCAAATATTAGAAGATATGTTGAGAGCTTGTGTGCTAGAGTATGGATCAAAATGGGAAGATTGTTTGCCTTTCGCCGAATTCTCATATAACAATAGTTATCAAGCCAGTTTGCAAATGGCCCCATTTGAATTTCTATATGGAAGGAAGTGCCCCACCCCCTTGAATTGGTCGCAAGTAGGAGAAAGTCAGATTTTTGGACCCGACATCCTACGAGAAGACGAAGAGAAGGTTCACAAAGTCCGTGAACACCTCAAGACCGCCCAATCTAGACAAAAGAGTTATGCTGACAAAAGACGTCGAGACCTGACCTTCAATGTCGGAGATTTTGTGTATATCAAAGTATCACCCTTGAAAGGAATGCAACGTTTTCGTCTGAAAGGGAAGTTAGCCCCCAGATATATTAGACCCTTTAAAATTTTGAATCGCCAAGGAGAAGTATCATATAAACTAGAACTGCCAGAGGAGATGGCATCCATACATGAAGTGTTCCATATCTTATTACTTCGCAAATGCCTAGAAGTTCCAGAGAAGACCGAAGTTTTCAAGAACATCGATCACCGAGCCATAGATATCAATAAGGATCTGACGTATCGTGAAGTGCCCATCCATATATTGGAAGAAGCTTTTAGAACCACCAGGACCCGGAGTATCAAGTTTCTCAAGATCCAGTAGAGCAACCATACTGAAGAAGAAGCTACTTGGGAGCGAGAAGATTACATTAGGACTGAGTTTCCAAATCTCTTTAGTTCCTAGTTTTTCTTAAATCTTGGGATGAGATTTTTCTTAAGGAGGGAAGGTTTGTAACACCCCAAAAATATTAATCAAGATTATCAAGTTCTAATCACCCAAGATTAGGGTTAACAAAAACTTTTATTATTAAATTGAATATGAGTGTATGTGTGATTTGCATTAGTGTATGAATGAGTGCAAATGCCATGTTTGATTGCTACAAATGATAAGGAATGGTTTAAATATGAATACTACATCATCTAGGCCAATTACAAACAAAATCCAAAGAAAGGAAATTCAAATATGAATCATATGATCAAATGGTCATTTTGACCAAAATTAACCACTAGACCACTTTGAGTGTTCCTAGTAAAAGATTGCTAATAGGATCCTAGTTGTCGTAGCCGTCCTGCTGTCCTCCTTCAAGGTAGTCCTCCTCATAGTCTAGCCACGGGAATATCCAGGGACAAAAGCCATGAGTACTCTTTATGTACTCGCAAACTACCACTCACAAGTAAGATAGTTCTAGGAGGAAATGCTAAATTCTAAGTTTATTTGTAAAGATAGGTTTGAAACCTAGGTCAGAAACAAAGAAAGATAAAATAAAGTTTGAAAACACCTAAGTGGGAACTTAGTTGTCATAGTCACAACTCTGTTGTGGTCAAGTCAAGTCACAATTCATTTCATAAGTCATTTTGAAAACATCTGACAACAGAACAGTATGGTCACTCCAACTATCCATAACCGCGGATGCGGCTATTCTAATAGTTTGACACTCTGCAAAGGTGGTACACTTTCACCACAAGATTCGATACATCTGTTAGGGATAACCCTGAATCATCATACCTGGTATGCAGATAATCAAACATAACCTTTCCTTTACACACTATAGTATAAGCACCTCTCCTATGAGTATGGCCTCCCAGCCATGACCATTTGTCATCCTAGGCACGGCATAGGTGGGAAACATTGAGAGGTAGCCTCAGCTCAAACCTCTCCCGTGAGGGAACTAATACTAGTGCATATAAACTTCTGGGTAAGCCTTACCTAATTCAGGTATTGTGGTTGTACGGTAAAATTGGAATGGTATCGCATCTGAACTCAACCATCAGTTTTTATAAAAGGGCTAAGGCTCATGCCTTAACATTTTCATCATCATCATAAACCATTTGTGTTTATCAACACATGTCAAAACATCTCAATAGAATGACTCATCATTCCAAGGTTTTCACAAGTCATTTTCACCAAGTATTCCCATCGAAGGTAAATCAAGTTTTGGTTTAGCTCCAACTACTAAGTTAAGAGTGTTGACTAATGTGGGATGCTAATGTCAATATCATGCCATGGAATGACATCTAAGTCTAACTAGATAGGTCAAGTTTTATACTCTTTATGCTACCTTTAAACAAAGTAGAGGACTTTGGTAAAGTAAAGAAAGTAAAGCTTGTAAATAAAACTTGGAGTAGGTATAAGTCAAAGGGGTAAAACCAGGCATGCCTATTGCATCTTGCTTAATTTATCTAGCTTGCAAGGTTTAGCTTGCATTGTTAATGATGTCTTGCCTTGTGTAGTGCAGTGGTTGAAATTCTCTTCCTCCTCCTCTTGGTAGAACTCCTCCTCCTTGAAGACTTGGTCAATTCTATCGTCTATAAATACATATGGAATACACAATCACCAAACAATACTTAACTAGTCTACTTAGCACACTAAGGCACACATTTGATGATCTAGTATCATCACAAACATCACAAGGTTTAATGAACTAGCTTCATTCTTTTTATTTGAGAAAAGTAATTTCTACTCATTGAAATTAACTAAGATTTAATATTCTCTAATTAAAATATGGGATCATGTGGACACATGTCATCACCACACATTCTAACATATGGGAATGTGATTTAAAGGTGGGATCACATTTTAATATGTTTAAGTTTAATAATTAATGATTTAAAGTGACTAGAAATGCCTATATAGCATTATTTTGGTACTAGTCCAAAGTCACTGCATGCAAACCTTAATATTATTAGATATTCAGATAGGTATGGTTAAATTTGATTTTTGAGAGTTGGAATCAACTCAAAAGCTATTATGGTTGATTTTAGAAAAAAGTTTGAATGTGAAAAAGCTTCTGTATTGTTATTTTTACTAGGAGATATCTCTAACTCTAAATGATTTAAATCCAATGGGCTTGGATAGAGATTTTCATTACACTTCCAACAAAATTGGAATCACTCAATTTAGATTTGTAATACCCTATGAATTGAATTTCAAACTAAGGGAGAGAATTAAGTTTCAGCTAAAATAGAAAAATCCTAATTTGAATTAACTGGGTCGCGCGGGAAACTAATTGGGCCGGCCCAGATTCATTCCGCGGCGCTGAGGACTGCTGACAGGGGGTTCCCGCCTATTAGTGGCTCATTACACGCGAAGCGGTACAGGGCGAGCTAGACCGTAGGATTAGAATGCAGATTTACGGCTGGGGCTTATCATCGACGACGAACTCGTCCCCGGTGAGGCTGAACCCTAGCGGCTCGGTGGGGGTGCAGTGGGGACGTACCGAGGCTCCAGCTAGTGCAGCGAGGCAAGCAAACGAGCAAGACGCCGACGGCGAGCTCAGGCAAAGTCGCAGCAGAGGCTGGGGTGGACGAAATCAACAGCAACATCTCCTCCTCTGATGCGGCGGTGTCCGGCTCAATTCCAGCGAGAGGCTGCTCGAGCTGCTCTGGCGAGAGGTAGGGAAGGACTTGGGATGAGAGGGGAGTGGAATTCTATGGCAATTAAGGCTGGGGAAGGCCTCCTTATATAGGCTCGAGGAGGGGACCGAAGGGGCGACAGCGAGCTCGTCGGTGACGACGATACAGAGTGTTATCGGCATGGGTGGCATAAGCGGACGGTGGCTTGCCTCCTGGCGGTCCTCTACGGCCTTATGGCGATGCTAGGGGCGGTGGCTAACGGGAAGGAGCGTCGCGTGCTCTAGGAGACAGGGGCGGTGCTTGACAGGGTTCCTGGCGACTGTGGGTCCCGTGGCGGTGCACGACCGTGTCTGGTGGGGTGAGGGGGTCGAGGCGGAGTGGCGCGCATGGTCTATGGTCGAGGCACGGTCTGTGGCGTGCTGGCGGTGATGGCACTCTGGCGTCCTCTGGCGCGGCGTAGAGAGGATAGTGCGGCGCTGCTCGGGGTGGTCCAGGGGCTGGCAGTGATCGTGGGGTGGACCGTGGACGGCGGTGAGGAGAATATCATTTTGCGGCCCGAAAGTTGGGGTGTCCAGGCAACGCGGTACCCGAGTTCCCTGAAATCATCCGCGATGACTACAGTTGGCGTGCCAAATACTCAGAGGGTCTTTTTTGGCATGAATTCAACTTTATGTTTCAATACAAAAAATCAGGCTAATGGTCGTCAAGTTGCCCCCCCTATCAGTTCTCGCCGTTATGTCGCTCTTGTCGCTCCCGTCGCTTAGGTGTCAATTAGGCTTGCAGCGTTGGCGCCTGCATCCATTACGCATCTTCTTCTTCCCCGGAGCGGCAATCTGTGGGGCGTCGCAGCCATGGCGTGGAGCTGGGACGTGGACGAACCTGCTCGTCCCAGCTCTCTTCTTCCCTAGAGCAACAATCTGTGGTCGCGGCCATGGCGCAGAGCTGGGAAGTGACGAAGCTGCTCGGCCCTGCTCTCCTCCCCATCCCGAGTCGGAGCTCGCCCTCACCATGGACGCACCCATGGCATGGTCGGGGACGAGAATTGGTTCCCGGTGCAATCTATCACCTTGTCGACCATGCTCGGTTCTGTTTTCCTCCTCTAGAATCTGAGCTCGCTGTCGCTGTGGTTGCACCCGCACCAATTCTGCTACCTCTGCCGAGGTCTCTGTGGTAGCTCCAGTTCTAGGGCTCTCCAAGTTCTGCCATGTTAGGCCTGTAAGTGTTGTTGTATGTTAAACTAGCAAATCTCTTTTGTTCAAATCTCTTGGGATGTACCAACTTCATTGTGTTTAATTATGAAAGACAAAATATAAATGACTTCTCTCAATTTCTCGCATAGAAAAATGCACAGCTAATTTCATATTCTCGCAGGAACTGGCCCCACTTGTTGAACCGGTGGCACTGCCACGATCTCCACGTAACCACGGTGAGTTCTCGAACTGAAAGTTGCAGTTACCACGTTTCTTCTATAGTCATTCCTCTTCTTCAGTCATTCCTCTGCAGTTTTTCCTGGGCGCTTCTTCTTCCTCTGTTTTGGAACCGTCGGTTCATCTTCTTCTTCCTCTCGCAGGCAGTTCCTTGCAGGCAGTTCCTTTCACCCATTTCCTTGCAGGCATGGACGATGGGAAACGCACAACAGAGACCCACTTGGTCCCTGCCCATGGCACCACGACTTTGACAGTGGTGTACACAAATGATGAAGCGACTATGGAGACAACTCTCGCCAGGTTTGAGCAATTGCTTGAGAAAGAGAAGCACAAGTTTGTGGGGCTAGACTTGGAGTACACCCGTGCAAATAAGCAAAAAAATCCTCCACGAGAGATCGCTGTTGTGCAAATCACCATACATGAGGAGGTCCTTGTTTACCACTTCTGCAGGTATGTGAAATTTAAATTTGAGATCACCACTTCTGCATCCCTTGTTCCCTTACATCCCTAGAACCATCTAAGTGCAGGAGTAAACCAACTGAGATGTGTTGTCCGACTCTGGTCGAGTTCTTGTGTAGGAAAGGGATAACTTTCACTAGCGTGGATATCACAAATGACACAATTATGCTTTCTCGTGCGTTGATAAAAATCCCAGAGGGGAACCACATCGACATCCAAAATTTGTACAAGATCAAATCATACCCAGCGAAGGATGGCATGGGTGATCTGGCAGCGGAAATCATCGATAAATCCTATGAAAAACTGAAGAAATTGAAGTGACTCGATCACGACTACTGGGAGTGGAAGCCGATGAGCCAGGTGCACCTCGAGTATGCAGCCAGAGACGCCTACATGGCGTACGAGTTGTACAGTAAGCTCATTACCATGAAACATGGGATGGTTAAGGCGGGGTTTTTTGCGAGAGAGCTATGCCCTGGTTGCAAGCTAGACCAGGAGAAGAAGCGCGAGGAGGACAGAAAGCGGTTTCAGGACGAGCAGGGATCTTGGGACGGTGGCGACATCCAGCGGCTGAAGGGGAAGCAAGTCAAGGACGACAACAAGTGGTGGTGATACATTATGTGTTTGAACTAGATTTTAGTTTCTAGTTTATTATGTGTGTGATACATTTAGTTACTTCAATACAAATTTTTGACCAATTTAACTTGTTGATGTATTTCTTGAAAATTATAATATAATCGAGCACTAGAAATATTTTTATTGTGCATGAGCATGATCAGTAAATATAATTGAACACTAGAAAATTTAAGGCACTCCATAGAAAGGATTAGATTAATATATAAGGTTCACCAGAGACACCACGGATATATTGTCTTACATGCCACACACAGGTAATAATTAACTAGAACAAAATAAAAGCAGGGGCTGCAGCAGGAGGCCGGGATACGAAGACGCCTAGCAGGGCAGGGGTTTATCAGCAGGAGGCAGCGACAACCTAGTCGATGGGATACAGGCTAGTCCTGACATACTCCCGGAGGAATTTGCCGTAGGCTACGTGCCACGCCAAGGTAATCGGCCTATGGCTTCTGCCTCTGCCTCTGCCAACGCCCTCCGCGTGCTGGATCATGCTATTGAGGTCCACGTTGATTGCTCTGCCACAGAATGGGCAAAACAGTCTCCCCCTAAGGTGGAAACGGATTATCCCACACCGTAACTGCCTCAGCACGTAGCGGCTCTTGTTGTCCCTGGATACCTTGCTATCGTCCACTTCATCATCATCCTCCTGTTGATTTTTAAGAACATAACTTAGAACTCGTACATATGATTGAATTGTATTACAACTCAAGAATTGACAACATGTATATGTAAGACAATATATCTGTGGAAATCAAAGATAAGGCATCTCAGCAATAGTTTGATCGGTTCATATATCATTTCATCTCAACACAATGACAAATAATTGCATCAGATTGCGGCCTCATAAGTTTCTTCAGGGATGGAGTCAGCGAACCAAGTAACAATTGCACAACCTGTAATGTTGTTGTACATCGCCCCAGGTTCACTAACTCATCCCTGAAAAAATCTGACACCAATGTGTCTGCCTCTCTTTTGGGACAAATTTGAATCATTGGCCACAATAAGAAATTGAAATGTAATCATACAAAACATTATTAAGGGATATACATAGTCAGGTATAAAAACAAGCCTAAATCTTGTAATTATAAATAAAAAACCAAACAATTAATCTTCAGGTGCATGTTAAAAATACTTATGATCAAAACCATTATATACATATGCATCATACCAATCATTAAAAGATCAGAAACAATTCAAGGATCATATATGTAGTTCCGTATGAGAATAAATCTAGGGCCTCATAATTTGTTTCATAGATGGAGTTGGCGAACCAAAGTACCAACAGCACAACCTATATTGTTTGTGTGCATTGCTGCCTCAGGTTCACCAACCCATCCCTAAAACACGACACCATCATACGTGTCTCCCCTTGAACTCTTTTGGGGCAAATTTCAATCATCGTCCTCGGTGACAAACTAAAATGTAATTCTTATACACTATGAATGCATGGAATAGATAATTCGAATATCATAGTTCTATGAATGTAGAATAAAGATTGCGGCCTCATAAGTTTATTCAGGGACGGCGTGAGTGAACCAAGTAACAATTGCACAGCCTGTATTGTTGTTGTACATCGCCCCAGGTTCACTAACTCGTCCCTAAAAAAATCTGACACCAATGTGTCTGCCTCTCTTTTGGGGCAAATTTGAATCATTGGCCACAATAAGAAATTGAAATGTAATCTTACAAAACATTATTTAGGGATATACATAGTTGGGTGCAAAACAAGCCTAAATATTGTAATTATAAATAAAAAACCAAACAATTAATCTTCACGTGCATGTTAAAAATACCTATGATCAAAACCATTCATATACATTTGCATCATACCAATCATTAAAAGATCAGAAACAATTCAAGGATCATATATGTAGTTCCGCATGAGAATAAATCTATGGCCTCAAAATTTGTTTTAGAGATGGAGTTGGAGAACCAAAGTACCAACAGCACAACATATATTGTTTATGTGCATTGCTGCCTCAGGTTCACCAACCCATCCCTAAAACACGACACCGTCATACGTGTCTCCCCTTGAACTCTTTTGGGGCAAATTTCAATCATCGGCCTCGGTGACAAACTAAAATGTAATTCTTATACACTGAATGCATGGAATAGGTAATTCGAATATCATAGTTCTATGAATGTAGAATAAAGATTAAGGCCTCATAAGTTTCTACAGGGATGGCGTAAGTGAACTAAGTAACAATTGCACAGCCTATATTGTTCTTGTACATCGCCCCAGGTTCACTAACTCGTCCCTGAAAAAATCTGACACCAATATGTCTGCCTCTCTTTTGGGGAAAATTTGAATCATTGGCCACAATAAGAAATTGAAATGTAATCGTACAAAACATTATTCAGGGATATACATAGTCAGGTACAAAAACAAGCCTAAATATTGTAATTATAAATAAAAACCAAACAATTAATATTCAGTTACATGTTAAAAATACCTATGATCAAAACCATTCATATACATATGCATCATACCAATCATTGAAAGATCAGAAACAATTCAAGGATCATATATGTAGTTCCATATGAGAATAAATCTAGGGCCTCAAAATTTGTTTCAGAGATGGAGTTGGGGAACCAAAGTACCAACAACACAACCTATATTGTTTGTGTGCATTGCTGCCTCAGGTTCACCAACCCATCCCTAAAACACGACACCATCATACGTGTCTCCACTTGAACTCTTTTGGGGCAAATTTCAATCATCAGCCTCGGTGACAAACTAAAATGTAATTCTTATACACTATGAATGCATGGAATAGATAATTCAAATATCATAGTTCTATGAATGTAGAATAAAGATTGCAGCATCATAAGTTTCTACAGAGATGGCGTAAGCGAACCAAGTAACAATTGCACAACTTATATTGATCTTGTACATGGCCCCAGGTTTGCTCACTCATCCCTGTAAAAATTTGACACCAATGTGTCTGCCTCTCTTTGGAACAAATTTGAATCAATGGCCACAATAAGAAATTGAAATGTAATCATACCAAACAATATTCAGGAATATACAAATGCATCATACAACACATTCATAAATCAGAAACAATAAAAATATTATATATTTAGGTTCCATATGAGAGAAAAAATTAGGGCCTCATTTTTTTCAGCGATGGAGTCGGAGAACCAAAATACCAACAGCACAACCTATATTGTTTATGTGCATTGCTGCCTCAGGGCCACTAACCATCCCTAAGAAAACGAGACCATTAGATGCCCTTGCACTATTTTGGGGCAAAATTGAACCATTGGGCTCAGTAAGGAATAGAAATGTAATGTTATAGGCCTGCTATGTATCGAAATCAACACTCAACTAGCAAACTCAACTAGATGGCAGATGAGCAGATTGGGGTTTTGTGACTAGACGGATTGGGGTTTTGTGACTAGATGGCAGATGCATCAATCAACTAATCGAATCATATATATACTACCCTACTTCAAGAGCAAAAGAATCTGTACACGATTGAGCAAATCCTATGTATGAATAGTGAAAACTATGGCTGCGACTAGAAAAGCTAGCAATGTAGTACCTTGGACTCCTCATCAGGGACCTCCTCCTCGAACTCATCATTCTCTGCGATTGCGTCGAAGATTTCTTGAACGGCGATGGGGTCGTCGATGTAGATCACCGGATTGCCTCCGCCTGCCGCTTGCCCCCCATCCAGATCTGCCGCTGGCACCATGATGTTGTTGGCCACCTGCTGCTCGGCGGCGACGGCTACTGCCTGATGCTCGGCAGGGATGGCTACCACCTGCTGCTCGGTGGTGACGGCTACCAACTGTTTATCGGTGGCGACGGCTACCACCTGCTGCTCGGCGGCGACGGCTACTGGCTGGACGGATGAGTTCGCACCCTCGACGGTGCGCCGACGAGCGGCGTTCGTGCCCGGAGAAGACGCCTCCGTCTGCTTGGCGACGACTGAGCCATCTGCTGCTGCGCCTTAAACTGGCTTCACCTCCGGATCTTCTCCACGCGTATGCTTCATGGCGCACCAAGGGAAGGAGGTAGTACAAACAAGGGAGCTTCATCGCGTGCGGCAGGTGTAGATTGGGGTCTTGGGACTAGACAGACTGGGGGGAAACGACACGAGCTCATGGAAGAAGAAGGTTGAGGGGGGTTATAAACACCGGACCGTTCGTAGTCCTCGAGTGGACACGTGTGGTGGGCGGGGGCGGGGGGGTACCACAATCTCCACCCTTTTTTTCGGTTCCCTTTTTTCTGAAATAGCCACGATCTCCACTTTAGAGCTGCATTGAAAACACGCTCATGGCAGACCTCGAATCCACTGCATGCAAGTGGCGTGGAACTAATTTCTAGCAACGTTAGATCTACTCGAGGGGGTCCCTTGACTCATGGAATTTACTAGCGGTAGGGCCCAGTTGGAAGTGAGATTGAGAGCGCTACATAAAAATGGGATATGTCTGATTAAAATCAAGTGGCAATAAATTGCAGCGTCCCGTCGACAACCGTGCACTCGATGACCCCGTTGCCCAGTGCATGAGTTGTAGTAGCAGTAGTAGGCTTTTCAGACTTGATTAAACTGGACATCACCGCTCGACGACTTTTCCATGGATGGCATCTTGTTCCTTCCTATAGAAGTCTCGCGGAGGGAGACGTCCGTGCTGTCTCACGCTGTACTGTGAAGGGCACGAGGTGTGCAATGATCATCGTTGGATCGCACAGAATCAACAGTTGGTGCGCACAATCCGCGTGACAACTGTGACAACCAATCAGGGAGTAGCAGACAGGGTGATCACAGTTTTGGGATTCTACGAAAGATAGAGAGGGGGGTGGGCAAAACTAAGTAGTACCACATAAAACCAAGGGCAAAACTGAGTAGTATAAAAATGGAAAATGTCTTGTACAATGAAATACATCGTGAGAATACATCAAATTATGCCAAGATAGATCCACTAGAGTTCATTGGATGTGTGTTCTTCTCATAAACCACACATGGATCCACCAGTGTCATTGCATGTGTGTTCTTCTAAACAAACCACATAAGGATCCACCAGTGTCATTGCATGTTTGTTCTTTTCATGAACCACACCCAGTGTCAGTGCATGTATGTTCTTTTCATGAACCACATCCAGTGTCACTGCATGTCAGTTCTTTTCATGAACCACATAAGGATCTACCGGTGTCATTGGATGTGTATTCTTCTCATGAACCACATAAGGATCTACCGGTGTCATTGGATGTGTATTCTTCTCATGAACCACACGTGGATCCACCGGTGTCATTGCATGTGTGTTCCTCTAGACAAACCACATAAGGATCCACCAGTGTCATTGTGTGTATGTTCTTTTCATGAACCACACCCAGTGTGATTGCATGTCTATTCCTCTAAACAAATCACATAAGGATCCACCAGTGTCATTGCATGTCTATTCTTTTCATGAACCACACCCAGTGTCATTTCATGTGTGTTCTTCTAAACAAACCACATAAGGATCCACCAGTGTCATTGCATGCATGTTCTTTTCATGAACCACACCTAGTGTCATTGCATGTGTGTTCTTCTAAACAAACCACATAAGTCATTGCATGTCTGTTCTTTTCACGAACCACACCCGGTGTCATTGGATGCGTGTTGTTTTCATGAACCATAGCTAGAGTCCACCAGTGTCATTGGATGTCTGTTCTTCTCATAAACCACACATGGATCCACCAGTCTCATTGCATGTCTATTCTTTTCATGAATCACAACTAGAGTCATTGCATGTTTGTTACTTCCATAAACCACATATGGATCCACCTAGTGTTATTGCATGTCTGTTCCTCTAAAACAAACCACATAAGGATCCACCAGTGTCGTTTGATGTGTGTTCTTCTCATGAACCACACCCAGTGTCATTGCATGTGTGTTCTTCTAAACAAACCACATAAGGATCCACCAGTGTCATTGCCTGTTTGTTCTTTTCATGAACCACATAAGGATCCACCAGTGTCATTGCATGTCTATTCTTTTCATGAATCACAGCTAGAGTCATTGCTTGTCTGTTACTTCCATAAACCACATATGCATCCACCTAGTGTGATTGCATGTCTGTACCTCTAAACAAACCACATAATGATCCACCAGTGTTATTGCGTGTCTGTTCTTTTCACGAACCACACCAAGTGTCACTGCATGTGTGTTCTTCTAAACAAACCACATAAGGATCCACCAGTGTCATTGCCTATCTGTTCTTTTCATGAACCACACCCAGTATCATTGCATGTGTGTTCTTCTAAACAAACCACATAAGTCATTACATGTCTATTCTTTTCATGAACCACACCCGGTGTCATTGCATGTCTGTTCTTTTCATGAAGCATATCTAGAGTCATTGCATGTCTGTTCCTCTAAACAAACCACATAAGGATCTACCAGTGTCATTGCATGTGTGTTCTTTTCATGAACCACACCCAGTGTCATTGCATGCGTGTTCTTTTCATTAACCATAGCTATAGTCATTGCATGTCTGTTACTTCCATAAACCACACAAGGATCCACTAATGTCATTGCATGTCTGTTCTTTTCATGAACCACACCCATGTCATTGCATGTGTGTTCTCCTGACAAACCACAAATGGATCCACCAGTGTCATTGCATATCTGTTCTTTTCATGGACCACACCTAGATTCCACTAGTGTCATTGGATGTCTGTTCTTCCCATGAACTACACATGGATCCACCAGTGTCATTGCCTGTCTGTTCGTTTCATGGATCACAGCTAGAGTCATTGCATGTCTGTTACTTCCATAAACCACATATGGATCCACCTTGTGTGATTGCATGTATGTTCCTCTAAATAAACCACATAAGGATCCACCAGTGTCATTAGATGTGTGTTCTTCTCATGAACCACACGAAGTGTCATTGCATGTGTGTTCTTCTAAACAAACCACATAAGGATCCACCAGTGTCATTGGATGTGTGTTCTTCTCATGAACCACACCAGTGTCATTGCATGTGTATTCTTCTAAACAAACCACATAAGGATCCACCAGTGTCATTGCCTGTCTGTTCTTTTCATGAACCACATAAGGATCCACCAGTGTCATTGCATGTCTGTTCTTTTCATGAATCACATCTAGAGTCATTGCATGTCTGTTACTTCCATAAAGCACATATGGATCCACCTAGTGTTATTGCATGTCTGTTCCTCTAAACAAACCACATAAGGATCCACCAGTGTCATTGCGTGTTTGTTCTTTTTACGAACCACACCCAGTGTCACTGCATGTGTGTTCTTCTAAATAAACCACATAAGGATCCACCAGTGTCATTGCCTATCTGTTCTTTTCATGAACCACATAAGTATCCACTGCATGTGTGTTCTTCTAAACAAACCACATAAGTCATTGTATGTCTGTTCTTTTCATGAACCACACCCGGTGTCATTGCATGTCTGTTCTTTTCATGAACCATATCTAGAGTCATTGCATATTTGTTCCTCTAAACAAAGCACATAAGGATCCACCAGTGTCATTGCATGTGTGTTCTTTTCATGAACCACACCTAGTGTCATTGCATGCGTGTTCTTTTCATTAACCATAGCTAGAGTCATTGCATGTCTGTTACTTCCATAAACCACACAGGGATCCACCGATGGCATTGCCTGTCTGTTCTTTTCATGAACCACACCCAGTGGCATTGCATGTGTGTTCTCCTAACAAACCACATATGGATCCACCAGTGTCATTGCATGTATGTTCTTTTCATGAACCACAGCTAGAGTCCACCAGTGTCATTGGATGTCTGTTCTTCCCGTGAACCACACATGGATCCACCAGTGTCATTGCCTGTCTGTTCTTTTCATGGATCACAGCTAGAATCATTGCATGTATGTTACTTCCATAAACAACATATGGATCCACCTAGTGTGATTGCATGTCTGTTCCTCTAAACAAACCACATAAGGATCCACCAGTGTCATTGGATGTGTGTTCTTCTCATGAACCACACCAAGTGGCATTGCATGTGTGTTCTTCTAAACAAACCACATAAGGATCCACCAGTGTGATTGCCCGTCTGTTCTTTTCATCAAACCACATAAGGATCCACCAGTGTCATTGCATGTCTGTTCTTTTCATGAATAACAGCTAGAGTCATTGCATGTCTGTTACTTCCATAAACCACATATGGATCCACCTAGTGTGATTACAAGTCTGTTCCTCTAAAGAAACACATAAGGATCCACCAGTGTCATTGCATGTCTATTCTTTTCATGAACCACACCTAGTGTCATTGCATGTGTGTTATTCTAAACAAACCACATAAGGATCCACCAGTGTCATTGCCTATCTGTTCTTTTCATGAACTACACCCAGTGTCATTGCATATGTGTTCTTCTAAACAAACCACATAAGTCATTGCATGTCTGTTCTTTTCATGAACCACAACCGGTGTCATTGCATGTCTGTTCTTTTCATGAACCATATCTAGAGTCATTGCATGTCTGTTCCTCTAAACAAACCACATAAGGATCCACCAGTGTCATTGCATGTCTGTTCTTTTCATGAACCACACCTAGTGTCATTTCATGCGTGTTCATTTCATTAACCATAGCTAGAGTCATTGCATGTATGTTCTTTTCATGAACCACACATAAGGATCCACCGATATCATTACATGTTTGTTCTTTTCATGAACCACACCTAGTGTCATTGCATGTGTGTTCTCCTGACAAACCACAAATGGATCCAACCGGTGTCATTGCATGTGTGTTCTTTTCATGAACCATAGCTAGAGTCCACCAGTGTCATTGGATGTCTGTTCTTCCCAAGAACCACCCATGGATCCACTAGTGTCATTGCATGTCCGTTCTTTTCATGGATCACAACTAGAGTCATTGCATGTCTGTTACTTCCGCAAGCCACGTATGGATCCACCTAGTGAGATTGCATGTCTGTTCCTCTAAACAAACCACATAAGGATCCACCATTGTCATTGGATGTGTGTTCTTCTCATGAACCACACCTAGTGTCATTGCATGTGTGTTCTTCTAAACAAACAACATAAGGATCCACCAGTGTCATTGTCTGTCTATTCTTTTCATGAACCACATATGGGTCCACCTAGTGTGATTGCATGTCTGTTCCTCTAAACCAACCACATAAGGATCCACCAGTGTTATTGCATGTCTGTTCTTTTCATTAATCACAGCTAGAATCATTGCATGTATGTTATTTCCATAAACCACATATGGATCCACCTAGTGTGATTGCATGTTTGTTCCTCTAAACAAACCACATAAGGATCCACCAGTGTCATTGCGTGTCTGATCTTTTCATGAACCACACCCAGTCTCACTGCATGTGAGTTCTTCTAAACAAACCACATAAGTCATTGCATGTCTGTTCTTTTCATGAACCACACCCAGTGTCATTGCATGTCTGTTCTTTTCACGAACAACACCCGGTGTCATTGCATGTGTGTTGTTTTCATGAACCACAGCTAGAGTCCACCAGTGTCATTGGATGTCTGTTCTTCCCATGAACCACACATGGATCCACCAGTGTCATTGCCTGTCTATTATTTTCATGAATCACAGCTAGAGTCATTGCATGTCTGTTACTTCCATAAACCACATATGGATCCACCTAGTGTGATTGCATGTCTGTTCCTCTAAACAAACCACATAAGGATCCACCAGTGTCATTGGATGTGTGTTCTTCTCGTGAACCACACCCAGTGTCATTGCATGTGTGTTCTTGTAAACAAACCACATAAGGATCCACCAGTGTCATTGCCTGTCTGTTCTTTTCATGAACCACATAAGGATCCACCAGTGTCATTGCATGTCTGTTCTTTTCATGAATCACAGCTAGAGTCATTGCATGTCTGTTACTTCCATAAACCACATATGGATCCACCTAGTGTGATTGCATGTATGTACCTCTAAACAAACCACATAAGGATCCACCTGTGTTATTGCGTGTCTGTTCTTTTCACGAACCACACCCAGTGTCACTGCATGTGTGTTCTTCTAAACAAACCACACAAGGATCCACCAGTGTCATTGCCTATCTGTTCTTTTCATGAACCACACCCAGTGTCATTGCATGTGTGTTCTTCTATACAAACCACATAAGTCATTACATGTCTGTTCTTTTCATGAACCACACCCGGTGTCATTGCATGTCTGTTCTTTTCATGAACCATATCTAGAGTCATTGCATGTCTGTTCCTCTAAACAAACCACATAAGGATCCACCAGTGTCATTGCATGTCTGTTCTTTTCATGAACCACACCCAGTGTCATTGCATGCGTGTTCTTTTCGTTAACCATAGCTAGAGTCATTGCATGTCTGTTACTTCCATAAACCACACAAGGATCCACCGATGTCATTTCATGTCTGTTCTTTTCATGAACCACACCTAGTGTCATTGCACGTGTGTTCTCCTGGCAAACCACAAATGGATCCACCAGTGTCATTGCATATCTGTTCTTTTCATGGACCACACCTAGAGTCCACTAGTGTCATTGGATGTCTGTTCTTCCCACGAACTACACATGGATCGACCAGTGTCATTGCCTGTCTGTTCTTTTCATGGATCACAGCGAGAGTCATTGCATGTCTGTTACTTCCATAAACCACATATGGATCCACCTAGTGTGATTTCATGTATGTTCCTCTAAATAAACCACATAAGGATCCACCAGTGTCATTAGATGTGTGTTCTTCTCATGAACCACACGCAGTGTCATTGCATGTGTGTTCTTTTAAACAAACCACATAAGGATCCACCAGTGTCATTGGATGTGTGTTCTTCTCATGAACCACACCCAGTGTCATTGCATGTGTGTTCTTCTAAACAAACCAGATAAGGATCCACCAGTGTCATTGCCTGTATGTTCTTTTCATGAACCACACCTAGTGTGATTGCATGTCTTTTCCTCTAAACAAATCACATAAGGATCCACCAGTGTCATTGCGTGTCTATTCTTTTCATGAACCACACCCAGTGTCATTGCATGTGTGTTCTTCTAAACAAACCACATAAGGATCCACCAGTGTCATTGCATGTATGTTCTTTTCATGAACCACTCCCAGTGTCATTGCATGTGTGTTCTTCTAAAAAAACCACATAAGTCATTGCATGTCTGTTCTTTTCACGAACCACACCCGGTGTCATTGCATGCGTGTTGTTTTCATGAACCACAGCTAGAGTCCACCAGTGTCATTGGATGTCTGTTCTTCCCATGAACCACACATGGATCCACTAGTGTCATTGCCTGTCTGTTCTTTCCATGAATCACAGCTAGAGTCATTGCATGTCTGTTACTTCCATAAACCACATATGGATCCACCTAGTGTGATTGCATGTCTATTCCTCTAAACAAACCACATAAGGATCCACCAGTGTCATTAGATGTGTGTTCTTCTCATGAACCTCACCTAGTGTCATTGCATGTGTGTTCTTCTAAACAAACCACATAAGGATCCACCAGTGTCATTGCCTGTCTGTTCTTTTCATGAACCACATAAGGATCCACCAGTGTCATTGCATGTCTGTTCTTTTCATGAATCACAGCTAGAGTCATTGCATGTCTGTTACTTCCATAAACCACATATGGATCCACCTAGTGTGATTGCATGTCTGTACCTCTACACAAACCACATAAGGATCCACCAGTGTTATTGCGTGTCTGCTCTTTTCACGAACCACACCCAGTGTCACTGCATGTGTGTTCTTCTAAACAAACCACATAAGGATCCACTAGTGTCATTGCATGTCTGTTCTTTTAATGAACCACAACTAGTGTCATTGCATGCGTGTTCTTTTCATTAACCATAGCTAGAGTCATTGCATGTATGTTCTTTTCATGAACCACACATAAGGATCCACCGATTTCATTGCATGTATGTTCTTTTCATGAACCACACCTGGTGTCATTGCATGTGTGTTCACCTGACAAACCACATATGGATCCACCAGTGTCATTGCATGTCTGTTCTTTTCATGAACCACAACTAGAGTCCACTAGTGTCATTGGATGTCTGTTCTTCCCATGAACCACACATGGATCCACTAGTGTCATTGCTTGTCTGTTCTTTTCATGGATCATAGCTAGAGTCATTGCATGTCTGTTACTTCCATAAACCACATATGGATCCACCTAGTGTGATTGCATGTCTGTTCCTCTAAACAAACCACATAAGGATCCACCAGTTTCATTGGATGTGTGTTCTTCTCATGTACCACACCAGGTGTCATTGCATGTGTGTTCTTGTAAACAAACCACATAAGGATCCACCAGTGTCATTGCCTGTCTGTTCTTTTCATGAACCACATAAGGATCCAGCAGTGTCATTGCATGTCTGTTCTTTTCAGGAATCACAGCTAGAGTCATTACATGTCAGTTACTTCCATAAACCACATATGGATCCACCTAGTGTGATTGCATGTCCATTCCTCTAAAAAAACCACATAAGGATCCACCAGTGTCATTGCGTGTCTGTTCTTTTCATGAACCACACCCAGTTTCACTGCATGTGTGTTCTTCTAAACACACCACATAAGGATCCACCAGTGTCATTGCCTATCTGTTCTTTTCATGAACCACACCCAGTGTCATTGCATGTGTGTTCTTCTAAACAAACCACATAAGTCATTGCATGTCCGTTCTTTTCATGAACCACACCCGGTGTCATTACATGCGTGTTCTTTTCATGAACCATAGCTAGAGTCCACCAATGTCATTGGATGTCTGTTCTTCCCATGAACCACACATGGATCCAACAGTGTCATTGTCTGTCTTTTCTTTTCATGGATCACAGCTAGAGTCATTGCATGTCTGTTACTTCCATAAACCACATATGGATCCACCTAGTCTGATTGCATGTCTGTTCCTCTAAACAAACCACATAAGGATCCTCTAGTGTCATTGGATGTGTGTTCTTCTCATGAACCACACCTAGTGTCATTGCATGTGTGTTCTTCTAAACAAACCACATAAGGATCCACCAGTGTCATTGCCTGTCTGTTCTTTTCATGAACCACATAAGGATCCATCAGTGTCATTGCATGTTTGTCCTTTTCATGAATCACAGCTAGAGTCATTGCATGTCTGTTACTTCCATAAACCACATATGGATCCACCTAGTGTGATTGCATGTCTATTCCTCTAAACAAACCACATAAGGATCCTCAAGTGTCATTGGATGTGTGTTCTTCTCATGAACCAAACCCAGTGTCATTGCATGTGTGTTCTTCTAAACAAACCACATAAGGATCCACCAGTCTCATTGCCTGTCTGTTCTTTTCATGAACCACATAAGGATCCACCAGTGTCATTGCCTGTCTGTTCTTTTCATGAATCACATCTAGAGTCATTGCATGTCTGTTACTTCCATAAACCACATATGGATCCACCTAGTGTGATTGCATGTCTGTTCCTCTAAACAAACCACATAAGGATCCACCAGTGTCATTGCGTGTCTGTTCTTTTCATGAACCACACCCAGTCTCACTGCATGTGTGTTCTTCTAAACAAACCACATAAGGATCCACCAGTGTCATTGCCTATCTGTTCTTTTCATGAACCACACCCAGTGTTGTTGCATATGTGTTCTTCTAAACAAACCACATAAGTCATTGCATGTCTGTTATTTTCATGAACCACAACCGATGTCATTGCATGTCTGTTCTTTTCATGAACCATATCTAGAGGCATTGCATGTCTGTTCCTTTAAACAAACCACATAAGGATCCACCAGTGTCATTGCATGTCTATTCTTTTCATGAACCACACCCAGTGTCATTGCATGCATGTTCTTTTCATTAACCATAGCTAGAGTCATTACATGTATGTTCTTTTCATGAGCCACACATAAGGATCCACCGATGTCATTGCATGTTTGTTCTTTTCATGAACCACACCTAGTGTCATTGCATGTGTGTTCTCCTGACAAACCACAAATGGATCCACCCGGTGTCATTGCATGTGTGTTCTTTTCATGAACCATATCTAGAGTCCACCAGTGTCATTGGATGTCTGTTCTTCCCATGAACCACACATGGATCCACCAGTGTCATTGTCTATCTGTTCTTTTCATGGATCACAGCTAGAGTCATTCCATGTCTGTTACTTCCATAAACCACGTATGGATCCACCTAGTGAGCTTGCATGTGTGTTCCTCTAAACAAACCACATAAGGATCCACCAGTGTCATTGGATGTGCGTTCTTCTCATGAACCACACCCAGTGTCATTGCATGTCTGTTCTTCTAAACAAACAACATAAGGATCCACCAGTGTCATTGCCTGTCTGTTCTTTTCATGAACCACATAAGGATCCACTAGTGTCATTACATGTCTGTTCTTTTCATGAATCACAACTAGAGTCATTGCATGTATGTTACTTCCATAAACCACATATGGATCCACCTAGTGTGATTGCATGTCTGTTCCTCTAAACAAACCACATAAGGATCCACCAGTGTCATTGCGTGTCTGTTCTTTTCATGAACCACACCCAGTGTGATTGCATGTGTGTTCTTCTAAACAAACCACATAAGGATCCACCAGTGTCATTGCCTATCTGTTCTTTTCATGAACCACACCCAGTGTCATTGCATGTGTGTTCTTCTAAACAAACCACATAAGTCATTGCATGTCTGTTCTTTTCATGAACGACACCCGGTGTCATTGCATGTCTGTTCTTTTCATGAACCATATCTAGAGTCATTGCATGTCTGTTCCTATGAACAAACCACATAAGGATCCACCAGTGTCATTGCATGTCTGTTCTTTTCATGAACCACACTCAGTGTCATTGCATGCGTGTTCTTTTCATTAACCATAGCTAGAGTCATTGCATGTATGTTCTTTTCATGAACCACACATAAGGATCCACCGATTTCATTGCATGTATGTTCTTTTCATGAACCACACCTAGTGTCATTGCATGTGTGTTCACCTGACAAACCACATATGGATCCACCAGTGTCATTGCATGTCTGTTCTTTTCATGAACCACAACTAGAGTCCACTAGTGTCATTGGATGTCTGTTCTTCCCATGAACCACACATGGATCCACTAGTGTCATTGCTTGTCTGTTCTTTTCATGGATCATAGCTAGAGTCATTGCATGTCTGTTACTTCCATAAACCACATATGGATCCACCTAGTGTGATTGCATGTCTGTTCCTCTAAACAAACCACATAAGGATCCACCAGTGTCATTGGATGTGTGTTCTTCTCATGTACCACACACAGTGTCATTGCATGTGTGTTCTTCTAAACAAACCACATAAGGATCCACCAGTGTCATTGCCTGTCTGTTCTTTTCATGAACCACATAAGGATCCAGCAGTGTCATTGCATGTCTGTTATTTTCAGGAATCACAGCTAGAGTCATTATATGTCAGTTACTTCCATAAACCACATATGGATCCACCTAGTGTGATTGCATGTCTATTCCTCTAAACAAACCACATAAGGATCCACCAGTGTCATTGCGTGTCTGTTCTTTTCATGAACCACACCCAGTCTCACTGCATGTGTGTTCTTCTAAACACACCACATAAGGATCCACCAGTGTCATTGCCTATCTGTTCTTTTCATGAACCACACCCAGTGTCATTGCATGTGTGTTCTTCTAAACAAACCACATAAGTCATTGCATGTCTGTTCTTTTCATGAACCACACCCGGTGTCATTACATGCGTGTTCTTTTCATGAACCATAGCTAGAGTCCACCAATGTCATTGGATGTCTGTTCTTCCCATGAACCACACATGGATCCACCAGTGTCATTGTCTGTCTTTTCTTTTCATGGATCACAGCTAGAGTCATTGCATGTCTGTTACTTCCATAAACCACATATGGATCCACCTAGTCTGATTGCATGTATGTTCCTCTAAACAAACCACATAAGGATCCTCTAGTGTCATTGGATGTGTGTTCTTCTCATGAACCACACCCAGTGTCATTGCATGTGTGTTCTTCTAAACAAACCACATAAGGATCCACCAGTGTCATTGCCTGTCTGTTCTTTTCATGAACCACATAAGGATCCACCAGTGTCATTGCATGTTTGTCCTTTTCATGAATCACAGCTAGAGTCATTGCATGTCTGTTACTTCCATAAACCACATATGGATCCACCTAGTGTGATTGCATGTCTGTTCGTCTAAACAAACCACATAAGGATCCACCAGTGTCATTGTCTGTCTGTTCTTTCCATGAACCACACCCAGTATCACTACATGTGTGTTCTTCTAAACAAACCACATAAGGATCCACCAGTGTCATTGCCTATCTGTTCTTTTCATTAACAACACCCAGTGTCATTGCATGTGTGTTCTTCTAAACAAACCACATAAGTCATTGCATGTCTGTTCTTTTCATGAACAACACCTGGTGTCATTGCATGCGTGCTAATTTCATGAACCATAGCTAGAGTCATTGCATGTCTGTTCCTCTAAACAAACCACATAAGGATCCACCAGTGTCATTGCATGTCTGTTCTTTTCATGAACCACACCTAGTGTCATTGCATGTGTGTTCTTCTAAACAAACCACATAAGTCATTGCATGTCTGTTCTTTTCATGAACCACACCCGGTGTCATTACATGCGTGTTCTTTTCATGAACCATAGCTAGAGTCCACCAATGTCATTGGATGTCTGTTCTTTCCATGAACCACACATGGATCCACCAGTGTCATTGTCTGTCTTTTCTTTTCATGGATCACAGCTAGAGTCATTGCATGTCTGTTACTTCCATAAACCACATATGGATCCACCTAGTCTGATTGCATGTCTGTTCCTCTAAACAAACCACATAAGGATCCTCTAGTGTCATTGGATGTGTGTTCTTCTCATGAACCACACCCAATGTCATTGCATGTGTGTTCTTCTAAACAAACCACATAAGGATCCACCAGTGTCATTGCATGTCTGTTCTTTTCATGAACCACATAAGGATCCACCAGTGTCATTGCATGTCTGTTCTTTTCATGAATCACATCTAGAGTCATTGCATGTCTGTTACTTCCATAAACCACATATGGATCCACCTAGTGTGATTGCATGTCTGTTCCTCTAAACAAACCACATAAGGATCCACCAGTGTCATTGCGTGTCTGTTCTTTTCATGAACCACACCCAGTCTCACTGCATGTGTGTTCTTCTAAACAAACCACATAAGGATCCACCAGTGTCATTGCCTATCTGTTCTTTTCATGAACCACACCCAGTGTCATTGCATGTGTGTTCTTCTAAAAAAACCACATAAGTCATTGCATGTCTGTTCTTTTCATGAACCACACCCGGTGTCATTGCATGCGTGCTATTTTCATGAACCATAGCTACAGCCATTGCATGTCTGTTCCTCTAAACAAACCACATAAGGATCCACCAGTGTCATTGCATGTCTGTTCTTTTCATGAACCACACCTAGTGTCATTGCATGGGTGTTCTTTTCAATAACCATAGCTAGAGTCATTGCATGTATGTTCTTTTCATGAACCACACATAAGGATCCACCGATCTCATTGCATGTCTGTTCCTTTCATGAACCACACCTAGTGTAGTTGCATGTGTGTTCTCCTGACAAACCACATATGGATCCACCCGGTGTCATTGCATGCGTGTTCTTTTCATGAACCATAGCTAGAGTCCACCAGTGTCATTGGATGTTTGTTCTTCCCATGAACCACAGATGGATCCACCAGTGTCATTGCCTGTCTGTTCTTCTCATGGATCACAACTAGAGTCATTGCATGTATGTTACTTCCATAAACCACATATGGACCCACCTAGTGTGATTGCATGTCTGTTCCTCTAAACAAACCACATAAGGATCCTCAAGTGTCATTGGATGTGTGTTCTTCTCATGAACCAAACCCAGTGTCATTGCATGTGTGTTCTTCTAAACAAACCACATAAGGATCCACCAGTGTCATTGCATGTCTGTTATTTTCATGAACCACATAAGGATCCACCAGTGTCATTGCATGTCTGTTCTTTTCATGAATCACAGCTAGAGTCATTGCATGTCTGTTACTTCCATAAACCACATATGGATCCACCTAGTGTGATTGCATGTCTGTTCCTCTAAACAAATCACATAAGGATCCACCAGTGTCATTGCGTGTCTGTTCTTTTCATGAACCACACCTAGTCTCACTACATGTGTGTTCTTCTAAACACACCACATAAGGATACACCAGTGTCATTGCCTATCTATTCTTTTCATGAACCACACCCAGTGTCATTGCATGTGTGTTCTTCTAAACAAACCACATAAGTCATTGCATGTCTGTTCTTTTCATGAACCACACCCGGTGTCATTGCATGCGTGCTATTTTCATGAACCATAGCTAGAGTCATTGTATGTCTATTCCTCTAAACAAACCACAAGGATCCACCAGTGTCATTGCATTTTTTTTCTTTTCATGAACCACACCCAGTGTCATTGCATGGGTGTTCTTTTCAATAACCATAGCTAGAGTCATTGCATGTCTGTTACTTCCATAAACCACACATGGATCCACCGATGTCATTGCATGTCCGTTCTTTTCATGAACCACACCTAGTGTCATTGCATGTGTGTTCTCCTGACAAACCACATATGGATCCACCCGGTGTCATTGCATGCGTGTTCTTTTCATGAACCATAGCTAGAGTCCACCAGTGTCATTGGATGTTTGTTCTTCCCATGAACCACACATGGATCCACCAGTGTCATTGCCTGTCTATTCTTCTCATGGATCACAGCTAGAGTAATTGCATGTATGTTACTTCCATAAACCACATATGGATCCACCTAGTGTGATTGCATGTCTATTCCTCTAAACAAACCACATAAGGATCCTGAAGTGTCATTGGATGTGTGTTCTTCTCATGAACCAAACCTAGTGTCATTGCATGTGTGTTCTTCTAAACAAACCACATAAGGATCCACCAGTCTCATTGCCTGTTTGTTCTTTTCATGAACCACATAAGGATCCACCAGTGTCATTGCATGTCTGTTCTTTTCATGAATCACATCTAGAGTCATTGCATGTCTGTTACTTCCATAAACCACATATGGATCCACCTAGTGTGATTGCATGTCTGTTCCTCTAAACAAACCACATAAGGATCCACTAGTGTCATTGCGTGTCTGCTCTTTTCATGAACCACACCCAGTCTCACTGCATGTGTGTTCTTCTAAACAAACCACATAAGGATCCACCAGTGTCATTGCCTATCTGTTCTTTTCATGAACCACACCCAGTGTCATTGCATGTGTGTTCTTCTAAACAAACCACATAGGTCATTGCATGTCTGTTCTTTTCATGAACCACACCCGGTGTCATTGCATGCGTGCTATTTTCATGAACCATAGCTACAGTCATTGCATGTCTGTTCCTCTAAACAAACCACATAAGGATCCACCAGTGTCATTGCATGTCTGTTCTTTTCATGAACCACACCTAGTAGCATTGCATGGGTGTTCTTTTCAATAACCATAGCTAGAGTCATTGCATGTATGTTCTTTTCATGAACCACACATAAGGATCCACCGATCTCATTGCATGTCTGTTCTTTTCATGAACCACACCTAGTGTAGTTGCATGTGTGTTCTCCTGACAAACCACATATGGATCCACCCGGTGTCATTGCATGCGTGTTCTTTTCATGAACCATAGCTAGAGTCCACCAGTGTCATTGGATGTTTGCTTTTCCCATGAACCACAGATGGATCCACCAGTGTCATTGCCTGTCTGTTCTTCTCATGGATCACAGCTAGAGTCATTGCATGTATGTTACTTCCATAAACCACATATGGACCCACCTAGTGTGATTGCATGTCTGTTCCTCTAAACAAACCACATAAGGATCCTCAAGTGTCATTGGATGTGTGTTCTTCTCATGAACCAAACCCAGTGTCATTGCATGTGTATTCTTCTAAACAAACCACATAAGGATCCACCAGTGTCATTGCCTGTCTGTTATTTTCATGAACCACATAAGGATCCACCAGTGTTATTGCATGTCTGTTCTTTTCATGAATCACAGCTAGAGTCATTGCATGTATGTTACTTCCATAAACCACATATGGATCCACCTAGTGTGATTGCATGTCTGTTCCTCTAAACAAATCACATAAGGATCCACCAGTGTCATTGCGTGTCTGTTCTTTTCATGAACCACACCCAGTCTCACTGCATGTGTGTTCTTCTAAACACACCACATAAGGATCCACCAGTGTCATTGCCTATCTGTTCTTTTCATGAACCATACCCAGTGTCATTGCATGTGTGTTCTTCTAAACAAACCACATAAGTCATTGCATGTCTTTTCTTTTCATGAACCACACCCGATGTCATTGCATGCGTGCTATTTTCATGAACCATACCTAGAGTCATTGCATGTCTGTTCCTCTAAACAAACCACAAGGATCCACCAGTGTCATTGCATGTCTGTTCTTTTCATGAACCACACCCAGTGTCATTGCATGGGTGTTCTTTTCAATAACCATAGCTAGAGTCATTGCATGTCTGTTACTTCCATAAACCACACATGGATCCACCGATGTCATTGCATGTCTGTTCTTTTCATGAACCACACCTAGTATCATTGCATGTGTGTTCTCCTGACAAACCACATATGGATCCACCCGGTGTCATTGCATGCGTGTTCTTTTCATGAACCATAGCTAGAGTCCACCAGTGTCATTGGATGTTTGTTCTTCCCATGAACCACACATGGATCCACCAGTGTCATTGCATGTCTGTTCTTCTCATGGATCACAGCTAGAGTCATTGCATGTATGTTACTTCCATAAACCACATATGGATCCACCTAGTGTGATTGCACGTCTGTTCCTCTAAACAAACCACATAAGGATCCTCAAGTGTCATTGGATGTGTGTTCTTCTCATGAAGCAAACCAAGTGTCATTGCATGTGTGTTCTTCTAAACAAACCACATAAGGATCCACCAGTCTCATTGCCTGTCTGTTCTTTTCATGAACCACATAAGGATCCACCAGTGTCATTGCATGTCTGTTCTTTTCATGAATCACATCTAGAGTCATTGCATGTCTGTTACTTCCATAAACCACATATGGATCCACCTAGTGTGATTGCATGTCTGTTCCTCTAAACAAACCACATAAGGATCCACCAGTGTCATTGCGTGTCTGTTCTTTTCATGAACCACACCCAGTCTCACTACATGTGTGTTCTTTTAAACAAACCACAAAGTCATTGCATGTCTGTTCTTTTCATGAACCACACCCTGTGTCATTGCGTGTCTGTTCTTTTCATGAACCATAGCTAGAGTCATTGCATGTCTGTTCCTCTAAACAAACCACATAAGGATCCACCAGTGTCATTGCATGTCTGTTCTTTTCATGAACCACACCCAGTGTCATTGCATGGGTGTTCTTTTCAATAACCATAGCTAGAGTCATTGCATGTATGTTCTTTTCATGAACCACACATAAGGATCCACCGATGTCATTGCATGTCTGTTCTTTTCATGAACCACACCCAGTGTCATTGCATGTGTGTTCTCCTGACAAACCACATATGGATCCACCAGTGTCATTGCATGTCTGTTCTTTTCATGAACCACAGCTAGAGTCCACCATTGTCATTGGATGTCTGTTCTTCCCATGAACCACACATGGATCAACTAGTGTCATTGCCTGTCTGTTCTTTTCATGGATCACAGCTAGAGTAATTGCATGTCTGTTACTTCCATAAACCACATATGGATCCACCAAGTGTGATTGCATGTCTGTTCCTCTAAACAAACCACATAAGGATCCACCAGTGTCATTGGATGTGTGTTTTTCTCATGAACCACACCCAGTGTCATTGCATGTCTGTTCTTCTAAACAAACCACATAAGGATCCACTAGTGCCATTGCCTGTCTGTTCTTTTCATGAACCACATAAGGATCCACCAGTGTCATTGCATGTCTGTTCTTTTCATGAATCACAGCTAGAGTCATTGCATGTCTTTTACTTCCATAAACCACATATGGATCCACCTAGTGTGATTTCATGTATGTTCCTCTAAACAAACCACATAAGGATCCACCAGTGTCATTGCGTGTCTGTTCTTTTCATGAACCACACCCGGTGTCATTGCATGTGTGTTCTTCTAAACAAACCACATAAGGATCCACCAGTGTCGTTGCCTATCTGTTCTTTTCATGAACCACACCCAGTGTCATTGCATGTGTGTTCTTCTAAACAAACTACATAAGTCATTGCATGTCTGTTCTTTTCATGAACCACACCCGGTGTCATTGCATGCGTGTTCTTTTCATGAACCATAGCTAGAGTCATTGCATGTCTGTTACTTCCATAAACCACACATGGATCCACCGATGTCATTGCATGTCTGTTCTTTTAATGAACCACACCCAGTGTCACTGCATGTCAGTTCTTTTCATGAACGACATAAGGATCCACCTAGTGTCATTGGATGTTTGTTCTTCTCATGAACCACACGTGGATCCACCGGTGTCATTGCATGTCAGTTCCTCTAAACAAACCACATAAGGATCCACCAGTGTCATTGCATGTGTGTTCTTTTCATGAACCACACCCAGTGTCATTGCATGCCTGTTCTTTTCATGAACCACATCTAGAGACCACTAGTGTCATTGGATGTGTGTTCTTCCCATGAACCATATATGGATCCACCTAGAGTCATTGCATGTGTGTTCTTCTAAACAAACCACATAAGGATCCACCAGTGTCATTGCATGTCTGTTCTTTTCATGAACCACACATAAGGATCCACCGGTGTCATTGCATGTTTGTTCTTTTCATGAACCAGACCCAATGTCATTGCATGTCTGTTCTTTTCATGAACCACATAAGGATCTACAAGTGTCATTGCATGTCTGTTCTTTTCATGAACCACACCCAGTGTCATTGCATATGTGTTGCTTCCATAAACCACATATGGATCCACCTAGTGTGATTGCATGTTTGTTCCTTCCATAAACCACATAAGGATCCACCGGTGTCTTTGCCTGTCTTTTCTTTTCATGAACCACACCTAGTGTCAGTGCATGTCTGTTCTTTTCATGAACCACACCCAGTGTCACTGCATGTCAGTTCTTTTCATGAACCACATAAGGATCTACCAGAGTCATTGGACGTGTGTTCTTCTCATGAACCACACGTGGATCCACCGGTGTCATTGCATGTCTGTTCCTCTAAATAAACCACATAAGGATCCACCAGTGTCATTGCATGTCTGTTCTTTTCATGAACCACACATAAGGATCCATCGGGGTCATTGCATGTCTGTTCTTTTCATGAACCAGACCCAATGTCATTGCATGTCTGTTCTTTTCATGAACCACATAAGGATCTACCAGTGTCATTGCATGTCTGTTCTTTTCGTGAACCACACCCAGTGTCATTGCATGTGTGTTACTTCCATAAACCACATATGGATCCACCTAGTGTGATTGCATGTTTGTTCCTTCCATAAACCACATAAGGATCCACTGGTGTCTTTGCCTGTCTTTTCTTTTCATGAACCACACCTAGTGTCAGTGCATGTCTGTTCTTTTCATGAACCACACCCAGTGTCACTGCATGTCAGTTCTTTTCATGAACCACATAAGGATCTACCAGAGTCATTGGACGTGTGTTCTTCTCATGAACCACACGTGGATCCACCGGTGTCACTGCATGTCTGTTCCTCTAAATAAACCACATAAGGATCCACCAGTGTCATTGCGTGTGTGTTCTTTTCATGAACCACACCCAGTGTCATTGCATGTGTGTTCTTCTAAACAAACAACATAAGGATCCACCACTGTCATTGCATGTATGTTATTTTCATGAACCACATAAGGATGGGCCCACCAGTGTCATTGCATGTCTGTTCTTTTCATGAACCACACCCAGTGTTAGTGCATGTATGTTCTATTCATGAACCACACCCAGTTTCACTGCATGTCTGTTCTTTTCATGAACCACATAAGGATCTACCAGTGTCATTGGATGTGTGTTCTTCTCATGAACCACACGTGGATCCACCGGTGTCATGCATGTCTGTTCCTCTAAACAAACCACATAAGGATCCATCAGATTTCATTGGGTGTCTGTTCTTTTCATGAACCACACCTAGTGTCATTGCATGTGTGTTCTTCTAAACAAACCACATAAGGATCCACCGGTGTCATTGCCTATCTTTTCTTTTCACGAACCACACCCAGTGTCATTGCATGTGTGTTCTTCTAAACAAACTACATAAGTCATTGCATGTCTGTTATTTTCATGAACCACACCCGGTGTCATTGCATGCGTGTTATTTTCATGAACCATAGCTAGAATCATTGCATGTGTGTTACTTCCATAAACCACACATGGATCCACCGATGTCATTGCATGTCTGTTCCTTTAATGAACCACACCCAGTGTCACTGCATGTCAGTTCTTTTCATGAACGACATAAGGATCCACCTAGTGTCATTGGATGTGTGTTCTTCTCATGAACCACACGTGGATCCACCGGTGTCATTGCATGTCAGTTCCTCTAAACAAACCACATAAGGATCCACCAGTGTCATTGCATGTGTGTTCTTTTCATGAACCACACCCAGTGTCATTGCATGCCTGTTCTTTTCATTAACCATAGCTAGAGTCATTGCATGTCTGTTACTTCCATAAACCACACATGGATCCACCGATGTCATTGCATGTCTGTTCTTTTCATGAACCACACCCAGTGTCATTGCATGTCTGTTCTTTTCATGAACCACATCTAGAGACCACTAGTGTCATTGGATGTGTGTTCTTCCCATGAACCATATATGGATCCACCTAGAGTCATTGCATGTGTGTTCTTCTAAACAAACCACATAAGGATCCACCAGTGTCATTGCATGTCTGTTCTTTTCATGAACCACACATAAGGATCCACCGGTGTCATTGCATGTCTGTTCTTTTCATGAACCAGACCCAATGTCATTGCATGTCTGTTCTTTTCATGAACCACATAAGGATCTACAAGTGTCATTGCATGTCTGTTCTTTTCATGAACCACACCCAGTGTCATTGCATGTGTGTTGCTTCCATAAACCACATATGGATCCACCTAGTGTGATTGCATGTTTGTTCCTTCCATAAACCACATAAGGATCCACAGGTGTCTTTGCCTGTCTTTTCTTTTCATGAACCACACCTAGTGTCAGTGCATGTCTGTTCTTTTCATGAACCACACCCAGTGTCACTGCATGTCAGTTCTTTTCATGAACCACATAAGGATCTACCAGAGTCATTGGACGTGTGTTCTTCTCATGAACCACACGTGGATCCACCAGTGTCATTGCATGTCTGTTCCTCTAAATAAACCACATAAGGATCCACCAGTGTCATTGCATGTCTGTTCTTTTCATGAACCACACATAAGGATCCATCGGTGTCATTGCATGTCTGTTCTTTTCATGAACCAGACCCAATGTCATTGCATGTCTGTTCTTTTCATGAACCACATAAGGATCTACCAGTGTCATTGCATGTCTGTTCTTTTCGTGAACCACACCCAGTGTCATTGCATGTGTGTTACTTCCATAAACCACATATGGATCCACCTAGTGTGATTGCATGTTTGTTCCTTCCATAAACCACATAAGGATCCACCGGTGTCTTTGCCTGTCTTTTCTTTTCATGAACCACACCTAGTGTCAGTGCATGTCTGTTCTTTTCATGAACCACACCCAGTGTCACTGCATGTCAGTTCTTTTCATGAACCACATAAGGATCTACCAGAGTCATTGGACGTGTGTTCTTCTCATGAACCACACGTGGATCCACCGGTGTCACTGCATGTCTGTTCCTCTAAATAAACCACATAAGGATCCACCAGTGTCATTGCGTGTGTGTTCTTTTCATGAACCACACCCAGTGTCATTGCATGTGTGTTCTTCTAAACAAACAACATAAGGATCCACCACTGTCATTGCATGTACGTTATTTTCATGAACCACATAAGGATGGGCCCACCAGTGTCATTGCATGTCTGTTCTTTTCATGAACCACACCCAGTGTCAGTGCATGTATGTTCTATTCATGAACCACACCCAGTTTCACTGCATGTCTGTTCTTTTCATGAACCACATAAGGATCTACCAGTGTCATTGGATGTGTGTTCTTCTCATGAACCACACGTGGATCCACCGGTGTCATGCATGTCTGTTCCTCTAAACAAACCACATAAGGATCCATCAGATTTCATTGGGTGTCTGTTCTTTTCATGAACCACACCTAGTGTCATTGCATGTGTGTTCTTCTAAACAAACCACATAAGGATCCACCGGTGTCATTGCCTATCTTTTCTTTTCACGAACCACACCCAGTGTCATTGCATGTGTGTTCTTCTAAACAAATCACATAAGTCACTGCATGTCTGTTCTCTTAATGAACCACACCCGGTGTCATTGCATGTGTGTTCCTCTAGACAGACCACATAAGGATCCACCGGTGTCATTGCATCTCTGTTCCTCTAACAAACCACATAAGGATCCACCAGTGTCATTGGATGTGTGTTCTTCTCATGAACCACACGTGGATCCACCGGTGTCATTGCATGTCTGTTCCTCTAAACAAACCACATAAGGATCCACCAGTGTCATTGTGTGTCTGTTCTTTTCATGAACCACACCTAGTGTCATTGCATGCGTGTTCTTTTCATTAACCACGGCTAGAGTCATTGCATGTCTGTTAATTCCATAAACCACACATGGATCCACCGATGTCATTGCATGTCTGTTCTTTTCATGAACCACACCCAATGTCATTGCATGTCAGTTCTTTTCATGAATCACAGCTAGAGTCATTGTATGTGTGTTACTTCCATAAACCACATATGGATCCACCTAGTGTGATTGCATGTCTGTTCTTTTCACAATCCACACATGGATACACTAGTGTCATTGCATGGGTAGCCGTTAGACCGAGTCTTCTAGAAGGCACGCCCTAACACATTTGTTCTGCTTGACGATTGTTACATACCGTCCGATTGGGGAGCTTGGACGATTGGGATGGTCTTCATGACAGCGATCCGCGAGTAGGCTGTTCTGTGGCATGATTGGCCACGCTTGCTTTGGACAAACTGGCAACACCGGGCGCTCCCCTGCTGCGAGTGTCACGTCTCACGAGTTCAGTGGGCCACATCCCAGTGTCACGTCCCCATTACTTCTCTTCCTCCCCGTACTTCTCTTCCTTACCCTCGAAGCCACTTTCCCCACTTCACTCCCATCCTGCCGTAGCCGCAAGCCGACGGCGCCTCCATCCCAATCCCCTCTTTGGCAGCCACCCACCCACCCCTCTCGCCATGGGTTCAAGGGGAGACGACGAGGAAATGCGTCGTGACGACAGGGACGGTGATTTCGATGTGAGTCGTCTCATCTCTATTTCTATCATCTGTGGCCAGTTATCTATTTTTTGAGCTAGATCTAATCTGTTTACTCATGCGCATATGATGTGTTAGGCCAACCAGAAGATGTATGACTCCGACTATCACGGTTTAGAGGATGAAGACAATCCTCTGGTATGTAAACATGGATATGTGCCCGCTAAATTTGTAGCCTTCGAAGGACGAAACGCAGGCAGGAGGTTTCTACGGTGTCAAGGACATCGTGCAATGATGCAAGGTGGAAGTTGTGGTGTTGTCAAATGGGTTGATCCAGAGTGGCCCAAATCGATGCAGAAAACGCTGGACAAACTATGGGAAATGACTTTCAAGTTGAAAGAATCCGTATTCAGCTCATTTCTTGACAGTGTTGAGATGAAGCTATGGGAACCAGTTGACATGACCAAGCATAAGCGAGATCTCAGGTGGGTGCAAGACAAGGTTATCAAAGTCGAGAAGGAGAGGGACGCGGTGTTCGCCCTGAAGGCTAAAGTAGAGCAAGAACTGACTCAAGCAAGGAACGATCTCCACCAGGCCAAAGTCCTGCAGTACACGACTACGAGTATTGACAAGTGCATGAGGAAAAATGCAGAGAAACAATTGAAGCTGTGCAAGGAAGATGCTAAAAGGAAGGAGCAGACAATTCGATCCTTGCTCTGGCAGGAAGATGTGCATCGGGCCAAGATTAGGAAGATCAAGGAGATGTGTGATAACTAGTTCTATTTAGCTTAAGCTCCGTGCCTTTTTAAGTTGTAATATTTGTACTTGTTGACCTAGCGGTCTGAACTTTTGGTCCCGGATTCCAGGGAGGAAAAAAATTGCTCTAACCCCGCATTAATTTGTGGAAGAATTTATGATTTAGATAAATTTCTGCCTTGATTTAGATCTCTGTCCTGGATTGGGAACGTAACCGTGGAACAAAGACACCTTTTCTACTAGTGTATTCTGACATTGGTGGTTTGTTTAAACATAATCTACGTGGATTGTGCCACATGCAAATGGAACAACCACAATTTATAAAGTGGAAGCACGTACACCCGGTTACTGGAGATCTGGGAGCTTCGCCAGATGCAGGGGATGCAGGAGCAGAGAGGCGGTGAGATAGACGGGCTCAAGATTAGGCTAGAAAGTGGTACCCATTTCCTCCTCATCTGGGCATTATCGGTGAGAACATTGCTGTTTATGTTGCCACGTCATTGTGCAGCATCTGAAATAAGTTGCTGCTTCGTGGAGTGTGGCAGCTTAAAGAATTTATTTATGTGCCACTTACATTCCGTCGTATTTGGAGACCTCCTACCTCTCAGCAATCGTGGAACCGGTGGATCCTTGTTTTCAGATAGCAGTGGCACAATCACAATTTCGGATTCAACTATTGACTCAGGCGTTTCCAAACCCTAAGTCGCGGTACATTTTACTCAGAGAACGTGGGTAGATTGTTTCGCTTAGCAACGTGCCACACACAGAGCGATCAGAATTTAACAGAATTACATATATAGGTTCAAGTTCAACATATTACTATGCATCTTCATTGCCAGCAGCCTTCTTTCGCAGTCTGGGTGCCAAGCCTTCACGTCCAATGGCTTCTTCATTTCCTTCCTTCTTCCTCTTCCTCGGTGCCAATTTTCTTAGCTTCACGTACTCTGCATCGCCGGGACAATGGGCACCAGAATCGTGTCCAGCATCATCTTTCCACTCGTTTTTAATTTCTTCGGGCAGCAAAATGACATCTTTCCACTCGTTTTTAATTTCTTTGGGCAGCAAAATGACTGACCCGGTAGTCATGTTTCTAACCTTGCGGCGCTTCCTGTCAAAGAAACAAGACTGTTGCATAACTTTCCAATATCTACAGAGTAAATAAAACAAAAAATACAATTCAACACAAACATGTGAACCCCAAGAGACCTTTGCTTACCAGGAGCTAATTGGGTTCGAGCAACCACCCTGCCCAAGAATAGAAGGGCGACTCCCAGTTGAAGCGGCTTCCACATCCAGTACATCACATTTCGGCTCAAACATGACAGCCGAAGCATACCTTTTCATCAACCCAATTAGCTGACTGTCACACGTTATAGGAAGCATGATGCCACGTTCATCCATGAAGCTGAACTTTGAAGTCTGCTTCGGCCATAATTCAACATAATTACTATAACATCCCAAAAACTTTAATCCAAGGTTATCAAGATCAAATCATCCAAAAATAGGGTTAACAAAAACTTTTCCAAATTTAAAATGAAAGCATTCATATGTGTATGCATTTAAAATAGGAGTTGTTTGTATTGCCATGATTGATTGATCCAATGCTTGTAAAATGTTTCTTAGGTGATTTAAACATCATCTACATCATTCCCAAACTTTTCCTAAAGAAAATCAAATAAAAAAGAATTAAAAAGAAGGAATGGTCATTTTGGCAAATTTAACTCTCATATCTACTTTGGCTATTCCTAGTACTCAATTCTTAACAGAAACAATTCTTGATCTTTGCACCCCTTGCTAGTACACATAATGAGGTACCAAGGCCCACGTTTTGATCTGCTAAAAACATTCTGTTAACTATTTTAAATGAAAATTTAAAATTGAATCTAATGCATATGCATAGATCACCCCTATTTCAAAAACCATCTATTTGAGCTCCATTTTCAAAACCCTTGCAACCAGATACTACCTATCACTAGTGGAGATCACTTAAAACTTTTGAAACCAAAATTCAAAACTTTATTTCATGCGGCCATTTCATCAAACACTTGGCATGCATAATCTCTACTCAAATCCTAGCTCACTGTTTACTACAGGGTTTTGCCCCCATTTGATCCCCATTTAATCCCCTTGTCCCCTCTTGATCTAACCAGAGCCTAACCGGCCTCTTCCCTACCCCTAGCTGCACTGCCATGCCATGCCGAGCACCACCTCGCCGGCCGACAATGCACCCGCAGCAGCAGCCCTCTCCAGCCCCTCTCCTCATGTCTAGCAGCTTGCTAGTGGTCCACCTCCACCGCCCAACCAGCCCCAGGCCAGAGACAGAGAGCAGAGCGGCCAGGAACCGCCGCGCCCGAAGCCGGTCGAGCATGCCGACGCTGCCCCCAGAGCACGCCCTGTCCCCGCTTGCACAGACCATACCTTGGCACCAACTCGCGCCCGCCGCTCCACCTCGACCTGGAGAACACCCCAGACATCCCCGTTCGCCGCCCAAAGCCTCACAGCCACCGCTCGCCGTGGAGACCGCCGCTTCGGCCGCGTAGAGCGCCACCTCGCCCAGACCGCGTGCCACCACCCCTACGCTCGCATTCAATTCCTAGAGCACCGCTAGGGAACCGCCCATCGATCGCCACCCCCAGCCATGCCTCTACCCCGCCGTAGCCTTATCGCCGGAGTCGCCTACCCATCCCGTTCGGTCTCACCGTCGGGCCTATAAAAGGATCCCTCCCCGGCCTCTTCTCTCCACACCATTCCACTCCCTCACCTCTCTGAACCTCACCCACCTCTAGCCGGAGCAAGTGGAGCAGCATCTCACCGGAATTGGAGCCGGAGCAGCCGCGGCAGGAGGAGAAGGGCGTCGTTGATTGCGACCACCCCAAGCTCCGCCGCAACCGCGCCTCGCCTTGCTGTCGTCTTCCATGTCATTTGCCCGCCTCATCGACCCCGCTGAAGCCCTGGTACGCCCCCAGTAGACCCCCACCGAGCCGCTAGGGTTCGAGCTCGTCGGCGACCTGTTCGTCGTCGACGACGACCCTTAGCCGTTGATCTCGCTTCTAATCCTACGGCCTACAGCGCGCGTACCGTTTCGCGTTTTAAGTGCCGCTGACACGTGGGACCCCCTGTCAGCTGAGCCCCGTGCCGCGGAGCACCACTGGGCCGGCCCAAGTCCTTTCCCGCGCTAGCCCATCGATTCAAATCTGGATTTTTCTTTTTAGTTAAATCTAGTTTCTGTCCACTAGTTTGAAAATCAATTCAGAGAGTTTTAGAAATCCAAATTGCATGAAACCAATTTTTTTGAAAGAAAATGATCTATCCAAGCCCGTTGGATTAATTTCAGTTAGAGTTATAGATCTCTCCTAATAAAAATAACAAAACAGAAGCTTTTGCAACTTGCAACATTTTTATAAAATCAACCAAGTTAGCTTTTGAGTTGATTCCAACTCTCAAAAATCACATTTCATCATATCTATCTAAATATGTAATAATATTAAGGTTTACATGCAGTGACTTTGGACTAGTACCAAAATAATGCTATATAGGCATTTCTAGTCACTTTAAATCATTAAATAATGAACTTAAACCAAAGTAATATTGATCCAACCTTTAAATCTCATTCCCACATGTTAGAATATGTGGTGAGGACATTTGTCCACATGATCCCATATTTTGGTGGTGAATATTAAATGTTAGTTAATTTTTCAATGAGTAGAAATTACTTTTCTAAAATAAAAAGGTTGAAACTATTGAATTAAACTTGTGATGTTTGTGATGATAATAGATCATCAAATGTGTGTTTTAGAATGCTACTTAGCCTAGTTAAGTATTGTTTGGTGATTGTCTACTCCCTATGTATTTATAGACGCTAGTACTGACCAAGCTTTCGAGGAGGAGCAGTTCTACCAAGAAGAAGAAGAAGAAAACTTCAACCACTGCACCAACCAAGGCAAGCTATTATTAGCAGGCTAGAATTAAGCTAGATGAATGAGCAAGGATGCTTTAGGCATGCTTTGATCACACCCCTTTTAACTATTAGTACCCCAAGCCTTACTTACAAGTTTTACTCCCCTTAGTATGCAAAGTTCCTTACTTATTTTGAAGGTAGCATAAAAAGTATAAAACATGATCTACTTAGAAACCTTTAAATGTCATTCTATGGCATGAGATTGATCCCATCCTTCCACCTTAGTGATTATTCTTAACTTAGTATTTTAGAGTAGATCAAAAACTTGAGTCACTTTAGATGGGAGCACTTGGTGAAAATGAATTGTGAAAACCTTGGAATGATGAGTCATTTATTGAGATGTTTTGACATGTGTTGAGAGACACAACTGGTTTATGATGATGAAAATGATGAGCCATGAGCCTTAACCCTTTTATAAAACTGATGATTGGATTCGGATGCGATACCATTCCAAATTTACCATACAACCACATTACCTGAATTGGGTAAGGCTTAGCTGGAAATTTATATGCATTAGTATTAGTTCCCTCACGGGAGAGGTTTGAGCTGAGGCTACCTTTCAATGTTGTCCACCTATGTAGTGCCCAAGATGACTGATGGTCATGGTTGGGAGGCCATGCTCATAGGAGAGGTGCTTGTACTAGGGTGTGTAAAGGGAAGGTTATGTTTGATTATCTGCATACTAAGTATGATGATTCAGGGTTATCCCTGACGAATGTATCGAATTTTGTGGTGAAAGTGTACCACCTCTGCAGAGTGTCAACTATTCGAATAGCCGCATCCGCGGTTATGGACAGTTGGAATGGCCATACTGTTTCGTTGTCAGATGTTTTCTAAATAACTTGAAATGAATGATGAACTTGACTTGACCACAACAGGGTTGTGTTGATGACAATAGCTTCCCAACTTAAGTGATTCTAGAACTTTACTTTATCTTTCTTTGCTTCTGAACTCAGCTTAGGTTTCAAACTTAACTTGATAGTTAAATTAGATTCAACACTTTAACTTAGAATTATAGTACCTATTAATAGTAGTTTGCGAGTACTTGAAGAGTACTCATGGCTTTTGTCCCTGGCTATTATCATGGCCAAACTATGAAGGAGATTATCAAGATGATGGTCAGCAGGACGGCTATGATAACTAGGACTATCTGCCTTCGTCAGCATTGCCTATGCCCCTGAAGATGGACCCCACCGCTATGTTTATCTTTTATTTCCGCTGCTTGTTGTATTAAAGACTGGATCATGAGATCCTTATTTGTGTAAAACTTTATGTATGGTTTGTAAGGGATGATGTACTGTGATATCCAATCTGTTATGTCTCGCAAAAATGGTAATCCTGGGATTGCGAGGTATGGCATAACGGGCATCTGGGATTAAAAAACCGGGTGTTGAAAAGTTGGTATCAGAGCCATCCTGACCATAGGAGACACTAGTTAGAATGGACGTCCAAACCAAAAACTTAGCTTCAAAACCAAATTGAGTATTTATGAAAAACTATTTCCCCTCTTACCCTTGTGAACTCATTCTTTCTCAAAAATTCACGTTCCTCAAAATTCTTACATTACTACCTAAAATTTGACACACTTGATCACTTCACTAACTTCCTCATCCTTAATTCTTGCAGATGGAGACTCAGTTCAGCAAGTTTTACCAATTGGGAAACGGAGGTCAGCTGATCTTCGAGAGAGATCTGGACTCACTGTCGGAGTTACTGGGACGCCCACATCCGGAGTTTCTTGGAGCTCAACTTCCAGGACCCCCAGGAGGAGACCTACAGTGGCTAGTCACCGCGGATCTTCGGGGAAGCATCGAAGCACCAAGTTCCAGGAGAATTCAGTTCTCCGTGAGAGAGAACAACTGGCTAGATTGATTAGCCAGGGCAATGCATGCAGCTCTCGCACGTCTATGTGCCCTCAGCGTCAACAAGATCCAAGGAACCCGTTTTGCCCACTATGCAAGGCGTGACTTCATGGGAATGCCGATGGAGATGCCAAGTCACCCAGAGTTGAGGCGTCAAGTGGAGAACCTTGACTTCTTGCTTCATGACAGACAGCAGGAACTGGATAATGCCAGGGAGTTAGCCAACCAGAACCGTGCCATTGCCGACCAGAAGGCCCAGACTTTCGCACTGCTCGTCCAAGATCGCCAGTCTCTTCGTCGCCAGCATGCAAAGAAGGATCGCACCATCGCCCGTCTTCGCAAGAAGGTGGCCGACCTCGATAAGACCGTCAAGGAGCAGGAAGCTCAGCTTGCCACCAAGGAAGAAGATGATGAGGGTGAAGACATCCAGGGAGATATGGATTCTTACCTCAGCAACGATGATGACTTTCTGGAGGAGGATGATGTGGACTTCTACACTGATGATGAAGACTCTGACTTCATCGACGATGAGTAGAGGCACTAGAGCACTGTCGTAGCATGAGATGACTCGTGGAAACCAAGGAGGGAGAAGCTCGTCGCAGGACACAATGCTGCAGATCTTGCAGAATCTCATCACGGACCGTGAAGCAAGCAGGGCCGAGCGTCAAGCTAACTTAGCAACATTGCAGCAGATCACCCAAATGGCTCTCAACAACCAAGGACATGGAAATCAGGATCACCAAGGATCCAAACTCAAAAACTTTCAGAACACCAATCCCCCAATCTTTAACCAATATGAAAACCCATTAGATGCTGATGACTGGTTACAGACCATGGAAAACAACTTAGAGGTTGCCAGAGTTGATGAGAATGAGAAAGTTCTCTTCGCCACCCACTATCTGGCGGGAGATGCAAGAGATATATGAACCATGGCCAGGTGATGACCTGGGAAGCATTCAAGGTCAAGTTCAGCCACACCCACGTGCCGCAAGGGCTTGTCAACAGGATGAGAGATGAATTCCGCGAATTGAAGCAAGGAAGACTGACTGTGGTGGAGTACCGTGACAGATTCTTGTCACTTGCCAGATATGCACCGGATGAGATCAACACGGAGGCCAAGAAGAAGGAGAGATTCTTAAACGGACTGCATGATGAGATGCAGACTGTCCTCGTCAACATCCGTTTTGATGATCTCGAAGAGCTAGTCGACTCTGCCAATCAGATGGAAGGGAAGATTAACCAGGCAAACGACAACCGCAAGCGCCGTATGATGCAGCAGTCTGGATCCAGTAGTCACCAGAAGTACCATCCTAACCCCTCACCAGGATATGCACCAAGGAACAACCGACCCCCAAATTCTCGCCCAAGCTACACCAACTGTAGCGGAGGTAATGTGAAGTCCGGAGGAAACAATCACAACTCCAGTAATACCAACAATTTCAACCGTGCCCCTCCCAAGAGCAACAACAACAACAACACTGCACCTAGAACTGGCATCAATGTTGTACCTATCGCTGTCAAGGACAAGTCCCAGATCACTTGTTTCGAGTGTGGAGTGAAGGGTCACTACTCCAATGAGTGTCCCAAGAAGACTGCCGCCAATGCCCCTGTGAATGCCCCAGCTCAGCAGCAGCGTCGTGTTCAACCAGGAAGAAGATTTGCCCTAGGGAACCCACACAACCGCAACGGTCGTCTCTTCCACATGAACACAGAAGAAGCCCAAGAAGCGCCATATGTAGTGCTGGGTATGTTTTCTGTCAACTCAGTTTTAGCAAGAGTATTGTTTGATTCTGGAGCATCGCATTCATTTGTCACCGAAGAATTTGTATGCACTAGTAAGATTCGCCCAACCAACCTGAAGCATGTCATGATAGTTCAAATCTCCGGTTCAACAACAAAAGCTAGAAAAATTTGCAAAGATGTACCTATCAGAATACATGGGATAGATTTTTATGCCAACCTAAGTGTACTTGCGACCAAAGGATTGGAAGTAGTACTAGGTATGGACTGGATGTCAAGACATAAAGGACCGATAGACTGTGCTAAGAAAGCCATCACCATGACCAGTAGTTCTGGAGTAATAGTAGAGCATATCTTTGAAACCTTACCCCGTCAATTCAAGTGCAACAAGAGTGTAGCCCTGCCCACCATTGACCAAGTCAGAGTAGTCTGTGAATACCCCAACGTATTCCTAGATGAATTGCCAGGTATGCCCCCAGATAGGGATATTGAGTTCATTATCGAACTAATCCCCGGAACCGGACCTATAGCCCAGAGACCCTATACCATGAACCCCGCAGAGTTAGTGGAACTGAAGAAGCAGTTGGATGCCATGTTAGCAACAAGCTTGATTCAGCCAAGCGCATCGCCATGGAGATCACCAGTGTTATTCGTCGACAAGAAAGATGGAGGCAATCGTCTGTGTACAGATTACAGAAAGTTGAATGACGTCACCATCAAAAACAAGTACCCTTTTCCAAAGATAGAGGATCTATTTGATCAGTTGACTAGAGCTTAGGTATTCTCAAAGATTGATCTTAGGACTGGTTATCACCAACTTAAGATTCATGCAACGGATATTCCGAAGACCGCCTTTACTACTCGCTATGGTTTATACGAGTATACGGTTATGTCTTTTGGATTAACCAATGCCCCTGCTTATTTCATGAATCTCATGAATAAGATCTTTATGAATTTCCTAGATAAGTTTGTAGTTGTGTTTATCAAGGACATCCTTATCTACTCCAAGTCAGAAGAAGAGCATGAGCAACATCTGAGAATCATCCTAGAAACCCTGAGAGAGCATCAGTTATATGCCAAGTTCAGCAAGTGTGAGTTTTGGCTGAAAGAAGTAGGATTCCTAGGACATTGTTTCTGCCGGAGGAGTCTCTGTTGATCCCACCAAGATCAAAGATGTTGAAGAATGGGAAGCCCCAACCAATCAAACCCAAGTTCGTTCATTTCTCGGATTAGCGGGATATTACCGCAAGTTTGTAGAAGGATTCTCGAGCATAGCCCGACCAATGACCCAATTGTTGAAGAAGGACAAGAAGTTTGAATGGACAGACAAGTGTGAAGCCAGTTTCCAAGAGCTGAAGAAGAGATTGATATCAGCCCCAATTTTGATCATGCCAGACATCAAGAAGCCGCTTGATGTGTATTGTGATGCATCCAAGATTGGCCTATGATGTGTATTGATGCAAGAAGGAAAGGTCATTGTGTATCTGTCTCGACAACTGAAGCAGCATGAGCAGAACTACCCGACCCATGATCTTGAGCTAGCAGCCGTGTTTCTAGCGTTGAAGACATGGCGTCATTATTTGATGGGTAATCGCTGTGAGATTTACTCAGATCATAAGATCTTGAAGTATATCTTCACTCAGAAGGATCTAAATATGAGGCAAAGAAGATGGATAGAGTTAATCAAGGATTATGACCTTGACATTCACTATCACCCCGGTAAAGCCAATGTGGTAGCGGATGCTCTTAGCAGATTGCCGTGTAGGCTTAACACCATGATCAAGGAGAAGCAACCAAGTTTGTATGAGGAGTTGGAGAAGTTCAGGACTGAGTTAGTTAGCAAAGGATTCCTAGCTAGCATTAAACTTCAACCCACTTTGATTAGCCAAATCAAGGAAGTCCAGAAGGGAAATGAAAGTATCGACGGAATCAAACGTCGTATTGGTACAGGAAAGGTACCTGGATTCACCGAAGACGAAGAAGGTGTATTGTGGTACAAAGGACGTATCTGTGTGCCAGCAGATTCAGAGCTGAAGGAAATTATCATGAAGGAAGCTCATGACACCCTTTATTCTATCCACCCCGGAGGAACAAAGATGTATCAGGATTTGAAAGAGCAATTTTGGTGGCACAAGATGAAGAGAGAGATCAGAAGCTACATCGCCAAATGTGACATCTGTCAAAGAGTCAAAGCAGAGCATCAGAGACCTGCAGGACTATTGCAACCTTTGCAGATTCCCGAATGGAAATGGGATTCCATCGGAATGGACTTTATCATCGGTTTACCTACTTCTAGTAGGGGAAATGACTCAATCTGGGTCATAGTTGATAGACTGTCCAAGGTAGCCCACTTTATACCTGTCAAGACAACCTACTAGAGTGCAAAGCTAGCAGAGCTATACATTGCTAGGATTGTTAGTCTACATGGAACCCCCAAGACCATCGTATCAGAAAGAGGAACCCAGTTTACCTCGAGATTTTGGTAGAAAGTTCAGGAAGGTTTAGGAACCAAGTTGAAATTTAGTACCGCTTATCACCCGCAAACAGATGGACAAACTGAGAGAGTCAACCAGATCCTAGAGGATATGCTTAGAGCTTGTGTGTTGGAGTACGGATCAAAATGGGAAGACTGCCTGCCTTTCACAGAATTCTCATATAACAATAGTTATCAAGCTAGTTTGCAGATGGAACCATTTGAATTCCTATACAGAAGAAAGTGTCGTACCCCTTTGAATTGGTCGCAAGTAGGAGAGAGTGAGATCTTTGGACCCGACATTCTCCGAGAAGCAGAAGAGAAAGTTCACAAAGTCCGTGAGCACCTCAAGACCGCCCAATCCAGACAGAAGAGTTATGCCGACAAAAGAAGGAGAGACCTGACTTTCAATGTTGGAGATTTCGTATATCTCAAGGTTTCACCATTGAAGGGAACTCAACGCTTCAGTCTGAAGGGAAAGTTAGCCCCCAGATATATCGGACCTTTCAAGATTCTGAACCGCCGAGGAGAAGTATCATATCAACTGGAACTGCCTGAAGAGATGTCAGCCATCCACAATGTGTTCCATATCTCGTTACTTCGCAAATGCTTGGAAGTGCCTGAGAAGACCAAAGTTTTCAAGAACATCGATCATAGAGCTGTGGAAATCAACAATGACCTGACCTATCGGGAAGTACCCATCCATATCTTAGAAGAAGCCTATAGAACCACCAGGACCAGGAGTATAAGGTTTCTAAAGATTCAGTGGAGCAACCATACCGAGGAGGAAGCTACTTGGGAGCGCGAAGATTACATTCGAACAGAGTTCCCAGATCTCTTTAGTTCCTAGTTTTCTTTGTAAATCTCGGGACGAGATTTTGTTTAAGGGGGGAAGGTTTGTAACATCCCAAAACTTTAATCCAAGGTTATCAAGATCAAATCATCCAAAAATAGGGTTAACAAAAACTTTTCCAAATTTAAAATGAAAGCATTCATATGCGTATGCATTTAAAATAGAAGTTGTTTGAACTGCCATGATTGATTGATCCAATGCTTGTAAAATGTTTCTTAGGTGATTTAAACATCATCTACATCATTCCCAAACTTTTCCTAAAGAAAATCAAATAAAAAAGAATTAAAAAGAAGGAATGGTCATTTTGGCAAATTTAACTCTCATATCTACTTTGGCTATTCCTAGTACTCAATTCTTAACAGAAACAATTCTTGATCTTTGCACCCCTTGCTAGTACACATAATGAGGTACCAAGGCCCACGTTTTGATCTGCTAAAAACATTCTGTTAACTATTTTAAATGAAAATTTAAAATTGAATCTAATGCATATGCATAGATCACCCCTATTTCAAAAACCATCTATTTGAGCTCCATTTTCAAAACCCTTGCAACCAGATACTACCTATCACTAGTGGAGATCACTTAAAACTTTTGAAACCAAAATTCAAAACTTTATTTCATGCGGCCATTTCATCAAACACTTGGCATGCATAATCTCTACTCAAATCCTAGCTCACTATTTACTACAGGGTTTTGCCCCCATTTGATCCCCATTTAATCCCCTTGTCCCCTCTTGATCTAACCAGAGCCTAACCGGCCTCTTCCCTACCCCTAGCTGCACTGCCATGCCATGCCGAGCACCACCTCGCCGGCCGACAATGCACCCGCAGCAGCAGCCCTCTCCAGCCCCTCCTCATGTCTAGCAGCTTCCTAGTGGTCCACCTCCACCGCCCAACCAGCCCCAGGCCAGAGATAGAGAGCAGAGCGGCCAGGAACCGCCGCGCCCGAAGCCGGTCGAGCATGCCGACGTTGCCCCCAGAGCACGCCCTGTCCCCGCTTGCACAGACCATCCCTTGGCACCAACTCGCGCCCGCCGCTCCACCTCGACCTGGAGAACACCCCAGACATCCCCGTTCGCCGCCCAAAGCCTCACAGCCACCGCTCGCCGTGGAGACCGCCGCTTCGGCCGCGTAGAGCGCCACCTCGCCCAGACCGCGTGCCACCGCTCCTAAGCTCGCATTCAATTCCTAGAGCACCGCTAGGGAACCGCCCATCGATCGCCACCCCCAGCCATGCCTCTACCCCGCCGTAGCCTTATCGCCGGAGTCGCCTACCCATCCCGCTCGGTCTCACCGTCGGGCCTATAAAAGGATCCCTCCCCGGCCTCTTCTCTCCACACCATTCCACTCCCCTCACCTCTCTGAACCTCACCCACCTCTAGCCGGAGCAAGTGGAGCAGCATCTCACCGGAATTGGAGCCGGAGCAGCCGCGGCAGGAGGAGAAGGGCGTCGTTGATTGCGACCACCCCAAGCTCCGCCGCAACCGCGCCTCGCCTTGCTGTCGTCTTCCATGTCATTTGCCCGCCTCGCCGACCCCGCTGAAGCCCTGGTACGCCCCCAGTAGACCCCCACCGAGCCGCTAGGGTTCGAGCTCGTCGGCGACCTGTTCGTCCTCGACGACGACCCTTAGCCGTTGATCTCGCTTCTAATCCTACGGCCTACAGCGCGCGTACCGTTTCGCGTTTTAAGTGCCGCTGACACGTGGGACCCCCTGTCAGCTGAGCCCCGTGCCACGGAGCACCACTGGGCCGGCCCAAGTCCTTTCCCGCGCTAGCCCATCGATTCAAATCTGGATTTTTCTTTTTAGTTAAATCTAGTTTCTGTCCACTAGTTTGAAAATCAATTCAGAGAGTTTTAGAAATCCAAATTGCATGAAACCAATTTTTTTTGAAAGAAAATGATCTATCCAAGCCCGTTGGATTAATTTCAGTTAGAGTTATAGATCTCTCCTAATAAAAATAACAAAACAGAAGCTTTTGCAACTTGCAACATTTTTATAAAATCAACCAAGTTAGCTTTTGAGTTGATTCCAACTCTCAAAAATCACATTTCATCATATCTATCTAAATATGTAATAATATTAAGGTTTACATGCAGTGACTTTGGACTAGTACCAAAATAATGCTATATAGGCATTTCTAGTCACTTTAAATCATTAAATAATGAACTTAAACCAAAGTAATATTGATCCAACCTTTAAATCTCATTCCCACATGTTAGAATATGTGGTGAGGACATTTTTCCACATGATCCCATATTTTGGTGGTGAATATTAAATGTTAGTTAATTTTTCAATGAGTAGAAATTACTTTTCTAAAATAAAAAGGTTGAAACTATTGAATTAAACTTGTGATGTTTGTGATGATAATAGATCATCAAATGTGTGTTTTAGAATGCTACTTAGCCTAGTTAAGTATTGTTTGGTGATTGTCTACTCCCTATGTATTTATAGACGCTACCTCTCAATGTTGTCCACCTATGCAGTGCCCAAGATGACTGATGGTCATGGTTGGGAGGCCATGCTCATAGGAGAGGTGCTTGTACTAGGGTGTGTAAAGGGAAGGTTATGTTTGATTATCTGCATACTAAGTATGATGATTCAGGGTTATCCCTGATGGATGTATAGAATTTTGTGGTGAAAGTGTACCACCTCTGTAGAGTGTCAAACTATTCGAATAGCCGCGGCCACGGTTATGGATAGTTGGAATGGCCATACTGTTTCGTTGTCAGATGTTTTCTAAATAACTTGAAATGAATAATGAACTTGACTTGACCACAACAGGGTTGTGTTGATGGCAATAGCTTCCCAACTTAAGTGATTCTATAACTTTAATTTATCTTTCTTTGCTTCTGAACTCAGCTTAGGTTTCAAACTTAACTTGATAGTTAAATTAGATTCAGCACTTTAACTTAGAATTATAGTACCTATTAATAGTAGTTTGCGAGTACTTGAAGAGTACTCATGGCTTTTGTCCCTGGGTATTATCATGGCCATACTATGAAGGAGATTATCAAGATGATGGTCAGCAGGACGGCTATGATAACTAGGACTATCTGCCTTCGTCAGCATTGCCTGTGCCCCTGAAGATGGACCCCACCGCTACGCTTATCTTTTATTTCCGCTGCTTGTTATATTAAAGACTGGATCATGAGATCCTTATTTGTGCAAAACCTTATGTATGGTTTGTAAGGGATGATGTACTGTGATATCCAATCCGTTATGTCTCACAAAAATGGTAATCCTGGGATTGCGAGGTATGGCATAATGGGCATCTGGGATTAAAAAACCGGGTGTTGACAATTACGCAGAGCAGCAACCATACCAGATATAGTGTAGATCTGTGCAGGCGCTTCTTCCATCGTGAAACAATGGTGTCCATACCTCTTGCCCTTAGAGTCGTACCTATAGAGGACTACCGTAACCAGGTAAGGGGGTCCACGCAGATCCCACTTGACAGAAAACTATGGACAGAATATGTTTGTCAGTGTTGGACTAACAAACAATTTGACGTTCAGTAGCCAGCTAGCAGTTGTAACTAGTGCGAATAGCAAATAGAAGGGTAGATCACCCGCTTGTAGACAGAACTTCTTCTTTCTTGATAGTAGGATCTGCCATCCTCCAAGCTGCTCGGCTCGTCGGCGGCGGAGGTGGGCTAGAGCCTCGCAACAGCGGCTACAGCATGCGCCATTGGAGCTCGGTATCAGCGACTGGGCGCAGCAACTTGGCCCCGGAAGTCAAATGTCCGAAGGGATCGTCCTGCCTGGAGGGTGGATTCCGACGCTGCCGGTGCTAGGGGAAAGCTGGGAATGGATTTGTGAAATCGGTCAACACACCCAATCCACTTAGCTGCCCGATTTGCCTAAGAGGTTGCCGCGTTGGCGCCCGTGTCATGGATAGATAACCGACATGTGGGTCTCGGCCGTCTACTTCATGGGGCGGTTTAATGAAATGTTTGTATTTGGCAGGGGTGAGATGAGTTTGCCTCAAAATGGCCCCTCTCAGTAGTTCGCGGCCCAACTTTTCGATACGTGGTAATTTCAGGCAACTTAGGTACCGCCATGCGTTGGCCTGCCAACTTCGGTACCGCAGACGAACAGGCCCGGCGGTGAGGTCACGCCTCCATTCCTGGAGCGGCGGAGAGGGGCTGGCGGTCTGCTGTGGCGTTGGCAAGGTTGGCCGGCATTCATGGCCTCGGTGTGGCATGGCACTGGCACCAGGGACTAGGGGATGGGCTGGTTCCTACTTGGTTAGAGTTAGGGGGACAAAGGGATTAAATGGGGTGAAAATGGGTGGCAAAACCCAGTAGAAACAGTGAGCCTAAACTAGAGTGTGATTCATGCATGCCAAGTGTTTGATCAAATGGCCGCATGACAAAAATATTTGAATTTTTGAAAGATTTTTGGTGGAGTTGTTTATCACATTCTTAAACATTTGTGGTTGCTAGGATTTGTTAAATGGAATTCATTTGAGTGGTTTTAAAAAAAGTGTGATCTAGACATATGAACTAGATTCATTTTTTACTTCTCATTTAAACTTAGAGTTTGAATGTTTTTGGGAGATCACAAAGTGGGCCTTGGCACATCACTACTTGTATTAGCAAGGGGTGCAAAGATCCATAATTGTCTCTATTCGAAATGGAGTCCTAGGAACCCAAAGTGTCCTAGTTGATTAAAATGGCAAAAGTGACCATTTCCTTTATTTAATTCTTTTTGATTTATTTTTCTTTGGTTTTTGCTTGGGGATGATCTAGATGATGTGACAAATCATCATAGAACCATTTTACAACCATTAGAACAAACAATAATGGCATTTCAAACAACTCCTATTTTAAATGCACACACATCTGAATGCTTAAAGATTTTAAATGGAAAAAGTTTTTGTTAACCCTAAATTGGGTAGATTTGATCTTGATTAACCTTGATTAAAGATTTGGGATGTTACACATACCGTTTCGGGTTAAATGAGCCACTAACTAGTGTGACCCTGCTGTCAGCAGCCCACTGTGCCAGCGTAGTGCAGCTGGGCCGGCCCGTTTACTTTCCCGTGCAAGCCTGTTGATTCAAATAGGATTTTTCCAATTTAGTTAAAACTAGATTCTGTCAGTAGATTCAAAAATCAATTCAAAGAGGTTCACTAAACCAAATTGCATGATTCCTATTTTGTTAGAAAGATATTAAAATTATCTATCCAAGCCCGTTGGATTCAAACCATTTGAAAGTATAGATCACCTATACCAAAAATAACAAGATAGAGACTTTTCCAACTTCAAACATTTTTCAAAAATCAACCATAAATGCTTTTGAGTTGATTCCAACTCTCAAAAATCACATTTGATAAGATCTATCTGAATATGTAACAATATTTAGGTTTACATGCAGTGATCTTGGACTAGTACCAAAAGAATGCTATCTAGGCATTTCTAGTCACTTTAATTGTATTAAATAGTAATTTTAAACTTTATAAAATAGGACCACCACTTTAAATCACATTCCCAAGTATTAGAACATGTGGTGATGACATGTGTCAACATGATCCCAAATTTTAATTGGAGAATATTAAATCTTAAGTATTTTTCAATGAGTAGAAATTAATTTTCTAAAGTAAGATAAATAAGACTAGGTCTTTATTTCATGTGATGTTTGTGATGATGCTAGATCATCAAGTGTGAGCCTTAGTGTGCTAAATAGAAGTAGTTAAGTATTTTTTTTGTGATTGTGTACCTCGTACTCATTTGTAGATGCTAGTACCGACCCGGGATACGAGGAGGAGGAGTACTACGAAGAAGAAGAAAACTTCAACCACTCCAATACTCAAGGCAAGCCTGCCATCCTTGCAATATAACCTATGAAATATGCATTAGGCATGCTTTGGTTATACAACCTTGATTATACCAATCCCAAGTTTTACTTGCAAGCTTTATTCCTTTACTTTTACCAAAGTTCTTTACCTTTAGTTAGTGATTTGTGAGTATTGGACAAATAGGATAGATACCATAAAGAGTATAAAACTAGGCCTAACTAGTTATACTTAGATGTCATCAAAAGTCATAAAACTAGAGTTGGATAGTTACAATTGATTAGCACCCCTCATTAGTGAATACCCTCAACCTTAGTGGCTAGCGCTAAGCATAAAAGTTGATCAATTTAGATGGTAATACTTGGTGAAAATGATTATGAAAACCTTGGAATGATGACTCATTCTATTGAAATGTTTTGACATGTGTTGAGAAACACAAGGATTGATGATGAAAATGTTGAGGCATGAGCCTTGGCCCTTTATAAAAACTGATGGTTGGGTTCGGATGTGATACCATTCCAATTTTACCGTACAACCACAATACCTGAATTGGGTAGGGATTAACTGGAAGTTTATATGCCTTAGTATGGGTTTCCTTGCGGAAGAGGTTGAGCTGAGGCTACCTCGTGATGAATGTCCACCTATGCAGTGCCCAGGATGGTAGATGGCCATGGCTGGGAGGCCAAGATCATAGGGAAGGTGCCTATACTAGAGTGTTTAATTGAAAGGTTATGATTGATTATCCGCATACTAAGTATGATGATTCAGGGTTATCCCTGACGGATGTATCAAATTTTGGGGTGAAAGTGTACCACCTCTGCAGGGTTATCGACATGGGCGGCGTAGGAGGACTATGGCTTGCCTCCTAGTGGTCCTCTACGACTTTATGGCGATGCTAGGGGCGGTGGCTAACGGTCGGGAGTGTCGCGTGCTCTGGGAGACAGGGGCGATGCTCGACGGGGTTCCTGGCGACTATGGGTCGTGTGGCGGTGCACGGCCGTGTCTGGTGGGGTTAGGGAGTCGAGGCGGAGCGGCGTGCGTGGTCAGTGGTTGAGGCGCGGTGTGTGGCATGCTGACAGTGATGGCGCTCTAGCGTGCTCTGGCGCGACGCAGAGAGGATAGTGTGGCGCTGCTCGGGGGTGGTCCAGGGGCTGGCAGTGATCATGGGGTGGATCATGGACGGCGGTGAGATCACGCCTCCCTTCCTGGAGCGGCGGAGAGGGGCTGGCGGTCTGCTGTGGCGTTGGCAAGGTTGGCCGGCGTTCATGGCCTCGGTACGGCGTGGCACTGGCGCCAGGGACTAGGGGATGGGCTGGTTGCTGCTTGGTTAGAGTTAGGGGGACATAGGGATTAAATGGGGTGAAAATGGGTGGCAAAACCCTGTAGAAACAGTGAGCCTAAACTAGAGTGTGATTCATGCATGCCAAGTGTTTGATCAAATGGCTGCATGACAAAAAGATTTGAATTTTTCAAAGATTTTTGGTGGAGTTGTTTATCACATTCTTAAACATCTGTGGTTATTAGGATTTGTTAAATGGAATTCATTTGAGTGGTTTTTGAAAAAGTGTGATCTAGACATATGAACTAGATTCAATTTTCACTTGTCATTTAAAATTAGAGTTTGAATGTTTTTGGGAGATCACAAAGTGGGCCTTGGCACATCAGTACTTGTACTAGCAAGGGGTGCAAACATCCATAATTTTCTCTATTGGAAATTGAGTCCTAGGAACACCCAAAGTGTCCTAGTTGATTAAAATGGCAAAAGTGACCATTTCCTTTATTTAATTCTTTTTTATTTCTTTTTCTTTGGTTTTTTCTTGGGGATGATCTAGATGATATGACAATCATCATAGAACCATTTTACAACCATTAGAACAAACAATAATGGCATTTCAAACAACTCCTATTTTAAATGCACACACATATGAATGCTTAAAGATTTTAAATGGAAAAAGGTTTTGTTAACCCTAAATTGGGTAGATTTGATCTTGATTGACCTTGGTTAAAGATTTGGGATGTTACAAACCTTCCCCCCTTAAACAAAATCTCGTCCCAAGATTTAAGAAAGAAAACTAGGAACTAAAGATATCTGGGAACTCAGTCCTAATGTAATCTTCTCGCTCCCAAGTGGCTTCTTGTTCGGTATGATTACTCCATTGGATCTTGAGAAACTTGATACTCCGGGTCCTAGTGGTTCTATAGGCTTCCTCCAAGATATGGATGGGCACTTCTCGATATGTCAGATCCTTGTTGATATCCACGGCTCGGTGATAGATGTTCTTGAAAACTTTGGTCTTCTCCAGCACTTCTAGACATTTGCGAAGTAACGAGATATGGAACACATTATGGATGGCTGATATCTCCTCTGGCAGTTCCAGTTGATAATATACTTCTCCTCGGCGATTCAGAATCATGAAGGGTCCGATATATCTGGGGGCTAACTTGCCTTTCAGACTAAAACATTGGGTTCCCTTCAATGGTACACAAAATCTCCGACATTGAAAGTCAGGTCTCTCCTTCTCTTGTTAGCATAACTCTTTTGTCTGGATTGGGCAGTCTTGAGGTGCTCACGGACTTTGTGAACCTTCTCTTCTTCTTCCCGTAGGATGTCGGGTCCAAAAATCTGACTCTCTCCGACTTGTGACCAATTCAAAGGGGTACGACACTTTCTTCCATATAAGAACTCAAATGGGGCCATTTGCAAACTGGCTTGATAACTATTGTTGTATGAGAATTCTGCGAAAGGCAGACAATCTTCCCATTTTGATCCATATTCTAACACACAAGCTCTCAACATATCTTATAAGATTTGGTTGACTCTTTCAGTTTGTCCATCAGTCTGTGGGTGATAAGCTGTGCTGAAATTCAACTTGGTTCCTAATCCTTCCTGGACTTTCTGCCAAAATCTCGAGGTAAATTGGGTTCCTTGATCCGACACTATGGTCTTGGGGATTCCATGCAGACTAACAATTCTGGCAATATACAACTCTGCTAGCTTTGAACTCTAGTAGGTTGTCTTAACAGGTATAAAATGAGCTACCTTGGACAGTCTATCAACAATGACCCAGATTGAGTCATTTCCCCTACTAGAGGTAGGCAACCTGGTGATAAAGTCCATTCCGACAAAATCCCATTTCCATTCCGTAATCCGCAATGGTTGCAACAGTCCTACGAGCCTCTGATGTTCCACTTTGACTCTCTGGCAGATATCACACTTGGCGATGTAGCTTCCGATTTCTCTCTTCATCTTGTGCCACCAAAATTTCTCTTTTAGATCCTGATACATCTTTGTTCCTCCGGGGTGGATAGAATAAAGAGTATCATGAGCTCCTTGCATGATGACTTGCTTCAGCTCCGAATCTCCTAGCACACAGATACGTCCTTTATACCACAAAACTCCTTCTTCGTCTTCGGTGAATCCAGGTACCTTTCCTGTACCAATACGACGTTTGATTCCATCGATACTTTCATTTCCCTTTTGGGCTTCCTTGATTTGGCTAATCAAAGTGGGTTGAAGTTCAATGCTAGCTAAAAATCCTTTGCTAACTAGCTCAATTCTAAACTGCTCCAACTCCTCATACAAACTTGGTTGCTTCTCCTTGATCATGGTGTTTAGCCTACACGGCAATCTGCTAAGAGCATCCGCTACCACATTGGCTTTGCCGGGGTGATAGTAAATGTCAAGGTCATAATCCTTGATTGACTCTATCCATCTCCTTTGCCTCATATTCAGCTCCTTCTGAGTGAAAATATACTTCAAGATTTTGTGATCTGAGTAAATCTCACAGCGATTACCCATAAGGTAATGACGTCGTGTCTTCAATGCCAAAACTACGGCTGCTAACTCAAGATCATGGGTAGGATAGTTCTGCTCATGCTGCTTCAGTTGTCGAGACAGATATGTGATGACTTTGCCTCCCTACATCAATACACAACCGAGACCAATCTTGGATGCATCACAATACACATCAAATGGCTTCTTGATATCTGGCATGATCAATATTGGGGCTGAAATCAATCTCTTCTTGAGCTCTTGGAAACTGGCTTCACATTTGTCAGTCCAGTCAAACTTCTTGTCCTTCTTCAACAATTGGGTCATGGGTCTTGCTATGCTCGAAAATCCTTCGATGAACTTGCGGTAGTATCTCGCTAATCCGAGAAATGCACGAACTTGGGTTTGAGTGGTTGGGGCTTCCCATGCTTCAACATCTTTGATTTTGGTGGGATCAATAGTGATTCCTCCGGCAGACACAATATGTCCTAGGAATCCCACTTCTTTTAGCCAAAACTCACATTTGCTCAAATTGGCATACAATTGATGCTCTCTAAGGGTTTCAAGGATGATTCTCAGATGTTTCTCATGCTCTTCTTCTGACTTGGAGTAGATAAGGATATCGTCGATAAACACAACGACAAACTTGTCTAGAAAATTCATATAAATCTTATTCATGAGATTCATGAAATAAGCAGGGGCATTGGTTAATCCAAAAGACATGACCGTATACTCGTATAAACCATAACGAGTAGTAAAGGTGCTCTTTGGAATATCCGTTGCACGAATCTTAAGTTGGTGATAACCAGTCCTAAGATCAATCTTAGAGAACACATTTGCTCTAGTCAACTGATCAAATAGATCATCTATCTTTGGCAAAGGGTAATTGTTTTTGATGGTGACGTCATTCAACTTCCTATAATCTATGCACAAACGGTTGCCTCCATCCTTCTTGTCGATGAATAACATGGGCGATCTCCATGGCGATGCACTTGGTTGAATCAAGCCTGTTGCCAACATAGCATCCAACTGCTTCTTCAATTCCACTAACTCCGAGGGGTTCATACTATAGGGTCTCTGGGCTATGGGTCCGGTTCTAGGGATTAGTTCCATAATGAACTCAATATCCCTATCCGGGGGCATACCTAGCAATTCGTCGGGGAATACGTCGGGGTATTCACAGACTACTCTGACTTGGTCTATGGTGGGTAGGGCTAGACTCCTGTTGCACTTGAATTGACGGGGTAAGGTTTCAGATATATGCTCTACTGAGATTCCAGAGCTACTGGTCATGGTGATGGCTTTCTTGGCACAGTCTATCAATCCTTTATGCTTTGACATCCAATCCATTCCTAGTAGTACTTCCAAACCTTTGGTTCCAAGTACTATTAGATTGTCATAAAAATCTATCCCATGTATTCTGATAGGCACAACTTTGCAAATTTTTCTAGCTTTTGTACTTGAACCGGGAATTTGAACTATCATGACATGCTTCAAGTTGGTTGGGTGAATCTTACTAGTGCATGAAAATTCTTCGGTGACAAATGAGTGCGATGCTCTAGAATCAAACAACACTCTTGCTAAAACTGAGTTGACAGAAAACATACCCAGCACTACATCTGGCGCTTCTTGGGCTTCTTCGGTGTTCATGTGGAAGAGACGGCCGTAGCGGTTGTGAGGGTTCCCTGGGGCGAATCTTCTTCCTGGTTGAACACGACACTGCTGTTGAGTTGGGGCATTCACATTGGCAGTGGCGGCAATCTTCTTGGGACAGTCATTGGAGTAGTGACCCTTCACTCCACACTCGAAACAAGTAATCTGAGACTTGTCTTTCGCTGCCACGGGCACAACATTGCTTCCAGTTCTAGGTGCGGTGTTGTTGTTGTTGTTGTTCTTGGGAGGTGCACGGTTGAAATTGCTGGAGTTGCCGGGGTGATTGTGTTTCCTCCTGACTTCACATTTCCTCTGCTATGGTTGGGGTAGCTGGGGCGAGACCTTGGGGGTCGATTGTTCCACGGGGCATATCCTGCAGAAGGGTTGAGACGGTACTTCTAGTGACTGTTGGATCCAGCTTGGTGCATCATCCGACGTTTGCAGTTGTCGTTTGCTTGATTAAACTTCCCTTCCATCTGAATGGCAGAGTCGACTAGCTCTTCGAGATCCTCGAAACGGATGTTGACGAGAACTGTCTACATCTCATCATGTAGTCTGTTCAGGAATATCTCCTTCTTCTTGGCCTCCATGTTGATCTCATAAGGTGTATACCTGGCTAGGGACAAGAATTTGTCACGGTACTCCACTACAGTCGTTCTGCCTTGCTTTAACTCTCTGAATTCATCCCTCATTCTGGTGACTAGACCCTGCGGCACATGGGTGCGGCTGAACATGATTTTAAAGGCTTCCCATGTCATCACTTGACCATGGTTCATTATGCGGGTGCTGTTCCACCATGCTCTTGCATCTCCTGCCAAATAGTGGGTGGCAAAAAGAACTTTCTCGTTGTCATCCACTCTGGCTACTTCTAAGTTGTTCTCCATTGTCTGCAACCAATCATCTGCATCTAGTGGGTTCTCCGAAGTGCTAAAGATTGGGAGATTGGTATTCTGGAAATTTTTAAGCTTGGATCCTAGGTGATCCTGATTTCCATGGTTCTGATTGTTGTGAGCCATCTGGGCGATCTGCTGTAGGGTGGCGAGATTAGCTTGGTGCTCTGCCCTACTAGCTTCACGGTCTGCAATGAGAGTATAGAATCTACAACATTGGGTCTTGCGATGAGCTGCTCCCTCCTTGGTTTCCACGAGTCATCTGAAGATTGAGATAGATAATAGGGTAAGAGGGAAAGTTCTAAGGTTCATGGTTTTGGTTTAAAAGACAAAACTTTGAGTTTGACTCAGGTTTTGCAACTAACTTATTTTCATTCATTCAAGCAAGGCACACGATACAAACACACACACCACAACATTAAAGGAAAACAGATGGTTTTAAGAACCATTCTGCAAGCTACGATACAATGGGACCGATACTCCTCACTCTATGATAGTGCTCTAGTGCATCTACTCATCATCGATGAAGTCGGAGTCATCATCATCGGTGTAGAAGTCCACAACATCATCCTCCAGATAGTCATCATCATTGCTGATGTAGGAGTCAATATCCCCTTGGATATCTTCACCTTCCTCTTCTTCTTCCTTTGCTGCAAGCTGAGCTTCTTGCTCCTTGATGGTCTTCTCGAGGTCGGCCACTTTCATGCAAAGACGGTCGATGGTGCGGTCCTTCTTTGCGCGTTGACGGCGAAGAGACTGACGCTCCTTGACGAGCAGTGAGAAAGTGTGGGCCTTCTGGGTGGCGAGGGCGAGGTTGTGGTTGGCGACCTCTCTAGCATTGTCCAACTCCTTTTGTCTGTCGTACAGTAGGAAGTCGAGGTTCTCCACTTGATGCTTCAGTATTGGGTGACTTGGCATCTCTAGCGGCATTCCCATGGAATCACGCCTTGCATAGTGAACAAAGCGGGTTCCTTGGATTAGGTTGACACTCTGGGCACATAGACGAGCGAGAGCTTCATGCATTACCCTAGCTAATCCATCTAGCCAGTTGTTCTCTCTCACTGAGAACTAAATCCTCCTAGATACTGGTGCTTCTATCTTGCCTCGAAGATCAGCAGTTACTAGCCATTGTAAATCTCCTCCTGGTGGACCCGGGAGTTGAGCTCCAAGAAATTCCGGATGCGGACGCTCCAAGTACTCAGACAGTGAATCAAGATCCCTCTCGAAGATCAGTTGGCCTCTGTTTCCCAACTGGTAGAACTTGCTGTATTGGGCTTCCATCTATAAGAATTTAGGATGAGAAAGTTAGTGCAGTGATCAAGTGTGCCAAAGTTTTAGGTAGTAATGTAAGAATTTGGAGGAACATGAGTTTTTTTGAGAAAAAGAATTCCCAAGGGTGAGAGAGGAAATAGTTTTCATAAATACTCACTTTGGTTTTTGAAACTAAGTTTTTGTTCGGACGTCCATTCTAACTAGGGTCTCCTATGGTCAGGATGGCTCTGATACCAACTGGTCAACACCCGGATTTTTAATCCTAGATGCCTATTATGCCATACATCGCAATCCCAGGATTACCATGTTTGCGAGACATACCAGATTGGATAGCACAATACATAATCAATTACAAACCATAATAAGGTCTTACACAAATAAAGGGTCTCATGATCCAGTCTTAGTACAATCAAGTAGCAGAATAAATAGCGTAGCGGTGGGGTCCATCTTCAGTGTCACAGGCAATGCTGACGATGGGAGATGATCCTAGTTGTCATAGCCGTCCTGCTGTCCTCCTTCAGGGTAGTCCTCCTCATAGTCTAGCCACGGGAATAGCCAGGGACAAAAGCCATGAGTACTCTTTAAGTACTCGCAAACTACCACTAACAAGTAAGATAGTTCTATGAGGAAATGCTAAATTCTAAGTTTATTTGTAAAGATAAGTTTGAAATCTAAGATGAGTTCAGAAACAAAGAAAAAATAAAGTTTGAAAACACCTAACTGGGAACTTAGTTGTCATAGTCACAACTCTGTTGTGGTCAAGTCAAGTCACAATTCATTTCATAAGTCATTTTGAAAACATCTGACAACAGAACAGTATGGCCACTCCAACTGTCCATAACCCCGGACAGGGCTATTCGAATAGTTTGACACTCTGTAGAGGTGGTACACTTTCACCACAAGATTCGATACATCTGTCAGGGATAACCCCGAATCATCATACTTAGTATGCACATAATCAAACATAACATTTCCTTTACACACTCTAGTATAAGCACCTCTTCTATGAGTATGGCCTCCCAGCCATGACCATCTGTCATCCTGGGCACTGCATAGGTGGACAACATTGAGAGGTAGCCTCAGCTCAAACCTCTCCCGCGAGGGAACTAATACTAATGCATATAAAGTTCTGGCTAAGCCTTACCCAATTCAGGTATTGTGGTTGTACGGTAAAATTGGAATGGTATCACATCCGAACCCAACCATCAGTTTTTATAAAAGGGCTAAGGCTCATGCCTTAACATTTTCATCATCATCATAAACCATTTGTGTTTCTCAACACATGTCAAAACATCTCAATAAAATGACTCATCATTCCAAGGTTTTCACAAGTCATTTTCACCAAGTATTCCCATCTAAGGTAAATCAAGTTTTGGTTTAGCTCCAACTACTAAGTTAAGAGTGTTCACTAATGTGGGATGCTAATGTCAATCTCATTCCATGGAATGACATCTAAGTCTAACTAGACAGGTCAAGTTTTATACTATTTATGCTACCTTTAAACAAAGTAAAGGACTTTGGTAAAGTAAAGAAAGTAAAGCTTGTAAATAAAACTTGGAGTAGGTATAAGTCAAAGGGGTACAACCAAGCATGCCTATTGCATCTTGCTTAAGTTATCTAGCTTTCAAGGTTTAGATTGCATTGTTACTGATGGCTTGCCTTGTGTAGTGTAGTGGTTGAAATTCTCTTCCTCCTCCTCTTGGTAGAACTCCTCCTCCTCAAAGACTTGGTCGATACTATCGTCTATAAATACATATGGAATACACAATCACCAAACAATACTTAATTAGTGAACTTAGCACACTAAGGCACACATTTGATGATCTAGTATCATCACAAACATCACAAGGTTTAATGAACTAGCTTCATTCTTTTTATTTGAGAAAAGTAATTTCTACTCATTGAAATTAACTAAGATTTAATATTCTCCAATTAAAATATGGGATCATGTGGACACATGTCATCACCATACATTCTAACATATGGGAATGTGATTTAAAGGTGGGATCACATTTTAATAAGTTTAAGTTTAATAATTAATGATTTAAAGTGACTAGAAATGCCTATATAGCATTATTTTGGTACTAGTCCAAAGTCACTGCATGCAAACCTTAATATTATTACATATTCAGATATGTATGGTTAAATGTGATTTTTGAGAGTTGGAATCAACTCAAAAGCTATTATGGTTGATTTTAGAAAAATGTTTGAATGTCAAAAAGCTTCTGTATTGTTATTTTTACTAGGAGATATCTCTAACTCTAAATTATTTAAATCCAACGGGCTTGGATAGATATTTTCATTACCTTTCCAACAAAATTAGAATCACTCAATTTAAATTTGTAAAACTCTCTGAATTGAATTTCAAACTAAGGGACATAATTAAGTTTCAGCTAAAATAGAAAAATCCTAATTTGAATTAACTGGGTCGCGCGGGAAACTAATTGGGCCGGCCCAGATTCATTCCGCGGCGCTGAGGACTGCTGACAGGGGGTCCCACCTGTCAGTGGCTCATTACACGCGAAGGGATACGTGGCGAGCTGGATCGTAGGATTAGAATGCAAATCTACATCTGGGGCTTATCGTCGACGACGGACTCGTCGCCAGCGAGGCTAAACCCTAGCAGCTCGGTGGGGGTGTAGTGGGGACATACCGGGGATCTAGCTAGTGCGGCGAGGCGGGCAAACGAGCAAGATGACGACGGCGAGCTTAGGCAAAGTCGCGGCAGAGGTTGGGGTGGACGAAATCAACGACAACGTCTCCTCCTCTGCTGCGGCGGTCTCCGGTTCAATTCTGGTGAGAGGCTGCTTGAGCTGCTCTGGCGAGAGGTGGGGAAGGACTAGGGATGAGAGGGGAGTGGAATGGTGTGGAGATTGAGTCTAGGGAAGGCCTCCTTATATAGGCTCGAGGAGGGGACCGAAGGGGCGACGACGAGCTCGTCGGTGACGATGATGCAGAGTGCTATCGGCATGGGCGGCATAGGAGGACGGTGGCTTGCCTCCTGGCAGTCCTCTATGGCTTTATGGCGATGCTAGGGGTGGTGGCTAACGGTCGGGAGCGTCGCGTGCTCTGGGGGACAGGTGCGATGCTCGACAGGGTTCCTGGCGACTGTGGGTCACACGGCGGTGCACGGCCATGTCTGGTGGGGTGAGGGAGTCGAGGCGGAGCGGTGCGCGCGGTTAGTGGTCGAGGCGCGGTCTATGGCATGCTGGCGGTGATGGCGCTCTAGCGTGCTCTGGCGCGGCACAGAGAGGATAGTGCGGCGCTGCTCGGGGGTGGTCCAGGGGCTGGCAGTGATCATGGGGTGGATCGTGGACGGCGGTGAGGTCACGCCTCCCTTCCTGGAGCGGCGGAGAGGGGCTGGCGGTCTGCTGTGGCGTTGGCAAGGTTGGCCGGCGTTCATGGCCTCGGTGCGGCGTGGCACTGGCGCCAGGGACTGGGGGATGGGCTGGTTGCTGCTTGGTTAGAGTTAGGAGGGACAAAGGGATTAAATGGGGTGAAAATGGGTGGCAAAACCCTGTAGAAATAGTGAGCCTAAACTAGAGTGTGATTCATACATGCCAAGTGTTTGATAAAATGGCCGCATGACAAAAAGATTTGAATTTTTCAAAGGTTTTTGGTGGAGTTGTTTATCACATTCTTAAACATCTGTGGTTGCTAGGATTTGTTAAATGGAATTCATTTGAGTGGTTTTTGAAAAAGTGTGATCTAGACATATGAACTAGATTCATTTTTTACTTGTCATTTAAACTTAGAGTTTGAATGTTTTTGGGAGATCACAAAATGGGCCTTGGCACATCACTACTTGTACTAGCAAGGGGTGCAAAGATCCATAATTGTCTCTGTTGGAAATTGAGTCCTAGGAACACCCAAAGTGTCCTAGTTAATTAAAATGGCAAAAGTGACCATTTCCTTTATTTAATTCTTTTTGATTTCTTTTTCTTTGGTTTTTTCTTGGGGATGATCTAGATGATGTGACAATCATCATAGAACCATTTTACAACCATTAGAACAAACAATAATGGCATTTCAAACAACTCCTATTTTAAATGCACACACATATGAATGCTTAAAGATTTTAAATGGAAAAAGGTTTTGTTAATCCTAAATTGGGTAGATTTGATCTTGATTAACCTTGATTAAAGATTTGGGATGTTATACATACCGTTTCGGGTTAAATGAGCCACTAACTAGTGTGACCCTGCTGTCAGCAGCCCGCTGCGCCAGCGCAGTGCAGCTGGGCTGGCCCGTTTACTTTCCCACGCAAGCCTGTTGATTCAAATAGGATTTTTCCAATTTAGTTAAAACTAGATTCTGTTAGTAGATTCAAAAATCAATTCAAAGAGGTTCACTGAACCAAATTGCATGATTCCAATTTTGTTAGAAAGATATTAAAATTATCTATCCAAGCCCGTTGGATTCAAACCATTTGAAAGTATAGATCACCTATACCAAAAATAACAAGATAGAGACTTTTCCAACTTCAAACATTTTTCAAAAATCAACCATAAATTCTTTTTAGTTGATTCCAACTCTCAAAAATCACATTTGACAAGATCTATCCGAATATGTAACAATATTTAGGTTTACATGCAGTGATCTTGGACTAGTACTAAAAGAATGCTATCTAGGCATTTCTAGTCACTTTAATTGTATTAAATAGTAATTTTAAACTTTATAAAATAGGACCACCACTTTAAATCACATTCCCAAGTATTAGAACATGTGGTGATGACATGTGTCAACATGATCCCATATTTTAATTGGAGAATATTAAATCTTAAGTATTTTTCAATGAGTAGAAATTACTTTTCTAAAATAAGATAAATAAGACTAGGTCTTTATTTCATGTGATGTTTGTGATGATGCTAGATCATCAAGTGTGAGCCTTAGTGTGCTAAATAGAAGTAGTTAAGTATTTTTTTGTGATTGTGTACCTCGTATTCATTTGTAGATGCTAGTACCGACCCGGGATACGAGGAGGAGGAGTACTACGAAGAAGAAGAAGAAAACTTCAACCACTCCAATACTCAAGGAAAGCCTCACACTCAAGTTAACTATGCAATCCATCCTTGCAATATAACCTATGAAAGATGCATTAGGCATGCTTTGGTTATACAACCTTGATTATGCCAATCCCAAGTTTTACTTGCAAGCTTTATTCCTTTACTTTCACCAAAGTTCTTTACCATCAGTTAGTGATTTGTGAGTATTGAACAAATAGGATAGATACCATAAAGAGTATAAAACTAGGCCTAACTAGTTATACTTGGATGTCATCAAAAGGCATAAAACTAGAGTTGGATAGTTACAATTGGTTAGCAACCCTCATTAGTGAATACCCTCAACCTTAGTGGCTAGTGCTAAGCATAAAAGTTAATCACTTTAGATGGGAATACTTGGTGAAAATGATTATGAAAACCTTGGAATGATGACTCATTCTATTGAAATGTTTTGACATGTGTTGAGAAACACAAGGATTGATGATGAAAATGTTGAGGCATGAGCCTTGGCCCTTTATAAAAATTGATGGTTGGGTTCGGATGTGATAACATTCTAATTTTACCGTACAACCACAATACCTGAATTGGGTAGGGATTAACTGGAAGTTTATATGCCTTAGTATGGGTTCCCTTGCGGAAGAGGTTGAGCTGAGGCTACCTGGTGATGAATGTCCACCTATTCAGTGCCCAGGATGGTAGATGGCCATGGCTAGGAGGCCAAGATCATAGGGAAGGTGCATATACTAGAGTGTGTAATTGAAAGGTTATGATTGATTATTTGCATACTAAGTATGATGATTCAGGGTTATCCCTGGCGGATGTATCGAATTTTGTGGTGAAAGTGTACCACCTCTGCAGAGTGTCAAACTATTCGAATAGCTGCGTCCACAGTTATGGACAGTTGGAGTGGCCATACTGTTCCGTTGTCAGATATTTTCCAAAATGACTTGTGAATTGAACTATGACTTTAACGTGACCACAACAGGATTGTGGACATGAAAACTAGGTTCCCACTTAAGTGATGTAGAACATTAAATTAGTTTCTTTACTTCTAAACTCGGTATGAGATAAACCTGGCTTTTTGCAAATAAATCTAGAGCTTAAGATTCCTACTAGAACTACCTTACTTGTTAGTGATAGTTTGCGAGTACTTAAAGAGTACTCATGGCTTTGTCCCCTGCTATTCCTTTGGCCAGACTATGAGGAGGACTACTAGGAGGATGGACAGCAGGAGGTCTATGACAACTAGGATCTTCTCCCATCGTCCACATTGCTTGTGACTCTGAAGATGGAGGCCCTACTACATTTATTTTCTGCTTCTTGATTTGTATTAAGACTGGATCATGAGATCCTTTTTGTAAGACCTTTATTATGGTTTGTAATGGATGATGTACTGTGGTACCAATTCTGTTATGTCTCGCAAAAATGGTAATTCTGGGATTGTGATGTTGGCATAACAGGCATCTAGGATTAAAAATCCGGGTGTTGACAGCTTCCGTCGACTGTGATAATGCCGTTTGGGCCCAACATCTTCATTTGCAAGTAGTCATAGTGTGGCACCGCCATGAACATCATGAACGTGACACATCCGAGGATGCAGTAGTATTGTGAGGGCCAGTCGACAACTTCAAATTCGATGCGCTCTCACCAAAAATTTGCTGGTGTTCCAAAGATGACGTCGAGGCTGATCTTGCCCAGGGAGTATACGCCCTTCCCTAGGACGATGCCGTGGAAAGTCGTGTCTGAAGTTTCCAGACATGACAAAGGAATTCGCATTACACGCAAGGTACTTGCAAACATGAGGTTAATGCCTCTTCCGCCATCCATGAAGACGCAGCTCATCTCAAAGCCTCTAATCCGCGCCTCGAGCAGCAGGGGATAGTGGCCTGGGCGAGGTATGATACATTGCAAACGTATCTATAATTTTTGATTTTCCATGCTTGTTTCATATCTACTTTCTTATGTTTTGTCCACAGTTTGGAGTACTTTTACATATTTTTTGGAACTAACCTATTACAAGATGCCACAGTGCCAGTTGCATGTTTTCTTCTGTTTTTGGTTCCAGAAAAGCCAGAAAATGAATATTCTCGGAATTTGACCGGACAAAATCCAAAGTCGATATTTTACAAGAAGACTCATAGAGCCAGAAGATGAGACGGAGAGGGACCAGGGGCTGGCCACACCATGTGGATATAAGGCCTTGTTTCTAAGCATTAATACACCGTTTGCAATTAGATCTGTTACATGTTTGCTTGCTTCCAACTTTATTGCAGTTTGCCTTTAGTCTCTTCCACGCCATCAAGCTATTTTCTAGCACCATTGTCTTATATCCATACCACTTGTATTTCACTATCTCTTCGCCGAACTAGTGCACCTATACACCTAACAAGTGTATTGGGTGTGTTGGGGACACAATAGAGTTCTTGTATCTTGATTGCAGGGTTGCTTGAGAGGGATACCTTTGACCACTTCCTCCCTGAGTTCAATAAACCTTGGGTAATCCACTTAAGGGAAAGTTGTTGCTGTTCTACAAACCTTTGCACTTGGAGGCCCAACAACTGTCTACAATAATAGAAGTGTGTAGACATCAAGCTATTTTCTGGCGCCGTTGCCAAGGAGCTAAGGTAAAAGGTACTCACATCCTCCGATGTGAGTGTTCGAAGTTATTTCCTTAGGCTTAATGGAAAACAACAAAAATATTAGAGAACTTTATAGTATTTATATTGAGTTAGGACATGAAGTGTTTGAAGAGAAAATTAAAAAACCTATGGAACTTTATTTGCATGTCAATAGCATTTTTGTTAGTATGAATTCTTTGGACACCATTATTGCTAATGCTATGGAAAAGTCTAAGCTTGGGGAAGCTAGTTTTTATGAAAATGATCTTTTTAGTTCCCTAGCTTTGGAATATAGCTATTCTATTGCTTATGATGATACCAAACCTCAAATATATGATGATTACAATAATGAATATGATTTTCAGTCCACCTACTATTGAGGAGAAAATTAATGATTATAATATGCCTCCTATATTTGATGATTATGGTGATGAGAATAATAATGATAGCTATTTTGTTGAATTTGCTCCCACCGCAATTAATAAGAATGACTATGCTTATGTGGAGAGTGATAATCATTTTATGCATATGGCTCATGATAAGAATGTTTTATGTGATAGTTATATTGTTAATTTTATTCATGATGCTACTAAAAGTTATTATGAGAGAGGGAAACATGGTTTTATGTATCTCAATAATATTAAGTTTCCCCTCTTTATGTTGAAAGTCTTGAAATTGCACTTGTTTTGCTTTATTATGCTTATTGCTTTGTGCTTTCATGACTTGTTTCTTTACAAGACTCCTATGCATAGGAAGTGGGTTAGACTTAAATGTGCTTTGAATTTGCTTCTTGATGCTCTCTTTTACTTCAATTCATATTTCTTATGTGAGCATCTTCTCAAACTATCATGCCTAATTTAAAGGCGTTAAAGAAAATTACTTATTGGGAGATAACCCAATAGTTTTGTTGAGTCTTGGAAGTTATTACTTCTGTAATAACCTCTCCTTCCTTTTTATTTGATTTTTGTGTCAAGAATAACCTCTAATGAGAGGTAAGTAAGATTTGGGCAGGTGCTGTCCCGAAACAGATTTTTGTGCTTCTCTGTAAAAATTTATGAAAAATCTCTGTACGTTGGTTTGAGCTGTAATTTTTGTGCTTCTCCCCAGGGTGTTATCCAACTTTAGTTAGTTCAACACTTTTCTATTTGAGCAACATAAGGTCTTCGAAAAAATTGGTTTTTACGTGCTAGTCTGTTTTGACAGATTTCTGCCATTATTTGCATTTGCCTCTTAATCTCTTTCACTTTGAGTTCTCTTTGATCATTTGAACTTTTTAAAGTAAGTGCTATAGTATCTTGTGTTTTAATGGAATTTTTACTTGTGTTGAAACTAAACCAATAGACTTATTATCTTGAGTGCACTAATGTTGCTAATGAAGATTGTGTGAAGTTTTGTATGAAGGAAATTTTCAGGTGTAGGGAAAGAATGATGTAATGAGATGAATAATGGACAAAAGCTCAAGCTTGGGGATACCACTCGTGTCACCCCAATAAATATCCAAGAAGTACAAGCGTCAAAGCTTGGGGATGCCCAAGGCATCCCCTTCTTCATCAATTAAAATCTCAGGTCTTTCTAGACACTTCGTTTTTATTGTTTCATGCATTGTTGTGTTGTTCTTGGAGTGTCTTTGTTTTTTGTTTTTTGTTTTATTTTTTTGCTTTGCTTAAATAAGTTGGTTGGATCCCAACACACTTATTTTGGAGAGAGACACACCCCGTTATTCATTGCCTAGAACACTCTAGTTTTCATTCTTATTGTTTTGTGAGTGTTCTCTTTTGCTAGCACTGTGTTTAGCCTTAGTTTTCTTGTGCTTTTAGCTTAGAACTTTTTAGTTCTTCTTTGTGGATTTGTGAGACAAGCTCACTGATCTTTATTTATTATTATCTTTGTGAGTCGTTTCAAATAAGTTGATTTGGATTGGAAAAGAGTAGGAAAGTTCATGCTTAAGTGGTATGAAGGGAGCTTGGTTTTGACTGTGACTTAGACTTTATCATGTCATGCTTGATATTGTTTCGCTTTATGCTTAGTGATTATTGCTGTAGCACGACTTGTTATAAACAATTGAGATTGCTTAATGTGCCTTGAAAGAATCATGCATTGTCTTAGCATATTAAAGCATAGTATTGTGGTATTCTCCTTTGATGCTTTATTTGGGTTGAATTGCCGCATGCTCACACCATGTTAAGACTATACCAAGTCACCGTAGCCTCTATGATCCTTTAGTTTTCGACTTGTAATATCACTTTATGCTGTAATTAATGATGTTTTGTCGCTTTGCATGATTATGGCCATTATTGCTCTCTTAGTTGGTCGCTCCCAGTCTTTTGCTAGCCTCCATACCAAGTATGAGTTCTACTCATGCATCCAACTCCAAATGAAACCAAGTTATTCCAAAGAGTCAACCATACCTACCTATTAGCATTTGCTATTCCAAGTATATTCATGTTTTTATCTACCTTCCGAATTAAACTTGCTATGTGAAAACTAGTGATTAAAGCTCTCACGAACTTGATGGCACACTTTACTTTTCTTGCCCCTAATAAACTTGAACCATTGTGTCATGTATGTTGTATATGCTTGCACTTATACGTTGGGATTAGCAGAACCACGCTGTCACGGGGAACGCTTTCAACATTGCACTTGTACATTGTACCCAGTTGATATCATGCTCTTTTGTTTATGGATGTCGTCAGTGTGAAATGAAAGGGGAGCTTGTAAGTCCATGGAGTTATGTATGTGTGTTAGAGAAATGCCTAGGCCGCTAGCCTAAGCCATGCCTAATCATGGTGGAAACTTGCAGCATCACCATAGTGAGCAATCTATGAAGCATTCTTCTTATAAAAAAAGAGATAGAGATTGAGAAAAAGAAAAAGATGAGAAAAGAGTAAATTGAGAAAAAAGCACCATTTTCCCATGCTAAATAAGAAGATTGCTGAGATGCTCATTGTCTGCTTACCTTGTCATTTTGACTATGGGATAGCTCTTGTATCATGTGCAAGGGGTACCCTGTTGGCGGTTCTCTATGATACACATGTACTTACTATGACAAGAACCTACCGGTAACTAAACTTGAGTAGCATGACGAGCGGCCCTCGTATTCAAGGGACATGAGATTGCCAACTTATACTTTGTCAAGCATATACTCCATAGTTTGTTCACTTTAACCTTTAATCACTTCAAGATGCTTATGATAGGGGCAATGAGAGCTGAAAGGTAATAAGTACCATAAATTTTGGAAGCTCTTTATGAGACTTGAATCCCTGCTTCCTTCTATGAAGGAATTTCTTTTACTTTTATGTTGAGTCTCCATCTTCTACCTTTATGCACCTATTAAGAGAGCATAGTGGTCATTCTTAGTTTAATTTGCATTGTCCCAAAACTTGTTGATTGATGCATAACTTTGATATTGCTTGTTCTTAAATTACTTGTATCTAGTCACCCTTATGGACTTTGAAGGTGTCCTATGCATTTATGATTTGCTACACTATGAGGGACAAGCCGAATACCATTCTCATTATGTTTTCTATATGTGAAACAAACAAACGTTTTTCAAAGCATTGTTATTCATGAATCTTTTGTTTGTACCTTTTCATGTTACAATAGTTGCTATGTCTAATTGATAGAATTATATCTTTCATGCTATGCTAAAGTACTATAACCCCAGCTTTCAATGTTTTATAAATGCCTTGATCAAGATTGTGATGGTGCATGTCACCTCAAAAATTATTCTTTTTATCACTTACCTACTCGAGGACGAGCAGGAGTTTAGCTTGGGGATGTTGATACGTTGCAAACGTATCTATAATTTTTGATGTGCCATGCTTGTTTTATATCTACTTCTTATTTTTGTCCACACTTTGGAGTACTTTTACATATTTTCTGGAACTAACCTATTAACAAGATGCCACAATGCTAGTTGCCTATTTTCTTCTATTTTTGGTTCCGGAAAAGCCAGAAAATGAATATTCTCGGAATTGGACCGGTCAAAAGCCAAAGTCGATATTTTACCGGAAGACTCATGGAGCCAGAAGACGAGACGGAGAGGGGCCAGGGGCTGGCCACACCATGTTGTGGCACGGGTCCCCCTGGTCGCGCCACCAGGTGGTGTGGGCCCCTGGTCCACCCTCTGACATCGCCCTTTCGCCTATAAGAAGGCTCCGATGCAAAAACCCTAAAGAATCCAGCCTCCAGCCATGAAAAGTTCCGCAGCACCACCACCACCAAAGAGGAGATTCGGGGGACAGAAGTATCTGTCCCGGCACCCTGCCAAGACAGGGAAGTGCCCTAGGAGCCATCTCCATCGATCTCCACCACCATCTCCATCGCGGTTGCTGCTTCCCATGATGATGAGGGAGTAGTTCTTCCTCGGAGCTAAGGGTTCTACCGGTAGCTATGTGTTCATCTCTCTCTCTCTCTATGCATGATCATATTGTGATCATGAGCTTTGTAATCAAGTAGATCTACCTTGCTACTCAAGTGCTTTAATAGATCTCTGCTCTCCGCATGTGTGTGAAAGTGACAACGTGCACACCATGGTGGCACTTAGGCTAGAGATTACAAATACTTGTTATGAGTTATATTTCGAGTTGGATGTTTCTATGAAATTGTGGTGTTTGTTGGAACCATCTAGAGCTCAAGGTGATAGTGTGGGGTTATCTAGATGGGAAAAGTGAACTTTGAGGAGTGTTGTTATAGCCCTACCATGGATTAGAGTGGCCAACCGGAGAGTAGTTCAGAGTAGTATCATGAAGAGAAGATATTTATATGAGAGTGTTCACTAGCGAAAGTATGATCCCTAGGCCTTGTTTCTAAGCATTGAAACACCGTTTGCAACTAGATCTGTTACATGTTTTCTTGCTTGCATCTTTATTTCAGATTGCCTTTAGTCTCTTCCTACCCGTCAACCACGCGCCATCAAAGCTATTTTCTGGCACCGTTACCACATATAATTATCCATACCACTTGTATTTCACTATCTCTTCACCGAACTAGTGCACCTATACACCTGACAAGTGTATTGGGTGTGTTGGGGACACAAGAGACTTCTTGTATCTTGATTGCAGGGTTGCTTGAGAGGGATACCTTTGACCACTTCCTTCCTGAGTTCGATAAACCTTGGGTAATCCACTTAAGGGAAACTTGCTGCTTTTCTACAAACCTCTACACTTGGAGACCCAACAACTGTCTACAAGAATAGAAGTGCGTAGACATCAAGATACTTGGCATCGATGATCGTGCTTGTCGAAGGTAATGCACGACTCACTTCCACTGAGGTACTCAGTGGTGGAGGGCGGAGAGTTCATCGCCAGATTGACTTAGCGAGTGATCGATTTTTGCACTCTATTTGAGGGGCGACCTTTTTGTATCATCCCCATGTTTCACAGGGCTCGTGGGTATAGCTCGCCTCCATGGTTCTGGACTGGTGCAGCCACAGGTGGTGGTGGCCCGGTTGCTAGTGGAGGTGCTCCATGAGCCACGACGCCTGGGGCAACCCCATAGACTTGGTTTATCGCGCCGCGATTCATCTGGGCCAGGCCTTCATGGAGCTTGAGGAACTTGCGACAGTCCTTTAGAAGGTGGCTGGAATTTTCTTGCTGTCGTGCTTATCGATGTAGAAGTGTATGTTGCACGGTCCAAACAGTTTGTCCTAGATGGATCTTCCAGGTGCCACATCGCGAGTGCGGTGCTGCCACACTTGCGTGGTTTTTCCGCCGTCGAGGTATCCACCACTATGGTATTCGCTGTTGCGGTTGTCGTCGCGTTTGTTGGCGTAGCCAGCTGCGACCATGTCGACCTCTTCGCGGTCCTCGTATCCGTCCATTCGATGTTTTCCTCGGCGGTCGCGCCTGCGGCCGAGGTCATCATCATCATCAGAATGGACACGGTTTTTAACCGAGTCCTCTCCATAAGCCCACCTATTCGCGATGTCCATCAGGTGGTCGATTGTCTTGGGCTTTAAGCGGCCCAGCTCCTCCCTGAGCTCTCTTCGGCGTACGCCGTTGTTGAACACGTCGATTGCGCGATCCTCAGAGATGTCTTCTGCAGAATTTTTTATGATGGACCATCTCTAGATATACAAGCGCAGCGGCTCGCCAGTCTTCTAGTAACAGCCTCACAATTCTTTGATTGATGTGGCCCTTTTGTAAGTGCCCTTGAAGTTTCGTACGAAGTTGTAGACTAGCTCTTCCCAGCTGCGAATTGATCCGCGCGGGAGGTTGTTGAGCCATGCACGGGCGGCACCTTGCAGGTGCAGCTGGAGGCATTGCATCGCCATGCTTATGGTTCCACCATGTAGCCTGACGGAGGAGATGTGATCCCCCAACCAGATCTTCGGGTCCTGTAGACCGTAGAATTTCAGGTTCTCTGATGGGAGTTTAAACCCCTTTGGCATTCGCTTCTGCCTGATGGCCCTACTGAAGCAGCTGGCACCGTAGAGCTCTGTACCATCGTCTTTCGAGTCAGTTGAACGGGCACACCTTGCACGCATCCTGTCGAACTTGCACTGCGTGATGTCATCACATGCATCATAGTCGTAGTCGTGCCGTCGTGAACGACGCCATCGCAACAAGTCGTGGCTGTCGTCGCTGGAGGAAGGTGAAGAGTAGCGTTTCGCCATAGCCTTGTTTTTCTTTGGCTACGGCATTGGATCCTTGATGAGGGTAGCTTCGACTAGCCCTAGGCCCGCGATCGTAGATCGGTGCATGGCGGCCCACGGATCTCTATCCGGTGGATGGTTGTTGAGGAGGTACATGGTGGCTGCCATCACCACCGTCTGCGGTGTCTTTGGGGGCACATTACCCCACGTATCCACCATCATAGACGAGAAGTCGAGGACTCACGCGGCCTCTTCTCGCTCCTTATCAGTGAGATGGGCCAATCGAGAGCATCTCTTGGCGGCCACATGATCGTTACCCTTGGAGGAGGATCCTTTCACGAAAGAGAGTTGAGCTCGCCGAAGGCTCGACTCATCCAGCAACCTTCTGCGGTCGTCGATCTAGGCGATCACTTGTTGCTGACGTTTGTACTCCTCCCTGAGCACCCAATTGTAACCCATCAGCATGTCTTGGGATGAGTTTGGTGGCAGGGGTTGCCCCGCAAGGCTTCTCGACAACAAGCCCACTCGTCGTCGTTGAGCTTGATCAGCACGCGCTCTGGGGCATGCTCATTCGTAGTGAGATGCAGCTGACCTTCCGTTCCGTTGTTGGTGGGTGCACCATTGGTGGGACCACGGTTTGCGACTGGGATACCACCACCGGTACCTGTGTTGTCTCGAGTGCCGCCGTTCTCGCCTGTGTTGACGACATCGCACATGTAGTGCTTGGGGAAGCTGTTGCTTCCGCATCTTTCAGATCCGGAGTCGTAGGCTCCATCTTCAGTGGACAGATCACTCAGATCTGACTCGTGACTATTGTCGCTGATCATATTCCCGACTGTTGTCAGGTTGTTGAGTTCGCTCAGAGTTCCGATCAGCGGTGGAAACCACGATGCTGGAGCAATCGAGGGAACCTTCGGTTGGTTGGGGACGCGAAGTGTGCCTAGCTGACCGACTTGGAAGCGTAAGCTCCCGATCACTAGGCCAATCCCATCGCCCACGGACTCAAAATCCGGGCAAGTGGCTGGCGTGTGCACGGTGAAGTCGATGGCACCAAAGAGGAGGAAAATCTCTGCTATTGCAGAGTTGTAGATCGCAGTTGATGGGGCCGAGGAAGCCGCAACATCAGCACTCCCAGTTCCCACAAACGGCGCCAATTGACGAGGGTTAAACTCATCAATGCCCATTGTTATGGACTTGGGTTTTGGAGAAGGAGGGAGCGCTGGAGGCATCAATCGGCTAGCAAACAAGCACACAGGGACACAAGGTTTACCCAGGTTCAGGCCTCGTAGAGGACCCTACTCCTACTTGTCTGCTCTTGGAATTATCGAGGGAGTCGAAAGTTACAAGGGGTGCGTAGATGCAATCTAGCGAAGTTGTGGAAACTAGGGTTGTGATTGTCCTCCTCGCCGCCCCCTCCTAGCCTTTATATAGATAGGCTAGGTCTTGGGTAGCAGGCCGAGTCGGTTACAAGTTAGAATTTGTCCCTTTTAAACTTTCTATCTTAAGCTCGTCTTGTGCCACAAGTAGTCGGAGTCTCCTATGGTCACCCAAATCTTTGATTGGGCCCTGGTAACGTCGTGGGCTTCTGCCAGATTGGACCGTATATGTCAAGCTCGAGTACCTGTAAGGTATGCCCACGTCAATATGCAAGACAACCATGCCCAATGGCATGTGGAAAGATCAAACACGAAGAAGGTGAACTCTATCTCACCACAAGAGAACGAAGAACTAAATGCCAAGTCGGATGAGCTCATACTAGCCGTTAAAGGTAAGGAAAGGTCGGTAAGAGCCATCCCTAAAACTAATATTGAAGAAATAAACTTCGTAGCTCGTAATGATTATAACCCTACTTGGAAGAAAAGTTACAATCCTAACTTTCAAAAACTTTATGCTAGTCCTACAGGTAACTCTAATAATAATATAGGAAGTAGTAATGGCAGTCTCCAAGAAACTATTAAGTATTTTATACTCACAAAATGAACAGAACAATATTCTTGTCAAAACAACGGAGAACCATGATGCCATGCTTGGTAAATTATCTAACCAAGATGTTAGTTTGAGAAATGATTTGTAGGCCCTCCAAGAAAGAACGAGGATCAATGATGCACAACTAGGTAAGATAACCGAGAGTCAAACTCTCATTCTAGCTAAATTTGCAGGTAAAGCTGAGCCCAATCTAGTTGAAGAACTCAAAATGATGAGGATCCAAAGGGAGGAGCCTGAAAAACTTGACTATAGTAATGCCCCTTCACCAAGCTACACCGTTGAAGATCACATAAAAAGGATCAATGTCAAGATTCTGGTAAGTGAAGGTAGTGAAGAAGCTATGTACCAACACTTTGCAATCAATAAGCAATAAAGGTACGTGAGCTTGAAGAGGAATATCAGAAAATCGCTGAAAAGTTACATGTTAAACTAGATGACATATTTGAGCCTACTATTAAGATTAAAATTGGAACCAATGAGATAGCTGCACTTTGTGATCTAGGTGCAAGCGTCTCAACAATTCCAAAGAGTCTTTTTAACAAGTTAAATCTTGGCTCCTTTGAAATTACTGAGTTAAAATTGCATCTAGCAGATTCTACCTACAAACAAACTGTAGGAATTAAGGAGAACACTTTAGTATACATTAAAGGCTGTCCCGCTCTCATTGATTTTGTTATTGTTGACATGCATGAAGATGCTACTGCTCCTATTATTTTAGTACGTCCTTTCTTAAGAACTATTAAGGCTTTGATTAACCTGCATGAAGGGAACGTGAAGCTACAATTGCCTTCGCGGGATCCTTTTGTTATTCATTTTCTCAGGAAGAAGAAAGCCAAGCATGATGAAAAGGAGGCCATAAGTTTGAAGGCCAACTACTTTGGAGTGGGTGTTCCACTCATATGGCCCAAGTGAGTATCGTCGAGGTCGAGCTATTGACCATAAAAGAGCGCTTCATGGGAGGCAAACCATGTGAAATAAAGGTTTGAGTTAAGTTTTTTAGTTTAAGTTTATGTTTAATAAAGAGTGCTAGAAAACTCCATTTGGGGAGAAGAAGTTCGGTAGTACTTGAAATTCTGCTTTATTCATGCTATTGTTGGTCGACAATATTTACTGTCAATTTTCTGTCAAAAACAAGGTTCATCACTAAGTTACAGGAAAGAAATAGTTTTTGAAGAAATAGAAAGTTTTTGACGCACACAGAGAGTTTAACGACCAACTATACGGCAGGAATAAAAATTCTGGCTGTATAGTTCCAGTCGTATAGATATCTTTGCCATCGAAATTTTTTCTGCAATATGTACTGAGAGTTTAACGACCAACTATACGGCGGGAATAAAATATCCAGCCATATAGCTCCTATCATATAGATATGAGTGCCTCCGTATAATTTCTTTTCATATGTACTGAGAGTTTAACGACCAACTATACGACGGGAATAAAAATTCCGTCCGTATAGTTCAGGTCATATAGATATCGATGCCTTGTATATTTTCATTCGTAGGGACACAAGTTTAACGACCAACTATACGGCGGGAACATTTCTTCTAGCAGTATAGTTGCGTTCGTATAGCTATGCCGCCAGGAGGAAACCCTAAATTTTTGACAAAAGGCCAACTATACAGCCAGGACACCTTGTTTCGACCGTATAGTTCCGCCCGTATAGTTGCATTCGACCACAAAAACGCACGGGAAGGTACTTCAAACTCCAAAACTTCAATCCTTTTTCTTTCTTCTACCTCCAAACTCTCTCAAAACCTCAAGGGATCTTCATCTCTACTCAATTTCGTTCGATTTCCTCGCACACGAGTGATCTACGGTATATTTCTCCTCCGATCCCCTAATTACTTTTTGCAAATTCATCTTCGATCTATTGTCATTATCAATCTAGGGTGATACCTACTATGAACCAATTGCCATGATTTTCTTGCCTAGATTATTATTTGAGGAGAATTCGTTAGTGTGCTATGATGAGGAATATGATGAACTTACTGTTGTTGGATCAAAAAAATTTATTTTTGCCTTTCTTAAATGTTTTAGATGATGAACACAAGGAGCCAAACTCGTGCTCGTACCACCGCTAGCGCTTCTCGGACTGCCGCTCAGGATCACATGGGGATTCGGTTCAGGGATGAGGCCCATTGTGATTGCTTCAACAGGATCAAGAACGGCGAAGTGAAGGCCACCAAGTGGGCTTGCCCCATTATATTGAACCAACTCGGTATTTCTGATGAATTCAAATTACTTTGCAATAGAGCTGGCCTGCAAAACTTTGTGTACAATGATGTACCTACTTATCATCACTTAACCATTGAATTTCTAAGTTTGTTGCAAAGCACCGTATAACAATGGCAAGGAGAGGACACTATTTCTTTCCGTCTGATGAACAACAACTACACCTTAATATTAGATGAATGGTGCACATGTTTTAATTTTCCAAACAATGATATTCATGCTTTACGTGCATCCTTTACTGGCTTAGAACCCACCCCCGAACAATACTATAATGGAATGAGTTTTACTAGTAGAGTGAAGAAGGGGAAGAATATTCAACGTCCTGCAACCCGCTATTTGTTCTATGTTATTGCTAACACCTTGCAGGAACACAATGAGTTCACGAGACTCAACGAGGAGGACATCCTAGTCCTCGCAAAGGCTGCTTACATCAACTGCGGCTTATCACTTAACTTGGGCGCCATCCTTGTGCGTTACTTGGAGCACCAAGCCTCTCAAAGCCAAGGGCCAATCACAGGTGGATGCGTCATCACCGTGCTTGCCACTGCCCTAGACCTCGGTCTAGGTGAGTTACAACCCATACTAGGTGAGACACGTGTTGGTTTCTCCACTTTGAGATCCTGTGGAATGCTCACTAGGAGAGGTGGTGCTTATTACCTGCATATTGCTTGAGCTAGGCGTATATACCCCGCTCCTATGCCTAATGGTCTTTTCTCTATCGAGGAAGGACATTTTCTATCAACCCGAGGAAGAGATTCCAGAGGAGGATGAGGACCAAGAGGAGGAGTAAGAAGTTCCTTATCAAGAGGAGCAACCACAAACCTGGTTTGCCACATACCAAGATTTCCAAGGACTTGGAGGGAGTGTGGAGAGGATGCATAGCCTCTCTTTGAACCTCCGATAATCAACAAGTAACCTCTCCTCTCAATTCGCGAACTGGAGTAACGACTTTTCCCGCCACCACAATAAATTTAAGGGCTTGCAAAAGCCTAAGCTTGGGGAAGTTTCCTCATGTATCTTTACATGGCGTTCATTTGCTTTTATTTATTTTAGAGGTTGTGTTTTTATTCGAGTTTATAAGCACTTGTGTTGGTTTCTCCAACACATTATTTTTAGTTCTTTCTATTTTTCTTTCGAAATTTTCTAGCCGAGCTTTGCCGCCAATTTACTATTCTTTAAAGTCCCTCTCTTAAAAACAACAAAAACATTTCTCCATTTTTCCTTATTTCCCTTTTTACTTTCTTTCTGCCTCAAGGTCTTCATATTTTTGCAGGAGAGTGGTCGACTTCGAGTTTCCAAGAAACAAATAAAAAAGGAAAAGAGAAGTGGAACCAAACATGAGAGGTATGCCTTATGACTCCCCACTTTTGAAGTTTGATAAACCCATACTAGTTAGTAGTAAATGTTGAGATATTATATTGGTGGAGTGAGTCTTTGTATTGTAGTAAGATTTTGGTTTGCATGGGTATTTAATTGGGTACGTTTTGTTCCAGCTCTCGTAATTAACCAAGTCTTGCCTACAAATTTCTAAACAATTGTAACAAGAAAAGGTCTAACAATTTAAGGCTTGGGTTTTGTAGTGCTTAGTCTTGAAGGCTTATTTATAGAGAAACTCAACACCACTGAAAATGTTGATTGACTTAATAGCTCTCTTTGAAAGAATTTGTTTGATTGAATTAATGTTTAGCGGTTTTTGTGAGCATGCCAAAGTTTGACTTGTTAATCATAAGAGTGATATAGCTTTACGTGTGTCACACTTCATGGGATGCCAACAACTCTGCTAATGATCTTCATGGAGGAAACTCTTAGATTTCAGCTATGAGTTGATTAAACACTTGTAGCAGCAATGCTATAGTGGGTAAGATTCTTGGTATTCCCGGGTAGCTGTAATCATCATGGAATCACTCCTCTGGATGTTATGAGAAATCATTGTGTAAAAGGAACAAAACCTTAGTGATGCCACGAGTGTCCATCACAACCCGATAAACTAATATTTTTTTTGGCATGCTCTCAATTACTTAAAAACTGAAATTTTTGAAGGACAATGAATAGAAAAGTAGTGCTTGAAAAGTATTGATTTATTGATGTGGGAGAATTGAGATACTCTAGTGTATATGCTTTTCATGACAACTCTCACACTCTTAATTTACATGATTATACTTTACTGTTCAAAGGCAAGCCTATGAGTTGATTACTTGACATGGAATAAAGTTTACTCATTTGAATCATCCATGTTTACAATAATTTTGCTGCACTATAAGGATGCATGAAACCCGTATGATATGCTTGCCATTACTCTATCTATGCTGAAGTTTTTCAGATTTATGAAGTGGAGGAAACATGATAGTACTAATCATGAGTAAGATCACTATCTTGTTATTTCAGTTTAAATGTTGAGTTCCTTTTTGATTTTGGTTTTCTTGCTCGGGGATGATCAAGTTTAAGCTTGGGGAGGTAGATGGCTCTGAATTATAGCCATCTATGTCCACATTTAAACTAGATATTACTCATATTCTTGATGAATGCCACTAATGCTAATATTCAGAGGGGTATGCAATCCCTTCTTTTATATTTTTCATGTGTAGATAATGTCGTTTAAAGGAGGGAATCACTATATTAAAGTCAAAGATACGAGATTTCCAACAACCAGAAGAAACCACGAGCCGTACAACGAAGGCAGGCGCTTTAACGACCAACTATACGACCAGAGCAAAAATTCCGGTCATATAGCTCCGGTCGTATAGTTGGCGCCACCACCGTTAGGTCAAACAGAACAACTTTCGTGAAGGGACCCCTATGTAAAGAAGCCTCGGGCCACGAAAAAACAAGCCAAACCTCGCCAAAAAGTCTCTGCCACATATCACCAGCCGCCTCCAGATCTCCAAACCCTTCTCCATCTCCATAGCCATATTCCACCACTTGTAATAGTAGATCTCTTCTCCGATTGACGGCATTGTAAGACTATTGCTACCAATCTTATGATTTTCATTACAATGTTTGTGATTGTTGATCTCATCTCTATGTGTGAGTAATTCTCCTTGGGCTAAGGGCTTCGGCCTACCCATGTAGAAATTGTGCATGTTATTTATCATAGATGGGATCATGTATTAGTTTATATGACATGATGATTATTGTATCCTCACTTGCATCAATGTAAGGACTTGTTAGGTACCCAAGACCTGAGGGTTGAGCCAGGTATAGGGAGTATGAGTGATGACTGATCTGCAGGTTGGGAACCCCAGTGACAGAAGGGGTAGTACGGCTATATGTGAGGGATTTGCTTGGGATTAACGGTTACATCAATATGCATATCATTAGTTCTCTTTCTTCTATGGATGAGACTAGTAGGTTATTGCTATAAGTGCTTGCAGAGGCAATAGCAATTATGGATGCACTGCCCACGTATAACTTATCTTGCTCTAACAAGTACACGAATACTTTATTTCTATCTTTTATTACCATCAGATGTTTTGTACAGCTACAGGTGAAACCAAATGCCGTAGGCCATCTCTCTCCATCATTGACAACAACAAAAAGATGCAAGCTATTGGTCTGGTAAAAATACAAAAGGAATTATTAAAACTCCCGAAGGTCCATTAAAGTAACTTCACTACGCACTCGCTTCCCGAGGATTCGATAACCAAGGTCTACTAGGGAAAAAGAAGCTACACTACATCCGTAATCCAGATCGAAGGTATCAGTATCTCACATGTTCATACTTGATATTTTCTCCCTTGGTGGTATCTCACACCTTGCCTTATTTTACTGGTTTGTCGCTTCTAGAGGTGTCATACCTTCTCCATTCTGTTTTTATCCTCCCATCTTGGACTATGATTGTGCTATGCATGAAGTTGTATATCTTGTTGTTGTGATTCCAATGAGCCGAAGATCATTGAAATCGGAGTCCAGAGTCAAAATGTATTGAGGTTTGCGTACCATGATGTCCACTGTTTTTACCTTGGGCGGTAGTACCGGCCAAATTCCTCCCTAATTCTACCGACGGATGGTTTTCCTACAGGAACTCACGTTTCCTATTCACCGGAAGTTTCAGTGGTTCACCGAAAGTTCCAGTAAAGCGCTGACCCAAACGGGTAGTTTTCTCGTGCTCTATTTAATGGGAAATTCTTTCCCAATGTTTCCCCAACTTCCGAGACCCTTTTTTTGCTAAATCTTCCACTCGATCTCCTCCATTGTTTATCTTCAAAATCTTGCCCTGTTCCCTTCTCCCTCTCATGATTCTTAAGCCTTTTTGTGGGATTTGGAAGAGAAGATCTAGATCTACAATTCTACCAACTCAAATCCCTTTTTGTGAGGGAATCCTTGAGATCTAGATCTTGAAGAATTTGGTGTTCTCTTCTTATGTTCTTCCTCTCTTATTTCACTAATATCTTTTTGTAGATTTTGTGGAATTTTAGAGTTAGGAACTTGCCATTGCATTTGGTGCATCAGCTTGAGTTCTCTACAGAGATTAAGTTGGTGAAATATCTTGAGATTTTTACTCTTGGGTCTTGAAACCCTAGACAGTTGTGTCCTTAGTGGTGATACTTAGGGCCCCCAGTTAAGTTGTGGAGCTCCCTCAAGCTAGTGGCCATCTGTGGTTATTTTTGGGATCCTCCAATTGAGATGTGTAGATTTCCCCAAGTATGTACGGGTTCGATGACTGCTCTCAAGTGTCCCATAGTGGATCGTGAGTAGACCTTTGTGGTTAGCTCATGGGAGAATAAGGTGAGTATTTTGTGGCATTAGTGTGTAGTGTGCCTCTGCAACTTTGGTGTGAGACCTTGTGTGGCATTGGTGAGCATCAAGCCACCACACCTCAAGTTGAGCCATTTGTGGCGTTCGGGGAGCATTACGCCATCGCACCTATCCAACAGACACGTAGCTTCTTTGGAAGTGAACTTCGAGAAAAATCATCATCTCTGCTTCCATCGATTATCTCTATATCTGAGCCCTTTACTTATGCAATTTACATTGTGGTAGCTATCGTGCTTGAAGTAATATATCTTGATATCACGTTGTTGCCTGTCTTTCTTAGCATAGATTGTTGGTGCTTGAACCTAGTGAATTTATGTTTTGTGCTTGATAAATTAAACGCTAGTTTTATTTCACATTTATTAGAGCCTAAACCGTAATTATTTTTAAACGCCTATTCACCCCTCCTCTAGGCGACATCCATTGTCATTTCAGCAATGTTATTAAACTTGATACTGAAGCCCCTACTTTTGTTCAAGGAAAGATAAAATATAGGTAAACCTATTATGTCCTGTAGATTTGGAGGAACTTCATATTATGGTTTGTGTGACGTAGGAACCACTGTTAATGTCATTTAACATGAGTTCTATAGAGAAATAAAACATGAGCCAGAACTAGCGGAGTACGAGGATACAAATATGACAATTAGGCTAGCCGATAAACTCTTAGAATTCTAATGGGAATAGTTAAAAATGTTTCCATTAAAGTTGGTCCTTTTAAGTTCTCTATCAATTTACTAGTAGTCGATATTCCCAGTGATTACTGTTGCCCACTTATTTTTGAAAGACCTTTTTAAAATACAATAGGGACAAAAATTGATTGTAAGAAACAGAGTGTTGTTCTTAATTTGGGGGGGATGCAATTCCACCTTTCCAAATTTGAGTATAGGCCTAACTACAAAAAGTCAAAAAGAAGAACAAGAAGAAGAATAAGTAGGGAAGACCATTGCCGAGAGAGCATTAATTTAGGGTTTGCGCACGCTATGCCTGACACGCGTGACACACTTATCTGTCCATATTGGGCCCTTCTTCCCGAATGTTTTCCTAACTTTGGAGGTCCTTTTTGCTAGCTCTTTCACTCTATCTCCTCCATTATTGACCTTCAAAAGCTTTCCCTCTTCCCTTCTCCCTCCCATGATTTTTGCATTTTTTGAGGGATTTGGAAAAGGAGATCTAGATGTACAATCCTATAAACTCAAATACCCTTTTTGTGAGGGAATCATTGGGATCTAGATCTTGGATAATTTGGTGTTGTCTTCTTGTGTTCTTTCTCTCTTATTCCCCCAATATATTTTTATATATTTGGTGGAATTTGAGAGTAAGGCACTTGTCATTGCATTTGGTGCATTGATTTGAGTTCTCTAAGGACATTCGGTTGGTGAAATCTCTTGATCTTGTTACTCTTGGGTTCTTAGAATCCTAGACGGTTGTGGCCTTAGTGGTGATACTTGGGGCCTCCAATTAAGTTGTGGAGCTTCCTCATACTAGTGGACTTTTGTGGTGATTCTTGGGATCCTCCAATTGAGCTATGGAGATTTCCCCAAGATTGTATGGGTTCGGTGACCGCCCTCAAGTGCCCCATAGTGGATCGTGAGTAGGCCTTTGTGGTGAGCTCTGATACATTGCAAATGTATCTATAATTTTTGATGCTCCATGCTTGGTTTTATCCACTTTCTTGTGTTTTGTCCACACTTTGGAGTACTTTTCATATGATTTCTTGGACTAACCTATTAACAAGAGCCATAGTGCCAGCTGCCTGTTTTCTGCTGTTTTTGATTCCAGGAAAGTCAGAAAATGAATATTCTCGGAATTGGACGGGACAAAAGCCAAAGTGCCTATTTTTCTAGAAGACTCACGGAGCCAGAAGACGAGACGGAGAGGGGCCACAGGGCAGCCACACCATGTGGTGGCGCGGGCTAGCCCTGGCCACACCACCAGGTGGTGTGGGACCCCTGGCCGCCCATCGACTTTGCCTCTTCGCCTATAAGATGCATCCCGATGCAAAAACCCTAAATCATTAATCATCCAGCCACAAAAAGTTCTGCAGCGCCGCCGCCATCGAAGGGAAGATTCGGGGGACAGAAAGTCTCTATTTCGTCACCCTGCCAGGACAGGGAAATGCCACTGGAGCCATCTCCATCGATCTCCACCACCATCTCCATCACCGTTGTTGATTCCCATGATGAGGAGGGAGTAGTTCTCTCTCGAGGCTAAGGGTTCTACCGGTATATATGTGTTCATCTCTCTCTCTATGCATGATCATATTGTGATCATGAGCTTTGTAATCAAGTAGATCTACCTTGCTACTCAAGTGCTTTAATAGATCTTTGCTCTCCCCATGTTGACAGTGTGCACACCATGGTGGCACTTAGGCTAGAGATTACAAATACTTGTTATGAGTTATATTTGGAGTTGGATGTCTCTATGAAATTGTGGTGTTTGTTTGAACCATCTAGTGCTCAAGGTGACCGTGTGGGGTTATCTAGATGCGGAAAGGCTTACTTTGAGGTGTGCTGTTATAGCCCTACCATGGATTAGAGTGTCCAACCGGAGAGTAGTTAAGAGTAGTATCATAAAGAGAAGATATTTATATAAGAGTGTTCACTAGTGAAAGTATGATCCCTAGGCCTTGTTTCTAAGCATTGATACACCATTTGCAATTAGATCTATTACATGTTTGCTTGCTTCCATCTTTATTTCAGTTTGCCTTTAGTCTTTTCCCACATCAACCACACGCCAGCAAGCTATTTTCTGGCACCGTTACCACTTATAATTATCCATACCACTTGTATTTCACTATCTCTTCGCCGAACTAGTGCACCTATACACCTGACAAGTGTATTGGGTGTGTTGGGGACACAAGAGACTTCTTGTTTCTTGATCGCAGGATTGCTTGAGAGGGGATACCTTTGACCACTTCCTCCCTGAGTTCGACAAACCTTGGGTAATCCACTTAAGGGAAAACTTGCTGCTGTTCTAAAAACCTCTCCACTTGGAGGCCCAACAACTGTCTACAAGAATAGAAGTGCGTAGACATCAAGACGTAGCTTCTTTGGAAGTGAACTTCGAGATTAAATCATCGTCTTTCCTTCTATCGGTTATCTCTATACCTGAGCCATTTACTTATGAAATTTACATTGTGATAGCCATCGTGCTTAAAGAAATCTATATTAATATCACATTGTTGCTTGTCTTCTTAGCATAGACTGTTGGTGCACTTAGTTGAACCTAGTGAATTTAGGATTTGTGCTTGATAAATTAAATGCTAGTTTTATTCTGCATTTATTAGGGTCTAAACTAATTATTTTTAAATGCCTATTCACTCCCTCTAGGAAACATCCTTTGTCCTTTCAACACACTTATTCAACTTGGTGCTGAAGCCTATACTTTTGTTTAAGGAAAGGTAAAAAAATATAGGTAAAGCTATTATGCCTTGTACACTTGGAGGAACTTCACATTATGGTTTGTGTAACATAGGAACAGTTGTTAATGTCATTCTACATGAGTTCTACATAGAAATAAAACATGAGTTAGAATTAGCTGAGTACGAGGATACATATATGACAATTACGCTATCCAGGATACATATATGACAATTACGCTATCCGATAATCTCTTCGAATTCTAATGGGAATAGTTAAAAATGTTTCCATTAAAGTTGGTCCTTTTGAGTTCTCTTTCGATTTACTAGTAGTTGATATGCCCAGTAATTATTGTTGCCCACTTATTTTTGAAAGACCCTTTTTAAATACAATAGGAGTGAAAATTGACTGTAAGAAAGATACCACTAGTGCAAAACCACCCCTTTCATCCTGGTTCGTGTGGGCCATCGGTCCCGGTTGTCAAACCGGGATCAATTACTCGGGACCAATGCCGGTCCCGGTTCTAGCACGAACCGGGACCGATGGGTCTCCACATGGGCACGCGCGCAACGAGGGGGTGGATCATTGGTCCCAGTTCATGGCATGAACCAGGATCGTTGGTCTCTACATTTCGGGCTATTTTTGTACCGCGGCAGGGTTTTGTGTTTTTCTATTTATTTATTTGGTATTTTGTATTCAATTTAATGGTACTACATATATACAGAAATAATGAAAGAACCACGATATATATATGTATTACACATCATGGTCACGAATATATTATACACCTTCTCATCCGTCGTGCTTGGTCGAAACATATTACAAACGATACTCACATGAATTTGATCTAATTTGCATCTTCTTTTTTACACTTCACCCTTCCAAATGAACCGGGTAATAGTATTCTCCTTTCGGATATATGACATATTCTAATAAGAATCTGACAATTTCCTCTTGAATTGGTTGCACGCGTTCTTGTGATAGAAGATCGTCCCGCATTCGTTCGATCTAATTTAAAGATAGGGATCAATATATATGAATGAAACTAAACACAATTGGTGGTAATAAAATAAAGTTGTGATTATTGTTTATCGTACTTCAATTTTTTCGAAGTTCCAGTATGCGCCCTTCTCTTTGGTCGTCTGGCGAATGAACTCGCAGACATAGTATCCACATAAGTTATTCCCGGCTTCCTGCCTCAAGCACTTTACGAGAACGGGTTCAATCAAAATAATAATCAAGCATGATAATGGTATTGAAACTAGAATCAAAGATATGCGTGGATCTAGCAAGTAGTACTTACAGTCAATGGTTGAAATGTAAGCTCTGGCTTCCAAACACCCCTAGTTTTGGCGGTGAACCGTTTCCAAGCCTTCTGGAGGCATTCCTGCATGTTCGCCCATTTTTCTAAAGGTGTGCGTTTTGAGTCCATGACTTTTACTACTCCTTGGTCAACAACAATGATTAACAGAATATAGTAGAAGCTGGAAAAACTAACAGAATATAACATGAGTCAATTATACGCTTAACATCGAGTAAGTGAAAATAGAATGTGTACAAGACAGTAACACTCACCCAGCATTGTAAGGAAATAGTATTTCCCTTTTGTTGCCGAAATAAGTTAACGCTTGTACCAAGTTATCCTCTATCTCTTTGGATTTTTTTAGAGTAACTTCATGAACGAAATTACAGTAACAAACCCAAGGTCATAGATTTGTCCTTTGTTGCATTCAAGAATCTTCATTCTTCATATATAATTAGTATAGTGATGAGTAAGATTATACAAGCAACGAATGAGCTGAGCTAGAAAGACTTAATTACAGAAATTAATAATACTTACAAACAATAGGCACTGACGATAGTTTTGTCGAGGGCGTCTTGTTGGTAAAACTGAAATAATTCTAAAAATTCAATCAGTAGGAAGCCATCTCCATGACCGTAATGGTGGTGTTTATATCCAACATAGATCCAGTTTTTGGATTCAGCAGAGGCTTGCATGTACCACTTATGCAATCTTCGCATTTTTGTTGGTAGATCTTTGACTAACTCGGGATTGACGAGAGGAGCCCCATGCCGGTATACATATGCTATTTGTTGGTACCCCTCGAACTCATCCATACGGCTCATGTACTCAGTAATAGACAGTCCATATAATTTGGCCTTTTCTTCGTACAGTTGAATAAACTCTGGATCAATGTTCGGATCATGCCGCTCCTGGGCTCTCCACTCATTAGTATCGTACACTTTGAGCGGTTTGATCGATTGATTTTTCTGTTGTCCGAGCTGGGCAACTTCTTTCCCAACTCTCCGCTCTTTTGCCTCAGCCGACTTGGTAATAGAGCGATTATAGTATGATGTGAATGCTATGGGTTAGTGAAGCTGAATCTTAAGCGCGGATGCTTTAGCTTTATCTTCTGTGGTGACCGGGAAGAATGGCTCTATCGGCTTTTTCTTGTTAGCCATGTCAATCTTCCACTTTTCATAATGGGCATCTGCAGCCGCAGCAATTTCCTTATCTGTCTTCTCGCAAGGTAGCTTCTTCATATTCTTATGAGGTACTCTTGGGAGGGGCGATAGCTTACGTTTCGGTGATCGGAACATGCTCTTGTTGCTGTTGCCGGTGCTTCTCCTCTTAGTATACTTCCGCTTTTGTCTCTGAGGCTCAGGGGATGGAGACGGCTGACGCGGCGGCGAAGACGGCTAAGGCGGCGGTGGAGACGGCTACGCTGAGTGGTGAGGCGGTGAAGGCGACGGTTGCGCTGGAGAACGGTGAGGTGGCAGCGAAGGTGGATTGCTGCTCTGAGGAGTGGGTGGCCTTGCCGGCACATAATTTGGAAGCACGATGTGCTCCTTTGGCCATACAACAGTCCCCCTTTGGCTTCTCCTAGTTCAGTCAGCTCCATATCTTCCCCTGCAGGGTGGTCCAGCTTCAGCTCCTCAAAATCTTGCTTCACATCATCCACCGTGACGACAACGTACCCTTTTGGAACCGGTCTGCAATACCAAGTTGGGTTAGGCGCAATTGGTACGGCCATGCCGACCGCCGTCGACACCCTTAAGTTCATAACTTGCACCTTTAGCTCACAAGTTGTGCTCTCCGTGATATCATCCACTGGGTAGTGTTTAGGAGGAGCCGTCCTCAGTACACCATCATCAACATCCTGGAGCTGCGTGGAAGCGACGCTGCTTTTCTTATTCAATAGGGCGTCGGTACCATCGAATGCAGCTTCTACCATGTGCCACTGAGATTGGCCGCTAATACCTTGCTCGCTAAGTCTGTCAAGTTGATCCTGGTGCCACTTTAATGCTTCTTCTACATTACGCAGCCGGTCTGCAGCAGTCGCGTTCTTAGCTACCTCCCTTTCCTTTCTCCTCTGATGGATTTTATCGAGATATCTCTTCATTTCTGCGGGGAAGGCAACAGTCCACGACTTGGAGCCTGGTGTGCCTCGTGCTTGTCCTTTGTGTTCAGGATTTTTAAGGGCGCGTGTGAGCTCGTCATTCTCTCTATTGGGAACGAACCGTCCCGCAGCAACATCATGTACTGCATTTCTAATATCGTCGATGGGCAGTAGGGGATGATCTTTGTGTTTCTGATATATTGCCCTCTCTTCTTCGTCCAACATGCCCCATGGCCGTAAAACTAGTTTATCGCCTGTGGTGTCCATGTCGTGGGCTCTGGTCTGATCCCGGCAGCAATATACTTGACCTCAAGTGCATCTCACTCAAACATGCAACCGGCATAGCCAGCAGGCCCCATATTATGATGGTACACTTTCTTAGCAGCGTTCTCCGTATTTATTCTAGACCTTTACAAAGCTTTCTCCGATGTCTTGTACTTCACAAAATCAGCCCACTGGTGTCTTAATTTAGCATAGCCGCCTTGATTGAAATCCGGAGTCTTCTCTACCTTGACAAAGTTATTATACAGTTTCTTCTTCTAGTTCTTGAATGCCTCAGCCATCTTGATGAGAGCAAACTTCTTGACTCTTTGCACAAGCTCCTTTTTTGCTCTCTCCTCCTCATCTGGATTCACATCTAGCCTTGGCAGGAGGAAATTAATCATGAGCTTGGTAAAAAGCTTATCTTTGGCGATGTCGCCGACATACGGGACTCCACCACCGCTTGGCCGATTCCATTCTTGAATGGTGATCGGGATGTAGTCCCTCACAACAACTCTGCATTGCTTGAAAAAAAAATTTGCAACATCGTCGGGAGCTTGAGGTTCGCCGTCTACACCGACCACTTCGACCCTATACCTCATAGTGTCATCCAACTCTTTTGTTGGGCCTCGTTTCGTTCTTAGGAAAGAAGTTCTCGATCCGGAGGGCTAAAAGAAGAGTGTTAATATATACATGTATATATATAGACAATAGCATTTTAATTACAAAAATACATATATACACCTCGCCGGAGTTTGTGAGATTTAAGGTTCCGCTAGAGCCGTCGCCTTCTCCCTCGGCGGCTTCTCCCCCGTCCCAGGCTTCGGCTTCTACCTCACCAGAGCCATCTCCTCGGTTGAGAGATTCATCTCCCTCACCGGAATCATTCAGAAACGTCCTGGTGACATCGATATCGATATCTTCATTTTCGCGGATCATTCCTTGGAGGAAGTATTCATCATCTTGAGTTGTGCCATGTGCTGGATCCATAGTATCTGCAAATTAAGAATTGCAAGTTATTATAATGCAAATAATCAAATGCAAATAAGCTTATGCAAATAATCTTATACAAATAATCATATGCAAATAATCCTATGCAAATAATCAAATGAAAATAATCCTATACAAATAATCCTAACAAATAGTCCTATGCAAATAATCAAATGAAAATAATCCTATACAAATAATCCTATGCAAATAATCCTATGCAAATAATCAAATGAAAATAATCCTATGCAAATAATCCTATGAAAATAATCCATAATTATTGTGGGATATGTGTCGATATGGGGTGGAGGAAGAAGGAGGATATGTGTCATATGTCGATACGTGTCGATATGGGGTGGAGGAAGAGGGAGGATATGTGTCGATATGTGCCGATTTTTCTATACATTATGGCTTCCATATGGACTGGTCTACTATGTAAACACACTAGACACTACCAAAAAATCGCTTTTTGGTCGGTATCTAGACTTTTGCCAAGTGTTGTAAGTTCTGAACTAGGCAAATAAATGCTTTCTCGGAGGATCTCTAAACAGTTGACCACCGCGGGCGCAATTAATGGTGTCGTGACAGGAGAGGCCATTCTTCGAGTGTCCCCTGACGACACTGGACAAAGTTTTGGAATTTTTCACCGATTTCTTCCATACGAGAGGTGGGCTTACCACCAAATAATCTTTATCGAGTGTTTTTTGTCAAACTACTCGGTAAATAACTAGTCCATTTCAGCTTTCACACATGTTTTCTCACTTAGAAAAACTTTCCCGCATCAAATATGTGTATTTCCAAACTTAATACATCAATCTAGTCGGTGACCTTTTCCAACATATATACTCCCTCCATCTTCAAATATGTGTATTTTTAACTCTTGCCTTAATTAAAAAAAGACTTTGACCAACTTTTTTGAAAAAAATAGAATTTATATGACCGGGGGAGAGCTCCCGTGAAGCTCGCCGAGAGCGGTGGCAACGCCGGAGCTCCTCCAGGACGGCGCGACGGACGGGGGTGATACGTTGCTAATGTATCTATAATTTTTTATGTCCCATGCTTGGTTTTTATCTAGTTTCTTATGTTTTGTCCATACTTTGGAGTATTTTTATATACTTTCTTGGACTAACCTATTAACAAGATGCTATAGTGCTAGCTGCCTGTTTTCTGTTGTTTTTGGTTCTAGGAAATTCAGAAAATAAATATTCTTGGAATTGGACGGGACAAAAGCCAAAGTCAGTTTTTCATCGAGGGAGGACACGGATCCAGAAGACGAGACGGAGAGGGGCCAGGGGCTGGCCACACCATGTGATGGCGCGGGCTAGCCCTGGTCGCGCCACCAGGTGGTGTGGGCCCCTCCGGCCTCCACCGACCTTGCCCCTTCACCTATAAGAAGCCCCCGATGCAAAAACACTAAATCGAACAGCCTCTAGCCACGAAAAGTTCTGCAGCACTGGCGCCACCAAAGAGGAGATTCGGGGGACATAAAGTCTCTGTTCCGCCACCCTGCCGGGATGGGGAAGTGCCCCCGGAGCCATCTCCATCGATCTCCACCACCATCTCCATCACCGTTGCTGATTCCCATAATGAAGAGGGATTAGTTCTCTCTCGAGGCTAAGGGTTCTACCGGTAGCTATGTGTTCATCTCTCTCTCTATGCATGATCATATTGTGATCATGAGCTTTGTAATCAAGTAGATCTACCTTGCTACTCAAGTGCTTTAATAGATCTCTAGCTCTCCCCACGTGTGTGAAAGTGACAGCATGCACACCGTGGTGGCACTTAGGCTAGAGTTTATAATACTTATCATGAGTATATTTTGAGTTGGTTGTCTCTATGAAATTGTGGTGTTTGTTGGAACCATCTAGCGCTCAAGATGACAGTGTGGGGTTATCTAGATGGAAAAGGCTTACTTTGAGGTGTGTTGTTATAGCCCTGCCATGGATTAGAGTGTCCAACCGGAGAGTAGTTTAGAGTAGTATCATGAAGAGAAGATATTTATATGAGAGTGTTCACTAGTGAAAGTATGATCCCTAGGCCTTGTTTCTAAGCATTGAAACTTCATTTGCAACTAGATCTGTTACATGTTTGCTTGCTTCCATCTTTATTGCAGTTTACCTTTAGTCTCTTCCACGCCATCAAGCTATTTTCTAGCACCGTTGTCTTATAACCATACCACTTGTATTTCACTATCTCTTCACCAAACTAGTGCACCTATACATCTGACAAGTGTTGGGTGTGTTGGGGACACAAGAGACTTCTTGTATCTTGATTGCAGGGTTGCTTGAGAGGGATACCTTTGACCACTTCCTCCCTGAGTTCGATAAACCTTGGGTGATCCACTTAAGGGAAAACTTGCTGTTGTTCTACAAACCTATGCACTTGGAGGCCCAACAACTGTCTGCAAGAATAGAAGTGCATAGACATCAGGGGGCAGTAGGGGAGAAGATCTCGACGACACAATGGACGGGGGCTGCAGGGGAGCTCCTCCGGTGCGGTGGAGGCAGAGCGATGATCGATGGGCGGCAGTGGAGCGACGGGCATGATGACGGACCTGCAGAGGAGAAGACCTTGGGTGAGCGGCGGCGGGAGAGGAGGAAGGGCGAGGCGACAGCGGGAGAGATCACCGGAGACCGGGGACAGCGTCGGCGGGCAGCCTGCCGGCGTCGTCCTCTGATTTTTGCGCTTTTCCTTAGCCGTTTCGCGAGTTTGGGGGGAAGTGGGGAGGAAGAAGGCTGACAGTAATATACATTGGGTCATTGGTCCCGGTTCATGCCATCAACCGGGACCGATCCCGGTTCATGCCATCAACCGGGACCGTTGATCCATCGGTCCCGGTTGATGGCATGAACCAGGACCAATGACCTGGGTGGGGGGGCGTTGCTAGGCCGCCACGTGCCCAGAGTCATCGGTCCCGGTTCGTGGCATGAACCGGGACCAATGACCTGGGTGGGGGGCATTGCTGGGCCGCCACGTGCCCCAAATCGGCAGGAGGTTACCCAGATTTGAACTACAAGTACATGATATAATGCTTGTGAATTTATTTAAAAATCATTTATAGGTTCACAACATGCTATTTCATTAAAGATCCACTTCAAGTTCAGCGAGGCTCAGCCCTGGGCTAAGAAGCTTCATGCCTGCCGTTTTGAATATAGTTTGAAACGGGCATAAGAAATTCAAAAATGATCCAAACAATGGGAAACCTTTGCGTGGTGTCATATTATGTGTCATAGTTGTAAGGAAAAATATTGAACTTGAAAAATTGCAAACATCATAAAAAATCTTTCACAAAATGACCTATCATGTTCGAGGTTTCATGGCATTTAGGTCAAACCACCAATGTTATGGCTAGAATCAGGGCATAGTTTGTGATAATGTGCCCATATTGTGCACGCATGTGCATCTTGGGATGGCTTACGATGTTGCAGGAGGAAGTTTTCCTTTTCGACACACGAAATAGCCAATTTCCATTTTTGAGGTGCCGAAATCGGGGTGTTCTGTGAACCAACCACCAAATTAAAGTTTGGCATTGGTACCAACCCATTTTTCAAAAATACTAGACCACCTTAGATGGACAATTTCCCAACCGGTGTATTTGGAACCTCTCCGTCCACCCCTCATTAAAAAGACAAATTCCTGCTGAATCGGTAGGGGTAGCCCAGATTTGAACTACAAGTACATGATATAATGCTTGTGAATTTTTTTAAAAATCATTTATAGGTTCACAACATGCTATTTCATCAGAGATCCACTTCAAGTTCAGCGAGGCTCAACCCCGGGCTAAGAAGCTTCATGCCCGCCGTTTTGAATATAGTTTGAAACGGGCATAGGAAATTCAAAAATGATCCAAACAATGTGAAACCTTCGCGTGGTGTCATATTATGTGTCATAGTTGTAAGGAAAAATATTGAACTTGAAAAATTGCAAACATCATAAAAAATCCTTCACAAAATGACCTATCATGTTCGAGGTTTCATGGCATTTAGGTCAAACCACCAATGTTATGGCTAGAATCAGGGCATAGTTTGTGATAATGTGCCCATATTGTCCACACATGTGCATCTTGGGTTGGCTTACGATGTTGGAGGAGGAAGTTTTCCTTTTCGATGAACAAAATAGCCAATTTCCATTTTTGAGGTGCCGAAATCAGGGTGTTCTGTGAAGCAACCACCAAATTAAAGTTTGGCATTGGTACCAACCCATTTTTCAAAAATACTAGACCACCTTAGATGTACAATTTCCCAACCGGTGTATCTGAAACCTTTCCGTCCATCCCTCATGAAAAAGACAAATTCCTGCCGAATCGGCAGGAGGTTTCCCAGATTTGAACTACGAATACATGATATAATGCTTTTGATTATTTTTAAATCATTTATAGGTTCACAGCATGCTATTTAATCAGAGATCCACTTCAAGTTCAGTGAGGCTCAGCCACGGGCTAAGAAGCTTCATGCCTGCCATTTTGAATATAGTTTGAAACAGGTATAAGAAATTCGAAAATGATCCAAACAATTTGGAACCTTCGCGTGGTGTCATATTATGTGTCATAGTTGCAAGGAAAAATATTGAACTTGAAAATTGCAAACATCATAAAAAATCCTTCACAAAATGTCCTATAATGTTTTCGAGGTTTCATGGCATTTAGGTCAAACCACCAATGTTATGGCTAGAATCAGGGCATAGGTTGTGATAATGTGCCCATATTATGCACACATGTGCATCTTGGGATGGCTTACAATGTTGCAGGAGGAAGTTTTCCTTTTTGATGCACGAAATAGCCAATTTCCATTTTTGAGGTGCCGAAATCGGGGTGTTCTGTGAAGCAACCACCAAATTAAAGTTTGGCATTGGTACCAACCCATTTTTCAAAAATACTAGACCACCTTAGCTGGACAATTTCCCAACCGGCATATCTGGAACCTCTCCGTCCATCCCTCATTAAAAAGACAAATTCCTACCGAATCGGTAGGAGGTTGTGCAGATTTGAACTACAAGTACATGATATAATGCTTGTGAATGTTTTTAAAAAATAATTTATAGGTTCACGACATGTTATTTCATCAGAGATCCACTTCAAGTTCAGCGAGGTTTAGCCCCGGGCTAAGAAGCTTCATGCCCGCCGTTTTGAATATAGTTTGAAACGGGCATAAGAAATTCAAAAATGATCCAAACAATGTGAATCCTTAGCGTGGTGTCATATTATGTGTCATAGATGCAAGAAAAAATATTGAACATGAAAAATTGCAAACATCATAAAACATCCTTCACAAAATGACCTATCATGTTCGAGGTTTCATGGCATTTAGGTCAAACCACAATTTATGGCTAGAATCAGGGCATAGTTTATGATAATGTGCCCATATTGTGCACGCATGTGCATCTTGGGATGGCTTATGATGTTGCAGGAGGAAGTTTTCCTTTTCGGCGCACAAAATAGCCAATTTCCATTTTTGAGGTGCCGAAATCGGGGTGTTCTGTGAACCAACCACCAAATTAAAGTTTGGCATTGGTACCAACCCATTTTTCAAAAATACTAGACCACCTTAGATGGACAATTTCCCAACCGGTGTATTTGGAACCTCTCCGTCCACCCCTCATTAAAAAGACAAATTCCTGCTGAATCGGTAGGGGTAGCCCAGATTTGAACTACAAGTACATGATATAATGCTTGTGAATTTTTTTAAAAATCATTTATAGGTTCACAACATGCTATTTCATCAGAGATCCACTTCAAGTTCAGCGAGGCTCAACCCCGGGCTAAGAAGCTTCATGCCCGCCGTTTTGAATATAGTTTGAAACGGGCATAGGAAATTCAAAAATGATCCAAACAATGTGAAACCTTCGCGTGGTGTCATATTATGTGTCATAGTTGTAAGGAAAAATATTGAACTTGAAAAATTGCAAACATCATAAAAAATCCTTCACAAAATGACCTATCATGTTCGAGGTTTCATGGCATTTAGGTCAAACCACCAATGTTATGGCTAGAATCAGGGCATAGTTTGTGATAAGGTGCCCATATTGTGCACACATGTGCATCTTGGGATGGCTTACGATGTTGCAGGAGGAAGTTTTTCTTTTCGACGCAAGAAATAGCCAATTTCCATTTTTGAGGTGTCGAAATCGGGGTGTTCTGTGAAGCAACCACCAAATTAAAGTTTGGCATTGGTACCAACCCATTTTTCAAAAATACTAGACCACCTTAGATGGACAATTTCCCAACTGGCGTATCTGGAACCTCTCCGTCCATCCCTCATTAAAAAGACAAATTCCTACCGAATCGGTAGGAGGTTGCCCAGATTTGAACTACAAGTACATGATATAATGCTTGTGAATTTTTTTAAAAATCATTTATAGGTTCACAACATGCTATTTCATCAGAGATCCACTTCAAGTTCAGCAAGGCTCAACCCCGGGCTAAGAACCTTCATGCCCGCCATTTTGAATATAGTTTGAAACGAGCATAAGAAATTCAAAAATGATCCAAACAATGTGAAACCTTCGCGTGGTGTCATATTATGTATCATAGTTAGAAGCAAAAATATTGAACTTGAAAAATTGCAAACATCATAAAAAATCCTTCACAAAATGACCTATCATGCTCGAGGTTTCATGGCATTTAGGTCAAACCACCAATGTTATGGCTAGAATCAGGGAGTAGTTTGTGATAATGTGCCCATATTGTGCACACATGTGCATCTTGGGTTGGCTTACAATGTTGGAGGAGGTTTTCCTTTTCGACGAACGAAATAGCCAATTTCCATTTTTGAGGTGCCGAAATCAGGGTGTTCTGTGAAGCAACCACCAAATTAAAGTTTGGCATTGGTACCAACCCATTTTTCAAAAATACTAGACCACCTTAGATGTACAATTTCCCAATCGGTGTGTCTAGAACCTTTCCGTCCATCCCTCATGAGAAAGACAAATTCCTACCGAATCGGTAGGAGGTTGCCCGGATTTGAACTACAAGTACATGATATAATGCTTGTGATTTTTTTAAAATCATTTATAGGTTCACAACATGCTATTTAATGAGAGATCCACTTAAAGTTCAGCGAGGCTCAACCCCGGGCTAAGAAGCTTCATGCCTGCCATTTTGAATATAGTTTGAAACAGGTATAAGAAATTCGAAAATGATCCAAACAATATGAAACCATCACGTGGTGTCATATTATGTGTCATAGTTGCAAGGAAAAATATTGAACTTGAAAAATTGCAAACATCATAAAAAATCCTTCACAAAATGACCTATCATGTTCGAGGTTTCATGGCATTTAGGTCAAACCACCAAAGTTATGGCTAGAATCAGGGCATAGTTTGTGATAATGTGCACACATGTGCATCTTGGGATGGCTTACGATGTTGCAGGAGGAAGTTTTCATTTTCGACGCACCAAATAGCCAATTTCCATTTTCGAGGTGCCGAAATCGGGGTGTTCTATGAAGCAACCACCAAATTAATGTTTGGAATTGGTACCAACCCATTTTTCAAAAATACTAGACCACCTTAGATGGACAATTTCCCAACCGGTGTATTTGGAACCTTTCCGTCCATCCCTCATGAAAAAGACAAATTCGTGCTGAATCGGTAGGAGGTTGCCCAGATTTGAACTACAAGTACATGATATAATGCTTTTGATTTTTTTTTAAAAATCATTTATAGGTTCACAACATGCTATTTAATCAGAGATCCATTTCAAGTTTAGCGAGGCTCAGCCCTAGGCTAAGAAGCTTCATGCCCACCATTTTGAATATAGTTTGGAAAGGGCATAAGAAATTCAAAAATGATCCAAACAATGTGAAACCTTCGCGTGGTGTCATATTATGTATCATAGTTGCAAGGAAAAATATTGAACTTGAAAAATTGCAAACATCATAAAAAATCCTTCACAAAATGACCTATCTTGTTCGACGTTTCATGGCATTTAGGTCAAACCACCAATGTTATGGCTAGAATCAGGGCATAGTTTGTGATAATGTGCCCATATTGTGCACACATGTGCATCTTGGGATGGCTTACAATGTTGCAGGAGGAAGTTTTCCTTTTTGACGCACGAAATAGCCAATTTCCATTGTCGAGGTGCCGAAATCGAGGTGTTCTGTGAAGCAACCACCAAATTAAAGTTTGGCATTGGTACCAACCCATTTTTCAAAAATACTAGACCACCTTAGATGGACAATTTCCCAACCGGTGTATCTAGAACCTTTCCGTCCACCCCTCATGAAAAAGACAAATTCCTGGCAAATAGGGAGGAGGTTGCCCAGATTTGAACTACAAGTACATGATATAATGCTTGTGAATGTTTTTAAAAATAATTTATATGTTCACAACTGTCAACACCCGGATTTTTATTCCCAGATGCCCGTTATGCCATACCTCGCAATCCCAGGATTACCATTTTTGCGAGACATAACGGATTGGATATCACAATACATCATCCATTACAAACCATACATAAGGTCTTACACAAATAAGGATCTCATGATCCAGTCTTAATACAACAAGCAGCGGAAATAAAAGATAAGCATAGCGGTAGGGTCCATCTTCAGGGGCACAGGCAATGCAGACGAAGGCAGATAGTCCTAGTTATCATAGCCGCCCTGCTGGCTATCATCTTGATAGTCTCCTTCATAGTCTGGCCATGAGAATAGCTAGGGATAAAAAGCCATGAGTACTCTTTAAGTACTCGCAAACTACCACTAACAAGTAGTATGATTCTAAGTTAAAGTGCTAACTCTATGTTTAACTATAAAGTTAAGTTTGAAGCCTAAGCTGAGTTCTGAAGCAAAGAAAGATAAAATGAAGTTCTAGAATCACTTATCTTGGGAAGCTAATGTCATAAACACAACCCTGTTGTGGTCAAGTCAAGATTCATCTTTCCTTTCATAAGTTGTTTTGAAAACATCTGACAACGAAACAGTATGGCCATTCCAACTGTCCATAACCGCGGACGCAGCTATTCGAATAGTTTGACACTCTGCAGAGGTGGTACACTTTCACCACAAGATTCGATACATCTGTCAGGGATAACCCTGAATCATCATACTTAGTATGCAGATAATCAAACATAACCTTTCCTTTACACACCCTAGTATAAGCACCTCTCCTATGAGCATGGCCTCCCAACCATGACCATCTGTCATCTTGGGCACTGCATAGGTGGACAACATTGAGAGGTAGCCTCAGCTCCAACCTCTCCCGCGAGGGAACTAATACTAATGCATATAAACTTCCGGCTAAGCCTTACCCAATTCAGGTATTGTGGTTGTACGGTAAATTTGGAATGGTATCGCATCCGAATCCAACCATCAGTTTTATAAAAGGGCTAAGGCTCATGCCTCAACATTTTTATCAGCATAAACCATTTGTGTTTCTCAAAACATGTCAAAACATCTCAATAGAATGACTCATCATTCCAAGGTTTTCATAATTCATTTTCACCAAGTGTTCCCATCTAAGTGACTCAAGTTTTTATCTACTCTAAATTACTAAGTTAAGAGGGTTCACTAAGGTGGAAAGATGGGATCAATCTCATGCCATAGGATGACATCTAAAGTTATCTAAAATAGGTCAAGTTTTATACTCTTTATGCTACCTTCAAAACAAGTAAGGGACTTTGTGTAAAGTAAAGGAAGTAAAGCTTGAAATTAGTACTTGGGGTAAAGAATAGTCAAAGTAGTTTAACCAAAGCATGCCTAGAGCATCTTTGCTAAACCATCCAGTTTAATCCTAGCTTGCTAATAGTAGCTTGCCTTGGTTGGTGGAGTGGTTGAAGTTGTCTTCCTCCTCTTGGTAGAACTCCTCCTCCTCGTAAGCTTGGTCGGTACTATCTTCTATAAATACATACGGTATACATAATCACCAAACAATACTTAACTAGTCTAATTATCACTCTAAGGCATACATTTGATGATCTATTATCATCACAAGCATCACAAGTTTTATTAACTAGTTTCATTCTTTTTATTTAAGAAAAGTAATTTCTACTCATTGAAAATTAACTAAGATTTAATATTCACCACTTAAAATATGGGATCATGTGAACACATGTCATCACCACATATCTTAACATGTGGGAATGTAATTTAAGGGTTGGTTCATAATTACTTTGGTTTAAGTTCATTATTTAATGATTTAAAGTGACTAGAAATGCCTATATAGCATTATTTTGGTACTAGTCCAAAGTCACTACATGTAAACCTTAATATTATCACATATTTAGATAGGTATGGTTAAATGTGATTTTTGAGAGTTGGAATCAACTCAAAAGCTATCATGGTTGATTTTATAAAAATGTTGCAAGGTGCAAATGCTTCTGTCTTGTTATTTTTACTAGGAGAGATCTCTAACTCTAATTGAATTAAATCCAATGGGACTGGGTAGACCTTTTCAGTAGCTTTCTAACAAAATTCGAATCACTCCATTTGGATGTGTAAATCTCTCTGAATTTATTTTCAAACTAAGGGACAGAACTAGGTTCAAACTAAATAGAAAAATCCTAATTTGAATTAACTGGGTCGCGCGGGAACGCTAACGGGCCGGCCCAGTGACACTACACGGCGCGGGGCTCAGCTGACAGGGGGATCCACCGGTCAGCAGCTCATAACGCGCGAAGCGGTACGGGGCGATGTGGGTCGTTGGAATAGAACGGGGATCAACGGCTGGGGATCGTCGTCGATGATGGACCTATCACCAGCGAACTCTAACCCTAGCGGCTCAGTGGGGGTGCTCAGGGGGCGTACCAGGGCTCCAGCGATGACGACGAGGCGGGCAAACAGACCGGTGGTCGACGGCGAGCTCAGGGATGGTCGAGGCAGCTCCGGGGGTGGTCGCAATGAGCGACACCTTTCTCCTCCAGAGGCGACCTCTCCGGTGCAATTCTGACGAACGGTTGCTCGTGCTGCTTTGGCTAGAGGTGGGGAACGATCAGTGAGGTGAGCGGAGGTGATTGGTGTGCTGAAACTGGCTGGGGGTGGCCTCTATTTATAGGACGACGACACGACCGAGAAGGATGGGCAGGCGACTTCGGCGAGGGCTGCACATCATGCTAGCGGCGTGGCTCGAGGTAGGGGCGGTCGCTGGTCTCCTGGTGGTGCTCTACGAAGTGAATGCGGGACTAGGGGCGGTGGTATGCGGTCGGGCGGAGCTGGCGCTCTGAGCAGCAGAGACGGCGGTGTCCACGGCGAGCAGTGGCTGTGGTGCGTTGGGCGGCGAACGGGCATGTCCGGTGTGCTCTCTGGGTCATGGGGAAGCGGTGGACGTGGGCTGCGATCGAGGGGCGGCTTGTGCACGCGTGTCGGGCGTGGCGCTTTGGCGGTGGTCCATGCTCTGGCCTAACTCGGGGAGGGGACAGCGAGTGGCGGTGAGGTGAGGGCTAGCTCGTAGACATGGTGAGAGGGGGCGAGATGGTCTGCTGCGGTGGTGGCATGGTCGGCCGGCCAGCATGTGCTCGGCATGGCATGGCATGGTCACTAGGGGATAGGGGAGGGGTGATAATGGCATGGTTAGATCATTTGGAGACAGAGGGAGTGTTTTGAGGATAAATGGGTGCAAAACCCTGTTCAGAATAGTAAGCTAGATATTAGGTGTAATTCATGCATGCCATGTGTTTGATGAAATGGACGCAAGAAACTTAGTTTGGAAATTTGAAAATATTTTTGGTGGGTGTGCTAGGAATAAGCTTGAGACTCTGTGGGTGCTTGGGTTTTGAAATTTGATCTCATTTGAGTGGTTTTTGAAATAGTGGGATCTTCCCATATGAAATAGATTCAATTTTCAAATGCCATTTAAATATAGTGTTTGAATGTTTTTGGCAGATCACAAAGTGGGCCTTGGTACAACATTATGTGTACTATCAAGGGGTGCAAAGATCCATAATTGTTTCTGATAGGTTTTGAGTACTAGGAATAGCCAAAGTAGGCATGGTGATTAAAATGGCACAAATGACCATTTGCTTCTTTTATTCATTTTGATTTGTTTTTCTTTGGGATTTGTTTGGGGATGATCTAGATGATGTTTATTTCACCTAAGAATCATTTTACAAGCAATGGATCACTTAAACATGTCAATTCAAACAACTCCTATTTTTAAATGCACACACATATGAATGTTTTGATAATTTCAATTGAAAAAGTTTTTGTTAACCCTAATTTTGATGATTTGGATCTTAATAACCTTGGATTCAAGTTTTGGGATGTTACAAACCTTCCCCCCTTAAACAAAATCTCGTCCCGAGATTTACCAAGAAAACTAGGAACTAAAGAGATTTGGGAACTGTGTCCTAATGTAATCTTCTCACTCCCAAGTGGCTTCCTCCTTGGTATGGTTGCTCCACTGAATCTTGAGAAACTTGATACTCCTGGTCCTGGTGGTTCTGTAAGCTTCCTCCAAGATACGGATGGGTACTTCACGATAGGTCAGGTCATTGTTGATCTCCACAACTCTGTGATCAATGTTCTTGAAAATTTCAGTCTTTTCCGGCACTTCTAGGCATTTGTGAAGTAACGAGATATGGAACACATTGTGGATGGCGGACATCTCTTCAGGTAGTTCCAGTTGACATGATACTACTCCTCGATGGTTCAGAATCTTGAAGGGCCCGATATATCTGGGGCCTAACTTTCCTTTCAGACTAAAGCGTTGGGTTCCTTGCAATGGTGAAACCTTGAGATATACAAAATCTCCGACATTGAAAGTCAGGTTTCTCCTTCTCTTGTCAGCATAATTCTTTTGTCTGGATTGAGCGGTCTTGAGGTGCTCACGGACTTTGTGAACCTTCTCTTCGGCTTCTCGGAGAATGTCGGGTCCAAAGATCTAACTCTCTCCTACTTGCGACCAATTCAAAGGGGTACGACACTTTCTTCCGTAGAGGAATTCAAATGGTGCCATTTGCAAACTAGCTTGATAACTGTTGTTGTATGAGAATTCTGCGAAAGGCAGGCAGTCTTCCCATTTTGATCCGTATTCCAACACACAAGCTCTTAACATATCCTCTAGGATCTGGTTGACTCTCTCAGTCCGTCCATCAGTTTGTGGATGATACGCGGTGCTAAAGTTCAACTTGGTGCCTAATCCTTCCTGGACTTTCTGCCAAAATCTCGAGGTAAACTGGGTTCCTCGATCGGATACTATGGTCTTGGGGGTTCCATGCAGACTAACAATCCTAGCAATGTACAGTTCTGCTAGCTTCGCACTCTAGTAGGTAGTCTTGACAGGTATGAAGTGGGCTACCTTGGACAGTCTATCAACTATGACCCAGATTGAGTCATTTCCCCTACTAGAAGTAGGCAAACCGATGATAAAGTCCATTCCTACGGAATCCCATTTCCATTCCAGAATCTGCAATGGTTGCAACAATCCTGCAGGTCTCTGGTGCTCTGCTTTGACTCTTTGACAGATGTCACACTTGGCGATGTAGCTTCCAATTGCCCTCCTCATCTTGTGCCACCAAAATCGCTCTTTCAAATCTTGATACATCTTCGTTCCTCCGGGGTGGATAGAATAAAGAGTATCATGATCTTCCTTCATGATAACTTGCTTCAGCTCCGAATCTACTGGCACACAAATACGTCCTTTGTACCACAGTACTCCTTCATCTTCAGTAAATCCAAGTACCTTTCCTGTACTAATACGATGTTTGATTCCGTCGATTCTTTCATTTCCCTTCTGGGCTTCCTTGATTTGGCTAATCAATGTGGGTTGAAGTTCAATGCTAGCTAAGAATCCTTTGCTAACTAATTCAGTTCTGAACTGCTCCAACTCTTCATACAAACTTGGCTGCTTCTCCTTGATCATGGTGTTAAGCCTGCACGGCAATCTGCTAAGAGCATCCGCTACCACATTGGCTTTGTCGGGGTGATAGTGAATGTCAAGGTCATAATCCTTGATTAACTCTATCCATCTCCTTTGCCTCATATTCAGCTCCTGAGTGAAAATATACTTCAAGCTCTTATGATCCGAGTAAATCTCACAGCAATTACCCATCAGAGAATGACGCCATGTCTTCAATGCCAAAACTACGGCTGCTAATTCAAGATCATGGGTCGGATAGTTCTGCTCATGCTGCTTCAATTGTCGAGACAGATACGCGATGACTTTGCCTTCTTGCATCAATACACATCCGAGACCAATCTTGGATGCATCACAATATACATCAAACGGCTTCTTAATGTTTGGCATGATCAATATTGGGGCTGATATCAATCTCTTCTTCAGCTCCTGGAAACTGGCTTCACACTTGTCAGTCCATTCAAACTTCTTGTCCTTCTTCAACAATTGGGTCATGGGTCTGGCGATGCTCGAGAATCCTTCAACGAACTTGCGGTAGTATCCCGCTAATCCAAGAAATGCACAGACTTGGGTTTGAGTGGTTGGGGCTTCCCATTCTTCGACATCTTTGATCTTGGCGGGATCAACAGAGACTCCTCCGGAAGACACAATATGTCCTAGGAATCCTACTTCTTTCAGCCAAAACTCACACTTGCTGAACTTGGCATACAACTGATGTTCTCTCAGGGTTTCTAGGATGATTCTTAGGTGTTGCTCATGCTCTTCTTCTGACTTGGAGTAGATAAGGTTGTCGTCGATAAACACAACTACAAACTTATCTAGGAAATTCATAAAGATCTTATTCATGAGATTCATGAAATAAGCAGGGGCATTGGTTAATCCAAAAGACATAACCGTATACTCGTATAAACCATAGCGAGTAGTGAAGGCGGTCTTCGGAATATCTGTTGCACGAATCTTAAGTTGGTGATAACCAGTCCTAAGATCAATCTTTGAGAATACCTGGGCTCCAGTCAACTGATCAAATAGATCCTCTATCTTTGGCAAGGGGTACTTATTCTTGCTGGTGACGTCATTCAACTTTCTGTAATCTGTACACAGATGGTTGCCTCCATCTTTCTTGTCGACGAATAACACTGGTGATCTCCATGGCAAAGCGCCTTGTTGAATCAAGCATGTTGCCAACATAGCATCCAACTTCTTCTTCAACTCTACTAACTCTGAGGGGTTCATGCTATAGGGTCTCTAGGATATGGGTCCGGTTCCGGGGATTAGCTCGATAATGAACTCAATATCCCTATCTGGGGGCATACCTGGCAATTCATCTGGGAATACGTCGGGGTATTCACAGACTACTCTTACTTGGTCTATGGTGGGTAGGGCTAGACTCTTGTTGCACTTGAATTGGCGAGGTAAGGTTTCAGATATATGCTCTACTGTTACTCCAGAACTACTGGTCATGGTGATGGCTTTCTTAGCATAGTCTATCAGTCCTTTATGCCTTGACATCCAATCCATACCTAGTACTACTTCCAATCCTTTGGTTCCAAGTACTATAAGGTTGGCGTAAAAATCTATCCCATGTATTCTGATAGGTACAGCTTTGCAAATTTTTCTAGCTTTTGTAGTTGATCCAGGGATTTGAACTATCATGACATGCTTCAGGTTGGTTGGGTGAATATTACTAGTGCATGCAAATTCTTCGGTGACAAATGAATGCGATGCTCCCGAATCAAACAATACCCTTGCTAAAACTGAGTTGACGGAAAACATACACAGCACTACATCTGGCGCTTCTTGGGCTTCTTTGGCGTTCATGTGGAAGAGACGACTGTTGCAGTTGTGAGGGTTCCCTGGGGCAAATATTCTTCCTGGTTGAACACGACGCTGCTGTTGAGCTGGGGCATTCACATTGGCAGTGGCTACAGTCTTCTTGGGACACTCATTGGAGTAGTGACCCTTCACTCCACACTCGAAAAAAGTGATCTGGGACTTGTCCTTTGCTGCGACAGGCACAGCATTGCTGCCAGTTCTGGGTGCAGTGTTGTTTTTGCTGTTGTTCTTGGGAGGGGCACGGTTGAAATTGTTGGCATTGCCGGAGTTGTGATTGTTTCCTCCGGACTTCGCATTTCCTCCGCTACGGTTGGGGTAGCTTGGGAGAGACATTGGGGGTCGGTGTTGGGGATATACTTTCTTGGTATCCTCACAGTTCCTCACTGACCAGGGTGGCCCACTTCGGGTTAGAGCATTGCTTCACGGGCGGCCCAGTCAGGGAGATAGACGGAGTCCAATCCGGCTACGGGAAGGCCTAGAAGACTTACCGACTTAGGCCCATAATGTTACTTGTAGTTCAAGATGTACTCTGTAACCGACTCTTAGTCGTAGCCGGATAGATCTCTCCTGTAAACCCTAGGCCGGATATCTATATAAGCCGTCCTAGGGAGAGCCTTTAGGGAACACCAATACTTTAGACCCTCAACTCGCACAGGCGAAACCCTTGTAACCCATATTCTGGCTCTGCCGTATTACTGGATTGCTAGCATGAGTAGGATCCGTCCAAAGTCGGTGGATTCGAACCTGGGTAAACTTGTGTGCTCACCGTCCCGGAATACCATATGTCTCACACCCCTCTCTTCCGCACGCCTCGAGGACCCCCTCATGGCGTACTTGTCATCAATCCGACGATAGTTGGCGCCCATCGTGGGGCAAGTGAGCTTCGGATCTGTGTTCCGAGCGGAATCTACAAGAATCGGAATCGGCAAGACTATCATTGTCGGTCGCATCCTCTACGCCAGCGACGTCCCTCTCATCGTTCTCGACGAGACTTGGATTCCGTCTAGGGAGGCTATGACTGCCTACACAATCATTTCTTTTGGTGAGATCGATGTTTACATCGGTTTCGCTGAACCTACCCCACCCACCCCAGCGGTGATGATAGAGGCAGAAGAATCTTCTGGGTCCCCTCTGTCCGTGGAGGCGGCAGAGTTCCGGATCTCAGAAAACCCTAATCCCACCCATCCCACACCAGTTGCGGAGATAGTGGAGAAATCCGAGCCTGAGGAAGACCTAGCGGTTAAAGCCGAATCTGGAGTGGATCTCCTCGGAGAGACCGTATCCCAGATCGACCCACCCGCAGAAGTCGAAATCCAGGAGGAGCATATCAATGACACTGATTTTGGCTCAGATGATGCCGGGACAGACAGACCTTTCCTAAGGTACACACTACGATGTATGATAATGCAAGATGCAAGCGTAGATGCAATTCTCTAGACCATCAAAAGTTTCGACATGGCTGATCGCGAAAGCCGCAGGTACCTCAGGAAGCACGTGTCGCACTTCGTCAGGTACGTGGGATCCGGATCCGGCTCTGCCGATGCTGGAGAAAACACCGACTCGGTGCTAGAGGCAATTGGAACAAACGCCGATGTACCCGCATCCTCGGATGAATCGATGACGTCAGCAGATTTCCGAAAGTTCTCCGTGGAATATGAAGAGGAGTACAACTCCAAGGCTGCAGAAGAAGGAGAAGCCATGGATGAAGGATCCGGGGAACACTCTCCTAAAGCGTAGGATGACATGGACGTCAGAGATAATCCCGAGGTCCAGATGTCCGAAAGTACCGATCAGAGCTTGACTCCGGGAAACGGACCCAAAGCCGTCTTTGCTACCGGCGGTGCCAAGAAGGCAAAGAAGAAGAACAAGAAAAACAAGACCCCGGCAAAAGATCATCTGGCAGAGGAGGTGATTGCCGAGGAATATGAGGAAGACTCGGATGGAGCACTTATCCTAGAAGAGTCGAAAAAAGAAGAATCGTGGATGGACACGTGATCACTGAAGGTGTGCGTAAACTCATCGATGCTGCATTAACCACACCCATCCCTACAGCTGCAGAACTTACTGATGAAGAGCTGGACGAAAGGGCCCAAGCCCTAGAAGCGCGTCCTCAACAACTCCTGGATGAAGCCAAAAACATCGAGGAGGAGAAGAAACACATGGCAACTAAGGATTACATGTCTCGGTTGCATCAGAAGACACGGAAGCGTCACACCAATGAGGACCAATTCCCACATATCCGTGCCATCCTTTTCGGAGATGAGATGGGGAAGCCACGGAAAGATAGCAAAGGAGATTGGGTATATCCAACCCTAGTACAGAATACCGTGGCAGCCCAAGAAATTCTATCGGCTAATCCAGGACCAGAGGAGATCCGTTTGGGTATCAAACTACTCAACAAGGGAATGGAGCAGCAAAAGGTCGCCCTGTCCGGAAGTCAAAAACTAGTCTCGGATTCCGACCAATGTCGAACAGATCTGACATGGGCTGACATGAGACCCCACCATGTTCCGGAGCAGCATTATTGCCCTGAACGACGGGAGGACAATTATTCGAGAACCGGATCGTACGGAGAACATCGCAGTACTACACGCGGCTGGAGCAACGTCGCACCAGTGGCCGAGAAAGAGGCCATCGCTGCTCTGAATCCGAGGAATCCTCCCCGGCGAGAATCTAACAATCGAAAGGGAGAATATAAAGAGAAACATCGGGAAGAGGATCGTCAAAAAATGCCACCTCCTAGACATGCAAGCCATCCGGCTGAGCCCCACCATGGTGGGAACGACGGAAACCATGCCGGGACAAGCCGGCAGGGGGCTCGTCGTAGTCAAGATCCTCCCAGGAATCGGAATAATGACGTTCCGAACGGAGGCCGGCAATCAGCCGGAAACTATCCAGCTGCCTCGCCCTCCCAACCACACAATCATCACAACGGCTCCCAAGGAGGGAAAGGAGGACGACGTGGCGGAGGAGGTGGTGGCAGAAGCCGAAGTCCGGCTCCAAGGCACCGCAGCCACAGCCTACATTCGGGACGATCTCTATCCCCGAACGACGCAAGGCACAGGATCAACTCCAACATAGAGGCTCGACGCTACGAAAACGATGATATCTACGTGGGCCCAAAGTGCTTCGGACCACGCATCAGAGCTACCAAATTCCCAGAAGGATTTGCTATCTCAAGACATATCCAAGCCTACGATGGCATTGCTCGGCCAGATACCTGGCTACAAGATTTCTTCCAAGCTTGCTGCATCGCCAAATGCGGAAACAACCTGGTCGCAACCCGATATCTCCCACTCATGTTGCGGAAGACGGCATGATCATGGATCAATGAACTTCCGGAGAACACCATCCATAACTGGTATGACATGCAAAGTGCATCCTTTCGGAATTTCGAAGGCACAAATCGGAGGCCCTGTACGGTCGGAGACCTACAGCGTTGCACCCAGAAAGCCGGAGAAACTTGCCGGGACTACCTCGGGCGATGGATTGACACCAAGAACTCCTGTGAAGGAGTGAATGATCAAACTGCGATGGAAGCTTTCATTGCAGGTCTCCCAATTGGTCTACTACGTCATCGCTTGAAGCGTGACAAGGTCACTGATTTGGGAGAGATGATAGAAACAGCGAGCAAGTATGCAGATGCTGACGATGATGCAGAGGGATTACTCAATGCCCTAGCTGTGCCTCAGTCAGCAAAACAACCAAAGCAACAAGCTCAGAAGCGCAAAAATACCTCGGAGGAAAAACCCAACGCGGAAACGGCAGTGGTCACTGCTACTTTCGGATCTGGAAGACGAGGAGGACGCAGCGGAGGCCGCGGGCGTGGCCGTGGGACTTCAAGGGTCCAAGGTAGAGGAGAACAGCAACCAGGCAAAACCTACTCTTGGGCCGACATTGCCAATAACCCATGTGTGCATCACCTAGACGCTAATGGGGGCTCGTCCCACACCAACGCCGAATGTCGTTTCAATGACGACATCAAAAGAGATGACACCGCGGGCTACAAAGCTAAGCGAAAGAAGGGAAAGAAGAATCCTGAAAAATAAAAAGAGACCAAGGAAGATTCCGACATGGAGGAAGTTGATGCTTCAAATCCCAAGTCGGAAGGGAAGAAAACTTTTCCCACCAAGAAGGACACTTATGTCACTTTCCTCGGATGTCAACCAGCAAAGGTCAAGAAAGCAGTTCTACACGAGCTCAATGCAACAGTTCCAGCTGTCCCCCAGTATCTGGACTGGTCGGAAGTGGCAATCACATTTGACCGCGATGATCATCCGCCTAAGTTACACAGGCGAGGAAAATACGCTTTAATCGTCAATCCACTGATTGACGGTTATGGTTTCTCCAAGACCCTCATGGATGGTGGTAGCAGTATCAATATTCTCTATGTCAAAACGCTATGCCGGATGAAGATCTCGGAAACACATCTGAACCATAGCTCTATGATCTTTCACGGAGTTGTCCGAGGAAGATAAGCTAATTCCCTAGGAGAGATCACTTTGGATGTTACCTTTGGAACTCCAAAGAACTATCGGACGGAGGCACTTTCCTTCGAAGTGGTTCCGTTCAAGAGCGCGTACCATGCTATATTCGGACATCCGACTTACTGAGCCTTTATGGCTCGTCCGTGTTACATTTACAATATGATGAAAATTCTAGGTCCCAACAGTGTGATCACCATCAGGGGAGACCCGAAGAAAGCGCGAGAGTACGAGGATGGAAATGCCGCCTTTGCTGAAGCCGTGCTGCACGCCCAGGAGTACAAGGAGATCAAGAAGAGCATAGATCCGTCCGAGATGCCCACAACGAAAAAGGAGGTGACAAAGCCAAATCCGGAGTTCAAGGCATCAGAAGAGACGAAGAAGACGTCGTTGAAGGATGATGACCCCTCCAAGGTGACCCAGATAGGCGTAGGCCTAGGTAGCGCATAGGAAAGCGCGCTCGTCAAGTTCCTCCAAGCAAATCAAGATATCTTCGCATGGCAGCCATCTGACATGACCGGAGTACCTAGGGAACTTGCCGAGCACTCTCTAAATGTAAACCCGAACACTAAACCCGTCAAACAGTCCCTACGATGATTTGGCGATGAAAAGCGTAAGGCAATAGCTAAGGAACTAGCACGGCTCGAGTTAGCCGGATTCATAGAAGAGGTCATCCACACTGAGTGGTCGGCCAATCCTGTAATGGTCCCTAAAAAGGACACCACTGATTTAAGGATGTGTGTTGATTATACTGCCTTGAACAAGGCTTGTCCAAAAGATCCGTTTGCTTTGCCTAGAATTGATCAAGTTATCGATTCTACGGCAGGCTCGGAACTCCTCTGTTTTCTCGACGCATATTCCGGTTATCACCAAATTCGGATGAAGGAATCTGACAAAGTCAAAACTTGATTCATAACCCCCTTCGGAACCTTCTGTTTTGTTACGATGCCCTTTGGGCTGAAGAATGCAGGAGCTATGTACCAGCGCACGATGCAGCGTTGCCTCCATGACCAACTCGGACGTAATGTACATGCATACGTGGATGATATTACAGTAATGTCCAAAAAGAAGGAAACGCTGATTTCCGACTTGGAGGAAACATTTGCCAACCTACGAAAATACAACATCATGCTTAACCCGAAGAAGTGCTTCTTTGGAATACCAGCCGGAAAATTGTTAGGTTTCATCGTGTCTCAGAGAGGCATAGAGGTGAACCGGGACAAAATCAAGGCTATACTCAATATTTCCAGGCCAACTCGCTTGAAGGACGTACAAAGACTAACTGGTTGCATTGCTGCAGTCAGTCGGTTTGTAAGCCAGCTTGGTGAAAGAGCCGCACCATTATACAAACTCCTGAAAAATACCAAAGATTTTGTTTGGACTGATGAAGCTGAAGCTGCACTACAAGACCTAAAGAAAGTACTCTCATCTGCTCCTATCCTTGCAGCGCCGGAACCTCAAGAACCGATGTTGCTTTATCTTGCTGCGACTAATAAGTTCGTTAGTATCGTCATGGTAGTGGAGAGACCGGAGGAAAATCAGGAGCACCTGGTGTAGCGTCCGACTTACTTTGTCAGTGAAGTCCTAACAGAGTCAAAACAGCGGTATCCGCATTATCAAAAGTTGGCTTATGGTGTTTTTCTAGCATCTCGTAAGTTGCGACATTATTTTCAGGAGCATCCAATTACCATGGTGAGCACAACTCCCATGAGAGATATAATCAATAACAGTGACGCCACAGGACGCGTCGCCAAATGGGGGATAGAGCTTTCAGCTTTTGACATTGAGTATAAACCTCGGACAGCAATCAAATCCCAGATCCTTGCTGACTTTGTCACTGATTGGACAGAGACGAAGGAGAACATGATCCTCCCTGAGTCGGAATATTGGACCCTCTTCTTCGATGGGTCTAAGGCTCGCGGGGGCTCGGGGGCTGGCGTGGTGCTCAAGTCACCCCAAGGAGATAAACTTTTATATGTGTTGCAGATCCACTTCACAGCGACAAACAATATTGCCGAGTATGAAGCACTGCTGCATGGAATCCGGATTGCTAAGGATATTGGCATCCGACGTTTGATGTGTTACGGAGATTCGGATCTTGTTGCTCAACAAGTGTCGGATATTTGTAATGCAAATAAGCACATGGCAGCATATAAAGGTGTCGTGGATGATCTATCTAAATCATTTGAAGGATTTGAAGTTCAACATATTCCTCGAGCAGAAAATGGGGAAGCAGACGCACTATCTTGGATAGGTTCTGCACGGAAAGAGGTCCCGGATGGCGCTTTTTTAGAGCACCTAAAGGTTCCCTCAATAAAGGGAGTAGACGAGGAATATCCGACCAAATCCGAATCACCTTTGATAGCAGTTCTGGCTGTGATTCCCAGCTGGACTCAACCCTACCTCGATTATTTGGTAGATGGCAAATTACCCGAAGACAAGGTGCTGAGCCGGCAGATTATCCGACGAGCAAAAGCCTATACTATTGTTAAAGGTGAGCTCTATAAGCGGAGTGTTTCTGGGGTTTTTCAGTGTTGTGTATCTCCGGAAGAAGGAGTGGAAATCTTAAGGGAAATCCACGAAGGCGAGTGTGGTCACCACGCTGCAGCCAAATCTTTACTGGCAAAAGCTTTTAGACACGGATTTTCTAGCTTACAGCTCACGCAGATGCCGAACGATTAGTCAAGGCGTGCAAAGGCTGCCAAAAGTACGCCAAACAAGCTCATGTTCCGGCTGATCAGTTGTGAACAATACCTATAACATGGCCCTTTGCGGTCTGGGGGCTTCATATGGTAGGACCTTTTAAACGAGCTCCAAGTGGATTTACTCACCTCTTAGTGATGGTGGATAAATTCACCAAATGGATTGAGGCTAAACCTGTCACTAGTTGTGATGGAGCAACAGCCAAAAGATTTGTCGAGGATGTTATAATCCGGTATGGTTATCCACATAGTATTATCACGGACAACAGGAGTAACTTCTCTATGGGAGAATTGGCCGAGTTCTGCAATGAGCAAAATATCCGGCTTGACATTGCGTCAGTCGCACATCCACAAGCTAACGGACAAGTCGAAAGAGCAAATGGTTTAATACTACAAGGCCAAAAACCGAGACTCGAAGCACCACTACGACGTGCTGCGGGGGCTTGGGCAGAGGAATTACCCTCTGTAATATGGAGTTTACGAACGACTCCAAACAGGTCAATCGGATACACACCTTTCTTCTTGGTCTATGGTGCAGAAGCAGTTCTTCCTAGTGATTTGATTCACACTTCTCCTCGAGTGGCCGCGTATATTGAAGAGGATGCCGAGATTTCTCGACAAAACGATCTTGACTTAGTCGAAGAAGTTTGCATCATTGCTGAAATGAGATCTATAGCCTATCAGCATAAGTTACGCAAGTATCATAGCCAGAGAGTCCGAAATAGATCTTTCAATAAAGGTGATTTGATTCTCCGACTTGTGCAACAAAGAAAGCACAAACTTTTCCCAGTATGGGAAGGACCCTTTTTAGTTAGTCGAGTATTGCACAATGGATCATACTACTTAACTGACATGAGGCCAGTCAAAGAAAGACCTGCTACTAAGAAGAGAAAGAGAGCTGGAGGCAGTACAAATCCGGATGAGTTAGACAGACCGTGGAATATTGCTCAGCTACGTCCCTTTTATTCTTAGTTTATCCTTCTTTGTAAACATATATATGTACATGTTCTGTGAGAAATAAAAGTTTTGGTTGCCTCAATTTTTTTTGAGAAGTTTTTACCATCTTATTTCCGAATGATCATGTCATAGTCGAAAATCCTAGAATGCTTGAATGTACTTTATGCTCATGTTCGTTCTGGTTTAGATTTCCGATTCTAAAACTACTACCCTCGGGTATAACTCTAAAAGTTTCTAGTCTTTACTTTGGTTATTTGTCTGATTGCTGGATGCGGGCATTTTCCGAGTAGTGAATTGTTGGTATTGGAAGCCGGCTTTGTTTCCGAGTTTAAACTCGTTTAGCAATTGAGCTCCGTTGCTCGGCAAAGTTTCCGGCAGAAGGTTTAGCCGGCTCACGAAAGGGACGAGGCGGAAAGCCAGATAAGCGATAAGTAGGGACGAAAAAATGCAAGTGCTTATGTAAATATTTCAGGCACACAAAAATTAAAGCCAAAAGTGCTGAATAGATCAAAAGCTTAGCACTAGCAAAATCATAGTACTTTACATTTACAGACGCATCATGTTTTTTCAGGATAATACAAATATTTCTGGCAATTTATGATACAGGAGGAGATGAAGGAGCTGCCGGCTCGCTGGATATGCCGTCTTGATATCGTTCCGAGATGTCCACATCCGAGGTGGTGCGTTCATCGTCGGAAACTTCTGCTGATTCTTCTGGAGGAGGAGGCGGAGTGTCCACGCGGGTGAAGAAGGGGATCTCGTAGCTGGTCAGGTCAGCCACGTGACACCCATATCCGGCGCGGGAGTGCATGATGGCTTGAAGGTCCTGCTTCTGGCCATCTTCATCTACTTTGCAGTACCCTCTAGTCACTTGCCATATTTCCATGTTTCCATGGTGGCTCATGACCATGGTTAGAGCGTTCTGCGCAGCAGTCCGCGCGTAGGACATGTTCCAATCCTGAACAAGTTGCGTCATCTCCTTTGCCTTGTCCCGTACCTGAAAATCCGACATGCTAGGCATGTCCGGAATCTTGAGAGCTTAGCCGATGTCCTCAAGGGATTGGCAGAAGTCATGAAGCAGGTCACCGACTTGGGTAAGCCGGTGGGTACGGGGCTCGGTGGAGGAAGAGTCCATCAAGTTCAGAGGACCTATACACAAAACAAGTCAAGAAAAGTCTGACATTGATAGAAGTCGAAGAAAGTGGAAAAGTCAGACAGATGGAACGTACCGAAAATGACGTCGTCAATTTTGGTCTTCTCTTCCCGGAGACTCTGGAGTTCAGCCTAGAGCGCCTGGGACATGTTCCTCTCTCTGCTAAGTTCATTCTTGAGATCCGAGATTGTTTTATCTTGAGCAGTGATCTTGCGTTCACGCTCTTCAGTAGCCATGGAGGAGGACTCAAGGACTTGAGCAATGCTCTTTTCATGATTTGCCTTAAGCTGGTCCAGCTCTTGGTGAAGCTGCTTGTTCTCCACCAACAAGGCCTTGAGGTTCTCGGCCTCTTCAATCATGGCACAGGATTGTTTCACCAGTGCTGTAAGACAAAAAGAATAACAGTTCAGAACAAATTCGACATTGAAAATACAAAGACAAGGTTTGAGTCTCGGAATGTTCACCTTCGGCCTCATCCTTGGCAACATTAAATTCAGCATTTTTAAGTCGGAGAGCCTTGATCTCTCTCCGCTTATCACAGACATTCTTCAATAAATCCTGATTATAGGAACATACTTTCTGTAAGTCAGAATACCCAAAGTCAGAAAGCTACTTAAGACTCGGGCTAATATTTTTGCTAAATATCAGCACGAGCCTTGGGGGCTACACTAGTTCATTCTTTGGCATCCTAATGAAGCATAAACCCGAATTGTTTATCCTACTTCATGCTTGGGGGCTAGAGGATATGATATAAAATACAATAAAGGAAAAACAGGAGTTGGAATTCCGACTTACATATTGTTCGTGAGTGAGTTTATCCAAACTCGCGTTCACTTCAACGGCCACCTTCTCGGCGAGAGTCAGAGGAATCACTGGGGCTATTGGAAGCTCACCAGTCCTAATCCTCTCGTCGTGAAGGCGCACCTGGGCGAGAAGGTCGGAGAACTTGACGTCCTCTGCTTCTTGCGCTTCTTCTTCGGCAGATAAGGTTCTTTTTAGAGAGTTTTACAAATCCAAATTGAGTGATTCCAATTTTGTTGGAAAGCTACTTTAAATATCTATCAAAGCCTGTTGAATTTAAATCATTTATAGTTAGAGATCTCGCCTAGTAAAAATAACAAGACAGAAGCTTTTTCACATCCAAACATTTTTCTAAAATCAACCATAATAGATTTTGAGTTGATTCCAACTCTCAAAAATCACATTTAACCATACCTATCTGAATATGTAATAATATTAAGGTTTGCATGCAGTGACTTTGGACTAGTACCAAAATAATGCTATATAGGCATTTCTAGTCACTTTAAATCATTAAATTATTAAACTTAAACTTATTAAAATATGATCCAACCTTTAAATCACATTCCCATATGCTAGAATATGTGGTGATGACATGTGTCCACATGATCCCATATTTTAATTGGAGAATATTAAATCTTAGTTATTTTCAATGAGTAGAAATTCCTTTTCTCAAATAAAAAGAATGAAGCTAGTTAATTAAACCTTGTGATGATAATAGATCATAAAATGTGTGCCTTAGTGTGCTAAGTAGACCAGTTAAGCTTTGTTTGGTGATTGTGTATCCCGTATGTATTTATAGACGATAGTAACGACCAAGCTTTCGAGGAGGAGGATTTCTACCAAGAGGAGGAGGAAGAAAACTTCAACCACTGCACTACCCAAGGCAAGCTAACACTTGCAAGTAGTGTACTAGCAAGCCAGCATTAACAATGCAAGCTAACCCTTGCAAGCTAGATAACCTAAGCAAAGGCATTAGGCATGCTTTGGTTATACCATTTTGACTTATACTTACTCCAAGTTTATTTCCAAGCTTTACCTTCTTTACTTTACCAAAGTCATTTACTTGTTTAAAGGTAGCATACAAAGTATAAAACTTGACCTATCTAGTTAGACTTTGATGTCATTATATGGCATGAGATTGAGATTAGCTTTCCACATTAGTGAACACTCTTAACTTAGTAGTTTAGAGCTAAACCAAAACTTGATTCACTTTAGATGGGAGTACTTGGTGAAAATGACTTGTGAAAACCTTGGAATGATGAGTCATTCTATTGAGATGTTTTGACATGTGTTGAGAAACACAAATGGTTTATGATGATGAAAATGTTGAGGCATGAGCCTTAGCCCTTTTATAAAAACTAATGGTTGGGTTCGGATGCGATACCATTCCAATTTTACCGTACAACCACAATACCTAAATTAGGTAAGGCTTAGCCAGAAGTTTATATGCATTAGTATTAGTTCCCTTGCGGGAGAGGTTTGAGCTGAGGCTACCTCTCAATGTTGTCCACCTATGCAGTGCCCAGGCTATTCCTATGGCCAGACTATGAAGGAGACTACCAAGAGGAAGGGCAGCAGGACGGCTATGATAACTAGGACTATCTTCCATCATCAGCATTGCCTGTGACCCTGGAGATGGACCCCACCGCTACGCTTATTATTTATTCCGCTGCTTGTTGTATTAAGACTGGATCATGATATCTTTTATTCATGTAAGACCTTATTATGGTTTGTAATGGATGATGTACTGTGATATCCAATCTGTTATGTCTCGCAAAAATGGTAATCCTGGGATTGCGATGTATGGCATAACATGCATCTGGGATTAAAAATCTGGGTGTTGACAAGTTGGTATCAGAGCCATCCTGACCATAGGAGACCCTAGTTAGAATGGACGTCCGAACAAAAACTTAGTTTCAAAAACCAAAGTGAGTATTTACGAAAACTATTTCCTCTCTTACCCTTGGGAATTCTTTCTCTCAATAAAATTCATGTTCCTCCAAATTCTTACATTACCACATAAAATTTTGACACACTTGATCACTTCACTAACTTTCTCATCCTCAATTCTTATAGATGGAAACTCAGTTCAGAAAGTTCTACCAGTTGGGCAATGGAGGCCAGCTGATCTTCGAGAGGGATCTTGATGCACTATCGGAGTACTTGGGACGCCCGCATCCGGAATTTCTGGGAGCTCAACTTCCTGGACCCCCAGGAGGAGACTTACAATGGCTAGTCACCGCTGATCTTAGAGGCAAGATAGAAGCACCAACGTCCGGGAGGATCTAGTTCTCCGTGAGAGAGAACAACTGGCTAGATGGATTAGCCAGGGTAATGCATGAAGCTCTCGCACGTCTGTGTGCCGTGAGTGTCAATCAAATCCAAGGAACCCGCTTTGCACACTATGCAAGGCATGATTTTATGGGAATGCCCACGGAGATGCCAAGTCACCCAGAGTTGAAGCGTCAAGTGGAGAACCTTGACTTCCTGATGTACGATAGACAGAAGGAATTGGACAATGCTAGAGAGTTCGCCAACCACAACCTCGCCCTTGCCGCCTAGAAGGCCCAGACTTTCTCACTGCTTGTCAAGGATCATCGGTCTCTTCGCCGTCAACACGCAAAGAAGGATCGCACAATCGACCGTCTTCGCAAGAAGGTGTCCGACCTCGAGAAGACCATCAAGGAGCGAGAAGCTCAGCTTGCAGCAAAAGAAGAAGAAGAGGAAGGTGAAGACATCCAGGGAGATATGGACTCTTACCTCAGCAATGATGACGACTCTCTGGAGGAGGATGTTGTGGACTTCTACACCAACGATGATGATTCCGATTTCATCGATGATGAGTAGATGCACTAGAGCACTATCGTAGAGTGAGGAGTATCGGTCCCATTGTATCGTAGCTTGCAGAATGGTTCTTAAAACCATCTACTTTCCTTTGATGTTATGGTGTGTGTGTGTTTGTATCGTGTGCTTTGCTTGAATGAATGAAACAAAGTTAGTTGCAAAACCTGAGTCAAACTCAAAGTTTTAGCTTTGAAATCAAAACCATGAACCTTAGAACTTCCCCTCTTACCCCTTCATCTATCTCAATCTTCAGATGACTCGTGGAAACCCCGGAGGGAGCAGCTCATAGCAGGACCCGATGCTGCAGATTATGCAGATGCTAGTTGCCGACCGTGAAGCTAGCAGGCAGAGCGCCAAGCCAACCTAGCAACTCTCTAGCAGATCGCCCAGATGGCCCAAAACAACCAAGGCCATGGAAATCAGGATCATCAAGGATCCAAACTGAAGAATTTCTAGAATACCAATCCCCCAATCTTTAGCACTTCGGAGAACCCACTAGATGCTGATGACTGGTTGCAGACAATGGAGAACAACTTAGAAGTAGCCAGAGTTGATGACAACGAGAAAGTTCTTTTTGCCACCCACTATTTGGCAGGAGATGCAAGAGCATGGTGGAACAGCACCCGCACAATGAACCATGGTCAAGTGATGACATGGGAAGCCTTCAAAATCAAGTTCAGTCGCACCCACGTGCCACAGGGTCTAGTTACCAGAATGAGGGATGAATTCAGAGAGCTGAAGCAAGGCAGAATGACTATAGAGGAGTACCGTGATAGAATCTTGTCCCTCGCTAGGTATGCACCTGATGAGATCACAGAGGCCAAGAAGAAGGAGAGATTCCTGAACGCACTACATGATGAGATGCTGATACGTCCATTTTGCATCACTATTCTATATCATAATTCACTATTATTCATTGATATATTTCGTATTGAGAGGTGATACTTATGTTATTTCATCTGTTTTTGCATGGTTGATGACTTTTGGAGCATGGACCGTTGCAATCAGGATTCTGACGGAAAAGGTGATGTTTGGAGGCAAAATTCGCGAAGATCAGAAAATCCGGGAAAATATACGGAAAATCCTATTTTTCCAGAAGACGAAGGAAGCAAGAAGGAGGGCTAGAGATGGGCCACAGGGGCCCCACACCACCCCCTAGCGCGGGCCAGCCCAGGCCGCGCCACCAGGTGGTGTGGCCACCCTGGTCCACCCCTATCACTCCCCTCTGGCGTATATTATCCTCCCGAAACCCTAAGACTCGGGGGCGACCACAGAAAGATTCCGCCGCCTCTGCGGGGCGGAAAACACCGAGAGAGAAAGATCTCTCCGGCAGACAGATTTCTGCCAGGGGAATTCCTTCCCAGAGAGGGGAGATCGTCACCATGAACACCACCATCAAGCTGTACTTCATCGGTATCATCATCATCATCACCACCATCATCACCATCAGCACCCTCATCACCATCTCCATATTGCTGTAACAATTCAGTTGAATCTTGCATAGTTCATATTGCTGTAACAAGTATGTATTAGTCTTGTATGGGGCGGTACATTAGCACAGGTTCACCCACACAACACTTAGCAAGCTAAAGAAGATTAATCAACTATATGAAGCGGAAGCACTTGACAGTCTTCCCATGTGTCCTCGAGAATGTTTGGTCATCTTAAGTAATACAACTGGCTTGTCCTTTGCTGCATAAAGGATTGGGCCACTTGCTGCATTTATTCCTACTGTCTTTCATTTACTCGTACTTTGTTTACTTGCTTTATCAAAAAAACCCTAAAAATCCGTTTGCTAAGTATTTGCAGAGAATTCCTGATCCATACCACTAGCCCGCACCTTCTGCTCCTCGTTGGGTTCGACACTCTTACTTATCGAAAATACTGCGATACACCCCCTATACTTGTGGGTCATCAAGACTATTTTCTGGCACCGTTGCCAGGGAGTGAAGCGCTATTGGAGAGTGGAACTGGTAAAGGAAACTTCTACTGTGAGTATTGTTTACTTCTGTTAGTTGCTTTATTTTCGTTATGGATAATTCGCTGATTTTCTTATTTGGTAATGCTACTACCACTGCTAAGGTAGTAGATAAGCCACCACCTGCTAAGAATGATGTTTTTAAAATACCTACAAGAATTATTGATCATGTTATGGATAACTATTATGTTGGGGATGTAACTGTCCATCCCGGTGATCATTTGCTCTTTATACACGAATTATGCGGGTTGTTCAAGTGTGCAGGTATTACTACAGATCAAGTTAAGAAGTTATTCTCATTATTGCTGAAAGGAAGAGCTGAGGAATGGTATAAGCTGTTGAAGAAATGGTCAAGCTCTTGATTGGGAGGAAATAGTGCCTCTCTTTTATTCAAAGTTTTATCGTCCTAGTGAGATTCATAAAGAACGGAATCAAATATACAACTTTTGGCCTCTTGATGGAGAGAGTACAGCTCAAGCTTGGGGGAGATTGAAGTTACTAATGCTCAAATGTCCCATTCATGAGCTCCCCAACAATATTATTATCAATAACTTTTATGCAAGGCTCCCTCTACATGACAAGGATTTATTGGATGCTTCTTGTGCTGGATCATTCACTCGCATGGAAGAAGAAGCTAAATGGGATCTTCTGGACCGTATTCAAGAAAATGCTGAAGCTTGGGAGAATGACAAAGGTAGAAAGTCAGGTATAAATTATGATTATGAATGCATTGAATCTTTTGTGAGAACTGATGACTTTCAAAATATTAAAAATGCTTATGGTCTATACTCTCAAGCTATTGCTTCTTATTTTAAGGCTTTTGCTTCCTATATTGAAGTGCCTAAAAAGAAGTGGAATAAGTATCATGAACCTTACAAAGATGTTGCTAACAGTGTTCCTTCAAGAAATACTGAAGTTTATACTGCTAATCATGTCTTACCTGAACCTTATATTGAGAAAATGCCTTTCCCAGTTAAGATAAAGGAACATTCTATGATAGCTAGTATGGTCAATGAAAGTACACATAAAGCTATTGAACCTATGGTAGCAAATGTGAAAGACTTTGTAACTAAATATGAAGAAGAGGGACACACTATCCTTTGTAAGGATACCTCTAATATTGTTTCACAAAGTAGTGTTATGAGAGCTAGTATTCCTGTGTTTTCTGTTAGAATAAGTAATCATTGCTATGGTGGCCCTTATGATAGCTATATTGTTAAGTTTATGCATGATACTGAAAGTTACTATGAGAGAGGGAAAAGTGTTCTTATGTATCTCAATAATATCAAGTTTCCTCGTTTTATGCTGAAAGTTTTTATGTTGCACTTGTTTTGCCTTCTTATGCAAGTATCCTCTGGTTTCAACAACTTGTTTGTTTACAAAATTCCCTTGCATAGGAAGTGGGTTAGACTTAAATGTGTGTATTTTTGCTTCTTAATGATCTTTTTCACTACAATTCATATTCCTGAGTGAGCATCTTCAAAATCATCATGCTCATCTTAATGGCTATAAAGAAAGAGCTTTTTGGGAGATAACCCAATTTGTTTTTGCTTTCAGTTTGTTTTTGTTTATTTGAGTCTTAGAAGTTATTACTTTGGTAATAACCGCTCCTTATCCGTTTTGTTTGGTTTTTGTGTCAAGATCAACCTCTAATGAGAGAGAAGTAATATTTGGGGAAGTTGCTGTCCTGAAACATATTTTTGTGCTTCACCATAAAAATTCGTGAGAGATCTCTGTATGTCGGATTGAGCTGTAAATGTTTGTGCTTCTGCCCCAGGTTGTTATTTAACTTTTGTTAGTTTTGTACTTTTTGATTTGAGCAGCAGAAGATTTTCGAAAAAATTGATCTTTACCTAATGGTCTGTTTTGACAGATTTTGCCACTCTTGCATTTGCTTCTTTATTCGATTTCCTTTTTGAATTCTTTTTGGGTTTTCGGAAGGAGTTGCTAAAGTAGCTTATGTTTTGATGGTTTTCAGTTGAAGTTGTACTCAAAAGGTTTTATCACTTCACTTATACTAATGTTGCAAATGAGAACTGTGTGAAGTTTTGTGTGAAAGAAATTTCCAGGAAGTGGAGATAATGGTGTAATAAGGAGACAAGGGTTTTATGACTCAAGTAATAAGTGTATGAAGATGAAGATATTGATGTTATTCAAGTGATGACTCTGGAAGAATCTACTAGATACCAAATTCAGAGACCTGCAGAGTCTGTTTTCAAATAGGTAACAGTTCTGGTAAGGAAAGTTCCGTGAAAATACAATCCAACTATATTTTTGCAGTTTTCAGTCAATAAGGAAAGCTACGAAGCGAAAGAGGGACAGAAACGGAGCCAGGGTGGCTCACACCACCCTGTGGCGCGGGCCCACCCCTGGCCGCGCCACTAGGTGGTGAGTCCATCCTGGACTCCGCCTCCGACTCGTTTTCTTCTAGTACTTTCCTTTTGTCATGAAACTTCGTAATATATAACCTCCCGGATCCCCCGAGGTTCGTATATCGTGTTTTTGTCGTGTTTTTGTTTCGATCTGTTTCTGCCAGGACATACTCTTTGAAAGCTTAGAAGCACAATGGTGTCTGCCAAGGATAAAGGGAAGGAGCCTATGGAGGAAGACCTCCAAGACCCTGGGAAGGAGAAGCAGATCAAGAGTGAAGGTGAAGAGGAGCAAGGCCAACATCCGGACACCAGCACTACCATTGCAAACATTGGAGTGGTGACAAAACCTGCCAGGGTTAGAAGGACTGCACGGATGCAGACTGGGGGGAAAGCTCCGCGTCACTGTTTGGCTCGACGGTCACTTCCTCCGCGCACCAAGAACCCTTTCCATACCCTTATCCATGAGCATCAATACCAGAATATGCCCAAAGGGAAACTACCCTCCAATTGGGATTTGCCTCGTTCTAGCCATGCAGGAAAAGAAGACTTCAAGGAGGAAGAGTGGGGAAAGAATAGCAAGAGCTGGAATTCTCAACCCGACATGATCATGAGCCGCATTGAGCAAAACTCACAGCTGATTCGTAATCTCACCTTCGAGATTGAGGACTTGGGGAAACTTCTCAGAGAGCTCATCGAGAGGATACCACCACCACCGAAGGAGTAACTCGTCATCAGGTTTGGCATCCCCTTGGTTTGTTCCAAGTTTGTGGGAGTGTCGCGGTATCACATCACTATCTTCTATCTTTTTACCTTTTTAGTAGAGTCATATCATGAATAGAGAAGTTATTATCTAGGATGGTTTGCATTATGGAAGTGTCCCTTCTCTTGTTAGATATGTATCCCTTGGTGTGAGTTTCCGTTATGGAATATTAATGAGAAGTTCTATCATTTACTCTTTTGCATAGCTTATATTAGTTTTCAATTCGTGGTTATATGATTGATCTTGTTGTTAGTATTGGTATCACTTTGGGATCATTGAGTTAATTTAGTTGGTTTTGGCAAACCTGGCTCGGTCAGTAGCAACACTATTTTTGAGAGTTGAAAGAAAAGATAAAAGTACTCTAAAGAAATATAATTTCATCATCCTTCTTTCTTGATTTGCTCATAAGTCTAGTATTCTCTAGTTAAGATCTTTTGTGCTTCCAAGGAAGATTGCATGTTTGTTTTTATCACTTGTATGTTTGTTTGTTTCCTTCAACTCTTGTACTTTCTACCCAGCCTTGCTAGCCAAAAACCTGTATTGAGAGGGAATACTTCTCGTGCATCCACTCCTTTAAACCAAAACCTTTGCCATTTGCGTCCACCATACCTACCTATTAGCATTATTGCTATTCCAAGTAAATTCTTGTTTTATCTACCTCCCAAATTAAACTTGTTATGTGAAAATTAGTGATTAAAGCTCTCACGAACTTGATGGCACACCTTACTTTCTTGCACTTAATAAACTTGAACCATTGTGCTCACCTATGTTGCGTATATGCTTGCGCTTTGTAAGTTGTGAATTAGAAGAACCATGCTGTCATGGGGGACGCTTTCAACATTGCACTGGTACTTTGTACCTAGTTGATATCATGTTCTTTTGTCTATGGATGTCGTTGGTGTGAAATGAAAGGGGAGCTTGTAAGTCCATGGAGTTATGTATATGTGTTAGAGAAATGCCTAGGCCGCTGGTCTAATCCATGCTGACATGGTGGAAACCTGCAGCGTAACCATAACGAGCATCTATTAAGCATTCTTCCTATAAAAAAAGAGTCTGATATTGAGAAAAAGAGAAAAAAAAGAGATTATGAAAAGAGGAAAGAGAGAAAAAAGCACCATATTCCCATGGTAAATAAGAAGATTCCTGAGATGTTTGTTGTCTGCTTGCCTTGTCATTTTGATATGGGGATTCTTCCGTATCATCGGGAAAGGGGTACCCCGTTGGCGGTTCTCTATGATACACATATGCTTACGATGACAAGAACTTACCAGTGACTAAACTTGAGTAGCATGAGGAGCGGCCCTCGTATTCAAGGGACATGGGATTCTCAACTTACAACTTGTCAATGCATATCCTCATATTTGATCACTTTAACCTTAATCACCTAAAGATGCCTATGTTAGGGCAATGAGAGCTGAAAGCTAGTAAGTATCATAATTTTTGGGAGCTCTTTATGAGACTTGCAATCCCTGCTTCCCTCTGCGAAGGGCCTTTCTTTTACTTTTTAGTTGAGTCAGTAAACCTACCCCCTTCTATCTCAGCAAGTATTTTGAGTTGTTGTGTTTCATTCATTCATATGATGATTTATTCAATCATGTTTCTTATGTTCCTTGTTTTGCACATTGCTCTTATCTTGATGTTTACTACTTTGAAAGCTATCTTTGAAAACCAGTTATTTGTGAACTCCAGCAAATTATCAACTTCGACCGAGAGCTAAGTTTGCCATTACCAATTATGATTCACTTTATGTGTCTTTATTGTGTTTCCTTTACTCATTGCAAGTTAAGTTATATAATATTGAGTTGTCTTCTATTATGATCTATGTATTGATGAATGTGATGCTTCTTGTCCGTATTCTTTTATCGACTCTTCACTCCATAAACCTGAGGCCATGTTTATTGAGCTTACTTTCGCTTGGGGACAAGCGAAGTCTAAGCTTGGGGGGAGTTGATACCTCCATTTTGCATCACTATTCTATGTCATAATTCACTATTATTCATTGATATATTTCGTATTGAGAGGTGATACTTATGTTATTTCATCTGTTTTTGTATGGTTGATGACTTTTGGAGCATGGACCGCTATAGTCAGGATTCTGATGGAAAAGGTGTTGTTTGGAGGCAAAATTCGTGAAGATCAGAAAATCCGGGAAAATATACAGAAAATCCTATTTTTCCAGAAGACGAAGGAAGCCAGAAGGGGGCTGGAGATGGGCCACATGGGGCCCACAGCACCCCCTGGCGCGGGTCAGCCTAGGCCGCGCCACCAGGTGGTGTGGCCACCCTGGTCCACCCCTAGCACTCCCCTCTGGCGTATATTATCCTCCCGAAACCCTAAGACTTGGGGGGCGACCACAGAAAGATTCCGCCGCCTCTGCGGGGCGGAAAACACCGAGAGAGAAACATCTCTCTGGCAGACAAATTTCTGCCAGGGGAATTCCTTCCCAGAGAGGGGAGATCGTCGCCATCAACACCACCATCAAGCTGGACTTCATCGGGATCATCATCATCATCACCACCGTCAGCACCTTCATCACCATCTCCATATTGCTGTAACAATTGAGTTGAATTTTGTATAGTTCATAGGGGAAACTTTACTGGTGTTGATTACTCTTTGTAGTTGATGCTATTGAGTGAACCATTGAATTATTGTTTATGTTCAGATTGTTATACATCGTTATTACATCTCTGATCATGATCCATATGATGTCTTGTGAGTAGTTCGTTTTGTTCTTGAGGACATGGGAGAAGTCATGTTGTTAGTAGTGGAGTTGTGTTGAGAAAGATTCAATAGTTTGTTATTTAAGTTGTGGTGTACTTCTTCTAGTGGTGTCATGTGAACGTCGACTACATGACACTTCACCTATATGGGCCTAGGGGAATGCATTGTGTATTTGGCTACTAATCGTAGGGGTTGCCGGAGTGACAGAAACCTGAACCCCCGTTAGGAAACCATTGCACAAGGGACGTAAGGGTCTTAGAGTTTAAAGTTGTGGTTAAGTTTGTACCTTAATTACTTTCTTGTACTTACGGATGTTTGCAAGGGGTATAATCACAAGTATGTATTAGTCCTAGGAAGGTTGGTACATTAGCACAGGTTCACCCACACAACACTTAGCAAGCTAAAGAAGATTAATCAACTATATGAAGCGAAAGCACTTGATAGTCTTCCCATGTGTCCTCGAGAACGTTTGGTCATCTTAAGTAATACAACCGGCTTGTACTTTGCTGCATAAAGGATTGGGCCACTTGCTGCATTTATTCCTACTGTCTTTTGTTTACTCGTACTTTGTTTACTTGCTTTATCAAAAACCCCTAAAAAACCGTTTGCTAAGTATTTGCAGAGAATTCCTGATCCATACCACTAGCCAGCACCTTCTGCTCCTCGTTGGGTTCGACACTCTTAATTATCGAAAATACTGCGATACACCCCCTATACTTGTGGGTCATCAGATGCAGACTGTCCTCGTCAACATCCGTTTCGAGGATCTCGAAGAGCTAGTCAACTCTGCCATTCAGATGGAAGGGAGGATTAACCAAGCAAACGACAACCACAAGCGTCGTATGATGCACCAAGATGGATCCAACAGTCACCAGAAGTACCGTCCCAACCCTTCTGCCGAATATGCCCCGCGGAACAACCGACTCCCAATGTCTCGCCCAAGCTACCCCAACCGTAGCGAAGGCAATGTGAAGTCCAGAGGAAACAACAATCACCCCGGCAACGCCAGCAATTTCAATCGTGCACCTCCCAAGAGCAACAACAACAACACTGCACCCAGAACTGGAAGCAATGTTGTGCCCGTGGCAGCAAAAGACAAGTCTCAGATCACTTGTTTCGAGTGTGGAGTGAAGGGTCACTATTCCAACGAGTGTCCCAAGAAGATTGCCGCCACTGCCAATGTGAATGCCCCAGCTCAACAGCAGCGTTGTGTTCAACTAGGAAGAAGATTCGCCCCAAGGAACCCTCACAACCGCAACGGCCGTCTCTTCCACATGAACGCCGAAGAAGCCCAAGAAGCGCCAGATGTAGTGCTGGGTATGTTTTCTGTCAACTCAGTTTTAGCAAGAGTGTTGTTTGATTCTGGAGCATCTCACTCATTTGTCACCGAAGAATTTGCATGCACTAGTAAGATTCACCCAACCAATTTGAAGCATGTCATGATAGTTCAAATCCCCGGTTCAACTACAAAAGCTAGAAAAATTTGCAAAGTTGTGCCTATCAGAATACATGGGATAGATTTTTATGACAATCTAATAGTACTTGGAACCAAAGGTTTGGAAGTAGTACTTGGTATGGATTGGATGTCAAAGCATAAAGTATTGATTGACTGTGCCAAGAAAGCCATCACCATGACCAGTAGTTCAGGAATCTTAGTAGAGCATATATCTGAAACCTTACCCCGTCAATTCAAGTGCAACAAGAGTCTAGCCCTACCCACCATAGACGAAGTCAGAGTAGTCTGTGAATACCCCGATGTATTTCTAGATGAATTGTCGGGCATGCCCCCGGATATGGATATTGAGTTCATTATTGAACTAATCCCTGGAACCGGACCCATAGCCCAGAGACCCTATAGCATGAACCCCTCAAAGTTAGTGGAATGGTTATGCCTTCTCCTCTTTACTTTCTATATTCTCTTATTTAATAATAATAATGGAATACTTGGAATTAGCAGAATTCTAAAACTACGGAACCAACTGCTTTCGCACCGGGGGAACAAGATCCAGAGCAAGGACCCTAAGAATTTGGAAGATATCTCGAGAAAAGGTTTTAGCACCGGTCTCTCATATATGTACTCCAGTTTCTCTGGATGCTATGTTGGCAACAAGCTTGATTCAACCAAGTGCATCGCCATGGAGATCGCCAGTGTTATTTGTCGACAAGAAAGATGGAGGCAACCGGTTGTGCACAGATTACAGGAAGTTGAATGACGTCACAATCAAGAACAAGTACCCTTTTCCAAAGATAGAGGATCTATTTGATCAGTTGACTGGAGCAAATGTGTTCTCTAAGATCGATCTTAGGACTGGTTATCACCAACTTAAGATTCGTGTAACGGATATTCTGAAGACCGCCTTTACTACTCATTATGGTTTATATGAGTATACGGTCATGTATTTTGGATTAACCAATGCCCCTGCTTATTTCATGGATCTCATGAATAAGATCTTTATGAATTTTCTAGACAAGTTTGTCGTTGTGTTTATCGACGATATCCTTATCTACTCCAAGTCAGAAGAAGAGCATGAGCAACATCTGAGAATCATCCTTGAAACCCTCAGAGAGCATCGGTGGTATGCCAAGTTCAGCAAATGTGAGTTTTGGCTGAAAGAGGTAGGATTCCTAGGACATATTGTGTCTGCCGGAGGAATAGCTGCTAATCCCACCAAGATCAGAGATGTCGAAGCATGGGAAGCCCCAACCACTCAAACCCAAGTCTGTGCATTTCTCAGATTAGCGGGATACTACTGCAAGTTCATAGAAGGATTCTCAAGCATCGCCAGGCCCATGACCCAATTGTTGAAGAAGGACAAGAAGTTTGAATGGACTGACAAATGTAAAGCAAGTTTCCAAGAGCTGAAGAAGAGATTGATTTCAGCCCCAATATTTATCATGCCAGATATCAAGAAGCCGTTTGATGTGTATTGTGATGCATCCAAGATTAGCCTCGGATGTGTGTTAATGCAAGAAGGCAAAGTTATTGCATATCTGTCTGGACAACTGAAGCAGCATGAGCAGAACTATCCGACCCATGATCTTGAGTTAGCAGCCATAGTTTTGGCATTGAAGACATGGTGTCATTATCTTATGGGTAATCGCTGTGAGATTTACTCGGACCACAAAAGCTTGAAGTATATTTTCACTCAGAAGGAGCTGAATATGAGGCAAAGGAGATGGATAGAGTTAATCAAGGATTATGACCTTGACATTCACTATCACCCTGGCAAAGCCAATGTGGTAGCGGATGCTCTTAGCAGATTGCCATGTCGGCTAAACACAATGATCAAGGAGAAGCAACCAAGTTTGTATGAGGAGTTGGAGCAGTTTAGAACTGAGCTAGTTAGCAAAGGATTTTTAGCTAGCATTGAACTTCAACCCACTTTGATTAGCCAAATCAAGGAAGCCCAAAAGGGAAATGAAAGTATCGACGGAATCAAACATCGTATCGGTATAGGAAAGGTACCCAGATTCACCGAAGACGAAGAAGGAGTTCTGTGGTACAAAGGCCATATCTGTGTGCCAGCAGATTCGGAACTGAAGCAAGTCATCATGCAAGAAGCTCATGATACTCTTTATTCTAGCCACCCCGGAGGAACAAAGATGTATCAGGATCTAAAAGAGCAATTTTGGTGGCACAAGATGAAAAGAGAAATCGAAAGCTACATCACCAAGTGTGATATCTGCCAGAGAGTCAAAGCAGAACATCAGAGACCCGCAGGGCTGTTGCAACCATTGCAGATTTCAGAATGGAAATGTGATTCCATCGGAATGGACTTTATCACCGGTTTGCCTACTTCTAGTAGGGGAAATGACTCAATCTGGGTCATCGTTGACAGACTGTCCAACGTAGCTCACTTTATACCTATCAAGACAACCTATCAGAGTTCGAAGCTAGCCAATTTGTATATTGCTAGAATTGTTAGTCTGCATGGAACCCCCAAGACCATATTATCAGATCGAGGAACCCAATTTACCTCGAGATTTTGGCAGAAAGTCCAAGAAGGATTAGGAACCAAGTTGAATTTTAGCACAACTTATCACCCGCAAACCGATGGACAGACTGAAAGAGTCAACCAGATCCTTGAAGATATGTTGAGAGCTTGTGTGTTAGAGTATGGATCAAAATGGGAAGATTGCCTGCCTTTCGCAGAATTCTCATATAACAATAGTTATCAAGCCAGTTTGCAAATGGCACCATTTGAGTTCCTATACGGAAGAAAGTGTTGTATCCCTTTGAATGGGTCGCAAGTAGGAGAGAGTTAGATCTTTGGACCCGACATTCTCCGAGAAGACGAAGAGAAGGTTCACAAAGTCCGTGAGCACCTCAAGACTGCCCAATCCAGATAGAAGAGTTATGCTGACAAGAGAAGGAGAGACCTGACTTTCAATGTCGGAGATTTCGTGTATCTCAAGGTTTCGCCATTGAAGGGAACACAACATTTTAGTCTGAAAGGAAAGTTAGCCCCCAGATATATCGGACCCTTCAAGATTCTGAACCGCTGAGGAGAAGTATATTATCAACTGGAGCTGCCAGAGGAGATGTCATCCATCCACAATGTGTTCCATATCTTGTTACTTCGCAAATGCCTAGAAGTGCCGGAGAAGACCGAAGTGTTCAAAAACATCGATCACCGAGCTGTTGATAGCAACAAGGATCAGACATATCGTGAAGTGCCCATCCGTATCCTAGAGGAAGCCTACAGAACCACCAGGACCCGGGGTATCAAATTTCTCAAGATTCAATGGAGCAACCATACTGAAGAAGAAGCCACTTGTGAGCGAGAAGATTACATTAGGACTGAGTTCCCATATCTCTTTAGTTCCTAGTTTTTTTTCTTAAATCTCGGGACGAGATTTTGTTTAAGGGGGGAAGGTTTCTAACATCCCAAAACTTTAATCCAAGAGTATTAAGATCCAAATCATCAAATTGAGAGTTAACAAAAACTTTTCCATTCAAAAATATTTAAGCATTCATATGTGTGTGCATTTAAATTAGGAGTTGTTTGAAATGCCATGATTGAGTGATCCATTGGTTGTAAAATGATTCTATGATGAATGCCACATCATCTAGATCATCCCCAAGCAAATACCAAAGAAAAATAAATCAAAAAGAATTAAATAAGGAAATGGTCACTTTTGCCATTTTAATCAACTAGTCCACTTTGGGTGTTCCTAGCACTCAATTCCCAATAGAGACAATTGTGGTTCTTTGCACCCCTTGCTAGTACAAGTAGTGATGTGCCAAGGCCCACTTTGTGATCTCCCAAAAATATTCAAACTATAATTTTAAATGACATTTGAATATTGAATCTAGTGTATGTATCAAGATCACACTATTTCAAAAACCATCCAAATGAACTCCATTTCAAAATCCCAAGCAAACCTAGATGCTCAAGCATGAGACCAACAACTCCACCAAAAATCTTTCAAAAATTCAAAAGTTTCTCTCATGCGGCCATTTGATCGAACACCTTGTGAGCAGAATCAAAATGGTCTAACTAATACTGTTTTTGAGCAAATCTTGTTGAGCCATTAAGCCACATTTAATCATTTTGGTCTCCCCCAGACCCAACCAAGCCTAAACTAACCCATCCCCTAGCCCCTGGCGCCAGTACCACGCCACCCTGATGCCATGCTCGCCGGTCGAGCATGCGCAGCTTGCAGCAGAACGCCAGCCCTTCTCCACCGCTCCAAGAAGCACGATGCCACCTCACCGCCGCCCACGGTCCACCCCACGGCCCCTGCCAGCCACAAGACCACCCTAGAGCAGCGTTGCCCTTTCTCTCTGTGTGTAGACAGGGCGCGCCAGAGCGCCCTTGCCGCCAGCATGCCATAGACCGTGCCTCCACACCAAACCGCGCACGCCGCTCCGCCTCGACCACCTCACCCCGTCAGACACGGTCGTGCACCGCCGTGCGACCCACAGTCATCGGGAGCCGCGTCGAGCACCACCTCTGTCCCTCAGAGCGTGGGAAGCCCCCGACCAATTGCCACTGCCCCTAGCCACGCCATTACACCGTAGAGGACCGCCAGCAGACCGCCCACCGTCCACCTAACTCGCCCGCGCTGGTAGCCCTCTGTATCGTCGTCACCGACGAGCTCCGCCCATGCCGCACTGCCGCTTCGCCCCACTATAAATAGAGCGCCTCCCTGCACCAATTCATCACACCAATCTCATCCACTCCCCCTCAGAACACTCCCAGAGCCCCACCGGAGCAAGCCGTAGCCCGTAGCACCGGAATTTCGCCGGAGTCTGTCACGGAAGGAGGAAAAGGGAGCGGTTGATCTAGGCCACCTCCCGGGACGCCGCTGGTACTAGGAGAACCGTCATCGTTGACTTGTTCGTTTGCCCGCCTCGCTGCACTAGCTGGAGCCCTGGTATGGCCTCACCGTACCCCCACCAACCGCGTTAGGGTTCAGTCTCGCCGGCGACGTGTCCGTCATCGACGATGACCATGGACCATTAGATCTAGTTCTAATCCTACGGCCACAGTTCGCCCATACCGCTTCGGCAACCACTATCCAACTGATAGATGGGGCCCTCACTTAAAACCAGCCCAGGCGCTGTGTGGAGTAAACTAGGCTGGCCCATTTATTTCCCGCGCGACCCACTGAATTCAAATATATGTTTTTCTATTTTGATTAAAACTTAGTTCTGTCCCTTAGTTTAAAAATCAATTCAGAGAGTTTTACAAATCCAAATTGAGTGATTCCAATTTTGTTGGAAAGCTACTTTAAATCTCTATCCAAGACCGTTGGATTTAAATAATTTAGAGTAAGAGATATCTCCTAGTAAAAATAACAAGACATAAGCTTTTTCACATTCAAACATTTTTCTAAAATCAACCATAATAGATTTTGAGTTGATTCCAACTCTCAAAAATCACATTTAACCATACCTATCTGAATATGTAATAAAATTAAGGTTTTCATGCAGTGACTTTGGACTAGTACCAAAATAATGCTATATAGGCATTTCTAGTCACTTTAAATCATTAAATTATTAAACTTAAACTTATTAAAATATGACCCAACCTTTAAATCACATTCCCATATGTTAGAATATGTGGTGATGACATGTGTCCACATGATCCCATATTTTAATTGGAGAATATTAAATCTTAGTTATTTTCAATGAGTAGAAATTACTTTTCGCAAATAAAAAGAATGAAGCTAGTTAATTAAACCTTTTGATGCTTGTGATGATAATAGATCATCAAATGTGTGCCTTAGTGTGCTAAGTAGACCAGTTAAGCATTGTTTGGTGATTGTGTATCCCGTATGTATTTATAGACGATAGTAACAACCAAGCTTTCCAGGAGGAGGAGTTCTACCAAGAGGAGGAGGAAGAAAACTTCAACCACTTCACTACCCAAGGCAAGCTAACACTTGCAAGTAGTATATTAGCAAGCCATCATTAACGATGCAAGCTAACCCTTGCAAGCTAGATAACCTAAGCAAAGTCATTAGGCATGCTTTGGTTATACCATTTTGACTTATACTTACTCGAAGTTTATTTCCAAGCTTTACCTTCTTTACTTTACCAAAGTCCTTTACTTTTTTAAAGGTAGCATAAAAAGTATAAAACTTGACCTATCTAGTTAGACTTAGATGTCATTCTATGGCATGAGATTGAGATTAGCTTTCCACATTAGTGAACACTCTTAACTTAGTAGTTTAGAGCTAAACCAAAACTTGATTCACTTTAGATGGGAGTACTTGGTGAAAATGACTTGTGAAAACCTTGGAATGATGAGTCATTCTATTGAGATGTTTTGACATGTGTTGACAAACACAAATGGTTTATGATGACGAAAATGTTGAGGCATGAGCCTTAGCCCTTTTATAAAAACTGATGGTTGGGTTCGGATGCGATACCATTCCAATTTTACCGTACAACCACAATACCTGAATTGGGTAAGGCTTAGCCAGAATTTTATATGCATAAGTATTAGTTCCCTCGCGGGAGAGGTTTGAGCTGAGGCTACCTCTCAATGTTGTACACCTATGCAGTGCCCAGGATGATAGATGGTCATGGCTGGGAGGCCATACTCATAGGAGAGGTGCTTGTACTAGGGTGTGTAAAGGAAAGGTTATGTTTGATTATCTGCATACTAAGTATGATGATTCGGGGTTATCCCTGACAGATGTATCGAATCTTGTGGTGAAAGTGTACCACCTCTGCAGAGTGTCAAACTATTTGAATAGCCGTGTCTGCGGTTATGGACAGTTGGAGTGGCCATACTGTTCCATTGTCAGATGTTTTCAAAACAACTTATGAAATGAATTGTGACATGACTTGACTACAACTGAGTTGTGACTATGACAATTAAGTTCCCACTTAGGTGATTTCAAACTTCATTTTATCTTTCTTTGTTTCTGAACTCAGCTTAGGTTTCAAACTAAACTTTACAAATAGACTTAGAACTTAGCATTCCCACCAGAACTACCTTACTTGTTAGTGATAGTTTGCGAGTACTTAAAGAGTACTCATGGCTTTTGTCCCTGGCTATTCCTATGGCCATCCTATGAAGGAGACTACCAAGAGGAAGGACAACAGGACGGCTATGATAACTAGGACTATCTTCCATCATCAGCATTGCCTATGACCCTGAAGATGGACCCCACCGCTACGCTTATTATTTATTCCGCTGCTTGTTGTATTAAGACTCGATCATGAGATCCTTGCTGGCTCAATGCACGGCGCCCAGAAAAATGCTTGATGGCGGTGTTGATGTAGAGCTCGTTGGGAACCCCAAGAGGAAGGTATGATGAGCACAGCAGCAAGTTTCCCTCAGTTATGAAACCAAGGTTTAATCGAACCAGTAGGAGCAAGGAAACACCCCAAAGGTGTTACTAACTGAGCTTTGGTAGGGCGCACTACCGGTGCTAGTAGCAACGTGGAGACCTGCACAACACAACCATAGAACTTTGTCCCCAACTTGCGATGAGGTTGTTAATCTCACCGTGTTTTGCAGAAAACAAAGGATTAAACGTATGAAATGGAAAGAAGTAAAAGTTTGCAGAAAGTAAACACAAAGAAGTAAAAGTTTGTAGATTGAATATAGAAGAAAAGTACCGGGATCCATAGTTCACTAAAGGTGGCTCTCCTTAGATAGATAACATGTTGGGTGAACAAATTACACCGGGGCAATTGACAAACACCGAGAAAGCAATGCATGCATATACTAAGCACCTTGACTCCTTTGAGACTTGATTGGGCATTACAACATAATACATAGACCGCCATCCAACTGCATCTATGACTAATAATCCACCTTCAGGTTATCATCCGAACCCCCTCCAGTATTAAGTTGCAAGCAACAGATTATTGCTTTACGAACTGCGTGTAAAGTAAACAATACGATTGTTCTATGAACAAAGGATTGTTGTTTTCTCCCTAGTAGCAACAACACATCTAGTACCTTAGAGATTTCTGTCACTTCCCCAGATTACCAGAGGCATGAACCCACTATCGAGCATAAATACTAACTCTTGGAGTTGCTAGCATCTACTTGGCCAAGATAGCTACTAACAACGGAAAGCATGCAAGATCACAAATAACAAAGACATGATAGAATCAATAATCAATCTGAAATAGCATCTCAATATCCATCGGATCCCCGCAAACACAACATGCAGAATTACAAATAGATGATCTTAATCATGAACGAAGCTCACAAGATCTATACATGAAAGCACAAAGGAGGAGAACCAGCCATCTAGCTACTACATGGATCCGTAGTCCAAGGATGAACTACTCACGCATCACACCGGAGGCTTGCATGATGATGAAGAAGGCCTCCAGGGTGAATTCCCATCTCCGGAAGGGTGTCGGGAAGAGCTTCAGATCCCTCCCGATTAAGGGATGGAGATGACGGCGGCTACGGACTCTTTCGTGGATTTTTGATCGGGTACTTGGGGGTTACGTCCCAAGGGCAATATATAGTCGAAAGGGGAGGCCGAGGGGGTGCCGGGAGCGGCCATAGCACCCCCTGGCGCGAGCCAGGCTTGGCCGCGCGGCTAGGTGGTGTGGTGGCCCCCTGGCCCCTCTCCGTCTCGTATTCTAGCATCTGATGACTTCCGGAAAAATAGGCACTTTGGCTTTTGTCCCGTCCAATTCCGAGAATATTCATTTTCTGACTTTCCTGGAACCAAAAACAGCAGAAAACAGGCAGCTAGCACTGTTGCTCTTGTTAATAGGTTAGTCCAAGAAATCATATGAAAAGTACTCCAAAGTTGGAACAAAACACAAGAAAGTGGATAAAACCAAGCATGGAACATCAAAAATTATAGATACATTTGCAATGTATCAACATCCCCAAGCTTAACTCCTGCTCGTCCTCGAGTAGGTAAGTGATAAAAAGAAAGAATAATTTTTGAGGTGACATGCACCATCAAAGACTTGATCAAAGTATTTGCAAGAAATTCAAAGTTGGGATCATAGTACTTCAATCATAACATGAAAGACAAAGTTCTAGCAATAATCAAAGAAACTATGATGCAACATGAAAAGGCACAAACAAAAGATTCATGAATAACAATGCTTTGCAAGACATTTGTTTGTTTCACATAGTAGAAAATATAAATGCATAGGACACCTTCAAAGTTCATAAGAGTGACTAGATACAATAGTTTAAAACAAGCAATATCAAGTTATGCATCAATCAACTAGTCTTGGGACAATGCACATAGAACTAAGAATGGCCACTATGCTCTCAAAGTAGGTGCATAAAGATAGAAGGTGGAGACTCAATATAATGGTGGAAGAAAGGCCTTTTTAAAAGGAAGTAGGGATTCAAGTCTCATAAAGAGCTTCCAAAAATTATGGTACTTATAGCTTTCATCTCTCATTGCCCCTATCATAAGCATCTTGAAGTGATTAAGGTTAAAGTGAACAACCTATGGTGTACATGCTTGACGAAGTATAAGTCAGAAATCTCATGTCCCTTGTATACGAGGGCCGCTCCTCATGCTACTCAAGTTTAGTCACCGGTAAGTTCTTGTCATCGTAAGTACATGTGTATCATAGAGAACCGCCAACGGGGTACCCCTTGCCCGAAAATACGGAAGAATCCCCATATCAAAATGACAAGGCAAGTAGACGACGAGCATCTCAACAATCTTCTTATTTACCATGGGAATATGGTGCTTTTTTCTCTCTTTCCTCTTTTCATAGTATCTTTTTTTCTCTTTTCTCTTTTTTTTCTCAATATAGGACTCTTTCTTTATAAGAAGAATGCTTCATAGACAGCTCATTATGGTTACGCTGCAGGTTTCCACCATGTCAGCATGGATTAGACCAGCAGCCCAGGCGTTTCTCTAACACATATACACAACTCCATGGACTTACAAGCTCCCCTTTCATTTCACACCGACGACATCCATATACAAAAGAGCATGATATCAACTAGGTACAAGTACCAAGTGCAATGTTGAAAGCATTCCCCATGAAAGCATGGTTCTGCTAATTCCCAACAAATAAGTGCAAGCATATACAACATAGACGACATAATGGTTCAATTTTATTAAGGGCAAGAAAAGTAAAGTGTGCCATCAAGTTCGTGAGAGCTTTAATCACTAGTTTTCTCATAACAAGTTTAATTTGGAAGGTAAAGAAAAGCATGAATATACTTGGAATAGCATAAGCTAGTAGGTAGATATGGTGGACTCTTTGGAATAACTTGGTTTAGGGAGTTGGATGCATGAGTGGAACTCATACTTTGTTGTGGAGGCTAGCAAAAGACTGGGAGCGACAAACTAAGATAGCAATAATGGCCATAATCAGGCAGAGCGACAAAACATCATTAATCAAAGCATAAAGTGATACTACAAGTTGAAAACTAAAGGATCATAAAGGCTATGGTGACTTGAGATAGCCATAACATGGTGTGAGCATGCGCCAAGTCAACCCAAATAAAGCATCAAAGGAGAATACCACTATACTATGCCTTAATATGCTAAAACAACGCATGATTCATCCAAGGCACATTAAGCAATCTCAATTGTTTATAACAAGTCATGCTACAGCAATGAATACTAAGCATAAATCCAAAACAATATCAAGCATGGCATGACAGAGCATAGGCCATAGTAAAAAACAAGCTCTTTTTACCACATAAGCATGAACTTTCCTACTCTTTTCCAAACCAAACCAAACTATTTGCAAACCAATGTATGAAAGAGGGGGTCCAACCAATTTATTCAGAAAACTAAGAAAACCAAAGCAAACAAAAAACCAAAATGAAAACAAAAAAGAAGACGCTCCAAGAAAAAACACAACTGTGCATGAAACAATAAAAATGAAGCGTTTGGAAGAAACCTGGGATTTTTATTGATGAAGAAGGGGATGCCTTGGGCATCCCCAAGCTTTGACGCTTGTACTTCTTGGATATTTCTTGGGGTGACACGCGTGTCATCCCCAAGCTTGAGCTTTAGTCCATCCTTCATCTCATTACTCATTCCTTCCATACACCTGAAAATTTTCCTTCATACAAAACTTCACACAATCTTTATTAGCAACATTAGTGCACTCAAGATAATAGGTCTTAAGGTTCAGTTCTAACACCAAATAAACTTCCATTAGAACACTAGCTACTGTAGTAATTCCCTCAAAAAGCTCAATTCCCCAAAAGAACTCAAAAAGGAACCAACAAGAAGCAAATGCAGAAAATGGCAGAAATCTGTCAAAACAGACCAGCAGGTAAAGACGAATTTTTTCGAAGACCTTATGTTGCTCAAATAAAAAAGTGTTCAACTAACGAAAGTTAGATAATAACATGGGGCAGAAGCACAAAATTTCACGCCTCAAAAAGACGTTTAGAGATTTTACACAAATTTTCACGGTGAAGCACAGAAATCTGTTTCGGGACAGCAACTTTCCCAATCATTACTTCTCTCTCATTAGAGGTTACTCTTGGCACAAAAAAGCAAATAAAAAGGATAAGGAGCGGTTATTACTGAAGTAATAACTTACAATACTCATCTAAAACTTTTGGTTTATCTCCCAATAAGTACTTTTCTTTAACGCCTTTAAGTTAGGCATAAGAAGCAAGAAAGAATCAAGTGTTCTCAAATGAAGAAGCATTAAAACCAAATTTCTTGCCCTTACCTCTTTTACTTTTATTCTTAACCTTGGGGAAAATATGATTGTTTGGTGGAGAAGAAAGGTGCATGGTCCCCTTTCCCACATCTATTATTGCTCCAAGGAGTTCTAATAGGGACCTTCCAAGTGTAATTTGTCTTTTTCCTGCACATTCAGTAACAAGATAATCAGTAGAAATCATTTTCCCAAGGATCTTTGTAAACACTCCTTCAGCTATTCCAATAGGTAATATGTTAGCATTATTAGCAAGAGATATTTCTTTTCCTCCTTCAGTAAGCCTCCAAGTATTCAAAGATTCATAAATATCTTTGGGCATAAGACAAAATTCACACATGATATCACAGCGAGCTTGAAAAGTTTCAGTGTTTATCTCAATCTTTACTGTAGGGAGCCACTTTGATGGTTCACAATTTATTAGAACATAATTGTGATGCTCCCTAAGCGTATTATAGCAATCTTTTAAGCTAGTAGTGCTAGTCTCAAGAGTGTTCAATCTAGCAAATATTTTTGCGAAAGAAATATCAGTTTGGCTAGGCAAGTTGTAAGTGAGGATCAATTTCTTTATAGCATTTATAGCATCATCCTCATTATGGAGGAAATCTCCTCCCACAACAGCATCTAAAGCATATCTATAGTAAAGAGCAATTCCAAGGTAAAAACTGCTAAGGAACAAGCTTTGAGTCATTTTAGGCTTAGTTTTTTCATGTAGATCAGAGATTCTAGACCAAGCTTCCTTGAAACTCTCTTCCATTCCTTGTTTAAAAGTGAAAATCATTTCCTCGGGTGACATAGTGATTGTAGCAAGGCTAGACATAGTGGCAACTCAAGATAGGAACTAATTTTTTTTGTGTTTTTGATAAAGAAACAAGCAAACAAAGCAAAAAGAAACTAAGCAAAAAAAATAACAAAGTAAAGAGATTGGTTATGAGGGACTCCCCTTGTGAAGATGTCCTTGACTCCCCGGTAACGGCGCCAGAAAAATGCTTGATGGCTCAATGCACGGCGCCCAGAAAAATGCTTGATGGTGGTGTTGATGTAGAGCTCGTTGGGAACCCCAAGAGGAAGGTATGATGAGCATAGCAGCAAGTTTCCCTCAGTTATGAAACCAAGGTTTAATCGAACCAGTAGGAGCAAGGAAACACCCCAAAGGTCTTACTAGCTAACTTTGGCAGGGCGCACTACCGGTGCTAGTAGCAACGTGGAGACCTGCACAACACAACCACAGAACTTTGTCCCCAACTTGCGATGAGGTTGTCAAGCTCACCGTGTTTTGCAGAAAACAAAGGATTAAACGTATCGAATGGAAAGAAGTAAAAGTTTGCAGAAAGTAAACACAAAGAAGTAAAAGTTTGTAGATTGAATATAAAATAAAAGGACCGGGATCCATAGTTCACTAGAGGTGGCTCTCCTTAGATAGATAACATGCTGGGTGAACAAATTACAGCGGGGCAATTGACAAACACCGAGAAAGCAATACATGCATATACTAATCATCTTGACTCCTTTGAGACTTGATTGGGCATTACAACATAATACATAGACCGCCATCCAACTGCATATATGACTAATAATCCACCTTCAGGTTATCATCCGAACCCCCTCCAGTATTAAGTTGCAAGCAACAGATTATTGCTTTATGAACTACGTGTAAAGTAAACAATACGATAGTTATATGAACAAAGGATTGTTGTTTTCTCCCTAGTAGCAACAGCACATCTAGTACCTTAGAGATTTCTGTCACTTCCCCAGATTACCAGAGGCATGAACCCACTATCGAGCATAAATACTAACTCTTGGAGTTGCTAGCATCTACTTGGCCAAGATAGCTACTAACAATGGAAAGCATGCAAGATCACAAATAACAAAGACATGATAGAATCAATAATCAATCTGAAATAGCATCTCAATATCCATCGGATCCCCGCAAACACAACATGCAGAATTACAAATAGATGATCTTGATCATGAACGGAGCTCACAAGATCTAGACATCAAAGCACAAAGGAGGATAACCAGCCATCTAGCTACTACATGGATCCGTAGTCCAAGGATGAACTACTCACACATCACACCGGAGGCTTGCATGATGATGAAGAAGGCCTCTAGGGTGAATTCCCCTCTTCGGCAGGGTGTCGGGAAGAGCTTCAGATCCCTCCCGATCTAGGGATGGATATGACGGCGGCTACAGACTCTTTCGTGGATTTTTGATTGGGCCCTTAGGGTTTTCGTCCCGAGGGAAATATATAGTCGGAAGGGGAGGCCGAGGGGGTGTCGGGAGCGGCCACACCACCCCCTGGCGCGGTCCAGGCCTGGCCACGCGGCCAGGTGGTGTGGTGGCCCCCTGGCCCCTCTCCGTCTCGTATTCTGGCATCTGATGACTTCCGGAAAAATAGGCACTTTGGCTTTTGTCCCGTCCAATTCCGAGAATATTCATTTTCTGACTTTCCTGGAACCAAAAACAGCAGAAAACAGGCAGCTGGCACTATGGCTCTTGTTAATAGGTTAGTCCAAGAAATCATATGAAAAGTACTCCAAAGTTGGAACAAAACACAAGAAAGTGGATAAACCAAGCATGGAACATCAAAAATTATAGATACATTTGCAATGTATCAATCCTTTATTCGTGTAAGACCTTATTATGGTTTATAATGGATGATGTACTGTGATATCCAATATGTTATGTCTCGCAAAAATGGTAATCCTGGGATTGCGATGTATGGCATAACAGGCATCTGGGATTAAAAATCTAGGCGTTGATAGTTGCTTCGGTCCTTGGATGAGCACTGGCATCATAATGAACTTCCGCTTCATGCACAACCAAGGAGGAAGGTTGTAGATACATAGAGTCACTAGCCAGGTGCTGTGACTGCAGCTCTGCTCCCCAAAAGGATTCATGTCGTCTGTACTTAGACCAAACCATAAGTTCCTCGCGTCACCTGCAAAGTTCGAGTACTTTCTCTCGATGTTTCTCCACTGCGACCCATCGACAGGGTGTCTCATTTTCCCGTCTTTCTTACGCTCTTCTTTGTGCCATCGCAACAACCTGGCATGCTCTTTGTTTCTAAACAGACGTTTCAACCGTGGTATTATAGGAGCATACCACATAACCTTAGCAGGAACCCTCTTCCTAGGGGACTCGTCATTGCCCTCAACATCACCAGGGTCATCTTGTCTGATCTTGTACCGACATGCAGTGCATACCGGATATTTATCCATATTCTCGTACTTCTCACATCGGTACAGGATGCAGTCATTAATGCATGCATGTATCTTCTCAACATCTAATCCTAGAGGGCACATAGTCTTCTTTGCTTCGTACGTTGTCTCGGAAAGCTTGTTATCCTTTGGAAGCTTCGGCTTCATTATTTTCAGTAACTTCTCAAATCCCTTGTCAGATAAACCGGCCTCTGCCTTCCATTTCAGCAGTTCAAGTGTGGTACCGAGTTTTGTGCTGCTATCTTCGTAATTTGGGTACAACAATTTATTGTGATCCTTTTGCATGGCCTCCAACTTAAGCTTCTCCCTTTCTGTATCGCATTGTTGCTTTGCATCAGAAATGACCCGACCAAGACCATCAGCGGGCTCATCCGATGCCCGTTATTCCTCTTCATTGTTGGCTCCCTCTTCTTTATTGTATTCCATTGCAGTATCACCGTATTCTTCAGGGGACATAGGATAGTTGTCATCATCCTCCTCTTTTTCATTTTCTTCCAGCCTAACCCATCTTTCTCCGTGTATGGCCCAACAATAATATCCGGGCATGAAACCTCTCCGAAGCAGATGGCTTTGAAGGATTCTCGGGGCAAAGTGCTCCGCTACGTTCCGACAGTCGACGTAGGGACAAGACATAAAATTATCCATTTTGTTTGTCTTAGCCACATCGATAAATTTATGCAGGCCTGCAATAAAATCGGAATCGCGTCGGTCACCGTACATCCATCGTATCCGCGCATTGATCTGCGTCATAATAATTAACCATTACAATAACATCATGAATAGTGAAATGACCACCCTACATGAACACATGCAATATTTTTGTATCAGTTACAGATAAAAAAGATAAGGTTGCTAACCTCGGCCGATGATACTGTGTTGTGCGAACTTAAGTGTGGCTCGGACATTTCATCGAACACCTTGTGTGCAATTAAAGGAAAAAAAAACTAGCACCCACACCTCACACACAATCCAGCAAAATTTGGTGGCACAGGGCAAAGGGTTAGGCTTATTTATAGCCAGGAGGGGGTCTTTGATCCTCGTTCGTAGCATGAACCGGGACCAATGCTCCACGGAACGTCACGTGCCACGCGCAAGGGCATTGGTCCCGGTTCATGCCACGAACCGGGACGGATGCTCCGAAATGAACCGGGACCGATCTCTAGGTGGCACGAACTGGGACCGAGGCCCGTCATTGGTCCCGATTTGCGAGCCGAACCGGGACAGATGGCATTTGGATGCTGGACCAAAGACCCTTTTTTCTACTAGTGTACTGTTATTCTTAAGTTTGAGAGAGGAAATGCAATTCCACCTTTCCAAATTTGAGGATAGGCCTAAGTACACGAAGCAAAAAGATGAGAATCTCGTTCTGGAGAAAGATCTGAAACATATGGCGAAGCAATGGGATTTGACCCCAGTCTATGTAGGTGTTACAATTCCTTCTTTCCTTTTGGCTGTGCAGATAGAAATCAAGACGTTCAAGCCGTTTCGCCTAAAGAAGGGAACGAATAAGTGGATTGAGGAATAAAAGCTCGAAGACAAAGAGAACTGGGCTATTCTGTTTTGGGTACAGAGGGCCATAGGTTCGAATCCTGTCCCCGCCTCTGCATAACCTTATTATTCCATTCCAATTTCTTCCCGAAACTTCCCAAGAAAAATCCCGAATTGGATCCAAAATTGACGGGTTAATGTGAGCTTATCCATGCGGTTAGGCACTCTTCAAATAGGAATCCATAAATTTGGTCACCCATGCACTTTTCTAGTTAGGGCTCGACTGGGTCCTTTGATAATATAGGTAAGTCGGGCTTCTTTTTAAGCAATATCATGACTAGAATCTTGAGAGGATGACTACGTCCTTGAAGCTACAAAGTCCAACTAATGTTGAATCGAAGAAGAATAAGAAGAAAAAGTAGTTAAGATTATTGCCGAGAGAGCGTTCATTCAGGGTTCGTGCACGCTTTACCTGACGCGCGACACACACTTATCTGTCCATGCCGAGAGAGGGGGTTCCTAAGTCGGTAGCTGTCTTGCTAATCTCCCCATGCGAGACTAAAAAATAGAGCGGCACCAGGGACGCGGACGCTGCCACCACAAGCTACGTGCCCGCGCATGAGGTTCGAGCCTGCCGCCATTCGCCCTACACGTACTAAGCAGTGACCATACTTATATGCGCCGCTACGTCTCTTCCGCATTGTCGTGCCGACGTTCAATATTCTCACATGTGTGTGTTATTGTTGGAAATAATATACAGTTCGAATAGAATAAGGTTTGAGTTAGCCTCGTTTCGGAAATAGTAAGTTTTCTAGTCGTTGGCTACATGTTAGTACTAGTTCTACTCTTAGTAGATTGGTTAATTAGGCAAGTCTTGCTGTGGTGTCTCCAAGTAGTATTGGGTGTTGCATGCATGGTAAGTGTCTCGGATGCTAGTTTGGATTAGTTGGAGTCAGAATTTGGTCCTAGTTCAGTTCATGTATTTGAGTCTGAGTCCGACAACTTCTAGTCAACATTAAGTCAGGTTTGGCTGCACGGCTGCACCTATATAAGCAGCAGCAGTCCACAAGATTATACCGGGTGAGTTGAGAAGAAGAAAATAAAGAGAGAAACATAGCGCACAATACATGCTCCTGTGTTCGTGTAAATTTATGTGATCGGTCCGTGGGGCTAAATCCCAACAGTTATGTCGCAAAGCAATAGGCGGTTCACCGTGTATTCTTCGTGGCGACACATGGATAGCTAGCTTTTTTTGAATGGGTGAGGGTGTGGAGCACCCAACTTTTATTGCAGCTCAAAAGCAGTCTACATATGAGATAACAGATCCTTCACCCCGGAGACAAAGAATCGTCGAAATGACACGACAGGTAGAAGAGCTATGAGCTACATTCCTACACGAGAAGATAGGCTCAGACCTATCTGATCTTTTTGCCGGACGAGCACATTCATGAGCTACTCCATTGACCTCCCTTGAGATATGGTAGACGGAAGGGTTTAGGTGGTCAACATGATTGTGGAACTGGATCACTTGCCTCCTTATCTCCCATAGTAATGGAGGATCCCTGGCTCCTAGTGCAGTCACAGCCGTCGTCAGATTCCTGCAATCTGAAAACAAGGCACATATTTGTACATTCATATGGTCAGCAATGTGGCCAGCCAACAGAAGAGCATGCTCCTCCGCACTTAGAGGGGAATCGCTTCCTGAAATTGTTGCTTGAACAAAAACATCAACATGATGCGTTTGGTCAGGCATATGGAAGTAAACTCCCAGTCCAGCAGTTAGATTATTAGGGGAGTTCTTGCTCCAAGCTGCATCTAGAAATATCGTAGTACTAGACAGTGGACTGGGACAATATCCATGGCATATATCATTCATCAATGCTTAGCCTGGCTGGGACAGAGCACTTGACGCCAACCAAAATACATGGAGTGGAACTAACATATTGTTCGTGAGAAATTTTACAGGTCTCGATAAAATAAAATTTAAGCACACATGGAATATTTATACTTAAATGGAGACATAAATTTAACGGGAACAAAGTTTTAATTTTTGGTGAACAAAATTTTAGACCACACGCGACACAAATTTAGCCCACCGAGGAATAAACTACAATTACATGCGGAACAAGAATTTCGGATCAAGTAGAATTAATTTTGAACCATAATTTTAAAACACGTAGAACAAGTCATTGAGTACCAAAAGGAACAAAATTTAAACATCGCAAGGAATGAAAAAACTACCGGTGGAACACATCAACCAGAACAAATCTTGTCTACACAGGGAACAAACTTTTAGACTAAATGGGACAAGAAGTAGTGTTTTGCGAAACAAATCAACCGGAACATATAATTATAGTTAATGGGAACATAAATTTAACTGGAATAAAAGTTTTAGTTTTGTGGGAATAAAATTTTGGACCACACGGAACAGAAATCTTCGGCCACCGAGAAACAAATTACATGTATGTGCGGAACATGAATTTCAGCCGAAGCGGAACAAAATTTTAACCATAGTTTTAAAGCACGTGAAACAAGTCACGAGTACAAAAGGATATAAGAAACTCCAGTCTAAAAAAGAAGATAAGAAAATAATTTAAAAATGAAAAGGAAAACTTTAAAAAGGAGAAAAAATAACTAAAAAACATATCTCTATATCTATATACTACTTAAAAAATACAAAGCGTTCCGTGTTCAGCTCGCGTAGCATTTCGCTCGGTGTTTTGTCCGTCACCATTTTTGCGTTTTACCCTCTCAGAGATGAGGAAATCAACTCTCCACTAACCCGCACCCGAGGGCATCACACAGTTACGAGGCAGGGACCTAGACTTGAGCGGCGGCGCTTGCCAAGGGCTTTGTGTAGTGCATCGAGCAGATCACCGCCGGAGGGGCGCTCACGCCGGTGGTCATCGCCGATCTCTCCAATGCCCACATGCAGCTCGGTGGTGCCACTGCCCTCCACATTACCGCCCCTGATCTGGAGCAACGTATGGACTCGGAGGCGTCACACCGGAGGGGAAAAAAACAAGGCTCAACATGCCTCGCCGATTCCATTCTCTACCTTCCCCGTTCCTGTTCCCACTCCTTTTCCCGCACGAAGACCCGGCTCCAAATCCTATCACGTCACCGATAGGGGAAAGGCGACAAGCGTAGCAGCACTGCCGACCAGAGTCATCTACTTCCCCATTTGCTCCAGGTAACCTTCCGACTCTGTCTCTGGTTTTTTGTATTTGATCCGTATGCGATGAGCCAATAGAGATGGACAAGTTGTTCCTGCCATGGCCGATAGCTGGCTGCAAGTATGTTACTGATTAGTTCGTGTGATAAGTTAGAATATATTCGCATCTCCCACCATGTGATATAGGATGAATCAACAACTGCATTATCATCTATCTGGTGCCATTATCTTTTCTGCTGGAAATGCAACTTAGTCGATTAATACAAATTCCATGATATGCAACACGGTAGGAATAAACAATGGTTTGTGCTATTTTCCTTCGGGTTAACTATGTCTCCTAATGTTCGGACTGCTAATTTAGATACTAAATGATAATATAAGTGCAAGTGCACTATACTATTAGTTTCTCATTTCTGCACATCATTTTTGAAAGAAATTATTGACACTCAAGGTGTTGATGAATTGCTAACTAGCGGATGTTTAAGAGCGACCATGTTTGACAACCTTTCCCTTCTCACACATATTGAGCATTAAGCTCTACTAGACAAATAAGCGCGCTTCGCTGCGCCGCCTGCATTGCGTTCCCATATAGCGTGGACGGTGTGGTGTAGTCATGGGTGTATTGATCTGTGATACAGTCGGTCATAACACATATGTTTTTAGTGCTCAGTCTTAATGGGCACTAAGAAGCTAGTGCGTGACTAATGTTTACACAAATGCTAAAACCTTACATACATGTGTCCATTATTCTTTATTGGCAGAATGTTGAGTTCTTTTTACGGAAATGCCTTGCGTACGATAGGATTTGTACAATTTCTGTACGACTAGACACACAGCGGGCTTCCCATGATTAGGCCCACATACTGAATGATGCTGCTATGAGTCTGATCGTACGTGACCATCGTACAAATTCCATCGTATGTATAGCATTGCTTTTCTTTTTATCGGCAAAATAAATTTACTCCAAGATAACCAAACATTAGCTATGACTTGCAAGCATATATGCAAGAAAGTACAGGAAGACACTAACAATATGATAGAAAGTATACATATACATGAAGGTAGCAAGTATACATGCACCATGAAATCAAAGCTTGCATTATGTAAATAACCCTTGTATCCTTGTTTGCCCTGAATTCTTGCAGGATATGTGACATTTTGATGATCTGCAAATGGTTAGACAATTTTATCTATTAAATCTAGTAAGCATAGATGTATTTTAGGACAATAAAACAATTTATGAAATAGAATTTTCTAAGACCAGACCAAAAGTTCTATACATACAATGCGGTAGACCATATAAAAACAGTTGTGATTGCACTTGCTCTGCTCTTCACTGTGATCCTAAATCCTAATAAAGATTTTAAAACCAAGGGATTCAACAATTTAATATGCCAGCATGTCATCATGAGATCATCTGGAAGGTTAGGAGGCCGAGGGACTTGTTCAAATCATCATTACCATGGCCAATGAGGACGAATGAGGCGGAAGCCCTACATCCTCCCCCGATCCCGATATTCTCTACTCTGAGACAAGCCACTGAGAAGTCAGAGGTAGAGACTGGGGAACTTTAGGCTTGAGCAGATGGGCAAAACTACGGCAATAACCAGTGTGTCGGCGGCACGACGTTGGGTAGTTAGACGATGACGCTTACCGCCGTCACACCAACCGTAGCTGCTGTCAGGCACTGTACCTGATTAATAGTCAGTCTTTCACTTAAATGTCTTCTTTAGACCCTCTTTTCTCCATGTATACGTGTGGGCAAAATCCTAACTTCCAGGCCTCACAATTAGTAAGTGGCAAAAAAAGATACAATTTAACCTCAGTCAATCATCTAAAGGTGGAGCAACAACTAATATTTAATATTTTATTAGATAAAATAGTGCCAAGGTTGCGATGAAAACATAGGGTTACTTAATACAAACACAGAACAATGAAGATACATGCTTTCATTCTTATTATGACATCTTGAATAGCAGGATGTACCACTTACAGAAGTCTTTGGCATGACTGATAAGTGATAACATGCTAGCACTAATAGTCACTACAGATTATACAAAGCTAAGTTAAGATGAAGATTTTTTTACAAAATAAGGTAATTTCCATCTACAAAGTGAGCTACAAATAGCTCAGCCCAAACCACCAAGACACCATAGCACGGCTCGCGCACTCTAAAAGAAATCGACTTATTCCAATAGAAAAATTATATAATAATGAAATATCAAACTATATAGCATCACAAGTAGAGAGCTTCTCCAAGCAAAGAAACCGTCAAAAAAATATGAACCACGAAACTCATAGAGCTGTATAAATCAGACCTGGTCACTCACCATCTTCATTTAATTTCTTTGAGGTCACAACATCAACAGAAATGCATATATTCCATTAGAAACTACATATTGGACATCCATTGGGAGGGGGGAAACTTGATCATAAGCCATCACCAATGCATCACATACAGAATTATCCCTGAAAAATTCGAAAAATAGAACTTTAGACCATAGCTAATCAAGGATAAAATAGACTGAACTCGAGATCAACAAAAAAATAAATTTTCCCATGACATCATGACAATCTTAAATAGGCCACAATAAATTAATAGGTTGAGCAAGACAATAATCTGTCAACAGCAAGAAATTGCCTCACACTACACAACAATTGGGATTAAGAAATATGTTTCAATAACATATAGTATAGGACATGGGGAGTAATCTGTTTATAAGGAAAAACTTTTGTATCACCAAGGTTTTTGTGTAAGGACAAACAGATCTAAGACCGCAGTCTACCCATCGCTACTCCATGCATGAACTTCGCACATGCATTTTTTTGAGTTCGTCTAGGACTGCAAATTATGGTTGGCACCCATGGCTTAGGTGCTTCTGCAATTGTCTATTACTACTTTTAACGAGCGCCACTGGGTCTCAAGCACTCTGAAATTTGATTGACATGTCATGTAGCTTCAATCTGCTAGTGATGTGTCATGTATAGTACTTTCTGAAACTCTAGACATTTGGAACAATCATTTCTCCTCATGACCCCATCACCAAGCTCTCTATTCATTTCTTCTAAGAATGCAATTTCAAGGGTTGCATACACCAAATCTAGAGAAGAAGGACGTGAAGAACAGAGTGAAAAAAACACGCACGACGGCCTAAACCAGTTCAGATTATAACTTCTTAGTGGTGCAAGATTCTTTTGATTAGGATCACAAAAATACCTTATGTTATATCATGCAATTTGGATTCATATACTTGAAGTTGTTGGCCTTGTAATAGAGGACAAAGCAAAGATATTAAAAGCAATAAAGTTCATTTTGGTCAAACAAATATTCAAAGAATCATGTCAATACATGGTGTCGAAGGGATAAAAAAGAGGATTAAATATACACTAGGAAACTCGGTGCAGCGACACTCCGCACCCGTGGCGAATATGAAATGTTGGTAGATGTATTTAAAATGGATTGTATGATACATTACATTGTATAGTTAACGGTGCAAGTTTTTAGCTAGGATTTAGCCAGTTGATATTAAGTTACACGGACAACAAAATGTGCGGCATGCCGCGCCTGTGTTGGTACCTATATTCTCTAGTAGGTTTGTCTAAGCAAGAAGAGATATGTAACTTAAGCATTTATGTCGTAATTGTGAATTTCGGTAGCATGCAAACTAATATTGATTGGTAATGTTGGGTGCCAATGTGATTTATGTCTTTTAGGCGCACTAACATACGCAACATTTTCATGGATAGAACGGCAAGAGGGGCCATAGATCAACAGTACAACTACCACCATTCGGTAGGAAAAACAACCACAAGTTACCTATCATACACATCAGTCATTGTTAATACAATAATGGTAACAGGGCGCAGACCACTTGAACATTTCAAAGCAAGTTTTGTCAAACAATGGGTAGAAAGATCAACTACATGCAAGACTACAGATCAACAATGGGCATCGCAAAAGAATGGAACACATAGCCCAAAAGATCACCAACAGAGAACCTATGTATCATCCATAAGAATCTAAAAAAACTTCCGTTTGAAGTACACAACATCCATGTGTTTCCTAGCACATCCTACTGGGAGCCCATCACGAAAGATATTACTAAACAATGAAAGATACTACTAACCATTTGAGTTGTGCAGCAAGAGTTTTTACAAATAGTTTATTATTCCTCGTTAGCTCGGTTAGGCTGGTAAACTAATAACACTTCCCTGCATTCAAATGTAAATATCAATACCCATGACTGAAAAAACCAAAATTTCTGAGTAGAGCTAACTATAAGGCAGAGCAAGACAAAAATAACCCTACCCAAATGGCACAAATATTTCTTGACATGCTATTTTTACATCTATTGCTCATGATCATGTAGTATCAATGCATAAATTTCCTAGACATTTTTATCAACTATTTATAACTTAGGGATCTGAACATAACAATCGAACAGTAATTGAAGACTCCAACAAATGCTAACAGGCCTAACAAATGCTAACATGCCTAAATGCTTCTGCTAGAATCAAATAGACAATAGGAGATCCAAGTCATTTCTAACCATGTATCTTTCAAGAGGGAGAACTATATGTTGGCTAGATCGTACATACTTGTAAGAATTAATCAATAGGATAATAAACATGTTTCTTACATAGCTTATATCTTACTACTACCAACTTAGTGCATACATGTATCGACCTAAGCAATTAAAAACAGCATCGAAACGCAAAGCTTGTTCCGTTTTTGTGAAGAAAAAAATTATGTAGACTCACGAATTGATTGAGAGAGTAATTGTGAATTTACTTAAGTTGCATGCACTGGATGCTAGAGCTTCATAAACACACCTGTGCATGACCTCAGAACTATATTGCTAGCGGCCTAGTTAGTTAAAGTACTATAATGCACATTTTCAGTCCAATCTGTTCATGGCAGCTTTGTGTAGTGAATTAATCAAGTTGTTGCTTCCATGCCAAGTGTTTTTGGTCAGTCCTATCCCCCTAATCAGCTATTGGTCTACAGATGTGAGGAAATAATAAGAAAAATAGGCAAAATTTTCCCATGATGACATGGTAGTTAAATATAAACATGTAGTAGCTTGGGTGATTATGATTAACAATTGAATGGCCATCATAGTGTGCCTGTGGAACAGTTGGAACGGAAATGACCTAATGTTACAGCTAGTTCGTCAGTACTTATGTAGTTATACATATGAAATATGCAAATAAACAACTGAGTGTGCGGTTAAATGTATAGAAACAGACATCATGTGCTCTTGCAGTGAAACGCTGAAGAACAGTGTATAAAACAGAACCAAAGAGTGCATATGCAATTTCATGCAAGAGGGGCATGAAAATATCTCACAGAGCCAGCTTGCAGGGAGAGCTCCACCTGTATGATGCTTTTCTAATTTGTTTGCAGCTATAACTAACTAACTAAGTAACAACAAAAGTAAACAACAATTAGTGATCAGGCATGAAAATGCAAAAGACGACCAAAATCAATTAAAAGGATGAGTAAGAATGGACAGGAAAGGGAACTGTGATTAGCATTAGCGGCAAAAGAAAGACCAGGGGTGGCAAGCCACCTGCGCCAGCGTCCGACAGCTGAAGGCTTTCGAGTGTCAGGGCTCTATGGGTTGGCAGCTCCATCGACGGCTTGCATGCTCAAGGCTAGCGAGGACGCTTCCACTTAGTCTACCATACCTTATCCCGCTCCGCTGATAGCAGCCGAGTTGTCCTAGGCTTCAGTTAACCACACCTTATGTTGTTCCGCTACCAGCGGCCTGAGTTGTACCGGACTTGAAGTGTCTCAACCAGCACAGCCTTCAGGTCAAGAATCAACTGCTCATCAAAAACCAATATTTTCAGAGAACTAACCATAGTTTTTTAGTGAAAAGGATCAACATTCATGAAGAATCCGTAAAATAACACGTCAGTTTAATTTAAGTCTCAATCGGAAATCCATTTGTATAACTAACCAAGGTACACGGGAAAAGGAGTGGAATTTTATTTTACTCTTCCAAAGGTGCACCTATGATCTATGGAATTTTGTATGCCAAAAGAAATTTAATAGTTGCAAATTAAAGTTGTCTAGTACACCATGTATTTTTGGAAATAGAAGAGGCAATTTGCACTCGAACTAACTGTGCTCCTTAAATATGTACAAAGTTAAGCTAGTGATGGACTTCCTTTATTACTGGAGGAGAAGGATCATGAAATAAACCAACTTGATCATCAAGCTAATGAAGCCTATCTCCAGTAACTAACCACCTTAGCCCATTCTAATTTATGCAAGCAAGTAAAGAAGCCAATCAATCAACCAATGGATAAATTATCTTAATTGTAATACCCTTACAAACAGAGTAAGCAACCCTTATGCTGAACCAATCGAAGTTGCAGAGTTGCCGGAACCTGTTATCAGACCCGGGGCAGTAGCTGGTCATGAGTTATTCCTCCACATGTAAATAGTTGGTAAGCTTCCTTTCTTATGCACAAAGGGCACTAATATGCCATGAGAAATTAAATCTAGGTGGATAGATTCCAGGTTTGTTTACCATGCACAGGTCTGAGTGATGGACTGTTTCCATGATGCCATTAATTTTTCCCTGATGGTTGACAGCATAAGAGATTTTTGACAAAATATATTTAATTAGTAGAGGGGTTTGCTGAACTAATGTGTAAGGATCTACGAAGATCCTATATCCTAAAAGTCAATCTCTTTTAAGCTAAAGAAAGATAGCAACCTGATAGACCAAAAGCTAGGGCAAACAACAAAGAATCAAACAAAACAACATATCGGGTAGTAGGATGATGCAAACCATTCATCAATAGCAACACGATGAAACTAGAGGACCCAAACAGCCCATGAATTTGCTCAAAAACTGCACACAATGAACTATAGATTAGTATGTATACATGGGAAAATAAGAAGAAATAGACAGAGAAGGGGAGCCGCACACACACCTCAGACGACTCGGACCTGCAAGGGAGAGAACCTGGAAGCAAGCCGGCACCAATTGATGTTGTCGGCACGGTGGACTGGCCGGTGGCATCGGGTTATCCCTCGACACGATGGACTAGCTGTCGGGGTTAAGGCCATCATCCTGGTGAGGAGCTGCATCAAGGAATCCGCGGATGCAGGGTCGAGAGATGGTGGCGGTGCATCTTGGGAAGGAGGCGATGTCGGGCAGATGGAGAGGCGGTGGAGCCACACGCTGGCGAGCCTCTGGCCACATGGAAAGCCGCGGCCGGTGAACCACGAGCGGTGGTCGTGCCACTGCTCGCCATTGCACCCCAGCTCTATGGCCCGAGGGGTTGCAATGAGGATTAAGAAGGAGTCAGCAGCCATGAGGAAGCAGAGAGGAGGAGGAAGATGGCGTGGGTTTACTCAGTGGGGAACCGTCCAGTCGCTTTGACCGGAAAAAATAAGAAAAGAAGAAGGCTCACGAGTCAAGACATGTACGGTGACGTGGCACAGCGCCCGAAGATGGGCTGAGAGGCCTCGCTTTTGGTCAGGCATAAGACCTAGAATAATATTGTTCATGTGATGCAGCAGTACAAACTATCAAATGTTGGAGCTGCTAATCTATTAGTAATTTTATACCACATAGTTTTTCTGATATCGCTTTAGTATATATTCTTTGTATGGATATTGAAAGTGTAAGATGGTTTACCTAGAGGGGGGATGAATAGGTTTCTACAAAATTCTTTATAATCTTTTGCAAGTTTTAGGCTTTGCGGAATATAAGTGTGCCTAAATGCAAACTAGGTGAGGCAACCTAGATGATGATACAAGATACTTCAAGCACGAAGGCTATCACAAAGTAAACAACACAAGTAAGAGAGTGGTTAAGGAATAACCAAAGCACGCGGAGACGAAGGTTAAACAGATCCATTTTCTTCAACGCATCATCAACAAAACGATAATCTGAGGCAGTATACATGTTGAACCAGTCCACATTGAAAGCAAGAATGTTACCGCAGGAGGTGACCTTGAACTGAGTGTAAATGTGATCCCGCATCAAGGCTTGAGTCTCAGTCCAGAACTTCTTGTCAGGGCCAGGATAAGTGCGAGACTTGAAGTGATAGGGATTCTTCTTGCGAAGGGCCCGGTACATAGCAATCTCCATATTCTTCAGATTTTGAGTAGGCACATCTTCCTCATCATCCTGCACGGCAGGTTTCTTGCCCCTGATGGCCTTGCTCTTGATGCGACCAGAATGGCCACTGCCCTCTTCCTCATGCTGCATAGACTGATTGGCTCGACGAGCCCTCTTGCCCCGGCCAGTTTCCTCAGGCACATACTCATCGCTAGCATAGTCATCATCATCTGCACTTGTGAAAAAGAGAGATAGGTTGGGGAGCACAAGGATAAGTACACATGCCATAAGGAAAAACGGAGGAAAACCGGGATTTGGGCAAGTGCATGGTAGAAAAGAGACATTGCAGAGATATTCGGTGCCAGGGCCGGTCGGACCGGCTCCAGAACCGGGTGGTCCGGTGTCAGCACCGGATAACCGGACTCAAACTGGACGACCCGGTGGTAGTACCGGTTATCCGGACTCAGACCGGACGACCCAGTGTCAGAGCCGGTTCAACCGGGCCTGGAACCGAACCAGTCGGGGAGGACCCAAAATGGATCTGTGCAATGTAAAAATTTTACCCATGACTCAATACTTGCACAAATACAAACTTCGCAAGAGGGGTAAGCCATGGTTTGACGTGGTTGGCATACAAAGACAAAGGTGGAAACCTTAACTTGGCAAATCCATCAAGATGTGTAGCAAAACATGGGGATTTGACAAGGAAAAGGCAAAGGAGCAAGGGATTACCCGAGGACATGGCTTCCCGTGGAGGAAAGCACCAAAATCCCTTGAGAAAGAATATCACAAAATGCTCCCAAACCACCACGAGATGGAGAGATTCCTTCGGTGGAGAGCCTCAAAAGGTCCTTCTCCACGATTTGGTGGCCCGATCTATGAATCCTAGGGGTGGAAACACCCTAGGAGAGGGGGAAGGTGGGAGGGGAGGCAATGGAGAGAGAACGGGTCGGGGGAAGTGAAAAGGTAACTTGTGGAGGGGTGGGGCGGCCAGGGAAGAAGAAGGGAATTTTTTTCAGATCCCGGTTTGAGGTTCGGTCCAACCGAGATGCAAACCAGGCTGCTCAGTGTACAGGCTGGTCAACCAAACTTAAAACCGAATCTGCAGATATTTTGTCGCGAGGAAGATTCGGTTGGCAGTCCGGTCAACCGGCTCCACAACCAGAGTACCCGGTTGAAAACCGAACTGGCAATCAAACTTCGTTCAGTATACTTCTGTCTTCAGGTTCGGATAGACTCGGTTGAAACCGGGCTAGAAACTGGGCGGTCTGGTTCTAGAGCCGGTTGGACCGGGCCAGAAACTGAACATCCAAAAAACTTTGGAAAATTTTGTGAAAACAGAAAATTTTCGAGAATGGCATGTGCATGTAGAAGAAGATAGTAGACTCCAAAAGAGTAGAGGAGGAAGGTGATCTAGGCATGCCTATTGGAGAAGAACCAAATCAACACACTCAATAGCAACAATTGGCATGATTCTAAAATAACAAGAGCCACAAGAGACCAAAGTTGGCGGGGGGTTTCTCCCCCTATGTTTAAGAACACATGTCATGGCGCCTCAAAGATAGATGCTTGGACCCATATCATGACACAAGATCAATTAATATCGCACGCATAGGTATGCATCAAACCAACACATGGTAAGATGACTATCCCTATGTGTGTTGCACGACTAGGCTACATAGCAAGTTAAGAGCAGGAATATAATGCAAGAAGTGAATCAATCCAAGTTTTTGGATCTAGAATACCGAGTTCTTGCCTCAACATGACAAAACGGGCTTCATCCAAAGGTTTCGTGAAAATATCCGCCAATTGGAACATCGTTCCCACATGAGTGAGATTAATGTCACCAATTGTGACATGGTCATGTAGGAAGTGGTGGCGGATGTCAATATGTTTGGTGCGGCAATGTTGGACGGGGTTATTGGCGATCTTTATTGCGCTTTCATTGTCACATAGAAGAGGCACCGTACCAAGAGACACACCATAGTCTTTCAAGGTTTGCCTCATCCATAACAATTGAGCGTAACAAGATGCCGCGGAAATGTATTCGGCTTCGGTGATGGATAGGGTGGTGGAGTTTTGTTTCTTGGATGACCAACTCACCAACGACCGGCCAATAAATTGGCAAGCCCCGGAGGTCGACTTACGGTCAACCTTATCACCGGCCCAATCGGAATCCGAATAGCCAACAAGCTCAAAGGTTCACCCCTTTGGATACCAAAGCCCGAGAGTAGGAGTGAGAACAAGATACCTAAAAATCCGTTTGACCGCCATCAAGTGGCACTCCTTAGGAGCGGATTGAAAACGAGCACACATTCCAACACTTAGCATGATATCCGGCCTAGAAGCACAAAGGTAGAGCAAGGATCCAATCATGGAGTGATATACCTTTTGGTCCACATCCTTCTCACCTTCTCTAAGGCCAAGTTGCCCATTGAGTGGCATGAGAGTCTTCATGGGGTTGGCATTGGTCACCTCAAATTCCGCAAGCATGTCCTTCACGTACTTCTCTTGGGAGATGAAGGTGCCTTGAGCAAGTTGCTTCACAATGAAGCCTAAGAAGTACTTCAACTCCCCCATCATGGACATCCTAAATTTCTGAGTCATCAACTCGGCAAAAGCTTTGTTATGTGATTCATTAGCTCCACCAAAGATAATATCATCAACATAAATTTGAACAATAAATAAGCCACCCCATTTAACCCGTTTGGTGAAAAGGGTGGAATCGAATTTACCCACGCTAAAACTGTCCATGAGTAAGAAATCCCTAAGGTGCTCATACCAAGCACGAGGAGCTTGCTTTAGTCCGTAGAGCGCCTTATGGAGTAGATACACATGGTTACATATGCAACTTCTTTCAAGGGACCATTAAGAAATGCACTCTTCACATCCATTTGATAAAGCTTAAAGTTATGAAAAGATGCATATGCAAGCAACAGACGAATAGCTTCAAGGCGAGCAACGGGCGCAAAGGTGTCCTCGTAGTCAATACCTTCTATTTGGGCATACCCTTGCTCCACTAACCTTGCTTTGTTCCTAATGACGATTCCATTCTCATCTTGCTTGTTCTTGAATACCCACTTGGTCCCAATAACATTGATGCGATGATCTTTAGGTCTCTCCACAAGAGACCAAACTTCATTGCAGGTGAAGCACTCGAGTTCTTCTTGCATGGCAATGACCCAATCTGGATCTTCTAGAGCTCCATGGACCTTGAGTGGCTCGAAGTTGGATACAAATGCATGATGTCCACAAAAGGTAGTGAGTTGCATCTTCTTGTTGTGAGTCTTGATGCCGTGATATGCTTCCAAGTATATTATTGACTTGGAGTCCACTTGCAATAGAGACGGACTTGATCTCCCGGATAGTCCCTTCATGATCAACGAATTCATCCTTCGTTGGTCCTTGATCATTGACCACATCTTGAGCTTGACCTTGATTTTGGGGAACTAGAACGTCTTCTTGGTCTTGCTCAACGGGTTGAGGGCTTGGTTCTTGTTCTTCGGTTTGCGAGAGATGTTCGTCATGAGGTGCACTTGATGGTTCAACTTGATTAGAGCTAGGCTCTTCTTGAGTTGGGATTGATCCTCCCCCATCAACATCTTGATCATGAGTATGATGTTTGGTGGGCAAGATATGCCCAATTCCCATCAACTTGATGACTTGAGAGGAATCTCCATCACCTACAATATGTGGAACAACTTGCCCTCCTTGGGGGCCATTATCTTCCAAAAACTCCACGTCACAAGATACTTCAACACAACCATTGGCTTTGTTGTAGTATCTATAGGCATGAGAGTTTTCCGCATAACCAACAAAAATACCCTCAATAGTTCTAGATTTGAATTTATGGAGCTTTTCTTTCTTGTTCTTGACGAGGCACTTGCACCCAAAGACTCGGAAGTAGTTGACATTGGGCTTGTTCTTTGTGAGAATCTCGTACGGAGTCATGTCAAAGGGGGCTCAGAGGAAGAGCCAGTTCGAGTAGTGAACCGCGGTGGCGATGGCTTCTCCCCAAAAGTTGTGGGGTGACTTGAACTCACTCAACATAGTTCTTGCCATCTCAATGATAGTCCGGCTCTTCCTTTCAACAACACCATTTTGTTGAGGAGTATATGGAGTCGAAAATTCATGCTTCATCCCCTTATCTTGGACAAACTCTTGCATGGTATAATTCTTGAATTTGGTGCCATTGTCAGTCCTAATGGTCTTGATCTCCACTTCATGAGTGTGTTGATCTTGCTTGGCGAAGATCATGAAGTACTTGTAGGTCTCATCCTTTGAATTGAGAAGGAATACCCAAGTGTATCTTGAGTAATCATCAATGATGACAAGACCATACTTCCTTCCACCAAGAGTATCATATGTTGCTGGCCCTAAGAGATCCAAATAGAGAAGCTCCAAAGGTCTTGACGTGGCCACCTTGGATATTGATGGATGACTCCTCCCATGTTGCTTTCCTAAAATGCAAGCACTACACACACGATCTTTCTTAAAAGACACACCGGTTAGTCCAACAATATGTTCACCCTTTAGGAGTTTTCTAAGATTTCTCATGTTGACATGGCCAAGGCGGCGATGCCAAAGCCATCCCTCGTCAACTTTGGCCATTAGACATGTAGGAAGAGATTGACTCTCCGGCGAGAGGTCGACCACATAGAGGTCGTCTTCCACATATCCAACAAGGACCAACTTGAGATTATCACTCCTAAAGACTTTCACACAAGTTCTAGAGAAATAGGAATCATAACCGGCATCCACAAGATGTTTTATTAAAAGTAAGTTGTAGCCAAGATTTTCAACAAGCATGAATGTCTCTAGGGTCAAGGCCTTGGAGACCACCAACTTACCAAAACCTAGTACCTTTCCTTTAGAGTTGTCTCCAAAAGTGATGCTTGACGTTGAATTAACATCATGAATAAATTGGTCAAGCGCACTTCTACCTCTGGTCATATGATTGGTGCATCCACTATCAAACACCCATTTTGTTCCACCGGAGGCATACCCCTACAAAATCAATTCTTTGGTTTAGGAACCCATTGAGTAATGGGTCCCCTAGCATTAGCAACAAGATCTTTTGGTACCCAAATTTAGTACCACCTATAAGCATAACCATTGCGAGGGCCAACATATTTGGCATATACATCTCCTTGGGTGCCCTTACATAGCACATAGGAGGGATTAGATTTTCGTGCAAACTTGTGGTTGGGGTTGCCCCTTGTGGATCCCCCATTCACAACATTCTTCTTTACTTGGTCAACCACCTTATGCCCTTCACGCACAAAGTTGATCCTTTTAGGTGTGTTGGCATCATTCTTGTCGTTCTTGGGGTCATACCCCATACCTTGCCTTGGAGCTCTCATCGTTTGTCGAGCAAGAATCTCATCAAGAATCTTGCCCTTGGTGGTAGGTTTGAGACGCTCCATCTCAAGTTGTTCCTTCAACTTCTTATTCTCCTTAAGGAGACTAGCTTGATCCAAGGAAGGGTTAGAATCACAAGTAATATCCTCAACAATAATAGGATCCTTCAATGTACCAAGAGCCTTCTCATAGGACACTCGAAGTTGATCATGATTCTCCCCAAGTTTTATGAGCTCACGCTTGACAAGCAAATTAGCTTTCTCAAGGTTATCAAGGTCATTGGTGAGAGAAGCATGAGCAACCTCAAGTTCTTTCTTTGAAGTATCAAACTCTTGGGACAAGGTGATAGCTCTATCTATGGTATCCATATCTTTTGCCTTATCTAGTTCATAGATTTCAATTCGTTCTTTAAGATGGGAAGTAATGTACCTTTCCTTGCTTAGATCTTGCTCAAGAAGATTGAATCTTAGTTTCTCATCATCAATATGAGACTCCAAACTATCAATGGTCTGGTCATGTGAATTTACAAGGCTCATTAATTGTTTGAATCTAGCACGAGCATTGCTAGGAAGGGACTTCATGATTGTACACATTTCTTGTACATATTTTTCATCGAATTCATCATTGTTACTATCATTGGTACTAACATGATCATCCAAGATGCTAGAGAGAGATGGAGGGGAAGATATTACCTTTGTACTCCTTGCCATGAGGCAAGTACCGGCGACCTTGGGAGTGATGGAGTCATCGACATAGTCTTTGGTGTAGTCATATGTGAAGAGTGACCCGGGTTTGGCAAAAGCCAAACCGGCCACTCCCACAGCCTTCTCCTCATCTTCACCACATCGGATAGGTACTCTTGGCCAAGAAAGCCTTTGCCATCACGCTTCTCGTTCCTCTTGTATCTCTTGTTGATGGGGTTTGGCTTTAATCTTGGCTTGGCGCCCTCTTCATACTTGGGCTTGTCAAGTCTCTTCTCATATGGGCATTTGTCAGCAAAGTGGTCCGACTCATCACAATTGTAGAAATTCCTCTTCTTCTCGCTTGGTCTGGTTGAGCTTCTTCTTCTTCGGAACTTCAAGTTCTTGGTGAAGAGAGCAACTTGAGCTAGCATGTCATCAATGCCCTCACTGTCACTCTCTTCATCATTTGCACCACTCTCTTGCACATACTTGGCCTTCAATGCTAGGGATTGAGAAGTCCCAATGGCACGGTTGATCTCCTTGATCTTTTGTCCTTCGTCCGACATATTGTTTGTGGCAACAAGATAAGACACTAGATCATCAGGCGAGAAGTGGCGAGCTGAATCTAGAAGTTGCAAGTTCAAGGCAAGCTTCTTGTCGGAGGCGGCAATCATGGAGAGAACCTTGGACTTGATGAGCTCATCATTCAAGTTGAACCCATCATCATACTTGTCACAACCAAGACCATCAATCTTTACACGGAGAGCAACAAGTCTCTTGTATGCTTCTGCGATGGACTCACCATCGTTGTTCATGAACATGCTCATCTCCGACTTGGCAGCTTCATACTTGGATTTTTGGATAAGGGAAGTTCCCTCTTCGAGAATGACAATCCTCTCCCAAAGCTCCTTTGCGGTGGGGATGTTGGTAACTTGATCATAGAGAGTGCGGTGAATGGTACTCCTTATCTTGTCACAAGACGTTGCATTTAGTTGACGGTCATAGTATTCTCCCGGAGTGAGATTGTTGGGATCTTATGGATAGAATCCCTTGCCCACCATCTCCTAAAGCTCCACACTGCAGCTGCGAAGATGAGATTCCATAGAAACTTTCCAATGAAAGAAGTGAGTTCCATCATAGTGAGGTGTGGGACCCGAACCATTAATATGAGGCATGATGTTCTTTTGTTTAGGATATATATACGGAAATGGCTTAGGAGGCATAGAGGCTTTTGTCGAGTCACTCTCGCTACAGGCCTCGTTCATAGCCTCCTTACCGGTGTCCATCGGCCTCCCTTGAGGTACTACCGAAGGTCCGGCAAGCATGACCCCCTCGCCCATCCCCGTAAAACGTCCCTCAAGAAAACTTATTCGAGCAAGGAGATCGGAATCCACCTTAGCCTTTTCAAGGGACTGTTTGGCAAAGAGTTCACGGATCTCCTTGACCGAATAAGTCTTTCCCTCCTCATCATCGGAGAAAACCATCTTTTCTCTTAGGAGGTAAAGCCCTTAGAAGAGCACTAGGCTCTGATACCAATTGAAAGTGTAAGATGGTTTACCTAGAGGGGTGGTGAATAGGTTTCTACGAAATTCTTTATAATCTTTTGCAAGATTTACGCTTTGCAGAATATAAGTGTGTCTAAATGCAAACTAGGTGAGGCAACCTAGATGATGATACAAGATACTTCAAGCACGAAGTCTATCACAAAGTAAACAACACAAGTAAGAGAGTGGTTAAGGAATAACCAAAGCACGCGAAGACGAAGATGTATTCCCGTGTTCACCATCTTTGGGAAGGGGGCTACGTCACGTTGGAGAGGTGTGAGGTTCCATGAAGGATTCCCCAACTCCACGAAGGCTCACCTTCTTATCCGAGCCTATCCCACGAAGGAATAGCTCACTTACTCATGGTAGACTTTTAAGGTAGTCTCCAAACCCTCACAAGCTTTCCATGAAGCAAATCACAAGACGAATGCCTCCGGTGACCCTAGCCACCTAGGGTTTCCCACAAACCCAAGAGTAACAAGCTAACTCGATGAACTCAAGGGGGAATGAACTTTGGCTTGGTGGAAACATAGATCGGGACCTCCTCTTGCTTTCTACCAAAGGGATTTGAGTTTGGTTGGGTAGAATGGGAGATCCTCAAGAAATTGTATTTCAACAATGGGGGAGAGAGAAAGAGAGTTCCAAGAATGAGATATGAACTGAATGCCTAACCTCCTCAAGGTAGGATAAGAGGTATTTATACCCAAGGGAGAAATCTAGCCGTTTAGAGCATTTTCTGCAAAGTCTAGTTTCAAGTTCGGTTGGACCGGCCCTCACACCGAACCGCCTGGTATACAACCCAGAAGACCGGAATCCAAATTGGGATGCTCCCAGTACGTGAGCCCCGGATAGACTCGATATAGCAAACCGAGATTCCCGGTTTGGGTTCGGTTTTTCGGCGCTGGTACCGGACCGCCCGGTCTGGGAGCCGATTCAACAGGCCTGTAAACCGAACTTGGCAGAGATGCTATGAAACGTAGATTTCTCTCTCCTCTCTCATTGGTGATGGAACAAGTGGGTGTATGGGATGTGTATAAGGCTCAGAAAGTCATCTCCAACAAGCTCATCGAGATAACCCCTCTTAATAGTGTGGTGTTCCTAAAGACTCAAGATACATATAAAAGGCGAAACTCCGGCACTTTTCTTCGTTATCGAAATGGGGGGTCTCCGATGATCTTCCAACATACCGGCGGACTAAAACCTGTTTAAGACACTAGTAGGTAGCATTAGTCCGCTCTAGCTATGGTGTCATTGTCAACCAAAAACAGTAGAGGGTAAACTACCCTTTCAGATATTTAATGGCTCTGTATTATTGTGGTATAGCCAATACATGTGAGGTATGAAATAAACAACCTGTGGTATATATTCTATGGTTACAAGTGTCTATCGTCGGGATATTGGCCAGGTTAATACATGTAGATATTTAATGAACTCTGTAATATTGTTGTATAGTCAATACATATTGAATTCAGCCTATTGTCAGGATATTGGTACCTATAGTCCTATGCTCATGATCAGTTGTTGTTCAAAGTTAGTTTGCATCCATACATATTGTATGTTGCATCAATCATGGCTCATTTCTAACCTGCGATGATAGATACAGTGCGTGTTAGTTTATTTTCCTAATATGTAGATCTGCATGTCCAATAACAAAATACCAATTCAGATTGAGCTAGGCAGTCTTAGTTCAGAAACAGAACATCAGAACGGAATCACCACATACATGGCTTTGAAAGGATCGGCCTATGTTCTTAGCCACAAGGCATGCAATCCAATGCTTCTAAGATTTTTTTAGAAGAGTTGCATATAGAGGCGACTTTCCATATGAGAAAGAATTAATTCTCTATTGCCAAGGAGAACTACTGCGCATTGGTAGGTATAATAAGCTGAATTATTATGTGTTTTTATTGATTTGTTTGAGGTGATGTGTTTCTTTTTATTTGTTTGAGGTGCATCTGATTTTGGTAGATTTCCATGTGACTAGATGATATATTTGCCTCAAGTGACTGTTGTTTTCTTGATTCGTTGTAGGTTATAATTTTTATGTATTTTTTATTTTATATTCTTTTCTTTGTGAAACCTTTGAATGAACTAGCTCAGTCAAATGCTATATGATTCCTTTTCAGTGTAGATATGAAAGGACATTTCTTACTAGATTTTATGTTAAGTTACTCTGTATAGCTTTATCAAAGAGGCACCCAAAGTAGAGAAGTAGAAGTCAAAATAAAACACAATAATGTTGTGGATTTTCTGAACATTAAGTGTGCAGACGAACAGTGGGGAGTTTAGTCACGTCTTGATATATAATTTGTAAATCTGAGAGTGGACATGTAGTTCATTATGTGTCATCTATTTATTTTTCTTCCTGTTTACTTCAGTATATTTCATCTATCCTCAATTTTACATGAATTTCTGTAGTGGAATACTCTTTGTATATTTGTTGTTCCCTTGTGAGTATGGTCTATGTCTTTGGTTGCTGGCCTACTTGCCCTTCACATGATCAAGATCAGCCTTTACACCAAACATTTGATCTATGATGGTAGTAATGTACTTTGTCATGTTCATCTCTGTATTTTTTGGCTGCAGTCAATATTAACCGCCTTAAGGACAAGAAGGTTGCTGAAAAATTTAGGAATAAAATGCTTCAAAATGCAAGCATTGAAATGTAACTAAATGGATCAAAAAGTCCTCTAAGATATGTATGTTGTGTTCGCAGCATAGAAAACTAAAAAAAATCCTACAATATGAACAACTAAGCACCAAGATCTATCTACCTAGACACAATCAACGAGTGGATATACATCCATAGAGAACTTACCCTCAAAGATCGACAAAGTGTTATAAGATTTAACCTCGTGGATGATGTAGTCATTCACTTGTCGATCTCAAGATCGTGATGAAGTCTAGCACCGCAAAGCTGCAGTGCAGCCGTGATCGCACACAAGTCCGGTACCCTGAGAACCTCCGATTCCTCGCTCTAGCAAAGCAGCGGAAGCAGCAAATCCTTCCAGAGAAACCACCGGAAACATGTAATTGCTAATCCAAAGCCATGGGGAATATTCTAGAGGGGAGAGAGATCCTTCACGAGGATGTGTGAGAATGGAGGAGGAGGTGGCCTTTTATAGGGGGAGAGGACAACCCCTCCCATGGCCGGCGGCCAAGGTGGTGCCCCACCTCCCCCTTCATTCATGTGGGTGGAGACTCCACTCACATAATTCCACCTCCACTCAAAGTTTCACCCACATGCATTAAGTTCCACCAAAATTAATGCATCTATCATTTAATAAAACTATTTTATTTATTTTATTAAGAATTTTGTTAATTACTTTAATTAACAAACATTTTCATAAAACCCCTTGCAATATTTCAGTATTACATCTGAAACTATTTTCAGCAATTCAATCTAAAACAATTCCGGTGTCCATCGAAATAATTCCAGCGCTTTCAACTTCTTTCTCTGGTATTATATTTTCTCCAATTGGTGTCGGTATCCCTTAAGTGTGTTACCCTACGGTTCGCGAATAATGCAGACATGATCGAAACCCCTCTCCGATCAATAATCAACAGAGGGACCTGGAGATCCGTACTGACCCACACATTCAACGATGACTCTAGTGATCGTGAGAAACTTTAACGTTGTAACTAAATCCCTTTGTCTCACGATATATTACATGTCCGAGATTCAATCATCGGTATTCACATACCTAGTTTGATCTCATTACCGACAAGTATTCTTTTCTCGTTCCCGTGATATAACATTCTTAGTGATCCTATTACTTGCTTGCAAGCTATGTCAATGTGATATCACCGAGAGGGCCCTAAGTATATCTCTTCGTCATCGGGATGGATAAATTCCACGCTTGATCCATGATCCTCAACATAACACTTCAGAGTACCCATACCCACCTTTATAGTCACTGTTATGGTGTGACATTTGATGTTATCAAAGTACTTTTCCGGTGTTAGCAATTAATATGATCTCATGGTTTAAGGAATAAGGTTACTTCACATGATGTTATAGCAATGTAAACATAATGACTTTGATCGTATTACTATATTTTGGGTGAATGTTCATCATATCATTCCACCAATGATGTGACCTCGTTATTAACAACATCCAATGTCTATGATCAGGACACCTTGACCATCTTGTTAATCAACGAGCTAGTTTATATGAGAGGCGTAACTAGAAACTCTATATATTTGTTTATTAAACACACATGTATTAATATTTCCAATTAATACAATTATAGCATGCAAAATAAACATCTATCATATACATGGAATAAAATAATAACAACTTTGTTATTGCCTCTCGAGCATATTCCCTTCAATGTATTGTGCGGTTTGGGTGCCTCGTGACACAAATTTTTCTCTCCTATTGCAACGTGTGAGCATGTTTTCTATTTAATAAAAATGTGTTATGCACACCTTATTTTTGTTTCTAGAAGTTCTGCTTGTGTATAGTTCGTCAATTTGTTAGCTCAGGCATGATGGTTGGGTTGACGTTTAATTGATTTTTTTCTCTCAAGTGATGCCATGTAATCCAGTATGGCACATAGATTTATCTTTGATGCTAGCACATACCCTATCAAAAATGTGTGTCTCTTTGTTTTAAGAATGTCTCGCCCATTTATCTCAATGGGAAGTGGGAATAGGCAATTCTAATGATCGTTCAGATCTTAACATACTGGAAGATTAACCATCCATGGAGAATCTTGAGATACAGCTTCCCTTACAGGCTCACTCATGATAATTATTTCTCCAATCTTACTTTTGAGACTGTTATGACTGAAAATGATAGCTCTAAGGTATTTATCTTAATTTATATTATGTTCTTACTAATGCTGCTTGAATCTTGTGATTCCTGTTAACTAATGTCCAATACTTAGTACTTCTCCCCAAAATATGTTTATACATCCTATTTTCCTCCCCACAATTTGTTAGTTTTTGTATTTGAAATCATAGTTGGAGGAGCGCCAATCCTACTTGGACGATCTTACTGGAGCGGTGTCAAACTGCTAGTTGACTTAGCGAATGCAATATCCTTACAACCATTACCATATTATCTCCATATCAATGTGTATAAATAAAGATTCTTGTGCTTTATGTGCTAAAACGGATTCAAAATTTTGAACTTCCTTTGTTCAGTTTTGTAGGTTATGAAAGAAATCATTTATTTGTACAAGTGATTGTACATAATACTAATCAAGGGCGTAGTGTATGGCATACAGTCTAGCCCAACTAAGGTAGTTTAGTGCATCGAGGTAATATGTAGCAAAGCACTTCAAGTTGCTCTTTTTTATTCTTTGGAAATTTTATCTTGCAATAACGAAAGTGACCATTTTAGACATGAGTGCACCTAGGTTTGTTGAGTCACCCAAAGAAAGTAGCAAATTGCTAGGCAAGGAACATGTTTCAAGGTGTGAGTTTATGGTTAAAAATTCAAGCATCCCAATCATGGAAGCTGAGAAGTGAGAAGTTCGAATCTAACCACACATCAAGCATCTCAAAATTACCGACTAGATGTCTTAAGAAGTTAGTGACTAAGTTTACTCTGAATGCAGTTTAATTTCAGAAATTCTTTTTGTATGACTACCCCTAGATCCTAGGGCTAAACCTTGTGCATATACTTTCATTATTTATGATGGCACTTTTTGCTCCTTTGAAACATGTTATTAAATTTGTATTTACCATGATAGTTTCTTCATGTTAGTTTTATTTGCTTCTACATGCTATTCTTATTGCTGCACCATTCTTAGGCGGTGTTGCTAACTTGCTATTGTTATAAAAGATCTCAGTGTACAAACGGATTTTGTTGTTGTCCAAGACAACGCCTCCGTGGCAACATAGCTATTAGATTTATTTTCGGCAAGTGGACTTTATCCTATGTATTCATTCTTTTGTCTTCTTTCTTTTGAATTTTCGGCCGACAACACAATTTCCTACCATGTATGAATCATCTGCCATTTTCTAACTTGGATTTGATATTCCAGGTTTTTACCATCAAGTTGTTGGGATGTATAATTCTAAAAGAAGCTCAATTATTTTTTCTGTCAGCCGATGCAACATCATGATAAATTTCACTTGCTATCTAGGATGTACAAAGAATAATTCACTGAATATTGACATGTCAACGTTGTCTGATGTTGTTCGTTAGTCATGCTCACCATAGGTCATTGGATATTATAAGTTTTGACGCAGCTATGATGGTCACTTATGTTCTTGCATAATATAAACTCGTCAATAGACATATGGATACCCGGGCGTGGTGGGTCTCAGGTGAGAGATTCTGCACACTAAACCTTAATCATTCATTCTTTTTTTGCTCCTTAACTTGTAGACCAAGAAGTATGATTCGCTCAAAAAACACCAGCACAAGCCATTAACAGATTGGGTACTTCACAATGCTTGAAAATTAGACACCACCCACCTGCGTAAAGTTTTATCATTTACAACAGTTCTGTTAGATAGGATTTGAGAACCTTAGTCATTCATTCTTTTTCTGTTAGGTAGCCACTTGTATGTGCAAGCATGACATTACATGATCTTATAATCATCTGATTACCTTTCACATTTTTGAATTTTACCAACTACAACTGTACTTTCTAGAGAGCAATAACTAATGAGCATAATATATTGTCTCTAAAAATAAATTATTTGATTATTCGGAAGCATTATCAATCATTCTGAAGGGGCACCAATATGTTCTGGTCTCTGATTGTTGAGGGTCACAACTAATCTTCAGTTGCACCTGAGTCGAGGTACCATCCATATTATGCCTGGATGGACTTCTGCTTTTCATAATAATAATCGACAGAAGCGAGTCATAATAGCCCCGTTCTATGTTCTCAAGAAGAAGCAATGCCCAGCCGATGAGACCACCGCAGCGTTGAGAGGCTCTAGCGGTAGGAGTGTGCAAGATTCGAGTAGGCGTCCAACACCATGTGATGGATGTCTGAACAGAGGTTGGAGAGCCCGTCTCATTAGGATACTGGAATGGCTCGAAGATCTTTCAATCACCAAAGGGAGAAATAATCATGTTTAAAGATTTGTGCATTTCTGTAAGTTGTGTATGCTCAAGAAAACTTTTAGATTTGAATCAGATGCTTATAAGATGTCCTCACTAGCATGCTTACCAGAGAGGCGAGTATAATAATGAAGGTTAAATATCCAGTGAGAAAAAAAATGCATGGTGTACATGGCAAATCTTTGACGCCAGCAATGATGTACTCTTAAATTAGAAATACTTTTTAGTGTTAACTAGATCAAGTTTATTTCAATAACAACTTCAATATTGGTCAGGTTTGGGTATACTGTTGTCTGACCGGTCTTTTGCATGTCATGTCTTTAATTTCGTCGGAGTGAAGGCCTTGGCGCCGTTCTTGTTGGAGCGGACGATTGAACATGTGCCGCAAATCTTTACCTCGGCTCCTCCCAATAATTTGTCTGTCTTCCTCTGCTTGGTGAGGTGGTGATGCGACACATGACTGCTGTGGCGCACTTGTATCGATGGGCTGACTAATCGGCGGGCTGTGAATGGTGCGCCTTGGACTCAAAATGCTTGATTTCTGTGACTGTACGAATTAGAACTTACTTTGTGAGCTGGTTTGAAATAATAAAAAAATTCCCTTGTATCGCAAAGGCACGTTTCCTAGTATACTGTATATATATAGAAAGAAAAGAAAAGAACGAAACAGACTACCGCAGCACCCCGGACAGCGAACGAACGAAGGAACCGAACCAAGAGAGTAACAATAGAAGGTAATCCTAGTGGGCCGAGCCCATGAGGAGGGCGAACGCTTCAGCGAAAGGACGGTACAAATCGCTCGTACCGAGCCGTTTCCGACTCTACCCTTAGTTCCGGTCTCATCATAAACGTAAACCAAGACAGCCGCGGCCTGCTGCCCCCAAATCGAAAGCTAGGGACCTAGGGTTCGTATTCACCAATTCTCGCGGCGAGGTGAGGTGACGTGTGGTCGGGAGATCGAAACGATCCATGGCCGGTGAGCAGCCTCCGTTTGCGATGGAGATGGGGCCGTCCAAGGTCGATCCGATGCATGCGCTGAAGCTGCGCAGCTTTGTGGAGGCGGAGGAGGTGATGACGGGCGACGCACAGAGTCGTCCGTCGAAGGGGCTGTCCAAGACCAAAAAGGAAGCAGAGGAGGCGGCCGCAGTCACAGAAGCAATGAAGAAGGCGGAGGAAGAGGCGATGAAGAAGGCTGACGATGTAGCAGCAGTCGCAGAGGCAATGAAGAAGAAGGCGGTGGAGGCGGCTGCCGTTGTGGAGGTAATGAAGAAGGCGGGGGAAGAGGCAAAGAAGAAGATGGAGGAGGTGTCCGCCGTCGAAGAGGCAGTGAAGCCTACCGACGTGGTAGTGCCGACCGTTTTCTCCTCATATGGGGAAAAGTCTGCTGATTTCAGCGATGAGGAGGACATACCTAGAGTGAAGGTGCATCACCAGGATACTGTGGACTATATCCTATCATGGACCTATGCGGAGAAGAATCCTTTTGAAAACCCCTTCGAAGATGACCAGGAAGACGACGATGGTTTCATCACGGCTGAGGATAGGAAGGCTTTCGCCTACCTAGCTGCGGCCACGGAGGATCTCATCAGGTTCCAGAAGAAGGTACGCGATGAGTACAATGCCACTGGCTACGTCCGGGTTGCAGACGACTATGAGGAAAGAGTTGCCAGCCTTCAAGCTGTTAGTGATGCCGCCTTCTTGCGCGAGTAGATCGTGCAGGATACGTAATGTTGTTAGTAGCTGGTGCTGTTATTGACTCTACCCATATGTATCTGTATTGATATTTATCTGTGCTGAGCTAAGTTATTTAGGCCACTGAACTCAGGGCCAAGTCGGAACTAATATATGTTTACTGCTATATTATGTGTGATGTGCCTCTTCTCTCTTGTAATGTGTTTGAGATGTGTCTTGGTGTGCTCTCTTTGTTTTAATTGGAGTGAAAGGCCTGTTGTTTATTATGATCCTTGTGCGGGGCAGATTGCCCTGATTTGTGAGGGGCAGGCTACCAGGTAGCATACCACTTGGAAGCACCATATGGTTGCTGGGGCATGTTTGGTTAGCCTTATGAATTGTTATGTTCTTTTGCAGGATGTTTGGGTGGGTTACTCAAATTCGGTGTCACAAAAGTACATGGTTGTTTGCTGCTTCTGTTGTGAACATTGCTTATTTTTACAAGTACTAGTTAAATGCCACGGTCTTCCAAATTCTTTTGGTCGTGGCACATGTCACACGTGTAAACAAGAAATACGCGTAAACCACATATGTAAAAAAGAATAGCCACATAATATTCCAAAAGCATCAAAATATTCACTTGGTATAATTCGACATCATATTTATAGAAAATTATAGAAAACATCCATACACTTGTCATATTTGGCAAAAAAATAAGTCAAGCAAAGCAGATTTGCTGCCCACAGGCATAGCACCCGTCCGATCTAGAGAGCAAGTGATTTCTATTTGTACGATGGCAATGCAAGGAGTTAGCCACTGTTAACGCTGTGCACACAGCCGTCCAGGACATATTTGGTCAAAGAGTTTTTGCCCATCATCGAAAAAATCTGCATGCAAACAATTCGATATTAGTGCAGACTAAAGGACCATGTATAAAACAGAGCAAACTGACCTAGAGCAGCATATAGAAATAATATTGCTACTTTTTTGTTACTGTGCTCCTAGAGTCCAATCATAGTTTATGTAAGAAATACAAGCAATACTGGAATGAAAATACATTAAATTCTGAGATAGACCTAAAATTCAATTGAAACTAAAACTGAAATAGGATCTGAAATAGAACTGAGTCTGTTCAATTCCTATAAAAAATATGAAATTATAACTGAATCTTAAAATAGAGAAAAGTAGCCTGACAGTGATATGAAAGGTTAGATGTATATATACTCTTCTACATCTTGAAAAACTAATTTGTATTACACTTATTTCAGGATTCATCTCATACTCACATTATTGTGCTGGTGCATCTACTCATCCCAATGACAGAGGCAGCTGGCCTATTCCATGAAGAGACTCTTCGAAGAAACATGTAATAAGATCAATCAAATGTGGCGGATTTATTTGAATTAGCTTTTCTGCAAGACTGTAATTACGCAATTAGTTATTCTCATGGCACTCAAGCGCACTAATCCAAGGATCATTGAAGGATACTACAAATATCAGAGAAGGTACAAGAAGAAAGACTAAGTCTTGCCTTCGCAAAAAGGCTGCGTTTGATTTATTTTTTCACTCCCAAAACCACATCAAGATGGATGCTTCCCACGATTTCCAATGTAAATACGGTAATAACAAACTTTGCGTACGTGAAAAACAAACTCCTCGGTGAGATTAGCTATATTGATATGGGGCAAGAAAAAGGATATTAGTGCTACTACACGAGGGGAGAAATGACACACAATCACCAGTCCTTTAGCAGTAAATATATACTATTCATCTTGAAATCCGAGGGGTGCTTAAAAACATGCAGATACAGATTTATTTTTATGTCAATCGCAATGGAATACTTCCAATAAATTGAGGGATAAACTAATGTAGTTGTTTTCATATTATTTTCCCTTCTAGAAGTTTTAATAACTTGCAAGAAGAATTGTCGTGCTCTCTAAATCCTTTAAAGAAACCACTCATACTTAAAGAGAGGTCAAAGGGAATCATCAAACGGAGAACATAGCTTGATAATGTGAACCAAACGACAAATAGATGTCGATGTCATCAACTTATCATTTCCAATTAGGTAACACGTGATGTATGAATTAAAATTTAATTACAAAGACAAGACCTGAAAAAAGACTCTTTTGTGAATTTTAGGAAAAACACAGAAAGTGGACTAAGGATAATAATTTATTTTATAACACTAATACAATTGAAGACATGCAAGTATCCGTGTGCGAGAAAAATACATGACACTGTACTGAAATATAAACACTTAATCTACAGAAGTACCTCACAGAAACAAATTAGTTTGATCTGGGAACCAGATGGTCCGATTATAGTAGAAGAGAAAGTAGAGGTCGAAATAAGACCTGCAAACTTAACAGGGAGAACTAATCCAAACAAAAAAGCATAGTCGTTTCCCATTCAATTTTGCAAGTATTAAGAAACTTACAGCATGGTAAAGCAGCCATCTTCTTAATCTCCGAACTCCTAGCATATATCAGAGTATGAAGACAAATAGAGACAATGTCTTGGGGATGAATAGGAGCTATGGAATTAATGAGATTTGGATAGAAGAACCTAAAATTTCCCACCACCAAGATGGCGCAGAGAGCCTCGCCTTCTTCTCCTGCAACCGCCGCATCCATTATACATCGACAACAACAACAAAAGATATCATTCCATTACCCAGTTGGCAAATCCTGAAGACATACCTGCTCAAGGGTCTCCTGCGTTCCACCCGTACCGGCCTCCGGCGTGGTAGTACTGGGGTCGGTGGAATCCCACAATGTGGCGTAGGGAGACCACTCTGTCGGCATCATGTCTGTCACCAAGAAGAGCTCGACCGGCGTGATCCTGTGCCAGGCTATAGCGCCTGTCCGGATGTTGTCAGGCGTATCATGCATCCCTTCGTTGCACAGGAGAACCTCTAAGGAGCCAGTGCAGCTGGCGACGTCGACCCCATCTTCCAATGTAGTGAGCTTTTAAAGTTTAAACTACCTTATTTTTTCTAATACATGCAGACTCCAGTGAATATAGTTACATCAGCCAGAGTCGATGATTTCTACTATCATATGTGATAGGAGAAACAGTTTGATACCGTGATCGATTATCGATAGAGTATGGTTGTGAAGGAAGCATTATTTGCACATATGACTGTCTTAAATCTGTATCTAGTCAGATCTTAGATGTTTTGTAAGAATGATGTCAAGAACAGATCGATGACATACTATGAAGTTGTACTCCCTCCGTCTCAAAATAGATGTCACAGATTTGTCAAAATTTAGATGAATCTAGACACTATTTAGTATATAGATTCATTCAGATTTTGACAAACCTAAGACATCTATTTTGAGACGGAGGGAGTAGAAATAAATAGATTTCCAATACTGTACCTACAGGGAGCTCATGTTGGCTCATTGGTTTCAAGTAGGGTAGAATGTGCTACTACCTCATGTTTCCTAATACAAGCATGCTCCAGTGACTATAGATTTGACAACCAGGGTCGTTGATTTGGTCCTTCAAGTCTTTGTTGTCAAATTAGGATACTGCAATCACACGGACCAAACCATCTCCTTCAGTTCCCTGTAAAAAACCACATCCAAGCAAAGCAATCAGAGAATAAACTTGGTCAATGTCATCTAAATTTGGTCTAATAGTTACGGCTAGCACAAGTCCGAGATTTATTACAGTGGAAAAGATAGCACATGCAACTAATAATGGAAAACGTCAATGTCTAGAAACCAACGGAAATCATTAATGACATTGAGGCATTTGATCAAACATGGTGTTCACATGTTCAATGAAAAATGTCAAAACGCACGAATCAAGATGAAGTACCATATTTTGAGTTCTCTTGAATTCCCTAGTTGAATTCATATATGTGCTTCCACTAATTAGTGAATCTCCAACTGCAAACACGGTGGTGGCAAAAAAGGCAACCAGATGACTTCCTACATGCCAATATTAGTGTAATCAATGTAATGGGGGAAACTTTGGTAGATGAAATGAGGAAAGAATTGACTCCCTTTCTTTTCTTCGCCACCAGGTAGAGTCCTTTTGCATAGGCATCTTTTGCTGTAGTACGAACAAATATATATCACAATCATATCTAGTCTGCTTCCATGTTTGAAGCTATCCAAATCCTACCGGTTCCTTACAGGTGGAATATATATATATATGACAGCTTGTCGTTCATATTTTCTAATGCATTATAAACATCTGCACCCAATCCTTGCCAAGTAAAAATAAAATGAAATAGATTATTTGGACAAAAAATACACATGTATCTATGGTAAACTAAAATCTGGGTTCCACCATGCCCTTTGTTTATTGGTAGTTAATTTTCCATATCGAGTACAATTTGTAAAAGCCCGAAATCACACCACACTTCTTCCCTTTCCACAATCCTTAGTCCATCCTGGAGGACAACCAACCATTTACCCAACAACAAAAAGGTATAGCCATTGACACACCAGTTGGATACAGCCATTAGAGCATAGACAGGAGTGAGCACAAACCTCTGAATTTTCTTCAACCTGCTGACCCTTGTTGCCGGCACAGAGCACCTTCGAGTCCAGCTGGCTGGTAGGCCATCCCAAGTTGATCCCTGCAGGTGAATTGGCATGAGACTGGAATAGTGAGTGGGAGGATTGGGATTATACAGGAGATTGCAGTATATGTATGTAATCAACAGGGAATTGCCTGTCGGCTTGTTCCGTAGTTGAGGGTGCCAACATGGTGTTGTTGATACAAACTCTCAATTTGGCGGCAGAGCTCTTCTTCAATTGATTCGTGAGACTGGATCACTGGGACTATTGTCATGTTTGATTGGGCAAGGGCGGAGACAAGATAGCTAGTTGTTTAAGAAAAATGAGCTTCACGAATGAGGAAAATTATACCCAATCCAAAGATATAGCTGACACAGCAAAACCAAAGAACACCTCCAGCGAGAAGGTTGCCATCGTGGCTCACCTTAACGCCCGCCGGTTCAGCCCCGACATGTGTGCCTATGTAGGCGTGCTGGGCTCATTCGCCGCGGCGGCCGACGCCATGGACGATGGCTCATCCCGCCCACCTCTCTGACTCATCGCGACCTCAGGGGCTTCCTCCTGCAGTTGAGGGTCAGCGCTAAGGATTGATTCAAACAGAATCGAGGGAATGTGTGTGGACGAACCCTACAGCGAGATCCGTCCCAATCCCCGTGGCCATGATCCACCGAGCCCACACCATCTCTCTAACCCATCCCATGGCCGAGATCATCCCCGTCCCCATGAGCGAGCTCCTACCATCCCCTCCATCGCTCCTCCCGTCACAGATCGGAAGCGAGGCGTGACTTGGGGTGGCGGCGCCTGGATGAACTGGGTCCACGAGGTGGGGTCGTGTGGGAGTGGGGAGAGGGAGAGGCGTGTGATGTGAAGGATGAGGTCCACATGTTGGCGCTCGTGCGTGAGGGTGCGGACGAAGGACGAAGCATCGCGACGTATCAGCGGAGACGGAATCAGACTTTGTTTAAGTACTAGTAAAATGGCCGTGCGATACCATAGGAATGCATGTGAACAGTTTTAAAAGATGTTATTACGTAAACTTTATGGAATTATGTTATGAGACAAAATCAACTAATAGATTGGTTTTAGGATGTTATTGCATTTGGTTAAATATAGTGTAGTGTTTGACGCCATGGCGATAAAACCCTAGGGCATTCCGTCGACCACCCCTTCATATATCAAATGCTTTATGTTCTTGTGGTGTTTTCATGCTACCGAACAGTAAAAAGCTTCCCTAAAAATTGGTTGAATGGTCTCAATTCTCAAACGCAGATACTATCAATCGACGCAATGCTGGCATGGAATGGGAGCGTGCGTATATGGATTAATATTAACTTCCTGGTGCTTTATTATATCATTATCAGTATATGCACTCTGTGTGCTGTGTAGATAATGAGAGAGAAAAAGCAGCGAGAGCAGATTTCAATGAAGTTTTTGGTTGCGCATTACTTTCGGGTTAGAAATATTGTATCCTATCAGTTGACATCAAGCATGCCTAGTTCTAACTTGCTTCGCGTCGCATTGTACAAAAAATTCTTCAAGAGATAACGAAGCTCTTTATGTGTAAAACTTTGTAGTAAACCCTGAGATATACAGTCTTAGAATTCCTATACACGTCGTGTCAACTTTTTAATAGATAGTTAAATGCCGCTGCGATTGCCACGGGTATCTTTCAGTTTTTTCTTGTCGTGAACGTAAATATAATGATATTGAACTTCTATGTATAGAAAATATTTTGAAAAAAAATAGGATTTTATTTTACCTAAAATATACGTCAATAAAAAGCTAAAATGCGACATCAAATGCATAGAATCAACCTAACAATTATATACCCAAGTGAAGTAGATCATGTTGTTTGGCATTTTTCGCGGATGAGCATAACGATCACAGTAATTATCATACCTTTTCTCCCGCATTCGAGTGATTATAATACCTATTCCTTTTTGAATGGTATAATAGCCATTCTTGCTTTTAGTATCTTCTTCTCTCTTTTTTGAAAAGGGGTAGGTCCGGGGTGGGAACTAGAAGTTTTTATCCAGTGGTGGAGCAAAAATTAGACGGAGCATTACAAGAAATAAAGAAATTACAAATAATTCAACACATTTTGCATTAAGGTGACCCCTAAAAGAAGAAATGGAAACGTGATCGAGTCCAACTCCGGTGCCACCACTTATTGGCATCGCTGCACTGTCAAGCGCTAGACCGCTAGGGACGAGACCACTTGGTGTGGTCGGATGGCACAGAGAGACCTCCGTCTTGGCAATATCAGCCTGGAGGTTGATTTTGACCTGCAGTCACCGCCTAGGATGAATCGACGCCGATGAAGAGGGACGGAGTTGTCACCCTTCGACCATCTTGGATGACAAACAGAGCAGAGCCACCATTGATGCACTCTCGGGAGCCGCTTTGTTGCTCCCCTGCTGCATGACTAGCCACCTGTCAGCAGGAGGAAGAAACCCCTCTTCTTCCTCGTATCCATGACGAGCGTAGAAGAGAGGCATCCAGCTCCCATCTTGGGTACCTGTTGCCTGGACCTCCAGATCTGGAGGCTGCACGTCGAGCTTATTCAGCGAGAATGCATTAATCTTGCCTCTTCCCATATCTGGCTTCGGCCATTAAAGCGACATGGCAAGAAGAAGCACTCCCACCGGCCACCAAACATAGCTCGGATGCCTTAGTGTCCTCGATCTTAGTAGCATAACGCCAAACTCCACAGGAGAAAACACTCAAAACCTAGCCTACTATATACAAGGGAGGCCTAGCCTCCACTCTCACAGTTACTCTGGCCAGCAAGGCCGCCGAAGTAGGGGGAGAGGCGAGCCAGCGAGAAGGAGTGATACATTGCAAATGTATCTATAATTTTTGATGTTCCATGCTTGGTTTTATCCACTTTCTTGTGTTTTGTCCACACTTTGGAGTACTTTTCATATGATTTCTTGGACTAACCTATTAACAAGAGCCACAGTACTAGCTGCCTGTTTTCTGCTGTTTTTGGTTTCAGGAAAGTCAGAAAATGAATATTCTCGGAATTGGACAGGACAAAAGCCAAAGTGCCTATTTTTCCGAAAGACATCTGATGCCAGAATACGAGATGGAGAAGAGCTGGGGGGCGGCCACACCACCTGGCCGCGCGGCCAGGCCTGGCCCGCGCCAGGGGGTGGTCTGGCCGACCCCAGCACCCCCTCGGCCTCTCCTTCCGCCTATATATTGCCCTCAGGACCAAAACCCTAAGTACCCGATCAAAAATCCACGAAAGAGTCTGTAGCCGCCGTCATCTCCATCCCTAGATCGGGAGGGATCTGAAACTCTTCCCAGCACCCTGCCGGAGAGGGGAATTCACCCTAGAGGCGTTCTTCATCATCATGCAAGCCTCTGGTGTGATGCGTGAGTAGTTCATCTCTGGACTACGGGTCCATGTAGTAGCTAGATGGCTAGTTCTCCTCCTTTGTGCTTTCATGTCTAGATCTTGTGAGCTCCGTTCATGATCAAGATCATCTATTTGTAATTCTGCATGTTGTGTTTGCGGGGATCCGATGGATATTGAGATGCTATTTCAGATTGATTATTGATTCTATCATGTCTTTGTTATTTGTGATCTTGCATGCTTTCCGTTGTTAGTAGCTATCTTGGCCAAGTAGATGCTAGCAACTCTAAGAGTTAGTATTTATGCTCGATAGTGGGTTCATGCCTCTGGTAATCTAGGAAAGTGACAGAAATCTCTAAGGTACTAGATGTGCTGTTGCTACTAGAGAGAAAACAACAATCCTTTGTTCATAAAATAATTATATTGTTTACTTTACACGCAATTCGTAAAGCAATAATATGTTGCTTGCAACTTAATACTGGAGGGGGTTCGGATGATAACCTGAAGGTGGATTATTAGTCATAGATGCAGTTGGATGGCGGTCTATGTATAATGTTGTAATGCCCAATCAAGTTCCAAAAGAGTCAAGATGATTAGTATATGCATGTATTGCTTTCTCGATGTTTGTCAATTGCCCCGCTGTAATTTGTTTATCCAGCATGTTATCTATCTTAAGAAGAGCCACCTCTAATGAACTATGGACCCCGGTCCTTTGTTTTACATACAATCTATAAACTGTTTACTGCTTTGTGTTTACTTTCTGTAAACTATTACTTTCTTCCATTCGATACGTGTAATCCTTTGTTTTCAGTAAAACCGGTGAGATTGACAACCTCATCGCAAGTTGGGGGCAAAGTTTTGTGGTTGTGTTATGCAGGTCTCCACGTTGCTGCTGGCACCGGTAGTGCGCCCTGCCAACGTTCAGCTAGCTACACCTTTGGGGTGTTTCCTTGCTCCTACTGGATTGATAACCTTGGTTTCTTACTGAGGGAAAACTTGCTGTTGTGTTCATCATACCTTCCTCTTGGGGTTTCCCAACGAGCTCGATATATTTGGGCCATCAAGGAGGCAGCTCTCAAAGCACCAACGAGAAAGAATATGAGGGGGAAATGAGAGGCCCTTACTATCTTCTTATATATCCTCGCCATGCCATCCGAAGGGGCACACCTTCTTCATCATTTATTCCCTCTACTTTCCATAAGCTTCCCTCTTCCTATTCGCGATGCATCATTTTTTCACCACCACCCCAAGAATATCTTCATCGCGAAAGTTGTTCTCACCTCTGACACTGATGTGGTCCTCTCACATCGATATATCAGATTCATAGTATCCCCACCCACACACGCCCCATGCCCTACAGGTATGACCCGTCTTTGCTTTGACGTCTTCCGGAGGATGGAAAAAATCATACAAAGAGGACTGGGAAAATTAAATGTTCCTTCTAAAGTACTCCCTCTGTTACAAAATACAAGATCTTTTAGTTTTTATAAAACTAATGTATCTAGACGCCTTTTAGTGCGTAGAAGTAAACCTCTTCAAACCTACACACTAAAAGATGTCTAGATACATTCGTTTCACAAAAGCTAAAACATCTTATATTTGGAACGAAGGGAGTAGTTTGATTATGTAACATCTGAAGTAGTTAGATTATGTCAGTTAAAAAACAATCGGTCAAGTCCCTAGCTGTGGGTACTTTGATTTGCTTGTTTTCAACAGATCTGTGGTTCACATCATCATGGAAAGAGATGTTCTGCTACATGGATACTATATATTTCGATACAAGCTGGGCGAATTGACAGCGATCAAGTTTTTTACACACAGCGCGCGAAGCCACACACTATACTTTCTCGTTCCATTTGAGCGCCATACGCTGGTAAACAGTGAGCTGACATATTGCAGGCCCGAGAGCCAGCTACGACTTTACAGACTTTGAAAGGAAAGCTGCATTAGTTATTTTATCTCTCTAACTCGCAGCTCTTAGCAGTGAGAAGTCTGCTATATTTGTGATCGCTTGTTTCAGAACCACAACATTTGTTTCCAGAATGACTTTCGGACGTCCCATTCATCCAGCTTCGCGAATAGCATATAGCATTGCCACAGTTTCTGCATGAAGTGCATCATAATCTCCAACTTGCTAGCTCCTGCAACAAGTGCAGTTCCTCGGTCATTTCTTATGGTAAAAGCCCAAACCGCCAGATTGGGTAGACTGTTTAAAAGCTCCATCAATATTAGTTTTCAAGAAATCAGATGGAAGGGGAGACATGACCTGTTGCTGAATATGCTTCATCTGTCTTTGGCTCTGGCTTCTCTTTTGGAAGTATGTTTGGTGCAATTCAAAGTATGTCAAGTACGAAGCTCTAGCCAAGCGCAGGGGCAGATCCAGGCCCCGGGCAACCAGGGCCATGGCCCGGGGCGTAGCAGTTTGTCCGGCAATTAGTTTTACAAATCTCAGAACGTTCTGCTTTGATACAGTAGAGAATTATTTTATCAGACAAAAATCTAAATAGAACTAACAAAAAGAATAAAAGTGGTCATGGAACTATATTTTTCGAGATTCACACTGCTCGATTGCAGACACTTTCAGAACAGTATAGCTATGCTGATTAAACTGATGGGAAACACACGGCGAAGACCAAAAAAAAGAGCATAATGGACAACAGAAACCAGTTACATCTATAAGGGTTGAGACAAAATACAAATGATGGCCGTGAGAAAGACATAAAGCATACGCAAATGATGACCGTGAGAAAGACATAAAGCATACGCTGATTGATCTATTGTTCACATAACACAGATATAGTATCTTATACAGGCATGTGCATGGATAATCCGAGCAAAACACAAACTAAAACACAGTGTCACTTAGTAGCTTCACCTGAACACGGAAATGCAGAATTTTTTCACCGGACTCACACACCTACTGGAGATGCACAAACTATCAGTCTTGGGGTGTACAACCGCAGCCGAATAGTACTTCTAAGTAGCCCCAGGCCAAACAGGTTTGGCAAGAAATTCTAGTTATCCCATGAATATACTAACCCTTATCCACAAAAACTGTATACTTGTTCAAAAACAGAGATGTAAGTGCATCCTGTGAAGATCTGCTATGCCAACTAACCAAAACGAAATAATAACAATGAATCACAAATAACAAAACTACAAAGCAATCAAATAGAAGCAATACTTACACTTTAAGACAGTGACGAACTATGCAGATAGAGGCAACTAAATATCCATATACTGGGCTAAAACAAACATAACAATAAGGTGCAGGAAAGTTAAAAAAAACTGACAGAAAATTAAACAATCAGCAATCCATATACAACGTATGATACCTGCGTGAGTAGCCACAAGATGACGTACCATCGACATACGCCTCCGACGATTAGCAACATCTAGTTTAAGCTAACAGAACAAATAAGATAGAGTGCAGTGGCACAAAAAGGAAGTCCTCCGGTTGGTAGGTGGTTTGACTCCAGCTGGGAGTGATAAGCTTAGCGTCCTGAAACAAATGTCGTAAATGATCACATTATCCTGAATCAGATAAGATTTATTTTGATGTAGAAAGTTCCATGCAAGAACTATTTGCTTTCCGACCACAGCAATAAAAAATTGTAGCACTATGTTAACATAAGAATCACTCCGGGACTTTAGGATTTTCACATAATCATATAATTTGGAATCACATGTAATATATGCATTATAGCGTACAGAGGAAAATTTTCAGGCTCCGAGCAACTTTGATTCTATATGGGTGGGCCGTTGATTTGTATCTCTTTCACGCGTCGGCAACAATTATGAACATTGCAAATGTATAGATGGAGCCTTTCTTCAATAGTTCTCTAAACTGATCTATCAATTCAGTGGCATACATACCTTCATTGTTTTTTCCTGAAACCAAAATGGAACTTGAATATTGCTTGTGTAGTAATTTTGTCAGCCGCAAAAATCACAGTAAGAAGAGAATTCTATAAGTCTGTAGTGAGAAGCATATGCTTAATTGGTTACTTTTTTGGCTCATGTAAATATTTGGAAATGCAACTGCAATAACACAGGCCGTCTTGCTTTGTAGAATTGCCTCATTTATGTTGGCTTGTGTGAGTTTGGAATGGTGGATGTAATTGAAGATTTAGACAGGTATATATTTTGCGTTCTCTTATTTTGGCAATATTATTAATGTCTGGTTTACTGATCATTTTGTCAAATCAACTCTTTATAGAGATAAAAAAGGATAAGAGAATGTTGATTTAATCATTATTTGATGTAGATTAAAGCACTTGTACAATAACGGTATTATTAGTGACATAAAACAGAGAATAATAATATATTGCCGAGAGAAGAAGATCCACACATTGTCGCCGGTGATTCAAGTGGCTTATATAGAAGAAAAAGTTAGTAAGTTGAGACAATTCAACATTATATTATGGCAAGATCAAGTAAATCAAATGACTGAAATATCGGAGATGTACCCCCATGGCAACAACAATGAAATACAACTCATATAAGTTTTGCCATATTTCCTGTTACATGTATATCCAAAGAGTCAACAACACATCATAAGAGAGCCCAAAAATATGAATGGTAAGAATTAGAGCATAAACCAGACAAATCATTACCACCATACGGCACAGTAAAAGAAAGACCTGAGGTAGAATCCAACGGAGCATTCAGTACACCAGCCGGCAAAATTGAAGCAAGGGGCAGGTGAAAATCAATAGAACGCTGAGCTCCATGTTCACATAACGTACCTCGTAAGGACCTACAAAAGGCGGAGAAATCAGGTGATACCGACCAGACTGATGAGTGTGTCACCGTGTTCGCGCGGGTTGCATCTCCAGTTTCAGTCAAATTATTTGCCTCGGACTATCCGTGAGGTGGGGAAACTGGAAACTGCGGCAAAATTCCACCGTCTTAGGTTTTTTCGGTACCAACCTTTTGTAAAACAGTCCTTAGTTTCTCAATATTAATTGTCTGTCTGTTATTTGTGTCCAAGTATTTAAACATTTCTCTAGCTCACAATATCTTTGTCAGACAAGTTGCAAAAGTCTGAATATAACAGGATAAGTGCAGAGCTTCAGTTCATATCATTTTAGTACCTTCATGTGAACCTTCTTAGCTTGTTTATCACTGTGATATCGAGTTGTTTATCTGGGACCACTTCATCCATGGATGACCTGTATATTTAGTGAATTAGATCAATATATTATTACACACAAACAAAACTTGGTTTATACGGACATCATAAACAACTTTAACAACAATTAGTAGGCAGTGCAGTATAATATGGACATGGGAGAATAGAGTTGTAGAACAAAGATGTTAATAAATGGAGAGATGATTTTAAAAAGATAGACTAAAAATATGAATGATGTGCTACGTTTCTTCATCCCGTAGTTTGTGTAATTGTTTATCTTGTGCGCATTATGCCTTTTTCTTGCTCGAATGCCATTTCACTGATAGAAGCTTGGAAAAATTACTGGTACCACTGCATATTGTGTGTTTATCATTTATATACTCCCTCTGTCCTAAAATAAGTGACTTGCATTTGTCTAGATTTATATGTATCTTACACTAAAACAAGTCTAGATACATCCGAATTTAGACAAACCCAAGTCACTTATTTTGGGACGGAGGGAGTACTATATCTGAAGTTTTTAGGCAGAACACCAAATCTCTTATTCAGTTGCAAGAAAACAGTATCAGTTAACGTATACAGATTGCCCTGGGTGTCCATTTGTAAGTGAACACACTGCCCTTGATTGCTGAGTTGTGTGTTGGAGTACAAATGTTTTGACAGAGATGATAAGTAATAATTGTTAATTTGTAATTAAGCACTCGCGTGGGCTGTACTTGATTGTGTGTTCTGCACACGTGTAGCAACTACTGGATTATAAATTGTCTGGATGAAGATGATTAGAAATGTGAAAAAGAAAAGATGGCATGTGCATTGGAACCAAGAACCGCCTCATGTGGCATTACATATGTAATATTTTCTTGTGTCACCTTTACTCAGGGCTAGTCTAGAAGGTCTCTCAATCTAATTTGTTGGGTGCTATTTAAGCTGTTGATCTGCTAGGGCAAAAAGGAGGAACTGAAGTACTCCCTCCGTCCAACAAAGGATATCGTAGTGCATGTTTTGCAAAAACAACCTCCTACATCTCCGACCAAACCCTCGTCCCCTCCACTTCCCCTCTGCTTCGTCATCTACTCCGCCGCTCTATCGCCGCCTCATTGCGGGCCACAGTGTTCTCGCACGCGCCCGCACTGCGTAGCTCCCCCACACCCCGGCCTCTCCAATACCCGTGTTGTTCCCCCGCTCCCTCCTCCGGGTCCACTTCCCCATGCCTCCATCCTCTCTCCGTACGTAAATATCATCTCTTTCTCCGGTGATTCGGACGGGTCGGAGTACTCAGGCAGTCAACAACAACAATTGAGTTTGGCACGGTGGATCCTCCACCACGGCTTCTCTTCGGAGCAGCGGTGCTCGACTTGGAGGGCATGGGGACAAGGGGGCGTTGAGATGGTGTTACGGTGCAACGGGGTGGACGAAGCTTCCACCTTGTCCTCCATGTCGGATGGCGGTGCGGCAGTTCCCCATTTCCTGGATGAGCCGAAGGCGGATTCCTAGCTCTTTACTTCGATTCGATTCCACCCTCTGTCAGGTGACAACTTCCACCTAGTGTTCAACTCTTCGGTGCATTCAGTTGCCGTCTGGTGACAATTTTCCTGTTATGTCCACTATAATGATGCTACAGGCTGCTGATTCATGTCCCCTTTCGGTGGTGCATGTTGGGGATATACTTTTCGGGTATACCCATTGCGACTCGCTGACCAGGGTGGCCCACTTCGGGTTCGAGCTTTGCTTCACGGGCGTCCCAGTCAGGGAGAGAAGATGGAAACCCATCCGGCTACGGGAAGGCCTAGAAGACTTACCGACTTAGGCCTGTGTAGTTACTTGTAGTCCAAGATGTACTTTGTAACCGACTCTGTATCATAGCCGGATAGGTCTCTCTTGTAACCCTAGGCCGGATATCTATATAAGCTGTCCTAGGGACCAGCCTTTAGGGCACCCGCAACTTACAACCTCAACTCGCATAGGCGAAACCTCTCTTGTAATCTGTACTTCCGGCTCTGTCGTATTACTGGATTGCTAGCAGGAGTAGGATCTTTCCACCGCTGGCGAATTCGAACCTAGGTAAAGATTGTGTGCTCACCGTCCTGAAATACCGTCGCCTCACACCCCATCTTTCTCCACGCCTCGAGAAACCTCTCTCGGCGTACATATCTTCAATTCGACGACATCACCCCTGGTCGCACTCGCCAAATTCAGCCTCAACGAGGTTGGGTTCCCAAGTGTAAACAAGGCTCATGTTTCTGCATATACAAGCCTAAAGGGTTTGCAACATAGAAAACAAAAAAATTCATATGATATGAACACCTAATTACGCCAAGATCTAATCTAGTAGATGCTAGTAACGATTAATGGGTCATACAGAAAAAATCGCCCTCGAAGACTGAAAGCTTTTAATGAAATTTGATTTCATGGATGATGTAGACGATCACTTTCTTATCTCAAGACCGAGTTGTAGAGAACCGCAAGCAAGCAGCACATCTATGCTCGGGCACACATATAGCTTGAGGATGACTCCCGTACCCTCGATCCAGCGGGGGATCGAAAGCAGAAGATCCGCTGAAGAAAACTACTTAGCCATGGCTCGCGCTAATCCGAAAGCCAATGAGAGGGGAGGGATAGAGCTTGTACTTGAGTGTGTTTTTAGAGGGTGTGAGAGCTCTACTATATAGAGTAGGAGGAGAGGCAGACCCAAGTGATGAGCACGCCCCAAGAGGTGCCTCCACCTCTCCCCTCATCATGTGGGTGGAGCTCCCACTCACTTGCACTCAGGACTCATAATTTTAGTGGGTTTTCTACTCAAAATCCAAGAGTTCCTCTCCCATTAAATGAATACACAATTTTATTTCAGAATTTTGATATTTCTCAATTATTTTAATCAACAAACATTAAAATTTACCTCCCTACATTATTCCAATATCACCCGAAACATTTCCGCGGTGTCACCCGAAACAATTTCGGTGTTTCTCGAAATAATAGTACTCGAAACAATTACGATGCTTGCTAAACTTTTTCTTCAACATACATTATCTTCTGAAAAGCGTCAATGAGCCTTAAGTGTGTCACTCTATGGTTCGTGAATAATGTGTACATGATTGAGACACCTCTTCAATCAATAATCAACGACGGGACCTGGAGATCCGTACTAACTACCACACATTCAACGACGACTCTTGTGATCATGTGAACCATTAACGTCGTACTAATTCCTTTTGTCTCACGATATTTTACTTGTCCAAGATCCAATCATAGGTATCAACCATACCCTAGTTTGATCTCGTTACCGGCAAGTACTCTTTACTCGTTTTGTGATACAACATCCTTGTGACCTAGTCACATGCTTGCAAGCGGTGTTGATGTGAAATCATCGAGAGGGCCCAGAGTATATCTCTCCATCATCTGGATGGACAAATCTCATTCTTGATTCATGATCCTCAACTAATACTTTCAGAGAACCCAACAGCACCTTTACAGTCACCCTGTTAATGTGTGATGTTTGATGCCATCAAAATACTCCTCCAGAATTAGTGATTGACATAATCTCATGGTCTAAGGATTAGGGTTATTTTATATGTGTTTGATATATCAATGTAAACTTAATGACTATATCGTTATTTCTATACCTACTTCGGTTGTATGTTCATCATATCATTCTTCTAATAATATAATCTTGTTATTAACAACATCCAATGTTCATTATCAGGAAATCTTGATCATCAGTTAATCAACAAGCTAGTTAAATGAGAGGCATAACTAGGAACTCTGGTCTGTTTATTAAACACACATGTATTAATATTTCCAATTAATACAATTCTATCATGAGAAATAAACATTTATCATAAATATGGAATAAAATAATAACCATTTTATTATTGCCTCTCGGGCATATTCCCTTAAGTCTCCCACTTGCACTAGAGTCAATAGTCTAGTTGATACTTGCGCATTTAACACCTATGGCTTTCCGGTGTTATTCATACGCGTTACTTGTGGTAAACCTAATCTCCACATCTGGTGCTTTTAGGTCCATGTCTATTTGCATGTCTTTGTGTCTCTATGCATCACTCATTCTTAAATGACATGGCATTGTATAAATTTAGTCCTTTGGTGAGACCTTAGTTCCTTGAGGTTAAAACATGTTGATAGTATTATCGTACAATATATCTTCATAGTATTAGCCTCCCTATAATTACACCTAGTTTGATAACAAACTTCTTGACAGAAATGTCCTCCTTAGCTGCTACTAGAGCAGTCATATACTCAGCATTTGTTATAGTATCCATCACAATATCTTTAACTTTGGAATTCATCCAAATCCATCATGGAATTTCCTTCCATTATATTGTGCCACCTTAACCCATAACCTAAAATGAGATAAACTTAGTTTGTTTCTTGTGACAAAACTAGTACGAATGTAACACTTTACAATGAACTATTTGTCACCTCTACATACTGAGCATATTCTTAGTTCTTCTAAAGTTTATAAGAATATCTTTACTATCGTCCAATGATCATCTTATGAGTCACCCTGGTATCTGCTCATAACATTTAGAGCATAGGACATATATGGATCTGTACATATCATGGTATGATTGATCAAGATATTCCCGTGATTTCACTCACCAAGTGTCAAAACACTTGATCTTGTTTCAATCTCTTCCATGAGGCAAGAACCTTTCTTGTTGTTTCCATATTGATCTTTATTCAATATTTCATCTACGTACTTTTGGCACAACCATATGAGCAAATAAATCTATCCATATAGACATTGATGCATAATATTCTGTTTTTTCCTAAATCTTTTGTAGAAATCTAATTTTAATTAAATTATTAATCCGCGTCAATAAAAGATACATCATTTCTAATTAACAATATGTCTTCTACGTAATGTATTAGAAATGTGTCTTAGTGCTCCTACTTAATTTCTTATAAATGCAAGCATCTTCATCGTCTCTGATGAAACTTAACCTTTTAACAATTTTTATCATGGTGAAGATTCCAACTCTGTGATGCTTACTTAAACAAATAAAGTTTGCATATCCTTTTAGCATCCTTTGAATTAATAAAACCCTTTGGACCGTGTCACGTACATGTCCTAGGTAATCATTCTATTAGAAGAACGTTGTTTTGTTTGTTCAACTACTATATTCAAAAATTGACATATGTACTGGTTGCTACACTAATCCATCTAGACTAAATACCGCTATAAAATATCGAATCTTGTCATAGTCAACTCATTCAACATTGTCATAAACTCTTTTCTGACATGTCGACTATTTCATAAATGTGAAATATCCATGTCTGTTTTTTTATAGATCTAGATACGACCAAGAGGCTTAATGCCTTCTAGAGGGTCTTCCAAGTTCGGAAACTTGGTTTCTCGTATATAGAACTATCACAGATTTTATGGCTTCTAGCCATTTGATGGATTCAAGGCCCATCATCCCATCTTTGCATCCAGTCGGTTCATCATTGTCAAAACAATAGTTTGTTTTTCAGATCTTATTATTTGATTGTTACTCGACCCACACGGTTCGACATGCACTCAAATCTCCGAGATCATGACCTGCGAGAAGAAGAGACAATCCTAGTTCGTTCAAGAAGCTCCAACACATACTCCTCCTATGAGAGGATGAGAAAATCCTAGATGCGCTTGAATGAGATGCATAGAAAATATTGAAGATTGGCCATGTCGGTCATACTGAACTATGTACGAAGAGAGGCAATCAAACTATGCAATAAAGTCACCAAAGATGCAATCAATATAATGTCATCCACACAGAGCAAAATATAAGCCATGACGGAGCCGCGATGATATATGAACAAAGAGATGTTAGACTTAGAGCCAGCGAACCCAAGAGATGCGATGTAGGCGGAAAACCATTGAAACCATGCCTAAGGTGCCTTTTTAATCCATAAAGGGATTTGTTGAGGTGGCACACCATGTCAGGATAATTGGGTTTAATGAAACCTGAAGGCTGATGAGCATAAACTGCTCAGTGAGAGTACCATCGAGAAACGTGTAGTATGATCCAAATTTATTAAGGAGGCTAACTTGTGACGAGCGAAGCGAGGCCTATCACCAGAAGGTCGTTGAAGACCTAGGTTTCCACCGCTACATATACCTCCTGTAAGCTGCTGGCTAGGATAAGTTGTATTTGTGTAATCCCGGGCGTTGTGTAAACACTCCCCACTATAGTGAAGTTTCGCTGGCTAGCGTCCGTGGTTTTTTCTCTCTTTGTTGGAGAGGTTTTTCCACGTTAAATCTGTATCCCCTTACTGTGATTTGCTTTTCGTTCTTTGTTATCTTCTTGTCATGCTTATAACAAAACACATTTCTTGACATCAAGTTGATGAATAGGCCGGTCGCTAGAAAGTACAAGATTAAACACTATGCGTATAGTGGCAGGCTTGACAACCGGACTAAAAGTCTCATCAAAATCAATACCTTCGCCCCTAAGTAAATCCACGCAAGACCCATCGAGCTTTTTATCGATCCATAGAACCATCAGACTTTATCTTGTGATGGTAGATCCACTTGCATGTAACAATGTTAGAATTGCAAGGTGGATCAACGAGGTCTGAAGTATTTTTGAAGAGGAGGGAACTGTACGCGTCAACCATAGCAGAGTGCCAGTTTGGGTCCTTGAGCATGCCACGATGAGTCTCCAATATTGGAGATAAACCGTCAATGTCAAGATCAAATATCGTCTTTGGCCGCACTATATTGTACTTGGCATAGGTGACCATGGTGTGAGATGGTGGCGGTGGCGGAGCACACTGATGGTGAACCTGGGGAGGGACAATAGGATGTAGGCCCGCTGCAGAATCTTTGGTGGGAGACGAACCCGCTGTAGACTGCCAGGCGCTCATGGCTGAGCCCATGGCAGGCTATCGGTCAGTGACAACACGACCCATGGAAGCGCACGCAGCGAGAGTCCCCATGGAAAGCACGATGAATGGTGTTTACATCATTGACTAATCCAAGTTCTGCAAAAATCATATGTATCCAAAGAAGGAGTAGTTGACGGTGAAGACACGGGAGGCATGAAGGGAAAGGAAGACTCGTCGAAAACAACATGTCGAGATATGCTGATCTTTTGGGAAGAGCGATCGAGGCACGGGTAGCTACTATGGTTGGATGGGTACCCTAGGAACATGTAGGACACATAGCGCAGCGCAAGTTTGTGCAGTGCAACGGCTGTGGTGTTGGAGTAACAAAGGCATCCGAAAACCCGAAGATCAGCATATGAGGGATCCGAACCATAAAGAATGTGATGCAATTTTAAATAGCTTTGGATGGTAGCCGATTATGTAAAATAAAGACAGTGTTGAGAGCTTCAACCTAGTAACATGGTGGCATGCTACCTTGGATCAAAAGGGTGCGACTATTGTTGTTGAGAGTGCGAATAAACCATTTTGCTTTACCGTTTTGTTGCGAGGTATAGGGACATAAAAAGCGAAGTGCAATTCCATGTGTTTCGCATAACGAATAGGGAAAGAAATTATCGAAATCACGACCATTATCACATTGGATAGTATGCAGGTGCGCTTGGAATCCGTGTTATAGACAACACATGAAGATAGGACAAGTGGGGAAGGCTTTTGATTTAGACAGAAGTGGAAAGACCCAAGAATATTGAGTAAGATCATCGAGACAAACAATATAATACTTAAAACCAGAAATACTCTCAATAGGAAATGTTCACAAATCACAATGAATAAGCTGAAAAGGTGTTGTACTTACATGATTTGATGAATAAAAGGGAAGGTAGACATGGTGACCTAGTTGACAAGCATGACAGAAGCTAGTCTTAATTTTATTATTTTCTCTAGGGATAACCGAGGAGCGACCAAGGAATCCATGATACCGACCAGGCTATCCAAGATAACGGTGCCACAATGCCGAATCAGCAATGAAGAGTGCATGTGGAGGACTCGAGGAGGTGGTGCATACCGGGTAGAGAGCACAAGAGCTATTAGATCCGAGAATCTCTGTCTTGGTTGGAAGATCCTTCATAGAAAAAACAAAAGGGTCAAATTCGACCAAAACACGATTATCAATGGTGAACTGACGAATGAACAACATAGTTTTTACAATGTTAGGTGCAACTAATACGTTACAAAAATAAAGAGGACGGGAAGAAGTGGAAATAGGGAAACGTGCATGACCGGTAGCAGTGATTGGAAGAGAAGAACTATTATGGACAATGACAACACGAGATGGCGAAGAAGGAGAAGACACAGAGGTGAGCATACCAGGATCATACGCAAGTGGGAGGAGGTGCCTGTGTTCATGACCCATTCTATGGGAGGTGCTTGCAACCCCATTGTTTGGAACTGGTTCATGAGTGCATCTTGATCCCATGATCCCGCCGAAGATGACGGTGAAGGCGGCGTGATTCCATAGATGTAGGATAGCCATAGCCGTATGGTGACGGAGTGGGCATCGCCAATGCTGTAGGTCCCCTTTGGTAGGTCGTAGGGCTCCTGTGCATAGAATGACTACGGAGAGGGGTTGTGGCACAGTGTGTAGGACTGCAGGCAGCCAAGCACGCTTTGGCCATATGGCCACATCTAGGTAGCCCCATTTCAAGGAAGCGAAGGAGTCAGCCCGGTCGATGGAGTGATCGCTGAACTTGATTGGTCCTTGGCGAGTACGATCGTGGATCCTTGTTGATGCAGCTGCTTCTTTTTCTTCCCTTTGCCAGTGTTACTCGTGTTGGAGATGAGAACCATGCTGACGTTGCGAGAACGACGATTCTTGCGCTTCATCTCTTGAAGCGCCAACATTGAGCAACACTGGAGGAAGGAGGGGGCTACACCATCAGGGAGATGAGATCGGCCATGGCAGCGTACTTCTCGAAGAGTCCGTTTAGCTAGTGGATCATATGTGTGACACCGAGATCAGCTAGGCTATCTACGAGTGACTTCAAATTTTGCGGGTACTTGGTCATGCTCATGTCACCCATGCGGAGTTCACCAAGCTCGGTGGACAGGTGGAGCTAGAAATTTCTTTTGTGATCGTTGAAGAGGCTGTTGGAGGAGGTCTAAAGTTCCACGGCAGGAGGATCTTTGCCCGGGGTTATGATGGAGCTGAGTATCCCGAGCGAGACGGACCCTGTGCACCATTAATGGTGGACGTCGACATCAAGGGAGAGCTCAATGGGGACATGGCCCTTGATGGAGTTGAGGCCCATCGCCTTTGCATGCAGGGAGGACATGGTGAAGTGCCACACGCCCCGTCCTGAGGTTTCGGTGAACATCAGCTTGTCCTAGGCGAGCTTGTCCTCTGTAACACCCTCTAATCGGACCTATGCAGATTTTAGCGACTCCCGCCAAACTCGCATAGAAATGATTCAAGGATGCCCACCAAGCACTTGCTTGCAGGTGGAAAACAAAGTAATACCATTACAGAATAGTTCACGATGGACCCACAAGAACATATATATACAACAATGACTCAACAAGTCAAGAATACAAATATACAATACAAAGATCCAAATCATCTTGAAAACGATACAACACCCAAGTACGGATAAGATGCAAATTGGACTAAGAGTCCGGAAGAATAACCAATGGCATCCATAACCCTACCCATGCCAAGATGGAAGGGTAACCTTGCTAACATCGTCGAACTTATACCTGTCAAATACAAAGGGGTGCTGACAAAGGACAAAAGGAAAAAGGGAGCGGTCAGTACTAAGACCAGTACACGACGAGTCTTAGAATTCGGTGGCTCTCACCTACATAGGTATGGTGGACTGAAGCGGTAGCAAAGCATGCACTAAACAACCTATAGAGACTTGATACACCTATTGGCTATCAGAGAGGGGTAAGAAAGACCTATTTGGAACAAACCTAATACGAACACCAAACATACCCATCCTGGTATCTCCCCTCGAGACCGAAACAAGGAAGTCCTTCCAAGGAAACTCTCACAGTTGGTAGTTTTATTCATTCATTCCATGGTGGTTATCCAACTTACTAGTCATGTCAAATCCATGTCAAATTATAACAGTAATTCTTTAGTGCAAGTTGGCTATGATCGAGAAACTGTGCTCCAAGTCGTCCATAACCGCGGACACGGCTTTTCGAAAATATTTAAATCTGCAGGGGTGCACCAAAGTATCCACACACACTTCCACCCTCGTTTGCCAGATCAGGTAGGTGCAAGATCAAGTAACATACACTCATAAGTATGTCGGCGGGGCTTCAGACACGATGTTTCCCAAACCCAAAGCAAGTACATGAGGGCCACCCCACTAAGCTACCCGCAACAAAGTCGGTCTGCTCCGAGACGGACCCAGGGTTTGTGTCCATAGCTGTAAACGACTAGGAACCCAAAAGTGTGACTGGGACGATACCACGAAAACATTCCACATTTGTTCCTAAATAGTACAGTAGTAAACCACTCCTCAAGCAACGGTAGTAAATAAAGCAGTAAAACATGGCATAAGTATAGGATAGTAATAACGCCCAAACTAGTTTGTGGCCCCTAGCACAATACTTTGAAATCCAGTAGTAAGCCGATAGGGGTTCGCATGCACCCCACATGTGGTTAGCGCACTCGGTCTCGGAACAGGTGTCAAGAACTCGGGTCCTAGGTGGACATAAGTGGGCGGGACAAGAGCCAGATCTCAGCTATTACCCACCAATGCCTCTTCATTAATTATATGTACTTCCAACATTTAATTATGAAGTGATACGTGGAACCATGATTATATCCACCATTACGCATGTGCCAACCCCCAACAACGGTGGAACTCGACGACTCGAACCAACACCTGAGCAAGCAACTATGACTCGCAATAGGAGGTGTCCAAACATCATGCAATAAGAGGTGTCCAAGGCAATATAGGCTACATGGAATATAAATGGTACGGGAACTAAAGCATCGCAACATGGATAGCAATAGATCAACATGAGGAAATAAATACTATAAATGCAAAATAGGTAGAAAGGGGGAGAATGCTCGCTTGGGAAACATTGCCGAAGATACAACCGAAGAACGGTTTGAAGCTTGCATCAACTCAACGACCTAATCCGTGATGAAGCAAAGCACTAAAAGAAACACCGGATGTACTATTTAATACTATGGCAGAAGATCCGGCATGTTCATATAGGATTTGTGACATGGCAAAGATGCGATACAACTAGGAAATATTAAGCGAAATCGGGATCCTGACAATTAATTAGAAGGTTCATGTTGTTTAGGTACCCCACAATTTAATTGTTGTATTATCAAGGCAAAACATGGCATCGGTTCACTACGCAAGTTTAAATGGAGTCGAGATAAGAAAAATATAGCCCGCATATATACTCTATATTTAATTATGAGGTGAATCGACAAAGTACCCCCAACCCACAAAATATGTATGCAAGCATGTACAAATGATGCAACAAGGTAGATAGATGGAAATTTATAAAATAGGGCTTTCGAAGGGGTCACACATTTGGGTTTAGCACTGATAGTCTTGGAGTTCAACGGGGTTCGGGTTCGGTCTCGATCTTCAGACTCCGGAATCGGGGTCTTCAGGTCCGTGAGGGAGAACTTGGTGTTCCGTGATGGAGAGCTTCGAGTTCACCATTGGCGAGTTTGGGCTCCGGCGCTGTGTGTCGATGTAGACGAATCTTTGGGTACTGACTTCATTGTCGATGGCAGACTTGAATAGATGGCACCGTGTTCGATATGGTCCCCCGGTTTTGGCTTCGCACACCAGGCATCAAAGATCTTGGCGTCGGTAGATCTTGGAAGCGACACAAATTCTGTCTGGAAGACGATGGACATGCTGGACTTTGTCGTAAATGTACTATGTAGCGGAACATGTCTCTTCGACCTGTGGTATGGGGCAACATTATCACCACAGCATCCCCGCATGTGGCATCCCGCTAAAACCACTACTAGAAAATCACGGTGTTTTTGTGCATTGCATCATCATGACCGCATGCTCATGTCATCATGCCACCTTGCATTTGAGCATCGTCATGTCATTATGCATGATTTGTCTAAAACTATTTTCTAAAAGCCTATATTTGTTTTCTAAATATCCCCTGTCTTTATTTCAAATTAAAACCCCGACCTTGTTCAAATATTTTGTTTTGTCTAAAAACTATTTACAAAAGGCTTTTAAAATAAAACAGTAATTTAATAAAAATAAATTTTTTTTGGGAGGCGGTTGACTAGGTAAGCCCAAAGGCCAGCCCAGCCGGCCACCTACTACCCAGAACTAAATCAATCCTAGCCTAACCCTCACCGACAACTCCCACCGCCGCCACCTGCCTCCACCCCTCCACCTCACTCCCTCCACTCGCAGCGCGCCACGTCACCCCGCACCCCACACTCCCTCTCACCCGACACACACACGCACACCCACGCACATGACACGCACGCCCCAGCGCCCACCTCACCAAGCCGCACACCAACCCCCCACGTCGCTCTCTCACCCGACACCACCTACCCCCTCCTTTCCCGCCTCCCGCACGCCATCCACCACCTGGGCGCGCAGCCCCAGGCCTCCCACCTGCCGCCCCGACCGCGTCGCCCCTGGCCCCAATCCCCATCCACTTCCACCAACCGCCCCGCACCCCATCTCCCACTCCCCGACGGTCTCGCCCCCTCGAGCTCGCCGCCTCCCGGCGCGGCACCGCATCTCCGCCGTGTCCCTCCTTCCCGTCACCTCCATCTCTGCAACCTCCACCTTGCCGCCCGCCCGAGGGCGCCCCCTCTTCCCCTGCGTCCCCCGCTTCCACCGCCGGGCGCTGGCCTCTCTCCTTCCTCTCTCCGGCGACCGTGACCTCGGTCCCCGCCTCCCCATCAAGCGAAGCTCGCCGCCGTCCGAGCGACCGCGCCGCCACAATCTTCTCCGTGCTGCTGGGGCCCCTCTGCCGTTCTCCCTCACCCCCGCAAGCAAGCCTCTGTGGGCGCCCTTCACCCCATCGACCCCGTGCATCGGCGTCTCCCCTGCTCATCTCCGCGCCTCCGAGCTCCCCGGTCGTGGCCTCCCTCCTCCTCACTGGCCGACGCCGCCTGCGGCCTCCTCGCCCCTGGTGGTTGCTCGCTCCTCATCAAGCCAGCAAGTTCCGACCCCGCCATGGCCGCATGTAGGTGCTCCCGGCCGCGCCTCCCTGCAGGCCTGCATCTGTCTACCCTCGAGCCCTGCGTGCTCGGCTCCATCTACGCCTTTGGTCACCGCCCCCCTTGTGTGTGCGCCCCTAGATGCTCGGGCACATACCTGTTTCGGTGCCTTTTGTTTTTGGGTAGACCCCGGGAGACCCCGATGCCTAGTTATCATGAAGAAAACAAGATCCCGAGGGCCTCGACATGATCTTCTAAGCCGCCATCGTTTGAGGATGTCAAAGCACCCAGGATGACACATGGATATGTACCGAGAAGGCACCCAAGTCCGACACCGACCATCGGCGTCGAACCCGAGTTCGGCACCGGTGCCAAGTTCTTCGAGATGGATCGACACGATCTACGTCATGGGACACCAAGACCTACCTCCTAGAACTCGAAGTCGGAACCACCAAGACCTTCGCCGTGGAAACCCCAAGATCTTCGATGTGGAACCACAAGGCCTACTACGCGGCCCTGAAGACCGATCCCTTGGAACCCCAAGATCACCACCCCGGATGCCAAGGTCGCCGACACGGAATGTCAAGTCCTTCTTCCCGGAACGCCAAGCTCTCCTTCCATTGACCAAGACCGATCCCGCTGACCCCGTCGAACCCCGAGACTGGACCCCAAACCCCCGAAACCCAAGATCTTCCGAACCCAGATGTGTGACCCTGAGCCTCTATTTTTATAATATGACATATACCTGTCGCGTCATTAAATCATCATGCTTGCATACATGTCATCTGGTGGGTTGGGTTAAATAGTCGATTCACCTAAATTAAATATGGAGTCCATATGTGGGCTATTCTAGTCTTATTCCGGACTCCATTTAAATTTGTGTAGAGAACCGATGCCATGTTTTGTCTTGCTAATCCAACATTTAAATTGCGGGGATTCTAAATAACTTGAACCGTGTAATTAATTGTCGGGACCCCGGTTCGGCTTAATACTGCCTAATTGCATCGCATCTGCATCATATCATAATCATGCTGGATCTTTTGCCGTAGTATTAAATATTGCATCCGGTGTTTCTGCTAGAGTTTGCTTCTTCGCGGATTAGGCCGATGATTTGATGCGAGTATCGACAAGTTCTCCGGATATGTACCGTCGACAATGTTTCCCAGGCGAGCATCCTCCCCCTTTCTACCTATTTTGCATTTATAGTCTTTATTTCCTCCCGTTGATCTATTTCTATCCGTGTCGCGATGCTTTAGTTTCCGTGCACCAGTTATATCCCGTGCAGCCTTTATATTGCCATGGACACTTCCTAATACCTGTTGTTTGGTAGATAGCTGGCCTTGCGAGTCGTAGTTGCTTGCTCAGGTGCGATCTCGTGTTGTCGAGTACCACAGTTGTTGGAATGCTGAAAGATGTTTGTGGTGAAGATGATCACGTCTTTAATTACAACTATTAAACTACTATGATAACTAATGAAAGAGGCACCGGTGGGCAATATATGCTATTTGGTTTTTATGTCCACTTGTGTCCCGTAGGCCCCGAGTACTTGATACCTGTTCCTTGACTATCGCACTATCCGCATATGGGACCATGAATCCCCTTAGCCAGAGATTGATTCATTCTTATTTCTTGGGGCCACAAAGTAGTTTGGGGCTTTATTACTATCCTGTACTTATGCCATGCTTTACCGCTTTATTTAAGATTGTGCATGGAGCACCTGTACTGTTTTGGATCGTGCCACGTTTTCGCGGTATCGACAAGCCCAGTCACACTTTTGGGTTCCCAGTCATTTACAGCCGTCGTCACAAACCCTGGGTCCGTTCTAGAGCTGGCGAACTTCGTTGCGAGTAGCTTAGTGGGGTGGCCCCCTAAAATATTTATGAATCCTGTGATTGCTTTGTCATGAAAGCCTCGTTGGGTTTTGATTTGGTTTTTCCGAGGTTGATCGTGTGTGTGTTGCTATTTGTGCACCCCTGCAGGGTAAATCTTTCTGAAAGCCGTGTCCGCGGTTATGGACGACTTGGAGCACAGTATCTCGATCATAGACAAGCATAACTAAAGTAGTGCTATAAATTTGACTTAATATGTGACTAGTAATCAGCTCAAGTATAACGGAATGGATATTAAAAATGCCAACAGCTGGTGGATCTGGGTTGTATCGAGTCATGTTATACCTGCCTAGTAAGTATTGCAACTCCAATGGAATGAAATAAAAGTGCCAACAGCTGCTGGGTTTGGGATGTCACATGCTAATTGTATCTGACTGGTAAGTACTGCAACTACCACTGAGTGGTTAACTAAAACTGCCCACTACTTATGCTTTAGGATGACTCCTGCTATCTATATCTGACTAGTAAGTGCTTCAACTATAATGGAATGAATAAAAGTGCCTACTGTGTGAGTTCCTCGGTTTGACTTCCTCGTTTGGTTTCGAGGGGGAATACCAGGATGGGTATGATTGGTGTTAGTATTAGGTTGGATCCGAATAGGTATTTCTTATCTCTCTCTAATAGCCGCCAGTTTTCTGAGTCTCTATAGGTTGTTTAGTGCTGCTGCGCTGCCGCTTCAGTCCACCATACCTATGTAGGCGAGAGCCGCTGAATTCTAGCCTCGCTGTGTACTGGCCTCAGTACTGACGCTCCTCTTTTCCCTTTGCCCTTTGTCGGCACCCCTTTTGTTTTAGCAGGTTTGAGATCGACGTCGTTAGCAGGGTTACCCTTCTGGCTTGGCCTGGGCAGGGTTATGGACGCCATTGGTTATTCTTCAGGGCTCTTAGCCCCATTTGCATCTTGTCCGTAGTCGGACGCTCTATTGTTTTCAAGGTGATTTGGATCTTTGTATTGTATATCTGTATTCTTGACTCGTTGAGTCATTGTTGTATATATATATATGTTCTGTGGGTCCCATCAAGGACTGTTGTGTAATGGTATTACTTTGTTTTCCACCCGCACAAAAGTGCCTGGTGGGCGTCCTTGAATCGTTTCTATGCGAGTTTGGCGGAAAGGGATAAAACTTGCATAGGGACGATTCGAGGGTGCTATAGAGTGGTATTAGAGCTCAGCAGTTGCGATACCCCACAGGTCCAGGCTGTAGGATAACCTAGCTAACGGACGGTTTAGAGTGTCAAAACTAGTTTGAAAAATCGGTTGGATAGATCTGATTAGGTCTGCTTTTACTCCTTATCCTCTGCTATTCTCCTCTTACCTCTACGTGTTTTGAATCTACTCTTTTATCTTCTCTTCGAGTCCAGGAATTCTCGTGGTTGGGTTTCCGTCGTACCTTCAGGGTTTCGCTTCCTCCTTTGGTAACGGTGCTTCTACATCCGGTCTTCATGCTATCTGAGGAATCCTTCATTTGTTGGACTTCCTGTTGTTCCTCCTTTGTGCCTTCCGGTGGTTTCCGACGCGACGACATCATGTACGCCAGATCCGATGCAGAGTCTGCATCCCTCCTTGTTTCTGAACCTCGCTTGTCGAGATCTTCCGTTTGATTCTAAGAGTTGGTTGCATAATTCTCCTATTCATGTGCAGAGTAATGGTTTGGGTGCGCGATGGACTGATCACCATCCGACTACTCTTATCATTCGCTCTTGTACATCGAATCGGTGAACCCAGCAATTTTACTCCGTCCCTGGAAGTTAGGGGTGGCTTTATCTTCTGGTACCTCTACCTTCGCCCTTTGTTCCCGGAGTGTTCTCTCGACGATCACGGACAACGACCTCTTGTTAGTGGTGTCGCGAGGATCTACACGAAGCGAGAAGATTCAGATCTCTGACCTTCTCCCGGTACCATGAGGCAGATCTCGAGGGCGAGATCCCTTGTTAGTGGTGTCGAATTGTGGCATCCCGCTAAAACCACTACTAGAAAATCGCGGTGTTTTCGTGCATTGCATCATCATGACCGCATGCTCATGTCATCATGCCACCTTGCATTTGAGCATCGTCATGTCATTATGCATGGTGTGTCTAAAACTATTTTCTAAAAGCCTATATTTGTTTTCTAAATATCCCCTGTCTTTATTTCAAATTAAAACCCCGGCCTTGTTCGAATATTTTGTTTTGTCTAAAAACTATTTACAAAAGGCTTTTAAAATAAAACAGTAATTTAATAAAAATAAAATGTTTTTTTTGGGAGGCGGTTGACTAGGTAAGCCCAAAGGCCAGCCCAGCCGGCCACCTACTACCTAGAACTAAATCAACCCTAGCCTAACCCTCACCGACAACTCCCATCGCCGCCACCTGCCTCCACCCCTCTACCTCACTCCCTCCACTCGCAGCGTGCCACGTCACCCCGCACCCCGCACTCCCTCTCACCCAACACACACACGCACACCCACGCACACGACACGCACGCCCCAGCACCCACCTCACCAAGCCGCACACCACCCCCCCACGTCGGTCTCTCACCCCGACGTCACCTACCCCCTCCTTTCCCGCCTCCCGCACGCCATCCACCACCTGGGCGCGCAGCCCCAGGCCCCCCACCTGCCGCCCTGACCGAGTCGCCCCTGGCCCCAATCCCCATACACTTCCACCAACCGCCCTGCACCCCATCTCCCACTCCCCGACGGTCCCGCCCCCTCGAGCTCGCCGCCTCCCGGCGCGGCACCGCATCTCCGTCGTGTCCCTCCTTCCCGTCACCTCCGCCTCTACAACCTCCACCTTGCCGTCCGCCCGAGGGCGCCCCCTCTTCCCCTGCGTCCTCCGCTTCCACCGTCGGGCGCTGGCCCCTCTCCTTCCTCTCTCCGGCGACCGTGACCTCGGTCCCCGCCTCCCCATCAAGCGAAGCTCGCCGCCGTCCGAGCGACCGTTCAACCACAATCTTCTACGTGCTGCTGGGGGCCCTCTGTCGTTCTCCCTCACCCCCGCAAGCAAGCCTCTGTGGGCGCCCTTCACCCCATCGACCCCGCGCACCGGCGTCTCCCCTTCTCATCTTCGCGCCTCCGAGCTCCTCGGCCGTGGCCTCCCTCCTCCTCACCGGCCGACGCCGCCCGCGGCCTCCTCGCCCCTGGTGGTTGCTCGCTCCCCATCAAGCCGGCAAGTTCCGACCCCGCCATGGCCGCATGTAGGTGCTCCTGGCCGCGCCTCCCTGCGGGCCTGCATCCGTCTACCCTCGAGCCTGCGTGCTCGGCTCCATCTACGCCTTCGGTCACCGCCCTCCTTGTGTGTGCGCCCTTGGATGCTCGGGCACATACATATTTTGGTGCCTTTTGTTTTTGGGTAGACCTCGGGAGACCCCGATGCCTAGTTATCGTGAAGAAAACAAGATCCCGAGGGCCTCGACATGATCTTCTATGCCACCATCGTTTGAGGATGTCAAAGCACCCAGGATGACACATGGATATGTACCGAGAAGGCACCCAAGTCCAACACCGACCATCAGCGTCAAACCCGAGTTCGGCACCGGTGCCAAGTTCTTCGAGATGGATCGACACGATCTACATCATGGGACACCAAGACCTACCTCCTGGAACTCGAAGTCGGAACCTCCAAACCTTCGCCGCGAAAACCCCAAGATCTTCGATGTGGAACCACAAGGCCTACTACACGACCCTGAAGACCGATCCCTCGGAACGCCAAGATCACCACCCCGGACGCCAAGGTCGCCGACACGGAACGCCAAGTCCTTCTTCCCGGAACGCCAAGCTCTCCTTCCGTTGCCCAAGAGCGATCCTGCTGACCCTGTTGAACCCCGAGATCGGACCCCGAACCCCCGAAACCCAAGATCTTCCAAACACAGATGTGTGACCCTAAGCCTCTATTTTTATAATATGACATATACATGTCGCGTCATTAAATCATCATGCTTGCATACATGTCATCTGGTGGGTCGGGTTAAATAGTCGATTCACCTAAATTAAATATGGAGTCCATATGCGGGCTATTCTAGTCTTATTCCGGACTCCATTTAAATTTGTGTAGAGAACTGATGCCATGTTTTGTCTTGCTAATCCAACATTTAAATTGCGGGGGTTCTAAATAACTTGAACCGTGTAATTAATTGTCGGGACCCCGGTTCCGCTTAATACTGCCTAATTGCATCGCATCTGCATCATATCATAATCATGCCGGATCTTTTGCCATAGTATTAAATATTGCATCCGGTGTTTCTGCTAGAGTTTGCTTCTTCGCGGATTAGGCCAATGAGTTGATGTGAGTATCGACAAGTTCTCCAGATATGTATCGTCGGCAATGTTTCCCAGGCGAGCATCCTCCCTCCTTTCTACCTATTTCGCATTTATAGTCTTTATTTCCTCCTGTTGATCTATTTCTATCCGTGTCGTGATGCTTTAGTTTCCGTGCACCAGTTATATCCCGTGCAGCCTCTATATTGCCATGGACACTTCCTAATACCTGTTGTTTGGTAGATAGATGGCCTTGCGAGTCGTAGTTGCTTGCTCAGGTGCGATCTCGTGTTGTCGAGTACCACAGTTGTTGGAATGCTGGAAGATGTTTGTGGTGAAGATGATCACGTCTTTAATTACAACTATTAAACTACTATGATAACTAATGAAAGAGGCACCGGTGGGCAATATATGCTATTTGGTTTTTATGTCCACTTGTGTCCCGTAGGCCCCGAGTACTTGATACCTGTTCCTTGACTATCGCACTATCCGCATATGGGACCATGAATCCCCTTAGCCAGAGCTTGATTCATTCTTATTTCTTGGGGCCACAAAGTAGTTTGGGGCTTTATTACTATCCTGTACTTATGCCATGCTTTACCGCTTTATTTTAGATTGTGTGTGGAGCACCTGTACTGTTTTGGATCGTGCCACGTTTTCGCAGTATCGACAAGCCCAGTCACACTTTCGGGTTCCCAGTCGTTTACAGCCGTCGTCACAAACCCTAGGTCCGTTCCAGAGCCGTCCAACTTCGTTGTGGGTAGCTTAGTGGGGTGGACCCCTGAAATATTTATGAATCCTGTGATTGCTTTGTCGTGAAAGCCTCGTTGGGTTTTGATTTGGTTTTTCCGAGGTTGATCGTGTGTGTGTTGCTATTTGTGCACCCCTGCAGGGTAAATCTTTCTGAAAGCCGTGTCCACGGTTATGGACGACTTGGAGCATAGTATCTCGATCATAGACAAGCATGACTAAAGTAGTGCTATAAATTTGACTTAATATGTGATTAGTAATTAGCTCAAGTATAACAGAATGGATATTAAAAATGCCAATAGCTGGTGGATCTGGGTTGTATCGTGTCATGTTATACCTGCCTAGTAAGTATTGCAACTCCAATGGAATGAAATAAAAGTGCCAACAGCTGCTGGGTTTGGGATGTCACATGCTAATTGTATCTGACTAGTAAGTACTGCAACTACCACTGAGTGGTTAACTAAAACTACCCACTACTTATGCTTCAGGATGACTCCTGCTATCTATATCTGACTAGTAAGTGCTTCAACTATAATGGAATGAATAAAACTGCCAACTGTGTGAGTTCCTCGGTTTGACTTCCTCGTTTGGTCTCGACGGGGAATACCAGGATGGGTATGATTGGTGTTAGTATCAGGTTGGATCCGAATAGGTCTTTCTTATCTCTCTCTAATAGCCGCCAGTTTTTCTGAGTCTCTATAGGTTGTTTAGTGCTGCCGCTTCAGTCCACCATACCTATGTAGGCGAGAGCCGCCGAATTCTAGCCTCGCCGTGTACTGGCCTCAGTACTGACGCTCCTCTTTTCCCTTTGCCCTTTGTCGGCACCCCTTTTGTTTTAGCAGGTTTGAGATCGACGTTGTTAGCAGGGTTACCCTTCTGGCTTGGCCTGGGCAGGGTTATGGACGCCATTGGTTATTCTTCAGGGCTCTTAGCCCCATTTGCATCTTGTCCGTAGTCGGACGCTCTATCGTTTTCAAGGTGATTTGGATCTTTGTATTGTATATCTGTATTCTTGACTCGTTGAGTCGTTGTTGTTGTAGCATCCCAATTGTCTAACAATTGCAATGCTACTAGCCTAGTCTATATAAATGGCTACTTCAAACATATAATTGTTGCATCATCATTATATCATGCTCATGTCATCATGCCACCTTGCATTTGAGCATCATATAAAACCCTTTTTGTTTTGGTTCTTCTCTCATATGCATTGTTAATTGTATTTGCCTCTCGATATTGTATTTGGTTCTGGATATATTGTTTAATGCCCAAGTTGAGTTGGGGGCATATCTTTTATTAACTCCACCACCTTTCTTTCACCACCTTATAATTCCACCATCCAACTAGATGTGAGCTTTGCACTTTAATTGGGTTTACCTCTGGCTCATGTGGGTTGGGATGGATCCAATTCTTTTTCCACATGCTCTCATCTTAGCATCATGTTGTTTTCACATTAGTGATATATGAGAGCCACATGGCCACCTTTGCATGCCTTGTGGGTGGAACCCTTTTCCTAGCTTCCATATAGGTTATTATGGATTTATGATCATGTGGGAATATTTTGGGACTAGTAATCATCTAGTGGAATATACACACTAGCAAGTCCCAATAATAAACAAATGTGATCATCTCCATCTACTCCACTTGGAGCTTTCTTCTAAATTCTTTTGCTTAGGCCTTACTCCACATTTTGGGAATGCCTAAGTTTAATGCCATGTGATAATCTTGTTTTCACAAACTAAGCAAGGCATTAATTGTTTTGCATGGGCCATGCAAGAACCATCTTTTACTAGCTTTGGTTTTTATTTGCATTTGGAGTGGATCATCTCTCTCTCCCCCTCCTTTTAGCTTGATCTTATTTGATCATGCTTAAACCATCTCACCCCTCCTTACCTTGTCTAGATCTAGATGGAGCTTGGCATGTGCTTGCTTGGTTTTGTCATAAGAGGACACCCCCCTAATCTAACACCAAACCCTAGTCCCTCTCTACCCTAATCACCATACCCCATGACCAAACCCTAGCTACCATGTCCCCCTCTCCCTCGGCCTTACCCCCCTCTCTCACCTAGCTGGCCCCACCGGCCACCCTCTCTCCCTGGCCCACCTAGCTACCCCACCAAACCTAAACCCTAACCGAGCCTAGCTCCTACCCTAGCCCCCACCCGAGCTCCTCCCTCTCTCTTTTCTCTCTATGCCACAAGGGCCCCTCCACCCCGAGCCTCCCTCCTGGCCTCACCCTACCCCACCTGGACGTCCCCATCTACCTGCCCCTCGCCCTGCCCTGCCTCCTGCCCGACCAGAGCACGTGAGGAGAGGTAGAGAAAAGGTGGCCGAGCCACCTTTTCATCCACCCACTCCCCCACGGCAGCCTCTCCCTCCCTCTGCTTATCTCCTGCCTCTCTGCCTCGCCAGACCATCCCCAGATCCACCCCAAGGACGCCCTGCTCCCTCCCCTCTCTCCTCCACCACCGTCTACCCCCTCGCCGGAAAACCCTCGGCCTCCACCGCCCTTACTCAAACCAGCCGGCGGCGTGACGCGCTAGGTGTCGAGGAAGATCGAGGAGGCTCCCCTGCAACGTCCAGTAGACGCCAGCGAGAAGGAGGAGTACCAGAACCACCAGGCCGACGCTGCACCGACGAGAAACCCTAGCTCCGGTCCGTCTGCGCCGTCGTTGATCGCCAGCGCCCCGACCCGATCCAATGCCACCAACGCACTCTCGGTGAGCTACTCAACCCCCCAGACATCCTCGTCGTCGCCGACTCGCCCTGGCCTTGCCGGACTTTCCGTTGAGCGCCCTCAGCGCGCTGTCGCTCGCTATGTCTGCTCGCTCCCGCGCCGCGCAGAAGCCCTAGCTAGGTCCCGTCCGCCCTCCTAGCACCAACCCGCCGCTAGCCGCACTGGTTAGCCACCCCAGCCCGTGCCCGCAGATCCTTGGTTCGAGCCCCGCGTGCCGCGTGCCGCTGCTGCGCACCGATCTGTCGACAGACAGATTCAGAGGAAGATCTACAGTACGGCCGCGACGTTTTGCCGAAAACCCCCTGCCTTTCTTTATGCATCAACCCGCGGTACCTCTAGGCCCACCAGACAGCCACCGTGGCCATCTCCCCGAAAACCCTCTGGCTTTTTGTAAACCATAACCCGCGCTCCAGCCTAGCCCCACCGGTCAGTTCCTGGGCCGCTCGCCTCTGTCGCGTGGGCCTGTGGTCGCTGGTCCCACCTGTCATCTGCTAAGGCTAGTAAGACCCGCGGTGTAAAACGTTTTCTGCGCGCGTGTGCTGCTGAGTCAGCCAGAGGCCCCACCTGTCATTGTCGGTAGCTAGAACTCTCTGAGTATAAAAAGTCTCCGTCTGTTTTCTGTTTTAATTCAAATCTTTTTCAAATTAAATCAAATTCAAATTTAAATTCTGTTTTTGAATAACTTTAAAAATATAAATCCAAATAATACAAATAATATATGTTTTCAAATCAGAAAAATATGAGGAATTCAAATATGCCATTCAAAATATATTTTGAACATTTAAAATTGCAAGTTGATTAAAATTACAATAAAATGCCCTTCCACCTTAAATAACTAATAACTTTTGTTTTATAACTCCAAATTTAACAAATAATATGTCTAAAATGATTAGATCGACGAGACCTTTCTGTTTATGCAATCCTTTGTCTGTTTTGCAGCATGCATCATATAAATATAATGTGTACAGCAACTTAATTGGGATTAAAATGAGGGGCAAACTCAATAAAATGCTTTCTTATTGTATTCCACACCTCACCCATGCCATGCTACTTTATTGCCATGCAAATTGTGCATCATTCATCATGGCATGATTGTTTGCTTGTCGCATTAATTCATATGCTTGTGCACTTTATTTATGTTGGCCCTTGTTTGTTTGGTTCTTCTTCGAATAGACGCTGAGCAGGGGCTATATCAAGATACCCATGAGCACTACCCAGATCCATCCCTTGCTTCAACTGAGCTGCCAGGCAAGCACTACCACATGCTTGCATACATACAGTACCTATTGCCTCTATCTTATTCTTGCATCATTGAGTCACGACTGCATTAATCTGAATCCCAAGTATTGCATAGCCTTTACTTTTAAACCCCACCGAAGCTTGTTCCTCCATCCCATGAGCCATTACTACAGGAGTTGTTTGAGCCATGCGAGTCGTAGAACAGCATGTGTAGGGTATGTGAGTGTCTGATGGATAACGAGGTACCTAAACAACTTAACCTGAGTAGTAATGGGATAACTAATAAAAGTGGCATCGGTGAGCCATATTCGCTATTTGCTTTTTCAGGCTCACTTATGTCCCGTAAGATCCCGAGTACTTGATTCCTGTTCCAAGAATATTCGCGCTATCCACATCCGGGAGGCTTATGAACCCCCCTGAGCCAGAGCTTGATTCATTCTTATTTCTTGGGGCCACAAACTAGTTTGAGGTTTTATTTACTATCCTGTACTTATGCCATGCTTTACTGCTTTATTTAAAATTGTGCGAGGAGCACACTGTACTGTTTAGGAAAGCGGAGTGTTTTCGCGGTGTCGACAAGCCCAGTCACATTTTCGGGTTCCCAGTCGTTCACAGCCACTGGCGCAAACCTTGAGGCCGTCTCGGAGTCAGCTAACTTCGTTGCGGGTAGCTCAATGGGGTGGCCCCCTGAAATATTTCTGAATCCTGTGATCGCTTTGTCGTGACTGCCTCGTTGGGTTTTGATTTGGTTTTTCCGAGGCATATCGAGTGTGTGTTGCTATTTGTGCACCCCTGCAGGGTAAAACTTTCTGAAAGCCGTGTCCGCGGTTATGGACGACTTGGAGCACAGTTTCTCGATCATAGACAAGAATAACTAAAGTACCGCTTTTAATTTGACTAGACTAGGTACCTGACTAGTAAATAGTACAACACTCATGGAATGTTTAACAAAACTGCCAACGGATGGGGGGTTGTTCGTCCGCTTCCTCGTCGGCAAGCGAGGAGGAGGATGGATCTGTGGATATTACCGTTATAACTGTTGTTATTAATTCACGGACGTCCGTCTATCTTTGGTGAGGCGGATGGTTAGCGAGTATCTATAGAATTGCTAGGGTTTATCTTTTGCTGCAATTGCGTCACCCCAGGTTGTGTCCCCTTTAGCGGCATAAAGACTTGCTGAGTACCCCTAGGGTCTCACACGATAAATTATTGGTTCAGATGAACAGGTACACTCGCAAGATGGATACTGGGTGGAGGAGACGGACGATGTGGGCAACGATCATTCGGTGTAGAGATTCCGGGAACGGGGATCCGTGAGATCTGTGGGCAGGATGTGCTTATTTATGGGGCATCTTATGCCGATTTGCTTCTTATCCGTACTCGGATTTTGTCTTTCGCTTCCGCTTGATACTCTGTTGATTGATGTATGAGGAGATATCCTAAACTATTATATCTATCTAGGATATTTGGATCTTGCCGTATGGCGTTGCTATATTTCGTTTCTTTTTAGATGGAATGGCTCTGATGTACTATTGTATGGTGGCTTGCATACATACTCATTTGTGTATGTAGTTGATCCCTTCGCCTGCCGATTACGCCGCCCGTTCTTGTCCCGATGTTTGGAAATGGTTGGGACGGCCGAAAGGTCTACCTGTGAGTGGCATTTTGGCCCCACCGTACTATTTCAACCATTTCTGATCATCTAGGCTGGTACTAGGAGCGTAATTCACCGAGGTAGTTACAGTTGTATATATATCTGTTCTATGGGTCCCATCGAGGACTGTTGTGTAATGGTATTACTTTGTTTTCCACCCGCACGAAAGTTCCTGGTGGGCATCCTTGAATCGTTTCTATGCAAGTTTGGCGGAAAGGGCTAAAACTTGCATAGGGCCAATTCGAGGGTGCTACACCGCATCAATGTCACCAGCTAACATAGGGATGCAAACCAACCATATGAGGCCACGTCGAATACCAGCAGGATCAAAGGGGCCCGGGCTTGTGGTGTGCAGCGGAAGTACAAGACTACCTAGTGAGGATGTGAAGGAGCAGGGGACCTCATGAGCTTGGAATGAGACTCATGGAGCAGGGAGGCAGCAGGGAAGCGACGTCCTGTAGTGGGTCAGGGAGGAGGGCAACCAGCGACGTCCATGGTGGCGACGACACCCGGTGGTATGGCAGGAGTGTCTGGGACTGACACACGCAGGGCTAACGGGGTCAAGGCGGCAGCAACGACGAGGGTGGAGAGCTCTAGGGACCAACGGGGTCACACCCAATGGTGCTACAAGGGACGGTAGCGACGCTAGAGGCTGAGGTCATCGGTGGCTGCAGGGTGTGATGCGGCCGTGGGCAGGAGCTCGGGGAGGCAGCATGGCATCCCTAGCGGCGAGCGGAGCTACATGGGCTTGGGCACAAGAGACGCTGACAACGACGCGCTCATGGGAGGAGAGAGGGAGGCAGGGTCGAGGGAGTGGGGCTGGGGAATCGCGAGGAATGGGCTGCGGGTCATGGGGAGCATGCGGTGTAGTGTGTGTGGCTTCCGTGTGCATTGCGTGCATTACGGGGTGGGTGATTGGGCTCGGTCGGTGTACATCCGGTGTGTGTGTGTGTGCAGCGGCAAGGGTGGTGTGTGCCAAGGTAGGTAGGTGTGTGTGTGTGTGCCTGAGTTGCCATGGGCGGCGGCTGTGTGTGTTGGTCACCGATGTGTGTGGTAGGTGGTCTAGGGTTTGCTGGCCGGGGTGTTTATGTTAGGGTTTGGTTGGTTAACCGGATGGGCCAGGCCTGTTGGGGTAGTAAGTGGCCTGGCCTACGGGCTGAGCTGCCTCCCCCAGTACAAACATTTTTATTATTTGTTTTATTTTTCAAACACTTTTGCAAATACATTTTAGAAAAATAAAAGATTCGAACACACGAGGATTTTAATTTTGAAATAAAAGGAGGGGACTAATTACAAAACAACATATGCTTTTAGGAAAATAGTTTTAGGAAAAAATATGCATGATGATGTCATGAAGATGCATAGAGTAAAAACAACATGCGATTTTCTAGTAGTGATTTTCCCGGGGTGCTACAATTCGACACCACTAACAAGGGATCTCGTCCTCGAGATCCGCCTCATGGTACGAGGGAGAAGGGTCATGATCAACTGCTTCTTGCATCGTGTAGATCCATGTGACACCACTAACAAAGGTTCTTGCTCCATCTTGAAATTGTCGACACCACCAACAAGAGGTTATTTCTCACGTTCGTTGAGAGAACACCCCGGACGAACAAAATACGAAGGTAGAGGTCTCAAAAGATAAGACCACCTCTAACTTCCATAGAATGAGTGAAATTGCATTGATCCACCAATTCAATGTAAAAAGCGAATGATAAGATTAGTGGTATGGTCGCGAATCCATCCCGCACTCAAAGCATTACTCTGTACATGAATAGGGCATCATACAACCAAACTCTCGAAATTCAGACTGAAGATCTTCACAAGCGATGTTCAGAAAACAAAGGAGTGATGCATGCTCTTCATCAGATCTGACATAGATAATATCATCGTGTTGGAATACACGAAAGATACAAAGAAAAAATTAGTGGATTTTGGAACAAAGAAAGGTACAACAAATGAAGTATTCCCTAGATAGCATGAAGACCAGATGTAGAAACACCGTTGCAAGAAGAAGGGATTGAAACCCTGAAGGTGTGATGAAAACCCAACCACGAGAAATCCTTGGACTCGACAAAAAGATAAGAGAGCAGATTCAAAACACACAAAGGTAAGAGGAGAAGAGCATTAAGGTAAGGAGTAAAATCAGACCTAATCAAATCTATCCTACCGATTTTGCAAAATAGTTTTGACACTCTACATCGTCCGTTAGCTAGGTTATCCTACAGGCTAGACGACCGATGTATCGAAACTACTGAGCTCTGATACCACTTTGTAATACCCTCGAATCGGACCAATGCAGATTTTAGCGATTCCCGCCAAATCCGCATAGAAACAATTCAAGGATGCCCACCAGGCACTTGTGTGTGGGTGGAAAGCGGAGTAATACCATTACACAATAGTTCACGATGGAACCCACAAGAACATATATATACAACAACTACTCAATGATTCAAGAATACAGATATACAATACAAAGATCCAAATCACCTTGAAAACGATACAACATCTACGGATAAGATGCAAATTGGACTAAGGAGTCCTAAATAATAACCAATGGCGTGCATAACCCTGCCCAGGACAAGCCGGAAGGGTAACCTTGCTAATGTTATCGAACTTATACCTATCAAATACAAAGGGGTATTGACAAAGGGCAAAGGAAAAAAGGGAGCAGCTAGTACTGAGGCCAGTACACGACGAGTCTTAGAATTCGGCGGCTCTCGCCTACATAGGTATGGTGGACTGAAGCAGCAACGAAGCATGCGCTAAACAACCTATAGAGACTCGATACACCTGTCGGCTATCAGAGAGAGTTAAGAAATACCTATTCGTAACCAACCTGATACGAACACCAAACATACCCATCCTGGTATTTCCCCCTCAAGACCCAAATGAGGAAGTCCTTTCTAGGAAACTCACACAGTTGGAAGTTTTAGTCATTCATTCCATGGTGATTATCCAACTTACTAGTCATGTCAAATCCAAGTCAAATTATAACGGTAATTCTTTAGTCCAAGTTTTCTATGATCGAGAAATTGCGCTCCAAGTCATTCATAATCGTAGACACAACTTTTCAAAAAGATTTGAACCCACTAAGATACCCACACCAAAGTATCCACACTCACTTCCACCCTTGTTTGCCAGATCAGGCAGGTGCAAGATCAAGTAACATACACCCATTGGTATGTCGGCGGGGCTTCAAACATGATGTTTCCCAAAGACAAAGCAAGTACATGTGGGCTACCCCACTAAGCTACCAGCAACGAAGTTGTTGGGTTCGTAGCATACAAAACAAAAAATTCCTACCATGTGCACAACTAAGCACCAAGATCTATCTACCTAGATACGATCAACGGGTGGATATATATCCATAGAGAACATACCCTTGAAGAGTGACAAAGTGTTGTTAACGAAATCTGATTTCGTGGATGATGTAGTCGTACACTTGCCGATCTCAAGATCATGATGAAGTCCAACAAGTACAACAGGTCCAACACTAATAAGTCTAGCACCACAAAGTAGTAGTGCATCCGTGATTACACACATGTTCAGTACCCCGACAACCTCCGCGTCCTTGCTCCAGTGATGCAATGGAAGCAGCAACTCCTTTCAGACAAAGCCACCGGGAACATGTATCTTTCTAATCCGAGACCATGGGGGAATAAACTAGAAGGGGAGAGAGATCCTTCACAAGGATGTGTGAGAGTGGAGGAGGCGGTGGTTCTCCTTATATCGGGGAGGGGGCAGCCCCCATGCCATGGCCAGAGGCCAAGGTAGGTGCCCCCAACTCTCCCTCATTCATGTGAGTGGAGCTCCCACTCACATAAACAAACCTCCACTCACATGTCCACTCACATGCATTAATTTTCCACCAAAATTAATGAAACTCTCATTAAATAAAACTCTTTTATTTATTTTATTCAGAATTTTGTTAATTACTTTAATTAACAAACATTCACATAAAACCCCTTACAAGATTTCAATATCACATACATAACTTGTTTCAGCAATTTCACCCGAAACAATTCTGGTGTCAATCTAAATGATTCCAACGCTTTCATAATCTTTATGTGAAACATATTTGCTCCTAAATGGTATCGGTATCCCTTAAGTGTGTCACCCTACGGTTCACGAATAATGCAGACATGATCGAGACCCCTCTTCGATCAATAATCAGCAGGTGGGACCCGGAGATCCGTACTGACTCCCACACATTGAATGATGACACTAGTGATCATGAGAACCTTTTAAGTTTGTAACTAAATCCCTTTGTCTCACGATATATTGCATGTCCAAGATTCGATCATCAGTATCCGCATACCTAGTTTGATCTCGTTACCGATGAGTACTCTTTTCTCATTCCTGTGATATAACATTCTAGTGATTTTATCACTTGCTTGCAAGCTATGTCAATGTGATATCACCGAGAGGGCCCCGAGTATATCTCTCCGTCATCGGGATGGAAAAATCCCACTCTTGATCCATGAGCCTCAGCATAACACTTTCAGAGTACCCAAACCCACCTTTATAGTCACCCTGTTATGGTGTGACGTTTGATGTTATCAAAGTACTCTTCCGGTGTTAGCAATTAACATGATCTCATGGTCTAATGACTAAAGTTACATACATATGATGTTACAGAAATTTTAACACAATGACTTTGATCGTATTGCTATACTTTGGATGAATGTTCATCACACCGTTCAACCAATGTTGTGACCTCGTTATTAACAACATCCAATGTCCATGATCAGGAAAACTTGATCATATTGTTAATCAACGAGCTAGTTTATAGGAGAGGCATAACTAGGAACTCTTTATTTTGTTTATTTAACACACATGTATTAACGTTTCCAACTAATACAATTATAGCATGCAAAATAAACATTTATCATAAACAAGGAATAAGATAATAACCACTTTATTATTGCCTCTCGTGCATATTCCCTTCAGAAGTCAGCCGGCTCTGAGACGGAGCTAGGATTTGTGTCAATGGCTGTAAACGACTGGGAACCAGAAAGTGTGACTGGGCTTATTGATACTACGGAAATATTCCACATTTTTTCCTAAATATTATAGTACTAAACCGCTCCTCGAGCAATAGTAGTAAATAAAGCAGTAAAACATGGCATACGGACATGATAGTAATAATGCCCCAAACTAGTTTGTGGCCCCCAGCATAATACTTTGAAATCAGGTAGTAAGCCAATAGGGGTTCCCATACACCACACATGTGGTTAGCGCACTCGGTCTCGGAATAAGTGCTAAGAACTTGGGTCCTATGTGGACACAAGTGAGCGGGATAAGAGCCAGATCTCAACTATTACCCACCGGTGCCTCTTCATTAATTATATCTACTTCCAACATTTAATTATCAAGTGATAAGTGGAACCATTTATGTCCACCATTAAGTATGTGCCAACCCCCAACAACGGTGGAACTCGACGACTCAAACCAACATCTGAGCAAGCAATTACGACTCGCAAGGCCAGCTATCTACCAAACATCAGGCAATAGGAGGTGTCCAAGGAAATATAGGATGCAGGGAATATAAATGGCACGAGAACTAAAGCATCGCAACACAAATAGCAATAGATCAACAGGAGGAAGTAAAGACTATAAATGCAAAATAGGTAGAAAGAGGGAGAATGCTCACCTGGGAAACATTGCCGAATATACAACCAAAGAACGGGTCGAAGCTCGCATCAACTCATTGGCATAATCCGTGACAAAGCAAAGCACAAAAAGAAACACCAGATGCATTATTTAATACTATGACAGAAGATCCGACATGTTCATATATGATTCTTGACATGGCAAAGATGCGATGCAACTAGGCAATATTAAGTGGAATTGCATCTCGACAATTAATTAGAAGGTTCATGTTGTTTAGGTACCCCATAATTTAAATGTTGTATTATCATGGACAAACATGGCATCGGTTTGCTACACAAATTTAAATGGAGTCGAGATAAGACAAATATAGCCCATATATATACTCCATATTTAATGATGAGGTGAATCAAAAAAGTACCCCCAACCCACAAAATATGTATGCAAGCATGTACAAATGATGCAACAAGGTAGATAGATGGCAATTTATAAAATAGGGCTTCAGAAGGGGTCACACATTTGGGTTCGACACCGAGGGTCTTGGGGTTCGACGGGGTTCGGGTTAGGTCTCAATCTTTGGACTCCAGAATCGGGGTCTTCGGGTACGTGAGGGAGAACTTGGCATTCCGTGATGGAGAGCTTTGTGTCCATCGTTGTTGATTTTAGGCTTCGGCCCTGTTTGTCGATGTAGATGAAGCTTCGGGTACCAAATTCATTATTGATGGCATACTTGAATAGACGACACCGGGTTCAATATGGTCCGTCGGGTTTGGTTTCGCACATTAGGCATCAAAGATCTTGGCGTCGGTAGATCTTGATCAGCCTATTCTTGATCCTCTAGCTGATGTTGATCCGCCTGAAGCTTATCAGATCGAGGATGAGGACCTTTCTAGTTTGTTAATGGACATGTACCCCAACTGCAAGCAAAAAGGGTGCTCCTTCTCTTAAAAATCACTTTTGTCTGACCTGATAGAAGATGCCAAGTGTTTGGTAGATCCTGATTCTGGTATCTCAAGATTCGAACTGGTAATGAAATTACTAAAGGAAAAATCGTCCAACAAGATTACCAATAAAGCTTTCAATTCAGTGGTTAAGGTGTACATCGAGTCAATCTGTAGGGAAGGACTGCCAAAATCCTTTTATGAGATGAAACAATACATCAAGGTACTCGAACTATCATGTGAGAAGATCCATTTTGTACAAATAACTGTGTACTATTCTGGGAGGATTATGAAAAACTCGATTAATGCCCAGTACGTAATGAATCAAGAAAGAAAATGGTTATAAAAAGAAGAAAGATCTTGGTAAGGTTTTGAGATATTTTTCAATTATAGATAGATTGAATAGGTTATTTCGGTCAGAAAAACATCTAAGGAAACAAGATGGCACAAAGATATTCTCAAGCTAGACGATTACTTACTAAGACATCCAGCTGATGGCGATGAATGGAAGAACTTTGACAAGGCTCATCCAGGATTTACTGTGGATACAAGGAACCTGAGACTTGGCCTAGCTACAGATGGATTTAACTCATTTGGCAACATGAGTAACTCGTACAACATGTTGCTAGTGCTTGTTACACTTTACAACTTTCCTCCCTGGTCATGCACTGATTAGTCGAACTTCTTGATGTCTTTACTCATACCAGGTCCCAAATCACCTAGGAAGGATTTTGATATGTTCATGCAGCCTCTTATACGAGACTTGTAAGAACTATGGAAGGGTGTCATGAATCCTGATATCCTTGCAAGCAAACTTGAAGATGCCAAGTTCCCTATGCCTGCTACTTTGTTGTTCTGCACACATGATTTTCTAGCTCTTGGCACTATGTCAGGCAGAGTGACAATGGGTTATTACGCATGTGTTCGTTGTGAGAAAAAACAGGTCACAATGATTCTACAAAATAAGAATAATTTCCTTGGCCATTGGGTTTTTCTTCCAAAAGGCCAAAATTTCCTTAAAAACTTAAAAAAATTATAGTTCTATGGAAAGAGGACTGAATATGGCACTGCAGCTGAGTTGCCGGTGCATCTACAAAAGGTTAGAAATGTCCAACCAGGAAAACAACTAGCTGCCAAACAAGGTAAAAGAAAGAATACAGAAGATGCACCGGCAGTAGGATCAGCATCCAAAAGGAAGAGAGTGGAAGAAATAGTAGCAGATACCCAAGGGAAGGAAAAGGAACCGAGAATATTTTATATGCACAGATCCACTCTATGGGAGTTGCCATATTGGGCTTGTAAGACGCTTCGACATAATATTGATGTCATGCACATGGAGAAAAAATATGTGATAGCATTATAGGCACATTACTCAACATTCCATCCAAGACAAAAGATAAATATAATGCTAGGCTTGACTACAAATAACTCAACATTAACAACAACTTGAAGCTGCATCCGGAAGATACAGTTGATAAGGGCAGTGAAAAATTTACAAATTTCGACGTGCAGAATTTACCTTGCTGATCATATAAAAGGGTACTATTTTGTAACTTCCTCTGAGGTGTGAAGCTCCCATCTGGATTTTCTTCCAATGTTGCAAATTGTATCAATGCACAGGGGAACAAGGTCCAAGGGTTGAAAACTCACGATTGCCACATCCTACTACAAAGGCTTTTATCTCTTGGCGTTAAAAGTTTAGTGAACAAGGATTTGTATAACGTTCTTGCAGAGTTGGAAAAGTTCTTTAGGGAAATCTATAGCAAAACTCTGGACAGAAGAGTTGTAGAGCGACTTCATACGGATATAGCAGAAATCCTGTGGAAGCTTGAGCTGATATATCCACCATCCTTCTTGGATGTGATAGTGCATTTGGCTATTCATCTGCCGCAAGATGCACTTTATAGAGGTCTCGTACAGTACAGATGGATGTACCCTATAGAACATCGACTTTGCATGTTCAAGGATACTATTAGGAACAAGTCTAGAGCAGAGGCTCGCACTGCAATGACATATATTTCTACTGAAGCATTTGTATTTTGCCCAAGATAAATTTCTGATCATAAAATGAGATCCAATCTAGGTGGCAGAACCGAAGAAGTTGAAAATATGTTTTTAACCATGGTGTTCACCTAGTAGGAAAGAAGGAACATAGAACATCACTGCAGCACGAATATGACCAACTTACTTGGTATGTGCTAAATAACCCTGATGTGGCTGAAAACTTTGTTGTGTTAGTACTTGATACCTTTGATATGGATTACAAATGTAGTATAATAGTCTTTTTTCCCTAGAAGTCCTAGGTTTAATTGAACCTTGGGAAACACCGCTCAAAGGAAATAAAAAGGACACGTCTACAAGACTTTGTTTCTTTGTTTTACCTTCATTTACTGGACCAATATAGTTTACTTTATTGTGAGTTGAATAAATGGATGGAGATAGGCCAGGGTTGAAGATCCACCTGCAGCTACACATCATATGGGATAAAAGATAATAATAAGCATAGTCATGTGTAATATTTTAATAGAGATAATCTCGTGTGGGCAACACATACTAATATACTAGAGCCCCTGAGAGGCAACATGCATAGCAATAGTATTTTGATCCAACCGAGTGCACCACGAAGCACCGTGCTACAAATGATTACTGAGGGTAAAACACAGATCAAAGCATTAAGTGGTGACGTTGCTCTGATCCTGAATGGGTCGCTAACAAAAGACCATACAACCCTTTTTGTCACTGGGTTTCCTATGAGATCACGGCTAGCCAAGTATCTCACCTCAAGCCTTTATCAATCTATGGGTTCTTGGGTACCTACAAGTCCAAATATCAAGACAAGAGACAAAGAAACAAAAGATACAAATCTCTCTTTCAAACAATACACAATGCTCCCATAGATTAGATGCACATAATCGCTGCGAGGTTTTTCCCCAACCCGTAGCCCCTGAGGACTACTCACTCATAACAATAAGATCAAGGATAGAAAACATTATGCAAAATATTTAGATTGAAATCAAATATTCTTACAATTAATGGTCACTGAATCACAAGGAGATCTCAAGTACAAAGTAATGTCTATGGCTAATGGAGGAGATGGAAGATGGAAGGGATGAACTATGGTGTGGATCTCCTTTGGTAGTGTTGTGATGCAATCTAAGAATGACGGCCTTCTGCACGCGGCTGAGACCTCAAAATATATAGGCATCTTCACGAAAGTTATAGGGTTTGATGGGATGGAGCCACCACCACATGGTACGGGTAGACGGTATGGGCGGGCCCTGCCCGTACTAGTGGTCGTTATGGCTACAGACTCCTGGTATTTGCTCCAGAACTACTTGGTCATGTGGAATTCCTCAAAAGCTTCATTTTGACTCCAGATTTCGCATTAAAAAGCATGATTTCTTGCACAACACAAATCAAAGTAATGGTTTGCATATCTTTGCAATTATTAGTCATTGGTGACAAGGATAGAGAGTTTCTTGTCAATTGCTTGACTAAAAACAATGTTTAAACGTGGTGGAAGATGGCTTTTTTTTGGAGCCATCAACCTCCCCAAAGCTTAAACCTTGATCGCCCTCGAGCAAGAAGAATCAAAAGAACTATAAGGAATTCAATGTTTAGACTTGAAACAACAAGAATAAGAATTCACTTACGATTGGAAGTCATATGCGTCCAACACTTCCTCCATTTGAATTGCTTATCAAAGTTAGAGAGATGACAAGAATACTATACAAGCTTCGGTAAGTCAATACAATCAAAGTAGAGTTTAATATAAGTATAAATAACCAAAAGTGTAACAATCAATCCAGTTCTTCTAGTTAACTCTTAGATTGCCAAGGAACACTATGATGTTTTAATAGCATAATTGAGTAAGATAGTTCATGTCCTAAGTAGCATAACAATGAAGTGCCTTATTGACGCCCACATCAGTAAATCAAGGATATCAAAACATTTCTAATCCAATCATTGTCTTTCAAGAAAATTCATAAAGTAGTAATGAGACCATGCCAAGGACTTGTTATGTGGATCTTCATATATATATATATTTCTTCCTTCTTCAAGGATCATTGAGTGTTTCTTTTGCCCATATATTGACACGTATGCCACTCATCATGTCGTCAACTCATAGCCTAAATCCAGGGTTATACCATAGATCGTTCATAGGCTAGCGGAGTGTTTGGCATCCCAAGGTGCGCATGAGAAAATAGAACTTTTTAACTAGTACCATAGTTTGATCCACAAGGTTAGCTTTGGCATGCATCACAATTTACACTAGACTTCATTTTAATCAAACAACTCCTTTCAAGAGTGCCGTCAAGTCTATCAAAACGTCTATGGGGTTAAGTATCTTTAAGGGTAAACTCTCAGGACAATCATTCATCGAACAAGTCATAAATTTCAGACTTTTTCATGTTGTACTTATTTTGGCAATATTATTTCCAAGGCAAGACTCGGTTAGCTAAAAGAACTAGAGCAAAATCTTCCACAACTAATCATTCATACCAATAAAAAGCTTTACTCTAAGTATTTTGAATTACTCCCACTAGCATGGCATCTTAGCAAATCAACCAACTAAAATAAACAACTCAAACTTCAAAAGTGGGATACATAGGACATACCTCTCATGAGTGACTTCTAATCCTCTTCCTTATAGAGATGTGTTCCTTCAAAACTCAAGTACGATTATTCCCATAAGAATATTATAGCAAAGAGGCAAAGTGCGAATCCACGTTCACGGAAAAAGGAAAAATGGGAAAATCTTTTTGTATTTTTGAGGATAGGGATTAAAGAATAGAAAAGAACTTGCGACCAAGCAAGGAACTAAGAAATGAAAAACAAACGAAAAACAAAAGCAAACTAAAAATGAAAGCAAAGGAAAAAGCAAAGTGTTGGAACAAACCAACACGAGTGTTTCAAAGCTCTCAAGGAGCTAGAGTACAACCTCATTATTACACAAATAAAATTACTGGGGGAACACATCCCCAAGCTTAGGCTTTTGCAAGCCCTTTTGTTGCTCATTATGGTGGTGGTGGATAATCTCCCATGTTCCATTTGCTGCTCCAATCATGGAACTAGGTGGCGAGGTTGGCAATAGCATCTCGAAGGTTGATGGAGAGGTTGTTCATGTTTTGGATATTTCCTTCAAGAGCATAGATATCTTAATAGGCGGTTGATATGTTGTAAACGTATCTATAATTTTTGATGCTCCATGCTTGTTTTGTATCAACTATCTTATGTTTTGTCTACACTTTGAGGCATTTTTATACATTTTCTGGAACTAACCTATTGACAAGATGCCAAAGTGCCAGTTGCCTGTTTTTTGCTTTTTTTGGTTTCAAAAAAGCTAGTAAAGAAATATTCTCGAAATTGGACGAAACAAAAGCCGAAGTTCCTATTTTTCCCGAAACAAGACGGAGTCCAAAGCAAACACGGAGGAGGGCACCGAGGCGGTCACACCCTATGGTGGCGCGAGTACCCCCAGGCGCGCCACCAGGTGGTGTGGGCCCCTCGGGCCTCCATCGACCTTGCCCCTTCGCCTATATATTCCCCCCAAGATGAAAACCCTAACGGGAGGATCAGAATTCCATGAAAAGTTCCGCAGTGTTGCCGCCACTGAAGAGGAGATTTAGGGGACAGAAGTCTCTGTTCCAGCACCTTGTCGGGACGGGTAAGTGCCCCTGGAGCCATCTCCATCGATTCCACCACCATCTCCATCGCCGTTGCTGACTCCCATGATAAGGAGGAAGTAGTTCTCTCTCGAGGCTAAGGCTCTATCGGTAGCTATGTGTTCATCTCTCTCTCTCTCTATGCGTGATCTTATTGAGATCATGAGCTTTGTAATCTAGTTGAATAAGTAGATCTATTCTGCTACTCAAGTGCTTTAATTAATATCTGATTATCCCCACATGTGTGAAGTTGACAGTGTGCACACCGTGTGGCACTTAGGCTAAGGTTACAGAAATACTTATCATGAGTATAATTTGAGTTGGATGTCTCTATGAGATTGTGATGTTTGTTAGAACCATCTAGTGCTCAAGGTGATAGTGAGGGGTTATCTAGATGGGAAATGCGAACTTTAAGGCCTGCTATTATAGCCCTACATCGTCCAACCAGAGAGTAGTTCATGGTAGCATAATGAAGAGAACATATTTATATGAGAGTGTCCACTAGTGAAAGTATGATCCCTAGGCCTTGTTTCTAAGCATTGAAACACCATTTACAATCAGTCCTGTTACATGTTTGCTAACTGCCACTCTTATTTCAGATTGCAATTACCACTTATAATCATCCATATTACTTGTATTTCACTATCTCTTCGCCGAACTAGTGCACCTATACACCTGACAAGTGTATTGGGTGTGTTGGGGACACAAGAGACTTCTTGCATCTTGATTGCAGGATTGCTTGAGAGGGATACCTTTGACCACTTCCTCCCTAAGTTCGATTAGCCTTGGGTGATCCACTTAAGGGAAACTTGCTGCTGTTCTACAAACCTCTGCATTTGGAGGCCCAACACTATCTACAAGAATAGAAGCGCGCGTAGACATCATGCTATTTTCTGGCGTCGTTGCCGGGGAGGTAAGGTAAAAGGTACTCACATCCTATGGATACTAAGCTATCTTCTAGTACTGTTGCTGGTGTGTGAGTGCTCGAAGTTATTTCCTTTAGATTCTGCAATTATATCTTTTTGTTTCTTGTTTTTATTTTCACTAGTTAGGCTTAATTGAAAACAACAAAAAAATTTAGAGAGCTTTATAGTATTTATCTTGAGTTAGGACATGAAGTGTTTGAAGAGAAAATTAAAAAACCTATGGAACTTTATTTGCATGCTAATAGCAATGTTATTAGTATGAATTCTTTGAACACCATTATTGCTAATGCTATGGAAAAGTCTAAGCTTGGGGAAGCTGGTTTTGATGAGCATGATATTTTTAGTCCCCCAAGCACGGAGGAGAAAATTTACTTTGATGATACTATACCTCCGATATATGATGATTACAATGATGAATATGATATTTTTAGTCCACCTACTATTGAGGAGAAAATTAATTATGATTACAATATGCCTCCTATATTTGATGATTATGGTGATGAGAATAATAATGATAACTATTTTGTTGAATTTTCTCCCACTACAATTAATAAGAATGACTATGTTTATATGGAGAGTATTAATTCTTTTATGCATGTGGCTCATGATAAGAATATTTTATGTGATAGTTATATTGTAATTTTATTCATGATGCTACTGAAAGTTATTATGAGAGAGGGAAACATAGTTTTATGTATCTCAACAATATTAAGTTTCCCCTCTTTATGGTGAAAATTTTGAAGTTGCACTTGTTTTTTTCCTATGCTTGTTGCTTTGTTGCTTTGTGCCCCAAGTTATTATCTAACTTTCGTTAGTTTAGCACTTTTCAATTTGAGCAACAGAAGGTCTTCGAAAAAATCAGATTTTACCTGCTGGTCCGCTTTAACAGATTTCTGCCATTATTTGCATTTGGCTCTTAGTCTCTATCTCTTTGAGTTCTCTTTGATCACTTGAGCTTTTAGAAGGAATTGCTACAGTAGCTTGTGTTTTAATGGAAGTTTTACTTGTGTTGAAACTAAACCCAAAGACTTATTATCTTGAATACACTAATGTTGCTAATGAAGATTGTGTGAAGTTTTGTATGAAGGAAATTTTCAAGTGTAGGGAAGAATAATGTGATGAGATGAAGTATGGACAAAAGCTCAAGCTTGGGGATTCCACCAGTGTCTCCCCAAGCAATATTCAAGAAGTACAAGCGTCAAAGCTTGGGTATGCCTAAGGCATCCCCGTCTTCATCAATAATCTCAGGTCTTCTTTCAAGACACTTTATTTTTATTACCTTATGCACTATGTGTTGTTCTTGGAGCGTCTTTGTTTTTAGTTTTCTTTTGCTTTATTTGCTGCAATAAGTTGGTTGGATCCCAACACACTTCTTTTGGAGAGAGACACACCCCGTTATTCATTGCCTAGAACACTCTAGTTTGCACTCTTATTGTTTTGTGAGTGTTCTCCTTTGCTAGCACTACGTTTAGCTTTAGTTTTCTTATTCTTTTGGCTTAGTCGATTAGTCTTGGAAAAGAGTAAGAAGTTTCATGCTTATAGTGGTATAAAAGGAAGCTTGTTTTGACCATGACTTAGACTTTATCATGTCATGCTATATGTTGCTTTGACCATATGCTTAGTGATTATTGTTGTAGCATGACTTGTTCCAAACAATTGAGATTGCTTAATGTGCCTTGAAAGAATCATGCGTTGTTTTAGCATACAAAAGCATAATATTGTGGTATTCTCCTTTGATGTTTTATTTGGGTTGACTTGGCACATGCTTACGCCATGTTAAGACTATGAACCAGTCACCATAACCTCTATGATCATTTAGTTTTTTGACTTGCAATATCACTTTATGCTTTAATTAATAATGTTTTGTCGCTTTGCATTATTATGGCCATTATTGCTCTCTTAGTTGGTCGCTCCCAGTCTTTTGCTAGCCTCCACCTGTACTGAGTATGAGTTCTACTCATGCATCCAACTCCCAAGAAACCAAGTTATTCCAAAGAGTCCACTATAAATTCCTATGCATGGTGTGTTACACCATTCCAAGTATATTCATGTTTTTATCTACCTTCCAAATTAAACTTGTTATGTGAAAATTAGTGATTAAAGCTCTCACAAACTTGATGTCACAGTTTATTTTCTTACACTTAATAAACTTGAACCATTGTGTCCATCTATGTTTCTTATATGCTTGCACTTTATAAGTTGTGAATTAGAAGAACCATGATACCATGGGGAACTCTTTCAAAATTGCACTTATTATTCAGTTGATATCATGTTCTTTTGTTTATGGATCCTGACGATGTGAAATAAAAGGGTGGCTTGTAAGCTCATGGAGTTTGTATGTGTGTTAGAAAAAACGCCTGGGCGGCTAGCCTAAGCCATGCCTAATCATGGTGGAAACTTGCAGCATAACCATAGTGAGCATTTTGTGAAGCATCCTCAATAAAAACCTATGCAAGTAGCAAATAAAAAGATTGCTGAGATGCTCATTGTCTGTTGCCTTGTCATTTTGATATGGGAAAGCTCCTGTGTCATGGGGCAAGGGGTACCCCGTTGGCGGTTCTCCATGATACACATGTACTTACAATGACAAGAACTTACTTGTGACTAAAGTTGAGTAGCATGAGGTTCAGTACTCGAAGATTTTCAACTTATAACTTGTCAAGCATATCCTCATATTTGTGTCACTTTAACCTTAATCACCTCAAGATGCTTATGATAGGGGCAATGAGAGATGAAATCTAATAAGTACCATAATTTTTGGAAGCTCATTATGAAACTTGAAATCCCTTCTTCCCTTTGTGAAGTGCCTTTCTTTTTTACTTTTATGTTGAGTCTCCATCTTCTATCTTTATGAAGCAATTGAGAGAGCGTAGTGGTCATTCTTAGTTTAATGTGCATTGTCCCCAAACTTGTTGATTGATTCATAACTTTGATATTGCTTGCTCTTAAATTATTTGTATCTAGTCACCCTTAAGAACTTTGAAGGTGTCCTATGAATTTATGTTTTGCTAATCCATGAAGGACAAGCTGATTACCACTCTTATTATGTCTTCTATATGTGAAACAAACAAATGTCTTTCAATGCATTGTTATTCATGATCTTTTGTTTATACCTTTTTATGTTACAACTTAATTGCTATATCTTATTGTTAGAACTCTATCTTTCATGATTATGTTTAGAGTACTTTGATCCCAGCTATCAATGCTTTATGAATACCTTGATCAAGATTGTGATGGTGCATGTCACCTCAAAAATTATTCTTTTTATCACTTACCTACTCAAGGACGAGCAGGAGTTAAGCTTGGAGATGCTTGATACGTCATAAACGTATCTATAATTTTTGATGATCCCTGCTTGTTTTGTATCAACTATCTTATGTTTTGTCTACATTTTGAGGCATTTTTATACATTTTCTGGAACTAACCTTTTGACAAGATGCCGAAGTGCCAGTTGCCTGTTTTTTGCTTTTTTTGGTTTCAGAAAAACTAGTAAAGAAATATTCTCGGAATTGGACGAAACAAAAGCGGAAGTTCCTATTTTTCCCGACACAAGACAAAGTCCAAAGCAAAGACGGAGGAGGGCACCGAGGCGGTCACACCCTATGGTGGCGCGAGTACCCCCAGGCGCGCCACCAGGTGGTGTGGGCCCCTCGGGCCTCCACCGACCTTGCCCCTTCGCCTATATATTCCCCCCAAGATGAAAACCCTAACGAGAGGATCAGAATTCCATGAAAAGTTCCGCAGTGTCGCCGCCACCGAAGAGGAGATTCAGGGGATAGAAGTCTTTGTTCCGGCACCTTGTCGGGATGGGTAAGTGCCCCTGGAGCCATCTCCATCGATTCCACCGCCATGTCAATCGCTGTTGCTGACTCCCATGATGAGGAGGAAGTAGTTCTCTCTCGAGGCTAAGGGCTCTACCGATAGCTATGTGTTCATCTCTCTCTCTCTATGCGTGATCTTATTGAGATCATGAGCTTTGTAATCTAGTTGAATAAGTAGATCTATTCTGCTACTCAAGTGCTTTAATTAATCTCTGATTATCCCCACGTGTGTGAAGTTGATAGTGTGCACACCGTGTGGCACTTAGGCTAAGGTTACAGAAATACTTATCATGAGTATAATTTGAGTTGGATGTCTCTATGAGATTGTGGTGTTTGTTAGAACCATCTAGTGCTCAAGGTGATAGTGAGGGGTTATCTAGATGGGAAATGCGAACTTTAAGGTGTGCTATTATAGCCCTACATCGTCCAACCAGAGAGTAGTTCAGGGTAGCATAATGAAGAGAAGATATTTACATGAGAGTGTCCACTAGTGAAAGTATGATCCCTAGGCCTTGTTTCTAAGCATTAAAACACCATTTACAATCAGTCCTGTTACATGTTTGCTTGCTGCCACTCTTATTACAGATTGCAATTACCACTTATAATCATCCATATTACTTGTATTTCACTATCTCTTCGCCGAACTAGTGCACCTATACACCTGACAAGTGTATTGGGTGTGTTGGGGACACAAGAGAGTTCTTGTATCTTGATTGCAGGATTGCTTGAGAGGGATACTTTTGACCACTTCCTCCCTAAGTTCGATAAACCTTGGGTGATCCACTTAAGGGAAACTTGCTGCTATTCTACAAACCTCTGCACTTGGAGGCCCAACACTAGCTGTCTACAAGAACAGAAGCATGCGTAGACATCAGTGGTGTAGTAGTTTGGTGGTTGCACATCTTGTTCGGGTCCTTCTTGTTCTACTTCTTCATCTTCTCCTTCCTCTCCCACAAGTACTTCTTGTTGGTGTAGACCTTCCTCAACCTGCCCTTCATAACGCAATGTCCATCCTCGATAGAGAATAGACCATTAGGCAATGGAGCTGGGATCAAGTGATCCTCTCCAGGTATATCAAGGAGGTATCTACCATTAGTTCTAGAAATCATACCACAAGCTCTCAGAGTAGAAAAACCAAGACGGTGACTTTCTGTCAACAGTTGGATGTTACCTAGGTTGATGTGAAGTGCGCATGCAAGAACGGTTATGCCTCCTCCTCCACATATGGGTCCTCGAGATTGCAAAGCTTGATGCTTAAGGTAAAACACAAGAAGGGCACCCAAATTTGGCGTTAAGTTATAGTAAATAATAGAAGCTTTAGCGAGGATTATCATGTCCTCCTCATTGACTTTAGTAAACTCACCACGTGCCTGCAAGGTGTTAGCAATAATATAAAACAAATAACGAAAGTCAGGATGATCATTTTGATTCCCCCTGGATGTGTTTCCACGAATTCTCATTCTATTAAAGTACTCCCAAGGTGTAGGATTTAAAAAAAAGGTGGTGGAGCGTATGTCGATGGTGTTGTTGGCAAACCCAAAGATGTGAGCCCATTGGTCGAGTGTCAAGGAGTACTCACAGTTCATAAGACGAAAGTTGATGGGATCAACTCCATGCATTTGCTCCTCGGAACAATAGTGAGAGCACACCATATGCGTCAAGGTGTTGAGAAACTCAAGCGTCAAGCGACGTCACGTGGAGACATCCTGAAAGACAAAGTCATACAAACTAACATTGTTGTAGAGTAAATCAAAATCAGCACGAATGCTAAGTTGATTCAGGATATAGGGACACACCCACTTGGTGGACTTTATTTCTCGAAGCTTGAGACGGTCGAAACGGTTCAGCTAAAACTCCTCGGTGAATTTGATACCAAGTGACTTGAGGGTCAACGTATCAATGCATGGCACGGTAGATTCCCCAACCATTACACATGTAAGGCTCCTCGTGTTCATCTAAAACAAAATAAATAAAATTGCTAATTAATTTTTTAGTCCAATAGAAACATAGCATAAACGATCTTCTACACTTGTTACAAAAGAAAATCTTCTAAAAACAATACTAAGCATTCTCAATATCATGATTAGCTCAAGAACAAGACCTAAGTCTAGATTGATAATGGTGAAAGATTGAGTAGAGTTTTGTTGCAAATAAGTTGGGATCGGAGGAGAAACATACCTTAGATTGATTGGGTGCAAGGAATCAAAGAAAGATTGAATAAATTTGATGATCCAATGGAGGTGGTTTGAAGTTTGGAGGTAGAAGAAAGAGAATAGTTTGTGTTTGGGAATTTTAGGGTTACCTCCTCCTCGGTGATATGGCGGCTGCGTACGTAGTACGGGCTGGAAGTATGGCTGGAGCCCAGCCGTACCAAGTGACAAACCTTGGGGTCGACGAATCCCTTCTGATGATGCACTCAGTACGAGCGTGTGGTATGGGCGCACGCGCCCGTACTACTTGTCGTTATGCAGTTAGTACATTTGCTTGAAATCTTATGTTTTGCTCGAGGGTATGGTACGAACGGGAGGTACGTCCATGTCCGACCGTACCAGTGGTCGCTATGGCCACTATGTCCTTCGGAAAAATCAAAGTTTCTATTTTCCAAAGCCTTGATGTGGTACGAGCGCATGGTTCGGAGCCTTCCGGCCGTACCAGCGGTCTTTATGCGGCTAGTAAGCTGAAAAACTCAAAGAATTTGGTTAGTAGCTTTGTGTGCCTTTACACATTTTATCAAAGGACAAAATAACAGCAAATAGACTTCATTAAAACCATCAATACCTCTTTGGCCATGTGTTAGTAAAATAAAAGACCGAGGATTACCTTATTTCTTCTCCTCTCTTCAAAGGTCTTCTTGAACACTAATTATTTAAAACAAAAATGAAACAAAAACAAAACAAACAAAACTTAACAAACTAACACAAGAGTAAATTTTTTTATTTCACATGGGCTGCCTCCCATGAAGCTCTTCTAGTTAAGGTCAATTAGCTTGACCCAGATGGAGATCATTTAGGTTTAGTGAGTGGGACACCCACTCCAAAGTAATTGGCTTTTAGTGTAATTATACCATCATCATCATAGTTAGGCTTGGCCTTCTTCTTACTAGGCAAGTGAACTATAAAAGTATCTATAGATGGTAATCCTATTCTCACATTCCCTTCATGTAAATTGATTAAAGCTTTAATAGTTCTTAGGAATGGCCTACCTAGAATTATAGGTGCTATGGGATCTTCAGGCATGTCCACTATAACAAGATCAATAAGAGCGGTAATTCCTTTAATTTCAACAACTATGTTTTCTTTTATCCCAACAACTTGTTTATAAGTTGAATCCGCTATATGGAGTCTTAATTCAATGGTTGAAAAAGGCCCCAAGTTTAACTTGTCAAATCGACTTTTGGTAATTGTTGAGACGCTTGTACCAAGATCACAAAGTGCAGATATCTCATTAACTCCAATCTTAATTTTAATAGTGGGCTCAAATATATCATATAGATTAGCAAGGATCTTATCAGTTAGTCTTTTATACCCCATCTCTAAATCTTGAACTTTAGATGCTACTTGTTGAATAAATTATTGGTACTTAACATTATTACCTTGTTCTATACCGGGATTCTTTGCGGTGATCATCTTTAGTAGATATTCCATGGTGTATTCAGGTGAAGATGCGTTGCTATAATCTAGTTATCCAGGCTTCTCTTCATTTGTTTCCATCCTCATCATATTGAGGTCTTGTACCGGATTTGGCTCGGGCTTCCCAGCAAACTTTGCTAGTATGAAAGCTTGACTCTTAGCTACCTTTCCCAATTGAGCATGCACGGTCTTTGTCCTTTCCTATAGAGCCTGCACATCATTTCTAATTGCAAGGGCTTGGTTAGATAATTTTCCTATACCACTTTCATGGTTCTCCATAATTTTAATAAGCATATTATTTTGCTTGGTTTGAGCTTGCATAAAGGTTCTAATAGTTTTCTCAAACGAGAGATTGCCATGATTTGGTCCATTATGGTTATCATAATTATTATAAGGAGCTCCTACAGGATTAGACTAATGTTTTTTAACATTAGAAGCAAAATTTTGGTTCTTCCAAGCAGGATTATAAGGAGTGCGAACTATAAAATTAACATCATTCATATCAGTACTAATAGCATTGACTTGGGTATCTTCCTTACCCTTTACTTTGTAGAGTAACTCGTTTACCTTAGATGTAAGCTCTTCATTGTTTACCTCGGTGATTGAATTCACCCTTTTCAATGTTCTTTCCACATACCATTGGGCATGGTTGTTTTGCATGTCATCAAGTAATTTAGTTGCAACACTCACTTGCTTTCCCATGATTGTTCCTCCAGGTGCAGTATTTATCATAGACTTAGACATTGGGTTAAGGCCATTATAAAATAAATGTAATATAAGCCATTCTTCCATCCCATGACTAGGACAGTTCATTACGACTTCTTTCATCCTTTCCCATGCAAGCTCTAGTGGCTCGCGATCTTCTTGTCTAAAACTTGTATTGTTGGATCTTAGTTGCATAGTTTTAGCCAGGGGAAAAATTTAGTCATAAAAGAGATTAGTACATTCCTCCCAAGATTAGTGCCCTTAGGTAGAGCTAGCAACCAGTACTTAGCCTTTCCTCTAAGAGAGAAAGGAAACAAACGTAATTTAATAGCATTTGGATCTACATCCTTAATACGCATCATGTCAGACATTTCAGTAAAAGTATTTAAGTGCAAACCTGAATCCTTAGAAGATGAGCCCCCAAATTGGTTTTGCTGAACCAAACTTAAAAGGTTAGGCTTAATTTCATATGCTTCCGCATCAACAACGAGCTAAGCAATAGATGCACAAATAAAATCATCAGTGGGAGTAACATACTCCCCAAGTCACTTTTGAGCTATGGCTCTTATATTTTTGGTATTTTTTAAGTAAAGAAAACAAATAACAAGTAACTATTTTTTGGCTTTTCAATACATAACAAGAAATTAAACTAATAACGAGAAATAAACTACAAAAAAATAATAAAACTAAAAACAAGGTCTCTAGTGACCTCACCAGGATAGCAAAATTGCGTCCCCAGCAAAGGTGCCAGAAAAAGGGTTGATACCTTCGATCCTGATTACGGATGTAGTATAATACTCTTTTTCCCTAGAAGACCTAGGTTTAATCGAACCTTGGGAAACAACGCTAAAAGAAAATAAAAAGGACACGTCTACAAGACTTTGTTTATTTGTTTTACCTTTGTTTACCAGACCAATCTAGTTTACTTTATCGTGGGTTGAATCAATGGATGGAGATAGGCCAGGGTTGAAGATCTACCTGTAGCTGCACATCATATGGGATAAAAGATAATAATAAGCATAATCATGTGTAATGTTTTAATAGAGATAATCTCGTGTGGGCAACACATCCTAATATATTAGAGCCCTTGAGAGACAACATGCATAGCAATAGTATTTTGATCCACCCGAGTGCACCAGGAAACACCGGGCTACACACGATTATTGAGTGTAAACCACATATCAAAGCATTAAGTGGTGATGTTGTTGTGACCCCGAATGGGTCGCTAAGCGAAGACCGTACAACCATTTTTGTCACTAGCCAAGTATCCCACCTCAAGCCTTTAGCAATCTCTAGGGTCTTGGGTACCTACAAGTCCAAATATCGAGACAAGAGACAAAGAAACAAAAGATACGAATCTCTCTTTCAAACAATACACAATTCTCCCATAGATTAGATGCACATAATCGCTGCGAGGTTTCTCCCCAACCCGCAGCCCGTGAGGACTACTCACTCATAACAATAAGATCAAGGATAGAAAACATTGTGCAAAATACATAGATTGAAATCAAATATTCTTACAGTGGTCGCCGAATCACAAGGAGATCTCAAGTATAAAGTAATAATGGCCATGTCTAATGGAGGGGATGGAAGATGGAAGGGATGAACTATGGTGTGGATATCCTTTGGTGGTGTTGTGATGCAATCTGAGAATGGTGGCCTTTTGTGCGGTGGCTGAGGCATGAAAATATATAGGCGTCTTCACAAAAGTAGTATGGTTTGACAAGATGGAGCCGCCGCCACAGGGTACGGGTGGACGGTACGGGCGGGCCCTTCCCGTACCAGTGGTCGTTACGGCTGCAGACGCCTGGTATTTGCTCTAGAATTACTTGTTCATGTGGACTTTCTCAAAACCTTCATTATGACTCCAGATTTTGCATTAAAAAGTGTGATTTCCTACACAACACAAATCAAAGTAATGGTTTGCATATCTTTGCAATTATTAGTCATTAGTGGCAAGGATAGAGAGTTTCTTATCAATTGCTTGACTAAAAAAATGTTTAAACACGGTGGAAGATGGCTATTTCTGGAGCCATCGATATTATTCATACATATCCTCACATATATGAAATGAAACTTGTAGCAATATATGTTCAGATGTCTGACTTGGGTATCATTTTTGTAGGTTATTTAAAGCAACCAAAGGAAAAGATAATGTTGCACCAATATGTGGGGGTGGGTTTCAAGAATGGTTTAGGAATCATGTAAGATGTTTAATTGAACTTTGAATTGCATACAAATTGTGCACATGAGATGTCCTCTTGATTATTTTGTATAACCATAGACCATTAAGCTGCGTGAAGAGAATTTGGGCGATGTTAGTGATGGTATCGATGCCCTATCACATGGTCCTACAAAGAGGGTGCGGATAGCTTCATCTTACAATAACAATGATATCCACTACAACATGTATGAGCATGAGGGAACATTTGAAGACACAAAACATTGGCATCATGACTAGCGGAGAGCACTTCATAGCCAAAATGAAAAAGTTAGAGGACTATGATCATTATGGTCGCATAAAAGAGGCTATTGAGTTGAACTATAACAATAAGACTGGTGGTCGATCTATGGATCTATTCAAGTGTTATTGTTATGACCAAGATACAAACAAGAAAAGAGTCCCCAAAATCGATGGGAATTTCATATCGATCAATACTATTACTGAGTGGTACAAGGAGGAACCTTATATATTGGTAACTCAAGCTTACAAGGTAATATTCTTGGATGCCAGTGAAAATAACGACTGGCAATATGTGCAAAAGTTGAGGAAATGAGCACCTATGATGTGAATGAGTATGACGAGCCAGTCACCTGTAACACCCCATTTTTAGCTAATACTAATTAGGGTTTGTTTGTGCACTCATGAGCATCATATTTAAGAAGTGCATGCAAAAGAAATAAAGTAAAACCCTAAACCCTAGTTCTTCCCCTCTTTTTGAAAGTTATTCAAAATGGTTTTTATATTTTGAAAAGAACCAAAACTATGGAGACCAAATTGAATACAAGGGCTCATGGTTATTTCGATACTTTTACAAACCTTTTTGTATTTTCGAAAATGTGCAAAACATATTTGAAATGTTTTTACAAAGAGAAAAAGAAAATAGATTTGGGAAAATGGTTTCAGAGAAAAAACAGAACCAGGCCGCAACCTAGCTCCACACCCCGCTATCTATCGCCCAATGCTGCTAGTAGCAGTAGCCGCACAACCTTTGTCGCGGACCACTCCCAGCCCAAACGCAGCCCACCTAGGCCCGTACCTATTGTCGCCTTCCTTCAGTCATCGTCAACCTCCCAATGGAGGGAAGAAGCTGCGTGTCGTCTCGCCACCGGCCGCCGCGTGCCAAGATCCCCGCTGCCGCCTCCCGATGCCTACAAGACCCCTGCAGCCGCCATGGAGAGCCCTTGCCATGCTCAGCTTCTCCTCCTTCCCCTTATCGTCTTCCGCCCATGAGAGGCCGGAACCTAGCCCTAGAGGTCATCGGTGTCTCGTTGTTGCCGAGCTCCTCTCGTCCATCTGAAGGCACCACTGGAACCGCTGTGTTCTTCTTGTTCATTCGTGCTTGTCACTGATTCGAGTGCCCCTCGACCTCCTCCGGCCTCACCCTCACCACAAGCATACCCAGGGTGAGCTCCCGAGAATGCTAGTTCTCTTCTCCGACTCCCTCTCGCTAGGGCCTTCTCCCGCATCGCGCGCCGCCGCTAGCCGCCATCGGACACTGCCGCAGCCAAGCCTCCGGTGACCTATTCCTAGCGGCACCGCCACCTTCGTGTCTGCCTTGCTACGTTGGTTCGATTAAGCTAGGTCACACAGCCTCGCTCGCCTTCTTGCATCACCGCCGGCCACCGTCTACCGCTCTGCCGCCATGGTGACGTGAGGCCCGCGTCAGCAGCACGCAAGGCTGGCCACGGTGGCAGCCTATGTGGCCCCTGGCTGTCAGCCTCTATGGCTAGGCTCAGTCTCGGTAGAAAATATCCCTGACCCCGTGGTGACGTCAGCCCTATATCATGCTGACGCAATAACCTTTTAAATTGTTTTAATAATTTCAGAAAAAGGTTTAAATCTTATAAAATCAATAAGTAATTATTTATAAGTCAGAAAAATATGTATAATATATCAAAGTGTTCAGAAAAATGAGATCTACACAATAGACTCATAATCAGGCATTGTTCAACAACTTTCATTGCAAGTTTGATTAGAAGAACAAATGAACTCCAGTAGGTGATTTCGGGTTCTCTCCTGTATTAGGGTTTGCACCCTCGGAACCCCGTTTAAATTGTCAATCATGCTATAGGGTTTCATTTCAATACAATTCAACTTGTCATATCATCATCCTTGCTTGAGCATTGCATCAATGCCATGTGTTGATTGTTTCCCCTTTCTTTCTGATGTTTAGTTCTTCCTCGGTAGAATATGATATCGAGATCAAGATCGAAGAAGATCAACACCATCGAAGACCGATGAACAATACTTGATCAACTACAATCAAGTCCAGTACAAGATATTTGAAGCTTTGATTTCTAGTTATCAACAGGCAAAGGCAAACATAGCCCCACACATAAAAGAATCCTATGCTTCCAAAGTATTTCATTCTTGCCATGATGCATATGATTCTACTATGGTCTTTTATCGATAGATATAGTATCCTATATGTTGCATTACTCCCTTTCATCTTATATTACCTGATCCACGGCTCCTAGGATAACTAGGTTTGACTTGTGTGCACTGCTAGAGCTTATATCCGTGTCTCGCTTAGCCATGCTTAATTGTAAGTGCTGATTCATCCAGATGTTGTATCAGATGTAGAGAAACTAGTATGATAGGAGAACGATGTATACTGGTGAGGTAAGATCACTAGTACAGGTTAAACATGTTAAGGCTTGTATGGGAGGCCATAGTGGGGTGTGGTATTTGCAGTCCCATGCTCGCCACTACTAGGAACCGAGTTCTTGCCTTTGGAACCAAGACGAGCGTACAACCACACGAGGCCTCGAAAATCTCACGAGTAACTAACTTGCCTAGTAGATTCCATGAGTCACATAGTTCAACATTCCATTCAACATATGCATAGAATTTTTTTTGAAATATTTGGCGGGTGAAGGTGCATCATAACAGGTAGGTAAGCGTGGCCGGGGGTTGCTTGGGGTGGATAGAGCCCCTGATAAACCAACCTCACCTCACATCTCTAGGGACTGGCTTCGAGATTTGACCCGTTATGGCGGAACCCTCCTTAGGGCGAGACTCATGGTCTCGACTTTACGCAGGGTAAAGGTCATGTCCAACCACCCTATGCCGGCCTTCCAAGGAAGAGGGCTAATGATTCTGACATTAAGAGAAGGTTGGTACGTGTGAGTAAAGTTGTACACCCCTGCAGGGTTAAATATTTTCAAAAAACCGTGTTCACGGTTATGAATGCTTGGTGACCAAATTCTAAGATCATAGAGAACTATAATCTAATCGTAAAACTTGGAGGATCAACGTGTGCTTAAGGATGCTTCCTCATGGGTACGAGGGGGTGATCCTAGTTGTGAGATGAGGATTACTTTGGTGGATATCAAAAGATGATGATCAATACTTTGGAAATGTCACTCTCTTATCCCCCTTTAAAATATTCTGATTAGGCGATCTTCTTCCCCTTGTTTTATAAACAAATATGGCTTTATGCAAAATAACCCCACCAGCCATAAGTCTTGCGGAGTACACCCTGTACTCACCCTTGATTTGTTGATACTTTTGTAGTAGACTAAGTGTTCCTTGAAGACAAGTTTGGTACGACATCGACACCGACGAGTAGCTTGGGGTTCCTGACCGACAGCCTGGAATCTATGGGCTAGGATATCATCATTATGCTTCATGCCTCTTAGTCCATTTGTTAAGTTTGCTATACTTAATAGCATAATTTGCCTTCCATTGTTTGATGTTCGTGGTCACTGACCTCTGCTTGTAATATTTTGGTTCTTTGCTTAGTTATGAGCTTGCTGTACTAACTTTTGTGTCATAGGGTTACTGTTGTGTTACTGACTTTCCACTGGATATCCTCAAGTTCTTGGTTAGGCTTATATCAGGCTAAGGTCTGGGATTTGTTTAACCCTGATCCCAGGTGTGTCACATGTTTTGGTATCAGAGCAGTACCGACCGTAGGAAAACCTTGCTATTGGTCGATGTTGAGTCCAGTGCTTGTGAAAAACTATTTTAATGTTGAAAAGTATTTGCGAAAACTCTAGTATGCTTCTTTTGCTCCTCATCTGGTATCTCTCTAACTTTGGGTCATCTTATATTGTGTTGATTTGGAAAAGTTTTGATATCTCTTCTAGTCTTTCAAAGCATAGGTGCCTTTTGGGCATGTTGTTTCTCAGCCATTTGACCTAGTGTTGAGTTCTCTTGAGTTTTGTGTGTTGTGTTCTTTGTTCCCCTTTTCTCTATTTAAACTGAGAGATTCCTTTCCCTCACGATCTCTATCTTTTGGGCCCACAATATTGTATTGAAGGATCCAGAGTGTTCTGTTCTAGGCTTCAAGGTTTCCTTTCGCCTCATCTGCCTCCTTTTTATTCGTTTGGGTAATTCAGACATTGTTTATTCTCTTGGAAGATACCTCGTGATTGCTACCTTGTAGTCTACGCCGTGTCACTCAAGTAGTAGTTACTTATTTCTTGGGTTTTAACCCTTGGACTTGAACTGAAGATCCCGGATTGTGCCAGATTCTAGTGTTGTGAATCTTGTACATGAAGCTGACCTTTAACCCAAGATCCATTCCTTTGACCCCTGTTGTTAATGTTCAAACATTACCTCAGTATGGCTGGTACTACAATTCTAGCCTTCGAGCTTGTGGTTATTGCCGCTGTTGAATCTCGACAATTAGGGACTTCCCCTACCACTAGCTATGGCAGATGTTCTTTAATGGAACCAAATAGATCACGATAAAATAGCTCCTCGTGAGTCTCGTATCTATACTTGTGACTATGCCACACCCTCCCTTTTATGCATGGGTTTTCGGAAGAGTGATAATCTGTGCATCCACATCTCAGGATTCTACCCTGAGCATGTTCTTCTCCCCTTGTTGTTTCCGACCTTTGTCTACTACTTGGTACCCAAGTAGTAAATGTGCATTGGTGTCTTCCGATGAAAGATAATCTTGTGGTTTGTCGTGACAAACCATTTCGAAATGTCAGGAGAAACAAACTCCAGTACCTTGTCATTTCTAGGACTAGGTCAAAGTGTTGTAATCCACAGATTAAGAGGCATTGACCAGCTTCTATCTGTTCTACCTTAAAGTATCACACCCTTACATACTAAGAGGTTATGCAAAGTTTCATGAACCTCTTAATGAAGTGACTCTCTTACATATTATTCCCCACCCTTCCTCTGAGCTTCTATGCTCGAGAATGATGTGTGTGCGTAATAATGTGGCCATTCGAGATTCTTAGCAATCACTATTGCTTTGGATATTAACAAGGACATTTGTGTCATTCTTAGCGTGATGGGTTAACCCTATCACTAAGAAAAGGATGATTGTGCTACCTAGTCCGTTACTCCGGTACACCTCTTCGGTCAAAGAGTTAGGCTTGTGTCGAAGCTCTGAGACTGTGTCTTCTTGCATTACCAAGCAAGTTTCCTCTCGAACTAAGTGACATATCGGTGGTACGTGATATTCTAGATGTCTACTAGAAGTATCACCATGTCGCCACATGACCGTGTTGTCAAGTTCTTGAGAAAGCAAGTTCTCTGAACTGCTTCTTCCCCAAGGATCCATACTGGATACCCTGAACTAGTTGGTTGATCTTCAACAACAAGATGGAGAGTTGAAAGACAAAAGTTCTATCCAACCTAGTTCCTTCCTAAAGGGATGTCTAGTGTTATTCATGCTAAAGAAAGATAATATTTTCTTTGTGGATATGTTATCTTCCCCCACCTTTGATTTGATTTGGGTTATCATCAAATCAAACTCAGTTCCAAGGACTAACCTAATGATGTTGCTACTTGTGATGTTTCAGTTGAGTACATCCTCATGTTCTCTAGTCTGACCAATACCCTGCCTGATTCATACAACATATGATCTTCCTGGAGTATCTCGATAAGTTTGTTGTTGAGCCCATCAATAAGATCCTTATTTTCTCCAACCTAGAATAGATTCATATGGAACAACTGACAATAATGTTGTAAAAATTTATGAGAACCTTCTCCGGGTCATCTCGAAGTATGTGTAATGGATGTTAGAAGTGACCTTCCCTGATCCACATGCAATTGCTGAAAGATGTCACTATGGATTTGAGTAGGGTTATGTTTGTTCCTCGTGGACACAGTTGTATTGCATTGCAAGTACTTGATGTACAAGCAGTCGTCCTTCGACAAGTTGCAAATACATGGGTCTAGCAATCTAGCTCAGTCTTTTGGAGCTTGACACTGTAGTCCATATCTTGAGAATCTAGTAGCTTTATCTTTGGGGTAAATGTTGCAAGATTTTTATTCGGACATGCTGAGTCTAAAGTATCATTGCACTTAACCAAATCTAAATCTCAAGCAGATATATTGGTTAGTGTTCACATAGTTTTGGCATTGGTCTCTTTGTAAATCTGTCAAGATTGATGTAATGGTTGACACAATTAGTTGAAAGACCTCTTGTCATATTCTCTTGAATTAGAATAATAACCAATCTTCATGAGGCTTCTTCTAATGATTTATTATAGGAGTTGTGCTTATGGTTTCCTTTGTCTCCAAAGTCTGACCTTTACTTGATGTCTCATGTTTCGAACATGAAGGAGAACATTTAAAGTAGAGTTGTTAAATGTCTCTCGGTCGATCCTCCAGGCCCTTTATGTTGTTAAGCTTCTTGTTGTGCCATGTAATTGAAGTTTGAGAAAGAAGTTTCTTTTCCTCGTGTAATCAGGAATCTTCTAAATTAATCATCCTAGTGGTGTGAAGTGATATCAGGATCTTTGGCAAAGATCTTGATAACCCTAGATGAATAAAGAATTCCTTCTATCCAACCTAAACATGTTCAAAGAGAGACTATGAGTTTTGGTAATTAGAAATTCCTCTTGTTACATGTTCCTTATGACTCTTACGAGTCCTCGCCACAAACAACCTTTCTGTCTTAACCTTCTGTTGAACGAAGTGATTCTTCTGTATCAAAAGTAATTCAACAACTTGGTTCTACGTATCTCTACAACTTGAAATCTCTACTTAATCCATACAGTAGAGTTTCATCTCTCAAAGTCTATGGTTATGTTCTTTCCATTGTAAGCTTTCCTTTTCAGAAGCTTAAACTCTCCTGAAACTCCATGGTCTCAATCCTTATGAAGACCAGTTATCTAACAACTTGAAACCTATCTCCTGTTGTTCTCTCCGCTACCTTGATGTATTTCATGTCGTCATCCAAGAGTTGTTTCTAAACACTCCTTCACGAGTTGACCATGAGATACTTTGTGTGTTGTTAGTGTGTTTCCCTCTTATCCTTAGAGTGCCCCTGTTTCTCTTCCTTTTTCCTACCTGCGGAATCTCAGGTCGAGATTCTCGTAAGGGGGATATATCTGTAACACCCCAGTTTTAGCTAATACTAATTAGGGTTTATTTGTGCACTCATGAGCATCATCTTTTAAGAAGTGCATGCAAAAGAAATAAAGTAAAACCCTAAACCCTAGTTCTTCCCCTCTTTTTGAAAGTTGTTCAAAATGGTTTTTATATTTTGAAAAGACCCAAAACTATGGAGCCCAAATTGAATACAAGGGCTCATGGTTATTTCAATACTTTTACAAACCTTCTTGTATTTTTGAAAATGCGCAAAACAGATTTGAAATGTTTTTACAAAGAGAAAAAGAAAACAAATTTGGGAAAATGGTTTTAGAGAAAAAATGGAACCAGGCCGCAGCCCACCTCCTCACTCTGCTATATTCCGCCCAGTGCTTCCAACAGCAGCATCCGCGCAACCTTTGTCGCGACCCACTCTTGGCTCAAACATAGCCCACCCGGGGCCGTACCTGTTGTCGCCTTCCTTCAGTCATCGTCAACCTCCCGATGGAGGGAAGAAGCTGCATGTCGTCTCGTTGCCGGCGCCGTGTGCAAATATCCCCACAGCTGGAGAGCCCTTTGCTTACTCAATATGTTGAGCTTGTTGGGGAACCCCAAGAGGAAGGTATGATGAGTATAGCAATAAGTTTTCCCTTAGTTATGAAACCAAGGTTATCGAACCAGTAGGAGCAAGGAAACACCTCCAAGGTGTTGTTTCCAACTTGGAATCTTGCATGACACAATCACAGAACTTTGCCCCCAACTTATAGTGAGGTTGTCAATCTCACCGGTTTTGCTGAAAACAAAGGATTAAATGTATTGTGTGGAAGATAGTAATTGTTTGCAGAAAGTAAACAGAAAGCAGTAAATAGTAGATCATAGATTGATGGTAAAAGAAAGGACCAGGGTCCATAGTTCACTAGTGGTGATTCTCCTTAAGATAGATGACATGTTGGGTGAACAAATTATAGCGGGGAAATTGACAAACATCGATAAAGCATACATGCATATACTAATCATCTTGACTTATACGAGATTTGAATTGGCATTATAACATTATACATAGACCGTAATCCAACTGCATCTATGACTAATAATCCACCTTCAGGTTATCATCCGAACCCTCTCCAGTATTAAGTTGCAAGCAACAGATAATTGCATTAAGCAAAGTGTGTAAAGTAAACAATACGATTGTTCTATGAACAAAGGATTGTTGTTTTCTCCCTAGTAGCAACAACACATCTAGTACCTTAGAGATTTTTGTCACTTCCCCAGATTCCTAGAGGCATGAACCCACTATCGAGCATAAATACTCCCTCTTAGAGTTGCTAGCATCTACTCGGCCAAGATAGCTACTAACAACGGAGAGCATGCACATGATAGAATCAATAATCGGTCTGAAATAACATCTCAATATCCATCGGATCCCCACAAACACAACATGTAAGATTACAAATAGATGATCTTGATCATGAACGAAGCTCACAAGATCTAGACATGGTAGCACAAAGGAGAAGAACCAACCTTCTAGCTACTACATGGACCCGCGCTCTCCATTTTCACCACTTCGAATTCCAAGTTCTCAGTATGGCAATTGTCTCTTGTGCCGAATAACACGTCAACCCGGACTTTACCAATTGGCTCACAGGAAATACCCGGTACAATGCCATGAAAGGTGGTCCTCGTTGCTTGCAACATGTTCTCTGTTATCCCCAACTTGTGCATGGTATCCTTGTACATGATGTTGATACTGTTGCCATTGTCAATCAGTACCTTGGAAAACCTTACATTGAGATTTGGCCCGATGAACGTCGGATCAGGACCAAAGCATAGGTTCCTGGGCTTGGCATGATCTTTGGGTGATCCTTGACACTCCATGTAATCTCTTGATCCGCCCAAGGCATATACCTCACCACTGTTGGCATTACTGCGTTCACTTCCATATGCCGGCGCTGCAAGCTTTTCCGGTCATTCTCTTCCGTGGTGAACACACAGTATCTTTGATGATGTTCCCTATACTCATTTTGTCCCTCATTCTCGTTGTAACCTTGACCTTGTTGCTGGCTATTGCCCACTTGATGTACCGCATCCCTTCTTTCCGGATTCTCGTACCTCGGAGGAGGTGGTGGAAGCATCAGTTGTTGTCCATTCCCCCTGTCAGTAACGGTGGCCGTGGTGCTTCATCTCTAGGTGCTTTGTTCCGAGGTGCCTGAGCATTCCCCGAAATTCCCTATTCTAATTTCCTCATCCATTCACATTGCCAGGTTGTATGATTCGTCGGGCTATTCGGGCTTGGCGTATGGAACTTGCAAGGTTGATCCAGCATGGAATCAAAAGTATACCTCAGCCTATCCTTTCGTTCTTGCCATTGCTTATTTTGCTTTGGGGTCCAAGGTTTTTTCCCTTCATTTTTCTGCTGCCAGTTTTGCCCTCTAGTTTTTTGGTGTTGGCTGGCTCCGGCATTGGGTTGATCCCGATCTACTGCTGTGACCTGTTGCGAGTTATACCGGTAATCCGGACGTTCATCCCTTCTCTTTCCTCGAAAATCATTTCTCCTTGACAATCTGGGGCCATCTCGGCCATAATACTCCTCGTTTGCCTCGCTCGACATCAGCCGGGGTTGCGTTGGATCTCCCAAGGCATACGAATCCGTGATCCGGATCGTCTCAGCCAAGGTAGTTGGCATATCTCGCTGTAACCTCTGCCACAGCATACTTCCATATCTGCATCCCTGAGTGAACCACGCAATAGCTTGTGATTCAATTACTCCTTCGCACGAGTTTCACACATTGCACCACCGAGTCAGGAAATCTCTGTCTGGCTCATTCGGTCTCTTCCAGCATAACGCAAGAGTCTGCGGCCTGTTGGGTCTCTTGTACGTGCTTGAGAAGTTGCTAACGAACAGCTCCTAGAAATCTAACCAACAGTTAACACTCCCTAGTGGAAAATTGTTCAGCTAAACTCGCGCTGGTCCTTCCAGCATCTGCGGCACATACCTTACCGCCCATCTCAAATTTCCTATCGCGATCTTGACTGCTGTGGCGTAGTCAATCAGCCAATCCTCTGGCCTGGTACTTCCATCATAAGTTCGGGTTCCTCTAGGCAGCTGAAAGTTCGGCACTGGCGGCTCATTCATGATCCGGGGCCCGAAGCATGCTAGACCCGGTGGACCTTGTATCTCAATTTGCTCCGACCTATAAATCCTATCCAATTTCAACCTTGCATCATCTGGCTGCAAGTTTCCGCTCCCCAGCCTTGACCCAATTACATGGTTATCCGGTCTGGGGTATCCGTCGTTGACCATAGCTGAATAACCATCATTGTATCTTTCCTGATCCGGATGAGCAGTTTGTTGTGCTGCTACTTGTCCCGCGCTCCCCTCTTGCCGAGGTGCGCGCTGTTGCTGCATCCGAGGTAAATTTTGCCCCATTCCCATGGGATCACACTATCCGGCATTGCCGTTGGCAGCATTTCTTTGACCGACATTGCCTTGGTCATGGTTACCTCGGGCAGCTACACCTCGGCTGGTACTGTGCCGATCTTCATCAACTTGCACTGCTTTGCCTATTCCAGCCCTTAACGGGTCATAAGGAACCATATGTTTGTCTCTTCTTCCGGAGTCTACTACTTCTTCTCTCCTGGGATTATGACCCGGAGACGATGCGACTCCTCTAGATCTTGTCGGGTTATTTCTGGCCGAATATACCACCTGTGAGGCTCCTGGTGGTGCCGGGTTAGCCTTGTTTATTTCTTCATTTTTTTGGCAAGCAACTCTCAACAAGTGGTTTACTCTCTCTTGCTACCTTTGCCGGGCCTGTCCGGTTAAACGTTCTAACTCAGACGCGGCCGCATTTGCTGCCCTGAGGTTCTTTGTCGGGGTACTATACCGATCCAACCCTCCTGTTACTATCATGGTTGTCTGACCCGGCCTAGGCTCGTACTCCTTGTCAATCTCAGTGATCAGGTTCCTGCCCCGGATTTTCACTCTATCTATGTCGTTTGCCTTAGCATATTCTCTCAAGGTGATGTTCAAAGATTGATGCAGCTCTGCTACCTTCTTTGCCCCGGCTAACATTTTCCGCCTAGTTTCCTCTAACTCAGCTTGTGCCTGAGCCGGGTCCACCACATGTGCTATTGGCGTTGCTAGGCTATCTATTGCTTACTGGAGCACATTCTTTGGCCTTTCTAGCGGAGGAAACCTAGACCTGGTATGTTTTGGTGTTACCTCAGGCTCTGGCGCCAGACTCTTGCTTGGTTCCGCGTCTGGCGTGGTCATCAGGACCTCAACGCTGCTAGTGGGGCGAGTGATACGGACTCCACGAGCCACATTGAGAGGAGGCTCACCTCCCTCGATGATGTGTCGTGGATGAACGCAAGACTCATCCACGCCGACGTAGATCTTGTGCGCGCCAAGCTTGATGAAGACGCTGTTACGCGGTGGAGGGTGCCTACCGAAGCTTCCTCCATTGTCGCTGACATAGTCCAGCGCTCCAAAGCGTTGAACCAAGCCTGAGACGACACGCTCGCCGGTGCTGGAGAAATTTCCCGTCTGAATTTTTACCCCTACTAGCACCGCTAGCCCCATGATGGGCGCCAACTGTCGTGGTGGTGGGACAGCAGATGCCATGGATAGGCTAAAGATGGGGCCAATGAGTGCTAGGGGAATCCAGGGAGGGAGAATGTGGTGGTTCCACGCACAGAAGTTCTTGTATTTCCTCTATCAATGGTGTTTACAAGTGCTCTTGAGGCTCTCAGCAAGAAGGAGACGATGTCTCTTACTCCCTACCATCTAGCCCTTGAGTTCTACCTTAGACAGAGAGAATGATTGATCGGCCGGCCCCTTCTATGGAGGCCCCGGTGCTCCTTATATAGGGGAGCCCGGGTTACAATTCTAGGGCACAGGTGGCAGCATATTCTACGAATATGCTCCTTTCCTAAAGTAGATGCTTCTTTATTCTATTTAACAGCTCGTCCGGGCTTTGGACGTAATCCACAACGTAATCCTTGTCTTTTGGCATCACCAGACATGGGCTACGTCATCCGGCTTTGCCCGCGTCACCTTGGTCGCCCTGACCCGCTGGTCCTCTTCTTTACTTTAACTTGCTCATGCTACAGCCAATAAAGCCACCTTTTGACCAGCGGGGGGTTCCTTCTCTTGGAAGCTAAGATAATCCGGCTAGCATATAGCTAATCTGGCTTACCAAGTCACCTGCAAAACAGATAGACATGGCCGGCATATATCTTTATGCTAGCTGGACCATTGTCAAGGAGATGCTCCATGGGTCGGGTCACATTGTGATTCAGCCTGCCTTGAGGTGACCCGGTCAGAACTTGCTTTGACCGCACCGTACCCCGGCTAACTCGGCCCTTATACCCTGGTGTTACCCTACCCGGGGGTATCTCGCCAACAGAGAGGGTTGATTAGAGAGAGGGAGACTTGTAAGTTGGACTCCTCATGTCAATCTAGGCAATATTGTCTGTCCATACAAATTATGTGGGCATGACAAGATACCTTGTTTGGGAAGATACTAGCACTGAGAAAACTAGGAAAGCGCTGTGTTTCCCAAGTAGGAGTAGGTGCGGAGTAGTTTTTAATTATCTCTCCATTTATACTCCCTTGATGATCTAGGGCTACGTGCTGTGTACACGTCGCTTTGATGATCTAGGGCTACGTGCAAGTTTAAATACTACTAGCAGTACAATGAGATGGAGGTACTAGAACTTTACTAGTATGTACATAGTACTACTAGTAGTAAGTTGTACATGCCATGCACATGAAAATTAGATAATATAAGTACTGTATGACATATCATCTTTTATTTAGATAAAATTATAATAGGTGAAGCTCAAAAAATAATTATAATTTCGATCCACGTCCATAAATTATCGGATGTATATTTGGTTCTTGTACTTTGTGTCATGTAGAAATCAACCTACTACTATTAGCTACATAATACTTGACATTATCTAGAGCAATGACGGAGAAGATTATAGAATTATTGAGAAGTGTGTTTTGAGGTCTGTGCATAGCTTTCATATGCTAAAGACTATCAATAGAATATTCTAGATGCTAGCATGGATACAAGATCCAGCAGTTTGTAATGTTGGGATTTGCCAGTATTGATCGAACGGTCAAAGTTCACAGTTATTCATACACTATATAGTATGGTAAGATTATATAATAGGTAAATCTCAAAAAAATATTTATTTGATCAAAATCTATATTTGGTTCTTGTACTTTATATCATGTAGAAGTCAATGTTTATTAGCTATACAAAATACTTGAATTTATTTGATAACATGGAGAAGTCTGTTTGATGTTTGTATCTTCTAGATGCTAGAACAGAAAAGAAGATCCAACGGCTAGCGATGTTGGGATTCATGAGTCTTGATCCAACGATCAGTATTCAAATTTACTCAAACACTATATAGTGGTAGGACAAGATTTTTCTTGAATTTATAAGAGGGTGTCAAATTTCTTGGCATGGATATTCCTTGCAAGAAGTTGAATGGCTCCATACTTTGAAGCATGTTTTTTCAAAAATAATGCAAAATTCGTGTTTATAATTTTTCATGGAACCAGTACATGTAAGAGAACGCCATGTGCTAGTTTTCCCCAAAAAATTGTTTTGTTAAATTAATTTTTTTTGTTTTTCCAAAACAGGGACAAATTTGCTAGCATGAAAATTCCTAGCAAGAAGTTGAAATCTATAAAACTTTAGAGGTTATAGATAGAGTGTCTGCTCGGGTAAATAAAAATGGTTTTCGAAAAAGTTAGAAGCAAGCTATCACACACTTGTAGATCAAGATTTTGTTTTTTATAAAGTCATTTAAGAGGATGAAATTTAAAAATTATGTTATGTTCATAAAAGTTAGAAACTCCCAGAACCAACATTTTTAACATTCAAGATGCACCATCGTCTACTAGCTAGATATGGGAACGACATCAGTGGATCTACATCCATCGTGAATAAAATTTTGACCTATGTGTTACTCCACTAGAAATGTGTTATATACTCTAGGATTTAGCCTAGTTACCACATATAATGCGACGTTGGCCCTGGTTTGGTGGGATTACTTGTAGATCTGCAAACTATGATGTGGATATGGACATACCCTTAGACATTTGGCTTGAAACACAAGAATGTTTGCGCATGGTAAGGCAAACTATTAAACCAATTTTTTCAAATGTTTTTCAAATTAATGTTTAGCATTTTTTCTGGAAATTATTTTTCCTTGAATTTTTTCAAAAGGGGATCAAATTTATCGGCATGGATGTTCCTAGTAAGAAGTTGAATGGTATGCCATACTTTTAAGCATATTTTTTCTCTTGATTTTTTCCAAAAGGGGACAAGAGAGCCGTCTTTTTGTGTTTTTCATTCGTGTTAAATGCAAGTAGTATTACTAAGTTACACATGCCTTGCATGTGAGACTAAGATAATAGAAGTATGACATATCATCACTATATAAACCTGTAATAGGTAAAACTAAAAAAATAATTATAATTTTTAGCCACAACATATCCATAAAGTATTAGGTGTATATTTTGGGTCTTGTACTTTATATCATGTAGAAATCAACCTTTAATAGCTACCTATACTCGATTTGTTTTGGTAACATGCTCTAGAGAAATTATGGAGAAGTGTGTTTTGAGATTTGTGCATAGCGTTCATTGTGCTAACACTACCAATAGAATCTTCTACATGATATAATGGCAAAGAAGATCCAATGGTTAGAAATATTGCAATTTGCTAGTCTTGGTCCAACGGTTAACGTTTAAAGGTTATCACACACTATAGTGGTAAGACTAGTAATGCACATATTAACATATGAAGGCCATATGCAGTTTGATTGAGCTAAATACATACGTAAGGCTGGCATGTTACTTTTTCATTATGGAAGAAAGGATGGTTCTAGAACATAGTGCAAGCGGCTCAGTGATTCGTCATGAGCCACTGTTTAGGCCACTTAAAAATTATCAAGATTGGATAGTGATATTTCGTATCTTATCTTATCTTATCTTACCACTATATAGAGTACATATAACTTTGAACATTTACTATTGGATCAAGACCGGTAAATCCCAACATTTCTAACCTTTGGATCTTATTTTCCATTTCAGCATCTTGAAGATTGTATTGATAGTCTTTAGAATAATGAGTGCCATACACAAACCTCAAAACACACTTATCCACCATTCTATAATCTTTCATCATTTCTCTAGAGCATGTTACAAAAAAATTCGAGTATTAGGTAGCTAGTAAAGGTTGATTTGTACATGATATAAAGTATAAGAAACAAATATACACCTGATACTTTAAGGATACGAGCCAGACATCGAACAATAGCAAACCTATATTTTTTGGTCACAAAATTATAATTATTTTTTGGGCTTTACCTATTACAATTTTACATAGTTATAATATGTCATACTTCTATTATCTGAGTCTCACGTGTGAGGCATGTGTAACATATGAGTAAGTACTATACTATACTTAAGATAATCCAAGAATTACCAGACGCATTGCACGAGCTGCCAGCTGCTCGCCACCTGTGTTTCGAGAGTAGTACTATTCGATAATAAGACTACGGCCAGGAGAAAGTACGGTCACTACAAGTACCGACATGACATTTTTCTTCTGAGTGTTAATTCCCCAAACCACCACCGACAGCAAAAAAACTCATGCGCTGCAAAGCGGTTGCTCTGCATGTTGTCGTTCTTCTAGTATAGTACTACTTGAAGAAATGCTTGGTTAAAAAAACAGTGAAAATGAGATCCCCTTATTTATTCATTATAACGGAGGGAGTAACTGAGTAGCACCACTAGTAGTACTACTTCTCCTTCGCAAAAGAATTTCAACTTCTCCTTCTTGCTACTCTCTCGCAAAATTTCGTTATTTCATGAAAGGCATGTTCCCCTCACAAATACTTGAAGGAATCCAAGTGGATTGGCAGCATCATCCTCGGACGTCTGCTTCGGCTCAAGGCTAGACCTGGGGACATTTTATCTTTTCAGAACATGCTGCCGCTAGAGCCGCCTCTGTAGGGCGCCTTGTCGCTCGCAATAAACGTGTGTTGTCCATGTCGGCCAACGACGCAATTTTGGGCCCCCTCAAGGATACCGATCACGTGCTGGCCGCGTCATGAAGGCGTTAACATGGCAACCGAAGGAAAGTTGAAGCGACCTGGCCCAGTAGGGGTCCAAGTATCTGTGCTATATCGTGCTAGTCCCTGGATCGACTCGCTAGCACACACAATCAGGATGTAATATCACGAAACAAAGGTCTTAATTCTATTACATCGAATGATCCAAAATATAACATAGTATAAAACAAGTTGCGTAGCGGAAGTGCTAACTCCTCATAAACAAAGGTCAAGAACGGAAGACTAAAATAAGATAATGATCTCCATTCAAAATGCCACAAGCAAAGCATACTGAGTGGAGACTCGTGACCCTAACATCGTACTTCAAACATCTTTAGGGAAACCTACAACATGAAACGTTACAGCCACGAGTGGTCAATACTTTAAATGTATTGGCAAGATCACTAAGAAAATAAACCATTCTTATCACTCAATATCGAATATTAATCGATGGCCATAGCTCTAGGGTCAATCTGACAAAATTTCAAAGGGTTCCACAATATAAAGTCTCGACACCATGACTCTGGGGTTTCTACACCATGACTTCGAGGTTCCTACCCCATGAATCCAAGGGTTGTACACCATGTTTCCATGGATTTTATCCCATGTCTCCATGGTTTGTACACCGTGTCTCGGTGGATTGTACACCATGTCTTCGTGGCTGATATCCCATGTCTCCGTGGATTGTACACCATGTCTTCCTAGTTGATACCCCATGTCTTCGTGGATTATACCCGATGTCTCTGTGGCATGTAAACCATATCTCTGTGGTTGATATCCCATGTCTCCGTGGTCTCTTCTTCGTGTCTCTGTGGTCTCTACTTCGTGTCTCCGTGGCCTCTACCTACTTCCCTATTCTTAAAAGGGAGGTAGTTCCCGCATATATCTATTTCGGCATAGCCAAACAGTCCCAAAAAACAATAGACACACAACAAACAAGATTGAATATCCATATGTCCATCCATCATAGTGTATCATCATTCAAATAGAAATACTTCTACGCTCACATAGTAAGCATAGCCTAAACCATGGTAAAGTTAGACTTGCAAAGCAGGCATAACAAAGTCAAAGGTATAGATAATCTTTCCTTATTAGTGATGGAAGTTCACACACTTCTTACAATCACAGGTCTTACACACCTCACAATCTATAAGACAAAGAATACCAATGAACACCCATTCACACAACAAACATCATGCACAAGTAAGAAATGCATGGTATTCATACAAAAAATTTATGTGTATTTGAAAATCATGAATAAGGTTTTATAAAAGTTAAAACATGCATGATGCAAAAATATTTAGTTCAAAATCATTTTAACACTAAAGTTATGTTCTAAATAGTTATTAAAAGGGTTTAGTTCATATATAAAAAAATTAGTTGTAAACATAGTTTTAAATTTTATACTCTGATCCTATTGGATAGGGAACCAATACATAATCATTTAGCAAAAAGTAACACTTTAAAATCATTTTTAGTATTAAAGTTATGCCCAAAATACCCTAATGGCAATCCTGTAATATTGTCCAAACTAACCTATTCATGTTTGAGAACTAAAAGTGGAAACACATTTTTGGCGTGTCAAGGTTTCTAGAAAGGTATTATTTGCATTATTTGGGCTTGTAGATAAAAAGTTATGAGGCTTCTAAGTTGTAGGGTCTTTTCTGCAAAATTGCCAATTTAATCTGAGCGAGAGAGTCTATTTTAAAACAGCTAGCCATGTGGCGCCTTTTAATTGGGTGGTACCCCTTCGCTGGGGGTACAGATGCTGGCCATTGGATTAACATAAAACTAACGGCCGAGATGGCCTGGCGCGCGGCTCGGCTGGGGTCTCGGCTCGAGCCACGACTAGCGGCTAGGCCCGGCTAGGATTAATCCTATCCATGGATGCGAGATCGGACGTCTGAGAAAGGGGGCAATGATCACCCTGCGGCTTGGTCGCCGGAAGTAGAGGAGAAGGCGACGACATGGCGCAGTCGTCGATGGTGGCGAGGGCTGCGAAGGTCCTAGGCGATGTTCGATGGTATGATGAGTACCGGGGAGACAAGGGGAGGGTGCGGGTATTGTCAGCGTCAGGCCTCTCTTCCTGGAACAACGGGGAAAGGCAGTTGGAGAGCTTGGGCGGCGGTGGCCTTCGGGCGTTGATGTTGTTGTCGCTCTACTGCTGCCAGAGAGGACAAGGAGTGGGTGAGCGAATGCATAGGATAAATGGGAGGTTAATGGGGAAGGAATTAGGGGGCGAAAGGCGGCGGTAGACAGCGACTCCGGCGAGTGAATTGGGCGGCCTGGAGGCGTAGCTCGAGCGGGGAAAATGGTAAGTAGATAGAGGGTGAAGTGGGGCTTTATGGGGTGGTCTTGGTCTGAGTCCGGGGGCGAACGGGGGAGGTGGGGGCATCGTGGCTCCGTCGTGGGTGCGAGGAGTTGCTGGGAGGAAGAAGGGTGGTGCAGGGCCTGTGGGGCAGAGAGAGAAGATGAGTAGGCGGGCCGGTGGGCTCGCATGCGCCATGCACTGCTCGCGCACTACTCGCGCGGGCAGATGCGTGGTAGGGATGGGCGGGAAGGAATGGGCCAGCCCAGTTGGGTTGTCCCTCAAATTTTTATTTGTTTAACATTTTTTGTTTTACAAAATCTTTCATAACTTTTGTTTTACAACTCCAAATGGAGTAAAATTGGTTTCCAAATTTTTGTAAAATCACAACACACAATAAAAACATTTTCTGATGAACACAAAAATATCAAAACCACATTTGGTTTAAAATGTACATAGGGCTAATTTGAAGACATAGGAAGAAAAATGGTTTTGGTTCTGAGAATATTACAAAATTTTCAAAATCTGATTTGGGTAATCAAATAACCAAAATAAAGATATTAAATTTAACATTCCAAAGTTTGGAAAATTTTGGGATGTTACAAACTACCACCCTTAAAAAGAATCTCGTCCTCGAGATTCGAGAAGTCTAGAAAGAAAGGGTTTAGGTTCAGGGTAGACTAGGGTTCTACCATCCTTAAAAAGAATGGTCTTAAGGGGTTGGTTCTCGAGGGTTCTCCAGGCTAGAAGACTATTGGCTAGCAATCCTAAAAATATCATTGACTCCTCGATATGAATGAATGCGATGCACTAGTGTCGAAAACCAAGAGTTGATGAAGAGTTGGTCATAACTTACTATTTGTTGTAGTTGGCTCTTCAAAGACTTCTTCCACATCGACATGGTTCACATGTTACTTATTGAATGGGTTAGGCTTGTTCACATTGAAGCCTCCACCATTCTTCTTCTTTTCTGGGTAGTCTTTTGTAAAGTGTCCCAACTTCTTACAATTGTAGCACAAAATATGGCTAGTGTCCTTCTCATTGGAGTTGATGAGGTTCTTGTTGCCTTGGTGATCATGTCCGTTTCCTCCATGCCAATTTTTACCATTTCCATTGTGGTCATGTTGATGTCCCTCATATTGGTTGTACCTAGAATTACCACCATATTCGTAAGACGTGCGGGGCCTATGGTGAGATCCCGAGTTGAACTTCCCATGGTCATTGGACTTCCTCTTGCGGTTCTCCCTCTGCTTTTGCTGGTTCTCAAGGATAATGGCTTTATCCAGTAATGTTTGATAGTTTGTAGTGTAGACCAAGACAATTGAACTGATAACTCATCATTCAACCCATACAAGAACTTCTCCCTTCTCTTGGCATCGGTATCCACATCATCTGGTGCGTAGTGAGCCAGATTGTTGAACTCATCAATGTACTCAGCAATAGTGTGGTTCCCCTAGTGGAACTTGTGAAATTCTTTCTTATTTAGACTCTTAACCCCAGCTAAGATGTGATATGAGTGGAAACCTTCCTTGAACATGTTCCAATTAAATTCTTCGATGGGGTGGGTGATCTGATAGTTCTCCCATCATGATGCCACAGGGCCTTCCAACAGGTGAGAAGCAAACCTCACTTTCTCTACATAAGTGCAGTCCACAATCACTAAATTCTTGCTGATGGAACGCATCCAATCATCTGCCACTATAGGATTAGTGGAACTTGAGAAGGTTGGAGTCGCAGTCTGAGGAATCTAGCGAGTCTGTCCACATGTGGCGGCTGGTTATTGTCATTGCCACCATTATTGTTGTTGCCTCCATTGTTGTTATTGTTCCCATTGTTGTTGTTATTATTGTTGTTGTTGTTGTTGTTGCTGCTATTGTTGTTGTTGACCAGATTCATCATCATCTGCATCATCTGGAATTGAGTCTCAAGGAAGCGCTGCATGCCAGGGGGCATCTCGGGGGCACGTCTTGGTGCCATCTATTTAGGCTAGCAGAGATGAGTATGGATAGGAAAATCTCAGGGATAAGCCACCCATTTTTCCTAATCACCCCAAAAAATCACCAATACAATAACAACATTCAAACAATCAGGCACACAACTACTATTTTGAAAATAGTTTAATTTACTTTTTGTCACAAAATATGAAGAATTCACTCATAAAATAAAACTAACACGCGTAGTTAGATAAGCATGCACTGTTTAGCTTCCTCATGGTCACTAGTGATCTCCTCCCGAGGAACTTGATGAGGATGGTCATCTAAAATTTTGGAAACTTAGAAAAGGATGAGGATAAGTCATACGATACTAAATGAGATGCAAAATATGATATTTTGAAGCAACATAATACTTTCATTTGCCTAGGGTTTTCCTAGTTTCGAAACCAGTTCTAGGGTCACGAACCTACAGTCAACACAATGCTCTGATATCATCTAAAAGGACCCGACTCGGTAGGGGTCCAAGTCTCTGTGCTATATAGTGCTAGTCCCTGGATTGACTCGCTAGCACACACAGTCAGGATGTAATATCACGAGACAAAGGTCTTAATTCTATTACATTGAATGATCTAGAATATAAAATAGTATAAAACAAGTTGCATAGCAGAAACGCTAGCTCGGCATAAACAAATTTCAACAACAGAAGAATAAAATAAGATAAGGAGCTCCATTCAAAATGCCACAGGCAAAGCATGCTGAGTGGAGACTTGTGACCCTAACATCGTACTTCAAACATCTTTGGGGAAACCTGCAACATGAAACATTGTAGCCACAAGTGGTTAATACTTTGAATGTATTGGCAAGTATCACTAAGAAAATAAACCATTCTTATCACTCAATATCAAATATTAATTGATGGCCATATCTCTATGGTCAACCTGACAAAATTCCAAAGGGTTCAACAATATAAAGTCTTGACACCATAACTCCGGGGTTTCTAAACCATGACTCCGAGGTTCCTACCCCATGACTCCGTGGGTTGTACACCATGTCTCCGTGGATTGTACCCCATGTCTCTGTGGTTTGTACACCATGTCTCCGTGGATTGTACACCATGTCTTCGTGGTTGATATCCCATGTCTCTGAGGATTGTACCCCATGTCTCTGTGGTTTCTACACCATGTCTCCATGGTTGATATCCCATTTCTCAGTGGTCTCTTCTCCGTGTCTCTATGGTCTCTACTCCATCTCTCCATGGTCTCTACCTACTTCCCTATTCTTAGAAGGGAGGTAGTTGATACATTGAAAATGTATCTATAATTTTTGATGTTCCATGCTTGGTTTTATCCACTTTCTTGTGTTTTGTTCCAACTTTGGAGTACTTTTATAATGATTTCTTGGACTAACCTATTAACAAGAGCCATAGTGCCAGCTGCCCGTTTTTTGTTGTTTTTGGTTCCAGAAAAGTCAGAAAATGAATATTCTCGGAATTGGACGGGACAAAAGCCAAAGTGCCTATTTTTCCGGAAGGGATCAAGTGCCAGAATACGAGACGAAGAAGGGCTGGGGGCCGGCCACACCACCTGGCCACGCGGCCAGGCCTGGCCCGCGCCAAGGGGTGGTCTGGCCGCCCCCAGCACCCCCTCGGCCTCTCCTTCCGCCTATAAGTTGCCCTCGGGACGAAAACCCTAAGTACCCGATCAAAAATCCATGAAAGAGTCTATAGCTGCCGTCGTCTCTGTCCCTAGATCAGGGGGATCTGAAGCTCTTCCCGGCACCCTACCGGAGAGGGGAATTCACCCTGGAGGCCTTCTTCATCACCATGCAAGCCTCCGGTGTGATGCGTGAGTAGTTCATCCTTGGACTACAGATCCATGTAGTAGCTAGATGGCTGGTTTCTCCTCCTTTGTGCTTTCATGTTTAGATCTTGTGAGCTCCGTTCATGATCAAGATCATCTATTTGTAATTCATACATGTTGTGTTTGTGGGGATCCAATGGATATTGAGATGCTATTTCAGATTGATTATTGATTCTATCATGTCTTTGTTATTTGAGATCTTGCATGCTTTCCGTTGTTAGTAGCTATCTTGGCCAAGTAGATGCTAGCAACTCCAAGAGTTAGTATTTATGCTCGATAGTGGGTTCATGCCTCTGGTAATCTGGGGAAGTGACAGAAATCTCTAAGGTACTAGATGTGTTGTTGCTACTAGGGAGAACACAACGATCCTTTGTTCATTGAACAATTGTATTATTTACTTTACACGCAGTTCGTAAAGCAATAATCTGTTGCTTGCAACTTAATACTGGAGGGGGTTCGGATGATAACCTGAAGGTGGATTATTAGTCATAGATGCAGTTGGATGGCGGCCTATGTATTATGTTGTAATTCCCAATCAAGTCTCAAAGGAGTCAAGATGATTAGTATATGCATGTATTGCTTTCTCGGTGTTTGTCAATTTCCCCGCTGTAATTTGTTCACCCATCATGTTATCTATCTAAGGAGAGCCACCTCTAGTGAACTATGGATCCCGGTCCTTTACTTTACATACAATCTACAACCTTTTACTGCTTTGTGTTTACTTTCTGCAAACTTTCACTTCTTTCCATTCGATACGTTTAATCCTTTGTTTTCCGCAAAACACGGTGAGATTGACAACCTCATCGCAAGTTGGGGACACAGTTCTGTGGTTGTGTTGTGAAGGTCTCCATGTTGCCACTAGCACCAGTAGTGCGCCCTGCCAAAGCTTAGCTAGTAACACCTTTGAGGTGTTTCCTTGCTCCTACTGGTTCGATTAAACCTTGGTTTCATAACTGAGGGAAACTTGCTGCTGTGCTCATCATACCTTCCTCTTGGGGTTCCCAACGAGCTCTACATCAACACCGCCATCAAGCATTTTTCTGGGCGCCGTGCATTGAGCCACCAAGCATTTTTCTGGCGCCATTGTCGGGGAACAAAGAAGAAGAAACTCCCGCGTCAACTACACGCTATTAAAATTTTTTATGGCGCCGTTGCCAGTGAGTCAAGGACATCTTCATAAGGGGAGTCCCTCATAACCAATCTCTTTACTTTGTTGTTTTTGTTTTGCTTTGTTTGCTTGTTTTGTTCTTCAAAAAACACAAAAAAAATTAGTTTTACTTGTTTTTCTTTCTTATTTGAAAACACAAAAAAATTAGTTCCTATCTTGAGTTGCCATTATGTCTAGCCTTGCTCCAATCACTATGTCACCCGAGGAAATGATTCTCACTTTTAAACAAGGAATTGAGGAAAGTTTTAAGGATGCTTGGTCTAGAATCTCTGATCTACATGAAAAGACCGAGCCTAAAATGATTCAAGGCTTGTTCCTTAGCAGTTTTTACCTTGGGATTGCTCTTTGCTATAGATATTCTTTAGATGCTATTGCGGGAGGAGATTTCCTCCAAAGTAATGAGGATGATGCCATTAATGCTATAAAGAAATTGATCCTCACTTACAATTTTCCTAGCCAAACTGATACTTCTTTCGCAAAAATATTTGCTAGGTTGGACACTCTTGAGGCTAGCACTACTAGATTAGAAGGGTGCTATAATACTCTTAGGGAGCATCACGATTATGTTCCAATAAACTCTGAACCATCAAAGTGGTTTCCTACAGTAAAGATTGAGATAAACAATGAAACTTTTCAAGCCCGCTGTGACATCATGTCTGAATTTTGCCTTATGCCCAAAGATATTTATAAATCTCTGAATACTTGGGGGCTCATTGAAGGAGGAAAAGAAATATCTCTTACCAATAATACTACCATATTACCTCTTGGAATTGCTGAAGGAGTGTTTACAAAGATCCTTAGGAAAACGATTTCTATTGATTATCTTGTTATTGAATGTGCAGGAAAAGGACAAATTACACTTGGAAGGTCCCTATTAGAACTCCTTGGAGCAACAATAGATGTGGGAAAGGGGACCATGCACCTTTCTTCTCCACCAAACAATCATATTTTCCCCAAGGTTAAGAATAAAAATAAGAGAGGTAAGGGCAAGAAAGTTGGTCTTAATGCTTCTTCATTTGAGAATACTTGATTCTTTCTTTGCTTCTTATGCCTAACTTAAAGGCGTTAAAGAAACGTACTTGTTGGGAGATAACCCAAGAGTTTTAGTTGAGTCTTAGAAGTTATTACATCTGTAATAACCTCTCCTTATCCTTTTTATTTGCTTTTTGTGCCAAGAGTAACCTCTAATGAGAGTGAAGTAATGATTGGGAAAGTTGCTGTCCCGAAACAGATTCTTGTGCTTCACCGTAAAAATTCCTGAGAGAGTTCTGTACGTCGGATTGAGCTGTAATGTTTTGTGCTTTTGCCCCAGGTTGTTATCTAACTTTCGTTAGTTCAACACTTTTTGATTTGAGCAATAGAAGGTCTTCGAAAAAATTCGTCTTTACGTTCTGGTCTGTTTTGACAGATTTCTACCATTTTTTCTGCATTTGCTTCTTGTTAGTTCCTTCTTGAGTTCTTTTGTGGAATTGAGATTTTTGAGGGAAGTGCTATAGTATCTAGTGTTCTAATGGAAGTTTATTTGGTGTTAGAACTGAACCTTAAGACTTATTTATCTTAAGTGCACTAATGTTGCTAATGAGATTGTGTGAAGTTTTGTATGAAGGAAAATTTTCAGGTGTATGGAAGGAATGAGTAATGAGATGCATGATGGACTAACGCTCAAGCTTGGGGATGCCGCGCGTGTCACCCCAAGAAATATCCAAGAAGTACAAGCGTCAAATCTTGGGGATGCCTAAGGCATCCCCTTCTTCATCAATAAAAATTCCACGTTTCTTCCAAACGCTTCATTTTTATTGTTTCGTGCACAGTTGTGTTTCTCTTGGAGCGTCTTCTTTTTCGTTTTTGTTTTGGTTTTTTAGTTTGCTTGGTTTGCTTAGTTTTCTGAATAAGTTGGTTGGACCCCCTCTTTGACACTTTGGTGTGCAAATAGTTTGGTTTGGTTTGGAAAAGAGTAGGAAAGTTCATGCTTATGTGGTAAAAAGAGCTCGTTTTTGACTGTGGCTATGGTTCGTCATGCCATGCTTGATATTGTTTTGGCTTTATGCTTAGTATTCTTTGCTGTAGCGTGACTTGTTATAAAAAATTGAGATTGCTTAATGTGCCTTGGATTAATCATGCGTTGTTTTAGCATATTAAAGCATAGTATAGTGGTATTCTCCTTTGATGCTTTATTTGGGTTGACTTGGCGCATGCTCACACCATGTTATGACTATCTCAAGTTCCCATAGCCTTTATGATCCTTTAGTTTTCAACTTGTAGTATCAATTTATGCTTTGATCAATGATGTTTTGTCGCTCTGCATGATTATGTCCATTATTTCTCTCTTAGTTTGTCGCTCCCAGTCTTTTGCTAGCCTCCACAACCAAGTATGAGTTCCACTCATGCATCCAACTCCCTAAACCAAGTTTTTCCAAAGAGTCCACCATACCTACCTACTAGCTTATTCTATTCCAAGTATATTCATGCTTTTGTTTCCCTTCCACTTGTTATGAGAAAACTAGTGATTAAAGATCTCACGAACTTGATGGCACACTTTACTTTTTTGCCTTTAATAAACTTGAACCATTGGGTCCTTCTTTGTTGCGTATATGCTCGCGCTTTATAAGTTGAAATTAGCAGAACCATGTACCATGGGGAACGCTTTCAACATTGCACTTGTACTTTGTACCCCGTTGATATTATGTTCTTTTGCTTACGGATCCCGTCGATGTGAAATAAAAGTGGAATTTGTAAGATCATGGAGTTTGTATATGTGTTAGAGAAACGCCTGGGCCGCTAGCCTAAGCCATGCCTAATCATGGTGGAAACTTGCAGCATCACCATAGTGAGCACTCTATGAAGCATCCTCAGTAAAAACCTATGCAAATAGCAAATAAAAAGATCGCTGCGATGCTCATTGTCTGCTTGCCTTGTCATTTTGATTATGGGAAAGCTCCTGTATCATGTGCAAGGGGTACCCCGTTGGCGGTTATTAATGATACACATATACTTACAATGACAAGAGCTTACTCGTGACTGAAGTTGAGTAGCATGAGGATCGGTCTTCATAAGTAAGGGGCATGAGATTTCGGTTTATAACTTGTCAAGCATATCCTCTTAGTTGTGTCACTTTAACCTTAATCACCTTCAAGATGCTTATGATACGGGCAATGAGAGCTGAAATCTATAAGTACCATAATTTTTGGAATCTCTTTATGTGACTTGAATCCCTACTTCCTTTTACAAAAGGTCTTTCTTCCACCATTATATTGAGTCTCCACCTTCTATCTTTATGCACTACTTTGAGAGCATAGTGGCCATTCTTAGTTCTATGTGCATTGTCCCAAGACTAGTTGATTGATGCATAACTTGTTATTGCTTGTTTGAAACTATTGTATCTAGTCACTCTTATGAACTTTGAAGGTGTCCTATGCATTTATATTTGCTACTCTATTGAGGGACAAGCTGACTACTTTTATGCTATGTTTTCTTTATGTGAAACAAACAAACGTCTTGCAAAGCATGTTATTCATGAATCTTTTGTTTGTGCCTTTTCATGTTGTATGATAGTTTCTTTGCTTATTGCTAGAACTTTGTCTTTCATGTTATGATTGAAGTACTTTGATCCCAGCTTTGAGTTTTGCAAATACTTTGATCAAGTTTTTGATGGTTCATGTCACCTCAAAAATTATTTCTTTTTATCACTTATCTACTCGAGGACGAGCAGGAGTTAAGCTTGGGGATGTTGATACATTGCAAATGTATCTATAATTTTTGATGTTCCATGCTTGGTTTTATCCACTTTCTTGTGTTTTGTTCCAACTTTGGAGTACTTTTATTATGATTTCTTGGACTAACCTATTAACAAGAGCCACAATGCCAGCTGCCTGTTTTCTGTTGTTTTTGGTTCTAGAAAAGTCAGAAAATGAATATTCTCGGAATTGGACGGGACAAAAGCCAAAGTGCCTATTTTTCCGGAAGGGATCAAGTGCCAGAATACGAGACGGAGAAGGGCTGGGGGCCGGCCACACCACCTGGCCGCGCGGCCAGGCCTGGCCCACGCCAGGGGGTGGTCTGGCCGCCCCCAACACCCCCTCGGCCTCTCCTTCCGCCTATAAGTTGTCCTCGGGACGAAAACCCTAAGTACCCGATCAAAAATCCACGAAAGAGTCTGTAGCCGCCGTCGTCTCTGTCCCTAGATCGGGGGGGATCTAAAGCTCTTCCCGGCACCCTACCGAAGAGGGGAATTCACCCTGGAGGCCTTCTTCATCACCATGCAAGCCTCCGGTGTGATGCGTGAGTAGTTCATCCTTGGACTACGGATCCATGTAGTAGCTAGATGGCTGGTTTCTCCTCCTTTGTGCTTTCATGTTTAGATCTTGTGAGCTCCATTCTTGATCAAGATCATCTATTTGTAATTCATACATGTTGTGTTTGCGGGGATCCGATGGATATTGAGATGCTATTTCAGATTGATTATTGATTCTATCATGTCTTTGTTATTTGAGATCTTGCATGCTTTCCGTTGTTAGTAGCTATCTTGGCCAAGTAGATGCTAGCAACTCCAAGAGTTAGTATTTATGCTCGATAGTGGGTTCATGCCTCTGGTAATCTAGGGAAGTGACAGAAATCTCTAAGGTACTAGATGTGCTGTTGCTACTAGGGAGAAAACAACGATCCTTTGTTCATAGAACAATTGTATTGTTTACTTTACACGCAGTTCGTAAAGCAATAATCTGTTGCTTGCAACTTAATACTGGAGGGGGGTCGGATGATAACCTGAAGGTGGATTATTAGTCATAGATGCAGTTGAATGGCGGTCTATGTATTATGTTGTAATGCCCAATCAAGTCTCAAAGGAGTCAAGATGATTAGTATATGCATGTATTGATTTCTCGGTGTTTGTCAATTGCCCCGCTGTAATTTGTTCACCCAGCATGTTATCTATCTAAGGAGAGCCACCTCTAGTGAACTATGGATCCTGGTCCTTTACTTTACATACAATCTACAATATTTTACTGCTTTGTGTTTACTTTCTAGAAACTTTCACTTCTTTCCATTCGATACGTTTAATCCTTTGTTTTTCGCAAAACACGGTGAGATTGACAACCTCATCGCAAGTTAGGGACAAAGTTCTGTGGTTATGTTGTGCAGGTCTCCACGTTGCTACTAGCACCAGTAGTGCGCCCTGCCAAAGCTTAGCTAGTAACACCTTTGAGGTGTTTCCTTGCTCCTACTGGTTCGATTAAACCTTGGTTTCATAACTGAGGGAAACTTGCTGCTGTGCTCATCATACCTTCCTCTTGGGGTTCCCAACGAGCTCTACATGAACACCACCATCAAGCATTTTTCTAGGCGCCGTGCATTGAGCCATCAGTAGTTCCCACATATATCTATTTTGGCATAGCCAAACAGTCCAAAGAAACAATAGACACACAACAAACAAGAGTGAATATCCATATAACTATCCTATCTGGGTTTCATAGTGTATCATCATTCAAACAAAAATACTTCTATGCTCACATAGTAAGCATAGCCGAAACCATGGTAAAGTTAGACTTTCAAAGCAAGCATAACAAAGTCAAAGGTATAGATAAACTTGCCTTATTGGTGAAGTTCACACACTTCTTACAATCACAGGTCTTGCACACCTCATAATCTATAAGACAAAGAAGACCAATGAACACCCATTCACACAACAAACATTGTGCATAAGTAAGACATGCATGATATTCATACAAAACATTTAATGTGTATTTGAAAATCATGCATAAGGTTTTATAAAAGTTAAAACATGCATGATGCAAAAATATTTAGTTCAAAATCTTTTTTACACTAAAGTTATGTTCTAAATAGTTATTAAAAGGGTTTAGTTTCATATATAAACAAATTAGTTGTAAACATAGTTTTAAATTTTATACTTTGATCATATTGGATAGAGAACCAATATATAATCATTTAGAAAAAAAGAAACACTCTAAAATCATTTTTAGTATTAAGGCTAATTGAAAATAACTTCAAATTTAGAAGCTTCCTTTGTAAATAATGTTTTAAATGCCAATAATATGGACCAATCTACCAAATACAAACATGTTGTTATAAACTATAGCAAAGATATGGCCATGACCTTGGTCATCTGGTTCCAAAGCCATGCATATTCATACATGGTACGCCATATATATCATATGACAAAATTAAAGCCATTATTATCGATTGGGGCTTTTTAAATAACTTCAAATAAGGAAGATCTTTTTGTATACAATGTTGAAATGCGAATATGCACCAATCTACCAAACATGGTTACATTATCATAAAGTATGGTAACACATATGGCCTTGACATTGGTCATCTAGTTTTTGAAAGCCATGAATGTTCAAACATGGTACGCCATATTGTGAAAGGAATTTTTCAAGAGTTATCAAATTTTATATATTTTTCATGGAAATTAGCTAATGCACACAATGAGACACCAACGGAGAAACGAATGGTTGTATTTCATTTTATATTTTGCTTCATTATTTTTTTAAAAAAATGGCCCAAATTTTGTGTCATTACCATTCATATAAAAAATTGAAATCTTGCAAAACTCTCAGTGGTTCTCCAATATTTGACTAATTCGGTACCTTTAAACTATTTTTAAAAAGTCAAGCCCAAGCTATATCACACACTTTGTAGTTCTTAATTGGACATACTTACTTTCAATTGTCAAAAAGTTATTTTATTGCACATCTTCAGCTAGGAAGATTGGAAACTCATGAAAGTAGGGCATTCCATTAAATCTGGAATCTGCATTGTAAACAATTGCTTGAAATGCCAAGATGCAGCGATCTACATATGGACACGTTTGTAAGCTTGGTTGGCGAAGATGCTTCAATGTACAGAGTAGTAAAAAACCTGAAAAGGTACAGAAACTATGGCCGTGACCTTGCTCCTCTTGTTTGAAAGCCTTGAATTAATGTTCATTAATTTTGACAGATGTCTATAAACTCATTAAATGCTGGAAAGCATACATGCCTGTGGGTCTATCTGATGGGCACAGCATCCCAAGTGGGACTAGCGTACCTTAGAAGCTTCAACTTCAAAATTTCGGTAGAGCGCCGAAATATCCTGCCCACCCATTCAAACATCCCGCCCATCCATTCAAACATCCAACCCCAAAAATTATTTTATTGCACAAATTTAGCCTGGAAGCTTGAAAGGGCGTTATACATTGTGTGAAAAAAGGGGCAGTGGCATTTTGAGCCATCATATTTGTAGTTGCTTCACAACAAAACACATTGTTGTTACTTTGAAATTCAAAAACAAACTTCAAATTTGGAACCAGACATATTGGTTGATTTGCAAAGATGCACCGATCTACCAAATACGGACATGTCATCATAAACTATTTCCATGACCTTGGTCATGTTTTTTTGGACGATGGTCATCTTCTTGAAAGCCTTAAATTGTTTGAAAATTTCAGGAAAGCCCTAGAAACTCGTTTAAATGCTGGGAAGCAACTCTCGCTCGCATGTGGGTCTAGACGGTGACAGCACGTCTCAGAGGCCCCATGCCGGAGTAGCGTATGCTAGAAGCTTCAACCTCAAAATTTTGGTACGGTGCCCAAACATCGCACCCATCCATTAAAATATCATGCGCATCCATTCAAACATGCTTCACCTCTTTCTAGAATGCATAATTCCTCTTCTATCCCTGCTCCGAAAACAAGAATCCGAGGGAGCACTGCTATAACAGAGGGATATAGGTGGTAAATTTGCGTTCTCCCAAGTGCATCACCCCATCGACGTTTCCCAGCCCTTCTTCAATATTTACCTGCCCGCCCATTCAGACCTACACTGAATTTTTGGACCCACTATGCAAGCGACCCACATGTTAGTGAGCCAGAATTACGGGAAGTAGAGTTTTCATGACTCGGAAGCTTGAAAATCATCCAACCTGGCTAAATCGAGATAAATCATTAAAATCATCCAACCTGGCTCAGAAGCTTGAAAATTCATGAAACTTGGGCATTATCCGTCAAAAAAATTATACTCTGTGAAAAAATTAGTGTCGTGAGATTTTGAACCACATATAATCTTTGTAGTTGCTTCACAACGGAAGCCATTGTTGTCACTTGGACAATTTAAAATAACTTTGATTCGGATGCACCTTTTTTGTAAACATTGTTTGAAATGCCAATATGCATTTATGCACCGATGTACCAAACATGTACACATTATCATAAACTATGGCAAACATATTGCCATGACCTTCGCCATCTCGTTTGAAAGCCATGAATGTTCATACATGGTACACCATATTGTGAAACAGGTTTCTTAGAAATTTGTCAAATTTTAGCATACTTTTCATGGAAACTAGGCAGTGCACATAACACAATACTCTACGAAAGAAAGACATTGCTTCAATCTATATATTCTTTTTGGAATTTTCTTTCAAAATGTCTCAAATTAGGCTGCATTATTGGCATTCATATCAACAAGTTGAGGGGTTGTTTGGTTAAGCTTATCTGTCGCTTTTAGCTTTATTTTATAAGCAACTTTAGATTTTTTCTTTTGGCGTATACCATCATTTAACTATGTCAGAATAAAAGCTAAAAAAAATCCAGAAACACGTTCCTGGCTTTATAAGCCAAAAATCAAAAGCCAGAATTAGAGCCCAACCAAATAGCGCCTAAATCTCACGGAACTCTTGGTGTTTCTCCCTTGGTTTAGTACTTGGGTACCTTCAATTGTATTTAACAAAAAATATTACCAAGCAGGATATCATCAACTTGTAGATCAAATTTTGAGATAATTTCTTTAAATTGCCGTAACACCATTCTATTCCATGAATATATATAACCATAAAGTTTGAACATATTATTGAGAATTCACGGAATCCTAAACCATAAAATCTAAACCCCTAAACCCTGACCAAGCAGGTACCATGAATTTATAGATCAAAATTTGAGATACTTTCATTAAATTGGGTAACACCATTCTATTCCACGAATATAAGCATAAAGCTTGAACATTATTGAAAATTCCTGAAACCCTAAACCCCTAAACCCCTAAAACCCAAATCCTAAACCCCTAAACCCTATAACCCTAAACCCTAAACCCTGAGCAAGCACATAGCATGCACTTATAGATCAAAATTTAAGATAATTTCATTAAATTGGGTAACACCATTCTATTTGATGAATATAAGCATAAATCTGGAGCAATATCAAAAAGTCCCTAAACTCTAAACCCTAAACAACCCCTAAAACTTAAACCCTAAACCCTAAAGCCCTAAACCCTCAGTCATAAAACCTTACCAAGCAGGTGTCATGTGCACATTGATCAAAATTTGAGATACTTTCATTAAATCAGCTAACACCATTCTATTCTACGAGTATAAGCATAAATCTTGAGCATTATTGAAAATTCGCTAAACCCTAAACCCTAAACAACCCATAAAACTAAATCGTAAAAACCTATAACCCTAAACCCTCGACCCATAAACCCTAACGAAAGCAGGTATCGTGCACTTATACATCAAAATTTGAGATACTTTCATTAAATTGATGTAATCCCATTCTATTCCATGAATATAAGCATAAAACAACTTGAACATTATTGAAAATTCCTGAAACCCCAAACCCTAAACCCCTAAAACCCAAAACCCTAAACCCTTACCAAGCACGTAGCATGCACTTATAGATCAAAATTTGATATACTTTCGTTTAATTTGGTAACGCCATTTTATTCGATGAATATAAGCATAAATCTCGAGCATTATCGAAAATTCCCTAAAACCTAAACCCTAAACAACCCCTAAAACCTAAACCGTAAAACCCCAAACCCTCAACCCATAAACACTAACCAAGCAGGTATCATGCACTTTATAGATCAAAATTTGAGATACTTTCAATAAATTAGGTAATGCCATTCTATTCGACGAATATAAGCATAAAGCTTGAGCATTATTGAAAATTCGTTAAACCCTAAACCCTATACAAGCATCAAACCTAAACTGTAGAACCATAAAACCCAAAACCCAAGACCCATAAACCCTAACCAAGAAGGTATCATGCACTTATAGATCAACATTTGAGATACTTTCATTAAAGCAGGTAACACCATTCTATTTGATGAATATAAGCATAAATCTTTGAGCATTATTGAAAATCGCTAATCCATAAACCCTAAACAACCTATAAAACCTAAACCGTAAAACCCTAAATCCTCGACCCATAAACCCTAAACCAAGCAGGTACCGTGCACTTATAGATCAAAATTTGTGATACTTTCATTAAATTGCAGTAACACCATTCTATTCCATGAATATAAGCATAAATCTTGAACAGTATTGAAAATCAAAAACAACCGTAAACCCTAATAACCTCCTAACCCTAACCTCTTAACCCTAGAACCCTAACCTCCTAACCCTAGAACCTTAAACCCTTACCAAGGAGGTATAATGCACTTATAGATCAAAATTTGAAATACTTTTATTAAATTGCGATAACTCCATTCTATTCAATGAATATAACCATATATATAAATCTTGAACATTATTATTGAAAATTCCCTAAACCCTAAAACCTAAACAATCATAAACCCTAAAACCCTGAATAACCCTAAATCCTAAATCATGAACCCTAAACCCCTAAACCCTAAAAGCTTAAACCCTAAAATCCTAAACCATAAACCATGAACCCTTAAACCCTCAACCCAAAATAAACCCTGAACCCTAAACTTAACCCTAGGCTATATATACTTTGTGTGAAAACTAGGGCAGTGAGATTTTGAGCCATATTTTGTAGTTGCTTCATGACAAAAGCCATTGTTGTGCCATAGAAAATTGAAATAACTTCCAATTCAAAAGCTTCCTTTGTAACTAATATTTTAAATGGTAATACACGCCAACTAGCAAATATGGATAGGTTATTAGAAACTATAGAAAAGATATGACAATGACCTTGGTCATCTGGTTTGAAAGTCATGCATATTCTTACATGGTACTTCATATATTATGATACAATTTTTTCTCAAAAGTTATCAAATTTTAAGATTATATTTTTCCATGCAAACTAGATACTGCACATAGTGAGACATGAAGAGAGAAAAGAATGGATGTATTTATTTTTATATTTTGTTTCTTTGTATTTTTTTAAAAATGGCTGAAATTAGGTGTCATTACCATTCATATCAAAAAGTCATTTTATTGCATAGATTTAGCTAAAAAGTCATCTTGTATGAAAGCCTTCAAAATATATTGTTTATCAATTTCGGCAATTGTGTGGAAACTCATTTATATGTTGGTAAGCATATTGTCGCTAGCGTGTGGGTCTAGATGGAGCTAACACGTGAGAGCGGCCGCATCAGAGTAGTGTACGTCGAAAGCTTTAACCTTAAAATTTCTGCAAGGCGCCGAAACATCCCGCACACATCTATTCAAATATCCCACGCATCTATTCAGATATCTCGCGCATATATTCAAATATTCTGCCCCACTTTTTGCATATGCAAAATTTCTCTTCTATCCCTGCTCTGGAAACAAGGACCGTGGGAGTACTGCAATAATAGAGGAGTATAGGTGATAAATGTGCGTCATCCCACCTATATTGCCCCCATCGTCTCATCGCTGCCCACACCCCTCCAACCTCGACCTTACTCCAATTGCTTCACCGCTGGCCCTCTCTTCCACACTGGAGCTCCTCCACTACCGGCGCTCTTCACCGAAACTATTTCACTGACTCCCTCGCTGCACCGAATCTTCTTCGCCAACGCTGTTGTCTACCCTACCGGGGCTGCTTCACTAAATCACTCGTTGCTGACCCTGAAATACTGAGTCGCTGCCCTCTTGCCTGTCCCGACCGTCCTCGCCACGCAACGGTAATTTCTCTTGCCCGTTTGCTATATTTTTGGTACTCGTTAGCTACGAAATCGTTAGGATGTTGCTCAATATCCTGGATGCTATTTCCATTTCATTTGCACCCTTCATCTGGTAGGTCCTATCCACATCATTACCTTCTCGCTTTTATTCCCTTTCTTACATTCTTGCGCTATCGGTTTAATCCTTCAACACCAACTCATAGATGCTATTCTTTCCGAGCGCTCGCACTGGTCATGCAAACAGCTCATAGTGGATCCAACACTGACAATCTGAGGCCCAGCAAGGCTGAATCGTGAGGTTTACTTGTGTTACTCAGGCCAGATTCTTGTCATGTTAACAAGTTGTATAACCCGCATGCCTAATAAGTTAATAAGTAATTCTACCTAAGACCTTGCCATGACATTTGCATTCATGTTTTATTGTGTTTCTATCTTCGAATGCTTAATTTGGAAAATGTCCATCTAGTTTGAATGATATATCTGGTCATTTTTAATGATATATGTTGGTGTTTTTACCTGCTTTCATCCTTCCAAACCAGCTATCCAGTTTGAATCATACATCTGGTAATTTTTAATGCTATGTTTTTGGTGTTTTTCAAGTGTTTTCATCCTTCCAAACCAGCTAACTTGGTTTCAAATGTCATGTAGAGAAATGACAATGGAGTATAAGGACTAGAGTTCAACCTGCTCGGCTCAGATTCTTCTGGCAGATTGAACAGGAGTCGCACCCGCTTGAGAAGGAGCTACGGTCAGCCTAAACGTGCTACTATAAGTTTATACTTACTTTAAATGATCTCTAATTTATATAATACTACTTGTTTCCCTTGTTCTTTGTTTTAACCTCTTTCACCATATTTTAGCAGACTGTAGTTAAAACCCAGCAGGAGTCCTTGGAAGGCAGGACTGGAAGTTGTGATCCCTATTCCCATTCATCCTCCTATTGTATTTCCGAAGTAAACAACTTACTTAACAGTCCACCTAGAACAACTCCTGCAGGTGATAAATATATAAAGGTTGTATTGCATGCATAACGAAAGGGTGTAGCTGCTCTTAGATCTATAACTGAAATGTTGAAGAAGAGGATATATGATACATTGAAGCGAATCACCATGTACCGATATCTTATTGATGGTACTGACACATTGTAATCTTTCAGAATTACGATCTTGTTGTATAACCTATTGTAACAAACTTTTATTGTTGTGTAATAAGTAGTTTTAATTTGTGTGTGTTTATTAATTGATATCTTGATATTCACCTGTTCTGCCAAAAGTAGGCGCTAGAAAAAAAGGCCGAAATAGTAACAGGTTGGAGTAGTAGCATGCCGAATGTTGAAACAACGTGTGCATGGATAGCGCAAAATGACCAGAACAGTAAAAGGCCAGAACAGTAAAAGGCCATAACAGTAAAACCCCAGAACAGTAAAAGGCCAGAACAGTAAAAGGCTAGAACGGTAAAAGTCCAGAATGGTAAAAGGCCAGAACAGTAAAAGGCTAGAACAGTAAAAGGCCAGAACAGTAAAAGGCCAGAATAGTAGAAGGCCGGAATAGTGAAAGGTCGGAACCGCGAATGGTCTCAATAGTAAATGGCCGGAATAATAAAGGTCCAGAACAGTAAAAGGCTAGTACGATGGCAGGCCAGTATAGTAACATGCCGAACAATGCCGACCTAAATGGGCAAAAGCCCAAACACTAAAGGGCCTAAACAGTAACAGGCAAAATTCCTAAAAGGCTGGAACAGTAACATGACTGAACAATAAAGGCTAGATTGGCAACAGGCTTGAACAGTGACAAGTCGTCTTGGTGCAGTCCTCAAGTGACAACATAGTGTTGGGCTAACCTGAGCCTTATATTGGCCAAAACAGTGTCAAACCTGAAAGTGTACGGGCCGCTGCTGGCTGCAGTACTAGGCTGATTCAAGACAGTGCATGACTAAACAGTAAAGGGTCGTGTTCTGATTGGGCTCTCCACATGGACCGTCCCATTTAATTATTAGCAGGTCTTGGTTGAGTCTGGCTTCCACCATGGTTTCTACGACCATTAATGGTGGTAACTGGACGTTAACGGCAGCTGCCATGTGGTAGGTTGAGTGACATGAGCAGTCTGCGCGGCTGGCGTACAGATCTATGATGGAATAAGTTTTCATGGCTGAAGGATGCGATCCACCACAGTTGGAAAAAAATAATGGTTGATTCATTTGTGACGGGCTTTTACCACGAAGGCCATCCGTCGTGGATGTTTAACCACGAAAAATGGGCCTTCAACCACGAAAATCGTCCGTTGTAAAAACCAACTTTTCTTGTAGTGCTAGTAGTAAATGTATGGACCTACTAGTATATGCACGCAAAAAATTGTGTTTTCTCTCTTATTTGCTGCCTCTCACCATCCATCCTCCATCGATATCTTCTCTGCAATGGCGGGTGCACAGCTGTAAAGCAAGTATACTACTACTTCGTAGGATAAATAGTGCTCAAAATGAGCATAGTTTTACTCCGTACTACTCCAAATGGGATGCAACATGAGAGAAGCGAAGAGCAGTAGTTGAAGGCGATGCGATGTTAGAGCAAAGCTATGATGTTGTGCTGACATGAGGTACATGGTACACTCCACTAGTAGTAAATGTATGGACCTATAGTATATGCACACAATTTTTTTGTTTTGTCTCTCCTTCGCTGCCTCTCACCATACATCCTCCATCTATCTCTTCTTTGCAGCCCGTGCACACACGCTGGCTTGTCTCTCCCTCCTCCACAACATGGAGCTGCGAATGTGTGCCTTGGTATGGCACACCGATCTACTTCCAGTAGCCATTTTTGTCCGAAATTCAACCAATCTATTAATAATAATCAACACCAGTACAAAAAAACTCAAAAGTAATAATAATAATTACAAAAAGGTCCTTAGACCACCTTGCGATGACTACAAACCCTAGCACGATAATTGAAGCATCTCGCTTCTTTAGGACCTACGGTACCTCGGTTCCAAAAAATAAATAAAGAATGCCACCAACCCAATATTCAGACAAAGTGTACCATGCTTTCTTACAATTTCTAAGTTCTAGGATTTTTCAAGCGGACATAGAAATATTTTTCATTTTATTCCTGTTTAATCTTCTTGCTTTTTGATGAGGTTGTTGCATCGTATTGCTAGATGTTGATACCGTAGCTACTTTAGATTAAAGTTCTCACATTGAGTTGCTGGGTGCGTATTGGCATAGTAAACAATGTTGTTCGTGGGATAGGAAGCATTTCCGTCGCAAGTGATTACGGGGATGTTTTGTTCTAGTAAAGAAAATCAGAAGAACGTGGCTCGGAATACGACAAACGCGCCTTGTTTCCAGACATAGCGGACCATGCACGTTTTACTTTCAATTCCTAGTTTTTATGAGTTTTCAAGGTTCGTAGCTAAATTAACCCACTTAAATTATACTATTCCCTCCGATTAAAATTATTGTTCTAAGATTTGACTAGATTCAGGATGTATCTAGCACAAAAACATGACTAGATATATTTGAATTTAGACAAATCTAAGAACATTAATATGGATCGGACGAAGTCTATCGAAATTAGGTCAACTGTGTGAGCATATGCATATAACATGCGCATATTTAGCTAACAAAGCCAAGTTCACTCTTTCGTTTAGATCACTATAGTATATGGGTCCAATTCAACATGAAAACTAATGCACAACTTATGCAGTAGTTTTCATACGTTCCTCACACACGTGTGTCTAGCACTAGACATGCGTACACTTTTATCCTCACATTATTATTTGCAAAAAGAAAAGAAAAGCACCACCCTCATCAACATTCTAGACTCACCCACCTTTCTTCACAAGATGCACACGCCACCGTCCCATCGCATTCGATGCCTGTTCTTTTCGAGACTTCCTTTTAATACTACTCGGGGAGTGAGCCAAGAGCGATTCAACACTAAATTTTGGTGTGATATTGGCAGGATCTTCTAGTTCAAAATTTTAGAGGAATACTACCTTTTCCAAAATTTAACCCTTCCTTCACTTCTCCGCAGACGCTAGCTACATGCATATTGACGATGCCTCTTGCTCGCTCGCTCGCTCGCTCGCCGACTCCACTATCCATCTTTTCCTAAAGTCTCATCATCCTCTATCCCATCCCTCCTTAGCCGACTTCCACCTCATTGGAGTCTGCTGAGCGATGTTGTCATCCACGCTACCATCGTTGCTTTGTCGCATTTGCTTTCCCCACTCCACAGTAGAGTGTATGCTTCCCCACCACCGCAACCGAGAGATGCCTAAGCCACGTAGACCCCTCACTAGGGCGATGGTTAAAACTCCGTACTACCGAGACAAAGGTTGTTGCACACTTTCTATGCCTGCTTTCCTTGCATTTTACTTCTTAATATAGTTCATCGCTTCCTTGCAGTGCCTTCTCATTACCAATTATTTCTAATGCATGCTAGTTGTTGTACTGCAGGATAGGTTCAAAGAGAAAAGAAGACAACTACTAGTCATCAAGAAAAAATGGTTATCTCGCACTAGTACAAAACCTCACCAACCCAATGATAACCCCCAACAATCCTCCCTATAAAAAGGTTTGCCTCCACTTTGCATATATGCCCGCTGTCGTTATGTATTTTATTTTTGAGAGTAGTTCATCATGTGCTTGCCATGCCTTCTCATACTAGTATATATTTTTTGTAAGGCATGGAAGATGATGTACTACCGAATGAGTATACAGAGAATCGATGCCAATGAATGATGAGGAGTTTTGGACATACAGATGTAGCCGCGCTCGACACAGCACAACTGGTATAGAAACATGACATGGTTGAGTACCCTAAACATGGCTATATTTTGAATCTTTCTTCTGTTATTTACTGATTGATTTTCTGCATAGCAATTTGCAAAAGCAAGTGCATGATCATCCTCCTGCCAAGTAGGTTCACATCATAAATATTTAGCATGTCAGTAATGCAACCATTTCTAGGACCAAACAGAAGTATGGTGCATGGCCGAAGCTAAGATCAGGCTTGTCCAGAAGGATTTGGACACGACCACTCGACGGATCATAGAATTGAACCGAGGATGGATTTCTACTATTGAAGATGGACTTGATGCTCGTGTAGATCTTCAGATGTTAGTGGCTGAAAATCGTGTTCCCAATTCAGTAGATGTTAATGAGATCAACGGGGCGATCTTGGAACAGATGAAAGCATGAGCATATATTATCCATGCATATTTGTAGGCAGATGATATTAAAAGGGTGATTCAAGAGCTTCCATGCAAATAGATTGTTATTTCAAATAATAAGGATGACTTTCCTTGTGTTGTTAGCCTAATATTTTCTTTTCTTATGTGTTGGCAGTATATTACGGTAACTAGGTATTTGGTACGTTGTATGACACTGTACTGTACCTACCTACTTGTTGTATCTGGACAATGTATCTTAGTCTTGTTTTAGCCATTCGAATAATAGAAAACACAACATTTTCCCACAAGAAAGTTGAAATCTTATTATACACTTTCGTTTAGATATGTTCACCCACATTTTACATAAAATTAACACATTACCATGAAAGGTAGTCCGAGAATGACCATGTCCTTCTGCCCATTATCGTGAATAAATACGTGCAACTACTTGTCTAGCCCTAAGTCAAATTTTTAGACTATACTAGTAGAGTACACAAAAAATTTACTGAGCAACAAAACACAGGCCAAAATCACCACTTGCACCAAGCAGTCAATAATAATTTTAACTTTGCGCTAGAAACACCTACTGAAATGGCTCTCGTGTCCAATACTCAAGCGGTACGAAATTTCCATCTCGCTCTTCGGTCTAGAAACAACGCGCCAAAGGCCATTCCTCAAAATGGTTTGTCCTGTAAATTCCCATGCACTGCACAATTCAAAGTTTCAAACATACTAGTACCGCCCGCGCCTTTGGGGCCGAATCCCTCAAGGTCACCTCGCATGACCACAGCTGTGCCCCTTCCATCCCATCTCCTGTTCATAGACTTTCCACCCGCACGCCACTGTAGCGACTGAAGACGTTTTAGCAGCTCCACTGTCTAGCATGCTGGAGTTGCTTCCCCGACAACGGCCCGCACCAGGTTAGCTCCTACGTACCCGAGGTCCACGGCACCGGAGCTGGCTCAACAACACCATCACCAGCGACATTGTCGTAGCTTCCTTGGATCCATTTCCCTAGATCCACGGCACATGATCTGCTTCCCTGACCTTGTCCACAGCACTAGAGAGATGGTGAGCCAAACTCGCTCAGCCATGAATGGCAAGGTCGTAGCTCACGATAAGTCTGACAAAGGCATGGCCGCAAGAAGGAAATCAAGTAATCACGGCCACAATGTTTGCCTCCGTACACTTCATATGCTCTTTACGCATTTAATGTCTGAAAGTAGTTCATCGGTTGTTTTACTGTCTTCTTGCACTTAGGGTTTTATCTTGTACTCCAACATTTCTTTTTGACCCATCGTATATTCATATGTCTGCCATTGTTCCTTTAGAGCTTTCAACTACTTGCTAGCACTATACTAATTTGCTCTTTTACACACACCTTGCTCTTAAATATCATAAGATATTTTTCTCATGCATGTAAGCTGCTTTGCGGCCGACTGATAAGGGAGAATGGAAGACTAGGTAAGACATATTATTGAAGAATTCCAAACATGCAAGGCCGCTCGGCATGCAGAGAGTTAGATATTTCATAGCCACCACCACCAATCATGAAGTCCACGTTTATGATGCATAATTTGATCATCGAGATGAACAAAACCCCGAGGGAGACCTGACTCGGGAAGATGGACCGGTCAAGAACCCCCTCCCTAGTCTGCCCGATTATAATTTGCTCTATTTTTTATTGTGATATCTGTTGCATCTTCCATGTTTTGTATCTCAATTCCACCAAATATTTTGTAATACCCTCTACCTAGTTCATGCATCACATATGTTCAGCATATTTTGCCTTACTATTCTTCTATTCCATCTGCACCTCATTACATATAGAACTATAATAGATTGAAGTATCGTTTATGCCGGTACATGTGATGGCCCAAAATATATCGAACTCGTTGGGGAACCCCAAGAGGAAGGTATGAGCACAACAACAAGTTTTCCCTCAGTTATGAAACCAAGGTTATCGAACTAGTAGGAGCAAGGAAACACCTCGAAGGTGTTGTTTCCAACTTGGAATCCTGCACAACACAACCATAGAACTTTGCCCCCAACTTACAGTGAGGTTGTTAATCTCACCGGTTTTGCTGAAAACATAGGATTAAACGTATTGTGTGGAAGATAGTAATAGCTTGCAGAAAGTAAACGGAAAATAGTAAATAGTTGTAGATTGATGGTAAAAGAAAGGACCGGGGTCAATAGTTCACTAATGGTGATTATCCTTAAGATAGATGACATGTTGGGTGAACAAATTACAGCGGGGCAATTGACAAACATAGAGAAAGCATACATGCATATACTAATCATCTTGACTCCTATGAGATTTGATTGGGCATTACAACATTATACATAGACCGTAATCCAACTGCATCTATGACTAATAATCCACCTTCAGGTTATCATCCGAACCCCCTCCAGTATTAAGTTGCCAGCAACAGATAATTGTATTAAGCATTGCGTGTAAAGTAAACAATACAATTGTTCTATGAACAAAGGATTGTTGTTTTCTCCCTAGTAGCAACGGCACATCTAGTACCTTAGATATTTCTGTCACTTCCCTAGATTACTAGAGGCATGAACCCACTATCGAGCATAAATACTCCCTCTTGGAGTTGCTAGCATCTACTCGGCCAAGATAGCTACTAACAACGAACAGCATGCAAGGTCACAAATAACAAAGAAATGATAGAATCAATAATCAATCTGAAATAGCATCTCAATATCCATTAGATCCCCGCAAACACAACATGTATGATTACAAATAGATGACCTTGATCATGAACGGAGCTCACAAGATCTAGACATGGTAGCACAAAGGATAAGAACCAACCATCTAGCTACTACATGGACCCTTAGTCCAGGGATGAACTACTCACGCATCACATCGGAGGCTTGCATGGTGATGAAGAAGGCCTCTAGGGTGATCTCTCCCCTCCGGCAGGGTGCCGGGAAGAGCTTCAGATCCCTCCCGGTCTAGGGATGGAGATGACGATGGCTACAGACTCTTTCGTGAAATTTTGATCGGGTACTTATGCTTTCTGTATCGGAGGCATCTTATAGGCGAAAGGGGATGCCGAGGGGGTGCCCTAGGTGGCCACACCACCCCCTGGCACGGGCCAGGCCTGGCCGCGTGGCCAGGTGGTGTGGGCGGCCTCTGGCCCCTCTCCGTCTCGTATTATGGCTCCGTGTCCCACTCGGTGAAATATTGACTTTGGCTTTTTGTCCTGTCCAATTCTGAGAATATTCATTTTTTGAATTTCCTGGAACCAAAAACAGCATAAAACAGGCAGCTGGCAGTGTGGCATCTTGTTAATAGGTTAGTCCAAGGAAGTGTATAAAAATACTCCAAAGTGTGGACAAAACATAAGAAAGTAGATATAAAACAAGCATGGAACATAAAAAATTATAGATACGTTAGCAACATATCAACATCCCCAAGCTTAACTCTTGCTCATCCTCGAGTAGGTAAGTGATAAAAAGAAAGAATAATTTTTGAGGTGACATGCACCATCATAGACTTGATCAAAGTATTTGTAAAACATGGATAGCTGGGATCATAGTACTTTAACATAGCATGAAAGATATAGTTCTAACAATAAGACATAGCAACTATGTTGTAACATGAAAAGGCACAAACAAAAGATTCATGAATAATAATGCTTTGCAAGACGTTTGTTTGTTTCACATAAAGAAAACATAATGAGAATGGTATTCATCTTGTCCCTCATAGAGTAGCAAACATAAATGCATAGGACACCTTCAAAGTTCATAAGGGTGACTAGATACAAATAGTTTAAGAACAAGCAATATCAAAGTTATGCATCAATCAACAAGTCTTGGGACAATGCACATTAAACTAAGAATGGCCACTATGCTCTCTCAATAGGTGCATAAAGATAGAAGATGGAGACTCAACATAAAAGTAAAAGAAAGGCCTTCATAGAAGGAAGCAGGGATTCAAGTCTCATAAAGAGCTTCCAAAAATTATGGTACTTATTAGCTTTCAGCTCTCATTGCCCCTATCATAAGCATCTTTAGGTGATTAAGGTTAAAGTGACACAACTAAGAGGATATGCTTGACAAGTTATAAGTTGAAACCTCATGCCCCTTACTTACGAGTACCGAACCTCATGCTACTCACCTTCAGTCACAAGTAAGCTCTTGTCATTGTAGGTACATATGTATCATAGAGAACCGCCAACAGGGTACCCCTTGCACATGATACAGGAGCTATCCCATAATCAAAATGACAAGGCAAGCAGACAATGAGCATCTCAGCAATCTTTTTATTTGCTATTTGCATAGGTTTTTATTGAGGATGCTTCATAGAATGCTCATTATGGTTATGCTGCAAATTTCCACCATGATTAGGCATGGCTTAGGCTAGCGGCCCAGGTGTTTCTCTAACACACATACAAACTCCATGATCTTACAAGTTCCTCTTTTATTTCACACCACCGGGATCCATAAGCAAAAGAATCATGATATCAACGGAATAATAAGTGCAATGTTCAAAGCGTTCTCCATGATACATGGTTCTGCTAATTTCAACTCATAAAGCGCAAGCATATACGCAACAAAGATGAACACAATGGTTCAAGATTATTAAGTGCAAGAAAATAAAGTGTGCCATCAAGTTCGTGAGAGCTTTAATCACTAGTTTTCACATAACAAATTTAATTCAGAAGGGAGATAAAACATGAATGTACTTGGAATAGCAAATGCTAATTGGTAGGTATGGTGGACTCTTTGGAATAACTTAGTTTTATTTGGATTTGGATGCATGAGTGGAACTCATACTTGGTATGGAGGCTAGCAGAAGACTGGGAGCGACCAGCTAAGAGAGCAATAATGGCCATAATCATGCAAAGCGACAAAACATCATTAATTAAGGCATAAAGTGATATTACAAGTCGAAAAATAAAGGATCATAAAGGCTATGGTGACATGGGATAGTCATAACATGGTGTGAGCATGCACCAAGTCAACCCAAATAAAGCATCAAAGGAGAATACCACAAAACTATGCTTTATTATGCTAAAACAACCCATGATTCTTTCAAGGCACATTAAGCAATCTCAATTGTTTATAACATGTCATGCTATAGAAAAAATCACTAAGCATAAAGCCAAAACAATATCAAGCATGACATGACAAAGCATAGGCCACAGTCAAAAATAAACTCCTTTTTACCACTTAAGCATGAATTTCCTACTCTTTTCCAATCCAAACCAACCTATTTGAAAACTAATGTATGAATGAGGGGGTCCAACCAATTTATTCAAGAAAACTAAGCAAACCAAGCAAACGAAAACCAAAACAAAAAAACGAAGACGCTCCAAGAACAACACAACTATGCATGAAACAATAAAAATGAAGTGTTTGGAAGAAACCTGAGATTTTTATTGATGAAGAAAGGGATGCCTTGGGCATCCCCAAGCTTTGAAGCTTGTACTTCTTGGATATTTCTTGGGGTGACACGGGATGGCATCCACAAGCTTGAGCTTTAGTCCATTCTTCATCTCATTACATCATTCTCTCCTTACACCTGAAATTTTTCCTTCATACAAAACTTCACACAATCTTTATTAGCAACATTAGTGCACTCAAGATAATATGTCTTTGGGTTCAGTTTCAACACAAGTAAAACTTCCATTAAAACACAAGATACTGTAGCACTTCCCTCAAAAAGCTCAATTCCCCAAAATAGAACCCAAAAAGGAATCAACAAGAAGCAAATGCAAATAATGGCAGAAATCTGTCAAAACAGACCAGCAGATAGAAACCGATTTTTTCGAAGACCTTCTGTTGCTCAAATCGAAAAGCGTTGAACTAACAAAGTTGGATAACAACCTAGGGCAGAAGCACAAAAAATTATAGCTTAAACCGATATACAGAGATTTTACACGAATTTTTACAGAGAAGCACAAAAATCTGTTTCGGGACAGCAACTTTCCCAAGTCTTACTTCTCTCTCATTAGAGGTTAATCTTGGCACAAAAAGCAAATAAAAAGGACAAGGAGAGGTTATTACAGAGGAAATAACTTCCAAGACTCAACTAAAACTTTTGGGTTATCTCCCAATAAGTGCTTTCCTTTAACGCCTTTGAGCTAGGCATAAGAATTTCGATGATGCTCACATAAGAAATATGAATTGAAGTAAAAGAGAGCATCAAGAAGCAAATTCAAAACACATTTAAGTCTAACCCACTTCCTATGCATAGGAATCTTATACACAAATAAATTCACAAAGAACAAAGTGACAGGCATAGGAAGATAAAACAAGAGTAACTTCAAAACTTTCAACAAATAGAGAGGTGTTTCAGTACCATGAAAACTTTTACAACCATATTTTCCTCTCTCATAATAATTTTCAGTAGCCTCATGAATAAACTAAACAATATAACTATCACATAAAGCAGGCTTTTCATGATCTACAAACACATAATTTTTATCAAGCTCAAAAATAGTGGGATTAAAACCTTCAAACCCACTTTTAACAATTTTATAACAAGATGACTGATCAATCTCATTTTCAATAGCAGTACAATTAATATTATCAACCAATATAGGACTATCATATAGAGCTTTATTATAAACATTTTCAAAAGAATCAACAGGAACATGACATTCGGCCTCCTTTGGTAAGCATGGGGGACAATCAAATAATGTAAGGGGTAAAGAGTTACTCTCATTAGAAGGTAGGAATGGGTAGATCCATTCTTCCTCTTGATCATCACTCTTCTCCTATTTTTCATCTAATGAGCTTCCAGTTTCAGCAATTTCTTCTTTCATAGGTTCCTGCGAGGCATTAGTCTCTTCCATTGGTGGAGAGTATCTATTAAGATATTCAAGAATATAGCCATTTTCTTCCTTGTAATTATCAAAACAAAATTTAAGTATATCATAAACCTCATATTTATAAGGTGCATCGTCATTATTTTCAAGCAAATAAGCAAGTTCGAATGCACCCTTCCAAGAAATAAATTCTTCAATTTGTTCCACATCATAAAAGTCATAATTTCCCTTAATATAAGAAGATATGGTAACATCATCATTATACTCACATTGAAAAGGGAGGTTTTTATACCTCTTACAGCAACAAGATTTATCAAAGCAATAAGTAACATTATAAGTAGAGCACTCATTTCTAGCAATGGTATACAGTTTATCAATTTGTTCCCATAAGTGTTTCCCTTTTTGTGACAAGCAGTGTTCCTTATAATAATATTTTTGTTCTTTCGTGAAACAACTTGCCAATAAGATTCAGTTTCAAAGAAACCAACCATTGATAGAAAGCATGATAAAGCAATACAATAACAGACCAAAGAAAATAACAACTATAGCAGGAACTAAAAAAAATTGTTTTTGATAGAAAGAAGCAAACAAAGAAAAAATAAACTAAGCAAAACAAAAAACCAAAGTAAAGAGATTGGTTGTGAATGACTCCCCTTGTGAAGATGTCCTTGACTCCCCGGCAACGGCGCCAGAAAAATAGCTTGATGGCCCAAAATATATCGAGCTCGTTGGGGAACCCCAAGAGGAAGGTATGATGAGCACAACAACAAGTTTTCCCTCAGTTATGAAACCAAGGTTATCGAACCAATAGGAGCAAGGAAACACCTCCAAGGTGTTGTTTCCAACTTGGAATCCTTCACAACACAACCACAGAACTTTGCCCCCAACTTACAATGAGGTTGTCAATCTCACCGGTTTTGCTAAAAACAAAGGATTAAACGTATTGTGTGGAAGATAGTAATAGCTTGCAGAAAGTAAACAAAAAATAGTAAATAATTGTAGATTGATGGTAAAAGAAAGGACCAGGGTCCATAGTTCACTAGTGGTGATTCTCCTTAAGATAGATGACATGTTGGGTGAACAAATTACAGCGGGGCAATTGACAAACATCGAGAAAGCATACATGCATATACTAATCATCTTGACTCCTATGAGATTTGATTGGGCATTATAAAATTATACATAGACCGTAATCCAACTGCATCTATGACTAATAATCCACCTTCAGGTTATCATTCGAACCCCCTCCAGTATTAAGTTGCAAGCAACAAATAATTGCATTAAGCATTGCGTATAAAGTTAACAATACGATTGTTCTATGAACAAAGGATTGTTGTTTTATCCCTAATAGCAACATCACATCTAGTACCTTAGAGATTTCTGGCACTTCCCTAGATTACTAGAGGCATGAACCCACTATCGAGCATAAATACCCCATCTTGGAGTTGCAAGCATCTACTCAGCCAAGATAGCTACTAACAACGGAGAGCATGCAAGATCACAAATAACAAAGACATGATAGAATCAATAATCAATCTGAAATAGCATCTCAATATCCATCGGATCCTCGCAAACACAACATGTATGATTACAAATAGATGACCTTGATCATGAACGGAGCTCACAAGATCTATATATGGTAGCACAAAGGAGAAGAACCAACCATCTAGCTACTACATGGACCCGTAGTCTAGGGATGAACTACTCATGCATCACACCAGAGGCTTGCATGGTGATGAAGAAGGCCTCCAGGGTGATCTCTCCCCTCCGGCAGGGTGCCAGGAAGAGCTTCAGATCCCTCCCGATCTAGGGATGGAGATGACGGCGGCTACAGACTCTTTCATGGAATTTTGATCGGGTACTTAGGGTTTCTATATCGGAGCATCTTATAGGTGAAAGGGGAGGCCGAGGGGGTGCCCTAGGCGGCCACTCCACCCCCTGGCACAGGCCAGGTGGTGTGGGCGGCCCCTGGCCCCTCTCCATCTCGTATTCTGGCTTCGTGTCCCCCTCGGTGAAATATTGACTTTGGCTTTTGTCCCGTCCAATTCCGAGAATATTCATTTTCTGACTTTCCTCGAACCAAAAATAGCAGAAAACAGGCAGCTGGCACCGTGGCATCTTGTTAATAGGTTAGTCCAAGAAAGTGTATAAAAATACTCCAAAGTGTGGACAAAACATAAGAAAGTAGATATAAAACAAGCATGGAATATCAAAAATTATAGATACGTTAGCAATGTATCAACATGTAAGACACGTTCAGGTACCAAACCTAAAGCATCAACATGCAGTCCTACTAATACTACCGGTGGAACACAAACACAAGCTAGGAAAAACAATAAACGAAATTTAGGAAACTCACATAAGGCTAAAAAGTGTCGTCTTTGCGGCACATCACAGGTTCCAACAGAAGTATATGTAGTTTCAGATACCATCCCACACATTCCACAATCACCAATTTCCAATCCAGATACCCAGCAACAATTGACAATCGAACTAGTTCAACCTCTACTAGCCTAACACTGCTAGCATAACACCAACAAGCTAGCGATGATCACCCACCTATTGATCATCCCGGCGCTAAACAAGGTATGTGTTCCAAGGAATATCGTTGCATGCTCCCTTATATATACCGTGCAATCTTAATGTAATAGTTGAATTGGTAGCTACACGAAGATTTAAGAAAATAGGGCCAATAGTAGTAAAAAATCTTGAAGCTAAAATTTTCAGAACACAATCTAGATAATTCTATTATGCCTAGCAAGCAAAGACCAAAAGACCCAGTAGAATATGCGTTTCGAGCATAGGAAATAGGTGTTTTTGTCAGGAATGATATTCCCACCTTCGCATTGTTCAAGCTCCACAAACAGACCCCCGACCATTACAATTCATTACTCCAGAAGTTACATGTAACTCATGGTGGTCTGTCCCATGCCTTCAAGCTTGCTGTTGGTTCTATTCTAAGTCACATAACACATCAGCTGTTCCATTCTTGCCGACAAACAAAATTCAACTTCGATCACAATAATGAGGATGTAGAGTATGTTCTCATGGACATGTTCTCGTGTTCTTTGCGCCAGCAGCATCATAGGCTAAAGAATAATTAATTTGATGGTAAGGCAAGTAAGGATATTCAAAGAACGACTCCTATGGAACATACTATGACTAACGAATAGTGGATAGATCTTCTCGACCACTGGTTTGATCCAAAGATTACGGTATGGTTTGTGAAGACTAAGACCATATCACATTCGAAATTCCTATTTGTGCATCTGTATCACTAGTCTCCTTTTGTAGAGGAACATTGAAAAAAACAAGAGTATCCGTGTCGCACAATGCTTAACAAACCGAACTAGATCTCGTGCATTGGTTGGGAACCTGAGCGCAATAGTAAGGATAATTAGTTTTTAATCTTGAGAGACTTTGTGCTTCTTATATTTTGATCATGTGTTCCGCCCATGTTGCATAAAGGTGCGATAAGTCTGCAGCAAAAAATTTATGCATGCCAGACGAGCAAAAAAGAAGGGTTCAATCCCTCTACTAAGAGTGTTACTGTAAGTCTTTTGTAAGATTGATATTTTGTGATGGCACACTCTCAGTGATTTATATGTATAGTTAGATGTGCAACACTGCCTGAACTATTGCCTAGTTTTCTTTTAATTTAAGTAGATGATTTCCAACTAGTGTGAGTTTCAGTTTTCAAATGTACAAAGAGTTGTCTTGTGATATCATGCACCGGGTGATAAAGAAATAGACATATGTCATGTTGGCATAGTCCTATTATTGTGTGTTAGTGATAAAACTCTTATCTATATGATCAGATAGCTATGCTTTTACTACAATGTATATGATGCGTAATCAGCCATGCCAACTTATAAGATTTGTTCATAGACAGGTTAAATGTGTTGTCTTCATGTTTCTCTATAGTAGCTTTTCTTCTATCACTCGTGCCTACCAACTGATACTCTTACTGATTAAATTGAACGAGGATACGAAAAAACTGGGAAAGACGGTTTGGAATGAACCCGAGAAGAATGTCTAGAAACATTTAACATGGTACTAAAAGGCGATAGTCATCGTAAAAGCATGTTCCTGCATAATGCTGGGTTATCGTAGTTCAAGTCCAAGTCCAAGTCCACGTTGGTGTATTTTTCTAGTCAGGAAGAAATTATAGCACTATGGGTTGAATAGGAAGTGCATAGACGAGCAATCGATGAGATGAGATATAAGGCATTAGCAAGTGATGCAGAATTGAAGATTTTACGAGAATAGCAGAATTCTCGAGAGCCCATAGATGAAGAGACTCTTCTAAATTGAGGATGAACCCTAACAACGATAGGTGAGTATAGTGGTCCTGTGAAATGGTTCCTTCTAATGAGCCTAGGTTGTGTTTGGGGCCGTGTAACAAATATGGAGGGAGTATTTGTTTTGCACCATGCTTTTATTTGTTTACGGTGTGCTCCATGCACAAAAATCCTGTGCCCAAACCTCACTCTCTCAACCATGGATTCATGAACCTCACAATGGTTTTTCTTCTTTGTACAACTGCCAAATTCAAAATCTCAGTTGAGCGGAAAATCCTACCGCCTACCCTGTTTGAATCGAAGATTATGTATCCAATTTTATTGCCAATATGGTCAGTATTTTGATGACCAGTTAATGTGACTCTTAGCCTTTAATTCATACAGAAGGAGTAACATTTTTTCTATCGTTCCTTGGACGCTAACAAAATTCAAAAATCTCAGTCGAGTAGCAAAACCTGTCGCCAACCCTGTTTGAATTGGAGGTATCCAATTTTCATATGGATGATTAATTAATGTCACTCCCGGCCTTCAATTATTGAAGAGGGAGTACCCCTTTTTATATTATTGCTTGGACACTAGTCAAATACAAAATATCAGTCTGTGCAATTATTATAGTCATGGATGATCAGTTGATGTGACTCTCTGACTTGAATTCCTAGATAGATAGCATATGGTCTACTAGCTTTTTTCTATTATTATTTGGCAGGTAGCCAAATTCAAAATCTCAATTGAGCAGCAAAATCACCCACAGACCTTGAAGCATTTCCTGCCCCACCATTTCAAAAACTTTCAGGCAAAATCTCCCATTAGGGAGTACCATTTTTCTATTATTATTAAGGGACGCTAGCCAAATTAAAATCTCAATCGAGCAGCAAAATCACACACCGACCGACCTTGAAGCATTTCGTGTCCCTCTATTTCAAAAACATTGAGGAAAAATCTCCCACCGGGCAGTACCATTTTTCTATTATTATTATATGGGCGCTAGAAAATTTCAAAATCTCAATCGAGTGGCAAAATCACACACCAACCTTGAAGCACTTCGCGCCCCTCCGTTTCAAAAAAAATTAACTTTAAAATTCCCATTCTACCCATTGTTCAGACTACAAATGGGCATGCTAAAGTCGGTAGCTTTGGTGCATGATTGTAATTATTTTTCTGTTCACCTCTATGGCCCTGATTCGTGCAGTTTTTCCTGCTGGACCTCCCTAAAATGCCAAACTCCTCTGTATCCTCCACGACCACAACGCGCGCCGGCCAGTGGCAATTCCACGACGGCTAGAGCCGCTTGAGCTACGGTCTTGTGCACCGCCACGGAGCCGCTTCACCGATGCCCACCCCATCAGACCTAGTTCACCGGATCTCTCTTCCACTTCACCAAAGTTGTGTTCTTGTTCACCGCGCTGATGGCGTCATTGCCCGCCCAAGATTTGCTTCCCCGCCACCGAAAGGTACCCAACCATACCGGATCCACTTCACTGGTGTCCACCAAACGGGATCTAGTATAACAAGTTCCATATCCACCGCTCTAGACCAACTACACGGCTGTCGTCGTTCACTACACTAGATTTTCCTCAGTAATTCTCTCTTCCACTATGATCAAACTGGCATCGACCATGCAAGATCTTCTTCCCTGACGCCAACAGCCACCGCAATCACAGCACCCTCGGTGACCTAGACGTCACTCACATGGTATCGATGATGCTTAGACGCCTCTCTGACCAAGCAAACCAAATCTCCAACCCATTTTTGTTTTGTCAGCAGTATAGCAGGTTCAGGCTTATCGCAGTGAACTTCATTTTTGTAATCGTGCTAGTACATACAAGTCACTAGGCACGCATGTTCTTTGTGTTACATACAAGTTTACTATACATGTTGGTTTGCATTCGCTACAATACAAATTTCAAGTCATGCACATGTTTGTTATTTTATCATGCACATGTTCTTAGATACTCCGTACAACAATAATTTCCTTCTATTTGCAGTTCTTGCAAAATGTGAAGGCAGTGAAAAATATTAGTGTGGATTCCGTGCTCTATTAGTTATAGAATCTATCTAGTTCGTCCTGAGCTAAGTTCCTGCTATTATTTCCTCCCTGGCATCATTTTGCTACCCTGTAGTACCCATTTAAACTCTCTGTACTAATTCGATTATAATTTTGTTGTTGCCATCTTGTTCTTCAAAAGCTGCAACGCTAACTATTTCATTTTTCTTTGCGTAGAGCTCAAAAAGGGAACACTGAACATGTTGGTTTGCACAGCCTCTTCTACATGTTCACAAGCAATGTCATTATTGCCTTATCTGGTGCTGGTTCATCCTAAGCAACGACATAACTATCCTCTACTATGTAGTTCATTCGTGGTTTGCATTCATGCTCTACAAGTTCTCTTATGATGCTATTATAATTTCTATTTTGTTTATTCTTAGCTATGACAGTAATTACATGCCATTGTGTAGCTCACCGCAAATTCTGAGTCAACCAAAGTCTCTTGCATTCCAGGATAAACAATTGCTTCCATATATATTTGTTGAAATGACCTGGCTAGTTTATATTTGCTGAAATTCTAAGAAAAACTTTGTTTGGTTACTCATTTCATTGTAGGCACACTTTTCTAATGCATATTTGTCCTATTCTACAGGTTCACAAGCGACTCCATTATATTTCGTATCTGGTTCTAGTTCGTCCTAAGCAATGGCATAACTATCATGTACTGTATAGTTCATTCGTGGTTTGCGTTCCTACTCTACAATTTCTCGTACGATGCTGTTATAATTTTTATCTGGTTCATTCTTAGCTACGATAGTAACTAAATGCCATTGTGTAGCTCACTGCCAATTCGGAGTCACCCAACGTCTCTTGCACTCTAGGGTATAAAACTGCTTCCATATATATTTGTTGAAATGACCTAGCTAGTTTATATTTGCTGATATTCTAAGAAACACTTTGTTTGATTGCTTATTTCTGAAAGGATCACTACAGTCGACTAGACGGGGGTGAATAGGATACTACCAAATTTTAATATTTTTTCATCAAATTTTGGCTTTGCACAAAATTAAGTTTTCTATAGATGCAACTATATGAGCAACCTATATGACAAGAGATACAACAAGTAAAAAAACGGTAATTACAACTAGTAAAGGAGAGGAACGGGTAAACTGGCGATGATTCCCGTAGTTCATTTCCGAGGAAGATACATCTAAGTTGGAGAGATGTTGGGGCCACACAAGGTCACCCAAACACCACAAAGGCCTCACCATCTTCTCCGGTGAACTCACCACAAAGTTAAGCCCATGTTCCACTAAACGGTGACCTTGAAGGCGCCAACCGAAACCTTTACAACAATATTGATACCAAATCTCCACAACTCAACTGGAGTGACCCCAACGACTCTAAGAAGCTTTCACCACTAGGAAACAGCTCTTCTGTTGCGCATGGATTTCCATCTTCTGTGGCGCATATCCCTGTCGCCACTGTTACCCCGCCACTGATATCTGCTTCCTGTGGCGCATATAGAAATGCGGTGCATTCCTGCATATGCGCCACAGGAAGCAGTTCAGTGGCGCATACAATCCAATGCGCCACAGAGTCTATATGCGCCACAGACACCTTTTCTATATGCGCCACTGAATATATTACATGTATTCAAAATAAAATACATTCCTGGTGTTTAATCAGGTATTTATACAAGATTTATACAGTATTTATCTAGATCAGTATAAATAGCACATTGCACATGTAGTAGATGAAAACCGACATATAATACAAACACAAGTATAATGTCATCACACTTAGAGCCCGATCGAGATACATATATAGTGTCAAGTGCCAAAATTTTACACAAGTGCTGAATACAAAATTCATATCATCTCACATTACAAATATGAAGTGGCCACTGCCGCCTACACTAGGATCAAATAGAATACAGCTGTGATAATGGTGAGCAAGAGCATTAGCCCGACCAATATCTTCATCTGGTTCTTCTTCCACAAGTGGTTCCTCCACTTAGCTACCGCCTCCTCTCTAGTCGCGTATCCTTTGTAGGTGTTGCCGCTGAACTTGTTCACTTGTTTGTGATAATCCTCCCATTCCTCGTAAACTCCTGGAACCCTACCCATGTACACCACATACCACCTCGTCGCCATCTCTATAGACGACAAGGCATATTAGTAAAAATACAACGAAAAGAATTAATAAAGGGTTCACATCCATATATATATATATTCACAGAATATAAAACAAAGGATCCATAAACCTAAAAGATAGATCATCATAGAAGCAATAAGTTCAACGACAACACGACCACAAGGTAGTTTAAGTCTAACAACAATGACCATTTCGACCACGAGATAGTAAAGTTTATGACACACACACTAATACAGCAGGTGTCCATCAAGAATATACACACACTGGATCATGCTAGAGGCACACATCGATCATGATGAAGACTTCCTCTTCTCGCTCGGCTTCGGGAACGGTAGATAGCCCTCGTTTGTCATCCACGTCCTTGTGTCACCCTGCTTACGGAGGCGTTCTTCGATCTCCCTCTTACTCAACCCTCTAGCTTGTTATAGGGCACCCCCCCATTGTGTTGACATCTTCAATGATGATTTGTGACAACTTCATCTGAATGCGATGGAGCTCTTCTCTAAGATCAGCATGGTCGATTCGCGCCAAAGTTTCGGCCCATCCTCGGAGACTAGATGGCAGCGTTAGGTTCTGGCAATCCCGGACATAGCCTTTAAGGTGATGGAGGACGTAGAAGGCCTCCTTGGCACCAGTAGTCGACTCCTTGACGCAGGGGAACTCGATCACATGCTTGAACACGTGTTTGCCATCCTTGATACATTCCCCCTTATCTACGAAGGTGCATCCCTTCTTAGTGTAGCCCTCGAGAGCCTCATTGAGAACACCCCTTATTCTGGTGTAGTCTTTCTTCTTCGTAAAACTCCCCGAGTCGAAATACGTGGCTAGCTAGCGAATACCTCGGGGCAAGGACGATGAGTGTGCAGTATTTGTCTCTAGGCAACACAATTAGAACGGAATGTTGGAAAAAGAGCAAAGGAAGAAATCTATAAGAAATGCATAAGTTACGGTGGCGATGAGCGAGTGTGTGTACTTACTCGGGAAAGAAAGGCAAAAGAAGTGTGCCCTTCCTCTTGTTGTCCACCATGAACTTCTCGAGGTACGCCGTCGCCTTGGTCCGTGTCTCTAATCCTTCGATCAACTGGCTGTCCCGCATGTAGTAGGGATCCACTATCGCGATTTCTGGGGTACTCTCTCTCTCTCTCTTGATCTTGATCGCCAGATTGAGCGCGTATAGGCAGACCAAGTTATAGTCCAGCCATTTCGTGAGAAACAGCTTGAATATGTCCTCGAACGCTATGAAGAATATATCCGCGGGGGGTTCATCGATGAAGCCCACGTCCAATGGCACCTTGGCCGTGAAAACCGGGTAATTTGGATCTTCGTCTTTAAGAAGGAGGCCATCTAATGTCTTGACACCCTCGTGCAAAGTTAACATGGCTCCAACCGCAATGTGGATCATATCCGGAGTCAATATCGGATCACCAGCTACATGCACTCGGGGCATGCCATATTGTGTGGATGGTACGACGATGGCGTCCTGACCCCGGATCCTCTTCGGAAGAGGCTGACTCGCACCCTTCTTATTATTATTACCTCTCTTCCTGTAGTGCTTCTTCTTCACAACAGTGTCAGCCACTGACATCTGCTCATCAGCCGCCTTTCAGAGTGTGTTGGGGCTGAAAACCAATCCCGGATTATCTTGTGGTGGATCAGCGGCCGGAGGCGTCTCTTGAGAAAGACCATGGAAGACCATGCGCTACGTGCATGTATTGGGCCAACCAGCTTGATGGTCATCGCGAGCTGTGAAGGGTTCTTCATCCATAGAAGGCATATACAATCCTTTAGCAGCACCGGTGTTGATGAAGTCGTCAACGTTGACCAATTCATCATCATCTTCATGGGTGCCATCATGTGGTGGTAGTAACAGGGGCGACGGCGGTTGCGGCACAATGTCTTTGCCATGTGGCGATGCACACGCTGCCAAGAGTTACTGGTGACGGCTGGTGGTGGTGACGATGGCGGCTGCTGGCTTCCGAGGTGGTGGCCGGGCGATCGGTCGAGAGGTGGCGCCAGTGCTCCCCCTGCAAGACGAATCTGGGTCTTCGGCCATGTCAAGGGCCAATTGTAGCATTCTCCAAGGGTCTTGTGTTCGTTGGCTCCCTGAGGTTGAAAGAGGGGTCCATGTCATCGCACCCTGGCAACACCCGAGCCAACTTGACCCTCATCACGTCATCATCCATTGGATTGTTGTGCATCGTGCGGCTCGCCGGTTGTATGAGAGTGCCCTTGGCAACATCCTTCAACTCACCACCAACATCTTTAAGCAGGAGTATGCAAGAAGTGTCCTGAGGCAAAACATGTTTGTTGGGCGTCATGAGATGACAGCAGTCATGCATCAAAGGCATAAAGGAGATGACGTGCACTAAATAATTAGTTACCTTGGTGATGGCATGGATCTCGGCTAATGTAGAGACACGGCCGATGCCGGTGGTCGTCCTATCATTATCTGCAATCTCCCGCTCGGGTGCCTCACAAAGCACCACCACCGTCGGTTGTGCCTTATTGGTATCTTTGGCGGGAGGAGGCGTCGGTGTGACCAAAACGAGTGGCTGCGTCCCGACGTTGACGGCCGGCAGGGTCACCAGGTCCGGCAACACGGTAACATTGATGCCCGAGTTGCTGCCGCTTAAGCTGGGCAGATGTATCGGCCCCTGTCGACCTCCTGCATTCCAAGCAGTAAGCCCCTCGAAAAACTCAGGGGGGATCATCGAGCGGAGCTTATCTTCCACTAACTTGTCCACCGTTTTCTCGTCCACTGCCTTCTCCTCCAGTGTCTGCACCTTCATCTTCAGCTCTTCAATAGTGGCTTTATCCTTAGCCGCCAACTGGTTCTTCCTCTCCCTTCTTTTCTTGGCGTCCTCTTTGTAGTACTCCTTGAACTTCATGCTCGTACCGAAGCCGGACACATGGCCAGCTGAGGACGGCGGCAACCCCTTGTCCCTCTTCTTGTAAGCATTGGTCGCCCTGTTGAAAACCGTGTCCCACGGCTCCATCGAATCCTGGGACGACTCTGTGGCAGTAGCGTTCAGTTCCTCCTCCTACAGAGACAAGGAAAGGTGAACCCATTTAGATTCTTGGCTTCATTATTTTAATTAGAACGCAATAGACTTGAGATTGGCGATAAATTCCTTACCAGATTCTTCTCAAAGTCCTTCACCTCCGGATCGTCGGTGATGAACTCCCCTGTTTCCTTGTCCAGGTAGTAGCGGGCCCGAACAAATTGCCTAAGCTGCAAGTCCGTGATTTTAAGCCAAAGGTTGTCTTTACCAAGCGTTCAAGCTCGGCGTACTCCTTGTCCCAAATGGCCTGTTTCCCCCTGTAACTGCCGCTTCCAAGGCGGTGGTTACCTATGTTTTGTTCCCGTATACTCCTTCCCCATTTAGTCCATTTTATAGCGTCAGCGGTAGCTATATCCGCCTTGAATATCTTAAACTCCTCTTCGTCGAGCATCGGATTTTTCTTACTAATAACCTCCCAGCTTTCACCTTTATCAATGCTAGTCTTCACCCGGGTTTTCCAGCTGCTCAAGGCGTTGCTCATCTTTGTGAGGGCTAGTTTGTTCACCGGGTTCTTTCTCTCGAGGTTTCTAAACCGCTCTGGGAATCTGTATCGCTTGTGAAGCTTCTTAAGGAGGTTATCGACGAAAGCTGCATTGTCAACATGTTTGATGTACTTCGTGTTGATCGACATGCTTTCCCGGACGATGCACCCGAGTTGCAGGCCGTACCCTTTAGCAATCGCCTCTAGCGCAATGGGTAGGCCACTTTCCGTGACCTCAGTGAACTCATCGCAGACAGGTGGCGAGCACTAGCACCTTCCACTCCTTCTGTTCCTTCTTCTTCTTCTTCTGAGAAGCAGCCGGGTTGCCGCTACCACCATCTGTGCGCTCGCCGCCATCAGTGCGGGCGCCACCATCGGTGGTGTCATCCTCTTCGCTGCCGCCTTCACTAGTTCCATCGTAGTCGTCTTCGTCCCCCTCGTAATCAGGATCTCCTCCCTCATTGGCCCCAGCAGCTCTGGCGACGGTCGCCTCCTCCTCCGGTGGTGTTGTCATCCTCATCGCCTCCTCCTCCTGTTGGGACCCCCGCCAGAATGACTGGTTGGCCTGTCTAGCTTGTTCTTTGACGCTGATCATGTGCTTAGAAGGGCCAGACTCGTTGTTGCCCGACATGTTTGCACTACTCTATTAAAAAGAGGCAAAAAGTTAGCACAAATCTCAGCCGAAAAATTCGGCATGACCTTTGCTAATTTTTTGACCTAGGAGTGTCCATTTCTCAACCGAAACGGAAGTGAATCGACACTTCGGGAGAAATGGGCAACTCAAATGAAATCCCTGCAAGACAAAACACTCCATCCCCATATTGACAGCCCCATCCCCATATAGCATCACCATATAACAACACCATATAGCAGCACCATATAACAACACCATATAGCAGTAAGAAAACAGCCCCAGCCCCCATCCACAGCCCCAGCAGTAGTAATAACCTATAGTACCAATATTTATAGTAACAGCAACACCATATAGTGAAAACCCAAAGAACACATCCCAACTGATCAAACACAGATTATGTTCAGCATGATTCAGTGTAGCACAACAAAACATATATGGCAAAATTTGATTACTGGCAAACAAAGTTGCAGTGAAGCTAAGATTATCTACCAGGAGAGAACTATAGGAAAGGATATATTGATTTCTTTTATGTTAGTTCTTCAGTTTTGATCGTATCATGTGAGGGAATTTTGCAATGACTTGTGAAAATCAAGTGCAGTTATCTGGCACTTAATGACAAACTTGGAATGTAATAAGCTAAACAATTGGGGCTTGCAGGAAAGGATCACCAGAAGGATTCAAAACAAAAGGATTACAAATTTGTTAAATTATCTTGTGATATGAGCAACAGAATTGCAATTGAAAATTCATCTTAGAAGTAAAAACACAGGAGAAACGGTCTACTTCACTGTAATTGTTCTTAGTAATAGATGCTTACGATAAGGAACATTCAAAACCTGGTAAGGAATATTTACCAAGAGAAGCCTAAGCAGATCAACAGGAGCTAAATCCTGAACAAACAACACAAAACAAACTGGTAACTTGGTATCAGGTGCTTGTAGAAGCAACGGCAACAAGAACCAGACTTTTATCATTCTATAGTAGAGTGATATAAACCTAAACTAGCAGTAGGACTGGAATTTCACAATCATATTGAATCATTATTCTAAACTATCAAAATAGGCTGACAAGCTAGTAGAATCACAGATGATGACCAGAAACTAGGATCTTCTGAACAGATAAGACTAGTTCAGGCTTGGCATGCAGCATACCAAAATGCTCCAGATTAAAATGTGATGGTCAATCTAATTCTAAATCACTACAGATTTCTCACAGAGAGTTATTAACATAAGATAAGATGGATTCTAGAACTAGTATGGTTCTACTGCTAGCAGATCACGTAGCACCATAGAGCACTTGCTGGTTCAGAGGGGGTGGGGGTTGGGGGGACGAACCGTGCGAGAACTTGTTGTGGTGGTTGACGACGACGAGGGTGGCAGGCTCCAGCGTGGCGGCTCTTCCTCCACGGGTTCGTCGGGTGGCTCCTCCTCCACTGGTTCGCCGGGCGGCTACTCCTCCTCCACGGGCGGCTCCTCCTCCGGCGCGGCGGTGGCTAGGGCTCTGGTGATGAGGGTTTGCGCGCAGGCGACATAATTTTGGCTAAGCGTTGTGGATCGAGAGGAGAAAGGGGGATTAGAGGGAGAGGCCGAACCGTCTATTTGGCTAAGTGTAAAAGTTCTGTGGCGCATTCCCACAGAATGCGCCACAGAAGTTGGCGCATTATGTGGGAATGCGCCACAGAACTTTTGGACATAGTACAAAAAAGCGTGGCGTCGTTGTATGACAAGATCCGATACTTGTCCTAGTGGTCTTGCTCGCTTGCTCTCACCTGGGGCAGCCAGGTTCGAATCCTGGCTGTCTCACACATTTTTTTCTTTTAAAAAAAAAATATTTTTAATTACATACATATGCATATTTATTCAAAAAAAGCAAGAACATATACATATATGCATATTTATTCACATATGCATATTTATTTTAAAAAAGCAAGAACATATACATATATGCATATTTATTCAAAAAAAGCAAGAACACATATGCATATTTATTCAAACATATATATATGTGTGTTTGCTTGTCACACATAAATGTGAATTTGTATACCCACACGAATATCACATTATATGTTTTAGTCTCTAACTAATACCCACACTAATATCACATTATACCCACACGAATTAATACACCAAAAAATCACACAATTGCTAGTGTCTCTTCACAATCTTCTTGCCCTTTTTCGTCGCGATTGAATACGTTAGCCCGTGCACTTTGAGATTTATTCTTGTGAATGGACAACCTTTAGTAGGCAGTGTGGTCTTCCTTCTTACTTTAGTAGTAGTAGGCATGTCGAAGTACTTTTCGAATTCCTCTTCGATCTTCGGGTCGCTGTTTTGTCAAAGTTTTGCTTGTTGGCGGCTCCTTCCATTCCGATGATGCTCCTCTTGCCCCTCCTAACTACAACACGGTTGGACTTTGACGGGTCGGTAATAAAAAAGCATTGATCAATTTGGCTAGCGAGTACCAAGGCTCATTTTTTGCGGAGGCGTTCTTCGTCGATTTGGCATCTGGTATAACCATTATGGTGAAATAGCGACCTTCTTTTTCCACGTTCTTGGCCCATCTAACACGGAACATAGGTACGATCTCTCCATAGTAGCCGAGCTCCCATATCTCCTCGATCCTTCCGTAGAATCTTTCCATCACGGTAGTCTCGTCATCAACAAAGGATAACATAGTTACTCCTGAGTTTAGATATTCGCTATTCCTGTCCTTTTCCTCAGTGTAGAATCTGTAACCGTTTATGTCGTATGACTGATAGGTCCTTAGGTTGTGCCCTGGGCCCTGCGACAAGGAGAATATGAGTTTTTGATATTCCGTAGAAGGCGTCTGTGGGGGATTGTCCAGTTGCCTTTTCTTGAACCAACCCGTGAAGCTGGAGTTGTGCTCTCTGGTTACGTCTCCCTTCTTCCTCGGCCGCCCCTGGTCGATGTACTCCTGCTCGATTAAGCTTCTGTGCTCTTCGACCCAAGGGCCGACCACTTCAATGTATTGTAGCGCGACTCGGTGTGCCCTTTGAAAATCAGTGCATCGACCATCAATGCCGACATGCAGTGAGCGGCAGCCCTCGCGGTGACCATATCCACCGAGCCTGCCGAGGTGCTTCTTTGTGGGTATTCCAACATCCTCGTTCTCGGTGGTTAGATAATTCTAGCAGAAGGAGATGCACTCGTAGATTAGAAAGCCCTTGGCTATGCTTCCATCTAGATGAGACCTGTTGTGAATGAATCCTTTGATGACACTGTTTAGCCTTTCAAACGGCATCATGTTGTGCAGGAATGTCGGCCCGAGCTGGATGATGTCGTCCACGACATGTACAAGCAGATGCACCATGATGTCGAAGAATGCGGGCGGGAAGTAAATCTCAAGCTCGCATAGTATCATCACGATCTCTTCCTGTAGCCTGTTGAGCTTCTTCACACTGATCGACTTCCTAGATATGACATCGAAAAAGTTACAGAGGCCAAACAACGTATCATGGACATGCTCGTCCATTATCCTACAGATCGCAATGAGGAGTATCTGCGTCATCAGCACATGACAGTCGTGAGACTGCATACCACTGAACCTCTTCTTCGCCACGTCCAGATATCTGCTTATCTTCCCCGAGTAACCGTGAGGAACTTTCACTCCTAAGAGGCACTTGAAAAACTGCTCGAGCTCCTCCAGACTCAGAGTGAAGCAGGCAGCGCGAAGCACCACCTCATTCTTCTTAATTCTTTTGCGGTGACCTTGAGTCCCTTCCGTCTGATCATCATCATCATCATCATCATCATCATCATCATCACTATTAGGGTACTGAAGATCTTTCTTGATGCCAAGCAATTTAAGGTCCTTTCTTGCTTTCGGCCCATCATTGTCCTCTCCGGCATGTTCAGTAGAGTGCAAGCAGACTCTCGGTAATGTTCTTCGTGATGTGCATTACATCGAGGATATGGGGAGTGTGAAGGACCTTCTAATACGGCAGGTCCCAGAAAACAGACCTTGCTTTCCATACACCCAACAGCGGCTTTGTCCTCGGTCATTTTTTTCCAGGCGCAGGGCAATCTACCCAATTATTCAAAAGCTCCTCGATTTCTTTGTCGCTCCTCGGACGAGGGGCTCTTTCGAGCTCGTCCTTACCATTGAACAGGTCACCACGTTTTCTCCATGGGTGATCCATGCAGAGCCACTTTCAAGTACCTTGGAACACGGTTTTGGAAGACTCGGGATCCCTTGGTAGCTAGAGATGCGGTGCCTCATCCATGCACTTGACGCATGCATTTTGTCTGTGGTTCACCTGGGCCGATACATATGCATAACCAGGATAGTCATGCACGGTCGTGAGCAACGCGGCTCTCAGATGGAAATATTCTTTAGTGTAGGTGTCCCACGTATGGGCCGGCGTCTCCCACAAGCTGGCTAACTCCCCTCTCAATAGCCCGAGATACAGATGCATATCGATACCTGGTTGTTTTGGCCCTTGAATAAGAATGCTCATGTGTACATACCTTTGCTTCGTGCATAGCCACGGGGGGAGGTTGTACGGCCATACAAACACGGGCTAGGTGCTATGCGTGCTACTCTGGTTTCCAAAAGGATTTAGTCCATCGGTGCTCATACCCAGCCTGACGTTCCTTGCATCGCCCCCGAACTCTTCGAACTCCATGTCTAATGCATTCCACTGGCTAGCGTCTGAAGGTGTGTCAGGATCTTGTTGGGTCCGCAGCATAGAAAACAAAAAATTTCCTACGGTGTGAACTACACGCCAAGATCTATCTACTAGGTACAAAGCAACGGGTGGACATACATCCAACGAGAACTTACCCTCGTAGACAACGAGCTTTGTTAACGAGTAGGAACTTGTGGTTGATGTAGTCGTACACTTGCCGATCTCAAGATCGTGAGGGAGTCCGAGTGCCGCAACTCAGCAGCGCATCCACATTCGCACACACGTTCAAGCCACCGGACAACCTCCACCTCCTCGCTCCAGCGATCCAGCGGAAGCAGCAACTCCTTCCAGACGAAATGCCACCGGGAACATGTATCTCGCTAATCCGAGACCATGGGGGAATAATTCTAGAGGGGGAGAGAGATCCTTCACAAGGAGGTGTGAGGATGAAGGAGGGAATGGGTGGCCTTTTATAGGAGGAGGGGGTGCCCCTCTCTCCATGGCCGGAGCATGGGGGGTGACCCCTCACCTCCCCCATTCATGTGGTGGTAACCCCTCCACATTAAAATGCCTCTTCACATTCCCTTTTAAAGTCTCCACTTTAAATGCATTAAATTTCTCCAAATTTAATGCTCTCTCATTTAATAAAACTCTTTTTATTAAATTTATTCAGAATTTTGTTAATTACTTTAATTAACAAACATTCACATATAGCCCCTTGCAATATTTCAATATCACATGCAGAACCACCTTCTACAATTTCACCCGAAACAATTTCCGGTTTCTATTGAAACAATTCCTGCGCTTTGCAATTCTTTCGTTTGAAACATATGTGCTCCAAAATGGTGTCCGGTAACTCTTAAGTGTGCCACCCTACGGTTCGCGAATAATGCCGCCATGATCGAGACCCTTCTCCGATCAATAATGAACAGCGGGGCCTGGAGATCTGTACTGACTCCTACACATTCAACGACGACTCCTGTGATCATGAGAACCTTGTCTCTCGATATATTACATGTCCGAGATTCAATCATCGGTATCTCCATACCTAGTTTGATCTCGTTATCGACATGCACTCTTTTCTCGTTCATGTGATATAACATTCTAGTGATCACATCACTTGCTTGCAAGCTATCCTAATGTGATATCACCGAGAGGGCCCAGATTATATCTATCCATCATCTGGATTGACAAATTCCACTCTTGATCCATGATCCTCAACATAACACCTTCGTAGTACTGAACCCATCTTTATAGTCACCCTGTTACGGTGTGACGTTTGATGTTATCAAGATACTCTTCCGGTGTTAGCAATTAACATGATCTCATGGTCTAAGGATAAAGATTACTTCGTATGATGTTATAGCAATATAAACATAATGACTTGATCGTAATGCTATACTTCGGATGAATGTTCATCACATCATTCCACCAATGGTGTGACCTTGTTATTAACAACATCCAATGTCCATGATCAGGAAACCTTGATCATCCTGTTAATCAACAAGCTAGTCTATAAGAGAGGCATGACTAGGAACCTTTTTTGTTTATTAAACACACATGTATTGATGTTTCCGAATCAATACATTTCTAGCATGTAAAATAAACATCTATCATGTATAAGGAATATATAGTAACAACTTTATTATTTCCTCTCAGGGCATATTTCCTTCAGTCTCCCACTTGCACTAGAGACAATAATCTAGTTCACATAGTGATAAATCTAACACCCATGGAGTTATGGTGTTGATCATGTTTTGCCCTAGGGAGAACTTTAGTCAATGGATCTGCTACATTCAGGTCCGTGTGTACTTTACAAATCTTTATATCTCCATCCTTGACATGCTCGCGGATGGAGTGAAACCGACGCTTAATATGTTTGGGATTCTTGTGAGACCTTGGTTACTTTGTGTTGGCTATGGCTCCATTGTTGTCACAATAGATCACCATCGGGTCCAACACACTGGGAACCACACCCAGCTCCGTAATGAACTCTTTCATCCAAACTGCCTCCTGTGCCGCTTCTGAAGCAGCAACATATTCCGCCTCCGTTGTTGATCCAGCCACCACAGGTTGTTTGGAACTCCTCCAACTAACTGCTGCTCCGTTCAAGAGAAATATGTATCCGGATTGAGACTTAGAGTCATCCGGATCGGTGTCAAAGCTAGCATCGACATAACACTTAGCGACTAGCTCTTCTTCACCTCCGTATATGAGAAACATATCCTTAGTTCTTCTCAAGTACTTGAGGATGTTCTTTACCGCTATCTAGTGTTCTGAACCTGGATCAGATTGGCACCTACTAGTCAAACTAATAGCATGTGCCACATCCGGTCTTGTACATAGCATGGCATACATAATAGAGCCTATGGCCGAGGCATAGGGGATCTTATCCATCATCTCTCTTTCTTCTGCTGTAGCCGGACTTTGAGTCTTACTCATTGTCTTGCCTTGCAACATAGGTAAGAACCCCTTCTTACTTTCGTCCATATTAAACTTCTTTAATATCTTATCAAGGTATGTACTCTGCGATAGCCCAATTAGGCGCCTTGATCTATCTCTATAGATTTTAATGCCTAATATATATGATGCTTCACCAAGGTCTTTCATCGAAAATTTGCTGTTTAGATAACTTTTAACACTGTTTAAAAGATCTATATCATTTCCAATCAATAATATGTCATCCACATATAATATCAGAAATGCCACATTGCTCCCACTCACTTTCTTGTAAATACAAGCCTCTCCATAAGTTTGGACAAATCCAAACTCTTTGATCACCTCATCAAAGCGGAGATTCCAACTTCGTGATGCTTGCTTCAGTCCATAGATGGATCGCTGAAGTTTGCACACCTTATTAGCATCCTTAGGACCGACAAAACCCTTAGGTTGTATCATATACAACTCTTCTTTAATCTTACCATTGAGGAACGTAGTTTTGACATCCATCTTCCATATTTCATAATCGAAATATGCAGCAATTGCTAACATAATCCTAACCGATTTAAGCATCTCTACGGGAGAGAATGTCTCATCGTAGTCAACTCCTTGAATTTGTCGAAACCCCTTTGCGACAAGTCGAGCCTTATAGATGGTCACGTTACCATCAGCATCAGTTTTCCTTTTGAAAATCCATTTATTCTCAACGGCCTTTCGGCCATGAGGTAAGTCCACCAAGTTCCAAACTTGGTTCTCGTACATGGATTCCATCTCGGATTTCATGGCTTCTAGCCATTTGTTGGAATCCGGGCTCATCATCACTTCTTCATACGTTGCAGGGTCATCCATTTCATCAACCATGAAATTCACAACAGGATTGCCGTACAGTTCAGGAGCTGCACGTGTCATGCTTGACCTGCGAGGTTTGGTAGTGTCCTCTTTAGGAGTTTCATGATCATTATCATTAGCTCTCTCTTCATCAGGTGAAGTCAACTCCGAAACAACTTCCAGTGCTGCGCCACTCGCCATTCCATGAAGAGAAGGTTCAATAACCTCTTCGAGTTCTACCTTCCGACTACTCACACCTTTCGCGAGAAACTCCTTCTCAAGAAAGGATCCATTCTTGGCAACAAAAACCTTTTCCTCGGATCTGTGATAGAAGGTATACCCAATTGTTTCCTTAGGGTATCCTATGAAGACGCATTTTTCTGCTTTGGGTTCGAGTTTATCCGGTTGAAGTTTCTTCACATAAACATCGCATCCCCAAACCTTAAGAAATGACAGCTTAGGTTTGTTTCCAAACCATAATTCATACGGTGTCGTTTCAACGGATTTAGATGGTGCCCGATTTAAAGTGAATGCAGCTGTTTCCAGTGCATAACCCCAAAATGACAGAGGTAAGTCAGTCAGAGACATCATAGATCGAACCATATCCAATAAGGTATGATTACGACGTTCCGACACACCATTACGTTGTGGTGTTCCGGCAGGCGTGAGTTGTGAAACTATTCCACACTCTTTCATGTGTGTGCTAAACTCGTAACTTAGATACTCTCCTCCACGGTCAGACCGTAGAAACTTGATCTTTCTATTATGATGATTTTCCACTTCATTCTGAAATTCCTTGAACTTTTCAAAAGTTTCAGACTTGTGTTTCATCAAATAGATATACCCATATGTACTCAAATCATCCGTGAAAGTAACAAAATAACGATATCCACCTCGCGCCGACACACTCATTGGTCCACACACATCAGTATGTATGATCTCCAACAGATTTGTCGCCCGTTCCATTGAACTGGAAAACGGCGTTCTAGTCATCTTGCCCATAAGGCATGGCTCACATGTATCAAATGATTCAAAATCAAGTGATTCCAAAAGTCCATCAGAATGGAGTTTCTTCATGCGTTTAATGCCAATATGACCTAGACGGCAGTGCCACATATATGTAGACATATCATCATCAAGTTTAATCTTTTTAGCATTAACATTATGAATGTGCGTAATATTACTATCGAGATCCAATAGAAATAAAGCATTCAACATAGGTGCATGACCATAAAAGATATCATTCTTATAAATCGAACAACCATTGTTCTCAGATTTAAAGGAATGACCACTTTGCATCAAACACGATCCAGATACAATGTTCATGCTCAGTGCAGGCACCAAATAACAATTATTTAGGTTTATAACTAATCCCGATGGCAAATGGAGAGGTAGCGTCCTGACGGCGATCACATCAACTCTTGATCCATTGCCGACCCGCATCCTGACCTCATCCCTTGCTAGCTGTCGCTTGTTCCGTAGCCCCTGAACTGAGTTACATATATTAGCAACCGATCCGGTATCAAATACCCAGGTGCTACTGCGAGTACTAGTCAAGTACACATCAATAACATGTATATCACATATACCTTTGTTTGCCTTGCTGGACTTCTTTTTCGCCAAATACTTGGGGCAGTTGCGCTTCCAATGGCCAGTCCCCTTGCAATAGTAGCACTCGGTGTCAGACTTAGGGCCAGCCCGGGGTTTCTTTTTAGGCGTGGCAACAGACTTGCCACCCTTATTTCCCTTGTGCTTGCCTTTCTTGTCCTTCTTGAAACCGGTGGTCCTATTGATCATCAACACTTGATGTTCTTTCCTAATCTCCACTTCTGCAGTCTTAAGCATTGACAGAAGCTCGGGAAGAGACTTCTTCATGCCCTGCATATTATAGTTCATCACGAAGCTCTTGTAGCTAGGTGGTAGAGATTGGAGAACACGATGTATGCCTAAGTCAATGGGAATCGTTATTCCCAAGGACACAAGCTTATCGGCGTACCAAGACATTTTGAGTACATGCTCACTAACGGAGCTGTTTTCCTCCATCATGCCGCTAAAGAACTTTTCTGTAGCATTATAACTCTCTACGGCAGCATGGGTATCGAAAATCATTTTCAATTCTCCCATGGTATCAAAAGCATTGCCATTTTCGAAACGCTTTCGAAGTTCTGGCTCTAGCCCATACAGTATGTCGCAATGAACTAAGTTGTGGTCCTCCTGACGAGTCACATAGACATTCTTTTCCTCGTCAGGGGCATCAGGAGCTGGTGGGGGGCCTAGCGGCGCATCTAGCACATATTGCTTTTGTGCAGCAGTGAGGAGAATCCTCAAATTCATAGCCCAGTTGGTGAAGTTGCTACCATTCGCAGCAAGTTTCTCTTTCTCCATGAACACATTGAAATTAAAAGCAGGTGGTGCCATCTACAACAGAATTTGTAAAGTTTATTTAGACTAAGTTTATGATAGATTGAGTTCAACTAATCCAAATTACTAATGAACTCCCACTCAAAAACGACATCCCTCGTGTCCTTTTGGTGATTACATGAACCAAATCCACTATACCAAGTCTGATCATCACGTGAGTTGATATAGCTTCAAAGGCGAGCATTTATATGGGCATCATATCAACCATATGACTCATGCTTAACCTTTTGGTCCGTGTTCCGAGGCCATGTCTGTACATGCTAGGCTCGCCAAGTAAGAACCTTAGTATTTGCGTGTGTAAAACTGTCTTACACCCGTTCCTATGAAAGCGTAGATTTGAGTACACCCGATCATCACGTGATGTCTCTAAACACGATCCATAGAACGGTGCATACTCAAGGAAGAACACATTTTTATCTTGATATCTAAAAGCGGGATCATCTTATAATGTTATCAAACGCGCCAAACTAGCAGTATAAGATGCTAACATCTAATGTGCAAAGTGAGATGATATGGTCCATGCATTTGATCTCTATCACTTGCATCGTGGTATGATCTCTATCATTCCTTTGTGTGTAAGGCCAAGGTCTATGGAACTTACATGTTGAGTGTGTTGTAAGAGTATCCACCATACATCTACTTACAACAATACCATATCAACACACTAGCCCAGCAACGATCTAAACTAGACGCCTCCAATTTATCAATTGCAAGTTTTACGTGGCTTAGGGCTTTCTGAGATAGAACCGTTCTTACCTACGAACATGAACCACAACGAGGATAACTAAGTTATTAGCAACTCGTTGTAAATCAGATATTGACTATAGTAGGAGAGACAGACACCCGCCAGCCACTTATGCAAAACAAGTTGCATGTCAGTCGTGGAACCGGTCTCATGTACGATGACATGTAAGGTTGGTCTGGGCCGCTTCATCCCACTATGCCACCAATATCCAAAATACATAGAAGATGCAATAACATGATCATCATCGCCCACATATCAACCATATGTGTACTACCCGTGCTAAGCACCTACGCATAGATCAGGCTCTGATACCACTGTTGGGTCCGCATCATAGAAAACAAAAAATTTCCTACGGTGTGAACTACACGCCAAGATCTATCTACTAGGTACAAAGCAACGTATGGACATACATCCAACGAGAACTTACCCTCGTAGACAACAAGCTTTGTTAACGAGTAGGAACTCGTGGTTGATGTAGTCGTACACTTGCCGATCTCAAGATCGTGAGGAAGTCCGAGCGCCGCAACTCAGCAGCGCATCCGCACTCGCACACACGTTCAAGCCACCGGACAACCTCCACCTCCTCGCTCCAGTGATCCAGCGGAAGCAGCAACTCCTTCCAGACGAAATGCCACCAGGAACATGTATCTCGCTAATCCAAGACCATGGGGGAATAATTCTAGAGGGGGAGAGATCCTTCACAAGGAGGTGTGAGGATGAAGGAGGGAATGGGTGGCCTTTTATAGGAGGAGGGGGGGTGCCCCCTCTCTCCATGGCCGCCGCATGGGGGGGTGACCCCTCACCTCCCCCATTCATGTGGTGGTAACCCCTCCACATTAAAATGCCTCTTCACATTCCCTTTTAAAGTCTCCACTTTAAATGCATTAAATTTCTCCAAATTTAATGCTCTCTCATTTAATAAAACTATTTTTATTAAATTTATTCAGAATTTTGTTAATTACTTTAATTAACAAACATTCACATATAGCCCCTTGCAATATTTCAATATCACATGCAGAACCACCTTCTGCAATTTCACCCGAAACAATTTCCGGTTTCTATTAAAACAATTCCTGCGCTTTGTAATTCTTTCGTCTGAAACATATGTGCTCCAAAATGGTGTCCGGTAACTCTTAAGTGTGCCACCCTATGGTTCACGAATAATGCAGACATGATCGAGACCCTTCTCCGATTAATAATCAACAGCGGGACCTGGAGATCCGTACTGACTCCTACACATTCAATGATGACTCCTGTGATCGTGAGAACCTTTAACTCTTGTAACTAAATCCCTTTGTCTCTCGATATATTACATGTCCGAGATTCGATCATCGGTATCTCCATACCTAGTTTGATCTTGTTACCAACATGCACTCTTTTCTCGTTCCCGTGATATAACATTCTAGTGATCACATCACTTGCTTGCAAGCTATCCTAATGTGATATCACTGAGAGGGCCTAGAGTATATCTATCCATCATCTGGATTGACAAATTCCACTCTTGATCCATGAGCCTCAACATAACACATTCGTAGTACTGCACCCATCTTTATAGTCACCCTGTTACGGTGTGACGTTTGATGTTATCAAGATACTCTTCCGGTGTTAGCAATTAACATGATCTCATGGTCTAAGGATAAAGATTACTTCGTATGATGTTATAGCAATATAAACATAATGACTTGATCGTAATGCTATACTTCGGATGAATGTTCATCACATCATTCCACCAATGGTGTGACCTTGTTATTAACAACATCCAATGTCCATGATAAGGAAACCTTGATCATCCTGTTAATCAACAAGCTAGTCTATAAGAGAGGCATGACTAGGAACCTTTTTTGTTTATTAAACACACATGTATTGATGTTTCCGAATCAATACATTTCTAGCATGTAAAATAAACATCTATCATGTATAAGGAATATAAAATAACAACTTTATTATTGCCTCTCAGGGCATATTTCCTTCAGATCTTGCCCTTCTCTGGATCATCTTCGGGTTTCTCTCTTTCCGTGTGCCATTGCCTGAGATTTGCTTCCTTAGGATCTACGAAATATCGCTGCAGACGGGGGGTGATAGGAAAGTACCATACCACTTTTCGAGGAACTTTCGTGTTCCCTCTCTTGTACCGTCCTTGGCCACACACCGGACATGTGGTTCTATCCGCAAACTCGTTCCGATAAAGTGCACAATCATTGATGCATGCGTGGTATTTAATGTGTGGTAGGTCAAGAGGGCACATGATTTTCTTGGCCTCCTCGATACTTGTTGGCAATGTGTTCCCTTTAGGAAGTCGGTCGTGCTAGTATTCCATGTTCACGTTGAAGCTCACATCGGTCCATTTGTGTTCGGCCTTCATCTCCAGAGCCTTGAGCGTTACACTCAAACGTGTATCCTCGGGGCGACACCCAGGATACAATGGAGTCATCCCGTCTACCTCCATTTGGGCTAGCTTGGCTTTCTCTCTGGCTGCAGATTTGTTGTTGCTCGTCTCCTTGAGGAGCAGTTCTTGAACATGAGGGTCCTGCAAGACCGAAGTTAGCAGCGTCTGTGTGTTCACGTCTTCTCCTTCTTCATGATGATCATGCCCGTCGCCATCTCCTTCTCCATGCTGATAATGCCCGCCGGCATCTCCTTCATCATGATGATCATGCCCGGTAGACTCTTCGTCTTCTCGCCCTCCCACGTCTTCGTGACCACCACCATGTTCTGCCAGTGCCTCATTGAGGTCGCGCATGAAATCGCGCCTGAGAAGGTGACCCTCCAATTGTCCAGATTCAGGGTCGATCCAACGCTGCAGTTTGCATGTTCGACATGGACATCTTATCATGGTCTTGTTGTTCAGAATCATGTCCTCCTTCGCGTCTTTCTTGTACCTAGCAATTCGACCTTCGCTCATTGTGAGGACCATGGTTGCCTAAGCGGTCAAAACAAAGAGTATAGGTGAGAACCACACCATATGAACACACACATGCATGAATGCTAGCTAGAAAAAATTCGGCATGACCTTTCCTAAAATTAGGACATATCGGTAGTGCAAAAATTTGCCGACATGGAAATGAATCAACATTTCGGCAAACATCCATGCAACCACACCGGCCGGGACAACAACAAGAAAGCAACAAAAAACTTCCTCCCATTGCAAACATTCATGCACCACACAAGCATCATCTTGCCATGGATCGCACACACACACACCGCCCACGCGACAAGCTTCACCTACATGTTCATGGCCAAGTACTCACCTAGTATACACAATAATAGCGAGACGAGACCGCACGATGAGAGAGTGTGGACAAATAGATCTACAAGTTGGTGGAGAGGAAATTAGTAAACAAATAGAGATGTGAGAGAGAAAAGTAAGGAACTTTTAGATCTACAAGTTGGAGGGAAGCTTCCACTTACCAATCTATGGACTAAAGTAGGTTTAGTTACAAGAAAATGGAGAAACTATGGGCAAAATGAGGTGTGAGGGAGGAGGAAGACGAGTTGGGAGGAGGTAGAAAGGAAGAGATGTGAAATGGGTGGTGGTGGATAGATAATAAGGTGGGAGCTTTTGTCACCTTTTTAACATGGATCTGGACGCCCTCATCTGGGGTGCATATGGAGGAAATGCGCCACAGATGCTCAATCTTCTGTGGCGCATACGTCCATATGCTCCACAGAAGTGGGTGAATTAGATTCCCTGTGATGGGGCCCTCCTCCATGTTCTGTGGCTCATGTGGGGATATGCGCCACAAAAGTGAAACATATCTATGGCGCATATCCGCAAATGCGCCACAGGTCGTGGGTGAATTAGATTCCGTGGTGGGGCCCTCCTCCATGTTCTGTGGCGCATAATAAAATATGAGCCACAGAAGAGGCAACTTCTATGGCGCATATCTCGTTATGCGCCACAGAACTTGGATCAACCCACCTCGGCTGGCGGGTCCCACCAATTTTCTGTGGCGCATATTGTAGAGATTGTGCCACAGAACTTCCAGGTTTCGGTGGCGCATATTTTCTAGTGCGCCACTGATATATATCTATGGCGCATGGTTTTACATATGCGCCACTGAATATCTTGTCTATCTATAGGTTGTTTCCTAGTAGTGTTTACAACAAATGCCCGAGCTTCGAGGACGTCCTACACCGTGTAGGGTTCCAAGAACCCAAGAGTAGCAAGATCCACAAAGGATTGGTGGGGGGAAACAAATTCCCTTTAGTGGAAGTGTAGATCTTGGTCTCCTCCTCCACTCTTCAAAATATCAAGAGCTTTGGTTGGGTAGAGAGGGAGACATAGCAAGATTGGGCTCTGCAATTAATGGAGGAGAGAGAGTGTAAGAGTTAGGTGGGGAGGAGGAAGAATGGTGCCTTAAATAGGCTCCCTTCAAATAAAACGTTTCCCAGTTTCGTGACACCACCGGTAGTACCGGCAGACATCCGGAACTTCCGTTCAGCATTTCCCAATGGCTCGAAAGCTGAATGGAGAATCCTTAGAGCATGCTCAGAAGTTCTGACTCAGTGTGAGCAGAACTCTTGACCGGTACTACTGGCCCAACTTCGGGTGCAAGTTCCGTCAAATAGCGCACTCCAAACAGACGAGTTACTGACCCAAACTACGCCATCGCCGGAACTTGACCCGAATTAGGCCCAAAGATCTGGGTCACGAAACCCCCTGGCCATAACTACCAGCGGCTTTTCGGTAGTACCGCTCATGGGTACCAAAGGAAGTGGCTAGGCAGTGCCAGCCGGAAGTTCCATTTAGGGTTGATCGGTACTTCCAACCGGTACTACCAGTCAAACATTTGGCCCAAGTTCCATCAAATATCACTCTCTATATAGACAGCATACTGAGCCCAAACTAGGGGCACCGGAACTTTGGCTGGTACAAGAGCGGGTACTACCGCCGATGCTATCCCCACAAAAAGTTACGGGTGGCACTACCGGTGCATAACCGGTACTTCTGACCAGGACAAAAACAACTCAAAACCTCCAAAACACCACTCTCTCACTGAACAAAAGAAAAGGCTATGGAGGTTCATATATGGTTTGTGCAATAAAAGTGTTTCCCCCACGTCCTTCCGAGGTGGACCCCCTCTTGATAGTACGAGATCCTAAAACAATAAAAGGAGAGAAAGCCGAAAAGAAATGCCATCTTCAAGAGTCCTTCCAAGAGGTGTCCACTAAACACAAAGTGCTTACAAATGATTCCTGCAACTTAGGCACACTATTAGTCCACAAGAGGAGTTTTCATCAACACCAAAATACATAGAGAGATCAATGCCCTTTCAGTCTCCCCCTTTTTGGTGTATGATGACAACCCCATACGATTTGCATAGATATGGAAGATGAAGGACATAATTTTGCAAAATAAAAGAGGCTCCCCCTAGATGTGTGCAAGATGTTAAATATTCTGATGGAATGCAACATACACACAAGGAATGACTCCCCATTTCCTTTGCAAAACTAGACAAGTGCAAAGATACAAGTAACAAGTAAAAAGAGACCATAACTTTGCACCAACAAACATATGGTGAGAGACAATATATTGGGCAACTAAATAGTTGAAGCTCCACCATATAAAATCAACCAAATAAATACCACACGGAGGCCACATAGATAGAATACCATAGAACATAGTGTCATATATAAAGTGCCAAAAATAACAAGGTTCACAAGCACACATATAGGAACAAAAATGTTCACAAGCATAAAAGATCAAAGCAAGAATGATCTCGTGACGTACCCCATGCAAGTCCCATATCAACCTAATAGACATCTCCCCCCCCCCCCCTTTGGCATTAAGACGCCAAAAACAGGCAAAGACCAAATATAAGCGTCCCAACCACCAAGATAGGGAGAGGGAGGCTCGGGGTTCTAGGTGGCATTAGCGCATCTAGAATACAAATGACCGTTGGCGGTGTCTTGATGTCCATCATCATCATCAGACCACTTGCAATTCTCATCAACCCATTGAGCCTTCGGCATGGTGACGAAGCTTGATTCTAGAGATAGCTCAATGTCGAGCTTCCTCATGATGGCTTTCTCCCTTTTGACACTCCGCCTTGTGTCCACATACTCTTGGTACTCATGATATTTTGCATGAATTAAAAGGTCTACTTGACTTTCTTCATCAGCTTCATTGTCCAAGAAGGCTGCCTCTCGAGCCTAGGACAAGGAGAAGCCCCCCTTTAATCCTTAGAACTAGACCCAGCTTGGCTTGAAACTCTAGCCTTTGCTTGCTTAGCCTTCCAAATGGCAACTTCCTTCTCATCTTGAGTCCTGGCCTTCTCATGATATTGCACACAAAGCAACTTCTCCTCATGGATAGTGAAGTCATCCTCAGGAAAGTTGGACCGAGTGGCTTTCCACTAGTTGGCATTGATAAGGGTCTAGATGTAAGGATCATAGGGGGAATACCTCTTCTCAATCATCACAAGCCAAATCTCATGAAAAAAATAGTTCATAACATCAAGCCTCTCAGAGGAATCCTTGTGGAGATGTGTCTGAAGCATAAGGTTAATCTAGAAAGCATGGATCTGATCAAAGTTACTTGCCTTCGGAGCAATGGTGTTTTAGTAAACGCGACGCATGATGTCATAGACTAAGGCGAGCAACATGACCATTCACACCCCATCCCTCAATGTACAGAGGCTCCAACACTTAAACCGCAGAAGCTTTGCCCTTATGGCACCTCCAACCATTTGCCCACCTTCCTGGTAGAATGGGATACCCAAGAATACCCGCAAACTCAGACCACTTGGTAGAGAGCAGATGGTAACGAGACATCCATTTCATTGTCACATCCACGGGGCCGTCATCCATGTGGAGAGTTGTTTAGAACTGAGCAATGGCCCTCTCATCATAGTTCTGACGATGCTACATGATCTTGAGCATCCCAAACCTCTTGCACATGTCAAGCGCCTCACCAAAATAAGCACCCTTCATTTCCATGTGGTCCACATGGATATGCTGCTGAGGGGAAACCACGTGCTTCTTCTTGGTCGCATACACTTCAAGATAAATCTTTTCTTGCCAAGCAATGTGGAAGAACGGATCACCAATGCGATGGTCAGAGGGAACAAGATAGGGATCCTTGCGAATAAACTAATAGGCAAGTCGAGGCCACTTGGAAATCGGCATCTTGTTGACTGAGGGTCCTTTGGAGGTTTGCTTGGTGGAGGAAGTAGCAGGTCTCTTCCCTACAGCCTCGTTTGCACAATGCTCTGCAGCAGCTTTCTGATAGGCGGTCTGTGCAGTGGGATGCACAACCTTGTAATCATCCTCATCGATCTCTGGTTGGGGTCCTGCCAAGGAAAGAGACCGCCACCATGGGAACCACCTTGCCCTGGGAAGAAAGCATAAGGAAGGGATGGAATAGGGGATAAGTGCACAAGTTCCACGGGAAACCAAATGCGACGATTGAAAAAATACAAAAGTGAAAGTCAAATATGTTTCACCGGAAGTTCCAATAAACCAGAGGTACTACCACTCTAAAACGTTGACCGGAAGTTTCGGTCGAGCCCCACTAGAAGTACCGGTGAGAGCTCGAGTCATGGCAGTTTACAAGATCTAGAGAGAAAGAGATTGAAATTCACCAATGCATTTGGATAATACACACGAAAGTGAATACCCTACCCCTACCAAGATCACCTTTTGAGGTTCTAGCCAGAAAACATGCCAAGATAAGGGTACCCTAACTCAAGCCAAGAAATAGCTAGATCTCCATGAGGGGAGGGAGTTGAGAGCAAAAACCTAGATCCATGACAGGAGATCGAGGTGGGGAAGAAACCCACGGAGCAGATTCGAAAGTGGTGGCTAGAATCGGAGGCAGCAAGTGGTGCCTCCGCGGGGTTCCTTCTCCGACGGCTGTGACTATACGGGGTGGGTCTGGGAGGAGAAAGGAAAAAGATTCTCGTTTTCCTCCTAGGCCCACTACTTACAGTGGGATATTACAGCCGGTAGTATTGGCCAGGGGCTAGAACTTCCGGTCATGCGGGAGTTCTAGGCTCGGCTGGTAGTACCGTTCCGGGGAACTTAGCCCAGGGCCAGTAGTACCTATGAACCGGGCCAGAACTTCCGGTGACGCCGAAAAAGGTTTACCTAATTTTAATTTTGGAGAGGAATGAACTTGTGCAAAGATAAAGATGGTTTGGGGGTTTAAAGGATTAGGATATATAGAAAGGGTAAGCAAGATCCAAAAAGAACACAAAGAAACGACAAAAACCAAGAAGAAAAGAAAACAAGAAAAACATCAAATGAGAGTAAAAACACAAACAAAGGTCGATGGCCGAGGCCACCATATATGAGTAAAATTGGCTTGACACCACGAAGATATATCTTGGGCTCATTACCAAAACTCATCATTGAAGCTCATTTTGTCTCCTTGAGAGACCATAGAGAATGAATACATTAATGTGCACATAATATAGGTAGTGTTGGTTCATATAGGGAACTACACTCCTCCTAAATTCATGTTTACATCCGAACAAAGATATCCTTTGATACACAGGTATGTGGGCAAGGTAATCAATCCATATTGCTTGAGTCTATGATCTTTAGCTCATGCCTTAACTCTAGGAACCTTGCTTCATCAAGTGGCTACGTGAATAGGTCTGCTAGATTGGCCTTGGTGGGAACATACTCCAAAGAAATATCCCCTCTTGCAACATGATCCTGAATGAAATGATGACAAATATCAATATGCTTGGTCTTGTTGTGTTACACTGGATTGTGATCAATGGCAATGGCACTATCATTATCACAAATAAGGGGAACCTTGCCAAAATAGAGACCAAGATCCTTTGGCATTTGCTTCATCCAAAGTAAATGAGCACAACAACTTGCTGCGGAGATGTATTCGGCTTCAGTGGTGGATATAGATATGCAGTTTTGCTTCTTTGACGACCAACAAACCAAAGATCTCCCAAGGAATTGGCAAGCTCTGGAGGTTGAATTCCTTTCCACTTTGTCGCCCGCCCAATACGAATCCATGTATCCAATGAGGTCAAACTTGTCTCCCTTGGGGTACCGTAACCAAAAGTTTGGGGTATGAACCAAATATCGAAAGATTCACTTGACCTCCACCATGTGGCTTTATTTTGGTGCGGCTTGGAATCTTGCACACATACCCATGCCCAACATGATATCCAGTCGGGATGCACAAAGATAGAGCAAACAACCAATGATAGAACGATAAAGCTTTTGATCCACATCCTTACCCTTGGAGTCGATATCAAGATTAACCTTTGTGGATATAGGAGTCTTGGCACCTTAGACTTGGTCGAAATTGAACTTCTTGAGCATATCTTGAATATACTTGGCTTGGTTGATGAAGGTCCCTTTCCTCAATTTCTTGACTTCAAAGCCAAGGAAGAATACCAACTCCCCCATCGTAGACATCTTGAAATGGTCGGTCATGAGCTTGGAAAAATCCTCATTAAAATCTTTGTTAGTAGACCCAAAAATAATGTCATCAACATAAGTTTGGAAAATGAACAAGTTTCCTCCAACTCTCTTAGTAAAAAGAGTGGTGTCAATTAGCCCTACTTCAGAACCACAGTATAACAAGAGCTCTCTAAGGCACTCATACCATGCATGTGGGGCTTGTTTAAGACCATATAGTGCCTTGTCAACCTTTTAGGCATTGTCCAGGAAGAGAGGATAGTCATAACCCAGAGGTTGCTTGACATAAAACAACTCCTTTAAGGGACAATTAAGGAAAGCACTCTTAACATCCATTTGTTGTAATTTAAAATTATGGTGAGTAGCATAAGCAAGAAGCATGCGAATGGATTCTAGACAAGCAACAAGGGCCTAAGTTTCACCATAGTCAATGCCCTCAACTTGGTAGTATCCTTGGGCTACCAACCTTGCCTTGTTGCAAACTACTATCCCATTGGCATCACGCTTTTTCTTGAAAATCCAGTTGGTCCCGATGACATTTTGACAATCTCTTGGCCGCTTCACTAATGTACACACCGTGTTCCTCTTGAAGTTGTGAAGTTCTTCATTCATAGCATTAAGCCAATCATCATATTCAAGTGCTTCGAATACCTTTTGGGGTTCAACATGAGAAATAAAAGCATGGTGAGAGCTAAAGGAAGTCAATTTCCTCCTAGTAGTAGAACCTCTATCAAAATCTCCATAAACATTATCAAGGATATGGCCATCTTTGATGAGCTTCGCGAGTCGATATGCTTGACGGTAGGCTTGGGTCTCAAGACGAGATTCTTGAGCTACCAGTTGGTCATCACCATGGTTTGAGTCCCCGCCTTGACTATATGCATGAACTTGATCACCATCTTCATCAATATCAACCATTGGAGCGACATTAGCTTGGCCTTAGTCATTTTTAGCTTGGCCTTGTTCTTCAAGAGCTTGAGCTTGATCAACATTATCTTGTGGGGTACCACTGTCTTAGAGAGGTAGAACTTGAGGAGCTTGACATTGACCAGAGCTTGAAGAGGTCATGGTCATGAGGAGCTTGGGAAGAGCTTGGAGAATCTTGAGGTGCAACAATTGGTCCTTGAGGGGCAAGATGATCTTGTGAGAGTGAGGGCTCTCCTTGAGTAGAGATTGGTCCTTCACCTTCGGCCACAAGGGGCACTAGTAGGAAAAGGTCTATCCGTGGCGCGCAAAATATGGGACTAGTGGTGCACGCCCGGTGCGCCATAGATGTTATGCCACCGGTATTTTTTATCCATGGTGCACCCCAACATGCACCACAGATACCGCACTTATCCGTGGTGCTTGGGGATACGATGCGCCATTGATAACGATTTCAATTTTTTTAAAGGCGGGATATGAAAAATTATCTATGGCACATGTGGGTATGGTTCACCACTGATTAAATTTTCAAATTTCAAAAAAACAAATTGGATCTAGATCTGTCACGACCACCTTCGTCGCCTCGTCGTCATCACGTCACCAGGGTGGAGCTTGAGGAGGATGGCATTGCAGGAGGTGGCGCCCGTGGGCTAACGGAGGAGGGCACGGCCGGAGAATGGCAATGCAGTCGGAGGAGAGGAGGAGGAGAGGAGGAGGAGGAGGAGGAGAAAGAGAGGAGGATGAGAGGGGAAGGAGGAGGAGAAGGAGGAGGAGGAGAGGAGAAGGAGGAAGAGAGGAGATGAGGAGGAGGAAGAAGAAAGGAGGAGGAGGAGAATGGGGGAAGGTGGAGGAGATAAGGAGAAGGGGGTAGGTGGCCAGGGTGGGGATTCAAATTTGAATCCTGCCCAAACTGATCGATGGTGCACCCTATTGTGGTGCGCCATAGATAAGTGGCCTCAATTTTTTCTGCACGAATAAATCTTCTTTTTTTTCATAACTTTTTTCTTTTTCGAATTTTGAGATTCTTAAAATTCGCTAAACGACCTATGGTCGTTGTGAGCATATGTAGATTCTCGTGCTCATCATTTTGATATGTTAAAGATTTTTTCCTAACATCGTATGCAAAAGTTATGACCATTTTACCATGTCATAACTTTTTTGCAAAACATATCGAAATTCATATTTGTTAATTTTCCCGCAAACTAGACCACATAACCTACTTATATATGAAAGGATTCTATTTTTTGAAGCGTTTTTCATTTTTTTAATTTTTTGCAAAAACTAAAAAGGCGATAGGGGGTGGGAGCAGATTTTTGAAAACTTATCTGTGGCGCACCACAATAGGTGGCATCATCGGTATTCTAGGTCAGTGGTGCGACACGTATACTCTTCTACCTTTTCAGAGGCCCGGGCCTACACCTATCCGTGGCGCACCGAAATACCGTGCGTCATGTGTTGGAAATATGCCCTAGAGACAAATAGTAATAAGGACTATTATCATATTTCATAAATTTTATGATTAAGTTTTATATCATGGTATAACTATATTGAGTGAAAACATCAATATACATGTGATATAGAAAACAACCAGGGGTTCCTAGTGAAACTCTAGTCACTGGTTCATTGGTCAATAGATGATCAAGTTTCCTGATCATGTGGCATTTATGCCAGTTGAAAATGGAGTCAACTCATTCTGAGCATGAGATGATGAACCAATACCCAACCTAAACATCGTGACTCGATTATGTCACGAAGTTCAAGTTATGATGATTAGAAATGGATCCTCGTAGACTATTCCTTAGACCGTGAGGCTATATCAATCACTGTCTCCCGAGAGTGTTTAGATAGCATCAAGCGCCACTTGCAGTCGTTATAAAGGTGTGTTCAGGTACTCGGAGGAAACCGTAGGGGCAATATTTGTCAAGATCGGTATTTGTCCGTCCACGTGACGGAAAGATACTCAAGGGCCCACTCGGAGAAGTTATATCCAATAGTTGCACGGCGTGTGATTTGATCACAGGGATATCACTTGTCAGAACGAGTCAAGTAGCATTATTTGGTAACGAGATTGAACATGACATGGCGATTTCATTGATCAGATCTCGGGCAATGCAAGTATCAAGAGACAAAGGGAATAAGACACGACTGTCCCGGTTCAAACGACAAAAGATCTTCGTGGAACACATAGGGATCACATGGCCATCCAGGTCCCTCTGTTGATCATTGGTCCGGGAGTGTCCCGACCATGTTTGGAGTGTTCCCGAACCGTAGGGTATCACGCTTAAGGGTTTGATGATGCTTAGAGAGTGTTTATATGATCGGAATAATCACCAAAGAATAGTAGAGAGAAAACCGGAAGGGTTTCGGTAAGTCCGGAGGATGTCCGGAGTGGAGGTGGAAGGTGTTCCATAGCCACGGAGATTGAATAATATATGAATGAATGTTAAATATTGATTTAATAATTTATTCATAATTATTTAATAAAAGAGAAAATCAATTTAAAGGTCAAAAGGCTTAATGGGCCAATTCCTGAGGGGAGAGGGCCCATTAGGGAAAGGCAAGAGGGAGAAGGGCCAGAGGGGGTGGCCGGCGCCCTAGTGGGCCAGCCCGCCCCTCGTGCGGGGCCCATGGGGGTGGCCGGCGGCGCCACCCCTCCCCCTCTCCTCTCCTTTAGTCCCACCCTAGGACTTTGAGGGAGGTAGTACCTCCCCTCCCCTATATATAGTGGGGGTATTTGGCCAGATAAATACACACAATATTCAATAAAGGTTTCCTCACTTCTGGGGAGACCTCCAATTGATATTCTCTCTCTCTCTCTCTCTCTCTCTCTCTCTCTCGTGACCGTGGTCCCAAGTTCGGACTGCGCGAACGGGAGACATCTTCACCGTGGAGCGCCGTCGTGCTGCGGGATTCTGATCTAGGAGCTCTACTTCCGCAAGTGTTGCTGGATCGGGGAAGCGGGAGTCAACGTCAGGCACCGAACGTGTGTAACTCCCTGCAAGGTGTCACACTTGAGGCACTCAAGTCGTTGGAGCCGCAGGAGCGCAAGGACTTCATCACGACCTTGAGGTCGGCTTCGGCTCGTCTACATCAACCACGCTCTCCTGAGCATTGACAACGCTTTTCGTTCTTCAAGGGTAAGTTCACGAAAATCCCCTCATGTTACTGTATTACTAATAGATAGGTCCTGGCAACATCAGGGGTTCAGGGGCGTAGGGTAAAAATTTATTGTTTTCATACGTGGAACCCCTACAGTGGTATCAGAGCTAGATCTATGCGTAGTAATGCTCGTACGGATTGAACACACGAGATGTAGCGTGTGGGCATTGATCTTTTAGTTGTTACCCTCCCACGTGTACTTGTGTATACCGCAGCAATGCTTGATGAAGCGGCCCCCAACCGACTTTACGCGTTCATTCACGAGACTGGTCCACGCTTGACATACGGCTTGTACCATATAAAGTGACTTAGGGGGTGTCTGTCTCTCTCGCATTAGTTGGTATGCCATTTGCAACGGAGGGCCCCGAAAGGGGTGTAGTAGAGACAACTACTTGATCAGCGTTGTGCTGAAAGTTCATAGGCAAGAATAGTTCTTGTGCGAAATCCTATTCAGCCACGTAAAACATGCAAAGATAAAGTAGAGGCGTCTTACTTTTTTTGCAGGGGCGTTGCTTTGTGATATGGTTGTGGCAAAGGTAAAGTGATTACCTTATGTTACGTAGTAGTAGATAGTCACGGAGGTGACGGACTACCACGCCGGAAAGACACCGGTACCCTGGTGTCTACGGCGCCACAACTCTGGCGCCGGAATCCGGTGATGATGGATGGAGATCACGACGTGAAGGACCATATCACATCGCATTTACATTCAATATTATTGTTTGTATATCTTATTGTGTGCTAGTATTAGATACTCGACGGTAGCCTAATAAGATGATTCCCTATTAAAATTACCAATGATTGTGTTCCCCCTTAGTGTGCACCACCAAGAAAGTTCTTCGGTATAAGGCAACCCGCGGTGAGCGGGTGTCAGACATATCTACATTCGCATACAGTGGGTGTAAGCCTAGCATGTGTAGACATGACCTCGGAACACGGATGGTAAAAAGATCGAGCACGAGTCGCATGAATGATGTGACCGACATGTAGGCGTCCACCCTAGCACCCACATTGATGGCCATGACGATCGGGGGAGATGTGGGGAAAAGGGGTCGTGTTATCACTAGGAACCCTTCATGGGATAGGTGTTTCTGAGTGGAGTTATTATTAACTCATTTAATTATAAACTTAGTCTAAATTCCTTTTGCAATTATAAATGTAGAGATATCTCACCGTGAAGCTTACTTTGTCATTGAGGAATGGGTAATGGGTGAGAAACTTAGACTTGATGGATCCAACTTTCCTAGTTGGCTTGTGTGCCTGAATGATCTCCTTACTAGGAATCATGTGGTAGACTACATACACTGCACGATGGATTTGACTGAGCCAGACCACTATGAGACCCTGCAAGAGCTGGCAGACCGCTACTATCGTCAAGAGATGTCCACCTACATTCAGATAATAATGCGTTATGGGATGGTGGATGAACTCCATCCGCTCATGGGTGATCTTGATCCATATTCGATGGTGGATCAACTAAGAGCATAGTTCATAAGCCATGTGCGCATATGGAAGCACGAGCCACTTAGAGAGTTCCTTTCCATAGAGATGGCGGATCACACATGTCTGAAGGGTCACTTGGAGTGCATGCTTGATGCACACATGAGACTGGTTCACTTCGTGGACTACTGGATGGATGATCCATTTGCGATAGGCGTACTTCTTCGATCGTTGCCTCCCAGCTACAAAGGACATGTTCGGAGTAGCATCATGAATGGTGATACGGAAACATTGGATTTCCAAGAGTTCCTATTACGTTTCAGGAACGTAAAGGTTGAACCAATCACCCGTGAGGTCATCGATGACAAAGGTATATATTTGATATACAATTTTATAAATGTTATAATCTTGCAAACACATTTGCAGTGTTAAGTATATTTGATACTTGTTCTGTTTTGCTAAAAATAGGTCCTTCTGCATGAGAGGTGCTTGCTAGAGAGGAGGTGATGTTGCGTGTTGATGGCGAGCATGATGATGATGGCCAATGACACTCTCCCTAAATATTTATCATTTAGTTTATGTTTTGGATAGTTATTGTAATCAAAAGATTGTGAACTTCCTTAGTGTGTCTCACACTTTGTGAGACGGTTATTCACATGAGCTTGTAACAAACAGTTGTTCCACCTTTATGAATGATCTCTATTTGTGTTCATATATTGTTTGATTACGTGTGAATTATCCTAGTTTTGAAACTAATTGATAATGCATGAACATTTGTAAAATATTGAAATTCTTTAGAAATACCCAACTTAATGATATGTTCATTAATGAATGAAACCATTGTTTAAATTCAAAGTTATGTGATAATATGTGAAAGTTATTCGATTTCTTATCACATATAAATCATGCCTAAGTTCGGCAAAATAAATTGAACACCGTGTATTACTTGAATACAAAGTGTTTAATGAATTGTTAAAAGTAAATACATATTCGATGTATTGTGTTTTAACAAAAATGATAATTATCATTATATGATTGCTTAAATGTGTAAAGAAGTTTACCAAAGAAACATAAGTATGAAACTATTTGATATGATCAAAGTGTTTCATCAACAAAGGGTATAAATATAAAAGAGAATCTAATTACTATGATTTGATCAATAGTAATGAAATTCAACTTTATAAGATTGGCATAGAATAAATTGTTGAATGCAAAGCATTTTGAAACGTCAAAATGCAAAGCATCACAATATGATATTAGATATCAAAGTGGGTAAATAGGTGGCGCCAAATAAATCGTTGTAGTGTAGATGTAGAGACCATTAGTTAGAAATAGTTACCACTCAATTAGAATATATAGTGAACCATTTGAATTCGTGAGAGCAGCTCCATATCTGGTATGGATCGTTGTGAAAGTTTTGGGGCTATTCGATATAACCAAAACAATAGTGAATAAGTCCTTGTAGAGTATTCATTGGAAACTTTGAATACGAAATCCATAGCTGAAACCAACAGAAAAGCAAAATTCGTATTGCTTGGATTTTGGTACATTTTTGAGAAAGTTCGCATTCAGTGATATTTCTCGATTATGAAGCAAATGGAACATAGTGAAAAACACGATGAGGTTTCAAAACCCTGCATCAGAGTGTTGAGAAGCGCAAAAGGCAACATTCCTGAACAATTCTTGATATGGGGTGGCCCGATCTTCTCAGCAAGCTCTTGTCGATGATATGGTGGATGATAGATAACTAGTGCGTAGCTATGATCTCTCCCGCTCGATCCCTGATGCCAATGCAACAACTCTCGAACCTTGTAGGATATTCACAACATCAAACTCTTGTGCACGCAGCCGTGACCACGAACAGTAGTACGCAATCTACTAATTCCCAATGTAACAACAGATCACACTCAATTATAGTTGTAGAATTCGAACACAGGGTAATTCAAGAGGTTCTATGAAAGAAACAACTCCAAAATATTTTAACGTGGTCTTAAACCCTAATTGTGACTGCTACAGAGGTTTATATGAGGGCTAGGGCGTCCTCCCCTCTAAACGGGCCTAAAAACAACCATATCTTGGCCCAAACTGACCCGGTTTGACTCAAACTGATACATACCAACCCATAGATGAGTTCGGCTTACTTGGCGCGCAGGCCATATGTCGTGGTGCACCTCAAACGTGTCCTGGCGCGCCACATATCTCTCTTGATCATGCTTGCTCTCCTTATTGCCTCCTAATGCATCTTCCATCTCTCGGTCGCCTTCCTCCCTCTCCTCCCGCTGGTGCTAGACCGATAGATGCCAAATCTAGTCAAACAATAACACCATGATTTAGGTAGTATAAATCTCTTATAAATCAAAGTATCATGTCCAACTAGGAATGTATTCACCTTGTGATATTTTTCAACGAGGCTCAATATTTCTTTCCAGTTCAAACACTCGAAATCAGCACGATCCATGATTGTATCCTCATCATCCTCCCTTTATTCAAGAAAAGCCATCCTCGTCGTTGGGTAAGCTGAAAGTGGAACAAACAAAAAGAACAACGTGTACACAAAGTATATGTATATATAACATGTTGTATTATTGTTGTTCGCATAAAAATATGTCCATTATACATCAAGCAACTTAAATTGCAGGTATAAGTGAAGTACAAAGAATCATGATCATGGTGAAAAACAAATAGATATATAGTCTTATTGTTTAATATTAAATTTAGTTTTCTCAAAGAAGATCTCTGATCAAATTTGTGAACAAGATCAAACCAATTCAATATGTGTGAAAACCAATATGATTCATGCCATGCTTCAACTGCGCTACTCTAATTATTATGAACATGATCATGTTGTCTAGTATCTAAAATGCAACTCAATTTGCAAATATAAGTGAAGTATAAAGCATTAGCACAACTAGACAACGAATTTGGGACAAACACAACGAATATGAAAACTTGGGTTCTATTCTAGCAAGATTACAACGATCCAACATAGGTAAAATTACTTGTGTTGGCTGCATTATATCAACTAGATCTGACTTTAGTTTCATATTATCACAAATTTTAGCATATATCCCACAACACAAAGTCGTCGACACACAACATGTATGGCTGAAAATAGCATGTTTCAGTTCAGCGATTCTATCACAAGTAATGCATATGTGATCCACAAGAAAATTTTCATGCATGCTATCTTCACCAATAAGATTGAAAGTGAAACAAGGAGAATATGTGATAGAATTCAGAAATGAAATTTCAGAAATCTTATCCATAGCACAACTCATATTCATAGGTTCATTTAGCATGATGGAATACACAATATCAATAGGTGGTATTCGAGCAAGTATTTCTTTATGTGTAATCAGTACCACATGATCAAAATTTGAATTGGGTAAACTATCACATGATGTTGAAACATTAGTGCGATGCAAATCACAAGGAGGCTTCAGTAAAGGAAAAGACTCACAATATGTCGCACATGTTGGCTGAAGCTCCAAATCAATACCAATGTCATCAACAATCTCCTCGGTTGTAGTAGGTACTAACACATTCTCCACAAGTGACAATGCACAGTCCAGTGATACAGGTTGTAAAATAGACGGCTCCCTTTCTTCAAAAGCAACCTGGATATCACAAGAAACAATACTAGGAGTAGAGATGATTACATTAGTAGAAACCTCACTTGTCTCATCAACTCTCACTCTCGGTTCTTCTATGACAGGATCAACATGTGGTTTGATGTTGGTGGTTACAGGTGCACATAGGTTTTGACGCCTAATTTGCTGAAATTGCTTAATACATGTACGTGATAACCAAGTGTGCTTATCATTCCAAACGATCGAAGGATCAGAACACTCACTACCAAACAAAACCTGAAATTGATTACACCATTTTGTTCCCAACATGATATGACAGGAGTTAAAAGATCTAGGAATGACAAAACAAGAAATATCCCTGCTAGGACCATAAATGGTGAGTGGAACAGATGCGATCTGAGTAACTGGGAGTGCATGACCAGAAGTTGCTAACATAAATAGTTCTTTTAATGCACTTGTGTATAATTGTAGCTTTTCAACAACCTCAACACTAACCAAATTTATGTAAGAACAAGTATCAATGGTAGTAGCAGCTTGTCTACCACTAATTTCTATGATGAAGTGGAACAAACCCGATGTAGGTACCACTTCTGACTCCTCTTCCCAAAATGTGTTGCTGCAGTAGGATTGTAATGGAAAGGAATAATCATCTGCATCCTTTTTCTGCATCACATCAACACTACTAGAAGACATGATTAGTACATTAGTGCACAAAACCAAAATCTGGTGGTGGAGCTCTCACAACTCACTCACAACTGACAAGAAAGGAGATCTTACCGTTCCAAAGTGAATAGAGATGCTTTACCTAATGGAATCAAAGACTTATGCATTGATATGATGAAGTGAATATCAAAGGTATAGATAACGATCGCAGGGCACACAGGTTATTTATGGTGGAGCTATAGGTATGGTATCCTATCTACACCGCAAACAAGTCCTAGTGTTGATCATACAACAACCCAAGAAACACACACGTGGAGATAAATATGGCAATGCAACTATGAAGAGTGTTGCACTACGTTGGAGAGACACTAGCAAGCTCAAAGTAAACAGGCACAAGATTGCTCAATCTACCAGTGCACAAAGATATCACTAGGCCTCTTGTTCAATTTCTACTCTTCTTTTTCTTTTGTATAGCTTCTTTCTCTTTTTGCTTTTTGCTTTTTCTTTTGCTATATGTTTTTTCTCTTTTTTTGAATATATGTCACACATGGCCAAATTACAAAGCACAACACCAAAATCCTACGAGCAGCCTGTAAGAGCGGAAACTAGTCTTAAAGGGAAAGTTCCTACACTTATGAAATAGAATGGTTATGGCTAAGGTTTGGAAAATTGCAAATTTTCACAATTTTTTATATGGCTACCGCGGCAGAAAAACGGGGTAAAATTGTGTCGTGGCAGAGAATCTGTACCTCGCGGCAGAACGCATGCCGCAGCAGAAAAACAGCACGAAATCGTGCCGCGGCAGGAAATCGGATTCGTGGCAGACACGGACTCGCGGCAAAAAAACGGGCGTTTTCTGTGCCGCGACAGAGTCAGCAACAATTTTTTTTTTTGCAATTCCAACTTGCCAAGTAGTACACAACTAGGACTCTTATGCTGAATTCGGATCTGACTTGATGGTGGCGGAAAACAAAGATGGGGAACACGTATGAAAGCAAAAACTAGATCTACAAATAACAGATCTACGAAGAACAAATCTAGACTAAAAGAGGAACATGACTAGCAACTATTACTCGAATACGATGTAATCTAGGCTATGGCAACTCTTTTTGTGGGGCTTTTTCTATATAGGACGAAAAACACTCTCTAATCTATGGATGGATTGTGGATTGCTTAAGGCAACGAGGAAATCCGATACCAAGATGATATTGCTCACCGAGTAAACCCAGCGCTCTGATACCAAGATGATATGGGGTGGCCCGATCTTCTCAGCAAGCTCTTGTCGATGATATGGTGGATAATAGATAACTAGTGTGTAGCTATGATCTCTCCCGCTCGATCCCTGATGCCAATGCAACAACTCTCGAACCTTGTAGGATATTCACAACACCACACTCTTACACACGCAGCCGTGACCACGAACGGTAGTATGCAATCTACTAATTCCTAATGGAACAATAGATCACACTCAATTATAGTTGTAGAATTCGAACATAGGGTAATTCCAGAGGTTCTATGAAAGAAACAACTCCAAAATATTTTAACGTGGTCTTAAACCCTAATTGTGACTGCTACGGAGGTTTATATGAGGGTTGGGGCGTCCTCCCCTCTAAACGGGCCTAAAAACAGCCATATCTTGGCCCAAACTGACCCGGTTTGACTCAAACTGATACATACCAACCCATAGATGAGTTCGGCTTACTTGGCGCGTAGGCCATATGTCGTGGTGCACCTCAAACGTGTCCTGGCGCGCCACATATCTCTCTTGATCATGCTTGCTCTCCTTATTGCCTCCTAATGCATCTTCCATCTCTTGGTCGCCTTCCTCCCTATCCTCTCGCTGGCGCTAGTCCGATAGATGCCAAATCTAGTCAAACAATAACACCATGATTTAGGTAGTATAAAGCTCTTATAAATAAAAGTATCATTTCCAACTAGGAATGAATTCACCTTGTGATATTTTTCAATGAGGCTCAATATTTCTTTCTAGTTCAAACACTCGAAATTAGCACGATCCATGATTGTATCCTCATCAATTCTCTTCACAAAGGAAAGAATCAATGATAATGATCATTGTGATTTTCCCCACTGGTGTTTTCACTACATAAAGTAGGATTCAAAATGTAACCCATGTCTTGTATGGAGACATTTTTGAATCATTTGTCATGATTACCAGAATATGACATACCTACGAACTACTAAGGAAATAATGGTGAACTAAAATTATGAGAAATCCCAAAGCAAAATTCACTTGAGATTAGAAAGCAATTCTCTGCTGAATCTCACAAGTAAAAGGGGTTACTTGATTTTCCCAAATGACTGCAAATTTAGTGGAAAAGGGGGTGAATGACAAAAGCACAATTTGTCAAGTATTGGACGAAGTCAAAAGAATTTGATTCAAGTGTGCTAAATGTCTAGTGGATTGAAAACTAGTAAAAGTACTAGTATCTCATAGTAAATCTCCAAGTTTGATATTTGATCAAAGAATTTTGAAATCATTCAAAATAGCGAGTGGATATGCAATTTGCATGAAATTGAGTGAGAGCTATAAAAGTCTTCCTAAAACAATGTGTGAACGACATATTTTTGAGTGGGAGCAATATAAGTCTCAAATTCAAATATGTAGGAACATAGTTTGAGTAAGAGTAGTGACTCATACCCAAATATGTTGGGAACATATTTTGAGTGGGAGCTTATAGGAGTGATTCTTAAGTGTGTTAAGAATAAAAGCGCAAGTACCGATAAATAATGATTTATAAGGTGTAGAAGTTGATAATACGTGTATTATGATATTATGTAGTATTCCTTAAGAGATTCTGAAAAAGGGTTTCAGAATAGAAGTTAATTACGGTACTGGTCCTTAAGAACTCAAATTAGGAATAGTATTAAGTTTAAACATCAATGGTTGAAAGAAATAAAAGTATGATCATCATCCACTATGTTGAGACATAGGTTCTATCTTAGAAAACCATGATGATAACTTAACATAATATATGATCCAATAAGGAACGTTTAAAAAGTGATTAAGTTTGAATCACGGAACATTGAGCTAGGTTTGTCCGCAGTGTCTAATAGAGAACTGCAGACATATTTTCCAAATCCATAAAGGATGACATATCTTAAAACATAAAGGGTTATATTATAAGGGAATATGTTGGAAACTCCTGTAAATACCGATTAAAGTCAAGTAGGAAGCGAGGTGAACAAAACATGGAAAGTTGCACAGGGTGCACTCGTGTTTCGATGAATACATTTATAATAATAGATAACGGTACCCTCTAAAGTGTTGTATAATGTTATGGGGGGGCTAGTTCGCTTTTAACGTAGAATGATGTGTCCTAGGGCACAATGCCCATGAGAAAGCCCTCGAGGTTGATCTAAAGTCACTATAGGCTCCTGGAATCAGGCCTCATTCTGCTGCCATAGCGACGATGCATACACACAGGTGTTATCATGTGATGATAAAGTATTAATGTCAATCAAGGTGAGATTAGTAAGTTGCAAAGGATCTGGGACTATAAAGTACAGACCTAAGACTCAACCTCTTCCATGAGCAAGCATGTTCAGGGTACCGGATATATGGTGCCAACGATTAAGAACAGATGCAGCTAGTTTATTTGTACCCTAGTGCAAGTGGGAGACTGTTGGAAATATGCCCTAGAGACAAATAGTAATAAGGACTATTATCATATTTCATAAAGTTTATGATTAAGTTTTATATCATGCTATAACTGTATTGAGTGGAAACATCAATACACGTGTGATATATAAACAACCAGGGGTTCCCAGTGAAACTCTAGTCATTGGTTCATTGGTCAACAGATGATCAAGTTTCCTGATCATGTGGCATTATGCCAGTTGGAAATGGAGTCAACTCATTCTGAGAATGAGATGATGAACCAATACCCAACCTAAACATCATAACCCGATCATGTCACGAAGTTCAAGTTATGATGATTAGAAATGGATCCTTGTAGACTATTCCTTAGACCGTGAGGCTATATCAATCACTGTCTCCCGAGAGTGCTTAGATAGCATCAAGCGCCACTTGGTAATACAGTGGTTATAAAGGTGTGTTCAGGTACTCAGAGGAAACCGTAGAGTCAATATATGTCAAGAGAGGGATTTGTCTGTCCACGTGATGGAAAGATACTCAAGGGCCCACCTGGAGAAGTTATATCCAATAGCTGCACAACATGTGATTTGATCACGGGGATATCACTTGTCGGAACGAGTCAAGTAGCATTGTTTGGTAACAAGATTGAACACAACATGGTGATGTCATTGATCAAATCTCGGGCAATGCAAGTATCGAGAGACAAAGGGAATAAGACATGACTGTCCTGGTTCAAACGACGAAAGATCTTCGTGGAACACACAGGGGTCACATGGCCATCCAGGCCCCTCTGTTGATCATTAGTCTAGGAGTGCTCCCAAACTGTAGGGTATCACGCTTAAGGGTTTGATTATGCTTAGAGAGTGTTTATATGATCAGACGAATCATCGAAGAATAGTAGAGAGAAAACCGGAAGGGTTTCGGTAAGTCCGGAGTGGAGGTGGAAGGTGTTCCATAGCCACAGAAATTGAATAATATATGAATGAATGTTAAATATTGATTTAATCATTTATTAATAATTATTTAATAAAGAGAAAATCAATTTAAAGGTCAAAAGGTTTAATGGGCCAATTCTGGAGGGAAGAGGGGTCATTAGGGAAAGTCAAGAGGGAGAAGGGCCAGAGGGGGTGGCCGGCGCCCTAGTGGGCCACCCCCCTCCCCGTGCAGGGCCCATGGGGGTGGCCGGCAGCGCCACCCCTCCCCCTCTCCTCTCCTTTAGTCCCACCGCGGGACTTTGAGGGAGGTAGTACCTACGCTCCCCCTATATATAGTGGGGATATTTGGCTAGATAAATACACACAATATTCAATAAAGGTTTCCTCACTTTTGGGGAGACCTCCAATTGATATTCTATCTCTCTCTCTCGTGACCATGGTCCCAAGTTCGGACTGTGCGAATGAGAGACATCTTCACTGGGAGCACCATCGCGCTGCGGGATTTGGATCCAGGAGCTCTACTTCCGCAACTGTTGCTAGATCGGGGAAGCGGGAGTCAATGTCAGGCACCGGACATGTGTAACTCCCCGCGAGGTGTCACACTTGAGGCACTCAAGTCGGGAGCCGCAGGAGCGCAAGGATTCATCACGACCTTGAGGTCGGCTTCAGCTCGTCTACATCAACCACGCTCTCCTGAGCATTGACAATGCTTTTCGGTCTTCAAGGGTAAGTTCGCGAAAAGCCCCTCCCATTACTGTATTACTAATAGATAGGTCCTAGCAACATCAGTGGTTCAGGGGCGTAGGGTAAAAATTTATTGTTTTCATACGCGAAACCCCTACATCATGGATACCGCACTTATGCGTGGCGCATGCCAATCCTATGCGCCACGGATAGATGGGGCGACCCCCGGTGCTGGGGCTGACTTAAGCATGGCGCACCAGTTTGGTCGTGCACCAGTAATAGTGTCATACCCATGGAGCACCGTTTTATCGTGTGATAGAGATAATTATCCGTGGAGCACCATATCGAGGTGCTCCACGGGTATGCCATCCACGGATAAGCCTTTCCATACTAGTGGGGTTCCTCAATGGAGCGGAAGAATTCCACACCCATTCTTATTATGGCTTGAGGAGGAATTTCATCACTTGGACCACTAACACCATCTTACTTCACAAGAGACTCATGTTCTTCATCAAACTTCACATTGCTTGTTTCTTCAACTCTTCCATTGGCTTTATTGTAGACTCTATAAGCATGAGACTGATTTGAGTAACCAACAAAGATACCTTCTTATGCGTTTGACTCAAGATTTGACAACCGGACTCCCTTCTTGAGAATGAAACGTCTACAACCAAACACCCGGAAATAGCTAACATTGGGCTTGTGTCTAGTGAGAAGTTCATATGGAGTCTTGCCTTGTGCTTCCATAGGTATAGCCGGTTGATAGCATGGCAATCGGTGGAAATGGCCTCGGCCCAAAAGTTATATGGTGACTTGAATTCCACCAACATGGTCCGGACTGCATCCATCAAATTACGGTCTTCCTTTCGGAAACACCATTTTGTTGAGGGGTATATGGAGTTGAGTATTGGTGCTTGATACCCTCATCACTAAGGAACTCATCCAAGGTGTAGTTTTTGAAGTTGGTGCCATTGTCACTCCAGATGGAAAGAATTGTACCATTGTGTTTCCGTTGAACATGATTAGCAAAGTCAATGATGATTTATTGAGTCTCACTCTTGAACTTGAAGAAATATACCCAAGTGTATCTTGAGAAATCATCTACAATCACCAAACAATATTTCTTCCCTCCAAGGCTACCATGAGATGGAGTCCAAAAAAGATGCATGTGAAGTAGTTCCAAACACCGTTCGGTGGTAATTTACTTGAGAACCTTGTGGGGTGACTCATGTATCTTCCCTTCAATACAAGCCCTGCACACATGATCTTTGGAAAAAGGAAATGTCTTTTAGTCCAAGGATGTGGCCCCCGTGTAGAGACTTTGCAAAGACCTCATGTTTACATGGGCCAAGCAGTGATGCCACAACTAGCCCACATCGGCTTTAGCATATAGACATATAGCATATGTAGAGGGTTTTTCGGAGAAATCCACCACATACAAGTCATGCTCTACGTGTCCAACAAAAGCCACAATGAGTGTCTTGATCCACATGACGACCACGAAATGCTCATTATAGAAGGACGAAAGACCCATAATGGCTAAAACATGAATGGAAAGGAGGTTATACCCAAGGGTTTTGACAAGCATGACATTAACCAAGGAAACATCTGGGGTTACTACCACCTTACCAAAACCAAATACCTGAGAACTTGTTTTATCACCGTAGGAGACCATAGTATTGGCAAAGTTTGGCCTAATCTCCGACATGGTAGACTTTCTTTCGGTCATATGGCTTATAGATCCACTATCAAGCACCCATTTCACTCCACCAGAAGCAAAGTCCTATAAGAAAATCAAGCTTTGGTTTTAGATACCCATTTTGCAATGGGCCCCCTTTTGTCAGTAACAAGGGTCTTTGGTACCCAAATTTTCCAATGATAATCATGAGTATAAGAAGTGCCAATGTATTTTGCATAGACATGACCATCAAAATATTTTCAAAGAATATAGGAGGGGTTGTTCTTCCCGGCAAAGTTGTTACTTTGCACCAAGGTAGGACCATAAGCGGCCCTTGAGGAAAGTTCTTCTTCTTGTTTTTATTCTTCTTCTTGGGCTTAGGAACATACCCAATACCCTTCTTGTCAACTTTCCCTTTTGCAAGTTGTTCTTTCAACTCCTTGTTCTCCTCAATAAGTTTTACATGCTTGCAACAAGGGTTGGAAGAACAAGGAAAATCTACAATAGGCATAGCGGAAGACTTTGATTGTTCATTGTTCAATTGAGTTTGAAGTTGCTCATGATCTTCAAAAAGGCTTGAGAATTTGCTCTCCAAGGCGTGGGGTTCCTCTTTGAGTTTATCAAGGTCCTTTAGACATTCATGACCAACACCAAACTCAACCTTTTCATTTTAAGGACTTTAACCAAAGCAAGAGCATGATCACGTTTTTAATGAGTTGATACATGGAAGAATTATGATCCTCTACAAGCTTAGCAACACTCTCCTCAAGAGTAAATCTCAGATTTTGTTCATCCTAAAGAGATTGTGACAGAGAGGCAATTTCATTGGCAACCTCTATTTCATTTTTACCTAGCAAGTCTAGTTCTTCCTTTTCAGCTAGAATTTCCCTAGCATGGTCAAGTTGGTTTGTAAGAGTTTCAAAGAAAAATTTAGTGTCATCATCTAAATGCTCAATGAATCCGCACATGCTTACCATCTCCTTCTTTACCTCTAGACCATCAATATCATGAAAAGGAAGTTCATTTGAAGGAAACTTGGAAGTGGGTGTTACCTCGGTGGCCTTAGCCATGAGACACTTTTAGTTGGGGTGGATGATGTTCTCACTAGGCGAGTCGAAGAGGGACACTCATGGAGTAGAAGAAGTAGAAATAGCTGCAACTCCAATGATCTCTCCACCTTGACCTTCACTATCATCATCATCCTCCACGTCTAAGAAGTACTCTTCATAGACCATCATTGCTCTTTCCTTATTTACGAGATTCTTGTTTGGGAAATTCTTGTTCATTGGATGAGGAGGTCATGGCTTGCTCTTGTGGATGAGATGACAACCATTATATTCTCTATTTTCAAAGGGATATTGGGCCATGAAGTGACTCTTGTCATTGCAATTGTAGCTAGATCTCGCTTTAGGAGCCTTCGTAGTCGAGTTGAATCTTGGGTTGTCCCTTGACCTTGACTTCATGCCCCGCTTGTTCCAAAAGGCCCTTTATGCAAGAGCCAAGTGCTCCTTGAAGGCATACTTGATGTCCTATTGAGACCACTTACTAGTGTCTTCTTCTTCATCAAATTCCACCACTTTGGCCTTCAAGGCAAGATTCACCTTTTGAGATCCATAGGCCCAAGCACGAGCGAATTGCGCATTCTTCTTCGTAATTGTCATCGCATTGACTTCACAAGAGACTTATTGTGATGTCATGATGTGATACTTGCTTGTTCCCTTGATGGAGTTGAGTTTTTCCTCTTCAAAAGGAAGAAGAGCTTGAAAAAACTTTCTCTTCATGAACTTGTCATCAACATAGGTAGCTCCAAGATCCCTCATGGTGCAGCAAAGAACCTTGAGTCACCGATACATGTATTCGGGAGTCTCATCATCTTGCATAGAAAAGCCATCAGACTCATTGTTGCTTCATCAAACTTGGAGCTTTGAATGCTTGCATTCCCAACAAATACCTTGGTGAGATGATCCCAAGCTTCTTTGGCGGTGGAGAATTGGCGAATGTGAGCAAAGCCTTGGGAGTTAGTGCCTTTTGAATCATGCCAAGGTGGTGGAATTGAGATGCTTGTCCAAAACCTAGGCTCGAGTCAACTTCTTTGCATCATATGTCGAGAATCCTTCTTCCACAATCCTCATCAACTAAATAGAAGAGCTAGAAATGTGAGATTCCATTATATATTGCCAATTGAAAAATTTGAGGTATCTAACATAGGTGGAGCTTCTTGAGGAATGATATGATCCATGCGGATAATCGGTTCTGGGGTGTACTTCGGAGGTGGGGGAACCGACGAGTAATCATTTTCATCCCCTTCCCCTTTTAAAGATGAGTCACCAAGCCCCTCCGTGCTCTCACTTGGTTTTTTTGCCATTTGAGCGACAAAACCCAAGCCCAAGTGAGTAGCGGTCACATCGGTAGCGACCACGTGGGGAGGCCCAATGGTTTCGGGAGTAGTGTCCACGACATTAGGCTTAAATGGATGCAAAAGCTTCATCATTTCCTTGAATTTTGTCAACATGGATGTCTCCAAGTTCTTGAGGTCATCCATGGAGGCCAAATTTTTGGTGGCTTCATCCCCACTACCCTCATTGTCGACCGTAGTCTCTTTAGGCGGTTAAGCCCGAAGTAAGAGCCTTGGATCTAATACGAATTGAAAGGATAACTATGACCGGCTAGAGGGGGGTGAATAGGAGACTACAAAATTTTAATCTTTTTCTTCAAATTTTGGCTTTACACAAAATTAAGTTCTCTAGAGATGCAACTAGATTACCAACCTATATGACAAGAGATACAACAAGTAAACAAAATAGTAACTGCAAGTAGTAATGGAGAGGAACAAGTAAACCAGCGAAGGACACATAGATGATTCCCGTAGTTCACTTCCAAGGAAGCTACGTCTATATTGGAGAGGTGTTGGGGCCACACAAGATCACCCAAGTGCCACAAAGGCCTCACCTTCTTCTCCGGTGAACTCACCACAAAGGCGAGTCCACGTTCCACTAACCGGTGACCTCGAAGGCGCCAACAGAAACCTTTACAACAAGGTTGAGGGCAAATCTCCACAACTCAATTAGAGTGCCCCCAACAACTCCAAGAAGCTTTACAACGAATGTCTGAGCTTCGAGGACATACTGCACTGTCTAGGTTCCAAGAACGCAAGAGTAACAAGATCCACAAAGGATGGATGGGGGAAACAAATTACATTTGGTGGAAGTGTAGATCTAGGTCTCCTCCTCCACTCTTCAAAATCTCAAGAGCTTTGGTTGGGTAGAGAGGGAGATCTAGCAAGATTGAGCTCTGAAATTAATGGAGGAGAGGGAGTGTAAGAGTTAGGTGGGGAGGAGGAATAAAGGTGCCTTAAATAGGATCCCTTCAAATTGAATTGTTGCCAGTTTCGCGACACCACCAGTAGTACCTGTAGATAGCTGAAACTTCCGGTCAGCGTTTCCAAATGGCTCGAAAGCTGAAGGGAAAAGCCTCAGAGCACAGTCGGAAGTTCTGACTCAGTGTGAGCGGAACTCCTAACCAGTACTGCCGGCCCAAATTCTAGTGCAAGTTCTGTTAAATAGCGCACTTCAAATAGACGAGTTACTAACCCGAACTACACCATCATCAGAACTTGACCTGAATCAGGCCCGAAAGATCTGGGTTGCCAAACCCCCTGGCCGTAACTACCAGTGGCTGGTTGGTAGCACTGCTCATGGGTACCAAAGGAAGTGGCCAGACAGTGCCAGCAAGAAGTTCTGTTCTGGGTTGATCAGTACTTCTGACCGGTACTACCAGTCAAACGTTTGGCCCAAGTTCCGTCAAATAGCACTCTCTATATAGAGAGTATACTGAGCCCAAACAAGGGGCACCATAACTTTGGCTGGTACAAGAGCCGATACTACTGCCGATGCTAGCCCTACAAAAAGCTGTGGGTGGAACTACCGGTTCATAACCAGTACTTCTGTCTAGGACAGAAATAGCTCAAAACCTCCAAAAGACCGCTCTCTTACTGAACAAAAGGAAGGTTGTGGAGGTGCATATATGTTTTGTACAAGAAAAGTGTTTCCCCACACCCTTCTGAGGTGGACCCCCTCTTGATAGTACGGGATCCTAAAACAACAAAAGGAGAGAAAACCGAAAAGAAACATTGTCTTGAAGAGTCCTTCCAAGAGGTGCCCACCAAACGTAAAGTGCTTACAAATGATTCCTACAACTTAGGCACACCATTATTCCACAAGAGGATTTGTCATCAACACCAAAAAACATAGAGAGATCAATGCCTTTTCAATTTCATTATAGGCACACTTGTCTAATACTTGTTTGTTATGTTCTACAGGTTCACAAGCGACACCATTATATTTCGTATCTGGTTTTGGTTTGTCCTAAGAAATGACATAACTATTCTCTATTGTATAGTTCATCCGTGGTTTGCATTCCTGCTCTACAAGTTCTCGTATGATGTTTTTATAATTCCGATCTAGTTCATTCTTAGCAATGACAGTAACTGCATGCCATTGTGTAGCTCACCACAAATTTTGAGTCACTCAACGTCTCTTGCATTCTAGGGTATACAACTAATTCCATATATATATTTGTTAAAATGACCTAGCTAGTTTATATTTGCTGAAATTCTAAGCCACACTCACACATTGTTTGATTGCACATTTCATGGTAGACACACTTGTTTAATGCTTGCTTGTCTTGTTTGTTTGACCTATTGGTCAATAATTGAACAATTGACCAATAGTAAACTCCAGTTCAGAGCTCCTGTCATATAAGTCAAATGAGTAGTTTGCCTTGTTTGATGTATTAAATTGTTATTACTTAGTTTCAGACTGCAATTATTTCTATCACCACCAAAGAGGGGGCTACAAGATCATGTCTCAAGGTGGTTTTCTAATGTAGTTGTCACACTCAAAACGAAGATGCAGGTGATAGATTGAAAAAGTAAATTGAGGACTGTTATATGTGGGCTCAATCTCGATTGTCAACTGAAATTCCAAATGTTCTTTCCCTTGAGTTGATAATATGTAACAATTTTAAAAAGTTTGCAGCTGATGTAATATCTAGATAAATCACATATGCCATGTAGGCATTTATTTGACGTCGTCCACACATGGCGGTAGGAGGTACCATAATTGTGTCAGCTAGGTCATTTAGGGAATAGTATTAGGCTTTGTTATTGGCCCCTCTTGTATTGGGCCGACGATGAACAGTAAAATATGCTCACCAATTATACACCTTTTATGATATTACATGGGCTTTAGAAAGGCCAAAATTGTAAAAGACCATAAAAGTAATGGACCGACCCATAGGCGTTCTCTAATAACAGTAACAAGCCAGAACAGTAACAGGACAGAACAGTGACATGCCAGAACAGTAACATGACAGAACATTTCCAGACCAGGACAACAACATGACAGAACAGTAACATGCCAAAATCTTAGCAGTCCGTGTAAACACGAAAAAGCAAAAAGCGTATGAGCCTAAACTGAAGAAGGCTAGAATAGTTAAAGGGAAGAATAGTAAAAGGCTGGAATAGTAGCAAACCTTCTCAAAGAAGAGTCGTTAGTTGGCGACGCGCCACGGGCTATAAGAACATTGACGAGACGACCGCAGGCCTTAATAGTACCGGACCGACTTGGTGCAGGCCGCTAATGGACCGCACAGTATTGGACCAAGGTGGCCCTTATGTAGGCCAAAACAGTAACGGGCCTGAATGTTTACAAGCTAGAGCTGGCTGCACTAACGGGCCCATTTCAAATAGTGCAGGACAAAACAGTAATGTGTCGTATTCTTATTAGGCTCCCCTAATGGGATGGACCACTTAATAATTAGTAGGCCTTGGCTGGGTCTAACATCTACCACGGTTTCTGTGACTATTAACGGTGTTTTCCATGTGGCAATTTGCATGGTGTCAGCAGTCAACGTGGCTGGCAAACAGATCTAAGATGGAACAAGTTTTTGTGGCTGAAGGGTGCGGTCCTCCAAAGTCGCAAAAATCATGGTAGATTCTTTTGTGATGGGGATTTTACCATGAAGTACATCCGTCGTAGTAGACTTTTTAACCATGAAAAACAGGCCTTCAACCACGAAAACCGTCCGTTGTAAAAGACAAATTTTCTTGTAGTGTATGTATCAAGATCGAGATTTTCCCATCAAAGTGATGGATAGATACCTTGGGAAAACTTGGTGATATTACATCTACAAGTTTGTAAACATGTGACTAGGTCACGGGGATGTAATATCACGAGAATAAATAAATGTGTTTGCCGGTAACAAGATCGAACTAGGTATGTAGATACCAAGGATTAGATCTTGAACGAACTAGGTATTATAGAGAAAAGGGAATGAGACTCGATGTTCAAGGTTCAAGCGATCAAGTTATTCGTGGAATGCATGGGGCCATTGAAAGGGCATTTCCTGCCCTAATCATGTTTTGATGTTTGGTGTCAACACAAGATAGTTTTTACCGTGTGCTAAGCATTGCAGGTACATCCATATAAATACACAAGACAATGTTCTAGTATTCGAAGGAGAAGGGTTCAAATTTTAATGAAGAAGAGGTGCCTTTTGGAGGCTTGGAGGTCTACCTCCCCTGGGTTCGGGGACTCTGAGGTCCAGGCCCGAAGACTCTGGGGTCTTGGACTGGAGACTCCGGCCAGGACTCCGAGCAAGTCTCCGCCCCCTGGCGATCTCTCTGTGTCCTGGTCCGGAGCTGGACCCGGAGTCTTGTGTCCTCCCCGGAGATTCTAGCCGCGCCGGAGACTCCAACCTTGGTCACCAGAGACTCTGGGGCTGGAGCCCAGAGACTCCGGGGCTGTCTCTGGCCTGGTCTCCGGGGTGGCTCAGTTTGCTCTGAGTACACCCCTCCAAAGTACAGACCGGAGTCCTGCCTCCCTCACCGGAGACTATGCTCCCCCCAGAAACTCCTGCCCTGAAGCCTGGAGACTCCGGGGTTAGTGTTGCTGCAATGACTATTTTTCTGGGGGGGTATATGTACCCCCCCTTCTTCTCCAAATGAAGGTTTGTGGCTTCTACTCTCTCTCCTCCATTGATGTTGAGCTCCAACTACCTAGATCTCCATCTCTAGCCACTCAATCTTGTTTCCTTTGGGGATTTGAGGGAGGAGACCTAGACCTAGCTTTCCACCAAAGGGATTTGAGTTTCCCCACCATTTATGTAAGTTGTTGTTGCTCTAGGGTTTGAGGAAACCCTACCTTAAAGAAGTCGCCCTCCATAGCTCATCCTCGTGTGTAAGAGCTTCGAGGTCTGCTTGTTGGCTCGTGTATTAACAAGCTCGTTGGGGAACCCCAAGAGGAAAGTATGATGAGCACAGCAGCATGTTTTCCCTCAATTATGAAACCAAGGTTTAATCCAACAAGTAGGAGCAAGGAAACACCCCAAAGGTGTTGCTAGCTGAGCCTTGGCAGGGCGCACTACCGGTGCTAGTAGCAACATAGAGACCTGCACAACACAACCACATAACTCTGTCCCCAACTTGCGATGAGGTTGTCAATCTCACCGATTTTGCTGAAAACGAAGGATTAAACGTATCGAATGGGAGGAAGTAATAGTTTGCAGAAAGTAAACACAAAGCAGTAAACAGTTTATAGATTGTATGTAAAAGAAAGGACCGGGATCCATAGTTCACTAGAGGTGGCTCTCCTTAAGAAAGATAACATGTTGGGTGAACAAATTACAGCGGGGCAATTGACAAACACCGAGAAAGCAATACATGCATATACTAATCATCTTGACTCCTTTGAGACTTGATTGGGCATTACAACATAATACATAGACCGCCATCCAACTGCATATATGACTAATAATCCACCTTCAGGTTATCATCCGAACCCCCTCCAGTATTAAGTTGCAAGCAACATATTATTGCTTTACGAATTGCGTGTAAAGTAAACAATATAATTATTTTATGAACAAAGGATTGTTGTTTTCTCCCTAGTAGCAACAACACATCTAGTACCTTAGAGATTTCTGTCACTTCCCCAGATTACCAGAGGCATGAACCCACTATCGAGCATAAATACTAACTCTTGGAGTTGCTAGCATCTACTTGGCCAAGATAGCTACTAACAACGGAAAGCATCCAAGATCACAAATAACAAAGACATGATAGAATCAATAATCAATCTGAAATAGCATCTCAATATCCATCGGATCCCCGCAAACACAACATGCAGAATTACAAATAGATGATCTTGATCATGAACGGAGCTCACAAGATCTAGACATGAAAGCACAAAGGAGGAGAACCAGCCATCTAGCTACTACATGGACCCGTAGTCCAAAGATGAACTACTCACGCATCACACCGGAGGCTTGCATGATGATGAAGAAGGCCTCCAGGGTGAATTCCCCTCTCTGACAGGGTGCCGGGAAGAGCTTCAGATCCCTCCCGATCTAGGGATGGAGATGACGGTGGCTACAGACTCTTTCGTGGATTTTTGATCGGGTACTTAGGGTTTTCATCCCGAGGGTAATATATAAGCGGAAGGAGAGGCCGAGGGGGTGCTGGGGTCAGCCAGACCCCCCTGGCGCGGGCTAGGCCTGGCCGTGTGGCCAGGTGGTGTGGTCGGCCCCCAGCCCTTCTCCATCTCGTATTCTGGCATCTGATGACTTCCGAAAAATAGGCAGTTTGGCTTTTGTCCCGTCCAATTATGAGAATATTCATTTTCTGACTTTCCTGGAACCAAAAACAGCAGAAAACAGGCAGCTAGCACTGTGGCTCTTGTTAATAGGTTAGTCGAAGAAATCATATGAAAAGTACTCCAAAGTGTGGACAAAACACAAGAAAGTGGATAAAACCAAGCATGGAACATCAAAAATTATGGATACATTTGCAATGTATCAATATCCCCAAGCTTAACTCCTGCTCGTCCTCGAGTAGGTAAGTGATAAAAAGAAAGAATAATTTTTGAGGTGACATGCACCATCAAAGACTTGATCAAAGTATTTGTAAAACATTCAAAGCTGGGATCATAATACTTCAATCATAACATGAAAGACAAAGTTATAGCAATAAGACAAAGAAACTATGATGTAACATGAAAAGGCACAAATAAAAGATTCATGAATAAAAATGCTTGCAAGACGTTTGTTTGTTTCACATAAAGAAAACATAGCATAATAGTATTCAGCTTGTCCCTCATAGAGTAGCAAATATAAATTCATAGGACACCTTCAAAGTTCATAAGAGTGACTAGATACAAATAGTTTAAAGCAAGCAATATCAAGTTATGCATCAATAAACTAGTCTTGGGACAATGCACATAGAACTAAGAGTGGCCACTATGCTCTCAAAGTAGGTGCATAAAGGTAGAAGGTGGAGACTCAATATAATGGTGGAAGAAAGGCCTTCATAAAAGGAAGTAGGGATTCAAGTCTCATAAAGAGCTTCCAAAAATTATGGTACTTATAGCTTTCAGCTCTCATTGCCCCTATCATAAGCATCTTGAAGTGATTAAGGTTAAAGTGAACAAACTATGGTGTATATGCTTGACGAAGTATAAGTTAGAAATCTCATGTCCCTTGAATACGAGGGCCGCTCCTCATGCTACTCAAGTTTAGTCACCGGTAAGGTCTTGTCATTGTAAGTACATGCGTATCATAGAGAACCGCCAACGGGGTACCCCTTGCCCGATGATACGGAAGAATCCCCATATCAAAATGACAAGGCAAGCAGACAATGAGCATCTCAGCAATCTTCTTATTTACCATGGGAATATGGTGCTTTTTTTCTCTCTTTCCTCTTTTCATAATCTCTTTTTTTTCTTTTTCTCTTTTTTTCTCAGTATAGGACTCTTTTTTATAAGAAGAATGCTTCATAGACAGCTCATTATGGTTACGCTGCAGGTTTCCACCATGTCAGCATGGATTAGACCAGCGGCCCAGGCGTTTCTCTAACACATATACATAACTCCATGGACTTACAAGCTCCCCTTTCATTTCACACCGACGACATCCATAGACAAAAGAGCATGATATCAACTAGGTACAAGTACCAAGTGCAATGTTGAAAGCGTTCCCCATGTCACCATGGTTCTGCTAATTCCCAACAAATAAGTGCAAGCATATACAACAAAGACGACACAATGGTTCAAGTTTATTAAGGGCAACAAAAGTAAAGTGTGCCATCAAGTTCGTGAGAGCTTTAATCACTAGTTTTCTCATTACAAGTTTAATTTGGAAGGTAAAAAAGCATGAATATACTTGGAATAGCATAAGCTAGTAGGTAGGTATGGTGGACTCTTTGGAATAACTTGGTTTAGGGAGTTGGGTGTATGAGTGGAACTCATACTTGGTTGTGGAGGCTAGCAAAAGACTATGAGCAACAAACTAAGAGAGCAATAATGGCCATAATCATGCAGAGCGATAAAAGATCATTGAACAAAGCATAAAGTGATACTACAAGTTGAAAACTAAAGGATCATAAAGGCTATGGTGACTTGAGATAGTCATAACATGGTGTGAGCATGCGCCAAGTCAACCCAAATAAAGCATCAAAGGAGAATACCACAATACTATGCTTTAATATGCTAAAACAATGCATGATTCATCCAAGGCACATTAAGCAATCTCAATTGTTTATAACAAGTCATGCTACAGCAAAGAATACAAAGCATAAAGCCAAAACAATATCAAGCATGGCATGACAGAGCATAGGACACAGTCAAAAACGAGCTGTTTTTACCACATAAGCATGAACTTTCCTACTCTTTTCCAGACCAAACCAAACTATTTGAAAACCAATATATGAAAGAGGGGGTCCAACCAATTTATTCAGCAAACTAAGAAAACCAAGAAAACAAAAAACCAAAACGAAAACGAAAAACAAGATGCTCCAAAAACAACACAACTATGCATGAAACAATAAAAATGAAGCGTTTGGAAGAAACCTGGGATTTTTATTGATGAAGAAGGGGATGCCTTGGGCATCCCCAAGCTTTGACACTTGTACTTCTTGGATATTTCTTGGGGTGACATGCGTGGCATCCCCAAGATTGAACTTTAGTCCATCCTTCATCTTATTACTCATTCCTTCCATACACCTGAAATTTTTCCTTCATACAAAACTTCACACAATCTTTATTAGCAACATTAGTGCACTCAAGATAATAGGTCTTAAGGTTCAGTTCCAACACCAATAAACTTCCATTAGAACACTAGCTACTGAAGTACTTCCCTCAAAAAGCTCAATTTCCCAAAAGAACTCAAAAAGGAACCAACAAGAAGCAAATGCAGAAAATGGCAGAAATCTGTCAAAACAGACCAGCAGGTAAAGACGAATTTTTTCGAAGACCTTCTGTTGCTCAAATCAAAAAGTGTTGAACTAACGAAAGTTAGATAACAACCTGGAGCAGAAGCAAAAAAAATGCACGCCTCAAAAAGACGTTCAGAGATTTTACACATTTTTTTATGGTGAAGCACAGAAATCTGTTTCGGGACAGCAACTTTCCCAATCATTACTTCTCTCTCATTATAGGTTACTCTTGGCACAAAAAGCAAATAAAAAGGATAAGGAGCGGTTATTACTGAAGTAATAACTTCCAAGACTCATCTAAAACTTTTGGGTTATCTCCCAATAAGTACTTTTCTTTAACGCCTTTAAGTTAGGCATAAGAAGCAAGAAAAAGAATCAAGTGTTCTCAAATGAAGAAGCATTAAGACCAAATTTTGTTTTCATTGGAGAGGCAAAAGAAATCTTCTCTCTCTTCTTAGGTAAGTGTTCTATACCTTTCTTGAGTGGGAGTTAATATTTAATGGTGCCTTCTTTCATATCAATAATGGCACCAACAGTTCTAAGAAAAGGTCTTCCCAAAGTAATAGGACAAGAAGCATTGCACTCAACATCCAAAATATAGAAATCAATGGGGACATAGGCATTGTTAACCATAATCAGGACATCATTAAGACAACCCATGAGTTTCTTTTTAGCATTATCATCAAGTGGGAAATTCAAATAACAGTCTTCAAGTGGAGGCAAATCAAGCATATCATAAATCCTTCTAGGCATAATAGAAACACTACTATCAAGATCACATAAAGCTTTAAAATCAAAGTCATTCACTTTCATATTAATGATGGGTTCCTAGCCATCTTCTTGTTTTATAGGAATAGAAGCTTTATGTTTCATCTTTTCTTCTTTAATCTTTATGAGAGCATCAGTAATGTGTTTTGTAAAGGCCATGCTCATAGCACTAGCATTAGGACTTTTAGCAAGCTTTTGTAGGAACTTAATAACTTCAGAGATGTTGCAACCATCAAGATCAAAATCAAAATTATCATCTAGAGTAGTAGAACTATTACTAGCCTCAAAACTAGTGGTGGTAATAGTAGAAACACTAATGTTTCTAGCAATTTCACCTTCTCTTTCCCACTTAGCATGTAATTCAGCTAATAGTCTAACATTTTCATCAATTCTTACTTGTATGGCATTAGTAGCTGCAAAGGGATTCTCATTAGTTTTAGGTTTAGCAGCCATTTTATTAATCAATGAAGATTGAGCTTCAGACAGAGATGATATATTCCTTTCAGCATTAGAGAGTTTCAATTGTAAACTAGGAATTTCCCTATTTAGACTCTCAAGTTGATGGCTAATGTTCTTCAAAATGGTAGATTGTTCCTCCATAGTTTTAGTAAATAGTTTATTTTGCTCATATTGCATGTGCATGAAGTTTTTAGTGGCTCTTTCAACTTCTAAAATTCTTCCTTCACTAGGCAATCTAGGTTTACAATTATAACCATAAGTATTATTAGGAGGGTAGGGCCTATAATTTTTATTACCATAAGCATTGTTGCCAAAATTATTATTCCTTATAAAGTTCACATCAACTTGCTCTTCTTGAGCAACCAAAGAAGCTAAAGGAACATTATTTGGATCAATATGGGCTTTCCCATTAACAAACATAGACATAATAATATCAATCTTATCAATCAAGGAGGAGGTTTCCTCAACAGAATTTACCTTCTTACCTTGTGGAGCTCTTTCAGTATGCCATTCGGAATAGTTAACCATCATATTATCCATAAGTTTTGTTGCAGCACCCAAAGTAATGGTCATAAAGGTACCTCCAACAGCATAATCCAATAGGTTCCTTGAAGAGTAGTTTAATCCTGCATAAGAAGTTCGGATGATCATCCAAGCAGTCAGTCCATGAGTGGGACAATTCTTAACCAAAGATTTCATTCTTTCCCAAGCTTGAGAAACATGTTCATTGTCAGATTGTTTAAACTTCATTATTTCACTTCTCATAGATATAATCTTAGTAGGAGGATAGTATTTTCCAATGAAAGCATCTTTGCACTTAGTCCAAGAATCAATACTATTCCTAGTTAAGGAATTCAACCATTTTTTAGCTTTTCCTCTCAAAGAGAAAGGAAACAATTTCATCTTAATGATATCACCATCTACATCCCTATGATTTTGCATCTCACAAAGTTCAACAAAGTTATTTAAATGGGCAGCAGCATCTTCATTACCAATACCAGAAAATTGTTCTCTCATAACAAGATTGAGTAAAGCAGGTTTTATCTCAAAGAAAGTATCTTCAGGCACAGGTGGAGCAATAGGTGTGATCATAAAATCATTGTTGTTGGTGCTAGTGAAGTCACACAACTTAGTGTTTTAAAGAGTAGTCATTTTTTGTGTGTTTTCAAATAAGAAAGCAAACTAGTAAAACTAATTTTTTGTGTGTTTTTGATAAAGAAACAAACAAACAAAGCAAAAAGAAACTAAGCAAAAAAAATACCAAAGTAAAGAGATTGGTTATGAGAGACTCCCCTTGTGAAGATGTCCTTGACTCCTTGGCAACGGCGCCAGAAAAGTTTTGCTTGTTGGCTCGTGTATTAAAAAGCTCGTTGGGGAACCCCAAGAGGAAGGTATGATGAGCACAGCAGCAAGTTTTCCCTTAGTTATGAAACCAAGGTTTAATCAAACCAATAGGAGCAAGGAAACACCCCAAAGGTGTTGTTAGCTAAGCCTTGACAGGGCGCACTACCGGTGCTAGTAGCAACGTGGAGACCTGCACAACACAACCACATAACTCTGTCCCCAACTTGCGATGAGGTTGCCAATCTCACCGGTTTTGCTGAAAACAAAGGATTAAACGTATCGAATGGGAGGAAGTAATAGTTTGTAGAAAGTAAACACAAAGCAGTAAATAGTTTATAGATTGTATGTAAAAGAAAGGACCGGGATCCATAGTTCACTAGAGGTGGCTCTCCTTAAGAAAGATAACATGCTGGGTGAACAAACTACAGCGGGGCAATTGACAAACATCGAGAAAGCAATACATGCATATACTAATCATCTTGACTCCTTTGAGATTCGATTGGGCATTACAACATTATACATAGACCGTCATCCAACTACATCTATGACTAATAATCCACCTTCACGTTATCATATGAACCCCCTCCAGTATTAAGTTGCAAGCACCAGATTATTGCTTTACGAATTGCGTGTAAAGTAAACAATACGATTGTTCTATGAACAAAGGATTGTTGTTTTCTCCCTAGTAGCAACAGCACATCTAGTACCTTAGAGATTTCTGTCACTTCCCCAGATTACTAGAGGCATGAACCCACTATCGAGCATAAATACTAACTCTTGGAGTTGCTAGCATCTACTTGGCCAAGATAGCTACTAACAACGGAAAGCATGCAAGATCACAAATAACAAAGACATGATAGAATCAATAATCAATCTGAAATAGCATCTCAATATCCATCGGATCCCCGTAAACACAACATGCAGAATTACAAATAGATGATCTTGAGCATGAACGGAGCTCACAAGATCTAGACATGAAAGCACAAAGGAGGAGAACCAACCATCTAGTTACTACATGGACCCGTAGTCCAAAGATGAACTACTCACGCATCACACCGGAGGCTTGCATGATGATGAAGAAGGCCTCCAGGGTGAATTCCACTCTCCGGCAGGGTGCCGGGAAGAGCTTCAGATCCCTCCCGATCTAGGGATGGAGATGACGGCGACTACAGACTCTTTCGTGGATTTTTGATCGGGTACTTAGGGTTTTCGTCCCGAGGGTAATATATAGGCGGAAGGAGAGGCCGAGGGGGTGCTGGGGTCGGCCAGACCACCCGTTGGCACGTACCAGGCCTGGCCGCGTGGCCAGGTTGTGTGGCCGGCCCCCAGCCCTTCTCTGTCTCGTATTCTGGCATCTGATGACTTCCGGAAAAATAGGCACTTTGGCTTTTGTCCCGTCCAATTCCGAGAATATTCATTTTTTGACTTTCCTAGAACCAAAAATAGCAGAAAACAGGCAGCTGGCACTGTGGCTCTTGTTAATAGGTTAGTACAAGAAATCATATGAAAAGTACTCCAAAGTGTGGACAAAACACAAGAAAGTGGATAAAACCAAGCATGGAACATCAAAAATTATGGATACATTTGCAATGTATCAAGGTCGTCTTGGGAGCCTCCAATTCAGTTGTGGAGAAGTGCCCCAAGGTTTTGTACAATGTTTTGGTTGCCACCTTCAAGGTCACCGCATAGTGGATCGTATGCTTTCCGTAAGGCGTGTGCTCGGGATAATAGGGTGAGGCCTTAGTGACGCTGGTGGTCTTAGTACCTCCCACCCCTCCAACGGAGACGTACTTCCCCTAAAAAGGAAGGAACTTCGGGAGAATATATCCGTCTCCCCTCTTGATGATTCTATCCTTTACTCCTTATTATTGTTATTAGCTTGCTTGCTTGTCTCTTCGGTTCTATCACTTAGTTGCACATCTAGAGAACCTACCTTGTGTCAAGCCTTAAATTGAAAAGTAACTAAAAATTGAGTAGCTCCTATTCACCCCCCTCTAGTCGCTTATACTGATCTTTCAATTAGTATCAGAACAAGGTGCTCTTCTTTGGCTTAACCGCCTAAGAGAAGTATGAGTGACTCAAGGGGGAGTGAAACCACTTCTGATGTAAACCCTGTCACTAAGAGTGAGCTATCTACGTCCATGGATACGCTTTGACAAGAAATGAAAGACTTGGTTGAATTATATCTTGGTAAAAAGGAAGTTGTGGTTGTCGATGCCATTGATAATCCATCAAGTGGTTCCAAACCAATGGAATATCCCCTCAAGGAATCTCCATTGATGAGGATGGCAAAAAGGCTAAAAACAACCCCATGGGAAATATGCCCCCACCATCGAGCTATGATAATGCACCTCTTCCGATGCCACATATAAATCATCGTGGACCACCACCTAAGCTTGATGTATCTAATTTCGCCAATTGACAATATATCATGCGCTCTCACTTTAAAAGTTCTAATATTCATCTTTGGAAGTTGGTGGAGTTTGGCTTCTATCCGCACAACATCTACAACATGACACCCACCGAGGAAATCAACAATCAACTCAATGCCACCACCATGGCCATTCTCCAAGATGCATTGACTCCTGAGCAAATGACTCACATTCGTGCTTATGACACTGCCAAGGAAGCTTGGAATGCTCTTCAATGAGTCTATCTTGGCAATGAAAGCATTCAAAACTCCAAGTTTGAAGAAATCACTATGAAGCCAATTCCTTTGTTGGAAAGGAATATGAGACTCCCGAAGATCTCTATCGAAGGGTCACGACCCTTTCGATTATAATGATTGACCATGGTAGTAAGGATGTGGTTGACAAGTGGATCAAGCGCAAGTTCATGCAAGCCATCTTGCCCTTTCATAGGGAAATGACCAACAATATTCGCTCAAGGTTGGACTTCTATGCCATGACCTCCAATGAAGTGCTAAATGAGTTTGTGGCTCTTGGGATCATGAACAAGACGGCCGATGATGCTCTTGCTTAGGCTCGAAGAATGGATTCCTGCACTCTTGCTTTGAAGGCCAAGGCTCATATCTATGAAGAATTTGACTCCTTGGGAGTGATAGAAGGAGATAATGAAGACATCAAGTGTGCTCTTCATGAGAAATTGGCATTAGTCTCTAGAAGGTTTTGGAAAAATCAAGGAAAGGGCAATCCATCAAGGACTACCACAACTAGTGCAAGACCCAAGTTGAGATCATGCTACAATTGTGGAGAATCCAACCACTTCATCGCCGAATGCCCGTATGAGAAGAGAGAAGATCATGGAGGAAAAATCATTTTGAAATCCAAGTCCAATCCTACTCCAAACAAGAACTTCGTCAAGAAAGTCCCAAACAAGAACTTCGGAAACAAGAACTTCCCCAACAAGAAGGACCCACAAAAATATGTGTTGGTGGCTCGTGAAGAATATGAATAGAACAATGAGAATGATAGAGATGATGAAGATGATGGAGAGATTGTCGGTGTGGCTGCCATTGCCACAATTGCCACCACCTCTGCTACTACTACCACAACCTCTTCACCAACATCTCTCTTTGACTCTCCCAACGAGAACAAGCGCGCCACCAAGTCTACATGTCTAGTGGCCACTACTTCTTCAACCTCATCACCGACATCTCTCTTTGACTCTCCAAATGAGGACAATCTCGTCACCAACCCCACATGTCTCATGGATAAAGCCTCCACGGTAACTCCTCCACCCACTACTCCTCCTTCTATTGTTGCATCATCATATGATGATGAAATGAGTCTCAAGATTAAGAAGGGGATAGTGGAATCCACTAGTTGTTTGGATAACTTGGTAGGAGAAGCCAAGGTATGTGTTGAGGCTCTCTTGAGTCAACTAGGTGAAGCACGTTATATCATTGACGAGAGAGATGAATCCATCTTGGAGATGTTTGGTCATGCTAGGGAAGCAGCCATAGAGGTAGCCGCCTTGACCGATGCTCTTGAGGAAGAGCAAAGTAAAATATTTGCCCTATAAGAGAAGTATATTGCACATGAAGAATCTTTTAACTTGAATATCTCTAAACTTGTTAAAAAATGTGACCATGCTCTTGCTTTAACTAATGTGCTTAAAAAGGAAAAGCTCGAGTTTGGGGTTGGTCATGAGAGACTAAATGAAAGTTTTGAGAAACTCAAAAAGGAACATGAGTCCTTATTGAGCAAATTCTCTACTCTCTCAAAGTCACATGAACAACTTCAAACTCAAGTAACTAAAGATGTTTCATCCATGCCAACTAGTAATGCTTCATGTTCTACTAACCCTTGTTGTGAGCATGAAAATCTTCTCGAGGAGAACAAGAAGTTCAAAGCTAAAATTGAGAAAGGCCTTGTCTCATGCATTCAAGGTGAGAAGAGTCTAAATGCCCTCTTGAGTAATCAAAGGGACAATGCGACTAAGGAAGGACTTGGGTTTGCATCCAAGTCAAAGAAGAGAGCAAGGGTAAGATCAAGAAGAACTTGTCCTCCCCCTTCCAAAATGATTACTTTTGTGAAGGAGGGGGAGATGGCAAAATACAAGGAACCAAGTGTCACTAAGAATGGTGACGAACCATCTCATAATGATTTCGCGGGAAAATATAACCCATCCTATGTTCTTATAAAATATTATGATGGTCATGTGTATGCTAAATATGTAGGAAAATCTTATGGAGATGATTATCATTGGGCCATTTGGGTTCCCAAGATTCTTGTGACTAACAAACTAGGACCCATTCAACAATGGGTACCTAAAACCAAGCATTGATTTCTTGTAGGGTTATGCTTCTGGTGGAAGAAAATGGGTGGTTGATAGTGGTGCCACTAGTCATATGACCGGAAGCAAAGAGATGCTTAACAAAATGAGACCCAATACTTCCAATATGTGTGTCACTTATGGAGATGGATCAACTTCCAAGGTATTGGGTTTGGGTAAGGTAGTGGTCACACCGGATATATCCATTGTGGACATTATGCTTGTCAAAACCCTTTCATACAATTTACTTTCCGTTCATCAACTCACGCTTATGGGCTTTAATGCATACTTTACTCCTAAGGATGTGGTTCTCATGTGGAGCATGACTCTCTCTGTAGCCTTTGTTAGGTACACCGAGAATGGTTTGTATGTGGTAGACTTTGATAAGAAACCCACACCTACCATGACGTACCTAATGGCTAAAGGTGACGTGGGATGGCTTTGGCATCGCCGTCTTGCCCACATTAACATGAGTTCTTTGCAAAGCCTCTATATGGGAGGCCACATCCTTGGTCTAAAAGATAATGTGCGTTTTGTCAAAGATCATGTGTGTAGGGCATGCATTGAAGGGAAGCTCCATGAGACGGCAAACCCCCCAACTACCACCATCTATTCCGATGGGATCTTGGAGCTCCTTCGCATGGATCTCTTTGGTCCTCCATCCTTTGATAGTCTTGGGGGAAGAAGTATTGTTTGGTTATTGTTGATGACTACTCAAGATACACATGGGTATATTTTTTCAAGAAGAAGAGGGAAACCCAACAAACCATCATCAACTTTTCCAATGAAGTGCAACGTCAACATGATAAGAAGATCTTGGCCATTAGAGTGAAAATGGGACCGAGTTCAAGAACTAGACCCTTGATGAGTTTCTTGGTGATGAGGGGATCAAGCATCAATATTCCGCTCCTTATACCCCTCAACAAAATGCTATGGCGGAAAGGAAGAACCGGACTCTTATGGGTATGGCAAGAACCATGATTGTGGAGTTCAAGTCTCCATATAACTTTTGGGCCGAAGCTATCTCTACCGCTTGTCATATTGCCAACCGGGTTTATCTTCGCAAGCATTTGGATATGACTCCTTATGAGATCCTCACCGGCAAGAAGCCAAGTATTCACTACCTTCGAGTGTTTGGGTGCAAGTGCTACATTCTCAAGAAAGGTAATCGGTTATCTAAGTTCGAGACTCGTACTATTGAAGGTATCTTTGTTGGCTATGCATCAGACTCTCACACTTATAGGATCTATAACAAGTCCACCGGACAAGTTACAGTATCCTCTAATGTGAAGTTCGATGAGCATAATGGATCCCAAGTGGGGCAAATTGATCTTGGTGATGTAGGTGATGAAATTCCTCCTCAAGCCATAAGAAGAATGGGTGTGGGATTTTTCCGCCCTGTTGAGGAACCCCTTGTGGTGGAAGGAGAAGGACAATGCTCTACTCAAGTGGAGCCCTCACCTACTCAAGATCTACATCAAACTGATAGCCATCAAGATGCCATTGTTGAAGAGTTAGATCATGATCAAGGTCAAGCTCAAGCAAATGATGGGTGTTCTTCACTCCATAATGACCAAGGTCAAGCTCACGTGGATGGTCAAAGTCAAAATGTCGAGCAAGCTCAAGAAGAGGAGCAAGCTCAATTTCAAGGTCAAGATGAGGATCAAAATAGTGGTGATGACCAAGTAGCTTCTCCATCCATATACACTAGAAACCCCAATTATATCCATGAAAAAACCCCAATTAGAAATTGCTTGTTATTTCACCAATTGGGGTTTCTAGTGTATACGGATTTTTCATGGATATAATGGACCGACCTTGAAAATCACCAATTATAAACCTTTTATGATATTGCATGGGCTTTAGAAAGGCCAAAATTGTAAAAGACCATAAAAGTAATGGACCGACCCACATGCGTTCTCTAATAACAGTAACAGGTCAGAATAGTAACAGAACAGAACAGTGACAAGCCAGAACAGTAACAGGACAGAACATTTCCAAGCCAGGACAACAACATGACAGAACAGTAACAGGCCAAAATTTTAGCAGTCCGCATAAACACGAAAAGGCAAAAGGTGTATGAGCCTGAACAGTAGAAGGCCAAAACAGTTAAAGGGCAGAACAGTAAAAGGCCGGAACAGTAGTGAAGCTTCTCAAAGAAGAGACGTTAGTTGGCTACGCGCCACGGGCTATAAGAACATTGATGGGCCGACCACAAGCCTTAACAGTACCAAACCAACTTGGCGCAGGCCGCTAATGGGCCGCACAGTATTGGACCAAGGTGGCCCTTATGTAGGCCAAAACAGTAACGAGCCTGAATGTTTTCAAGCCAGAGTTGGCTGCACTAATGGGCCCATTTCAAACAGTTAGGACAAAACAGTAATGTGTTGTATTCTTATTAGGATCCCCTAATAGGCCGGACCACTTAATAATTAGTAGGCCTTGGCTGGGTCTAGCTTCTACCACGGTTTATGTGACCATTAACGATGTTTTCCATGTGGCAGTTTGCATGGCGTCAGCAGTCAACGCGGCTGGCGAACAGATCTAAGATGGAACAAGTTTCTATGGCTGAAGGGTGTGGTCCGCCATAGTTGCAAAAATCATGGTAGATACTTTTGTGACGGGGCTTTTACTACGAAGGCCATCAGTCGTAGTAGACTTTTTAACCATGAAAAATAGGCCTTCAACCACGAAAATCGTCTGTTGTAAAAGCCAAATTTTCTTGTAGTGTATGTATCAAGATCGAGATTTTCCCATCAAAGTGACGGATAGATACCTTGGAACAACTTGGTGAGATTAAATCTACAAGTTTGTAAACATGTGACTAGGTCACGGGGATGTAATATCATGAGAATAAATAAATGTGTTTGTCGGTAACAAGATCGAACTAGGTGTGTAGATACCAAAGATTAGATCTTGAACAAACTAGGTATTATAGAGAAAAGGGAATGAGACTCGATGTTCAAGGTTCAAGCGATCAAGTTATTCGTGGAATGCATGGGGGCCATTGAAAGGGCATTTCCTGCCCTAATCATGTTTTGATGTTTGGTGTCAACACAAGATAGTTTTTATCGTGTGCTAGGCATTGTAGGTACATCCGTATAAATGCACACGATAGTGTTCTAGTATTCGAAGGAGAAGGGTTCAAATTTTAATGAAGAAGAGGTGCCTTTTGGAGGCTTGGAGTTCTGCCTCCCCTGGGTCCAAGGACTCCGGGGTCCAGGCCTGGAGACACTGCCCAGGACTCCGGGCAAGTCTCCGGCCCCCCTGGTGATCTCTCTGTGTCCTGGTCCGAAGCTGGACCCAGAGTCCTGTGTCCTCCCCGGAGATTCTGGCCGCGCTAGAGACTCCGGCCCTGGTCACCGGAGACTCCGGGGCTAGAGCCCGGAGACTCCGAGGCTGTCTCTGGCCTGGTCTCCGGGGTGGCTCAGTTTGCTCTTAGTACACCCCTTCGGAGTCCTGCCTCCCTCACCGGAGACTCCAGCTCCCCGAAGACTCCGGCCCTGAAGCCCTGAGACTCCGGGGTTAGTGATGTTGCAGCGGCTATTTTTCTGGGAGGGGGTATACATACCCCCTTTCTTCTCCAAGTGAAGGTTGCGGGTTCTACTCTCTCTCCTCCATTAATGCTGAGCTTCAAGTACCTAGATCTCCCTCTCTAGCCACTCAATCTTGTTGCCCTTTGGGGATTTGAGGGAGGAGACCTAGACCTAGCTTTCCACCAAAGGGATTTGAGTTTCCCCACCATTTGTGTAAGTTGTTGTTGCTCCAGGGTTTGGGGAAACCCTAACTTTGAAGAAGTCGCGTTCCATAGCTCATCCTCATGTGTAAGAGCTTCGAGGTCGTCTTAGGAGCCTCCAATTCAGTTGTGGAGAAGTTCCCCAAGGTTTTGTATAAGGTTTCAGTCGCCACCTTCAAGTTCACCGCATAGTGGATCGTGTGCTTGCCGCAAGGCAGTTGCTTGGGAGAATAGGGTGAGTCCTTAGTGGCGTTGGTGTTCTTAGTACCTCCCACCCCTCCAACGGAGACATACTTCCCCTCAAAAGGATAGAACTTTGGGAAAACATCTTCGTGTCTCCTCTCAGTGATTTCTATCCTTTACTCCTTATTATTGTTATTAGCTTGCTTCCTTGTCTCTTCGGTTCTATCATTTAGTTGCACATCTAGAGAACCTACCTTGTGTCAAGCCTTAAATTGAAAAGTAATTAAAAATTGAGTAGCGCCTATTCACCCCCCCCATCTAGTCGCTTATACCGATCTTTTAGCCATCATGTGTTTCTAGATACCACTATTGGCCATTGATCAGAGAGGTGTCTTGATCATGTCTATGTATTCCTGAGCTGTAGGGTGTCACACTTAAGGGTAGAGACGCTTAGGGATCAATTTGTGATCGTATGACAAAAGAGAAAAAACTCCGAAATTATTCTGGGGAGATACCGAAATGGTTTTGGGGATATCCGATGATGATCGGAGGGCTCCGAAAGGTGTTTTAGAGTGATAGGTATTAAATAATATGTATTTAATATTAATCAAATGAATTAATATTGCAAATATTATTTAAATTGGATTTTGGGGGCATCCCACCTAATTGGGCCTCACCGGAGGAGGCCCAAGAGGGAGTCATCGCCCTAGGAATGGCCAATGGGGGCCGCCGGCCACCAAGTGGGCTCCCACCACATGGGGACCATGTGGGGGCTGGCTGGCGCCACCGCCTCCACCTCCCCTCCCTTGATTAGTCCCACCCCGGGACTTTGAGGAAGGTGGTACCTCCCCTCCACCTATATAAAGAGGGGCACCCCTCTCCCCAAATCTACCCCATCAATTGGCCTTTGCCTTTCTCTCTCCCTCTCTCTCTCCCTCCCTTATGTGTGGTTCCCAAAGTTTGGACTGCATCCGGGGATTGGGGTTTCTCCACCATACGCACGCGGTCGTGCTACTGGACTTGGTCGGGATCAATCTTCTTCCGCTGCTTTGCTGGACCGGATCCTGGGAGACGTCTATACACCGTATGTGTGTAAGGCCAGGAGACACCGCCACTTGTGGTGCTTTTTCTTGGAGCTTGGAGCTTGGATGTCGACATGACCATGAGTTCGTCTACGTCGTACAAGGAGAAAGGGGTGACTTGCGAGGAGCTTCACGACCTTGAGGTCGGGTGAGTACGACAATATCATCCACGTTCCCCGCGGAACGTTAGCTGCCTTCGGTCTTCAAATGTATGAACATCGAATCCTCGCTCGTTACTACTACATAGATAGATCTTGGGTAGGTATGTTCACCGTAGGAAATTTTTCGTTTTCTGCCACGAAACCCCTTCAGTTGTGGTGATGGGTGAGAGCGCTACCGTCATCTTCTTTGAAACAACTAGCATATGTTCCTGCCTCCCAGCCATTCGACTCAGCTTCAAGCTGAGTTGTGCCAAGTGTGACATCCATGAAAATTTCCCAATTAGAAATTGCTTGTTATTTTATTATCTACATCATCACATCATCATCATGACAACTTTATTAAAACAAAACCTTGCATTGATCTTTGCTTCTGTGTGTTTACTAAAACCCTAAGTGGTTCATTTCCCTCTCTTCCTCCAAGTCTCAAAAACCTAAAACTTGGGTCCTACTCTTTGTGTGTGCCCCCCTCCATTTTTTTCAAAAAATATAAAACCTAATCCTTAAATACTCTTTTATGTATTCAAACCAAAAATAGTAAATACTATTTGGATTAATAACATTCCTAGGATTTACGTAAACATAAAACTCCTCTTATTTATAAAACAAATACTTTAATAAAGCTAATTACTTTGTGGCTTTCTCTTCCAAAATCTTGCACGTGTTTTCGATTTTCTTCAAACCTTTCTTCATCTATTTTGTTTCTCTAAAATTTTCAAAATGTATTGGATGTGAGAGAGAGTAGACCACGGCCATCCTGAAGTCATCCACCCTTCCTCCTTGTTAGCCCGAAGCCCATCAATGCCCAGTCCTAGCTATCGATGGGACGAATGATCTCCCTCTCCCCCTCCCTATAAAACCAGCCACCACCTAACCATGTTCTCTAGCTCTGCCCTTATCTCTCTCAGCGTCATCGCCACTCCTCTCTCTTTCCCCTCATCACTTGCTGGCTCTCTCACCCTGCCTCCTAAGATAGAGATACTAGCGCCTCCTTGCTCTCAATCATGTGTCCCTGCGTCTCACTAATCCGCATCTAAAAGTGTAAACGATGCCCCCCTAGGCTCACCACAACGATTTGGACTTGGTGTCCGTCGGATGGGTGTGCCGAAGAGCATCTTGGTCATTCATTTGTTTCACCGTGTGATATAAAAAGCCAAACCGTCGTGAAAACCCTAGCTTCCCCTAATCTCGCAGCCGCCATTGTCCATATCCTATTGGTCCTCCTCGATTTCCTCTTCCCCTGCTCGTGCCGCCACCAGGGCGCCCGCTCGCACAAACCCTCCCGGCTCCGTTCCCGGGCTCCATCTCCATCCCCGAGCTCGCGAAACCGAAGGCACCGTCGTGCTTTGGCACAGGGCTGTTGCGGGTCACGCTAAGGAAGGATATGTTCTATTACCTCCATCCTAACCCTCTTCTTCAGGTGCACAGGTTGGTCAGGCCCGCTTCCTCTAATCCCGCCTCTCCATCTCTGCGAATTTCTCCATCCCTCTCTTGCACTCTTTCTTCCTATAATCTTTTGATTTTAATCCACCAGGCTAGCAGGGGCGAGCACCAACAGGAGGAGCCCCAGCTGTGACAGCCTCCTCCGGTAGCCCCTTGGCCTGCTCTCCTCTCCGTTCATCGGCGCGCCTCGAGGGGGTAGGTGATTTCGTGGCGGAGTGGGCGATTTTGCGGTTGTTGTTGCTGTTTCGACCATGAGCGCCGATGGAACCAGCCCCCATCACGCCCTCCCGCCGCGTTCCCTCCACTTCCCCATTGTCCTCCTCCTCTCTCCTGACGTCAGCCGCTTAGCCCCGCCACCGTCCACCCTACTCGTCTCCGTGTATGGCTTAGAAACGAGGTAGGAGCAGTTGGAGAGGAGGAGCCGCTGCCGCTGGCTTTCTCCTCCAATGCGACATGCTGGATTTGCTAGCCTGCTCCACCTCTTTGTCGTCATCAAAGACACCCGCCAGCAGCCAACATCTTGCCCTCCTCCGCCTCTTCTTTGAAGGAGGCATACAGGTTCTCTCTCTCTGAATTGGAGAAAATATCGTATTTGTTTGTGCAACTCCCTTTTTTATCTATGCTTACAACGTGCTTGATAAAAATCCTAGCTGACATTACTACTATTGGTAGAAAGTGGCAGCACGTGGTGGTAGTCCTCCGTGACAATGAATATAGGATGGATGCTTCAAGATTCTATGTGGGTAGTCCTCCTGTGATTTTGTTGTTCATCATGGCATAGCTGCAGCGGACCTAATTGTTAGCTAATTTGGATCACTAGTCGTCGATCTAGAGAGAATAGGGTTTAGAGAAAACGTATCGTCGGCCTTCGAGGTTGACGACGAGCTCGTCATGGAGCTCGACAGAGTGGTGGCGGCGTGAAGTGGGTTATTCCCGCCGCTACAGCGCTAGCCCAATCGGAGGCTCTAGGGTTTAGGGTGTTCGGTGGGGTGAGTGGGCACGACGAACCTAGGCGTTCGTGCCCCCGGCCCCCACCTCTTTTATGTGCGTTGCGCGACGGGGGCCCACCAACGACGGTAACGTTGGGCGCCCCCGATTAGGGCGCGAGACCGAGTCGGTCGTCCGTTGGGACAACCGTGGAGATCAAACTAACATTCTCCCCCTTGATCTCATCTTCCATTCAACTTATACTTTTGTACCCATTTCATCACAGATCAGCATACAGAGCATGTCTCATCATAATGGTCAGTTACGCACCATAGATTCAATAGCCACTATACACCTCTCTATTTTGAAACTGACTCTTGTTCTTAGGCCCTTAATATCCAGGTATCATAGGCTTTCCCTTAAACCCATGTCGGCTAAGTGCTCTCTGAACACACTGGGTGGTAAGCCTTTTGTGAGCGGATCCGCGAGCATTTCTTTTGTACTTATATGCTCCAAACTTATGATATGATCTTGGATTCTTTCTTTCACAACATAAAACTTAATGTTAATGTGTTTGGCAGCAACACTTGACTTATTGTTGTGAGCATAGAATACTGCTGGCTCATTGTCGCAGTACATTCTGAGTGGTCTTTGAATGTTGTCCACCACTCTTAACCCGGGTACAAACTTCTTTAACCAGTTTGCCTGCCCCGTGGCCTCATAACATGCTACATACTCAGCTACCATCGTGGACGATGCCGTGATGGTTTGCTTGGACCTTTTCCACGATATAGCTCCAGCTGTGAGAGTAAATATGTATCCTGACGTGGATTTTCTTTCATCTATATCTCCCGCATAGTCTGCATCTGAATACCCTTCTATCTCAAGGGAATCAGATCTTCTGTATGTTAACATGAGGCCTTTTGTGCCTTTTGCATAACGCAAAACCTTCTTTACCATTTTCCAATGATCTATTCCTGGATTACTTTGAAATCTGCCAAGTACCCCGGTAACAAAAGCTAAGTCAGGGCATGTACATACTTGAGCATACATCAAGCTTCCGACAGCAGAAGCATATGGAACCGCTTCCATTTGATCGATCTCATATTGGTTCTTGGGACATTGAAAATTCCCAAATCTATCGCCCTTGACTATAGGAGCAGGCGTAGGATTACTCGCATGCATACTATACTTCTTCAGAATCTTCTCTAAGTATGCCTTCTGCGATAGCCCTAAGACCCCTTTTTCTCTATCTCGGAGAATCTCAATTCCTAGAACGAATGAAGCTTCGCCGAGATCTTTCATATCAAAATTCGAGGACAAGAACTTCTTCGTTTCCAATAGTAGACTAACATCACTACTGGCAAGTAGAATGTCATCCACATACAGGATAAGAAAAATGAATTTTCCATTCTTGAACTTTGCATATACGCAATTGTCCTCCTCATTCTCATCGAACCCAAACTTTCTTATTGTTTCATGGAACTTTAAGTACCATTGCCTGGAGGCCTGTTTTAATCCATAAATGGATTTCTTCAGACGACATCCCATACGTTCTTTTCCTTCCACAACAAAACCCTTGGGTTGTGCCATGTAAACCTTTTCTTCTAGGTCTCCATTTAGGAAAGCCGTCTTTACATCCATCTGATGCAATTCTAAATCATAGTGTGCCACTAAAGCCATTACGATTCTAAAAGAATCCTTACTTGAGACTGGAGAAAATGTCTCATTATAATCTATTTCCTCTCTTTGGGTGAAGCCTTTAGCAACAAGTCATGCTTTATATCTTTCAATATTCCCTCTAGAGTCACATTTTGTTTTGTAGACCCATTTACAACCTACTGTTTTGGCTCCTTTAGGAATTTCTTCTAAATCCCAGACTTTGTTACTACTCATGGATCTCATTTCATCTTCCATGGCTTCAAGCCACTTCGATGAGTGAGCACCTTTGATGGCTTCTTCAAATGTGGTGGGATCACCCTCCATTTGAACTTCTTCACTAACATAGACTTCAAAATCGTTAGGAATAGATGGCTTTCTAGTTCTTTGAGACCTTCTGAGGGTCTCGCCTTCTGGCACATTCTCTGTTTGGGGCTGTTCCAGTTCCCCCTCTTGTGTGACAACAGGGTCTTCATTTTCATTCATTGTTGCCACAGGAGAACTAACAACAGGTGTCACATCGACATTGTCCTGTGTCGGTGCAGCAGCAGGTATCGAGAAAAACGGTTCCTGAATCATCGGAGTGGGTGCATGCACCCGCTTCTCCTCAAGGTTGATTTCTCGCGATACCGTGCTCCCCCCGATCATCTGATCCTCCAGAAACACAGCGTGTCTCATTTCCACAAACTTAGTAAATCTGTCTGAACAATAGAAACAATAACCTTTTGACTTGTCTGGATAGCCAATGAAATGGCAACTTACTATTTTAGGATCTAACTTTCCAAGGTTTGGGTTGAAGAGCTTGGCCTCAGCTGGACAGCCCCACACTCGTAGATAATTGAGTGAAGGTTCACGACTAGTCCATAACTCATATGGTGTTTTAGACACCGACTTATTGGAAACTCGATTAAGTATGTGAATGGCGGTTTTTAACGCCTCCATCCACAAAACAACTGGTAAGGTGGAGTAACTTAACATGCTTCTTACCATATCCATCAAGGTACGGTTACGTCTTTCAGCTACTCCATTCTGCTGAGGCTCGCCCGACGTTGAATACTGGGCTACTATACCATGTTCCTGTAGAAACCTTGCAAAGGGTCCAGGAACCTGGCCATATGGGGTGTGCCGACCGTAGTATTCGCCTCCACGATCGGACCTTACTACTTTAATTTTTAAACTGTGCTGATTTTCAACTTCAGCCTTAAATATCTTAAATTTATCCAATGCTTCAGAACGCTCTCTAATTGGATAAATGTAACCATAACGCGAATAATCATCCGTGAATGTTATGAAAGAATCATATCCATCCACAGATGTCACAGGAAACGGACCGCATATATCCGTATGAATTATTTCTAAGACTCCTGTGCTTCTTTTGGCGCCCTTTTTAATGTTCTTTACGAACTTTCCTTTGATGCAATCGATGCATTGCTCTAAATTTGAAAATTCTAAAGGCGGTAGAATTGATTCTTTTACTAAGCGTTCTATTCTCCCCCTCGAAATATGGCCTAAACGATAGTGCCATAATTTCGAAGAGACATCATCAATTCTTTTCCTTTTATTCTTTCCATTTAGGGATGAGGAGGCATTCTCATTCTCAGCGCTTAATACATACACATTCTCACAAAGTGATAACAAATAAAACTTGTCTTGTCTAAAGGCAAGACCAACAATCTCATTATTACGCTTGAGTTTACATTGTCCATCACCAAAATGACAAGCAAACCCATCATCATCTAAGCGCGATACACTTATTAAATTTCGATGCAAAGAGGGTACATAAAGTACATCTACTAGTAAAAGTACAAAGCCATTTGATAATTCTAATAGGAGATCTCCAATAGCTTCGACTTCAGCTTGGACGCCATTTGCCACCTTAATTCTTCTTTCTCCTCTTTGCAGGGTCCTTCTCATACGGAATCCCTGTAATGAATTTGCAACGTGGACAGTTGCACCTGAGTCAATCCACCAAGTAGATTTTGCATAACTTAAAAATAGTGATTCATCAACAAAAGTAATTAAATCCTCACCTTTCTTGCACAGATGCTTTAGGAAGCTCACACAGTCGCTCATGTAGTGGCCCTTTTCCTTGCACCACCTGCAGGTGTCCTTGTCCACCTCCTGCTGTCGGTGATCATCATCCTTTCCATGAGGCTTAGAAGGAGGGGGATGCCCCTGAGGTTTCCCTTGTGGCCTCCCTTGTGGCCTGGAACCCTGAAAATTCTTCTTCTTGGTTGGGCTCAGGTAGTTCATAGAATCACCAGATTGCCCCTTGAGCCTCTCTTCTTCTTGTACGCACATGGCCATCATCTTCTCAATGCCCCACTTTTCTGGCTGTGCGTTGTAGTTCACAGCAAAAGTCTCAAATTGGTTTGGTAGTGAGGCAAAGATCAGGTGAATAATGAACTCGACTGGGAGCTCCATGCCCATGGGCTTAAGCTTGGAAGACATGTTGCTCATTCGCAATATGTGGTCCCTTACTCCACCACCAGTGTACCTTGTAGTAACAAGTTTCTTAAGAGAGAGCTCGCATAGGCCTTTGAAGACCCAGTAAACTGACTCTCTACCTTCTTCAGGTACTCACTGGCAGTGCTATATTCTGGGATTCCTCCCCTTATTGCTTCCATAATGGAGCTCTTAATGACCATCAAGCACTTTCTGTTGGACGAGTCCCACTTTGCACGATCAAGGTCGTACTTCATTCTTATTGGTCCATGGTCATGGACCCTTTTGTTGAAGTCATCTTCACTTTCTTTTTCGCCCCTCACGGGGTCCTCAGGTTCTTTGGGACATGTCTCAATCAGTGCCAAGTCGAGGTCAAGCAAAGCAAGCCCCATCTCAACCTTCTCTCGCCATGAGCCGTAGTTCCCTCCATTGAGGGGCTCAATAACCGAGATGAAACTCATAGGATTGCCTGAAAACAAAATATCACCAAAAGGAGTTAATTCAACGTTGGTCAAATTAAATCATGAAACTTCTCAATATTAATTCTGTGTCACCGTTGGGTAAAATTAGAACTAATAGTGATAAACTTATTCATAGTAAAAATCTTACTAACAACGTTGGTCATCAAATAAAATCATTACTTTATTGCATTTAAGCAATTACTTTTAACTATTTTGCAGCGGAAAACCATGAATAAAATTCATCAACTTTCTAATTTCTAGAAACTTTAGTGTTTACTTTATTATTTTTCTACACAAAATTTCGTTGGACAATTTTGCTATAGAAAAAACTGTGCAAAAATTATCAGAACAGATAATTAAAATGCCCCAAAAAATTTCTGTAAATAAAAGGATAAAAAAATAAAACCAGAAAAATGGTACTACTCACGTGCGGGCAGGAGATAAAAACAGCCCACTCGCTGCCTACGCGCCTGTTACACGTCGCCCCCACGCGGCCCATGGCCTGGCGCGGCCCAAATGGCCCATGCATCGCCCCACCCCAGCGCAAGCTTGGTCTCAGCCGTCCGATTAATCGGACGGTCGCCCGGCGCCAGCGGAGGGACAAAACCAGGTGCCCCGACCCAGTTGCTAACCCTAGCTCATTCGATCCCCCACCCTGCCGATGTCTCCCCGTGAGAGCCCGCTCTCTGGCGGCGTTGCTCCTCTGCTGTGCTGGAACGAGCGACGACGAGGAGTGACTCCGCCGGCCGCGAGGCCGCGTCAGCCCCTCCCCTCCTTCTGTCCCGACCACACCCCCACCCCGCAACGAGCAGGACGAGAGAGGGAGAACGGCGACGACTGGCGGCGTCCCCCTGCCCCCCTTGCCGACTGTGCGTCCACCCGCGGGTGAGCGCACCGCCGTCAAGCGGCGCAGCGGCGGCGCCCTCTGCCGGCGCACGGCCGGTTCCCCTCCCCCCCTTTTTTTCTGTTCTTGTTTGATTCGGATTCGGGAGGGGGGAAAACAAGGGATGTTCTTTTGCATCTAGGGTTCGGGGATGGGGAAAACTGAAGAAAAAAGGGGCTTTCCTTTTCTTTTCGATTTTTTTTAGATCGATTTGATCCGAGGAGGAGGGGATCTGTGGCTTTGGGGTTCATTTTTCTTCACCCCAGAGGGGTTATGTTCTTCTTCCCGACCTCGGCTTGCCGATGCGTCGGGATCGAGAGGAACGGCGCGGCCTTGCGGCGGCGCTTCTGGAACCCTAGCCTTTAACTTTTCTTCCTCGGATTTTCTGCTTTCTCTACTAGATCAACTAGAACTAGTGGCTCTGATACCATTGTTAGCTAATTTGGACCACTAGTCGTCGATCTAGAGAGAATAGGGTTTAGAGAAAACGTACCGTCGGCCTTCGAGGTTGACGACAAGCTCGTCATGGAGCTCGACGGAGTGGTGACGGCAGTGAAGTGGGTTATTCCCGCCGCTACAGCGCTAGCCCAATCGGAGGCTCTAAGGTTTAGGGTGTTCGGTGGGGTGAGTGGGCACGACCAACCTAGGCGTTCGTGCCCCGGGCCCCCACCTCTTTTACGTGCGCTGCGCGACGGGGGCCCACCAACGACGGTAACGTTGGGCGCCCCCGATTAGGGCACGAGACCGAGTCGATCGTCCGTTGGGACGATTGTGGAGATCAAACTAACACTAATATGACATGGATGGAAAGCAATACAATAACAAAGAGGTAATTCTGAGTCTCATTTTCTGCCCATGTTAGATTATCTTGGGATACACTGTTTTATTATCTTGGGATACGCTTCTTTTCCGCACATGCTGCGCCGCAACCGCGCAAGTTGCACCATGAGCTCTGCTATTTAGAGCGAGTGAAGTGAGCAGGTGCGGAAAGCTAACAGTTCTAGCTTACCGAAATACACCAGAAAAGATCCCTATGGATTACCCAATGGAGGAGGTGCAGCAGTATCCAAGATTCCGGGCGGTCCATCCATGGCAGTGGTGGCAGTGGCAGCTCTCCCTCCTAGCCACTTCCTCCTCAACTCCGGCTCTGGCGGCGCGGCCGCCCAACCACGTCAGCTCGGACGAGACCGCCGCCGCGCATCTCTACTCTACCGACCTCCCAGGTAACTAGCTCGACTAGCTTCTGATTTGGTTGTGCTACTGTACTTCTTAATTTTGACTGTGACATGTTGGTGGTGTTGAATGTCAGGCGTGAGGAAGGAGGAGATCAGGATGGAGGTCGAGGACGGGAGGTTCCATGATTCTAAATGAAGTGATGTATCTTGGCATTATTATCTTCATAGTAGTAAAGACTAAAGAAAAAAATTAGGCACCAGTACGGTTTTGAAGATGATACATTAGTGCGACTTATATTTTTATAAGTTAGTTTCTCAAATATTTTTGACCTTTCATGAGAGACACTGTGATCACTTTGACCTCTCATGTATACAACAAACTTGAAATTATTACTTGCATTTCTAACACAAGGTTCTTTTTTCAGAATTCCTTTAGTTCCAAACGTTACCGTACTAAATGTCTTTCTGAACTGATTGTCAAACATTTGCATGTGGTGCTTTTTAATAATGTGCTTATCAAATCTGGTTGTTTCTTCCATGTGGTGTTTTTAGGTGAGGTTCTCAAGCCTGGGTTTATGTTGTTCTGGAGCTAAAGTACACTGTGGCCCCACTTGAGACTTATATCAGGTGAGAAAAATAGTTCCAGCGATGTAACTGGTGTAATTATACTACAAACTAGATAAATTTAGTGGTGTTTTTTATAATCCAGGCAAGGTTTTGTGTTGCTTAGTTTCTATATCACTTACCAGATCTGTTCATATTACTACGGGAGCAGGACTAGCTGCCATCAAAACTGAGTTAAAACTGAAGGCAATTACCCAAATCCTCTCTTCCCCATTGCTCGCTCTCTCTATATTTAATCCCCACATATCCCGTTTGTTTGTGCAAATTCGATTTACGTGGTGTTTCGCAAAAAATCCAAGCAGCTGTTCTCATGTTTTGTTTTGTACTCCTTTAACGTTATTGTTGAACATATATGATAAAGTAAAAGCAAGTTGTTTTCTCAACAAATTTAGGTAGTGGTTGCCAATCCTATATAACTATATTGCACCTAATCGTGGAGAATTTTTATAGCTGCCTCACATTTCTCTTCACTAGAAACATTTGTATATGCTGATTGTATATATGCCATTTAACAATTATCTAAATACATAAGGAGTGTAGGCTGCTACCACCAGAGAGAGATGAAGCTGAACTTCCCGCCCGCCCGCAGGCTATTAGATTTAATTCTGTGTGCTATGAATGAAGAATTCTGTGTGGTATGTTCTCATTTGTCTCTATTTTTTATTCAGATGTCTTATGCAAGACGATAAAGTTCTATAGAAGATTAGGCCATAATCTTGATGTCTTACAGAGGTAATGGTTAGAGATTTTTTCAGATCTGAACCGTAGTGCAAGCTAGGGGTTGTTGAGTTTGTTAGTTGTGTTATATATGGCAGCAGGTTGGCATATTGGATTCGGTGGTGGGCGAAATGTTTGACCTGAAACACTGGGAGAACATTGATGGCCTGCTAAGTTTTACTACCAGTAGCATCTGATTATTATCACATTGATCTAAGTGTTTTTTTACAGAGATGGAATTGTTTCTTTGTTCTTACTATAAGGCATAAACTAGCAGAAATAAGGACAAGGACGAGATGGCACTTCGTCCAATTTTGTGGCAGCCAACAGTGAGTTGTTTTTCTGCGCAGGGATATATTTGGAAATGTATACGAGTGAAAGCCTAGGTCTTAGTATTTTACATATAATTCATGGACCTATGATATTCCGAAGAAGAATGTTGTATAGCCTGTTCTTGAGATTTAATGTTTGAGGGTCTTAAAGCTTTTATTTGCCATTCAGATATTATGTTTCTACTAATCTTTGTGTGTGTTGCTTCAAACCTGGACTCCTGAAGCATGAATGAGCAGCTGATCTGACTTTTACTATTATTAGGTAGTTCAGTTGTAGTGTACTTCTGAGTTTGGCATATAGGACTTGATGTTAGCGTGTATTGCTCCCAAAGCTGTTATAGATAACTCTAGGACTCTTCTAGCCATGAATAAGCAGCCTGTCTGCTTTTCAAAGCCACACATACTTTTCGATTTGGCACACAAGACATTAGCTCTCTAGAGTTCGCACCCTTGCTATATTTTCTTAAAATAGTAGACTCGATCGATTATTGTGTGGGTGACGGTAAGGCCTGAACTGTATGCCTTTCTCAGTTCATTGTCAGATGAAAAAATAGCAAAATCTACTTAAGCTTCTTATTTCCATGCCGCGATGATGCCCATAATGCGAATAAATTTTGACAGAAAATTCACGTGTACATCCGGATATGTGCGCTCACCAAGTTTTGGCAAAAAAGGCTTTTCTTGTGAGTTGTGTAAAAAAGGAAAAAATGTGTATATATCTACAAGAGCCAAAACATCACCTTCCTTTTGTTGTTCCTTCCTTATTTTTGCTACTTTGGACAGATTCATATGTCGCCTATGTTCTGTAGTATGGATTCTATCCGGATTTCTGTTGCCTATGTTATGTAATATGTCTATCCATTAAAAGTTAGTTATGTGCCCTATAATTCCGATTACTTACATCACCCTGGCTTGCCTGCCCTGCTGCCTCCTTGTCGCTCATGTGCGTGTATGGCCGACCATGCTGCAACGTCACTCTCCTACTCGACTCGGACGTCCTCTTCCACGCCATCTCACGCGTGCCAAGAAGCACCTTCCAGTTTGCACCCGCACGCGTACGACCACCACACAACGTGCTATCATCCTATACTGCAAGCACACACATCAGACTTGCTGACGAGCCCTCTGTTCGCCTCCATGACAAGCTTCCCTGACAACTCCTCGATCTGGTCGTTCTTAACGCCGTGTTCTCTGTCGACCTGCAGCATGACTTGATCCTCCTCAATCTCTGCCCCTCTCTAGCGCAACGTCCTTCCTCGTCCCGTCCGCATCCACACTGTCCCGTTCCGATGGCCCGCACATCGCAGTCACCAGCTCTGCCTCGACCTCACACGCATCTTCTTCATGCTCGTTTTCTCCTCCTTGCCCCAACAACATGTGTTTGCGCCTGTGCACGCTTGCCGCAGCAGCTCCGTCTCTGCATGGTCACCGTCGCCTAGCCCGCCGAATGGATTCTCTCGATCTTTATCTCTAATGCCATACTCCACTCTACTCTGCCCCCCCCCCCCCCCCCCCCCAGTTCATGCACGATCTTCACGTATCAGTTTTAATTTCCATGCACCACATATATGGTACTCTGCATGGCAAGTTCAAATCAGCTGGCTTGTTTTACATCTTGAGTTTTGATCCAGCCTGCTAGTTGGGCTGATTTAATTGAGCATGCATCCTCTTATGAAGAACGTCAACGTTGTTGCTCATTTGGTTCGTTCCATCTTGTTTCAGTCACAGGTCGTTAGTTCGAATCCTAGGTAGGCAAACTTAAGCCCTCTTATAGTCACTGACATGTGGGTCCTTCTTGCAATACCTTGGCCCTGTTGTCATCCCCTCGGGTTATGTATCTCATGGTGAGAAATGTTTACACATCTTTTCTATTATTTAGAAATTCCAAAAAAATATGTTTGCTTGTATAAATTATATATTTTATATGAAACTTTACCAGAAAAATGCATAGAACATGAATATGCTATTCATACATCTGATTGCATCATTCATATAATTTGGTGGTAGTTTTTTATCAACACCTAATAGTAACATATGGAGGAAATGGTATATGCTATATCTATTACTAGATCATGTAGGCGCGTGTTGTTGCACCCATCCATAAGGGCTATAGTATATCAGGGATTGACAAAAATATGCTTAGAATTCAATTGAGAACTTTAATATTGCATAAACGGAAAAAACACAAGTAGTCAACCTCATATTAAAAACAACAATACAGATAAACATGTGAGGGCACGCAATATAGTCCCATGAAAACCAAAAGAACCCATATGAAACTCTCACCGACTGCTAATAATGTTTTTACATCCAATAGACTCATGTATTGGGTGTAATAGTCTTCTACATTACGGGAAGGAGTACCATAGTAAACATACACAACCAATTTTTTTTTTAGAATCGCCATCAGCTATTTGTTCCATAGACGACAACGTTGACGTTGAACAAGCTCAACCAAAAAAGTTCACAGCTGCATAATTATGTAGAAGATCAGGGATGAGGGTAAGGAGTGGATTTTAGCCGGTGCTAAGAATCTAACGGAACTTGTAGGCTGACCTTTTCTCTTCCCCGGGATCTCTATCCCCTAGTTTCTTTTTTCTTTTTTTGATCTAGTCAACCCGTTGTTTGCTCATCCTTTATCAATATAAGGCAAAGCTTTTTTGCCCCATTTCAAAAAATAATAAACTAAGCTTCATGGGGGCATAAGCGTGCTGCTTTATTTCCTTCTCGCTAGGTGAAGCACAGATTGGATCCTTGGAGGTGTGAGATGGCTTCTTTCATCTCCCTGAACAAGTGAAAACATGAAGAGTGTTGTTCCTGTTCACTGAGCCAAGAACTCCGGCTATGAATGGGTAACTGACATTCATATACTACCTGCATTCCACTACAACAAACTATCAAACATCATACCAGCAACATCAAATTTTGCGGCTATCAAAATCACCATCAGTATTAAGTTTAATCCACTCAATTTCAGGTCGTTTCCATTTAACATCTTCAGTTACTGTGGCACGACAACTATTGTCTATAAACCCAGTTATTTTATCCGACTCATCAACAAGCTTCATGGACCTCCCAGGCTACTTCTCCATGATTATATATATATATATATATATATATATATATATATATATATATATATATATATATATATAAACCCTATTCAGCACCCAGGGTGCAGAATGGTTATTTTGCACCCCACATATTTTTATGTTCTCACAGTCAGAAATATATGTTTTGTATAGTAATAATTATGTTCATATTCAACACAAACATAAAAAAATTGACATAAAAATACATTTTATGAGTCATTATAGTGTAAAAAATATAGAAAATACGTATTTTATGTCGTATTTTTATACGACATGTAAACATTTTTTTACGATATGTCTAAATTTTCTTATGTTCTTCTTAACTTGCGAGGTAAGAGAAAATTTACATGACGTAAAAATTATTTACGATTTAAAAGACAGAGGGTGGGTGAAGAATAACCATTCTACACCCTGAATGTCAAATAGCGCCACTCTCTCTATATATATATATAGGCTGCCTAGGGTGGCAGCAGAGCACCCCCATCCAGCCATCAGATCAGCCCTATAGTGCATTTCCACCGTTCATCTAATTAACGTCGTCAGTTACGTTTTCCCACGGGGCCACCACGGTACTCGCCCTCTCTCTCCATTTTCCCCCACCCGCTTCCCTTATCCACACAGCCATCCCCTTATCCCCACCATCTAGGCATCCACCAAGCTCCCCTGCCATCGGCCGGCGTCGGCCAACGATCCCTCGACTTACTGCGAACCAGCCGACGTCCCCGTCCCACGAAGGCGTGGTCTTCCTGTCGAGCAATGGAGGCGGCAACTCCGCCCGCCGGGCATCATGCTCCGAGCATCGGTTAGAGGAGGCAAGGCCGACGGGCCTCAGATCAAACGAGAAGTGACGGGGCCGGGGCTGGGGCAGGGTGCGCGGCGCACTGGGAAGGCCGAGAAAGGGTGGCGCACTATGGATGCCGTCAAGAGGTGCGGGCGGACGGCGCAGCCACCTTCGGGCATGCAGGTGGAGGCGCGTGACGCCGCCGACCGTCCGGGATGCAGCACGTCTTCGTCTACCAGGCCAAGCCAGATCCCGCAACACCTTCCGCGCTCGCCTCGCCGTATGGTTCCTGGTGGGGGAGGCTCCGCCCTCCATGCTCGCCTCACCTTCCGGTTCCTTGTGGGGTATGTTGGTGAGGTCGTGGCCGGCCGGGCACAGGCGTGGTGTAGCCCGCTTGCAGCTAGGAGAGTGGGCCCGATCTAGGCCCTGGCCCCTGGGCCTCTCCGCCAGTGGGTCACTGCATCTGCGCGGCAGCGGTCGGGATTGCCGGCGCCAGCAGCTAGATATGTGGTGGCGTGGCTCCCTCTTCCTCGAAGCACCTCTCCGTCGGCACATACCTCGCGTACGTGAGGGCAGCCTGTGCTCACCCAGCATGTTGATGGATATGTGATTTGCGGTTAATTATTTCCTGGCGATATTTCCTTTACGTTTCCTTTCTTTTCTATTTTTGAGCCGCACTTGGAAGTTTCTTCTCGATCTTTGTTAGATCGTGGAGTTGCTGTGTGATTAGATACATGGATTTGAGGTTGGATTTGCTTGATGCTTCCGTCAGATGGATAGTTGATTTATTTTTGATGATTCTGTAAAATTTGGAGCTAGCCTAATAAATTTCTGTCTACAAAAAATGCTAGTAGGATTTGCAAATTCACTTGAGGATTTCATGGTGACCACACTGATGCTAAGTTCTTTTCTCTTTCCTTCTGCAAGTTTTTTTCTAGAGCCTCACTGTGAGGTAGATTACTACTCATAATCGACTCCGCTTGTCATCTGTAATTGACTCCACTTTTCCATAAGTACCACTCAGCATCTGTTTCCGTAAATTGCAGAGTTTCGGTGCTATCGGTGTTACGATGGACCTGCTATTTTGAACCCTACAGGCAAAATTTCGGGTACGATGGTCCTACCAGTCTCTTTTGTAGTTTCTTCCTTTTCTTCTGCAATTTGGTGCTTTTGACCATGGATGCATCTGTTTAAGATTTTTTTCTTTTGATTACGGTAGACGGACGTCAAGTGGAGCAAACGGAAGCACAAATCACCATACCACATCCAACGGATCTAAGTGGGTGCACAGTGGCCACCGCGCCACCGCGGGCAGCAAATCCGCGTCTATATATATATAGAGAGAAATCCTTCTTACTCCCAGGTGTAACTACACTCACGTTTCATATACTACCTTACGAAAGTATTTGTAATACTTTATCTATTTGAGTATGTTCATATACTATATCTAAGATATTTCCAAATAAATTTGGTGAAAATTGCAAGTGCACTCATAGTTTGCATTATATATATAAAATACCAATATATTTATACGTAAAAAAAAGTATGTGAAAAAAAATTACATACTACCAAAAAATAGTAGATATACTAGCTAAATATTCTTATATACTCTATACTACATGACATACTCTCTTATACGATTCAAAAAATATGGAAGTAGTGCGCGAAGCTGAATTTCTGCAAATATATAATAGCTTAGATGTCAGCTTTTAATTTTTGTTGTATGAACTTGAAATATCCTTGGTATACTAAGATGCCATCAGCTCTAGATGCTATATGAAGCCAGCAAAATGAAGTTAACATAGTTATAGACAAAAAATAGGGATGGTCTTCATATTGCTTGTCATTTAGGATTTACAAGACAACTAAAAGATTCATATCATGCATTTTCAAAACTGTATAGATTGTACCAACAAATGTTAGTTTGACTACATGACAATTGCAGAAATGATGGATGGTATAGCAAGCGAAAAGAACTAAACAAACAAATCATTGCACGACAAAAGATATGTGTTGATGATGAAACTTTCAGCTTTCTTATTCAGATGTTACATACTGATAAGAGTAAAGTTGCAAATCTAAGTTTAGTTTCTAATTATGTGCACATCTCAAAACATAAAGAAAACAGAACTAAGAGTCATGAGCCGTAGATTCCTTGATATAATTTCAGCAAGTGAACACTGTAATGATATTATTAAACCTGGAACCGACGGATTTGTGGTAAATTTGTTACAAGGGACATTCTAAGAAAAATGAACACAATAAGCAACTTCTCTTATCTGGAAGTAAAAGCATGATACATGTGTATGCTTGTTTTGGAACATATCTGATTGAGTCTTTCAGAATTCTAATTCTCTTTGGTTCTGCTATTTATACTGGAGGATCTCCATAAGGAATCACACAAATGTATCCGCAACATATGTTAATTCTCTCCATTCGGGTTTTGGAACATATTTGATTGAGTCTTTCATGCTCTATTCATATTCATGAAAAAACAATCTGGAAGTAAACTCAATAAGGAATTCTAATTCTCTCCATCCGGGTTTTGAAACATATCTGACCGAGTCATTCATGCTCTGTTCATATTCATCAAAATACGTATCTAACTTCGAGCAATTTAAAATAAATGGCATGAAGTAATTCCAGGTCTAGCAATGGCAAGCACGACAAGCAGACATATACATGAAAACTAATGATACATGCATACATATATGAAAGAAATAGACAAGGTAATCTAAGAAATGACCTGACCACCAGCCGTTGCAGATACTGAGGCGAAGAACCCTACAATTATAAATCCGACCAGACTCCAAGATTTAACTGGATGAAATGAGCGGAACCGGGATAAACACAACCTGTAGAAAATTGACTTTAGAATTTAGAAACGGCTACGATTGCTTTGTGGAAATGGGGATTTTTTGCAGGAGAGTAGATCAACCTAGCAGAACACCACTGGACCTGGAGGTTATGCTCTAGCAAGAAGGGGTATGAAGAGAGGTTGACCCAACACGAGAATTTATAGGACATGAGAGGCATGTCCGGATATGTACAGTGACCTACCATCAGCAGTCGCTGCCTGCGATTTGAGCACTATGAAAGCCATTAAGGCTTTGCAGGAACCCTAAGAGTTTTTTTATATTGTTTAAAATTATAAGGGATATCTTATTTATTAGTCTCTCTCGTCCAATGCATGTTCTTATTTTTCTCACTTCTCTCATGCATGTAAAACTATTGGTGCATATACATATTAATGAGAGAGAGTTATGAAGTATCCTCGTATTAGCAATTTGGCCCTTAAGACTAATAATCCTAAACAGAGGTAGTACAAATTAACAATGGGATGCAATCACATGAGCGACACATCAGATGGGGAGGCGCGCTCGCTATCGTATCAGTTCACCACCATCAATGAGCGACGCATCAGCTGGGGAGGTGTGCACCCTGCCGCGTCAGCTGCCGAGGAGATCATGCCCCCTCCATCGACCGGTCACGTCCGATCGGAGGCATAGGTTGCACGCGGTCGTTCCCCTTGCCACATCGGGTGGATTGATTTGTGGAGCTCGCCACAATGCGGGGCTTCTCCTCTGGTTATTTTTTCCTGTTGAAAGGAATCGGCGCTGCTAGCAGAGACGATTCGGCTAGTTGGGCTGTAGGCTTCGTACAGGCCCCAATCAACCACGTGCTTAGGATTTGTTTTACAGAGAAGCGTCGCATAGGGACATCCGGCCTACACTGGATCCGACGAACGGGGATGACTACGTCATGAAAATGGACTTGACTCTAGACACCGATGTCCTGAGAGAGCTCATACGTGGCTCAGTTATAATATCCCTAATTCGCCTTCCATTTAAACTTGTAGTCGATTATCTATGCCATGATTTCTATGATAATGAACATTTAATTTGATGTTTAAAAAACAATATGAATCATATCTTAAGTTTTGGATACATCATATAGTCTGACGGTAAATTAGAGGTAACAAACTTTTCACCCTTTAGAAATTCGCCAAAGAGACCTCCTTGTTGTGTATCTCTGTATTTCTCCTTGAGATGTTTTTAGTAAAATAATGGAAACCCCATGAAAAAATCATGTATTGTTAAGTAAAAAGATTGAATGAGGTAAAGAAAAAAAGCAAAAAGGAGCGGTAGTATGATTTGTTGCAATTCGCTAAAAACTCTAGGTTTGATCATATATTTCTTCTTCACCTTGAATATTAAGGAACTATCTGATACATTGCAAATGTATCTATAATTTTTGATGTTCCATGCTTGGTTTATCTACTTTCTTGTGTTTTGTCCACACTTTGGAGTACTTTTCATAATGATTTTTTGGACTAATCTATTAACAAGAGCCACAGTGTCAGCTGCCTGTTTTCTGTTGTTTTTGGTTCCAGGAAAGTCAGAAAATGAATATTCTTAGAATTGGACGGGACAAAAGCCAAAGTCATTATTTTACCGAGGGATACTTGGAGCCAGAATACGAGACGGAGAGGGGCTGGGGCCTGGCCACACCACCTGACCGCGCGACCAGGCCTAACCCGCGCCAGGGGGTGGTCTGGCCGCCCCAGGCACCCCCTCGGCCTCTTCTTCCGCCTATATATTGCCTCTGATACGGAAATCCTAAGTACCCGATCAAAATTCCATGAAAGAGTCTGTAGCCGCCGTCATCTCCATCCCTAGATCGGGAGGGATCTGAAGCTCTTCCCGGCACCCTGCCGGAGAGGGGAATTCACCCTGTAGGCCTTCTTCATCATCATGCAAGCCTCTGGTGTGATGCGTGAGTAGTTCATCTCTGGACTACGGGTCCATGTAGTAGCTAGATGGCTGGTTCTCCTCCTTTGTGCTTTCATGTCTAGATCTTGTGAGCTCCGTTCATGATCAAGATCATCTATTTGTAATCTATACATGTTGTGTTTGCGGGGATCCGATGGATATTAAGATGCTATTTCAGATTGATTATTGATTCTATCATGTCTTTGTTATTTGTGATCTTGCATGCTTTCCATTGTTAGTAGCTATCTTGGCCAAGTAGATGCTAGCAACTCCAAGAGTTAGTATTTATGCTCGATAGTGGGTTCATGCCTCTGGTAATCTGGGGAAGTGACAGAAATCTCTAAGGTACTAGATGTGTTGTTGCTACTAGGGAGAAAACAACAATCCTTTGTTCATAGAACAATCGTATTGTTTACTTTACACACAATTCGTAATACAATAATTTGTTGCTTGCAACTTAATGCTGGAGGGGGTTCGGATGATAAACTGAAGGTGGATTATTAGTCACAGATGCAGTTGGATGATGGTCTATATATAATATTGTAATGCCCAATCGAATCTCAAAGGAGTCAAGATGATTATTATATGCGTGTATGCTTTCTCGATGTTTGTCAATTGCCCCGTTGTAATTTGTTCACCCAGCATGTTATCTATCTTAAGGAGAGCCACCTCTAGTGAACTATGGACCCCGGTCCTTTCTTTTACATTCAATCTACAAACTATTTACACCTTTGTGTTTACTTTCTGCAAACTATTACTTCCTTCCATTCGATACGTTTAATCCTTTGTTTTCAGCAAAACTAGTGAGATTGACAACCTCATCGCAAGTTGGGGGCAAAGTTTGGTGGTTGTGTTGTGCAGGTCTCCACGTTGCTGCTGGCACCGGTAGTGCGCCCTGCCAACGTTCAGCTAGCTACACCTCTGGGGTGTTTCCTTGCTCCTACTGGATTGATAACCTTGGTTTCATACTGAGGGAAAACTTGCTCTTGTGCTCATCATACCTTCCTCTTGGGGTTCCCCAACGAGCTCGATATATTTCGGGTCATCAACAACTTTTTTTGGCGCTGTTGTCAGGGAGTCAAGGACATCTTCACAAGGGGAGTCCCTCATAACCAATATCTTTACTTTATTATTTTTGTTTTGCTTTGTTTGCTTGTTTCTTTATCAAAAACACACAAAAAATTAGTTTTACAAGTTTGCTTTCTTTATCAAAAACACAAAAAAATTAAGTCTCCTTTAGTTGTTACCTCTTCCTTAGCTCACCATGTTGATCCCTAAATTCTCCCTGAAAGACCTTTCAATAGGTAGTGGTTCAATAATTGGAAAAGATAATATTGAACAATTCTTTAATCATGTTAGTAAACATGAGGATATTGAGGGTAGATCCCTTGCAGAACTTGCTCCAAACTATGAGGTTGCTGCATCTTCTTTAGTTCACATGTTGGAAGCTATGTTTGTTAACCTTAACCCCTTAATGCAAGTAATGTTTCTTAAACTTAAAGAAATTGATGACTCTGAGAAGAGAGATTTTATTCTTGAAACTTTGCTTAAGGAATTCTATGATGTTGCCAAGGAAGCTAGAAAAGTCTTTGAATGTTTCAATATGCTAGGCTCATGTGTAGATGTTGTTGGTACACGAGAAAATATGAACAAAACTGAACCTAATGGGGAGGAAACTAAGATACCAATACCCTTTAAACTGGTAGCAATACATGAAGCCATAGAAAAGAATCTTGATTGGATTGTTCCTGAAAACCCTTTTGATGAAAATAGTGAACCTAAGAGCATTGAGAGAGGATCCTCTAGAACTTATTTGGATGATATACCTTGCCTTGTTGAAGATATTTCTGGTATTGATCTTAATGCTTCTTCATTTGAGAACACTTGATTCTTTTTGCTTCTTATGCCTAACTTAAAGGCATTAAAGAAAAGTACTTATTGGGAGATAACCCAAAAGTTTTAGATGAGTCTTGGAAGTTATTACTTCAGTAATAACCGCTCCTTATCCTTTTTATTTGCTTTTTGTGCCAAGAGTAACCTCTAATGAGAGAGAAGTAATGATTGGGAAAGTTGATGTCCCGAAACAGATTTCTGTGCTTCACCGTAAAACTTCGTGTAAAATCTCTGCATGTCCTTTTGAGGCATGAATTTTTGTGCTTCTGCCCCAAGTTGTTATCTAACTTTCATTAGTTCAACACTTTTTTATTTGAGCAACAGAAGGTCTTCTAAAAAATTCGTCTTTACTTGCTGGTCTGTTTTGACAGATTTCTGCCATTTTCTGCATTTGCTTCTTGTTGGTTCCTTTTTAAGTTCTTTTGGGGAATTGAGCTTTTTGAGGGAAGTACTGCAGTAGCTATTGTTTTAATGTAAGTTTTATTGGTGTTATAACTGAACCTAAAGACTTATTATCTTGAGTGCACTAATGTTGCTAATAAAGATTGTGTGAAGTTTTGTATGAAGGAAAAATTTCAGGTGTATGGAAGGAATGAGTAATGAGATGAAGGATGGACTAAAGCTCAAGCTTGGGGATGCCACGTGTGTCACCCCAAGAAATATCCAAGAAGTACGAGCGTTAAAGCTTGGGGATGCCCAAGGCATCCCCCTCTTCATCAATAAAAATCCCAGGTTTCTTCCAAACGCTTCATTTTTATTGTTTCATGCACAGTTGTGTTGTTCTTGGAGCGTCTTCTTTTTCATTTTCGTTTTGGTTTTTCGTTTGCTTGGTTTTCTTAGTTTGCTGAATAGATTGGTTGGACCCCCTCTTTCATACATTGGTTTTCAAATAGTTTGGTTTGGTTTGGAAAAGAGTAGGAAAGTTCATGCTTAAGTGGTAAAGAGAGCTTGTTTTTGACTGTGGCCTATGCTTTGTCATGCCATGCTTGATATTGCTTTGGCTTTATGCTTAGTATTATTTGTTGTAGCATGACTTGTTATAAACAATTGAAATTGCTTAATGTGCCTTGGATGAATCATGCGTTGTTTTAGCATATTAAAGCATAGTATTGTGGTATTCTCCTTTGATGCTTTATTTGGGTTGACTTGGCGCATGCTCACACCATGTTATGACTATATCAAGTCACCATAGCCTTTATGATCCTTTAGTTTTCAACTTGTAGTATCACTTTATGCTTTGATCAATGATGTTTTGTCGCTCTACATGATTATGGCCATTATTGCTCTCTTAGTTTGTCGCTCCCAGTCTTTTGCTAGCCTCCATAACCAAGTATGAGTTCCACTCATGTATCCAACTCCCTAAACCAAGTTATTCCAAAGAGTCCACCATACATACCTACTAAAAATATGCTATTCCAAGTATATTCATGCTTTTGTTTACCTTCCAAATTAAACTTGTTATGAGAAAACTAGTGATTAAAGCTCTGATACATTGCAAATGTATCTATAATTTTTGATGTTCCATGCTTGGTTTTCTACTTTCTTGTGTTTTGTCCACACTTTGGAGTACTTCTCATAATGATTTATTGGACTAACCTATTAACAAGAGCCACAATGCCAACTGCCTGTTTTCTGCTGTTTTTGGTTCCAGGAAAGTCAGAAAATGAATATTCTTAGAATTGGACGGGACAAAAGCCGAAGTCATTATTTTACCGAGGGACACTTGGAGCCAGAATATGAGATGGAGATGGGCTGGGGCCTGGCCACACCACCTGGCCACGCGGCCAGGCCTGGCCCATGCCAGGGGGTGGTCTGGCCGCCCTAGGCACCCCCTCGGCCTCTCCTTCTGCCTATATATTGCCTCTAATACGGAAACCCTAAGTACTCGATCAAAATTCCACGAAAGAGTCTGTAGCTGCCGTCATCTCCATCCCTAGATCGGGAGGGATCTGAAGCTCTTCCCGGCACCCTGTCGAAGAGGGGAATTCACCCTGGAGGCCTTCTTCATCATCATGCAAGCCTCTGGTGTGATGCGTGAGTAGTTCATCTCTGGACTACGGGTCCATGTAGTAGCTAGATGACTGGTTCTCCTCCTTTGTGCTTTCATGTCTAGATCTTGTGAGCTCCGTTCATGATCAAGATAATCTATTTGTAATCCATACATGTTGTGTTTGCGGGGATCCGATGGATATTGAGATGCTATTTCAGATTGATTATTGATTCTACCATGTCTTTGTTATTTGTGATCTTGCATGCTTTCCGTTGTTAGTAGCTATCTTGGCCAAGTAGATGCTAGCAACTCCAAGAGTTAGTATTTATGCTCGATAGTGGGTTCATGCCTCTGGTAATCTGGGGAAGTGACAGAAATCTCTAAGGTACTAGATGTGATGTTGCTACTAGGGAGAAAACAACAATCCTTTGTTCATAGAACAATCGTATTGTTTACTTTACACGCAATTCATAATGCAATAATCTGTTGCTTGCAACTTAATGCTGGAGGGGGTTCAGATGATAACCTGAAGGTGGATTATTAGTCATAGATGCAGTTGGATGGCGGTCTATGTATAATGTTGTAATGCCCAATCGAATCTCCAAGGAGTCAAGATGATTAGTATATGCTTGTATGCTTTCTCGATGTTTGTCAATTGCCCTGCTGTAATTTGTTCACCCAGCATGTTATCTATCTTAAGGAGAGCCACCTCTAGTGAACTATGGACCCCGGTCCTTTCTTTTACATTCAATCTACAAACTGTTTACTTCTTTGTGTTTACTTTCTGCAAACTATTACTTCCTTCCATTCGATACGTTTAATCCTTTGTTTTTAGCAAAACCGGTGAGATTGACAACCTCATCGCAAGTTGGGGGCAAAGTTCTATGGTTGTTTTGTGTAGGTCTCCATGTTGCTGCTGGCACCGGTAGTGCGCTCTACCAACGTTCAGCTAGCTACACCTCTGGTGTGTTTCCTTGCTCCTACTGGATTGATAACCTTGGTTTATACTGAGGGAAAACTTGCTGCTGTGCTCATCATACCTTCCTCTTGGGGTTCCCCAACAAGCTCGATATATTTTGGGCCATCAGTATCCCAAAGATCACAACAAGGGTTACATTGCAGTCACTAATCTAGATACAATAGTTGTTCAAGAAAAACAAGAAAGAAAAAAGGGATAATCTTTTAGATTATGGATTGCAAGAAACATGCAGTTTTGTAAAAAATGTCGAAAAAAGCAAGTAAAATTATTTTATGGAGCAACATTTTATGGGTAAATAAAATTGTTCTATATAAAAAGCAACCTAGGATTTAAGTTTATAAAAAAACTATGTATGGATTATGGAACATCTCGTACTATAAAAACAATGAGAAAACTAACACAAAACATGGACAAAAGAAACATAGCTTAGTGCATTTTGTGACTGAGAGTAAGCAACTAGCACATGAACTTTAAGCAACTGCATAGTTGTAAAAAACAACTTCACAAATTATGGGATATAGGCAAACTTCTCCGATTCAAAATTATTTATTGGAGAAACTTCTTATGGGATCTAATCAATCAGGAAATAGTGGGAAAGCAACTTATTCTATATAAAAAGCAATGTAGGCTTCAATTTTATACAAAAATTGTATATGGATTATGAACCACATTGTACTATAAAAATAGTGAGAAAAACAAAACACAAAAACATAGAAAAAAGCATAGCTTCAATTATTTGTGTGACTGAGCCTAAGCAACTAATGGATGAACTTTAAGAAAACTGCATAATTGTAAAAAGCTGTATTGGGGATAGGTACACTTACCATCATGTGAAAAACACAACAACATATAGACTTCTTGTTTCCTAGGGCGTTGAAAGAAGGCTTGTTCTGGTCCACCACAAACTGGTAGATGTTTGCCTTGGGGAGGAAGTCAACATCATGACAATCATGACAACAGGAAAGCATCGTGGACTGAATTTTAGACCAGTTGTGGGCGTAAGGAAGTAGTTGAAAGAAACTACGTCCCAATCTCGAACACACCTAGCCTATGATGCCTCACCCATGTCCTTGATAATCTTGCACCATTTTTTAGTTCAGGAGTAAAGGGCAAAGGTGTTCGATCTTTCGATGAGATGGTGATAGTTGATTTAGGTGGAGTTCGGGCTTGACAATCCGACTACACGTGCAAGCATGAGCGCCAATGCAATCTCTAGGCCAATCTCCTGGAGGTTACCGATCTTGCAGAAGCACGATCAGCCTGACTAGCGAGGGTCTTAATTCCTACCTGAAATTGAGAACAAGTGAGAACTAATATTGCAATCAAGATATTGCGGATAAAGATGAAAGCTTTATTGAATAAGGTGGGATCCTAAATAGGTGCGAAGTACAGGAGGTCTCTGTGACACTCAAGCCCTGGCAAAGTTGCAATGGTGGCTAACTTTTAGTCTAAACAAAATCCGAGTCTAAAGTGACGGCTATGGGGGGTATTTAAGGAGGAAAAGGTGGGGTTTCGGCCAGCCATAGGTATGGTCACTGAATCAAACCCTAAAAGGACTTTCCCCTCAAATACGGACTCTAAAAAGTATCTAATAATATTCCTGCAAAAATAACATGGGCCTGGCCCAAAATAAAGGTGACGCGGCACCATATTAAGCTATGAACGAATCTATGAAGTAATATTCTTGAATATTTTGTCCAAGACTTCAATCTTCATTATGGTGGCTTCAAAGTTCTGAAATCTCCACTTGTGGCGTTCTCTTCAATACTCATATGCTTGCCGCCATCTCCATGCATGATTATGCTCCAATGCGTGTCCTTCTCGTCCATGCTAGGTCCATCATTCCTAAGAGTAACAAACACATCTGATTTAGGTAGCATCATATTCTCATGTATATGAGGAGTAGTTCCAAGAAACGAAAGTACCTGATAGTTAAGTTGTTTGGTACTAGCTCGAGTGATAGGTCCTTGTATTTGTGTAGTTGTAGGTATAGCGGGTGTATCAATAGATGGGATGCCCACATCATGCTCCCCTTCTTGAATTGAAGTCGTCATCGACACAATCTCATCTTCCTCACTAAAGTAAGGCTTCAAATCTGCAATGTTTAATGTAGGACTAACCGTACCAAAATCTGCAGGTAGCTCAATTTTATATGCATTATCATTTATTTTCTCTAACACCTTAAAAAGACCAGCAACACATGGCATTAACTTAGACTTGCACAAATCAAGGAAACGATCTTTGTGCAAATGCAACCAAACAAGATCACCAACATCAAACACAACATGTGTTCTCCCTCTATCCCCATCAAGTTTATATTTAGCATTCATGCGTTCTATGTTGTCTTTAGTAGTCTCATGTAATTTTAATATCATTTTAGCATGTTGTGTAGCATCCAAATTATTTTGCACCAACGAAGGTAATGGCAATAAATCAATAGGTGCACGAGGAACAAAACCATACACAATCTCAAATAGGCACATCTTTGTGGTAGAATGCAGCAAACGATTATAAGAAAATTCAATATGATGTAAACACTTCCACAATTTTAAGTTCTTCTTTAAAATAGCCCGCAAAAAAGTAGACAAAGTTCTATTGACTATTCAGTTTGTCCATCAATTTGGGGATGACATGTAGTACAAAACAACAATTTTATCCCCAACTTAGCCCATAAACATCTCCAAAAGTGGCTAAGAAATTTAGTATCACGATCAAAAACAATAGTATTTGGCACACCATGTAAACGAACAATTTCACGAAAGAACAAATCAGCAATATGCGAAGCATCATCAGTCTTGTGACAAGGAATAAAATGTGACATCTTAGAAAACCGATCCACAACAACAAAAATGCTATCCCTCCCCTTCTGTTTACGATGCAATCCCAAAACAATGTCCATAGAAATATCCTCCCAAGGGACACTAGGAACAGGAAGAGGCATATATAAACCGTGTGGATTAAGGCGAGACTTAGCTTTTTGACTAGTGCAGAGTGCCACAAATCTCTCAACATATCGACGCATGCGTGGCCAAAAGAAGTGCACAGCAAGAACATACTCCGTCTTCTTTACACCAAAGTGACCCATCAGTCCTCCTCCATGCGCCTCCTGTAACTACAAAAGACGAACAAAACTATCTGGGATGCATAGTTTGTTAGTGCAGAACACAAATCCATCATTGAAGACAAATTTGTTCCATGTTCTACCATCTCTACAATTCTGCAACACATCTTTAAATTCAACATCATACACATATTGTTCCTTAATAGTTTCCAATCCAAATATTTTGAACTCAAGTTGAGATAACAAAGTATAACGGCGCGACAAAGCATCAGCAATAACATTATCTTTACCCTTTTTGTGTTTGATAACATAAGGAAAAGACTCAATAAATTCAACCCACTTCGCATGGCGATGATTTAGCTTAGCTTGACTACGAATATGCTTCAAAAATTCATTATCAGAATGTATAACAAATTCTTTAGGCCATAAATAATGTTGCCAAGTTTCTAATGTCCGAATAAGCGCATATAATTCCTTATCATAAGTAGAATAGTTTAGATTAGCCCCACTCAATTTCTCACTAGAGTATGCAACAGGTTTGCCCTCTTATAATAACACACCTCCCAAACCAATTCCACTAGCATCACATTCAAGCTCAAAAGTCTTAGAAAAATTAGGAAGTTGGAGTAATGGAGCATGTGTTAACTTATCTTTCAATATCATGAAGGCTTGTTGTTGTTCAATGCTCCAAACAAAGGGCACATCCCTCTTTGTAAGATCATTCAGTGGCGCAGCAATTGATCCAAAATCTTTGACAAAACGCCTATAAAAACCAGCGAGGCTAAGAAAACTCCTCACTTGTGTCACCATCTTAGGCTGCGGCCAATTCTCAATTGGTTCAATCTTGGCTGGATCCACTTCAATACCCTATGATGTAACAACATACCCAAGAAATGCAACTCGATCGGTGCAAAATGTGCACTTCTCAAGATTACCAAACAAACATGTATCGCGTAAAGCATTGAAAACAACACGTAAATGTTCCAAATGATCCTCTAAAGATTTTCTATAAATCAGAATATCATCAAAGTAGACTACCACAAAACATCAAATGAAAGCACGTAAAACTTCGTTCATTAATCTCATGAATGTGCTGGGTGCATTAGTTAAACCAAAAGGCATTACTAACCACTCATATAAACCAAACTTAGTTTTAAATGTTGTTTTCCATTAATATCCCAATTTCATACGAATCTATTGGTAACCACTATGCAAATCAACTTTAGAAAACATGGTAGAGCCACTCAATTCATCAAGCATATCATCTAAACGTGGAATAGGATGACGGTAATGAATAGTAATATTATTGATAGCTCTATAATCAGTACACATGCGCGAAGAACCATCTTTCTTATGTACCAAAATAATCGGAACATCACAAGGACTAAGGGACTCATGAATGTGATCTCTGTCAAGTAGTTCCTGAATTTGGGATTGTATCTCCTTTGTCTCCTCAGGATTGGTCCTATATGGCGCACTGTTGGGCAACGTGGCACTAGGAATTAAAACAATTTGGTGCTCAATTCCTCTAATAGGAGGTAGTCCTAGTGGCATCTCAGCTAGAAAAATGTCCACATATTCCTGCAAAAGGTTAGCAACAGCAGGTGGCAAAGAAGGAGGCATATCCTCAAATGAAAACAAAACCTCTTTGCAGATAATTGCATAACATTGAGTATTGTGCACATCTATTTCAGCAATATAATTTTATTTGCAAGCATACATGGACCCTTCAAACGAATTTAAGTAGCATGTTTAGAATCAGATTTAATGGTCTTTGGTGATGCAAAATCTTCAGCAACAATTTGATTATCACTTTTGTGTTTCTCCTCGGTTTTAGCTCTACTAGCTCTAGCAAGATCATCTTTTAAGAGGAGTCATAGGTGTGAGACCAATTTTCTTCCCATCATGTATAAAAGAATAGTGATTAGTTTTACCATTATGAATAGATTCTCTATCAAATTGCCAAGGTCTACCAAGTAACAAAGGATAAGCTTGCATGGGCATAACATCACAATCAACAAAATCAGAATATGTACCAATAGTAAAATGCACGCGTACCATTCTTGTGACCTTGATCTTACGAGAACTCTCAAACCATTGGATGTAATATGAATGTGTGTGTTGTCTTGTTGGAAGAGCAAGCTTCTCTACCATGTCAACACTAGCCAGATTATTACAACTCCCTCCATCAATAATGATCTGTATAGCTCTTTCTTTGACAATGCCTCGTGTTTGGAATAGGTTGTGGCATTGATCATGCTCAGTTTTTCTCAATTGCACACTCAAAACACATTGTGCAACTAAGATCTTGTATTGATCAGCAGTTTCAGCTCCCATTACTTTCATCTCCTCATCAGAATCAGAATTATCCCCATCACGAGGAGAAATAAGAGATATTGTATCTTCATCCAAGTCACTTGCTGAATCATATTCACCATCATCACGCACCATCATAACACGCTGTGTTGTGCACATCCTATCAATATGACCATATCCCCAGCATTTGCACCATTGTATATCCTTCGTCTTGCTTGTGGAAGCCACAAAAGAATAACTACGAGCAGGGACATTGGATGATGGCAGTGGAGCAACCGAAGGAGTTCTTGATGACGGCATGGTGGCTTTGGACGTGGTAGGTTCTGGTGGCGTGCCATACGAGGAAGGCGATGATTGTCGGTATGTCCACGACGATGTACGACCTGCAGAATTGTTAGATCTTCTCCAAGGTGGTTGATGATCCTGCACTTCACGTTCAGCTTTGCAAGCAAGATGAAACAAATGAGTAATGGTGCGATATTCCTTATAGTCTAAGATGTTTTGAATCTCCTTATTTAAACCAAGAAAGAAACGAGCCATCATTTGTTTTGTATTTTCAATAATACCAGTACGAACCATCCCAGTTTGTAATTCCTGATAATATTCTTCTACAGGATTTTTACCTTGTTCTAAATGAGTCATTTTCTTTAGCAAATCGCGTTGATAAGTTGGTGGTACAAAATGAACTCGCATAGCAGTTTTTAAAGCAGTCCAAGTGTCGTCGGATTGATGACAAGTACGCCATGAGGGGGTCCTCGAGGCATGCGGAAGAGAGGGGTGTGAGACATACGATATTCTGGGACGGTGAGCACACAAGTTTACCTAGGTTCGAATCCGCCGGCTTTGGACGGATCCTACTCTTGCTAGCAAGCCAATAATATGGCAGAGCCGGAATATGGGTTACAAGGGTTTTTCCTGTGCGAGTTGAGATTGTAGACTATTGTGGGGTTATGTTATATCCTAAAGGCTCTCCCTAGGACGACTTATATAGATATCCAGCATAGGGTTTACAGGAGAGATCTATCCGGCTATGACTAAGAGTCGGTTATAAAGTACATCTTAAACTACAAGTAACACTACAGGCCTATGTCGGTAAGTCTTCTGGGCCTTCCCGTAGCCGGACTAGACTCCGTCTCTTCTCCCTGACTGGGCCGCCCGTGAAGCAAAGCTCTAACCCGAAGTGGGCCACCCTGGTCAGCGAGGCACAGTGAGGATACCCGGAAAGTATATCCCTAACAATAGCCCCCGGAATCCTCCAAGATCCAGAGTCGGATTTCATCATCATCTAGCTTGATCTTCGGCTTGCAGAATCTTGAAGGGTTCCTGAAACTTCAAAAGAAAGGATAGGATCCGAGTCTCAAAACGAGTCGGACCCATGAATACATTATTCGGGTTTCCAGCTTAAAACTCAAACTTAAGCCGGAACTTAGTCTCTGATGTAACCTGACATCAGTCAAGGTCAAGTCATGTCACTGCCAGACATTCCTGACAACACGACCGTTGGTGGGTCCGCTGCATGCGGAACTGAGGCATCGTTTTAATGCGTGCGTGGAGATCGAGGAGGCATAATCCTCGCGAGGAAGTTACCCATCTCCTTCCATGATGCATGGCATGGTTACTGTTCACTTTGCACGAATCTTGGCACAGGTAAAGGATATAAGGGGTCTAGATTTCTCCTTCCTCCTTACCAGCACCATTGCCTTCTCCTTCTCCTTGACGTTTCCTATGAAAAGCTCCTCTTCCTCCCCAAATCACACAGCGTTGCCCATCCCAGGTCACCGGTGAGCAGAAAATGGCTAGTGCGAAGATTTGATATTCCTATTTAGCACTTTTGGCTTTATTTTGTTGTGCCTGAAATTTTACATAAGCACATTTTGTTTTGCCTACACTTATCACTTATCTGGCTTTCCGCCTCGTCCCTTTCATGATCCGGCCAACCTTCCACACGGAAACTCTGTCGAGCAATGGAGCTCAATTGCTAAACCAGTTTAAACTTGGAAATAGAGCCGGCTTTCAGTACCAACAATTCACTACTCGGAAAATGCCCGCATCCGGCAACCAGATAAAGAACCCAAGTATAGAATACATTTTTTAGATTTATACCCGAAGGTAGCATTTTTAGAATCGGAAATCTAACCAGAACAAACATGAGCATAAAGTACTTTCAAGTATTCTGGGATTTTCTATTGTGACATGATCATTCGGAAATAAGATAGTAATATAAAACTTCTCAGAAAAATTTGAGGCAACCAATACTTTATTTCTCATTGAACATGTACACATATATGATTACAAAGAAAGAAATTTTAAGAATAAAAGGGACATAGCTGAGCAATATTCCATAGTCTGTCTAGTTCTTCCGGGTCTGTACTGCCTCCAGCTCTCTTTCTTTTCTTAGTAGCAGGTCTTACTTTGACTGGCCGCATATCAGTTAGATAGTAAGAACCATTGTGCAATACTCGGCTAACTAAAAAGGGCCCTTCCCACACTGGGGAAAGTTTGTGCTTTCTTTTCTGCACAAGCCGAAGAACCAAATCGCCCTTACTAAAAGACCGGTTTTTGACTCTCGGGCTATGATACTTGCGTAACTTCTGCTGATAGGCTGTTGATATCATCTTAGCAACAACGCGAACTTCTTCGATTAAATCGAGATCATTTTGTCGAGAAATTTCGGCATCCTCTTCAATATATGCAGCAATGTGGGAGAAGTATGAATCAAATCGCTAGGAAGAACTGCTTCTGCGTCATAGACCAAGAAGAAAGGTGTGTATCTGGTTGACCTGTTTGGAGTTGTTCTCAAGCTCCATATTACAGACGGTGCTTTGAGTCTTGGTTTGAGGCCTTATAGGATTAAACCATTTGCTCTTTCAACTTGTCCATTAGCCTGTGGATGTGCGACTGACGCAATGTCAAGCCAGATATTCTGTTCATCGTAGAATTCAGCAAGTTCTCCCATAGAAAAATTACTCCCATTGTCCATAATAATGCTATACGGATAATCATATCGGATTATAACATCCTCAACAAATCTTCTAGCTGTTGCTCCATCACAACTTGTGAAGGGTTTAGCCTCAATTCATTTCGTGAATTTATCCACCATCACCAAGAGGTGAGTAAATCCACTTGGAGCCCGTTTAAACGGTCCTACTTGTCAAGCCCCCAGACCGCGAAGGGCCATGTTAGAGGTATTGTTCATAACTGATCAGCCGGAACATGAGATTGTTTAGCGTATTTTTGGCAGCCTTTGCACATCTTGACCAGCCGTTCGGCATCTGCCTTAGCTGTAAGCCAGAAAAATCCGTGTGTGAAAGCTTTTGCCACTAAAGATTTGGCTATAGCGTGATGACCGCATTCGCCTTCATGGATTTCCCTTAAGATTTCCACTCCTTCTTCCGGAGATACACAGCGCTGAAAAACCCTAGACACACTCTGCTTATAGAGCTCACCACTTATGATAGTATAGGTTTTTGCTCGTCGGACGATCTGCTGGCTCAGAACCTCGTCTTCGGGTAATTTTCTGAATACCAAGTAATCAAGGTAGGGTGGAGTCCAGCTGGGTATCATAGCCAGGACTGCCACTAAAGCTGAGTCGGATTTGGTCAGATATTCCTCGTCAACTCCTTTTATAGAAGGAACTTTGAGGTGCTCCAAAAAATGCCATCCGGGACCTTTTTCCGCGCAGAGCCTATATGAGATAATGCATCTGCTTCCTCATTTTCTGTTCGATGGATGTGTTGAACTTTAAACCCTTTGAACATTTTAGCTAGTTCATCCATGACAGCTCTATATGCCGCCATGTGTTGGTTTGTGTTACAAATATCCGACATTTGTTGAGCAACAAGATCCGAATCCCCATAGCACATTAATCGTCGGATGCCGATATCCTTAGCAATCCAGATTCCATGCAGTAGTGCTTCATATTTGGCAATGTTATTTGTTGCCGTGAAGTGGATCTTCAACACATAGAAAATTTTATCTCCTTGGGGTGATTTGAGCACCACGCCAGCCCCCGAGCACCCGAGCGCCTTAGACCCATCAAAATGCAAGGTCCAGTATTCCGACTCTGGGTGGGTCATATTTTATGTTGTCTCTGTCCAATCAGTGATAAAATCAGCCAGAATTTGGGATTTGATTGTTATACGAGGTTTATAGTCAATGTCGAAAGCCAAAAGCTCTATGCCCCATTTTGCGACACGTCATGTAGCATCATTGTTGTTGATTATGTCTCTCATGGGAGTTGTGTTCACCATGGTAATTAGGTGTTCCTGAAAGTAATGCCATAGCTTCTGGGATGCAAAGAACACATCGTAAGCCAACTTTTGATAGTTCGGATACTGCTTCTTTGATTCAGTTAGGACTTTGCTGAGGTAGTAAGTCGGACGCTACACCAGGTGTTCCTGTTTTTTCCTCTGGTCTTTCCACCACCATGACGACACTGATGACCATGTTTGTCGCAGCGAGATAGAGCAACATCAGTTCATGAGGTTTCGGTGCTGCAAGGATAGGAGCGGACGAGAGTACTGCTTTCAGGTCTTGTAGTGCAGCTTCAGCTTCATCGGTCCAAATGAACTTTTTGGTCTTTTTCAGGAGCTTGTAGAGTGGTGTGGCTCGTTCACCGAGCCGGCTTACAAACCAACTGACGGCAGCAATGCAACCAGTTAGTCTTTGAACATCCTTCAGGCGAGTTTGCCTGGAAATGTTGAGGATAGCTTTTATTTTGTCGTGGTTCACCTCTATGCCTCATTGAGACACAATGAAACCTAACAATTTACCGGCTGGTATTCCAAAGAAGCACTTCTTTGGATTAAGCATTATATTATATTTGCATAGATTGGCGAATGTTTCCTCCAAGTTGGAAATTAGGGTTTCCTTCTTTTTGGACATCACCGCAATGTCGTCCACGTATGCACGTACATTGCGTCCGATTTGGTCGTGGAGGCAACGCTGCATAGTGCGCTAGTAGGTAGCTCCTGCGTTCTTGAGCCCAAAGGGCATCATAACAAAATAGAAGGTTCCAAAGGGGGTTATGGATGAAGTTTTGACTTTATCTGATTCCTTCATCTGAATTTGGTGATAACCGGAATATGGATCGAGAAAACATAGGAGTTTCGAGCCTGCCGTAGAATCGATAACTTGATCAATTCTAGGCAGAGCGAATGGATCTTTGGGACAAGCCTTGTTCAAGGCAGTATAATCAACACACATCCTTAAATCAGTGGTGTCCTTTTTAGGGACCATTATAGGATTGGCCGACCACTCAGTGTGGATGACCTCTTCTATGAATCCGGCTAACTCGAGCCGAGCTAATTCCTTAGCTATTGCCTTTCGCTTTTCATCGCTGAAACGTCGTAAAGACTGTTTGATGGGTTTAGCGTTTGGGTGTACATTTAGAGAGTGCTTGGCAAGTTCCCTAGGTACTCCGGTCATGTCAGATGGCTGCCATGCGAAGATATCTTGATTTGCTTGGAGGACCTTGACGAGCGCGCTTTCCTATGCGCGGTCTAAACCTACACCTATCTAGGTCATCTTGGAGGGGTCATCATCCTTCAACGGTGTTGTCTTCGTCTCTTTCGATGCTTTGAACTCTGGAGTCGGATTTGTAACCTCTTTCTTCATCGCGGGCATCTCGGACGGGTCAATGGTCTTCTTGATCTCCTGGTACTCCTGGGCGTGCAGCACAGCTTCAGCAAAGGTAGCATTTCCGTCCTCGCACTCTCGCGCTTTCTTAGGGTCTCCCCTGATGGTGATCACGCCTTTGGGACCTGGAATTTTCATCATATTGTAAATCTAACATAGACGAGCCACAAAAGCCCACTAAGCCGGTCGTCCGAATATAGCGTGGTAGGCACTCTTGAACAGGACCACTTCGAAGGAAAGTGCTTCCATCCGGTAGTTCTTTGGAGTTCCAAAGATAACATCCAAAGTGATCTCTCCCAGAGAATTTGCTTGTCTTCCTGGGACAACTCCGTGAAAGATCACAGAGCTGTGATTCAGTTGTGTCTCTGAGATTCGCATCCTACATAGCGTTTTGACATATAGAATATTGATGCTACTACCACCGTCCATGAGAGTCTTGGAGAAACCATAGCCATCAATAAGTGGATTGACGACTAAGGCGTATTTTCCTCGCCTGTGCAACTTAGGCGGATGATCAGCATGGTCTAAGGTGATTGTCACTTCCGACCAGTCCAAGAATTGTGGGACAGCCGGAACTGTTGCATTGAGCTCATGCAATACTTCTTTCTTGACCTTAGCTGGTTGAGACCCAAGGAAAGTGATGTAATAGTATTTTTTCATTGGGAAGTTCTTCTTTCCATCCGACTTGGGATTTGAAGCCTCTGCTTCCTCCATGTCGGAATCTTCCTTGGTCTCTCTTTCTTTTTCGAGATTCTTCTTTCCCTTCTTCCGCTTAGCCCTGTAGCCAGCGGTATCGTCCTTCTTGATGTCGTCATTGAAACGACACTTGGCATTTGTATGGGACGAACCCCGTTGGCATCTAAGTGATGCACACACGGGTTATTGGCAATGTCGGTCCAAGAGTAGGTTTTGCCAGGCTGCTGGTCTCCTCTACCATGGACCCTTGACGTCCCACGACCACATCCACGGCCGCCGTCGCGCCCTCCTTGTCCTCTAGACCTGAAAGTAGTAGTGACCACCACTGTTTCCACGTTGGGTTTTTCTTCTGAGGTATTTTTGCGCTTCTGAGCTTGTTGCTTTGGTTATTTTGCCAACTGTGGCACAGCTAGGACATTTAGTAATCCTTCTGCATTGTTGTTGGCGTCTGCATACTTGCTCGTTGTATCTATCATCTCTCCCAAATCATTGACCTTGTCGCACTTCAAGCAATGCGTAGTAGACCAATTGGGAGTCCTGCAATGAAAGCTTCAATCGCAGTTTGATCATTTACTCCTTCACAGGAGTTCTTGGTTCGATCCATCATCCGAGGTAATCTCAGCAAGTTTCTCCGGCTTTCTGGGTGCAACACTATAGGTCTCAGGGCCTCCGATATATGCCTTCGAAATTCTGAAAGAACGTGCTTTGCATGTCATACCAGTTGTGAATGGTATTCTCCGGAAGTTCATTAAGCCAGGATCGTGCCGTCTTCCGTAGCATAAGTGGGAGATACCGGGTCGAGACCAAGCTATTTCCTCCTTTAGCGATGCAGCAGGCCTAGAAAAAATCATGGAGCCAAGTATCTGGCCGAGCCACACTGTCGTAGGCCTAAATGTGCCTTGAGATAGCAAATCCTTCCGGGAAATGTGTTTGTCGAATGCGCGGTCCAAAGCATTTTGGACCCACATAGATATCATCATTCTCGTAGCGCAGCGCCTCTATGTTAGAATTGATCCGGTGTCTCGCATCACTTGGTGACAGAGAACACCGTCTTGGTTGTTAGCTATGGCTGCGGTGCCTTGGAGCCGGACTTCTGCTTCTACCACCTCCTCCACCATGACGCCCTCCTTGGCCTCCTTGCGGGCCGTTCTGACGGCTGCTTGGTGGAGAGGGTGGCGCAGGTGGATTGTTTCCGGCTGATCACTGGCCTCCATCTCGAGCGTCATTATTCCGTCTCCGAGGAGGGTCTTGACTACGACGAGCCCCCTGCCGGCTTGACTCGGCATGGTGTCCGTCCTTCCTTCGTCCGTTGTTTCCCTCATTGTAATGAGATCTAGCTGGACGGCTTGTACATCTAGGAGGTGGCATATTTTGACGGTCCTCCTCCCGATGTTGCTCTTTGTCATCTTCCCTGCGATTGTTCGACTCTCGCCAGGAGGATGCCTTGGAACTAGTTCAGCAACTGCATCTCGCTCTGCGGTTGGAGCAACGTTTCCCTAGTCACGTGCGGTTCTGTGCCATTGTGTAACACCCCAGTTTTAGCTAATCTAATATTTATGGTTGTTTTTGCATTCATGAGTATCATCCCTTAAAATGCATGCAAAATAAATAAAGCAAAACCCTAATCTTCCCCTCTTTTCAAAATGAATTCAAAATGGTTCTTGTATTTTGAAAAGATCAAAAGTGTGGATCCCAAATAGTATAAAGGGGTCCCTGCATTATTTTGGAGTTTACAAATGTTCTAGTATTTTTTGAAATGAGCCAAAACAGTTTTGAATTTAGAAATACAAACAGAAAATGAAAACAGAATAAGTAAAAAGGTTGTTTTAAGAAAAAAAATAGAGGCAGAGATCAACCAGGCTGAGCCTAGCTCCATCTCTCTGCTTGCCTCCCTCGCACACGCAGCAGTTAGCCGCCGCCTAGCCGAAGCACAGCAGAGGCCCATCCCAACTTACCAGTTTGTTGTCGTCTTCCTCAGGCAGACACACAGCTCGGTGTCGCCGGCGCTGCCGTCGATCCCCGCCAGCTTCTTCTGGTTGTCCGCCGAGCTCCGGGGGTGGATAAGGCCGCCACGACAACGTCTCCTTCGCCCTCATCCACTTCTCCTCTCCCTAGAGACCTCCCTCTCTCGTTTCTCTGCAATCCCTCGAAACCCTAGCTTCGGCCACCACGTACTGCTGCCGCCTCCGGCCTCCCCTCGCCCAACCGAGCACACCCAGAGCTTCGCCGTGCTGCAAAACTTCACCATGCCAAAGGAATCGAGGCCGCGCATCACCAATCAACCCTATCGAGCTCGTCTCCCCGAAGTCCGGCTGTCGTGTCCGCCACCGATTCCGGCCGTGTCCAACCTCCTCCGGCCTCGACGATACCACCAACACCACCGTGGTGAGAACCCGATGCTTAGGCACCTCCTCCTTTTCCCCCTCTCGCTCTTTGTCATCATCCCCACGAGCACCTGCCGACGCTGACGCTGCTCGCCACTGAACTCCTCACTCCGGCGACCAATCCTTAGCGGTGCCGCCCGTATTAGGCTTCCTGCATTATTCTCGCTCGAACGCACCCTTCCGTGCAGCCCAGTGATCCCCCTAGCATTGCCAACCACCACCGCCTGGCCGTTCTCCGGCGAGCCTACGTGGCGCCACCGTGGTGTCGACGTGGTGCCGTGGTTCGTCAGTGTGGCACACTGACGTGGACCGGACCCATCTGTCTGTGTCTGAGGCTAGCCCAACCCACGGTGTAAAAAGTATCCGGTGCATATGCTGATGTCAGCCTTGCGCAATAATTCATTTAAAGTGGTTTAATTAATTTCAGAAATTGTTTAAATCTTATAAAATCAATATCTAATTATTTATAAATCAGAAAAATATGTATAATATATCAAAATGTTCAGAAAAATGAGATATTTACAATAGCATCAAAATCATGCATTGTTCAGTAACTTTAATTACAAGTTTAATTAGAGAACTAAATCAACCCTCACAGGTGTTCCGGGGTTTCCCCTGTTCTAGGGTTTGCGACCCTCGGACCCTGTTTAGAATGGTCAAGCATGCTTTAGGGTTACATTTCAACTCTATTCAACTTGTCATATCATCATATTTGCTTGAGAATTGCATCGATGTCATGTGTTGATTGTTGTTCCCCCTTTCTTTTTGGTGTTTGCTTCTTCCCGGTAGAATACGATATCGAGATCGAGATCGAAGACCGAGATTAACACCATCGAAGATCAACGAACAATATTTGCCCAACTATAATCAAGTCAAGCACAAGGCTTCCGAAGATCTTCTTATCTGGGTATCAACAAACAAGGCAAGCATAGCCCCACCATTATACAATCCTATGATTTCGAAATTATTTCATTCTTGCCATGATGCATACGATTCTACTGTGGTCTTTTATCGATAGATAGAGTATCCTATCTGTTGCATTACTCCCTTTGAGCTTAAATTACCTGATCCACTTCTCCTAGCATAACTAGGTTTGGCTTGTGTGCATTGCTAGAGCTTATATCTGTGTCTTGCTTAGCCATGCTTAGCTATCAGTGTTGGTTCATCCAGATGATGTACCAAATGCAGAGAATCTAGTATGACAAGAGAACAAGGTATACTGATGAGGTAAGATCAGTGGTAAAGGTTAAATATGCTAAGGCTTGTATGGGAGGCCACGGTGGGATGTGGTTTTTCTAGTCCCATGCTCGCCACCATTAGGACCCGAGTTCTTGCCCTCGGAACCAAGATGAGCATACAGCCACACGGGGCCTAGAAAACCTCACGAGCAACTAACTTGCCTAGTAGATTCCATGAGTCACATAGTTCGGCGTTCCATTCGACATATGCATAGAAAACGTTTTAAAAGATTTGGCGGGTGAAGGTGCATCATAACAGGTAGGTAAGCGTGGCCGAGGTTGCTTGGGGTAGATGGCGCCCCTGGTAAACCAACCTCGACTCACATCTCTAGGGACCGGCTTCGGGATTTGACCTGTTATGGTGGAACCCTCCTTAGGGCGTGACTCATGGTCTCGGCGAAAGCAAGGTAAAGGTCGTGTCTAACCACCCGCTGTCAGCCTTCCAAGGAAGAGGGCTAATAGCTTGGCATTAAGAGTCGGTTGGTACGTGTGGGTAAAGTTGTACACCCCTGCAGGGTTAAATCTTTTTGAAAATCCGTGTCCACGGTTATGGACGACTTGGGAATGAACGTGGGATCATAGAGAACTATAACCTAATCGTAAAACTTGGCAACTAATGTTTGTTAAGGGTGCTTCCTCCTGGGTACGAGGGGGTGATCCTAGTTGTGAGATGAGGATTACTTTGGTGGATATCAAGATGATGATCAATTCTTCGGAGATGTCGCTCTCTTATCCCCTTTTAAAATATTCTGATTAGACGAGCTTCTTCTCTCCCTCTTGTTTTACAAACAAAGATGGCTTTATGCAAAATAACCCCACCAGCCATAAGTCTTGTGGAGTACACCATGTACTCACCCTTGCTTTGTTGATACTTTCAGAGTAAGTGTTCCCTGATGACGAGTTCTGTACTACATCGACACCGACGAGTAGCTTGGGGTTCCCGGCCGGCAGCTTGGAATCTATGGGCCGGGACATCATCATTATGCTTCAGGCCTCTTAGGCCATTTGTTAAGTTTTCTATACTTAATAGCACAATTTGCCTTCCGTTGTTTGATTTTTGTGGTTAGTGACCTTTGCTTGTAATATTTTGGTTCTTTGCTCAGTTATGAGCTTGCTGTAATAATTTTTGTGTCGCAGGGTTACTATTGTGTACCGATTTCTCACTGGATATCCTCGAGGTCTAGGTTAAGCTTATGTCGGGCAAAAGGTCTGTATTTTTTTAACCCTGATCCCGGGGGTGTCATAGTTCTTGGTATCAGAGCAGTACCGACCGTAGGAAAACCTTGCTACTGGTCGATGTTGAGTCTAGTGCTTGTGAAAACTATTTCAAAGATGAAAAGTATTTCCGAAAACTCTAGTATGCTTATTTTTCTCCTTATCTGGTATCGCTCTAACTCTAGGTCATCTTATCTTGTGTTGAATTTGAAAGGTTTTGATATCTCTTCTAGTCTTTCAAAACTTAGGTGCCTTCCAGACCGGTCGTTTCTCCGCCAGTTGACCTAGTGTTGAGTTCTCTAGAGTTGCGTGTATTGTGAATTTCTTGTGTCCCCTTGCTCTGCATTAGCTGAGAGATTCCTTTCCATCATGATCTCTCTATCTTATGGACCCACAATGTTATATTGAAGGATCCATAGTGTTCTGTGCCTCCTTTTTGTTTGTTTGGGTACTTCAAAAGTTCTTTCTTCTCTTGGAAGCTACCTCGTGATTGCTACCTTGCAGTGTACGGTGTGTCACTCAAGTAGTAGTTACTTCTTTCTCAGGTTTTAACCCTTGGACTTGAACCGAAGATCCCGGATTGTACTAGATTCTGGTGTTGTGAATCTTGTACATGAAGCTGATCTTTAAACCACGATTCATTCCTTTGACCCCCGTCGTTAATGTTAAAACATTACCTCAGTATGGCTGGTACTACCATTCTAGCCTTCAAGCTTGTGGTTATTGTCGCTACTAAATCATGACAAATAAGGACTTCCCCTACCACTAGATATGGCAGATGTTCTTTAATGGAACCAAATAGATCATGACAAGAGTACTCCTCATGAGTCTCACATCTATAATCGTGACACTGCCACACCCTCCCTTCTATGCATTAGTTTTTGGAAGAATGTTAATCTATGCATCCACATCTCGGGATTCTATCCTGAGAATGTTTCTTTTCCCCTTGTTGTTTCCGACCTTTGTCTATTAGTTGGTAGCCAAGTAGTAATTTGCATTGGTGTCTTCTGATGCAAGATACTCTTGTGGTCCGTCATGACAAACCATTTCGGGATGTCAGGAGAAACAAATTCCAGTACCTTGTCATTTCTAAGACCAGGTCAAAGTGTTGTAGTCCGTAGATCAAGAGGCATGATTAGCTTCTATCTGTTCTACCTTAAAGTATCACACTCTTTCATACCAAGAGGTCGTGCTGAGTTTCATGATCCCTTAATGAAGTGATACTCTTACACATACTTACCCACCCTTCTTCCGAGTTTTCATGCTCGTGAATGATGCGTGTGCGTAATAATGTGGTCATCTGTGATTCTTAGCAATTCGTATTGCTTTGAACTCCAAGGACGTTTATGTCATTCTTAGATTGATTTGTTAACCCTATCTCTACACAAAGGATGATTGTGCTACCAAGTCCGTTACTCTAGTACACTCTCCTCGGTCAAAGAGTTAGGCTTGTGCCAAAGCTCTGAGACTACGTCTTCTTGTCTTACCAAGCATGTTTTCTCTCGAACTAAGTGACATATCGGTGGTTCGTGATATTCTAGATGTCTTTCTAGAAGTATTTCCATGTTGCCACATGACTGTGTTGTCAAGTTCTTGAGCAAGCTAGTTCTCTGAACTGCTCCTGTCTCCAAGGATCTGTACTGGATACCCCTGAACTAGTTGGTTGAGCTTAAACAACTTGGAGAGTTGTAAGACACAAGTTCTATCCGACTTAGCTTATCTTAAAGGGATGTCTAGTTCTGCTGTGCTGAAGAAAGATAGTATCTCCTTCGTGGATATGATATCTTCCCCCACCTTTGATTTGATTTGGGTTATCGTCAAATGAAACTCAGTTCCAAGGACTATCTTGATGATGTTGCTACTCGTGATGTTTCACTTGAGTACATCTTCATGTTCTTTGGTCTGACCAATATTCTGCTTTGTTCATACAACATATGAGTTCATCCAAATGGAGTATCTCGATAAGTTTGTTGTCGATCCCATCGACAATATCCTTATTTTCTCCATGTCAGACTAGATTCATATGGAACATTTGGCATTAATGTTGGAAAACTTCTGAGAACCTTCTTCGTGTCACCTCGAAGAATGTGTTCTGGATGTTAGAAGTAACCTTCTCCAATTCACGTGTAATTGTTGAAAGATGTCGCCATGGATTCGAGTAGAGTCATCTATGTTTCCTTATGGACACTTGTGTTTCATTGCAAGTACTTGATGTATGACCAGTTGTCTTTTGACAAGTTGCTAATACATAGTCTAGCAATCTAGCTCAGTCTACCAGATCTTAACACTGTAATCCATGTCTTGAGAATCCAGTAACTTTACCTTCTTGGTAAATGTTGCAAACTTTCTATTCGGACATGCTGAGTCTAAAGTATCTTTACACCTAAACAAATATGAATCTCAAGCAGATATATGGTTGGTGTTCCTCAAGGTTTTGACATAGGTTTCTATGCAAGTCCGACATGATTGATGTAATGGTTGACACAACTAGTCTGAAAGCCTATTGTCAAATTCTCTTGAATCAGCAAATAACAACCACTCTTCATGAGGCTTCTTCTATGATTTATTATAGGAGTTGTGCTTATGGATTCCTTTGTATCTGAAGTCCGACCTTTACTTGATGTCTGCTTTCTCGAACATTAAGGAGAACATTTAAAGTAGCGTTGTTAAATGTCTCTCGGTCGATCCTCCAGACCCTTTATGTTGGCAAGCTTCTTGTTGTGCTAAGTAATTGAAGTCTAAGAATGAAGTTTCTTTTTCCTTGTGTCATCAGGAATCTTCTTGTCTATTCATCTGGTGCTGTAAAGTGATATCACAATCTTTGGCAAAGATTTTGATAATCCCGGATGAATAAAGAGTTTCCTTCGTATCTCGACCATGTTTACAGAGTGACTATGATTTTGGTAAACATCAGTTCCTCTTGTTACATGTTCCTTGTGACTCTTTCGAGTCCCTGCCACAAAAACACCTTTCTGTCTTGACCTTCTGTTGAACGATGATACGTCCAAAACGTATCTACTTTCCCAAAAACTTTTGCTATTTTTTTTCCTCTAAACTTGTGTGATTCGGATACAACTAACACGGATAGACGCTGTTTTCAGCAGAATTACCTTGGTCTCTAGTTTTTGTGCAGAAAATCAACTATCAGGAAAAATCCCAGAAAATATGCCAAAAATCCTATTTCACCAGAAGACTCATGGAGCCAGAAGACGAGACGGAGTAGGGCCACAAGGGGCCCACACCACCTGGCCGCACGGGCCAGACCAGGTTGCGCCTGGGGGTGGTGTGGCCGCCTCGGCTGCCCCGTCAGCCTCCCTCTTCGCCTATAAGTTGCCTTCTGACCTAAAAACTCAAGGGGGTTCGACGTTTTTCCAGAAAGAGTTCCGCTTCGCTGCCACCACTAGATTCCGTGATTTGGAACCAGAAACTCCGTTCTGGCACCCTGTCGGGATGGGGAATTGGAGGAGATCATCGCCATCATCATCACCATCGCTTCTCCATCGACCATCCATGTTTCCCCCATCTATGAGTGAGTAAATACCCCTGTAGGCTATGGGGATGGTAGGGATTGGATGAGTTTGTTCATGTAATGGCATCGGATTGTTAGGGCATGGTGCCTAGTATCTACTATTAGTGCTTTTTGACTTTGTTGCAACTTGTTATGCTTAATGCTTGTCACTAGGACCCGAGTGCCATGATTCCATATCTGAACATGTTATTGATTCATTATGATAGTATTGTTTATGGTCTTACCTGCAAGTTGTATACACACGTTGTTGTCCGGAACCAAAGGCCCCGAAGTGACAGAAATCGGGATAATCGGAGGGAATGGCTTTGATGTGAGGATCACATGTGTTCACAGAGTGTTAATGCTTTGCTCCGGTACTCTATTAAAAGGATCACCTTAATTGACAGTAGTTCCCTTGAGGCCCCGCTGCAAACGGGTTGGCAGGACAAAACATGTTGTGCAAGTTCTCATTGCGAGCACGTATGACTATATATGGAACACATGCCTATGATTATTTAGTACTTGGATGCTTTATCTTATTTATCTGCAAATGCCCTATGTTCTGATTGCCATGTGAATTGTCTTGTCCATGCAACACCCGTCCATCCATCCTTATGCCTACCATGCTCTAATCCTACTGTTTACTGCAATTGTTATTTGTCGGGGGGATGACCTCCGGATACCCCAACCAGATAAGAAGTATGGAAGTCGAATCGCTTCTGGCTGGTCAAGCACAGCCGGACAAGGCAAGTCAGGCCGGCCACTGTGAGGTAGCCGGAGCAGTGAGAAGCAGCCGGCTACATCAGCATAGCTGGAACCAATCAAGAAGACAGGGCGACGTGCGGAACAGTGCGCGGTACGCCCTGTATGACGACAAGACTGGCAACTACTCGGCCATACCGAGGACTTTGCGGGGTTGACGCAGGAATAGTGGCCCGATGCTGACGACAGGCTTGCACGGCATTCACTGTGCCCACGACAACCATACCGCTCGTACTCTGATGGGACATGGTTGTACCGGGTCCTGTAGATGACTAGCTGGCTGGGACCCACCTGTGGGGCCCACCAGTCGGATTGGTCAGTGAGACTGTTGCCCCTCTGCCTATATAAGGAGAGGCAAGGCCTTAGTAGAAAGGGTTGGTCTCAGTGCATTTAAGGCAGTAGCTAGAGAATATAGCTCGAGGAGCACTTGTAGCTCATATATCGCCCATAGTCAGATCGGCAGGAGTAGGAGTTTTACCTCACCACGAGGGCTCCAAACCTGGGTACTTCCTGCGTCCAGCTACGCTTGCTTGTATCCAATCTTGCCTGCGGACGTCGTCGATAGCTTCCCTGCTAGTCCCCACACCTCTATCTAACCTTCTTAGGTACTGCCGTTCCCAACACAACGACAGTTGGCGCCCACCATGGGGCGGATGGCTTCAACCGGAGTCACGTTCTGCACGGGACCCTGCATTTCAGCCGGTAAGCGCGTGGCCTCCGGTCTGGTGCTCACGCTTGGCAAGTTCGACTGCGTCATTGACAACGCTTCCTGCTTCACCGGAACCACCTTCTCGGCGAACGGCTCCATCCTGCTTTTCGGCGACCTCCTCGTCTATGTCGCCACCATTCCGGAGCGGTTCCCTAGGGAGATCATCTCTGTTGCGGAGCTGCCGCATCCGGGCGGCAGCGCCTCCATCGCTTCATGTGGCGTCGAGGTCATGATGGACGGCTCCAGCTCCCACCCCCGCCAACCACGGGAGCGGGGCGCGGACGAGGGCAGAACCTCCGCGCCTCTGCAGCCTCGGAATCCGGTAGAGGAGGCCATTGATTGGCTCCTGACGCCAGTTAACCTCGAGGACAACCTGGGGGAGGCGGAAGCCAACTTCGCCATGGAGAGATAGATCCTCCTCCAGGAGGCCATGGAGCTGCGGCAAGCCGCAAGCAACTCGAGATCACCCGGTGCGAGTACGACCGCGCGCATGGCTTCACTCCGGCTACCGCAGAGCCGAGCCGGCGTGGCCAGGTGCGACGCCGGGGTGGCGAGCTGGGCGGAAGGATGGGAAAGGACGGGGAACCAGATCCCGTGCTCGCCCTTATTCGGCCCACCTACAGCACGCCCATCAAGAACCTACGCGTGGCGCGAGCCGCAACAGAAGAGTTGCCCAACCTAGAGGGCGAGGAGTGAGCCCGCCAGCACGCTCGCCTGCAGGAGCTCCTCCGAATCGCAGATGAGTAGGACGACGCCAACCGGCAGATGCAGGAGGACCCCAGCTACTCCAGGGGGAGCAAGCCGCCTGTCAACAGCAAGGGCGCGCCTCGCAACACCCAACAGGCATCCTCCCCTCAGCCGGCTAAGGCCCGCAGCAAGCGCCGCAGCTCTGGCAATAAGGGCCAGCCATACCAGGAGCAAACGGTGAACAGCAACCCACCGCCTCCCTCTCCACCAACTGGAGCACCAAGACCCGCCGGTTCCCGTCTCTCGGGCCGAGTGGGAGCGCCCAACCCGGATCATCCAGATGCCCGTGACCGCATCGAGCTCCTTGCTCAAGCGCGCGTCACGGAGGAAGAAGACTCCACCGGACCGGTTTGTTTCGGACCTCGCATCCAGAACGAGCCGTTTTCGGATACGTTCACCCTACCCAGGGACACCCCCAAGTACGATAGCAGCATGAAGCCGGAAGATTGGCTGACCGACTATGCTACGGCAGTCGGCATAGCCCATGGGAACAAGCGCACAGCTATGCGCTACGTCCCCCTTATGCTAACCGGGTCGACAAGGACATTGCTCAACAGCCTTGCGCCCAACAGCATCAACGCCTGGCCAGACTTCGAGAAGGTGTTCGTCCGCAACTTCAATGGCACGTACAAGCGTCCAAGACGCCCGCACGACCTGGCCTTGTGCGTCTAGGGCGACCGAGAGACCGACCGCGAGTACCTCGCCAAGTGGACGGAGCTGCACAACACGTGCGAGGGCATCCTGGAGAGCCAGGCCATTAGCTTCTTCATCGAGGGATGCCGAGAAGGCACCATGCTTCGCCACCGGCTACTGTGTGACGAGCCGAAAACCATGGCGGAGCTCATGACGGTTGCGGACCAGTACGCCACGGCGGATGTCGCCATGAAGAAACCCCTCCGAGTAAATGCTGACGGGCGTCCGACTCCTACGGAGTCGGCTCGCGACCGTCCGAGCAATCCGGTAAGAGAAGCCGGATCCTCTAGGCGCCACGACAACAACAACCTGTTCCATGGGGACTGCCAGGTCGGACAGCAGAAGCCCCGCTACCACGTGCGGCAGGTCAATGCCGTGGAAGGTGCGCCCGACGCACCGGCCAAAGATGCAAGAAGGCAGAAGTCGTGGCTCACCTTCGACCAAATGTTTGACGGCCCGTGCAAGTGGCATAGCGGTCCCTTCAAAGCGGCTATGCACACCACCCGGAATTGGAGCTGGACTCGCCAGCTAAAAGACCAGGGCAGCCATCAACGCCTCCCCCCCGCCCCCGCCTGGTGGATCACCACCACCGGCTAGGGGAGCCGGAAATGATGGTAACGGCGGCAACAACAACAACAATGGCTACCCCCAGCCGCACACCGCCTACCACATCTTCGAGACGGAGCTGGACAACAAGCATAGCCGTAAGCGACGCTCCAAAAAGGTCAACGCCATCGTCTCTCCGGTCCCCTAGTACCTGAAATGGTCGGAAACCCCCATCACCTGGAGCCGAGAAGACCAGCCGGAGCAGCTGTCGACTCCCGGGGCTACGCCATGGTACTCGACCCCCTCATCGTCTCCAACGCACGCACCTACCGTTTCTCTCGCGTCCTCATCGACGGAGGCAGCAGCCTCAACCTCCTCTACTGGTCTTCGCTAGAGAAGCTGGGCATTCGCGAATGCGACCTGCGCCCGACCACCACAACGTTCCACGGTGTGCTGCCAGGGCCGGCTTGCGCCCCGCTGGGTAAAATCCAGCTAGACGTCATCTTCGGGACCGAGGAGAACTTCCGCCGCGAACCGATCTGGTTCGAGGTGGTAAACCTAACGAGCTCCTACGACGCTCTCCTCGGGCGCCCCGCCCTCGCGAAATTCATGGCCGTCCCTCACTATGCATACCTCAAGACGAAGATGTCGGGACCCAACGGCGTGATCACTATCGCCGGCTTCTTCAGGCGGTCAATGGAGTGCGCCTCAGCCGGTTCCAAACTAGCAGAGGACCTCATCATAGCCGAGGAAAAGCCCGTGATCATGCGCAACATGGCCATGGCCCAGCAAGACATACCGGCTAGCAGCAAGCCGGCTGGAGAAGGAGCTTTTCAGCCGGCAAAGGAGACGAAGAGGATCCTGCTCGACCCCTCCGATCCGACCAAGTTCGTCACCATCGGTGCCAACTTGGACAGCAAATAGGAAGGCGCGCTCGTCGACTTCCTCTGTGAGAATCGGGACATCTTTGCATGGTCACCCAAGGACCTGCCAGGTGTACCGAGGGAGTTCGCCGAGCACTCACTTCATGTGCGGCCGGATGCCAAGCCGGTCAAGCAACCTCTGTGCCGGTTCACAGAGGAGAAGAGGAAGATTATCGGTGACGAGATCCGGCTCCTTGCAGCCGGGTTCATCATGGAAGTGTACCACCCAGACTGGCTGGTGAACCCAGTCCTGGTGTTGAAGAAGAACAAGACCTGGCGCATGTGTATCGACTACACCAGCCTGAACAAGGCATGCCCGAAAGATCTATTTGCATTGCCCCGTATCGATCAAGTCATCGATTCCACGGTCGGCTGTGATTTGTTGTCTTTTCTAGATTTCTATTCCGGTTAAAATCATATTCGGTTAAACCCGGTTGATTAGGTTAAGACATCATTTATCACCCCCTACGGGGCTTTCTGCTATGTAACCATGCCGTTCGGTCTGAAGAATGCAGGCGCTACCTATCAGCGGAGCATGCAGAAGTGCTTGCACTCGCAGGTCGGCGGAAACATGCACGTCTATGTGGACGATGTGGTCATCAAGACCAAGTAGAAGCGCACCCTCCTCGAAGATCTGGGAGAGACATTTGGCAACCTCCAGCAGTACCAGATGAAGCTGAACCCGGAGAAATGCGTCTTTGGAGTCCCATCCGGCCAGCTACTCAGTTTCCTCGTATTGCAGTGAGGGATCGAGGCGAATCCGGAGAAGATCGCGGCCATCGAGAGGATGCAGCCGCCCAGGAGCCTGCTTGGGGTCCAGAAATTCACCGGATGGCTCGCCTCCCTCAGCCGGTTCGTCAGCCGGTTGGGGGAGAAGGCACTCCCACTATACCAGCTAATGAAGAAGATGGACAAGTTCTCCTGGACCTCACAAGCCGACGCCGCCTTTCACGCCGCCTTTCACGCCGGTTCCGGATTCGGACCACTGGAGGATGCACTTCGAAGGATCGAAGATGCTCGGGGGCTTGGGAGCTGGCATCGTGCTCACCTTGCCCAAAGGAGACCGGCTGGAGTATGTCCTACAGATCCACTTCAAGGCCTCCAACAACGTAGCCGAATACGAGGCACTGGCGCATGGCCTCCGGCTAGCCAGAGAAATCGGTGTCAACCGGATCCTCTGCTTCGGCGATTCGGATCTGGTGGTGCAGCAGGTATCCGGAGAGTGGGACGCCCGCGACGCAAACATGGCTCTCTACCGATTCCACATATAGAAGCTCACCGCTTGCTTTGACGGGTGTGCATTCCATCACGTCCCTCGCGCCAACAACGAGGCAGCTGATTCGCTTGCATGAATCGGATCCACCAGGCAGGCGATCCCACCCGGGGTCTCCTTGGAGCACCTGCGCAAGCCTTCCATCAACCCATCCCCCGAGTCGGATTCCATTATATGGGCAGGGAGCGCTCCGATTGACGGAGCGGCAGACGCAGAGCTGGCGGAACCTCCAAAGAAGAAGTCCCGTGCCAGCTCCGGCAAGTCCGTACCCTCCGGCTCGCAAGACCCGGGGGCTGCCGACTCATCAAGTGGCTCGGGGACTGCCGTCCCGGGTACCCCATCCAGACGACCCCCCGACGTCCATCAACCGGAAAGCGGAAGCATCCTCGTCATCCGGGAAATATCATCCTAGGCGCAGCCCTTCATGAACTACATCACCAACGGGGAGCTTCTAGATGACGAGGTGGAGGCCCGGCAAATCCGGCGTCGCGCGCACATGTACACCATCATCAACAAGAAACTGTACAAGCGCAGCGCATCCGGCATTTTCCAAAGGTGTGTCGATGTGGACACAGGCTACCGGATACTCAAGGACATCCACCAGGGCGAGTGCGGGCACCACGCTTCATCAAGGGCAATAGTCGCCAAGGCGTTTCGCCATGGTTTCCATTGGCCCACCGCCCTCAAGGATGCCGAACAGCTAGTCCGCATTTGCAACGGGTGCCAGTGCTTCGGGCAGCTCAGGCATATGCCGACTTCGGTGCTCAAGACCATACCGATCACCTAGCCCTTTGCTGTTTGGGGCCTCGACATGGTCGGTCCCTTCAAACGGGCGCGCGTAGGCATGACCCATCTGCTGGTGGTAGTGGACAAATTTACAAAATGGATCGAGGCCAAGCCCATCCAGAAGCTGGACGGGGCGACAGTCGTCACCTTCTTCACCGACGTCATCAATCGGTTCGGCTACCCCAACAGCATCATCACCGACAACGGCACGAACTTCGCTAAGGGGGCCTTCGCCCGATTCTGCAGCAACAAGGGCATCCGGCTGGATCTCGCTTCCGTCGCGCACCCGCAGTCCAACGGGCAAGTCGAAAGGGCAAACGTCTTAATGCTAGCCGGGATCAAGCCACGCCTCATCGAGCCTTTGGAGCGATCGCCCGGATGCTGGATCGAGGAGCTTCCAGTTGTGCTATGGAGCCTCCGCACCACGCCGAATAGATCAACCGGCTACACCCCGTTCTTCCTGGTCTATGGATCGGAAGTCGTCCTCTCTGTGGATATTGAGTTCGACTCTCCACGCAAGCTCCTCTACGATGAAAAGGCCAACCAGGAGGCACGAGAAGATGGTGTGGACCTCTTCGAGGAGGCCCGTGAACTGGCATTGTCCAGATCGGCCCTGTACCAGGAACAACTACGTCGCTACCATTCAGGCGACCTGGTTCTCCGGCTGGTGCAGGACACGAAGGGCATGCACAAGCTGTCGCCACCCTGGGAGGGCCCCTTCATCGTCAGTCGGGCGCTGCCTAACGACTCCTACTACCTCATCGACGCGCAACAGCCGTGCAAGAACAAGATGGACAAATCAGACGAGGAGACCGAGCGTCCCTGGAACGCGGCCCTGCTGCGCCTGTTTTACACCTAGTCACCCGACAGTGTATGTATCCCACAGACCCTATGAATGAAAATGCGGACCCCTACGAGATGCTCGGGGGCTCCTTACTAGAAAGGTGTATGCATCTGTTTTTTTGATTCAGATTTTCCGGCTCCGGCAACCCCTACCTGGGGGCTTGCTAGCTAGCCCGACCTGCTAAGTCAACAAACCGTCTGAGTAGTGTGCGATGATGTCAGACGCCCACTCTTAGTCTCAGCTACAGATCACAACCCGGCTGTCCGGCTAGCAAGAGCAAAAGCCCGAGGCATCCCACATGAAAAACAGAGAGGAGACGCGACAGATTGGGCGTCTCGGCCTTGCAACTAGCTTAAGACAATCCGGCTGCTAAGCCGTTTGTACCGTGCACGATGTACTGTCACCTCCCTTCGATTCCGGATGCAGACCGCAACCCGGCTGCCCGGCAAGGACGCAATGAAAACAGCAGAGCACACGGGAAAACGACTAAGTGTCCAGAAAGGCGCAAGCTAGTTTTAAAAAAAATCCGCCTTTCGGCTGCAGTTTAGCAGACTAACCTATTAACGAGTGAGAATGTATGTGTATGTATATTTTTGTACAACTACCTTGAGTCGGAATTCAGGAAGAAAAGATAAGAAGATTCGAAGTCCTTGCCTTCATGAAGCGCTCCGAATCTCGGGGGCTACACCCACTGGGTGCGCTCGCACGCCCCCAGTGGAATCTTGTAGTTTCCCGACCGGCTAAGGGCGTTTAGCCAGATATTTGGAGCCCAGGTGAGGGCAAGGGCAGGAGCAAGAGAACACGAAGAAGATTCGAAGTACCTGGCTACCCCAGCTACTCCGAATCTTGGGGGCTACACCCAGTGGGTGCGCTCGCGCGCCCCCCACTGGAATGTTAGTTCCCCCGGCTGTAGGCGTTCATCCAGTGGAAGCAACCGACTAAGATGCGTCTAGTCAGATGAAGTTAGAGGACTTGAGGAAAGAAAGAAGATTCGAAGTACCTGGCTACGCCAGCTACTCCAAATCTCGGGGGCTACACCCAGTGGGTGCACTGACGCGTCCCCACCGGAATTGCAGTTCCCCTGGCTAAAGGCGTTCAGCCGAGCAAAGTCAGCCGGACAAAGTTAGCCGGCAAAATGTCGACAGGACATACAAAAACACAAGTTGAAGGCAAACAAAATTGAGTTAGACTAGCACTAAAAATAAAAGGGGAGACGAAGCTCCCATAAGTTTACCCGACGCTAGAGGTAGCCGGTACAGACGGACAAGTTTCAAAATAAGACAAGATAAACAAGTACACCCGGCATCCTGGGGCGATAGCTAAACAGCAGGGCCCTTGCCGTGCGGAGCGCCTTGGCTGGCAGCAGCCTCAGGCGGAGGAGGAGGCGCGACGGTCGACCCGGCTCCAGCGTCCCCAACCGACTACGTCAAAGCTTCCGCATCGGGAGTGCCGACGGACTCCGAGTCGATGAGCACCTCGTCGGGATCCACATAATCGGCAATCTTGATGGTGGAGCCCCGGAGCTCCGGATGAGCCTGGCGGATGGCGGCAAGATCGACGCCGGCGCGGAAGCCTCCGTCGATCTTCTTGACGTGGGCATCCTTGTACCACGAGAGCGTGAGATCCAGATCCATCTCCGCTCCGGCTCGCGCCGCCAAGTCTCGTGGCTGGTCCACGGAAGCCGGTACCTCCCCCACCTTCGTGGCTAGCTACGCCATCGTCTCCAGGACCAGAGCGTCCGGCCATAGAAACGAGAAGATGGCCTGCGCCGCTTGGTGAATCTTCGCAGCTTCCTTTCCGAGAAGGACGACGAGCTCCTGGGGTGTCGGCTGCGCTCTGGGGCAGTTCTCCTGCAGCCGGTTGTACGCCAGCAGGTCTATGTCGGGATAAAACACTGTCAGAAAAAAGATAGTCAGATCCGGCTACCGGATCCAGAAAGACAAAGGAGATGGAAAGGGGGAACTTACCCTTAGCCGTATGACCGACTTGCATCAGCTCTTCCACCAGGGCCTTCTCCTTCATCGCCAGCCGCTTGATTTCCTTCTCTTGGTCCTTGTTCTGGGCCTCGAGAAGGTTGAAGGCGTCGATCCGGCTGGCGAGCGAGGCGTCGTGCTCCTTGACGGTGGCCTCCAGACCATCTACCTTTGCGTGCCAATCCTTGTTCTGCAGCCGCAGCAGGGAGTTGGACTTGCTCAGCCGGTCATTCGCCTTCTTCAACCGATCGATCTCGCGCTGAGCGCACACAAGGATAGCTACAGCAAAACCGGTTATCGTCAAAAAAAAAGAGGGTGAATGATTCCAGATGAAGCAAACTTACTCTAGGAGGTTCCGTTGGCAGCGGCAAGCTTATGCTCCAAGGACTGATTCCTGCCGGCTGCAACCTCGAGTAGCCGGATCTCCTTCACCGCCAGCTCGAGGGTGGCGGCGAGATCCGTCAGCGAGGTAGTAGAGGAGGCATCGTCGTCCATGGCATTGGTGGCCAAGGACTCCTTCGCCGCAACCACCGCTGTCCTCCACTCCTTCCCCGGCTCATCCTCGGAGTTGTCGTCGCCGACAACCACGAGCTCCTTGTCGGTTGACGCCCCCGTGTCCCCACAGAAGAGCCGTCCCCACCCTGCGAGGTGGCCACAACCGTTTCCGGCTGAACCACCATGGTCGGCTGGGGACCCCCGCTCTAGCGGGGCAGCCGGTTCAACTCGAGGCGGCGGTGGAGGGGGTTCCTCGGAGGAAGGAGGGGCCCAGAGAAGAACTTACCCCTGTACCATCGGGGGCGGTCCTTTCTTTCGGCCAAGGCGGCTCGGGGGAAGGGCGCCGGTCCGGCTCCTCCACGGCAGGCCAGCTGGCGCTAGAACGGCTGGAGCCGCTCGCGCTAGCGCCAGACCAGCTGGAGTCGCCGTCCGTCGCGAGGCGCCGTGCCGGATCATGGTCCGGCACGGCCTCCTCCTCCTCGTCGACCTCCGCGTGGGGATCGGCGGCCGGCTCGTCGTTCTGGCTGGGGAAGGCGTCCCCATCCTTGTCCGACTCCTCGCTAGACTGCCGAGCGCGCGGCTCGGGCAAGTCGGGCGTGAACGTCTGAAGAGGAGCATCGCCCTCCTCGCGAAGGATATAGGGGAAGATCTGCCGAGTACGAGATATTAGTCGGATAAACAAAACAGAAGGGCAAGAGATACAAAATAAATTTCGGCTAGAAGAACTTACCCGGGGCACGCGGTTGTCTCGACAATAGGGCACCAGCCCGAAGGCCTAGCCTTCCGGCAGCCGCTCCTTGGTAATCGTCCACACCCACTCCTTCATATTGTGGTAGCGGGGGTCGCGGCGAGACAGCCGGGTCGGGTCCAGCCGGCCGGAGTAAAAGCACATCTTGTGCGCTCGCTGCTGCAGCGGCATCATCAGCCGGGACATCCAGCTGAGGGTGATGTCCAGGCCGGTTAGTCTGGCAATGATGAGGGCGCGCATGCGTTTCAGCATCTCGTCCGACTCCGCCTATTCACCGTATATCTTCAGGTCCCAGTGCTGCCGGCTGGACTCCACGTCCTAGAACGCCGAAAGGTTGATCTGATCGAAGGCGGTGAGGTTCCGGACATACAAGTACGACTGCTGCCACAATCATACTGTGTCGTGCAGACGGAACTTCGGGTAGCCGGTCTGCGCGCGGGAGTAGAGGGAGGCGCCGCCACAAACGACCAGCGGCCCCTTCGTAAATTGGACCTACGGCCGGACTCGGAAGAGCCGGCAGAAGAGCCCGAGATCTGGCTGGATCCCGAGGTAGCTCTCGCAGAACACGATGAAGTGCGCCAGCGTGCCGATTGCGTTGGTGCCGAGATGGTGGAGGCGGAGGTCCAAGAAGGCGAGGAAGGTGAGGAAGAACAGGTGCACCGGCAGCACGAACCCGCACGCCAGGTGCGAGAGGAAGATCACCCGTTCTCCCTCCGCCGGATGCTGCGACTCCTCCCCGGCCGACGCGAGCCGCACCACCACTTCCTCCTCCGACGGAAGGACGCGGGTGGCGCGGTACTTTTGGATGTGGTCCTCCGTAACGGAGGAGCCACACCACGCTCCGCGCTCAGCGACCATCTCCGGTTCGCTGGAGGGCGCGGTGGCGGACGAATGACGGTGGCCGGTACCGTGGACGACGACAAACGGGTGGCGCAGCAGGCTACAGCGGCAGCGGCAGCGAAGCGCAGAAAGCTGGAGCGCAGAGGAAGAAGAAGGCAACTGGGAGCGGGGGAAGCGAAGGAAAGGAACTGCCCTCCCCGGACGCCGCTTTAAAGGCCCGGGAGGGCAACCGTCCGCGGTGCCACGCGGCGTCCATCGAGGCGTTTCCCACCCCAACCGCTGCCCCAGATCCCGTGTGCAGACGCGGGGTGCGCAGAAGATCCCGGAGCAAGAACCGAAGCGTCAGGCGGCAGTTTCCCGAGGCGACGTGCGATGGGACGTTACACTGCCCGCTGCAGAGTAAGGCACATGCGCGCGTGGCTGGCGTCAGCACTGACGTCACGGGTAGCGCAACCGCCAGGCGTAGCCGGTCAGAAATTCAAAACGAAGAGGAAGCACGTGCACATTTCACCCAAGGGCGAAATCTACACGCGCTCGGGGGCTAGTGTCGGGGGGATGACCTCCGGATACCCCAACCAGATAAGAAGTATGGCAGTCGGATCGCTTCCGGCTGGTCAAGCACAGCCATACAAGGCAAGTCAGGCCGACCACTATGAGGTAGCCAGAGCAACGAGAAGCAGCCGGCTACAGCAGCGTAGCCGGAACCAATCAAGAAGACAGGGTGACGTGCGGAATAGTGCGCGGTACGCCCTGTACGATGACAAGACTGGCAACTACTCGGTCATACCGAAGACTTTGCATGGATGATGCGGGAACAGTGGCCCGATGCTGACGACAGGCTCGCACGGCGTTCACTGTGCCCATGACAGTCATACCACTCGTACTCTGATGGGACATGGTTGTGCTGGGTACTGTAGATGACCAGCCGGCTGGGACCCACCTATGGGGCCCGCCAGTCGGATTGGCCAGTGAGACCGTTGCCCCTCTGCCCATATAAGGAGAGGCAAGGCCTCAGTAGAAAGGGTTGGTCTCAGTGCATTTAAGGCAGTAGCTAGAGAATACAGCTCGAGGAGCACTTGTAGCTCGTATATCGCCCATACTCAGATCGGCGGGAGTAGGAGTTTTACCTCACCATGAGGGCTCCGAACCTGGATACTTCCTACGTCCAGCTACGCTTGCTTGTATCCAATCCCGCCTACGGACGCCGTCGATAGCTTCCCTGCTAGTCCCCACACCTCTATCTAACCTTCTTAGGTACTACCGTTCCCAACACAACGACATTATTACTATCTTTACTTTTACTACTGCTATTACTTTACTATTGCTACTGATAAACTGATGTGAGCAAGATTGTTTCCAGGTGCAGCTGAATTGATAACTCAGTTGTTAAGGCTTATAAATATTCTTTGGCTCCCCTTGTGTCAAATCAATAAATTGGGTTTCACTTCCCTCAAAAATACTACGATACACCCCTATACTTGTGGGTCATCAAGACTATTTTCTAGCACCGTTGCCGGTGAGCATAGCTTTATTTATCAAGTCCACTTGGAATCATTATTGTCCGCTGCTATCCATCCATCATGGGTAAGTCTCGTGATGGCAAAGTCCCTATTTCACCATCCACTAAAAGAAGAGGTACGGTTCTGAACACCTCTGTTGCTCTTGATTCACCGTCTGTTATGAGTAAGCTCCTTACACCACCACATACACATGCTACACACACTGCTACTACTGCTGAATCTGAAACTTCTGATACTTATGATGCTGCTTCTACTGTGCTTGATAAGAGTGGTTCATTAGGTCCTTTCCTAGATGCTACGATTGCTAGAACTATAGCTGGAAATACTGAAACTCCTAATGAATACACTACTACACCTGTTAGTTAACCTGAGTCTAGTGAGAGGTATGATATTGAAGATGGTTATGTTGAGATGACCGATGAATTTATTAAAGAATGTAAAAACACCCATGATAGGAGCGCTGCTAAGAGTCTCCTTGAGAGGCGTACTATTAGACCCAAATTGTCTCCTATTGCTAAGTTTTCTGCTTCTCCCATAAACATTAAAGATAAAGATTATGATTTCTCTCTTGATCTATCTTACATATCTATTGTTGAGAAAGAACCTTTTTGTGGGACTAAGAATGAAAGTGCGGTAGCACATATGAATGAACTTTCTACCATGAGTGGCTTGTTTTCTGATGATATTAAGATGCGTACTTACTTATGATGCTGCTTCTACTGTGCTTGATAAGAGTGGTTCATTAGGTCCTTTCCTAGATGCTACGATTGCTAGAACTATAGCTGGAAATACTGAAACTCCTAATGAAGACACTACTACACCTGTTAGCTCACCTGAGTCTAGATAAAGCTATGATATTGAAGATGGTTATGTTGAGATGACCGATGAATTTATTAAAGAATGTCAAAACACCCATGATAGGAGTGCTGCTAAGAGTCTCCTTGAGAGGCGTACTATTAAACCCAAATTGATTCCTAATGCTAAGTTTGCTACATCTCCCATAAACATTAAAGATAAAGATTATGATTTCTCTCTTGATCTATTCTACATAGCTATTGTTGAGAAACAACCTTTTTGTGGGACTAAGAATGAAAGTGCGGTAGCACATATGACTGAGCTTTCTACCATGAGTGGCATGTTTTCTGATGATATTAAGATGCACACCTACTTTGTTGCTAAAATTTTCCCCTTTTCACTAAAAGGAGAAGCTAAAACTTGGTTTAGTAATTTACCTCCTGGATCTATTGATAGCCCTGATTTCTTGATTAGTACTTTCCTGCAGAAATATTTTCCTCCTAGTGCTAGACATGCTATTTTGCAGGAACTTTTTGATTTTAAACAGGGAGAAAAGGAGATATTGCCTGAATGATGGGCAAGATTTTGCGCTTTGATTCATGCATAGGCTGTATGTCCATTACCTAAGAATTAGCTTCTTGATATATTTTATAATGGACTAACTGAAGAATCTAGGACATACCTGGATAGTTGTGCTGATTGTGTTCTCAGGAATAGGACTCCCAAGGAAGCTGAGGAATTAATGGCTAAAATAAGCAAGAATTATGAAGATTGGACTCCTCCTGAACGAGCTATAACTGAGACAACTATACCTAAACCAACTATTCATGCGCCTATACCAACATCTAAGAAGAGGGGAGTTATTGAGCTAAATGATTAAGTGATGAAGAAAGCAAGGAAATGTCTTAAGGAGAAGGGAATTAAAGCTGCAGATGTCAAGAATTTACCTCCTATAGAAGAATTATGTAAGCCAATTCCCCATTCACCCACTATTGAGGTACACTCTCTCCAACACTTTGATGAAGGTGATATCCCTTACTCTAAACCTCCTGATCAATGTTTAGAAGAATTCGATATTTTTATTGTTAAGCAAGATAATTTTAATAAAAGGGTGCAAAATCATCTAATGGAAAACTCTAGAGCTATTGTTGAGTTGAAGGATATTGTGGAAAGAACCTCTAATGATGTTAAAATGCTTGTTAAAGATCAACTTATTAAAGTGCAAAAAGACTTGCTAGTTAATGCTGCTAAAGAAAAACATGCTTATGAAATTAGAACTAGAAGTGGTGCTGCTACCTAGGATCCTCTATATCCTGAGGGGCATCCTAAAAGAATCGAGCAGGATTCTCAACAAGCTGAAAATAGTGGTACTACTCGTAAGAAAAGAAAAAAGAAACATAAAACTATTGTAGAACCCTATGAACCTGCTAAAGATCCTAATAGTATATCTGTCTCTGATGCTGAAACTGAAAGTGGTAATGAAGAAAAAGATGTTCCTGATAAAGAAAAAGTTGAAGAAGAACCTGAAAAGCACACTAAGAGTACTAAATACACTAAAGAAGATTTTGTTACTAAGAAACATGGTAGTGAAAGAGAGCCTTGGGTCCAAAAACCTATGCCTTTCCCTGATAAGAAACACAAGTCAAAGGAGGATGAACACTATAACAAGTTTTGTGAGTGGATGAAACCTTTAGTCTTGCAAATTACTTTGACTGATGCTATTAAATTTCCTCCTTATTCAAAGTATATGAAGGATATTGTCTCGAATAAAAGGAAGATCCCTAATGAAGAAATTTCTACTTTGCTTGCTAATTATTCCTTTAATGGTAAGGTTCCAAAGAAACTTAGAGACCCAGGGATTCCAACTATTCCTTGCTCTATTAAGAATAGTTATGTTAGAACTGCTTTGTGTGATTTGGGAGCAGGAGTTAGTGTTATGGCTTTTTCTCTATATAAGAGACTTCAACTGGAAAAACTAATACCAACTGATATATCTTTGCAAATGGCTGATAAATCTACCACTATTCCTATTGGTATATGTGAGGATGTACCTATTCAAGTGGCTCATAATTGCTTGATATTAACTGATTTTGTTGTGCTTGAAATGCCTGAAGATGATAATATGTCTATTATTCTTGGGAGACCTTTTCTTAATACTGCAGGAGCTGTTATTAATTGTAATCAAGAAAAGGTGACCTTCAATGTTAATGACAAGGAACATACTGTCTATTTCCCCAAGAAGATTGATAGGACTTATGGTTTGAATTCAATTGAACATGTTGATGGCATTCAAGTTGGAGAAATATATTGTCCCATACCAAGAGAAAAATTTGAAACTATTATGATTGGGACCATTGCTATCAAGGTTGAGGTAACATAATCATTAGTGAAATACAAAGTTTTGTTTCATATAAAATTGTTTTGGTAACAAGACCTGATCAACCATGTTAACAAAAGGATTTCATTGAACAAAACAATGTTTTCACCATGATTATCTCCGCTTACTTCTATTCTATCCATTTTAGTTTTTGCTTTCATTTAGTTTTCTTTTCTGTTGTTAGTTGCTTGCATGTTAGAGTGCCTTAGAACTTCTGAATTTTTAGCCTTGTTTTGTCATTGCATCATTCCAAAAACCTTTTTCTGTCAGAAAATCATTCATTTATACCTGAAAATTGCTCAAAAATAAAGTGTCTCGAAAAATTCCATAAAATTCATATTAAATTTTTACGTGAAAAGGGGGCAGAGGAGTGCCTGGAAGGTACCAGGGGGGCCCACCAGGCAGGCATACCACCTGGTGGCGCGGCCAGCCCAGGGGAACGCCTGGCCATGGTGTGGACCACCCCTAGCCCTCCACTCACTCTCTCACTTCCCACTTTATTCTTTCTCCTGAGAAAATACCAGTTCATTGCTCGAAATCGCGTTCTTGCTGTTCTTGCCCTCGATTTTTCGATCTCCTTGCTTAGCCCATCCTTGCTGCTGAAATTTGGAGCATTTGTTCTCCGGTATGTGACTCCTCCGCTTGTCCAAGTAGATTTGTGTTTAGTGGTTTATATCTTGAGTATTTTGCTGCTGTAGGTGATAGGTTATGAGATCTTGTAAGCTTGTTCAATGCGTAGAGATATAGTTTTGATGCATGTTTAGGCCCCTACAAGTCCCTATGAGTAGTGCCCTCCATTATATATTCACTTTGCAATCACTTGTGTAATAGATGTTTAAATTTCAGAATATCAAAGATGAATAACCACACCTTTGGAGAAATTTTTGAGAGGGACGCACCTAGGAGGTCAAGGCCCTCAAGATCAGCCTCTTAGTTTAGGCCTTCATACCACGAAGATCTCATTGCACCTCGCTTTGGTAATGGAGGAGATGATGGGGATGCTCACCCATCTACTTTTCCTTGTTATACCTTCTTGCAAGCTGCAGGGATTCTTGATGATTTCTTGCTACTAATTCAGAGGGTTGGTTTGACCTCATACATGCAAGATGAGAGTGAGCAATACGCTATGCTCACCAAAACTTTTGTTGAGAGTTTCGTTTTCACTAACACCCCTATCAGTCAACTGTTTCTTTCAGAATTTATAATCTGCCCTTTACCATGCCATTGGAAAGATTTTGCAGTATTATAGGTGTAGGCATGACAGGGACCGTGAAGAAGATTCAAGGGCGACCCGCTGATTTGCTGGAGCTCTATCGAGGTGTGACCAATGACGATGACCGCGTAGCTCAGCGCGGGAAGATAAGAAACATCCAACTCCCTGCTCTTAGATACTTTGCCTATTATCTTGCTACTAGCATTCTTGGTAGGGATAATACGAGTAATATCTCCAATTATCATTTAGCCTTCCTCGCTGCTACGCTTAATAATGATACTCGGTACAATCTTGGCTCTCTTATGGCTCGCCGCCTAGCTGCTAGGGGACCTATTTATGGGGGCATCATCGCTTCACGTATGGTCAATGCATTAGAGCTTTTGGTGGATCCTAATGATACTATATTGGCACCACAAAGGCTTGACCTTGCTGCTATGAAAACACATCACTTCGTCACTGCTAACTCTGATATGGACAGTTTAGTATACAGGATGTTGTTTACTAACGGGGATGAAAGGGAGATTCCTTTGCCACAATCTACTTTGTTCAGTGATTCACAGGAGGCCGTGGTCGCGCTCCAAGGAGGAGGTGGACGAGCAGCTCCGCTTGCTGGGTTTCCACAGGTAGCACCAAGAGGATGTTCCCTCCTACGATTACTCTGTGCACTACGGTGGGGCGTCCTCGAGCTTGCACCAGGACGAGGGTACCTCCTCACCGTACTACGGAGTCGCTCCATCTTGGCCAGCTTGGGATTGACACCCACTTAGGCCAAAAGCCTAAGCTTGGGGGGAGGTACACTGACATCGCACTCATCTCCACATCATGTTTCGTCGGTACTTTGTATATTCATGTTTCGTTCTCTTTTTAGTTTTTGCTCTTTCTTTGTTTTTGCTTTCTAAAACACAAAAAGACCAAAAAGATTTTTGTTGTTTCTCTTTGTTTGCTTCTTCTTCTTTTTGCCTTGGTTTGCTTTTCCCCTTTTCCTTTGTTTGAACTATTCGAAAAACCCAAAAAGATTTTGCTTTGCTTGTTCTTCCTTTTTGGTTCTTGTTTAAAAAATCGAAAACACCAAAAATATTTGTTGTTCTTCTTTGGTTTTGTGAGTTTGTTGCAGGGTTCAGCAGTCCTCGGTGGAATTTGGTTTCATGTTATTATTCAAGCCACACAAGTGAAGGGCAATAATGAGGATTAATGACAACTTGAGGTGTGGTAAGAGGCTGGTAACAAACTCTATTTGTTTTCATTTTTGTACATATACTCATCATTTTGGGCATGCTTAGTCTGTTCATGTAGGGTGTATGTTATTTATGGATGCTTAGTAGTTCTTTCTTTCATATGATTTGTTCCATCTTGCTAATAGTTTGTAGCATGTCATATGAATGTTTGCTTGCATTACTCTATTTATAACTTGTTATGACACTGTGGTATCCTCCTCTGAGTGTTTCACTTCAATTGACTTGGCACATGCTCACACATGCACATGACTGAAATAATCAGTTAAGCGTCGATGAATTATTTTGCCTTGAGGGTCTTGAATCACTTTCATGCCATGATTAGTCCTGTTTTGTTACAAGCATGATTATGTCAGTTATTTCTCTCTCGTTTGTCGCTCCCTTGCTATTGCTAGCCTTCACTTACACTGAGTATGAGCTCTACTCGTGTTTCCAATCCCCCAAAAAACCAATATTGCCAAGAGTGTCCACCATACCTACCTATTAGCGTCATTTGTTATTCCGTGCAGATTCAATATGCCTTGTTTTCTTCCGAATAAAATGTTTTCTTGTTATGAGAAAGTTAGTTAGTAAAGCTCTCACTAACTTGATGGCACACTTTATTTCCTGCACTTAATAAACCTGAACCATTATGAATGTCCATGAAAGTTATATGCTTGCAAATTATAGGCTGGGGATTAGCAGAACCGTGCTGTCACGGGGAACGCTTTCAACACCTATAAATATATACCCAATTGATATCATGCTCTTTTATTTGCGGATGTCATCGGTGTGAAATAAAAGGGGAGCCTGTAAGTCCATGGAGTTATGTTTGTGTGTTAGAGAAATGCCTGGGCCGCCGGTCTAATCCATGCCTAATCATGGTGGAAACCTGCAGCGTAACCATAATGAGTATCTATGAAGCATCCTTCTTATAAAAAAAGAGATAGCTATTGAGAAAAGAAAAAAAGAGATATGAGAAAAGAGGAAAGAGAGAAAAAGCACCATTTTCCCATGGCAAATAAGAAGATTGCTGAGATACTCATTGTCTGCTTGCCTTGTCATTTTGATATGGGGATTCTTCCGTATTATCGGGCAAGGGGTACCCCATTGGCGGTTCTCTATGATACGCACGTATTTACTATGACAAGAACTTACTGGTAACTAAAGTTGAGTAGCATGAGGAGCGGCCCTCGTACTCAAGGGACATGAGATTTCCAGTTTATAGTCTATCAAGCATATAACTCAGATTGGACCTCACTTTCACCTTAACCATATTAAAGATGCTCATGATAGGGGCAATGAGAGCTCAAAGCTAATGAGTACCATACTTTCAGCATTTGGAAGCCTTTCAAACTATTCAAAACTTTTTTCATTTCCTTGTTGAGTCACCACCTATTCTATGAGCAATTTCTTGAGAGCATAGTTATCATTCTTAGTATAATGTGCTTGTCTCAATACTGGATTAATTGTGTTATGACTTTGATGCTTGTATCTTTGATATCTTTACTTCTAGTCTTCACCTGAACTTCAGAGGTGCCTTGGCATTCACAATCAAAGGCAAGCGAGATACCACTCTATCATACCTTGTTATGAGCATTGTAATGTTGCTTATGTTTACGTTTCATGCTACTTATTATTTTTGAGTTGGAATCTCCTCATAGCTTGCAATGCCTATTAAGTAAACTTAGTTGCATACTCTTTATTATGAATTGCCTGAGTAGTTGATCATATGCTGAGAATATATACATCATATGAAGCAAATGTGTTCGTGAAAGTTTCTTTTATCGCACTCATTTTTCAACTGAATTGCTTGAGGACAAGCAATAAGCTAATCTTGGGGAGTTGATACGTCCAAAACGTATCTACTTTCCCGAACACTTTTGCTATTGTTTTTCCTCTAAACTTGTGTGATTTGGATACAACTAACACGGACTGACGTTGTTTTCAGCAGAATTACCTTGGTGTCTAGTTTTTGTGCAGAAAATCAACTATCAGGAAAAATCCCGGAAAATATGCCAAAAATCCTATTTCACCAGAAGACTCACGGAGCTAGAAGATGAGACGGAGTAGGGCCATGAGGGGCCAACACCACCTGGCCGTGCAGGCTAGGCCAGGCCACGCTTGGGGGTGGTGTAGCCGCGTCGGCTGCCCCCTCGGCCTCCCTCTTCGCCTATAAGTTGCCTTCTGACCTAAAAACTCAGGGGGGTTTGACGTTTTTCCAGAAAGAGTTCCGCTCCACTGCCACCACCAGATTCCACGATTCAGAACCAGAAACTCCGTTCTGGCACCCTGCCGGGACGGGGAATTGGAGATCATCGCCATCATCATCACCATCGCTTCTCCATCGACCATCCATGTTTCCCCCATCTACGAGTGAGTAAATCCCCCGCTGTAGGCTATGGGGATGGTAGGGATTGGATGAGTTCATTCATGTAATGGCATCGGATTGTTAGGGCATGGTGCCTAGTATCTACTATTAGTGCTTTTTGACTTTGTTGCAACTTGTTATGCTTAAGGCTTGTCACTAGGGCTTGAGTGACATGATTTCAGATCTGAACATGTTATTGATTCATTATGATAGTATGGTTTATGGTCTTACCTACAAGTTGTATACACACGTTGTTGTCCGGAACCAAAGGCCCCGAAGTGACAGAAATCGGGATAACCAGAGGGAATGGATTGGATGTGAGGATCACATGTGTTCACTGAGTGTTAATTCTTTGCTCCGGTGCTCTATTAAAAGGAGCACCTTAATTGCCAGTAGTTCCCTTGAGGCCCCGCTGCAAACAGGCTGGCAGGACAAAAGATGTTGTGCAAGTTCTCATTGCGAGCACATATGACTATATATGGAACACATGCCTATGATTATTTAGTACTTGGATATTTTATCTTATTTATCTACAAATGCCCTATGTTCTGATTGCCATGTGAATTGTCTTGTCCATGCAACGCCCGTCCATCCATCCCTATGCCTACCACGCTCTAATCCTACTGTTCACTGCAATTGTTATTACTATCTTTACTTTTACTATTGCTGTTACTTTACTGTTGCTACTACAAAACTGTTGCTACTGATAAACTGCTGTGAGCAAGATTGTTTCCAGGTGCAGCTGAATTGACAACTCAATTTTTAAGGCTTATAAATATTCTTTGGCTCCCCTTGTGTTGAATCAATAAATTGGGTTTCACTTCCCTCGAAAATACTGCGATATACCCTCTATACTTATGGGTCATCAAACGAAGAGTGATCCTTCTGTATCAAAAGTAGTTCAACATCTTGGTTATCTATATCTTTGTATCCCTGAACGCTTTGCTTAAGCCATCCCGTGGAGTTCCATCTCTTGAAGTCTGTGGTCATGTTCTTCCTATTGTAAGCTTTCCTTTTCAGAAGCCTAAACCCTTCTAAAGCTCCATGGTCTCAATCCTTATGCAGACCAGCTATCTAACAACTTGAAACATTTTCCTCTTGTTTCCTCCTTTACCTTGATGTGTTTCATGTTTGCCATCTCTGTGTTGTTTTGAACACTCCTTTCATGAGTTGACCATGAGATACTTTGTGTGTTGTTAGTGTGTTTCCCTCTTATCTTAGAGTGACCCTGTTTCTTTCTCCCTCTGCCTCTCTTCCTACCTTTGGAATCTCGGGTCGAGATTCTCGTAAGGGGGATAGAGCTGTAATACCCCAGTTTTAGCTAATCTAATATTTATGGTTGTTTGTGCATTCATGAGCATCATCCCTTAAAATGCATGCAAAATAAATAAAACAAAACCCTAAAACCCTAATCTTCCCCTCTTTTTGAAATGAATTCAAAATGGTTCTTGTATTTTGAAAAGATCAAAAGTGTGGATCCCAAATAGTATAAAGGGGTCCCTGCATTATTTTGGAGTTTACAAATGTTCTAGTATTTTTGAAATGAGCCAAAACAGTTTTGAATTTGGAAATACAAACAGAAAATGAAAACAGAATAAGTAAAAAGGTTTTTTTTGAAAAAAACATAGAGGCAGAGATCAACTAGGCCGAGCCCAGCTCCATCTCTCTACTTGCCTCCCTCACACGTGCAGCAGTCAGTAGTAGTCGCCGCCCAGCCGAAGCCCAGCAGAGGCCCAGCCCAACTTACATGTTCGATGTCGTCTTCCTCAGGCAGACACGCAGCTCAGTGTCACCGGCGCTGCCGTCAATCTCAGCCACCTTCTTCTGGTCATCCGCCGAGCTCCGGGGGTGGATAAGGCCACCACGACGACATCTCCTTCGCCCTCATCCACTTCTCCTCTCCCCAGAGACCTCCCTCTCTCGTTTCTACGTGATCCCTCGAAACCCTAGCTTCGGCCACCGCGTACCGCCGCCGCCTCCGGCCTCCCCTCGCCCAACCGAGCACACCCAGAGCTCCGCCATGCTGCGCAACTTCACCATGCCAAAGGAATCGAGGCCGCGCATCACCAATCGACCATGTCGAGCTTGTCTCCCCAGAGTCCTGCCGCCGCGTCCGCCACCGATTCTGGCTATCTCCAACCTCCTCCGGCCTCGACGACACCACTGATGACCCACAAGTATAGGGGGTGTATCATCGTATTTTCGATAAGTAAGAGTGTCGAACCCAACAAGGAGCAGAAGGTGCTGGCTAGTGGTATGGATCAGGAATTCTCTACAAATACTTAGCAAACGGATTTTTAGGGGTTTTCGATAAAGCAAGTAAACAAAGTACGAGTAAATAAAAGACAGTAGGAATAAATGCAGCAAATGGCCCAATCCTTTATGCAGCAAAGGACAAGCCGGTTGTATTACTTAAGATGACCAAACGTTCTCGAGGACACATGGGAAGACTGTCAAGTGCTTTCGCTTCATATAGTTGATTAATCTTCTTTAGCTTACTAAGTGTTGTGTGGGTGAACCTGTGCTAATGTACCGCCCCATCCAAGACTAATACATACTTGTGATTATACCCCTTGCAAACATCCGTAAGTACAAGAAAGTTATTAAGGTAGAAACCTAACCACAACTTTAAACTCTAAGACCCTTACGTCCCTTGTGCAATGGTTTCCTAACGGGGGTTCAGGTTTCTGTCACTCCGGCAACCCCTATGATTAGTAGCCAAATACACAATGCATTCCCCTAGGCCCATATAGGTGAAGTGTCATGTAGTCGACGTTCACATAACACCACTAGAATAAGTACACCACAACTTAAATAACAATCTATTGAATCTTTCTCAACACAACTCCACTACTAACAACAAGACTTCTCCCATGTCCTCAATAACAAAACGAACTACTCACAAGACATCATATGGATCATGATCAGAGATGGAATAATGATGTATAACAATCTGAACATAAACAATAATTCAATGGTTCACTCAATAGCATCAACTACAGAGAGTAATCAACACCGGGAAAGATTCCCCTATGAACTATGCAAGATTCAACACAATTGTTACAGCAATATGGAGATGGTGATGAGGGTGTTGATGGTGATGATGGTGGTGATGATGATGATGATCCCGATGAAGTCCAGCTTGATGGTGGTGTTGATGGCGACGATCTCCCCTCTCCGGGAAGGAATTTCCCCGGCAGAAATCTGTCTGCCGGAGAGATCTTTCTCTCTCAGTGTTTTCCGCCCCGCAGAGGTGGCAGAATCTTTCTGTGGTCGCTCCTCCAGTCTTAGGGTTTCGGGAGGTTGTTATACGCTAGAGGGGAGAGGCTGGAGTGGGCCAGGGCGGCCACACCACCTCCAGGCGTGGCCTAGGCCTGCCCGCGCCATGGGGTGGTGTGGGCCCCCTGTGGCCCACCTCCACTCCATCTTCTGGCATCCTTAGTCTTCTGAAAAATAGGATTTTCCGTATATTTTCCCGGATTTTCTGATCTTCGCGAATTTTGCCTCCAAACAGCACCTTTTCCATCAAAATCCTGACTGCAGCGGTCCATGCTCCAAAAGTCATCAACCATGCAAAAATAGATGAAATAACATAAGTATCACCTCTCAATACGAAATATATCAATGAATAATAGTGAATTAAGACATAGAATACTGATGCAAAATGGACGTATCAACTCCCCCCAAGCTTAGACTTCGCTTGTCCCCAAGCGAAAATGAGCTCAATAAACATGGCCTCAGGTTTATGGAGTGAAGAGTCGATAAAAGAATACGGACAAGAAGCATCACATTCATCAAATACATAGATCATAATAGAAGACAACTCACTATTATACAACTCAACTTGCAATGAGTAAAGGAAAGACAATAAAGATACATAAAGTGAATCATAATTGGTAATGGCAAACTTAGCTCTTGGTCGAAGAATAGTTGATAATTTGCTGGAGTTCACAAATAGATGGTTTTTCAATGAAAGCTTTCAAAGTAGTAAACATCAATATAAGAGCAATGTGCAAAACAAGGAACATAAGAAACATGATTGAATAAATCACCATATGAATGAATGAAACACATCAACTCAAAATACTTGCTGAGATAGAAGGGAGTAAGTTTACTGACTCAACTAGGAAGTAAAAGAAAGGCCCTTCAAAGAGGGAAGCAGGGATTGCAAGTCTCATAAAGAGCTCACAAAAATTATGATACTTACTAGCTTTCAGCTCTCATTGCCCCTATCATAGGCATATTTAGGTGATTAAGGTTAAAGTGACACAACTAAGAGGATATGCTTGACAAGTTATAAGTTGAAATCTCATGCCCCTTACTTATGAGTACCAATCCTCATGCTACTCAACTTCAGTCACGAGCAACCTCTTGTCATTGTAAATACATGCGTATAATTGAGAACCGCCAATGGGGTACCCCTTGCACATGACACAGGAGCTATCCCATAATCAAAATGACAAAGCAAGCAGATAGTGAGCATCTCAGCGATCTTTTTATTTGCTATTTGCATAGGTTTTTATTGAGGATGCTTCATAGAATGCTCACTATAGTTATGCTGCAAGTTTCCACCATGATTAGGCATGGCTTAGGCTAGCGGCCCAGGCGTTTCTCTAACACACATATAAACTCCATGATCTTACAAGTTCCACTTTTATTTCACACCGCCGGGATCCATAAGCAAAAGAACATGATATCAACTAGGTACAAAGTACCAAATGAAGTGTTGAAAGCGGTCCCCATGATACATGGTTCAGCTAACTTCAACTCATAAAGCGCAAGCATATACGCAACAAAGAAGGACCCAATGGTTCAAGTTTATTAAATGCAAGAAAGTAAAGTGTGCCATCAAGTTTGTGAGAGCTTTAATCACTAATTTTCACATAACAAGTTTAATTTGGGAGGTAGACAAAACAAGAATTTACTTGGAATAGCAATAATGCTAATAGGTAGGTATGGTGGACACAAATGGCAAAGGTTTTGGTTTAAAGGAGGTGGATGCACGAGAAGAAATCCCTCTCAGTATAGGTTTTTGGCTAGCAAGGCTGGGTAGCAAGTATAAGAGTTGAAGGAAACAAACAAACATACAAGTGATAAAGACAAACATGCAATCTTCCTCGGAAGCACAAAATATCTTAACTAGAGATTACTAGACTTATGAGCAAATCAAGAAAGAAAGATGATGAAATAATTTTTCTTTAGAGTACTATCTTTTTCATTCAACTCTCAAAAATAGTGTTGCTACTGACCGATCCAGGTTTGCCAAAGCCAACTAAATTAACTCAACGATCCCAAAGTGATACCAATACTAAAAACAAGATCAATCATATAACCACGAATTGAAAACTAATATAAGCTATGCAAAAGAGTGGATGATAGAACTTCTCATTAATATTCCATAACGGTAACTCACACCAAGGGATACAAATCTAACGAGAGAGGGGACACTTCCATAATGCAAACCATACTACATAATAACTCCTCTATTCATGATATGACTCTACTAATAAGGTAAAAAGATAGAAGATAATGATATGATACCGCGACACTCCCCCAAGCTTGGAACAAACCAAGGGGATGCCAAACCTGATGACGAATTACTCCTTAGGTGGTGGTGGTATCCTCTCGATGAGATCTCTTATAAGTTTCCCCAAATCCTCAATCTCAAAGGTGAGATTACGAATAAGCCACGAGTTTTGCTCAATGCGGCTCATGATCATGTCGGGTTGAGAATTCCAGCTGTTGCTATTCTTTCCCCACTCTTCCTCCTTCAAGTCTTCTTTTCCTGCATAGCTTGGCAGGTTTCACCACTCCAATGCTTGAAATGGTAGTGCCGGCATGCGGATGTTGGCCTTGCTCCTCTTCACCTTCACTCTTGATCTCCCTCTCCTTCCCGGGGTCTTGGAGGTCTTCCTCCATAGGCTCCTTCCCTTTATCCTTAGCGGACACCATTGTGCTTCTAAGCTTTCAAAGAGTATGTCCTGACAGAAACAAATCGCAACAAGAACACGACGAAAACACGATATACGAACCTCGGGGGATCTGGGGGGGTTATATATTACGAAGTTTCATATCAAAAGGAGGTACTGGGAGAAAACGAGTCGGAGGCGGAGTCCTGGGTGGCCTCACCACCTGGTGGCGTGGCCAGGGGTGGACCCGCTCCATGGGGGTGGGGTGGGACACCCTGGCTCCGTTTCCGTCCCTTTTTCGCTTCGTAGCTCTCCTTATTGACTGAAAACTGTAAAAATATAGTTGGATTGTATTTTCGCGGAACTTTTCTTACCAGAACTGTTACCTAGTTGGGAACGGACTCTACAGGTTTCTGAATTTGGTTTTTAGTGGATCCTTCCGGAGTCGCCACTTGAATAATATCAATATCTTCATCCTCATATACTTATTACTTGAATCATAAAACCCTTCTCTTCCTTATTACACCATTATCTCCACTTCCTGGAAATTTCTTTCACACAGTTCTCATTAGCAACATTAGTATAAGTGAAGAGATAAAACCTTTTGAGTCCAACTTCAACTGAAAACCATCAAAACAAAAGCTACTGTAGCAACTCCTTCCAAAAACCCAAAAAGGATTCAAAAAGGAAATCGAATAAAGAAGCAGATGCAAGAGTGGCAAAATCTGTCAAAACAGACCAGCAGGTAAAGATCAATTTTTTCGAAAATCTTCTGTTGCTCAAATCAAAAAGTGCAAAACTAACGAAAGTTAAATAACAACCTGGGGCAGAAGCACAAACAATTACAGCTCAATCCGACATACAGAGATCTCTCACGAAATTTTACGGTGAAGCACAAAAATCTGTTTCGGGACAGCAACTTCCCCAAATCTTACTTCTCTCTCATTAGAGGTTGATCTTGACACAAAAACCAAACAAAACGGATAAGGAGAGATTACTACCGAAGTAATAACTTCCAAGACTCAAAGAAACACAAAAAAACTGAAAGCAAAAACAAATTGGGTTGTCTCCCATAAAGCTCTTTCTTTATAGCCATTAAGATGGGCATGATAAATTTGAAGACACTCTCATAGGGATATGGATTGAAGTGAAACAGCGCATTAGGAAGCAAAAACACACACGCATTTAAGTCTAACACACTTCCTATGTAAGGGAAATTTGTAAACAAACAAGTTATTGAAACCAGAGGCTTCTTGCATAAGAAGGCAAAACAAGTGCAACATAAAAACTTTCAGCATAAAACGAGGAAACTTGATATTATTGAGATACATAAGAACACTTTTCCCTCTCTCATAGTAACTTTCAGTATCATGCATAAACTTAACAATATAGCTATCACAAGGACCATCATAGCAATGATCACTTATTCTAACAGAAAACACGGGAATACTAGCTCTCATAACACTACTTTGTGAAACAATATTAGAGGTATCCTTACAAAGGATAGGGTGTCCCTCTTTTTCATATTTAGTAACAAAGTATTTCACATTTGCTATTATAGGTTCATCAACCATTTGTTTATCAGGTTCAGCAGCTTTATTCATACTTTCATTAACCATACTATCTATCATAGAATGTTCCTTCATCCTAACTGGGAAAGGCATTTTCTCAATATAAGGTTCAGGTAAAACATGATTAGCAGTATAAACTTCAGTATTTCTTGAAGGAACACTCTTAGCAATATCTTTATAAGGTTCATGATACTTATCCCACTTCTTTTTAGGCACTTCAATATAAGAAGCAAAAGCCTTAAAATAAGAAGCAATAGCTTGAGAGTCTAGACCATAAGCATTTTTAATATTTTGAAAGTCGTCAGTTCCCATAAAACATTCAATGCATTCATAATCATAATTTATACCTAACTTTCTACCTTTGTCATTCTCCCAAGCTTCAGCATTGTCTTGAATACGGTCTAGAAGGTCCCATTTAGCTTCTTCTTCCATGCGAGTGAATGATCCAGCGCAAGAAGCATCCAATAAATCTTTATCATGTAGAGGGAGCCTTGCATAAAAGTTATTGATAATAATATTGTTGGGGAGCTCATGAATGGGACATTTGAGCATTAGTAACTTCAATCTCCCCCAAGCTTGAGCTGTACTCTCTCCATCAAGAGGCCAAAAGTTGTATATTTGATTCCGATCTTTATGAATCTCACTAGGAGGATAAAACTTTGAATAAAAGAGAGACACTATTTCCTCCCATTCCAGAGCTTGACCATTCTTCAACAGCTTATACCATTCCTCAGCTCTTCCTTTTAGTGATAATGAGAATAACTTCTTCTTAACTTGATCTTTAGTAATACATGCACACTTGAACAACCCGCATAATTCGTGTTGAAAGAGCAAATGATCACCGGGATGGACAGTTCCATCCCCAACATAGTAGTTATCCATAACACGACCAATAATTCTTGTAGGTATTTTGAAAACATCATTCTCAGTAGGTGGTGGCTTATCTACTACCTTAGCAGTGGTAGTAGCATTACCAAATAAGAAACTCAGCGAATTATCCATAACGAAAATAAAGCAACTACCAGAATTAAACAATACTCACAGTAGAAGTTTCCTTTACCAGTTCCACTCTCCAATAGCGCTTCACTCCCTGGCAACGGCGCCAGAAAATAGTCTTGATGACCCACAAGTATAGGGGGTGTATCGCAGTATTTTTGATAAGTAAGAGTGTCGAACCCAACGAGGAGCAGAAGGTGCTGCCTAGTGGTATGGATCAAGAATACTCTGCAAATACTTAGCAAATGGATTTTTAGGGGTTTTCGATAAAGCAAGTAAACAAAGTATGACTAAATAAAAGACAGTAGGAATAAATGCAGCAAGTGGCCCAATCCTTTATACAGCAAAGCACAAGCCGGTTGTATTACTTAAGATGACCAAACGTTCTCGAGGACACATGGGAAGACTGTCAAGTGCTTTCGCTTCATATAGTTGATTAATCTTCTTTAGCTTGCTAAGTGTTGTGTGGGTGAACCTATGCTAATGTACCGCCCCATCCAAGACTAATACATACTTGTGATTATACCCCTTGCAAACATCCGTAAGTACAAGAAAGTAATAAGGTAGAAACCTAACCACAACTTTAAACTCTAAGACCCTTACGTCCCTTGTGCAATGGTTTCCTAACGGGGGTTCAGGTTTCTGTCACTCTGGCAACCCCTACGATTAGTAGCCAAATACACAATGCATTCCCCTAGGCCCATATAGGTGAAGTGTCATGTAGTCGATGTTCACATGACACCACTAGAAGAAGTACACCACAACTTAAATAACAATCTATTGAATCTTTCTCAACACAACTCCACTACTAACAACAAGACTTCTCCCATGTCCTCAAGAACAAAACGAACTACTCACAAGACATCATATGGATCATGATCAGAGATGGAATAATGATGTATAACAATCTGAACATAAAAAATAATTCAATGGTTCACTCAATAGCATCAACTACAGAGAGTAATCAACACCGTGAAAGTTTCCCCTATGAACTATGCAAGATTCAACACAATTGTTACAGCAATATGGAGATGGTGATGAGGGTGCTGATGGTGATGATGGTGGTGATGATGATGATCTCGATGAAGTCCAGCTTGATGGTGGTGTTGATGGCGACGATCTCCCCTCTCTGAGAAGGAATTCCCTTGGCAGAAATCTGTCTGCCGGAGAGATCTTTCTCTCTCGGTGTTTTCCGCCCCGCATAGGCGGCGGAATGTTTCTGTGGTCGCTCCTCCAGTCTTAGGGTTTCGGGAGGTTGATATACGCCAGAGGGGAGAGGCTGGAGTGGGCCAGGGCGGCCACACCACCTCCAGGCGCGGCCTAGGCCTGCCCGCGCCATGGGGTGGTGTGGGCCCCCTGTGGCCCACCTCCACTCCATCTTCTGGCATCCTTAGTCTTCTGGAAAAATAGGATTTTCTGTATATTTTCCTGGATTTTCTTATCTTCGTGAATTTTGCCTCCAAACAGCACCTTTTCCATCAGAATCCTGACTGTAGCGGTCCATGCTTCAAAAGTCATCAACCATGCAAAAATAGATGAAATAACATAACTACCACCTCTCAATACGAAATATATCAATGAATAATAGTGAATTAAGACATAGAATAGTGATGCAAAATGGACGTATCAACCACCAACACCACCATGGTGAGAACCCGGTGCTCAGGCACCTTCTCCTTTTCCCCCTTTCGCTCTCTGTCATCTTCCCCACGAGCACCTACCAACGCCGACGCTGCCCGCCGTCGAACTCCTCACTCCGGCGACCAATCCTTAGTGGCGCCTCCCCTATTAGGCTTCCCGCATCATTCTCGCTCGAATGCCCCTTCCGCGCAGCCCAATGAGCCCCCTAGCATCGCCAACCGCCACCGCCTGGCTATTCTCCGGCGAGCCTACGTGGCGCCACCGTGGTGTCGACGTGCTGCAGTGGTTCGTCAGCGTGGCGCACTGACGTGGCCCGGACCCATCTGTCTGTGTCTGAGGCTAGCCCAACCCATGATGTAAAAAGTATCCGGTGCATATGCTGATGTCATCCTTGCGCAATAATTCATTTAAAGTGGTTTAATTAATTTCAGAAATTGTTTAAATCTTATAAAATCAATATCTAATTATTTAGAAATCAGAAAAATATGTATAATATATCAAAATGTTCATAAAAATTAGATCTTTACAATAGCATCAAAATCATGCATTGTTCAGCAACTTTAATTACGAGTTTAATTAGAGAACTAACTCAACCCTCACAGGTGTTCCAGGGTTTCCCTTGTTCTAGGGTTTGCGACCCTTGGACCCTATTTAAAATGGTCAAGCATGCTTTAGGGTTACATTTCAACTCTATTAAACTTGTCATATCATCATATTTGCTTCAGCATTGCATCGATGCCATGTGTTGATTGTTGTTCCCCCTTTCTTTCCGGTGTTTGCTTCTTCCCGGTGGAATCCGATATCGAGATCGAGATCGAAGACCGAGATTAACACCATCGAAGATCGACAAACAATACTTGACCAACTATAATCAAGTCAAGCACAAGGCTTCCGAAGATCTTCTTATCTAGGTATCAACAAACAAGGCAAGCATAGCCCCACCATTATAAAATCCTATGATTTCGAAAGTATTTCATTCTTGCAATGATGCATACGATTCTACTGTGGTCTTTTATCGATAGATAGAGTATCCTATCGGTTGCATTACTCCCTTTGAGCTTATATTACCTGATCCACTGCTCCTAGCATGTAGCATCCCAATTTTCTAACAATTGCAATGCTACTAGCCTAGTCTATATATATGCTACTTCATATATATAGTTGTTGCATCATCATTATATCATGCTCATGTCATCATGCCACCTTGCATTTGAGCATCATATAAAACCCTTTTGTTTGGTTCTTCTCTCATATGCATTGTTAATTGTATTTGCCTCTTGATATTGTACTTGGTTATTGATATATTGTTTAAATGCCCAAGTTGAGTTGGGGGCATATCTTTTATTCCACTCCACCACCCTTTCTTTCACCACCTTATAATTCCACCATCCCATTATCCATGAGCTTGTGTTTTATTTTCTTTTGGTATTTAATCTAGCTCATGGGAGATAGGGTGGATCCAATTCTAGAAACTCTTTTGCTTGGCCTTTATTCCATCTTTTGGGAATGCATAAGAATAATGCCATGTTAATATTATTGTTTTCACAAGAATACACATGGCATTAATTATTTTGCATGGGCCATGCAAGTACCACCACATTCTAGTCTTTTGGGTTTTATTTGAATTTTTGAGTGAATCGTCAATCTCCCTCTCTACCCTCCTTGGGCTTGATCTAGTTTGGTTTTGCTTAAAGCCACCACCACATCTCTCTCTCTTTCCTCACCTTCCTCTCCTTTTCACCTCCATCCATGCATGATCAAGTGGATCATGGCTAAAACCCAAACCCTACACAAATTCCACCTAATCTTGTTTGACCTAGCTTGATGTATGCAAGCATTCAAACCCTAAGCCATCACCCTCTCTCTCTAATCTTTTCTCCAAAATCTTACACCTAATCTAAACCCTAACCCGAGCCCTCTCTAGTTAACCCTAGCTACCATGCCCTCTCTCTTGGCCTCTCTCCCTCCCTCTATGCCATGCAGGCCCCACCTAGCCACCCTACTCCCCCTGGCCGAGCTACCCTCCTACCCCAACCCTAGCACCAGCCCTAAACCGAGCCACTACTCCTACTCCAACCCTAGCTCCATGCCACCCTCCTCTCTCTCTCTAGCTCTCTCCCTGCCAGCAGCCCCACCCGAGCCTACCCCTCCTTGTCCACGCCCTGACCCCACCTGGCAGCCTCCATCTACCCTCCCTCTTCTCCTGCCGTCCAGCCCGAGCACGTGAGGAGGAGAGGAAAAAGGTGGCACCGAGCCACCCTCATCTACCCCCTGCCACGGCTGCTCCTCCTCCCTCCCTCCTTTTTCTTTTCCCTCACGGCTCTCCTCTGCCTCTCCCAGATCTCCCCAGGCCGCTCCCCTTTCTCCCTGCCTTCCCCTACAACCACCTACCCCATCGCCGGCCATCGTCGGTCTCCATCGTTCCCCCCTCTTGCAGCCGGTGGCGAGGTGCTCTGGGTGTCGAGGAAGACCGAGGACCCTCCCCTGCTTCGTCCTGTACGTACCAGCGAGGAGGAGGAGGACCAGAACCATCAGGACCATCACCGTTCGCCGAAACCCTAACCTCGCCGTCCGTCTGCGTCGTCGCCGATCCCCTGCGTCCCAAGCTGATCCGACCACACCGACCCACTCCCGGTGAGCTCCTCCTTCTCCCTGACACCTCCGTCCTCGCCGTGGCTCCCTGTTCTCGCCGGACCTCAGGACGAACGCTCTCTGGGCGTGTCTGCGCCTGCACGACCCCGTGGCACCCAGCGTTACCTAGCTGCCGATCCGCTCCCTGTCAGCAACCTCCACCTGCCGCAGCGGCTCCGCCCTCCGCGCGCACGCCCAGGGCGCGAGTTCGAGTCCCCCGCGTGCCGCGCTCTGCCTGTCGCGCACGAATCTGTCCGTGGTTCAGAGAAAGAAGAGGAACAGTACGGGCATGTGGTCAATTTACGAATAGCCCCCCTTTTTATTTTCGCCTCAACCCGCGGTACACCGAGCCCCACCAGTTAGCCTCCCTGTCCCTTTTGCAAAAACATCCCCGCAGTTTTGAACACCCAATCCGCAATCCATCCCGTCCCCGCTTGTCAGTCACTGCGGGTTTAGACGCTGGCGTGTGGGTCAGCAGAGCCTCGGACCCCACCTGTCATACACTGTGGCTCGCTGTGGCCGCGGTAAGGAAAACCTTTTCTGTGCGCGTGTTTGGCCCAGTCAGCCTGGCCCCACCTGTCACTGTCTGTGGCTAGGTCTGGGCTGAGTGACAAAAGTATCTCTGTTCTCTGTTTTAATTTAATCTTTTCCAAATTGTTTTAAATTCAAATTTAAATCTGTTTTCAAATATCTTTTAAAATATAAATCCAAATAATACATGTAATATATGTTTTGAAATCAGAAAAATGTGAGGATTTCAAATATGCCATCCAAAATATATTTTGAACACTTTAATTTTCGAGTTGATTAAAATTATAAATAAAATGCCCTTTTTCTTAATTAATTAATAACTTTTGTTTTATAACTCCAAATTTAACAAATAATATGTCTAAATCGATCAGCGCGACGAGACCTTTCTGTTTATGCATTCCATGTTCTGAATTGCAGCATGAATCATGTAAATATAAAGTATACAGCAACTTATTTGAGGTTAAAAGGTGACTAAAACTCAATAAAAGGCTTTATTCTCGTATTCCACACCTCACCCATGCCATGCTACTTAATGCTATGCAAATTGTGCATCATTCATCATGGCATGATTGTTTGCTTGTCGCATTTTATTCATATTTTTGTGCACTTTATTTATGTTGGCCCTTGTTTGTTTGGTTCTTCTTCGAATAGACGCTAAGCAGGGGATATATCAAGAAACCCAGGAGCACTACGCAGAACATTCTCTCGCTTCAACTGAGCTGCCAGGCAAGCACTACCACATGCTTGCATACATACAGTACCTATTGCCTCTATCTTATTCTTGCATCATTGAGTCGCGATTGCATTAAACTGAATCCCAAGTACTGCATAGCCTTTACTTTTAAACCCCACCGAAGCTTGTTCCTCCATCCCATGAGCCATTACTACAGGAGTTGTTTGAGCCATGCGAGTCGTAGAACAGCATGTGTAGGGTTGTGAGTGTCTGATGTACAACGAGGTACCTAAACAACTTAACCTGAGTAGTATTGGGATAACTAATGAAAGTGGCACCGGTGAGCAATATCTGTTATTTGGTTTTTCATGCTCACTTGTGTCCCGTAGGACCCCGAGTACTTGATTCATGTTCCTTGAATATTCGCGCTATCCACATCCGGGAGGCCTATGGACCCCCCCTGAGCCAGAGCTTGATTCATTCTTATTTCTTGGGGCCACAAAGTAGTTTGGGGCTTTATTACTATTCCGTACTTATGCCATGCATTACTGCTTTATTTAAGATTGTGCGAGGAGCACCTGTACTGTTTAGGTAAGCGGAGTGTTTTCGCGGTATCGACAAGCCCAGTCACACTTTCGGGTTCCCAGTTGTTTACAGCCATTGACGCAAACCTTGGGTCCGTCTCGGAGCCGGCCAACTTCGTTGCGGGTAGCTTAATGGGGTGGCCCCCTGAAATATTTATGAATCCTGTGATCGCTTTGTCGTGAATGCCTCGTTGGGTTTTGATTTGGTTTTTCCGAGGTTGATCGAGTGTGTGTTGCTATTTGTGCACCCCTGCAGGGTAAAACTTTCTGAAAGCCGTGTCCGCGGTTATGGACGACTTGGAGCACAGTTTCTCGATCATAGACAAGTATAACTAAAGTACCGCTTTTAATTTGACTAAGTACCTGACTAGTAAATAGTGCAATACTCATGGAATGGATAATAAAACTGCCAACGGATGGGGGGTTGTTCGTCCGCTTCCTCGTCGGTAAGCGAGGAGGAGGATGGATATGTTAGTATTGCCGTTATAACTGTTGTTATCAAATCACGGACATCCGTCTATCTATGGTTAGGCGGATGGTTAACGAGTATCTTTAGAATTGTTAGGTATTATCTTTTGCTGCAATTGCGTCACCCTAGGTTGTGTCCCCTTTAGAGGCATAAAGACTTGCTGAGTACCCCTAGGGTCTCACACGATAAATTGTTTGATTCAGATGCACAGGTAAACTCGCAAGATGGATACTGGGTGGAGGAGACGGACGATGTGGGCAACGATCATTCGGTGTAGAGATTCCGGGAACGGGGATCCGTGAGATCTGTGGGCGGGATGTGTTTATTTATGGGGCATCTTATGCCGATTTGCTTCTTATCCGTACTCGGATCTTGTTTTCCGCTTCCGCCTGATACTCTGTTGTTTGATGTATGAGGAGATATCCTAAACTATTATATCTATCTAGGATATTTGGATCTTGCCGTATGGCGTTGCAATATTTCTGTTTCTTTTAGATGGAATGGCTCTGAGGACTGTTGTATGGTGGCTTGCATACATACTCATTTGTGTATGTAGTTGATCCCTTCGCCTGCCGATTACGCCGCCCGTTCTGGTCCCGATGTTTGGAAATGGTTAGGACGGCCGAAAGGTCTACCTGTGAGCGGCATTTGGGCCCCACCGTACTATTTTAACCATTTCCGCTCATCCAGGCTTGTAACTAGGAGCGTAATTCACCGAGGTAGTTACAATTGGTATCAGAGCCATCCCGCCCTTCAGGGTCTCAACCAAATGGTCGTTGTCAGTCTAGCAATTATTTTTGGTAGCTATGTATACTAGGGAAAAACAAAACGTGAGAGTAGGACTGCTTCCACTTTTCTTCTTACCCACCCGCCCACCCTTTTCTGGTAAGGAAGTGTAACGTTTTCAATCCTCTTCTTAAAATTCAAACTAGGATTCACGTGTTTTGGGTTTCCGTAGTACCATAGGAAGTGTGTGTGTGTGTGTGTAATTCCTTGTCTATCTGTTGCATCCAATTTGTTATCACAATCTGCCTTTGATTATCAACTGTTGGTACATTCCATACTGACAGGCTTTTGAAAACCGGCGCGATCTATCTGACTCCTTGTTAACCGGTGCCATCTTCTTAAGGGTGTCCTTCCTTCTAGCAACTCCACATTCTGTGAAACCATCAGTTGCTAATCTCTACCTGATAAGTGATTTTGCGCATCTATTGGTATTCTAATGCCGAAAAATGCGGAAAATTTTTCTTTGGTACATCTGTGCTTCCACACTCCTTTTCAGTCGTGTGTGAAACATTATCGATCTCCCTTTTTTCAGCATGTCCATGCTAACTCATTCTTTTGTCACCGGCGCTTAATCCTAGAGTTTCTTTTCATCTCCAATTCTCTTGGGCTAATTACATAACATGTGTCGATCCGATGCTGGTGATTGTAATTTGGTTCTCGGCATAGCTATATGACACTTATCAGGAGTGGAATATGGAAAATGCTATCAACTCTATCCTCCAAATGGTGACGGTTATCTCCTGTGATTTTGAGTACACCGTGATTATATCTATGCATATTCAAGCATCTTTGGCAATCCGGAGTTTCTCAAGGCACTACGGCGGTCTATCATCTGTCCATCATGCTGCACATCTTTTTGAACTCCATATCTGCAAAATTCTCTTTGAGACGAGGGAATTGCATCTTTTCGTCTCTGATAGCTTTGCTTAAGGTATGAGCTATCATCGTTCTTTATCCAAGGTCTCTTTATCTCTGTAACCGGTGATCAGATCGACAATGTGAACCAGGTAACATCTCTTATTCTTCCGAAGGACCAGATAATCTATTCTTCCAGTGCATCTTCTTCAACACGAACCCGTGCTCTTAATATTGATCTTTCTAAGAGCGTTGAGCTCAGGAAGTGTTCGAGCATTTGTTCGTTTCTCTCGCCTTTTGAACTTGGTATTCTGGGAATATCCTGTTAATCCATGGTGGTATATGTTGATAATATGCTTGCCTATTCCATATCCCTCTAGAATACATCTGTGCCTCTTTCTCTCAAGCTTCGTGAGTGCTGCCCGTGTGCAAAGTCTCTAAGTGAGAATTCTGGCTTCTTGAAGTCACCTATCTCGGCCACGTCCTTCTGCTAAATACATTACTTCAACTCTGGAATCAGCAAGTCCATTGTTAATTCCATCTTCCATCTTCAATCAAACCTAGAGTTTTTCCTTGTTGGCGAGTTATCATCGTCGTTCCGCTAAAGATTTTCCTCAAGACCGCTAAATCTCTCTCAATCATTTCAAGAAGAACATGGAGTTCTTTCACCTCAGTCTCGTCAAGTAATCTCTTGAAAACCCTCTCGCTCTGTCGTCTATGCTCAATCCACCGGAGGCCATGAAGACCTTCCAGATCTTGTATTCCTTTCGTTCAAGTTGGTGCTATCTTTTCTGTAGCTGTTGAATCTTGCAATTGTTCTCCGTAATCTTCCGTCATATCTTTCTGGTGGCTTGGTACTTCAGACATGACGACAACATCATCATCCTTATCTATCTATGAATCTGGCGAATCGTTGCATCTATCCTTGTTTTCTAACGAAGTTCCATGAGTTATTGTCAATACCTTCAGTCTGTTTCGGTAGTTGGGTTGCATGGTTTTCTTATTCATGTGCGGAGTAATGCTTTGAGTGCGGGATGGAGTAGCTACCATACCACTACTCTTATCATTCGCTCTTGTACATTGAATTGGTAAATTAATGCAATTTCACTCATTTCACGGAAGTTAGAAGTGGCCTTTATCCCTCGATACTTTCATTTCCGTCTTTGTTTTTTCCGGAGTGCTCTCTCGAAGAAAGTAATCAATAATCTCTTGTTGGTGGTCTGTCTATTCTAGATGGAGCAAAATCTTCAATTATCTGGTGGAAACAGACGCAAACTCCTTTCGTTCCTCGTCTTTCTACCGATGCTCGGCATCCCCAAACAAGATGAAAGGAAACTATCTCTCTTTGTTTCATCAATTCTTTCTCTGTGGTAAAGCCAATTATGGTTGATGCCATCAGCCGCAAATCTATTGCGTTAGCCTCAAGGCTAAAGAAAGAAATAAGTATCTCTACAATAAACTCCAGATCCTCCATATTCTTTGCTTCTCGGGATTCCACCATGTTCTGGCTTCACATCCGTCTCTAGAAGTTATATCCGCGCACCTCAATTGCGTGATCCTTGGTTCTTACCGTTGCAACAAGAATCTAATCCGACGATGTCTAACTAAATCTTTCTGTTGATATCAAGGGACTCTATTGTTTGAAGGCAATATTGTTTCCGTACTTCTTTTCTCAAATCCGAGAGAAGATACGATGCTATTGTCATAGTGGTTCGAACCTCTCCAACCTAGCTCTTTTCTTCCGGCGAGACAAAGTTTTCATCCTCTCTAGTATCGATAAATCTTTAATCTTAATGGTGTGTCTTTCTTTATCCATGATACATCATCTTGTCCCTTCTTTCACAAGTGGTTATATTCTTTTATCTTGTTTCTTGAGAAAACCGGAGCTATGTCCATCCTATCCTTCTTGTCTCACGACAATCCTTCAACTCTTCTAACCGTTGTTTCTCAAGCAAAACGCAAGACTCGCAGCAAGTCTAGCAAGTTTTCCGTTGTTCATCAACTTGGGAACGTGAGGGTCACCTTCGTTCGAACACCCGCCTCTCCTTGTGTTGTTTTCTTTTTCCTAGGAATCTCGGGGCGAGATTCTTGTTTAGTGGGGGAGAGTTGTAGCATCCCAATTGTCTAACAATTGCAATGCTACTAGCCTAGTCTATATATATGCTACTTCATATATATAGTTGTTGCATCATCATTATATCATGCTCATGTCATCATACCACCTTGCATTTGAGCATCATATAAAACCCTTTTGTTTGGTTCTTCTCTCATATGCATTGTTAATTGTATTTGCCTCTTGATATTGTACTTGGTTATTGATATATTGTTTAAATGCCCAAGTTGAGTTGGGGGCATATCTTTTATTCCACTCCACCACCCTTTCTTTCACCACCTTATAATTCCACCATCCCATTATCCATGAGCTTGTGTTTTATTTTCTTTTGGTATTTAATCTAGCTCATGGGAGATAGGGTGGATCCAATTCTAGAAACTCTTTTGCTTGGACTTTATTCCATCTTTTGGGAATGCATAAGAATAATGCCATGTTAATATTATTGTTTTCACAAGAATACACATGGCATTAATTATTTTGCATGGGCCATGCAAGTACCACCACATTCTAGTCTTTTGGGTTTTATTTGAATTTTTGAGTGAATCGTCAATCTCCCTCTCTACCTTCCTTGGGCTTGATCTAGTTTGGTTTTGCTTAAAGCCACCACCACATCTCTCTCTCTCTCTTTCCTCACCTTCCTCTCCTTTTCACCTCCATCCATGCATGATCAAGTGGATCATGGCTAAAACCCAAACCCTACACAAATTCCACCTAATCTTGTTTGACCTAGCTTGATGTATGCAAGCATTCAAACCCTAAGCCATCACCCTCTCTCTCTAATCTTTTCTCCAAAATCTTACACCTAATCTAAACCCTAACCCGAGCCCTCTCTAGTTAACCCTAGCTACCATGCCCTCTCTCTCGGCCTCTCTCCCTCCCTCTATGCCATGTAGGCCCCACCTAGCCACCCTACTCCCCCTGGCCGAGCTACCCTCCTACCCCAACCCTAGCACCAGCCCTAAACCGAGACACTACTCCTACTCCAACCCTAGCTCCATGCCACCCTCCTCTCTCTCTCTAGCTCTCTCCCTGCCAGCAGCCCCACCCGAGCCTACCCCTCCTTGTCCTCGCCCTGACCCCACCTGGTAGCCTCCATCTACCCTCCCTCTGCTCCTGCCGTCCAGCCCGAGCACGTGAGGAGGAGAGGAAAAAGGTGGCACCGAGCCACCCTCATCTACCCCCTGCCACGGCTGCTCCTCCTCCCTCCCTCCTTTTTCTTTTCCCGCACGGCTCTCCTCTGCCTCTCCCAGATCTCCCCAGGCCGCTCCCCTTTCTCCCTGCCTTCCCCTACAACCACCTACCCCATCGCCGGCCACCGTCGGTCTCCACCGTTCCCCCCTCTTGCAGCCGGTGGCGAGGTGCTCTAGGTGTCGAGGAAGACCGAGGACCCTCCCCTGCTTCGTCCTGTACGTACCAGCGAGGAGGAGGAGGACCAGAACCATCAGGACCATCACCGTTCGCCGAAACCCTAACCTCGCCGTCCGTCTGCGTCGTCGCCGATCCCCTGCATCCCAAGCTGATCCGACCACACCGACCCACTCCCGGTGAGCTCCTCCTTCTCCCTGACACCTCCGTCCTCGCCGTGGCTCCCTGTTCTCGCCGGACCCCAGGACGAATGCTCTTTGGGCGTGTCTGCGCCTGCACGACCCCGTGGCACCCAGCGTTACCTAGCTGCCGATCCGCTCCCTGTCAGCAACCTCCACCTGTCGCAGCGGCTCCGCCCTCCGCGCGCACGCCCAGGGCGCGAGTTCGAGTCCCCCGCGTGCCGCGCTCTGCCTGTCGCGCACGAATCTGTCCGCGGTTCAGAGAAAGAAGAGGAACAGTACGGGCATGTGGTCAATTTACGAATAGCCCCCTTTTTATTTTCACCTCAACCCGCGGTACACCGAGCCCCACCAGTCAGCCTCCCTGTCCCTTTTGCAAAAACATCCCCGTAGTTTTGAACACCCAACCCGCAATCCATCCCGTCCCCGCTTGTCAGTCACTGCGGGTTTAGACGCTGGCGTGTGGGTCAGCAGAGCCTCGGACCCCACCTGTCATACACTGTGGCTCGCTGTGGCCGCGGTAAGGAAAACCTTTTCTGTGCGCGTGTTTGGCCCAGTCAGCCTGGCCCCACCTGTCACTGTCTGTGGCTAGGTCTGGGCTGAGTGACAAAAGTATCTCTGTTCTCTGTTTTAATTTAATCTTTTCCAAATTGTTTTAAATTCAAATTTAAATCTGTTTTCAAATATCTTTTAAAATATAAATCCAAATAATACATGTAATATATGTTTTGAAATCAGAAAAATGTGAGGATTTCAAATATGCCATCCAAAATATATTTTGAACACTTTAATTTTCGATTTGATTAAAATTACAAATAAAATGCCCTTTTTCTTAATTAATTAATAACTTTTGTTTTATAACTCCAAATTTAACAAATAATATGTCTAAATCGATCAGCGCGACGAGACCTTTCTGTTTATGCATTCCATGTTCTGAATTACAGCATGCATCATGTAAATATAAAGTATACAGCAACTTATTTGAGGTTAAAAGGTGACTAAAACTCAATAAAAGGCTTTATTCTCGTATTCCACACCTCACCCATGCCATGCTACTTAATGCCATGCAAATTGTGCATCATTCATAATGGCATGATTGTTTGCTTGTCGCATTTTATTCATATGTTTGTGCACTTTATTTATGTTGGCCCTTGTTTGTTTGGTTTTTCTTCGAATAGACGCTGAGCAGGGGATATATCAAGAAACCCAGGAGCACTACCCAGAACATTCTCTCGCTTCAACTGAGCTGCCAGGCAAGCACTACCACATGCTTGCATACATACAGTACCTATTGCCTCTATCTTATTCTTGCATCATTGAGTCGCGATTGCATTAAACTGAATCCCATGTACTGCATAGCCTTTACTTTTAAACCCCACCGAAGCTTGTTCCTCCATCCCATGAGCCATTACTACAGGAGTTGTTTGAGCCATGCGAGTCGTAGAACAGCATGTGTAGGGTATGTGAGTGTCTGATGTACAACGAGGTACCTAAACAACTTAACCTGAGTAGTATTGGGATAACTAATGAAAGTGGCACCGGTGAGCAATATCTGTTATTTAGTTTTTGATGCTCACTTGTGTCCCGTAGGACCCCGAGTACTTGATTCCTGTTCCTTGAATATTCGCGCTATCCACATCCGGGAGGCCTATGGACCCCCCTGAGCCAGAGCTTGATTCATTCTTATTTCTTGGGGCCACAAAGTAGTTTGGGGCTTTATTACTATTCCGTACTTATGCCATGCATTACTGCTTTATTTAAGATTGTGCGAGGAGCACCTGTACTGTTTAGGTAAGCGGAGTGTTTTCGCGGTATCGACAAGCCCAGTCACACTTTCGGGTTCCCAGTCGTTTACAGCCATTGACGCAAACCTTGAGTCCGTCTCGGAGCCGGCCAACTTCGTTGCGGGTAGCTTAATGGGGTGGCCCCCTGAAATATTTATGAATCCTATGATCGCTTTGTCGTGAATGCCTCGTTGTGTTTTGATTTGGTTTTTCCGAGGTTGATCGAGTGTGTGTTGCTATTTGTGCACCCCTGCAGGGTAAAACTTTCTGAAAGCCGTGTCCGCGGTTATGGACGACTTGGAGCACAGTTTCTCGATCATAGACAAGTATAACTAAAGTACCGCTTTTAATTTGACTAAGTACCTGACTAGTAAATAGTGCAATACTTATGGAATGGATAATAAAACTGCCAACGGATGGGGGGTTGTTCGTCCGCTTCCTCGTCGGTAAGCGAGGAGGAGGATGGATCTGTTAGTATTACCGTTATAACTGTTGTTATCAAATCACAGACATCCGTCTATCTATGGTTAGGCGGATGGTTAACGAGTATCTTTAGAATTGTTAGGTATTATCTTTTGCTGCAATTGCGTCACTCCAGGTTGTGTCCCCTTTAGAGGCATAAAGACTTGCTGAGTACCCCTAGGGTCTCACACGATAAATTGTTTGATTCAGATGCACAGGTAAACTCGCAAGATGGATACTGGGTGGAGGAGACGGACGATGTGGGCAACGATCATTCGGTGTAGAGATTCCGGGAACGGGGATCCGTGAGATCTGTGGGCGGGATGTGTTTATTTATGGGGCATCTTATGCCGATTTGCTTCTTATCCGTACTCGGATCTTGTTTTCCGCTTCCGCCTGATACTCTGTTGTTTGATGTATGAGCAGATATCCTAAACTATTATATCTATCTAGGATATTTGGATCTTGCCGTATGGCGTTGCAATATTTCTGTTTCTTTTAGATGGAATGGCTCTGAGGACTGTTGTATGGTGGCTTGCATACATACTCATTTGTGTATGTAGTTGATCCCTTCGCCTGCCGATTACGCCGCCCGTTCTGGTCCCGATGTTTGGAAATGGTTAGGACGGCCGAAAGGTCTACCTGTGAGTGGCATTTGGGCCTCACCGTACTATTTTAACCATTTCCGCTCATCCAGGCTTGTAACTAGGAGCGTAATTCACCGAGGTAGTTACATAGCATAACTAGGTTTGGCTTGTGTGCATTGCTAGAGCTTATATCTATGTCTTGCTTAGCCATGCTTAGCTATCAGTGCCGGTTCATCCAGATGATGTACCAAATGCAGAGAATCTAGTATGACAGGAGAACGAGGTATACTAATGAGGTAAGACCAGTGGTAAAGGTTAAATATGCTAAGGCTTGTATGGGAGGCCATGGTGGGATGTGGTTTTTCTAGTCCCATGCTCGCGACCATTAGGACCCGAGTTCTTGCCCTCGGAACCAAGACGAGCGTACAGCCACACGGGGCCTGGAAAACCTCACGAGCAACTAACTTGCCTAGTAGATTCCATGAGTCACATAGTTCGGCGTTCCATTCGACATATGCATAGAAAACATTTTGAAAGATTTGGCGGGTGAAGGTGCATCATAACAGGTAGGTAAGCATGGCCGAGGTTGCTTGGGGTAGATGGCGCCCCTGGTAAACCAACCTCGACTCACATCTCTAGGGACCGGCTTCGGGATTTGACCCGTTACGGCGGAACCCTCCTTAGGGCGTGACTCATGGACTCGGCGAAAGCAAGGTAAAGGTCGTGTCCAACCACCCTCTGCCAGCCTTCCAAGGAAGAGGGCTAATAGCTTGGCATTAAGAGTCAGTTGGTATGTGTGGGTAAAGTTGTACACCCCTGCAGGGTTAAATCTTTTCGAAAAGCCGTGTCCACGGTTATGGACAACTTGGGAATGAACATGAGATCATAAAGAACTATAACCTAATCGTAAAACTTGGCAACTAATGTTTGTTAAGGATGCTTCCTCATGGGTACGAGGGGGTGACCCTAGTTGTGAGATGAGGATTACTTTGATGGATATCAAGATGATGATCAATTCTTCGGAGATGTCGCTCTCTTATCCCCTTTTAAAATATTCTGATTAGACGAGCTTCTTCTCTCCCTCTTGTTTCACAAACAAAGATGGCTTTATGCAAAATAACCCCACGAGCCATAAGTCTTGCGGAGTACACCCTATACTCACCCTTGCTTTGTTGATACTTTCAGAGTAAGTGTTCCCTGATGACGAGTTCCGTACTACATCGACACCAAAGAGTAGCTTGGGGTTCCCGGCCGGCAGCCTGGAATCTATGGGCTGGGACGTCATCATTATGCTTCAGGCCTCTTAGGCCATTTGTTAAGTTTTCTATACTTAATAGCATAATTTGCCTTCCATTGTTTGATGTTTGTGGTTAGTGACCTCTGCTTGTAATATTTTGGTTCTTCGCTCAGTTATGAGCTTGCTGTAATAATTTTTGTGTCGCAGGGTTACTGTTGTGTACCGATTTCTCACTGGATATCCTCGAGGTCTAGGTTCAGCTTATGTCGGGCTAAAGGTCTGGATTTGTTTAACCCTGATCCCGGGGGTGTCACACGTTGCACTGAAGATCCGGTTCTTCAGTAGTTTTCTTCCCGACGTTTGGAACAGTAATGTTGTTCCGGGACGTTGGGGCCTAATGTCATTCTAGGACGGATCCGAGCGACATTGGTCAGATTGAGAGGCCAGTTTTCTGCTTCCGGATTTTGCGACCTTCTGTTGCTTCAGACCCTTGGTGAGCAGCTTCACGCCCAACCGGACTTGATCTGGGTTCGGGTTATTTGCTAGGATATTTCGAGCCATGACAATGTTCTGTACTGGTGTTGGGTACACTAGATCTCCCTTCCTGTCAAGCCGAGGTGCTGCTGGGTCTCCCTCAAAGAGGACCTTGTGGACTTCCGGAAATTTGTCGGCACACACGTGGCTTTTCTGGGTCTTTTGATGCTGTAGAGAGATGAACTTCTCCGCAGTAGCTATTGATACGTTGCAAACGTATCCATAATTTTTGATGTTCCATGCTTGGTTTTACCTACTTTCTTATGTTTTACCCACACTTTGGAGTACTTTTCATATGATTTCTTGGACTAACCTATTAACAAGAGCCACAGTGCCAGCTGCCTGTTTTCTGCTGTTTTTGGTTCTAGGAAAGTCAGAAAATCAATATTCTCGGAATTGGACGGGACAAAAGCCAAAGTCAGTTTTTCACCAAGGGACACCTAGAGCCAGAATACGAGACGAAGAGGGGATGGGGCCCGACCACACCACCTGGCCGCGCGGCCAGCCTAGCCCACGCCAGGGGGTGGTCTGGCCGCCCCAGGCACCCCCTCGGCCTCTCCTTCCGCCTATAAGTTGCCTCTGATACGGAAACCCTAAGTACCCGATCAAAATTCCACGAAAGAGTATGTAGCTGCCGTCATCTCCATCCCTAGATCGGGAGGGATCTGAAGCTCTTCCCGGCACCCTGTCAAAGAGGGGAATTCACCCTGGAGGCCTTCTTCATCATCATGCAAGCCTCTGGTGTGATGCGTGAGTAGTTCATCTCTGGACTACGGGTCCATGTAGTATCTAGATGGCTGGTTCTCCTCCTTTGTGCTATCATGTTTAGATCTTGTGAGCTCCGTTCATGATCAAGATCATCTATTTGTAATTCTACATGTTGTGTTTGCGAGGATCCGATGGATATTGAGATGCTATTTCAGATTGATTATTGATTCTATCATGTCTTTGTTATTTGTGATCTTGCATGCTTTCTATTGTTAATAGCTATCTTGGCCAAGTAGATGCTAGCAACTCCAAGAGTTAGTATTTATGCTCAATAGTGGGTTCATGCCTCTAATAATCTGGGGAAGTGACAGAAATCTCTAAGGTACTAGATGTGTTGTTGCTACTAGGGCGAAAACAACAATCCTTTGTTCATAGAACAATCGTATTGTTTACTTTACATGCAATTCGTAATGCAATTATCCGTTGCTTGCAACTTAATACTGAGGGGGGTCGGATGATAACCTGAAGGTGGATTATTAGTCATAGATGCAGTTGGATGGTGGTCTATGTATAATGTTGTAATGCCCAATCAAATATCAAAGGAGTCAAGATGATTAGTATATGCTTGTATGCTTTCTCGATGTTTGTCAATTGCCCCGCTGTAATTTGTTCACCTAGCATGTTATCTATCTTAAGGAGAGCCACCTCTAGTGAACTATGGACCCCGGTCCTTTCTTTTACTTTCAATCTACAATTAACTATTTACTGCTTTGTGTTTACTTTCTACAAACTATTACTTTCTTCCACTCGATACGTTTAATCCTTTGTTTTTAGCAAAACCGGTGAGATTGACAACCTCGTCGCAAGTTGGGGACAGAGTTCTGTGGTTGTGTTGTGCAGGTCTCCACGTTGCTACTGGCACCGGTAGTGCGCCCTGCCAACGTTCAGCTAGCAACATCTTTGGGGTGTTTCCTTGCTCCTACTAGTTCGATTAAACCTTGGTTTCATACTGAGGGAAAACTTGTTGTTATGCTCATCATACCTTCCTCTTGGGGTTCCCCAACGAGCTCGATATATTTTGGGCCATCAAGCTATTTTTCTGGCGCTGTTGCCGGGGAGTCAAGGACATCTTCACAAGGGGAGTCCCTCATAACCAATCTCTTTACTTTGTTATTTTGTTTTGCTTAGTTTACTTTTGCTTTGTTTGCTTGTTTCTTTATCAAAAACACACAAAAATTAGTTTTACAAGTTTGCTTTCTTTATTAAAAACACAAAAAAATGACTACCCTTGAAAAACACTAAGTTGTGTGACTTCAATAGCACCAACAACAATGATTTTATGAGCACACCTATTGCTCCACTTGTTCCTGAAGCTACTTTCTTTGAGATAAAACCTGCTTTACTCAATCTTGTTATGAGAGAACAATTTTCTGGTATTGGTAATGAAGATGCTGCTGCTCATCTAAATAACTTTGTTGAACTTTGTGAGATGCAAAAGCATAGGGATATAGATGGAGATATTATTAAGCTGAAATTGTTTCCTTTCTCTTTGAGAGGAAAAGCTAAAGAATGGTTGAATTCCTTAACTAGGAATAGTATTGATTTTTGGACTAAATGCAAAGATGCTTTCATTGAAAAATACTATCCTCCTATTAAGATTATATCTATGAGAAGTGAAATAATGAAGTTTAAACAATCTGATAATGAACATGTTGATCAAGCTTGGGAAAGAATGAAATCTTTGGTAAAGAATTGTCCCACTCATGGACTGACTGCTTGGATGATTATCCAAACTTTTTATGTAGGATTGAACTATTCTTCTAGGAACCTATTGGATTCTGCTGCTAGAGGTACCTTTATAACCATTACTTTGGGTGCTGCAACAAAGCTTCTGGATAATATGATGGTTAACTACTCTGAATGGCATACTAAAAGAGCTCCACAAGGTAAGAAGGTAAATTCTGTTGAGGAAACCTCCTCCTTGAGTGATAAGATTGATATTATTATGTCTATGCTTGTTAATGGGAAAGCCCATATTGATCCAAATAATGTTCCCTTGGCCTCTTTGGTTGCTCAAGAAGAGCAAGTTGATGTGAACTTTATAAGAAATAACAATTTTAGCAACAATGCCTACATGAATAATTTTGGTAACAACAATTATAAGCCATATCCTCCCAACAATGGTAATGCTTATGGAAATTCCTACAATAACAATAGGAGTGCTCCCTCTGAAGTTGAAGTTATGCTTAAGGACTTTATTAGTAAACAAACTGCTTTCAATAAAACTATTGAGGAAAAACTCTCTAATGCTGAAAGAAATATTACATCACTGGCTGAAGCTCAATCTTCTTTGAATAAAATGGCTGCTAAACCTGAGACTATTGATAATCCCTTTGCCGCTACTAATGCCATACAAGTAAGAATTGATGAAAATGTTAGACTATTAGCTGAATCGCATGCTAAATGGAAAAGATAAGATGAAATTGCTAGAAACATTAGTGTTTCTACTATCACTACCACTAGTGTTGAGGCTAGTAATGGCTCTACTACTTTATATGATAATTATGATTTTGATCTTGATGGTTGCAACATCTCTGAAGTTATTAAGTTCCTACAAAAGCTTGCTAAAAGTCCTAATGCTAGTGCTATGAACATGGCCTTTACAAAACACATTACTAATGCTCTCATAAAGATTAAAGAATAAAAGATGAAACATAAAGCTTCTATTCCTATAAAACAAGAAGATGGTTGGGAACCCATCATCAATATGAAAGTGAATAATTTTGATTTTAAAGCTTTATGTGATCTTGATAGTAGTGTTTCTATTATGCCTAGAAGGATTTATGATATGCTTGATTTGCCACCACTTGAAGATTGTTATTTGAATGTCCCACTTGATGATAATGCTAAAAAGAAACTCATGGGGAGTATTAATGATGTTCTTATTATGGTTAACAATGCTTATGTCCCCATTGATTTCTATGTTTTGGATGTTGAATGCAATGCTTCTTGTCCTATTACTTTGGGAAGACCTTTTCTTAGAACTGTTGGTGCCCATTATTGATATGAAAGAAGGCACCATTAAATATCAACTCCCACTCAAGAAAGGTATAGAACACTTCCCTAAGAAGAGAGAGAAGATTTCTTTTGCCTCTCCTATGAAAACAAAATTTGCTCTTAATGCTTCTTCATTTGAAAACACTTGATTCTTTTTCTTGCTTCTTATTCCTAACTTAAAGGCGTTAAAGAAAAGTACTTATTGGGAGATAACCCAAAAGTTTTAGATGAGTCTTGGAAGTTATTACTTCAGTAATAACAGCTCCTTATCCTTTTTATTTGCTTTTTGTGCCAAGAGTAACCTCTAATGAGAGAGAAGTAATGATTGGGAAAGTTGCTGTCCCGAAACAGATTTCCGTGCTTCACCATAAAAATTCGTGTAAAATCACTGTACGTCCTTTTGAGGCGTGAATTTTTGTGCTTCTTACCCAGATTGTTATCTAACTTTCGGTAGTTCAACACTTTTTGATTTGAGCAACAGAAGGTCTTCGAAAAAATTCGTCTTTACCTGCTGGTCTGTTTTGACAGATTTCTGCCATTTTCTGCATTTGCTTCTTGTTGGTTCCTTTTTGAGTTCTTTTGGGGAATTGAGCTTTTTGAGGGAAGTGCTACAGTAGCTTTTGTTTTAATGGAAGTTTTATTGGTGTTAGAACTGAACCTAAAGACTTATTATCTTGAGTGCACTAATGTTGCTAATAAAGATTATGTGAAGTTTTGTATGAAGGAAAAAATTCAGGTGCATGGAAGGAATGAGTAATGAGATGAAGAATGGACTAAATCTCAAGCTTGGGGATGCCACACGTGTCACCCCAAGAAATATCCAAGAAGTACAAGCGTCAAAGCTTGGGGATGCCCAAGGCATCCCCCTCGTCATCAATAAAAATCTCAGGTTTCTTCCAAACGCTTCATTCTTATTGTTTCATGCACAATTATGTTGTTCTTGGAGCGTCTTCTTTTTCATTTTTGTTTTTGCTTTTCGTTTGCTTTGTTTGCTTAGTTTTCTTAATAAATTGGTTGGACCCCCTCTTTCATACATTGGTTTTCAAATAGTTTGGTTTGGATTGGAAAAAGAGTAGGAAAGTTCATGCTTAAGTGGTAAAGAGAGTTTGTTTTTGACTGTTGCCTATGCTTTATCATGCCATGATTGATATAGTTTTGGCTTTATTCTTAGTATTCTTTGATGTAGCGTGACTTGTTATAAACAATTGATATTGCTTAATGTTCCTTTGAAGAATCATGTGTTGTTTTAGCATATTAAAGCATAGTATTGTGGTATTCTCCTTTGATGCTTTATTTGGGTTGACTTGGCGCATGCTCACACCATGTTATGACTATCCCAAGTCACCATAAGCCTTTATGATCCTTTAGTTTTCAACTTGTAGTATCACTTTATGCTTTGATCAATGATGTTTTGTCGCTCTGCATGATTATGGCCATTATTGATCTATTAGTTTGTCGCTCCCAGTCTTTTGCTAGCCTCTGCAACCAAGTATGAGTTCCATTCATGCATCCAACTCCCTAAACCAAGTTATTCCAAAGAGTACACCATACCTACCTACTAGCATATGCTATTCCAAGTATATTCATGTTTTTATCTACCTTCCGAATTAAACTTGTTGTGAGAAAACTAGTGATTAAAGCTCTCACGAACTTGATGGCACACTTTACTTTTCTTGCCTTAATAAACTTGAACCATTGTGTCGTCTGTGTTGTATATGTTTGCACTTATTTGTTGGGGATTAGCAGAACCATGCTGTCATGGGGAACGCTTTCAACATTGCACTTGTACTTTGTACCTAGTTGATATCATGCTCTTTTGTCTATGGATGTCGTCGGTGTGAAATGAAAAGGGAGCTTGTAAGTCCATGGAGTTATGTATGTGTGTTAGAGAAACGCCTGGGCCGCTGGTCTAATCCATGCTGACATGGTGGAAACCTGTAGCGTAACCATAATGAGCTGTCTATGTAGCATTCTTCTTATAAAAAAAAGAGTTATATGTTGAGAAAAAAAAAGAGAAAAAAGAAAAAAAGAGATATGAGAAAAGAGGAAAGAGAGAAAAAAGCACCATATTCCCATGGTAAATAAGAAGATTGCTGAGATGCTCGTTATCTGCTTGCCTTGTCATTTTGATATGGGGATTCTTCCGTATCATCGGGCAAGGGGTACCTCGTTGGCGGTTCTCTATGATACACATGTACTTACAATGACAAGAACTTACCAGTGACTAAACTTGAGTAGCATGAGGAGCGGCCCTCGTATTCAAGGGACATGAGATTTCCAACTTATACTTTGTCAAGCATATACACCATAGTTTGTTCACTTTAACCTTAATCACTTCAAGATGCTTATGATAGGGGCAATGAGAGCTGAAAGCTATTAAGTACCATAATTTTTGGAAGCTCTTTATGAAACTTGAATCCCTACTTCCTTCTATAAAAGGCCTTTCTTTTACTTTTATGTTGAGTCTCCACCTTCTACCTTTATGCACATACTTTGAGAGCATAGTGGCCATTCTTAGTTCTATGTGCATTGTCCCAAGACTTATTGATTGATGCATAGCTTTGATATTGCTTGTTTTAAACTATTTGTATCTAGTCACTCTTATGAACTTTGAGGGTGTCCTATGCATTTATGTTTGCTACTCTATGAGGAACAAGCTGAATGCCACTATGCTATGTTTCTTTATGTGAAACAAACAAACGTCTTGCAAAGCATTGTTATTCATGAATCTTTTGTTTGTGCCTTTTCATGTTGCAACATAGTTTCTTTGTCTTATTACTAGAACTTTGTATTTCATGTTATGATTGAAGTACTATGATCCTAGCTTTGAATGTTTTACAAATACTTTGATCAAGTTTATGATGGTGAATGTCACCTCAAAAATTATTCTTTCTTTTTATCACTTACCTACTCGAGGACGAGCAGGAGTTAAGCTTGGGGATGTTGATACGTTGCAAACATATCCATAATTTTTGATGTTCCATGCTTGGTTTTACCGACTTTCTTATGTTTTGTCCACACTTTGGAGTACTTTTCATATGATTTCATGGACTAACCTATTAACAAGAGCCACAGTGCCAACTGCCTGTTTTCTGCTGTTTTTGGTTCTAGGAAAGTTAGAAAATGAATATTCTCAGAATTGGACAGGGCAAAAGCCAAAGTCAGTTTTTCACCGAGGGACACCTGGAGCCAGAATACGAGACGGAGAGGGGCTGGGGCCCAGCCACACCACCTGGCCGCATGGCCTAGCCTGGCCCGCGCCAAGGGGTGGTCTGGCCACCCTAGGCACCCCCTCGGCCTCTCCTTCCGCCTATAATTTGCCTCTGATACGGAAACCCTAAGTACCCGATCAAAATTCCACGAAAGAGTCTATAGCTGCCATCATCTCCATCCCTAGATCGGGAGGGATCTGAAGCTCTTCCCGGCACCCTGCCGGAGAGGGGAATTCACCCTGGAGGCCTTCTTCATCACCATGCAAGCCTCTGGTGTGATGCGTGAGTAGTTCATCTCTAGACTATGGGTCCATGTAGTATCTAGATGGCTGGTTCTCCTCCTTTGTGCTATCATGTTTAGATCTTGTGAGCTCCGTTCATGATCAAGATCATCTATTTGTAATTCTACATGTTGTGTTTGCGAGGATCCGATGGATATTGAGATGCCATTTCAGATTGATTATTGATTCTATCATGTCTTTGTTATTTGTGATCTTGCATGCTTTCCATTGTTAGTAGCTATCTTGGCCAAGTAGATGCTAGCAACTCCAAGAGTTAGTATTTATGCTCGATAGTGGGTTCATGCCTCTAGTAATCTGGGGAAGTGACAGAAATCTCTAAGGTACTAGATGTGTTGTTGCTACTAGGGAGAAAACAACAATCCTTTGTTCATAGAACAATCGTATTGTTTACTTTACACGCAATTCGTAATGCAATTATCCGTTGCTTACAACTTAATACTGGAGGGGGGTCGGATGATAACCTGAAGGTGGATTATTAGTCATAGATGCAGCTGGATGGCGGTCTATGTATAATGTTGTAATGCCCAATCAAATCTCAAAGGAGTCAAGATGATTAGTATATGCTTGTATGCTTTCTCGATGTTTGTCAATTGCCCCGCTGTAATTTGTTCACCCAGCATGTTATCTATCTTAAGGAGAGCCACCTCTAGTGAACTATGGACCCCGGTCCTTTCTTTTACTTTCAATCTATAATCAATTGTTTACTTCTTTGTGTTTACTTTCTGCAAACTATTACTTTCTTCCACTCGATATGTTTAATCCTTTGTTTTTAGCAAAACCGGTGAGATTGACAAACTCATCGCAAGTTGGGGACATAGTTCTGTGGTTGTGTTGTGCAGGTCTCCACGTTGCTGCTAGCACCGGTAGTGCGCCCTGCCAACGTTCAGCTAGCAACACCTTTGGGGTGTTTCCTTGCTCCTACTGGTTTGATTAAACCTTGGTTTCATAACGAGGGAAAACTTGTTGCTGTGCTCATCATACCTTCCTCTTGGGGTTCCCCAACGAGCTCGATATATTTTGGGCCACCAGCTATGCGCTTCTTTTCTTCCTTGATGTTGTTGGCTTCATCCAGGAGTAATTGGCGACGCTCTTCTAGGCCTTGAGACCTTTCTTCCAATTCTGCAGATGTAAGTTCTGCAGCTGTAGGGATAGGCGTATTTAACGCAACATCGATGAGTTTACGGGCACCGGCAGTAACCATGTGTCCATCCACCAAAGTTTCTTTGGGCTAGTCTGGGATTAAAGCTCCATCCGAGTCTTATTCGTATTCCTCGGCAACCACTTCCTCCACTGGAGGATCTTTCGTCGGGGTCTTGTTCTTCTTGTTCCTCTTCTTTGCCTTCTTGGCAGCGCCGGTAGCAAAGACGGCTTTGGGTCTGTTTCTCGGAGTCCAGCTCTGATCGGTACTTTCGGACATCTGGACGTCGGGATTATCTCCGAGATCCATGTCATCCTGCGCTTTGGGAGAGTTTTCCCCAGATCCTTCATCCATGGCTGCTCCTTCTTCTGCAGCTTTGGAGTTGTATTTCGTTTCGTATTCCTCGGAGAACTTTTAGAAATCCGCCGATGTCATGGAATCATCCGAAGATGCCGGTAAGTCAGCATTTGTTTTGATCGCCTCCAGCATCGAGTCTTTGTTGTCTCCAGCATCGGCAGAGCCGGATCCGAATCCAACATATCCGACGAAGTGCGATGTGTGTGTCCTGAGGTAGTTGCGGCTTTCTTCGTGGGCTTCCTCGAAAATTCTAATGGTTTTGAGAACCTCATCCATGCTTGCGTCTTTCATCATCATGCGCCTCAATGTATGCCTCGGGAAGGGTTGGTCTGTTCCGGTATTGGAAGAGCCGGAACCAAAGTTGTTGTCTTGCTCCTCCTAGATTTCGACCTTAGTGGGCAGATTGATCTAGGATTCAACCTCGCTAGGGAGATCCACTCCGGACCTGATTTGTGCCGCAAGATCTGCTTCAGGCTCAGCTTTATCCACTATCTCCGCAATAGGTGCGGGATGGGTGGGATTAGGGTTTTCCGGGATCCTGAACTCCACCGCCTCCACGGACAGAGGGGATCTAGAAACTTCTTCTTCCTCTAGCATCACCGCTGGGGTGGGTGGGGCAGGTTCAGCGAAACCGATATAAACATCGATCTCGCCAAAAGACATGATGGTGTAGGCAATCACAGCCTCCCTAGCCAGAATCCAAGTCCCATCGAGAACGATGAGAGGGACATCGTTGGCGTAGAGGATACGACTAACGGCGATAGTCTCGCCGATTCCGATTCTTGCAGATTTCGCTCGAAATTCAGATCCGAAGCTCACTTGCCCCATGGTGGGCGCCAATTGTCATCAGATTGATGACAAGTACACCATGAGAGGGTCCTCGAGGCGTGCGGAAGAGAGGGGTGTGAGACGTATGGTATTCCGGGACGGTGAGCACACAAATTTACCCAGGTTCGAATCTGCCGACTTTGGACGGATCCTACTCCTACTAGCAATCCAATAATACGGTAGAGCCGGAATATGGGCTACAAGGGTTTCGCCTGTGTGAGTTGAGATTGTATACTATTGTGGGGTTATGTTATATCCTAAAGGCTCTCCCTAGGACGGCTTATATAGATATCCAATCTAGGGTTTACAGGAGATATCTATCTGGCTACGACTAAGAGTCGGTTACAGAGTACATCTTGAACTACAAGTAACACTACATGCCTATGTTGGTAAGTCTTCTGGGCCTTCCCGTAGCCGGACTAGACTCTGTCTCTTCTCCCTGACTAGGCTGCCCGTGAAGCAAAGCTCTAACCCAAAGTGGACCACCCTGGTCAGCGAGGCACAGTGAGGATACCCAGAAAGTATATCCCCAATACCAAGTATTAGGAATATTAGCATGATTGACGCGACAATATTAGGACCACCAAAGTGAAGCAAAATCTGTAAACTCGCAAGTAGAAGCACTAATACGCATATTCTCAGGATATTTTAAACATGCAAAACGTTGATCTACTTCCAATTCTCATGTGAGATATGCATCAGGATTATATCTAACCTCAAAAGGTGGAATATTTAGCGTAATATTAGCAACATGATCATCATTACGTACCAATGGTCGAGCATTGCGATAGTAATGCCGGGGGAGGCCAGCAGGTTGTTCGACATACTCGTCGAAATCATAATCATCTTCATAATCATTCTCACCATCCTCTTCATATCCCACAAAAGCGTCAGTCGTGGTAGCAACAGCAGCTGTTTGTGCAGCAGCTTTGGCAGTTGGTGCGGCAGCTTCAGGGGCTGGAGCCTGAGGTGGTGCAGCTCTAGAAGGAATAGACGAACCCGCAGTATGGTGTCCCGCAAGTGGCACTCATCGTGCAAGTCCCACATGGTCAGGTAGACGACGCTAAGGACGTGGTGCAGCCGCAGGTTCAGGTGCAGGTAATCTGGTGAGGATCTCCTGAACTTGGCATCGAGCTTGTCATTGAAGGATTTCTCTAGTCCTTCTATCCATGCTTTCGTTGAGCATGAGGTCAACATTATCCAGTCTTGAATCAACATCTTGCTCACGTCCTACCAAAAGCTTGGTGAAGTGAGCATGCATCTCTCTTTTTTTGACACAAAAGCATGCATCTCTTCATTCATCATGTTTGCTGGTTCAAGAGGTATATCTGCCATGGTTAGTCCTTAAAAGCACATGTGTATATGCCTACGAGTACAGATATATGGTGGAACACGCGTAATCCGTCAAGCAATATACAAAGCTCTTACAAGTTCTTACCAAATAGAAGGAAAAAAGGTGATGTGCAACCACAGAGATCAGCGGTTCCAGAGATTGAACCGAGCGATTACCAGGGATCGACACAACGCACGTGGAGAAATCTGTGGAGCTCTGGGAAGGCTTAGCAAAGAGGATTAGCAATTATCAAAACAGCAATGCAAAGTTGAAAAGATTCTCAACGGCGGTACCGTGTTGGTCCTAGGCCAGACCGTACTAGATACGCGAGGCTAGAGCACTAACGATATCATGACGTAGCACAACAACCAATGGTATGACGATATAGCACCCAGAAAAGCGATCTGAGATGTCAAAAATCACTATGATGGCGAGTGTCTAGAACTGATCTATGGGGTCTAAAAATAGGATAACCCCCAAAAAAATTGTCAAAATTTTTCTACCGTGCTCCGGAAAGCGCGCAGGTGCCAAAAAAATGTAGCTATAACGGCCGATGGAGAAAAGTGATCCCGAAGCCCGAAAACTAGTATAGCCAGAAATTTTTTCGGAGGTGTTTCCAGACTTTTTTTTTGCTCTCCTTGACTTGTGGCCAGAACCGAGATTCGCGGAATTAGATTATAGCATGGAATCAATATGTAAGGAAGCAAAACTAAGAAGTAAATAACAACTCTACTCGGACTCGTGCCACGGTAGGAAACTGATTGGATCTGTGTCATGGTAGGAAGGTAGTGGCGGAGTCTAGGGTTTATGATGGCAGAAGTATATGGCGACGCATTATGGTGGTGGGTATATGGCAATGGCGGAATATGGTGGTGAGTGTATGGCGGTGATCAGCGATCGTGCCGGTGGTGACTAATGTGACCAGAACTCGAAACTCTAAGGGACGAGACACTAAGACCAACAACTCGACGTGACGATGCAGACACGAATTCAACGATGCAAAAACTGAAAAGATAATGCAGGGCGAAGATTGGTGATGAGATATATCTATATCTAATCTCTAATTGTGTTTTTGGCTTTTTTGTGGGTTATAGAAAAATAGATCTACCCTAGGAAAAACTATAAAATCTTACCGAGCAACCTGAAATCTGATACCACTTGATAGGGCAAAGGTGTCCGGTCTTTCGATGAGATGGTGATAGTCAATTTAGGTGGAGTTCGGGCTTGACGATCCGACTAAATATGCGAGCACGAGCGCCTATGCAATCGCTAGGCCAATCTCCTGGAGGTTACCAATCTTACAGAAGCACGATCAGCCTGACCAATGAGGGTCTTAATTCCTACCTGAAATCGAGAACAAGTAAGAACTAATATTGGAATCAAGATATTGCGGATAAAGATGAAACCTTTATTGAATAAGGTGGGATCCTGAATAGGTGCGAAGTACGAGAGGTCTCTGTGACACTCAAGCCTTGGCGAAGTTGCAATGGTGGCTAACTTTTAGTATAAACAAAATCCAAGTCTAAAGTGACGACTATGGGGGGTATTTAAGGAGGAAAAGGTGGGATTTTGGCCAGCCATAGGTATGGTGGCTGAATCCAACCCTAAAAGGCCTTTTCTCCTCAAATACGGACTCTAAAAAGTGGCTAATAATATTCCTGCGAAAATAACATGGGTCTGGCCCAAAATAAAGGTGATGCGGCACCATATTAAGCTATTGATGAATCTATAAAGTAATATTCTTGAATATTTCGTCCAAGCCTGCAATCTTCATTATGGTGGCTTCAAAGTTCTAAAATCTCCACTTATGACGTCCTCTTCAATCCTCATATGTTTGATGCTATCTTCATGCATGATTATGCTTCAATGCTTGTCCCTCTCGTCCATTCTAGGTCCATCATTCCTAAGAGTAACAAACACATCTGATTTAGGCAGCATCATATTCTCGTGTATATGAGGAATAGTTTCAAAATAAAAGTACCTTATAGTTAAGTTGTTTGGCACGAGCTCGAGTAATAGATCCTTGTATTTGTATAGTTGTAGGTATAACAGGTGTATTAATAGATGGGATGTCCACATTAAGGAGCATTTGTTCCCAAGAACCATAATGCGCTTTCATTTGTCGGATGACATCAAGTTTCATCTCATATCACACTGTTAACCCAGAATTAGGCAACCCCCAAATCATGTCCACGCTATCTGCATTGGCAGGTATCTTACCTCTATCGGGTATCACCAACTGTGAACTGGTAGGATCATAACATTTCATGACCTACTGATTGAGGTCGACATGCATAGTATAGGAACCAATGCTCAAGAGGCCGCCAAAATGTTTATCAAGATGTGCGACTTACTGCGGCCATGTCAAACCATTGTTGACTGCGAAAAACCGTGATGGTGATGCCCTATTTATTATTTCCTGGATAAAACATGTAAACTAAGAAGTGATGTATCATCCCAGGCAAAAAAGCAGCTCTTATGAATGGAGAGACAACTCCTGTGCATGGACATAGAACTTTACATGCATGGGCAGATAACTTTTGTGCATGAACATGCAACAAAAAATTGTCTCATATGAAAAATGGATTACATCAGTGTTCTTGCTGGCTAGAGTCTTTCCCTTTTGTTTATGTGCTCCCTTATCAACCCCGTCACCTCTATTTCTTTCCTGGATATTTAAACAGAGAAGTGATGTATTAGCCCAGATAAAAAAACAACAATTATGCATGAGACAAGCAACTCTTATGCATGGGCAGACAACTCTTATGCATGGGCAGTTGTGAGCCACCAAATTAGTAACAACATGTTCTTATTTATGGGTGGACAACTATTATGCATGGGGCAACCAACTATATGCATGAGCAGGCAACTCTTATGCATGGGACATGCAACAAAACAAGAAATTGGAAGAAAATTGTCTCGTATGGATAAATGGCTTACATCAGTGTTGTCTATTTTCTTACTAGCTAGACCCGTTCCCTTCTTTTTATGTCCCTCCCCCCTTATCAACCCCGTCGTCGCTAGGTTTTTTTGAAATTTTCATATTCATTTTTCCTGGAGTAGGCCCGCGGCCAGCCGGATGCTTATTATTGGGATTAATAGTTGCAGTATTCATGGTCTATGACCATTTGTGGTGCACGATAAAACAACAAGGTTATATATAACGAAACAATGAACAAATTGTGTACATAAAATGCCATAAAAAGGTAGGTAAAAATTACCTCCTGCTCTTGCTGTTTCTTAGAAAATGAAGCCCCGCCTGCTGCTAGCAGATCATATCCATCCAAGCTGGTTCAGGGTATCAACAAAAAATAAACATTGCTGAAAATTAGTACGATGATATGTAGTGGCTGAAAAACAACTGAATGTAGTGGGTGAGCAATTACTAGATATATGTAAGCTGTTGTTATAAAAACAAAGCAACTTCTGCTAGTATATAGGCAACAGAGCAATTCATGTTGTGCAAAAAAATAATACAAAAAATAACAAGGTGTTGTCCTATACAACTTCAACAAATATATATGCAACAAGGTTGAGCAACTATATAGGCAGACAAAGCAAGGTTGAGCAACTATATAGGCAGACAAAGCAAGGTTGAGCAACTATATAGGCAAAAAACAACTAAAAACAACTTCTCACTCAAATTAAAACTCCGCAACCAGTGTATCATTTGAAAATGCACTAGAAACATAGGGCTGAAACACAAACTTAGCATATCAGGCCGTGGAGTTTTTATGCTCCACCACCAGCGGAGAAGTGACATGCAAGTAGTTGGCCTATGTGCTAAGGTAGCGTGTGTGTCGATGGCAGAGGGAGAGAAGCTAAGATTGAGCAACTATATAGGCAACTTCAACGAACATATATGCAACAAACCAGTCAAGGTTGAGCAACTATATAGGAAACTTCTACTATATAGGGAACAAACCAGTTAAGTTACCTATATAGGCAACTCCTACTAGCAGCTTATAGTACCACACGGGAAACAAATAGGTTGTGTTGAGAAACTACCTATGACTCAAAAGCAACTACATAGGAGACAAAATACACATGAAAATTCTATGCAGTGGTTGAGAAATTTCTGAGATGGGCCTACTTAGAAAAATTCTACTACAGACTTCTAGTACCATATAGGCAAGAAACAATTTGTGTTGATCAACTATCTATGTTAGAAAAACAACTACATAGAAGATAAAAACACATGAAAATTATGTCCAGTGTTGAGCAATTTCTGAGATGGACCCACTTAGACAACTCCTAGTGTCATATAGGAAACAAATAGTTTATGTTGAGAAACTATCTATGACAGAAAAACAACTACATAGGCAAAAAATACACATAAATAATTATGTGCAGTGATTGAGCAATTTCTGAAACGGACATATTCATGCAACTTGAACTAGCAACTTCTACTACCATACATGCATCAAACAGATTGTGTTGAACAAAAATTTAGAAAAAAGAAACTAAATCAACATCACCAGCCTGCATCCCAGTGCTAGGTTGCATACTCCTCTAGCATACACTACCGTGACACCGCAGCACAAAAGCTCGCCGCGATGCCTCTCCAATCATTCTGCAAAAACCCATGTCATCAGCAACCCCTCGAGATCCCCCTTCCGCTAGGAAGCCCAACACAGTGTGCATGTCATTAGCAGCAAAAAACACACCACCGACCGCCGATTAGATGCGCTCAGAGGCGTTGTGCGGCAACCTCTTCGACCCGCTCCAACCCCAACAACACCAGCACACCCACACATCACGTTGAAACACAGAGGGTACATGGCTCCCATAGATATCGATGGAGCAACTAATGCATGGGAACAAGAGGATTGAAATCATGGAGTGCGTACCAGTGTGTGTGTCGCGTATGACCTCACGGTTGTCGTACTGTTCTGAACATTCATTAGGAATCGACCTCCTCCACCGAAGATTAACGGCGAGCGAGATCCCCTAAAATTCGAATGGGCATACACGACCCAAGTGACAGACGCGTGGCACCCCTTAGGCCTAATTTGGTTGTAGGGGCATGTTATCCCAGGGTTTTAAACCCACAAGGGGGATTTCCCTGTGCATAGGGGATCCCCTGCAACCATGGGGGAGTATCCCCACCTCTCTTTGGACAAGGGGTAGGAGAAGAAACCACGACGGTATATGCTATAGGAATGCACAACTGTATCAAGAAATACCAGCAATATTTTTTTCAAGGAATTCACTATCGAAAAAATGTCAGCATTATTTTTTTAAAGAATTTACTATAGGGGAAATGCCATCATTTTTTAATGAGGAATTCACTATTTGGAAACCATGGAAGCCAACTATATTTTTAATAACAAAGTCATATCAAATAGAAAGAAAGTAATAATTCCATAATTTGTTATAGGAATAAAATAATGATTCAGAAATTTACAGGAAAATATTGGAAACATGATATACACATAGTCAGAAAAACCACGAAATTCAACCCAGATTGTGACGCACGAACACAACATCGACGATAAATTTAGTGAGCTAATTATGTTTTAACATGGGAAATAGTAATTATAATTACAAGCAAGAACAAATATTCTATTGTTCTAAAAAATGTCAGACTTGTGTGACTGATCCATGCCGAATTGTTGGTACTGTGACAACGGTGAACTAGTCACTGAACTTTCACCATCAAGTCCTTCGAGCATTTTCATTAGTTAGCTTATGAAAACCTGCATAGGACAACATTATCACAAGAGAAATGCTCATATCAAGCCCAGCAGAAAGAAGATAGCAAAACAGGACATCCGACAGCAGTGTTTGAGTACAGATGAACAAAACATAGATTATAGCAATATAACAAGACGAAGAAAATTATCGAGAGTTACTTGTGTGCTTATTGGTTCAATAGCATGCAATATAAGTAGAAAGGCGGTGCAGTTTGGGAACATGAGATGGATTGGGGAAAGGTTGTCCTAAGGTAACACAGTGCAGTTAAACAACGCTTGACATGCAAAATTACTAAACAACAGCTAGGCATTGACTGTTCAAAAATACTAAGTGCTCCAAACTGACGTACGTTTCTCTGCTCAAAAATAATAATTTCATTACAAGGAGATAATGCACATTTTTTCAGGAAAGGACAAAGGAGATACTGCACACTATTTCCAGAAAAGAGACAGGAGATGATGCACATTATTTCCAGGAAAGACACAGAGATCCTGCACATTATTTATAGAAAAAGACACTGGAGATGCTGCACATTATTTTGTTTTGGCATCAGTCGTAAATTCATACTCTATGACAATCCATGCAATCTTGTGGAAAACTTGTATCTTTGATTCTTGAAATAATTACCAAAAATTCAGTTGGTTTGCAAGAAGTATCTTGCGTGTAACCCGAACAAGAATAGTGCACATCTGAGCAAACCTACCTCACGAGCAGTAGCTGGTACCTTTACTCTTTCCTAACACGAACTCAAGGAGCATTAGATCTGAGCGAACTTTAGGGATTCATGGGGGTAGTGGATAAAGAAGAGAGCGTATTTATTGTTTCAAGACAACAGAACAAGCTTTAACCTGATTGCCAACTTCATTTTGTACAGCAGTATCAAACTATCTTTATAAGAATTACTCATGCACTATCTTTATAAGAATAACTCATGCCAAACGAGTAGTACATGAGCCTACACTTTCAGCCTTAACATCAGAAGGTTTCGCATACACAACTACTAAAATAATAAGACCAAAAACACATTTAGACTGGAATATCTGAAAATGCAGTAAGAAATATGTCAAACTTATCCATAGGCTATTGCTGAATTCATTTTCTATTATCAAAGGGAGACCAACACATTGTATAAGAAATATGTGAACTGCTTCTGCAATCATATGTTTCCTTGTGCATTATATTGACGGTGCAGATCAAAGTTAAACACAAGAATCTTTTCTATTTTGGGAAATCTTTGAAGCTACCAATCAAAACGAGGCTGCTTTTTTACTTCTACTAGCCAAACCAGGGATGTAAGATGCATCACAAATCAATACAAGCAGGGAATTGGAAGAGAGAAAATTGCCACGCCGTTGTTAGTCTGCAAGACCTAGAGTGGACAACATAATCCATCATTCTGCAACCAAGAAATTGCCCCAGCGTTGTTAGTCTACAAGATCTACAATGGACAACGAAATCCATCATTCTGCAATTAAATCAAATACAAGAGATGGTGAGATTAGATTGCACGGGGCAAGATGTCGGGTAGATCTGAATATATGGAACAGGAATTTTGGGTTGAGTGTGGAGAGAAATAAAGATTGCAAGGGGGGCCACCTCACCAGAAGAAGACCATGGCAAGGCGGCGGACGTTGCTGCTTGTGCTGGGAAGAAGACGAGGTGGCTGGCAGCGGCGCAGCGCATGTTGTGCAGGAAATCAAAGCATGAAGATGGAGGTGGAGGTTGAGCCCGTCGCCGGAGTGGGCGTAGGAAGGCGGTCCGTCACCGGATGGGGAGGAGACCGGGCTGTTTCCGGAGGGATCTGGAGGAGGCCAGATCACGTCTTTGCCAGCGTTGGCTCGGGAGAATTCTCCCGATGTGCGGAGTCGTGGGAGAACAACCCGGGGATTTCGGGCAGACCGGGACAAAATTTCCCCTCCCTATGATACCAAATATCACGACAGAAAAAACCACGACTAATTTTCCGCATGGTGTTCTCCAAACCTGGCCAACGGGCCGAGTTTTAACGTGCCGACACGTGGGTCCGCGAGAAAAGCCCGGCAACGGCCCGGCCCGTGGCTTGCCGGGCCCGTGCCGCCCCGTCAAACGTTGGTGCCGGCCCTTTAGCATGTGTACATTGGAAATTTCAATATATAGAGGCAAAAAGATCCTCAAGAGGATTCGCGAACTCGCGAGGTCAGGGCGTTCCGCGCTGCACCGAACCACTAGACCTTCGACCCTTAGCTGATTTATTGTAGATTCGACCGTTATTGAAGGGCAATCAGCGACGGGCCACCGGAAAACAACAACGGGCCGTGTGCACCACGTGCCGCGGGCCGGCCCAGCTAGCTCCGATGCCGTGATCGGGCCTCGGAGGCAGGCCCCCGTGCCGGCCCGGCACGGCACGTGTGCTAGACGGGCCACGACGGGCCGTGCCGAGCCAGGCATGTTTAGACCGTGCCAGGCCTGTGCCGTGCCGGGTCGGCCTGTTGGCTAGGTTTGGTATTCTCACCTAGGGAAAGTACGAGGATCCCAGGAGGATCCCTGTCAACCAAACAAGCCCTTATGATATGTGTAATGCCTCACGGATTATGGCCAGGACAAGGTGTGCCAGGCGCATCGTTCTAGCGCAGCCGCGCCGATAAGTTTAGGAACAAAAACTAATCATACTGGAAAGTTTAATTGCAATTTAGAGAGCGCGAGATGGCTACCTGAAGTGAAGACACTTTTTAGAAAAAGCAAGAGAAACGGAGCATCTGATTTTCCAAAGGACACGGAGAGTATACAACAAAATTCCTGGCTACACATTCAGAGGCTGGTTGGGATTATTTGTGGCTTATAGCTTTTGGTTTATAAACCACAAAAGCACCTAACGGTTTTAGCTTTTGGCTTATAACATCGTACAACTATGTCCATTTAAAAGCTAAAAGCCAGATTTAAACTCAACCAAACAGCCTGTTAATTACATACGATTCAGAAAAACAAACCGAGAAGGATGCATGAATAACCGACAATGTTAGGAAAACATTTGCAATTCCAAACATGACCAAAGAAATAATATGATTATTTCACAGTTGAGGATGAGTAAATTACACAGGACAACGACTATTGAGGTAGATGCATCGCCGAACTCCTTATGAAAATAAAATTCAGACAACCACATGTTCTAGTGTCACATCACGCCATGTCAATACAGATGACAAGTAGGACCAACACGTAAGTGTCATTAACATGACATCTTAACATATTTGTTCACCTATCCTCTTTTCTATCTGTCTCTCTTTCCCCCTTGTTGAAGTATGATCCAAATTCAACTAAAGAGGCTAACTTCTGACGGAACGGAGCGAGGCCTGTATAGATCATTGAAGACCAAGATTTCACCGTTATATATACCTCTTGTAAGTTGTCGGCTGGGATAAGTTGTATCTGTGAAAATCTCTGGCGTTCTGTAAACTCTCCCTGTTAATTAGTATCACAACGCAACTCTACAATGATGGCTGGGTGTTGGGGAGACCGAGAAACATGATAATTCGAACTCCTAAGTATCACAGTGACGCATATCTAAACCCTCAAAACAGTGCAAAACTAGTTAAGCACTTGACAAACAATGGTCAGGGAATATAAGTTAAGGCATTACAAGTAAACAAAAAAAACTAGTATAGGGTGGAGAACAGGAGAAGTGATCAACGCGAGATAGTTTAGAGGGACAAGTGAATGTATCTTGTTTCAATGATTTTCATATATTGTGTAATATGAGTACAATATCAGAGTTTTGGGCACTTTTACCCGCTGCTTTCCAAATCATCATGTACTAATTCTCCTGAAATCTCAAAGACTATTCATATTTAATTTGGCCATAGGTGAAGACCAAAACTAGTAAAATACATCAGCATCAATATATACTAGAATATCATTGCCAATAGTACTTAATTAATTAGATCACCAAGCAAAAGTAATACTGATGGATGTATACACCTCGCTCAGGGCGGCGCTTCATCCTCAGAGTAGGAGTAATATTCCAGATGGAAGTCAAGGTCAAATGCTTTGAGGAAAGCAGCCTTGTGCGTCTCGGACACTCTTTGCTCGTAGTCTCCATCGATGACATCAACCTTCACATAGCCATTGTCCTTGTACACTTGGCGGACCCTAGCCTCGTGGTATCTAGCTCCACCTTGCGGAAGAACTCGTATGATTTCTTCTAGGCGTTAGAGTCATCTTCATGTATGTGAAACTTATTCTCTTTCAAGTCCCAGGACAAGAGACGAGAAAACTCATCCTGACCCCATGCGGCCGTCGTCGGGCCACACCGGGCGAAAACTAGACGGCGGGTGATGTCCTCCCTTCGCGCTCCCCTCCCTCTGCGACCGTTGGCTCCGTCGCTTGGCAAAGCCCCTGCAGCGTGGTGGTGGCCTCCCGTCCTCGCACCCCTCTGTCCCAGATGGCGGCGGTGGGCCAAGTCTCAAGCGGTGGTGGCCTGCCCCTTGATCTTCGGCGGTAATGGCAGTGCAGCGGCAGCCCAGGAGCGACGTCGGTGAAACAGTAGGTGGCGAGTCTGGCTGGAGGCGGTGGTAGTGTTGATCTTGGGCTTTGTCCTGGGATCGGCACCATGTCCAACTCCACAACCATTTTCATCATCGACCGATGAAGTCACGCGGAGGCCCTCTGGGTACTGCTCCACATCACGTGGACGCCTAGGGAGGAGGCTTTGGGCTTGGTGGTGGTGGTCATATTCTCCATCGAAGGTGGTCGGCCTGAGGCTGGTTTTATGGATCCCAGGATCCATCATCTAGTCCCGACTGCGAGTCGGGGAGACATAGTTGCCGGTGAAAACAAAGCCGACTGGCGGGCGATGGCGGTGTTTCCATGATGTTACCTTGATGAAGGCATCGTCGTGCAACTAGTGTCGACCTGACTCGTGCTGCTCTAGGGGAACCCTAGGATCTGGTTTTTGAGTCGGGCGATGGTGGCACTGCGGTATCGCATTCTCTCTTGGGAGCATTGTTTGTGGAGCAGCATTGGATGACAGAGGCAAGAGGGAAGCGGCTTTGTCTTGCATGAAGACTCTGGTAGATATGTCAAGTTATGCGTAACCGCCAGGTGCTACACTCAGTCATGCATGGTTCGATAGGTGCTACGCATGCCGAATCTCCCGGTGTTTTCAAGCTGTGTCGGATGGCAGGACCCAGTGACATGGTGTCGAGGGGTCTTGTTGTCGACTGTGCGTGCATCTGTTGGACACACGCAGGGTGGTGGAGCTATTTGGCGTCGTGGTGGCGTTAACAACAGATCTCGCAAGGTGATTGTTTTGATTTCTCGTGAAGATGGGTACGCGAAAGACGGCGGCGGTGAGGATTTCTGTAGCGTGTATTGGTACGTGATGAGGTTCTGTCGGATCGGTTGTGCCACTTGCTCGCCATTGGATGACTTGAAGGCATTCGGTTTTTACATGATGTACGTTGGTGTGAAGTCAGGGTGTTGGCCCTGTTCATGAACACCCCCTTCATCGGTGTTGTGGGAGTAGCGATGTCGCTAGTTTTGGTAGCTTCGGTGTTATGTTTGTAATTTCTCTTGTAAGATGTTATAAATAATTGAATCAAGAGGTTGTGTGCATCTCTTGAATGCAGATACTAGATAGAATTTTCTCCATTTTGAAAAAAAATCACAGGACAAGATATAGTCAACATGCTCCTGTGGCATCATGACGAAGATCTTCTCGTTCATGTCGGCAGTGTCGTTGTGGTTCTATGCCTCATGAACCTTTTTGCCCGTCGAGCAGCTGACTGCCGGCTCCTCCTCCGCCATACGGTCGGTGAACAAACTCTAATGTAATTGTGGAAGGGGGTGTCTCTGTTGTCACGATCTTGTAGAGGCGGACTGTCCCTGTAATCAGGAATTCGGGATCGGCCGTCGCAATATTTTCCAACAAGAACTTTGTTGTAAATGATATATGGAGATCGATATGATTTCCATGTGTGTAATCTAAATATTTAAATCATTGACAATGATTAAATAACCCTCAAACCTTAGCTTAAGACATGTGTAGCATCGAGAAAGAAGAACACGATCTGATGAAGACTGATCGAGGTAATTTCGTTGTGCCACGGCGCAGTGTTATCAGTCATCTAGTGATTATATACTGATGCGATCTTGCCTACCTCGTTATTGAACAGAACGACAGACTTATACTTTACATTAGAAGCTAGATAGAATTTGTATCAAATTAAATTGCACGGAACCAAATAAAATAAGACTCATATTGCAGGTCGTTGCCATAATCATTAATTTGGTCACACTTATAAACTGAAAGAGCACAAACGCTCTGAAAAACACAATATGCAATTCAGCTCTAAACTCCCTAAAAAGAGCAATTGCCCTATGGGTATATGAAATTATGAACTTGGTACTCCTTAATTATCTCCTAACGAAGCAATGGATCTGGAGGAGGGAACATATGGAACATAAGGGTTGTAAGGCCACCCACCCATGAAACTATTGAGAGTGCTAACAACACCAAATACCCCACGATCAAAGTCATACGACATGAAGATGTTCTGGGATCTTGAAATGTAGAAGATAATGTTGCGTTCCGGATGGATGGCAACCAAAGAATATTGATGCTTCTCCATCAAACTGGCTGCGAAAAGCTGGGGAGTACTGATGTTATATTTGTAAATCCATTTTTCATCTTCCTCAAGGGTCTACACAGCCAACACGTAATGATCCTTGCTCCTGCTGTTCACATAGTGCAAATGGCCCCGAGATTCACCGATGAATGGGACGTTCGTAGGCCAGTATATGGGATCCATGGCTTCCAGCAAATCAATGGTCTTGGAGCTCGATCTGTGTGTCCACGGTGACGATCACCCTGCCCTGGGTGGCTAAGTGCAGCATGCCATGGAGGAATACACTATGCTGATGCGTCCTGGTGCCGTAGGGCCAGTCAGTTTCGTGGTGGTTCCATGCTCTTGCTTCTGAAGAGTATATATCCACGCCGACAATGAATTCATGTCGTGATAATTCTCGACGAGGGCAAAGAGATGGAAGTGGTCCGAGGCAGAGGCAGGGTCAACAGCCAAATGCAGTAGCTTGTAGTAGGAGCTATCGCAGTGGGGCAAGACGGCCCACTTCTCGGTGGATGGGTTGCACACCACGTAGTCGGCTTCAGTCCTCTGGAAATCCTTCCAGCAGATACATGCGACAAGACCATTGGAGCTGTGCATAGGCCATATCCTTTTATATACATCATGGGGCAAAAAGGACAAGGAAGGGGAGACGACCTGATGCTCTTCCTTTCCCACGATGCTAACGAAATCAGGAACTGATGTGACATAGTCGTTGGAGTCGTTGTTATCAACGTCATGCTCGGAGCCATCTTCATCGTCATAGTTGTAGTAGTCTTCACAGACGGCAGGGTGGGGGATGAGGCCGTGGAGTGAGGGTCTGGAGACCCAGCTATAAACGTTGTCATCCCTGCCGTGTTCATCGTCGCCATCATCGTGCCCGTCGTCGTCGCTTAGGGCGCTGTTGTAGATGTGGCGGAAGAACCCGGTGAGGGTCTGGGGGAGCTTTCCACGGTGGGTGGGGCTGGTGATGATGCCATGGAGCCAGTGCGAGGATACGTACTTGAAGCGGCAGACACTCTTGAACGGCAGCCGCGAGAGGATCTTCACGATGAGGTCGTCGGTGAGTTTGTCGGCCGGGTTGGGATCGCCATCTCTGTTTTCCGAGCGATCCATGTCCACCTGAACGAAAGAAGAACGCAAGGCAGATCTAGAACAGCAGAAACAAGGAGAAATCAGCAAGATTTTTTAACCAGCGGGGGATAAGAAATTGCAAGAGCAGGAAGATGTACTTTCGAAGGTCCGGCTGCCGGCACACAAAGTCTGATGGCGATACCAATGGCTCAAGCAGGTACGTGGGAGTTTATATTGCCCCGGCTGGTTCTTAAGGGAACGAATAAAAAGGAAAGCAATGCGTAATTTACGCGAGTGAAATGGCAAAAAGAGATTTGTGATTCAATTCTGCAGATTTGGGGCGGCCAGAGTGCCAAGTTAACGCGTCTTTCCCGAGTCCCCGAAACACAAATCGCTAATCAAGTGGAATTTGTAATCAATAACTTCCAGATTTTCTTCCGTATTTTCTAGGATACCATTTCTGTTTCGAAGAATCTAGCTTGGCATGGTCCTTTTACGTGACCGGCTGGTAGGTTCTTTTTTTTTCCTTGCGTTGGCTGCTGATTTCTTATGCGCGTGGACTTCTTTACATCGGTGCCTTGGGGCATCTTAGTTTTAAGCAATACCAGTTAGGATGATTTTTGAGTGGGAAGAGAGAGAAATTAGAAAAGATGTTTTATCTTCTAAGAGACATCTCTTAGCAACTATACGTCTCACCACATATTTAGGGGTATCAGTCACTAGAGATAAGACTAAAAAGCTGACTCATTATGCATCATTATTCTTTTATCGTATCAAAATTACATGGCATATATAAGATAAACCATGTCTTATTAACCATCGTATATGCCCTATTCCACGCTATTTTTTAATAATATTTTTTTATTCATTTTAGAATATAATATCTGATTTTAAGATTTATCAAATCTAGCACATAGACGGTGTTCGCGACACCGATTGAGCCATTCGGTGTAGGCCACCCCGTGTGGCCGTTGGTGGCGTGGCCCACCAGCCGACAGGCCTGGGAGGGTAGGCCTGGGAGGGTTGGCGTGCAGACCTGCAAACGGTGTCGGCCACCCCGTCCGGGCTAGTCACGATGGCCACCCCATCTGGCGCAAACAGTGTCGGCCACCTCGACTGGCCCTTGAATAAAGGCCGACGCACAACGCTCCCTACCACTAGCTTTGCATTCGTTCTTCCTCCTCTGTTTCCTCTTCCCTACTGTAGCTCTCTCCCTCTAGCACCAATATCTTCTATTTTAGTTAGTTTTTCTCAAGATCTTCAACCAATACTTAGCACAGCTTTAGTTTAAGCTCTGATCTACTGATTGGTTAGCTTGGGCGGCAATTTGGTGGTGTATTTTGGTGGTGCTGGTGGTGAGAGCAGTGGTAATGGAAATGGTGGTGGTGGTGGTGGTGAGGAGGAGGAGGAGGAGGAGCTGACTGAGCTACGTGGTGGTGCCGACCCGGTGGCTGAATACCGAGGGCTTCGCACGCTTTAAGGTTAAACCCTAATCTCTCGCTAATTATAGTTTTTTACTGGTTGGCTGGAATTAGGATACATCACGACACTACAACTGAAATGAAGATACATCACTTCTGGGACATACATCTACTTGTCCCGAGTCCAGAGGGGGGGGGGGTATTTCCTGGTTTTCTCCCCACGTTGTTCTGCTGCCTGCGCCTCAGCATCCCTTTCCCTTAATCTCTGTCTTTCGGCCGCACGGGTCTCGTTGCACACTGATACGTCGTAAATATATTCATAATTTTTGATGTTCCATGCTTGTTTAGTATCTACTTTCTTATGTTTTGTTTATATTTTGAGGTATTTTTATATATTTTCTGTAACTAACCTATTAACAAGATGCCACGGTGCCAGTTTCTGTTGTTTTTGGTTTCAGAAAAGCTAGTAAGGAAATATTTTCAGAATTGGACTGAACAAAAGCCAAAGTTAATATTTTACCCGAAGCAACACGGAGTCCGGACTGGAAATGGCTGACTAATTAACGCGTCCGTTAATGACTCGTAATTAATCCATGATTAATTTTCCTGACTAGCAAAAATAAAGCTCGGCTCGACGAGATTCCCGCAACCCGTGGCACGTGCGCGCGTCGTGACGAGGCGAGGCGTGGCGATGTGGGCGGCGTCTGAGGAGGAGTGCGCGAGAGCTGCTCTTCTTCTCACACCTTAGTGAGTGGTGGAACAGCCTAGTATTTAAGGAGGTGTAACTCTCACTCAACTAGCAATGTGGGACTAAACTTTAACACCACTAGCATGACCATATGCTGCCATGCACAAATGGGCCAAAGAGAATTTCAAAATTTGTCTATTGGGCCAATAGCCCAAAACTCACCAAATTCCAATAATCCCCCACAAAGTCTCATTGACACATCATCTTATTTGCATTCCAGAATATTGCTTTATATACCGGTGTGTAGTGGAGACTGTTAAGTTGAACTTCCACGTTAAACTTCATGCTACACTAGCGAGCAACCTGAATAGTGGACTATGCCTTGAACTATAAGTTTTCTGTACACTAGTTTCACACAAAATCTAGACAGGTACAGGACTGGCGCAGGGCTTCCCCGCGGTTTGGAGCTTATGTGTCAAACTCCAGGGCCTGTCATGAGTTTATTAGAGAGCATCCAACTCCCACGGACTGTGATGTTTAACAGTCAGACTCATATAGGTGTGCTCCTCAATAGATGTTCTGCAGGACAATATCTCTGCTTAGAAAAGCCACTTAGAACACATTAAGATAAATATCAACTTGTCATGCAGAATAAGAAAGTATTGCATCTTTATGGAGATGTAAATATAATATGGGCATACTCTCCTCTCAGCTGATCAACAGCCTGTCTCCCAGCTCTAATTCACGGGATCTCCGATCACATAGAGTGGGTTGCCACTTCGAACAACTCATTGTGTGGGTCTCAAACCCATCTCCCTCGATGCATTATCTATCACATTACGTGATAAACCCTTTGTGAAGGGATCTGCCAAGTTCTTAGATGTTTGGAAATAATCCAACGCAATAACTCCGGAGTTTCTTAGTTTTCTGACAGATTTCAATCTCCTCTTCACATGCCTTGATGACTTCATATTATCCTTAGAACTTTTTACTTTGACGATCACAGTTTGATTATCACAATTCATCGCGATGGCGGGTATAGGTTTTTCAACCGCAGGTAAGTCCATCAAAAGCTCGCGAAGCCACTCTGCTTCAACAGTGGCTGTGTCTAATGTTGTGACTTCTGCTTCCATAGTTGACCTCGTTAAGATGGTCTGCTTGCAAGAATTCCAGGAAACAACGCCACCACCAAGTGTAAACAAATAACCACTTGTGGCCTTAATCTCATCAGCATCAGATAATTTGAATCACTATAACCCTCAAGTACTCGTGGATATCCAGTATAGTGAATACCATAACTCGCAGTGCCTTTCAAATAGCGCAAAACTCTCTCAAGAGCATGCCAATGATCATCTCTAGGATTTGACACAAATAGACTCAGTTTGCTTACAACAAAGGAGACGTCAGGTCTCATAGCACTGGCTAAATACATGAGCGAGCCAATGATTTGAGAATATCTCAATTGATCTTTAACATTCCTTTGATTCTTTCGAAGTAGCACACTCGGATCATAAGGCGTTGGAGAAGACTTGCAGTCGCTATACCCAAAGCGGCTCAATATCTTTTCCACATAGTGGGACTGAAGCAGTGTAATCCCACCATTATCATCCTTCAGTAGCTTGACGTTTAAGATTACATCAGCCACTCCCAAGTCATTCATCTCAAAGCAGCGAGATAGGAACTCTTTGACCTCCTAAATAACAATGATGATGGTCCCGAATATCAATATGTTATCAACATAGAGACACATAATAACTCCCACGCCCCCACCATGGCGATAGTACACAAACTTATCAGCTTCGTTTACAACAAATCCTACAGCGGTTAAAGTTCTTTCAAACTTCTCGTGCCATTGCTTAGGAGCTTGCTTAAGATCATATAAAGACTTCACTAACTTACACACCTTTCCTTCTTGACCATTTACTACAAATCCATCAGGCTGCTCCATATAAATTTCCTCATCTAGCTCTCCATTTAGAAAAGCTATCTTAACATCCATTTGATGAACGAGAAGACCATGTGAGGCAGCCAAGGATAGTAGTACTCGAATAGTGGTCAATCTGGCTACAAGTGAGTAGGTATCGAAGAAGTCTTCACCTTCTTTCGCGGTATAACCCTTAGCCACAAGATGTGCCTTGTACTTTTCAATAGTACCATCGGGTCTAAGCTTTTTCTTGAACACCCACTTACATCCTACAGGTTTGCACCCATCAGGACGATCAGTGACCTCCCAAGTTCCATTAGCTAAGATGTAATCCATCTTACTACGGATAGCTTCTTTCCAGTAGTCATCATCTTGAGATGTATAGGCTTCTGAAATAGAGGTGGGAGTATCATCCACAAGGTACACAATGAAATTATCACCAAATGACTTTGTAGTCCTTTGTTTCTTGCTCCTTTTAGGAGCTTCATTGTCGTCCTTCACAGGATCATCATAGTGTTTATCAGCCTAGTGGATATAGGAATTATAACAAATTCCTGACTGGATGAACTAGTCATCTCCTGATTTGATGAGCTAGACATACCTTTCATGGGAAAGATGTCCTCAAAGAAAGTCGCATCATTCGACTCCATAATCGTACCAACATGCATGTCGAATACCTCAGATTTTACTATAAAAAATCTATAGCCAATGCTATGAAAAGCATATCCCAGAAAACACAATCCACGGTTTTTCTTCCAAGCATTCGCTTCTTGGGTATTGGAATATTGACTTTCACCAAACATCCCCAAGTTCGTAAGTAAGAGAGTTTAAGCCTTTTCTTCTCCCATTCCTCAAATGGAGTCATGGTTTTATCCTTTACAGGAACACGGTTTAGGACATGACACGCAGTCATTAGCACCTGCCCCCACCATTCCTTGGAAAGACCCGATGTATCTAACATCGCGTTAACCAAATCAGTTAGAGTGCGGTTCTTTCTTTTGGCTACCCCATTTGACTGAGGTGAGTAGGGATGCGTCCTCTCATGGATAATACCATGTTCCGTACAGAATATATCAAATTCATTTGAAAAGTACTCTCCACCATAATCCGACCTTAACCGCTTGATTTTAAGATCAAGTTGGTTTTCTGCTTCAGCTTTATAGTTTTTGAAGTAACTCAAAGCTTCATCTTTAGACTTCAGAAGATAAACATAGCAGTATCTCGTGGAGTCATCAATCAACATCATAAAGTATCTTTTTCCACCTCGTATCAACACACCATTCATCTCACAAAGATCTGAATGTATAAGTTCTAGAGGTGCTAAGTTTCTCGGTTCCGCAGCCGTATGAGACTTGCGGGGTTGCTTTGCTTGCACACAAACTTGGCACTTAGAACCTTTGACAGTGGTAAATTTCGGAATTAAACTCATATTGGCTAGCCGCGCCATTGAACCAAAGTTAATATGACAAAGCCGTGAATGCCAAATATTGGACTCATTATCATTGCAAACATGATTAATAACTTTAGTACATGAGTCTGACAAAGTTAAGCGGAATAGACCTCCGCACTCATAACCCTTTCTAACAAATTGTATATACTTAGAAATTACAACTTTATTGGACTCAAACACCAACTTAAAACCATCTCGACATAGAAGCGATCCGCTGGCGAGATTCTTATTGATGGAGGGAATGTGTTGCATATTCTTCAGCTGTACGGTCTTCCCCGAAGTAAACTTTAGATTTACCGTACCAACACCATGATAACAAGCACGTGAGCCGTTTCCCATCAGCACGGAGGAAGTCCTTGTGACCTGATAAGAAGAGAACATGGATATATCAGAACATACATGTGTATTAGCACCCGTGTCAATCCACCAATCAGGAGAATGACATACTGAAATGATAGTAGGTAAAATACCGTACCCATCGTCCTCCATCTCAGTATCACTAATAACAACATTAGCGGTCTTGCCGTTGTTTCCATGTTGCCACTTATCAAAGCGATTAGGGAATCTAGGAGCCCAATGATCAGGATCACCATAGACGTGGCAAGAGCCTTTCTTCTTATCATTTTTCCTCTTCAAGGTTGTTGAGTGAGTGGCCTGCCATCAAACTTCCCTTTGCCATCAGATTTGTTCTTATTCTTGAACTTGTGGGATTGGAAGTTTTTCTTCTGTACCAAATTGGCACTAGAAGCTCCCTCAAGTACTCGAGCACGTGTGTCCTTTGCTCTCGCCTTCTCTTCCAGATGAAGAGACCCAATGAGATCCGTAATGGAAAACTCTTGTCTCTTATGTTTCAGAGAAGTAGTAAAGTTCCTCCACATGGGAGGAAGCTTGGCAATAATGCCTCCGGCCACAAACTTGTCCGGTAAGGTACACTTGAACTGCTCAAGTTCTTTGGCAAGTGATTGTATCTCATAAGCTTGCTCAATGACGGAACGCTCATCAACCATCTTGTAGTCATAGAATTGCTCCATGACATACAACTCAGTGCCAGCGTCCGAGACCCCAAACTTGGCATCGAGCGTATCCCACGCGTCTTTGACATTATCAAATGACATATATGGGTCAACAATGTTGTCCCCATGAATACTGAACAGAGCCGCCATAAACATCGTATTGGCTTTCTTAAAGGCCGCTTCCTGCTCAGCAGAAAGATCTTCTTCAGGTTTGCCAAGAGTGGCGCTATAGCAGTTTAGGTTTTTAAACCATAGAATTGCTCGCGCGCGCCATCTCTTATAATGCATACCATCAAACTAAGGAGGCCTAGTAGACGCAGCTACACCAGTGGAATTCAGTTGCCTATAATCAGGTTTTTGGATTGTTGAAAATATAAGGAATAATCCATATGATTTAATCCGAATAATAAACTGATAAGACATGATCATGCAGACAGTACCAAAACTAATCATGCAGATCAACAAAGTAGATAAACAGATTACATCTAAATAAGATAAACCTATCACATCTACACCGAACGCTAGAATAAGGAAGTCTAGCAGAATCTAAAATAAGAAGTTCAGAATTACGTACGGTAGAGCAGCGGCAGCAACAGCCGCGGCGGTGGCAGCAGCAGTAGCTGCAACGGTGGTGGCGGCGTCGTTAGCCATGTCGTCGATGTAGAGGATGCCGATGTCCAGGAAGAAGTCCTCATTAGGGAAGGAGTCGTCCGTGATGGCGCCAGTAGTTGCACGGAAGCGCTCCCCAAAAACCTGATCGCCCTTCACCCGTACAGGTTCACAAGAAGGCGGGGTTCCGGAGGCCTACTGTCCCGATCTGCGGTGCACGCCGCAAGCCGGGATGAGGAAGACGAAGACGACGATGCAATTGACTGGAAGGAGATGCGTGTCGTAGGTTGTGCCGATTAGGGTAAGCACGGAGGCTTATATAGAGCAGGTCAGGGACATCATGGGACTCATGTAGCACCCCGGTAAAACCGCTACTAGGAAATCGCTGTGCATTTGTTTTGTGCATCATCATGACCACATGCTCATGTCATCATGCCACATTGCATTTGAGCATTGTCATGTCCTCATGCATGGTTTGCCTAAAAGTATTTTGCTTAAAGCCTATTTGTTTTCTAAATATCTTCCGTCTTTTATTTCAAATCAAAACCCCAGACTTGTCCGGAGTATTTTGTTTATCTAAAAACAAATTACAAAAGTCTCTTAAAATAATAACCAAAAATTATATTATTTCTGGGAGGCAGCCAGCCCGGCCCAAAAGCCCAACCGGCCACCTCCATCCTAAAACTTAACCAAACCCTACCCAATCCCCAGCCTGCTATATCTAAACCTAACCCTAATCCCTATATCCTACCTGCTCCCTCCCCACCGCTGCCACACAGCGGCAACACACGGACGCACGCCCCCCGTCCAGGCATTCCCCACGCCCCCGTGATGCCCGTTCCCCGCTTGGCCCTACCACGACCGCGTCGCCCCTGCCCGTGATCCCCATCCCATCCCTGACGCGGACCCTGTCTCCTTCCCCGTGGAGCCACCAACCCCATCGATCTCTGGCGCCGCCGCCTCGCGCCCCTTCGCGTTCGAGCCATCCTCCGTCTGCAGCCAGGCGACCTCGCAAGCTCCGTCTTCCTCCTCGCACGCGGTCGCCGCCTCACCGTCCGAGCTCCTCTCCCGGACGCAGAGCTCCATCTGCCACCGGAGATCCCACCGTCAGCGAGCCGAGCCCCGGGAGCAGTGCCGCCCCGACCCGGCGACCCTGCCTCCGCGGTCCTCGTTGTCCTCGCCTCCGCCGCCATCAGCCGTTCCTGCCCCGAGGCCGTGCCGACCCCGCCTCTAGCCGGTCCTGCCTGCAAACCCACTCCGTCGCTCGGCACTGCCAAGCCTGTTGGCCGTGCTCCCGGCCTCTGCCGCTCCAAGACCTGCACGAGCTCGAGCCTTGGCCTCTTCCCTGCACACCGCCCGCGCGTCTCCGCCATCGCCCCCCTGTTCGACCACGACCCCGCTCACCTCCTTGGCTGCAGCTTCGGTGCGAGCACCCTGTTACCTCCGTCGCATCCGTCCCGCTGCAGAGCCCGTCGCCGGTCGCCCTTCCTCGCGAACGTGCTCCCTTCGACACCCTGGTGTTTTAGTGCAGTGCTACTGAAGTGTGTGAAGACGTGGCGACAATCACCTGAAGACTGTGTGGTGATGATGTATAGCTTTGGAAGATTGTGCGGTGGCGTGGTACTGATGTGAAGATGATGGTGTGGTACTGCTCGGTAACTCGGAGTGTTGAGGCATGGCACGAGGAGAACAAGATGGTGGTATCGGGGGCACCGCGACCTCGACTACATCCTCCCGGTGTACAAGGATGTGAAGTTGGATAAGATCATCGTGTTGTCGACAAGACTTTCCAACGGCCACCATTATCGGAATCAAGTACATCTTCGATAATTGGAGCCGACAACCTCCTAGGGTTCCTTACAGAACGCCAAGTTCTTCTACACGGATTTGATGTTCGAGACCCCGAACCAAGATCCGAAGACCGATCCCGCTGACCCCAGGACCCGAAGACCTCCAAGCCCCGAGATCTTCAACCCGAGATGTGTGATCCCCTTTCCGAGACCCTATTTTTATAATATGACATTATCTAATGTTAAATTGTTCATGCTCGCATACATATTTATTTGTTTGGGGGTATTTTATCGATTCATCTAATAATTAAACATGGAGGCTATATGTGGGCTATTCTAGTCTTATATATATCGCCTCCATCTAAATGTGTGTAGCGAACCGATGCCATGCTTTGCCTTGTTAAGACAACATTTAAGTTGCGGGGTATCTAAACAACATAAACCATCTAATTAATTGTCAGGACCCCGGTTCCGCTTAATATTGCCTAATTGCATCGCATCTTTGTCATGTCATGCACCATACCTGCATCATGCCCGATCTTCTGCCGTAGTATTAAATAGTGCATCCGGTGTTTCTTCTAGTGATTTGCTTCTTCACAGACTAGGCTGATGAGTTGATGCGAGTGTCGATTCGATCTTCGGATGAACCTTCGGCAGTGTTTCCCAGGCGAGCATTCTCCCCCTTTCTACCTATTTTGCATTTATAGTCTTTACTTCCTCCTGTTGATCTATTGCTATCCGTGTCGTGATGCTTTAGTGTTCCGTACCAGATATATTCCGTGCAGCCTTTTATATTGCCTTGGACACCTCCTATTACTTGTTGTTTGGTAGATAGATGGTCTTGCGAGTCGTAGTCGCTTGCTCAGGTGCGATCCCGTGTCGTGAAGTACCACATAGTTGTTGGAATGTTGTCATATGCTTTATGGTGGAGTTGATCATGACCTTAAACACAACTTGATATTAAATTGCTGGATAACTAATGAAAGAGGCACTAGTGGACAATATATGCTATTTGGTTTTTCATGTGCACTTGTGTCCCGTAGGCCCCGAGTACTTGATACATGTTCCTTGACTATTCGCACTATCCACATACGGGAGACTCTATGAATCCCTCTTAGCCAGAGCTTGATTCATTTCTTATTTCTTGGGGCCACAAACTATATTGGGGCTTTATTACTATCCTGTACTTATGCCATGCTTTACTGCTTTATTTACGATTGTGCGTGGAGCACCTGTACTGTTTTGGAATGTGGAATGTTTTTGCGGTATCGACAAGCCCAGTCACACTTTCGGGTTCCCAGTCGTTTACAGCCATTGTCACAAACCCTGGGTCCGTCTCGGAGCCGGCCAACTTCATTGCGGGTAGCTTAGTGGGGTGGCCCCCTGAAACAATTTATGAATCATGTGATTGCTTTGTCGTGAAAGCCTCATTGGGTTTTGATTTGGTTTTTCCGAGGTTGATTGTGTGTGTGTTGCTATTTGTGCACCCCTGCAGGGTAAATCTTTCTGAAAGCCGTGTCCGCGGTTATGGACGACTTGGAGCACAGTATCTCGATCATAGACAAGCATAACTAAAGTAGTGCTATAAATTTGACTTAATATGTGACTAGTAATCAGCTTCACTACAATGGAATGGATAATAAAAGTGCCAACAACTAGTGGAACTGGGGTGTATCGTGTCATGTTATACCTGCCTAGTAAGTATCGCAACTCCAATGGAATGAAATAGAAGTGCCAACAACTTCTGGGTTTGGGACGTCACGTGCTAATTGTATCTGACTAGTAAGTACTGCAACTACAACTGAATGGTTAACTAAAACTGCCCACTACTTATGCTATCAGGATGACTCATGCTATCTATATCTGACTAGTAAGTGTTTCAACTAGAATGGAATGAATAAAACTGCCAACTGTGTGAGTTCCTCAGTTTGACTTCCTCGTTTGGTCTCGAGGGGGAATACCAGGATGGGTATGATTGGTGTTAGTATCAGGTGGTTTCGAATAGGTTTTTCTTATCCCTCTCTAATAGCCGATAGTTGCATTGAGTCTCTATAGGTTGTTTATGCATGTTGTGCTGCCGCTTCAGTCCACCATACCTATGTAGGCGAGAGCCACCGGATTCTAGCCTCGCCGTGTACTGGCCTTAGTACTGACGCTCCTCTTTTTCCTTTGCCCTTTGTCGACACCCCTTTTGTTTTAACAGGTATAAGTTCGACGTCGTTAGCAGGGTTACCCTTTCGGCTTGGCCTGGGCAAGGTTATGGACGCCATTGGTTATTCTTCAGGGCTCTTAGCTCAATTTGCTTCTTATCCGTACTCGGATGTTGTATCGTTTTCAAGGTGATTTGTATCTTTGTACTGTATATCTGTATTATTGACTCATGGAGTCGTTGTTGTATATATATATGTTCTGTGGGTCCCATCGTGGACTATTGTGTAATGATATTACTTAGTTTTCCACCCGCATGCAAGAGCCTGGTGGGTGTCCTTGAATCGTTTCTATGCGGGTTTGGCGGAAAGCACTGAAACTTGCATATGGTTGATTCGAGGGTGTTACAAAGTGGTATCAGAGCCCAGCAGTTGTGATACCTCACTGGTCCAGCCTGTAGGATAACCTAGCTAACGGCCGATGTAGAGTGTCAAAACTATTTTGCAAAATCGGTTGGATAGATCTTAGTAGGTCTGTTTTTACTCCTTACCTCTATGCTCTTTTCCTCTTACCTCTGCGTGTTTTAAATCTACTCTCTTACCTTTTTCTTCAAGTCCAGGAATTCTCGTGGTGGGGTTTCCGTCGTACCTTCAGGGTTTCGCTTCCTCCTTTGGTAACGTTTCTTCTACATCTGGTCTTCATGCTATCTGAGGAATCCTTCATCTGTTGGACTTCTCTGTGTTCCTTCTTGTGCCTTCCGGTGTTTTCCAACACGACGACCTCATCTACATCAGATCTGATGAAACCCTGCATCACTCATTTGTTTTTGAACCTCGCTTGTCGAGATCTTCAGTCTGAATTCCGAGAGTTGGTCGCATCATTCTTCTAATCATGTACCGAGTAATGCTTTGAGTGAGGGATGGAGTCGCGACCATACCACTACTCTTAGCATTCACTTTGGTACATTGTATGGTGGACCGATGCAATTTACTCCTCTAGTGAGGTAGGGGTGGCCGTATCTTTTGATACCTTTATCTTCATCTTTGTTTCTCCGGAGTGTTCTCGACGAGCATGGACAACGACCTGTTGTTGGTGGTGTCATCGATTTCGACATGAAGAAAGAATCCATGTTAGTGGTGTCGCGAAGATATACACGAAGCGAGAACATTCAGATCATCGTCCTTCTTCCCTGTACCATGAGGCGGATCTCGAGGGCGAGATCCCTTGTTAGTGGTGTCGAATTGTAGCACCCCGGTAAAACAACTACTAGGAAATCGTTGTGCATTTGTTTTGTGCATCATCATGACCATATTGCAATTGAGCATCGTCATGTCATCATGCATGGTTTGCCTAAAAGTATTTTGCTAAAAGCCTATTTGTTTTCTAAATATCTCCCGTCTTTTATTTCAAATGAAAACGCCGGACTTGTCCGGAGTATTTTGTTTATCTAAAAACAAATTACAAAAGTCTCTTAAAATAATAACCAAAATTTATATTATTTTTGGGAGGCAGCCAGCAAGGCCCAAAAGCCCAACCGGCCACCTCCATCCGAAAACTTAACCAAACCCTACCCAATCCCTAGCCCGCTATATCTAAACCAAACCCTAATCCCTATATCCTACCTGCTCCCTCCCCGTCGCCGCCACACAGCGGCAACACACGGACGCGCGCACAACCCCGCTCCCCGGGCCCACCCTCTACCGATCGGACCCCAGGGCCACCAACCCTCGTGGTCGACCCAGCGCGTGACCCTGACCAGGCATTCCCCATGCCCCCCGTGATGCCCGTTCCCCGCTTGGCCCCACCACAACCGCGTCGCCCCTGCCCACGATCCCCACCCCATCCTAACGCGGACCCTGTCTCCTTCCCCGTTGAGCCACCAACCCCATCGATCTCTGGCGCCGCCGCCACGCGCCCCTTCGCGTTTGAGCCACCCTCTGTCTGCAGCCGGGCGACCTCGCAAGCTCCGTCTTCCTCCTCGCACGCGGTCGCCGCCTCATCGTCCGAGCTCCTCTCCCAGACGCAGAGCTCCATCCCCCACCGGAGATCCCGCCGTCAGCGAGCCGAGCCCCGGGAGCAGTGCCGCCCCGACCCGGCGACCCCGCTTCCGCGGTCCTTGTTGTCCTCGCCTCTGCCGCCATCAGCCGTCCCCGCCCCGAGGCCGTGCCGACCCCGCCTCTGGCCGGCCCTGCCCGCAAACCCACTCCATCGCTAGGCACTGCCAAGCCCGCCGGCCGCGTTCCCGGCCTCTGCCGCTCCAAGACCTGCACGAGCTCGAGCCTCAGCATCTTCCCTGCGCACCGCCCGCATGTCTCCGCCATCGCCCCGCTGTTCGACCATGACCCCGCTCACCTCCTCGGCTGCAGCTTCGGCGCGAGCGCCCTGTTGCCTCCGTCGCGTCCGTCCTGCTACAGAGCCCGTCGCCGGTCGCCCTTCCTCGCGAACATGCTCCCTTCAACACCCTGGTGTTTTAGTGCAGTGCTACTAAAGTGTGTGAAGACGTGGCGACAATCACCTGAAGACTGTGTGGTGATGATGTATAGCTTTGGAAGATTGTGCGGTGGCGTGGTACTGATGTGAAGATGATGGTGTGGTACTGCTCGGTAACTCGGAGTGTTGAGGCGTGGCGCGAGGAGAACAAGATGGTGGTATCGGGGGCACCGTGACCTCGACTACATCCTCCCGGTGTACAAGGATGTGAAGTGGATAAGATCATCGTGTTGTCGACAAGACCTTCCGACGGCCACCATTATCGGAATCAAGTACACCTTCGATAATTGGAGCCGACAACTTACTAGGCCTCCTTACGGAACGCCATGTTCTTCTACACGGATCTGATGTTCGAGAGCCTGAACCAAGATCCGAAGACCGATCCCGCTGACCCCATGACCCGAAGACCTCCAAGCCCCAAGATCTTCGACCCGAGATGTGTGATCCCCTTTCCGAGACCCTATTTTTATAATATGACATTATCCAATGTTAAATTGTTCATGCCCGCATACATATTTATTTGTTTGGGGGTATTTTATCGATTCATCTAATAATTAAACATGGAGGCTATATGTGGGCTATTCTAGTATTATATATATCGCCTCCATCTAAATTTGTGTAGCGAACCGATGCCATGCTTTGCCTTGTTAAGACAACATTTAAATTGTGGGGTATCTAAACAACATAAACCATCTAATTAATTTTCGGGACCCCGGTTCCGCTTAATATTTCGTAATTGCATCGCATCTTTGCCATGTCATGCACCATACCTGCATCATGCCCGATCTTCTGCCGTAGTATTAAATAGTGTATCCGGTGTTTCTTCTAGTGATTTGCTTCTTCACGGACTAGGCCGATGAGTTGATGCGAGTGTCGATTCGATCTTCGGGTGAACCTTCGGCAGTGTTTCCCAGGCGAGCATTCTCCCCCTTTCTACCTATTTTGCATTTATAGTCTTTACTTCCTCCTGTTGATCTATTGCTATCCGTGTCGCGATGCTTTAGTGTTCCGTACTAGATATATTTCGTGCAGCCTTTTATATTGCCTTGGACGCCTCCTATTACCTATTGTTTGGTAGACAGATGGTCTTGCGAGTCGTAATCGCTTGCTCAGGTGCGATCCCGTGTCGTGAAGTACCACACAGTTGTTGGAATGTTGTCATATGCTTTATGGTGGAGTTGATCATGACCTTAAACACAACTTGATATTAAATTGCTGGATAACTAATGAAAGAGGCACTGGTGGGCAATATATGCTATTTGGTTTTTCATGTCCACTTGTGTCCCGTAGGCCCCGAGTACATGATGCCTGTTCCTTGGCTATTCGCACTATCCACATATGGGAGACTCTATGAATCCCCCTTAGCCAGAGCTTGATTCATTTCTTATTTCTTGGGGCCACAAACTATATTGGGGCTTTATTACTATCCTGTACTTATGCCATGCTTTACTGCTTTATTTACGATTGTGCGTGGAGCACCTGTACTGTTTTGGAACGTGGAATGTTTTTGCGGTATCGACAAGCCCAGTCACACTTTCGGGTTCCTAGTCGTTTACAGCCATTGTCACAAACCCTGGGTCCGTCTCAGAGCCGGCCAACTTCATTGTGGGTAGCTTAGTGGGGTGGCCCCCTGAAATAATTTATGAATCCTGTGATTGCTTTGTCGTGAAAGCCTCATTGGGTTTTGATTTGGTTTTTCCGAGGTTGATCGTGTGTGTGTTGCTATTTGTGCACCCCTGCAGGGTAAATCTTTCTGAAAGCTGTGTCCGCGGTTATGGACGACTTGGAGCACAGTATCTCGATCATAGACAAGCATAACTAAAGTAGTGCTATAAATTTGACTTAATATGTGATTCGTAATCAGCTTCACTACAATGGAATGGATAATAAAAGTGCCAACAACTGGTGGAACTGGGGTGTATCGTGTCATGTTATACCTGCCTAGTAAGTATCGCAACTCCAATGGAATGAAATAAAAGTGCCAACAACTGCTGGGTTTGGGACGTCACGTGCTAATGGTATCTGACTAGTAAGTACTGCAACTACAACTGAATGGTTAACTAAAACTACCCACTACTAATGCTATCAGGATGACTCATGCTATCTTTATCTGACTAGTAAGTGTTTCAACTAGAATGGAATGAATAAAACTGCCAACTGCGTGAGTTCCTCGGTTTGACTTCCTCGTACCAGGATGGGTATGATTGGTGTTAGTATCAGGTGGTTTCGAATAGGTTTTTCTTATCCCTCTCTAATAGCCGACAGTTGCATCGAGTCTCTATAGGTTGTTTATGCATGCTGCGATGCCGCTTCAGTCCACCATACCTATGTAGGCGAGAGCCGCCAGATTCTAGCCTCGCCGTGTACTAGCCTCAGTACTGACGCTCCTCTTTTTTCCTTTGCCCTTTGTCGGCACCCCTTTTGTTTTAACAGGTATAAGTTTGATGTCGTTAGAAGGGTTACCCTTCTAGCTTGGCCTGGGCAGGGTTATGGACGCCATTGGTTATTCTTCAGGGCTCTTAGCTCAATTTGCTTCTTATCCGTACTCGGATGTTGTATCGTTTTCAAGGTGATTTGGATCTTTGTACTGTATATCTGTATTATTGACTCATGGAGTCGTTGTTGTATATATATGTTCTGTGGTTCCCATCGTGGACTATTGTGTAATGATATTACTTAGTTTTCCACCCGCACGCAAGTGCCTGGTGGGCGTCCTTGAATCGTTTCTATGCGGGTTTCACGGGAAGCGCTAAAACTTGCATAGGGCCGATTCGAGGGTATTACAACTCAGCCCACGTCCGACTCGGTAACAGTCCACGTCCCATAAAGAATAGAAACGGCTGACTGATTAACGCGTTCGTTAATGACTTGTAATTAATCCATGATTAATTTTCCTGACTAGCAAAAATAAAGCTCGGCTCGGCGAGATTCCCACAACCAGCGGCGCGCGCGTCGTGACGAGGCGAGGCGTGGCGTGGCGAGGCGGGCGGGCGGCGTCGGAGGAGGAGTGCGCGAGAGCTGATCTTCTTCTCACACCTTAGTGAGTGGTCGAACAGCCTAGTATATAAGGAGGTGTAACTCTCACTTAACTAGCAATGTGGGACTAAACTTTGGCACCACTAGCATAGCCATATGCTGCCATGCACAAATGGGCCAAAGAAATATTCATAATTTGTCTATTGGGCCAACAGCCCAAAACTCACTAAATTCCAACAACCCCCATAAAGTCTCATTGGCACATCACCTCATTTCCATTCCAGAATATTGTTTTATATACCGGTGTGTAGTGGAGACTGTTAAGTTGAACTTCCACGTTAAATTTCATGCTACACTAGCGAGCAACTTGAATAGTGGACTATGCCTTGAACTACAAGTTTTTGCACACTAGTTTCACACAAAATCTAGACCGGTACAGGGCTACCGCAGGGCTTCCCCGCGGTTTGGAGCTTATGCGGCATACTCTAGGGCTTGTCATGAGTTTATTAGAGAGAACCCCACTCTCACGGACTGCGACGTTTAACAGTCAGACTCATATAGGTGTGTTCCTCAATAGATGTTCTGCAGGACAACATCTCTGCTTAGAAAAGCCACTTGGAACACAGTAAGATAAATATCAACTTGCCATGTATAATAAGAGAGTATTGCATCTTTATGCAGATGTAAATATAATATGGGCATACTCTCCTCTCAGCTGATCAACAACTTGTCTCCCAGCTCTAATTCACGGAAACTCCGATCACATAGAGTGGGTTGCCACTGCGAACAACTCATTGTGTGGGTCTCAAACCCATCTCCCTCGATGCATTATCTATCACATTACGTGATAAACCCTTTGTGAAGGGATCTGCCAAGATGTTTGGATATAATCCAATGCAATAGCTCCGGAGTTTCTCAGTTTTCTGATAGATTTCAATCTCCTCTTCACATGCCTTGATGACTACATATTATCCTTAGAACTATTTACTTTGATGATCACAATTTTATTATCACAATTCATCGCGATGGTGGGTATAGGTTTTTCAACCACATGTAAGTCCATTAAAAGATCGCGAAGCCACTCTGCTTCAACAGTGGCTGTGTCTAATGCTGTGAGTTCTCCTTCCATAGTTGACCTCGTTAAGATGGTCTGCTTGCAAGACTTGTAAGAAACAATGCCACCGCCAAGTGTAAACAAATAACCACTTATGGCCTTAATCTCATCAGCATCAGATATCCAATTTGAATCACTATAACCCTCAAGTACTCGTCGATACCCAGTATATTGAATACCATAACTCGTAGTGCCTTTCAAATAGTGCAAAACTCTCTCAAGAGGATGCCAATGATCATCTCCAGGATTTGACACAAATTGACTGAGTTTGCTTACAGCAAAGGAGATGTCAGGTCTCGCAGCGCTGGCTAAATACATGAGCGAGCCAATGATTTGAGAATATCTCAATTGATCTTTAGCATTCCTTCGATTCTTTCAAAGTAGCACACTCGGATCATAAGGCATTGGAGAAGACTTGCAGTCGCTATACCCAAAGCGGCTCAATATCTTTTCCACATAGTGGGACTGAAGCAGTGTAATCTCACCATTATCATCCTTCAGTAGCTTGATGTTTAATATTACATCAGCCACTCCCACGTCCTTCATCTCAAAGCAGCGAGATAGGAACTCTTTGACCTCCTCAATAACAATAATGTTGGTCCCGAATATCAATATCTCATCGACATAGAGACACATAATAACTCCCTCGCCCCCACCATGGCGATAGTACACACACTTATCAGCTTCGTTTACAAGAAAACCTTCAGCGGTTAAAGTTCTTTCAAACTTCTCGTGCCACTGTTTAGGAGCTTGCTTAAGACCATACAAAGACTTCACTAACTTACACACCTTTCCTTCTTGACCATCTACTACAGATCCATCAGGCTGCTCCATATAAATTTCCTCATCTAGCTCTCCATTTAGAAAAGCTGTCTTAACGTCCATTTGATGAACGAGAACACCATGTGAGGCAGCCAAGGATAGTAGTACTCGAATAGTGGTCAATCTGGCTACAGGTGAGTAGGTATCGAAGAAGTCTTCACCTTCTTTCTAGGTATAACCCTTGGCCACAAGACATGCCTTGTACTTTTCAATAGTACCATCAGGTCTAAGCTTTTTCTTGAACACCCACTTACATCCTACAGGTTTGCACACATAAGGATGATCAGTGACCTCCCAAGTTCCATTAGCTAAGAAGGAATCCATCTCACTACGCACAGCTTCTTTCTAGTAGTCAGCATCTTGAGATGCATAGGCTTCTGAAATAGAGGTGGGAGTATCATCCACAAGGTACACAATGAAATCATCACCAAATGACTTTGCAGTCCTTTGCCTCTTGGTCCTTTTAGGAGCTTCATTGTCGTCCTTCACAGGATCATCATAGTGTTCTATCGGCCTAGTGGGTTCAGGAATTATAACAAATTCCTGACTAGATGAACTAGTCAGGTCCTGATTTGATGAATTAGACATACCTTTCATGGGAAAGATTTCCTCAAAGAAAGTCGCATCATTCGACTCCATAATCGTACCAACATGCATGTAGGATACCTCAAATTTTACTATCAAAAATCTATAGCCAATGCTATGAAAAGCATATCCTAGAAAAACACAATCCATGGTTTTTGGTCCAAGCTTTCACTTCTTGGGTATTGGAATATTGACTTTCGCCAAACATCCCCAAGTTCGTAAGTAAGAGAGTTTAAGCCTTTTCTTCTCCCATTCCTCCAATGGATTCATGGTTTTATCCTTTACAGGAACACGGTTTAGGATATGACACGCAATCATTAGCGCCTCCCCCACCATTTCTTGGAAAGACCCAATGTATCTAACATGGCGTTAACCAAATCAGTGAGTGCGGTTCTTTCTTTCGACCACCCCGTTTGACTGAGGTGAATAGGGAGGTGTCCTCTCATGGAGAATACCATGTTCCGTACAGAATATATCAAATTCATTTGAAAAGTACTCTCCACCATGATCCGACCTTAACCTCTTGATTTTAAGATCAAGTTGGTTTTCTGCTTTAGCTTTATAGTTTTTGAAGTAACTCAAAGCTTCATATTCAGACTTCAGAAGATAAACATAGCAGTATCTAGTAGAGTCATCAATCAACGTCATAAAATATCTTTTTCCACCTCGTGTCAACACACCATTCATCTCACAATGATCTGAATGTATAAGTTCTAGAGGTGCTAAGTTTCTCGGTTCTGCAGCCGTATGAGACTTGCGGGGTTTCTTTGCTTGCACACAAACTTGGCACTTAGAACCTTTGACAGTGGTAAATTTCGGAATTAAACTCATATTGGCTAGCCGCGTCATGTAACCAAAGTTAATATCACAAAGTCGTGAATGCCAAATATTGGACTCATTATCATTGCAAACATGATTAATAACTTTAGTACATGAGTCTGATAAAGATAAGCGGAACAGACCTCCGCACTCATAACCCTTTCCAACAAATTGTATATACATAGAAATTACAACTTTATTGGACTCAAACACCAACTTAAAACCATCTCGACATAGAAGCGATCCGCTGACGAGATTCTTATTGATGGAGGGAACGTGCTGCACATTCTTCACCTGTACGGTCTTCCCCGAAGTAAACTTCAGATTTACCGTACCAACACCATGAACAGAAGCACGTGAGCCATTTCCCATCAGCACGAAGGAAGTCCTTGCAAGCTGATAAGAAGAGAACATGTATATATCAGAACATACATGTGTATTAGCACCCGTGTCAATCCAGCAATCAGGAGAATGACATACTGAAAGGATAGTAGGTAAAATACTGTACCCAACGTCCTTCATCTCAGTATCACTAATAACAACATTAGCGGTCTTGCCGTTGTTCCCATGTTGCCGCTTGTCAAAGCGATTAGGGCAGCTAGGAGCCCAATGATCAGGATCACCACAGACGTGGCAAGAGCCTTTCTTCTTATCATTTTCCTCTTGAAGTTGGTTGAGTGAGTGGCCTTGTTCTTGCCATCAAACTTCCCTTTGCCATCAGATTTGTTCTTATTCTTGAACTTGTGGGATTGGAAGTTTTTCTTCTGTACCAAATTGGCACTAGAAGCCCCCTCATGTACTCGAGCACGTGTGTCCTTTGCTCTCACCTTCTCTTACACATGAAGAGACCCAATGAGATCCATAACAGAAAACTCTTGTCTCTTATGTTTCAGAGAAGTAGCAAAGTTCCTCCACATGGGAGGAAGCTTGGCAATAATGCCTCCGGCCACAAACTTGTTCGGTAAGGTACACTTGAGCTGCTCAAGTTCTTTGGCAAGTGATTGTAGCTTGCTCAACAACGGAGCACTCATCAACCATCTTGTAGTCATAGAATTCCTCCATGACATACAACTCAGTGCTAGCGTCCGAGACCCCAAACTTGGCCTCAAGCGCATCCCACGCGTCTTTGCCATTATCAAATGACATATATGGGTCAACAATGTTGTCGCCAAGAATACTGAAAAGATCCGCCATAAACATGGTATCGGCTTTCTTAAAGGCTGCTTCCTGCTCAGTAGAAAGATCTCCTTCAGGTTTGCCAAGAGTGGCGCTACAGCAGTTTAGGTTTTTAAACCATAGAATTGCTCTCGCGCACCATCTCTTATAATGCATCCCATCAAACGAAGGAGGCCTAGTAGCCGCGGCTACACCAGTGGAATTCAGTTGCCTATAATCAGGTTTTTGGATTGTTGAAAATATAAGCAATAATCCATATACAGTTCACTTGGGCCAATAGTCTTCCTGATCCTACATATGAAAAATTGGATAGGGTGCTTATGGATACCGAATGGGAAGATAAATTCCCTATGGTAACCGTTCTGGCCCTAGAACGTATTGAGGCTTTATCGGATCATGCTCCTATTTTATTGTCTGTTGGAACACCACCACGAAAATCCAAACATAGTTTCAAATTTGAACTTGGATGGATGGAACGTGAGGGTTTCCCTGACCTGGTAAAGGCTATTTGGGAGAAAAATGTTAGTGGTCAAACACCTATATAGCGATGGAACAACAAAATGCGTGCGTTACGCAAATTCCTTCGTGGTTGGGCCAGACATACTGCTGGAATCCTTAAAAAAGAGAAAATACGCCTTTCATCTATTATTAATGATTTAGAGGCTTCTGCGGAAGTCAGGCTTTTATCTTCACAAGAGATTGAGCTTAAAAACCAATCAAATGCAGAAATTGCCAGACTGCTCCGCGAGGAGGAACTCAAGTGGTATCAACGCTCTAAAGCGAAATTCATTCTGGAAGAAGATGCGAACACAAGATACTTCCATGTTGTGGCTAATGGCAAGCATAAGAAGAAACTTATTCACTCTCTTATCCAGGATGAAGGTATGATTGAGGGGCAGGAGCAACTTAAATCGTATATTACTAGTTATTATAAATCGTTGTTTGGGGCACCACCAGAGAACTCATTCTCGCTGGATGAGTCCCAAACGGCGGATATTCCTCAGGTTTCTGTTCTGGAAAACGACTTTCTACCTGCTCCATATACGGAGGATGAGGTTAAGAAAGCCGTTTTTCAGATGGAACATAACAAGACACCCGGACCCGATGGCTTTTCGGCGGAATTCTTCCAAAAATTCTGGGAAGTTATCAAAGAGGACCTCATGCATTTGTTTGTGTTCCTGCATGCCGGGCAGTTAAACCTTTTTAGACTCAATTTTGGCAACATAATTTTACTTCCTAAGGTTAACAATTCAGAACGGATACAACAATATCGTCCAATCTGCCTTCTTAACGTTAGTTTTAAATATTCACCAAAGTTGCTACGATTAGACTAAATTCGGCCGCTGACCATGTTGTAAGCCCATCTCAAACTGCTTTCATGCAAGGAAGGAATATCCTAGATGGTGTAGTAACCTTGCATGAAACAATTCATGAACTACACTCAAAGAAGTTGAATGGTGTATTGTTTAAAATTGACTTTGAGAAGGCTTATGATAAAGTTAATTGGTCTTTCCTTCAGCATTTATTCTTCCAGTGCAAATTTGCTCGTACTATATGGTCAATCATCCATGTAGCCTCTGGTTTATCTCCTCCACGTTCGGTTACCAATATATTTGGTAATTGGTTGCACGGGATACACGATAAATATGGGACTTTATTTAGGGTGGGAGCGCTTGCCATTATTTGGTCTTTTTGGCTATGTAGAAATGACAAGATTTTTAATAAGATTGTGTCTTCTTCTCTTCAGGTGATTTATCGTGTCACGACTATCCTACGATCATGGACTACTCTCCAACGTATGCAGTTTCGCGACTTATTTGCGGCGGGGTGTACGCGATTGGAGGCAACGACGAGGGATATTTTCTCCCGACATAGATGGCAGCGTGACCTGCGGATAGACATGCCTTAGATCGACGTGTGTCGTCGGTTTTTATCATTTTTTTTTGTAATGTTGATACTTTTGTTCTGGTTACTTTCTCTTTGTTTGATCGGCTGTGTGCATCCTTGCTATGCAGAGGTCAGGTGTAAACATTATGGATAATAATTATGCGCCCATTTCCAAAAAAAGCAATAATCCATATGATTTAATACGAATAATAAACTGATAAGACATGATCATGCAGACAGTACCAAAACTAATCATGCAGATCAACAAAGTAGATAAACAAATTACATCTAAATAAGAGAAATCTATCACATCTATACCGAACGCTAGAATAAGGAACTCTAGCAGAATCTGAAATAAGAAGTTCAGTATTACATACGGTAGAGCAGCGACAGAAGCAACCGCAGCGGTGGTGGTAGCGTTGTCAGCCATGTCGTCGATGTAGAGGCTGCCGATGTTCGGGAAGAATTCCTCGTCGGGAAAGGAGTCGTCCGTGATGGCGTCAGTAGTCACGCGGAAGCACTCCCCAAAAACCTGATCGCCCCTCACCCGTACAGGTTCACAAGAAGGCGGGGTTCCGGAGACCTACTGTCCCGATCTGCGGTGCACGCCGCAAGTCGGGATGAGAAAGACGAAGACGGCGGCGCAATAGACTGGAAGGAGACGCGTGTCTTAGGTCATGCTGATTAGGGTAAGCACGGAAGCTTATATAGAGCAGGTCAGGGAGATCGTGGGACTCAGCCCATGTCCGAGTTGGTAACAACCCACGTCCCATAAAGACTGGAAACGACTGACTAATTAACGCGTCCATTAATGACTCGTAATTAATCCATGATTAATTTTCCTGACTAGCAAAAATAAACCTCGGGTCGGCGAGATTATCGCAACCCGCAGCGTACGCGCGCGTCGTGACGAGGCGAGGCGTGGCGTGGAGTGGCAAGGTGGGCGGCGTCAGAGGAGGAGTGCGCAAGAGCTACTCTTCTTCTCACACCTTAGTGAGTGGTGGAACAGCCTAGTATATAAGGAGGTGTAACTCTCACTCAACTAGCAATGTGGGACTAAACTTTGGCACCACTAGCACAGCCATATGCTGCCATGCACAAATGGGCCAAAGAGAATTTCAGAATTTGTCTATTGGGCCAACAGCCCAAAACTCACCAAATTCCAACAATCCCCCACAAAGTCTCATTGGCACATCACCTCATTTCCATTCCATAATATTATTTTATATACCGGTGTGTAGTGGAGACTGTTAAGTTGAACTTCCATGTTAAACTTCATGATACACTAGCGAGCAACTTGAATAGTGGACTATGCCTTGAACTACAAGTTTTCTACACACTAGTTTCACACAAAATTTAGACCGGTACAGGGCTACCGCAGGGCTTCCCCGTGGTTTGGAGCTTATGCATCATACTCTAGTGCCTATCATGAGTTTATTAGAGAGCACCCAACTCTCACGGACTATGACATTTAACAGTCGGACTCATATAGGTGTGTTCCTCAATAGATGTTCTGTAGGACAAGATCTCTGCTTAGAAAAGCCACTTGGAACACATTAAGATAAATATCAACCTGCCATGCATAATAAGAGAGTATTGCATCGTTATGGAGATGTAAATATAATATGGGCATACTCTCCTCTCAGCTGATCAACAGCTTGTCTCCCAGCTCTAATTCACGGGATCTCCGATCACATAGAGTGGGTTGCCACTTCAAACAACTCATTGTGTGGGTCTCAAACCCATCTCCCTCGATGCATTATCTATCACTTTACGTGATAAACCCTTTGTGAAGGGATCTGCCAGGTTCTTAGATGTTTGGATATAATCCAACACAATAACTCCAGAGTTTCTCAGTTTTCTAACAGATTTCAATCTCCTCTTCACATTCCTTGATGACTTCATATTATCCTTACAACTGTTTACTTTGACGATCACAGTTTGATTATCACAATTCATCACGATGGCGGGTATAGGTTTTGCAACCGTAGGTAAGTCCATCAAAAGCTCGCGAAGCCACTCTGCTTCAACAATGGTTGTGTCTAATGCTGTGAGTTCTGCTTCCATAGTTGACCTCGTTAAGATGGTCTGCTTGCAAGACTTCCAGGAAACAACGCCACCACCAAGTGTAAACAAATAACCACTTGTGGCCTTAATCTCATCAGCATCAGATAATTTGAATCACTATAACCCTCAAGTACTCGTGGATACCTAGTATAGTGAATACCATAACTCGCAGTGCCTTTCAAATAGCGCAAAACTCTCTCAAGAGCATGCCAATGATCATCTCCAGGATTTGACACAAATAGACTCAATTTGCCTACAGCAAAGGAGACGTCAGGTCTCATAGCGCTGGCTAAATACATGAGCGAGCCAATGATTTGAGAATATCTCAATTGATCTTTAGCATTCCTTCGATTCTTTCGAAGTAGCACACTCGGATCATAAGGCGTTGGAGAAGACTTGCAGTCGCTATACCCAAAGCAGCTCAATATCTTTTCCACATAGTGGGACTGAAGCAGTGTAATCCCACCATTATCATCCTTCAGTATCTTGATGTTTAAGATTACATCAGCCACTCCCAAGTCATTCATCTCAAAGCAGCGAGATAGGAACTCTTTGACCTCCTCAATAACAGTGATGTCCTCAAAGAAAGTGATGTCCTCAAAGAAAGTGATGTCCTCAAAGTGATGTCCTCAAAGAAAGCTTTTGATGGTCCCGAATATCAATATGTTATCAACATAGAGACACATAATAACTCCCACGCCCCCACCATGGCGATAGTATGCACACTTATCAGCTTCGTTTACAACAAAGCCTTCAGCGGTTAAAGTTCTTTCAAACTTCTCGTGCCATTGCTTAGGAGCTTGCTTAAGACCATATAAAGACTTCACTAACTTACACACCTTTCCTTCTTGACCATCTACTACAAATCCATCAGGCTGCTCCATATAAATTTCCTCATCTAGCTCTCCATTTAGAAAAGCTATCTTAACGTCCATTTGATGAACGAGAAGACCATGTGAGGCAGCCAAGGATAGTAGTACTCGAATAGTGGTCAATCTGGCTACAAGTGAGTAGGTATCGAAGAAGTCTTCACCTTCTTTCGGGGTATAACCCTTAGCCACAAGATGTGCCTTGTACTTTTCAATAGTACCATCAGGTCTAAGCTTTTTCTTGAACACCCACTTACATCCTACAGGTTTGCACCCATCAGGACGATCAGTGACCTCCCAAGTTCCATTAGCTAAGATGGAATCCATCTTACTACGGATAGCTTCTTTCCAGTAGTCATCATCTGAGATTTATAGGCTTCTGAAATAGAGGTGGGAGTATCATCCACAAGGTACACAATGAAATTATCACCAAATGACTTTGCAGTCCTTTGTTTCTTGCTCCTTTTAGGAGCTTCATTGTCGTCCTTCACAGGATCATCATAGTGTTTATCAGCCTAATGGATTCAGGAATTATAACAAATTCCTGACTAGATGAACTAGTCATCTCCTGATTTGATGAGCTAGACATACCTTTCATGGGAAAGATGTCCTCAAAGAAAGTCGCATCATTTGACCCCATAATCGTACCAACATGCATGTCGGATACCTCAGATTTTACTATCAAAAATTTATAGCCAATGCTATGAAAAGCATATCCCAGAAAAACACAATCCACGGTTTTTCGTCCAAGCATTCGCTTCTTGGGTATTGGAATATTGACTTTCGCCAAACATCCCCAAGTTCGTAAGTAAGAGAGTTTAAGCCTTTTATTCTCCCATTCCTCAAATGGAGTCATGGTTTTATCCTTTACAGGAACACGGTGTAGGACATGACACGCAGTCATTAGGACCTCCCCCCACCATTCCTTGGAAAGACCCGATGTATCTAACATGGCGTTAACCAAATCAGTTAGAGTGCGGTTCTTTCTTTCGGCTACCCCATTTGACTGAGGTGAGTAGGGATGTGTCCTCTCATGGATAATACCATGTTCCGTACAGAATATATCAAATTCATTTGAAAACTACTCTCCACCATAATCCGACCTTAACCGCTTGATTTTAAGATCAACTTGGTTTTCTGCTTCAGCTTTATAGTTTTTGAAGTAACTCAAAGCTTCATCTTTAGACATCAGAAGATAAACATAGCAGTATCTAGTGGAGTCATCAATCAACGTCATAAAGTATCTTTTTCCACCTCGTATCAACGCACCATTCATCTCACAAAGATCTGAATGTATAAGTTCTGGAGGTGCTAAGTTTCTCGGTTTCGCAGCCATATGAGACTTGCGGGGTTGCTTTGCTTGCACACAAACATGGCACTTAGAACCTTTGACAGTGGTAAATTTCAGAATTAAACTCATATTGGCTAGCCGCGCCATTGAACCAAAGTTAATATGACAAAGTCGTGAATGCCAAATATTGGACTCATTATCATTGCAAACATGATTAATAACTTTAGTACATGAGTCTGACAAAGTTAAGCGGAATAGACCTCCGCACTCATAACCCTTTCCAACAAATTGTATATACTTAGAAATTACAACTTTATTGGACTCAAACACCAACTTAAAACCATCTCGACATAGAAGCGATCCGCTGGCGAGATTCTTATTGATGGAGGGAACGTGTTGCACATTCTTCAGCTGTACGGTCTTCCCCGAAGTAAACTTCAGATTTACCGTACCAAGACCATGATAAAAAGCACGTGAGCCGTTTCCCATCAGCACGGAGGAAGTCCTTGTGACCTGATAAGAACAGAACATGGATATATCAGAACATACATGTTTATTAGCACCCGTGTCAATCCACCAATCAGGAGAATGACATACTGAAAGGATAGTAGGTAAAATACCGTACCCATGGTCCTTCATCTCAGTATCACTAATAACAACATTAGCGGTCTTGCCGCTGTTCCCATGTTGCCACTTATAAAAGCGATTAGGGAAGCTAGGAGCCCAATGATCAGGATCACATAGACGTGGCAAGAGCCTTTCTTCTTATCATTTTTCCTCTTCAAGGTTGTTGAGTGAGTGGCCTTGTTCTTGCCATCAAACTTCCCTTTGCCATCAGATTTGTTCTTATTCTTGAACTTGTGGGATTTGAAGTTTTTCTTCTGTACCAAATTGGCACTAGAAGCTCCCTCAAGTACTCGAGCACGTGTGTCCTTTGCTCTCGCCTTCTCTTCCATATGAAGAGACCCAATGTGATCCGTAACGGAAAACTCTCGTCTCTTATGTTTCAGAGAAGTAGTAAAGTTCCTCCACATGGGAGGAAGCTTGGAAATAATGCCTCCGGCCACAAACTTGTTCGGTAAGGTACACTTGAACTGCTCAAGTTCTTTGGCAAGTGATTGTATCTCATGAGCTTGCTCAACGACGAAACGCTCATCAACCATCTTGTAGTCATAGAATTTCTCCATGACATACAACTCAGTGCCAGCGTCCGAGACCCCAAACTTGGCATCAAGCGTATCCCACGCGTCTTTGACATTATCAAATGACATATATGGGTCAACAATGTTGTCCCCATGAATACTGAACAGAGCCGCCATAAACATCGTATCGGCTTTCTTAAAGGCCGCTTCCTGCTCAGCAGAAAGATCTCCTTCAGGTTTGCCAAGTGTGGCGCTATAGCAGTTTAGGTTTTTAAACCATAGAATTTCTCTCGCGCGCCATCTCTTATAATGCATACCATCAAACTAAGGAGGCCTAGTAGCCGTGGCTACACCAGTGGAATTCAGTTGCCTATAATCAGTTTTTTGGATTGTTGAAAATATAAGGAATAATCCATATGATTTAATCCGAATAATAAACTGATAAGACATGATCATGCAGACAATACCAAATCTAATCATGCAGATCAACAAAGTAGATGAACATATTACATCTAAATAAGATAAACCTATCACATCTACACCGAACGCTAGAATAAAGAACTCTAGCAGAATCTGAAATAAGAAGTTTAGAATTACGTACGGTAGAGCAGCGGCAGCAACAACCACGGCGGTGGCAGCAGCAGTAGCTGCAGCGGTGGTGGCAGCGTCGTTAGCCATGTCGTCAATGTAGAGGATGCCGATGTCTAGGAAGAAGTCCTCATTGGGGAAGGAGTCGTCCGTGATGGCACCAGTAGTTGCATGGAAGCGCTCCCAAAAACCTGATCGCCCCTCGCCCGTACAGGTTCACAAGAAGGCGGGGTTCCGGAGGCCTACTGTCCCGATCTACGGTGCACGCCGCAAGCCAGGATGAGGAAGACGAAGACGACGACGCAATAGACTGGAAGGAGATGTGTGTCGTAGGTCGTGCCGATTAGGTAAGCACGGAGGCTTATATAGAGCAGGTCAGGGACATCATGGGACTCATGTTGCACCCTGGTAAAACCACTACTAGGAAATTGATGTGCATTTGTTTTGTGCATCATCATGACCACATGCTCATGTCATCATGCCGCATTGCATTTGAGCATCGTCATGTCCTCTTGCATGGTTTGCCTAAAAGTATTTTGCTAAAAGCCTATTTGTTTTCTAAATATCTTCCGTCTTTTATTTCAAATCAAAACCCCGGACTTGTCCGGAGTATTTTGTTTATCTAAAAACAAATTACAAAAGTCTCTTAAAATAATAACCAAAAATTATATTATTTTTGGGAGGTAGCCAGCCAGGCCCAAAAGCCCAACCGGCCACCTCCATCCTAAAACTTAACCAAACCCTACCCAATCCCCAGCCTGCTATATCTAAACCTAACCCTAATCCCTATATCCTACCCGCTCCCTCCCCCCGCCGCCACACAGCGGCAACACATGGACGCACGCACAGCCCCGCTCCCCTGGCCCACCCTCTACCGATCGGACCCCAGGGCCACCAACCCCCATGGTCAACCCAGCGCGTGACCCCGACCAGGCATTCCCCATGCCCCTGTGATGCCCATTCCCTGCTTGGCCCCACCACGACCACGTCGCCCCTGCCCGCGATCCCCACCCCATCCCTGATGTGGACCCTGTCTCCTTCCCCGTGGAGCCACCAACCCCATCGATCTCTGGCGCCGCCGCCTCGCGCCCCTTCTCGTTCGAGCCGCCCTCCTTCTGCAGCCGGGCGACCTCGCAAGGTCCGTCTTCCTCCTCGCACGCGGTCGCCGCCTCACAATCCGAGCTCCTCTCCCGGACGCAGAGCTCCATCCGCCACCGGAGATCCTGCCGTCAGCGAGCCGAGCCCCGGGAGCAGTGCCGCCCCGACCCGGCGACCCTGCCTCCGCGGTCCTCGTTGTCCTCGCCTCCGCCGCCATCAGCTGACCCCGCCTCTGGCCGGCCCTGCCTGCAAACCCACTTCGTCGCTCGGCACTGCCAAGCCCGCCGGCCGCGCTTCCGGCCTCTGCCGCTCCAAGACCTACACGAGCTCGAGCCTTGGCCTCTTACCTGCACACCGCCCGTGCGTCTCCGCCATCGCCCCCCTGTTCGACCACGACCCTGCTCACCTCCTTGGCTGCAGCTTCGGTGCGAGCGCCCTGTTGCCTCCATCACGTCCGTCCCGCTGCAGAGCCCGTCGCCGGTCGCCCTTCCTCGCGAACGTGCTCCCTTCAACACCCTGGTGTTTTAGTGCAGTGCTACTGAAGTGTGTGAAGACGTGGCGACAATCACCTGAAGACTGTGTGGTGATGATGTATAACTTTGGAAGATTGTGCGGTGGCGTGGTACTGATGTGAAGATGATGGCGTGGTATTGCTCGGTAACTCGGAGTGTTGAGGCATGGCACGAGGAGAACAAGATGGTGGTATCGGGGGCACCGTGACGTCGACTACATCCTCCCGGTGTACAAGGATGTGAAGTTGGATAAGATCATCGTGTTGTCGACAAGACCTTCCAACGACCACCATTATCGGAATCAAGTACATCTTAGATAATTGGAGCCGACAACCTCCTAGGCCTCCTTACGGAACGCCAAGTTCTTCTACACGGATCTGATGTTCGAGACCCCGAACCAAGATCCGAAGACCGATCCCTCTGACCCTAGGACCCGAAGACCTCCAAGCCCCGAGATCTTCGACCCAAGATGTGTGATCCCCTTTCCAAGACCCTATTTTTATAATATGACATTATCCAATGTTAAATTGTTCATGCTCGCATACATATTTATTAGTTTGAGTATATTTTATTGATTCATCTAATAATTAAACATGGAGGCTATATGTGGGCTATTCTAGTCTTATATATATCGCCTCCATCTAAATTTGTGTAGCGAACCGATGCCATGCTTTGCCTTGTTAAGACAACATTTAAATTGCGGGGTATCTAAACAACATAAACCATCTAATTAATTGTCGGGACCCTGGTTCCGCTTAATATTGCCTAATTGCATCGCATCTTTGCCATGTCATGCACCATACCTGCATCATGCCCGATCTTCTGCCGTAGTATTAAATAGTGTATCCGGTGTTTCTTCTAGTGATCTGCTTCTTCACGGAATAGGCCGATGAGTTGATGCGAGTGTCGATTCGATCTTCGGATGAACCTTCGGCAGTGTTTCCCAGGCGAGCATTCTCCCCCTTTCTACCTATTTTGCATTTATAGTGTTTACTTCCTCCTGTTGATTTATTGCTATCTGTGTCGCGATGCTTTAGTGTTCCGTACTAGATATATTCCGTGCAGCCTTTTATATTGCCTTGGACACCTCCTATTACTTGTTGTTTGGTAGATAGATGGTCTTGCGAGTCGTAGTCGCTTGCTCAGGTGCGATCCCGTGTCGTCAAGTACCACACAGTTGTTGGAATGTTGTCATATGCTTTATGGTGGAGTTGATCATGACCTTAAACACAACTTGATATTAAATTGATGGATAACTAATGAAAGAGGCACCAGTGGGCAATATATGCTATTTGCTTTTTCATGTCCACTTGTGTCGCGTAGGCCCCGAGTACTTGATACCTGTTCCTTGACTATTCACACTATCCACATACAGGAGACTCTATGAATCCCCCTTAGCCAGGGCTTGGTTCATTTCTAATTTCTTGGGACCACAAACTAGTTTGGGGCTTTATTACTATCCTGTACTTATGCCATGCGTTACTGCTTTATTTACGATTGTGCGTGGAGCACCTGTACTGTTTTGGAACATGGAATGTTTTCGCGGTATCGACAAGCCCAGTCACACTTTCGGGTTCCCAGTCGTTTACAGCCATTGTCACAAACCCTGGGTCCATCTCGGAGCCGGCAAACTTCATTGCGGGTAGCTTAGTGGGGTGGCCCCCTGAAATAATTTATGAATCCTGTGATTGCTTTGTCGTGAAAGCCTCATTGGGTTTTGATTTGGTTTTTCCGAGGTTGATTGTGTGTGTTGCTATTTGTGCACCCCTGCAGGGTAAATCTTTCTGAAAGCCGTGTTCGCGGTTATGGACGACTTGGAGCACAGTATCTCGATCATAGACAAGCATAACTAAAGTAGTGCTATAAATTTGACTTAATATATGACTAGTAATCAGCTTCACTACAATGGAATGGATAATAAAAGTGCCAACAACTAGTGGAACTGGGGTGTATCGTGTCATGTTATACCTGCCTAGTAAGTATCGCAACTCCAATGGAATGAAATAAAAGTGCCAACAACTGCTGGGTTTGGGACGTCACGTGCTAATTGTATCTGACTAGTAAGTACTGCAACTACAACTGAATGGTTAACTAAAACTGCCCACTACTTATGCTATCAGGATGACTCATGCTATCTATATCTGACTAGTAAGTGTTTCAACTAGAATGGAATGAATAAAACTGCCAACTATGTGAGTTCCTCAGTTTGACTTCCTCGTTTGGTCTCGAGGGGGAATACCAGGATGGGTATGATTGGTGTTAGTATCAGGTGTTTTCGAATAGGTTTTTCTTATCCCTCTCTAATAGCCGACAGTTGCATCGAGTCTCTATAGGTTGTTTATGCATGCTGCGCTGCCGCTTCAGTCCACCATACCTATGTAGGCGAGAGCCGCCGGATTCTAGCCTCGTCGTGTACTGGCCTCAGTACTGACGCTCCTCTTTTTCCTTTGCCCTTTGTCGACACCCCTTTTGTTTTAACAGGTATAAGTTCGACGTCGTTAGCAGGGTTACCCTTCCGGCTTGGTCTGGGCAAGGTTATGGACACCATTGGTTATTCTTCAGGGCTCTTAGCTCAATTTGCTTCTTATCCGTACTCGGATGTTGTATCGTTTTCAAGGTGATTTGGATCTTTGTACTGTATATCTGTATTATTGACTCATGGAGTTGTTGTTGTATATATATGTTCTGTGGGTCCCATCGTGGACTATTGTGTAATGATATTACTTAGTTTTCCACCCGCACGCAAGTGCCTGGTGGGCGTCCTTGAATCGTTTCTATGCGGGTTTGGCGGGAAGCACTGAAATTTGCATATGTCCGATTCGAGGGTGTTACAAAGTGGTATCAGAGCCCAGCAGTTGCGATACCTCACTAGTCCAGCCTGTAGGATAACCTAGCTAACGGCCGATGTAGAGTGTCAAAACTATTTTGCAAAATCGGTTGGATAGATCTCAGTAGGTCTGTTTTTACTCCTTACCTCTATGTTCTTCTCCTCTTACCTCTGCATGTTTTAAATCTACTCTCTTACCTTTTTATTCAAGTCCAGGAATTCTCGTGGTGGGGTTTCCATCGTACCTTCAGGGTTTCGCTTCCTCCTTTGGTAACGGTGCTTCTACATCTGGTCTTCATGCTATCTGAGGAATCCTTCATCTGTTGGACTTCTCTTTGTTCCTTCTTGTGCCTTTCGGTGTTTTCCAACACGATGACCTCATCTACATCAGATTTGATGAAACCCTGCATCACTCCTTTGTTTCTGAACCTCGCTTGTCGAGATCTTCAGTCTGAATTCTGAGAGTTGGTCGCATCATTCTTCTAATCATGTACCGAGTAATGCTTTGAGTGCGGGATGAAGTCGCGACCATACCACTACTCTTAGCATTCACTTTGGTACATTGTATGGTGGACTGATGCAATTTACTCCTCCAGTGAAGTAGGGGTGGCCGTATCTTTTGATACCTCTATCTTCGTCTTTGTTTCTCCAGAGTGTTCTCGATGAGCATGGACAACGACCTATTCTTGGTGGTGTTATCGATTTCGACATGAAAAAAGAATCCCTGTTAGTGGTGTCGCGAAGATCTACACGAAGTGAGAAGATTCAGATCATCGTCCTTCTTCCCCGTACCATGAGGCGGATCTCGAGGGCGAGATCCCTTGTTAGTGGTGTCGAATTGTAGCACCCCGGTAAAACCACTACTAGGAAATCGCTGTGCATTTGTTTTGTGCATTATCATGACCACATGCTCATGTCATCATGCCACATTGAATTTGAGCATCGTCATATCCTCATGCATGGTTTGCCTAAAAGTATTTTGCTAAAAGCCTATTTGTTTTCTAAATATCTCCCGTCTTTTATTTCAAATCAAAACGCCAGACTTGTCCGGAGTATTTTGTTTATCTAAAAACAAATTACAGAAGTCTCTTAAAATAATAACCAAAATTTATATTATTTTTGGGAGGCAGTCAGCCAGGCCCAAAAGCCCAACCGGCCACCTCCATCCGAAAACTTAACCAAACCCTACCCAATCCCTAGCCCGCTATATCTAAACCTAACCCTAATCCCTATATCCTACCTGCTCCCTCCCCATCGCCGCCACATAGCGGCAACACACGGAAGCGCGCACAGCCCCGCTCCCCTGGCCCACCCTCTACCGATTGGACCCCAGGGCCACCAACCCTCGTGGTCGACCCAGCGCGTGACAACGACCAGGCATTCCCCGTGCCCCCCGTGATGCCCGTTCCCCGCTTGGCCCCACCACGACCGCGTCGCCCCTGCCCGCGATCCCCACCCCATCCTGACGTGGACCCTGTCTCCTTCCCCGTGGAGCCACCAACCCCATTGATCTCTGGCGCCGCCGCCTCGCTCCCCTTCGCGTTTGAGCCACCCTCCGTCTGCAGCCAGGCGACCTCGCAAGCTCCGTCTTCCTCCTCGCACGCGGTCGCCGCCTCACCGTCCGAGCTCCTCTCCCAGACGTAGAGCTCCAGCCGCCACCAGAGATCCCGCTGTTAGCGAGCCGAGCCCCGGGAGCAGCGCCGCCCCGACCTGGCGACCCCGCCTCCGCGGTCCTTGTTGTCCTCGCCTCCGCCGCCATCAGCCGTCCCTGCCCCGAGGCCATGCCGACCCCACCTCTGGCCGGCCCTGCCTGCAAACCCACTCCGTCGCTCGGCACAGCCAAGCCCGCCGGCCACGTTCCCGGCCTCTGCCGCTCCAAGACCTACACGAGCTCGAGCCTCGGCATCTTCCCTGCGCACCGCCAGCGCGTCTCCGCCATTGCCCCGCTGTTCGACCACGACCCCGCTCACCTCCTCGGCTGCAGCTTCGGCGCGAGCGCCCTGTTGCCTCCGTCGCGTCCATCCTGCTACAGAGCCTGTCGCCGGTCGCCCTTCCTCGCGAACGTGCTCCCTTCAACACCATGGTGTTTTAGTGTAGTGCTACTAAAGTGTGTGAAGACGTGGCGACAATCACCTGAAGACTGTGTGGTGATGATGTATAGGTTTGGAAGATTGTGCGGTGGCGTGGTACTGATGTGAAGATGATGGTGTGGTACTACTCGGTAACTCGGAGTGTTGAGGCGTGGCGCAAGGAGAACAAGATGGTGGTATCAGGGGCACCGTGACCTCGACTACATCCTCCTAGTGTACAAGGATGTGAAGTGGATAAGATCATCGTGTTGTCGACAAGACCTTCCGACAGCCACCATTATCGGAATCAAGTACACCTTCGATAATTGGAGCCGACAACCTCCTAGGCCTCCTTACGGAACGCCAAGTTCTTCTACACGGATCTGATGTTCGAGACCCCGAACCAAGATCCGAAGACCAATCCCGCTGACCCCAGGACCCGAAGACCTCCAAGCCCCGAGATCTTCGACCCGAGATGTGTGATCCCCTTTCCGAGACCCTATTTTTATAATATGACATTATCCAATGTTAAATTGTTCATGCTCGCATACATATTTATTTGTTTGGGGGTATTTTATCGATTCATCTAATAATTAAACATGGAGGCTATATGTGGGCTATTCTAGTCTTATATATATCGCCTCCATCTAAATTTGTGTAGCAAACCGATGCCATGCTTTGCCTTGTTAAGACAACAGTTAAATTGCGGGGTATCTAAACAACATAAACCATCTAATTGATTGTCGGGACCCTGGTTCCGCTTAATATTGCCTAATTGCATCGCATCTTTGCCATGTCATGCACCATACCTGCATCATGCCCGATCTTCTGCCGTAGTATTAAATAGTGTATCCGGTGTTTCTTCTAGTGATTTGCTTCTTCACGGACTAGGCCGATGAGTTGATGCGAGTGTCGATTCGATCTTCGGGTGAACCTTCGGCAGTGTTTTCCAGGCGAGCATTCTCCCCCTTTCTACCAATTTTGCATTTATAGTCTTTACTTCCTCCTATTGATCTATTGCTATCCGTGTCGCGATGCTTTAGTGTTCCGTACCAGATATATTCCGTGCAGCCTTTTATATTGCCTTGGACGCCTCCTATTACCTGTTGTTTGGTAGACAGATGGTCTTGCGAGTCGTAGTCGCTTGCTCAGGTGCGATCCCGTGTCATGAAGTACCACACAGTTGTTGGAATGTTGTCATATGCTTTATGGTGGAGTTGATCATGACCTTAAACACAACTTGATATTAAATTGCTGGATAACTAATGAAAGAGGCACTGGTGGGCAATATATGCTATTTGGTTTTTCATGTCCACTTGTGTCCCGTAGGCCCCGAGTACTTGATACCTGTTCCTTGACTATTCGCACTATCCACATATGGGAGACTCTATGAATCCCCCTTAGCCAGAGCTTGATTCATTTCTTATTTCTTGGGCCACAGACTATATTGGGGCTTTATTACTATCCTGTACTTATGCCATGCTTTGCTGCTTTATTTACGATTGTGCGTGGAGCACCTGTACTGTTTTGGAACATGGAATGTTTTTGGCGGTATCGATAAGCCCAGTCACACTTTCGGGTTCCCAGTCGTTTACAGCCATTGTCACAAACCCTGGGTCCGTCTCGGAGCCGGCCAACTTCGTTGTGGGTAGCTTAGTGGGGTGGCCCCCTAAAATAATTTATGAATCCTGTGATTGCTTTCTCGTGAAAGCCTCGTTGGGTTTTGATTTGGTTTTTCCGAGGTTGATCGTGTGTGTGTTGCTATTTGTGCACCCCTGCAGGGTAAATCTTTCTGAAAGCAGTGTCCGCAATTATGGACGACTTGGAGCACAATATCTCGATCATAGACAAGCATAACTAAAGTAGTGCTATAAATTTGACTTAATATGTGATTCTTAATCAGCTTCACTACAATGGAATGGATAATAAAATTGCCAACAACTGGTGGAACTGGGGTGTATCGTGTCATGTTATACCTGCCTAGTAAGTATCGCAACTCCAATGGAATGAAATAAAAGTGCCAACAAATGCTGGGTTTGGGACGTCACGTGCTAATGGTATCTGACTAGTAAGTACTGCAACTACAACTGTATGGTTAACTAAAACTGCCCAATACTAATGCTATCAGGATGACTGATGCTATCTTTATCTGACTAGTAAGTGTTTCAACTAGAATGGAATGAATAAAACTGCCAACTGTGTGAGTTCCTCGGTTTGACTTCCTCGTTTGGTCTCGAGGGGGAATACCAGGATGGGTATGATTGGTGTTAGTATTAGGTGGTTTCGAATAGGTTTTTCTTATCCCTCTCTAATAGCCGACAGTTGCATCGAGTCTCTATAGGTTGTTTATGCATGCTGCGCTGCCGCTTCAGTCCACCATACCTATGTAGGCGAGAGCCGCCGGATTCTAGCCTCGCCGTGTACAGGCCTCAGTACTGACGCTCCTCTTTTTCCTTTGCGCTTTGTCGGCACCCCTTTTGTTTTAACAGGTGTAAGTTCGATGTCGTTAGCAGGGTTACCCTTCCAGCTTGGCCTGGGCAGGGTTATGGACACCATTGGTTATTCTTCAGGGCTCTTAGCTCAATTTGCTTCTTATCCGTAGTCGGATGTTGTATCGTTTTCAAAGTGATTTGGATCTTTGTACTGTATATCTGTATTATTGACTCATGGAGTCGTTGTTGTATATATATGTTCTGTGATTCCCATCATGGACTATTGTGTAATGATATTACTTAGTTTTCCACCCGCACGCAAGTGCCTGGTGGGCGTCCTTGAATCGTTTCTATGCGGGTTTGGCGGGAAGCGCTAAAACTTGCATAGGGCCGATTCGAGGGTGTTACAACTCAGCCCACGTCCGAGTCGGTAACAGTCCACGTCCCATAAAGACTAGAAACGGCTGACTAATTAACGTGTTCGTTAATGACTTGTAATTAATACATGATTAATTTTCCTGACTAGCAAAAATAAAGCTCGGCTCGGCGAGATTCCCACAACCAGCGGCGCGCGCGTCGTGACGAGGCGAGGCGTGGCGTGGCGAGGCGGGCGAGCGGCGTCGGAGGAGAAGTGCGCGAGAGCTGATCTTCTTCTCACACCTTAGTGAGTGGTGGAACAGCCTAGTATATAAGGAGGTGTAACTCTCACTTAACTAGCAATGTGGGACTAAACTTTGGCACCACTAGCACAACACAATGCTGCCATGCACAAATGGGCCAAAGAGATATTCATAATTTGTCTATTGGGCCAACAGCCCAAAACTCACCAAATTCCAACAATCCCCCATAAAGTCTCATTGGCACATCACCTCATTTCCATTCCAGAATATTGTTTTATATACCGGTGTGTAGTAGAGACTGTTAAGTTGAACTTCCACGTTAAATTTCATGCTACACTAGCGAGCAACTTGAATAGTGGACTATGCCTTGAACTACAAGTTTTCTGCACACTAGTTTCACACAAAATCTAGACCAGTACAGGGCTGCCGCAGGGCTTCCCCGCGGTTTGGAGCTTATGCGTCATACTCTAGGGCCTGTCATGAGTTTATTAGAGAGCACCCAACTCTAACGGACTGCGACGTTTAACAGTCAGACTCATATAGGTGTGTTCCTCAATAGATGTTCTGCAGGACAACATCTCTGCTTAGAAAAGCCACTTGGAACACAGTAAGATAAATATCAACCTGCCATGTAGAATAAGAGAGTATTGCATCTTTATGCAGATGTAAATATAATATGGGCATACTCTCCTGTCAGCTGATCAACAACTTGTCTCCCAGCTCTAATTCACGGAAACTCCGATCACATAGAGTGGGTTGCCACTGCGAACAACTCATTGTGTGGGTCTCAAACCCATCTCCCTCGATGCATTATCTATCACATTACGTGATAAACCCTTTGTGAAGGGATCTGCCAAGATGTTTGGATATAATCCAATGCAATAACTCCGGAGTTTCTCAGTTTTCTGATAGATTTCAATCTCCTCTTCACATGCCTTGATGACTACATATTATCCTTAGAACTATTTACTTTGATGATCATAGTTTTATTATCACAATTCATCGCGATGGTGGGTATAGGTTTTTCAACCACATGTAAGTCCATTAAAAGATCGTAAAGCCACTCTGCTTCAACAGTGGTTGTGTCTAATGCTGTGAGTTCTCCTTCCATAGTTGACCTCATTAAGATGGTCTGCTTGCAAGACTTCTAGGAAACAACACCACCACCAAGTGTAAACAAATAACCTATTATGGTCTTAATCTCATCAGCATCAGATATCCAATTTGAATCACAATAACCCTCAAGTACTCGTGGATACCCAGTATATTGAATACCATAACTCGTAGTGCCTTTCAAATAGCGCAAAACTCTCCCAAGAGGATGCCAATGATCATCTCCATGATTTGAAACAAATCGACTCAGTTTGCTTACAACAAAGGAGATGTCAGGTCTCGTAGCGCTGGCTAAATACATGAGCGAGCCAATGATTTGAGAATATCTCAATTGATCTTTAGCATTCCTTCGATTCTTTCGAAGTAGCACACTCGGATCATAAGGCATTGGAGAAGACTTGCAGTCGCTATACCCAAAGCGGCTCAATATCTTTTCCACATAGTGGGACTGAAGCAGTGTAATCCCACCATTATCATCCTTCAGTAGCTTGATGTTTAATATTACATCAGCCACTCCCAAGTCCTTCATCTCAAAGTAGTGAGATAGGAACTCTTTAACCTCCTCAATAACAATGATGTTGGTCCCGAATATCAATATGTCATCGACATAGAGACACATAATAACTCCCTCGCCCCCACCATGGCGATAGTACACACACTTATCAGCTTCGTTTACAACAAAACCTTCAGCGGTTAAAGTTCTTTCAAACTTCTTGTGCCACTGTTTAGGAGCTTGCTTAAGACCATATAAAGACTTCACAAACTTACACACCTTTCCTTCTTGACCATCTACTACAAATCCATCAGGCTGCTCCATATAAATTTCCTCATCTAGCTCTCCATTTAGAAAAGTTGTCTTAACGTCCATTTGATGAACGAGAACACCATGTGAGGCAGCCAAGGATAGTAGTACTCGAATAGTGGTCAATCTGGCTACAGGTGAGTAGGTATCGAAGAAGTCTTCACCTTCTTTCTGGGTATAACCCTTGGCCACAAGACATGCCTTGTACTTTTCAATAGTACCATCAGGTCTAAGATTTTTCTTGAACACCCACTTACATCCTACAGGTTTGCACACATAAGGATGATCAGTGACCTCCCAAGTTCCATTTGCTAAGAAGGAATCCATCTCACTATGCACAGCTTCTTTCTAGTAGTCAGCATCTTGAGATGCATAGGCTTCTGAAATAGAGGTGGGAGTATCATCCACAAGGTACAAAATGAAATCATCACCAAATGACTTCGCAATCCTTTGTCTCTTGGTCCATTTAAGATCTTCATTGTCATCCTTCACAGGATCATCATAGTGTTCTATCGGCCTAGTGGGTTCAGGAATTATATCAAATTCCTGACTAGATGAACTAGTCAGGTCCTGATTTGATGAACTAGACATAGCTTTCATGGGAAAGATGTCCTCAAAGAAAGTCGCATCATTCGACTCCATAATCGTACCAACATGCATGTAGGATACCTCAAATTTTACTATCAAAAATCTATAGCCAATGCTATGAAAAGCATATCCCAGAAAAACACAATCCATGGTTTTTGGTCCAAGCTTTCGCTTCTTGGGTATTGGAATATTGACTTTCGCCAAACATCCCCAAGTTCGTAAGTAAGAGAGTTTAAGCCTTTTATTCTCCCATTCCTCAAATGGAGTCATGGTTTTATCCTTTATAGGAACACGGTTTAGGATATGACACGCAATCATTAGCGCCTCCCCCCACCATTCCTTGGAAAGACCGAATGTATCTAACGTGGCGTTAACCAAATTAGTTAGAGTGCGGTTCTTTCTTTCGACCACCCCGTTTGACTGAGGTGAGTAGGGAGGTGTCCTCTCATGGAGAATACCATGTTCCGTACAAAATATATCAAATTCATTTGAAAAGTACTCTCCACCATGATCCGACCTTAACCTCTTGATTTTAAGATCAAGTTGGTTTTCTGCTTTAGCTTTATAGTTTTTGAAGTAACTCAAAGTTTCATCTTTAGACATCAGAAGATAAACATAGCAGTATCTAGTCGAGTCATTAATCAACGTCATAAAGTATCTTTTTCCACCTCGTGTCAACACACCATTCATCTTACAAAGATCTGAATGTATAAGTTCTAGAGGTGCTAAGTTTCTCGGTTCCGCAGCCGTATGAGACTTGCGGGGTTCCTTTGCTTGCACACAAACTTGGCACTTAGAACCTTTGACAGTGGTAAATTTCGGAATTAAACTCATATTGGCTAGCCGCGTCATGTAACCAAAGTTAATATGACAAAGTCATGAATGCCAAATATTGGACTCATTATCATTGCAAACATGATTAATAACTTTAGTACATGAGTCTGATAAAGATAAGCGGAACAGACCTCCGCACTCATAAACCTTTCCAACAAATTGTATATACATAGAAACTACAACTTTATTGGACTCAAACACCAACTTAAAACCATCTCGACATAAAAGCGATCCGCTGACGAGATTCTTATTGATGGAGGGAACGTGTTGCACATTGTTCAGCTGTACGGTCTTCCCCGAAGTAAACTTCAGATTTACCGTACCAACACCATGAACAGAAGCACGTGAGCCGTTTCCCATCAGCACGGAGGAAGTCCTTGCGACCTGATAAGAAGAGAACATGGATATATCAGAACATACATGTGTATTAGCACCCGTGTCAATCTAGCAATCAGGAGAATGACATACTGAAAGGATAGTAGGTAAAATACTGTACCCAGTTGGTTAAGTGAGTGGCCTTGTTCTTGCCATCAAACTTCCCTTTGCCATCAGATTTGTTCTTATTCTTGAACTTGTGGTATTGGAAGTTTTTCTTCTGTACCAAATTGGCACTAGAATCCCCCTCAAGTACTCGAGCACGTGTGTCCTTTGCTCTCACCTTCTCTTCCACGTGAAGAGACCCAATGAGATCCATAACGGAAAACTCTTGTCTCTTATGTTTCAGAGAAGTAGCAAAGTTCCTCCACATAGGAGGAAGCTTGGCAATAATGCCTCCGGCCACAAACTTGTCCGGTAAGGTACACTTGAGCTGCTCAATTTCTTTGGCAAGTGATTGTAGCTTGCTCAACGACGGAGCACTCATCAACCATCTTGTAGTCATAGAATTCCTCCATGACATACAACTCAGTGCTAGCGTCCGAGACCCCAAACTTGGCCTCAAGCGCATCCCACGCGTCTTTGCCATTATCAAATGACATATATGGGTCAACAATGTTGTCGCCAAGAATACTGAACGGAGCCGCCATAAACATGGTATCGGCTTTCTTAAAGGCCGCTTCCTGCTCAGTAGAAAGGTCTCCTTCAGGTTTGCCAAGAGTGGCGCTATAGCAGTTTAGGTTTTTAAACCATAGAATTGCTCTCGTGCACCATCTCTTATAATGCATCCCATCAAACGAAGGAGGCCTAGTAGCCGCGACTACACCAGTGGAATTCAGTTGCCTATAATCAGGTTTTTGGATTGTTGAAAATATAAGCAATAATCCATATACAGTTCACTTGGGCTAATAGTCTTCCTGAGCCTACATATGAAAAATTGCATAGGGTGCTTATGGATACCGAATGTGAAGATAAATTTCCTATGGTAACCGTTCTAGCCCTAGAACGTATTGAGGCTTTATCGGATCATGCTCCTATTTTATTGTCTGTTGGAACACCACCACGAAAATCCAAACATAGTTTCAAATTTGAACTTGGATGGATGGAACGTGTGGGTTTCCCTAACCTGGTAAAGGCTATTTGGGAGAAAACTGTTAGTGGTCAAATACCTATACAACGATGGAACAACAAAATGCGTGCGTTACGCAAATTCCTTCATGGTTGGGCCAGACATACTGCTGGAATCCTTAAAAAAGAGAAAATACGCCTTCCATCTATTATTAACGATTTAGAGGCTTCTGCGGAAGTCAGGCTTTTATCTTCACAAGAGATTGAGCTTAAAAACCAATCAAATGCAGAAATTGCCAGACTGCTCCGCGAGGAGGAACTCAAGTGGTATCAACGCTCTAAAGCGAAATTCATTCTGGAAGAAGATGCAAACACAAGATACTTCCATGTTGTGGCTAATGGCAAGCATAAGAAGAAACTTATTCACTCTCTTATCTAGGATGAAGGTATGATTGAGGGGCAGGAGCAACTTAAATCGTATATTATTAATTATTATAAATCGTTGTTTGGGGCACCACCAGAGAACTCATTCTCGCTGGATGAGTCCCAAACGGCGGATATTCCTCACATTTCTGTTCTGGAAAACGACTTTCTAACTGCTCCATATACGGAGGATGAGGTTAAGAAAACCGTTTTTCAGATGGAACATAACAAGGCACCAGGACCTGATGGCTTTCCGGCGGAATTCTACCAAAAATTCTGGGAAGTTATCAAAGAGGACCTCATGCATTTGTTTGTGTTCCTGCATGCCGGGCAGTTAAACCTTTTTAGACTCAATTTTGGCAACATAATTTTACTTCCTAAGGTTAACAATTCAGAACGGATACAACAATATCGTCCAATCTTCCTTCTTAACATTAGTTTTAAATATTCACCAAAGTTGCTACGATTAGACTAAATTCGGTCGCTGACCATGTTGTAAGCCCATCTCAAACTGCTTTCGTGCAAGGAAGGAATATCCTAGATGGGATAGTAACCTTGCATGAAACAATTCATGAACTACACTCAAAGAAGTTGAATGGTGTATTGTTCAAAATTGACTTTGAGAAGGCTTATGATAAAGTTAATTGGTCTTTCCTTCATCAAACACTCTGTATGAAAGGTTTTTCTGAGGAGTGGTGTGCTCTCGTACGGTCTTTTGTGGCTGGTGGTAGTGTTGCCATCAATGTTAATGATGACACTAGCAAATACTTCTAGACCAAAAAAGGTCTAAGACAAGGGGATCCATTATCGCCTATACTATTTAACATAGTGGCTGATATGTTGGCTATCCTCATCGAGAGAGCTAAGGCTGATGGCAAAATTGAAGGATTGGTTCCTCATCTGGTTGATGGTGGTCTATCCATTCTTCAATACGCAGACAATACAATCCTATTTATGGAACACGACTTGGAGAAAGCGAAGAATCTGAAGTTAATACTATCAGTGTTTGAGCAACTCTCTGGATTGAAAATTAACTTCCATAAAAGTGATTTGTATTGTTTTGGCGAGGCTCTAAACGAGTCCCACCTATATGCTGAACTTTTCGGCTGTAGTCAGGGGCAATTTCCAATCAACTATCTGGGAATACCGATCCACTATCAACGTCTCACGATTGCTGAATGGAAAATCGTTGAGGAAAGACTCAAAATCGCCTTAATAGTTGGAAAGGTAAATTGCTTTCCCTTGGTGCAAGACTGGTCCTCATAAACTCAGTACTCACCAACATGGTATTGTATATGATCTCGTTTTTCCAACTGCCGAAAGGTGTCTTGAAGAAAGTGGATTATTTCTGATCAAGATTCTTTTGGCAAGGGGATAGTGAAAAAAAGAAATATCGACTGACTAGATGGAATGTGCTTTGCCGACCAAAAGAATATGGTGGACTGGGCATACATGATTTGCAAGTCAAAAACACCGCGCTTCTTGGTAAATGGCTTTTCAAACTCCTATCAGAAGATGGTGTCTGGCCAACCATTCTATAGAGGAAATATGTTGGCTCCAAAGCTATGTCTCAAGTGGTTTGGAAACCTAGTGATTCACATTTTTGGGCTGGACTAATGGCGTCCAAAAAACATTTCTTCTGCTTTGGTGTTTTCAGAATTAAGAACGAATCACAGGTTAGGTTCTGGGAAGATAAATGGCTTGGCCAAACTTCTCTTCGTGAACAATACCCAGCTCTATACTTGATTGTTAGGCACAAAGGAGATACCCTCTCGACAGTATTGGGATCTGATCCTCCTAATGTGTCTTTCAGACGAAGTCTCTTAGGTCCTAGACTCGTATCATGGAATAATCTTCTTTTACGATTATCCATGATACAGTTGTCTGAGGGGACGGATGAGTTGAAATGGAAACTACTGGAGAGTGGTAAATTTTCTGTTGACTCATTATATAGAGCATTGATCCAACCGGATATTCTAGCGGTTGATAATTCTAAAATTTGGAACATGAAAATACCACTTAAAACGAAGATTTTCGCTTGGTACCTTCGTAATGGGGTCATTCTCACAAAGGATAATCTTGTTAAGAGGAATTGGCAAGGAAGTACACATTGTGTTTTTTCTCATCATAATGAGACAATTCGACATTTATTCTTCCAGTGCAAATTTGCTCGTACTATATGGTCAATCATCTATGTAGCCTCTTGTTTATATCCTCCATGTTCGGTTACCAATATATTTGGTAATTGGTTGCACGGGATACACGATAAATATGGGACTTTATTTAGGGTGGGAGCGCTTGCCATTATTTGGTCCCTTTGGCTATGTAGAAATGACAAGATTTTTAATAACATTGTGTCTTCTTCTCTTCAGGTGATTTATCGTGTCACGACTATCCTACGATCATGGACTACTTTCCAACGGATGGAGTTTCGCGACTTATTTGCGGCGGGGTGTACGTGATTGGAGGCCACGACGAGGGATATTTTCTCCCGACATGGATGGCAGCGTGACCTGCGGATAGACATGCCTTAGATCGACGTGTGCCGTCGTTTTTTATCATTTTTTTGTAATGTTGATACTTTTGTTCTGGTTACTTTCTCTTTGTTTGATCGGCTGTGTGCATCCTAGCTATGAAGAGGTCGGGTGTAAACATTATGGATAATAATAAAGCGCCCATTTCCAAAAAAAGCAATAATCCATATGATTTAACACGAATAATAAACTGATAAGACATGATCATGCAGACAGTACCAAAACTAATCATGCAGATCAACAAAGTAGATAAACAAATTACATCTAAATAAGATAAACCTATCACATCTATACCGAACGCTAGAATAAGGAACTCTAGCAGAATCTAAAATAAGAAGTTCAGTATTACATACGGTAGAGCAGCGATAGAAGCAGCCGCGGCAGTGGTGGCAGCATTGTCAGCCATGTCGTCGATGTAGAGGCTGCCGATGTTCGGGAAGAAGTCCTCGTCGGGAAAGGAGTCGTCCGTGATGGCGTCAGTAGTCACGCAAAAGCGCTCTCCAAAAACCTGATCGCCCCTCACCCGTACAGGTTCACAAGAAGGCGGGGTTCCGGAGACCTACTGTCCCGATCTGCGGTGCATGCCGCAAGTCGGGATGAGGAAGACGAAGACGGCGGCGCAATAGACTGGAAGGAGACGCGTGTCTTAGGTCGTGCCGATTAGGGTAAGCGTGGAGGCTTATATAGAGCAGGTCAGGGAGATCGTGGGACTCAGCCCATGTCCGAGTCGGTAACAACCCACGTCCCATAAAGACTGGAAACGACTGACTAATTAACGCGTCCATTAATGACTCGTAATTAATCCATGATTAATTTTCCTGACTAGCAAAAATAAAGCTCGGCTCGGCGAGATTCCCGCAACCCGCAGCGTACATGCGCGTCATGACGAGGCGAGGCGTGGCGTGGCGTGGCAAGGTAGGCGGCGTCGGAGGAGGAGTGCGCGAGAGCTGCTATTCTTCTCACACCTTAGTGAGTGGTGGAATATCCTAGTATATAAGGAGGTGTAACTCTCACTCAACTAGCAATGTGGGACTAAACTTTGGCACCACTAGCACAGCCATATGCTGCCATGCACAAATGGGCCAAAGAGAATTTCAGAATTTGTCTATTGGGCCAACAACCCAAAACTCACCAAATTCCAACAATCCGCCACAAAGTCTCATTGGCACATCACCTCATTTCCATTCCATAATATTGTTTTATATACCGGTGTGTAGTGGAGACTGTTAAGTTGAACTTCCATGTTAAACTTCATGATACACTAGCGAGCAACTTGAATAGTGGACTATGCCTTGAACTATAAGTTTTCTACACACTAGTTTCACACAAAATTTAGACCGGTACAGGGCTGCCGCAGGGCTTCCCCGCGGTTTGGAGCTTATGCATCATACTCTAGTGCCTATCATGAGTTTATTAGAGAGCACCCAACTCTCATGGAGTATGACGTTTAACAGTCTGACTCATATAGGTGTGTTCCTCAATAGATGTTCTGCAGGATAGTATCTCTGCTTAGAAAAGCCACTTGGAACACATTAAGATAAATATCAACCTGCCATGCATAATAAGAGAGTATTGCATCTTTATGGAGATGTAAATATAATATGGGCATACTCTCCTCTCAGCTGATCAACAACTTGTCTCCCAACTCTAATTCACGGGATCTTCGATCACATAGAGTGGGTTGCCACTGCAAACAACTCATTGTGTGGGTCTCAAACCCATCACCCTCGATGCATTATCTATCACATTACATGATAAACCCTTTGTGAAGGGATCTGCCAAGTTCATAGATGTTTGGATATAATCCAACACAATAACTTCGGAGTTTCTCAGTTTTCTGATAGATTTCAATCTCCTCTTCACATGCCTTGATGACTTCATATTATCCTTAGAACTGTTTACTTTGACAATCACAGTTTGATTATGACAATTCATCGCGATGGCGGGTATAGGTTTTGCAACCGCAGGTAAGTCCATCAAAAGCTCGCGAAGCCACTCTGCTTCAACAATGGTTGTGTCTAATGCTATGAGTTCTGCTTCCATAGTTGACCTCGTTAAGATGGTCTGCTTGCAAGACTTGCAGGAAACAACGCCACCACCAAGTGTAAACAAATAACCACTTGTGGCCTTAACCTCATCAGCATCAGATATCCAGTTTGAATCACTATAACCCTCAAGTACTCGTGGATACCTAGTATAGTGAACACCATAACTCGCAGTGCCTTTCAAATAGTGCAAAACTCTCTCAAGAGCATGCCAATGATCATCTCCAGGATTTGACACAAATCGACTCAGTTTGCTTACAGCAAAGGAGATCTCAGGTCTCATAGCGCTGGCTAAATACATGAGCGAGCCAATGATTTGAGAATATCTCAATTGATCTTTAGCATTCCTTCGATTCTTTCGAAGTAGCACACTTGGATCATAAGGCGTTGGAGAAGACTTGCAGTCGCTATACCCAAAGTGGCTCAATATCTTTTCCACATAGTGGGACTGAAGCAGTGTAATCCCACCATTATCATCCGTCAGTAGCTTGATGTTTAAGATTACATCAGCCACTCCCAAGTCCTTCATCTCAAAGCAACGAGATAGGAACTCTTTGACCTCCTCAATAACAGTGATGATGGTCCCGAATATCAGTATGTCATCGACATAGAGACACATAATAACTCCCTCGTCCCCACCATGGCGATAGTACACACACTTATCAGCTTCGTTTACAACAAAGCCTTCAGCGGTTAAAGTTCTTTCAAACTTCTCGTGCCACTGCATAGGAGCTTGCTTAATACCATATAAATACTTCACTAACTTACACACCTTTCCTTCTTGACCATCTACTACAAATCCATCAAGCTGCTCCATATAAATTTCCTCATCTCCATTTAGAAAAGTTATCTTAACGTCCATTTGATGAACGAGAAGACCATGTGAGGAAGCCAAGGATAGTAGTACTCGAATAGTGGTCAATCTGGCTACATGTGAGTAGGTATCGAAGAAGGCTTCACCTTCTTTCTTGGTATAACCCTTGGCCACAAGACGTGCCTTGTTCTTTTCAATAGTACCATCAAGTCTAAGCTTTTTCTTGAACACCCACTTACATCCTATAGGTTTGCACCCATAAGGACGATCAGTGACCTCCCAAGTTCCATTAGCTGAGATGGAATCCATCTCACTACGGACATCTTCTTTCCAGTAGTCAGCATCTTAAGATGTATAGGCTTCTGAAGTAGAGGTGGGAGTGTCATCCACAAGGTACACAATAAAATTATCACCAAATGACTTTGTAGTCCTTTGTCTCTTGCTCCTTTTATGAGCTTCATTGTCGTCCTTCACAGGACCATCATAGTGTTCTATCGTCCTAGTGGGTTCAGGAATTATAACAAATTCCTGACTAGATCAACTAGTCATGTCCTGATTTGATGAGCTAGACATACCTTTTATGGGAAAATGTCCTCAGAGAAAGTCGCATCATTCGACTCCATACTCGTACCAACATGCATGTTGAATACCTCAGATTTTACTATCAAAAATCTATAGCCAATGCTATGAAAAGCATATCCTAGAAAAACACAATCCACGGTTTTTGGTCCAAGCTTTCGCTTATTGGGTATGGGGATATTGACTTTTGCCAAACATCCCCAAGTTCGTAAGTAAGAGAGTTTAATCCTTTTCTTCTCCCATTCCTCAAATGGAGTCATGGTTTTATCCTTTATGGGAACACGGTTAGGACATGACACGCAGTCATTAGTGCCTCCCCCTACCATTCCTTGGAAACACCCGATGTATCTAACATGGTGTTAACCAAATCCGTTAGAGTGCGGTTCTTTCTTTCAGCCACCCCATTTAACTGAGGTGAATAAGGAGGCGTCCTCTCATGGATAATACCATGTTCCGTACAGAATATATCAAAAATCATTTGAAAAGTACTCTCCACCACGACCCGACCTTAACCGCTTGATTTTAAGATCAAGTTGGTTTTCTGCTTCAGCTTTATAGTTTTTGAAGTAACTCAAAGCTTCATCTTTAGACTTCAGAAGATAAACATAGCAGTATGTAGTGGAGTCAACAATCAACATCATAAAGTATATTTTTCCACCTCGTGTCAACACACCATTCATCTCACAAAGATCTGAATGTATAAGTTCTAGAGGTGCTAAGTTTCTCGGTTCCGCAGCCGTATGAGACTTGCGGGGTTGCTTTGCTTGCACACAAACTTGGCACTTAGAACCTTTGAAAGTGGTAAATTTCGCAATTAAACTCATATTGGCTAGCCGCGTCATGCAAGCAAAGTTAATATGACAAAGTCGTGAATGCCAAATATTGGACTCATTATCATTGCAAACACGATTAATAACTTTAGTACATGAGTCTGACAAAGATAAGCGGAACAGACCTCCACACTCATAACCCTTTCCAACAAATTGTATATACTTAGAAATTACAATGTTATTGGACTCAAACACCAACTTAAAACCATCTCGACATAGAAGCGATCCGCTGACGAGATTCTTATTGATGGAGGGAACGTGCTGCACATTCTTCAGTTGTATGGTCTTTCCCGAAGTAAACTTCAGATTTACCATACCAACAACATGAACAGAAGCACGTGAGCCGTTTCCCATCAGCACGGAGGAAGTCCTTGCGACCTGATAAGAAGAGAACATCGATATATCAGAACATACATGTGTATTAGCACCCGTGTCAATCCATCAGTCAGGAGAATGACATACTGAAAGGATAGTAGGTAAAATACCATACCCAACGTCCTTCATCTCAGTATCACTAATAACAACATTAGCGGTCTTTCAGCTGTTCCCAAGTTGCCGCTTTTCAAAGCGATTAGGGCAGCTAGGAGCCCAATGATCAGGATCACCACAGACGTGGCAAAAGCCTTTCTTCTTATCCATATGATTGTTGAAAATATAAGCAATAATCCATATGATTTCATCCGAATAATAAACTGATAAGACATGATCATGCAGACAGTACCAAAACTAATCATGCAGATCAACAAAGAAGATGAACAGATTACATCTAAATAAGATAAACCTATCACATCTACATCGAACGCTAGAATAAGGAACTCTAGCAGAATCTGAAATAAGAAGTTCAGTATTACATACGGTAGAGCAGCGGTAGCAGCAGCCACAGCGGGGGCAGCAGCAGTAGCTGCAGCGGTGGTGGCATTGTTGTCAGCCATGTCGTCGATGTAGAGGTTGCCGATGTCCGGGAAGAAGTCCTCGTCGAGGAAGGAGTCGTCCATGATGGCATCAGTAGTCGCATGGAAGCGCTCCCCAAAAACCTGATCGCCCCTCAACCGTACAGCTTCACAAGAAGGCGGGGTTCCGGAGGCCTACTGTCCTGATCTGTGGTGCATGCCGCAAGTCGGGATGAGGAAGACGAAGACCGCGGCGCAATAGTCTGGAAGGAGATGTGTGTCGTAATTCGTGCTGATTAGGGTAAGCGCAGAGGCTTATATAGAGTAGTCCGAGTCGGTAACAGCCCACGTCCCATAAAGACTGGAAATGGCTGAGTAATTAACGCGTCCATTAATGACTCGTAATTAATCTATGATTAATTTTCCTGACTAGCAAAAATAAAGCTCGGCTCGGCGAGATTCCCGCAACTCGCGGCGCGCACGCGCGTCAAGGCGAGGTGGGCGGCGTCGGAGGAGGAGTGCGCGAGAGCTGCTCTTCTTCTCACACCTTAGTGAGTGGTGGAACAGCCTAGTATATAAGGAGGTATAACTCTCACTCAACTAGCAATGTGGGACTAAACTTTGGCACCACTAGCATAGCCATATGCTGTCATGCACAAATGGGCTAAAGAGAATTTTAGAATTTGTCTATTGGGCCAACAGGCCAAAACTCACCAAATTCCAACAGTATACACCTCGCTCAGGGCGGCGCTTCATCCTCAGAGTAGGAGTAATATTCCAGATGGAAGTCAAGGCCAAATGCTTTGACGAAAGCAGCCTTGTGCGTCTCGGACACTCTCTGCTCATAGTCTCCATCGTTGACATCAACCTTCACATAGCCATTGTCCTTGTACACTTGGCGGACCCTAGCCTGGTGGTATCTAGCTCCGCCTTGCGGAATAAGTCGTATGATTTATTCTAGGCGTTAGAGTCATCTTTATGTATGTGAAATTTATTCTCTTTCAAGTCCTAGGACAAGAGACGAGAAAACTCATCTTGACCCCATGCGGCCGTCGTCGGGCCACACCGGGCGGAAACTAGACGGCGGGTGATGTCCTCCCTTCGCACTCCCCTCCCTCTGCGACCATTGGCTCTGTCGCTTGGCAAAGCCCCTGTAGCATGGTGGTGGCCTCCCATCCTCACACCCCTCTGTCCTAGATGGCGGCGGTGGGCCAAGATCTCAAGCGGCGGTGGCCTGCCCCTTGATCTTCGAAGGTAATGGTAGTGCAACAACGGCCGAGGAGCGACATCGATGAATCTGTAGGTGGCGAGTCTAGCTGGAGGCGGTGGTAGTGTTGATCTTGGACTTTGTCCTAGGATCGGCACCATGTCCAACTCCACAACCATCTTCATCATCGACCGGTGAATCCGTGCGGACGCCCTCTAGGTACTGCTCCACATCACGTGGACACCTAGGGAGGAGGCTTTGGGCTTGGTGGTGGTGGTCATATTCTCCATCGAAGATGGTCGACCTGAGGCTGGTCTTATGGATCCCAGGATCCATCATCTAGTCCCAACTGCGAGTCAGGGAGACATAGTTGCCAGTGAAAACCAAGCCGACTGGCGGGCGATGGCGGTGTTTCCATGCTGTTACCTTGATGAAGGCATCGTCGTGCAACTAGTGTCGACCTGACTCGTGCTGCTCTAGGAGAACCCTAGGATCTGGTTTTTGAGTCGGGCAATGGTGGCACTGCGTATTGCATTCTCACTTGGGACCATTGTTTGTGGAGCAGCATTGGATGTCAGAGGCAAGAGGGAAGCGGCTTTGTCTTGCATGAAGACTCTGGTAGATATGTCTAGTTATGCGTAACCGCCAGGTGCTACACTCAGTCATGCATGGTTCGGTAGGTGCTATGCATGCCGAATCTCCCGGTGTTTTCAAGCTGTGTCGGATGGCGGGACTCAGTGACATGGTGTCGAGGGGTCTTGTCGTCGACTGCGCGTGCATGTGTTGGACACACGCAGGGTGGTGGAGCTGTTTGGCGCCATGGTGGCATTGACAACAAATCTCGTAAGGTGATTGTTTTGATTTCTCCTGAAGATGGGTACGCGAAAGACGGCGGCGGTGAGGATTTCTGTAGCGTGTATTGGTACACGATGAGGGTCTGTCGGACCGGTTGTGCCACTTGCTCGCCATTGGACTACTTGAAGGCCTTCGGTTTTTACATGATGCACGTTGGTGTGAAGTCAGGGTGTTGGCCCTGTTCATGAACACCCCCTTCATCGGTGTCGTGGGAGTAGTGATGTCGCTAGTTTTGCTAGCTTCGGTGTTATGTTTGTAATTTCTCTTGTAAGGTGTTATAAATAATTTAATCAAGAGGTTGTGTGCATCTCTTGAATGCAGATACTAGATTGATCTTTTCCCATTTTGAAAAAAAATCACAGGACAAGATATAGTCAACATGCTCCTGTGGCATCATGACGAAGATCTTCTCGTTCCTGCCGGCAGTGTCGTTGTGGTTCTATGCCTCATGAACCTTTTTGCCCGTCGAGCAGCTGACTGCCGGCTCCTCCTCCACCATACGGTCGGTGAACAAACTCTAAAGTAATTGTGGAAGGGGGTGTCTCTGTTGTCACGATCTTGTAGAGACGGACTGTCCCTGTAATCAGGAATTCAGGATCGGCCGTCGCAATATTTTCTAACAAGAACTTTGTCGTAAATGGTATATGGAGATCGATATGATTTCCATGTGTGTAATCTGAATATTTAAATCATTGACAATGATTAAATAACCCTCAAACCTTAGCTTAAGACACGTGTAGCATCGAGAAAGAAGAACACGATCTGATGAAGACTGATCGAGGTAATTTCGTTGTGCCACGGCGCAGTGTTATCAGTCATCTAGTGATTATATACTGATGCGATCTTGCCTACCTCGTTATTGGACAGAACGACAGACTTATACTTTACATTAGAAGCTAGATAGAATTTGTATCAAATTAAATTGCAGAGAACCAAATAAAATAAGACTCATATTGCAGGTCGTTGCCATAATCATTAATTTGGTCACACTTATAAACTGAAAGAGCACAAACGCTCTGAAAAACACAATATGCAATTCAGCACCAAACTCCCTAAAAAGAGCAATTGCCCTATGGGTATATGAAATTATGAACTTGGTACTCCTTAATTATCTCCTAACGAAGCAATGGATCTGGAGGAGGGAACATATGGAACATAAGGGTTGTAAGGCCACCCATCCATGAAACTATTGAGAGTGCTGACAACACCAAATACCCCACGATCAAAGTCATACGACATGAAGGTGTTGTGGGATCTTGAAATGTAGAAGATAATGTTGTGTTCCGGATGGATGGCAACCAAAGAATATTGATGCTTCTCCATCAAACTGGCTGCGAAGCCGGAGAGTACTGATGTTATATTTGTAAATCCATTTTTCATCTTTCTCAAGGGTCCACACAGCCAACGCGTAATGATCCTTGCTCCTGCTGTTCACATAATGCAAACGGCCCCGAGATTCACCGATGAATGGGACGTTCGTAGGCCAGTATATGGGATCCATGGCTTCCAGCAAATCAATGGTCTTGGAGCTCGATCCCTGTGTGTCCACGGTGACGATCACCCTGCCCTGGGTGGCTAAGTGCAGCATGCCATGGTGGAATACACTATGCTGATGCGTCCTGGTGCCGTAGGGCCAGTCAGTTTCGTGGTGGTTCCATGCTCTTGCTTCTGAAGAGTATATATCCACGCCGACAATGAATTCATTGTCGTGATAATTCTCGACGAGGGCAAAGAGATGGAAGTGGTCCGAGGCAGAGGCAAGGTCAACGGCCAGATGCAGTAGCTTGTAGTAGGAGCTATCGCAGTGGGGCAAGACGGCCCACTTCTCGGTGGCCGGGTTGCACACCACATAGTCAGCTTCAGTCCTCTAGGAATCCTTCCAGCAGATACATGCGACAAGGCCATTGGAGCTGTGCATGGGCCATATCCTTTTATATACATCATGGGGCAAGAAGGACAAGGAAGGGGAGACGACCTCATGCTCTTCCTTTCCCACGATGCTAACGAAATCAGGAACTGATGTGACATAGTCGTTGGAGTCGTTGCTATCAATGTCATGCTCGGAGCCACCTTCATCGTCATCGTTGTAGTAATCTTCACAGAGGGAAGGGTGGGGGATGAGGCCGTGGAGTGAGGGTCTAGAGACCCAGCTATAAATGTTGTCATCCCTGTCGTGTTCATCGTCGCCATCATCGTGCTCGTCGTCGTCGCTTAGGGCGCTGTTGTAGATGTGGCGGAAGAACCCGGTGAGGGTCTGGGGGAGCTTTCCACGGTGGGTGGGGCTGGTGATGATGTCATGGAGCCAGTGCGCGGAGACGCACTTGAAGCGGCAGACACTCTTGAACGGCAGCCGCGAGAGGATCTTCACGATGAGGTCGTCGGTGAGTTTGTCGGCCGGGTTGGGATCGCCATCTCTGTCCTCCGTGCGATCCATGTCCACCCGAACGAAAGAAGAACGCAAGGCGCAAGAACGGCAGATCTAGAACAGCAGAAAGAAGGAGAAATCAGCAAGATTTTTTAACCAGTCGGGGGATAAGAAATTGCAAGAGCAGGAAGATGTACTTACGAAGGTCCGGCTGCCGGCATGCAAAGTCTGATGGTGGAGATACCCAAAGGCTCAAGCAGTGCAGGTACGTGGGAGTTTATATTGCCCCGGCTGGTTCCTAAGGGAACGAATAAAAAGGAAAGCAATGCGTAATTTACGCGAGTGAAATGGCAAAAAGAGATTTGTGATTCAATTCTGCAGATTTGGGGCGGCCAGAGCGCCAAGTTAACGCGTCTTTGCCGAGTCCCCGAATCACAAATCGCTAATTAAGTGGAATTTGTAATCAATAACTTCCAGATTTTCTTCCGTATTTTCTAGGATACTATTTTCTGATTTGAAGAGTCTAGCTTGGCATGGTCCTTTTACGTGACCGGCCGGTAGGTTCTTTTTTTCCCTTGCGTTGGCTGCTGATTTCTTATGCCCGTCGACTTCTTCTTTGCATCGGTGGCTTGGGGCATATACAATGGTCTCATCTTAGTTTTATTTTAGCAATAGCATGTAGGATGATTTTGAGTAAATTGCAGGAAGCTATCATAATTCGGGCTGTCAGAACGAGTCAGTGCTAACATTCGTAATTTTTGCACGTCGGTACCATGTTTCTGACGGAATAACTCAAACACACAGATCCCTGTCTGATGCCGTTTCTGGTAGCAAGACCCCACTGTCAGGGCAAATGGCCGTTGCTGCGCCATTTGGACCGCATCGGCTAAGACAGCACACGCCCATGCTCTGGTCAACACCACGCTCACTCGACCCGTTCCTATCACCGCCACGCAGCAGCTCAGTTGCCGCCGCCACCACCTCTGGGCCGTCGCCGCCGTCCGAGGCAGCTAGCCGTGGCCAGCATGCCTAGCTGGGACGATGGGGAGAGTTCTAGCCCTTCTCTCTCCACGCTTGTAGTTGGGATAAGCTCATTCTCTAGGGTTAGGTTTTTTTTGGGCGATTTAGGAATTGTTCATTAATCTCATTTTTTTTGCACTTTCTGCTTGATTAGGACCTGGCGGATCTAGATTATGCTCCTGCATTTGTTGAGGATCCAACATTTTGCGGGATATATAGCACTTGATTGCACCCTGGTTTGTCGCAAGCACAAAATATCGCCGCGGCAGTGCGTTGCTTTTGAAGGGAGCAACACTGGACGTAGATTTTATCTTTTTCCCATGGAAAATGTGAGTTTTATTTCCAAATTAATTTCAATAGTTTCAGTTAATTTTTCAATCCCTACTTGTTTTGCTCACTTAGTTTTATTCTTAGTAATTTCAATAGTTTTATTCCCTTATAGATATTAGTATTTGTTATTAGTTTAATCCATGTCTTATATGAAATCTGCTTTGTCTCATATGGTTTTATTTATTTGTAATAGCAAGTGATGAACTGTGGGTTTGTTGCATGGAAATATGAAAAGTGGCCAGATCATTTGAGCAATGCAATAGTTAGTTTGTGGACAATGTACCATGAAAGTAATGATGCTAGAATAGATGAGAAGGTGGAGAATGGTAAGGTGGTTGGTCAGCTTGCTGAAGAAAAAGCCAAGTTAGAGAAGAAGCATCCATCCTCTTTGCTGATGTCAAAAAATTTATGGAGTCCACTCAAAAGAAGGTTATGGTGGAAAATTTGGCTAAGATGAATGCTGAGAATGGAGATGAAGTGATGGAAGAAAGTGAGATCTAGAGGAATAGGCTGAAGAAAGAAGTGGAGGTTTTAAAGAATGAAGTTGCCATGCTTAAACATGTTCAGATATCACAAGCTGATGTGCTTAGGGTTAGAAAGAAGGAATGGGCTGAAGAAAAGCAGGCTATGAAGGAAGAAAATATGTTATCAAGGCAGAAAAGAAAAAGTTGGAGTATTTGATTTTTGATCTTTTTAAAGCAAATAGTGACAACAAGGATTAACTAAAGAAGATTGCTGAAATCTGTGCCGAGTGAGATGTGAGTTGTCAGGCTATCATGTTTCAGATATATGTAGTGTGTATGCTATGCTGAACTATGTGTGATTTGGTTGTGCTAGTAAAATGTGGTATGTTGAACCATTTGTGCTATGTTGAACCAATTTGTGTTATGTTGAACCATTTGAGATATGTTGAACCATTTGTGTGATGTTGAACCAATTTGTGCTATGTTGAACCATTTGTATTGTTTTTCACCTTGTTTATTTGTGGTAATGGTGAACACATTATTTAAAACAGATCCATTTTGACAACATATCACAGAAGAACAATAGAATATCACATGTCCATCTTGACCATCATCTTTAGCAAGACATTCAGTTTTAGTACATCACCAAAAGCAGCAGCTAATGTAAGCTGCATCACTAGTAGTTTTAGCAACATATTCATCACCAAAAGAGGCAAACAATTGGAGTAAGGCAAGAATCTACTACATGTCCATTACAACAACTTTTGCACACAGAATAACTAGTACATGTCCTTTTCAATGGTTTGATGACCCAGCTCCTCCGTCACCATCACCTCCAACATAACCACAATTGAAATATCCCCAGGTCTTGCTCTTCGTGTATCCAGGAACAACCCCCCCATCATCTTCTCTCTCTCTTGTTGTTCTTATTGGAGGAACAAAGGAAGTAGCTGCTGGGGGTGCCCTTGTAGCTGGTGTTTGTGTAGCTGGAGGTGGTACCCTTGTAGCTGGTGTAGAACCTGACCTTCTAGCTAGAGGTGGTGTAGCTGCTGTTGTTCTAGCTGGAGGTGGTGTAGGCCCTGTTGCTCTAGCTAGAGGTGGTGTAGCTGCTGTTGTTCTAGTTGTAGGTGCATCTGCTAATGTGTTGGGATGGCTGGCAAGAAACAATAGGAAACACCATTAGATAAGCATGCTATGGACATTAGATAATAGATAACGTACTATGAATAAACTCACCACATGCTTGTTCTTTCTAATCACCAGATCAGGCCTCAAAGGATGTGTGCAACTACTGTATCTATGGCCCTGCAGCTTACAGTTAGAGCATGTTATGGTTCCTATTCTTGATGTATGTTTAGGTTTTGGCACCTCAAACCTCCCCTTTCTCCTCTTCTCTTGCTTTCTCCCTTTCTTGATGTGGAAGACAGGTGGAATGATGTCAGATGTCCCTGTCTTGGGCTAGCCATGTTGTCCAGGGACTGGGTAAATTATGGGCTTGAATGCTCTAACATACATCTCTTTCCTGAAGAAGTGGCTAACATAGTTCTCTGGTCTTTGCTTGGATTTGATGATAGCACTGCATGCATGACTACAAGGCAGGCCTATGACATCCCACTTCCTATATCCACATGTCTTGTCCACCAGGTTGACAGCATATGTTGCATCACCCCTAGCATTAGTCACTTGCCACAAACCTACATCTGCAATCCTTGGTGTGCATAATATAGAGTTCTTCTTGGATATTTCAAGTTGCTCACTGAAGTGGGGAGTGATTTTCCACCTAGCAGTACCAGCACCTATCCTCTTCTCATGATTCCTCACCATCATCTTGTCTTTTATCCCTTCTATCATTGTTCTTATTGCTTTCTTCCTAACATCAAGGATGTATCTATTCAATACCTCACTCGGGTTATTTACCACAAGGTCAGTCTTGCAGGTAGTGCCAAATGCATGCCTAGCCCATGTGTGCACAAGGATTTCACTTAGCCACTTCCAAGATGCCTCACTCTCCTTTCTCAATTCTCCATAGCAAGATCATGGTGGTGCTTTTGATAAGCATAGGCAGCAGAATCCATTATCTTCTTCAGGTCTTCACCCCTAAACCCAGCAGTTTGGAAGTTGGCATATATGTGCCTTAAGCAGAATCTTTGTGGGCTTTGAGGGAAAACTATGTTGATGGCTGAAATGAGTCCCTATGTTGATAAGACAAACTAGTTAATTATTGCAAGACAAACTAGTTAACTATTGCAAGCAAAACTACTTAACTATCACAAGATAAGAACAAACCTTTTGTCTATCAAACATGAATGTGTATCTACCAAACTTCCCCTCTTCTCCACCAAGTGCATATTTCAACTGAGTTAGGAACCAACACCAATTGGCTTTCTCCTCTTTGGGTACAACATCAAAGGCAATAGGGTACATGTTGTTATTTCCATCCCTTCCTGTTGCAGCAAAAATTTGTGCACCAGTGCACAACTTCACAATGCAACCATCAAGCCCTGTAGACAAAAAAGTAGAGTTACACTAGGGAAAAGATAAGTGGGTTCACTATAAAAATAATATGAAACTAGTGATCACCTATGAATGGCCTACAACCATTAAGAAAACCCTCCCTGGCTCCATTGATACAAAAGAAGAAACCATGGAATGTTGGGCCAGGATGGGGGTTTTCTGATGTAGGTGCTAGTGTCATAGTTGTCACAACCACCCTGCTACCAGGGTTACTATCAATGATAGCTTGGGCAAAATCTCTAAGCCTTACATACTGCTCCCTGTGATCACCCAACATAGCATCTAGAGCCAATTTTTTTGCCCTGTAGGCCATATCCTTGCTGACTTGCACACCATGTTGTTGCCTTGCTGCATCTATGAGTGACTGAATTCCTGTATTTGGATCTGACCTGAACATTCCCTCATATGTGTGAGCTAACCATTTAGCACTGACCCTGGTAGTTTCAGTTGTAGTATCACAAGTGCGTTGTAGTCTCATCTTCCTAATGACAAAGGTTTTCTCACCTTTTATCTCAGATGCCACCATAAGGAAGGGACAACCCTTGTTGATGCAATGAACAATGACTCTAACATTAGAGTTTCTCCAATACTTGAAATTCCTACTTTGAGAAATGTGCAAATCTATCAAAGCATCCCTGAATTGTTGCACATTGACAAAGCACATTTTCAAGCATAGTTGCTCATGTGCCTGCATCCTTCTATCATCATACCACTTCCTCTCTGGTCTTTTCTTTGCTCTACTCTTTCTGCCTTTTAGTAGCACCATTGACAATGCTTGAAATTCACCATCCTCCTCCTCCTCAAGGAAACCAGTGTCTTTGTCTTCATCTGATGATGGTATGTAGTCTGGTTCCTCTTGTATCTCCACTTCTGAATGACACCTCAAAGTGGGTCCTCTTTTTATAGGCAATTTCTTCTTATTGACTGAAACAGGTGCTGGTACCAACTCATGTGTAACTTCTTCTTCTGCAGTCACAAACAAATCTTCAATATCTGTGTCCCCTTCATAGTGCAGCATGGGATCCTCTCTCTTCCTCCTCATCTCCTCAATCCTCTCAGCCACTTCTCTCATTTCCTTCTTCCTCATTTCTTCCAAATGTGCAAAATCAACTTGTCCACTAGCAATGTCCCACCAGGAATCATCAAGGTCATGGTCTGAACCAATGCTTCCATCAGCATCAGCATCACTGTCTTCATTTTGTATTGCTTTAACCTTACCCACATTCTGACTCTCTTTAGTTGGAAGCTAGTGGTTTTTACTAGTAGGTGCATATTCATCACCTAAGATAGTGCTACCAGTCCGACTTGTAAAAATGCAACCTTCTCTATCAACAACATAGGCATCAGGCTCACTACAATCATAAGGAGCAGGTTCTTCAAGCAACACAATAGAAGATGCAGTGGGTTGACTACACTTGCCTGAAGATTTATTCTTCTTCTTTGTAGCTAAAGCAGGCTTGCCCCTCTTCACAAACAAAGATAGCACCCTACTTGACTCAAAATGATTCAATAGTTCATAGATCTTGCAGTTATTCTGAACCAATTCATGTAAACCCAACATTGTGCAGTAAGTGGAATCTTGAAATTTAAAGCCCTTTTCCTCAATCACTGCAACTATATTCATATATGTAATGTCTTCTCTCATATTCTCCTCTCTAGATTGTATACACCATCCAACTGAATTCTGACTTCCCAAATTTCAGGATCCAGACTACAGAAATCAAGAAAAAATGGCAAAATTTAGCAAACCCTAACCCTAAACAGAAAAATTCAGAGAGGAAAAAGAGGGAAAGTGAACACATACTCTACTTTGCCGAGGCCGCTGGTCCACCTTTCGCTTTGCGCCGGATTAGCCACCCAGAGCTGCGCCAGCATCGCTGCCGTTGTTGATGGTCGAGATGGCCATAGCTCGTCAAGGTCTTCCTGGTCTGCCACTCTGCCTCTGCCTCTTGCGCAGTCTCCGCCGGCAGCACTAGAGCTCCCAGTGCCGCCCTTGTCGCTGCCATCGCCTCCAGGACTCGCCGGCTCCTCCATCGCCTCCTGGTCAAGCGAGAACAGTAGCAAGAGAAGAGAAAGAGATGTGGTGTTGACCGGGGCATGGATGGGCTCTGTCTTAGCCGATGCAGTCCAAACAACACAGCAATGGCCGTTTGCCCTGACATTGGGGTCTTGCTAGCAGAAACGGTATCAGACAGGGATCAACGTGATTTGAGTTGTTCTGTCCGAAACATGGTATTGACGCGCAAAAATTATGAATGTTGGCACTGACTCGTTCTGATTGCCCGAATTGTGGTAGCTTCCTGCAATTTACTCGATGATTTTTGAGTGGGAGGAGAGAGAAATCCGAAAAGACATTTGTCTTCTAAGAGACATCTCTTAGCAACTATATGTCTCACCACATATTTAGGGATATCAGTCACTAGAGATAAGACTAAAAAAACTGACTCATTATGCATCATTATTTTTTATCATATCAAAATTACATGGCACATATAAGATAAAATATGTCTTATCAACCACTGTATATGCCCTTAAGCATATTCCATGCTATTTTTTATTCATTTTAGAATATAATATCTGATTTTAAGATTTATCAAATCTAGCACATAGACGGTGTTGGTGACACCGATTGAGCAATTTTGTGTAGGCCACTCTGTGTGGCCATTGGTGGTGGGGCCTACCAGCCGACAGGCCTGGGACGGTTGGCACGCAGACTTGCAAATGGTGTCGGCTACCCTGTCTGGCCCAGTCACGCTGGCCACCACATCTGGCGCAAATGGTGCCGGACACCCGTTTGGCCCTTGAATAAAGGTCAACGCACGACGCTCCCTACCGCTAGCGCTGCACTCGTTTTTCCTCCTCTGTTCCCTCTTCTCTGCGGCAGCTCTCTCCCTCTCTAGCACCAATTTCTTCTATTTTACTTAGTTTTCTTCAAGATCTTCAACCAATTCTTAGCACAACTTTAGTTTAATATCCGATCTACTGATTGGATAGCTTGGGCGGCAATTTGGCGGTGTATTTTGGTGGTGCTGGTGGTGAGAGCAGTGATAATGGCAATGGTGGTGGTGAGGAGATGTCTGAGCTACGTGGTGGGTGCCGACCCGGTGGCTGAATACCGAGGGAATTCATACGCTTTAAGGGTAAACCCTAATCTCTCGCTAATTATAGTTTTTACTAGCTAGCTAGAATTAGGATACATCACGAGACTACAACTGAAATGAAGATACATCGGTTCTGGGACATACATCTACTTGTTCCGAGTCCAGCGGGGGTATTTCCCGGTCATCTTCCCACATTCTTCTGTTGTCTGTGCCTCAGCGTCCCTTTCCCCTAATCTCTGTCTTTTGGTCACACGGGCTTCGTTGCGCACCTCTTCCATATGCTCTTCTTCCTCCCTCCTCCTCCTATTTAGCTCACGGTTCTGAGCTTGTTCCACTCTTAATTTTTTTCCAGTTCTCTCTCTCTCGCTCCTTCTCTTGCGCGGCAATTCTTTTGGCACGTTCCTCAGTGTGAAAGCTATCCCATGCACGCCGGTCTAATCTGCAATCTCTGGCACAGCCCGAGCTAGCTGCTCCGTGTCAGTTCAATGGTACGTGCGTTGTCGGACTCAGAGCACCCATTTCCATCGTCCCCAAGCTCACACTTCTTTGTATGCGTGCGGCCCGGAAATAACTTTTGTGGTGATCGAGAACTATCTCCTCCCTTCTCCTTGAGAGTCGACCTCCGTCCACTGCTGCCGCCCGTCTCCTCCCTTCTCTCAGGTGGTCATGGCAACCGGGAAGGAGATGAATTAGGTGGTTGGCTTACTATATACTTAGTACTAGTAGTGTGTAGATTTGGGCTAGGTCCTAGAGTTTTCCCTAGATGGGTGACTGGGAATTAGTCTCTGGGTCTCTCCGGCCAGATCCAGGGCATCTCGGTGTTACTCATCACGGCACGGTTCTCCGGTGGCAAGAGGTGGCATGGATGGTGGTGGGGAGTCCAAGAATCTCCAACAATAAGGCTGGTTCTGCGAGCTTGTCCTAGCTGGTGTCTGGGTATGATGCCAGTGAGGTTCTGTCGTACCCCTCTACTAGGCTTCCAAGGTGGAAGATGGCGAGATGGTGTACGGTGAGCTCTTCTAGTAAGCGCCCTTGCCTTCGATCTATGCGGCTCGCCACTTTCCTTTCTCGGAGTCCTAGCCATGGCGGCTGGGAGGTGAGAATTTGGCAGTGGGAGTGGGCAGGGGTTGGAAGGAAGAGGAAGGACGCGGGTGGTGCTCTGCCATCGGTGCACGTAGAAGCTGCCCTCTTGAGAATGGAACACATGGCGCTTAATTTCAGCGCCATGATCTTTGGCCGGCTGTGCGGCCCTTGTTCAATCTCCATGGCGGAGGCCCCATCTGATCCAGTGCGCTGGTGCTCGACGCCTCTACTTCTCCAAGTGGTTTGTCCCGGAGGATCTTAGGCGACAGGTGGCATGGGCTCCTAGCTGGGAAAGAGAGCCAAGCGAATAGTTTCATCTCCGATCTCGGTGGCGCTGCGGTGCTGCCTAGAGGTCACCGACGAGAAGGCGGAGAAGGATGGCTAGGGATTGATTGCTTTTCCATCTGTAGCCCTAGGGTCCTTTGTGTAAGTTGGAAGCCCCTATCTCGAATTTTTTGCCTTTCTGTGCAAGTGATGTAAAAGGGCCTCCATGTGAAATGTACCTGCCTTTGTTATAATTGCAGCTTCCTAGCCCTTCTGGGTTGTTCCTGGTTCAAAAAAACTTCATGCCCATCTTATCAGAGAAAATCCTTGCTCTCCTTCACCTTGACAAGATGCCCGCTCTGCTCTCACCCCTAGTGACAACCTTGCATCTTTCATCTTCTAGGGCCTGTAGTCAGGGTCTGTACAAGGTACACTCATGGTGGAATCGAGGGGAGCAAGAAAGAAGAGCAATAGATGAACTGGTGAATGAAAACATATCGGTGACCGAATTTTTATAGAAGCACTCGGAAGAAATTGGCGGGAGAAAATGGTAGGAATAAGTGGCAGGAGGAAAAGGTGGGACAAAGTGGCGGTAATCAGTGGCGGGAGGAATAGGCGGGACAAAGTGGCGGGAATCGGTGACAGGAGGAAAAAGCGGGACAAATTGGTGGGAACCGGTGGTTTTTTAGTCTATGTAACCGCGATCATGTAGCCAGATTACGCTGATTAGCCCGACTGGGTCCTGTCGGTGTGGCCCAAACCTAATGGCCTAGTCGGTTTAGGCCACCCTATCTGGACGGGGCCCAATCGTTGCAGTCGGGGTGGCCAGTCGGTGTAGCCTACACCTAATGTGTTGGAATTATGCCCTAGAGGCAATAATAAAGATGTTATTATTATAATTCTTGTTCATGATAAAGTTTATATTCCATGCTAGAATTGTATTAAGCGGAAACTTTAATACTTGTGTGGTTTGTGAACAACACCGTGTCCCTAGTACGCCTCTATGGACTAGCTCATAGATCAATGATGGTTAAGGTTTCCTAACCATAGACATGAGTTGTCAATTGATAATGAGATCATATCATTGGAGAATGATATGGTGGATAGACCCAAACTAAGCGAAACAATTAGATCGTGTCATCGTGTTCGTCTTTGCGAAGTTTTTCTTATGTCAAATATTGTATTCCTTAGACCATGAGATAATACAACTCCCTGGTATCGGAAGAAAGCTTTGAGGTCATCAAACGTTATCCTATGAGAGGGTGATCATAAAGGTGTCTCTCAGGTGATCGGAAAGTATCTGTTGGGTTGTAGGTATCGAGATGGAATTTGTCCCTCCCAAGTCGGAGAGATATACTTCGGGCCCACTCGGTAATCGATATCAACACCGCTTGCAAGCATGTGGTTAAGGAGTTAATCACAAAGTGATATCGGATTACGGAACGAGTAAAGTACTTGCTGTGAACGAGATTGAACTAGGTATGATGATACCGACGATCGAATCTCGGGCAAGTAAAATATCGCGAGACGAAGGGAATATATATATGGGATTGATTGAATCCTAGCATCGTGGTTCATCCAATATGATCATCGATGAATGTGTGGGAGTCAATATGGGTGCCCAGACCCCGCTGTTGATTATTGATAGAAGATCATGTCTGCATATTCTCGAACCCGCAGGGTCACACACTTAACGTGTCTCGACGCTAGGATAGATTGGATAATTGGTTTATGAATTTTTTTTCGGAGTCTCGGATGGGATCCGGGACATCACGAGAGGTTCCGGAATGGTCCGGAGAATAAGATTCATATAAGGCAGTGCAGTTTTTGGAGTTCGGAATTGTTCCGGATTAATCGGTATTGTACCGGAAGCTTCTAGAACCTTCCGGAAGGGGGCCAACGTGGTCCCACCTTCCGGGAGGGGGCATGGGCCTACGAGGGAGTGTCCTGGCCGCATTGGGCCAGGGGCACAAGGCCCCATAGGGCCCAGCCGAACCTAGATAAGTTTAAACTCGTTTAAACTAGAGATAGGATTTCTAGATAAGGGAGAGTTTAAATTGTTTAAACTAGAGATAGGCTTGGAGGATGGGCAAGGGCTGGCCGCACCCCCCCTCTATATAGAGAGGGCTGGTGCGCCCCCTCCCCCCAACCTACACATCTCCCTCCAAGCCCTAGTTACCCTGCTGCCCTCCTCTCTCCCTCCCGACTGTTTGTAGGCGAAGCCCTGCTACAGAAATTCTCTACCATATACACCACGCCGTCGTGTTGTAGATCCAATCCATCTCTCCACCCTACTTGCTAGTCCGAGGAAGGAGGAGACGTCGAGGTGCTGCACGTGTGCATCTCACGGAGGCACCGCCACTTGTGGTGCTAGATCGGATCGGATCGCGAGGAGGAGAAGCGAGTACGACTACATCACCCACGTTCCGACGAACGTTCCGCTGTGCGAATCTTCAAGGGTATGAAGATCTAATCCAATCTCTCTCGTTGTTTGCATCTCCTAGATTAGATCTTGGCTTTCCCTCTGTTCGCTTCTGTAGAAAATTTTGATTTACTATGCTGCGAAACCCTTCAGTGGTATCAGAGCTAGATCTATGCGTAGATGTGATTCACGAGTAGAACGCAACATGGTTGTTGCGGGCGTTGATGTTTTCTGTTGCAAGCCTCTTGTTTGTGTTCTTCTTATGACGCGGGATAGTGAGATTGAAGCGGTCCAGGCCAACCTTACGCGACGTCGTTCGCGAGACCGGCTCCGCACTTGACGTGTGGCTTGTTCCACACATGCGGCTGGTGGATGTCAGTTTCTCTCACTATAGTTGTCATGGGATTAACACCGGAGTTTGGCAACCATAATATCACCGTTGTGGCTTTCCGTAGGTAAGAATCGTTCTTAGCATCTACTCCCATAAGCCACGTAAAACATGCAACAACAAAGTAGAGGCGTCTAACTTGTTTTTGCAGGGAGTGTTTTCTGTGATATGGTATGGCCCAAGATGTGATGTGTATATTGTATGCGATGATCATGTTTTGTAATGTTTCACGACTTGCATGTCGATGAGTACACAACCGGCAGGAGCCATATGGTTGTCTTTATAATTGTGTATGACCTGCGAGTCAACTTCTTATACGCCATGTAATAGCTTTACTTTATCGCTAAGTAGTTAGCAATAGTTGTAGTTGCTATTCGTGGTGGAGGCAATCATGGTGAAGTGATGGAGATCATGCCGGAACGCACAAGATGGAGATCATTGCGCGAAGATTGGCTATACCATGTCACATAAAGTTATATGCATGTGATGTTTATCCTTTTATGTATCTTATTATGCTTAGATCGCGACGGTAGCATTATAAGATGATTCCTCGCTTAAAGATCAAGATAAAAACTGTGTTCTCCCCAAGTATGCACCGTTGCGAAAGTTCGTTGTGTCCAAGCATCACGTGATGATCGGGTGCTATAGACTCTACGCTCACATACAACGGGTGCAAGCCAGTTTTGCACACGCGGAAATACTTGGGTCTAACTTGACGAGCCTAGCATGTACAGACATGGCCTCGGAACACAAGAACCGAAAGGTTAAGCATGAGTCATATGAATGATATGATCGACACTTCGTTGTCCACCATTGAAACCACATCTCTTCTCGTGAAGATCGGATTAGGTGTGGTGAATTTGGATCGTGTTCACTAAACAACTTGAGGGATGTTGAATTTAGTGGGAGTTCATCTAGTAATTTGATTAAAAGTTGAACTAGTTATCATGAACATAGTCTAAATTGTACTTGCAAATACTGTAGATCACATGGCCAAGTCCAACTTCAACTTCAACGTTTTTGCTGAGAAAGAAAAGCTTAGAAACAATGGGTCTAACTTCACCAACTGGTTCCGCAATCTAAGAATCATTCTGTCTGGCGGACAAAAGGACTATGTCCTTGAGAAAGCGTTAGGTAACCCCCTGCTGCAACTGCGCTGGCTGATGAGAAAGCTGTCTATCAGTCGCGCAAAGATGATTATGGTGTGATTAAGAGCACCATGTTGTTTGCTATGGAACCGGAACTTCAAAATCGTTTTGAAAACTATCCCGGGCCCTTTGAGATTCTCGAGGAGCTGAAAACCATGTTTCAGACTCAGGCCCGTTCTGAGAGATATGAGATCTCTGAGAAGTTCTTTAACTGCAAGATGGAGGAAGGGAGTTCCGTTAGTGAGCACGCCATTAAGATGTCGGGCTACACTCAACGCCTTGAGCAACTGGACTGCAAGATTCCAGAGGAGCTCAAGATTGACAGGGTTCTGCAATCACTCCCTCCCAGCTACAAAAGTTTTGTAGTGACTCATAATCAGATTGGTTCCACTAATACGATCACCGAGCTCTTCGCAAAGCTGAAGGCTGCGGAGGTGGACATCAAGAAGGATAATCATGTGTTGATGGTCAACAAGCCCTTCTTTAAGAAAGGTAAAGGTGCAAAGAAGCCCTTCAAGAAGGGCGGCAGCAAGCGCAATGCCCCTGCTGAGAAGAAGCTCAGGTCTGGTCCCAAGCCAGAAACTGAGTGCTTCTATTGCAAGGACAAGGGTCACTGGAAGCGCAACTGTCCGAAGTACTTAGCGGACAAGAAGGATGGCACCATCAAAGGTATATTTGATATACATGTTATTGATGTTTTCCTTACTAGCCCTCATTGTAGTGCCTGGGTATTTGATACCGGTTCAGTTGCTAATATTTGTAACTCGAAACAGGAGCTGCGGAATAGACGGCGGCTTGCGAGGGATGAGGTGACGATGCGCGTTGGCAACGGATCAAGAGTTGATGTGATGGCCGTCGGCACGCTCTTCTTAGTTTTACTTTCGGGATTAGTTTTAAACCTTAATAAATGTTATTATGTGCCTGCGTTGAGCATGAACATTATTTCTGAATCGTGTTTATTGCAAGACGGTTATTCATTTAAATCGGAGAATAATGGTTGTTCTATTTATATGAGTAACATCTTTTATGGTCATGCACCTCTTGTGAGTGGTTTATTTCTTCTAAATCTCGAAAGGGATGAAACACACATCCATAACATTGAGGCTAAGAGATGCAAAGTAGATAGTGATAATACTACTTATTTGTGGCACTGTCGTCTAGGTCATATTGGTGTAAAGCGCATGAAGAAACTCCATTCTGATGGACTTTTGGAGTCTCTTGATTTTGAATCATTTGACACATGCGAACCATGCCTCATGGGCAAGATGATCAAAACCCCGTTCTCCGGTATGATGGAGCGAGCAACAGACTTGTTGGAAATCATACATACCGATGTATGCGGACCGATGAGTGTTTCGACGCGCGGTGGATATCGATATTTTCTCACTTTTACCGATGACTTAAGTAGATATGGGTATATCTATTTAATGAAACATAAATCTGAAACGTTTGAAAAGTTCAAAGAATTTCAGAATGAAGTGGAGAACCATCGTAACATAAAGATTAAGTTTCTACGATCCGATCGTGGGGGCGAATATTTGAGTTATGATTTTCTCACGCATCTCAAAGCAAGTGGAATCGTTTCACAACTCACGCCACCCGGAACACCACAGCGCAATGGTGTGTCTGAACGCCGGAATCAAACCCTGTTAGATATGGTCCGATCGATGATGTCTCTTACTGATTTGCCGTTATCATTTTGGGGTTATGCATTAGAAACCGCTGCATTCACTTTAAATAGGGCTCCATCTAAATCCGTTGAGACGACACCATATGAACTATGGTTTGGTGCTAAACCTAAGTTGTCGTTTCTTAAAGTTTGGGGATGCGAAGCTTACGTCAAGAAGTTGATGCCGGACAAGCTCGAACCCAAAGCGGAGAAATGCATCTTCATAGGATACCCTAAGGAAACTATTGGGTATACCTTCTATCACAGAACCGAAGGCAAAGTGTTTGTCGCAAAGAACGGTTCCTTTCTTGAGAAGGAGTTTCTCTCGAAAGAAGTGAGTGGGAGGAAAGTAGAGCTAGACGAGGTTATTGAACCTTATCTTGAATTGGAGAGTAGCGCAGCACCTAAAATTGTTCCAGTGCCGCCTGCACCAACAATAGAGGAAGCTAATGACAAGGATCATGAAGCTTCGGACGATGCTGCTACTGAACGTCACAGGTCGACAAGGTCGCGTACCCCTCCTGAGTGGTACGGCAACCCTGTCTTGACTGTCTTGTTAGTAGAAGACAGTGAACCTACGAACTATGAGGAAGCGATGATGAGCCCAGACTCTGAGAAATGGCTAGAAGCCATGAAATCCGAATTGGGATCCATGAGCGAAAACCAAGTATGGACTTTGGTGGACCCTCCTAGCGACCGAAAGGCCGTTGAGTGCAAATGGATCTTCAAGAAGAAAATGGACGCGGATGGTAATGTTACCGTCTATAAAGCACGGCTTGTTGCGAAAGGTTTTCGACAAGTTCAAGGTGTTGACTACGATGAGACTTTCTCTCCCGTAGCGATGTTTAAGTCCATTCGGATTTTATTAGCAATTGCTGCGTTTCATGATTATGAAATATGGCAAATGGATGTCAAGACTGCTTTCCTCAATGGCAACATTGATGAAGAGTTGTATATGATGCAACCCGAAGGTTTTCTCGATCCTAAGGATGCTGATAAAGTATGCAAACTTCAACGTTCCATTTATGGACTGAAGCAAGCATCTCGGAGTTGGAACCTTCGTTTTGATCAAGTGATCAAGAGCTTTGGATTTGTTCCAAATTGCTACGAAGCTTGCATCTACAAGAAAGTGAGTGGGAGCTCGGTGACGTTTTTGGTACTGTATGTGGATGACATATTGATTATTGGAAATGACATCAACATGCTTAACGATGTGAAGAGTTATTTGAACAAGTGTTTTTCAATGAAAGACCTAGGTGAAGCTGCTTATATATTGGGCATCAAAATCTATAGAGATAGACAAAGACGCCTGACAGCTTTAAGCCAAAGTACATACCTAGACAAAGTTCTGAAAAGGTTCAGAATGGATAAGGCATTGAAAGGTTCAGTGCCTATGTTGTCAGGTAAGATATTGAGCAAGGCTCAGTGTCCAGCTACGGTAAATGATAGGGAAGCTATGAGCAAAGTGCCTTATGCCTCGGCCATAGGTTCCATCATGTATGCCATGCTGTGTACTAGACCGGATGTGTCCAATGCTCTTAGTTTGACGAGCAGATATCAAAGTGATCCAGGAGTGGAACACTGGACAGCCGTGAAGAACATCCTAAGGTACCTAAATAGGACTAAAGAAATGTTCTTAGTCTATGTGGGTGATGAACAGCTCGTCGTAAAAGGTTACGTCGATGCTAGTTTCGACACCGACAAGGATGATTGTAAATCTCAGACAGGATACGTGTATATTTTGAATGGAGGAGCTGTGAGCTGGAGAAGCTGCAAGCAAAGCGTGATCGCGGGATCTCCAAGTGGTTTGTCCCGGAGGATCTTAGGCGACAGGTGGCATGGGCTCCTAGCTGGGAAAGAGAGCCAAGCGAATAGTTTCATCTCCGATCTCGGTGGCGCTGCGGTGCTGCCTAGAGGTCACCGACGAGAAGGCGGAGAAGGATGGCTAGGGATTGATTGCTTTTCCATCTGTAGCCCTAGGGTCCTTTGTGTAAGTTGGAAGCCCCTATCTCGAATTTTTTGCCTTTCTGTGCAAGTGATGTAAAAGGGCCTCCATGTGAAATGTACCTGCCTTTGTTATAATTGCAGCTTCCTAGCCCTTCTGGGTTGTTCCTGGTTCAAAAAAACTTCATGCCCATCTTATCAGAGAAAATCCTTGCTCTCCTTCACCTTGACAAGATGCCCGCTCTGCTCTCACCCCTAGTGACAACCTTGCATCTTTCATCTTCTAGGGCCTGTAGTCAGGGTCTGTACAAGGTACACTCATGGTGGAATCGAGGGGAGCAAGAAAGAAGAGCAATAGATGAACTGGTGAATGAAAACATATCGGTGACCGAATTTTTATAGAAGCACTCGGAAGAAATTGGCGGGAGAAAATGGTAGGAATAAGTGGCAGGAGGAAAAGGTGGGACAAAGTGGCGGTAATCAGTGGCGGGAGGAATAGGCGGGACAAAGTGGCGGGAATCGGTGACAGGAGGAAAAAGCGGGACAAATTGGCGGGAACCGGTGGTTTTTTAGTCTATGTAACCGCGATCATGCAGCCAGATTACGCTGATTAGCCCGACTGGGTCCTGTCGGTGTGGCCCAAACCTAATGGCCTAGTCGGTTTAGGCCACCCTATCTGGACGGGGCCCAATCGTTGCAGTCGGGGTGGCTAGTCGGTGTAGCCTACACCTAATGTGTTGGAATTATGCCCTAGAGGCAATAATAAAGATGTTATTATTATAATTCTTGTTCATGATAAAGTTTATATTCCATGCTAGAATTGTATTAAGCGGAAACTTTAATACTTGTGTGGTTTGTGAACAACACCGTGTCCCTAGTACGCCTCTATGGACTAGCTTATTGATCAATGATGGTTAAGGTTTCCTAACCATAGACATGAGTTGTCAATTGATAATGAGATCATATCATTGGAGAATGATATGGTGGATAGACCCAAACTAAGCGAAGCAATTAGATCGTGTCATCGTGTTCGTCTTTGCGAAGTTTTTCTTATGTCAAATATTGTATTCCTTAGACCATGAGATAATACAACTCCCTGGTATCGGAAGAAAGCTTTGAGGTCATCAAACGTCATCCTATGAGAGGGTGATCATAAAGGTATCTCTCAGGTGATCGGAAAGTATCTGTTGGGTTGTATGTATCGAGATGGAATTTGTCCCTCCCAAGTCGGAGAGATATACTTCGGGCCCACTCGGTAATCGATATCAACACCGCTTGCAAGCATGTGGTTAAGGAGTTAATCACAAAGTGATATCGGATTACGGAACGAGTAAAGTACTTGCTGTGAACGAGATTGAACTAGGTATGACGATACCGACGATCGAATCTCGGGCAAGTAAAATATCGCGAGACGAAGGGAATATATATATATGGGATTGATTGAATCCTGGCATCGTGGTTCATCCGATATGATCATCGATGAATGTGTGGGAGTCAATATGGGTGCCCAGACCCCGCTGTTGATTATTGATAGAAGATCATGTCTGCATATTCTCGAACCCGCAGGGTCACACACTTAACGTGTCTCGACGCTAGGATAGATTGGATAATTGGTTTATGAATTTTTGTTCGGAGTCTCGGATGGGATCCGGGACATCACGAGAGGTTCCGGAATGGTCCGGAGAATAAGATTCATATAAGGCAGTGCAGTTTTTGGAGTTCGGAATTGTTCCGGATTAATCGGTATTGTACCGGAAGCTTCTAGAACCTTCCGGAAGGGGGCCAACGTGGTCCCACCTTCCGGGAGGGGGCATGGGCCTATGAGGGAGTGTCCTGGCCGCATTGGGCCAGGGGCACAAGGCCCCATAGGGCCCAGCCGATCCTAGATAAGTTTAAACTCGTTTAAACTAGAGATAGGATTTCTAGATAAGGGAGAGTTTAAATTGTTTAAACTAGAGATAGGCTTGGAGGATGGGCAAGGGCTGGCCGCACCCCCCCTCTATATATAGAGGGCTGGTGCGCCCCCTCCCCCCAACCTACACATCTCCCTCCAAGCCCTAGTTACCCTGCTGCCCTCCTCTCTCCCTCCCGACTGTTTGTAGGCGAAGCCCTGCTGCAGAAATTCTCTACCATATACACCACGCCGTCGTGTTGTAGATCCAATCCATCTCTCCACCCTACTTGCTGGTCCGAGGAAGGAGGAGACGTCGAGGTGCTGCACGTGTGCATCTCACGGAGGCACCGCCACTTGTGGTGCTAGATCGGATCGGATCGCGAGGAGGAGAAGCGAGTACGACTACATCACCCACGTTCCGACGAACGTTCCGCTGTGCGAATCTTCAAGGGTATGAAGATCTAATCCAATCTCTCTCGTTGTTTGCATCTCCTAGATTAGATCTTGGCTTTCCCTCTGTTCGCTTCCGTAGAAAATTTTGATTTACTATGCTGCGAAACCCTTCATAATGGCCCAATCGATTTGGCCTACACCGATTGGCTCATTCGCTGTGGCCAACATCGTCTATGTGCTAGATTTGATAAAACCGCATATTATATTTTGAAATGATTAAAAAATGTATTATTTTTTAAAAATTATCCATATTCCATAGCTGTCCACAAAGCACAATGCTCTCCTTACATCTGAATTCATCGAGGAAAAAGTTTTCTTAGACTATTTCTTTGGTGAATCATAATAAAACTCCTAGGCTAGATGATTTTTCTAGCCGAGTTTTATCAAAGATTATAGAAGGTCATTAGAAATGATCTAATGGTTGTGTTTCACAAATTGCAAATAGAAGAGTTGCCTCTATTTAAATTGAATTTTGGGTTTATTACTCCCGTGATCAAAAAAATACTGTACAAATACAACAATATGGACCAATTTGTCTACTGAATATAAGCTTTAAGATATTAACTAAAGTGGCTATAAATCGTATTATGAATTTGGCACGGAAGGTGGTGCGACTGAAACAAACTGTGTTAATGCAGGGTGGACATATTATGGAAGGACTTGTCATGTTATATGAAACTATTCAAGCAAGATGAAGTGTTTTCCAAAATTGACTTTGAAAAGGCTAGCTTTTTTGCAACAAGTGTTACTTATGAAGGGTCTTGATCCAATTTGGTGTGAATGGATTAAGAAAATTGTGCAAGACGGAAATGTGGGGATAAGGTCAATGATGATATTAACACTATTTCCAAACAATAGAAGGTTTGAGCCAAGGTGATCTTCTGTCTCGAATGCTTTTAAATATTGTAGTGGTTATTGATGGCCTGTAAGTACACGGGTTTCTCAGAGCATGTTTTTGTAAAAGTATTAATTTCAGTTTTTATATCGATCTCAATAAGGAGTCTAGGTAAGTGTTTTTGTTCGGTGTTTCTGTCGCACACAAGGTGACACAAGGTGTCACATTTCTTGAGTGAATTGACTGCAGCTATTGAAGGCAGAAGATGGGTTAGTGAATAATAGAGAAAACAGACGTAAAGGAAAAAAGCAAGAATTAAATAACATAAAAGTAAAGGTGAAAAAAGTGCTCAAGGTTCCTTCATATGAGAAGTTAGGCGCGGAGAGAAACGATTCATGGTAATAGTGAAGGTGCAAGATGAATACAATGGAATAAGTGATTGTGATATTTCTTATTTATAAATGAGTAGGCAAGTAACCTATATACTGACTGGGAGTCATCATGGCCAATTCTTCCCAGTCCCAATAATCCATCTGCCTATTACCACAGTAATGGTCAGCATAGTAATTAAGGTCTTCCGACCGGATCAAGGCTTTAATCTTGATGGTTCATTGTTGTCCTCGAGTAGCACTATCTCCTCATTGATATCAGCCGTGTCACTCAGGGGTCTCAGATTCGCTAGCATACAAGTTCATACCTATGAGATCTCTATATCATTTTACCCGGGCCCTTAAATTAGATAATAAGCATTAGGCGAACATAGATATTTATTCTCACAATTTAATAAACACTTCAACAATCACAAATGGATGAAATTAAACAAGGCACAACACATCTTACAAATCCCCTACATCTGTCATGCCTATGGAGATTTACTCAGACATGCGAGGAAGATAAATCAAAGGCATAATTGTATTGCAAACGGAAATTATCTCAAACTTATCGTAGCAATCGACAATACCGTTTGAAGAATGAATCAAATATAAACCAAGGTAGGTCAAAGTATCAAACTCTAATCTTACAAGTGCAAATCTCTCGCTCTCTCTCTAAGTACAAATGGGATGATGGTGGAGTGAATGGTTCAGAGGCTAGAGATCGTCAAAGAATCAGACGGTGTTCTTCTCCTTCTCCAGATCTGATCTCTTCTCTTCTAGGTGTGTTTGCGGCGGTTGTGTTGTGTTTCTCGTCGTCACCCTTTCACGAAAGTTGCTTGTATTGATAGAACGGAGCTGGCGGCAGTCCGTACGGGTAGACGGTACGAGCGCACCCCAAACCGTACCAGTGGTGATATGTGCTTAGATCGCCCCCAATGAAAGAGGTTTCAATTAGGGATTTGTTTCTTTAGGTGTAACTAGCAAAAAAATGCCCGTGCGTTGCACCAGGAAGATAAAATATTGTGCCGCGAAAGGCTATATATTTTTATTGAATTTTCTGGAATCAGGAGAATTTCACTACATAAAAATCATTTTTTTAACGGGACAATACACTATTTCTCATCTGAATTCACCTAGAATTTTTGGTACAACAGAAGATATAAATTACCTAGGTGAAAAAATTATCAAGCACCTAGAGAAAGAAATCAGAGTAAATTGGTTCATGACTTCTTTTATTAAATAATCAGAGTAAATATGCACCTAGAGAACAATCAACGAGAACTCTGTGTTGCTATGGTTGATTTTTATTAAAAAGTGCACAATCCTTAATGATGCAACCAACCATTTGCAACTGCAGAACAACGTAATTTAATTATACTTTTGTTGGCTTATACCTATTTAAGTCAGGTCTTACTACTCTTCTTTTATGCTATTTTTACGGTGCCCTCTCTCAATTTATAGAGGAAGAAACACGTTTGCAGTCGATCATGATGGCTCAAGATGAATAACTATAGCTTGATTATGTGATTTTTATTAGCTTATCTCCATCTTATTCCCCTTATCAATTCCGTATAGCTTGTTGAAGCAGCCGTGTCCTATTTCTTCTGTCCTTCTAAGTTTTGCCGCTGGTGTTTCTTTATCATGCAGCGGATCAGTACATCAGCAAAAAATAAATCTATCTTTTTCAGAAAATATACACTTGCAACACCCTCAAATAGTGCAAGATTCTATTTTGAATTTGTGGATTTCAGAGTGTTTTGGCTGGGATGGACTTTGGTCTCCTATGCAATTTCTCGTATCCACCGTCAGTGTGGTCACCAGGCACCATCCGGCTCAGTTTTGGCGACGGTGACAGTGTCCAGCAACGACGTCGACCACTACATGTAGTTTCCAAAAAAAAATACTACTCCCTCTGATCCAAATTAATTGATTTGGATTTATCTAGATTCGGATATATCTAATATTAAAACATGTCTAAATACATCTGAATCTAGACAAATTCAAATCAATTAATTTAGATCAGAGGGAGTACCTGTAGTTAGTTGCCTCTTGCCTTCACCACTAATGGAGGACCGTGGAGTTGTCATGGAGCATTTATGCCAATTGACAATAATGTCATATCATTAGTGAATATGTGATGGACATTACCCAAGATAAGTATTACGACACGATCAAGTCACAAAGTTCATTGTTGAAATAATTAGAAACAAACTATCCTACTCCTTAGACCATCAGATCATATTTAATCACTATCACCCGAGAATACCTTGACTGCATCAACCGTTACACCGTAACAGGGTGATCATAAAGGTGTCTATCAGGTATTCCAAAGGGATATGTTGAGGCGTATGCATCGAGATCGAGATTTGTTCTCCCGCGTGAAGGGAAGATATACAGAGTGTCGGGGGGATGACCCTCGGTAGGGTCAAACTATGGTAAAAAGATAAGGTTGACCAATACTAAGGTTGACCGAGACTAAGGTTGACCAATGAGGGGTGGCCGACATAGGCCGGGATACCCAAGCTGGAATAAGCCGGCATACCATGGTCGACATACAAAGTATATAGGAATAACACATATTGCTTCTTCTATGCAGTTTCCCCCAAGCCGAGTTACTTGGGTTGAGGTCGACATATAGGTTGGTGTATGCCAGGAGGGTGTATGCCAGCCTCAAGGTCAGCGCCTCTGTCTCTCCCAGGATTCCTGGAGGAGATAAGCATGCTCAAGTCAGGTGTGCCCCTAAATCCTGGAGCCAAGTCCCATCGAGGATTTCTAGAAGGGAACAATGTCAGCGGTAGACCGTTAGTGTTCATGGGCATGTCAAGTCCCATCGCTAACAAGAAGAGCATCTGGGCCCAGCCAAGGACTTCTGCTACAACATGTTCTGAGGATATTCCCTACCACCTCATTCCTAACTGTAACCTAGACACCCCTTTATAAGGTGCACCAGGGCCTCCTAGAAGAGGGTCGATTCATTAGTTACTTGATATTCACTAGTAGCGCTGAGAGAGGCAGGAGCTCCTTCTTCTTAGTCTCACATACATCTCAAGGAGCCATTGTAGCTTGAGTATTGATTAGATTATAAAATCTAGCATACATGAGTAGGGTTTTATCTCACTAGGAGAGCCCTGAACCTAGGTATATCGTGTATTCATCCTGTTTGTTGTGTGAGGTTTCCACCGTCCTATCCCTCCCTGGATCCTCTAGCGCCTATATGGCCCCATCTTTAGCCATCCTATGATATCTGCCATGATAGAACCACGACAGTTGGCGCCCATAGTGGGGCCAGTAGCGGCACTGGCTGGAGTCATCGTTCAGACGGGAAACTTCATCGCCTTAGGTGAGCACATCGTCTCTGGCTTGGTCTAGCGACTCAGCTCGCTGGACTTTGTCAGCGGCAACGTAGGCAACTTTGGCAACGGGACCTTCCCGCACGGCGACAAGTTCTTCAGCTTCGGCGTGCATAAGATCTACGTCGTGGTCAACATCTGCTGCAAGTTCTCGCAGAAGGTGGTGGTTGTAGCGGATCCACCTGCTCTCTGTGTAGCTGGCGGCCGGTGTATCAATCTCTCCGCTGGTAGCGTGGAGGTTATGATGACCGCGCCTAACACGGATGCCGGTAAAGATCTTGTCGAAGATGTGGAGACAACTCCCATGGTTACAAGGTCTAGGGGTCCTCCTCTGAAAAAGCCGGAGAATATCCTGCAAGCAGCTATTGAGAAGCTGGTTGTACCAATTGCACCCGTAGTATATCCGGTTCAGGCACATACCCAACAAAGTGTCCTTTAGGGGCTAGGGCACATGAGGAGCTAAACATCACCCTTCACGAATACAAAAAGGCACATAAGTTTCCTGATGCAAGCCCTAGTTGTTTAGATGGTGTGAGAAACAGGGGTAAGAACCTCAATGCTGAGATTGCAGTAGATGGTAGAGCTAAGTAAGCTATGTTAGGTAGTCAGATGCCGGCCGGTTTGCAGAAATATAGTATCCTGGCTAAGAACCTTAGGGTTGCAGAGGCAGCAGCAGCCGAGATATCAGCCTTATCAGTCGAAGCCTGGCGTAGGCAGCAAGAGAGAGTGAATCTGCTGGTGCGCATCGCGAACCGGCAGAATGTGTCCATCATCAGGGCAAACCTGGTTGGAGCTAGTGGCTCCCAGGTCGTTCATTCGGCTGGGGGCACCGCTGCAAAATCTGTCGGGGTAGCAGCATCATCACCTCATGTAGATCCAAGGGGAGAAGGAAGTGTAAACTCCAGCAAGAAGAATAAGTAGTTAGTAGACTATGACCCGAATGTTGTCGGGAAAGGAAATGTAAGATAGGGGAATTCCGGCAAGGTAATGTCCGTCGTGAAAATGCTGGCCAGGGAAATCCCGGCTAGGGTAATGTCATTCAGGGGAATGTCAGGCATGGAAATGATGGCCAGAATAACCCAAACCATCATGGCCATCACTCTGCTGGTGGCGGGAAGCAGCAACAGCAGCAGCCTTAGTATCAGCATCAAGTGTAGAACCCACCTTGGCAGTAACAAATTGCAGGACCGGTTGTGCAGCTCCAAAGTTCTAACCCAATGGTGAACCGACACAATGATGGTTATTTGGCTATGGACAATGCCGGATACCCTAGGACAGAACATTAGATGATGGGGAATCCATTGGGATCTTGGCTAGCAAACTGAAATTTACAGCCAAGATGGGGGATCTTGGCTGGCAAACCGAAAGTTCATTCGGGTCGAGCATGTTTTGGCCCTCGTATTATGAGAGAGCCATCAGTGCCAAACTTTTAGTTAGCAAGGGGAACAAAAACCTATGACGGCAACACTAAGGCAGAGGATGGTTGAAAGATTATGCTGCAGCTATGCATATTACACAAGGAAACCTCAGGTGGGCCATGAGATATGTCCCGTAGATGTTGGAGGGGCCTGCTAGAGTATGGCTAAACAATTTTCCAGCAGGAAGCATAAACTATTGGCTGGATTTTGAGGAAGCATGTGTCAGCAATTTCACCCGTACTTACAAGAGGCCAAATAGACGTCAACAGTTGTCTGTTTGCAAGCAAAGGCCCAATGAGACCGACAGAGAATTTTTGATGAGGTGGTGCAATATGTGCAACTCCTATGAAGGGATAATTGAATCGCAAGCCATAACATGGTTTGCCTAGGGATGCCAACATGCTAGTGTGTTGTGGAAAAGGTTTGCAGAGAGATATGCCGACCACTCTGGCCGAGATAATTAAGATAGCAGATTCATATGCTTTGGGTGATCCGACCTAGCCATTGCTTATGTCGGCTGAGCCGAACAGGGAGTATTACTCTCATGATAGGGATGGATCATCTAGGAGGAATGATCTCCATGGGAAAAGGATAGACGAAAGGTTGGGTTACCACTATGGGTCAAACCAGGTGGCGGCAGTGAACCAGGATCATCCAAGTGCCGGCAATAGCCAGCGCCAGAAAAGCAACGGCCAGCAATGGACACAGAAAAATGATGGCAAGAAGTAGTGGGGGAAAATAAGCAGTGGTAAGAGAGGCCGGAATATACTTATGAGATGATGTTGGATCAGTCGTGTAGTTTTCACACGCCAAACCCGGATAAGCCGGCAAACCATACTACAAGGCAGGGCAGCTGGTTCCAACATGTGGGAAAAGGAGAGATGGGCTTACCACCTAGAATATCATTTTGCGGCCCGAAAGATGGGGTGTCCAGGCAACGCGGTACCCAAGTTGCTTACAATCAGCTGCATTGCCCAACGTTGGCGTGCCAAATACTCAGAGGGTTTTTTTCGGCACGAATTCAACTTTACGTTTCAATACAAAATATCAGGCTAACGGCCGTCAAGTTGGGGCCCTCCTGTCAGCTTTCGCCGTTATGTCGCTCCTATCGCTTAGGCGGGGTGGCTGTTACGTAGGCTTGCAGCATTGGCACAATGGATAGGACAACACCCCCTGCCTAGTGTATTGACGTGACAAAACAGGACACATGTATCAGTGTTATAATTATTTTTTGTTTACTCAGAAGCTAGAACAGCCACCGCCACGCATCTCTCCTTGGACTTCCGTCCCCGTCGTTAACCACTACCTTAAAAGTGCATTGAAGGTTCCACCGTTCCCCTGCCTCGCAGAAACCACTCTTCTTCTTCCTGTCATCTTTCTTCTTCCCATCTTCTCCTTGCCGCCATGGAAAGTCGTCGCACTCTAGAGACAAGCTTCACTACCCATGACAATAAGAAGATAGACGTTGTCTACACCAACGAGGAGGAGACAGTGGTGCGTGTTCTGAGGATGTACGAGGGTTGGCTTGAGAAAGACGAGCACAAGTTTGTGGGATTGGACCTCGAGTACACCTCGGAGCACCCATATGAAGGGAGTGAAGTCGCCGTCATTCAACTGGCCATGAGGAAACACGTCCTCGTCTACCACCTCTCCCGGTTTGTAGATCTGCTCTCTGTAGCTAACTGCTTTTAGGGTTTTCTCCTCTTGTTCTTTATCCATTTGCTCATCTTGCAACTACTGGATTTTATTTAGGACCAAATAAATTATGACAAGACAATGTTGAGAGTCTTGATCTTGCATTTACTAAACTTGTCAAAATTATATTCAGATGATGATCTTGTATTGACAAAATATTTGTAGTTACAAATTTTGGTGATGACAAACTACATACTTTCAGGACTGACAGGAAATGTCCGGCGCTGCGCCGGTTCCTTGTAGAAAGGGGAATTGTTTTTTGCACTGTCGACAATACAACTAATTTTTCGAAATTTTATCAAGAGGGAATTATAATTCCTACGCACAACTGGATCGATATTCAGCATCTTGTCAAGATCCTATGGGGCTCGAGAAAGGATGGAATGGCATCACTCGCAACTAGAATCCTTGATGAGTCGTACGACAGAATGAAGGAAGATTTCCCTACGGATAGGCATGATTTCTGGGACGAGTGGCCGTTGTCTGATATAAACCTGAAGTATGCAGCCATAGATGCTTACGTGACCTACCAGCTGTACAAGAAGATCCATTTTTTCTATGTTACCTCGTGGTTTGCCCTATTTGCAAGAGGGAAGACGAGCTTAGGGGAGCCCTTTGTAGAAAATGCATAATAGCTGAGTTTGAAGCTGCATATGCAAAGGAAATGGCTGCATCTGAAGCAACAGACAGAGAGGCTGCAGAAGTAGCTGAAAGAGAGCTTGCAGCTGAAGCAGAAGCAGCTAACAAAGAGGTTGCAGCTGAAGCAGCAAACAGAGAGGCAGTAGATTCTGGCGGCAACAATCAGGTCTGTGATGCACCGCTAATTGTGTCACAAGATGCTGAAGATAGGGAAGGCAAGTCAGATCCCAGGTGGGACGAAGCATTTCGTGAGTTGTGGAGTGCCAATAATGTAAGATCCACCTGGAATGATCGCAGTTGGTCGCCTAGGAACAATGGCAAGCGCCTTAAGTGGGCTGATGAGAAGTGAATTAAATTTTACTTCTCAGTGTTATGTTTCTATTTTGTGGAACTCAGTTATCTTATCAAGATGTCTAGCACCTCAAGTGAGAGTAGTAATATAAATTTAACCCTCTTTGTGTTATGTTTATGTATGTGTCTTATAGCTTGTCAAGATGGTAGCTCGTTAACTGGCAGTTTGAAAGAGTACCCTTTTCCTCTCTCGGTAAACAGATATGTTTCATTTTGCCCAAATTGGTAGCAAAACTAGAGAAGATTCTCTCTTCAATAATTCATCCCTTTTGGACCTCTTTTTGCCTCCGATCAGGTAGCAAATCCAGAGCAACAAATCACACCAGGCAGAATACATTCATTCAGAAAACAAAACAAATGTGGATATAGCTGTGTGCAGCTAAATAGAATATAGCGATAGAAAGTAGGTTGCTTAACGAGGTTCGATGCATTCAGCTAGAAATAGGATATAGCTAGAAAGAAGCTGCTTAGCAGCAGCAGCCATTGCAGCTGCAGGCACATTCAAGGCCTTCAAGTGCCCGCGCCTCTGACTCCTCCCTCCGGCGTTTCCTCCACTTCTTGCTACTCAGTCCCTTGATCTTGCGGGCCTTGGGCCTGATTGGAGGCATGCGACCCTCTTTGATGGCCACCCGCTGGAGGTTTCGGAGGTGAATGCCGAGAGCGCGGTGTTCAGCACTGTAGGCGTTGATGTTCATGGTCTCGCGCTCACTGCCTTTGTGGATGCCGGAGCCCGGGGCCTCTGCATGCTTCAGTAAGGAGTTGAAGTCGGTGCCGGCAAGACTCATCCAGCAGAAGGCGATCCCCTTGCAGAAGGGGAGCTGTAGTTGCTGCCCTTGAAGAAGGCGTCGTACTGGCCGGCCCGCAGCCTCCTCATCACCTGACGAGTCTTGGTGTGCATGGACTCGTCATCGCTGCAGACATCGCTGCCGGAAACCTATTGGAAGAAAAGGAAAATGGGGGAGTAGATGATGTAAGAAGATCAAGCAATCAAAATGCGAACAAGCGAATCCTAATAAACCAAGATCTAGCATCCAACGATGGGAACGGTAAAAGTACCAGGGGAGGGGAGCAAACCCTAGTTACCTCCGACCATGGGTCGTCGATGCCGGTGTCGTAGGGGTTCAGCGGAGCAATGTACTTATCTGGATCGTAGGTGCCCGAGAAGTGCTTGATCTGCTTGTGACTGGTGGGGGCCTCCTCGCTGGCGGGGGGCTCCTCTTTGGCGGCTCCGACGGTAGCGGGGACGGGGGCCTGGACGGGAACGGCGGTTGCCATCGATGCCTCGACTGGAGCCTGGACAGGGACGATGGCTGCTTTCAACGCGTCTAGGGGGACCGGCAAGGAGACGAGGGCCTCCTTGCCAGCGGCCTCGGAGGCGACGATGGCCACCTTATCCTCCTCAGCCATCACCGGCGCGGACGGGGTATTCTCGAGAGTTTGCGTATGCTGATGGGATGGTGGAGAGGGTTGCGTGGGGAGAGTGAGCGAGAGTGGGAGTGGGTGTGTGGAGAGGGGCTCTATAGTTAAGGTGGATGGAAGCAATGCACGTTTCGTTGCACCACCATGCAACGCGCCGTGCAGTCTACAGCACCGTGCACCGCGACACGCGCATGGTACGTCACGTTTTTTTCCCGGGCCATGCATGGAAGTTCTATATTGAGCCGCATGCAAAGGGCGCACACACAATTTCTATGTACGAAGTTTGACACGACCCTAAAATTGGTGATAGTTAAAAGTGGAAATGTAGAGGGGAAGGTAGGTGTCTGTACGGCGAGATTTGTGGGGTTGTGATAGATCGGGTAAAGGGATGTGTTGATGGCTGCGAGTGACTCGATGAAGCTGGAGACGTTAGGTCTCGTCGATCTCAGCTCTTCAGCGTCCGGCTAGCGTGTGCAAGCTTCTTACGGTGGGGCCCAGTTGGAAGTGAGATTGAGAGCCACTACGTAAAAAATGGGATGTGTCTTATTAAAATCAAGTGGCAATAAATTGCAGCTGTCCATCGACGACCGTCCACTCGATGACGCATGTGTCGTGGCGTAGTAGTAGCTGTAGTAGGCTTTTCATACTTGATTAAACATGACATGACCGCTCGACAACTTTTTCCATGGACGGCATCGTGTTCCTTCTTGTAGAAGTCTCGCTGAGGGAGACGTCCGTGCTGTCTCACGCTGTATTGTGAAGGGCACGACGTGTGCAACGATCATCGTTGGATCGCACAGAATCGACGGTTGGTGCGCATGATCCGCGTGACAACTGTGATAACCAATCAGGGAGTAGCAGACAATGTGAGCACAGTTTTGGGCTTGTACGAAAGATAGAGAGAGAGGGGCAAAACTGAGTAGTATCAAAAAACCAAGGGCAAACCTGAGTAGTATAAAAATGGAAAGTGAGTGTCTTGTACAATGAAATACATGGATCAACCAATGGCATTGCATGTCGATTCTTTCCACAAACCACATATGGATCCACCAGTGTCATTGCATGTCTGTTCTTTTCATCAACCACCGCTAGTCATTGCATGTGTGTTCTTCTCACAAACCACATAAGGATACACGAGTGTCATTGCATCTGTGTACTTTTCATGAACCACAACCAGTGTCATTGCATGTCTGTTCTTTCCACAAACAACACATGGATCCAACAGTGTCATTGGATGTGTGTTCTTTTCATGAACCACACCCAGTGTGATTGCATGTCTGTGCTTTCCACAAACCACATATGGATCCACCAGTGTCATTGCATGTCTGTTCTTTTCATGAACCACACCCAGTGTCATTGCATGTTTTTCCTCTAACCAAACCACACATGGATCCACCTAGTGATATTGCATGTTTGTTCTTTTCACAAACCACACATGGATCCACCAGTGTCATTGCATGTGTGTTCTTTTCATGAACCACAGCTAGAATCATTGCGTGTGTGTTCTTCTAAACAAACCACATAAGGATCCACCAGTGTCATTAGATGTGTGTTCTTCTCATGAACCACACCCAGTGTCATTGCATGTGTGTTCTTCTTATGAACCACACATGGATCCACCAGTGTCATAGCATGTGTGTTCTTTTCATGAACCACAGCTAGAGTCATTGCATGTGTGTTCTTCTCACAAACCACACAAGGATCCACCAATGTCATTGCATGTGTGTTCTTCTCATGAACCAGAGCTAGTGTCATTGCATGTCTATTCTTCTCACAAACCACATAAGGATCCACAAGTGTCATTGGATGTCTGTTCTTCTCACAAACCACATAAGGATCCACCAGTTTCATTGGATGTGTGTTCTTCTCATGAACCACACATGGATCCACCAGTGTCATTGCATGTCTGTTTTTTTCATGAACCACAGCTAGAGTCATTGCATGTCTGTTCCTTCCACAAACCACATATGGATTAACTAGTGTCATTGCATGTCTGTTCTTTTCATCAACCATAGCCAGAGTCATTGCATGTCAGTTCTTCTCACAAACCACATATGGATCCACCAGTGTCATTGCATGTCTGTTCTTTTCATGAACCACAGCTAGAGTCATTGCATGTCAGTTCTTCTCACAAACCACATAAGGATCCACCAGTGTCATTGCATGTCTGTTCTTCTCATGAAGCACACCCAGTGTCATTGCATGTGTGTTCTTCTCATGAACCACACATGGATACACCAGTGTCATTGCATGCGTGTTCTTTTCATGAACCACAACTAGAGTCATTGCATGTGTGTTCTTCTTCACAAACCACAGATGGATCCACCAGTGTCATTACATGTGTGTTCTTTTCATGAACCACAGCTAGAGTCATTGCATGTGTGTTCTTCTAAACAAACCATTTAAGGATCCACCAGTACCATTGCATGTCTGTTCTTTTCATGAACCACACCTAGTGTCATTGCATGTCCGTTCCTCTAAACAAACCACACATGGATCCACCTAGTGTGATTGCATGTCTATTCTTTTCACAAACCACACATGGATCCACCAGTGCCATTGCATGTGTGTTCTTTTCATGAACCACAGCTAGAGTCATTGCATGTGTGTTCTTCTAAACAAACCACACATGGATCCACCTAGTGTGATTGCATGTCTGTTCTTTTCACAAACCACACATGGATCCACCAGTGTCATTGCATGTGTGTTCTTTTCATGAACCACAGCTAGAGTAATTGCATGTCTGTTCTTTCCACAAACCACACATGGATCTGTAGGGTTTCGTAGCATGGAAAACAAAAAATTTCTACCGCATACAAACAAACAAGCCAAGATCTATCTACTAGATTGTAGCAACGAGTCGATGGAATAACTCACCCTCGAAGATTCCAAAGTGTTTAACGAGAGCAGATTCTCGTGGGTGATGTAGTCGTACTCTTTCCGATCTCAAGATCGCGTAGACGATCCTTCCGGCGCCGCGTTCCGGCAGCGCTCCCGCAGTCGGTCACACGTTCGGTACTCGACGAAGACCTTCCTCTCCCTTGTTCCAGCAGGCAGCGGAGGTTGTAGCACTCTCCTTGCGATTCCGGCAGCACAACGGCGTGGTACCGGAAGTAGAGGGAAGATCTCGCAGGGCTTCGCCTTAAGCCGGAGCGAGTATGGTGGAGTATGAGAGGGCTCCTCGACGATCTAGGTTTTAGATACACCAAGGAGGAGGTGCTAGAGCCGGCGGCTAGGGTTTGGGGCACCCCAAGTCGGCGGCTAGGGCAACCCTGGGAGGTGGCGGCAGCAGCAGGAGGTGGTGGCGCCAATCTAGGGTTTTGGAGGAGAGGTACTTGTGTGCTAGGAGGGGCAGCCCTGCCCCTCCCTTTATAGGTGGGAGGCGCGGCCAAGGGGAGGGGAGTCCCTCCCCAACTCGGCTTGGAGGTGGGCCTGCGGTTGGAGGAGGGAATCCCTCCCCAACTCGGTTTCCCACTCCTCCTCCTCTTTCCAAAACTTGCCGTTCGACTTTCAAACTAGCCGTTTGACTTTTCAAATTAGGATTTAAATAAACCCTTTATTTTGGACAGCAAAGACACCTAGTACATGATGCAATCATTCCAACTTACAATGACACATTCATGTACCCTTCCCCCTCCGGAGTGCCGGACATTCCAGAACCTTCTAGAATGTTCTCGATGAAAACATCAGAACCATTCCCCAACTCCGAAACGGGACTTTCCTTATATGAATCTTATTCTCCGGACCATTCCGGATCTCCTCGTGATATCCCGAATCCCATTCGAGACTCCGAACAACATTCGGACTCTTTATCATCATTCCATAACTACTCAAACAACGTCGAATCCTTAAGTGTGTCTCCCTACGGTTCGTGAATTATGCGGACATGATCGAGACACTTCTCCGACCAATAACCAATAGAGGAATCTGGAAATTCATATGGCTCCCACACATTTCTACGATTACTTTGCGATCGAATGAACCACTTACATACAATATCAATTTCCCTTTGTCTCACGATAGTTTACTTATCCGAGGTTATGATCGTCGGTATCTCTGCATACCTAGTTCAACCTCGTTACTGATAAGTACTCTTTTCTCGTTCCCGTGATATGTGATCCCTTGTGAGACAGTCACATGCTTGCAAGCTAATTGGATGACATTTCACCGAGAGGGCCCAGAGTATATCTATCCGTCATATGGATGGACAAATCCCACTCTTGATCCATGTGTTTCAACCAATACTTTCTGAACACTCAATGACACCTTTATAGCCACCCAGTTACGGTGTGGTGTTTGATGTCATCAAAGCATCCATCCGGCAAAGGTGATATGCATGATCTCATGGTCGAAGGAATTAGATAACTATGTATCAGAAAGCATATAGCAATTGAACTATTAAAATGACTTGATCTTTATGCTACGCTTATCTATAGGAGTATGTCCACCATATCATTCTCCTAACGATATGATCTTGTTGTTAATAACATCTCAATGTTCATGATAGGGAAACCACAATCATCTATTAACCAACGAGCTAGTATTATATAGAGGCTTTACTAGGGACTTCAAATTAAGTTTACAAATCACACAAGTATTAATGTTTCCTTGTTAATACTATTATAGCATGAATGTAAACATTTATCATAAACACAAAGATATAATAATAACTATATTTATTATTGCCTCTAGGGCATATCTCCAACAGGATCCCACTTGCACTAGAGTCATCTAATCTAGATTACATGGTAATATACCGAACACCCATGGCAGTTTGGTGCTGGTCATGTTTTGCCCTCGGGAGAGGTTTAGTCAACGGATCCGCCACATTCAGATCTGTGTGTACTTTGCAAATCTTTATATCCCCATCTTGGATATGTTCTCGAATAGCGTGAAAACGTAGCTTGATGTGCTTCAGCTTCTTGTGTGACCTTGGTTCTTTGCGCATTGGCTATGGCGCCCATGTTATCACAGTAGATAGACATTGGGTCCAACGCACTAGGAACCACACTCAGCTCTGTAATGAACGCTTTCATCCATATCGCTTCTTGTGAAGCCTCCGAAGCAGCCATGTATTCCGATTCAGTTGAAGATCTCGCCACAACGCTTTGCTTTGCACTCCTCCAGCTAACTGCTGCACCATTCAAAATAAATACGTATCCAGATTGTGATTTAGAATCATCCGGATCGGTGTTCCAACTAGCGTCGGTGTAACCATTAACAACGAGTTGTTCATCACCTCCATAAGAAAGAACCATATCCTTAGTTCTTCTCAAGTACTTAAGGATGTTTTTGACCGTTGTCCAATGATCCACTCCTGGATCACTTTGGTATCTGCTAGTCAAACTAACAACATATGCAATGTCGGGTCTAGTACATAGCATGGCATACGTTAGAGATCCTATGGCTGAGGCATAGGGAGTCTTACTCATCCTTTCTCTATCTTCTGCCGATGTCGGACTTTGAGTTTTACTCAAGGTCGTATTGGGCAACATGGGCAAGAACCCTTTCTTGCTATCTTCCATTCCAAACCTCTTTAGAACTTTGTCCAAATATGTACTTTGTGACAATGATATTTGGCGTTTTGATCTATCTCTATAAATCTTTATGCCTAATATGTAAGCTGCTTCGCCAAGATCCTTCATTGAAAAACTATTATTCAAATATTCTTTGACACTATTAAGAAGGTCTACATCATTCCCAATCAACAATATGTCATCCACATATTGTATTAAGAATGCTACAGAGCTCCCACTCACTTTCTTGTAAATACAAACTTCTCCATAAGTTTGTAAAAAACCAAAACTTTTGATTACCTTATCAAAACGTTGATTCCAACTTCGGGATGCTTGCTTCAATCCATAGATGGACCGTTGAAGTTTGCATACCTTGTTAGCATCTTTAGGATCGACAAAACCTTTGGGTTACATCATATACAACTCTTCATCAATGTCAGCATTGAGGAATGCTGTTTTGACATCCATCTGCCATATCTCATAATCGTAATATGCAACGATTGCTAACATAATCCTTACAGACTTTAGCTTCGCTACTGGTGAGAAAGTCTCATCGTAGTCAACTCCTTGAATTTGTCAAAACCCTTTTGCGACAAGTCGAGCTTTATAGACAGTTACATTACCATCAGCATCTGTTTTCTTCTTGAAGATCCATTTGTTCTCGACAGCCTTCCGGCCATCCGGTAAGTCCACCAAAGTCCATACTTGGTTTTCGTACATGGATCCAATCTCGGATTTCATGGCTTCCTGCCATTTATTGGAATCTGGGGTCATCATTGCTTCCTCATATGTCTCAGGGTCATCGGTGTTGTCCACCAACATGACACTCATAACGGGATCATACCAATCTGGAGTGGTACGAGTTCTCGTTGACCTGCGAGGCTCTGTAGCAACTTCGACCGAAGTTTCATGATCATCATCATTAGCTTCCTCTCTAATTGGTGCAGGCACCACAGGAACTTCTTCCGACGCTGCGCTACTCGCAATTTCGAGAGAAGGTTCGACAACCTCGTCGAGTTCTACTTTCCTTCCAGTAAATTCTTTCGAGAGAAATTCCTTCTCTAGAAAGGATCCATTCTTGGCAACGAAGATTTTGCCTTCGGATCTATGATAGAAAGTATACCCAATAGTTTCCTTCGGGTATCCTATGAAGACGCATTTTTCCGCTTTGGATTGAAGCTTGTCCGGCTGCAACTTCTTTACATAGGCTTCGCATCCCCAAACTTTAAGGAACGACAATTTAGGTTTCTTCCCAAACCATAATTCATACGGTGTCGTTTTAATGGATTTAGACGGTGCCCTATTTAAAGTGAATGCGGTTGTTTCTAATGCATAACCCCAAAATGATAGCGGCAAATCTGTAAGTGACATCATAGAACGAACCATATCTAAGAGAGTTCGATTACGACGTTCAGACACACCATTACGCTGTGGTGTTCCCGGCGGTGTCAATTGTGAAATTATTCCGCATTTCTTCAAATGCCCGCCAAACTCGTAACTTAGATATTCACCTCCACGATCAGAACGTAGAAATTTAATCTTCTTGTTACGTTGATTCTCTCCCTCACTTTGAAACTCCTTAAACTTCTCGAAAGTTTTGGACTTATGTTTCATGAAATAGATATACCCATATCTACTCAAGTCATCCGTGAAGGTAAGAACATAACAATAACCACCGCGCGATGCTACACTCATTGGACCACACACATCGGTATGTATGATTTCCAATAAGTCCGTAGCTCGCTCCATCATACCAGAAAATGGAGTCTTAGTCATTTTGCCCATCAGACATGCTTCGCATCTTTCAAGTGATTCAAAATCAAGTGATTCAAGAAGTCCATCGGAATGGAGTTTCTTCATACGCTTCACTCCAATGTGACCAAGACGACAGTGCCACATATAGGTCGAGTTATCGCTTGATTTCAAACGTTTAGCTTCAATGTTATTAATATGTGTATTTCCACCATCGAGATTCAACAAGAATAGACCATCTATCAAAGGTGCATGTGCATAAAACATATTACTCATATAAATCGAACAACCATTATTCTCGGATTTAAACAAGTAACCATCTCGCAATAAACAAGATCCCGATATAATGTTCATGCTCAACGCAGGCACCAAATAACAATTATTTAAGTATAAAACTAATCCCGATGGTAGATGAAGGGGTAGCGTGCCGACCGCGATCACATCAACCTTTGATCCGTTTCCTACGCGCATCGTCACCTCGTTCTTCACTAGCTTCCGTTTATTCTGCAGCTCCTGTTTCAAGTTACAAATATGAGCAACCGAACCAGTATCAAATACCCAGGCACTACTACGAATACTAGTGAGATACACATCAATAACATGTATATCAGATATACCTTTCTTCTTGATGTTGCCGTTCTTCAAATCTGCCAAGTACTTTGGGCAATTCCGCTTCCAGTGACCTTCTCCTTTGCAGTAAAAGCACTCAGTATCAGGCTTGGGTCCAGCCTTGGTCTTCTTCGTCGGTGTGGCAACTTTCTTGCCACCCTTCTTGAAGTGTCCCTTCTGCTTAGACTTGCCTTTCTTGAATTTGGTGGTCTTATTGACCAACAACACTTGGTGCTCTTTCTTGATCTCCACTTCTGCAGACTTTAACATAGCAAACAGTTCTGGCAACTGCTTGTTCATGTTCTGCATGTTGTAGTTCATCACAAAGTTCTTGTAACTTGGTGGTAGTGATTGGAGGACACGGTAAATCCCCAAAACATTAGGAATCACTATACCCAAGCTTTGAAGTTTGTTTGCGTGCCCAGACATCTTAAGCACATGCTCACTGACGGAGCTGCCCTCTTCCATCTTGCAGTTAAAGAACTTTTCAGAAGCCTCATAACTCTTAATCGCCGCGTGAGTCTCAAAGATCAATTTGAGATCACAGACAATATCATGTGGGTCTGAATTCTCAAACCTTTTCTGAAGCTCCGATTCTAAACCATACAAGATAGCACACTGAACTATGGAGTACTAATTCTTCCGAGCAAGGTAAACATTCTTTACTTCATCGGTAGCATCAGCTGCAGGTGGGTCACCCAGCGGTGCATCCAGCACATAGGTCAAATTACCAGCTATGAGGACAATCCTCAAATTGCGGAACCAATCCGCGAAGTTGCTTCCATTGTTTTTCAACTTTTATTTCTCTAGGAACGCATTAAAATTGATGGTAGGGGCTGCCATTGATCTACAACATATTTGCAATAGTTTAGACTAAGTTTATGACAAATTGAGTTCAAATTAATAATAAAGTTTAATCTAGGTGAACTCCCACTCAAAACAACATCCCTCACATTGTTTTAGTGATCACACGAACCAAATCCACTATATCAAAACCGATCATCACGAGAGTTGATATAGTTTCAATGGCGAACAATCGACATGTTCATCATATCTACTATATGATTCATGTTTTACCTTTCGGTGATTCGTGTTCCTGAGACCATGTCTGTACATGCTAGGCTCGTCAAGATCAAACCTTAGCTACCGCATAAGCAAATCTGGCTTGCTTACGTTGTATTCACTCGCGGAATCTAACACACCCGATCATCACGTGGTGCTTCGAAACAACAAGCTTTAGCAACGGTGCATACTAAGGGTGAACACTTTAGAACTTGAAATTTATGTGCATGAGGGATCATCTTATAATGCTACCGTCGTCTACTAAGCAATACAAGATGCATAAAGGATTAACATCACATGCAATTCATAATATGTGATATGATATGGCCTTTCTTCTTTGTGCTTCCGATCTCCATCTTCAAGCACGAACATGATCTCCATCATCACCAGTATAGCATCAAGGTCAATGACGCTTCTTCATGGTTGTCGTCCACCGGCTTCAACTATTACAACTACTTTGAATAGACACGCGGGTCTTAACATAAATTAAAGACAACCATATGGCTCCTGCCGGTTGCCAACTTACAATAAGGAACATTGCATACATCAAATATAATCACAATCATGGCCATATCACATCACTGCACACCCCTGCAAAACAAAGTTAGACGCCTCTACTTTCTTTGCATTTTTTACGTGGTTTGGGGCTTTCAATAAGTGTCGTTCTAACTTACGAACAAGAACCACAACATTGATACTAGTATTGTTAATCACCCGTTGTAAATTGGATCTCCACTATGCTGGGAGAAACAGGCACCCGCAAAGCCACTTATGCAATACGAGTTGCATGTCAAGCGTGGAGCAAGTCTCATGAACGATGTCATGTAAGGTTAGCCCGGGCCGCTTCATCCCAACATCCCGCAAGATGCAAAGTACACAAGAAGCAATCGACAATAAAAGCATCAATGCCCACAATGACCATTGTGTTCTACTCGTGCAACAAATCTACATATAGACACGACTCTGATACCACTGTAGGGTTTCGTAGCATGGAAAACAAAAATTTTCTACCGCATACAAACAAACAAGCCAAGATCTATCTACTAGATTGTAGCAACGAGTCGATGGAATAACTCACCCTCGAAGATTCCAAAGTGTTTAACGAGAGCAGATTCTCGTGGGTGATGTAGTCGTACTCTTTCCGATCTCAAGATCGCGTAGACGATCCTTCCGGCGCCGCGTTCCGGCAGCGCTCCCGCAGTCGGTCACACGTTCGGTACTCGACGAAGACCTTCCTCTCCCTTGTTCCAGTAGGCAGCAGAGGTTGTAGCACTCTCCTCGTGATTCCGGCAGCACAACGGCGTGGTACCAGAAGTAGAGGGAAGATCTCGCAGGGCTTCGCCTTAAGCCGGAGCGAGTATGGTGGAGTATGAGAGGGCTCCTCGGCGATCTAGGTTTTAGATACACCAAGGAGGAGGTGCTAGAGCCGGCGGCTAGGGTTTCGGGCACCCCAAGTCGGCGGCTAGGGCAACCCTGGGAGGTGGCGGCAGCAGCAGGAGGTGGTGGCGCCAATCTAGGGTTTTGGAGGAGAGGTACTTGTGTGCTAGGAGGGGCAGCCCTGCCCCTCCCTTTATAGGTGGGAGGCGCGGCCAAGGGGAGGGGAGTCCCTCCCCAACTCGGCTTGGAGGTGGGCCGGCGGTTGGAGGAGGGAATCCCTCCCCAACTCGGTTTCCCACTCCTCCTCCTCTTTCCAAAACATGCCGTTTGACTTTCAAACTAGCCGTTTGACTTTTCAAATTAGGATTTAAATAAACCCTTTATTTTGGACAGCAAAGACACCTAGTACATGATGCAATCATTCCAACTTACAATGACACATTCATGTACCCTTCCCCCTCCGGAGTGCCGGACATTTCGGAACCTTCTAGAATGTTGCCGATGAAAACATCGGAACCATTCCCCAACTCCGAAACGGGACTTTCCTTATATGAATCTTATTCTCCGGACCATTCCGGATCTCCTCGTGATATCCCGAATCCCATTCAAGACTCCGAACAACATTCAGACTCTTTCTCATCATTCCATAACTACTCAAACAACGTCGAATCCTTAAGTGTGTCTCCCTACGGTTCGTGAATTATGCGGACATGATCGAGACACTTCTCCGACCAATAACCAATAGAGGAATCTGGAAATTCATATGGCTCCCACACATTTCTACGATTACTTTGCGATCGAATGAACCACTTACATACGATATCAATTTCCCTTTGTCTCACGATAGTTTACTTATCCGAGGTTATGATCGTCGGTATCTCTGCATACCTAGTTCAACCTCGTTACTGATAAGTACTCTTTTCTTGTTCCTGTGATATGTGATCCCTTGTGAGCCAGTCACATGCTTGCAAGCTAATTGGATGACATTTCACCGAGAGGGCCCAGAGTATATCTATCCGTCATATGGATGGACAAATCCCACTCTTGATCCATGTGTTTCAACCAATACTTTCTGAACACTCAATGACACCTTTATAGCCACCCATTTACGGTGTGGTGTTTGATGTCATCAAAGCATCCATCCGGCAAAGGTGATATGCATGATCTCATGGTCGAAGGAATTAGATAACTATGTATCAGAAAGCATATAGCAATTGAACTATTAAAATGACTTGATCTTTATGCTACGCTTATCTATAGGAGTACGTCCACCATATCATTCTCCTAACGATATGATCTTGTTGTTAATAACATCTCAATGTTCATGATAGGGAAACCACAATCATCTATTAACCAACAAGCTAGTATTATACAGAGGCTTTACTAGGGACTTCAAATTAAGTTTACAAATCACACAAGTATTAATGTTTCCTTGTTAATACTATTATAGCATGAATGTAAACATTTATCATAAACACAAAGATATAATAATAACTATATTTATTATTGCCTCTAGGGCATATCTCCAACAGGATCCACCTACTATTATTGCATGTCCATTCTTTTCACAAACCACACATGGATCCACCAGTTTCATTGCATGTGTGTTCTTCTCATGAACCACACCCAGTGTCATTGCATGTCTGTTCTTCTCACAAACCACATAAGGATCCACCATTGTCATTGGATGCGTGTTCTTTCCACAAACCACACATGGATCCACCCAGTATCATTGCATGTCACTTCTTCTCATGAACCACCCCTAGTGTCATTGCGTGTGTGTTCTTCTCACAAACCACACATGGATCCACCAGTGTCATTGCATGTGTGTTCTTTTTTGAACCACAGCTAGAGTTATTACATGTCTGTTCTTTCCACAAACCACACATGGATCCACCAGTGTCCTTGCATGTCTGTTCTTTTCATGAACCACAGATAGAGTCATTGCATGCCAGTTCTTCTCACAAACCACATAAGGATCCACCAGTGTCATTGCATGTCTGTTCTTCTCATGAAACACACATGGATACACCAGTGTCATTGCATGTGTGTTCTTTTCATGAACCACAGCTAGAGTCATTGCATGTGTGTTCGTCTAAACAAACCACACATGGATCCACCAGTGTCATTGCATTTGTGTTCTTTTCTTGAACCACAACTAGCATCATTGCATGTGTGTTCTTCTAAACAAACCACATAAGGATCCACCAGTGTCATTGCATGTCTGTTCTTTTCATGAACCACACCAAGTGTCATTGCATCTCTGTTCCTGTAAACAAACCACACATAAGGATCCACCAGTGTCATTGCATGTCTGTTCTTTTCACAAACCACACATGGATCCACCAGTGTCATTGCATGTGTGTTCTTTTCATGAACCACAGCTAGAGTCATTGCATGTGTGTTCTTTCCACAAACCACATATGGATCAACCATTGTCATTGCGTGTCTGTTCTTTTCATGAACCACAACTAGAGTCATTGCATGTCAGTTCTTCTCACAAAGCACATAAGGATCCACCATTGTCATTGCATGTCTGTTCTTCTCATGAACCACACCCAGTGTCATTGCATGTGTGTTCTTCTCATGAACCACACATGGATACACCAGTGTCATTGCATGTGTGTTCTGTTCATGACCCACACCCAGTGTCATTGCATGTCTGTTCTTATAAACAAACCATGCATGGATCCACCAGTGTCATTGCATGTGTGCCTTTTCATGAACCCCAGCTAGAGTCCTTGCATGTGTGTTCTTCTAAACAAACCACATAAGGATCCACCAGTGTCATTGCATGTCTGTTCTTTTCATGAACAACACCTAGTGTCATTGCATGTCTGTTACTGTAAACAAACCAAACATGGATCCACCAGTGTCATTGCATGTCTGTTCTTTTCCTGAACCACAGCTAGAGACATTGCATGTGTGTTCTTCTAAACAAACCACACATGGATCCACCTAGTGTGATTGCATGTCTGTTCTTTTCACAAACCACACATGGATCCACCAGTGTCATTGCATGTGTGTTCTTCTCATGAACCACAACCAGTGTCATTGCATGTATGTTCTTCTCACAAACCACATAAGGATCAACCAGTGTCATTGCATGTGTGTTCTTCTCATGAACCACACATGGATCCACCAGTGTCATTGCATGTATGTTCTTTTCATGAACCACAGCTAGAGTCATTGCATGTCTGTTCTTACCACAAACCACATATGGATCCACCATTGTCATTGCATGTCTGTTCTTTTATTGAACCACATCTAGAGTCATTGCAGGTCAGTTCTTCTCACAAACCACATAAGGATCCACCAGTGTCATTGCATGTCTGTTCTTCTCATGAACCACACCCAGTGTCATTGCATGTGTGTTCTTCTCATGGACCACACATGGATACACCAGTGTCATTGCATGCATGTTCTTTTCATGAACCACACCCAGTGTCATTGCATGTCTGTTCTTCTAAACAAACCACACATGGATCCACCAGTGTCATTGCATGTGTGTTCTTTTCATGAACCACAACTGGAGTCATTGCATATGTGTTCTTCTAAACAAACCGCAGAAGGATCCACTAGTGGCATTGCATGTCTGTACTTTTCATGAACCACACCCAGTGTCATTGCATTTTTGTTCCTCTAAACAAACCACACATGGATCCACCTAGTGTGATACATGTCTGTTCTTTTCACAAACCACACATGGATCCACCAGTGTCATTGCATGTGTGTTCTTTTCATGAACCATAGCTAGAGTCATTGCATATGTGTTTTTCTAAACAAACCACACATGGATCCACCTAGTGTGATTGCATGTCTGTTCTTTTCACAAACCACACATGGAACCACCAGTGTTATTGCATGTGTGTTCTTTTCATGAACCACAGCTAGAGTCATTGCATGTCTGTTCTTTCCACAAACCACACATGGATCCACCTAGTGTGATTGCATGTCTGTTCTTTTCACAAACCACACATGGATCCACCAGTGTCATTGAATGTGTGTTCTTCTCATGAACCACAGCCAGTGTCATTACATGTCTATTCTTCTCACAAACCACATAAGGATCCACCAGTGTCATTGGATGTGTGTTCTTCTCATGAACCACACATGGATCCACCAGTGTCATTGCATGTCTGTTCTTTTCATGAACCACAGCTAGAGTCATTGAATGTCTGTTCTTTCCACAAACCACATATGGATCCACCATTGTCATTGCATGTATGTTCTTTTCATGAACCACAGCTAGAGTCATTGCATGTCAGTTCTTCTCACAAACCACATAAGGATCCACCAGTGTCATTGCATGTCTGTTCTTCTCATGAACCACACCTAGTGTCATTGCATGTGTGTTCTTCTCATGAACCACACATGGATACACTAGATTCATTGCATGTGTGTTCTTTTCATGAACCATAAAAGGATCCACCAGTGTCATTGGATGTGTGTTCTTCTCATGAACCACACATGGATCCACCTGTGTCATTACATGTCTGTTCTTTTCATGAACCACAGCTAGAGTCATTGCATGTCTGTTCTTTCGACAAACCACATATGGATCCACCATTGACATTGGATGTTTGTTCTTTTCATGAACCACAACTAGAGTGATTGCATGTCAGTTCTTCTATCAAACCACATAAGGATCCACCAGTGTCATTGCATGTCTGTTCTTCTCATGAACCACACCCAGTGTCATTGGATGTGTGTTCTTTTAATGAACCACAACTAGAGTCATTGCATGTCAGTTCTTCTCACAAACCACATAAGGATCCACCAGTGTCATTGCATGTGTGTTCTTTTCATGAACCACATATGGATCCACCAGTGTCATTGCATGTGTGTTCTTTTCATGAACCACAGCTAGAATCATTGCGTGTGTGTTCTTCTAAACAAACCACATAAGGATCCACCAGTGTCATTAGATGTGTGTTCTTCTCATGAACCACACCCAGTGTCATTGCATGTGTGTTCTTCTGATGAACCAGACATGGATCCACCAGTGCCATTGCATGTATGTTCTTTTCATGAACCACAGCTAGAGTCATTGCATGTGTGTTCTTCTAAACAAACCACATAAGTATCCACCAGTGTCGTTGCATGTGTCTTCTTTTCATGAACCACGGCTAGAGTCATTGCTTGTGTGTTCTTCTAAACAAACCACATAAGGATCCACCAGTATCATTGCATGTTTGTTCTTTTCATGAACCACACCTAGTGTCATTGCATGTCTGTTCCTCTAAACAAACCACACATGGATCCACCTATGTGTTCTTTTCATGAACCACAGCTAGAGTCAGTGGATGTGTGTTCTTTTCACAAACCACATATGGATCCACCATTGTCATTGCATGTCTATTCTTTTCATGAACCACAGGTAGAGTCATTGCATGTCAGTTCTTCTCAAAAACCACATAAGGATCCACCAGTGTCATTGCATGTCTGTTCTTCTCATGAACCCCACCCAGTGTCATTGCATGTGTGTTCTTCTCATGAACCACACATGGATACACCAGTGTCATTGCGTGTGTGTTCTTTTCATGAACGATACCTAGTTTCATTGCATGTCTGTTATTCTAAACAAACCACACACGAATCAACCAGTGTCATTGCATGTGTGTTCTTTTCATGAACCACAACTAGAGTCATTGCATGCCTGTTCTTCTAAACAAACCACATAAGGATCCACCAGTGTCATTGCATGTCTGGTCTTTTCATGAACCACACCTAGTGTCATTGCATGTATGTTCCTCTAAACAAACCACACATGGATCCACCAGTGTCATTGCATGTGTGTTCTTTTCATGAACCACAGCTAGAGTCATTGCATGTGTGTTCTTCTAAACAAACCACACATGGATCCACCTAGTGTGATTGCATGTCTGTTCTTTTGACAAACCATACAAGGATCCACTAGTGTCATTGCATGTGTGTTCTTTTCATGAACCACAGCTAGAGTCATTGCATGTATGTTCTTCTCAGAAACCACATAAGGATCAACCAGTGTCATTGGATGTGTGTTCTTCTCATGAACCACACATGGATCCACCAGTCTCATTGCATGTATGTTCTTTTCATGAACCACAGCTACAGTCATTGCATGTCTGTTCTTACCACAAACCACATATGGATCCACCATTGTCATTGCATGTCTGTTCTTTTATTGAACCACAGCTAGAGTCATTGCATGTCAGTTCTTCTCACAAACCACATAAGGATCCACCAGTGTCATTGCATGTCTGTTCTTCTCATGAACCACACCCAGTGTCATTGCATGTGTGTTCTTATCATGAACCACACATGGATACACCAGTGTCATTGCATGCGTGTTCTTTTCATGAACCACACCCAGTGTCATTGCATGTCTGTTCTTCTAAACAAACCACACATGGATCCACTAGTGTCATTGCATGTGTGTTCTTTTCATGAACCACAACTGGAGTCATTGCATGTGTGTTCTTCTAAACGAACCGCGTAAGGATCCACTAGTGTCATTGCATGTCTGTACTTCTCATGAACCACACCCAGTGTCATTGCATTTTTGTTCCTCTAAACAAACCACACATGGATCCACCTAGTGTGATACATGTCTGTTCTTTTCACAAACCACACATGGATCCACCAGTGTCATTGCATGTGTGTTCTTTTCATGAACCACAACTAGAGTCATTGCATATGTGTTTTTCTAAACAAACCACACATGGATCCACCTAGTGTGATTGCATGTCTGTTCTTTTCACAAACCACACATGGAACCACTAGTGTTATTGCATGTGTGTTCTTTTCATGAACCACAGCTAGAGTCATTGCATGTCTGTTCTTTCCACAAACCACACATGGATCCACCTAGTGTGATTGCATGTCTGTTCTTTTCACAAACCACACATGGATCCACCAGTGTCATTGAATGTGTGTTCTTCTCATGAACCACAGCCCGTGTCATTGCATGTCTATTCTTCTCACAAACCACATAAGGATCCACCAGTGTCATTGGATGTGTGTTCTTCTCATGAACCACACATGGATCCACCAGTGTCATTGCATGTCTGTTCTTTTCATGAACCACAGCTAGAGTCGTTGCATGTATGTTCTTTCCACAAACCACATATGGATCCACCATTGTCATTGCATGTCTGTTCTTTTCATGAACCACAGCTAGAGTCATTGCATGTCAGTTCTTCTCACAAACCACATAAGGATCCACCAGTGTCATTGCATGTTTGTTCTTCTCATGAACCACACCTAGTGTCATTGCATGTGTGTTCTTCTCATGAACCACACATGGATACACCAGTGTCATTGCGTGTCTGTTCTTTTCATGAACCATACCCAATTTCATTGCATGTCTATATTCTAAACAAACCACACACGAATCAACTAGTGTCATTGCATGTGTGTTCTTTTCATGAACCACAACTAGAGTCATTGCATGTGTGTTCTTCTAAACAAACCACATAAGGATCCACCAGTGTCATTGCATGTCTGGTCTTTTCATGAATCACACCTAGTGTCGTTGCATGTATGTTCCTCTAAGCAAACCACACATGGATCCACCAGTGTCATTGCATGTGTGTTCTTTTCATGAACCATAGCTAGAGTCATTGCATGTGTGTTCTTCTAAACAAACCACACATGGATCCACCTAGTGTGATTGCATGTCTGTTGTTTTGACAAACCATACAAGGATCCACCAGTGTCATTGCATGTGTGTTCTTTTCATGAACCACAGCTAGAGTCATTGCATGTATGTTCTTTCCACAAACCACACATGGATCCACCTAGTGTAATTGCATGTCTGTTCTTCTCACAAACCACATAAGGATCAACCAGTGTCATTGGATGTGTGTTCTTCTCATGAACCACACATGGATCCACAAGTGTCATTGCATGTCCGCTATTTTCATGAACCACAACTAGAGTCTTTGCATGTCTATTCTTTCCATAAACCACATATGGATCCACCATTGTCATTCCATGTCTGTTCTTTTCATGAACCACAACTAGAGTCATTGCATGTCAGTTCTTCTCACAAACAACATAAGGATCCACCAGTGTCATTGCATGTATGTTCTTCTCATGAACCACACCCAGTGTCATTGCATGTGTGTTCTTCTCATGAACCACACATGGATACACTAGTGTCATTGCATGTCTGTTCTTCTCATGAACCAAACCCAGTGTCATTGCATGTCTGTTCTTTTCACAAACCACATAAGGATCCACCAGTGTCATTGGATGTGTGTTCTTCTCATGAACCACACTTGGATCCACCAGTGTCATTGCATGTCTGTTATTTTCATGAACCACAGCTACAGTCATTGCATGTCTGTTCTTTCCACAAACCACATATGGATCCACTAGTGTCATTGCATGTATGTTCTTTTCATGAACCACAGTGTCATTGGATGTGTGTTCTTTTCATGAACCACCCCCAGTGCCATTGGATGTGTGTTCTTTTCATGAACCACACCCAGTGTCATTGGATGTGTGTTCTTATCAAAAACCACACATGGATCCACTAGTGTCATTGCATGTGTGTTCTTTTCATGAACCACACATGGATCCACCCAGTGTGATTGCATGTCTGTTCTTTTCACAAACCACATATGGATCCACCAGTGTCATTGCATGTCTATTCTTTTCATGAACCACACCCAATGTCATTGCATGTCTGTTCCTCTCATAAACCACATATGGGTCCTAACCTTAGGAGAGCCCTAACCTTAGCCCCCCAATGGGTGGCCGTTAGACCGAGTCCTCCAGAAGGCACACCCTAACACAGTTGTTCTGCTTGACGATTGTTACATACTGTTTGATCGGTGCGCTTGGACGGTTGGGATGGTCTTCGTGAGAGCGATCCGCGAGTAGGTTGTACTGCGGCATGATTAGCCACGCTTGCTCTGGACAAACTGGTAACACCAGGCGCTCCCCTGTTGCGAGTGTCATGACTCATGAGTTTCGTGGGCCATATCCCAGTGTCACGTCCCCATTACTTATCTTTGTCCCCGTACTTCTCTTCCTTCCCCTCGAAGCCACTTTCCCCACTTCACTCCCATCCTGCTGTAGCCGCAAGCCGACGGAGCCTCCATCCCACTCCCCTCTCCGGCAGCCACCCTCTCCCCTCTCGCCATGGGTTCAAGGGGAGACAGCGAGGAAACGCGTTGTGATGACAGGGTCGGTGATTTCGATGTGAGTCGTCTCATCTCTATCTCTATTATCTGTGGCCAGTTATCTATTTTTTGAGCTAGATCTACTCTGTTTACTCATGCGCGTATGATGTGGTTGGCCAACCAGACGATGTATGACTCCGACTATCACGGTTTAGTGGATGAAGACAGTCCTCTGCTATGTAAACATGGACATGTGCCCGCTAAATCTGTAGCGGTCAAAGGACGAAATGCAGGCAGGAGGTTTCTACGATGTCAAGGACATCGTGCAATGATGCAAGGCGGAAGTTGCGGTGTTGTCAAATGGGTAGACCCAGAGTGGCCCAAATCGATGCAGAAAACGCTGGACAAACTATGGGATATGACTGTTGAGTTGAAAGAATCCGTAGTCAGCTCACTTCTTGACAGTGTTGAGATGAAGCTATGGGACCCAGTTGACACGACCAAGCTTAACCGATATCTCAGGAGGGTGCAAGACAAGGTTAGCAAAGTCGAGAAGGAGAGGGACGTGGCATTGGCCCTGAAGGCTAAAGCAGAGCAAGAACTAACTCAAGAAAGGAATGGTCTTCACCAGTCCAAAGTCCTGCAGTTCACAACTACGAGTATTGACAAGTGCATGAGGAAAAATACAGAGAAACAATTGAAGCTGTGCAAGGAAGATGCTAAAAGGAAGGAGCAGACGAATCGATCCTTGCTCTCGCAGGAAGATGCGCATCAGGATAACATTAGGAAGATCAAGGAGATGTGTGATAACTAGTTCCATTTAGCTTGAGCTCCGTGCCTTTTTAAGTTGTAATAGTAGTACTTGTTGACCTAGCGGTCTGAACTAGTGGTCCCGGAGTCCTGGGAGGAAAAAAATTGCTCTCCCGTTAGTCTGTCTTAACCCTGCATCACTTCCTTTTGTTTGATCATGGTGGTATTCTAACATTGGTGGTTTGTTTAAACGTAATCTACGTGGATTGTGCCGCATGCAAATGGCACAACCACAAATTATAAAGTGGAAGCACGTACACCGGGTTAATGGAGATCCGGGAGCTTCGCCAGACGCAGGGGATGCATGAGAAGGGAGGCGGTGAGATAGACGGGCTCAAGCGTCTAGGCATTATCGGTTGCCATTGTTGTTTATGTTGCCACGTCGTTGTGCAGCATCTGAAATAAGTTGCTGCTTCGTGGAGTGTGGCAGCTTAAATAATTTATTTCTGTGCCACTTACATTCCGTCGTATTTGGATACCTCTTGCCCCTCAGCAATCATGGAACCGGTGTTGCGTGTTTTTAGATAGCAGTGGCACAATCACAATTTCGGATTCAACTACTGACTCGGGCGTTTCCAAACCCTAAGTCGCGGTACATTTTACTCAGAGAACATGGATAGATTGTTTCGCCCAGCAACGTGCCACACACAGAGCTCCAGAATTTAACATAATTACATATATAGGTTCAAGTTCAACACATTACTATGCATCTTCATTGACAGCAGCCTTCTTTCACAGCCTGGGTGCCAAGCCTTCACGTCCACTGGCTTCTTTATTTCCTGCCTTCTTCCTCCTCCTCGGTGCCAATTTTCTTAGCTTCACGTACTCTGCATCGCTGGGACAATGGGCACCAGAATCGTGTCCAGGATCATCTTTCCACTCGTTTTTAATTTCTTCGGGCAGCAAAATGACTGACCCAGCAGTCATGTTTCTAACCTTGCAGCGCTTCCTGTAAAAGAAACAAGACTGTTGCATAACTGCCTAATATCTATGGAGTAAATAAAACAAAAATTACAATTCAGAACAAACATGTGAACCCCAAGAGACCTTTGCTTACCAGGAGCTAATTGGGTTCGAGCAACGACCCTGTCCAAGAATAGTAGTGTGACTCCTAGTTGCAGCAGATTCCACATACAGTACATCACAATTCAGCTCTAACATGCAAGCCAAAGCATACCTTTTCATCAACCCAATTAGCTGATTGTCACACGTTAGAGGAACCATGATGCCACGTTCATACATGAAGCTGAACTTTGTAGTCTGCTTCGGCCATAATTCATCATGATTACGCAGAGCAGCAACCATACCAGATAAAGTGCAGATCTGCGCAGGCGCTTCTTCCATCCTGATACAATGGTGTCCATGCCACTTGCCCTTAGAGTCGTTGGTACATTGCAAATGTATCTATAATTTTTGATGTTCCATGCTTGGTTTTATCTACTTTCTTGTGTTTTGTCCACACTTTGGAGTACTTTTCATATGATTTCTTGGACTAACCTATTAACAAGAGCCACAATGCCAACTGCCTATTTTCTGCTGTTTTTGGTTCTAGGAAAGTCAGAAAATGAATATTCTCGGAATTGGACGGGACAAAAGCCAAAGTTATTATTTTACTAGGGACACCTGGAGCCAGAATACGAGACGGAGAAGGTCCAGAGGGCGTCCACACCACCTGGCCGCGCGGCCAGGCTTGGCCCGCGCCAGGGGGTGGTGTGGCCAGCCCAGGCACCCCTCGGCCTCTCCTTCCGCCTATATATTGCCTCTGATACGGAAACCCTAAGTACCCGATCAAAATTCCATGAAAGAGTCTATAGCTGCCGTCGTCTCTGTCCCTAGATCGGGAGGGATCTGAAGCTCTTCCCGGCACCCTCCCAGAGAGGGGAATCCACCCTGGAAGCCTTCTTCATCATCATACAAGCCTCCGGTGTGATGCGTGAGTAGTTCATCTCTGGACTACGGGTCCATGTAGTAGCTAGATGGCTGGTTCTCCTCCTTTGTGCTATCATGTTTAGATCTTGTGAGCTCCGTTCATGATCAAGATCATCTATTTGTAATTCTGCATGTTGTGTTTGCGGGGATCCGATGGATATTGATATGCTATTTCAGATTGATTATTGATTCTATCATGTGTTTGTTATTTGTGATCTTGCATGCTTTCCGTTGTTAGTAGTTATCTTGGCCAAGTAGATGCTAGCAACTCCAAGAGTTAGTATTTATGCTCGATAGTGGGTTCATGCCTCTGGTAATCTAGGGAAGTGACAGAAATCTCTAAGGTACTAGATGTGCTGTTGCCGCTAGGGAGAGAACAACAATCCTTTGTTCATAGAACAATCGTATTGTTTACATTACACGCATTTCGTAATGCAATTATCTGTTGCTTGCAACTTAATACTGGAGGGGGTTCATATGATAACCTAAAGGTGGATTATTAGTCATAGATGTAGTTGTATGGCGGTCTATGTATAATGTTGTAATGCCCAATCAAGTCTCAAAGGAGTCAAGATGATTAGTATATGCGTGTATGCTTTCTTGATGTTTGTCAATTGCCCCACTGTAATTTGTTCACCCAACATGTTATTTATCTTAAGGAGAGCCAGCTCTAGTGAACTATGGACCCCTATCCTTTCTTTTACATTCAATCTACAATCAACTGTTTACTGCTTTGTGTTTACTTTCTGCAAACTATTACTTCCTTCCATTCGATACGTTTAATGCTTTGTTTTCAACAAAACCGGTGAGATTGACAACCTCATCGCAAGTTGGGGACAAAGTTCTGTGGTTGTGTTGTGCAGGTCTCCACGTTGCTACTAGCACCGGTAGTGCGCCCTGCCAAGGCTCAGCTAGCAACACCTTTGGGGTGTTTCCTTGCTCCTAATGGATTGATAACCTTGGTTTTGTACTGAGAGAAAACTTGCTGCTGTGCTCATCATACCTTCCTCTTGGGGTTCCCCAACGAGCTCAATATATTTTGGGCCATCAGTCGTACCTGAAGAGGACTACCGTAACCAGGTAAGGGTGGTCCGCGGAGATCCTACTTGACAGAAAACTATGGACAAAATATGTTTGTCAGCGTTGGGCTAACAAACAATTTTAGGTTTGGTAGCCAGCTAGCAGTTATAATTAGTGCGAATAGCAAAGAGAAGGGTAGCTCACCCGCTTGTAGCCAGAACTTCTTCTTCCTTGGTAGTAGGATCTGCCATCCTCCGAGCTGCTCGGCTCGTCGGCGGCGGAGGCGGGCTAGAGCCTCGCAACGACGGCTATGTCATGCACCATTGGAGCTCAGGATCAGCGACTAGGCGCAGAAACTTGGCGCCGGAAGTCAAATGTCCGAACGGATCATCCTGCCTGGAGGGTGGATTCCGACGCCGCCGATGCTAGGGGAAAGGTGGGGATGGATTTGTGAAATTGGTCAACGCATCCAATCCACTTAGTTACTCGATTTGCCTAAGAGGTTGCTGCGTTGGCGCTCGCATCACGGATAGATGACTGACATGAGGGTCCCGACCGTCTACTTCACAGGGTAGTTTAACGGAATGTTTGAATTTGGCAGAGGTGAGATGAGTTTGCCTTGAAATGGCCCCTCTCAGTAGTTGGCGGCCCAACATTTCAAAACGCGGCAATTTCAGGCAACTTAGGTACCGCCATGCGCTGGCCTGCGAACTTTGGTACCGCAGACGAACAACCCCCTTACCACCACCACCTCCCCCACCACCGCTCACAGGAGAAAATGCTCAAGTACTGATGCTACGACCATCGCCAAGGTATGAAAACCTAGAAAGAAGTGAAGTTGTGAATCAAGTTGGGAACCAGAATCATGGAGAGTTATGGCAATGTTGGCCAAGGAGGCCAGAATTAATAGAGAGAGCACCACCAAAGCTATGTCGTCTTTCCAACGGAAGAAACAGATAAGCAAAGCCTCCAAAGGTGCTAGATGGAAGTGAATGCAGTAAGGTCGGCAGTTTCGAAATTCATGTACTGGTCTGACCAAGAAATTACTTGGAGCATCAAGGACCATGTGAAGGTCATGCCGAGTCCAGGGGCATATGCTTTGGTGTTGGACCTGACGTTAATCTGGCCTAACGTAAATGTCAAATTCTCCAAGGTCTCATCGATGACAACAGCGGTATCAATATACTATACCGGGATACAATGCACAAGTTGGCAATAATAGAGAACATGCTTCAGCCGACAAATACCACTTTCCATGGCATTGTGCCAGGATTGTCGTGCGAGCCGATAGGGAAAGTCCAGATAGATGTTTTATTCGGCACAAGGGAGAATTGTCAGATAGAGAACCTATTGTTCGGGGTTGTGGATCTCACCAGTTGTTATCATGCTTTCCTTGGTACGCCGGCATTGGCGAAGTTCATGGCTTATACCCATATAAGCTATCTAACGATGAAGTTTCTAGGACCAAATGGTGTCATCACCATTGTAGGTGATCACAGGCTCTCCATGGAATGTGCCTCGACTAGCTCCTCTCTAGCCAAGTCACTAGTTATCGCTCAAGAGAAGAAGAGGATCCATGATGTTGTGGCATTGGCATAGTTGGCTCAGCTGAATATGCCAGCATTTATTAACCTGCATGGCAGTGTATCTTTCCAAGAGATTAAGGGAACAAAGAAGATTCAGGTGGATGCTGAGTTCCCCGAGCGCACCGTCACAATTGGTGCTAGACTGACCGACAAATAGGAAAGTGAGCTTGTTAGCTTCCTCTATGAGAATCAGGATATCTTTGCATGGTTAACACAGGACCTGCTGGGTATCCCGAGGGAGCTGGCCGAGCACTCTTTATATGCCAGGCCAGATGCAAGGCCGGTTAAGCAACCTCTCCACCACTTCGCCGAAGATTGGAGAAAAGTTATTGGTGATGAGATTGCTCGGCAGCTCACAACCGGGTTTATTATGGAGGTGCTGCATTCAGTTTGGCTATCAAATCTAGTTTTAGTCGAGAATAAAAAGGATGACCCCAATGTTGAAGTGGTGTGGTGAATGTGTATCGATTACACAAATCTAAACAAGGCTTGTCCCAAGGACCCTTTTCCTTTACCTTGTATCGATTAAGTTATCGATTGTACTTCTGGGTGTGAGTTATTATCATTTGGAGATGCGTATCCTGGTTTCCACCAGATAGGCTTGAATCCAGCTGATCAAATAAACACTTCCTTTATTACCCCGCATGAGGATTATAGCTACCATACCAAGCCCTTTGGTTTGAGAAATGCAGGTGCCATGCATCAAAGGTGTATGCAAAAATGTTTGCATGACCAAATTGGCAAGAATGTGCAGGTATATGTCGATGACATGGTTATAAAAACAAGGAGATTCATACTCTCTTGGACGACATAAGGCATACATTCACAAACCTAAGGAGGTTCCGAATGAAATTGAACCTGAAAAATGCATGTTCGGTGTACCGGTTGGAAAATTACTCGGTTTCCTTGTGTCAAGCTGTGATATCGAGGCAAACCTGACTAAGATTAGTGTCATTGAGAAAATGGAAATACCGAAGTGTCTCAATAATGTCTAGAAGTTTACTGGTTGCCTGACGTCATTGAGTCGCTTCGTTAGTCGGCTGGGGGAGAAGGCACTGCCCTTATATCAATTGATGAAAAAAGCTAATAAATTTATTTGGACACCTCAAGAGGATAGTGCATTCCATGAACTTAAAAATATGTTAGCCTCTGCAGTAGTGTTATCTTCACCACTATCCAAAAAGTCGATGTTGCTCTACATTGTAACAACAAACCGAGTTGTTAGTGTTGTAGTGGTGGTGGATCGTGACAAAGAAGGTAAATCGGTGCAGAGGCCAGTATATTACCTAAGCGAGGTGTTCTCAGCATCCAAACAAAATTACCAGCACTTTCATAAAATGACATATGGTGTCTATATGGCGTCCAAAAAGCTCAAGCATTATTTCAAAGAACATCCAATGAGAGTAATATGTGAGGCTCCTATCTCGGAGATCATGGGTAATAAATATGCGAGTGGTCGTGTTGCCAAGTGGGCAATTGAGTTAGCACCATATGCACCATAATACGATAATAGAGATGCCATCAAGTCTCAGGCACTGGCTAACTTTTTCATTGATTGGGCCAAGATGCAGTATGAGCCGCCATTACCTGACTCCAGTTAGTAGAGAATGCGCTTCAATGGATCCAAAATGAAAACCGAGTTAGGTGCCGGCATAGTCCTCACCTCGCCTAAGAAAGATCAATTGAGATACATGCTCCAGATCCATTTCATGGCATCCAACAATGTGGCCTAGTATGAGGCACTTGTGCATGGGCTCAAGGGTAGCTAAGGAAATCGGCATTCACCAGATTCAGTGTTTTGGTGATTCGGATTTGGTAGTTCAATAGGTTTATGGTAATTGGGATGCGCTCGATGCCAACATGGCCTTGTACAGGTTTCACGTTTACCAAATTAGTGGGTACTTCAAGGGTTGAGAATTCCATCATGTACCTCGTGCCGAGAATGAAGCAGCTGATGTGTTATCCAACTAGGCTCATCTTGACAGTCAATCCCGGTAAGCATAGCTCTCGAGCATCTCCAGAAACCATCCATCAAACCATCGCCTAAATCCGAGTCAATCTCTATCCCAGCCTGACAAGGGGTAACCTTGGCAATTCCCATAGTGATGGACTTGGGGTTTCGCGGTAAAGAGAACACTGAGGATTTCGTCGGATGTCAGGGAAACAACGGAATCAAAGTCGCCTGAATATTGCGAAAACACACTATTACAAGTTGTCCTCTAGATTTTGGTGGTATCTATTGTATTGTGTCGTGCCCTCATCGTTGGCCCCTCCTAGCCTTTATATATGGGGAGGCTAGGTCTCGGGTACCAATACGAGTAGGTTACAAGCTAGAGTTTGTATCTAATCTAGTCTTGTACTTTCCTTGTCTAATATCGCCAGGAGTCTGTGTCCTTGTATACTTCGTATCAGCCAAACCATCGTGGGCTTCATGGATCTTGGCAAATCTTCAAGTGAGGCTTCCGTTGGGCCGCACCACATATACAAATAATAGGCACCTGAAGGGTCATGCCCATGTCAGCAGCCCTCGAGGCTATGTTCGGATGCTTGTATCCGAGCATAGGCTCAAAGTCCTTTTTAATATGCTCGGAAGGTGAACTCGAAGATTTCTTCAGATGCGTGGACCTGTTGATGTCTTGTTTGGATGATGCAATGGTTGATGTTGTCTTGTTCTTGAAGTGATGTCAGCATTTTCATCGGATGCTCCCGATGGGAGTAACCTTTGAGGCTACACTCGGGTAGACTCAAAGTTATGCTTCTTCACTATAGATACTCTTCCATCGACTCATGTTTGGAGGATTTCTTTTTTTTCTATCGGGTGCGCGGCCAGTGCTCCCGATGGGAGTAGCCCCCGAGGCTATGTTCGGGTGTTTGCACTAGAGCATAGGCTCAGAGATCTTCTTCATCCAAGAATTTTTCCGTGTAGATAAAATAGGGACCCTAGAAAAAGACATGTAGATTATGTAAAATCAGCCGAAAATATAGTTTGTTGTAATTTCTTTCAGATGTGTGAATTTGGAACTTGATATATTTGAAGCTTTATATTTTTTTGCCGATGGCTATGGCATTTGCGTCTCTCGCGAGACCTTTTTGTTAGCCTGATGCCCATTGGGCTGGATCAGCTACTCGGGTCAAAACGTGTTTTTGACGTATTTCATGGCGGAACCGAAGAATTTTTAATTTACACTGAGTAGCGAAGCCCCCGAGTATCGGAGTATGATCATGTAATAATTTATTCGACTGAGCCCCCGAGTATAGGGTGTAATAGAGTATTGAAAAGTAGACTTGGTTAAGAGAACTTATCTTTATTGATAGCGGGTGAGCAAATATGCTTCACCTGAGGAATTTCTTGACTCGGGTCTTGATTTATCTCGGGTGCGCCACTAGTTGACGCGGACAGTGTTTAGTCAATTCCGTGGAAGGACCCGATAGAATAGCTTAATATAGTTGACATCCTTGCAAAAAGAACATAGAGTATTATAAAAAACTTGCATCTTGTAAAGAATATCGCTTTTCAATTTGTCATAACATTTTCTGGTGCTATCGGACCCGACACTTTTGCACTGTAACGCGAGACCTTTTCGTTATCATGATGCCCTTAGTCTTAGTACCTTGCCGACCTGTCAGTTGGGCTGCAACTGGGTCGGAGTTCAAGGATTCGACGCTCAGACAGAATCATTTATTCGGGAAATCGCGTATGAGGTGTTCGAGTGAACGAAGTCGATGACACTTAGGTTACTCGAAGAGGGTGCAACCCCCGAGTGTCTCGAGTGTGAGTTAAAAAAGAATAATCGGCTTTAAGTAGAGAAAAACTTAGCTTGAGTAGTAGTTGTCGTGGACGAAGTTGATGTGGCAAGAGGAGCTGAATCTGATGACGACAATGGGTCACCGCATCCGAAGATTTATAGCGGAGCCGAAGTTTTTAATGGATCGCCGCAGCCGAAGGAGCCTCTGGGTCACTAGAGACGAAGACCAGAGCGGGTCGCCAAAACCGAGGAGCCTCCGAGCCGATTCAGCAGATGTGTCGACGAAGCCTGGCGTGTAGTTGATGTAGTTGGACGGAGTTTTGCCGGTGCCACTGATAGCGGAAACGCCGAGCGGAATGCACACCTGGAAATTGAGGTCTCAACTCCATGGATTGCACGTTGCATAATTGTTTAATCCGGCGCATGCAGTATTAAATCGCGTAGTATCCTTGTTCTAAAATAAGCTGGCCTGCCGCTAGATTGATCGATCAATAGATTTGGTGTGTACCCACCTTTTTCTTCGGCTTCCGTGACGGACATAATCACGGTCGCGTACCGCGCCTTCCCTTTTTTTTCTTTTGTCGGTAGCTACTCGTTTGATTTCTGTCTTGGTCTGCTTCACACGATGTGAGGTCACCCTGATCGGGAAAACTTGTCCCTTTTTATTTTTCTTGGCTTCCGTTTGTCTCATGGAGACAGCTGTTCAGGTTTGTACTGCTTGTTCGTTTCTGGTAGACGTGATGCAAGCGGACGTGGAACTTTTGCAGAACCTCACGTCTTGAACTCTTCATCCGAAAGGTGACCTTGTTTCTTGCTCTTTTACGGGATCAGACGTTTGATTAGATGAATCCGACAAGGTGGTCACGCGTCGTATCCTTGGTGATCTTTGTCTTTACGATTGTTATTAACTAGAAAGGAGAAAGTCGATGTTTTTGCTGTTTTCTTCGGGTTCTGAATTTGCTAGGCTTGCTTCGCGTGGTGGGGTTAGCTGTGGATCTATCCGAAGGAGAAATTATCGTAAATACCATCAAGGTCCCCCAGATCCGTCTTGTTTTGCTTGCCTTCTTCGCCTGTTTCGATCTGCGCCGTGACATTCGTGGAGGATCCAACGGAAGATGTCGGCTCTGTCGGTGTAGCTTTTTCGACCGACGGTTCTGATGTGATCAGGACCGAAGGGTGCGATTCTTGCGGATCGTCTATTTGGAAGTGGAAACCTCCGATGATCAAATTAGATCCGCCGTTAAAATCAGTTGGTACCAATACAGGGGTGGGCGGGTGTGGATCTGCTTTCGTCGAGTTGATGGTTGGTGGATAGCGTTCCGCCGAATCCATGGTTCTAGCATTCTGGTTTCCCACAGATGGCGCCAATTGACGAAGGGTAACCTCGGCAATGACCATGGTGATGGACTTGGGGTTTCGCGGTAAAGAGAACGCTAGGGATTTCGTTGGATGTCAGGGAAACAATGGAATCAAAGTCGCCTGAATATTGAGAAAACACACTATTACAAGTTGTCCTCTAGATTTCGGTGGTATCTATTGTATTGTGTTGTGCCCTCCTCGTTGGCTCCTCCTAGCCTTTATATATGGGAAGGATAGGTCTCGGGTACCAATACGAGTAGGTTACAAGCTAGAGTTTGTACCTAATCTAGTCTTGTACTTTCCTTGTCTTATATCGCCAGGAGTCTATGTCCTTGTATACTTCATATCAGCCAAACTGTCGTGGGATTCATGGATCTTGGCAAATCTTCAGGTGAGGCTTCCATTGGGTCGCACCACATATACCAATAATAGACACCCAAAGGGTCATGCCCATGTCACAGCCAATCCAGAATCAGAGGTTGTCCCAATGGACATAGATATGGGGAGTGGTTCGAGTAACCTGGGTACTACTTCGGCAAACCCGAGGACTGCTTTGCCAAACCAGGGTACTGTGTAGCCAATCTCGGCAGAAACTATGTCGGTAGAACAAATGTTGATTGATGAAGTTGTTTTCTCGGTTCGTGTTGTGCCAGCTTGGGTGCAGCCAATTATGTCGTTTTTGAAGGATGGAAGTTTGCCAAGTGATGAAATCTCGGCCAAGAAAGTATAGAGAAGAGCGAAAGGTTATACCATTATAAATGGCAAGATATATAAGAGAAGTGTAACTAATGTTATTCAGTGATGTGTTGATCTAGAAGAAGGGCAAGAAATACTCCAGGATATCCATCGGAGAGAATGTGGGCATCATGCCTCATCAAGACCCCTAGTTTCCAAGGCATTCCGACATGGATTTTATTGGCCAAGTGCCTTACAAGAAGCTAAATATTTAGTGAGAAAGTGCAATGGGTGTCAAAGATACTCAAGTAAGATTCATATGCCAGCGTCTGCACTCAAAACAATACCAATCACTTGGACATTTGTTGTATGGTGCTTAGATATGGTGGGACTGTTTAAACCACCTCGTGAAAACATGACTCATATTTTGATCATGGTGGATAAATTCACCAAGTGGATAGGAGTGAAACCAATAAGAAAATGCGACGGCCCTACAGCTGTGCCATTCTTAAAAGACATAATCCTGAGATATGGATATCCACACAACATTATAACAGATAATGGCACGAATTTTGCTAAAGGAGCCTTTGCTCAATTTTGTATGGATAAGAGGATAAGACTCGATGTAGCATTAGTCGCACATCCCGATTCAAATGGGAAAGTGTCATCGGATTGATGACAAGTATGCCATAAGGGGGTCCTCGAGGCGTGCGGAAGAGAGGGATGTGATACGTACGGTATTCTGGGACAGTGAGCACACAAGTTTACCCAGGTTCGAATCCGCCGGCTTTAGACGGATTCTACTCCTACTAGCAATCCAGTAATACGGCAGAGACGGAATACGGGTTACAAGGGTTTTGCCTGTGAGAGTTGAGATTCTAGACTATTGTGAGGTGCCCTAAAGGCTCTCCCTAGGACGACTTATATAGATATACGGCCTAGGGTTTACAGGAGAGATCTATCCGGCTACGACCAAGAGTCGGTTATAGAGTACATCTTGAACTACAAGTAACACTACAGGCCTATGTCGGTAAGTCTTCTGGGCCTTCCATTAGCCGGACTGGACTCCGTCTCTTCTCGCTGACTGGGCTGCCCATGAAACAAAGCTCTAACCCAAAATGGGCCACCCTGGTCAGCGAGGCACATTAAGGATACCCGGAAAGTATATGCCCAACAACAGCTCCCGGAAGCCTCCAAGATCAAGAGTCGGATTTCATCATCATCTAGCTTGATCTTCGGCTTGTAGAATCTTGAAGGGTTCCTAAAACTTCAAAATAAAGGATAGGATCCGAGTCTCTAAACGAGTCGGACCCATGAGTACATTATTCGGGTTTCCATCTTAAAATTCAAACTTAAGCCGGAACTTGGTCTCTAACGTAACCTGACATCAGTCAAGGTCAAGCCATGTCACTGCCAGACATTCCTAACAACACGACCGTTGGTGGGTCATCTTCGCGCGGAACCGAGGCGTCATTTTAATGTGTACGCGGAGATCGAGGCGGCGTAATCCTCGCGAGGAGGTTACCTAGCTCCTTCCACGATGCGTGTCACGTTTATTGTTTTGTTCACACGAATCTTAGCGCAACTGAAAGATATAAGGGGTTGAGATTCTCCCTTTCCTCTTCACCAGCACTAGTGCCTCTTCCTTCCTCTCAATGCCTCCCACGAATAGAGCTCCTCTGCCTCCCCCAAATCCCACAACACCGCCCACCCTAGGTCACCGGTGCCCAGAAGATGGCTGCAGCCTCATCTTCCGCCACAACGGCAACGGCAGCGACGACGGCAGCGGTGGAGAAGGAGAGTTTTTGCGGGGTCTGAATCTCCTGTGTCGTTGATGATGCCAAGCTTCGCGTCATCGAGAATGAAGGTCTCATCCGCGTCGGCAACTGGCAGAGCGGCTATAGACAAATCGTCCCCACCCCCAACACCGACGAGCGAGTGCATTTCGGCACTAACCTTGACAGAGGTTTGATCTTTCCTCCCTCGGATTTCTTTTCTGAGGTGATAGATCATTACGGAGTACAACTCCACCATCTCCCCCTGAACTCTCTCTTAGATATGAGATCCTACGCCTCCTTGTGCGAGGGGTATGTCGGCATTAGGCCGAGCCTTCTTCTTTTCCGGCTTTACTTCCATACCCGGAGAAATTCCATCATCGCCGGTAATCCTTACATTACCGGTACACTCAGCTTTTCTGTTAGGAGAGAACGAGTCTTCCTAGGATTAAGGCTAGCGAGTCGGTTAAAAACTGGCCGTCCATGTTGTTGTATCATAAGGACAGATTGGCTCCCGGCAAAGCTACCGCTTTGCCGGCTTTTGTTGATGGCGCCACCATGCCCCAAGAGTCATGGGACACAGATGCTCTGGCTCTCACTGACGATCTTCTTCTTGCAAAGAGGCGGATCAAATATCTGATGAATCAGAACGGTCTGAAAGGATCCGACTTGGTCCACTACTGGCTGGCGCGCCGGATTCAGCCTCTCCAACACCATGGCATAGGCTTATGCACTCCGTCACCAAGAGTAAGACAGATTCTCTCCGGGTCTGCTCCAAGTCCTATTCCGACAGGGACTACAAGTCCCAAATCAAATGGTTGATCAAGGAGCGGGTCGAGAGGAAAATTCTGGATCTGTCCTTGGCCATGCACACGGTTGATGATCTCGTGACACTAGTAAGCTTCCAATAATAACTCGAATATCTGTTCATCTATACATTGTTGTGCTTTTGTGCAATACTGAGATACTTTGTTCTTTTCATCTTGCTGACCTCCCCAAGTCGGAGCTTGCTCCTATCGAGGGATATCCTCCTGAGTTATCTCAGGATGATGGAGAATTGGTTCCACTGTCGGAAGCGCTTACCCGAAAGCGTAAGGCTCCGACAGTTTCTTTTAGCACAAAAGAAGTGCCTATTGTGAAGAGTAACTTTTCTCACAAGGTCTTTGCATTTTATCTCTTATTCCTTCTGAAGTGTAATGATATTTGCTCTATTACCTCTTCAAAGCCAGACAACTCACCAAGGGCAAGGGGAAAGGAGGCTCGTCGAAACCCTTACGCTAGTCAAAGTTGAGTTTGACTTCTCCTGCCGCAGCGCCTACGACTCCTTCCCCATAGCCTTCTGTAGCGCCGGAGATTACTCCATCTCTGCCCGTTGCAGAAAATCCGGCTCAACATGCAGAGCCAGAGATCCTTGGCTCGCAGACCGACGTCACCATGGGTGGCTCGGTAATTGATAAGGGTGAACCCTCTAAGGGCAATGATCCCTCGACAGAGGTCTTCGCTGAAAACCTCCTCAGCTATCTGGGTCTTGCCAAACTTGGCATTACTCAGAAATCTGCGGAGGAGATCCAACGACTAGCCCAGCAATGCTTGGAAAGCCGGAATATCACCACCGAGGAAGAGGCGCAAGAAGCCTAGGACGTCAAGTACTCCTAACTTCTTAACCAAGTTCGTCTTCGGGACGAGAGGCTAAAAGCCAACGTGCTTTCGCCACCGTCAGTAATCCCGCTAACCCTCGCCGAGAAGGTTACCACTAAAGTGAACATGAGCTTGAGCAAGCTCACTCATGAACAACATGTAAGTCGGAATTCCAAGTCACTTTTTTTACTTATTTTATACCATATCCTCTATCCCTCAAGCATGAAGTTGGATAGACAATCCGGATTTATGCTTTCATAGGATGCCAAAGAACGAACTAGTATAGCCCCAAGGCTCGTGCTGATATTAGTTAAAATATTAGCCCGAGTCTTTTGTAGACTTCTGACTCTGGGTATTCTGACTTATAGAAAGTTAATGCTTATAACCAGGAATTGTTGAAGAATATTTGCAATAAGCAGAGAGAGATCAGATCTCTCCGTCTTGAAAATTCTCAATTAAAGATATCCAACGATGAGGCTGAAGGTAATCATTTCAGACTTTAACCTTGTTATTGGTACTTCGATAGTCGAATCTTCTATTCAACTGTTTCCTTTTATTTACAGAACTGTTCAAACAGTCATATAAAACGATTAAAGAGGCTGAGAATTTTAAGACTCTGGAGGTGGATAACACCGACTTACGTCGGGAGCTAAATGACTTGAAGGCGGATCACGGCGGAGCATTGCTCAAGTCCTCGAATCCTCCTCCATGGCCATCGAAGAACACGATCGCAGGATCGTGGTCCAGGATAAGAAAATCTCGGATCTCAATGACGAGCTATTCAGAGAAAAGGATATCACTGAGGCACTCCAGGCTGAACTCCAAAGCCTTAGGGCGGAGAAGACCAAAGTTGACGATGTCATCTTCGGTATGTTTCCTATTTTCGGACTTTATTTTTTCTGACTCTATGAGTTCGGATATATTTTTCTGACCTTTGCTTTATATGCGCAGGTCCTCTGAACTTACTGGGTTCTTCCTCCACCGAGTCTCGCACCAGCCGGCTTACACAAGTCGGCAACTTGCTTCACGATTTCTGCCAAACCTTTGAGGATATTGGTGAAGTACTGAAAGTTTCGGACATGGATAAAATGTCTGGCTTTGAGGTGCGATACATGGCCAAGGATATGCCCCAGCTCATCCAGGACTAAAACATGTCCTATGCATGGACCGCAGCACAGAACACCCTCACCATGGTTATGAGCCACCATGGAAGCATGGAAATCTGGCAAGTAACCAGAGGATATTCAACTGTGGATGAAGACGGACAAGAGCAAGATATCAAAGCCGTCATGGACTCCTATACCGGATATGGATGTCACGTAGCTGATCTGACCAGCTACGGCACTCCCCTTCACTCGCGTGGAAACACCTCCTCCACCTACCGAAGAAACTGCTGAAGCTTCTGACGACGAACAAACCGTATCGGATTTGAACGTCTCGGAAAGATATCAAGGCGAGGGTGATGTCTCCAGTGAGCCGGCAGCTCCTACCTCTTCTCCTATATCATAGAGCATCAGAAAAAACAATGTGTTATTCTGAAACAATCGGATTGTAAATAAGTACTTTAATACTTTTGCTAGTGCTAAGATTTTATATTCCTATTTAGCACTTTTGGCTTTATCTGTCGTACCTGAAATTTTTACATAAGCACTTTTTTGTTTTCTTGTACTTATCGTTTATCTGGCTTTCCGCCTCGTCCCTTTCGTGAGTCGCCCAACCTTCTACAGGGAAACTCTGCCGAGCAACGGAGCTCAATTGCTAAACCAATTTAAACTCGGAAACACAGCCGACTTTCAGTACCAACAATTTACTACTCGGAAAATGCCCGCATCCGGCAATCAGATAAAGAACCCAAGTACAAACTAGAAAATTTAGATTTATACCTGAAGGTAGCATTTTTATAATCGGAAATCTAGCCAAAACAAACATGAGCATAAAGTACTTTCAAGTATTCTGGGATTTTCGACTATGACATGATCATACGGAAATAAGATGGTAACATAAAACTTCTCAGAAAATATTGAGGCAACCAATATTTTATTTCTCATTGAATATGTACACATATATGATTACAAAGAAATAAAAAAATTAAGAATAAAAGGGACGTAGCTGAGCAATAATCCACGGTCTGTCTAATTCTTCTAGGTCTGTACTACCTCTAGCTCTCTTTCTTTTCTTAGTAGCAGGTCTTTCTTTAACTGGCCGCATATCAGTTAGATAGTAAGAACCATTATGCAATACTCGGCTAACTAAAAAGGGCCCTTTCCATACTGGGAAAAGTTTGTTCTTTCTTTTCTGCACAAGCCGGAGAACCAAATCGCCTTTACTAAAAGACCGGTTTTCTGACTCTCTGGCTATGATAATTGCGTAGCTTCTGCTGATAGGCTGTTGATCTCATCTCAGCAACGACACAAACTTCTTCGATTAAATCGAGATCACTTTGTTGAGAAATTTCGGCATCCTTTTGAATATATGCAGCAACGCAGGCAGAAGTGTGAATCAAATCACTAGGAAGAACTTCTTCTGTGCCATAGACCAAGAAGAAAGGTGTATATCCGGTTGACCTGTTCGGAGTTGTTCTCAAGCTCCATATTACAGACGGTAACTCATCTACTGAAGCCCTCGCAACACGACGAAGTGGTGCTTCAAGTCTTGGTTTGAGGCCCTGTAGGATTAAACCATTTGCTCTTTCAACTTGTCCATTAGCCTGTGGATGTGCGACTAACGTAATGTCAAGCCGGATATTTTGTTCATCACAGAATTTGACAAGTTCTCCCATAGAAAAAATACTCCCATTATCCGTAATAATGCTATGCGGATAACCGTATCAGATTATAACAACCTCGACAAATCTTCTGGTTGTTTCTCCATCACAACTTGTGACAGGTTTAGCCTCAATCCAGTTCATGAAATCCACTAATGGCTCAAAATATGTAGAGCTTGTTAGAAACCCCACGAGGAAGGTATGATGAGCATAATAGCAAGTTTTCCATCAGTTATGAAACCAAGGTTATCGAACCAGTAGGAGTAAGGAAACAACTCCAAGATGTTGCTAACAACTTGGAATCCTGCACAAGACAACCACAGAACTTTGCCCCAACTTTTAATGAGGTTGTCAATCTCACTGGTTTTGCTGAAAACAAAGGATTAAACGTATAGTGTGGAAGATAGTAATTGCTTACAGAAAATAAACGGTAAACGGTAAACAGTAGATGGTATATCAATGATAAAGGAATGGACTGGGGTTCACAGTTCACTAGAGGTGTTTCTCTTTAAGATAAATAACATATTGAATGAACAAATTACAGCGGGGCAATTGAGAGATTGAGAAAGCATAACAATGTTGGCACACCAAACTCTATACTGTTTCATTACTCATCACCTCAATCAGTGACATGGCAAACGTGTATGGAGCACATCTAGTAGCAACTGGGTTCCTATCAGTGTGTGATCATCACAACAGGACCATACAGAAATATTTGTGTCTTGCGCAGCAGAGTAAATTAGCATGCTTTTGGGAAGCAATTCGAGTTTAATCTGGTAAACTAGTTCAGTGTATAAAATCAACAACAACCAAACCTCAAATTGGGACATCTGCATAGTATCAAAGCATACTAGAGACAACAGCAATCGACAAAAGCGTTCGAGGGGAATCTACGATAATCGTTCTACGATACAACTACAGATGGTCAGGGAACGAAAACAGGAGAGCACCCGCCACAGGTTCTCCAGCATAGAGACCCCTCCGGGGACTGACGCCACATCGAACAGCCGGGAAGCACGCCGGCATGGAGGGGTGTCGACAAAGGGGGCGAGACACAACCAGGAGATTCCGACCTGTTCCACGAAGTCGTCGCTCTATTTTTCGAGTGCAAAAAACAAGGTCTTTTGAGAAACAATTACCAAATAAAAGTTTCAAAATGCTACCACCCCATTTTTTATAAATACTAGACCATGTTACATGAACAATGTCCCAACCGGGGTATCTAAAACTTTGATGTGCACCCCTGACGAAAAAGACAAATTCCTGCCGAATCGGTAGGAAGTGGGTCCGATTTGAACTACGTGTACATGATTTTATGCTCATAATTTTTGGAAAAAATCATTTCTAGGATCATAATATGCTGTTTTATTAGAGATCCAATTCAAGTTCATCGAGGCTCAAAACCTATATGAGTCACTCATGTTGTTTTGACCACGTCTAGAAATTAGCATAACTAACTAAAAACATTTAAAAAATATAAATCCTTGACATTGTATAATTGTATATGACAAGAAAGTTATGCATCTCCTAAAGATGAACCAAATTGATTTTTATATCATTTCAATCCAAAGTCATATGAAAAAATTATAAAAAAATTAAGTTTTTAGACTTTTTGGAAAACAAATCCCTCCACTCGGGTGGGCTAAAACTTTACAAAAAGCCCATAGTTTTTAATTAAAATCGACCTACTAATGACTATTGGGCTAGCCCAGCCGGTAGGGCAAAATATTCAGGAGAAAAAAAGAGGAGGCCATTTCCGCTGAGGCCCAGATCCAGGCCCAACACTGTTTAGAAATATACAACAAGGTTTCGCATGGGATTTTTACACGAACACTCGGTTAGTCCATTGGTTTGGTTCCCTTACCGGGAGGTAGTGGTCGTGGGTTCGACCCCCGTGGCTCCCTTTTTGGCTTAATTTCTAGTCGGTTCGCTATATAAAAAATATCATGCGCTGTTTGTTAACGTCAACGTAGTGTTAGTGTAGTGGTCTTGTTTCCTGAGTGGTAGGAGGAGGTCGTGGGTTTAAAGCCCCTGACCGCCCAATTTTTTTCCATAATTTCCAAGTCGGTTCGCCATATATAAAAATATCATGCGTTGTTTGTTGATGTCAACAAAGTGTTAGTGTAGTGGTCTTTTTTCTTGAGTGGTAGGAGGAGGTCGTGGGTTCGAAGCCCCTGGCCACCTAATTTTTTGCCTTAATTTCTGGGGCACTGCATGGTACCACTTGTTTAATATCAAAATGACATGTAGACCCCACTAGTCAGTGATACTATAATAAAATACCAAATTCACTTGTAGACCCCATACAAATGGACATGTCACATGACATATAGACGAACTACTTAGGTGGCGGTCTAGTCACCCTCTTTATACTTTAGAATATATTGTTATTTTATGATATGACCATATAAATTGGTCGTAGTCTCCCAGATAACTGGCTTTAGACCAGTCATATCCATCTATGGCCATTTCGTGTTAGGATACTATGACCTTTTTGACAAAATTAATCGTTATTTTTCAAGGTTTGGACCCTCCCAAATTCCCTACGACCAACTGGTTCAGAATAGTCATTGATCTATGACCAAAAAAATCCATGGTCGTTATTAAAAGGTTACTAGTGAGCAGATTTCTTGTAGTGTCTTATCCTGGACTAGTCGTAGGACCAGGTCGCCTTTTTGGAAGGTGCGGGTCTGGACTCGGCGGCTGTGGTAGCGGCGGAGTCCCTGCTGGTAGATGGCGGTGTGAGAGTGAGCTAGGTCACGTGCCTCGTCGAGCTGTTGGACCCCGTCTTGGCAGGCGACCTTGTTATCCACCTCCACATAGTTGACGACCCGAGGCGAGTCATGTTCTAGGTCAGTTGGCATTATGGCTTCAGCGCTGTACACCATGAAGAAGGGCGTGAACCCCGTGGAGCGGTTGACGGAGGTGCAGATGCCCCATATCACGGAGGGGAGTTCTTCGACCTAGCATCCAGGGGTTCGCTCGAGGGGCACCTGAAGTCGCGGCTTGATCCCGTGGAGGACGCTTTGGTTGGCACGCTCTGCTTGGCCGTTCGACTCTGGGTGGGCGACTGAAGCGAGGTCGAGCCGTATGTCGTGCTCCTCGCAGAATTCCGCCATGACACCTTTGGCGAAGTTGGTGTCGTTATCCGTTATGATGTTGTGCGGGTAGCCGTATTGGTAGATGAGCTCGTGGAGGAACTTGGTGGCGGTCTTGCCGTCGCACCTCTTGATCGGTTTGGCTTCGACCCACTTGGTGAACTTGTCGACTGTGACAAGGAGGTAGGTGAAGCTAGATGGGGTCTTCTTGAATGGGCCGACCATGTCCATGCCCCATATGGCGAATGGCCAGGTGATGGGAATGGTTTTGAGTGTTGAACCAAGGATATGCGTCTGGTTGGCATACTTCTGGCACCCGACGCACGGTTGGACGATGTCGATGGCGTCGACATGCGCGGTGAGCCAGTAGAAGCCATGTCACATGGCTTTGGCGACTAGCGACCTGGCGCTGGCGTGATGGCAGAAGTCGCCGGCGTGGATGTCGCACCGGAAAGAGCAAGAGAATAATTAGAGCATATATGGACATCTGGATCACTGGAAAAATTTGGCATGACCTCCCCTAAAAAGAGGACATCCGCGAGTGCCAGAAATTCGCCAGAAAAGAAATGAATCGATATTCCGTCCAAACATTGGCATCTCAAATGAAATCCCTGCACAGAAAGAAGCATGCACCACAACACAACCATATAGTCGCGGTGTCGCTGACAACACACATGATCATGCAAGCAACGCCTTCATGCTTCCTCGAATGACGAATTGCGCAAGAGAGTCGGAGGAGAAGTAAAGGGACATGTTGTAGATCTAGAGGAGCAAGAGACTTCACTTACATATGAGTGTCAACCAATGGAGATTGAGCAAGATTCTATGGTGAATCAATGTGGGAAATGAGGTGGGGAGGAGGAGGGGGGCGACCAAATCTGTCTTGGTGGAGGAGGAAGAAGTGAGACAAGTGAGTGGGGTGCATGTGCCAAAAGGTGGAAAAAAAGCAAGCCAGGTTATGTGAGGTGCATATTGGACTAAATGCGCCACCTACAATATAAACATGCGCCTCGCCTATGCGGCCACCCGGGCCCGCATGGGTTACTTGAGGCGCACTCTGCTTAATGCGCCTCGCCTATTATCAACATATTGGACCACCGATCTCCTCCCAGGCCCACCCAACTTATGCGAGACGCATTCTTCCCATATGCGCCTCGCCTATCTAACATATTGGAGACGTATATTATTAGAATGCGCCTCGCCTATCTAACATATTGGAGGCGCATATTATCAGAATGCGCCTCGCATAATATGGGGGTTCCAGATTTTGTCTATACAGAGACTATAGGAGGCACATCCTACAAATATGTGCCTCACCTATTTTAATACTAGAGGGGCATGTCAGTGTAGTACGCCTCGCCTACTTTATCGGAGGCGAATATAGTATAAATGCCCCTCAAATGAGAATGTCTCCTATAGCCTTTTATCTAGTAGTGCGGGGCCAAGCGGCATCATCACCATCCACGGCGACCCCGACATGGCCGTTGAATGTGAAGACAAAGGCGCCGAGCTCGCCGACACCGTCATCATCGTGGAGACTAAAAACATGGATGAACTCGCGAAATACGCGAGCAACGTCAACAAGTACGACCCTACCATCCTGAAGAAGCCAACCACCGGAAGCTCCACTTTCGAGGCGACCATGCACACTTGCACCGTCGAGCTTGTCCTAGGCGACTCCAGCCAGACGGTCACCATTGGGACGAACATGAGCCCCGCATAGGAAAGCGCGCTCATCGGGTTCCTGCGTGAGAATCATGCTATCTTTGCACGGAAACCATCCGACATGCCTGGTGTCCCGAGGGAACTCGCTGAGTAAAAAGTTAATGCCGACTCGAAAGTGCAACCGGTGAAGCAGTACAACGGCTACTCGTCGGAGGCTTCATTCGGCCCATCAAGTACTCCAAGTGGCTGGCAAACCTAGTCCTGGTTCTGAAAAAGAACAACACCTGGAGAATGTGTATCGACTACACCAACCTCAATAGCACCTTACTAAAGGAGGAGTTCGTCCTACCGTGCATCGACCAGATCATCGACTCGACCACGGGATTGGATTCGCTATGCTTCCTCGCCGGGTACTCTGGGTACAACCAAATCATGGATGGCTACACTCGGTGGATACATGATGACGAAGATGATGATGAGGATGTCAATAATGGTGAAGATCAAGATGCCGGTCACGATCACGAAGATCAAGACGCCGGCGGCAGGTCAGGTGATGATCATGAAGATCAGGATGGCGCCGAGCATGATGGACACGAAGATGATCAAGGTGGCGCCGGGCATGAACATGAAGATCAAGGTGTCGACCATGATTCGAGCTGGCTGCGAGATCCTCATGTCCAAGATCTGCTTCTCAAGGAGACAAATAACACCAGAGTTGCCGCTAGAGAGAAAGCTAAGCTGGAGCAAATGAAGAAAGACGTGGTCACTCCATTGTTTGATGGATGCAACGACGGGGATACCCGTCTGAATGTAACGCTCAGGGCTCTAGAGATGTAGGCAAAACACAAAATGACCGACAAATGCTTCGACGACAACATTGCATTCTGGCACGATATTCTTCCCAAGAAGGGGAACACATGTCTGACTAGTATCGCTGAGGCCAAGAAAGTCGCATGCCCTCTGAATCTACCGCACGTGAAATACCATGTCTGCATAAATGATTGCATCATCTACCGGATCGAGGACGCGGAGAAGACCACGTGTCCGGTGTGCAAGACCTCTCGATACAAGAGAGGGACCAAGAAAGCTCCTAGAAAGGTGGTGTGGTACTTTCCTCTAACTCCTCGTCTGCAGCGGTATTTCATGGACCCTAAGGAATCAGAGATCATGCGCTGGCATGCGGAAAGAAAGAGGCCGGAAGACGATGATCCAGAGAAGGAGGAAATACTGAGGCACCCATCGGATGCTTGCTAGTGGAAGGCGTTGGACCTCCAGTATTACCAACATTTTGGGAAAGAGTCAAGGAACCTCAGGCTGAGCGTAAGCACCGACGGACACAATCCGTTTGGAAGACAGAGCAGCACACACAGCACCTCACCCGTGTTTGTTTGGATCTATAACCTCCTAATGACCCACAAGTATAAGGGGTGTATCGCAGTATTTTCGATAAGTAAGAGTGTCGAACCCAACGAGGAGCAGAAGGTGCTGGCTAGTGGCTTGGAGCAGGAATTCTCTGTAAATACTTAGTAAACGGATTTTTAGGTTTTTTTTTGATAATGCAGGTAAATAAAGTACGAGTAAATCAAAGACAATAAGAATAAATGCAGCAAGTAGCCCAATCCTTTATTTAGCAAAGGACAAGCCGGTTGTATTACTTAAGATGACCAAACGTTCTCGAGGACACATGGAAATATCGTCAAGTGCTTTCGCTTCATATAGTTGATTAATCTTCTTTAGTTTACTAAGTGTTGTGTGGGTGAACCTGTGCTAATGTACCGACCTTCCTAGGACTAATACATACTTGTGATTATACCCCTTGCAAGCATCCGCAAGTACAAGAAAGTAATTGAGATAGAAACCTAACCACAGCTTTAAACTCTAAGACCCTGACGTCCCTTGTGTAATGGTTTCCTAATGGGGGTTTAGGTTTTTGTCACTCCGGCAACCCCTATGATTAGTAGCCAATTACACAATGCATTCCCCTAGGCCCATATAGCTAAAGTGTCATGTAGTCGACGTTCACATGACACCACTAGAAGAAATACACCACAACTTAAATATCAAACTATTGAATCTTTCTCAACACAATTCCACTACTAACAACATGACTTCTCCCATGTCCTCAAGAACTAAACAAACTACTCACAAGACATCATATGGATCATGATCAGAGATGAAATAATGATGTATAACAATCTGAACATAAATAATAATTCAACAGTTCACTTAATAGCATCAACAACAAGGAGTAATCAACACCGGGAAAGTCTCCCCTAAGAACTATGCAAGATTCAACCCAATTGTTACAGCGGTATGGAGGTGATGATGATGGTGCTGGTGGAGATGATGGTGGTGATGATGATGATCCCGATGAACTCCAGCTTGATGGTGGTGTTGATGGCGATGATCTCCCCTCTCCAGGAAAGAATTCCCCCGGCAGAATTCTGTCTGCTGGAGAGATCTTTCTCTCTCGGTGTTTTCCGCCCCGCAGAGGCGGCGGAATCTTTTTGTGGTCGCTCCCCGAGTCTTAGGGTTTCGGGAGGATAATATACGCCAGATGGGAGAGCCAGGGTGGACCAGGGCGGCCACACCACCTGGTGGCGTGGCCTGGGGTGGCCCGCGCTAGGGGGTGGTGTGGGCCCCCTGTGGCCCATATCCGCTTCCCCTTCTGGCTTCCTTCGTCTTCTGGAAAAATAGGATTTTCCATGTATTTTCCTAGATTTTCTGATCTTCGCAAATTTTGCCTCTAAACAGCACCTTTTCCATCAGAATCCTGACTACAGCGGTCCATGCTCCAAAAGTCATCAACCATGCAAAAACAGGTGAAATAACATAAGTATCATCTCTTAATATGAAATATATCAATGAATAACAGTAAATTATGATATAAAATAGTGATGCAAAATGGACGTATCAACTCCCCCCAAGCTTAGACTTCGCTTGTCCCCAAGTGAAACTGAACTCAATAAACATGACCTCAGGTTTATGGAGTGAGGAGTCGATAAAAGAATACGGACAAGAAGCATCACATTCATCAATACATAAGTCATAATAGAAGACAACTCACTATTATATAACTTAACTTGCAATAAGTAAAGGAAACACAATAAAGATACATAAAGTAAATCATAATTGGTAATGGCAAACTTAGCTCTTGGTCGAAGAATAGTTGACAATTTGCAGGAGTTCACAAATAACTGATTTTCCATGATAGCTTTCAAAGTTGTAATCACCAAGATAAGAGCAATGTGCAAAACAAGGAACATAAGAAACATGATTGAATAAGTCAACGTATGAATGAATGAAACATAACAACTCAAAATACTTGCTGAGGTAGAAGGGAATAGGTTTACTGACTCAACTAAAAAGTAAAAGAAAGGCCCTTCGCAGAGGGAAGCAGGGATTTCAAGTTTCATAAAGAGGTCCCAAAAATTATGGTACTTATTAGCTTTAAGCTCTCATTGCCCCTATCATAGGCATCTTTAGGTGATTAAGGTTAAAGTGATCAAATATGAGGATATGCTTGACAAGTTGTAAGTTGAAAATCTCATGTCCCTTGAATACGAGGGCCGCTCGTCATGCTACTCAAGTTTAGTCACCGGTAAGTTCTTGTCATAGTAAGTACATGTGTATCATAGAGAACCGCCAACGGGGTACCCCTTGCCCGATGATACAGAAGAATCCCCATATCAAATTGACAAGGCAAGGAGACAACAAGCATCTCAGCAATCTTCTTATTTACCATGGGAATATGGTGATTTTTTCTCTATTTCCTCTTTTCTCATCTCTTCTTTTTTCCTTTTCTCAATCTCTATCTCTTTTAAGAAGAATGCTTCATAGATGCTCATTATGGTTATGCTGCAGGTTTCCACCATGACAACATGGATTAGAACGGCGGCCTAGGCGTTTCTCTAACACACATATATAACTCCATGGACTTACAAGCTCCCATTTCATTTCACACCGACAACATCCATAGACAAAAGAACATGATATCAACTAGGTACAAAGTACTGGTGCAATGTTGAAAGCGTTCCTCATGACAGCATGATTCTGCTAATTCACAACTTACAAAGCGCAAGCATATACACAACATAGATGGGCACAATGGTTCAAGTTTATTGAGGGCAAGGAAAGTAAAGTGTGCCATCAAGTTCGTGAGAGCTTTAATCACTAATTTTCACATAACAAGTTTAATTTAGAAGGTAGATAAAAACATGAATTTACTTGGAATAGCAATAATGCTAATAGGTAGGTATGGTGGACACAAATGGCATAGGTTTTGGTTTAAGGATTGGATGCACGAGAAGAATTCCCTCTTAGTACAGGTTTTTAGCTAGCAAGGCTGAGTAGCAAGCATAAGAGTTGAAGGAAACAAACAAACATACAAGTGACAAAAACAAACATGCAATCTTCCTTGGAAGCACAAAAGATCTTAACTAGAGAATACTAAACTTATGAGCAAATCAAGAAAGAAAGATGATGAAATTATATTTCTTTAGAGTACTTTTATCTTTTCATTCAACTCTCAAAAATAGTGATGCTACTGACTGAGCCAGGTTTGCCAAAACCAACTAAATTAACTCAATGATCCCAAAGTGATACCAATACTAACAACAAGATCAATCATATAATAGCAATTTAAAACTAATATAAGATATGCAAAAGAGGAAACGGTAGAACTTCTCATTAATATTCCATAACGACAACTCACACCAAGGGATACATATATAACGAGAGAGGGGACACTTCCATAATGCAAACCATCCTACATGATAACTTCTCTATTCATGATATGACTCTACTAAAAAGGTAGAAAATAGAAGATAGTGATATGATACCGTGGCACTCCCCCAAGCTTGGAACAAACCAAGGGGATGCCAAAACGTGATGACGAATTACTCCTTCGATGGTGGTGGTGTTATCTCAATGAGATCTTTGATTAGTTTCCCCAAGTCCTCAATCTCGAAGGTGAGATTACGAATCAGTTGCGAGTTTTGCTCAATGCGGCTCATGATCATGTCGGGTTGAGAATTCTAGCTCTTGCGATTCTTTCCCCACTCTTCCTCCTTGAAGTCTTCTTTTCCTGCATGGCTAGAATGAGGCAAATCCCAATTGGAGGGTAATTTCCCCTTGGGCATATTCTTGTATTGATGCTCATGGATAAGGGTATGGAAAGGATTCTTGGTGCGTGGAGGAAGTGACCGTGGCGCCAAACAGTGACGCGGAGGTTTCCCTCCAGTTGACATCCATGTAGTCCTTTTGACCCTGGCAGGTTTTGTCAACACTCCAATGCTTGCAATGGTAGTGCCGGTGTGTGGATGTTGGCCTTGCTTTGCCTCCTCTTCATCTTCACTCTTGACCTCCTCCTCCTGTCCGGGGTCTTGGGGATCTTCCTCCATAGGCTCATTTCCCTTATACTTGGAGGACACCATCGTGCTCCTTACTTTCAAGAATAGTTCCTGGCAGAAACAGATCGAAACGAAAACACAATATACGAACCTCGGGGGATCTGGGGGATTATATATTACGAAGTTTTACAACAAAAGGAAGGTACTGGGAGAAAACGGGTTAGAGAGGGAGTCCGAGGTGGCCACACCACCTGCTGGCGCGGCTAGGGGGGCCCACGCCAGGGGTGGTGTGAGCCACCCTGGCTCCGTTTCTGTCCCTCTTTCGCTTCGTTGCTTTCCTTGTTGGATAAAAACTACAAAAATATAACTTGACCGAATTTTCGCGGAACTTTTCTTACCTGAATGTTACCTATTCGAAAACGGACTCTGCAGGTCTCTAAATTTGGTCTTTGATAGACTCTTCCGGAGTCACCACTTGAATAACATCAATATCTTCATCTTCATACACATATTTCTTGAGTCATGAAACCTTTCACTTTCTTATTACACCATTTTCTCCACTACCCTGGAAATTTCTTCACACAAAACTTCACACAATTCTCATTAGCAACATTAGTGTAAGCGAGGTAATAAACCTATTTAGGTTCAATTTCAACTGAAATCCATCAAATCATAAGCTACTGTAGCAACTCCTTCCGAAAACCCAAAAAGAATTCAAAAGGAAATCGACTTAAAGAAGCAAATGCAAGAGTGGCAAAAATCTATCAAAACAGACCAGCAGGTAAAGATCAATTTTTTCGAAAATATTCTGTTGCTCAAATCAAAAAGTGCAAAACTAATTAAACTTAAATAACAACCTGGGGCAGAAGCACAAAAAATGACAGCTCAATATTACATACAGAGATCTCTCACGATTTTTTACGGTGGAGCACAAAAATATGTTTCGGGACAGCAACTTCCCCAAATCTTACTTCTCTCTCATTAGAGGTTGATCTTGACACAAAAACCAAACAAAAGGATAAGGAGAGGTTATTACCGAAGTAATAACTTCCGAGACTCAAAGAAACAAAAACAAACTGAAAGAAAAAATAAATTGGGTTGTCTCCCAAAAAGCTCTTTCTTTATAGCCATTAAGATGGGCATGATAATTTCAATGATGATCACATATAAGAATATGAATTAAAGTGAAAGAGAGCATTAAGAAGCAAAAATACACAAGTTTAAGTCTAACCCACTTCCTATGCAAGGGAACTTTGTAAACAAACAAGTTGTTGAAACCATAAACTGTAAGGATAAGAAGGCAAAACAAGTGCAACATAAAGACTTTAAGCATAAAACGAGGAAACTTGATATTATTGAGATGCATAAGAACAGGCTTCCCTCTCTCATAATAACTTTCAGTATCATGCATAAATTTAATGATATAGCTATCACAAGAACCATTGTAGCAATGACACTTATCCTAACAGAAAACACAGGGACACTAGCTCTCATAACACTATTTTGTGAAACAATATTAGGGGTATCCTTACAGAGGATAGTGTGTCCATCTTCCACATATTTAGTGACAAAGTCTTTCACATTTGCTATTATAGGTTCATCATCCATTTGTTTATCAGGTTCAGCAGCTTTAGTTGTACTTTCATTAACCATACTAGATATCATAAAATGTTCCTTTATCTTAACCGGGAAAGGTATTTTCTCAATGTAAGGTTCAGGTAAAGCATGATTAGCAGTATAAACTTTAGTATTTCTTGCAGGAACACACTTAGAAACATCTTTATATGGTTCATGATACTTATTCCACTTCTTTTTAGGCACTTCAATATAGGAAGCAAAAGCCTTAAAATAAGTTACAATAGCTTGAGGGTCTAGACCATAAGCATTTTTAATATTTTGAAAGTCATCAGTTCCCATAAAAGATTCAATGCATTCATAATCATAATTTATACCTGACTTTCTTCCTTTTTCATTCTCCCATGCTTCAGCATTGTCTTGAATACGGTCCAGAAGATCCCATTTAACTTCTTCTTCCATGCGAGTGAATGATCCAGCACAAGAAGCATCCAATAAATCCTTATCATGAAGAGAAAGCCATGCATAAAAATTATTGATAATAATATTTTTGGGGAGCTCATGAAAGGGACATTTGACCATTAGTAACTTCAATCTCCCCCAAGCTTGAGCTGTACTCTCTCCATCAAGAGGCCAAAAGTTGTATATTTGATTCCGATCTTTATGAATCTCACTAGGAGGATAAAACTTTGAATAAAAGAGAGGTACTATTTCCTCCCATTCAAGATCTTGACCATTCTTCAGTAGCTTATACCATTCCTCAGCTCTTCCTTTCAGTGATAATGAGAATAACTTCTTCTTGACTTGATCTGTAGTAATACCTGCACACTTGAACAACCCGCATAATTCATGTATAAAGAGCAAATGATCACCAGGATGGATAGTTCCATATCCAACATAATAGTTATCCATAACACGATCAATAATTCTTGTAGGTATTTTAAAAGTATCATTCTCAGCAGGTGGTGGTTCATCTACTACCTTAGCAGTGGTAGTAGCATTATGAAATAAGAAACTCAGTGAATTATCCATATTAAAAATAAAGCAACTAACGGAAGTAAACAATACTCATAGTAGAAGTTTCCTTAACCAGTTCCACTCTCCAATAGCGCTTCACTCCCCGGCAACGACGCTAGAAAATAGTCTTGATGACCCACAAGTATAGGGGGTGTATCGCTGTATTTTCGACAAGTAAGAGTGTCGAACCCAACGAGGAGCAGAAGGTGCTGGCTAGTGGCTATTGGCTTGGAGCAGGAATTCTCTGTAAATACTTAGCAAACAGATTTTTAGGGTTTTTTGATAATGCAGGTAAATAAAGTACGAGTAAATCAAAGACAATAAGAATAAATGCAGCAAGTGGACCAATCCTTTCTTTAGCAAAGGACAAGCCGGTTGTACTACTTAAGATGACCAAACGTTCTCGAGGGCACATGGGAATATCGTCAAGTGCTTTCGCTTCATATAGTTGATTAATCTTCTTTAGTTTACTAAGTGTTGTGTGGGTGAACCTGTGCTAATGTACCGACCTTCCTAGGACTAATACATACTTGTTATTATACCCCTTGCAAGCATCCGCAAGTACAAGAAAGTAATTGAGGTAGAAACCTAACCACAACTTTAAACTCTAAGACCCTAATGTCCCTTGTGCAATGGTTTCCTAACGGGGGTTCAGGTTTCTGTCACTCCGGCAACCCCTACGATTAGTAGCCAAATACACAATGCATTCCCCTAGGCCCATATAGGTGAAGTGTCATGTAGTCAACGTTCACATGACATCACTAGAAGAAATACACCACAACTTAAATATCAAACTATTGAATCTTTCTCAACACAATTCCACTAGTAAGAACATGACTTCTCCCATGTCCTCAAGAACTAAACGAACTACTCACAAGACATCATATGGATAATGATCAGAGATGAAATAATGATGTATAACAATCTGAACATAAACAATAATTTAACGGTTCACTCAATAGCATCAACTACAAGGAGTAATCAGCACCGGGAAAGTCTCCCCTAAGAACTATGCAATATTCAACCCAATTATTATAGCGGTATGGAGGTGATGATGATAGTGCTGGTGGAGATGATGGTGGTGATGATGATGATCCCGATGAAGTCCAGCTTGATGGTGGTGTTGATGGCGACGATCTCCCCTCTCCGGGAAGGAATTCCCCCGGCAGAATTCTGTCTGCCGGAGAGATCTTTCTCTCTCGGTGTTTTTTGCCCCGCAGAGGCGGCAGAATCTTTCTGTGGTCGCTCCCCGAGTCTTAGGGTTTCGGGAGGATAATATACACCAGAGGGGAGAGCCAGGGGTGGACCAGGGCAGCCACACCACCTAGTGGCACGGCCTGGGGTGGCCCGTGCCAGGGGGTGGTGTGGGCCCCCTGTGGCCCATATCCGCTTCCCCTTCTGGCTTCCTTCGTCTTCTGGAAAATTAGGATTTTCCATGTATTTTTCCGGATTTTCTGATCTTCGCAAATTTTGCCTCCAAACAGCACCTTTTCCATCAGAATCCTGACTGCAGCGGTCCATGCTCCAAAAGTCATCAACCATGCAAAAACAGGTGAAATAACATAAGTATCATCTCTTAATATGAAATATATCAATGAATAATAGTAAAATATGATATAGAGTAGTGATGCAAAATGGACGTATCACCTCCCCCTGGTTGTGCATGAAGAAGAAGTTCGTAACCATTAGTATGCTGGTTCAAGGACCAAAACAACCCGGTACAGACATCAATTGTATCTCACGTTGTTGAAAGAGGAGCTAGCCACATTATGGGAAGAAGGAGCCCGTACGTGGGATGCCTCGAGACAAGAATACTTCAACATGAGAGCGGTGGTGATCACGACGGTGCAAGACTATCCCGGTTACGGATACTTCTCGGGGCAGGTGGTCCAAGGATTCTATGGGTGCATTAGGTGCAAGGATAATACAATGTACCGCCAGCTACAAAAATATCCTGGGTCCGGGAAAACCATTTTCCTTGGGGCTCGGAGGTGGCTTCCCAGGAATCATGCCTAGAGAAAGCTAGGAGATCTGTTCGATGGGACGGTCGAGCTCCGAGGTATCCCAGACCAGAGGAGCAGCATGGAAATCTACGAGCTGTTGAATAACTAGAAGGAATGCCCTGCACTAGGAAAGACCCAGAAGAAGCCAGAGCTGCTGCTGAAGGTATGGAAGGCGAGTTCTGTTTTCTGGCACTTGCCATACTGGAAGATCCTCCGCGTGCCTCATAGCCTCGATCTCTTGCATATCACGAAGAACGTGGGCGAGAGTCTGCTTGCCACCCTCCTTAACACCGACAACACTAAAGATGGGCCAAAGGCAAGGAACAACTTGAAGCATATGGGCATCAGGGATGAACTTCAACCACCACCTAGTGATGACAAGGAGGAGGACGAGGAGGAGGAGATGGAAACACAAAATAGCCATTGTCGCAAGGGGAAAAAGCAGGTCAAGAAGGGCAAGGTCAAGCTCAAGGCCTTGTGCTTCACTCTGAGTAAGAAGGAGGCCATACAGTTTATGAAGTGCCTCCTCAGAGTCAATTTTTCGAACGGCTATGCGGGGAAGATAAACAGATGGCTAGACGAGGCGAAGCAGCGCTTCAGCAGGATGAAGTCTCACGATGTCACCGTGCTGATGATGCAGGTACTCCTGGTCATGATCCAAGGTATAATGGACAAGCACGTCCGTGTAATATTGTTTGGCCTCTGCAACTTTTTCGATGTCATCTCTCGGAAGTCGATATGCATTAAGCAGCTAACGAGGCTACATGACAAGATCGTGGTGATACTATGCAAGCTCGAGATCTATTTCCCCCCCGCATTCTTCGACGTCATGCTTCATCTGCTTCTCCATGTCGTGGAGGATATCGTCTAGCTCGGTCCTCCATTTCTGTGAAGCATGATGCCGTTCGAAAGGCTCAATGGACACATCAAAGGATACGTTAAGATCAGGTCCCGTCCAGATGGAAGCATAGCAAACGGCTTCCTGGCCGAAGAGTGCATATCTTTTTGCTCGAACTTTCTACAAATCGAGACCCCTCTTGGTCTGCCATTCAACAAGAACCTCGGGAGGCTCGCTGGATGGGGTCAGCACGAGGGTTGGTGCCCAAAGCATGTCGACCTCGAGGGCCGAACCAAGGACTTTGAAAGAGCAAACCTGGTCGCGCTACAGCACCTGCAGGTGGTCGATCCGTACATATATGAGCACAGAGAGTTTATCAAGAAGAATTACGCAGACCAGGGGCGCCAGTACTCGGAGGAAGATGTTATCAAGGAGCACAACTCCGGTTTCACGTGGTGGTTCAAGGAGAAGTTCATTGCTAATCCACCGTAGGGCGAGTACTCAGAGGAAGATATACTCATGTTCTCCTTGTCACGAGGCGCCTCGCACAACCTGATGACCTATCAGGCATACGATACCAATGCATACATGTTCTACACCGAGGAAAAGGACAATAACTGCGATTACCAGAACTCAGGGGTTACGAGGATATTCTACACCTGCGAAATCCCGGAAAGATACTAGGGAAGGATCGAGGAGATTTGGGATCTCGACTACGTTATGGAGAAGGTGCTGATGTTCCGTGTTAGGTGGGCCAAGAGCGTCGAGAAAGAAGGCTGATATTTCACCACCATGGTTATACCGTCAAAGACCACCAGCACGAACGCACCTGTGAGAAATGAGCCTGGGGTTCTAGCTAGCAAGGTCGACCAATGCTGGTACTTCACAGACCCATCAAAGCCTACCCGGTTTGTCGTCAGGAGAGGCAAAAGGAACATCATCGGAATGGACGGAGTCACCAACAAGCAAGACTTTGACCAGAATGGTGACCGAAAGATGGAAGACGTATACGGTAACCAAGCACCGTACACCACAACCCTACCTAAGAAAGGACTCCTGCTCAAAAGAAGTATTGAAGACGTCTTGGACCTAACCTATATAACCGCGACAAAGAAGGGCAAGAAGACGACCATTGTCAAGAAATGCTAGCGCGCTCCAACCATTGTCAAGAACCATCGTGTGTGTGTGGCCTACTATTATTTATCAAAACATTCATAATTATCATTTTTTGTATGTTATAATATTGCATTGAGAATATTATGTATCGACAAGCCACATTCATAATACTCACTTTTGTTGTTTTGGCAATATTTGAATTTTTAAAACATTTGCAGTATATTTTATAGTTCATATTGTGTTTGGACAATATTTTTACATGAAAAATGGCCTTTAAAAAAGTTTACAAAAATATGTTGCCACCAGATTTGAACCTGGGTGGCTAGGGTTCAGAACAGGACAAGGGACAAAACCAGTGGGCTAATGTGTGTTTGTTGACAGATACTAGCACACTGCCCTATTTGGCTAGGGCTGAAGAATAGCCGAGGCGTATTCTGGCCAGATGCGCCTCACCTAATCTTATATGAGACGCACTTTGAAATATGCGCCTCGCATAAGCTGGTACCTAAAATGATTGAGGGCCTTCTTTCTGTCTCGATTCCCCTTTCTCTTGATCTAGACGAACTGCCCCTACCGTCGATGTCGTCGCCCCTTCCTCTGCCGCACCGTCGTTTCCCCTTCCTTCTGCCGTCCATGCCCGCCGTCTACGATCATCGAGGTGACCCCCTTCCCCTCTCCCTCCCCTTCCCCTACCCCTCTTCCCTTCCCTTCCCCTCTCCCTGACATCTCCGCGACCAGCCACAGGGAGGAGGAGCCCGCCCACGCCATGCCCAGGAGGAGGAGCACATCATGCCCAGGAGGGGGAGCCCACCGTGCCACGCCCAGGAGGAGGAGCCTGCCTATCATCTTCTATCGCCGTCGTCTTCTACACCCTCACCGCGGTGATCATTCTCTCTCCCTACCCCCTCTCCCCTCTCCTTGTGATTCCGTACTCCCTGCTCCCTGTGATTCCCTCTGTCATTGTTGCTGCGCCAGGTGTTGTGAGATACATCTGTTGAAGGATGCCAACCATGCATCTGTATTTTCTATTCGTTCAGAAAAAAAGGAGATCCAAAGATGGTCAAGTAGTAGTAAGATAGGCATTATGCAAAATATAAACATCATAGTAGGTGTACTTGCTAGATGGTTAGATTATGGTTCACTTGCTATAAACATTGAGATTACGGTGTACTTGCTAGGTGTCAGATTAAGGTGCCAATATAAACATCTAGATGGTCAAGTGGTAGTAAGCTAGATGCTCATTCAAAATATAAACATCATAGTAGGTGTACTTGCTAGATGGTCATATTATGGTGTACTTGCTATAAACATTCATATTATGGTGTACTTGCTAGGTGTCAGATTAAGGTGCCAATATAAACATCTATTGGCTCTAAAAAACCATCTATTGAAGGATTCCAACTGTGCAACTGTACTTGCTAGATGGTCATTCAAGTAGTAGTAAGCTTATTTAGTGCATGTGCAAACAAGTACATGTGCTATTGCTTATTTAGTGCAAGTACTGCTAGTGGCTTAGCTAGTGCAAGTACTGCAAGTAGAAGTAAGCTTATTTAGTACATGTACTGCTAGTGGCTTAGCTTGATCTAGTACATGTGCTATTGCTTATTTAGTGCAACTATGCATGTGCTCATGTGACTTGATTCACAATTTTAGCTATCCTAATGTGCTGATGGATAATAGTGCTGATGCTAAAATTAGTTCTAGCGATCTCCCTCCTTCTTCTAGTGGTCAACTGATAGTACAAGGCCTAACCCAATTCAGTGCTTATACTTGGCCATTTATAAAAGCCTAAATTTATTAATAAAAACCTAAATTTATCAATAAAAACCTAGATTTATCCCTGTTTTTCTGTTTATCCTAGCTAGCTGATATTTTTTTAGTTTGTGCATGTGCAGAGAAGTTGTATGCTACTGGCTGCTGTTTATCCTTGTTTTTCTATTTATCCCTGTTTTTCGGGTAGTGTATGCTATCCAGATTTCTTGTATGTTGTTGGTGGCAAGTTGTGGATGGCTGTGCTTGTGTATGCTGGCAGCAAAATAGCTGTGTTTGTGCCTATTTAGGCTTTTTTGTGCAGGTCTTTCTTTTTGAGTTGCCAATGTTTCGCCAGAATGTTGATTCATTTCCGTTCCGGCGAATTTCTGGCACTCCTAGGCATAGAGAATTAGCAAAGGTTATGACAAAATTTTCTGTGAATTTTTTTTCTTATTAGTTCCATTTATTTGTGTGTTTAGAAATGTGGGTGGAGCCGGGCCCTTCTAGCAATAAGCCCTTTTGGGAGCAGCAGGCGGAGATGGAATCCCAAGAGGACCCGGAATTCGTTCCGCGGGACGACGAGATGGAGGCGGACGAGGATACCTCGTCGGGCGATGAGGAGATGGGGGACACCGATGGTGATGCCACTAGCACTAATGGCAGCGGTGAAGCTACTACAGACGATGGTAGCACACTGAAGAAGGCCCGGAAGGATCGGACCCCGATCGTGGTCGACATCAAAAGGTCCATCATCACAAGCGTGAGTTCTAAAGGTGTGCCTTTGGAGCCGAAAGAGTTTGTCGCGGGTTACTCAAACCAGCTCGCGGCAATCCTCCGGAACACCGCCACGATTAACACGGAAAACCTGAAGGCCGAAGAGATTAGGAGTTTCCTCATCCAGCTCTTCCGGAAGCTGCACGCGAGATATGTGTTCCCAGGAGATGAGGAACACAAGTACAATAATGACAATCTCAAAGGGAATCCGTTGAACAAGTTCGCCCTCGGGAAAATGACCAAGGCCTTTACGAATTGGAAGGTCCGGGTGAAGAAGCTAATTTTCGAGGACAAGCTAAGTTATTCGGAGGTCGTCAAGAAGGAGCCTCTGGTCACGGAAGAAGACTTCAAGGTGTTCAAGGCCAGATGTGAATCTTCCCTGGGCAAGGCCAAGAGTCTGTACTTCAAGGAGTTGTATGAGAAGAACATTGGTACCCACCATCTCGGCTCCGGCGGTTATAGAGCTGTGATTCCCAAATGGGAGAAGGAGGACACCAACGCTTGTGCAAAGGACGCCGATCACTATGTTAAATGATTTCATCAACCGTTGAACTTGATTGTGAGTGACACTAGCTAGTTATTTGTGTTATGAACTATTTTAAGTGCTTGTTTCTTTTCACTCGTTATTGCTGCCCTACTTCTTGTGGTTTGCTTTCTCTGTCTTTCTTCGAAATGCCAATGATTAAAACATGTTGTGGCGTCATGTGTGTGACCATGTCGTTGCTAAATCTGGTGTGCCAAGTAGACTAGAGGTTTGTGCATATACTCTAATTGCCGCCCCAGATCCATCAACAACATTGTCATTTTCCGTGCCCAACCTAAGTATGAGGCAAGTAGACTTGTAACAATTTCGCCCAAGTTAATACTATTTCATCTCGTAGCCCCAAAATTGAAAGAGGACAAATATTTTCGAGGTTCATATACATAAGACATAATATGTTGAGTGGCAAGCCAATGAAAGGGTTCTGGGTCCACGTGTCAACGACTCCTTTCGACACACCAAACTCGAAATGAGTCGTTGCCGTGGAGACCGAATCCTTTCTTTGGTTTACCGCTCGACATATCATGCCCATGCTATATGAATCATGGAAGTATTTCTCTTATTTTGTCTTTGGTGATACAAATAGATTAGATAGCATGAATTAAATGAAATGGTGAAGTATTTAGTTTCAAATATCTCATTGTATCCCCAAAGTCGAAAGGGAAGACATTACTTCACTATTCGTATAGCATTGGCGACATTGTTATATGAATCGTGGAATGATTTCTTTCCTTTTGTCTTTGGCGATACAATGAAATGATAAACTATTTCATCTCGTAGCCCCAAAGTCGAAAGAGGACAGATATTTTCGAGATTCATATACATAAGACATAATATGTTCAATGGTAGGCCAAGGAAAGGGTTCTGGGTCCACGGCAATGACTCCTTTCGACAAACCAAACTCGAAATGAGTCGTTGTCATGGAGACCGAATCCTTTCCTTGCTTTACCATTGGACACAACATGCCCATGCTATAAGAATCATGGAAGTATTTCTCTTCTTTTGTCTTTGGTGATACAAATAGATTAGATAGCGTGAATTAAATGAAATGGTGAAGTATTTAGTTTCAAATATCTCATTGTAACCCCAAAGTCAAAATGAAAGACATTACTTCACTATTCGTATAGCATTGGTGACATTGTTATATGAATCATGGAATGATTTCTTTCCTTTCGGCTTTGGTGATACAATGAAATGATAAACTATTTCATCTCGTAGCCCCAAAGTCGAAAGAGGACAAGTATTTTCGAGATTCATATACATAAGACATAATATGTTTAGCGGTAAACCAAGGAAAGGATTCTAGATCCATGTGTCAATGATTCCTTTCGACACAGAAAACTTGAAATGAGTCTTTACCGTGGAGACCGAATCCTTTCCTTGCTTTACCGCTGGATATATCATGCCCATGCTATATGAATCGTGGAAGTATTTCTCTTCTTTTGTGTTTGGCGATACGAATAGATTAGATAGCGTGAATTAAATGAAATGGTGAAGTATTTAGTTTCAAATATCTCATTGTAGCCCCAAAGTCGAAAGGAAAGACATTGCTTCACTATTCGTATAGCACTGGTGACATTGTTATATGAATCGTGGAATGATTTCTTTCCTTTCGTCTTTGGCGATACAATGAAATGATAAACTATTACATCTCGTAGCCCCAAAGTCGAAAGAGGACAGATATTTTTGAGATTCATATACATAAGACATAATATGTTGAGTGGCAAGCCAAGGAAAGGGTTTTGGGTCCACGGCAACGACTCCTTTAGACACACCAAACTCGAAATGAGTCGTTGTCATGGAGACCGAATCCTTTCCTTGCTTTGCCACTCGACATATCATGCCCATGCTATATGAATCGTGGAAATATTTCTCTTCCTTTGTCTTTGGCGATACGAATAGTATGAGGCACGAATCCAAGTCATTCTTGGTTTGCTTTTTTTGGTCTTTATTCGAAATGCCGATGATTAGAACGTGTTGTGGCGTCATGTGTATGAATATGCCGCTGTTCGATCTGGTGTGCCAAGTAGACTAGTAATTTGGGCATATACTCTACTTGCCACACAAGATCAAACAGCGAGCATTGTTATTTCCATGCCCAAGTATGAGGCACTAATGCAAGTCATTCTTGGTTTGATTTTTTTGTATTTCTTTGAAATGCCGATGATTAGAATGTGATTTCTTACATCTTGTTGCACCCATATATATGCATGATCTTATCTTGTGAACTTCTATTGCTTTCCACTGACATAGATAATATCATCTATCTTGTGTACATGAGATGGAGAATAAGTGTTATGTCGTGTACGTCGGCAAGGTTCCAGGTGTGTACGAGGAGTGGGAAGACTTCCAGAAGCAAGTGAACGAATTCTCGGGCAACAGCTACAAAGGCTACAAGACTAGAGAGGTGGCGGAAGAGAAGTGGAGGAGGCACGTGAGGAAGAAGTGGAGGAACTTCCTCGTGATCACCACCTTGTTGCTCTTCATGGTAGGTTATGTGCTCTACTTTATCTAGATAGAGCTCTATCGTTGGAGTTGTAATGTGATTGTCAACTTGAACTCGGAGGTGTGAACTTGTGGCACAAACACTTGGTGTTGTGTGAAAACTTGGCACTTGTTGATTCTAGTTGATGTATGAACTCGTATGTCACAATTGATGTGTAATGTACTTGTATTCATGGTAGTTCTATTATGCTTTGGCCAATTGCAAGTTTTTGGAAAATTCTGTGCTGTTTATACTGTATTCTGGACTGTATTGTATATTTGAATACCTGTAAACTATTATTTGAAAATTGCTGTAAAATTTGAATTTCGAAAATATATCCGAGGCGCATATGTGAAGTATAGGAGGCGCATATAGGGTACTTTATGAGGCGCATTTTACAACATATGTGAGGTGCATATCATATGGCCTCCTATACTTCATATACGCGAGGCGCATATACAGTATGCGCCTCGCGTACATGAAGTATAGGAGGCGCATATGATATGCACCTCGCATAACAAATACTAGAGGCGCATATGATATGCGCCTCGCATAACAAATACTAGAGGCGGGGCACTAGAGGCACATACCATATGCGCCTCGGATAGGGTTTCAGGTGCGCCTCGGGTAGGGTTTTCCCTAGTAGTGTCGGGAGCTTCATCATGTTGTAGGCGTAATGTGGGGTCGCCGTGAATTTGGAAAACGCCTGGCACCCCAGGACGCAGTGGTAAGGGATGCTGAAGTTTACCAGCTCGAAGACGATCCGCTCGGTGCGGAAGTTTGCTGGTGTGCCGAAGGAGACTGGCAGCGTCACCTTGCCGATCGTGTACGCCTTCTAATCGGGGACGATGCCATGGAAGGTGGTGAGTGTCGACTCGATCGCTGACTCTAGGAGGCGGAGCCTCTTGAACGTGTCCAAGTAAATGATGTTGATGGACCTTCCGCCGTCCATGAGCATCTTGGGCAGCCAGTAGTCCGCCACTTTGGGCCTGACCACCATGGCGACTCGCCCTGGGTACTCGATCCTGGGCGCGTGATCTTGGCAACTCCAGGTGATGCTTTGCTCGGACCAGTTGAGAAAGCAGAGGATGTCGACCTGGGTCACCACATTGACAGCGACTGCACGGGCGAGCACCTTCTTCTCGCGTTTGGTGCCGAGCCCGGTGAAGGTGTGTAGCGAGACGACGGCATTGCTGAATCTGCCGGCGTTGCCGTTGTCCCTTGGAGGGTTGTTGTTGGGGTCATCCCTTGCCCGCCTCGCCTTTTCGATCTCCTTCGGAGAATGGAAATCTGTGGTGGTGTGGGTGGCGGGCTTCCCTTCCCTGCCGTGGTGTTCATAGGGCTGGTTGAGTAGGGCGGCAGGGTCGAATTTCGGCCTCGCCGCGTTTTCGTGCGATAATTTCCACTGTCGTGGTAGTTTCCTCTGTCATGGCGGAAGTTCTTCGGGTCGCGTTGGCCATATCCGGCATTGGCGATGAAGTCGACTTGTCTATCAGTGTGGCGCTTGCCGATGAGGCGAGTGTTGCTGTAGCACATATCGCGCTGTCGCCCGTTGTCATTGCCGCTCGTGTGGCGTCTTCCCCCCGACTCGTCGTCGGAGTCTTGGTTGGGGTCCTCCTCCGCATAGCACTTGGAGATTTCGAGGAGGTCAGGGATGTTGTCAAGCGTCCGGTAGACCCTCTTGATCTTGGTGACCAGAGGCTCATACCGGCACTCATTCTTGAAGTAGTGGATTGCCGTGTCCGGGTGGATGCCGGAGGCGTTGATCCACAGTTATTTCCACCTCTGGATCTAGTGGCAGGTCGACTCATGTTGTCCCTCGATGCAGCTCTCTAGGTCTTCGATGGTGGTGGCACGTCTGTAGGAGCCCTCGTAATGCTTGATGAAGGCGTCGCACAACTCCTCCCACGAGTCGATGCTGTCGGCAGGGAGGGTGTTGATCCATTGCCTGGTCGCCCCCTCTATCATCTGGGTCGTACGTGGGATTGTATTTTTCGATCTCCTTGGGCGCCTTGAAGTTGGCAGGATACTTCTCACCTCGAATCATTGGTCCGAAGCACTAGGGGATGACTCGGCTTAGCGAGCCCCTTGGCTCGGGGTCGCCGCGGTTGTTGAGGGTGTGCCTCAAGTCATTGGGCTGGCACACCCGCTAGGCCTGGTTGCTGATGATGCGCGCTCGTGCATCGATGGGACGGCCATTGGCGGCGACTGTGTTGTTCACCGGCCGTGGCTCGTTGGTGGAGAGCGCAGGGTTGGCGGCCCATGGCTGGTGCGGTAGGGGCTCGAGAGGCGCGTTCTCGCAGTATTCATGCTCGGCTGCGCATGCGGGGTCGCCCTCATCATTGATGTTCAAGACGCGACCCTGGACATTGGAGTGCAGGCGGGTCCTGATGCGGCGCTGATGGTAGAGCGATAGCTCCAGCGCCGTTTCCCGCTCGAGGCAGAATTTCTCGCGCTCGGCCTGCTCCCTGTGCGATGCTTCCTCCAGTCATAGGCGGGCTTCCTCCACTTCCGTCGTTGTTATGGTCAGCGGTATCGACATGGAGAATGGATTTGGTAGGGCAGTCGTGCTGCCCGCCATGTAGATCGTGTTGAAGCGATTGGATCTGGTGTGGAAGTACTCAGGAGACTCCGAGCCGGAATTTGGAGTCGAAGATCCCAAGGATGGAGGGGTCCTTGAAATCCACAGGGTTGGAGACCCGCGTGATGGAGTCCTCCCGTGATGCGGCGGTGATGGATCCGGTGACCGAGGCAGGGGTTGCCGAGTCGGCATCGTTGTGGAGATCCGCGTCGTCCGCGATGGCATCAGTCCCGGCTGTGTTGCTGGCGGCCGAGTCGTACTCGGTGGCGAGGCGGCTGATGGAGCGGATCTGGTCCTCCAAGAGTTGATCGCGACATGGTGGCGATCCACCGACGATCAGCGTTCCCGCCGGGTCGACTACATCGGTGAAGCTGACAAACAGGTTGATGGTGCCGACCGGCATCACCGCGCTGTGCATGATCGGGCGTGACGCCGGGATGTAGCTGTTGGGTAGGATCTGAAGGATCCCGCCGATGGAGATCATACGGCCGGTGGCAATCGGCCGATTGGTTGGCGAATAGGGTCTTACTACAGAACTCAGGCCAGACCGGCCATGCCCCACGGTGGGCGCCACTGTCGTGAGAATGACCACGGCAGTAACTACCAGGGGTAGCGATTGGTAAGATTGGGGGCGAGAGCTGGCAGCCATCTGTGGAGCGAGATGGGGGTGGATGGACATGAGTTTACCCAGGTTCATCCCCTGGAGGGTAAAGACCTACTCCTGCTAGATTGTATTAGCGGCGAGCGAGTTACAGGGGTGGCTAGCTCAGCGGCTAAGCAGCGAGTCGCTTGAAGGGGTGTATGATAGAACGTGAGTACAAAGGGAACCCTAGGGAGGTTTATATAGGGGTACCTCGCTAGGTTTTATAGATATACAACCGAACAAAACAAGGTTTCAGAGGGTTTGACCTAATCTGACTGGGCTTTAGCTACGCTTCTAGGCCTCCAGCTTCCAGTCGCCAGTGCTTACTCTTAGTCGCATTCCAGTCACCGTCCTACGGGCCCACTAGCATGGACATCATTCGAACGTGGTTGCGACATCGAGTGTAGCCACTTCAAGCCAGGGCCTATTCGATGTACCTTTGGACGAGCGTGATGGATCCGACATGCGTCAGTGTAAAGGATATGACTACGGTGGAGCTCGAGAAGAAGATCAAGTCACTGACCAAGATCACTTTGAAGGAGAAGCTTCCTGCAGAGTCGAGCATGCTGCCTTCCGGAGGTGAGCATCTGTTGAGTATTTTCCTTTGTGTTCGTGGGACAATGTTAATGGTGAACTGTTTATATGATCTCTTTGTTGCAGGTGCAAAAAGTTTCACCTTCTGTGCCTCCTTAGCCAGAAGGCGTCATTCCTCCTAAAGCGCCAGATGCGGACGAGTTGGATTCGACCGTGCCTATTGCTGAGACGCTGGAAGCCCCCGAGTCCAGCGAGTAAGTTCACGTAAGCGGGAGCAGAGCAAGGAATCAGATGCATCCACGCCTGGGATGCCAAATGACATTGCTCCTGGAAAGGCTGTTGCAGATCCTATTCTCACGGTGCCTGTCCGCAGCGTGCGTCCTCCTCCACTGAAGAAACAGAGGCAAGATGAGCCTTTTGGTCTTGATAGATTCGAAGGGTGAGCCGCTACTCCTTCCTTCATTGTTTCTCGAGTGGTTCTTCTCTTCTATTCTTCTTGTGTTTAATGTACTCTACTTGTACTAAAGCGGTGTGACACTGAGTTTGTCTGGCACCGTCCGTCAACCAAAGGATGAGGGAGTCATGGACTCCAGGGGAAGGGTGTGGAGCAGCTCGAGATTTCCCCTAAGACAGCGACCAACTCCGGCACGAGCTCTTCAAGTTCTTCCAAGTTGGGGGAACACAGAGTTCAGATTCGGGCGACCAGAATGGAACCTTTGGAGTCTTTGGGAAATATCGTAAGTGTTGTTAGTCAACCGAGGGATCCCCCAAGTATTTTATGCGCTTCTGACGCGGAAATCCATTTGCAGCCCTTTCTCCAGGACATGATTCACCTCGGGAAAGATTACGAGCGCCCAGACGCTGACCACCGGCAGCTGCAGAGTAAGATCCTTTTCTTCATTTGAGTGATTGTATATGGAAGTAATTCCTGACATTTGTTGTTTTTTGTTACAAGAGGAGAACAATGATAGTCTTCGTCGACTGTGCTCTCTCGAAAAGAACTCAGTGTGGCGGAGACAAAGAGACAAAACGCTCTTGACGCCCTCGAGTGATATGAAGAGAAAATACGCCCTTGACAAAGCGCGAGGAAGAACAGGCGACAACTGTAGCTAAGAGGGAGCACAGGTTCACGAAGAAGCTTCTTGCCTCTTCCCAGGCTCTTTCAGGTTTGTTTTCCAACTATGATTTTCTTCATGTCCTTGATGGTGAACTGCCATGGTTTCGCAGATGCGGCCGGTATCGACTTCGACTGTCAAGCGCTGAACCACGACGATCTCTTGGCAGGCGTCGTGGATGCCATCGAAGACCGCACTTCCTCTGCCACAGACGCACTTCAAAAGTCCAAGGCCATGCTTCGTCGTCTCTGGGAGGAGATTATGCCGAAGGCCTAGGCGATTGAAGACCTTGACGGATTAGCTGATGCTTTTGCCGGGGGCGTACATGCGGAGTACAAGCAAGCGCAATAGGGGGCAGGCGCATCTCTTAGGTTGGCGCTGGTGCAGGCCTATGGCACCGACTTCAATGTGAGAAGGATCACGTCGATGATGCTGGTGACCGCTGACGGCGAGAGGTAGCATTTGCTCCTTTTGCTTCTTGTTTTCTGAAGTATGGGCCCCAGCTCCTAGCGATGCTTGCCAGGTACTCTGCGGAGCAGAAGCGACTGAGCACGGCAAAGACCACGGCATCGGGGGCTACTGCTGCAAAGTCCACGACATCGGGGTTGCCTCCGCAATTCCCGTAGGTGCTGACGCATAAGCTTAGATTTCTTTCTGCTTGCTGTATAATTGTGGTAGGCACTTCAATTATCCTAGGATACTTTTGTAGGGGCACCCCATCAAGAACTTGTTTGAACCCGATGTATATATTTTTGGCCGCTTGATTCTTCTGTTTATGTCTTCGGGTTTGAATTCCCTGTTCAAGGATTCTTACACCTCGAATTTTTGGTTGGCTAGGGGTCTTCGAGTGGTGTGCAAGGTATGCCATATGCCACCACACCCTTGGCCTCTCCACCATCACAGTGGACGAGTTGTCATTTTTGTCCCGCCTACACGATCGCGTGAAGCAGTTGGAGCGTGACACATTGATCATTCGCGGTAACGCTGATGTGTGGAAATCAAAGGCAGAGAAAGCCGTCGAGCGAGAGAAATATCTCCTTGGCAAAGTTACTCAGATTAATAAGCGTCTGTGATGTAAGTCTTATTTGACTGGCGTATGTTGCTTCATGTTTGCTATGGACTGGACTGATGCGCCTTGCCTTGGATGTGTAGTTGTCAATCTCATTCCACAGGAAGAGAGGGATCGCATCAGCATTCGACTGAATTGTCTTACTCAAGCAGAGATGGAAGCTGGGGGTTCTTCTGTACTGATCGAGATCGGGTGACCGTACTGGAGACCCTGCATGAATGTATTTCACAGGTGCTGCACTTCTTGAAGATGGCGCGTTCATCATTTAAGCATATCTTCATGGCAATGTATCCGCTGGACGTAGTCCCTGCGACTCTGTTGTCGCTGCTATGGAAGTTCCACGATGCTGGTGCCGTCCGCGAGTGCGTGCACCAGAAAGTTGTCGCAAGTGCCAAAGCTGCCCTTGCGCTTGTGCATATGTAGCCTCTGGACGTGGACCTGAAGGCTATTATAGAAGGGCCGCTTGCGCCTCTGGATGGTATGGCATGGAACATGGTTCCACACTATCTAGCAGTTGCGGAACGAGCGGAGGGAATCGTGAGGTTGTTCGATGAGAGAACCAACATCCTTCTTCAACACCAGTAGAGTAGTTGTTAGCCTGCACAAAACGTATAGGTGTTGTAAAGGTCGTACAATTTTAATTGGCTATTGTATGGCCTTTGTAATTATTGTAAACTTGATAGATTTGTATATGTTTCGAGTGTAGTTTATGAAATGCCTTTTCGTTAGCCCGATGCTCCCAAATCTTAGCACCTTGTCGGCCTATAAGTTGTGCTACAACAGGGCTAGAGTTTTCAAGGGTTTGATGGTAAGAGGAATCAGCTACTCGGGTCATTGCGATGATGAATTGTTTATTCGACGAGGTTGTCTGGGAGGCGCAACCCCCCAGTGCGAGATGCATAAATAGTAAATTGTAAAAGACACAAGTTTGAGGCACTTAGCTTTTATTTATTGCAGAATAGGAGGAGGTACATTGTGTGGCTAAGTAGCCTGGCTGAGTATCCTTATTGTAAAGAAAAACATCTAAGCGTAGAAACGTCACAGCTGCACGACGTTCTACGGGTTGGAGTATGCGACTCTAGTTTCTAAGTCCTTGAGGCAATATGCGCCACCTGGGATCACTTTGGTGATCACGTAGGGTCCTTCCCATGGAGATTCGAACTTGAGGCGTCCCTTCTGCTTGAGTCACAGGACGAGGTCTCCTTTGATGAAGGACCTTGGTCATAGTCGTCGGCTGTGGTAGTTGCGGAGGCTCTGCTGGTGCAAAGTTGACCATTCCGCGGTGATTTCGTGCGCCTCATTGAGCAGGTCGATGGAGTCCTCGACTGTGGCCGTAGATTCGGCCTCGCTATAAGCGACGACCCGTGGGGCCTTGTAGTGCACTTCGGCTGATAGTACAACCTCGACTCCATGCACCATGAAGAAAGGCGTGTATCCAGTGGCGTTGTTCGGGGTTGTCTGGAGGCTCCATAGTATGGAGGGTAGCTCTTCTTCCTAGAATCCTACCGCTTGTATGAGGGGGCGAAGGAGGCACTTATTGATGCCATTGCAATCTAGGCTGTTGACCTTCTCGACTTGACCATTGGTCTGAGGATGCGCCATAGAGGCATAACTGATGTTGATGCCCAGGTTTTCACAGAAATCTTGGAACTCCTTCGAGGTGAAGTTCGTCCCGTTGTCGGTGATGATGTTGTACGGCACCCCGAATTTGAAGATAATGGACTCGAAGAACTTGATGGTGGTAGCGCCAGTTTGGTTGGTTACCGGCATGGCCTCGATCCACTTGGTGAATTTGTCGATGATGACTAGGAGGAAGATGTATCCCCTAGGCGATGACTTCTATAGTTTGTCGACCATGTCAAGTCCCCCCTATGCGAAGGGCCAGGCCACAGGTATTGGCCTAAGTTCTACGCCTGGTGCGTGCAGCTTGTTCGTGAATCTCTAACAGGCATTGCACCTTTCGACGATTTCTTTGGCATCGCGTATTGTGGTGGGCTAGTAGAAGCCAACTCGTAGGGCTTTAGCGATGAGGGCGCGACTGCCCGTATGATGTCTGCATGTGCCCTCGTGTATTTTGAGGAGGATTCCTCTGCCGTCACCATTGGTGATGCATCATTGGAGGATGCATGTGATGCTTCATTTGTATAGCTCGCCGTTGATTATGGTGAAGGCCTTGGACTGCCGTGTAATATGTCATGCATCTATCGGGTCTTCTGGTAGCTTCTTGGTGCGAAGGTACGTGATGTATGGCTGTGTCTAGGATGGCTCGATAAGCATGACCTCCATTGAACCTTCAGGTGCTGACTTGTTCTGCATCGCTAGATCCTTCAGCTTCTTCGGGCGGCATATCGTGCACTGCTGCATCAGATGGTCCCGCGGTAGTCTTCGGCTTGATGGAGCATTCATAGATTTTCTCGAGGAATATGCCTGGTGGCAACGGGGTGCAGGTGGAGCCTATGTTGGCGAGTATGTCAGCCTCCTCGTTACTTTCACAGCCGACATGCCGCAGCTCCTAGCCATCGAAGTCCCCTTCGAGTGCGTTGTAGAGTTCGCGGTACGCGACCTTGTTGTCGCTCAGTGCGTCAGACATGTTCATGGTCTGCTGGACCATGAGGTTGGAGTCGCCATAGATGATGAGTCGTGTGGTGCCACATGCCTTGGCCATTCGCATCCCGTGGATCAGTGCCTCATACTTCGCCTCGTTGTTGGATGCGTGGAACTTCATTTACAGGATATACCGCATCTTGTAACCCTGAGGAGATGTTAGGATGACACCGACGCCAGCTTCTTCTTTATGTTTGGATCCTTCAAAGTTCATGGTCCAGAGGTTGGACATGTCGGGTGTGTCTAGGAGCTGATTCTCCATCCAATGGACGAGGAAATCCAGCAGGACTTGCGACTTGATCGTTGTTCATCGCTCGTATGTGATGTCCCGTGGGATAGCTTGATGCCCCAGAGGGCGAACCTCCTCGTAGCATCAGGGTTGTTGAGGATGTGGCCCAGTGGGGCGTCATTCACCACAACTATGGGGTGCTCCTGGAAATAGTGGCACAGTCACCGTGCCATCATGAAGACACCGTAGGCAAGCTTCTAGTAGTGCAGGTACTGCTGCTTTGTTGGTGTCGGTCCCTCACTTAGGTAGTTCACTGGGTGTTGCACCCCGTGGACCTTGTTTTCTTCGGCTTGTTCGACCACCAGCATAGTAGTGACCACCTGGTTGGTGGCGGAGACATATAGAAACATTGGATCCTTTTCCTTGGGGGTCAGCAACACAGGCGAGGAGGAGAGCAGGCGCTTGAGATCTTTGAATGCATCTTGCGCCTCGTCCGTCCACTCGAATTTGTCGGTCTTGTGGAGGAGCTAGTAAAAAGGTTGTGCTATCTCACCCATTCGACTGATGAATCGACTAAGCGTCGCGATTCGCCTAGCCAGCTGCTAGACGCCCTTGATGTTATTTGGCTTCTCCAGGGCTAGTATGGCCCTTATCTTCTTCGCGTTTGCCTTTATTCCCCTGGCGGAGATGAGGTACCCAAGTAATTGCTCGGATGGTATGTTGAAGGCGCACTTCTTTGGACTTAGCTTGATCCGATAGCGGTCGAGGTTGTCGAAGGTCTCGTGGGGATCATCGATGAGTGTCGTTTCCTCCTTGGTCTTGACTATTATGTCATCAACATAGACCTGGATGTTTTGACCAAGCTGGTTCTTGAGGCAGGCCTGCATACACCATTGGTAGGTCGCTCTGTGTTCTTCATCCTGAAGGGCATTGCGGTGTAGTAGTAAATGCCAAAGGGCGTGATGAAGGCCGTTTTTTCCAGATCCTCTTCCTTCATTCGGATCTGATGATAGCCTAAGTAGGCGTCGAGAAAAAGAGGTGTTCACATGTGATGAGTGCATATTTGCATCATGTTTTACATTATTATTTTGCATTGTAGATGTAGGATCTTGGTATTTTACGGCGCTCACGCGTACATTTTATGTTTGTTTTCACCAGGATCAGGACAGATGATGGATACAATGGACACAATTCTTGGAGCAGTTGTACTGAGGAGAAAAGGAGTAAAAAACAACGTAAATCGCTTATTTGGGAAATATCAATAATACCAGAAGAAAACCTGAAGCGATCAAGGCACACAAATGGTTTAACGACCAACTATACAGTAGGAATAAATTTTCCGGCCATATAGTTCCCGCCGTATAGTTGGCGCCGTCACCGCCTCCTCAAATAGTTTCACCCCATGCAACTGGATCGGAGAGATGACATATAGAACAACCAGAAATCGCCAAAACCTCACCTTCAGAAGGCATCTGGAGGGGGAACTCGTCCACCAGGGATCCATCTTCGCCCTGCACAGATCCGGGAGGCTAAGGCATCGATCTTCATCATCAACCGCTGCATCACCAACATTTCCATCCATCCCATCTACATCTTGTCTAGATCTTGTTGTAATTTCCATACTCGTTCTGGAATTATACAAGTACTATTTATCTATGATAGATTCCATTATTATTGGCATGATGTTGATTGCCTCCATGTCTGAGTGAATCTTTAGTTCTTGGGGAGATGGAGAAACCCTAGTATGAGATTGAAATAAGATAAAGTTTATTATGATATTCATCGATGTGACCATGTGTTAGATTGTCTTCATCTTGATGTTGGGAGAAGTCGACCTCTCAATATTTGCCTCTTGTGGGGACTTGATGGAGGGAACTACTTGTTGATAGACGGAGGTGTGTTAGCACTTACAGTGACTATAAACCTGTTGGCACTCCTTACATATCAACTTGGGAACCAAGGAAACTCACAGAACACTATCCATGCCATGGGATACATCCTACAAGATTATGTCCCTTAATAGCGTAGTAATTCGATTGATGTCGATTCCTGACTGTTGTGGTTATGAGGATGGTGTGAGCAGTGGTTGTTGCCTATTTGTCCAAATACGGAGTTCCTCCCACACATACATAGTTGAGAATGTGCATGATCATAATCTTTACCTTAGTTCTTTATAATGCTAGTGTTGTATCTGCTAATCCCTGAGAACGCTTTTTCCCTATTACAGTTCCAGTCCCTTACATACATGATACTTACTTTCTGTGTTTAGCTGTTTTACTTTACTTATTGTTTCTCTTATACCAAAAACCCAAAACACCTTTTTACGCAATAATCGGATTTTATCTTGTCACTTAGAACTTTATTTAGCATTTCTATTGTAGTATGTATTTCAAGAGTTATTAGACTTCAGACTCCTGCTCCCTGTGGGATAGATATCTTTATGTTGAAACTAGCTACAAACGATATGTGCACTTGCAGTCATCAGCATCCCGTAGTGGAGTCAATTATTTGGTCGATCCGTGGTAATTGGAAGTGTTCCTTTGGGCAGTGCTTGTTGAGGGAGGTGAAGTGCACGCACATCTGCAGGATATCCGTGTCCTTTTTAGGAACAAGCATGGGGTTAGCTACCCAGGTGCTTTCCTTGATCTCACGTATAAATTCGGCGTTGAAGAGTCTATTGACTTCCATGCCAACTGCCTTAGCCCTTGGCTCCGACAGTCGGTGCATCGACTGCTTGACTAGTATTGCATCTAGAGACACATTGAGTGCGCACTCAGCGAATTCCCTGGGAATTCCTGGCATGTCCATAGGACACCAGGCGAATATTTCCAAGCGCTCATGGAGGAATTCGATAAGCGCGAGTTCCTTTACGGAACTCAGGTTGTTGGCGATGAGGGCTGTCTTGGTTCGGTCCATCGGGTAGACCTGAACCGCCTTGGTGTTCACCAACGAGTGGAAGGACTAGTCTGGTGCGTTCTGCTTGCTCACAGGAGGAATACTATTGTCTGTCGACTCCTTGAGCCTCACCATCTCTTGTTGCATGCCGAAGGACTTAGAGATTCTGTTGAATTCCCTGTCGCAACTATCGTACTTGGTGAAGCTTCTGTTGACGGTGATAATGCCATTAGGTCCTGGCATCTTCATCTGCAGGTATGCCTAGTGAGGGACCACCATGAACCTTGTGAATGCGACACGCCCGAGGATAGTGTGATCCTGTGATGGCCAGTCGACCACCTCGAACTCCAGGCGCTCACGCCGAAAGTTTGCGGGAGTGCCGAAGATGACATCCATCTAGATTTTTCCTAGGGGATATAATTCTTTCCCTGGGATGATGCCATTGAAGGTTGTCTCGGATGCTTCCAGGCTGGAGAGGGGATACTCATGGTGCACAGGGTGCTGGAAAACATGAGGTTGATACCGCTGCTGCCGTCCATGAAGACTCAACTCATCTCGAATCCACCAATCTGTGCCTGGAGCACCAGGGGAGAATGGCCTGGGCGAGGGATCTGACATGGGTGGTCGCTTCTGTCGAAGGTGATGCAACACTCTGACCCGCTAAGGTACTCAGGGGTTGAGTGTGGGGCGTTGACTGCCAAATTGACTTAGCAAGTGATTGTTTTTTGCACCCTGTTTGAGGGGCACCCCTTATGGATCATGCCCATATTCCCAAGTAGGCGTGGGTATTGCTTTCCTCCATTGTTTAGTATCGGCACAGCCATAGGCTGCACGGGCCCTCCAGGTGGTGGTGGCACTCCATGAGTTATGGCGCCTGGGCCAGCTCTGTTCCACTAAGTCATCACATCACGATGTAGCTGGGCGTAACTCTCTCAGAGCTTCTGGAACTTGCGGCAGTCCTTGAGGAGGTGGCTGGACTTCTTCTTGCCATCATGTTTGTAGATGTAGAAGTGAATGTTGCATGGTCCAGATAGCTTCTCGTAGATGCTGAATGCTCCAGGTGCAGCATCACGGGTCCAGCATTGCCACACTTGCGTGGTTATCCCGCTATCACGGTAGTTGCTGCTACGGTATGTACTCCTGCGATTACCCTCGTCGCGTTTGTCGGTGTAGCCGGCCATGACCATGTCGACCTCCTCGCGGTAATTCGTAACCATGCATCCGACGCTTCCCTCAGCGGTCGCCTCTATGTCCAAGGTCATCCTCGTCATCTGAGCGGTCACGGTTGTTGTTCAACGAGTCTTCTCCGTCCATCCACCGATTCACTATGTCCATCAAGTAGTCGATGGTTTTGGGCTTTGTGCGGCCTAGCTCCTCCCTAAGCTCTCTATGACATACACCGCCGGTGAACGTGTCAATTGCACGATCTACGGAGATCTCTTCCGCCAAATTTTTGATGATGGACCACCTTTGGATGTAGGAGCGAAGGGATTCGCTCGTCTTTTGGCAGCAGGCCCTGAGATCTTCGATTGTCACAGGCCATTTGTAGGTTCCCTTGAAGTTGCGGACGAAGCTATATACAAGCTCCTCCCAACTGCGGGTCGATCCACAAGGCAGATTGTTGAGCCATGCGCGAGCAGCGCCCTATTGCTGTATCTGGAGGCATTCCATGGCTGTGCACTTGTTTTCACCGTGCATCTTGATGGAAGAGATGTGGTCTTCCAACCAGATCTTCGGGTCCTGAAGGCTGTCGAACTTCGGATTTTCCAAAGGAAGTTTGAACCCTTTCGGCATTCGAGTCTACCATATAGCTCTGCTGAAGCAGTCGGCACCGCAAAGATCTGTTCCTTCATCCTCCGACTCTGTTGAGTAGGCGTGCTTGGCACGCATCTTATCAACCTTGTGCTGGGTGATTTCGTCACGCGCATCGTAATCGCGGCCGTGCCTCCACGAGCTGCGACGTCACCATGATAGGTCGTGGTCGTCCTCGCAGGAAGACAACGAGTAGTATTTTGGAGATGGAACTTTGCATTTATTCGGCTTTGATGTTGGCTCCTTAGCTAGCGGAGCCTTGACAAATCCAGGTCCGGCTATGGCGGACCGGTGCATGGCAGATCGTGGATCTCCGGCTGGTGGCTGGTTGGTAAGCAGATACGTGGTAGCTGCTATCACCGTTGCTTGTGGCGTCGGGACCCCATGAATCCACTGACATGAATGAGAAGTCGAGGGCTCTGGTTTCCTCGTCCTGATCTTTTTTGTTGAGGTGGTTCAGTCAATAGCACATTTTGGTGGCTACGTGACCATTGCCTTTTGAGGAGTACCTGCCGATAGAGGAGAGTTCTGCCCGTCGGGAACTCGACTTGTCTATGGCCTTCTTGTCGGCCTCGAGTTGTGTGTTCACCTCCTATTGGTGTTTGAACTCCTGGATGAGTAGGCAGTTATATCCCATCAGCATCTCCCGTGATGAGTCTGGTGGCAGTGGTTTGCCCCGTAGGGCTTCCCTGCATCGTGCCCACTCGGTGTTGTTGAGGTCGATCTCCTAGCGTATCGCCCCGTTGTTGGCGGGTTCGCCCTGATTGTCGAGGTTGGGCAGGATGGGCGGATTTGGTGGTATGGGATGCTCTCCGTTGGCGAGGCCAATAACGGGAACTCTATTGCCAGACCCGTTGTTGTCGATGTTTCCTTGAGTGCCTTCGTCACCATTATTCATGACGGCGCACATGTGGTGGTTGGGGAAGCCGTTGCTCCCACAACTCTCAGATCTGGAACTATACGCACCTTCCTCCGATGATAGATCGGTCAGATCAGAATCACAACTATTGTTGCTATCCATGTTGTAGGCCAAGCCTGAAGTGTTGGGCTCGCTTAAGGTGCCGATTGGTGATCGGAACCATGAGGCAGGTGCAATCAAGGGTGTCGTCGGGTGATTAGGGAAGCAGAGTGTTCCGATCTGGCCGACCTTGAAGCGTAGGCTCCCAATCGTCATGCCAATTCCGTCCCCCACGGACTCGAAATCCGGGCGATTCGGTGGTGAGTGGATGATACCTTCGATCCGGATTACGGATGTAGTATAGCTCTTTTCCCTAGTAGACCTAGGTTTATCGAATCCTCGGGAAGAAGAAGCGTAGTGAAGTTACTTTAACAGACCTTCGGGAGTTTTAGAATTCCTTTTGTGTTTTTATCGGACCAAGGATTTGCGTCTTTTTGTTATTGTCAATGATGGAGAGAGAGGCCTAGGGCGTTCGGTTTCACCTATAACTGTGCAAAACATCTGATGGGAATAAAAGATAGAAATAAAGTATGCATGTAATTGTTAGAGCAAGATAAATTATATGTGGGCAGTGCATCCATAATTGCTATTGCCTCCGCAACCGCTTATAGCAATAACCTACTAGTCTCATCCATAGAACAAAGAGAACTAATGATATGCATAGTGACGTCACCATTAATCCCAAGTAAATCCCTCACATACAGCCGTACTACCCCTTCTGTCACTAGGGTTCCCATCCTGTAGATTAGTCACAACTCATACTCCCTATACCTGGCTCAATCCTCAGGGTCTTCGGTACCTGACCAGTCCTTAGATTGAGGCAAGAGAGGATACAATAATCATCATGTCATACCAACTAATACATGATCCCATCTATGATAAATAACATGCACAAAAGCTACATGGCTAGGCTGAAGCCCTTAGGCAAAGGAGAATTACTCACACATAGAGATGAGATCAACAATCACAAACATTGTAATGGAAATCATAAGATTGATACAAAATAGTCTTACAATGTTTCCAATCGAAGATTAGATCTACTATTACAAGTGGTGGAATATGGCTATGGAAGTGGAGAAGGGCTTTGGAGATTAGATCTAAGTCTATTCTTCCGACGACTCTTCGGTGTGGTGGATGGAGATCTGGAGGCGGCTGATGATCTAGGACAGGGACTCGAGATGCCCTTTTCTCGTCTCCCTAGGCTTCTTTATATAAGGGTCCCTTCACAAAATTTGTTTTGTTTGACCTAACGGTGTCGTTGGCAACTAAACGGATGGAATTTTATTTTGGTCGTATAGTTGGTCGTTAAAGCATTTGCCTCTGACTCATGACTCCTGGTTTCTTCTGGTTGTTGGAATCTTTGACTTTAATGTAGTGATCCCATCATCAAACGTCATTATCTGCGCAGGAAAAAATAGAAGGAAAGGATTGCATACCCCTTTGATTATTAGGCATTAGTGGCAGGGTTTAGAGAGATATTTCATCAAAAATATGAATAATATCCAGTTTAATTGTGGACATAGATGGCTATATTTCAGAGCCATCAACCTCCCCAAGCTTAAACTTGATCGTCCTCGAGCAAGAAAATCAAAATCAAAAAGGAACTCAGCATTTAAACTGAAATAACAAGATGATGATCTTACTCACGATTGGTAGTCTCATGTTTACTCCACTTCATAAATCTAAGAAACTTCATCATAGATAGAGTAATGGCAAGCATATCATACGCGTTTTTATGCATCCTTATAGTGCAGCAAAATTATCGTTAACATGGATGGATTCAAATAAACTTTATTCCATGTCATGTAATCAACTCATAGGCTTGCCTTTGAACAATAAAGTATGATCATGTAAATTGAGAGTGTAAGAGTTGTCATGAAAAGCATATACACTAGAGTATCTCAATTCTACCACATCAATAAATCAAGACTTTTCAGGCACTACTTTTCTATTCATTGTCCTTCAATAATTTTAGTTCTTGAGTAATTTAGAGCATGCCAAATAATTATTAGTTTATCGGGCTATGATGGACACTCATGGCATCACTAAGGTATTTGTTCCTTTTGCATAATGATTACTCATAACAACCAGAGGAGTGATTCCATCATGAACACAGCTACCCGGGAGTTCGAAGAATCTTACCCACTATAGCATTGCTACTACATGTGTTTAATCAACTCATAGCTGAAATCTAGGAGTTTCCTCCATGAAGATCATTGTAGGCCAGCGGAGTTGTTGGCATCCCATGAAGTTTGACATGCATAAAGCTATATCATTCTTATGATTAACAAGTCAAACTTTGGCATGCTCACAATAACTGCTAAACAATAATGAAATCTAAAAAATCCTTTTGAAGAGAGCTATCAAGTCAATCATCATTTTCAGTGGTGTTGAGTGTCTCTAGAAATAATCCTTCAAGACTAAACACTACAACACCCAAGCCTTCAGTTGTGAGACTTTTTCTTATTACAATTGTTTAGCAAATTTTTAGGCCAGACATGGTTAACTACAAGAGCTAGAACAAACCGTACCCAACTAAATACCCATGCAAACAAAATCTTACTACAATACAAAGACTCACTCCACCAATATAACATCTCAACATTTACTACTAACTAGCATGGGTTTCTCAAACTTCAAAAGTGGGGAGTCATAAGGCATACCTCTCATGTTTGGTTCCACTTCTCTCTTCCTTTTTTATTTGTTTCTTGGAAACCCAAAGTTGACCACTGTCCTGCAAATACATGAGAACCTCGAGGCGGAAAGAAGAGAAAGAGGGAAAATAAAGAAAAATGGAGAAAACTTTTTGTTGTTTTTAAGAGAGGGAATTTAAAGAATAGAAAATTGGCGGTAAAGCTCGACTAGAAAATCTCGAAAGCAAATAGAAAGAACTAAAAATAAAGTGTTGGGGAAACCAACACGGTGCTTATAAACTCGAATTAAAAATACAACCTCGAAATAAATAAAAGCAAATGAACGCCAAATAAAGATACATGAGGAAACTTCCGCAAGCTTTGGCTTTTGCAAGCCATTCAAATCATTGTGGTGGCGGGAAAAGTCATTACTCCATTTTGCGAATTGAGTTGATAAATTACTAGTTGTTCCTCGGAGGTTCAAAGAGAGGCTATGCATCCTCTCCACAGTCCCTCCAAGTTCTTGGAAGTCTTGGTATGTGGCGAACCGGGTTTGTGGCTGCTCCTCTTGATAAGGAACTTCTTGCTCCTCTTCTTGGTCCTCATCCTCATCCGGAATCTCCTCCTCGGGTTGATGTTGCTCAACCTTCAAATCATATAGCAAACACCCTTCCTCAATAGAGAAAATATCATTAGGCATAGGAGCGGGGTAAAGACGCCAAGCTCCAGCAATATGCAATTAATAAACACCACCTCTACTAGTGAGCATTCCACAAGCCTTTAAAGTAGAGAAACCAACGTGTGGCTCACCTAGCTCAGGTTGCAACTCACCTAGGTCGATTCCTAGGGCAGTGGCAAGCACGGTGATGACGCCTCCACCTATGACTGGTTCTTGGCTTTGGGAGGATTGGTGCTCTAGGTAGCGCACAAGGATTGCACCCAAGTTGAGTGACAAGTCACAGTTGGAGTAAGCAGCTTTTGCGAGGACTAAGATATCCTCCTCATTGAGTCTTGTGAACTCATACCTTGCCTGCAAGATGGTCGAAATAACATAGAACAAATAGCGAGTTGCAGGATGTTGAATATTCTTCCCCTTGCTTTCTCTAGTAGTGAAACTCATTCCTTTATAATATTGTGCAGGGGAAGGGTGTAAACCAGTAAAGGATGCGTGTAAGGCATTAACATCATTGTTTGGGAAATTAAAACATGTGCACCACTCATCTAGTGTTAAAATGTAGTTGTTGTTCATAAATCAAAAAGAAATCGTGTCCTCTCCTTGCCATAGTTTAACGGTGCTTTGAAAAGAACTTAGAAATTCAATAGTTAACCGGCGGTAAGTAGGCACATCATTGTACACAAACTTTTGCAGGCTAGCTCTATTGCAAAGTAAATTGAAGTCATTAGAAATAAGGAGTTGGTTCAATATAATGGGGCAAGCCTACTTGGTTTCCTTCACTTCTCGGTTCTTCATCCTATTTAAGCGATCATGTTGGGGCTCATTCCTAAACCGTATCCCCATGCGTTCTTGAGTGACAGCTCGAGAAGCCCTAGCGGCGGCACGAGCACGAGTTTGGCGCCTTGTGTTCATCATCTAAAACAATTAAGAAAGACAAAAATAAAACTTTTTGATCCAACAATAGTAAGTATAACATATTCCTCATCATAGCACACTAAAGAATCTCATCAAAATAATAATCTAGGCAAGAGAATCATGGCAATTGTTTCATAGTAGGTCTCACCCTAGATTGAAAATGACAATAGATCAAATATGAATTTGCAAAAAGTTTTTGGAGGATCGGAGGAGAAACATACCATAGATTACTTGTGTGCGAGGAAATCGAACGAAATTGAGTAGAGATGAAGATCTCTTGAGGTTTTGAGAGAGTTTGGAGGTAGCAGAAAGAAAAAGAATTGATGTTTTCGGGTTGGAGGTACCTCCCGTGGTGTTTTTGTGGTCGGACGCAACTATACGGGCAGAACTATACGGACGGAACATTGTGTTCCTTCCATATAGTTGGCCTGCTGTCAAAATTTTAGGGTTTCTACCTGGCGGCGTGGCTATACGGTCATAACTATACGGCCGAAACAATATGTTCCCGCCGTATAGTTGGTCGTCAAACCGTATGTATCTAGAAAAAGAAATTGTACAAAGGCATCGATATCTATACGACCAGAACTATATGGTCGGAATTCTTTTCCTGCCGTATTGTTGGTCGTTAAACCGTTAGTACATGGAAAAAGCATTTGTACGAAAGCACCGATATCTATACGAGAGCTATACGGCTGGAATTTTTATTCCTGCCATATAGTTGGTCGTTAAACCGTCAATACATATGAAAGAAAAATTGTCAATGGCAAAAATATCTATACGACAGGAACTATACGGCCGAAATTTTTATTCCTTTCGTATAGTTGGTCGTTAAACCTTCTGTATGCATCAAAAAAATTCTGTTTCTTCGAAAATTATTTCTTATCTTGTAACTTAGTTAAATACCTTGTTTTTGACGGAAAAATGACAGTAAATATTGTCGACCAATAATAGGATGAATAAAGCAGGATTTTTAGTACTACCGAACGTCTTCTCCTCAATTGGAGCTTTCTAGCACTCTTTATTAAACATAAACTTAAATTAAAACTTAAAAACTTAACTCAGACCTTTATTTCACATGGTTTGACTCCCATGAAGCGCTCTTTTATGGTCAATAGCTTGACCCCAATGTTGCATACTTAGGCCAGATGAGTGGAACACCCACTCCAAAATAGTTGGCCTTCAAAGTGATGGCCTCCTTTTCAACATGCTTGGCTTTCTTCTTCCTAGGGAAATGCATAACAAAAGGATCCCGCGAAGGCAATTGAAGCTACACGTTCCCTTCATGTATATTAATTAAAGCCTTAATAGTTCTTGAGAAAGGATGGCCTAATATAATAGGAGCAGTAGCATATTCAGGCATGTTAACAATAACAAAACCAATAAGAGCAGGACAGCCTTTAATGTATACTAAAGTGTTCTCCTTAATTCCTACAGCTTGTTTGTAGGTAGAATCCGCAAGATGTAATTTTAACTCGGTGATTTTAAAAGAGCCAAGATTTAACTTGTTAAAAAGACTCTTTGGAATTGTTGAAACGCTTGCACCTAGATCACAAAGTGCAGCTATCTCATTGGTCCCAATTTTAATCTTAATAGTAGGCTCAAATATATCATCAATATTTACAGGTAAATTTTCAGCAATTTGCTTATATTCTTCCTTAAGCTCAGGTACCTTTATTGCTACCTGATTAACGAAGTGTCGGTACATAGCTTCCTCATTTCCTTCACTTACCGAAATCTTAACATTGATTCTTTTTACAAGATCTTCAACAGTGTATCTTGGTGAAGGAGCATTACTATAATCAAGTTCTTCAGGCTCCTCCCTTTGGATTCTTATCATCTTGAGGTCTTCAACAGGATTGGGCTCAGCTTTACCTGCAAATTTAGCTAGAATGAGAGTTTGACTCTCGATTATCTTACCTAGATGTTCCTCAATGATCCTCGTTCTTTGGTGGAGGGCTTTCAAATCATTTCTCAAACTTACAGCTTGGTTAGATAATTTACCAAGCATAGCATCATGGTTCTCTGTTATTCTAAGAAGAATATTGTTTTGTTCATTTTGTGAGTCTATAAAAGACTTAAGTGTTTCTTGGAGACTACCATTACTAGTTCCCATATTATTATTAGAGTTACCTTCAGGACTAGAATAATGTTTCTGAAAACTAGGATTATAATTCTTGTTCCAAGCAGGGTTATAATCATTATGAGTTATGAAGTCTATTTCTTCAATATTTTTTTGGGGGTAGCTCTTACCTGGGTTTCCTTACCTTTTACGGCTTGTATGAGCTCATCCAACTTAGCATTGAGTGTTTCATTTTCTTGTGGTGAGACGGAGTTCACCTTCTTCGTGTTTGATCTATCCACATGCCATTGAGCATGGTTGTCTTGCATATTGTCTAGCAGCTGCTTTGCTTCAGTAACATGTCTAGCCATAAATGTTCCTCCAACTGCAGTATCAAGCATAGACTTAGACACAGGGTTAAGAGCATTATAAAATAGATGGAGAATTAACTAGTCTTCCATCCCATGACTAGGATAGTTTCTCATGCATTCTTTCATCTTCCCCCATGCAAGCGCTAGTGGCTCACGCTCTTCCTATCTAAAACCAGTAATATTAGATCTTAGTTGCATAGTCTTTGTGGGTGGGAAAATTTTAGTCATAAATAAATAAGCGCATTCCATCCATGATGTAATAGTATTTCTAGGCAAAGATAGCAACCATTGTTTTTCTCTTCCTCTAAGAGAGAAAGGAAATAAACGCAATTTGACCGCATCGGGGTCAACGTCTTTTATGCGCATCATATCATATATTTTAGTGAAAGTATTCAAGTGCATACCAGCGTCCTCAATAGAAGAGCCTCCAAATTGATTCTGTTGAACCAAACTTAAATAATGGGGCTTAATTTCATAGTCATCAGCACCAATTGCTGGCTGAGTAAAAGGGGTACGCAAATAATCATTGTTGGCAGTAGCAAACTCCCCAAGCTTCTTTTCAGCCATATTTCCTATGTTTTTTGGTTTTCTTAAATAGAGACTTATAATATTAAAAGCAAGAATTTAAAGTCTAACTAGTTTTTTGGTTTTTCAAATAAAGACTGAAAGCAAACTAAAATTAAAAACAAGAATTAAAACTAGAAGTGTTCTACTAACCTCACCAAGGTAGCTATTTCTTCCTCGGCAACAGAGCCAGAAAAAGGGTTGATACCTTCGATCTGGATTACAGATGTACTATAGCTCTTTTCCCTAGTAGACCTAGGTTTATCGAATCCTCAGGAAGTAGAAGCGTAGTAAAGTTACTTTAATGGACCTTTGGGAGTTTTAGAATTCCTTTTGTGTTTTTACCGGACCAAGAGTTTGCGTCTTTTTGTTGTTGTCGATGATGGAGAGAGAGGGCCTAGGGCGTTCAGTTTCACCTGTAGCTGTGCAAAACATCTAATGGGAATAAATGATAGAAATAAAGTATGCATGTAATTGTTAGAGCAAGATAAATTATATGTGGGTAGTGCATCCATAATTGCTAGTGCCTCCGCAACCGCTTATAGCAATAACCTACTAGTCTCATCCATAGAAGAAAGAGAACTAATGATATGCATAGTGATGTCACCATTAATCCCAAGTAAATCCCTCACATACAGCCATACTACCCCTTCTGTCACTAGGGTTCCCATCCTGCAGATTAGTCATTACTCATACTCCTGGCTCAATCCTTGGGGTCTTTGGTACCTGACAAGTCCTTAGATTGAGGCAAGAGAGGATACAACAATCATCATGTCATACAAACTAATACATAATCCCTTTTATGATAATTAACATGCACAAAAGCTACATGGCTAGGCCGAAGCCCTTAGCCCAAGGATAATTACTCACACATAGACATGAGATCAACAATCACAAACATTGTAATGGAAATCATAAGATTCATAGCAAATAGTCTTACAATGTCGCCAATCGAAGATGAGATCTACTATTACAAGTGGTGGAATATGGCTACAGAAGTGGAGAAGGGCTTTGGAGATTAGATCTAAGTCTATTCTTCCGGCGGCTCTTCGGTGTGGTGGATGGAGATCTGGAGGCGGCTGATGATCTGGGCAGGGACTCGAGACGCCCTTTTTTCATCGCTCGAGGATTCTTTATATAGGGGTCCCTTCACGAAAGTTGTTCTGTTTGACCCAGCAGTGTTGTTGGCAACTATACGGTCGGAACTATACGACCGAAATTTTATTCCAGTCATATAGTTGGTTGTTAAAGCATCTGCCTCCGACTCGCGACTCCTGGTTTCTTATGGTTGTTGGAAATCTCGTATCTTTGACTTTAATGTAGTGATCCCCATCATCAAACGTCATTATTTGCACAGGAAAAAATAGAAGGAAAGGATTACATACCCCATTGATTATTAGGCATTAGTGGCAGGGTTTAGAGAGATATTTCATCAAAAATATGAATAATATCCAGTTTAAATGTGGATGTAGATGGCTATATTTCAGAGCCATCAGTGGACGGTGAAGTCGAAGGTGCCGAAGTGGAGGCAATTCTCCGCTATAGTAGAGTTGTTGATTGCAGTTGATGGGGCCGAGGAAGCCACAACATCAGCACACCCATTTCCCATAGACCGCGCCAATTGATGAGGGGTTAACTCGTCAATGCCCATCATTAATGGCATTGGGTTACAGGAATTGGGGAGCACTAGAGGCATCGATTGGCTAGCAAACAAGCACATCAGCAACACGCGGTTTACCTAGGTTCAAGCCCTCAGAAGGGACCCTACTCATGCTTGTCTGCTCTTGGATTATCGAGGAGTCGAAAGTCACAAGGGGTGCACAAATGTAATCTGGCGGTGTGTAAACTAGGGTTGTGAATATCCTTCTCGCTGCTCCCTCCTGTCCTTTATATAGGGAGGCTAGGTCCCGAGATAATAGGCCAAGTCGGTTATAGATTAGGGTTTTCCCTTTAAATTTTTATCTATTTCTTGTCGTGTTCTTCAAGGAGTTTCTTGGGCTTGGGTCACCCGAATCCTTGCTGGGCTTCAATTTTCCCACAGGCTCCTCTTGGGCCAAACCGTATTGGCTAATCTAGGGTACCCGTGGGGCATACCCATGTCATTTAGAAAATCCCAAAAATCATTAAGAACATTGATAATAACTACTATAATATGAGGCAAATATGTTATAATGTGTGACAACAAACTACAAAGTTCATGTATGCATTTTACATGCATCACTTATGCAAACAATGCCTCACTAAGAGAAATGACAAAAACTCCGTGTTCTAATAAAACATAATGTGGATTGAATTGTTGGAAATCATGCATAATAATTGTAATTCAGCAAAATAGTGGATATCATTATTTCCTAAGCTTCATAGTGGATTTAAGTAAATATGTGTATTTACTAAATGAAACCACGAGTCTTAAACTATTTGATGTGTTTAGGGAATTTCAAAATGAGTATGGGTATTAAATTGACAATAATACCGAAGTCTACGATTTGATCAATGTGGGGCCCACTGATTAATCCTCCAAGAATCCCTGTTATGCATACACCATGATACCATGATCAGTAAGTCATGGCATAGTACCGACAAGTATCAAAGTAGACATCCAATACTTAAGCAGATACATGTCATACCTTACATGCCATTATGGCTACATCAATAATTATCAGTGGAACTTCATCAAGCATAGAGCCCGAGCCATGCCTTAACCTACAGGCAACTGACTGGGAGAACGTCCTAGCTCGCATAGTCATCAACTCCACCTTCTTCTCGAAATCTGACCAAGTTAATAGCCAGGGACAATGCTAGTGAGTACTTGGAATGTACTCGCAAACCACCTTAAGAGAATGATAATAACAAGAGGATATGCAATATGGCTGTGGTAGTAGGAGGGCTCCAGGAGAGGTTCTTTTCTCAAATAGTTTCCCTTGTAGATATAGCATCTACATATCTTTGTTGAAAACTTTTGTAAACGTTTATGTCATGGTGGTGGCACGGCAGATGCCATGGATAGGCTAAAGATGGGGCCAATGAGTGCTAGGGGAATCCAGGGAGGGAGAACATGGTGATTCCACGCACAAATGTTATTGTATTTTCTCTATGAATGGTGTTTACAAGTCCTCTTCAAGCTCTTGGCAAGAAGGAGACTATGTATCTTACTCCCTACAAACTAGCTCTAGAGTTCTACCTTAGACAGAGGAAATGATCGATCTCTATCTATGGAGGCCCCGGTGCTCCTTATATAGGGGAGCCCGGGTTACAACATTAGGGCACACGTGGCAGCATATTCTCCGAATATGCTCCTCGCCTAAAGCTAGATGCTTCTTTATTCTCTTTAACGGCTCGTCCGGGCTTTGGACGTAACCCACAGCGTAATCTTTGTCTTTAAGTGTCACCAGACACGGACTACGTCAGCCGACATTGCCCGTGTCACCTTGGTCGCCCCTGACCCGCTGGTCCTCCTCTCTGCTTTCGTTCACTCACGCTACAGCTATTAAAGCCACCTTTTGACCAGCGGGAGATTCCTTCCTTCTCTTGGAAGCCATATGATAGTCCGGCTAGCACGTGGCTAATCTGGCAACTGAGATACCTGCAGAACAGATAGGCAAACATGGCCGGCATATATTTTATGACGACCGAACTACGGGTAAGGAGATGCTCCACGGGTCGGGTCACTCCGTGGTTCGGCCTGCCTTGAGGTGACCCGGTCAGCACTTGCTTTGACCGTGTCGTACCCCGGCTAACTCGGCCTTTATACCCCGACGTCACCCTACCCGGGAGTATCCCCCCAACATTAGTCCCCGAAGTTGGTGCGGTCTTAGCAACTTTTAGTTGTTAAGGCCACATCAGGTTCTCATATCCGGATCTCTGCCTCTTTGGCCGAGTTTATCCTGTAACCCAGAGCTTCTCCTCTGGGATCCCTTGGCTCATTCCGAGTTAATCCTCGCTGGCCAGGTTTTTGCCTGTTTATCCGGGTTACCATTCCTTCCCTTGTACGCTTCCCCACATCCTACGTGGAGGGTAATCATCATTTCGCCTCATTTTAAGGGCTACGCGCATTTAATGCGCCAGTTACTGTCGCAATGTCAGGAATAACTGCTGCGCACGTCCCTTCAGTGTGGCACCTCGTTAACTGTAACATTACATTGCGTCATGGGATCCTCTACCCCTGTGGCCCTTGCTGTGGCCACGCTTCGATTGGCTGATTCAGCCGCGTACACGCCCGTTGCGTGTGGTGTGGCAACCGCAAAGGATCCCACTACACGCCCGTTGCGCGGTTAAGTAGAAGGCCTGGGGAAATCTCTGGGGAAGTTCCCCACTTTATCCGCGCTTCCTAGCCTCCTTTCTCTCTCACTGCAACCTCCCCGCCGCCGCTAGTTCTTCGTCGTACCAGCACCGTCACGACCGTGCACAGGCAACACCTTGCGCTTGCGCCGCCGTTCCTGCTCAAGAGCTTCATCACGGGGCCTTGTGCTTCCCGTTTCCCCTCCTCTGGTTATTTCTATTCCGATTTCCTTCTCGAAGACCTTGAGTCCACCATGACTAAGGAGGAGGCAGCCGTGGTGGTGCAGAACGAGGAAGAAGCAGAAGGCCGCGAGCGCGGATGCTGGGACGGTGTATTCGTCTGCGAGGACGACTTGGACTGGCTCCGTGCCACGCGCCACATCCCCGCCGGCGTCGCCTGTCGCCTCGCCTCCGGCGAGATTTCTCCTTCCCCCAATCCTAGGGAATATGTTGTTTTTCTTTCGCATTTTCAGCGTGGCTTCGGCCTTCCTACCTCAGATTTCTTTTTTGATTTCATTTCGACGTATAAACTGCAACCACATCATCTCCCTGCCAATGCCATCACTTCATTGTCCTCTTTTATATCTGGCATTGAGGGATATATCGGCCTCTGGCCAACCAAGGAGCTATGGATCAAATTCTTCGATCTCCAGAGGAATGTGGTTCCGGACAAGGAGCTTGCTCCGGAGGATAAGCACCTGACCCGATGCGGTGCTGCCTCCATATCTCCCTACAAGAACTCCGCATTTCCCCGGGTCACCGGGCTCGAGTCCTGCAAAGGCTGGGCTCGGACTTTCTTCTACGTCCGGAACACCACCGAGGAAGACTTGATCTGGCTCCTCCCCTTTAAGCTTGGCCCTGTAGATACCTTGCTTTGGGAGAGCATTCCCAAGCGACCCATGGCCCTGGCGAATTAGGTGGAGCGCCGGATCAAGGAGCTGCTCAAGCAGAAGCTTCGGGGGGAGGACATCATGACCACTTTTATCAGCAGCCGGGTCTCCCCCTTCAGAAGCGTGCCCACAATATTTGTTACTTGAGCACCCCCCTCGACCCCCACCGGACTTCATCTTTTGAGCTTGATAACTCGGCGGTTTACCGCCGGGTTACGACCATTTTCAATGTGGAGAAGAAATTCTCCGAAGATTGGGAATGGGGGCTCGAACCCTTCACCTGGGACAACCCTCCTCCAAAGGTAAACTTACTTCTTACTGTTTTCCAGATCTTCTCTGTATGTCGGTTTACTTTCGTAACTTGGCAATTGTTGTCTTGTTCTCAGCGATTCCTCTAGCAGCCACTAGAGGAGGGCGAGGTGTTGGCGAGCAAGTGGGTACCGGACCGCGCCGAGGAGGACGAGGAGGAGCCTGACCCGGAGACCTTCATGCCTACTTCGGACATCGTCAAACGCATCGCTGATAAGGCCTCTTCTCTAAGGGATTGGCCAGATGACGATGACTCGGACGTTGAGGTCCTGGAGGTACTTGATCCGATTCTCATCTCTTACGCGCATCTGGTTATGTTCGAATCTTCAGCTAACCCGGACGGTCAGGTCCACGAGGTTCCTCCCCTTGCCACTGCTGGTCCTGTCCCTGCTTCTTCCTAGAAGTACGCGGCTGCCTCGGCCGCAGCTTCAGAGGCGCCGCCGCCCAAGAAGAGGCAAAAAAGTTCGCGGTGAAAGCCTTGACTAAGCCGGCCGCCAAGAGCACGGTCTGGAGGATGCCCAAACCTCGGGCTCCCCCAACCTGAGACGAGTAAGTCTTTTTGCATTTGTCCTTCAAGTTTTTTCCCTTTCTGTGTTTTCCTTTGTCTCTTATTGGTTATCTCTCCCTTTGACTTGGTGCTTTTCTTCTTCTCAGAGCTCCTAGGGTCATCCCTCAGAGCGGCTCCGACATAGACTGTCCAATCTGGAGCAGCCCTTCTCCCTCCCGCGATGACGATACTCGCCCGCTTAGCCCTACCCAAGAGGGCTCCGTGGCTGCGCCTGACCAGAGCCCACCTCGTCATGAGGAGGGCAATGTCGGCGCGGGGGGTAGCGGGGCGGCTTTGGATATGGCCATGCCGGATCTCCCTAGCTCCTCTTCGGCCCCAGCACCAAGTGTTAAGGCGCCAGCTCCATCAACGTTGCCCCAATCAAGTTTCTCTCCTGTTCCAGTTTCCTCTGAACCAGCAATACCAACAGCAACATCACCAGAAGCAGCAACACCACTAGCAGCAGCACCACCAGCAGTAGCAGCAAAAGCCTCAGCAGCTTCCACCAAGCCTCCCAAGAGGAAGGCCCCGTCAGCTCTCTCCGGATCAACTCTCTCAGTCACGGATATCTTCTAGCCAGCTCCTCAGGCTTCATCCGGCAAGCTCAAGAAAGCTGCTGGATCAACTAAAGGGATCTCGTTTGGGTCACATGTTGCCGGATCAAAGGGTAGCAGGCAGCTGGTTCTGCATACCAGCCCTGCTGCAGCTCAATCCGCCAGGCGAGAGGCCCACGTCAAAGGCCTTGTGGCAAACTACTCTCCCAGCGATGAAAGTTACAGTCCGCTGCTCCTGGAGTACATGAAGAACTAGAACAATGCTGAATTCATCGCCCACAAGATGATCTGCCGGAGAAGTTCAGCCCAACCGAGTTCAGCACATAGATGAACTCCGCTACCAAGGCCATCTCTTTGGCTGGCCGGATGATGGAGGTAATTCTTTTCCTCTGCTGTTAGTACTTTGTATAGCTAAGCATTTGTAGATATATCCCCTAGTCCCCGAGCCTCCGAGGGAGTAACTTGTTACTCGGTCGGATGCTCCTTATAGAATTTAGTTTCTGTTCGTAGCAAATTCAAATTTTAACAAAGTTAGAGCCGGGTTAAGTTTCCTTGGCCCAGATCCTGTATACTTTGAATATCCACACACCTAGAGCCGGGTTAAGTTCCACTTGGGCCGGATCTTGTAGACTTCGAATATCCACACACCTAGATCTGGGTTAAGTTCCCTTGGCCCGGATCTTGTATACTTCGAACATCCACACACCTAGAGCCGGGTTAAGTTCCACTTGGCCCGGATCTTGTAGACTTCAAATATCCACACACCTAGAGCCGGGTTAAGTTCCGCTTGGCCCGGATCTTGTAGACTTCAAATATCCACACACACCTAGAGCCGGGTAAAGTTCCACTTGGCCCGGATCTTGTAGACTTCGAATATCCACACACCTAGAGCCGGGTTAAATTCTGCTTGGCCCGGATCTTGTAGACTTCAAATATCCACATACCTAGAGTCGGGTTAAGTTCTACTTGGCCCGGATCTTGTAGACTTCGAATATCCACACACCTAGAGCTGAGTTAAGTTCCGCTTGGCTCGGATCTTGTAGACTTCGAATAACCACACACCTAGAGCCGGGTTAAGTTCCACTTGGCCCGGATCTTGTACACTTTGAATATTTCTTTATCTTACTTTTGATGTTTACATTGCGTTGCTTATTTGAGATTACCACTAACCGCCGATCCGTTGAGTTCCAGTGCCTGTTGGACTCCTATAAAGATATTCGTGCGCGTTATGGCAAACTCCTAGAGGATCACAAGAAGAAGGGTAATGTTCCTTACTTAGACTTTTCCCTCTTCCATTTTCATTCATTCGAGTTGTCTGTGATCCGTATTAATTTGTTATCCGAACCATGCAGCCGAGGTTGAAGCTGAGAATATTATCATGCGGAAGAACCTAGATGAGATCAAAGGTAATCTTATTTCCTTCACACGATCACTGTACGCTCCTTTCTTTACTCGGTAGACATTTATACTTCGGTTTCTCCGGATTATGCCATTGTTGCACTTGCTCTTGAAGACAGCGTTACAATGCCTAATATGATGACCCATTTCCTCGAACAAGCAGGGAAGCATGAGGCTGATCTGAAGAAGAAGGACGAAGAGATAGCTCGATTGCAGCTCCAGGACCCGGAAATTACTCGGCTGAATGCCGAAATTCAGAGGCTCAAGGGCCTCCATAAGTCCGAATTGGAGAAGGCTGACCAGGAGTTTGTCGAGGAAAAAGAGCATTTAACCACGCAAATTTCCAAGGACTAAATATTACTATAGGAAGCCGACGTCAAACTTACGTCGGTGACCTCTGAGTACGAGAAACTCCAGGCCCACAGCGCCAATGTCCATTCCGAGCTTCAGCGACTCCTCTTCCAGATTGCACGTGAGTTCTTTGCCCTTGATTAATTTTCCTTCCTCCGGGTTTGGTGCTTTTGCTTACTGTTGATGGCTCGTGATTGATGAGCTCGTTGGGGAACCCCAAGAGGAAGGTATGATGAGCACATAAGTAAGTTTCCCCCAGTTATGAAACCAAGGTTATCGAACCAGTAGGAGCAAGGAAACACCCCAAAGGTGTTGCTAGCTGAGCCTTGGCAGGGCGCACTACCGGTGCTAGTATGGAGACATGCACAACACAACCACAAAACTTTGTACCCAACAAGCGATGAGGTTATCAATCTCATCGGTTTTGCTGAAAACAAAGGATTAAACGTATAGAATGGAAGGAAGTAATAGTTTGCAGAAAGTAAACACAAAGCAGTAAACAGTTTGTAGATTGTATGTAAAAGAAAGGACCGGGATCCATAGTTCACTAGAGGTGGCTCTCCTTAAGATAGATAAAATGGTGGGTGAACAAATTACAGTGGGGCAATTGACAAACATCGAGAAAGCATACAAGCATATACTAATAATCTTGACTCCTCGGAGACTTGATTGGGCATTACAACATTACACATAGACCGCCATCCAACTACATCTATGACTAATAATCCACCTTCAGGTTATCATCCGAACCCCCTCCAGTATTAAGTTGCAAGCAACAGATTATTGCTTTACGAATTGCGTGTAATGTAAACAATATGATTGTTCTATGAACAAAGGATTGTTGTTTTCTCCCTAGTAGCAACAACACATCTAGTACCTTAGAGGTTTTTGTCACTTCCCCAGATTACCAGAGGCATGAACCCACTGTCGAGCATAAATACTAACTCTTGGAGTTGCTAGCATCTACTTAGCCAAGATAGCTACAAACAACGGAAATCATGCAAGATCACAAATAACAAAGACATGATAGAATCAATAATCAATCTGAAATAGCATCTCAATATCCATCGGATCCCCGCAAACACAACATGCAGAAATACAAATAGATGAGCTTGATCATGAATGGAGCTCACAAGATCTAGACATGAAAGCACAAAGGAGGAGAACCAGCCATCTAGCTACTACATGGACCCGTAGTCCAGAGATGAACTACTCACGCATCACACCGGAGGCTTGCATGATGATGAAGATGGCCTCCAGGGTGAATTCCCCTCTCCGGCAGGGTGTCGGGAAGAGCTTCAGATCCCTCTCGATCTAGGGATGGAGATGACGGCGGCTATAGACTATTTCGTGGATTTTTGATCGGGTACCTAGGGTTTTGGTCCCGAAGGCAATATATAGGTGGAAGGAGAGGCTGAGGGGGTGCTGGGGTCGGCTAGACCACCCCTTGGCGTAGGCCAGGCCTGGCCGCGCGGCCAGGTGGTGTGGCCGGGCCCCAGACCTTCTCCGTCTCGTATTCTGGCTCCAGATGTCTTCCGGTAAAATAGCAACTTTGGCTTTTGTCTCGTCCAATTATGAGAATGTTCATTTTCTGACTTCCTGGAACCAAAAATAGTAGAAAACATGCAGCTAGCACTGTGGCTCTTGTTAATAGGTTAGTCCAAGAAATCATATGAAAAGTACTCCAAAGTGTGGACAAAACACAAGAAAGTAGATAAAACCAAGCATGGAACATCAAAAATTATAGAGACATTTGCAATGTATCAACATCCCCAAGCTTAACTCCTACTCGTCCTCGAGTAGGTAAGTGATAAAAAGAAAGAATAATTTTTGAGGGGACATGCACCATCATAAACTTGATCAAAGTACTTGTCAAACATTCAAAGCTGGGGTCATAGTACTTCAATCATAACATGAAAGACAAAGTTCTAGCAATAAGACAAAGAAACTATGTTGCAACATGAAAAGGCACAAAAAAAGATTCATGAATAACAATGCTTTGCAAGACGTTTGTTTGTTTCACATAAAGAAAACATAGCATAATAGCATTCAGCTTGTCCCTCATAGAGTAGCAAATATAATTGCATAGGAAACCTTCAAAGTTCATAAGAGTGACTAGATACAAATAGTTTAAAACAAGCAATATCAAGTTATGCATCAATCAACTAGTCTTGGGACAATGCACATAGAACTAAGAATGGCCACTATGATCTCAAAGTAGGTGCATAAAGATAGAAGGTGGAGACTCAATATATAAGTGGAAGAAAGGCCTTCATAAAAGGAAGTAGGGATTCAATTCTCATAAAGAGCTTCCAAAAATTATGGTACTTATAGCTTTCAGCTCTCATTGCCCCTATCATAAGCATCTTGAAGTGATTAAGGTTAAAGTGAACAAACTATGGTGTACATGCTTGACGAAGTATAAGTTAGAAATCTTATGTCCCTTGAATACGAGGGCCGCTCCTCATGCTACTCAAGTTTAGTCACCGTTAAGTTCTTGTCATCGTAAGTACATGTGTATCATATAGAACCGCTAACGGGGTACCCCTTGCCCGATGATACGGAAGAATCCCCATATCAAAATGACAAGGCAAGCAGACAACGAGCATCTCAGCAATCTTCTTATTTACCATGGGAATATGGTGCTTTTTTCCTCTCTTTCCTATTTTCATAATCTTTTTTTTTATTTTTCTCTTTTTTCTCAATATAGGACTCTTTTTTTATAAGAAGAATGCTTCATAGACAGCTCATTATGGTTACACTGCAGGTTTCCACCATGTCAGCATGGATTAGACCATCGGCCCAGGCGTTTCTCTAACACATATACATAACTCCATGGACTTACAAGCTCCCCTTTCATTTCACACCGACGACATCCATAGACAAAAGAACATGATATCAACTAGGTACAAAGTACCGTGCAATGTTGAAAGCATTCCCCATGACAGCATGGTTCTGCTAATCCCCAACAAATAAGTGCAAGCATATACAATATAGACGACACAATGGTTCAAGTTTATTAAGTGCAAGGAAAGTAAAGTGTGCGTCAAGTTCGTGAGAGCTTTAATCACTAGTTTTCTCATAACAAGTTTAATTTGGAAGGTAAACAAAAACATGAATATACTTGGAATAGCATAAGCTAGTAGGTAGGTATGGTGGACTCTTTGGAATAACTTGGTTTAAGTAGTTGGATGCATGAGTGGAACTCATACTTGGTTACGGAGGCTAGCAAAAGACTGGGAGCGACAAACTAAGAGAGCAATAATGGCCATAATCATGCAGAGCGACAAAACATCATTGATCAAAACATAAAGTGATACTACAAGTTGAAAAGTAAAGGATCATAAAGGCTATGGTGACTTGAGATAGTCATAACATGGTGTGAGCATGCGCCAAGTCTACCCAAATAAAGCATCAAAGGAGAATACCACTATACTATGCTTTAATATGCTAAAACAACGCATGATTCATCCAAGGAGAATTGAGCAATATCAATTGTTTACAACAAGTCATGCTACAGCAAAGAATACTAAGCATAAATCCAAAACAATATCAAGCATGGCATGACAAAGCATAGGCCACAGTCAAAAACAAGCTCTCTTTACCACTTAAGCATGAACTTTCCTACTCTTTTCCAAACCAAACCAAACTATTTGAGAACCAATGTATGAAAGAGAGGGGTCCAACCAATTTATTCGGAAAACTAGGCAAACAAATCAAACGAAAAACCAAAATGAAAACAAAAAACAAGATGCTCCAAGAACAACACAACTGTGCATAAAACAATAAAAATGAAGCGTTTGGAAGAAACCTAGGATTTTTATTGATGAAGAGGGGGATGTCTTGGGCATCCCCATGCTTTGACGCTTGTAATTCTTGGATATTTCTTGGGGTGACACATGTGGCATCCCCAAGCATGAGCTTTAGTCCATCATTCATCTCATTACTCATTCCTTCCATACACCTAAATTTTTTCCTTCATACAAAACTTCACACAATCTTTATTAGCAACATTAGTGCACTCAAGATAATAATTCTTTAAGGTTCAGTTATAACACAAAGAAAACTTCCATTAACACTAGATACTGTAGCACTTCCCTCAAAAAGCTCAATTCCCAAAAGAACTCAAAAAGGAACCAACAAGAAGCAAATGCAGAAAATGGCAGAAATCTGTCAAAACAGACCAGCAGGTAAAGACGAATTTTTTCGAAGACCTTATGTTGCTCAAATCAAAAAGTGTTGAACTAACGAAAGTTAGATAACAACCAGGGGCATAAGCACAAAATTTGACGCCTCAAAAAGACGTTCAGAGATTTTACACGAATTTTTACGGTGAAGCACAAAAATCTGTTTCGGGATAGGAACTTTCTCAATCATTACTTCTCTCTGATTGGAGGTTACTCTTGGCACAAAAAGCAAATAAAAAGGATAAGGAGCGGAAGACTCATCTAAAACTTTTGGGTTATCTCCTAATAAGTACTTTTCTTTAACGCCTTTAAGTTAGGCATAAGAAGCAAGAAAGAATCAAGTGTTCTCAAATGAAGAAGCATTAAAACCAAATTTCTTGCCCTTACCTCTCTTACTTTTATTGTTAACCTTGGGGAAAATATGATTGTTTGGTGGAGAAGAAAGGTGCATGGTCCCATTTCCCACATATATTATTGATCCAAGGAGTTCTAATAGGGACCTTTCAAGTGTAATTTGTCCTTTTCCTGCACATTCAATAACAAGATAATTAGTAGAAATCTTTTTCCCAAGGATTTTTGTAAACACTCTTTCAGATATTCCAATAGGTATTATGGTAGCATTATTAGCAAGAGATATTTCTTTTCCTCCTCCAGTAAGCCCCCAAAGATTCAAAAATTCATAAATATCTTTGGGCATAAGACAAAATTTAGACATGATATCACAGCGAGCTTGAAAAATTTCATTATTTATATCAATCTTTACTGTGGGGAGCCACTTTGATGGTTCAGAATTTATTGGAACATAATTATGATGCTCCCTAAGCGTATTATAGCAATCTTTTAAGCTAGTAGTGCGGGTCTCAAGAGTGTTTAATCTAGCAAATATGCTTGCGAAAGAAATATCAGTTTGGCTAGGCAAGTTGTAAGCAAGGATCAATTTTTTTATAGCATTAACAACATCATCCTAATTACATTGGAGGAAATCTCCTCCCACAACAACATCTAAAGCATATCTATAACAAAAAGCAATTCCAAGGTAAAAACTGCTAAGGAACAAGCTTTGAGTCATTTTAGGCTCAGTTTTTTCATGTAGATTAGAGATTCTAGACCAAGATTCCTTGAAGCTCTCCTCAATTCCTTGTTTAAAAGTGAAAATCATATCCTAAGGTGACATAGTGACTGGAGCAAGGTTAGACATAGTGGCAACTCAAGATATAAAGAAAGCAAACTTGTAAAACTACTTTTTTTGTGTTTTTTATAACAAAACAAGCAAACAAAACAAAAAAACTAAGCAAAACAAAAATAACAAAGTAAAGAGATTGGTTATGATGGACTCCCCTTGTGAAGATGTCCTTGACTCCCCGGCAACGGCGCCAGAAAAATACTTTGATGGATCGTGATTAATGAACTCGTTGGGGAATCCCAAGAGGAAGGTATGATGAGCACAGAAGTAAGTTTCCCTCAATTATGAAACCAAGGTTATCAAAACAGTAGGAGCAAGGAAACACCCCAAAGGTGTTGCTAGCTGAGCCTTGGCAGGGCGCACTACCGGTGCTAGTAGCAACGTGGAGACCTGCACAACACAACCACAGAACTTTGTTCCCAACTTGCGATGAGGTTGTCAATCTCACCGGTTTTGCTGAAAACAAAGGATTAAACGTATCGATTAGAAGGAAGTAATAGTTTGCAAAAAGTAAACACAATGCAGTAAACAGTTTGTAGATTGTATGTAAAAGAAAGGACCGGGATCCATAGTTCACTAGAGGTGGCTCTCATTAAGATAGATAACATGCTGGGTGAACAAATAACAGCGGGGCAATTAACAAACATCGAGAAAGCATACAAGCATATACTAATCATCTTAACTCCTTTGAGACTTGATTGGGCATTACAACATTATACATAGACCGCCATCCAACTACATCTATGACTAATAATCCACCTTCAGGTTATCATCCGAACCCCCTCCAGTATTAAGTTGCAAGCAACAGATTATTGCTTTACGAATTGCGTGTAATGTAAACAATATGATTGTTCTATGAACAAAGGATTGTTGTTTTCTCCCTAGTAGCAACAACACATCTAGTACCTTAGAGGTTTTTGTCACTTCCCCAGATTACCAGAGGCATGAACCCACTGTCGAGCATAAATACTAACTCTTGGAGTTGCTAGCATCTACTTAGCCAAGATAGCTACAAACAACGGAAATCATGCAAGATCACAAATAACAAAGACATGATAGAATCAATAATCAATCTGAAATAGCATCTCAATATCCATCGGATCCCCGCAAACACAACATGCAGAAATACAAATAGATGAGCTTGATCATGAATGGAGCTCACAAGATCTAGACATGAAAGCACAAAGGAGGAGAACCAGCCATCTATCTACTACATGGACCCGTAGTCCAGAGATGAACTACTCACGCATCACACCAGAGGCTTGCATGATGATGAAGAAGGCCTCTAGGGTGAATTCCCCTCTCCGGCAGGGTGTCGGGAAGAGCTTCAGATCCCTCCCGATCTAGGGATGGAGATGACGGCGGCTATAGACTCTTTCGTGGATTTTTGATCGGGTACCTAGGGTTTTGGTCCCGAAGGCAATATATAGGTGGAAGAAGAGGCCGAGGGGGTGCTGGGGTCGTCTAGACCACCCCCTGGCGCGGGTCAGGCCTGGCCGCGTGGCCAGGTGGTGTGGCTGGGCCCCAGCCCTTCTCTGTCTCGTATTCTGGCTCCAGATGTCTTCCGGTAAAATAGCAACTTTGGCTTTTGTCTCGTCCAATTCCGAGAATATTCATTTTTTGACTTCCTGGAACCAAAAACAGCAGAAAACAGGCAGCTGGCACTGTTGCTCTTGTTAATAGGTTAGTCCAAGAAATCATATGAAAAGTACTCCAAAGTGTGGACAAAACACAAGAAAGTAGATAAAACCAACATCAAAAATTATAGATACATTTGCAATGTATCAACTGTCTCCTCCGCTCTATTCTCAGGAAAATTTCAAGAAAGTGACACGCTTGGTGCTGCTGCCGTAATCCCGTCCCGTGAACAACGTGGTATTCTTGCAGGCCCTGATGCAACTAAGTTTACTTAATATGCATTGCAAGCTATGAAGAGATTCCAACTTAAAAATAATAAGTAGCAAGAAACATAAACAGAAGCAACATTACAATACTCATAACAAGGTATGATAGAGTGGTATCTCGCTTGCCTTTTTATTATGAATGCCAAGGCACCTCTGAAGTTCAGGTGAAGACTAGAAGTAAAGATGTCAAAGATACAAGCATCAAAGTCATAACACAAATAATCATGTTTTGAGACAAGCACATTACACTAAGAATGACAACTATGCTCTCAAGAAGGTGCTCATAGAATAAGTGGAGACTCAACAAGGAAATGAAAAGGTTTTGAATAGTTTGAAAGGCTTCCAAATGCTGAAAGTATTGTACTCATTAGCTTTGAGCTCTCATTGCCCCTATCATAAGCATCTTTAATATGGTTAAGGTGAAAGTGACACAACTAAGAGGATATGCTTGACAAGTTATAAACTGAAGTCTCATGCCCCTTACTCATGAGTACCGGACCTCATGCTACTCAACTTCAGTCACAAGTAAGCTCTTGTCATTGTAAGTGTGTCGTTGTATTGGGAACGGAAGTACCTGAGGGGGTTAGATAGAGGTGTGGGGACTAGCAGGGAAGCTATCAACGGTGTCCGCAGGCGAGATTGGATACAAGCGAGCGTAGCGGGACGCAAGAAGTACCCAGGTTCGGGGCCCTATTGGTGAGGTAAAGCCCCTACTCCTGCCTGATCTGTCTATGTGGGATATACGAACTACAAGTGCTCCTTGAGCTGTATTCTTTAGCTACTGCCTTAAATGCACTGAGACCAACCCTTTCTACTGAGGCCATGCCTCTCCTTATATAGGTAGAGAGGCAAAGGTCTCGCTGGCTAGTCCGACTGGCGGGCCCCACAGGAGGGTCCCAGCCGACTAGTCATCTACAGTATCTAGTATGGTTTGTCTTATCGGTGTATGAGCGGTATGGCTGTCGTAGGTACAGTGGACGCCGTGCGAGCCCGTCATCAGCACAGGCCACTGTTCCAGCGTCACCCATGCAAAGTCTTCGGTATGGGCAGGTGGTTGCCCGTCTTGTCATCGTACAGGGCGTATCGTGCACTGATACGCACGTCGTCCTGTCTCTCTGATTGGGTCCGGCTACGTCGTCGTATCCGGCTGTCTCTTGCTGATCCGGCTACTGGGTGATAGCCGGCCCGTCCTGTCCTGTCCGGCTGCATCTGGTCAGCCGGACACGATCCGACTGTCCTGTTTCTTATTCGGATGGGGTACCCGGGGACCATCAAGTGCATATGTATCATAGAGAATCGCCAACGGGGTACCCCTTGCACATGACACAGGAGCTATCCCATAATCAAAATGACAAGGCAGGCAGACAATGAGCATCTCAACGATCTTTTTATTTACTATGTACATAGATTTTTATTGAGGATGCTTCATAGAATGCTCATTATGGTTATGCTGCAAGTTTCCACCATGATTAGGCATGGCTTAGGCTAGCAGCCCAGGCGTTTCTCTAACACATATACAAACTCCATGATCTTACAAGTTCCACTTTTATTTCACACCGCCAGGATCCATAGGCAAAAAGAATCATATCAACGAGGTACTAAGTACCATTGCAATGTTGAAAGCGTTCCCCATGATACATGGTTCTGCTAACTTCAACTTATAAAGCGCAAGCATATACGCAACAAAGAAGAACGCAATGGTTCAGGTTTATTAAGTACAAGAAAATAAAGTGTGCCATCAAGTTCATGAGAGCTTTACTAACTAACTTTCTCATAACAAGCAAACATTCTATTTGGAAGATAACAAGGCATATTGAATATGCACGAAAATAGCAAATGATGCTAATAGGTAGGTATGGTGGACACTTTGGAAATATTTGGTTTAGGGAGTTGGAAACATGAGTAGAACATACTCAGTGAAAGTGAAGTAGTAAGGGAGTGACAAACGAGAGAGCAATAGCTCTCATAATCATGCTTGCAACAAAACAGGACTAATCATGGCATGAAAGTGATTCAAGATCCTCAAGGCAAAATAATTCATCGAGGCTCAACTGATTATTTCAGTCATATGCATGCATGATCATGTGCTAAGTCAATTCAAATGAAATATTCAGAGGAGGATACCACGTTGTCATACCAAGTTATGAATAGAGTAATGCAAGAAAACATTCATAAGACATGCTACAAACTATTAGCAAGCTGGAACTAATCATATGAAAGCAAGAACTACTAAGCATCCATAGATAACATACACCCTACATGAACAGACTAAGCATGCCCACAATGATGAGTATATGTACAAAAATGAAAACAAGTAGAGTTCATTACCAGCCTCTTACCGCACCTCAAGTTCTCATTAATCCTCATTATTGATCTTCACTTGTGTGGCTTGAATAATAATATGAAACCAATATTCACTGAGGACTGCTGAACCCTGCAACAAACTCACAAAGCCAAAGAAGAACAACAAATATTTTTGGTGTTTTCGATTTTTTTAAAGCGAGAACCAAAAAGGAAAAGCAAGCAAAGCAAAATCTTTTTGGGTTTTTCAAATAGTTCAAACAAAGCAAACCAAGGCAAAAAGAAGAAGAAGCAAACAAAAGAGAAACAACAGAAATATTTTTGGTCTTTTTGTGTTTTAGAAAGCGAAAGCAAAGAAAGAACAAAAACTAAAAGGAGAACGAAACATGAATACACAAAGTACCGACACAACATAATAAGGAGATGAGTGCGGTGTCGGTGTACCTCCCCCCAAGCTTCGGCTTTTGGCCTAAGTGGGTATCAATCCAGATACGAGTAAGGGTTCCAAGCAGGAGGATCATGATAAGAATGGTCGTAGTTGGGCCCTTGGGAGGAAGAAGAAGCTCCCCAATCATAGATAGGCTGCTGATATGAAGACTCCCCCTCATTCGAGGGCTGGACCGAATCATCCGGGACCTCCCTTCTAGTATCCTGCTCCTGTTGGGAGAGCTCTCCCAAGTACGTGTCAAGCTCCTCCTCAGTGAGGGACCATCCTACCCTGTTATCAAGGTTAAACAAAACAGGTGCAGGCAAAAGAACAACACGCTCGGACTTGCTCTTTCTCCAACCAGCTTTGAGAAAGGTTATTTCATAAGACAACTCACTCAAACTAGCCCACGAGGAAACAACTTTATGTTGTATCATGGAATTAAGATCAAGCCTTTCTATGGGAAACTGTAGGTCTAGATGATGAGGCACTAAACCATGCAATGCTAGTAAACGAGAAGCAATGAGGCCTCCAGAAATTCCACCTTTCTCGTGGTTAGCGGCAAGACAAAAAGCTATCAAAGCACCCAAGCGGTAAGACCTATCTCGTTTAAGAGCAGCAGAGATAAATGCTAGATCATAAGAAGATAACTTATTGGCAGTTTTCCTAGTAAGAACACACTTGGCAATAAAGTATGCAAAGTAGCGAATGGAGGGGAGATGAATGTTACGGATTTTCCACTCTCCTTCGAGAAGCTGCTCCCTTGGCAAATTTCGGCGTATAAATCTATGAGTGGTTTAGGTCGCTCTTTAATCCTTCTACATGATCCCCACTGAGGTACCTTAATAGCTGCACAGAAGTCATTGAGAGAAAGGTCGACAGTAATATTGTAAATTTTGTAGTGGACCATGGGGTTAGGCAAAGAGTAACTAAATTGAAAGTCTGGCATCACAGACATGGTTAGCTTCACAAATTGACAAGGTTCATCTTCCAAAAAGTGCTCCAATCCTGCATTAGAAACCGAAGTGTGGAAATCCTAGAGAATTCCTGCAGCTCTCATGAATTTAGAACATGGGTAAATGGAAGGAAAAACTTCCTCCTCCCGGTGAACCTTCATGACCTCAGGCACACATAGTTCATGCTGGTTTAGTTGATGCTCATTCATCTTCTAATCTGAAATTTAAACACCTATTAAACAAGTGATTGCAAAGTGAATATAATGAAGGGTACTACTCATAGGGACTTGTAAGAGGCCTAAACATGCATCAAAACTATATCTCTAAGCATCAAACAAGCTTACAAGTTCTCATAACCTGTCACCTACAGCAGAAAAATACTCAAGATATAATCCACTAAACACAAATCTACTTGGACAAGGGGAGGAGTCACATACCAGAGAACAAGTGCTCCAAATTTCAGCAACAAAGATGGGCTGAGCAAGGAGATCGAAAAAATCGAGAGCAAGCACAGCAAGAACGCGATTTTGAGCAATGGACTGGAGTTTGCTCGGGAGAGAGAAGAAAGTGGCAGGCGAGAGAGTTAGTGGAGGGCCAGGGGTGGCCCACACCATGGCAAGGCGCCACCCAGGGCAGGCCGCGCCACCAGGTGGTGAGCCTGCCTGGTGGGTGATACGTCCATTTTGCATCACTATTCTATGTCTTAATTCACTATTATTCATTGTTATATTTCGTATTGAGAGGTGATACTTATGTTATTTCATCTATTTTTGCATGGTTGATGACTTTTGGAGCATGGACTGCCGCAGTCAGGATTCTGATGGAAAAGGTGCTATTTGGAGGCAAAATTCGTGAAGATCAGAAAATCCAGGAAAATATACAGAAAATCCTATTTTTCTAGAAGACTCAGGATGCCAGAAGATGGAGTGGAGGTGGGCCACCGGGGGCCCACACCACCTGACATGGGAATACGGTCGCGATGACGTCAACAGCGTCACATGCGCATCTACGACGATCGCGATGACGTCAACATGGTCGCAGCCGGCTACGCCGAAAGACGCGACGATAACCGCAACAGCGGATACTGCAGCGGCGGATACCGCGACTCCAGGAAAACCACGCAAGTGTGGCAACACCACACTCGCGATGAGGCACCCGCGACCTCCATCGAGGACAAATTGTCCGGGCCATGCACGGTACACTTCTACATCGACAAGCATGATGGCAAGAGAAAGTCCAGCCACCTCCTCAAGGACTACCGCGAGTTCCTCAAGCTACACGAGGGATTGGTTCGGATGAACCGCAACGCAGTCGAAAGAGGCTACGGAGCCGCTCCAGGCGCCGTGGCACATGGTGCACCACCACCACCTGGGCCACCCCCAAACGGAGCTACACCAGACCAGCACCACGGAGGCAAACTGTACCCACGGGCCATGGGTACCATGATGATCCAAAAGGGGCGCCCCTCCAACAGGGTGCAGAAGGCTATCACTCGCCTAGTCAACTTGGCCACGCACTCGTCACCATCCACCATTGAGTACCTCCGTGGCAGCGAGTCGTGCATTACCTTCGACAAACACGACCACCCTCCTCAAGTACCTCGCCCAGGTCATTGCCCCCTCGTACTCGAGGCACAAATTGGAGGCTTCGACATGAGTCGCGTCTTCATGGATGGCGGAAGCGGCATCAACCTCATATTCACGAGTACCTTGCGAGCAATGAGGATACCTCTAACCTGCTTGGAGGCATCGGACACAACATTCCATGTCATCGTCCTAGGGAAAGGCCTATACCCCCTGGGCAAAATCAACCTCGGCGTCATCTTTGGCACGCCGAAGAACTTCCGGCGCGAGCACATCGACTTTGAGGTCGTCGACTGGCCCTCACAATACCATTGCATCCTTGGACGCGTCGCATTCGCCAGGTTCATCGCAGTACCCCACTACGCCTACCTGCAGATGAAAATGCCAGGTCCCAACGGCGTCATAACAATCAACGGGAACTTTGAGCGATCTGACGCTTGCGATAGGGAATTCAACAGAATCTCCCAGTCCTTCGGCATGCAGGAGGAACTCGCAAGACTGAAAGAGATGACAGTCTGCCTCCTGTGAGTAGGCCAACCTCACCTGATCTCTCCTTCGACTCATCTGTGCACACAAAGAAGGTGCAGGTCCATCCATCAGATCCCGCCAAGACGTCCCTCATCGCCAACAACTTGAGTCCCGCATAGGAACTCGCGCTCGTCGAATTCCTCCATGACCACTGGGAAATGTTTGCCTGGTGTCCTGCGGACATGCCAGGAGTTCCCAGGGAATTCGCCGAGCACGCACTCAACGTCAACCCCGACGCAAGGCAAGTCAAGCAAATAATCAGGCGACTGTCTGAGCCACGAGCGCAAGCAGTCGGAATGGAGATCAACAGACTCCTTGAGGCCAAGTTCATACGCGAGATCAAAGAAAGCACTTGGCTCACCAATACGGTGCTGGTACCAAAAACGAACACGGATATCCTATGGATGTGCATGGACTTCACTTCTTTAAACAAGCACTGCCCAAAAGATCACTTCCCGCTGCCACGGATCGACCAGATCATCGACTCCACCGCGGGATGCGAGCGCCTCTGCTTCCTCGACGCCTACTCAGGCTATAATCAAATTCGAATGAAGGAGGAAGATCAGGAGAAAACAGCATTTATAACGCCCTTTGGTGTGTTCTGCTACAACACGATGCCCTTCGGGCTAAAAAACGCGGGAGCCACCTACCAGCGATGCATGCAGGCTTGCCTCAAGGAACAACTAGGTCACAACATCCAAGTCTATGTCGACGACATAGTAATCAAGAACAAGGAGGAAGCCTCTCTAATCGACGATTTGCGTGAAACCTTCGCCATCCTCGATCGCTACCGGATCAAGCTCAATCCGGACAAATGTGCCTTCGGCGTACCATCTGGGCAGCTACTCGGATATCTCATCTCCGCGAGGGGGATCGAGGCAAACCCGAAGAAGATAAAAGCCATACTGGCCATGGAGAAGCCGAAGAACATAAGAGGCGTCCAGCAACTGGCCAGACGAATCGCGGCCCTTAGTCGATTTATCAGTCGGATGGGTGAGAAGGCACTGCCCTTCTACCAGCTCCTCCGCAAAGCCGAAAAATTCGAGTGGACCAATGAAGCGCAAGAAGCATTCGAAGATCTCAAGCGCCTGCTATCCACCTCGCTAGTACTGGTGACTCCACGAGAAAGGGAACCACTGTTGCTATACATCTCCGCCACCAACTAGGTGGTCAGCACAGTGCTTGTTGTCGAGCGAGCTGAGGAAAACAAAGTCCACGGCGTACAATGCCCGGTATACTACCTCAGCGAGGTCCTCACGCCAACAAAACAATAGTACCCGCACTACCAGAAGCTGGCGTACGACATCTTTATGACCGCACGGCGACTACGCCACTACTTCCAGGAACACCCAATCGTGGTAGTCAACGACGCCTCGTTGGGGCATATCCTCAATAACCCTGACGCCACGGGGCGAGTCGCGCTTTGGGGAATAGAGCTGTCTCCACGAGACATTACATATGAAAAACGTGACGCCATCAAGTCCCAAGTGCTCCCTGACTTTCGCGTACACTGGATGGAAAACCAGCTCCTGGACAAGCCAGATATGTCCTACCTCTGGACAATGCATTTCGATGGGTCCAAACGGAAAGACGGAGCAGGCGCAGGTGTCATATTGGCATCACCTCAAGGGGACAAGCTGAAATATATCCTGCGAATGCAGTTCACATCCTCAAACAACGAGGCTGAATACGAGGCCCTGTTGCATGGGATGAGGATGGCAAAAGCCTATGGCGCCAAAAGACTCATCATATATGGCGACTCCAAGTTGGTCGTCAACCAAACAATGCACGAGTGCGACGCACTGAACGACAACATGATCGCGTACCGCGACCTCTATGATACACTCGAAGGAGATTTCGATGGTTGCAAGTTGCGACACATAGGTCACGAAAGCAATGAGGAGGCTGACACACTCGCCAACATAGGCTCTACCTGTGCCCCCATACCACCTGGGGTATTTCTCGAGCGCATATGCGAATGCTCCATCAAGCCAAAGGACGCAGAGAAGAAAACAAGCACAGCAACGGACGCGGGGGCTACGCCACCCAATGAGCCAATGACACTCGATGACTTGGATCTAGACACAGGACTCGAGGGACCAATGAGCGTCATGATGATCGAGCAATCTTGGACACAGCCGTACATTACGTACCTCCTCAGCAAGAGACTACCGGACAATCCGACAAATGCATGGCACATCACGCAGCGCTCCAAGGCATTCGCTGTTCTCAACGGCGAACTGTATAAATGCAACATCACAGGAGTGCTACAATGATGCGTCTCTATGGCCGACGGAAGAGCGATTCTCCTCGACATCCATGAAGGGACATGCGGGCATCACGCAGGCAGTCGCGCCCTCGTCGCCAAAGCTCTACGAGCTGGATTTTACTGGCCCACGGCCATGCGCGATGCCAAGGACATAGTCCAAAAATGCAATGCTTGCCAGCGATTCGCGGACAAGCCACACGCACCAGGCGCGGAGCTACGGCCTATTCCATTGGCCTGGCCCTTCGCACAATGGGGGCTCGATATGGTTGGCAAGCTGCCAAGATCCTCGCACGGAGGCTACGTCTACCTCTTGGTGGCAGTCGACAAATTCACCAAGTGGATCGAGGCCATGCCAATGACCAACCAATCAGGGCAAAGCGTAGTCAAGTTCTTCGAGTCCATCGTCTACCGCTTCGGCGTGCCGCACAGCATCATTACCGACAACGGGACGAACTTCACATCCAAGGAGTTCCAAGAATTCTACGAGAACCTGGGGATCAACATCAGCTACGCCTCAGTAGCGCATCCACAGACCAATGGTCAGGTGGAAAAAGCAAACGGGCTCGTCTGCAGCGGCATCAAAAAGCGACTCCTGCGACCACTCGAACAAGCGGCCGGTTGCTGGCCAGATGAGCTGCAATCCGTACTCTGGAGTCTACGTACAACTCCAAACAGCGCCACGGGCTACATGCCATTCTTTATGGTGCACCGAGCAGAAGGATTACTACCCGCCGAGGTACGGTACAAGGCGTCGCGCGTGGTCGCCTACAGCGAACAAGAGTCATCCCTTGCACTCGAAGACTCCGTCGACCTCCTCGACGAAGGAAGAGAAATTGCCACAGAAAGATCTACGATCTACCAGTAGAACCTACGCAACTACCACAGTAGAAGGCTTCGCCCCAGATCCTTCGTCTAAGGTGACCTGGTCCTACGACTGAAGCAGCAGGGACATCTCAAGCTCGAGTCCCCCTAGGAAGGACCGTACGTGATTACAAAAGTAATCCCAGGTGGCGCCTATCGCCTTCAAGATTTAGAGACAGGAGTCGCATACTCCAACCCTTGGAACGTCGCACAACTGCGACGCTTCTACCCTTAGTCATTTTCTTTACTTTTACATCGCAAATAAGGCTACTCAGCCAAGGCTACTTAGCCGAACATTGTACTTCGTACTATTCTTCGAAGAAATAAAAGCTAAGTGCCCCGAAACTCTGTGTTCTCCTTTACTTTGTCAATTTTCATACTCGGGGGCTGCGCCACCCTATACACATATGTTCTTCGAACCAAAACGCGACATCCTGAGTAGCTGGCACATCAATCGAACCCCTTAACACAAACTCAACCCAGCTGCAACGCACCTGACAGGTTGACAAGGGAACGAGATAAAAAGATGGCCAGGCTAACGAAAAGGACTCGCATAGTGCAACGCACCTCACGCTCACAAAGCTCCTTATGCACATTCGACAATAAATTATCTACAACATCTATACGAACTTTACAACACAAGTACACTTATGTGCAGGATACATATTTGGCTACCCTTGCAACAGAAGAACATTAGTTTGTTCCTCGAAGAAGTCGACGATCTCCTCGGCTGGGCGGTCCACCGCCTGATAGTGCGGCACCATATTCCAGGAAGATCCTGCTGGTGGTGCCGGCGGCCCAGAGGCAATGGCGGCAATATCCATGTCAGGCCTGTGAAAACGCACCATCGAGAGGGCAGCCTTGGCACCAGCCACCAACTGCGGCCTCATGCACTCGCGAACCATGGACAGATCTTGAAATTTAGCAAAAAGAGCCAGCAGGCTTGACAGAGCGTCGTCCAGCGGTAACATAGCTTGATAAATGCTTTTCAAGCACGACTGCGACTTCTTCAGGAAGAGCAGCACTCATGATGCGTGATCCTGCAGGGTCGCCAACGTAGTCGCACGATCATGATCTACCCAGAAGTATCCACTCTCTTGAAGTTGTTCCTGGGTGAGATCATGAAGGTGAATGTCAATTCTATCCCTCTCCTCCTGCGGATGGCGCGCGCTAACAACTACGCGAAGCAGCATCAATAGCATGAGTACAACGTACCTCTACAAGTGACTTCAAAGTAAAAGCTGAGGAAAAAGCAAACTAACACTTAAATTGGTCGCCCAGCTGCGTCACCTCGCCAAGCAAATATTGCTCATGGGCGGCGGCTTTTTCAGCCTTCGACATCCACACATCCGTGCTACCACGGATCATGGGCAACTCACGCTCCAGCTGCTTAACGCGATCACAAAGTCGCGAAATCAAGGACAGCTCCTCTACCCTGGAGCGCGCCGGTGCCACTGTATCTTCAAGAGATGGCGAGTCCTGGGTTCCCCCCACAGGATCACTTGATGTACCCTACCACAAAGTCAAGAAAGAGGCAAATAAGGCGACCAACTTAACACAAAGGCAAAAGTAACAGATGCATTCAAGATCAGCATAAAGTATTCACAAACACACTCGCCAGCAGGCATGTTCTCAGACCAAAAGGACAATTCATTAACTATTACAAAAAGCTAACTACGGAGCAGCTGGCTTCTTCGACTTCGACGGCTTCGGGGGGCTCATCAAGTCCGTGGCAGTATCAAACGCCACTGACTTTCCACCAGCCCCTGAGGCCGAAGCTTTCGCCGCCTTCTTCGCACGTTGGAGCTCCTCCAAATACTTGGCAACGGTATTTATCAAGGAATGGCCATATTTGGCACAGGCAGTCGCGAAAGGAGCGAAGACTACATGCTGACCGTCTACGCCAACATGCATCACCTTCGACACCGCAGAGGGATCTATCTCGACTCCGTGGGCTTGCACCACGGAGAGTGACATGGTCGCGCCAGCCGCACAGAGGGAGTTCTTGTAGGTGGTAGGCACGCCCCTAGCGAGTGACTCCACCAGCTCGTCCACATTATCAACCAGCTCCGCCTTCGGCATCAACTCCTCCCGGAGGCAACTAAGGGTGACCTTGGCCTTGGACAATGTACTTTGGACAGCGGCGCTACGGTCCTCGATTGCAGACACCGCGCCTGCCAGAGTGTCATCGCGACGAAGGGCCTGCGGGTCAAAGCTCAAATTGCCAGCATCTGCACAGAAAACCCACACATGGATGAAATCTCTAGCGCCACCGGCAAAACTCCAGATGCAGAGAAGGACAACAATAAAATATCTACCAGCAAAGGTACCTGAGAGGGCCTTGGTGACTGAGAACAGTTGCTCTTCGAACAACTTTTCCCTGGCCACAAAGGAGGCACGCAGATCCTCTTCGCGCTTCTGTGCATCATCACGAGCCACGATTGCCTCGTCGTGCCCCTTCACAGCTGCGGCTAATGTCTTTTCCAAGGTGGCAATGTTGCGCAATAAAGCGTTATGCTCAGCTACATGGCAACCAAAGGTTGACTATCAGTCGACTATACAAAAAAAAGGAGGAGACGAAAAAGAATAAGTGTAGAACACTCACTTTCGACCACGCGGTGACGCGTTTTCAGCATTGCATGCTGGCGACCAATCGCCATCACCTGCTCCGCCACTTGCGCGGCTGCCATTACAAGGAGCTGTCGCACAAACAAGGAATCAGAGAGGGCAACAGAGAACGTCGATTGCCACACTAAAAGAAGGAAAGATATACTTACATGGTCCTCCAGCGACTCCGAAGAAGTTTGCTGAATGGTCATCCGAGCAACCATTCGATGTTCCCCTATGTGAGGAGAGCTCGAAGAACTATGCCCGGAGTGGGCCGCCGCCGGAGGGGAAGGAGCGCTCTGGACCTCTACCTCGGCCCTTGAGGTCGCGACTCCCGATTCTTTCAAAAACTCGACGTCGCCAGAAGATGACGACGCCTCTTGACTACAAGACCAAATCCACATTGAGAAATGGCAAACTCCAGGGCAAAGTCAACAAGAAAACAGAAAAGAATGAATGACCTAGCAAACTTACTAGTCAAACTTTTCAAGATCAAACGTGGCCGCCGCCGACTCCGACGAAGACTCCTTGGGCAATCGCATCTTCTTGCGAGAAGACGGTGCCACAACCCTCACAGGAACGGCTGGAATTGGCGACTCCACGCCAACAGCCGTGCCTCCTGGATTCGAAGGAGCCGACGCGTCGGAATCCTTGCTGCGCGACCGCTTACGAGTATCCGGGCTCTCGGACTTGGGGGCTTCCTCTTCCACATCAGAAGGGACAGTCGACTCAGACTCGTCCTCTTCCAAAGCTTCACGAGTAATAATCCCCTCGGGGAGAGGAGGCATACAAGGCGACACCGCCCAATCCTACATACAGATAGTGAAAATCAGCAAACAGAAAAAGTAAGCAAATAGAAAAGCAATCACGAAAATAAGCTACTACGTAGCACAACTATACCTCAGGAGGAGGATTCGAAGCATCAAAAGGAGGAACAACTGGTTCACTTGGAAGCACATCCTTGACATTGTACTTCATGACCAGTCGAATCCTCTTACCCACCTCACTCGCGGACAAGCCATCGGCAGACACGCGAGTGGCATCATCAGCGCCACCCCATTGAAACATGGGATGGATCTGACTTGGAGAGGCTGGACGCGACGATGCAGCCAAGTCCTGATAAGGGCGCAGCCTCCCTCTTCTGCACCTATGCGACTCTCGAGGTCGCAGACGCGTTGATATAGCACGTCCGTCTCTGCGAGTTCGCCAGGAATTACTACGTTTGTCCAAGAACGCATCTTCTTGCAGGAGGTTGCCGGATCAAAGGGCGCGAGTCCAAAGTGCTCATCTTTGGCCTTCTGATCGTGGACATAGAACCATTTGTCCCTCCATCCCTAGAAGGACTTGGTAAGCTTGATGTCGAAGTAGGTGGCAGATGGGTCGACGTGGATTTCACAATCACCTACGTCATAAACTAAAGAGCCAGATGCGGACTGACGCTTCAATTTAAAGAAGCGCTTGAAAATACCAAAGTGTGGCTCGATTCCGAGCCAGCACTCGCAAAGGGTGATGAAGCAGGTGATGTGGAGAATCGAATTTGGGGACATCTGATGAAGCTGGAGCTCGTAGAAGCAAAGAAGACCCCTAAGAAAGGGGTGGAGAGGAAAGGAGAGATCACGAATGACGAATGCGAGAAACATCACTCAAAAGCCAGCAGGAGGAGCAGGAATGGTCTCACCACCGAGGACGCGCGCATCAGCGACTACCGCAGAGATAACTCCATCCTGGTAAAGAAGACGGAGATCCGACGCCTTGATAATGGAGGGGCGCCATGCACCATTGGTCACGCGAGTGCCCGCGACCTTCTTCTTCACGCCGACAGCGGCGCTGGTGCCCGTAGTAGCAGAGCCACCCTTCTTCTTTGCCGCGGCGACGGTGGCCACGGAATCAGCGGCAGCACCTCCTTTCTTTTTCCCCATTGCGCGGCGGCGATGAGAGCGCAGAAAGTAGCTTGGAAACGAGCGAAGGTGGTCCAGCGCCATGGAGGAGATGAGCACAGGGAAAAGCAGAAGAACAGCAGCAATGGCGATGGCAGCAAGGAAGAAAGAGCGCAGATGGAAAATTACCGCCGCAGCGCCGCTACTTAACCCCTGGGAGATGCAATCCAATAGCTGATAAAACCCTATTGGACGCGTGGCACGCATCGTGTTGGACACGTGGAGAAGAGAAAGCGCGAACCGTCCCCCCACTTCTACCATTACGCGCGGAAATCGAGGAGGCGCAGTTAAAAATAAGATTACGCACGCCCAATCAAATCAAAGTCAGAAAGTGGGACCCACCGCTCATCACGTCCCGTCAAACTCGCTCACGCGGGCAACTAAGGTCATACAAGCGTCAGCGCTGACGTCATCAAGGCTATGCAGTGGAAAACTTCAACTATTTTTAGTCCTTGCTGGAGTCTTTGACTCCACCAAGCACTCGGGGGATACTCCCATAGGGAGCGCTGGCCGCACACCCTACGACTTTTTCTTTTCTTGTTGCAGGAACATGGACAATCACAAAGCAAACCTAACCACTTGAAACACAGTTCGATTACAGACATGGGTTACTCCCATAGGGAGCGCCGGAAACAAATTCGACTGAAACAAGCAAGCAAAAGACGACAGCAGTCGCAAAAGTGTTTTAGTCCCTGCCTGAGTCTTCGACTGAAATAAGCAAGCAAAAGACGATAGTAGTCACAAAAGTTCTTTAGTCCCTGCCCGAGTCTTCGACTCAACCAGGCACTCGGGGGCTACTCCCATAGGGAGCGCTGGTCGCGCACCCTATGATTATTTGCACAAAAACTGTGTGTTGATAACATCCGCACTCGCAACCCTTGACGACACCGCCTCACAAATTTTCCCTACAAAGAGACTACGTCTCCTAGGATGCCCGAATCGTCTCCGCGATGATAAAATTCGAATCTCGCGCTTATGGCGTGAAGGTAAGACCTGAATAAGGCCTGGCAACGCATTTAACTGCAATTCCACTGGACACTCGGGTGCTACTAACATGGGTATACCCTACAGGTACTCGAGCCTGGTATATACGGTCCAAATACATCCAGGCCCACGGTGTCGCCAAGGCCCGTATGGAGGGACTCGAGTAACCTACGGACTCTCGATTGCTTGAAGAACAAGAAGAAGCTAAAGATAGAAAGATTAAAGGGAAAAACCCTAACTTGTAACCGACTCGACCTGCTACCCGAGACCTAGCCTATCTATATAAAGGCTAGGAGGGGGCGGCGAGGAGGACACACGCAACCCTAGTTTCCACAACCTTCGCAGGATTACATCTGCGCACCATTGTAACTTTTGACTCCCTCAATAATTCCACGAGCAGACAAGCAGGAGTAGGGACCTCTACGGGGCCTGAACCTGGGTAAATCCTTTGTCCCCTATGTGCTTGTTTGCTAGCCGATAGATGTCTCCAGCGCTCCCTCCTTCTCCAAAACCCAAGTCCATAACAATGGGCATTGATGAGTTAAACCCTCGTCACCACCCCATGGCACGGGTAGGCCTAGGCCACGCCTGGGAGTGGTGTGGCCGCCCTGGCCCACTCCAGCCTCTACCCTCTAGCGTATATCAACCTCCCGAAACCCTAAGACTCGGGGAGTGACCACAAAAATATTCTACCGCCTCTGCGGGGCGGAAAACACTGAGAGAGAAAGATCTCTCTGGCAGACAAATTTCTGCCGGAGGAATTCCTTCCCGGAGAGGGGATATCGTGCCATCAACACCATCATCAAGCTGGACTTCATCGGGATCATCATCATCATCACCACCATCATCACCATCAGCACCCTCATCACCATCTCCATATTGCTGTAACAATTGCGTTGAATCTTGCATAGTTCATAGGGGAAACTTTCCCCGTGTTGATTACTCTTTGTAGTTGACGCTATTGAGTGAACCGTTGAATTATTGTTTATGTTTAGATTGTTATACATCATTATTCCATCTCTGATCATGATCCATATGATGTCTCATGAGTAATTCGTTTTGTTCTTGAGGACGTGGGAGAAGTCTTGTTGTTAGTAGTGGTGTTGTGTTGAGAAAGATTCAATAGATTGTTATTTAAGTTGTGGTGTACTTCTTCTAGTGGTGTCATGTGAACGTCGACTACATGACACTTCACCTATATGGGCCTAGGGGAATACATTGTGTATTTGGCTACTAATCGTAGGGGTTGCCGGAGTGACAGAAACCTGAACCCCCGTTAGGAAACCATTGCACAAGGGACGTAAGGGTCTTAGAGTTTAAAGCTATGGTTAGGTTTCTACCTTAATTACTTTCTTGTACTTACGGATGTTTGCAAGGGGTTTAATCACAAGTATGTATTAGTCTTGGATGGGTGGTACATTAGCACAGGTTCACCCACACAACACTTATCAAGCTAGAGAAGATTAATCAGCTATATGAAGCGAAAGCACTTGACAGTCTTCCCATGTGTCCTCGAGAACGTTTGGTCATCTATAGAAATACAACCGGCTTGTCCTTTGCTGTATAAAGAATTGGGCCACTTGCTGCATTTATTCCTACTATCTTTTACTTATTCGTACTGTGTTTACTTGCTCTATCGAAAACCCCTAAAATTCCGTTTGCTAAGTATTTGCAGAGAATTCCTGATCCATACCACTAGCCAGCACCTTCTGCTCCTCGTTGGGTTCGACACTCTTACGTATCAAAAATACTGCAATACACCCCCTATACGTGTGGGTCATCAAGACTATTTTCTGGCGCCGTTGCCGAGGAGTGAAGTGCTATTGGAGAGTGGAACTGGTAAAGGAAACTTCTACTGTGAGTATTGTTTACTAATGTTAGTTGCTTTATTTTCGTTATGGATAATTCGCTGAGTTTCTTATTTGGTAATGCTACTACCACTGCAAAGGTAGTAGATAAGCCACCACTTGCTGAGAAAGATGTTTTCAAGATACCTACAAGAATTATTGATCGTGTTATGGATAACTACTATGTTGGGGATGGAACTGTCCATACCGGTGGTCATTTACTCTTTATACACAAATTATGCGGGTTGTTCAAGTGTGCAGGTATTACTACAGATCAAGTTAAGAAGAAGTTATTCTTATTATCGCTGAAAGGAAGAGCTGGGGAATGGTATAAGCTGCTGAAGAATGGTCAAGCTCTAGAATGGGAGGAAATAGTGCCTCTCTTTTATTCAAAGTTTTATCCTCCTAGTGAGATTCATAAAGATCGGAATCAAATATACAACTTTTGGCCTCTTGATGGAGAGAGTACAGCTCAAGCTTGGGGGAGATTGAAGTTACTAGTGCTCAACTGTACCATTCATGAGCTCCCCAACAGTATTATTATCAACAACTTTTATGCAAGGCTCCCTCTACATGATAAGGATTTATTGGATGCTTCTTGTGTTGTATCATTCACTCGTATGGAAGAAGAAGCTAAATGGGACCTTCTGGATCGTATTCAAGACAATGATGAAGCTTGGGAGAATGACAAAGATAGAAAGTCAGGTATAAATTATGATTATGAATGCATTGAATCTTTTATGGGAACTAATGACTTTCAAAATATAAAAAATGCTTATGGTCTAGACTCTCAAGCTATTGCTTCTTATTTTAAGGCTTTTGCTTCTTATATTTAAGTGCCTAAAAAGAAGTGGAATAAGTATCACAAACCTTATAAAGATGTTGCTAAGAGTGTTCCTGCAAGAAATACTGAAGTTTATACTGCTAATCATGTTTTACCTGAGCCTTATATTTGGGGAAGTTGCTGTCCCGAAACAGATTTTTTGTGCTTCACCGTAAAAATTCGTGAGAGATCTCTGTATGTCGGATTGAGCTGTAATTTTTTGTGCTTCTGTCCCAGGTTGTTATTTAACTTTCGTTAGTTTTGCCCTTTTGGATTTGAGCAACAGAAGATTTTCGAAAAAAATGATCTTTACCTGCTGGTCTGTTTTGACAGATTTTGCCACTCTTGCATTTGCTTCTTTATTTGATTTCCTTTTTGAATTATTTTTGGGTTTTCAGAAGGAGTTGCTACGTAGCTTTTGTTTTGTTGGTTTTCAGTTGAAGTTAGACTCAACAGGTTTTATCACTTCACTTATACTAATGTTGCTAATAAGAACTGTGTGAAGTTTTGTGTGAAAGAAATTTCCAGGAAGTGGAGATAATGGTGTAATAAGGAAGAGAAGGGTTTTATGACTCAAGTAATAAGTGTATGAAGCTCAAGTGATGACTCCGGAAGGATCCACTAAATACCAAATTCAGAGACCTGCAGAGTCCGTTTCCAACTAGGTAACAGTTCTGGTAAGAAAAGTTCCGCGAAAATACAATCCAACTATATTTTTGCAGTTTTCAGTCAATAAGGAAAGTTTCGAAGCGAAAAAGGGACGGAACCAGATCCGGGGTGGCCCACACCACCCCATGGCGTGGACCCACTCCTGGTCGTGCCACCAGGTGGTGAGACCACCCAGGACTCCGCCTCCGACTCGTTTTCTCCCAGTACCTTCCTTTTGATGTGAAACTTCGTAATATATATCCGCTCGGATCCCCGAGGTTCGTATATTGTGTTTTCATCGTGTTTTCATTTCGACCTGTTTCTGCCAGGACATACTCTTTGAAAGCTTAGAAGCACAATGGTGTCCGCCAAGGATAAAGGAAAGTAGCCTATGGAGGAAGACCTCCAAGACCCCGGGAAGGAGAAGGAGATCAAGAGTGAAGATGAAGAGGAGGCAAAGCACACCGACACTATCATTGCAAGCATTGGAGTGGTGGCAAACCCTGCCAGGACTACGTGAATTGGAGGGAAGCCTCCTCATCACGGTTCAGATCCCTGGTCACTTCCTCCACGCACCAAGAATCCTTTCCATACCCTTATCCATGATCATCAATAGCAGAATATGCCCAAGGGGAAATTACCCTCCAATTGGGATTTGCCTCGTTCTAGCTATGCATGAAAAGAAGACTTCAAGGAGGAAGAGTGGGAAAGAATAGCAAGAGATGGAATTCTCAACATGACATGATCATGAGCCGCATTGAGCAAAACTCACAGCTGATTCGTAATCTCACCTTCAAGATTGATGACTTGGGGAAACTGATCAAAGAGCTCCTCGAGAGGATACCACCACCACCAAAGGAGTAATTCGTCATCAGGTTTGGCATCCCCTTGGTTTGTTCCAAGCTTGGGGGAGTGCCGCGGTATCATATCACTATCTTCTATCTTTTTACCTTATTAGTTGAGTCATATCATGAATAGAGGAGTTATTATGTAGTATGGTTTGCATTATGGAAGTGTCCCCTCTCTCGTTAGATATGTATCCCTTGGTGTGAGTTTCCATTATGGAATATTAATGAGAAGTTCTATCATTCACTCTTTTGCTTAGCTTATGTTAGTTTTCAATTCGTGGTTATATGATTGATCTTGTTGTTAGTATTGGTAGCACTTTGGGATCATTGAGTTAATTTAGTTGGTTTTGGCAAACCTGGCTCGGTCAGTAGCAACACCTTTTTGAGAGTTGAAAGAAAAACATAGAAGCACTCTAGAGAAGAAAAATAATTTCATCATCTTTCTTTCTTGATTTGCTCATAAGTTTAGTATTCTCTAGTTAAGATCTTTTGTGCTTCCAAGGAAGATTGCATGTTTGTCTTTATCATTTGTATGTTTGGTTGTTTCCTTCAACTCTTGTACTTGCTACCCAGCCTTGCTAGCCAAAAACCTGTACTGAGAGGGCATTCTTCTCGTGCATCCACCTCCTTTAAACCAAAACCTTTGGCATTTGTGTCCACCATACCTACCTACTAGCATTATTGCTATTCCAAGTAAATTCTTGTTTTGTCAACCTCCCAAATTAAACTTGTTATGTGAAAATTAGTGATTAAAGCTCTCACGAACTTCATGGCACACTTTACTTTCTTGCATTTAATAAACTTGAACCATTGGGTCCTTCTTTGTTGCGTATATGCTTGCGCTTTATGAGTTGAAGTTAGCCGAACCATGTATCATGGGGACCGCTTTCAACACTTCATTGGTACTTGTACCTAGTTGATATGATGTTCTTTTGCTTATGGATCCCGGCGGTGTGAAATAAAAGTGGAACTTGTAAGATCATGGAGTTTATATGTGTGTTAGAGAAACGCCTGGGACGCTAGCCTAAGCCATGCCTAATAATGGTGGAAACTTGCAACATAACTATAGTGAGCATTATATGAAGCATCCTCAATAAAAACCTATGCAAATAGCAAATAAAAAGATCGCTGAGATGCTCACTGTCTGCTTGCCTTGTCATTTTGATTACGGGATAGCTCATGTGTCATGTTCAAGGGGTACCCTGTTGGCGGTTCTCAATGATACGCATGTATTTACAATGACAAGAGCTTGCTCGTGACTGAAGTTGAGTAGCATGACGATCGGTACTCATAAGTAAGGAGCATGAGATTTCAACTTATAACTTGTCAAGCATATCCTCTTAGTTGTGTCACTTTAACCTTAATCACCTAAAGATTCCTATGATAGGGGCAATGAGAGCTGAAAGCTAGTAAGTATCATAATTTTTGGGAGCTCTTTATGAGACTTGCAATCCCTGCTTCCCTCTTTGAAGGGCCTTTCTTTTACTTTGTAGTTGAGTCAGTAAACCTACTCCCTTCTATCTCAGCAAGTATTTTGAGTTAATGTGTTTCATTCATTCATATGTTGATTTATTCAATCATGTCTTATGTTCCTTGCTTTGCACATTTCTCTTATCTTGATGTTTAATACTTTGAAAGCTATCATTGAAAAAGCCATCTATTTGTGAACTCCAGCAAATTATCAACTATTCTTCGACCAAGAGCTAAGTTTGCCATTACCAATTATGTTTCACTTTATGTATCTTTATTGTGTTTCCTTTACTTATTGCAAGTTGAGTTATATAATAGTGAGTTGTCTTCTATTATGATCTATGTATTTGATGAATGTGATGCTTCTTGTCCGTATTCTTTTATCGACTCTTCACTCCATAAACCTGAGGTCATGTTTATTGAGCTCAGTTTCGCTTGGGGACAAGCGAAGTCTAAGCTTGGGGGGAGTTGATACGTCCATTTTGCATCACTATTCTATGTCTTAATTCACTATTATCCATTGATATATTTCATATTGAGAGGTGATACTTATGTTATTTCATCTATTTTTGCATGGTTGATGACTTTTGGAGCATGGACCGCTGCAGTCAGGATTCTGATGGAAAAGGTGCTGTTTGGAGGCAAAATTCGCGAAGATCAGAAAATCCAGGAAAATATACGAAAAATCCTATTTTTCTAGAAGACTCAGGATGCCAGAAGATGGAGTGGAGGTGGGCCACAAGGGGGCCACACCACCCCATGGCACGGGCAGGCCTAGGCCGCGCCTGGGAGTGGTGTGGCCGCCTTGGCCCACTCCAGCCTCTCCCCATTGGCGTATATCAACCTCTCGAAACCCTAAGACTCTGGGAGCGACCACAGAAAGATTCCGCCGCATCTACGGGGCGGAAAACACCGAGAGAGAAAGATCTCTTCGGCAGACAGATTTCTGCCGGGGGAATTCCTTCCCAGAGTAGAGATCATCGCCATCAACACCATCATCAAGCTGGACTTCATCGGGATCATCATCATCACCACCATCATCACCATCAGCACCCTCATCACCATCTCCATATTGCTGTAACAATTGCGTTGAATCTTCCATAGTTCATAGGGGAAACTTTCCTGGTGTTGATTACTCTTTGTAGTTGATGCTATTGAGTGAACCGTTGAATTATTGTTTATGTTCAGATTGTTATACATCATTATTCCATCTCTGATCATGATCCATATGATGTCTCGTGAGTAATTCGTTTTGTTCTTGAGGACATGGGAGAAGTCTTGTTGTTAGAAGTGGAGTTGTGTTGAGAAAGATTCAATAGATTGTTATTTAAGTTGTGGTGTACTTCTTCTAGTGGTGTCATGTGAACGTCGACTACATGACACTTCATATATATGGGCCTAGGGGAATGCATTGTGTATTTGGCTACTAATCATAGGGGTTGCCGGAGTGACAGAAACCTGAACCCCCGTTAGGAAACCATTGCACAAGGGACGTAAGGGTCTTAGAGTTTAAAGTTGTGATTAGGTTTCTACCTTAATTACTTTCTTGTACTTACGGATGTTTGCAAGGGGTTTAATCACAAGTATGTATTAGTCTTGGATGGGCGGTACATTAGCACAGGTTCACCCACACAACAATTAGCAACCTAGAGAAGATTAATCAGCTATATGAAGCGAAAGCACTTGACAATCTTCCCATGTGTCCTCAAGAACATTTGGTCATCTATAGAAATACAACCGGATTGTCCTTTGCTGCATAAAGGATTGGGCCACTTGCTGCATTTATTCCTACTGTATTTTACTTACTCGTACTTTGTTTACTTGCTCTATCGAAAACCCCTAAAAATCCGTTTGCTAAGTATTTGCAGAGAATTCCTGATCCATACCACTAGCCAGCACCTTCTGCTCCTTGTTGGGTTCGACACTCTTACTTATCGAAAATACTGCGATACACCCCCTATACTTGTGGGTCATCAGTGGGTCCCCCTGGTACCTTCCAGGCACTCCTCTACCCCTTTTTCACGTAAAAATTTAATATGAATTTTCTGGAATTTTTCGAGACACTTTATTTTTGGGCAATTTTTAGGCATAGAAGAATGATTTTCTGACAGACAGATTTTGTTTGGAAATGATGCAATGACAAAAACAAGGCTAGAACTATAGGAGTTCTAAGACACTCTAACCTGCAAGCAACTAACAACAAAAAGAAAACTAAACAAAAGCTAAAACTAAAATGGATAGAATAGAAGTAAGCAGAGATAATCATGGTGAAAACATTGTTTTGTTCAATGAAATCCTTTTGTTAACAAGGTTGATCAGGTCTTGTTACCAAAACAATTCCATATGAGGCAAAACTTTGTATTCCACTAATGATTATGTTACCTCAACCTTGATAGCAATGGTCCCAATCATAATAGTTTCAAATTTTTCTCTTGGTATGGGACAATATTTTTCTCCAACTTGAATGCCCTCAACATGTTCAATTGAATTCAAACCATAAGTCCTTTCAATCTTCTTGGGTAAATAGACGGTATGTTCCTTGTCATTGACATTAAAGGTCACCTTTCCTTGATTACAATTAATAACAGCTCCTGCAGTATTAAGAAAAGGTCTCCCAAGAATAATAGACATATTATCATCTTCAGGCATTTCAAGCACAACAAAATCAGTTAATATCAAGCAATTATGAGCCACTTGTACAGGTACATCCTCACTTATACCAACAGGAATAGTAGTAGATTTATCAGCCATTTGCAAAGATATATCGGTTGGTATCATTTTTTCAAGTTGAAGTCTCTTATAGAGAGAGAAAGGAATAACACTAACTCTAGTTCCCAAATCACACAAAGCAGTTCTAACATAACTGTTCTTAATAGAGTAAGGGATAGTTGGAATCCCTAGTTCTCCAAGTTTCTTAGGAACCTTACCATTAAAGGAATAATTAGCAAGCAAATTAGAAATTTCTTCATTAGGGATCTTCCTCTTATTCGAGACAATATCCTTCATATACTTTGAATAGGGAGGCAATTTAATAGCATCAGTCAAAGGAATTTGCAGGAATAAAGGTTTCATCCACTCACAAAACTTGTTATAGTGTTCATCTTCCTTTGACTTGTGTTTCTTATCAGGGAAAGGCATAGGTTTTTGGACCCAAGGCTCTCTTTCACTACCATGTTTCTTAGCAATAAAATATTCTTTAGTGTATTTAGTATTCTTAGTGTGCTTTTCAGGTTCTTCTTCAACTTTTTCTTCATTTGGAGCTTCATTTTCTTCATTACCACTTTCAGTTTCAGCATCAGAAATAGATATACTATTAGGATCTATAGCAGGTTTATAGGGTTCTACAACAGTTTTATGTTTCTTTTTCCTTTTCTTATGAGTAGAGCCACTATTTCTAGCTTGTTGAGAATCCTGCTCAATTCTTTCGGGATGCCCCTCAGGATATAGAGGATCCTGGGTAGCAGCACCACTTCTAGTTCTAATTTCATAAGCATGTTTTTCTTTAGCAGCATTAACTAGCAAGTCTTTTTGTACTTTAATGAGTTGATCTATTTGAGTTTGAACCATTTGAAAGTGTTTGACAATCATTTTAACATCATTAGAGGTTCTTTCCACAATATCTTTCAATTCAACAATAGCTCTAGTGTTTTCCATTAGATGATTTTGCACCCTTTTATTAAAATTATCTTGCTTAACAATAAAGATAGCGAATTCTTCTAAGCATTGATCAGGAGGTTTAGAGTAAGGGAAATCACCTTCATCAAAGTGTTTGAGAGAGTGTACCTCAATAGTGGATGAGTAGGGGATAGGCTTACATAATTCTTCTATAGGAGGTAAATTCTTGACATCTGCAGCTTTAATTCCCTTCTCCTTAAGACATTTCTTAGCTTCCTTCATCACTTCATCATTTAATTCAATAACTCCCCTCTTCTTTGATGTTGGAATAGGCACTGGAATAGTTGGTTCAGGTATAAACACTTCAGGTATAGCTGGTTCAGGAGGAGTCCAATCTTCATAGTTCTTGCTTATTTTAGCCATTAATTCCTCAGCTTCCTTGGGAGTCCTATTCCTAAAAACACAATCAGCACAACTATCTAGTTATGTCCTAGATTCTTTAGTTAGTCCATTATAAAATATTTCAAGAAGCTCATTCTTAGGTAATGGACTTCCAGCCTGTGCATGAATCAAAGCACAAAACCTTGCCCATTATTCGGGTAATATCTCTTTTTCTCCCTGTTTAAAATCAAAAAGTTCCTGCAAAATAGCATGTCTAGCACTAGGAGGAAAATATTTCTGTAGGAAAGTACTAATCAAGCAATCAGGGCTATCAATAGATCCAGGAGGTAAATTACTAAACCAAGTTTTAGCTTCTCCTTTCAGTGAAAAGGGGAAAATCTTGGTAACAAAGTAAGTACGCATCTTAATATCATCAGAAAACAAGCCACTCATGGTAGAAAGTTCATTCATATGTGCTACCGCACTTTCATTCTTAGTCCCACAAAAAGGTTCTTTCTCAACAATAGCTATGTAAGATAGATCAAGAGAGAAATCATAATCTTTATCTTTAATGTTTATGGGAGAACCAGCAAATTTAGCAATAGGAGACAATTTGGGTCTAATAGTACGCCTCTCAAGGAGACTCTTAGGAGCGCTCCTATCATGGGTGTTTTTACATTCTTTAATAAATTCATCGGCCATCTCAACATAACCATCTTCAATATCATAACTTTCACTAGACTTAGGTGAACTAACAGGTGTAGTAGTGTCTTCATTAGGAGTTTCAGTATTTCCAGCTATAGTTCTAGAAATCGTAGCATCTAGGAAAGGACCTAATGAACCACTCTTATCAAGCACAGTAGAAGCAGCATCATAAGTATCAGGAGTTTCAGATTCAGCAGTAGTAGCAGTGTGTGTAGCATGTGTATGTGGCGGTGTAACGAGCTTACTCATAACACATGGTGAATCAAGAGCAACAGAGGTGTTCAGAACCGTACCTCTTCTTGTAGTGGATGGTAAAATAGGAACCTTGCCATCACGAGACTTACCCATGATGGATGGATGGCAGCGAACAATAAAGAATCCAAGTGAACTTGATAAATAAAGCTATGCTCCCCGGCAACGGCGCGAGAAAATAGTCCTGATGACCCACAAGTATAGGGGGTGTATCACAGTATTTTCGAGGGAAGTGAAACCCAATTTATTGATTCGACACAAGGGGATCTAAAGAATATTTATAAGCCTTAACAACTGAGTTGTCAATTTAGCTACACCTGGAAACAATCTTGCTCATAGCAGTTTATCAGTACCAACAGTTTTTTAGTAGGAATAGTAAAGTAATAGTAGTAGTAAAGTAAAAAACAGTAGTAACAATAGCAGTAAACAGTAGGATTCGAGTGCGTTAGGCATAGGGATGGATGGACGGGCGTTGCATGGACAAGAAAATTCATATAGCAATCAGAACATAGGGAAATTGCAGATAAATAAGATAAAGCATCCAAGTACTAGATAATCCTAGAAATGTGTCCCGTATATAGTCATACGTGCTCGCAATGAGAACTTGCACAACATCTTTTATCCTGCCATCCCGTTTGCAGTGGGACCTCAAGGGAACTACTGGCAATTAAGGTGCTCCTTTTAATAGAGCACCGGAGCAAAGAATTAACACTCCATGAACACATGTGATCCTCACATCAAAGCCATTCCCTCTAGTTATCCTGATTTCTGTTACTTCGGGGCCATTGGTTCCGGACAACAACGTGTGTATACAACTTGCAGGTAAGACCATAAACAGTACTATCATAATGAATCAATAACATGTTCAGATCCGAAATCATGGCACTCGGGCCCTAGTGACAAGCATTAAGCACAACAAGTTGCAACAAAGTCATAAAGCACTAATAGAAGATACTAGGCACCATGCCCTAACAATCTGATGCCATTACATGAACGACCTCATCCAATCCCTAACAATTCCCCATCCCGGCAGGGTGCCAGAACGGAGTTTCTGGTGTTGTTTCGTGGAATCTGGTGGTGGCGGTGGAGCGGAACTCCTTCTAGAAAAACGTCGAACCCCTAGAGTTTTTAGGTCAGAAGGCTTCTTATAGGCGAAGAGGGAGACTGAGGGGGTGCGTGGGGCGGCCAGACCACCCCCTGGCATGGCCTGGGCTAGCCCGCGCGGCCAGGTGGTGTGGCCTGGGCCCAGCCCCCCTCCGTCTCGTATTCTGGCTCCGAGACTCTTCTGGTGAAATAAGATTTTTGGCATATTTTCCGAGATTTTTTCTAATAGTTGATTTTTTGCACAAAAAGTAGACACCAAGGCAATTCTACTGAAAACATCGTCAGTCCGTGTTAGTTGTATCCAAATCACACAAGTTTAGAGGAGAAACAATAGCAAAAGTGTTCGGGAAAGTAGATACGTTTTGGACGTATCACCGTGTTAGCACCCAAGGCATCCCAATTTCCAGACACTTGTTGCACCACCAAATCCTAATCTCCAAAGCATTGTATCCAACGTATTCCCACTTCTTTCACTACCTTGAGACCATGTACCAATGCTTCATACTCCGCAACATTATTCAAGGCACTGAAGTGGATTTGAAGGACATATTTTAGTTGATCCTTCTTGGGCAAGGTAAGCACTACTCCGGCGCCCAACCCATCTTTCAGTTTCGATCCATCGAAGTGCATTCGCGAATAATTGGAGTCCGGTAGAGGTGGCTCATATTGCATTTCAGCCTAGTCCACGAAGAAATCCGCCACAACTTGTGACTTTATAGCATCTCTTCTGTCAAATTGTGGCGCATAAGGGGCTAACTCAATTGCCCATTTCGCTATCCGGCCGCTTGCATCTTTGTTACTCATAATCTCTGATATGGGTGCCTCATATATCACTTTGATGGGATGTTCCTCAAAATAGTGTTTGATAGTGAGGGTAATTTTGTTTTGAGGAAGACAATACCTCGCTCAGATAATACACCAGCCTTTGCACCGACTTTCCTTCTTCCTCGCGCTCCACTATGATTACGGCACTTACGACTCGGTTGGTCGCGGCTACGTAGAGCAACATTGGCTCCTTGGGTAGTGGTGCTGCTAGGATCGGCGCAGTAGATAACATCTTTTTTAATTCTTGAAATGCAAGGTCCGCCTTTGGTGTCCATGTGAATTTGTCTGCCTTTTTCATTAACTGGTAGAGGGGCAAGGCCTTCTCTCCCAACCGACATAAGAACCTGCTTAACGATGCCAGGCAACCAGTGAATTTCTGCACATCGTTAAGGCATTTTGGCAGCTCCATTCTTTCTATGGCCCAGATCTTTGTCGGGTTTGCTTCGATACCTCAGTTAGACACTAAAAAACCGAGCAACTTTCCAGCGGGCACGCCAATGGTGCACTTCTTCGGGTTGAGCTTCATTCGGAACCTTCTTAAGTTCGCGAATGTTTGCTAGATATCATCAAGGAGCGTATTGCTTTCCTTGGTCTTTATCACCACATCATCGACATAAACTTGCACGTTCCGACCTATTTGGTCATGTAAGCATTTTTGCATGCATCGTTGGTACGTTGCTCCTACATTACATAGTCCAAACGGCATAGTGCGATAGCAATAAGCCCCGTACGGAGTAATAAACGCAGTCTTTATTTGATCATCCGGATTCAGGGGTATCTAGTGGAAACCAGAATACACATCAATGAATGACAGTATTTCACATCCGGCTGTTGAGTCTATGACTTGATATATTCTAGGGAGTGGGAATGGGTCTTTGGGACATGCCTTATTCAGGTTCGTGTAATCAATGCACATGCGCCATACCACACCCACGTTCGGATCATCCTTCTTCTTTTCCACAAGCACCGGATTAGAGAGCCAATCCGGATAGAGTACTTCCATGATAAATTTGGCCGCTAGGAGCCTAGATATTTCATCCCCAATGACTTTCCTTCTGTCCTCGGCGAAACACCGGAGAGACTGCTTTACCAGCTTAGCCTCGGGCCTTACGTTTAATGAGTTCTCAGTCAACTCCCTCGGTACACCTTGCAGATCCTGAGTGGACCAAGCAAAGATATCCCGAGTCTCACGGAGGAAGTTGACGAGCTCGCTTTCCTATTTGCTGCTTAACCCGACACCAATGGTTACGGTGCGCTCTGGGAACTGATCATCGATTGGCACTTTCTTTGTGTCCTTGGTTTCTTGGAATGACACGCTTCCGTGCGGGTTGGTCAGATCCGGCATATGCTGTTGCGCGGATTGAGCCAATGCCGCTACTTCCAATATCTTCCTTTTTTCCAAAGCTATCACGAGTGACTCGACTAAGTTAGATCCGGCTGAGGCGCACTCAATCGAACGCTAGAAGTCCCCTAATATAGTTATCACGCCCCTTGGTCCGGGCAGTCTCATCTTAAGGTAGCTGATGTGAGTTGTTGCCATGAACTTGTTCAGCGCGGGCCTGCCGAGTAACGCGTGATAAGCGCTCTCCAGATTCACCACATCGAACTCCAAATTTTCAGTCCAGCAATTATCTCTCGTGCCGAACAAATCATCAACCAGGACCTTACCAATTGGCTCACAGGAAATACCCGGTACAATGCCATGAAAAGTGGTCCTCGTTGCTTGCAACATGTTCTCTGTTATTCCCAACTTGTGCATGGTATCCTTATACATAATGTTGATACTACTTCCATTGTCAATCAGTACCTTGGAAAACCTCACATTGAGATTCGACCCGATGAACGTTGGATCGAGGACCAATGCATAGGTCCTAGGGCTAGGCATGATCTTTGGGTGATCCTTGATACTCCACGTGATTTCCTGATCTGCCTAGGGCATTATCTCACTACTACCGGCATTACTGTGTTTACCTCCATATGCCGGTGCTGCAAGCTTTTCCGGTCATTTTCTTCTGTGGTAAACACATAGTAACTTTGATGATGCTCCCTGTACTCGTTTCGTCCCTCACTCTCGTGGTAACCTTGACCTTGTTGCTGGTTATTACCTACTTGATGTACTACATCCCTTCTTTCCTGATTCTCGTACCTCGGCGGAGGTGGTGGCAACATTAGGTTCTGTCCATTCCCCCCTGTTAGTAACAGTTGTTGTGGTGCCTCATTCCTAGGTGCCTCGTTCCGAGGTGCCTGAGCATTCCCCGAACCGCCTTGCTCTAACTTTCTCATCCACTCACACTATCGGGTTGTATGGTTTGGCGCACTGTTTGGACTTGGTGTATCGAACTTGCAAGGTTGATCCAACATAGACTCGAACGTATACCTCGGTCTATCTTTCCGTTCTTGCCATTGCTTTTTTTGCTCCGGGGTCCAAGGCTTTTTTCCTTTGTTTTTTTGTTGCCAGTTTTGTCCTCCGGTTTTTTGGCGCTGGCTGGCACCAACATTGGGTTGGTCTCGGTCTACCGCTGCCACCTGCTGTGAGTTATATCTATAATCCAGGCGCTCGTCCCTTCTCTTTCCTCGAAAATCATTCCTCCTTGATGACCCGGAGCCATCTCGGTTGTAATATTCCTTGTTTTGCCTTGCTCGACGTTAGTCGGGGTTGCGTTGGATCTCCCAAGGCTTACGAATCCGCGATCCGAATCGTCTCAGCCAAAGTGGTTGGCATATCTCGCTGCAGCCTCTGCCACAACATACTTCCATATCTGCATCCCTGTGCGAACCACGCAATAGCTTGTGATTCAATTACTCCCTCGCACGAGTTACGCACGTTGCACCACCGAGTCAAGAAATCCCGGTCTGGCTCATTCGGTCTTTGCCGGCATAGCGCCAGATTCTGTGGCCTGTTGGGCCTCTGTAGGTGCTCAAGAAGTTGCTAACAAACAACTCCTCAAAATCCAGCCAACAGTTGACACTTCCTGGCGGCAAATTGTTCAGCCAAACTCTCGCTGGTCCTTCCAACATCTGTGGCACATATTTTACTGCCCATCTCAAATTTCCCTTTGCGATCTTGACCGTCGTCACGTAATCAATCAACCAATCTTCTGGCCTAGTACTACCATCATAGGTTCTAGTTCCTCTGGCCAGCTGAAAGTTCGGCACTGGTGGCTCTTTCATGATCCGGCCCAAAGCATGCCAGACCTAGTGGACCTTATACCTCATTAGCTCCGACCTATAAATTCTATCCAGTTTCAGCCTCACATCATCTGGCTGCAAGTTCCTGCTTCGCAGCCTTGGCCCAATTATGTGGTGATCCGGTCTGGGGTATCCGTCATTGATCATAGCCGAATAACCATCATTGTATCTTTCCTGATCCAGACAATCATTTTGTTGTTGCACTGCTTGTCCTGCACTTCCCTCCTGCCGAGGTGCGCGCTGTTGCTGCTGCCGAGGTACATTTTGCCCTGTTCCCACAGGATCACGCTGTCCGGCATTACCGTTGGCAGCATTCCTCTGACCGGCATTGCCTTGGTCGTGGTTACCTCGCCCAACCGCACCTCGGCTGGTACTGTGCCGATCTTCATCAACTTGCACTGCTTTGCCTTTCCCGGCCCTTGCTGGATCATAGGGAACCATCTGTTTGTCTCTTTTCCCGGAGTTTACTACTTCTTCTCTCCTGGGATTGTGACCCGGAGATGACGCGGCTCCTCCAGATTTTGGCGGGTTATTCCTAGCTGAATGTACCACATGTGACGCTCCTGGTGGCGCCGGGTTTGCCTTGTTCATTTCTTCATTTTGCTGGCAAGCAACTCTCATCAAGTGATTCACCCTCTCTTGTTGCCTTTGTCGGGCCTCTTCGGTTAAACCTTCTAACTCAGACACGGCCGCATTTCCTACCCTAAGGTTCTTTGCCGGGGTACTGTACCTATCCAGCCCTCCTTTTACTATCGTTGCTGTCTGACCCGGCCTAGGCTCGTATTCCTTGTCAATCTTAGTAATTAGGTTCCTACCTTGGATTTTCATGCTATCTATGCGGTTTTCCTTAGCATATTGTCTCAAGGTAATGTTCAAAGACTGATGCAGCTCTGCTACCTTCTTTGCCCCAGCTAAAATTTTCCGCCTAGTTTCCTCTAGCTCAGCTTGCGCCTGAGCCGGATCTACCACATGTGCTATTGGCGTTGCTAGGCTATCTATTGCTTGCTGGAGCACATTCTCTAGCCTTTCTAGTGGGGGGAACCTAGATCTGGTCTGCTTTGGTGTAACCTCCGGCTTTGGTGCCGGGCCCTTGCTCGCTTCCGCGTCTGGCGCGGTCATCGGGACCTCAATGCTGCTGGTGGGGCGACTAATACGCACACCACGAGTTGCGCTGAGTGGTGGTTCGCCTCCTTCGACGATGTGCCGCGGATGAACACAGGACTCATCCATGCTGACGTAGATCTTGTGCGTGCCAAGCTTGATGAAGACGCTGTTGCACGGTGGGGGTGCTTGCCGAAGCTCCGTGCATTGTCGCTGACGTAGTCCAGCGCTCCAAAGCGCTGAACCAGGCCAGAGACGACGCGCTCGCCGGTGCTGGAGAAGCTTCCCGTCTGGATTTTCACCCCTGCTAGCACCACTAGCCCCACGGTGGGTGCCAACTGTCGTGGTGGTGGCATGGCAGATGCCATGGATAGGCTAAAGATGGGGCCAATGAGTGCTAGGGGAATCCAGGAAGGTAGAACATGGTGATTCCACGCACATATGTTCTTGTATTCCTTCTATCAATGGTGTTTACAAGTCCTCTTCAAGCTCTTGGTAAGAAGGAGACTATGTCTCTTACCCCCAACCAACTAGCTCTAGAGTTCTACCTTAGACACAGAAAAATGATCGATCCCTCTCTATGGAGGCCCCGGTGCTCCTTATATAGGGGAGCCCGGGTTACAACATTAGGGCACACGTGGCAGCATATTCTCCGAATATGCTCCTCGCCTAAAGCTAGATGCTTCTTTATTCTCTTTAATGGCTCGTCTGGGCTTTGGACGTAACAAACAGCGTAATATTTATCTTTAAGCGTCACCTGACACGGACTACGTCAGCTGACATTGCATGTGTCACCTTGGCCGCCCCTAACCTGCTGGTCCTCCTCTCTGCTTTGCTTCGCTCACGCTACAGCTATTAAAGCCACCTTTTGACCAGTGGGAGATTCCTTCCTTCTCTTGGAAGCCATATGATAGTACGGCTAGCACGTGGCTAATCTGGCAATTGAGATACCTGCAGAATAGATAGGCAAAATTGGCCATCATATATTTTATGCCGGTCGAACTACGGTTAAGGAGATTCTCCATGGGCTGGTCACTCCGTGGTTCCGCCTGCTTTGAGGTGACCCGGTCAGCACTTGCTTTCACCGCGCCGTACCCCGGCTAACTCGGCCTTTATACCCCGGCGTCACCCTGATACATTGCAAATGTATCTATAATTTTTGATGTTCCATGCTTGGTTTTATCTACTTTCTTGTGTTTTGTCCACACTTTGGAGTACTTTTCATATGATTTCTTGGACTAACCTATTAACAAGAGCCACAGTGCCAGCTGCCTGTTTTCTATTGTTTTTGGTTCTAGGAAAGTCAGAAAATGAATATTTTCGGAATTGGATGGGACAAAAGCCAAAAATCCTATTTCACCAGAAGACTCCCGGAGCCAGAATATGAGACGGAGTGGGGCTGGAGCCCAGCCACACCACCTGGCCGCGCGGGCTGGGCCTGGCCGCGCCAGGGGGTGGTCTGGCCGCCCCAGACACCCCCTCGGTCTCTCTCTTCGCCTATAAGTTGCCTTCTTACCTAAAAACTCAGGGGGGTCAACGTTTTTACAGAAGGAGTTCCGCTCCGCCGCCACCACCAGATTCCATGAAACAGCACCAGAAACTCTGTTCTGGCAGCCTGCTGGGATAGGGAATTGGAGGAGATTATCACCGTCATCATCACCGTTGCTTCTCCATCGACCATCCATGTTTCCCCCATCTATGAGTGAGTAATCCCCTGCTGTAAGCTATGGGGATGGTAGGGATTGGATGAGATTGTTCATGTAATGGCATCAGATTGTTAGGGCATGGTGCCTAGTATCTTCTATTAGTGCTTTATGACTTTGTTGCGACTTGCTATGCTTAATGCTTGTCACTAGGGCCCGAGTGCCATGATTTCAGATCTGAACATGTTATTGATTCATTATGATAGTATTGTTTATGATCTTATCTGCAAGGTGTATACACAGGTTGTTGTTCGGAACCAATGGCCCCGAAGTGATAGAAATCGGGATAACCGGAGGGAATGGCTTTGATGTGAGGATCACATGTGTTCATGGAGTGTTAATGCTTTGTTCCGGTGCTCTATTAAAAGGAGCACCTTAATTGCCAGTAGTTCCCTTGAGGCCCTGCTGCAAACGGGCTGGCAGGACAAAAGATGTTGTGCAAGTTCTCATTGCGAGCACGTATGACTATATATGGAACACATGCTTAGGATTATCTAGTACTTGGATGCTTTATCTTATTTATCTGCAATTGCCCTATGTTCTGATTGCTATGTGAATTGTCTTGTCCATGCAACGCCCGTCCATCCATCCCTATGCCTACCGCACTCGAATCCCACTGTTCACTGCTATTGTTACTGCTGTCTTTATTTTACTACTGGTGCTACTTCACTATTCCTACTACAAAACTGTTGCTACTGATAAACTGCTGTGAGCAAGATTGTTTCCAAGTGCAGCTGAATTGACAACTCAGTTGTTAAGGCTTATAAATATTATTTGGCTCCCCTTGTGTCGAATTAATAAATTGGGTTTCACTTCCCTCGAAAACACTGCGATACACCCGCTATACTTGTGGGTCATCAAGACTATTTTCTGGCGCCGTTTCCGGGGAGCATAGCTTTATTTATCAAGTTCACTTAGAATCACTATTGTTCATGCTTAGTTTATTTCCACCTTGTTTGCTTGTTTCTTTATCAAAAATACAAAAAATTGGTTCCTACTCTAGTTGTTATTTTCGCTGGTCTGTTATTGTCTTGCTTTATCATGCTTGTTGTTAATGCTTGGTTTCTTTGAAACTGAATCTTATTGGCAAGGTGAGTTCACGGAACATCAAAAATATTATTATAAGGAACCGCTTGTCACAAAAAGGGAAACACTTATGGGAACAAATTGATAAATTATATACCATTGCTATAAACGTGTGCACTACTTATAATGTTACTTATTGCTTTGATAAATCTTGTTGCTATATTAGGTACAAACACCTTCCTTTTCAATGTGAGTATAATGATAATGTTACCATATCTTCTTATGTTAAAGGAAATTATGACTTTTATGATGTGGAAGAAATTGAAAAATTTATTGCTTGGAAGGGTGCATTTGACTTGCTAGTTTGCTTGAAAATATTGATGATTCATCTTATAAATATGAGGTTTATGGTATACTTAAATTTTTCTTTGATAATTACAAGGGAGAAAATGGCTATATTCTTGAATATATTAATAAATGCTTTCCACAAATGGAAGAGACTAATGCCTTGCAGGATCCAATGGAAGAAGAAATTGATGAACCTGAAATCTCACTAGATGAAAAAGAGGAGGAGAGTGATGAACAAAAGGAGGAAAAATGGATGATCTACCCATCCTACCTTCTAATGAGAGTAACTCTTTATCCCTTACATTATTTGATTTTCCCCCATGCTTACTAAAGAAGGATGAATGTTATGTTCCTGATGATTCTTTTGAAGATGTTTATAATAAAGCTCTAGTGCTTGTAGATCATGAAAAGCATGCTTTATGTGATAGTTATATTGTTGAGTTTATTCATGAGGCTACTGAAAATTATTAGGAGAGAGGAAAATATGGTTGTAGAAATTTTCATGGTATTGAAACACCTCTCTATGTGCTGAAAGTTTTGAAGTTACTCTTGTTTTATCTTCCTATGCCTATAGCTTTGTTCCTTGCGGATTTATTTGCATACACGATTCCTATGCATAGGAAGTGGGTTAGACTTAAATGTGTTTTGAATTTGCTTCTTGATGCTCTCTTTTACTTCAACTCTTATTTCTTATGTGAGCATCCTCTCAAACTATCATGCCTGAAGATGATAATATGTCCATTATTCTTGGGAGACCTTTTCTTAATACTGCAGGAGCTGTTATCAATTGTAATCAAGGAAATGTGACTTTCAATGTTAATGACAAGGAACATACTGCCTATTTCCCTAAGAAGATTGAAAGGACTTATGGTTTGAATTCAATTGAACATGTTGAGGGCATTCAAGTTGGAGAAATATATTGTCCCATACCAAGAGAAAAATTTGAAACTATTATGATTGGGACCATTTCTATCAAGGTTGAGGTAACATAATCATTAGTGGAATACAAAGTTTTGTCTCATATGGAATTATTTTGTTAACAATACCTGATCAACCTTGTTAACAAAAGGATTTCATTGAACAAAACAATGTTTTCACCATGATTATCTCCGCTTACTTCTATTCTATCCATTTTAGTTTTTGCTTATGCCTAACTTAAAGGCGTTAAAAAAAGTACTTATTGGGCAATAACCCAAAAGTTTTAGATGAGTCTTGGAAATTATTACTTCAGTAATAACCACTCCTTATCCTTTTTATTTGCTTTTTGTGCCAAGAGTAACCTCTAATGAGAGAGAAGTAATGATTGGGAAAGTTGCTGTCCCGAAACAGATTTCTGTGTTTCACCGTAAAATTTGTGTAAAATCTCTGAATGTCTTTTTGAGGCGTGAATTTTTGTGCTTCTGCCCCAGGTTGTTATCTAACTTTCGTTAGTTCAACACTTTTTGATTTGAGCAACAGAAGGTCTTCGAAAAATTTCGTCTTTACCTGCTGGTCTATTTTGACAGATTTCTGCCATTTTCTGCATTTGCTTCTTGTTGGTTCCTTTTTGAGTTCTTTTGGGGAATTGAGCTTTTTGAGGGAAGTGCTACAGTATCTAGTGTTTTAATGGAAGTTTATTTGGTGTTAGAACTGAATCTTAAGACTTATTTATCTTGAGTGCACTAATGTTGCTAATAAAGATTGTGTGAAGTTTTGTATGAAGGAAAAATTTCAGGTGTATGGAAGGAATGAGTAATGAGATGAAGGATGGACTAAATCTCAAGCTTGGGGATGCCACGCATGTCACCCTAAGAAATATCCAAGAAGTACAAGCGTCAAATCTTGGGGATGCCCAAGGCATCCCCCTCTTCATCAATAAAAATCCTAGGTTTCTTCCAAACGCTTCATTTTTACTGTTTCATGCATAGTTGTGTTGTTCTTGGAGCGTCTTATTTTTGTTTTAGTTTTGGTTTTTGTTTGCTTTGTTTGCTTAGTTTTCTGAATAAGTTGGTTGGACCCTCCTCTTTCATGCATTGGTTTTCAAATAGTTTGGTTTGGATTGTAAAAGAGTAGGAAAGTTCGTGCTTAAGTATTAAAGAGAGCTTGTTTTTGACTGTGCCTATGCTTTGTCATGCCATGCTTGATATTGTTTTGGCTTTATGCTTAGTATTCTTTGCTGTAGCATGACTTGTTATAAACAATTGAGATTGCTTAATGTGCCTTGGAAGAATCATGTGTTGTTTTAGCATATTAAAGCATAGTATTGTGGTATTCTCCTTTGATGGTTTATTTGGGTTGTCTTCGCACATGCTCACACCATGTTATGACTATCCCAAGTTACCATAAGCCTTTATGATCCTGTAGTTTTCAACTTGTAGTATCACTTTATGCTTTGATCAATGATGTTTTGTCGCTCTGCATGATTATGGCCATTATTGCTCTCTCGTTTGTCGCTCCCTTACTATTGCTAGCCTTCACTTTCACTGAGTATGTTTTACTCATGTTTCCAACTCCCTAAAACCAAATATTGCCAAAGTGTCCACCATACCTACCTATTAGCATCATTTGCTACTTGCTTGCATATTCAATATGCCTTATTTTCTTCCGAATAAAATGTTTGCTTGTTATGAGAAAGTTAGTTAGTAAAGCTCTCACGAACTTGATGGCACACTTTATTTTCTTGCATTTAATAAACCTGAACCATTGCGTCCTTCGTTGTTGTGTATATGCTTGCGCTTTATAAGTTGAAGTTAGCAGAACCATGTATCATGGGGAACGTTTTCAACATTGCATTGGTACTTAGTACCACGTTGATATCATGTTCTTTTGCTTATGGATCCCAGCGGTGTGAAATAAAAGTGGAACTTGTAAGATCATGGAGTTTGTATGTATGTTAGAGAAACGCCTGGGCCGCTAGCCTAAGCCATGCCTAATCATGGTGGAAACTTGCAGCATAACCATAATGAGCATTCTATGAAGCATCCTCAATAAAAATCTATGCACATAGTAAATAAAAAGATCGCTGAGATGCTCATTGTCTGCTTGCCTTGTCATTTTGATTATGGGATAGCGCTTGTATCATGTGCAAGGGGTACCCCGTTGGCGGTTCTCTATGATACGTATATACTTACAGTGATAAGAGTTTACTCATGACTGAAGTTGAGTAGCATGAGGATCGGTCTTTGTAAGTAAGGGGCATGAGACTTTGATTTATAACTTGTCAAGCATATCCTCTTAGTTGTGTCACTTTAACCTTAACCATTTAAAGATGCTTATGTTAGGGGCAATGAGAGCTCAAAGCTAATGATTACCATACTTTCAGCATTTGGAAGCCTTTCAAACTTTTCAAAACCTGTTCATTTCCTTGTTGAGTCTCCACACATTCTAGGAGCACTTCCTTGAGAGCATAGTGGCCATTCTTAGTTCTATGTGCATTGTCCCAAGACTTGTTGATTGATGCATACCTTGATATTGCTTGTTGTAAACTATTTGTATCTAGTCACTCTTGTAAACTTTGAAGGTGTCCTATGCATTTATGTTTGCTACTCTATGAGGGACAAGCTGCATGCCACTATGCTATGTTTTCTTTATGTGAAACAAACAAATGTCTTACAAAGCATTGCTATTCATGAATCTTTTATTTGTGCCTTTTCATGTTGCAACATAGTTGCTATGTCTTATTGCTAGAACTTTGTCTTTCATGTTATGATTGAAGTACTATGATCCCAGCTTTGAATGTTTTACAAATACTTTGCTCAAGTTTATGATGGTGCATGTCACCTCAAAAATTATTCTTTCTTTTTATCACTTACCTACTCGAGGACGAGCAGGAGTTAAGCTTGGGGATGTTGATACATTGCAAATGTATCTATAATTTTTGATGTTCCATGCTTGGTTTTATCTACTTTCTTGTGTTTTGTCCACACTTTGGAGTACTTTTCATATGATTTCTTGGACTAACCTATTAAAAAGAGCCATAGTGCCAGATGCCTGTTTTCTGTTGTTTTTGGTTCCAGGAAAGTCAGAAAATGAATATTTTCGGAATTGGATGGGACAAAAGCCAAAAATCCTATTTCACCAGAAGACTCCCGGAGCCAGAATATGAGACGGAGTGGGGCTGGGGCCCAGCCACACCACCTGGCCGCACGGGCTGGGCCTGGCCACGCCAGGGGGTGATCTGGCCGCCCCAGACACCCCCTCGGTCTCCCTCTTCGCCTATAAGTTTCCTTATTACCTAAAAACTCAGGGGGGGTCGACGTTTTTCTAGAAGGAGTTCCGCTCCGCCGTCACCACCAGATTCCATGAAACAACACCAGAAACTCCATTCTGGCACCCTGTCGGGACGGGGAATTGGAGGAGATCATCGCCATCATCATCACCATCGCTTCTGCATCAACCATCCATGTTTCCCCCATATATGAGTGAGTAATCCCCTGCTGTAAGCTATGGGGATGGTAGGGATTGGATGAGATTGTTCATGTAATGGCATCAGATTGTTAGGGCATGGTGCCTAGTATCTTCTATTAGTGCTTTATGACTTTGTTGCGACTTGCTATGCTTAATGCTTGTCACTAGGGCCCGAGTGCTATGATTTCAGATCTGAACATGTTATTGATTCATTATGATAGTATTGTTTATGATCTTATCTGCAAGGTGTATACACAGGTTGTTGTTCGGAACCAATGGCCCCGAAGTGACAGAAATCGGGATAACCGGAGGGAATGGCTTTGATGTGAGGATCACATGTGTTCACGGAGTGTTAATTCTTTGCTCCGGTGCTCTATTAAAAGGAGCACCTTAATTGCCAGTAGTTCCCTTGAGGCCCCGCTGCAAATGGGCTGGCAGGACAAAAGATGTTGTGCAAGTTCTCATTGCGAGCACGTATGACTATATATGGAACACATGCTTAGGATTATCTAGTACTTGGATGCTTTATCTTATTTATCTGCAATTGCCCTATGTTCTCATTGCTATGTGAATTGTCTTGTCCATGCAACGCCCGTCCATCCATCCCTATGCCTACCGCACTCGAATCCCACTGTTCACTGCTATTGTTACTGATGTCTTTACTTTACTACTGTTGCTACTTCACTATTCCTACTACAAAACTGTTGCTACTGATAAACTGCTGTGAGCAAGATTGTTTCCAGGTGCAGCTGAATTGACAACTCAGTTGTTAAGGCTTATAAATATTCTTTGGCTCCCCTTGTGTCGAATCAATAAATTGGGTTTAACTTCCCTCGAAAATACTGTGATACACCCCCTATACTTGTGGGTCATCAAACCCTACCCGGGGGTATCCCCCCAACAGTTTAGGAAACTTTTTTGAAAAGTTTTGGGAAACACTAGGATTGGGTGACCCATTTGTTTCTTCTTTCCGGTCATCTTGTGACCAAAACTCCTTTCCTTCCATTCCAACGATACCATGGTCAAATCATTTCCAAAGCCTTTGCTTTTCTAAAGTCCTTTTTGAAAAAAAAACTAGCACCACTCTACAGCAACCTTCCTAACCGTCCATAACTGCGGACACAACTATTCGAATAGATTTACACTCTGCAGAGGTTGTACACTTTACCCACACCATCTAGGTACCCTGCCCTGATCTACACCAATCGTGGGTCGAGTAACCGATCAAGACTCTCCGGATGCCACTCCAGCATAGTCCCTAACCTATGAGTTGTTCCCCTCAAGACCAGGACGTCTGGATCCACGGACCAACGGGAGCAACGCACTCAGACCTGGAGGGGGCACTCGTATGGGTGATCCTGCTTCCTCCAGGTGACTGTTTAACAGTTGACCCTTTATGTAAAGGAAACCCAGAATTCAAGGGAGATGTTCCCTTATAAGTAGTTATGAGAATTCCTACACCAGAGTAGCAAACTTCAAGTCCAGCCCTGTCCCATTCCAGGGTAGTGTGGTTACACGGGTTAATTGTTCTGGCAAAACTGTAAAGAACCGGGTGCGTTTTTGTAAACCTTTTTCCTCCATTTTTTAGCATTTGTAAAACAAAAAACTTTTTAGTTTCTGTCAACACCCGGATTTTTAATCCCAGATGCCTGTTATGCCATATATCACAATCCCAGGATTACCATTTTTGCGAGACATAACATATTGGATATCACAGTACATCATCCATTACAAACCATAATAAGGTCTTACACAAATAAAGGATCTCATGATCCAGTCTTAATACAAACAAGCAGCAGAATAATAAGCGTAGCAGTGGGCTCCATCTTCAGTGTCACACGCAATGCTGACGATGGGAGATGATCCTAGTTGTCGTAGGCGTCCTGCGGTCCATGATCCTGGTAGTCCTCCTCATAGTCTGGCCATGAGAAAATCCAGGGACAAAGCCATGAGTACTCTTTAAGTACTCGCAAACTATCACTAACAAGTAAGGCTCTAGGTTTACTTGCAAAAAGCCAGGTTTATCTAAACTGAGTTTAGAAGTAAAGAAAACAAAGTAAATGTTCTAAATCACTTAAATGGGAACCTAGTTTTCATATTCACAACCCTGTTGTGGTCAAGTCAAAATCATAGTTCACTTCACAAGTCATTTTGAAAACATCTAACGACGGAACAGTATGGCCACTCCAACTGTCCATGACCGCGGGCGCGGCTATTCGAATAGTTTGAGACTCTGCAGAGGTGGTACACTTTCACCACAAAATTCGATACATCCGTCAGGGATAACCCTGAATCATCACACTTAGTATGCGGATAATCAATCATAACCTTTCGATTACACACTCTAGTATAGGCACCTCACATATGAGCTTGGCCTGCTAGCCATGGCCATCTGCCATCCTGGGCACTGCATAGGTGGACATCATCAAGAGGTAGCCTCAACTCAAACCTGTTCCGCGAGGGAACCCATACTAATGCATATAAACTTCTGGCTAAGCCTTACGCAATTCAGGTATTGTGGTTGTACGGTAAAATTGGAATGGTATCGCATCCGAACCAAACCATTAGTGTTTATAAAGGGCTAAGGCTCATGCCTCAACATTTTCATCATCAAATCCTTTTATGCTTCTAAACACATGTCAAAACATTTCAATAGAATGACTCATCATTCCAAGGTTTTCATAATCATTTTCACCAAGTATTCCCATCTAAAGTGATCAAGTTTTATGCTTAGCACTAGCCACTAAGTTAAGAGTGTTCACTAATGAGGGTGCTAATCTTCAATCTCATGCCATAGAATGACATATAGTATAGGCCTATTTTTATACTCTTTATGCTATCTATACTACTTTCCAATACTCACAAAGCACTAACTAAAGGTAAAGAACTTTGGTAAAGTAAAAGAGTAAAGCTTGCAAGTAAAACTTGGGATGGGTATAAATCAAAGGTATATAACCAAAGCATGCCTAATGCATCTTTCTTGGGTTAAGAAACTTGCAAGGGTTAGCTTGCAAGGTCTAACTTGCTAGTAATGATGGCTTGCCTTGATTGGTGCAGTGATTGAAGTTTTCCTGTTCTTCTTCAGGGTAGAACTTCTCCTCCTCATAGCTTGGGTCGGTACTATTGTCTATAAATAAATATGGGATACACAATCATTAAATAATACTTAACTAATTCTATTTAGCACACTAAGGTTCACACTTGATGATCTAGCATCATCACAATCATCACATGAAATAAAGAACTGGTTTTATTTAGTTTATTTTAGAAAAGTAATTTCTACTCATTGAAATTAATTAAGATTTAATATTCTCTAATTAAAATATGGGATCATGTTGACACAAGTCATCACCACATATTCTAATACATGAGAATGTGATTTAAAGGGTTGGTCACATTTTATAAAGTGTAAGATTATTATTTAATAGATTTAAAGTGACTAGAAATACCCTAATAACATTCTTTTGGTACTAGTTCAATGTCACTGCAAGAAAACCAAAATATTTTTACATATTCAGATAGATATGCTCAAATGTGATTTTTGAGAGTTGGAATCAACTCAAAATCTATTATGGTTGATTTTTGAAAAATGTTTGAAGTTCAAAAGTTTATGTCTTGTTATTTTTACTAAAGATTATCTCTAACTCCAAACTATTTAAATCCAAGGTTTGGATAGATAATTTAAATATCTTTCTACCAAAATTTGAGTCATGCAATTTGGTTCAGTGAAACTCTCTGAATTGGTTTTTGAATATGTGGACAGAATAGTGTTTTAACTAAAAAGGAAAATTCAATATTTGAATTTCCAGGTCAGCGCGGGAAGTTAAATGGGCCGGCCCAGCTGCACTACATAGCACAGCGGGCTGCTGACAGATGGGGTCCACCAGTCAGCGACTGCATTTAAGCGAAACGGTATCGGTGGATCTAGGCCGTGCGATCTAATTCTAATCCAACGGCGGTGACTTGTCGTCGATGACGAACTACTCCAGCGAGGAATCAATACTAACACGGCGGTGGGGGTCTGGCAGGGCTCACCTGGGCTCTAGCTAGGGTCGGCGACGGGGGTGATCGACATGGTAGACAATGACGAGTCGAGGCGCGGTCACGGCAGGGCTTGGGGTGGTCAAATTCGACGGCGCCCTTCTCCTCCAGCAGCAGCGGGCTCCAGCCAATGTCTGGCGAGAGAGAGCCTGCCTTGCTCCGGGAAGAAGTGGGTGAGGGTCAGTGAGAGGTGGTGAGTGGAATGGTGTGGAGAAATGAGGTAGGGGTGGCCTCCTTTTATACTGTGGCGAGGGGACCGAACGGTGCGGGCGCGAGCTTGTCGGTGACGACGCTACATGCTGCTATCGGTGTGGCAGAGGCTAGTGGATGGTGCGTGGTTCCCTGGCGGTTCTTACAGGCGTAATGGCGAGGCGTGGGGCGGTGTGGTTCGGTCAGGAGCGTGCGGTGCTCCGCGCGGATGCAGAGGTGTTTGCGACGGCATGCGGCAGTTGCAGGTCACGCCGCGGCGAACGGGGTTGTGTGCTGGGTTGTTGTGTTCATGGCGGGCGTGAGCATGCGTGGGAAAGGCAAGGCATGGTCTATGCGAGCTGGTCGGGCGCGACGAGCTGGCGCACTCTGGACATGGCACAGAGAAGCTAGGGGCGGCGTAGCTAGGGTGGTCCAGGGCTCGGCTAGGGTCGAGGCTTGGACAAAGGGTGGCGGTGTAGCGAGGCGTGTCTGGTGCGCATCATGGGCGAGGGCGGCATTGCCTCTGGCGCTCTGCCCACTGTCGGCCGACGACGACCAAAAACGGGCGGCGCTCCACTATGCACACGGCAAAGGGGGGGCTTGGTTAGACTGAGGGGAGATAGGGGGTTTAAGAGGGGACCAAATGGTCGAGGATCACTGTGCAAATCAATGAAGTTAGGCCAGCGGTTAATTTATGTAAGCAAGGTGTTTGATAAAATGACCGCAAGAACTTTAGTTTGAAATTTTCAAATGAAATTTAGTGAGTGATTTGGTCTCAAGCATGTGGGTCTATGGTTTCTTGGGAAAGTCAAGGGGAATTGGTTTGATAGATTTTTGAAAAAGTGTGATCTTAACATATGAACTAGATTCAATTTTCAATTGTCCATTAAATTGATTTGAAAGATGTTTTTGTAATTTTATAAAGTGGGCCTTGATACACTTTTACTTGGTCTAGCAAGGGGTGAAAAGAAATAGAAATGTTTCTGTTAGAATTTCTCTTCTAGGAACACACAAAGTGATCTAGTGGTTAACTTTTGTCAAAAAGACCATTTGCTTTATTTATTCATATTTGATTTCTTTTTCTTTTGATTTTTTTATTGTAATTGGTCTAGATGATGTAGTATTCACCTTTAAACCATTTCTCATATTTTGTAGCAATCAAGCATGGCATTTTCAATCAATCACACATTAATGCAAAGCTAACATGCATTCATATTCATTTTATTAATAAAAGTTTTTGTTAACCCTAAACTTGGGTGATTTGAACTTGATAATATTGATTAGAAGTTTTGGGGTGTCACAAATCTTCCCTCCTTAAACAAAATCTCGTCCCGATATTTAAGAAATACTAGGAACTAAAGAGATTTGGGAACTCAGTCCTAATGTAATCTTCTCGCTCCCAAGTAGCTTCTTCTTCGGTATGGTTGCTCCACTGGATCTTGAGAAACTTGATATTCCGGGTCCTGGTGGTTCTGAAAGCTTCTTCCAAAATACGAATGGGCACTTCTTGATATGTCAGATCCTTGTTGATATCAATGGCTAGATGATTGATGTTCTTGAAAACTTCAGTCTTCTCCGGAACTTCCAAGCATTTGCAAAGTAACGAGATATGGAACACATTATGGATGGCTGACATCTCCTCTGGAAGTTCCAGTTGATAAGAGACTTCTCCTCGGTGATTCAGAATCTTGAAGTGTCCAATATATCTGGGGGCTAACTTTCCTTTCAGCTGAAAATGTTGCATTCCCTTCAAAGGCGACACTTTGAGATACACAAAATCTCTAACATTGAAGGTCAGGTCTCTATGTCTCTTGTCGGCATAACTCTTCTGTCTGGATTGGGCAGTCTTGAGGTGCTCATGGACTTTGTGAACCTTCTCTTCGGCTTCTCGTAGGATGTCGGGTCCGAAGATCTGACTCTCTCCTACTTGCGACCAATTTAGGGGGGTACGGCACTTCCTTCCATACAGAAATTCAAATGGGGACATTTGCAAACTGGCTTGATAACTGTTGTTGTATGAGAATTCTGCGAAAGGCAGACAATCTTCCCATTTTGATCCATACTCTAGAACACAAGCTCTCAACATATCTTCTAATATTTGGTTGACTCTTTCGGTCTGTCCATCGGTTTGCAGGTGATAAGATGTGCTAAAATTCAACTTGGTTCCTAATCCTTCTTGGACTTTCTGCCAAAATCTTGAGGTAAATTGGGTTCCTCAAGCCGACACTATGGTCTTGGGGGTTCCATGCAAACTGACAATTCTAGCAATGTACAACTCTGCTAGCTTCGAACTCTGGTAGGTTGTCTTGACAGGTATAAAATGGGCTACCTTGGACAATCTATCAACTATGACCCAAATAGAGTCATTTCCCCTACTAGAAGTAGGCAAACCGGTGATAAAGTACATTCCGACGGAATCCCATTTCCATTCCAGAATCTGGAATGGTTGCAAAAGTCTTGCGGGTCTCTGATGTTCCGCTTTGACTCTCTAACAGATATCACACTTGGCTATGTAGCTTCCGATTTCTCTCTTCATCTTGTGCCACCAAAATTGCTCATTCAAATTCGGATACATCTTCGTTCCTCCGGGGTGGATAGAATAAAGAGTATCATGAGCTTCCTGCATGATAACTTGCTTCAGCTCCGAATCTGCTGGCACACAGATACGTCCTTTGTACCACAAAACTCCTTCTTCATCTTCGGTAAATCTAGGTACCTTTCCTGTACCAATACGACGTTTGATTCCGTCGATACTTTCATTTCCTTTATGCGCCTCCTTGATCTGACTGATCAACGTGGGTTGAAGTTCAATGCTAGCTAAAAATCCTTGGCTAACTAGCTCAGTTCTAAATTGCTCCAACTCTACATGCAAACTTGGCTGGGCTTCTTTGATCATGGTGTTTACCCTACATGGTAATCTGCTAAGAGCATCCACTACCACATTGGCTTTGCCGGGGTGATAGTGAATGTCAAGGTCATAATCCTTGATTAACTCTATACATCTCCTTTGCCTCATATTCAGCTCCTTCTGAGTGAAGATATACTTCAGACTCTTGTGATCCGAATAAATCTCACAACGGTTAGCCATAAGGTAATGACACCATGTCTTCAAAGCTAAAACTACAGCTGCTAGTTCAAGATCATGGGTAGGGTAGTTTTGCTCATGCTGCTTTAGTTGTCGGGATAGATATGCTATGACTTTGCCTTCTTGCATCAACACACATCTGAGACCAATCTTGGATGCATCACAATACACATCAAAAGGCTTCTTGATATCTAGCATAATCAAGATTGGGGCTGAAATCAATCTCTTCTTGAGTTCTTGAACACTTGCTTCACATTTGTCGGTCCATTCAAACTTCTTGTCTTTCTTCAACAGTTGGGTCATTGGTCTTGCGATGCTCGAAAATCCTTCAACGAACTTGCGGTAGTATCCCGCTAATCCGAGAAATGCACGGACTTGGGTTTGAGTGGTTGGGGCTTTCCATTCTTCAACATCTTTGATCTTGGCGGGATCGACAGCGACTCCTCTTGCCGACACAATATGTCCGAGGAATCCTACTTCTTTCAGCCAGAACTCACATTTGCTAAACTTGGCATACAACTGATGTTCTCTGAGGGTTTCAAGGATGGTTCTCAGATGTAGCTCATGGTCTTCTTCTGACTTGGAATAGATTAGAATATTGTCGATAAAAACAACGACAAACTTATCCAGAAAGTTCATAAAAATCGTATTCATGAGATTAATGAAATAAGCGGGGGCATTGGTTAATCTAAAAGACATGACCGTATACTCATACAATCCATATCTGGTGGTAAAGGAAGTCTTTGGAATATCCATTGCACGAATTTTGAGTTGATGATAACCAGTTCTAAGATCAATCTTAGAGAACACTCTGGCACCAGTCAACTGAACAAACAAATCCTCTATCTTGGGAAGTGGATACTTGTTCTTGATGGTGACATCATTCAGTTTCCAGTAATCCGTGCACAAACGGTTACCTCCATCTTTCTTATCCAGAAACAATATAGGCGATCTCCATGGCGACACACTTGGTTGAATCAGACCTTTCTCCAGCATAGCATCAAGTTGCTTCTTCAGCTCCACTAACTCAGATGGGTTCATACTATAAGGTCTCTGGGCTATGGGTCCAGTTCCAAGAATTGGTTCAATGATGAACTCGATATCCCGATCTGGGGGCATACCAGGCAATTCATCTAGGAATACGTCGGGGTATTCACAAACTACTCTGACTTGGTCTATGGTTGGTTGGGCTAGACTCTGGTTGCATTTGAATTGGCGGGGCAAGGTTTCAGATACATGCTCTACTGATACTCCAGAGCTACTAGTCATGGTTATGGCTTTCTTGGCACAGTCGATCAATCCTTTATGTTGTGACATCCAATCCATTCCTAGTACTACTTCCAAACCTTTGGTTCCAAGAACTATTAGATTGGCATAAAAATCTATCCCATGGATTCTGATAGGTACAACCTTGCAAATTTTTCTAGCTTTAGTGGTTGAACCAGGTATTTGAACTATCATAACATGCTTCAATTTTGTTGGTTGAATCATACTAGTGCATGCAAATTCTTTTGTAACAAACGAGTGCGATGCTCCAGAATCAAACAACACTCTTGCAAGTACTGAGTTAACAGAAAATATACCCAGCACGACATCTGGTGCTTCTTGGGCTTCTTCGGCATTCATGTGGAATAGATGGCCGTTGCGGTTGAGCGAATTCCCTAGGGCAAATCTCCTTCCAGGCTGAACACGGCGCTGCTGCTGAGCTGGGGCATTCACATTGGTGGTGGCTGGAAGCTTCTTGGGGCACTCATTGGAGTAGTGACCCTTGACTCCACATTCAAAACAAGTAATCTGGGACTTGTCCTTGGCTGCAACAGGCATGGCATTGCTTCCACTCCTTGGGGCATTATTGTTGTTGTTGTTGGACGTGGGCGGTGCACGGTTGAATTTGTTGGAGTTTTCGGGGTTGTTGTTGTGGTTTCCTCTAGACTTCAAGTTTCCTCCACTATGATTGGGGTAGCTTCGACGAGACGTCGGGGGTCTATTGTTTCTTGGGGCATATCCTACATACCGGTTGGGGCGATACTTCTGGGTATTGTGGGACCCAGTCTAGTGCATCATGCTGCGCTTGCGGTTGTCATTGGCTTGGTTGATCTTCCCTTCCATCTGGATGGCAGAGTCTACTAGCTCTTCTAGATCTCCAAAACGGATGTTGACTAATACCGTCTGCATCTCATCATGCAATCCATTCAGGAACCTTTCCTTCTTATTTGCTTCAATGTTAATCTCATCAGGGGCATATCTAGCTAGGGACAGAAATTTGTCACGGTACTCAACTACCATCATCCTTCCTTGCTTTAGTTCCCTAAATTCACCTCTCATTCTGGTGACTAAACCTTGTGGCACATGGGTGCGGCTGAACTTGATCTTGAAGGCTTCCCAAGTCATCATCTGACCGTCATTCAAAGTATGGGTGCTATTCCACCAAGCTCTTGCATCTCCTACCAGATAATGGGCGGCAAACAGTACCTTCTCATTGGCTTCAACTCCTTCTACCTCCAGATTGTTCTCCATGGTTTGCAGCTAGTCATCAGCATCTAAGGGATCCTTAGATTTGTTGAAGATAGGGGGATTGGTATTCTGAAAGTTCTTATGCTTGGATCCATGGTGATCCTGATTTCCATGTCCTTGATTATTGTGGGCCATCTGAGCTATCTCTTGAAGAGTGGCTAGATTGGCTTGGCGTTCAGCCCTACTAGCTTCACGGTCGGAAACTAGCATCTGCAAAATCTGCAGCATCGGGTCCTGAGATGAGCTGCTTCCTCTGGGGTTTCCACGAGTCATCTGAAGATTGAGATACATAATGAGATAAGAGGGAAATTTCTAAGGTTCATGGTTTTGTTTTCAAAAGCTTTAAACTTTGAGTTTGACTCAGGTTTTGCAAACTAAGTTCTTCTTCTCATTCATTCATTCACTCAAAGCACCCAATACAACACACACCACAACACAAATGGAAAACAGATGGTTTTAAGAACCATTATGTGAAACTACGATATAGTGGGACTGATACAACTCATTCCTATGGTTGTGATCAAGTGCATCTAATCATCATCAATGAAGTCGGAATCATCATCATCAGTGTAGAAATCCATGGCATCATCCTCCAGGTAGTCATTGTCATCACTGAGGTAAGAGTGAAGATCTCCCTGGATATCTTCACCTTCCTCCTCTTCCTTTGCTTCAAGCTAGGCTTCCTGTTCATGGATGGTCTTCTCGAGAGCGGCCACCTTCTTGCGAAGATGATTGATGGTGCGATCCTTCATGTCCCGTTGACAACGAAGTGATTGGCGATCCTTGACTAGCATGGTGATAGTCTGTTCCTTCTTGACGACAATGGCAAGGTTGTGGTTAGCGTAGGCTCGGGCGTTGTCCAGTTCTTCTGCCTATCATACAGCATGAATTCAAGATTCTCCACCTGGCGCTTCAACTCTGGGTGACTTGGCATCTCCAATGGCATTCCCATAGAATCACGCCTTGCGAAGTGAGCAAAGCGAGTTCCCTGGATCAAGTTGATGTTTTGCCCACACAGACGGGCAAGAGCTTCATGCATAGCCCTGGTTAATCCATCTAGCCAGTTGTTCTCTCGAAAGGTGAATTGAATCTTCTCAGAAAGGGTGCTTCCATCTTGCCTCTGAGATCTGCAACTATCAGCCATTATAGATCTCCTCCTGGGTGATCGGTGAGCTGTGCCCTGAAGAATTCTGGATGTGGATGCTCAAGGTACTCAGACAGTGCATCTAGATCCCTCTCAAAGATCAGCTAGCCTCTGTTGCCCAACTGGTAGAACTTGCAATACTGAAATTCCATCTATAAGAATTTAGGATGAGTAAGTTAGTGAGGTGATCAAGTGTGTCAAATTTTATGTAGTAATATAAGAATTTCTGAGGAACATGAATTTTTTTGAAAGAATCAAGGATAAGAGTGGGAATAGGTTTTCATAAATACTCACTTCTTTTGTTTTGAAACTAAGTTTTTGTTCGGTCGTCCATTCTAACTAGGGTCTCCTATGGTCAGGATGGCTCTGATACCAACTTGTCAACACCCGGATTTTTAATCCCAGATGCCTATTATGCCATACATCGCAAATCCTAGGATTACCATTTTTGCGAGACATAACAGATTGGATATCACAGTACATCATCCATTACAAACCATAATAAGGTCTTACACAATTAAAGGATCTCATGATCTAGTCTTAATACAAACAAGCAGCGGAATAATAAGTGTAGCACGGGGATCCATCTTTAGTGTCACAGGCAATGCTGACGATAGGAGATGATCCTAGTTGTCGTAGGCGTCCTGCTGTCCATCATCCTGGTAGTCCTCCTCATAGTCTGGCCATGGGAAAAGCCATGGACAAAGCCATGAGTACTCTTTAAGTACTCGCAAACTATCACTAACAATTAAGGTAGTTCTAGTAGGAATCCTAAGCTCTAGGTTTACTTGCAAAAAGCCAGGTTTATCTAATCTGAGTTTAGAAGTAAAGAAAACTAAGTAAATGTTCTAAATCACTTAAGTGGGAACCTAGTTTTCATATTCACAACCTTGTTGTGGTCAAGTCAAAATCATAGTTCACTTCACAAGTCATTTTGAAAACATCTGACGACGGAACAGTATGTCCACTCCAACTGTCCATGACCGCGGACGTGGCTATTCGAATAGTTTGACACTCTGCAGAGGTGGTACACTTTCACCACAAAATTCGATTCATCCGTCAGGGATAACCCTGAATCATCATACTTAGTATGCGGATAATCAATCATAACCTTTCAATTACACACTCTAGTATAGGCACCTCCCCTATGAGCTTGGCCTCCCTGCCATGGCCATCTGCCATCCTAGGCACTACATAGGTGGACATCATCAAGAGGTAGCCTCAGCTCAAACCTCTTCCGCGAGGGAACCCATACTAATGCATATAAACTTCCGGCTAAGCCTTACCCAATTCAGGTATTGTGGTTGTACGGTAAAATTGGAATGGTATCGCATTTGAACCCAACCATCAGTTTTTATAAAGGGCTAAGGCTCATGCCTCAACATTTTCATCATCAAATCCTTTTGTGCTTCTCAACACATGTAAAAACATTTCAATAAAATGACTCATCATTCCAAGGTTTTCATAATCATTTTTACCAAGTATTCCCATCTAAAGTGATCAAGTTTTATGCTTAGCACTAGCCACTAAGTTAAGAGTGTTCACTAATGAGGGTGCTAATCATCAATCTCATGCCATAGAATGACATATAGTATAGGCCTAATTTTATACTCTTTATGCTATCGATACTACTTTCCAATACGCACAAAGCACTAACTAAAGGTAAAGAACTTTGGTAAAGTAAAAGAGTAGAGCTTGCAAGTAAAACTTGCGATGGGTATAAATCAAAGGTATATAACCGAAGAATGCCTAATGCATCTTGATTGGGTTAAGAAACTTGCAAGGGTCAGCTTGCAAGGTCTAACTTGCTAGTAATGATGGCTTGCCTTGATTGGTGCAGTGATTGAAGTTTTCCTCTTCTTCTTCAGGGTAGAACTCCTCCTCCTCGTAGGTTGGGTCGGTACTATCATCTATAAATAAATACAGGATACACAATCACCAAACAATACTTAACTAATTCTATTTAGCACACTAAGGCTCACACTTGATGATCTAGCATCATCACAATCATCACATGAAATAAAGAATTAGTTTTATTTAGTTTATTTTAGAAAAGTAATTTCTACTCATTGAAATTAATTAAGATTTAATATTCTCCAATTAAAATATGGGATCATGTTGACACATGTCATCAACACATATTCCAATACATGGGAATGTGATTTAAAGGGTTGGTCACATTTTATAAAGTGTAAGATTATTATTTAATAGATTTAAAGTGACTAGAAATACCCTAATAGCATTCTTTTGGCACTAGTCCAATGTCACTGCAAGCAAACCTAAATATTTTTACATATTCAGATAGATATGCTCAAATGTGATTTTTGAGAGTTTGAATCAACTCAAAAGCTATTATGGTTGATTTTTGAAAAATGTTTGAAGTTGCAAAAGTCTCTGTCTCATTATTTGTACTAAAGGTTCTCTCTAACTCCAAACGATTTAAATCCAACGGTCTTGGATAGATAATTTAAATATCTTTCTACCAAAATTTGAATCATGCAATTTGGTTCAGTGAAACTCCCTGAATTAATTTTTGAATATGTGGACAAAATAGTGTTTTAACTAAAAAGGAAAATTCAATATTTGGATTTCCAGGCCAGCGCGGGAAGTTAAACGGGAAGGCCCAGCTGCACTACACAGCGCAGCAGGCTGCTGACAGATGCGGTCCACCAGTCAGCGACTGGATCTAAGCAAAACAGTATCGGTGGATCTAGGCCGTGCGATCTAATTCTAATCCAACGACGGTGAGTCGTCATCGACGACGAACTACTCCGATGAGGAATCAACCCTAACACGGAGGTGGGGGTCTGGCGGGGCTCACCTAGGCTCCAGCTAGGGTCGGCGACGGGGGCGATTGACGTGGTAGACGACAGCGAGTCGAGGTGCGGTCACGGCAGGGCTTGGGGTGGTCGAAATCGATGGCGCCCTTCTCCTCCAACAGCGGCAGGCTCCAGCCAAATTCTGGCGAGAGAGAGCGCCTTGCTCCGGGAAGAAGTGGGGAAGGGTCAGTGAGAGGTGGTGAGTGGAATGGTGTGGAGAAATGAGGCAGGGGTGGCATCCTTTTATACTGCGGTGAGGGGGCCAAACAGTGCGAGCGCAAGCTCGTCGGTGACGATGCTACAGGCTGCTATCGGCGTGGCGGAGGCTAGTGGACGGTGCGTGGTTCCCTGGTGGTTCTTACGGGCGTAATGGCGAGACGTGGGGCGGTGTGGTTCGGTCGGGAGCGTGCGATGCTCCGCGCGGACGTGGAGGTGTTTGCGGCGTCATGCGGCAGCTGCGGGTCGCGTGCCGGCAAACGGTGTTGTCTGCTGGGTTGCTATGATCATGGCGGGCGTGAGCGTGCATGGCAAAGGTAAGGTGCGGTCAATGCGAGCTGGTCAGGAGGCGAGCTAGCACGCTCTGGACATGGCATAGAGAGGTTGGGCGCGACGTAGCTAGGGTGGTCCAGGGCTCGGCTGGGGTCAAGGCTTGGACAAGGGGTGGCGGTGGAGCGAGGCGTGTCTGGTGCGCGTCGTGGGCAAGGTCGGCGTTGCCTCTAGCGCTCTGCCCACTGTCGGTCGGCGACGACCAAAAACAGAGGCGCTCCACTATGCACACGGCAAAGGGGGGGCTTGTTCTGGGGCTTGGTTAGACTCAGGGGAGACAGGGGGTTTAAGAGGGGACCAAATGGTCGAGGATCACTGTGCAAAACAGTGAAGTTAGGCCAGGGGTTAATTTATGTAAGCAAGGTGTTTGATAAAATGGCCGCAAGAACTTTAGTTTGAAATTTTCAAATGAAATTTGGTGAGTGATTTGGTCTTAAGATTGAGGGTCTATGGTTTCTTGGGAAAGTCAAGGGGAATTGGTTTGATAGGTTTTTGAAAAAGTGTGATCTTAACATATGAACTAGATTCAATTTTCAACTGTCCATTAAATTGATTTGAAAGATTTTTTGTAATTTTATAAAGTGGGCCTTGATACACTTTTACTTGGTCTAGCAAGGGGTGAAAATAAATAGAAATGTTTCTGTGAGAATTTCTCTTCTAGGAACACACAAAGTGACCTAGTGGTTAACTTTTGTCAAAAAGACCATTTGCTTTATTTATTCATATTTGATTTTTTTTCTTTTTATTTTGTTTGTAATTGGTCTATATGATGTAGTATTCACCTTTAAACCATTTCTCATCTTTTGTAGCAATCAAGCATGGCATTTTCAATCAATCACACATTAATGCAAAGCTAACATGCATTCATATTCATTTTATTAATAAATTTTTTGTTAACCCTAAACTTGGGTGATTTGGACTTGATAATATTGATTAGAAGTTTTGGGGTGTTACAGTTTCCTACACCAGAGTAGCAAACTTCAAGTCCAGCTCTGTCCCATTCTAGAGTAGTGTGGTTACACGGGTTATGTTCTGGCAAAACTGCAAAGAACCGGGTGCATTTTCGTAAACCTTTTTCCTCCATTTTTCAGCATTTGTAAAACAAAAACCTTTTTAGTTTCTCAAACTTCTCGTGGTAGGTCAAACCTCACTAAGGTTTTGCAATAAATGTTTTGTAAAACTTTTTCGGGGTTCTTCCCATCCTCTAGTTTTTCTTCGGCTAAAACAGGGTCTCCAAAAGGATATGGTGTTACACACCATCTATTATACTAGGGACCAATAGGTTTCATGAAGGGGGTTTTACTTAGTAGTACCAATGGGTAATGGGTTAGAGGAGCCAAGCCATTACTAGATATAGCTCAACATAATTTTAAAACAATGCAGTTTCATAGACAGTAGGTAAAGCATGCATAAGTAAAATAGTAGGACCAGTATCATGAGCAAGATGGTGGCTTGCCTATAATCAGCAATCTGGCAATATGTCCCTGGACTTTTTCTTTGAAAACCATAATATAGCAATAATAAGAACAATCTTCTTGTCTCCGATTTAATCGCATCTATCATTGGTATGGATCAAATGCAAGCAAACAAAGGGCACAATCAATACAAGGCATGCAATCACCAATACCATACATCAAACAAACATCCAACACCTTACTCACTTCAGTAAGTTTTGATAGGTTGACTTTGTTGCATTTAGAAATACTTTAATTGCCTTTGTGGATATGCCTTTGTGATTTACTTGTCAAATACTACCTAATGAAGGGTTTTTTAACTAAGGCTTGGGTATATAGGATACCAATGTGAAAAAAATGATATCCACAAATAGGTATTAGAATAACAATGCCAAAAAAAGGGGTTCATTATTTTATCAATTTTCTATATTTAGTTATGATTTTTGTAGTGAAATAACCTCTAGTTTAGGTGAAAAATTCACCAGAAAAGTTTTGTAGTTCTAGAAATTATTTCCTTGGATGGTTAAGTATAATTTTATTGACTGGTTCAGTGAGCGTTGGAATCACTTCAAAATATTTACCAGAATGCCATTAGGAAATTCCCAAACTCAATTATGTAATATATTTGTCCTTTTAACCAGATTTATTACACAAGTCCAAATGATATGAGGTAAAGGACAATGGATAGGTATTGCAAATACCTTCCAGTAAAAATTGGAATCACTATTTTTGGATTTGTATATTTACTGTAAGGATTTATCTTGTTGCAGAAGGATTTAATTCATTAAAATTCATCAGAAGCTCAATTGTTTATGAGCTCCTGGATTTTGGTAGGCCTTAATGTACCACATCACTTGGAGTTGGAATTTGATCAATACCAAATTTGGTTTGGCCTCAAGAATTTCCCAAATGCATAAAAGGGCTATTTTGTTATTTTTATCAGGGGCAAACTAGGAAGCAAAATATGGTGGGGCCAATGGGACATTCATGGTATCGCCTATACCTTTCAGCACCCAAAGGTTTCATGTCATTTGGGTTCAGAAAACTTTTTGTAGAAATTTATTTGTCAAAAGGATACATCTAGGTGCTTGGTTTTCTATATTTAATCTAGACATGATCTGGCTGAATATGTGGTAATGCATGTTGAACGAAACATCAAGCAACCCTAGGAAAAATAGTTCATAACAGAATATGGCCTTTTCCATTTTTATCTTGATTAAATCCTAGCAAGGGAATCTGGCCGATCTGCTAAAAAGAAAAGAGGCTAAAACAGAAAAAAGGGGAATGGGCCAGATCTCTAGGGGCGTGGGCCGACCGCACCGGACCAGCCCAGCTAAGTAGCACCATGGGCAGGAGCTGAGATTTGAACCTACGGGGGCGGGGCCCGGCTATCGGTGAGGGTGGCTGGCGAAGCAGTATAGATGGCTTGGGGCCATCCGATTTAGTTGGATCGGAGGGTATCCCATCATCTTCATCTATAGAGAACCAGCGGTGGTGGCCGGAACCCTAGACGATGCGGAGAGGAGCGGGGAGGGTACATGGGGTTCGTCGGCGGCTGGGGAACATCGGAGGTGACATGGAACTCGGAGCCGAGCACGGAGAGAGGCGGCAAGGTGGGGTTCGACGTCTGGAGCGGTCTCGTGCGGGGGCATCCGAGGCGAGATCGCCGGAGCGCGACGGCGCAGCAGAGCTAGAGATCCTTGGGCAAGGAAAGAAGGGACGTTAGATGCATAGGATTGTGGGGTTTTCAAAAACGTCACATGCAGAGGGAGAGGATCAAGGGAGAGAGTACAGGGACCAAACCTTGAGAAGTGGCTGAAGGGGCGAACCCTTCCTCTCCAGCGACATGCAGGTACATGAGCTCGGTGGGAAGGTGCAGGCAAGCTAGATGGGGGTTATGCAGAGGATCTAAGGTGCGAGGGAGGTTCGAGATTGACCACACTCGTGCCTGCAAGAAAGAACCCGAGGAGGTTTCTCCTTCTTGTCCCGAGCAGCAGGGCAAGAGAGAGCTCTCGGGGCTCTGAAGGAAGGAAGAAGGGGTGGAGGGAGTAGAATGGAGGGACAGGGGCGAGCTGCAAGGGCCTCTGGACTTTTATTTAGAAGGGGGTGTGCATGGTGGAATGGGTGCATGGAGAGCTTGGAGGAGAGGTGTTGGCCAGAGAGTGGGTAGCTTGGGCGGTGGTGTTGGTCGTGTGGGTCAGTTAGAGAGTGGGGAGGGATAGAGAGGTGGCTGCTGCAACAAGTTTTGGAAGAGTTCTTGGCATGTTTTGGTTGTCCCTCTATCTCTCACTCCAAGTGCAAAGGACAAGGGGAGTGAGGCTGCTACAGGGGCATGCTACAGTGCATTTCGACCAGAGTGGAGGTGGTGTGCTGTGCAAACTTGCTTGACTGGTTTGGTGGCAGGTTTGGTGGAGTTTAGATCCTAGTTTTTGATTTCATTAAATCCTTGCTATAATGAATATCATCAAGTAAGTTTACAAAACTTGATCTTGGCAAGATGATATAAAGGTGCTGGTAGCTAGATAGGGTTAAGGTCCACCCCTAGAAATTGTTTAAGGTTTTTCAGAGGAGTTAAAGTCCACTAAAAACCATTTAATCAAAAAGTGCAGAAATGGTTTATAGAAGCTCATCTAATATATTTACATTGGAGAAGGTTTGTTTTTGATGTGAGATGGTACTAGATACCAAAACACACTTTGGGGAATTTTCCCAGAATTTATTGAGGCATAAAAGTATTATTAATCAAGTATTTCTTGTTTCTGCCATATAAGAAAAGGGGAAAAGAGAAATAATAAAGCATCTCAAAAATATTTATTTTTGAGGTGAGAATATAGGATAGGATATATAGGCATCAAATGTGACTTGATTTGGCAAAGTAGTTTGGAGAAAAACAAACTTGCCTTTATAGAAGGAGTTTTGAGGCTTTTGTTAATTAAAGGGATTTAATTGTTTTTGGGCCAAAAGAATTATTGATAGCATTTGGTAATTTTTTATATTCAAGGTAGATTATGTCCAAATGTTGTACCTACCATTTTCAACATGGGGTTTTGGAAATTCCACTTGGTTTGGAAAGAAAGCAAGAGATATAGGATCTTAGGCACTATTATTTTTGTACCTACAAAACATGGTTGGATCTTGGAGCTCAATTCCCCCCTTAGGGCATGGGATAGATGGATGGATACACCAGGTGATGTAGATCACCATGGTACAGAGGTTTGGGGTTGATCATGGTTGAGATCTCCAAAGATTGACTCCAAACTTTGAATAAAATAAAGGTGCTAAGGCAGATTATCAAATAGCCTACAAAACCATGTGGGTTTTTGAGGCACAAGGATCCATTTGGAAAAAGTTAAGTAGGTATTGCTAGACCTTTATGAGTTGGTACAAGGAAGGTAGGAGGAAGGTGTGAGCTTCTGACCAAGTAGGCTAGTTGATAAGATTTGCAGGAAAAGTTAATTTCTTGCCTGCAAAACCATCAAGAACAAGTGGGTTAAGAGGTGATCTAGCCAAGGGAAGGAGTGGTCCTTGGTAGTACTTAGGATGGTTTACAAGATGGTTCAAGTGCATTACCAAAAATGCACAAGGGTTGAGAAAGAGGGGCATTCAAAGAAGTGATGTTGAAACGGTTTCTAGACTTAGTCCAATTTAGCAGATTTAGGGTTTTTGACTAGGATGTGAGTGGGGATGTTTTTGATGGGTTTAAAGGTATCAAGGCATCATCAAGTGGATGTTTTTGAAGTGTAGATTGAGTATAATAGATCCATGCTTGATATTGGTCTTCGGTGACTTGGAAACTTCTAGAATGGATCACTTCAGAATTGATCTGGTTAAAGGTTTTAGATGATCACCTAGTGGCTAGAGATCAGATCCATCTTGGTTAACTTGCTTATGGTTGACACTCTTGGATAATATAGATGCTAGATGATGAGCTCCTAGGGTAGCCCACACTAATCCCTAAGCAAACAAATCAGACAAGATAACAAGGCAATTCATTAGACAGCAGACCAAGGCAATTCATCTTAACAAGCAACTCAAGTTATTACTAGGGTTACCATCAAGCCTAGCTTGAGGTAGGGATGGGTATTTTGAATTATTGGAGTTTGAATCAGGTGAGAGTCCTTGGTATCTCTACCAAGAGTAGAAATCAAAAGCTTTATAAAAGGTTTTAGAGAAACCTAGAGGTAAGAGTATTTGGAAGGTTCTGTCTTGAGAACATAAGGAGGTTATCTATTATAGATCTCCATAATTTTGGCAATAGAAGCTACTAAAATAGTTGGGATTGTAAAGACACCTTGGCTCAGGTTTTTTAAACGCCAGAACTTTTGAGAATATGTAAAATGAGCCAAGACAGTCTTGTTAACTAGCTTTTGTCAATTGGGGGTGAGATAAGGAGTATATCATATGTTACACATTCAGAGGCATAAGAACAAACAAACAACAAGCAAACACTTCAACACTAACAATAAAAAGTTTTTGTTTCCCCCTGATTTTTGCAGTCTGGACAGCTAATCAGGATTGTTGAAATTAGGATGTTACAATCAAAGTGACTAATATTTGAGTTAGGGTTTTGGAATAAGGACTTGTGAAATATGTCTTCATAAATTATGATGATTGGATGTTTCAATGTGTATTGATATATCTAAGCCATCATAATCACATTGTATTAGATACATATGGTCTGTAAATTATCTCTTACCGGGTTATCGTTATTGTTAGAGTTGTAGATCAAAATAGTAAACATTCAATTTAGAAATAAGAAACCATCTGAGATTCATGGAAAAAACACCATATGAGTTATGGAATGTTCGAGTTTCTAGAGATTTTGATAATTCGAAGTCCTGGTGAATAAGTAAATTTCTATAGTGTATTATTAGGAAACTATGAATAGATCTTCCAAACTAAAATCAAAGAAGGCAAATATTATGTTGCATACTATGGTACTTCCTCGATAAAGTGTTTTCTCATTGAAGGTGTTAGTGGAGGAAAGTAGAAGCTCAAAACAAAGGTTATTAACCTTACCTCTAAAATGATGAGTGGCAGAACTGAATGTATTCAGGGAACCAAAAGTTTGCGAGCAGATGAGAAAGTAATGATAATGATCATGAAGTTTAGATTAAGTACTTCTACTATAAATAAAGTAGGATTCAAGAATATTTTCTAGCATTTTACGGAAGTATATTATTGATTCACTTGTCATGTTAATGGAACAAGACATGCCTACGAACTACAAAGAAGGGTGATGGACCTAAGTACGAGAAATAACGAAGAGTCATGAAATCCCGCATTAAGTTACATTTAATATTGAAAGTAAGATGTTACTTGATCTTATTAAGTAAACATGTTACTTAATCTTTCCCAAACAACTGCAATGTTATAAGTAAGAAATGAAACTTAAAGAAAGAAATAAAGATCTATTTGTTAGAAAGTTGTTTTTACAAATTCAATGGTTTACTACGATGTGTAGTGATTCTTAAGTATGTTGGATTTGAACCATCAATTAGTAAAACTTTAATAATTGGTAGTAAGGTTGTCAAAACTACGTGTTCTTTAATGACAAGATTGAAAAGGGGTTATAATTGGTACAACAAGCAGGGTTTTTTCAATCATATATATATATGATTGATGGAGTGTAACTGGAGTTGTCGATTTGATGGACGATCAAATAATTTTGGAGTTACCAAGATTTATCTAGAAGACATGCACTTACATATTCTAAGTGGGAGCTAAATGAATATCCTAGTATCATATATGGAAGACATATTTGAGTGGGAGCATGACAACATTCTTCAATATGTGGTTGACATATAGTGAATGATGTAATTGGTATTAACAGTTATTTAAGATAGTAATGGATGAAGTTGATCTAGTATTAAGCATTGAAATCTATCGACATAGATTGATATGTTTAATAAACATTATTACCAAAATGTTTCTTGATTAGATTCTAAAAGAGTTCAAAATGTCCTAGACAAGATTCTGAAGTAGTTCGGAAAGGAACAAGCTAAGAGAGAAGTTCTTAATTGTATATCTAGGTGGAGAATTGATTTAATATATATATGACAAAAATGGTTAAAAAGAAAGAAGAGGAGATGATTTTGATCTCCTATTCCTAAGTCATATGTTCTTACATATAAACCATATTGTACACTCAACATAATGCGACCCAATTTTTTGATTAGAATAATAAAGTCCTTAAGTTGTAAGAACATGTTTTCAATGTGATTCTGAGTAAAATCACTAAAACAGAATTGAGTTTTCCTTAAGCTAAAAGAAGCGTGGTTAAGCATCGAAGTTGCAAGATATGCACTGTTGATTAGATCTACATAGATATAGAAGTATGTGGCTACTGATGAAATGGCAAGTATAATAATGTTATGGCTTAAGAAGTTCAACTCATAACTAAGTGTGTTTCTAAGTATACATGACGACTATGAAAGTCCACTTGACTGAACAACCGTCATTCTAGATCCAAGGAAACAAAGTATCATTCTCCCGCCAAACATATACTTTGACATATTGTGTGACAATAGGATAGTGTCAAATGAGGTGATATTAAATGATTTGCAAAGAACATACAGATTTGGTAATACAAATCATAGATATGAAGGTTTCTCCATGAGCAAGCATGATCAATAAAACACATATGTGATATAGTTTTATGATTAGTAACAAATGCAACTAGATTATTTGTACTCCAGTGCAAGTGGGAGACTGAAGGAAATATGCCCTAGAGGAAAATAATAAAGGGTGTTTATTATCATATCTTATTAGTTCATAATAGTTTTATACCATGCTATAATTGTGTCAATCGGAAACATTGATACACGTGTGGTATGTAAACAAACCATAGTCCATAGTAGCCTCTATTAAACTAGTTCATTGTGCAACTAATGATCAAGGTTTCCTGATCATGGAGCATTTATGCCAATTGAGAATGAGGTCATATCATTAGTGAATTATGTGATGTACATTACCAAACATAAGTATTGTGACGCGATAAAGACACAAAGTTCATCACTACAATAACTAAAACAAAGTAGCATACTACTTGGACCATGAGATCATATTTAATCACAATAACCAGAGGCTGCCTTGACTGCATCAACCCTCACACCATAACAGGTGATCATAAAGGTGTCTATCAGGTATTACAAAGGGATATGTTGAGGCGTATGCATCGAAATCGGGATTTGTTCGCCTGCGTAACAGGAAGATACACCAGGCCCACTCAGGTGAGATTACATCCAGAATGTTGCGCAAAATGTGACTGCGTCATGAGCATGGAATATCAGGGAAATGAGTAAAGCAACACTTGTCAGCAATGATATTGAACAAGGTATCATGATACCAATGATCAAACCTCAGAAAAGTCATGTTTCGAAGTAACAAAGGGAATTAAACTCAATGTTTATGGTTCAAACGACAATAAACATTGTGAAATGCTGGGGGTCATTAGGGGTATCCAGATCCTGCTAATGATCATTGATATGTGAAGTGTCTCAATCATGTTTGTGATATCCCCGAATCGTAGGGTAACACACTTAATGCACGATGATGCTTAGAGATCGTTTTGGTTACAACGGAATCACCGAAGAAGAGAGAAGGGAAAATCGGAAGGGTCCAGAGAAAGTCCAAAGGGTGTTCCGAGTGGTCTGAAAGGAGTTCTTGAGCCACAGGAATTAAATAATATGTATATATATTAATTAAAGGAATTAATATTATTTATATATATTTAAAATATCAAAATTGGGATTTTAGGGGCATCCCAACTTGTTGGGCCCTCCCGGAGGGAAGGGCCCATGAGGAGGCTGTTGCCCTAATGAGGAGGGGAAGGTAGGCCGAGGTGGCCCCCATGGGGCCCAAGGCCACCACTGTCCGACCATAAACGCCTCTCCCTACTCCCTATTTTAGTCCCACATGGGGTGCCCTTGGGAAGGGCACACCCTCTTCCCCATATAGAAAGGGAGGCACGTGGAGGATTAAATCAATCAATTAATTCAATATTTGAGGCTTTCCCTCCACGCACCCTCCCTCTCTCCTCTCTCGCAATTGTGGCCCCAAGTAAGGGGTGCACGCCTAAGGGATTGCTTTGTTGTGGCACTCCATTGTGCTGTGGAGATTCTGGCTAGAAGATCTACTTCTGCACTCTTGGCTGGAGTAGAGAACCGAGAGTCGTCGTTATACACTGGACATGTGCGAAACGACAGAGGTGCTACCACTTCAGGCACCTAGATTGTCGGGTGAAGAGATTCATGACCTCGAGGTCAGCTACGAGTAAGAATACATCATCCATGTTCCCCCACGGAATGTTAAACACTTTTGGTCTACAAGGGTATGTCAACGAAACCTTCTTTGTTGCAACAATACTCCTAGATAGATCCTGGAATTTAATGTTGCGGTAGATAGGTTTTTTGTTTTCAGATACGAACCCCTTCAATTTGAAACCCCCATCGATATTTAAAGGGGTCCATAGCAGAAAACAAAAATATTCCTAGCTATCGCAACACCAATGCCAAGATCTATCTATGAGTTAATGCAGCAACGAGCATGGTGGTTTCGATAACATTGTTCGGGATATGCATAATGGGTATCACCATAGAATAGCACTATTCTGAATAAACCAGGTGGCCCATAGTTGGTAGAAAGGCCTATGGCTTGCCGGATATAGGGAGGCTATGGTACAGACATAGATGAAGCCGGAGCCTTGGAGTACAAGAGACAAAGACTAGTTAGTATTAGTGTATGACTTTGTAACATGTCCGGTGTGGACTTTACCATGTAACTCTCGGATCTGGCGCCTTTATAAGCCAGACCTCTGGGAGACTTTAGGCCACAACAAGTTCTACACACAATCCTGCATAGCGAACCCTATGGTCTCTGAAACTCAGCGTATTGCCATAATACTGATTTATAGAAGGAGTGGGATTCCGCCACCATTGTGTGACCTGAACCGGGATAAGCTATGTAACCTCGTACCCGCCAACTTGCCGCATTAACCCTCTGTGAGGAACCCTCCATGGCATACTCGTCCACAATACCATGATAGTTGGTGTCCATCGAGTGTGTTCTGTTCTCCGGCAAAGTTTCGATCGTACCCCTAGATGGGTTCTGGATCCTGGCGAACATGAATCCAACCCGCTGCTCCATCGTTCCCATCAGGGACATCCACGTCTTCATCGTCGAGACCGTCTCGGGACCAATCTCCTAGGAAGTCGGACACACGTCAAGGCCCGCATGGACCGCCTTTAGGCTAGAAACGATCACGGAAGAATGATCTGAGAAAGATCTCTCTTTGGAGTTTGTTAGCTTAGGTCTCAATGATTCAAGGACCACCCAAACTGCCCCTATGCAGGATATAACGGTGCAACCCCAAAGAAGATCCGCTTGGCTCACCCAAGTGTTAGAGAAGAAGAGGTCACACTTCATGGCTACCGTAAGTTCATATGATCTTTCGTGTTGCGTTCAGATGCTGGACGAAACCCCATGTGTGTTCCTAACCAGATGGCTTAGGTTGAAAACTCCATTGTGGGAATCTCCGACGAAAGGGCCATGCCTCACTTCATTGAAAGGGCTTCAACGGGGCTCACTTCTACGACATATGCTATGAAGAAGGGAGGATGCCAGATTTCTAACTCTCAGCCAGGTGATCACAATTATTTACGAATACCCCGAAGCTAACACAGTTGCTCCGAGATCCTCCTCTGTCGATGCCGAAAAAGCAAGTTCATTGGTTACGTTGCTTCAGAATTAGGCCCTACCTCCAAAATGACCGACAATAACTCAGACTTAGTCCCAGACACACTCGATGCCGACATCGGCAATATGGATAGTAGGCGTGAGCCACCCAACTCGGAGGAACTCGATGCTACCATGAGGGAGATCGAGGAGGATATGGAGCGTGAGGAACACAATGAACAAGCAATGGCTACCCACCAAGTGTTGGTGGCTATTACAGAAAAAAACCATGGTGCCCGAGCAACCCCGCTAGCAATTGACAAAGTCGGAAGAGCAGCGGCCGCATGCAAGAATGTTGTAGATCTTACAGATCTGGCAAGGGCCACCCCTCCTCCGGCTATCCACCAGTAGCATGTGCAGGAACCGGCAACCGGACCAAGTGTTGCTAATCAAGCAAATCCTCCGCCATGACCACCAACTTCGGCGGCATGCAACGTCTTTGTTACTCCAGCCGACAAAGTGATATACGACGAAACCCTCATAGAGCCAGTGACTATGGATCATATCTGGAACGCTATCCAGCTACACGAGAAGAGACAAGAAATCCTAGCAGAAGCCAAGTGCGTCCCGGGGAAAAGTACTCAGCTCAACAAAGAACTCACCAAGGCATAGGAATCCATCAAAGAGGTAAGAGCAATAGAAGTAGAGTACAAAAAGTTGCTGGCACAACAGAAGAAAGCACGAGCTCCCGCTCATGTCGTCCGAGACTCCGATGTTCGACACAACTTAGGATGGGGAAAGGAGAAGGTGGAAAACCAAAGGCTAGACCCTACATTGACAAAGAGGGAAAGCATGTCATGCCAACCCCCGCCCTAAAAAGGTCATCACCAAGAACCTGCTGGATCAGGATAGATCACCCGCAGCGGTTGACTAGGTCTATGATCTACTCGCCAAGGTTGTCAAACAATAGGAGAAGGACACCACATAGAGGATAGAGAACAATCTGGAGTTTTGCCAGTCTAGCACTCGCAACAACCGCAGGGAGAGATCTCTAGCTCAACAAATCAGAGACCTACCTCAAGATATCGGATCACGCACATGCTCCATGGAGCAAAGGCAGAGAGACATGAAAAATATGGAAGATGCTATCCCCATATCCTCTAACAAAAGAGCCAAGGCACACCATCGCCGATCGCCTTTGTCCCTCTCCGACAATCTCAATGATACGGAGAGGCGCCACCTCCCTGTCATACAAACATGATGCCTCCTAGACACCCATAGGGTGGCACTATCATACGCGATAATGGAGCACAGGAGCATTATGCCAGAGAACGCAACACCAAAGACGGTCAGAGAATCAAGGCTCCAAACAATCAAGATGGCCACGGTGGTTCTCGTGACGGAAGAAGAAATAGGACTGATCCCGTGCCACCACCACCGCCAACACCACCAAGAAACCACCATGGCGGAGGATCTTGTAGGACTCTCCTGTCACGACATAACTCTCCTCCCCATGGCGGAGAGAACAATGCTCCACCTCCAAAGGCCTACGATGCACGTTAGCACCTCAATGAATTCCGGGAAGCCTGAGAAAAACCCTACCTAGGACCATGTTGTTTCGGCCCAGTTATCCAGACAATACCTTCCTCGACACTCCAACGGTCAAGGCATAGAAAAACTCTTTGAGTATACTTCTAGCCACCCTCCACAAAGTACCTCTATACATGAAGTGGTCAGATACTACAGTTACTTGGGACAAAGAGGATCATCCAGAGATCATCCCAGAAGAGAACTGTCGGATAACTAGTAAAGGGGTACCTCTATCCGTCTGCGTCTGGTTACCCCTGCGGTCCCGGGCAGACCTCACGAGTGAGGGGTTCCTCCCCTCATGAGGTGCGCCAAGACCCCTCCTCTAGAGGTCTCTGGAGGGGGAGGCCGAGAGCGGAACTCTGCCCTCGAGGGAAGCGACAAGCACGACCGACACATTGGATGCCCTGGTCTTAGCGGCCCCGGTGGCCGGGTCATGGTCAAAGGTGGAGCTAACAAGGCCCTGACTAGCTAACGGACAGCCTCAGTGCGGACAAGACTGCCTTTGGCTACTTTGGTGCAAGAAGGGGAATGTGCAGTGCCGGATGAAGACAAGAAATGCCAAAGGGGGAACGCTTTACCAACGGGCGGAGGAACACCCAGCATCGAAGACCTAGTCTACCAAAAAGTAGTATCCTAGACCAGGATGATGATGGACGGCTCTGTGGTGACCCTCCCCATCCATGGACTAGGAGAAGAGGCCCGACACCGCCCTATATAAGGAGCCCCTCCTACCTTACAGGGGACGGATACTAGAGATCTAAAACTATAGACTTTCATCCTCCATTGTAACCTCATGAGGCAAGCAAGAAAGCAATACACCAAACCAGGAGTAGGGGATTTACCTCCTCATGAGCGTCCTGAACCTATGTAAAAAACTCCAATGCCAACTCTTTGTCGTGCATCCGCTCTGCCGCTATAGCCGTTGCTGAATTCCTACAGAATTGTGTGTTCAGTCCCCTCATGAACCAAGGGATCATTGGACCCTAGTTCCTTCGTGGGACAAATCTCCGACATTTGGCGCACCAGGTAGGGAGCTGTGGCGCGTCTCCTATGACCTTCAGGCGAGCGATGCCATGGCGAGGAGCTCTGGTGCGGAGGACACCCTAGGAGGTTCCTCACCTAGAGGGCCAACTGTGATGGTCTCCTGCATCTTGGGCGGCCTACAGGCCTTTGTCCATGGTTCACACCCCGGGCAGTTCACTCGGGGGCTAGGGGTGGCAAGGCCTAGCTCTACCACTGCCCCTCTCCGGTGGTAGCTGATGACTACAAGTGCACAGATTGTTTATAGCTAGTTTCGAAATAAAGATATCGATCCCATAGGGAGCAGTAGGCGAAAGACTAAAATGCTTTTAACTAAAACTAAACGAAGTACTTAAGGACTAATTTTGAGATGCTAGAAAAGTAGAATTATTTTTGGGTTTTTGTTTGAATGAAGCAATTAAAGAAAAGTAAAACTTAATGCAGAAAGTAAGAATCACGTGTGTAAAAGAGCTTGGAGATGCAAGAGGAAAAAACATTCTCAGGGAGTGGTGGATACGCCGCTAGCAATTTAGACTAAGCAATCGAGTTTATTATAACAAATATTCTCATGATATGTATGTATGTGGGAGGAGCTCCATATATGGACAAATATGCAGCAACCACTTCTCACATCATCCTTCATAACCATAGCTAACAGATAAACGACATAAATCGTATTATCCCGCTATTAAGGGATTTCTCCCGTGGCATGGACATGGCTTAATGAGTTCTCCTTGTTTCCCCAAGTTAGTACGTAAAGAATGACAATAGCTTTATAGTCATAGTAAGTGTTATCATCCCTCTGTCTACCAACAAGTAATCCCCTTCATTGTGTCCCCATAATAGGCAAATATTAAGGAGGTCCACAACTCCCAACATCAAGATGAAGACAATTAACACATAAACATAATGATTGTAACAACCTCGGACCCTACGCTCTAAGTTCAATCCTGGATGATCCAGAAGTGGTTAAAATAGTACAGCGGGGGCCCAGGGGCCACCCACGTGTAGACTCGTCGGCCGTCCTAACCACTTCCAAGACATTAGGACAAGAGCGAGCGGCGTAGGCAACAGGCGAAGAGATCAAATACATACACAAGTGCGTATGTATGCAAGCTACCTTACAACAGTTCTCAAAGCCATACCATCTAAAAGAAATAGAAATATTGCAACGCCATACGGCAAGATCCAAATATCCTAGATAGAGATAATAGTTTAGGATAGCTCCTCATACATCAAACATCGGAGTATCAAGCGGAAGCGGGAAACAAGATCCGAGTACGGACAAGAAGCAAATTGGCATAAGATGCCACATAAGTAAGCACATCCTGCCCACAGATCTCGTGGATCCCCATCCCCGGAATCTCTACACCGAGTGATCGTTGCCAACATCATCGGACTCCTCCACCTAGTATCCATCTTGTGAATACACCTATTCATATGAATCAAACAATTTATCGTGTGAGACCCTAGGGGTACTCAGCAAGTCTTTATGCCTCTAAGGGCACATATACCTGGGGTGACGCAATTGTAGCAAAAGATAATAACTAACAAGTCTATAGATACTCGCTAACCATCCGCCTAACCAAAGATAGACGGATGTCCGTTAATTAGTAACAACAGTTATAACAGTATAAAGTAATATATCCATCCTCCTTCTCGCTTACCAACGAGAAAGCGGACGAACAACCCATCTGTTGGCAGTTTTATTAACCATTCCATGAGTATTGCACTATTTACTAGTCTGGTATTTAGTCAAATTAAAAGCGGTACTTTAGTTATACTTGTCTATGATCGAGAAACTATGCTCCAAGTCGTCCATAACCGCAGACACGGCTTTCAGAAAGATTTACCCTGCAGGGGTGCACAAATAGCAACACACACTCGATCAACCTCGGAAAAACCAACTCAAAACCCAACGAGGCATTCACGACAAAGCGATCACAGGATTCATAAAATATTTCAGGGGGCCACCCCACTAAGCTACCCGCAACGAAGTTGGCCAGCTCCGGAACGGACCCAGGGTTTGTGTGGACAGCGGTAAACGACTGGGAACCCGAAATTGTGACTGGGCTTGTCGATACAGCGAAAACGTGTCACGATCCAAAACAGTACAGGTGCTCCACGCACAATCGTAAATAAAGCAGTAAAGCATGGCATAAGTACAACATAGTAATAAAACCCCAAACTAGTTGTGGCCCGAAGAAATAGAAATGAATCAAGCTCTAGCTCAGGAGGGTCCATAAGGCCTCCCGGATGTGGATAGTGCGAATAGTCAAGGAACAGGAATCAAGTACTCGGGGTCCTACAGGACACAAGTGAGAATAAAAAACCAAATAACAGATATTGCTCACCGGTGCCTCTTTCATTAGTTATCCCATTACTACTCAGGTTAAGTTGTTTAGGTACCTCGTTATCCATCAGACACTCACATACCCTACACATGCTGTTCTATGACTCACATGGCTCAAACAACTCCTGTAGTAATGGCTCATGGGATGGAGGAACAAGCTTCGGTGGGGTTTAAAAGTAAAGGCTATGCAGTACTTGGGATTCAATTTAATGAAGTCGCGACTCAATGATGCAAGAATAAGATAGAAGCAATAGGTACTATATGTATGCAAGCATGTGGTAGTGCTTGCCTGGCAGCTCAGTTGAAGCGAGAGACGGATCTGGGTAGTACTCCTGGGATTCCTGATATTTCTCCTGCTCGGCGTCTATTCGAAAGAAGAACCAAACAAACAAGGGCCAACATAAATAAAGTGCACAAGCATATAATTAAAATGCGACAAGCAAACAAGTATGCCATGATGAATGATGCATAATTTACATGGCAATAATGTAGCATGGCATGGGTGAGGTGTGGGGTACAAGAATAAAGCATTTTATTAAGTTTTAGTCATGTTTTGCTCCCAAAACACTTGCTGTCCACTAAATATTTATATGATGCATGCTGCAATTCAGAAGATGGAATGCATAAACAGAACAGGCTTGTCGCGTTGATCGATTTATACATATTATTTGTCAAATTTGGAGTTGTGGATTTAAAGTTATTAATTAATTAAGAAAAGACATTTTTATTGCAATTAAACAATTTCGAAAATTTAAATTAGTCAAACATTATTTTGGATGGCAGATTTGAAATCCTCACATTTTTCTGATTCAAAAACATATATTATTTGTATTATTTGGATTTACAAATTAAAAGTTATTAAAACAGAATTTAAATCATATTTTAACATTTTCTGAAATTGTTTTATTAAAACAGATAAACCAGAAACTTTCTCTACCCAGCCAAACCTAGCCACTGTCGCTGACAACTTGGCCCAATGCTGACTGGGCGAAACGGCACGGCGAAAACCTTTTCGCACCGCGAGTGTAGCCAGCCACGGTGACATACAGGTGGGCCCGCGACGAGAAGGGGCCCACGCGACAGCGAGCGCAGCGAGGGGTGCCACGTGGGGGATCTAGGGGATGCGGGTCGAGGGACTGGAAACCTGGGTCCCTTTTTGTAAAAAGGCATCAACTGTTGACAGGTGGGTCCGTAGGATTGCGGGTTGAGGAAACAAAATAGTGGGGGGGGGGTTTGTAAAGCTGCCAACTGCCCATTGTTTCTCTTCTCTGAACTAACTGACGGACGGACAGGTCGGTGCACGCCGCACGGCACAGGGGATCGAACTGGCGATCGCTCGCTTGCGCAGAGGGGTGGAACCACTGCGGTGGCTAAGGGAAAGCTGGTAGGGAGCGGCTAGGCGGCTAGGCAAGGCTAGCGCGGCGTGTCGACGAGCAAACGCACGCGCGACGCCGGCGCACAGAGACTGCTCGTCGAAACGGCTGGCGCGACCAGGAAGCACAGCGAGGGGGAAAGGTGTCCGGGAGGTAGGGTAGCTCACCGCGAGGTGGTCGGTGGGGTCAGATCGGTTCGGGGAACGGCAGATTGGCGATGTTGCAGGCGGCCGGAGCTAGGGTTCCGTCGTCGGACGCATCGGCGTACGGCGGCTACAGGCTCCTCCTCCTCGCTACAGCGCACAGGGACAACGCCAGGGCTCCTGCGGTCTTCCTCGACACCTTGCACAACACGCCCGCCGCCCTGTTTCGAGGAGATGGTGGTCGACACCGACGGTGGCCGGCGATGGAGAAGGGGTTGAAGGGGAGGGGATGGGGATGTGGCGCAAGGCCAGGGAGGATCCGAGGGACGATGCTAGGCAGAGAAGAGGGGGTAGATAAGAATGAGGGGAGAGGGAGATGCCGTGGGTGGCTCGGGTGGCAAAGTGGCTACCGCCACCTTTTTCTCTCCTCCTCATGTGCTCGGCTAGGCTCGGCCAGGCTTAGGGACAAGGGAGGTGTGGCTGCCGCTAGGCCAGGGGAGGATGGATGGCTCGGTGGGGTCCTTGTGCAGCGAGAGAAAGAGAGGGGCCGAGAGGGGAGGTTAGCTAGGGGGTGATGGCTCGGCATGGGGTTAGAGTTAGAGGGAAACATGGCTCAGCATGGGGGTGGTTAGGGTGTGAGATAGAGAGGACGGTGAGGTTGGATGGTTAGGGTTAGGGTTTGCATACCCACATGATCAAGCAAGGGGGAATGATGGGTAAGGAGAGGTAGGGGTAGGGTTTGGTTAGGGTTTTGAGTTAGGGTTTTACAAGATCAAGTGTATGGGTAGTGTGAGATGGAGGTGAGGGGTGAGGTTTGTGATGCACATGGCACGGAGAGGAAAAACAAGATGGTGAGGGTTGAGTAAGAGCAAAAGAATAGAGCTTACTTGACATGATCCCCAAATATCCATGCTCCACTCAAAAATCAAAGAAAAACCGAAGGAGAAAAGGATGGTGGTGATCTTGCATGGCCCATGCATAATCAATAAATGCCATGTTTAATCTTGTGAAAACAAAGATAAAGCCCCATGGCATTTATTCACATGCATCCCACAATATGGAAGTAAGGCCAAGCCAAAAGAAATAAGGTGGATGTTCCATGTGGAGTAGATGGCATATGCTCATATTTGAATATAATTTAGACATGCTAGTGTGTATGTTCCACTGCATGAATAATAGCCTCAATAATATTCCAACATAAGCATACATTCAAAACAATCCATATGGAGGCTTGAAAAAGGTTCCACTCACAAAGCATGCAAAGGTTGCTCCACATATCAATAATGTGAAAACAACATGATGCATATATGCATGTGGAATTAGAAGTGGATCCATCCCAACCCGCATGAGCTAGAGGTAAAACCAAATGAAATGCAAAGCTCACATATAGTTGGATGGTCGGATTATAGGGTGGTGACAAGAAAGGTGGTGGAGTTGATAAAAGATATGCCCCCAACTCAACTTGGGCATCAAGCACTTATCAAGAGCCAAATACAATATATCAAGAGGCAAATACAATTAATAATGCATATGAGATAAGAACCAAAAGAAGAAGGGTTTTATATGATTCTCAAATGCAAGGTGGCATGATGACATGAGCATGATATAAATATGATGCAACAATTATATGTAGGAAGTAGCATTTTATTATTAGACCATGTAGCATTACAGATGTTAGATAGATGGGATGCTACAACTCTCCCCCACTAAACAGGAATCTCGCCGCGAGATTCTAGGAAGAAGAAGAAGACACGAAGAGGGTAGGATACTTGGCACGGAGCTCGTCCTCGCGTTCCCAAGTGGCTTCATCCACGGAATGGTGCGACCACTGCACCTTGCAGAACTTGATGGACTTGTTGCGAGTCCTTCTTTCTGCGACTTCTAGGATTTTTATGGGGTGTTCTTGATAAGACAGATCTTCTTGGAGATTGATGAGTTCATGGTCCACGGTCCTGCGGGATCCTTGAAGCACTTCTTGAGTTGAGAGATATGGAAAACATCATGGACCTTGAGTTTTTCAGGGAGCTCAAGAGCATAAGCGACTTCTCCTCTTCTTCCACGAACTTTGAAAGGACCGATGTATCTAGGAGCCAGCTTTCCTTTGATACCAAAATGGTGCGTGCCTCTCATGGGAGTGACATGAAGGTAAACGAGATCATCATGGGAGTGACACGAAGGTAAACAAGATCTAGATGGGGTGAAGATGGGACGGATGGAGATGATGGTGGTGCAGCAGTTGATGAAGATGAAGATCGATGCCTTAGCCTCCTAGATCTGCATAGGGCAAAGATGGATCCCTTGGGAAAGTTCCCCCTCTAGATGCCTTCAAGAGGTGAGGTTTCGGCGATTTTTGGGTGTTCTGTATCTCGTCTCTCTGATCCAGTTGCATGGGGTGGAACTATTTTAGGAGGCGGTGGTGGCGCCAACTATACGGCGGGAACTATACGGCTGGAAAATTACTTCCCGCCGTATAGTTGGTCGTTAAACCTTCTGGATGCCTCGATCGCTTTGGGTTTTCTTCTGGTGTTATTTATATTTCCCAAATAAGCGATTTTCATTGTTTTTGACTCCTTTTCTCCCCAACACAACTGCTCCAAGAATTGTGTCCACTGTATCCATCATCTGTCCTGATCCTGGTGAAAATATACATAAAATGTGCGTGCGAATGCCGTAAAATACCAAGATCCTACCACTATAATGCAAAAAAATAATATAAAACATGATGCAAATATGCACTCATCAGTCATGGCAGCCGGTCTCCTTCGGTGTCTCGGACCACCCCGGCTCCACTCGCCTGGTGGGCATAGTGCCCATGGTCTGTACCCCCACCATCGCTGCCGTCGTGGTATCCAAGACCCTCGTTGATGGTAGGGCAGGCATGAACATACTCCCCGAAGAAGCTCTCGGGCAGCTGCGGATGCCCGACACGCGCCTTCTCCCTGCCCCACCGTTCATAGGGGTCACGGCGGGCACCACCATGGCCCTTGGCCGAGTCCAACTCCACGTCACCTTTGGGACAAGCAACAATTATTGCACTGAGCACATCGACTTCGAGGTCGCCTGGATCTCCCTGCCTTACAACACCATCCTGGGCTACCCAGCCCTAGCCAAGTTCATGGCAGTCACGCACAACGCTTACAACCTCGTCAAAGCCGTGCGCTCCCTTAGGAAACCCTGTAAGGAGGATGCACCAGCGCGGCGGGAGCCCAAGGTTGACCTCCCTCAGCTCTCCCCTCCTCAGAGGAAATAATACACCGAGTTGGCGGTGTCTCTTGACGAGGGAACCGTGTGCACCACAGGGTTTGCTAGCAAGAAGCCAGCGTTTACTCAAGGGAGGGCCAAGACCAAGAAGGACCCCCTCGATCTGGCGGTGCCGGGGGCTACAATTATCATCGCTGCCGGCCTCTCTCCCGAGAGGGAAGAGGCCCTCGTCGCCTTCCTGCGGGCCAACGTGGACATGTTCGCCTGGTCCCTGTCAGACATGACGGGGCTCCCTCGCGAGGTGATCGAGCACCACCTGGCAGTGTGTCCTACGGCGCGTCCGGTAAAGCAGAAGTCGTAGAAGCAGTCGGCTGAGAAGAAGCAGTTCATCATCACCGAGATGGAAAAGCTCGTCAAGGAACACCTCTTCAAGGAAGTCTTGCACGCCGACTGGCACACGAACCCCGTAGTGGTCCCCAAGACCATCGGGGGTGGGAGCCTCTACATCAACTTCATCGATCTCAACAAGGCGTGCCCCAAGGATCCTTTCCCACTGCCACGGATAGACCAGATCGTCGACTCCACTGTGGGTTGCAACCTTTTGTGTTTTCTGGACGCCTTCTCGGGGTACCATCAGATCAAGATGGCCAAGGAGGATGAGGAGAAGACCGCCTTCATCACCCTGTGTGGCGTGTACTATTACACCTACATGCCATTCGGCCTCAAGAACACCGGCACCACCTTCCAAAGGCTCATGCGCATAGCACTAGGCAGGAAGATGGGGAGGAACGCAGAGGCCTACGTCGATGACATCATGGTTAAGACCCGCGAGAGGGACACCTTGGTGGAGTACCTGACGGAAACCTCCGCTAACTTACGCCGGGTGAACATCAAGCTCAACACCGGAAAGTGCATGTTTGGAGTCCCGTCGGCCAAGCTCCTCGGGTTCTTGGTGTCGCACCGGGGAATCAAGGCCAACCTCGACAAGGTCCGGGCTATCGAGGAGATGCGTCGTCGACGTGGCTCAAAGAGATGCAACGTTTGGCCAGGTGCGTGGCGGATTTGGGAAGATTCATCTCCAAGATCGACGAGGAGGCCTTGCCTTTCTTCAAGATTATGAAGCGTACCGGCAAGTTCCAGTGGACTCCTAAGGCCGATGAGGTGTTAGAGGCCCTCAAGATGTATCTCACGAGCCCACTGATCATTGTGCCCCCCAGGGAGCGTGAGCCACTACTGCTATATCTGGCTGCCATGACACAAACAGCAAGCACCATCCTGGTCGCCGAGCGTGAAGAGGTGGTAGAAAAGAAGCAAAGGCCCCGAGCCACGAACCCTCCTTAGGGCCCGGGGGCTGCACCCGAGGGCGATAGCGCCCCGAAGGAGGCTAATGGCAGGACCGTCGACTGAGCCACAACTAAGACTACGGAGCTCGTGCAACGGCCGTTCTACTTCGTCAGCATGGTGCTTAGATATGCAAGGGAAAGGTACCCCAGGAAGCAAAAGTTCCTATACGTACTCCTAGTGGTGTTGCGCAAGCTACGCCACTATTTCCAGGGCCACCCCATCAGGGTGGTCACCAAGTTCCCTCTGGAGGCAATCCTGCGAAACTCCAACACCACGGGCCATGTGGCTGAGTGGGCCATCGAACTACAGCCCTTTGAGCTGACGTTCGACACCACACCCACCATCCGCGCGAGGGCCCTAGCGAACTTCACGGTGGAATGGACCGACCTTGGGGAGAGTGAGACTCGAGAGGAAATAACTCAGCTTCCCGGAAAGCTAGCCCCAGGGCGTTGGACTGTGAACTTTGACAGGGCATTCAACGGGGATGGCGCTAGGGCGGCTGCCGTGCTCACGTCCCCCACGGGTGACAAACTCTCCTAGGCCATGTAGCTGTGCTTCAAGGATGAAGACAAGCGCTCCAACAACATCGCCTAGTATGAGGGCTTGATTGCTGGCCTCAAGGAGGCCATCGCCCTCAGCATCAAGCGCGTCACGATCCAGGGGAACTCCTTGCTCCTAGTTAACTTCTCCAACAAAAGCTACTGTCCCAAGGACAAGCACATGGGGAAGTACTTCCTGGGCTTGGACCTGCTCCACATCCATCATGGGGACAACTACGAGGTGGACAAAATAGCTGAGTGCGCATCCAGGCGGGAGCCACAGTAGCTAGGAGTCTTTGAGGAAAGATTGTTTAAACCCTCGGCCACCCCTGGAAAGGAAACTACCCAACCAAAGGAGCTCCCTCCCCACCCTCCATAGGCACACCCAACTACGGCCTGCCTTCGGGACACAGGCTCGTCCTGGCATCCGCAGCCCAGGAGCAGAGCTGGATCACTGAACTCAAAAGCTACCTACAGGACGGCACCCTCCCAGACAGCGAGGACGCAGCGGAAAGCTTAGTTCGCAGAGCAAAGAAGTATTGCATGGCGGACGGGGACCTCTACTTCTGCCACCACAATGGGGTTGCCCTCTGATGCATCTCCTGCGACAAAGGGCGCAAACTGCTGACCGACATCCATGCCGAGGAATGCGGCCACCATGCCTCGGCGCGCACCCTAGCAGGAAAGGCCTTCCGCAGCGGCTTCTACTAGCTCACCGTGCTCACCGATGCCATAGAGCTGGTGAAGTCATGCAAAGCATGCCAGTTCCACGCCAAACAAATACATCAGCCAGCTCAGCAGTTGCATACCATCCTGCTCTCATGGCTGTTTGCGGTTTGGGGCCTGGATATCTTGGGGCCTTTCCCACGGGCGCTTAGGGGCTACCGATACCTCTACCTTTCGATCTACAAATTCACCAAATGGGCCGAGGTAGAACCGATGAGAACCATCCCGGCATGGTCTACAGTGAAGTGCATCCAAGGCCTAGTGTGCTGGTTCGGGGTGCCTAATTGCATCATCACCGACAACGGAAGCCAGTTCACCAGAGAGTTGTCCTAGTCCTACTACAAGGACATCGGCACCATGATCTGCTATGCGTCAGTCGCCCATCCCTGCAGCAACAAGCAAGCAGAGCGAGCAAACGCGGAGGTCTTGAAGGGGCTCAAGACTAAGAGTTTCCATCACAAGCTCAAAGAGTGCGGGCGAGGATGGCTGGACACTCTCCCAAGAGTGCTTTGGTCCATCCGAACCACCACAACTACATCCCTTCTTCCTCATATATGGTGTTGAAGCTGTCAGCACTGTAGAGCACAAGCACAGCTCCCCCGAGTGCTCGCCTTCAATGAAATGACACAAGAGGTGCTGCATAGCGATGACCTCAACCTCATCAAGGAGGCCTGCCACAAGGCCAACATGCGAGCGGCTAGATACCAGCAGGCGTTGCATCGATACCACTGCTGCATTGTACAAGTGCATACCTTGGAAGTAGGGGACCTGGTCCTTCATCGCGTCCTCTCTAACGAGGGCCTCCACAAGCTATCTTCAATGTGGGAGCGCACTTTCAGGGTCGCACACGTCGCAAGGCCAGGTGCAACACGACTGGAAATGTAAGAGGGTGTCCTTATCCCCAACCCTTGGAACATCCAGCACCTTCGCAAGTTCTACCCGTGAGCTAGACTCACACTGACAATGGTAACAAGCAACCTGCCCCTCGAGCGGTGTTAAGATTCTCGAACGATACCTCGTTTTCGCCCATGTTTTACCTGTTGTTTTCCTCGTTTGCATCTTCACCCCTTTTTTGTGGTGCTTCTCCCTTTTCCACACCGCGTGAGCGGGGGCTGGTCACGGTGCCTACCGCCATTGCCACCCTCGGTCAGCACGGGACCTAAAGTGCCAAGCTCTGAACTTATAGATCAGCTCCGGCAATGAGTCACCTCAACCACCGTTCCCGGTGCTTGATGATCCTCACATGGTGCACAAAAGGATAGCATACATCATGTGGAACCTACGGTTACCTCTTTGAGGATACATACAGGTAAAGTACGCGCCCTACGGTTGCCTCCTCGAGGTACTTACGGGGTGGAACCGAACGTACAGAGCCTACGACCTCCTCCTCGAGGGACCTACGGGACAGGTATAAGCCCCACGACCTCCTTGGAAGGGGGGCTAGCGGGGAAACCCTTGAGACTACCCTTCAAGCAGTGTGCGGAACCTACGGTTACCTCTTCAAGGAACTATACAGGGAAAGTACGCACCCTACGGTCACCTCCTCGAGGGACTTACGAGGCGGAACCGAGCGTACCGATCCCATGACCTCCTCCTCAAGGGACCTATAGGACAGGTATAAGCCCCGCGACCTCCTCGGAAGGGGGGCTAGTGGGGCGACCCTTTGAGACTACCCCTCAAGCGGCGACTGAGCCTACAGTCATCTTCACAAGAGATGAGCGAGACAATCCTCTCGAGGGCCCCCAGGAGAGCCACACACCATGCCCTGGATGCTGGAAAAAGCGACAACAGATGGTTAAGGCCCTGATCATAGGAAGGGTGCCCTTACAAGTCCTAGCAAAGAAACGACAAAGTCCTGATTCGCTTCACAAGCATTACATAAATAAGAATTACACCTCCCCAACAGTGCCCTTGGTGCTTGCCTGGGGGAGTTCTTATTCCTCTTCTGGCGCGGTAGGGTCACTAGAGTCATCGGCTTCGGCCCCCTCTTTGGCATCCACCACACATGGAAACATATCGACCAGCAGGTCGACGAGCAGGACAACCCTCGCCTCGAGAGCTGGCACAGCGGCCGACTGATGCATGGCTAGGAATAGTCAAGGTCAGGCCACAGCTGCAGGAGGTTAGTAAAGAGGGACGTCCCCACTGCGGTCAGCATCGCCTCGCACTCCAAGGAGGTAAAACAGTCCAGGGCCTACACCGGCAGGCTCAGGGAGCTCAAGATCCTGCGTGCAAACTCTAGAAGTACCTCGACCTCACGGCTAGCCTGGAGCTCTGGCGTGATGAAGCCTTTGACCCCCAAGAGTGGGAGGACTGCAACACCCTGCCCAGCAAGGGGGTGGAAGTATGGGGGAAGGGCCTCCGATGCCTCGCAAGCAAACTGCTCGTGCCCCTTCTCGGCCTGTGCGGAAGTAGCAAGGGACTCTTTCAGGGCCCTGATTTTGCCCCAGAGCACCTCGACCTCCTGAAGTGAACCCCTCCGGAGCTTCTCCTCCTTGGCAAGGGAATCCTAGAGCTTGGAGCTCTCCTCTCTCTCTCTCTCTCTCGAGAAAGGACCCCTGGGCTTCCGACACCTTGGCGTCAGTCCCAGTGACTGAGCCTCGAGCTCCTTTTGGCACTGAGCCACTGCCGCCTCCTAAGCGGAAACATTTTTCTCCCGGGCTGACAAGGCATCTCCAATTCGAGAGGCCTAGTCCTTGGCGTCGGTGAGGACTTTCGTCGCCCAGGCCGACGCGTCCTGCAGTATGCCCTCGGCATCTAGACGGGCGTGCTCCCTCTTGGAATCCACCGCTTTCTGTGCCTTTGTAAGCTGCTCCCATTCTCGGGTCAGCCGACGGTCCTCGTAGACAGCGTTTACCAGGAACTGGTCCAACTTGACAAAGAGGCAAGAAATGAGCTTCCACATGAGCTTGGTGCTAGGGTAGTATCCCGGCTCGGCCACGATCAGGGCCCAGGACTCGTTGGGTTGTGCGCTGGAATGAGCCTCCGTCGGAGCACCTGTCGGGCGTGTAGGAGTCATGGGGGCTAGCCTAGGGGATGTGTGGCCTTCGGGAGCCTCGCCCTCCAGCGGCCCTTGCTCCGCGGCCGCGTCGGCCGGCCCCGTGACCTTAGCGGCCTTGTCCACGGTCGGGCGAGTGGCTTCAAGTGGGGAGCCCGGGGGACGCCCTCATCTGTCTCGACCGCCGCCACGGCCGAAGATCCCGGAATGACAAAGGCGGTAGTCACCTGTGAATGGGAGATGGCCGCCTCCTCTTCAGGCACCGTCGGCGCAGCCTAGACCTCACTCAACAGGTCCAAGGGGTGTATAACTGGCCGGACCTTCCGGGAGGTGGTTCTATTCACCCGCGGATGCTTCTGGGGTGGCCTTCGCTGCAAGAAATCCTCCGAGTGAGCTGAGGCTAGAAGGCATGAGAAAGAGCTGGGAACTACCCACAGATACCTGTTGCTGCCCCCAATCGAGGACTGCATGCCCCAGGGACCCTATTTTGTGCCAAGGGGAATAAAAGCCTCGACAGGGCGGGGCTCACGGCTCCCTGATGCGGCCCCCTCCGGAGGAGGGCCCTCCTCATGGTCCCTCTTCTGTCGAGACGCCTCCTGAGGGTCGACCCCAGAAGAAAGGACTCCTTCTCCGACGGCCTTCCCCGCCGCGGTCCCAGGGGAGCCCTTGGACGAGTCAGCAGTAGAGGAAGCCACGTCTAGAGGATTCTGGCACTCACCCGCGTGACCGGGAGGGACAATCCCCTACTCATCAAACCGGGGTAGGGCGGCCCGGATCTCCACTCCGTGGGGATCGAGGTAAAGGGGCAGGACCCCCTCGGGAAGCTCGGAGGCAGCAGGGGTGTGCAGAAGCTCGTAGATGAAGCCCGCCATGATGGAATCATCGGTTACACCGTCCCCTAGGGCTAGGCGGTCTCCCACGGAGAAGTCCATCGGGTCCTTGCTGCACTTCTGCAGCGGAGCGATCCTGAGGCGAATGAACTCAATGGCGACGAGAGGTCCCGTCAGACCTGAGGAGTTGAGCCGCTCAACACGGGTGGTGAGGGTGTCCACCTTGTCCCCCTCCAGGGTTGCTACGGACCATCGGCTGTTGAATTTCTTGGCCAACGCGGTGGGGGTGCAAGATGGGGACTATCCTCCACCATGTCCTTCAGGACCCACCCCTTACAAAAGTCATCCACGTACATGCAGCCCATTTGGATCCCAAACGGCCCCTCCTTCACGAAGGAGGCACACCCGGTGGTGCTCTTGGGGGAGGTGAGGCAGAGAGCATACATGTGGTGCAACAGCGCCACAGAGGGATTCACCCCCACGAACATCTTGCACCATCATGCGATGATAGCTAGGGTGGTGATGGAGTTGGGATGCAAGTGTCGGGGTGCAGATCTGGTAATGCTCCAGAACTACCATGAAGAAGGGAGAGAATGGCAGAACCAACCCTGTGATGATAGTGTGGTAGAAGAATGGGTGCACCGGGCTCGAGAGGTATGATGGATCCACCGATCCAGGCCATACACGAGTCCTCCCCCACTCGTTCCGGTCGGTGGCCAGCTGCAGGTGGCACCGGTCAAGGCCGGCATCTATCTTGATGGTGGAGGGCAACAGCACCTCTCCCGTCTCCTCCTCCCCCTCCTCTTCTTCTCGAGGATGGCTGGGCGGAGGACGCCTCCCCCTGACCGTGGCTAGGGATTCACGGCGAGACATCTCGCGCAATGTGTGGGGGTGGTTTACTGAGGGAGGCAAGCAAAGGAAAACAGGTGGAGAAGAGTAGATCTCGGCACAACCAAGGCGCTCCCCTTTTTATGGGCCAAGGATGTTTCCACTTGGGAATGCACCTTTCAAGAAGGCGCCCAGAGGGTCTAGAACGTCACACGTCTGGTGGGGCGCCATACGTTGGGGTGGCCTTCCGGGCCCTCTGTGGCCTAGGCTTGGCACCCGGCCCGAACGACCGGGGGATACTATCAGATAACTAGTATAGGGGGTACCTCTATCCGTCTGTGTCTGGCTACCCCTATGGTCCTAGGAAGACCTCACGAGGGAGGGGTTCCTCCCCTCATGAGGTGCACCAAGACCCCTCCTCTGGAGGCCTCTAGAGGGGGAGGCCGAGAGTGAGACGCCCGCCCCGAGGGAAACGACAAGCATGACCAGCGCATTGCATGTCCCGGTCTCAGTGGCCCCAGAGGCCGGGTCATGGTCAAAGGTGGAGCCGACAAGGCCCTGACTGGCTGACGGACTGCCTTTGGCTACTTTGGTGCAAGAAGGGGATCGTGCAGCGTCGGATGAAAACAAGAAATGCCAAAGGGGGGACGCTTTACATACGGGCAGAGGACCACCTAGCATCCAAGACATAGTCTACCAAAAAGTAGTCTCCTAGACCAGGCTCGCGATGGGCGGCTTTGTGGTGACCCTCCCCGTCCATGGAAAAGGAGAAGAGGCCCGACGCCGCCCTATATAAGGATCCACCCTATAACGGACAGCCTCGGTGCGGACAAGACTGCCTTTGGCTAATTTGGTGCAAGAAGGGGAATGTGCAGTGCCGGATGAAGACAAGAAATACCAAAGGGGGAACGCTTTACCAACGGGCGGAGGAGCACCCAGCATCGAAGACCTAGTCTACCAAAAAATAGTATACTATACCAGGATGATGATGGACGGCTCTGTGGTGACCGTCCCCGTCCATGGACTAGGGGAAGAGGCCCGACGCCGCCCTATATAAGGAGCCCCTCCTACCTTACAAGGGACGGATCCTAGAGATCTAAAACCCTAGACTTTCATCCTGCATTGCAACCTCATGAGGCAAGCAAGCAAGCAATACACCAAAGCAGGAGTAGGGGCTTTACCTCCTCAAGACGGTCCCGGACCTAGGTAAAACTCTAGTGCCAACTCTATGTCGTGTATACGCTCTGCCGCCATAGCCGTCGCCGAATTCCTATGGAACCGTGTGTTCATCCCCCTCACGAACCAAGGGATGTTGGACCCTAGTTCCTTCATGGGACAAATCTTCGACAAGAACCAGTATGCCATGGTCATCAACCCTTTGATTAACGGCTACGAGTTCACCAAATTCCTCATGGATAGTGGAAAAAGCATCAACATCATGTAAGTTGATATACTTCATAAGATGAACTTGCACGAGACCCAGCTTAGGCGGAGCAACACCGCGTTTCACGGGGTGGTTCCTGGTTAGCAAGCTCAGTCCCTTGGATGCATTACCCTTTAGGTCACTTTTGACAACGTTAATAATTACCGTTAAGCGAAGATGAATTTCGAGATGGTACCTTTCAAGAGCGTGTACCACGTCATTTTTGTCACAACCTATTCCATCGTTTCCATGCACGTCCGTGTCACATCTACAACAAGATCAAGATGTCGGGACCTAACAGTATCATTACCATTGTCAGAAGCTTCAAGAAGGCGAGGGAGTGCAAACTAGGAGAAGAAGCCTCCACCAAAGCAATACTCTACGGTGAAGAGTTCAAGAATATCAAGATCCAGGTTAATGCCTCGGAGATGCCGACTTTGAAGAAACATATATCTGATTCCGAACCTAAATTCAAGGCAGTCATCGAGACCAAGCCGGTGCAACTTGTTGAAGTATATTCCTCCAAGACCACCACCATTGGCACATCACTAGATCCCAAATAGGAAAGTGAACTTGTCGAGTTCCTATGTGAGAATAAGGATATCTTCACCTGGAAACCTGCCAACATGAATGGTGTTCCGACGGAACTTGCCGAGCACAATTTAAATATCAATCCTAAAGAAAAAACGGTGAAGCAACCATTACGACGCTTTAGTGATGAAATGTGGCACGCCATTGGCAAGGATCTAGCTAGGCTACATAATGCTAATTTTGTCTAGGATGTGATCCACATAGATTGGATGGCAAATCCCGTGCTTGTACCTAAGAAAGGGATCAAAGTTTTAAGAATGTGTGGTGATTACACCGACTTGAACAAAGCTTGCCTGAAAGAACTGTTTGCTTTGCCTCACATTGACCAAGTCATTGACTCGACGGCTAGCTCGGAACTTTTGTGCTTCTTAGATGCATACTCCGAATACCACCAAATTAAGATGTGCGACTCAGACCAACTAGCCACTTCATTCATCACACCTTACGACATGTACAGCTATGTCGCGATGCCCTTTAGGCTGAAAAACAATGATGCTACATACCAATGGACGATGCAACATTGCCTACATGACCAAATTGGTCGCAATGTACATGCTTACGTGGAAGACACTTAGGTGATGTCAGATAAATCAAACGACCTCATCGCCGACTTAAAATAAACCTTCGATAACCTCCGGAAATAGAACATGATGCTTAACCCTGCAAAGTGTGTCGTTGGTGTCCCTACGGGCATATTTTTAGGTTTCATCGTTTCGCATCATGGAATTGAGGTGAACCCGGATAAGATAAAGGCCATCCTCAACATCACACGCTTGACATGCTTGAAGGACATCCAACAGCTCACGGGCTACATCGCAGCCGTAAGCCGGTTCATCAACAGACTTGGAGAGAAGGTCATGCCGTTGTACAAGTTGCTCAGGAAGTCAGATAAATTCGTTAGCACGGATGAGGAAGATGTTGTGGTGCAAGAGTTTAAGAGAATACTCTCCTCTGCACCAATATGGGTAGCACCAGAATCAAGGGATCCTATGTTAATCTACATGGCAGCAACCAACTGGGTTATAAACATCGTCGTTGTGGTGGAGCGGAAAGAGCCAATGCATGAGCATGGCATCGAGCGACTAGTTTATTATCTAAGCGAGGTCCTGACAAAATCTAATAGTGCTAGCCGCACTACCTGAAAATAACTTATGGAGTATTCCTTGCTTCACGAAAGCTGAGGCATTACTTCCAGGAACACCCTATCACAATAGTGAGCAAAGCTCCACTATTTGGCATCATCAACAACAACCACGCAACATGACGGGTGGTGAAGTGGGGCATTGATATCGCCGCCTTAGAAATCACCTAAAAGAAGCATGATAATATCAAATCTCGGGCCTTGGCGGATTTTATCACAGATTGGACAAAAATCCCAGCTGACACTCCCATTCTAGAGCTAGAGTTTTGGGTCATGCACTTTGACAGATCCAAGATGCTCAATGGCTCGGGGGATGGTGTATTTTTTAGGGTATCTGGTGTATTATAACAATCACCAATGGGAGAGAAGCTCTAGTACATCCTGCAGATTCACTTCAATGCCACCAACAATATGACTGGGTACGAGGCTCTTATTCACGGACTTCTAATAGACAAGGATATTGGCATCAAACGCATAGTTTGCTATGGAGATTCCAACTTGGTTGCCCAGTGGGTATCTTGCACCTAGAATGCGTGGAACCCTATAATGGTGGCATATCAAGACGAAGTCTATGAGATAGTCGAGGGCTTCGACGGCTATGAAGTCAAGTATGTCAAAAGAGAGGATAACGAAGCGGCAGATTTGCTATGAAATATTGGACCAGCGTGTAAACTGGTTCCACTTGGCGTGTTCCTAGAGCATCTTGGGGTACCATCCATGAAGGGAGCAAACATAGAAAATTCGGATAGAGTTGATTCATTTGTCAACACGGTGGCAGTGATCCCTTCGGCATGAATGAGACCGTTCATGGATTACCTTAAATACAAAAATTTGCCGATAGACGGAGTTGAAAGACGGCAAATAGTATGCAGAGCAAAGTCCTGCACCATCATTGATGGACATCTATACAAAAGAAGCACCACAGTTATATTCCTACGGTGTGTGTCTCAGCAACAAGGAATTGAGATCCTTCAAGAGATCCATCTCGGTGATTGCGGGCACCACGCTGCTCCTAGATTGTTGGTCTCCAAAGCCTTCCGGCAAGGATTCTACTATCTCACCTCCAAGGCGGACACCGATAATATTGTTGAGACGTGTCTGGGATGTCAATACTATGCGAGGCAGCCACATGTTTTGACACAAGAATTACGAACCATACCAATTGCATGGTCATTGATACATTGCAAATGTATCTATATTTTTTGATGTTCCATGCTTGGTTTTATCCACTTTCTTGTGTTTTGTCCACACTTTGGAGTACTTTTCATATGATTTCTTGGACTAACCTATTAACAAGAGCCATAGTGCCAGCTACCTGTTTTCTACTGTTTTTGGTTCCAGGAAAGTCAGAAAATGAATATTCTCGGAATTGGACGGGACAAAAGCCAAAGTGCCTATTTTTTCGGAAGTCATCAAGTGCCATAATACGAGATGGAGAAGGGCCAGAGGCCGGCCACACCACCTGGCTGCACGGCCAGGCTGGGCCCGCGCCAAAGGGTGGCGTGGTGGCCCCTGGCACCCCCTCGGCCTCCCCTTCCGCCTATAAGATGCCCTCGGGACGAAAACCCTAAGTGCCCCGATCAAAAATCCACGAAAGAGTCTATAGCCGCCGTCATCTCCATCCCTAGATCGGGAGGGATCTGAAGCTCTTGCCGGCACCCTGCCGGAGAGGGGAATTCACCCTGGAGGCCTTCTTCATCACCATACAAGCCTCCGGTGTGATGCGTGAGTAGTTCATCCTTGGACTATGGATCCATGTAGTAGCTAGATGGATGGTTCTCCTCCTTTGTGCTTTCATGTTTAGATCTTGTGAGCTCCGTTCATGATCAAGAGCATCTATTTGTAATTCTGCATGTTGTGTTTGCGGGGATCCGATGGATATTGAGATGCTATTTCAGATTGATTATTGATTCTATCATGTCTTTGTTATTTGTGATCTTACATGCTTTCTGTTGTTAGTAGCTATCTTGGCCAAGTAGATGCTAGCAACTCCAAGAGTTAGTATTTATGCTCAATAGTGGGTTCATGCATCTGGTAATGTGGGGAAGTGACAGAAATCTCTAAGGTACTAGATGTGTTGTTGCTATTAGGGAGAAAACAACAATCCTTTGTTCATAGAACAATCATATTGTTTACTTTACACGCAGTTCGTAAAGCAATAATCTGTTGCTTGCAACTTAATACTGGAGGGGGTTCGGATGATAACCTGAAGGTGGATTATTAGTCATAGATGTAGTTGGATGGAGGTCTATGTATAATGTTGTAATGCCCAATCGAATCTCAAAGGAGTCAAGATGATTAGTATATGCATGTATTGCTTTCTCGATGTTTGTCAATTTCCCCGCTGTAATTTGTTCACCCAGCATGTTATCTATCTAAGGAGAGCCACCTCTAGTGAACTATGGATCCTGGTCCTTTTCTTTTACATACAATCTACAAACTGTTTACTACTTTGTGTTTACTTTCTGCAAACTATTACTTCTTTCCATTCGATACGTTTAATCCTTTGTTTTCTGCAAAACATGGTGAGATTGACAACCTCATCGCAAGTTGGGGACAAAGTTCTGTGGTTGTGTTGTGTAGGTCTCCATGTTGCTACTAGCACCAGTAGTGCGCCCCTGCCAAAGCTCAGCTAGTAACACCTTTGGGGTGTTTCCTTGCTCCTACTAGTTCGATTAAATCTTGGTTTCATAACTGAGGGAAACTTGCTGTTGTGCTCATCATACCTTCCTCTTGGGGTTCCCAACAAGCTCTACGTAAACCACGCACCAGCACTTTTCTGGGCGCCGTGCATTGAGCCAACAGTCATTCGCAGTCTTGGGGCTTAACATGGTTGGACCCTTGGAGACGGCACCCTATGGCTTTACCCATCTGCTAGTAGCAGCGGATAAGTTCACAAAATAGATTGAAGCTAAACCCATTAGAAAGCTCGATGGGTAAAATGCCTTTAAGTTTGTCCGAGATCTAGTGGCGAGATTTAGTCACCGATAATGGAAGCAACCTATCACTTGGAGAAGTTGAGGCTTATTGTCATGATAAAGGCATCTGTCTTGACCTAAGGAAAAAGGCCTTAGGAAATTCCCCAATTTTATTGTGTATTTTGTCTCTCCTATTCCCCTCTTTATATAGGGGAGGCACCCCAACATTGCCAATTAGAAATGTGGGAATAAAGGAGGAGGGGAGGGGTGGCACGCGGCCAAGGAGGTCGGCCGGCACGAGTGGGCCCCACCCACCTAGAGCACGAAGGTTGTGGCCGGTTGGGCCTCACCTCGCTAGCCCACTGATGACTGCAAGTACACAGATCGTTTGTAGCTAGTTTCGAAATAAAGATATCAATCCCATAGGGAGCAGGAGTCTGATGTCTAATAACTCTTGAAATAAAAATTATGATAGAAATGCTAAATAAAGTTCTAGGTAACAAGATAAAATGCGAGTATTGTGTAAAAGGGTGTTTTGGGTTTTAGGTACAAGAGCAACAATAAAGTAAAGTAAAACAACTGAATATAGAAAGTAAGTATCACGTATGTAAGAGAGATTGGAACTGCAGTAGGGAAAAGCGTTCTCATGGAGTAGCGGATACACCACTAGCATTACAAGGATTTAAGATAAAGATTATCATCATGAACATTATCAACTATGTATGTGTGGGAGGAACTCCGTATTTGGACAAATAGGTAGCAACCGCTGCTCACATCATCCTCATAACCACAACAGTCAGCAATCGACATTAATCGAATTACTGTGCTATTAAGGGAAGTAATCCCGTAGGACGTATCTCGTGGCATGGATAGTGTTCCATGAGTTTAGTCGGTTTCCCAAGTTGATACGTAAGGAGTGCCAATAGCTTTATAGTCACTATAACTGCTAGCATGCCTCCGTCTACCAACAAGTAGTTCCCTCCATCAAGTCCCCATGAGAGGCAAATATTGAGAGGTCGACTTCTCTCAACATCAAGATGAAGACAATCTAACACATGGTCACAGTGATGAATACCATAATAGACTTTATCTTATTTCAATCTCATATTAGGGTTTCTCCATCTCCCCAAGAACTAATGATCTACTCAAACATGGAGGCAATCAACATCATGGTAATAACAATGGAATCTATCATAGAGGAAATTACAACAAGATCTAGACAAGATGTAGATGGGATGGATGGAGATGGTGGTGATGCAGCGGTGGATGATGATATTGAGGGGTTGACTACCAACAATGGTAAGTGCTAACACACCTATGTCTACCAACAAGTAGTTCCCTCCATCAAGTCCCCATGAGAGGAAAATATTGAGGGGTTGACTTCTCTCAACATCAAGATGTAGAAAATCTAACACATGGTCACAGCGATGAATATCATAATAGACATTATCTTATTTCAATCTCATACTAGGGTTTCTCCATCTCCCCAAGCACTAGTGATCTACTCAGACATGGAGGCAATCAACATCATGGCAATAACAATGGAACATATCATAGATGAATAGTACTTGTATAAATCCACAACGAGTACGGAAATTACAACAAGATCTAGACAAGATGTAGATGGGATGGATGGAGATGGTGGTGATGCAGCGATGTATGATGAAGATCGATGCCTTAGCCTCCTGGATCTGCGCAGGACAAAGATGGATCCCCGGTGGATGAGTTCCCCCACCAGATGCCTTCCGGAGGTGAGGTTTCGGCGATTTCTAGGTGTTCTTTACGTCGTCTCTCTGATCCAGTTGCACGGGGTGAAACTATTTGAGGAGGGAGAGGTGGCGCAACTATACGGCCAGAAATTTTATTCCGGTCGTATAGTTGGTCGTTGAACCCTCTCTCTCCTTTGTTCGCTTCTAGTTTTCTTCTAGTATTATTAATATTTCCCAAATAAGCTATTTATGTTGTTTTTTACTCCATTTCTCCTTAGTACAACTGCTCCAAGAATTGTATCCATTGGATCCATCATCTGTCCTAATCCTGGTGACAATAGACATAAAATGTGCGCGCGAGTGCCGTAAAATACCAATATACTACATCTACAATGCAAAATAATAATGTAAAACATGATGCAAATATGCACTCATCAACTTCCCCAAGCTTAGACTCTTGCTCGTCCCGAGAAAGTTATAGCTTAATGGATGTGATCCTCATATTCATGAAGCTAAGTCGATTAAAATAAATGAGATAGTTGCAGCATGTGTTTATCATAAATGATACATAGGAATAAGTTCATGAATAGTACCCTACTCGAACCATCTGAATAGTATTAGCAGGCTTCCACACCTTAGTGATTAACAGTTCATAAAAGATGAATCTCAACATAATGTAAAAGTATCCGTTCAACCAAATGAGTTAGCGAGGTAGTCCAAGTGTTTTAGGTCAACATATTCACTTGGGATTCAAAATCTTAGAAGTGTCTCTTTGTCATACTACAACACAGTGGTATATGCCTATTTGCTCTTTGCACACTCGCTCTTTTTCTTCTTCTTTTTCTTTTCTTTTGTATATATGCTCACACTTTTGTTTAAGTGTTGTGCAAAGGAGCTATCCATACATTCCACTTCATGTAGGAATTCAAAGTTTAACGATCTCAATTATCAAATTCCAATTGTATATGAAGCATTCTTATGACTTGGAGATTCTACCTCGACTTGTTCTCACTCTATTTTGATAGCACTTTATTTTTTCTTTGTTCAAGATTTCTTTTTCAACTTAACTATATAGACAGTTATTCTTTGTAAATCAAGCCGTAGACTTACAAAATATTGGCCAAATTATCTTTATGTGTTCCATTAATACCAATGGTGTGGAAGACTCCTATTGCTATCATCAAGTGCAAGTAAAATTATACTCAAGCCATTCATATATCAATAAAGCAAACACAAACTCAATATTGCTCCATGTATAATAATAAACTCGGAATTTCATTAAAGGGATCGAATATTCCTAAAGGGAATTCTAATGATGCAAACTTTATTGCTAGTTTGAACTAATGCAAAAATAGTAATGTAAAACTTATAAGATAGACTACAAGGTCTTAAAGATCTCCCCAAGCTTGGAATCAAGCCAGGCGAGATCAAATAATCCCTTGCAATTATTTGATACCGTAATTGTTTTAGATCACTGTGGTACCATGGCATGTAACACCACGGTGCATAGCTTCTTGTTGGTGCTCTTCCACAGCAGTTATGCGGATGTAGCACCTATGCAGATCAGATTACAGAGTGTCCACTCTATCTGCGAGCTTAGTCACCAATGGGAGGAGGTCCTCCTTCTTCTCCACCTCATTGAGACGGTGATGGACTTCAACATGATGGAGTAGTTCCTGCTTCTGATATATCTCCAGTGCCCGCACACGATCCTTGGTCCTGGGGACAGCTCCTTCCTCCTCATCCATAATGGATGGATCGGGGAAGTGGAAACCGTACCTCCACTCCTCTTGAGGCCTAACCTTCATACGAGCTCCAATGGTTGGCTTCAAGAGTGGTGCCTTCGCTCCCTTGCTAGCACCTGCACCAATATTAGATAATTCGTTACGCTTGTGCGGCCCTAGATCCGTGGTGATGAACTTGACCGTCTCCACACACCCTTTTCCATGCGGCTTGCGATCTTCTCTCTTGTTGAGCTTTCTTCATTGTCGCCCAATCGATCTCCGGTGGATCATAGACGTCACGGCGGATGTAGACGTCAACCACGTCTAAATTGAAATTGTTGTTGAAGTAGCTTGGCTCGACGTACTCCTTGTACCTCGGGCTAAACCTCTCCACCTCCTCGTCATCGTCCTCCATGGACAGGCTACTAGAGCGGTCCCTGGAAGGAGCAATGAGCCCCATGGGTTTCCCACGGCCTAGGACGAGATAGTGCATTGCTAGATTGGTTCCTATAGATTATGATTAGAGACAGACAATGGCAGTATATAAGGGGGTCAGATGTCGGTAAAACTTGCGAGAAACACAAAATTGTCGCCCAAGAAAAGAATCTTAATGAAACAGGGAAAGAAATTATGGATTTGGAGAAGTCCTGCCGCATAACGACCAACTATATGGGCACGGACCGTATAGCTCCAGCCGTATAGTTGGTTCCGGGCAGATATTTCCGAATATCTCGAGTCCAGGTCGATTAAATCACGACTCGGAACCGACAATGACGTTTTAGGGTTTAGGGTTTTAGGGTTTTTTTAGGGTTTAGGGTTTAGGGTTTTAGGTATTTTTATATGACAAATGAAAAGTGTCTGAGAGTTTAACGACCAACTATACAGCCGGAATTTTGGCTCCGGTCATATAGTTGTGACCATATAGATACAGACACCAAAAATCAAAAGTGTCTGAGAGTTTAATGACCAACTATACAGCCGGAATTTTGGCTCTGGTCATATAGTTGTGACCGTATAGATATAGACACCAAAAATCAAAAGTGTCTAAGAGTTTAACTACCAACTATACGGCTGGAATTTTGGCTCCGATCTTATAGTTGCAACCGCATAGGCTTAGATATCGAAAACAATTTTATGAAGATAATAGAGAGAGTTTAACGACCAACTATACGGCGGGAGCTCCCGCTCCGGTCGTATAGTTCCGCCCGTATAGTTGGTAAAAACCCTCTAAAACTTCAGAAAAACACAAGGAATTTAAAGGCAAAGTTTTCAAAAGTAAAAATTGTGAAAACAAATCACTTATTTGGGTAAGAACACTTACCTTGCACTTACCATTTACTTATTCGGTAATAAAAAAATCTTCCAACAACAAAGACTCCTTTTCTCTTGGAGGAATTGACCTTAGTTCATTGAATAATTCTCGTAAGCGAAAATCACCAGGACTAAAGTTCCTCTCAACAAGATTGGTGTCTTGCTAGGTAAACATGGACGCTGCATCTAACATCTTTATTTCTTGCCTCTGCATGATCTACAACTCAAATTCTTGAAGTGAAAGACTCCAACGGATCAGTCTTGGCTTATGGTCTTTCCTCTCAAGGAGTTCTTTTAAGCCATCATGATCCGTGTGAACCTTTACCTTTGCATCAACTATATAGGAACGAAATTTATCGTAAGAGAAAAATACAGAAAAAAGTTCCCTTTCTTCCTTAGGGTAATTCTTTGAGCACAATTAAGAGTTCTACTAGCATGTGTATAATATTAAATTTGCGACCAATGTGTTGTTCCATAGTTACTCCTACAGCATCATCACTAGATTCACATATTAAGTCAAAGGTTGTATCCTAGATAGGTGGTTTAATAATAGGAGCACGAGATAAAGCATTTTTGACTTTGTCAAAGGCTTCAAGACATTTATCATCAAAATTAAATCTTACTCCATTTTGCAAGAGGTTAGTCAAAGGTTTAGATATTCCAGAGAAATTTCTAATGAACCTTCTATAAAAACCCACATGACCAAGGAAACGTCTTATACCTTTAATATACCTAGGTTGTGGAATTCTCTCTATTGCCTCAACCTTGGCTCTGTCCACTTCAATTCCCTTACCTGATATCTTGTGTCCAAGGACTATACCTTCTTTGACCATAAAATGGCACTTCTCCCAGTTTAGAACAAGATCAATTTCTTCACAATGCTACAAGACTCTTTTGAGATTATCCAAGCAACTAGTAAACAAAGTTACATAGATAGAAAAGTCATCCATAAATACTTCCATTATAAGTTCTATAAAATCTGCAAAAATAGCAGTCATGCATCTTTGAAAAGTAGCTGGAGCATTACATAAACCAAAAGGCATACATCGGTAAGCATGTAAACCATAAGGACTAATGAAAGTTGTTTTAAGTTGGTCATCTGGATGAACAGCTATTTGAGAAAAACTAGAGTATCCGTCCAAGTAGCAAAAATGAGTATGGTTTGCTAACCTTTCTAAAGTTTTATCTATGAGCAGTAAAGGATAGTGATCTTTCCTAGTTTCTTTATTTAATTTCCTGAAGTCTATGCACATCCTATGCCCAACAATAGTTCTAGTAGGTAGCAATTCATTATTTTCATTAGGAACAATAGTAAAACCGCCCTTCTTAGGGACACAATGAACAGGACTTACCCATTCACTTTCTTTAACAGGATAGATTATACCTGCATCCAGTAAGCATAAAATTACTTTTCTTACCACTTCCTTCATTTCAGGCTTCAATCTTCTACTAAATTCTGCAACTGGTTTAACACCTTCTTCCTTGATATTCGATGGACGACTATCATGGGACTGATGCCCTTCAAGTCATCCATTGAGTACCCAAAGGCCTTGCGATGCTCCTTAAGTATCTCCATGAGTTCTTCTTCTTCTCCTGAAAGTTTAGCACTAATAATAACAGGAAATTTATTTGTATCATCTAGAAACCTGTATTTAAGATTATCTAGTAGAGTCTTCAACTCTGGGGGTGGTAGTTCTCGTCCCCTCTCTTTTCTGGTTCTTCAAAAGCCTCATTAGTTGGAGGTCCCACAATGGGAAGTGAATCGAATTCATCTTCTAGTTCTCCCAGGGACTTGTCCTCCAAAACTATCTCTTCATAATTTGGGTCTTCATTTATTTCTTCTTCTTGATTACTAAAGAAAAGAGTTGCCATTTCCTCAATAGTTCTCTCTTCCTTGTCTTCTTGTATTTGTGGAGGCCTGTCTTTAAATTTGGAAAAGTGGAATTCATTTTCCGCTCCCCCAAGATTAAGAGACACAATCTCCTCCTTGAAATTAACATAGGCACCTATATCACCCAAAAAGTTCCTTCCAAATATAATTAGGCAAAAAGTGTCAGCTGGCATATCAACAACTACAAAATCGATAGGAAAGTTTTTATTGCCGATTGTGATAGTTGCATTTTCAACTACTCCCATCGGAATTCTAAGATTTTTATTGGCTAACATAATTGTCATATCAGTATTTTCAATTGTAGCTGGTTTTATTTCTTCTTTTATTTCTAAGTAGAAATCATAAGATATAACATTAACTTTGGTGCCAAGATCTCATAAACAATAATGCGAGGTTTCTTTAAATATGCAGGGAAGAATAGGCTTACCCACATCTTTTACCTTTGTTTTACCTTCAACCAATACGGAAGTCTCTTCATCAAGTTCAACTATGTTACAATGTGCATACATAGCCATAATTGCTTCCTTGGTTACCTCTTCATCTTTGGTTTCTTCCAGATGTTCCATGACTTCTGGCATACTTTCTTCTTCCTTCTTCTCCTATACTTCTTTGACCTGTTCATATTCAAGAATATGCTTTTGTGCAGTGTTAGGGAAAGGCATCTCATGTATTGGTTCTAGGGAGGCCAGTGTTGCTTTATCTTCTCTTTTCTTCTCAGGTTCGGGTGGTGGATCATACTTGACCGGACCATATTTTGGAGCTTTTATATGTTCTATAAAAGCTTTAACAACTTGCAACACAAGATCTGAATCCAAATAAAGTTCTTTAGATAATTCTTTAACATGGCCTTTTTTATTATAGTCATGAATACAATCATGTTCTATTTCTACACCTCCTTCACTTCCAAGACCAAAATTCCATGAAACTCTATGGTCAGGAATTCTATTGAGTAAAGCCCAAGCTTTAGGTATAGGAAGATTCATAAAGGCTCCTTCCGCGAAAGAGTCTAGTTCAATTTTATTTGGTTCGATTAAACCGCCATAAAATATATGCAATAAATACCATTCAGGTAAATTCATGATGAGGACATAGACGTAGTAAATATTTAAATCTGATATAAGATCTTACTAGTCCTTCATTAGAGCGATTCCTACAAGTCATTATAAGGCGCCTGATTCCAAAAGATTTTGATAATGGATAATATTTTGCTAGAAATTCACAGGCTAGATTATCCCAAGTAGTAGTGGCTTCAGGGGGTAGAGACCTATACCATGAGAGAGCTGAACTCGTCAAAGTCTGACTAAAAAGTTTAACCCTTACCTCATCAGTGGTATATCCCGTCAATAGAAAAGTACCACATATATCTTTGAAACATGCAATATGCTCATATGGATCAGGATCTTCTTCATCTCCAGTAAATTGCTTCTTAAGTAGAATACCAAGTAGTAGAGGATTTATTTCAAACCCCCTTGTCTTCTTATTGGAGTTGTCTCTTTCATAAATATCATAGGGTTTCCCAAAGTAGTTGAGTGGGTTAGCACTAGTCATATGCTCAAACTCCATCATGTTGGTGGAAACCTGTAACTCAAAAGAAAACATAGCAAGACAAAAATAAATAAGCAAAAAATAAAAGACCTACAACGCTTAGCTCCCCGGCAACGGCACCAAAAAATAGCTTGATGACTGCAAGTGCACAGATCGGCTGTAGCTAGTTTCGAAATAAAGATATCAATCCCACAGGGAGAAGGAGTCTGAAGTCTAATAACTCTTGAAATAAATATTATGATAGAAATGCTAAATAAAGTTCTAAGTAACAAGATAAAATGCGAGTATTGTGTAAAAGGGTGTTTTGGGTTTTAGGTATAAGAGCAACAATAAAGTAAAGTAAAACAACTGAATATAGAAAGTAAGTATCCCGTATGTAAGAGAGATTGGAACTACAGTAGGGAAAAGCGTCCTCAAGGAGTAGCGGATACACCACTAGAATTATAAGGATTTAAGATAAAGATTATCATCATGAACATTCTCAACTATGTATGTGTGGGAGGAACTCCGTATTTGGACAAATAGGCAGCAACCTCTGCTCACATCATCCTCATAACCACAGCAGTCAGCAATCGACATCAATCGTATTACTGCGCTATTAAGGGACGTAATCCCATTGGACGTATCCCGTGGCATGGATAGTGTTCCGTGAGTTTCCTCGGTGATGACCCACAAGTATAGGGGGTGTATCGCAGTATTTTCGATAAGTAAGAGTGTCGAACCCAACAAGGAGTAGAAGGTGTTAACGAGTGTCTTGGATCAGGAATTCTCTGTAAGTACTTAGCAAATAGATTTTTAGGGGTTTTTGATAACGCAGATAAATAAAGTGCGAGTAAATAAAAGACAATAATAATAATTGCAGCAAGTGGCCTAATCTTTTGTTTAGCAAAGGACAAGCCGGTTGTATTACTTAAGATGACCAAATGTTCTTGAGGACACATGGGAATATCATCAAGTGCTTTCGCTTCATATAGTTGACTAATCTTCTTTGGTTGGATAAGTGTTGTGTGGGTGAACCTGTGCTAATGTACTAACCTTCCTAGGACTAACACATACTTGTGATTATACCCCTTGCAAGCATCTGCAACTACAATAAAGCAATTAAGATAAAAAAACCTAACCACAGCCTTAAACTCTGAGATCCTATGCTCCCTTGTGCAAAGGTTTCCTAACGGGTTCAGGTTTCTGTCACTTTGGCAACCCCTACGATTAGTAGCCAAATACACAATGCATTCCCCTAGGCCCATAAAGGTGAAGTATCATGTAGTCGATGTTCACATGACACCACTAGAAGAATAACACCACAACTTAATTATCAATCTCAACACAATTCCACTACTAACAACATGACTTCTGCCATGTCCTCAAGAACTAAACGAACTACTCATGAGACATCATATGGATCAAGATAAGAGATGAAATAATGATAATTTACAATCTGAACATCAACGATAATTCAATGGTTCCACTCAATAGCATTAACTACAACAAGTAATCAACACCAGGAAAGTTTCCCCTAAGAACTATGCAAGATTCAACCCAATTGTTACAGCGGTATGGAGTGGTGATGATGGTGCTGGTGGAGATGATGATGGAGATGATGATGATGATGATCCCAATGAAGTCTATCTTGATGATGGTGTTGATGACGATGATCTCCCCTCTCTAGGAAGGAATTTCTCGGCAGATTTCTGCCTGCCAGAGATATCTATCTCTCTATAGTTTTCTGCCCTGCAGAGGCGGTGGAGTCTTTCTGTGGTCGCTCCCCGAGTCATAGGGTTTCGAGGAGATTATACACGCCAAAGGGCGATGCCAGAGGTGGGCCAGGGTGGCCACACCACCTGGTGGCGCGGCCAGGGCTGGCCCGCGCCAGGGGGTGGCGTGGGCCCCCTGTGGCCCATCTCCACTTCCCCTTCTGGCTTCCATCGTCTTCTAGAAAAATAGGATTTTCCATATATTTTCCGGGATTTTCTGATCTTCGCGAATTTCTCCTCCAAACAGTGCCTTTTCCATCAAAATCCTGACATCAGTGGCCCATCCTCCAAAAGTCATTAACCGTGCAAAAATAGATGAAATAACATAAGTATCATCTCTTAATATGAAATATATCAATGAATAATAGTAAATTATGATACATAATAGTGATACAAAATGGATGTATCAACTCCCCCCAAGCTTAGACTTCGCTTGTCCCTAAGCGAAAAATGAGCTCAATAAACATGACCTCAGGTTTATGGAGTGAAGTGTCGATAAAAGAATACGGACAAGAAGCCTCACATTTATAAATACATAAATCATAATAGAAGACAACTCACTATTATATAACTTAACTTGTAATAAGTGAAGGAAACACAATAAAGATACACAAAGTAAATCATAGTTGGTAATGGCAAACTTTGTTCTTGGTCAAAGAATAGTTAACAATTTGCAGGGGTTCAAACATAATGGGTTTTCAATGATAGCTTTCAAAGTAATATTCATTAAGATAAGAGAAGTGTGCAAAACAAGGAACATAAGAAAAATTATTGAATAAATCATCATATGAATGATTGAAACACAACAACTCAAATACTTGCTTGATATAGAAAGGAATAGGTTTACTAACTCAACTAAAAAGTAAAAGATAGGCCTTTCGTAGAGGGAAGCAGGGATTTCAAGTTTCATAAAGAGCTTCCAAAAATTATGGTACTTATTAGCTTTCAGCTCTCATTACCCCTATCATAAGCATCTTTAGGTGATTAAGGTTAAAGTGAACAAATATGAGGATATGCTTGACAAGTTATAAGCTGAAAATCTCATGCCCCTTGCTTACGAGTACCGAACCTCATGCTACTCAACTTTAGTCACAAGTAAGTTCTTGTCATTGTAAATACATGTGTATCATAGAGAATCGCCAACGGGGTACCCCTTGCCCCATGATATAGGAGCTTTCCCATATCAAAATGACAAGGCAACAGACAATGAGCATCATAGTGATCCTTTTATTTGCTATTTGCATAGGGTTTTCCCCTTTTTTCTTCTCTTTTTTCTTTTTTTTGATTGAGGATGCTTCACAGATTGCTCACTATGGTTATGCTGCAAGTTTCCACCATGATTAGGCATGGCTTATGCTAGCCGCCCAGGCATTTCTCTAACACATATAAAAACTCCATGAGCCTTACAAGCTCCCCTTTCATTTCACACCGCCGGGATCCATAAGCAAAAGAACATGATATCAACTAAATAAAGTGCAATGTTGAAAGTGTTCCCCATAGTAACATGGTTCTGCTAATTCACAACTTACAAAGCGCAAGCATATACGCAACATAGATGGGCACAATGGTTCAAGTTTAGTAAGTGAAAGAAAATAAAGTGTGCCATCAAGTTCGTGAGAGCTTTAATCACTAATTTTCACATAACAAGTTTAATTCGGAAGGTAGATAAAAAATGAATTTACTTGGAATAGCAATAATGCTAATAGGTAGGTATAGTGGACACAAATGGCATAGGTTTTGGTTTAAGGATTGGATGCACGAGAAGCATTCCATCTCAGTACAAGTTTTTGGCTAGCAAGGCTGGGTAGCAAGCATAAGAGTTGAAGGAAACAAACAAACATACAAGTGATAAAAACAAACATGCAATCTTCCTTGGAAGCACAAAATATCTTAACTAGAGAATACTAAGCTTATGAGCCAATCAAGAAAGAAAAATGATGAAATTATATTTCTCAAAAGTACTTTTCTCTTTTTCATTCAATTCTCAAATAGTGTTGCTACTGACCATAGCCAGGTTTGCCAAAACCAACTAAATTTACTTAATGATCCCAAAGTGATACCAATACTAGAACAAGATCAATCATATAACAGAAATTACAAACTAATATAAGATGTGCAAAAAGTAAATGATAGAACTTCTCATTGATATTCCATAACGGCAACTCACACCAAGGGATACATAGATATCTAACGAGAGGGGAGATACTTCCACATTGCAAACCATCCTATATGATAACTTCTCTATTCATGATATGACTCTACTGAAAAGGTAAAAAGATAAAAGATAGTGATGTGATACTGCGGCACTCCCCCAAGCTTGGAACAAACCAAGGGGATGCCAGAACCTGATGACGAATTACTCCTTCGGTGGTGGTGGTGTTCTCTCAATGAGCTTTTCAATCAATTCCCTCAAATCCTCAATCTCGAAGGTGAGAGTATGAATCAACTCTGAATTGTGCTCAATGGGGTTCATGATCATGTCGGGATGTGAATCCTAGCTCTTGCTATCCTTTCCCCCCTCTTCCTCCTTGAAGTATTCTTTTCCTGCATGATTAGAACGAGGCATATCCCAATTGGAGGGGAATTTTTCCTTGGGCATATTTTGGAATTGCTGCTCATGAATAAGGGTATGGAAGGTATTATTAGTGTGTGGAGGAGGTGACCGCTAAGCCAAGCAATGATGCGGAACCTTCCCTCCAGTGGATGTCTGTGGAGTCCTTTTGAACTTGGCAGGATTTTCCACCACTCCAATACTTGGAATGGTGGTGTTGGTGTGCGGATGCTGGTCTTCCTTTGCCTCCTCTTCAACTTCGCTCTCGATCTCCTCCTCTTGCTCAGAATCTTGGAGATCATCTTCCGCGGGCTCCTTACCCTTATCGTTGGCTGAGACCATCATGATTCTAAACTTGAGAACAGTTCCTGACAAAAACAGATCGAAATGAAAACACGACAAGAACATGATATGCGGACCTCGGGGAATCCGGGGATTATATATTACGAAGTTTAACAACAAAAGGAAAGTACTGGGAGAAAATGGCCCAGAGACGGGCTCTGGGGTGGCCACACCCCCTGGTGGAGCGGCCAGGTGGGCCTGCGCCACGGGGTGGTGTGATCCACCCGGGCTCCGTTTCTGTCCCTCTTTCGACTCATTAATTCCCATGTTAAATAAAAACCGCAAAAATATAACTTGGGAGGTTTTTCGCGGACCTTTTCTTTCTAGAACTGTTACCTATTTGAACATGGACTCTGCAGGTCTCTGAATTTGGTCTTTAATAAAAAAATCAGAGTCACCACTTGAATAACATCAATATCTTCATCTGAATAAACATATTGCTTGAGTCTTTTAACCATTCACCATCTTATTACACCATTTTCTCCTACAACCTGGAAAATTATTTCACACAAAACTTCACATAATTCTCATTAGCAACATTAGTGCATGCAAGGTAAAAAAAACCCTTTAAGTTCAATTTCAACTGAAATCCATCAAAACATAATCTACTGAAAAAACTCCTCTCGAAAGCCCAAAAAGGAATTCAAAAAGGAAATCAATTTAAGAGGCAAATGCAGAAATGGCAGAAATCTGTCAAAACATACCAGCAGGTAAAGATCAAGTTTTTTCGAAAATCCTCTGTTGCTCAAATCAAAAAGTGCAAAACTAACGAAAATTAAATAATAACCTGGGGCATGCACACACAAAATTACAAATCAGTACGACGTTCTGAGATTTTTCACGATTTTTATAGTGAAGCACAAAAATCTGTTTCGGGACAACAACTTCCCCAAATCTTACTTCTCTCATTAGAGGTTGATCTTGACACAAAAACCAAACAAAAAGGATAAGGAGAGGTTATTGCAGAAGCAATAACTTCTAGGACTCAAATAAACAAAAATAAACTGAAAGCGAAAATATATTGGGTTGCCTCCCAAGAAGCTCTTTCTTTATAGCCATTAAGATATACATGATAAATTTCAATGATGCTCACATAAGAATATGAATTGAAGTAAAAGAGAGCATCAAGAAGCAAATATACACATATTTAAGTCTAACCCACTTCCTATGCAAGGGAATTTTGTAAGAAAATAAATTGTTGAAACCTGAGGCTACTAGCATAGGAAGGTAAAGCAAGTGCAACTTAAAGACTTTCAACATAAAGCAAGGAAACTTAATATTATTGAGATGCATAAGAACAATCTTCCCTCTCTCATAATAACTTTCAGTATCATGCATAAATTTAATGATATAACTATCACATGAACCATTGTAGCAATGATCACTTATTCTAACAGAAAACACAGGGACACTAGCTTTCCTAGTTCCATTAGTATGTGAAACAATTTTAGAAGTATCCTTACAAAGGATAATGCGCCCATCTTCAACATTTTTAGCGACAAAGGCTTTCATATTTGCTACTGCAGGTTCATCATCTATTTGTTCATTAGGTTCTACAACTTTCTTTGTACTTTTGTTAACCATACTAGCTATTATAGAATGTTCCTTTACTTTAACCGGGAAAGGTATTTTCTCGATGTAAGGTTCAGGTAAAATATGATCCATAGTATAAACTTCAGTATTTCTAGCAGGAACACAATTGACAATATCTTTATATGGTGCATGATACTTGTTCCATTTCTTTTTAGGAATTTCAATATAAGAGGCAAAAGCCTTAAAATAATTTGCAATACTTTGAGAATCAAGACCATAAGCATTACTAATATTATGAAAGTCATTAGTTCCCATAAAAGATTTAATGCATTCATAATCATAATTTATACCTGACTTTCTTCCTTTATCATTCTCCCATGCTTCAGCATTGTCTTGAATACGGTCTAGAAGGTCCCATTTAGCTTCTTCTTCCATGCGTGTAAATGATCCAGCACAAGAAGCATCCAATAGATCCTTATCATGAAGAGGAAGCCTTGCATAAAAGTTATTGATAATAATATTTTTAGGGAGCTCATGAATAGGACATTTGAGCATTAGTACCTTCAATCTCCCCCAAGATTGAGCTATACTCTCTCCATCACGAGGCCAAAAATTGTATATTTGATTCCGATCTTTATGAATCTCACTAGGAGGATAAAGTTTTGAATAAAAGAGGGGTACAACTTCCTCCCATTCAAGAGATTGGCCATTCTTCAGCAGCTTGTACCATTCCTCAGCTCTTCCTTTCAGCGATAATGAGAATAACTTCTTCTTGACTTGATCTGTTGTAATACCTACACACTGGAACAACCCGCATAATTCGTGTATAAAGAGCAAATGATCACCGGGATGGACAATTCCATCTCCAAAATAGTAGTTATTCATAGCACGATCAACAATTCTTGTAGGTATCTTAAAAGTATCATTTTCAGAAGGTGGAGGTTCATCTACTACCTTAGTAGTGGTAGTATCATTACAAAATAAGAAACTAAGTGAATTATCCATATTGAAATAAAGTAACTAATAGAAATAAACAATACTCACAGTAGAAGTTTCCTTTACCAGTTCCACTCTCCAATAGCGCTTCACTCCCCGGCAACGACGCCAGAAAATAGTCTTGATGACCCACAAGTATAGGGGGTGTATCGCAGTATTTTCAATAATTAAGAGTGTCGAACCCAACGAGGAGCAGAAGGTGTTGACGAGTGGCTTGGTTCAGGAATTCTCTGTAAATACTTAGCAAACAGATTTTTAGGGTTTTTTGATAATGCAGATAAATAAAGTGCGAGTAAATAAAATACAATAATAATAATTGCAGCAAGTGGCCCAATCCTTTCTTTAGCAAAGGACAAGCCGGTTGTATTACTTAAGATGACCAAACATTCTCGAGGACACATGGGAATATCATCAAGTGCTTTCGCTTCATATAGTTGATTAATCTTCTTTGGTTGGATAAGTGTTGTGTGGGTGAACCTGTGCTAATGTACTGACCTTCCTAGGACTAATACATACTTATGATTATACTCCTTGCAAGCATCCGCAACTACAAGAAAGCAATTAAGATAAAAAAACCTAACCACAGCCTTAAACTCTGAGATCCTACACTCCCTTGTGCAAAGGTTTCCTAACGAGGGTTCGGGTTTCTGTCACTCCGGCAACCCCTATGATTAGTAGCCAAATACACAATGCATTCCCCTAGGCCCATAAAGGTGAAATATCATGTAGTCGATTTTCACATGACACCACTAGAAGAATAACACCACAACTTAATTATCAAACCATCGAATCTCTCTCAACACAATTCCACTACTAACAACATGACTTCTCCCATATCCTCAAGAACTAAACGAACTACTCATGAGACATCATATGGATCAATATCAGAGATGAAATAATGATAAGTAACAACCCGAACTTGAATGATAATTCAATGGTTCCACTCAATAGCATCAACTATAACAAGTAATCAACACCGAAAAAGTTTCCCCTAAGAACTATGCAAGATTCAACCCAATTGTTACAGCGGTATGGAGGGGTGATGATGGTGCTGGTGGAGATGATGATTGAGATGATGATGATGATGATCCCAAGGATGGAGATGATGATGATGATGATGCTCCAAGAATTATATCCATTGGATCCATCATTTGTCCTAATCCTGGTGAAAATAGACATAAAATATGCGCGGGGGCCTTGTAAAATACCAAGATCCTACATCTACAATGCAAAATAATAATGTAAAACATGATGCAAATATGCACTCATCACCCGCCCAACTGCCCACGTGGTGGCCCCTAGGGGCCCAAGCAACAGAGGTTCCCTCCAAGTGGCCTCCCTCTTGGGACCTTTTCCCTTCGGGGATTTGGCCCATTAGAGGAGGCTGCCCAATTAAAATTAATTTTAAATATTATTTTATTACTAATTACAATAATTAATATTAAAACATATTTAAACATTTCCTCATGATCAAAAAGTCCTTTTCCATCACTCTGAATGACTTCAGACTTTATCCAAAACACTTTCAGCTTTCTCTCCTTTTCCAATCTTTGATCCCAACACTTCCATATCAATCTCAAAACATCGTAAGACCCTTAAATGTGTTACCCTATGGTTCAGGAATGACACATCATGATCGAGATCTCTCTCGATTAGTGATCATTAGCGGGACCAGGATGCCCATAATGATCCCCATGCATTCCATGATGCTATCTCTTTTGGACCACAAACTCCGAGTCCAATTCCTTTTGTTTCTTTGATACATGGCTTGTCCAAGACTTGGTCATCAATATTTTTACCGACAAGTCCACTTATGTCGTTATCGTGATATTGTATCCCCATGACCTAGTCATATGGTTGCAACCTATTGGATATAATCTCACCGAGTGGACCCAGTGTATATTCTCATCACGCGGGTGAACAAATATCGATCTTGATGCATACGCGTCAACGTGTCCCTCTAGAATACCTAACATGCACCTTTATGGTCACTCTATTATGGTGTGATGGTTGATACAGTCAGAGCAGCCGTGGGTCTAAGCAAAAGGTCCCTTAGTTTCTAACTATTACATTATTTAACCATGTGACTTGATCATATTGTAATACTTATGTCGGTAATGTCCATCACATCATTTACCAATGATGTGACTCCATTGTCAACTGGCATAAATGCTCCATGATCAGGAAACCTTGATCATCGGTTGCCCAATGGACTAGTTGTATAGAGGCTACTAGGGATTGCGGTTTGTTTATATACCACATCTATATCAAAGTTTCCACTTAATGAGGCTATAGCACAGTATAAAACTATTATGAACCAATTGAGATATGATAATAAACATATTTATTATTTGCCTATAGGACATACCTCCTTCAATATTTATATATCATAAGCATAACACTTAGAAAAATTCAAGAAATTCCTAATAGGAGTGGAAATAATTCTAATTATAAATATACTCATGGCATACTACAAGATAGCATCACACTTGTAAAATATTTCTACCAAGTTTTTCTACTAAAAAACATCCTACACATGCACACTACTATTTTGAAGGTAAAACATGCATAGTAGTAAAACTTGGGACAAAAATATGATCGATGGTGTAACTTCCCTTGATCCGAACAACACTCTAAGCAACAAGACTCCTCAACACACTATGATCAATCTAACGAATTACGATGAAAAGATCTAAATCAATGCATGCACAAAATAATGCCACAATGATAACACATGCATGCATGCAACATTGTATAATGCCAAAAACAATTTTATCTTGACCAAAAGCAACATGAAGTAGATATAAAGTGTTTATGATTTCATAGGGAAAATTTACCAATTGTATTCAATTAATTTCGATTTTTATTGTGCCCATTATGTTCATAATTATATATATTCCAATTTACCACGAGGCAAATATATGATTCCTAAAGAGAATATTCCAGTGCCAAAAGATAGAACCCGAAATTACGAATCCAACGCAACAAGAATCAACTAAAACGGAGGCAACGTCTCAAACATACTTAGGCTCAAGACAATTGAAAAATATGATCAGCTCCACCTCATGGTCTTTCGTGTCTCATCGGAGGCTTTTCTATCTTCCTAGAATGGCCACAACGGGCGGATAGAGGTTCTCGGGCTTCCGTGGTCTCTGGCGAGCAATCTGGGATGGCTCAGTGCTCTGTTCAAGGGGGGAAGAGCTTAGGCTGACGCGGTAGTGCAAGAGGAATAAGATGGAGCCATAGAGAGGGGTTCCAGAGCTCCCAATCATCAATGACCTTGAGATCCGAATCTTCAGTGGCGGTGGAATTCCCGCGAGATCATAAATTGAGATAATGGTGGTTTAGGGTTTTGGAAAAAGCAGAAAAATGATATGGGCCAATGCGAGAGTATATATGAGGGGCACAGATCAACTTAGAATCGACGAGATTTTTATAGTAGTTCGAACGAACTCGTGTCCTTCCCGGACATTGCTGATGGGATGGGGATGACATGCGGGTCCGGGCTGTCAGTGGTGGAAGAACAGAAAAAGAAAAAGAAAAGTGGGTAGATGGGGTGGGGTGGGCTGGTTTGCTAGTTGGGTTGGCATGTTGCAGTGATGCGTGCGCGCGGTCGGCTCCCATCTGGGCTGGCCCACTTTGTTGGTTTGGTTCAATTTTCCCTTCTTTAATACATTTAATTCTAGGGCTTCAAATGCACTCAAATTAAAATCTGAAATTTTTATAATCAAAAATATTATTCTAGACCCCAACAAACATGGTTCTTACCCAAAAGTAAGCTTGACAAAATACTTTATGTTGAAAAGGTTGTTAAATACTTTGTCTTAGTAATCAAATGCAATCCTAGAAGTACGCAATTTTGAAAGTATGTCATGATGATTCTTCAAGTAACATATGCAATGTAAAATTTAGGATGTTACAACTACATCAACCTTTAATTTCTGTAGACACACCCTAGGTCCAGTCAGCTTGATGACAGATAGAGGTAGACAGTTAATTGATCAACCTATTTTTAATACAAGGAAATCACCAGTAATATGCACGGAAGGCATAAGAAACTAATAGAATACGGGGATGTGAAAAAAGAGCAACATAAGAGTAACATCGATAATCACGATATTTATAGGACATATTCTAAAGAACATAATGCCACTATTCTAGTGGTAAATTTACTGTCCAGCAAAATAGATTATCAATAGATGAGGCACAGCCAAACTTCTCTAAGACCCAACTATATTACGATTCAATGGAATATATAACCAAAATATGAAATATATATATATGCACTTATATCAATAACCTAAATAAATATATGCATGCATTCACCCTTCTCTACAATCCACCTTATGCGCGACAAGGACGAAAGCAAAATAACCTGCAACAAACATTGGCAATTCATATCATGTTACCTTATAGTGGAAAACAAAATTTAATAATGGAATGCTTCATAAGACCCTATAATCCTCGATGAATTAAACCAGAAAACATGCACATGAAAAGAAGGGGCATACCTACCTTTACATAGATATATTTGATTGTTGCACGAAGGAAACAGAAGTAGCAATGGTCTGAACTCACATATCTCTACAGCATATGTTGCACTTTAATGAGAAAGAGAAGTGTCAAAATTCTCTCTTGTTTGGCTAAGTTAGATTTGCAGAATTAGAACCTAAATAATAAGAAACATACATTGTCCATTCAAAGTTCAAACTATACAATAATGAAACCAAAAGGAGATGTACTTACCATAATCCACAAAGAAAAATAATTGAATTTCTTATAGTTCCTATCATAGTAAATGGAGAAAGATGGCGAAACTATTTATAAACCATAGATCAAAACAAATGAAGTACTCCTAACAAAAGATACCTTTAAAAATAGTTTTTTATGTGGTTCCTTAAGAATGAAGTACCGCTAACAAAAGATAACTTTGCTAAACGTAATTGGAATGAGTGTCAGAAGTGTTGCTTTTGTGACTCGATGGAGACTATAGAACACTTATTTCTCTCATATCTTTTTGCACAGATCATTTGGCATATGGTCTATTTTTATGTAGAATATACCTCCCCAACAAATATTACTAATATGTGGTAATTGGTTGAATGGAATTGATAAACGAAATGAAGCTATAATTCACATTGGTGTTTCGGATTTATATTGGCCAATTTAGACGAGCAGAAACAACATGGCTTTTAACCAGCAAATGGGTACAAATGTTTTGCACTAGATCCAACTATGGTCCTACCTACTCCTAGCGGATCAGCGGGAGCTAGAAATCACTACTCTTTAGTTTTGTAAAATGTCCATACCTTAGACCAATTGTATTGTTCGATTTATTATGTGGACGGCCTTTAATCATTAATTACCTATGTAACAAGCTGAATAAAATTTTAGGGCTAACAAAAGTCTTTTTCTGATTGAAACCTTGCATACCTTTAGTTTTATTCCATGTTTTTTGATAAAAATTCACATCTTAGACAAAATGTTTTGTAATAAATCTAGTATCACAACACAAGTGTCCTAGAGACGAAGAAACATGATGCTTTGACTCTTTTTTTGATAAAAGACGCTTTATTACTTAAAAAGTTTAAGTATTACACTAGGACTCTGCTTAGATAAGATGCACATAGCCGACGAAGTCCACCGATCCAACAAAAATAAAAACAAGGCGGATTACATATCAGAGTGAGAAATTGTAAAACGCCTAGGGTGCTGAAGGAGGGCCTATCCGAAGATTATGTTGCTATCCATGACGGGTAAACAAATCCCACGCCGTATCCTCCAGCCGCGTACACACCTCCATAAAAAGGTCGTGGAAATACGCACAATGAGCATCGACTAGGATCGTAGGGTGCTGGTACATTTGTAAATAACATGCATAGGACAGCAATTTCTATCATTAAAAACCTTATAATTTCTACATAGCCATAGCGATCATATGATGGCAATCTCTCCAACCCAAAGAAGTAACTTATACTTGTAATCTATACCATGTAACCAATTACCAAATATATTGGCAATACTACATGGTGGATACAAGCCCAAAGCTGCTTGGGTAACTGACCATATACATCTAGCTAAATTGCATTGGAAAAACAAGTGTTTGATTGTCTCATTAGGATGACAAAACGCACACATAGGATTCCATGCCAATTTCGCTTGATAGATTATCTTTAGTAAGGATAACCCCTCGACGAAGGTACCAAGCAAAAAATTATGTTTTTTAGTGGTATCTTCATTTTCCAAATCATCCTATTCTCTAAAACTGGTAAAACTAGCTGGACTAAAGCATTATATAAGGAACTAACGGAGAAGGAGCCATTCTCACTTAAGTTCCAATGAAATTCAATAGGTCCAACTAATAACTGAACATTTGCTAAATGATTTAGCAACGTTATCCAAGAATCCAATCTAGCACCAATTAAATCTCTCCTGAAGGTCACGTTTGGAGGGAATGATTCCAGTATAGTGGCAATCGATTCCTCCTTATAACGGACAATGGAATACAACGCAGGATATTATTCTTAGAGTATAGTATGCCAAGCCACTTATCCTATGAAAACCTTATCTAGGAACCGTCCTTAATAGAAAATGTCCCGAAGCAGAAGAAGTGTTTCTTCATTGCCATCAGGCCGGCCCAAAAATGAGAGTCACCAGGATTTCAAACCATTTGGGACAATGCTTTTGAGACAACATATTTTCTTTTTAATAGAGTTTGCCATATGTCATCTTTAGTTAATAACTTGAAGAGCCATTTACTAAGTAGGGCTATATTCTTGACCTCTAGATCATGAATACCCAAGCCCACCTATTCTTTGGATCGGCAAAGCACGCTCCATTTAGCCAGTCTATATTTCTTCTTCTCAGAATCTCCCTGCCAAAAGAATCTAGATCGGAAATAATCCAATCTCTACAAGAATCCTTCTGGAAGTTGAAAAAATGATATCAATATAGTACCATATTACTTAGTACTGAATTAATGAGTACCAATTGTCCACCTATAGAGAGTATTTTACCTTTCCAGCTACTCAACCTCAGTTGCAGTATTTGCTCAATGATTTTCCATTCAGCATTCGTAAGCCTCCGATAGTGCACCGGAATGCCCAGATACCGAATTGGAAAAACACCATGACTACAACTGAAGAGTTCAGCATAAAGGTCTGCCGTATCCTGAGCATCATCAAAACAAAACAATTCACTTTTATGGAAGTTAATCTTTAAACCCGAAAGTTGTTCGAAAGCTAAAAGAACGGGTTTCAGATTCTTAGCCTTTTCTAGATCATGTTCCATAAATAGAATTGTATCATCGATATACTGTAGGATAGATAAACGTCCATCTAATATATGGGGAATCATACCTTCAATTTGTCACTTTGCACATTCAATCATGATAGATAACATATCAACCACTATATTGAGCATTGGCGATAATGGGTCACCCTATCTAAGCCCTTTTTTAGTCTAGAAGTATTTACCAACGTCATTATTGACTTTGATGGAAACACTACCTCCTGACACAAAGTTATTGATTAAAGCACGCCACTCAGCAGAAAAGCTTTTCATTCCAAGTGCTTGCTGAAGGAAGGACCATTTAACTTTATCATAAGCTTTTTCAAAATCAATCTTTAGAATAACCCCATTTAACTTTTTCCTATGTAGTTCATGCATATTTTCATGCAATGTAACCACTCCGTCGAGAATGTTACGACCTTGCATGAAAGCGGTTTGTGAAGGGCGAACTACACGGCTATCTACTAAATTAAGCCTGATGGTCGGTGACTTTGGTGAAAATCTTAAAACTAACATTATGAAGATAGATTGGTCTGTATTGTTGGATCCGTTATGCTTCATTAATCTTAGGTAATAAGATAATTTATCCAAAATTTAATCTAAACAAATCCAACTGTCCTTGGTGCAAAGCACTAAACATTTCCATCAGATCTATTTTGATAACATCCCAAAAAGTTTGATAAAACTCAGTTGGGAAACCATCCGGACCAGGGGCCTTATTGTGTCCCATTTGGAATACAACCTTCTTGACCTCCTCCTCAGTATAGGGAGAGGTCAAAAAATTGTTTTCCTCAATAGAAACCTGGGGTATATCGTCTGTTTGGGATTCATCCAGGGAGAAAGACCCCTCATCTGGTTCCCCAAACAAACCTTTATAGTAGTTTGTGATATAAGATTTTAGCTGCTCTTGTCCTTCAATTTTTCTATCATCATCTTGCGTTAAGGATCGAATAAGTTTCTTCTTGTGACTGTCAATGGCAACACTATGGAAGTATCTAGTATTCGAATCCCCATGCAAAATAAGTTGAGCCTTAGAGAGTTGGTACCATTTGAGTTCCTCTTCACGCAGAAGTCGTGCCAACTTCGCATTCGATTTGCTTTTAAGCTCAGTTTCTTGCGGTAATAACAAACGGATTTCTACTAATGCTTCGAGTTCGTCAATAGTGGACGAGAGTCTTTGCTTTTCTTTTCCAGAATACCGATTGTGTGACGAGCCCAACCCCCGAGGTGCTTGGGTGTAGCTCGAACTTTGTTGTTGCACCTCTGAATTGGAGTAAAACTCGTAACCGGTCTTTCCCAAATAGCTTTGACCATATCCTGGAAACCGACCCGATGTAACCATCCAAGTTCAAATTTGAACGGGCGGGAACATCGAGCCCTAGGTATACCGGTGGTCAGCAAGATAGGAGCATGGTCTGAAAGAGCCTCAATACGTTATAGGGCGCGTATCGAGACTAGGGGTAAATGTTCTTCCCAATCCGAGTCCATCAGTACGTGATCCAGGTTTTCCTATGTCGGTTCCGGTAGGCTATTTGTCCAAGTAAATTATCATCCAATCATGGTTACTTCCTTTAAGTCAAGACTGTCAATGAAAACAATAAATAGGAATGGCTAATGATCGTCAAACCGGCCTTTACTTTTCTCAAATGGGAATCGCAGCAAATTGAAACCACCTCCTATAAGAATAGGATACGGATTATCCTTTGCTAGGTTCACCAACTCACAAAGAAAATCAGCCTTGAAAGCATCTTGTGTGGCACCATACACAGCAACTAGGCTCCATGTGAAATTATCAGCTTTATTATGGATATAAAGTTTAATATGAAACTCTCCTTCTGAACAAGCTAAAATATCCATAGTATCAGCCCTTACGCCTAGTAGGATGCCCCCAGAACGGCCACGTGGTGGACAAGAATGCCAAACAAAGTCTATGCCACCCGATAAGCGGTCAAGTAGACTTTTTGAGTAATCTCGTTTACCCATTTCCGAAATACTCACAAAATCTAGATTATGATCCCGAGAGCAATGTGCGATATGTAGATGTCTAGCCAAGTCACGAAGACCTCTGCTATTATGAAACATACCATTCATTGGGAAACAATAATTGATTTTGGCGTAAAATCTTGTTTAGATTTATGACCAGACGTTGTTAGATCATATAATGAACTTATCATTTGCTCATCAAAACCCACCTCCAATACTTCACCAACAAGATGAGATAGGAGTTGACCATCAATTGTAGCATTCGCATCCTCATCATCTACGTAGGTGGTATCCAACAAGGTCAAAACTTTTCGACTAACAGTTAACCGGTCATATTCCATCCGCCTCAAGACCTTTGTTGACACCGAAATATCACAAGTATTTGAACCAAGAGAAACTCCTACACTACTCAACTTTGAATAAATATGAGAAGAAGACAAGTATAGGAAGGATTTAGAAGAGGAGACCATACCAGCCGTGTCGAGATTCTTTTACGCCTTGTGGTGCATTGCCTTCAACATGGTATCTACATATGAAGCAACAGATTCATCATCAACCACCGGATGCCACATGCTATGCCTCAGAGTGGGCGGTGTGACATACTTGGGCAGACCCCTGTCCACCTTGCTTCTGGACGATGACGAGAGGACCCCGTCTCCAAAGGCAACACAGCCTCAAAAGCAGAGCCCAAGCCAGCCTCTAGGGGAGAAGGTCCCTCGACCCCAGATGCCAGCTCGTGATCCACAGCCTTGCGCTCGGTGTAGTACACCTGGCTGATCCGCTCATCGATCCCTAGCATCGGCCCACTAGGGGAGGTAGCAGCGGCTCCCGGCCCAGCGGTTGAGGCAGGGGTCCCCGGTCCAGCTTGAGAGGCTGCATTCCTCGGCCCAGCAATAGAACCCGCCCTAGTGGACGCAGCAGGAGAGCCGACCTGCCCACAAGGCTCGCATTGCGCCTGGGCCAGCGAGTAGATCGGCCCCAGAACCTCCATAGCACTATCCAGCGTGTCGACCTGGTCAGAGGATTGTAGCGGGCTGACCTAATACCCTACTGCGACGGCCTTTGGTGCTTCAGCGCATGAAGCCGAGTGAAGAACATCGTGTCTCAGCTGATTAGCGGGAGACAGCTGAGAACCCAAAGAAGTAAATGCACTAGTAGAAATGATAGGTCCCGAGAAGCGATAAGGAGACAGTAAGTCTGTCCCAGGTCTTTGAAACAGTGATTGAGACTTCCGAGCTTCCTTCAAAATCTGATTACCACGAGGAGTCTGTGGATTAGTGCTGAACGGAGTAACTGCGAAGACAGGCATAACTGCAAGATTGTTGCCTTGCGGACCACCAGCGGTGGGCTGGTTGCTAGAGGCGCAAACATCGCTAGTAGGAGGTTCCCTTCCTTTCTGACCAGCCAGATCATCATCATCCGAGTCATCACTCTTTCTCTTCCAGAAAAGAGGAGTAAATCCAAGATCGGGAACAAAATCTTCAGTCTCTTGCCTGAACACAAAATCATAGCCCTTTAGTTTGAAAGTAGTTGTTGTTCCAATGTATAGCCCTTTCTCATCCACACATTTCTGTAATGCCTTGGGATTCATCATGGCCATGCAAACCCAAACAATATTGCGACTATAAAGAGTAGGCAAATCCACATCTACCGTAGTACCTAGTAAAGTACCAACAGCCCACAAACCATGGACATGGAGCATAGTATGTGGAACTCCTTCGACATGTACCCAAATCTGAGGGAAAACAAAGCTATGTGGAATATCATGCACCTCCCACGTACTGACAATGAGCTTTGCATTGTGTGAATGCACTGGCATCTGAATTCCATCAACACGCTGAAGGTCCTCGAAGGAGGGGAAGTTAACCAGAAAAGTATCTTCTCCGTGAGGAAGAGCCTCCCACTTCCATTGAGAACTAAGTGGACATATCCGGGTCATCTATGCCTCAATAACAGCAGCAGGCACTGATTGTCCCACAATCGACACTTTCGCCACATGGGAACGCTTGGGTGCAAGATTTGCTTTATAAATACCATCAGGTAGCTGGTTAAGAGGAGTATCATCAGTACCATTCCCAGCCACAAACATTGCAGGCTTAGGCAGCATCAGAGCAGGTCATCTATTAGTAGGGTGAGCCGAATTATTACAAACTAGGAAGTAGTGCAGAACAGGACAATTTTTAGATGCATGAGTATCCACAAAGCACTTCCAGCACTTCACCGATTTCTTCTTACCCTGGTCCACCACAATGGAATCTTGAGCAACAGCCACCATAGTTGGAGGGATGCTAACGACGGGTGGCACATAGATCGGCCCTGCTGCAGGTGGTACAAACGGAGTAGTCTGTGCAAAAGATTGTGTCGGCACCATAGAGGGTTGAGACGCCGCAACACCAACGTTCTTTTTCTTCTTCCTCTTATTCCGAGGTAAACTTGGATTGCTAGGTTGTGAAGGAACTTGCGGAAAAACCTGTTGTTGCATGTGCAGGAACATCTGCTGGAACTGCTGCGGAGGAATCAACAGTGAAAAAACTGGCCTCGAAAATTGCATTGGGGGCTTGAAGAATTGCCCCTGTTGTTGTGGCATGTACGCAGGTGGCCCGGGTCGGCGATATGGTGGCTGTAGCGGCTGCAGCGGCAGCACCATGTGGCACCATGTGTCACGTGTGGTATATCTAAACCCTCAAACCAGTGCAAAAGTAGTTGAACGATGGTTAGGGTGATAAGTTAATAAGGGATTACATGCAAACAAAAAAACTAGTATATGGTGGAGAATAGGAGAGGTGATCAAAACGTGAAATTTTAGAGGGACGAGTGGTTGTATCTTCTTTCAGTAATTTTATATTGTGTAGTGTCAGAGTAGAAGATCAGAATTATTTAGGAATTTTGGTGCTTTCTAAATCGTCATGTAACTATTAGTTCCCTGAAATCTCAAAGACTCTCCATGGTTCTTCATGTTTAATTTGGCCATAGGTGAAGACCAACACTAGTAAATACATCAGCATCAACATATATTGCGGAATATTATTGCCAATAATACACTTAATTTATTATTATTATTTAGATAAAAGGCGTGAAGGCCCGGCTTTATAAATAAAGCCCTCGAAGGTCCCCGAGCGTACGACAAACAGGATACAACTCACACACAGGAAGCCGTTAAACACTAGCCACACCGGTGCAAGGGGAGGGAAGGAACCCATCAGTACAGCCACAACACTGCCAAGAACACAATACCAACTACTCGTCGCCCAACTATGACACCTAATAACGAGAGAGTGGGCGAGCGGAGAGACAGCCGCACACCGAGGGAGGGGCATGAAGGCGCGGCGAGGAGTCCATCTACATCCTGAGGGGAGAGCACTTCTGAGCTCCCTGCTTTTCGCCTTGATTGCATCAACAAGGGAAGAGAATGCGTCCTAGTCCTGCGACCTGCTGATACGTCCATTTTGCATCACTATTCTATGTCATAATTCACTGTTATTCATTGATATATTTCATATTGAGAGGTGATACTTATGTTATTTCATCTGTTTTTGCATGGTTGATGACTTTTGGAGCATGGACCGCTGCAGTCAGGATTCTGATGGAAAAGGTGTTGTTTGGAGGCAAAATTAGCGAAGATTAGAAAATCCGAGAAAATATACGGAAAATCCTATTTTTCCAGAAGACGAAGGAAGCCAGAAGGGGGGCTGGAGATGGGCCACAGGGGGCCCACACCACCCCCTGGCGCGGGCCAGCCTAGGTCGCGCCACCAGGTGGTGTGGCCGCCCTGGTCCACCCCTAGCTCTCCCCTCTGGCATATATTATCCTCCCGAAACCCTAAGACTCGGGGAGCGTCCACAGAAACATTCCGCTGCCTCTGCGGGGCAGAAAACACGGAGAGAGAAAGATCTCTCCGGCAGACAGATTTCTGCCGGGGGAATTCCTTCCCAGAGAGGGGAGATCGTCACCATCAACACCATCATCAAGCTAGACTTCATTGGGATCATCATTATCATCATCACCACCATCATCACCATCAGCACCCTCATCACCATCTCCATATTGTTGTAACAATTGCGTTGAATCTTGCATAGTTCATAGGGGAAACTTTCCTGGTGTTGATTACTCTTTGTAGTTGATGCTATTGAGTGAACCATTGAATTATTGTTTATGTTCAGATTGTTATACATCATTATTACATCTCTAATCATGATCCATATGATGTCTTGTGAGTAGTTCGTTTTGTTCTTGAGAACATGGGAGAAGTCATGTTGTTAGTAGTGGAATTGTGTTGAGAAAGATTCAATAGTTTGATATTTAAGTTGTGGTGTACTTCTTCTAGTGGTGTCATGTGAACGTCCACTACATGACACTTCACCTATATGGGCCTAGGGGAATGCATTGTGTATTTGGCTACTAATCGTAGGGGTTGCCGGAGTGACAGAAACCTGAACCCCTGTTAGAAAACCATTGCACAAGGGACGTAAGGGTCTTAGAGTTTAAAGTTGTGGTTACATTTCTACCTTAATTACTTTCTTGTACTTACGGATGTTTGCAAGGGGTATAATCACAAGTATGTATTAGTCCTAGGAAGGTCGGTACATTAGCACAGGTTCACCCACACAACACTTAGCAAGCTAAAGAAGATTAATCAACTATATGAAGAGAAAGCACTTGACAGTCTTCCCATATGTCCTCAAGAATATTTGGTCATCTTAAGTAATACAACCGGCTTGTCCTTTGCTGCATAAAGGATTGGGTCACTTGCTGCATTTATTCCTACTGTCTTTTATTTACTCGTACTTTGTTTACTTGCTTAATCAAAAACCCCTAAAAATCTGTTTGCTAAGTATTTGCAGAGAATTCTTGATCCATATCACTAGCCAGCACCTTCTGCTCCTCGTTGGGTTCGACACTCTTACTTATCGAAAATATTGCGATACACCCCCTATACTTGTGGGTCATCAAGACTATTTTCTGGCGCCGTTGCCGGGGAGTGAAGCGCTATTGGAGATTGGAACTGGTAAAGGAAACTTCTACTGTGAGTATTGTTTACTTCTGTTAGTTGCTTTATTTACGTTATGGATAATTCGTTGAGTTTCTTATTTGGTAATGCTACTACCGCTGCTAAGGTAGTAGATGAACCACCTGCTGAGAATGATGCTTTTAAAATACCTACAAGAATTATTGATCGTGTTATGGATAACTACTATGTTGGGGATGGAACAGTCCATCCTGGTGATCATTTACTCTTTATACATGAATTATGCGGGTTGTTCAAGTGTGCAGGTATCACTACAGATCAAGTTAAGAAGAAGTTATTCTCATTATCACTGAAAGGAAGAGCTGATGAAAGGATTATTTTTTCTCCTTATGTTTTTGGTGTTGATGACAACTTCTTTTGTGGGTTAACCGTGTGTCCAAGTTTCAGGTTCTATCTTTGGACGTGTTCGTGGATGTTGTCTCTCAAGGAAGAGCTTGTAGTCGATAGCTTTTATTTTTCACTTTCTCTTGATTACATTTTAGGCTATCATACTATCAAGAGGGAGTCCATCTAGGAAGGTTGTGGGAAATCAATTTTTTATGCACAGACCATATATGCACCTCCACAGCCATCCTAGTTTTCGAGTGAGAAAGTGTTTTCTGAGCTGTTGGAGGGGTTTCTGCCATGACCGGTAGTACCGGCCAGGCAGCGGTAGTACCGCCCAGGGGTTTTCCCAAGGCTGTTCGAGCGGTACTTCCGGCCGAAGATCCGGTCCTATTTCCGATGAAGCCTTTTTGGGCTCAGTAAGACTTCTGTCTAACTTTGCCTATTTGTCGGAAATAGTGTCGGATCTTGGACCGGTAGTACCCGCTAGACCAGCTCCTGCCCCCTTGAGCGGTAGTACCGCTCCCTCACCGGTAGTACCGGCCAGCTCCGGGGACCGGTAGTTCCGGGTCCAGTTCCGGTCATATTTCCGACGCTGGGCAGTGCGGGTCAGATAACCTTCTGCCTCGCACTACCTATTTGGCGGAAATAAGGGCGGAATTTCGACCGGTACTACCGGCCAGCCCTTTCGGGGTCCACCGACAGTCGTATGACCGTTACATGGCCTGGGCTGGACCGGTGGTTGCTCGCTCGCCGGTACTACCGGTCAATCACCGGTAGTACCGATGGCGTCGGTCCTGGGCAGATTTTGCCCGTTTGAAGGGGTGCTATTTAAAGCCCCCTTCTTCCTCCTCCAACCTTATCTCTTTGTTCTCTCTCTCTCCACCATTTTCACAAGAGCTTGACTTTGCTAGATCTCTCTCCCCACCCACTCAAATCTCTTGATCTTTTGAGGATTGGGAGAGGTGACCTAGATCTACACCTCCACCAAAGGAATTTTGATTTCCCCCACTCATCCTTCGTGGATTTCGTTTCTTGGGTTCTTGGAACCCTAGACGGTGTAGGGCATCCTTGGAGCTGGGGCATTTGTTGTAAAGCTCTAGGGTGTCGTTGAGGGCCTTCAATTGAGTTGTTAAGCCTCCCCTCAACCTCGTTGTAAAGGTTTTTGGTTGGCGCCTTCAAGGTCACCGGTTAGTGGATTGTGAGGCCACCTTTGTGGTGGTGCTCACCGGAGAAGAAGGTGAGGCCTTTGTGGCGCTCGGGAGACCTTGTGTGGCCCCGACACCTCTCCAACATAGACGTAGCTTCCTTGGAAGTGAACTACGAGAATTACATCATCGTGTCCCCTTGCCGGTTCTTTCGCTCCGCTCCTTTACTTATTGCATTTACTCTCTTGTTTTCCTTTGTGCTACTTGTCATTTAGGTTGTTCACGTAGTTGCATCTCTAGTGGACCTTACTTTGTGCCAACCCTTAAAAGTGGATTAAAAAAGTATAAAAATTGGTAGTCTCCTATTCACCCCCCCTCTAGTCGACCTAAGTTGGGCCTTTCAATTGGTATCAGAGCCTCAGCTCTTACTTCGGGCTTAACCACCTAAGGGACTATGGCCAACGAAGAGGGAAGTGTGGGTGCAGCCCCTAAGAACTTGGCCTCCATGGATGACCTCAATCGGTTGGAGACATCCATGATGACGAAGTTTGAGGAAATGATGACTCTTTTGCAATCCCTTAAGCCTACCCCCATGCTAGAAACCCCTCATGATGCATCTCTTGAGGCCGAAGCCCCCTCCGTTCCCGTGCAAGTGGTTGCCCCCGGGGTGATTCCCTCGGCAGCCCCAAAACACTTGGGTCTAGGCTTTGTGGCTCAAACCACCAAGCTCCCAAGCAAGAGCTCCGAGGGGCTAGGTGACTCCTCCTCCAAAGAGGGAGTCAAGGATTACTCGGTGGTACCACCACCGTTCAAATATACGTCGGATCCTCCTATTCCCATGCCGCACATCATACCTCAAGGAGCACCTCCCATACTAGATACTTCTAACTTCGCCAATTGCAATATCTAATGCAATCTCATATCTCCAGCTCCTCTATTGAATTGATGAGGATTGTGGAGGAAGGCTTCTCTCCATATGATGCTAAGAAGTTGACTCGGGCCGAGGTAGTGGACAAGCAACTCAATGCCACCTCCTTGGGTATGATTCAAAAGGCGTTGACCCCCAAGGACTTTGCTCACATTCGCCAATTCACCACCGCCAAAGAAGCTTGGGATCATCTCACCGAGTTGTATATTGGAAATGCGAGCATTCAAAGCTCCAAGTTTGATGAAGCCAACAATGAGTCCGATGGCTTTGCTATGCAAGATGATGATACACCCGAAGACATGTATCGCCGGCTCAAGGTTCTTTGTTGTACCTTGAGGGACCTTGGAGCTACCTATGTTGATGACAAGTTTATGAAGAGGAAGTTTGTCCAAGCTCTTCTTCCCTTCGAGGAACAAAAACTCAACTCTATCAAGGGGAGAAGCAACTACCATACCATGTCCTCTCAAGAGGTGCTGAGTGAAGTTATTGCCATGACCATTGCCAAGAAGAATGCGGAGTCAGCTCGTGCTCGTGCTTATGGGTCTCAAAAGTTGAACCTTGCCTTGAAAGCTCAAGTGGTGGAAGTTGATGAAGATGACAACTCAAGTGAGTGGTCTCAAGAGGACATCAAATATGCTTTCAATGAGCATTTGGCTCTAGCATCGAGGGTGTTTTGGAACAAACCAGGCATGAATTCAAGGTCAAGGGACAACCCAAGATTCAACTCAACCATGAAGACTCCAAAGACTAGATCTTGTTGCAATTGCAACGACAAGAGTCACTTTGTAGATCAATGCCCCTTCGAGAATAGAGAAGACAATGGAGGCCGCATCATTCGCAAGAACAAGCCAAGACCTCCTCATCCTTTGAACAAGAACTTCCACAACAAGAACTTACCTAAAAAGGAAAGGGCGATGGTGGTCCATGAAGAGTACTTTTCGAGCGATGATGATGATGTTGAGAATGAAGGTGAAAGTGGAGAGATCGTGGGGGTTGCCGCTATTGTTACTTCATCTACTCCACGAGTGTCTCTCTTCGACTCCCCAAACTAGAACATCACCAACCGCAACCAAAAGTGTCTCATGGCTAAGGCCACCGAGGTAACTCCCGCTTCCAAGTCCTCCCCAAATGAACTTCCCTTGCATGATCTAGATGGTTTAGAGGTTAAGAAAGAAATAGTAAGCATGCGTGAATCCATGGAGCATCTAGATGATGATACTAGGATGTGCTTTGAAACACTTGTAAACCAACTTGACCATGCTAGGGAAATGCTAGATGAGAAAGAGGAAGTTATTGACTTGTTAGGTAAAAATGAGAGAGAGGCCGCCGATGAGATTGCCTCTCTATCCCAATCTCTTGAAGATGAACATAACATAAGAATAACTCTTGAAGAAAGTGTGGCTAAACTTGTTGATGACCATAATGCCTTTATATCGCAACTTGTTAAAGAACGAGATCATGCTATTGCTTCATTGAATGTCCTTAAAAATGAAAAAGTTGAGTTTGGTGTTGGTCATGAATGCCTCAAGGATTTTGAGAAACTCAAGGAGGAACATCATGCCTTGAAGAGTAAATTCTCAAGTATCTTTGAGGCTCATAAGCAACTCCAAACGCAACTAAATAATGAACATTCAAAGTCTTCCGCTATGCCTATTGTGCATTTGTCTTGTTCGTCTAACCCTTGTTGCAAGCATGAGGACCTTGTTAAGGAGAACAAGACATTGAAAGATCAACTTGCAAAAGGGCAAGCCACTATCAAGAGGAAGAACAAGAGAAGGAACAAGAAAAGGAAGAAGAGCAAGAACCTTGCTCTAGTATCCTCTCATGATTCTATCTTTGTGCAAAGTGATAACTTTGCCGGGAAGAATAACCCCTCCTACATTATTTGCAAATCTTTTGATGGTCATGTTTATGCTCATGATTATCATGATTATCATTGGAACATTTGGGTACCTAAGACCCTTGTGACTAACAAAAGGGGACCCACTGCAAAATGGGTACCTAAAACCAAATCTTGATTTTCTTGTAGGACTTTGCTTCCGGAGGTGCAAAATGGGTGCTTGATAGTGGAGCTATAAGCCATATGACTGGAAGCAAGTCTATCATGTCGGAGATTAGGCCAAATTTTGCCAATACTTTAGTCTCCTATGGTGATAAAACAAGCTCTCAGGTATTGGGTTTTGGTAAGGTGGTAGTTGCCCCGGATGTATCCTTGGTAAATGCCATGCTTGTCAAAACCCTTGGCTACAATCTCCTTTCTGTTCGTGTTGTTGCTATCATGGGTCTTTCATCTTTCTTTAGCGAGCATTTTGTGGTCCTCATGTGGAGCAAGTCTCTCATGGTGGCTTTCGTTGGATATGTAGAGCATGACTTATATGTAGTGGATTTCTCCGGAAAGCCATCTACACATGCTATATGTCTCTATGCGAAAGCCGACGTGGGCTGGTTGTGGCATCGCCGCCTAGCCCACGTTAACATGAAGGCTTTGCAAAGTCTCTACACGGGGGGGACACGTCCTTGGACTAAAAGACATTTCCTTTGCCAAAGATCTTGTGTGTAGGGCATGTATATAAGAGAAGATGCATGAGAAGCCCCACAAGATTCTCAATAAAATCACCACTGACCGGTGCCTGGAGCTTCTTCACATGGATATGTTTGGGCCTCCATCTCATGATAGTCTTGGTGGGAAGAAGTATTGTCTGGTGATTGTTGACGACTTTTCACGTTACACTTGGGTCTACTTCTTCAAGTTCAAGAGTGAGACTCAACAAACCGTCATCGACTTTGCAAATCAAGTGCAACGGCAACTCAATTCCACCATCCTCACCATTAGAAGTGACAATGGCACCGAATTCAAGAACTACACTTTGGATGAGTTTCTTAGTGATGAGGGGATCAAACATCAATACTCTACCCCCTATACCCCTCAACAAAATGGTGTTGCCGAAAGGAAGAAACGTACCTTGATGGATGCGGCCCGGACCATGATGGCGGAATTCAAATCTCCATATAACTTTTGGGCCGAAGCCATTTCAACCGCTTGTCATGCAACCAATCGCCTCTATCTCCGCAAGATGAAGAACAAGACTCCATATGAACTTCTCACCGGTCACAAGCCAAATGTCAAGTACTTCCGGGTGTTTGGTTGTAGATGCTTCCTTCTCAAGAAAGGTGCCCGCTTATCAAAGTTTGAATCTAGGGCTCAAGAAGGGATCATTGTTGGGTACTCAAATCAGTCCCATGCCTATCGAGTCTACAACAAAGCAACGGGAAGGGTTGAAGAATCTAGCAATGTCGAGTTTGATGAAGATCATGAGTCTCTTGTGCGGCAAGATGGTATTCGTGATCCAAGTGATGAAATTCCTCCCCAAGCCATAAGAAGAATGGGTGTGGGTTTCTTCCACCCCATTGAGGATCCCCTTGTGGCCGAAGGAGAAGGACCAAGCTCCACTCAAGCGGAGCCTTCACTCTCACAAGACCTTCTTGCACCTCAAGGTCAACTTAATGCTTCTCAAGCTTCATAGAGCTCCTCTCAAGATCTTCATGTTCATGACTCTTCAAGTCCAAGTCTACCTCAGGTTGATCAAGCTCCACCCCTCCAAGTTGTTGAAGCTCCTCATGTCAATGACTCTCAAGGTCAAGGTGAAGATTGTCAAGTTGACAATGACCAAGGCCAAGAAAGTGTCTCTCCACCAAATGATGATGTATCTCCCTCGGTTGATGTTGATGAAGATAGTGATCAAGTTCGTTCATATAGTCAAGGAGGGCTCTCGAATCGTGGTGATGATCAAGTGGTTGCTCAAGAATCTCATCTTGAGACCCAAGCTCGTCGTCAAGCATACTGTCTCGCCAAGCTCATCAAAGATGGACATATCCTTGATAATGTTTATGGAGATTTCAATAGGGGCTCCACTACTAGGAGACAACTAACCTCTTTTAGTTCTCATCATGCGTTTATTTCTCATGTTGAGCCCCAAAAGGTCTTCGAATCTCTTGAAGATGATGATTGGCTTGATGCTATGAACGAAGAACTCCACAACTTCAAGAGGAACAAGGTGTGGACTCTTGTGAAAAGACCCAAAGATTGTCAAAATGTGATTGGGACCAAGTGGATCTTCAAGAACAAGAAAGATGCAAATGGTATAGTCGTCCGCAACAAAGCAAGGTTAGTTGCCCAAGGATACTCTCAAGTTGAGGGCATAGACTATGGTGAAACTTATGCTCCCGTTGCTCGTCTAGAATCCATTCGCATGCTTCTTGCCTATGCTACCCATCATAATTTCAAGTTGCAACAAATGGATGTCAAGAGTGCTTTTCTTAATGGTCCTTTAAAAGAATTGGTGTATGTCAAGCAACCTCCGGGCTTTGAGGACCCCCTCTTCCCGGACCATGTCTACAAACTCGATAAGGCACTATATGGTCTCAAGCAAGCCCCTCGTGCTTGGTATGAGTGCCTTAGAGAGCTCTTGTTAGACCGTGGTTTCGAAGTAGGCCTCATTGATCCCACTATTTTTACTAAGAAAGTTGGAGGAAACTTGTTCATTTGCCAAATCTATGTTGATGAAATTATTTTTGGGTCTACTAACAAAGCTTTCAATGAGGATTTTGCTAAGCTCATCACCGACTGCTTTGAGATGTCCATGATGGGGGAGTTGGAATTCTTTCTTGGCTTTGAAGTCAAACAATTGAGGAAAGGGACTTTCATCAACCAAGCCAAATATGTCCAAGATATGCTCAAGAAGTTCAACCTTGATCAAGTAAATGGAGTCAAAACTCCCATGCCCACAAAGGATAATCTTGATCTTGATCCCAAGGGTAAGGATGTGGATCAAAAGCTTTACCGCTCGATGATTGGTTCTCTACTCTATCTTTGTGCTTCTCGACCGGATATTATTTTGAGTGTGGGTATGTGTGCAAGATTTCAAGCCGCGCTAAAGGAAAGCCACATGATGGCGGTCAAGAGAATCTTTCGATATTTGGTTCATACCCCTAACTTTGGGATGTGGTACCCAAAGGGGGCCAGTTTTGATCTCATTGGTTACACTGATTCGGATTGGACAGGAGATAAAGTGGAGAGAAAGTCTACTTCCGGTGCTTGTCAATTTCTTTGGAGGTCCTTGGTGTGTTGGTCCTCGAAGAAGCAAAACTGTGTGTCTTTGTCCACTGCCGAAGCTGAGTACATCTCTGCCGCGAGTTGTTGTGCTCAATTACTATGGATGAAGCAAACCTTGAAGGATCTTGGACTCTCTTTCGACAAGGTGCCACTTTTGTATGACAATGAGAGTGCTATTGCTATTGCTCACAACCCAGTTCAACACAACAAGACCAAGCACATTGAGATTCATCATCATTTCATTCGGGATCATGTTGCTAGAGGAGACATTTCTTTGGAGTATGTTCCTTCCAAGGCCAATCTTGCGGATCTTTTCACGAAGCCTCTTGATGAAGCAAGGTTCCGGGAGTTGAGGCATGAACTAAATATCATTGATTCAAGCAACGTGGCTTAAGTATCTTGCGCACATACCCGGGTCTCAAAGGATATCTTGTTTGGAGGTACGCATGGTTTTAGGGGGAGTGTGGTTCCTCCAATGAACCATCACTCCTCCTATTATGCACACATTAATGTATTCATTATCTATGGTCTCTTAAGGAGACAATTTGAGCTTAAATGATGATTTTTGGTAATGAACCCAAGATACATCTTCGCGGTTTCAAGCCAAGTATACTCATATATGGTGGCCTAGGCCACCGACTTTCTGCTATTTAACTCGCAGTCGTTGTTTTTGAGTTTATTCTTTCGGGTGGTTCTGGTTCTTTTCAGTTTTTGCACAAGGTCGTTTTTCCCTTGCCAATTATAATCTGGAGTTTGCTTTCTGGGAATCGTCGGTAGTTCTGGTCTGAACCGGTACTACCGGTTAGGGCTCAATTTTCTCTCTGAAATTCCGCCTTGATCGGTAGTATCTTCTCCCAGAACTACCAGTGTCGTTGGTAGTTCCGGCCTCTGGCCGGTACTACCGGTGAAAGGGGCCCCCATTAATTGACGGGCCAAGGGGGGCACGGGGTCATCTTCCCCACTTGCCTCCCCTTGACCCCATCTCAACACCCCTAGTTCTCAAGGAGTACTCCTCGGTGACGCCGCCGGCCACACCGATTCCAGCCGTCCCTCATCAGATCGGCTCCGTGGGATTCTTCCCGTCCTCTATTCCCTGCCATGGACCCTGGTATTTGCTCCTCTCGTGCTCCAATCATGGAGATCTAGTCACTTTTGTGCTTGAGTAGGACATGCCATGTCTAGGGCCCTTCTTTGGCTAGAACTTCTATGGGTAGTCTTGGTAGGGATAGGATTCTACTTTAGATTGTTTTGCCTCAGTACATAGTATAGATGTCATCGATTTGTGCATCAAGTTTCATCGAATCTGGGATTTGGACCTAGTTTTGAACTGCCCTGTTCGTGCCCTGACCGGTACTACTGGTGCGGATTCCCCGGTACTACCGGCGTGGTCCTCTCACCAGTACTACCGGTGAGGCAGCGGTAGTACCGCCCAGGGGCAGGGCATGACCAGAACTTCCGGTGCGTCCCATGCGACCGGTAGTTCCGGCCGCCAGGTGGAACTTCCGATGCACCTTTTCTGATATATGTCTCTGTACCGTGTCATTTCAGTCTAGTTGCTTTCGCTTTTTCTTCTTCGACCTTGTGCACTTATCCTCTAGTTCCTCCTTTCTATTTGCTTTTCTCTTAGGGCAAGGGGGTTCCCGTGGCAGATCCAAGCGGTCTCATGATCCCTCTCGTGGACCGTTAGAGATTGATGAGGATGATCTTGAGGTTGTGCGCCCTCCCAGTCAGACTGCTCGTTAGAGGGCTGCAGCTGAGCGTCATGCTGCTACTGCAGAAGGCAAGAGGCCTGTTCTGGCAAGTCATAAGAAGACCACCTCCGGACCAGATTCTAGCAAGAAGAAGATTTCCTCTTGGCCGCAGCTCGCCTATGAGGAGTTTCGCAAGGTTGATCCCTACGCTGTTCCTCGTGACCGCCTGGCTCAGGATCCTTTCTTCCACACCGTGCGTCAACAGGAGATCTATTCTGAGGTCTATGCTACTAAGAAGAAGAATGTGTGTGCTCCTCAGAAGCACATCAACATTGCAAAGATGGAGAGCAACCCTGAATACTTTGGTGAAGCTCTTGATATGTGCAGGAGGTTTGGGCTCATCAAGCTGATGCAACACCGTGAGAACTTTGATGAGAGGGCCATTGCTCAGTTTTACTCCACTCTCTACTTTGATACTGACCCTGATGATCGTACCATGAAGTGGATGACCCAAAACCACTATCTGTCTGCTAAGTGGTCTGAGTTTGCCGCCCTTCTTGGCTACCCTATTCAGGAAGGCGGCCGTCGTGCCAATGGGTGGTGGGTGCATAGGGGGAAGGCCTCCGAGCCGGAAGTTCTTGAGCCTCTTTACATTGAGGGTCGTGGCGTTGCTGGAAATGTTGCCCATCTCCTTCCCACCTATGACATCATGCGCAAGGTCTATCAGAACACCATTGCTCCCAAGGCAGGTAACTTTGATCAGCTTCATGCCTTCCAGATTGATCTCCTGTTTCAGACCTACCGCCACAGAAACTCTCATGGGCCCCTTGATGTTATGGATTATATCTTTGAAGAAATCTGGTCCGCTATGATTGAGAAGAGGTCTTGTCCTTATGCTCCTTACATCCAGACTCTTATCAATGCCAAGTGGAGGGTGGCAACTGGCTCTATATACCCTCAGGATGTTCTCACTATTCATGAGGAGAAGACTCTCCGTGTGATGAAGCACAAGTTACCTCGCTCTCAGGCTGATGTCGAAGCTGCTGCTGGAAGAACTGCTTCGGATGCTAGTGATGGGGACCGTGCTAAGGCTTCTCCTCCACCCCGACTTATGAGGCAGCCTTCTTGGGCTAAAAAGCTGCTGAAGAAGGTGAAGAAGACTTTCTGCTTCATTCAGGACCGTGAGTATCAGTCCTATGTTGCTCAGAGGCACAGTGTTCGCCGGGAGAAGGCCATCATGAGGAAGCTTGATATTCCTGTGTCACCTGAGTCTAGCTCCGTCACCGCGCCCAAGGATGAGTGGATCAACACACATTGCAGGTGGACTGATAGTGATGATGAGCGAGAGATCTCCAGTCAGTTCCCGCCCACTTGGAACAATGCCTCTTGGGACCCCGAGCCGCCTCCTCCGTTCGTTGGTGGGTGGGGCGCGTAGTTTGGCTTCTTTTTCCCTTTTTGGCATCTTGATGCCAAAGGGGGAGAAAGTGCTCCGTTAGGATCTCGGGATTTGCATGGGTTGTGTCACGAGCTCGCTTTTTCTTTGACCTTTTTATGCTCGTGCACACTTTATTACGTTATTGTCTGTGGACCTCTTGTATGGTTGCTACCTTGTTGGTGAATCTATGTGGTAAGGTATCTCTGTGGCATTCTCATAATGATTTGTGGTGGACTATTCTTAATTGTCAAATCTTTGTCTCACCACAATTGTGTTGGTGCAAGGTATGAGCTCCACTCTTTTCTCGGTTGGGAGAGCTCTCTCCCATGTCTTCAGGGGGAGCCTCTCTCACCTTTAGTGCATTGCATCTTTGTGCAAATCTTCAGGGGTTGTCATCAAGCACCAAAAAGGGGGAGATTGAAAGGATTATTTTTCTCCTTATGTTTTTGGTGTTGATGACAACTCCTTTTGTGGGTTAACCGTGTGTCCAAGTTTCAGGTTCTATCTTTGGACGTGTTCGTGGATGTTGTCTCTCAAGGAAGAGCTTGTAGTCGATAGCTTTTATTTTTCACTTTCTCTTGTTTACATTTTAGGCTACCGTACTATCAAGAGGGAGTCCATCTAGTAAGGTTGTGGGAAATCAATTTTTAATGCACAGACCATATATGCACCTCCACAGCCATCCCAGTTTTCGAGTGAGAGAGTGTTTTCTGAGCTGTTGGAGGGGTTTCTGCCCTGACCGGTAGTACCGGCCAGGTAGCGGTAGTACCGCCCAGGGGTTTTCCCAGGGCTGTTCGAGCGGTACTTCCGGCCGAGGATCCGGTCCTATTTCTGATGAAGCCTTTTTGGGCTCAGTAGGACTTCTGTCTAACTTTGCCTATTTGTCAGAAATAGCATCGGATCTTGGACTGGTAGTACCCGCCAGACCAGCTCCTGCCCCCTTGAGCGGTAGTACCGCTCCCTCACCGGTAGTACCGGCCAGCTTCGGGGACCGGTAGTTTCGGGTCCAGTTCCGGTCATATTTCTGACCCTGGGCAGTGCGGGTCAGATAACCTTCTGCCTCGCACTGCCTATTTGGCAGAAATAAGGGCGGAATTTCGACCGGTACTACCGGCCAGCCCTTTCGGGGTCCACCGACAGTCGTATGACCATTACGTGGCCTGGGCTGGACCGGTGGTGGCTCGCTCGCCGGTACTACCGGTCAGTCACCGATAGTACCGACGGCGTCGGGCCTGGGCAGATTCTGCTCGTTTGAAGGGGTGCTATTTAAAGCCCCTTCTTCCTCCTCCAACATTATCTCTTTGTTCTCTCTCTCTCCACCATTTTCACAAGGGCTTGACTTTGCTAGATCTCTCTCCCCACCCACTCAAATCTCTTGATCTTTTGAGGATTGGGAGAGGTGACCTAGATCTACACCTCCACCAAAGGAATTTTGATTTCCCCCACTCATCCTTCGTGGATTTCGTTTCTTGGGTTCTTGGAACCCTAGACGGTGTAGGGCATCTTCGGAGCTGGGGCATTTGTTGTAAAGCTCCGAGGTGTTGTTGAGGGCCTTCAATTGAGTTGTGAAGCCTCCCCTCAACCTCGTTGTAAAGGTTTTTGGTTGGCGCCTTCAAGGTCACCGGTTAGTGGATTGTGAGGCCACCTTTATGGTGGTGCTCACCGGAGAAGAAGGTGAGGCCTTTGTGGCGCTCGGGAGACCTTGTGTGGCCCCGACACCTCTCCAACGTAGACGTAGCTTCCTTGGAAGTGAACTACGGGAATTACATCATCATGTCCCCTTGCCGGTTCTTTTGCTCCGCTCCTTTACTTCTTGCATTTACTCTCTTGTTTTCCTTTGTGCTACTTGTCATTTAGGTTGTTCACGTAGTTGCATCTCTAGTGAACCTTACTTTGTGCCAAGCCTTAAAAGTGGATTAAGAAGTATAAAAATTGGTAGTCTCCTATTCACTCCCCTCCCTCTAGTCGACCTAAGTTGGGCCTTTCAGCTGAGGACTGGTATAAGTTGCTGAAGAATGGTCAAGCTCTTGAATGGGAGGAAATAGTGCCTCTCTTTTATTCAAAATTTTATCCTCCTAGTGAGATTCATAAAGATCGAAATCAAACATACAACTTTTGGCCTCTTGATGGAGAGAGTATAGCTCAAGCTTGGGGGAGATTGAAGTTACTAATGCTCAAATGTCCCATTCATGACCTCCCCAACAATATTATTATTAATAACTTTTATGCAAGGCTTCCTCTTCATGATAAGGATTTATTGGATGCTTCTTGTGTTGGATCATTCACTCGCATGGAAGAAGAAGCTAAATGGGATCTTCTGGACCGTATTCAAGACAATGTTGAAGCTTGGGAGAATGACAAAGGTAGAAAGTCAAGTATAAATTATGATTATGAGTGCATTGAATATTTTATGGGAACTGATGACTTTCAAAATATTAAAAATGCTTATGGTCTAGAGTCTCAAGCTATTGCTTCTTATTTTAAGGCTTTTGCTTCCTACATTGAAGTGCCTAAAAAGAAGTGGAATAAGTATCATGAACCTTATAAAATATTACTAAGAGTGTTCTTGCAAGAAATACTGAAGTTTATACTGCTAATCATGTCTTACCTGAACCTTGTATTGAGAAAATGCCTTTCCCAGTTAAGATAAAGGAACATTCTATGATAGCTAGTATGTTTAATGAAAGTACAAATAAAGCTATTGAACCTAATAAATAAATGGTTGATGAACCTATAATTGCAAATGTGAAAGACTTTATTACTAAATATAAAGAAGAGGGACACACTATCCTTTGTAAGGATACCTCCAATATTGTTTCACATAGTAGTGTTATGAGAGCTAGTATTCCTGTGTTTTCTGTTAGAATAAGTGATCATTGCTATGATGGCCTTGTGATAGTTATATTGTTAAGTTTATGCATGATACTGAAAGTTACTATGAGAGAGGGAAAAGTGTTCTTATGCATCTCAATAATATCAAGTTTCCTTGTTTTATGCTGAAAGTTTTTATGTTGCACTTGTTTTGCCTTCCTATGCTTGTAGCCTCTAGTTTCAACAACTTGTTTGTTTACAAAATTCCCTTGCATAGGAAGTGGGTTAGACTTAAACGTGTGTATTTTTGCTTCTTAATGCTCTCTTTCACTTTAATTCATATTCCTATATGAGCATCATCAAAATTATCATGCCCATATTAATGGCTATAAAGAAAGAGCTTTTGGAGAGACAACCCAGTTTATTTTTGCTTTCAGTTTGTTTTTGTTTCTTTGAGTCTTGGAAGTTATTACTTTGGTAATAACCTCTCCTTATCCGTTTTGTTTGGTTTTTGTGTCAAGATCAACCTCTAATGAGAGAGAAGTAAGATTTGGGAAAGTTGCTGTCCCGAAACAGATTTTTGTGCTTCACCATAAAAATTCGTAAGAGATCTCTGTATGTCGGATTGAGCTGTAATTGTTTGTGCTTCTGCCCCAGGTTGTTATTTAACTTTAGTTAGTTTTGCACTTTTTGATTTGAGCAACAGAAGATTTTCGAAAAAATTGATCTTTACCTTCTGGTCTGTTTTGACAGATTTTGCCACTCTTGCATTTGCTTCTTTATTCGATTTCCTTTTTGAATTCTTTTTAGGTTTTCGGAAGGAGTTGCTACACTAGATTATGTTTTGATGGTTTTCAGTTGAAGTTGAACTCAAAAGGTTTTATCACTTCACTTATACTAATGTTGCTAATGAGAACTGTGTGAAGTTTTGTGTGAAAGAAATTTCCAGGTAGTGGAGTTAATGGTGTAATAAGGAAGAGAAGGGTTTTATGACTCAAGTAGTAAGTGTATGAAGATGAAGATATCGATGATATTCAAGTGGTGACTCTGGAAGAATCTACTAGATACCAAATTCAGAGACCTGCAGAGCCCGTTTTCAAATAGGTAACAGTTCTGGTAAGAGAAGTTCCGCGAAAATACAATCCAACTATATTTTTGCAGTTTTAGACAATAAGGGAAGTTATGAAGAGAAAAAGGGACGGAAATGGAGCCAGGGTGGCTCACACCACCCTGTAGTGCAAACCCACCCCTGGCCGCGCCACCAGGTGGTGAGTCCACCCCGGACTTCGCCTCCGACTCGTTTTCTCCCAGTACCTTCCTTTTGATATGAAACTTCGTAATATATAATCCCCCGGATCCCCCGAGGTTCGTATGTTGTGTTTTCGTCGTGTTTTCATTTCGATCTATTTCTGCCAGGACATACTCTTTGAAAGCTTAGAAGCACAATGGTGTCCGCCAAGGATAAAGGGAAGGAGCCTATGGAGGAGGATCTCCAAGACCCTGGGAAGGAGAAGGAGATCAAGAGTGAAGGTGAAGAGGAGGCAAAGCACACCGGCACTACCGTCGCAAGCATTGGAGTGGTGGCAAACCCAGCCATTGGAGGGAAGCCTCCTCATCACCGTTCAGATCCCTGGTCACTTCCTCCACGCACCAAGAGTCCTTTCCATACTCTTATCCATGAGCATCAATACCAGAATATGCCCAAGGGGAAATTACCCTCCAATTGGGATTTGCCTCGTTTTAGCTATGCAGGGAAGGAAGACTTCAAGGAGGTAGAGTGGGGAAAAATCGCAAGAGCTGGGATTCTCAACCCGACATGATCATGAGCCGCATTGAGCAGAACTCACAGCTTATTCGAAATCTCACCTTCGAGATTGAGGACTTGGGGAAATTGATCAAAGAGCTCATCATGAGGATACCACCACCACCAAAGGAGTAATTCGTCATCAGGTTTGGCATCCCCTTGGTTTGTTCCAAGCTTGGGGGAGTGTCGCGGTATCACATTACTATCTTCTATCTTATTACCTTATTAGTAGAGTCATATCATGAATAGAGAAGTTATTATGTAGGATGGTTTGCATTATGGAAGTGTCCCCTCTCTCGTTAGATATGTATCCCTTGGTGTGAGTTGCCATTATGGAATATTAATGAGAAGTTCTATCATATACTCTTTTGCATAGCTTATATTAGTTTTCAATTCGTGCTTGTATGATTGATCTTATGGTGAGTATTGGTATCACGTTTTGATCATTCAGTTTATTTAGTTGGTTTTGGCAAACCTTGCTCGGTCAGTAGGAACACTATTTTTGAGAGTTGAATGAAAAGATAAAAGTCTCCTAAAGAAAAATAGTTTCATCATCTTTCTTCCTTGATTTTCTCATAAGTTTAGTATTCTCTAGTTAAGATCTTTTGTGCTTCCAAGGAAGATTGCATGTTTGTCTTTATCACTTATATGTTTGTTTGTTTCCTTCAACTCTTATACTTGCTACACAGCCTTGCTAGCCAAAAACATGTACTGAGAGGGAATTCTTCTCGTGCATCCACTCCTTTAAACCAAAACCCATGCCATTTGTGTCCATCATACCTACCTATTAGCATTATTGCTATTCCAAGTAAATTCTTGTTTTATCTACCTCCCAAATTAAACTTGTTATGTGAAAATTAGTGATTAAAGCTCTCATGAACTTGATGGCACACTTTACTTTCTTGCATTTAATAAACTTGACCCATTGTGCCCATCTATGTTGCGTATATGCTTGTGCTTTGTAAGTTGTGAATTAGCAGAACCATGCTGTCATGGGGAACGCTTTCAACATTGCACTGGTACTTTGTACCTAGTCGATATCATGTTCTTTTGTCTATGGATGTCGTCAGTGTGAAATGAAAGGGGAGCTTGTAAGTCCATGGAGTTATGCATGTGTGTTAGAGAAACGCCTGGGCCGCTGGTCTAATCCATGCTGACATGGTGGAAACCTGCAGCGTAACCATAACGAGCATCTATGAAGCATTATTCTTATAAAAAAGAGTCTGATATTGAGAAAAAAGAGAAAAATAAAAAAAAGTGATTATGAAAAGAGGAAAGAGAGAAAAAAGCACCATATTCCCATGGTAAATAAGAAGATTGCTGAGATACTTGTTGTCTGCTTGCCTTGTCATTTTGATATGGGGATTCTTCCGTATCATCGGGCACGGGGTACCTCATTCGCGGTTATCTATGATACACATATGCTTATGATGACAAGAACTTACAGGTGACTAAACTTGAGTAGCATGAGGAGCGGCCCTCGTATTCAAGGGACATGAGATTCTCAATTTACAACTTGTCAATGCATATCCTCATATTTGATCACTTTAACCTTAATCACCTAAAGATGCCTATGATAGGGGCAATGAGAGCTAAAAGCTTGTAAGTATCATAATTTTTGGGAGCTCTTTATGAGACTTGCAATCCCTTCTTCCCTCTGCGAAGGGCCTTTCTTTTACTTTTTAGTTGAGTCAGTAAACCTACTCCCTTCTATCTCAGCAAGTATTTTGAGTTATTGTGTTTCATTCATTCATATGATGATTTATTCAATCGTGGTTCTTATGTTCCTTGTTTTGCACATTGCTCTTATCTTGGTGATTACTACTTTGAAAGCTATCATTGAAAACCAGTTATTTGTGAACTCCAGCAAATTATCAACTATTCTTCGACCAAGAGCTAAGTTTGCCATTACCAATTATGATTTACTTTATGTATCTTTATTGTGTTTCCTTTACTCATTGCAAGTTGAGTTATATAATAGTGAGTTATCTTATATTATGATCTATGTATTGATGAATGTGATGCTTCTTGTCCGTATTCTTTTATCGACTCTTCACTCCATAAACCTGAGGTCATGTTTATTGAGCTCAGTTTCGCTTGGGGACAAGCGAAGTCTAAGCTTGGGGGGAGTTGATACGTCCATTTTGCATCACTATTCTATGTCATAATTCACTGTTATTCATTGATATATTTCATATTGAGAGGTGATACTTATGTTATTTCATCTGTTTTTGCATGGTTGATGACTTTTGGAGCATGGACCGCTGCAATCAGGATTCTGATGGAAAAGGTGATGTTTGGAGGCAAAATTCGCGAAGATCAGAAAATCCGGGAAAATATACGGAAAATCCAATTTTTCCAGAAGACGAAGGAAGCCAAAAGGGGGGCTGGAGATGGACCACAGGGGGCCCACACCACCCCCTGGCGCGGGCCAGCCTAGGTCGCGCCACCAGGTGGTGTGGTCACCCTGGTCCACCCCTAGCTCTCCCCTCTGGCGTATATTATCCTCCCGAAACCCTAAGACTCGGGCAGCAACCATAGAAAGATTTCGCCGCCTCTGCGGGGCGGAAAACACCGAGACAGAAAGATCTCTCCGGCAGACAGATTTCTGCCAGGGGAATTCCTTCCTAGAGAGGGGAGATCATCGCCATCAACACCATCAACAAGCTAGACTTCATAGGGATTATCATCATCATCATCACCACCACCATCAGCACCCTCATTACCATCTCCATATTGCTGTAACAATTGCGTTGAATCTTGCATAGTTCATACGCGAAACTTTCCTGATGTTGATTACTCTTTGTAGTTGATGCTATTGAGTGAACCATTGAATTATTGTTTATGTTCAGATTGTTATACATCATTATTCCATCTCTGATCATGATCCATATGATGTCTTGTGAGTAGTTCGTTTTGCTCTTGAGGACATGGGAGAAGTCATGTTGTTAGTAGTGGAATTGTGTTGAGAAAGATTCAATAGTTTGATATTTAAGTTGTGGTGTACTTCTTCTAGTGGTGTCATGTGAACGTCGACTACATGACACTTCACCTATATGGGCCTAGGAGAATGCATTGTGTATTTGGCTACTAATCGTAGGGGTTGCCGGAGTGACAGAAACCTAAACCCCCGTTAGGAAACCATTGCACAAGGTACGTAAGGGTCTTAGAGTTTAAAGTTGTGGTTAGCTTTCTACCTTAATTACTTTCTTGTACTTACGGATGTTTGCAAGGGGTATAATCACAATTATTTATTAGTCCTAGGAAGGTCGGTACATTAGCACAGGTTCACCCACACAACATTTAGCAAGCTAAAGAAGATTAATCAACTATATGAAGCGAAAGCACTTGATAGTCTTCCCATGTGTCCTCAAGAAGTTTGGTCATCTTAAGTAATACAACCGGCTTGTCCTTTGCTGCATAAAGGATTGGGCCACTTGCTGCATTTATTCCTACTGTCTTTTATTTACTCGTACTTTGTTTACTTGCTTAATCAAAACCCCCTAAAAATCCGTTTGCTAAGTATTTGCAGAGAATTCCTGATCCATATCACTAGCTAGCACCTTCTGTTCCTCGTTGGGTTCGACACTCTTACTTATCGAAAATACTGCGATACACCCCCTATACTTGTGGGTCATCACCTGCTGAGGGGAAGCCACTGCTGCAGGAATACAACAATTCTAAATAAGCCATTAGGAGCAGAAGATAAAAATTTGCCCTCAATCAAGGATTTATTTCTAATGTTCCACAAGGCACAAGAGATGGCCACAAACGCCATCCACTTCATGCGTTTGGAGAGACCATGTGAAGTCTGAATCAAGGCCAAAAACTGATGGAAGTTAGCGGGCACCCAGTCACACCCAAGAACTTCATGAAAACAGGCCCAAAAGAGAGTGGCCAGGCTACAGGTAAACAAGATGTGATTTTGAGATTCCGGTCTTCGACAGAATGGGCAATGACCATCCCCCGTGCCATTGCGTTTCTGCACTTGATCACCACTAGGAAGGCGCCCTCTCGCCAGTTGCCAAATGAAGTGTTTGATCTTTAGAGGCAACCTAAGCTTCCAGATTTTGTGAAACTCTCAAATCGCAGCACCATCGTGAAGGGCTTTGTACAGCGAGCTAGTGGAGAACTGGCTACAAGGGTCAAGCATCCATGTCATACGATCAGCATCCTAAGAGAGCGAAGCTGCAGACAGGTCATTCGCAAGCTCCAACCACTGCGACTACTCAACTGGGCCAAAGGTGCGTCTGAAACCAGGCCTACCCAGCTCACTATTCAACACATCAGCGACGAGGGTGTTAGGGTTATCACAAATCTCAAACAGAGTCGGGTATCTGTTGGCTAGAGGCTCCTGATGCACCCATCTATCCAGCCAAAACTCGGTGTTGCGACCATTGCCCAACACATGCTTGGCGCCAATGCGGAGCAGGGGCCTAGCTTTCAAAATTCTCTTCCATAATTGGGAGCCACTAAAAGATCTGATGGAGTAGAGCTCGCCCGTCTGCAGGTACTTTTTATTTAGGATATCCAGCCAAAGCCCACCCTGTCCTTTGAAGACCTTCCAAGCCCACTTGGCCATCAGGCACTTGTTCATCAGAGCTGTGTGATGGCCCAAAATATATCGAGCTTGTTGGGGAACCCCAAGAGGAAGGTATGATGAGCACAGCAGCAAGTTTTCCCTCAGTTATGAAACCAAGGTTATCGAACTAATAGGAGCAAGGAGACACCTCCAAGGTGTTGTTGCCAACTTGGAATCCTGCACAACACAACCACAGAACTTTGCCCCCAACTTACAGTGAGGTTGTCAATCTCACCGGTTTTTCTTAAAACAAAGGATTAAACGTATTGTGTGGAAGAAAGTAAAAGCTTGCAGAAAGTAAACAGAAAGCGGTAAACAGTTGTAGATTGATGATAAAATAAAGGACCGGGGTCCATAGTTCACTAGTGGTGGTTCTCCTTAAGATAGATGACATGTTGGGTGAACAAATTACAGCGGGGCAATTGACAAACATCGAGAAAGCATACATGCATATACTAATCATCTTGACTCCTATGAGATTTGATTGCGCATTACAACATTATACATAGATCGTAATCCAACTGCATCTATGACTAATAATCCACCTTCAGGTTATCATCCGAACCCCCTCCAGTATTAAGTTGCAAGCAACACATAATTGCATTACGCATTGCGTGTAAAGTAAATAATACGATTGTTCTATGAACAAAGGATTGTTGTTTTCTCCCTAGTAGCAACAACACATCTAGTACCTTAGAGATTTCTATCACTTCCCCGGATTACTAGAGGCGTGAACCCACTATCGAGCATAAATACTCCCTCTTGGAGTTGCTAGCATCTACTCGGCCAAGATATCTACTAACAACAGAGAGCATGCAAGATCACAAATAACAAAGACATGATAGAATCAATAATCAATCTGAAATAGCATCTCAATATCCATCGGATCCCCACAAACACAACATGTATGATTACAAATAGATGATCTTGATCATGAACGGAGCTCACAAGATCTAAACATGGTAGCACAAAGGAGAAGAACCAACCATCTAGTTACTACATGGACCCGTAGTCCAAGGATGAACTACTCACACATCACACCGGAGGCTTGCATGGTGATGAAGAAGGCCTCTAGGGTGAATTCTCCCCTCCGGCAGGGTGCTAGGAAGAGCTTCAGATCCCTCCCGGTCTAGGGATGGTGATGACAGCGACTACAGACTCTTTCGTGGAATTTTGACCGGGTTCTTAGAGTTTCTGTATAGGAGGCATCTTATAGGCGAAATGGGAGGCCGAGGAGGTGCCCTAGGTGGCCACACCACCCCCTGGCGCGGGTCAGCCTGGTCGCGTGGCCAGGTGGTGTGGCAGCCCTCTGGCCCCTCTCCGTCTCATATTCTGGCTCCGTGTCCCCCTCGGTGAAAAACTGACTTTGGCTTTTGTCCCGTCCAATTCCGAGAATATTCATTTTCTGACTTTCCTGGAACCAAAAACAGCAGAAAACAAGCAGCTAGCACTATGGCATCTTGTTAATAGGTTAGTCCAAGAAAGTGTATAAAAAGTACTCCAAAGTGTGCACAAAACATAAGAAAGTAGATAACAACCAAGCATGGAACATCAAAAATTATGGATACGTTAGCAACGTATCACTGTGTTAGTAAAACCTAGGCCACCATTCTCCTTGGGAGAACACATATGAGCCCACTTAACCATGTGATATTTCTGTTTGTCCTTGTATTTGGCCCAATAGAAGCGAGATCTGACTGAGTCAAAGAAGCCATGGTTTCCATCTTGAAGCAGGTAGAAGCTCATACAATAGTAGGGTAGAACAGAGAGGCAGGTCTGAATGAGGATCCCTCTTCCACCAGACGAGTTAAACCTAGCCTTCCAGGGATAAACTCATTTGGCCACATGAGATTTGAGGGGAGAAAACGCACCCACTGTGAGTTTAGCCATGTCGATAGGAAGGACAAGATAGGTAATTGAGAGAGAGCCCAGCTTACAATTTATCATAAAGGCAGCTCTCATCTGAGCTTCTTCATCAACCCCAAGAACAAAAGCCTCTGATTTGTGGAAGTTAATCTTCAAGCCTGACATGGATTCGAAACAGAGCAGAATGAACTTGAGATTCATGATGTGAGAGATGTCATTGCGGATGAAGATCAGTGTGTCGTCCGCTTACAGAAGGTGAGAAAGCCCCCTGGCACTAAGTGGGAAGAGACACCGTGAATGTGACCAGCAGCACATGCTCCATCTAGCATGGTTTCCAGCGCCTCCACGACATAGTTAAAGAGTGTCGGGGACATCGGATCTCCTTAGCGAACACTATGCGCATTATGGAAGAAGGGGTCGTGCTCCCCATTAATGTTGATTGACGTCTGACCACCCCTAACCAATTGCATAATCCAGCTGACCCACAAAGGATCGAAACCTTTGCGTCTAAGCACCATTTTTAGGAAGTCCTAGTTGACACGGTCAAAGGCCTTTTCAAAGTCGATTTTGAGGATCACCATCTGACAAGGGTTCAACTCATCAATGCCCATTGTTATGGACTTGAGTTTTGGAGAACGAGGGAGCGCTGGAGGCATCAATCGGCTAGAAAACAAGCACATAGGGACGCAAGGTTTACCTAGGTTCAGGCCTCGTAGAGGTCCCTACTCCTGCTTGTCTGCTCTTGGAATTATCGAAGGAATCGAAGATTACAGGGGTGCCCAGATGCAATCTGGCGAGAGTTGTGGAAACTAGGGTTGTGATTGTCCTCCGCACCGCCCCCCTCCTAGCCTTTATATAGATATGCTAGGTCTCAGGTAGCAGGTCGAGTCGATTACAGATTAGGGTTCGCCCTTTGAACTTTCTGTCTTAAGCTTCTTCTTGCCTCGCAAGCAATCGGAGAATCCGTAGGCCACTCGAATTCTTCATCGGGCCTTCGCAATGCCCGTGGGATTCTGTCGTATTTGGACCATATATACCAAACTCGAGTACCTATAGGGTATACCCATGTCAGTAGCCCCCGAGTGTCCAGTGGAATCGTAGATTCGACTGGAGACTTTATGAAGTCTTTCGAGTGCATGTCTGAGCATCTTTTCGAGTGTTCAGTTTGTGTCATAGGGATTGTTGATATATGTGCCTGATTTATCCGATGTATCGGTATCAGTTAACTACCTTAGGGCAAAACAACACAATCTACTCAAACTCGAGTCCCCGGACTCGAATTCGGAAAAGTGTTGGCATAATTCGACTCGGGCCGTGGAGGTCTTACAGGAGTCGAATTTCAGTGTATAAGTGTAAGCACTCGACGCATCCGTCAAGGCATGTTCATCGTACCTGCAGGCACGGATATGTTTCTGGTAGTGCGTAGCAGATGTGTTGCCAGGCCTTATTCAGGTCTTATCTTCACGCTGCAAGCGCGGCATCCGAAATTTTAGTCATCGCGGAGATGATTCGAGTGGCCCAGGAGATGTAATCTCTTTGTAGGGATAATATGAAGCGGAGTCGCCATAGCATTCGAGTGTGGATGTTATCGACACATAGTACGATGTACAAATAATCATAGGGTGCGCGGCTAGCGCTCCCTATGGGAGTAGCCCCTGAGTGCCTATTCGAGACATAGACTCGAGTGGGGACTAAAAACATTTTGCGACTGCTCTTGTCTTTAGTTGCTTGTTTCAGTCAAATGATGCTTCTAGCACTCCTTATGGGAGTAAACCGTAGTTCACAATCGAATCGTTGATTCGAGTGATGGGTTTGTCTTGAATGCTGATACACCTGCATAAAAATTCTTTCGGGTGCGCGGCCAGCGCTCCTATTAGGAGTAGCCCCCGAGTTCTTGGTTGAGTTGAAGACTCGAGCAAGAACTAAAGTAGTCAAAATAATTTTCTGCTGGAATCAATGACGTCAGTGATGACCTCAGTTGCCCGCGTGAGCGGCTTTGACGGGACGTGAAGAGCGGTGGGTCCCACTTTCTAACTTTGATTTGACTGGGCGTGCGTCTCCTCGATTTCCGCGCGTAATGGGAGTAGTGGGGGACGATTCGTGGTTCACCCTCGCCACGTGTCGATGGCAATGTGCACCACGTGTTCAGTAGGGTTTTTGCTGGCCATTGGATGACACCTGCGAGGAGGTTAAGTAGTAGCGCACCTATGGTAATTTCCCCATCTCTCTTCTTGCTCGTGCCTCCTTCGCCATTGTTGTTCTCTCTGCTTCCTTGCACGCTTCCTCTTCGTGGCACTGGAGCAGCTCCGTGTTTTCCCCAGTTACTTTCTTCGCTCGCATCGCCATCGAAAGATGGGCAAGAAGAAGGGAGGCGCCACCGCTGGATCTGCGGCCACCATTGCTACCACCTAGAAGAAGGGCGGCACCACCGCCGTGGGCACCAGTGCTACCGGCGCTAGGAAGAAGAAGGGTGCGGGCACCCGCATCACCAACCGCTCCTGGTGTGCATCTGTCATCAAGTCTTCTGAGCTGCATCTTCTTCATCAAGATGGAGCTCTTCCACCCGCAGATGATGACTCGTGGGTGCCTGGCAATGAGGTAATCCCCCGTCCTCCTCCGAGTTTCCGGGTGATGTTCCTTGCGTTTGTCATTCAAGGTCTCTCTCTTCCCTTGCATCCTTTCTTCAGGGGTCTTCTTTGTTTCAATGGGCTCCAGCTGCACCAGCTGTCCCCAAATTCCATTCTCCACATCTGTTGCATCATCTCTCTTTGCGAGTGCTGGCTCGGAATCGAGCCACACTTTTGCCTCTTCAAGAGGCTTTTCAAGCTCAAACGTCAGTCGACGTCTAGTTTGGTAGTCTATGATGTAGGAGGCTGCGGAATCCATGTCGACTCCTCCGTTGTCTACTTCGACATCAAGCTCACCGTGTATGTCCAAGGGTGGAGAGACAAGTGGTTCTACATCCGCGACCAAAAGGCCGACGGAGAGCACTACGGACTCGCGCCCTGCGACCTCGCGGCAGCTTGTAAGAGGAGGCGTTCCTGGAAGAATGTTGGATGCCTGGCGAGTCTGAGGAAACGGAGGTGCTGTATCAGCGCGTCTGCGACCTTGAAGGCCGCATAGGCAAAGAAGAAGGTGGCGCCTCTCTCATTCGCACGCGGTTGTGCCGATCCAGCCTCTGCAAGCTAGAGTCCATCCTATGTTCCACTGGACCGGTGCTGGCGATGTCACTCGCATATCTGCCGAGGGCATTTCTGCGGGTGAGGTAGATAAGAGGTTGCGACTGGTGACCAAGTATACCGTAAGGAGGATCTCCCTGGCGAGTCAGTCGTGCCTCCTTTCGATGCCAACAATCCTCCGCCAGAGGTAGAGTTTTTTCCGAAGTAGTATTGTATTTGTTCGATTGGTTTCCAAGTGCTTGAATCTGTGTTGTTGTTTCTTCTAAATGCAGGACTAGAAAGTGTCTTCCAATTTTCCTCCTCGACCTGAAGGGGTTATTCCTCGCGAAGTGGAGGAAGAGGACGAGTCAGAATCGACCGTCCCGATTGAAGAAGAGGAGGGGGCCCCCAAGTCCAGTGGCCACGACACTCGCAAGCGCTCCCGCAGTGAGGATTCTGACGATTCTTCGCCGACGATGCCAGAAGGTCCTTCTGCTGCTATAGAGGAGCCAATTCCCGCCGTGCCTATGCGCGACATGGCTCCTCCTTCTCGGAAGAAGCTGCGACTGCCAAAGGAGTCATCGGACGACTCCTTTGACCTCGACAAATTCAATTGGTAAGCTTTTAATGTCCGCAAGTTCGTCTTGCTCTCTTTGATGTTGCTTTTCCTGAAGTGGTGCTGGGCACGTTTCACAGTCAAGCGGCATCGTCGTCTTCTAGCGACGTTGAATTTGTAAAAGAGTCCGGACTCGCAGACTCCAAGGCCAAGGATGTGGCCGAACGGCCTCTTTCTCCTCTAGTGGTGGCCCACTCTGGCGCCAATTCTTCGAGTTCCTCACATGCTGGGGAGCACCAGATGGTTGCCCGGACGACTGCATGACAGTCATCTTTGGAGTCCCTAGAGGAACATGTAAGTGTCATTTTTATTGTTTGGCAGTCAAATTTGTACTTTGGGTTGCCGCTGAGTCTTTGTTTCCCTTTGGTGTAGCTCATTGTGAAGGAAGCTACACGCCTCACGGAGCAAGTTCTTGCTATGGGTCGACAGCACGCCCTGCTAGACAATTGCCACCACGCAGTCGAAGGTTAGCTTTGGATTTTGTTTTTGTCTTTGTGGAAATTTGTCAGCTCAATTGTTGTGATGCCCCGTCTTTTGTAGGTGAGCACAATGAGCTTCTTCGTCGTGTTGCGTCCTTCGAGAAGGGGCTTGCCGCGGCGGCGAAGAATCGCGACGAAGCAGTTGCAGACCTGGAGGAGTCGCGAAAGAGCGAAGAGGATTTGCGCTCTTCCACTGCTAAAAGGGAGAAGTTGTTTGAAGAACAACTTTTCTCCATTGCCAAGGCCCTTTCAGGTAATTTTCAGTTTGATTTGCGTTGCTCCTTGTTTGATGTCATGTTGTTGTGCTAACACCTTGTGTATGCAGATGCCGCCAGCCTGAGCTTTGACGCCCAGTCCATGCGTCGCGCGGATGCGTTGGCTGGCGCCGTTGCTGCAGTCGAGGACCGCAGTGTTTCCCTCTAGGAGACGCTGGGGAAGGCCAAGTATGTGCTCAGCCGCCTCCGTGAGGACCTGACTCCCAAGGCTAGGTTAATCGACAATCTTGACGACCTGGTGGAATCCTTCGCTGGAGGTATTCCCACAGAATTCAGGAACTCCCAGCGGTCTGTCGGCGCCACCATGGCACTCGCGATGGTGCAAGCCCATGGCGTGGAGTTGGATCCCGCCGCGATCTTCGAGGCGATGCCTGTTGACGCCAGAGGCCAGCAGGTAGTATTTGCTCCCTTCGCTAGTAGCTGCGCTAAATATGGGCCTCAGCTTATCGAGACAGTCGCCAAATACTCTGAGAAGCGGTGGCGAGCGAAGGCAGCAAAGACCGCGGCATCTGGGGCTACCACCGGCAAGTCCGTGGCATCAGAGACTGCCACGGATGCGATGAAGCACCCGAAGTCGAAGTCGAAGAAGCAAAATGCTCCCTAGTCTTCATGTGTAATAGCTGTAGCTTAGCCTTTTTTTCTGAACCATGCTTTTGTGGGGTTGTTCCCTTGACATTTTATCAAATTTCAATGCAGTCCTTTGTTTATCGACGTGTGATGAGTATCATTCGCCTCTTGCTTGATTGTACCTAGGGTCCTTCGAGTGGTCCTCATGATTCTCCTCCCTCCAATGAAACCATGGCACAGCCGTGTTCAAATGTGGAGGAATTGTTGTTGCTTTCATGACTGCACGACCGCATTAAGCAATTGGAGCGTGAGTTGCCCATCATCCGTGGTAGCACGGATGTGTGGAAGTTGAAAGCTGAGAAGGCCACCACCCGCGAGAAGTATCTCTTGGAGGAAGTGGCGCGGTTGAATGAGTAGTTCAAATGTTAGCTTTCTGCCTTCTCATCTTTTCTTTTAGACAGTCACGGCGATGCCTTGTCTTCACACTTTGCTCCTTGCTTGGTGTAGTTATTAGCGCTCGCCATCCGCAGGATGAGAATGACCGGGTGGCCATTCGAATGAACAACCTGACCCAGGAGCAGCTGCAGGCGAGTGGGTATTTTTGGGTGGACCACGATCATGCAGTCGTGCTGGCGACCCTGCAGGATCGTTCTTATCGATTGCTCCAATGCTTGAAGAAGGTGCAGTCATGTCTTAGGCACATTTATCGGACGATGTTTCTGCTGGACGTTGTCCCTTCAAGCCTGTTAGCTCTTCTGGCGAAGTTTCAAGATATACGCACGGTACACGAGTGTGTGCGTCAACAACTGGTTGCAGGTGCGAAGGCTGCCTTGTCGTTGGTGCGACTGCATCAGCCAGATGTGGACATAGCGGCCGTTTCTGCTAGGCCGCCACCGCCACCGGAAGGGATGATTTGGAATATGGTGCCAAACTATCAGGTGGTTGATCGGCCGGCGGAGGACATCGTCGACTTCTTTGAAGAGCAAACGAACATTCATCTTCTGCAGCAGTAGCGTAGTTTGTATCCTTCACATAGATGTATGAGTGTTGTAAAGTTTGTATGATTGTGTTGGGTGTATTTAATACCCGTTGAAATCTGAAGAGCTTGCTAGCTTCTGTATTTTTCGAGTGTATTGTACTCTGTAGTTCCTTTTCGTTAGCCTGACTTGCGTTTATCTCAGCACCTTGCCAACCTGTCAGGTGTGTTGCAACTGGGTTGGTGTTTATCAAGGGATCGATTGGTGTTGTGTCAGCTACTCGGGATACTGCGATTTGTTCGTAGAACAAAAGTGTAAAGGGTGGCGCAGCCCCTGAGTGACGAATTTGCAAGAAAATAAGGAAAAAACACAGGGTTTTGGGGCACTTAGCTTTATTTATTTGCAGAATAGTATGAGGTACAATGTGTGGCTAAGTAGCCTGGCTGAATAGCCTTATTTGTAATGTAAAAACGACTAGGGGTAGAAACGACACAGCTGTGCGACGTTCAAGGGGTTGGAGTATGCGACTCCAGTCTCGAAGTCTTTAAGGCGATAGGCGCCACCTGGGATTACTTCTATAATCACTTAAGGTCCTTCCCAAGGGGACTCGAGCTTGAGATACCCTTGTTGCTTCAGTCACAGGACCAGGTCTCCTTCGACGAAGGATCTGGGGCGTAGCCTTCTGCTGTGGTAGTTGCGGAGGCTTTGTTGGTAGATCGTTGATCTCTCCACTGCTATCTCACATGCCTCGTCGAGGAGGTCGACAAAGTCTTCGAGTGCAAGGGTTGACTCCTGCTCGCTGTATGCGACCACCCGTGGGGCTTTGTAGCGTACTTCTGCGGGTAGCACTGCTTCAGCGCCGTGCACCATAAAGAACGGAGTGTATCCTGTGGTGTTGTTTGGAGTGGTGCGCAGGCTCCATAGTACGGATTGCAGCTCGTCTGGTCAGCATCCAGTGGCTTGTTCTAGTGGCCAGAGGAGTCGCTTCTTGATTCCACTGTAGACGAGGCCGTTGGCCTTTTCGACTTGACCGTTGGTCTACGGGTGAGCCATCGAGGCGTAGCTTATGTTGATTCCCAGGCTTTCGCAGAACTCCTGGAACTCCTTGAAGGTGAAGTTTGTCCCATTGTCCGTGATGATGCTATGTGGCACTCCAAAGCGATAGACAATGGACTCGAAGAACTTGACAGCGCTGACCCCTGATTGATTCGTCACCAGCATGGCCTCGATCCATTTGGTGAATTTGTCGACCGTGACTAAGAGGTAGACGTAACCTCCTCGTGAGGATTTTGGGAGCTTGCCGACCATGTCGAGTCCCCATTGTGCGAAGGGCCAAGATAATGGTATTGGCCTGTGTTCCGCGCTAGGTGCGTGTGGTTTGTCCGCGAATCGCTGGCAAGCATTGCAGCATTGGACGATGTCCTTGGCATCATGCATGGCCGTGGGCCAGTAGATTCTAGCTCGTAGAGCTTTGGCGACGAGGTCCCGACTGCCAGCGTGATGTCCGCAGGTGCCTTTGTGTATGTCGAGGAGGACGGCCCTTCCGTCCCTGTTGGAGACGCACCGTTGAAGTACTCCTATGATGCTGTGCTTGTACAGTTCACCGTTGATGAGGGCGAATGCCTTGGATCATCGTGCGATGTGTCGCGCATTAGTCGGGTCATCTAGCAGCCTCTTTCTGAGTAGATATGTGATGTAGGGTTGTGTCCAAGATGGATCTATCATCATGACGCCCATTGGCCCTTCGAGTCATGTATCGAGCTCCATGTCGTCGAGTGTCATTGGCTCATTGGGCGGCGTAGCCCTCGAGTCCGTTGGCGTGCTTGCTTTCTTCTCTGGAGCTTTGGGCTTGATGGAGCGCTCGCAGATGCGCTCGAGGAATACCCCAGGTGGTATGGGGGCGTAGGTGGAGCCAATAATGGTGAGTGTATCCGCCTCTTCATTGCTTTCACGGCCCACGTGCCGCAGCTCGCAGCCATCAAAGTCTCCCTTGAGTGTGTCATAGAGATCACGATAGGCGATCATGTTGTCTCTCAGTGCGTCGCACTCGTGCATTGTTTGGTTTACCACCAGCTTGGAGTCGCCATAGATGATGAGCCTCTTGGCGCCGCAGGCTTTCGCCATCCGCATCCCATGGATTAAGGCCTCGTACTCAGCTTCATTATTTGAGGCAGTGAACTGCATTTGCAGAATGTATTTCATCTTGTCTCCTTAGGGTGATGTCAGTATGACACCTGCACCAGCTCCGTCCTTTCGGTTGGATCCGTCGAAGTGCATTGTCCAAAGATAGGACATATCTGGCTTGTCGGGGAGCTGGTTCTCCATCCAGTGCATGAGAAAGTTCAGGAGAACTTGCGACTTGATCGCGTCGCGCTTCTCATATGTGATGTCTCGTAAAGATAGTTCAATTCCCCAGAGCGCGACTCGTCCGATGGCGTCGGGATTATTGAGTATATGCCCGAGCGGGGCATCGTTTACCACCACGATTGGGTGCTCCTGGAAGTAGTGGTGCAGTCGCCTGGCTGTCATGAAGATGCCATATGCTAGCTTCTGGTAGTATGGGTACTGCTGCTTTGTTGGTGTGAGCACCTAGCTGAGGTAGTATACTGGGCGCTGGACCCCGTGGACCTTATTTTCTTCAGCTCGTTCCACCACGAGAACCGTGCTGACCACCTGGTGGGTAGCGGAGATGTAGAGCAGCAACGGTTCCTTTTCGCGAGGCGTCACCAGTACTGGCGAGGTGGATAGTAGACGCTTGAGATCTTCGAATGCTTCTTGCGCTTCGTCTGTCCACTCGAACTTGTCAGCTTTGTGGAGAAGTTGGTAGAAGGGTAGTGCCTTTTTGCCCATTCGACTGATGAATCGACTAAGCGCCGCGATTCGCCCAGCCAACTGTTGGACGCCTCTTATGTTCTTCGGCTTCTCCATGGCTAGTATGGCCTTTATTTTGTTCGGGTTTGCCTCGATCCCTCTCGCAGAGATGAGATACCCGAGTAATTACCTGAATGGCACGCCGAAGGCGCATTTGTTTGGATTGAGCTTGATCCGGTAGCGGTCGAGGTTAGCGAAGGTCTCGCAGAGATCGTCGATTAATGTGGCTTCCTCTTTGGTTTTGATGACGATGTCGTCAACATAGACTTGGATATTGCGACCAAGTTGGTTTTTGAGGCAAGCCTGCATGCAACGCTGATAGGTGGCTCCTGCGTTTTTAGCCCGAAGGGCATCGTGTTGTAGCAGAACACACCAAAAGGCGTTGCAAACACTATTTTCTCCTGGTCTTCCTCCTTCATTCGAATATGATTGTAGCCTGAGTAGGCGTCGAGGAAGCAGAGGCGCTCACATCCCGCGGTGGAGTCGATGATTTGGTCGATTCGTGGCAACGGGAAGTGATCCTTTGGGCAGTGCTTATTTAGGGAGGTGAAGTCCATGCACATCCGCAGGATATCCGTGCCTTTTTTTGGCACAAGCACTATATTAGCGACCATGTGCTTTCCTTGATCTCGCGTATGAAGTTTGCATTGAGGAGTCTGTTGATCTCCATTCCGACTGCTTTTTCTCTTGGTTCAGACAGTCGTCGTATTGTCTGCTTGACTGGCCTTGCATCTGGATTCACATTGAGTGAGTACTCGGCGAATTCCCTGGGAACTCTTGGCATGTCCGCTGGACACCAGCCAAAAATTTCCCAGTGCTCAAGGAGGAATTCGATGAGCGTGAGTTCCTATGCGGGACTCAAGTTGTTGGCGATGAGGGTCATCTTGGTCGGGTCCATTGGGTGGACCTAGACTTTCTTTGTGTGCACCGATGAGTCGAAGGACAGGTCGGGTGAACTTGGCCTGCTCAGGGGAGGCAGACTGTTGTCTATCGACTCCTTCAATCTTGCGAGTTCCTCCTGCATGCCAAAGGACTAGGAGATTCTGTTGAATTCTCTATCGCAGCTGTCGGACCTCTTGAAGCTTCCATTGATTGTGATGACGCCGTTTGGACCTGGCATTTTCATCTGCAGGTAGGCGTAATGTGGCACTGCCATGAACCTTGCGAACACGACACGTCCGAGGATGCAGTGGTATTGTGAGGGCCAGTCGACAACTTCAAAGTCGATGGGCTCTCGCCGAAAGTTTTGCAGCATGCCGAAGATGACATCAAGGTTGATTTTTCCCAGGGATATATGCCCTTCCCTAGGACGATGCCGTGGAACGTCGTGTCTGAAACTTCCAGACAAGTCAGAGGGATCCTCATCGCACGCAAGGTACTCACGAACATGAAGTTGATGCCGCTCTCGCCGTCCATGAAGACGCGACTCATGTCAAAGCCCCCGATCTGCGCCTCGAGTACGAGGGGACAGTGGCCTGGATGAGGAACTTGGCGCGGGTGGTCGCGCTTGTCGAAGGTGATGGAGGACTCGCTTCCACTGAGGTACTCAGTGGTGGAGGGTGGGGAGTTTATCGCCAAATTGACTGGTGAGTGATGGCCTTCTGCACCCGATTTGAGGGACGCCCTTTTTGGATCATCCCTATGTTGCCCATGGCTCGTGGGTATGGCTCGCCTCCATGATGCTGGAACAGCACGGCCGCGGGTGGTGGTCCGAGCGGTGGTGGAGGAGCTCCATGTGCCACAGCGCCTGGGGCAGCTCCATAGCCCCTGTTGATCATGTCGCGATTCATCTGAGCCAGGCCCTCGTGGAGTTTGAGGAACTCGTGGCAATCCTTGAGAAGGTGGCTGGATTTTTCTTGCCGCCGTGCTTGTCGATGTAGAAGTGCACGTTGCATGGTCAGGACAGTTTGTCCTGGTGGATGTTGCGAGTGCCTCTTCGTGAGTGTGGCGTTGCCACACATGCATGGTTTGCCCACCATCGCGGTATCCACCACTGCGATATCCGCTGTTGCGGTTGTCGTCGCATTTGTCGGTGTAGCCGGTTGCGACTATATTGACTTTGTCACGGTCCTCGTAGACACGCATTTGACGTTTGCCTCGGCGGTCGCGTTTGCGCCCAAGGTCGTCATCATCGTCGGAGTAGGTGCGGTTTTTCACTGAGTCTTCTCCATCCGCCCACCGATTCGCGATTTCCATCAGGTGGTCGATCGTTTTGGGTTTCGAGCAGCCCAACTCCTCCCTGAGCTCTATACGACAAACGCCACCGTTGAACGTGTCGATTGCGCGGTCCTCCGAGATGTTTTCTGTGGAGTTCTTGATGATGGACCACCTCTGGATGTACGAGCGCAGCGACTCGCCAGACCTTTGCTTGCAGCTTTTCAGTTCTTCGATTGATGCGGGCCTTTTGTAAGTGCCCTTGAAGTTGTGCATGAAGCTGTAGACCAGCTCTTCCCAGCTGCGAATGGATCCGCGTAGGAGGTTGTTGAGCCATGCGCGAGCGGCACCCTGTAGTTGCAGCTATAGGCATTGCATGGTCGTGCTTCGACTCCCGCCGTGCAGCCTAACGGAGGAGATGTGGTCCTCCAACCAGATTTTCGACTCCTACAGGCCGTCAAATTTTGGGTTCTCCGACGGGAGTTTGAACCCCTTAGGCATTCGCTTTTGCCTGATGGCCCTACTAAAGCATCTGGCGCCGCAGAGCTTAGTCTCGTCTTCTTCCAAGTCAGTCGAACAAGCACGCCTTGCCCACATCTTGTCGACCTTGCGCTGCGTGATGTCATCACGCGCGTCGTAATCACGGTCATGCCGCCGTGAGCGACGTCGTCATGATAGGTCATGATTATCGTCACTGGAGGAGTACGAGTAGTATTATTTGTCCAGAGCCTTGCTTTTCTTCGCCTCTGGTGTTAGTTCTTTGTCGAGGGCGGCCTCGATTAGCCCTAGGCACACGATCGTAGATCGGTGCATGGCAGCTTGCGGGTCTCCAACCGGTGGCTAGTTGTTGAGGAGGTACATGGTGGCCGCTGTCACCACAGCTTACGGCGTCTTCGGGAGCACGTTGCCCCGTGTATCCACCATCATAGAGCTGAAGTCGAGGACTTTCGTGGCTTCTAAGCTTTCTTGCTCGGTGAGGTGGTCCAGTCGAGATCGCCTATTGTTGGCCACGTACTCGTTGCCTTTGGAGGAGGATCCTCTGTGGGAGGAGAGCCCAGCTCGTCGAAGACTCGACTCATCCGCTGCCTTTCTGCGTGCCTTGAGTTGCGCGATCACCTGCTACTGGCGCTTGAATTCCTCCTTCAGCAGCCAATGATAGCCCATCAGCATATCCTGTGAGGTGTTGGGGGTAGAGGATTGCCCCATAGAGCTTCTCGACAGCGAGCCCACTCATTGTCATTGAGCTTGATCAGCATGCGCTCTCCGGTGTTCTCATTCGCCGTGAGCGACGGTTCTCCTGCTGTCCCGTTATTGGTGGGCGCGCCATTGGTGGGACCACTGTTGGGTGTACTTCCATTAGGTATACCGCCGCTGGGCGGTCCGGTGCCAAATCCGGTGCCGACATTTTCGCGATTGACGCTGGTATCACCCGCGTTGATGACGGCGCACATGAAGTGATTGGGGAAGCTGTTGATCCCACAACTTTCAGATCCGGAGCCGTAGGCTCCATCTTCTGTGGCTAGGTCACCCAGATTGGATCCGCGACTGTTGTCGCTATCTGTGCTCCCAGTTGTTGCCGAGGCGTTAAGCTTGCTGAGGGTGCCGATTGGTGGCGGGAGCCACGATGCGGGAGAAATCGCGGGTGCCGTCGGCTGGTCAGGCATGCGAAGCGTGCCCAGTTGACCGACCTGGAAGCGGAAGCTCCCAATCGTCAGGCTGATCCCATCACCCACAGACTCGACAGCCGGGCGAGTGGTCGGTGTATGGACGGTGAAGTCGAAAGCACCGAAGAGCTGGCGAATCTCCTTTGTTGCAAAATTGTAGATCGTGGTTGACAGGGCCGAAGAAGCTGCGACATCAGCACTCCCAATTCCCACAGACGGCGCCAATTGACGAGGGTTCAACTCATCAATGCCCATTGTTATGGACTTGGGTTTTGGAGAAGCAGGGAGCGCTGGAGGCATCAATCAACTAGCAAACAAACACACACGGACACAAGGTTTACCAAGGTTTATGCCTCGTAGAGGTCCCTACTCCTGCTTGTCTGCTCTTGGAATTATCGAAGGAATCAAAGATTACAGGGGTGCGTAGATGCAATCTAGCGAGAGTTGTGGAAACTAGGGTTGTGATTGTGCTCCTCGCCGCCCCTCCTAGCCTTTATATAGATAGGCTAGGTCTCAGGTAGTAGGTCGAGTCGGTTACAGATTAGGGTTCGCCCTTTGAACTTTCTATCTTAAGCTTCTTCTTGCCTCGCAAGCAATCGGAGAGTCCATGGGCCACAAGAATTCTTCATCGTGCCTTGGCAACACTATGGGCTTTTGCCATATCTAGACCATATATACCAAACTCGAGTACCTATAGTGTATACCCATGTCACCATCTGTTCCTTAGAGTGCTTTGCTTTGTCCAGGATTTCATGGGGGACAGCAACACCATCCATAATGTTTTGGCCCTTAATGAACACTGTCTGGTTGGGGTGGATTGATTTATAGGTCACTTGGGAGAGGCGAGAGGCAAAAAGTTTAGCTAGGAACTTGAAGCTGACATTAATGAGGGCAATTGGACGAAACTGAGAGATCAACTTAGCCCCCTGCACCTTCGGAATCAGAGATAGCACACCGCAATTCAGACGCTTCAGACAATTCAATCCCCTAGCAAAGGAGTCCAGGAGGAGGAAGAGTTGTTGTTTGACGAGAAGCCAAAAGAATTTGTAGAAGAACACGGGGATCCCATCTGGTCTAGGGGCAGTGTCAGACTTTGTATCATTAACAGCCACCTCTAGTTCCTGCAGAGAGAAGGGCCTGGTGAGCCAGTTGTTGTCCTCCTCATCAATCTGCGAGTTGGCCCATGTCGAGGGGGAGATGGAGGCCCCTCCTCTAGATTTCGAGCCCAATAGCTCCTTGTAGAATCCATAGATGTGGTCCTTGATTGCCTTGGGGTCAGAGAGCAGGTTGACACCTTCTTTAAGAGCCAGGATGCTACATCTACGTCTTCTGCCATTGGCAACCACGTGAAAAAAGGTCGTGTTGGCATCACCTTCCAGAAGCCACTGTTGTCTGGCCCGCTGATACCAATAAGCCTCCTCACAACTAAGTATAAACAACATCTCTTGCTCCATATTGTATCGCAAAGACCAATTCTGATCTAAGAAGCCCACTAAGTCAACTAGCTCGTCGAGGGAGGCAATGTATTTGGACATAATGGTCTTTTTCAGACGAAGAGCACAGTTAAGGTTGGCTCCCCAGCCTCTGAGATCCCTCTGAGGCCCCGTACACACTTCTGCCACAGATCCACCTGATCACAAATCGAGCCATAAGTATGTGGGGGGTTTTGAGCGCATTTGTCCAGGCATTGCTGACAATCTGGTGGAACTTTGGGAACAACATCCACTGCTTCTCAAAGAAGAACCTCAGAGTCTTCATGATGGATCCCTCACCAGAATCAAGGACAAGGGGCAGTGATCCGAGCCTAGACAGAGATTGTATTGAAGGGTGCAGAGAGGAAATTTTGCCTCCCACTCTGGCAAGACAAGGACTCTATCCAGAACACTTCTAGTAGGCTGAATCTGATTATTTGTCCATGTGAATTTGGCCCCTGTCATCTAATCTCTCTAAGCACGAGGTTGGCAATCCAGTCATTGAATAGGTCGGCAAGGTTTTGATCACAATTGTTGTTGCTATTCTCGTGTGCCGCCCTGATTAGGTTGAAATCACCAGCTACCACCACTAGCACATCACAACAGGAGATCTTCGCTTGCAATTCCCGTAGGAAGTTAGGAGAGGAGGCGTGGTTTGCTGGGTCATACACAACAATGGCCTCCCACTGAAAGCCACTAGAGCATAGTAACAGCTTCAGACTCGCAAAGAACCGACCAGAATCAATTTCCCCAACTTCGAATGTATCGGAGTTGGCACCAATCAGGATACCCCTGGAGTGGCCCACTACCGGAACCCAGTGCCAGACAAACGGAAGCCCACCAACGATGGCCCTAAGCTTCGGGTCAGAGAAGTCAGGCCTAAATGTTTCTTGAAGCCATATGATGTCAATACAACATTTCTAAGGAATTGTAGCAGTTGTCGTCTCCTGTCACGGCGCCCGAAGCCGCTGATGTTCCAAATGAAGAACATCATTGTTTCCTGGAGGATAGGGTCCTCTTCCCATTAGTTTTGACTGAGATGGCACCCACTATGCCCATTTGCTAATTTTGATCTTGTAGTAACACCCTTTGAAGCAGAAACAGCAAGGGCAACTTCTTCTGCGAGCTTAGCCTTGGCCACCTCCACACGAGTACAAGCCAACTCCCTACTCGCCGCCACAGCAGCCAAGTCAGCCTGGACTGTTTCCTGGGCACAAAGGGCCTAAACTTGAGCTACCGGAGACCCCTTCTCCGACAGGAAAACAATGTGTGCATCCTTGGCGACTTTGAGAAAATGAGAAACAGGAGCACGAGAGAGAAGGCAGAAGGAGGAGATGGCCTTACCCGTGTCATTTTTTGGAGGCAGTCAGTTTCATGGTGCACTCCATCATGTTGGCCTTATGAGCAGCTCGGAGGCTGGGGCGGTTGGAGGAGCCCAGCACCGGGTCCTTGCATGTGTCACGCTTCTTGGTTCTGTTCTTCGAGCTATGAGTGGTTTCTTCAGTCAGCGCCTAAAATGCTTTGAGGCATTCCTCCGTAGACATCAAATTCTCCACAAAGTCTTCTTTAGGCATAGAGCTGGCCACCCCGGAGCAGGGGATAAGGGATACAGGGGCAACAAACGAAGCATCAGTAGGACCAGAGATCAGGTCACACGCAGGGACAAAAGGGGCCACCGAGGAGATGCCCGCGTCCCTCTTATCTTGCGCCGACAAGCGGTGCTCTTTTCTAGAAGATTTCCAGGTTGAGGAAGCAGAAGAGTCCGAGGCCGGAGAGAGCTCATCATTTAGTAAGTTGGAGTTGGGGTTGGAGACTTCAGATCTTGCATTGGCCAGTTCCACCGGCGGCACATACATTGTTGGCAAACCAGGCAGAGGCGAGGGAGAATCACGAGAAGCTTCCAGCAGAAGGGCTTCAGCTGCCAGGAGATCGCGGAAGGAATCCCATCCAGGAAGTTCGAGCTGTATTGGTTCACAGGGAGGGAGATTTGAACATGGGCTTCTTTGCGTTGCATGTGAGGCACATCAACAAGGGGCAGGGCACGCAGGAGGGCCAGCTAAGGGGTCTAGGCAGCGTGTTGCCTACCGTTGCTAGATCCATTGTGCTGGGACTGGGCAGGAGGGGGTTCAACTCAGGTTCTCTTTGGGTTGTGGTCTTCCTCCGAGAAGCTACACGCAGATTCCTCAGTTTCATTTTCGTTAGGGTCGTGGGGAGGCGGAGGAGGAGAAGCTGAGGGGCCGGGGCCAAGCTGTCCCCCGAAGCCGAGGTCGGGCTCGATGATCAGCACGAAACCCACCTTCTTCTTGTACATATAAAAATCGACCACGAATTTTTCTTGAGTCCCAGCACCAGATCTTAGCTCTGATCCATTCTTCTTTGATCACTATGAGTTCATCGACCACCACCACTTGGCCAACCATAGTGAGAATCTCTCTGATCATGTCGTCATTGCGCATTTTGTCGGGGACACCTTTAGCCTTGATCCACATTACTTGCAGCCAGGTGGCAGCCTCCGGATCGACCATAGGAGCGCCCGCCTTGATCTCGACATCATCAGGGAGAGGGAGAACAGTATTGGGTCTAGCAATACGGAGGCTCTCAGCAGAGGGAAACACCACTAAAAATGTAGAGGCCATAATCTATATAACTTTTCAATCCCAGGATTCATCGAAGTCCTTCAGCGCTGCCTGAATGGATCTGGTGTTGGGCATCCCTTTTAGAACCGTTAGCGTAGCAGCATTGGGTGGCAGCACTAGCTCTTCTTCTGGACCGCCTTCCAGATAATAGAATCCCTGATCAGCCAATCCGAAGCCATACATCTTGAGCTCAGGGAGACAGATGTTGTTTGGGCACTTCGAGGTGATGTGACCTCCTTGCTTGCAAATAAAGCACTTGGCTTCCCTGATGTAGAGGGATTGGTAATGAACTTTTTCGCCGCAGTTGAAGCAGACCACATCGGCGGCAGAGCCACCACCACCAGCAGCAGCTCTGGGATGGGGGCAGGGAGGGAGTTGTTGCCTGGGGAAGTCACCTGCTCCCGAACCCCCACTGGGTCGGTCGCTAGAGTAGGAGGGATGTTGACGCTGAGAAGGAGGCGGCGGGGCGTCAGTGGAGGCAGTGGGCTTCGTGGGTCACGGTATCTAGGCGGTGGAGATGGAGCTCTTCTACGGTCACCACCACGCCAGGAGGAATCGAGCTTGTGGCACGGATCCACCTCCATGCGGCGGTCCTCTTCACGGCGTCGTTCGGCATCACGGCGCAGATCCTCGTCCCGATGGCGGTCCTCCTCCTGCCGACAGTTAATGGCGTCGTCTTCACGCCAAACACGGGGCCGCTTGCCCCGAGCACGGTCGTCGAGCTCCCGGTCCCGGCACTCACGATCCATCGGGGAGCGGGGGAGGCGGTAGAAGCGGATGGGGGAGGAAGCAGCACGACGAATGTCTCTATGAGCGGCTGGGAACCCTAAATCTGTGGTGAGTGCCCCAACTAGCACCCACCACCACCTTTTAACCTGCACACGAGGTTGGGTGGACACGGGAGCGGGCCGTGGGCCGGTCACGGGGTCGAAGGAAGCACTTGGGCTCATGCGCAATTGGTGGGCCAGGTCCAGAAGGGCGAAGCCGAAGGAAGGATCACGGGCGGGGAGGGAACTGGGGACAGGAGTGGGCCAAGCAACCACCATGGCCCAACTGGCCGACATGGAGGACAGCCCAAGACCCAACTGGTCAGTTGGGTCCTCAAGGAGTGTCCCACGATCTGGAAACCCCAGCGCAGGGAAGGCTTCCAGGCTGTGGAGCAGCAGCGGAGGAGCGGGGCTCGCCGGACCCGCAGGAGAGGAGGAGGGATGTGGCGGCAAAGAGGGGACTGGGGGCGCGGGCGGCGAAGCAGGAAGAGTTGCGGTTGGGGAGGGGGCATCCAGGAGCTCCACCGGCAGGCACTGATCAAGATCCGCAAAGGCAGCGAAAGAGTTGCTGGAGGATTGACCCACAGTCGATCCTCCCACCAGATTCACCGTCGCCCTATGGCAGAAAGACGGGGAGGCCTGGGAAATGACCGCCGACGAACCCTGGAAGCGCGACCCACGCCCTCCAGGCGCGAAGCGATGGCGAGGGCCCGGATCTTTCGGAGAACAAGCCGCCAGCGCCGAAAGAACAAAATCTTCAACTGTAGGACGAGTCGACAGAGCACGGGGGCCATGGCGAGGCGGAGGACGGGGCGGCACCAGATCTGAGGACAAGGTTCTCCCCACTGGAACCGCCTCACCATCAGAGTTGTCCTCGTCTAACTGGCGCCAGAACTTGCTGAGGGGAGGAGCAGCAGACAGAGGAGGGGCAGGGGCCAGATCCACATGGAGCGGCGTCAGCGACGAGAAAATCCCCGCGACACACCCACCGTGCGTCGCAGAGAGGAGGGCGGAGGAGGCGAGGACGCACCAGCAGCGACGGGGAGAGGAGAAAGGAGGGGGCTTGGCGCCGGCCCACCCACTGTGGGGCGCGGCGAGGAGGGAGAAGGGCTCGACGGAGGGCTTGGTGGCGGTGGGGCTGCAGCGGCGTCGCCCCTGACGTCGCGGGAGCGGGGGAAGCGAACCGTTAGACACATCCTCGTATTTGGTGTCTTAATCGTCTGTTCAGATTGCTTCTCTGCTGCATACACACGAGAGAGTGATCACATCGGCGACAGACAGATGCAAATTAAGTGATGATCGGCAACACCGCAACAGCAGCCAAGGAAAAGAAATAACGATGGAGATGTCCACACTTAATTTATTAGCTCACCAAGCAGAAGCAAATACTAGTACTATATAATTGATGGATGCATACAGAGCGGCAACAGCGTTTATGCATCCTCAGGGATCACCTCCAGACGTATGTCGGTGGCAAAAGCTTTGCAGAAAGCAGCCTTTAGCGTGTCGGACATTCTGTTCTGGAAGTCGTAGTCGTCGACGGCCTCGACCTTGACGTAGCCATGGGCCTCGTACTCCTTGCGGACCCTCGCCTGGTACTCGGCGCGCTCCAGCCCGTATGCTTTGCTCCAGGCGTGGACAGCTTCCTGTCTGTGAATGTGAATCTTTTTATCCTCCTTGTCCTCTGCTGCCTCTGTTATTTCTACAACATCCCTTGACAAGATATAGTCGACCCGTTCTTTTGACATCATGACGAACAACTTCTCGTCGCTGAGGGCGGCGACGTAGTCGTAGGGCTTCTCTGCCTCTCTTGTTTCGACGGCCGCCGGCTCCGCCTCGCCAACCTTCTTTCCCGTCCAACAGCTGGCCGCCGGCTCCACCGCCATACTGTTGGTGAACGACCCCTCTTTGCCAGCCATCAGGAAGGGCCTGGAGATTTGAGGCGGAAGGAAGGATCTCGCAAGGTCGAAAACCAATCTGGAAACAAGAAATCAACAGGATTGATCGGGCGCGCGGAGTGACAAAGAATTGCTAGAGCAGGAAGACGAACCCACGTAGCTGCCGGCTGCCGGCGCGCAAGTCTGATGGATGGAGATGCCCCACTCAATGGATCAAGCACCGCAGGTACGCGGGGTTTTATATTGCCCCGGCTGGTTGCTAAACGGAAAGCTTGTAATGTGCTGTGCAGGAACTAAATGAGTGCGCAGTTTGCGTGAGTGAAATTGGCAGCAAGAGATCTTCTATCCTTCTTGACATCGATCTCGTTCAAATTTTCATATAGTATGGGGTTTGGGATTTATGATTAGGATACTCTGCAGATTTGGAGCGTCATTAATTTGCTAATCAGGCGGGATTGTGATTAATAATTTCAGAATTCTCTTCTATATATTTTAGGAAACAAATTCCGGATTTGCAAGACTCAGCGTTGGGATCTATCGCAATTGCTCCTTGCTACTCCCTGCGTTCGCAAATATAAGAGCAACTCCACTGGTAGCTAGAAAACCTCTGCTTTCTTTCGCCGCGAGAGCCGCACCGCGCGTCCGTTGATCTTCCCATGCGCGCCAGAATCTTTCATCCCCCCGCGCCCCCCACCGGCAGAAGCTCCGGGTACCGCGGCGTACGCGCGCCCGACCAGCAACTACTACGCGGAGATCCGGTTCGGCGACGAGCGGATCGACCATGGCACCTTCGAGACCGAACACGAGGCCGCGCGCGCCTACGACGCCGTGACGTGGCGGCTCGGACGCCCGCGCGCGTCGATGAACTTCCAGGACATCTGGACGTGCGAGTAGGCGCGAGACGCGCCGCCGCCTCGCCTCCTGACAGAAGATGAGCACCGCCTAGCCGAGCGCGATGAGCGCCGCCTGGCAGGAGTGGTGCCAGCATTTTCCCGGAGATGTCGAAGCGCAGCGCAAGCACGACGTCGAGCAGGCCGCGAACAAGGCGGCGGTGAGGGCGGCGAAGCACGGGAACCGTCTCGAGCGTCGGGCGGACAAGGCGCAAAGGCGCACCTTCATCAATGCGCAGATGACCGGGCCGACAACCATCACCGAAGACGATCCCCGCTGAGGGGACTATTGGTCGTCGACGCCGGTGTCCGACACAACACCGGCACTATCCGATGATGACTTCAACTAGGACTAGGTTCTAGTAGTAGTTTCTAGTAATTTCTAGTTTTATCCTATTCTATGTAATGTATTTTCGTATAATTTATAGATCTATTTTCGGTCATGTTTGTTGCAAATCTTGTTTGCCTGTGCTCCAATTTAGCATGCATGTTCGGGAGGCTTGTGCTGCAAATTTAGCGCCCATGTTTAGCGTCTCTGCCGGAGGAGATTCGCGCGCGGCGCGCTATACCCGGATCGCACGCGCTGCATATATATTTTAGCGCGCCGAAATATACAGCAGCTGTTGGAGTTGCTCTAAGATATTTTAGCTTTGTGAAATGAATGTATCTAGACGCATTTTAGTTTATAGATTCACCGAATTTTTACGAAACTATATACTAAAAAGATATCTACATACATTTAATTCACAAAAATAAACCGTCTTATATTTCTGAACGGAGTGAATACCTAATTAGAGTTCAAAAGAAAGGTAATAAGAACCTAAATCTAAGTCCGCGGGGCAAGCTCTGTTCTCTCATAGCTGAGTTTAAGCTATACACCGCCTTGCAATCCTCTTTGTTAGGAAGCTAGAGTTCCGTCTCCAATGCCAATTAAATTAGCATCCAATATATGGTATCCAAGGATACCTTGATCTTTGTCGTGTCTTAGATTTTGACACCGAATGATTTTTTTTTAGTTTGGTCAAGATGCAACATCACTTGATTGGCGAGCTAGACGAATATAATTACACAGGAAGACACGGCTTTTTACCTCGGTTCAGACCGTGATGTGCAGGTTTCTACGTCATGCAGTTGTCTACTATGTGGTGGTTGATCACACGGTTACACAGTTTTTTTCCAGGGAAGAACTGACTGAGTTCTTCCCTTCTAAGTCTTCTCTCTCGATCGACCGACTTGGGCCTCCTTTTATAGACAAGGGGACACTCCAAGGGTCGATCATCACGCGGCGGTGCGTCGCGTGACAACGTGACAGGACATCCTAGCCGCGTGGCCTACCGCATCTAGGCTTGCATAGGGTCATGCTGAAATCTGTCATGTCAATCTGACTCATGTCTAGGCGAGCTGCTCCTCGGACTTATTTTCGTCCCGCAAAAGCTTCGCCGGGATCTCGGGTGCCCCTGCGAGGGCTTCTCGGTCCCGGGGCCACGGCCCACTCGTAGGATCCGGGGTACCCCTGGTTCCAAGGAGACGATGTTAGCACCCGAGCGCCTCGGCCAAGATAGGTTTGGTTGGGGCCGCGTCCTTATCCTTGGTGGGCCCGAGACCCTTATCATAACTTTATCATGACTTCACTACTCCTAAGGTGTTGCGTCTGTCTTGAAATGCGCAAACGGGCAGACCCGCCTTTCGCCAGTTGTTCTTGGGATGACCGACAGTAATTGTGAGGTAGGGGTGGGTGGATAGATTACCTAGGCCTAGGCCTATAAAGAAACGGTGTCATCTGCCCCTCCTTATTCCTCACAAGTTTCCATGTCATTCTTCCTCCTCTCCTTGGACCTCGACTCAGAGCACCTTGATAGTGAGCCATGGGTTCAAGGAGTTTTTGTCTAGGAGTTGATCTGGAGCTCAGGGGCACAGGAGACCCTCGAGAGATCGACTTCCACCCACCGTAAACCAGAACAAACTTCTTGCTTTGAAGCTTCATGTTGGTGACGAGCGTCATGAGAACGGGGATACCAAGTCCCCCTGCTCAGAGGAGGCATCGGCTATGGGGAGATGCCCATCTACAACTGCTTCCTCAAGATAGGGTTGGTTCCCCCTTCTCCGATTTCTTCGTGGAACTGATGACTGCATATGGCTTTTCTCTGGTCCGATCCACCCCAACGCTCTACTGGCGTTGGCCGCCTTCGAGCATCTGTGTGAAGGATTTATTGGAGTGATTCCCTCAGTGGCCTTGTTTCTCCACTACTTTACCCCTCGGGTTAACAAGAAGTCGAGGATAGCTGGGGGGCATCACCTTTTGCCTTCAGAACAATATATAGAAGAAGTACCTCCAGGGAAAGTTTAAATACAAGTGGGAGGAGTGGCGCAGCGAGCACTGTGTAGTGCAAGTAGAGAGCCCCTTCCCTTGGATGTCCTACCCTCAAGAGGTTTCACACCCTCTCCCTAGGTGGGGGAGGCTGAGCACTCAAGACGCAATCCTGAAACCTGTGATTGATAGGATCTAGCTTGTCGCACCGTCGCAGAGGCGGTCTCGGCCGTCTGGGGCGTACCAGGGTCCAATGACCCGATCTGTCTTCATCCCGGGAAAGATGGAGATCTGACCCGGGAAGAGTATGCTAAGTTGATGAAGGAGCTTATCTTCTCGGTAGCCACGGGAGGATGACTAAAAGGGCTTGTTCCACTATTCTTCGACAAACGCTGGGACGAAATTATCACCCGGCTACCACCTTGCAATGCCAAGGGCCTTTGCTGACAGTGAGGAGTCCCCTTTCGTGGTAGACGATGCCTCGGAGGATGGGGATCCCTCTAAGGCTAGCGTGGGATCATCAGACGCAGACCAATCCTCCATGGAGGGGGGATCCTCACATGAAGATTCCCCACCCTTAGCGGAGAGCAAGTCTGGCAATGCTGCTATGGAGTACCTATTATCCGCCATCTCTGTCTTCTATCTTCCACCACCAGTGAGGTCACCCGTGGAAGAGATGACGGCTTCTTCGTGCATTGTTCCTTGAGTTGATCTCAATTCGCCTCTAGAGGAGCAGCCGGAGGAGCTCGTACCACCCAAGGTGTCTCTAGTTACCCGTCATAAGCGGTCCGATCTCTCCTCAAGGGTCTCCTTTGTCCCTTTGCCGGGACCCTCTTCTCGTAAGAAGGAAAGGTGGGACTTTGAGGATACGTGTCGGTGAGTGTTCCTCGGCTCATTTCTCTTAGATGTGTCTTGGTTCCCTCTCTGACATGCCTTCTTTCCGCAACGATAAAACCCATGACTCAAAGGGCTCCCCCACTACCATAGGATGAGTGTCCCCCCTCGACGAGATCGCGAGCAGCCCCGGGGAGACCGAGCTTCCATTTTATGATGATGTCTCGGCCCTTCAAGGTGAGGGTCTTTCCTAGGGTGTTTTCCTTCGAATCTTCTGTTCTTCTGATCTTAATCCTCTTCGGGGTCGCTTGGTGCAGACAGAGCTTCCGACTCTCTAGCTCACCCAGCCCAGACACCCATTGTCATTCTCCCAAGGTGGGAAACCAAGCAGGGGTCGATCCAGGTGTTGGTTCCCCTACATGAGGTGCCGCCTCCCGATGGCCCAGAGATCGAGGATGCTTCCGACCGCGGGGCATACTAGGAAAAAGCATGCGCCTGATGGATGAGGCCTGAGGCATAGCCCGGAGAGCTCATATTTCTTGTGAGGCAGAATGCTGCTCCCTCTAGGCTCGATTGGAATTCCTAGACATCCTCGGTGATCGCTGGTTAGGCATTTCTCGCGAAGTGGACGCTGGAGAGATATGCCGCCAAAAACGACTCCATGGTGTGGAGGGGTTTGGGAGGCAATCTTTTCTTGATGATCCCCATCCTCCCAGGAAGAGGATTTTGCCCCTGCACGAGGGTCTTTTCCAACTGGATAGCCGAGTGGTCGGCCCATGGGAAATCAAAGTGACCCTTGGCACGGGAGCAGGATATGCAACCATGTCCCAGCATCCTTCACATGGGTCTCCCTAGCAGTAGGAGTAAGGTTCACCGCCTGGAGGCCCAGCTAGAGGAGGCCAGGAGGGAAGCCAATAGTGTGTCGCAGACACTATGCGAGAAGCGGCCGGGAGGCACACGAGGCACGATTGGCATCACTCTCCTTGGTAGCTGCCTGGCTGAACGAGTTGATGACGTCCCTTTGGTTGCTTCCGATGGAGGCCCCTAGCCCGAGGGAAGACACAGGCCTTTACTTTATTTTTGCGATGTTGTCCCGGCTTGAGGACTACAACTCGTCAGTGGATTCGCTCCTGCAGGAGGAAGGCAGGGAGGTGGCTTCCGGAGTGGCTCAAGCTTTGTTGTCCAGGATACACCACCACCTCCCTGATGACCCACAAGTATAGGGGGGTATCGTAGTATTTTCGATAAGTAAGAGTGTCGAACCCAACGAGGAGCAGAAGGTGCTGGCTAGTGGCTTGGAGCAGGAATTCTCTGTAAATAATTAGCAAACGGATTTTTAGGGTTTTTGATAATGCAAGTAAATAAAGTACGAGTAAATAAAAGACAGTAAGAATAAATGCAGCAAGTGGCCCAATCCTTTATTCAGCAAAGGATAAGCCGGTTGTATTACTTAAGATGACCAAACGTTCTCGAGGACACACGGGAATTCTGTCAAGTGCTTTCGCTTCATATAATTGATCAATCTTATTTAGTTTGCTAAGTGTCGTGTGGGTGAACCTGTGCTAATGTACCGACCTTCCTAGGACTAATACATACTTATGATTATACCCCTTGCAAACATCCGTAAGTACAAGAAAGTAATTAAGCTAGAAACCTAACCACAGCTTTAAACTCTAAGACCCTGACGTCCCTTGTGCAATGGTTTCCTAACAGGGGTTCAGGTTTCTGTCACTCCGGCAACCCCTACGATTAGTAGCCAAATACACAATGCATTCCCCTAGGCCTATATAGGTGAAGTGTCATGTAGTTGCCGTTCACATGACACCACTAGAAGAAGTACACCACAACTTAAATATCAAACTATTGAATCTTTCTCAACACAATTCCACTACTAACAACATGACTTCTCCCATGTCCTCAGGAACAAAACAAACTACTCACAAGACATCATATAGATCATGATCAGAGATGAAATAATGATGTATAACAATCTGAACATAAACAATAATTCAATGGTTCCCTCAATAGCATCAACTACAAAGAGTAATCAACACCGGGAAAGTTTCCCCTAAGAACTATGCAAGATTCAACCCAATTGTTACAGCGATATGGAGATGATGATGAGGGTGCTGGTGGAGATGATGGTGGTGATGATGATGATGATGACGATGAAGTCCATCTTGATGGTGGTGTTGATGGCGACGATCTCCCCTCTCCGGGAAGGGATTCCCCTGGCAGAAATCTATTTACCAGAGAGATCTTTCTCTCTCGGTGTTTTCCGCCCTGCAGAGGTGGCAGAATCTTTCTATGGTCGCTCCCCAGGTATTAGGGCTCCGTGGAGATAATATACGCTAGAGGGGAGAGCTGGAGGTGGACCAGGGCGGCCACACCACCTGGTGGCGCGACCCAGGGTGGCCCGCGCCAGGGGGTGGTGTGGGCCCCTTGTGGCCCATCTCCACTCCTCCTTCTGGCAGTCTTCGTCTTCTGGAAAAATAGGATTTTCCATATATTTTCCTGGATTATCTGATCTTCGCGAATTTTGCCTCCAAACAGCACATTTTCCATCAGAATCCTGACTACAGCGGTCCATGCTCCAAAAGTCATCAACCACGCAAAAACAGATGAAATAACATAAGTATCATCTCTTAATATGAAATATATCAATGAATAACAGTAAATTATGATATAGAATAGTGATGCAAAATGGACGTATCAACTCCCCCCAAGCTTAGACTTCGCTTGTCCCCAAGCAAAACTGAGCTCAATAAACATGGCCTCAGGTTTATGGAGTGAAGAGTCGATAAAAGAATATGGACAAGAAGCATCACATTCATCAATACATAAGTCATAATAGAAGACAACTCACTATTATATAACTTAAGTTTCAATAAGTAAATGAAACACAATAAAGATACATAAAGTAAATCATAATTAGTAATGGCAAACTGAGCTCTTGGTCGAACAATAGTTGACAATTTGCTGGAGTTCACAAATAACTGATTTTCAATGATAGCTTTCAAAGTAGTAAACACTAAGATAAGAGCAATGTGCAAAACAAGGAACATAAGAAACATGATTGAATAGATCATCATATGAATGAATGAAACACATCAACTCAAAATACTTGCTGAGATAGAAGGGAATAGGTTTACTGACTCAACTAAAAGGTAAAAGATAGGCCCTTCGCAGAGGGAAGCAGGGATTTCAAGTTTCATAAAGAGCTTCCAAAAATTATGGTACTTACTAGCTTTCAGCTCTCATTGCCCCTATCATAGGCATCTTTAGGTGATTAAGGTTAAAGTGACACAACTAAGAGGATATGCTTGACAAGTTATAAGCTGAAATATCATGCCCCTTACTTACGAGTACCGAACCTCATGCTACTCAACTTTAGTCACAAGTAAGCTCTTGTCATTGTAAATACATATGTATCATAGAGAACCGCCAACGGGGTACCCCTTGCACATGATACAGGAGCTATCCTATAATCAAAATGACAAGGAAAGCAGACAATGAGCATCTCAACGATCTTTTTATTTGCTATTTGCATAGGTTTTTATTGAGGATGCTTCATAGAGTGATGTTGCGGGATACCCCCGGGTAGGGTCACACCGAGGTATAATGGCCGAGTTAGCCGAGGTACGGCAAGGTCAAAGCGAATGCTGGCCGAGTCACCTCAAGGCAGGCTGAATCACGGAGTGACCCGGACCAGAGGATGATCACCTAACTGAGTCCCGGCCGACTTATGTCGCATGACGGCTAGATTTATGTATGTTGTGTGCAGGTACCAGTGTGGCCGGATTAACCAGGCATGATCCGGGTTATATCAGGCTTGCAAGAGAAGGAAGGTATCTCGCTGGTCAAAAGGAGGTCATTGTACGCTGGAGCGTTAGCTCCGCGGACAGAGGCTAGGACCACCGAGGCGTGGCCGACAAAGGTGACGGTGTTTCCGGATGACGCTGGCACCGCAGAAGCTCATGTAGCCTCTGCATGGCTGACGATGGGCAAAAGTGACCCGATCGGCTTACTATTTTGGGAAGAGGCATATTCCAGGAATATGCCTCCACGTATGCCCTAATTGGAGACCTAGCCACCCCTATATAAGGAGGGCTAGGGCATCTGTAGAAGGGGTTGATCTCTAGTTGGTTGAGCTTTACTTGGTTATTCTCTAGTATGTTCCTGAGGGCTAGTTAGTGGAGAGAGTAAGAGAGTTCCTTCTTCCTCCTCTCCCCAATACAGCTCAAGGAGCACTTGTAACTCTTGGAAAGATATTGAATACAACACATCTGTGTGTGGAATCACCACACTATCCCTCCCTGGATTCCTCTAGTGCATCTTGTCCCCACCTTTAGCCTATCCATGGCATCTGCCGTGACACCACCACGACAGTTGGCGCCCACCGTGGGGCTAGCGGTGCTAGCAGGAAGATCCGGACGGGAAACCTCATCGGCACCGGCGAGCGCATCGTCTCAGGGCTTGTTCAGCGCTTTGGAGCACTAGACTTTGTCAGCGACAATGCTGGCTGCTTCGGCAAGCGACCCTTTCTGCGCAACGGCCTCTTCGTCAAGCTTGGCGCGCATAAGATCTACGTCGCTGTCGATGTGTCGTGCGTTCACCCGTGGCACGTCGTCGAGGGAGGCGAGCCACCCCTTAACGCGGTTCATGGGGCGCGTATCACTCGCACCTCTGACCGTGCTGAGATGATGATGACAGCGCCTGGCGCTGGCGCAAGGAAGGATCCGGCACCTGATCTGGAGGTAACGCCCAAGGCATCGAGAAAAAGTAGAGGTCCTCCACTAGAGAGGCCAGAGAACATGCTGCAGCAGGCGATAGATAGCCTAGAGATCCCCATAGCACCTGTAGTAGATCCGGCTCAGGCACAAGCCGAGTTAGAGGAAACTAGGCAGAAAATACTAGAGGGTGCGAAAAAGATTGCCGCGGCTCAGCAGTCGTTGAACATGACACTGCGAGAGTATGCAAGAGCGAATAAGGTAGATGCTATAAAAGTAAAAGGGAAAAACCTCATCGGTGAGATGAACAAAGAGGGTGATACTAGAGTTGAGGAGTCAGAGAACTTTCTGTCCGCGGGGCTGCCGAAGTACAGTACCCCAGCAAAGAACCTCAGAGCAGCGGATGCAGCTGCATCCGAGTTAGAGGGTTTGACGGGTGAGGCCCGGCAAAGACAGCAGGAAAGAGTCAATGAGTTAGTTCAGATCGCAAACAGACAAAATGAAGAGTTGCTCAGGGCTAACCCTGCAAGGGCTGGCGCGTCCAAAGTTGTTCATTCAGCTGTAGGTAACCCGGAGAAATCAGCTGGAGCTGCATCATCCCCTCATGGAGACCCAAGAAGAGAGGAGGTGGTAACTTCGGCGAGGAGAAACAAACAGATAGTCCCCTATGACCCAGCAAGGGCAGGGAAAGGAAAAGCAGTGCAGGCAAATGATGATCGACGAAGTGTCAGCCGAGGTGAGGCTGGCCGAGGTAACCGCGACCAAGGCAATGCCGGTCAAGGAAATGTTGTAAACGGCAATGCCGGACAGCACAACTCGGCGGGAGCAGGGCAATCGCAGCAGCAGAATATACCATGGCAAGAGCAAAGTGCCGGCCGAGGTATGCAACAGAGAGGCGCTCCACGAGAGCAGGACAGATACAATGATGGTGATTCGGAAATGGTGAACGCAGGATACCCAAGGCCGGACTATCACGTGATAGGGTCAAGATTGGGAAGCAGGGACTTGATGCCTGACGACGCCAGGTTAAAACTGGATCGGCTTTATAGGTCGGAGCAAATTGAGTGTCAAGGTCCTCCGGGTCCGGCGTGTTTTGGGCCCGGGATCATGAAGGAGCCACCGGTACCGAACTTCCAGTTACCCAGAGGCACGAAAACATATGACGGCAGCACAAAGCTGGAGGATTGGTTGATCAACTACGCTACGGCGGTGAAAATTGCTACAGGCAACTTGAGATGGGTTGTGAGATATGTACCTCAGATGCTGGAGGGGCCAGCAAGGGTATGGCTAAACAATTTGCCACCCGGAAGTATCAACTGTTGGATTGATTTTGAGGAAATGTTTGTCAGCAACTTCTCGAGCATGTATCAGAGGCCGAATAGGCCACAGACCCTAGAAATGTGCAAACAGAGACCAAATGAGACGGACCGGGAGTTCTTAACCCGATGGTGCACAGTGAGAAACTCGTGTGAGGGCGTGATCGAGTCACAGGCAATAGCTTGGTTTCCACAAGGGTGTAGATATGCAAGCATGTTGTGGCAAAGGCTACAAAGGGATATGCCAACTACACTGACAGAGATGATCCGGATTGCTGATTCATATGCCTTGGGTGATCCGACTCAACCTAGGATTGTGTCAAACGAGTCAAATGAGGAGTACTACCAGCGAGATGGAGCCGGATCATCCCGGAGGAATGATTACCGGGGTAAGAGAAAAGATGATAGACCGGATTACAGGTACAGTTCGCAACAAGTTGCTGCTGTAAATCAAGATCAACCCGGAGCAGGGAGTAATCAGCGTCAGATAACTGGAGGGCAACAATGGACCCCAAGAAATGATGGCAAGAAAACTTGGACGCCAGAGCAGAAGAAACAGTGGCAAGAAAAGAAGGACCGTCCGAGGTATACGTATGAGGCAATGTGTAACACCCTCGAATCGGCCCTATGCAAGTTTTAGTGCTTCCCGCCAAACCCGCATAGAAACGATTCAAGGACGCCCACCAAGCACTTTCGTGCGGGTGGAAAACGAAGTAATACCATTACACATTAGTCCACAATGGAACCCATAGAACAGATATATACAACAATGACTCCATGAGTCAAGAATACAGATATACATTTTAAAGATCCAAATCATCTTGAAAATGATACAATATCCAAGTACGGTTAAGATGCAAATGGAGCTAAGAGCCCTGAAGAATAATCAATGGCGTCCATAACCCTACCCAGGCCAATCCGGAAGGGTAACCCTGCTAACAACGTCGAACTTATACCTGCTAAAACAAAAGGGGTGCCGACAAAGGGCAAAGGAAAAAAAGAGCGGTCGGTACTGAGGCCAGTACACGGCGAGGCTAGAATTCGGTGGCTCTCGCCTACATAGGTATGCTGGACTGAAGCGGCAGCGAAGCATGCACTAAACAACCTATAGAGACTCGATAAACTGTCGGCTATTAGAGAGAGATAAGAAAGACCTATTCGGAACCAACCTTATACTAACACAAATCATACCCACCCTGGTATTCCCCCTCGAGACCAAACGAGGAAGTCAAACCGAGGAACTCACACAGTTGGCAGTTTTATTCATTCCATTATAGTTGAAGCTCTTACTAATCAGATATAGGTAGCATGAGTCATCATGATAGCATAAGTAGTGGGAAGTTTTAATTAACCATTTAGTTGTAGTTGCAGTACTTACTAGTCAGCTACAATTAGCATGTGACAGCCCAAACCCAGCAGTTGTTGGCACTTTTATTTCATTCCATTGGAGTTGTGATACTTACAAGGCAGGTATAACATGACACGATACACCCCAGTTCCACCAGTTGTTGGCACTTTTATTATCCATTCCATTGTAGTGAAGCTGATTACAAGTCACATATTAAGTCAAATTTATAGCACTACATTAGTTATGCTTGTCTATGATCGAGATACTGTGCTCCAAGTCGTCCATAACCGCGGACACGGCTTTCAGAAAGATTTACCCTGCAGGGGTGCACAAATAGCAACACACACACGACCAACCTCGGAAAAACCAAATCAAAACCCAACGAGGCTTTCACGACAAAGCAATCACAGGATTCATAAAATATTTCAGGGGGCCACCCCATTAAGCTACCCGCAACGAAGTTGGCCGGCTCCGAGACGGACCCAAGGTTTGCATCAATGGCTGTAAACGACTGGGAACCCGAAAGTGTGACTGGGCTTGTCGATACCGCGAAAACACTCCACAATTCCTAAACAGTACAGGTGCTCCACGCACAATCGTAAATAAAGCAGTAAAACATGGCATAAGTATAGGATAGTAATAAAGCCCCAAACTAGTTTGTGGCCCCACAAAATAAGAAATGAATCAAGCTCTGGCTAAGGGGGATTCATAGACTCTCCCGTATGTGGATAGTGCGAATAATCAAGGAACAAGTATCAAGTACTCGGGGCCTACGGGACACAAGTGGACATGAAAAACCAAATAGTATATATTGCCCACCGGTGCCTCTTTCATTAGTTATCCCAGCAATTTAATAGTTGTATTTAAAGTCATGATCATCTCCACCGTAAAGCATATGACAACATTCCAACAACTGTGTGGTACTTCACGACACGGGATCGCACCTGAGCAAGCGACTACGACTCGCAAGACCATCTATCTACCAAACAATGGGTAATAGGAGGTGTCCAAGGCAATATAAAGGTTGTACGGAATATATCTGGTACGGAACACTAAAGCATCGCGACACGGATAGCAATAGATCAACAGGAGGAAATAAAGACTATAAATGCAAAATAGGTAGAAAGGGGGAGAATGCTCGCCTGGGAAACACTGTCGAAGATTCGTTATCCGAAGGACTTGTCGATACTCGCATCCACTCAACGGCCTAATCCGTGAAGAAGAAAAACACTAAAAGAAACACCGGATACACTATTTAATACTATGGCAGAAGAACGGGCATGATGCGTGTATGATGCATGACATGGCAAGGCTGCGATGCAATTAGGCAATATTAAGCGGAACTGGGGTCCCAATAATTAATTAGGAGGTTCAAGTTATTTAGATACCCGCAATTTAAATGTTGGATTAACAAGGCAAAACATGGCATCGGTTCGCTACACAAATTTAAATGAAGACAATATAAGACTCGAATAGCCCGCATATGGTCTCCATATTTAATTATGGTTGAATCGACAAAATACCCCCAAACAAATAAACATGATGCAAGCATGACAATTTATATGCACAAGATAGATGTCATATTATATTATAAAATACAGACTCAGATAGAGATCACACATTAGGGACTCGGCGATCTTGGGTTCCAAGGGTGTTCGGGGATCGGTCTTCAGGTCATCGAGCTCGGGCCTCGGATCCGGGAAGGAGAACTTGGCGCTGCGCCGGGTCCGGGAAGAAGAACTCGGTGCTCTATGTCGAAGGCCTCGGGGTCCAGCTTTGGTGTCGATGGCGGAATTGGGTTCGGTGTCGGGATCTTGGAGTGGCATCATGGTGGTTCTCGTCGGTCTCGTCGTCTGCCGATCTGGGCATCGGTGGAGGTAGCTCTTGTGGTGTCGGTCAAACTTGTTGAAGGCATGGTACATAAACACGCTGGCTTAGACTTGCACGGAGTGGCACAAACATCATCGCAAGAACAAAACAACAAACAGAGGAGGAGCTGCTGGCAGCAGGGTTCGCGGCTGCAGCACCTTCCGTGGCAGAGGGCGCTCAGGTGACCAGGGACGGGCGTCGAAGGCGCCAGTACGCAAGGAGAAGGCTGGCACATGGGGCAGGGACTTTCCCGTGAGTAGCGTCGTGGTGGAGGCGGCCATGGCGACAGGGGGCAGCGACGCTGGGGCCGGCTCGCAGGATGACGGCGGCCGCACCCTAGGGCTCGGGAACGAGAGCAGCGGGGCTCTGCCCGGCCAGGCGGCGGAGGATGGAGAGGCGCGCGTCAGGCGGCTCTGAGGCCAGGCCGCGGGTCGACCGAGAGGGCGAGGTTGGGGAAGGGCGGTCGGCCGCAGGGCTCGCTGCGGGTGTTGGTGGAGGTGGAGGGCGTGCTCCTGGCCGCGGTAGCAGGGCGCGACTGCGAGGAGGCGAGGTGGCTGCGGTGGTGAGGAGCTCGGGCTCCAGCGAGGACGGCGCGCAGAGGCAGTGGTGCTCGCATCGGCGCCACGAAGGAAGGCAGGGAGCGACGTGGATGACGAGGTCGAGGCGATGGGTCACGGATAGGAGGCGGCGGCAACTTGGGAACCGATGAGGATGAGAGCACGTGCGGCGGCGTCCCTGACGCGGCCTGCGAACGAGGAGGAGAGCGGCAGCGGGGTGGGGATCGAGGGAGGCAGCAAGCGAAGGAACCGTGAGGTGGGGAGCGACAGGGTTGGTGGTGGGGTCCGCGAGCGAGAGGAGCGTGCGACTCGGGGTGGGTCTGGGTTCACGCAACGCTCGCGTCGATTAGGGGTAGGTGGGGCCGAGCGGTACGGGACGAGGTGGTGGGCGTGTCGGTGGGGTGTGGTGTAGGCACGTGTGTGTTGGTGTGGTGGACCAGGGTGGAGCGATAGGTGAGGGCCTGGTGGTTGTGATCGGGAGTGTGTAGCCGCGTTGCGTTGCGAGCGTTGCAGCTTGGCGTACGCTGCTGTCTGCCTTGCGCGCGTGCCTGTGTGATGTGATCGCAACGCGGTTGGGGTGTGGCGGCGGCATGTGTGGGTGGTGGTTGTGTGTGTCCGCGTGAGTGAGTGGCGGCAGCAGCGGGTTAGGTCTAGGGTTTGTCTAGCTAGGGTTAGTGTTTTGGTTCGGTCAGGGTCGGGCCTGGGTGGTAGGCTGGCTGGCTGGGCCAAAGGCCCGGTCGGCTGCCTCCCCCAGCAAAACCTTTTTATTTTATTTATTTTATTTTTAGAAAGGCTTTTTGTAAATAGTTTTTAGACAAATAAAAGATCTAGAAAACACCCGGGATTTTACATTTGAAATAGAGAGAGGGTATTTAGAAAACAAAGATAGGCTTTTAGAAAATAGTTTTAGACAAACATATGCATGATGACGATGATGCTCAAATGCAATGTGGCATGATGACATGATCATGCAGTCATGATGATGCACAAAACAGAAATACCAAGCGATTTTCTAGTAGTGGTTTTATCAGGGTGCTACACAATGCTGGATCAGCCGTGCAAATTTCACATGCCAAATCCGAGTAATCCGGCGAGTCACACGACTCGGCAATGTGAGTGGATGAGGAAGATAGAACAAAGTGGTTCGGGGAATGCTCAGGCATCTCGGAATGATCAACCTCGGCAGGAGTTACCCCGGTAGCAATTGCTCTCCGGAGCGAACACGCAACAGTTGATGTTTCCACCCCCTCCGCCGAGGTATGAAAACCATGAGAGAAGGATGCGGTGCATCAGGTGGAAGACCAGCATCAGCCAGATCAAAGATATCCCGGAAATGAGGGGAGAAATAAATACAGAGAGCATCACTAGAGTTACTGTGTGTTTACCATAGAGGAAACAGATAGAAAGAGCTTGCAACGCCGACACATGGAAGTGAATGCCGTAATGCCGGCAGTGACGAGGTATATGCCTTGGTCGGATCAGGAAATTACTTGGAATATCAAGGATCATCCCAAGCTTATGCCGAGTCCTAGTTCATATGCGTTAGTGCTGGACCCAACGTTCATCGGCCCCAATATCAATGTGAGATTTTCTAAGGTGTTGATTGACAATGGCAGCAGCATGAATATCATGTATGTGGATACCATGCGTAAGATGGGTATCTCGGAAAACATGTTCTAGACCACGAGGACACTTTCCATGGCATTGTGCCAGGCATTTCCTGTGAATCTATTGGCAAGGTCCGGGTTGACATATGGTTCGGCACACGAGATAACTGCCGAACTGACAATTTGGAGTTTGAGGTTGTGAACTTGGAAAGCGTGTACCACGCGTTACTCGGCAGGCCAGCACTGAACAAGTTCATGGCAAGTTTTCACATCAGTTACTTGAAGATGAAGTTGCTCGGGCCAAATGGAGTAATTACCATAGCTGGAGATTTCCGGCGTTCCATTGAGTGTGCGTCAGCTGGGTCTAACCTAGCCGAGTCACTCGTGATTGCGCAAGAGAAAAGAAAGATACAGGAAGTGGCAGCATTGGCTCAGTCCGCGCAGCAGTATATGCCGGCATTGAGTAACCCGCATGGAAGTGTCTCATTTCAAGCAACAAAAGGTACGAAGAAAGTGCCTGTTGATGATCTGTTCCCAGAGCGCACCGTAACGATTGGTGTCGGGTTAAATGAAAAATAGGAAAGCGAGCTCGTCAGCTTCCTCCGTCAGAATTGGGATATCTTTGCTTGGTCCACACAGGACTTACAAGGTGTTCTGAGGGAGTTGGCCGAGCACTTTTTGAATGTGAGACCCGGAGCAAAGCCGGTGAAGCAACCTCTCCGCCGCTTCACCGAAGATAGGAGAAAAGTCATTGGGGATGAGATAGCTCGGCTCCTCGCAGCCGGGTTTATCATGGAGGTACTTTACCCGGATTGGCTATCTAATATGGTGCTTGTGGAAAAGAAAAAAGATGATCCGAATGTGGCAGTGGTTTGGCGTATGTGTATTGATTACACGAACCTGAATAAGGCGTGTCCAAAAGATCCATTTCCACTGCCAAGGATAGATCAGGTCATAGATTCTACTGCTGGGTGTGAACTATTGTCATTCATAGATGCATATTTTGGTTTCCACCAGATACCTCTGAATCCTAGCGATCAAATAAAGACTGCATTTATCACCCTGTATGGGGCTTATTGCTATCGCACCATGCCTTTTGGTTTACGTAATGCAGGGGCAACATACCAAAGATGTATGCAAAAATGTTTGCACGATCAAATTGGTGGAAATGTGCAAGTATATGTGGATGATGTGGTTATAAAAACCAAGGAAAGCAAAACGCTCCTTGAAGATATCATGCAAACATTCGTGAACCTAAGGAGATTCCGGATGAAGCTTAACCCAGAGAAATGTACCTTCGGTGTCCCGGCTAGAAAATTACTCGGATTTCTTGTCTCCAGCCGAGGCATCAAAGTTAACCCGACAAAAATCCGAGCCATAGAGAGAATGGAATTGCCGAAGTGTCTTAACAATGTCCAAAAGTTCACTGGATGCCTGGCATCTTTAAGTCGGTTTGTATGTCGGATGGGAGAAAAGGCATTACCTCTCTATCAATTAATGAAAAAAGCGGACAAGTTCGTATGGACGCCGCAGGCCAATGAAGCCATCATCCAATTAAAAAAAATGTTAGCCACTGCACCAGTGTTAGCCTCTCCACTATCAAAAGAGCCAATGTTGCTCTATATAGCCGCAACCAACCGAGTTGTAAGTGCAGTGGTGGTGGTAGAGCACGATGAAGAGGGTAAGTTAGTGCAAAGGCCAGTCTATTACCTAAGTGAGGTATTATCCGCATCGAAGCAAAACTATCCTCACTATCAGAAAATGGCATATGGTGTGTATATGTCGGCAAAGAAGCTAAAACATTACTTTGAAGAGCACCCCATCAAAGTGATATGTGAAGCCCCCATATCTGAAATAATGAGTAACAAGGATGCAAGAGGCCAAATCGCAAAATGGGCAATTGAGCTAGCCCCTTATGCTCCACAATACGACAGGAGAGATGCGATCAAGTCTCAGGTTGTGGCTGACTTTTTCGTAGATTGGGCCGAGATGCAATACGAACCACCATTACCAGATCCGAACTACTGGAGAATGCACTTTGACGGATCAAAGACGAAAACCGGGTTAGGCGTCGGAGTTGTACTTACCTCGCCAAAGAACGACCAGCTGAAGTATGTGCAGCAAATCCATTTCGCCGCGTCAAACAATGTCGCTGAGTATGAAGCACTTGTGCATGGGCTCAAAGTGGCAAAAGAAATTGGGATACGTTGGATCCAATGCTTTGGCGACTCGGATTTGGTATTTTAGCAAGTCTCGGGGCAGTGGGACGGTCTTGATCCAAACATGGCATTGTACAGATTCCATGTGCAAAAGATATCAGGGTACTTTGAGGGATGCGAGTTTCACCATGTACCCCGGCTGGAAAACGAGGCTGCCGACGTATTGTCGAAGCTCAGATCAACCCGACAAGCAATTCCACCGAGTGTAGCACTAGAACACCTCAGAAAACCATCTATTAGACCATCCCCAGAAACCGACTCAATCTACATCTCGGCAGATCCGGAGTCAGGAGCTATGCCTATGGACATTGACGTGGGAAGTGGTTCAGGAAACCCGGGGACTGCTTCGCAGAACCCGGGGACTGCGGAGCGAGATCTGGCCGAGGTTATGCCGGTGGAACAAATGGAAGTAGATGAGGATGTGTTTCCAGTACGAACCATACCTGCGTGGGCATTGCCTATATTCCAATTCCTGAAGGATGGATCCTTGCCCTATGATGAAGTGCTTTCAAGGCAGGTTCAGAGGCGCGCAAAGGCATACACGATTATCAATGCCGAGCTATACAAGAGGAGCGTCACAAATGTCCTACAGCGGTGTGTTGACCCGGAAGAAGGGCTTGACATCATCCGAGATATACATCAAGGGGAATGTGGACATCACGCCTCATCCAGAGCATTAGTGGAAAAATCTTGGGTTCTACTGGCCAAGTGCCTTGGAAGAAGGAGAGGATCTAGTAAGAAAATGCAATGGTTGTCAGAGGTATGCTACCAAGACACACATGCCAATGTCGGAACTCAAAACCATACCAATTACCTGGCCATTTGCCGTATGGTGTTTGGATATGGTTGGCCCGTTCAAACCAGCAAGGGGAAATATGACCCATATCTTGGTTATGGTGGACAAGTTTACGAAGTGGATTGAAGTGAAGCCAATAAGAAAATGTGATGGAGCTACAGTCATAACATTCCTCAAAGATATCATCTTGAGATACGGCTATTCTCACAGTATCATAACAGATAATGGCACAAATTTCGCTGAAGGAGCATTTGCACAATTCTGCTGAGATAAGAAGATCTGGCTGACGTTGCCTCGGTAGCCCACCCCGCATCGAACGGACAAGTGGAAATATCCAACGGATTAGTATTATCCGGGATAAAACCCCAGCTCATTGAGCCGCTGCAAAGATCAGCGGGGTGCTGGATAGAAGAACTACCAGCGGTACTGTGGAGTTTAAGAACAACTCCTTATCGATCAACAGGCTATACGCCATTCTTTCTGGTATATGGGGCAGAAGCTGTATTACCAGCCGACATAGAGCATGATTTGCCTAGAGTCACCCAATACATAGAAGCCGAAGTACGTGAAGCCTGGGAAAATGATGTTGATCTTCTGGAAGAAGCGAGAGAATTGGCATTGTCTAGATCCGCCATATATCAGCAAAATCTCCGACGCTATCATAGCCGGAAAGTTAACCCCCGAGTCTTCCGGGAAGGTGATCTGGTGCTCTGGTTGGTACAACATACTGCTGGCATGCATAAGCTATGCCCCCCATGGGAAGGGCCATTCATTGTGAGCAAAGCATTGCACAACGACTCGTATTATCTCATCGATGCAAAACCACAGGAGAAGAACAAGGCGGACAGGTCCGGCGAGGAATCTAAGCATCCATGGAATGTAGCTCTACTTCGTCCGTTCTACACTTAGCAAAGAAGTGTGTGTATCCGAGTCTTCTCATACGTCGGTATGTATGCTGGCAATGAGTTTATCAATGAAATCGTGGCACCTCGAGCAGTAACTCGGGGACTGCCTTAATAATATTTGTTGTCTTCTATATTTGTTATTTATTTTTATGTTGGCTGGTTTGAGTTGCTTCTGCCTAAACCGGATTAGTAGTGTGTGAGCACCAAAAACTCAACTCTTCGATTTGCTACTATCCAACAAGATTTGGCTTCATGGCAAGCAAGAGAACAAGTTTGGAATTGCGTAGCACACGAAAAAAGACTAAGGAAAAGAAATTAATCGAGCCAACATTTGTTATTTTGACTAACTTTACGTTTACCTCGTTTTTACTATGCTGAATTATTTTGAGCTAGTCCTAAAGTTTCCAAGTATTGTTAAGTCAATTTTTGAAACTCGGACCCGTAAGTCATAAAAACGAACCAAGGTAGACACGAGCCGAGCCAAGAAATTGGAGAAACTAGAAAATGAAACTCGGGGACTACGCCCAAGTTAATCCGGCAGGAGCAACTTAGTAGCAAAACATAATTTGTGTGCTTTTTTGCACCCGGCATACCGGGGATCTGATAAAATGCAAAGTGTTTGATCAAGGAGCAGCAAGGGGAGGTAGCTCGGTGCCAGCAGGGGGAACTCCAGCCTCGGCTTCAGCATCATCTTCATCTTCTTCGACATCCGAGGCTTCGTCCTCTTCCTCCTCACCTGAACCATCTTCAACATATTCGTCATCGACGGTGCTAAGGAAGCTTGGTCCCTCATTCCATTGATGGATGGGGGAATATTGAATGAGGCAATGGGTGCAAGCCTTGCGCTGAGCTATCCAATCCAGGTCAGTGGACCATCTTGATCCGGTGCGCATGCGCTCGAGAAGCTTCAGGTTTATCTTTTCATACCATGTGAGCACATAGTGGAGGACGATTTCAGCTCCGGCGCGTCCAGCGGATTCCCTCCAAAGGTCAAGCTGGGTCTCGCACTCCATTAACTTGGCAATAAGAGCAGTGGCCCCCTCCGGAGTATCTTCATCAGGCCAAAAGGCATTGAAGATCCGGATTGCCACATCCAGGATATCCTTGCCATAGTTCTTCACGATCTCGACATGAGAAGATAAGCTGACAAGGAAGTCCTCCATGTCATACGGAATGTTTTCAGCGCCAGAACCAGTTGGGGTGCCCCTCTTCTGGCGGAACTTGGCAACGACAGTGGCGGCAATGGCATCACCCTCCGGAAATTTGTCTGAAAACGAGACAAGTAGAATAAGTAAAAGAAGTTGACCCGGAAAGATCGTTGTCAGTTGAAGGAAAAGAGCTTACGAGAAATATGGCTATGGATCTGGGCCAGCTCTTTGGTGCAGTTGTCACGCCTCTTCCGGAGTTGCACAAGTTCGGCATTTGTCGACTCAAGCTTAGTGTCGGCCTCCTTCAGCAGTTCTTGACCTTTGGAAATTTGGAGGTTGAGGCATTCTCGCTCTTCAGTAAAGTCTTGGCCAACTTTATCTAGCTCGGTTTTGTGGAGCGCCTTGAGCTTCTTCATTTCTGCCTTGAGTTTGGAAATTTCATCATCCTTGGTCCGGAGAAGGGCGAGCTCATCATCCTTCTTCTTCAGTTCGGCCTGATGCTGTCCTGCTTGTTCGAGAAAATGCAGCATCATATCAGGCACGGGCACACTATCTTCAAGAGATGCTGAAATAGTTTGTTGACCTGGCAAAGCCGAGGTATGAATATTTGCCGAGCCAGGAAGAAAAGGAGATAGAGCGCAGAGGAAGATTAAGCAAAATGGCTTACCCTTTATCTGGTCCAAGTTTTTCCTCATGAGGATGTTCTCGGCCTCCACTCCGGCTGCACAATCCGAAATAATAGATTAGTTCGGCGGGAAAAGACATAGAGAGATAGAAAAAAGTCAAAGGAAAACTTACCCCTTTTCTCAAATTTGGCGAGAAGCGTAGTATGTTTCGAGCACAACAGCTTATGGGTGTCCAAAAGACGCTGAAACTCAGCGCTGCGGCGATTGGTAGTCACCTGAAAAGAGTACAAAAGGATAGCTTAGTCATGTGCATATTCAAAGTGTACAGAATCCGGGCCAAGTGGAACTTAACCCGGCTCTAGGTGTGTGCATATTCGAAGTGTACAAACTCCGGGCCAAGTGGAACTTAACCCGGTTCTAGGTGTGTGCATATTCGAAGTGTACAAAATCTGGGCCAAGTGGAACTTAACCCGGCTCTAGGTGTGTGCATATTCGAAGTGTACAGAATCTGGGCCAAGTGGAACTTAACCCGGCTCTAGGTGTGTGCATATTCGAAGTGTACAGAATCCGGGTCAAGTGGAACTTAACCCGGCTCTAGGTGTGTGCATATTTGAAGTGTACAAAATCCAGGCCAAGTGGAACTTAACCCGGCTCTAGGTGTGTGCATATTCTAAGTGTACAGAATCCGGGCCAAGTGGAACTTAACCCGGCTCTAGGTGTGTGCATATTCGAAGTGTACAGAATCCTGGCCAAGTGGAACTTAACCCGGCTCTAGGTGTGTGCATATTCGAAGTGTGCAAGATCCGGGCCAAGTGTAACTTAACCCGGCTCTAGGTGTGTGCATATTCGAAGTTACTAGGGAGCTACGCTAATTCTCTAAGGAGGATCCGGCCGAGTAACAAGTTACTTCCCCGGAGGCTCGGGGACTAATGATTATATGATTAAGCACTAGTGCATGTTAAAGAAAAAGCAATATAGCATACCTCCATCATCCGACCCGCAAAGTTGATAGCCTTGGCGGCGATGTTCATCTGTGTAGCAAACTCCGCAGGTCCGAATTTCTCCGGGAGATCATCGTTATTGACGAACTCCGCCTTGTTCCAGTTATTAACGAACTCGATCAAGGTCAGAGGATAGAGTTCTCCGCTAAGCATGTGAGGCGCGACTAAACCCTTAGCATGGGCTTCCCTCCTTTCAACCTGGGCAACAGCGGGGCTAGTGTGCAAAACGAGTTGCGCATCAGCTGACCCGGCAGAGGTGTCTTTCTTCGGCGGTGTCTTCTTCGGAAGCATGGACGCGAGTGTACGCTGTCCAGCCTTGATTGATGCTGCCCTGCGGCGTCAGAAGCCTTTTTGCCCTTGGGCTACTGCTGAGAGGTTGAAGTTTGTGCTGCGGATTTGCCCTTGGGCACAGCCTTGGTGCTAGCCTTGGTGCTGGTTGTGTCTTCTCGCCGAGCCTTGGTAGACTCGGCCGAGGCGGAGGGAGTTGGTGCTGCTGTTGGTGCTGGTGCTGGGGTTGGTTTTGACGGGGGTGTTGTAGGTATCTCGGTGGTGGCAGGTTGCGGCTGAGCCGAAGAGGAACTGGGAGCGACCGCTGCCTCGGCAGAGCCACTTCCCCCTGTTCCGAGGTTTCCCTCCTCTGGATGAGGTGGGCTAGAACCCGGAGCAGCCGATGAACCCTCTTGTATGGGGCTCAACGGGCATGTATCATCGCCACGAGAGGGAGAAGGGCTATGTCGGAGCAGCGAGGCGATGTCGGATCCACTCTGAGGTACCTCCACCGCAGCCCTGCAGAATCAAACGATGAACAATAAGTTACAACAGAACAAAAGCATGAAGCAGAAAATTGGATAAGGAAGAAGAGACTTACTCATCAGAGGTCAAAGGCTCCTTGGGCTTGCGAGCCCTCCGGGTTATGGCCTTAGTCGTAGGCTTGGTGGCAGCTTTGTCTGCAGACTTCTTTCGCCTCTTGGTTGGCTTAGAAGTTCTGAAGGAAGAAGCAGATGCGGCCGCCCTTTTCTTTGACGCGACCGGGACAGACTCGCCCGTAGCGAGGGGAGGATCTTTGTGGATCTGCCCACCCAGGTTAGCTAATGTCGGAAAGGCGTAAGAAAGGGGGACAGCGTCAAATGCTTCCATCACCTCAATGTCCGAATCATCTTCATCATCAAGCCAATCCCTTAAGGAAGAGAATTTACCGGTGGGTCGCTTGGTGGCATCGGGGAACGGCAGGAACATCTCCTGATCCGGCTCCTCCTCGTCCGGGCAATCTCGATCATTCGCCCACTTGAGAGAAGGATCGGGGCCATCCTCGAGGGTTTGCTGAAGATACAACTAAGAAGAAAATGCAAAGGAGTCAAACAAACAACAAATTGTGACATATGATATAACTCGGAAAAAGATTGGATCACGAAATTTACCACAGGAGGAAGCCTATATCGGCATAAGTGCTCGATCCCCCACTCCCAATCAGCGGACAAGTTTTTGCTAGTAGTGAAGAGGGCCTTGACCCGGCGGAAAATCTCGGTGTTGCTCAACTCAAATGAGGAAGTCCGATTGGGGTCAAGGCGCCAGCTCATGTGGAAAAGTTTATGTGTGTGTTTCTGGAGAGGGGAGATCCGGTTGCGGACGAAGGTGATCATTGCATCCTCGTTGTGCATCCCAGCATCCTTCAGCTCCTGGAACCGTTTGTTGACTTGGTTCGCCAGGACAGTGGGTTTCTTGGGGATCTGGTCCCAGAGATCCAGATTAGGGGGACCCGGAACATAGGGGCGCAGCTGGATCAGATCTTCAGTCGTGCCATTTCTGACATAAAAGAAGGTTCGGGCCCAGCCCTTGCAAGAATCTAGCCCGGTGACTCAGGGAAAGACGGTCTGTTTCCGAGGATAAATGGAAGCAGCGCCGAATTGCGTGAGTTGTTTGTCCTCCGGGTCAAGCTCCTTATTCGGAATCACGTTCTAGCGGAGACCAAAAAACCGGATCCAAAGCTCCTTAGTGGGCTAATGCATTGCAAATGTATCTATAATTTTTGATGTTCCATGCTTGGTTTTATCCACTTTCTTGTGTATTGTTCCAACTTTGGAGTACTTTTCATATGATTTCTTGGACTAACCTATTAACAAGAGCCACAGTGCGAGCTGCCTATTTTCTGCTGTTTTTGGTTCCAGGAAAGTCAGAAAATGAATATTCTCGGAATTGGACGAGACAAAATCCAAAGTGCCTATTTTTCCAGAAGACTCCAGGAGCCAGAATACGAGACGGAGGAAGGCCAGGGGCTGGCCACACCACCCCCAGGCGCGGGCTGGGCTTGGCCGTGCCAGGGCCTGGTGTGGTGGCCCCAGGCACCCCCTCGGTCTCCCTCTTTGCCTATAAGAAGCCTTCTGACCTAAAAACTTCAGGGCGTTCGACGTTTTTCAATGAAAAGTTTTGCTGCACCGCCGCCACCGAAGGGGAGATTCAGGGGACAGAAAGTCTCTGTTCCGGCACCCTGTCGGGACGGGGAAGTGCCCCCGGAGCCATCTCCATCGATCTTCACCATCATCTCCATCGACCATCCATGTTTCCCCCATCTATGAGTGAGTAATCCCCCGCTGTAGGCTATGGGGATGGTAGGGATTGGATGAGATCGTTCATGTAATGGCATCAGATTGTTAGGGCATGGTGCCTAGTATCTTTTATTAGTGCTTTATGACTTTGTTGTGACTTGTTGTGCTTAATGCTTGTCATTAGGGCCCGAGTGCCATGATTTCAGATCTGAACTTATTATTGATTCATTATGATATTATTGTTCTTGGTCTTATCTGCAAGTTGTATACACATGTTGTTGTCCGGAACCAATGGTCCCGAAGTGACAGAAATCGGGGTAGCCGAAAGGGAAAGGCTTTGATGTGAGGATCACGTGTGTTCACGGAGTGTTAATGCTTTGCTCTGGTGCTTTATTAAAAGGAGCACCTTAATTGCCAGTAGTTCCCTAGAGGCCTCGCTGCAAATGGGCTGGCAGGACAAAAGATGTTGTGCAAGTTCTCATTGCGAGCACATATGACTATATATGGAACACATGCCTAGGATTGTCTAGTACTTGGATGCTTTATCTTATTTATCTGCAATTGCCCTATGTTTTGATTGCTATGTGAATTGTCTTGTCCATGAAACGCCCGTCCATCCATCCCTATTCCTACCGCACTCGAATCCCACTGTTCACTGCTTTTGTTACTACTGTCTTTGTTTTGCTGCTACTGTTACTTTACTATTCCTACTACAAAACTGTTGCTACTGATAAACTGTTGTGAGCAAGATTGTTTCCAGGTGCAGCTGAATTGACAACTCAGTTGTTAAGGCTGATAAGTATTCTTTGCCTCCCCTTGTGTCGAATCAATAAATTGGGTTTCACTTCCCTCGAAAATACTGCGATACACCCCCTATACTTGTGGGTCATCAAGACTATTTTCTGGCGCTGTTGCCGGAGAGCATAGCTTTATTTATCGAGTTCACTTGGATTCACTATTGTTCAAGCTAAGTTTATCTTTCTCCTTGTTTGCTTGTTTCTTTATCAAAAATACACACAAAAAATTAGTTCCTACTCTAGTTATTATTTTTGTTGGTCTGTTATTGTCTTGCTTTATCATGCTTGATGGCAATGGTTGGTTTCTTTGAAACTGAGGCTTATTGGCAAGGTGGGTTCATGGAAGATGAAAAAGATTATTATAAGGAACACCGCTTGTCACAAAAAGGGAAACACTTATGGGAACAAATTGATAGATTGTATACCATTGCTAGGAACATGTGCTCTACTTATAATGTTACTTATTGTTGTGATGAGTCTTGTTGCAGAAAGAGGTATAAACACCTCCCTTTTCAATCTGAGTATAGTGATAATGATACCATATCTTCCTATGCTAAAGGAATTTATGACTTTTATGATGCGGAACAAATTGAATAATTTATTGCTTGGAAGGGTGCTTTTGAACTTGCTAGTTTGCTTGAAAATATTGACGATTCACCTTATAAGTATGAGGTTTATGGTATACTTAAATTTTGCTTTGATAATTATAAGGATGAAAATTGCTATATTCTTGAATATTTTAATAAATTCTTTCCACAAATGGAAGAGACTAATGCCTTGCCGGATCCTATGGAAGAAGAAATTGATGAACCTGAAATCTCATTAGATGAAAAAGAGGGGCAGAGTGATGAACAAAAGGAGGAAGAATGGATTAGCTACCCATGTCTACCTTCTAATGTGAGTAACTCTTTATCCCTTACATTATTTGATTGTCCTCCATGCTTACTAAAGGAGGATGAATGTTATGTTCCCGAGGTTTCCTTTGAAAATGTTTATGATAAGGCTCTAGTGCTTGTAGATCATGAAAAGCATGCTTTATGTGATAGTTATATTGTTGAGTTTATTCATGAGGCTACTGAAAATTATTTTGAGAGAGGAAAATATGGTGGTAGGAGTTTTAATCATATTGAAACACCTCTCTATGTGTTGAAAGTTTTGAAGTTACTCTTGTTTTATCTTCCTATGCCTGTCACTTTGTTCTTTGTGAATTTATTTGCATACAAGATTCCTATGCATAGGAAGTGGGTTAGACTTAAATATGTTTTGTATTTTCTTCTTGATGCTCTCTTTTACTTCACTTCATATTTCTTATGAGAGCATCCTCTCAAACTTTTATGCCTGAAGATGATATTATGTCTATTATTCTTGGGAGACCTTTTCTTAAATACTGCAGGAGCTGTTATTAATTATAATCAAGGGAAGGTGACCTTCAATCCTAATGACAAGGAACATATTGTCTATTTCCCCAAGAAGATTGAAAGGACTTATGGCTTGAATTCAATTGAACATGTTGAGGGCATTCAAGTTGGATAAATATATTGTCCCATACCAAGAGAAAAATTTGAAACTATTATGATTGGGACCATTGCTATCAAGGTTGAGGTAACATAATCATTAGTGGAATACAAAGTTTTGTATCATATGAAATTGTTTTGGTAACAAGACCTGATCAACCTTGTTAACAAAAGGATTTTATTGAACAAAACAATGTTTTCACCATGATTATCTCCGCTTACTTCTATTTTATCCATTTTTAGTTTTTGCTTTTGCCTAACTTAAAGGCGTTAAAGAAAAGTACTTATTGGGAGATAACCCAAAAGTTTTAGATGAGTATTGGAAGTTATTACTTCAGTAATAACCGCTCCTTATCCTTTTATTTGCCTTTTGTGCCAAGAGTAACCTCTAATGAGAGAGAAGTAATGATTGGGAAAGTTGCTGTGCCGAAACAGATTTTTTTGTTTCACCGTAAAATTCCTGAGAGAGCTCTGTATGTCGGATTGAGCTGTAATTTTTTGTGCTTATTCCCCAGGTTGTTATATAACTTTAGTTAGTTCAACACTTTTTGATTTGAGCAACAGAAGGTCTTCGAAAAAAATCGTCTTTACCTGCTGGTCTGTTTTGACAGATTTCTGCCATTTTCTGCATTTGCTTCTTGTTGGTTCCTTCTTGAGTTCTTTTGAGGAATTGAGATTTTTGAGGGAAGTGATACAGTATCTAGTGTTCTAATGGAAGTTTATTTGGTGTTATAACTGAACCTTAAGACTTATTTATCTTAAGTGCACTAATGTTGCTAATAAAGATTGTGTGAAGTTTTGTATGAAGGAAAAATTCCAGGTGTATGGAAGGAATGAGTAATAAGATGAAGGATGGACTAAAGCTCAAGCTTGGGGATGCCACGCATGTCACCCCAAGAAATATCCAAGAAGTACAAGCGTCAAAGCTTGGGGATGCCCAAGGCATCCCCTTCTTCATCAATAAAAATCCCAGGTTTCTTCCAACCACTTCATTTTTATTGTTTTATGCACAGTTGTGTTGTTCTTGGAGCATCTTATTTTTCATTTTGGTTTTTAGTTTGCGTGGTTTGCTTAATAAATTGGTTGGACCCCCTATTTCATACATTGGTGTTCAAATGGTTTGGTTTGGTTTGGTTTGGAAAAGAGTAGGAAAGCTCATGCTTAAGTGGTAAAGAGAGCTTGTTTCTGACTGTGGCCTTTGCTTTGTCATGCCATGCTTGATATTGTTTTGGCTTTATGCTTAGTATTATTTGCTGTAGCATGACTTGTTATAAACAATTGAGATTGCTTAATGTGCCTTGGATGAATCATGTGTTGTTTTAGCGTATTAAAGCATAGTATAGTGGTATTCTCATTTGATGCTTTATTTGGGTTGACTTGGCACATGCTCACACCATGTTATGACTATCCCAAGTCACCATAAGCCTTTATGATCCTTTAGTTTTCAACTTGTAGTATCACTTTATGCTTTGATCAATGATGTTTTGTCGCTCTGCATGATTATGGCCCTTATTGCTCTCTTAATTTGTCGCTCCCAGTCTTTTGCTAGCCTCCACAACAAAGTATGAGTTCCACTCATGCATCCAACTCCCTAAACCAAGTTATTCCAAAGAGTCCACCATACCTACCTACTAGCTTATGCTATTCCAAGTATATTCATGCTTTTGTTTACCTTCCACTTGTTATGAGAAAATTAGTGATTAAAGCTCTCACGAACTTGATGGCACACTTTACTTTTTGCCTCTAATAAACTTGAACCATTGGGTCCTTCTTTGTTGCATATATGCTTGAACTTTATAAGTTGAAATTAGCAAAACCATGTTTCATGGGGAATTCTTTCAACATTGCACTTGTACTTTGTACCCCGTTGATATCATGTTCTTTTGCTTACGGATCCCGACGGTGTGAAATAAAAGTGGAACTTGTAAGATCATGGAGTTTGTATGTGTGTTAGAGAAATGCCTGGGCCGCTAGCCTAAGCCATGCCTAATCATGGTGGAAACTTGCAGCATCACCATAATGAGCACTCTATGAAGCATCCTCAATAAAAACCTATGCAAATAGCAAATAAAAAGATCGCTGAGATGCTCATTGTCTGCTTGCCTTGTCATTTTGATTATGGGAAAGCTCCCGTATCATGTGCAAGGGGTACCCCGTTGGCGGTTCTTAATGATACACATATACTTACAATGACAAGAGCTTACTCGTGACTGAAGTTGAGTAGCATGAGGATCGGTCTTCGTAAGTAAGGGGCATGAGATTTTGGTTTATAACTTGTCAAGCATATCCTCTTAGTTGTGTCACTTTAACCTTAATCACCTTCAAGATGCTTATGATAGGGGCAATGAGAGCTGAAAGCTATAAGTACCATAATTTTTGGAAGCTCTTTATGAGACTTGAATCCCTACTTCCTTTTAACAAAGGCCTTTCTTCCACCATAATATTGAGTCTCCACCTTCTATCTTTATGCACCTACTTTGAGAGCATAGTGGCCATTCTTAGTTCTATGTGCATTGTACCAAGACTAGTTGATTGATGCATAACTTGATATTGCTTGTTTTAAACTATTGTATCTAGTCACTCTTATGAACTTTGAAGGTGTCCTATGCATTTATATTTGCTACTCTATTGAGGGACAAGCTGAATACTTTTATGCTATGTTTTCTTTATGTGAAACAAACAAACGTCTTGCAAAGCATTGTTATTCATGAATCTTTTATTTATGCATTTTCATGTTGCATCATAGTTTCTTTGTCTTATTGCTAGAACTGTGTCTTTCATGTTATGATTGAAGTACTATGATCCCATCTTTGAATGCTTTTCAAATACTTTGGTCAAGTCTTTGATGGTGCATGTCACCTCAAAAATTATTCTTTCTTTTTATCACTTACCTACTCGAGGACGATCAGGAGTTAAGCTTGGGGATGTTGATACATTGCAAATGTATCTATAATTTTTGATGTTCCATGCTTGGTTTTATCCACTTTCTTGTGTTTTGTTCCAACTTTGGAGTACTTTTCATATGATTTCTTGGACTAACCTATTAACAAGAGCCACAGTGCCAGCTGCCTGTTTTCTGCTGTTTTTGGTTCCAGGAAACTCAGAAAATGAATATTCTCGGAATTGGACGGGACAAAATCCAAAGTGCCTATTTTTCTAGAAGACTCTAGGAGCCAGAATACGAGACAGAGGAAGACCAGGGGCTGGCCACACCACCCCCAGGCGCGGGCTGGGCCTGGCCGTGCCAGGGCCTGGTGTGGTGGCCCCAGGCACCCCCTCGGTCTCCCTCTTCGCCTATAAGAAGCCTTCTGACCTAAAAACTTCGGGGGGGCGATGTTTTTCCATGAAAAGTTCTGCTGCGCCGCCACCACCGAAGGGGAGATTCGAGGGACAAAAGTCTCTGTTCCGGCACCCTGCCGGGACGGGGAAGTGCCCCCGGAGCCATCTCCATTGATCTTCACCATCATCTCCATCGACCATCCATGTTTCCCCCATCTATGAGTGAGTAATCCCCCGCTGTAGGCTATGGGGATGGTAGGGATTGGATGAGATCGTTCATGTAATGGCATCAGATTGTTAGGGCATGGTGCCTAGTATCTTTTATTAGTGCTTTATGACTTTGTTGCGACTAGTTGTGCTTAATGCTTGTCACTAGGGCCCGAGTTCCATGATTTCAGATCTGAACTTATTATTGATTCATTATGATAGTATTGTTCTTGGTCTTATCTGCAAGTTGTATACACATGTTGTTGTCCGGAACCAATGGTCCCGAAGTGACAGAAATCGGGGTAGCTGGAAGGGAAAGGCTTTGATGTGAGGATCACGTGTGTTCACGGAGTGTTAATGCTTTGCTCCGGTGCTTTATTAAAAGGAGCACCTTAATTTCTAGTAGTTCCCTAGAGGCCCCGCTGCAAACGGGCTGGCAGGACAAAAGATGTTGTGCAAGTTCTCATTGCGAGCACGTATGACTATATATGGAACACATGCCTAGGATTGTCTAGTACTTGGATGCTTTATCTTATTTATCTGCAATTGCCCTATGTTCTAATTGCTATGTGAATTGTCTTGTCCATGCAACGCCCGTCCATCCATCCCTATGCCTACCGCACTCGAATCCCACTGTTTACTGCTTTTGTTACTACTGTCTTTGTTTTGCTGCTACTGTTACTTTACTATTCCTACTACAAAACTGTTGCTACTGATAAACTGTTGTAAGCAAGATTGTTTCCAGGTGCAGCTGAATTGACAACTCAGTTGTTAAGGCTGATAAGTATTCTTTGGCTCCCCTTGTGTCGAATCAATAAATTGGGTTTCACTTCCCTCAAAAATACTGCGATACACCCCCTATACTTGTGGGTCATCATGGGCCACAATCCTATGTAGCCCTCTATGGTGGAGGCAAAGGAAGAAAGGGAAGTGATGGCGTTTGTCGGAAGGTGGTGCGGTTGAAGCTCGTAGGTGTTGAGCCAATCGTGGAAAAAGTCGCTGATGGGGAGGCCGAACCCATGCTGGAAGTGTGAGAGGAACACTACGAACTCACCCGGGTTAGGTGAGGGAGCAAGTTCCTCGGCGGCGAGACGGGCAACGACACCCTCCGGGATGCGCCAGGTGCGGTACAACCAATCTAGGTCATCCTGGCACACCCAGGACCCAGCCCAGGCACCGCGCTCGGCGTTCTCCTGTTCCGCGACGATGAGCTCCTCTTCGGTCATGTCTAGGTCGCTCTCCTCACTGGCCCTATCGGAGGTGGGGGGTAGTGCCTTATACTGGCGCGGACCCGTGGCGGTGGAGATGCGCGGGAGTGGCGGCGACGCTGGTGCACGAGGAACGGTGCGGCAGCAGCGTTGCTAAGCAGGTGCGGTGGCAGCGGCGCTGTCGCTGGGAGGAAGAAGAAGAGGCAGAGGGGCGCTGGAATGGGAAAAAGTCCCAAGGGGCGCGCCCTCCCCTATTTAACCACGCCTCAGCAGGGTAGTAGGATCGTGCGGTGCGGAAGGGCCACACGGTGTGGCCGTGTATAATCTGGATCAGCCAATCAGAAACGAGCCACGGGAAGGGCCACAGGGCGCAGGAGATCCCATGACGCGACGTGGTGATATAGTTAACGAGGAGACAGACATGTTGTGACGTGTGCAACAGTAACACCTGACATTAACTGCAGCAGTAACTGGCGCAGGCCCTTAAAATGAGGCAAAGTAATGATTACCCTCCACGTGGGGAAGCGTACGAGAGAAGGAAGAATAACCCAGATAACTATGGGATGACCCGGCCAGCGAGTGAAAACTAGAAATATGACAAGGGAAAAGCTAGACGATGAAATCCGGAATATGAGGTAACTCGGAAAGGGAGCAAAAGGCTCGGTGAAATTGAACCTGCTGTGGCCTTAGCGGCTGAGGCTGCTAAAACCGCACCAGCTTCGGGGACTAATGTTGGGGGGATACCCCCGGGTAGGGTCACGCCGGAGTATAATGGCCGAGTTAGCCGAGGTACGGCAAGGTCAAAGCGAATGCTGGCCGAGTCACCTCAAGGCAGGCCGAATCACGGAGTGACCCGGACCGGAGGATGATCACCTAACTGAGTCCCGACCGACTTATGTCGTATGCCGGCTGGATTTATGTATGTTGTGTGCAGGTACCAGTGTGGCCGGATTAACCAGGCATGATCCGGGTTATATCAGGCTTGCAAGAGAAGGAAGGTATCTCGCTGGTCAAAAGGAGGTCACTGTACGCTGGAGCGTTAGCGAAGCGGATAGAGGCTAGGACCACCGAGGCGTGGCCGACAAAGGTGACGCTGCCTGTGTCGGATGACGCTGGCGCCGCAGAGGCTCACGTAGCCTCTGCATGGCTGACGATGGGCAAAAGTGACCCGGTCGGCTTACTATTTTGGGAAGAGGCATATTCCCTAGAATATGCCTCCACGTATGCCCTAATTGGAGACCTAGCCACCCCTATATAAGGAGGGCTAGGGCATCTGTAGAAGGGGTTGATCTCTAGTTGGTTGAGCTTTACTTGGTTATTCTCTAGTATGTTCCTGAGGGCTAGTTAGTGGAGAGAGTAAGAGAGTTCCTTCTTCCTCCTCTCCCCAATACAGCTCAAGGAGCACTTGTAACTCTTGGAAAGATATTGAATACAACACATCTATGTGTGGAATCACCACACTATCCCTCCCTGGATTCCTCTAGTGCATATTGTCCCCACCTTTAGCCTATCCATGGCATCTGCTGTGACACCACCATGACAAGTGCTCATTATGGTTATGCTGCAAGTTTCCACCATGATTAGGCATGGCTTAGGCTAGCGGCCCAAGCATTTCTCTAACACACATATAAACTCCATGATCTTACAAGTTCCCCTTTTATTTCACACTGTCGGGATCCATAGGCAAAAGAATCATGATATCAACTGAATATAAGTGTAATGTTGAAAGCGTTCCCCATGATACATGGTTCTGCTAACTTCAACTTATAAAGCGCAAGCATATACACAACAAAGATGGACACAATGGTTCAAGTTTATTAAGTGCAAGAAAGGTAAAGTGTGCCATCAAGTTCGTGAGAGCTTTAATCACTAGTTTTCTCACAACAAGTTTAATTTGGAAGGTAGACAAAAACATGAATATACTTGGAATAGCATAAGTTAGTAGGTAGGTATGGTGGACACAAATGGCATGGGTTTTGGTTTAAGGATTGGATGCACGAGAAGAATTCCCTCTCAGTACAGGTTTTTGGCTAGCAAGGCTGGGTAGCAAGTATAAGAGTTGAAGGAAACAAAAAAAACAAGTGATAAAAACAAACATGCAATCTTCCTTGAAAGCACAAAGAACTTAGCTAGAGAATACTAAACTTATGATTCTTAACTACGATCAATAATTCTCGTAGGTATTTTAAAAGTATCATTCTTAGCAGGTGGTGGTTCACCTACTACCTTAGCAGCGGTAGTAGCATTACGAAATAAGAAACTCAGCGAATTATCCATATTGAAAATAAAGCAACTAACAGAAGTAAACAATACTCACAGTAGAAGTTTACATTACCAGTTCCACTCTCCAATAGCGCTTCACTCCCCGGCAATGGCGCCAGAAAATAGTCTTGATGACCCACAAGTATAGGGGGTGTATCGCAGTATTTTCGATAAGTAAGAGTGTCGAACCCAACGAGGAGCAGAAGGTGCTGGCTAGTGGCTTGGAGCAGGAATTCTCTGTAAATACTTAGCAAACGGATTTTTAGGGGTTTTTGATAATGCAAGTAAATAAAGTACGAGTACATAAAAGACAGTAAGAATAAATGCAGCAAGTGGCCCAATCCTTTATTCAGCAAAGGACAAGCCGGTTGTATTACTTAAGATGACCAAACGTTCTCGAGGACACACGGGAATTCTGTCAAGTGCTTTCTCTTCATATAGTTGATCAATCTTCTTTAGTTTTCTAAGTGTTGTGTGGGTGAACCTGTGCTAATGTACCGACCTTCCTAGTACTAATACATACTTGTGATTATACCCCTTGCAAACATCCATAAGTACAAGAAAGTAATTAAGGTAGAAACCTAACCACAGCTTTAAACTCTAAGACCCTCACGTTCCTTGTGCAATGGTTTCCTAATGGGGGTTCAGATTTCTGTCACTCCGGCAACCCCTACGATTAGTAGCCAAATACACAATGCATTCCCCTAGGCCCATATAGGTGAAGTGTCATGTAGTCAACGTTCACATGACACCACTAGAAGAAGTACACCACAACTTAAATATCAAACTATTGAATTTTTCTCAACACAATTCCACTACTAACAACATGACTTATCCCATGTCCTCAAGAACAAAATGAACTACTCACAAGACATCATGATCAGAGATGAAATAATGATGTATAACAATCTGAACATAAACAATAATTCAACCGTTCACTCAATAGCATCAACTACAAAGAGTAATCAACACCGGGAAAGTTTCCCCTAAGAACTATGTAAGATTCAACCCAATTGTTACAGCGATATGGAGATGATGATGAGGGTGCTGGTGGAGATGATGGTGGTGATGATGATGATGATGATCCCGATGAAGTCCAGCTTGATGGTGGTGTTGATGGCGACAATCTCCCCTCTCCGGGAAGGAATTCCCCCGGCAGAAATCTGTCTGCCGGAGAGATCTTTCTCTCTCGGTGTTTTCCGCCCCGCATAGGTGGCGGAATCTTTCTGTGGTCGCTTTCCAGGTATTAGGGTTCCGTGGAGATAATATACGCCAGAGGGGAGAGCTGGAGGTGGACCAGGGCGGCCACACCACCTGGTGGCGCGGTCTAGGGTGGCCCGCGCCAGGGGGTGGTGTGGGCCCCCTATGGCCCATCTCCACTCCTTCTTTTGGCAGTCTTCGTCTTCTGGAAAAATAGGATTTTCCATATATTTTTCCGGATTTTCTGATCTTCGCGAATTTTGGCTCCAAACAGCACCTTTTCCATCAGAATCCTGACTGCAGCGGTCCATGCTCCAAAAGTCATCAACCATGCAAAAACAGATGAAATAACATAAGTATCATCTCTTAATATGAAATATATCAATGAATAACAGTAAATTATGATATAGAATAGTGATGCAAAATAGACGTATCACTCCCCGACTTCGAAGTTGAAGTGATCTTCAAGACCCCGGGCCCCTACATGAGCCTCCACACTTCCCGGGAAGTGGTGGAGGTGGTTGTGGACAAGGTGGTGGAGTGCCTTCATCCCTTGTCGGCTGCCTAATGTCGTTTTTTCATTTTCTCTGTTTAGACATGAAAAACAAAGCATTAAACTTTGTTAATTCCTGTATTATTTCTTCCTTCATCATCTCTTACTGCAATGTTCATTAATAAATTTTGCCACATTTTCGGCCTACGTTTCCCTTTTCCTTCTGAGTGTACTTGTTGCCCCACGTCTTTTTGGGTGATCGGTCAGCGTGACTACACCAGTCGTAGGACCAAGGACTGGGCCATGTAGTACCGACTATGGTGTGCACCCCTGTTGCACGACCGCTTCACCTTTCGGCCGGTGCGCCCTAGGACTAAGGACCCCGGGCCAGACCCGGGCGACCACTCAAGGGGACGCTCCATTCCTCAGGAAACCTTTGTAGGGTTAGGCATACACTAAGTTTTCCAAGGGAAAAGAAGACGGGAAAGGGATAATACTTCATGTTCTGGCTATAATATTAATTAAGATAGTACGAGCCTTATCTTTCTTCAAGCCTAAAGGCTCGGGGAGATGCCCAAGATGGGTTTTATTGCGCTTCTCTTCTATGGCTTGGGGATTGCTCGTATCCGGCTTTCAGGTGATGTTGCACCTAGAGAAGCTCATGGTCCCAAGGCCTCCCATTTGACCTAACAGTTCAGGGTGGTTGTCCTCCTCAAAGCCTTGCGGCGGACAATGCAAGGTCGCACCAGTAATGGGTCATGAGGCCTAGCTCCCCTTATGTTTCCTCAAACGCGTACCAGAGATACACATCAGGCACAACGATTTACCCTAAGGCACGTGATAAAGAGCACTACCCCACTTCGAATTTCTGGTTTCTCGGAGGAAGGGCCCAGGAGGGGTTACCATCCTTCCTTTTGCCTTCCTGAGATCGCTACGAGGAAGGCCTCGCAGGAGGATCCGGGTCACCTCTCCCACTGCCCTCCTCTCCAAGCAAATTACAACACATCTTCTTCAATTCACGTGCAACGTTCCGCTGGGTCGAAGAGAACCGACACCGTGTCGATGCATCTGACGCGAATCTTCCTCCAGGGGAGCACATATTTCATCCCCCCATAACGGCCTCGATGTAGAGTGTTGGTGATGCTTCTTGGACGGTGTCAAGGATCAGGCTGAAGCGATGCAGGTAGTCCCGTAGTCGCTCTCCCGGCCTCTGCTAGAGCTCGTAGAGGTCGTGGATGCGACGTGGCCGGCACCGCCATCTAGGCAACCATACCCTCCTCTGAGGGCATATAGTTACGCAAGAGATGGGGCGCCCCAGAAGAACGCCACTTGGTGGGGTGGAGGATCCAAGTAACGCCTCATCTGGACGCACCTCCACCCATCTTCTCGCTTGTCCCGACGGAGCCATGGAAAGCCACAAGCCAAGCACATACACTAATCCCCTGAGCGAGTCTTCTTCTTGCTCAGAGGCCCACGCGGTTCCCTCGGGCCGTCCATGACCAAGCATGGTCGCTCATCGGTGATGGACTAACGGAACTTCGCCTTAGCTGTACCCCTTACCTAGCACGCTAGATGTCGTATCTTAGATTTCGACACCGGGGATGGAGGATCACCATTTTATTTTGGCAAGCGCCGCATCGTCCGGTGAGCTCGATCAAAGAGCAAGAATAACGCCATCACACAGGGACACACAGATTTTTTACCCAGGTTCAGGATGCATTGTGCGGATCCCTACATCCTGCAACTGTCTACTATGTAGTAATTGATCACACGGTTACAGAGTTACTTCTAGGAGAAGAACTCAGCTAGTTCTTCCCTTTTAAGTCCTCTCTGTCTCGACCGACCTGGACCTCCTTTTGTAGACAAGTGGACACCACAAGGGTCGGTCACCACGCGGCGGTGCGCCGCGTGCATGGTCAGAACATGGCAGGACGCTCATGCTCCTGACCATGTGGCCTACCGTGTCTAGGCTTGCATATGGTCACACTAGAATCCGCCCCATCAATTTGATTCCTGTCTAGGCGAGCTACTCCTCGGGCTTATTTCCGTCCCGCGAAGGCATCGTCGGGATCCGGGATATAGAGGCAGATCTAGGGAGGGGCGAGGGGTGGCCACCTCCCTATGGCTAGAACTAATTTTGATGCTAAACGCTAATCGTAATATCTGTCCATTAGCCTAAACTAGTGTGTGCAATATGCTGATGCTGAAGCTTTAGGTCCAAGCCAAAAACATTTAGCTATGGAGGGATAATACATACCTACTGAAGCATTGGCAAGACCACATATCGATCAACTGGTCCACCGAATGCATTTGAATTTCTGCTCTACTCGATTTCCCTCGACGATATAGTCGACTAATTTCTCCCTTCTCCGCCTCCACCGTGGCAGCGCCTACCCAGGGCCAGGGTCTCATTCATGTAGAGCCGTCACCAGGATTGGGATTTTGTACTTAGTCATCGTCGTGTCCTTGATTACCGATTAGCGAAGGCACAAAGCACAACTACCATGTGTCTAGGAACTATCTACTACGATTCGCCGCTGCCGCACACCATGCCCAATTCGTGAATTGATCACCCTAAGGTATGATCCCAGATATATATACATGTTGGCTCCTAGAATTGCTAGTCCATCTAACAACATTTGTTTGTCAGATTAATTACGGAATATGTACACTAGCATTTTTTATGAATTATTTAGTCATTAACTAATTGTCCAGTCATTGAGTTATTTGATAGGTCGGGGCATAGACCTACACTCAAACTAGTAGAATATAGCTTGCTTTTTCATTGTAAAATATATAATGTTACAGTTTGATATTCATAATATACACTAGAAGACTTGATATATTGCCGTGTTTGTATCTCTTTTATGGTGAATTTCTTCTTCACCCCACATGCTCATATACTAAATCTCCCCCTTGATTTATTTAGTATTCTTCTATAACCTTATATAATTTCTGTAAATTTTACTGTTCATGAGATTATAGACTTTTTTGATGGGTTTGTAGTCGTAAATCAAATAAAATGAAGATTTAATTATAAAACATGCGGTTCGCATGACAAAACTATCAATATATCTAAGATTCGATATAAGTGTTGTGGTATACCTATTTTATGATCACTATCATCTTGGCCCCTCTATGGTCAAATTCTGGATTCGCCTCTGCTCGGATAGGATCCCGGGTACCCCCACGAGGGCTTCTCGATCCAGGGGTCGCGCCCGCCCGTAGCATCCGGGGTACCCCGGTTCTGCGGAGACAACAATCTTAGATAAATCGTTCTCCAAACTAGCTCATTTTCAACGCAGCATAACCATTTTCAACTAGGGAATTTGCTTCCATGGTGAATAAAGTGGGCTTCGATGAAACATAAATCTATCATTTCTTAGGATAATTAGCATCGGAAGCACCACAGAGTTGTTTTCCTTCAACTAAAGAATTGCTTCCAACGAAACAGTAATTTGATTCCATCCGAAACATGTATCTTTTAAACTAAACATTTTTCATCGAATTGCAGAGGTACTTCCACTTGAAATATGATTTGCTCCAACAACTGAAAATTCTGCTTCCACGCACAAATATGCTTCCCACGTATGTTATCACTTCTACTTGCTTCACAAGTATGATGTCACTGTAATACGTGTTCCCAACATTATTTCTCAGTGCTACTTGCTTCCTGGACGACGCCACCCTCGGGCCAGTTCCCTTGGCGTAGTTCCTCGAGCCGGGAGCGGTTAACACCCCCTGACTATGACATACTAGGTAGGAACGCGCTTCGCAGGCAACCAGATATGAATAACCCATCAAAATATGCAAGTGGATTTACCATTAGGTTGGAACAGCCCAAAAATAAAGATCAGCCTTGCTTGGCCATGATGATATAACATGTAACTACTTTGACTCACGCCAAATGGCAGGCAAATAGATATAAATAAATTTTTGAAATAAATTTAAGATATTGTATTCAAAAAACAGTGGTAACTCATCAGAAGTCATAGGTAGAAAGAAGTTTTGCAAAATACTGAAGTATAAATATAAAGCATGACAATAACATAAAACTATGGTTAAGCGTGAAATAGACTTCAATCTGAGTCGTGTGCTATAGTATTCTTGCAGTCCATTATTAGTGATCATCTACAGCAGATGGAGATGACTAAGGTGGGGTGAAGAAGCTATGCTTCTCTATAGTTTAGACGATGATAGGATGGCTACAAATGAGATTTTAAGGAGAGTATTTAGATGGTAGTTACTTTACTTGAGACTTAAGTACAGAGTTATATGAAAATGGGTAACCTTCTTTTCCTTTTCTAGGAAAAGAACCGCGGAGAAACAATTATATGGTTGTGTTACATTCTATTCTAGGTACAAACCTGATAGGAGATTAAAAAGCATAGGTACGAGAGGACATTATAACTGTTAAAATTTTCTAGTAGTATATATGTATAGCAAAAAAATCATATGGTGAGATTATAGCTTTTAAAGCACCAGTAGGGGTATTTGCACAACTCCATCTACAATTTGAAAGGTTACATATGGTCTATTAATTCGCAAGATACAAAGCTTCCTAAATTTAAGCAAGTCTTTGAGGCCAATGGAACACTATGGTACTGGAAAGGACATTCTCCATGCAACAGAACATTTCTCCTAGGGATAATATATATTTCTTCTGATAATGTCATATGGTAAGACTACTAAACTTCTATTGATCAATGTAACAAAGGGTGATAGGTATTAAGAATACTACAACTAAAGTTTTATGGATCATTGCAAGAAAGGATGATAGGTATTAACTAAATTCTGAACCTAAAGGACACTTACAAAAAAGGAACGAACCTGGGATATTTTGGACCTAATGTTGACAACAAACTGGAGCCAATCTAAGAAGAGATCAATGGAGAAAGATGTGAGACAACTACGATGAACTGCATAAGAAAATTTAACCAACCTATGAACAAATATTACCATGCATGGAAGTCACTGGAGGCACTAAGGCTCAATTATTTTTCCCCGATTATAAACAAGAAACATCCATACTGGTAACATATTGCAATGGGTAATAGCAAATCAGTTTATAGTATTGCTAACCAGCAACTAACTTTTAATTAAAAGATATGGAGTCTGAGATATTTGAAAAATAAATGCAAAAGTAGATTGAGGATGTAAATACGACTATATGAACCTTGGATATTTCTACAGGTGAACAGTTCACAACAATATATTATCTTCCATCCTCACTCCAATTCTGATTGCCAGTTCTAAACTTCTAATCCTATATTTCAGCATAATAAAGCTACTGGCTTATACATAATTTTTAGTCCTGAATATTTCAATGACAAAAAAGAAACCATCAATCCTGAAAGAAGAGACACCTCGGGATGCTGTAGAAATTGTGAAGCATATGATGTTCTGTTCGAGTTCATGCTTCAATGAAAAGTTGCAAGGCCAAAGAATATTTAAGTAAAAGCTCAGCAGACCATGTAAATAACTAACAGGGATTTTAAAAAGTAGTCGACTAGGGCCTTCAACCAAGAATCAAGATTATCTTGGTGTTTATCTCGAACAAGGTGACCGAACCTATGCAAACAATATTGTTGGGTCAATCTTGGTAGTGTATCCTCTGTTGACAGCCATCGGATACGCCCCTTAGTCATATTGTGTCTACCACGTAAGAAGGGATACCTCTGTTTTGACCGTTGGTTACATAACAACAAAAAATGCATTTTGTTTCCTTATCAAAATTAATTTTTAGTTTTTGATGATGAGAAAATATCATCTTTGGTCCTCAGTTATTATCAGCTGTTTGCAACAGTTACTAAATAAAATTAAAAGAATAAGAGTATCTATATACGTCAGATAAATCATTTTGTAAATGACCCATTTGCATTGCTAGTTCTATTTATTCCACACATTCTGACGAATTTCACTTCAAATTTGGTACATTTGATACATGTTGTTGCACTCACACCATTTTTTCAAAAGAGTGTGTTTCGTAGTGTTACAAAAATATCTGAATGGTGGTGATGCTTTATTATCCGTCTACTATATGGTGCTTATGGGCGACTGATCAGTGCATATCTGTACTATATATATAGCGGAGGCGAGAACTCTAAAATGAACGAGTGCACATCCCTGCATGCATTGCATTGTTGTGAATGAATATTAAAGAATACAGATCAATACACGTCGTAGCTTTAATCATTATTTCAAAGACGCAACACTTGCAAAGATACATCAACCAATAGGTACCAGCCATGCATGCATCATTTCCTGTAGTGCACTCAGTCTGTAAGATGAACCTGCTCTACTCTTATCAAGCAATAATGGATCTGAAGGAGGAAACATACGGAAGATATGGGAAGATATGGATGGCACGACCACCCATCGAAGTAAGAAGTGAGAGTGTCGAGTGTTAGATTGATCTCTCCAGATCGAGTCCAACGGCTCGATGGACCCTTGACCATGTGCCCTGATCGGGGGCGCCCAACCGAACCATGGTTGGTGGGCGCCTGTCGCCAGCGCAATATAAAGAGGTGGGGGAGCCGGTAGCACGTGTCACGAGGTTCGACTGTGCGCCGCAAACCCCACCAACACCCCCTACCAATCTAGGATTAGCATTGTGCCGACGGGAAGCTCCGCTACCACCTCTGCCCACTCACACCCACGCTCACGTCGTCGACCACCATGGCCAACACCACTGGTTCATCGAGCCAGGGAGAAGGTTCGGTTCTCCTCACTCTCCTCTCCGATCTCTCTCCGTATATCACACAGTACTGATGCATAGACAATATAGTACCTGATTCTATCTAGCCTATATACATCAATAGATCCTATCAATGGTATCAGAGCACAGGTAGGATCTAAATTTTTTCCGGTAGAAAGTTCCCTCTTCGATCTAGAAAGAAAAGACACGGAAAAGAACAAATAGTACACCGGGCAAAGAGCGCTGCCACAAGGCCGCTCCGTTCCTCTCGATCCCGGTGCGCATCGGCAAGCCGAGGCATCGGGAAGAAGAACATACCCCTCACGGGGCAAAGAGCATCACCGCCCAGACCCTAGTTCACCCCATAGTACCCGACCCCTTGTAGTGTTCTTTCATCTAGAACCGAATCGAAAAACAAAGAAATTTTCCCCAAAAATCGAAAAAGAGAAGAACAAAAGAAAGGCACCGGCCACCGCCGGCAAGGGGCGCCGCCACCTGTGCCGCTTGACAGTGACACACCCACCCTCGGGTGGATGCGCGCACCGCCAAGGGGGCAGGGGCGCCGTTATTCTTCCTCTCGAGCTCGTTGTGTTCGGTGAGGTGGAAAAAAGATAGAAGAAAGGAGAAGGGGAGGGGCTCGTCGCTGGTGTCGAGCCGGGCGGCGCTGCCTCACACCCACAGAGAACTTCCATGTGCCACCAAAGGAGTGAGTGAGACAGACGCGTGGGGAGACTATGAACCAAATGAAGCTAGGGTTAGTAGGGTCGGGGCGGCTGGATTGTTTTGACCCAGCGAGGGACGCGGACAACCGTCTGATCGGCATCAGCGCAATGGATGGCGGAGATGGAGCAGCACGCCGCTGGATCCTGCTACGCAGGCCGTGGGCCTTCATTGGGCTAGGAAAGTGTCGCCCGTGCGGTAGAGACAGCGAACGCACAAGGCCGTGGTCGGCCATAGGCCTATGCGGGCCGAGGGGCGTTACGCGCCGCACAGGGGGCGGTGGGCTGTTGTTTTCTGCCCCGTGCGCGAACAGTGCCAGTTATTGGTTTTATTTTTTTTAACAGAAGCAGTTTTGGGTTTTTTTTGTCTAGTTTTTTTACGTTTTTTGTCTTGAACCAACGAGACATTTGTTTAGAGAAACAGAAAAGTATAAATTATTGCTTCTGAAAAGTGTAAAGTTTAATAAATTTTATTCATTTCTTCTGCTACAAATAGTTAAAAAGTGCTCTTTACATTTAATAAGACAAAATTGAGAATTAAATTTTGAGACCATGTCAAAGTATTTCTTCTGGTTATATTCATGTTATGTTTCTGACCAACGTTGTTAATAGCATGATCATGATTAGTGGTTTCGTTTAAAGTGGTTACTTTGTGTGCATTTGGTTCTATTTTGTTCCCAACGGTGATATAAAATTAATTGCATAAACAATTGTGTGTCTTAATTTTGACCAATATTGGATTAATACATGCATTGTTGTTTTTATCTCATTTCTTTGTGGTTTTCAGGAGGGTACTACTTGATGAGCTATATCAAGGAGGTCCCAACCCTTAGGACGGATAACTACTCCAAATTGAGAAAGAAAGTGGACCTAGCATTTGTTTGTGCTGAGGTGGATTGGGTACTCGAGACTCCCCAGCCCACCGAACCGACAGAGCCACTCCGAGTCGACACAGATGATGATGATGCATGGGACAAAAAGAAAAGGGATTATGCTCCATTAGAGATGGCATACACCCTAGAGAACAAAAAGTGGCAAAACACCAATAAAAAGTGCATGACATTTATAAAGAACACAATTGAGCAGGTCATTGTAGGCTCAATTGCAAAGAGTGATTTCGTAGGGAAGTACCTTGAAAAGATAAAGAGCCAATTCACTATCTCTTCAAAGACATATGCTACCCAGCTGCTGAAGCAGTTGGTGAAAGAAAAGTACACCGGAGGTGGACATGGGATAAGGGAGCACGTCCTCAGGATGAGCAACATGACTGCTAAGTTGAAGCCCATGGATGTTGATCTGGAGATCAAGCTTGCACTCCTTGTTCACCTGATCATGGCTTCACTACCAAAACAGTTTGACACCTTTATTGTCAATTACAACATGTCACCAGAAAAGTGGGACCTTAAAAAAACTATAGCCATGTGTGTGCAAGAAGAGGGGAGGCTTAAAACATCAAATGGTGGTTCCTTGAACTATGTCAAGGATAATAAGAAGAGGAACTACCATCAAAGCAACCAAGGTTCCCCTTCAAAGCCACATGGAAAAGCTTCCATGCACTATCAGCATCAGCAGAGGCCTCTCTCAGTGGACAAAGATACTTGTCTCCACTGCAAGAAAACAGGGCACTACAAGAAAGATTGCCTTTCTTGGCTAAAGGAAGTAATGGCAAAGAGAGGTAACAATATTGTTTCCTTTGTAAATGAATCCTTGTATATATAGTTTTCGAAATCTACTTGGTGGATTGACTCAGGTGCAATAGTTTATATTGCAAATTCTTTACAGGGATTCCATTCGACACGAACTACAAAAAGAAGCAAAAGATGCATTGAAGTTGCAAACAGAGTCCAAGCGGATGTTGAAGCTGTTGGCGACATCTCCTTGGAGCTAGCTGATGGATTCACATTCCTTCTTACAAACGTTTTATATGTTCCTTCATTATACAGAAACTTACTAAGTGTATCACGTTTGGACAAAGTTAATTATGAGTGTCATTTTGGACATGGCCAGTGTGCCATTTGGTGTAATAAAGATTGTGTGGGTGTTGCTTGCCTTCATAATGAGATTTATTTGTTATCCCTTCATGAAAAAGTATATTCTATGTATAATGTGAATGAGCATGTTTCCGCGTCGGACAAAGATCAAAAGAAAAGAAAGACATCTCATGAATCATCGAAATTATGGCACTATCGCTTAGGCCATATTTCGAGGGGGGGATAGAAATACTAGTGAAAATGATATTCTTCCTCCATTAGAGTTCTCCAACATAGAGCAATGCATAGATTGCGCTAAAGGAAAGTTTGTAAAGCAAATCAAAAAGGGTGCAAAACGAAGCACCGAAACACAAGAAATCATTTCACACTGATATTTGTGGACCATTTCCTATGAAAAGTGTGGATGGTTATGACTTGTTCATAGCATTCACAAACGATTACTCCTGTTATGGTTACATTTATCCAATTAAAGAAAGATCGGAAGCGTTGGATAAATTTAAGATATTCAAAACTGAAGTTGAGAACCAACATAGTAAAATAATAAAGATAGTAAGATCTGACCGTGGAGGGGATTACTATGGTCGGCACACCCCATATGGCCTAGTCCCTAGACCTTTTACTACGGTCGGCACACCCTAAATCTTGTACTTTCCTTGTCTTATATCGCAAGGAGCTGTGTCCTTGTATACTTTGTATCAGTCAAACCATCATGGGCTTCATGGATCGTGGAATATCTTTGGGTGAGGCTTTTCTTGGGCCGCACCATATATACCAATAATAGGCACCTGAAGGGTTATGCCCATGTAAGAGCCCGTTAGATGTTTTTCTCTTTCTCTCTTCAGAGAAGCAGCCCTCAGGTTGTACATGTCCTTTTTCTACTCCCTCCGGCCCATATTAATGGTCGTTCTCATCTTTTTGTAAAATGCCCCTGTTGTTTTCCGACAAACCAACTCGTCTTCCACCTTGTCTTCCCTCCTCTTCCTCCTCCGTATCACTGGTGTCGCGCCCTCGCCAGCTCGTCGTTCCTTCGCCCGCGTTGTGACCTCGACCACGCTGCGCCCTCCTCCTGTGTCGTGACCTCTCCCGCACCGTGCCCGTAGCGGATGGCCCCCTCCATCTAGAAACCCTAACTACGAAGGAAAAAAGGATTCTTGCGATGAGGTGGATGTGGTCAGAGATTTGGGGGTCCCCAGTGAGGAAACTCGATGCGGCGGCAGAGGCCTCGACTTCAACAAGCTGCAGGGATGGTGGAGGCTGGTCTAATGTTGCGCGTCATCAGCAGGTGGAGGCTGGTCTCAGTCCATGTCGTTGTTGCTGCTCACCTCATCTTCCACGATCTTGCATCTGCTTGCCATGCAGGTAAGGACCGCATATCTCTCACTTTTAATTCCAGATTTGGCCGTAGGATTCCAATTTAGAGTTTGATGTTCCGCTAAGAAATGAAGATGCATGTTGCAATTTTATCAAATTTTTGTTCTTTTCCTAAGGTATTGTGTAGTGGTCTTCTCAATCCTTAACATTATGAAACCTACATGTGCTCCATGTTCAGTGTTTTGTTCTAGGTGACCATAACAAACTGCTACTACTGCACAATGCTCTGTGTTTTTTTCTAGCTGACCATTGTTTTAGTTGCTGAAATAGTTACTCAAATCTATGTTACAACACCTACTCCATCTTGTTTGAACTAGTTTTACAACATTGAATTTTCTTCTCATTGTATCCCCGTGCAATCATGAAATGGTCTCTAGGAGATATTTTATTTCTTCTTTGAAATTTAAAATGTTAGTGCATGGTGCATAGAGACATAGTCGAACCGTATATACAAGCAAAAAACCTAGGCATACAAGATATATACAACTCCACCCGTGACAATAATGAGTGAAGATCCGGAACCTGTATGTCAGGAGCCGACTGAACCCGCTGTTGTTCATGAAAGGGAGGATAAGCAGCTACCTCAACAAGATGTGCCACACGTTTAGACACACAATGTGCCAATGAATGAGGCACCTAGAAGGGCACGGATTATCCCAACATATGAGGCCCCTAGAAGATCTCAAAGAATTAAAAGATTAGCCATTTTTACTGATTATAAAGTTTATAATATAGAAAGAGTTCATATGGAGAATGATCTCACTTCATATGAAGAAGACATGAGTAGCCCTCACTCATCGAAATGGCTGGAGGCCATGGAAGATGAGATCAAATCGATGAGTACCAACAAAGTTTGGGACTTAGAGGAAATTCCTAAAGGAGCCAAAACAGTAGGCTGCAAATGGGTCTAGAAAACAAAATATGACTCTAGAGGGAATGTGGAAAAGTACAAAGCATGACTTGTGGCAAAAGGATTTATACAAAGAGATGGGGTAGATTACAATGAGATATTTTCTCCAGTATCATGTAAAGATTCCTTCAGAATCATAATGGCATTAGTTGCACATTTTGATTTAGAGCTACATCAAATGGATGTAAAGATGGCATTTCTAAATGGGGATTTAGAAGAAAGTGTCTACATGAAACAACCCAAGGGTTTTATCATGGAAGGCAAAGAAGATATGGGATGCCGCCTAAAAGAAATCCATTTATAGATTAAAGCAAGCTTCTAGACAGTGGTATCTAATGTTTAATGAGACCATTAAGAAATTTGTATTTAAAGAGAATGTTGAGGACAACTGCGTTTATGCAAAGTTTAAAGTGGGAAATACATTTTCCTAATTCTTCATGTGGATGATATCTTGCTTGCTAGCAGTGATGTCAGTCTACTACTAAAAACAAAGAAGTTCTTGTCCTTAAATTTTGATATGAAAGACCTTGGTGAAGCTTCATATGTTTTGGGCATAGAAATTCATCGAGATAGGACAAATGGGGTTCTACGACTATCGCAAAAGGCATACCTAGAGAAGATTCTAAAGAAACACAGTATGCATGCGTGCAATGGCACACCTGCTCCTATAGTCAAAGGCGACAGTTTGATTCTAAAGAGATATAGTATGCATGCGTGCAATGCCACACCTGCTCCTATAGTCAAGGGCGACAGTTTTGGGAAATTTCAATGTCCCAAAAGCCAATACGAGATCGATCAAATTAAAGCAGTACCATTTGCTTCGGCTGTTGGAAGCTTACAGTATGCACAAGTGTACACTCGCCCTGACTTAGCTTTTATCACCGGAGTACTCTGTAGATATCAAGAGAATCCAGGCATAGAGCGTTGGAAGATGGTAAAGAAAGCATTGCGTTATGCGCAAGGCACAAAAGACCTCATGCTAACATATAGAAGGCCTGATTCCCTAGAGATAAGAGGGTATTTAGATGCAGATTTTGCGAGAGACTGAGATGATAGAAAATCCACGACTGGATACGTCTTCACTCTCACAGGCGGGGCTATTTCGTGGAGAAGCTCCAACAGTCAATAGTTGCATCATCCACGATGTATGCGGAATTTATAGCATGTTTTGAGGCCACAGGGCAGGCGGTATGGTTAAAGAAATTTATACCCGACTTGAAAATGGTAGATTGCATTGACAAGCCACTAAAGATGTATTGTGACAACCTGCCCGTAGTATTCTATACTCACAACAACAAGTCGAATAATGCTTCCAAACCAATAGAGATAAAGTATTATCTTGTGAAGGATAAAATCCAGGATCGCACTATAAGTCTCGAGCATATAAGTACAAAGGATATGCTTGCGGATCCGCTAACAAAAGGCTTACCACCCAATGTGTTCAAGGAACACTTAGCCGACATGGGTTTAAGGGAAAGCCTATGATTCCTGGATCATAAGAGGCCCAAAAAGGAACAACAATTTGTTTCAAAACAGAGAGGTATATTGTAGCTATCTGATTCTATCGGCAATTGAGCTATGATGATGAAACATGCTCTATGTACTGATCCGTGATGAAACGAGTAAAGTATAAAGTATAAAGTTAAAAGTAAAGTTGAGATCAAGGGGGAGAATGTTATATTGATCTCTCCTGGTCGATCCCAACGGCTCAATGGACCCCTTGACCATGCGCCCTGATTGGGGGCGCCCAACCGAACCATGGTTGGTGGGCCCCTGTCGCCAGCGCAATATAAAGAGGTGGGGGAGCCGGCAGCACACGTCACGAGGTTTTACTGTGTGCCGCAAACCCCACCGATACCCCCTACCAATCTAGAGTTAGTGATGTGCCGACGGGAAGCTCCACCACCACCTCTGCCCACTCACACCCACGCTCATGCCATCGACCACCATGGCAATGCCACTGGTTCATCGAGCTAGGGAGAAGGTTCGGTTATCCTTACTCTCCGCTTCGATCTCTCTTCGTATATCTCATAGTGTCGATGCATAGACAGTATAGTACCCGATTATATATAGCCTATATACATCAATAGATCCTATCACCAAGAACACGAACTTCCCCACAATCCATGTGATAGGACGACATGAGTATTCTGTAGCCTATATCCCAGTGAAGAAGATGGTTCTGCAATCCGGATGGACGGCAACCAAATAATAGTCACCTAGGTTGTTTAACTCGGCTTCGAAAAGACTTGTTGTGTTGATGTTGTACTTGAATGTCCATTCGTGGTTGCTGCCGAGGACCCATACCGACAGCTTGTAATCATCATTGCACCTGTTGGCCTAGTAATGCAAGTGCCCCTGGGATTCGCTGATGATTGGTCGAAGAGGAGTATCCATCATTAATGATGTCTCTATCTTCGTCCAAGGTTTCATGGGGCGACATGGTGCTCCACGGTGTCCCATCCTCCGTCGATCATGGGGTTGAGGGTGACAAAGTAGAGCATGCCATGGTGGAACACACTGTGCGGAACCGGGTACAACATGTCTTAATGGTCCCATTTGGTTTCACTATGAAACCACTCTCCTGTTTCCGAGGAGTATATGTCCACTCCGATAAGGTATCCAGACTCGTTCTCCGATAAGGTGGAAGTAGTTTCCCAAGGATGTACAAGGAGGAGGAGGCAGGCTCGATGGCTAGATGCACCTGCCTCTACGACTTGTCGTTGTGGCTGTTGCCAGGCAAGATGACCCACTGCTCCGTGACCAGGTTGCACACGATGTAGTCGGCTTCGTTCCTCGGGGAAACCTTCTAGCAGAGGTAGACAAGGAAGTCGTTGGAACAGTGCCTAGGGACGAAGCTTCTGTATAACCCACTTGGCAATAAGGACAGGGAGGGGGAGACGACCTGATGTTGTTTCACCATGCTCACGAAATCAGGATCCGACTTTACGTTAACTTTGGAGTACTATCCATTAGCGTTGTCCTTGTCTTCCTCAGCATCTCTGGGGCCAGTGTTCCCGCTATCGTCTCCACTGACGAGATCGGGAGACTCAGGCTTGGGATCTCGATGCGGCAAAAGAAGTCGGTCAGGGTCTGGGGGAGCCTAGTGCGGTGGATGGGGTGAGTGATGATTCCATGGAGCCACTGTTGGGAGACGCACTTGAAGCGATAGACGGACTTGGCCGGGAGCCGCGAGAGGATCTCGATAACGAGGTCGTCCGTGAGATCTCTTAACGGACCGATCCATCCACCCGAATGAAGAGCGCATGCCAATCTGTGAAGGCATAAGGAACGATATATTAGGAAGATCAATCCGACAGAGTGAAGAAGCTTGCTACTAGAGAAGGAAGACGTACCTAGGAAAGGGTCAAGGTGTGTCCGGAAGAAGGTGTGGCAGTCCGTCAGAGATATTGAAGGGCACAACAACCATGGCTGCGTGAATCCGAGTCTGACCTATGTTGGTGTTGGGCAGTAAGGAAACAAGGAATTAGGCACACAATTTACGCGATTCAAATCTTGGGAGGATATTCTCCATCAGTTTTCTAGAGATCGAGTGGGCACGAAAATTTCATCAGAATTGGGTACTCTAAAAATGTGGCCTGGCCCATAAGCCTTGGACGAGCCTATCGAGGGGAGATCTCGGCAATGTATATGAAGAAGGACTTAGGGTTTTCGGAAAAGAGAACACTAGAGATTTCGTCGGATGTCAGAAAACAATAGAATCAAAGTCGCCTGAATATTAAGAAGAATCACTCTATTACAAATCTCTTGGAGATTGCTCGGTGGTCATTGTCTATATCTAAAGTTGGGTGTAATGTTTATTGTGTTGTGTTCCCTCCCCTCGTTGGCCTCTCCTAGCCTTTATATATGGGGAGGCTAGCTATCGGGTACCAATACGAGTAGGTTACAAGCTACAGTTTGTATCTAATCTAATCTTGTACTTTCCTTGTCTTATAGCGCCAGGAGTTTGTGTCCTTGTAAACTTCATATCAGCCAAACCGTCGTGGGCTTCATGGATCCTGGCATATCTTCGGGTGAGGCTTCTGCTGGGTCACACCATATATACCAATAATAGGCACCCGAAGGGTTATACCCATGTCAGTAGCCCCCGAGGCTATGTTTAGATGCTTGTGTCCGGGCATAGACTCAAAGTCCTTTTTAATATGCTCAGAAGGTGAACTCGAAGATTTCTTCGGATGCGTGAACTTGTCGATGTCTTGTTTGGCTGATGCAATAGATGATGTTCTCTTGTTCTTAAAGTGATGTCAGCACTTTCATCGGGTGCTCCCGATGGGAGTAACCTTTGAGGATACACTCGGATAGACTCAAAGTTATGCTTCTTCATTGTAGATATTCTTCCGTCGACTACTATTTGGAGGATTTCTGTTTTTTCTATCGGGTGCGCGGTCATCCGAGGATTTCTCCGTGTAGACAAAATAGGGATCCTGGAAAAGACATGTAGATTATGTAAATTTTGTGTATGTATCAGCCGAAAGTATAGCTTGTTGTAATTTGGAACTTGATATATTTTTGTCAATGGCTATTGCGGTGTTGCTCCTCACGAGACCTTTCCGTTAGCCTAATGCCCATTGGGCTGGATCAGCTACTCGGATCAAAGCATATTTTTGACGTATTTCATGGCAAAGCCGAAGAATTTTTTAGTTTGCGCTGAGTAGCGAAGCCCCCGAGTATCGGAGTATGATTATGTAATAATTTATTCGACTGAGCCCCCGAGTATCGGGTGTAATAGAGTAATGAAAAGTAGACTCGGTTAAGAGAACTTAGCTTTATTGATACCGGGTGTGCGAAGATGATCTTCATCCGAGGAAATTTTTCGACTCGGGCCATTTGACACGAGTGGCATTTAGTCGACTCCCTGGGAGGACACGATAAAATATCTCGATGTAGTCAACATCCCTGCAAAAAACATAAAGAATTATGAAGTACTTGCATCTTGAAAAGAATATTTGCCTTCTAACTTGTTATAACATTTTCTGGTGCCATCGGACCCTACACTTTTGCACTATAATGCAAGACCTTTTCCTTATCTTGATGCCCTTAGTCTCCGTACCTTGCTGACCTGTTAGTTGGGATGCAACTGGGTCGGAGTTCAAGGATTCGATGTTTAGGCAGAGTCAGCTATTTGGGAAATCGCGTATGAGGTGCTCGAGTGTGTAGAGTAGATGGCACTTAGGTTACTCGAAGAGGGTACAGCCCCCGAGTGTTTCGAGTGCGATTAAAATAAGAAAGAAATCAACTCAAGGTAAAGAACTTAGCTTTGTTGGTAGTCGAAGAGGTTGATGTTGCTACGAACGTCGGAGCCGATGACGGTAGTGGGTGGCTGCATCCGAAGATTTTCCATAGGTTGTCGCATCCGAAGATGTGCAATGGGTTGCCTCAGTCGTAGATTTTAGCGGGTCGACGAAGCCGATGGCACCCCCGGGTTTGCTAGAGCTGAAGACCGCAGAGGGTTGGTGGAGTACTATCACAGGGGTAGGCGGGCGTGGATCTTCTTTTGTAGGGTTGCTGTTTGGCGAAAAGAATTCCACCAAATCCATGGTTCCAGCGTTCAAGTTTCTCACAGACGGCGCCAATTGTCGAGGGGAGATCTCGGCAACATCCATGAAGAAGGACTTAGGGTTTTGCAGAAAAGAGAACGCTAGGGATTTTGTCGGATGTCAGGAAACAATAGAATCAAAGTCGCCTGAATATTAAGAAGAATCTCTCTGTTACAAATCGCTTGGAGATTGCTCGGTGGTCATTGTCTAGATCTAAAGTTGGGTGTAACGTCTATTGCGTTGTGTTCCCTCCCCTCGTTGGCCCCTCCTAGCCTTTATATATGGGGAGGCTAGGTCTCGGGTACCAATACGAGTAGGTTACAAGCCAGAGTTTGTATCTAATCTAATCTTGTACTTTCCTTGTCTTATATCACAAGGAGTCTGTGTCCTTGTATACTTTGTATCAGCCAAACCGTCGTGGGTTTCATGGATCCTGGCATATCTTCGGGTGAGGCTTCTGTTGGGCTGCACCATATATACCAATAATAGGCACCTGAAGGGTTATGCCCATGTAAGAGCCCGTTAGATGTTTTTCTCTTTCTCTCTTCAGAGAAGCAGCCCTTAGGTTGTACATGTCCTTTTTCTACTCCCTCCGGCCCATATTAACGGTCGTTCTCATCTTTTTGTAAAATGCCCATGTTGTTTTCCGACAAACCAACTCGTCTTCCACCTCGTCTCCCCTCCTCTTCATCCTCCGTATCACTGGTGTCGCGCCCTTGCCAGCTCGTCGTTCCTTCGCCCGTGTTGTGACCTCGACCATGCTGCGCCCTCCTAACGTGTCGTGACCTCTCCCGCACCATGCCTGTAGCGGATGGCCCCCTCTATCTAGAAACCCTAACTAGGAAGGAAAAAAGATTCTTGCAATGAGGCGGATGCGGTCGGAGATTTGGGGGTCCCCGGTGAGGAAACTTGATGCGGCGGTAGCGGCCTCGACTTCAACAAGTTGCAGGGATGGTGGAGGCTGGTCTAATGTTGCGCGTCATCAGCAGGTGGAGGCTGGTCTCAGTCCATGCCGTTGCTGCTGCTCACCTCATCTTCCATGATCTTGCATCCGCTTGCCATGCAGGTAAGGACCGCATATCTCTCACTTTTAATTCCAGATTTGACCGTAGGATTCCAATTTAGAGTTTGATGTTCCGCTAAGAAATGAAGATGCATGTTGCAATTTTATCAAAGTTTGTTCTTTTCCTAAGATATTGTGTAGTGGTCTTCTCAATCCTTAATATTATGAAACCTACATGTGCTCCATGTTCAGTGTTTTGTTCTGCTGACCATAACAAACTGCTAGTACTGCACAATACTCTGTGTTTTGTTCTAGCTGACCATTGTTTTAGTTGCTGAAATAGGTACTCAAATCTATGTTACAACACCTACTCCATCTTGTAAGGTACTAATCATGGATTGAACTAGTTTTACAACATTGAATTTTCTTCTCATTGTATCCCCGTGCAATCATGAATGATGGTGCCTCTAGGTATCAATCCAATAGAGAACAGGGGATTCGACCTGGGCATAAAATGGTCTCTAGGAGATATTTTATTTCTTCTTTCAAATTGAAAATGTTAGTGCATGGTGCATAGAGACATAGTCGAACCGTATATACAAGCAAACAACCTTACTTGTCACACTTGTCATTATACAATCTTGCAGTTATGATACGATCTTGTAGTCATTATGCAATATCTTGTCAACATGGTAGATACCTACAGAACTTTTCATTATTTGCTATGGGATTATTTGATTTTCCTTGAGGTAATTTCTCACTAATTACAATGTACTTAGTGCTAGTGCGGTACTACAAAGAGTAAATCATTGATACATGTGTCAAGTTCCACACATAGATGATCTTTTGTTACTTGTACCAGTAGGTCAAAAGATGGTTCTACTTCTCTTGTTCCACCTTTCTTCTTTCCTCCATCTCCAACTATCAAGGGGTGATATCAGTAATGCCCATTGTTATGGACTTGGCTTGATGGGAAGGGAGAGCGTTGGTGATTTCGTCGGCCTAACAGACAAACAGGGGAGGCGATTCACCCAGGTTTCATAGAGGAAACCCTACTTCCTTCTTGTCTGCTCATATTATCTATGGAGAGTACAAACTCGTTGAGTCGACTAGATGTGATGTCGCCAAGAGAGAGATAGAGAGAGGCGTGTGTATCTGATGTCTATTGTCTAGATCTATTGTGGGGTTCGATCCTCCTTGTTGGACCCTCCTAGCCTTTATATATGGGGAGGCTAGGTATCGGCTTCCAATACAAGTTGGTTACAAGTTAGTGTTTACGTTGTAATCTAATCTTTGTACTTTCCTTGCTTGGAGTCGGTGTCCTTGTAGGCTTCGTATCTGTTAAACCTTCATGTGCTTCACGGATCTTGGTATATCTTCTAGTGAGCCTTCGTTGGGTCATACCATATATACCAATAGTGGGCATTCGAAGGGTCATGCCCATGTCACCAACATAGACTGAAGAAATCCTTTATTGCTGGTTGAATGTGGTGTTGAAATTGACCCTTCCTTAGTAATTGCATCTATATCCTCCTTTTGTTTTGTCTCCATCTTCTCACGATACTTTATCTCTACCTCATAATAGTGGTAATTCATCTCTCCCTCACGTAGACCTATTTTCACTCTAGACATGTACATCAAGTAAGAAAATCATGTAACGTCATGCATATGCCCATCAAGTTCAAACTTCATGCACAAACCTAGTCACACAATAAAATCCAAGAAATCCAAATGTTAGCTTTAGCATACATACATCAGAAGCATGTAAAAACAGTACTTTGAGTAAAACTTCTCGTGTACTCAGGCGTTGATGTTATACACTACAAGTAAGATACATATTAGTATATTGATCTCTACCGTTCTATACCATACTACAGATCATAGTGTTCTTTACCTCATTAATTGCACCATTTGCCCATTTGCAAAGGGATAACTTTTGACAAACTGATCTAACTCTAACAGTAATCTAGTTAGTTTCCCCTACAACCCATCAATACATACTTATCCTTTGTGTTATACTTCACATTATCCTCACATTTCCGCTCTTGGTTGTTATACCACTAAATTTCAACAACAGATAATTCTCAAGATTTAACAGGCTTCATAATCCATATATATCTACATGTACTACAAGAATACTGCCTTTTTAGGCTTACTATGATGGATTTCACATACTTTCCCGAGTTAAATGAGAATAATAATATTGTTAACTCTAAATAAGGTTATATTCTTTCAGGTAGAAGCTTTGAAGTAAGTCGAACATATTTTATTTCCCCTACTATAATATGTTGTTAAATAGTTTGAGGTGTACTTTTGTGGTATCTACCTAATCCATTATTTAATAATGATATAGTTCTACTTCCTTGCATGGCTTCTCTTTACAAGATAACACCATGATTACTCCTTTATGAGATAACTCTGACTTGGTGATACACTATTTCGATCTACCTAAGGTATAGGATAATCCAGCAAAAGGTATATTACATACTTAGAGATATAGTAGATAGGTAACTTCACATAAGAAGATTAAACAAGTAACTATTCTATAAGAAAGATAAGTAAGAAGACTTTAACCAAAATGTGATAAGGTTATTCTCAAGTGAATATCCGTCACAAATTACAAGAAGGTATGGTTTAGATAACATGGCTACCTATAGTCGCTCCCTAACCTACATGTCTCATTTAAAGGGTTTTACTCCTAAGGTCAAAGCATTTGCTCTGATACCAGATGCGGTGACCCAGCATACCACTACATGGTGTAGTATGCAAGTCATTGACATAACACCAATGAAACACCATTCCACCAGTATTATATCCCTTAGAATTGTACAATAGAAACATCATAGGCCTAAGGCAGGACTATAGATTACAATATAGTACACTAAAAAAGATTTAGAGAACCTCCTCGATACAGCGAGGAAACTATCTTTATAAAAGAAAACCAGAAATAACAATTCGGAGACTATTCTACGAATAAGCTTACTAATAATAATATTTATTTGTCTTACGATTGCTGCTATAGTAATGCTCTACAGAAGTAGGTTCTAGCATCTAGGGATTTATCTATTATCGACTCTTTAGCTTCACTTCCATAGCCACTGATGTAGACGTCGACTGCAATCATTTCATCGACTCTCTTCAGTTCCTCAAAGTAGCTCTACTCTGGATGATGTCATTGATTGCTCCGACATCTAGCAAGGCTTAATAAGGTATGGTTGAGTATGAGCATACTCAGCAAGTTACTTAAAATGGACTGTTTGATGCACTATCAATAGCCACAGACCATAGGTCGTAGGCTATGCAGGTCTTTATAAACAATTCTCCAAAGATTACTTCTATTTTGAAAAATTATGTCCGTCGGTATTCACAAGTTGATTAGAACTTCGTGGAGTTCCTTTCCTACAGCGTTCATAGTTTGTTCCCGAAACAGGGAGTAACATGTCATGGTTTTTACAGAGGCGTGTTGCTTTACCCTTGAGAGATCTTTATTCATGTTGCACATCCGAGTGGCCAACCCATTCATACTTCATTTTGGTAGGCATAAGGACCCAAGCCAATCGCTACCATTATCCATGACCCCGCATGCCCACCCTTTTGTATGTGAGGACCACCTTTATAATTACGACATTGAAACGTACTATTCATCGTAGATGCTAGAAATACCGTGGGATGTTGAGGGATCCCACTCATCTACTGCTAATCCTCTTTGAATTACAATCATGGTCCAAGGATTACAGCCATGGCCTGCGCATCTGTTGACATGTGAAAGGAAGAAGATCCAGGTGACTTCCCTAGAGCCATATATATCTCATGGTTAACGTGTAATATACGACGCAAAAAACACTAGCGACATTAGTTACTAAATCCTAGATGATAATTTATCATGCAAATGGATCATCCACCAACCACATATATCATACCATGATTCCATTTTCCCGCCATATTAGGTTACCATCACACGGATCGATAACCAATTAGTCATATTATTATGAAAATAGTATTTTCTATCATCCTTTTTGAAATGCAGGTGATAACAATAGTATTGCAAATACTTAAAAGAAAATAATCAAAGGACATGAGCAAGTATGAACTTGCCTTTTTACTGCAAGACTATGCAGCCAAGGTCATCTAGTCAATATAAACTCCAGAATCGAAAATAGCATCATTGGTATGGTAAAGACTAATGTTTCAAGAAGCAATATGTTATTATGCATAAATAATGATATGAATTTTGTATAAATCCCAAAAAAAATCCACATGTTTGAGTATGGATTGAGTTTGGGTGATTTCTTAATGATTTTGTTTATCTTCAAGTTTACTTCACAACTAAAGGTTTTTCTCTAAGACTTGAAGATTTAACACACAAGACATAAGAATAAAGTATAATGACAAAAGATGATTGATGTTGATTGATATCATTTATCTTCCATGAAAAGTAACGTTTTAAGTTGGCGAGACTTAACAGAAATACTAATTCTTTTGTTTGAAGTGGCAAAATGAATAACTTTTGAGGAAAATGTTTCTTATACAAAGTTAAGAAATCTTTAAGGTTAATAGGATGCGATTTATAGGTACTTGTATAGCCTAACAACCTTGGGTTAGGATGCCTATCATAGGTCAAATACATGACCCAAGTTAACTATAAAGTAGAAGTGAACTTAATACATAGTGTTTTTAGAGTATTACTAAAGTGATTTTCACTAGATAGTTACTAATTATTTAGATTCTATCCTAAGTAATGATAATGGCAATAGATATAGGGTATAATAATTTCATCTTTTAATAGGATGACAACACTAAGTGGTATCAATAACTTAGTTAAGTGGAAATACTAATGATATCATAAAGTGACTTGGATTGTCATCATGATACTAAGATTAAGGTGTATTACTGGTATAATACAAGGTTCAAGACTTTTTTACTATTATAATATTAAGATTGACTTTATTTATGATATCATAACATACCCCTTCAACCACTTGTTATGGTACTAAGCATTGAGATGAAGTTGGGAAACCATATTATTGTTCGAAGAAATAATTTCATACCCCCTCCATCCCAAGGCTTAGGGCGTAATTTTTTTTTCAAATTTTCACCAAGATTAAGGCGCTGGGCGTACTATGCCCCATTTCTCCCAGAACTACCTCTCCTTACCGTTTACACTTACCAAAATATCGGGAGGGATCAGCTCTAGTATTGGCCATGGTTGGTGCATGCGAGGAGATTTGCATGCGGGAGAGATAAATGGAATTGCACGTAATAAAGAGAACTTAACGGGGAGTAGTTAATGTGGATCAGCCATTGGTTATGCATGCGGGAGAGATAAAAGGAATCACGTGCAATGGAGAGAAACGAGAAGGCATTTAACCACGTCGGAGATAAATTAAAGGATTACATGCGTACATGCAGAAGCAAGAAGGGAAAGATACCGATTTTTTCTCTCCAACGACCACTACCTAAATAACTGCGCTGAGAATTTTACACCCTAAGCCTTGGGATGAAGGGGTACTCCCTCTATTCACAATTACCTCGCATCCTAGGTTTAGTCAAAGTCAAACTTTGCAAACTTTGACCATATATTTAGGAAAAAACATCAACACAAAAAATGTAAAATCTATTGTTTAGAATTTTCATAAACTATATTTTTATATTATATGCATAAAAAATAATAGGTATCGATATATTTTTCTTATATTTTCGGTCAAACTTTGTAAAGTTTGACTTTGACTAAACCCACGACGCGAGGTAATTGTGAACCGAGAGAGTATGAAGTTTTACTTGACTTTGCTTTAAAGAAGTAATGAATTCAATTGTGCATAATAAGACAATAGAAATAGTGGTTTAAGTTGTTCTTCACCGTGTGCTTTACCCAGTCCATTAGGGTAAAAGAAATTTTCGATTCAATTAACATGATTTGAGGTATTTAAAGTATTTTAATTTTATTTATTTTAAAGGAAACATACCACTTATTCATAGAAATAAATTTCTAAATGGTTTAATGTTAAGTTAAAAGCAATTTATTTCGATTTATATGAGATAAAAGAAAATATATTTACTTTATTTTAATATAAGAAAAGGATCTTTTAATCCATTTGTAACACTTAGTTTTATAAATATTAAAATTACATGGAATTTTATAATTAGCATTTTTCTAGAATAGTAGACTTATTTTTATACACAAAAGTGATTTTTATTTATTTTTAGGATTTTTATTTATTTTTATAGATCTTAAACCATTCACAAGGGCATTGTGGTAATTTTTAATTGATTTTTCAATTTATTTTCCATTTATTTTAAAAAAAATGCCCAACCCATAGCCTAGATCAGCCCATTGGTCTCCCTCCTCTAGGTTAGGTTCAACCCATCCAATGTTGGACTAGGTCGGTCAAACCAGCCCACCCACTCTCTCTATCACCCCGAGCCTCACCCCTCTCACTCTCGGCGATCCATGGCGTTGTCGCCTTCGCTTGTTGACCCAGGCCGGATCCGGCCACCCCGGCCGCCACCACTGGTCGCAGTAGATATGCCCCCCTCAGCTATGTTGACCAGTCCAAGTTGATTCATGCTTCAGGATTTCTCCTTCTCGCCCCCTTTGACTTCATGACGCTAGGGTTTTGATGACCCTAGCTCCGCCGCTTGCCGATTCTCATGTGGTGCTTAGGAGTGGTGTAGTGGTGTGGTACTAGTGCGGTGGTGAATTCTAATTGCCTCCAAGATTTATCCATGTTGTGGTGCTGCAGGTGCGGATCGGCACAGGTCGAGTGCATCGGTGCTCCTTGTGTCGTTGCCTTGGTCGCCACCGCCTCTGTGTTGCCGCCTTTACATCTTCCTCTTCTCAGTTATAGCAAGGACAATAGGTATGTTTCCCTCTCCTCTCTATCTAGTTTATCTCTTCATCCCAGAAGCCAATCCTTAATTAGGTTTCCCCCTTTTAGTTCTATTTGTAGCTCGCAGTGGCTTGTTCAATGATGATATTGAGCATGTCTTGCTCAATCGGGTTTAGGCTCAGCTTCTAGTGGTAATCTTGATTGCAGTAGCTTGTCTGGTGGAGATTCTGGATCTTACTAACTACTGTGTTGGCACTAGACTTGCTCTAGTAGAATCATTTCTAGCTTGGATGCTATCAACTTGACAGTTACTGGATATGATGATATTGTAGGAATGAACATAAAATACTATTTATATATATACTCTTGTTATATCAGTATACCTTGTAGATGATTCCTAGCCAAATGGCTTAGTAAGATGATTTAATTCCTATAAATATTGACAGTCTAATAAATATGACTTTGATTCTTAGAATTGCTGCTATGAAAATGATTTAAACTTATTTATATGATCTTGCAACTTTGGTTGCTACCTTGATTGTTATTATTAACATGGTAGTGAGTAGTTAGATGATTCCTAGATATTTAAACTAGGAACATGCTTTGGAAGTGCTTTGGGTCTAATAACATACCCAAATTCACACACTTTCTCCCCAAAACTGATAAGAACAGATAATAGGAAGTGCTTTGGGGTTGGTAACCTATTGTTGCAGCGTGGAAAATCTGTCTCGATAATATTCTTATTGTGGATCATGTTCAGCTCTAGTATTTGCTTACTTCTCCTTGTGATGAATTTGATCAACTTCTACTACTCCTTCTAGTTCAGTTTAGGCTGCTCCTCATGTCCTCTGGATCACCTCCTCCCCCTTGTTGCTTGCTTGGGATCTTGCTCTAGGTGATCATGACCACTGTTGTGAGTTGGTGATGTTGTGTAAGTTGGGATGGAAATGATAGCTAGTAGCACAACTGCAATTGGTGCTCTCTTTTTATGGTTTTCCTGGTACTGTTGATGTGTTGACAGTACAACAGTATGTGAGCTACTTACTGTGGGCCTCCCTTTGTTTAAGTTACAATAATTGCAACTTCCCTGTTGTGGATGAGATCAAGTGAAAATGGATATTTTCCTTGGTTTTAAACTGTTTTTTCTATACAATGGTGAAATTTGCCCCTCTCAAGCCTATGATGTTGGTCTGAGGCAAAATTGATTAAGAACATATTCTAATCAGGCCCTTTATCATACTCAATGATGAGTTTAGCGAAAGCACCACTTTACCCAAATTTGAGAGTACAACTAACAAAAAATATTCTTTTTTATTTCATTTTTCTTGGTTTTCTCTTATGTTGTTTTGCAGGGAACTAGATGAAGAGAAAGGTCAAATAAGAAAACAATTCAGTTTAAGGAATTAGTTTTAGGGTTTTATCTATTCTTATTCTATTGTAATTCTTTCTTTTATCTATTTTGTAATTTCTTTTTCTTTTTCTTCCTTTGTATAAAGATAATGTATTATTGTATAATGAAATAAAACCATCATTTCTTCTTCTTTTAATTGTTTCATTTTGCTTTATTATTTTTTATTGTAATATCACATTGCAATATCAAATAATCCAATTTCTTTTTCTTTTATAATTTGAATATTCTTTAACTCAACTTATGAATTATTCTAAATTCATTTAATTCAAAAAATATATTTGAATTTTCCCCCAAAACACAAAGAAACACTAGAGGTCATGTAAAAGTTCTTTAACACTCACCTCAGATGACCTAAATCTTAACTCATCGAAGTGAGAGAACTCTGATCCCTCTAGCCTTTTAGTTTTGCGAAAAAAAATACCGATGAACTCACTTCCACACTTTGATTGGTCCTAAATGCTGGGGCATTACAGATTTCGACCTGCAAACTAAACTCTAGTTTATGAAGGAGTGACTGCCTGCAGAGCTTGGTCATCATGGGCACCTCACCAAATATAATTCCACCGAATCAGCATGTGAGATGTACTCCCTCCGTTTTAAAATATAAGATGTGTTATCTTTTGTAAAACAAGTAAATCTACACATTAAAAGACGTCTAGATACATTTGTTTCACAAAAGCTAAAACATCTTATATTTTAAAACAGAGGAGTAGTAACATCAAAAACCTTCCGGTGGCACTTACACGACAGGACCCGGTCTACAAAGACCGAACCTACACATTACAGACATATAGACACGTTAGTTTCACAAAAGTTAAACCATCTTTTATTTTAAAACGGAGGGAACAGTAACTATCAAAAACAAACCTTCCCTTTCACCATGAATCTTTTTCAAGTGCTGCAGGAGCAATCTTACGCGATCAGGACGGAATGTTTATTGCTGCTTCCACACTATATCTCCTAAATGTTGATTCAGCCGCTGTTGCAGAAACAATTGCTATGAGGGAAGGTTTAGCTCTAGCTAATCGACATGGGTGTAATAATATTTTAGCAGAGTCTGACTCTACGGATACTATTGATGCCTGTTCGGGAGAAGAAGCGTGGTGGGGTGCATCATCAGCGGTGTATGCGAGTTGTATCGACGAAGCCTATGTGATTGGTATAGTTCAATTTCAATATTGTCCGAGGAAAGCAAACGGAGTTGCTCATGAGTTAGCTAGGACTTGTTTTAATGGTAAATATTCTTGTAATTGGGTCGATGAGCCCCTAGCTTTATTTTGGATAAACTCATAGACGATGTAACTTTGGTTTGATATTAATAAAGCATCACAACAGGACGGAGTCTGGCTGTTTCCCTAAAAAAAAAAAAACCTTCCCGGTAGCACTTACACGACAGGACCCAGTCTACAAAGATAAGACAACGTTATAGTACAGTATCACGTATTATTATGTGCTGTCCCAAATCATGACGATTCGGCAAGAAAATTTCTTTAAGCGTGTGTGCGCGTGCCGTGTGGTGGCTTGTAAACTGGCGTTTGATGGCCTTGCTATCTCGAAGAGAAAAACACAGGCTAGCTAGCTAGTCTTGGTACAGGCCACATCCACCGGTGAGACAGCTCTCTCTGCTGGCTCTGCCCAAGACGTGGCCTAAGTCCCAAAACACCATTTTGTATGGTGCTAGTAGTTCTTTTTTGTTAAGTCGGCACATATATAAACACATCTCTGGGCTTGATTGCTTGTGCTATTGTGTGCTCGCTCTTGCTAAAAGAGACAGGTTCTTCAGTAGTCGATGGAGAAGATAATGGAGGTGAGAGCTCGATCTTTCATCTATCCCATCATGCATTGCAGTCTTCCAAAGATCGATACATATTTGTTTTCTGGTACGTGCAGCCGGTGGGGAAATTGCAGAGACAGCGTGCGTCGGTGCCGGCGTTCGGGGAATGGGACGAGATGAAGGCCGCCGGCGTGCTGCCTGACTACTCCCTCGACTTCACCAAGATCCGCGCCGCCAGGATGCAGCGCAAAAGCCAGCCCTCCGTCTGGTCCAGCGTCAGCAGTGCCCCTGAGGTTGTCGGCGGCGACGACAACGACGAGCGGAACCACGTCAAGCAGCAGCCGGAGCACGGAGACGACAATGATCGCCGCCGCCGCCACCACCGTCGCCAGCACAGCGACGGCACCGACCTCCGCCGGCCGCTCCGGCCATACCGTGCAACAGAAGCACCCAAGGTCGGCTTGCTTAGGAGTACTTAACTGATAAATTCCCAGAATATGCGTAAATACCCAACTATTCATTCGGCAGAAATTTAATTAGTATATATGCCTTGATCAACAACTGTTTATATCTGAGTAAAGCTGGAGAGATGCCATTTGCCAACTACATCGTGCTTCCCACACCGTTTTCTTCTTCATCAATGGCATATTCGTTTACTGCAGCCAGAAAATTCTAAATACGGAGTATACACAGTCCGTTGAGACCAAATTATCTGTAAATTGATTTGGCTTTAATCTGTCAGGGGAGGAGCAAGGTGAAGGACTACTTGTTTGGTTGCGCGGGTGGATGGTGAGACCGAGGTGGCACTGCACCAAGAAGCATCTCTCCAATCGATCAAGAAACGGAATTAGTATAAACTTAATTTGTTGTACAGGAATGTGAAATGGAGTTATCTACTGGGCTTTGTGTGCCACCAAAAACATGTGATATATCCACGATGCGCATGGGTGTAGTCAAATGTTTCTTTTCTTTCAACTGATTGGAAGCCATTGTTGATTTTTTTTTCTGTAATTAGTTATATCGATAAGGTTGTACGAATAAAAGTTTCAGTCCACAATGATGCGTGAAAATCACGTCGCGCCTCGCACGTTGCCTTTTAATTAGTACTCTCTCCGATCAAATTAATTGACTCAAGTTTGTCTTGGATCTAGACAAATCTAAGTCAATTAATTTGGATCGATGGGAGTAGGTTTTTCAAAATACAAGAAATGGAGAGATTTGATCGTAACAAAATCAGACAGTGGCGAGAGAGGGTGCAGCTGAATAAATGCAGGAAGGATTAAGGATCTCATTGTAAGCGCAGGAAAGGCCCAAGGATGCGAGAGGAAGGCTCCAGGGGCATATCTGTGTGACAAAAGGACCGCTGCAGAAATCTCAAAAAAAATTGGACCATTTCTCGATTTGTGCGTGTCAACCTTGCGCAGGGGCCATGCTAATCTTCTCTGTATCGTTCCAATTTTATCGGATGTCCCCGAAGGGACAACAGAGCAAGCAGCGGCGCGGGTTTATAAACTGGTCGAATCGTTTCTAGCTGGATGATGTGGGACTAAACCGCTTCACGCTCCATCGTAGGCACGCGATAGAATAACTAGGCCCGTTTCGCTGTACCGGCCCGCTAGCCCTTTCCCTTCCCGGGCTAGACCAAGAGAAACAACGAGTGAGCCTTGAAGGCCCGTTGCACACATACCGCCACGAACTAAACCAAGCCTTTTCGATTTCACCACATCAACAGCTGCCTGTCTAAAAAACAAATGAGCTGATGGTAATCTTTTCTTTTTGACATGCAATCCAGTGTTTATTACTCAGAATTGTCAGGGTTACAATCTGCTTGAAGAGCTCTAAGCAGAAAACCAGGTGTTACATCAAAGCATAAGGAAGAATCTATGCTAAGAGCTTCACGTGCACAGGTGTGAGCTGCAAAATTTGCAGTCCTATTTAAATACTGAAGCTTGAAAGTCTGGAACTGTTGACTAATCACCTTCAACTCATTCAGAATATGAACACCATATGCTCGAACTTGTCTCACATCTTGCCAGAGGGACACCAGGAAAAAGCTATCCGTCTGCAGAATTACCTTGGCCAACTTGAGTCTGATCGCTGCCTCTAGACCTTCTCTACAAGCCAACAGTTCACTGATGAAAGGATCTTCCACAGGAGCCTGCCGTATAGCTCCTCCTACAATAAGAGAGCTGGCACTATCTCTAATAACGAAGCCTGAACCTGCAACCCGTCGTGTGAGATCAAGAGATCCATCCGTACACACTGAAAACCACCCAGCTTGGGGTGCCGTCCAGACTGCTTGCTGCTTCGTTTGAATTTTTTGTTTTGGAGGTAATTCCAAGCTGGACACTAGCTCCTCCACAAGTGCCAAAGAACGAACTGGTTGAAACACCTCTTTCGCCATGCACAAATTTATTTCTGCTTGATCAGATGTGTTATATGTTGATCCAAATTCTACAAAGTAAAGGCCAACTTCTAACGAAGCGGAGCGAGGCCCGTCGCACTCCGTGCCCAACAGGGACGCCTGTGGGGGGTGCGGACAGCCCCCGCGGTACGGATCGTTGATGACCTAGGTTACCACCGCTATATATACTTCTTGTAAGCCGTCGGTTGGGATAAGTTGCATCTGTGAAATCCCCGGCGTTGTGTAAACACTCTCCGATATAGTGAAGTTTCGCTGGCTGGCTGGCGCCTATGGTTTTTCCCCTCTCTTTGTTGGAGAGGGTTTTCCACGTTAAATCTGTGTCCTCCTCGCTGCAATTTTATTTTCGTTCTTCGTTATTTACTTGTCGCAAAGCTAACAAGATGCACCACAGTCTTATCTTCAATAGATAAACTTTCATCAAGCGTGAGGTCAGACGCCCAACTTCTCTGGCCGTAAGAGAATAAAAGGAGATCATGGGCTGCCTTAAGCAGATTTGCGTATGTTGCTCAGCATCCAGTTTTAGTTCTTGAATAGACACAAAAAGAAGCTGTTTTATTTTTCAAACTAACACAAAATGCTCATCCCATTCTCTCTTTTGCCAATGCACAATATCTTGATTTTTTTAAAATACAAGGAAAACTACTCCAGTACCACTTAGAGAAGAATTTCCAAAAGAAAGGATATATGAAGTCTTACAACAACAGTCCTCACAGTTCGCATAGATATCCATAGTATAGCATCTCGTTTTTTATAAGAATTAGAATCTGAGGTATATTCAAGTTTGCCACAAGTACTAGAAGATTCCAGTCGGAGTAGTTACATAAAACACAAGGCAGAGTTACATGCATTTGGACAACAAGTACTCTTTTTTTTTTTTGGGAAACACATGTCTTCTCGGTGAGCCAATAAAAGCCATCTTACTCGCTGTTCAACTGCTGGATCACACGAAGCATTTTCGTCTCTACAAAAAAATATAAGTATCCTCGATTAGTTGACAACTACGGACATTTCTCTGAGTTCAGGTTTATGTATTTAAGAGGAATGCTCTTCAACATTTCTCAAGTGAGATTCTTACCCATCTCTCAACTTCTGACGCTGATTCAGAAAGTCTTCTCTTAAGAATAGATTTCTCTGCTTCGCAGCTCTCTACTTCAATATCTGCATGCAAGTTTAAAATGTTGAGGCTGAACTATCAACCTTCAGATTTCGAATGGATCAATATCTAGCAGACAGTTAGCCCACAAAAGAGACTACCAAAACACAAGTTACAGCTATGAATTGCCACTGAAGTATGGACATACGGACTGAATACTAGATGCAAACAGGGGGAAATGACGAAAGTTTATGATGATTGGAACACGCTGAACAGAAACAAGGAGCAAACTAACATTTTATTACCAAAGCAATCTGGGGATCCAGTCACGGTGATAACCCTATTTTCAATTCGATACAAAATAGAGAGAAATGTACTCAGGTTCTGTTGTGGACTGGTTAGCAAAAGCAGTATCAGAGTAGCAAGTTACAGTGCTGACTCTGAATCCACAGGAGAGATAAGCTAATGCCTGAGGGGTCCAAGCCAGAGGGGGTCGGCTACCAGATTTGGTAGGCCAGCTTCTGAGTCGGTTTAAAAGAGGAGCTTGTACTAGGACAGGTCTAAGAAAGTCCACTTGTATCAGGGAATATGCCAAGAGTTAAATCATCCAATATACAAGGGTGCATTTAGCGATGCAGGCGGATGTCCGCTACGCATCCGAGTCCTGTCCGCCTCATACAATTGGTTGACTAATCACATACTCACATACTCAACAATCCTTAACCATTTGTTCAATGGACTGATCAGGCAGGCTGTCCGCCACAGTCCGCCGGACCGTCCGTTTGCATACCTAGGTGCATTTTATCTTAGTTTAAGGAAGCAATAGTACGCAATCTAATCTCTCTCAACCTATGCCTACCAAATCCTTGCGCCTTCTGGCTATCTTCAGCATGGTAGTTATCACATTTTGGATCAAAGTTCACAGTAGGCTACAAATGCATGAAAATACACATTTTACACTATAGTGCTGGACAGCTTGGCAGCCAAGAAATCATGCAGATACTTTTGCTTTGAGTCAAAGATAAAGAATTATGCAACCCTGCGTATAATACAGATTAATTAATACTTCAATACTCTAATTTTCAACAACTAACTTTTTTGACAGGTTACTGTTGCTTCCTTAGCAATCACTCTAGCACGAAGAATGTAAACGGTAACCCTCAAAAAAGAAAAGCAGATCCGTAATAGTACGCAATTCTATTTAATGAGCTATTGAAGCTTCACATTGACATCTATTCAAGTAGTGGAGAAAAGAGTCCAAATATTAATGATACAGAAGACAAACTCAATTTTTTATAACATCACCAAGATTGCCTCATCAAAAGGGCATGCAGGCACAAAATAAGATATATCGAATCATATAATGCATTGCAACTTAGCAAATTACTAGTGTATTTTGTTTGCACTAATGATTTTAAAGATACGAAAAAAAATAACAGGAGGAAACTAAGGAACTTCAAGTTACCGTAATAGTATGTTGACAGAATTTCAATTCGCTCAATCGGCTGAAAATGACAAAAGTAAATAAATATTAGCTTCATAAGTCGGGTGCAATTTAGAATAAAATCAACCATATAATAAAATGAGAGTATGGCTCAATGTCTTAATCGACGAATACTACTTCTGAGGCAAAAATAAGTAGAGTAATTGTTATAGACTGCAACAAACTTGACTGGTAACAAATCTAAACGATACTGCTTCATTTGAAAAAAAACTTTCTACCAAAGACTATTAGAACATGTATGGACAGGATGCAAATAATCATATAAATAAGGCAGAATAAATTATTCGCCATGAGGAGAACTGTGCAATTGCAGGGTACATACCATCACAAAAATGCCTTCTTTATGGGTTGGAAGATGCTCTAGCTTTCTTAATGTATCGTCTCCCTTAGTGACCCTCCCAAATACAGCATACTGAAATTCGTTGTGCCTCAATCTCGATGCAGTTAATTAGCATATACTGAAAACGAATCGCTGAAAAATTGCTAGATACCTGGCCATCAAGGTGTGGAGCATCACCAAGAAGGATAGAAAAGGAAGAGGAGGCACTGTCTGGGTCAGAGTACCTTGTAGGGGACAATAAGCAGAATTTTTTCATAAATCCGCAATGTATCATTGTAGACAGAGCGACTCTGTGATGATACTTTCTACAGGTGTGCTAATAAGATACACAAAAGAAACTATGGAGAACCATATGAATGAGTGAGATGCTACACGATTGTGTTCTTTAGAACAGAATAAGATGGTTTGATGAGACAGAGTTCTTCCAAAACTTCACACAACAAGTATACCTTCCCATCGAGAGAATTCCCCTGACATGCTTGACAGTACTAAATTCACCAACAATTGATTTCTCTGCCTGTTGTTCCTGCTCTTCATTCATAGGGGCTTTTCTACCACCCACAACAGCAGCAACTTGTGCGACAAAACCCTTGTCAACCTTCAATAAGGAACAATTCAGCATGCCATCTGATGAAAAGTAGTATGCAACAAACACAAAATTTGTGCCGGCAAAGATAACTGGATTGATTCGCACCCGGAAGAAGTGATTTGTGTTATAGCATCCTAGCCGCACAAGTTTGAAGATGTGTTCAACTGTCTTAGGTGCAACATGAGGAAAGAGGCCGAACTCAATGTCACCATAATTTGTCTGCATGTACAATTGCAATTCAAGCATGTGATATAAGTTAGAATCAGAAATAGGCACAACAGGTTAATTATCATTAAAAACGATCAACATACTACTACATGGATTAACTGAGTGATACAAGGGCACGTAAGTCCCAGTACATACAGAAGAAAATAAAGAGCTTCCTTCTCGCAATAGAAGTAGAATAACACTAGGCATGCTACCCAACAAAGCAAATAAAACTATCGGAGCCAGTTTGTGCCATTACAGCCATGTCATCACTCAGTTGGAGTAGTTAGTTGTAGTATTGGATTAAGTCAATGGCAAACTCACAGTAAAAGTGTGAAAATCAGAATTTTGGCGAGAAGTATGCAACACTCAGTCACTCACCAATCCTAGATTCCCTAGTTTCCTAGTCTACAAATCTTGCAGTCCTCCCACTCTTAATTCCAATAAAGTTCTGTCTACACCGTCCATGCTAAATCAATTCCCCCACAAACCTTTCTACGCGAAGAGCAAACGACTCTGAAAAATTCTCGCTTAGATCCTACTTGCAACTCAGGATTCAGAAAATCTACGGATTAACATAGAGCAAGTAACCTAGAGATATTGATTCCCGGACATTTCCCCTCCCTCAATCGCTTGTACAAGCCCCTCATTTGTAGCCAAACATCTGGGAGCGCATCTGGCGACAGTAAGGACAGAAAACAGATAGCAAGGAGCGGGAGGACCTGGAAGACGACGCGGGCGGATCCGAGGTTGGGATCCGAGGCGTAATACGTGGAACCGCCGGCGTGGGAGGCGGCCGCGACGAGGCAGAGAAGGGCGGCGGCGACGTGGCGGAGCAAACCCGCCATTTCTTTTTCCTTTTTCTTTTCGCGCGTGTGTGTGTGTCTTGGCTGGTTTAGCTGAAGTCGAGCAGAGCTGGTGTCAGAGAGCGCCTCCCTAACCACAGGGAACTGCTCTCATCGTTTTAGGTACAAGTACAAACGGAGGATTTCTATAAATTTGTGACGTGTGCTCATGCTTCACGCTTCAAGCTGCTACGAGCATGCTTACACTACCTCCGTTTCAAAATATAAAATGTATCTAGATCTCTTTTAGTACGTAGGTTCATGTAGGTTTAAAGTGAATCTACACACTAAAAAAGGTCTAGATATATTCCTTTCACAAATCTAAAACATCTTATATTTTAAAACAGAGAGAGTAGATGAATCCATGATAGTGTGTCAGATCAGCGTGCGCGTAGCATCGGCATGCACTGGGTGAGATCGGCTTCCTAGCATCTCGATGAACTGTTGATCAGGTAGTAATCGGCACGAGCACCAGCTATCATCTCCCCCAACCTTGTCCTCTCCCTTCTGTCAAACAAAACCTTGTCCTATCCCTCTCTCACCCCCGCGCCTGAGCGTTGACCAGCTCCGACCGGGCCAATCCCGAGCTGTCTCCGGCGGCCTTGCCGGTTGGATACGGTGGAGGGACGGCATCGGTGTAGTATTTAGAATTAGTTGTAGATTTTTCGGCAGTTTGCCAACGATTAGGAGTGGGGCGCCGGATTTGGACCAAGCTTGGCGCTTCCGGTGGTGGTTCTGCAGTGGCGGCGAGCTCCAGCACTCGGAGGCGGCGGCTACGCATGCAAAGGATGTTATCTCCCCCCAATAAGGTCATGGATGTCCTCTTTCTTGGTGTTCCCCCTCTGCTTCTTCTATAGGGGTTCGCGTATGAAAACAATAAAATTTTACCCTACGTCCCTGTAGCCCTGATGTTGCCAGGACCTATCTATTAGTAATACAGTAACGGGAGAAGATTTTCGTGAACTTACCCTTGAAGACCGAAAAGCGTTGTCAACGCTCAGGAGAGCGTGGTTGATGTAGACGATCCGAAGCCGACCTCAAAGTCGTGTTGAAGTCCTCGCGCTCCTGTGGCTCCAACGACTCCTAGTGCCCCAAGTGTGACACCTCGCGGAGAGTTACACACGTCCGGTGCTTGGCGATGACTCCCGCTTTCCCGATCAAGCAGCAGTTGCGGAAGTAGAGCTCCTGAATCCGAATCCCGCAGCGCGATGACGCTCCGCGGTAAAGATGTCTCTCGTTCGCGCAGTCCGAACTTGGGACCACGGCCACGAGAGAGAGAGAGAGAGAGAGAGAGAGAGAGAGAGAGAGAGAGAGAGAGAGAGAGAGAGAGAGAGAGAGAGATCAATTGGAGGTCTCCCCAAAAGTGAGGAAACCCGTATTGAATATTGTGTGTATTTTCTGGTCAAAATACCCCACTATATATAGGGGAGTGGGAGGTACTACCTCCCTCAAAGTCCCGGGGTGGGACTAATCATGGCAGAGGTGGGGGGAGGCGCTGCCAGCCATCCCCCCATGGGCCCCACGTGGGGGGCTGGCCCAATAGGGCCGCCATCCACCCCCTTGGCCCCTCCTAGGGGTGTGGCCCCCTCTAGGGCCCTTTCCCCTCTGGGATTTGGCCCATTAAGCCTTTTGACCATTAATTGATTTTCCCTTTTATTAAATAATTATAAATAAATGATTAAATCAATATTTAACATTCATTTACATATTATTCAATCTCCGTGGCTATGAAACACCTTTCACCTCCACTCTAGACATCCTCCGAACTTACCGAAACCCTTTCGGTTTTCTCTCTTTTCTTCTTCGGTGATTCTTCCGATCCTATAAACACTCTCTAAGCATCATCAAACCCTTAAGCGTGATATCCTACGGTTCGGGAACACTCCATACATGGTCAGGACATTCCGGACCAATGATCGACAGAGGGACCTGGATGGCCATGTGAACCTTGTGCATTCTACGAAGATCTTTCATCGTTTGAACCAGGACAATCGCGTCTTATTCCTTTTGTCTATTGATACTTGCATTGCCCGAGATCTGATCAATGACATCACCATTTCGTGTTCAATATCATTACCGAACAATGTTACTTAACTCGTTTCAACAAGTGATATCCCCGTGATCAAATCACACCTGTATAGCTATTGGATATAACTTCTCCGAGTGGGCCCTTGAGTATCTTTCCGTCACGTGGATGGACAAATCCCGCTCTTGACATATATTGCCTCTACAGTTCCTCCGAATACCTGAACACGCCTTTATGATCACTCTATCATAAGTGGCGTTTGATGCTATCAAAGCATTCTCGGGAGACAGTGATTGATATAGTCTCACGGTCTAAGGAATAGTCTATGATGTATATTCTAATCATCATAACTTGAACTTCGTGACATGATTGGGTCATGATCTTTAGGTTGGGTATTGGTTCATCATCTCATTCTCAGAATGAGTTGACTCCATTTCCAATTGATATAAATGCCACATGATCAGGAAACCTTGATCATCTGTTTACCAATGAACCAGTGACTAGAGTTTCACCGGGAACCCCTGGATGTTTATATATCACACGTGTATTGACGTTTCCTTTCAATACAGTTATAGCATGATATAAAAGTTAATCATAAATTTTATGAAATATGATAATAATTCTTATTATTATTTGTCTCTAGGGCATATTTCCAACAGTATCCCACTTACACTAGAGTACAAATAAACTAGTTGCATTTGTTCTTAATCATTCGCACTATATATCCTAGTACCCTAAACATGCTTGCTCATGGAAGAGGTTGAGTCTTGGGTTTGTGCATTATAGTCCCAAATCCTTTGCAACTTACTAATATCACCTTGATTGACATTAATAATTTATTATCACATGATAACATCTTTGTGTATGCATCGTCATTATGGCAGCAGAACGAGGCCGGATTCCAGGAGCCTATAGTGATGTTAGATCAACCTCGGGGGCTTTCTCATGGGCACTGTGCCCTGGGACACATCATTCTATGTTAAAATCGAACTAGCCCCGCCATAACATTATACATCACCTTAGATGGTACCCTTATCTATTATAAATGTAATTATCGAAAAACTAGTGCACCCTGTGCAAGTTTCGATGTTTTCGTTCACCTCGCTTCCTACTTGACTTTAGTTGATATTGTCGATACAGGAGTTTCCAATATATTCTCTTATAACATAACTCTTTATGCTTTAACATATGCCATCCTTTGTGGATTCGGAAAACCTCAGCTCAACGTTCCGTGATTCAAACTTAATCACTTTTCAAACGTTCTTTCTTGGATTATATATTATGTTAAGTTATCATCATAGTTTTCTAAGATAGAACCTATGTCTCAATATAGTGGATGATGATCATCCTTTTCTTTCTTTCAACCATCGATGTTAGACTTAATTCTATTCCTAATTTGAGTTATCAAGGACCAGTTCCTTAACTAAATTCTATTCTGAAACTCTTTTTAGAATCATTTAAGGAATAATACATAATATCGTAATATACTTATTATCAACTTCTATTCCCTATATATCTTTATTTATTGGTACTTGCGCTTTTATTCTTAATGTGTCGTACACACACTTAAGAATCACTCCTTTAAGCTCCCATTCAAAATATGTTCCCAACATATTCGAGTATGAGTCACTACTCTTACTCAACATATGTTCCTACATATTTGAATCTGAGACTTATTTTGCTCCCACTCAAAAATATGTCATTCACATATTGTTTTAGGAAGACTTTCATAGCTTCCACTCAATTTCATGCAAATTGCATATCCACTCACTATTTTGAACGATTTTAAAATCCTTTGATAAATTATCAAACTGATATTTTTTACTATGAGATACTAGTACCTTACTAGTTTTAAATCCACTAGACTTTCAGCATACTTGAATCGAATTTATTTGAATTTGTCTAATATATTATTCATGACAAATTGTGCTTTTGTCTTTCACCTCTCTTTTCCACTATGGCTTTGCAGTCATTTGGCAAAATTCAAGTAACCCCTTTACTTGTAAGATTCAGCAACGAATTGCTTTCCAATCTCAAGGGAATTTTGCCTCTAAGATTTCTCATAATTCTAGTTACCATTATTTCCTTAGTAGTTCGTAGGTATGTCATATTCTGGTAATCATGACAAATGATTCACAAATGTCTGCATACAAGATATGGGATGCATTTTGAATTCTACTTTATGTAGTGGAAATACTAGTAGGGAAAACACAATGATCATTATCGTTGATTCTTTCCTTTGTGAAGAGTATTATTCAGGAACGCTTTCCGTTGCGCTTCTCAACACTCTGATGCAGGGTTTTGAATCCTCGTCGTGTTTTTAACTATCTTCCATTTGCTCCATAATCGAGAAATACCACTGAATGTGAAACTTTCTCGAGAATGCACCAAAATCCAAGCAATACTAGTTTTGCTTTCCTTTTGGTTCTAGCTATGGCTATTGTATCCATAATTTCTGATGAATACTCTATAAGGACTTATTCGCTATTGTTTTGGTTATATCAAATAACCCCAAAACTTTCACGATGATCCATACAATATATGGTGCCGATTTCACAAATTCATATGGTTCACTATATATTCTGATTGAGTGCTAACTATTTCTAACTAAGGATAATAGTCTGATGCCACGAAGGATAGCTGCCCCCCTTGCATACGTCGTCTGATCAACCTCCTTGAGATATGTGCCAAACCTGTTTAGCTCTTGCACCACACAATGATTCATGATTAACATCCTTGTAACACGCTGGCATTATGTCAGTGAGAAAAACAATGTGCATAAACTGCTACCCAGTCCTGACGCATTTTCCTCTATTGGTGTCTAATGTTTGATTCACATATGTCACGGGCAGGGCCCTAATGACCATATCATGTCCTATATGGAAGAACAAATCTAGTCAGGACCCACATGCATGTTGCTCGTCTAGCATTAGGACATGGTTTGCACCTCTACGACTTGAAGAATGTCTACTGGTAGTATAGCATTAGTAACCATAGCATTGCTATGTTAAATAGAAACTTGGGCGTGACGGTACCTAGTATCTTGTGTAGCGCCGATACGATTATTACTTTATTATTACTTTATACAACCGTTCATGACTTACATACACTGACGCCATTTGACAGAATAATTAGTTCCCCCAACTGCGACTGTAATATACTATTAGTGCGGATGTATACCATGCACATACTATTGTGTACTCCCTCCGTTTTAAAATATAAGATGTTCTAGCATTGTGAAATGAGTGTATCTAGACCTATTTTAGTGTGTAGGTTCATTCTAAATCTAGATAAACCTAATTACTAAAAGAAGACTAGATACACTCTTTTCACAAAGTTAAAACATCTTATATTTTAAATCAGAGAGTACTTACGTGCACATACTGATGAGAGGGTAACTGTCCTGTAAGTATCATTGTGCACGTATGTGTGCATATTGTTGTGTACGCATGCGAGCACCTGCATGTGCATAGCACAGAGTTGGGTACGCTACACTTGTTAAACATCTGACTGTACTGACATATCCTGCAAACATTAGTTTGTCTTATCTCCAATCACGTGGCCACATAGCTAGATGACAGTTGTCAGGTACTGCCTACGAGGCGAACAATGTCGCCTGACACAACGCTGCCAGACATTCACTGCCTCTAATTATTGATTACAAAAGATGTTTCGATTTAACAACAAATGACATGTAGGTATACGCACAGATCTTTAGACAAATCGGATGGTGGTAGCAAGGGGGCAGCTATCCCCTGTGGCAGGAAATCCGCACTCTTCTAACTAATGGTCTTTTACATCTATACTACAACGATTTATTTGGCGCCATTTATTCACCCACTTGATATCAAATATCATACTGTGATGCTTTGTATGTTGACATTTCAAACGCATTGCATTCCACAATTTTCTTTATGCCAATCTTATAAAGTCGAATTTCATTACTATTGATCAAATCGTAGTAATTAGATTCTCTTTTATCTTTAACACCCTTTGTTGATGAAATACTTTGATCATATCAAATAGTTTCATACTCATGTTTCCTTTTGGTAATCTTCTTTACAAAATTTAAACAATCATGCAATGATAATCACCATTTTATTAAACTATAATACATCGAATATGTATTCTCTTTTAACAATTCATCAAACACTTTGTATTCAAGTAATATACGGTGCTTAAGTTATTTTGCCGAAATTAGGCATGATTCATATGTGACAAGAATACAAGTGTCTTTCACATATTATCAATATATCTTCGAATTTAAACAATGGTTTCATTCAGTAATGAACATATCATTAAGTTGGTTAATTCCAAGACATTTCAATATTTTACAAATGTTCATGCATTACCAATTAGTTTTAAAACCAGGATAATTCACACATAATCGAACAAGATATGAACATGAATAGAAATCATTTATAAAAGTAGAACAACTGTTTGTTACAAACTCATATGAATAACCGTCTCACGAAGTGTGAGACACACTAATGAAGTTCACGTATCCATCGATCACAATAACTATCCAATAACATAAACTGAGTGATAAATATTGAGGGAGAGTGTCATCGGCCATCATCATCATGCTTGCCATCAACACGCAATGTCACCTCCTCTCCAACAAACACCTCTCATGCAGAAGGACCTGTTTTTAGCAAAACAGAACAAGTATCAAATATACTTAACACTACAACATGTGTTTGCAAGATTATAGCATTTATAAAACTATATATCAAATATATACCTTTGTCATTGATGACCTCACCTACAATGGGTTCAACCTTCACATTACTGAGATGTGATATGAACCTGTGGAAATCCTGTGTTTCTGCATCACCTCTCATGATGCAAGTCCTGACATGTGCTTGGTAGCTTGGTGGCAGCGACCGCAGCACAACGCCATTTGCAAAAGAGCTTATCATCCAGCTGTCCAGCAAGTATGCAAGCCTCATGTACGCATCATGCATGTCGTCCAAGTGGTCTTCAAGTGAAAAGTTCTCTTCCATCTTAATGGAGAGGAAATCTCCCATCAGCTCATGCTCCTATATGTGTGCTTGTTCCACGAAATGTGTCATAAGCTATACCATTACCGTACGAGGGTCAACATTACCCATGACTGGCCACAGCTCATCCACCATCCCGAAATGCATCGTCATTGATATGAAGGAGGCCATCTCACGACGGCAATAGTGGTTTTCCCTCTGCTCTGGGGTCTCTAAGTCACTGGGTTAATCCAAATCCATCTCGTTGAGTATATAGTCGACCACGTCATTCTCGCTAAGGAGAAAGTGGAGACGCGAAACCCTCATGGGGAAGTTTAATCCATCTAGCCCGAGCTTCTCTCCATCTAACCAAATCGCCAACAGGGAAGGTAGCATCGGGGAGAATGATTTTCTACATTTATAATTGCAAAAAGGAATTTAGACTAAGTTTATAATTAAATGAGTTAATATAATAACTCCACTAAGAAACACCTATCCCCTGAAGGATTCTAGCGGTAACACAACCCCTTTTCCCCACATCTCTCTCGATCATCACGGCCATCAATGTGGGTTCTAGGGTGGACGCTAAATGTCGGTCACGTCATTCATGCGACTCATGCTCAATCTTTCGACCATCCGTGTTCCAAGGCCATGTCTGCACATGCTAGGCTCTCCAACTCAGCCTTAGTGTACTCATGTGCAACATGGCTTACACCCACTATATGCGAACGTAGATATGTTTGACACCCGATCATCATGGCCTGCCTCATACCGAAGAACTTTCTTGGTGGTGCACACTAAGGGAGAACACAATCATTGGTATTTTAATAGGGATCATCTTATTAGGATACCGTCGATTATCTAATACTAGCACACAATAAGATATACAAACAATAACATTGAATGTAAATGCGATGTGATATGGTCCTTCACGTCGTGATCTCCATTTGGCGTCACCGGATTTCGACGCCAGGGTACCGGCGCCGTAGACAGCAGGGTACCGGTGTCTTTCTGGCATGGTAGTTCGTCATCTCCGTGACTATCTACTACTTCGTAACACATGGTAATCACTTTACCTTTGCCACAACCATATTACAAAGCAACGCCCCCATGCAAAACAAAGTTAGACGCCTCTACTTCATCTTTGCATGTTTTACGTGGCTGAATGGGCTTTTGCACAAGAACCGTTCTTACCTACGAACTTTCACCACAATGCTGATCAAGTAATTGTCTATACTATACCCCTTTTGGGGCCCTCCATTGCAAATGGCATACCAACTAATGCAAGAGAGACAGACAGCCCCAAAGCCACTTTATATGGTACAAGCCGTATGTCAAGCGTGGACCAGTATCGTGAATGAACGCGTAAAGTCGATTGGGGGCCGCTTCATCAAGCATTACTGTGGTATACACAAGTACACATGGTAGGGTAACTACTAAAAGATCAACGCCCGTAGGCTACATCCCGTGTGTTCTACCCGTACAAGCATTACTACACATAGATCTAGATCTGATACCACTGCAGGGGTTCGCGTATGAAAATAATAAAATTTTACCCTACGCCCATGAACCCCTGATGTTGCCAGGACCTATCTATTAGTACAGTAACGAGAGGGGCTTTTCGCGAACTTACCCTTGAAGACCGAAAAGTGTTGTCAACGCTCAGGAGAGCGTGATTGGTGTAGACGATCCGAAGCCGACCTCAAGGTCGTGTTGAAGTCCTCGCGCTCCTGCGGCTCCAACGACTCCTAGTTCCCCAAGTGTGACACCTCGCGGGGAGTTACACACGTCCGGTGCCTTGCGTTGACTCCCGCTTCCTCGATCCAGCAGTAGTTGCGGAAGTAGAGCTCCTGGATCTGAATCTCGCAGCGCGACGGCGCTCTGCGATGAATATGTCTCTCGTTCGTGCAGTCCAAACTTGGGATCATGGTCATGGGAGAGAGATAGAAATATCAATTGGAGGTTTCCCCAAAAGTGAGGAAACCTTTATTGAATATTGTGTGTTTTTTGGTCAAAATACCCCACTATATATAGGGGGAGGCACTACCTCCCTCAAAGTCCTGGGGTGGGACTAATCATGGGAGAGGTGGGGGGAGGCGCCGCCGACCCCCCCCATGGGAACCACGTGGTGGGCTGGACCAATAGGGCCGCTGACCACCCCCTTGGCCCCTCCTAGGGGTGTGCCCCCTATTGGGCCCTTTCCCCTCCGAGATTTGGCCCATTAAGCCTTTTAACCATTAATTGATTTTATCTTTTATTAAATAATTATGAATAAATGATTAAATCAATATTTAACATTCATTTACATATTATTCAATCTTCGTGGCTATGGAACACCTTCTACCTCCACTCTGAACATCCTCCGGACTTACCGAAACCCTTCCGGTTTTATCTCTTTTCTTCTTCAGTGATTCTACCAATCCTATAAACACTCTCTAAGCATCATCAAGCCCTTAAGCATGAGACCCTACAGTTGGGGAACACTCCATACATGGTCGGGACACTCCCGGACCAATGATCGACAAAGGGACCTGGATGGCCATGTGAACCTTGTGTGTTCTACGAAGATCTTTCATAGTTTGAACCAGGACAATCACGTCTTATTCCTTTTGTCTCTTGATACTTGCATTGTCCGAGATCTGATCAATGACATCACCATTTCGTGTTCAATCTCGTTACCGAACAATGCTACTTAACTCGTTTCGACAAGTGATATCCCCGTGATCAAATTACACGCTGCATAGCTATTGGATATAACTTCTCCGAGTGGGACCTTGAGTATCTTTCCATCACGTGGACGGACAAATCCCGCTCTTGACATATATTGCCTCTACGATTCCTCCGAATACCTGAACACACCTTTATGATCACTCTGTCATAAGTGACGCTTGATGCTATCATAGCATTCTCAGGAGACATTGGTTGATATAGTCTCACGGTCTAAGGAATAGTCTACGAGGTCTATTCTAATCATCATAACTTGAACTTCATGACATGATTGGGTCACAATGTTTAGGTTGAGTATTGGTTCATCATCGCATTCTCATAATGAGTTGACTCCATTTCCAACCGGCATAAATGCCACATGATCAGAAAACCTTGATCATCTGTTGACCAATGAACTAGTGACTAGAGTTTCACCGGGAACCCCTAGATGTTTATATATCATATGTGTATTGACGTTTACTTTCAATACAGTTATAGCATGATATAAAATTCATAAACTTTATGAAATATGATAATAATCCTTATTATTATTTGTCTCTAGGGCATATTTCCTTCATCTTCTCCCCCAGTCGGTCGGCCATGGCAACGAGGGGCTGGGGCATGGGAGCGAGCATGGGCACCAGTGGGGAGGATTCTAGGAAGGTTGCCCTGCCATGGCGCTCGGGCGTGGCGCTGGCGGGGCGATGAGGAGCTTCTGTGTCGAATCTCCATGGATGAGGGCGGTAATATGCTTCTCGGTGGTGAACACCCTGAATAAGCACATCGCCTTCACTGGTGCATGCTCGTCGATTCCTCCCTCTTGGTTGGCTGAGGTGGCGAGGGAGATGATGAAATCAACATTGTTGTGGCTGGCTTTTGACGGAGGTCCTCGGAGCGGGTGGAAATTTCACCCTTCGCAACATTGGTTCTTCTCCCGGCCGGTCATGGTGGTGAGGGGGAGCATGGAAGAGGCGATGTTTTCCTCCTTGCTAGGGAGGTCGAGTTTCAGTCTAGCCGCTACACTACGGATCAATTGAGAATTGCTATTCCAGTTGTCTTTGCTATCTTCGTGCTTCTCAGTTGTGCGTGTCGAAGACAGATGAGATCATTTCCGATGTCGCTCCCTAGATTCAGCGTAGGAGATTCTTCTGGGTTGAGCTCGGTGATGCATCCTCGAAATCTACAGCTCAATCTTCTACCTCGTTTGCCTCTGCCAATTCGATTGCTGGTTGAGCCGCTGACTCTTTGGTTGGTGAGGTTATTTGAGGCCCCTGGAGAATACAATTGCAAGATTTTTTCCATGATATCGATGGACCCCCTGGAAGGCTCTGAATGTGTTGTTTGGCTTAGACAGCTTATCCAGGCGGTAGTTCATATTTTGTGTACATCTAGGCTAGTGCGATGGAGAAGACCAGGGTTTTCTCTTCGTTTTCCTATATCTTCTTGTGGTCTTTTATTTATTTGTGATATAATTATCTAAGCTGTAGCGATACATGCAAATCGGGTGGATAGATCTATAATGTCAGATTGATGATCTTTCAGTAACTTTAGGAGTAGTTTCCTGTCATCGGCCATCTCAATAACAATTTTAGCTAGGATTGCAAACCTACCATCGATGTCATCGACCTTTTTCTCAAGATCTTTGATCATCATTCAATAGGAATAAACTCCCTCGCTTATAGTTTTAACATAGGTTTTTGATACCTGTTCGAGCTTGGGAATCCTCTCCCCGATCTCATCTGACTATACCTTCTTGGGATTGAGAGGCAATAGACCATGAGGAGATCTAAGAGAAGATCCACGAAGGTTATACCTGTATGGATTAGGCGGATACTCATCCTTGTTCCTCCTTTGCTCTCCGTGCCTCGTCATATCTAGCTTGCGTGGGAACATGTCCTCCTAGTTGGGAAGTGGCACCACCTGGACCGATTCTGGAGTTAATGATGATGAAGAGTCTTCCTTGGGTTTCACCTTCTGGGTCCTTTTCACTGGTTCCTCTCCCTTCTTCATCAAGATCTTCTTGATATGAAAAGATCTACATGGCTCTTAGGTGATCAAGTGAGATTAGATGCTTCTAAATCTGATATGCATAAAGTAAGATCAAGAGAGAAACCCATTTTCGTGGAGAAGGCCTTGGGGAAAATAACAAATGAGATTGGAAAAAATAGGAAAAATGGTTAATAAGAGGCAACCCGTACCAGAAGCAACCGACGTATTCTTTCTCTATTTTTTGTGAATTGCTGAACAATCAAACAAAAACGGAGAAAAATATACTGTAAGGTTAACAACCATCGGTACAGTCATATCTGCCCATACAGTCCGGTCGTATCGACTCGCCAAGGAAAAGACAAAAAGGCAAAAACTTTAACGACCATTGGTACGGGTGTGTATGCCCGTACGGTCTTGTCATACTAAATCGCAAATAAAATGATAAAACTTCCAAACACTTTAACGACCATCGGTACATGCACGTTCCGATCGTACGGTCCGCCTGTACCGGGTCCAAAAACATCCCATTCGGTCAGGAAAAATAGAAGGCATAACATAAAATGAATAGAATAGGAAATATAGGTTTCTAGAGTACAGAATATGAGTAAAAGGTATCTAGAGAGCTTCTTCTTCCACATACCCTTTTTGGATGTATTCCCCTGCAGACATCACATAGATGATATCTATGGTGTTTACCTCATCAGCTCAATAGTGCTTCAAGCATTATGCATTTAAAATCCATGATGAAGAAGGTATTTGGCCTTTTAGTTTCATAGCCCCCGAAGGATAGGCTTTATTCACCTCGTACGGTCCTTCCCATTTGGATCTCAACTTCCCTGCAAATATCTTATGATGAGAATTATGAAGTAATACCTTCTCCCCTAACTTTTCCTTGTCTTCTAACTTCCTAACATGCCACCTCTTAACTTTTTTTAAAGATTCTAACATTTTCATAAGCTTCACTTCTAAACTTGTCTAAAGAGTTGATATAAATAAGGCATTTTTCTCCTGTGGCTTTAAGATCATAATTCAAAATTTCAATAGCCCATCGGGTTTTATGCTCTAATTCTAATGACAAATGACGCGCTCTACCGTAGACTATTTTATATGGTGTCATTCCCATAGGATTCTTGTATGCGGTGCGGTATGCCCATAATGAGTCATTTAGCTTCATGGATCGGTCCTTCCTTGATTTTTGAATGGTCTTCTGAAGTATTGTGTTTATTTCCCGGTTGGAGAGCTCAGTATGTCTACTTGTTTGTGGATGATATGGTGAAGCAACTCGATGGGTTACTCCGTACTTACCGAGGATCTTCTTTAAGGTTTCTTTCATAAAGTGATATCTACCATTAGTAATTAAAAATCTATGTACTCCAAACCTAGAAAGTATAATATCGTTTATCATCTTGATGGAAGTGGCTACATCGGCATGGGCTATTGGTATTGCTTCAACCCACTTGGTAATATAATCAACAGCAACAAGAATATGAGTATAACCATTAGAAGATGGGAATGGGTCCATATAGTCCATCCCCCATACATTAAAATGTTCTATTATAGTATTATAATTCATGGCCATTTCTTTTCTCTTACCTATGTTACTCATGCATTGGCAATTATCACATTTTTCAACATATTTATGTGCATCTTTAAACATGGTTGGCCAGTTAAAAACCTGATTGGAGCACTTTTGCAGTCGTACGTTCACCAGGATGATGCCTCCCCATAAGGGGCTATCATGGGAAGAATTTAGGATAGCGCCCATCTCGTGATCGGGCACACATTTTCTAATCATTTCATCTAGCCTATGTATACATAAATAAGGATCATCCGAAAAGTCATGTCTCAAATCACTGAAGAATTTCTTTCTTTGATTACGGTTAAAATATTTTGGCAAAAAACTCCTACTAAGAAGTTAGTGTAATATACGAACCAAGGATCATTAGGATTTACAGTCGCAAGATATTCTACGTTATTTTTTTCATTAATAGGAACTGGATCATCAACTATACCTTCCATACGAGATAGGTGGTTAGCTATTGGGTTGTCTTTACCTCTTCAATCTACAATCTGCAAGTCATATTGCTGAAGTAGTAGTACCCACTCACTACTAGAAAAAATCCTATTTGTGGCGCATTATTTTGCTATATGTAGTGTATAGTACCCACTCACTACTAGAAAAAATCCTATTTGTGGCGCATTATTTTGCTATATGTAGTGTATGGGTGGTGCGCCACTGTCATCATGCCACAAATAAGTCTTATCCATGGTGCACCACTGGTGCGCCACGGATATGCCCACTTATCTATGGCGTATGAGGGTATGGTGTGCCACTGGTAGGGATTTCAAAATCCAGAAAAGGATGGTATATGAAAAGTTATCCGTGGCACATGATGGTATGCTGCGCCACTGATAAATTTTCAAATTTCAAAAAAAGGGTTCTAGATCTGGCGTCGCCGGTGTCGCCTCGCTGCTGTCGTCATCACCTAGCTGCGTCCATAGCCTACCACTGTAGGGAGGTGCGGGAGGTTGTGGCCGCACCAGGTAGGAGGCGCTCGGGGGGGCGAGGATGAAGATCTCGAGGCGACGATCGGGGAGGAGCTTGAGGACGGTGTGGAGGACGGGGGCCTGTATAGATGGAGGAGAAATAGAAGTAGAGGTGAAGGAGAAAGGGAGGAGAAGGATATGGAGAAGGAGAAGGAGAAGGAGAAGGAGAAGGGGAAGAGAAGAAGAGGATAAGGGGAGAAGGAGGAGATGGGAGGGGACGGTTCAGATTTTAAGTCCACCCATGGTTATCCATGACGCACCACCAAAAGGGTGCGCCACAAATAAGTGGTGCAATTTTTTAGGAAAAATCTTACTTTTGCTATAAAAAATTAGTTTCGAATTTTAAGATTCTAAAAAATGGTTAAACGACCATAGGCGGTTTCCATCGTATGTAGAATTTTATGTAGAAGAATTTTGATATAAAAACATTTTTATCCTAAACCCTAAACCCTAAACAAGGTTGTATGCAAAAATTATGACCGTTTTGCAAAAAAATCGAAATTTATGTTTGTTAATTTTCGTAGCAACTGGATCACCTAACATAACTACATCTCAAAGGATTTTAAAATTTGAACATTTCATTGTTTTTTTCTAAAATTTAAAAAGGCGATCACGGGATGGGGGTGGGGGTAGGATGAGAGTTAAGGCACACCTATAAGTTGTACTTAAAGATGGTGTCACCTTACCAGTGGCGCACCACCTAGGGAATGCGCCACCGATAAGTGGACTACTAGTGACACACATTCCCTAAGTGACGCACCACTGGTACTTATTTGTGGCACATGTCCTAGATGTGCGCCACTAGGTGTCCGACCCATAGATAGTTGTTTTTCTAGTAATGACTTAATCAAAAGAGGTTTTGTATTTTTATTTGCTAGAAGGTGCCTTAAAGCTTGATGATCAGTGTGTATTAGTATTACTTTAGAATTTACTATGTAAGGTCTAAATTTATCGCAGGAAAATATAACCGCAAGAAATTTCTTTTCAGTAGTGGTATAATTCTTTTGATCCTCGCTAAAGACACGACTGGCATATTGAATAACATTTAAATTCATACTGTCACATTGTCCAAGCACAACTCCTACTGTGTAGTCACTAGCATTATACATGATCTCAAAGGGTTCATCCCATTTGGGTGGTTGAATAATAGGCGCTGACACTAAGGCTTGTTTTAGTTTTTAAAAGATGTTATACATTCATTATCAAAGGAAAAGGGAATATATTTATGTAATAGATTAATCAGGGGAACAACTAGTTTAGTAAAGTCTTTAATAAAACATCTATAGAACCCTGCATGCCCTAAAAAAATTCTTACTCCCTTAACATCTTGTGGTTTAGGTAATCTTTCTAAAGAAATAATCTTAGAATCATCAACTTCAATACCTTTCTCAGAACCTTGTGTCTGAAAACTATACTTTCTCTTACCATGACAACGTTCCCAATTAAGGACCAAAAATCATTCATCTACATCGTTGCAAAACTTTATTAAGGTTATAAATACATTGGTCAAAAGCAGTTCTATAAGAAACAAAGTCGTCCATCAGTACGTCCATGGCATTCTCAACAAGGTTGTCAAAAAAATTCACCACGCGTTCCTGAAAAGTAGCAGCAACAATACACAAACCAAAAGGCATTAATCTGTAAGCACAAGTACCATAAGGACAAGTCAAAATAGTTTTATCTTGGTCTTTAGGTTGGATGGTGATTTGTGAATAACCAGAATAACCGTCTAGGAAATAGTAGTAGGAGCTATTAGGTAATCTTTCTAAAATATGCTCCATGAAAGGTAAAGGTTTATGTTTCATTGTTCCTTTATTTAATTTCCCGAAGTCAATGCACATTTTGTATCATCCTAGTGGGAATGAGCTCATCATCCCCGTTGTTGATAACGGTAATGCTCCTTCTTTAGGTATGCAATGGACGAGTCTCACCCACTTGCTATCAAAAAAGGATAAATAATGCATGCATCTAACAAACGAATAAATTCTTTTCTTACTACTTTCATTCTTGGGTTAAGTCTCTTTTGAGTGTCAACAAAAGGTTTAGCTTCTTCATCCATAGGTATCTTATGAGTAACTATAGAAGGATCTATTCCTTTGGTATCACTAAGAGTATAACCAAAAGCTTCTCGTTATTCGATGAGTATATTTAATAATTTCTTACTTTCTTCCTCGAGAATTTTATCGTCAATAATAACTGGGCATTTACCTTCATTGTTTATAAATTCATACCTTAAACCTTCTGAAAGTGGTCTTAATTTGAGTTGTGGTGGTTTTCATATCCTCTTATTTCCAATTCTTCATATTCATTACTAAAAAGACTCTCAACTAAAGGAGCGGAGTTTAAAATATCATATAATTCTTTTTTCTCTTCATAAGTTGGAGTTGAAACATCATTTACTAAGATATTTTCCAATTCATATTGTGGAGTACTAAAATAAATAGCCGTCAACTCTTCAATAGTGCTTTTTTATTTCTATTTTCTTGTTGTAAGGCAACTTCTTGAATTATTTGAAATTGAACTCTACTTCTTCTTATGCAACTTGCAAGTACATGGTTTCTTTCTTGTTGTCAATGTTTATTTTAGTAGTGACACAGAAAGGCCTACCTAAAATAATTGGACAGAAAGGATCCACATCCATATCAATAATATGAAAATCAATAGCATAAATAAATGGTCCAATTGAACTATAAGCATCTTGCAGGACATCCTGGAAACTTTGCAAAGTCCTATTTGAAAGTATTGCAGTAGTATTAATTGGTTCAAGATCTGGGCCATTAAGAGAGTAACGAAGTCCCTCATAAATAGAATAGGACATAATATTTATTGTGGAACTTAGATCACACATTCCCAAATAATCTATTTCGCCTAAGCGGAATGGGATTCTTAGTTTACTTTTATCCTTACCATTAGGCTTTCCCTCAATTAACCGCGATGATTCTTGGTTGATCATTACCACTTCATTTTCAACATATTCAGGTTTTAGGAACTCCTTTACAATATCAATGTTGGATCTAATTGTTCCCAAATTCCTTTCCAGTTTTTGGGTCTTCTTTTATTGTCACTATCAAGTTTCAGTAACAATGATATATTATCAGCAAGTTGCTTCTTTTGTTCATGTATTGGCTTGCTCTTCAGAACTATCTTCATAAGTATTTTAGTTCTTAGTGGCTCATAATGATCCCAGTATTTTGGTAGCTCCAAATGCTCAGCATATGTTCTAACAATTTGCGTAATCATGCGAGGATCAATTTTAAAATTTTCAAGAAATTATTTTACTTTACTAGATTGTAGGAACTTTCTAATACAATCATGTTCTATAGGATTTTCTCCTATTTTTAATTTCATACTATCGAAAGCTTCCTTACTTTTATAGATAGTTTCTAACAAGTGCCAGGCTCTATTGACACTAAACTCAGTAAAGGCTCCTTCGTAAATAGAGTCTAGTTCATTTCTATTCTTTGCACTAAGACTAGTATAAAAGTGTGAATAATTAACCAATGCGGAAATTCATGGTGAGGATGGTGCTTTAGAATGCCTTTGAACCTTGAGTAGCCTTCATAGAGGCCTTATTCTAGGAGGCTTCTGAAGTTGGTTATCATATGCCTTGCTCCAAGAGACCTGGTTTCTAGAAATAAATCAGCCAATAATGCAGAGGATAGTTCCTCCCGGGTATCAATATTTTTTGCAGGACAATCATCATACCAGGAACGGGATTTATTAGTAATATTTTGACCAAAGAGTCTAAATTTTACCTCATCTTGAGTGAAAAAACATTAAAATAGAAAGTCTCGCAGATATCTTTAAATAATTCCAAATGCTCATCCGTATCTTTCGTACCGTCCCCTGTAAACCTTTTAGCGTGTAGCTGATCCAACAACATAGGATTAAGATCATACCCATCAGGGTTGATGCGGTAGCTTGTTTTAAGATAGGCATTCATTGGTGGGCTAGAGTTCTTCACAGCTTCAAGATGTATTATATGTTGATGTTCGCCCATGGTGTTTACCTATAAGTAAACAACTTTTACTCCTTCTCATAGACGGGAAGGGCCTAGTTGCAAGGGATGAGGGCTTTGCTAAGATTGGCAATAGGATGCCCCTGTTGCATCAGCACTACGCCAACTCCATATTGGCACCCATCAGTCTCAATGACGAAGGGCTGACTAAAGTCTAGTAGAGCCAAGGTAGGTGCTTGGACCAGAGATTTCTTTAGTGTTTGGAAAGCCTCTTTGGTTGCTGGTGTCCACTGAAAAGTTTCTCCTTTATTCAGTAACTGTGTAAGTAGGGGACTAATCATACCATAGTGTTGTATGAATTTGCGATAGTATCCTATTAGGACAAGAAATCCTCGGCGTGCCTTGAGTATAGTAGGTCGTGGCCATGCTTTGATAGCTGAGATTTTTTAGCTATTCATGGCAACACCATCAGTACCAATCACATGCCCTAGGTAGTCCAAAATCTGCTCCGCAAAAGTGCCTTTGGATTTCTTCAGTGTCAATTGGTTTTCCCTAAGGATGGTGAGAACTTCATGCACGAGTTGATGGTGCTGCTACAGGGAGGAATTGTAGATGACGTTATCATCCATGAACACTAGGACACCTTTAAGTAGCAAGTGCTCGAATATGGTGTTCATGATGCCCTAAAACATTGTCGGCGCATTCGTCAAGCTGAATGACATGACCAAGAACTCGTATAGCCCTTGATGAGTCTATAAAGTTGTCTTGTACTCGTCGCCTTCTGCCACACGCAATTGATGGTAGCCTAAGGATAGATCCATCTTGGTAAACCATTTGGCACCCGCCAACTCGCCCAACAGCTCGTCCACTATAGGCATAGGGTGCTTGTGCTTCACTATAATGGTCTTGAGCTACCGTTAGTCGATGCAGAACCTCTAGGTTCTGTCTTTCTTGCGCACCAAAAGAACTGGCGAAGCGAATGAGCAAGAGCTATGTTGAATGATTCCTTGTTGCAACATTTGATGAATTTGGCGTTCAATTTCATCCTTCTGGTGCGGAGCATAGCAATAGGGACACATTCACCATCTGTGCTCCAGCAATCAGAGAAATTTGGTGATCGTGACTGCGGTGAGACGACAACATATTGCCAGGGGAGAAGAGGATAGAGAATTCCTCTAACATTGGCTACAGAACAAATGGTGTTTGATCCGATGAGGCAGCTTTGATACTGTGCAAACTATCAGGTTGATGTATTGGCTGAACTTTCACCCACTCTGCCACAACATGGCTGTGAAGGTGGCCGTGCAATTTCTTGGTGATGATAGGACACCATGGTGATCCATCACCCTGAATGTCGTGCAGGGTTATGAGACAACCTTTATGATAGAAACACATCCTGTTGGGGGGATGACCCTAGGTAGGGTAAAGCCAAGGTAAAAGGACAAGGTCTGACGAGGTAAAGACAAGTCAGAGCATGAGCTGGCCGAACCATAGAAGGCTCAGCCGAGTTACCCTAAGCCAGGAAGCACTGGCAAGACTCGGCCAAAATATACGGTATGTCAGTGCGAGGAGAGAACCATTTCCCCTTTGCAGGTTCGAATTTGGACGGGTTAACTATGCCTAGGCCAAGTCAGGGGATAGCTTGATAGAGAAGGAGCTCAAGGTTAGTGCTTTTCTCTCTCCTAAGGGAATGCAGGGAGAGAAGTGCTAGCGACAAGAGTCAGAGAGTCAGAGACAGAATAGATCGTCACCGACGTGACAGTCACTGGCGGCAACGGTCATAGCGTGTGGGCTCTTTGCCATTGCCGAATAGAGGCTATGGACAAGGGAAAGGAGCGCCGAGCTACCTCTTTGGGAGAAGCATATTCCAAGCATATACCGGGCCACGTAAGCCCTAGATGTACCCTGGCCACCTGTTTATAAGGCGAGACAGGGCCTCCAAGGGAGGCGTCGATCTTTTTGCCTAAGGGAAGAACCCTAGAGAGAGTAGAGAGTAGGAGCACTTCATCTCCTTCCTCTCTATGATACAGCTCAAGGAGCATCTATATTAGCTTTGATCATAATATAATATCTATGAGCAGTTCATCGTGTGTATGTTGTTCTATCTTTCGTGTGTAGAATCACTATGATATCCCTCCCTGGATACCACGAGTACACATTGACCCCATCTTTAGCCTATCCATGGCATCTGCCGTGACACCACCACAACACATCCTACACTGGTGCTAGTGCACCCACATTGGGTTGTGCATATCCAACCAATCACTGCCCAATATGATGTCATAGAAGGTAAGGGGGAGAACCTTCATATCCTGGGTGAAATAATGCCCTTGAGTGTGTCAGGACAACCATGGAACATAACGTCACTGCTCATAGTTTCTCCATTTACCACGACAAATTAGGAAGTGGCGCATGGCTATGTGCGCGCCTGCATCTTATCCACCAGCGCTGCATCAACAAATTACGCACCACTTATAGAGTCCACAAGAATCATCACCTCATGATTACCTACGCGACCACTGAGGCGACTTATGCGCCGTCGCAGGGTGCCCTGGCCTGGATCAATTGTTGTGGTAGCGCACATGAGCTCATTATCGGAACTGGTGTCACCTGAATTGTACCTAGTTGATTCCTGCTTTGGGGGAAGCACATCGAGAAGCTCTTCAAGAACATGGAGCAGAACATGTGTTGTGCACTTGTGCGTATTATTCCAGCGGTCATCGCAAGTGAATCAGACCCCCTTGGACTTGCGGAAGGAATGGAGCGCCTCTAGCTTCTTATCCCATTTGGTGCATCAACTTTCGTAGTGTCCTCATGGCGAGACACCAACTTGGACTTGTCAATCATGCCCGAATGCTTGTAACTGTGCTTGTATGACTAATGATGAGTGTGTTGGCGAAGATTTTCCTTCTCCGATTCCTGCAAAAGTGCTAACATACTCGCAGTATCCATGTCTTCAGGTAAACTTACCAAAACAGTAGAACGAATCTCTTTAGCCAACCTTGCTATGTATCGCTCAACAAAGAACACCTCACTAGTGTTAGGATCATGAAACAGGATTTGGTGGCAGATGTTGTTGAATTTATTGATGTAAACTGCTACTATGTTAGTTTGCCTGAGGTTTGAGAATTTGGCGCATGGATAGGTTAAACTTGTTCTTGCCCCAATAGCTTTCTACAGCACTGTGCAAATACTCCCAGTAGATAATGTATTGCTTGGGTTGAAGGGTTTTCAACTACAAAGGAGCATTCCCCATGAAATTGAGCATGGAAAATTTAACTTTCATTGTGTCTGAGATGCCATAGACCTTGAAATACATCTTACAGTTGTCCTTATAGATGGTGGGATCGGTGCCATTGAATTTTGGGAAGTCCATTTTCGGGGTGGAATGGTAGCATGAGTGACTAGCAGGACGCTCATAGTGCTCTTCATCACCGTAACCATGATTTTAAGTAAGGGGAGGGGTCATCATACCAATAGCCAGGGGTAATCACTGAGATCCGGGGATCTCGTGGATGTGCCCGCGTGGAGTCGATTCCTCGTCGTGCCCTTCAGGCCATCACACGCTAGATCTCGCATGCGGTGCTGCAGGGAGCACCCCGTGCAAAGGAGGTTGTGGAGGCGGCTGCAACTCGATTGTGGGCAACTGCATCGTCGTGTTCTTGACGTGGAGCTGGAGGGTGGTCATGGTCATGGATAGGCTCGAGACTGCCGCATTCATGTTCTTCATCCAGATGGCGAGCTCTGTGAACTGGGTCACGAGTGTGTCGATCTTGTCATTGGTGGTCTGGGTTTGTTTGGCCATGGTGGCCATCGCCTCAGACATCTTTCGGTCTACTATCGTGGGTAGCCCAATTCTCTGATCAAACCGTTGTTCGGATTTATGGTAGCAATTCGAGATCCACCACCGACCTCACGCTGAAATTACGAATCAGAAGAAATTGGTGTGGCGTCTGATACCAGGTGTTATGCCCACACTAGGATTCCTCTCAATTTCACTCTTAGTTTGTTACAATACTCGGATCAAATCCGGATATAGGAAATAGAAAGGGAAACAATGATCTATCATGTTTGACTTGGAGAAGACGATGGTTGCTCCTTAAGTAGTTTTTAGGGTTTAAAACACTTTATTAGAACTCAATAACAGAGGGGATACAAACGCTATCAGGCGGCACCAACAGCCAAACATGGAGGCCATGTTCAAAAAGCACACTACTTCTAGCTAGGTTGTGAGCGTCTTTATTTGATATCCTTTGCTCATGGACTAACACTACATATTCACACTCTCCTTGCTGTTTTGTTGATCTCCCACACCACATGTACGTAAACTCCCATTGTTCCCTAGTCCAAACTCTTGATCACATTAAGGCAATCACTAGCCACTCGGACCCTCCTCGCATTGATATCTTGCACTAGAGATAGCGCCTCGCGACATGCGAGGGCCTCCAGCATTTCAGCCTCTGTCTTCCCAGAGAGAACCACTGCCAAGGCTCCCCTGAAGACCCCATCCTCATCTCACGCCATCGCTACAACGGAGCTGTCGTGGTGGTGTCACGGCAGATGCCATGGATAGGCTAAAGGTGGGGACTAATATGCACTAGGGGAATCCAGGGAGGGATAGTAGAGTGATTCTCTACACAGAAGCTTTGTATTGATGTTCAATCTCCAAGATTACAAGTGCTCCTCGAGCTGTATTGACAAGAGGAGGAAGAAGAAACTCTCTTACTCTTGCCTACTAACTAGCCCAAGAACCCTAGATCCACTAGTGCTCAACTAACTAGGAGTCTCCTTGCTCTGTATCAGAAAAAATCCAACCCCCTTACCAGAACCTCAACCCCCCTTATATAGAGGTGGTTCGGTCCTGGTTTAGGGCATACGTGGAGGCATATTCCTAAGAATATGCCCCCTCCCAAAGTAGTAACCCGACAGGGGTGCTTTTCCCCCCGCGTCACACTTGCTTTAGCGACGTAACCTCTGCGGCGCCCGCGTCAGCCGACGTGAGCGTCGTCACCCTTGTCGGCCACGATCCGGTGGTCCTGCCCTTGCTTTATTCGCTCATCCAGTACGCACCGGGCCTTCTTTTTGACCAGAGAGATTCCTTCCTTCTCCTAGAAGCCAAGCGAGGATCCGGATCACAGTTGATCCGGCCACACCTGTTCCTGCATATAAGCTAGACAAGTATCTCCGACTTACTCCTTGAGTCGGACGAGACAATGTTAGGCAACCCCCTTGGTCCGGGTTACTCCGTGATCCGGCCTGCCTTGAGGTGACTCGGCCAGCACCCGCTTTGACCTTGCCGAACCTCGGCTAACTCGGCCCTTATACCCCGGAGTGACCCTACCCGGGGTTATCCCCCAACATTAGTCCCCGAAGCTGGTGCGGCCTTAGCGGCCTCGGTCGCTAAGGCCACATCAGGTTCATTCGTATCTAAGCTTTGGACGTTTAGTTCCGGGTTAACTTCTTGTCTCGGATTATATGGATTTACGTTCCCTTCGCACGTTCCAAGTTTTCACTTGCCGGCCGGGTTACCATTGTAGCTCGGATCCTATGGTTTTACTTTCCCTCTGCACATTTCAAGTTTTCACTTGTCGGCCGGGTTACTACGGAGGCTCGGATCCGGACCTTGCTTCCTTCTCTCATACGCCAACCCACGTAAGGGTTAATCATTGTGTTACCTTATTTTAAGGGCCTGCACTGTAACTGCCGCAGTAATTGTCAGTTATTACTGCGTGCGGGTTACGTCACGCCTGTCTCCTCGTTTCCCGCAACTACACGTCATGTCATGGGATCATATTTACTCTGTGGCCTCCGCTGTGGCTTCTCTCTGATTGGCTAACGCCAGTGATACACGGCCACAACGCGTGGCTGTCCAGCGCAGCACGATCCCACTCGTTGATTACTAGGGGCAGTTAAATAGGGGAGGGGCACGCTCCTTAGCACTTTTCCATCTCTGTGCCCCCTCGCCCGTTCCTCTTCTTCTTCCTCGCGACCGCGCCGCCACCAGTGCCCGTTGCAGCAGTGCCGCCGCTGCACCTTCTCCGTGCCTCCGCACCGCAGTCACCACTGCACCACTGTTTAGCCACGGGTCCTCGTCAATCTAGACCGCAGAGCCCCGCTGCCGCCAGCTCCAGCGAGGACAGCGGAATCGAGATGATGGAGGAGGAGCTCATCGTCGTCGAGCAGGAGATGGAGGAGGACGCCGGCGCGGCAGACCGCGACGCGTGGGCCGGCTCGTGGGTCTGCGAGGACGACATCGACTGGCTCTACCGGACCCGGCGTATTCCCGCCGGCGTCGCCGCTCGTCTCCCCTCCTCGGAATTGGCCCCCTCACCCAATCCGGGCGAGTTCGTTGTTTTCCTATCCCATTTCCAACGGGGATTTGGCCTTCCGGTGAGTGATTTCTTCCGGGACTAGGTCCGGACCTATCACCTGCAACCACATCATCTCCCGGCGAACGCCATCACCTCTCTGTCCGCCTTCGTTTCTTCGATCGAGGGCTACACCGGACTATGGCCCACAAAGGAGCTGTGGATCCGGTTCTTCGGCCTCCGTCGCAACGTCGTCCCCAACATCCACGTCGAGTCGGAGGACAAGCAGCTCACTCAGTTTGGAGCTGCCTCGATCTCGCCCCAGAGGTTTTCGATCTATCCCCGGGTCACCGGGCTTGACTCCTGCAAAGTATGGGCCTGGACCTTCTTCTATGTACGGAACGAGGGCACCGAAGACTTGATCCGGTTGCTGCCCTACGCTCCGGGTCCCCTAGACACGAATTTCTGGGAGGAGGTCGATAAAAAACCTACAGCTCTGGCCAACCAAGTAAACAAAAGGTTTGCGGAGCTGAAGAAGCTCGGATTGCGCAACGAGGATGCCATGATCACATTCGTGCGCAACCGAATCTCTCCCCTCCAGCGGCGCACTCACAAGTTGTGCCATATGAGCTTCAGTCGCGACCCCAACCGAACCTCCTCGTTCGAGTTGAGCAACACGGAGATCTTCCGCCGGGTCAAGGCTCTTTTCACCACCCATAAGGATTTTTCCGCCGAATGGACATGGGGAATCGAGCATTACTGTCGTGACAGGCTCCCTCCTGCGGTAAGCTTCGCGGAGTAAACTTATTTCGGTTCAATTACGTGTCGGTTCTTATCGTATTTTTGACTCTGCTCCTTGTGCCTTTTTCTCAGCTGTTTCTCCAGCAAACCCTCGAGGATGGTACTGATCCGACCCTTAAGTGGGCCCCGGACCGAGAAATCCCGGAAGAGGAGGAGCCGGACCAGGAGATGTTCCTCCCCACAACCGACGCCACCAAACGACCCAGCGGTAAATTCTCTTCTCTTAGAGATTGGCCCGGCAATGAGGATGACTCGGATATCGATGTGATTGAACCCGTTGAGGCTGTCCCTCTTTCTTTTGCCTTCCCGGCATCAGCTAACCCTGGTGGGCACATCCACGAGGATTCTCCACTTGCCACGGGCGAGCCTGTTCCGGTGGCGTCAAAGAAGAAGCGCGGATCCGCGTCAAGTTCTTCTTCCGAACCTTCCCAGCCTTCCAAAAGGCAAAAGAAGGCCAGAGACAAGACTGCCTCCAAACGGGCAGGCAAAGCCCCGGCACGGAGGGCCCGGAAACCTAAGGAGGCCGAGACCTCGGATGCGTAAGTTCTTTTTCACTACGCAACACACTTCTCCCTGCATCGGGGTAATTTCACTCCTGACATTATTTTCTCTTGCAGGGCTCCTGTGGAGGTCCCTCAGAGCGGATCGAGCATCTCCTCTCCTCTTCGGTCCAGTCCTTCCCCTCCTCGTGACGACGAGTCACGCCCGCTGAGCCCTATTTCGGAGGGCTCTGCGGCCGCTCCGGGTTCCGCAGTACCTCCTTCAGAGGAACGCGACCTCGGATCGGGAGGGGTCGGATCGGCCGAGGCAACAGCGTCCAGCACTTCAGCATTGCCGCAACCAGCAACCACCAAGTCTACCACAACACCAGCACCAGCAGCAGCTCCAGCACCAGCCACCGAACCAACGCCTGTCCCGGCTCCGAAGAAACCAACAGCAGCTCCAGCACCAGCCACCAAAGCTCCCGTGCCAAGTTCGTCTGCCTCGTCCGAGTCATCCCAGGCTCGGCGAGGGACCACTCCAATGGCTTCCAAGGGCAAATCCACTATGGTCACATCCTCCCAGCAAGCCAAAGGCAAGTCCACCTCCGTCGAGGCTAGGCAGCAAACCTTGTCGTTGATGCTTCCAAAGAAATCACCAGCAGCGACGGATCCCCCTGCCGAGCCAGCCGATACGCAGCAGATGGTTCTTCACACTAGCCCAGCTCTTGCCCTGATTGAAAGGAAAGAAGCTCACGCAAAGGGCTTGGTGGCACCTCACATGCCTACTGGCGAACGGTACCCTCCGAGCCTCATCGAGTTTGTCATGAACTGGAACAAGGCGGAGTTCGTCTACAACGACGATCTCCCGAAAAAGTTCGGCCCAGCTGAATTTTCCGCCCAGATGAATACCGCCGCCAAGGCCATTAACCTTGCTGGGCGTATGATGGAGGTACGTCGTTTCTTCTTTACATGCTGTAGATAATAACCATTAGTCCCCGAGCCTCTGGCGGAGTAACTTGTTACTCGACCGGATGCTCCTTAGAAGATCAACGTAGCTGCATGTAAACTTCAAATATGCACACACCTAGAGCCGGGTTAAGTTCCGCTTGGCCCGGATCTCGTATACTTCGAATATGCACACACCTAGAGCCGGGTTAAGTTCCGCTTGGCCCGGATCTTGTACACTTCAAATATGCACACACCTAGAGCCGGGTTAAGTTCCGCTTGGCCCGGATCTTGTACACTTCGAATATGCACACACCTAGAGCCGGGTTAAGTTTCGTTTGGCCCGGATCTTGTACACTTTGAATATGCACACACCTAGAGCCGGGTTAAGTTCCGCTTGGCCCGGATCTTGTACACTTCGAATATGCACACACCTAGAGCCGGGTTAAGTTCCGCTTGGCCGGATCTTGTACACTTCGAATATGCACCAAACTAATTTTACACGCCTATGCCTTTGTCAGGTAACCACCAATCGTCAGAGCGCCGAGTTTCAGCGCCTGCTTGATACCCACAAGATCTTGCGTGCAAAACATGTTGCACTTGGCGCAGAGCATGAAAAGAGGGGTAATTTCCTATCTTAACACCTCACCGCTTCGTTTGTTTCTGCCGGACTAACCTGCTTATTTGGTTTTTTGCAGCTGGGGTGGAGGCTGAAAACAAGATTATGCGGAAGAACTTGGAGGAAATCCGAGGTATGTCCTCTTTCGGCCAATGTCGTTGTGCTTTCCATTCTTTCTTCTCCTTGGCTCGACAAACATTCACTCCTCGGCTTTGCTGGGTCAACACACTATTTCAGCATCGCTTGAGGATAGTGTGCCCGTGCCTGATATGATGCTGCATTTTCTCGAACAAGCAGGACAACATCAAGCCGAGCTGAAGAAGAAGAACGATGAGCTCGCCCTCCTCCGGACCAAGGACGACGAAATACCCAAACTCAAGGCCGAGATGGAGAAGATGAAGGCCCAACACAAAACCGAGCTCCAAAAAGTTGGCCAGAACCTCACCGAAGAGCGTGAGCGCTTTACCCTCCAGATCTCCAAGGATCAGGACCTGCTCAAGGAATCCGAGGTCCGGCTTGGGTCAGCGCTTGCTGAGCTTGAACAACTTCGCCAGAGACGCGACAGTTGTATCAAGGAGTTGACCCGGATCCATCGCCATATCTCATGTAAGTTTCTACCCCTTGTCCGACCTAGTTTTCCGGGTTAGCTCATATGCCTTTGCTTCAGCATCCTCCCTTTCCTTATTTTCAGATAACTTTCCGGAGGGTACTGCCATCGCCAGTGCTGCCGTTGCCAAATTCCGCCAAGAGAGGGGTACTCCCATCGCTCCTGATGGTGAGAGCATCCCTTTAGACATGGAGGACCTATTGGTCAGCGTGTCAGCTCGGGTGGAAACTATTAAGAACTATGGGAAAGATCTCCTCGACGTTGCGGTCCGGATCTTCAACACATTCTGGCCAAGCGAGAGCGCTCCAGAAAGGATCACGCTCCTTGCCGACAAACTGATGGAGATTGAGACTCAGCTTTACCTTTGGAGAGAATCCGCCGGGCGTGCCGCAGCAGATACCCTTCTCCATCATATCCTTTCATGGTACGAGAAGATCGATCTGAGCCTCCTCACCCGTTGGCGCACCGGATCCAAATGGATCGATGATCCGGAGTGGGTAGCTCGGCGCCAGGCTTGCGCCTACAGCCTCGTCGAATATTCTCCAGTCCATGACTGGGTTGAGGGGCCGAGCTTTCTAGAATCCGGCGAGGAGGAGCAGATGGAGAACGTGGAGGATGGGTCGGGCGATGATGGAGAAGATGTTGCTTCAGATATTAAAGACAGTGATGATGACGCCGAACTTCCTCCTCCTGCCGCTCCTTAGTTGAAAAAACTTGAAAATTTATCAGATCCCCGGAATGCCGGGTGCAATTGTATGCTGAATACATGATATTTTGCTACTATGCTTGTATGCCGGATTAACTTGGGCGTAGTCCCCGAGTTTCATTTTCTTGTTCGTCCAATTCTCCGGCTCGACCCGTGTCTACCTTGGCTCGATTTTACGACTTACGAATCCGAGCCTCAAGAATCGTTTTAACAATACTGAGAAACTTTGAGGCTTGGCTCAAAATAATTCAACATAATAGCTTGAAAGTAAATACTGGGTTAGTCCGAAAAAACAAACGTTAGCTGGAATAGGATCGTTTCCTTAGTAGTTTTTCATGTGCTACGCAATTCCAAACTTGTTCCCTTGCTTGCCATGAAGCCAATTCTTGTTGGACAACAGCAAGTCGAAGGGTTGGGTTTTTGGTGCCCACACATTACTAATCCGGGTTAAGCGAAACGAGTCATTCCAGCTAACGCATAAAAAGTAACAACAATCATTCATTAAGGCAGTCCCCGAGTTACTGCTCGAGGCTCCGCTGTTTCATTGATAAGCTCATTGCCGACATACATACCGACATATGAGAAGACTCGGATACACACACTTCTTAGCTAAGTGTAGAAGGGACGAAGTAGTGCTACATTCCACGGTCGCTTGGGTTCCTCTCCGGACCTGTCCGCCTTGTTCTTTTCCTGTGGCTTTGCATCTATAAGATAGTAAGAGTCATTGTGCAATGCTTTGCTCACAATAAATGGTCCTTCCCATGGGGGGGATAATTTATGCATGCCAGTGGTACGCTGTACCAACCGGAGCACCAGATCGCCTTCCCGGAAGACTCGGGGGCACACTTTCCGGCTATGATAGCGTCGGAGATTTTGCTGATATATGGCGGATCTGGACAGTGCCAGTTCTCTCGCTTCTTCCAGCAGATCAACATCATTTTGCCGGGCTTCTTGCACTTCGGCTTCTGTGTATTGGGTGACCCTAGGCGAATCATGCTCTATGTCGGCTGGTAATACAGCTTCTGCCCCATATACCAGAAAGAACGGTGTGTAGCCTGTTGATCGATTCGGAGTTGTTCTTAAACTCCACAATACCGCTGGTAGTTCTTCTATCCAACACCCCACTGATCTTTGCAGCGGCTCAATGAGCCGGGGTTTTATCCCGGATAATACTAATCCGTTGGATCTTTCCACTTGTCCGTTCGATGCGGGGTGGGCTACCGAGGCTACGTCGAGTCGGATTTTCTTATCTCGGCAGAATCGTGCAAATTCTCCTTCAGCAAAATTTGTGCCGTTATCAGTTATAATGCTGTGTGGATAGCCGTATCTCAAGATGATGTCTTTGAGAAATGTCACGGCCATAGCTCCATCACATTTTCTTATAGGCTTCACTTCGATCCATTTTGTAAACTTGTCCACCATGACCAAAATGTGTGTCATGTTTCCTCTTGCTGGTTTGAACGGGCCAACCATATCCAAGCACCACACAACAAATGGCCATGTAATTGGTATGGTTTTGAGTTCCGACATAGGCATATGTGTCTTGGTGGCGTGCCTTTGACAACCATTGCATTTTCTCACCAGATCTTCTGCTAGCTCCAAGGCACTTGGCCAATAGAATCCATGCCGGAACGCTTTTGCCACTAAGGCCCGGGATGAGGCGTGATGCCCGCATTCTCCTTGGTGAATATCTCGGAGGATGTCAAGTCCTCCCGGGTCAACACACCGCTGGAGGACATTTTTTACACTCCGTTTGTATAGCTCGGAATTGATGAGAGTATAAGCTTTGGCTCTCCTCTGAGTTTGCCTGGCTAGCACTTCCTCAGTGGGTAACGTTCCATCTTTCAAGAACTGGTGTATAGGCAGTGCCCAAGCTGGTATTGCTCGCGCAGGAAACATCTCCTCATCAATTTCCATCCGATCCACCAGCATAACTTCAGCCGGATCACGCTGAACAGTCCCCGGGTCTAGCGAGGTAGTCCCCGGGTTTGCCGAGGTAGTCCCCGGGTTCGGCGTGCTACCTCCCATGTCAATGTCCATGGGCTCAACTCCGGATTCCGCGTTTTCCGAGACATAGATTGAATCGGTTCCTGGGGACGGCCTGATATATGGTTTTCTGAGATGCTCCAATGCTACGCCCGGTGGAATTGCCTGTCGGGTCGATCCGAGTTTTGACAGCATGTCGGTAGCTTCGTTTTCCACGCGAGGTATTCGCATCCCTCAAAGTAACCCGAGATTTTCTGCACATGAAATCTGTATAGTGCCATGTTTGGATCCAGGGCGTCCCACACTCCGGACACTTGCTGTATTACTAGATCCGAGTCGCCAAAGCATATTATCCGACGTATGCCAATCTCCTTCGCCACTTTGAGAACATGCACAAGAGCCTCGTACTCAGCGACATTGTTCGATGCCGCGAAATGGATCTGCAATACGTACTTGAGCTGATCCTTCTTAGGCGAGGTAAGCACAACCCTGGCACCTAACCCTGTTTTGGTTTTCGATCCGTCAAAGTGCATCCTCCAGTAGTTCAGATCTGGTGGCGGCGGTTCGTATTGTACCTCGGCCCAATCCACGAAGAAGTCCGCCACAGCCTGGGACTTGATCGCTTCTCTCCTATCATACTGGGGTGCGTAAGGTGCTAGCTCAATTGCCCATTTCGCAATTCTGCCATTCGCATCTTTGTTACCCATTATATCTGATATGGGGGCTTTGCATATCACTTTGATGGGATGCTCCTCAAAGTAGTGCTTTAACTTCTTTGCCGCCATATAAACTCCGTATGCCACCTTTTGAAAATGCGGGTAGTTCTGTTTTGAGGCAGACAATACCTCGCTCAAGTAATACACTGGCCTCTGCACTGACTTACCCTCTTCATCTCGCTCCACTACGGTCACTGTACTTACAACTTGATTGGTTGCGGCTATGTAGAGCAACATTGGCTCCTTCGACAGTGGGGAAGCTAACACTGGTGCAGTGGCCAACATCTCTTTCAAGTGGGCAAAGGCTTCATCGGCCTGCGGCGTCCAAACGAATTTATCTAATTTTTTCATGAGTTGGTAGAGAGGCAGTGCCTTTTCCCCTAACCGACATACAAACCGACTCAATGACGCCAGGCACCCAGTGAACTTCTGGACATCGTTGAGACACTTCGGCAGCTCCATTCATTCGATGGCTCGGATCTTAGTTGGATTAACCTCGATACCTCGGCTGGAGACGAAAAACCCGAGTAATTTCCCAGCCGGGACACCGAAGGTACATTTCTCCGGGTTAAGCTTCATCCAGAATCTCCTCAAGTTCGCGAATGTTTGCCTTATGTCGTCAAGGAGCGTTGCGCTTTCCTTGGTCTTAATAACCACATCATCCATGTAGACTTGTACATTTTGACCTATTTGATCGTGCAAACATTTTTGCATACATCTTTGGTAGGTTGCTCCTGCGTTTCATAAACCAAACGGCATAGTGCGATAGCAATAAGCCCCGTACGGGGTAATAAAGGAAGTTTTTATTTGATCATCCGGGTTCAGAGGTATCTGGTGGAAACCAGAATAGGCATCAATGAATGACAACAGTTCACATCCCGCAGTAGAGTCGATGACCTGATCTATCCTCGGCAGTGGTAATGGGTCTTTTGGACATGCCTTGTTCAGGTTCGTGTAATCGATACACATACGCCAAACCACTGCCACGTTCGGATCATCCTTCTTCTTTTCTACCAGCACCGGATGAGAGAGCCAATCCGGATACAGCACTTCCATGATAAATCCTGCTGCTAGCAACCGAGCTATCTCATCGCCAATGACCTTTCTCCTATCTTCGGCGAAGCGTCGGAAAGGCTGCTTCACCGGCCTTGCTCCGGGTTTTACGTTCAAAGAGTGCTCGGCCAACTCCCTCGGAACACCTTGCAAGTCCTGTGTGGACCAAGCAAAAATATCCCGATTCTCACGAAGGAAGTTGACGAGCTCGCTTTCCTATTTGTCAGTTAACCCGGCACCAATTGTTACGGTACGCTCCGGAAACATGGTATCCACTGGAATTTTCTTAGTGTCCTTCGCGGCTTGAAACGAAACACTTCCATGCGGGTTGCTTAACGCCGGCATATACTGCTGCGCGGACTGAGCTAAAGCCGCTACCTCTTGGATTTTTCTTTTCTCTTGGGCAATTACTAGTGACTCGGCTAGGTTAGACCCGGCTGAGACGCACTCAATAGAACGTCGGAAATCCCCAGCGATAGTGATTTCCCCATTTGGCCCGGGCAACTTCATCTTTAGATAACTAACGTGGCAACTTGCCATGAATTTTCTCAGTGCTGGTCTCCCGAGTAATGCATGATACGCGCTCTCCAAGTTCACCACCTCAAACTCCAGATTCTCAGTTCGGCAGTTATCCCTCGTACCGAATAGTACGTCGACCCGGACTTTGCCTATGGGCTCACAGGATATGCCTGGTACGATACCATGGAAAGTTGTTCTTGTAGCCTGGAGCATGTTCTCCGAGATGCCCAATTTGCGCATCATATCCGCATACATGATGTTAATGCTACTACCATTGTCAATTAGTACCTTGGAGAACCTCACATTAATGTTTGGTCCAATGAACGTCGGATCTAACACTAGTGCATACGAGCCCGGACTTGGCATAAGCTTGGGGTGATCTTTGACGCTCCAGGTAATTTCCTGGTCCGACCAAGACATGTACCTCGTCACTGCAGGCATAACCGCGTTAACCTCCATATGTCGGCGCTGCAAGCTCTTCCTATCTATTTCCTCTGTCGTGAACACACAATAGCTCTGATGATGTTCCCTGTACTCATTCCTTCCCTCGTTTCCGGAGTACCTCTGATCCGGTTGTTGCTGGTTTTCCACCTGATGCACCGCATCCCTTCTCTCACTGTTGTCATACCTCGGCGGAGGGGGGGGGGCAACATCAGTTGCTGCATGTTTGCTCCAGAAAGCAATTGCTGCCGGGGTAACTCCTGCCGAGGTTGATCATTCCGGGGTGCCTGAGCATTCCCCGAACCACCTTGTTCTATCTTACGCATCCACTCACATTGCCTCGTTGTGTGACCCGCCGGGAAATTTGGGTTTGGCGTGTGAAATTTACACGACTGGTCCAACATTGATTCATAGGTATACCTCGGATGATCTTTCTTTTCTTGCCATTGCTTCTTCTGCTCCGGAGTCCACGTTTTCTTGCCATCGTTTCGAGGAGTCCATTGCCCTCCTGTTTTCTGGCGTTGGTTGCTCCCTGCTCTGGGCTAATCTTGATTCACGGCTGCAACTTGTTGCGAACCATACCGGTGGTCCAGTCTATCGTCTCTCCTTTTTCCCCGGTAATCATTCCTCCGGGATGACCCGGCTCCGTCCCTCGGATAGTACTCCTCATTTGACTCGTTCGACGCGATCCTAGGTTGAGTCGGATCACCCAAAGCATAAGAATCCGTGATCCGGATCATCTCCGCCAATGTGACTGGCATTTTCCTTTGCAATTTCATCCACAACTCGCTGCCATATCTGCACCCTTGTGCGAACCATGCTATAGCCTGTGACTCTATGACTCCCTCACACGAGTTTCTCACGGTACACCACCGGGTCAAGAATTCACGGTCCGTTTCGTTAGATCTCTGCTTGCACATTGCCAGGGTCTGCGGTCTATTCGGTCTCTGATATGTACTTGAGAAGTTGCTGATAAACATTTCTTCAAAATCTATCCAGCAATTGATGCTTCCGGGTGGCAAATTGTTCAGCCATACCCTAGCCGGACCTTCCAACATTTGGGGTACATATCGTACAGCCCATCTCAAGTTACCAGTTGCAATTTTCACAGCTGTTGCGTAGTTTATCAGCCAGTCCTCCGGCTTTGTACTACCGTCATACGTCTTCGTGCCCCTGGGTAGCTGGAAATTGGGTACTAGCGGTTCCTTCATGATCCGGGGTCCAAAGCACGCTGGACCCGGAGGACCTTGACATTCGATCTGTTCCGACCTATACAGGCGATCCAGTTTTAGCCTGGCGTCATCCGGCATCAAATCTCTGCTTCCCAATCTCGACCCTATCACATGATAGTCCGGTCTTGCGTATCCCGCATTCATCATTTCCGAGTCTCCGTCATTGTATCGGTCTTGCTCTCGTTGCGCTCCTCTCTGTTGCATACCACGGCCGACACTTTGCTCTTGCCTTAGTACATTCCACTGCTGCGGTTGACCTGCTCCTGCCGAGTTTCGCTATCCGGTATTGCCGTTGGCAGCATTCCCTTGACCGGCATTGCCTTGGTCGTGGTTACCTCGGCCAGCTTCACCTCGGCTCACACTTCGTCGATCATCGTTTTTCCGCATCTCTTTTTCTTTTCCCACACGCGTTGGGTCGTACGGAACGATCTGCTTGTTCCGTTTGGCCGAGGTTACTACCTCTTCTCTCCTTGGGCCACCATGAGGCGATGATGCGGCTCCAGCGGATTTCTCCGGGTTACCCATCGCTGAATGGACGATCTTGGAAGCTCCAACCCTCTCCGGGTTACCTCTCAGCAGCTCCTCGTTCTGCCTGTTCGCGATCCGAACCAGCTCGTTAACCCGGTCTTGCTGTCTTTGACGGGCTTCACCCGTCAGACCCTCTAGTTCGGACGCCGCGGCATCTGCTGCTCTGAGGTTCTTCGCCGGGGTACTATACTTTGGCAACCCCACAAACAGATAGTTTTCCGACCCTTCTGGTCCATCATCACCTTCTCTGTTCATCTCGCTTATGAGATTTTTCCCTTTGACCCTTACTGCATCAACCTTGTTTGCCTTCGCGTACTTGTGCAGCGTCATGTTCAACCACTGCTGAGCTGCTGCTATTTTCTTTGCGCCCTCCAGTATCTTTCGCCGGGTCTCCTCTAGCTCGGCCTGTGCCTGAGCCGGATCTACCACTGCTGCCACCGGGTTAGCCAAGCTATCCATAGCTTCCCTCAGCACGTTCTCAGGCCTCTCTAGTGGAGGACCCCTAGCTTACCTCGGTGCCTTGGGTGCTACCTCCGGGTCTGGCGCTGGATCCTTGCTCATGCCCGCGCCTAGCGCAGTCATCATCACCTCTGCATGGTCCGGGGAGCGAGCGATATGCGCCCCGCGAGCCACAGTGAGGGGCGGTTCCCCTGCATCGACGATGCGATGCGGATGAACGCAAGACACGTCCACAACAACGTAGACCTTGTGCGTGCCGAGCTTGACGAAGATGCCGTTGCGCGGAAGGGGGCGCGTGCCGAAGCAGCCAGCGTTGTCGCTGATGTAGTCCAGCGCTCCGAAGCGCTGAACGATCCCGGAGACGATGCGTTCGCCGGTGCCGAAGAAATTTCTCGTCCGGATCTTCACCCCTGCTAGCGCCGCCATCCCCACGGTGGGCGCCAACTGTCTTGGTGGTGTCACGGCAGATGCCATGGATAGGCTAAAGGTGGGGACTAATATGCACTAGGGGAATCCAGGGAGGGATAGTAGAGTGATTCTCTACACAGAAGCTTTGTATTGATGTTCAATCTCCAAGATTACAAGTGCTCCTCGAGCTGTATTGACAAGAGGAGGAAGAAGAAACTCTCTTACTCTTGCCTACTAACTAGCTCAAGAACCCTAGATCCACTAGTGCTCAACTAACTAGGAGTCTCCTTGCTCTGTATCAGAAAAAATCCAACCCCCTTACCAGAACCCCAACCCCCCCCTTATATAGAGGTGGTTCGGTCCTGGTCTAGGGCATACGTGGAGGCATATTCCTAAGAATATGCCCCCTCCCAAAGTAGTAACCCGACAGGGGTGCTTTTCCCCCGCGTCACACTTGCTTTAGCGACGTAACCTCTGCGGCGCCCGCGTCAGCCGACGTGAGCGTCGTCACCCTTGTCGGCCGACGTGGTCCTGCCCTTGCTTTATTCGCTCATCTAGTATGCACCGGGCCTTCTTTTTGACCAGAGAGATTCCTTCCTTCTCCTAGAAGCCAAGCGAGGATCCGGATCACAGTTGATCCGGCCACACCTGTTCCTGCATATAAGCTAGACAAGTATCTCCGACTTACTCCTTGAGTCGGACGAGACAATGTTAGGCGACCCCCCTGGTCCGGGTTACTCCGTGATCCGGCCTGCCTTGAGGTGACTCGGCCAGCACCCGCTTTGACCTTGCCGAACCTCGGCTAACTTGGCCCTTATACCCCGGAGTGACCCTACCCAGGGTTATCCCCCAACAGGAGCCAAGGCCCGTGTTCTTCCCCAATGTGGCATCCACATTTATCTTCATCACGCCCCGAGGCGGCGGAATCCACACCGGCTCCTCACTAGTGCATCCTAGTGTCGAACGCCTGGGTTGCTAGTCATCGGACAACTGAATATCTGTGACAAAACGCTCAACAAATAGGTGCGTAGATAGGGGACTCTGAAACTCATGCTCATGGAGCACCTTCTACCGAGCATGCCATATCGTCCAAAGGGTGACGAATGGGACTGCTACCCTACGGTACCAAAGTTAGCGGGCGAGTGCACCGCGGTACCTAAGTTGCCTGAAATTGCCGCATTTTGAAATGTTGGGCCGCCAACTACCGAGAGGGGCCATTTCGATGCAAACTCATCTCACCCCTACCAAATCCAAACATTCCGTGAAACTGCCCCATGAAGTAGACGGTCGGGACCCTCATGTCAGTAATATTCCCGTGACGCGAGCGCCAACGCGACAACCACATAGGCAAAACGAGAGACTAAAGGAGCATGGTGCATTGACCAAATTCACAAATCCACTCTCTCCCTCCTTTCGCATGAACCCTAGCACCGGCGACGTCGAAATCCCCTCTCCAACCAGAATGATCTCTTCGGGCATTTGACTTCTGGCGCCAAGTTGCTGCGCCTACTCGCTGCTACCGAGCTCTAATGCCGAATGCCGTGCCAGCCATTGCGACGATCTAGCCCGCCTCTACCGCCGACGAGCTGAGCAGCATGAAGGATGGCAAATCCATTTGCCGAGGAAGAAGTACTTCTGGCTAATTACGGGTGAGCTACTCTTCTCTTTGCTATTCGCACTACCTATAACTGCTGGCTAGCTATTGGCATTACAGAGATATATCAAACATAGAATTGTTTGCTAGCACGACGCTGACAAACAATTCTTATCGTTTTTCTCCAATTTTTTGTCAAGTAGGATCTCCGCTGAAACCAAATACACAGTTCGGGTCACCATCTGCGGCTACCACATTAAATTAGCAGATGGGAAGAGCACATGGAAACAAGCTCACAATCTGAAGATGGAAGTAGCGCCTGTGCAGTTATGCACTATCCCTTGTTTGGTTGCTACTGTGCGTGAACTTGCTGAAATGAGGCCGAAGCAGACTGCATGGTTCAACATCCTTGATGAACGAGGCCTCAAGGTTCCTGTAGCGTGTGACAGTCAGCTAATTGGGTTGATGAAACAACATGCTGGGCTTCGCGTGGTTATGCTGATTTGTAACATACTGGATGAGGAAGCTCCTACTACTGGGAGTCACCCAGCTATTATTGGACAGGGAGGTTTAACTCGAACCCCTGCCGTTGTTGAGCAAAATGTGGTTCCTCGTCCGTGACATGCTTCTGTCAGGCAACCTCCTCGTAGGATTCCCTGTATTGCCGTTGTGGAAAACTCTGCTCTGGAATCTGCTGGTACTGGTCGTCCCCATGGTGTTGTTGCTCCGGCTGCTGCTCACCCAATCCATGCTGCTGTTGAGCAAACTAAGGCTTCCGGAGGTTGCCCTGCTATTGTTGCCAAGACCGCCGCCTTGTGTGCTGCTCCTCCTCAAAACCATCCTAAAGTTGTGCGAACCCGTGCTCTAGAATCTACTGGTACTGGTCGTCCTTGTGTTATTGTTGATCTGGCCGCTGTTGACCCAATCCCTGCCACTGTTGAGCAAACTAAGGCTTCCGGAGGCTGCCCCACTGTTGTTGCAAAGACTGATGCCTTGTGTCCTCCTCGAACCCGTGCTCAGGTTCAGCAAGCTGCTGGTTTGGACTCTGGTAGCACTGGAAACACTGCTATTGTGGGAACTACTCCTGATCGTCGATGTGGCATGGCAGCAACTGATCCTATTGTGGTTGCCATTAAAAGGGGCCCTGCCTGTCCACCATGTAATGTAGCTCCTGCTGCTAAGGGCCCTTGCCTTGCTCCTAGTGCTGGTACTTCCACTGAGGTTGATCCAGCTAACGATGACGCTGGTGATGGTGACGGTGGCATTGGGACTGGGTTTGATGGTGCCGCTCCACCTCTCGAACCTCTCGGAGGTTTATATCCCGAAGAACCTGATGATGGCAAAGTAATCGTTCATATCGGTGTCGCGGATGATACTACAAAATTAGATGATGGCACAGAAAAATTCTATGATGAGTTTGATGTAATCCTTGGCAGATACGATCCTGAAGTGGTAGAGTTATCTGACATGATGGCATCGTTACGTGTGAAGGTGCTGTGGGGGTCCTCCTAGGAAGTGTGTTTGTTATATTTTGGTTACAGGAGCAAAAAGGCTATCGAAGTGAAAGATACCAGGGATTTAGTCGTACCGTTTACAAGGAAACATTATAGAGGTGAAGTGTACTTCCACTTGATAGTGCAAATGGTTGGAGAGGAACTGGAACTTGACAATAGAGATGATGTACTTTTAGAAGGCATGCGTGACCTGATCCATGACATCACTGGGGCTGGTGTGACTGAGGGAAGCTTCGAACAGAGGAGAGTCTTACAGAGGAGTGTCATAAAGAGGAGCAGGAAGAGCATCCCCAGAAAGGGCATCCCGAAGAAGAACGTCACCAAGGAGACCACGCCAGAGAAGAGGACGCCCAAGAGTCGCACGAAAAAAGGCACCACGCCGCAGAGTACACCCTTGAGATCCAGTCAAAATGCCACACCAAACGGTAGCAGCAAAAACTCTAAGACGGCTAGCATGGTGGTGAACACTCCTAGGAGTGGTAGCTAAGAGGCGAAGATGGCCAGCACGGAGGCTAGCACACCCAGTGGGAGCAAAAAAAATACTAACTTGGAGCGGAACACGCCGCTGTCAGGGAATAATGCCAGCACGAAGGAGAACACGCCCAATAGTAGCAGCAAAAGGGCTAATTTGGAGCAGAACACGCCGCTGAGGTCAGGCAATAATGCCAGCACGAAGGAGAACACACCCAATAGTAGCAGCAAAAGGGCTAATTCAAAGAAGAACACGCCGCTAAGGTCAGACAATAATGCCAGCACCCTAGAGCCAACATCCGTGAGGGGAGGCAGGAAGGAGATCACACCCAAGAGCGGCAGAAAAAAGCCTAGTTCGATGGGGAATGGAATGCAGATGTCAAGCCCTACTGATACCATCAGGAAAGATTACATCAGGAAGGAGGATGTACACATGAAGAGCAAGAGGGTTCTGTATAGTCAAGATGAAATTGATTCTGACAGCTGTTTGTCCACTGAAGTACCTGGGATGCATGCAAACATAAGACCACCCCATGTGGTTGCAGCAGAACCAACCGAGTGTCTTGGAGAAAACAGAGTTGCTGGTGAGGTGGATTGAGGCAATGCTCTGGTCCATCCGGGTGGAGACGATGGTGCAGCCCCACCCATGGGAGTCAATATGATGTGTGCAGTACTAGGCATTAGAGACGATGGCCAGGATTCTGAATCAGATGAAGAAGAAGGCACTGTAGAGGATCAAGAATCTGGTGATGATGAAATAGACGAGGAACTTAACAATGAGGCTGGTATTCCAGTCGATTATTTGGGTGTTGAAGTAGAGGAAATGAAACATGACCACGAGTATCCTATAATTTCGGTCGGCACCGAGTTCAGTAGCATGCATGAGTTCAGGATGTCGTTCCGGCATTTTTGTATCAAGGAGGAGTTCGACGTTTATCGACTGAAGAACACTGCCCAGAGGTATGAGACCATTTGCAAGTTAACATGGATGAATGGATGGGCCGAGGTACATTGTCCATGGAGGATCACAACAAGAGCCTTACCTGCGTCGAAGGCAATTAGGGTACTGGGGCAATGGATGCAACAAACCATTATAACTTTCTCTCTTTTCACTCTATAACTACAATTGATGTGCGATATCTTTCTGGCAGCTAGTCGACTCCGCTTATCTTTTAAATGAATCTGTGTTGCAGGTGAACAAAATGGGCCCTCCACACATGTGTCCGACAGGCAGCAAACTGAAATCCTCAATGGCTGATACGGAGTGGGTGGCTATGCAATCTATGTCCATACTAAAGGATAACCCCAAGGAGATCGCGAAGAATATTCAGACTAGCCTCGGTTCTAAATACAACATTGTCCTACCGTATTACATGGTTTGGAAAGGTAAAGAGAAAGCTCTGGGGGTCTTGCACGGGGATTGGACCAATAGCTTCAGGATGCTGTACAACTTCAAGGCGGAGGTACAAGCTAGGTGTCCGGGGAGTGTTGTGGAGATTGACACCGAATCGGTACGTGGTAAAATATATTTCAAAAGATTTTTCATGACGCTTAAACCTTGCATCCAGGGATTCAAGGACGGATGTAGGCCGTATGTAAGTGTAGACAACACTGTCCTAACTGGCAAATGGAAAGGCTATCTGCCATCTGCCACAACACTTGATGGTCACAACTGGATGTTCCCCGTGGCATTTGAGCTGTTTGAAACAGAAACGGAGGAAAACTGGGTCTGGTTTATGAGGCAGCTCAGGAGATCAATAGGCCACATGGATCCATTGGCTATATCCACGGATGCATGCAAAGGGCTAACGAATGCAGTGAAGGAGGTGTTCCCGCGAGCTGAAGGTAGAGAATGCCATGCCCATATGATGCTCAACTTATACTCACACTATGCATACAACGTATTTCGTTACATTTTTCCTGCTGCTAGAGTTTACAAACCTAGTAGCAGCGAATATTTCATGAGCAAGATTTTTGCGGAAGCCCCTGAACTTCTTGAGTACTTAACCATCCATCATTCGCGGCTATGGAAGAGGAGTCAATTCAACCCTGACATCAAAGTTGATTACATAAACAACAACCTTGCAGAATGCCTGAATAACTGGGTGAAGGACATAAAAGTGTGTCCTGTTCATATCTTGATGGACAACATATGTGGTATGATCATGAAGCTGTTAAATATAAGGAGATAGATCGGTAGGAGACTTAGAGGACATATGCTACCGCCAGTTGTACAACAACTGCACAAGAGAAGCCGATGACTTGCTCATCTTAAGGTTCTCCTGTCAACCAGCAGCAGCTGTGAGGTGGTCGATATGTCCAAGAGTGGCAAAAGGGATGTTGTGAACATCCAGCTGCGAGAATGCACCTGCTTAGAGTGGCAGCATACCGGGAAACCTTGCGACCATGCCTTAGCATTATTGGTGAAGAAAAGAACTCTACCACATTTAGATCAGTATTTGTCAGACTACTACTCTATGGAAAAGTTCAGAGCTGCGTATGCTGGATCCGTCGAGCCATGTACAGACCCATCTCAGTGGCCTCAAGTCCAACTGTCTTTCGAGCTTTGCTAGCTAGTTACAAAAAGGGGTAGAGGAAGACCTCAGGTGAATAGGTTTAAGAATTTTCTCGAGAAGAAGGGTTCGGCTTTCTGTGCAACCAAGAAGGGCAAAAATAGATGCAAGACCTGTCATCTTATAGGCCATAGAGCAGCGGGTTGTCCCCTTAATGCTCCCAAACCTAGGTATGAGATGGTACATTCACAAAAAAATTATTTATAGTCTGTAGATATAAGGTAGTAATCCATGTACTGGTTTTTTTACAGGAAGCGCAAGGTAAGAAACAAGACAACCAACTCAGTGATTTTGCTACGGGAAGAAAACCAAAACAAGTGGAGTGATGATGTTGGACAAGATTCTGGTGCTGATTGGCCTGACTTCCCTCGACCCGGAGATGCAGGGTACGTGAAGGTAAGAAAATTGGCACCCAGGAAGAGGAAGAAGGCAGGAGATGAAGAAGCCAGTGGACGTGAAGGCAAGAGGAAGAAAGTTGGCACCCAAGCAGAGAAAGAAGGCTAGTAGTATAGAAGCCTAATGATGTATTGAACTTGAACCTATATATGTAGTTCGGTTAAACTCTAGAGCTGTGTGCGTGGAACTTGCCGGGCGAAACAATCTGCCTCCCGTACTCGGAGTAAAATGTATCGCGACTTTAGGATTGAATACGGCCGAGGCCACTAGTTGAATCTGAAATTGTGACTGTGCCATTACTATCTGAACAATCGCGATAGCTGAGCGATTAAGGGGTCTCCAAAATCGATAGGTGTTAGTGCCACAGACATGAATTATTTATAGGCGCTTAATAAATCCCTACTATTGGCATTACACTTATGATAAGTTTTTGGGCTAAAAAACAAGTTCTAAGCTGGCTGCTACACTCCATGAAGCAGCAACTTATTTCAGCTGCTAGACAACGACATGGCAACATAAACTGCAAATGCAACAGATAATGCCCAGATAATGAGGAAATTGTTTCCACTATCTGACCTAATCTTGAGCCCGTCTGTTTCACCACCTCCCTGCCCCTGCCTCCCCTGCACCTGGTGAAGCTCCCTGATCTCTCGCTCCATCGCACGAATCTCCTCTTTCTTGTCCCACACAGCATCACGCAGACCCTGAACAAGCTCTCTGTGAAAACCTGTCAGTGGATTTTCGATGCACACAAACTTGTCACAGCCAGTCCCCTTCCCTTCATGCGTAGTAGATCGAAGGAAACAAAAAAGAATTACATTACGCTTTCCAGATCCGGGTTACCATTGTACCTACAGTAGGAACTTACCGCTCTGATGCTGCAGTTGCTAAATTTTCCTGCAGTATTTTCGTCGGTCCACGAAATCCATCTCGGCATCTTCTCACCACACAAACACAACATATCGGGGTAGTAATCGTAGGGCGCCCTCTGGTACCTGATGGGGGCACCCGCCTGACGGTGTTGAGCCGACCCTGATTCCGCCCGAGACGAACTGCACGAGCTGCAAGCCATGAGCGAGAGGAGCGAGGGCAGAGGAAAGAGGAGCCTTTGGATGTCAGGGTTGTGGTGAAGCATGATTTATCCTCACTTAATAACTCGGGCAGAATCCTACCATCCACATTCGGCTGACAGGTGGGGGACCTAGCGTGTGGACTTGTCAACTAAACCTCGCGCCTTCGTGGTTCAAAAGCCCTCTCACGCACATTGGACAAAAAATTTTGGCACCTTGCCCGCGTACATATCACTGGGAGGCCTTGCTCAGGAACCAGACACGCCTGGCCCACAATCTTACTCCCTCCTAGGAACTTGTCATGGCTCGCGCCGGCAGATCCATCCGCTCCACCGCTTCCGGTAGGGCTCGCCATGGCAGATCCACCCCAAGATCCTACTGTCGCAGTATCAAATAGCCTTGGTTTCTTGAGAGGAGCAACGACGCTACGTATCCGAGCTCGGCCCCTCCTACCTGTAGAAGGACTGATGCGGCATCGAGCTCGAGCAGGAGCCGCCAGGCGCGACGGCGCTCGGTCCATGCCAACCCTGTCACCTTCGTCATTGTCGATTTCGATGTGGAGGACGATGGGGACAAAGCTATGCAGAACGCCATTATTGCCTCCTTGGCGAAGTCAAGCCACGGGCGGGAGTGGATGTCATTGGGAAGGGCACGACGGTGTCACCAATCGAGATGGACTCCGATGATAGCGGTGTGATGTGGGTTTAGATGTTGTTTAGGATGGTTGCATATTCGGTTGTGTTTAGTGCGAGTACAATTATTGTAATGGGTTTGTCGAGCTATATTGAGAAATATGTGCAATAGCAGCGTGTGAGTGCTTCCACTTTACAAATTGTGTTTCTTCCATTTGCATGTTACATTATCAACATAGATTACATGTAAACAATCTAATGAAAATCAGATTACAACCATCAGACAGGAGTGGCAGGATGGAAGAGAAGTTGGGACAGTGGCTTCGAGGGGAAGGAAGAGAAGGGGGCATGACACTGGCAGGTGGGCCCTCAGAACACGTGACACTGACATGCGGGGGTGGGAGCACACGGTATTGCCAGTCTGTCCAAAGCAAGCGGACTTTGCAACGTGACAACAACAAGCTGATTGGACCAATAACTCGTCGAATTATTAAGGAGTACTAAAAACTACAACTGGGGTACATTCGCACAACACGTATGCTCTACGCACCTGAGAAGCATCGCTTAAGTCTAACAGTAACGACATCATAAGTACTACATTTCCCTGTCGGTCTTCTTGATACAAATGTAGAAATGCATATGCTTGTTCGGTCCAGCACCGACAAGGTACTGAGATGGCACACATAGGATCGACCTTAGGTCTGCATACTCCACCTCCCGCAGCGTCGGATAGCTCGGTGCTTCGTCTAGCACAAGAATGCTATCGGATGATGGCGGTTGGGCATTCGCCCACATGTGCACCGTGTATACGGGCCAGGCGCACGAGACCGACCTGACGCATACGGCACACACGATGGTGGGCCCGGCTCTGGTTCCCGGAACACCGGCGGTGATGGTTAGGACGAAAACAGAGTCGTCCCCCCGTGGAAAATTGGCCGACGGCGTGCCGAGTCAGTGAACGACACCTTCTCTTGGAGAAGTTGGGCTTGCCCGTACAAGATCCTAATCACTTTGATCAAGTGCTCCTCAGCAAGGTGGACGACGAGCTCTGCCGGCGGGCCAGCGTAGTTGCATCCCGGCTCCATGCAGGAGCACGCGAGCTTGTGGAGCGGGAGCTCGTGGTAGGAGTAACGGTGAAAGCATCCTGGGTGGGAGCACACGAGCGGGAACATTGTTACGATGTTGCGCGCGAGGATCTCCAGATTCTTGGGCTAGAGCATCTGCCATATCTGAAGTTCGTCGAGAAATCGTAAAAAAGATCAGCAGTTAGATTAGCGAATAGCAGGAATATGTAGGATAAGTTCAAAAGCTTGTAAAATGATTTCTTAGCATGAAGGTAGCGACCCGAGAATTGGCGAATGTCGTCGTCTTGTGGCTACGGCAGGATGGGAGTGAAGTGGGGAAAGTGGCTTTGAGGGGAAGAGAAGTACGGGGAGGAAGAGAAGTAATGGGGACGTGACACTGGGATATGGCCCACTTAACTCGTGAGTTGTGACACTCGCAACAGGGGAGCGCCCGGTGTTGCCAGTTTGTCTAGAGCAGGCGTGGCCAATCATGTCGCAGAACAGCCTACTCGCGGATCGCTCTCACGAAGACCATCCCAATCGTCCAAGCGCCCGGATCGAACGGTATGTAACAATTGTCAAGCAGAACAACTGTGTTAGGGCGTGCCTTCTATAAGACTTGGTCTAACGGCCACCCATTGGGGGGCTAAGGTTAGGGCTCTCCTAAGGTTAGGATCCATATGTGGTTTATGAAAAGAACATACATCCAATGACACTGGTGGATCCTTATGTGGTTTGTGAGAAAAACACACATGCAATGACACTGGGTGGATCCATATGTGGTTTATGAGAGAAACACACATGCAATGCCACTAGTGATATGTGGTTAGTGAAAAGAACACACATGCAATGACTCTAACTGTGGTTAATGAAAAGAGCAGACATGCAATGACACTGGTGGATCCATGTGTGGTTTGTGAGAAGAACACACATGCAATGACCACTGGTTGATCCATATGTGGTTTGTGGAAAGAACACACATGCAATTGATAGGGGTTCCGCGCATAAAAACAATAAATTTTACACTACGCCCCTGAACCCCTGAAGCTGCCAGGACCTATCTATTAGTAATACAGTAACGGGAGGGGCTTTTCGCGAACTTACCCTCGAAGACCGAAAAGCGTTGTCAACGCTCAGGAGAGCGTGGTTGATGTAGATGAGCCGAAGCCAACCTCAAGGTCGTGATGAAGTCCTTGTGCTCCTTCTGGATCCAATGACTTGAGTGCCTCAAGTGTGACACCTCGCGGGGAGTTACACATGTCCGGTGCGTGACGATGACTCCCGCTTCCCCGATCCAGCAGCAGTTGCGGAAGTAGAGCTCCCGAATCTGAATCCCGCAGCGCGACGGCGCTCCGCGGTGAAGATGTCTCTCGCTCGTGCAGTCTAGACTTGGGACCACGGTCACGAGAGAGAGAGAGGGGAGAGAGAAAATATCAATTAGAGGTCCTCCCAAAAGTGGGGAGACCTTTTATTGATTATTGGTGTATTTTTCTAGGCCAAATACCCCACTATATATAGGGGGAGGGGAGGTACTACCTCCCTCAAAGTCCCGGGGTGGGACTAAAGGAGAGGAGGGGGTGGGGAGGCCGCCGGCCAGCCCCTAGTGGGCCCCGCGCGAGGGGCTAGGCCCAGCCGGCCAGCCCCCTTGCCCCTTCTCCCTCTCTCCTTTCCCTAATGGGCCCTCTCCCTCCGGAAATTGGCCCATTAAGACTTTTTGACCTTTAATTGATTTTATCTTTATTAAATAATTATGAATAATAGATTAAATCAATATTTAACATTCATTCACACATTATTCAATCTCTGTGGCTATGGAACACCTTCCACCTCCACTCCGGACATCCTCCGAACTTACCAAAACCCTTCCGGTTTTCTCCCTTCTCTTCTTCGGTGATTCCACCGATCCTATAAACACTCTCTAAGCATCATCAAGACCTTAAGCGTGATACCCCACGGTTCGGGAACACTCCAGACATGGTCGGGACACTCCCGCACCAATGATCGACAGAGGGACCTGGATGGCCATGTGACCCCTGTGTGTTCCATGAAGATCTTTCGTCGTTTGAACCGGGACAGTCGTGACTTATTCCCTTTGTCACTCGATACTTGCATTGCCCGAGATCTAATCAATGACATCACCATGTCGTGTTCAATATTGTTATTGAACAATGCTACTTGACTCGTTCCTGACAAGTGATATCCCCGTGATCAAATCACATCCCCGTTATTGAACAATGCTGCGCACCTCGTTTTACCAGATGGTGTTTGATGCTATCTAAGCACTCTCAGGAGACAGTGATTGATATAGTCTCACGGTCTAAGGAATAGTCTACGAGGATCCATTTCTAATCATCATAACTTGAACTTCGTGACATGATCGGGTCACGATGTTTAGCTTGGGTATTGGTTCATCATCTCATTCTCAGAATGAGATGACCTCATTTCCAACTGGCATAAATGCCACATGATCAGGAAACATGATCATCTGTTGACCAATGAACCAGTGACTAGAGTTTCACTGGGAACCCCTGGTTTGTTTGTACATCACACGTGTATTGATGTTTCCACTCAATACAGTTATAGCATGATACAAAACTTAATCATAAACTATGTGAAATATGATAATAGTCCTTACTACTATTTGTCTCTAGGGCATATTTCCAACAACAATGACACTAGTGGATCCATATGTGGTTTGTGAAAAGAACACACATGCAATGACTCTAGTGTTGGTTTTAGTATAAGAACACACATGCAATGACTCTAGTGGGTCCATATGTGGTTTGTGAAAAGAACACACGTGCAATGAGCACTGGTGGATCCATAAGTGGTTTGTGGAAATAACACACATGTAGTGAACACTGGTTGATCCATATGTGATTTGTGAAAAGAACACACATCCTATGCCATTGGTTGATCCATATGTGGTTTGTGAAAAGAACACACATGCAATGACTCTAGTGGATCCATATGTGGTTTGTGGAAAGAACACACATGCAATGCCATTGGTTGATCCATGTGTGGTTTGTGAAAAAAATACACATGCAATGCCATTGGTTGATCCATGTGTGGTTTGTGGAAAGAACACACATGCAATGCCATTGGTTGATCCATATATGGTTTGTGGAAAGAACAAACATGCAATGACATTGGTTGATCCATATGTGGTTTGTGACAATAACACATATGCAATGCCATTGGTGGATCCATGTGTGGTTTGTCAAAAGAACACACATGCAATGACTCTAGTGGGTCCATATGTGGTTTGTGAAAAGAACACACATGCAATGAATCTAGTGGATCCATATGTGGTTTGTGGAAAGAACACACATGCAATAACCACTGGTTGATCCATTTGTGGAAAGAACACACATGCAATGACACTGGTGGATCCATATGTGGTTTGTGAAAAGAACACACATGCAATGACTCTAGTGCTGGTTTTAGTATAAGAACACACATGCAATGACTCTAGTGGGTCCATATGTGGTTTGTGAAAATAACACACATGCGATGACTCTAGTGGATCCATATGTGGTTTGTGGAAAAGAACACACATGGAATGAACACTGGTGGATACATAAGTGGTTTGTGGAAAGAACACACCGTGAACACTGGTTGATCCATATGTGATTTGTGAAAAGAACACACATGCAATTCCACTGGTTGATCCATATGTGGTTTCTGAAAAGAACACACATGCAATGACTCTAGTGGATCCATATGTGGTTTGTGGAAAGAACACACATGCAATGAACACTGGTGGATCCATGTGTGGTTCATGACAGGAACACACATGCAATGACATTGGTTAATCCATATGTGGTTTCTGACAATAACACACATGCAATGCCATTGGTTAATCCATGTGTGGTTTGTGGAAAGAACACTAATGCAATGACTAAAGTGGGTCCATATGTGGTTTGTGAAAAGAACACACATGCAATGACTCAGAAGGATCCATGTGTGGTTTGTGGAAAGAACACACATGCAATGAACATTGGTGGATCCATATGTGGTTTGTAGAAAGAACACACATGCAATGACACTGGTGGATCCATATGTGGTTTGTGAAAAGAACACACATGCAATGAGATTGGTTGATCCATATGTGGTTTGTGATAATAACACACATGCAATGCCATTGGTTAATCCATGTGTGGTTTGTGGAAAGAACACACATGCAATGACTCTAGTGGGTCCATATGTGGTTTGTGAAAAGAACACACATGTAATGACTCTAGTGGATCCATATGTGGTTTGTGGAAAGAACACACACGCAGTAACCACTGGTTGATCCATGTGTGGTTCATGATAGGAACACACATGCAATGAACACTAGTGGATCCATATGTGGTTCATGACAGGAACACACATGCAATGACATTGGTTGATCCATGTGTGGTTCAAGATAGGAACACACATGCAATGACATTGGTTGATCCATATGTGGTTTGTGGCACATGCAATTACACTGGTTGATCCATATGTGGTTTGTGGAAAGAACACACATGCAATGACTCTGGTGGATCCATGTGTGGTTTGTGGAAAGAACACACATGCAATGCCATTGGTTGATCCATATGTGGTTTGTGAAAAGAATAAACATGGAATGCCATTGGTTGATCCATGTGTGGTTTGTGGAAAGAACACACATGCAATGCCATTGGTTGATGCATATGTGGTTCATGACAGGAACACACATGCAATGACATTGGTTGATGCATATGTGGTTGATGACAGGAACACACATGCAATGACATTGGTTGATCCATACGTGGTTTGTGAAAAGAACACATATGCAATGACTCTAGTGGATCCATATGTGGTTTGTGGAAAGAACACACATGCAATGAACACTAGTTGATACATATGTGGTTTGTGGAAAGAACACACATGCAATGACCTTGGTGGTTCCATGTGTGGTTTGTGAAAAGAACACACATGCAATGACTCTAGTGGGTCCATATGTGGTTTGTGAAAAGAACACACATGCAATGACTCTAGTGGATCCATATGTGGTTTGTGGAAAGAACACACATGAAATGATCACTGGTTGATCCATATGTGGTTGGTGGACAGAACACACATGCAATGACACTGGTTGATCCATGTGTGGTTTGTGGAAAGAACACACATGCAATGACTCGGGTGGATCCATGTGTGGTTTGTGAAAAGAACACACATGCAATGCCATTGGTTGATCCATGTGTGGTTTGTGAAAAGAACACACATGCAATGCCATTGGTTGATCCATGTGGTTTGTGGAAAATAACACACATGCAATGATATTGGTGGATCCATATATGGATTGTGGAAAGAACACACATGCAATGCCATTGGTTGATCCATGTGGTTTGTGGAAAAGAACACACATGCAATGACATTGGTGGATCCATATGTGGTTTGTGGAAAGAACACACATGCAATGACATTGGTTGATCCATGTGTGGTTTGTGAAAAGAACACACATGCAATTATGCTAGTGGATACATATGTGGTTTGTGGAAAGAACACATATGCAATGAACACTAGTGGATCCAAATGTGGTTCATGACAGTAACACACATGCAATGACTCTAGTGGATACATATGTGGTTTGTGGAAAGAACACACATGCAATGAACTCTAGTGGATCTATCTTGGCATAATTTGATTTATGCCATGATGTATTTCATTGTAAAAGACACTCACTTTCCATTTTTATACTAAGCTTTGCCCTTGGTTTTTTGATACTACCTAGTTTTGCCCCCTCTCTCTTTCGTAGAAACCCAAACCTGTGCCCACTCTGTCTGGTACGCCCTGATTGGTTGTCACAGTTGTCACACGGATCGTGCGTACCAACCGTTGATCATATGTGATCCAAAGAGGCTCGTTGCACACGTCATGCCCTTCACAAGACAGCGCGGGACAGCATGGACGTCTCCCTCAACGAGACTTCTACAAGAAGAAACACGATGTCGTCCATGGAAAAATTCATCGAGTGGTCATGTCATGTTTAATCTGCAAAGGCTATAAGTCTACTGCACGGCAACTGGTCATCCACGGCCCACGGGCTATACCATTTTTACTACACAGCGCGCCTGCACTCTCACTTTCGACAGGCCCCCACCACACGAACCTTCCACGTGGCAGCCGCAGCCGGAAGAGCTGCCTACCGAGGCCCTCGAGGAGGCCTAAACGTCCCTGCATTAAAAACCCAGCCTATCAGGTCCTCCATTCGCACTCATTCACTACTCTCTCTTCCCTATCTAGCAAAACCCCACAATCTTGAACGTACCTGCACGAACCTTCTCCATGAAACCAGTGCGTGGGGGTGAGTGTTCGGGCATCTCCACCGGGGTGGTACTTCACGCGGCAGATCTGGAGGAGCATCACGCATCACAAGGTGAGGAGGACGTGCAGTTCAACCCCTTGGGGGACCATGTGCTCGCTGGTGCTGACAACTTCGGAGGCCCCGATGAGGGCGTGGAGTTCGACGAACACGCTCCACTCGTGTACCTGGAGATACATCTATTTCTACATGTTTCATATTTTCTGCTCGAGCTTAATCTATCCTGGCGTCATAAAAAAATCTAGTCATAATGATTAGATGCAACGTACGAACCGGTACATGGAGAGATCTAGTCTGTTCTGAATGAATCCACATTATTTATTTATTAATAAGTTATCAAGAACACAAACCACATTAATTTAGGAGCGAGCTAGGGAGATGGCCGTAATGAACTGATGAACCTATATAGACATGTTATTGCATCGAAAGTAACTCGGAATGGTGGAAGCAATATATATTTATTATTTTGCTCATTTCGGTTTGTATTCCATACATTACAAGTGGATTCAAGTGAGATGGACTCTGACAAGGAGACTAGGGACAACAAGAGCCGCCATGTCATGAAGAAGCTCAAGAGTAGGATAATCCCTTTCCGCAATCGACTTGGGGAGCTCAGGTGCCCTTTCTGTAAGAAAGGAGTCAACCTAAGGATTGCCAGCTTGATTCCGCATGCAGTTGGTGTCGGTAAAAGCCCGGCTAGTAAGCACAAGTCGGCGACCAAGGCTAAGCACGCTTCTTATGGCAAATTCCTGAGGGAGTATGTCAAGACCGGCCTAGTGTCCTCTTACTTAGGAATCAACAACTTCTAGCCGACCAACCCGTCACTGTGCTAGCCCGTCCACTAATAATATTTAGTTCTCTTACCGTATCTAGACCCTTAAACTATGGGGATTTCTATTTTCGTACCCTTCAAAATATATTCAAGTTCATCTGTTTATGGAGTTAAAGTTCTGGTGGCATACTCGTTATTTTGCATGGATAGAGGGGTGCCCCGGACAGATATAAGGGTTATCCTGTCCGCTAGATCATAGAGGATCAACAGTTGGTGGGCACGATCCATGTGACAATTGTTTCGACCAATCAGAGCGTAGCAGCAAAGATGAGCACATGTGCGAGAGATGGATACAAAGAGAGGGGAAAACTGAGTAGCGCTTAAGAACCAAGGGCAAAATTGAGTAGAACTTAAAAACCAAGGGCAAAACTGAGTAGAACTTAAAAACCAAGGGAAAGAGTGACAAAGGGATTCAAATATAAAATAGAAAATGATTTAAAAATGGAACCAAACCGTCAGTGTTACGCTCGAGGGAAAAACTGAGTACAACTGAATCGCCATGGTTAGACACGAGGGAAAAAACATGACTCACGATACGCGTGTGCGGTGCACGGGGCGGTAGCGGACACGTGTGGCCGTGCACGGTGCATTAGCGTACACTATGCATGGTAGTGCAACGAAACGTCGCTTCCCTTCTCCTTTAATAGAGGCCTCCCCACTCCCACTCATCATGCACTCGCTCACTCAACCGTCTCCATTGTCCCATCACCTTCTGCAAACACCCAACAAAAACCCAACCACGCCGGCGATGGAGAAGAATGGCACGGTGGCCATCGACGCCTCCAAGGCCACCAGCGAGGAGCTCCCCATCCCCATACAGACCCTCGTCCCCGTCCCCGCATCCGCTGTAGCCGCCGGCGAGGAGGCCCCCGCCGGTCTCGGACAGATCCCGCTCGGCTGGGACCCCTACAAGGAGGTTGTCTACATAAGGCCGGAGAACCCCTACGACACCAGCATCGCCGACCCATGGTTGAAGGTAACCAGGGTTTTCTCCCCTTCCCTTGTTCTTCCCCTATTCCCATCGTTGGATGCTATATCGTATGTTATTAGGGCTCGGCTGTTCGTATTTTTACAATAGCTAATCCTCTTGTGTTAGATCTTGATTTTCGATGAATCCCCCTATTCGTAGTTGGGATCAGTATTCAATTTGGTTTGAGATTCGGGGAGTAATCGGGAGATCTCAATCGGTCAATCTATGCAAATAATTAATCCTGATAATCAAAGTATCTCAATCATGTCCTTATTGCACTCTACTGTTTTTTGTCCAACGGGAGGATAGCAACGACGTCCGTAGCGACGGCGAGTCCAAGGACACCAAGACTCGTCATATGTTGAGGAGGCTAAAGTCCGGCCAGTACAACAACTTCTTCGCCAGCGACGTGTACAGGTGCCCCTTCTGCCCCACTAGGAGGCTCCGCGCCACGGACTTCAACTCCCTCGTGAAGCATGCCGAGGACGTGAGGACCTGCGGCGAGTCCGTGAACGTCCACGGCTTTATGGCCAAGCACCAGGCGCTCGGTCTTCACCTCAGCAACCTCCAGAAGGTGGCTATCGAGGAGGGTCGCATGCCCCCGATCAGACCCAAGGCACCCAAGGTCAAGGGGCTGGGTAGCAAGAAGTGGAGGAGGCGCCAGAGGGAGGATGCGGATGCCCTCCTGGCAGAGGCCACGAGGGGCCACTAATCAGCTGCTGCTGCTGTAAAGCAGCTTCTTTTGTCTTGTCTGTCTTGAACCTGTCAGCTGCTGCTGCTACTGAGCAGCCTAATTGTCGAACCTCGTTAAGTACCGTACTATATAACCTATATTAGCTGCTTTATCTACATCTGCTTTGTTTACTAAATTTATTTATGGTGCTAGTTTGTTTTGTTGCTCTAGATTTGCTACCAGATTGGAGAAAAACAAGGGCAAAAGGAACAATGAATGAAGAGAGAAGCTGCTCTATATTTCCTACCTTTTTGGGGGGAAAACACAACTGTTAGCAAGAGAGGGGAAAAGGCGCTCTTAAAAAGGCCAAATAACAAAAAAAAACTTCCAATTTAGGTGTCAGGGCGCACGTAACGACCAAGCCTTTGACCAGACGGCACCCCCCTCCGAGTGCATGTGAGGGCTTCAGAATATCAGGAGGGAAAAAGTAAGGACAAACGAGACACAATGGTTCTATAGCTAAATTTGACAAAAAACTGAATTTGGCTTTACCATGCAATTTGGCTAGAGCTCCATAATGTAGCTATTCCAAATCCCTAAACTATATGGTGCCTTGAAACCTCATGCTTTTCCACCAACATGTGTGTTGCAAAGTTGCTTGATCGTGCATGCTTACACAAGTGTCCTACACAGAAACTTATAGAAGCATGGGCAAACGAGCTTCAATTTGGCAAATTCTGGACAAAATGAAATTGCAAGCTTTGCGCAATCGGCTGGCCTGATCGGCTGGGCGGCTGCCCCGGGGTGCAGGGATGCTAGGTCCATGTCTATGCTTACACTTCTTAAACTTGTTAGGAATAATAGCTGTACACTTCCTTATGTCATGTCACGTTACGTCGTGTCAGCACCGCGCACCCGCTGCGGATCGGCAACGGGACGGTGGTCTACGTGACCGGTCTCTGCCACGCCAAAGCCACGTCGCACACCCGTCCCATCGCCTACCGGGACGGGCGTCGAATTTAATCGCTAGGATTGGAAACCAACTGTGCTCGCCCTGTCAAACTTGCTTCCACATTGGTATGACCGGAATATTGGTAAACACAATTTAAGCATCGCCTTCCATCTCCTCAGCACATCACTGTGCAAAAATCCCCAACTCATTCCTTCCGCCTCCCTCCGCCGCCGCCGCAACCACCGCAAGAACCATCGACGCTGCCGCAGGCACCGCCTCTGCCGGGCCATACCACCGCAACAGATCACTCCACCACCACGCCTAGTTCTAGCCACCGTCGCCGCATTAGCTGCTGCCATGGATGCAGAGTATAGCATGTTTGGCGACGGGAGCGACTTCACCGACGAGTACACCGTCACCACCCATGGCACCACCAAGCCGACGGTCGTCCACACAAATGCGTCAGCGGAGGTCGCCAAGGTCATCGCAATGTACGAGCAGTGGCTATAGGAGCCGATGGATAGGTACAAGATCGTCGGCCCTAACCTCGAGTATACCGGAGATAGGAAGAGGATGGCGCTTTTGCAGCTATCCATGCGCAACCACTGCCTCCTATACCACGTATGTATGGCCAAATCTGTATGCTCGGAGCTTCGCGAGTTCCTACACAGGAGGGAGATCTACTTTGCTAGCATCGACATCAAGAACGACACTCCGAAGCTAGAGCGGGATCTCCTCGTTCATGTCATCAATCATGTCGATCTCCAACGTTTGTGGAGGTACCTGGATGGCGGTACGGGGAAAGCCGGCATGGCTAGACTCGCTGCCGACATCATCGACTGCAAGTACGCCGACATGAAAGTCGAGTTCCCTAAGCACCTGCACGAGCGATGGGAGTGGAGGCACCTGGATTACGATGCGATCAAGTACGCAGCCAGGGACACGTATGTCTGCTACGAGATGCTCAACAGGATCTGGCGGGTGGGTGAGTGTGTTGTTTACCACTACTAGTTTCGCATTTTGTTCCTAGTTTTATCTCGCCTGTATTTTATCTCGCATGTATTTTATAAGCATTCCGTGTGTAAGAACCAAGCTCGTATGATCCATGTGCTATTAGCTACTTAACCTGTATGAATTACATTCCCCCTTTTGTATGCTCAACAATTCATTCTTACAAATTCTGTCTGTGCCATTTGCATGCGGCAGAATCCAGGACTGACATGCATAAGGTGTGATACAGTCATAAGTCATAACCAAACCTAGATTATAGCGAAGGATACAGACATAACCAAACCCAGATTATAGTTCGACAAAGGTAATACACAGTAGTTTGTAATTGCTCACAGAGTGTACTTCTGAAATAACATCATAAACACAACAATCATGCACTAAAAGTCTACATCCCAGCCTGTTGGAGAAGGCAACCGATCCTAGGATTCCTTCGATCGCTTGCCTCGGCTTGTAGATTCATCTACACTCCGGCATCTAGGGCAAACAACCTGCCTTGGTGGTGGTTCAATGATGCGATGCCTGGAACGAGATTTTACAATCTGGCGGTATAGCTCGTGGCTAACATACCCGTCAATTGTAGCGTACTTCAGATTAGGTTCAGAAAGTGGATTATCCTCCCAGTAATCGTGCTCTAAACGCCTCCACGACCATCTTGGCAATTTTCCCTTCATGTCAGCGTACCACGAGTCGATGAGTTCGGAGGCAAGAGCGGCCATCCCGGTCTTGCCGCCCTTCGTCCCTAGGATCCAGTAAATTTCCTGGATGTCCACTCTGCACTCCTTTGGGATTCTAATGTTGACAGTCGGGCTTTCAAGCAGTTTAGTGTCATTCGTGATGTCAACACTAGTAAATGTTATGTGCTGGTTCACGAGAAAGTCATGAAACAAATCCCTAATGCTTTTGCCCCACCTGCATGAAAATGAATTCAGACAAATAATATAGCAATAACTTTTGCAAACAGACGGTTCAAGAACAAAAAGACAGCAAAGTCTACCAGATCCCGTCAGCCCCCTTCTCGCAAAAAGGCTGGTATACGAGGACGTGCCCCTTCATGGAGAGTTGCACCACGGCGATCCTACGGTGATCACGGCTGTACTTGAGGTCAAGACCTATGAACCTGTTTTCTTCGAACCGTAGCCAACTCGTGTAATTATTCAGAGTGTTCCTCACCGTCCGAGGGTCGGTGGTGTAGACGACATCGATCTTCTTCCCGCCATGTACTTCTATATCGAAGTGCGCATTTGCTTGCCTGCCGTCGTTTCAAACGTCCGAAGAGTCCATGACTATAGGCAAGAGGGGAAGGATACGGAGGAAGAGGGTGATGTCATGGTGGAGGAAATGGATGAGGCCGTGGAGGAGAAAGACGATGAGGCGGTGGAGGAGGAAATGAGATGGAGAAGTGAAAGATTGGAACCACCCTTAGCAATATCTGGAATGGTGCACGACCGTTCGTAGTAGGGTGAAGGTGGAGAAAAAGGCAGTTTTACACATCGACGCTAGCGCTTCCTAAAATTCGTTCTGCGCCACTTGCATGTGGTGGAATCGAGGTCTGCCATGAACAATCCAAGTCAAATGTAGTCACGTTTGTGCGTGCCGACCTTCACTCACTGACAGGCGAGCCGCACATTTCTCTCTCTTACGATTTATTTTTTCACTTCCTCTAGACGGTTCTGGTGCTCGCCCTCAATAATTACGCCCCCCTTCCTTGTCTTCCACACGGACGAGAACCAGCGGCGGCGGCGGTTCCTCACCGAGCCACTCCCTACTCGAACAACTGCCCCATCCCTGATTCCATCCCCTCTCGAATCCATCCGCCTCCTTATCACAACGCCTCCATTAATCTACCCGATTCCAGACTCCATTTGCCGCTCTGGGTAGAGCTTGGGGTAGCAGCAGGCTGAAGCGAAAGGCATGCAACGACGACGCGGATGGCCAGGGCGACCGCCACTGCGAGGATTGGGGATGGCCGAACCTTAGCGTCGTGAACATGCATAGGATCGCCCCAGGGTTGGACATCATCTCTATCGGCCGCCTCGCTCGCTGCATCCCTGGCTACCACTTCACGATGCGGGACATGGACGGACAACAGTTCAGCATGCCAGGCCTTCTTTACCCCGATACCAGCAAATGGCCAAACGACCGCGATGGCCACGTAAGTTCCAGTATCTTGCTTATTGGTTCAGTCATATCGTTGATTCATATGTGCTGAACTCTCACCGGAATCCTATGTTCCTTTCGTCGAACGTGTTGTGTGCACGCGGGGTTTGAACAAATCGAACCATTTAAGACTATTCTGTACAACGGAAGCTCTGCTCGTACCTGATATTCTGGTATTTTCGTAGTGACACAGTCTTACTTTAGGTGATAGACGAGTTGTAAATTTCGATTTGCAATGGAATGCCTACTAGGTGATATTCTGTTTCCTAAAATAAAAAACAAACAGATTAGCCGATTTAAGGTTGTTATGCCCCGAGCTGTTTATGATCATCGTCAGGAGTTTGTTCTGGGGGCTCTGCTCCTACTCCATATATTGGGTATCTTCGTAGTGACACAGGCACAATTTAGGCGATATCTGAGGAGGCACTCGTATTTAGGCAATATTTTGTGTACTTTAATCTGAAGATCCGGTTGTCAAATTGTATTTGCAATGGAATCCATGCTAGGTGATTGTACGAATTGACAACAAGAGGCAATAATAAAAGTGGTTATTATTATATCTTTGTGTTTATGATGAATGTTTACATCCCATGCTATAATGGTATTATAAGGAAACACTAATACATGTGTGTTTTGTAAATGTAAAAGAGTCCCTAGTAAGCCTCTTGTTGAACTAGCTTGTTGATTAATAAATGATCATGGTTTCCTGATCATGGACAGTGGATGTCATTAATAACAAGGTTGTATCATTAGGAGAATGATGTGATGGACACACACCCATAGTAAGTGTAGCATAAGATCAAGTCATTAAGTTCGTATTGCTACAAGCTTTCAAATGCATAGTGACCTAATCCTTCGACCATGAGGTTATGTTAATCACCATCACCGGATGGGTGCTTTGATGACATCAAACACCGCTTCGTAACTGGGTGGTTATAAAGGTGTCATTGGGTATTCTGAAAGTATGTGTTGAAGCGCATGGACCAAGATTGGGATTTGTCCATCCATATGACGGATAGATATGCTCTGGGCCCTCTCGGTGGAATGTCATCTAGTTAGCTTGCAAGTATGTGACTAGGTCACAAGGGATGACATAACATGGAACGAGTAAAGAGTACTTATCAGTAACGAGGTAGAACTAGGTATGGAGATACCGACGATCAAACCTCGGATAAGTAGAGTATCGCGTGACAAAGGGAATTGGTTTCGTATGTCAATGGTTCTATCGATCACGAAGTCATCGTTGAGTGTGTGAGAGCTGTTATGGATCTCCAGATCCCGCTGATGGTTATTGATCGGAGAGGTGTCTCCATCATGTCTGCATATTCACGAACCGTAGGGTGACACACTTAAGGTTCGATGTTGTTTAGGTAAATATGGAATGTGCGTTGGAGACCGAATGTTGTTCGGAGTCTCGGATTGGATCTGAGACATCATGAGGAGATCCGGAATTGTCCGGAGAATAAGATTCATATAATGGAGATCATTTTCTAGGTTCGGAAATGTCCCGGAGTGTTTATATGGGGGTTCTAGAAGGTTTCGGAATGTTCCGGAAGGTTCTAGAAATTTCTATGGAGTTTACTTGAAAACCAAGAAAGAAAAAGGGGAAACTTGGGGGGGGGGGAAGGAAACTCCCCCAAGCCCCCCTTGTGCGCCGGCCCTAGGAGGTGGGCCTAGGGGTGGGAACCCTAGGTCGCACCCCTCCCTCTATATATAGAGGGGTGGAGGCGCCACCCCCCCTTGCCCCTCCACTCTTGCTCTAGTCGCCTCTCTCCTCCTCCTTCCTTCTGCTCAGGCTTAGGCGAAGCCCTGCAAAATTCTCTACTCCATCACCACCACCATGCCGTCGTGCTGCTGGGATTCCGTGGAGAGATCTACTACCTCCGCTGCTCGCTGGAACGGGGAGAGGAAGGTCTGCATCGACTCCGCACGTGTGACCGACTGCGGAAGCGCTGCCGGAACGCGGCGCCGGAAGGATCGTCTACTCGATCTTGAGATCGGAAAGTGATCGTCTACATCAACCACGAGATCCGATCTCGCACAAGGCTTTCAGATCTACAAGGGTTAGTACAGATCTATCTCGTTGCACATGTCTAATAGATTAGATCTGGGTTTTGTTCGTTCTTGCGGTAGAAAATTTTTGTTTTCCATGCTACGAACCCATCAGTGGTATCAGAGCCGTGTCTATGCGTAGATCTGTTGCAGGAGTAGAACACAATGGTTTTGTGGGCGTTGGTGCTCGTGCCGTCTTTTGCTTTGTCTACTTTGCATCTTGCGATATGGTGGGATGAAGCGGCTCGGGCTAACCTTACATGTCATCGCACATGAGACTTGCTCCACACTTGACGTGTAACTTGCTTTGCACAAGTGGCTTTGCAGGTGTTTGTCTCTCTCACCATAGTATAGATCCAATTTACACTTTGCACTTGATAACACTTGTATCAACGTTGTGGTTCAGTTTCGTAGGTAAGATCCGTTCTTATTCGAAAGCCCCAAACCACGTAAAATATGCAAAGAAAATTAGAGGCGTCTAACTTGTTTTTTCAGGGGTTTTGTGATGTGATATGGCCATCATGTGATTGTGATTATATTTGATGTATGCAATGATCCTTGTTGTAATATGGCAACCGGCAGGAGCCTAATGGTTGTCTTTGATTCTGTTAAGACCTGCGTGTCTATTCATCTTGTAATAGCTTTATTCCAAGTAGTTGTAATAGTTGCTAGTGATGATGGACAACCATGAAGCGGCGCCACTGACCTTAACGCAATGCTGGTGATGATGGAGATCATGTCCGTGCTTTGGAGATGGAGATCTGTAGCATCCCAATTGTCTAACAATTGTAATGCTACTTGGTATAGTAATATAATGGCTACTTCCTACATATAATTGTTGCATCATAATTATATCATGCTCATGTCATCATGCCACCTTGCATTTGAGCATCATATAAAACCCTTTGGTGTTGGTTCTTCTCTCATATGCATTGTAAATTGTATTTGCCTCTTGATATTGTATTTGGTTCTTGATATATTGTTTAAATGCCCAAGTTGAGTTGTGGGCATATCTTTTATTAACTCCACCACCTTTCTTGTCATCACCCCTTCATTCCACCATTCCACCATATATGAGCACTGCAACTTATTTTGGTTTTACCTCTAGATCATGTGGGTTGGAATGGATCCAATTCTATCTCCACTTGCTCTCATATATGCACCATATTGTTTCCACATTATTGGTTTATGAGAGCCACATGGCCACCTTTGCATGCCTTGTGAGTGGAACCTTTCCCTAGCTTCCATATGGGTTGTTTTGGGGTTATTATCATGTTGGGGTATTTTTGGGGCTTACTAAGTATCTAGTGGAATATACACACTAGCAAGTCCCAATTATAATCAAATGTGACCATCTCCATCTACTCCACTTGGAACTTTCTTTTAAATTCTTTTGCTTGGCTTTATTCCACTTTTGGAAATGCATAAGAATAATGCCATGTTTATTATTTTGTTTCACAAGGTTAAAACATGGCATTAATTATTTTTGCATGGGCCATGCAAACATCTCCACCTTTGGCCCTCCTTGTTTTTATTTGGATTTTGGGGTGAACCACCTCATCTCTCATCTCTCTCTCCCTCCTTTTGGCTTGGTCTTATTTTGATCTTGCTTAAACCCCCACCACCTTTGATCTCTTTCTCTCTTTTGTCTAGCTCTTGTTTGAACTTGGCTTGATCTTGCTTGGTCTTGTCAAAAGGGAACTTTCCACCTAATCTCTCTCTCTAAACCTAAGACCTCACCTCTCCTCTCTCTAATCCGAGCCACCACCACCATGACCTACCCCATCTACCTTTCCCTCTCTCACCCTCCCTCTCCCTGCCAGCAGGCCCCACCTAGCCACCCTTCCCTGGTCGAGCTACCCTCCCCAACCCTAGCACCAACCCTAAACCCGAGCCTCCTCTAGCTCCAACCCTAGCTACACCCGAGCCTACCCCTCCCTCTCTCTAGCTCTCTCGCTCTTCCACCCTAGCCCCACCGCCCTCTCCTTCCTTTCCTGGGCCACCTGCCAGCTCCCCTAACCTGCTCCTGCCCTAGACGAGCCCAGCTCGAGCACGTGAGGAGGAGAAGGAAAAGTGGCACCCGAGCCACCTTTTCCCTACCCACTCCCGCACGGCACCTCCCCCTCCCCCTCGCTTTACCCTCCGCCCCACAACCTCTCGGCCTCTCCCAGATCTCTCCAGACCGTCCTCTTCCTCTCCGTCTACCCCTACCACCGTCTACCCCATCACCGGCCACCGTCAGTGTCCACCGTCGTTTCCTCGAACCAGCAGGCGGGCGTGGCATGGAGGCTGTCGAGGAAGTCGAGGACGCTCCCCTGCATTGCCCTGTACATGCCGTCGTGGAGGAGAAGCACCAGAGCGTCGGTACCAGCGCCGCCCGAAGCCAAACCCTAGCTCCGCCTGGCCTCTGCCTCGTTGTTGATCCGCTACTCCTCTGCCCAATCAGACCGCATCAACAGCCTCCCGGTGAGCCCACGATCCTCCCTGACACCTCCTTCCTCACCGTTGCTTCCTGTTCTCGTCGGACCACTTGTCGAGCGCGCTCTGTGCGTCGGTGGCCGCTGCTTCGGCTCGTCGCCGCGCCACAGCACGCTACTCCTAGCCGCGTTTCCGTACCCAGCAACAACACCCAGCCTAGCCCAGTGGTCACCGCCGCCTGCGCGCGCGCCCAGGTCGCATGTTCGATCCTCCGCGCCGCGCGCTCGTTCGCGAGCACCGATCGGTCCTCTGTACGCGGAGAAGATCCACAGTGCCGCCGCACTTTTTGCAGAAACCCCTCTAGCTTTTTATTTCCTAAACCCGCGGACCAGCCTGCCCCACCGTCAGCCTCAGCGCTTGTTTTGCAGATAGACCCCCTAGTTCTTCCAGCCTCAACCCGCACTCCTCCGGATCCACCACGTGTCGCGTCCCAGCTGGCTGCGCGCGCCGTGGACCCTTACACCCTGCCGGCCCCACCTGTCATTCGCTGAGGCTAGATTAGCTCGCGGTGAGGAAACCCTTCTCTGTGCGCGTTTGGTCCCAGTCAGCGAGTGGCCCACCTGTCATTGTCTGTGGCTAACTTAACCTGAGTAGAAAAAGTATGTCTGTATTTCTGTTTTAATTCAAACTTTTCCAAATTAATTTAAATTCAAATTTCAAATCTGTTTTCAAATAAATTTTAAAATATAAATTCGAATTAAACATGTAATATATGTTTTGAAATCAGAAAAATGTGAGGAATTCAAATCTTCCATCCAAAATATATTTTGAACACTTAAGAGTTCAAGTTGATTAAAATTACAATAAAATGCCCTTTTGTCTTAATTAATTAATAACTTTTGTTTTATAACTCCGAATTTGACAAATGATATGTCTAAAATGATTAGCTCGACGAGACCTTTCTGTTTATGCATTCCATGTTCTGAATTGCAGCATGCATCATATAAATATAAAGTATACAGCAACTTATTTGAGTATAAAATGTGACTAAAACTCAATAAAAGGCTTTATTCTTGTATTCCACACCTCACCCATGCCATGCTATGTTATTGCCATGCAAATTGTGCATCATTCATCATGGCATGATTGTTTGCTTGTCGCATTTTATTCATATGCTTGTGCACTTTATTTATGTTGGCCCTTGTTTGTTTGGTTCTTCTTCGAATAGACGCTGAGCAGGGGATATATCAAGAAACCCAGGAGCACTACCCAGATCCTTCTCTCGCTTCAACTGAGCTGCCAGGCAAGCACTACCACATGCTTGCATACATATAGTACCTATTGCCTCTATCTTATTCTTGCATCATGGAGTCGCGATTGCATTAAACTGAATCCCAAGTATTGCATAGCCTTTACTTTTAAACCCCACCGAAGCTTGTTCCTCCATCCCATGAGCCATTACTACAGGAGTTGTTTGAGCCATGCGAGTCGTAGCACAGCATGTGTAGGGTATGTGAGTGTCTGATGGATAACGAGGTACCTAAACAACTTAACCTGAGTAGTAATGGGATAACTAATGAAAGTGGCACCGGTGAGCAATATCTGCTATTTGGTTTTTCATGCTCACTTGTGTCCCGTAGGACCCCGAGTACTTGATTCCTGTTCCTTGAATATTCGCGCTATCCACATCCGGGAGGCCTATGGACCCCCCTGAGCCAGAGCTTGATTCATTCTGATTTCTTGGGGCCACAAAGTAGTTTGGAGCTTTATTACTATCCTGAATTTATGCCATGCTTTACTACTTTATTTAAGATTGTGCGAGGATGCACCTGTACTGTTTAGGGAAGCGGAGTGTTTTCGCGGTATCGACAAGCCCAGTCACACTTTCGGGTTCCCAGTCGTTTACAGCCACTGACGCAAACCTTGAGTCCGTCTCGGAGTCGGCTAACTTCGTTGCGGGTAGCTTAATGGGGTGGCCCCCTGAAATATTTCTGAATCCTGTGATCGCTTTGTCGTGACTGCCTCGTTGGGTTTTGTTTTGGTTTTTCCGAGGTTGATCGAGTGTGTGTTGCTATTTGTGCACCCCTGCAGGGTAAAACTTTCTGAAAGTCGTGTCAGCGGTTATGGACGACTTGGAGCACAGTTCCTCGATCATAGACAAGTATAACTAAAGTACCGCTTTTAATTTGACTAAGTACCTGACTAGTAAATAGTGCAACACTCATGGAATGGAAAAATAAAACTGCCAACGGATGGGGGATGGTTCGTCCGCTTCCTCGTCGGTAAGCGAGGAGGAGGATGGATCTGTTAATATTACCGTTACAACTGTTGTTATTAATTCACGGACATCCGTCTATCTATGGTTAGGCGGATGGTTAGCGAGTATCTATAGAATTGTTAGGGATTATCTTTTGCTGCAATGGCGTCACCCCAGGTTGTGTCCCCTTTAGAGGCATAAAGACTTGCTGAGTACCCCTAGGGTCTCACACGATAAATTGTTTGATTCAGATGAACAGGTAAGCTCGCAAGATGGATACTGGTTGGAGGAGACGGACGATGTGGGCAACGATCATTCGGTGTAGAGATTCCGGGAATGGGGATCCGCGAGATCTGTGGGCGGGATGTGTTTATTTATGGGGCATCTTATGCCGATTTGCTTCTTATCCGTACTCGGATCTTGTTTTCCGCTTCCGCCTGATACTCTGATGTTTGATGTATGAGGAGATATCCTAAACTATTATATCTATCTAGGAAATTTGGATCTTGCCGTATGGCGTTGCAATATTTCTATTTCTTTTAGATGGAATGGCTCTGAGGACTGTTGTATGGTGGCTTGCATACATACTCATTTGTGTATGTAGTTGATCCCTTCGCCTGCCGATTACGCCGCCCGTTCTTGTCCCGATGTTTGGAAATGGTTAGGACGGCCGAAAGGTCTACCTGTGAGTGGCATTTGGGCCCCACCGTACTATTTTAACCATTTCCGTTCATCCAGGCTTGTAACTAGGAGCGTAATTCACCGAGGTAGTTACAATTGGTATCAGAGCCATCCCGCCCTTCAGGGTCTCAGCCAAATGGTCGTTGTCAGTCTAGCAAATATTTTTGGTAGCTATGTATACTAGGGCAAAACAAAACGCGAGAGTAGGACTGCTTCCATTTTTCTTCTTACCCACCCACCCACCCTTTTCTGGTAAGGAAGTGTAACGTTTTCAATCCTCTTCTTAAAATTCAAACTAGGATTCACGTGTTCTGGGTTCCGTAGTACCATAGGTTGTGTGTGTGTGTGTGTGTAATTCCTTGTCTATCTGTTGCATCCAAGTTGTTATCACAATCTGCCTTTGGTTATCAACTGTTGGTACATTCCATACCGACAGGCTTTTGCAAACCGACGCGATCTATCTAATTCGTTGTATACCGCCGCGATCTGTCTTACTCGTTGTTATCCGATGTTATCTTGTTAGGGGTGTTCGTTTTCGTAGTTACTAATCTTTAGGTTCATCGTGAGAAGAAGGTGTTGGGATATGTGTTCTACTTATTCATGTGCGGAGTAATGATTTGAGTGCGGGATGGAGTCGCGACCATACCACTACTCTTATCATTCGCTCTTGTATATTGAATTGGTAGAGTCACTAATCTTGATTCGTTAAGTGATTTTGCGCATCTATTGGTATTTTAATGACGAAATTTGTGGAAATTTTTTTCTTTGATATATCTGTGTACCACACTCCTTTTCAGTCGTGTGCGATATGCTTAATATCTTCTAGGTGCTTTGAACTTTGTTGATATTTTAATATCATCTTAGTAAATTGTATCCTTTAATCTTGGTTAATTCCATCTTGGTACTATTTTGGATTATTATTATTCTCCATTATAGTACTAACTTGTGTTTTATATCAATCACAGGATGGCACCACCACGTCGTTCTGATGAGGACATACAACCTGAATTGGGGGCCGCGTTGTCAAGCATCGCCAATGCTTTGGCAGCAATGCAGCAGAACCAGCAGCGTTTTGAAGAAAGTGTCAGGAGGAATGAGTTTGTTCCGCTACCTCCACCTCCCAAGCGAGGAGACATCAAAAGCTTTCTGAAGTTCAACCCACGCCAATTTGATGTTTCTGATCAACCACTTGATGCTGATGATTGGTTGCGTGAGATGTCAAGGTTACTGGTGACTGCTGATGTTCCTGAGCAAGAATGGGTAAAGTGTGCAACTCACCTTCTGAAGGGAGATGCAGCTCTGTGGTGGGAGAATTACCTGAAGGCAAACTGCACTGGTTTTCAGCCTACTTGGGGACAGTTCACTGGAGCTTTCAAAGAGCAGTATCTGTCAGAAATTGTCATGGAGAGGATGAAGGAGGTGTTTCTCAACCTCAAGCAGGGCAATGATAATGTCAATACCTACATCAGAAACTTCATGAACCTTTCTCGTTATGGTGGCGATGAGATCTCTGATGACAAGAAGAAGCAAAAGAGGTTCCGGCAAGGGCTCAATGCATCGATTAAATATGCAATCACACATGCAAGGCCGGCGTCTTTTCTGGAACTTCAGCATACAACTCTGCAGGAAGAAGCAAGTAGGCAAGTGTTTGAGGAGTCAAAGAAACACAACCGTGATGCAGCAAGCTCTTCAGCTATGTCAACTCCTTCTAAGCGTCGTGTCTGGGTTCCTAACACCCCACCGTCGCTCCCGGCTCCACCAAGACCTTCAAGCTACGCGGCAAGGCCACCAAACTTCCTCACTGCTGCTCCCAGGGGCTACAACCACCACTACCCTGGAGCGCCTGGCGGAGTCCCTGGCTACGTTGCTCCACGTCCACCTGGTGCTTGTTACACATGTGGAAACACTGGGCATCAATACTGGAACTGTCCAATGAAAAACAAAGCTCTTCCTCCACCACCTCCAAGATCTGCGGCAAGCTCTCCTACGGTTCGTGCACCACCACCTCGGGCTCTCAACATCAACACCAAGCCCGGTTCTACTGTGGTTCGTGCCAACTGTGTCAACGCCGCTCACGCTGAGCATGCACCTGGAGTTGTGATGGGTATGCTATCCGTTAACTCAGTCCCCGCACGAGTTTTGTTTGATTCTGGTGCTTCGCATTCTTTTGTTTCGCATAAGTTTGCGCATGAGCATGATCTGGATATGGTTCCTTTATCACATCGTCTGGTGGTACAATCTCCTGGTTCAAACATGAGGGCTGCTCATATCAGCCATGGCAATCAAATTGAGATTGGTGGCTCTTCGTTCTCGGCGTCCTTAATTGTTCTGGGCAATTCTGACATTGATGTCATCTTGGGCATGGATTGGTTGATAGCAAATGCAGCTGTGATTGATTGTGCTGAACGCTCGGTTTCTCTGAAGATTCCTGAAGGCCATATAGTCTATTCTCCAAGTCAGACTCCTGCTATTCAGCTTTTCTCTTTGGCGGCTCTAAATGATGATGCTATGGAAGCTATTCAGAGTGTTCCGGTGGTCTGTGAGTTCCCAGATGTCTTTCCTGAAGAGTTGCCAGGTATGCCTCCGGATCGTGAGGTTGAGTTTGTAATTGAGCTTGAACCTAGAACGGCTCCTATCTCCAAGCGGCCTTATAAAATGGGTCCTGCTGAGTTGGCTGAACTCAAACGTCAGCTTGATGAACAAGAGAAGTTGGGTTTCATTCAACATAGTACTTCTTCTTGGGGTAGCCCAACAATCTTTGTGAAGAAGTGAGACAAGACTGATAGACTTTGTGTGGACTATCGGGCTCTCAATGCTAAAACCATCAAGAATAAATATCCCCTTCCGCGGATTAATGATCTCTTCGATCAGCTAGCTGGAGCTGTGGTTTTCTCTAAGCTTGATTTGAGAAGTGGCTATCACCAAATCAAGATTCGCAAGGAAGATGTTCCTAAAACAGCTTTCACCACCCGCTATGGCCTGTATGAGTACACGGTCATGTCTTTCGGTCTCACCAACGCACCTGCCACCTTCTCGAGGCTCATGAACTCGGTTTTCATGGAGTATCTTGATAAGTTCGTTGTGGTCTACCTGGATGACATCCTAGTCTATTCTAAGTCAAAGGAAGAACATGAAGAACACCTTCGGTGTGTCCTAAACAAGCTTCACGAGAACCGCTTGTATGCAAAGTTCTCCAAGTGTGAGTTTTGGCTGCCTCAAGTAACCTATCTTGGTCACGTCATCTCTGCCAGGGCATTGCAGTCAACCCGGAAACTGTAAAGACAATTGTTGAATGGCTTCCTCCTGTGAATGTCAAAGAAGTCCGGAGCTTCCTTGGTTTGGCTAGTTATTGTCGTCGCTTCGTTCAGAACTTTTCGAAGATAGAAAAGCCTCTTACCGATCTCCTCAAGAAAGGCAAGAAATACCTTTGGACTCCTGCATGTCAAGCAAGCTTTGAGACACTCAAAGAGAAGCTCACTTCCACACCAGTCTTGGTTCCTCCAGACACATCCAAGCCGTTCCAGATCTTCTGTGACGCCTCTTTGCAAGGATTGGGTGCGGTCCTTATGTAAGAAAAACAAGTTGTTGCTTATGCCTCTCGATAGTTGAAGACGCATGAGATCAACTATCCTACACATGACCTCGAGCTCGCAGCAGTTGTCTTTGCTTTGAAAGTATGGAGGCACTACTTGCTTGGCAACCGTTGTGAAATCTTTTCTGATCACAAGAGTTTGAAGTATATCTTCACTCAGCCTGATCTCAACCTTCGGCAGAGGAGATGGATTGAAGCAATCAATGATTTTGATTTGACCATCAACTACACTCCGGGCAAAGCTAATGTCATGGCCGATGCTCTCAGCCGCAAAGCTTATGTCAACAACCTCATGATGGAAGAACAACAACCTCTCTTGTGCGAGGAATTCCGTCAGCTCAACCTTGAGATTGTGGAACAAGGGTATCTCCTGAACCTTCTGGCAACCCCTCTCTTGGAAGAAAAGGTTCGCTCCTTGCAGCTTGGTGATCCGTACACCAAAAAGATCATCTCCAACATCCAGCTTCCGAAGTATGAGTCCTTCCACGTCGATGATCAAGGCACGCTTTTCTTTGAACACCGGATGTTTGTTCCGAACTACCCGGGTTTGAGAGAGCAAGTTCTCAAGGAGGCGCATGATTCTGTTCTTTCTATCCACCCTGGCAGCACAAAGATGTACATGGACTTGAAAACACAATATTGGTGGCCGGGATTGAAATGGTATTGTGCCAAGTATGTCTCGGAGTGTGATGTCTGCCGCAGAGTTAAAGCTGTCCATCAGAAACCTTCCGGTCTTCTACAGCCATTGAAACCCCCGGAATGGAAATGGGAGAAAGTAGAGATGGACTTCATCACTGGCTTTCCAAGGTCGCAGAAGGGCAACAATGCAATCTTTGTTGTCATTGACAGGCTTTCTAAAGTGGCTCACTTCTTCCCCGTCAAGGAAACAATTTCTGCAATTCAGTTGGCTGAGCTCTATATCAACAAAATTGTCTCTCTGTATGGGGTTCCTCTTGAGATCAGTTCGGACCGTGGCAGCATCTTCACTTCCAAGTTCTGGGAAAGTTTCCAAAATGCTTTGGGAACAAAGTTGAACTTCAGCACAGCTTACCACCCTCAGTCGCAAGGACAAGTTGAAAGGATCAATCAGATTCTGGAGGATATGCTTCGTGCTTGCGTCATCTCTTTTGGCATGAAGTGGGAAGAATGTCTTCCTTATGCTGAATTCTCTTACAACAACAGCTTCCAGAAAAGTCTAAAGATGGCACCATTTGAGGCTCTTTATGGTCGCAAATGCAGAACTCCGATTGGTTGGTCGGGTGCAGGTGAAAGAATATTGTTTGGCCCTGACTTTGTAACTCAAGCGAAGGAGACAGTTCATATCATTCTTGAAAATCTGAAGGTTGCTCAAAGTCGCCAGAAGAGCAATTATGACAGAAAGCACACGGACATGGAGTATGTCCCTGGTGATCTCGTTTACCTTCGTGTCACTCCCATGAGAGGCACGCACCGCTTTGGTATCAAAGGAAAGCTGGCTCCTAGATACATCGGTCCATTCAAAATTCGTGGAAGAAGAGGAGAAGTTGCTTATGCTCTTGAGCTCCCGGAAAAACTCAAAGTCCATGATGTTTTCCACATCTCTCAACTCAAGAAGTGCTTCAAGGATCCCAGCAGGACCGTGGACCATGAGCTTATCAATCTCCAAGAAGACCTGTCTTATCAAGAACACCCCACAAAAATCCTTGAGATCGCAGAAAGAAGGACTCGCAACAAGTCCATCAAGTTCTGCAAGGTGTAGTGGTCGCACCATTCCGTTGATGAAGCCACTTGGGAACGTGAAGATGAGCTCCGTGCCAAGTATCCTACCCTCTTTGTGTCTTCTTCTTCATCCTAGAATCTCGGGGCGAGATTCCTGTTTAGTGGGGGAGAGTTGTAGCATCCCAATTGTCTAACAATTGTAATGCTACTTGGTATAGTAATATAATGGCTACTTCCTACATATAATTGTTGCATCATAATTATATCATGCTCATGTCATCATGCCACCTTGCATTTGAGCATCATATAAAACCCTTTGGTGTTGGTTCTTCTCTCATATGCATTGTAAATTGTATTTGCCTCTTGATATTGTATTTGGTTCTTGATATATTGTTTAAATGCCCAAGTTGAGTTGTGGGCATATCTTTTATTAACTCCACCACCTTTCTTGTCATCACCCCTTCATTCCACCATTCCACCATATATGAGCACTGCAACTTATTTTGGTTTTACCTCTAGCTCATGTGGGTTGGAATGGATCCAATTCTATCTCCACTTGCTCTCATATATGCACCATATTGTTTCCACATTATTGGTTTATGAGAGCCACATGGCCACCTTTGCATGCCTTGTGAGTGGAACCTTTCCCTAGCTTCCATATGGGTTGTTTTGGGGTTATTATCATGTTGGGGTATTTTTGGGGCTTACTAAGTATCTAGTGGAATATACACACTAGCAAGTCCCAATTATAATCAAATGTGACCATCTCCATCTACTCCACTTGGAACTTTCTTTTAAATTCTTTTGCTTGGCTTTATTCCACTTTTGGAAATGCATAAGAATAATGCCATGTTTATTATTTTGTTTCACAAGGTTAAAACATGGCATTAATTATTTTTGCATGGGCCATGCAAACATCTCCACCTTTGGCCCTCCTTGTTTTTATTTGGATTTTGGGGTGAACCACCTCATCTCTCATCTCTCTCTCCCTCCTTTTGGCTTGGTCTTATTTTGATCTTGCTTAAACCCCCACCACCTTTGATCTCTTTCTCTCTTTTGTCTAGCTCTTGTTTGAACTTGGCTTGATCTTGCTTGGTCTTGTCAAAAGGGAACTTTCCACCTAATCTCTCTCTCTAAACCTAAGACCTCACCTCTCCTCTCTCTAATCCGAGCCACCACCACCATGACCTACCCCATCTACCTTTCCCTCTCTCACCCTCCCTCTCCCTGCCAGCAGGCCCCACCTAGCCACCCTTCCCTGGTCGAGCTACCCTCCCCAACCCTAGCACCAACCCTAAACCCGAGCCCCCTCTAGCTCCAACCCTAGCTACACCCGAGCCTACCCCTCCCTCTCTCTAGCTCTCTCGCTCTGCCACCCTAGCCCCACCGCCCTCTCCTTCCTTCCCTGGGCCACCTGCCAGCTCCCCTAACCTGCTCCTGCCCTAGACGAGCCCAGCTCGAGCACGTGAGGAGGAGAAGGAAAAGTGGCACCCGAGCCACCTTTTCCCTACCCACTCCCGCACGGCACCTCCCCCCTCCCCCTCGCTTTACCCTCCGTCCCACAACCTCTCGGCCTCTCCCAGATCTCTCCAGACCGTCCCCTTCCTCTCCGTCTACCCCTACCACCGTCTACCCCATCACCGGCCACCGTCGGTGTCCACCGTCGTTTCCTCGAACCAGCAGGCGGGCGTGGCGTGGAGGCTGTCGAGGAAGTCGAGGACGCTCCCCTGCATCGCCCTGTACACGCCGTCGCGGAGGAGAAGCACCAGAGCGTCGGTACCAGTGCCGCCCGAAGCCAAACCCTAGCTCCGCCCGGCCTCTGCCTCGTCGTTGATCCGCTACTCCTCTGCCCAATCAGACCGCATCAACAGCCTCCCGGTGAGCCCACGATCCTCCCTGACACCTCCTTCCTCACCGTTGCTTCATGTTCTCGTCGGACCACTTGTCGAGCGCGCTCTGTGCGTCGGTGGCCGCTGCTTCGGCTCGTCGCCGCGCCACAGCACGCTACTCCTAGCCGCGTTTCCGTACCCAGCAACAACACCCAGCCTAGCCCAGTGGTCACCGCCGCCTGCGCGCGCGCCCAGGTCACGTGTTCGATCCTCCGTGCCGCGCGCTCGTTCGCGAGCACCGATCGGTCCTCTGTACGCGGAGAAGATCCACAGTGCCGCCGCACTTTTTGCAGAAACCCCCCTAGCTTTTTATTTCCTAAACCCGCGGACCAGCCTGCCCCACCGTCAGCCTCAGCGCTCGTTTTGCAGATAGACCCCCTAGTTCTTCCAGCCTCAACCCGCACTCCTCCGGATCCACCACGTGTCGCGTCCCAGCTGGCTGTGCGCGCCGTGGACCCTTACACCCTGCCGGCCCCACCTGTCATTCGCTGAGGCTAGATTAGCTCGCGGTGAGGAAACCCTTCTCTATGCGCGTTTGGTCCCAGTCAGCCAGTGGCCCACCTGTCATTGTCTGTGGCTAACTTAACCTGAGTAGAAAAACTATGTCTGTATTTCTGTTTTAATTCAAACTTTTCCAAATTAATTTAAATTCAAATTTCAAATCTGTTTTCAAATAACTTTTAAAATATAAATTCGAATTAAACATGTAATATATGTTTTGAAATCAGAAAAATGTGAGGAATTCAAATCTTCCATCCAAAATATATTTTGAACACTTAAGAGTTCAAGTTGATTAAAATTACAATAAAATGCCCTTTTGCCTTAATTAATTAATAACTTTTGTTTTATAACTCTGAATTTGACAAATGATATGTCTAAAATGATTAGCTCGACGAGACCTTTCTGTTTATGCATTCCATGTTCTGAATTGCAGCATGCATCATATAAATATAAAGTATACAGCAACTTATTTGAGTATAAAATGTGACTAAAACTCAATAAAAGGCTTTATTCTTGTATTCCACACCTCACCCATGCCATGCTATGTTATTGCCATGCAAATTGTGCATCATTCATCATGGCATGATTGTTTGCTTGTCGCATTTTATTCATATGCTTGTGCACTTTATTTATGTTGGCCCTTGTTTGTTTGGTTCTTCTTCGAATAGACGCTGAGCAGGGGATATATCAAGAAACCCAGGAGCACTACCCAGATCCTTCTCTCGCTTCAACTGAGCTGCCAGGCAAGCACTAACACATGCTTGCATACATATAGTACCTATTGCCTCTATCTTATTCTTGCATCATGGAGTCGCGATTGCATTAAACTGAATCCCAAGTATTGCATAGCCTTTACTTTTAAACCCCACCGAAGCTTGTTCCTCCATCCCATGAGCCATTACTACAGGAGTTGTTTGAGCCATGCGAGTCGTAGCACAGCATGTGTAGGGTATGTGAGTGTCTGATGGATAACGAGGTACCTAAACAACTTAACCTGAGTAGTAATGGGATAACTAATGAAAGTGGCACCGGTGAGCAATATCTGCTATTTGGTTTTTCATGCTCACTTGTGTCCCGTAGGACCCCGAGTACTTGATTCCTGTTCCTTGAATATTCGCGCTATCCACATCCGGGAGGCCTATGGACCCCCCTAAGCCAGAGCTTGATTCATTCTGATTTCTTGGGGCCACAAAGTAGTTTGGAGCTTTATTACTATCCTGAATTTATGCCATGCTTTACTGCTTTATTTAAGATTGTGCGAGGATGCACCTGTACTGTTTAGGGAAGCGGAGTGTTTTCGCGGTATTGACAAGCCCAGTCACACTTTCGGGTTCCCAGTCGTTTACAGCCACTGACGCAAACCTTGAGTCCGTCTCGGAGTCGGCTAACTTCGTTGCGGGTAGCTTAATGGGGTGGCCCCCTGAAATATTTCTGAATCCTGTGATCGCTTTGTCGTGACTGCCTCGTTGGGTTTTGTTTTGGTTTTTCCGAGGTTGATCGAGTGTGTGTTGCTATTTGTGCACCCCTGCAGGGTAAAACTTTCTGAAAGCCGTGTATAACTAAAGTACCGCTTTTAATTTGACTAAGTACCTGACTAGTAAATAGTGCAACACTCATGGAATGGAAAAATAAAACTGCCAACGGATGGGGGGTGGTTCGTCCGCTTCCTCGTCGGTAAGCGAGGAGGAGGATGGATCTGTTAATATTACCGTTACAACTGTTGTTATTAATTCACGGACATCCGTCTATCTATGGTTAGGTGGATGGTTAGCGAGTATCTATAGAATTGTTAGGGATTATCTTTTGCTGCAATGGCGTCACCCCAGGTTGTGTCCCCTTTAGAGGCATAAAGACTTGCTGAGTACCCCTAGGGTCTCACAAGATAAATTGTTTGATTCAGATGAACAGGTAAGCTCGCAAGATGGATACTGGTTGGAGGAGACAGACGATGTGGGCAACGATCATTCGGTGTAGAGATTCCGGGAACGGGGATCCGCGAGATCTGTGGGTGGGATGTGTTTATTTATGGGGCATCTTATGCCGATTTGCTTCTTATCCGTACTCGGATCTTGTTTTCCGCTTCCGCCTGATACTCTGATGTTTGATGTATGAGGAGATATCCTAAACTATTATATCTATCTAGGAAATTTGGATCTTGCCGTATGGCGTTGCAATATTTCTATTTCTTTTAGATGGAATGGCTCTGAGGACTGTTGTATGGTGGCTTGCATACATACTCATTTGTGTATGTAGTTGATCCCTTCGCCTGCCGATTACGCCGCCCGTTCTTGTCCCGATGTTTGGAAATGGTTAGGACGGCCGAAAGGTCTACCTGTGAGTGGCATTTGGGCCCCACCGTACTATTTTAACCATTTCCGTTCATCCAGGCTTGTAACTAGGAGCGTAATTCACCGAGGTAGTTACAAGATCAAAGGCACAAGAAGAAAGGGCCATATCATATCACACGAATTATGAATTGCCTGTGATGTTAATCCTTTATGCATCTTGAATTGCTTAGATCGCGATGGTAGCATTATAATATGATCCCTCTCACTAAATATCAAGTAATAAAGTGTTCATCCTTAGTTGGCACCGTTTCTAAGACTCGTCGTTTCGAAGCATCTCGTGATGATCGGATGTGATAGATTCTACGTGTGCATACAACGGGTGCAAGCCAGATTTGCACATGCGGAAACTAAGGTTAATCTTGACGAGCCTAGCATGTACAGACATGGTCTCGGAACACAGAATACCCAAAGGTAGAGCATGAGTCATATAATTGATATGATGAACATGAAGATTGTTCGCCGATGAAACTACATCTTCTCTCGTGAAGATCGGACTTGGTGTAGTGGATCTGGTTCGTGTAATCACTAAGACAACATGAGGGATGTTGTTTTGAGTGGGAGTTCACCTAGTTAATTTAAGAATTAAAATTAAACTCAATTTATCATAAACTTAGTCTAAACTACTTGCAAATTTGTTGTAGATTATGGTGAACCTCTCCATCAATTTCAATGCGTTCCTAGAGAAAGAAAAGCTTAAGAACAATGGAAGCAACTTCACGGACTGGCTCCATGGACTGAAGATTGTCCTCAGGGCTGGTCAGTTGACCTATGTGCTCGAAGCACCGCTAGGTGACCCACCTGCAGAAGATGCCACCGATGACGTAAAGAATGTTTATGCCACTCGGAAAAATCATTACTCCACAGTTCAGTGTGCCATCATGTACGGTTTAGAAACGGAGATTCAGAAGCGCTTTGAGCACCGCGACCCGTTCGATATCATTAAGGATCTCAAGCTCATTTTTGAGACTCACGCGGCCGTGGAGAGCTATGAGGCCTCCGAAAAGTTCTTTAACTGTAAGATGGAAGAGGGTAGCTCCGTTAGCGAGCACGTGCTCACCATGTCTGGGCACGCAAACAAGCTCCAAGAGTTGGGGATAACGATTCCTAATGAGTTAGGGATTCACCGTCTCCTCTAATCACTGCCACCGAGTTATAAGAACTTTGTGATGAACTACAATATGCACTGCATGAACAAGACGTTGCCTGAACTATCGTCCATGCTGAAAACTGCTGAAGTGGAGATCAAAAAGGAGCACCAAGTGTTGATGGTCAATAAGACCACCAATTTGAAGAAACAGGGCAAGCCTAAGAACAAGGGCAACTTCAAGAAGGACGGCAAGAAAGCTGCCGCACCTGCTAAGAAGCCCAAGGCTGGTCCTAAGCCTGAAACTGAATGCTTCTACTGCAAGGGTGCCGGTCACTGGAAGCGTAACTGCCCCAAGTACCTGGCCTATCTAAAGAACGGCAACATCAAGAAGAAAGGTATATTCGATATACATGTTATTGATGTGTATCTTACTAGTAATCATAGTAGTGCCTGGGTATTTGATACTGGTTCGGTTGCTCATATTTGTAACTCGAAACAGGAGCTGCAGAATAAGCGAAGACTGGCAAGAGACGAGGTGACGATGCGCGTTGGAAATGGCTCCAAGGTTGATGTGATCGCCGTCGGCACGCTCCCTCTGCATCTACCTTCGGGATTAGTTTTAAATTTGAATAATTGTTATTTGGTGCCTGCGTTAAGCATGAACATTATATCTGGATCTTGTTTATTGCGAGACGGTTACTCTTTTAAGTCCGAGAATAAAGGTTGTTCGATTTATATGAGTAATATCTTTTATGGTAATGCACCTGAGATGAATGGTTTATTCTTACTAAATCTCGATAGTAGTGATACACATGTTCATAGCATAGATGCTAAACGAACAAAATTGAATGATAATTCTACATACATGTGGCACTGTCGTCTTGGTCACATTGGAGTGAAGCGTATGAAGAAACTCCATTCTGATGGACTTCTTGAATCACTTGAAAGATGCGAAGCATGTCTAATGGGAAAAATGACTAAGACTCCATTCTCTGGAATAATGGAGCGAGCTATAGACTTATTGGAAATAATACATACCAATGTGTGCGGTCCAATGAGTGTAGCATCACGTGGTGGATATCGTTATGTTCTCACTTTCACGGATGACTTAAGTAGATATGGGTATGTCTACTTTATGAAACATAAGTCCGAAACTTTCGAGAAGTTTAAGGAATTTCAAAGTGAAGTGGAAAATCATCGTAACAAGAAGATTAAGTTTCTGCGTTCTGACCATAGAGGTGAATATCTAAGTTATGAGTTTGGCATGCATTTAGAGAAATGTGGAATACTTTCGCAATTGACACCACCGGGAACACCACAGCGTAATGGTGTGTCCGAACGTCGTAATCGAACTCTCTTAGATATGGTTCGGTCTATGATGTCTCTTACAGATTTACCGCTATCGTTTTGGGGCTATGCATTAGAGACAGCCGCATTCACTTTAAATAGGGCACCATCTAAATCCGTTGAAACGACACCGTGCGAATTGTGGTTTGGAAAGAAACCTAAGTTGTCGTTCCTTAAAGTTTGGGGTTGCGAAGCGTATGTAAAGAAGTTACAACCTGATAAGCTTGAACCCAAAGCGGAGAAATGCGTCTTCATAGGATACCCTAAAGAAACAATTGGGTATACCTTCTATCATAGATCCGAAGGCAAAGTTTTCGTTGCCAAGAATGGATCCTTTCTTGAGAAGGAATTTCTCTCGAAGGAAGTGACTGGAAGGAAAGTAGAACTCGACGAGGTTATTGAACCTTCTCTCGGAGTTGAGAGTAGCGCAGCACCGGAAGATGTTTTTGTGCCGCCTGCACCAATTGGAGAGGAAGCTAATGATGGTGATCATGAAACTTCGAATGAAGTTGCTGCTGAACCTCACAGGTCAACAAGGGTTCGTACCACTCCTGATTGGTATGACCCTGCCTTGAACATCATGTTGGTGGACAACACTGATGACCTTGCGACGTATGAAGAAGCTATGGTGAGCCCAGATTCTGACAAATGGCTAGAAGCCATGAAATCCAAAGTGGGATCCATGTACGGAAACCAAGTATGGACTTTGGTGGACTTACCGGATGGCCGTAAGGCTGTCGAGAACAAATGGATTTTCAAGAGAAAAACAGATGTTGATGGTAATGTTACCGTCTATAAAGCTCGACTTGTCGCGAAAGGGTTCTGACAAATTCAAGGAGTTGACTACGATGAGACATTCTCACCGGTAGCGAAGCTGAAGTCTGTGAGGATTTTGTTAGCAATTGCTGCATATTTTGATTATGAGATTTGGCAGATGGATGTCAAAACGGTGTTCCTTAATGGCGACATTGAGGAAGAGTTGTATATGGTACAACCCAAGGGTTTTGTCGATCCTAAAGATGCTGACAAGGTATGCAAACTTCAGCGCTCCATTTATGGACTGAAGCAAGCATCCCGGAGTTGGAATCAACGTTTTGATAAAGTAATCAAAAACTTTGGATTTATACAAACTTATGGAGAAGCTTGTATTTACAAGAAAGTGAGTGGGAGCTCTGTAGCATTCCTAGTACTATATGTAGATGACATATTGTTGATTGGGAATGATATAGAACTTCTTAATAGCGTCAAAACCTATTTGAATAATAGTTTTTCAATAAAGGATCTTGGCGAAGCGGCACATATTCTAGGCATCAAGATTTATAGAGATAGATCAAGACGCCTAATAGCGCTTTCACAAAGTACATACTTGGACAAAGTTCTAAAGAAGTTTAGAATGGAAGAGAGCAAGAAAGGGTCCGTGCCCATGTTGTAAGGTAAGACCTTGAGTAAGACTCAAAGTCCAGCTACGGTAGAAGATAGAGAGAAGATGAATAATATTCCCTATGCCTCGGCCATAGGTTCTATCATGTATGCCATGTTGTGTACAAGACCGGATATAGCACATGCTGTTAGTTTGACTAGCAGATATCAAAGTGATCCTGGAATGGAGCACTGGACATCGGTCAAGAATATCCTAAAGTACCTGAATAGGACTAAGGATATGGTTCTTTCTTATGGAGGTGATGAACAGCTTGTTGTAAACAGTTACACTGATGCTAGTTGGAACACCGATCCAGATGACACGAAGTCATAGTCTGGATATGTTTTTATTTTGAATGGTGCTGCAGTGAGCTGGAGGAGTGCCAAGCAAAGCGTTGTGGCGAAATATTCAACTGAATCGGAATACATAGCTGCTTCGGAGGCTGCACAAGAAGCCATATGGATGAAGGAGTTCATTACTGAACTTGGCGTGGTTCCTAGTGCGTTGGACCCGATGGCCATCTACTGTGACAACACAGGTGCCATAGCTAATGCACAGGAGCCAAGGTCACATAGCAAGCTGAAGCACATCAAGCTACGTTTCCATACTATTCGCGAGTATGTCTGAGATGGTGACATAAAGATTTGCAAAGTACACACTGATCTGAATGTGGCAGATCCATTGACTAAACCTCTCCCTAGAGCAAAGCATGACCAACACCAGAACGCCATGGGTGTTAGGTATATTACCATGTACTCTAGATTATTGACTCTAGTGCAAGTGGGAGACTGTTGGAGATATGCCCAAGAGGTAATAATAAAAGTGGTTATTATTATATCTTTGTGTTTATGATGAATGTTTACATCCCATGCTATAATGGTATTATAAGGAAACACTAATACATGTGTGTTTTGTAAACGTAAAAGAGTCCCTAGTAAGCCTCTTGTTGAACTAGCTTGTTGATTAATAAATGATCATGGTTTCCTGATCATGGACAGTGGATGTCATTAATAACAAGGTTGTATCATTAGGAGAATGATGTGATGGACACACACCCATAGTAAGTGTAGCATAAGATCAAGTCATTAAGTTCGTATTGCTACAAGCTTTCAAATGCATAGTGACCTAATCCTTCGACCATGAGGTTATGTTAATCACCATCACCGGATGGGTGCTTTGATGACATCAAACACCGCTTCGTAACTGGGTGGTTATAAAGGTGTCATTGGGTATTCTGAAAGTATGTGTTGAAGCGCATGGACCAAGATTGGGATTTGTCCATCCATATGACGGATAGATATGCTCTGGGCCCTCTCGGTGGAATGTCATCTAGTTAGCTTGCAAGTATGTGACTAGGTCACAAGGGATGACATAACATGGAACGAGTAAAGAGTACTTATCAGTAACGAGGTAGAACTAGGTATGGAGATACCGACGATCAAACCTCGGATAAGTAGAGTATCGCGTGACAAAGGGAATTGGTTTCGTATGTCAATGGTTCTATCGATCACGAAGTCATCGTTGAGTGTGTGAGAGCTGTTATGGATCTCCAGATCCCGCTGATGGTTATTGATCGGAGAGGTGTCTCCATCATGTCTGCATATTCACGAACCGTAGGGTGACACACTTAAGGTTCGATGTTGTTTAGGTACATATGGAATGTGCGTTGGAGACCGAATGTTGTTCGGAGTCTCGGATTGGATCTGAGACATCATGAGGAGATCCGGAATTGTCCGGAGAATAAGATTCATATAATGGAGATCATTTTCTAGGTTCGGAAATGTCCCGGAGTGTTTATATGGGGGTTCTAGAAGGTTTCGGAATGTTCCGGAAGGTTCTAGAAATTTCTATGGAGTTTACTTGAAAACCAAGAAAGAAAAAGGGGAAACTTGGGGGGGGAAGGAAACTCCCCCAAGCCCCCCTTGTGCGCCGGCCCTAGGAGGTGGGCCTAGGGGTGGGAACCCTAGGTCGCACCCCTCCCTCTATATATAGAGGGGTGGAGGCGCCACCCCCCCTTGCCCCTCCACTCTTGCTCTAGTCGCCTCTCTCCTCCTCCTTCCTTCTGCTCAGGCTTAGGCGAAGCCCTGCAAAATTCTCTACTCCATCACCACCACCATGCCGTCGTGCTGCTGGGATTCCGTGGAGAGATCTACTACCTCCGCTGCTCGCTGGAACGGGGAGAGGAAGGTCTGCATCGACTCCGCACGTGTGACCGACTGCGGAAGCGCTGCCGGAACGCGGCGCCGGAAGGATCGTCTACTCGATCTTGAGATCGGCAAGTGATCGTCTACATCAACCACGAGATCCGATCTCGCACAAGGCTTTCGGATCTACAAGGGTTAGTACAGATCTATCTCGTTGCACATGTCTAATAGATTAGATCTTGGCTTTTATCTATATTAGATCTGGGTTTTGTTCGTTCTTGCGGTAGAATTTTTTTGTTTTCCATTCTACGAACCCATCAGTTCCACCTATTGATGACATGGATCTAGCCTTTCTGCGCGTATTTGCATTGAATCGCTCATTGATTTGTTCACATATTTTTTGGCAATGGCTGAAGAACTCCACTCTCTTGGTAACTTGCTTCGTCAGCAAGCACTTGTTGATGCAATGCAAAGTACAGAACATGGTCGTCATCGTCATTCCATTTAGGTTCTCTATGTTTCGTCATCACAGAGCTACTAATTTCAAATGAAAATCTAGTAAACAACATATGTGTACATTGTTAGAGTATGCTACGGCCATGGTACATACATGTTTTTCTACAATCACAAGAAGAAAACTTGATGCATCTTAACCTTGTTGGCGTTGTGCCGAACTGGGTGGATGTGGCTTTGGGGTTCGGAGAGGAAGGCGCCGTGGCTGGTGTGTGTGCAACCACGGCGACGGCGAGCTCGGATTCTGGAGGAGGCCAACAGGACCGAGCATGGTCGACATGGTGACAGATCTCACCCGGGAATGAATTCCTGTCCCCGCGTCGTGCCATGGGTGCAACCATGGTGAGGGCAAGATCCGATTCGGGATGGGGAGGAGAGCCGGGCCGAGCAGGTTCGTCCAAGTCCTAGCTTTGTGCCATGGCCGTGACCACAGATTGCCGCCCCGGAGGAAGAAGAAGACGCGTAAAGGATGCATGCGCCAACACTGCAAGCCTACATGGCAGCCTACATGGCAGCGACATAACAGCGAAAGCTGACAGGGGGCCCGAACTTGACGGCCGTTAGCCTGATATTTTGTATTGAAACGTAAAGTTGAATTCGTGCCGAAAAAGACCCTCTGAGTATTTCGCACGCCAACGTTGGGCAACGCAGCTGATTGTAAGCAACTTGGGTACCGCGTTGCCTAGCCACCCCAACTTTCGGGCCGCAAAATGATATTCTCATGACGAACACCTTAATGAATGCACATTTGCATCATGTTTTACACTATTATTTTGCATTGTAGATGTAGGATCTTGGTATTTTACGGCGCACACGCGCACATTTTATGTTTGTTTTCACGAGGATCAGGACAGATGATGGATCCAATGGACACAATTCTTGGAGCAGCTGTACTGATGAGAAAAGGAGTAAAAAACAACGTAAATCGCTTATTTCGGAAATATTAATAATACCAGAATAAAACTTGAAGCAATCAAAGGAGAAAGACGGTTTAACGACCAACTATACGACCGGAATAAATTTTCTGGCCGTATAGTTCCGGTCGTATAGTTGGCGCCGCCATCGCCCCCTCAGATAGTTTCACCCCGTGCAACTGGATCAGAGAGATGACATACAGAACACCCAGAAATCACCGAAACCTCACCTCCGGAAGGCATCTGGAGGGGGAACTTGTCCACTGGGGATCCATCTTCAACCTACGCAGATCCATGAGGCTAAGGCATCGATCTTCATCATCCACCGCTGCATCACCACCATCTCCATCCATCCGATCTACATCTTGTCTAGATCTTGTTGTAATTCCCGTACTCATTGTGGATTTATACAAGTACTATTAATCTATGATTGTTTCCATTACGATTGCCATGATGTTGATTGCCTCCATGTCTGAGTAGATCTCTTGTTCTTGGGGAGATGGTGAAACCCTAGCATATGATTGAGATGAGATAGAGATTATTATGTTATACATCATTATGTGTATGTGTTAATTGTCTTCATCTTGATGTTGGGAGTTGTGCACCTCCTTAATATTTGCCTCCTATGGGGACTCGATGAAGGGGATTACTTGTTGGTAGACGGAGGGATGATAGCACTTACTGTGACTATAAAGCTATTGTTATTTCTTACGTGCTAACTTGGGGAATCAAGGAGAACTCATTAAGCCACGTCCATGCCACGGGAGAAATCCCTTAATAGCGGGATAATACGATTGATGTCGTTTATTCGTCAGCTATGGTTATGAAGGATGATGTGAGCAGCGGTTGCTGCCTATTTGTCCATATATGGGCTCCTCCGACATACATACATATTATGAGAATATTTGTTATGATAATCTTGATTGCTTAGTCTAAATTTCTAGCGGTGTATCCACCACTCCTCGAGAACACCTTTTTCCTTATTGCATTTCCAAAGTTCTATTACACACGCGATTCTTACTTTCTGCATTAAGTTTTCCTTTACATTAAATTACCTTGTTCAACCAAATACCCAAAAACAACTCTACTTTTCTTGCATCTTAAAGTTATTTCTTAAGTACTTCATTTAGTTGTAATTAAAAACATCTTAGTCTTTCGCCTACTGCTCCCTTTGGGATCGATATCTTTATTTCGAAACTAGCTACAAATGATCTGTGCACTTGCAGTCATCAAGTTATTTTCTGGCGCCATTGCTAGGGAGCTTAGCACTATAAGTCACTTTACTGTTAGTTATTTACTTTCATTGTACTAATTTTTACTTAAGTCGCAGGACCGCAACAATGGATAACACTCAGCATTTAAACCAGCTTGAGGCAGTAAGGAAAATGGGTTCGCCCATGGATGCTTTTATAGCTGTCAATAAAAGCATAAATCCGGATGGAATCGAAATACACCCTTTCTTATTTGAACTATTGCACTCTAAGAAATTTGCAGGAACCAATGAAGAGAGTCCATATGGACACTTACAATGCTTTGAAGATGTTCTCAGTTCCTTTATTTTCGATAACTGTAACCTTGATATGGTTAAAACCTAGTTATTTAGACAAACTCTCTCTAATAATGTTTGCGACTGGTACAGATCTTTTTGTGCAGAAGCACCAAGGACTTGGAAGGAATTGACAACCAATTTCCTATCAAAATATTACTCAAAAAGCAAAGCTCACAGAATGAGAGGTATTATTATCAGTTTCAAAAATAATCCTGGTGAGGGCTTATATGAGGGATATCTAAGGTACAAAAGCTACCTAGATAATTGCCCCCATCATTGTCTGCCTGATTGGTTAATCACTCATAATTTTTATGGAGGGCTAAATATTGAAAATAGAATGAATCTAGACACTGCTTATAATGGTAGTTTTCTATCTTATACCTATGATGAAGCTTGGAATCTAATAATAAAAATGAGGGAGGCAACAGAAAATCTTAAAGAAAAGGAAAACATTAATAGTTTTTATGAATATGCTTACATTAACGATTTCCTTGCAGATGAAAGGACAGATACAATGATTAAAACCCTCGGTATTGATTCTTACTCAGTAAAGAAAATTATTGTGAATTATGCAGGGCATTTGCAGGTACCTATAGAATGGAAACCCCGTAAACCCCTCGAAGAAAAGAAGCATGCAAGAACACTGATGGAAGAGTTATCCTCGACAACTATTCAAGGGATCATCAAGAAAAAGCAAAAAGAGGAAGAACAAATAAATAAGAGACCGAAGAAGCCAGAAAGGAACCCCGAAGCTACTGATGGCCCAAGATATCTCGAGCTCGTTGGGGAACCCCAAGAGGAAGGTATGATGAGCACAACAACAAGTTTCCCTCAGTTATGAAACCAAGGTTATCGAACCAGTAGGAGCAAGGAAACACCTCCAAGGTGTTGTTGCCAACTTGGAATCCTGCACAACACAACCACAGAACTTTGCCCCCAACTTACAGTGAGGTTGTCAATCTCACTGACTTTGCTGAAAACAAAGGATTAAACGTATTGTGTGGAAGAAAGTAAAAGCTTGTAGAAAGTAAACAGAAAGCAGTAAACAATTGTAGTTTGATGGTAAAAGAAAGGACCGGGGTCCATAGTTCACTAGTGGTGGCTCTCCTTAAGATAGATGACATGTTGGGTGAACAAATTACAGCGGGGCAATTGACAAACATCAAGAAAGCATACATGCATATACTAATCATCTTGACTCCTATGAGATTTGATTAGGCATTACAACATTATACATAGACCGTAATCCAACTGCATCTATGACTAATAATCCACCTTCAGGTTATCATCCGAACCCCCTCCAGTATTAAGTTGCAAGCAACTGATAATTGCATTATGCATTGCATGTAAAGTAAACGATACGATTGTTCTATGAACAAAGGATTGCTGTTTTCTCCCTAGTAGCAACAGCACATCTAGTACCTTAGAGATTTCTGTCACTCCCCCAGATTACTAGAGGCATGAACCCACTATCGAGCATAAATACTCCCTCTTGGAGTTGCTAGAATCTACTCGGCCAAGATATCTACTAACAACGGAGAGCATGCAAGATTACAAATAACAAAGACATGATAGAATCAATAATCAATATGAAATAGCATCTCAATATCCATCGGATCCCCGCAAACACAACATGTAGGATTACAAATAGATGATTTTGATCATGAACGGAGCTCACAAGATCTAGACATGATAGCACAAAGGAGAAGAACCAACCATCTAGCTACTACATGGACCCGTAGTCCAAGGATGAACTACTCACGCATCACACTGAAGGCTTGCATGGTGATGAAGAAGGCCTCCAAGGTGAATTCTCCCCTCCGGAAGGGTGCCGAGAAGAGCTTCAGATCCCTCCCGATCTAGGGATGGAGATGACGGCGGCTACATACTCTTTCGTGGAATTTTGATCGGGTACTTAGGGTTTCTGTATCGGAGGCATCTTATAGGCGAAAGGGGAGGCCGAGGGGGTGCCCTAGGCGGCCACACCACCCCCTGGCGCGGGCCAGGCCTGGCCGTGCGGCCATGTGGTGTGGCGGCCCTCTGGACCCTCTCCGTCTCGTATTCTGGCTCCGTGTCCCCCTCGGTGAAAAACTAACTTTGGCTTTTGTCCCGTCCAATTCCGAGAATATTCATTTTCTGACTTTCCTGGAACCAAAAACAGCAGAAAACAAGCAGCTGGCACTGTGGCATCTTGTTAATAGGTTAGTCCAATAAAGTGTATAAAAAGTACTCCAAAGTGTGGACAAAACATAACAAAGTAGATAAAAACCAAGCATGGAACATCAAAAATTATAGATACGTTACCAACGTATCAACATCCCCAAGCTTAACTCCTGCTTGTCCTCGAGTAGGTAAGTGATAAAAAGAAAGAATAATTTTTTAGGTGACATGCACCATCATAAACTTGATCAAAGTATTTGTAAAACATTGATAGCTGGGATCATAGTACTTCAACATAGCATGAAAGATAAAGTTCTAGTAGTAAGACATAGCAACTATGTTGCAACATGAAAAAGGCACAAACAAAAGGTTCATGAATAAAAATACTTTGCAAGACGTTTGTTTGTTTGACATAAAGAAAACATAGCATAGTGGCATTCAGCTTGTCCCTCATAGAGTAGCAAACATAAATGCATAGGACACCTTCAAAGTTCATAAGAGTGACTAGATACAAGTAGTTTAAGAACAAGCAATATCAAAGTTATGCATCAATCAACAAGTCTTGGGACAATGCACATAGAACTAAGAATGGCCACTATGCTCTCAAAATAGGTGCATAAAGATAGAAGGTGGAGACTCAACATAAAATTAAAAGAAAGGCCTTCATAGAAGGAAGTAGAGATTCAAGTTTCATAAAGAGCTTCCAAAAATTATGGTACTTATTAGCTTTCAGCTCTCATTGCCCCTATCATAAGCATCTTTAGGTGATTAAGGTTAAAGTGACACAACTAAGAGGATATGCTTGACAAGTTATAAGCCGAAATCTCATGCCCCTTACTTACGAAGACCGAACCTCATGCTACTCAACTTTAGTCACAAGTAAGCTCTTGTCATTGTAAGTACATATGTATCATAGAGAACCGCCAACGGGGTACCCTTGCACATGATACAGGAGCTATCCCAATATCAAAATGACAAGGCAAGCAGACAATGAGCATCTCAGCGATCTTTTTATTTGCTATTTGCATAGGTTTTTATTGAGGATGCTTCATAGAGTGCTCATTATGGTTATGCTGCAAGTTTCCACCATGATTAGGCATGGCTTAGGCTAGTGGCCCAGGCGTTTCTCTAACACACATACAAACTCCATGATCTTACAAGTTCCCCTTTTATTTCACACCGCCGGGATCCATAAGGAAAAGAACATGATATCAACGGGGTACAATGTACAAGTGCAATGTTGAAAGCGTTCCCCATGATACATGGTTCTGCTAACTTCAACTTATAAAGCGCAAGCATATACGCAACAAAGATGGACGCAATGGTTCAAGTTTATTAAGTGCAAGAAAGTAAAGTGTGTCATCAAGTTCGTGAGAGCTTTAATCACTAATTTTTACATAACAAGTTTAATTCAAAAGGTAGATAAAAACATGAATATACTTGGGATAACATATGCTAATAGGTAGGTATGGTGGACTCTTTGGAATAACTTGGTTTTAGGAGTTGGATGCATGAGTGGAACTCACACTTGGTTATGGAGGCTAGCAAAAGACTAGGAGCGACCGACTAAGAGAGCAATAATGGCCATAATCATGTAGAGCGACAAAACATCATTAGTCAAAGTATAAAGTGATACTACAAGTCAAAAACTAAAGGATCATAAAGGCTTATGGTGACTTGAGATAGTCATAACATGGTGTGAGCATGCGCCAAGTCAACCCAAATAAAGCATCAAAGGAGAATACCACAATACTATGCTTTAATATGCTAAAACAATGCAGGATTCAAGGCACATTAAGCAATCTCAATTGTTTATAAAATGTCATGCTACAGCAAAGATCACTAAGAATAAAGCCAAAACAATATCAAGCATGGCATGACAACGCATAAGCCATAGTCAAAAGCCATCTCGCTTTACCACTTAAGCATGAACTTCCCTACTCTTTTCTAATCCAAACTAAACTATTTGAAAACCAATGCATGAAAGAGGGGGTCCAACCAATTTATTCAGCAAACTAAGCAAACGAAAAGAAAAAAAACGAAGACGGTCCAAGAACAACACAACTGTGCATGAAACAATAAAAATGAAGTGTTTAGAAGAAACCTGGGATTTTTATTGATGAAGAAGGGGATGCCTTGGGCATCCCCAAGCTTTGACGCTTGTACCTCTTGAATATTTCTTGGGGTGACACGGGATGGCATCCCCAAGCTTGAGCTTTAGTCCATTCTTCATCTCATTACATCATTCTCTCCATACACCTGGAATTTTTCCTTCATACAAAACTTCACACAATCTTTATTAGCAACATTAGTGCACTCAAGATAATAAGTCTTTGGGTTCAGTTTAAACACCAATAAAACTTCCATTAAAACACAAGCTACTGAAGCACTTCCCTCAAAAATCTCAATTCCCCAAAGAGAACTCAAAAAGGAACCAACAGGAAGCAAATGCAAATAATGGCAGAAATCTATCAAAATAGACCAGCAGGTAAAAACCAATTTTTTCAAAGATCTTATATTGCTCAAATCAAAAAGTGTTGAACTAACGAAAGTTAGATAACAACCTAGGGCAGAAGCAAAAAAATTCACGCCTCAAAACGACGTATAGAGATTTTACACGAATGTTTATGGTGAAGCACAAAAATCTGTTTCCGGACAGCAACTTTCCCAATCATTACTTCTCTCTCATTAGAGGTTACTCTTGGCACAAAAAGCAAATAAAAAGGATAAGGATCGGTTAAGTAATAACTTCCAAGACTCATCTAAAACTTTTTGGTTATCTCCTAATAAGTACTTTTTTTAACGCCTTTAAGTTAGGCATAAGAAGCAAGAAAAAGAATCAAGTGTTCTCAAATGAAGAAGCATTAAGAGCAAATTTTGTTTTCATAGGAGAGGCAAAAGAAATCTTATCTCTCTTCTTAGGGAAGTGTTCTATACCTTTATTGAGTGGGAGTTGATATTTAATGGTGCCTTCTTTCATATCAATAATGGCACCAACAGTTCTAAGAAAAGGTCTTCCAAAGTAATAGGATAAGAAGCATTGCATTCAACATCCAAAACATAGAAATCAACAGGGACATAGGCATTGTTAACCATAATAAGAACATCATTAATACTCCCCATGAGTTTCTTTTTAGCATTATCATCAAGTGGGACATTCAAATAACAATCTTCCAAAGGTGGCAAATCAAGCATATCATAAATCTTTCTAGGCATAATAGATACACTACTATCAAGATCACATAAAGCCTTAAGATCAAAATCATTCACTTTCATATTAATGATGGGTTCCCAACCATCTTCTTATTTCATAGGTATGGAAGCTTTATGTTCATCTTTTCTTCTTTAATTTTTATGAGAGAATCAGCAATGTGTTTTGTAAAGGCCATATTCATAACACTAGCATTAGGAATTTTAGCAAGCTTTTGTAGGAACTTAATAACTTCAGAGATATTGCAACCATCAAGATCAAAATCATAATTATCATCTAAAGTAGTAGAGCTATTGTTAGCTTTAGCACTAGTGGTACTGATAGTAGAAATACTAATGTTTCTAGCAATTTCATCTTCTCTTTCCCACTTAGCATGCAATTCAGCTAATAGTCTAACATTTTCATCAATTCTAACTTGTATGCCATTAGTAGCAGCAAAGGGATTATCAATAGTTTCAGGTTTAGTAGCAATTTTATTCAAAGAAGATTATGCTTCAGCCAATGATACTATATTTCTTTCAGCATTAGAGAGTTTTTCCTCAATAGTTTTATTGAAAGTAGTTTGTTTACTAATAAAATCTTTAAGCATAACTTCGAGTTCAGAGGGAGCACTCCTATTATTGTTGTAGGAATTTCCATAAGATTACCATTGTTGGAAGGATATGGCCAATAATTATTATTACCAAAATTATTCATGTAGGCATTGTTGCTAAAATTATTATTTCTTATAAAGTTCACATCAACTTGCTCTTCTTGAGCAACCAAAGAGGCTAAGGGAACATGATTTGGATCAATATGAGCTTTACCATTAACAAGCATAGACATAATAACATCAATTTTATCACTCAAGGAGGAGGTTTCTTCAACAGAATTTACCTTCTTACCTTGTGGAGTTCTTTCAGTGTGCCATTCAGAATAGTTAACCATCATATTATCCAGAAGCTTTGTTGCAGCACCCAAAGTAATGGTCATAAAGGTACCTCCAGCAGCAGAATCTAGTAGATTTCTTGAAGAATAGTTCAATCCTGCATAAAAGGTTTGGATAATCATCCAAGCAGTTAGTCCATGAGTGGGACAATTCTTTACCAAAGATTTCATTCTTTCCCAAGCTTGAGCAACGTGTTCATTATCAGATTATTTAAACTTTATTATTTCACTTCTCATAGATATAATCTTAGCAGGAGGATAGTATTTTCCAATGAAAGCATCTTTGCATTTAGTCCAAGAATCAATAATATTCCTAGTTAGGGATTGCAACCATTCTTTAGCTTTTCCTCTCAAAGAGAAAGGAAACAATTTAAGCTTAATAATATCTCCATCTATATCCCTATGCTTTTGCATCTCACAAAGTTCAACAAAGTTATTTAGATGACCAGTAGCATCTTCATACCAATACTAGAAAATTGTTCTCTCATAACAAGATTGAGTAGAGAAGGTTTAATTTCAAAGAAAGTAGCTTCAGGAACAGGTGGAGCAATAGGTGTGCACATGAAATCATTGTTGTTGGTGCTAGTAAAGTCACACAACTTAGTATTTTCAAGAGTAGTCATTTTTTTGTGTTTTTAATAAAGAAAGCAAACTTAGTAAAACTAATTTTTTTGTGTTTTTGATAAAGAAACAAGCAAATAAAGCAAAAAATAAACTAAGCAAAACAAAAATAACAAAGTAAAGGGATTGGTTATGAGGGACTCCCCTTGTGAAGATGTCCTTGACTCCCCAGCAACGGCACCAGAAAAGAGCTTGATGGACCAAGCTATCTCGAGCTTGTAGGGGAACCCTAAGAGGAAGGTATGATGAGCACGACAGCAAGTTTCCCTCAGTTATGAACCAAGGTTATCGAACCAGTAGGAGCAAGGAAACACCTCCAAGGTGTTGTTGCCAACTTGGAATCATGCACAACACAACCACAGAGCTTTGCCCCCAACTTACAGTGAGGTTGTACATCTCACCAGTTTTGCTGAAATAAAGGATTAAACGTATTGTGTGGAAGAAAGTAAAAGCTTGCAGAAAGTACACAGAAAGCAGTAAAAATTTGTAGATTGATGGTAAAAGAAAGGACCGGGGTTCATAGTTCACTAGTGGTGGCTCTCCTTAAGATAGATGACATGTTGGGTGAACAAATTACAGCGGGGTAATTAAACATCGAGAAAGCATACATGCATATACCAATCATCTTGACTCCTATGAGATTTGATTGGGCATTACAACATTATACATAGACCGTAATCCAACTACATCTATGACTAATAATCCACCTTCAGGTTATCATCCGAACTCCCTCCAGTATTAAGTTGCAAGCAACATATAATTGCATTACGCATTGCGTGTAAAGTAAACAATACGATTGTTCTATGAACAAAGGATTGCTGTTTCTCCCTAGTAGCAATAGCACATCTAGTACCTTAGAGATTTCTGTCACTTCCCCAGATTACTAGAGGCATGAACCCACTATCGAGCATAGATACTCCCTCTTGGAGTTGCTAGCATCTACTCGGCCAAGATATCTACTAACAACGGAGAGCATGCAAGATCACAAATAACAAAGACATGATAGAATCAATAATCAATCTGAAATAGCATCTCAATATCCATCGGATCCCCGCAAACACAACATGTAGGATTACAAATAGATGATCTTGATCATGAACGAAGCTCACAAGATCTATACATGATAGCACAAAGGAGAATAACCAACCATATAGCTACTACATGGACCCGTAGTCCAAGGATGAACTACTCACGCATCACACCGGAGGCTTGCATGGTGATGAAGAAGGCCTCTGGGTGAATTCTCCCCTCCGGCAGGGTACCAGGAAGAGCTTCAGATCCCTCCCGATCTTGGGATGGAGATGACGGCGGCTACAGACTCTTTAGTGGATTTTTGATCGGGTACTTAGGGTTTTTGTATCGGAGGCATCTTATAGGTGAAAGGGGAGGCCGAGGGGGTGCCCTAGGTGGCCACACCACCCCCTGGCGCGGGCCAGGCCTGGTCGCGTGGCCAGGTGGTGTGGCGGCCCTCTGGCCCCTCTCCGGCTCGTATTCTGGCTCCGTGTCCCCCTCGGTGAAAAACTGACTTTGGCTTTTGTCCCGTCCAATTCCGAGAATATTCATTTTCTGACTTTCCTGAAACAAAAAACAGCAGAAAACAGGCAGCTGGCACTGTGGCATCTTGTTAATAGGTTAGTCCAATAAAGTGTATAAAAAGTACTTCTGGAACGTTAGCAACGTATCAGCTACCAATATAAATAATGTTATATTAAAGGATCTTCTGGAAGCACGAATAGTGGAAAATTAAGTGGTTATGCTAGACCTTGAATCCTCAGAATTCATCGAAGGTAAGGTACGAGGTAACGAAACTTCAAAACCAATGACCCCTATATATTGTGGAGAAACTTTCTTATACGGAATTTGTGAGCCGATTTCCACTATAAATATTATGCCTTCATCACTTTATGAGGAACTCTGCTATAATTTAAATAATCCAGATGTGGAACCGGTATACACTACTATTAAATTGTCTAATAGGACCAATATAAAACCGGAAGGTGTAATTAGAAATATTATGTCTTTATTGGACCACTCATGTACCCCCTTGATTTTCATATTGTTGATATGCCTCGAGATTCTTTTTGTCCTATTCTTTTGGGCAGGCCTTTTGTTTCCATCACCAAAGCTCGAGTCGATAATAAGAAGGAAACTATTTCACTGATGTTCAGAGAAGAGGAAATAACATTCCACTTTGCCAAACTAAAGAAGAGGCCATATGAAGTGGAAGATATCAAGGAAGAGAAAACGATTGCCGAGTTGGCAGTAATTCATTTCAGTACTCTGATGTCTACGCACTTCTATTCTTGTAGACAGTTGTTGGGCCTCCAAGTGGAGAGGTTTGTAGAACAGCAGCAAGTTTTCCCTTAAGTGGATTACCTAAGGTTTATCGAACTCAGGGAGGAAGTGGTCAAAGGTATCCCCTCTCAAGCAACCCTGCAATCAAGATACAAGAAGTCTCTTGTGTCCCCAACACACCCAATATACTTGTTAGGTGTATAGGTGCACTAGTTCGGCGAAGAGATAGTGAAATACAAGTGGTATGGATAACTATAAGTGGCAATGGTGATAGAGAATATCTTGGTGGCGTGGAAAAGACTAAAGTAAAACTGAAATAAAGATGGAAGCAAACAAGCATGTAACAGATCTAGTTGCAAACGAAGTTTCAATGCTTAGAAACAAGGCCTAGGGATCATACTTTCACTAGTGAACACTCTCATATAAATATCTTCTCTTTATGATACTACTCTTAACTACTCTCCGGTTGGACACTCTACTCGATGGTAGGGCTATAACAGCACACCTCAAAGTTCATCTTTCCCATCTAGAAACCCCACACTGTCACCTTGAGTACTAGATGAGTCCAACAAACACCACAACTTCATAAAGACATCCAACTCCAAATATAACTCATAACAAGTATCTGTAATCTCTAGCATAAGTGACACCATGGTGAGCACGCTGTCAATTTCACACACATGGGGAGAGCAGAGATCTATTAAAGCACTTGAGTAGCAAGGTAGATCTATAGATTACAAGCTCATGATCTCAATAAGATCATGCATAGAGAGAGAGATAAACACAAAGCTACCGGTAGAACCCTTAGCCTCGAGAGAGAACTACTCCCTCCTCATCATGGGAATCGGCAATGGTGATGGAGATGGTGGTGGAGATCGATGGAGATGGCTCCAGGGGCACTTCCTCGTCCCCGCAGGGTGCCGGAACAGAGACTTTCTGTCCCCCGAATCTCCCCTTCGGTGGCGGCGGCACTACGGAACTTTTCGTGGATTTCTGATTGATTATCTAGGGTTTTGGTATCGGGAGGCTCTTATAGGCGAAAGAGGCAAGGTCGGTGGGCGGACAGGGGGGGCACACCATGCCCTGGCACGGCCTAGGTGGACCCGCACCTAGGGGTGGTGTGGCCACCCTATGCCCCCCCCCTCCGGCTCTCCTTCTGGCTCCGTGAATCTTCCGGGAAAATAGTAACTTTGGCTTTTGTCCCGTCCAATTCCGAGAATATTCATTTTCTGACTCCCTAGAACCAAAAACAGCAGAAAACAGGCAACTGGCACTGTGGCTCTTGTTAATAGGTTAGCCCAAGAAATCATATGAAAAATACTCCAAAGTTGGAACAAAACACAAGAAAGTAGATAAAACCAAGCATGGAACATCAAAAATTATAGATACATTTGCAATGTATCAACATCCCCAAGCTTAACTCCTTCTCGTCCTCGAGTAGGTAAGTGATAAAAAGAAAGAATAATTTTTGAGGTGACATGCACCATCAAAGACTTGATCAAAGTATTTGTAAAACATTCGAAGCTGGGATCATAGTACTTCAATCATAACATGAAAGACAAAGTTCTAGCAATAAGACAAAGAAACTATGATGCAACATGAAAAGGCACAAACAATAGATTCATGAATAACAATGCTTTGCAAGACGTTTGTTTGTTTCACATAAAGAAAACATAGCATAGTGGCATTCAGCTTGTACCTCATAGAGTAGCAAATATAAATGCATAGGACACCTTCAAAGTTCATAAGAGTGACTAGATACAAATAGTTTAAAACAAGCAATATCAAGTTATGCATCAATCAACTAGTCTTGGGACAATGCACATAGAACTAAGAATGGCCACTATGCTCTCAAAGTAGGTGCATAAAGATATAAGGTGGAGACTCAATATAATAGTAGAAGAAAGGCCTTCATAGAAGGAAGCAGAGATTCAAGTTTCATAAAGAGCTTCCAAAAATTATGGTACTTATAGCTTTCAGCTCTCATTGCCCCTATCATAAGCATCTTGAAGTGATTAAGGTTAAAATGAACAAACTATGGTGTACATGCTTGACGAAGTATAAGTTAGAAATCTCATGTCCCTTGTATACGAGGGACGCTCCTCATGCTACTCAAGTTTAGTCACTGGTAAGTTCTTGTCATCGTAAGTACATGTGTATCATAGAGAACCGCCAATGGGGTACCCCTTGCCCGATGATACGGAAGAATCCCCATATTAAAATGACAAGGCAAGCAGACAACGAGCATCACAACAATATTCTTATTTACCATGGGAATATGGTGCTTTTTTCTCTCTTTCCTCCTTTCATAATCTTTTTTTTCTTTTTCTCCTTTTTCTCAATATAGGGCTCTTTTTTTATAAGAAGAATGCTTCATAGACAGCTCATTATGGTTACGCTGCAGGTTTCCACCATGTCAGCATGGATTAGACCAGCAGCCCAAGCGTTTCTCTAACACATATACATAACTCCATGGACTTACAAGCTCCCCTTTCATTTCACACCGACGACATCCATATACAAAAGAGCATGATATCAACTAGGTACAAGTACCAAGTGCAATGTTGAAAGCGTTCCCCATGAAAGCATGGTTCTGCTAATCCCCAACAAATAAGTGCAAACATATACAACATAGACGACACAATGGTTCAAGTTTATTAAGGGCAAGAAAAGTAAAGTGTGCCATCAAGTTCGTGAGAGCTTTAATCACTAGTTTTCTCATAACAAGTTTAATTTGGAAGGTAAACAAAAACATGAATATACTTGGAATAGCATAAGCTAGTAGGTAGGTATGGTGGACTATTTGGAATAACTTGGTTTAGGGAGTTGGAGGCATGAGTGGAACTCATACTTGGTTGTGGAGGCTAGCAAAAGACTGGGAGCGACAAACTAAGAGAGCAATAATGGCCATAATCATGCAGAGCGACAAAACATCATTGATCAAAGCATAAAGTGATACTACAAGTTGAAAACTAAAGGATCATAAAGGCTATGGTGACTTGAGATAGTCATAACATGGTGTGAGCATGCGCCAAGTCAACCCAAATAAAGCATCAAAGGAGAATACCACTATACTATGCTTTAATATGCTAAAACAACACATGATTCATCCAAGGCACATTAAGCAATCTCAATTGTTTATAACAAGTCATGCTATAGCAAAGAATACTAATCATAAAGCTAAAACAATATCAAGCATGGCATGACAGAGCATAGGCCACAGTCAAAAACAAACTCTCTTTACCACTTAAGCATGAACTTTTCCTACTCTTTTCCAATCCAAACCAAACTATTTGAAAACCAATGTATGAAAGAGGGGGTCCAACCAATTTATTCAGCAAACTAAGAAAACCAAGCAAACGAAAAACCAAAACCAAAACGAAAAAGAAGATGCTCCAAGAACAACACAACTGTGCATGAAACAATAAAAATGAAGCGTTTGGAAGAAACCTGGGATTTTTATTGATGAAGAAGGGGATGCCTTGGGCATCCCCAAGCTTTGACGCTTGTACTTCTTGGATATTTCTTGGGGTGACACGCGTGGCATCCCCAAGCTTGAGCTTTAGTCCATCCTTCATCTCATTACTCATTCCTTCCATACACCTGAAATTTTTCCTTCATACAAAACTTCACACAATCTTTATTAGCAACATTAGTGCACTCAAGATAATAGGTCTTAAGGTTCAGTTCTAACACCAAATAAACTTCCATTAGAACACTAGCTACTGAAGCACTTCCCTCAAAAAGCTCAATTCCCCAAAAGAACTCAGAAAGGAAACCACAAGAAGCAAATGCAGAAAATGGCAGAAATCTATCAAAACAGACCAGCAGGCAAAGTCGAATTTTTTTGAAGAACTTCTGTTGCTCAAATCAAAAAGTGTTGAACTAACGAAAGTTAGATAACAACCTGGGGCAGAAGCACAAAACATTACAGCTCAATCCGACATACAGATCTCTCTCACGAATGTTTACGGTGAAGCACAAAAATCTGTTTCGGGACAGCAACTTTCCCAATCATTACTTTTCTCTCATTAGAGGTTACTCTTGGCACAAAAAGCAAATAAAAAGGATAAGGAGTGGTTATTACTGAAGTAATAACTTCCAAGACTCATGTAAAACTCTTGGGTTATCTCGCAACAAGTACTTTTCTTTAACGCCTTTAAGTTAGGCATGATAGTTTGAGAAGATGCTCACATAAGAAATATGAATTGAAGTAAAAGAGAGCATCAAGAAGCAAATTCAAAACACATTTAAGTCTAACCCACTTCCTATGCATAGGAATCTTGTAAAGAAACAAGTCATGAAAGCACAAAGCAACAAGCATAGGAAAGCAAAACAAGTGCAACTTCAAGACTTTCAACACAAAGAGGGGAAACTTAATATTGTTGAGATACATAAAACCATGTTTCCCTCTCTCATAATAACTTTCAGTAGCATCATGAATAAAATTAATAATATAACTATCACATAAAACATTCTTATCATGAGCCACATGCATAAAATAATTAATACTCTCCACATAAACATAGTCATTCTTATTAATTATAGTGGGAGCAAATTCAACAAAATAGCTATCATTATTATTTTCATCACCATAATCATCAAATATAGGAGGCATATTGTAATCATTAATTTTCTCCTCAATAGTAGGTGGACTGAAAATATCATATTCATCACATCATATATTGGAGGCATAGTATCATCAAAGTAAATTTTCTCCTCTAAAGATGGGGGACTAAAAAGATCATTTTCATCAAAACTAGCTTCCCCAAGCTTAGAATTTTCCATAGCATTAGCAATAATGGTGTCCAAAGAATTCATACTAACAACACTGCTATTAGCATGCAAATAAAGTTCCAAAGGTTTTTTAATTTTCTCTTCAAACACTTCATGTCCTAACTCAAGATAAATACTAAGACAAAATTGCAGAATCTAAAGGAAATAACTTCGAGTACTCACACCAGAAAATAGGCGTTTGCCGTGGGAAGTTCTTCTTCTTTAATCCTCCGGTGTGAATACCTTTTACCTTACCTCACCAGCAACGGCGCCAGAAAATAGCTTGATGTCTATGCACTTGTATTCTTGTAGACAGTTGTTGGGCATCCAAGTGCAGAGGTTTGTAGAACAGCAGCAAGTTTTCCCTTAAGTGGATTACCCAAGGTTTATCGAACTCAGAGAGGAAGTGGTCAAAGGTATTCCCTCTCAAGCAACCCTGAAATCAAGATACAAGAAGTCTCTTGTGTCCCCAACACACCCAATACACTTGTCAGGTGTATAGGTGCACTAGCTCGGCGAAGAGATAGTGAAATACAAGTGGTATGGATAATTATAAGTGGTAATGGTGATAGAGAATAGCTTGGTGGCATGGAAAAGACTAAAGTAAAACTGAAATAAAGATGGAAGCAAACAAGCATGTAACAGATCTAGTTGCAAACGAAGTTTCAATGCTTATAAACAAGGCCTAGGGATCATACTTTCACTAGTGAACACTCTCATATAAATATCTTCTCTTTATGATACTACTCTTAACTACTCTCCGGTTGGACACTCTACTAGATGGTAGGGCTATAACAGCACACCTCAAAGTTCATGTTTCCCATATAGAAACCCCACACTGTCACCTTGAGTACTAGATGAGTCCAACAAACACCACAATTTCATAAAGACATCCAACTCCAAATATAACTCATAACAAGTATTTGTAATCTCTAGCCTAAGTGCCACCATGGTGAGCACCCTGTCACTTTCACACACATGGGGAGAGCAGAGATCTATTAAAGCACTTGAGTAGCAAGGTAGATCTATAGATTACAAGCTCATGATCTCAATAAGATCATGCATAGAGAGAGAGATGAACACATAGCTACCGGTAGAACCCTTAGCCTCGAGAGAGAACTACTCCCTCCTTATCATGGGAATCAGCAATGGTGATGGAGATGGTGGTGGAGATCGATGGAGATGGCTCCGGGGGCACTTCCCTGTCCCGGCAGGGTGCCGGAACAGAGACTTCCTGTCCCCCGAATCTCCCCTTCGGTGGCGGCAGCGCTGTGGAACTTTTCGTGGATTTCTGATTGATTATCTAGGGTTTTGGTATCGGGAGGCTCTTATAGGCGAAAGAGGCAAGGTCAGTGGGCGGCCAGGGGGGGCACACCATGCCCTGGCACGGCCTACGTGGACCCGCACCTAGGGGTGGTGTGGCCCCCCTCCGGCTCTCCTTCTGGCTCCATGAATCTTGCAGGAAAATAGTAACTTTGGCTTTTGTCCCGTCCAATTCCGAGAATATTCATTTTCTGACTTCCTGGAACCAAAAACAGCAGAAAATAGGCAACTGGCACTGTGGCTCTTGTTAATAGGTTAGTCCAAGAAATCATATGAAAAGTACTCCAAAGTTGGAACAAAACACAAGAAAGTAGATAAAACCAAGCATAGAACATCAAAAATTATAGATACATTTGCAATGTATCATACTCCACAAGATGAATTAGAGAGGAGCTTAATTAACTCAGAGGAAGCACCAGATGATGAGGAGAGAGAAGACATGGATGATTACCTTGATTCAGTTCCGGAAGCACAAAATCCACATGACTATGAAGAACTGGTAAGGAAAGGAGATGAAGAGCCTCCACCAATTGAATTGAAACAACTTCCAGACGATATGAGGTATGAGTTTCTAGATAATGAAAATAAATGTCATGTCATTATTAGCAAGAATTTATCAGAGAATGAAACAAATAAACTCATTTCAGTTTTGGTTAAGCATCATGAAGCCTTTGGATATACACTTAGTGATATTAAAGGAATAGATCCATCTATCATAACACATAAGATTACCATGCTTGATGATGCTGAACCTGTAGTGGATACACAAAGAAGGCTTAATCCAAAAATGAAGGAAGTAGTAAGAAAAGAGGTTATACGCTTATTAGATGCTGGCATAATATATCCTATTTCTGACAGTAAATGGGTTAGCCCAGCTCATTGCATACCAAGACAAGGTGGTCTTGATGCTGCTATGAATGAGGATGGTGATCTAGTTCCTGTAAGGCCCATTGTAGGATATCGTATGTGCATTGATTTTAGGAAGCTAAACCGTGAGACACATAAAAATCATAAACCTATACCATTCATGGATAAAATTTTAGAAAGACTTAATAATAATTCTTATTTCTGTTTTTCTTGATGGTTATTCTAGATATTCTCAAATTGCCATACGACCGGAAGATCAAGAGAAAACAACTTTCACTTGCCCTTATGGCACATATGCTTATAGATTAATTCTGTTTGGCTTATGTAACACAGCAGCAACTTTTCAAGAATGTGTTCTAAAGATCTTTGATGATTTTGTTGAGAAGACTATGGAAGTTCTAACAAATGATTTTGTTGTTTGTGGAATGACCTTTGATAATTGCCTCTACAATCTAACCAAAGTCTTGCAGAGATGCAGACAATCAAATTTGGTTTTGAATTGGGAACAATGTCGTTTCATGGAAAGAGAAGGTAAAGTTTTCAGGCATAAGGTTTCGGAGAAGGGAACAGAAATAGATAAAACTAATATAAATGCTATAGAAAATCTTCCAATACCTCAGGACATTAAAAACCTAAAAATGTTTCTAGGACATGCAGGTTTTTATAAGAGTTTTATAAAAGATTTTGCTAAAATAGCTATGCCTATCACCAACCTTCTTGATAAAGAAACTCCATTCTACTTAGATCATGACTTCATTGCATCTTTTGAGAACCTTAAGAATAAATTAGTTTCAGCACCTATCATGCAATCTCCAAAATGGGATGAGCCTTTCGAAATCATGTGTGATGCTAGTGAGTGTTTAGGGGCTGTGTTGGGACAGCGAGACGAAAAGAATTTGAATGTTATTTATTACGCTAGTAGACCTCTTAAATAAGATTCAGAAACATTACGCTACTACAGAAAAAGAGTTCCTAGCTATAATTTTTGCTTGCGACAAATTTAGATCCTACATCATTAATTCTAAGGTAATAATTCATACGGATCACCAAGCTTTGCGTCACCTCCTTGTGAAAAAGGATGCTAAGCCCAGGTTGATTAGGTGGGTTTTATTACTACAAGAATACGATTTGCAAATAGTAGATAGGAGGGGTAAAGATAATCCAGTAGCAGATCATCTCTCTAGGATGGAGGGAATAATTACTAACCTCGTACCCATAAATGAATCATTTCTAGGAGAATATTTAGCAAACATTGAAATTGTTGACCCGTGGTATGCGGATTATGCTAATTATCTCGCAACAAAATTTATACCTCATGGTATGTCAAGAAATCAAAGGATGAAATTATTTAATGATCTTAAATATTACTTTTGGGATGATCCGTATCTATATCGTCATGGACCTGACGGAATGATTCAGAAGTGTGTTCCTAATCATGAAATGAATGCAATTTTGAAAGCGTGTCATGACAGTTCGTATGGAGGGCATCATGCAGGTAAGAGAACAATTGCAAAGGTACTTCAATCCAGATTCTATTGGCCCACCTTGCTCAAAGACGCACACATGTATGTGGAATACTGCGATGCTTGCCAAAGAAGGGGTAATATAGGTAGGATACAAGAAATGGAAATGAATTATAATCTCATAATTGAACCCTTTGATGTATGGGGAATGGATTACATGGGACCATTTATAGAATCGAATGGTTATACTCATATTCTTGTTGTTGTTGACTATGTTACTAAATGGGTTGAAGCTATTCCAACAAGTCATGCAGATGTAGCCACCTTAGTGAAGATGATCAAGGATGTCATATTCCCCAGTTTGGAGTTCCTAGATTTTTAATTACTGACAGTCGTTCTCATTTTATGAAAGGAACTTTCAGGAAAATCCTCAGCAAATATGGAGTAACTCACCACGTTGCTTCACCATATCATCCTCAAACAAGTGGTCAAGTGGAACTCTCTAATAGAGAACTAAAGACTGTACTCGAGAAGACGGTGGACAAATCAAGAAAAGATTGGTCGTACAAGTTAAATGACACTCTATGGGCATATCATACTGCGTTTAAAAATTCAATGGGTAAGACACCTTATAAGATGGTGTACGGTAAGGCATGCCATTTACCTTAAGAATTGGAACACAAAGCTTTTGGGGCAATCAAGAACCTAAATTATGATCTTAAAGCAGCAGGAGAAAAGCGTTTATTAGATATTCATGCTTTAGATGAGTTTAGAAGTGAATCCTATGATAATGCTAGGTTGTTTAAGGAAAAAGTGAAAAGATGGCATGATAGAAAATAGAGAATAAGACCTTTAAAAGTGGAGACAAAATGTTGCTCTATAATTCTCGTCTTAAGTTGTTTCCAGGAAAGCTCAGATCAAAGTGGGAAGGCCCATATATAGTTTAAGAAGCTTATTCATCGGGAGCAGTGAATCTCTAAGGAAAAACACCCTCTCTTGGATGGGTGGTAAATGGAAAACGCTTGAAACATTATCGAGTAAAAGAAGATATAAGTGCAGTCACCATAGAAGTAATCACCCCAGAAGAAGTGATTAAGGAAAGGTATACAGGGAATGGCAACTGCAAGAAGAATGGACTCGAGTCGGAATGAGCAATACTACGGTCAAGCTATTGACCATAAAAGAGCGCTACATGGGAGGCAGCCCATGCGAAGTAAAGGTTTGAGTAAGTTTTTAATTTTTTTATTTAAAGTTTTATTTGAGCATTGTGTTAAATAAGGAACATTTCATGCTCTAGCAAAGAATAAGGAAGATTGATAATGCCAAAATTGGTCGAAAATTTAAGCTGACATTTTTCTGTCAAAACTTGATATTTCGTTAAGTTTTAGATTAATAAAAAATCCTTGGAGAAGCAGAAATTTTTTGGTGGACACAAAAGGTTTAACGACCAACTATATGGCGGGAATAAAAATTCCGGCCGTATAGCTGCGGTCATATAGTTGTTGCGACATCACCTCTTCCATCCATGAAAGGTACTAAGAGTTTAACGACCAACTATACTGCCGGAATTAAAAATTCCGCCCGTATAGCTGCGGTTGAATAGATATCGATGCCTTTGACAAAACAATTTCTTGAGTACTGAGAGTTTAACAACCAACTATACAGCCGGAATTAAAAATTTCGCCCGTATAGTTGCGGTCGTATAGTTATCGATCCATCTCTAAGAATTTTATTCAGAGTCCAGACAGTTTAACGACGAACTGTACGACGGGAATAAAAATTCCTGCCCGTATAGTTTCGGCCTATAGTTGATTCCACCATAGATGTAATCTATAGTCGGTTCATAACTATATGGCAGGATCTATACGGGTCGCACCCATATAGTTGCTCATTACGAAAGGCGGCTAGGGTTTTTGACCTTCCTTTTTAAAGCTGACCGCATCTAACCTTTTTCATTAAGTTTTCGCAGAGCTATAGCCTCCAGCCTCAAAATATCCTCGCCATCCATATACAAGCCCCTCTAACAACATCCGTACAACGAAGCCATGCAGCCCTTACATGTCAACAAGATCTGGAAGAAGAAAGAAGAGAAGCCCGTGAAGAGGATCGAAGAAGTAGAAGCTAAAGGATCATCGTCATCATCCAGCCCGGAGATCAAGCCTCTCCCAAATTGGGAAGACATGTTCCCGCAAAGGATGGAGATGATGAGGCAAGCTGAGCGGGGAAGGAACAGGGATGAGTATCTCCCTAATCCTTATCTTTACAACATAGGATCCTATTATAAACCTCCTCTTGGTCCATCACCTCTTAAACCTAAGAAGGTGCAGCAAGATGAGATTCATGATAAGATCTATGAGTTAGAAAAGGCTTCGAAGGCATGCGTTGAAACAATTGGAGAAGGGATTGACTCCTACTGGATGATGATCAAAGACCTTGAGAAAAAGGTCGATGACATCGATGGTAGAGTTGGTTTCTTGATTAAAACTGTCTTTGAGTTGATAGATGAGAAGAAATTCCTCAAGAAGAAAATGTTGAAGCTCCAATACAACATGGCCGAGCTCAGCATCCGCTTTGCAAGAATATTTAAAGATGGCAACATAAAAGAAGAGGGCGACGCTCTTTCTACCCAGGAGGAGGAATAGGTACCAACAAGGAGTTATTTGATCCCGCCTGGCTTGATTCCAAGCTTGGGGAGATCTTTAAAGACCTTGTAATCTATCTTATAAGTTTTTATTACTATTTTTGCATTAGTTCAAACTAGCAATAAAGTTTGCATCATTAGAATTCCCTTCAGGAATAGTCGATCTCTTTTATGAAATTCCGATTTTATTATTATTATGGAGCAATATTGAGTTTGTGCTTATCTTATTGGATATATGAATGGCTTGAGTATAATTTTACTTGCACTTGATGATAGCAATAGGAGTCTTCCACACCATTGCTATTAATGGAACGTATAAAGATAATTTGGTCAATATATTGTAAGACTACAGTTTGATTTACAAAGAAAAACTATCTATGCAGTCAAGTTGAAAAAGAAACCTTGAACAAAGGGAAATGAAAGTGCTATCAAAATAGAGTGAGAACAAGTCGAGGTAGAATCTTCAAGTCATAAGAATGCTTCATATACAATTGGAATTTGATAATTGAGATAGTTAAACTTTGAATTCCTACATGAAGTGGAATGTATGGCTAGCTCCTTTGCACAACACTTAAACAAAAGGGTGAGCATATGCGCAAAAGAGAAGAAAAGAAAGAAGAAAAAGAGTGAGTGTGCAAAGAGCAAATAGGCATATACCACTATATTGTAGTATGACAAAGAGACACTTTTGAGATTTTGATTCCCAAGTGAATACGTTGATCCTAAAACACTTGGGACTACCTTGCTAACTCATTCGGTTGAACCAGATACTTTTACATTATGTTGAGATTCATCTTTTGTGAACTATTGATCACTAAGGTGTGGAAGCCTGCTAATACTATTCAGATGGTTCGAGTAAGGTACTATTCATGAACTTATTACTATGTATCGTATATGATAAACACATGCTGCAACTGCCTCATTAATTTTATCGACTCAGCTTCATAAATATGAGGATCACATGCATTAAGCTAAATTTGCTCGGGACGAGCAAGAGTCTAAGCTTGGGGAAGTTGATGAGTGCATATTTGCATCATGTTTTACACTATTATTTTGTATTGTAGATGTAGGATATTGGTATTTTACAGTGCTCGCGCGCACATTTTATGTCTGTTTTCACCAGGATCAGGACAGATGATGGATCCAATGGACACAATTCTTGGGGCAGTTGTACTAAGGAGAAAAGGTGTCAAAAACAACATAAATCGCTTATTTGGGAAATATTAATAATACCAGAAGAAAACACGAAGCAATCAAAGGAGACAAATGGTTTAACGACCAACTATACGACCGAAATAAATTTTCCAGCCGTATAGTTGGCGCCGCCACCGCCTCCTCAAATAGTTTTACCCCGTGCAAATGGATTAGAGAGACGACATACAGAACACCCAGAAATCACCGAAACCTCACCTCCGGAAGGCATCTGGAGGGGGAACTTGTCCATCGGGGATCCATCTTCAACCTGCGCAGATCCGGGAGGCTAAGGCATCGATCTTCATCATCCACCGCTGCATCACCACCATCTCCATCCATCCCATCTACATCTTGTCTAGATCTTGTTGTAATTCTCGTACTCGTTGTGGATTTATTCAAGTACTATTCATCTATGATTGTTTCCATTACCATTGTCATGATGTTGATTGCCTCCATGTCTAAGTAGATCTCTAGTTCTTGGGGAGATGGAGAAACCCTAGCATATGATTGAGATGAGATAGAGATTATTATGTTATACATCATTATGTGTATGTGTTAATTGTCTTCATCCTGATATTGGGAGTTGTGCACCTCCTTAATATTTGCCTCCTATGGGGACTCGATGAAGGGGATTACTTGTTGGTAGACGGAGGGATGATAGCACTTATTGTGACTATAAAGTTGTTGTCATTCCTTACGTGCTAACTTGGGGAATCAAAGAGAACTCATTAAGCCATGTCCATGCCACGGGAGAAATCCCTTAATAGCGGGATAATAGGATTAATGTTGTTTATTCGTCAGCTGTGGTTATGAAGGATGATGTGAGCAGCGGTTGCTGCCTATTTGTCCATATATGGAGTTCCTCCCACATACATACATATTATGATAATATTTGTTATGATAATCTTGATTGCTTAGTCTAAATTGCTAGCGGTGTATCTACCACTCCCCGAGAATGCCTTTTTCCCTATTGCAGTTCCAAAGTTCTATTACACACGCAATTCTTACTTTCTGCATTAAGTTTTGCTTTACTTTAAATTACCTTGTTCAACCAAATACCCAAAAACAACTCTACTTTTCTTGCATATTAAAGTTATTTCTTAAGTACTTCGTTTAGTTGTAGTTAAAAGCATCTTAGTCTTTCGCCTACTGCTCCTTGTGGGATCGATATCTTTATTTTGAAACTAGCTACAAATTATCTGTGCACTTGCAGTCATCACACCCTTGTCTGGTTTTCTCGCGAGAGAGAAGTCATCATATTAGCCAACCACTCCCTCGCCCTCCTCTCTTCCGAGCAGTGGATATGTTCTATGACCTCCTCATCCACTAGTGCGCACACTGACCTAGGCATGGTACAATCCAACAGTGCGTGACGCCATGAATTAGGAGCCCCACACAGTTGCCGTCGGTCATTGTCTACCATATGATGGTGGTGACGTATATCATTTGTCGGTATTGACTACTTGGCCAGCCTCCACAAGAACATCCGGACCTTTGATGGTACTCGAGTGTGCCAGAGAGCTGTCCACTCCTTCTCCATAGTAGCGACATCCGAGCTCACAGCCATGCCCTCTAGCCATGCCTCCCTCCTCGCCCTCGTTGAGACAAGCATCATGTATGTTGATCGCACCGTGAACATGCCCCAACGATCATAATGCCATGCCCAAAAGTCCTCATGTCGGCGAGTACTCAATGGTATCTGCAGGATTTCATCCACATCCATCAGCAAAAAATGATACCAAAGCACCCCCTCCTTCCATGTTGTCATGTTAGGGTCCAAAAGCTCAGTGACCCAGTCCAGTCGTGTTTTGTTACTCGGGGTAATGCACGCAATTGGCCTTAGCATGCAATCACGTGGTATCCACTGCTCCGTCCACAGATCAGTCGTTGCCCTGTTCCCTATCCTCTTCACCAACCCTTGTTTGAGAACTTGGAGACCCTCGTATTTGATCAACACATCCTTACCCCCTGCCGAAAGTAACTTCTCCAACCACCCCTGAATTCGACTCCAAATGTGGTCCTTATGTATTTGAAAGCCCCCATCTTTGAGTGTCCCCATCTGAGAGCATCCCCAAATATTTCTCATCTAGTTTCTCGCTATGTACATTGAGCGCCGCTTTGACACCCTCCTTCACACTTCCCGGGCATCCCTTGCTAAAGAAGATCGAGGACTTATCCCGTTAACACGCTGTCCTGAAGCCATACAGTAAAGATCCAACAGCTGCTGAACTCTCCCTGCACTCTCCGTATCCGCCTTAAATAGAAACAGGCTGTCATCGACAAAAAGGAGATGACTAACCACCGGAGCCGATGGTGCCACCATTAATCCATGGAGCTCTAATGATAAACTGTGGTGTTTTAAGAGGCACGAAAGGCCCTCTGCTGTTAGCAAGAAAAGATATGGCGATATCGGGTCCCCTTGATGGACCCCTCTGGACGGAAGGAACTGTGGAAGTCATCCTCCGTTAAACAACACCTGGAAAGAAACATTGGTGACTAGATGCATCACCATCCTCACCCATAGGCTGTGAAACCCAAGTTTGAGCATCACAGCCTCCAAATATCTCCACTCTAATCTGTCATACGCCTTTCGCATATCCAGCTTAAGTGCACAAAACCGATTCTTCTTTGCCTTGTTCCTCTTCATGAAATGCAAGCACTCATCAGTAGTAATAATATTGTTTGTAATCAGTCTCCCTAGGACAAAGGCAGATTGCTCCTCGGTAATTATATCAGGTAAACACACCTTCAATCTGTTAGCCACCGCCTTAGGTGTAATCTTGTAGATCACATTACAAAGGCTGATTGGTCTAAACTGACCCAACTCTTCAGGATTTGCCACCTTGGGGATTAGCACCAGAAAGGTTTGGTTAATGTCAAACATATCATCCTTCCCCTCCAGCACTCTCAAAACAGCCAGAGTCACCTCCTCACCACACATCTCCCAATGAGTTTGGAAAAATTGTGTTGGGAAACCGTCTGACCCAGGGGCCTTTGTTGGGAACATTTGGAAAAGCGATGTCTTCACCTCCTCCGCCCCAATGGGTCTCAGTAATTGATCATTCATCTCCGGTGTTACTTTGTGTGGTATCACATCAATGACCTCACCCATGTTAGCAACCCCTTCCGATGTATAAAGTTGTTCCTAAAAATCCCGCGTCATGGACGCCATTTCTTGCTTCTCTTCAGTCGTCGTTCCATCTGGCTGCACGAGCCGATATATTTTGTTGCGCTTCTTTCTCTAGCTTGCACGAAGGTGGAAAAACCGAGTGTTCCTGTCCCCCTCTGCTAGCCACTGAACCCACAATCGTTGGCGCCACATTGCATCCTCTCTACCGTAAGTTCTGTTAGACGGTGGACGATCGTAGTCTCCTCGTCAGAAGCCTGACCTAGCGTGGCCCTCCCTGAGTTCCGATAGCCTATACTGCAGCTCCCCTGGATGCTCCCAAAGGTAGTTCGGCCCCAACTGCCCAAAGAGCCCAACACCCTTATCAATTTGTCTTTCCACTAGGTCATCGTAGTCGCCTTCCCTTCCGATCTCTAGGCCTCGTCAAGAAACGGCTTGAAGTCGTCATGCCTTTCCCACATCACCTCATAGCGGAAGATTTTGTCCTCCATACGTCGGCGTTGGTTCATGGTCTCTCTCCACCTGAGAAGAATGGGTCCGTGATCGGAGGTAACCCCTGTCAAGTGTGTCACCGATGCGAGGGGGAACCTCACTCTCTAGGGCACAGTCGCTAGAGCTCTGTCTAGGCGAACTCTACATGACGCCCCTCCAGCAACTCGCTTTTCAAAAGTCCAACTTCTTCCTTCGTAGCCTAGATCAGCTAGCTCGCAAACATCAATTGCATCGCGGAATCCTTACATCTGGGCAAAGTTCCTCTCTGTAGTTCCCTCATGCTCATGCTGATACAACACCTCATTAAACTCTCTGATGCACACCCATGGCAATGGATTCGAAGACTTTATATGTTTCAGCACATCCCAGGTCTTGAAACACAGTGGTACCTGGGCCTCTCCATACACACATGTCAGCCTCCAAGGCTCACAATCCACCTCCATAATCATTGCATCTAGATGATACTGCAAATACGGAAAAATTTCAACTTTTATTTCATTAGTCCAGTACATGACAATGCCTCCACTCCTACCAGAACTACTAATAGCAAAGGAATGATCAAAACCTAGCGTACGAGCTAGTCCCTCCACTCGGGCTTTGTGTATCTGAGTTTCCAACACACAAAGCACAGTAGGTTTGAACCGTCTTGTGAGATCTCGAAGCTCTCTCACTGTCGTGTCTCGCCCCAACCCACGATAGTTATAGCTCATGCAACTCATTGGGCTTGGCGGTGCTCTTGCCCGGAGCCCGCCTTTTTAGTGTTTATGTTGCTCCTTCTCGGCCTCTTTGGATTAGGTTTAACTGGTGAGGCCGCCCCGGCCTTGCTGGTGTCCACATCTGCTTCCATGACCATATCTAGGTTCTTCCTTGCGCCCGGAGTAGATGCCTTAGCCACATCCACCTTGCCGTCAATAAGCTCCATCAAATTCGGCACCTCTTTCTGAGTGCCCGTCTTTGCCGCCGGCGGTGATTCACCTGGCGGATGTTTGCGGTACAATGGCTTAGTGCCCTCACCACCACCACCACCACCACTCCCATCCCTTGGCCTGCCTCACACCCTAGAGGTTTGGGGATGCTAGTCCTCCACGGGCGCGATCATCCACGCACCATACTGCTTGGCTGCCTCATCATGGACTCCATCTTAACACTCGAGCTCCCCATGCCCAAACAGCCCACACACATCACAGAACTTGGCCACCTTCTCATACATCACTTGGAAAACCATCTCAGGATTGCCCTCCGGATGCAGTCACACGCCCTCGTCAAAGGCTTTCGTACGTCGAGCTTGATACGAACTCGAACAAAGCTAGTGCCACTTGCACCCAAAGCGTACAAATCAACCCCCGGCACTTCACCGATCCTCGCTGCCATGTCCCGAACAATTGTCTCCTTCCGGAATAGCGGCGAAACCCCATGGATTTGTGCCCACACATGCAGGCAATTAAGCACCACTGAATTCGGATCTGCCACCCCGTCGTAGGGTTCAATCATCACCCCCATCTGCCAGAATATCCATGGCCCCTCCAATATCGCCCTATTCCAGCCCCCAGGCACGAGACCTGGAGCACAAATAGGTTATCCTCCACGGGATGGGTCGTCCACTGCCTTGCAAAGCCCCACGCTGCGTCCATCTTCTGGAAGAACGACTGGTTTCCGAAGTGTTTGGATGTGTTCACCTTCACCACCGCCATCCATCGAGCTTCCTCTCGAAGGGTTGTGAAATCCTCCCTCGGGGGTACCATGCTGTCGAGTTCCTCATCCTTGAGTACCAAGTTCTTCATCAGTTCCTGCAGATCCTTCGGCGCCCTTGGTGCCGACGACCCACTCTCTTTGGGAAACTTAGCCGCCATCAACTAGGGTTCCGTCTGCGATCCAGAGCCGCCCGTAGCCTCCTCCCAACCACCAGAACGCGCCCGCCAAGGCCGGGAAACCGCGTAGGATAGTCCCTTGATCAGCCCGAACGAATCAAACGAGAGGGGAAGGATCGGAGATGGGCGGAGCCTGTGAAAGTTCCTCACGACGCCGTGATCGCCAGCGGAGTTAGAAACCCTAGTTTCCTAGGCGGCGGAATATATGGGACCTCGGTATGCAGCGCTCTTATTCGCGCTCCTTAAGTAGGTGTCGTTGTCTTGCACGTCTCCATCACCTTGGTCTTGAGCCGAGCTGCCTCCTGGGCCTTGGGCCTGGTATCCTTAGTGGTCCGGGTCGTGACAATCCACACATCTCTTTAATTCTTTTTAACACCTGCTAATAATGTGCTGTGTATATCTCTTATGTCCCTTTTTCAAAGTTACTTATTGATTTAGAATATCCGTTATGTCTGATATTTTAGAGAGTAGAAACAACTACCGAACTATAATTGTGTCTGCCATGGTTAATTAAAGTCTCGTTGTTTTCTCTCAAACATTATATTAGGATCCTTCTTCGCACAAGTGTAATTAGAATTAAAAGCAGGCTTTAACCCTAGGGACCTCAACTCTCAACTTCTCCTCTCAGCTCTTCTCTACACACAATCTCCTAGAATCAACACTTCTCTGTCAACTGTCGAAATGAGTAATCCAACAAATATTTTGCGTTTTGCTATCCTTCGATTCGTGCTTGAATTCCTGTCAAATTATAGTTTCCCCGTTACTAAGATCCAAAGAGGCCCTATTAATTCATTCGCAAAAAGAGGCCCTATTAATTGGACGCAACTTTGAAACTTACGAAGTATACAAGCACAATCGCCACTAAAAAAAAGGCAACACGCACGGACAATGGATCTGGTATCGTTAGAAATAATTGTGCTAATACCACTTGCCCAGGTGTGATTTTAGATTTTCTTAAATCTTTAAATCGATGTGTATGGAATTCCAAATATGATGCAGCTCATGTTGATGGCTGCTCATATATGAGTGGCAAGAGGAGTGAGAGTTAAACTTTAGTTTCACATGAAAAGTTAGAAAAAAGTTACACCAGTGGATGAGACACACCCCGGGCAAGCAAGGCCATGGCCCTGGGTGTGAGCAGGACATGCAAGCTTGATTAGGTGTCCTATAAAGCTCTTGTAGCTACAGCCTACTGAAGATGGCCCGGGGCGTCATCTCATCCTGGCTCCGCTGCTGAGTGTCTGAGTTACATCATCTTATAAGGTGTAGCGTCTCACCATTTTATAAGTGAGTGAGAAGAGAAGTGCTCCGATGCTCGTCCGTCCGCCCGCGACGCGACGTACGTTGTGTCCTATACGTGATTTTCTGAGCTGCTCTGTATAAGCACGCACGTCTTCATCACGCAATACAAAGAAATCAATGTAGGATTTTGCCAGTCTATCTGCTTGCACCACCATCAATTTAGGGTTTTGTCAGCCTCTCTGCTTGCACCACCATCGTAGTCTACTTCATCCCATACGCCGGCGTGCACCGATGAACAGGAGAGTAGGTCTCCGAAATTATTCGCCTTTACGATCCTATACGTGAGGGCGAATAAGATTTTTGGTTACGATCCTATACGTGAGGGCGAATAAGATTTTTGGAAAACGCTACGCGTGACTAGTCAGGTTCGTCATCTCAGCGTGTCGTCCCTGTCAAGCCAAAACTCGTGTGTGTCTTCTTCAACTAGTCTTTGTACCTCTGCACCAGCGGCTTCTCCCGTGTTCTTTGACTAGTCTTTGTAGAAGACTAGTCTTTGTAGCTCTGCACCAACGGCTTCTCCATCTAATAATCAATACACACACTCCATCTATAAATCAATACATACACTCCATCTACTGCTACTGTTCATTTTACATGATCATAGCTGGTTTAGTCATGATTTATATTCTAGAATTAATTGTAGAAATTATGCCTAATAATCCAACAGGTATGACCTCGACTCTTCCAACTAATAAGGTTCGCTTTCACTCAAATAGCATCACTAGTTCGTCACCACCACAACCATCTACACAGACCTACAGTTACTACATACTCATATAAAGTTGGACCAACACTGGACGATTATATGTTACAAAATGATAAGTCAGAAAGTCTGCTCCAAGCTGAAAGACGCAACAGGTGATCTCCATTCCCTTGAATGGCGCTGAAACTGGGTCGTTCATCTCTTCTGATAGACCATGTCGGGCTGCATTGGTCTGAACAAGAAACCCAAATATCACCAGAAGTCTAAAGTTTCCAAAGTACAGTCATATATATAGAGAGAGAGGTTCAGGTTTTACCAGTCTGGAGGGGAACTAATCCCAGTAACGATGTTCATCGAAGATCATAAAACTGCTATTCCACGAGTTGTGCTCGGGGTATGCACTGATAATCGGAGGATGGATGCCAGTCACTGTTAGATGCCCTGAATTCTTTCTCAGGCTCCACCTCGGCAAATGTCACACGCTTGCTGCTCTTCTTCGGTTCAGGTTCATTTGAATCTTTGAGTGGCTCAGATCCTTTTGGGTCTTTCAGTGACTTCTTCAGCTCTTTCCAATCTTTCAGTGACTTCTTCACTTCTTTAGAATCTTTAAGAGCCTTCTTCTGTTCTGGTGAGTCCTTTGGTACCTTCTTCTGTTCTTTCGAATCCTTCACCGGCTTTGAATCCTTTGGTGGCTTTGAGTCTTTTGCATCTTTCGATGCCTTTGGCTCTTTCGACTCCTTTGACGATTTCGATTCTTTAAAACCTTTCCACAGTTTTCCAGACTGTTTAGATGACTTGCCAGCCTACAACACATCGTACAAGAAATCAGAACAACAATAGCCAGCCTGCAATATTGAAAGAGCAACTAGTGCACTGTTCAAACAAAACATTCAGATTTGAGGAAAATAACACTGCATAACAAGCAACTTAAATGATTGATCAGTTAGCTAACAGCACACATAAAAAACCATCAAGATGTAGCCTTACAACAAAGCATATTCAAATATCATTCAAATACGGATGAGGTGAAGGCCACTAGTTGCGACCCTGGTGACATATAAAATCAGGCAGTAAGTTAGATTTTGTGCAGTTTGAGTTGCAAATATGATCTAATCTTTATGTATATTTCAATATCTACTTCAGCTTCATTATTTATAATCCTCGAGAGAATTTCAGATTGTCATTTTAAAACAAAAGGAGTCAGTGATTGGCCTCACAAATGACCAAGGTGAAATTTTTTTGGAACCAGTAGAGCTATCTCAGACATGAAATGGCATTGAGCTAGTGCCTGTAGCAGTAGCATATACAACTGCGTATAGGTCCACGTACCTTGTCTGTCAGTTTCTTCAGTGCTTCGGGTCCATTTTCTTCAATGTACTTATTAAGTGCTGTGAGGAAGTCATCTGGTTTACCAAAAAGGCCCTTTTTCTGAGGGACATACCAAACGTTGACCATCTGGTTCTTAACAAACACAGGCCTCACATATTTTTGGTACACATAGGCTGCACCACTGAAGTATGGCAAGACAAGCCAGGAAATGAAGATCAATTTCATAGAGGACCAAAAAGGAAGCCTGTAAAAATCAAATATGTCAAGACAGGGATTTTAGAGTCAGTTAAAATTTGTGCAAGCTAAAAAAAGATTTCGAGTAAAAATGAGTTAGAAGGTTCAGTCAAAATTAGCAAATAACACTTTATTCTTTATATCATATTGGACAATCAAAGTTGAATTGTTCCAAACCATGCAAGTTAGACCAGAGGTATCAAAATTTTCAGACAGCATGAACACAAAACTGTCAAACATCACTTCCCGTGTGATGAAAGTAAATAAGCTAGCCAGTAATATGCAATATGGTTTGAACTATAGTTTTTTTTTTAAGGAACTCGTACAGTTAGTTATTTTACTTTTGTAGTGATTAATTATCAGTTTAATACAAGGCATGAAAACCCCTGATGTATGGTGAACACACGATTTCTTTGCCCTGAAGTGGAATGCTCATCTTACAAACTAAACAAAGCACCAAAATCTTGCTCCAACGACTGGCATGCAAATAATGTAGAATAGGATACTTAGGTTGTTTGACATCACCAAAAAGCATTGAAAATACAGTAGCACCTACCACTCAATAATTGATGCGAATGTAAGCTCGAACAATGTTATTAATGAGTATAACACCCAATATGTGAGCCATTGCTGATCATCCACAGGGGATTTGGTTTCAATTGCCCTAACTGAAGCATACCTGTAATAGCACTAAATTATATTTGTGCTTACTATTATCAAACAAGATAAATAAGAAATGAACTTTTAGGAACAAATAAAAAAGGACAGGCAACTCACAAAGGATAAGCTAGTGCCATCAAAGGCCTGCAAGACCGAGGTAATACAGGATTAACATACAGAAAAGGAAAATAAATAAATATATATAGAGAGAGAGAGACTTTATTAAAAAAAATACGCCTAACACCCTATAAGCAAGCTAAGGACTTAAAAAGGATGGAACTCTACATTCATAAATAAATAAAAATCAATTTGACAACCAGTGTTTCCAGTCTACCTGCATCAAACCAGAACGTGTAAAAGCCAGTAATCTCTACCAAAATTGGCAGCAGTAGAAAATATGTACATGCTAGATCACATGATAACGAAATGAATAACTTGCTATTCACATCCCAGATCATAAGCACTGTTCTTCAAATGAAACTGATAAATTTCTGTTCAATTGCTTTCACAGTACATGGGAGTACGATAAAAGAAAAGTTAACATTGTCTACTCTAACATATCAAACTAATACACTATATCATAATGAATGTGACATTTGCTCCATGAACCAGTGTGCTTTGCTACGACACACATGCCCTTGCACTAAAAAAATACAGTGTCTGTTAAAAAACACTTCACGGTGACAGTCATTTTCCAAAATAAAAATCTGACCATACCACATGAATCACGATCTACTAAATCATGCAGAGCCATTATTCAGCACGTGGCCTAGACTATTACATACTAGTACAAAGGAATCAGACTGTGAAACAGATGACAAAAAGGATAGACCAGACAGACAAAGAAAAACTGATCTTCAAAGTGAGAACGGCGCGACCAAACCTACCAAACCTACAATTGCACGCACTAGCATAACTACAAATCCAAAAGCAAAACCTTATGTAAAGGACAGAGAAAAGACAGGATTCCGCTGAAAGTGACGAGACTCTGCAGCTTACTTGCACATTCAAACTTAAGACTTGGCGGTGCACATTACAGTTAAGTCCAAAGCATGCCATCTTAGATGAACTTTTTGTTTTTCACAAGTACTCGTTAGCATCAAGAAAATGTGCAGAATGTATCAACACAGATGTTCTTGCAATCATGAGATCAAGTGAAATTTCAGGCCCAAAAGAAAGAAAAAAAATCAGTAACTAAATCTTTCTTATGCCCCAAAGGGATGAGCACTCTACAGTCCTAACAGACTCAAGAAGACGAAACGAAATCGCCAACACATCGCATGATTACCATTTATCGACAAGCCATTGGTGCCTGTGCCATTTTAGGAGCGAGGAAAAGAACAGCGGGAGGAGCCGAAAACAGTAACTAAATAAAATCAAGAAGAATGGCGAACGGAAGAGGGGAAACACTGATCCTGCAAGAACATCGAAGTTCTTGGCAAGAACCTTGAGCAAAGATCCGGAGCCCATGCCTAACCCTCTCCCCTCGAATCGGCGCTTCGAAGTCCTGGAAGTTTGGAGCTGTCTCCGCAGGAGAAGATGAAGGAGATAGCAATGGCTGCTCTCTAGGGTTCTTCGAGCCTAAATTTTTTTTCCCTATTCTTCGCAGCCTTTGGTGCTTTTGGGGTCTCGAGGAGAGCAAAAACTGGAGAGGAAAGAAAGCGTGCTAGTGGTGGTGGAGAAGACGAGACGTAAACGGAGACGGAGACGAGACCGGCTTGGAAATGACGAAACGGCGCAGAGCATATCCGCGTAGGCACGCGTACAGAGGAGTGTTTATGCAGGTAAACCCCTGGAATTGTGCATGGATTCGTTCGAGTGCTGGAGAATCGCTCGTCAAATTTACTTTCATAGGACACAAAAGCAAAAGTCGTAATTCCACGCTAGTTGAGGGGTACAGTCATGAAAAGAAGATACAGAGAGGCAGGCCATAATTGCACGGCTTCGGTTTCCTTTGCCCTCCAGCCTCCAGGCCAAGATACACTCGCCGCCAAGGGGCTCCATGCTGGGGGCAACTCAGCCGCCGAATAATCCTCCAGTTTATGCTTCCGGGGTACAATGCTCATCGACCGTAATTTTGTTTCTACACTGCAAAATTATACTACTTCCTCCTATCCATATTAGTTGACTCGAATTTGTCTAGATTTGAATGTATCTAATATGTTTTAGTATTAAATACATCTGAATCTAAAAAATTCCAAGTCAATGAATATAGGTCGGCGGAATACTACACTACGGATATTGTCTTATTTGCTGGGTTATTATATGGCATTTTGGTGATTATTATAGCCATAATTTAGGAATCGCCATAAAGATTTGGGCATCCTGGATTGGTACTTTTATCACAAAATCCCGGTGATGATTTGTGTCAATTAATGTCCCGCTTTTACTATTTTTCCTTTTCTGGGGTTGATCATCCTCTCGTGGAGCATCTCTAACTGAAGGACAAAAATTTAAAGAACTAAACTGCAGACAAAAAGTTTGACAAAAAATTTAAGTCCTCTAAACACTGGCCATGAGATTGGAACCCTAAAATTTTTAAGGACTAAATATCTTAACATAATTTTCGAAACATCTCAAACAAACAAAGTTCAAACATGCATAAATATTACCCCAAAAACATCAGATCAAGAGCACAACATAGCATGTTTATGTTGTCGATGCCACCACCATCTCGGCCACTAGTCTCTCAAGCCGAGATCTTCGCACGAGCGATCTCCCAATATGCTCTAGCTTTATCATCCAAGGAGCTTCGGTTCATGAATATGATAGTGTGGCCGGCATCCTCCCTCTCCTTGGCCAACTTCTCCACCTCAGGTGCAATCTTTTGCTCTCCTATCTTCTTCTCCTTCACCATTCTTTCTTCTTCTAGTGACATACTTCGTTCCTCCACCCCCAACTTGGACTGCCACTTCTCGTCCTCAAGAACTTTGAGCTCCCTCCACCTAGCCGCCTTGTCCTCTTTGCGTTCGGCGGCCAATGCTTTCTTGGTCTCAGTGATAGCATTGAACTCTTCCTTGTAGGCGTCAACACCTCCCACTTTCTTTTTCTCTTTTGCTATCTTGGCACCCTACGAGGTCTTGTTAATCATCATCAATGTCAATGGTCGTGCTAATCCTTGCCCTCTTTGGTGTGGTATTATAGTTTCTTCTAAGCCACTTCTCATTGCCCTCTAGTTCCTTATAGCAATGAAACAACGCAAAGGGTTTGTTCCCACCTTTCTTGTTGTACACATCTTGTTGGATAGGTCCATATTGGGTGATTGGCACCCCGCTCGGTGGTGCATTGGTCACCGACTCAACGGCGCTGGCCCATCGGTTGCATTGCTCAAGGATTTGCGCCCCAATGATAACTAAGAGAGCCTTGGGTTCGGTATGATAGAATCTTGACCGTCTTGAGGTAGTGCTCCTCAATTCTTTGCCAAAACTTGTCCTTGCATTGATCTGTGCCAACCGATGCATCAAGCGAGATATACATCCAAGCATGGGACAATGCAGCATCTTCTTCTTTGCTATAGTTGGCGGACCTCTTGCCCTTTGCCTTGCCCTTGCTGCCCTTGCCTTTTGGCGCCTCCACCTCGGTCACCTCTTCCTCGGCCTCTTCTTCCTCGGTCACCACTTCCTCAGTCTCCTCTTCCTCGTCGTAGGCGTCGACGAAGTGGAGGTCGTCGAGCCCTTGAGCATGTGAACAATCCAACTGGGACATGAATTCGGCGACCCCAATCTCAGTCGCACTTGCTTGAGACTCGGGCATTTCATCGATCACCTCGTGGGCGGTGACTCGGGGACGAGCTGTGACGGCCGTCGTGGAATAGGGAGAAGTCATGGTCGTTGAGGACGTCGGCAACGGCTTGGCCTTGCATGTAGGTATCGAGGACAATGTCACCGTGGCCTTCCTCTTCTTCTTCTCTGTCACCGACTATGAGTAGGCTTGCATCACCACCGTCGGATTCCGCGACCGCGGGTCGCTCAGCACCGGCGCAAGGGGCGGCTTGCCCACCGTTGTTGACTTGCCGGTGCCCTTGGTGGACGTTACCGCCGCACGCACCGCGCCGGTGTTGCCCAACCGCTTTCGCGACATCGAAGGCGTCGCGGGGGCCGAATCGGGAGGCGCTGCGTCAGCGGAAAACTCTAGCGGGCATGCGGGGTCGAGTTCCGGTGCCATTTCGGCAGGAGGAGGGGAGGACGGTGGCGCTGGCGACGACTGATGGCGAATTTGGGCGGGAGGGTCGGCCACTCGGCGAGAGACCATAATTATTGTCACCGAGGTGGGCGGGGAGAAAATATGAGAGATGGACATCGACTTTTAGGAGCGTTCTCTCATTTTTTAGTACTCTAACCGTTTTTGCGAATTCGTCTAGAGGCGCTTACAACCGTTAGTGGTCTATCTTTTCTCCTCTGAAGACTTTTACTACTTCGGTTAGAGATGCTCTAATGTATCCGATTCTCCTTTCAGTTATAACAAATACATGTCCACCTCAATCACATATGACTTGACATGTATACATGACTACTCTCTCTGTCCATAAATAAATAGATATATAATAAATTTTTTGAAATAGATTAGACACGTAATTTAAGAATAATTTTGATCATTAATTTTGGTCAACAAATTATGCATAATATGTCATAAAAATTATACCATCAGATTAATGTTTAAAAAAGTTTCCAACGATATATTTTTTGTAACATATAATACATATTTTATTGATAAAAATTAGCGGTCAAAGATTTTCTTAAACTACATATGTGTCTAATATATTATTACGAGGAGGAAGTATTTGATTCTCCTTTCCGCTACGACAAACACGAGTCCACACCGACTACTCTCTTGATCCACAACTAACTAGATATAATAGAAATTTTAAAACAATTATAGAGTGGAGTATAAAATGCATTGGAAGGGTGCAAACACCGTCTCTCGCCTCTTCAATTCGCCCACCTCCAATAAGCTAAGCCCACGTAGAAAACGAGAAGAGAATGTGCTGAATGTTATTGGGATTGATTCTCGTGTGATACTCGAGCAAGGGAAATCAACCTATACTAATTTAAAGTGCATTGGAAAATAGAAATACATTTTTTATGGATAAATTATAAAAGCTAAACATCCACTCATTTTGTGGATGGAGGGAGTAGTTTATAATCAGAGAAAGTAGAAAGATGGAGATAAGAAATAAGTTTGTGAATTCCACCAAACCCATACTAAACGCTTATGTTCGTAAATGCGTGCAACCAAATCTGAGCATTGGTGGGCATGTTGCCACCTACCCAGAGTTGGCTCTTTAATTTTGAGTTTAATGTTGTGGTGTACTATGGTAATAATATTGGTCAGTTAAACCACATTCAAATTCTCTATGCTCGTTGATTGTCTGCTTTTGACATAGGCTAGAAATACATTTTCGACCGGAGTCGGATTCTAACGAAGACCATCTTTTGAACTAGTGTGCCTCAAAGTGTATTTTTAAAGTAACCGTCTCTAATGTGTGTAAACCATTTTAAATAGTAGCATGCTAATTCGAACTCGATCATAGCTGATATGACACATAATCATGATTCAACAACCAGATAGACAGATTAACTCAAACTTAATTATAGCAGTCAGTCAAAAAAAGACCATTATATTCACAATTAACATTATCCCAATAGTTGGGGAAATTCATACATATTTAGCCATTACTTTATGGCAGTGCAAACTATGTGTAGTTCATACATAGAAGAAGTATAATTAGTACTCGAGTAATTATGGGCCGCCCGATGAAAGTTTCTGAACCAGAACATATGCCTCTTTATTATTTATTTTATCAAAGCAAAAAAGTACAATACTATCCTGCTTTAAGTTGAAGCTTCTCATAAGCTTCTCCCATCCAATCGTCAAGATTGCATTTGACCGACCAGCTCCCATCTTTATTGTAACCATCTTTGACTCCTTGCTCTTTATTTCCCAAACATGCACATCAATTGGTTCATCAAGGCGATTCTTTAGATATTTTCTTGTGAATTTAGCTCCAAATGTCTATGCAAGTACAAAGAGTTGAAGAATTATATGCTTTGATTACTGAAAGTATTTAAATATCACATGGTAGCTTGTTGATCACGTGTTCAAGAATATATCATCTTACCAGCATGCACTTTTTTCCATGACAGATGAATAGGGCAACCTGTAGACGTAGTACTTGATTTTTGGTGGAAATTCGGGTTCACACTAGACTAAAAGGAAGTCCACGTGAATTTTTTTAGATACATGTCGTTTCCAAAAAGACTCTTCTTATAAAAATCAGTGTTCCCCTTGTGTTGAGGCCCTAATGCAAAACACATACAAATTTCAATACGGTGGAATAATATTCCTGTGTATATAGTCCAAGCACATACATATTTAAAACAGATGACTAAAATTTTAATGTTTTTTGATACCTCTAAGCTCAAGCCTCTCATTGGGCTCTTCTGATGACTGGAATTCAAAACTGTCAGAGCTAATGGGGACACTGTCATCGCTACAGAGCACTATTGCAAGATCACTGCAGGTTCTCATATGTTAAATAGATACAAACATTGGGCATTTTAATAGAATCAAATATAATAACGATTAGATTGTAAATAGAAATACAGTTCTTGTTATCGTACATTAATACAAAGTATACACATCCAAAGAATTTGAAATTCATCGAATAAACAAGATGCAAGCAGACTAATGAAGTGACAATTAAATCCATATTGCTAGAAGGGCAACTGACAATGAGGAATCAATAAAGAGTTGTAGATTTTGAGATGTATAAAAGGGGAAATGAGGTGGAATATATAGAGGTAGGTTGGGGGAGGCTCTCCTAACACCGATGTCGTATCTCTGCATCTCGAAAACCTTGAACACTAAATTCGACAAGAAAAATGGCAAATTCCATGCCAAAATTCCTAAATCGAAGCTCTACATTAGGGTTTTGGGGGTTTGGCTTTCACACATACCTACCTGGATGATGAAGGGGTCCTCGGAGGCAAGGGAGAGCGTCCGCACCGCAGGGGACAGGAGGCGGTGGGGAGGAGAGGCAGGGGACTGGAGGCGGCGGTGGATAGTGGGGGTCAAGCAGTACTAACCTCAGCGGGCGGGGAACGAATAATGTGGCATAGATCTCAAATATTTGTCTTAATATTTTCAGATCTTTGCCACCAAGTACTACCCTCAGACGGCTACGAATGGAAAACGTCTCTAAAAAATCCGAATTCATATTTTTCCGCCCAATACTTCCCTCAGGCGAGTAGAAATTACAACCGTCTCGAATTTTTAAAGGGCAACTTTGTTCGTTTGATTTATACGTTATATTTACACAAAGGAACTAACTAAGGGAGAGAGAAGAGGAACTTTATATATAGATCGAAAGATTTGGAAAATGAGACCGGCCACCTAGAGCATTTATCATATAGAGTTAAACGGCTAATTAGGATGAATTTTGTCCAAAACATAGTGATGAAACTAGCCAAAGATGGTTCAAACAATAATCCAACAAACAATATTATTAAGGTCACACGAGCAAATCATTGATGATGTCCATGACGAACATCATATGAAGGTCCTGCGCGTGATGGTCAACCTCACAGTGATGAGTATGGCTTGACCAATCCGGAGATGCTTGGTTTGGAGGAAGTTAGTCCACCTGTTAGTGGTGAAGGAGATGCGGCCGTCAAAATCCGTCTTGTACTCGATGGTGTTGATGCCACCTCGTGCTCCAACGCGTAGTCCAACCAAGCCATCTTCAGGGATAGGAAGATGATAAAACATGTCCTTAGGTAATTTCTATGATGAAAAGGCAAGATGACTCAATGTTACATGCGACCATTATCACAAGTAATATATATATAGTAGATCGATATGTATAGCTTCGTTGACATGATATACTTACCATAAGGCGCCTCTCGACATTCGTCTTCATCAAGCGGGTGACAAATGGCAACCTAATGATGGAATTACTTGGAGGGATGATTCGTTGGAGGTTATCATTCTCACCGTCGGTAAGTTTGCATCTCTAGGAAATAATTGGAGATAACTACTCTATAGGCGGTTCCTCAGCTTCTTCCTCATCTTCTTTGTCTTCACCGGTATTGTTTAGATAGATGACAGTTATCCTAGGTTTGCCTCCTTGCAAGGAAAAGCACACCAACTGACCATCTCCGATGAGATGGTTATCGACAATGAACTGGCGCCACCCTCCACCTCCCAATCGAGTCCTAGATGGCCCTTTTTGTACTTCAACCGTGTATCTCCGCCCACAAGCTTGGAATTGCACCATATATCCTGTGAGTTCATTGAAATGTTCCCTTGCATTGCATGGGACAATCTGTGCACCAAAAGCACACACAAAATTAACGATTTTAATATGTTGACAGGTACGAGATGAATTTAAATTGTATGAGTGTCGGAGAATATACCATTGATTTCTTAAAATAACCAGGTACGAGATAAACAATGAACTATGAGTTAGTGGACAAGATTCTTTCCTTGCAATGAGTCTTGCAAAGATGGCACGTTGCCATATATATTGTCGCGGGGGAGGGGGTCGGCGTCGTCATTGCGGGCGTCGTCGTCGAGCCAGGCGGCGTCGATGCGTGGCGATCGATCTGGAAGGGGGAGCTGGATCTGGAAGAGAGGAAGCCTGTCAACACCCAGATTTTTAATCCCAGATGCCCGTTATGTCATACCTCGCAATCCCAGGATTACCATTTTTGCGAGACATAACGGATTGGATATCATAGTACATCATCCATTACAAACCGTACATAAGGTTTTACACCAATAAGGATCTCATGATCCAGTCTTTAATACAACAAGCAGCGGAAATAAACGATAGCGTAGCGGTGGGGTCCATCTTCAGGGGCACAGGCAATGCTGACGAAGGCAAATAGTCCTAGTTATCATAGCCATCCTGCTGACCATCATCTTGATAATCTCCTTCATAGTCTGGCCATGATAATAGCCAGGGACAAAAGCCATGAGTACTCTTTAAGTACTCGCAAACTACTACTAGCAAGGGTTATGATTCCAAGTTAAAGTACTGAATTGAAAGAATAACTATCAAGTTAAGTTTGAAACCTAAGCTGAGTTCTGAAACAAGAAAAGATAAAATAAAAGTCTAGAATCACTTAAGTTGGGAAGCTAATTTCATCTACATAACCCTGTTGTGGTCAAGTCAGGGTTCATCATTCATTTCAAGGTATTTAGAAAACATCTGACAACGAAACAGTATGGCCATTCCAATTGTCCATAACCGCGAACGCGGCTATTCGAATAGTTTGACACTCTGCAGAGGTGGTACACTTTCACCACAAGATTCGATACATCTGTCAGGGATAAACCTAAATCATCATACTTAGTATGCAGATAATCAAACATAACCTTCCCTTTACACACCCTAGTACAAGCACCTCTCCTATGAGCATGGCCTCCCAACCATGACCATCAGTCATCTTGGACACTGCATAGGTGGACAATATTGAGAGGTAGCCTCAGCTCAAACCTCTCCCGCGAGGGAACTAATACTAATGCATATAAATTTCCAGCTAAGCCTTACCCAATTCAGGTATGTACGGTAAATTTGGAATGGTATCGCATCCGAATCCAACCATCAGTTTTATAACAAGGGTTAAGGCTCATGCCTCATCATTTTCATCATCATAAACCAATTGTGTTTCTCAACACATGTTAAAACATCTCAATAGAATGACTCATCATTCCAAGGTTTTCATAACTCCTTTTCACCAAGTGTTCCCATCTAAATTGACTCAAGTTTGATCTAGTCTAAAACACTAGGTTAAGAGTGTTCACTAAGGTAGAAAGGTGGGATCAATCTCATGTCATAGCATGACATCTAAGGGTTTATAATTAGGTTAAGTTTTATACTCTTTATGCTACCTTCAAAATTAATTAAAGAACTTTGTGTAAACTAAGGGGGTGTGATCAAAGTATGCTTAAGGCATCTTTACTAAACTATCTAGTTTTATTCTAGCTTGCTACACTAGCTTACTAAAGCATGTTTGCAAGGGTTAGCTTGCCACTAATAGCTTGCTACAATAGCTTGCCTTGGTTGGTGCAGTGGTTGAAGTTTTCTTCTTCTTCTTCTTCTTGGTAGAACTCCTCCTCCTCGAAGGCTTGGTCGGTACTAGCGTCTAGAAATACATAGGGAGGGCACAATCACCAAACAATACTTAACTTAGGCTAAGTAGTAGTCTAAACCACATAATTGATGATCTAATATCATCCCAAACATCATAAGTTTTAATTCAATAGTTTCAACCTTTTTATTTTGGAAAAGTAATTTCTACTCATTGAAAAATTAACTACAATTTAATATTCACCACTAAAACATGGGATCATGTGGACACATGTCCTCACCACATATTCTAACATGTGGTAATGAGATTTAAAGGTTGGATCAATATTACTTTGGTTTAAGTTCATTATTTAATGATTTAAAGTGACTAGAAATGCCTATATAGCATTATTTTGGTACTAGTCCAAAGTCACTGTCTGTAACCTTTAATATTATTACATATTTGGATAGATATGATGAAATGTGATTTTTGAGAGTTGGAATCAACTCAAAAGCTAACTTGGTTGATTTTATAAAAATGTTTCAAGTTGCAAAAGCTTATGTCTTCTTATTTTTATTAGGAGAAATCTATAACTCTAAATGAATTAAATCCAACGGGCTTGGATAGAGCATTTCAATACCTTCCAGACAAAATTAGTTTCATGCAATTTGGATTTGTCAAACTCACAGAATTGAATTTTGAAACACTGGATAGAAACTCTATTCTAACTAAAAAGAAAAATCCTAATTTGAATCTACGGGCTTGCGCGGGAAAGGAAATGGGCCGGCACAGTGGCGCTGCGCGGCACAGGGCTCAGCTGACGGGGGGTCCCGCTGGTCAGCGGCACTTAAAACGCGAAGCGGTACGCGCGCTGTGGGCCGTGCGATTAGAGGCTAGATCTACGGCTGAGGGTCGTCGTCGACGACGGACGGGTCGCCGGCGAGCTCTAACCCTAGCGGCTCGGTGGGGGTCTACTGGGGGCGTACCAGGGCTCCAGCAGGGTCGGCGATGCGGGCGAACAAAGTGGAAGACGACGGCGAGGCGAGGCGTGGTCGCGGCGGAGCTTGGGGTGGCCGGAATCAACGGCACCCTTCTTCTCCAGAGGCGGCGGCTCCGGCTCCAATTCCGGCGAGCTGCTGCTCCACTTGCTCCGGCGAGAGGTGGGTGAGGTTCAGAGAGGTGAGGGGAGTGGAATGGTGTGAGTCTTTGGTGCTGGGGAGGGCTCCTTTTATAGGCTCGACGGTGAGACCGAGCGGGATGGGCGGTCGACGGTGGCGACATGGCTACGGCGAGCTAGCGGCATGGCTGGGGATGGCGATCGATGGGCGGTCCCCTGGCGGTGCTCTAGCGCTTCAATGCGGCCGTAGGGACGGTGGTATGCGGTCGGGGTGAGGTGGCGCTCTGAGAGGCAGAGGCGGCGGTGTCCACGGCGAGCGGTGGCTGTGGGGCTTTGGGCGGCGAACGGGGGTGTCTGGGGTGTTCTCCAGGTCGAGGTGGAGCGGTGGGCACGGGCTGGTGTCGAGCAGCGGCTTGTGCACGCGGGGACAGGGCGCACTCTGCGGGCGGCGTCGGCATGGTCTGGTGGCACTGGGCGCGGCTTCTCCTCGGTGGTCCACGGCTGCTCTTGGCTCGGGCAAGGGACAGAGAGGGGCGGTGCGGCGTTGGCTACCTCCTAGACATGGCGAGGGAAGGGGGAGTGGTCTGTGCGACGGTTGCAAGGTTGGCCGGCCAGGGTGGTGCTCGGCATGGCTTGGCATGGCCACTAGGGCATAGGGGATGGGCTGCAATTGGCATTGTTTGATCAAAGGGGGACAGAGGGATTAAATGGAGATCAAATGGGGGCAAAACCCTGTTCAAAACAGTGAGCTAGGATTAGAGTTAGGATTCTGCCTGCCAAGTGTTTGATAAAATGGCCGCAAGAGAAAAAGTTTTGAATTTTGAGTTCAAAATTTTTGGGTGATCTCCACTATTGCTTGGTAGTCTCTGGTTGCAAGGGTTTTGAAAATGGAGCTCAAATACATGGTTTTTGAAATAGGGGTGATCTATGCACATGCATTAGATTCAATTTTAAACTGTCATTTAAAATAGTTTACAGAAGGTTTTTAGAAGATCAAAAGGTGGGCCTTGGTACCTCATTATGTGTACTAGCAAGGGGTGCAAAGATCAAGAATTGTTTCTATTAAGAATTGAGTACTAGGAATAGCCAAAGTAGGCATGAGAGTTAATTTTGTCAAAATGACCATTCCTTTATTTTAATTCTTTTTGATATGATTTCTTTTAGGAAATGTTTGGGAATGATGTAGATGATGTTTAAATTCCCTAAGAAACATTTTAGAAGCAAAGGATCACACAATCATGGCCATTCAAAACAACTCCTATTTTAAATGCACACAAATATGAATGCCTTCATTTTAAATATGGAAAAGTTTTTGTTAATCCTAAATTTGGATGATTTGATCTTTGATAAGCTTGGATTGAAGTTTTGGGATGTTACAAAGCCGGCCTTAGGGTATTTCTTAATATTAAATGAAAGGGGGACTCTGTAGGAGGTGGTCCATAAAAATAACCGTCTCTAATTTAACAATATATTCGGGTACTCCGCATATATTTGGACCCTCTGGATTTTTGTGATCCTAAAATTTGAGAATTAGAATGAAAAGGAAAATGAAGGTGGTTATACATGCATACAAGTGTTAAATTAACTCCTAAGACTAAGTCAGGTTCATGCATTGAAGAAAAAATATATAGTGTAGTACAAACCTTGGATCTTATTCTGAAAGGTATGATAACTCCTAGAGTTCATGCGCTTGCTTCATAGCAATAAGGTGCAAGTGTTTAGAAATCAACTAATTCTAATGTTTAATCACGATGTGAGATCCTTTTGTTACTCAAATATGAATTTATCATAAATTTAAACTTTTTTCACCAATTTAAACTTTTTAATGAATTCATGTAGTCAGAACTCCGGATATATGCGGACACTCCAAATTTTGATAATCCTAAAACTTGTGAATTATATTCAGGACCAAAAGGCAAGGGAGGTGAATATATTAAACATAGTTGCTCAAACATAGTTCCTATGTTATATCTAGCTAAAAAAATAACGATAATGCAGGTCTTCCTTGGAGGGTTTAGTGATTTTTTTGTCACGAACAAGCCAATGTAGTGTCCCCTCATTTCCATCCTCACAGAATCTAGTGAACCACCTTCAAGTTGGTTCATGTTGTAGAAGAGGTTCCAACCATTAGAGAACACTATCTGGTTCAATCTTCCATGCAAGATAGTGTATTATCCAGTAACTGTGTCGTCCATGCCATAACCATGAAACAAAGTTGTGCCACTCTCTTGGAGGTTGTAACCAAGTGCAAAGCTTGATGGCATGACCTGAAATGATGAAATAATTAAAACACATTAGTAATTATAAACACAAGTAAATTGAAACCATGTCCTTATGGGTAGAATAACTCACAAAGGTGTTGTTAGCTAAATTAAGTGCATTGAGACTTGTAACATAGTACTGCATGTCAGAGAGATGGAAAAAAATCATCCTCATCATACAGCCGACATATTCTGCTTACATCCTTTAACATCTAAAAAGTAATGGCATACATGTCTTCCACAGTAATTAGATTCATATGTGTGAAAACACTCCTTTAGAAAACACCTTGCGATGATCCAGCATACCACTGCATGTGTAGTACACTATAGTCGTTGACATGACATCCACAAAACATCATTCTGTAAATATCACATCCCTTAGAGTGGTACAATAGAAACATTGCGGATCCATATTACAAACATACACACTTCATTATTATTACAATACCAGAAGTCTGAGACTTCAAGTGATTCAAAATTACAAACCAACTTAAACAGTTTCAGCGGAAGATTCAAAGTTTCAAACTTATACTTCGAATTGAGCTCAACAACTTATTATATAAAGTTTATGCTGCTCGGCTCAATTGGTTTACTAATATCTAAGGCAACTACTCTGACTCGTTGCCCTCCACTCCATAGCGTATTTCATAGTCCACCCCTTCTACTCATCCGGACAGGTCTGGCTCCTCGTAGTAGACATCCTCTTGCCCTTCAGCTGCGTACATCGGAGTGTCTTCTGGCTCCTCAGAGTCTAAGAAGGGGATCAAAGGAAAGAGTGAGTAACAACGTTACCCAGCAAGTTCATTATATGCAAGGTGGGAAGTTTGATGCACTATTTACCACCTCAGACTATCAATCCTTGGCACTATGCAGTTTTCATAAAAATTTCTTCAAAGATTTATTATCAAAACTATGCCCATCAGCCTTCACATGTTGACCATAACTTCATGGAGTTCCTTTCCTGCCACATTCGTAGATCCTTCCCGGAAGAGGGAGTAACATGTTATACTTTTTTACACTCTGCAGAGGTGCGTTGCTTTACCCATAAGAGACCAAATCCTTGTTGCACAAATGGGCGTACTTTACCGTCCACAATTCCTTGATGTGGGGCCCAGAAGTTGATCCAAGCCAATCACTTCCCTTCTCTGCGACCCCGCATGAAGACACAACTCCCCAAGCAGGAATACCTCCATTAACCCCCATATAGGCAAATATAACCCTGGCAACCCCTTGGAGACTCCAGTGAGTAGATCATGTCCCTGGAAACACCCACTGAAGTGGTAGATCTACCTCCGATAGCCCCTCATGAATAATCTAGATACCAATATCGCGGGGACCTAAGGGTTCCCACCCATGTGCTGGATTCTCCACGAGAAATCTGCAGCTTCATGATAAGGTCATCTGACCATGCGAAGGGAAGAAGATCCAGCTGACTTCTCCGTCCCATTCCAAATCTTATGGTTAATGCGTATTATACGGTGCTAGAATCACTGATGTCATGGGTTATTAAGTCCTATCTGTTGTGCAACTGGAATCTTAGATTCCACTGCAATTCTTAGTATTTATCACCACTTAGGATAATAATAACATTTCATTTGTTTGGGAAATACTTACTTTCTGTCTCGTTTAGAACATAGGTGATAACACACAATTTTCAAATACTTTCATAAAGACTCTTCAAAGGATATGAGCAAGTGATGAACTTGCCTTGTGATTGCAAGGTAGTGAAGTCGGATGCTTGCACTCGACCTTGAGCTTCTATTTCTACAAAACACCATTATTGCCCGGTAAGGACAATATTTAAAGAAGCAAGAATGAATATGCATAGTAATTTTTTAGAGAAAACACAAAGGAGACTTTGCGTTTTATTTCATTGAATAGGTAGAGACTGTTACACACCTCCTGAGAGGTTACAGATCGTTACAAGCAAAGGTTTTCTTAATGTACATCCCAGGTCATTGGCCAAATGTCTCTCAGGCCTTTAGCTCCTGCTGTAATCCATGACTCTGCCTCTTCTTTGATTTTATCAATCAGGTCTCGGACTGATGGGGCTGCTCTGTTGAATGTGCAGTCGTTCCGGTGCTTCCAAATCATCCAGGGAATCAACAGCACTACGGAGGCGAGTACTTTTTGCATGGCTTTGGGGGTTGCCTGCCTAGCCACAGCCCACCACTCGGAAAGTGAGGTTTTGTTTGTCGAGGGTGCGCATGTCATGCACATCGTAGCCAAGAGCTCGTGCCAGATCTGTCGCGTGAAGGGGAAACCGATGATGAGATGCTGGATCACTTCTAGTTCTTGATCGGAGAGTAGGCACCGCGGATGATGTTGTAGACCTTGCCGTGCGAGTCTGTCCGCTGTCCAACAATGATCGAGAGCAGCTAGCCAGTGGAAAAACTTCACCTTGGGGATGCCTAGTTTTTCCAAATTAGCTTCCAAGCAATGCATCGCGTCGAGCCATGGAAGGTTGCGAGGTAGGCAGATTTTGCCGTGTATGTGCCGTTCTCTGTCCACTTCCAAACCATTCTGTCAGCCTCACTGGAGAGTTGGGTTCCTTCAATCATATGCCAAAGAGTGAGGTACTGGCCGATCTCATGTATACCTAGGACCCCAGCAATGTCCCTTGCCCAGTGGTTGCTCATCAAGCCCTCGGCCACCGTCCTCTATTTGCGGTGGTTTTTGGGGATGCATACGTATAGCAAGGGTGCAATCTCGCGGATGGATTTACCGTGGATCCATCGGTCTTCCCAAAAATTTGCAGTTTGGCCATCTCCTAGCTCCATGGTAGTGGAAGCGAAGAAGAATTCTTTTTCCGTTGTGCTGAACTGCAGGTCGAGGCCATGCCAAGCTCTGGTTTCGTCAGTCTTGCTCAGCCACTGCCATCTCAGACGCAATGCTAGTCCTGTGCATTCCAGGTCTTGTATGCCAAGGTCGCCATATGAGATTTGCCTGCAAACTCTTTTCCAGTTAAGGTGACAACTGCCCCCATTGGCTGTAGCACGCCCTTCCCAAAGAAACCCTCGCTCAATGCACTCCATTTGCTTGATTATTTTCTTTCCTGGGTGCAGGACCAATAGCTGGTGTAGGGGGATTGCGCCTAGGATAGATTTTACTAGGGCCAATCTTCCTGGTTTCTGCATCAACCTTGATTTCCAAGTGGGGAGCTTGCTCGCCATGCGGTCAACCAATGGTTGCAGCTGGGTGGTCGTTAGCTTCCTGATTGTAAGTGGGATCCCAAGGTAGGTAATCAGCATTTGCACGATTGGGCACCCTAGTTGTTGCAAGATTGGTGCAGCCTCTTCCTCCACGCCCTTGAGAAGGGTTGCATAACTCTTTGCATAGTTTACCATTAGGCCTGAAGCCTGGCCAAATGCTGTCAGGATCCGTTGCACCGCTGTGATGTCCTGGGCGGATAGATGGCAGAAAAGGATCACATCGTCAGCATACAAGGAGATGGATGGGATCACACGCCGGTGGTGTAGCTGCTACATGATTCCTAGGTGAATGGCTCATTTGACGAGTCTGCCTAGGGTGTCCACAGTCAAGACGAACAGCTGCGGCGAGAGGGGATCACCCTGACGCAGTCCCCGTCTATGCCAGATTGGCAGGCCTGGCTCCCCATTGATTAGGACTCTGGTACTCGCCGATGCTAGTAGGATTACGAGCCAGTCCAGGAATCTGTCGGTGAAGCCATATCTACTCAGAACCTCAAATAAGAAAGGCCAGGACAGCGAATCAAATGCCCGCACCAGATCCAGCTTGAGGAGGACGCGTGGTGCTCCGAGCTTGTGTAGTAATCGTGCAGATTGGCGCACCAATACAAAATTGTTGTGTAGGCTGCGTCCCAGGATGAATGCATTTTGTACCGGGCTCACCAGGTTAGCGAGCTTGGGAGCAATACGAAGCGATAGTACCTTGGCAAAGATTTTGGCCACCAGATGGATTAGGCCGATTGGTCTGTAGTCTGTCAAGCAGTTGGCGTCCTCGCGTTTGGGTAGCAGGGTAAGGAGCGCCTAGTTTAGTTTGCCGAAACCCTGGCCTCGTAGTTCGAACAACTATTGGAACACAACGATGAAATCATGCTTGACCGTGCTCCAGCATGCCCTTAAGAATTCCGCCGTAAATCCGTCAGGCCCTGGCGCCTTGTGGGCTGGCAGGCTTTTGATGACATTCCAAATCTCCTCAGCGCCGAAGGGCGCGTCTAGATCATCCAGCGTGGTTGTTGGCTCGATGAGATGCTCCATATCTAGTGTGCCGTCACGGCTCACTTCAGTACCCAATAACCCGTCGAAGTGTAGGAATGCCGCCTCTGCCATGTCACGGTGGTCGATAAGGACGCGGCCCTCAACAAATAGGTTGTGGATTTTGTTTTTCTGGCGGCGGTATGTGCATTGGCGATGGAAGAACATGGTTTTTGCATCCCCGTCCTTCAGTACGGTGATGCGGGCATGCTGGAGCGCGATGGTGCATTCCAAGGATGCCAATCCCAAATATGATACTTTGATTTGTTTCCGCAGCCAATCCTCATCCTCCGTGAGTACCCTGTCCTCCCGTGCCTTGTCGAACCGGAGTCGTAGCTCACGATAGAGCACCAGTTTGTGTCTTACATTCCCAATGGTTCGCGAGCTCCAGCTTGTGAGTTTTCTTGCAGTAGCTTGGAGGCGCAACATCATCTGCTGGAATGGGTCAGGGTCATGTAGAGAACTCCATGCTTCCACCACAGCCTCTTGGAAACCAGCCTGCCGGATCCAATAGTCCTCGAAGTGAAAGCGTCTGTGCACTGGTGGCGATGGGGAGTAGTCAAGCAAAAGGGGGTTGTGGTCAGATACCACCGATGCCAGGCAACGAAGGTGGCATGCGCTATGCTGCTCTTCCCAATCCGCGGTGCATAGCACACGATCCAGGTGCACCAAGGTGGGTGGGCTCTGCTCATTCGACCACGTGTAGCGGCATCCATTTAGGTACACCTCTTTTAGTGCTAGGTCTGATTGTGTGACAGAATCGACCCATCATGCGTCGGTCAAGATTGTTGTTGCTCTTGTCTTCGTCGCGGTAGATAAGGTTAAAGTCCCCGCAATTCATCCAGGGCCCATCACATTCAGCCCGCACATCCCTGATCTCCTGGAGGAAGGCCACCTTCTCTGAATCCTCCTGAGGCCCATACACCACCGTAATCCACCAAGGCGTGATAGTATTAGCCGGTGTTGAAACCTTGGCCGATAGCATATTTGTTGTGAAAACAGGGTCAGTAATGGACACCTCCTGGCTTTTCCAAGCCAGTAGGATGCCTTCCCTCGTTCCATCAGTCGGGAGTTGTGTGTAATCGTCAAAATCAGGGCCAAGGGTTTCCAGGATGACAGAGGAGCAGAGCATCTCCATTTTGGTCTCTTGGAAGCAAACAATGGTCACCCCTGAGGTGGTGATCAATGAGCGGATGGCAATCCGTCTAGCCCGTGCATTCAAACCCCTTACATTCCAAATGACAATTTTTATTTCGTAATCCATTGAAAAGAGATCGTCAATCGCGGGGAAGGTCGCAACTATGCCTGGACAAGGCTGCCATGCTGCTGTGCTGCCGCCACTGTGGGCTCGCCAGGTAAGGTGCGGTCCATGAGTGCCGCAATAGCGGTGAGGACAGCGCGAGGTATAGGTATGGTGAACACATCATCATATGCCTTCATCTTGGTCGCGGTGATCACCTGGTCTACCCCAATGATGCCCAAGGTGCGCAAAAATTGCACTTGGGCGTGACGCTCTGCAGTTGGAGGCGTCGAGCCTGATGTGGCCGATCTTCCTCTCCTCGGGGCGAAGTTCAGGGGTGGACGTTGTTGTTTCTTCCCTGGAGTAGGTAGGAGCGAGTTCAGCTGTTTCTTTGTAGCAGCTAGGAAGCTGCCCAGCGTCTAGATCTCTTGCGCCAGTTGTTGGGGTGTGGTGGCCCGCTTGCGAGAGCGGCGGTGTTCATAGACACGAGGCGAGTCATAACGCCCGGTCGTCCTGGTTGGAGTTGCACCAGTGTCATGGCCTCTACAGGTGCAGTTGCTTCCGATATTGCCGCCAGAGCTTGTGGGCCTTTGCAAGATGCGCATGGGAGGCGTGGAGGTCTCACGTGCGGTGGTGGGAGGTGTGGGGATCTCTTGCTCCTGGGCGGGCCGTGGGCTTGGAGTGGCTTGGTCCCCGGCCCCTGGCGCGGTGCCTCCAGGCGTGGGACTCTGATCTGGCTGCCCGTTCTTGTCTGCCCCCATGTCCTGGACCGGAGAATTCGACAAATCATTTGCCTGCTGTTCCGATCCCGAAGCGCCGTCCTCGCCCAACAAAAGTACCGCCTTAGAGGTAGGGCTGCCCGGTATGAGCCGTTCTAGGATAGAATCGGCAACTTCGCTTTGCAGCGACAAAGGTTGGTCATGATCCCGAAGTGGCTCCGAGCTGGTCGTGTCTAGCCCCTGCCCATCAGCAGAGGGGTTGTCGTGTGTACTAGGCGATGGCGAGTTTGAATCCTTCCAGGGGCTAGTGGGCACGGGTGAGGTGGTCTCCAATGAGCTTGTTCCAGCTAGGTATGACCCTTGGTCGTCAGACGGTTGTGTCTGTTGCGGCTTTGCAGCTTTGACCTGCCAGATTTTGGCTGGTAGTTGCTTTCTTTGGTACCTTCCTCTGCCTCTTCTAGGATGGCGATGTGGTCCCTGGGTCCCATGCGGCTGTGGCCATGGCTGCATGGAATGACCGACGGTATGTACGACCAGCAACGCACAGTAAGAGGGCCATGGGGTGTCGCATGCGAGACCATCGACATGGCCCATGTTGCGCTCCGTCTAGCCAACGGCGTCGACCGCCATACCATCTGCGCGTCCATCAGGCGCCTCGTTGGTGCGACCGCGCTTGCGGCTCCTGTGACGTGGGCGGCCACGGCCGTGGCCATTCCTAGCGTTGTCGTTTCTTCCGCCCGGGCCACCATCGCCCCTGCCGTCGTAGGAGCCGTCCACCTCCAGTTCGTCAAATTCGATCACATCACTGATGAGACGTACGGTGATGGGGTAGGTGAGGATTCTGACAATGGGCGGCGAGGTGGGATGCCTGCCCAACAGCTGCTCGATGATCTCTAGGATAGAGTTGCGCTTGATCTCCGTCAGGTCGTGAGAATGGCCGAAGATGTGGAACATGGCGAGGTTGGTTCGCGAGCGCGTTCCCGAATGGAGTCTCTCAATCCAGCAGCTAGTGCCAAGGATATGCTCCACCATGGAGAGGTGCCATGCCTGTGCCGGGATCCCGCAGATCTCGAGCTCGACGTGGTACTCCATGTGGCCGATGTTGGCATGGGCCAGTTTGCACCATGGTCGTATCAGCAATGTGAAGCCCTGGTCCTGGATGAAATGGTCGCCGACGACGCGGTCAAACATAGTCTTCGTGTGGAAAGATGATCAAGAAATATTCCGGGTGGTGCGCATGGACGGAGAAGTCCCCTTCCCTGAGCTGGAGGGAGGCGCACATCACCCTCTCCACATTGCTGGTGGCTACGTGGGGTCTAGTGCCGGTGATCGTGGCCACCAAGGTGCGTTGCAGTACCTCTTCAGTGGTGACCATCTCTGCCGTGCATGAGATGATGACGCGCGGTGGCATGGTGGTTGCTACTGGGGGTGGCGGAGTTGGTGCTGCGGCAGACGTTGTTGGTGCAGCTTCACGCACGGCCTGGGGAGCACGTGACGGCGCGCGAGCGGAGCAGCACGGCCATAGGCATCACATGCATCGCGCGGAGCCGGTCTGGGTGCAGCGTTGGCCACAGGCGCGTTGGCACTTGTCAGGTTTAAGCCCTCAGTCGTTGGTAGCGGCGCGGCGACCTGAGCAGCCTGTTGGTGTGCTGGTGGAGCAGCACAGCCAGGGGCATCCAGCGCAGTGCGCAGAGCAGCTCTGGGCGCGGCATCGGCCACGGGAGCGCTAGCGCGCGTCCGGCCCTGCTCAGGTGCCTAGTGGTTATAGCGGTCCTGGCGTCGCCCACACTACCAGGACTCGTGGCCAGAGACGAGGCACTTCCGGCAGCGGACGTCATTGGTGCAGTCACGAACGAAGTGGCTAGGCACGAGGCAGCGGAAGCAGAGCTCGTCCATGGCCCTTGACAAGGGAGTACGGCGGTGTCGGGAAGGAGATGGGGGGAGGCACGGTGTTCCTACCGCCGCTTATAGCAGCGCTGGTTCTTGCGTCGCAGCTGGCGGAAGCCCTCCTCATCCACGGCGGCGGAGTACGACACGCGGTGGACCTCGGAGCGGGGCCCCACACGGGCCTGAGCCGGGACGCGTCCTACGGGAGCGGCGCTAGGCGCGATAGTCACCGGGGAGGTCGCAGCGGCTCTGGCCATGGGTGCGACGGCCGGTGGATGGGAGGAGCTCGTGACATCACGGTAGGAGTAGCTACCAGAACCTTCCTCCTCTGAGCCTGCGCAGTGGCGCTCGTTGGCCGGCCGGTGGTCGCCGGCGGTGGAGCTGGAGGATGACATCTTCCGGAGGGGAGGGAGAGAGGGAGGGGGAGGGCTGGGGCAGCTGTCGGAGAGGGTTCGGCGGCGGCGGGGCTGGTGGAGCTAGGCTAGGCTACGGGGAGGGTGGGAGCGGGGCGGAGCCATCTCAAGGTCTCGTATCTCAAATTTTCCATTTTCACCTTTATGATTAGGGTGCTGCTAGGAGCCGGACGCTGATCCCAGCTTCCGATCGGACCTGACAACACCCGTTGGATTGGGATCAGCTGAGACGTTGATTTGAGCTGGTCCTACACGCGCGCGCAGTATTCTGCATGCTTCCTGGATTAATGCTCCGTCACCGTCAGTGAGAGAGATTTTCGGCCACAGTCATTAGTGCTTCCGTGAAGGACGCATGTAAGTTTCTTCGTCTCCTTCACCATCTCGCGTGTAGCCACCCTAGCGCCATTGGTGTCTCTCGTATGAGCAGGTTGCTTCCGTGTAGATGAAAAATGGCGCATCTGAAGGAGAACATCAAATATCCACCGTATCTGAATCCCTTTTTCAGACGTGCTTCTTGTGTGATTGATCCTTTGTTGCAAGAGAGGTTGGGTGGAGCTCTGAGGGGTGGAATTCCTCCCAGAAATGACCGACATGGGAACCCCCCTGTTGTAAACCATGGAGTTGCAAAGGTACAATTCTTTGGATACTAAATCGTTGATTCCAAAGCTTCATCTAGTTTGTTTTGTGTTTCCAATTTATATCATGTGTCCGGTCCATGGAGGTGTTCTTGTCGTTTTTATGAGACGAGTGTCTCAGAATTCATATGGTTTTCTTTGGGGGCCTGAGAAGATTCGTGGGTGTGGGTGTAGTGTTTAAATAGTACACGATGTAAGTGGAAGCATTGTTGGGTATAGCGGAAGCATTGATACATATTAAAGGAAGCCAATATATAAGTCTTCAGAAGCTAGTTTCCGTGATCATGTGGATTTAAAGTTGTAATTTTTGCGGTCCTCGAAAAGATTCCTAACTGATGTAATATAAGTGTTGTATATAGTGAGAAAGCATTGTTAAATATTACTGGAAACTTGTGTACTAGTATTTGGAAGATTTGTTGTCAGTGATGAGTAGTGATGAAGAAACCATCGCTTCTAGTGGAAGCATTGTTAGATATAGTGGAAGCTTTTATAAATATTTCAGGAAGCCAATATAATAGTCTTCAGAAGGTAGTTTTCCGTGGTCCTATAGCTTTGTAGTTGTATTTTTTGGGGTCATCAGAAAGATTCTTAGGTGTTGTACAAAAAGTGTTAAACATACCGGAAGCATTGTTTTAATATTACTGGAAGCTTGTATATTTTTATTTGGAAGTTTTTATGTCACTAAAGAAATAGTGATCAAGAAACCACCGTCTCGCGAGTACCTGAGTCTTTTGTATTAGTGGTCGAAAGTTATGTTTTTCAGGACAAGAAGTATTTCATGTATTGAAGTAATGCATCGTAAAAGTGGAAACTTGTGAATGAAATGATGGAAGCAACTTGTATTGATTTGATTTTGGTGGATATTTAATTGGCTTCCATGTGCAGGATGTTCAGTTGAGTATGCAAGATAGCAGTTCGATTCCAGATTCAGGAGATGGTGAATGCTCGAGTCAAGTGTGTCCGCGAGTTGGAATGGTTTTTAACAGCGTCGACGAGGCGCATATGTTTTATAATGGATACACGGAGAAGCTAGGTTTTGGAAGAAGGATTGGATGCTCAAGAAGGAGCCAGAAAAAAGGATGTGACCATTTAATTAGGAGGGACTTTGAGTGTGCACACACAAGGAAGGGCAAGGTTGCTAGGAGTTCAGGTGATGGGGCAATGGATCCGGAAGTGTTTGATGAAGTGGGGGAAGCAACAGAAGCAACATATGAAACTAATAATTTTGGTAGTGCGCCGATTGTGGGGAAAAGGAAAAGAAACAAGCTGAAGCGTAATGATTGCAAGGCTCGCATGTCAGTTGGGCTAAGGAAGGATAAATGGGAAGTAACAAATTTCATTGAGGAACACACACATCCATTGATGAGTAGAGAAGAGTGGATAAGATATTACAGATCACATCGTAAGGTTCCATATGAGGACTACATGTTAATCAAGACATTGCACAATCGGAACACAGATACGTCTCTCATCATGGCCACACTGGGAGACCTGCATGGAACTCTCAGGACATTGCCGTCCACAAACCGTGATGTTACAAACATCCGGACAAAGCTGAGAAATGAGGTTTCGCATAGCGACATGTCCAAAACAGTTGAGTATTTTCAGAAGCTACAGGTGGAGAGTCTGCAATTCTACTACGCTGTCAAGCTAGATGAGAACAATGCAGTGAGGGCTCTTTTCTGGGTGGATGGAAGGACACGTGAGCTGTATCGAAAATTCAAAGACTGTGTATTCTTTGACACCACATTTTGTACAAACCGATATGACATGCCTTTTGCACCAATTGTTGGGATAAACAACCACATGCAAAGCATAATGCTCGGCTGTGCCTTGATTCCAGATGAGAAAAAGGAAACTTTGAAGTGGGTTTTTGAGGCTTGGATGGATGCTATGGGTCATGAACATCCAACCTGCATAATGATGGACCAAGACCAAGCAATGGCTGGTGCTATAGATGAAGTTTTTCCTGGGGCGGTGCATCGTTGTTGCTTGTGGCATGTGCTTCGAATAGCAAAGGACAAACTTGGAACACTCTTTCGTACACGTGAGGGGTTCGAGAAGGAGTTTTTCTATTGTATTTATGGATCGGATACGGTTGAAGAATTTGAGAACATGTGGCATCTGATGTTGTCGAAGCATTGTTTGGTAGGTAACGAACACCTTATAAACATGTGGGGTTGTAGGCATACTTGGGAACCAGCATATTTCAAGAAGAATTTCTTTCCTTTCACTGGTACAACTGGGAGGTCAGAAGGTCTGAACTCATTTTTCAAGAAGCTCGTGCATCCATAGGACTCAGTTTGGCAATTTGTGAAGCAGTTCGAGTACATTCAGGAAACAAGGTTAGAGCGAGAGGACAATGCTGGTTTCCTAGGGGAGGCGACAACAACATCCGTATGGTCCAGATGTGTAGTAGCGATAAAACGTGAGTTTGGCTATTTTAGAAAATATTGATCAATTGGTCACTTATGATTCTTATGCCATTTTCTTTGCAGTTACAAGATTGAGGAGCAAGCTTCAAGATTTTATACAAGAGCTGCTTTTGAAAAATTCAGGGAATTCATGGAGATGACAACATCTTATAGCATTTACCCGATTGCCGGTGCTGGGGTGAAGTTCGAGATCCACAGGAATGATCCTAGAGCACAGAAGATTAGGATTGTAAATGTTGAGCAGCAGGAAAACGCTTACATGTGCAGTTGCAACCGGTTCAATGTGAATGGCATGTTGTGCCATCACATTCTGAAGGCTATGGTGCACACAAACGTGCAGGAAATACCTGAGAAGTACATGCTTCATAGATGGTCTGAGGCTGCTACTGTTTGTGAAGCAAAGATCAATAAAACATTTTCTGGTTCTAGCGTAATCCCAGATACAAACACACTGAGGTATAATGCCCTATGCAAGATGATGAATAAGTTAGCGGCAAAGGCATGTTTTGGCACATGATCATACAAAATTGTTAAAGGTGGGGTGGAACATCTGAACTCTTTAGTGGATAATTTCCGGTTGTCTGGTGGTGTGATGGTATCTGAAACAGGCGAAGAACTAGAGGAAGCAGGTAACAATTTGCAAAATTCGCCACGCTCTGCCAAGAAAGATCATCCAACAGAGAAAGAAAAGAGGAGGAAGCCGTTGGTGGAGATTCGCCAGGAGGAAGCAAAGAAGAAGGGAACTAAAAGGAAGAATTACGCACGCTCGAAATGTCGAGAACAAGATCACATCAAGAGGCATTGCCCTTATTTGGCTTTGGAGAATAAGCAAAATGCTGAGCGAGAGGAACAGTTTAGGCGTGAGACGGAGCTTGGACTCTGAGGATCCCACTGTTTGTAGCATTTTGTTTTTTGCGTAGCAACATAATTAATCTTTTTTTGTAATGGAGGTGTTGAATTAACTGTGCTTCTGGTGGGAGAGCTGCAGAAGTTTTGCAATTTCGTGTGCTACACAAGGAGCACACGCTTCTGGTGGAGAAGCATGGAAATAGTTCTACGAAACATGGGTATCTGGTTTCATATAAGTGTTATATGCTTCTAATGGAAGAAGCAGCGTGTTAAGTGTTAGAAGCGTGTGGTTTATATTGAAGTAAAATGTTTACATCCATTTCTTATTATTTGTGAGTGTATTACCAGTGGAAGCTGAATTACAATTGCATAATTTTTTAGCAGTGCGTTATGGATCGTTGAGTTGTACCATGCTTTCCGATAAGAATGACACGATGAAAAAATTTCGGGGATGAAAGATGTGTTTCAAATTGAGAGCAAGCACAATTTATTGTTGTTTGTGACACAATAATGATCCAATGTATGTAACAAGCACCACTGCTAAATTCAAGTGTACTAGACTTGTTGGTTGATGCTATTTAACACCGTAGGAAGCACCAAACCAAAAAATATGGAAACACGATTTTCTAACATGTTGGTTAATTATGTTGATATGGGGATGAATGTACCTTTTGGGTTTTGAATAGAAGAAATGGGTTTTCATACTAGATTTTATTAAGTATCTGGATGATTCAATATGTTTTTCTTAAAATATAGCAGTACTATTTTTGCACATGCTACATGAAGCTGGTCGAGGAAGCACACAAGAATATGAAGGGCATCACATTTGTGGACATGTAGGATAAATAAGGCATAGAAGCTAGCTATGTAATATATGTATATAGTAAATGTTATGACATTTGGAACGAGGATAAATAATTTATATTTGGGCCATCATTCACGGTTTTTGACCAATTATTACAATGAACGTAATGTTGATGAGAACAGGCTGAAGAGACGAAGCTTCGTCTCGGCGTAGTTTTATGGTAGTAGAGCTTGAAATTGAGGAAACATGAATGTAAAAAGATAATGCTTCGACAGTATAGCACTTGACGGTAAAATGTGTTTATTTCTTCTTAAGCACCTATGTTGGATTAGCCTTGTTCAATTCCGATGTCATGATCATGTGGGTTAGCACCATGCGATGTTCCAGAATTTCCTACATGAAAGTAAGATGACACTAATTAGTTGGAGGACCTTCGAGGTATTGTACACAAGTCAGATATTTTAAGAAAGCAAGGTAGCGAAACAACAGTATTTTTGTAAAAGGTTTTAATTTGTGCACAGACCAGGCCAAAGGGCTTCATCATCTTGCCATCCCACATTTTCATGAATAACATTACGAAGATTGTGCAGTCAAATCTGGACACACCAAATCAAAAATAATATTAGCGAGCAGCAAGATCCAGTTGTAAAATAATGTGCTTTTGTCAATATCATGAATATATCTACATGGTGGTTTGTTGACGTATGTCCTGAGGATTGGTTTGGGCAAACTGATCGAAGTTTGTTTTTGGGAATGCTTTCGCATGTGTTGCTAGCGTGATAAAATTATCGACATGTGAAGTAGCACAAATATTGATGGGAAGCAATTATGTGAGATGGTTAGAACAACTCATATGGAGGGTTTAGATGCATGAATTGTACACACAATTGTATGTAATGTATTGGAGTTTGCAAGCACTGATATAGCATGGTTTTTCCTTAATTTACGCATGAATCGTTACCATCCTTTGGTAGAGCATTGAAAAAGGTTGATGGAAGCACGAATTTAAACTGTACGCAACGTGCAATAAGTACAAACATGTATGATAGGAAGCATATGCTTAGATTAATAGGAAGCGAATTATAATAGGGAGTGTGTACCAGGTTATGTGCTTTCTCATATACTTTGGTCTTCTTCGTATTGATCATAGAGTTCAGAAAATTAACTTTTTTGTGATACTAGCACCCAATGTTCATTGTCTACTACAACAAAGTAAAGCTGGGAAACAACAAAGAACGAAGCTCATTTATGCATCATGTGAGCAAGTAGAAAATACTTTAGTAACCAAAATTAAATGGACATTGCAAAAATACCATGTCCTTTGAGTTGAGCTTATTATCTTTGTATGCTTCCATGAATTCTTTCAGGGAACCTTTTGGGTCAAATTTTTCTTCAGGAACACATAGCTTTGCCTATAAAATATTGATGTAGCGTATGAATTAAATTAGAGTATTGAAATTTTATTAGTCAAGTTGGAAGAATCAAATCTAGGTTTAATTTAAGGACGTACAGTCAAGGACTGGGAGAATGCAAATTTTGTGCACGTAGGCTCGCTGGTTGTAACAACGTTAGTAATCAAGTTGAAGTGTCTGATGAAAAGCTCCGTTACATGGGTGTCAATTCTTCCTCGAGGCTTGAGAGCTTCACGGAAGTCTTCATATGATATATGATAGTTCCCAAAATCAACAAAAGGAGGCCTAATGAATTAGATGCGTTGTATTATTGATCTAGTATAGTGCAGGGAGTGTTTGAAATTTGAAGTTAAAAGGTTTTATTGAATGGTACCTTTCTTCTCCATCAAGAGCGGGCCGTATGCACCTTCTCATAATGTATGTATCATATATCTCCTTTGATACATCGGTAGCTTTGAGCTTCTTGAGAATCTTCTTGTTTGCATCATTATTAATGCCCAGGAAGGCTCCCTTTTTTCTGTTTTTCTTGTCTTGAGTTTGAGTGCCAATAATGCACGCATCTATGATCAGGCGGTTGGTGCATGAAACACAAACATTCATGTTAGGAAACACAAACATTTCATGTTGTGAAATAAAATGGAAGCTTAAATGTAGTAGTACTTGAGCACTGAAATTATTTATATGGAGCAATTCTTGGTAATAGGAAGCTTACATGTAGTCGTACTTGAGCACTGAACTTATTGAAAGGGAGCTTACATTTGGATGAATAACAAAAAACTTTGAACAATCTTACCTAGCTGTGATGGTTGGCAATCTTTGGGAGATGGTGGTTGCTGCGAAAATTGGAGGTCTCTAGACCCATTTTGACTGTCCGAATGGGTTGGTGCTGTGGTAGGCACACATTTTATAGCAGAAACGTTCTGGATCACACCTCGCGGATGTGTGCCTGCATTTATGTCAGTTATCAGCTAGTACAGCTATAATGACAGGAAGCGACGAGGTTAGAAGCACGGACTTTGTGTATGAAACATGGGGTTCTGGCCATATTCACATGAAGCGTGTGCTTTTGCTTGAGATAGCAGAAAATTATTTATATGAAACATTAAAAAATGAGGTAGCAATATTAATGTAATGTGCAAAGTGCGGTAGGTGGGAATAAAGAAATACGGAAGCATGGATTTATAGGTTTTCTGTGTAATGTATGTAGTTGTTTCATTTTTGGAAAATAAAATTTAACAAGTATCTCAATTGTGTGAGGTATTAGTCATTGAGCAATGAATTAATTGATATGAAGCATCATTATTAATGCCCAGGAAGGCTCTCTTTTTTCTGTTTTTCTTCTCTTGAGTTTGAGTGCCAACAGTGCACGCATCTATGATCAGGCGGTTGGTGCATGAAACACAAACATTCATGTTAGGAAACACAAACATTTCATGTTGTGAAATAAAATGAAAGATTACATGTAGTAGTACTTGAGCACTGAAAGTATTTATATGGAGCAATTCTTGGTAATAGGAAGCTTACATGTAGTCGTAATTGAGCACTGAACTTATTGAAAGGGAGCTTACATTTGGATGAATAACAAAAAACTTTGAACAATCTTACCTAGTTGTGATGGTTGGCAATCTTTGGGAGATGGTGGTTGCTGCGAAAATTGGAGGTCTCTAGACCCATTTTGACTGTCAGAATGGGTTGGTGCTGTGGTAGGCACACATTTTATAGCAGAAACATTCTGGATCACACCTCGCGGATTTGTGCCTGCATTTATGTCAGTTATCAGCTAGTGCAGCTATAATGACAGGAAGCGACGAGGTTCGAAGCACAGACTTTGTGTATGAAACATGGGTTTCTGGACATATTCATATGAAGCGTGTGCTTCTGCTTGAGGTAGCAGAAAATTAATTATATGAAACATTAAAAAATGAAACATTAAAAAATGAGGTAGCAATATTAATGTAATGTGCAAAGTGCGGTAGGTGGAAATAAAGAAATACAGAAGCATGGATTTATAGGTTTTCTGTGTAATGCATGAAGTTGTTTCGTTTTTGGAAAATAAAATTTAACAAGTATCTCAATTGTGTGAGGTATTAGTCATTGAGAAATGAATTAATTGATATGAAGTAATATGTATTACATGTGGATCAGGGTCTGAATAGTTTGGACGAGCTTACCTAGTTGTGGTAGCTGGCAATCTTTAGAGGATGGTGGATGCTTCGAAACTTGGAGGCCTGAAGGACCATTTTGTCCGTCCTCAGGGTTTGGTGCTTTAGAAGCAATTTTGATTGCAGTAGTAGATTTTTGGATCACCGGATGCGTGTGTATGCCTGCAATTATGTGAGTAATCAGATAGTATGTGTTAAGCAATGAAGGGGTAAAAGCAAAAAAGAAAGTGGTTGCTAGCATATAGTAATTGGATACTGTTCATAGTTGTGTTGTTCTGACCTATTTTTGTAGGTTGGCAAACATTGGTAGATGGTGTTTTCATAGAATTTTCGAGGGCTGAAGAAGCAGAGCGGTTGCCATCAGGTGTTCTTGAAGTATTAGCAACCCTATTTGTAGCCAATTTTTTCGATGGCCGGCTCGTCACTTGGATTTTGGTCAACAGGATTGTGAGGATTGTCGGTTTGGGAAGACCCTAGTGTGGATAGGACATATATTATAGAGATGATTGTTAATCAAAAAACAAGAAAATTATGTAGATGTAGCTTGTAAAACATGATTAGTCGCAGCCATTACCTGAAGTGATATTTGGTACTCCCAGGATAGGTGTTGATCTGTTGTGGACAGAGTCTGAGGATTGTTGATTGGTGGGTGCAAATTGTTGGCTCCAAGTTTCCCCTGGTGGCAGAAGATTGAATGTAGGGCATTCAATGTCATCACCGCGACGCCTTGTACGAGTTGTTGCGGTGATAGATTTGTCTGATGTATGGGCCAGGTTGGAAGAGGATGGAACCTTTGTATTTGCTGATTTGCTAGCGCTTTGCTCTACCTCATCGGCAATCTTGCTGGCTTCTACCCAAAATTGTGTATTTGGTGTTGTCTTAGGATCTGAATTGTGGACACCATCTTCGCCAAACACGGGTTGTTTAGTTGTGGGCGAGGAGATTATGGGAGCGGAAGCTCTTGGCGCGGAAGCAACGGGCGTGGGGGCTCTAGGCGGTGAGGATAAGCCATCTAGGGTTGTGGCATTATGCTTGATAGCTGCGAACACTTCGGAAGCAAATTCGGTCATGTGCTTGTCATGAAGTTTCGTCAACCTATCAACATCTTCCTGCCATAAAGAGGTGTACTTTTCCTGGATCGTCCTCAAGTAATGAGGTAGCCCCTGCACAAATGAGGTCAAGATATTTGGTAGATTGAACAGTAGGTTCAACGTGTGTGAAGCAAACGAATGTTGTTGAAAGTACCTCAGGTAAACTGAAGGTTTGTGTTGTGTGTTGTTGACATGCATCCTGTTGGAAGCAAATTATGACGCCCAAAAATATGAAATATATTGAACATGTAGTTGAAGCAGGTACATTTTTTATTTAGGAAACATGAAACATGTAATTTTAACAGTACCTGGCTGGAATGACTGGAGTGTGCTTCTCTAGTATGTGGTAAAATAGGTGCTTGGAAAGCTTGGTTTCCCAAATTTGCATCCACAACAGCGTACGGAGTGGCGTTGAATGGACGGAACTACAAAAATATTGTGTAAAGAAACAATAATAAGCCCATGCAGCGCAAGGAGGGATAAAAAGTGGGGGTCGGAATGTGCAATGACTCACTGGACGAACACCATATGTATTTAGAATTAATGTCAGCTTGTTTTTGTCATGCTTCACGACAAACATGAAATCCGCATCTGAAATATTGGAGGCTCTCGGGATGGCATAGTTAATCCGATGAGTGGACAAAGTTGACACGGGGAAGTCCAGGTGATCCATGTAAACAATCTGCATGAAATTTTAGGTGCACAAAGGTTTCCCGATATAAGATTTAAAACAGCGTGAATAAAGCTTTTCTAAATGAATAAAGTACATCGGATATGGCATACCGCGATCCATGGTAAGCAACCACCAGCCCACAATGGATTTGTGTTTCCATCTTTTTTTGCTTTCCTGCATCTTTCTTGGAAGCACTTTATTCCCAACATTGTATGTCGAAATATCTGGTTGGCCCAATCATATTCACAAACAAGATTTGAATCGCCAAGACTACCCAGGTACTCTAGAGGCAACATGCTGCTGGTTCTCGGGAAGAAATATGTACCAATCACCACTAGGTAGAAAGTCCTGAACCATGTTTCATCATCTAGATCTGTAGGGTTTCGTAGCATGGAAAACAAAAAATTTCTACCGCATACAAACAAACAAGCCAAGATCTATCTACTAGATTGTAGCAACGAGTCGATGGAATAACTCACCCTCGAAGATTCCAAAGTGTTTTACGAGAGCAGATTCTCGTGGGTGATGTAGTCGTACTCTTTCCGATCTCAAGATCGCGTAGACGATCCTTCCGGCGCCGCGTTCCGGCAGCGCTCCCGCAGTCGGTCACACGTTCGGTACTCGATGAAGACCTTCCTCTCCCTTGTTCCAGCAGGCAGCGGAGGTTCTAGCACTCTCCTCGCGATTCCGGCAGCACAACGGCGTGGTACCGGAAGTAGAGGGGAGATCTCGCAGGGCTTCGCCTTAAGCCGGAGCGAGTATGGTGGAGTATGAGAGGGCTCCTCGGCGGTCTAGGTTTTAGATACACCAAGGAGGAGGTGCTAGAGCCGGCGGCTAGGGTTTGGGGCACCCCAAGTCGGCGGCTAGGGCAACCCTGGGAGGTGGCGGCAGCAGCAGGAGGTGGTGGCGCCAATCTAGGGTTTTGGAGGAGAGGTACTTGTGTGCTAGGAGGGAGCCCTGCCCCTCCTTATATAGGTGGAGGGGCTGGCCGGCCAAGGGGAGGGAGTGGAGTCCCTCCCCAACTCGGCTTGGGTGGGGCGCCGGCTTGGGGAGGAGGGAATCCCTCCCCAACTCGGTTTCCACTTCTCCTCCTCTTTCCAAAAATTGCCGTTTGACTTTCAAACTGGCCGTTTGACTTTTCAATTTAGGATTTAAATAAATCCTTTATTTTGGACAGCAAAGACACCTAGTACATGATGCAATCATTCCAACTTACAATGACACATTCATGTACCCTTCCCCCCCCGGTGTGCCGGACATTCCGGAACCTTCTAGAATGTTCCCGATGAAAACATCGGAACCATTCCCCAACTCTGAAACGGGACTTTCCTTATATGAATCTTATTCTCCGGACCATTCCGGATCTCCTCGTGATATCCCGAATCCCATTCGAGACTCCGAACAACATTCGGACTCTTTCTCATCATTCCATAACTACTCAAACAACGTCGAATCCTTAAGTGTGTCTCCCTACGGTTCGTGAATTATGCGGACATGATCGAGACACTTCTCCGACCAATAACCAATAGAGAAATCTGGAAATTCATATGGCTCCCACATATTTCTACGATTACTTTGCGATCGAATGAACCACTTACATACGATATCAATTTCCCTTTGTCTCACGATAGTTTACTTATCCGAGGTTATGATCGTCGGTATCTCTGCATACCTAGTTCAACCTCATTACTGATAAGTACTCTTTTCTCGTTCCCGTGATATGTGATCCCTTGTGAGCCAGTCACATGCTTGCAAGCTAATTGGATGACATTTCAGCGAGAGGGCCTAGAGTATATCTATCCGTCATATGGATGGACAAATCCCACTCTTGATCCATGTGTTTCAACCAATACTTTCTGAACACTCAATGACACCTTTATAGCCACCCAGTTACGGTGTGGTGTTTGATGTCATCAAAGCATCCATCCGGCAAAGGTGATATGCATGATCTCATGGTCGAAGGAATTAGATAACTATGTATCAGAAAGCATATAGCAATTGAACTATTAAAATGACTTGATCTTTATGCTACGCTTATCTATAGGAGTATGTCCACCATATCATTCTCCTAACGATATGATCTTGTTGTTAATAACATCTCAATGTTCATGATAGGGAAACCACAATCATCTATTAACCAACAAGCTAGTATTATACAGAGGCTTTACTAGGGACTTCAAATTAAGTTTACAAATCACACAAGTATTAATGTTTCCTTGTTAATACTATTATAGCATGAATGTAAACATTTATCATAAACACAAAGATATAATAATAACTATATTTATTATTGCCTCTAGGAAATATCTCCAACAGTCTCCCACTTGCACTAGAGTCATCTAATCTAGATTGCATGGTAATATACCGAACACCCATGGCAGTTTGGTGTTGGTCATGTTTTGCCCTCGGGAGAGGTTTAGTCAACGGATTCGCCACATTCAGATCTGTGTGTACTTTGCAAATCTTTATATCCCCATCTTGGATATGTTCTCGAATAGCGTGAAAACGTAGCTTGATGTGCTTCAGCTTCTTGTGTGACCTTGGTTCTTGCGCATTGGCTATGGCGCCCATGTTATCACAGTAGATAGACATTGGGTCCAGCGCACTAGGAACCACACCCAGCTCTGTAATGAACTCTTTCATCCATATCGCTTCTTGTGAAGCCTCCGAAGCAGCCATGTATTCCGATTCAGTTGAAGATCTCGCCACAACGCTTTGCTTTGCACTCCTCCAGCTAACTGCTGCACCATTCAAAATAAATACGTATCCAGATTGTGATTTAGAATCATCCGGATCGGTGTTCCAACTAGCGTCGGTGTAACCATTAACAACGAGCTGTTCATCACCTCCATAAGAAAGAACCATATCCTTAGTTCTTCTCAAGTACTTAAGGATGTTTTTGACCGTTGTCCAATGATCCACTCCTGGATCACTTTGATATCTGCTAGTCAAACTAACAGCATATGCAATGTCGGGTCTAGTACATAGCATGGCATACATTAGAGATCCTATGGCTGAGGCATAGGGAGTCTTACTCATCCTTTCTCTATCTTCTGCCGATGTCGGACTTTGAGTTTTACTCAAGGTCGTATTGGGCAACATGGGCAAGAACCCTTTCTTGCTATCTTCCATTCCAAACCTCTTTAGAACTTTGTCCAAATATGTACTTTGTGACAATGATATTTGGCGTTTTGATCTATCTCTATAAATCTTTATGCCTAATATGTAAGCTGCTTCGCCAAGATCCTTCATTGAAAAACTATTATTCAAATATTCTTTGACACTATTAAGAAGGTCTACATCATTCCCAATCAACAATATGTCATCCACATATAGTATTAAGAATGCTACAGAGCTCCCACTCACTTTCTTGTAAATACAAGCTTCTCCATAAGTTTGTATAAAACTAAAACTTTTGATTACCTTATCAAAACATTGATTCCAACTTCGGGATGCTTGCTTCAATCCATAGATGGACCGTTGAAGTTTGCATACCTTGTTAGCATCTTTAGGATCGACAAAACCTTTGGGTTGCATCATATACAACTCTTCATCAATGTCACCATTGAGGAATGCTGTTTTGACATCCATCTGCCACATCTCATAATCGTAATATGCAGCGATTGCTAACATAATCCTTACAGACTTTAGCTTCGCTACTGGTGAGAAAGTCTCATCGTAGTCAACTCCTTGAATTTGTCGAAACCCTTTTGCGACAAGTCGAGCTTTATAGACAGTTACATTACCATCAGCATCTGTTTTCTTCTTGAAGATCCATTTGTTCTCGACAGCCTTCTGGCCATCCGGTAAGTCCACCAAAGTCCATACTTGGTTTTCGTACATGGATGCAATCTCGGATTTCATGGCTTCCTGCCATTTATTGGAATATGGGCTCATCATCGCTTCCTCATATGTCTCAGGGTCATCGGTGTTGTCCACCAACATGACACTCATAACGGGATCATACCAATCTAGAGTGGTACGAGTTCTCGTTGACCTGCGAGGCTCTGTAGCAACTTCGACCGAAGTTTCATGATCATCATCATTAGCTTCCTCTCTAATTGGTGCAGGCACCACAGGAACTTCTTCCGGCGCTGCGCTACTCGCAATTTCGAGAGAAGGTTCGACAACCTCGTCGAGTTCTACTTTCCTTCCAGTCAATTCTTTCGAGAGAAATTCCTTCTCTAGAAAGGATCCATTCTTGGCAACGAAGATTTTGCCTTCGGATCTATGATAGAAAGTATACCCAATAGTTTCCTTCGGGTATCCTATGAAGACGCATTTTTCCGCTTTGGGTTCAAGCTTGTCCGGCTGTAACTTCTTTACATAGGCTTCGCATCCCCAAACTTTAAGGAACGACAATTTAGGTTTCTTCCCAAACCATAATTCATACGGTGTCGTTTTAACGGATTTAGACGGTGCCCTATTTAAAGTGAATGCGGCTGTTTCTAATGCATAACCCCAAAATGATAGCGGCAAATCTGTAAGTGACATCATAGAACGAACCATATCTAAGAGAGTTCGATTACGACGTTCAGACACACCATTACGCTGTGGTGTTCCCGGCGGTGTCAATTGTGAAAGTATTCCGCATTTCTTCAAATGCTCGCCAAACTCGTAACTTAGATATTCACCTCCACGATCAGAACGTAGAAATTTAATCTTCTTGTTACGTTGATTCTCTACCTCACTTTGAAACTCCTTAAACTTCTCGAAAGTTTCGGACTTATGTTTCATGAAATAGATATACCCATATCTACTCAAGTCATCCGTGAAGGTAACAACATAACGATAACCACCGCGCGATGCTACACTCATTGGACCACACACATCGGTATGTATGATTTCCAATAAGTCCGTAGCTCGCTCCATCATACCAGAAAATGGAGTCTTAGTCATTTTACCCATCAGACATGCTTCTCATCTTTCAAGTGATTCAAAATCAAGTGATTCAAGAAGTCCATCAGAATGGAGTTTCTTCATACGCTTCACTCCAATGTGACCAAGACGACAGTGCCACATATAGGTCGAGTTATCGCTTGATTTCAAACGTTTAGCTTCAATGTTATTAATATGTGTATTTCCACCATCGAGATTCAACAAGAATAGACCATCTATCAAAGGTGCATGTGCATAAAACATATTACTCATATAAATCGAACAACCATTATTCTCGGATTTAAACAAGTAACCGTCTCGCAATAAACAAGATCCCGATATAATGTTCATGCTCAACGCAGGCACCAAATAACAATTATTTAAGTATAAAACTAATCCCGATGGTAGATGAAGGGGTAGCGTGCCGACCGCGATCACATCAACCTTTGATCCATTTCCCACGCGCATCGTCACCTCGTTCTTCACTAGCTTCCGTTTATTCTGCAGCTCCTGTTTCGAGTTACAAATATGAGCAACCGAACCAGTATCAAATACCCAGGCACTACTACGAATACTAGTGAGATACACATCAATAACATGTATATCAGATATACCTTTCTTCTTGATGTTGCCGTTCTTCAAATCTGCCAAGTACTTTGGGCAATTCCGCTTCCAGTGACCTTCTCCTTTGCAGTAAAAGCACTCAGTATCAGGCTTGGGTCCAGCCTTGGTCTTCTTCGTCGGTGTGGCAACTTTCTTGCCACCCTTCTTGAAGTGTCCCTTCTGCTTAGACTTGCCTTTCTTGAATTTGGTGGTCTTATTGACCAACAACACTTGGTGCTCTTTCTTGATCTCCACTTCTGCAGACTTTAACATAGCAAACAGTTCTGGCAACTGCTTGTTCATGTTCTGCATGTTGTAGTTCATCACAAAGTTCTTGTAACTTGGTGGTAGTGATTGGAGGACATGGTAAATCCCCAAAGCATTAGGAATCACTATACCCAAGCTTTGAAGTTTGTTTGCGTGCCCAGACATCTTAAGCACATGCTCACTGACGGAGCTGCCCTCTTCCATCTTGCAGTTAAAGAACTTTTCAGAAGCCTCATAACTCTCAATCGCCGCGTGAGTCTCAAAGATCAATTTGAGATCACGGACAATATCATGTGGGTCTGAATTCTCAAACCTTTTCTGAAGCTCCGATTCTAAACCATACAAGATAGCACACTGAACTATGGAGTACTGATTCTTCCGAGCAAGGTAAACATTCTTTACTTCATCGGTAGCATCAGCTGCAGGTGGGTCACCCAGCGGTGCATCCAGCACATAGGTCAAATTACCAGCTGTGAGGACAATCCTCAAATTGCGGAACCAATCCGCGAAGTTGCTTCCATTGTTTTTCAACTTTTCTTTCTCTAGGAACGCATTAAAATTGATGGTAGGGGCTGCCATTGATCTACAACATATTTGCAATAGTTTAGACTAAGTTTATGACAAATTGAGTTCAAATTAATAATAAAGTTTAATCTAGGTGAACTCCCACTCAAAACAACATCCCTCACATTGTTTTAGTGATCACACGAACCAAATCCACTATATCAAAACCGATCATCACGAGAGTTGATATAGTTTCAATGGCGAACAATCGACATGTTCATCATATCTACTATATGATTCATGTTTTACCTTTCGGTGATTCGTGTTCCTGAGACCATGTATGTACATGCTAGGCTCGTCAAGATCAAACCTTAGCTACAGCATAAGCAAATCTGGCTTGCTTACGTTGTATTCACTCGCGGAATCTAACACACCCGATCATCACGTGGTGCTTCGAAACAACAAGCTTTAGCAACGGTGCATACTAAGGGTGAACACTTTAGAACTTGAAATTTATGTGCATGAGGGATCATCTTATAATGCTACCGTCGTCTACTAAGCAATACAAGATGCATAAAGGATTAACATCACATGCAATTCATAATATGTTATATGATATGGCCTTTCTTCTTTGTGCTTCCGATCTCCATCTTCAAGCACGAACATGATCTCCATCATCACCGGTATAGCATCAAGGTCAATGACGCTTCTTCATGGTTGTCGTCCACCGGCTTCAACTATTACAACTACTTTGAATAGACACGCGGGTCTTAACATAAATTAAAGACAACCATATGGCTCCTGCCGGTTGCCAACTTACAATAAGGAACATTGCATACATCAAATATAATCATAATCATGGCCATATCACATCACTGCACACCCCTGCAAAACAAAGTTAGACGCCTCTACTTTCTTTGCATATTTTACGTGGTTTGGGGCTTTCAATAAGTGTCGTTCTAACTTACGAACAAGAACCACAACATTGATACTAGTATTGTTAATCACCCGTTGTAAATTGGATCTCCACTATGCTGGGAGAAACAGGCACCCGCAAAGCCACTTATGCAATACTAGTTGCATGTCAAGCGTGGAGCAAGTCTCATGAACGATGTCATGTAAGGTTAGCCCGGACCGCTTCATCCCAACATCCCGCAAGATGCAAAGTACACAAGAAGCAATCGACAATAAAAGCATCAATGCCCACAATGACCATTGTGTTCTACTCGTGCAACAGATCTACATATAGACACGGCTCTGATACCACTGTAGGGTTTCGTAGCATGGAAAACAAAAATTTTCTACCGCATACAAACAAACAAGCCAAGATCTATCTACTAGATTGTAGCAACGAGTCGATGGAATAACTCACCCTCGAAGATTCCAAAGTGTTTAACGAGAGCAGATTCTCGTGGGTGATGCAGTCGTACTCTTTCCGATCTCAAGATCGCGTAGACGATCCTTCCGGCGCCGCGTTCCGGCAACACTCCCGCAGTCGGTCACACGTTCGGTACTCTATGAAGACCTTCCTCTCCCTTGTTCCAGCAGGCAGCGGAGGTTGTAGCACTCTCCTCGCGATTCCGGCAGCACAACGGCGTGGTACCGGAAGTAGAGGGGAGATCTCGCAGGGCTTCGCCTTAAGCCGGAGTGAGTATGGTGGAGTATGAGAGGGATCCTCGGCGATCTAGGTTTTAGATACACCAAGGAGGAGGTGCTAGAGCCGGTGGCTAGGGTTTGGGGCACCCCAAGTCGGCGGCTAGGGCAACCCTGGGAGGTGGCGGCAGCAGCAGGAGGTGGTGGCGCCAATCTAGGGTTTTGGAGGAGAGGTACTTGTGTGCTAGGAGGGAGCCCTGCCCCTCCTTATATAGGTGGAGGGGCTGGCCGGCCAAGGGGAGGGAGTGGAGTCCCTCCCCAACTCGGCTTGGGTGGGGCGCCGGCTTGGGGAGGAGGGAATCCCTCCCCAACTCGGTTTCCACTTCTCCTCCTCTTTCCAAAAATTGCCGTTTGACTTTCAAACTGGCCGTTTGACTTTTCAATTTAGGATTTAAATAAACCCTTTATTTTGGACAGCAAAGACACCTAGTACATGATGCAATCATTCCAACTTACAATGACACATTCATGTACCCTTCCCCCTCCGGAGTGCTGGACATTCCGGAACCTTCTAGAATGTTCCCGATGAAAACATCGGAACCATTCCCCAACTCCGAAACGGGACTTTCCTTATATGAATCTTATTCTCCGGACCATTCCGGATCTCCTCGTGATATCCCGAATCCCATTCGAGACTCCGAACAACATTCCGACTCTTTCTCATCATTCCATAACTACTCAAACAACGTCGAATCCTTAAGTGTGTCTCCCTACGGTTCGTGAATTATGCGGACATGATCGAGACACTTCTCCGACCAATAACCAATAGAGGAATCTGGAAATTCATATGGCTCCCACATATTTCTACGATTACTTTGCGATCGAATGAACCACTTACATACGATATGAATTTCCCTTTGTCTCACGATAGTTTACTTATCCGAGGTTATGATCGTCGGTATCTTTGCATACCTAGTTCAACCTCGTTACTGATAGGTACTCTTTTCTCGTTCCCGTGATATGTGATCCCTTGTGAGCCAGTCACATGCTTGCAAGCTAATTGGATGACATTTCACCGAGAGGGCCCAGAGTATATCTATCCGTCATATGGATGGACAAATCCCACTCTTGATCCATGTGTTTCAACCAATACTTTCTGAACACTCAATGACACCTTTATAGCCACCCAGTTACGGTGTGGTGTTTGATGTCATCAAAGCATCCATCCGGCAAAGGTGATATGCATGATCTCATGGTCGAAGGAATTAGATAACTATGTATCAGAAAGTATATAGCAATTGAACTATTAAAATGACTTGATCTTTATGCTACGCTTATCTATAGGAGTATGTCCACCATATCATTCTCCTAACGATATGATCTTGTTGTTAATAACATCTCAATGTTCATGATAGGGAAACCACAATCATCTATTAACCAACAAGCTAGTATTATACAGAGGCTTTACTAGGGACTTCAAATTAAGTTTACAAATCACACAAGTATTAATGTTTCCTTGTTAATACTATTATAGCATGAATGTAAACATTTATCATAAACACAAAGATATAATAATAACTATATTTATTATTGCCTCTAGGGCATATCTCCAACAAGATCATCATTTTAAGCATATTTTCGGCAAGGTAAATTGGTGACCGCATTCCAGCTGTTTTGTATCGAATTCTGTAGAATTCACGGTGTGGTCACTCTTCATGGTCACCGGTGAGCACCACTGGCCTAGTTCCACGAGGAATACCGAGGGCTTTAACTACCATTTGTTTGTTGAACACTATGTGAGTGTTGTTCCGAGCGTTCCTAAATTCACCATGCTCGGGATCAATCTTCGAAATTATCCATTCCAGCAAACCCTTGGGAGTAGAGAAAGCGCCGATGTGTAGAAGAACACCCCACCCTCGATCTATGATGAGATATTTCCGAGGTTTCTTAAGACCTAGTACTATGTCCCTCAATTGAGGCCCCGAAAAACGACTCTTTAGCAAACATCCTGGATCGTCATCCTTTTCTGCATTTGCAGATTTCGGCATTTTGGAGATATGTGCTGCGAAAGGGTAAATGGAAGCTTATTAGGAAGCAGTTGTAATTTACTATATATGGAATTAAAGAATGAGAATACATGAAACATATTTGTAGTATGTTGGAATCATGGATGATAGAAGCATCAAATTGTTTGTGTGCATCAGGTTGAAATATATGTAGAAGCAGACATATTTGAAAAGTGAGATACACAAAGATTGTCGCCAATAATCTATCTGGAAGTTTACCCAAAATCTTCAGAACATAACGGTGTAAAAATTTGTGTGAAACATAGTATACATGAAGCTTGATTGTAGATCTGGCACAACATGAAAATCACTACATGGAAGCATAACAAGAAAATTAGTATTTTTCCAAAATAAAATCTCTATATACGGAAATCTAAACCAGGCTCGAGGAAAGCAGATGTGAGCACATATGTGTGAATTGACTACACAGAAAATGCACATAACATATGCATATATATGTGGATCTAATGCACAAAAAATGCAGAAAACAAATCACAGATTTAGGGATCAATTTCATCACCTTCCCCAGTCGTGTCGTCGTGCTGAGTATGGCGCGTGCTAACCCGTGAGCAATCGATTCAACCGGAAATAAGCTTATTCGGAGGAAGCATCCACCAAAAAAATCCTACCTAACCTCTACTTCCGTCGGCCGCTCGTCACCCCGTCGACGCCCTGCAGCCTTGGAGCTTCATACGCGCCGCCGCGATGGATGCTGGAGAGGAGGCGCAGCGGTGAGGGTGCAGCGATTTCGGTGCAGCGAGGCAGATTTACTGGAGGGGATGCTGAAGAGCGATTTGCCGGAGCGGATTTGCCGGAGGGGATGAGGAGCGAGGCGGAACGAGGCGTGGTGACGGGGAGTGGACTGACGGGGCGGACGGGGCGGCGCGGTGATTATGGAGCAGTTTCCGGGTCGGTAGCCGCATTAATACCGTATCACTCCGTTTATTTTGATTACGTGAGGGTCTCACGAGTATTAATTGGGAAAAACATGCGCTCATTAGGAAACGTCTGATTAAACTGGAATCGACGGCTTTTGGGTGCTCCGATGGTTGGATTTCCATCGGACCCCGGTAGATAGTATTTACCTTATGATTAATCCTATATAACTAAATAGATCAACCCCACTAACCTATTTCTCTAAGCATCCGAGCTATCCACCTCATCAAAGTAGCCATGTCAGCAATTTCCGTCTCCACATCATCCCACGTAGGCCCAATGTGCATCTTTTCCGGCTGCAGCAATTAATTTGTTGTGTCTATTCCTCTTCTCCATGGAAGCTGAACCGAGGGGAGCCCAGCTGAACACGAACTGACTCTCTCAGCGTATATATTCGGGTGTCAGATCCTCTGTCTGTTTCCCCTCCTCACCTCCACCTCTGACCCTCTCAGCCGGTCCACCCCTCTGCTTACCACGCCTCATCTCAGGCGACTTCTCCCTACTGCAAGCACCGAAGAGGCATCTGCGTCCATCTCCTCCAGATCCGCTGGATTGGCCTAATTTCCACTAAAACCTATTCATCTCCTGGCGATTTGTTCAAAGAGTGGAGGATTCGCTAATGGATTCCAACCCTATGGAGCCTTTTCTTCCACCATTTCCTCTGTACCTTGCTAGGACACGGGTAATGACCAAATACTACATCTCATGTCCCATGAAATATGAACCCTTCGAAGTATGCGACTAGCTTTACTATTTATATTTTTGGGGGAGCTAACGAGAGATTTTTCAGAGTACAGATTATCAGTTGGTATTAGTAAATCTGCATCGTACTATTCTGGAATTATTTTTCTTATTTCAAGATCTGATACATTGATGAGGTATGATGAATTGCCATCGCCCTCTGGTATTTGATATTCAGCTTTGCATATTAACCTTTGCATCATACTTTCATATCTTTAGAGTCTCATTTTTTGTACTCTGGCTCTACATTTTCTTAAAGCGTTTGATGTTTCCTGCAGTCGATTTACCTTTTAACAGGTTCATTTCTTTGGATCGGACAGTAATATGGACATCTCAACCAGATCAGGCAAGTCTTTTTCAGCTTATATTGTTTGGGTACAATTTGCCTCCATGGATGTGAGTTATGCCAACGTCAAGTTGGGCTACTGCTCACTGTGCTAACAAATTTTTTTTATTGCAGAATTTACACCTATTTGGACTTTGGTACAGACATAAATTAAGCATTTATTATTTCTTTTTGATGATCCCCAGATTTTCTCTGAGCAAACATAAACTTATCAAATATACTTACTGTAAGTGATTACCAGCTATGGCTAATTCTAAAATCCGTGCTCATGGTAAGTAGAATATGTTACATAACAATGGCGTAAAGCCTGAGCAACATCTATCCTACCATGTTCGTGTATTTCTTGCCCCCTCCCATGTGGCCATGTGGGCAGTGAGCACCTGCAAGAAACAATTGGATGGGTTAGCCTAATATGTAATCAACTTTCCTTTTATCTTAGTGTGGATGGGTTAGACTCGACACTTCTTATTGTTCAGGACTTTGGGTCCAGTCTCTTTCTACATGGATTTTTCTTGATTCCTCTTGCAATTATCAAAAAAAGACCAACTTAGAAAAGAAGTAAACCGTGTGTGTGCATTGCAGTCGAGTGAAGACAGTTCATGTCCGGAACTTCAACTTTCTTCCAACATGTCTGAAGTATTTGTGTACGAGTAGATCAATAAATATCAAAGGTGGTGCTCCAGTTTACAGTTTTTGCTCTCACCGGGCATAATTTTCATCACTTTCAGAGACTTGGTAGTGTCTATATATCAACATCAAAACTTGCTGAATTGACGTTTATGTGTGTTGGTTCATGTGTGCTATCTCCCAAATGTACTCACAGCTCACAAGTATTATCTCACAAAGTTCTCATTCTTGGCTGACAAGACATGTTTGGAACTATAACTGAACCACGGATGGAGTAGATTATGAGGTGTATGTAGATGCCCTTTGTGCTGCTATGTTTTCTAATATAGATAATTCCCGGGAGTCATTTGTTTCATCTATGTTTATCTTTTGAACTGTGAGGTCCAAAATACTCTTTTGGCTGCTCATATATCTTTGATCGACACTTCATAAGTTTTATTATATTTTCCTGCAGCAACGTGCGAGGAATTGTCTAGTATGCATAGTAATGCAATGCATCATTTATTATTTATCTTCTTTGTGTGTTTTACCCATTATATAAATTTCTTAAATTTCTTTATGCAATCATGAAAGCTGTTTAAATAGTATTTATTAACATTTTGTAACTATTATATTTATCATTTTTGTAATATAATATATATCAGTAACAGAGTTAAAAACTGATTTTTATTTATTTTTAACCCTTATTATTATTTTCTTAATATTCTTTTTAAGAATATGCATTTTAATTTAGGAGATTTTATTTTGCTAACTTAAATAGCAATTTGGTATTTTTATGAAATACTACTCTAATTAAGAATGATAAAAGTAATTTTTATTTATTTTTAGGTATTTTATTTATTTTTATTAAATTTCATAAGAAATATATATTATAAAAATCTTTAACCTAAATTTATTCAATTAAAAATAGAATTCTTAATTTTATTAAGTAGCTTGTATTTTTATGATCTAATAGATATATTATTTGTATTTTTATGATCTCATAGATACATTATTTGTATTTTTAGGATTTTTATTTATTATTTTAGGACCTTTTAAGTCCTGGGGTATTTTGGTCTTTTACTAAATCCTTTAAATTTTCCTTTTAACTTTTGGGCCAAGCCCATTGGGTTGACCAGGTCCAATCTGGCCCAAATGGGCTGGTCAAACCCACTCACCAGAGTGGTACTAGACCATATCGGCCCAGTACACACCCGCTTCACTCTCGCTCCCACGCATTCTTCCTCCTCTCTTGTCCTGCTACGACGTCTACTGCCGGTGTTGTCGTCGCTAGATTTTCGCCTCCCTGGGCCTCCTCAGCCACTGCCGTGGTGCATGGCAAGGTAGTCGACGCTGCTCCGCCATCTGGTCCTGCTCGATTCATCTTTAGGCTCCTCTCCCATCCAGGCTGACTCCACCTTGAACCCTAAGGTTTGGTGGTTGTCGGCGATGTACTTGTTCCACCGTTCTTGTGGTGCTGTGCTATGTTCCTGGTGGCTTTGTGGTGCTGCTAGACTGTAACACCCCGTCCACTCCTGGGCCCGGGGGGAGGGGGGTGTCACTCCTGGCAGCTTAATAGGATATCTAGACTGGCCCCACAGACCAACACTAGTCTTTTCTACGCACTTTGTCCTCACTCGTGCGCACCCGGTTACCCACTTTTCGGTCGGTCACCCATCCTAGAATTGCTCTAGGCCAAGCACGCTTAACCTTAGAGTTCTTTTCGAATGAGCTTCCGAAAAAGAAGTTGCAACTTGTTGATATGGGTATCCTATCAATCCCATTAAGTCATGTGCCTGGATCTCACATAGACCATGGATGTGGCTGTGGCTTCCGTGCCATGGCTTGGCGCGGGTTATAGTGCCCTCGGGTGCTCCCCGTGCTGCCGTGCACTCGTTGGCCCTTCTGCTTCCTCTTCTAAACATCAGCGAGGACCACGGGTAAGTGCTTCAGTCCCCCATCTTATTCTTCCTCTGCCTCTGATTCTCTGATTGGAGTTTATTTGATACTCCTATGATTCTCTGATTATGATAGATTGTATAAATGTAAATATGATTCCTGGTTATTTATTCCAGTAAAATTATTAAATATCTTTCTACAAGTTTACTTGTGAAATCTCTGTGTATGATTTTCTTGGTTTAGAATAGATACTTGTGACACCTTCCTTGAAATGGTACACAAGGGTTCATTCTAGTACTGGGCTAAATTATACCTGTGTCCTAGTGTGGCTTGGGCTAAAATGAGTTGAAACTCCTGTTGGATATATTAACCTATGATGTATATGAATTTTCTCTGGTCTATGATGATGGTTTGAGGCATAACTAGGTAGAAACTAAAGTTTTTACCCGATGATCCTCACAGATGTGCCTTGATATTAAGTGTAAAACAATGATTCTTATAGATCTTAAGAAAATGATTTGATAGCTCATGCTGTTTAATATAGATTCTTAAGATGAAATAGTTTCTGAGGTGCTACTATTATAAGATGTGCCCAAAAATATTCACTTAAGGCTATTGTATATGTGGATGTAAAAACATGTATTGTTATCCAAGATCAGTGATGCACAGACTGATATCTATGTATTGTTTGCAAAGATTGATCATTGGCTTTCATTTAAATTACTTCGGTGATGGATACACCCCACTTGGGTGTTTTTCTGAGAATATTTATATGAAACAACACATGCTTTGATAATCTAAGATGATTTGATCATGTGATGGTTTTATGTGTACTCACCACACAACTTGATTGTTGGTGATGATGTTGTGGTGCTAGTTGATCTTGCTGGCCATGTCTTTCTCTGCACCTCCTGGTGCTTCTCCTCCTAGCTCCTGTGATCTTGTACTTGACCTTGCTATCCACCTGCAGCACCCCTCCTTATGTTACCATCTTCAGAATGATTGGATAATTTGTTGTGTTTCTGGGTTGGTGAATTTGTTTGGGAATTTGGCAGACTCAGTATGTGCTTGGATATGTACTTGAGAAGATAGAATGAGCTCCCTGGTGGCTGTGCTACGGCAGGGTGTTCTCTTTTGAGTGCTTGTATTGTTTTTGTTGTTTGGACAACACATTACATGCATTTAGGTGACAAAGCTACCTTGCTATTCGGCTTGGTTGTGGATCAGATCAAGTGAAATGGGTTTTCACTGCTTATCATTTTACTAGTTATAGTCCTGGTGAAACTTGCCCCTTTACTTTGTTGATGATGTTTTTCTGAGGCTTATTTGATATAAAAGAACAGATATTGCTCATTGGTGAAACTTGCCCCTTTTTAACTACTCAATGAAGTAATATGAACAGTGTACTTCACTATTCACCATGAGAGTTAAAATAACTAACTAACCCTTTATTTCCTTTTTAGTTGTTTTTGTTATTTACAGGAACAAGATCCGAATGCTCAAAATGTAGTATAAGAATAGATAGGTTTTATAGATTTTTTTGCAATCTTCTTTTTATTATTTTGTAAAGAATCTTGTAATAATATTCTTATAATTTAATAAAATTTCATTTTGTTGTATTTCACTTACTGTAATGTGTTCCTTTATTTGTTGTATCATTCTCACTTTGTAATATGATTATGGAATAAAGAAAATAAATAAGAATTCATTTCTTATTTAAATTTCCTTGTCTGAAATTCTTATTGTTGTTTAATATATCTTTAATATAATCAAACAATGTTAATAAATCATTTTGGAAAGCAACTTAATATTACTAACTTCTATTTTTCAAATAATTTCCAATTGATTTAAATTTAAAATTTTAATTCAAAACATTCTCCCCAAAACTCATTAATTCCTAAAGGTCATGTCAAAATTTATAACAATCAATATAAAGAGCTATTCCTACCTCTAGATAGTGAAAGAAACTCTGATCTCTTTAGGTTTTTGTTTGGTAAAAAATTTACCCAGATTTTATAGATGAATGCATGCACATGTGCAGATTCTTATTTCTACCCTTCGTTGGTTCCTAAATGCTGGGTGTTACAGACTCCCCCCCCCCATAAATTAAAATTCGTCCCGAAGTTTGCTGATGTGTACCTAAATAGTTTTGGATATGCTTCTCTTAAGTCATCCTCTTTCTCCCATGTGGCTTCTCGCTCCGGGTGATGTTCCCATTGTACCTTGCAGTATTTGATTGCCCTGTTTCTCAACCTTTTCTAGTTCTCTTCGAGAATTTTACAGGGTTTCTCAACATAAGTCAAATCTGCTTGTAACTCAGTTTCTTGATGTGTAATTGTATCATCGGGAACTTTAAGACATTTCTGAAGTTGTGACACATGGAAAATTATGAACTTGAGCCAATCATTTTGGTAACTCAAGAGCATAAGCTATTGTTCTATTCTGACTCAGTATCTTGAATGGTCTGATATATCTTGTACTTAGTTTTCCTTTGACTCCGAATCTCTTAACTCCCTTCATTGGACTTACTTTGAGATATACCATATCCCCCACTTATGGATGCCACCATCTTCGACTATGATCAACATAACTCTTCTGTCGACTTTGAGCTATCTTCAATCGATCTCTAATAATATCGATGATATCTTGCTTCTCCTTGATATAGTCTGGTGTAAATTCCTTGCTACTACTAGGTTCATACCAACATATTGGTGATCTACACTTTCTCCCATAAAGTACTTGGTATGGTGCTGCTTTTAGACTACTCTGATAGCTATTGTTGTAGGAAATTCTGCCAATGGTAGATGATCTTCCCACGAACCTCCAAAATCCAATGCACAAGCTCTAAGCATGTCCTCCAAGATTTGATTTGATTCTTTCTGTCTAGCCTCTAGTTTCTGGATGATAAGTTGTGCTGAAATCAAACTTTGAGCCAAGTGCTTCATGTAATTGCTTCCAAAATGCTGAAGTAAACATAAATCCTCTATCTGATACAATTTTCTTGGGTACTCCGTGCTTACTTACTATCTCTTTGACATAGATTTCCACTAACTTCTCGACATTATCTTTTTGATTTATCGGAGTAAAATGTGCAATTTTTGTGAATCTATCCACAATCACGCATATCATATCCTTCCGTTTCGGTGTCATGGGTAATCCTGTGATAAAATCCATGCCAATTTCTTCCCACTTCCATTCCGGAATTTCCAAAGGTTGTAATGGTCCTGCTGGACTTTGATGTTCTAACTTTACCCTTTGGCAAGTATGGCATTCAGATGCATACTTTGCAATGTCACTCTTCATGTTATTCCACCAGAATAATTCCTTAAGATCCATGTACATCTTTGTACTCCCTAGATGAATTGAATATGGTGTCTCATGTGCTTCTCGGAGTATCACCTCTCTGATCTTCGGTACATCTGGTACACAAAGACAGTTTTGGAACCACAAAGATCCATAATCTCCTAGATGAAAAACTGATGTTTGACCTTCGGAAATTCTTTTGATTTCTTTAGCAATGAATGGATCATCAGGCTGATGTCGCTAGATCTCATGACGAAGATCACTGCTTTGCTCTTCCATAACCCTCATGGTAGCTAAGCCTACACAAACTTCTGTCTTTAGAAATTGTATTTCTAACCTTTCCAAATCCATTTACAACTCTTTTGCGGTTCTCTATTGATGGGTTTAGTATCCTTACTCTTCCAGCTTAAAGCATCTGCTACTGCATTGGCCTTTCCTAGAGTATAGTTAATTGTAAGGTCATAATCCTTGATCAACTCCAACCACCTTTTCCGCCTCATATTCAGCTCCTTCTGAGTGAAGAAATATTTGAGACTTTTATGATCAGTGTATAGTTCACATCTTGCTCCATAGAGAAAATGCCTCCATCCTTTTAGAGCAAAGACTACTGCTGCTAACTCCAAATCATGTGTTGGGTAGTTGACTTCATGAGGTTTGAGTTGTCTAGACCCATAAGCAATTACCTTGTGATCTTGCATTAGCACACATCCCAATCCTTCCTTGGATGCATCACAATATACTATGTAATCCTTTCTAGTTTCCGGTACAGCTAAGATTGGTGCGGTGGTTAATCTGGTTTTCAATTCCTGAAAACTCGCATCGCACTTCTCATCCCATATGAATGGTGTATTCTTTCTTAGCAATTAGGTCAATTGTCCATCTATCTTGGAAAAACCTTCAATGAATCTCCAATAATAACCGACCATGCCTAAGAAACCTTGGATTTGCTTCATATTGGTTGGTGCACTCCATTCCAGCACTGATTGAAATTTGGACGAATTTACATCAATTCCATCCTTACTGATCACATGACCAAGAAATTCTACTTTGTCCAACTAGAATTCACACTTGCTGAACTTAGCATATCTTATGTTCTCTTAGGATTTGCGATGCTATTCTCAAATGCTCTACATGCTCTTCTTTATCTATAGAGTATATCAGAATATCATCAATGAATACCATGACAAACTTTTCCAGGTAAGGCATGAAGATTTTGTTCATCGAATTCATGAATAATGCCGGTGCATTGGTCAAACCAAAAGGTACGACGAGATACTCGTGACCATACCTTGACATAAATGTTGTTTTTGGAACATCTTCAGGTTTGATTTTTATCTGATGGTATCCTGATCTTAAATCAATCTAGGAAAATACTCCAGCTCCCTTGACTTGGTCAAATAGATCTTGAATTCTTGGCAATGGGTACTTGTTCTTGATGGTGACATTGTTGAGATTTCTGTAATCCCCACACATTCTTCGTCCTCCATATATTTTATGTAGCATCCCAATTGTCTAACAATTGCAATGCTGCTAGCCTAGTCTAGGTATAATGCTACTTCCTACATATAATTGTTGCATCATAAATATATCATGCTCATGTCATCATGCCACCTTGCAATTGAGCATCATATAAAACCCTTTTTGTTCTGGTTCTTCTCTCATATGCATTATTAATTGTATTTGCCTCTTGATATTGTATTTGGTTATTGATATATTGTTTAATGCCCAAGTTGAGTTGGGGGCATATCTTTTAGTTAACTCCACCACCCTTTCTTTTCACCACCTTATATTCCACCATCCAACTTAATATGAGCTTTTGCACTTTATTGGGTTTTACCTCTAGCTCATGTGGGTTGGGATGGATCCAATTCTAATTCCACATGCTCTCATCTTGGCATCATGTTGTTTTCACATTATTGATATATGAGAGCCACATGGCCACCTTTGCATGCCTTGTGAGTTTGACCCTTTTTCCTAGCTCCCATATGGTTTATCATGGAATTATGCTCATGTTGGAACATTTTGGGGCTATTAAATACCTAGTGGCACATACACACTAGCAAGTCCCATTTCTATTCAAATATGGTCATCTCCATCTACTCTACATGGGGCATCCTTATAATTCTTTTTTCTTGGCTTTTATTCCAATTTTGGGAATGCATAATATTAATGCCATGTAATAATATTGTTTTCACAAGGACCCACATGGCAATAAATATTTTGCATGGGCCATGCAAGTACCCCTTTAGCTTGTCTTTTGGTTTATTTGGTTTTGGGTGGATCATCTCTCTCTCTATCTCTTTTTTTAGCTTGATCTTATTTTGATCATGCTTAAACCACATCACCACATCCCCTCTTTTCTTGCCTTGTTTTGTTAGAGCTTGGTATGGCTTGGCTTGTCTTGATCTTAACAGAAACAAAACCTAGCTCTCACCCTCTCTCTTCACCTTTCTATCTAAACCCATACCCCATCCTAGCTAAACCCTAGTCCCTCTCTAAACCAAACCCTAAGCTATCATCCCCCCTCTCTCCTCTCTCACCACATGGTCACCTGGCCCCACCCAGCTCGCCCCACCTAACCACCCCATCCCATGTGCCTTCCCCGGTCCCCCTCTCCCTCCAAACCCTAGCCTAAACCGAGCCACTTCCTCTCTTTGGCATAAAGGTGGCCACCACCTCCCACGTGCCTCTTTCCTCTCCCTTATCACCCAAACCACCCCAGGCATCCCAGATCAAGATCTGGAGGAACCCTGACCCTCTCCTTCCTCCCTTCTCCTTCCCCTCCCCCACCATGAACACCATCATGCCCCTAAGCCCTAGCCTCGGCCACCTCGCCCTCTAGAAGTTCCCGAGCACGCCAAGGCTATCCAGGAACACCAGGACCTCCCTCTGCTTCCTCTGCTTCGCCCTGAACCGCTGGGAGCCGCTGGACCTCGCCGGAGGAGCATCGCCGCCGCCGAGTCCGTGAGCACCAGGAGAACTCCGGCCGCCAGCCTCGTCGACGATCACCGGCTCCTCTGCCCGAACCAACACCACCGACGAGCCCCTGGTGAGCCCCGCTACCTCCCAGACATGGCCCCCTCCTCGCTCGTGCACCGTAGCGTCGCCGCCCGTCGTCGAGCACCTCGCGCGCATGCACGGCCGCTCGCCGCGCGCAGACAGACAGCAGCAGCAGCCGCAGCAGCCCCGTCCTGCCTCTGTTCCGCTTCGAAGTCCGCGCGCCACAGCCCATCCCAGTAGATGCCACCTGAACAAAACTTGTAGCCGGTAAAACCCTCTTCAACTTTGGTTTTTGCGGCTTGGCAAGAATCGGCGTGGATTGCTCGCCAACGTCGACCAAACTCCGGCCGATCTCCGGTACCCTGCAGTGCGGCGTGCAGCTGCAGATCCGACATCCACCGTCGTTTTGCGCAGAGGCCCCTGCAGTTTTTCCCGCCTGAACCCGCAGTCCGCGAAACCCCACAAGTCAGCCTCCCGTTTCATCTTGCAGTAAGGCCCTGAACGTTTCCCCTCTCGACCCGCGGTCCTATGGATCACCCAGGTGTCAGCTGGCCGCTGGACGTTTTGCGCGCGTGGCCCCGCTGCCCCTGGACCCATCTGTCAACCTCGGTGGCTAGGTCCAGCTGCGGTGTAAAAAGCTTTTTCGGCCACGGTGTCACCCAGTCAGCACCATGGCCCATTTGTCAGTGGCAGTGGCTGGATTCGACTGAGTAGCAAAAGTAATTCTGTAATCTGTTTAAATTAAAATCCTTTTTAAATTAATTCAAATTCAAATTTAATTCTGTTTTTAAATAACTTTTGAATTACAAATCCAATTAATACAAATAATATATGTTTTCAAATCAGAAAAATGTGAGGAATTCAAATATGGCCTTCAAAATATATTTTGAACATTTAAAATTCCAAGTTTATTTAAATTACAAGAAATTGCCCTTTTGTCTTAACTAATTAATAACTTTTGTTTTATAAGTCCAAATTTAACAAATGATATATCTAAAATGATTAGCTCGACGAGACCTTTCTGTTTATGCATTCCATGGTTTGATTTGGAGCATGCATCATATAAATATATTGTGGACAACAACTTAATTGTGAATAAAATGGGGCCAAAACTAAATAAAATGGCTTATTCTTGTGTTCCACACCTCACCCTTGCCATGCTACTTTAATGCCATGCAAATTGTGCATCATTCATCATGGCATGATTGTTTGCTTGTCGCATCTATTCATATGCTTGTGCACTTTATTTATGTTGGCCCTTGTTTGTTTGGTTCTTCTTCGAATAGAAGCTGAGCAGGGGATATATCAAGAGAACCAGGAGCACTACCCAGATCCATTCCTTGCTTCAACTGAGCTGCCAGGCAAGCACTACCACATGCTTGCATACATATAGTACCTATTGCCTCTATCTTATTCTTGCATCATTGAGTCGCGATTGCATTAATCTGAATCCCAAGTATTGCATAGCCTTACTTTTAAACCCCACCGAAGCTTGTTCCTCCATCCCATGAGCCATTACTACAGGAGTTGTTTGAGCCATGCGAGTCGTAGAACAGCATGTGTAGGGTATGTGAGTGTCTGATGGATAACGAGGTACCTAAACAACTTAACCTGAGTAGTAATGGGATAACTAATGAAAGTGGCATCGGTGAGCCATATTCGCTATTTGGTTTTTCAGGCTCACTTGTGTCCCGTAGGACCCCGAGTACTTGATTCCTGTTCCTTGAATATTCGCGCTATCCACATCCGGGAGGCTTATAAACCCCCCTGAGCCAGAGCTTGATTCATTCTTATTTCTTGGGGCCACAAACTAGTTTGAGGTTTTATTTACTATCCTGTACTTATGTCATGCTTTACTGCTTTATTTAAAATTGTGCGAGGTACTGCACACTGTACTATTTAGGTCCGTGACCCGTTTTCGCTGTATCGACAAGCCTAGTCACACTTTCGGGTTCCCAGTCGTTTACAGCCGGCCACACAAACCTTGAGTCCGTCTCGTAGCCGGCCAGCTTCGTTGCGGGTAGCTTAATGGGGTGGCCCCCTGAAATATTTCTGAATCCTGTAATTGCTTTGTCGTGACTGTCTCGTTGGGTTTTGATTTGGTTTTTCCGAGGCATATCGAGTGTGTGTTGCTATTTGTGCACCCCTGCAGGGTAAAACTTTCTGAAAGCCGTGTCCGCGGTTATGGACGACTTGGAGCACAGTTTCTCGATCATAGACAAGCATAACTAAAGTACCGCTTTTAATTTGACTAGACTAGGTACCTGTCTAGTAAATAGTGCAACACTCATGGAATGGATAATAAAACTGCCAACGGATGGGGGGGTTGTTCGTCCGCTTCCTCGTCGGTAAGCGAGGAGGATGATGGATCTGTTAAGATTACCGCTATAACTGTTATAACTGTTGTTCTCAATTCACGGACATCCGTCTATCTCTGGTTGGGCGGATGGATAGCGAGTATCTATAGAATTGTTAGGGTTTATCTTTTGCTGCAATTGCGTCACCCCAGGTTGTGTCCCCTTTAGAGGCATAAAGACTTGCTGAGTACCCCTAGGGTCTCACACGATAAATTATTGGTTCATATGAACAGGTACACTCGCAAGATGGATACTGGGTGGAAGAGACGAACGATGTGGGCAACGATCATTCGGTGTAGAGATTCCGGGAACGGGGATCCGTGAGATCTGTGGGCGGGATGTGCTTATTTAAAGGCATCTTATGCCGATTTGCTTCTTATCCGTACTCGGATTTTGTCTTCCGCTTCCGCTTGATACTCTGATGTTTGATGTATGAGGAGATATCCTAAACTATTATATCTATCTAGGATATTTGGATCTTGCCGTATGGCGTTGCTATATTTCCTTTCTTTTTAGATGGAATGGCTCTGATGTACTATTGTATGGTGTCTTGCATACATACTCATTTGTGTATGTAGTTGATCCCTTCGCCTGCCGATTACGCCGCCCGTTCTTGTCCCGATGTTTGGAAATGGTTGGGACGGCCGAAAGGTCTACCTGTGAGTGGCATTTGGGCCCCACCGTACTATTTCAACCATTTCTGCTCATCCAGGCTTGTAACTAGGAGCGTAATTTACCGAGGTAGTTACAATTGGTATCAGAGCCATCCCGACCTTCAGGGTCTCAGCCAAATGGTCGTTGTCTGTCTAGCAAATATTTTGGTAGTTATGTATACTAGGGAAAAACAAAACGCGAGAGTAGGACTGCTTCCATTTTTCTTCTTACCCACCCACCACCCTTTTCTGGTAAGGAAGTGTAACGTTTTCAATCCTCTTCTTAAAATTCAAACTAGGATTCACGTGTTCTGGGTTTCCGTAGTACCATAGAAAGTGTGTGCGTGTGTGTAATTCCTTGTCTATCTGCTGCATCCAAGTTGTTATCACCATCTGCCTGTGGTTATCAACTGTTGGTACATTCCATACTGACAGGCTTTTGCAAACCGTCGCGATCTAACTGACTCCTTGTTAACCGGTGCCATCTTCTTAAGGGTGTCCTTCCTTCTAGCAACTCCACATTCTGTGTAAGCATCTGTTGCTAATCTCTATCTGATAGTGATTTTGCGCATCTATTGGTATTTTAATGCCGAAAAATGCGGAAAATTTTTCTTTGATACATCTGTGTTTCCACACTCCTTTCCAGTCGTGTGTGAAACATTATCTATCTCCCTTTTATCAGCATGTCCATGCTAACTCATTCTTTTGTCACCGGCGCTTAATCCTAGAGTTTCACTTCATCATCAATTCTCTTGGGATAATTACATAACATGTGTCGATCCGATGCTGATGATTGTAATTTGGCTCTCGGCATAGCTATATTCCACTCATGATAAGTGTCGATTGGAATATGGAAAAAATGCTATCAACCGTCACCATCTGGAGGATAAGGTTATCTTCTGTGATTTTGAGTACACCGTGATCATATCTATGCATAGTCAAGCATCTTTGGCAATCCGGCGTTTCTCAAAGCACTACGGCGGTCTATCATCTGTCCATCACGCTGCACATCTTTTGAACCCCATATCTGCAAATTCTCTATCAAAGCATGATGGACAGATGATAGACCGAATATTCAAGGAACAGGAATCAAGTACTCGGGGTCCTACGGGACACAAGTGAGCCTGAAAAACCAAATAGCGAATATGGCTCACCGATGCCACTTTCATTAGTTATCCAATTACTACTCAGGTTAAGTTGTTTAGGTACCTCGTTATCCATCAGACACTCACATACCCTACACATGCTGTTCTACGACTCGCATGGCTCAAACAACTCCTGTAGTAATGGCTCATGGGATGGAGGAACAAGCTTCGGTGGGGTTTAAAAGTAAGGCTATGCAATACTTGGGATTCAGATTAATGCAATCGCGACTCAATGATGCAAGAATAAGATAGAGGCAATAGGTACTATATGTATGCAAGCATGTGGTAGTGCTTGCCTGGCAGCTCAGTTGAAGCAAGGAATGGATTTGGGTAGTGCTCCTGGTTCTCTTGATATATCCCCTGCTCAGCTTCTATTCGAAGAAGAACCAAACAAACAAGGGCCAACATAAATAAAGTGCACAAGCATATGAATAGATGCGACAAGCAAACAATCATGCCATGATGAATGATGCACAATTTGCATGGCATTAAAGTAGCATGGCAAGGGTGAGGTGTGGAACACAAGAATAAGCCATTTTATTTAGTTTTGGCCCCATTTTATTCACAATTAAGTTGCTGTCCACAATATATTTATATGATGCATGCTCCAAATCAAACCATGGAATGCATAAACAGAAAGGTCTCGTCGAGCTAATCATTTTAGACATATCATTTGTTAAATTTGGACTTATAAAACAAAAGTTATTAATTAGTTAAGACAAAAGGGCAATTTCTTGTAATTTAAATAAACTTGGAATTTTAAATGTTCAAAATATATTTTGAAGGCCATATATTTTGAAAACATATATTATTTGTATTAATTGGATTTGTAATTCAAAAGTTATTTAAAAACAGAATTAAATTTGAATTTGAATTAATTTAAAAAGGATTTGAATTTAAACAGATTACAGAATTACTTTTGCTACTCAGTCGAATCCAGCCACTGCCACTGACAAATGGGCCATGGTGCTGACTGGGTGACACCGTGGCCGAAAAAGCTTTTTACACCGCAGCTGGACCTAGCCACCGAGGTTGACATATGGGTCCAGGGGCAGCGGGGCCACGCGCGCAAAACGTCCAGCGGCCAGCTGACACGTGGGCGATCCAGAGGACCGCGGGTCGAGAGGGGAAACGTTCAGGGCCTTACTGCAAGATGAAACGGGAGGCTGACTGGTGGGGTTTCGCGGACTGCGGGTTCAGGCGGGAAAAACTGCAGTGGCCTCTGCGCAAAACGACGGCGGCTGTCGGATCTGCAGCTGCGCGCCGCACTGCAGGGTACCGGAGATCGGCCGGAGTTTGGTCGACGTTGGCGAGCAATCCACGCCGATTCTTGCCAAGCCGCAAAAACCAAAGTTGAAGAGGGTTTTACCGGCTACAAGTTTTGTTCAGGTGGCATCTACTGGGATGGGCTGTGGCGCGCGGACTTCGAAGCGGAACAGAGGCAGGACGGGGCTGCTGCGGCTGCTGCTGCTGTCTGTCTGCGCGCGGCGAGCGGCCGTGCGTGCGCGCGAGGTGCTCGACGACGGGCGGCGACACTACGGTGCACGAGCGAGGAGGGGGCCATGTCTGGGAGGTAGCGGGGCTCACCAGGGGCTCGTCTGTGGTGTTGGTTCGGGAAGAGGAGCCGGTGATCGTCGACGAGGCTGGCGGCCGGAGTTCTCCTGGTGCTCACGGACTCGGCGGCGGCGATGCTCCTCCGGCGAGGTCTAGCGGCTCCCAGCGGTTCAGGGCGAAGCAGAGGAAGCAGAGGGAGGTCCTGGTGTTCCTGGATAGCCTTGGCATGCTCGGGAACTTCTAGAGGGCGAGGTGGCCGAGGCTAGGGCTTAGGGTCATGATGGTGTTCATGGTGGGGGAGGGGAAGGAGAAGGGAGGAAGGAGAGGGTCAGGGTTCCTCCAGATCTTGATCTGGGATGCCTGGGGTGGTTGGGGTGATAAGGGAGAGGAAAGAGGCACGTGGGAGGTGGTGGCCACCTTTATGCCAAAGAGAGGAAGTGTCTCGGTTTAGGCTAGGGTTTGGAGGGAGAGGGGGACCGGGGAAGGCACATGGTATGGGGTGGTTAGGTGGGGCGAGCTGGGTGGGGCCAGGTGACCATGTGGTGAGAGAGGAGAGAGGGGGGATGATAGCTTAGGGTTTGGTTTAGAGAGGGACTAGGGTTTAGCTAGGATGGGGTATGGGTTTAGATAGAAAGGTGAAGAGAGAGGGTGAGAGCTAGGTTTTGTTTCTATTAAGATCAAGACAAGCCAAGCCATACCAAGCTCTAACAAAACAAGGCAAGAAAAGAGGGGATGTGGTGATGTGGTTTAAGCATGATCAAAATAAGATCAAGCTAAAAAAAAGAGATAGAGAGAGAGATGATCCACCCAAAACCAAATAAACCAAAAGACAAGCTAAAGGGGTACTTGCATGGCCCATGCAAAATATTTATTGCCATGTGGGTCCTTGTGAAAACAATATTATTACATGGCATTAATATTATGCATTCCCAAAATTGGAATAAAAGCCAAGCAAAAAGAATTATAAGGATGCCCCATGTGGAGTAGATGGAGATGACCATATTTGAATAGAAATGGGACTTGCTAGTGTGTATGTGCCACTAGGTATTTAATAGCCCCAAAATGTTCCAACATGAGCATAATTCCATGATAAACCATATGGGAGCTAGGAAAAAGGGTCCCACTCACAAGGCATGCAAAGGTGGCCATGTGGCTCTCATATATCAATAATGTGAAAACAACATGATGCCAAGATGAGAGCATGTGGAATTAGAATTGGATCCATCCCAACCCACATGAGCTAGAGGTAAAACCCAATAAAGTGCAAAAGCTCATATTAAGTTGGATGGTGGAATATAAGGTGGTGAAAAGAAAGGGTGGTGGAGTTAACTAAAAGATATGCCCCCAACTCAACTTGGGCATTAAACAATATATCAATAACCAAATACAATATCAAGAGGCAAATACAATTAATAATGCATATGAGAGAAGAACCAGAACAAAAAGGGTTTTATATGATGCTCAATTGCAAGGTGGCATGATGACATGAGCATGATATATTTATGATGCAACAATTATATGTAGGAAGTAGCATTATACCTAGACTAGGCTAGTAGCATTGCAATTGTTAGACAATTGGGATGCTACAAATCTCCCCCACTAAACAAGAATCTCGCCCCGAGATTCCTAGGAAAAAGAAAACAACACAAGGATAGGCGGGTGTTCGAACGAAGGTGACCCTCACGTTCCCAAGTTGATGAACAACGGAAAGGTGCGACCACTACACCTTCCAAAACTTGCTAGACTTGTTGCGAGTCTTGCGTTTTGCTTTAGAACAACGGATAGAAGAGTTGAATGACTGTCGTGAGACAAGAAGGATAGGATGGACATAGCTCCGGTTTTCTCAAGAAACATGATAAAAGGATAGAACCACTTGTGAAAGAAAGGACAAGATGATGTATCATGGATACAGAAAGGCACAACGTTAAGATTAAGGATTTGCTGATACGAGAGAGGATGAAAACTTTGTCTCGCCGGAAGAAAGAGCTAGGTTGGAGAGGTTTGGACCACTATGACAATAGCATCGTATCCTCCCTCGGATTTGAGAAATGAAGTACGGAGACAATATTGCCTTCAAACAATAGAGTTCCTTGATATCGACAGAAAGATTTAGTTAGACATCGTCGGCTCAGATTCTTGTTGCGCCGGTAAGATCCAAAGAATCACGCAATTGAGGTGCGCGGATATAACTTCCAAAGGCGCATGTGAAGCCAGATCATGGTGGAATCCCGAGAAGCGAAAGATATGGAGGATCTGGAGTTTATTGTAGAGATACTTATTGGTTTCTTTAGCCTTGAGGCTAACGCAATAGATTTGCGGCTGATGGCATCAACCATAACTGGCTTTACCACAGAAAAGAATTGATGAAACAAAGAGATAGATAGATTCCTTTCATCTTATTTGGGGATGTCGAGCACCGGTAGGAAGACGAGGATAGAAAAGAGTTTGCGTTTGTCTCCACCAGATAATTGTTGATTTTGGTCCATCTAGAATAGACAGACCACCAACAAGAGATTATTGATTACTTTCTTCGAGAGAGCACTCCGGAAAAACAAGGGTGGAAGTAAAAGTATCAAGGGATAAAGGCCACTTCTAACTTCCGTGGGATGAGTGAAATCACATTAATTTACCAATTCAATGTACAAGAGCGAATGATAAGAGTAGTGGTATGGTAGCTACTCCATCCCGCACTCAAAGCATTACTCCGCACATGAATAAGAAAACCATGCAACACAACCACCGAAACAGACTGAAGGTATTGATAAGAAGAGCTTATGGAACTCCGTAAGAAAACAAGGATAGATGCAAACGATACGCCGGATTCAAGATAGATAAGGGTGATGATGTTGTCGTCATATCATAAGTAACCAGCCACCGGAAAGATATGAAGGAAGATCACAGAGACAACTGCAAGATCCCACAGATAAAGAAAAAGATAGCACCACTAGAACATAAGGGTTACAAAAGATCTGGAAAATCTTCATGGCCTCCGGTGGATTGAGCATAGATGATAGAATGAGAGGGTTTCAAAAGATTACTTGACGAGGCTGAGGTGAAAGAACTCCATGTCCTTCTTGAAATGATTGAGAGAGATATAGCAGTCTTGAGGAAATCTTCGGCGTAACGACGATGATAACTTGCCCACAAGGAAACTCCGGATTGATTGATGATGGAAGATGGAATTAACAATGGACTTGCTGATTTCAGAATTGAAGCGATCTATTTAGCAGAAGGACGTGGCCGAGATAGGTGACTTCCAAAAAGTCAGAGTTCTCACTTAGAGACTTTGCACACAGGCAGTGCTCACGAAGCTTGAGAGAAAGAGACACAGATGATCTTCCATGTTCTTCCATTGATATCGAATAGGCAAGCATATTAACAACATATACCACCATGGATTAACAAGATATTCCCAGCATATCAAGTTCAAGAGGCGGGAGAAACGAACAACTGCTCGAACACTTCCTGAGCTCAACGCTCTTAGAAAGATCAATATTAAGAGCACGGGTTCATGTTGAAGAAGATGCACTGGAAGAATAGATTATCTGGTCCTTCGGAAGAAAAAGAGATGCCACCTGATTCACATTGTCGATCGGATCACCGGTTACAAAGATAAAGAGATCTTGGATAACGAAACGATGATAGCTCATACCTTAAGCAAAGCTATCAGAGACGAAAAGATGCAATTCCCTCGTATCAAAGAGAATTTGCAGATATGGGGTTCAAAAGATGTGCAGCATGATGGACAGATGATAGACCGCCGTAGTGCTTTGAGAAACGCCGGATTGCCAAAGATGCTTGACTATGCATAGATATGATCACGGTGTACTCAAAATCACAGAAGATAACCTTATCCTCCAGATGGTGACGGTTGATAGCATTTTTTTCCATATTCCAATCGACACTTATCATGAGTGGAATATAGCTATGCCGAGAGCCAAATTACAATCATCAGCATCGGATCGACACATGTTATGTAATTAGCCCAAGAGAATTGATGATGAAGTGAAACTCTAGGATTAAGCGCCGGTGACAAAAGAATGAGTTAGCATGGACATGCTGATAAAAGGGAGATAGATAATGTTTCACACACGACTGGAAAGGAGTGTGGAAACACAGATGTATCAAAGAAAAATTTTCCGCATTTTTCGGCATTAAAATACCAATAGATGCGCAAAATCACTATCAGATAGAGATTAGCAACAGATGCTTACACAAAATGTGGAGTTGCTAGAAGGAAGGACACCCTTAAGAAGATGGCACCGGTTAACAAGGAGTCAGTTAGATCGCGACGGTTTGCAAAAGCCTGTCAGTATGGAATGTACCAACAGTTGATAACCACAGGCAGATGGTGATAACAACTTGGATGCAGCAGATAGACAAGGAATTACACACACGCACACACTTTCTATGGTACTACGGAAACCCAGAACACGTGAATCCTAGTTTGAATTTTAAGAAGAGGATTGAAAACGTTACACTTCCTTACCAGAAAAGGGTGGTGGGTGGGTAAGAAGAAAAATGGAAGCAGTCCTACTCTCGCGTTTTGTTTTTCCCTAGTATACATAACTACCAAAATATTTGCTAGACAGACAACGACCATTTGGCTGAGACCCTGAAGGTCGGGATGGCTCTGATACCAATTGTAACTACCTCGGTAAATTACGCTCCTAGTTACAAGCCTGGATGAGCAGAAATGGTTGAAATAGTACGGTGGGGCCCAAATGCCACTCACAGGTAGACCTTTCGGCCGTCCCAACCATTTCCAAACATCGGGACAAGAACGGGCGGCGTAATCGGCAGGCGAAGGGATCAACTACATACACAAATGAGTATGTATGCAAGACACCATACAATAGTACATCAGAGCCATTCCATCTAAAAAGAAAGGAAATATAGCAACGCCATACGGCAAGATCCAAATATCCTAGATAGATATAATAGTTTAGGATATCTCCTCATACATCAAACATCAGAGTATCAAGCGGAAGCGGAAGACAAAATCCGAGTACGGATAAGAAGCAAATCGGCATAAGATGCCTTTAAATAAGCACATCCCGCCCACAGATCTCACGGATCCCCGTTCCCGGAATCTCTACACCGAATGATCGTTGCCCACATCGTTCGTCTCTTCCACCCAGTATCCATCTTGCGAGTGTACCTGTTCATATGAACCAATAATTTATCGTGTGAGACCCTAGGGGTACTCAGCAAGTCTTTATGCCTCTAAAGGGGACACAACCTGGGGTGACGCAATTGCAGCAAAAGATAAACCCTAACAATTCTATAGATACTCGCTATCCATCCGCCCAACCAGAGATAGACGGATGTCCGTGAATTGAGAACAACAGTTATAACAGTTATAGCGGTAATCTTAACAGATCCATCATCCTCCTCGCTTACCGACGAGGAAGCGGACGAACAACCCCCCCATCCGTTGGCAGTTTTATTATCCATTCCATGAGTGTTGCACTATTTACTAGACAGGTACCTAGTCTAGTCAAATTAAAAGCGGTACTTTAGTTATGCTTGTCTATGATCGAGAAACTGTGCTCCAAGTCGTCCATAACCGCGGACACGGCTTTCAGAAAGTTTTACCCTGCAGGGGTGCACAAATAGCAACACACACTCGATATGCCTCGGAAAAACCAAATCAAAACCCAACGAGACAGTCACGACAAAGCAATTACAGGATTCAGAAATATTTCAGGGGGCCACCCCATTAAGCTACCCGCAACGAAGCTGGCCGGCTACGAGACGGACTCAAGGTTTGTGTGGCCGGCTGTAAACGACTGGGAACCCGAAAGTGTGACTAGGCTTGTCGATACAGCGAAAACGGGTCACGGACCTAAATAGTACAGTGTGCAGTACCTCGCACAATTTTAAATAAAGCAGTAAAGCATGACATAAGTACAGGATAGTAAATAAAACCTCAAACTAGTTTGTGGCCCCAAGAAATAAGAATGAATCAAGCTCTGGCTCAGGGGGGTTTATAAGCCTCCCGGATGTGGATAGCGCGAATATTCAAGGAACAGGAATCAAGTACTCGGGGTCCTACGGGACACAAGTGAGCCTGAAAAACCAAATAGCGAATATGGCTCACCGATGCCACTTTCATTAGTTATCCCATTACTACTCAGGTTAAGTTGTTTAGGTACCTCGTTATCCATCAGACACTCACATACCCTACACATGCTGTTCTACGACTCGCATGGCTCAAACAACTCCTGTAGTAATGGCTCATGGGATGGAGGAACAAGCTTCGGTGGGGTTTAAAAGTAAGGCTATGCAATACTTGGGATTCAGATTAATGCAATCGCGACTCAATGATGCAAGAATAAGATAGAGGCAATAGGTACTATATGTATGCAAGCATGTGGTAGTGCTTGCCTGGCAGCTCAGTTGAAGCAAGGAATGGATCTGGGTAGTGCTCCTGGTTCTCTTGATATATCCCCTGCTCAGCTTCTATTCGAAGAAGAACCAAACAAACAAGGGCCAACATAAATAAAGTGCACAAGCATATGAATAGATGCAACAAGCAAACAATCATGCCATGATGAATGATGCACAATTTGCATGGCATTAAAGTAGCATGGCAAGGGTGAGGTGTGGAACACAAGAATAAGCCATTTTATTTAGTTTTGGCCCCATTTTATTCACAATTAAGTTGCTGTCCACAATATATTTATATGATGCATGCTCCAAATCAAACCATGGAATGCATAAACAGAAAGGTCTCGTCGAGCTAATCATTTTAGACATATCATTTGTTAAATTTGGACTTATAAAACAAAAGTTATTAATTAGTTAAGACAAAAGGGCAATTTCTTGTAATTTAAATAAACTTGGAATTTTAAATGTTCAAAATATATTTTTAAGGCCATATTTGAATTCCTCACATTTTTCTGATTTGAAAACATATATTATTTGTATTAATTGGATTTGTAATTCAAAAGTTATTTAAAAACAGAATTAAATTTGAATTTGAATTAATTTAAAAAGGATTTGAATTTAAACAGATTACAGAATTACTTTTGCTACTCAGTCAAATCCAGCCACTGCCACTGACAAATGGGCCATGGTGCTGACTGGGTGACACCGTGGCCGAAAAAGCTTTTTACACCGCAGCTGGACCTAGCCACCGAGGTTGACAGATGGGTCCGGGGGCAGCGGGGCCACGCGCGCAAAACGTCCAGCGGCCAGCTGACACGTGGGCGATCCAGAGGACCGCGGGTCGAGAGGGGAAACGTTCAGGGCCTTACTGCAAGATGAAACGGGAGGCTGACTGGTGGGGTTTCACGGACTGCGGGTTCAGGCGGGAAAAACTGCAGGGGCCTCTGCGCAAAATGACGGCGGCTGTCGGATCTGCAGCTGCGCGCCGCACTGCAGGGTACCGGAGATCGGCCGGAGTTTGGTCGACGTTGGCGAGAAATCCACGGCGATTCTTGCCAAGCCGCAAAAACCAAAGTTGAAGAGGGTTTTACCGGCTACAAGTTTTGTTCAGGTGGCATCTACTGGGATGGGCTGTGGCGCGCGGACTTCGAAGCGGAACAGAGGCAGGACGGGGCTGCTGCGGCTGCTGCTGCTGTCTGTCTGCGCGCGGCGAGCGGCCGTGCGTGCGCGCGAGGTGCTCGACGACGGGCGGTGATGCTACGGTGCACGAGCGAGGAGGGGGCCATGTCTGGGAGGTAGCGGGGCTCACCAGGGGCTCGTCGGTGGTGTTGGTTCGGGCAGAGGAGCCGGTGATCGTCGACGAGGCTGGCGGCCGGAGTTCTCCTGGTGCTCACGGACTCGGCGGCGGCGATGCTCCTCCGGCGAGGTCCAGCGGCTCCCAGCGGTTCAGGGCGAAGCAGAGGAAGCAGAGGGAGGTCCTGGTGTTCCTGGATAGCCTTGGCGTGCTCGGGAACTTCTAGAGGGCGAGGTGGCCGAGGCTAGGGCTTAGGGGCATGATGGTGTTCATGGTGGGGGAGGGGAAGGAGAAGGGAGGAAGGAGAGGGTCAGGGTTCCTCCAGATCTTGATCTAGGATGCCTGGGGTGGTTGGGGTGATAAGGGAGAGGAAAGAGGCACGTGGGAGGTGGTGGCCACCTTTATGCCAAAGAGAGGAAGTGGCTCGGTTTAGGCTAGGGTTTGGAGGGAGAGGGGGACCGGGGAAGGCACATGGGATGGGGTGGTTAGGTGGGGAGAGCTGGGTGGGGCCAGGTGACCATGTGGTGAGAGAGGAGAGAGGGGGGATGATAGCTTAGGGTTTGGTTTAGAGAGGGACTAGGGTTTAGCTAGGATGGGGTATGGGTTTAGATAGAAAGGTGAAGAGAGAGGGTGAGAGCTAGGTTTTGTTTCTGTTAAGATCAAGACAAGCCAAGCCATACCAAGCTCTAACAAAACAAGGCAAGAAAAGAGGGGATGTGGTGATGTGGTTTAAGCATGATCAAAATAAGATCAAGCTAAAAAAAAGAGATAGAGAGAGAGATGATCCACCCAAAACCAAATAAACCAAAAGACAAGCTAAAGGGGTACTTGCATGGCCCATGCAAAATATTTATTGCCATGTGGGTCCTTGTGAAAACAATATTATTACATGGCATTAATATTATGCATTCCCAAAATTGGAATAAAAGCCAAGAAAAAAGAATTATAAGGATGCCCCATGTGGAGTAGATGGAGATGACCATATTTGAATAGAAATGGGACTTGCTAGTGTGTATGTGCCACTAGGTATTTAATAGCCCCAAAATGTTCCAACATGAGCATAATTCCATGATAAACCATATGGGAGCTAGGAAAAAGGGTCCCACTCACAAGGCATGCAAAGGTGGCCATGTGGCTCTCATATATCAATAATGTGAAAACAACATGATGCCAAGATGAGAGCATGTGGAATTAGAATTGGATCCATCCCAACCCACATGAGCTAGAGGTAAAACCCAATAAAGTGCAAAAGCTCATATTAAGTTGGATGGTGGAATATAAGGTGGTGAAAAGAAAGGGTGGTGGAGTTAACTAAAAGATATGCCCCCAACTCAACTTGGGCATTAAACAATATATCAATAACCAAATACAATATCAAGAGGCAAATACAATTAATAATGCATATGAGAGAAGAACCAGAACAAAAAGGGTTTTATATGATGCTCAATTGCAAGGTGGCATGATGACATGAGCATGATATATTTATGATGCAACAATTATATGTAGGAAGTAGCATTATACCTAGACTAGGCTAGTAGCATTGCAATTGTTAGACAATTGGGATGCTACATTTTATCCACGAAAATCACCAGAGTTCCCCATGGGGATATACTTTCCAGAATAAATCCTTTTCTGGCTAACTCATCAATTTTCTCTTTAAGCTCTTTTAATTCTTTTGGTCCCATCTTATATGGTGCTTGGGCTATTGGTGTTGTACCAGGTATCAGGTCAATAGTGAATTCTATTTCCCGATCAAGTGGCATTCCTGGTAATTCTGCTGGAAAAGCATCTTGAAATTCCTTCACTACAGGAATATCTTCCAATTTGACCTCCTTAATTGAGTTCAATTGAAGATTTACCATGATGTGACTATATTTATCTGCCTGATAGACTATCCTTCCTCCACTTGGAGATTTAATTGAAATGGTTTTATCGTCACAATTGATCCGGGCTCCATACTCAGTCATCCAATCCATTCCCAATACTACTGCTATTCCCCTTAATGGAATCACATAAAGATCCGCATAATAGGTTTAACCACATATTAAGATAAGTTGGTTTAATTTAATGTTTCTCACTACCATGATCCCTCCAGCGGTAACTACGGTCATAGGTTTTTCTAACGGTGGCCTTCTAATCCTGAACTTATCACAAAATTGTTCAGATATGAATGAAGTAGTTGCACCAGTATCAAATAGAAATTTTCCAGGGTTTGTGAGAATATTGAGCGTACCTATCACCGCTTGATCCGAGTTACCCACCTCCTCCAAGGTTTCACAATTCAGCTTCCTAGTAGGCCTGCTCCTCTTACCATTGTCGTTCTTGACAAAACTTCCACCTCTGTTAGGCTGTGCACCTCCGCCTCTTGCTTGACCACCGCCTGATGTAGGCCAACCACCTGGTGGTTTCTTGGGACAATCGGACTTCATGTGCCCCTTTTGACCACACACATAGCATATGATTATGGGCTTTCGACATTCACTCTGAATATGCCCGGGTAACCCGCAATTGTGGCAGATAACATTCCTCCGAGATGATGTTGCCCCATGATTGGGATTATTAGAGGTTCTGACCCGGGGTTTAAATTCCAAGTTTGATTTAGGCTTACTGGCTTGAACTCTTTTAGTTTCCTTCTTCGCCCTCTTCCTCCTATCTTCTTGAACATTCTTGTAATCATCTTCAAATGTTATGGCTGCATCAAGTAACTGTTTAAAAGTCTGCTTATTGGATAGCCTCAGCTACATCTTCACAAATGGATTTAAACCACGCAGGAAACATTTATTCCTCTTTTCCTCAGTGTTCACTTCATCCTCAGCATAACGAGATAGTTGACTAAACTCCTAGATGTACTTCATGACACTGGTATATCCCTGCTGAAGCTCTTCAAACTCTCTACGCTTCAACTCCAGCACACTTTCTAGAACATGATACTCATGGAACCTCTACTTGAACTCCTCCCAGTTGTACTCCCTTCCTAGAAGTTGCATTGCTAACTGATTCTCCCACCATGATTTTGCAGGTCCGGTCAGAAGATGTGTTGCATACCTCAACTTTTGTTCATCATTGCATCCTATAGCTTTCAACTTTCTCTCTGTATCTGCTAACAAATCCTCTGCATCCATTGGTTCTGGGGCGGATGCAAAAGGTAAAGGCCTTGTATTCACAAAGTTAGAAATACTTACACCACGTCCTTCAGGTTCCCTCTGATCTCCCTCTCGATCCATTAACCCCTCCATAAACTTGTTCTGGGACTCTTGCATCATCTACATATATTGCATGAAATTCTGCTCCATTAACAACCTCATTGGTGGCGGTAAATCTGCATGCATTCTGGCATCTTCATCCGTCTTTCCCTTAGCTTCACGCTCCATGCGCTGTTGTTCGGTCTCATCCTTTACACCCGTTTCCATAACCCCCTAGTCCTAGAACATAAAGCGAACACTCATAAGTACATCATGCATATGTGTTCTGAGCTCAACTTCATGCAGAGAACTAGTCACACAAGGGAAAACAAAATCCAAATATGCATTTCACATATTATACATTACAAACAACATAGTCAGTACAACGTCATTACAAGCCCGTACCATATAGGTATTACAAACTCATGTGGATACTACCCCACTTATTTAATTACATCAAGCTCTCAAACTCTACCATACGCATTACTGATGACCCACAAGTATAGGGGGTGTATCGCAGTATTTTCGATAAGTAAGAGTGTCGAACCCAACGAGGAGCAGAAGGTGATGATGAGTGGCTTGGAGCAGGAATTCTCTGTAAATACTTATCAAACAAATTTTTAGGGGTTTTTGATAATGCAGATAAATAAAGTGCGAGTAATTAAAAACAATAATAATTGCAGCAAGTGGCCCAATCCTTTCTTTAGCAAAGGACAAGCCGGTTGTATTACTTAAGATAACCAAACGTTCTCGAGGACACATGGGAATATTTTCAAGTGCTTTCGCTTCATATAGTTGATTAATATTCTTTAGTTGGATACGTGTTGTGTGGGTGAACTTGTGATAATGTATTGACCTTCCTAGGACTAATACATACTTGTGATTATACCCCCTACAAGCATCTGCAAATACAAGAAAGTAATTAAGATAAAAACCTAACCACATCCTTAAACTCTGAGATCCTAAACTCCCTTGCGCAAAGGTTTCCTAATGGGGGTTCAGGTTTCTGTCACCCCGGTAACCCCTACGATTAGTAGCCAAATACACAATGCATTCCCCTAGGCCCATAAAGGTGAAGTATCATGTAGTCGATGTTCACATGACACCACTAGAAGAATAACACCACAACTTAAATATCAAACCATTGAATCTTTCTCAACACAATTCCACTACTAACAACATGACTTCTCCCATGTCCTCAAGAACTAAACGAACTACTCACAAGAAATCATATGGATCAAGATCAGAGATGAAATAATGACAAGTAACAATCTTAACATGAACAATAATTCAATGGTTCCACTCAATAGCATCAACTACAACAAGTAATCAACACCGGGAAAGTTTCCCCTAAGAACTATGCAAGATTCAACCCAATTGTTACAGCGGTATGGAGTGGTGATGATGGTGCTGGTGGAGATGATGATGGAGATGATGATGATGATCCCGATGAAGTCCATCTTGATGGTGGTGTTGATGGCGACGATCTCCCTTCTCCGGGAAGGAATTTCCCCGGCAGATTTCTGCCTGCCAGAGAGCTCTTTCTCTCTCTGCAGTTTTCTGCCTCGCAGAGGCGGCGGAATCTTTCTATGGTCGCCCCCGAGTCTTAGGGTTTCAGGAGAATTATATATGCCAAAGAGCAGAGCCAGAGGTGGGCCAGGGTGGCCACACCACCTGGTGGCGCGGCCTAGGGTGGCCCGCGCCAGGGGGTGGTGTGGGCCCCCTGTGGCCCATCTCCGCTCCCCCTTCTGGCTTCCTTCGTCTTCTGGAAAAATAGTTTTTTCCATATATATTCCGGGATTTTCTGATCTTCGCGAATTTTGCCTCCAAACAGTGCCTTTTCCATCAGAATCCTGACTTCAGCGGTCCATCCTCCAAAAGTCATCAATCATGCAAAAACAGATGAAATAACATAAGTATCATCTCTTAATATGAAATATATCAATGAATAACAGTAAATTATGATATAGAATAGTGATGCAAAATGGACGTATCAACTCTCCCCAAGCTTAGACTTCACTTGTCCCCAAGCAAAAACTGAGCTCAATAAACATGACCTCAGGTTTATGGAGTGAAGTATCGATAAAAGAATACAGACAAGAAGCATCACATTCATCAATACACAAATCATAATAGAATACAACTTACTATTATATAACTTAACTTGCAATAAGTAAAGGAAACACAATAAATATACACAAAGTAAATCATAATTGGTAATGGCAAACTTTGTTCCTGGTCAAAGAACGGTTAACAATTTGCAGGAGTTCAAACATAATGGGGTTTTCAATGATAGCTTTCAAAGTAATACTCACTAAGATAAGAGTAATGTGCAAAAGAAGGAACATAAGAAACATGATTTAATAAATCATCATATGAATGAATGAAACACAACAACTCAAAATACTTGCTTGAGATAGAAAGGAATATGTTTACTGACTCAACTAAAAAGTAAAAGATAGGCCCTTCGCAGAGGGAAGCAGGGATTTCAAGTTTCATAAAGAGCTTCCAAAAATTATGGTACTTATTAGCTTTCAGCTCTAATTACCCCTATCATAAGCATCTTTAGGTGATTAAGGTTAAAGTGATCAAATATGAGGATATGCTTGACAAGTTATAAGCTGAAAATCTCATGCCCCTTTCTTACGAGTACCGTTCCTCATGCTACTCAACTTTAGTCACAAGTAAGTTCTTGTCATTGTAAGTACATGTGTATCATAGAGAATCGCCAACGGGGTACCCCTTGCCCGATGATACAAAAGATTCCCCATATCAAAATGACAAGGCAAGCAGACAGTGAGCATCTTAGCGATCCTTTTATTACCTATTTGCGTAGGACTTTTCTATTTTTTTATTTTTTCTTTCCTATTTGCATATGTTTTTTTATTGAGGAAGCTTCACAGATTGCTCACTATGGTTATGCTGCAGGTTTCCACCATGATTAGGCATGGCTTAGACCAGCTGCCCAGGCGTTTCTCTAACACATGTACGAACTACATGAGCCTTACAAGCTCCCCTTTCATTTCACACCACCGGGATCCATAAGCAAAAGAACGTGATATCAACTAAATAAAGTGTAACGTTGAAAGCATTCCCCATGATAACATGGTTCTGCTAATTCACAACTTACAAAACACAAGCATATACGCAACATAGATGGGCACAATGGTTCAAGTTTATTAAGTGCAAGAAAGTAAAGTGTCCCATCAAGTTCGTGAGAGCTTTAATCACTAATTTTCACATACCAAGTTTAATTCAGAAGGTAGATAAAAACATGAATTTACTTGGAATAGCAATAATGCTAATAGGTAGGTATGGTGGACACAAATGGCATATGTTTTGGTTTAAGGATTGGATGCACGAGAAGCATTCCCTCTCAGTAAATTTTTTGGCTAGCAAGGCTGGGTAGCAAGCATAAGAGTTGAAGGAAACAAACAAACAAACAAGTGATAAAAACAAACATGCAATCTTCCTTGGAAGCACAAAATATCTTAACTAGATAATACTAAGCTTATGAGCCAATCAAAAAGAAAGATGATGAAATTATATTTCTTAAGAGTGCTTTTATCTTTTTCATTCTATTCTCAAATAGTGTTGCTACTGAATAGAGCCAGATTTGCCAAAACCAACTAAATTTACTTAATGACCCAAAGTGATACCAATACTAACAACAAGATCAATCATATAACAGAAATTGCAAACTAATATAAGATGTGCAAAAAGTAAATGATAGAACTTCTCATTAATATTCCATAACGGAAACTCACACCAAGGGATACATAGATATCTAACTAGAGGAGAGATACTTCCATAATGCAAACCATCCTATATGATAACTTCTCTATTCATGATATAACTCTACTGAAAAGGTAAAAAGATAAAGATAATGATGTGATACTGCGACACTCCCCCAAGCTTGGAACAAACCAAGGGGATGCCAAAACCTGATGACGAATTACTCCTTCGGTGGTGGTGTTCTCTCGATGAGCTTTTCAATCAATTCCCTCAAGTCCTCAATCTTGAAGATGAGAGTACGAATCAACTCCAAATTGTGCTCAATGCGGTTCATGATCATGTCGGGCTATGAATCCCAGCTCTTGCGATTCTTTCCCCACTCTTCCTCCTTGACGTCTTCTTTTCCTGCATGGTGATGAACCACACGTATAGGGGTGTATCGCAGTATTTTCGAGGGAAGTGAAACCCAATTTATTGATTCAACACAAGGGGAGCCAAAGAATATTTATAAGCCTTAACAACTGAGTTGTCAATTCAGCTGCACCTGGAAACAATCTTGCTCACAACAGTTTATCAGTAGCAACAATTTTGTAGTAGCAATAGCAAAGTAATAGTAGTAGTAAAGGTAAAGACAGCAGTAACAATAGCAGTAATCAGTAGGATCCGAGTGCGGTAGGCATAGGGATGGATGGACGGGCGTTGCATGGACAAGACAATTCACATGGCAATCAGAACATGGGGCAATTGTAGATAAATAAGATAAAGCATCCAAGTACTAAATAATCCTAGGCATGTGTTCCATATATAGTCATACGTGCTCGCAATGAGAACTTGCACAACATCTTTTGTCCTGCCAGCCCGTTTGCAGCGGGGCCTCAAGGGAACTATTAGCAATTAAGGTGCTCCTTTTAATAAAGCACCGGAGCAAAGCATTAACCCTCCGTGAAAACATGTGATCCTCACATCAAAGCCATTCCCTCTGGTTATCCCGATTTCTGTCACTTCGGGGCCATTGGTTCCGGACAACAATGTGTGTATACAACTTGCAAGTAAGACCAAAAACAATACTATCCTAATAAATCAATAACATGTTCAGATCTAAAATCATGGCACTCGGGCCCTAGTGACAAGCATTAAGCATAACAAGTCGCAACAAAGTCAAAAAGCACTAATAATAGATACTAGGCACCATGCCCTAACAATCTGATGCCATTACATGAACGGTCTCATCCTATCCCTACCATCCCCATAGCCTACAGCGGGGGATTAATCACTCATAGATGGGGGAAACATGGATGGTCGATGGAGAAGCGATGGTGATGATGATGGCGATGATCTCCTCCAATTCCCCGTCCCGACAGGGTGCCAGAACGGAGTTTCTGGTTCCGAATCGTGGAATCTGGTGGTGGCAGCGGAGCGGAACTCTTTCTGGAAAAACGTCGAACCCCCTGAGTTTTTAGATCAGAAGGCATCTTATAGGCGAAGAGGGAGACCGAGGGGGTGTCTGGGGCGGCCAGACCACCCCCTGGCGCTACCAGGCCTAGCCCACGCGGCTAGGTTGTGTGGCCTGGGCCCATCCCCCCTCTGTCTCGTATTCTGGCTCTGGGAGTCTTCTGGTGAAATAGGATTTTTGGCATATTTTTCGGGATTTTTCCTAATAGTTGTTTTTTTGCACAAAAACTAGACACCAAGGCAATTCTGCTGAAAACAGAATCAGTCCGTGTTAGTTGCATCCAAATCACACAAGTTTAGAGGAGAAACAATAGCAAAAGTGTTCGGGAAAGTAGATACGTTTTGGACGTATCAACTCCCCCAAGCTTAGCTTATTGCTTGTCCTCAAGCAATTCAGTTGAAAACTGAGTGCGATAAAAGAAACTTTCACGAACACATTTGCTTCGTATGATGTATATATTCTCAGCATGTGATCAACTACTTAGACAATTCATAATAAGGAGTATGCAACTAAGTTTACTTAATAGGCATTGCAAGTTATGAATAGATTCCAACTCAAAAATAATAAGTAGCATAAAACATAAACATAAGCAACATTACAATGCTCATAACAAGGTATGTTAGAGTGGTATCTCACTTGCCTTTTTATTGTGAATGCCAAGGCACCTCTGAAGTTTAGGTGAAGACTAGAAGTAAAGATATCAAAGATACAAGCATCAAAGTCATAACACAAATAATCAAGTTTTGAGACAAACATATTACACTAAGAATGACAACTATGCTCTCAAGAAGGTGCTCATAGAATAAGTGGAGACTCAACAAGGAAATGAAAAAGTTTTTGAAAAGTTTGAAAGGCTTGCAAATGCTGAAAGTATGGTACTCGTTAGCTTTGATCTCTCATTGCCCCTATCATAAGCATCTTTAAATGGTTAAGGTTAAAGTGACACAACTAAGAGGATATGCTTGACAAGTTATAAGCTAAAGTCTCATGCCCCTTACTTATGAGTACCAGACCTCATGCTACTCTACTTTAGTCACAAGTAAGCTCTTGTCATTGTAAGTACATATGTATCATAGAGAACCGCCAACGGCGTACCCCTTGCACATGATACTGGAGCTATCCCATAATCAAACAATGAGGATGAGCATCTCAGCGATCTTTTTATTTACTATGTGCATAGATTTTTATTGTGGATGCTTCATAGAATGCTCATTATGGTGATGCTGCAAGTTTCCACCATGATTAGGCATGGATTAGGCTAGCGGCCCAAGCGTTTCTCTAACACATATACAAACTCCATGACCTTACAAGTTCCCCTTTTATTTCACACCGTCGGGATCCATAAGAAAAAGAATCATGATATCAACAGGGTACAAAGTGCCCGTGAAATGTTGAAAGCGTTCCCCATGATACATGGTTCTGCTAACTTCAACTTATAAAGCACAAGCACATGCGCAACAAAGATGGATGCAATGGTTCAGGTTTATTAAGTGCAAGAAAATAAAGTGTGCCATCAAGTTTGTGAGAGCTTTACTAACTACCTTTCTCATAACAAGCAACCATTTTATTCAGAAGAAAACAAGGCATATTGAATATGCACGGAAATAGCAAATGATGCTAATAGGTAGGTATGGTGGACACTTTTGGCAATATTTGGTTTTAGGGAGTTGGAAACACGAGTAAGACATACTCAGTGTAAGTGAAGGCTAGCAATAGTAAGGGAGCGACAAACAAGAGAGCAATAATTGTCATAATCATGCTTGCAACAAAACAGGACTAATCATGGCATGAAAGTGATTCAAGACCCTCAAGGAAAAATAATTCATCGAGGCTTAACTGATTATTTCAGTCATATACATGCGTGAGCATGTGCCAAGTCAATTCAACTGAAACATTCAGAGGAGGATACCACGGTGTCATACAAAGTTATGAATAGAGTAATGCAAGCAAACATTCATATGACATGCTACAAATTATTAGCAAGCCGGAACTAATCATATGAAAGTGATGGCTCAGTGCACGACGCCCAGAAAAGTGCTGGTGCGTGGTTGATGTAGAGCTCGTTGGGAACCCCAAGAGGAAGGTATGATGAGCATAGCAGCAAGTTTCCCTCAATATGAAACCAAGGTTTAATCGAACCAGTAGGAGCAAGGAAACACCCCAAAGGTGTTACTAGCTAAGATTTGGCAGGAGGCACTACCGGTGCTAGTAGCAACGTGGAGACCTGCACAACACAACCACAGAACTTTGTCCCCAACTTGTGATGAGGTTGTCAATCTCACCGTGTTTTGCGGAAAACAAAGGATTAAACGTATCGAAAGGAAAGAAGTAAAGGTTTGCAGAAAGTAAACACAAAGCAGTAAACAGTTTATATATTGTATGTAAAAGAAAAGGACCAGGATCCATAGTTTACTAGAGGTGGCTCTCCTTAGATAGATAACATGCTGGGTGAACAAATTACAGCGGGGCAATTGACAAACACCGAGAAAGCAATACATGCATATACTAATCATCTTGACTCCTTTGAGACTTGATTGGGCATTACACCATTATACATAGACCACCATCCAACTGCATCTATGACTAATAATACGAACCCCCTCCAGTATTAAGTTGCAAGCAACAGATTATTGCTTTACAAACTGCGTGTAAAGTAAACAATACGATTGTTCTATGAACAAAGGATTGTTGTTTTCTCCCTAGTAGCAGCAACACATCTAGTACCTTAGAGATTTCTGTCACTTCCCCAGATTACCAGAGGCATGAACCCACTATAGAGCATAAATACTAACTCTTGGAGTTGCTAGCATCTACTTAGCCAAGATAGCTACTAACAACGGAAAGCATGCAAGATCACAAATAACAAAGACATGATAGAATCAATAATCAATCTGAAATATCATCTCAATATCCATCGGATCCCCGCAAACACAACATGCAGAATTACAAATAGATGATCTTGATCATGAACGAAGCTCACAAGATCTAGACATGAAAGCACAAAGGAGGAGAACCAGCCATCTAGCTACTACATGGATCCGTAGTCCAAGGATGAACTACTCACGCATCACACCGGAGGCTTGCATGGTGATGAAGAAGGCCTCCAGGGTGAATTCCCCTCTCCGGCAGGGTGCCGGGAAGAGCTTCAGATCCCTCCCGATCTAGGGATGGAGATGACAGCGGCTACAGACTCTTTCGTGGATTTTTGATCGGGTACTTAGGGTTTTCGTCCCGAGGGAAATATATAGGCGGAAGGAGAGGCCGAGGGGGTGCCGGGAGTGGCCACACCACCCCCTGGCGCGGGCCAGGCCTGGCCGCGTGGCCAGGTGGTGTGGTGGCCCCCTGGCCCCTCTCCGTCTTGTATTCTGGCACTTGATGACTTCCGGAAAAATAGGCACTTTGGCTTTTGTCCCGTCCAATTCCGAGAATATTCATTTTCTGACTTTCCTGGAACCAAAAATAGCAGAAAACATGCAGCTGGCACTGTGGCTCTTGTTAATAGGTTAGTCCAAGAAATCATATGAAAAGTACTCCAAAGTTGGAACCAAACACAAGAAAGTGGATAAAACCAAGCATGGAACATCAAAAATTATATATACATTTGCAATGTATCAGAAAGCAAGAACTACTAAGCATACATGAATAACATACACCCTACATGAACAGACTAAGCACGCCCACAATGATGAGTATATGTACAAAAATGAAAACAAATAGATTTCATTACCAGCCTCTTACCACACCTCAAGTTGTCATTAATCCTCATTACTGCCCTTCACTTGTGTGGCTTGAATACTAATATCAAACCAAATTCCACCGAGGACCGCTGAACCCAGCAACAAACTCACAAAACCAAAGGAGAACAACAAATATTTTTGGTGTTTTTGATTTTTAAAAACAAGAACCAAAAAGGAAGAACAAGCAAAGCAAAATCTTTTTGGGTTTTTAAAATGGTTCAAGCAACGCAAAAAGAGTAAACCAAGGCCAAAATAAGAAGCAAACAAAAGAGAAACAACAGAAATATTTTTGGTCTTTTTGTGTTTTAGAAAGCAAAAACAAAGAAAGAACGAAAACTAAAAAGAGAACGAAACATGAATACACAAAGTACCGATGCAAAATGATATGGAGATGAGTGCGATGTCAATGTACCTCCCCCAAGCTTAGGCTTTTGGCCTAAGTGGGTGTCAATCCAAATACGAGTATGGGTTCCAAGCAGGCGGGTCATTGTATGAATGATCGTAGTTAGGCCCGTGGGAAGAAGAAGCTCCCCAATCATAGGTAGGCTGCTGATATGAAGATTCCCCCTCATTCGAGGGCTGGACCGAATCATCTGTGACCTTCCTTCTAGTATCCTGCTCCTGTTGAGAGAGCTCTCCCAAATACGTATCAAACTCCTCCTCCGTGAGGGAGCATCCTACCCTGTTATCAAGGTTAAACAAAACATGTGCAAGCAAAAGAACAACACGCTCGGACTTGCTCCTTCTCCAACCAGCTTTGAGAAAGGTTATTTCATAACACAACTCACTCAAACTAGCCCACGAAGAAACAAATTTATGATGTATCATGGAATTAAGATCAAGCCTTTCTATGGGAAACTGTAGGTCTAGATGATGAGGCACTAAACCATGCAATGCTAATAAACGAGAAGCAATGAGGCCTCTACAAATTCCACCTTTCTCACGGTTAGCAGTGATGGCTCTGTGTATGACGCCAGAAAAATGCTAGAGCGGTGTTGATGTAGAGCTCGTTGGGAACCCCAAGAGGAAGGTATGATGAGCACAACAACAAGTTTCCCTCAGTATGAAACCAAGGTTTAATCGAACCAGTAGGAGCAAGGAAACACCCCAATGGTGTTACTAGCTGAGCTTTGGCAGGGCGCACTACCGATGCTAGTAGCAACGTGGAGACCTGCACAACACAACCACAGAACTTTGTCCCCAACTTGCGATGAGGTTGTCAATCTCACCGTGTTTTGCGGAAAACCAAGGATTAAACGTATCGAATGGAAAGAAGTAAAAGTTTGCAGAAAGTAAACACAAAGCAGTAAACAGTTTGTAGATTGAATGTAAAAGACAAGGACCAGGATCCATAGTTCACTAGAGGTGGCTCTCCTTAAGATAGATAACATGCTGGGTGAACAAATTACAACGGGGCAATTGACAAACACCGAGAAAGCAATACATGCATATACTAATCATCTTGACTCCTTTGAGACTTGATTGGGCATTACAACATTATACATAGACCGCCATCCAACTGCATCTATGACTAATAATCCACCTTCAGGTTATCATCTGAACCCCCTCCAGTATTAAGTTGCAAGCAACAGATTATTGCTTTATGAACTGCGTGTAAAATAAACAATACGATTTTTCTATGAACAAAGAATTGTTGTTTTCTCCCTAGTAGCAACAACACATCTAGTACCTTAGAGATTTCTGTCACTTCCCCAGATTACCAGAGGCATGAACCCACTATCGAGCATAAATACTAACTCTTGGAGTTGCTAGCATCTACTTGGCCAACATAGCTACTAACAACGGAAAGCATGCAAGATCACAAATAACAAAGACATGATAGAATCAATAATCAATCTGAAATAGCATCTCAATATCCATCGGATCCCCACAAACACAACATGTATAATTACAAATAGATGATCTTGATCATGAACGGAGCTCACAAGATCTAGACATGAAAGCACAAAGGAGGAGAACCAACCATCTAGCTACTACATGGATCCGTAGTCCAAGGATGAACTACTCACGCATCACACAGGAGGCTTGCATGGTGATGAAGAAGGCCTCCAGGGTGAATTCCCCTCTCCGGCAGGGTGCCAGGAAGAGCTTCAGATCCCTCCCGATCTAGGGATGGAGGCGGCTACAAACTCTTTCGTGGATTTTTTGATCAGGTCTTTAGGGTTTACGTCTCGAGGGCATCTTATAGTCGGAAGGGGAGGCCGAGGGGGTGCCAGGGGCCACCACACCACCCCCTAGCACGGGCCCAGCCTGGCCGCGCGGCCAGGTTGTGTGGCCGGCCTCTAGTCCCTCTCCGTCTCGTATTCTAGCATGTGATGACTTCCGGAAAAATATGCACTTTGGCTTTTGTCCCGTCCAATTCCGAGAATATTCATTTTCTGACTTTCCTAGAACCAAAAACAGCAGAAAATAGGCAGCTGGCACTATGGATCTTGTTAATAGGTTAGTCCAAGAAATCATATGAAAAGTACTCCAAAGTGTGAACAAAACACAAGAAAGTGGATAAAACCAAGCATGGAACATCAAAAATTATAGATACATTTGCAATGTATCAAGCAGCAAGATGGAAAGCTATCAAGGCACCCAAGTTATAAGTCCTATCTCGTTTAAGAGCAGCAGAGATGAATGCTAGATCATACAAAGATAACTTATTGGCAGTTTTCCTAGCAAGAACACACTTGGCATTAAAGTAAGCAAAGTAGCGAATAGAGGGGAGATGAATGTTACAGATTTCCCCGCTCTCCTTCGAGAGCTGCTCCCTTGGCAAATCTCTGCGTACAAGTCCATGAGTGGTGCAGGTCGCTCCTTAATCCTTCCACATGATCCCCACTGAGCTACCTTAATAGTTGCACAAAAATCATTGAGAGAAAGGTCGACAGCTATATTGTAAATTTTGTAGTGGACCATGGGGTTAGGCGAAGAGTAACTAAATTGAAAGTCCTGCACTACAAACATCGTTAGTTTAACAAATTGACAAGGTTCATCTTCCAAAAAGTGCTCCAATCCTGCATTAGCAACCAAAGTATGGAAGTCCTGGGAAATTCCTGCAGCCCTCATGAATTCAGAGCATGGATAGATGGAAGGAAAAACTTCCTCTTCTCGATGCACCTTGATAACCTCAGGCACCCTCAGTTCATGTTGGTTTAGTTGATGCTCATTCATCTTCTATTCTGAAATTTAAACATCTATTAAAGAAGTGATTGCATAGTGAATATATAATGGAGGGTACTACTCATAGGGACTTGTATGAGTCCTAAACATGCATCAAAACTATATCTCTAAGCATCAAACAAGCTTACAAGCTCTCATAACCTGTCACCTACAGCAACAAAATACTCAAGATATAAACCACTAAACACAAATATACTTGGACAAGCGGAGGAGTCACATACCGGAGAACAAATGCTCCAAATTTCAGCAGCAAAGATGGGATGAGCAAGGAGATCGAAAAATCAAGGGCAAGCACAACAAGAACGCGATTTCGAGCAATGAACTGGTGTCTACTCGGGAGAGAGAAGAAAGTGGAAAGTGAGAGAGTGAGTGGAGGGCCAGGGGTGGCCCACACCATAGGCAGGTGCGCCCCAGGGTTGGTTGCACCACCAGGTGGTGTGCCTTCCTGGTGGGTCCCCCTGGTACCTTCCAGGCACTTCTCTGCCCCTTTTTTCATGTAAAAATTTAATATGAATTTTCTGGAATTTTTCGAGACACTTTATTTTTGAGCAATTTTCAGGTATAGATGAAAGATTTTTTTTGGAATGATGCAATGAAAAAACAAGGATAGAACTACACAAGTTCTAAGACACTCTAACATGCAAGCAACTAACAACAAAAAAGAAAGCTAAACTAAAGCAAAAACTAAACGGATAGAATAGAAGCAGAGATACTCATGGTGAACACATTATTTTGTTCAATGAAATCCTTTTGTTAACAAGGTTGATGAGGTCTTGTTACCAAAACAATTTTATATGAAACAAAACTTTATATTCCACTAATGATTATGTTACCTCAACCTTGATAGCAATGGTGCCAATCATAATAGTTTCTAATTTTTCTCTTGGTATGGGACAATATATTTATCCAACTTGAATGCCATCAACATGTTCAACTGAATTTAAACCATAAGTCCTATCAATCTTCTTGGGGAAATAGACCGTATGTTCCTTGTCATTAACACTGAAGGTCACTTTTCCATGATCACAATTAATAACAGCTCCTGCAGTATTAAGAAAAGGTCTCCCAAGAATAATAGACATATTATCATCTTTAGGCATTTCAAGCACAACAAAATCAGTTAATATCAAGCAATTATGAGCCACTTGAACAGGTACATCCTCACATATACCAACAGGAATAGTGGTAAATTTGTCAACCATTTGCAAAGATATATCATTAGGTATCAGTTTTTCTAGTTGAAGTCTTGTGTAGAGAGAAAAAGGCATAACACTAACTCCAGCTCCCAAATCACACAAAGCATTTCTAACATAACTATTCTTAATAGAGCAAGGAATAGTTAGAATCCCTGGGTCTCCAAGTTTCTTTGGAACCTTACCATTAAAGGAATAATTAGCAAGCAAAGTAGAAATTTCTTCATTAGGAATCTTCCTTTTATTCGAGACAATATCCTTCATATACTTTGAGTAAGGAGGCAATTTAATAGCATCAGTCAAAGGAATTTGCAGGAATAAAGGTTTCATCCACTCACAAAACTTATTATAGTGTTCATCTTCCTTTGACTTGTGTTTCTTATCGGGGAAAGGCATAGGTTTTTGGACCGAAGGCTCTCTTTCACTACCATTTTTCTTAGCAACAAAATCTTCTTTAGTGTATTTGGTATTCTTAGTGTGCTTTTCAGGTTCTTGTTCAACCTTTTCTTTATTAGGAACATCATTTTCTTCATTACCACTTTCAGTTTCAGCATCAGAGACAGATATACTATTAGGAACTTTAGCAGGTTTAGAGGGTTCTACAATAGTTTTATGTTTCTTTTTCCTTTTCTTACGAGTAGTACCACTATTTTCAGCTTGTTGAGAATCCTGCTCAATTCTTTTGGGATGCCCCTTAGGATATAGAGGATCCTGGGTAGCAGCACCACTTCTAGTTCTAATTTCATAAGCATGTTTTTCTTTAGCAGCGTTAACTAGCAAGTCTTTTTGCACTTTAATGAGTTGATCTATTTGAGTTTGAACCATTTGAAAATGTTTAACAATCATTTTAACATAATTAGAGGTTCTTTCCACAATATCTTTTAACTCAACAATAACTCTAGTGTTTTCCATTAGATGATTTTGCACCCTTTTATTAAAATTATCCTGCTTAACAATAAAGATATCGAATTCTTCTAAGCATTGATCAGGAGGTTTAGAGTAAGGGATATCACCTTCATCAAAGTGTTGGAGAGAGTGTACCTCAATAGTGGATGAGTGGGGAATTGGCTTACATAATTATTCTATAGGAGGTAAATTCTTGACATCTGCAACTTTCATTCCCTTCTCCTTAAGACATTTCTTAGCTTCCTTCATCACTTCATCACTCAATTCAATAACTCCCCTCTTCTTAGATAATGGTATATGCGCTGGTATAGATGGTTCAGGAGGAGTCCAATCTTCATAATTCTTGCTTATTTTAGCCATTAAATCCTCGGCTTCCTTTGGAGTCCTATTCCTGAAAACAGAATCAGCACAACTATCTAGGTATTTCCTAGATTCTTTAGTTAGTCCATTATAAAATATATCAAGAAGCTCATTCTTAGGTAATGGACTTCCAGCCTGTGCATGAATCAAAGCAAAAAACCTTGCCCATGATTCAGGCAATATCTCTTTCTCTCCCTGTTTAAAATCAAAAAGTTCCTGCAAAATAGCATGTCTAGCACTAGGAGGAAAATATTTCTGCAGGAAAGTACTAATCAAGCAATCAGGGCTATCAATAGATCCAGGAGGTAAATTACTAAACCAAGTTTTAGCTTCTCCTTTCAGCGAAAAAGGGAAAATCTTAGCAACAAAGTAAGTATGCATCTTAATATCATTAGAAAACAAGCCACTCATGGTAGAAAGCTCAGTCATATGTGCTACCACACTTTCATTCTTAGTCCCACAAAAAGGTTCTTTCTCAACAATAGCTATGCAAGATAGATCAAGAGAGAAATCATAATCTTTATCTTTAATGTTTATGGGAGAAGCAGCAAACTTAGCAATAGGAGACAATTTGGGTCTAATAGTACGCCTCTCAAGGAGAATCTTAGCACCGCTCCTATCATGGGTGTTTTTACATTCTTTAATAAATTCATCGGTCATCTCAACATAACCATCTTCAATATCATAACTCTCACTAGACTCAGGTGAACTAACAAATGTAGTAGTGTCTTCATTAGGAATTTCAGTATTTCCAGCTATAGTTCTAGCAATCGTAGCATCTAGGAAAGGACCTAATGAACCACTCTTATCAAGCACAGTAGAAGCAACATCATAAGTATCAGAAGTTTTAGATTGAGCAGTAGTAGCAGTGTGTTTAGCATGTGTATGTGGTGGTGTAACGAGCTTACTCATAATAGATGGTGAATCAAGAGCAATAGAGGTGTTCAGAACCGTACCTCTTCTTGTAGTGGATGGTAAAATAGGAACCTTGCCATCATGAGACTTACCCATGATGGATGGATAGCAGTGTACAATCGAGAATCCAAGTGAACTTGATAAATAAAGCTATGCTCCCCGGCAACGGCGCCAGAAAATAGTCTTGATGACCCACAAGTATAGGGGGTGTATCGCAGTATTTTCGAGGGAAGTGAAACCCAATTTATTGATTCGACACAAGGGGAGCCAAAAAATATTTATAAGCCTTAACAACTGAGTTGTCAATTCAGCTGCACCTGGAAACAATCTTGCTCACATCAATTTATCAGTAGCAACTGTTTTGTAGTAGCAATAGCAAAGTAATAGCAGTAGTAAAGGTAAAGACAGCAGTAACAATAGCAGTAATCAGTAGGATTCGAGTGCGGTAGGCATAGGGATGGATGGACGGGCGTTGCATGGACAAGACAATTCACATGGCAATCAGAACATAGGGCAATTGCAGATAAATAAGATAAAGCATCCAAGTACTAAATAATCCTAGGCATGTGTTCCATATATAGTCATACGTGCTCGCAATGAGAACTTGCACAACATCTTTTGTCCTGCCAGCCAGTTTGCAGCGGGGCCTCAAGGGAACTACTGGCAATTAAGGTGCTCCTTTTAATAAAGCACCAAAGCAAAGCATTAACACTCCATGAACACATGTGATCCTCACATCAAATCCATTCCCTCCGGTTATCCCGATTTCTGTCACTTCAGGGCCATTGGTTCCAGACAACAATGTGTGTATACAACTTGCAGGTAAGACCAAACACAATACTATCATAATGAATCAATAACATGTTCAGATCTGAAATCATGGCACTCGGGCCCTAGTGACAAGCATTAAGCATAACAAGTCACAACAAAGTCAAAAAGTACTAATAATAGATACTAGGCACCATGCCCTAACAATCTGATGCCATTACATGAACGATCTCATCCAATCCCTACCATCCCCATAGCCTACATCAGGGGATTACTCACTCATAGATGGGGGAAACATGGATGGTCGATGGAGAAGCGATGGTGATGATGATGGCGATGATCTCCTCCAATTCCCCGTCTCGGCAGGGTGCCAGAACGGAGTTTCTGGTTCTGAATCGCGGAATCTGGTGGTGGCGGCGGAGCGGAACTCTTTCTGGAAAAACATTGAACCCCCCTGAGTTTTTAGGTCAGAAGGCATCTTATAAGCGAAGAGGGAGACCGAGGGGGTGTCTGGGGTGGCCAGACCACCCCTTGACGCGGCCAGGCCTAGCCCGCGCGGCCAGGCCTAGCCCGCGCGGCCAGGTGGTGTGGCCCTGGCCCAGCCCCCCTCCGTCTCGTATTCTGGCTCCGGGAGTCTTCTGGTGAAATAGGATTTTTGGCATATTTTCTAGGATTTTTCCTGATAGTTGATTTTCTGCACAAAAACTAGACACCAAGGCAATTCTGCTGAAAATAGCGTCAGTCCATGTTAGTTGCATCCAAATCACACAAGTTTAGAGGAGAAACAATAGCAAAAGTGTTCGGGAAAGTAGATACGTTTTGGACGTATCACATGGTTAGAACGAGGCATATCCCAATTGGAGGGTAGTTTTTCCTTGGGCATATTCTGGAATTGCTGCTCATGGATAAGGGTATGGAAGGGATTCTTGGTGTGTGGAGGAGGTGACCGTGAAGCCAAGCAATGCCGCGGAACCTTCCCTCCAGTGGACATCCGTGTAGTCCTTTTGAACCTGGGAGGATTTGCCACCACTCCAATGCTTGCAATGGTGGTGCTGGTGTGCGGGTGCTGGTCTTCCTTTGCCTCCTCTTCAACTTCACTCTCGATGTCCTCCTCCTTCTCAGAGTCTTGGAGATCATCCTCCGCAGGCTCCTTACCCTTATCGTTGGCGGAGACCATTGTGCTTCTAAACTTTAAGAATAGTTCCTAACAGAAACAGATCGAAACGAAAACACGGCGAGAACACGATATACAAACCTAGGGGATCCGGGGATTATATATTACGAAGTTTAACAACAAAAGGAAAGTACTGGGAGAAAACGGGTCGGAGATGGGCCTCAGGGTGGCCAAACCCCTAGTGGCGCGGCCAGGTGGGCCCGCGCCACGGGGTGGTGTGAGCCACTCGGGCTGCGTTTCCGTCCCTATTTCTACTCATTGCTTTCCATGTTATATAAAAACTACAAAGATATAAATTGACAGATTTTCCGCGGACCTTTTCTTACTAGAACTGTTACCTATTCGAAAATAGACTCTACAGGTCTCTGAATTTGGTCTTTGATAAACTTTTCCGGAGTCACCATTTGAATAACATCAATATCTTCATATTTATAAACATAATGCTTGAGTCTTTTAACCATTCACCATCTTATTATACCATTTTCTCCTACAACCTGGAAATTTCTTTCACACAAACTTCACATATTCTCATTAGCAACATTAGTGCATGTAAGATAATAAACCTTTAAGTTCAATTTTAGCTGAAATGCATCAAAACATAAGCTACTGTAGCAACTCCTTCCGAAAGCCCAAAAGGAATTCAAAAAGGAAATCGATTTAAGAGGCAAATGCAGAAATGGCAGAAATCCGTCAAAACAGACCAGCAGGTAAAGATCAATTTTTTCGAAAATCTTCTGTTGCTCGATTTAAAAAGTGCAAAACTAACGAAAGTGAAATAATAACCTGGGGCATGCACACAAAAAATTACAGATCAGTATGACGTTCTGGGATTTTTAACCATGTTTTTATAGTGAAGCACAAAAATCTGTTTTGGGACAACAACTTCCCCAAATATTAATTCTCTCTCATTAGAGGCTGATCTTGACACAAAAACCAAACAAAAAAGGATAAGGAGAGGTTATTGCAGAAGCAATAACTTGCAAGACTCAAATATACAAAAACAAACTGAAAGCAAAAATATATTGGGTTGTCTCCCAAGAAGATCTTTCTTTATAGCCATTAATATGGGCATGATAATTTCAATGATGCTCACATAAGAATATGAATTGAAGTAAAAGAGAGCATCAAGAAGCAAAAATACACATGTTTAAGTCTAACCCAATTCCTATGCAAGGGAATTTTGTAAGAAAATAAATTGTTGAAACTAGAGGCTGCTAGCATAGGAAGGCAAAACAAGTGCAACATAAAGACTTTCAGCATAAAGCGAGGAAACTTAATATTATTGAGATGCATAAGAACAGTCTTCCCTCTCTCATAATAACTTTCAGTATCGTGCATAAATTTAACGATATAACTATAACATGAACCATTGTAGCAATGATCACTTATTCTCACAGAGAAAACATGGACACTAGCTCTCCTAACTCTACTTTGCGAGACAATATTAGAAGTATCCTTACAGAGGATAGTGTGTCCATCTTCTACATATTTAGTGACAAAGTCTTTCACATTTGCTATTATAGGTTCAATAGCTATTTGTTCATCAGGTTCCACAACTTTATTTGTACTTTCATTAACCATACTAGCTATCATAGAATGTTCCTTTACCTTGACTGGGAAAGGCATTTTCTCAATGTAAGGTTCAGGTAAAATATGATTAGCAGTGTAAACTTCAGAATTTCTAGCAGGAACACAATTAACAATATCTTTATATGGCTCATGATACTTATTCCATTTCTTTTTAGGAATTTCAATATAAGAAGCAAAAGCCTTACAATAATTTGCAATACTTTGAGAGTCTAGACCATAAGCATTACTAATATTATGAAAGTCATCCGTTCCCATAAAACATTTAATGCATTCATAATCATAATTTATACCTGCCTTTCTTCCTTTATCATTCTCCCATGCTTCAACATTGTCTTGAATACGGTCTAGAAGATCCCATTTAGCTTCTTCTTCCATGCGTGTAAATGATCCAGCACAAGAAGCATCCAATAGATCCTTATCATGAAGAGAAAGCCTTGCATAAAAGTTGTTGATAATAATATTGTTAGGGAGCTCATGAATAGGGCATTTGAGCATTAGTAACTTCAATCTCCCCCAAGCTTGAGCTGTACTCTCTCGATCATGAGGATAAAAGTTGTATATTTGATTCCGATCTTTGTGAATCTCACTAGGAGGATAAAATTTGGAATAAAAGAGAGGTATTACTTCCTCCCATTCAAGAGCTTGACCATTCTTCAGCAGCTTATACCATTCCTCAGCTCTTCCTTTCAGTGATAATGAGAATAACTTCTTCTTGACTTGATTTGTTGTAATACCTGCGCACTTGAACAACCCGCATAATTCATGTATAAAGAGCTAATGATCACCGGGATGGACATTTCCATCTCCAAAATAGTAGTTATCCATAACATGATCAAAAATTCTTGTAGGTATCTTAAAAGTATCATTTTTAGCAGGTGGTGGTTCATCTACTATCTTAGCGATGGTAGTAGCATTATGAAATAAGAAAATAAGTGAATTATCCATATTGAAATAAAGTAACTAACAGAAATAAACAATAAACAATACTCACAGTAGAAGTTTCCTTTACCAGTTCCACTCTTCAATAGCGCTTCACTCCCCGGCAACGGCGCCAGAAAATAGTCTTGATGACCCATAAGTATAGGGGGTGTATCGCAGTATTTTCGATAAGTAAGAGTATCGAATGCAATGAGGAGCAGAAGGTGTTGACGAGTGGCTTGGAGCAGGAATTCTCTGTAAATACTTAGCAAACGGATTTTTAGGGTTTTTTGATAATGCAGATAAATAAAGTGCGACTAAATAAAAGACAATAACAATTGGAGCAAGTGGCCCAATCCTTTCTTTAGCAAAGGACAATCCGGTTGTATTACTTAAGATGACCAAACGTTCTCGAGGACACATGGGAATATTGTCAAGTGCTTTCGCTTCATATAGTTGATTAATCTTCTTTAGTTGGATAAGTGTTGTGTGGGTGAACCTCTGCTAATGTACTGACCTTCCTAGGACTAATACATACTTGTGATTATACCCCTTGCAAGCATCCACAACTACAAGAAAGTAATTAAGATAAAAACCTAACCACAACCTTAAACTTTGAGATCCTACAGTCCCTTGCGCAAAGGTTTCCTAACGGGGGTTCAGGTTTCTATCACTCCGGCAACCCCTACGATTAGTAGCCAAATACACAATGCATTCCCCTAGGCCCATAAAGGTGAAGTATCATGTAGTCGATGTTCACATGACACCACTAGAAGAATAACACCACAACTTAAATATCAAACCATTGAATCTTTCTTAACACAATTCCACTACTAACAACATGACTTCTCCCATGTCCTCAAGAACTAAACGAACTACTCACAAGACATCATATGGATCAAAATCAGAGATGAAATAATGACAAGTAACAATCTGAACATGAAAAATAATTCAATGGTTCCACTCAATAGCATCAACTACAACAAGTAATCAACACCGGGAAAGTTTCCGCTAAGAACTATGCAAGATTCAACCCAATTGTTACATCGGTATGGAGTGGTGATGATGGTGCTGGTGGAGATGATGATGGAGATGATGATGATCCCGATGAAGTACAGCTTGATGGTGGTGTTGATGGTGATGATCTCCCCTCTCCGAGAAGGAATTTGCCTGGCAGATTTCTGCCTGCCGGAGAGCTCTTTCTCTCTCTGCAGTTTTCCGCCCCGTAGAGGCGGTGGAATCTTTGTGTGGTCACCCTCCCCGAGTCTTAGGGTTTCGAGAGGATTATATACGCCAAAGAGCAGAGCCAAAGGTGGGCTACGGTGGCCACAACTCCTGGTAGCGCGACCTGGGGTGGCCCGCGCCAGGGGGTGCCGTGGGCCCCTGTGGCCCATCTCCTCTCCCCCTTCTGGCTTCCTTCGTCTTCTGGAAAAATAGGATTTTCCATATATTTTCCGGGATTTTCTGATCTTCGCAAATTTTGCCTCCAAACAGTGCCTTTTCCATCAGAATCTTGACTTCAGCGGTCCGTCCTCCAAAAGTCATCAACCATGCAAAAACAGATGAAATAACATAAGTATCATCTCTTAATATGAAATATATCAATGAATACTAGTAAATTATGATATAGAATAGTGATGCAAAATCAACGTATCAATTACCCAACTAGAAATACTTCACCTTAAGTGCTCACACTCCCTAGAAGTTGCGACGTCCGTCGTACATACCCGGAGTACAACCATGCTGACGTGAATTACGACACACCGTCTATGGAACGACTTGCCTCTTCGATGGACGATACTCAGTATCAGAAGTATCCGAACTCGACACGTCATTCATCTGAAGTGTGTCCATACCTTCCAACTCATATGAGGTATCTTCAGAAACATCCTCTTCACTATCTTCTTCAAGCGCCTCCTGCATCCCAGCTCTAGAGTAATCGACATGATATACCGCTTCCGGTGCTCCCAAAGTACTCTGCTGGGTACGATAGTCCTCAGCTATAATTGGATAGTGCACATTATCTGGGGTAGGATAATGTTCTAGTGACTCAAACAACCTTTCTTCAGGATCTTCCGCATCAGACTCTACATCCTCCACGTGGAGATCCCTTCCATCAACAGAATAAGACCTCACTCCCATCCAACTAGTTTGCCCGATATTGCCAACATAATCTTCTATGGGAATAGGATTCCCAGTAGATCCATCCATTGACCCATACCTCCATCCTTCAAAGTTTCCAATAGGTAGTTCCGAATCCTTGGTTCCTCGAGAATTCTGTGGTACTGGATAACTATTACCCTCATCAGGATATCTGGTGGGTTCTGGCATAGGTGAATAAGGATATGGTGTAAAAGATGCCGGATCTATAGGTATATCCTTAAAATTTGGGCTAACCCTACCCACTACTTCGTTCTCTAGCTGAGATCCTAACTTCTCCCTTTGTTCAGGATTAGTTAAATCCTCTACCATATCATTCTTATCCTCCAAAATAACCTGATGTGACTTATACAAAGAACCAACTATCAGTCGATAGTGATCCATAAACTTGGAAGATAATTTGGATGCTTCTTTACTAAAGTAAGATGATCCGGGACTAGCTCCATGTCTATAGAGTCATGAGGAATCACAACGAATTTTCTTCCTACTAACTCTTGGGCTTTGTGCTCCCGAATATTGGATATCACCTCCAGAATAGCAACATGATATGCTGCTAGGTGACTTCTACCTTCACCCATATGTAAATCGTGATATAAACCAAGCTTTTTTGGTAGATGGATACTAACACGATAGTTGTCTAACATTCGCCCATCATGGTATGTCAAGGTACTAACTAGAATAGTAGTTGTACAACCAAAAACCCTCAGAAGTTGTCGAAGCTGTTCAGTTAAAGTCCCCTAATAATCATCGAGAGTCTCTTCTTTCCTTACCAAAGTCAGTTTTGGAAACTTTGGTGCCATTTTCACTATAAATATTCATAATTAGTAACCATTAATTATAATAATGCATCATAATAAAGAATTATCGCACTAAAAGATATAACGAAATATTCCCAATTGAATATTCATCATATAATCTAGAGAACTCTTTACTGTTGCTCCTAGACTCCTATAGGTAATACCCTTTACTAGGTTTCCAACCTAAGGTCAAAGCAATTGCTCTGATACCAGCTGCGGTGACCCAGTATACCACTTCATGTGTAGTACACTATATTCGTTGACATGACATCCACAAAACACCGTTCTGTAAATATCACATCCCATAGAGTGGTACAACAGAAACATTGCGGGTCCATATTACAAACATACACACTTCATTATTATTAAAATACCAGAAGTCCGAGACTTCAAGTGATTCAAAATTACAAACCAACTTAAACAGTTTCAGCGGAAGATTCAAAGTTTCAAACTTATACTTTGAATTGAGCTCAACAACTTATTATATAAAGTTTATGCTTCTCGGCTCAATTGATTTACTAATAACTCAGGAAACTACTCTGACTCGATGCCCTCCACTCCATAGCGTATTTCATAGTCCATCCCTTCTACTCCTCTGGACAGGTCTGGCTCCTCGTAGTAGACATCCGCTTGCCCTTCAGCTGCGTAAATCGGAGTGTCTTCTGGCTCCTCAGAGTCTAAGAAGGGGATCAAAGGAAAGAGTGAGTAACAACGTTACCTAGCAAGTTCATTATATGCAAGGTGGAAAGTTTGATGCACTATCTACCACCTCAGACTATTAATCCACTGCACTATGCAGTTTTCATAAACATTTCTTCAAAGATTGTTTTTATTATCAAAAACTATGCCCATCAGCCTTCACAGGTTAACCAGAACTTCATGGAGTTCCTTTCCTGCCGCATTCGTAGCTCCTTCCCGGAACAAGGAGTAACATGTCACACTTTTTTACACTCTGCAGAGGTGCGTTGCTTTACCCATAAGGGACCAAATCCTTGTTGCACAACCAGGCGTACTTTCCCGTCCACAATTCCTCGATGTGGGGCCTAGAATTTGATCCAAGCCAATCACTGCCCTTCTCCGCGACCCCGCATGAAGACACGACTCCCCAAGCAGGAATACCTCCGTTAACCCCATATAGGCAGATATAACCCTAGCAACCCCTTGGAGACTCCAGTGAGCAGATCATGTCCCTGGCGACCCCCACCGAAGTGGCAGATCTACCTCCGACAGCCGCTCACGGATAATCTAGATACCAATATCACGGGGACATAAGGGTTCCCACCAATGTGCTGGATTCTCCACGAGAAATCTGCATCTTCACGATAAGGTCATCCATCCATGTCAAACAAAGAAGATCCAGCTGACTTCTTCGTCCCATTCCAAATCTTATGGTTAACGCATATTATACGACGCTAGAATCACTGATGTCATGGGTTATTAAGTCGTATCTGTTCTGCAACTGGAATCTTAGATTCCACTGCAATTCTTAGTATTTAGCACCACTTAGGATGATAATAGCATTTCATTTGTTTGGGAAATACTTACTTCTGTCTCTTTTAGAACATAGGTGATAACACACAATTTTCAAATACTTTCATAAAGACTCTTCAAAGGACATGCGCAAGTGATGAACTTGCCTTGTGATTGCAAGGTAGTGAAGTCAGATGCTTGCACTCGACCTTGAGCTTCTATTTCTACAAAACACCATTATTGCCCGGTAAGGACAATATTTAAAGAAACAAGACTGAATATGCATAGTAATGCAATGCATCATTTATTATTTATCTTCTTTGTGTTTTTTACCCATTATATAAATTTCTTGAATTTCTTTATGCAATCAAGAAAGTTGTTTAAATAATATTTCTTAACATTTTGTAAATATTATATTTATTATTTTTGTAATATAATATATCAGTAACAGAGTTAAAACATGATTTTTTAACCCTTATTATTATTTTCTTAATATTCTTTTTAAGAATAAGCATTTTAATTTAGGAGATTTTATTTTGCTCACTTAAATATTAATTTGGTATTTTTATGAAATATTACTCTAATTAAGAATGATAAAAGTAATTTTTATTTATTTTTAGGTTTTTTATTTATTTTTATAAAATTTCATAAGGAATATATATTATAAAAATCTTTAACCTAAATGTATTCTATTAAAAATAGAATCCTTAATTTTATTAAGTAGCTTGTATTTTTATGATCTCATAGATATATTATTTGTATTTTTAGGATTTTTTTAGGACCTATTAAGTCCTAGGGTATTTTGGTCTTTTACTAAATCCTTTAAATTTTCCTTTTAACTTTTTGGCCAAGCCCATTGGGTTGACCAGGTCCAATCTGGCCCAAATGGGATGGTCAAACCCACTCACCAGAGTGGTACTGGACCATACCATCCCAGTACACCCCCCTTCTCTCTCGCTCCCACGCATTCTTCCTCCTCTCTCTCGTCCTGCTGCGACGTGTGCTGCCGACATCATCACCGCTTGATTTTCACCTCCTTGGGCCTCCTCGACCGCCACCGTGGTGCATGGCGTGGTAGTCGACGCAGCTCCACCATCTGGTCCTGCTAGATTCATCTTTAGGCTCCTCTCCCGTCTAGGCTGACTCCACCCCGAACACTAGGGTTTGGTCGTTGCTGGCGATGTACTTGTTCCGCCGCTCCTATGGTGCTATGCTGTGTTCCTGGTGGCCCTGTGGTTGTCAACACCCGGATTTTTAATCCCAGATGCCCGTTATGCCATACCTCGCAATCCCAGGATTACCATTTTTGCGAGACATAACGGATTGGATATCATAGTACATCATCCATTACAAACCATACATAAGGTTCTACACAAATAAGGATCTCATGATCCAGTCTTTAATACAACAAGCAGCAGAAATAAACGATAGCGTAGCGGTGGGGTCCATCTTCAGGGGCACAGGCAATGCTGACGAAGGCAGATAGTCCTAGTTATCATAGTCGTCCTGCTGACCATCATCTTGATAATCTCCTTCATAGTCTGGCCATGATAATAGCCAGGGACAAAAGCCATGAGTACTCTTTAAGTACTCGCAAACTACTACTAGCAAGGGTTATGATTCTAAGTTAAAGTACTGAATTGAAAGAATAACTATCAAGTTAAGTTTGAAACCTAAGCTGAGTTCTGAAGCAAGACAAGATAAAATAACAATCTAGAATTCACTTCAGTTGGGAAACTATTTTCATCTACACAACCCTGTTGTGGTCAAGTCAAGGTTCATCATTCATTTCAAGTTATTTAGAAAACATCTGACAACGAAACAGTATGCCATTCCAACTGTCCATAACCGTGGACGCGGCTATTCGAATAGTTTGACACTCTGCAGAGGTGGTACACTTTCACCACAAGATTCGATACATCTGTCAGGGATAACCCTGAATCATCATACTTGGTATGCAGATAATCAAACATAACCTTCCCTTTACACACCCTAGTACAAGCACCTCTCCTATGAGCATGGCCTCCCAACCATGACCATCAGTCATCTTGGGCACTGCATAGGTGGACATCATTGAGAGGTAGCCTCAGCTCAAACCTCTCCTGTGAGGGAACTAATACTAATGAATATAAATTTCCAGCTAAGCCTTACCCAATTCAGGTAATGTGGTTGTACGGTAAATTTGGAATGGTATCGCATCCGAATCCAACCATCAGTTTTATAAAAAGGGTCAAGGCTCATGCCTCATCATTTTCATCATCGTAAACCAATTGTGTTTATCAACACATGTCAAAACATCTCAACAGAATGACTCATCATTCCAAGGTTTTCATAACTCATTTTCACCAAGTGTTCCCATCTAAAATGACTCAAGTTTGATCTATTCTAAAACACTAGGTTAAGAGTGTTCACTAAGGTGGAAAGGTGGGATCAATCTCATGCCATAGAATGACATCTAAGGGTTTATAATTAGGTCAAATTTTATACTCTTTATGCTACCTTCAAAATTAATTAAAGAACTTTGTGTAAACTAAGGGGGTGTGAGCAAGGTATGCTTAAGGCATCTTTACTAAACTATCTAGTTTTATTCTAGCTTGCTACAATAGCTTACTAAAGCATGTTTGCAAGGGTTAGCTTGCCACTAATAGCTTGCCTTGGTTGGTGCAATGGTTGAAGTTTTTTCTTCTTCTTCTTGGTAGAACTCCTCCTCCTCGAAGGCTTGGTTGGTACTATCGTCTAGAAATACATAGGGAGTGCACAATCACCAAGCAATACTTAACTTAGGCTAAGTAGTATTCTAAACCGCACAATTGATGATCTATTATAATCCCAAACATCACAAGTTTTAATTCAATAGTTTCAACCTTTTTATTTTGGAAAAGTAATTTCTACTCATTGAAATATTAACTACACTTTAATATTCACCACCAAAATATGGGATCATGTGGACCATGTCCTCACCACATATTCTAACATGTGGGAATGAGATTTAAAGGTTGGATCAATATTACTTTGGTTTAAGTTTATTATTTAATGATTTAAAGTGACTAGAAATTCCTATATAGCATTATTTTGGTACTAGTCCAAAGTCACTGCCTGTAAACCTTAATATTATTACATATTTGGACATATATGATGAAATGTGATTTTTGAGAGTTGGAATCAACTCAAAATCTAACTTGGTTGATTTTACAAAAATGTTTCAAGTTGCAAAAGCTTCTATCTTCTTATTTTTATTAGGAGAAATCTATAACTCTAAATGAATTCAATCCAACAGGCTTGGATAGAGCATTTCAATACCTTTCAGACAAAATTAGTTTCATGTAATTTGGATTTGTCAAACTCACAGAATTGAATTTTGAAACACTGGATAGAAACTATATTCTAACTAAAAAGAAAAACCTAGATTTGAATCTACGGGCTTGCGCGGGAAAGGAAATGGGCCGGCCCAGTGGCGCTACGTGGCACAGGGCTCAGCTGACAGGGGGGTCCCGCTTGTCAGCGGCACTTAACACGCGAAGCGGTACGCGCACTGTGGGCCGTGCGATTAGAGGCTAGATCTACGGCTGAGGGTCATCGTCGACGACGGACGGGTCGCCGGTGAGCTCGAACCCTAGCGGCTCGGTGGGGGTCTACTGGGGGCATACCAGGGCTCCAGCAGGGTCGTCGATGCGGGCGAATGAAGTGGAAGACGACGACGAGGCGAGGCGTGGTCGCGGCGGAGCTTGGGGTGGCCGGAATCAACGACACCCTTCTTCTCCAGAGGCGGCAGCTCCGGCTCCAATTCCGGCGAGCTGCTGCTCCACTTGCTCCGGCGAGGGGTGGGTGAGGTTCAGAGAGGTGAGGGGAGTGGAATGGTGTGAGTCTTTGGTGCTGGGGAGTGCTCCTTTTATAGGCTCGACGGTGAGACCGAGCGGGATGGGCGGTCGACGGTGGCGACATGGCTACGGCGAGCTAGCGGGATGGCTGGGGATGGCGATCGATGGGCGGTCCCCTGGCGGTGCTCTAGCGCTTCAATGCGGCCGTAGGGGCGGTGGCATGCGGTCGGGGTGAGGTGGCGCTCTGCGCGGCTGAAGCGGCTGTGTCCACGGCGAGCGGTGGCTGTGGGGCTTTGGGCGGCGAACGGAGGTGTCTGGGGTGTTCCCTAGGTCAAGGCGGAGCGGTGGGCGCGGGCTGGTGTCGAGTGGTGGCTTGTGCACGCGGGGGCAGTGCGCGCTCTGCGGGCGGCGTCGGCATGGTCCGGTGGCACTGGGCGCGGTTTCTCCTCGGTGGTCCACGGCTGCTCTTGGCTCGGGCAAGGGACAGAGAGGGGCGGCGCGGCGTTGGCTACCTCCTAGACATGGCGAGGGAAGGGGGAGTGGTATGCTGCGGCGGTTGCAAGGTTGGCCGGCAAGGGTGGTGCTCGGCATGGCATGGCATTGCCACTAGGGCGTAGGGGATGGGCTGCAATTGGCATGGTTTGATCAAAGGGGGACAGAGAGATTAAATGGAGATCAAATGGGGGCAAAACCCTGTTCCAAACAGTGAGCTAGGATTAGAGGTATGATTCTGCCTGCCAAGTGTTTGATGAAATGGCCGCAAGAGAAAAAGTTTTGAATTTTGAGTTCAAATTTTTTGAGTGATCTCCACTAGTGCTAGGTAGGCTTTGGTTGCAAGGGTTTTGAAAATGGAGCTCAATTACATGGTTTTTGAAATAGGGGTGATCTATGCATATGCATTAGATTCAATTTTGAACTGCCATTTAAAATAGTTTCCAGAATGTTTTTAGAAGATCAAAAGGTGGGCCTTGGTACCTCATTATGTGTACTAGCAAGGGGTGCCAAGATCAAGAATTGTTTCTATTAAGAATTGAGTACTAGGAATAGCCAAAGTAGGCATGAGAGTTAAATTTGTCCAAATGACCATTCCTTCATTTTAATTCTTTTTGATTTGATTTTCTTTAGGAAAAGTTTGGGAAAGATGTAGATGATGTTTAAATCCCCTAAGAAACATTTTAGAAGCAAGGGATCACACAATCATGGCAATTCCAAACAACTCCTACTTTAAATGCACACATATATGAATGCTTTCATTTTAAATATGGAAAAGTTTTTGCTAATCCTAAATTTGGACGATTTGATCTTTGATACACTTGGATTGATGTTTTGGGCTGTTACAAACCTTCCCCCCTTAAATAAAATCTCGTCCCGAGATTTACAAGAAACTAGGAACTAAAGAGATCTGGGAACTCTGTCCTAATGTAATCCTCGCGCTCCCAAGTGGCTTCTTCCTCGGTATGGTTGCTCCACTGAATCTTGAGAAACTTGATACTCCTGGTCCTGGTGGTTCTGTAGGCTTCTTTTAAGATACGAATGAGCACTTCCCGATAGGTCAGATCATTGTTGATTTCCACTGCTCTGTGATCGATATTCTTGAAAACTTCAGTCTTCTCAGGCACTTCCAAGCATTTGCGAAGTAACGAGATATGGAACACATTATGGATGGCTGACATCACTTCAGGCAGTTCTAGTTGATACGATACTTCTCCTCGGCGGTTCAGAATCTCGAAAGGTCCGATATATCTAGGAGCTAACTTTCCCTTCAAACTAAAGCGTTGAGTTCCCTTCAATGGTGAAACCTTGAGATATACGAAATCTCCGACATTGAAAGTCAGGTCTCTCCTTCTCTTGTCAGCATAGCTCTTCTGTCTGGATTGGGCGGTCTTGAGGTGCTCACGAACTTTTTGAACTTTCTCTTCTGCTTCTCGGAGAATGTCGGGTCCAAAGATCTGACTCTCTCCTACTTGTGACAATTCAAAGGGGTACGACACTTTCTTCCGTATAGGAATTCAAAGGGTGCCATCTGCAAATTAGCTTGATAACTGTTGTTATATGAGAATTCTATGAAAGGCAGGCAGTCTTCCCATTTTGATCTGTATTCCAACACACAAGCTCTAAGCATATCCTCCAAGATCTGGTTGACTCTCTCAGTCTATCCATCTGTTTGCGGGTGATAAGCGGTACTGAAATTCAACTTGGTTCCTAAACCTTCCTGAACTTTCTGCCAAAATCTTGAAGTAAACTGAGTTCCTCGATCTGATACGATGGTCTTGGGGGTTCCATGCAGACTAACAATTCTAGCAATGTACAGCTCTGCTAGCTTTGCACTCTGGTAGGTTGTCTTGACTAGTATGAAGTGGGCTACCTTAGATAGTCTATCAACTATGACCCAGATTGAGTCATTTCCCTTACTAGAAGTAGGTAAACCGGTGATAAAATCCATTCCGACGGAATCCCATTTCCATTCCGGAATCTGCAATGGTTGCAACAATCCTGCAGGTCTCTGATGCTCCGCTTTGACTCTTTGACAAATGTCACATTTGGCGATGTAGCTTCCGATCTCTCTCTTCATCTTGTGCCACCAAAATTGCTCTTTCAAATCCTGATACATCTTTGTTCCTCCGTGGTGGATAGAATAAAGAGTATCATGAGCTTCCTTCATGATAATTTCCTTCAGCTCCGAATCTGCTGGTACACAGATACGTCCCTTGTACCACAGTACACCTTCTTCGTCTTCAGTGAATCCAGGTACTTTGCCTTTACCAATACGACGTTTGATTCCATCGATACTTTCGTTCCCCTTCTGGGCTTCTTTGATTTGGCTAATCAACGTGGGTTGAAGTTCAATGCTAGCTAGGAATCCTTTGCTAACTAACTCAGTCATGAACTGCTCCAACTCCTCATACAAACTTGGTTGCTTCTCTTGGATCATGGTGTTAAGCCTACACGACAATCTGCTAAGAGCATCCGCTACCACGTTGGCTTTGCCGGGGTGATAGTGAATGTCGAGGTCATAATCCTTGATTAACTCTATCCATCTTCTTTGCCTCATATTCAACTCCTTCTGGGTGAAGATATACTTCAAGATCTTATGATCTGAGTAAATCTCACAGCGATTACCCATCAAATAATGACGCCATGTCTTCAACGCTAGAACCACAGCTGCTAGCTCAAGATCATGGGTCGGATAGTTCTGCTCAGGCTGCTTCAGTTGTCGAGATAGATACGCGATGACTTTGCCTTCTTGCATCAATACACATCCTAGACCAATCTTCGATGCGTCACAATATACATCAAATGGCTTCTTGATGTCTGGCATGATCAAAATTGGGGCTGATATCAATCTCTTCTTCAGCTCCTGGAAACTGGCTTCACACTTGTCTGTCCATTCAAACTTCTTGTCCTTCTTCAATAATTGGGTCATTGGTCGGGCTATGCTCGAGAATCCTTCTACGAATTTGCGGTAATATCCCGCTAATCCGAGAAATGAACGAACTTGGGTTTGATTGGTTGGGGCTTCCCATTCTTCGACATCTTTGATCTTGCTGGGATCAACAGAGACTCCTCCGGCAGACACAATATGTCCTAGGAATCCTACTTCTTTCAGCCAAAACTCACACTTGCTAAACTTGGCATATAACTGATGCTCTCTCAGGGTTTCTAGGATGATTCTCAGATGTTGCTCATGCTCTTCTTCTGACTTGGAGTAGATAAGGATGTCGTCGATAAACACAACTACAAACTTATCTAAGAAATTCATAAAGATCTTATTCATCAGATTCATGAAATAAGCAGGGGCATTGGTTAATCCAAAAGACATAACCGTATACTCGTATAAACCATATCGAGTAGTAAAGGCGGTCTTCGGAATATCCGTTGCACGAATCTTAAGTGGGTGATAACCAGTCCTAAGATCAATCTTTGAGAATACCTGAGCTCTAGTCAACTGATCAAATAGATCCTCTATCTTTGGCAAGGGGTACTTGTTCTTGATGGTGACATCATTCAACTTTCTGTAGTCTGTACACAGACGGTTGCCTCCATCTTTCTTGTCGACGAATAACACCGGTGATCTCCATGGCGATGCACTTGGCTGAATCAAGCCGGTTGCTAACATGGCATCCAACTGCTTCTTCAGTTCTACTAATTCTGAGGGGTTCATGGTATAGGGTCTCTGGGCTATAGGTCCGGTTCCGGGGATTAGTTCGATAATGAACTCTATATCCCTATCCGGGGGCATACCTGGAAATTCATCTGGGAATACGTCAGGGTATTCACAGACTACTCTGACCTGGTCAATGGTAGGCAGGGCTACACTTTTGTTGCATTTGAATTGACGGGGTAAGGTTTCAGAGATATGTTCTACTGTTACTCCAGAACTACTGGTCATGGTGATGGCTTTCTTAGCATAGTCTATCAGTCCTTTATGCCTTTACATCTAGTCCATACCTAGTACTACCTCCAAACCTTTGGTTCCAAGTACAATTAGGTTGGCATAAAAATCTATCCCATGTATTCTGATAGGTACAGCTTTGCAAATTCTTCTAGCTTTTGTAGTTGAACCGGGGATTTGAACTATCATGACATGCTTCAGGTTGGTTGGGCGAATCTTACTAGTGCATACAAATTCTTCGGTGACAAATGAATGCGAGGCTCCGGAATCAAACAATACTCTTGCTAAAGTTGAGTTGACAGAAAACATACCCAGCACTACATCTGGTGCTTCCTGGGCTTCTTCTGCATTCATGTGGAAGAGACGACCGTTGCGGTTGTGCGGGTTCCCTAGGGCAAATCTCCTGCCTGGTTGAACACGACGTTGCTGCTGAGCTGGGGCATTCACAGGGGCATTGGCGGCAGTCTTCTTGGGACACTCATTGGAGTAGTGACCCTTCACTCCACACTCGAAACAAGTGATCTGGGACTTGTCCTTGACTGCAACAGGTACATCATTGCTGCCAGTTCTGGGGGCAGTGTTGTTGTTGTTGCTCTTGGGAGGGGCACAGTTGAAGTTGTTGGCGTTGCCGGAGTTGTGATTGTTTCCTTCGGGCTTCACATTTCCTCCGCTACGGTTGGGGTAGCTTGGGCGAGAATTTGGGGGTCGGTTGTTCCTTGGTGCATATCCTGGTGAGGGGTTAGGACGGTACTTCTGGTGACTAATGGATCTAGACTGCTGCATCATACGACGCTTGCGGTTGTCGTTTGCCTGGTTAATCTTCCCTTCCATCTGAATGGCAGAGTCGACTAGCTCTTCAAGATCCTGGAAACGGATGTTGACGAGGACAGTCTGCATCTCATCATGTAGTCCGTTTAAGAATCTCTCCTTCTTCTTGGCCTCCGTGTTGATTTCATCCGATGCATATCTGGCAAGTGACAAGAATTTGTCATGGTACTCTACTACAGTTAATCTTCCTTGCTTCAGTTCACGGAATTCATCTCTCATCCTGTTGACAAGACCTTGCGGCACGTGGGTGCGGCTGAACTTGACCTTGAATGCTTCCCAGGTCATCACCTGGCCATGGTTCATGTTGTGGACGCTATTCCACCAAGCTCTTGCATCTCCCGCCAGATAGTGAGTGGCGAAGAGAACTTTCTCATTCTCATCAACTCCTGCAACTTCTAGGTTGTTTTCCATGGTCTGTAACCAGTCATCAGCATCTAATGGGTTTTCAGATTGGTTGAAGATTGGGGGATTGGTGTTCTGAAATTTTTTGAGTTTAGATCCATGGTGATCCTGATTTCCATGTCCTTGGTTGTTGAGAGCCATTTGGGCGATCTGCTGCAATGTTGCTAAGTTGGCTTGACGTTCGGCCCTGCTTGCTTCACGGTCCGCGATGAGATTCTGCAAGATCTGCAGCATTGGGTCCTGTGATGAGCTGCTCCCTCCTTGGTTTCCACGAGTCATCTGAAGATTGAGATAGATATAGGGGTAAGAGGGAAATTCTAAGGTTCATGGTTTTGGGGTTTGCAAAGCTACAACTTTGAGTTAGACTCTGGTTTTTCAACTAACTTCATTTCCATTCATGCAAGCAAGCACACGATACAACACACACCACAACAATCAAAGGGAAAACAGATGGTTTGAAGAACCATTCTGCAAACTACGATACAATGAGATGATACATCTCATGCTACGACAGTGCTCTAGTGCATCTACTCATCGTCGATGAAGTCGGAGTCTTCATCATCAGTGTAGAAGTCCACAGCATCCTCTGCCAGAAAATCATCATCGTTGCTGAGGTAAGAATCCATATCTCCCTGGATGTCTTCTCCTTCATCATCTTCTTCCTTGGCGACAAGCTGAGCTTCCTGCTCCTTGATGGTCTTCTCGAGGTCGGCCACCTTCTTACAAATACGGGCGATGGTGCGATCCTTCTTTGCACGCTGGCGATGAAGAGACTGGCGATCTTGGACGAGCAGTGTGAAAGTCTGGGCCTTCTGGTCGGCAATTGCACGGTTATGGTTGGCTAACTCTCTGGCATTGTCCAGTTCCTGCTGTCGGTCATGAAGCAAGAAGTCAAGGTTCTCCACTTGGCGCCTCAACTCTGGGTGACTTGGCATCTCCATCGGCATTCCCATGAAGTCGCGTCTTGCATAGTGGGCAAAACGGGTTCCTTGAATCTTGTTGACGCTGAGGGCACATAGACGTGCGAGAGCTTCATGCATTGCCCTGGCTAATCCATCTAGCCAGTTGTTCTCTCTCACAGAGAACTGAATTCTCCCAGAAGTTGGTGCTTCAATGCTTCCTCGAAGATCTACGGTGACTAGCCGTTGTAGGTCTCCTCCTGGGGGTCCTGGAAGTTGAGCTCCAAGAAACTCCGGATGTAGGCGTCCCAGAAATTCTGACAGTGAATCCAGATCCCTCTCGAAGATCAGCTGACCTCCGTTTCCCAACTGGTAAAACTTGCTAAACTGAGTTTCCATCTACAAGAATTTAGGATGAGGAATTTAGTGAAGTGATCAAGTGTGTCAAATTTTAAGTAGTAATGTAAGAATTTTGAGGAACATGTATTTTTGAGAAAGAATGAGTTCACAAGGGTAAGAGGGGAAATAGATTTTTATAAATACTCACTTTGGTTTTGAAGCTAAGTTTTTGGTTTGGACGTCCATTCTAACTAGGGTCTCCTATGGTCAGCATGGCTCTGATACCAACTTGTCAACACCCGGATTTTTAATCCCAGATGCCCGTTATGCCATACCTCGCAATCCCAGGATTACCATTTTTGCGAGACATAACGAAGTGGATATCATAGTACATCATCCATTACAAACCATACATAAGGTTTTACACAAATAAGGATCTCATGATCCAGTCTTTAATACAACAAGCAGCGGAAATAAACGATAGCATATCGGTGGGGTCCATCTTCAGGGGCACAGGCAATGCTGACGAAGGCAGATAGTCCTAGTTATCATAGCCGTCCTGCTGACCATCATCTTGATAATCTCCTTCATAGTCTGGCCATGATAATAGCCAGGGACAAAAGCCATGAGTACTCTTTAAGTACTCGCAAACTACTACTAGCAAGGGTTATGATTCTAAGTTAAAGTACTGAATTGAAAGAATAACTATCAAGTTAAGTTTGAAACCTAAGCTGAGTTCTGAAGCAAGACAAGATAAAATAACAATCTAGAATTCACTTAAGTTGGGAAACTATTTTCATCTAGACAACCCTGTTGTGGTCAAGTCAAGGTTCATCATTCATTTCAAGTTATTTAGAAAACATCTGACAACGAAACAATATGCCATTCCAACTGTCCATAACCGCGGACGCGGCTATTCGAATAGTTTGACACTCTGCAGAGGTGGTACACTTTCACCACAAGATTCGATACATCTGTCAGGGATAACCCTGAATCATCATACTTGGTATGCAGATAATCAAACATAACCTTTCCTTTACACACCCTAGTACAAGCACCTCTCCTATGAGCATGGCCTCCCAACCATGACCATCAGTCATCTTGGGCACTGCATAGGTGGACATCATTGAGAGGTAGCCTCAGCTCAAACCTCTCCCGTGAGGGAACTAATACTAATGCATATAAATTTCCATCTAAGCCTTACCCAATTCAGGTAATGTGGTTGTACGGTAAATTTGGAATGGTATCGCATCCGAATCCACCCATCAGTTTTATAAAAAGGGTCAAGGCTCATGCCTCATCATTTTCATCATCGTAAACCAATTGTGTTTCTCAACACATGTCAAAACATCTCAATAGAATGACTCATCATTCCAAGGTTTTCATAACTCATTTTCACCAAGTGTTCCCATCTAAAATGACTCAAGTTTGATCTATTCTAAAACACTAGGTTAAGAGTGTTCACTAAGGTGGAAAGGTGGGATCAATCTCATGCCATAGAATGACATCTAAGGGTTTCTAATTAGGTCAAGTTTTATACTCTTTATGCTACCTTCAAAATTAATTAAAGAACTTGGTGTAAACTAAGGGGGTGTGAGCAAGGTATGCTTAAGGCATCTTTACTAAACTATCTAGTTTTATTCTAGCTTGCTACAATAGCTTACTAAAGCATGTTTGCAAGGGTTAGCTTGCCACTAATAGCTTTCCTTGGTTGGTGGAGTGGTTGAAGTTTTCTTCTTCTTCTTCTTCTTGGTAGAACTCCTCCTCCTCGAAGGCTTGGTCGGTACTATCGTCTAGAAATACATAGGGAGTGCACAATCACCAAGCAATACTTAACTTAGGCTAAGTAGTATTCTAAACCACACAATTGATGATCTATTATCATCCCAAACATCACAAGTTTTAATTCAATAGTTTCAACCTTTTTATTTTGGAAAAGTAATTTCTACTCATTGAAATATTAACTACACTTTAATATTCACCACCAAAATATGGGATCATGTGGACCATGTCCTCACCACATATTATAACATGTGGGAATGAGATTTAAAGGTTGGATCAATATTACTTTGGTTTAAGTTTATTATTTAATGAGTTAAAGTGACTAGAAATGCCTATATAGCATTATTTTGGTACTAATCCAAAGTCACTGCCTGTAAACCTTAATATTATTAAATATTTGGATAGATATGATGAAATGTGATTTTTGAGAGTTGGAATCAACTCAAAAGCTAACTTGGTTGATTTTACAAAAATGTTTCAAGTTGCAAAAGCTTCTATCTTCTTATTTTTTATTAGGAGAAATCTATAACTCTAAATGAATTAAATCCAACGGGCTTGGATAGAGCATTTCAATACTTTCCAGACGAAATTAGTTTCATGTAATTTGGATTTGTCAAACTCACAGAATTGAATTTTGAAACACTGGACAGAAACTATATTCTAACTAAAAAGAAAAACCTAGATTTGAATCTACGGGCTTGCGTGGGAAAGGAAATGGGTCGGCCTAGTGGCGCTACGTGGCACAGGGCTCAGCTGACAGGGGGTTCCCGCTTGTCAGCGGCACTTAACACGCGAAGCGGTACGCGCACTGTGGGCCGTGCGATTAGAGGCTAGATCTACGGATGAGGGTCGTCGTCGACGACGGACGGGTCACCGGCGAGCTCGAACCCTAGCGGCTCGGTGGGGGTCTACTGGGGGCGTACCAGGGCTCCAGCGGGGTCGGCGATGCGGGCGAACGAAGTGGAAGACGACGGCGAGGCGAGGCGTGGTCGCGGCGGAGCTTGGGGTGGCCGGAATCAACGGCACCCTTCTTCTCCAGAGGCGGCAGCTCCGGCTCCAATTCCGGCGAGCTGCTGCTCCACTTGCTCCGGCGAGGGGTGGGTGAGGTTCAGAGAGGTGAGGGGAGTGGAATGGTGTGAGTCTTTGGTGCTGGGGAGTGCTCCTTTTATAGGCTCGATGGTGAGACCGAGCGGGATGGGCGGTCGACGGTGGTGACATGGCTACGGCGAGCTAGCGGCATGGCTGGGGATGGCGATCGATGGGCGGTCCCCTGGCGGTGCTCTAGCGCTTCAATGCGGCCGTAGGGGCGGTGGCATGCGGTCGGGCTGAGGTGGCGCTCTGCGCGGCCGAAGCAGCTGTGTCCACGGCGAGCGGTGGCTGTGGGGCTTTGGGCGGCGAATAGAGGTGTCTAGGGTGTTTCCTAGGTCGAGGCGGAGCAGTGGGCGCGGGCTGGTGTCAAGTGGTGGCTTGTGCACGCGGGGGCAGTGCGCGCTCTGCGGGCGGCGTCGGCATGGTCCGGTGGCACTGGGCGCGGTTTCTCCTTGGTGGTCCACGACTGCTCTTGGCTCGGGCAAGGGACAGAGAGGGGCGATGCGACGTTGGCTACCTCCTAGACATGGCGAGGGAAGGGGGAGTGGTCTGCTGCGGCGGTTGCAAGGTTGGCCGGCAAGGGTGGTGCTCGGCATGGCATGGCATTGCCACTAGGGCGTAGGGGATGGGCTGCAATTGGCATGGTTTGATCAAAGGGGGACAGAGAGATTAAATGGAGATCAAATGGGGGCAAAACCCTGTTCCAAACAGTGAGCTAGGATTAGAGGTATGATTCTGCCTGCCAATTGTTTGATGAAATGGCCGCAAGAGAAAAAGTTTTGAATTTTGAGTTCAAAATTTTTGAGTGAACTCCACTAGTGCTAGGTAGGCTCTGGTTGCAAGGGTTTTGAAAATGGAGCTCGATTACATGGTTTTTGAAATAGGGGTGATCTATGCATATGCATTAGATTCAATTTTGAACTGCCATTTAAAATAGTTTCCAGAATGTTTTTAGAAGATCAAAAGGTGGGCCTTGGTACCTCATTATGTGTACTAGCAAGGGGTGCCAAGATCAAGAATTGTTTCTATTAAGAATTGAGTACCAGGAATAGCCAAAGTAGGCATGAGAGTTAAATTTGTCCAAATGACCATTCCTTCATTTTAATTCTTTTTGATTTGATTTTCTTTAGGAAAAGTTTGGGAAAGATGTAGATGATGTTTAAATCCCCTAAGAAACATTTTAGAAGCAAGGGATCACACAATCATGGCAATTCCAAACAACTCCTATTTTAAATGCACACATATATTAATGCTTTCATTTTAAATATGGAGAAGTTTTTGTTAATCCTAAATTTGGATGATTTGATCTTTGATACACTTGGATTGAAGTTTTGGGCTGTTACAGTGATGCTGCTAGACCATGGGTGTGGCTGTGGCCCCCATGCCATGGCTTGGCGCGGGTTGCAGTGCCCTCGGGTGCTCCCCGTGCCGCCATACACTCGTTGGCCCTTCTGCTTCCTCTTCTAAATGTTAATGAGGACCACGGGTAAGTGCTTTAGTTCCCCCATCTTATTCTTCCGCTGCCTCTCTTGTTATCCTCTGTGTGATTACAGTGAGGAACACCCTAAGTAGGGTTCATCTATGCTATTAGGGTTCTAGCCCTCTATGTTGAATATTGAGGATAATGAATGATTTAGAAGTACTTGTGGTGATGATACTATGCTAAGCTGTTGTCTATTGATTCTAGTGGTGTGGGTTTTCACTACTGTTTAATGTTCTTAGTACTGACAGTGCCATTGTCAGTAATTGTTCACTGAATCCTGATACACTAGCCTATGTTGATATGTTCAGATTGGAGTTTATTTGATACTCCTATGATTCTCTGATTATTATAGATTGTATAAATGTAAATTTGATTCCTGGTTATTTATTCTAGAAAATGATTAAATATCTTTCTGCAAGTTTACTTGTGAAATCTCTATGTATGATTTGCTTGGTTTAGAATAGATACTTGAGACACCTTCCTTGGAATGGTACACAAGGGTTCATTCTAGTACTGGGCTAAATTCTACCTGTGTCCTAGTGTGGCTTGGGTTAAAATGAGCTGAAACTCCTGTTGGATATATTAACCTATGATGCATATGAATTTTCTTTGGCCTATGATGCTGGTATGAGGCATAACTAGGTAGAAACTAAAGTTTTTACCTACTGATCCTCACAGATGTTCCTTGATATTAAGTGTAAAACAATGATTCTTATAGCTCTTAAGAAAATGATTTGATAGCACATGTTGTTTAATCTAGATTCTTAAGATGAAATAGTTTATGAGGTGCTACTATTATAAGATGTGCCCAAAAATATTCACTTAAGGCTGCTGTATATGTGGATGTAAAAACATGTATTGTTATCCAAGATCAGTGATGCACAGACTGAGATCTTGGTATTTTTTGCAAAGATTGATCATTGGCTTTCATTTAAATTACTTCTGTGATGGATACACCCCACTTGGGTGTTTTTTTGAGAAGATTTATATGAAACAACACATGCTTTGATAATCTAAGATGATTTGATCATGTGATGGTTTTATGTGTACTCACCACACAACTTGATTGTTGGTGATGATGTTATGGTTCTAGTTGATCTTGCTGGCTTGGTCTTGCTCTGCACCTCCTGGTGCTGCTCCTGCTCCTCCTAGCTCATGTGATCTTGTACTTGACCTTGCTATCCACCTGCACCACCCCCTCCTTATGTTACCATCTTGAGAATGATTGGATAATTTGTTGTATTTCTGGGCTGGTGAATTTGTTTGGGAATTTGGCAGACTCAGTGTGTGCTTGGCTGTGTACTTGAGAAGATAGAATGAGCTCCCTGGTGGCTGTGTTACGGCAGGGTGTTCTCTTTTTAGTGGTTGTACTACTGCTGCTGTTTGGACAACACATTAAATGTATTTAGGTGACTAAGCTACCTTGCTGTTTGGCCTGGTTGTGGATCAGATCAAGTGAAATGGGTTTTCACTGCTTATCCTTTTACTAGTTATAGTCCTAGTGAAACTTGCCCCTTTACTTTGCTGATGATGTTGTTCTGAGGCTTATTTGATATAAAAGAACATATATTTCTCATTGGTGAAACTTGCCCCTTTTAACTACTCAATGAAGTAATATGAACAGTGCACTTCACTGTTCACCACTGAGAGTAAAAATAACTAACTAACCCTTTATTTCCTTTTTAGTTGTTTTTCTTATTTGCAGGAGCAAGATCTGGATGCTCAAAATGTAGTATAAGAATAGATAGGTTTTATAGATCTTTTTGTAATCTTCCTTTTATTCTTTTGATTTGAAAAGAATCTTTTAATAATATTCTTATAATTTAATAAAATTTCATTTATTGTATTTCACTTACTGTAATGTGTTCCTTTATTTGTTGTATCATTCTCACTTTGTAATATGATTATGGAATAAAGAAAAGAAATAAGAATTCATTTCTTATTTAAATTTCCTTGTTTTAAATTCTTATTGTTGTTTAATATATCTATAATATAATCAAACAATGTTAATAAATCATTTTGGAAAGCAACTTAATATTACTAACTTCTAATTTTCAAATATTTTCCAATTAATTTAAATTTCAACCCCACCAAAACTCATTAATTCCTAAAGGTCATGTCAAAATTTATAACAATTACTATAACGAGCTATTCCTACCTCTAGATAGTGAAAGAAACTCTGATCTCTTTAGGTTTTTGTTTGACGAAAAATTTACCTGGATTTTAGAGATGAATCATGCACATGCGCATATTCTTATTTCTACCCTTCGTTGGTTTCTAAATGTTGGGGTGTTACACAACTCTAATGTAGGGATCCACAAATGACACCCTAAATCCTGTAAAATTCAATTACCATTAAAATGATAAATAATGTAGGGATCCACAAATGGAAATATTAATATACATACATTTGATGGAGAAAAGACACATACCATAAATAGACTGCTATCCCTTGATCACCATTAGGGGCATGTACTTCCATACTAAACATAGACTAATCATCTCCTTCCTCTTCATCCCTTTCATCTTCTTCATCATCATCTTATCTTCTGTGATTAAGATAAAGTCACCACATCATGGATAACACCATTGTGCGTCCTCAAGAAAGATAACCAGAATGGTCCTCTTATGGATGTAAGATCTTCCTTTTTCTGCAGGAAAAGCTCAAATCTATGCCCTCCAGCCAAAGCTGGGAACCACTTATCGGCATACTGGTTGCGTTTTTCCTTGAAGTGACAATGAACGATCTAAGAAAAAACGAAATAAATATGTGATATTGATCATACATGTAACAATCAGAATAATTTACTACTAAAATGCATGTACTCATGTGTGGCTTATCAAATATTTCTAATTGCTCAAACAAATATATTTCCTGGATGTTTCTAATTGCTCAAACAAAAATATTTCCACTACTCCTAAACTATTTAAATTGTATTTGTAACATAAACATGGTACAATTATTTTCTAGTAGGTAAATTTTGATTTTAACCAAATAAATTTTATGATGTTGGATCACTACAATCTATATAAAAAACATAATGCATGCACTCATGTGTGGCTTATCAAATGTTTCTAATTGCTCAAACAAAGATATTTCCTTGATGTTTCTAATTGCTCAAACAAAGATATTTCCTTGATGTTTCTAATTGCTCAAACAAAAATATTTCCACTACTCCTAAACTATTTAAATTATCTTTATAACGCAAACATGGAACAATTATTTTCTAGTAGGAAAATTTAATACTAACCAAATAAATTTGATGATGTTGGATCACTACAATCTATATAAAAAACATAAATGCATGTACTCATGTGGCTTATCAGATCCAAATAGAGATGCATATATGGCAGAAACGGAAAACAATTGATTGATGTTTCTCTAACAAATTCCAAAGGAAACAGAGATGCATATATGCTTATCATTCCTAAAATCTGAAGGAAACTTTTCAAGATATGCCCATTGATGGTTCTAATTCCTCAGACAAACAAAAACTCAAATTTCTAGCTACCAAGCATCTGAACAATAATTTTAGTTCACACGTAGGTATGCTAATTAAATGATAGTGACGGACTTTGTAGATAGATTGAGGCTAAAATTATTGACCACTCATTCTCGAAAGTTAGGCTGGTTCAGGACGATGGTGAAGGACTCTGAAGTCCTATTTGAATGGCCACAGTTATGCGTTGGCTGGCTGCATACATGACAGATTTCCATCACCGCGGTTTGCTGGTTTCTGCGTACTGAAAAAATAAATAATCAAAGAAAAGATTCAGAACGAACTAAAAACCCCATTTGTACAACAGACAGAGTGGCGAAAAAACAGAGCAAGCAAATCTCATTTGTACATATCCGGAGAAGCTTCTGAAAAATCCGCGCAACTCGATCTCTATGTATGAACAAGCGCCTACATATGATTAGACTAAATCTAGAGAAAGAAATCAAATAGAAAGAAGAGTAGAGAGGAAGGAGAACATGTAGGCGGGAGTTTCTCCGTACTCTGCCTCTGAAACTGACCATTGAGTGCGCAGATTCAGTTTGCCCCGAGTGTAGATCTAGGAGGCGACGCAAAACCCTAACCACTTTCCGGTTATTACTCTTAGAGACGGTTTGTATTATCATATGTCTGAGGTGCACAAGCGGGGGCTGCACGTGGTAGGGCAACTAGTTGTGCCATAACTGCACGTGTCAAGCAACCAAATAGAGGTGGCTTGTAATAATATCCGACTCAACGTTCCGAGTATTAGAGACGATTAAGTTTTCCCACCGTCTAAGGTTATACACTGAGGCATTTGTTTTTATTATTCGCCTCCCATGGGCCCATTTTTGGGGTCGGCTATGGTAAACACCCACTTAGAAGACAAGTAGAGGCGGTCGTATTGAAACAACCGACTGAGGGGGACAAATAGAGGCGGATTTTTCCGTTCTTCGGGAAAACCATCTGAGTGCACAGTCTTTAACTAACGAGTTTGTACTAGTGTTGACACTAGCATTATATAAGATGATCCCTAATAAATACCAACTATAGTGTTGTCCCATTAGTGTGCACCATCAATAAAGTCCATCGTTGTGGAGCAGGCCATGATGATCGGGTGAAAACACATCGACGCTCGCATACGGTGGTGCAAGCCATGTATGCACTGTGAATACGCTAAAGTTGAATTGTCGAGCCTAGCATGTACATACATGGCCTCGGAACACAAGAGATCGAAAGATCGAGTATGAATCACATGAATGATGTGATCGGCACTGCGTTGTCTACCTTTGAAGCTATATCACCAGCCGTGATGATCGGGAGTGGTGTAGTGAATTGGGATCATGTGATCACTAAAACCATCTTAGGGCTCGTTTGACTCCCAGGTATTGGAGTAAGAATTGTGTAATTCAATTGTGATTCTAGGGAGCAGTGCATTTGGCTGTCACAGAATTGGATAAGGAATTCAATTGGCAATTCCATCCTTCCCATCCCATTTCTAACCTCATTTCTAGTCAGTACTAGGGTTGCGAAGCGGCACTCGATCCGTTTCGCTTCTTAGGCAAAATTTGTTAGTCTAGTTCAAAATTTTCCATTAAAATTTCTCTAGTTTGAACTAAATTTTGCTTTCGCGGGCTCTCGCGGGTTGCCAGTTCACAACCCTAGTCAGTACCCATGTCATTTCATTTTAGGATATGGGGATTTAATTCCATTTCTACCAAATGAAATGAAATGATGGGAGCCAAACGATCCCTTAGGGATGATAGTTTTAGTGGGAGTTCAATTGATAATTTGATTATAAGTTTGAGTTCGTATTATAAACTTAGTCTATGCTTATTTCGCTCCCATTATTTGGGGTTGAAATCAAGGAATTCATTTGTGATTCCAATAATAGACCTGTTTGGATGCCAGAGAATTGGTTATAGGAATTCATTTGCAAATCTATGGTTTTTATTTCATGCCTAACCTTAATTCCTTTTGATACCCTTTTTGTGAGGAATTGCCAAATGAAATGATATGATCAATGTCATTTCATTTCATTTCATTTCTACCGAATGGAATGATGCCGTGAAAACTTTGGTTCACGATTGTCTCTACACGAAAACGGTCTGGATGGACAAGGTGATTCCATTGTGGTAATCGATCTAACATTGGTTAATCTAACTCTCTAGTTTTATGTTTTTTTCGAAGTTAACCGCTGCATACAGTCAATTTTCTGACCTTCTTGATGAAGATGATTTGTCTCACATTCCCCCGCTTAATGTTCACCCCCGCGCCAAAATTCTCCATCTCACTCGCTCGCCGCGCACTGCTCGACAACCGTCACGCCACAACCCCTCCCCGCCCCTTCAAGCGCCCACTTTCACTGCCGCCACACTCGTCGTCCGGCTACCGCAGGGTGCGCGCCCGCCACAACGGCACATTCTACACCAAGATCCGTGGTGGCAGCGACCGCATCGTTCTCGGCACGTTCGAGACGGCGCACGAGGCGGCGTGCGCGTTCGACGCGGCAGCGTGACGTCTCGGCCGCCCGCACGCGCAGGTTGAACTTCCACTGCGTGTCCACACACGCGAGGGAGAGGAGATGCTCGCGCTGCCGATGCGCCTCGTCACCGAGCAGGATAAGCGGTGCCACAAAGTGTGGTTCCGGAGCCTCTACTATGCCGAGGAGGATGAGCGTATGAGGGCGAAGTGGGTTGCCCGCTACCCGGAGGACGTTGACACTGAGGTGGCCTTCTACACGTAGAGGAAGGAGGAGCACAAGGCACGCCGTCGGGCATTCGTCGAGACATAGCTAGCCGGCCCGCAAACGGTCGACGACTACGACGATCACCGGCTATACCACTTCTCGTCAACACCGGTGAAGTCCTCGTTAGAGGAAGAATCCAATTTCAACATGTAGACATCAACGTAAAATGTAGGGTTGTACTATGTTGAACTTCGTTTGATGTAGCTATGTAAAATATATCTAGTATATTTTCAGTCTTTTTTCTTGTTTGTTTGATCTTTGTTTGATGTAGATATGTAAAAATATGTGTTTCAACGCGCTACTTTACTGCACCTGGTGGCGCACTACTTTTTGTTGCTTGCCACCGCTGTCAAATAGCGTCTCGGGTGAAACGCCAGCCAGCGCGTATCCGTCTTGCATATGTATTTTACAGTGTCCGATTTTTACGTGGCTGTTGGAGTTGCTCTATGTTCACCACACTAAAAGATGTTAGCCAATCATCGAAATGCACGCACCAAACAAGTGATGGTTGAACTAAAGCGTGATGCAGTCAACCCTCGTTAGAGAAAACCACGTCATCGGAAGTGCATTCTACTTTTTAAAAGATCCTTCGATTTCTTTCTTTGTAGATGTATGTAGACTGTCAAAGAAATCTGGATTTATCAACTTTATAATAAATGGAATTATTCGCCTTAAATAGTTGAGCACGAAATCAAACTGAAAATACAATCAACTATATGCAACTGCTATAGTGGCGGATCTAGGATTTTGCACTTCCCTAACAGCCGAGGCATAATATGCAATATTCTTTGCTACATGTTTTTCAGAAGGGATGTAATGTTTCTGTCGCTCTTCATGATTGGGTAGTTCTAAAACAAAAAATTCCGAATCAATTCATCAATTCTCTAACTAAAATGAATAAAGTTCTATTATGCTTTTTGAGTGTTTTTTCTAGTTTGTTCAGAGTTTGTATATATCCTACTCAGGAAGACGTGGACGATGGTATGCAATCTCGGCTGTCTGGCCTCCTCCTCGCACTGCCTTTGTCGCGGTTGTTACCGAAACTGAATCTGTGATTTTTGTTTGTGATTTCGTGGGTCACACTCGTTAGTTGCTGCTGATTTTGTTGCATGCAGTGAAGCGACGGTGTTGCAGGCCGGTTGATCTCAAGCGGGGAAGAGCTTGAGCACGCTCCTGGTCACCTCTACGACGAGGGTGAATAGGAGAAGAATTGAGTTCGTGGGGTGGGGGAGAATATAAACGTGCAACGGTGAATAGGTTATCTATAGTTCGCGATAATCCCGTGAATTATCGACTGTCTGCCCAGTTGCAGACGATCTTCTCTTTTATCCACCTCAACAAAAGACTGACGTGTAGACACAACTGATTGTACTCCCTCCGTTCAGAAATATACAACGTTTTAGCTTTGTGAATCGAATGTATCTAGACGTTTTTTAGTTTATACCTATACACAAAAAACGTTTAGATACATTCATTTCATAAAACTAAAATATGTCTTATATTTCCGAACGGAGGGAGTATGTCACTATACATGTCTTGGAAAAAAAAGGTTCGATTGCATCATATAGAAAAATCAATATATAGCAAGATATGTATTGCAAAAATACTTTCTAGTGAGATCGACTTATTATCAAATAATCTCACGTAGTACCTGGATTAATCCTCAATCAATCGAAATAGTAAGGTAAATCCTTAAAACGCTAAAGTCTTATCCAGAAAACTAAGGGAGGAGGTGCTTAGTCACCTAGATTATCAAGATCCGTCCTACCGCCATCATTCGCGTAGTTCATGAGTGTCTGCATCAGGCTCAAGGGGCGGGGTGGAGGCATGGTGTCACTGGGCTCGACGAGCTCCCCACCGTAGTTTTCCTCAAGACAATGCATGTAGATCCCGGGCTTCTTACTGGATTCGAACAGACCGCCAGTATAGTAGATGCGGTTGGATTGAATAGTAGGAAGGTTACCAGCGTAGACGGAGAGAGACCGGTGGCCAAGAAAGATGGCCCGGTTTCCGATGGTGTTGATGATCCGAAGAAGCTTGTTGTCGAGATCGACCCTGAAGACCTGCATGATGTCATGGAGACGCACAACTAGAAGCTCCCCTAAGTTGTTGACGAGGAACGAGGGACGCCAAGGTGCCTGCTGCAAGTCACCGGCGACGACGGTGGTGATCCTCCATGGATCTTCCAGCACCGCGATTGTTCCACTACTGTCCATGGCATATACACGGCCTTGGCAGGATACCACGGAGTCGAACGAGTCGATATCTGGTTTGGCCGAGAATGTTGAGAGTTGGCAATTCAGATTGACCGAGGCTCCGTGTTGATGATCCTTGAAACCGTATAGCACCACCTTGGGCCAGGAGCCCTCCACGACCATACGTCCGTTGGGGGCGTAGACGGGAAACCTCATGGAGAAGCGGATCCTGGCGCACGTGAAGGGGTTTAAGGCATAGTAGTCCTTGGTGTTGCTGAGCCCCACCAGGACGAGGAGACCGTCGTTGTCCCTGGCCACGCAGGCGTAGTCCTGGAACTTGGGCAAATCTTTCAAGACGAAGCGGCCGGTGTCGACGTTGAGGAAGACGCCACGGGAGTCGTGAGCGTCAGCGGCGTGCGACTCGAGCATGACCCAAGAGTGGGGACCGAAGCGGGGGTCCAGACGGCCTTGCGGGGCGGTCGTGGCGACGCGCCAGTTGCGGCACACGGCGCGGAGGCTCGCGTAGTCGAGGTCGCCGGTGGAGAGTAAGTCATCCGCGACGAGGTTGAGGAGGTCGGAGGGGAGCGATGACCAGTCCGCCGCCATCGCCATGATGGTCCGGTGATTACGCTCGGGCTTAATTGGTGGTTATGGCTATGGGATTGGCTACTCCAGCCGGTCGAATATATACGCAGCTATAAGGCGCGTACGAATTTGGAAAGCGAGAATTTTTTTCCGTTGATCCCGGCGGGTGAATGCCCTAGCCTAGCGTCGGTGGACGCGGCCAACGGTGGGACGCGCCGCGGCTACGTGGCGTGCTCGTCGTCTCGTCTTCCTTCCGTAATATACTCGCCGGGTGACGCGAGCTGCCCCATCCCCAGGCCCAGGCCCAAGGGAGAAGTGGCGACAGGAGGACATCGGACGGCGACGCTTTATAAGTTAACCACCACAGCTCTGCGACTGCGAGGAGCTTCACTCTGGCGCAGGTTTCGTTGCTGACAGAATCAAAGCTGCTGCTGCAGCAGCAGTAGCCTGGCGCCGGCGGCTGCCCTGGGAAGGCGAAGAGCCGACGAGCTGTGGTCCGGCGCCGTTGGCTCTGTCACGGAGGGATCGAGGCACCGCGCGACGAGACGAAGAACTGCTGTCCGGCGACCGGCACCGCTACTGCCGCCACCAGATCGAAGCACACCACCACTGCTGCTGCATTCTCGCCAAGTCGCCGGCTTCGTAGACGCTGCATTCCGACCGGCGCGGTATTGTTGGGTCGTATATTTGCCGTATTCGCATTTTTTTTCCTGAGCCTTAATGCACACCCGCACGAGGACACGCTGAAGGCTCAAGTGCGCGACGTACCAGCGGGGCACCGATCCATGGGCGCACTCCGCTGGCGTACCTGCTCTCAATCTCAAGTCAGCAATTTTGCTGGGCCAAAAGCCCTTCTTCTATGATCGCTACCAGCTTTTCATCTCGCAAATATTTGCATAGAGGATGGGGAGATTTGAATTCTGCCTCGCGGACGGACGCCGGCCGGCGGCACGCCCCGCCTAGTGCGCTTCCCGGTCTCCGCTCTCACCGGCGTAGTGGCGGGTGCGCGGCGGTCCCGCCCAGGCTCCATGGCGTGCGGGCCGCGTTGGGTCCACTCCCCACTGCTCCACCGTCCTTCCCACATGTCGGGCAGTGTCCGAGCCGGCCATTCCGTTGCGCTTGGAGGCACGACGACTGGTGCTACTTAACGGCGCGGAATTCGTCATCGATGCCAGGGACCTCGCCGGCGGCGAGATCATTAGCGAGGGCGACACGGTCCTCTTCCCAGCCTACACCGCCTTGGTCAGCTCCCAGGTTAGGCCTCCCCTTCCCCCCGCTTTTCTCCATGCAGGTCGTCGTCGCCCTACCGCCTTCAATGCCTCAGCTGCTGGCAGGAGTTGCGCCCGCCTCGCCAGGAAGGGTCCCTCCCCTCGCCGGAGGAGGTGGCGGCACTGGCTAACCTCTAGGGATATAGGTAGGGGGGACCTTGAGGAGGAGACCGGGGGAGAGGAGGATCCGGCCCTGGGGATGCCTGAATTGCCCCTCCCGCTAGAAAGCCCCACCCTTGTGTTGCGTCGCCCGAAACTGGATGAGTTTCTCACCCAGGAAAGGCCAGCGCGACGAGGACGGTGGCAAAGTCCTCTTCTGGCGGCCGACAACTCTGCTCCTAGCCCTAGCTTGCGACGATGGGCGGCGGTGGCCTCACCATGGCCGGGGAGGGAGGAGCGCAGCGGAGGGGGAGGGAACTAGGAGCGGGGTCTTGGGCTGGTAACGGGCCAGAGGCCGTGGCCCGCGCAGGGCCCTGGGCCTCTGAGGGGCTGCAACCCACAAGTCGTCCCAACCCACTACCGCGGGGTTCGCTAGGTGACATAGGCATACCCTATAGGTACTCGAGTTTGGCATATACGGTCCAGACACGGCAGAAGCCCACGGCGTTGCCAAGGCCCAATTGAGGATCCGGGTGACTCACAAAGACTTGCTTGCAGCGCAAGATGAAGCTTAAGATAGAAAGTTTAAAGGGACGAACCCTAATCTGTAACCGACTCGACCTGCTACCGGAGACCTAGCCTATCTATATAAAGGCTAGGAGGGGGCAGCGAGGAGGACAATCATAATCCTAGTTTCCACAACCATCGCCAGATTGCATATGCGCATCTCTGTAACTTTCGACTCCCTCGATAATTCCAAGAGCAGAAAAGCAGGAGTAGGGACCTCTACGAGGCCTGAACCTGGATAAACCTTGCGTCTCTGTGTGCTTGTTTGCTAGCCGATTGATGCCTCCAGCACTCCCTCCTTTTCCAAAACTCAAGTCCGTAACAATAGGCATTGACGAGTTGAACCCTCGTCAATTGGCGCCGTCTGTGGGAACTGGGAGTGCTGATGTCGTGGCTTCTTCGACCCTATTAACCGCGATCTACAACTCCGCAACAGCGGAGATTCGCCAGCTCTTCGGTGCTTTCGACTTCACCGTCCACACGCCCGGCTTTCGAGTCCGTGGGCGATGGGATCGGCCTGGCGATCGGGAACTTCCGCTTCCAGGTCGGTCAACTGGGCACGCTTTGCCTGCCCGATCAGCTGAAGACACTTGCGATTGCTCCAGCATCATGGTTCCCGCCACCAATCGACACCCTCAGCAAACTCAACGCCCCGGCAATAGCTGGGAGCACGGACAGCGATAGCAGTCGCGGATCCGATCTGGGTAGCCTGGCCACAGAAGATGGAGCCTACGGCTCCGGATCTAAAAGTTGTGGGAGAAACAGCTTCCCCAATCACTTCATGTGCACTATCATCAACGCAGGAGACACCAGCGTGAATCGCGAAAACACCGGTACCAGCACTGGACTAACCAACGGCGGTATACCAGTCGCAAACGGTGGCCCCACCAACGGTGCACCCACCAATAACGAGACAGGAGGAGAACCGCACCTCACGGTGAATGAGAATACCAGAGAGCGCATGCTGATCAGGCTCAATGACAACGAGTGGGCCCGCTGTCGAGAAGCTCTACGGGGCAATCCTCTACCCCCTAACTCATTGCAGGACATGCTGATGGGCTACCATTGGCTGCTGAAGGAAGAATTCAAATGCCAGTAGCAGGTAATCGCGCAACTCGAGGCGCGCAGAAAGGTGGCGGATGAGTCGAGCCTTAGGCGGGCTCAGCTCTCCTCCCATGGAGGATCCTCCTCCAAAGGCAATGAGTACGTGGCCAACAAAAGACGATCTCGACTGGCCCACCTCATCGACAAGGAGCGCGTAGAAGCTACAAAAGTCCTTGACTTCGGCTCTATGACGGCAGATACACGGGGCAATATGCTCCCGAAGATGCCGCAAGCTGCGGTGACAGCGGCCACCATGTACCTCCTCAACAACCAGCCACCAGCTGGAGATCCATGAGCTGCCATGCACCGATCTACGATCGCGGGCCTGGGGCTAATCGAAGCCGCCCTCGACAAAGAGCCAACACCAGAGCCGAAGAAAAGCAAGGCTCTGGCCAAACGCTACTCCTCGCCCTCGTCCAGCGATGATAGCCACGACCTGTCTCGATGTCATCGCCCACGGCAGCACGATCACGACCACGACGCGCGTGATGACATCACGCAGCGCAAAGTCGAAAAAATGCACGCAAGACGCGCTCGTTCGACTAACTCAGAGGACGACAAAGTAGAGCTCTGTGGCGCTAGATGCTTTAGCAGGGCCATCAGGCAGAAGCGAATGCCTAAAGGGTTCAAACTCCAATCGGAGAACCCAAAATTTGATGCCTATAGGACCCGAAGGTTTGGCTGGAGGATCACATCTCCTCTGTCAGGCTGCATGGCGGGAGTCGAAGCACGGCCATGCAATGCCTGTAGCTACAGCTGCAGGGCGCCGCTCGCGCATGGCTCAACAATCTCCCGCACGGCTCCATTCGCAGCTGGGAAGAGCTAGTCTACAGCTTCGTGCGCAATCTTTAAGAGCACTTACAAAAGGCTGAGAGGCTGCCACCAGAGATGTGGCGAGTCGTTGCACTCGTATATCTAGAGATGGTCTATCATTAAGAACACCGCAGAAGACATCTTCGAGGATCGCTGATACGTTGCTAACGTATCCATAATTTTTGATGTTCCATGCTTGGTTTTATCTACTTTTTTATGTTTTGTCCACACTTTGGAGTACTTTTCATATGATTTCTTGGACTAACCTATTAACAAGACCAATAGTGCCATTTGCCTGTTTTCTGCTGTTTTTGGTTCCAGAAAGTCAGAAAATAAATATTCTCGGAATTGGACCGGACAAAAGCCAAAGTCGTTATTTTCCCGGAAGATTCACGGAGCTAGAAGGAGAGACGAAGGGGGGCCACAGGGTGTCCAAACCACCCCTAGGTGCGGGTCCCCACAGGCCACGCCAGGGCATGGTGTGGGCCCCTTGGCTGCCCACCGACCTTGCCTCTCCGCCTATAAGATGCCTCCCGATGCAAAAACCCTAAATCGTCAAGCCTCCAGCCACGAAAAGTTCCACAGCGCCACCGCCACTGAAGGGGAGATTCGGGGGACAGAAAGTCTCTGTTCCGGCACCCTGCCGGGACAGAGAAGTGCCCCCGGAGCCATCTCCATCAATCTCCACCACCATCTCCGTCACCATTGCTGATTCCCATGATGAGGAGGGAGTAGTTCTCTCTCGAGGCTAAGGGTTCTACCGGTAGCTATGTGTTCATCTCTCTCTCTATGCATGACCTTATTGAGATCATGAGCTTGTAATCTATAGATCTACCTTGCTACTCAAGTGCTTTAATAGATCTCTACTCTCCCCATGTGTGTGAAGTTGACAGTATGCACACCATGGTGGCACTTAGGCTAGAGATTACAAATACTTGTTATGAGTTATATTTGGAGTTGGATGTCTTTATGAAATTGTGGTGTTTGTTTGAACCATCTAGTGCTCAAGGTGACAGTGTGGAGTTATCTAGATGTGGAAAGCGAACTTTGAGAGGTGCTGTTATAGCCCTACCATACATTAGAGTGTCCAACCGGAGAGTAGTTCAGAGTAATATCATAAAGATATGATATTTATATGAGAGTGTTCACTAGTGAAAGTATGACCCCTAGGCCTTGTTTCTAAGCACTGAAACACCGTTTGCTATTACATCTATTACATGTTTGCTTGCTTCTATCTTTATTTCAGTTTGCCTTTAGTCTCTTCCACACCATCAAAGTATTTTCTGGCACCGTTGTCTTATATCCATACCACTTGTATTTTACTATCTCTTCGCCGAACTAGTGCACCTATACACCTGACAATTGTATTGGGTGTGTTGGGGACACAAGAGACTTCTTGTATCTTGATTGCAGGGTTGCTTGAGAGGGGATACCTTTGACCACTTCCTCCCTGAGTTCGATAAACCTTGGGTGATCCACTTAAGGGAAAACTTGCTGTTGTTCTACAAACCTCTGCACTTGGAGGCCCAACATCTGTCTACAAGAATAGAAGTGCGTAGACATCAAGCTATTTTCTGGCGCCGTTGCCGGGGATTGAAGAAGAAGAAGCTCCCACGTCAACCACGTGCCAACAAGTATTTTCTGGCGCTGTTGCCGGGGAGGTAAGGTAAAAGGTACTCACATCCTCCAGTATGAGTGCTCGAAGTTATTTCCTTTAGATTCTGCAATTTTGTCTTTTTGTTTCTTGTTTTCACTAGTTAGGCTTAATGGAAAACAAAAAAAAAATAGAGAACTTTATAGTATTTATCTTGAATTAGGACATAAAGTGTTTGAAGAGAAAATTAAAAAACCTATGGAACTTTATTTGCATGCTAATAGCAATGTTATTAGTATGAATTCTTTGAACACCATTATTTCTAATGCTTTGGAAAAGTCTAAGCTTGGGGAAGCTGGGTTTCATGAGCATGATATTTTTAGTCCCCCAAGCATGGAGGAGAAAATTTACTTTGATGATACTATGCCTCCAATATATGATGATTACAACGATGAATATGATATTTTCAGTCCACCTACTATTGAGGAGAAAATTAATTATGATTACAATATGCCTCCTATATTTGATGATTATGGTGATGAGAATAATAATGATAGCTATTTTGTTGAATTTGCTCCCACTATAATTAATAAGAATGATTATGTTTATGTGGAGAGTATTAATTCCTTTATGCATGTGGCTCATGATAAGAATGTTTCATGTGATAGTTATATTGTTAATTTTATTCATGATGCTACTGAAAATTATTATGAGAGAGGAAAACATGGTCTTATGTATCTCAACAATATTAAGTTTCCCCTCTTTATGTTGAAAGTCTTAAAGTTACACTTGTTTTGCTTTTCTATGCTTGTTTCTTTGTGCTTTCATGACTTGTTTCTTTACAAGATTCCTATGCATAGGAAGTGGGTTAGACTTAAATGTGTTTTGAATTTGCTTCCTGATGCTCTCTTTTACTTCAATTCATATTTCTTATGTGAGCATCTTCTCAAACTATCAAGCCTAACTTAAAGGCATTAAAGAAAAGTACTTATTGGAAGATAACCCAAAAGTTTTAGATGAGTCTTGGAAGTTATTACTTCAGTAATAACCGCTCCTTATCCTTTTTATTTGCTTTTTGTGCCAAGAGTGACCTCTAATGAGAGAGAAGTAATGATTGGGAAAGTTGCTGTCTCGAAACAGATTTTTGTGCTTCACTGTAAAAATTCATGTAAAATTTCTGTATGTCTTTTTGAGGCGTGAATTTTTGTGCTTCCGTCCCATGTTGTTATCTAACTTTCGTTAGTTCAACAATTTTTGATTTGAGCAACATAAGGTCTTCGAAAAAATTGGTTTGTACCTGCTGGTCTGTTTTGACAGATTTCTGCCATTATTTGCATTTGCTTCTTGTTGGTTCCTTTTTGGGTTTTCTTTGGGGAATTTGAGATTTTTGAGGGAAGTGTAACAGTAGCTTGTGTTTTAATGGAAGTTTTATTGGTGTTGAAACTGAACCCAAAGACTTATTATCTTGAGTGCACTAATGTTGCTAATAAAGATTGTGTGAAAGAAAAAATTTCAGGTGTATGGAAGGAATGAGTAATGAGATGAAGGATGGACTAAAGCTCAAGCTTGGGGATGCCACGTGTGTCACCCCAAGAAATATCCAAGAAGTACAAGCGTCAAAGCTTGGGGATGCCCAAGGCATCCCCTTCTTCATCAATAAAAATCCCAGGTTTCTTCCAAACGCTTCATTTTTATTGTTTCATGCACAGTTGTGTTGTTCTTGGAGCTTCTTATTTTTTGTTTTCATTTTGGTTTTTCGTTTACTTGGTTTGCTTAGTTTGCTGAATAAATTGGTTGGACCCCTCTTTCATACATTGGTTTTCAAATAGTTTGGTTTGGATTGGAAAAGAGTAGGAAAGTTCATGCTTAAGTGGTAAAGAGAGCTTGTTTTTGACTGTGGACTATGCTTTGTCATGCCATGCTCGATGTTGTTTTGGCTTTATGCTTAGTATTCTTTGCTGTATCATGACTTGTTATAAAAAATTGGAATTGCTTAATGTGCCTTGGAAGGATCGTGCGTTGTTTTAGCATATTAAAGAATAGTATTGTGGTATTCTCCTTTGATGCTTTATTTGGGTTGACTTGGCACATGCTCACACCATGTTATGACTATCCCAAGTCACCATAGCCTTTACGATCCTTTAGTTTTCAACTTGTAGTATCACTTTATGCTTTGATCAATGATGTTTTGTCGCTCTGCATGATTATGGCCGTTATTGCTCTCTTAGTTTGTCGCTCCCAGTCTTTTGCTAGCCTCCGTAACCAAGTATGAGTTCCACTCATGCATCCAATTCCTTAAACCAAGTTTTTCCAAAGAGTCCACCATACCAACCTACTAGCATATGCTATTCCCATTATATTCATGTTTTTATCTACCTTACGAATTAAACTTGTTATGAGAAAACTAGTGATTAAAGCTCTCACGAACTTGATGGCACACTTTACTTTTCTTGCCCTTAATAAACTTGAACCATTGTGTCGTCTATGTTGTATATGCTTGCACTTATTTGTTGGGGATTAGCAGAACCATGTTATCATGGGGAACGCTTTCAACATTGCACTTGTACTTTGTACCTTGTTGATATCATGCTCTTTTGTCTATGGATGTCGTCGGTGTGAAATGAAAGGGGAGCTTGTAAGTCCATGGAGTTATGTATATGTGTTAGAGAAACGCCTGGGCCGCTGGTCTAATCCATGCTGTCATGGTGGAAACCTGCAGCGTAACCATAATGAGCTGTCTATGAAGCATTCTTCTTATAAAAAAAGTCAGATTTTGAGAGAGAAGATAAAAAGAAAAAAAAGATATGAGAAAAGAGGAAAGAGAGAAAAAAGCACCATTTTCCCATGGTAAATAAGAAGATTGCTGAGATGCTCGTTGTCTGCTTGCCTTGTCATTTTGATATGGGCATTCTTCCGTATCATCGGGCAAGGGGTATCCCGTTGGCGGTTCTCTATGATACACATGTACTTACGATGACAAGAACTTACCGGTGACTAAACTTGAGTGGCATGAGGGGCGGCCCTCGTAGTCAAGGGACATGCGATTTCCAACTTATACTTTGTCAAGCATATACTCCAGAGTTTGTTCACTTTAACCTTAATCACTTCAAGATGCTTATGATAGGGGAAATGAGAGCTGAAAGCTAAAAAGTTCCATAATTTTTGGAAGATCTTTATGAGACTTGAATCCCTACTTCCTTCTATGAAGGCCTTTCTTTTACTTTTATGTTGAGTCTTCACCTTCTATCTTTATGCACCTACTTTGAGAGCATAGTGGCCATTCTTAGTTATATGTGCATTGTCCCAAGACTTGTTGATTGATGCATAGCTTTGATATTGCTTGTTTTAAACTATTTGTATCTAGTCACTCTTATGAACTTTGAAGGTGTCCTATGCATTTATGTTTGCTACTCTATGAGGGACAAGCTGAATGCCACTATGCTATCTTTTCTTTATGTGAAACAAACAAACGTCTTGTAAAGCATTGTTATTCATTAATCTTTTGTTTGTGCCATTTCATGTTGCAACATAGTTTCTTTGTCTTATTGCTAGAACTTTGTGTTTCATGTTATGATTGAAGTACTATGATCCTAGCTTTGAATGTTTTATAAATACTTTGATCAAGTTTATGATGGTGCATGTCACCTCAAAAATTATTCTTTCTTTTTATCACTTACCTACTCGAGGACGAGCAGGAGTTAAGCTTGGGGATGTTGATACGTTGCTAACGTATCCATAATTTTTGATGTTCCATGCTTGGTTTTATCTACTTTCTTATGTTTTGTCCACACTTTGGAGTAATTTTCATATGATTTCTTGGACTAACCTATTAACAAGAGCCATAGTGCCAGTTGCCTGTTTTCTGCTGTTTCTGGTTCCAGAAAGTCAGAAAATGAATATTCTCGGAATTGGACCGGACAAAAGCCAAAGTCGTTATTTTCCCGGAAGATTCATGGAGCCAGAAGGAGATAAGAAGGGGGGCCACAGGGTGGCTAAACCACCCCTAGGCGCGGGTCTCCCCAGGCCGCGCCAGGGCATGGTGTGGGCCCCGTGGCTGCCCACCGACCTTGCCTCTCCGCCTATAAGATGCCTCCCGATGCAAAAACGCTAAATCGTCAAACCTCTAGCCATGAAAAGTTCCGCAACGCAACCACCAGTGGAGATTCAGGGGACCGAAAGTCTCTGTTCCGGCACCCTGCCGGGACGGGGAAGTGCCCCCGGAGCCATCTCCATCGATCTCCACCACCATATCCATCACCATTGCTGATTCCCATGATGAGGAGGGAGTAGTTCTCTCTTGAGGCTAAGGGTTCTACTGGTAGCTATGTGTTCATCTCTCTCTCTCTCTCTCTATGCATGATCTTATTGATATCATGAGCATGTAATCTATAGATCTACCTTGCTACTCAAGTGCTTTAATAGATCTCTGCTCTCCCCATGTGTGTGAAGTTGACAGTGTGCACACTATGGTGGCACTTAGGCTAGAGATTACAAATACTTGTTATGAGTTATATTTGGAGTTGGATGTCTTTATGAAATTGTGGTGTTTGTTTGAACCATCTAGTGCTCAAGGTGACAGTGTGGGGTTATCTAGATGTGGAAAGCGAACTTTGAGGTGTGCTGTTATAGGCCTACCATGGATTAGAGTGTCCAACCAGAGAGTAGTTCAGAGTAGTATCATAAAGAGATGATATTTATATGAGAGTGTTCACTAGTGAAAGTATGATCCCTAGGCCTTGTTTCTAAGCACTGAAACACCGTTTGCTATTAGATCTATTACATGTTTGCTTGCTTCTATCTTTATTTCAGTTTGTCTTTAGTCTCTTCCACGTCATCAAGCTATTTTATGGTACCATTGTCTTATATCCATACCACTTGTATTTCACTATCTCTTCGCTGAACTAGTGCACCTATACACCTGACAAGTGTATTGGGTGTGTTGGGGACACAAGAGACTTCTTGTATCTTGATTGCAGGGTTGCTTGAGAGGGGATACCTTTGACCACTTCCTCCCTGAGTTCGATAAACCTTGGGTGATCCACTTAAGGGAAAACTTGTTCCTATTCTACAAACCTCTGCACTTGGAGGCCCAACAACCGTCTACAAGAATAGAAGTGCATAGACATCAAGCTATTTTCTGGCGTCATTGCCGGAGATTGAAGAAGAAGAAGCTCCCACGTCAACCATGCGCCAACAAGTATTTTCTGGCGCCGCTGCCGGGGAGGTAAGGTAAAAGGTACTCACATCTTCCAGTATGAGTGCTCGAAGTTATTTCCTTTAGATTCTGCAATTTTTTCTTTTTGTTTCTTGTTTTCACTAGTTAGGCTTAATGGAAAACAACAAAAAAATTAGAGAACTTTATATTATTTATCTTGAGTTAGGACATGAAGTGTTTGAAGAGAAAATTGAAAAACATATGAAACTTTATTTGCATGCTAATAGCAATATTATTAGTATGAATTCTTTGAACACCATTATTGCTAATGCTTTGGAAAAGTCTAAGCTTGGGGAAGCTGGTTTTGATGAGAATGATACTTTTAGTCCCCCAAGCATGGAGGAGAAAATTTACTTTAATGATACTATGCCTCCAATATATGATGATTACAATGATGAATATGATATTTTCAGTCCACCTACTATTGAGGAGAAAATTAATTATGATTACAATATGCCTCCGATATTTGATGATTATGGTGATGAGAATAATAATGATAGCTATTTTGTTAAATTTGCTCCCACTATAATTAATAAGAATGACTATGTTTATGTGGAGAGTATTAATTATTTTATGCATGTGGCTCGCCAATACAGTTCTTGTGCCTAAAAAAGACACGGACACCCTGCGGATGTGCGTGGACTTCACCTCCTTAAACAAGCACTGCCCAAAGGATCACTTCCCGTTGCCACGGATCGATCAAATAATCGACTCCACTGCGGGATGTGAGCGCCTCCGCTTCCTCGACGCCTACTCAGGCTACAACCAGATTCGAATGAAGGAGGAAGACTAGGAGAAAACGGTATTCAGAACACCCTTTTGTGTGTTCTGCTACAACACGATGCCCTTCGAGAAAAAAATGCAGGAACCACCTATCAGCGGTGCATGCAGGCTTGCCTGAAGAACCAACTTGGTCGCAATATCCAAGTCTACGTTGACGATATCATCATCAAAACCAAAGAGGAAGCCACGTTAATCAACGATCTATGCGACACCTTTGCTAACCTCGACCGCTACCGGATCAAGCTCAATCCAAACAAATGCGCCTTCAGTGTACCATCTAGGCAACTACTCGGGTATCTCATCTCTGCGAGGGGGATCGAAGAAAACCCAAAGAAAATAAATGCCATACTGACCATGGAGAAGCCAAAGAACGTAAAAGGCGTCCAACAGCTAGCTGAGCGAATTCAAGCGCTCAGTTGATTCATCAGTTGAATGGGTGAAAAGGCACTGCCCTTCTACCAACTCCTCCGCAAAGCCGACAAGTTCGGGTGGACAGACGAGGCACAATAAGCATTTGAAGACCTCAAGCGTTTATTGTCCACCTCGCCAGTACTGGTGACGCCTCGCGAAAAGGAGACACTACTGCTCTACATCTCCGCCACCAACCAGGTGGTCAGCACTGTGCTCATGGTGGAATGAGCCGAAGAAAATAAAGTCCACGGGGTCCAGTGCCCAGTATACTACCTCAACGAGGTGCTCACGCCAACAAAGCAGCGGTACCCGCACTACCAGAAGCTGGCGTATGGCGTATTCATGACAGCCAGGCGACCGCGTCACTACTTCCAGGAGCACCCAATCGTGGTGGTAAACATCGCCCTGCTCAGGCATATACTCAATACTCCTGATGCCACTGGATGAGTCGTGCTCTAGGGAATCGAACTGTCTCCACGAGACATCACATACGAGAAGCGCGACGCGATCAAGTCGCAAGTTCTCCCGGACTTCCTCGTGCACTGGATGGAGAACCAGCTCCCCGAAAAACCAGATATGTCCTATCTATGGACAATGCACTTCGACTGGTCCAATCAAAAGGACGGAGCTAGCGCAGGTGTCATACTGACATCGCCCCAAGGAGACAAGATGAAGTATATTCTGCGAATGCAGTTCACAGCCTCCAATAACAAATACGAGTACGGAGCCTTAATCCATGGAATGCGGATGGCGAAAGCCTGCGGCGCCAAGAGGCTCATCATCTACGGCGACTCCAAGTTGGTGGTCAACCAAATGATGCACGAGTGCGACGCACTGAGCGACAACATGATCGTCTATCGCGACCTCTACGAGACACTCGAGGGAGACTTCGACGGCTGCGAACTGCAACACGTTGGCCGTGAAATAAACGAAGAGGCGGATATACTCGCCAACATCGGCTCCACCTGCGCCCCCATACCACCTGGGGTATTCCTCGAGCGCATCTGCGAGTGCTCCATCAAGCCCAAGGCTCCAGAGAAGAAAGCAAGCACGTCAATGGACTCAGGGGCTACGCCACCCAACGAGCCAATGGCACTCGATGACATGGACCTTGGTACGGGACTCGGAGGCCCAATGAAGGTCATGATGATCGAGCCATCTTGGACACAGCCGTACATCACATATCTGCTCAGCAAGAGGCTGCCAGATGACCCGACTGATGTGCAACACATTGCGCGATGGTCCAAGGCAATCACCCTCATCAACGGTGAACTGTACAAGAGCAACATCACATGAGTACTTCAACGGTGCGTATCCAACGAGGACGGAAGGGTCGTCCTCCTCGACATACATGAAGGAACTTGCGGATACCATGCTGGCAGTCGCGCCCTCATCGCCAAAGCTCTGCGAGCTAGATTCTATTGGCCCACGACCATGCACGACGCCAAGGACATCGTCCAGCACTGCAACGCTTGCCAGCGATTCACGGACAAACCACACGCACCCGGTGCAGAACTCAGGCCAATACCATTGGCTTGGCCCTTCGCACAATGGGGACTCGACATGGTCGGCAAGCTCCCAAAGTCCTCGAGAGGAGGTTATGTCTACCTCTTAGTCGGGGTCGACAAATTCACCAAGTGGATCGAGGCCATGCCAGTGACGAATCAATCAGGAGCTAGCACCTTCAAGTTCTTCGAGTCCATCGTCTATCGTTTTGGAGTGCCACATAGCATCATCACGGACAAAGGAACGAACTTCACCTCCAAGGAGTTTCAGGAATTCTGTGAAAACCTAGGAATCAACATTAGCTACGCCTCGGTGGCTCACCCTCAGACCAACGGTCAAGTCGAAAAGGCCAATGGCCTCGTCTGCGATGGAATCAAGAAACGACTCCTTCGGCCACTTGAACAAGCCGCCGGATGCTGGCCAGACGAGCTGCAATCCGTACTTTGGAGCTTACGCACAACTCCAAACAGCACCACGGGCTACACTCTGTTCTTCATGGTGCATGGAGCTGAAGCGGTGCTACCCGCAGAAGTGCGCTACAAAGCCCCGCAAGTGGTTGCTTACAGCGAGCAGGAGTCAACTCTCGCACTCGAAGACTCCGTCGACCTCCTCGATGAGGCACGCGAGATCGCAGCGGAGAGATCAACGATCTATTAGTAGAACCTCCGCAACTACCACAGCAGAAGGCTACACCCCAGATCTTTCATCAAAGGAGACCTGGTTCTGTGACTGAAGCAACAAGGGCACCTCAAACTCGAGTCCCCTTGGGAAGGACCTTACATGATTACTAAAGTAATCCCAGGTGGCGCCTATCGCCTCAAAGACCTAGAAAGCAAAGTCGCATACTCCAACCCCTAAAATATCGCGCAACTGCGTCGTTTCTATCCCTAGTCGTTTTTACATTACAAATAAGGCTATTAAGCCATGCTACTTAGCCACACATTGTACCTCGTACTATTCTATGAATAAATAAAGCTAAGTGCCCCCAAAATTTGTGTCTTTTTCTATTTTCTTGCAATTTTATCACTCGGGGGCTGCACCACCCTTTACACCTTCGTTCTACGAACAAATCGCAGTATCCAGAGTAGCTGACACACTACCAATCGAACCCTTGATAAACACCAACCCAGTTGCAACGCACCTGATAGGTTGGCATGGTGCTGAGATACATACACGTCAGGCTAACGAAAGGGAACTACAGAGTACAACACACTCGCAAAAAACACAAGCTAGCAAGCTCTTCACATATCAATGGGTACTAAATACACCCACCACAATCATATGAAATTTACAACACTTATACATCTATGTGCAGGATACAAATTATGCTACTGCTGCAAAAGATGAACATTCGTTTGCTCTTCAAAGAAGTCGATGATGTCCTCTGCTGGCGGATCAACCGCGTGGTAGTTCGATACCATGTTCCAAGTCATCCCTTCTGGCGGCATCGGCAGTCCAACGGCAATAGACGCGATGTCCACATCTAGCCTATGCAGTCGCACCATCGACAGCGCAACCTTGGCACCGGCAACCAACTGCTGCCGCATGCACTCGCGTACCGCGCTTATATCTTGAAACTTCCCCAGCAGAGCCAACAGTCTTGAGGGCACCACGTCGAGAGGAAACATTGCTTGGAAGATATGCCCAAGACACGACTGCGCCTTCTTCAAGCATTGAAGTACTCGCGAAGAACGATCCTACAGGGTCACCAACGCGACTGCATGGTCGTGGTCCACCCAAATATACCTACTAGCCTGCAGCTACTCCTGGTCCAGGTCATTCATACGAATAGCCACCCGGTCCTTCTCATCTTGCGGATGACGAGCGCTAACAACTACACCAAGAAGGAGCAAAGTGTAAGGGCAAGGCATCATGGCGACTGGCTAAAAGACAAGATGAGAAGACAGAGAGCTAACATTTAAATTGCTCGTTCAACTGCGCCACTTCATCCAAGAGATACCTCTCGCGGGCGGTGGCCTTCTCAGCTTTCGACTTCCACACATCCGCCTTACCATGGATCATGGGAAACTCACGCTCCAACTGCTTAATATGATCACGAAGTCGCGACAACAACGACAGTTCCTCCACCTCTGAACGCGGTTGCGCCGTGGTTTCATCGGTGGGAGGAGAGTCATGAGGATCACTTGAAGGACCACTCGAAGGACCCTAGTTACAATCAAGCAAGAGGCAAATGAGACGAACCATACGTTGATAAAAATGAGGATTGCATTCAAATTCGATAAATGTAACATCCCAAATCTTTAATCAAGGTTAATCAAGATCCAAACCACCCAATTTAGGGTTAACAAAAACTTGTTCCATTTAAAATATTTAAGCATGCATATGAGTGTTGCATTTAAATAGGAGTTGTTTGAAATGCCATGATTGTGTGTTCTAATGGTTGTAAAATGGTTCTATGATAAATATCACATCATCTAGATATTTCCCAAGCAAAAACCAAAGAAAAAGAAATAAAAAAGAATTAAATAAAGGAAATGGTCACTTTTGCCATTTTAATCACCTAGCCCACTTTGGGTGTTCCTAGCACTCAATTTCCAACAGAGACCATTGTGGAACTTTGCACCCCTTGCTAGTACAAGTAGTGTTGTGCCAAGGCCCACTTTGTGATCTCCCAAAAACATTCAAAATCTAATTTTAAATGACAATTGAAAATGGAATCTAGTTCATAAGTCTAGATCACACTTTTTCAAAAACCACTCAAATGAATTCCATTTAACAAATCTTAGCAACCACAGATGCTTAAGCATGTGACAAACCACTCCACCAAAATTCAGTTCAAAATTCCAAATTTGAATTCTTGCGCCCATTTAATCAAACACTTGGCAGGCACTGATCACACTCTAGATTAGGCTCACTGTTTCTACAGGGTTTTGCCACCCATTTGCACCCCATTTAATCCCTCTGTCCCTCTTTGATGTAACCAAGCAGCAACCAACCCATCCCCTAGTCCCTGGCGCCAGTGCCACGCCGCACCGAGGACATGATCGCCGGCCAACCTTGCCAACGCCACAGCAGACTGCTAGCCCCTCTCCGCCGCTCCAGGAAGCAAGGCGCCACCTCACCGCCGTCCACGGTCCACCCCACGACCACTGCCACGCCCTGGATCACCCTAGACAAGCCTCACACTCTCCTCTCTGTGCCGCGCCAGAGCACCATCACCGCCAGCACGCCACACGCCGCGCCTCGATACCAGACTGCGTGCGCCGCTCCGCCTTGACCCGCTCACCCTGCCAGACACGACAGTAACCCGCCGCGCGACCAACACTCGTCGGGAACCGCGTCGAGCACCGCCCCTGTCTCCCAGAGCGCACGACGCTCCTGACCGTTAGCCACCGCCCCTAGCATCACCATAAAGCCGCAGAGGACTTCCAGGAGGCAAGCCACCATCCGCCTATGCCGCCCATGCCGATAGCACCCTGTACCGTCGTCACCGACGAGCTCGTCGTCGCCCCTTCGGTCCCCTCCTCGAGCCTATATAAGGAGGCCTTCCCCAGCCTCAATCGCCACACCATTTGACTCCCCTCTCACCACCAGTCCTTCCCCAACTCTCGCCGGAGCAGCTCGAGCAGCCAGTCGCCAGAATTGAGCTAGAGACAGCCGCAATAGAGGAGGAAACGCTGCCATTGATTTCATCCACCTCAGCCTCTGCCACGACTTTGCCTGAGCTCGCCATCGTCTACTTGTTCGTTTGCCTGCCTCGCCACACTAGTTGGAGCCCCGGTACGTCCCCACTGCACCCCCACCGAGCCGCTAGGGTTCAGTCTCGCCGGCGATGAGTCCGTCGTCGATGACGACCGTGAGCCGTTGATCTAGTACTAATCCTGTGGTCCTTATCGCCCCGTACCGCTTCACATGGAATGAGCCACTGACAGGAGGGACCCCCCTGTCAGCAGCCCTCAGCACCGCGGAGTGCATCTGGGCCGGCCCAATTAGTTTCCCGCGCGACCCAGTTATTTCAAATTAGGATTTTTCTTTTTAGACTTAGACTTAGTTCTGTCCCATAGTTTGAAAATCAATTCAGGGAGATTTACAAATCAAAATTGAGTGATTCCAACTTTGTTAGAAATCTAATGAAAATATCTATCCAATCACGTTGGATTTAAATAATTTAGAGTTATAGATCTCTCCCAGTTAAAATAACAAGACATAAGCTTTTGCACATTCAAACAATTTTATAAAATCAACCATAATAGCTTTTGAGTTGATTCCAACTCTCAAAAATCACATTTAACCATACCTATCTGAATATGTAATAATATTAAGGTTTGCATGCAGTGACTTTGGACTAGTACCAAAATAATGCTATATAGGCATTTCTAGTCACTTTAAATCATTAAATAATAAACTTAAACTTATTAAAATGTGATCCAACATTTAAATCACATTCCCATATGTTAGAATATGTGGTGATGACATGTGTCCACATGATCCCATATTTTAATTGGAGAATATTAAATCTTAGTTAATTTCAATGAGTAGAAATTACTTTTCTCAAATAAAATAAATGAAACTAGTTCATTAAACCTTGTGATGTTTGTGATGATACTAGATCATCAAATGTGTGTCTTAGTGTGCTAAGTAGACTAGTTAAGTATTGTTTGGTTATTGTGTATTCCGTATGTATTTATAGACGATAGTACCGACCAAGTCTACAATGAGGAGGAGTTCTACCAAGAGGAGGAGGAAGAGAATTTCAACCACTGCACCAACCAAGACAAGCTATTGTTAGAAAGCTAGAATTAAGCTAGAAAACCTAAGCAAAGGCCTTAGGAATGCTTTGGATATATTTTTGACCGATACCTACTCCAAGTTTTATTTACACGCTTTACTTTCTTTTACTTTACCAAAAGTTCTTTACTTGTTTATAGGTAGCATAAAGAGTATAAAACTTGGCCTATCTAGTTAGACCTAGATGTCATTCTATGGCATGAGATTGATATTAGCACCCCAGATTAGTGAACACTCTTAACTTAGTAGCTTAGAGTTATATCAAAAACTTAATCACTTTTGATGGGAATACTTGGTGAAAATGACTTGTGAAAACCTTGGAATGATGAGTCATTCTATTGAGATGTTTTGACATATGTTGAGAAACACAAATGGTTTATGATGATGATGAAAATGTTGAGGCATGAGCCTTAGCCCCTTTATAAAAACTGATGGTTGGGTTCGGATGCGATACCATTCCAATTTTACCGTACAACCACAATACCTGAATTGGGTAAGGCTTAGCCGGAAGTTTATATGCATTAGTATTGGTTCCCTCACGGGAGAGGTTTGAGCTGAGGCTACCTCTCAATGTTGTCCACCTATGCAGTGCCTAGGATGACAGATGGTCATGGCTAGGAGGCCATACTCATAGGAGAGGTGCTTCTACTAGAGTGTGTAAAGGAAAGGTTATGTTTGATTATCTGCATACTAAGTATGATGATTTAGGGTTATCCCTGACAGATGTATCAAATCTTGTGGTTAAAGTGTACCACGTCTGCAGAGTGTCAAACTATTCGAATAGCCGTGTCCGCGGTTATGGACAGTTGGAGTGGCCATACTGTTCCGTTGTTAGATGTTTTCAAAATGACTTATGAAATGAATTGTGACATGACTTGACCACAACAGAGTTGTGACTATGATACTAAGTTCCCACTTAGGTGATTTCAAACTTTATCTATCTTTCTTTGTTTCTGAACTCAGCTTAGGTTTCAAACTTAACTTTACAAATAAACCTAGAGTTAGCATTTCCTACTAGAACTATCTTACTTGTTAGTGGTAGTTTGCGAGTACTTAAAGAGTACTCATGGCTTATTCCCTGGCTATTCCCGTGGCCAGACTATGAGGAGGACTACCCTGAAGGAGGAAAGCAGGACGACTACGACAACTAGGATCATCTCCCATCGTTAGCATTGCCTGTGACACTGAAGATGGACCCCACCGCTACACTATTTATTCTGCTACTTGATTGTATTAAGACTGGATCATGAGATCCTTTATTTGTGTAAGATCTTATATGGTTTGTAATGGATGATGTACTGTGATATCCAATCTGTTATGTCTCGCAAAAATGGTAATCCTGGGATTGCGATGTATGGCATAATAGGCATCTGGGATTAAAAATCCGGGTGTTGACAAGTTGGTATCAGAGCCATCCTGACCATAGGAGACCCTAGTTAGAATGGACGTCAGAAGCAAAAACTTAGTTTCAAAAACCAAAGTGAGTATTTGTGAAAACTATTTCCTCTCTTACCCTTGGGAATTCTTTCTCTCAAAAAAAAAATTCATGTTCCTCCAAATTCTTACCTTACTACATAAACCTTTGACACACTTGATCACTTCACTAACTTTCTCATCCTAAATTCTTATAGGTGGAAACTCAATACAGCAAGTTCTACCAGTTGGGCAACGGAGGCCAACTGATCTTCGAGAGGGATCTGGATTCATTATCTAAGTATTTGGAGCATCCTCATCCGGAATTTCTTGGAGCTCAACTCCCGGGTCTACCAGGAGGAGATTTACAATGGCTAGTAACTGCTGATCTCTGAGGCAAGATAGAAGCACCAATGTTAGAGAGGATTCAGTTCTCCGTGAGAGAGAACAACTGGCTAGATGGATTAGCCAGGGCAATGCATGAAACTCTCGCACATCTTTGCACCCAGAGTGTCAACCTAATCCAAGGAACCCGCTTTGTTCACTATGCAAGGTGTGATTCAATGGGAATGCTGCTAGAGATGCCAAGTCACCCAATATTGAAGCGTCAAGTGGAGAACCTCGACTTCCTACTGTACGACCGACAGAAGGAATTGGACAACGCTAGAGAGTTCGCTAACCACAACCTCGCCCTTGCCGCCCAGAAGGCCTAGACTTTCTCATTGCTGGTCAAGGATCGTCAGTCTCTTCACCATCAACGCGCAAAGAAGGATCACACCATCGAGCGTCTCCGCAAGAAGGTGGCTGAACTCGAGAAGACGATCAAGGAGCAAGAAGCTCAACTTGCAGCAAAGGAAGAAGAAGAAGGTGAAGATAACCAAGGGGACATTGACTCGTACCTCAACAATGATGATGACTATCTAGAGGATGATGCCATGGACTTCTACACCAACGATGATGACTCCAACTTCATCGATGATGAGTAGATGCACTAGAGCACTATCGTAGGAGTGAGGAGTATCGGTCCCATTGTATCGTAGCTTACAGAATGGTTCTTAAAACCATTTGTTTTCCTTTTGTTGTGGTGTGTGTGAGTTTGTATCATGTGCCTTGCTTGAATGAATGAAAAGAAGTTAGTTGCAAAACCTGAGTCAACCTCAAAGTTTTAGCTTTGAAACCAAAACCATGAACCTTAGAACTTTCCCTCTTACCCCTTTATCTACCTCAATCTTCAGATGACTCGTGGAAACCAAGGAGGGAGCAGCTAAGACCCAATGCTATAGACTCTCATTGCAGACCGTGAAGCTAGTAGGGAAGAGCGCCAAGCTAATCTAGCAACCCTGCAGCAGATCGCCCAGATGGCTCACAACAACCAGAACCATGGAAATTAGGATCATCATGGATCCAAACTCCAAAATTCCAGAATACAAATCCCCCAATCTTTAGCCAGTCTGAAAACCCACTAGATGTTGATGACTGGCTGCAGACAATGGAGAACAACTTAGAAGTAGCCGGAGTGGATGCCAACGAGAAGGTTCTTTTTTACACCCAATATTTGGCAGGAGATGCAAGAGCATGGTGGAACAGCACCCGCACAATGAATCATGGTCAAGTGATGACATGGGAAGCCTTCAAAGTCAAGTTCAGCCGCACCCACATGCCGCAGGGTCTAGTCACCAGAATGAGGGATGAATTCAGAGAGTTAAAGCAAGGCAAAATGACTGTAGTGGAGTACCGTGATAGATTCTTGGCCCTCGCCAGGTATGCACCTGATGAGATCAACATGGAGGCCAAGAAGAAAGAGAGATTCCTGAATGGACTGCACGATGAGATGCAGACGGTTCTTGTCAACATCCGTTTCAAGGATCTGGAAGAGCTAGTCGACTCTGCTATTCAGATGGAAGGGAAGATTAATCAAGCGAACGACAACTGTAAACGTCAGATGATGCACCAAGCTGGATCCAACAGTCACTAGAAGTATCGTCCCGACCCATCTGCCGGATATGCCCCGCGGAACAATCGACCCCCAATGTCTCGCCCAAGCTACCCCAACCGTAGCGGAGGAAATGTGAAGTCCGGAGGAAACAACAACCACCCCGGCAACTCTAGCAATTTCAACCGTGCACCTCCCAAGCACAACAACAACAGCAGCAATAGCAATAACCACACTACACCCAGAACTGGAAGCAATGTTGTGCCCGTGGAAGCAAAGGACAAATCTCAGATTACTTGTTTAGAGTGTGGAGTGAAGGGTCACTACTCAAATGAGTGTCCCAAGAAGATTGCCGCCACTGCCAATGTGAATGCCCTAGCTCAACAGCAGCGTCGTGTTCAACCAGGAAGAAGATTTGCCCCAGGGAACCCTCACAACCGCAACGGTCGTCTCTTCCACATGAACGCCGAAGAAGCCTAAGAAGCGCCAGATGTAGTGCTGGGTATGTTTTCTGTTAACTCAGTTTTAGCAAGAGTGTTGTTTGATTCTGGAGCATCGCACTCATTTGTCAACAAAGAATTTGCATGCACTAGTAAGATTCAACCCACCAACTTGAAGCATGTCATGATAGTTCAAATCCCCTGTTCAACTACAAAAGCTAGAAAAATTTGCAAAGCTGTGCCCATCAGAATTCATGGGATAGATTTTTATGCCAATCTAATAATACTTGGAACCAAAGGTTTGGAAGTAGTACTAGGAATGGATTGGATGTCAAAGCATAAAGGATTAATAGACTGTGCCAAGAAAGCCATCACCATGACCAGTAGCTCTGGAGTATCAGTAGAGCATATATCTGAAACCTTGCCCCGTCAATTCAAGTGCAACAAGAGTCTAGCCCTACCCACCATAGACCAAGTCAGAGTAGTCTGTGAATACCCCGACGTATTCCCAGATGAATTGCCCGGTATGCCCCCGGATTGGGATATTGATTTCATCATTGAACTAATCCCTGGAACAGGACCCATAGCCCAGAGACCCTATAGTATGAACCCCTCAGAGTTAGTGGAACTGAAGAAGCAGTTGGATGCTATGCTGGAGAAAGGCTTGATTCAACCAAGCGCATCGCCATGGAGATCGCCTATTTTGTTCGTCGACAAGAAAGATGGAGACAACCGTTTGTGCACAGATTACAGGAAGCTGAATGACGTCACAATCAAGAACAAGTACCCCTTGCCAAAGATAGAAGATCTATTTGATCAGTTGACTGGAGCAAATGTGTTCTCTAAGATTGATCTTAGGACTGGTTATCACCAACTTAAGATTCGTGCAACGGATATTCCAAAGACCACCTTTACTACTCATTATAGATTATACGAGTATACGGTTATGTCTTTTGGATTAACCAATTACCCTGCTTATTTCATGAATCTCATGAATAAGATATTTATGAATTTTCTCAATTAGTTTGTCGCTGTGTTTATCGACGATATCCTTATCTACTCCAAGTCATAAGAAGACCATGAGCAACATCTGAGAATCATTCTTGAAACCCTTAGAGAGCATCGGTTGTATGCCAAGTTCAGCAAATGTGAGTTTTGGCTAAAGGAAGTAGTATTCCTAGGACATATTGTGTATGCCGGAGGAGTCGCTGTTGATCCCGCCAAGATCAAAGATATAGAAGAATGGGAAGCCCCAACCACTCAAACCCAAGTCCGTGCATTTCTCGGATTAGCGGGATATTACCGCAAGTTCGTTGAAGGATTTTCGAGCATCACAAGACCTATGACTCAATTGTTGAAGAAGGACAAGAAGTTTGAATGGATCGACAAATGTGAAGCCAGCTTCCAAGAGCTGAAGAAGAGATTGATTTCAGCCCCAATATTGATCATGCCAGATATCAAGAAGCCGTTTGATGTGTATTGTGATGCATCCAAGATTGGTCTCAGATGTGTATTGATGCAAGAAGGCAAAGTCATCGCATATCTGTCTCGACAACTGAAGCATCATGAGCAGAACTATCCTACTCATGATCTTGAGTTAGAAGCCATAGTTTTGGCATTGAAGACATGGCGTCATTACCTTATGGGTAATCCCTGTGAGATTTACTCAGATCACAAAAGCTTGAAGTATATTTTCACTCAGAAGGAGCTGAATATGAGGCAAAGGAGATGCATAGAGTTAATCAAGGATTGTGACCTTGACATTCACTATCACCCCGGCAAAGCCAATGTGGTAGCGGATGCTCTTAGCAGATTGCCGTGTAGATTAAACACCATGATCAAGGAGAAGCAACCAAGTTTGTATGAGGAGTTGGAGCAGTTTAGAACTGAGCTAGTTAGCAAAGGATTTTTAGCTAGCATTGAACTTCAACCCACTTTGATTAGCCAAATCAAGGAAGCCCAAAAGGGAAATGAAAGTATCGATGGAATCAAACGTCGCATTGGTACGGGAAAGGTACCTGGATTTACAGAAGACGAAGAAGGAGTTCTATGGTACAAAGGACGTATCTATGTGTGACGAGGGTTTAACTCATCAATGCCCATTGTTATGGACTTGGGTTTTGGAGAAGGAGGGAGCACTGGAGACATCTACCGGCTAGCAAACAAGCACACAGGGGACAAAGTATTTACCCAGGTTCAGGCCTCGTAGAGGTCCCTACTCCTGCTTGTCTGCTCGTGGAATTATTGAGGGAGTCGAAAGTTACAATGGTGCGCAGATGTAATCTGGCGAAGATTGTGGAAACTAGGGTTGCGTGTGTCCTCCTCGCCACCCCCTCCTAGCCTTTATATAGATAGGATGGGTCTCGGGTAGCAGGTCGAGTCGGTTACAAGTTAGGGTTTTTCCCTTTAATCTTTCTATCTTTAGCTTCTTCTTGTTCTTCAAGCAATCGAGAGTCCGTAGGTTACTCGAGTCCCTCCATCCAGGCCTTGGCGACACCGTGGGCCTGCATGTATTTGGACCGTATATACCAAGCTCGAGTACCTGTAGGGTATACCCATGTCAGTAGCCCCCGAGTATCTAGTGGAATCGCAGATTCGACTGGGGACTTTTTGAAGCCTTCGAGTGCCTAAATGAGTATATTTCGATTGCTTTTATTTATGTCATAGGGATTGTTGATATACGTGCCTGATATAACCGAAGTATCAGGATCAGTTAACCACCTTAGGGTGAAACAACGCAATCTACTCAAATTCGAGTCCCCGGACTCGAATCCGGAAAAGTGCTGTTGTAATTCGACTCAGGCCGCGGAAGTCTTACAGGAGTCGAATTCCAGTTATATGGGTGTGAGCACTCGACATGTCCATCAAGGATACGTTTCTGGTAGTGCGCAGTTAAATGCGTTGCCAGGCCTTATTCAGGTCTTACCTTCACGCCATAAGCGCGGCATCTGAATTTTATCATCGCGGAGACGATTCGGGCGTCCTAGGAGACGTAGTCTCTTTGTAGGGAAAATTTGTGAGGCGGTGTCGCCAAGGTTGCGAGTGCGGATGTTATCAACACATAGTTTTTGTACAAATAATCATAGGGTGCACAACCAGCGCTCCCTATGGGAGTAGCCCCCGAGTGCCTGGTTGAGTCGAAGACTCAGGCAGGGACTAAAGAACTTTTGCGACTGCTGTCGTCTTTTGCTTGCTAATTTCAGTCGAAGACTCAGGCAGGGACTAAAACACTTTTGCGACTGCTGTCGTCTTTTTCATGCTTGTTTCAATCGAATTTGTTTCCGGCGCTCCCTATGGGAGTAACGCATGTCCGTAGTCGAACTGTGTTTCGAGTGGTTGGGTTTGCTTTGTGATTGTCCACGTTCCTGCAACAAGAAAAGAAAAAGTCGTAGGGTGCGCGGCCAGCGCTCCCTATGGGAGTAGCCCCCGAGTGCTTGGTGGAGTCAAAGACTCCAGCAAGGACTAAAAATAGTCGAAGTTTTCCACTGCGTAGCCTTGATGACGTCAGTGCTGACGCTTGTATGACCTCAGTTGCCCGCGTGAGTGAGTTTGACGGGACGTGACGAGCGGTGGGTCCTACTTTCTGACTTTGATTTGACTGAGCATGCGTAATCTTATTTTTAACTGTGCCTCCTCGATTTCCACGCGTAATGGTAGAAGTGGGGGGATGGTTCACGCTTTCTCTTCTCCACGTGTCCAACACGATGCGTGCCACGTGTCTAATAGGGTTTTAGTCAGCCGTTGGATTGCATCTCCCAGGGGTTAAGTAGCGGCGCTGCGGCGGTAATTTTCCATCTGCGCTCTTTCTTCCTTGCTGCCATCGCCATTGCTGCTGTTCTTCTGCTTTTCCCTGCGCTCATCTCCTCCATGGCGCTGGACCACCTTCGCTCGTTTCCAAGCTACTTTCTGCGCTCTCATCGCCGCCGCGCAATGGGGAAAAAGAAAGGAGGTGCTGTCGCTGATTCCGCGGCCACCGTCGCCACGACAAAGAAGAAGGGTGGCTCCGCTGCTGCGGGCACCAGCACCGCCGCCGGTGTGAAGAAGAAGGTCGCGGGCACTCGTGTGACCAATGGTGCATGGTGCCCCTCCATTATCAAGGCGTCGGATCTCCGTCTTCTTCGCCAGGATGGAGTTATCTCTGCGGCAGTTGCCGATGCGCGCGTCCCCGGCGGTGAGACCATTCCTGCTCCTCCCGCTGGCTTTCGAGTGATGTTTCTCGCATTCGTCATTCGCGGCCTCTCCTTGCCTCTTCACCCCTTTCTTAGGGGTCTTCTTTGCTTCTACGGGCTCCAGCTTCATCAGCTGTTCCCAAATTCGATTCTACACATCACCTGCTTCATCACCCTTTGCGAGTGCTGGCTCGGAATCGAGCCACACTTTGGTCTTTTCAAGCGCTTGTTTAAATTGAAGCGTTAGTCCGCATCTGGCTCTTTAGTTTATGACGTAGGTGGTTGTGGAATCCACGTCGACTGATCCGCCACCTACTTCGACATCAAGCTTACCAAGTCCGTCCAGGGATGGAGGGACAAATGGTTCTATGTCCACGATCAGAAGGCCAAAGGTGAGCACTTTGGACTCGTGCCCTTCAATCCGGCGACTCCCTACAAGAAGATGCGTTGTTGGAAGAACATAGTAATGCCCGGCGAACTCGCGGAGACGAACGTGCTGTATCAACGCATCTGCGACCTCGAGAGTCGCATAGGCGCAGAAGAGGGAGGCTGCGCCCTTATCAGGACTTGGCTGCGCCGTCGCGTCCAACCTCTCCAAGCCAAAGTCCATCCCATGTTTCAATGGGGTGGCGCTGATGATGACACTCGCGTGTCTGCTGATGGCATGTCCGCGAGTGAGGTGGATAAGAGGATTCGACTGGTCACGAAGTACACTGTCAAGGATGTGCTTCCAAGTGAACCAATTATTCCTCCTTTTGATGCTTCGAATCCTCCTCCTGAGGTATAGTTGTGCTACGCAGTAGCTTATTTTCGTGATTACTTTTTCTGTTTGCTGATTTTCACTGTCTGTATGCAGGATTGGGCGGTGTCGCCTTGTATGCCTCCTCTCCCTGAGGGGATTATTCCTCGTGAAGCTTTGGAAGAGGACGAGTCTGAGTCGACTATCCCTTCTGATGTGGAAGAGGAAGCCCCTGAGTCCGAGAGCCCGGATACTCATAAGCGGTCGCGCAGCAAGGATTCCGACGCGTCGACTCCTTCGACTCTAGGAGGCACGGCTGTTGGCGTGGAGTCACCAATTCCAGCCGTTTCTGTGAGGGCTGTGGCACCTTCTTCTCGCAAGAAGATGCGATTGCCCAAGGAGTCTTCATCGGAGTCGGCGGCGGCCACGTTTGATCTTGACAAGTTTGACTGGTAAGTTTGCTAGGTCATTCATTCTTTTTTGTTTTCTTCTTGTTGACTTTGCCCTGGAGTTTGCCATTTCTCAATGTGGATTTGGTCTTGTAGTCAAGAGGCGTCGTCATCTTCTGGCGACATCGAGTTTTTGAAAGAATCAGGAGTCGCGACCTCAAGGGCCAAGGTAGAGGTTGAGCGGGCTCCTTCCCCTCCGGTGGCGGCCCACTCCAGGCACAATTCTTCGAGCTCTCCTCACGTAGGGGAACATCGAATGGTTGCTCGGATGACCGTTCAGCAAACTTCTTCAGAGTCGCTGGAGGACCATGTAAGTATATCTTTCCTTCTTTTAGTGTGGCAATCGACGTTCTCTGTTGCCCTCTCTGATTCCTTGTTTGTGCGACAGCTCCTTGTAAAGGCAGCCGCGCAAGTGGCGGAGCAGGTGATGGTGATTGGTCGCCAGCATGCAATGCTGGAAACGCGTCACCGCGTGGTCGAAAGTGAGTGTTCTACACTTATTATTTTTCGTCTCCTCCTTTTTTTGTATAGTCGACTGATAGTCAACCTTTGGTTGCCATGTAGCTGAGCATAACGCTTTACTGCGCAACGTTGCCACCTTGGAAAAGACATTAGCCGCAACTGTGAAGGGGCGCGACGAGGCAATCGTGGCTCGTGATGATGCACAGAAGTACGAAGAGGATCTTCGTGCCTCCTTTGCGGCCAGGGAAAAGTTGTTTGAAGAGCAACTGTTCTCAGTCGCCAAGGCCCTCTCAGGTACCTTTGCTGGTAGATATTTTATTGTTGTCCTTCTATGCATCCGGAGTTTTGTCGGTGGCGCTAGAGATTTCATCCATGTGTGGGTTTTCTGTGCAGATGCTGGCGATTTGAGCTTTGACCTGCAGGCCCTTCGTCGCGATGACGCTCTGGCAGACGCGGTGTCTGCAGTCGAGGACCGTAGCGCCGCTGTCCAAAGTACATTGTCCAAGGCCAAGGTCACCCTTAGTCGCCTCCGGGAGGAGTTGATGTCGAAGGTGGAGCTGGTTGATAATGTGGACGAGATGGTGGAGTCACTCGCCGGGGGCGTGCCTGCCACCTACAAGAACTCCCTCCGTGCGGCTTGCGCGACCATGTCACTTGCCATGGTGCAATCCCACGGAGTCGAGATAGATCCCTCTGTGGTGTCGAAGGCAATGCCTGTTGGCGCAGACGGTCAGCCGGTAGTCTTTGCTCCTTTCGCGACTGCCTGTGCCAAATATGGCCATTCCTTGATAAATACCGTTGCCAAGTATTCGGAGGAGCTCCAACGTGCGAAGAAGGCGGCAAAAGCTTCGGCCTCAGGGGCCGGCGGAAAGTCAGTGGCATCTGATACTGCCACGGACTTGATGAAGCCCCCGAAGCCATCGAAGTCGAAGAAGCCAGCTGCTCCGTAGTTAGCTTTTTGTAATAGTTAATGAATTGTCGTTTTGGTCTGAGAACATGCCTGCTGGCGAGTGTGTTTGTGAATACTTTATGCTGATCTTGAATGCATCTGTTACTTTTGCCTTTGTGTTAAGTTGGTCGCCTTATTTGCCTCTGTCTTGACTTTGTGGTAGGGTACATCAAGTGATCCTGTGGGGGGAACCCAGGACTCACCATCTCTTGAAGATATAGTGGCACCGCCGCGCTCCAGGGTAGAGGAGTTGTCCTTGCTTTCGCGACTTCGTGATCCGTGGTAGCGCGGACGTGTGGAAGTCGAAGGCTGAAAAAGCCGCCGCCCGCGAGCAATATTTGCTTGGCGAGGTGACGCAGCTGGGCGACCAATTTAAGTGTTAGTTTGCTTTTTCCTCATCTTTTCCTTTGCAGTCACTTGCAGAGGTACGTTGTACTCATGCTATTGATGCTGCTTCGTGTAGTTGTTAGCGCGCGCCATCCGCAGGAGGAGAGGGATAGAATTGCCATTCGCCTTCATGATCTCACCCAGGAACAACTTCAAGAGAGTGGATACTTCTGGGTAGATCATGATCGTGCGACTGTGTTGGCGACCCTGCAGGATCGCGCATCGCGAGTGTTGCTCTTCCTGAAGAAGTCGCAGTCGTGCTTGAAAAACATTTATCGGGCTAAGTTCCTGCTGGACGACGCTCCGTCAAGCCTGCTGGCTCTTTTTGCCAAATTTCAAGATCTGTCCATGGTTCACGAGTGCGTGAGGCAACAGTTGGTGGCTGGTGCCAAGGCTGCCCTCTCGATGGTGCGTTTGCACAGGTCTGACGTGGATATTGCCGCCATTGCCTCTGGGCCACCGGCACCACCAGCAGGATCTTGCTAGAATATGGTGCTGCACTATTAGGCGGTGGACCGCCCAGCCGAGGAGATCGTCGACTTCTTGGAGGAAGAAACTAATGTTCTTCTGTTGCAAGGGTAGCCAAATATGTATCCTGCACATAAGTGTACTTGTGTTGTAAAGTTCGTATAGATGTTGTAGATAATTTATTGTCGAATGTGCATAAGGAGCTTTGTGAGCGTGAGGTGCATTGCACTATGCGAGTCCTTTTCGTTAGCCTGGCCATCTTTTTATATCGTTCCCTTGTCAACCTGTCAGGTGCGTTGCAGCTAGGTTGAGTTTGCGTTAAGGGGTTCGATTGATGTGCCAGCTACTTAGGATGTCGCATTTTGGTTCGAAGAACATATGTGTATAGGGTGGGGCAGCCCCTGAGTATGAAAATTGACAAAGTAAAGGAGAACACAGAGTTTTGGGGCACTTAGCTTTTATTTATTCGAAGAATAGTACGAAGTACAATGTGCGGCTAAGTAGCCTTGGCTGAGTAGCCTTATTTGCGATGTAAAAGTAAAGAAAACGACTAAGGGTAGAAGCGTCACAGTTGTGCGACGTTCCAAGGGTTGGAGTATGCGACTCCTGTCTCTAAATCTTGAAGGCGATAGGCGCCACCTGGGATTACTTCTGTAATCACGTACGATCCTTCCCAGGGGGACTCGAACGTGAGATGTCCCTGCTGCTTCAGTCGTAGGACCAGGTCACCTTCGACGAAGGATCTGGGGTGAAGCCTTCTACTGTGGTAGTTGTGCAGGTTCTGCTGGTAGATCGTAGATCTTTCTGCGGCAATTTCTCTTGCTTCGTCGAGGAGGTCGACGGAGTCTTCGAGTGCAAGGGATGACTCTTGTTCGCTGTAGGCGACCACGCGCGGCGCCTTCTACCGTACCTCGACGGGTAGTACTGCTTCTGCTCCGTGCACCATAAAGAATGGCGTGGAGCCCGTGGCGCTGTTTGGAGTTGTACGTAGACTCCAGAGTACGGATTGTAGCTAATATGGCCAGCAACCCGCCGCTTGTTCGAGTGGTCGCAGGAGTCGCTTTTTGATGCCGCTATAGACGAGCCCGTTTGCTTTTTCCACCTGACCGTTGGTCTGTGGATGCGCTACTGAGGCGTAGCTGATGTTGATCCCCAGGTTCTCGCAGAATTCTTGGAACTCCTTGGATGTGAAGTTCGTCCCATTGTCGGCAATGATGCTGTGCGGCACGCCGAAGCGGTATATGATGGACTCGAAGAATTTGACCGCGCTGTGCCCTAATTGTTTGGTCATTGGCATGGCCTCGATCCACTTGGTGAATTTGTCGACTGCCACCAAGAGGTAGATGTAGCCTCCGCGCGAGGATCTTGGCAGCTTGCCAACCATATCGAGCCCCCATTGTGCGATGGGCCAGGCCAATGGAATAGGCCGTAGCTCTGCGCCTGGTGTGTGTGGCTTGTCCGCGAATCGCCGGCAAGCATTGCATTTTTGGACTATGTCCTTGGCGTCACGCATGGCCGTGGGCCAGTAAAATCTAGCTCGTAGAGCTTTGGCGACGAGGGCGCGACTGCCTGCGTGATGCCCGCAGGTCCCTTCATGGATGTTGAGGAGAATTGCTCTTCCGTCGGCCATGGAGACGCATCGTTGTAGCACTCCTGTGATGCTGCGTTTATACAGTTCGCCGTTGAGAACGATGAATGCCTTGGAGCGCTGCGCGATGTGCCGTGCATCTGTCGGATCGTCCGGTAGTCTCTTGCTGAGGAGGTACGTAATGTACGGCTGCGTCCAAAATTGCTCGATCATCATGACGCTCATTGGTCCCTCGAGTCCTGTGTCTAGCTCCAAGTCATCGAGTGCCATTGGCTCATTGGTGGCATAGCCCCCGAGTCCATTACTACGCTTGTTTTCTTCTCTGCGGCCTTTGGCTTGATGGAGCATTCGCATATGCGCTCAAGAAATACCCCAGGTGGTATGGGGGCGCAGGTAGAGCCTATGTTGGTGAGTGTGTCAGCCTCCTCGTTGCTTTCGTGACCTATGGGTCACAACTCGCAACCATCAAAGTCTCCTTCGAGTGTATCGTAGAGGTCGCGATACGCGATCATGTTGTCGTTCAGTGTGTTGCACTCGTGCATTGTTTGGTTGACGACCAACTTGGAGTCGCCATATATGATGAGTCTTTTGGCGCCACAGGATTTTGCTATCCTCATCCCATGCAACAAGGCCTCGTATTCAGCCTCGTTGTTTGAGGCTGTGAACTGCATTCGCAGGATATATTTCAGCTTGTCCCCTTGAGGTGATGTCAATATGACACCTGCGCCTGCTCCGTCTTTCCGTTTGGACCCATCGAAATGCATTGTCTAGAGGTAGGACATATCTGGCTTGTCCGAGAGCTAGTTTTCCATCCAGTGTACGAGAAAGTCAGGGAGCACTTGCGACTTGATGGCGTCGCGTTTTTCGTATGTGATGTCTCGTGGAGACAGCTCTATTCCCCAAAGCGCGACTCGCCCCGTGGCGTCGTGGTTATTGAGGATATGCCCCAACGGGGCGTCGTTGACTACCATGATTGGGTGTTCTTGGAAGTAGTGGCGCAGTCGCCGGGCGGTCATAAAGACGCCGTACGCCAGCTTATGGTAGTGCGGGTACCGCTATTTTGTTGGCGTGAGGACCTCGCTGAGGTAGTATACCGGGCGTTGTACGCCATGGACTTTGTTTTCCTCAGCTCGCTCGACGACAAGCACTGTGCTGACCACCTGGTTGGTGGCGGAGATGTATAGCAACAGTGGTTCCCTTTCTCGTGGAGTCACCAGTACTAGCGAGGTGGATAGCAGGCGCTTGAGATCTTCGAATGCTTCTTGCGCTTCATTGGTCCACTCGAATTTTTCGGCTTTGCGGAGGAGCTGGTAGAAGGGCAGTGCCTTTTCACCCATCCGACTGATAAATCGACTGAGGGCCGCGATTCGTCCGGCCAGTTGCTGGACGCCTCTTATGTTCTTCGGCTTCTCCATGGCTAGTATGGCTTTTATCTTCTTCGGGTTCGCCTCGATCCCCCTCGCGGAGATGAGATATCCGAGTAGCTGCCCAGATGGTACGCCAAAGGCGCATTTGTCCGGATTGAGCTTGATCCGGTAGCGATCAAGGTTGGCGAAGGTTTCGCGCAAATCGTCAATTAGAGAGGCTTCCTCCTTGGTCTTGATTACTATGTTGTCGATATGGACTTGGATGTTGCGACCTAGTTGTTCCTTGAGGCAAGCCTACATGCATCGCTGGTAGGTGGCTCCCGCGTTTTTTAGCCCGAAGGGCATCGTGTTGTAGCAGAACACACCAAAGGGCGTTGTAAACGCTGTTTTCTCCTGATCTTCCTCCTTCATTCGAATTTGATTATATCCTGAGTAGGCGTCGAGGAAGCAGAGGCGCTCGCATCCCGCGGTGGAGTCGATGATCTGGTCGATCTGTGGCAACGGGAAGTGATCTTTTGGGCAGTGCTTGTTTAAAGAAGTGAAGTCCGCGCACATCCGTAGGATATCCGTGTCCTTTTTTGGTACCAGCACCGTATTGGCGAGCCAAGTGCTTTCTTTGATCTCGCGTATGAACTTGGCCTCAAGGAGTCTGTTGATCTCCATTCCGACTGCCTGCGCTCGTGGCTCAGACAGTCGCCTGATTGTTTGCTTGACTGGCCTTGCGTCGGGCTTGACGTTGAGTGCGTGCTCGGCGAATTCCCTAGGAACTCCTGGCATGTCCGCAGGACACCAGGCATAAAATTCCCAGTGCTCATGGAGGAATTCGACAAGCGCGAGTTCCTATGCGGGACTCAAGTTGTTCGCGATGAGGTCCGTCTTGGCGGGATCCGATGGATGGACCTGCACCTTCTTTGTGTGCACGGATGAGTTGAAGGAGAGATCAGGTGAGCTTGGCCTACTCACGGGAGGCAGACTGTTGTCTGTCGTCTCTTCCAGTCTTGCGAGTTCCTCCTGCATGCCGAAGGACTGGGAGATTCTGTTGAATTCCCTATCACAAGCGTCAGATCGCTCAAAGTTCCCGTTGATCATTATGACGCCGTTGGGTCCTGGCATTTTCATCTGTAGGTAGGCATAGTGGGGTACTGCCATGAACCTGGCGAATGTGACGCGTCCAAAGATCCAATGGTATTGTGAGGGCCAGTCGACAACCTCAAAGTCGATGCGCTCACACCGGAAGTTCTTCAGCGTGCCAAAGATGACGTCGAGGTTGATTTTGCCCAGGGGTATACGCCTTTCCCTGGGACGATGCCGTGGAACGTTGTGTCCGATGGTGGCGAGTGCGTGGCCAAGTTGACTTGGCGAGTGATAGCCTTCTGCACCCTATTGGAGGGGCGCCCCTTTTGGATCATCATGGTACCCATGGCCCGTGGGTATGGTTCACCTCCGTGGTGCTAGTCCGGTGCAGCTCCGTTCGGGGATGTCCCAGGTGATGGTGGTGGTACGCCATGTGCCATGGCGCCTGGAGCGGCTCCGTAGCCTCTTTCGACTGCATTGCGGTTCATCCGAACTAATCCCTCGTGTAGCTTGAGGAACTCGCGGCAGTCCTTGAGGAGGTGGCTGGACTTTCTCTTGCCATCATGCTTGTCGATGTAGAAGTGTACTGTGCATGGCCCGGACAGTTTGTCCTCAATGGAGGTCGCGGGTGCCTCATCGCGAGTGCGGCGTTGCCACACTTGCGTGGTTTTCCTGGAGTCGCGGTATCCGCCGCTGCGGTATCCGTTGTTGCGGTTATCGTCGCGTCTATCGGCATAGCCGGCTGCGACCATGTTGACGTCATCGCAATCGTCGTAGATGCGCATGAGACGCTTGCCCCGGCGGTCGCGTCTGCGTTCGAGTTCTGCCTCCTCGTCGGAGTGAACGTGATTCTTCACCGAATCTTCTCCATCGGCCCAGCGATTTGCGATCTCCATTAGGTGGTCGATGGTATGGGGCTTTGAGCGGCCTAGCTCCTCCCCGAGTTCCATGTGGCGGACACCACCGTTGAATGCATCAATCGCGCGGTCTTCCGAGATGTTCTCCGCAGAGTTCTTGATGATGGACCATCTTTGGATGTAAGAGCACAGCGATTCGCCAGATCTTTGCTGGCAGCATCTCAGTTCTTCGATTGAGGCGGGCCGTTTGTACGTGCCCTTAAAGTTGTGCACGAAGCTGTAGACCAGCTCATCCCAACTGCGAATGGATCCGCGTGGGAGGTTATTGAGCCATGCCCGGGCGGCGCCCTGCAGCTATAGCTGTAAGCATTGCATGGCCGTACTTCGACTGCCTCCGTGTAGCCTGACGGAGGAGATGTGGTCCTCCAGCCAGATCTTAGGGTCCTGTAGACCGTCGAATTTCGGGTTCTCCGATGGGAGTTTAAACCCTTTAGGCATTCGCTTCTGCCTAATGGCTCTGCTGAAGCATCTGGCGCCACAGAGCTCCCCATCTTCCTCTTCCGAGTCAGTCGACCGAGCATGTCATGCCCTTGACTTGTCGATCTTGCGCTGCATGAGGTCGTCGCGCGCATCGTAGTCACGATCGTGTTGCCGTGAGCGGCGGCGTCGACACAGGTCGTGACTGTCATCGCTGGACGAGGGCGAGGAGTAGCGCTTTGCTAGCGCTTTGCCCTTTTTTGGGTCTGGTACTTGCTCCTTGTCGAGGGCGGCCTCGATTAGCCCCAAGCCTGTGATCGTAGATCGGTGCATGGCCGTTCGAGGATCTCCAGCTGGCGGCTGGTTATTGAGGAGGTACATGGTGGCTGCTGTCACCGCGGCCTGTGGTGTCCTAGGAACCACTTGCCTCTCGTGTCGACTGTCATAGAGCCGAAGTCGAGGAATTTCGTGGCTTCTATGCGCTCTTGTTCGGTGAGGTGAGCCATCCGCGACTGCCTCTTCTAGGCGAGGTACTCGTTGCTGATGGGTTCGTAGCATGGAAAACAAAAAAATTCTACCGTAAGAACGAACAAAACCCAGATCTAATCTAGATAAAAGCCAAGATCTAATCTATTAGACATGTGCAACGAGATAGATCTGTACTAACCCTCGTAGATCCGAAAGCGTTACGAGATTAGATCTCGGGGTTGATGTAGTCGATCACTTGCTGATCTCAAGATCGTGTGGACGATCCTTCCGGCGCCGCGTTCCGGTAGCGCTTCCACAGTCGGTCACACGTGCGGAGTCGAAGCAGACCTTCCTCTCCCCGTTCCAGCGAGCAGCGGAGGTAGTAGATCTTCTCCACGGAATCCCAGCAGCACGACGGCGTGGTGGTGGTGGTGGAGTAGAGAATTCTGCAGGGCTTCGCATAAGCCGGAGCAGAGCGAAGGTAGAGGAGAGAGGCGGCGTCTAGAGCTTGTTATCAGAGAGGGCTAGGAGGGGGCATCCCTCCCTTCTATTTAAAAGAGGGAGGCGCGCCTGGGGAGGGGGAGTCCTAGTAGGACTCCCCTCCTATGGCCGGCGGGTCGGGAAGGGGGGAGGAGTCCTCCTCCCCCACGAATCCGTGTCTCGCCCCACAAGGTTTCCTTGATCCTTTCTTGGTTTTCAAGCAAACTCCAAGAAATCTTCTAGAACCTTCTAGAACATTCCGAAACCTTCTAGAATCTCCATACAAACACTCTGGAACATTTCCTAACTTAGAAAATGATCCCCAATATATGAATCTTATTCTCCGGACAATTCCGGATCTCCTCGTGATGTCCCGGATCCAATCCGAGACTCCGAACAACATTCGGTTTCCAACGCACATTCCATATCTACTTAAAACAACTTCGAACCTTAAGTGTGTCATCCTATGGTTCGTGAATATGCAGACATGATGGAGACACTTCTCCGATCAATAACCATCAGCGGGATCTGGAGATCCATAATGGCTCCCACATACTCAACGATGACTTCGTGATCGATAGAACCATTAACATACGAAACCAATTCCCTTTGTCACGCGATACTCTACTTATCCAAGGTTTGATCGTTGGTATCTCCATACCTAGTTCTACCTCGTTACTGATAAGTACTCTTTACTCGTTCCATGATATGTCATCCCTTGTGACCTAGTCACATGCTTGCAAGCTAACTAGATGACATTCCACCGAGAGGGCCCAGAGCATATCTATCCGTCATATGGATGGACAAATCCCAATCTTGGTCCATGCGCTTCAACACATACTTTTAGAATACCCAATGTCACCTTTATAACCACCCAGTTACGAAGCGGCGTTTGATGTCATCAAAGTACCCATCCGGTGATGGTGATTAACATAGCCTCATGGTCGAAGGATTAGGTTACTATGCATTTGAAAAGCTTGTAGCAAAACGAACTTTATGACTTGATCTTATGCTATGCTTACTTATGGGTGTGTGTCCATCACATCATTCTCCTAATGATATGATCATGTTATTAACGACATCCAATGTCCATGATCAGGAAACCATGATCATCCATTAATCAACAAGCTAGTTTAACAAGAGGCTTACTAGGGACTCTTTTATGTTTACAAAACACACAAGTATTAATGTTTCCGGTTAATACAATTATAGCATAGGATGTAAACATTTATCATAAACATAAAGATATAATAATAACCACTTTATTATTGCCTCTTGGGCATATCTCCAACAGTCTCCCACTTGCACTAGAGTCAATAATCTAGTTAAAAAAACTGGTGCATTCAACACCTATGGCTTTCTGGTGTTGTATAGTCACTATTGCTAGTGGTAAACATAATCTTCGGATCTGACACTTCCAGGTCCGTGTGTATTTGCATGTCCTTGCGTCTCTACGCATTACTCATTCTCCAATGAGATGGCATTGTATAAATTTGGTCCTTTGGTGAGACCTTTAGTTCCTTGGGATTAAATCATGTTGATACAATTGTCATACAATGTATCTTCATAGTATTATCCCGCTATGAACCACACCTAGTTTGATAACAAACTACTTGACGCAAATGCCCTCATTTGCTGCTACAATAGTAGTCATATACTTAGCCTTTTGTTGTAGTATTTGTCACAATGTTTTAACTTTGGTACTCAACCAAATCCGTTATGGAACTTCCTTTCCATTACATTGTGCCACCCATAGTTTAAATTGAGATAAACTTAATTTGTGACAAAACTAGTATCAATGTAACAATTTACAATGAACTATTTGTCACCACTATATAAATAATATATTCTTAGTTCTTCCAAAGATCATAGGAATATCCCTACTATTGTCCAATGATCATCTTATGAGTCATTCTGGTATATGCTCATAACATTTAGAGCATAGGACATATCTGGATGTGTACATCTCAAAGAACGATTGATCAAAATATTCTTGCGATTTCACCAAGTGTCAAAACACTTGAATCTCGTGTCAACACACTTGAATCTTGATTCAGTCCTTTCCGTGTGTCAAGAACCTTTCTTGTTGTTTCCATATTGAACTCATTCAACATTTTATCTATGTACATTTGGCAAAACCATATTAGCGCCTCAATCTATCCATATAGACATTGATGCCTAATTCTTGGGTTATGACTAAGTCTTTAATCGAATTGAAATTCTTAACCTGTGTCAATAAAAGATACATCATTTCTAATCAACAATATGTCTTTCACATAATGTATTAGAAATATGTCTTAGCGCTCCCACTTAATTTCTTGCAAAATGCAAACATCTTCATCGTCTCTGATGAAATTAAACCTTTTAACGGTTTCATCACGGTGAAGATTCCAACTCCGTGATGCTCACTTCAACCATTGAAGTTTTGCATACTCTTTTAGCATCCTTTGAATTAACAAAACCCTTTGGATCGTGTCATGTACACGTCCTAGGTAACCATTCTATTAGAAGAACTTGTTTTGTTTGTTCAACTACCATATACCAAAATATATGTAGTGGTTGCTACACTAATCCGTCCAGACTAAATATCGCTATGAAAGATCAAATCTTATCATAGTCAATTCCTTGAACATTGTCGTAAACTCTTTCCGACATGTCGACTATTTCATAGATGTGAAACATCCATGTCTATTTCTTTATAGATCCATATACGACTGTAAGGTCTTGCACCTTTCCAGAGGGTCTTTCAAATTCAAAGCTTGATTTCTCGTGTATGGAATTATCACAGATTTTATGGCTTCAAGCCACTTAACGAAGTTAGGGCCCATCATTGATTATTTGCATGTAGTCGGTTCATGATTGTCAAACAACAATGATTTAACTCTCAAATCTTGGCATTTGATTACTTACCCGACCTACTTGGTTCAATAGTAACTTAGATCTCCGTGACCACAACCTTTGAGGCACGTGAGCCATGAGCATTGTTGCTGCCTCTGGGACACTTACCGATGCTGCGCAACTCAGCACATATTAGCCAAGGTTAAACAACCTTGTCAAAGTTCTATTGTCCTCCCACTTGACTTTTCACCAAAAAATTCCTTCTCAAGAAACTCGACATTCTAAGCGACAAACACTTTTGTCTTCGGTGTTATGGAGGAATACCCAATGGTTATTCGAAATAACCTATAAAGACATGCTCATCCAACTTTGGTTGTAAATATTTTACTTATGCCTAGCATACCAAAAATTTAAGAAAGGACAACCTGGGTTTTATCCCAAACCATGACTTATATGGTGTCATTTCAACGGATCACGATGGAGTTCTTTTCAGTGTAAAAGCGGTAGTCACTAAAGCTTTAATCTTTAAAATATAATGGCAGTTTTATAAATGACACCTTTGATCTTACCATGTCAAACAAGGTTTCATTACATATCTTGAACACTCCATACTCCTATGGTGTTTTGGGAAATGCAAATCCATGGAACGATTCCTCAAATTTTAGGTGTTTTGCTAAACTTGTAACTCAAACATCTTTATGATCCAATCATAAACTTTTTTATTTTCTTGTTACAATAATTTTCCACTTCATCTTGAAAGTCTTTGAACATTTTTAAATGTTTCATACTTCTACCTTATTGAGTAAGTATATACATATACTCACTCAAATCTTCAGAGAAAGCATATGAAGTTGAAATCCATCGCCCACGACTACACATAATGGACTATATACATCAATATGTACAAATTCCAATCAGTTAGTCGTCCGTTCCTCTTTTGGCCTACGAACGGAGTTTTAATTATCTCCAGGAAAGTATCACAAGCGTCATTTGATCAAAATCAAAGACTCCAAAAATCCATCAACATGGAGTTTCTTCATGTATCCCTAATATAATTTAAACGGTGATGTCACTTCGCAAGTGATCTTTCAATCATTTGTCTTGCGACATTTTAGCATTAGTTTTATGGTCGTTATTTCTCCAACCAGACTTGTATATCATCCATCTATTATGGAATACGGCAATTATTTGAACAACCTTTTGTCGTCATAATACCTGATCAAAATAACAATTATTGAAACAAATCTTGAAGGTAAGCTTTGATGTTAACGAGCAACACAACAACCCTTTGTTTGTTTTCGATGAACATCATCACATATTCTCTTGATAGTTACTTAGGCCATTGCAGTTCATGAATTGTGTTGTCCTGTATGACACTTCATACCAACCAATTCGGTATCCAATATCGCAGAACCACATTGTTTAACAACCAAGGAATACAGCCATAACATGTATCTTCTATATACCTAAGTTGGACATCTCCAATCTTTTCTTTTCTGCCAAATATTTTATAGATTCTCTTTCAACAATTCCTTTTCTTTTAAAAGAATCTATCAACATCAATAGTGGTGTCATTCACATGACACATAGTACAAAGTGTGTATAGTCAAATACTAATACCTTTGGACTTGCACTTCGAAGTGGATCACCTTCATCAAATGTTTGGCATTCTTTCAAAGTTCCATTCTTTAGTAATCTTTTAGTGTAGTAAACATTTTACTTACATCTTCTATTCATCCTTATCATGACAACTTTCATGATCAAGCTGCTATAGCTTATAAAGGTGAATTGCGAGTATAATGTTTCTTTTCCAAAACCTTTTGGAGGATTAGGATGACTAGCGTCTCCAACCTTCACAAATTCTCATCAAATATGAGGACATATACTCTATCATGTTGTAACCAATACATTGTTTTAGATATCGCAATACCTTTCACATATGATGGTTTCTGAAACATTGCTTTCAGCTCTTAGATAAACTTGATATTAAAAACAATCTTTTGAGTATCAAGAATCATGGAGGCAAACATGATACATTAGATACTAACACTGGAATTGTTACTCTTGATTTAATATTGTTTATTAAACTTCACAGAGTAAACGGAGTTTGCTGAAGGTTTGCAACAGGACTTTTAAACTTTGGATTGACACTCAAAACAATACGATACCAGTTCGTAAAGCAAATATCCAGAATTTATATAGTTCCACTATCTCAACTATAACTAAGCGTAAGGTGGTGAACGGATGCCAATGACTACAACAAACTATGCAAATTCACTTTGATTGTGTTTATGATAAATTGAGTTTGACTAATCCAAATTACAAATAAACTCCCACTCAAAACAACATCCCTTGAGTTGTCTTAGTGATTACACGAACCAAATCCACTACACCAAGTCCAATCATCACGTGAGATGATGTAGCTTTAAAGGCGAACAATCAACATGTTCATCATATCATCCATATGACTCATGCTTTACCTTTCGGTATTCCATGTTCCAAGACCATGTCTGTACATGCTAGGCTCGTCAAGGTTAACCTTAGTTTCCGCATGTGCAAATCTGGCTTGCACCCGTTGTATGCACACGTAGAATCTATCACATCCGATCATCACGAGATGCTTCGAAACGACGAGTCTTAGCAACGGTTCCTACTAAGGACGAACACTTTATTACTTGATATTTAGTGAGAGGGATCATCTTATAATGCTACCATCGCGATCTAAGCAATACAAGATGCATAAAGGATTAACATCGCAGGCAATACATAATTAGTGTGATATGATATGGCCCTTTCTTCTTATGCCTTTGATCTCCATCTCCAAAGCACGAACATGATCTCCATCATCACCAGCATTGCGTCAAGGTCAGTGGCGCCGCTTCATGGTTGTCCATCATCACTAGCAACTATTACAACTACTTGGAATAAAGCTATTACAAGATGAATAGACACGCAGGTCTTAATAGAATTAAAGACAACCATTAGGCTCCTGCCGGTTGCCATATTACAACAAGGATCATTGCATACATCAAATATAATCACAATCACATGATGGCCATATCACATCACAAAACCCCTGCAAAAACAAGTTAGACGCCTCTTATTTTCTTTGCATGTTTTACGTGGTTTGGGGCTTTCGAATAAGAACAGATCTTACCTATGAAACTGGACCACAACATTGATACAAGTGCCATCAAGTGCAAAGTGTAGATTGGATCTATACTATGATGGGAGAGACAAACACCCGCAAAGCCACTTGTGCAAAGCATGTTACACGTCAAGCGTGGAGCAAGTCTCATGTGCGATGACATGTAAGGTTAGCCCGAGCCGCTTCATCCCACCATACCGCAAGATGCAAAGTACACAAAGCAAAAGACGGCACGAGCACCAACGCCAACAAAACCATTGTGTTCTACTCGTGCAACAGATCTACGCATAGACACGACTCTGATACCACTGATGGGTTCGTAGCATGGAAAACAAAAAATTTCTACCGCAAGAACGAACAAAACCCAGATCTAATCTAGATAAAATCCAAGATCTAATCTATTAGACATGTGCAACGAGATAGATTTGTACTAACCCTCGTAGATCTGAAAGCGTTACGAGATTAGATCTCGGGGTTGATGTAGTCGATCACTTGCCGATCTGAAGATCGTGTGGACGATCCTTCCGGCACCGTGTTCCGCAGCGCTTCCGCAGTCGGTCACACGTGCGGAGTCGAAGCAGACCTTCCTCTCCCCGTTCCAGCGAGCAGCGGAGGTAGTAGATCTTCTCCACGGAATCCCAGCAGCACGACGGCGTGGTGGTGGTGGTGGAGTAGAGAATTCTGCAGGGCTTCGCATAAGCCGGAGCAGAGCAAAGGTAGAGGAGAGAGGCGGCGGCTAGAGCTTGTTATCAGAGAGGGCTAGGAGGGGGCGCCCCCTCCCTTCTATTTAAAGGAGGGAGGCGCGCCTAGGGAAGGGGAGTCCTAGTAGGACTCCCCTCCTATGGCCGGCGGGTCGGGAAGGGGGGGAGGAGTCCTCCTCCCCCACGAATCCGTGTCTCGCCCCACAAGGTTTCCTTGATCCTTTCTTGGTTTTCAAGCAAACTCCAAGAAATCTTCTAGAACCTTCTAGAACATTCCGAAACCTTCTAGAATCTCCATACAAACACTCCGGAACATTTCCTAACTTAGAAAATGATCCCCAATATATGAATCTTATTCTCCGGACAATTCCAGATCTCCTCGTGATGTCCCGGATCCAATCCGAGACTCCGAACAACATTCGGTTTCCAACGCACATTCCATATCTACTTAAAACAACTTCGAACCTTAAGTGTGTCATCCTACGGTTCGTGAATATGCAGACATGATGGAGACACTTCTCCGATCAATAACCATCAGCGGGATCTGGAGATCCATAATGGATCCCACATACTCAACGATGACTTCGTGATCGATAGAACCATTAACATACGAAACCAATTCCCTTTGTCACGCGATACTCTACTTATCCAAGGTTTGATCGTTGGTATCTCCATACCTAGTTCTACCTCGTTACTGATAAGTACTCTTTACTCGTTCCATGATATGTCATCCCTTGTGACCTAGTCACATGCTTGCAAGCTAACTAGATGGCATTCCACCGAGAGGGCCCAGAGCATATCTATCCGTCATATGGATGGACAAATCCCAATCTTGGTCCATGCGCTTCAACACATACTTTCAGAATACCCAATGTCACCTTTATAACCACCCAGTTACGAAGCGGCATTTGATGTCATCAAAGTACCCATCCGGTGATGGTGATTAACATAGCCTCATGGTCGAAGGATTAGGTTACTATGCATTTGAAAAGCTTGTAGCAAAACGAACTTTATGACTTGATCTTATGCTATGCTTACTTATGGGTGTGTGTCCATCACATCATTCTCCTAATGATATGATCTTGTTATTAACGACATCCAATGTCCATGATCAGGAAACCATGATCATCCATTAATCAACAAGCTAGTTTAACAAGAGGCTTACTAGGGACTCTTTTATGTTTACAAAACACACAAGTATTAATGTTTCCGGTTAATACAATTATAGCATGGGATGTAAACATTTATCATAAACATAAAGATATAATAATAACCACTTTATTATTGCCTCTTGGGCATATCTCCAACAGTTGCCTCTTGAGGAGGATCCTCCGTAGGAGGAGAGCCCAGCACGACGAAGGCTTGATTCGTCTGCCGCCTTTTTACGCACCTCAAGTTGCGCAATTGCTTGTTTTCGGCGCTTGAATTCCTCTTTTGGGAGCCAGTGGTAGCCCATCAGTAGTTCCTGCAGGGACCCGAAGGGTAGAGGTGCACCCCGTAGGGCTTCGCGGCAGCAATCCCACTCTTGCTCGTTGAGCCTGATCACGACGCGTTCGCCGGTTTGGTCATTGATCATGCTGGGAGGTTCGACTGCTCCTCCGTTGCCACCGTTATCGCTGTTGCCACCGTTGCCACCGTTGCTGGTGTTGGGTGGATCGGTGTCGTTGCCGGTTTTACCACCGTTACCGCGATTGGGTGGATCGGTGCCATTGCCGGTGTTACCACCGTTGCCGCGATTGGCGGAGGTGTCGCCTGCGTTGATGACGGCGCACATGAAGTGATAGGGGAAGCTGTTGCTTCCACAACTTTCAGATCCGGAACCGTAGGTTCCATCTTCAGTGGCCAGATCGCTTAGATCGGAGTCACGACTGCTGTCGCTAACCGTGTTCTCGACTGCCACCGGAGCATTGAGCTCGCTGAGGGTGCCGATCGATGGAGGGACCATGATGCCAGGGCAATCGCCGGTGTTATCGGCTGATTAGGCATGCGAAGCGTGCCCATCTGACCAACTTGGAAGCAAAAGCTCCCAATTGCCAGGCTGATTCCGTCGCCCACAGACTCGAAGGCCGGGCGGGTGGCCGACATGTGGACGGTGAAGTCGAAGGCGCCGAAAAGCTAACGAATCTCCGCTGTTGTGGAGTTGTAGATCGCAGTTGATGGGGCCAAAGAAGCCGCAACATCAGCACTCCCACTACCCACAGACGGCGCTAATTGACGAGGGTTTAACTCATCAATGCCCATTGTTATGGACTTGGGTTTTGGAGAAGGAGGGAGCACTGGAGACATCTATCGGCTAGCAAACATGCACATAGGGGACAAAGGATTTACCCAGGTTCAGGCCTCGTAGAGGTCCCTACTCCTGCTTGTCTGCTCGTGGAATTATTGAGGGAGTCGAAAGTTACAATGGTGCGCAGATGTAATCTGGCGAAGGTTGTGGAAACTAGGGTTGCGTGTGTCCTCCTCGCCGCCCCCTCCTAGCCTTTATATAGATAGGCTAGGTCTCGAGTAGCAGGTCGAGTCGGTTACAAGTTAGGGTTTTTCCCTTTAATCTTTCTATCTTTAGCTTCTTCTTGTTCTTCAAGCAATCAAGAGTCCGTAGGTTACTCGAGTCCCTCCATCCGGGCCTTGGCGACACCGTGGGCCTATATGTATTTGGACCGTATATACCAAGCTCGAGTACCTGTAGGGTATACCCATGTCAGTGTGCTAGCAGATTCGGAACTGAAGCAAGTTATCATGCAATAAGCTCATGATACTCTTTATTCTATCCACCCCGGAGGAACAAAGATGTATCAAGATTTGAAAGAGCAATTTTGGTGGCACAAGATGAAGAGAGAAATCGGAAGCTACAACGCCAAGTGTGATATCTGTCAGAGAGTCAAGGCGGAACATCAGAGACCCGCATGACCGTTCAACCATTATAGGTTCCGGAATGGAAATGGGATTCCGTCGGAATGGACTTTATCACTGGGTTGCCTACTTCTAGTAGGGGAAATGATTCAATCTAGGTCATTGTTGATAGACTATCGAAGGTAGCTCATTTTATACCAGTCAAGACAACCTACCAAAGTTCAAAGCTAGCAGAGTTGTACATTGCTAGAATCGTCAGTTTGCATGGAACCCCCAAGACCATAGTATCAGATCGAGGAACCCAATTTACCTCGAGATTTTGGCAGAAAGTCCAAGAAGGATTAGGAACCAAGTTGAATTTCAGCACCGCATATCGCCCGCAAATCAATGGACAGACTGAAAGAGTCAACCAAATCCTAGAGGATATGTTGAGAGCTTGTGTGTTGGAGTACGGATCATAATGGGAAGATTGTCTACCTTTCGCAGAATTCTCATACAACAACAGTTATCAAGCCTATTTGTAGATGGCACCATTTGAGTTACTATACGGAAGAAAGTGTCGTACCCCTTTGAATTGGTCAAAAGTAGGAGAGAGTCATATTTTTGGACCCGACATTGTCCGAGAAGCCGAAGAGAAAGTTCACAAAGTCCGTGAGTACCTCAAGACCGCCCAATCCAGACATAAGAGTTATGCTGACAAGAGAAGGAGAGACCTGACTTTCAATGTCAGAGATTTTGTGTATCTCAAGGTTTCTCCATTGAAGGGAACCCAACGTTTTAGTCTGAAAGGAAAGTTAGCCCCCAGATATATCGGACCCTTCAAGGTTATGAATCGTCGAGGAGAAGTATCTTATCAACTGGAACTGCCAGAAGAGATGTCTGCCATCCACAATGTGTTCCATATCTCGTTACTTCGCAAATGCCTAGAAGTGCTAGAGAATACCAAAGTTTTCAAGAACATCGATCACCGAGCTGTTGATATCAACAAGGATCTGACGTATCGTGAAGTGCCCATCCGTATCTTGGAGGAAGCTTACAGAACCACCAGGACCTGGAGTATCAAATTTCTCAAGATTCAATGGAGCAACCATACCGAAGAAGAAGCCACTTGGGGGCGAGAAGATTACATTAGGACTGAGTTCCCAGATCTCTTTAGTTCCTAGTTTTCTTTCTTAAATCTCGGGACAAGATTTTGTTTAAGGGGGGAAGGTTTGTAACATCCCAAATCTTTAATCAAGGTTAATTAAGATCCAAATCACCCAATTTAGGGTTAGCAAAAACTTTTTCCATTTAAAATATTTAAGCATGCATATGAGTGTTGCATTTAAATAGGAGTTGTTTGATATGCCATGATTGTGTGTTCTAATGGTTGTAAAATGGTTCTATGATAAATGTCACATCATCTAGATCTTTCCCAAGCAAAAACCAAAGAAAAAGAAATCAAAAAGAATTAAATATAGGAAATGGTCACTTTTGCCATTTTAATCACCTAGCCCACTTTGGGTGTTCCTAGCACTCAATTTCCAACAGAGACCATTGTGGATCTTTTAACCCCTTGATAGTACAAGTAGTGTTGTGCCAAGGCCCACTTTGTGATCTCCCAAAAACATTCAAAATCTAATTTTAAATGACAATTGAAAATGGAATCTAGTTCATATGTCTAGATCACACTTTTTCAAAAACCACTCAAATGAATTCCATTTAACAAATCCTAGCAACCACAGATGCTTAAGCATGTGACAAACCACTCCACCAAAATTCAGTTCAAAATTCCAAATTTGAATTCTTGCGGCCATTTAATCAAACACTTGGCAGGCACTGATCACACTCTAGATTAGGCTGACTGTTTCTATAGGGTTTTGCCACCCATTTGCACCCCATTTAATCCCTCTGTCCCTCTTTGATCTAACCCAGCAGCAAACAGCCCATCCCCTAGTCCCTGGCACCAGTGCCACGCCGCACCGAGGACATGATCGCCGGCCAACCTTGCCAACGCCACAGCAGACCGCCATCCCCTCTCTGCCGCTCCAGGAAGCAAGGTGCCACCTCACCACCATCGACGGTCCACCCCACGACCACTGCCACGCCCTGGACCACCCCAGACAAGCCCCGTACCGTCCTCTCTGCGCCGCGCCAGAGCACGCCAGAGCGCCATCACCGCCAGCACGCCACACGCTACACCTTGACACCAGACTACACACGCCGCTTCGCCTTGACCCCCTCACCCCACCAGACACGGTCGTAACCCGCTGCGAGACCCACACTCGCCGGGAACCGCGTCGAGCACCGCCCCTGTCTCCCAGAGTGCACGACAATCCCAACCATTAGACACTGCCCCTAGCATCACCATAAAGCCGTAGAGGACCACCAGGAGGCAATCCACCGTCCGCCTACGCCGCCCATGCCAATAGCACCCTATATCGTCGTCACCGACGAGCTCGCCATCGACCCTTCGGTCCCCTCCTCGAGCCTATATAAGGAGGCCTTCCCCAGCCTCAATCGCCACACCATTCGACTCCCCTCTCACCACCAGTCCTTCCCAACCTCTCGCTGGAGCAGCTCGAGCAGCCATTCGCTAGAATTGAGCCGGAGACAACCGCAACAGAGGAGGAAACGCTGCCGTTGATTCCATCCACCTCAGCCTCTGCCGTGACTTCGCCTGAGCTCGCTGTTGTCTACTCGTTCGTTTTCCTGCCTCGCCGCACTAGCTGGAGCCCCGGTACGTCCCCATTGCACCCCCACCGAGCTGATAGGGTTCAGTCTCGCCGGCGACGAGTCCGTCGTCGACGACGATCGTGAGCCATTGATCTAGTTCTAATCCTGCGGTCCTTATCGCCCTGTACAGCTTCGCGTGTAATGAGCCACTGATAGGCGGGACCCCCTATCAGCAGCCCTCAGTGCCACGGAGTGCATCCGGGCCGGCCCAATTAGTTTCCCGCGTGACCCAGTTATTTCAAATTAGGATTGTTGTTTTTAGACTTAGACTTAGTTCTGTCCCTTAGTTTGAAAATCAATTCAGGGATATTTACAAATCCAAATTGAGTGATTCCAACTTTGTTGGAAAGTTAATGAAAATATCTATCCAAGCCCGTTGGATTCAAATCATTTAGAGTTATCGATCTCTCCTAGTTAAAATAACAAGACAGAAGCTTTTGCACCTTCAAACATTTTTATAAAATCAACCATAATAGCTTTTGAGTTGATTTCAACTCTCAAAGATCACATTTAACCATACCTACCTGAATATGTAATAATATTAAGGTTTGCATGCAGTGACTTTGGACTAGTACCAAAATAATGCTATATAGGCATTTCTAGTCACTTTAAATCATTAAATAATAAACTTAAACTTATTAAAATGTGATCCAACATTTAAATCACATTCCCATATGTTAGAATATGTGGTGATGACATGTGTCCACATGATCCCATATTTTAATTGGAGAATATTAAATCTTAGTTAATTTCAACGGGTAGAAATTACTTTTCTCAAATAAAATAAATGAAACTAGTTCATTAAACCTTGTGATGTTTGTGATGATACTAGATCATCAAATGTGTGTCTTGGTGTGCTAAGTAGACTAGTTAAGTATTGCTTGGTGATTATGTATTCCTTATGTATTTATAGATGATAGTACCGACCAAGTCTACGAGGAAGAGGAGTTCTACCAAGAGGAGGAGGAAGAGAATTTCAACCACTGCACCAACCAAGGCAAGCTGTTGTTAGCAAGCTAGAAAACCTAAGCAAAGGCCTTAGGCATGCTTTGGTTATATTTTTGACTGATACCTACTCCAAGTTTTATTTACACGCTTTACTTTCTTTTACTTTACCAAAAGTTCTTTACTTGTTTATAGGGAGCATAAAGAGTATAAAACTTGGCCTATCTAGTTAGACCTAGATGTCATTCTATGGCATGAGATTGATATTAGCATCCCACATTAGTGAACACTCTTAACTTAGTAGCTTAGAGTTATATCAAAAACTTAATCACTTTAGATGGGAATACTTGGTGAAAATGACTTGTGAAAACCTTGGAATGATGAGTCATTCTATTGAGATGTTTTGACATATGTTGAGAAACACAAATTGTTTATTATGATGATGAAAATGTTGAGGCATGAGCCTTAGCCCCTTTTTAAAAACTGATGGTTGGGTTCGGATGCGATACCGTTCCAATTTTACCGTACAACCACAATACCTGAATTAGGTAAGGCTTATCCGGAAGTTTATATGCATTAGTATTGGTTCCCTCGTGGGAGAGGTTTGAGCTGAGGCTACCTCTCAATGTTGTCCACCTATGCAGTGCCCAGGATGACAGATGGTCATGGCTGGGAGGCCATACTCATAGGAGAGGTGCTTATACTAGAGTGTGTAAAGGAAAGGTTATGTTTGATTATCTGCATACTAAGTATGATGATTCAGGGTTATCCCTGACATATGTATCGAATCTTGTGGTGAAAGTGTACCACCTCTGCAGAGTGTCAAACTATTCAAATAGCCGCGTCCGTGGTTATGGACAGTTGGAGTGGCCATACTGTTCCGTTGTTAGATGTTTTCAAAATGACTTATGAAATGAATTGTGACATGACTTGACCACAACAGAGTTGTAACTATGATAACTAAGTTCCCACTTAGGTGATTTCAAACTTTATTCTATCTTTCTTTGTTTCTGAACTCAGCTTAGGTTTCAAACTTAACTTTACAAATAAACCTAGAGTTAGCATTTCCTACTAGAACTATCTTACTTGTTAGTCGTAGTTTGTGAGTACTTAAAGAGTACTCATGGCTTTGTCCCTGGCTATTCCCGTGGCCAGACTATGAGGAGGACTACCCTGAAGGAGGACAGCAGGACGACTACGACAACTAGGATCATTTCCCATCGTCAGCATTGCCTGTGACACTAAAGATGGACCCCACTGCTACGCTATTTATTCCGCTACTTGATTGTATTAAGACTGGATCATGAGATCCTTTATTTGTGTAAGACCTTATATGGTTTGTAATGGATGATGTACTGTGATATCCAATCTGTTATGTCTCGCAAAAATGGTAATCCTGGGATTGCGATGTATGGCATAACATGCATCTGCGATTAAAAATCCGGGTGTTGACAATAAAAGTATTAAGGGAGCACACCCTCACAAAAGCATGGTTCAGACAAAAAGGTAGCTACAGCTATTACAAATGGCGACTAAGGAGCATTCTGCTTCTTCGACTTGGACTTTGACTCCGGGGGCCTCATCGAATCCATGGTAGCCTCCGACGCCACAGACTTTCCGGTGGTAGTCCCATACGCCGCAGTCTTTGCCGCCTTCGCTCGCTGCAGCTCCATCGAATATCTCGTGACTGTATCGATGAGCTGAGGCCCATACTTACCACAACTAGAAGCGAAGGGAGCAAACACTACCTGTTGGCCACCCATGTCGACATGCATCGCCTTGGAGACCGCGCTGGGATCCAACTCCACGCCGTGGGATTGCGCCATCGCGAGTGCCATGGTAGCGCTGACGGACCGCTAAGAGTTCTTGTAATCCATGGGAATACCTTCAGTGAAGGATTCCACCAGATCATCAAGATTATCAATTAGGCTGGCCTTGTGGGTCAGGTCCTCCCGGAGGCGACTGAGCACACCTTTGGCCTTCCCCGGCGTCTCTTGGAGGGAGACACTGCGATCCTCGACTGTGGCCATAGCGCCAGCAAGAGCATCCTCGCGACGCAAGGCCTGAGCGTCGAAGCGGAGGCCAGCGGCATCTGAAGAGTACAAGGTGTCAACACAAGGACAAGAAAACCAAGATAAGGAAAATACAAGGGAAACCAGTGCAAGTACTTGAGAGCGCCTTTGCAGTCGAGAAAAGATCTTCCGCGAACAACTTCTCCCTCTCAGTAGCAGAAGCGCGTAGGTTTTCCTCAGGCTTCTACTACTCCTCCAAGGCTGTGAGTGCCTTGTCGTGCTTCTTCTCAGCTGCTGCAAGCCCCTTCTCGAGGGAAGTGACGTGGCGGAGAAGCTCGTTATGCTCCCCTACAAAAAGACAGAGCCCGACAAAACTAAGTTTGTGAAGTCCTACATAAGCAGAGCCAAGAGAGAATATCACTACAAACCTTCGACTGCACGGTGGCGATTGTCCAGCAGGGTGTGCTGTCGACCCAAAGCAAGGATTTGCTCCGCAAGGCGAGCATATTCCTTTACAATGAGATACACCAAGAGAAACGAAGACTTAGCGTCAGCCAAAAGAACAAATTCGACTGCTAATAGCAAAAAAGATACTCATGTGTTCCTCCAGGGACTCCGAAGATGCTTGTTGGGTAGTCGTCCGTGCAACCATCTTGTGCCCCCCAGTGTAGGGAGAACTCGAAGAATTGGCACCGGAGTGGGCCGCCACCGGAGAAGAAGGCGACTGTATGGCCACCTCCCTATTTTTGGAGTCTGCGACCCCGGATTCTTTCACAAATTGGATGTCGTCAGAAGATGACGACGCTGTTTGACTACAAAACATGCCCGGCGCCACTTCATAAAAGCAACTTCGAAGAAAACAAGACGAACTCGCGGATATTAAAACTCACCAGTTGAATTTGTAAAGGTCAAAGGAGTCATCCGACGACTCCTTCGGCAGCCGCAGCTTCTTCCGAGCGGGAGGAGCCATGGCGCGCACAGGCACGATGGGAATCGGCTCCTCTGCAGCAGTAGCAGAGCGACCCTCCGGCGTCGTCAGCGAGGAAGCGTCAGAATCCTTGCTGCGGGAGCGCTTGTGAGTGCCGTCGCCACTGGACTTGGGGGCTTCCTCCTCTTCTTCAATCGTGACGGTCGAATCCGACTCGTCCTCTTCCACCGCTTCACGCGGGATAACCCCTTCAGGCTAAGGAGGGAAGTTGGAAGCCACATTATAGTCCTACAATCAGAAGAAACATTAAGTATATATCAAGCACTTGGCAACCAATCGAAAAATGCAGACTACTTCACAGGAAAACTCTACCTCAGATGGAGGGTTGTTGGCGTCGAAAGGAGGCACGACTGATTCGCCTGGGAGATCCTCCTTGGCAGTATAGTTGGTCACCAGCCGCAACCTCCTGTCCACCTCACCTGCAGAAATGCCCTCCATAGATATGCGAGTGACATTGCTAGCGCCGATCCAGCGGTACATCGGATGGACTCTGGTCCACAGAGGCTGGATACGGCGATGCAACCATGTGCTAATGAGCGCACCGCCACCTTCTTCTTTTCCTCTGCAGCCTTCAAGGTTGTAGACACGCTAAAAAAGCATCTCCATATCCTCAGAATCGCCAGGCATCACGACATTCTTCCAGGAGCACCTCCTCTTGCAAGCCACCACGGGATCAAAGGGCGCGAGTCCGTAGTGCTCTCCGTCGGCCTTCTGGTCGCATATGTAGAACCACTTATCTCTCCACCCTCGGACAGACACGGTGAGCTTGATATTGAAGTAAGTGGAGGAGGAGTCTACAAGGATCCCACAGCCCCCTACATCGTAGACTACCGAACCAGACACCGACTGACGTTTGAGCTTAAAAAGCTTCTTGAAGAGACCAAAGTGTGGCTCGATTCTGAGCCAACACTCGTAAAGGGTGATGAAACAAGTGATGTGGAGAATCGAATTTGGGGACAGCTGGCGCAGTTGGAGCCCATAGAAATAGAGAAAATCCCTAACAAAAGGATGCAGGGGAAGAGAGAGACCGCGGATGATGAACGCAAGGAACATCATCCGGAAACCAGCAGGAGGAACGGGAATTACCTCCTCGCCAGGTACGCGGGAGTCGCCTTCCGCGGGAGGAAGTGCTCCATCTTGACGAAGATTGAACATCTTCGTGGGCTTGATGGTGGATGGGCGCCAGGACCCATTGGTGACGCGAGTCCCTGCGCCCTTCTTCTTCCCAGCGTCGCGGCGCTGGTGCCCATGGTGGCGGTGCCTCCCTTCTTCTTGGTGGCGACAATGACGACCGTAGATCTAGCGGCAGAACCTACTTTCTTCTTGCCCATGTTGCGATGGCGTTGTGAGCGCAGGAAGTAATTGGGGAAGACGCGGAGCTAGTCCAGTGCCACAGAGAAGAGATGCGCAAAGGAGCAGGAAGAGCAACAATGGCGAAGGAAGCGCGAGCAAGAAGAGAGATGAGGAAAAATTACCGCAGCTGCGTTGCTACTTAACCTCCTAGCGCATGTCATCCAACGGCCAGCAGAAACCCTATTGGACGCGTGGCGCACATCGCCATTGACGCGTGGCGAAGGTGAATCACGAACCGTCCCCCACTACTCCCATTACGCGCGAAAATCGAGAAGACGTAGTTAAAACAGAAGATTACGCTCGCCTAGTCAAATCAAAGTCAGAAAGTGGGACCCACTGCTCATCACGTCCCGTCAAAGCCCCTCACGCGGGCAACTGAAGTCATCATGTCGTCAGCACTGACGTCATCAATTCCAGCAGAAGAAATTTTTGACTACTTTATTCCTTGCTCGAGTCTTCGACTCAACCAAGCACTCGGGGGCAACTCCTAACAGGAGCACTGGCCGCGCACCCGAAAGAATTTTTATGCAAGTATACAAGCTTCACGGAAACCCTTCACTCGAATCAACGATTCGATTGTGGACTACGGGTTACTCCCATAGGGAGCGCTAGAAGCACATTCGACTGAAAAAAGCAACAAAAGACAACAAAAGTCGTAAAATGTTTTTAGTCCCTACTCGAGTCTACGACTCGAATAGGCACTCGGGGGCTACTCCCATAGGGAGCGCTGGTCATGCACCCTATGATTATTTTTCCTTGTACATTGTACTGTGTGTCGATAACATCCACACTCGAATGCTATGGTGACTCCACCTCATATTTTCCCTAAAAAGAGATTACATCTCCTAGGACACCCAAATCATCTCCGCGACGACAAAAATTCGGATGTCGCGCTTACAGCATGAAGATAAGACCTAAATAAGGCCTGGGAACGCATCTGCTGTGCACTACCAGAAATGTATCCGTACCTACAGGTGCGATGAACATGCCTTGACGGACGTGTCGAGTGCTCACATTTATACACTGGAATTTGACTCCTGTAAGACCTCCGCGGCCTGAGTCGAATTACGCCAGCACTTTTCTGAATTCGAGTCCGGGGACTCGAGTTTGAGTAGATTGCGTTGTTTTGCCCAAAGGCAGTTAACTGATACCGATACATTGGATAAATCAGGCAAGTATATCAACAATCCCTATGACACAAATAGAACACTTGAAAATATACTTAGTCATGCACTCGAAACACTTCATAACGTCTCTAGTCGAATCTATGAGTCCACTGGACACTCGGGGGCTACTAACATGGGCATACCCTTACTCGAGTTTGGCATATACGGTCCAGACATGGCAGAAGCCCGCGGCGTTGCCAAGGCCCAATTGAGGATTCAGGTGACTCATGGAGACTCCGATTGGTTGCAGCGCAAGATGAATCTTAAGATAGAAAGTTCAAATGGACGAACCCTAATCTGTAACCGACTCGACCTGCTACCTGAGACCTAGCCTATCTATATAAAGGCTAGGAGGGGGCGGCGAGGAGGACAATCACAACCCTAGTTTCCACAACCATCGCCAGATTGCATCTGTGCACTCCTATAACTTTCGACTCCCTCGATAATTCCAAGAGCAGACAAGCAGGAGTAGGGACCTCTACGAGGCCTCAACCTGGGTAAACCTTGCGTCCCTGTGTGCTTGTTTGCTAGCCGATTGATGCCTCCAGCGTTCCCTCCTTCTCCAAAACCTAAGTCCATAAAAATGGGCATTGATGAGTTAAACCCTCGTCACTAGGGTTCAGGAGAAGGCGCGTTCCCCTGTTCACCGACCCATTGCAACCTCACACGTCTCCACCCCGTGCTTCGCATCACTCTACTTCTGTCTCGCCGCCACAACCCCCACCTCGCCACCCCCTGCTCGTTGCTAGCATGCACGTTGCTGGAGGCACTGATGACTTCCAAGCGCGTGAGAAGCCCCCCTACCGCTGCCCGGGATGCCTTGCCCCATCGCCGAGACGCGTCTCCCCGCCGCTGCGCATCTCCCCCCGTCGGATCCTGGACCGCTGTGTTCACCCGCACTGTCAAGCATCCTCGCCTCACCGCCCACAGTCGGCGCGTGGACAACACGAGAGGTATCGACACCCGACGCGTGGTGAGTGCATATTTACATCATGTTTTACATTATTATTTTGTATTGTAGAAGTAGAATCTTGGTATTTTACGGTGCTCGCGCACACATTTTATGTCTATTTTCACCAGGATCAGGACAGATGATGGATCCAATGGATACGATTCTTGGAGCAGTTGTACTGTCGAGAAAAGGAGTCAAAACAACGCAAATCTCTTATTTGGGAAATATTAATAATACCAGAAGAAAACTAGAAGCGAACAAGGGAGGCAGAGAGTTCAACGACCAACTATACGACCGGAGCAACTTTTCCGGCCGTATAGTTGGCACTGCATACGCCTTGTTAAATAGTTTCACCCCGTGCAACTGGTTCTGGGAGACGACGTACATAACACCCAGAAATCGCGGAAACCTCACCTCCAGAAGGCATCTGGAGGGGGAACTCATCGCCAGGGATCCATCTTCAACTGCACAGATCCGGGAAGCTAAGGCATCAATCTTCATCATCCACCGCTGCATCATCACCATTCCATCCGTCCCATCCACATCTTGTCTAGATCTTGTTGTAATTCCCGTACTCGTTGTGGATTTATACAAGTACTATTCATCTATGATTATTCCCATTACCATTGCTATGATGTTGATTGCCTCCATGTCTGAGTAGATCTCTAGTTCTTGGGCAGATGGAGAAATCCTAGCATATGACTGAGATGAGAAAGAGATTATTATGTTATACATCATTATGTGTATGTGTTAATTTTCTTCATCCTGATGTTGGGAGTTGTGCACCTCCTTAACATTTGCCTCTTATGGGGACTCGATGAAGGTGATTGCTTGTTGGTAGACGGAGGGATGTGATGTCTACGCACTTCTATTCTTGTAGACAGTTGTTGGGCCTCCAAGTGCAGTGGTTTGTAGAACAGCAGCAAGTTTTCCCTTAAGTGGATCACCCAAGGTTTATCGAACTCAGGGAGCAAGTGGTCAAAGGTATTCTCTCTCAAGGAACCCTGCAATCAAGATACAAGAAGTCTCTTGTGTCCCCAACACACCCAATACACTTGTTAGGTGTATAGGTGCACTAGTTCAGCGAAGAGATAGTGAAATAAAAGTGGTATGGATATAAGACAATGGTACCAGAAAATAGCTTGATGACGTGGAAGAGACTAAAGGAAAACTAAAATAAAGATGGCAGCAAGCAAACATGTAATAGATCTAGTTGCAAACGGTGTTTCAATGCTTAGAAACAAGGCCTAGGGATCATACTTTCACTAGTGAACACTCTCATATAAATATCTTCTCTATATGATACCACTCTGAACTACTCTCCGGTTGGACACTCTATTCCATGGTAGGGCTATAACAGCACTCCTCAAAGTTCGCCTTTCCCCATCTAGATAACCCCACACTGTCACCTTGAGCACTAGATGGTTCAAACAAACACCACAATTTCATAAAGACATCCAACTCCAAATATAACTCATAACAAGTATTTGTAATCTCTAGCCTAAGTGCCACCATGGCGTGCACACTGTCAACTTCACACACATGGGGAGAGCAGAGATCTATTAAAGCACTTGAGTAGCAAGGTAGATCTATAGATTACAACCTCATGATCTCAATAAGATCATGCATAGAGAGAGATGAACACATAGCTACCGGTAGAACCCTTAGCCTTTATAGAGAACTACTCCCTCCTCATCATGGGAATCAGCAATGGTGATGGAGATGGTGGTGGAGATCGATAGAGATGGCTCCGGGGGCACTTCCCTATCCTGGCAGGGTGCCGGAGCAGAGACTTTCTGTCCCCCTAATCTCCCCTTCGGTGGCGGCGGTGCTGCAGAACTTTTCGTGGCTGGAGGCTTGACGATTTTGGGTTTTTGCATCGGGGGGCATCTTATAGGCGAAGAGGCAAGGTCGGTGGGCGGCCAGGGGACGCACACCATGCCCTAGCGCGGACTGGGTGGACCCGCGCCTAGGGGTGGTTTGGCCACCCTGTGGCCCCCCTTCGTCTCTCCTTCTGGCTCCGTGAATCTTCCGGGAAACTAACGACTTTGGCTTTTGTTCGGTCCAATTCCGAGAATATTCATTTTCTGACTTTCCTAGAACCAAAAACAGAAGAAAACAGGCAACTGGCACTGTGGCACTTGTTAATAGGTTAGTACAAGAAAGTGTATAGAAAGTACTCCAAAGTTGGAACAAAACACAAGAAAGTAGATAAAACCAAGCATGGAACATCAAAAATTATGGATACGTTAGCAACGTATCAACATCCCCAAGCTTAACTCCTCCTCGTCCTCGAGTAGGTAAGTGATAAAAAGAAAGAATAATTTTTGAGGTGACATGCACCATCATAAACTTGGTCAAAGTATTTGTAAAACATTGATAGCTGGGATCATAGTACTTCAATCATAACATGAAAGACAAAGTTCGAACAATAAGACATAGCAACTATGTTGCAACATGAAAATGCATAAACAAAAGATTCATGAATAACAATGCTTTGCAAGACGTTTGTTTGTTTCACATAAAGAAAACATAGCATAGTGGCATTCAGCTTGTCCCTCATAGAGTAGCAAACATAAATGCAAAGGACACCTTCAAAGTTTATAAGAGTTACTAGATACAAATAGTTTAAAACAAGCAATATCAAAGCTATGCATCAATCAACAAGTCTTGGGACAATGCACATAGAACTAAGAATGGCCACTATGCTCTCAAAGTAGGTGCATAAAGATAGAAGGTGGAGACTCAACAAAAAGGTACAAGAAAGGCCTTCATAGAAGGAAGTAGGGATTCAAGTTTCATAAAGAGCTTCCAAAAATTATGGTACTTTTTAGCTTTCAGCTCTCATTGCCCCTATCATAAGCATCTTGAAGGTGATTAAGGTTAAAGTGACACAACTAAGAGGATATGCTTGAGAAGTTATAAGCTAAAATCTCATGCCCCTTACTTACGAAGACCGAACCTCATGCTACTCAACTTTAGTCACAAGTAAGCTCTTGTCATTGTAAGTACATATGTATCATAGAGAACCACCAACGGGGTACCCCTTGCACATGATACAGGAGCTATCCCATAATCAAAATGACAAGGCAAGCAGACAATGAGCATCTCAGCGATCTTTTTATTTGCTATTTGCATAGGTTTTTATTGAGGATGCTTCATAGAGTGCTCATTATGGTTATGCTGCAAGTTTCCACCATGATTAGGCATGTCTTAGGCTAGCGGCCGAGGCGTTTCTCTAACACACATACAAACTCCATGATCTTACAAGTTCCCCTTTTATTTCACACCGCCGAGATCCATAAGCAAAAGAACATGATATCAACAGGGTACAAAGTACATGTGCAATGTTGAAAGCGTTCCCCATGATACATGGTTCTACTAACTTCAACTTATAAAGCGCAAGCATATACGCAACAAAGAAGGACACAATGGTTCAAGTTTATTAAATGCAAGAAAGTGAAGTGTGCCATCAAGTTCGTGTGAGCTTGAATCACTAATTTTCACATAACAAGTTTAATTTGGAAGGTAGACAAAAACATGAATATACTTGGAATAGCATATGCTAATAAGTAGGTATGGTGGACTCTTTGGAATAACTTGGTTTTAGGAGTTGGATGCATGAGTGGAACTCATACTTGGTTGCGGAGGCTAGCAAAAGACTGGGAGCGACCAACTAAGAGAGCAATAATGGCCATAATCATGCAGAGCGACAAAACATCATTGATCAAAGCATAAAGTGATACTACAAGTTGAAAACTAAAGGATCATAAAGGCTTATGGTGACTTGGGATAGTCATAACATGGTGTGAGCATGTGCCAAGTCAACCCAAATAAAGCATCAAAGGAGAATACCACCATACTATGCTTTAATATGCTAAAACAATGCATGATTCTTCCAAGGCACATTAATCAATATCAATTGTTTATAAAAATTCATTCTACAGCAAATAATACTAAGCATAAAGCCAAAACAATATCAAGAATGGCATGACAAAGCATAGGCCACAGTCAAAAACAAACTCTCTTTACCACTTAAGCATGAACTTTCCTACTCTTTTCCAATCCAAACCAAACTATTTGAAAACCAATGTATGAAAGAGGGGGTCCAACCAATTTATTAAGCAAACTAAGAAAACTAAGCAAACGAAAAACCAAAACTAAAACGAAAAAGAAGACGCTCCAAGAACAACACAACTATGCATGAAACAATAAAAATGAAGTGTTTGGAAGAAACCTGGGATTTTTATTGATGAAGAAGGGGATGCCTTGGGCATCCCCAAGCTTTGACGCTTGTACTTCTTGGATATTTCTTGGGGTGACATGTGTGGCATCCCCAAGATTGAGCTTTAGTCCATCCTTCATCTCATTACTCATTCCTTCCATACACCTGAAATTTTTCCTTTATACAAAACTTCACACAATCTCTATTAGCAACATTAGTGCACTCAAGATAATAAGTCTTTAGTTCAGTTTCAACACCAATAAAACTTCCATTAAAACACTAGCTACTGTAGCACTTCCCTCAAAAATCTCAATTCCCCAAAAGAACTCAAAAAGGAACCAACAAGAAGCAAATGCAAATAATGGCAGAAATCTGTCAAAACAGACCAGCAGGTAAATACGAATTTTTTCGAAAACCTTCTGTTGCTCAAATCAAAAAGCGTTGAACTAACGAAAGTTAGATAACAACCTGGGGCAGAAGCAAAAAAATTCACGCCTCAAAAGGACGTACAGTGATTTTACACGAATTTGTACGATGAAGCACATAAATCTGTTTTGGGACAACAATTTTCCCAATCATTACTTCTCTCTCATTAGAGGTTACTCTTGGCACAAAAACAAATAAAAGGATAATGAGCGGTTATTACTGAAGTAATAACTTCCAAGACTCATCTAAAACTTTTGGGTTATCTCCAAATAAGTACTTTTCTTTAACGCCTTTAAGTTAGACATGATAGTTTGAGAAGATGCTCACATAAGAAATATGAATTGAAGTAAAAGAGAGCATCAAGAAGCAAATTCAAAGCACATTTAAGTCTAACCCACTTCCTATGCATAGGAATCTTGTAAAGAAACAAGTCATGAAAGAACAAAGCAACAAGCATAGGAAAGCAAAACAAATGCAACTTCAAGACTTTCAACATAAAGAGGGGAAACTTAATATTATTGAGATGCATAAAACCATGTTTCCCTCCCTCATAATAACTTTCAGTAGCATCATGAATAAAATTAACAATATAACTATCACATTAAACATTCTTATCATGAGCCACATGCTTAAAAGAATTAATACTCTCCATATAAACATAGTCATTCTTATTAATTGTAGTGGGAGCAAAATCAACAAAATAGATATCATTATTATTCTCATCACCATAATCATCAAATATAGGAGGCATATTGTAATCATAATTAATTTTCTCCCCAATAGTAGGTGGACTAAAAATATCATATTCATCATTGTAATCATCATATATTGGAGGTTTGGTATCATCATAAGCAATAGAATAGCTATCTTCCAAAGCTGGGGAACTAAAAAGATCATTTTCATAAAAACTAGCTTCCCCAAGCTTAGACTTTTCCATAGCATCAAAAATAATGGTGTCCAAAGAATTCATACTAACAACATTGCTATTAGCATGCAAATAAAGTTCCATAGATTTTTTAATTTTCTCTTCAAACACTTCATGTCCTAACTCAAGATAAATACTATAAAATTCTCTAATTTTGTTGTTGTTTTCCATTAAGCCTAACTAGTGAAAACAAGAAACAAAAAGACAAAATTGCAGAATCTAAAGGAAATAACTTCGAGCACTCACACCAGAGGATGTGAGTACCTTTTACCTTACCTCCCCGGCAACGACGCCAGAAAATAGCTTAATGTCTATGCACTTCTATTCTTGCAGAAAATTGTTGGGCCTCCAAGTGTAGATGTTTGTAGAATAGCAGCAAGTTTTCCCTTAAGTGCATCACCCAAGGTTTATCGAACTTAGGGAGGAAGTGGTCAAAGGTATTCCCTCTCAAGCAACCCTGCAATCGAGATACAAGAAGTCTCTTGTGTCCCCAACACGCCCAATACACTTGTCAGGTGTATAGGTGCACTAGTTCAGCGAAGATATAGTGAAATACAAGTGGTATGGATATAAGACAACGGTACCATAAAATAGCTTGATGGCGTGGAAGAGACTAAAGGCAAACTGAAATAAAGATGGCAGCAAGCAAACATGTAATAGATCTAGTTGCAAACAGTGTTTCAATGCTTAGAAACAAGGCCTAGGGATCATACTTTCACTAGTGAACACTCTCATATAAATATCTTCTCTTTATGATACCACTCTGAACTACTCTCCGGTTGGACACTCTAATCCATGCTAGGGCTATAATAGCACTCCTCAAAGTTCGCCTTTCCCCATCTAGATAACCCCACACTGTCACCTTGAGCACTAGATGGTTCAAACAAACACCAGAATTTCATAAAGACATCCAACTCCAAATATAACTCATAACAAGTATTTGTAATCTCTAGCCTAAGTGCCACCATGGCGTGTACACTGTCAACTTCACACACATGGGGAGAGCAGAGATCTATTAAAGCACTTGAGTAGCAAGGTAGATCTATAGATTACAAGCTCATGATCTCAATAAGATCATGCATAGAGAGAGAGATGAACACATAGCTACTAGTAGAACCCTTAGCCTCGAGAGAGAACTACTCTCTCCTCATCATGGGAATCAGCAATGGTGATGGAGATGGTGGTGGCGATCGATGGAGATGGCTCCGGGGGCACTTCCCCGTCCCGGCAGGGTGCCAGAACAGAGACTTTCTGTCCCCCGAATCTCCCCTTCAATGGCGGCGGCGCTGTGGAACTTTTCGTGGCTGGAGGCTTGACGATTTTGGGTTTTTGCATCGGGAGGCATCTTATAGGCGAAGAGGCAAGGTCGGTGGGCGGCCAGAGGGCCTACACCATGCCTTGGCACGACCTGGGGGGACCCGTGCCTAGGGGTGGTTTGGCCACCCTGTGGCCCCCCTTCGTCTCTCCTTCTGGCTCCGTGAATCTTTCGGGAAAATAACGACTTTGGCTTTTGTCCGGTCCAATTCCGAGAATATTCATTTTCTGAATTTCCTGGAACCAAAAACAGCAAAAAAAAGGCAACTGGCACTGTGGCACTTGTTAATAGGTTAGTCCAAGAAAGTGTATAGAAAGTACTCCAAAGTTGGAACAAAACACAAGAAAGTAGATAAAACCAAGCATGGAACATCAAAAATTATGGATACGTTAGCAATGTATCAGGATGATAGCACTTACTGTGACTACAAAGCTATTGTCATTCTTTACGTACTAAATTGAGGAAATCAAGGAGAACTGATAAAGCCATGTCCATGCCATGGGAGAAATCCCATAATAGCATAGTAATTCGATTGATGTCGATTGCTGTCTGTTGTGGTTATGAGGATGATGTGTGCAGCGGTTGCTAGCTATTCGTCCATATATGGAGCTCCTCCCACATGCATACACATTATTAGAATATCCGTTATAATAATCTTGATTGCTTAGTCTAAATTGCTAGCAGTGTATCCACTATTCCCCGAGAACGTCTTTTCCCTATTGTAGTTCCAAAGTTCTATTACACACGCGATTCCTACTTTCTGTATTAAGTTTTTCTTTAGTTTAAATCACCTTGTTCAATCAAAAACCCAAAAACAACTCTACTTTACTTGCATCTTAAAGTTATTTCTTAAGTACTTCGTTTAGTTGTATTTGAAAGCATTTTAGTCTTTCGCCTACTGCTCCCTGTGGGATCGATATCTTTATTTCGAAACTAGCTACAAACGATCTGTGCACTTGCAGTCATCAACGCGCAGGTTGATGACCCACAAGTATAGGGGGTGTATCGCAGTATTTTCGAGGGAAGTGAAACCCAATTTATTGATTCGACACAAGGGGAGCCAAAGAATATTTATAAGCCTTAACAACTGAGTTGTCAATTCAGCTGCACCTGGAAACAATCTTGCTCAGAACAGTTTATCAGTAGCAACAGTTTTGTAGTAGGAATAGTAAAGTAACAGCAGTAGTAAAGCAAAGACAGTAGTAACAAAAGCAATAAATAGTGGGATTCGAGTGCGGTAGGCATAGGGATGGATGGACGGGCGTTGCATGGACAAGACAATTCACATAACAATCAGGACATAGGGCAATTGCAGATAAATAAGATAAAGCATCCAAGTACTGGACAATCCTAGGCATGTGTTCCATATATAGTCATACGTGCTCGCAATGAGAACTTGCACACCATCTTTTGTCCTGCCAGCCCGTTTGCAGCGGGGCCTCTAGGGAACTACTGGCAATTAAGGTGCTCCTTTTAATAGATCACCGGAGCAAAGCATTAACACTCCGTGAACACATGTGATCCTCACATCAAAGCCATTCCCTTCCGGTTATCCCGATTTCGGTCACTTCGGGGCCATAGGTTCCGGACAACAACGTGTGTATAGAACTTGCAGATAAGACCAAAAACAATACTATCATAATGAATCAATAACAAGTTCATATCTGAAATCATGGCACTCGGGCACTAGTGACAAGCATTAAGCACAGCAAGTCACAACAAAGTCATAAAGCACTAATAAAGGATACTAGGCACCATGCCATAACAATCTGATGCCATTACATGAACGATCTCATCCAATCCCTACCATCCCCATAGCCTACAGCAAGGGATTACTCACTCACAGATGGGGGAAACATGGATGGTCGATGGAGAAGCGATGGTGATGATGATGGCGATGATCTCCTCCAATTCCCCATCCCGGCACGGTGCCAGAACGGAGTTTCTGGTGCTGTTTCGTGGAATCTGGTGGTGGCGGCGGAGCAGAACTCCTTCTGGAAAAACGTCAAACCCCCCGAAGTTTTTAGGTCAGAAGGCTCCTTATAGGCGAAGAGAGAGGCCGAGGGGGTGCCTGGGGGGCCCACACCACCCCCTGGAGCGGCCTGACCTGGCCCGCACCAGCAGGTGGTGTGGCCACCCCTTGGCTTTTCTCCGTCTCGTATTCTGGCTCCTGGAGTCTTCGGATGAAATAGGATTTTTGGCATATTTTCCGGGATTTTTCCTGATAGTTGATGTTCTACACAAAAAGTAGACACCAAGGCAATTCTGCTGAAAACAGCGTCAGTCCGCATTAGTTGTATCCAAATCACACAAGTATAGAGGAGAAACAATAGCAAAAGTGTTCGGGAAAGTAGATACGTTTGGGACGTATCAACTCCCCCAAGCTTAGCTTATTGCTTGTCCTCAAGCAATTCAGTTGAAAACTGAGTGCGATAAAAGAACTTTCACGAACAGATTTGCTTCATAAGATGTAAATACTCTCAGCAATGCGATCAACTACTTAAACAGTTCATAATAAAGAGTATGCAACTGAGTCTACTTAATAGTCATTGCAAACTATGAAAAGATTCCAACTCAAGAATAATAAGTAGCATGAGGCACAAACATAAGCAACATTATAATGCTCATAGAAAGGTATGATAGAGTGGTATCTCGCTTGCCTTTGATTATGAATATCAAGGCACCTCTGAAGTTCAAGTGATGACTAGAAGTAAAGATATCAGGGATACAAGTATCAAAGTCATCACACAAATAATCAAGTAATGGAACAAACACAAAGAATGACAACTATGCTCTCAAGAAGGTTCTCAAAGATTAAATGGAGACTCAACAAGTAAAGAAAAAGGTTTTGAATAATTTTGAAAAGCTTCCAAATGTGAAAGTATGGTACTCATTAGCTTTGAGCTCTCATTGCCCCTATCATAAGCATCTTTAAATGGTTAAGGTTAAAGTGACACAACTAAGAGGATATGCTTGACAAGTTATAAATCGAAGTCTCATGCCCCTTACTTGCGAAGACCGATCCTCATGCTACTCAACTTCAGTCACAAGTAAGCTCTTGTCATTGTAAGTATATATGTATCATAGAGAACCGCCAACGGGGTACCCCTTGCACATGACACGGGAGCTATCCCATAATCAAAATAACAAGGCAAGCAGACAATGAGCATCTCGGCGATCTTCTTATTTACTATCATAGATTTTTATTGAGGATGCTTCATAGAATGCTCATTATGGTTATGCTGCAAGTTTCCACCATGATTAGGCATGGCTTAGGCTAGCGGCCTAGGCGTTTCTCTAACATACATATAAACTCCATGATCTTACAAGTTCCACTTTTATTTCACACCGCCGGGATCCATAAGCAAAAGAACATGATAGCAACTAGGTACAAAGTACCTATGAAGCGTTGAAAGCGGTCCCCATGATACATGGTTCTGCTAACTTCAACTCATAAAGCGCAAGCATATGCGCAACAAAGAAGGACGCAATGATTCAGGTTTATTAAGTGCAAGAAAATAAAGTGTGCCATCAAGTTCGTGAGGGCTTTACTAACTAACTTTCTCATAACAAGCAAACATTTTATTCGGAAGAAAACAAGGCATATTGAATATGCACGAAGGTAGCAAATGATGGTAATGGGTAGGTATGGTGGACACTTTGGAAATAATTGGTTTAGGGAGTTGGGAACTTGAGTAAAACATACTCAGTGAAAGTGAAGGCTAGCAATAGTAAGGGAGCGACAAACGAGAGAGCAATAGTTGTCATTATCATGCTTGCAACAAAACAGGACTACTCATGGCATGAAAGTGATTCAAGATCCTCAAGGCAAAATAATTCATCAAGGCTTAACTGATTATCACAGTCATGTGCATGCATGAGCATGTGCCAAGTCAATTCAAATGAAACATTCAGAGGAGGATACCGCGGTGTCATACCAATTTATGAATAGAGCAATGCAAGCAAACATTCATAAGACATGCTACAAACTATTAGCGAGATGGAGCTAATCATAAGAAAGCAAGAACTACTAAGCATCCAAAGATAACATACACCCTACTTGAACGGACTAAGCAAGCTCACAATGATGAGTATATGTACAAAATGAAAACAAATAGAGTTCGTTACCAGCCTCTTACCATGCCTCAAGTTGTCATTGATCCTCATTATTGCTCTTCACTTGTGTGGAATGAATAATAATATGAAACCAATATCCACTAAGGACTGCTGAACCCTGTAGCAAACTCACAAAACCAAAGAAGAATGACAAATATTTTTGGTGTTTTTGATTTTTAAACAAGAGCCAAAAGGGGAAACAAGCAAAGCAAAAAGAAGAAGCAAACCAAAGAGAAACAACATAAATATTTTTGGTCTTTTTGTGTTTTTAGAAAGCAAAAGCAAAGAAGAACGAAAACTAAAAAGAGAATGAAAACATGAATATACAAAGTACCGACGCAACATGATATGGAGATGAGTGCGGTGTCGGTGTACCTCCCCCCAAGCTTAGGCTTTTTGGCCTAAGTGGGTATCAATCCATGTACGGATAGGGGTTCCAAGCGGGCGGATCTTGGTAAGAATGGTCGTAGCTGGGCCCATGAGAAGAAGAAGAAGCTCCCCAATCATAAGCGAGCTGCTGATATGAAGACTCTCCCTCATTCGAGGGCTGGACCGAATCATCCGTAACCTCCCTTCTTGTGTCCTGCTCCTATTGGGAGAGCTCTCCAAAGTACGTGTCAAGCTCCTCCTCAGTGAGGGACCATCGTTCCCTGTTATCAAGGTTAAACAAAACAGGTGCAGGCAAAATAACAACATGCTCGGACTTGCTCTTTCTCCAACCAGCTTTGAGAAAGGTTATTTCATAAGATAACTCACTCATACTAGCCCACAAGGAAACAAATTTATGATGGATCATGGAATTAAGATCAAGCCTTTCTATGGGAAACTGTAGGTCTAGATGATGAGGCACTAAACCATGCAATGCTAGTAAACGAGAAGCAATGAGGCCTCCACAAATTCCACCTTTCTCACGGTTAGCAGCAAGACGGAAAGCTATCAAAGCACCTAAGTTGTAAGACCTATCTCGTTTAAGAGCAGCAGAGATAAATGCTAGATCAAACAAAGATAACTTATTGGCAGTTTTCCTAGCAAGAGCACACTTGGCAATAAAGTAGGCAAAGTAGCGAATGGAGGGAAAATGAATGTTACGGATTTTTCCACTCTCCTTCGAGAAGCTACTCCCTTGGAAAATTTCTACGTATAAATCCATGAGTGGTTCAGGTCTCTCCTTAATCTTTCTACATGATCCCCATTGAGGTACCTTAATAGCTGCACAAAAATCATCAAGAGAAAGGTCGACAGCTATATTGTAAATTTTGTAATGGACCATGGGGTTAGGCAAAGAGTGACTAAATAGGAAGTCCTGCACCACAGACATGGTTAGCTTCACAAATTGACAAGGTTCATCTTCCAAAAAGTGTTCTAACCCTACATTAGAAACCAAAGTGTGGAAATCTTGTAGAATTCCTGCAGCTCTCATGAACTCAGAGCATGGATAAATGGAAGGAAAAACTTCCTCCTCCCGGTGGACCTTCATGACCTCAGGCAACCAAAGCTCATGTTGGTTTAGGTGGTGTTCACTCATCTTCTATTCTGAAATTTAAACACCTATTAAACAAGTGATTGCAAAGTAAATATAATGAAGGATTCTACTCATAGGGACTTGCAAGAGGCTTAAACATGCATCAAAACTATATCTCTAAGCATCAAACAAGCTTACAAGCTCTCATAACCAGTCACCTACAGCAGCAAAATACTCAATATATAATCCACTAAACACAATCTACTTAGACAAGGGGAGGAGTCACATACCAGGGAACAAATGCTCCAAATTTCAGCAAGAAAGATGGGCTGAGCAAGGAGATCGAAAAAATCAAGAGCAAGCACAGCAAGAACGTGATTTTGAGCTATGAACTGGATCTTACTCGGGAGAGAGAAGAAAGGGGCAGGCGAGAGAGTTAGTGGGGGCCAAGGGTGGCCCACACCAGGGCATGGTGCCACCCAAGGCTGGCCGCGCCACCATATGGTGTGCCTGCCTGGTGGGCCCCCCTGGTACCTCCCAGGTACTCCTCTGCCCCTTTTTTCATGTAAAATTTAATATGAATTTTCTAGAATTTTTCGAGACACTTTATTTTTGGGCATTTTTTAGAAATAGAAGAATGATTTTTTGATAGATAGATTTTTTTCTTTTGGAAACATGATGCACGGACAAAACAAGGCTAGAACTACAGAAGTTCTAACATGCAAGCAACTAACAATAAAAAGAAAAATGAAAGCAAAAACTAAAATGCAAAGGATAGAAATAAACGGAGGTAATCATAATGAAAACATTGTTTTGTTCAATGGAATCCTTTTGTTAACAAGGTTGATCAAGTCTTGCTACCAAAACAATTGCATATGAGACAAAACTTTCTACTCCACTAATGATTATGTTACCTCAACCTTGATAGCAATGGTCCCAATCATAATAGTTTCAAATTTTTCTCTTGGTATGGGACAATATATTTCTCCAACTTGAATGCCTTCAACATGTTCAATTGAATTCAATCCATAAGTCCTTTCAATCTTCTTGGGGAAATAGACAGTATGTTCCTTGTCATTAACATTGAAGGTCACCTTTCCTTGATTACAATTAATAACAGCTCCTACAGTATTAAGAAAAGGTCTCCCAAGAATAATAGACATATTATCATCTTCGGGCATTTCAAGCACAACAAAATCAGTTAATATCAAGCAATTGTGAGCCACCTGAATAGGTACATCCTCACATATACCCACAGGAATAGTGGTAGATTTATCAGCCATTTGCAAATATATATCAGTTGGTATTAATTTTTCAAGTTGAAGCCTCTTATAGAGAGAGAAAGGCATAACACTAACTCCAGCTCCCAAATCACACAAAGCAGTTCTAACATAACTGTTCTTAATAGATCAAGAGATAGTTGGAATCCCTGGGTCTCCAAGTTTCTTAGGAACCTTACCATTGAAGGAATAATTCACAAGCAAAGTAGAAATTTCTTCATTAGGGATCTTCCTTTTATTCGAGACAATGTCCTTCATATACTTTGAGTAAGGAGGCAATTTAATAGCATCAGTCAAAGGAATTTGCAAGAATAAAGGCTTCATCCACTCACAAAGCTTATTATAGTGTTCATCTTCCTTTGACTTGTGTTTCTTATCAGGGAAAGGCATAGGTTTTTGGACCCAAGGTTCTCTTTCACTACCATGTTTCTTAGCAATAAAATCTTCTTTGGTGTATTTAGTATTCTTAGTGTGGTTTTCAGGTTCTTCTTCAACTTTTTCTTCATTAGGAACAACATTTTCTTCATTACCACTTTCAGTTTCAGCATCAGAGATAGATATACTATTAGGATCTATAGCAGGTTCAGAGGGTTCTACAACAGTTTTATGTTTCTTTTTCCTTTTCTTACGAGTAGAACCACTATTTTCAGCTTGTTGAGAATCTTGCTCAATTATTTTGGGATGCCCCTCAGGATATAGAGGATCCTGGGTAGCAGCACCACTTCTAGTTCTAATTTCATAAGCATGTTTTTCTTTAGCAACATTAACTAGCAAGTCGTTTTGCACTTTAATGAGTTGATCTATTTGAGTTTGAACCATTTGAAAGTGTTTAACAATCATTTTAACATCATTAGAGGTTCTTTCCACAATATCTTTCAACTCAACAATAGCTCTAGTGTTTTCCATTAGATGATTTTTCACCCTTTTATTAAAGTTATCTTGCTTAACAATAAAGATATCAAATTCTTCTAAGCATTGATCAGGAGGTTTAGAGTAAGGGATATCACCTTCATCAAAGTGTTGGAGAGAGTGTACCTCAATAGTGGATGAGTAGGGAATAGGCTTACATAATTCTTCTATAGGAGGTAAATTCTTGACATCTGCAGCTTTAATTCCCTTCTCCTTAAGACCTTAGCTTCCTTCATCACTTCATCATTTAATTCAATAACTCCCCTCTTCTTTGATGTTGGAATAAGCACCGGAATAGTAGGTTCAGGTACAATTACTTCAGGTATAGCTTGTTTAGGAGGACTCCAATCTTCATAATTCTTACTTATTTTAGCCATTAATTCCTCAACTTCCTTAGGAGTCCTATTCCTGAAAACACAATCAGCACAACTATCTATGTATGTCCTAGATCCCTCTGTTAGTCCATTATAAAATATATCAAGAAGCTCATTCTTAGGTAATGGACTTCCAGCCTGTGCATGAATCAAAGCACAACACCTTGCCCAAGATTCAGGCAATAGCTCTTTTTCTACCTGTTTAAAATCAAAAAGTTCCTGCAAAATAGCATGTCTAGCACTAGGAGGAAAATATTTCCGCAGGAAAGTACTAATCAAGCACTTAGGGCTATCAATAGATCCAGGAGGTAAATTACTAAACCAAGTTTTAGCTTCTCCTTTCAATGAAAAGGGAAAAATCTTAGCAACAAAGTAAGTACGCATCTTAATATCATCAGAAAACAAGCCACTCATGGTAGAAAGTTCATTCATATGTGCTACCGCACTTTCATTCTTAATCCCACAAAAAGGTTCTTTCTCGACAATAGCTATGTAAGATAGATCGAGAGAGAAATCATAATCTTCATCTATAATGTTTATGGGAGAAGCAGCAAACTTAGAAGCAGGAGATAATTTGGGTCTAATAGTACGCCTCTCAAGGAGACTCTTAGCAGCACTCCTATCATGGGTGTTTTTACATTCTTTAATAAATTCATCAGTCATCTCAACATAACCATCTTCAATATCATAACTCTCACTAGACTCAGGTGAACTAACATGTGTAGTAGTGTCTTCATTAGGAGTTTTAGTATTTCCAGCTATAGTTCTAGCAATCGTAGCATCTAGGAAAGGACCTAATGAACCACTCCTATCAAGCACAGTAGAAGCAACATCATAAGTATCAGAAGTTTCAGATTCAGCAGTAGTAGCAATGTGTGTCGCATGTGTGTGTGGTGGTGTAACGAGCTTACTCATAACCGATGGTGAATCAAGAGCAACAGAGGTGTTCAGAACCGTACCTCTTCTTGTAGTGGATGGTAAAATAGGAACCTTGCCATCATGAGAGTTACCCATGATGGATGGATAGCAGTGAACAATAGAGAATCCAAGTGAACTTGATAAATAAAGCTATGCTCCCCGGCAACGGCGCCAGAAAATAGTCTTGATGACCCACATGTATAGGGGGTGTATTGCAGTATTTTCGAGGGAAATGAAACCCAATTTATTGATTCGACACAAGGGGAGCCAAAGAATATTTATAAGCCTTAACAACTGAGTTGTCAATTCAGCTGCACCTGGACACAATCTTGCTCACAGCAGTTTATCAGTAGCAACAGTTTTGTAGTAGGAATAGTAAAGTAACAGCAGTAGCAAAGCAAAGACAGTAGTAACAAAAGCAGTAAACAGTGGGATTCGAGTGCGGTAGGCATAGGGATGGATGGACAGGCGTTGCATGGACAAGACAATTCACATAACAATCAGAACATAGGGAAATTGCAGATAAAAATAAGATAAAGCATCCAAGTACTGGACAATCCTAGGCATATGTTCCATATATAGTCATACGTGCTCGCAATGAGAACTTGCACAACATCTTTTGTCCTGCCAGCCCGTTTGTAGCAGGGCCTCTAGGGAACTACTGGCAATTAAGGTGCTCCTTTTAATAGAGCACCGGAGCAAACATTAACACTCCGTGAACACATGTGATCCTCACATCAAAGCCATTCCCTTCCGGTTATCCCGATTTCTGTCACTTCGGGGCCATAGGTTCCGGACAACAACGTGTGTATACAACTTGCAGATAAGACCAAAAACAATACTATCATAATGAATCAATAACAAGTTCAGATCTGAAATCATGGCACTCGGGCCCTAGTGACAAGCATTAAGCACAGCAAGTCGCAACAAAGTCATAAAGCACTAATAAAAGATACTAGGCACCATGCCCTAACAATCTAATGCCATTACATGAACGATCTCATCCAATCCCTACCATCCCCATAGCCTACAACGGGGGATTACTCACTCATAGATGGGGGAAACATGGATGGTCGATGGAGAAGCGATGGTGATGATGATGGCGATGATCTCCTCCAATTCCCTGTCCCGGCAGGGTGCCAGAACGGAGTTTCTGGTACTGTTTCGTGGAATCTGGTGGTGGCGGCGGAGCGGAACTCCTTCTAGAAAAACGTCGACCCCCCCGAAGTTTTTAGGTCAGAAGGCTCCTTATAGGTGAAGAGAGAGGCCGAGGGGGTGCCTGGGGGGCCCACACCACCCCCTGGCGCAGCCTGGCCTAGCCCACCCTAGCAGGTGGTGTGGCCACCCCTGGCTCTTCTCCGTCTCGTATTCTGGCTCCTGGAGTCTTCGGGTGAAATAGGATTTTTGGCATATTTTCTGGGATTTTTCCTGATAGTTGATTTTCTGCACAAAAAGTAGACACCAAGGCAATTCTGATGAAAACAACATCAGTCCGCATTAGTTGTATCCAAATCACACAAGTATAGAGGAGAAACAATAGCAAAAGTGTTCGGGAAAGTAGATACGTTTTGGACATATCACAGGTCACCACCCCACGGCCGGTCAGCTGTAGCGCGTAGGCCATCCTGGTCCCCTCCTTGGCAGCTACGGCGGGAGTCAGGCCCCACTAGGGATACCGCGGCCTGGCCGCCCTCACCGGAGGCGTGCCAGCAGAAGGCACAACTCCGCCAGCAGGCGCTGACCTTGTGCAGCAACCTCCAGGAGAGGCGGGTGGAGGCCTCATGGGCTGACTCTGCTTTGTGGAAGGATGGCTCACACGCATGGCCCATAATCCAGTAGGCTAGGCTTTGTCAGCAGGCGTGAGCCCATTAGTGGCGCAGAAGAAGAAAAAACCTAAGAAGAAGAAGCCTTCAGCGGCGAAGCCGGGCGCCATGGGAGTTGTCCCGTGAGAGACCCCCTCCACCCTTGGGGGCATTCTCCCGCCCCTAACCGGGCCCCATGGCCGGGAATGCTTGGAGTATTATGGCCACACGATGGATGGGGCTTATACTACATTGAAATGGGGGAGTCAAGATGATCGTTCCTGAGACTTTAGCGATGGTGTCTATTTTGGAGCAGGACTAGCCACTTCAGATCGAGGTTATAGAGGATCTTATTCACTAGGAGCTCTGTGAGGTGCTACCGGGTCACGAGTGGCTAATGAGGAGGGCCTCGGCCATAGAGTTTGTAATGTCGGTCCCCTCGATGGCGATCCTGTGCATGTGCGCCTACAGATCCTTGTTCACCCTACCGATCCACCATCTTCGGCCGATCAGGGGGCCTCTGCCACTCTTGCTAAGGTATAGGTCAGGCTATTTGGAGTTCCTGCGGAGGCAAGGAAGCTAGAGATCATGGCCCTCATTTCTCAGACTGTGGTGAAGTTCCAGGAGGTGGACCACCGCTCCCTCGTGGAGCATGGGGCGATTCGGCTGTGGATTCTTTGCCCGGACACGTCTATGTTCCTGGTGATGATTCTGCACTTCTTCTTCATCTGCATGGGCAGGGAGTTGGTGTTGGAGCTGGAGACCTCGATCGAGCCCTCTAGGGCGGGCTCGCTGTCCCCCACCCCGCCCCTAGCATGTGAGTCTGTGACCCTTGGGTGGGGCGGGGGCCTCTAAGGATGAGTCGTCGGGGTACGAGTCTGGTAATGCAGACAAGTTCCCGATGACCGAGGCGCCCTCTCCCCCCACCTCAGCCGGCCCAGGGAGCGGGTGGCACCCTAGGGCACACGTCGGCTGCATCGGGGCCCTTCTTCCCGGAGTGGAGGCCTTTGTCCTGGAGTGCCCCCGCCAACCTGGCCCCAGTTGATCATCCTCGTTGCTTCCGCCCTGACCCTGTGGTGCCTCTTGCCTTCAACATCGCTCAGTACGACACCAACTTCGATAAGGGCTCGTCTCTGATAGGTCACGTGCTAGCTGGGGGGGAGGCCACGACAGATCTTTCTCCTCCTCATCCTTCATCTCTAGAGGATACCTCAGGGAGCGTGGGGATGGAAGTGTTCTCCCAAACCATCCCGTGTTCCCTGGGCCTGGTGTGCTACTATCTAGCTCCCGACACGCTATACCCCATTGCGGCAAGGTCAGACATGATCATCATCGACACTACCATACCTGGCCCCAAGGTGCATCACACTCAGGCTCCACGCCAGCCCCCGGTCCTCGTCCCTGTCCCAGCATAGTGAGCACATTGCTGGTGCCAGGGCTAGGGGAAGGGTCCAGAGCCGACGGTGGTCGAGCGTGCTACCTAGCGCTTGACTGCTTGGGATGAGTACTTAGGTACTTCTCATACCCCTCCTCACCCTACCTCTAGTACTTGTGGTTATTTTGGTACAGGTTCTCGGTACTGTCTCAGGTTCCCTTAGAACACTTGGGTCATGTTGCGTCTAATTGTGGGATTGTCTTCCACGGAGAGAAAGGTCCCTAGCTTCAGCAGATTGTGGCCATTAAGATTATGGAGGTGTACGGGCCCTAGTGCTGGCAGGACCTAGGGCTTCCGCCCTCAGGTCTAGCTTGGCCCTTCCTCCCAGGCCTAATGGTGGCAAGGCACCCAAGAGGACTCCCCTGGCGGGGAGGCCTCCCAAGCATTATGCTTGTCCCCCCCTTAGGATGGGCCCGCTCGGACCTAGTAAGGGCACCCCACCCGAAGTGATTCTCCTTATGGACATTCTCAGAGAAATCCGAGCGTTCATTTGGGACATCCGGGGCTTCAGACAGGACGGCCGCTGTTGACAGATCAAGGAGTATTTGCGACAAGAGGATGCGGACATTATGGGCCTTCATAAGACGATTCGCCAGGACTTTTCCATGGCAGAACTAGAGGGGCTATCCTGCGATAGGTTTAGCTGGACCTGGCTGCCGGCCATCGACCACTCGGGTGGGATCCTCCTTGGGGCCAAGGAGGAGACCTTCGCGGTAGAGGATATGGAACACGGGGAGTTCTTTGTGAGCACGGTGCTCACCCATAGACGATCACGCCTCAACTAGGAGGTGATCATTGTCTATGGCCTGCGGCCCATAGGAGGTCCCCGGAGTTTTTGCTTGAACTCAAGTCTAAGGTGGAGCACATGGTTATCCATGTCATTGTGGATGGGGACTTTAACCTCATTCGCTACATCGAGGACAAGAGCTCAGCAAACGTGGACCCTATTAGGATGCGGAAATTCAATGACTACATCGCCAACCTCGCCCTGACAAAGATATCGTGGGTGGGGAATTGATATACATGGACTAACAAGCAACTGGATCTGATTTGTAGCATCCTCGACCAGGTCTTTGTCTCGGTGGATTGGGAACTAGCATACCCCCTGTGTTCCATTTGTGCAGTCACCAGGGTGGGTTCGGATCACACCCCCTCCTCTCGACGGGAAGAGGTAACCCGCCTCGACTACACCGCTTCCACGTCGAGACATTTTGGTTGTTCTAGTCTAGTTCCGTGGATGCGGTTCAGGACAGGTAGGTGGTGGCTGTGGAAACACCACCCCATGTATACTATGTTGTGGATATTTGGCATCACTGTGCTAAATCTATGCACTAGTTCATGCGGGGTTGGAGGCAAATCTAGGGCAATGTGCCGGGGTTAGAAAGAGTCCCTCTTGCAGGAGATCCACGCTCTAGATCTATGATGTCTACGCACTTCTATTCTTGTAGACAGTTGTTGGTCCTCCAAGTGTAGAGCTTTGTAGAACAGCAGCAAGTTTTCCCTTAAGCGGATCACCCAAGGTTTATCGAACTCAGGGAGGAAGTGGTCAAAGGTATCCCCTCTCAAACAACCCTGTAATCAAGATACAAGAAGTCTCTTGTGTCCCCAACACACCCAATACACTTGTCAGGTGTATAGGTGCACTAGTTCGGCGAAGAGATAGTGAAATACAAGTGGTATAGATAATTATAAGTGGTAACGGTGATAGAAAATAGCTTGATGGCGTGGAAAAGACTAAAGTAAAACTGAAATAAAGATAGAAGCAAGCAAACATGTAATAGATCTAATAGCAAACGGTGTTTCAGTGCTTAGAAACAAGGCCTAGGGATCATACTTTCACTAGTGAACACTCTCATATAAATATATTCTTCTTTAAGATACTACGCTGAACTACTCTCCGGTTGGACACTCTAATCCATGGTAGGGCTATAATAGCACACCTCAAAGTAAGCCTTTCCCATCTAGATAACCCCACACTGTCACCTTGAGCACTAGATGGTTCAAACAAACACCAAAATTTCATAAAGACATCCAACTCCAAATATAACTCATAGCAAGAATTTGAAATCTCTAGCGTAAGTGCCACCATGGTGTGCACACTATCAACTTCACACACATGGGGAGAGCAGAGATCTATTAAAGAACTTGAGTAGCAAGGTAGGTCTATAGATTACAATCTCATGATCTCAATAAGATCATGCGTATATATAGAGAGAGATGAACACATAGCTACCGGTAGAACCCTTAGCCTCGAGAGAGAACTACTCCCTCCTCATCATGGGAATCAGCAATGGTGATGGATATGGCAGTGGAGATCGATGGAGATGGCTCCGAGGGCACTTCCCTGTCCCGGCAGGGTGCCGGAACAGAGACTTCCTGTCCCCGAATCTCTCCTATGGTGGCGGTGGCGCTGTGGAACTTATCATGGATTTCTGATTGATGACCTAGGGTTTTTGCCTCGGGGGAGATATATAGGTGAAAGAGGCACGGTCGATGGCCGGCCAGGGGGACCACACCATGCCCTGGCGTGGCCAAGGGGGACCCGTGCCTAGGGGTGGTGTGGCCACCCTGTGGCCCCTCTCCGTCTCTCCTTCTAGCTCCGTGAGTCTTCCACGGAAAATATCGACTTTGGCTTTTGTCCGGTCCAATTCCGAGAATATTGATTTTCTGACTTTCCTGGAACCAAAAACAGCAGAAAACAGGCAACTGGCACTGTGGCTCTTGTTAATAGGTTAGTCCAAGAAATCATATGAAAAGTACTCCAAAGTATGGACAAAACACAAGAAAGTAGATAAAACCAAGCATGGAACATCAAAAATTATAGATACATTTGCAATGTATCAATTTACAAGTGGATAGCATGGGGCTTTCGGCTGAGGCGGGTCCCATAGATACTCCCTAGAGACTTCCATTATGGAGATCGATAAAGCAGAGGAGGCATTATGGTGCTAGAGGAGCCGCCAGAAATGGACTCTCTATAGGGAATCGAACGTGGCCTACTTCCATGCCATTGCGAATGGCAGGAGAAGTAAGTGCTCGATTCCCTGCCTCTGGGAGGAGAACATCCTGCTAGAAGACTAGAAGGAGATATCCTCCCATATTTACGCCTTCTACAAGGATTTGTTCATGGCTGCACCACTCTCGGGCTTATAGCTTGCACCAAACATCTAGGGCGATGGGGCCATGGGGACCTTGACAGAGAACGCATAGCTTACACTCCCATTCCTCCCATCTGAGGTGGCCGCCGCCATCCGGGCCATGAAGGCTAGCTCGGTCCCTAGGCCGGATGGGCTCCCGGTCATCTTCTTTGAGATGTTCTGGGATCATCTGCAGGCGGTTATCATGCGCATGTTCCAGGAATTCTACTAGGACTCTCGTGATGTCTAGGCTGAATTTTAGCATGATTACCATGATCCCCAAAGTAGTGGGGGCCACATATATCCGCCAATTTAGGCCCATCACCATGATCAATGTCGTTCAACACATTTTTGACAAGGTTCGTGCTCTTAGGATTTCCCCGGTTATGGAACGACTGACCCACCCTCTACAGTATGGCTTCCTTAAGGGACACCTGATTCATGACGGGGTCCTTACCCTCCATGAAGTTAATCATGAGGTCAAGGTACATCATCAGAAAGGGGTGATCCTCAAGTAGATTTCCTGAAGGAGTATGACAGGTTAGATTGGGAGTTCCTTAGACAGGTCCTCCAAAGGAGAGGATTGGACGATGGGTGATTAGATGGATTATATAGTTCATCATAAGTGGTTCCACTGCTATTAATGTCAACAGGGAGGTGGGTCCCTACTTCAGGCCCTCCTTTGGGGATCAATAAGGGGACATGATCTCTCCCTTGCTTTTTAACTTAGTAGTGGATGCCCTTGCAAAGATTTTGGATAGGTCCGAAAACTCCAACCACATCTCGGGTGTGGTAGGGCATCTAATCCCAGGAGGAGGGGTCACCCACCTCCAGTATGCGGATACCATGATCATGGTTCATATCATTAACCTAAAGTTCCTGTTCCTATGCTTTGAATCCATGTTAGGACTCAAAATCAACTTCAACAAGAGCGAGGTCATGATCTTGGGCTTCTTATACGAGGAGAGACATCACATTGCCGATAGCCTCAATTGCATACTTGTGGATTTCCCTATCACGTATCTGGGGATGCCCATTAGAGATACAAGGGTGTTGATTAAGGATTTGGCTCCCCTGGTCACGCAAGTCCGCTCTAAGACTAAACCCTGGTGAGCGAGACTTACGATGAAAGGGAGTAAGAGAATCCTGATCAATTATTGTCTCTCTAGTTTCACCATGTATTAGATGGGGCTATATCTCCTACCTGAAGGAACCCACGCGGACTTCGCTAAATAGTTGTCCAGGTTCTTTTGGGTGGCGAGAGATGTCCAACAAAAGTATCATATCATGAAATGGGAAGATCTCTGTGCCCCCAAGATCCCTGGGGGCTTAGGGGTACTAGACTCCCGCCACTTTAATGTGGCCCTCATGCTCAAATGGGCGTGGCGCATTTTGTAGGACGAGGGAGGATTGTGGTTACAGCTCATTAAGGCTAAATACTTATGGGGCAGACCCCTGTTGGCCTGTGAGCGTACGGAGGGCTCCTAATTATAGCGAGCCATCCAAGACATTTAGCATTAGATCATGAAAGGATCACTCTTCGATGTAGGTAATGGTCGGGAGACCCTCTTCTGGTTGGAAGCTTGGCTTCAGGGGACTCCTCTATCGCAGGAGTTCCCTACTCTTTTCGCCATCTGCATAAATCCTATAATGTTAGTGGATGAGGCGGAGCAAGGGGCAACTGGAACATCCCGTTCTGGAGGACCTTTAGCGATGCCGAAGCGACCGACTTCGGGAGTTTGCGAGGCGCCCTTCCTCCATCCCTCTCCTCTAGGAGGGACAGCGTTTCGTGGCACCAGTCTCCTTCAGGAGCTTTTTCGGTTAGTTCAATAGGACCCTGTTACAGGGTCCGCAGCTTCTGTGGACGTCCGATCTTTGGAAAGCACCTATACCCCTGAGTCTGAGGATTTTCCTATGGCAGTTTCTATGGGATCGCCTCCCCTCAGGGGTAGAGGTGGCAAAACAGAATGGCCCTAGCGATGGGTTGTGTCCATTATGTGGGACGCTGGAGACTTGTGCTCACATAATGTTTATGTGTCCTGCCGCTCAGTTTCTGTGAAGCTTTATCCGGGAAGCCCTGGGCCCTGCCTAGTAGGCCCAGGATCTCGGTGAGTTCCTAGAGACGAAGGCAAACTGGCCAGGAGGCAGGCTCCACCTCTTCTGGCTAGTGTTTATGGCCCTAACCTGGACCCTTTTGAAATATTCATAATAAAATGGTGATAGAGAATATTTTCCCACGATGGGCGTCTGACTCTGTTTTTGCTTTTCTGGCTTACCTCAAGCAGTGGTACTCACTATCTAAGCAGCACCTTGATGGATCCCTTCTAGCGTTGAGAGTGTCGACGCGGTGCTTCGCGGTTGCTTCGCGGTTGCTGTTCTTGAGGAGCAGCTCTAGAGGCTGTTCTCTCATGCCTCTTTTTTTTGTTTTCTCTTTGGGTTTTACTGTGTTGTGGCCCCAGTGACCCTGGACTGACTATTTTCTTTTCTCTGGGTACTTTGGTGTCCGTGGTACTGTTGAACCTTTTACTCGTGTGTGACTTTATTTATAAAGCGGGAAAGAACCCTGATTGGAGAGAATATTTGCATAACAAGCCTTATTCATTCCTTCGTAGAGTTTTGTGTTACGTCTTCTTTTGGTCCATTTTGTAGACATGGCTTCAGCTGCTAGTTGCCAATTCTCTCTTGGTTTTTTTCGGGTGAAAAGAGGTTTTATATTCAGATATGATAGAGTTTTTTTGAGTAACTACGGTTGCTCTCTGTTCATTATTAGAAGGGAAAATTACATGAATATGGAATCCTTCAGGTGGCTATAATAGCCACACCCGACGACCGATTGGCTGGTTAACAGAGCTGCGAGCAGGGAGATGCGCCTCGCCATTTGAACTCCTATATTCATGTTTAGAGTGTTGGAATCCCGAGGATGGCAGAGGTACACGCGGGAGACGTAGAAGGGGCGCCGTGATGCAGGAAGTTGAGGGAGACTTGTTGATGTGGCAAACGGAAACACCGCCTCCTCAAAGAACACATGACACGAGATGATGATGCAGCATGTTACACTACGGAGAAGGCAAAGCGCCGAGGACCAATCTCTACACCAACGGCAAAGAGTCAGGACTGTCGGAAAAGGTGGATGGGCGGGGCAGCCGAGCGACGCGGCCGTCGGTGCAGCTTTGCCATCGTCGTAGGCCAGGCATCACTGACGGACACCATAGGCGTAGGCCAGGTAGCGCCGATGGACACCGTCGGTGTAGAATGGACATTGGTGTAGGCCCAGACAGGCTTGACGGTTGCTGTCGGCATACATAAGCCCCTCAACATAGAACGACTCGTAGCCCAGGTTACTGGCCCGTCTGACAGCCGCATGACAACGTTAGGGCATGGGTGCTGCGCTGATGACAATTTCGTCGGCCTAGCTAGGGCACGATGGTCGGTCTAGCTAGGGCACGGGGCTATGCCGTCGGCCTAGCTCTCCAAAAAAATCCTTTTTTTTCAAAGAATCAAATTTATATAGTTGATTTATTTATTTCCCTCTATAATTTTAACGTAGATATAATTTATAAATAAATTGGAGATTGTACCTCCGAATTTCGATATCCTGTCACCCACATAGAATAACTACGCGAATCTTCTAGAACCCGATGCTAACATAAATGTAAAATAAAAACAATAAAATACACATATAATATAGAACTACAATATAAATATTAAAGCGATTTCTATTTTCGTGCCCCTGGTTCGTTAGTTGTACTCAGTTTTCCTCCAGCCGCTTAGTTTTTCCTCACTTTTCCCCTCTCTCCATTTTGAAACCCTCACATGCGCTCAGACAGGGGATGCCGTCAGGTCAAAGGCTTGACCATTACGTGCTGACAGGTGGGACCGTGTTGGGCGGATCCTGCGTTGAGCATTACGTTACGTCACCTCGACCGTTACATGCTAACGGGTGGGGTCAGGATATACGGTGGACTAGCCATCCGTCTCTCACTGACTTGTGGGCTCTGTTTTTCCTGATTGTGTGGCCGGTGCAACCAATGACAAATGGGGCTGTTCTGTGGGGCCGTCGAAGCCAATGAACGATGGGGCCGCTATGTGGGGCCGTTCTGTGGGGCCGATGTAGCCAATGACCGATGGGGCCGTCATATGGGGCTGGAGGGGGATTTGCATATTTGCCACCTTTTACTTTGCAACTTGCATATTTTCCATTTTGTGTCACACTGACATGTGGTGGTCATGTGGAAAATATGCAAATTTCAAAGAAAAAGTTTTGCGGATATGTAAAATTGGCAAATATGAAATAATTGACAGGTGGGGTCGTGTATGACACGTCGGCTTTCTCTCTCTCATCCGCTCCTAGCCCCAACCCTGAGTAGCTCCTATCCCACCGGCGGAAAAAGCAGCCATCATTAGCGCGTCGGCGTGTCGTCGGATCTGTCCTACGGCGGTATCAGACGGACTGTCGTGCTGCACCTCAACCATGGCTCCAGCACCTGTTTCACCTGCACGCATTGTATGTTGAGGAAGTACCGACCCCAGGCAGGTCTGCCGCCCACGACGACCGGGATTTGGTTCCGCCGCCATAGCTCGACGAACAGTTGCATCAATTGCTAGTAGTGCTTGCTAAGACCTCTGCTCTTGCTCCGCCCATCCTAATCGATTTGGTTCCGGTAATTTCCTCAATATTGTAGGTGCAAATTAGGCCTCAATGTCTGGTCATAGCGGGTACACCGGCGAGGGTGGGGAACCGATCATGTCGTGGGCACATTCTCCTTATCCTACCACGTCGGAAGTACATGTAGCTCCTTCTCTTAGTACTACCGTTGAATTTGAAGTGCTGACATGGCCTGTCAGACTGATTCCAATTTGGTTTGTTTTGGGATTGTTATAGTGTGCTATGCAAGACGATGATCCATGGTACATTGCATACCAATATGAATCAACTCGGTGGTCTAGCCATATGATGGATTTGGAGGAGATGGTTGCCAAGTTAGGTGATGAATTGGTCCGTAAAAACCTGTTGATATTCGAGCTGAAGCATACTGTCGAGGAAGAATTCAGAGCTTATTCACAAAGAGAAGTTGACACCTGAGGTTGATTGGTGAGTGAAAATTTGCATCATGTTTTACACTATTATTTTGCATTGTAGATGTAGGATCTTGGTATTTTACGGTGTGCATGCGCATATTTTATGTCTAGTTTCACCAGGATCAGGATAGATGATGGATCCAATAGACACAATTCTTGGAACAGTTGTACTGAGAGAAAATGAGTAAAAAACAATGTAAATCGCTTATTTGGGAAATAGCAATAATACCAGAAGAAAACCCGCAGCGAACAAAGGAGACAGACGGTTTAACGACCAACTATACAGCAGGAATAAATTTTTCTGGCCGTATAGTTGGCGCTACCACCGCCTCCTCAAATAGTTTTACCCCATGCAACTAGATCAGAGAGATGACATACAGAACACCCACAAATCGCTGAAGCCTCACCTCCGGAAGGCATCTGGAGGGGGAACTCGTCCACCGGGGATCCATCTCCACCCTGCGCAGATTCGGGAGGCTAAGGCATCGATCTTCATCATCCACAAATGCATCACCACCATCTCCATCCATCCCATCTACATCTTATCTAGATCTTGTTGTAACTTCCATACTCGTTGTGGATTTATACAAGTATTATTCATCTATGATAGATTCCATTGATTTTGCCATGATGTTGATTGCCTTCATGTTTGAGTAGATCATTAGTTCTTGGGGAGATGGAGAAACCCTAGTATTATATTGAACTAAGATAAAGTTTAGTATGATATTCATCACGGTGACCATGTGTTAGATTGTCTTCATCTTGATGTTGAGAGAAGTCGATCTCTCAATATTTGCCTCTCATGGGGACTTGATGGAGGGAACTACTTGTTGGTATATGGAGGTGTGCTAGCACTTACAATGACTATAAAGCTGTTGGCACTCCTTACGTATCAACTTGGGAAACCGAGGAAACTCACGGAACACTATCCATGCCATGGGATACGTCCTACGGGATTACATCCCTTAATAGCGCAGTAATTCGATTGCTGACTCATTTGGTTCTACGGATGATGTGAGCAGCGGTTGCTACCTATTTATCCAAATACAGAGTTCCTCCCACACATACATAGTTGAGAATGTTCATGATAATAATCTTTACTTTAGGTCCTTATAATGCTAGTGGTGTATCCGCTACTCCCTGTGAATGTTTTTCCCCTATTGCAGTTCCAATCTCTCTTACATACGCGATACTTACTTTCTATATTCAGTTGTTTTATTTTATTAATCATTGCTATTATACCAAAAACCCAAAAACACCTTTTTACACAATACTTGTATTTTATCTTGTCACTTAGAACTTTATTTAGCATTTCTATTGTAATATTTATTTCAAGAGTTATTAGACTTCAGACTACTACTCCCTATGGGATTGTTATCTTTATTTCGAAACTAGCTACAAATGATCTGTGCACTTGCAGTCATCATTGATCTTGCCGTATCTGATCATGTCATAGAAAATCTAAAACATGAACTTCAAGTGAAGAGGGGTGCAATAGTAGATTCATGTGGGCAGTTTTAGTAGTTGTCATCCGTGTCCTAGCAGTTACAGTATGTGGTTGTGGTGAAGGGTGGCACGTGTAATGATTAGTTGAATAGATAGCTAATTTAGAGAGTAGAATTGCTATTCAATAGATGGTTGTGAGTTCCTGCTAATTTAGTCACTTTGCGGTCCCAAAGTTGTCGAGAGAATACATTGTGGTGCCCGAGTTGCTTTCCATTGGATCTAGCGGTCCCAAAGTGGTCGAGAGAATTCATTGCGGTACCTGAGTTTCTTGCCATTGGATCTAGTGGTCCCAAAGTTGTCGAGAGAATGCATTGCAGGGCCCGAGTTGCTTGCCATTGGATCTAGCTACCCATAGTTGGCGTGCGAAATGCCTAGAGGGTCAAGTTGGGGCATATCGGTTTTGACTGTTCTGTCCCTCCATTATGGCTGCCATGTAAAGTTGCAGCGTTGGCAACAAAATCCATTCCCCGTTCCAAATTAGTGGCTGAGATTGTCAATCCAAATTAGTTAACTCAAATTCCTCAAGGTACAATTGAATCTAGACAAATCTAAATCAACTAATTTGGGTCGGAGGGAGTACTACTTATGAATCATCTTTAGAGCATATCCACCGTCCTCACTGCTCAAATACATATCAAGTTTGATTCAAATCATACATATTTCGATCAAATTTATACAAGCCCACCGAAGATTGTCAAAGCAAGTACTACTACTTATGAATTAGCTTTAGAGCATATCCACCGGTCTCACGGCTCAAATACATGTCAAATTTAATCAAATCATACATATATTTTAAGTCACAGAATTTTGGTTCAAATTGGTCTTAAATTTGTCCCAATTTTAAGTGGACGGTGAGCTAGCCTCCCTCACTGCTGTATGTGTACTCCAAGAAGTACGGACAAAGTTCTCCCATCCGTCCTTCACCGTTGAAGTGCACCTCGACGTGCCAGCCGCGGCCGCGGCCTGCCTCCCACAGCTTCGGTTCACGAGGGTTTGATCTGCGTCGTCGCAGTGATGTTGCGGGTGATGGCTTCAATCGTATTCACATTGATGAGAACTGTCGTCACCATAGCCGTAGATGTTGCGGATGATGGCTTCCATCAGTGTCTTTCTTCGATGGCCACTGTCGGCACCACCGCCGTCACACTGATGTTGCGGATGATAGCTTCCATCAGTGTCTTTTATCAGCAACGGATCTGAGGATGTGAACGGAAGTGTGACATACAGAGATAGAAATTTCAGACGGTTAGGTCCTCACCGCCGCATGCCGTTCTAGCAGCCGTGCTTAGATCTGTGCCGCCTCAAGCCGTTCTAACCCCCACGCGTAGGTCCGCGCCACCACACGCCGTTCCGACCGCCACTCTTAGGTCCGTGCCTCCGCACGCCATTCGGACCGCCACGCTTATATCCATGCCGCCGCACACCATTCGGACTGCCGTGCCTCCATACGTCGATAGGAGGGGAGGAAGATGCGGCTGGGATACATGTGACAGGGAAAGGGAGGGAGAGACATCCAGCCCGTCGGGCTCTCCTCTCCGTAGCCTAACGGGAGAGAGATACCTCCAGCCCACCGGATCAGGATGTATCCAACGGTGGTTGGTCGAGATCCGTGTGACATACATCTCGACCAATCAGAGTGCAACCAAACTGAGCGCTAGTTGATGCGGCTAGTATACGTGCATTAGGGAAAGGTAGGGAGAGACATCCAGCCTGTCGGGCTCTCCTCTCCGTACAAGGTTAGGTGCGCCCATCGAGAGAGAGACCTCCAGCCCGTCGGATCATCAACATCTAATGGTGGTTGGACAAGATCCGTGTGACATGCATCTCGACCAATCAGAGCACTAGCCAAACTGAGACATGAGAGAGGGGAAAAGGGAGGAAAACTTTAGCGGGAGGGGAAAACTAAGGAAAACTTTAGCGGCAGGGGAAAACTGAGGAAAATTTTAGCGGGAGGGGAAAACTGAGTAGAGCTAAGGAAAACAAGGGTGCTTAGATAAAAAATGACCAAGGGAAATTCAAGCTTTTGGCATAACAAATGAAAAATGTGTCATTTGAACAAAATAATCCAGCTTGGCTAACATTATATTGTTTGCAACTCAAAGATACACAAGTGTGCCAAATTTAGCCTCATTTAGACAAAGTATGTTTTGGGATGGGTTATCTTGGAGGTTGACTAAGTAGAAAGCCATTCATCTTCTTAGCTAGTAGCTCAATCCAAGAAGGGTTTAATAAGTGGTTTAGGGGAGAAGTCCATTTCTCTTTATTTCCTTTTCCTTTATTATTCATGCTAGGTTGTAGGTAACATAACTAGACTCGATGCAAAGGCTACACTATGTTTTGACTTCTTTTTTGAATTAAACTAACCCTAAAACCATTTATTTGAATTTAATCACTTAGAAAAAGAAAAATGTGGCTGATTACAAGTAAATCCAAAATTTCCAATTTCATATGGTAAATCAATCCAAGATACACAATTTTGCCAAATTTTGGATCAATTGGTGAACGTTTGTTATGGTTTAAGCCATGAACTAGCTAGACCCCATGTGTTGACCACAGGTCAAGGGCAAAACTGAGCAGTGCTAAGCAACTAGGTGGATAACAATAGAAACTTGCAATAACACATACATTATGGGGTTATCCAACATGCAAACTTGGGAGCGTCACAAACATTGACAGTAGTTCAAATTCATCATACAAATTCAATTTAATAATTCAAATTCATTGTTTTCTTGCTCCTAGTGTTTTTTGCTGGAATATTCTCGGAGTAAACCACCTTTCTCTGGGTGATCCTGGCTGGAATATTCTCAGAGTCCACCATCAGCTTCTTCATTTGTTCCCTTTGTTCTTTTTCTCTGCATCAAATGAATCAAGTGTTTCAGTCTGTCGTACAATTAGTTCAACCACGTTTCAATTCATTGGTTCATACGGTTCAAAACGCATTGGCATCATTTCTTTAATATCCTCTTGTGTAATTCCTTTACTTTTGAACTCTACATCCAGTGAATAAATTGCTTCAATCTCCCATGCATTTGGTGCAATCTCCCCTTCATTTGGTTCAATCTCCTCTTGATCCATTGGTTCATTATCCCCTGCATTTGTTTCAATCTCCCCTGCATTTGGTTCAGTCTCCTCTCGATCCATTGGTTCAATCTCCCCTGCATCTGGTTCAATCTCCCCTGCATTTGGTTCAATCTCCCCTGCATTTGGTTCAATCTCATCTCGATCCGTTGGTTCAATCTACAATGTATACATTTCTTCATTCTCCTCTCGTTCAGATACTTCATTCTCATCTGCATTTGCTGCTCCCGCCTGATCATCCATTCCATAAGCTGGGTCCACTGCATTTTTACAAAGCCTAGAAATGTGCCCTAGGATCCCACAATGTTTGCACTTACGTCATCGAGGTGGTGCACCACCCTCTGCACTATCTCTCATCCTATTCTTCCTTGGCTTACCTGCTGGTCTAGTAAAAACTGGAGGGTATAGCTTGAAGCCTGGATTCACTTCCATCCATTGGTCTTTTCCCAACAAGGCTAGAACATTTCGAGCATATGCTGCCCTAAATTTGGCACTGGAGAAATACTCCAACACGTACTGATCAACTTCACCCTCTTCACCTCCTAGAACACCCATGAAAAACAATGCATGTATACAGGGTTTCCCACGGAGCTACCATTGCCTGCAATGGCATGTCCTTACAGCCAAACTCACTGGATACCTCCAATGCCTATCTTTACTATCAGTGTATGTTACCTCAGCCTCCATTCCTTTTCTAATGCATTTCATCTTCAATTGTTTTGCCCTGGCATGCAAAGCCTTAATCAAAGATGGGAGGATGAGATGGCTAGCATATACGGTTGATGCAATTCTTTGACGCAAATCGATCTTTATCATGATCATCTTCCTAATATTATCAAATATTTGCCACAGCATAAGCCCTTTCAATGACTTAACCTTTGCATTGAAACTCTCTACAAGGTTACTGTCACATAGTCTACCTTGCAAGTTTCATTGAATTGGCTTCTTGACCACACCATTCCATGATGTGCATCCAAGTACTCCTTGATACGTCCAAAACGTATCTACTTTCCCAAACACTTTTGCTATTGTTTCTCCTCTAAACTTGTGTAATTTGGATGCAACTAACACGGACTGACGCTGTTTTTAGCAGAATTGCCCTGGTGTCTACTTTTTGTGCAGAAAATCAACTATCAGGAACAATCTCGGAAAATATGCCGAAAATCCTATTTCACCAGAAGACTCAAGGAGCCAGAATACGAGACGGAGGGGGGCTGGGCCCAGGCCACACCACCTGGCCACGCGGGCTAGCCCAGGCCGTGCCAGGGGGTGTTCTGGCCGCCCCAGGCACCCCCTCGGTCTCCCTCTTCGCCTATAAGAAGCCTTCTGACCTAAAAAATCTAGGAGGGGTCGATGTTTTTCAGAAGGAGTTCCGCTCCACCGCCACCGCCAGATTCCATGAAACAGCACTAGAAACTCCGTTCTGGCACCCTGCCGAGACAGGGAATTGGAGGAGATCATTGTCATCATCATCACCATCGCTCCTCCATCGACCATCCATGTTTCCCCCATCTATGAGTGAGTAATCCCCCGCTATAGGCTATGGGGATGGTAGGGATTGGATGAGATCGTTCATGTAATGGCATCAGATTGTTAGGGCATGGTGCCTAGTATCTTTTATTACTGCTTTATGACTTTGTTGCGACTTGTTGTGCTTAATGCTTATCACTAGGGCCTGAGTGCCATGATTTCAGATCTGAACATGTTACTGATTCATTATGATAGTATTGTTTATGGTCTTATATACAAGTTGTTTACACACGTTGTTGTCCAGAACCAATGGCCCTGAAGTGATAGAAATTGGGATAACCGGAGGGAATGTCTTTGATGTGAGGATCACATGTGTTCACGGAGTGTTAATGCTTTGCTCCGATGCTCTATTAAAAGGAGCACCTTAATTGCCAGTAGTTCCCTTGAGACCCCGCTGCAAACGGGCTGGCAGGACAAAATATGTTGTGCAAGTTCTCATTGCAAGCACGTATGACTATATATGGAACACATGCCTAGGATTATCTAGTACTTGGATGCTTTATCTTATTTATCTGCAATTGCCCTATGTTCTGATTGCTATGTGAATTGTCTTGTCCATGCAACGCCCGTCCATCCATCCCTATGCCTACCGCACTCGAATCCTACCGTTTACTGCTATTATTACTGTTGTCTTTACTTTACTACTGCTGCTACTTTACTATTCCTACTACAAAACTGTTGCTACTGATAAACTGCTGTGAGCAAGATTGTTTCCAGGTGCAGCTGAATTGACAACTCAGTTGTTAAGGCTTATAAATATTCTTTGGCTCCCCTTGTGTCGAATCAATAAATTGGGTTTCACTTCCCTCGAAAATACTGCAATACACCCCCTATACATGTGGGTCATCAAGACTATTTTCTGGCGCCGTTGCCGGGGAGCATAGCTTTATTTATCAAGTTCACTTGGATTCTCTATTGTTCACTGCTATCCATCCATCATGGGTAACTCTCGTGATGGCAAGGTTCCTATTTTACCATCCACTACAAGAAGAGGTACGGTTCTGAACACCTCTGTTGCTCTTGATTCACCATCGGTTATGAGTAAGCTCGTTACACCACCACACACACATGCGACACACATTGCTACTACTGCTGAATCTGAAACTTCTGATACTTATGATGCTGCTTGTACTGTGCTTGATAAGAGTGGTTCATTAGGTCCTTTCCTAGATGCTACGATTGCTAGAACTATAGCTGGAAATACTAAAACTCCTAATGAAGACACTACTACACATGTTAGTTCACCTGAGTCTAGTGAGAGTTATGATATTGAAGATGGTTATGTTGAGATGACCGATGAATTTATTAAAGAATGTAAAAACACCCATGATAGGAGCGCTGCTAAGAGTCTCCTTGAGAGGCATACTATTAGACCCAAATTGTCTCCTATTGCTAAGTTTGCTGCTTCTCCCATAAACATTAAAGATAAATATTATGATTTCTCTCTTGATGTATCTTACATAGCTATTGTTGAGAAATAACCTTTTTGTGGGACTAAGAATGAAAGTGCGGTAGCACATATGAATGAACTTTCTACCATGAGTGGCTTGTTTTCTGATGATATTAAGATACATACTTACTTTGTTGCTAAGATTTCCCCCTTTTCACTGAAAGGAGAAGCTAAAACTTGGTTTAGTAATTTACCTCCTGGATCTATTGATAGCCCTGATTGCTTGATTAGTACTTTCCTGCAAAAATATTTTCCTCCTAGTGCTAGACATGCTAGTTTGCAGGAACTTTTTGATTTTAAACGGGGAGAAAAGGAGATATTGCCTGAATCATGGGCAAGGTTTTGTGCTTTGATTTATGCACAAGCTAGAAGTCCATTACCTAAGAATGAGCTTCTTGATATATTTTATAATGGACTAACTAAAGAATCTAGGACATACCTAGACAGTTGTGCTGATTGTGTTTTCAGGAATAGGACTCCCAAGGAAGCTGAGGAATTGATGGCTAAAATAAGCAAGAACTATGAAGATTGGACTCCTCCTGAACCAGCTATACCTGAAGTAATTATACCTGAACCAGCTATATCGGTGCCTATTCCAACATCAAAGAAGAGGGGAGTTATTGAATTAAATGATCAAGTGATGAAGGAAGCTAAGAAATGTCTTAAGGAGAAGGGAATTAAAGCTGCAGATGTCAAGAATTTACCTCCTATAGAAGAACTATGTAAGCCTATCCCCTACTCATCCACTATTGAGGTACACTCTCTCCACCACTCTAAACCTCCTGATCAATGCTTAGAAGAATTTGATATCTTTATTGTTAAGCAAGATAATTTTAATAAAATGGTGCAAAATCATCTAATGGAAAACACTAGAGCTATTGTTGAGTTGAAAGATATTGTGGAAAGAATCTCTAATGATGTTAAATGATTGTCAAACACTTTCAAATGGTTCAAACTCAAATAGATCAACTAATTAAAGTGCAAAAAGACTTGCTGATAAGCCACAAGTATAGGGGATCGTATGTAGCCTTTTTGATAAGTAAGAGTGTCAAACCCAACAAGGAGATAAAGGTAGGATAAATATTCTCTCAAGTTCTATCAACAACTAATACAAGTCTACTCACACTAAACGTTTGCATTATCTAGGAAATAAAAGTAGAGCAACAATACGAGTAATAGAGATAGCTTTGCATGATAATAAATAACAAGAAAGTAAAGCTAGTTGCTGCAGCAATAAAATACACTAAACTAACAGAACCATGAGTGTGGAATAGTGGTGGTAACTTTGGTGGCTTTGTCCAAGTTTAAATAGCGAATAGATCAGGTTCATTGTCTTCGATGCAGTTTTCTATGTGGGAGAGGCTAAATATACATGCGCTTCACTACTTGGAATTATATGTACTATATGATTGGATTGTTAGCAAACATCTGTAAGTACTAATCAATGCATTAAGGTTTCCCCAACCATAGCCTTAAGTTTAATGGTCCTCTTACTCCCATACGTGCAACGTTCCGGTTCGCGTTCTCATGTTTCTGTCACTCCGGCAGAACTTCCCCCTTCCTCTTACACATACTACAAACCTTATGATGTTTAATCCATGTGCGCACAAATATAATGGACACCAAAGGACTGTACCATATCAACATACAACTCTAATGGACCAAAGATGTTCAACCATTCAATCTAAGAACAAAGAAACTACGCAAACATGACATGGATCATAGGATTATAACTTATAGCATCAAACACCATGTTTACATAGGACGGTACAGAGGTGTGTGGGAGGATGAACCACTGCATACTAGGAGGATTAGGTGATGGATATGGCGGTGAAGATGGTGAATAGGGCGGCGGTGGTGCCGACGGTGGTGTGGGGGACTCTTTCCCCGCTGTCGGTATCATGGGGAAGCACCGCCCCTTAGCCCCCTTCCTTCATGGCTTCTTGGGAGCCCTCCCCCATGGAGATGGGATCCATGGGGGAGGCAAAAACATGGCTTTGGTGGCTGCAAATTCGTGGGTGGAGATGCCCTGGGCGAATTAGGTTTCCTTCCTTTATATAGCTTCTCGGATTCCCGTCAGCCCATCTTGGGCTGCAGTAAATCGGGCCTAAAAGGTCCGTCCGGACTCGGAATCAGCTAAATTTTATGTCCAGAACGTTTGTCACGAAATTGCCAACAACTTCAAAAAGAATATTTTTGAATTTGAAGAGTTTTATGTTTGTAGTTGAAGAGTTTTACGTTTAACACCGTCTTCGACCCGAAACGTGACCATCTTCAAAAAGAGTTCTGAGACAGATTTCTGGAAAAATCCCAATTTGACTCCAACAAGGTTTCCACTTGTATTCTTGGTAATTCCTACACATCAAAGTGTAAAACAAGAATATTGTGCACTTTTGCAACTATTAGTAGGTTAGTCCAAATAAATCATAAGCTTTATACAAAAAGGAGTGTCAAAAGCATATTATTAGCATAAAACCATAAAAAAGTATAGATATTTTATGGACGTATCACTTGCTAATTAACGCTGCTAAAGAAAAACATGCTTATGAAATTAGATATAGAAGTGGTGCTGCTACCCAGGATCCTCTATATCCTGAGGGGCATCCCAAAAGAATTGAGCAGGATTCTCAACAAGCTAAAAATAGTGGTACTACTCGTAAGAAAAGAAAAAAGAAACATAAAACTATTGTAGAACCCTCGGAACCTGCTATAGATCCTAATAGTATATCTATTTCTGATGCTGAAACTGAAAGTGGTAATGAAGAAAATGAAGTTCCTAATGAAGAAAAAGTTGAAGAAGAACCTGAAAAGCACACTAAGAATACTAAATACACTAAAGAAGATTTTATTGCTAAGATGGTAGTGAAAGAGAGCCTTGGGTCCAAAAACCTATGCCTTTCCCTGATAAGAAACACAAGTCAAAGAAAGATGAACACTATAATAAGTTTTGTGAGTGGATGAAACCTTTATTCCTGCAAATTCCTTTGACTGATGCTATTAAACTGCCTCCTTACTCAAAGTATATGAAGGATACTGTATCGAATAAAAGGAAGATCCCTAATGAAGAAATTTCTACTTTGCTCGCTAATTACTCCTTTAATGGTAAGGTTCCAAAGAAACTTGGAGACCTAGGGATTCTAGCTATCCCTTGCTCTATTAAGAATAGTTATGTTAGAACTTCTTTGTGTGATTTGGGAGCTGGAGTTGGTGTTATGCCTTTCTCTCTCTATAAGAGGCTTCAACTAGAAAAATTAATACCAACTGATATATCTTTGCAAATGGCTGATAAATCTACCATTATTCCTGTTGGTATATGTGAGGATGTACCTATTCAAGTGGCTCATAATTGCTTGATATTAACTGATTTTGTTGTGCTTGAAATGCCTGAAGATGATAATATGTCTATTATTCTTGGGAGACCTTTTCATAATACAGCAGGAGCTGTTATTAATTGTAATCAAGGAAAGGTGACCTTTAATGATAATGACAAGGAACACACTGTCTATTTCCCCAAGAAGATTGAAAGGACTTATGGTTTGAATTCAATTGAACATGTTGAGGGCATTCAAGTTGGAGAAATATATTGTCCCATACCAAGAGAAAATTTTGAAACTATTATAATTGGGACCATTTCTATCAAGGTTGAGGTAACATAATCATTAGTGGAATACAAAGTTTTGCCTCATATGGAATTGTTTTGGTAACAAGACCTGATCAACCTTGTTAACAAAAGTATTTCATTGAACAAAACAATGTTTTCACCATGATTATCTCCCTTTACTTCTATTCTATCCATTTTAGTTTTGCTTTCGTTTAGTTTTCTTTGTTGTTAGTTGCTTGCATTTTAGAGATTCTTAGAACTTCCGTAGCTTTTGTTTTGTTTTGCATTGCATCATTTTCCAAAAAAATCTGTCTGTCAAAAAATCATTCATCTATGCCTGAAAAATGCCCAAAAATAAAGTTTCTCAAAAAATTCCAGAAAATTCATATTAAATTTTTACGTGAAAAAAGGGGCAGAGGAGTGCCTGGAAGGTACCAGGGGGACCCACCAGGCAGGCACACCACCTGGTGGTGCGGCCTGCCCTGGGTGGCGCCATGCCATGGTGTGGGCCACCCCTGGCCCTCCACTCACTCTCTCACCTGCCACTTTCTTCTCTCTCCCGAGTAAGCTTCAGTTCATTGCTCAAAACCGCGTTCTTGCTGTGCTTGCTCTTGATTTTTTCGATCTCCTTGCTCAGCCCATCTTTGTTGCCGAAATTTGGAGCATTTGTTCTCTGGTATGTGACTCCTCCCCTTGTCCAAGTAGATTTGTGTTTAGTGGATTATATCTTGAGTATTTTGTTGCTGTAGGTGACAGGTTATGAGAGCTTGTAAGCTTGTTTGATGCTTAGAGATATAGTTTTGATGCATGTTTAGGCCTCTTACAAGTCCATATGAGTAGTATCCTTCATTATATTCACTTTGCAATCACTTGTTTAATAGGTGTTTAAATTTTAGAATAGAAGATGAATGAGCATCAACTAAGCCAACATGAACTATGGGTGCCTGAGGTTATGAAGGTCCACCGGGAGGAGGAAGTTTTTCCTTCCATTTATCCATGCTCTGAGTTCATGAGAGCTGCAGGAATTCTCCAAGATTTCCACACTTTGGTTTCGAATGCAGGATTGGAACACTTTTTTGAAGATGAAGGTTGTCAATTTGTGAAGCTAACCATGTCTGTGGTGCAGGACGTTCAATTTAGTTACTCTTTGCCTAACCCCATGGTCCACTACAAAATTTACAATATTGCTGTCAACCTTTCTCTCGATGACTTCTGTGCAGCTATTAAGGTACCTTAGTGGGGATCATGTAGAAGGATTAAAGAGCGACCTGAACCACTCATGGATTTATACGCAGAAATTTGCCAAGGGAGCAGCTTCTCGAAGGAGAGTGGGAAAATCCGGTAGGATGGTCTCTCATGGAGGAGGAGTTTGATACGTATTTGGGAGAGCTCTCTCAGCAGGAGCAGGATACTAGAAGGGAGGTCACGGATGATTCGGTCCAACCCCTCGAATGGGGGGAGTCTTCATATCAGCAGCCTGCTTATGATTGGGGAGCTTCTTCTTTTTCCCAAGGGCCCAACTACGATCATTCTTATCATACCCGCCTGCTTGGAACCCTTACTCATACCAGGATTGACCACCACTTAGGCCAAAAGCCTAAGCTTGGGGGGAGGTACGCCGACATCGCACTCATCTCATTATCATGTTGCGTCGGTACTTTGTATATTCATGTTTCGTTCTCCTTTTAGTTTTTGTTCTTTCTTTGCTTTTGCTTTCTAAAACACAAAAAGACCAAACATATTTCTGCTGTTTCTCTTTGGTTTGCTTCTTCTTTTTGCCTTGGTTTGCTTTTCCCTTTTTGCTTTGTTTGAACTATTCAAAAAACCCAAAAAAGATTTTGCTTTGCTTGTTTTTCCTTTTTGGTCTTGCTTTAAAAAATCGAAAACATCAAAAATATTTGTTGTTCTTCTTTGGCTTTGTGAGTTCGTTGCAGGGTTCAGCAGTCCTTAGTGGATACTGGTTTCATATTATTATTCAAGCCACACAAGTGAAGAGCAATAATGAGGATTAATGACAACTTGAGGTGTGGTAAGAGGCTGGTAACGAACTCTATTTGTTTTCATTTTTGTACATATACTCATAATTGTGGGCATGCTTAGCCTGTTCGTGTAGGGTGTATATTATTTATGAATGCTTAGTAGTTCTTGCTTTCTTGTGATTAGTTCCAGCTTGCTAATAGTTTACAGCATGTCTTATGAATGTTTGCTTGTATTACTCTATTCATAACTTGGTATGACACCGGAGTATCCTCCTCTGAATGTTTCATTTGAATTGACTTGACTTGGCACATGCTCACGCATGCATATGACTGAAATAATCAGTTAAGCCTCGATGAATTATTTTGCCTTGAGGATCTTGAATCACTTTCATGCCATGATTAGTCATGTTTTGTTGCAAGCATGATTATGACAGCTATTGCTCTCTCGTTTGTCGCTCCCTTACTATTGCTAGCCTCCACTTTCACTGAGTATGTTTTACTCATGTTTCCAACTCCCTGAAACCAAATATTGCCAAAGTGTCCACCATACCTACCTATTAGCATCATTTGCTATTTCCGTGCATATTCATTATGCCTTGTTTTCTTCCGAATAAAATGTTTGCTTGTTATGAGAAAGTTAGTTAGTAAAGCTCTCATGAACTTGATGGCACACTTTATATTCCGCACTTAATAAACCTGAACCATTGTGACTGTCCATGAAAGTTATATGATTGCAAATTATAGGCTGGGGATTAGCAGAACCGTGCTGTCATGGGGAACGCTTCCAGCACTTGTAAATATATATACCCAGTTGATACCATGCTCTTTTGTTTGCGGATGTCGTCGGTGTGAAATAAAAGGGGAGCTTGTAAGTCCATGGAGTTATGTATGTGTGTTAGAGAAATGCCTAGGCCGCCGGTCTAATCCATGCCGTCATGGTGGAAACCTGTAGCGTAACCATAATGATATCTATCAAGCATTCTTGTTATAAAAAAGAGAGATAGCTATTGAGAAAAATAAAAAGAAAAAAAGGGTATATGAAAAGAGGAAAGAGAGAAAAAAAACACCATTTTCCCATGGTAAATAAGAAGATTGCTGAGATACTCATTGTCTGCTTGCCTTGTCATTTTGATATGGGGATTCTTCCGTATCATCGAGCAAGGGGTACCCCGTTGGCGGTTCTCTATGATACACACGTATTTACGATGACAAGAACTTACCGGTAACTAAAGTTGTGTAGCATGAGGAGCAGCCCTCGTACTCAAGGGACATGGGATTTCCAGTTTATAGTCTATCAAGCATATAACTCATATTGGACCGCACTTTCACCTTAACCATATTAAAGATGCTGATGATAGGGCAATGAGAGCTCAAAGCTAATGAGTACCATACTTTCAGCATTTTGAAGCCTTTCAAACTTTTCAAAACCTTTTTCATTTCCTTGTTGAGTCTCCACTTATTCTACGAGCACTTCCTTGAGAGCATAGTTGTCATTCCTTGTGCCTGACTCATTACTTGATTATTTGTGCTATGACTTTGATGCTTGTATCTTTGATATCTTTACTTCTAGTCTTCACCTGAACTTCAGAGGTGCCTTGGCATTCACAATCAAAGGCAAGCGAGATACCACTCTATCATACCTTGTTATGAGCATTGTAAAGTTGCCTATGTTTATGTTTCTTGCTACTTATTATTTTTAAGTTGGAATCTCTTCATAGGTTGCATTGCCTATTAAGTGAACTTAGTTGCATACTCTTTATTATGAATTGTCTAAGTAGTTGATCACATGCTAAGAATATATACATCATATGAAGCAAATGTGTTCGTGAAAGTTCTTTTATCGCACTCAGTTTTCAACTGAATTGCTTGAGGACAAGCAATAAGCTAAGCTTGGGGGAGTTGATACGTCCAAAACATATCTACTTTCCCGAACACTTTTGCTATTGTTTCTCCTCTAAACTTGTGTGATTTGGATGCAACTAACGTGGACTGACGCTAATTTCAGCAGAATTGCCCTGGTGTCTACTTTTTGTGCAGAAAATCAACTATCAGGAAAAATCCCGGAAAATATGCCAAAAATCCAATTTCACCAGAAGACTCCAGGAGCCTGAATACTAGACGGAGGGGGGTTGGGCCTAGGCCACACCACCTGGCCACGCGGGCTAGCCCAGGCCACGCCAGGGGGTGGTCTGGCCGCCCCAGACACCCCCTCGGTCTCCCTCTTCGCCTATAAGAAGCCTTCTAACCTAAAAACTCTGGGGGGGTTCGACGTTTTTCCAGAAGGAGTTCCGCTTCGCCGCCACCACCAGATTCCATGAAACAACACCAGAAACTCCGTTCTGGCACCCTTCTGGGATGGGGAATTGTAGGAGATCATCACCATCGCTCCTCCATCGACCATCCATGTTTCCCCATCTATGAGTGAGTAATCCCCCGCTATAGGCTATGGGGATGGTAGGGATTGGATGAGATTGTTCATGTAATGGCATCGGATTGTTACGGCATGGTGCCTAGTATCTTTTATTAGTGATTTATGACTTTGTTGCGACTTGTTGTGCTTAATGCTTGTCACTAGGGCCCGAGTGCCATGATTTCAGATCTGGACATGTTATTGATTCATTATGATAGTATTTTTTATGGTCTTATCTGCAAGTTGTTTACACACGTTGTTGTCCGGAACCAATGGCCCCGAAATGACAGAAATCGGGATAACCGGAGGGAATGGCTTTGATGTGAGGATCACATGTGTTCACGGAGTTGAAGGGAATATGCCCTAGAGGCAATAATAAAGTGGTTATTATCTTATTCCATGTTTATGATAAATGTTTATTTTGCATGCTATAATTGTATTGATCGGAAACGTCAATACATGTGTGTTTAATAAACAAAAAGGGTTCCTAGTTATGCCTCTCATATAAACTAGCTCGTTGATTAACAAGATGATCAAGGTTTCCTGATCATGGACATTGGATGTTGTTAATAACGAGGTCACAACATTAGTTGAATGATGTGATGAACATTCATCCGAAGTATAGCATTACAATCAAAGTCATTATGTTTATATTTCTATAACATCATACGAAGTAATCTTAGTCCTTAGACCATGAGATCATGTTAATTGCTGACACCAGAAGAGTATCTTGATAACATCAAACATCACACCGTAACAGGGTGACTATAAAGGTGGGTTCAGTGCTACAAAGGTGTTATGTTGAGGCTCATGGATCAAGAGTGGGATTTGTCCATCCTGATGACGGATAGATATACTCTGGGCCCTCTCGGTGATATCACATTAAGATAGCTTGCAAGCAAGTGATGTGATCACTAGAATGTTATATCACGGGAACGAGAAAAGAGTGCATGTCGGCAACGAGATCAAACTAGGTATGGAGATACCGATGATCGAATCTCGGACATGTAATATATCGTGAGACAAAGGGATTTAGTTACTAGCGTTAAAGGTTCTCACGATCACAGAAGTCATCGTTGAATTTGTAGGAGTCAGTATGGATCTCTAGGTCCCGCTTCTGATTATTGATCTGAGAGGGGTCTCGATCATGTCTGCATTATTCGCGAACCATAGAGTGACACACTTAAGGGATACCGAAACCATTTGGAGCAAATATGTTTCAGATAAAGATTTAAGAAAGCGCTAGAATTATTTCAATAGACACCGAAACTGTTTCGGGTGAAATTGCTAAAATTGGTTCTGCATGTAATATTGAAATGTTGCAGGGGGTTTTATGTGAATGTTTGTTAATTAAAGTAATTAACAAAATTCTGAATAAAAATAATAAAAGAGTATTATTAAATGAGAGAGCATTAAATTTGGAGAAATTTAATGCATTTAAAGTGGAGACTTTAAAAGAGAATGTGAAGGGCCATTTTAATGTGGAGGGGTTACCACCACATGAATGGGGGAGGTGAGGAGTCACCCCCCATGGGGCGCCGGCCATGGGGAGGGGTAGACCCCTCCTCCTATAAAAGTCCCCCTCACTCCCCTTCTTTCTCACACCTCCTTGTGAAGGATCTCTCTCCCCCTCTAGAATTATTCCCCCATGGTCTCGGATTAGCGAGATACATGTTCCCGGTGGCATTTTCTCTGAAAGGAGTTGTTGCTTTGCTAGAGCGAGGGACAGAGGTTGTCGGGGTACCGGACGTGTGTGTGATCACGGATGCACCGCTGCTTTGTGGTGCTGGACTTGGTGGTGCTGGACTTGCTGGAGCTAGATCTGATGGACGTGCTGGAGCCGGACCTGCTGGACGTCATCACGATATTGAGATCGGCAAGTGTACGACTACATCATCCACGAGTTCCTACTCGTTAACAAAACTCGTTTTCTTCGAGGGTAAGTTCTCAATGGATGTATATCCACCCGTTGCTCTATATCTAGTAGATAGATCTTGGCGTATAGTTCACATCGTAGGAAATTTTTTGTTTTCTATGTTGCGGACCCAACAGTGGTATCAGAGCCTGATCTATGCGTAGGTGCTTTTCACGGGTAGTACACATATGTTTATATGTAGGCGATGATGATCATGTTATTGCATCTTCTATGTATTTTTGATATTGGTGGCATAGTGGGATGAAACGGCCCGGACCAACCTTACATGTCATCGTACATGAGACCGGTTTCACGACTGACATGCAACTTGTTTTGCATAAGTGGCTGGTGGGTGTCTGTCTCTCCTACTATAGTCAATATCTGATTTACAACGAGTTGCTAATAACTTGGTTATCCTCGTTGTGGTTCATGTTCGTAGGTGAGAACGGTTCTATCTCCGAAAGCCCTAAGCCATGTAAAACTTGCAATTGATAAATTAAAGGCGTCTAGTTTAGATCGTTGCTGGGCTAGTGTCTTGATATGGTATTGTTGTAAGTAGACATATGATAGATACTCTTACAAAACATTCAACGTGTAAGTTCCATAGACCTTGGCCTTACACACAAAGGAATGATAGAGATCATACCACGATGCAATTGATAGAGATCAAATGCATGGACCATATCATCTCACTTTACACATTAGATGTTTGCATCTTACATTGCTAGTTTGGTGTTTTAGTAGCATTATAAGATGATCCCTCATTTAAATATCAAGATAAAATGTGTTCTTCCTTAGGTATGCACCGTTTTATGGATCGTGTTTCGAGACATCACGTGATGATCGGGTGTACTCGACTCTACGCTTTCATACAAACAGGTGTAAGACAGTTTTACACATGCGAGTACTAAGGTTCTTACTTGGCGAGCCTAGCATGTACAGACATGGCCTCGGAACACGGACCGAAAGGTTAAGCATGAGTCATATAGTTGATATGATGCCCATATAGATGCTCGCCTTTAAAGCTACATCAACTCACGTGATGATCGGACTTGGTGTAGTGGATTTGGTTCATGTAATCATCAAAAAGGCACGAGGGATGTCGTTTTTGAGTGGGAGTTCATTTCTAATTTGGATTAGTCGAACTAAATTTGTCATAAACTAAATCGAAGTGAATTTGCATAATTTGTTGTAGTCATTGGCGTCTGTTCACTACCTTATGCTTAGTTTTAATTGAGATAATAGAACTATAGAATTCTGGATATTTACTTTACGAACTGGTATCGTATTGTTTTTGAATGTCAATTTAAAGTTTATAAGTCCTATTGCAAACTTTCAGCAAACTCTATTTACTCCATGAAGTTTAATAAGTAGTATTAAATCAAGAGTAAGAATTCCAATGTTAGTATCTAAAGTATCATGTTTTACCTCCATGATTCTTGATATTCAAAAGTTGTTTTAATATCGAGGTTATCTAGGAGCTGAAAATTGTTTCAGAAACCATCATGTGTGAAAGATATTGTGATATCTGAAACAATGTTTTTGGTTGCATTATGATAGAGTATAATTTAGCAAAATACATGTTCTCATATTGTATGAGAATTTGTGAAGGATGGAGATTCTAAGCATCTGAATCTCCCAAAAAGGTTTTGGGAACTAACATTATACTCACGATTCTTCCTTATAGGCTATAGTAGCTTGATCATGAAAGTTGTCATGATAAGGGTGAATAGAAGATGTAAGTAAAATGTTTACTACACTAAAAGATTACTAAAGAATGGATTTTTGAAAGAACACCAAACATTTGATGATGGTGATTCACTTCAAAGTGCAAGTCCAAAGGTATTAGTATTTAACTATATACGCTTTGTACTATGTGTCATGTGAATGACACCACTATTGATGTTGATAGATCCTTTCAAAAGAAAAGGAATTGTTGAAAGAGAATCTATAAAATATTTGGCAGAAAATAAAAGGTTGGAGATGTCCAACTTAGGTATATAGAAGATATACACGTTATGGTTGTATTCCTTGCTTGTTAAACAATGTGGTTCTTAGTTATTGGATACCGGTATTGGATACCGAATTGGTTGGTATGAAGTGTCATAGAGGACAATGCAATTCATGAACTACAATGGCCTAAGTAACTAGCAAGAGAATAAGTGATGATGTTCATCGAAAACAAATAAAGTGTTATTGTGTTTTTCATTGTCGTCAAACCTAGCCTTCAAGATTTGTTTTAATAATTGTTATTTTGTTCCAGTATTACGAGAACAATGGTTGTTCAAATAAATTACCGTATTCCATAAAGGATGGATGAACTTTTTACAAGTCTAGTGGGAGAAATCACATCCATAAACACTATTGCTAAAATGTCGCAAGACAAATGATTAAAATATCACTTATGAAGTGACATCGCTGTTTTAAATTATATTGGAAAGAAAACATGAAGAAACTCCATGTTGATGGATTTTTGGAGTCTTTGATTTTGATCAATTGACACATGTGAGACTTTCCTCGAGATAATTGAAACTCCGTCCATAGGCCAGAGAGGAACGGATGACTAGCTTATTGGAAATTGTGCATGCTGATGTGCATAGTCCATTATGTGTAGCCATATGCGATAGATCTTTTTGCTTCATATGCTTTCTCCAAAAATTTGAGTGAATATATCTGTATATTTACTTAATAAGGAAGAAGTATGAAACATTTGAAAATTGTTCAAAGACTTTCAAGATGAAGTGGAAAATCATTGTAACAAGAAAATAAAGAGTTTATGATTCGATCATGAAGGAAGATATTTGAGTTACATGTTTAGCAAAAACACCTAAGATTTGAGGAATTGTTCCATGATTTGTGTTTCCCGATAAACCATAGGAGTATGGCATATTCGAGAGATGAAATCAAACCATGTTTGACATGGTAAGATCAAAGGTGACATTTATAAAACTGCCATTATGTTTTAAGGATTGAAGCTTTAGAGACTACCGCTTTTAACTGAAAAGAGCACCATTGTGATCCGTTGAAATGACACCATATAAGTTATGGTTTGGGATAAAACCCGAATTGTCTTTTCTTAAATTTTGGTATGCTATGCATAAGTAAAATGTTTACAACCAAAGTCGGATAAGCATGTCTTTGTAGGTTATCCCAAAGAATTTGTTGGGAATTTCTCCATAACACCGAGGACAAAAGAGTTTGTTACTTGGAACGTGAAGTTTCTTGAGAAGGAATTTTTCGTGAAAAGTTAAGTGGGAGGACAATAGAACTTTGATAAGGTTGTTGAACCTTAGCTATATGTGCTAAGTAGCGCAGCGTCGGAAAGTGTCCCGGTGGCGGCCACAATGCTCATGGCTCCCATGATTACAAAAGGTGTGATCTCAGAGATTGGAGTTCCTATTGAACCATGTGGGTCGGTAAGAATCAAATAGTGTGATTTGATAAGCAAGTCGTTATTGTTTTGACAATGATGAACCGACTACATGCAAAGAAGCGATGAAGGGCCCTGACTCCATAAAATGACTAGAAGTCATAGAATCTGTGATAGTATCCATACACGAGAAATCAAGTTTTTGAACTTAGAAGGCCCTCCGGAAAGGCGTGAAGCCTATCGGTCGTGTTTGGATCTATAAAGAAATAGACATGGATGTTTAACATCTATGAAATAGTCGACATGTCGGAAAGAAGTTTACGGCAATGTTCAAGGAGTTGACTATGACAAGATTTGATCTTTCATAGCGATATATAGTCTTGACGGATTAATGTAGCAACCACTACATATAATTTGATGTATGGTAGTTGAACAAACAAAACAATGTTCTTCTAATAGAATGGTTACCTAGGACATGTACAAGACACGGTCCGAAGGGTTTTGTTAATTCAAAGGGTGCTAAAATGGCATGCAAACTTCAATAGTTGAAGTAAGCATAGCGGAGTTGGAATCTTCACCATGATGAAACTGTTAAAAGAGTTTAAATTCATCGGAGATGATGAAGATGCTTGCATTTGCAAGAAATTAAGTGGGAGCACTGAGACATATTTCTAATACATTATGTAGAGAACATATTGTTGATTGGAAATGATGTATCTTGTATTGACACAAGTTAAGAATTTCATTAAAATAAGATTTCGATGAAAGACTTGGGCAAAATCGGAATATTTGGCATCAATATCTATATGGATAGATTGAGGAGCTAATATGGTTGTGCCAGACATACATATATGAGATATTGAAAGGGTTCAATATGGAAACAACAAGAAAGGTTCTTGCTGCATGGAAAGAATTATATCAAGATTCAAGTGTTTCAACACTTGGTGAGTAAAATCACATGAAGATTTTGATCGATTATACCATGATATGTATATATCCAAAATGTCCTATGCTCTAAATGTTATGAGCACATACCAGAATGATTCATAAGATGATCATTGGACGATAGTAAAGATATTCTTATGAACTTTGGAAGAACTAAGAATATATCATGTATAAGTGACAAATAGTTAAAGGTAGTTCATTGTAAAGTGTTACATTGATACTAGTTTTGTCACAAGATACAAATTAAAATTTATCTCAATTTAGACTATGGGTGGCACAATGTAATGGAAAGGATGTTCCATGATGGATTTGGATGAGTTCCAAACTTGAGACATTGTGACGGATACTACAACAAAAGACTAAGTATATAACTGCTATAGTAGCAGCAAAGGAGGGCATTTGTGTTAAGTAGTTTGTTATCAAACTATGTGTGGTTCAAAGTGGGCTAATACTATGAAGATATATTGTGTGGCAATAATATCAACATATTTTAAGCCGAACGAACTAAAGGTCTCACCAAAGGACCAAATTTATACAATGCCATCTCATTTGAGAATGAGTGATGCATAGAGACGCAAAGACATGCAAATACACACGGACCTGAAACTGTTAGATCCGAAGATTATGTTAACCACTAGCAATCGCGTATATGCGACACCAGAAAGCCATAGGTGTTCAATATGCCAAGTTTTTCAAACTAGATTATTGACTCTAGTGCAAGTGGGAGACTGAAGGGAATATGCCCGAGAGGCAATAATAAAGTGGTTATTATCTTATTCCATGTTTATGATAAATGTTTATTTTGCATGCTATAATTGTATTGGTCGGAAACATCAATACATGTGTGTTTAATAAACAAAAAGGGTTCCTAGTTATGCCTCTCATATAAACTAGCTCGTTGATTAACAAGATGATCAAGGTTTCCTGATCATGGACATTAGATGTTGTTAATAACGAGGTCACAACATAAGTTGAATTATGTGATGAACATTCATCCGAAGTATAGCATTACGATCAAAGTCATTATGTTTATATTTCTATAACATCATACGAAGTAATCTTAGTCCTTAGACCATGAGATCATGTTAATTGCTGACACCGGAAGAGTATCTTGATAACATCAAACGTCACACCGTAACAGGGTGACTATAAAGGTGGGTTCAGTGCTACAAAGGTGTTATGTTGAGGCTCATGGATCAAGAGTGGGATTTTTCCATCCCGATGACAGACAGATATACTCTGGGCCCTCTCGGTGATATCACATTAAGATAGCTTGCAAGCAAGTGATGTGATCACTAGAATGTTATATCACGGGAACGAGAAAAGAGTGCATGTCGGCAACGAGATAAATCTAGGTATGGAGATACCGATGATCGAATCTCGGACATGTAATATATCACGAGACAAAGGGATTTAGTTACTAGCGTTAAAGGTTCTCACGATCACAGAAGTCATCGTTGAATGTGTAGGAGTCAGTATGGATCTCTAGGTCCCGCTTCTGATTATTGATCTGAGAGGGGTCTCGATCATGTCTGCATTATTCGCGAACCGTAGGGTGACACACTTAAGGGATACCGACACCATTTGGAGCAAATATGTTTTAGATAAAGATTTAAGAAAGCGCTGGAATTATTTCAATAGACACCGAAACTATTTTGGGTGAAATTGCTGAAATTGGTTCTGCATGTAATATTGAAATGTTGCAGGGGGTTTTATGTGAATGTTTGTTAATTAAAGTAATTAACAAAATTCTGAATAAAAATAATAAAAGAGTTTTACTAAATGAGAGAGCATTAAATTTCTAAATTTAATGCATTTAAAGTGGAGACTTTAAAAGAGAATGTGAAGGGGCATTTTAATGTGGAGGGGTTACCACCACATGAATGGGGGAGGTGAGGAGTCACCCCCATGGGGCGCCGGCCATGGGGAGGGGTACCCCTTCCTCCTATAAAAGGCCCCCCTCACTCCCCTTCTTCCTCACACCTCCTTGTGAAGGATCTCTCTCCCCCTCTAGAATTATTCCCCCATGGTCTCAGATTAGCGAGATATATGTTCCTGGTGGCATTTCGTCTGAAAGGAGTTGCTGCTTCTGCTGCTTTGCTGGAGCGAGGGACGGATGTTGTCGGGGTACCGAACGTGTGTGTGATCACGGATGCACCGCTGCTTTGTGGTGCTGGACTTGGTGGTGCTGGACTTGCTGGAGCTGGATCTGATGGACGTGTTGGAGCGGGACCTGCTAGACTTCATCATGATCTTGAGATCGGCAAGTGTACGACTACATCATCCACGAGTTCCTACTCGTTAACAAAACTCGTTGTCTTCGAGGGTAAGTTCTCAATGGATGTATATCCACCCGTTGCTCTGTATCTAGTAGATAGATCTTGGCATATAGTTCACATCGTAGGAAAATTTTTGTTTTCTATGCTGCGGACCCAACATGAGTGTTAATGCTTTGCTCCGGTGCTCTATTAAAAGGAGCACCTTAATTGTCAGTAGTTCCCTTGAGGCCCCGCTGCAAACGGGCTGGCAGGACAAAAGATGTTGTGCAAGTTCTCATTGCAAGCACGTATGACTATATATGGAACACATGCCTAGGATTATCTAGTACTTGGATGCTTTATCTTATTTATCTGCAATTGACCTATGTTTTGATTGCTATGTGAATTGTCTTGTCCATGCAACGCCTGTCCATCCATCCCTATGCCTATCGCACTCGAATCCTACTGTTTACTGCTATTATTACTGCTGGCTTTACTTTACTACTGCTGCTACTTTACTATTCCTACTACAAACAGTTGCTACTGATAAACTGTTGTGAGCAAGATTGTTTCCAGGTGTAGCTGAATTGACAACTCAGTTGTTAAGGCTTATAAATATTCTTTGGCTCCCCTTGTGTCGAATCAATAAATTGGGTTTCACTTCCCTCGAAAATACTGCGATACACCCCCTATACTTTTGGGTCATCACTCCTTCACCGCAGGTTTTTGTTTATACAACACTTCCAAATGATAGAGATGCTTCCTCAAACTGCATGTGTATGACGCTGGCCATAGGTTGTTAGTATAAACTTTACCCTTGAATTTCTTTGTAAAATTCTGCACTAAGTGTCGCATACATTCCCTATGCTCCACTCCGGGGAATACTGCTTCTACAGCTTTCTCCAAACCTTTGCAAGCATCCGTGTGAATAGTAAATCCTGGTGGATGACCTATAAGGTCACGCAAATTCTCTAGAAACCAAGTCCAACTTTCCTCTGACTCAATCTCCAAAACTCCAAAAGCAACATGGAACATCCAATTGTGGCCTGCAACTGCAGTAGCAGCTACTAGCTGTCCTTTAAATCTGCCATGAAGAGCTGTTGCATCCACGGCCAAATAAGGCTACAACCATCCAGAAACCCTTGCCAGCAAGCTTTGAAACAAACAAAAGCCCATCTAAAGAACTCCTTCTCCATTGTCTTCCCTCCTATTTTGTACTGAACTGTATGCTTATCTATCTGTAGAACACTACCTGGACTAGCCATCTCCACTTAAGCTTTGAAGCTGTAAAGCAATTGAAAACTTTCATTCCATGGACCATTGGTCCTATCAAGAGCCATTTCCTTTGCATAGAACATCCTCATGTAAGGTACTGTAATATTAAACTTTTCAGAAACTTTTTTATGAGCGTTGTTGCACCAAGTGACGGGTTCGCTCTCATCTAATCCATGATTGCATCTGCCAACCACCTAGTCTTTGCTAGTTTTGTTTTGTCCTATGGCTGTCCCCCTTGAGGTGACAAGAATGTTCGAATCGGTTATTATCTGAAACATAATGAAAATGTCAGGTATAGTTAACAAATTCTACACAATGATCTAATATACACAACTAGTTGTAATACCTGAACCAAACTGCTTCTGAGCATAGTGGATGCATGCATCCTCCATCTACACCTCTTGTATGGGCACTTAACTGTGAACCTTGTCGGCTCACTCTTAATAACAACATAATCATTATTGGTGCAGATGTGATATGTATTAAGGGCATTACGATAGTCCCACTCAATTACTGGCAAGTCCTCACCATCATACTCGGCTAAAACAAGACTGCCATTGTTCTTCTCGTTCTCTTCTTCATCAGGGTCATCAAATCTGGCACCATGGGCAAATTCTTCCGTGTATTGATCCTCTAGTGCCTGTTTACTGAATCTATCTACCAATTCAGGAAACATCAACTCATCCTCATCATCTAGTGGAGACGCTCCCTCGGGAAGCTCTGCTTCGTCCTCCACATCAGCCGAACAAGCGATTTGGCTTACACTCACAGTGCGAACATATGGTACTGTTGTGGACCTACAAGGGGCGCATACTATTAGCAGAGACAGTAGAGAAACATGATGCCCGTCCACCTGATAATGCCTGACCACCATATGATGCTTTAGCCCTCTTTCTCGTGTGTTCAACTTTATGTTGCACATGGAGACAAATTCGACCAAAACGTTTGGCAACGTTCAAAGAGAAAAGCATTACCAGATCAGCTTCACTAGTTAGTGGGAGCAATCTTTGCTCGCTAATGTTGAAATATTCCAAATCAACTGAATCGCCATTGCTCCAGGGGAATTTAGAATATATTTTATCTTTCAAATATCTGAGAGTTATGGAGGTTGCAACCACCACTGGGAAGTAAAATCCAGAGAGATACCGTTCACAACCACGAATTACGCTAGTATCCAGTTTAACCGCCAGCTGAAATGTCAGTGTTGGATCAATCCTATTCGAAAAGCAAGGCAATTAGCTAAGCACTGGTGATTCGCGCTCAATTACTGCCTATAATCAATCCACAAAGGGAAACAATACTAACCCAGATGGAATCCATGCATTAGATCCCTCCGATTCCACCCAATCTTCTCCGCGCTCGACTGGGAGGACCGATACAGCCGCCGGCGTTGCATACTATTCCGCGAAAGGGGTAGATCTAGCGGGAGAGGAAGCAGAGCCAGAGTGGGCTCCGTGGCTAGGGGAGGAGGATCGAGGGCCGAGGACGACATGAGGTAGGAGGGGCTCTCGGGTAGGAGGGCACGACAGCGGGGGAGCAGAGCAGAGGGGCGGTGTGTGAGTTATTCCAGGCTCGGAGCAAGAATGGCCGGTTCGATATGCCTCCACCCTTCGCCACATATGAAAGACCCATCCCAACATGGCCCCACCCTTCACCACATATGCAGGACCCATCCCAACATGGCCCCACCCGTCAGCACATAATGGTCGAGGCGACATAACGTAACGCTCAACGCAGGACCCGCCCCAACGTGGTCCCACCTGTCAGCATGTAACGGTTAAGCCTTTGACCTGACGGCATCACCCCATCTGAGCGCATGTGAGGGTTTCGGAATGGAGGGAGGGGAAAAGGGAGGAAAAACTAAGCGGCTGGGGAAAACTGAGTACAACTAATGAACCAGGGGCACAAAAATAGAAATCCCAATATTAAATACATATCTCAATGTGTATGGACCCCGAGGCACCGAAGCCCCTCTTTTTGCGAAACCCTGGACCATGCATCCTACGTCGTATACCCATAGACGGGCAACGTAAGGGAGTAGAATAGTGGAAACTTCTCTTGGTTTATGCATGGTTAGGTCATAGCAACATCTCAACACAAGCTTGGATGCAAGACTCGAGAATATTTCATATGGTTTATCTGCGGCGAGAGTTTAAGAGCTTTCGGTGCAAGTTATCGCGTGCACACGTGTAAAGGATATGCATGCAAGTGAGGTGGGTACCGTCTATCCCATCCTCCCACAACACCTACCTACATGTGCTAGAGCCACATGCAAGTTTTCGAGGGACCCCCGAGTCACCAAAGCACTCTTTTGGGGAAACCCTAGACTGCGTGTCTTGCGTCGTCTACCCCCCTAGACGGGTATGGAAAGGGGGTAGCAAAGTGGAGACTACTCTTGGTTTGTGTTTGTTTAGGTCATAGCAACATTCCAAAACAAGGTTGGGCCCAAGATTCAATAAGATTCCCTAGGCTAGACCTGCGGTAGGAGTTTTGGAGCTTTCGGTGCAGAAGTCTGCACAAGTGTGTTATCCCATGCACACGTGTGAAGGCTATGCACAAAAGTGAGGTGTTTAATGTCTCTCCCATCGTCCCACAATACCTACCTACATATATTAGGTCCACATGCAAGTTTTCTAGGGACCCCGAGGCACCTAAGCCCCTCTTCCGCTAAAACCCTAGACCACACATCTCATGCCGTCTACCCCTAGACGGGCATCGAAAGGGGGTAGAGAAGTGGAGACTTCTCTTGGTTTGTGTTTGGTTAGGTCATAGAAACATTCCAAAACAAGTTTGGATGCAAGATTCAATAAGATTCCTTGGGCTAAACCCGCGGCGGGAGTTTTGGAGCTTTTGGTGCAGAAGTCTGCACAAGTGTGTTATAGCATGCAGGTGTGTGAAGGCTATATGATGAGGGGTTAACTCATCAATGCCCATTGTTGATGGACTTAGGTTAGAGGAAGTAGGGAGTGCTGGAGGCATCGATCAGCTAGCAAACAAGCACATAGATGACATGAGGTTTTACCAAGGTTCAGGCCTTGTAGAGGACTCTACTCTTGCTTGTCTGCTCTTGATTATGAGGGAGTCGAAAGTTACAAGGGTGCGCAGATGTAATCTGGGCGAGGTGTATGCGGGGGGTGCGTGTGGATTATCCTCCTCACCGCCCCTCCTAGCCTTTATATAGGAAGGCTAAGTCTCGGGATATCAGGTCGAGTCGGTTACAGATTAGGGTTTTCCCTTTAATTTTCTATCTACACTTTGTCGTGTCCTTCAAGAAGTCAAACTCATGTGGCAACCCGAATCCTTGCTGGGCTACGTTCCCACCATGGACTCCTTCTTTGGCTAGACTGTATAGGCTAATCTCGAGCACCTTTAAGGTATACACATGTTACTAGCCCCGGAGTGTCTAGCTGAATCGCAGATTCGGGTGGAGACTACGAGTCTTTCAAGTGCATGGGATATAGGCTCATCCGAAGTTCTTTCGGGTGCCGCAGTTTGTGTCATAGGGATTGTCGATATGCGTGCCTGATTCATCCGATGGATCGAGATCAGTTAACTGTTTTAGGGAAAACAAACGCTATCTACTCAAACTCGAGTCCCCGGACTCGAATCCGTAATAATGATGGCGTAATTTGACTCCTGCCACAGAGATCTTATAGAGTCGAATTCTAGTGTTTTGGTGTGGGCACTTGATGTCTACGCACTTCTATTCTTGTAGACAGTTGTTGGGCCTCCAAGTGCAGAGATTTGTAGAATAGCAACAAGTTTTCCCTTAAGTGGATTACCTAAGGTTTATCGAACTCAGGGAGGAAGTGGTCAAAGGTATCCCTCTCAAGCAACCCTGTAATCAAGATACAAGAAGTCTCTTGTGTCCCCAACACACCCAATACACTTGTCAGGTGTATAGGTGCACTAGTTCAGCGAAGAGATCATAAAATACAAGTGGTATGGATAATTACAAGTGGTAACGGTGCCAGAAAATAGCTTGATGGCGTGGAAGAGACTAAAGGCAAACTGAAATAAAGATGGAAGCAAGCAAACATGTAACAGATCTAGTTGCAAAAGGTGTTTCAATGCTTAGAAACAAGGCCTAGGGATCATACTTTCGCTAGTGAACACTCTCATATAAATATCTTCTCTTTATGATGCTACTCTTCGATTGGACAGTCTAATCCACAGTAGGGCTATAACAACACACCTCAAAGTTCGCCTTCCCCATCTAGATAACCCCACCACTGTCTCCTTGAGCTCTAGATGGTTCCAACAAACACCAAAATTTCATAGAGACATCCAACTCCAAATATAACTCATAATAAGTAATTGTAATCTCAAGCCTAAGTGCCACCATGGTGTGCACACTATCACTTTCACACACATGGGGAGAGCAGAGATCTATTAAAGCACTTGAGTAGCAAGGTAGATCTACTTGATTACAAAGCTCATGATCACAATATGATCATGCATAGAGAGAGATGAACACATAGCTACCGGTAGAACCCTTAGCCTCGAGGAAGAACTACTCCCTCATCATCATGGGAATCAGCAACGGCGATGGAGATGGTGGTGGAGATCGATGGAGATGGCTTCGGGGGCACTTCCCCGTCCCGGCAGGGTGCCGGAACAGAGACTTTTTGTCCCCCAAATCTCTCCTTCGGTGGCGGCGGCACTGCGGAACGTTTCGTGGCTAGAGGCTCCATTTCCTAGGGTTTCTGGATCGGAGGCTTCTTATAGGTGAAGAGGCGAGGTCGGTGGCCGGCCAGGGGGCCCACACCATGCCCTGGCGCGGCCTAGGGCTGCCTGCGCCAAGGGGGTTGTGGCTGCCCTGTGGCCCCCCTTCATCTCTTCTTCAGACTACATGTGTCTTCCGGTAAAATATTCACTTTGGCTTTTGTCCCGTCCAATTCCGAGAATATTCATTTTCTGACTTTCCTCGAACCAAAAACAGCAGAAAAAGGTAGCTGGCACTGTGGCATCTTGTTAATAGGTTAGTTCCAGAAAATGTGTGAAAATACTCCAAAGTGTGGACAAAACATAAGAAAGTAGATATCAAACAAGCATGGAACATCAAAAATTATAGATACGTTTGCAATGTATCAACATCCCCAAGCTTAACTCCTGCTTGTCCTCGAGTAGGTAAGTGATAAAAAGAATAATTTTTGAGGTGACATGCACCATCACAATCAAGATCAAACCATTTGCAAGCATTGAAAGCTGAAATCAAAGAACTCTAAACATGAGCATGAAAGATGAAGTTCTAACAATAAGACATAGTAACTATGCATGCAACATGAAAGGATACAAACAAATATCATGAATAACAATGCATTGAAAGACGTTTGTTTGTTTCACATATAGAAAATATAACATAGTGGCATTCAGCTTGTCCCTCATGGAGTAGCAAAACATAAATGCATAGGACACCTTCAAAGTTCATAAGGGTGACTAGATACAAATAATTCAAGAACAAGCAATATCAAAGTTATGAATCAATCAACAAGTGTTGGGACAATGCACATTAAACTAAGAATGGCCACTATGCCCTCTCAATAGGTGCATAAAGATAGAAGATGGAGAATCAACATAAAAGTAAAAGAAAGTCCTTCATAGAAGGAAGCAGGGATTCAAGTGTCATAAAGAGCTTCCAAAAATTATGGTACTTATTATCTTTCAGCTCTCATTGCCCCTATCATAAGCATCTTGAAGTGATTAAGGTTAAAGTGAATAAACTATGGAGTATATGCTTGACAAAGTATAAGTTGGCAATCTCATGTCCCTTGAATACGAGGGCCGCTCCTCATGCTACTCAAGTTTAGTTACCGGTAAGTTCTTGTCATAGTAAGTACATTTGTATCATATAGAACCGCCAACAAGGTACCCCTTGCCCGATGATACGGAAGAATCCCCATATCAAAATGACAAGGCAAGCAGACCACGAGCATCTCAACAATCTTCTTATTTACCATGGGGAAATGGTGTTTTTCTCTCTTTCCTCTTTTCTCATCTCTTTTTTTCTTTTTTTTCTCTTTTCTCAATCTCTATGTCTTTTTTATAAGAAGAATGCTTCATATATTGCTCATTATGGTTACGCTGTAGGTTTCCACCATGATTAGGCATGGATTAGACCAGCGGCCTAGGCGTTTCTCTAACACACATACATAACTCCATGGACTTACAAGCTCCCCTTTCATTTCACACCGACGACATCCATAGACAAAAGAGCATGATATCAACTAGGTACAATGTACAAGTGCAATGTTGAAAGCGTTCCCCATGACATCATGGTTCTGCTAATCCCCAACATATAAGTGCAAGCATATACAACATAGATGACATAATGGTTCAAGTTTATTAGGGGCAAGAAAAGTAAAGTGTGCCATCAAGTTCATGAGAGCTTTAATCACTAATTTTCACATAACAAGTTTAATTCAGAAGGTAGATAAAAACATGAATATACTTGGAATAGCAAATGATAATAGGTAGGTATGGTGGACTCTTTGGAATAACTTGGTTTTATTTGGAGTTGTATGCATGAGTGGAACTCATACTTGGTTATGGAGGCTAGCAAAAGACTAGGAGCAACCAACTAAGAGAGCAATAATGGACATAATCATGCAAAGCGACAAAACATCATTAATTAAAGCCAAGTTAACCCAAATAAAGCATTTAAAGGAGAATACCACAATATTATGCTTTTATATGCTAAAACAACGCATGATTCTTTCAAGGCACATTAAGTAATCTCAATTGTTTATGACATGGCATGCTGTAGCAAAAATCAGTAAGCATAAAGCCAAAACAATATCAAGCATGACATGGTAAAGTCTAAGTCACAGTCAAAAACAAGCTCCTTTTATACCACTTAAGCATGAACTTTCCTACTCTTTTCTAATCCAAATCAACTTATTTGAAAGAACTCACAAAGATAATAAGAAATAAAGATCAGTGAGCTTGTCTCACAAATCCAAAAAGAAGAACTAAAAAGTTCTAAGCTAAAAGCACAAGAAAACTAAGGCTAAACACAGTGCTAGCAAAAGAGAACACTCACAGAACAATAAAAATGAAAACTAGAGTGTTCTAGGCAATGAAAACGGAGTGTGTCTCTCTCCAAAAGAAGTGTGTTGGGATCCAACTAACTTATTTAAGCAAACCAAACAAAATTAAACTAAAAGCAAAAACAAAGACGCTCCAAGAAAAACACAATTGTGCATGAAACAATAAAAACAAAGTGTCTAGAAAGACCTGAGATTTATATTGATGAAGAAGGGGATGCCTTGGGCATCCCCAAGCTTTGACGCTTGTACTTCTTGGATATTTCTTGGGGTGACACGGGTGGCATTCCCAAGCTTGAGCTTTAGTCCATTCTTCATCTCATTACATCATTCTTTCCTTACACCTGAAATTTTTCCTTCATACAAAACTTCACACAATCTTTATTAGCAACATTAGTGTACTCAAGATAATAAGTCTTTGGGTTCAGTTTCAACAACAATAAAACATCCATTAAAACAGGAGCTACTGTAGCACTTCCTTTAAAAAGTTCAAATGATCAAAGAGAACTCAAAGAGAAAGAGATTAAGAGGCAAATACAAATAATGGCAGAAATCTGTCAAAACAGACCAGCAGGTAAAAACCAACTTTTTCGAAGACCTTCTGTTGCTCAAATCGAAAAGTGTTGAACTAACTAAAGTTGGATAATAAGAGATCTAGTTGCAAACGGTGTTTCAATGCTTAGAAAAAAGGCTTAGAGATCATGCTTTCGCTAGTGAACACTCTCATATAAATATCTTCTCTTTATGATACTACTCTTAACTACTTTCTGGTTGGACACTCTAATCCACGGTAGGGCCATAACAGCACACCTCAAAGTTCGCCTTCCCCATCTAGATAACCCCACACTGTCACCTTGAGCTCTAGATGGTTCCAACAAACACCACAATTTCATAGAGTCATCCAACTCCAAATATAACTCATAATAAGTAATTGTAATCTCTAGCCTAAGTGCCACCATGGTGTGCACGCTGTCACTTTCACACACATGGGGAGAGCAGAGATCTATTAAAGCACTTGAGTAGCAAGGTAGATCTACTTGATTACAACGCTCATGATTACAATATGATCATGCATAGAGAGAGATATGAACACATAGCTACCGGTAGAACCCTTAGCCTCGAGGAAGAACTACTCCCTCATCATCATGGGAATCAGCAACGATGATGGAGATGGTGGTGAAGATCAATGGAGATGTCTCCGGGGGCACTTTCTCTTCCCGGCAGGGTGCCGGAATAGAGACTTTCTGTCCCCCGAATCTCCCCTTCGGTGGCGGCGGTGCTGCGGAACTTTTCATGGCTAGAGGCTCCATTTCCTAGGTTTTCTGGATTGGGAGGCTTCTTATAGGCGAAGAGGCGAGGTCGGTGGCCGGCCAGGGGGCCCATACCATGCCCTGGTGCAGCCTAGGGCTGCCGCGCCAAGGGGGGTGTGGCCGCCCTGTGGCCCCCCTTCGTCTCTCCTTCGGACTCCACGTGTCTTCCGGTAAAATATTAACTTTGGCTTTTGTCCCGTCCAATTTCGAGAATATTCATTTTCTGACTTTCCAGGAACCAAAAACAGCAGAAAATAGGCAGCTGGCACTGTGGCATCTTGTTAATAGGTTAGTTCCAGAAAATGTGTGAAAATACTCCAAAGTGTGGACAAAACATAAGAAAGTAGATATCAAACAAGCATGGAACATCAAAAATTATAGATACGTTTGCAACGTATCAGCACTCGACGCGTCCGTCAAGGCCTTTTTATCGTGCCAGGCATTTTGCAGGTCTTGTCTTCACGTCGTTAACACGACATATGAAAGTTTATTCACCACGGAGGTGATTCGGGTAACCTAGGAGACATTGTCTCTTTGTAGGGTATGTTTAGCGATTGTGAGGCGGAGTCACTGAATGCTTCGAATGCTCATGGTGTGGACGTGGTCAACGCTTTTTTCCATATATAATTATTTTTTGTTTCATAGGGTGCACGACCAGCACTCCCTACGGGAGTAGCCCCCGAGTGCCTACTCGAGTCATAGATTTTGAGTGGGGACTTTGAACAATTGTCGATTGCTATCATTAGTTTAATTTTTGCCAATTGTGATTTCAGTGATCCCTATTGGAGGAGCCCCCGAGTCCGCAATCGAATCGTTAATTCGAAATAGGGGGTAAGATATAAATGCCATACGTTTGTCATGGCAATGTATGCCATTTTTGTAATGTTCGGGTGCACAGCCAGCATTCCTGTTAGGAGTATCCCCCGAGTGCTTGGTCGATCGTAGAGTCAAGCAAGGACTAAATCAGTCAAAGACAATCTCCGTTGGAGTGGGTATTTTGATGTTGTTAGTGCTGACGATCGGATGAGGTCAGTTGCCCGCATAAGCGATGCTGATGGGACGTGACGGGGTGGGCCCCAAAGCCTGACTGGGATTTGACTAGTCATGCGTAATCGTTGTTTTAACTGCGTATCCTTGATTCCCGCGTGTAGTGGGGAACGTGTAGCGACGGTTCCGTATTACCATCGCCACGTGTCTTCATTGATGTGCGCCACGCGTAGAGTCAAAGTTCCATGAGCCGTTGGATGATATCTCTTGGTGCTTAAGTAGGGTTTTTGGGTGCGGTAATTTTCGCACTTGTTCTTCTTCCTCCTGCATACCTTTGCCATTGCCATTCCCCTTTGTTGCCTTGCGCCCATTTCTCTCGTTGCGCTAGACATACTCAAGGCATTTCCTAGATACTTTCTCTGATCTCTCCGCCGCCATAATATGGGGAAGAAGAAGGGAGGCGCTGCTGCTGGATCTATTGATGTCGCTGCTGCGACGAAGAAGAAGGGTGCCGGTGCCACTAGGTCCGGCACCGCCGCTGTACCAAGAAGAAGGGTTCGGGGACCCGCGTGACCAACGGGTCATGGCGGAGTACCTCGTTGAAGGAGCATGAGTTCCACACTCATCGTCAGGATGGCCTGCTGCCTACCGATGCAGCAGATTGCAGGATGCCAGGGCCAGAGGTAATCCCCAATATCCTCCTGTTGGATTTTGGGTGATGCTTTGGGCCTTCATTCTCCGCGGTCTTCCTCTCCCCCTCCACAAATTTGTGTGAGGGTTGTTGTGTTTCTATGGGCTCCAACTGCATCAGCTGACCCCAAACTCCATCTTGCACATCGGGTGCTACATTACCCTCTGCGAGTGCTGGCTCAGAATCGAGCCACACTTCGGCCTCTTCAAGAAGTTGTTCAAGCTGAAGCGGCAGTCGGGTTTTGGCTGGGTTGTATATGATGTTGGCGGCTGCAGGATCCACATGGACCCCAATGTCCAATACTTTAACTTCAACATTACTGACTCCATCCAGGGATGGAAGGAGAAGTGGTTCTACATTTGCGATCAACATGTTGATGGCGAACGATATGGACTTGCTCCTTTTAACCCGAACGCTAAGTTGAGGAGGAAGATGCCTTGTAAGAATGTTGTGATGTCAGGCGAGGAGGAAGAAGTCGAAGTCTTGTACAAGCACGTCTGCGACCTCCAGCTTATCCCAGGCCAAGAAGTCGAAGGCATCGACCTTATTCACATGTTCTTGCAGCATCGGGTGCAGCCTCTACAGGCCAGAGCACACCTGATGTACCTCTAGACCGGTGGAGATGACGTCACTCGCGTCTCCAAGGAGGACATGTATTTAGTCGAGGTTGACAAAAGGGCCAGGTAGCTGACCAAGTACATTTGTAAGGATAAACTTCCTACCGACTCAGTCGTCTTGCATTTTCGCGCGAATAACCCTCCTCCTGAGGTAACTTTGTTGTCGTCTTTGTCTTCTTGTCATTTTTCCCGTAAGGCTTGCCTTGATTGTAATTTGCTGCTCATATTAGGAATGGAAAGTGGCGGCTTCGCTACCACCTCAGTCGGAGGAAGTTTTTCCCCCCGAGGCTGAAGAGGATGATGAATCAGGGTCGACTGTGCTTGCATAGGATATCCCTGATTCCAGCAAGGGCGACACTCGCAAGCATTCCTAGAGCGAAGAATCTAACACGTCTACATCAGAGGCGCCGAAGGATACTTCACCTAAGGTAGGCACCACCAGCCCAATTCCGACGGTTCCTGTCTGCAGCGTCGCTCCGCCGCCGCTGAAGAAAGTGAAGAAGCTGAAAGAGCCGCTGGAAGAGGACTTAGACCTCGACAATTTTGACGGGTAAGTCTTCTGTTGGGGTATTAAGGATTTTCTGATGTGCAACTGTCTTTGTGCTGAATGCCGTTATGAACTTGCTGCAGTATGATCGCATCATCGTCATCATTGGTTGACTACCAGTTCCTAGGGGATACCGGAGTCGTGGACTCCAAAAATGCGGATGCGGAGGAATCAGCACCGTCCCGGAAGATGGCGGCCCACTCGGGCGAGAGTTCCTCAAGCTTGCCCTAATCGGGACAACATAGGGTTCTTGTGTGGACACCCACCAAGAAAATACTTTCAAAGTCTTCGGGTGATCATGTAAGTGTTAACGAGCTTTTGCATTTGAATTTTTTGTTCGGAGTCGAAACTTTGCAATGATATATGTTATCTTCTACAGCCAATCCTGCAGGAGGTTGTTCGCTTAGGTTAACAGATCATGACCCTAGGCCAGCAGCATGCCCGACTAGATACTGACAACCAGTAGCTGCAAATTAAGCTGGTCGACGTGTGTTCTATCGCTGAATCTTTGTTTTGTTTGGATTTTGACATGTTTCCCTTATTCTTCAGAGGAAAACAATGACCTGCTTCGTCAGGTGACTTCCCTTGAGAAGGGTTTGCGTGCGGCAGAGACCAAATGAGATGAGGCACTCGAAGCCCTCGAGCGCCTCGAAAAAGAGTCGAAGAAGCGCGAGGACGACCTGATAGCCGCTGCAGCTGACAGAGAAAAAGGGTTCGCCAAACAACTTTTCTCTATTGCACAAGAGCTCTTGGGTATGTGTATATCTGGTCTTTTTCATTATGCTTGTATTTTCCTCTTTTGGTCGTGTCTGCTGACTTGATGGAATGTTGTTCCAGATGCTGCCGGTGTTGGCTTCGATCACTAGGCTCTGGTTCGTGGGGACACATTGGTTGATGTTGTGGCAGCAATCGAAGATTGCGGTGTCTCCGCACAAGATGCCCTCAAGAAGGCTAGAGCCATTCTAGGACTCCTTTGTGAAGAGATGCTCCCCAAGGCCAAGTTAGTTGAATATCTTGCTAGCCTGGTCGAGACCTTCACGGGTGGCGTGCCAGCAGACTTCAAGAACGCATAGAACAGAGTTGGCGCATCCATGGGTTCGGCGATGGCGCAGGCCTGCGATGCCAATCTGGACATCAACCGGATAACCTCGAGGATGCCAACGACCGCGGAGGGCCAGGAGGTATTTTTTGGTCCCTTTGCTACTAGCTGTCATAAATATGGGCGCGGCTCATAGAGACACTCGCGAAGTACTCTATGGAGCGAAAACGGCTGAAGGCGGCGAAGGCCATGGTGTCAGGGGCCACCGCACAACGGGGCTATAGCGACAGGGGCCACCGCCACGAAGGCCACGACATCGGAGGTCACAGCAGCGAAAGCCACGACATTGGGGGCCACCACGGAGTCGTCGAAGTCCACGGGTGCTGAAGCATAGGCGTAGCTGTAGTCATAGCTTCCTTTTGTAGCTGCGTGAAGAATTTTGGCTTTGTCTTTGAACTATTTATGTTGGGGTGCCCCTGTTAAAACTTGGTTCTATTCTGAATGTATAAATTATCTCCGTGCTTGCGCCATTCGAATTCCGTGTGTAGTGTCTCTTATTCTTCCAATCTTCTGCTTGGTTAGGCCCTTCGAGCGGTTCGCAAGATGTGCCTGGCGCTGATGCGCCTGGCGAACCCTCCTCTGGTGAACCTGTGGTGCAGCCACGTTTGAAGGTGGAGGATCTATCACTTTTGTCTCAACTGCGTGACCGTGTGAAGCACTTAGAGCGAGAAGCACCCGTCATCCGCGGTAATGCCAATGTCTGGAAGTCGAAGGTAGAAAAATATTTGGAGCGGGAAGCTTCTCTTCTTGGCGAGGTGGCCCAAATAAATGAGCAGTTGCAATGTGGGTGTTTCTTCGACTTTGTTGCTACAGTGTGCTTGTGTTGTTGTTTCTGGTGGCTGATGCCTTTATGTTGTTGTCTTTGCAGTTGTCAATCTCATTCCATGGGAAGAGAGGGATCGCATCAGCGTTCAACTGAGTTGTTTGACTCAGGACCAACTCGAAGTTGGTGGATTCTTTTGGACCGACAGGGATCATGCGATCACGCTAGCGACGTTGCAAGATCGCGTGTCACAGGTGCTGCATTTTCTGAAGAAGGCGCAGTCATGTATGAAACATATCTTCTAGGCAATGTTTCCGTTGGATGTCGCACCCTTAAGCCTGTTGGCTTTGATGCAAAAGTTTCAGAGTGCTAATGCAGTACGCGAGTCCTTGCACCAATAGCTTGTTATGGGTGCCAAGGCTGCGTTGGCGCTTGTGCGCATGCAACAACCTGATGGAGAGTTGGATGTTGTTGCCGCACGACCACTGCTGCCTCTGGCAGGGATGGCGTGGAACATGGTGCCTCATTATCGAGCGGTTGATCGGCCAGCGGAAGATATCATGAACTTGTTCGACGAGCACACCAATGTTCTTCTTCCGTATCAATAGAATAGTTATTAACCTACACAGGATGTATAAGTGTTGTAAAACTTGCATAGTTGTTTCGACTTGGTGTTGATACCCATGTTTGTATGTAAAGTTTATAGCTTATTTGTTTCACGAGCATGCAATGCCTTTTTGTTAGCCTGATACTTGCGGATCTCATCTCCTTGCCAGCCTACTAGTTGCATTGCAACTGGGTTCGTTATATCAAGGGTTTGATTGACAGTTTCGTCAGCTACTCAGGTCATTGCTTTGTGAGTTTGTATGTGACGAGGCCGTCAGGGAGGCGCAGCCCCCGAGTGCGGAAAATAGTAATGAAAGTAAATTTGACAAGATACATGGTTGGAGGCACTTAGCTTTATTTATTTGTAGAATATCAGGAGGTACAATGTTTGGCTAAGTAGCCTGGCTGAGTAGCCTTATTGTAAGGTAAAAACATCTAGGGGTAGAATCATCGCAGTTGCGTGACGTTCCATGGGTTGGAGTATGCGACTCCGCTCACTATGTCCTTCAGGCGATAGGCGCCACCTAGGATTACTTCAGTAATAACGTAGGGTCCCTCCCAGGGGGTCTCGAGCTTGAGATGTCCTTTTTGCTTCAGTCATAGGACGAGTTATCGTTCAACGAAGGATCTTGGGTGCAGCCGTCGACTGTGGTAGTTGTGGAGGCTCTGCTGGTAGAGCGTTGATTGTTCTACCGTGATCTCGTGTGCTTCATCGAGAAGGTCGACCGAGTCTTCGAGTGTGGCCGTAGATTCGGCCTCACTGTACGTGACGACCCTTGGGCCTTGTAGCGCACTTCTGTAGGTAGTACTGCCTCGGCGCCATGTACCATGAAGTATGGGGTGTAGACTGTGGCGCTGTTTGGAGTTGTGCGCAGGCTCCATAGTACGGATGGTAGCTCCTCAACCCAACACCCAGCTGCTCGCTCGAGTAGTCGGAGGAGTCTTTTCTTGATGTCGCTGTAGATGAGGCCCTTGGCCTTTTCGACTTGACCGTTGATCTAGGGATGTGCTACTGAAGCATAGCTGATGTTGATTCCCAGGTTTTCGCAGAAATCATGGAACTCATTCGAGGTGAAGTTCGTCCCATTATCGGCGATGATGCTGTGTGGCACCCCGAACCTGAAGACGATGGACTCGAAGAATTTTACGATGGTGGCGCCTGTCTGGTTCGTCACCGTCATGTCCTCGATGCACTTGGTGAACTTTTCTACTTCGACAAGGAGGAAGACATATCCTCCAAGTGATGATTTTTGCATCTTGCTGACCATGTCGAGTCCCCATTGCGTGAAGGGCCAAGCCATAGGTATTGGCCTGAGTTCTACGCCTGGTGCATGCGGCTTATTCGCAAATCTTTGGCATGAATTTCACTTCTGGACAATGTCCTTGGCATCGCGCATCGTTGTTGGGTAGTAGAAACCAGCTCGTAGAGCCTTGGAGGGCGCGACTCTTGGCGTGATGACCGCAGGTGCCCTCGTGTATCTCGAGGAGTATGGCTCTCCCATCACCATTGGAGATGCATCACTGAAGGACTCCTATAATGCTGCATTTGTATAGCTCACCGTTGATAAAGATGAAGGCTTTGGAACGTCGCGCTACATGTCACGCATCTGCCGGGTCGTCTGGCAGCCTGTTGTTGAGAAAGTATGTGATGTACGGTTGCGTACATGATGGCTCAATGAGCATGACCTCCATGGGGCCTTCGGGTTCTGGTCCTTGTTCCGCATTGCTAGGACCTTCGAGTTCTTCAGGTGGTGCATCCCCCGAGTCCTATGATGTGTTGGATGGCCCTTCAGGAGCCTTTGGCTTGATAAAGCACTCGCCGATCTGCTCCAGGAATACACTAGGTGGTACCGGAGCGCAGGTGGACCCTATGTTGGCGAGCGTGTTAGCCCCCTCATTGCTTTCTCGGCCTATGTGCCACAGTTTGCAGCCGTCGAAGTCTCCTTCGAGTGTGTCGTAGAGGTTAAGGTAAGGGATCATGTTGGCGCTCAGAACATTGCACTGGTTCATGGTTTGGTCCACCATGAGCTTGGAGTCACCGTAGATGACGAGCCGCGTTGTGCCGCGGGATTTGGCCATCCGCATCCCGTGGAGCAGGGCCTCATATTCTACCTCATTGTTGGAGGTGCGGAACTACATTCGCAGGACATATCTCATCTTGTCACCCTGTGGTGATGTCAAGATACCACCGGTGCCAAATCCTTCTCAATGTTTGGATCCGTCAAAGTGCATTGTCCATAGGCAGGACATGTCCAGTGTATCTGGGAGTTGGTTCTTCATACAGTGAATGAGGAAGTCTGGAAGAACTTGCGACTTGATCGCCACTCGCTTCTCATATGTAATGTCTCGTGGAGACAGCTCGATTCCCAAAAGGGTGACTCGTCCTGTGGCGTCGGGTTGCTGAGGATGTAACCCAGTGGAGCATCATTCACCATGATGATGGGGTGCTCCTGAAAGTAGTGGCACAGTCGCCGAGCTATCATGGAGATGTCGTAAGCCAACTTCTAGTAGTGCAGGTACCACTGTTTGGTTGGCGTGAGTACCTCGTTGAGGTAGTAGACTGGGTGTTGCACTCCATGAACTTTGTTGTCCTCGGCTCGTTCTACCACCAGTACGGTATTGACTACCTGGTTGGTTGCAAGGATGTATAGTAACATTGGCTCGTTTTCCCTGGGGGTCACCAGCACTAGAGAGGTGGAGAGTAGGCACTTGAGGTCGTCGAATCCATCCTGTGCCTCTTCCATCCACTCGAACTTCTCAACTTTGCGGAGGAGATGATAGAACGATAGTGCCTTTTCGCCCATTCGAATGATGAATCGAGTAAGTGCCGCGATTTGCCCAGCCAGCTGCTAGACACCTTTGACGTTCTTTGTCTTATCCATGGCTAGTATGGCGTTTATCTTTTTCAGGTTCGCCTTGATTCCTTTGGAGGATATGAGGTATCCGAGCAGTTGCCCAGATGGTACACCGAAGGCACATTTCTCCGTGTTCAGCTTGATCCGGTAGCGGTCGAGGTTGTCGAAGGTCTTATGGATATCGTCGAGTAATGTGGCTTCCTCCTTGGTTTTGACGACAATATCATTAACATAAACTTGGATGTTCTGGCCAAGTTGGTTCTTGAGGCAGGCCTGCATACACCGCTGATAGGTGGCTCCTTCGTTCTTCAGCCCCCGAAGGGCATTGTTGTGTAGCAATAGACACCGAAGGGCATGATGAAGGTCGTTTTCTCCTGTTCCTTCTCCTTCATTCGAATCTAATGGTAGCCTGAGTAGGCATCGAGGAAGCAGAGGTGTTCGCATCCCGAGGTGGAGTCGATTATTTGGTCGATCCACGGTAATGGGAAGTGGTCCTTCGAGCAATGCTTGTTGAGGCAGGTGAAGTCCACGCACATCCGCAGGATATCTGTGTCCTTTATAGGAATAAGCACGAGATTTGCTACCCAGGTGCTCTCCTTGATTTCTCATATAAAGTTGGCGTCGAGGAGTCTGTTGACTTCCATACCGACCGCCTTTGGCCTTGGTTCTAACAGTCGACGTATCGACTGCTTGACTGGTCTGGCATCAAGATTTACATTGAGTGAGTGCTCGGCGAATTCCCTAGGAACTCCTCGCATGTCTGCTAGACACCAGGCGAAGATCTCCCAGTGCTCATGGAGGAATTCAACGAGCGTGAATTCCTATGCGGAACTCAAGTTGTTGGCGATGAGGGTCGTCTTGGTCGGGTCCATTGGGTGGACCTGGACTGCCTTGGTGTGCACCGATGAGTCGAAGGATTGGTCAGGTACGTTCGGCTTACTTAGAGGAGCTAGACTGTTGTTTGTCAACTCCTTCAGCCACGCTAGCTCCTCTTGTATTCTGAAAGACTGGGTGATTCTGTTGAGTTCTCTGTCATAGCCGTCTAACTTGGCGAAGCTTCCGTGGACGGTAATAATGCCTTTGGGTCCCGACATCTTCATCTCCATGTAGGCATAGTGTGGGACCGCCATGAACCTCGTGAACGCGACACGTCCGAGGATTGTGTGATATTGCGAGGGCCAGTCGACCACTTCGAAGATGAGGCACTCTCACCAGAAGTTTGCTGGTGTGCCAAAGATGATATCCAGGTTGATTTTTCCCAAGGGGTATCCACCTTTCCTTGGGACGATGTCATGAAACATTGTGTCAGAGACCTCTAGGCACGAGAGAGGGGTCTGCATGGCGCGCAGGGTACTGGTGAACATGAGGTTGATGTCGCTGCCGCCGTCCATGAAGAGGTGAATCATCTCGTAGCCAGCAATTTGCGCCTCGAGCACTAGGGGGAGTGGCCCGAGCGAGGTACTTGGCACGGGTGGTCACGCTTATCGAAGGTGATGCAGGACTCGCACCCCCTGAGGTATTCAGTGGTTGAGGGTGGAGAGTTGACCACCAAATTGATTTGGCGAGTGATTTACTTTTGCACCCTATTAGATGGACGTCCTTTTTGCATCATGCGCATATTGCCCAGTGGTCGTGGGTACTGCTCGCCTCCGATGTTCTGGCCTGGTACAGCTGCATGTGGTGGTGGTCCAGGCGGTGGCGGTGGTGCTCCGTGACATACGGCACCCAGGGCAGCTCCGTAGCCTTGATTTATCGCGTCGTGATTCATCTGGGCAAGGCCTTTGTGGAGCTTGAGGAACTCGCGGCAGTCCTTTAGGAGGTGGATGGACTTTTTCTTGCCGTCGAGTTTGTCGATGTAGAAGTGGACGTTGCAAAGTCTAGTGTAGTTTATCCTGGATCGACATTCCAGGGGCTTCGTCGCGGGTACGGCGCTGCCATACTTGCGTGGTTTTTCCGTTGTCGCGGTAGCCACCACTACAGTACCCGCTACTGCGGTTGCCATCGTCGCCTTTGTCAGCGTAGCCAGCCGCAACGATGTCGACTTCTTTGCGGTCTTTGTAGCCGCGCATCCGACGTTTTCCTCGGCGGTCGCGTCTGCGGCCGAGGTCGTTGTCGTCTAAGTGGACGCGGCTATTTTTCACTGAGTCCTCTCCATCTGCCCACCTATTTGCGATTTCCATCAGGTGGTCGATTGTTTTGGGTTTCATGTGGCCCAGCTCTTCCCTGAGCTCTCTACGGCGTACGCCCCGTTGAATGCGTCGATTGCCCGGTCCTCAGAGATGTCCTCTGCAGAGTTTTTAATGATGGACCACCTCTAGTTGTAGGAGCGTAGTGATTCATCGGGCTTCTGATAGCAGACCTTTAGCTCTTAGATTGACGCTGGCATTTTGTAAGTGCCCTTGAAGTTTCGCATGAAGCTGTAGACTTGCTCTTCCCAGCTATGGATCGACCCGCGGGGGAGGATGTTGAGCCATGCACAGGCAGCGCCCTGCAGCTGCAGTTGGAGGAACTGCTTGGTTGTGCTCTTGTTTCTGCCGTGCAGCTTGACGGAGGAAATGTGGTCCTCTAGCAAGATCTTCGGGTCTTGGAGGCCGTCGAACTTTGGGTTCTCCAACGGCAGTTTGAACCCTTTCGGCATTCGTGTTTGCCATATAGCCCTACTGAAGTAGCCAGCAACGTAGAGCTCCACTCCTTTGTATTTGGACTCCATTGAGCAGGCGTGCTTGGCGCGCATCTTGTCGACTTTGCACTGCGTGATGTCATCACATGCGTCATAGTCGTGATCGTTTCGGTGTGAGCGGCGTCATCGTGATAGGTCATGCTCGTCATCACTTGAGGAGAGCGAGTAGTACCTGGCTGGAGCCTTGCTCTTCTTCGGCTCCGGCTCCGACGTTGGATCTTGGTGAGCGCAGCTTCGACCAGTCCAAGGCCAGCAATCGTAGATCGGTGCATGGCGGATCGTGGATCCTCAGCTGGCGGCTGATTGTTGAGCAGGTACATGGTGGCTACTATCACCACTGCTTATGGTGTTTTCGGGAGCATGTTGCCCCATGAGTACACCGTCATGAACGAGAAGTCGAGGGCCCGAGTGGCCTCGTCTTGCTCTTTGTCGTTGAGTTGGGCTAGTCAAGAGCGCCTTTTGGTGGTTGCATGGTCATTGCCTTTGGAGGAGGATCCTCTGATGGAAGAGAGCGTCGGTCGCTGAAGGCTCCACTCATCCGTAGCCCTTCTATGCTTGTCGATTCGAGCACTCACCGCTTGCTGGCGCTTGAACTCCTGGATGAGTAGCCAATGATAACCCATCAACATATGTTGTGATGAGTTTAGCGGCAGGGGGTTGCCCTGTAGGGCCTCCCTGCAACGCGCCCACTCAACATTGTTGAGTTGGATCTCCTGTCGCCCGTTGACGCGTTCGTCCTCAGGGTTGGGCGGCTGCTGATCGTCCTGGACGGTTCCGATGATAGGGGGTCGATTGGTCGGCCCGTTGTTGGTGGGTTCGCCGTTGGCGTTGTCCCTTTGAGCGCCTCCATCGCCGATGTTGATGACGGCGCACATGTAGTGGCTGGGGAAGCTGTTGCTCCCACAGCTCTCAGATCTAGAACCGTAGGCTCCATCCTCTGATGCCAGATCGCCCAAATCAGACTCATAACTACTGTTCCATTCGTGCTCTCGGCTGATGCCGAGGTGTTGAGTTTGCTCAGGGTATCGATCGGTGGCGGGAACCATGACACAAGAGCAATCGAGGGAGCCTGCGGCTGATCAGGGAGGTGAAGTGTGCCTATCCGGCCGACCTAGAAGCGTAGGCTTCCAATCGTCAGGCCAATCCCATTGCCCACGGACTCGAAATCCAGGCCAGTCACCGGTGCGTGGATGGTGAAGTCGAAGGCACCGAAGAGGAGGAGAGTCTCCATTGCAGCGGACTCGTAGATCGCGGTTGATGGGGCCGAGCAAGCCGCAACATCAGCACTCTGATTCCCACAGACGGCGCCAATTGATGAGGGGTTAACTCATCAATGCCCATCGTTGATGGACTTAGGTTCGAGGAACTGGGAGTGCTGGAGGCATCGATCGACTAGCAAACAAGCACACATGTGACACGAGGTTTTACCCAAGTTCAGGCCTCGTAGAGGACCCTACTCCTCCTTGTATGCTCTTGATTACGAGGGAGTCAAAAGTTACAAGGGTGCGCAGATGTAATCTGGCGAGGTGTATGCGGGGGTGCGTGTGGATTGTCCTCCTCACCGCACCCTCCTAGCCTTTATATAGGGAGGCTAGGTCTCGGGATAGCAAGTCGAGTCGGTTACAGATTAGGATTTTCCCTTTAATTTTCTATCTACACTTTGTCGTGTCCTGCAAGAAGTCGAACTCCTGTGGGCCACCTGAATCCTTGTTGGGCTGCGTTCGCACCATAGACTCCTTCTTGGGCTGGACCATATAGGCTAATCTCGAGTACCTGTAAGGTATACCCATATCACTATGCATGCAAGTGAGGTGGGTACTGTCTCTCCCATCCTCCCACAACACCTACCTACATCTGCTAGGGCCACATGCAAGTTTTCTAGGGATCTCGAGGAAACAAAGCCCCTCTTTTGGGGAACCCCCGGATCGTGCGTCCTGCGTCATCTACCCGCCTAGATGAGCATCAAAAGGGGGTAGAAAAGTGGATCCTTCTCTTGGTTTGTGTTTGGTTAGGTCATAGAAACATTTCAAAACAAGGTTGGACCCAAGATTCAATAAGATTCACTGGGCTAGACCTGTAGTAGGAGTTTTGGAGCTTTCGATGCAGAAGTCTGCACAAGTGTGTTATCGCATGCGCGCGTGTGAAGGCTATGCATGTAAGTGAGGTGGGTACTGTCTCTCCCATCCTCCCACAACACCTACCTACATTTTCTAAGGCTACATGAAAGTTTTCTAGGGACCTAGAGGCAATGAAGCCCCTCTTTCGGGGAAACGCTGGACCGTGCGTCCTGAGTCGTCTACCACTGTAGACGGGCATCAAAAGGGGGTAGAAAAGTGGAGCCTTATATTTATTTGTGTTTGGTTAGGTCATAGCAACATGCCAGAACAAGGTTGGATCCAAGATTCAATAAGATTCCATGTGGTATACCCGTGACAGGAGTTTTGCACTCTGTCATTGCATGTGAGACCAAACTTTGGCTATAATTAATTAAAAAAATCTAAAAGTGGAAAACCACAACGTATTTTTATGTGACCTAGTTGAGAGGAATGTCAACAAACATGGACTACGGGACTTTTTCTGAAAAACCCTTCACAACATTGAGCTACCACGAACGTAGTTCTATGGCTTTCAAGCGAAATGCGCTAGGTAAGAGCCTTAACCACTGCATAGTTTGTCGAACGGAGCCCATATTGTGCATACGTGTGCGTTTTGGGATGGCAAGCAATGTTGTAGAAGGAAGTTCTCAGTATCCACGCACGGATGTCAGCCTTTCCATTTTCGGAGTGCCGAAAGAGGGTCTTTTGGTCAAGCGGCTACAAGGGATGTGCTCCAAAATGGTATTTTGAACTACTTCAATAAAAGTAGAGAACATTTAGTGGCCATTTCACGTTTTTTTATGCATTTCCTAGGTATCTGGATAGACGGATTATTCTAGATTCATTTCTGCCAATTTAGTAGGAAAATGTCTGGTATTGCACTATAGCTGCTGCATAGTTTGGTCCATATTTTTTAAAAAAATCACTGTTATTTTCACAAGGTCATGTTTCATCACAGTTACCATGACGGTTTAGGAAGATTCCATGTGGTATACCCGCGACGGGAGTTTCATGCTCTATCATTATATGTGAGACCAAACCTTGGCTACAATAATTCAAAAAAATCTAAAAAATGGTAAACCCGCGCACAACATCATTTCATGTGACCTAGTTGTGAGGAAGGTCGATAGACATGGACTGCGGGACTTTTCCAAAAAACCATTCACAAAACTGAGCTACCACGAACGAAGTTCTATGGCTTTCAAGTGAAATGAGCTAGGTAAGGGCCTTAACCACTACATAGTTTGTCGAACGGAGCCCATATTGGGAACACGCATGAGTTATGGGATGGCAAGCAATGTTGCAAAAGGAATGAGCTAAATCTACGCCTAACCCAAGATTCAATAAGATTTAGAGAAGTGTTGGACTTGTAGGAGGAAACTCCCGTTGTAGGTCAAACGGAGAGAAACCCGTGGAATCTTGGGCCCAACCTTGGTTTCCCATGTATATATGACCTAAGAAATCCTAAACCAACAAAAAAGTACATTGGTCAACCCTCGTACGGAGAATGCTAGGGGGCTATACCTACGGGGCCCTCGGATTAGGGTTTCGCTGGAAAAGGACTGCATGAGCACCGGAATGCCACGAAAACCTAATACATGCACAAGTGTGGTGGAAGCTTAATATATGCAGTACCTAGATCCCAGGTGTGACTGTCTATAGTTGCATGCGATAACACTTAGATAAGTGCTGGACCTTTAGGAGGAAACTCCCGCTGCGTGTCAAACAGAGGGAAACCGGTGGAATCTTGGTCACAGCCTTGGTTTTCCATGTACATATGACCTAAACAATCCTAAACCAACAAAAAAGTACAATGGTCAACACTCGTACGGAGAATTCTAGGGGCCATACCTACGGGGCCCTCGGATTAGGGTTTCACTAGAAAAGCACCGCCTGAGCGTCGAAATGCCACAGAAACCTACATGTGGCCCTATAGTACATGCACAAGTGTGGTGGAAGCTTCATATATGTGGTACCTAGATCCCATCGGTGACCGTCTATAGTTGCATGCGATAACACTTAGAGAAGTGCTAGACCTGTAGGAGGAAACTCCCGCTGCGGGTCAAACAGAGGGAAACCGGTGGAATCTTGGGCCAAACCTTGGTTTTCCATGTAGATCTGACCTAACAATCCTAAACCAGCAAAAAGTATATTGGTCAACCCTCGTACGGATAATTCTAGGGGGATAGACCCGCGGGGCCCTTGGATTAGGGTTTCGTTGGAAAAGAAAATATACGATGTGTACGAGAGACTCTATAACGATGGCATCTCTAGCTGATCCCTCATATTTAGAGGAGTAAAATGGATCTCTATCGTTTAGAGGAGTATATTTACGCATCTAAAGTAAAAATGGTTCCTAGATGAACCCTTAAACTAGCTCCCTAAAAGACTTCTTCTTATTACAAAACAATTGTTCCATACCTACCAATACATAACCATAGATTGGTAGTACTGGCATGGGCATGAACCTTCGGGTGCTCACTATTGGTATATATGGTACAGACCAACGGAAGTCCCACTCGATGAGTTGCGAAGATTGTTGAAGCCCAAGACAGTTCGGCTGATATGAATCCCATAAGGACACCGACTCTAAACACGCAAGACAGGGAAAGATCAAGATCAGATTCTACAAGAACACCAATTTGTAAACAATTCGGATTGGTACTTGAGACCTAGCCTCCTCATATATAAAAGCTAGAAGGGTCCAACGAGGAGGGTATGCCACAATAGACACAATAGATCTTAAAAACCCACAATAGGCATCAAAACTCTCATACACACGCCATATATAATCTACGCACCATAGCTATAGCCATCTTGGCACCATTGTAACCTTCAGTTTCCATCAATCAAGAACAAACAAGAAGTACAGTTTTTCCTCCTGGGGCCTAAACCCGGGTAAACCTCACATCCTCATGTTTGTATGTGAGCCGACGAAGTATCCAGCATGCACCTTCTTCCCCCAAAACCCAAGTCCATAAACCATGAGAATTGATATGATCACGCCATGTAAATTGGCGCCATATGTGGGAAGCCCATGTGTTGATGTAGTGACTTCAGTGGTTTCATCAATGATCTACGATTCGTCAGCTTCAAGGGATAAAATCTACTTCGCTTGGAGTCATCTTCCCAGCGGGATCAGTCATCATCAGCAGCGACCATATCGCATCTGGTCGACTCTCTGCAGCAGCCGTCGATAGGCCGGCTGGTCTTTATATCTCGGCTACGGCGCATACAGTATATCAACAGCTCGTATGTGACATGGATTCTAGGACAAAAGAGGCCAAACGCGTGATATAAAGGAAAGCGAAGTGGAGAGTAACTCACCGGAGAAAAACAATAGTCACAGAGCCTTGAATCAAGCAAAGTCGTGTCCGGCTAGAGACTAACCGACCAAGTTCCAGTTTGAGTCAGAATAAGATTTGGCTGCCTCCACGTTATCTTGTTTGAAGTAGCAAAGAAAAGATAGGCTAGTTTCCTAGCTCGTGTACAACAGAGCTACTACGGAATAATACTTTTTACATAAGTAACCAAGATGGAAAGTTGGGGAGTAGAACTCTGGCTCGCGATGCGGTGAAGAAAAATAAGAAAAAAACTAAAGACTGCAGGTTGCACGCGTGAAGCTCTTACTTGGATCAATTGCAAACCGATTTATATTAGGAAAATGATACACCTTCCCCGGGGATTGAAGGAAACGACCCCCGGGTCAGCTCGCTCGCGCAGTCCAGTTCCGGAGCACCCGTCATGTGTATGGGGCCCACCGTGTCTTTATCTTCCCCAACCTTATCTCTTTCTTGAGCCTTGCATCTGGAGCAGCTCGCACCGGCCACCAACGGGGATGGAGCTCCTGCTAACTCACGTCGCCGCCTGCCAGCCACGCGCCGTCGCCGGCCCGCCTCACGCCGCCTACTTGAAGCCGTATCCCTGCCACCTACAGCGAGGCCTCCGGTGAGGCAGTGAACGTCCGACTAGAGAACCGTCCGCCGCCACCGGTCCCGTGCCTCGCCATCTGTTGCCAGAGGTCCCTCACCTCGCCGTCTGCCGGCGGAGAACTCGCAGACCCTCCTCCCTCACCATCTTACCCTAAGTCCCTACCTGGAGTGCCAACCTATCCCCTTCTTCCATGGCGTGCTCCGCCATGGCCAAGAGCTCTGATGGGCGACGCCATGGATCTCCGCTGCTACCGCCTCTGTTGCTGCAAGGTATGCGCAGCCATGGGCCTCCTGTCGCTGTTGCTACTTTGCTACAAACGGCGGGTGCTGTTGCTACCTACGGCGAGCAGTGTTGCTACCTACGACGAGCGACGTTGCTACCTGCGGTCAAGTTTTCCAGCAAGGCCTCCGGCGAAATTGGATTTGCTAAACTAAAAGACTTTTTTGCTACAACCTTTTACTAGTTTTGCTACAATACCGTATAGTTTTTGCTACAGGGTCCTGGCTGAAAGTCTCCTGCAATATCTCCGGCGAAGTCTTTCCTTTGCTATAGATGCAGAACTTTTTTGCTACATCTAATTTCTAGTTTTGCTACAATAGCGCAAAGTTTCTACTACAATGTCTCCGGCGAGGTCTCCCGATAAAAGTCTCCGGCGAAATCTCCGGCGAGGTCCAGTTTTTGCTACATTTGCTGAAATTTTTTGCTACAACTATATCGTGGTTCTGCTACAACATGTTAAAATTTCTGCTACGATATCTCCGGCGAGGTTCTCCGGGCGAAAGTCTCCGACGAAGTCCTTTTTGCTACAAAGGGATAAATTGTTTGCTACAACCATTTTCTGTTTTTGCTACAATGGCATAAATCTTTTGCTACACGTGTCTCCGGTGAGGTCTAGCGGCAAAATCCTCCGGCGAGTCTCCGGCGAGGTCGGACATGCTACAATAGCACAATTTTTTGCTACACGGTCGCCGACGAGGTCTCTGGCGAGATCCGGTCTATTTTTTTTTTTTGGACCGAACCATTTTCTGCTACATATAGCAAAAGCGGGATTATTTGTAGCAAAAATCCCGTCGAAGGACACGTGTCGGCCTGGGGACCCGGGGGATCGGGGGCAGTTATCCCCCGGGGGACGCCTAGCACGGCCCTTTATATTAAGCTAGCTATCCTGCCTTTCCATACCACATGTCGTATCTTGGCAAACAAAAATAAAAAATAGAAAAGAAGGCCAATCGCAAGAACATGCTCCGACTCAGTTACATAGGTGCATAATCTGTCAACTGCTCAAGTCCCACTCGGGAAAAGTAAGGTATCTAGGTTGTTGCAAACCAGCATTATGTGCGGCGGCTGTAAATACCTTAGAGTCCGACTTCACCTCTACTGCTTAGATTGTTGTCCGACTAAGAAGTTGGATCGGCTCTGTCCGACTAAACACCACACGGCTCGTTCGCCACGTGACTCTCCATGCGATTGACTCTGCCCCATGACTCTCTGCAGTCTTCGGGCGACTTGATGTAGTCTTCGGCTGCCATGACCCTCTGCAGTCTTCGGCTGTTGCGACCAACTGCAGTCTTCGGCTGCGGTGACCACATCGACTACGTCCACTGCACGACTCCCTTCACAGTGTTGACTTTGTGTCCATCGCGCTGACTCTATGTACGGGGGCTCCGGTGACCCGCTATGGTCTTTGTGCGGCGACGTGCTACAGTCTTTGGCTGCGGCAACCCGCTACAATCATTGAATACGGAGATTCGCTGCCTCCATCGGCTCCCGTTACCTGCCGGTCGCATCAACTCCCATGACCTACCGGTCGCATCGGCTCCGAAGACCCGCTGCCATGTTCACTCCATCTATGGCGAGTACCAATAAAGCTAAGTTTCCTCTATCAAGAGTCAATAATTGTTTACTTCAATCACACCTGACACAATCAGGGGTTGCATCTCTTTGAGTAACCTAATGTGCCATTGACTTCTTGCACTTAATCATTTCATAGGCGATAGCCCGAGTAGCTGATTCTGCATGATCGTCCAATCCTTGAACTCCAAGTACCTCGACAAGGTACTAGGTCTAAGGGTAGTCAAGCTAATGAAAAGGCCAAGCATACAGTGCAAAAGTATCAACTCGACTGGCACGAGAAAATGTTATAACAAACAGAAAGGCATATATTCTTTACAAGATACAAGTGCTTCATAATTCTTTGTATTTTTTGCAGCTTACATGAACGTCCACTGTATCGAGCTATTCCATCAGGTCCTCCAACGGGGTCGACCAATGCTAGCCACATCAACTTATGCCAAGACCCGGGTCGACCTTTTTCTCGGATGACCACACTGCTTTGTGATGCAAAAGAATAATTCTATGCACGGCCACAAGTTACCGCACATAGCCACATGCGCTACTCCCATCAGGAGTTATTGCGCACCTGACAACATGGTCGTGTGCCCAACAAAAGCGGTGCTGGTCGCGCACCCGACAAAAGCGACTACATCAACTACATCTACAACGCCGAATCCTTCCGGCTACAAACCACTCGAGTGCCCGATAGAATACCTGCGAATTTGAGTCTCCAAATTCTACGAATTGATTACACACTCGAGGGCTACTTCTATCAGGAGCACTAGTCGCATACCCAATGTACTTTTCGGTCACTGGTATGCCCTTGAGATTGTCAACTGCGACCGCGTGATACAATAACTAAATCTTTGCCAGACTCTATGACTCGACTATATATGGGGGCTACATCCATCTGGTCACGCACTTGATAAGAAACAAGCTACATAACCTGTCTGTTGTGTCGACTGCATCCACAAAGTCGACTCCTGGATCCTGATGGCTACACACCTTGCGGATCCATTTCCTATGCACCTTATATGATTGTCGACTCCGACCATGCAATATAAGCCTCAAGACTTCTAAAGTCTCCACCTAAATCTATGATTCGAGTGGACACTCGGGAGCTACTGATATGGGCATGACCCTTCGGGTGCCCACTATTGGCATATATGGTGCAACCGAACAGAAGGCCCACTCAATGACTTGCCAAGATCCTTGAAGCCCAAGACAGTTCGGTTGATAGAAAGCCCATAAGGATACCGAATCCAAACACACAACACAAGGGAAACTCAATATCATATTATACACGAACACTAACTTGTAAACAACTTCGCTTGGTACCAGAGACCTAGCCTCCTCATATACAAAGGATAGGAGGGTCCAACGAGCAGTACATGCCACAATAGACATGATAGATCTCAACAACCCACAATAGCATCGACACTCTCAAACACACGCCAGATCTAATCTGCGCACCATAGACATAGCCATCCTGGCACCATTGTAACCTTCGGTTTCTCATCAATAAAGAACAGACAAGCAGGAGTAGGGTTTTTCCTCCAGGGGCCTGAACCTCGGTCAACCTCGCGTCCCCTTGTTTTTCTATTAACCGACGAAGTCTCTAGCGTGCACTTTCTTTCCCGAAATCCAAGTCCATAAACCATAGGTATTTATATGATCACCCCATGTCAAGTACATACATACCACTACAACCCGATACAAACCGACACAATTTGGTACAAACTGGTACATAGTGCATACATACTAATAGAAACTCGATACAAACCAATATAATATGGTACAACCGGTACGCATAACGAGAACGTGCCATATTTTCATGATTGATGATACCGATCTACCTTCTCGACTTGTTATTTGATTAAAGTTCGCATGAATTTGTTCCCAAAATTGTTGGAATGGTTGGTGAATTCCATTTTCTTTGTATAATGCATCTGACATGGGGTGGTCACATCAATGCGCATACTTGATGGACTTGGGTTTTAGAGAAGATATGTGCGCTAGAGACTTCGTCGGCTAACACACAAACAATAGGGACGCAAGTTTACCTAGGTTCAAGCCCCCAGAGGGAAAACCCTACTCCTGCTTGTCTGTTCTTGATTGATGGCGAAACCGAAGGTTACAATGTCGCCCAGATGGCTATGAATGCGCTAATTGGATCCGGCGAGTTTGTAGTGAGAGCTTAGTTGTCCTCCTCGGCAACCCCTCCTTGCCCTTATATGGGGAGGGTAGCTCTCGGGTGCTGTCCGAGTCGGTTACAAGTTGTAATATATCTCTATCTTTCCTAGATTGGAAGGGATTCTTCTTGCTAGTTATGTCAGGAATCATTGTCCTTATGGGCTTCGTATCACCAGAATCTTTGTGGGCTTCGTAGATCTTAGCATATCACCTCATCGGCCTCTAGCTGGACCGAGCCAGATAGGCCAAGGGTGAGTGCCCATTGGGCATACCTATGTTAGTAGCCCTCGGGTGCCCATTCGAATCATATATTCGGATGGAGACTTAGAAGTCTTGAATTTTGCATTTGGTTGTCGGAGTCGACAGTTGTATAAGGTGCGAAGCACTCACCCAAAAGTTCATCGGGTCATCTGGAATCATAATAATTCATAGGGATGTTGGTTAACGTGCATGATGCTCTCGATGGATCAGGACCAGTTAATTACTCTAGGGTCATAATGCTACCTACTCAAATTCGAGTCCCTAGACTCGAATCCGGTATAAGCTGGGGTAATGCGACTCATGTCATGAAGGCCTTACTGAGCCAAATTCCAGTCGACAAGTATGTATCCAATGCATCCGTCGGGATTTTCTTCATGCCGTAGACATGGTATTTAACTGGTAGATGTGGTTGTCAGGCTAGCATATCGAATTTGTAGGGCTTATCTTTACTATGCAGTCATAGCACCCAGATATGTTCTCGCAGCAGATGTGATTTGGGAAGTTGAGGAGATATTATCTCTAATCTCGATGTTAGTATAAGGTAGACCGCAGTGGAGTCGCCAGTTGTTCGGTTGCTGTTTGCATGGAGTCAACATTATGGATGTACTCAACACAATGGACAAGTTTGTATATTTCTGATTTTCATAGGGTGCGCGATTAGTGCTCCCTATGGGAGTACCCTGCGAGTCTCAACCCAAATTGTAGATTCAGATGGAGACTAAAATTACTTGTTGTGCAGTGCGCAATCTCGGTTGACAATTTTCTTGAAGTGACAATACTGACCCAGAAGTACCTTAGGTCAATAATTCCTTTTTTTTCTCCGGGTGGCCATCAGTCGACACCACATGTGCTATCTTTTCGACGAGTGCGCGACCAGTGCTTCCTATGGGAGTAGCCCCTGAGTTTTTAGTCGAATCATAGATTCGTATAAAGACTTGAAGCTTTTAGTTATGTTGTGCTTGGTAATATGAGCATATTATCCCGGAAGTTCATCAGGTCAGTTCTTCCGCCGGGTGGGCGTACGGCGCTCAGATTGGATTAGCCCCTGAGGCTATATTGGGCAACTTGTTGTCGAGCATAGGCTCATCTTCATGTAGCACCCAAAGAGATCTTCGACTTGGCTCGCTGTTTTGTAGGCGTAGAAAAATGTATCGTCGACTCCTATTGGAGGACTTGGTGAGCTAAATAGATTGATGACGCCATGGATGATGATCGGGGCGCTCAACCGTCAGCCTAAGCAGCTGATGGGACGCAACGATCTGGGCACTAGCATAAAACTGACCAGATTTGACTACACGATACGCGAAAAACAGGGTTTGATAGCGGTTTCCTCGATTTTTGCGCGAGGTGGGGTTACTTCGGTGATGGTTCGGTTCTTGCGCCGACACGTATTGCCCATGGATCTGCGCAGTGGCAGACCCAGGATTTGAGCAAGACCAGGGCTAAGACCGGGACTAAGTCCTAATGCGCAAAAACAATGAAAAATTTATTACTTTTATCCCTCCAAATAACACAACATATCAGCCAAATTACACTACAAATGCATAAATCACGTTTTGATGTGGAGGTCAAGCTCAATATTTAAACAAATAACGACCATAAGAAAAGTACATAGAAAAGTACGGTGGCATACTTGAATAATGATGACACAATTTTAGTACCTAAATAATGAAGATTTGTCGGATCTAAGCCTATTATTTCCCACAAAGAGGAGAAAAATAATCAGAAAACATTATAGCCAATATGCGTGGTACATAGATTGTATTAGTAAGAAAGTAACTCTACTAGTTGCACATAGTATTTGTCCTACTTTGGAAACACTCCAAGATCCTATTATCAACGATGGTTGCAAATATTCGCTCGCTCAACAGAGCATAAGATAGCGTGAGTCAACCAATCATCATTCATCTTCATGAATAAGTCTTCCATATCTTTGTCCCCTTCATCTTCTACGTTATTGGATTGAAATAAATCAGTTAATTGGTAGTTGGCTAAACCTAATTGTACTGAAAATGACTCTTATGTTTCATCAGAATTTAGACTTTGTATTAGAATTAATCAAACAGAGAAATTACCTATGAGTGGAGAGGGCAAGAAGTCTACCAGTTGGAGGCGATGAGGCGACGAAGAAACGCAAGGGCTGAGGGCTGGTGCGGGGCAGAAACGGTTCGGCGTGGTTACGCAGACTGTAGGTCAAGATCTAGAACGGACCGGCGACGTCGCATTGGCTTGGGCGGGAGTAGCCCCTGTCTCCGCCGGCCGTCGCGGCGGCGGCGGCGCGATCAAGTGGAGGTGCGCTGGCTGCCATTGGGTCGAGGGCGCGATGGAACAACAGAGAAAAAGGAAAAAAGAAAGAAGAAAAACAGCAGCCGAACAGTCCTTTTTTAGGAAAGAACACGGATAGGTACCCAGCTTTCTTTCAGACTGGATGCGAAGCTCCTGACGTGAACGAATCTTGTTCGCTAGTGGATCCCTTGCTCGCTACCTTGCTGGGCTTGGAAATTTAGCCCCGTTCATTCTGGCCCAAGGCACGGGCTGTGCTCCTTCTAGTCGAGAATTTCTGTGAAATTAATGAAAAGGGTAGAGGTACTACATGGGCCATGACCCGTGCTGTAGCCCGGGATGCCCAGGACCCAGGTCCGCCCCTGGATCTGCGCCACGTGGATTAGGAGTGCAACCGCCGTAACTCCTGTGGGGCTATAAGAGAAAATGACCGCATAGTAAAAATTACTCATTACTTCTTTCTCATCTTCTTCTTCCTCTTGCGTTCCACTATAGTCTTTCTCCTCGCTGTCCTGGACATACTCAAATCTTTTCCCAGTGCCTTCATCCATTCCGCGATAGGAAAACGAAGAAAATCTCTAACGCTGGTTCCAGCATCGCCGCTGCTGTGAGAAAGGGTGCCACCGGCAAGAGGGTCACCAATGGAGATTGGCGGCACTCCACCATTAAGGCTGGTGATCTATGCCAGTTGAAGCAGGCTGGGAAACTGCCCTCTAAGGAGGACTACCGTCTTCGTGGCAACGTGGTAATCCTGAATCCCCCTCCTAGTCAGGTTATGTTCCTCGCTTTCGTCCTTCGGGGCTTGTCTCAGCCCACGAGTTTCTTCGTGGGATTCTCTTTGTTTACAACGTCCAGCTCCATCAACGGTCGCCAAATTACAACTTGCACATTGCGTGCTTCATTTCTCTCTGCGAGTGCTGGCTGAGAATCCAGTCGCATTGGGGGCTCTAGAAGAAGTTGTACTATGTTAAGAGGCAGTCGGACACCAAGGGCCCCTATGCAGTTGGCGGGTGCGGTATCTCCATCCGTGGAGATATGGCGTACTTAGCCTTTAAGATTCTAGAATCCATTCAAGGATGGAGAGCCAAGTGGTTCTACATCCCGACCAGAAGGCAAACCACAAGAATTTTGGGTTGGCCCCTTTTGATGCAAGTTCTAAGGTGGAGAAGAAATGTTCCTGGAAGAATGTGGTGTTGCCGGGTGACGAGGAAGAAGTCTAACCTTTGTATGCTCGAGTGAAGGCCCTCTAGATCATCTCTAGTAAGGATGTGTCGGGGATTCAAATCATCCGCACTTTCCTCCAGCGCTGCATCCAGCAACTTCAAGCCAGAGTTCATCCCATGTGTATGTACACTGGTCAATCCTATCCGACGTGCACCCTGGTAGAAAACTTGTCATCCGCCGAGCTTGAGAAGAAGGTGAAGTATCTAACCACCTTGAGTGCCAACAAGGATCTCCCGATGGACTCGCTGGTTGCCCCATACGACTCTAAGAATAAATTAGCCAAGGTGAGAATCGGCGTCCCTTGATTGCTTTTAGTGTCTGTTTTTACTATTATAGCTCCATACTATAAAGTGTTCGACATGTTTATTTAGTTGTAGAATTAAAAGCACCATGTTTAGCTTCCATCCTTGCTGGAGGAGTTTGAGGTTACGCAGGGCGCCGAATTGGACGATTCACGTTATAGTGTTCCGACTGCTCACTCGGAGGAGGAACAAGAGGAGGTGAGTGACTACGGCACTTGCAAGCATAGCCGCAGCAAGATCCCGGGTTAGTCGGAGCCCATCGCAGTAGTGCCAATCCGGATGGCGCCTACATATCCTATAACAAAGAATCCCAGGGTGGATCTGCTTGACCTCGATGCCCTTAGCTCGTAAGTTTTGTCTATTGGTCGTTTATCTTGGTAGCATGTTAGCTCATAGTAACTGTATGCTTGTGTTCTTAGAAGCTCGACGCATGAAAGTGATGCCTTGTAGAAGTTGATGAGGGAGTTTTGGATTGAAAGGCCATTGATTCGGATGGAGTTGTGGAAGTTCTGCGACCATCTAGTCCTTAGCATGGTGCCAGCTCCTCGAGTTCTTCCCAGGTCCGCAAGTGCAAGAGGTTCATTACTGTCGTGTCTCGATTTTCGACACCGTGGATAGGTTCCCCTTTGTTAGTTCGGCCAGGGGCACAACATCCAGTGATCTCGATCGGCAAGCTAGACGAACACACACACATAGAGAGAGGGACACAGGTTTTTATCCAGGTTCAGATCCTCGATGTGAGGATCCCTAAGTCCAGCAACTATCGACTATTTGGTGGATGATCATAGTTACAAAGCTTCCTTCCCCGGGAAGGATCTATCCTAACTCCCCTTGGTTACTCTCGACCTGGGACTCCTTTTATAAAGGTAAGGGGACACCACAAGGGTCGTTGATCGTGTGGTGGAAACGAGGCGGAGTGCATGCTTACAACGTGTCAGAATGCACCTGATGTTGTGCCGTCTGTTGATGGTTACCTGCACCGAGCAGACTAGTACAAGCTCCCGTCTATCAGTCTGCAACATGTTTGGAATTGGCTCCCTGGGTATCCAGCCCTCGGGCTCCTAGCCGGGCCTTTTTCTGGGTGACCTCAAAAGGAGTATCAAGGGCTGCCATGGTCCCACATGTTGTGTTGCCGGGACTCACGATGAGTCAGTTGAGGCGTGCCCGGGGAAATTCCATCCTCTGAGCAAGCTATCACTAGTCACCCGCTTATTTACTTTATCTGACATAGATACGATCTTCTCCGCGGGAGCATTCCTGTCCCGAGGAGTGTCTGCTCCCTCCGAACCATTACCCAGGCTCCCACATGGGCTCCCCGGATCCACGCTTTTTGGATTGCGACACAGGGAGCGTGTCCCAACCGTCTATTCTGGAGTACCCCGGATCAACGGATGCGATAGTAGCCCCATGGCGCACCACAACCAGGGGGAGACAGGTTAGGGCCACATCCTTATCTTGAATGGGCCCGCAACCTTCATCATGAATTTATCATGCGAGTTGCTTCTTCACCACTCCATACGTGTCACATCTGTCTTGAGATGCACGAAGGGGTGGCTCGTAATTCGCCACAGGGTCTTGACAGTGGTTGTGGGTAGAGGTGGGTGGATAGGTTTCCTAGGCCTAGGACTATAAATAAACGGTATCTCCTCCTCCCTTGCTCATCACATTCTTTCCTTGCCATTTCTTATCTTCCCTTGGCCTTTGACCCAACGCATCCTCATGGAGTCGACGCTAAGCCAAGGACTCGAAGAATCTTCAGCTAGGACTCGATACGGAGCCTCAGGGCATTGGAAGCCTGCAAGGGCTTGACTCCCTTCTAGTGTAGATCAACATAAATTCTTGGCTTTGAGACTTCATGTGGCCGGTGAGCGCCATGAGAATGGATCCACCGTGCTCCGTACTCCAGGACGAGGCGTCAGGGATGGGGATATGCCCATATATAACTGCTTCCTCAAGATTGGCCCGGTTCTCCATTCTCTGACTTCTTCCTGGAGTTGATGGCGGCGTATGGATTCTGTCTGGTTCAGATCCACCCTAACGCCATGCTGGTGTTGGTGGCCTTCACCCACTTGTGCGAAGGAGTCATAGGAGTGATTCCTTCAGTGGCATTGTTTCGCCACTATTTCGCCCCTTGGGTCGATAAGAAACTGAGGATATAGCTGGAAATATCACTTTTCACCTCTGAAACAACCTCTCCAAGAGGTACCTCCCAGGGAAGTTCAAATCCAAATGGGAAGAGTGGCATAGCAAGAACTATGTAGTGCGTGTGGTCTGTCACTTTCCATGGATGTATGATCCGCATGAGGTAGCACATCCCCTCCCTTGGTGGGGGAGGCTGAGCACCCGAGATACGGATTTGAAGCCTGTGACCGACATGATTCAGATCCTTGTGAACAGGCGCTTGATGATTCACGCCGTCATCTCAGACTATCTTCGGCGCCATCTGGCACCGATATAGAGGAGGTCCCGTCTGGCTTGGGCGTAACGAGGCCTGGAAGATCCCACTCGGCTTCTCCCCGGGAAAGAGTAGGACCTTGATACATTGCAAATGTATCTATAATTTTTGATGTTCCATGCTTGATTTTATCCACTTTCTTGTGTTTTGGTCCAACTTTGGAGTAATTTTTATATGATTTCTTAGACTAACCTATTAACAAGAGCCACAGTGCCAGCTGCCTGCTTTCTGCTGTTTTTGGTTCCAAGAAAGTCAGAAAATGAATATTCTCGGAATTAGATGGGACAAAAGCCAAAGTGCCTATTTTTCCGGAAAGGATCAAGTGCCAGAATACGAGACGGAGAAGGGCCAGGGAGCCACCACACCACCTGGCCACGCGGCCAGGCCTGGCCCGTGCCAGGGGTGGTGTGGCCGCTCCCGGCACCCCCTCGGCCTCTCCTTCCGCCTATATACTGCCCTCGGGACGAAAACCCTAAGTACCTGATCAAAAATCCACGAAAGAGTCTGTAGCCGCCGTCATCTCCATCCCTAGATCGGGAGGGATCTGAAGCTCTTCTCGGCACCCTGCCGGAGAGGGGAATTCACCCTGGAGGCCTTCTTCATCACCATGCAAGCCTCCGGTGTGATGCGTGAGTAGTTCATCGTTGGACTACGGATCCATGTAGTAGCTAGATGGCTGGTTCTCCTCCTTTGTGCTTTCATGTTTAGATATTGTGAGCTCCGTTCATGATCAAGATCATCTATTTGTAATTCATACATGTTGTGTTTGCAGGGATCCGATGGATATTGAGATGCTATTTCAGATTGATTATTGATTCTATCATGTCTTTGTTATTTGATATCTTGCATGCTTTCCGTTGTTATTAGCTATCTTGGCCAAGTAGATGCTAGCAACTCCAAGAGTTAGTATTTATGCTTGATAGTGGGTTCATGCCTCTGGTAATCTGGGGAAGTGACAGAAATCTCTAAGGTACTAGATGTGATGTTGCTACTAGGGAGAAAACAACAATCCTTTGTTCATAGAACAATCGTATTGTTTACTTTACACGCAGTTCGTAAAGCAATAATATGTTGCTTGCAACTTAATACTGGAGGGGATTCGGATGATAACCTGAAGGTGGATTATTAGTCATAGATGCAGTTGGATGGCGGTCTATGTATTATGTTGTAATGCCCAATCAAGTCTCAAAGGAGTCAAGATGATTAGTATATGCATGTATTTCTTTCTCGGTGTTTGTCAATTGCCCCGCTGTAATTTGTTCACCCAACGTGTTATTTATCTAAGGAGAGCCACCTCTAGTGAACTATGGATCCCGGTCCTTTTTCTTTACATACAATCTATAAACTATTTCTGCTTTGTGTTTATTTTCTGCAAACTATTACTTCTTTCCATTCGATACGTTTAATCCTTTGTTTTCCGCAAAACACGGTGAGATTGACAACCTCATCGCAAGTTGGGGACAAAGTTCTGTGGCTGTGTTGTGCAGGTCTCCATGTTGCTACTAGCACCGGTAGTGCGCCCTGCCAAAGCTCAGCTAGTAACACCTTTGGGGTGTTTCCTTGCTCCTACTGGTTCGATTAAACCTTGGTTTCATAACCGAGGGAAAACTTACTGCTGTGCTCATCATACCTTCCTCTTGGGGTTCCCAACGAGCTCTACGTTGAAAGTCAAGCGCATCAAGATCTTTTCTGGCGCCGTTGACGGGGACTGAAGAAGAAGAAGAAGCTCCCACGTCAACCACGCGCCAGCAAGTATTTTCTGGCGCCGTTGCTGGGGAGTCAAGGACATCTTCACAAGGGGAGTCCCTCATAACCAATCTCTTTACTTTGTTGTTTTTGTTTTGCTTAGCTTTCTTTTTGCTTTGTTTGCTTGTTTTGTTCTTCAAAAACACACAAAAAAAATAGTTTTACTTGTTTGATTTCTTATTTGAAAAACCCAAAAAATGACTACTCTTGAAAACACTAAGTTGTGTGACTTCACTAGCACCAACAACAATGATTTTATGAGCACACCTATTGCTCCACCTGTGGCTGAAAATACTTCCTTTGAGATAAAACCTGCTTTGCTCAATCTTGTTATGAGAGAACAATTTTCTAGTATTGGTAATGAAGATGTTGCTTCCCATCTAAATAACTTTGTTGAACTTTGTGAGATGCAAAAACATAGGGATATAGATGGTGATATTATTAAGCTGAAATTGTTTCCTTTCTCTTTGAGAGGAAAAGCTAAAGAATGGTTGAATTCCTTAACTAGGAATAGTATTGATTCTTGGACTAAGTGCAAAGATGCTTTTATTGGAAAATACTATCCTCCTGCTAAGATTATATCTATGAGAAGTGAAATAATGAAGTTTAAACAACTTGATAATGAGCATGTTGCTCAAGCTTGGGAAAGAATGAAATCTTTGGTAAAGAATTGTCCCACTCATGGACTGACTGCTTGGATGATCATCCAAACTTTTTATGCAGGATTGAACTTTTCTTCAAGGAACCTATTGGATTCAGCTGCTGGAGGTACCTTTATGACCATCACTTTGGGTGCTGCAACAAAACTTTTGGACAATATGATGGTTAATTATTCTGAATGGCATATTGAGAGAGCTCCACAAGGTAGGAAGGTAAATTCTGTTGAGGAAACTTCCTCCTTGAGTGATAAGATTGATATTATTATGTCTATGCTTGTTAATGGGAAAGCCCATATTGATCCAAATAATGTTCCTCTAGCTTCTTTGATTGCTCAAGAAGAGCAAGTTGATGTGAACTTCATAAGAAATAACAACTTTGGCAACAATGCTGATGGTAATAATGCTTATAGGAACAATTTTGGTAACAACAATTATAAGCCATATCCTCCCAACAATGGTAATGCTTATGGGAATCCTTATAACAATAATAAGAGTGGTCCCTCTGAACTTGAAGTTATGCTTAAAGAGTTTATTAGTAAACAAACTGCTTTCAATAAAACTATTGAGGAAAAACTCTCTAATGCTGAAAGAAATATAGCATCTTTGGCTGAAGCTCTATCTTCTTTGAATAAAATGGCTGCTAAACCTGAAACTAATGATAATCCCTTTGCAGCTACTAATGCTATACAAGTAAGAATTGATGAAAATGTTAGACTATTAGCTGAATTACATGCTAAGTGGGAAAGAGAAGATGAAATTGCTAGAAACATTAGTGTTTCTACTATCACCACCACTAGTGTTGAGGCTAGTAATAGTTCTACTACTTTAGATGATAAAGTTGATTTTGATCTTGATGGTTGCAACATCTCTGAAGTTATTAAGTTCCTACAAAAGCTTGCTAAAAGTCCTAATGCTAGTGCTATGAACGTGGCTTTTACAAAACACATTACAGATGCTCTCATAAAGATTAAAGAAGAAAAGATGAAACATAAAGCTTCTATTCCTATAAAACAAGAAGATGGTTGGGAACCCATCATTAATATGAAAGTGAATGACTTTGATTTCAAAGCTTTATGTGATCTTGATAGTAGTGTTTCTATTATGCCTAGAAGGATTTATGATATGCTTGATTTGCCTCCTCTTGAAGATTGCTATTTGAATGTCCCACTTGATGATAATGCTAAAAAAAACTCATGGGGAGTCTTAATGATGTTCTTATTATGGTTAACGATTCCTATGTCCCCGTTGATTTCTATGTTTTGGATGTTGAATACAATACTTCTTGTCCTATTACTTTGGGAAGACCTTTTCTTAGAACTGTTGGTGCCATCATTGATATGAAAGAAGGCACCATTAAATATCAACTCCCACTCAAGAAAGGTATAGAACACTTCCCTAAAAAGAGAGAAAAGATTGCTTTTGCTTCTCCTATGAAAACAAAATTTGGTCTTAATGCTTCTTCATTTGAGAACACTTGATTCTTTCTTTGCTTCTTATGCCTAACTTAAAGGCGTTAAAGAAAAGTACTTGTTGGGAGATAACCCAAGAGTTTTAGAAGAGTCTTGGAAGTTATCACTTCAGTAATAACCTCTCCTTATCCTTTTTATTTGCTTTTTGTGCCAATAGTATAATAACCTCTAATGAGAGTGAAGTAATGATTGGGAAAGTTGCTGTCCTGAAACAGATTTTTGTGCTTCACCATAAAAATTCCTACGAGAGCTCTGTATGTCGGATTGAGCTGTAATATTTTGTGCTTCTGCCCCAGGTTTTCATCTAACTTTAGTTAGTTAAACACTTTTTGATTTGAGCAACATAAGGTCTTTGAAAAAATTCGTCTTTACCTGCTGGTCTGTTTTGACAGATTTCTGCTATTTTCTGCATTTGCTTCTTGTTGGTTCCTTCTTGAGTTCTTTTGGGGAATTGAGCTTTTTGAGGGAAGTTCTAAAGTATCTAGTGTTATAATGGAAGTTTATTTGGTGTTAGAACTGAACCTTGAGACTTATTTATCTTAAGTGCACTAATGTTGCTAATGAGATTGTGTGAAGTTTTGTATGAAGGAAAATTTTTAGGTGTATGGAAGGAATGAGTAATGAGATGAAGGATGGACTAAAGCTCAAGCTTGGGGATGCCACGCGTGTCACCCCAAGAAATATCCAAGAAGTACAAGCGTCAAAGCTTGGGGATGCCCAAGGCATCCCCTTCTTCATCAATAAAAATCCCAGGTTTCTTCCAAACGCTTCATTTTTATTGTTTCATGCACAGTTGTGTTTTTCTTGGAGCGTCTTCTTTTTTGTTTTCGTTCTGGTTTTCGTTTGCTTTGGTTTGCTTAGTTTTCTGAATAAGTTGGTTGGACCCCCTCTTTCATACTTTGGTTTTCAAATAGTTTGGTTTGGTTTGGAAAAGAGTAGGAAAAGTTCATACTTATGTGGTAAAAAGAGCTCGTTCTTGACTGTGGCTATGCTTTGTCATTCCATGCTTGATATTGTTTTGGCTTTATGCTTAGTATAATTTGCTGTAGCATGACTTGTTATAAACAATTGAGATTGCTTAATGTGCCTTGGATGAATCATGCGTTGTTTTAGCATATTAAAGCATAGTATAGTGGTATTCTCCTTTGATGCTTTATTTGGGTTGACTTGGCGCATGCTCACACCATGTTATGACTATCCAAAGTCACCATAGACTTTATGATCCTTTAGTTTTCAAATTGTAGTATCACTTTATGCTTTGATCAATGATGTTTTGTCGCTATGCATGATTATGGCCATTATTGCTCTCTTAGTTTGTTGCTCCCAGTCTTTTGCTAGCCTCCACAACAAAGTATGAGTTCCACTCATGCATCCAACTCCCTAAACCAAGTTATTCCAAAGAGTCCACCATACCTACCTACTAGCTTATGCTATTCCAAGTATATTCATGCTTTTGTTTACCTTCCACTTGTTATGAGAAAACTAGTGATTAAAGCTCTCACGAACTTGAAGGCACACTTTACTTTACTTGCCCTTAATAAACTTGAACCATTGTGTCTTCTATGTTGTATATGCTTGCACTTATTTGTTGGGAATTAGCAGAACCATGCTTTCATGGGGAACGCTTTCAACATTGCACTTGGTACTTGTACCTAGTTGATATCATGCTCTTTTGTATATGGATGTCGTCGGTGTGAAATGAAAGGGGAGCTTGTAAGTCTATGGAGTTATGTATATGTGTTAGAGAAATACCTGGGTCGCTGGTCTAATCCATGCTGACATGGTGGAAACCTGCGGCGTAACCATAATGAGCTGTCTATGAAGCATTCTTGTTATAAAAAAAGAGTCCTATATTGAGAAAAAAAGAGAAAAAAAAAGAGATACTATGAAAAGAGGAAAGAGAGAAAAAATCACCATATTCCCATGGTAAATAAGAAGAATGTTGAGATGCTCGTTGTCTGCTTGCCTTGTCATTTTGATATGGGGATTCTTCCGTATCATCGGGCAAGGGGTACCCCGTTGGCGGTTCTCAATGATACACATGTACTTACGATGACAAGAACTTACCGGTGACTAAACTTGAGTAGCATGAGGAGCGGCCCTCGTATACAAGGGACATGAGATTCCTGACTTATACTTCGTCAAGCATGTACACCATAGTTTGTTCACTTTAACCTTAATCACTTCAAGATGCTTATGATAGGGGCAATGAGAGCTTAAAGCTATAAGTACCATAATTTTTGGAAGCTCTTTATGAGACTTGAATCCCTACTTCCTTTTACGAAAGGCCTTTCTTCCACCATTATATTGAGTCTCCACCTTCTATCTTTATGCACCTTCTTTGAGAGCATAGTGGCCATTCTTAGTTCTATGTGCATTGTCCTAAGACTAGTTGATTGATGCATAACTTGATATTGCTTGTTTTAAACTATTGTATCTAGTCACTCTTATGAACTTTAAAGGTGTCATATGCATTTATATTTGCTACTCTATTGAGGGACAAGCTGAATACTATTATGATATGTTTTCTTTATGTGAAACAAACAAACGTCTTGCAAAGCATGTTATTCATGAACCTTTTGTTTGTGCCTTTTCATGTTGCATCATAGTTTCTTTGCTTATTGCTAGAACTTTGTCTTTCATGTTATAATTGAAGTACTATGATCCCAGCCTTGAATGTTTTGCAAATACTTTGATCAAGTCTTTGATGGTGCATGTCACCTCAAAAATTATTTCTTTTTATCACTTACCTACTCAAGGACGAGTAGGAGTTAAGCTTGGGGATGTTGATACGTTGCAAATGTATCTATAATTTTTGATGTTCCATGCTTGGTTTTATCTACTTTCTTGTGTTTTGTTCCAACTTTGGAGTACTTTTCATATGATTTCTTGGACTAACCTATTAACAAGAGCCACAGTGCCAGCTGCCTGTTTTCTGCTGTTTTTGGTTCCAGGAAAGTCAGAAAATGAATATTCTCGGAATTGGACGGGACAAAAGCCAAAGTGCCTATTTTTCCGGAAGGGATCAAGTGCCAGAATACGAGATGGAGAAGGGCCAGGGAGCCACCACACCACCTGGCCGCGCGTCCAGGCCTGGCCCGCGCCAGGGGGTGGTGTGGCCGCTCCCGACACCCCCTAGGCCTCTCCTTCCACCTATATATTGCCCTCGGGACGAAAACCCTAAGTACCCGATCAAAAATCCATGAAAGAGTCTGTAGCCGCCGTCATCTCCATCCCTAGAACAGGAGGGATCTGAAGCTCTTCCCGGCACCCTGCCGGAGAGGGGAATTCACCCTGGAGGCCTTCTTCATCACCATGCAAGCCTCCGGTGTGATGCGTGAGTAGTTCATCCTTGGACTACGGATCCATGTAGTAGCTAGATGGATGGTTCTCCTCCTTTGTGCTTTCATGTTTAGATCTTGTGAGCTCCGTTCATGATCAAGATCATCTATTTGTAATTCATACATGTTGTGTTTGCGGGGATCCAATGGATATTGAGATGCTATTTCAGATTGATTATTGATTCTATCATGTCTTTTTTATTTGAGATCTTGCATGCTTTCCGTTGTTAGTAGCTATCTTGGCCAAGTAGATGCTAGCAACTCCAAGAGTTAGTATTTATGCTCGATAGTGGGTTCATGCCTCTGGTAATCTGGAGAAGTGACAGAAATATCTAAGGTACTAGATGTGCTGTTTCTACTAGGGAGAAAACAACAATCCTTTGTTCATAGAACAATCATATTGTTTTACTTTACACGCAGTTCGTAAAGCAATATTCTGTTGCTTGCAACTTAATACTGGAGGGGGTTCGGATGATAACCTGAAGGTGGATTATTAGTCATAGATGCAGTTGGATGACGGTCTATGTATTATGTTGTAATGCCCAATCAAGTCTCAGAGGAGTCAAGATGATTAGTATATGAATGTATTGCTTTCTCGGTGTTTGTCAATTGCCCCGCTGTAATTTGTTCACCCAGCGTGTTATTTATCTAAGGAGAGCCACCTCTAGTGAACTATGGATCCCGGTCCTCTTTCTTTACATACAATCTATAAACTGTTTCTGCTTTGTGTTTATTTTCTACAAACTATTACTTCTTTCCATTCGCTACGTTTAATCCTTTGTTTTCCGCAAAACACGGTGAGATTGACAACCTCATCGCAAGTTGGGGACAAAGTTCTGTGGTTGTGTTGTGCAGGTCTCCACATTGCTACTAGCACCGGTAGTGCGCCCTGCCAAAGCTCAGCTAGTAACACCTTTGGGGTGTTTCCTTGCTCCTACTGGTTCGATTAAACCTTGGTTTCATAACTGAGGGAAAACTTACTGCTGTGCTCATCATATCTTCCTCTTGGGGTTCCCAACGAGCTCTACGTTGAAAGTCGAGCGCATCAGACCTTACCCTGGATGAGTATGCTAGATTGATTTAGGAGCTATTTTTTTCGACGGTCACTAGGGGCCGTCCGAAGGGGCTTCTTCCTTTGTTCTTCGACAAGCACCAGGATGCGATCATATTAGGGCTCCCGCCCTGCAACGCCAGGGGCATTGTTGGCCGGGAGGAGACTCCCTCTTATGTCGCAGGAGTGTCATAGGACGGAGGAGCTCCTTACGATGATAGCATGGGGTTGTCTCTTTCGACACATTCATCCACGGAGGGGGAGTCTTCCCGGGAAGATTCCCCTCCATGGGCTGGGAGTGATCCGCGTGCCAACCCCATCCTTGAAGATTTTTTCAGTGACATGGCCAGCTCGCAGCCCCCATAGAGGGGCAAACCCGGACAGAAGGTCACGGTGTCTGCCCCTCCATGGGTTGATCTCAATTCCCTACCTGAGGAGCAACCCGGAGAGCTCGAGACTCCCCGGGAATCTCTTGTCGTTCGCCGCAAGCGGACCGCCGCGTCACTAGGAAAGCTCGTGCCTCGTTCTGACAAGTGGGGGAGGTGAGAGGCCTGGACCGAGCGTCAGTGAGTATCCAACACTCTCCCTTCCTGATCCTATCCTCAACCCAAATTCTGACTATCTTGTGACTTTGCAGAGAGAAAACCCCCACGTAGCCGGGTCCCTCGAGGAATGACCCGAGCATCATTACTGGTGGTGCGGTTGCCCCTCTTGGGAAGGGTATTCCCCCGTCCAACGATGAAGACCGCACCGGGGCAATAGGTGAGGGATGCTCTTTGATTCGCTGCTTGGCCTGGCACTTGTGGGCTGCTGGCTTGAACTTTCGCTTTCTTCTTCTAGGACCAGTCCAGGGGCGCTGGCTCATTCGTCCCCTACGCTCCTAGGTAAGCCTCCTTCTAGTTGCCCTTCGTAGGAGACGGAGGGGGTTCGTGCGGGCCTCGACATCCAAAATAGGAGCATGGCCCCTCGACACTTCCCGAACAAAGTGTGCTTTGTTCCCGACTGGGAGTCTGCTCGTCGCCTTCAGAGGGAGGCTTAGATAGCAGCCCAGAGAGCGATGGCTGACTGCGATGCAGAGCGCCTCTCTCCGATTCCGGTTGCAGACTTCATGCACCCTCAAGGGCTTGGATCACGCCCGTCCTCGCCAGGAGGGGAGGGAGAGGCCTCCGGCAGCCGAGAAGTGGCGCCGCCGGAAGCGACTCCTAGGTGAGGATGGGTTTTCAAGGTGGAGCCTCAAGGATCCCCATTCGCCTAGGAAGAGGCTCTCCCCGCTTCGCGAGTCTTCTTCAAACCGAGCGCAACAGTTTCGTCGCCTAAAGGTTCGAATGGAGGAGGCCTTAGGGTAGGCCGAGAGGGCGTTGCTGGCCCTCCGTGAAGAGTGGAGGGCAAGTGAAGTGAACATAGACTCTCTCGTCTGAGTGGCCTCTCAGCTGAATGAGTCCTTGGAATCTCTTCGTCTGCCTCCCGTCGAGCTCTCGGGCCTGGGAGTCGATGCGGGACTGAATCTTCTTTCTTCGCAAGTGAAGTGAACACGGACTCTCTCGTCTGAGTGGCCTCCCAGCTGAATGAGTTCTTGGAATCTCTTTGTCTGCCTCCCCTCGAGCTCTCGGGCCCGGGAGTCGATGCGGCCCGAATCTTCTTTCTTCGCTGTTGAATCTCCTAGAGGGCTTCAATGCGTCCGTGAACTCGCTGATGCACGAGGAAGGCAGGGAAGTGCTCGCGGTGTAACCCGAGTAGTGTTGGACCGGGTTCACCAGCACTTCCCTGGCTTCGACACCGAGGTAATCTTCAAGCCCCCAACCCCAGCCAGAGTCTCCATGCCTCTCAAAGTCTAGACATTTTGCACAAAGGACCCTGAAAACAAGCAGGGAAAATTAATTGGGTCCAACTCCTTCTCCACTGTGGAGCCGAGCCATGCTCTTCGTAGTAGTACCAATAAGTTGCATATGCCTTGCATATGAGACTGGCATAATAGAAGTATGACATATCATTACTATATAAAATCATAATAGGTAATGCTCAGAAAAATTATAAATTTGAGCCACATCTATAAATATTGGGTGTGTATTTGGTTTTTGCACTCTATATAATGTAGAAATAAACATTTATTAGCTACCTAATACTTGAAAATTTTGGTACCATGGTCAAGATAAACGACGGAGAAGATTCTAGAATGAAGGATAAGTGTGTTTTGACGTTTTTTGCATGGTGTTCATTGTGCTAACAAAGACTATCAATAGAATCTTGTACTCTAGAATAGAAAAGAAGATCCAACAGTTAATAATGTTGGGATTTACGAGTCTTGATCCAACGGTCAATATTGAAAGTTATTCATACACTATCCAAACTGGAAAAGTTTGAATTCTACTGATTTTTGCCGCCAAGGTCCAAAGTGGTTCCTTCCAACTGCAGCTAGTACACCAACGCAGCTGATGAACACGCCAGAGAGTAGTGAGCACACATCCATCGTACCAAGGCACATGTGTGCAGCGCACAGGCTGGTTGTGGACGAGGGAGAGATCAGTCGGCCGGTGCACGCGGGGTTGCCGATGAGAGATGGATGGTGAGAGAGATTTTTATTTTATTTTGGGTGCATATATGCCCTGAAATTTATTACTAGTAGTAGTGTGTACGCTGTAAAGGTTGTAGTAGTACAATACCTTATATTAGAAATCCATCATAACTGTGCTCTGACATTGCACCACCTTCAATTCCTCATCGTTGCTGCCCTCTCGCATTGCCTTCCTTTTATTCCCTGAGCTCACAATCTCCTCTTGCTCTTGGGTTTGAAATAAAATTCCAAGTGGTGAGTTTCAAACAATTTTGAAAACAAATCTAGATGTAGTCAGTGATATAACCCACAAATGTTCAAAATATCAATTTGAACTAATTTGTATTTTAAGATACACAAAAATGAGAAAACATGTGGATCGAAGTATAATGAATAGTGCACATATTTAAGTATTAAAAAATATCATTTTATATTTTAGGTAGCTCACAATAAAAAGAATTCCGCATTAAGATTTTGCATGAACGTGGCATACTACCTCTATTTCCAAACATAAGATGTTTTGGTAGGCTATTATATTCCAAAAAATTCTTATAATTTGAAAGAGAGGAAGTATATTATTGAGGATCGTTCAAGATTGTTTTAATTTTTTTAAAAACTTATAAATATTCATTATTTTTAAATATAAATATTCCATTGGTGCTCGGAGCCGGAGAGACTTTACATTACTAAGGTTGTAAAAAATATGTATTGTCATGCAAAACACATGCCATTTACTAGTAGTGGTAAGATAAGACTTGTTGAAAACTCTCCTTTGCAACATATATATTGTTTACCATGCTAAGATGCACCAATAAACTACCTAATATGGTAATATTATCATACACCATGATATCAGTAGGGTCATGCCGTTCATCTCACTAGTAGAGAAAAGCTTATAGCCGGATTTCTTACAGCCGACGAAGTGGGTACGGGGGTCGCCGGTGGTAAGGCCATCCAGGCCTTCCTTGCATTACCACCGGAGAAAGCACACCGGGAGCGCCGGGGCTAGTCCAAGTACCACCGGCGAACAAGTCTTCCGCACACCGGGGCTATGGTGGGTCGTGTGCCCCTGGATGGACCAGCCATTAGTGCTGGCAAAACCAGGCCTTGTTCGCCGGGGCTACGACCCATTACCACCGGCAAATATCTTTCGTGCTCACCGGGGCAGTGGTAGGCCACCCGGGCCAAAATTATCGTCGGCAAATTCGCTCGTTCGCGCGGGGTAAGTGCTGTGGGTCCTACCTGTAAGAGCCTCTGTCTGACCCAGCGCTACACCCCAAAAAATCCCCAATTCCCCTCCCCTCTCGCAACCCTAGCTCTCTATAGGGACCCGCACCTCCGTTCCCCCCTTGCCGTCGCCGTCCCTCGTTCGCCGCGGGCCATGGAGGAGCTCGTCATCGTCCACCCGCCATCGTCATCCGCACACTAGTCGTCGTCCTCGTCTCGGTGGTGAGAATCGCCCTCTCCCCTCTCTCCCTCTCTCCCCTCTCCCCTTCTCCCCATGGTGTGTCTAGAAACCCGCCCCTCCTCGTCCGCTACCTCCCCATGTAGTGTGACGGTTATGCTGGTTTGGTGATTGAGCACACAAAAACAGCTAGCTCGATCGATCTTTGCGAGACGATTCCTAGGGCTCTGCTGGATGACAACGCGGTGGTGTAGAGGGAGAAAGGCACCAGGTTGTAAGTGACTGTCACGTGTAGCCACCCGCCGGCGTGGCCACTTCGCTTCTGCTGGTTGTCGAGGGCGGTAGTGGAGAGGGTTATCACGTCCTGGAGTGCGAGGAACTCGTCCACGGTGTGTTGCGGTGATTGATTGCCAGCGGAGGCAGACAAATCTGTGAAGGCATTGTATGAAGCAAGCCTGATCAGTTTGTTATCGTTGCAGACAGATGAAGTAGTTTATTCACCTAAGACACCTGAGCACAATCTCTATAGTAGAGGCCTCTTGCATGGCCTCAATAGCAGCCATCTCTGCAGCGTCCTTGTAACTCATCACTCCCTATACATCATGTAGTACGTCATTTTCTAGCAATTAGAATACACATTCTGAATTTCTAATGGTGGGCATCACCATCTCGACTTGCAATTGCATCTAAATAGATGTTTCTGAATGAACTGTACCGATCCGAGAGTCTACAGAGCCGGTGGAAGCGATTCCCATGAGGCGCCTATCCTCGTCGTCCATAAGTACTCCCAACAACATGCAAGCTCTTGCAATGTAATGAAATGGCCAAGTTCTTTGGTCTTCACATGTATACCTCCATGCCGCGTGTCTCTATAGCAATAAATCACCATTTGACACATCCACAATATATATTATGGTGCTTGTCATTTTCAGTTCTGAAAGCATTTCTTCTCCACAAATGGAAACTATCACAATTCCATGACGACAACTTGTCAAACACTGCGTGCACTCTCTCCATTCCTTCTTTCCCGGGACTGAAATCCCTTCTACCCCATGGTAGTATCTGGTCTAGCAATAGATAGTTACCTTGTATTGTAAAAAGATAGTTACCTTGTGCTTTAAAATATCTAGGCTGAATGACATTTGTCCGCCATGGTGGCACCTGGACAAACATATAGTCAACACCTCCTATTTCCGAATTCCTAGGACTGAATGCACTTTGTTGCCAATGACGATATCTTGTCAAACGATATATGATCACCTACTGTTGCAAAATTCCCAGGGTGAAAGTCATTGTTCTCCCATGGTGGCGCCTTGCCAAACAAACCATGAGCACCTACTAATATAGGTACCTTAGGTGCCAAGGCAGGAAGTCCAAACGGTGGAGTAACACTAAACACCATGTTCCACAGAGATGGTGTTACCCAGCTCAGATCCGTAGTGTCTCCAGCTTTAACAACACAATCATATTCCCCAGAGATGGTGTTACCCAGATCAGATCCACAGAGTCCAATTACTAATAGAATGTGGGTACAGACATGGTACTTGATTCATATTCCCCTGTTTTTATGTTTGTTACTCCAACTCATTCTAGATTCTAGTCATGTAATGTGCAGTATATGAGTAATATAAATGTTGTCCCAGCATGAACTATTGTTTGGATATTATGCTGGTTTCTTGCCTCTGGACTACTCCCATTCTAGTATCATTTTTAGTTTTCCTCTAAGCCTTTTAGTGAGATATATACTAGTTTGCATACTTGAACTTGAAATATTACAGGGCTCGCTCAAGAACTTGTGGAGAAGGCCTTTTTTGTGACAATTGCTCAATAACCTGCTGTTGCCCGCTGGTGAGGTCTATCTTCTCTACACCTCCTCAAATAATTGTTATATGTCTCATGATTATTGTCTGTTTAAGTAGTATGGCTCACTAGGGCCGAAGTACCATGGTGTGTATAAGAAGCCAATGAGGATCCCCACTTGGTAGGCTAGGATCACTGTCGATGGGGGTGGGCGCCACCTTGGGATATGGCGGTCCCCCGAGGAGGCAGCACATGCCTATGACTGCATGGCAGTCCAGCATTTCAAGGCGAGGGCGATCCTAAACTTCCACGAGGATTGAGCTAGGGCCATTTAGAATAGGCATGTGGAAATGAGAGTTCCCACGATGGCGGAGGAGCAGGAGCACAGACTAGTCGAGAGACATCTTCTTGATCCCTTGGTCCAGACACTCCGCGAGGATCCTATGGTGATGGAAGAGCAGTACGAGGTCTTTGCGGCCATTCAGTGCCAGCAGCCCATCCAGGAGGTAGGTCCTTCTAGGTCCGACGGCACGGGCTCCTCCATCGCGCGCCCTTAGGGCCCGTACTATAGGTTCAGCCCCAACAACTTTACCATCGCACCCACGTCGTTTGATGACTTGTCTTCCTTAGATTTGTCCAACAACAACGACACCTGATCTAGCTAGGACAGAGACGTGGATCAGCTACTTGTCATATATTACTTATCCTGCTAGACTTTGTGATGTTTTATGTTCAATTATTGTGCTAGAATTTATGTGTGCTACTTACTTTATAACTATGTTTACTACGCGTCTTCTTTCTTGATAAATATAGAATGGATCAAGTGTGCAACAACTATGCTCAACCATTGGGAAGGTGCCTGGACAAGAAGTTCCCCATAGTGCTCCCTGTAGGGTTTGAGGCTAGGACAATATGTGTTCTCAAATACACAGTACCATGGATGTCTATATAGAATCGACAATAAACCATGGACTTTGTTGTATTGTTATTGTATTACTCAGTCAATCCCTTGCGCTTGGCGACGGGACTTCATGGACCATTTCCATAGAAACACCATTGACGATGTCGTGTTTGAGGTAAATTTGATGTAAGATATTGATCTCGAAAGGAGTTACGTGGTTACAGTCACCAACATAGCAATCGGGACATCTTTCAGTGGACCTGGCTGGGTAAACTTCTTGAATGAGCATGACATGCAATACGGAGACAAGATAAAGATCTTTCTCATTCATCAAGCAAACCTAATCTACTACATGTACATGCCCCTGATGATAATATCCAACACTAAGCTAGCTATGCAGTTGACCATCGTATTATATGTCATTTACTCTATACATGCATTCTTTTTTATGCGACTTTCTGCTCAATATATGTAGAGTGGATTATAGGGAAGAAGCGTGCGGCAATTGTGGTCAACGTAGTTGGCATTGCATGGAAAAGAAGATTACCATACCGCTCACTAGAAGAAAAGTTTCCTTCTACAATGACTTGGCCCGACGATCATCGTAGAAGGCGCGTCTTCCGCGACAAAATTCTCAGCTCGGCAGTGGCCGATGGAAAACTTTTTTTTCCGGTTTCGTGGCCCTCTACTACGATGAAACCGCTAAAAACATGGAGAAAGCTTGGCCAGCGCGTGGTAGAAGAAAGGTTTTCGTTTCCTCACGTGATATTGACTCGCTGAAGTATTTTGAGGCGTGTGGGTTCCGGATGTCAGTGTCTCTAGCGGACCATACTTTTTGGTCACGCCTCCCTGATTTGAACTCGATAACGTTGCTCGATGTGTCTGCCGTTTAGTTAGGCTGCTAGGTCCCACATGTTAGCCTCTGATTAGAAGAATCGTGTGTATGATGGAATTTTGTTCCTTCGCTCGCGCTACCCTGTTCCGAAGTTGATAGAGTTGCTCGATGCATCTACCGTTTAATCAACCTCCTGGGACCCACATGTCATCCTCTCATTAGAAGAAACATGTGTATGATGGAATTTTTTCCTTCGCTGGCGCTACCCTGTTTCAAAGTTGATAGCGTTGCTCGACGCATCTACCGTTTAACCAACCTCCTGAGCCCCACATGTCATCCTGTCATTAGAAGAAACGTGCGTATGATGGATTTTTTCCTTCGCTCGCACTACCCTGTTCCGAAATTGATAGCTTTGTTCGATGCATCTACCATTTAATCACGCTGCTGGGCCCCACATATCATCCTCTCATTAGAAGAAACATGTGTATGATGGATTTTTTACCCTCTATGGCGCCTTCGTGTTCCGAACTTCATAGCGTTGCTCGCTGCATCAGTCGTTTATTCAGGATGGTGGGTCCCTTATGTCATCCTCACATTAGAATAATCGTGGGTATGATGGATTTTTTTCTTCTCTAGCTCTACCCTATTCCGAACTAGATAGCGTTGCTCGATGAATCTGCCGTTTGCTCAAGCTGCTGGGTCCCCCATTTTGGCCTCTCATTACAAGAAACGTGTGCATGCTGAACTTTTTCTCGCTCGCGCCTCCCTGTTTCGAACTGGCAACGTTGCTCGATGTAGCATCTGTATAAGGTCGAGCTGTTTGGTCCCACATATCAGCCTCTCTATAAATCAAACGTGCGTATGATGTATTTTTTTGGCCATGTCCGTTGTTTTGACCTTGGCAACTTGTTGGGTCCTAGATGTCAACCACCGCTATGCAGGAAACATGTCTATGCTGGGTTCCAACTGACAGCCTCTATTTGAAAGAAACATGTGTATGTTGGGATGTTTTTTGGGGTCCCACATGTCAGCCTCAGAGTACAAAAAATGCTCATAAAGGCCAAATTAAAAAGATTCTAGGCTAACTCGGGGCGGATGCCCTATTCGTCATGGCTTATATTCCATGGGCTCACTCCTAAATTGAATGGTCTATGGTCGGTGGCCACAATATCATGAAAAGGCCGAATTAGAAGGTTTTGGGCTATGCTTGGGGCTGATAGGCTAATTTCATAGGCTATGCTTGGGCCTGCTGGGTCTGACATGTCAGCTTCTCTATAAGTGCAACGTGTGTATGATGGACTTTTTTTCGGTCGTGTCCGTTGTTTTCACCATGGTAGTCGTGTATGGTCTTACTGCTAGGGCCCTTATGTCATCCTCTCTGGTATGTTCTGGATCGTGGGTCCCTGATGCAGCCTTGTATATTCTGTCTGGTGGTTCCCCGATGCGAGCCTCTCTGCACAAGTATTTAAACTTTTTTTTTCAAACCCATCCTCAAAAATAAACTCGAGGGACACTGCAGGCTGGTGGTTCCGTGATATCAGCCTCTCCGTAATGCGATATTGCTAGAAGAAAAAATGTAAACCCAAGACACACACAGATACATGCGATTCGAACAAAGACTATAAAATCAAATAAACTTAAACTAAGTCTGTTCCCACTACAACAAAGATATTTATAGAAAAAATATCATAGGCCGAATTAAAAAGAGTTTGGCTATTCTACATAGGCTACTCTACGTGGTTTATAGTCCATAGGCTATGCTCCATGGGCTTCTTTCTCAAATTTCATTTGGCTATGCTCAGCAGTCCCCTGACACCCAAAAGGCCGAATTAATATGTTCTCGGCTATGCTTCATGGGATCCTTTCTCAAATTTCACTTGGTTGTGGTCAGCAGTCCCCTGACCCCGAAAATATAGAATTAAAATGTTCTAGGCTAAAGAGGGGCCGAATGAGCTACTAGATTTATTTTCCTGGTTAATGAATTTTGCATTGTGATGTGCTTGGCCAGATTCGAAACAAAGACCTCGGAGAGGGAGGGGAAAGCGATAATTATTTTTGGTAGATATTCATGTCAAAATTTAGTAGTATGGAATAAGATAGAAAAATTATCAACATATTCAAAGTTCATATTCAGCAACACTTGACCAATTCAGCAGCATTTCAAAAGTGACCAATTCAGCAATACAGACACTGAAATACAATACCAGTACAGAGAGATCTAGTTCTTGTTTCAGCTCTAAAAACCTTGTCACGCGATCAATTTGCCTTTTTACCAAACACACTCAACCATTGGAGCAAGCAGAACTGACGATTGAGTCTGCTTTGAGTACATTCTTCTCACATCAATGCCTGTGTGACCCCCGTATGCAACCCAAAATGCCCAAGTCTCATCTAGATTGTGACAAGGCAATGTTCCAAAAGAAAGCAAGACTATCTACTGCCCTTGATTTTAAAAAGTACCAATACAACAGTATATCCACAAAATGCTTTAGTAATAGTAATAACAGGACATTTGAGAGATTTAGTAGCTTTCCTGCTTAAAATTTCAATAGCAGTACAGAGATAATAAGTTCTTGTTCCATCTCAAATAACCTTGGCGCATGATCTGTTTGTCGTGTTCTCCAAACATGCTCGATCATTGGAACAAGCAAAACTGACAATCAAGTCTGCTTTGTGTGAATACCACCTCATTTCGTTAATGCATGTGTGACCCAAAATGCCCAAGACTCATCTAGATAATTGTGACAGTACTAGGTTTCAAAAGAAAAGCAAGACAATCTGCTGCACTTGATCTAAACAAGTAACAGTACATCACTATTAGGTCAACAAAATACTTTGGTAATAGCAACGACAGAACAAAGGCAAAGCAAGACCATCTCCTGCCCTTGACCTAAACAAGTACTACCAGTATATAGTACAAAATACTCTGAAGTAGAAGAACTAGTACTATACTAGTACTACTATGCATCCAAAATCCACCCTCCAACACACAAAGATTGATGCATATTGAGTAATGAAAGACCTGGGTAATATGAGATGGTTCATGGAACAACAAAAAGGAATGCTTTTTCCTCAGGATGATGCCTAGCACCACCCAGCTCCTAGGCATGGAGGAACTGGTGATTGCACCGGTCCAAAACCCCATCTCTACTGTCGGGTAACAGGCAGTATCAGCACATTGTACAAGGGCGACGAGCACGCGTCCGGTTCACATTCCGCAACACATGACAAATGCAACAACAATTTAAAGTGACCGATTCAATGGTGGCAGAAAATGACCAAAAGAATTGACTGATTCAGCAATGCCGACATTGAAATTCAATGGATGTACAATAATGTGGCAAGGCCAAGTTGCAAAAGGAAAGTGTGACCATGCATTTTCTCCACTCGATCTAAATAAGTCCCAGTACATAGGTATTACTACAAAATAGATTAACAGTAGCTGAACTCCATTCAAAATACTTAGTAGAAGTGTAGAACTACAAGCTTACACTAAGCTAGGAACCACTACATGTCCCATCATATGTACTCGAAGAAACGAGAATGCTTTAGCGTGTGAAAGTGTTGCCCGGGCTGCGCCATTGATTTCCTGCCTAGGACGTGTCTCTCGTTTCATTGTCGCCTGTCAACCTCTAGGTCAGCAGCATACATGTAAAATTCATACGACAAACCAGGAAATTCCGGATCCTTAATTTTGGCAATTCCAATTACGAAGGGAATCTGCCACCAATATAAACTAGCTAATTAGTACAACATTACATATACTTACAGTAGGATCATCACAAGAGGATTAAGATGTGATGTCTCACTGGTGAATCTTGTCTGACGACAGGTTTAGTAGTATGCCAGTAAAGCCGCGACTTGGATAGAAAAGACGTGAGCACTTCCTATGTGGCAATGGCCTTATCATTGTCTCAGATGGCCTTGCTACTATAACCTAATTGAAACTAGTGAACAAGACCAACGACAAAAACCTCACCTCGTACCACGGCGATTCGCACGCTGCCGACCTGACCGGCCTGATGGACAGGAGCAAGTCTGTGCTATGCCCGTAAATTTGGGCGACGAACAACTTTCCCTCCTTCCCGATGCCGATGACCTCAGCTCTGAGCGAGCCCGATGCACGAACCGACACAGACAAGTCCCATTTTTTGGGGCTGTATCTGGGCACTGTCATCGAGTGGGAAGATATGAGGTTCTCGATGAACACTTTCTTGATGCCGGTGAACTCGCATCCTAGCTCTGTGTAGACACACCAGTGGTAGTCTTGTGGTCGTAGACGTCCTTGTAGGAGACCAAAGTCTAGCAGATGTCGCTAGGGCATCTACTACCTTCTCCGCCAGCGACTTGGCGGTACAGCTCCTTGGAGCATGCGGCCAGCCGGACGGCGCTGGTAGTGTCTAGATGCTTAGCTATTTGGTTGAAGATGTCGTCGCCGACCTTCGTCCAGTCGTTGTTCAACCGATTGTCCCTCGAATCCACAACCATCACGTCCGGATGGATTGGGGGCAAGGACGGATCTATGTATGACTATTGGGCTTATTTGGAGGAGAGGGGTGGTGGCCTGGAAGGATTGATGCTGCGGGTGACATGGCGAGAAAAATGTGTGAAGTGCACGCTCGAGAAGATCCAAATGCGGCCTCTCGGAGTTGGGAATGGATCTTTGAAGGAGGGGGTTTTGACGTGATCCTTCGGTTGTCTTCTGCCAGGCATACTGCATCGAGCATGCCGATTAGAGTTATGGAGTAGGGAGTACTATAGGTACTCTAGACTAGAACGCTGCCATGAAGTGTTCTCTCATCACATTTCAGTTATTAGAACTGGGAGATGATTTATTTACTGCTTCTATTTTTATACTACTCCCTCCCGTTCGTATTCTAATGGGCTCAACTTCGTCTAGATTCACATCAGTTAGACAGAGTAGTTGTAAGATGAGTCACTTACATTTTTTGGTACTTCATAGTACGCACCAAAATACCAAGATGCTGAACCTCATATGAACTTTCTAGAAAGGTACCCCTTTGCAAAGATTGGCAAGCCTGCTAAAATTGCTGAAACTTCTAGAAAGGCAAGAACCCACGACCTAAATTGCATCATGCTTGGTGAAATAACGACAGGTTCCCAGTTCATATTTAGCAGCATTTCAAAGTGACCAATTCAGCAATACAAACTCTAAAATACAATAGCAGGACGGTGAGAATCAATTCTTGTTTCAACACTAAAAACCTTGGTGCGGGATCAGTCGCTTTTCTCCGAACACACTCGATCATCGGACCAAGCAAAACTGACCATCAGGACTGCCTTTCTGTGCATACCTTCTACTCACATCAATCACTGTGTGACCCAGATATCCAAACCAAAATGCCCCAAGCCTCATCTATATTGTGAAATCCCATCTTTCAAAAGAATAGTAAGACCATCTACTGCCCTTGATCTAAAAAAGTACCAGTACGTCAGTATTAGTTCTACAAAATACTTTAGTACTGTAATAAAAACGACAAAACATTTGACAAATTCACTACCATTTGAAAGATTCAGCAGCTAAATAAAACAGAAAAATATCAATAGATTCCAAATACATAATCAGTGGCACTTGACAGATTCAAGAACATTTGAAAGTGATCGATTTAGCAGTACAGATAATGACCAAAGGAATTCACAGATTTAACAATGCAGACACTAAAATTCAATAGATATAGCAAGGCCATAATTCAAAAGGATAGAGAGAACATATTCTGGCCATGTTCCAAAAGAAGATAAAGACCATCTACTGGTCTTGATCTAAACAAGTACCAATACATCACTATTAGTTCTAAAAAATACTTTAGTAATAGCAACACAGAACTTTTGTCAGATTCACTAGTATTTGAAAGATTCAGCAGTACTGAATAAGAAAGAAAAATATCAATAGATTCCCAGTTCATAATAAGCGTCACTTGACAGATTTAGCACCATTTCAAAGTGACCGATTTAGTAGTACAGATAATGACCAAAGGAATTGACAGATTCAGCAATGCAGACATTGAAATTCAATAGATGTAGCAAGGCTGTGATTCAAAAGGAAAAAGAGACCATATTCTACACTAGATCCGTCGGTCTAAACAAGTAACAATACATAGGTATTACTCCTACTACAAAATGGATTAGCAGTAGCAGAACTCCATACAAAATACTCAGAACTACCTTAAGCTAGAAACCACATGTCCCAAAATGATAAGAAAAATCTTGTCGAGGAGTACATGTGTTCAAGTTAGGATCATCACAAGAATATTAAGATGTCTTAATCTCTAAGAATCTTGTCGATATGAAGCTTGTATTCCATAGTGAACTCCGATGGTCGATTCCGACGATGAGCGACCAGATTAGACCGACAAACCGACAAAGAGCAAGTGGCTTTAGAATTCTCATATAATACCTTCTCACACAAGCCATTTGGGTGTGCAGAGCTCAACTTCACCATGAACTGCGGCGACAAGCGCACCGCCGGCCTGACGCACATGATGGATATCAAGATGACATCGTCGCGCCCGTCAAATAGCACGCAGAACACCCTGTCATCATACCCGGTTAGCCCGATATCTACATTCTGCGAGCCCGGTGCCGGCACCAGCTTAGAGATATACCTGCCTTTCCTACCATAGTGTAATATGCGCAACCTCATGGCGTGGGTTTCTCTGAGGTGGGAGTGGAGAACAAATGGAATTGCGGTGAACTCATAGCCAGGCACCACGCACTTCCATGGGACTGCATCAACGAGCATTGAACATGAAGACATATTTGGCTGGACAACCCATACCAATTGGGTATATCACCAACATAAAGTAATTAATTAGTACGACATTACATATATTCATATTAGGATCATCACAAGAAGATTTATAAGTGTTAACTCACTCTTGGTTGATATTCTTGTAATCCAGGGGGAATTCCGACAACATCTTGAGAAGCTCGCAGGTAACACCGTGGTTTAGGCAGGTATGGCATGAGCCCTTTCAGCATGACTTCAGCATACGAAGGCCTGCTCGTCTGCTCATATGTCGCCGCCATTTCAACCGAATGGAGCTTATTCCATGACGGCAGTGACCATAACATCACCTTGTACCACGATAATTCACACACCGTCGACCTAACGTACCTAATGGATAGGAAGATGTCCATGGTGTACCCTCCAATTAGGGAGGCAAACTTCGTGCCCTCTTTCCTGATGCCGATGATCTCTAGTGCAGGCACCGGGTCAGTCAGGTACTAGTGCTTGTTGGAGTAGGTCACTTCAGAAAAATAGTACATCTTGTGAGCAAGTTTCAAGTGGTCAAAGAGCTCGTGCATAGTCAATGGCCAGGTGACGAACTCGCATCCTTGCTCCATGCAGGCTACGCATGGGGCATAGTAGCACTAGAACTTGTGCTCGTAGACGTCATTGTAGGAGACCAATAAACACCAGCGGTCGTTTGGGCACCTGCTACCTTTTCCGCCGGCAACCTGGTGGTATAGATCCTTCGAGCATGTGGTCAGCCTAACAGCACTGATAGTGTCCAGACGCATAGTGATTTCGTTGAAGACGTCGTCGCCGACCTTGCTCCAGCCGTAGTGCCACGAGTTGTACCTCGAATCCGCCATCCCATCCGGACGGATTGGGGGCGAGGGTGGATCTATGTAAAGTTGTTGGTGGTTTTTGGATTAGAGGGCTGCTAGCCTGGAGGGAGTGATGCAACGAGCAAGATGGCGAGTAAAATGTGAAGCGTGCACCAGAGATGTGGCTAGGCGGCGTCGGCGAATGGGGATAAACTAAATGGATATGGGGAAGATGGGGTGGCTCTTTGAAAGAGGTTTTTTCTTTTCTTCTGCTGTAAGGAGTGGCTGCATCAAGGACGCCGGCTAGCGTGAATGCGTGTAACGCGCCCCTGTGTAATAAATTACATATGTCACTTCCTAGTGTGGTACAGTCTCGTCACATCAGCGGAGTACTATTTACAGCTTCTATTTTCATACTAGTATTAGGGCATCACCTATGTATGTGGCAAAATTTGTCTATAAGCTGGGAAGTTTTTAGAAAAATATTTTCGATAGTTTTCGATATACTAAAATTTTTAAGAGAAATCTATCTATCATGCTTACTTGTAGTTAACAGTTGACACGGTCGGTGGGAGTACGGTTTACATCGAAGACCTTAAAAAAGAGAAAATTACATAGAGGTCCATGAACTTAGCACAAAGGGCCCCAAAGTTAAGCAAGGAAAAGCAGTCGGGTCCTTCTCGAGCGAGCAACTGAGCCATACCCTTTGTACTACTGTACTTGCTTCACACAAACACACACAACTCTCATCACACTTTTGAACCAGCGTGCTGGGGGTGTGCTTGGTGCTTCCTCTTTGTAGGGTGTGAAATGAAATGACAATGTAGGTCGACGCACGTGGGCAGCGCCATCTTGTGGACGAGGGAGAGATTAGCGGGCCAGGGTGTGTGTGGATGGTGATGAGGCAGGGAAGGAGAGAGAAAACATAATTTGATTTGCATGCATATATATAGTAAAGGTTCCAAAATTTTGACAAGAGGTTCAACTTCTTGCTAAGATTCTACATCTTGACAACTTAATGAAATTATGTCAAACTTGAGATAAAAGTAAGCGTGATAGATATCTCTTGGATTAATTGTCTTTTTGAAGGTGGATGGGTGCATCTTATTTTAGTAAACGATGTCGTCGGTGTGAGTTTTAACTATCAGGAAAGAACATTCTCAATTTTCCCATGTTTTGTGAATTTTAAAACTTGCTAGCTAACTCTTCCGACTTGAATGAGACTCTGTGCCAGTTTACCGAAATTAGGTCAAATTTGAACTACAAGAAAATTGTAGATTGCTTTGGAAGTTTTACGAAAAAGCTTTTCGGTGGTTTTCGATGTACTGAATTCCTGGTTAGAGCTTCAAAAGTTTGTTAGGAAATTTTAAGAGGAATCTATCTATCGCTCTTACTAGTAGTTAAAATTTGACATGGACGGTGGGAGAAAGTACGATTTGCATCGAAGACCTCAAAAAAATTACATAGAGGTCCATGAATTTAGCATAAAGGGCCCTAAATTTAAGCAAGGAAAAATAGTCGGGTCCTTCTCGAGCGAGCAACTTAGCCATATAGCCTTCAGACTAGTGTGCACACACACAAAAAACGCTCCTCACACATTTGAACGAGCGTGCTAGGTGTGCTTGGTGCTTTCTCTTTGCAGGGTGTGAAATAGAACGACAAGGCAGGTCGACGCACGTGGGTAGCACAATGTTGTGGACGATGGAGAGATCAGTCGGTTGGGGTGTGTGTGGATGATGATGAGGTAGTGTGAAGGAGAGAGAAAACACAACTTGTTTTGCGTGCATATATAGTAAAGGTCTTGAAATTTTGACAAAAGGTTCAACTTCTTGCTAAGACTCTACATATTGACAACTTAATGAAATTAGGTCAAACTTTATCTACAAGTAAGTGTGATAGATAGCTCTTGGAATAATTGTCTTTTGAAGGTAGATGGGTGCATCTTCTTTTAGTAAACTATGTCATCGATGTGAGTTTCCAACTATCAGGAAAGAACATTCTTGATTTTTCCATGTTTTGCGAATTTTAAAACTTCCTATCTAACTTTGTCAACTTGAATGATACTATGTGCCAATTTATCGAAATTAGGTCAAATTTGAACTATAAGTAAATTGAGGTTGCTTTGGAAGTTTTACGAAAAAGCTTTTCGGTGGTTTTTGATGTACTAAAATCCTGGTTAGCTTCGAAAGTTTTTTGGAAAATTTTAAGAGGAAACTATCTATCGCACTTACTTGTAGTTAAAATTTGACACGAATGGTGGTAGTATGGTTTAGATCAAAGACATGAATAATAGAAAATTACATGTAGAGGTCCATAAATTTAGCACAAAGTCCCTAAAGTTAAGCAAGGAAAAGCTGGCGGGTCCTTCTTGAGCGAGAAACTAAGCTATACCCTTCGTACTACTGTACTCGCTTTACACAAAAATTGCTCCTCACACTTTCGAATCAACGTGATGGGGGGTATGCTTGGTGCTTCATCTTTGTAGGGTGTGAAATTGAACGACAAGGTAGGTCAACGCACGTGGGCAGCTCCACATTGTTGACAAGGGAGAGATCAGCCGACCGGGGTGTGCGTGGATGCTGATGAGGTAGTGAAGGGAGATAAAACATAATTTGTTTTGCATGCATATATATAGTAAAGGTCCTGAAATTTTGAGAACACATTCAACTTCTTGCTAAGAAATTGCATCTTGACAACTTAACGAAATTAGGTCAAACTTGAGTTACAAGTTAGCGTGATAGATTGCTCTTGGATTAATTGTTTTTTTGAAGGTAGATGGGCGCATCTTCTTTTAGTAAACGATGCCGTTGGTGTGAGTTTTCCAACTTTTTGGCAAGAACATTCTTGATATTCCCATGTTTTGCAAATTTTAAAACTTCCTAGTTAACTCTGCTAACTTCAATGAGACTCTGTGCCAATTTATCAAAATTAGGTCAAATTTGAACTACAAGTAAATTGTAGGTTGCTTTGGAAGTTTTATGAAAAATCTTTTCGGTGGTTCTCGATATACTGAATTCCTGGTTATAGCTTCAAAAGTTTTTTGATTTTTTTAAGAGGAATCTATCTCGCTCCACGATCTTCGACCTCCTAGCCATCACACCCTCATAGACATTACTTTTACTTAAGAGAGAGAGAGAGAGAGAGAGATCTTCACTTTGCAAGATTAGGGTTTGAGATTGTTTCTTCCTATTTTGAATCGTGTTGGATTACTTTTCTATTCTTATTGTGGATCTCCACGGTAATATCGAGAAGAACTCCCTTTATTTAATTATATTGATGATGCTTTCTTCTCTCATGTGTGAGTAAGTTCCTTGGGTGTGGGAGATGTAAGGGATTGGTGAGATGTGATGTGCCTCCATATATTTTCCATTAGTTTGTGATGGATTTTAATTATTATATTATGTGTCCTTTACTATCTATGGGATGCCGAATGTTTGTTGTCCAATTAATGGCCCAGACAACATGATGCTTTGTTCTACATAGATAGGATCTTGTTCGCTAGTAGACCGGTGACCCCCCGAGTGACACAGGAATATCAATGGGAAACTAGTTTGACTCAAGGATCACGAGGAATCACTGTTCTTATTAAATTAGTCCTATCCAAGGAGCTTAATTGCTAAGCAACCTGAAGGATCTTAATCGTCTAGTGATTGACCATGGTTTTGGTAACAGACTAGTAGGATTATTGAAGTTGGGATTAAATATACCAAGAGGAGTTCCGACTAATTATGGGTTGCTCGCCTACACACATACTTATAAGATTATAATAGTTACACTTATTATTCGTCCACTTGGAACAGTCACTATCACCATGAACTGTATCTCTCCCCGCTCCTTCTTTGTCATCCACAGAAAACAACAAACAATCGAATCGTTCTTTACTTTTATTCTTTTTATTCCTGAAGTTTACATTTTAGTTTTATTTAAATACATCTAGTTTAATACAAATTTCATTCTTATTTCCACACTTGCAGTCAATTCACTAGAAGAGCTGTGACAACTTTGGGTGTGACGGAGACTTCATTCATAAACACTTACCTTTGGGATCCCTATGGGATCGATATCTATACTTACAAACTAGCTACAAATCATCAGTGCACTTGCAGACATCAGTCAACATGTTTTACTTACGATTCCCATGTTTTGTGAGTTTTCGATCTTCCTCTAGCTAACTCCGTTCACTTGAATGACTTTATGTCGATGTATCGAAATTAGGTCAAATTTTACCTACAAGTAAATTGTAGGTTGCTTTGAAAGTTTTATGAAAAAGATTCTGGAGGTACCCATCGGGCGGTCAATTAATATATCAGAAACCACTGTAAGTTTTGACGACAGGTTCAACTTCTTGCTAAGATTTTGCATCTTGACAGTTTAATGAAATTAGGTCAAACTTGAGCTACAAGTAAGCATGACAGATTTCTCTTGAATTAAATGTCATTTCAGAGGTAGATGAGTGCATCTCTTCTTGTAAAGCAGTGTCATCGGTGTGAGTGTCCAACTACCACGAAAGAACATTCTCAATTGATGACGAGATCATTCTTTTCTATAAAGAAAGTGCGAAGAATATTCGATCTGAATGCCACAAGCCAAGTTTTCACACATATACAGTGGATCAACAGCATGTTGTACTTGCGATTCCGATGTTTTATGAGTTTTCAAGCTTCCTAGCTAACTCTGCCCACTTGAATGACTTCATGTCGATGTATTGAAATAAGGTCGAATTAGAACTACAAGTAATAAATTGTAAGTTGCTTTGAAAGTTTAATGAAAAAATCCTTTGGAGGTACCCATCGAGCAGTCAATTAATATATCAGAAACCGCAAAGAGCTTTGACGACTGGTTCAACCTCTAGCTAAGATTTTGCATCTTCCTCAAAAAAAAAGATTATGCATCTTGAAAATTTTGAACCCCTTTTGAAAATGATCACATGAAATAGGGAGAGAGGGGAAATAATATTTTTATTCTCTATGGGCAATCCACAAGCTTGAGGTGCACCTTAGGCTTAAAGATAACTTTAGTTTTTCCACTATGTATAAGGTGAACCTTAGCGGATGCCACATAGTAGGCCTAATTAAGGTGTGCTTTTTTACACAATTCGGGAGTAGTATATTTCTTTGCTTAGACATATGGTCACCTCTGTCCACGTGCTGTACATGTTGAGAGAATAAAACATTGACAGGGGAAGAGGGCAGCAGCGAAGAGAAGTTGAAGGCGGTTCCATGTCAGAGCAAAGTTATGCTGGGTTCCTGACACGAGGTACTCCCGCAGCCTTACAGTGTACACTCTACTAGTAGTAAATTTCAGGACCTATGCACGCAAAACAAATTGTGTGTTTTCTCTCTCCTTCGCTATCCTCCATCTCTCCTCCCCTTTCCCCTCGCGCACCGACCCGACTGATCTCTCCCTCGTCCATAGCGTGGCGTTGTGCATGTGTGCCTTGGTATGGTGGCTCTGTGTCTCTGGCGTGTTTGGTAGCCGTGCGTTGGTGTGGAGTAGGGATGAGGAGTACATAGGAAGGAAACCACTTTGGTCCTTGGCGGCACAAAAATTCAAAGTTTTTTGGTTTTTGAAATTTTCACTTGCTTCCCAAACATCTGGAGGGAAGGTTATTCAAAAGATCGGCCATTCGTAGTACTATACTTCTTGTCTTATCTTTAACATGTCTTATCTCTTACAATACCATACCACTATATATTTTATGGAACATTGACTGTTTGATCAAGACTGGCAAATCCAAACATTGCTAACCTTTGGATCTTCTTTTCCATTCTTAGCATCGAGAAACAATCTACTGACAATATTTAGCATCATGAACGCTAGTATATATGCGCAAATCTCAAAACACACACTTAATCCATTGCTCGGTTTTAGGGTCCTTGTGCTAAATGCATGGACTTGGATGCAATTTTCATTTTTATGAGATCCTTTATGTAACTTGTACTTCCATCGACCATGTTAACTCTCAAGCACATCGCTCCTACTTGACCTACCATTTGATCGGCCATTCGCAGTACTTCCTATCTTATCTTTATCTTATGTCTTACAATACCATACCACTTCATAGTATACGGATTAACTTTGAACATTGACCGTTGGATCAAGACTAGCAAATCCAAACATTGCCAACGCTGGATCTTCTTTTCCATTCTTAGCATCTAGAAAGATTCTACTGATCGTCTTTAGCATGATGAACGCTAGTATGCGCAAACCTCAAAACACAAACTTCATTGCTCAGTTTTTAGGGTCCTTGTGCTAATAAATGCATGGATTTGGATGTAATTTTCATTTTTATGCGGTCCTTGATGTAACCTGTACTTCCACCGACCGTGTTAACTCTCAAGCACCTCTCTCCTACGATACCTAACATTTGATAGGCCATTCACTGTACTTCTTATATTTTATTTATCTTGTCTTATCTCTTACAATACAATACAATAAACCACTGCATATTGTACGGATTAACTTTGAACATTCACTATTGGATCAAGACTAGCAAATCCAAACATTGCCAACTGTTGGATCTTCTTTTACATTCTTAGCATCTAAAAAGATTCCACTGATAGTTTTTAGCATGATGAACGCTAGTATGCGCAAACCTCAAAACACACACTTCATTGCTCTCAGTTTCAGGGTCCTTGTGCTAAATGCATGGACTTGGATGCAATTATCATTTTTATGAGGTCCTTGATGTAACTTGTACTTCCACCGACCATGTTAACTCTCAAGCACCTCGCTCCTAAGAGACCTACCATTAGATTGGCCAGTCGTAATACTTCTTATCTTATCTTTATCTTGTCTTATCTCTTACAATACCATACCATCAGTATATAGTGTATGAAACATTGACCGTTTGATCAAGACTGGCAAATCCAAACATTGGTAATAACCATTAGATCTTCTTTTCCATTCTTAGCATCTAGAAAGATTCTACTGTAAGTCTTTAGCACGATGAACGCTAGTATGCGCAAACCTCAAATCACACACTTCATTGCTCAGTTTTAGGGTCCTTGTGCTAAATGCATGGACTTGGATGAATTTTTTTATTTTTTACGAGGTCCTTGATGTAACCCGTACTTCCACCGACCGTGTTAACTCTCAAGCACCTCGTTCCTACGACACCTACCATTAGATCGGCCATTCATAGTACTTTTTATCTTATGTTTATCTTGTATTATATCTTACAATACCATACCACTTCATAGTGTAAAGATGAACTTTAAACATTGGCCGTTGGATCAAGACTAGCAAATCCAAACATTGCTAACCATTAGATCTTGTTTTCCATTCTTAGCATCTAGAAAGATTCTATTGATAGTATTTAGCATGATGATGAATGGTGGTATGCACAAACCTTAAAACACACACTTCATTTCACAATTTCAGGGTCCTTGTGCTAAATGATGCATGGACTTGGATGCAATAATTTTCATTTTTATGAGGTCCTTGCTGTAACTTGTACTTCCACCGACCGTGTTAACTCTCAAGCACCTCGACCGAAGTTAGATTGGCCATTCGCAGTCCTTCTTATCTTATCTTTATCTTGTCTTATCTCTCACAATACCATACCACTTCATAGTGTACGAAACATTGAACGTTTGATCAAGACTGGCAAATCCAAACATTGCTAACCATTGGATCTTCTTTTCCATTCTTAGCATCTAGAAAGATTCTATTAATAGTCTTTAGCACGATGAATGCTAGTATGCACAAACCTCAAAACACACACTTCATTGCTAAGTTTTAGGGTCCTTGTGCTAAATGCATGGACTTGGATGCAATTTTCATTTTTATGAGGTCCACTTGTACTTGCTTAACAAAGGAAATCAACGTGGTGCTCACTCCTGCACCTTATAGTGTGCTACTCCTACTCTATGCAAGGAAAATAAATTGTATACTACTCTCTCCTTTGCCGCATTACGTCCATCCTCTAGCTGATATCTCCCTCGTCCATAGCGGCTCTACGCATGTGTGTCATGGTACTACGACGGCTCTATTCTATCTATTTTTTCATAACTTTTCTCTGACGTCGACCCACGTTCACCTCTTCGCTGCAGCCCTATTGGGCTGCCTTCTCTAACCCCATAATATCTTCTACAGTAGCTCTTCATTTCCCCCCTCCATTTTGATCCTTTGTTTTCCTAGTACTACTTTTCGCTTTGCGGAAAACAACGTTTTAGTTTTCGCAAAAACAATCCCGTCACTTGGAAAATTAAGGTCATCTCTTTTCATAACACTTCTTGGAAAATCCCCTTGGAAAAATATTGTTTACAATAATTCCAAGGTGCACCAATCTACATAATATGGGGAAATTACCATAAACTATGATGTGGATCACATGATATGGCATTGACCTTGGTTGTCCAACTCGAAACCTATTCATACGCATTGTAGGACAATTTTGTGAACCTGGTTTTTGAAAAGTTGTCAAAACTCAAGTTTATCATTTTGCAGGGCATGTGATACATGCAAAAGGACGCCATGCACATGTCTTCCGTAAAATTTTAAGAACAATCCACCTCAGCCTCATGTTACAATTCCTTTACTTTCCTGTGAATCAAACACTTCTTTAAGAAAAAATCCTGTAGGCTCTAAATCTTGTAGGATTCAACTGGACATGATATTCTAATAATACTGTGTTTTTCCTATTCCTTTGTTTTTCCTATCCCGTGAATCAAACAGGCCCAATGTTAAGACTCCCACGGGCAACATTTCCAACTACGCCAAGATGCACCCATATACCAAATTAATGTGGCAACAATACATTAACTATGATGTCGATATGGCCATGACCTTTTTTGGTCATCAGGGTTGAAACCTAATAATATTCATACATGGTGGGAAAATATCGTGGGGCTGGTTTCCAGAAGTTATCAAATCCCATGGTTATCAGTTTCCTGGCAGGCTGTACACGTGACGTGATAGGATGCCATGGATAAATATTTGTTTTTCTGTTTTTCTTTATTACATGTGATTGTTTCAAAATAGGTTCAAAATTGTCAAGATACAAATTCTTAGCAGGAAGTTGAATTTGTCAAAACTCTCGATTGTTTCTGATATATTAACTACATGATGTGTACCTCCAAAAGCTTTTTGTAGAACTTCAATAGAAATCTACCATTTTCTAGAGCTTCTAGTTCAAATATGACATAATTTTGTTTATAGAGACATAAAGTCATTTGAGTGGGCCGAGTTAGCTCGGAAGATTTGAAAACTCATGAAACTTGGGAATTGTACATAAAACATTGTCCACTGTATCTGTAAACTTGGCTTGTGGCATTCAAAACCATGTTCTCTGTACTTTCTGTGCATACTATATTCATGGTGCTAGAGGCCAACAATAATGGGATCTTCTATATGCTAGCCATGACATAATCAAATGTACTGGAAGAGATGCAATGGTCAACAATGTCAGATTTTGCCAATCTATATCCAACTGCCGATGTTCGAAGTTATTCGTACACTATATAGTGGTATGGAAATTGTGAAGCAACATAGCCGTTTTTTCTTTTGAAAAGAAGTCTCAAGCACTTATTTCTGATTTTTTATGGAGAGCAATACACATAAGAGGACGCCACATGAAAGTATCTGGTCTATTATTTGTTTTATTTCAATGTATTCAAAACATTATCAAATTTGAAGGCATGCATATTCTTATCACGAAGTTAGTTGCATTTTTCAAATCTCGTGATGGTTCTCGATATATTGACAACATTGGTACCAACAAACGACATCTGTAAAATTCAAGAGCAAGCTATCACGCTTACTTGTAGTTCATATCTGACATAATTTCGTGAAATCGGCATAAAGTCCTCTAAGTGGGGGAAGTTACCTAGCTAGGAAGATTCAACAATTCTAAAACAAGGAGGTTATAAGAAATCATGGTCCACTTTGTCTGAAATGTGGGGCGGTGGCACCTTTTTCAACTAGGTTTGGCCTAGAAGGAGCGAGATGCTTCGGTTAACAACTTAACATGGTTAGTGGAAGTGTACATGTTACATCAAGGACCTCAAAAAAGAGAAAATTACACCTAACCCATGTTTTAGTATAAAGGGGCCTGAAAATAAGCATGGAAAAGCAGTCGGATTGGCTCTCCTTCTCCACCCACTAGCTGAGCCATACCGTTCGTACTAGAACAACAACAACTTGCTTAACAAAAAGTAAATCAGCGCGGTGCTCACTTTTTCTAGATATTGCTAATGAAGTGCATCGAATGCGATGGGACGTATATATATATATATGTATACATACCAAGTACAATATCTCTTCTCTAGTGTTGTGAGTGTTGATCCTTGTAATAACCTTCCATGAGATGTTTGGGACGAAGCAAGTGAAAAAATTGAAACCCAAAAAGTTGGATCCGCAACTACTTTTTGCTGCCCCCAACCCAACACCCAAAGTGGTTCTTCCTATGCACACCAACACAACGTAGCTGACAAACACATGATAGACGGACACAAAGCTGTCATACCATGGCTAGAGTTGAAAGCGGCATCCCGTGAAAGTTCCGCTTCTAGTTCATTTTGAAGTACTCCTATAGAAATTTCAAAATGAACTAGAGGCGGGACTTTTGCGGGATCCCGCTCGCAACCCTAACCATGGCACATGTGCTGAGCGCCACACTACAGACGAGGTAGAGATCAACTAGCAGGTGTGCATGCGAGTGCCGAGAAGATACATACTTGATTACATTGAGTAAAATTTGACCGAATAAATTGAGTAACTAATACACTTGATTAATTTCTATAAAATTAGTACTATTGGAGGTAGAGTAATACTTTCCAATAATGCTAATTTTCTACCAACATTCTTTATATATACTAGGGTAAGCGATTGGACGGAATGCTGACTCTACTTCCTGCACTTGATGGCCCAATCATAATATTGTGGTGCGTCCAAGGCGACCGCGACCTCCCCAATCTACGGGCCCTACAGGGATGACTGAGTTGATGGGTGAAAACAAATTGATAAAGTGGTTACACGAATCCAGCTGCTCTGAACCATTGGATCTAATAGCCCAACAGTCAGGATTGATGATATGGATCCAATTCAAAACCACTCCATTATAGTAGTAGAGATTTAGAGTAAATCTTGGTCTAAGAAAACGAGGACGGCTTATTCCTCGGGAAGGAGGTAGAGTAATACTCCTACCTACTACTTCTACTTATGCAAATACTACAGTAGAATCTATAAATAAATAATGTGTCTGGTCAAACCGAGATGACGAGACTATACTATGCTAGGAGGTGACATGGTTAATTTATTACAAGGAAATAAAAAACCTCTTTCAAAGAGCCATCCCATCTTCCCCATCTTTGTTTAGTTTATCCCCACTCACCGATGGTGCCTGGCCGCATTTGGGATCCTCTCCACCGCACGATTCACACATTTTCCTCACCATCTCGCCCGGTGCATCTCTCCTTCTAGACCACCACCCCTCTCCTCCAAAAAACTCCAAACAGTTCTATATAGATCCTCCCTCGGCCCCAATCCTCCTCGATACGATGGCGGATTGTCTGTACAAAATTTGGAGAGGTTCGAGGGAGAGTGGTGGTGCAGTGACTTTAGCAAGGTCGGCGACAATATCATCAACAATATCACTAAGCGTCTAGATGCTAAAAGCTCCGTCTGGCTAGCCGCATGCTCCAAGGAGCTACACCGCCAAGTTTCCGATGGAGAAGGTTATAGCTGCCCGAACCACAACTGCTCAAAAGTGGTCTCTTTCAATGAACTCTATGCCTACATGATCTCCTGCATCCACAACCCGTTTATCTGCACGGAGCCAGGATGCAACTGGGTTGGCAATAAATTAACGTTGTATCTGTACCTCAAATCCACCCACTATATCGAGGTGCCCACATTCCCCTATAACGTGAAACAATGGGACCCGTCTAAGCCAGTGCCTGCAGGGTGCTCGCAGAGAACAAATGTCATCGACATCGGGAAGACGGGCACGCTGTTCATTGGCCAGATTGATGGGCACAACATGGAGATTGTCCTGTGCATCAGCCGCGTAAGGTTGGCAGTGTGGGAATTGGAGGAGTACGAGTTGAGGATTTTTTCATTGGTCTCTTTTGGTGGGTTCTATCAGCTCGCGTTTTATTCCGAGCCAAAGATTGTGGAGCCACCGGTCAAAGTGGCACTGGATGCGCTCAACCATTTCCTGTTGGTGCCGCGGACTTATTGTCAAGCTCCTCAATCGTTGGTCGGAGTTCCTCGTGGAGTTCCAATATTGGATCAACAACGACATCAACCCATTGGGAGATATCACATATTAATATCTTCTGATGATTCTAATATGAATGTACTATTGTATGTAATTTATAGTCCCTCTGTTCGAATATGAATTACTTTATTTATGTTTGTGGAAGATTCCCTTCGCAATCGGAGTGGTGGAAAATTCTGGAAAGATCCGTGAATTTTACATCTATCTTGCTGACGGTGAACAGGCGAAAGCCTATTATGAGGATCCACAAATGACGGTAAAACGAGAGAAGCGTGCTAGGCCGAAAAGCAAGCGCTACCCGACCATGACTTGGACACGCTAAATCGTTGGCATACAGATCTTGTGGTGATTCTGACCTCTCTCTTTTCTCTTATGCATGTTTGGAGTATATGATGGGACATGTAATCGTTCCTAGCTAGCTTAAGGTACTACTACGACATTTTTATACTTCTACCGAGAATTTTGTATGGAGTTCTACAACCGCTAATATATTTTATAATATTTCCTATGTCTTGGGAATTGTTTAGATCGACTATAGAATATGGCCTGTACTTCTGAATCTTTCAAAAGCTACCGAATCTCTCAAATGTGCTGATGTTACTATTATTAAAGTATTTTGCAAAACTAATACTATTGTAGTGGTACTTGTTTTGATCAATGGTAGTAGATTGTTTTGCTTTTCTTTTGAAACATGGCCTTCTCAATCTAGATGAGGCCTGGGCTTCTTGGGTTGCATATATGTTGGTCACACATGCATTGATGTAAGAACGAGGTATGCATACAAATGCAGACTTGATCGTCAGTTTTGCTTGCTCCAATGATGGAGTGTGTTCAGAGAAAAAGGGCAAACTCATCCCATGCCAAGTTTTTGAGAGCTAAAACATGAACTGATTCTCTCTGTACTGCTATTGAATTTTAATGTCTGTATTGCTGAATTGGTCCCTTTGAAATGCTATTGAATCTGTCTAGTCTTGCTGAATATGAATCTGTGATATTTTCCTGTCTTATTATGTACTGCTGAATCTTTCAAATTTGAACTACTAGTAAATCATAGTTTTCTATAAAAGTTTTATGAAAAAGCTTTTGGTGGTACCCATCGGGGATCAATTAGGAGTATATCACAAACCACCGAGAGTTTGGACAACAGGTTTAACTTCTTGCTAAGATTTTGCATCTTGACAATTTAACGAAATTTGGTCAAACCTGAGCTACACAAGTAAGAGAACAAGAGGGAGGCAGCGCGAGACTTTCAAAAAAGAGTGGCAGCACGAGAGTAGTGCGGAAGAGGACTTGAAGGCGGTACGATGTCAAAGCAAACCTATGATGGGCTACTGACACGAGGTACATGGTACAATCCACCAGTAGTAAATGTATGGACCTACTACTAGTATATGCACGCAAAACAAGTTGCATTTTCTCTCTCCTTCGCTGGCTCTCATCATCCATCCTCCATCGATTTCTTCTCTGCAGCCACGGGTGCATAGTCCAGCTTGTCTCTTCCTCGTCCACAACGTGGCACTACGCACGTGTGCCTTGTTACGGCACACCGATCTACTTCCAGCAAGCGTTTTTTCTGTTCCAAAATTCAAAATAATCATCAACACCATTATAAAAAGTCTCAAAGGTAACAATAATTACAAAAAGGTCCTCGGACCATCTTGCGATGACAACAAACCCTAGCGCGATAACAAAAGCGTCTTGCTCCTTCATGACCTCTAGTTCCAAATAATAAATAAATAAATAATGCCACCACTGCAATTTTCAGACAAAGTGTACCATGCTTTCTTACAATTCCCAAGTTTTAGGATTTTTCAAGCAGACATAGAAAGGTTTTTCATTTTATTCATGTTCAATCTTCTTGCTTTTTGACGAGGTTGTTGCATCATAATGCTAGATGTTGTATAGTTTAATCGCTAGGTATTGTATATGTTGGTATAAGGCCGATAGTAAACGACGTGTCACTTTGTTATACCTAAGACTTGGTTATACTATTGAACTTGCTCTCACACACTTCTTGTAAATTATAAATTTAGACCTAATTCAACAAATAGATAGAAAGTCATTTGAGTGGGTTAAATTAAGTAGAAAATTAAGCCTGAAAAATATAACATGTAATTTATCCAACCACTTTATGTACTAGTAAATAAATGGCACGTGCTATGAATTCTAATTTAGCCATATTAACCATACTTTGTTCTGAAAAAAACTTTTAATTCGTTGCCATGCTAACATGCGCTAACCTATACCAAAATATGGACACACCATCATTATATATAGAGTATGTCCATAACCTTGGTCATTTGCCTTTAAACCCAATAAAGTTCACACGGAGTACGTGGTATAGTAGGTCATACCGTGAAGTGAGTTTTTCAAGTATTTTACAGGTAGAATAAATTAAAGAACAAAGAATGCCCCCTCACCCACAAATTTTCATACAAAGTGGACAATTCTTTCTTACAGTTTCCCAAGTTTAAGGATTTTTCAAACTCCTAAGCCAAAGTTCCACGCACTTAAATGACTCTATGCCGATAAAATGAAATTAGGTCAAACTTGAATACATGTGAGCGTGATACCCTATTACTCTTGAAAATTTCCAAAATTCTTCTGAACGAACCTAGATGGCGAATATATCATGGACCAACAATAGTTTTGAAAAATGCCAGCACTGATTAGTATTTGCATAACGACAAATTGGATTGAGTGACCAATCAAGGTCATGGCCATATCCACATCATAGTTTAGGACCCATGAGTCTAGCGCGATGAGGAAGGGAGTACAAGGCACGAGTGTCTAAGGGCATCCGTAATGTAGGCCCCATCCGGATTGTATGAAAATTACCACAATATATAAGATCAACATTTGCCACAAGATAGGACCCACATAGCTTATCATATTTATCCTTGCAAGAGAGAGGAGAGAGGGGAAATGATGTTTCTATTCTCTATGGCAATCAACAAGCTTGAGGCAACTTTATGTTCTCCATAATGTATAAGATGAACCTTAGCGGATGCCACATATGCCTTAAGGTGTGTTTTTTACACATTATTGCGGATGCCCTAACAAAAAAAGCAAATAATGGGACCATTTGGTAGTGTATGACCAAGCTATAGAACTCCTATGAAAAAGTTAGCATCTTCAGTTTAGTAGGTCCCATGGACCATCTCGTTTAGACACTGTCTAAACGGTGGAACTTACTCGCACTACAGTAAGTAGTACTCCCTCAGTTTCAATATATATAAGATGTTTTAGGTTTGTGAAGGTTATGTATCTAGTCATCTTTTAGTGTGTAGATTCGGAGTGATACTCTACGAACCTATACATTAAAATGTCATCTTGACAATTTAATGAACTTAGGTCAAACTTGAGCTACAAGTAAGCGTGATATATTGCTCTCGAATTAAATGTCATTTCAGAGGTAGATGAGTAAATCTTCTTGTAGTAAATAATGTTGTTGGAGTGAGTATTCAACTATCAGGAAAAAACATTCTCAATTTTCCGAGTGATGACGAGATTGTTCTTTTTCGCAAAGAAAACCTGAAGAATATTGGATCTTAATGCGACAAGCCAAGTTTCAGACATATATAGTGGGTCAGCATGTTTTACTTATGATTCCCATGTTTTGTGAGTTTTCGATCTTCCTCTAGCTAACTCTGTTCACTAGAATGACTTTATGTCAATGTATTGAAATTTGGTCAAATTTGACCTACAAGTAAATTGTAGGTTGCTTTGAAAGTTTTATACAAAAGCTTTTGGAGGTACCCATCGGGTGGTCAATTAATATATCAGAAACCACCGTAAGTTTTGACGACAGGTTCAACTTCTTGCTAAGATTTTTCATCTTGACAATTTAATGAAATTAGGTCAAACTTGAGCTATAAGTAAGCATGATAGATTGCTCTTGAATTAAATGTCATTTCAGAGGTAGATGAGTGCATCTCTTCTTGTAAAGCAGTGTCGTTGGTGTGAGTGTCCAACTACCAGGAAAGAACATTCTCAATTGATGACGGGATCATTCTTTTCTATAAAGAAAGTGCGAAGAATATTCGGTGTGAATGCCACAAGCCAAGTTTTCACACATATGTAGTGGATCAACAACATGTTGTACTTGCGATTCCGATGTTTTATGAGTTTTCATGCTTCCTAGCTAACTCCGCCCACTTGAATGACTTCATGTTTATGTATCGAAATAAGGTCGAATTTGAACTACAAGTAATAAATTGTAGGTTGCTTTGAAAGTTTTATGAAAAATATTTTGGAGGTACCCATCGAGCAATCAATTAATATATCAGAAACCGCAAAGAGCTTTGATGACTGGTTCGACCTCTAGCTAAGATTTTGCATCTTCCTAAAAAAAGATTTTGCATCTTGAAAATTTTGAACCCCTTTTGAAAATGATCACATGAAATAGGAAGAGAGGGTAAATGATATTTCTATTATGTATGGGCAACCCCCAAGCTTGAGGTGCACCTTATGCTTAAAGATAACTTTAGTTTTTCCAGTACGTATAAGGTGAACCTTAGCGGATGCCACATAGTAGGCCTTATTAAGGTGTGCTTTTTTACACAATGTGGGAGTAGTATATTTATTTGCTTAGACATATGGTCACCTCTGTCCACGCGTAGTACATGCTGAGCGAATAAAACGTTGACAGGGGAAGAGGGCATCAGCGAAGAGAAGTTGAAGGCTGTTCCATGTTAGAGCATAACTATGATGGGTTCTAGGCACGAGGTACTCCTGTGGCCTTACAGTGTACACTCTACTAGTAGTAAATTTCAGGACCTATGTACGCAAAACAAATCATGTGTTTTCTCTCTCCTTTGCTATCCTCCATCTCTCCTCCCCTTTCCCCTCGCGAACCGGTCCGACTGATCTCTCCCTCGTCCACAGCGTGGCGCTACACACATGTGCCTTGGTACGGCGCTCTATGTCTCTAGCGTGTTTGGCAGCCACGCGTTAGTGTGGAGTAGGGACAAGGAGTACATAGGAAGGAAACCACTTTGGTCCTTAGCGGCACAAAAATTCAAAGTTTTCTGGTTTTTGAAATTTTCACTTGCTTTCCAAACATCAGGAGGGAAGGTTATTCAAAAGATAGGCCATTCGCAGTACTGTACTTCTTATCTTATCTTTATCTTGTCTTATCTCTTAAAATATCATACCACTGTATATTGTACGGAACATTGACCGGTTGATCAAGACTGCCAAATCCAAACATTGCTAACCGTTGGATATTCTTTTCCATTCTTCGCATCTATAAAGATTATACTGATAGTCTTTAGCACCATAAACGCAAGTATATATGTGCAAACCTCAAATCACACACTTAATTCATTGCTCGGTTTCAGGGTCCTTGTGCTAAATGCATTGACTTAGATGCAATTTTAATTTTTATGAGATCCTTGATGTAACTTGTACTTCTATCGACCGTGTTAACTCTCAAGCACCTCGCTCCTACGAGACCTACCATTTGATCGGCCATTCACAGTACTTCTTATCTTATCTTTATCTTGTCTTATCTCTTACAATAGCATACCACTTCGTAGTGTACGGATTAACTTTGAACATTGACCGTTGGATCAAGACTAGCAAATCCAAACATTGCCAAGCACTGGATCTTCTTTTCCATTCTTAGCATCTAGAAAGATTCTATTGATAACCTTTAGCATGATGGACACTAATATGCGCAAACCTCAAAACACAAACTTCATTGCTCAGTTTTGAGGGTCCTTGTGCTAATAAATGCATGGATTTGGATGCAATTTTCATTTTTATGAGGTCCTTGATGTAATTTGTACTTCTACCGACCGTGTTAACTCTCAAGCACCTCTCTCCTACAAGACCTACCATTTGATAGGCCATTCGCAGTACTTCTTATCTTCTCTTTATCTTGTCTTATCTCTTACAATACAATAAACCACTGCATAGTGTACGGATTAACTTTGAACATTGACTGTTGGATCAAGAGTAGCAAATCCAAACATTGCCAACTGTTGGATCGTCTTTACATTCTTAGCATCTAGAAAGATTATACTAATAATTTTTAGCACGATTAATGTTAGTATGCGCAAACCTCAAAACACACACTTCATTGCTCTTAGTTTCAGGGTCCTTGTGCTAAATGCATGGACTTGCATGCAATTATCATTTTTATGAGGTCCTTGATGTAACTTGTACTTCCACCGACCATGTTAACTCTCAAGCACCTCGCTCCTACGAGACCTACCATTAGATCAGCCATTCGTAATACTTCTTATCTTATCTTTCTCTTGTTTTATCTCTTATAATACCATACCATCACTATATAGTGTATGGAACATTGGCCGTTTGATCAAGACTGGCAAATCTAATAACCATTGGATCTTCTTTTCCATTCTTAGCATCTAGAAAGATTCTACTGAAAGTCTTTCGCACGATGAACGCTAGTATGCGCAAACCTCGAAACACACACTTCATTGCTCAGTTTCAGGGTCCTTATGTTAAAGGCATGGACTTGGATGTAATTTTTTATTTTTTACGAGGTCCTTGATGTAACATGTACTTCCACCGACCGTGTTAACTCTCAAGCACCTTATTCCTGCGACACCTACCATTAGATCAGCCATTCATAGACCTTCTTATCTTATGTTTATCTTGTCTTATATCTTACAATACCATACTACTTCATAGTGTAAAGATCAACTTTGAACATTGGCCGTTGGATCAAGACTAGCAAATCCAAACATTGCTAACCATTAGATCTTCTTTTCCATTAATAGCATCTAGAAAGATTCTATTGATAGTCTATAGCACGATGATGAACGCTGGTATGCGCAAACCTCAAAAAACACACTTCATTTATCAATTTCAGGGTCCTTATGCTAAATGATGCATGGACTTGGTTGCAATAATTTTCATTTTTTATGAGGTCCTTGTTGTAACTTGTACTTTCACCGACCGTGTTAACTCTCAAGCACCTCGCTCCTACGAGACCTAAAGTTAGATTGGCCATTCGTAGTACTTCTTATCTTATCTTTATCTTGTCTTATCTCTCACAATACCATACCACTGCATAGTGTACGGAACATTGAACGTTTGATCAAGACTGGAAAATCCAAACATTGCTAACCATTGGATATTCTTTTCCATTCTTAGCATCTAGAAATATAATACTGATAGTGTTTAGCACAATGAACGCTAGTATGTGCAAACCTCAAAACACACACTTCATTGCTAAGTTTCAGGGTCCTTGTGCTAAATACATGAACTTGGATGAAAATTTCATTTTTTATGAGGTCCACTTGTACTTTCTTAACAAAGGAAATCAGCGTGGTGCTCACTCCTGCAACCTTATAGTGTGCTACTCCTCCTCTATGCAAGAAAAATAAATTGTATACTACTCCCTCCTTTGCTGCATCACGTCCATCCTCTAGCTGATATATCCCTCATCCACAGCGTGCACTGAGCACATGTGCCATGGTACTATGATGGCTCTATTTCTATCACTTTTTTCATAACTTTGCTCTAACATCGAACCACGTTCAGCACCCCTTCGCTGCAGCCCTATCGGGCTGCCTTCTCTAACCCCATACTACTCTCTCCTTTGCTGCATCACGTCCATCCTCTAGCTGATATCTCCCTCGTCCATAGCGGCTCTACGCACGTGTGTCATGGTACTACGACAGCTCTGTTTCTATCTATTTTTTCATAACTTTTCTCTGACGTCGAACCATGTTCAACACCTCTTCGCTGCAGCCCTATCAGGCTGCCTTCTCTAACCCCATAATATCTACTACAGTAGCTCTTCATTTCCCCCTCCATTTCGATCCTTTGTTTTCCTAGTACTACTATTTGCTTTACAGAAAACAACATTCTAGTTTTCGCAAAACAAATCCTGTCACTTGGAAAATTGAGATCATCTCTTTTCATCACACTTCTTGGAAAGTCCCCTTGGAAAAATATTGTTTACAATAATGCCAAGATGCACCAATCTACATAATATGGGGAAATTACCATAAACTATGATGTGGATCATAGGATATGGCATTGACCTTGGTCGTCCGACTCGAAACCTATTCATACACATTGCATGACAATTTTGTGAACCTGGTTTTTAAAAAGTTGTCAAAACTCAAGTTTATCATTTTGCATGGCATGTAATACATGTAAAAGGATGCCATGCACATGTCTTCCGTAAAATTTTAATAATAATCCACCTTAGCCTCATGTTACAATTCCTTTACTTTCCTTTGAATCAAACACTTCTTTAAGAAAAATTCCCATAGGCTCCAAATCTTGTAGGATTCAACTGGACATGATATTCTAATAATATGGTGTTTTCCCTATTCCTTTGTTTTTCCTATCCCACGAATCAAACAGGCCTAACGTTGAGACTCCCACAGGCAACATTTCCTACTACACCAAGATGCACCCATATACCAAATTAATGTGAGAATAGTACATTAACTATGATGTCGATATGGCCATGACATTTTTTGGTCATCAGGGTTGAAACCTAATAATATTCATACCTGGTAGGAAAATATCGCGGGGCTGGTTTCCAGGAAGTTGTCAAATCCCATGGTTATCAGTTTCCTGACAGGCCGTACACGTGACGTGCTAGGATGCCATGCGTAAATATTTGTTTTTCAGTTTTTCTTTGTTACATGTGATTTTATGACTATGAGTGCACAGATCGTTTGTAGCTAGCTTTGAAATAAAGATATCATCCCACAGGGAGCATGAGTCTAAAGTCTAATAACTCTTGAAATAAATATTACGATAGAAATGCTAAATAAAGTTCTAATTAACGAGATAAAATGCGAGTATTGTGTAAAAGGGTGTTTTTGGGTTTTAGGTATAAGAGCAACAATAAAGTAAAGTAAAACAATTGAAAAAGAAAGTAAGTATCGCGTATGTAATAGAGATTGGAACTGTAGTAGGGAAAAGTGTCTCAGGGAGTAGCGGATATACCACTAGCATTATAAGGATCTAAGATAAAGATTATCATCATGAACATTGTCAACTATATATGTGTGGGAGGAACTCCGTATTTGGACAAATAGGTAGCAACTGCTGCTCACATCATCCTCGTAACCACAACATTCAGCAATCGACATCAATCGAATTATTGCGCTATTAAGGGACGTAATCCCGTAGGACGTATCCCATGGTATGGATAGTGTTCCGTGAGTTTTCTCGGTTTCCCAAGTTGATACGTAAGGAGTGCCAACAGCTTTATAGTCACTGTAAGTGCTAACACACCTTCGTCTATCAATAAGTAGTTCCCTCCATCAAGTCCCCATGAGAGGCAAATATTGAGAGGTCGACTTCTGTCAACATCAAGACGTAGAAAATCTAACACATGGTCACATCGATGAATATCATAATAGACTTTATCTTATTTTAGTCTCATACTAGGGTTTCTCCATCTCCCCAAGAACTAATGATCTACTCAGACATGGAGACAATCAATCGCCATGGAATTGGAGGAGATCATCGCCATCATCATCACCATCGCTTCTCCATCGACCATCCATGTTTCCCCCATCTATGAGTGACTAATCCCCCGCTGTAGGCTATGGGGATGGTAGGGATTGGATGAGATCGTTCATGTAATGACATCAGATTGTTAGGGCATGGTGCCTAGTATCTATTATTAGTGCTTTTTGACATTGTTGCAACTTGTTATGCTTAATGCTTGTCACTAGGGCCTGAGTGCCATGATTTCAGATCTGAACAAGTTATTGATTCATTATGATAGTATTGTTTATGGTATTACCTGCAAGTTCTATACACACGTTGTTGTTTGGAACCAAAGGCCCCAAAGTGACAACAATCGGGATAACCGGAGGGAATGACTTTGATTGGAGGATCACATGTGTTCATGGAGTGTTGATGCTTTGCTCCGGTGCTCTATTAAAAGGAGCACCTTAATTGCTAGTAGTTCCCTTGAGGCCCCGCTGCAAACGGGCTGGCAGGACAAAAGATGTTGTGCAAGTTCTCATTGCGAGCACGTAGGACTATATATGGAACACATGCCTATGATCATTTAGTACTTAGATGCTTTATCTTATTTATCTGCAAATGCCCTATGTTCTGATTGCTACATGAATTTGCTTGTCCATGCAACGCCTGTCCATCCATCCCTATGCCTACCGCGCTTTAATCCTACTATTTACTACAATTGTTACTACTGCCATTACTTTACTATTGCTACTATAAAACTGTTGCTACTGATAAACTGCTGTGAGCAAGGTTGTTTCCAGGTGCAGCTGAATTGACAACTCAGTTGTTAAGGCTTATAAATATTCTTTGGCTCCCCTTGTGTCGAATCAATAAATTGGGTTTCACTTCCCTCGAAAATACCGTGATACACCCCCTATACTTGTGGGTCATCAAGACTATTTTCTGGCGCTATTGCCAGGGACCATAGCTTTATTTATCAAGTCCACTTGGAATAACTATTGTTCGCTGCCATCCATCCATCATGGGTAAGTCTCGTGATGGCAAGGTTCCTATTTTACCATCCACTACAAGAAGAGGTACGGTTTTGAACACCTCTGTTGCTCTTGATTCACCATATGTTATGAGTAAGCTCCTTACACTACCACATACACATGCTACACATACTGCTACAACTACTGAATCTGAAACTTCTGATACTTATGATGCTGCTTCTACTGTGCTTGATAAGAGTGGTTCGTTAGGTCCTTTCCTAGATGCTACGATTGCTAGAACTATAGCTGGAAATACTGAAACTCCTAATGAAGACACTACTACACCTGTCAGTTCACCCGAGTCTAGAGAAAGCTATGATATTGAAGATGGTTATATAGAGATGACCGATGAATTTATTAAAGAATGTCAAAACACCCATGATAGGAGTGCTATTAACAGTCTCCTTGATAGGCGTACTATAAAACCCAAATTGTCTCCTAATGCTAAGTTTGTTGCATCTCCCATAAACATTAAAGATAAGGATTATGATTTCTCTCTTGATCTATCTTACATAGTTATTGTTGAGAAAGAACCTTTTTGTGGGACTAAGAATGAAAGTGCGGTAGAACATATGACTAAGCTTTCTACAATGAGTGGTTTATTTTCTGATGATATTAAGATGCGCACCTACTTTGTTGCTAAAATTTTCCCATTTTCACTGAAAGGAGAAGCTAAAACTTGGTTTAATAATTTACCTCCTGGATCTATTGATAGCCCTAATTGCTTGCTTAGTACTTTCCTGCAGAAATATTTTCCTCCTAGTGCTAGACATGCTATTTTGCAGGAATTTTTTGATTTTAAATAGGGAGAAAAAGAGACATTGCCTGAATCATGGGCAAGGTTTTGTGCTTTGGTTCATGCACAGGCTGGATGTCCATTACCTAAGAATGAGCTTCTTGATATATTTTATGATGGACTAACTGAAAAATCTAGGACATACCTGGATAGTTGTGCTGATTGTGTTTTCAGGAATAGGACTCCCAAGGAAGCCGAAGAATTAATGGCTAAAATAAGAAAGAATTATGAAGATTGGACCCCTCCTGAAGTAGCTATACCTGAAACAATTATACCTGAACTAGCTATACCTACGCCTATACCAACATCAAAGAAGAGGGGAGTTATTAAACTAAATGATGAAGTGATGAAGGAAGCTAAGAAATGTCTTAAGGAGAAGGGAATTAAAGCAGCTATTGTCAAGAATTTACCTCCTATAGAAGAATTATGTAAGACAATTCCCCACTCATCCACCATTGAGGTACACTCTCTCTAGCATTTTGATGAAGGTGATATCCCTTACTCTAAACCTCCTAATCAATGCTTAGAAGAATTCGATATTTTTATTGTTAAGCAAGATAATTTCAATAAAAGGGTGCAAAATCATTTAATGGAAAACTCTAGAGCTATTGTTTGAGTTAAAAGATATTGTAGAAAGAACCTCTAATGATGTTAAAATGCTTGTTAAACATTTTCAAATGGTTCAAACTCAAATTAATAAGCTTATTAAGGTACAAAAAGACTTGCTAGTTAATGCTGCTAAAGAAAAACATGCTTATGAAATTAGAACTAGAAGTGGTGCTACCACCCAGGATCCTCTATATCCTGAGGGGCATCCTAAAAGAATTGAGCGGGATTCTCAACAAGCTGAAAATAATGGTACTACTCCTAAGAAAAGAAAGAAGAAACATAAAACTATTGTAGAACCTTCTGAACCTGCTAAAGATCCTAATATTATATTTGTCTCTAATGCTAAAACTAAAAGTGGTAATGAAGAATCTTGATAAAAAAAGTTGAAGAAGAACCTGAAAGGCACACTAAGAATACAAAATACACTAAAGAAGATTTTGTTGCTAAGAAACATGGTAGTGAAAGAGAGCCTTGGGTCCAAACACTTATGCCTTTCCCTGATAAGAAACACAAGTCAAAGGAATATGAACACTATAATAAGTTTTGTGAGTGGATGAAACCTTTATTCTTGCAAATTCCTTTGACTGAAGCTATTAAATTGCCTCCTTATTCAAAGTATATGAAGGATATTTTCTCGAATAAAAAGAAGATCCCCAATGAAAAAATCTCTACTTTGCTTGCTAATTATTCTTTTAATGGTAAGGTTCCAAAGAAACTTGGAGACCCAGGGATTCCGACTATCCCGTGCTCTATTAAAATAGTTATGTTAGAACTGCTTTGTGTGATTTGGGAGCAGGAGTTAGTGTTATGCCTTTTTCTCTGTATAAGAGACTTCAACTGGAAAAACTAATACCAACTGATATATCTTTGCAAATGGCTGATAAATCTACTACTATTCCTGTTGTTTATATGTGAGTATGTACCTGTTCAAGTGGCTCATAATTGCTTGATATGAACTGATTTTGTTGTGCTTGAAATGCCTGAAGATGATAATATGTCTATTATTTTTGGGAGACCTTTTCTTAATACTGCAGGAGCTGTTATTAATTGTAATCAAGGAAAGGTGACTTTTAATGTTAATGACAAGGAACATACTGTCTATTTCCCCAAGAAGATTGATAGGACTTATGGTTTGAATTCAATTGAACATGTTGAGGGCATTCAGGTTGGAGAAATATATTGTCCCATACCAAGAGAATAATATGAAACTATTATGATTGGGACCATTGCTATCAAGGTTGAGGTAACATAATCATTAGTGGAATACAAAGTTTTGTTTCATATAAAATTGTTTTGGTAACAAGACCTGATCAACCTTGTTAACAAAGGGATTTTAATGAACAAAACAATGTTTTCACCATGATTATCTCTGCTTACTTCCATTCTGTCCATTTTAGTTTTTGCTTTCGTTTAGTTTACTTTTCTATTGTTAGTTGCTTGCATGTTAGAGTGTCTTAGAACTCCTAAAGTTTTATCCTTGTTTTTCTTTTGCATCTTTCCGAAAACATCTTTCTGTCAGAAAACCATTCATCTATACCTGAAAATTGCTCAAAAATAAAGTGTCTCGAAAAATTCCAGAAAATTCATATTAATTTTTTACGTGAAAAAAGGGGTAGAGAAATGCCTGGAGAGTACCAGGGGAGCCCACCAGGCAGGCACACCACCTGGTGGCGCGGCCAGCCCAGGGGCGCGCCTGGCCATGGTGTGGGCCACCCCTGGCCCTCCACTCACTCTCTCACTTGCCACTTCTCTCTCTCTCTCTCTCTCTCTCTCTCTCTCTCTCTCTCTCTCTCTCTCTCTCTCTCGAGAAAACACCAGTTCATTACTCGAAATCGCGTTCTTGCTATTCTTGCCCATGATTTTTCGATCTCCTTGCTCAACCCATCTTTGCTGCTGAAATTTGGAGCATTTGTTCTCTGGTATATGACTCCTCCGCTTGTCCAAGTAGATTTGTGTTTAGTGGTTTATATCTTGAGTATTTTGCTGCTGTAGGTGACAGGTTATGAGAGCTTGTAAGCTTGTTCAATGCTTAGAGATATTGTTTTGATGCATGTTTAGGCCTCTTACAAGTCCCTATGAGTAGTGCCCCTCATTATATATTCACTTTGCAATCACTTGTTTAATGAATGTTTAAATTTCAGAATATCAAAGATGAACAACCACACCTTTGGAGAAATATTTGAGAGGGACACACCTAGGAGGTCAAGGCCCTCAAGATCAGCCTCTCAGTTTGGGCCTTCATACAATGAAGATATCATTGCACCACGCTTTGGCAATGAAGGAGATGAGGGGGATGCTCACCCATCTACTTTTCCTTGTTATACCTTCTTGCAAGCTGCAAGGATCCTTGATGATTTCTTACTATTGGTTCAGAGGGTCGGTTTGACCTCATACATGGAAGATGAGAGTGATCAATATGCCGTGCTCACCAAAAGTTTTGTTGAGAGTTTCGTTTTCACTAACACCCCCTATCAGTCAACTGTTTCTTTTAGAATTTATAAGCTGCTGTTTACCATGCCATTGGAAAGATTTTGCAGCATTATAGGTATAGGCATGACGGGGACCGTGAAGAAGATCCAAGGGCGACCCGCTAATTTGTTGGAGCTCTATCGAAGTGTGACCAATGACGATGACCATGTAGCTCAGCGCGGGAAGATAAGAAACATCCAACTCCTAGCTCTTAGATACTTTGCCTATTATCTTGCTACTAGCATTCTTGGTAGGGAGAATACGAGTAATATCTCCAATTATCATTTAGCCTTCCTATCTGCTGCACTTAATAATGATACCCGGTACAATCTTGGCTCTCTCATCGCCTGCCGCCTAGATGCTAGGGGGACCTATTTATGGGGGCATTATTGCTTCACGTATGGTTACTGCGTTAGAGCTTTCTGTGGATCCTAATGATACTATATTGACACCACAAAGGCTTGATCTTGCTACCATGAAAACACATCACTTCGTCACTACTGATTCTGATATGGATAGTTTAGTATACAGGATGTTGTTGATTGACGAGGATGACAGGGAGATTCCTTTGCCGCAATCTACTTTGTTCAGTGTTCACAGGAGGCCGTGGTCGTGCTCCAAGGAGGAGGTGGACGAGCAGCTCCGCTTGCTTGGCTTCCAGAAACAACACCAGGAGGATGTGCCCTCCTAAGATTACTCTGCGCACTACGGTGGGGCGTCCTCGAGCTCTTACCAGGACGAGGGTACCTCCTCACCGTACTACGGAGGCGCTCCATCTTGGCCAGCTTGGGATTAATACCCACTTAGGCCAAAAGCCTAAGCTTGGGGGAAGGTACACCGACATCACACTCATCTCCATATCATGTTTAGTCGGTACTTTGTATATCCATGCTTCGTTCTCTTTTTAGTTTTCATTCTTTCTTTACTTTTGCTTTCTAAAACACAATAAGACCAAAAGTATTTCCGTTGTTTCTCTTTGTTTGCTTCTTCTTCTTTTTGCCTTGGTTTGCTTTTTCCTTTTTGCTTTGTTTGAACTATTCGAAAAACCCAAAAATATTTTGCTTTCTTTATTTTTCCTTTTTGTTCTTGCCTTTAAAAATTAAAAACACCAAAAATATTTGTTGTTCTTCTTTGGTTTTGTGAAGTTTGTTGCAGGGTTCATCAGTCCTCAGTGGGATTTGGTTTCATGTTATTATTCAAGCCACACAAGTGAAGGGCAATAATGAGGATTACTGACAACTTGAGGTGTGGTAAGAGGCTGGTAACAAACTCTATTTGTTTTCATTTTTGTACATATACTCATCATTGTGGGCATGCTTAGTATGTTCATGTAGGGTGTATGTTATTATGGATGCTTAGTAGTTCTTGCTTTCTTATGATTAGCTCCATCTTGCTAATAGTTTGTAGCATGTCGTATGAATGTTTGCTTGCATTGCTCTATTTATAACTTGGTATGACACTGTGGTATCTCCCTCTGAATGTTTCACTTGAATTAACTTGGCACATGCTCATGCATGCATATGACTAAAACAATAATCAGTTAAGCCTCGATGAATTATTTTGCCTCGGGGGTCTTGAATCACTTTCATGCCATGATTAGTCCTGTTTTGTTGCAAGCATGATTATGATAGTTATTGCTCTCTCGTTTGTCGCTCCCTTACTATTGCTAGCCCTCACATGCACTGAGTATGAGCTCTACTCGTGTTTCCAACTCCCCAAAACCAATATTGCCAAAAGAGTCCACCATACCTACCTATTAGCATCATTTGCTTTTCTGTGCATATTTAGTATGCCTTGTTTTCTTCCGAATAAAATGCTTGCTTGTTATGAGAAAGTTAGTTAGTAAAGCTCTCATGAACTTGATGGCACACTTTATTTCTTGCACTTAATAAACCTGAACCATTGTGACTGTCCATGAAAGTTATATGCTTGCAAATTATAGGCTGGGGATTAGCAGAACCGTGCTATCACGAGGAACGCTTTCAACACCTATAACTATATACCCAGTTGATATCATGCTCTTTTGTTTGCGGATGTCGTCGGTGTGAAATAAAAGGGGAGCTTGTAAGTCCATGGAGTTATGTATGTGTGTTAGAGAAACGCCTGGGCCGCCGGTCTAATCCATGCCTAATCATGGTGGAAACCTGCAGCGTAACCATAATGAGTATCTATGAAGCATTCTTCTTATGAAAAACAAAGAGATAGCTATTGAGAAAAATAAAAAAAGGGAGATTTGAGAAAAGAGGAAAGAGAGAAAAAAGCACCATTGTCCCATGGTAAATAAGGAGAATGCTGAGATACTCGTTGTCTGCTTGCCTTGTCATTTTGATATGGGGATTCTTTCGTATCATCGGGCAAGGGGTACCCCGTTGGCGGTTCTCTATGATACACATGTATTTACTATGATAAGAACTTACCGGTAACTAAAGCTGAGTAGCATGAGGAACGACCCTCGTACTCAAGGGACATGAGATTTCCAGTTTATAGTCTATCAAGCATATAACTCAGATTGGACCTCACTTTCACCTTAACCATTTAAAGATGCTTACGATAGGGGCAATGAGAGCTCAAAGCTAATGAGTACCATACTTTCAGCATTTGGAAGCCTTTCAAACTTTTCAAAACCTTTTCATTTCCTTGTTGAGTCTCCACACATTCTATGAGCACTTTCTTGAGAGCATAATTGTCATTCTTAGTGTGATGTGCTTGTGTCAAAACTTGATTAATTGTGTTATGACTTTGATGCCTGTATCTTTGACATCTTTACTTCTAGTCTTCACTTGAATTTCAGAGGTGCCTTGGCACTTATGCTCTACAATCAAAGGTAAGTGAGATACCACTCTATCATACATTGTTATGAGCATTGCAATGTTGCTTATGTTTATGTTTCATGCTACTTATTATTTTTGAGTTGGAATCTCTTCATATCTTGCAATGACTATTAAGTAAACTTAGTTGCATATTCTTTATTATGAATTGCATGAGTAGTTGATCATATGCTGAGAATATATACATCTTATGAACCAAATGTGTTCGTGAAAGTTTCTTTTATCACACTCAGTTTTCAACTGAATTGCTTGAGGACAAGCAATAATCTAAGCTTAGGGGGAGTTGATACGTCCAAAACATATCTACTTTCCCGAACACTTTTGCTATTGTTTTTCCTCTAAACTTGTGTGAATTGGTTGCCACTAACACGGACTAACGCTGTTTTCAGCAGAATTACCTTGGTGTCTAGTTTTTGTGCAGAAAATCAACTGTCAGGAAAAATCCCGGAAAATATGCCAAAAATCCTATTTCACCAGAAGACTCACGGAGCCAGAAGACAAGATGGAGTAGGGCCACGAGGGGCCCACACCACCTGGCCGCGTGGGCCAGGCCAGGCCGCGCCTGGGGTGGTGTGGCCGCCTCGGCTGCCCCCTCGATCTCCCTCTTCGCCTATAAGTTGCCTCTTGACCTAAAAACCAACGGGGTTCGGCATTTTTCCAGAAAGAGTTCCGCTTCACCGCCACCACCAGATTCCGCGATTCGGAACTAGAAACTCTCTTTTGGCACCCTGTCAGGACGGGAATTGGAGGAGATCATCGCCATCATCATCACCATCGCTTCTCCATCGACCATCCATGTGTTCCCCCATCTATGAGTGAGTAATCCCCCACTGTAGGTTATGGGGATGGTAGGGATTGGATGAGATCGTTCATGTAATGACATCAGATTGTTAGGGCATGGTGCCTAGTATCTATTATTAGTGATTTTTGACATTGTTGCAACTTGTTATGCTTAATGCTTGTCACTAGGGCCTGAGTGCCATGATTTCAGATCTGAACATGTTATTGATTCATTATGATAGTATTGTTTATGGTCTTACCTGCAAGTTGTATATACACATTGTTGTCCAGAACCAAAGGCCCTAAAGTGACAGCAATCGGGATAACCGGAGGAAATGGCTTTGATGTGAGGATCACATGTGTTCACAGAGTGTTAATGCTTTGCCCCGGTGCTCTATTAAAAGGAGCACCTTCATTGCCAGTAGTTCCCCTTGAGGCCCCGCTGCAAACGGGCTGGCAGGAGAAAAGATGTTGTGCAAGTTCTCATTGCGAGCACGTATGACTATATATGGAACACATGCCTATGATTATTTAGTACTTGGATACTTTATCTTATTTATCTGCAATTGCCCTATGTTCTGATTGCTATATGAATTGTCTTGTCCATGCAACGCCCGTCCATCCATCCCTATGCCTACCGCGCTTTAATCCTACTGTTTACTGCAATTGTTACTACTGTCTTTACTTTTACTACTGCCATTACTTTACTATTGCTACTATAAAACTATTGCTACTAATAAACTATTGTGAGCAATATTGTTCCAGGTGCAGCTGAATTGATGACTCAGTTGTTAAGGCTTATAAATATTCTTTGGCTCCCCTTGTGTCGAATCAATAAATTGGGTTTCACTTCCCTCGAAAATACTATGATACACCCCCTATACTTGTGGGTCATCAGTGTGTCCCATTAATACCAAGGGTGTGTGATGGCCCAAAATAAATCGAGCTTGTTGGGGAACCCCAAGAGGAAGGTATGATGAGCACATCAGCAAGTTTTCCCTCAGTTATGAAACCAAGGTTATCGAACCAGTAGGCACAAGGAAACACCTCCAAGGTGTTGTTTCCAACTTAGAATCCCGCACAACACAACCATAGAACTTTGCCCCCAACTTACAGTGAGGTTGTCAATCTCACCGGTTTTGCTGAAAACAAAGGATTAAACATATTGTGTGGAAGAAAGTAATAGCTTGCAGAAAGTAAAGAGAAAACAGTAAACAATTGTAGATTGATGGTAAAAGAAAGGACCGGGGTCCATAGTTCACTAGTGGTGGTTATCCTTAAGATAGATGACATGTTGGGTGAACAAATTACAGCGGGGCAATTGACAAACATAGAAAAAGCATACATACATATACTAATCATCTTGACTCCTATGAGATTTGATTGGGCATTACAACATTATACATAGACCATAATCCAACTACATCTATGACTAATAATCCACCTTCAGGTTATCAATCCGAACCCCCTCCAGTATTAAGTTGCAAGCAACAGATAATTGCATTACGCATTGCATGTAAAGTAAACAATATGATTGTTCTATGAACAAAGGATTGCTATTTTGTCCCTAGTAGCAACAGCACATCTAGTACCTTAGAGATTTCTGACACTTCCCCAGATTACTAGAGGCATGAACCCACTATCGAGCATAAATACTCCCTCTTGGAGTTGCTAGCATCTACTCGGCCAAGATATCTACTAACAACGGAGAGCATGCAAGATCACAAATAACAAAGACATGATAGCATCAATAATCAATCTGAAATAGCATCTCAATATCCATCGGAGCCCCGCAAACACAACATGTATGATTACAAATAGATGATCTTGATCATGAACAGAGCTCACAAGATCTAAACATGGTAGCACAAAGGAGAAGAACCAACCATCTAGCTACTACATGGACCCGTAGTCCAAGGATGAACTACTCACGCATCACACCGGAGGCTTGCATGGCGATGAAGAAGGCCTCCAGGGTGAATTCTCCCCTTCGATAGGGTGCCAGGAAGAGCTTCAGATCCCTCCCGATCTAGGGATGGAGACGACGATGGCTACAGACTCTTTCATGGAATTTTGATCGGGTCCTTAGGGTTTCTGTATCGAAGGCATCTTATAGGCGAAAGGGGAGGCCGAGGGGGTGCCCTAGGCGGCCACACCATCCCCTGGCGCGGGCCAGGCCTGGCCGCGCAGCCAGGTGGTGTGGGTGGCCCATGTACCCTCTCCGTCTTGTATTCTGGCTCCGTGTCCCCCTCGGTGAAATATGGACTTTGGCTTTTGTCCCGTCCAATTTCGAGAATATTTATTTTCTGACTTTCCTGGAACCAAAAACAGCAGAAAACAGGCAGCTGGCACTGTGGCATCTTGTTAATAGGTTAGTCCAAGAAAGTGTATAAAAAGTACTCCAAAGTGTGGAAAAAACATAAGAAAGTAGATATAAACCAAGCATGGAACATCAAAAATTATAGATATGTTTGCAACATATCATTGTGGAAGACTCGTATTGCTATCATCAAGTGCAAGTAAAATTATACTCAAGACATTCATATATCAATAAAGCAAACACAAACTCAATATTGCTCCATATATAATAATAAACTCAGAATTTCATTAAAGAGATCGACTATTCCTGAAGGGAATTATAATGATGCAAACTTTATTGCTAGTTTGAACTAATGCGAAAATAGTAATGTAAAACTTATAAGATAGATTACAAGGTCTAAAAGGTCTCCCCAAGCTTGGAATCAAGCCAGGCGGGATCAAATAATCCCTTGTGATTATTTGATATGGTGATTGTTGTAGATCACTGTGGCGCCAGGGCATGTAACACCGCGGTGCATAGCTTCTTGTTGTTCTCCTCCAAATCAGTTATATGGCTATAGCACCTGCGCAGATCAGATTGCAGAGTATCCACTCTATCCGCGAGTTTAGTCACCAATGGGAGGAGGTCTTCCTTCTTCTCCATCACATTGAGACAGTGACAGACTTCAACGCGATGGAGTAGCTCCTGCTTATGATATATCTCCAGTGCATGCACACGATCCTTGGTCTTGGGAACAACTTCTTCTTCCTCATCCATAATGAATGGATCGGGGAAGTGAAAACCGTACCTCCACTCCTCTTGAGGCTTAACCTTCATACGATCTCCCATGGTTGGCTTTGAGAGTGGTGCCTTCGCTCGCTTGCTAGTACCTGCACCAATATTAGATAATTCCTTACGCTTGTGTGGCCTTGGATCCGTGGTGATGAACTTGACTGTCTCCACACGCCCTTTTCCATGTGGCCTACGATCTTCTCTCTCTTGTTGATCTTTCTTCATTGCCACCCAATCGATCTCCAGTGTATCATAGACGTCATAGCGGATGTAGACGTCAACGACATCATCATCGGAATCATTGTTGAAGCAGTTTGGCTCGACATACTCCTTCTACCTCGGGTTAACCTCTCCACCTCCTCGTCAGTGGCGGCGCTAGGAATATTCTATAGGGTATTAAAGGGTATTCATTTTGCTAAAATTTGTCATTGTTTTACCAAAATTTGTGACCGTTTTGCCTAAAATTTCTCTATTTTGTCAAATTATGGGTATTCATACGAATACACCTGAATACACCTAGCGCCGCCACTGCTCCTCGTCATCGTCCTCAATGGACAGGCTGCTAGAGCGGTCCCTGGAAGGAGCAACGAGCCCCTCATGACCCACAAGTATAGGGGGTGTATCGCAGTATTTTCGGGGGAAGTGAAACCCAATTTATTGATTCGATACAAGGGTAGCCAAAGAATATTTATCAGCCTTAACAACTGAGTTGTCAATTCAGCTGCACCTGGAAACAATCTTGCTCACAGCAGTTTATCAGTAGCAACAGTTTTGTAGTAGGAATAGTAAAGCAGCAGCAGTAGTAAAGCAAAGACAATAGTAACAAAAGCAGTAAACAGTTGGATTCGAGTGCGGTAGGCATAGGGATGGATGGACGGGCGTTGCATGGACAAGAAAATTCACATAGCAATCAGAACATAGGGCAATTGCAGATAAATAAGATAAAGCATCCAAGTACTAGACAATCATAGGCATGTGTTCCATATATAGTCATACGTGCTCGCAATGAGAACTTGCACAACATCTTTTGTCCTGCTAGCCCGTTTGCAGCGGGGCCTCTAGGGAACTACTAGCAATTAAGGTGCTCCTTTTAATAAAGCACTGGAGCAAAGCATTAACACTCCGTGAACACATGTGATCCTCACATCAAAGCCTTTCCCTTCCGGTTATCCCGATTTCTGTCACTTCGGGGCCATAGGTTCCGGACAACAATGTGTGTATACAACTTGCAGATAAGACCCAAAACAATACTATCATAATGAATCAATAATAAGTTCAGATCTGAAATAATGGCACTCGGGCCCTAGTGACAAGCATTAAGCACAACAAGTCGCAACAAAGTCATAAAGCACTAATAGAAGATACTAGGCACCATGCCCTAACAATCTGATGCCATTACATGAACGATCTCATCCAATCCCTACCATCCCCATAGCCTACAACGGGGGATTACTCACTCATAGATGGGGGAAACATGGATGGTCGATGGAGAAGCGATGGTGATGATGATGGCGATGATCTCCTCCAATTCCCCGTCCCAGCAGGGTGCCAGAACGGAGTTTCTGGTGCTGTTTCGTGGAATCTGGTGGTGGCGGCGGAGCGGAACTCCTTCTAGAAAAACGTCGAACCCCCCGAAGTTTTTAGGTCAGAAGTCTCCTTATAGGCGAAGAGAGAGACCGAGGGGGTGCCTGGGGGGCCCACACCACCCCCTGGCGCGGCCTGGCCTGGCCCGCGCCAGCAGGTGGTGTGGCCACCCCAGGGCTCTTCTCCGTCTCGTATTCTGGCTCCTGGAGTCTTCGGGTGAAATAGGATTTTTGGCATATTTTTCGGGATTTTTCCCGATAGTTGATTTTCTGCACAAAAAGTAGACACCAAGGCAATTCTGCTGAAAATAGCGTCAGTTCGCATTAGTTGCATCCAAATCACACAAGTATAGAGGAGAAACAATAGCAAAAGTGTTCGGGAAAGTAGATACGTTTTGGACGTATCAACTCCCCCCAAGCTTAGCTTATTGCTTGTCCTCAAGCAATTCAGTTGAAAACTGAGTGCGATAAAAGAACTTTCACGAACACATTTGCTTCATATGATGTAAATATTCTCAGCAATGTGATCATCTACTTAGACAATTCATAATAAAGAGTATGCAACTGAGTCTACTTAATAGTCATTTCAAGCTATGAAGAGATTCCAACTCAAGAATAATAAGTAGCACAAAGCACAAACATAAGCAACATTACAATGCTCATAGAAAGGTATGATAGAGTGGTATCTCGCTTGCCTTTGATTATGAATGCCAAGGCACCTCTGAAGTTCAAGTGATGACTAGAAGTAAAGATATCAAAGATACAAGCATCAAAGTCATAACACAAATAATCAAGTAATGGGACAAACACAAAGAATGACAACTATGCTCTCAAGAAGGTGCTCAAAGAATATGTGGAGACTCAACAAGTAGAAGAAAAAGGTTTTGAGAAATTTGAAAGGCTTACAAAAGCCCCTCATTGCCCCTATCATAGGCATCTTTAATGTGGTTAAGGTGAAAGTGAGGTCCAATCTGAGTTATATGCTTGATAGACTATAAACTGGAAATCCCAAGTCCCTTGAGTACGAGGGGCGCTCCTCATGCTACTCAACTTTAGTTACCGATAAGTTCTTGTCATCGTAAGTATGTGCGTATCATTGAGAACCGCCAATGGGGTACCCCTTGCCCGATGATACGGAAGAATCCCCATATCAAAATGACAAGGCAAGCAGACAATGAGTATCTCAGCAATCTTCTTATTTACCATGGGAAAATGGTGCTTTTTTCTCTCTTTCCTCTTTTCATAAATCTTTTTTTTTTCTTTTTCTCAATAGCTATCTCTCTTTTTTTATAAGAAGAATGCTTCATAGATATCATTATGGGTACGCTGCAGGTTTCCACCATGTCAGCATGGATTAGACCAGCGGCTCAGGCGTTTCTGTAACACACATACATAACTCCATGGACTTACAAGCTCCCCTTTTATTTCACACCGACGACATACGCAAACAAAATAACAAGGTATCAACTGGGTATATATTTACAAGTGTTGAAAGCGTTCCCCGTGACAGCACGGTTCTGCTAATCCCCATCCTATAATTTGCAAGCATATAACTTTCATGGAGAGTTCACAATGGTTCAGGTTTATTAAGTGCAGGAAATAAAGTGTGCCATCAAGTTCGTGAGAGCTTTACTAACTAATTTTCCCATAACAAGCAAACATTTTATTTGGAAGAAAACAAGGCATATTGAATATGCACAGGAGTAGCAAGTGATGCTAATAGGTAGGTATGGTGGACACTTTGGAAATATTTGGTTTAGGGAGTTGGAAACATGAGTAAAACACTCAGTGGAAGTGAAGGCTAGCAATAGTAAGGGAGCGACAAACGAGAGAGCAATAGCTGTCATTATCATGCTTGCAACAAAACAGGACTAATCATGGCATGAAAGTGATTCAAGATCCTCAAGGCAAAATAACTCATCGAGGCTTAACTGATTATTATAGTCATGTGCATGTGTGAGCATGTGCCAAGTCAATTCAAATGAAACATTCAAAGGAGGATACCACATTGAAATACCAATTTATGAATAGAGAAATGCAAGCAAACATTCATGAGACATGCTACAAACTATTAGCGAGCTGGAGCAAGAACTAGTAAGCATCCAAAGAAAACATACACTCTACATGAACAGACTAAGCACGCCCACAGTGATGAGTATATGTACAAAAATGAAAACAAATAGAGTTCGTTACCAGCCTCTTACCACGCCTGAAGTTGTCATTGATCCTCATTATTGCTCTTCACTTGTGTGGCTTGAATAATAATATGAAACCAATAGTCCACTGAGAAGTACCGAACCCTGTAGCAAACTTGCAAAAACCAAAGAAGAACGACAAATATTTTTGGTGTTTTTGATTTTTAAATAAGAACCAAAAGAGAAAAACAAGCAAAGCAAAATCTTTTTGGGTTTTTCGAATAGTTCAAACAAAGCAAAAAGGGAAAAACAAAACCAAGGCAAAAAGAAGAAGCAAACCAAAGAGAAACAACAAAAATATTTTTGGTCTTTTTGTGTTTTTAGAAAGCAAAAGCAAAGAAGAACGAAAACTAAAAAGAGAACGAAAACATGAATATACAAAGTACCGACGCAACATGATATGGAGATGAGTGCGGTGTCGGCGTACCTCCCCCCAAGCTTAGGCTTTTGGCCTAAGTGGGTATCAATCCATGTACGAATAGGGGTTCCAAGCGGGCGGATCTTGGTAAGAATGGTCATAGCTAGGCCCATGATAAGAAGAGGAAGCTCCCCAATCATAAGCGGGTTGCTGATATGAAGACTCTCCCTCATTCGAGGGCTGGACCGGATCGTCCGTGACCTCCCTTCTAGTGTCCTGCTCCTGTTGGGAGAGCTCTCCCAAGTACGTGTCAAGCTCCTCCTCAGTGAGGGACCATCCTTCCCTGTTATCAAGGTTAAACAAAACAGGTGCAGGCAAAACAACAACACGCTCGGACTTGCTCTTTCTCCAACCAACTTTGAGAAAGGTTATTTCATAAGATAACTCACTCAAACTATCCCACGAGGAAATAAATTTATGCTGTATCATGGAATTAAAATCAAGCCTCTCTATGGGAAACTGTAGGTCTAGATGATGAGGCACTAAACCATGCAATGCTAGCAAACGAGAAGCAATGAGTCCTCCACAAATTCCACCTTTCTCATGGTTAGCAGCAAGACGGAAAGCTATCAAAGCACCCAAGTTGTAAGACCTATCTCGTCTAAGAGCAGCAGAGATAAATGCTAGATTAAACGAAGATAACTTATTGGCAGTTTTCCTAGCAAGAACACACTTGGCAATAAAGTAGGCAAAGTAGCGAATGGAGGGAAGATGAATGTTACGGATTTTTCCATTCTCCTTTGAGAAGCTACTCCCTTGACAAATTTCTGCGTATAAATCCATGAGTGGTTTCGGTCTCTCTTTAATCTTCTTACACGATCCCCATTGAGGTACCTTAATGGCTGCAGAAAAATCATCAAGAGAAAGATTGACAGCAATATTGTAAATTTTGTAATGGGCCATGGGGTTAGTCAAAGAGTTACTAAATTGGAAATCCTGCACCACAGACACGGTTAGCTTCACAAATTGACAAGGTTCATCTTCCAAGAAATGCTCTAACCCTGCATTAGAAACCAAAGTGTGGAAATCTTGTAGAATTCCAGCAGCTCTCATGAACTCAGGGCATGGATAAATGGAGGGAAAAACTTCCTCCTCCATGTGGACCTTCATGACCTCAGGCACCCAAAGCTCATGTTGGTTTAGGTGGTGCTCACTCATCTTTTATTCTGAAATTTAAACACCTATTAAACAAGTGATTGCAAAGTAAATATAATAAAGGATTCTACTCATAGGGACTTGCAAGAGGCCTAAACATGCATCAAAACTATATCTCTAAGCATCAAACAAGCTTACAAGCTCTCATAACTAGTCACCTACAGCAGCAAAATACTCAACATATAATCCACTAAACACAAATCTACTTGGACAAGGGGAGGAGTCACATACCAAGGAACAATTGCTCCAAATTTCAGCAAGAAAGATGGGCTGAGCAAGGAGATCGAAGAAATCGAGAGCAAGCATAGAAAGAACGCGATTTTGAGCGATGAACTGGAGCTTACTCGGGAGAGAGAAGAAAGTGGCAGGTGAGAGAAGTAGTGGGGGGCCAGGGGTGGCCCACACCAGGGCATGGCGCCACCCAGGGCTGGTCGCGCCACCACATGGTGTGCCTGCCTGGTGGGCCTCCCTAGTACCTACCAGGTACTCCTCTGCCCCTTTTTTCACGTAAAAATTTAATATGAATTTTCTGGAATTTTTTGAGACACTTTATTTTTGGGCTTTTTCAGAAATAGAAGAATGATTTTCTGACAGACAATTTTTTTTTCTTTTTTTGGAAACATGATGCAAAGACAAAACAAGGCTAGAACTACATAAGTTCTAGCATGCAAGCAACTAACAACACAAAGAAAACCAAACGAAAGCAAAAACTAAAATGCAAAGGATAGAATTAAACAGAGACAATCATAATGAAAACATTGTTTTGTTCAATGGAATCCTTTTGTTAGCAAGGTTGATCAAGTCTTGCTACCAAAACAATTGCATATGAGACAAAACTTTGTACTCCACTAATGATTATGTTACCTCAACCTTGATAGCAATGGTCCCAATCATAATAGTTTCAAATTTTTCTTTCGGTATGGGACAATATATTTCTCCAAATTGAATGCCTTCAACATGTTCAATTGAATTTAAACCATAAGTCCTTTCAATCTTCTTGGGGAAATAGACAGTATGTTCCTTGTCATTAACATTGAAGGTCACCTTTCCTTGATTACAATTAATAACAGCTCCTGCAGTATTAAGAAAAGGTCTCCCAAGAATAATAGACATATTATCATCTTTAGGCATTTCAAGCACAACAAAATCAGTTAATATCAAGCAATTATGAGCCACCTGAACAGGTACATCCTCACATATACCCACAGGAATAGTGGTAGACTTATCAGCCATTTGCAAAGATATCAGTTGGTATCAATTTTTCAAGCTGAAGCCTCTTATAGAGAGAGAAAGGCATAACACTAACTCCAGCTCCCAAATCACACAAAGCAAATCTAACATAATTGTTCTTAATAGAGCAAGGGATAGTTGGAATCCCTGGGTCTCCAAGATTCTTAGGAACCTTACCATTGAAAGAATAATTAGCAAGCAAAGTAGAGATTTCTTCATTAGGGATCTTCCTTTTATTCGAGACAATGTCCTTCATATACTTTGAGTAAGGAGGCAATTTAATAGCATCAGTCAAAGGAATTGCAAGAATAAAGGCTTCATCCACTCACAAAACTTAGTATAGTGTTCATCTTCCTTTGACTTGTGTTTCTTATCAGGGAAAGGCATAGGTGACCCAAGGTTCTCTTTCACTACCATGTTTCTTAGCAATAAAATCTTTTTAGTGTATTTAGTAGTCTTAGTGTGATTTTCAGGTTCTTCTTCAACTTTTTCTTCATTAGGAACTTCATTTTCTTCATTACCACTTTCAGTTTCAGCATCAGAGATAGATATACTATTAGGATCTATAGCAGGTTCACAGGATTCTACAATAGTTTTATGTTTCTTTTTCCTTTTCTTACGAGTAGAACCACTATTTTCAGCTTGTTGAGAATCCTGCTCAATTCTTTTGGGATGCCCCTCAGGATATAGAGGATCCTGGGTAGCAGCACCACTTCTAGTTCTAATTTCATAAGCATGTTTTTCTTTAGCAGCATTAACTAGCAAGTCGTTTTGCACTTTAACGAGTTGATCTATTTGAGTTTGAACCATTTGAAAGTGTTTAACAATCATTTTAACATCATTAGAGGTTCTTTCCACAATATCTTTCAACTCAACAATAGCTCTAGTGTTTTCCATTAGATGATTTTTGCACCCTTTTATTAAAGTTATCTTTCTTAACAATAAAGATATCAAATTCTTCTAAGCATTGATCAGGAGGTTTCAAGTAAGGGATATCACTTTCATCAAAGTGTTGGAGAGAGTGTACCTCAATAGTGGGTGCGTAGGGAATAGGCTTACATAATTCTTCTATAGGAGGTAAATTCTTGACATCTGCAGCTTTAATTCCCTTCTCCTTAAGACATTTCTTAGCTACCTTCATCACTTCATCATTTAATTCAATAACTCCTCTGTTCTTTGATGCTGGAATAGGCACAGGAATAGATGGTTCAGATAAAATTACTTCAGGTATAGCTTGTTTAGGAGGAGTCCAATCTTCATAATTCTTGCTTATTTTAGCCATTAATTCCTGAGCTTCCTTAGGAGTCTTATTCCTGAAAACACAATTAGCACAACTATCTAGGTATGTCCTAGATTCTTCGGTTAGTCCATTATAAAATATATCAAGAAGCTCATTCTTAGGTAATGGACTTCCAGCCTGTGCATGAATCAAAGCACAAAACCTTGCCCAAGATTCAGGCAATACCTCTTTTTCTCCCTGTTTAAAATCAAAAAGTTCCTGCAAAATAGCATGTCTAGCACTGGGAGGAAAAAATTTCTATAGGAAAGTACTAATCAAGCACTCAGGGCTATCAATAGATCCAGGAGGTAAATTACTAAACCAAGTTTTAGCTTCTCCTTTCAGTGAAAAAGGAAAAATTTTAGCAACAAAGTAAGTACGCATCTTAATATCATCAGAAAACAAGCCACTCATGGTAGAAAGTTAATTCATATGTGCTACCGCACTTTCATTCTTAGTCCCACAAAAAGGTTCTTTCTCGACAATAGATATGTAAGATAGATCGAGAGAGAAATCATAATCTTCATCTATAATGTTTATGGGAGAAGCAGCAAACTTAGCAGCAGGATATAATTTGGGTCTAATAGTACGCCTCTCAAGGAGACTCTTAGCAGCGCTCCTATCATGGGTGTTCTTACATTCTTTAATAAACTCATCGATCATCTCAACATAATCTTCTTCAATATCATAACTCTCACTAGACTCAGGTGAGCTAACAGGTGTGGTAGTGTCTTCATTAGGAGTTTCGGTATTTCCAGCTATAGTTCTAGCAATCGTAGCATCTAGGAAAGGACCTAATGAACCACTCTTATCAAGCATAGTAGAAGCAGCATGATAAGCATCAGAAGTTTCAGATTTAGCAGTAGTAGCAGTGTGTGTAGCATATGTATGTGGTGGTGTAACGAGCTTACTTATAACAGATGGTGAATCAAGAGCAGCAGAGGTGTTCAGAACCATACCTCTTCTTGTAGTGGATGGTAAAATAGGAAACTTGCCATCACGAGACTTACCCACGATGGATGGATAGCAGCAAACAATAGAGAATCCAAGTGAACTTGATAAATAAAGCTATGCTCCTCGGCAACGGCGCCAGAAAATAGTCTTGATGATCCACAAGTATAGGGGTGTATCGCAGTATTTTCGAGGGAAGTGAAACCCAATTTATTGATTCGACACAACGGGAGCCAAAGAATATTTATTAGCCTTAACAACTGAGTTGTCAATTCAGCTGCACCTAGAAACAATCTTGCTCACAGCAGTTTATCAGTAGCAACAGTTTTGTAGTAGGAATAGTAAAGCAGCAGCAGTAGTAAAGCAAAGACAGTAGTAACAAAAGCAGTAAACAGTGGGATTCGAGTGCGGTAGGCATAGGGATGGATGGACAGGCGTTGCATGGACAAGACAATTCACATAGCAATCAGAACATAGGGCAATTGCAGATAAATAAGATAAAGCATCCAAGTACTAGACAATCCCAAGCATGTGTTCCATATATAGTCATACGTGCTTGCAATGAGAACTTGCACAACATCTTTTGTCCTGCCAGCCCGTTTGCAGCGGGGCCTCTAGGGAACTACTGGCAATTAAGGTGCTCCTTTTAATAAAGCACCGGAGCAAAGCATTAACACTCCATGAACACATGTGATCCTCACATCAAAGCCTTTCCCTTCCGGTTATCCTGATTTTTGTCACTTCGGGGCCATAGGTTCCGGACAACGATGTGTGTATACAACTTGCAGATAAGACCCAAAACAATACTATCATAATGAATCAATAATAAGTTCAGATCTGAAATCATGGCACTCAGGCCCTAGTGACAAGCATTAAGCACAACAAGTCGCACCAAAGTCATAAAGCACTAATAGAAGATACTAGGCACCATGCGCTAACAATCTGATGCCATTACATGAACGATCTCATCCAATCCCTACCATCCCCATTTCCTACAGCGGGGGATTACTCACTCATAGATGGGGGAAACATGGATGGTCGATGGAGAAGCGATGGTGATGATGATGGCGATGATCTCCTCCAATTCCCCATCCCGACAGGGTGCCAGAACGGAGTTTCTGGTGCTATTTCGTGGAATCTGGTGGTGGCGGCGGAGTGGAACTCCTTCTGGAAAAACGTCGAACCCCCCGAAGTTTTTAGGTCAGAAGGCTCCTTATAGGCGAAGAGAGAGACCGAGGGGGTGCCTGGGGGGCCCACACCACCCCCTGGCGTGGCCTGGCCTGGCCCGCGCCAGTAGGTGGTGTGGCCACCCCAGGGCTCTTCTCCGTCTCGTATTCTGGCTCCTGGAGTCTTCGGGTGAAATAGGATTTTTGGCATATTTTTCGGGATTTTTCCCGATAGTTGATTTTCTGCACAAAAAGTAGACACCAAGGCAATTCTGCTGAAAACAGCGTCAGTTCGCATTAGTTGCATCCAAATCACACAAGTATAGAGGAGAAACAATAGCAAAAGTGTTCGAGAAAGTAGATACGTTTTGGACGTATCAGCCCCATGGGTTTTCCATGGCCTGGGATAGGATAGCACATTGCTAGATTGGTTCCTATAGATTACGATTAGAGAGAGACAATGTCAGTATATAAGGGGGTCAGAGGTCGGTAAAACTCGCGAGAAACACCAAATTGTCACCCAAGAAAAGAATCTTAATGAAACAGAGAAAGAAATCATGAATTTGAAAGTGTCCTGCCACGTAACGACTAACTATACGGACGCGACCCGTATAGCTCTGGCCGTATAGTTGGTTCCGGGCAGATATTTCCAAATATCTCGAGTCCAGGTCGATTAAATCACAACTCGGAACCGACAATAACGTTTTTTTTTTCATTTTTACGAAAAGACAAACGGAAAAGTGTCTGAGAGTTTAACGACCAATTATACAGCCGGAATTTTGGCTCCTGTCGTATAGTTGCGACTGTATAGATACAGACACCAAAAATCAAAAGTGTCTAAGAGTTTAACGACCAACTATACGGCCAAAATTTTGGCTCCGGTCGTATAGTTGCGACCGTATAGGCTCAGATATCGAAAACAATTTCACGAAGATGATAGAGACAGTTTAACGACCAACTATACGACGGGAGCTTCCTCTCCGATCATATAGTTCTGCTCGTATAGTTGGTAAAAACCTTCAAAAACTTCAAAAAAAACAAGGAATTCAAAGGCAAAATTTTCAAAAATACAAATTGTGAAAACAAATCACTTATTTGGGTAAGAACACTTACCTTGAACTTACCGTTTGCTTATTCGGGGATGAAATGTTCCTCCAACAACAAAGATTTCTTCTCACTTGGAGGAATTGACCTTAGTTCATTGAGTAATTCTTGTAAATGAAAATCACCAGGACTAAAGTTCCTCTCAACGAGATTGGTGTCTTTCTAGGAAAACATGGATACTGCATCTAACATCTTTATTTCTTGCCTCTGCATAATCTGCAACTCAAATTCTTGAAGTGAAAGGATCCAACGGATCAGTCTTGGATTATGATATTTCCTCTCAAGGAGTTCTTTTAACCCATCACGATCCGTATGAACTCTTACCTTTGCATCAACTATGTAAGAACGAAATTTATCACAAGAGAAAAATACAGCAAAAAGTTCCCTTTTTTCCTTCGGGTAATTCTTCTGAGCACCATTTAGAGTTCTACTAGCATGATGTGTAATGTTAAATCTACGACCAATATGTTGTCCCAGAGTTACTCCTACAACATCATCACTAGCTTCACATATTAAGTCAAAGGTCGTATCCCAGATAGGTAATTTAAAAATAGGAGCACAGGATAAAGCATTTTTGAGTTTATTAAAGGCTTCAAGACATTTATCATCAAAATTAAATCTTACTCCCTTTTGCAGGAGGTTAGTCAAAGGTTTAGATATTCCAGAGAAATTTCTAATAAACCTTCTATAAAAACCCACATGACTAAGGAAAATCTTATACCTTTAATATCCTTAGGTTGTGGCATTCTCTCTATTGCCTCAACCTTAGCTCTATCAACTTCAATTTCCTTACCTGATACCTTGTGTCCAAGGACTATACCTTCTTTGACAATAAAATGACACTTCTCCCAGTTTAGAACAAGATTAGTTTCTTCACAATGCTGCAAAACTCTTTTGAGATTATCCAAGCAACTAGTAAGCAAAGTTCCATAGACAGAAAAGTCATCCATAAATACTTCCATTATTAGTTCTATAAAATCTGCTAAAATAGCAGTCATACATCTTTGAAAAGTAGCTGGAGCACTACATAAACCAAAAGACATACGCCGGTAAGCATGTAAACCATAAGTACTAATGAAAGTTGTTTTAAGTTGGTCATCCGGATGAACAGCTATTTGAGAAAAAACAGAGTATCCGTCCAAGTAGCAAAAATGAGTATGGTTTTCTAACCTTTCTAAAGTTTGATCTATGAACGGTAAAGGATAGTGACCTTTCCTAGTTTCTTTATTTAATTTCCTAAAGTGTATGCACGTCCTATGCCCAACAATAGTTCTAGTAGGTATCAATTCATTGTTTTCATTGGAAACAACAGTAAAACCTCCCTTCTTAGGGACACAATGAACATGGCTTACCCATTAACTTTCTTTAATAGGATAGATTATACCTGCGTCCAGTAAGCGTACAATTTCTTTTCTCACAACTTCCTTCATTTCAGGTTTCAATCTTCTATTAAATTCTGCAATGGTTTAGCACCTTCTTTCATAAATATTCGATGGACGGTTATCATGGGACTAATGCCCTTCAAATCATCCATTGAGTACCCAAAGGCCTTGCGATGCTCCTTAAGTATTTTCATGATTTCTTCTTCTTCTCCTGAAAGTTGAGCACTAATAATAAGAGGAAATTTATTTGTATCATCTAAAAACCTGTATTTAAGATTATCTGGTAGAGTCTTCAACTCTGGGGGTAGTTCCTCGTCCCCTCTCTTTTCTGGCTCTTCAAAAGCCTCATCAGTTGGAGGTCCCATAATCGGAAATGAATCGAATTCATGTTCTAGTTCTCCTAGGGACTTGTCCTCCATAACTATTTCTTCATAATTTGGATCTTCATTTATTTCTTCTTCTTGATTACTAAAGAAAAGAGCCGCCATTTCCTCAATAGTTCTCTCTTCCTCTTCTTCTTGTATTTGTGGAGGCATGTCTTTAAATTTGGAAAAGTGGAATTAATTTTCCGCTCCCCCAAGCTGAAGAGACACAATCTCCTTCTTGAAATTAACATAGGAACCATATCACCCAAAAAGTTCCTTCCGAATATAATTGGGCAAAGAGTGTCAGCTGGCATATCAACAAATACAAAATCGGTAGGATAGTTTTTATTGCCAATTGTGATAGTTGCATCTTCAAATACTCCCATTGGAATTCTAAGAATTTTATTGGCTAACTTAATCATCATATCTGTATTTTCAATTGTAGCCAGTTTTATTTCTTCTTTTATTTCTAAGTAGAAATCATAAGATATAACATTAACTTCGGTGCCAAGATCGCATAAACCATAATGCGAGGTTTCTTTAAATATGCAGGGAAGAATAGGCTTACCCACATCTTTTACCTTTGTTTTACCTTCAACCAATACGGAAGTCTCTTCATCAAGTTCAACTATGTTACAATGTGCGTACTTAGCCATAATTGCTTCCTTGGTTACCTCTTCACTTTTGGTTTCTTCCAGATATTCCACGACTTTTGGCATACTTTCTTCTTCCTTCTTCTCCTGTACTGCTTTGACCTGTTCATATTCAAAAATATGCTTTTGTGAAGTGTTAGGGAAAACATCTCATATATTGGTTCTAGGGGGACAGTGTTCCTTTATCTTCTCTTTTCTTCTCAGGTTCGGGTGGTGGATCATACTTGACCGCACCCTCTTTCGGAGCTTTGATATGTTCTGTAAAAGCTTCAACAACTTGCAACACAAGGTCTAAATCCGAATAAAGCTCTTTAGATAATTATTTAACATGGACCTTTTTATTAAAGTCATGAATGCAATCATGTTCTATTTCTACTCCTCCTTCACTTCCTAGACCAAAATTCAATGAAACTCTATGATCGTGGATTCTATTAAGTAAATCGCAAGCTTTAGCTATATAAAGATTCATAAAGGCTCCTTCCGCGAAAGAGTTCAGTTCAATTTTATTAGGTTCAATTAAACCACCATAAAAGATATGTAATAAATACCATTCAGCCAAATCATGATGACGACATAGGCATAGTAAATCTTTAAATCTGATATAAGCTCTTACTAGTCCTTCATTATAATGGTTCTTCCAAGTCATTATAAGATGCCTGATTCCAAAAGATTTTGATAATGGATAATATTTTGCTAGAAAATCACATGCTAGATTATCCCTAGTAGTGGCTTCAGGGGGTAGACTATGAGAGATCTGTAATAGTCAAAGTCTGACTAAAAAGTTTAACCCTTACCTCATCAGCGGTATATACCGTCAATTTAAAAGTACCACATATATCTTTGAAACATGCAATATGCTCATATGGATCAGGATCTTCTTCATCTCTAGTAAATTGCTTCTTGTGTAAAATACCAAGTAGTAGAGGATTTATTTCAAACCCCCTTGTCTTCTCATTGGAATTGTCTCTTTTATAAATATCACAGGGTTTTCCAAAGTAGTTGAGTGGGTTAGCACTAGTCATATGCTCAAACTCCATCATGTTGGTGGAAACCTGTAACTCAAAACAAATTTAGCAAGACAAAAATAAATAAGCAAAAACTAAAAGACCTACAACGCTTAGCTCCCGGCAACGGTGCCAGGAAATAGCTCGATGACTACAAGTGCACAAATTGTTTGTAGCTAGTTTCGAAATAAAGATATCGATCCCACATGGAGCAGGAGTCCGAAGTCTAATAACTCTTGAAATTAATATTACGATAGAAATGCTAAATAAAGTTCTAAGTAACAAGATAAAATGCGAGTATTGTGTAAAAGGGTGTTTTTGGGTTTTAGGTATAAGAGCAACAATAAAGTAAAGTAAAACAACTGAACACAGAAAGTAAGTATCGCGTATGTAAGAGAGATTGGAACTGCAGTAGGAAAAAGTGTTCTCAGGGAGTAGCGGATATACCACTAGTATTATAAGGATCTAAGATAAAGATTATCATCATGAACATTATCAACTATGTATGTGTGGGAGGAACTCCGTATTTAGACAAATAGGCAGCAACCGCTGCTCACATCATCCTCATAACCATAGCAGTCTGCAATCGACATCAATCGAATTACTACGCTATTAAGGGATATAATCCCGTAGGACGTATCCCATGGCATGGATAGTATTCCGTGAGTTTTCTCGGTTTTCCAAGTTCCCCATCCAGATGCCTTCTGGAGGTGAGGTTTCCGTGATTTATGGGTGTTCTGTATGTGGTCTCTCCGATCCAGTTGCACGGGGTGAAACTATTTGAGGAGGCGGAGGCGACGCAAACTATACGGCCGGAAATTTTATTCCGGTCGTATAGTTGGTCGTTGAACCCTCTGTCTCCTTTGTTCGCTTCTGATTTTTTCTGGTATTAGTAATATTTCTCCAATAAGCGATTTACATTGTTTTTGACTCATTTTCTCCTCATTACAACTGCTCCAAGAATTGTATCCATTGGATCAATCATCTGTCCTGATCCTAGTGAAAACCAACATAAAATGTGCGTGCGAGCGCCGTAAAATACCAAGATCCTACATCTACAATGCAACAAAATAATGTAAAACATGATGCAAATATGCACTCATCATGATTTTTTAAAAATGGGTTTAAAATTTTCAAGATACAAATTCTTAGCAGGAAGTTGAATTTGTCAAAACTCTCGATTGTTTCCGATATATTAACTACCTGATACGTACCTCCAAAAGCTTTTTGTAGAACTTAGATAGAAATCTACCACTTTCTAGAGCTTCTAGTTCAAATATGACATGATATTGTTAATAGAGTCATAAAGTCATTTGAGTGGGCCGAGTTAGCTCGGAAGCTTTGAAAACTCATAAAACTTGGGAAATGTACATAAAACGTTGTCCACTATATCTGGAAACTTGGTTTGTGGCATTCAAAACCATTTTCTCTATACTTTCTGTGCATAGTATATTCATGGTGCTAGAGGCCAATAATAATAGGATCTTCTATATGTTATACATGACACAATCAAATGTATTGAAAGAGATCCAATGATCAACAATGTCGGGTTTTGCCAATCTATATTCAACTGCTGATGTTCGAAGTTATTCGTAGACCATATAGTGGTATGTAAATTGTGAAGCAACATAGCAGTTTTTTCTTTTGAAAAGAAGTGTCAAGCACTTACTTCTGTTTTTTATGGCAAGCAATACGTATAAGAGGACGCCACATGAAAGTATTTGGTTTATTATTTGTTTTATTTCAATGTCTTCAAAATATTATCAAATTTGTATGCATGCATATTCTTAGCATGAAGTTAGTTGCATTTTTCAAATCTCGCGATGGTTCTCGATATATTGACAACATTGGTACCAATAAACGGCACCTGTAAAATTCATTTCAATTTTTTTTAAAATTTGACTACTTTTTAAAACTAATCGAGTAATATATAACATGAAATCTACATATTATGAAAGTATATTTCAAAACGAATAAACTTGTAGTACTAGTTTTATGCCATAAATATTACTATGTTTATAAATTAAAGGTTGTCAGAAATTGTTAAGTTCGATTTAGAACAAGCACTAGAAGTACACTTATCTGAGGACGGAGGAAGTAGCTAAATGCACAAGATGCAGCACAACCAACGTTCATGATTTATCTCATAATTTCTGAGAACTTCAAAGTACGACAAATAAAAAGGGGTGCGTGCCCAACTACTTTGTGGAATATACTTGACAGATTGAAACGAGGTTGTGCAATATACTTGATAAATCTAAGACATCTATTTTGAGACAGAGGGAGTATTATTTGGGTGCTAGCCAAATTTAAAATCTCTGTCAAGCGGCAAAATTTACAGCGTAGGCTATGTGAATCGTAGGTATCCAATGTTGCGTGCAAAAATCTCTACTATTATAATGGAGAAGTTTTGAATAGGATCCATAGCACCAATCCTAACCGTTGGGCTGTTAGATCAAATGGTTCAGAGCACCTAGATTCGTGTTGAAGGAGTAGTACCTAGAGCAAACTCCACCATTTTCTAGAACCATCATGTCACCACCACCAAAATTTCATAGCACAGTAGGTTGTATTCTTAATATGTGTTGATCGTTATTATTAATAGAATTAATATATGCATTTTTTTCTAACAACACTATTGACTTAATGTTTGTTAAATCACATTTCATATAGTATATACATGTGTGGCACGTGCCTTTTACTAGTATGGATATGGATGATTAGTTGATATGACTCTCGGCCTTGAATTCATGGACATATAGGTTACGGTCTACTACCTTTTTCTATTACTAGATGGATGCTATCCAAATTCAAAATCTGAATCGAGTGGCAAAATCACACACCGACTTCGAAGCATTTCCTGCCCCACCAATTCAAAACCTTTGAGCCAAAATCTCCCAACGTATAGTACCATTTTTCTATTATTATTAGATGGACATTGGCCAAATTCAAATCACAATCGAGCGGTAATATCACACATCGACCTTGAAGCATTTTGCGTCCCTCTGTTTCAAAAACTTTTGTTTTTAAATTTCCTGTTCTACCCATTGTTTAGACAATAGATGGGCATGCTAAAGTCAGTAGCTTGGGGGCACGATCATAATTATATTGCTATTCACCTATACTATGGTACCGATTCATGCAGTTTTTCCCGCTGGCCATCCCAAAAATCCCAAGCTCCTCTGTCGCCTCCATGGCCACCACGCGCACTGACTTGATCTACGGTCTCGTGCGCCACCGTGGAGCTGCTTCACCAACGCTCATCCACCGTATCTAGTTCACCGGGTCTCTCTACCACTACACGGGAGCTGCGGTGTCATTCATCACACCGATGGCATCATAGACTGCCCAAGCTATGCTTCCTCGCTGCCGATGGCGTCATTGATCACCCAAACTCTGCTTCCTCGCCGCTGAAAGCTACCCAACCGTACTGGATCCGCTTCACCGGTGTACATCGGACATGATCTAGTTCAAGGAGTTCCATGTCCACCTCTCTAGACCAGCTGCTCCAGTGGCCGTCGCTGTTTCTTGCACTGGATCTGCCTCAGTGATGCTCTCATCCACCGTGCTCAACTCGGCATCGACCACCCAAGATCTGCTTCCTCGACGCCCATAGCCACCACAACCGCAGCACCCTCGATGACCTGAACGTCACTCGCACGGTACAGATGATGCTTAGATGCCTCTCTGACCAAGGTTAACCAAATCTGCAACCCATTTTTGTTTTGTCAGTAGTATAGCAGGTTCAAGCCCATCGTAGTGAACTGCATTTTTGTAATCATGCTCGTACATACAAGTCACTTGGCATGCCTGTTCTTCGTGCTAGTACATACAAGGTCATTAGACATATTGGTTTGCATTCGTTGCTCTACAAATTTCAAATCATGGACATGTCTGTTATTTTGTCATGCACATGTTCTTAGCTACTCCATACAACAGTAATTGCCTACTACCATGTAATTCTTGCAAAATCTGAAGTCAGTGGAAAATATTAGTGTGGACTCCCTGCTCTACAATTACTGAATCTATCTGGTTCATCCTGAGATCAGTTCCTGCTATTATTTCCTCCTTGGAATCGTTCTACTATCCTGTAGTAGCTGTTTAAATTCTTCATACTAATTCGATTATAATTTTGTTGTTGCCATCTAGTTTTTCAAAAGCTGCATCACTAACTATTTCGTTTTTCTTGCATATATCTCAAAATGGAACAATGAACATGTTGGTTTGCATAGCCTATTCTATAGGTTCACAAGGGATGTCATTACTTCCTTATCTGGTGTTGGTTCGTCCTAAGCAATGGCATAACTGTCCTCTACTATTTAGTTCACTCGTGGTTTGCATTCCTACTCTAGAAGTTTCCTTATGATGCCATTATAATTTCTATCGGGTTGATTCTTAGCTATGACAGTAACTACATGCCATTGTGTAGCTCACCGCAAATTCCAAGTCACCCGACGACTCTATGCATTCCAGGAGACGCTACTGCTTCCATATATATTTGCTGAAATGACCTCGCTAGTTTATATTTGCTAAAATTCTAAGAAACACTTTGTTTGATTGCTCATTTCATTCTAGGCACACTTGTCTAATGCTTGTCTTGTTCTACAGGTTCATGAGCGACGCCATTATATCTCAAATCTAGTTCTGGGTCTAGTTCGTCCTAATACACGACATAACTATCCTCTACAATATATAATTCATTTGTGGTTTGCATTCCTGCTCTACAAGTTCTTGTATGATGTGGTTATAATTTCTATCTGGTTCATTCTTTGCTATGACAGTAATTGCATGCCATTTTGTGGCTCAACGCAAATTCTGAGTAACCCAACGTCTCTTGCATTTTAGGGTATAAAACTGCTTCCATATATATTTGTTGAAATGACCTGGCTAGTTTATATTTGCTGAAATTCTAAGCCACACACACATTTTTTATTACTTGTTTCACGGTAGGCACACTTATTTAATGTGTGCTTGCTTGTCCTGTTTGTTTGACGTGTTGGTCAATAATTGAACCATTGACCAGTTGTAAACTCCAGTTCATAGCTCCTGTCATATCAGTCAAATGAGTAGTTTGTCTTGTTTGATTTATGAACTTGTTATTACTTAGTTTCAGATTGTAATTATAGCCATCACCACCAAAGAGGGGGCTGCAAGATCATGCCTCCTCCAATGTAGCTGTCACACTCAAAGGAAGATGCAGGTGATCGATTGAGAAAGAAAATTGAAGACTCTGCTATCAACTTGATTGTCAACTGAAATGCTGATTTTTCTTTCCCTTGAGTTCATAATATATAATAATTTTAAGAAGTTTGTAGCTGATGTAATATCTAGATAACTCGCATAGGCCATGTAGGCATTTAGTTGACGTTGTCCACACATGGCGGTAGTCGTTACGGTAACTACGACAGACAGGTCGATTAGGGATCAATACCATGCTTTGTTATTGGCCCATCCTGTATTTGGCTGATGATGAATAGTAAAAAATGATGGCTTATTGTACACGTTTTATGATATTGGCATGGGCTTCAAAAAGGCCGTAACTGTAAAAGGCCGTAAAGGTAATGGGCTGACCCGCATGTGGCAACATGTGATGACCCACAAGTATAGGGGGTGTATCGCAGTATTTTCGATAAGTAAGAGTGTCGAACCCAACGAGGAGCAGAAGGTGCTGGCTAGTGGTATGGATCAGGAATTCTCTACAAATACTTAGCAAACAGATTTTTAGGGGGTTTTGATATAGCAAGTAAACAAATTACGAGTAAATAAAAGACTATAGGAATAAATGCAGCAAGTGGCCCAATCCTTTATGCAGCAAAGGACAAGCCGGTTGTATTACTTAAGATGACCAAACGTTCTCGAGGACACATGGGAAGACTGTCAAGTGCTTTCGCTTCATATAGTTGATTAATCTTCTTTAACTTGCTAAGTGTTGTGTGGGTGAACCTGTGCTAATGTACCGACCCATCCAGGACTAATACATACTTGTGATTATACCCCTTGCAAACATCCGTAAGTACAAGAAAGTAATTAAGGTAGAAACCTAACCACAGCTTTAAACTCTAAGACCCTTACGTCCCTTGTGCAATGGTTTCCTAATGGGGGTTCAGGTTTCTGTCACACCGGCAACCCCTACAATTAGTATCCAAATACACAATGCATTCCCCTAGGCCCATATAGGTGAAGTGTCATGTCGTCGACGTTCACATGACACCACTATAAGTACACCACAACTTAAATAACAATCTATTGAATCTTTCTCAACACAACTCCACTACTAACAACAAGACTTCTCCCATGTCCTCAAGAACAAAACGAACTACTCACAAGACATCATATGGATCATGATCAGCGATGGAATAATGATGTATAACAATCTGAACATAAACAATAATTCAATGGTTCACTCAATAGCATCAACTACGAAGAGTAATCAACACCGGGAAAGTTTCCCCTATGAACTAATGCAAGATTCAACTCAATTGTTACATCAATATGGAGATGGTGATGATGGTGATGATGGTGGTGATGATGATGATGATCCCGATGACGGAGGTGGGCCAGGACGGCCACACCACCTGCTGGCGCGGCCTAGGGCTGCCCGCGCCAGGGGGTGGTGTGGGCCCCCTGTGGCCCATCTCCACTCCGTCTTCTAGCATCCTTAGTCTTCTGGAAAAATAGTATTTTCCGTATATTTTCCCGGATTTTCTGATCTTCGCGAATTTTGCCTCCAAACAGCACCTTTTCCATCAGAATCCTGATTGCAGCGGTCCATGCTCCAAAGTCATCAACCATGCAAAAACAGATGAAATAATATAAGTATCACCTCTCAATACAAAATATATCAATGAATAATAGTGAATTAAGACATAGAATAGTGATGCAAAATGGACGTATCAACTCCCCCCAAGCTTAGACTTCGCTTGTCCCCAAGCGAAATTGAGCTCAATAAACATGTCCTCAGGTTTATGGAGTGAAGAGTCGATAAAAGATTACAGAGAAGAAGCATCACATTCATCAAATACATAGATCATAATAGAAGACAACTCACTATTATATAACTTAACTTGCAATGAGTAAAGGAAACACAATAAAGATACATAAAGTGAATCATAATTGGTAATGGCAAAATTAGCTCTTGGTCGAAGAATAGTTGATAATTTGCTGGAGTTCACAAATAACTGGTTTTCAATGATAGCTTTCAAAGTAGTAAACATCAAGATAAGAGAAATGTGCAAAACAAGGAACATAAGAAACATGATTGAATAAATCATCATATGAATGAATGAAACACATCAACTCAAAATACTTGGTGAGGTAGAAGGGAGTAGGTTTACTGACTCAACTAAAAAGTAAAAGAAAGGCCCTTCGCAGGGGGAAGAAGGGATTGCAAGTATCATAAAGAGCTCCCAAAAATTATGATACTTAGTAGCTTTCAGCTCTCATTGCACCTATCATAGGCATCTTTTGGTGGTTAAGGTTAAAGTGACACAACTAAGAAGACATGCTTGACAAGTTATAAATTGAAATCTCATGCCCCTTACTTATGAGTACCGAACCTTATGCTACTCAACTTCAGTCACGAGCAAGCTCTTGTCATTGTAAATACATGTGTATCATTAAGAACCGCCAACGGGGTACCCCTTGCACATGACACAGGAGCTATCCCATAATCAAAATGACAAGGCAAGCAGACAGTGAGCATCTCAGCAATCTTTTTATTTGCTATTTGCATAGATTTTTATTGAGGATGCTTCATAGAATGCTCACTATAGTTATGCTGCAAGTTTCCACCATGATTAGGCATGGCTTAGGCTACCGGCCCAGGCGTTTCTCTAACACACATATAAACTCCATGATCTTACAAGTTCCACTTTTATTTCACACCGCCGGGATCCATAAGCAAAAGAACATGATATCAACTAGGTACAAAGTACCAAATGAAGTGTTGAAAGCGGTCCCCATGATACATGGTTCTGCTAACTTCAACTCATAAAGCGCAAGCATATACGCAACAAAGAAGGATCCAATGGTTCAAGTTTATTAAATGCAAGAAACTAAAGTGTGCCATCAAGTTCGTGAGAGCTTTAATCACTAATTTTCACATAACAAGTTTAATTTGGGAGGTAGATAAAACAAGAATTTACTTGGAATAGCAATAATGCTAATAGGTAGGTATGGTGGACACAAATGGCATGGGTTTTCGTTTAAAGGAGGTGGATGCACGAGAAGAATTCCCTCTCAGTACAGGTTTTTGGCTAGCAAGGTTGGGTAGCAAGTATAAGAGTTGAAGGAAACAATCAAACATACAAGTGATAAAGACAAACATGCAATCTTCCTTGGAAGCACAAAAGATCTTAACTAGAGAATACTAAACTCATGAGCAAATCAAGAAAGAAAGATGGTGAAATTATATTTCTTTAGAGTACTTTTTATCTTTTTCATTCAACTCTCAAAAATAGTGTTGCTACTGACCGAGCCAGGTTTTCCAAAACCAACTAAATTAACTCAATGATCCCAAAGTGATACCGATACTAATAACAAGATCAATCATATAACCACGAATTGAAAACTAATATAAGCTATGCAAAAGAGTAAATCATAGAACTTCTCATTAATATTCCATAACGGCAACTCACACCAAGGGATACATATCTAACGAGAGAGGGGACACTTCTATAATGCAAACCATACTACATAATAACTTACCTATTCATGACATGACTCTACTAATAAGGCAAAAAGATAGAAGTTAGTGATGTGATACCGTGGCACTCCCCCAAGCTTGGAACAAACCAAGGGGATGCCAAACCTGATGACGAATTACTCCTTTGGTGGTGGTGGTATCCTCTAAGTTTCCCCGAGTCCTCAATCTCGAAGGTGAGATTACGAATCATCTGTGAGTTTTGCTCAATGCGGCTCATGATCATGTCGGGTTGAGAATTCCAGCTCTTGCTATTCTTTCCCCACTCTTCCTCCTTGAAGTCTTCTTTTCCTACATGGATAGAACGAGGCAAATCCCAATTGGAGGGTAATTTCCCTTTGGGCATATTCTGGTATTGATGCTCATGGATAAGGGTATGGAAAGGGTTCTTGGTGCATGGAGGAAGTGACCGTGGAGCCAAGCAGTGATGAGGAGCCTTCCCCCCAGTCTGCATCCGAGCAGTCCTTCTAACCCTGGCAGGTTTTGTCGCCACTCCAATGCTTGCAATGGTAGTGCCGGTGTGCGGATGTTGGCCTTGCTCCTCTTCATCTTCACTCTTGATTTCCTCCTCCTTCCTGGGGTCTTGGAGATCTCCCTCCATAGGCTCCTTCCCTTTATCCTTGGCGGACACCATTGTGCTTCTAAACCTTCAAAGAGTATGTCCTGGCAGAAACAGATCGAAACAAAAACACGACGAAAACACGATATACGAACCTCGGGAGATCCGGGGGGTTATATATTACGAAGTTTCATAACAAAAGGAAGGTACTGGGAGAAAATGAGTCGGAGGCGGAGTCCGGAGTGGACTCACCACCTGGTGGCGCAGCCTGGGGAGGGCCCGTGCCACAGGGTGGTGTGAGCCACCCTGTCTCTGTTTCCGTATCTTTTTCGCTTCATAACTTCCCTTATTGTCTGAAAACTGCAAAAATATAGTTGGATAGTATTTTCGCGGAACTTTTCTTACCAGAACTGTTACCTATTTGAAAACAGACTCTGCAGGTCTCTGAATTTGGTATCTAATAGATTCTTCCGTAGTCATCAATTGAATAACATCAATATCTTCATCTTCATACACTTATTACTTGAGTCCTAAAATCCTTCTCTTCCTTATTACACCATTGTCTCCATTTCCTGGAAATTTCTTGCACACAAAACTTCAAACAATTCTCATTAGCAACATTAGTATAAGTGAAGTGACAAAACCTTTTGAGTCCAACTTCAACTGAAAACCATCAAAACATAAGATACTGTAGAAACTCCTTCCGAAACCCAAAAAGAATTCAAAAAGGAAATCGAATAAAGAAGCAAATGCAAAAGTAGCAAATTCTGTCAAAACAGACCAGCAGGTAAAGATCAATTTTTCCTAAAATCTTCTGCTGCTCAAATAAAAAAGTGCAAAACTAACAAAAGTTAAATAACAAGCTGGGGCAGAAGCACAAAAAATTACAACTCAATCCAACATAGAGAGATCTCTCACGAATTTTTACAGTGAAGCACAAAAATCTTTTTCGGGACAGCAACTTCCCCAAGTCTTACTTCTCTCTCATTAGAGGTTGATCTTGACACAAAAACCAAACTTAAAGGATAAGGAGTGGTTATTACCGAATTAATAACTTCCAAGACTCAAAGAAACAAAAACAAACTAAAAGCAAAAACAAAATGGGTTGTCTCCCAAAAAGCTCTTTCTTTATAGCCATTAAGATGGGCAAGATAATTTTGAATATGCTCACTCAGGAATATGAATTGAAGTGAAAGGGAGCATTAAGAAGAAAACATACACACGTTTAAGTCTAACCCACTTCCTATGCAAGGGAATTTTGTAAACAAACAAATTGTTGAAACCAAAGGCTACTTGCATAAGAAGGCAAAAGAAGTGCAACATAAATACTTTCAGCATAAAACGAGGAAACTTGATATTATTGAGATGCATAAGAACACTTTTCTCTCTCTCATAGTAACTTTCAGTATCATGCATAAACTTAACAATATAACTATCACAAGGACCGTCATAGCAATGATCACTTATCCTAACAGAAAACACAGGAATACTAGCTCTCATAACACTACTATGTGAAACAATATTAGAGGTATCCTTACAAAGGATAAGGTGACCCTCTTTCTCATATTTAGTAACAAAGTCTTTCACATTTGCTATTATAGGTTCATCAACCTTTTGTTTATCAGGTTCAATAGCTTTATTCATACTTTCATCTACCATACTAGCCATCATAGGATGTTCCCTTATCTTAACTGGGAAAGGCATTTTCTCAATATAAGGTTCAGGTAAGACATGATTAGCATTATAAACTTTAGTATTTCTTGCAGGAACACTATTAGCAACATCTTTATAAGGTTCATGATACTTATTACACTTCTTTTTAGGCACTTCAATATAGGAAGCAAAAGCCTTAAAATAAGAAGCAATAGCTTGAGAGTCTAGACCATAAGCATTTTTAATATTTTGAAAGCCATCAGCTCCCATAAAAGATTCAATGCATTCATAATCATAATTTATACCTGACTTTCTACCTTTGTCATTCTCCCAAGATTCAGCATTGTATTGAATACGGTCCAGAAGATCCCATTTAACTTCTTCTTCCATACGAGTGAATGATCCAGCACAAGAAGCATCCAATAAATCTTTGTCATGTAGAGGGAGCCTTGCATAAAAGTTATTGATAATAATATTGTTGGGGATCTCATGAATGGGACATTTGAGCATTAGTAACTTCAATCTCCCCGAAGCTTGAGCTTTACTCTCTCCATCAAGAGGCCAAAAGTTGTATATTTGATTCCGATCTTTATGAATCTCACTAGGAGGATAAAACTTTGAATAAAAGAAAGGCACTATTTCCTCCCATTCCAGAACTTGACCATTCTTCAGCAGCTTATACCATTCCTCAGCTCTTCCTTTTAGCTGCACACTTGAACAACCCGCACACTTGAATAACTTCTTCTTAACTTGATCTGTAGTAATACCTGCACACTTGAACAACCCGCATAATTCGTGTATAAAGAGTAAATGATCACCGGGATGGACAGTTCCATCCCCAACATAATAGTTATCCATAACACAATCAATAATTCTTGTAGGTATTTTAAAAACATCATTCTCAGCAGGTGGTGGCTTATCTACTACCTTAGCAGTGGTAGTAGCATTACCAAATAAGAAACTCAGCGAATTATCCATAACGAAAATAAAGCAACTAGCAGAAGTAAACAATACTCACAGTAGAAGTTTCCTTTACCAGTTCCACTCTCCAATAGCGCTTCATTCCCTGGCAACAGCGCCAGAAAATAGTCTTGACGACCCACAAGTATAGGGGGTGTATCGCAGTATTTTCAATAAGTAAGAGTGTCGAACCCAACGAGGAGCAGAAGGTGCTGGCTAGTGGTATGGATCAGGAATTCTCTGCAAATACTTAGCAAACAGATTTTTAGGGGGTTTTGATATAGCAAGTAAACAAATTACGAGTAAATAAAAGACTGTAGGAATAAATGCAGCAAGTGGCCCAATCCTTTATGCATCAAAGGACAAGCCGGTTGTATTACTTAAGATGACCAAACGTTCTCGAGGACACATGGGAAGACTGTCAAGTGCTTTCGCTTCATATAGTTGATTAATCTTCTTTAACTTGCTAAGTGTTGTGTGGGTGAACCTGTGCTAATGTACTGACCCATCCAGGTCTAATACATACTTGTGATTATACCCCTTTCAAACATCCGTAAGTATAAGAAAGTAATTAAGGTAGAAACCTAACCACAGCTTTAAACTCTAAGACCCTTACGTCCCTTGTGCAATGGTTTCCTAACGGGGGTTCAGGTTTCTGTCACTCCGGCAACCCCTACAATTAGTAGCCAAATACACAATGTATTCCCCTAGGCCCATATAGGTGAAGTATCATGTAGTCGACGTTCACATGACACCACTAGAAGTACACCACAACTTAAATAACAATCTATTGAATCTTTCTCAACACAACTCCACTACTAACAACAAGACTTCTCCCATGTCCCCAAGAACAAAACGAACTACTCACAAGACATCATATGGATCATGATAAGAGATGGAATAATGATGTATAACAATCTGAACATAAACAATAATTCAATGGTTCACTCAATAGCATCAACTACGAAGAGTAATCAACACCGGGAAAGTTTCCCCTATGAACTAATGCAAGATTCAACTCAATTGTTACAGCAATATGGAGATGATGATGATGGTGCTGATGGTGATGATGGTGGTGATGATGATGATGATGATCCCGATGAAGTCCAGCTTGATGGTGGTGTTGATGGTGACGATCTCCCCTCTCCAGGAAGGAATTCCCTCGGCAGAAATCTGTCTGCCAGAGAGATCTTTCTCTCTCAGTGTTTTCCGCCCCGCAGAGGCGGCGAAATCTTTCTGTGGTCGCTCCCTGAGTCTTAGGGTTTCGGTAGGATGATAAACGCCAGAGGGAGAGCCAGAGGTGGGCCAGGGCGGCCACACCACCTGCTGGCGCGGCCTAGGGCTGCCCGCGCCAGGGGGTGGTGTGGGCCCCCTATGGCCCATCTCCACTCCGTCTTCTAGCATCCTTAGTCTTCTGGAAAATAGGTGTTTCCGTATATTTTCCTGGATTTTCTGATCTTCACGAATTTTTCCTCCAAACAGCACGTTTTCCATCAGAATCCTGACTGCACCAGTCCATGCTCCAAAAGTCATCAACCATGCAAAAACAGATGAAATAATATAAGTATAACCTCTCAATACAAAATATATCAATGAATAATAGTGAATTAAGACATAGAATAGTGATGCAAAATGGGCGTATCAACATGCCATAACAGTAACATGTCGTAACAGTAAGAGGCCGTAACAGTAATATGCCGTAACAGTACAAGCCATAACAGTAGCAGGATAGAGCAGTAGCAGGAAAGAACAAAAACAACCCATTACAGTAACAGGCAAGAAACTGGAAAATGGTAGAACAGTAACATGCCAAAATAGTAGCGGTCCTCAATAGTAAAGGGCCGCAACTATAAAAGGCCAGAACAGTAATGAACCTAAACAGTAATGACCCGAGAAATTTCCAACGAGGGCAGTAACATGTCGACAAATTTACTAGGCTAGAATAGTAACAGGACAATTGTGGGTCTGAACAGTTAACGGCCGGAACAGTAAAAGGCTAGAACAGTAACGGGCCATCTCAAAGAAGGGCCTTTAGTAGACGGCCCACGATGGGCTGCAATAACAGTGATGGGCTGACCGCATGCCTTAAGTGTACAGGAGCAACTTGGCATAGGCTGCTAATGGGCTGCACAGTGTTGGACCAACATGGACCTTATGTAGGCCGAAACAGAATCGAGCCTGAAAGTTCATAGGCCGCCGCTAGCTGCACTGTTGGGCCCATTTCAAGCAGTGTAGGACAAAACAGTAACATGCCATCTTCTTATTGGGCTCTCCTCGCAGGTCGGCCCAATTAGTATTTAGTAGGCCTTGGCTGCGCCTGGCTTCTGCCATGGTTTCTGTGATCGTAAACAACGGTAACCGGCCGCTAACAGCGGCTGCCATGTAGCAGTTTGCATGACATCAACAGTCAACGCGGCTAGCGAACATATCTACGACGGAACAAGTTTTCGTGGCTGGACGGTGCGATCCGCCACGGTCTAAAAAAACCGTGGTTAATTCATTTGTGACAGGGATTTTACCATGAAGGACATCCATTGCAGAAGACTTTTTGGCCACAAAAAATGGTCCTTCAACCACAAAAATTGTCCGTTGTAAAAGCCAACTTTTCTTGTCCTGTGAACTTTGGTGTTAGGACGGTATGTTCTCTGAAATTCATATGTCGAGAATGTAAATATATATATATGTTCAATGAAAATCATGACTAATTGTTCTATCCTCTGATTTTACTCAGTCAATCCCTTGCGGTGCATGACATGGCTTCATGGACCGTCTCCATAGAAGCATGGAAGAGGTCGCCATGTTTAGTGTCACTTTGATGCATCATAATCATCTCAATAGGAGGTACTAGGTTAGGGTCACCAACGAGGAGGTCCAAACATATTGTAGTGGTCCTAGATGGACAATACTCCTCATCTTGTACGACGACATGCAAGAGGGACGGGAGTTCAAGTTTTCACTCAGTTATCATTATGGCATCATCTATTTCATTTGCATTCCTCCCGACTCTTCTGACGAGGGTGAACTCTAGATAAAGCTAAGTACCAATGTTGAACCAATGTTGCTCCGGAACATGTCTATGTTGTGTCACTAATGTGTACATTTTGTTGTCATTCTGGTATTTCTATGCATATTACTGTGTATACTGTGTATATGCTGGTGTATATAGTGTGTATTTCGAGCAATTTTTTTACTCCTGTTAATAATACCACCAGCAAATAGATGCAGTACCCCCGGTGAGTAGGGGTTCGACTGAGGTAGGGGGCACTATCCCAGGCGAATGATGAGTGCATATTTGCATCATGTTTTACATTATTATTTTGCATTATAGATGTAGGGTCTTGGTATTTTATGGTGCTCGCGTGCACATTTTATGTCAGTTTTCACCAGGATCAGGACAGATGATGGATCTAATGGATACAATTCTTGGAGTAGTTGTATTGTGGAGAAAAGGAGTAAAAAACAACGTAAATCGCTTATTTGGGAAATATTAATAATACCAGAAGAAAACCCGAAGTGAACAAAGGAGACAAAGGAGACAAAGGGTTCAACGACCAACTATACGACCGGAATAAATTTTCCGGCCATATAGTTGGCGTCGCCTCCGCCTCCTCAAATAGTTTCACCCCGTGCAATTGGATCAGGGAGACGACATACAGAACACCCAGAAATCACCGAAACCTCACCTCTGGAAGGCATCTCGAGGGGGAACTCATCCACCAGAGATCCATCTTCACCTTGTGCAGATCTGGGAGGCCAAGGCATCGATCTTCATCATCCACCGCTACATCACCACAATCTCCATCCATCCCATCTACATCTTGTCTAGATCTTGTTGTAATTTCCATACTCGTTGTGGATTTATACAAGTACTATTCATCTATGATAGATTCCATTGTTATTGCCATGATGTTGATTGCCTCCATGTCTGAGTAGATCATTAGTTCTTGGGGAGATGGATAAACCCTAGTATGATATTGAAATAAGATAAAGTCTATTATGATATTCATCGCTCTGACCATGTGTTAGATTTTCTAAATCTTGATGTTGAGAGAAGTCGACCTCTCAATATTTACCTCTCATGGGGACTTGATGGAGGGAACTACTTGTTGGTAGACGGAGGTGTGTTAGCACTTACAGTGAATATAAAGTTGTTGGCACTCCTTACGTGTGAACTTGGGAAACCGAGGAAACTCACGGAACAGTATCCATGCCAGGGGATAGGTCCTACGGGATTACGTCCCTTAATAGCGTAGTAATTCGATTGATGTCGATTGCTGACTATTGTGGTTATGAGGATGATGTGAGCAGAGGTTGCTGCCTATTTGTCCAAATACGGAGTTCCTCCCACACATACATAGTTGATAATGTTCATGATGATAATCTTTATCTTAGATCCTTATAATGCTAGTGGTATATCCGCTACTCCCTGAGAACACTTTTCCCTACTATAGTTCCAATCTCTCTTACATACGCGATACTTACTTTCTGTGTTCAGTTGTTTTACTTTACTTTATTGTTGCTCTTATACCTAAAAACCAAAAACACCCTTTTACACAATACTCGCATTTTATCTTGTTACATAGAACTTTATTTAGCATTTCTATCATAATATTTATTTTAAGAGTTATTAGACTTCAGACTCCTGCTCCCTGTGGGATTGATATCTTTATTTTGAAACTAGCTACAAATGATCTGTGCACTTGCAGTCATCAAGCTATTTTCTGGTGCCGTTGCTGATGAGCTATGTGCTGAAGGTCTTTTAGTTTTTGCTTATTTATTTTTGTCTTGCTAAATTTTGTTTTGAGTTACAGGTTACCACCAACATGATGGAATTTGAGCATATGACTAGTGTCAACCCACTCAACTACTTTGGGAAGCCCTATGATATTTATAAAATAGACAACTCCAATGAGAAGACAAGGGGGTTTGAAATAAATCCTCTACTACTTGGTATTCTACATAAGAACCAATTTACTAGAGCTGAAGAAGATCCTGATCCATACGAGCATATTGCATGTTTAAAAGATATATGTGGCACTTTTCAGTTGACGAGATATACTACTGATGAGGTAAGGGTTAAAAATTTTAATCGGACTTTGACTAGTTCATCTCTCTCATGGTATAGATCTCTACCCCCTGAAGCCACTACTACTTGGGATAATCTAGCCTGTGAATTTCTAGCAAAATATTATCCATTGTCAAAATCTTTTGGAATCAGGCGTCTTATAATGACTTGGAAGAACCGTTCTAATCAAAGATTAGTAAGAGCTTATATCAGATTTAAAGACTTACTACGTCTATGTCCTCATCATGATTTGCCTGAATGGTATTTATTACATATCTTTTATGGTGGTTTAATTGAACCGAATAAAATTAAACTGGACTCTTTCGTGAAAGGAGCCTTTATGAATCTTCCTATAGATAAAGCATGGGCTTTACGTAATAGAATCCACGATCATAGAGTTTCATGGAATTTTGGTCTAGGAAGTGAAGGAGGAGGAGAAATAGAACATGATTGCATTCATGACTTTAATAAAAAGGGCCATGTTAAAGTATTATCTAAAGATCTTTATTTGGATTCAGATATTGTGTTTCAAGTTGTTATAGATTTTACAGAACATATCAAAGCTCCGAAAGAGGATGCGGTCAAGTGTGATCCACCACCCGAAGCTGTGAAGAAAAGAGAAGATAAAGCAACACTGGCCTCCCTAGAACCAATATATGAGATGCATTCCCCTAACACTACACAAACGCATATTTTTGAATATCAACAGGTCAAAGCAGTACAGGAGAAGAAGGAAGAAGAAAGTATGTCAGAAGTCGTGGAACATCTGGAAGAAACCAAAGATGAAGAAGTAACCAAGAAAGCAATTATGGCTATGTACGCACATTGTAACATAGTTGAACTTGATGAAGATCTTCCGTATTGGTTGAAGGTAAAACAAAGGTAAAAGATGTGGGTAAGCCTATTCTTCCGTGCATATTTAAAGAAACCTCGCATTATGGTTTATGCGATCTTGGCATAGAAGTTAATGTTATATCTTATGATTTCTACTTAGAAATAAAAGAAGAAATAAAACTGGCTACAATTGAAAATACTGATACGACGATTATGTTAGCCAATAAAAATCTTAGAATTCCAATGGGAGTAGTTCAAGATGCAACTGTCACAATTGGAAATAAAAACTTTCCTATCGATTTTGTAGTTGTTGATATGCCAGCTGACACTCTTTGCCCAGTTATATTTGGAAGAAACTTTTTGGGTGATATCGGTGCCTATGTTAATTTCAAGAAGGAGATTGTGTCTCTTAAGCTTGGGGGAGCGGAAAATGAATTACACTTTTCCAAATTTAAAGACAGGCCACCACAAATACAAGAAGAAGAGGAAGAGAGAACTATTGAGGAAATGGCGGCACTTTTCTTTAGTAATCAAGAAGAAGAAATAAATTAAGATCCAAATTATGAAGAAATAGTTATGGAGGACAAGTCCCCAGGAGAACTAGAAGATGAATTCGATTCACTTCCCATTGTGGGACCTCCAACTGATGAGGCTTTTGAAGAGCCAGAAAAGAGAGGGGACGAGGAACTACCACCCCTAGAGTTGAAGACTCTACCAGATAATCTTAAATATAGGTTTTTAGATGATAAAAATAAATTTCCTGTTATTATTAGTGCTAAACTTTCAAGAGAAGAAGAAGAACTCGTGAAAATACTTAAGGAGCATCGCAAGGCCTTTGGGTACTCAATGGATGATTTGAAGGGCATTAGTCCCATGATAACCGTCCATCGAATATTCATGGAAGAAGGTGCTAAACCAGTTGCGGAATTTAATAGAAGATTGAAGCCTGAAATGAAGGAAGTTGTGAGAAAAGAAACTGTAGGCTTACTGGACGCAGATATAATCTATCTTGTTAAAGAAAGTGAATGGGTAAGCCCTGTTCATTGTGTCCCAAAGAAGGGCGGTTTTACTATTGTTCCTAATAAAAACAATGAATTGATACCTACTAGAACTATTGTTGGGAATAGGATGTGCATAGACTTTAGGAAATTAAATAAAGAAACTAGGAAGACCACTATCCTTTACCGTTCATATATCAAACTTTAGAAAGGTTAGCAAACCATACTCATTTTTGCTACTTGGACATATACTCTATTTTTTCTCAAATTGCTGTTCTTCCGGATGACCAACTTAAAACAACTTTCATTACTCCTTATGGTTTACATGCTTACCGGCGTATGCCTTTTGGTTTATCTAATGCTCCAGCTACTTTTCAAAGATGCATGCCTGCTATTTTTGCATATTTTATAGAACTGATAATGGAAGTATTTATGGATGACTTTTCTATCTTTGGAACTTTGTTTACTAGTTGCTTGGATAATCTCAAAAGAGTTTTGTAGCATTGTGAAGAAACTAATCTTGTTCTAAACTGGGAGAAGTGCCATTTTATGGTCAAAGAAGGTATAATCCTTGGACACAAGGTATCAGGTAAGGGAATTGAAGTTGATAGAGATAAGGTTGAGGCAATAGAGAGAATGCCACAACCTAGGGATATTAAAGGTATAAGAAGTTTCCTTGGTCATGTGGGTTTTTACAGAAGGTTCATTAGAAATTTCTCTGGAATATCTAAACCTTTGACTAACCTCCTGCAAAAGGGAGTAAGCTTTTATTTTGATGATAAATGTCTTGAAGCCTTTAATAAACTCAAAAATGCTTTATCACGTACTCCTATTATTAAACCACCTATCTAGGATACGACCTTTGACTTAATATGTAAAGCTAGTAATGATGCTGTAGGAGTAACTCTGGGACAACACATTGGTCGCAGATTTAACATTATACATCATGCTATTAGAACTCTAAATGGTGCTCAGAAAAATTACCCTAAGGAAGAAAGGGAACTTTTTGCTGTATTTTTCTCTTGTTATAAATTTTGTTCTTACATAGTTGATGCAAAGGTAAGAGTTCATACGGATCATGATGGGTCAAAAGAACTCCTTGAGAAGAAATATCATAAGCCAAGACTAATCCGTTGGATTCTTTCACTTCAAGAATTTGAGTTGCAGATTATGTAGAGGCAAGAAATAAAGATGTTAGATGAAGTATCCATGTTTTCCCAGCAAGACACCAATCTTGTTGAGAGGAACTTTAGTCCTAGTGATTTTCGTTTATGAAAATTACTCAATGAACAAAGGTCAATTCCTCCAAGAGAGAAAAAGTCTTTGTTGTTGGAGGAACTTTTCATCCCTGAATAAGCAAACGCTAAGTGCAAGGTAAGTGTTCTTATCCAAATAAGTGATTTGTTTTCACAATTTTTATTTTTGAATTTTTTTCCTTTGAATCCCTTGTGTTTTTCTGAAGTTTTTGAGGGTTTTTACCAACTATACAGGCGGAACTATACGACCGGAGAGGAAGCTCCCGCCGTATAGTTGGTCGTTAAACTCTCTATATCATCTTCATGAAAATGTTTTTGATATCTGAGCCTATACGGTTGCAACTATACGACCGGAGCCAAAATTCCAGCCGTATATTTGGTCGTTAAACTCTCAAACACTTTTAGTTTTTGGTGTCTATATCTATACGGTCGCAACTATATGACCGGAGCCAAAATTCTGGCTGTATAGTTGGTCGTTAAACTCTCAGACACTTTTGATTTTTGGTGGATGTACCTATACGGTCGCAACTATACGACCGAAGCCAAAATTCCGGCCATATAGTTGGTCATTAAAATCTGAGACACATTTTCGTTTGTATTTTCGTATTGCCATAAGATTAAAAAAACTTCATTGTCAGTTCCGAGTCGTGATTTAATCGATCTGGACTCGAGATATTTGGAAATATCTGCCCGGAACCAACTATACGGCCGGAGCTATACGGGCCGCGCCCGTACAGTTGGTTGTTGCGTGGAAGGACACTTCCAAATTCTCAATTTCTTTCCCTGTTTCGTTAAGATTCTTTTCTTGGGCGACAATTTGGTGTTTCTCGCGAGTTTGACCGACCTCTGACCCCCCTTATATACTGCCATTGTCTATCTCTAATCGTAATCTACATAAACCAATCTACCTCTTATTAACACATGAGGACTCTCAACCAAGGGATGGAAGCCAAGAAGAAAGGCTCCTATGGAGATCGGGAGCAATAGGGAGCAAGGCAAGGAGATCAAGACCATCCCTATAGAGTTCCTCGACGCCGATCATGGGTGTCGGAAGAGGGATTTGAAGGCCCTAGAGCTGGAGATTGAAGAGTTGGACAAGGAGAAGCCAGGAACACCCAAACACCTTCGATTGATGCGACTTTATCTTGACAAACTTGATGAAGATATCAAGCAGACAACCGAAGCAGGTTTTTCTATGAGTCTCAAGGCGCTACAAACACTTCAGGATAACAATGAGTTCATTAAAGAACAAGTGAAAGTGCTGGATAGGAACAATCTTTTCTACAAGCTGCGTGTTAAAGAATTAGAAGTTGTCAATCAATCCCTCCACCTCAGTCTGGCCCGTGAAGAGAAGATACCGCGTGCCATGGCGCCATAGTGATCTACAATAATCACGGTATCAAATAATCGCAAGGGATTATTTGATCCCACCTGGCTTGATTCCAAGCTTGGGGATATCTTTAAGACCTTGTAATCTATCTTATAAGTTTTACATTAATGTTTTCGCATTAGTTCAAACTAACAATAAAGTTTGCATCGTTATAATTTCCTTCAGGAATAGTCGATCTCTTTAATGAAATTCCAAGTTTATTATTATATATGGAGAAATATTGAGTTTGTGTTTGCTTTATTGATATATGAATGGCCTGAGTATAATTTTACTTGCACTTGATGATAGCAATAGGAGTCTTCCACACCATTAGTATTAATGGGACACATAAAGATAATTTGGTCAATATGTTGTAAGTCTACGGTTGATTTACAAAGAATAACTATCTATACAGTTAAGTTGAAAAAGAAACCTTGACCAAAGGAAAAATGAAAGTGCTATCAAAATAGAGTGAGAACAAGTCGAGGTAGAATCTCCAAGTCATAAGAATGCTTCATATACAATTGGAATTTGATAATTGAGATCGTTAATCTTTGAATTCCCACATGAAGCGGAATGTATGGCTAGCTCCTTTGCACAACACTTAAACAAAAGTGTGAGCATATATAGAAAAGAAAAGAAAAGAAAGAAGAAAAAGAGCGAGTGTGCAAAGAGCAAATAGGCATATACCACTGTATATAGTGTAGTATTACAAAGAGACAGTTTTGAGATTTTGAATCCCAAGTGAATACGTTGATCCTAAAACACTTGGGACTACCTCGCTAACACATTCGGTTGAACCAGATGCTTTTACATTATGTTGAGATTCATCTTTTATGAACTATTGATCACTAAGGTGTGGAAGCCTGCTAATACTATTCAGATGGTTCGAGTAAGGTACTATTCACTTATTTCTATGTATCGTATATGATAAACACATGCTGTAATTGCCTCATTTATTTTATTGACTCAGCTTCATGAATATGAGGATCACATCCATTAAGCTAAACTTGATCGGGACGAGCAAGAGTCTAAGCTTGGGGAAGTTGATGAGTGCATATTTGCATCATGTTTTACATTATTATTTTGCATTGTAGATGTAGGATCTTGGTATTTTACGGTGCTCGGGCGCACATTTTATGTCTGTTTTCACCAGGATCAGGACAGATGATGGATCCAATGGATATAATTCTTGGAGCAGGTGTGTACTTAGGAGAAAACCAGAAGAAAACCAAAAGCGAACAAAGGAGACAGATGGTTCAATGACCAACTATACGATCAAAATAAATTTTCCGACTGTGTAGTTGTGGCCGTATAGTTGGATCCACCTCCGCCTCCTCAAATAGTTTCACCCCGTGCAACTAGATCAGGGAGACGACATACAGAACATCGAGAAATCACCAAAATCTCACCTCCGGAAGGCATCTCGAGGGGGAACTCATCCACCAGAGATCTATCTTCGCCCTGCGCATATCTGGGAGTCCAAGGCATCGATCTTCATCATCCACCACTGCATCACCACCATCTCCATCCATCCCATCTACATCTTGTCTAGATCTTGTTGTAATTTCCGTACTCGTTGTGGATTTATACAAGTACTATTCATCTATGATAGATTCCATTGTTATTGCCATGATGTTGATTGCCTCCATGTCTGGGTAGATCATTAGTTCTTGGGGAGATGGAGAAACCCTAGTATAAGATTGAAATAAGATAAAGTCTATTATGATATTCATCGCTGTGACTATGTGTTAGATTTTCTACATCTTGATGTTGAGAGAAGTCGACCTCTCAATATTTGCCTCTCATAGGGACTTGATAGAGGGAACTACTTGTTGGTAGATGGAGGTGTGTTAGCACTTACAGTGATTATAAAGATGTTGGCACTCCTTACGTATTAACTTGGGAAACCGAGGAAACTCACAGAACACTATTCATGCCATGTGATACGTCCTACGGGATTACGTCCCTTAATAGCACAGTAATTCGATTGATGTCGATTGCTATTGCTGTGGTTATAAGGATGATGTGAGCAATGATTGCTGCCTATTTGTCCAAATACAAAGTTCCGACCACACATACATAGTTGAGAATGTTCATGATGATAATCTTTATCTTAGATCCTTATAATGCTAGTGGTATATCCGCTACTCCTTGGCAACACTTTTCCCTACTGAAGTTCCAATCTCTCTTACATACGCGATACTTACTTTCTGTGTTCAGTTGTTTTACTTTACTTTATTGTTGCTCTTATACCTAAAACCCAAAAACACTCTTTTACACAATACTCGCATTTTATCTTGTTACTTAGAAATTTATTTAGTATTTCTATCGTAATATTTATTTCAAGAGTTATTAGACTTCAGACTCCTGCTCCCTATGGGATCGATATCTTTATTTCGAAATTAGCTACAAACGATCTATGCACTTGCAGCCGTCAGCGAATAGGGAAGGGCGCCCGTGGTGCTACAGTACCTCCGGCGAATAAGTCTGTTCGCTGGCGATAACGAAAATTACCCCCAGCGAATAGTAACAAGTGTCAGCGATGCAGAATTACCATCGGCGAGTCTGTACTCGCCGGTTGTAGGCCATTTGGGTGCGCTGGGGATAAGGTTTTTCCTACTAGTGGCTTGAAACATGTGCATACACAGTAGGCCAATTCTGTGAAGCGGATTTTTAAAAATTTGTCAAAACTCATGTTTATCATTTTTCATGCATGGCATATGGTACACGTAAAAGGATGCTATGAGTAAGTCGTTTTTTATTTTTCTGTACTTTCTTCTATTGTTTTGATAACTGGCTTAACTTCGTCGGCATGCAAATTATGAGAAAGAAGTTGAATCTTTTGAAATCCTCGGTCGTTCTCATATATTGGCTGCATGGTGGTGCGTACCTTGAAATGCCTTTTGTAAAATTTCATGAGCAATGTACCACTTACTTGTAAATTATCTTGACCTAATTTTGATAAGTCATTTAAGCTAGGAAGCTTGAAAACTCTTAAAACTTGGAAATGGTAAGTAAAATAGGCATGCAGTCCACTATGTTAGAAAACATGGGATATGCGACATTGTTAGTCATGTTCGGACTTTCTTGACAGAAAAACATCAGCATTATATCGTCATTATGAATCTGGAAAACATTTTTCCTACTTGGTGGAAACTTCCATGGGAAACATTGCTTGCTATGCTAAGAGGCATCCGTCTACCAAATAAATGTGGGAACGGTGTCATATACTATAATGTTGATATGTCCAGGACCCTTGGTCGTTCGGGTTGAAGCCTAAGAATAATGTTATACATGGTGGGACAATGTTGTGAAGTCACTTTTTCAAAAGTTGTCAAAATCCCATGGTTATCGCGTTCATGGTAGGTAGAACACGTGACATGATAGGACACCATGCGTAAATCTTTTTTTTCTGTTTTTTCATTATTTCATGTGTGATTGTTTTCAAAACAAATTCAAATTTTTTCAGGATGCAAATTCTTATTAAGAAGTTCAACCTGGCAAAACTCATAGCGGCTTCTAATATATTGACTGCCTGATGGGTCCCTCCAAAATATTTTTTTATCTTAGTTAAAAATAAATCTACAATTAACTTATTTCTATTAGTTCAAAAAAATTGACCTATAGCTAGTTTTAATAAATTGGCATAAAGTCATTCAAGTGGGTGGAGTTCGCTGGGAAGCTTGAAGACTCATTAAACTTGGGAATCGTAAGTTAAGCATGGTTCTCTATGTCTTTAAAATGGTCTTGTGGCATTCAGAGACATATTCTTTGGACCTCCTTTATAGAAAAGAACTTACCTGTCATCACTTGGAAATTTGAAAACTATTTTTCTTGATAGTTGGAAATTCCCACCGACAATACTATTTACCACGATAAGATGCACCCATCTACCTGATGTGGGAACAGTATCATAAACTATGATGTCGATAGGGTCATGCACTTGTTGGCCGTTCTGGTCGAAACCCAATAATTATTGTTCATTTACCGTAGGACAATATTGTGAAGCAACCAAAGTATTTTTTCTATTCAAAGCTATCAAATCACATGTTTCACATTTTTCAAGGAAAGTAATAATACACATAAGAGGACACCATGGGAAATTATTTTGTTTTTTCCTTGTTTTATCTGAGTATTTTCAAAATGGGATCGAATTCGTGGCATGCAGATTCTTAGCACGAAGTTAGTTGCATTTTCAGAACCCTCGCGGTGCTTGATGTATAGACATTGTATGTACCTTAAGACGACATTTGGAAAAAATCAAGAGGAATCTATATCGCGCTTAATTGTGTTTCAAATTTGACCTAATATCTTTAAATCAACATAAAGTCATTTAAGTCGGCACAGTTAGCTAGGGAAGCTTGAAATGTGCTAAGACTTCTTGGGAATTGTAAGAAAACATGGTCCACTTTTACTGAAAACTAGGTGGTGGTACTTTTTTGACTAGGGTATGTCCTGAGGGAGCGATATGCTTTAGTTGACATGACCTTGGTTATTTGGCTTGGAATCTGTTCATACATGGTAGGCCAATTCTATGAAGCGGGTTTTTCAAAAGTTGTCAAACTCATTATTATCATTTTTCATGGAAGGTGGTACATGTAAAAGAACGATCTGAATAAGTTTTTTTATTTTTCTTTATTTTCTTCTATTGTTTTCATAACAGGGTCAACTTTGTCGGCACGCAAACTATGAGGAATAAATTGAACTTTCAAAACTCTTAGTCGTTCTCGTATATTGGCTGCATGGTGGTGGGTACCTTGAAAGGCCTTTTGTAAAATTGCAAGAGCAATGTACCACTTGTAGTAGTTCAAATTTACTTGACCTAATTTCGGTAAGTCATTTAAGATATGAAGCTTGAAAACTCTTAAATTTGGGAATGTAAGTAAAACAGTCATGGTCCACACTATGTCATAAAACATGGGCTCTCTGGCATTCGAGTCATGTTCTTCGGACTTTCTTCACAGAAAACATCACCATTATATCATCACTATGAAGATAGAAAATATTTTTTCATACTTGTTGGAAACTCCCACGTGCAACATTGCTTACTATGCCAAGAGGCACCCATCTACCATATGAATGTGGGATCTGTATCAGAATTAAACTATGATGTTTATATGGCCATAACCTTGGTCGTTCGGGTTCAAACCCAAGAATAATGTCATACAGGTGAGACAAGGTTGTGAAGTTTTTTTCATAAGTTTTCAAAATCCCATGGTTACCGCGTTCATGGCAGGTAGTACACGTGACGTGATAGGACGCCATGCGTAAAGCTTTTGTTTTTCTATTTTTTCCTTTATTTGATGCATGATTGTTTCGAAAATAGATTCAAAATTGTCAAGATGCAAATTCTTATGAAGAAGTTCAACCTGTCAAAAATCCTAGTGGTTTGTGATATATTGACTTCCTAATGGGTCCCTCCAAAAGCTTTTTGTTGAACTTAGTTAAAAATAAATCTACATTTAACTTACTTCTACCAGTTCAATTAATTTGACCTATAGCTAGTTTCGATAATTCGGCATATAGTTATTCAAGCGGGCGGAGTTTGCTGGGAAGCTTGAAAATTCATAAAACTTGGGAATCATAAGTTAAGCATGGTCTTCTATATCTTTAAACTGGTTTTGTGGCATTCAGAGCCTTATCCTACGGACTTTCTTTACAAAAAATAACTTACATGTCATCACTTAGAAATTTGAAAACTGTTTTTCACGATAGTTGAAAACTCCCATCGGCGATAATGTTTACCATAAGAAGATGCACCCATCTACCTGATGTGGGAACTGTATTGATAGCTCCAAATTTCAACACTTTTTATCAATGTTTTCCCTTTTGTTTATTGCAGGATTTCACTAAATTTTATCCTTTTCCCTAAAGTTTACATCGCAACTAGCGAAACCTTGGTTTCTTGTAATGGTTTTCTGGCAATGAACATTTTTGGAAGATCTAATAGCATTTATGGGCTAATTACACATGAAGAAACAAATCCCTAATTGGACCCCCTTTCATTAGAGGCATTCTAAGCACATAACGACCACTAGTATGGTCAGGATGCGCCTTTACCGTCCTCCCGTATAACCCGCCTCTAGCTTCATTATATGAATACAAGCAACTTTCGTGAAGGGGAGACGACCATAGCCGCCGCAAACACATCCAGAAGAGGAGAGATCAGATCTGGAGAAGGAGAAGAACACCGTCTCATTCTTCGACAATCCGTAGCCTCTAAACCATTCACTCCACAATCATCCCCATTTATACTTAGATAGAGAGAGATATTGACAGTTGTAAGATTAGGGTTTGATACTTTTATCTACCTTTGTTTGTATTTGGTTCGATCTTCAAACGGTATTATTGCTTGCTATGGTAACCTCGACATGATTTCTATGTACAATACAATTATGCCTTTGATCTATCTTCCTCTCATGTTTGAGTAAATCCCCATAGGCGTGGGAGATGTAGGGGATTGGTAAGATGTGTCGTTCCTCCTTTGTTTCCATCCATTTGTGATTGTTGTAGTGATTATTAAATTGTGAGAATGAATATCTATGTTTTCCTAATGCTTGTTATCCCATTTAAGGGTCTGGGTAACATGATCCAAAGATCTCACAGGTATGAACTAGTATGCTAGCTAATCGGAGACCCCCGAGTGATACATCCGATATCAATGAGGAGGTAGTACTACTCTAGGACAACAAGGAACCATCAAGATTAAAGCCTTGATTTGGTCCGGAGACCTTAATTAATGTGCTAACTATTACTGTGGTAATAGGCAGATGGATCATTGGGACTAGGAAGAATTGGCCATGAGGACTTCTAGTCGGTATATCGGTTGCTTGCCTACTCACTTATAAATGAGAAATATCACAATCACTTATACCATTTTATTCAACTAGCACCTTCACTATTATGATGAACCGTTTCGCTCTATGCCTAACCAGTCATTTGCAGGAACCTCGAACACTTTTCTCACATTTACTTTTATGTTATTTAATTCTCGCTTCTTCCTTTACGTAAGTTTGCTCTATTATTCACTACCCCTTCCACCTTCAATAATTGCAGTCAATTCACCCAAGACACATGACACCTTGAGTGTGACAAAAACACCGCGCAAAGACACTTACCTAGGCTCCTTATTAGGATCGATATAAAAACTGGAATTAATACTTCCACAAAAACATGCTCTGACGAACATGTGCACATGCAAGCCATCAAGTTATTTTCTGGTGTTATTGCGAGGGAGATAAGCGTAAGTGTTGTTTCTTGAACAAAGTGATTATTGACACCATCCACGATCTCCGTTGAAGACAACGGTACCACTTGTTCTGGATAAAACTTATTTACCTCCATATATTGACCGTATTCCAACTAAAAGATGTCTAGAATTTATTGAAATATTTTCTAACTCATGTATTGTAGACGTGAATAGTTTGATTCCTTTGATGGCAGACTTAACCATCACCCAGGGGGGCGAAGAGTCTGAGCTACCATTGGAAGAATATGGGAATCCATCTAGGCACTTAAGAAAAATGCCTAATCTTTGTCCTAATCTTGAAAGATAGGAATTTGAAATATATCCTGAGCTAATTTATATGATGAAATAAATTGCTTTCGCAAGAAAAGAATAGAAAGATCCTAGTGAGCATTTGACGAAGGTCTATGACCTTTGTGCTACTCTTAAACCCGCGAGTCTACCAATAGAGTTTATACTCCTTAAACTTTTTTGCTAGTCTCTGAAATATAATGCTTTTACTTGGTTACAATCATTACCCAATCATACTATAAAAAGCTAGGAAGATTGTATCTGAGAGTTTATGCATAAATATTGCTTGTTTACTAAAATCATGCATATTAAACGCAGCATTATTACAAACTTTCTTCGAGTGACCATAGAAAACTTTTATCAAGCATGGAATAGATTTTATGGAATGATTATGAAAGTCCGAACCCATGGTCTCCATGAGCATTTAGTTATCCAATATTTTTTATAATGGGCTTAATGAAGATACAAAAGAAATGATCGACTTATCTGCAGGAGGAACTATTAGAAACAGTTTAATCCTGTTGAGGATGTTAAACCACGAAAAGGTATGTTTCACATACCGAAAGAACTTATGCCCAAAGTTTAAAAGTCCATGGAAGAAAAAGGAATAGCAGCGGAACTTGTTGAAGAAAATAAAGTAGATATTCTTCAATCTTATGTTATAGAAGATGAAATAAATATTGTGATGCAAAATTTTAAATATCAACAAAATCAGTTCCGTGAGAAGTATTATAAATGTCTAATGACTCAAGAAAATAACATAAAAGAGATAACTAACTTAGTACATGGCACTAGGCATTTGGATAAAAACTTGAGCATGGTTAAAACTCAATGTGATTAGATAGTTGAAACTCAAGCTCTTATTTTAGATCAAGGTAATTTTAATTATAGGGATTTCTATTTTCGTGCCCATGGTTCGTTAATTGTACGCAGTTTTCCCCAGCAGCTTAACTTTTCCCCACTTTTCCCCTCCCTCTATTCTGAAACCCTCGCAGGCGCTCGGACAGAGGGATGCCGTCAGGTCAAAGGTTTGACGGTTACATGCTGACCGGTGGGACCGCATTGGGAGAGGTCCTACCATGGCCATTACATGCTGTCGGGTGGGGCCAGGATACACGTCGGACCAGCCATCCATCTCTCGCTGACTTGTGGGCCCATTTTTCCTAATTGTGTGGCCGGTGCAGCCAATGACAAATGGGGTCGTTCTAGTGGGGCCGTCTAATGGCTCAAAATATATCGAGCTCGTTGGGAACTCCAAGAGGAAGGTATGATGAGCAAAGCAGCAAGTTTTCGCTCAGTTATGAAACCAAGGTTATCGAACCAGTAGGAGCAAGGAAACAACTCCAAGGTGTTGCTAGCAACTTGGAATCCTGCACAACACAACCACAGAACTTTGCCCCAACTTGCAGTGAGGTTGTTAATCTCACTGGTTTTGCTGAAAACAAAAGATTAAACGTATAGTGTGGAAGATAGTAATTTCTTATAGAAAGTAAATAGTAAACGGTAAACAATAGATGGTATATGAATGGTAAAAGAATGGACTGGGGTCCATAGTTCACTAGAGGTGTTTCTCCTTAAGATAGATAACATGTTGAGTGAACAAATTACAGCGGGGCAATTGACAGATTTGAGAAAGCATAACAATGCACATACTAGACATCTTGATTCCTATGAGATTTGATTGGGCATTACAACATTATACATAGATTGTAATCCAAGTGCATCTATGAGTAATAATCCACCTTCAGGTTATCATCCGAACCCCCTCCAGTATTAAGTTACAAGCAACAGGTAATCACATTAAGCAAAGTGTGTAAAGTAATATATACGATTGCCCCATGGACAAAGAATTGTTGTTTTCTCCCTAGTAGCAACAACACATCTACAACCTTAGAGATTCCTGTCACTTCCCTAGATTACTAGAGGCATGAACCCACTATCGAGCATAAATACCCCCTCTTGGAGTTGCAAGCATCTACTTGGCCAAGATAGCTACTAACAATGGAGAGAATGCAAGATCACAAATAACATAGACATGATATAATCAATAATCAATCTGAAATAGTATCTCAATATCCATGGGATCCCCACAAACACAATATGTAAGATTACAAATAGATGATCTTGATCATGAACGGAGCTCACAAGATCTAAACATAATAACACAAAGGAGGAGAACCAACCATCTAGCTACTACATGGACCCATAGTCCAAGGATTAACTACTCACGCGATTGCATGGTGATGAAGAAGGCCTCCAGGGTGATCTCTCCCCTCCGACAGGGTGCCGGGAAGACCTTCGGATCCCTCCCGATCTAGGGATGGAGATGGCGGCAGCTACAAACTCTTTCGTGGATTTCTGATCGGGTCCTTAGGGTTTTCGTCCCGGGAGGCTTTTATAGGCGAAGGGGCAAGGTCGGTGGAGCACTCTGGGGCCCACACCCCCTGGTGGCATGCCCCCTAGGCCGCGCCTCCACCAGTGTGGCTGCCCTGGTGTGCCACTTCGTCTCCCCTTCGGTCTCCGTATTGCTTTGGGTAAAATATTGACTTTGGCTTTTGTTCCATCCAATTCCGAGAATATTTCTTTACTAGCTTTTCTAAAACCAAAAACAGCAGAAAACAGGCAACTGGCACTATGGAATCTTGTTAATAGGTTAGTCCCAGAAAATGTATAAAAATACCTCAAAGTCTAAACAAAACATAAGAAAGTAGATATAAAACAAGCATGGAACATCAAAAATCATAGATACGTTTACGACGTATCAACATCCCCAAGCTTAACTCATGCTCGTCCTCGAGTAGGTAAGTGATAAAAAGAATAATTTTTGAGGTGACATGCACCATCAGAATCTTGATCAAGGTATTTGTAAAGCATTGATAACTGTGATCAAAGTACTCTAAACATAAGCATGAAAGATAGAGTTTTAACACTAAGACATAGCAACTATGTTGTAACATGAAAAGGTACAAACAAAAGATCATGAATAACAATGCATTGAAAGACGTTTGTTTGTTTCACATATAGAAAACATAATAAAGTGGTATTCAACTTGTCCCTCATGGTATAGCAAAACATAACTGCATAGGACACCTTCAAAGTTCATAAGGGTGACTAGATAGAAATAATTTAAGAACAAGCAATATCAAAGTTATGAATCAATCAACAAGTTTTGGGACAATGCACATTAAACTAAGAATGACCACTATGCTCTCTCTCAATAGGTGCATAAAGATAGAAGATGGAGACTCAACATAAAAGTAAAAAGAAAGGCCCTTCACAAAGGGAAGCAGAGATTCAAGTTTCATAAAGAGCTTCCAAAAATTATGGTACTTATTAGCTTTCAGCTCTCATTGCCCCTATCATAAGCATCTTTAGGTGATTAAGGTTAAAGTGACACAAATATGAAGATATGCTTGACAAGTTATAAGTTGAAAATCGCATCCCCGTGCTTACGAGTACCGAACCTCATGCTACTCAACTTCAGTCACAAGTTCTTGTCATTGTAAGTATATGTGTATCATAGAGAACCGCCAACAGGGTACCCCTTGCCCCATGATACAGGAGCTATCCCATATCAAAATGACTAGGCAACAGATAATAAGCATATCATCGATCTTTTATTTGCTATTTGCATAGGTTTTTATTGAGGATGCTTCATAGAATGCTCACTATGGTTATGCTGCAAGCTTCCACCATGATTAGGCATGGCTTAGGCTAGCCGCCCAGGCATTTCTCTAACACACATACAAACTCCATGATCTTACAAGCTCCTCTTTTATTTCACACCACCAGGATCCATAAGCAAAAGATCATGATATCAACTGAATAATAAGTGCAATGTTAAAAGCGTTCCCCATGACAGCATGGTTCTGCTAATTCACAACTTATAAAGTGCAAGCAAATAAGCAACATAGATGGACACAATGGTTCAAGTTTATTAAATTCAAGAAAGTATAGTGTGCCATCAAGTTTGTGAGAGCTTTAATCACCAATTTTCACATAACAAGTTTAATTTGGAAGGTAGATAAAAGCATGAATATACTTGGAATGGTGTAACACACCATGTATAGGAATTTATAGTTGACTCTTTGGAATAACTTGGTTTTCTTGGGGGTTGGATGCATGAGTGGAACTCATACTTGGTACAGGTGGAGGCTAGCAAAAGACTGGGAGCGACCAACTAAGAGAGCAATAATGATCATAATCATGCAAAGAAACAAAACATTATTAATTAAAGCATAAAAATGATATTACAAGTCATAAACTAAACGATCATAGAGGCTAAGGTGACTGGTTCATGGTCTTAACATGGTGTAAGCATGTTCCAAGTCAACCCAAATAAAGCATCAAAGGAGAATACCACAATATTATGCTTTTGTATGCTAAAACAACGCATGATTCTTTTAAGGAACATTAAGCAATCTCAATTGTTTGGAACAATTCATGCTACAGCAATAATCACTAAGCATAAAGTCACAGAAATATCAAACATGATATGATAAAGTCTAGGCCACAGTCTAATCAAACTCCTTTTGTACCACTTATAAGCATGAAACTTCCTACTCTTTTCCAATCACCAATCAACTTATATGAAACCATCATATGAATGTGGGGGTCCAACCAATTTATTTAAGCAAACCAAACAAAATAAAACTAAAAACAAAAAAATACGCTCCAAGAACAACACAATTGTGCATGAAACAATAAAAATGAAGTGTTTGGAAGAAAACCTGAGATTTTTATTGATGAATCGCTTGTACTTCTTGAATATTTCTTGGGGTGCCACGGGTGGCATCCCCAAGCTTGAGCTTTTGTCCATACTTCATCTCATCACATTATTCTTCCCTACACTTGAAAATTTCCTTCATACAAAACTTCACACAATCTTCATTAGCAACATTAGTGTATTCAAGATAATAAGTCTTTAGGTTCAGTTTCCACACAAGTAAAACGTCCATTAAAACACAAGATACTGTAGCAATTCCTTCTAAAAGCTCAAGTGATCAAATAGAACTCAAAGAGAAAGAGATTAAGAGGCAAATGCAAATAATGGCAGAAATCTATCAAAACAGACTAGCAGGTAAAACCCGATTTTTTCGAAGACCTTCTGTTGCTCAAATAGATTAGGGATAAACTAACAAAAGTTAGATAAAAACCTAGGGCATAAGCACAAAAAATTACATCTCAATCCGGAATACAAAGATGTTTCATGATTTTTTACACTAAAGCACAAAAATCTGTTTCACGACAACAACTTTCCCAAGTCTTACTTCTCTCTCATTAGAGGTTATTCTTGGCACAAAAACCACACAAAAAGGATAAGGAGAGGTTATTACTGAAGCAATAACTTCCAATACTCAACAAAAGCAAAACTTACTGAATAAAAATTTGGGTTATCTCCCAATAGTGCTTTTCTTTAACGCCTTTCAGCTAGGCATAGGAGCAAGATTCAAGTATTTTTTAAATGAAGAAGCATTAAGATCAATACTAGAAATATCTTCAACAAGGAATGGTATCTCATCCAAATAAGTTCTAGAGGATCCTCTCTCAATACTCTTGGGTTCACTATTTTCATCAAACGGGTTTTCAGGAACAATCCAATCAAAATTCTTTTCTAAGGCTTTGTGCATTCCTACAAGTTTAAAAGGTATTGGTATTTTAATTTCCTCTCTATTTTTGGGTTTGGTTTTGTCCATATTTTCTTGTGTACCAATAACATCTACACATGAGCCTAGCATATTAAAATGATCGAAAACCTTTCTAGCTTCCTTAACAACATCATAGAATTCTTTAAGCAAAGTTTCTAGAATAAAATCTCTCTTCTCAGTATCCTCAATATCTTTAAGTTTAAGAAACATTATTTGCATCATGGGGTTAAGGTTAACAAACCTAGCCTCCAAGATGTGAACTAAAGAAGCTGCAGCAATTTTGTAATTTAGAGCAAGTTCTACTAAGGATCTATCCTCAATATCCTCATGCTTGCTAACATGATTAAAGAATTCTTCAATATTATCTTTCCCAATTATAGAGCCACTACCTATTGAAAGGTCTTTCAGGCTAAACTTAGGGATCAACATGGTGAGCTAAGAACAAGGTGAAAACTACAGAAAGAACTAATTTTTTGTGTATTAGATAAAAAGAAGCAAACCAGTACAACTATTTTTTTTGTATTTTCAATAAAAAAGAAACAAGCAAACAAAGCAGAAATAAACTAAGCAAAACAAAAAACAAAGTAAAGGGATTGGTTGTGAGAGACTCCCCTTGTGAAGTTGTCCTTAACTCCCCGGCAACGGCGCCAGAAAAAAGGCTTGATGGCTCAAAATATATCGAGCTCATTGGGAACCCCAAGAGGAAGGTATGATGAGCACAACAACAAGTTTTCCCTCAGTTATGAAACCAAGGTTATCAAACTAGTAGGAACAAGGAAACAACTCAAAGGTGTTTCTAGCAACTTGGAATCCTTCACAACACAACCACCGAACTTTGCCCCAACTTACAGTGAGGTTGTCAATCTCACCGGTTTTGCTGAAAACAAAGGATTAAACGTATAGTGTGGAAGATAGCAATTGCTTGCAGAAAGTAAATTGTAAACTATAAATAGTAGATGGTATATCAATGGTAAAAGAATGGACTGGGGTCCATAGTTCACTAGAGGTGTTTCTCCTTAAGATAGATAACATGTTGGGTGAACAAATTACAGTGGGGCAATTGACAGATTTGAGAAAGCATAACAATGCATATACTAGACATCTTGATTCCTATGAGATTTGATTGGGCATTACAACATTATCCATAGACCGTAATCCAACTACATCTATGACTAATAATCCACCTTCAGGTTATCATCCAAACCCCCTATAGTATTAAGTTGCAAGCAACAGATAATTGCATTAAGCAAAGTGTGTAAAGTAAACAATATGATTGCCCCATGGACAAAGGATTGATGTTTTCTCCCTAGTAGCAACAACACATACACAACCTTAGAGATTCCTGTCACTTCCCCAGATTACTAGAGGCATGAACCCACTATCGAGCATATATACTCTCTCTTGGAGTTGCAAGCAACTACTTTGCCAAGATAGCTACTAACAACGGAGAGCATGCAAGATCACAAATAACATAGACATGATAGAATCAATAATCAATCTGAAATAGTATCTCAATATCCATCGGATCCCCGCAAACACAACATGTAAGGTTACAAATAGATGATCTTGATCATGAACGAAGCTCACAAGATCTAAACATGATAACACAAAGGAGGAGAACCAACCATCTAGCTACTACATGGACCTGTAGTCCAAGGATGAACTACTCACGCATCACTTCGGAGGCTTGCATGGTGATGAATAAGTCCTCCAAGGTGATCTCTCCCCTCTGGCAGGGTGCCAGGAAGAGCTTCGGATCCCTCCCGATCTAGGGATGGAGATGACAACGGCTACAGACTCTTTCGTGGATTTCTGATTAGATCCTTAGGGTTTTCGTCATGGGAGGATTTTATAGGCGAAGGGGAAAGGTCGTTGGAGCACCAGGGGGCCCACACCCCTGGTGGCGCGCCCCACTAGGCCGTGCCACCACCAGGTGTGGCCACCCTGGTGCGCTAGTTTGTCTCCCTTTCGGTCTCCGTATTGCTTCGGGTAAAATATTGACTTTGGCTTTTGTTCCATCCAATTCCGAGAATATTTCTTTACTAGCTTTTCTGAATCCAAAAACAACAGAAAATAGGCAACTGGCACTGTGGCATCTTGTTAATAGGTTAGTCCCAAAAAATGTATAAAAATACCTCAAAGTGTGAACAAAACATAAGGAAATAGATATAAAACTAGCATGGAACATCAAAAATCATATATACATTTACGACGTATCACCGTCGAATCCAAATGACCGATGGGGCCATCATGTGGGGCTGGAGGGGGGATTTGCATATGTGCCATGTTTTACTTTGCATCTTGAATATTTGCCATTTTGTGTGTCACTGACATGTGGTGGTCATGTGGCAAATATGCAAATTTCAAAGAAAAAGTTTGGCAGATATGCAAAATTGACAAATATGCAAAAATCTCGGAGCAACTACTCCCCCAAACATTGATAGGTGGGGTCATGTATGACACATGAGGTCATCTCTCTCTCTCATATGCTCCTAGCTCCCAGCCCCGAGCAGCTCCTATCCCACTGGCGGACAGAGCAGCCTTCGTTGGCCCATCGGCGTGTCGCCGGATCAGTCCTACGGTAGCATCGGACGGACTTCCGCATCGCACCTCAACTTTTCAGGCTCTCCTCGCCGTACAAGGTAGGTGAGCCCATCGGGAGAGATAGATCTCTAGGTCGTCCGATCAGGATGTATCCAATGGTGGTTGGCCAAGATCCGTGTGACATATATCTAGACCAATCAGAGCGCGGCCAAACTGAGACATGAGAGAGGGAAAAAATGAGGAAAACTCTAGCGGGAGGGGAAAAGTAAGGAAAAATTTAGCGGGAGGGGAAAACTTAGTAGAGCTAAGGAAAACAAGGTCACTCAGATAAAAAACTGACTAAGGGAAATTCAAGCTTTTGGCATAAAAAATGGAAAATGTGTTATTTGAACAAAATAATCCATATTGGCCGACATTATATTGTTTGAAACTCAAAGATACATAAGGGTTCCAAATTTGGCCTCATTTAGACAAAGTATGTTTTGTGATGGGTTATTTTGGAGGTTGATTTAGTAGAAAGCCATGCATCTTCATAGCTAGTAGCTCATTCCAAGAAGGGTTTAAGAAGTGGTTTAGGGGATAAGTCCATTTCTCTTTATTTCATTTTCCTTTATTATTCATGCTAGGTTGTAGGTAACATAACAAGACTCCATGCGAACGTTGCACTATGTTTTGACTTTTTTTGAATTAAACTAATCCTAAAACATTTTTTTGAATTTAATCACTTAGAAAATAAAAATGTGGCTGATTACAAGTAAATCTAAAATTTCCAATTTCATATGGTAAATCAATCCAAGATACACAAGTGTGCCAAATTTTGGATCAATTGGTCAACGTTTTCTATGGTTTAAGCCATGAACTAGCTAAACCCCATATGTTGACCACATGTCGAGGGCAAAACTGAGCAGTGCTAAGCAACTAGATGGATGACCATAGAAACTTGCAGTAACACATACATTATGGTATTATCCAACATACAAACTTGGGAGTGTCACACTAGTTTGAATTCAATACAAACATTGGCAGTAATTCAAATTCATCATACAAATTCAAATTAATAATTCAAATTCATTTTTTTCTTGCTCCTAGTGTTTTTCGCTGGGTTCACCACCTTGCGTCGGGTGATCCTAGCTGGAATATTCGCGAAGTCCACCATCATCTTCTTCTGTTTGTTCCCTTTGTTCTTTTTCTCTGCATTCAATGAATCAAGTGCTTCAGTATATTGTATAATTGGTTCATACGGTTCAAAATGCATTGGCATCATTTCTTCAATATCCTCTTGTGTAATTCCTTTACTTTTGAACTCTGCTTCCAATGAATAAATTTCTTTATTCTCCTCTCGATCCATTGTTTCGATCTCCTCTCAGTCCATTGGTTCAATCTCCCTTGCATTTGGTTCAATCTCCTCTGCATTTGGTTCAATCTCCTCTTGATCCATTGGTTCAATCTCCCCTGCATTTGGTTCAATCTCCTCTTCATTTGGTTCAATGTCCTCTCGATCCGTTGGTTCAGTCTGCAATGTATCCATTGCTTCATTCTCCTCTCGTTCAAATACTTCATTCTCATTCTCATCTGCATTTGCTGCTCCCGCCTGATCATCCATTCCATAAGCTGGGTCCACTGCATTTTTACAAAGCGTAGGAATATGCACTAGGATCCCACAACATTTGCACTTACATCATCGAGGTGGTGCACCACCCTCTGCAGTAGCTCTCATCCTATTCTTCCTTGGCCTACCTGCTGGTCTAGTAAAAACTAGAGGGTATAGCTTGAAGCCTGGATTCACTTCCATCTATTGGTCTTTTCCCAACAAGGCTGGAACATTCTAAGCATATGCTGCCCTAAATTTGGCAACGGAGAAATACTCTAACACATACTGATCAACTTCACCCTCTTCACCTCCTAGAACACCCATGAAAAACAATGCATGTATGAAGGGTTTCCCATGGAGCTGCCATTGCCTGCAATGGCATGTCCTGTCAACCAAACTCACTGGATACCCCTATTGCCTATCTTTGCTGTCAGTGTACGTTACCTCAGCCTCCATTCCTTTTCTAATGCATTTTATATTCAATTGTTTTACCCTAACATGAAAAGCCTTAATCAAAGATGGGAGGATGAGATGACCAGCATATACGGTTGATGCAATTCTTTGACGCAGATCGATCTTTATCATGATCATCTTCCTAATCTTATCAAATATTTGCCATAGCATAAGCCCTTTCAATGAATTGACTTTTGTATTGAAACTATCTGCAAAGTTACTTGTCACATAGTCTACCTTGCAAATTTCATTGAATTAGCTACTTGACCACACCATTCCATGATGTGCATCCAAGTACTCCTTCATCGTAGGTTTTTTGTTTATACAACACTTCCAAATGATACGGATGCTTCCTCAAACTGCATGTGTATGAATCTGGCCATAGGTTGTCTGTATAAACTTTACCATTGAATTTCTTTGTAAAATTCTGCACTAAGTGTCGCATACATTCCCTATGCTCCACTCTGGGGAATACTGCTTCTACAGCTTTCTCCAAACCTTTGCAAGCGTCCATGTGGATAGTAAGTCCTGGTGGATGACCTATAAGGTCATGAAAATTCTCCAGAAACCAAGTCCAACTTTCCTCTGACTCAATCTCCAAAACTCCAAAAGCAACAGGGAACATCCAATTGTGGCCATCAACTGCTATAGCAGCTACTAGCTATCCTTTAAATCTGCCATGAAGAGCTGTTATATCCACGATCAAATAAGGCCTGCAACCATCTAGAAACCCTTGCCAGCAAGATTTGAAACAAACAAAATCCCTTCTAAATCACTCCTTCTCCATTGTCTTCCCTCTTATTTTGTACTGAAATTTATGCCTATCTATCTGTACAACACTACCTAGACTAGCCATCTCCACTTCAGCTTTGAAGCTATAAAGCAACTGAAAACTTTCATTCCATGGACCATTGATCCTATTAAGAGACATTTCCTTTGCATCATGTAAGGTACTGTAATATTAAACTTTTTAGAAACTTCTTTTATGAGCATGGTTGCACCAAGTGATGGGTTCACTCTCATGCAATCCATGATTGCATCTGCCAACCACCTAGTCTTTGCTAGTTTTGTTTTGTCCATTGGCTATCCTCCTTGAGGTGGACAAGAATGTTCGAACAAGTTACTTTTTATCTGAAACATAATGAAAATGTCAAGTACCGTTAACAAACTCTACACAATGATCTAAAATACACAACTGGTTGTAATACGTGAACCAAATACTGGATGCATGCATCCTCCACCTACACCTCTTGTATGGGCACTTCACTGTGAACCTTGCTGGCTCACTCTTAATAACATCATAATTATTATTGGTGCAGATGCAATATGTTGTAAGGACATTACGATAGTCTCGCATCGTTTCAAATATGGTCCCTTCTGAAATCTTAGGACCATTCCTATCCCACTCAATTACTGTCAAGTCCTCACCATCGTACTCGACTAAAATGAGATTGTCATTGTTCTCCTCATTCTCTTCGTCATCAGTGTCATCAAATCTAGCACCGTGGGCCATTTTCTCCGTATATTGATCCTCTAGTGCATGTTTACTGAACCTATCTACCAATTTCAGAAACATCAACTCATCCTCATGAGTTAATTGGATAAAACTACCACAATTCGGGCTCTAACTACAAGTCAGTACCAACATTGGTAATTTTGGCTAGTCAGTACCAACTTTTGGGACACAGCATTGCGAATCGGACTAATTTATAGCTAAGAGCATTTTGACAGCATCCCTGACGGTTGGGGCCCAGCTGTAAGTGCTGAGTTGGCGGCATGTGTCTAGGAGGATCTGAGGTGGAAGTGGGGCCCACCTATCCTCCATATCTTATGTTATTTTTTATTTTTCCCTCCTATTTTACTATTTACCGCTAGTGGGTCCCACCTGTTAGCCTCCCTATTTTCCCCCACCCACCTTCTTCCTCCAGGGACGGTTCACCCATCCGAGTAAGCAGCGCCGCCTCGAATCCAATCAAAAAACCCAGAGAGGAAATCGCCTTGGACGCTCCGTACAATCCCACCCACTGGTAATGCAGCACGGGAGCAGTGACTACGCCTCCTCCACCCCTGCGGGGGGGCACTACTACCCCCACCAGTACGTGCCGTCGGGCCCTTGGTCGAACCCCTACCCGCCCGCCGCCGCTGATGCCCCGGTTCCCAGTGGATATGCCTCCGCGCTGCCCTACAAGCGTAGGGCGGCAAGCGCCAACACGGTGAGCTGCTACACAGGGAACATACGTGGTGGTGGCTAGAGCTGCAGTCCATGGCGGTGGCCGGAGCAGCAGTCCATGGCGGCATCGGGGAGCATCTGTGGTGGCGGCGAGGAGTGTCCATGGTAGTAGTAGGGAGAGTACGTGGCTGATGGCAGGGAGCATTTGTGGCGGCGAATACGCGTGCGATGGAGACGAACACGTACTGGTGGAGACGAACAATCCCACGTCCCACTGATTTGGTCAACAGGTCGTGTGAAAAAAAATATTTTTAGAGAAAAAGAAAGGATAAAGACAAAGAAAAAATAAAGGATAAAAACGAGCCCACATCCCACCGATTACATGGCAGTGTGGCCGCCATGTATGCTGCCAAGTCATCCTGCAGATGGGCTCCACTAGTCAGGCTACTGTCAAAATGCTCTTAGCGATTCGCAATGCTGGCCCAAAAGTTGGTACTGACTCGCTAAAATTACAAATGTTGGTACTAACTCATAGTTAGAGCCCGAATTGTGGTATTTTTATCCAATTAACTCCATCCTCATCATCTAGTGGAGGTGCTCCCTCATCGGGCTCTACTTCATCCTCCACATCGGCCGCACAAGAGATTTGGCTTACACTCACAGCGCGAATAGATGGTATTGTTGTGGACCTACTGAAATGGATTGTATGGGTACCTAGAGGGGGGGTGAATAGGTGCTACACCAAATTTTAATACTTTCTCAATTTTAGGCTTGACACAAAGGTAAATTCTCTAGATATGCAATTACGACGAATTTCCCTATATGCAAACCTAACTACTAGCGAGTAAAGGCGAGTAAGAGTGAGGAGCGAAGAAACCGTAGTGGAACACGCGGAGACACGAGATTTGTTTTACTATAGTTCCTTTCTTGTTAAGGGAAGTACATCTGTGTTGGAGGGGTGGGTGCTAATAAGACCACCACGCCACAATAGGCCTCACCCTGTTCTCCGGATCTCGCCACCAAAGTCCTGATCCACCTTTCCACTATTGGTACCCTTCGAAGCGGGAACTGATGCCTTTACACAACTGCAGGGCACACTCCACAACCGAATTGGAGGCTCCTATTGTTGGGTCCGCAGCATAGAAAACAAAAATTTTCCTACGGTGTGAACTACACGCCAAGATCTATCTACTAGATACAAAGCAACGGGTGGACATACATCCAACAAGAACTTACCCTCGAAGACAACGAGTTTTGTTAACGAGTAGGAACTCGTGGTTGATGTAGTCGTACACTTGCCGATCTCAAGATCATGAGGAAGTCCAAGCGCCGCAACTCAGCAGCGCATCCGTACTCGCACACACGTTCAAGCCACCGGACAACATCCACCTCCTCGCTCCAGCGATCCAGCGGAAGCAACAACTCCTTCCAGATGAAATGCCACCGGGAACATGTATCTCGCTAATCCGAGACCATGGGGGAATAATTCTAGAGGGGGAGAGAGATCCTTCACAAGGAGGTGTGAGGAAGAAGGAGGAAGAGGGTGGCCTTTTATAGGAGGAGGGGGGTGCCCCTGCTTCATGGCCGGCGCATGGGGGGGATGACTCCTCACCTCCCCCATTCATGTGGTGGTAACCCCTCCACATTAAAATGCCTCTTCACATTCCCCTTTAAAGTCCCTACTTTAAATGCATTGAAATTCTCCAAGTTTAATGCTCTCTCATTTAATAAAACTCTTTTATTAAATTTATTCAGAATTTTGGAGAACATATAACCCCTGCAACATTTCAATATTACATGCAGAACCAATTTCAGCAATTTCACCCGAAACAGTTTCGGTGTCTATTGAAATAATTCCAGCGCTTTGCAATTCTTTCGTCTAAAACATATGTTCTCCAAAATGGTGTCCGGTAACTCTTAAGTGTGTCACCCTACGGTTCGCGAATAATGCAGACATGATTGAGACTCCTCTCAGATCAATAATCAGAAGCGGGACCTGGAGATCCATACTGACTCCTGCATATTCAACGATGACTTTTGTGATCGTGAGAACCTTTAACGCTAGTAACTAAATCCCTTTGTCTCGTGATATATTACATGTCCGAGATTTGATCATCGGTATCTCCATACCTAGTTTGATCTCGTTGCCGACATGCACTCTTTTCTTGTTCCCATGATATAACATTCTAGTGATCACATCACTTGCTTGCAAGCTATCTTAATGTGATATCACCGAAAGGGCCCAGAGTATATCTATCCGTCATCGGGATTAACAAATTACACTCTTGATCCATGAGCCTCAACATAACACCTTAGTAGCACTAAACCCATCTTTATAGTCACCCTGTTACGGTGTGACGTTTGATGTTATCAAGATACTCTTCCGGTGTTAGCAATTAACATGATCTCATGGTCTAAGGATAAAGATTACTTCATATGATGTTATAGCAATATAAACATAATGACTTGATCGTAATGCTATACTTCGGATGAATGTTCATCACATCATTCAACTAATGTTGTGACCTTGTTATTAACAACATCCAATGTCCATGATCAGGAAACCTTGATCATCTTGTTAATCAACAAGCTAGTCTATAAGAGAGGCATAACTAGGAACCCTTTTTGTTTATTAAACACACATGTATTGATGTTTCCGATCAATACAATTATAGCATGCAAAATAAACATTTATCATAAACATGGAATAAGATAATAACCACTTTATTATTGCCTCTCGGGCATATTCCCTTCAGTCTCCCACTTGCACTAGAGTCAATAATCTAGTTTGAAAAACTTTGCGTATTGAACACCTATGTCTTTCTGGTGTTGCATATACGCGATTGCTAGTGGTTAACATAATCTTCGGATCTGGCAGTTTCAGGTCCGTGTGTATTTGCATGTCTTTGCGTCTCTACGCATCACTCATTCTCAAATGAGATGGCATTGTATAAATTTGTTCCTTTGGTGAGACCTTTAGTTCGTTCGGGTTAAAATATGTTGATATTATTGTCACACAATATATCTTCATAGTATCATCCCACTTTGAACCACACCTAGTTTGATAACAAACTATTTAACACAAATGCCCTCCTTTGCTTATAGCAGTTATATACTTAGCCTTTTGTTGTAGTATCCGTCACAATGTCTCAACTTTGGAACTCATCCAAATTCATTATGGAACAACCTTTCCATTACATTGTGTCACCCATAGTCTAAATTGAGATAAATTTAATTTGTATCTTGTGACAAAAATAGTATCAATGTAACACTTTACAATGAACTACCTTTAACTAATTGTCACTTATACATGATATATTCTTAGTTATTCCAAAGCTCATAAGAATATCTTTACTATTGTCCAATGATCATCTTATGAATCATTCTGGTATGTGCTCATAACATTTAGAGCATAGGACATTCTGGATATATACATATCATGGTATAATCAATCAAAATCTTCATGTGATTTTACTCACCAAGTGTTGAAACACTTGAATTTTGATACAATCATGTCCATGCAGCAAGAACCTTTCTTGTTGTTTCCATATTAAACCCTTTCAATATCTTATATATGTATGTCTGGCATAACCATATTAGCGCCTCAATCTATCCATATAGATATTGATGCCAAATATTCCGGTTTTGCCCAAGTCTTTTATCGAAATCTAATTTTAATAAAATTCTTAACTTGTGTTAATACAAGATACATCATTTCCAATCAACAATATGTCCTCTACATAATGTATTAGAAATATGTCTCAGCGCTCCCACTTAATTTCTTGCAAATGCAAGCATCTTCATCATCTCCGATGAATTTAAACTCTTTTAACAGTTTCATCATGGTGAAGATTCCAACTCCGCTATGCTTACTTCAACTATTGAAGTTTTCATGCCCTTTTAGCACCCTTTGAATTAACAAAACCCTTCGGACCATGTCATGTACACGTCCTAGGTAACCGTTCTATTAAAAGAACCTTGTTTTGTTTATTCAACTACCATATACCAAATTATATATAGTGGTTGCTACATTAATCCGTCAAGACTATATATCGCTATGAAAGATCAAATCTTGTCATAGTCAACTCCTTGAACATTGCCGTAAACTTCTTTCCGACATGTCGACTATTTCATAGATGTTAAACATCCATGTCTATTTCTTTATAGATCCAAACACGACCGATAGGCTTCACGCCTTTCCGGAGGGTCTTCCAAGTTCAGAAACTTGATTTCTCGTGTATGGATACTATCACGGATTCTATGACTTCTAGTCATTTTATGGAGTCAGGGCCCATCATCACTTCTTTGCATGTAGTCGGTTCATCATTGTCAAAACAATAACGACTTTCTTATCAAATCACACTATTTGATTCTTACCGACCCACACGGTTCAATATGAACTCTAATCTCCGAGATCACAACCTTTGTAATCACGCGAGCCATGAGCATTGTGGCCGACACGGGGACACTTTCCGGCACTGCGCTACTTAGCACATATAGCTAAGGTTCAACAACCTTATCCAAGTTCTATTGTCCTTCCACTTAACTTTTCGCGAAAAGTTCCTTCTCAAGAAACTTGACGTTCCAAGTAACAATCTCTTTTGTCCTCGGTGTTATGGAGAAATTCCCAAAAAATTATTTGGGATAACCTATAAAGACGTGCTTATCCGACTTTGGTTGTAAACATTTTACTTATGCATAGCATACCAAAATTTAAGAAAAGACAATTCGGGTTTTATCCCAACCATAACTTATATGGTGTCATTTCAACGGATCACGATGGTGCTCTTTTCAGTGTAAAAGCGGTAGTCTCTAAAGCTTCAATCCTTAAAACATAATGGCAGTTTTATAAATGACACCTTTGATCTTAGCATGTCAAACATGGTTTGATTTCATCTCTCGAATATGCCATACTCCTATGGTTTATCGGGAAACACAAATCATGGAACAATTTCTCAAATCTTAGGTGTTTTTGCTAAACATGTAACTCAAATATCTTCCTTTATGATCGAATCATAAACTCTTTATTTTCTTGTTACAATGATTTTCCACTTCATCTTGAAAGTCTTTGAACAACTTTCAAATGTTTCATACTTCTTCCTTATTAAGTAAATATATAGATATATTCACTTAAATTTCTGGAGAAAGCATATGAAGCAAAAAGATCCATCGCATATGGTTACACATAATGGACTATGCACATCAGCATGTACAATTTCCAATAAGCTAGTCATTCGTTCCTCTTTGGCCTATGAACGTAGTTTCAATTATCTCGAGGAAAGTTTCACATGCGTAATTAATTAAAATCAAAGACTCCAAAAATCCATCAACATGGAGTTTCTTCATGTTTTCTTTCCAATATATTTTAAAACAGCGATGTCACTTCATAAGTGATATTTTAATCATTTGTCTTGCGACATTTTAGCAATAGTGTTTATGGATGTGATTTCTCCCACTAGACTTGTAAAAATTCATCCATCCTTTATGGAATACGGTAATTATTTGAACAACCATTGTTCTCGTAATACCGGAACAAAATAACAATTATTAAAACAAATCTTGAAGGCTAGGTTTGACGACAATGAAAAACACAATAACACTTCATTTGTTTTGGATGAATATCATCACTTATTCTCTTGCTAGTTACTTAGGCCATTGTAGTTCATGAATTGCGTTGTCCTGTATGACACTTCATACCAACCAATTCTGTATCCAATACCTCATAACCACATTGTTTAACAAGCAAGGAATACAGCCATAACATGTATATCTTCTATATACCTAAGTTGGACATCTCTAACCTTTTCTTTTCTGCCAAATATTTTATAGATTCTCTTTCAAAAATTCCTTTTCTTTTAAAAGAATCTATCAACATCAATAGTGGTGTCATTCAAATGACACATAGTACAAAGCTTGTATATAGTCAAATACTAATACCTTTGGACTTGCACTTTGAAGTGGATCACTATCATCAAATGTTTGGCATTCTTTCAAAAATCCATTCTTTCAAAAATCCATTTTGAAGTGGATAACAATGCTTAGGTTGATTTAACTGTTCACTTTTAGTTCTGAAGAGATAGTTGTTGATTAGGGGTATTTAAACAAAATATAATTTATTGACAACATGAGGTTTCGTTTGCAGGCATGAATAGGTTTCGTTTGCAGGCATGAATGGAATTTTCTCAAGAGGTTGTTGTACCTCCATCTAATGCAGGTATGGGGAGGTATACCATGAAAGGGGTTTCACATTGTTTGTGATTTTCATGCTATATTGCAAGGTATGTTGCTTTCCAAACAAATTCATGAGTGTAACTCTATATTCACTTTCATGCCGCTCGGTTCATGATAATTATCTAATTGTTTAAGCGTGAGCGGTAGGGAGACTTTTCAGGGCACTTGTGGGAGCGAGGTGGTCTGTGCTATCATTGGATGTGGCCTAGGGACGTGGTCTTTCATCATTGCGTCGCCTCTCGCTGGCATGGAGAGTGGGCTTTGACACGCAATTCTTCCCATTCCTTCTTTAGTCAAAGTCGTGAGGACTTATCCCATCCCCACATCGTATCTTCTCTCCTCACGGCAGCGCCACCCCTATTTATCACCTACACGTGCTTCTCAAGGATGGAGCGGTGACGAGGCTGGAGCGTGAGCAGCAGGGAGGCTTTTCAGGGCACCTGCGGGCGTGAGGCGGTCTGTGCTACCGCGGATATGGGCCTGGGGACGCTATCTTTCATCACTGCGTCGCCTCTTGCTGGCGTAGAGGGTGGGCTTCGACATGCATTTCCTCCCGCTCCTTGTTTGGTCAAAGCCGTGAGGCCTTATCCCATCCCCACATCATCTCTTCTCTTCCCACAGCAGCGTCGCCCCTATTTATCACCTCCACGTGCTTCTCGAGGCTCGAGTGGTGGTGAGGCTGGAGCGACGGGGTTATGCTCGAGGCTGGAGCGACGAGGCTGGAGCGGCGCTAGCTATGCTCGAGGCTAGGAAACGGGGCGGTTAACGCTATCATTGGTCAATCACCCATCGGAGAGGAAACATGTTGCCCCCCCTCGCCCATCGCCGCCATCTCTTCTCTTCCGCATTGTCCCCCACTCCACCCATCCTGCCTCGCCGACGCCCTCCGGTGCTTCATCCCGTCGCAGATGGCGCCCTCCTGGAACTGTCGCCCCGCCCCCATCCACCCTTCCGTGCTTCATCGGACCTCCCTTGCTTCAGTCCCGTCCTAGGGCATACGTCCGCTCCTCCCCGTCCTCTCTCTGTCACTGGTAGATGGGAGCAGCAGCGACACGTCTTGGGGGATGGAGGACCGAACCCGAGCCCCACCTTGCCTTCCCATCTCGCGTTCACCAAGATCTCCTCCAGGACGAGGCCGAGGCGCGCTGGTGAGAGCTTCTTCATACGATTCTGGGGAAGGAGACCGGTGTGCCAGCACGTAGAGGATGCCCAGGTCTGAGCTCCACCAACGAATTCATTTTGTTTCACAACATTTTTTTCATATGTTTTCATGAAACAAAATCTGGATGTTATAGTTCATTCATGATTTTTCTTGATGGTTCATAGAATTTCTCCGTTTGTTGTGTGTTGCTAATCCAAAATCAATACATGATTAAATGTGTACTAATTATCAACTTGCTTCATTAAACTCATTATGATAGGGTGCATTTACATAAAAAAATACACTCTTTTATTTGACTCATATATGTTGTACATTCATCTCCCTTTTACCCTGCGCTTCTTTTGAGGCAATCTGTAGTGCAACCCTACTACTTAGAAGCAACCGAGAATATGGAAGCGTATTGTGTTCTCTCGAACTGAACTTGCATAATTTAGACAGGGATATAACCCTTCATTGATCGCCTACTTTTTTTGCCTTTCCCAAGCTATGATGATGGTTGCCACTTGGTATTAAATTTGTGAGGCATGGGCAGTATTTTTTTGTCATCGATTCAAGGCACCTACTTCAAGCAAATAAACGTTGTAGTGATTAAACCGAATCCTTCCAAGAGACGTAGAAAATTAAATGGCAGGACAAATATTTCTCAGGAATCGGAACTTGAGGAATTGGAGAATGCCCCCAAGTTCAAGGCCAAGCCTCCGAACAAAATGGTTTTAATCACATTCGAAGCTTATACATAACTGTATTATGCTCTGGAGCATCAGTCTGATGAAAATCATGCCTTGCAGATTCTTAAGAGCAAGGGCGATAGTGGTATTTTTGCCCATCCAAAGTCTCACGCAACAATGCCCAAGGAGTTCCATTTCCGTACTGATGACCGCTTGAGTCCTTCTGCAGTTGCGGATCTTTTCGATAAGGTGGGTGCAAATCATACAAGTGCCACCTTTTTTGAAGTATAAACACAAACAGCCTTCTCAGGGATTTTCTTACCTTTTTTAATGTATCGTCTATTTTGCATCTTTCTCTGTACTCTGAATCTTCTTTGTATCATGACAAGAAAGATGTGCTAATCTGACGATACCCAACCCTTTCAATCTACATATAGATGTGTGTGAAATGTGTTTGCACTTAACAACATTAGCATTCTTCCCCATCTTTGGGAAATAAGATTTGTACACACATGTTACAAGAAAGAGGGCATGACAAGGAGAGGCAATTAGAGGCACAACTCTTACAGAAGAAGCTGGAGGAAGAGAAGGCTAATCCCTACCCCTACACCATAGACTATCCAGTGGTATGTGCAAAGTGATATATGCTGAGTATATCCTGGTTTTAGGCCATCTCTTAGCATACTGCTATATTTTCCACTTAGTACCTATTTATTCTCTTTCATAGATCTTCGTGTTCAGGTCGATGGGACACTAGATGCTGAGATGGTCCTTATGTTTTCGGAATAAGTGGTGTTGTTTACCATTGTATTGGATGATAGTCAGGCTGCTTACTTTGGTCAATTATATATTGTGGATTCTTCAGTGGAGGAACATAAAAGAATGGATGTTTTAAGCGATGGCGCTAATGGTAAGAAACATGATGAACCTAGCATTGTGAAAATTATCTTATTGATATGCTTAATTTTTGGAACCCTTTAGTGTAAACTTTTTGGATCGCTCAACCGATGTTACTCTCTCCAACTGCTCCCATGGTTGCCATACAATTAATGTGTGGGAGGGCAGTGAATATAGTAGTAAATATTCTTTGCCTGTTTTTTCAGAGCTTGCTACTCTTATAGTGGAAACTAACTCGGTATTTCTAAAAGATGTTTTCTAAATCCTTAATTCATGGGTTTGCAATATCAGTTGCTCTTTCCATGTGCGGATGAAGGTTTTCATGTTGGCATCAAGTACAAATTTGTTTGTCAGCTGAAGAGGAAAAAAAGTAATATTCATGCTCTTTCTACTCCTGGGGACGAAGTATCAAGTCATATCTGATACAACGGACGAGGGTAACAATGATGGAAAAGTTTTAGGTCTACGTTTTATTTTGCATTCAAGTTTTAACGGTAGTAGGTGTTACATGGTACTTGACGAATAAGATGGAATGATTGTAGGTTCTTAGCATGATGTGATGAGATGTGCTATGCGTGAGCACTGGGATTTACTAAAGATTGGGCATTAATCTTGCTTGATGGAATTCCAGAGACTATGCGAGAGAAACTAATTTTTTGTTTGGGTGGCGTGCCTGGCACTTAAGAAATATTTATCTTTGTGAAAAGAGACCGACGAATTGATATGTCTGTACATTTTCTCACAAAATACCTCTTCACCTTGCAAAATATTAGGGCTGGAGCTGCTGACCTGGACTAAAAGGTAACTAGAAATAAAGTAATGCACACGTTCTAAAAACACAACGAAACTGTATTGGACTTCTCCTGTTTCAGGTTGGCTGAAACTGAATATAGTTATTAGCTTCATTTACGACACTGGGATCTTGGGGTGACATTGTTAAGACACGAAAGGGGCTATGTCGTGCTTTAAGCGTGGGGCACTATTGAGTTCTTATTGCTAAAGCACATTGTGACTAACTATAATGTTCGGGTGCAGGTTGAATCTGACTACATCTTATCAAGGACTTATGTGGTGCAGGTTGAATCTGACTGCATCTTATCAAAGACTTATGTGGTGCAGGTTGAATCTGACTGCATCTTATCAAGGACTTATGTGGGACGACTCTTTCCAGGTTGGCTATCAATGACATTGTCATGGATATCAAGGCCATGGGGGAGTGCTTCCGAGGAATGGTTTTCCAGATGACTCCTAGAGACTCAAATATCCTGGCTCGCAAGCTTTAGCTTAGTACAGTAGTAGTGTGTGCGGTTAGGGTGTTTTGTCTGCTTCAACCTGCGGTTGCTATGTACTCCTTCTGTTCAGAAATATAAGACATTTTAGCTTTGTGAAATAAATGTATCTAGACGCTTTTTATTGTATAGGTTCACTCTGAACCTCTACGAACCTATACACTAAAAGACATCTAGATACATTTGACTCACAAAGGTAAAAACATCTTATATTTCTGAACGGAGGAAATATGATTTTAGTCAAATTGGGTTGCCTAAATAATACAACCCCAGTTCAAAAAAAGAAAAAAAATGGATGGACTGTTGCATGGTTGTTGATTTTGACAGAGGGTGCAAGGCTATGACTTCTCCACTTCAGTATCAGATTAGCATTTAGTATGGGGTACTGGATTGTAGTTATTGGTTAATTAAAACAACTGCATGAAATAATCTAGATTTCAGAAATATGTACAGGTCTGCACTAGCAAAATGCCATATGACAGTACAACTTGAGATAGATACACAAACAATACACCCATATTCATGGTTCAGGCATAAAAGAGACTTTTGTGTTGTGCGTGTGGCACATGCATATACGAATTCTTTTTGGCTTCCCCATGTATGTGCTCATGCGTACGCTCTAGACGCTCATCTCCCCACAAAATGCACGGCTTACCAATCTACCAATTTAGATCTATGAATATCATTAAACAAAACTCTTAAAACCTAAATTTTTTATCTGTGGATAGAAACTCCTGCAATGCTACCACAGTGACTACGTTGTGGCATAACGACATGTAGGTGGCGCAGCGAAGCGCGCGTTTTCATCTAGTTTTACTTACATCTTCTATTCATCTTTATCATGACAGCTTTCATGATCAAGCTACTATAGCCTATAAGGAAGAATGACGAGTATAATTTTAGTTCCCAAAACCTTTTGGGAGATTCGGATGCCTAGCATCTCCATCCTTCACAAATTCTGATACATTATGAGAAAATGTATTTTGCTAAATTATACTCTATCATAATGCAACCAAAAACATTGTTTCAGATATCACAATATCTTTTACATATGATGGTTTCTGAAACAATTTTCAGCTCCAATATAATCTTGATATTAAAACAACTTTTGAATATCAATAATCATGGAGGCAAACATGATACTTTAGATACTAACATTGGAATTCTTACTCTTGATTTAATACTACTTATTAAACTTCATGGAGTAAATAGAGTTTGCTGAAAGTTCGCAATAGGACTTATAAATTTTAAATTGACATTCAAAACAATACGATACCAGTTCGTAAAGTAAATATCCAGAATTCTATAGTTCTATTATCTCCATTAAAACTAAGCATAAGGTAGTGAACAGACGCTAATGACTACAACAAATTATACAAATTCACTTTGATTTAGTTTATGATAAATTGAGTTCGACTAATCCAAATTAGAAATGAACTCCCACTCAAAAACGACATCCCTCGTGCCTTTTTGGTGATTACATGAACCAAATCCACTACACCAAGTCCGATCATCATGTCAGTCGGTGTAGCTTCAAAGGCGAGCATCTATATGGGCATATATCAACTATATGACTCATGCTTAACCTTTCGGTCCGTGTTCTGAGGCCATGTCTGTACATGCTAGGCTCGCCAAGTAAGAACCTTAGTACTCGCGTGTGTAAAACTGTCTTACACCCGTTGTATGAAAAGCGTAGAGTCGAGTACACCCGATCATCACGTGATGTCTCGAAACACGATCCATAGAACGGTGCATACTCAAGGAAGAACACATTTTATCTTGATATCTAAATGAGGGATCATCTTACAATGCTACCAAAAGCGCCAAACTAGCAGTATAAGATGCTAACATCTAATGTGTAAAGTGAGATGATATGGTTCATGCATTTGATTTCTATCATTTGCATCGTGGTATGATCTCTACCATTCCTCTCTGTGTAAGGCCAAGGTCTATTGAACTTACACGTTGAATGTGTTGTAAGAATATCTATCATACATCTACTTACAACAATACCATATCAATACACTAGCCCAACAATGATCTAAACTAGACGCCTCTAATTTATCAATTGCAAGTTTTACGTGGCTTAGGGCTTTCGGAGATAGAACCGTTCTCACCTACAAACATGAACCACAACGAGGATAACCAAGTTATTAGCAACTCGTTGTAAATCAGATATTGACTATAGTATGAGAGATAGACACCCGCCATCCACTTATGCAAAACAAGTTGCATGTCAGTCGTGGAACCGGTCTCATGTACGATGAAATGTAAGGTTGGTCCGAGCCGTTTCATCCCACTATTCCACCAATATCCAAAATACATACAAGATGCAATAACATGATCATCATCGCCCACATATAAACATATGTGTACTACCCATGCAAGACACCTACGCATAGATCAGGCTCTGATACCACTGTTGGGTCCGCAACATAGAAAACAAAAATTTTCCTACGATGTGAACTACACGCGAAGATCTATCTACTAGATACAAAGCAATGGGTGGACATACATCCAATGAGAACTTACCCTCGAAGACAACGAGTTTTGTTAACGAGTAGGAACTCGTGGTTTATGTAGTCGTACACTTGCCGATCTCAAGATCGTGAGGAAGTCCGAGTGCCACAACTCAGCAGCGCATCCGTACTCGCACACACGTTCAAGCCACCGGACAACCTCCACCTCCTCGCTCCAGTGATCCAGCGGAAGCAGCAACTCCTTCCAGACGAAATGCCACCGGGAACATGTATCTCGCTAATCCGAGACCATGAGGGAATTATTCTAGAGGGGGAGAGAGATCCTTCACAAGGAGGTGTGAGGAAGATGAAGGAAATATGCCCTGAGAGGCAATAATAAAGTTGTTATTATGTATTCCTTGTATATGATAGATGTTTATTTTGCATGCTATAATTTTATTGATATGAAACATCAATACATGTGTGTTTAATAAACAAAAAGGGTTCCTAGTTATGCCTCTCTTATAGACTAGCTTGTTGATTAACAAGATGATCAAGGTTTCCTGATCATGGACATTGGATGTTGTTAATAACAAGGTCACAGCATTTGTGAAATGATGTGATGAACATTCATCCGAAGTATAGCATTACGATCAATTCATTATGTTTATATTGCTATAACTTCATACGAAGTAATCTTTATCCTTAGACCATGAGATCATGTTAATTGCTAACACCGGAAGAGTATCTTGATAACATCAAACGTCACACCGTAACAGGGTGACTATAAAGATGGGTTCAGTACTATGAAGGTGTTATGTTGAGGCTCATGGATCAAGAGTGGAATTTGTCAATCCAGATGACGGATAGATATACTCTAGGCCCTCTCGGTGATATCACATTAGGATAGCTTGCAAGCAAGTGATGTGATCACTAGAACGTTATATCATGGGAACAAGAAAAGAGTGCATGTCGGTAACGAGATCAAACTAGGTATGGAGATACCGATGATCGAATCTCGGACATGTAATATATCGAGAGACAAAGGGATTTAGTTACAAGCGTTAAAGGTTCTCACGATCACAGGAGTCATCGTTGAATGTGTAGGAGTCAGTACGGATCTCCAGGTCCTGCTGCTGATTATTGATCGGAGAAGGGTCTCGATCATGTCTGCATAATTCGCGAATCATAGGGTGACACACTTAAGAGTTACTGGACACCATTTTGGAGCACATATGTTTCAGACGAAAGAATTGCAAAGCGCAGGAATTGTTTCAATAGAAACCGGAAATTGTTTCGGGTGAAATTGTAGAAGGTGGTTCTGCATGTGATATTGAAATATTGCAAGGGGCTATATGTGAATGTTTGTTAATTAAAGTAATTAACAAAATTCTGAATAAATTTAATAAAAAGAGTTTTATTAAATGAGAGAGCATTAAATTTGGAGAAATTTAATGCATTTAAAGTGGAGACTTTAAAAGGGAATGTGAAGAGGCATTTTAAAGTGGAGGGGTTACCACCACATGAATGGGGGAGGTGAGGGGTCACCCCCCATGCGCCGGCCATGGAGAGAGGGGGCACCCCCCTCCTCCTATAAAATGCCACCCATTCCCTCCTTCATCCACACCCCCTCTAGAATTATTCCCCCATGGTCTCGGATTAGCGAGATACATGTTCCCGGTGGCATTTTGTCTGGCAGGAGTTGCTTCTTCCGTTGGATCGCTGGAGCGAGGAGGTGGAGTTTGTCCGGTGGCTTGAACGTGTGTGCGAGGACGGATGCGCTGCTGATTTGTGGCGCTCGGACTTCCACATGATCTTGAGATCGGCAAGCGTACGACTACATCAACCACGAGTTCCTACTCGTTAACAAAACTCGTTGTCTTCGAGGGTAAGTTCTCCATGGATGTATGTCCACCCGTTGCTCTGTATCTAGTAGATAGATCTTGGCGTATAGTTCTCATCGTAAGAAAATTTGTTTTCTATGCTGCGGACCCAACAGAAGAAGGAGGAAGAGGGTGGCCTTTTATAGGAGGAGGGGGTGCCCCTCCTTCATGGCCAGCGCATGGGGGTGACTCCTCACCTCCCCCATTCATGTGGTGGTAACCCTCCATATTAAAATGCCTCTTCACATTCCCCTTTAAAGTCCCTACTTTAAATGCATTAAAATTCTCCAAGTTTAATGCTCTCTCATTTAATAAAACTCTTTTATTAAATTTATTCAGAATTTTGTTAATTACTTTAATTAACAAACATTCACATATAGCCCCTTGCAATATTTCAATATCACATGCAGAACCACCTTCTGCAATTTCACCCGAAACAATTTCCGGTTTCTATTGAAACAATTCCTGCGCTTTGCAATTCTTTCGTCTGAAACATATGTGCTCCAAAATGGTGTCCGGTAACTCTTAAGTGTGCCACCCTACGATTCGTGAATAATGCAGACATGATCGAGACCCGTCTCTGATCAATAATCAGCAGCGGGACCTAGAGATCCGTACTGACTCCTACACATTCAAAGATGACTCCTGTGATCGTGAGAACCTTTAACGCTTATAACTAAATCCCTTTGTCTCTCGATATATTACATGTCCGAGATTCGATCATCGGTATCTCCATACCTAGTTTGATCTCGTTACCGACATGCACTCTTTTCTCGTTCCCGTGATATAACATTCTAGTGATCACATCACTTGCTTGCAAGCTATCTTAATGTGATATCACCGAGAGGGCCCAGAGTATATCTATCCGTCATCGGGATTGACAAATTACACTCTTGATCCATGAGCCTCAACATAACACCTTCATAGCACTGAACCCATCTTTATAGTCACCCTGTTACGGTGTGACGTTTGATGTTATGAAGATACTCTTCCGGTGTTAGCAATTAACATGATCTCATGGTCTAAGGATAAAGATTACTTCGTATGATGTTATAGCAATATAAACATAATGACTTGATCGTAATGCTATACTTTGGATGAATGTTCATCACATCATTCAACTAATGGTGTGACCTTGTTATTAACAACATCCAATATCCATGACCAGGAAACCTTGATCATCTTGTTAATCAACAAGCTAGTCTATAAGAGAGGCATAACTAGGAACCCGTTTTGTTTATTAAACACACATGTATTGATGTTTCCAATCAATACAATTATAGCATGCAAAATAAACATTTATCATAAACATGGAATAAGATAATAACCACTTTATTATTGTCTCTCGGGCATATTCCCTTCACCTATAATGACAACAAGCTGCCACAAGAAAAAATATTATCAAACCGAAACACAAGATCTTGATATTAACAAGTAATACTAGATCAAGAAATCTCCAAGTGAATGGAGGGGAGTGATGCGCTTGATTCATGATGTCGATGAATGACGTCACCTCCTTCGATTCCCCAAAGATCGGAGCCTTCAGGTGGTTGAAGTGGGAGATCTTGAATGAGAGCTTTCTCAACAAGCCAGTACTTTTTCGTATGAATCAAGAGTTCTGATAGGAGGGGTGATTGGGGCTTTTATACCCCCTGTCCAAACATGGCTGTTGGAGGAGTCGGGGCCAGATTATCCGGCCTAAGTGATGGCCGGATTATCCGGCCGCGGTAAAATTCTGGCCCAGACTCGGAATTTCCGGGGGAAATTCCGCCCCCCACACAGAAAGTCACGCCGTGGCATCCTTTTAGCAAATATCTCTAGGGGCGGATTATCCGGCCTGGGCAAAAGCTCCGGCCCTGGCCGGACAATCCGAAATAAATTCCACCCCCTCTCTGAGGGACGTGCCTAGCCACACTTTGAAAACCTTCTTAGGGGCGGATTATCCGACCCAGGCAAATACTCCGGCCCTGGCCGGACAATCTGGAAGATTATCCGCCCCCTCATTGAGAGACGCGTGTTGCCTATCTTCGTCGAGGGGGTCAAGCCGGATTATCCGGCCCTTGATAGGGGCGGATTATCCACCCCCCCCTACAACAGGAATTTCAGCTTTTCATGTAAACACTTGTCTGCAGCACTTAGCACACATGAGATAATCCATGGTATTATCACAAAACACTAGAGATCATGAAATGTTCTTTCAATCTCCCCCTTTTTGGTGTTAGATGACAATACTAGGTTTTGCAATATAGCTCTAATATCACAAACACAAATATGAAGTAGACTCCCCCTAAGTGTGTGCATAGTTGAAAAAATTGCATTTGAATACAAATGCACACAAGTAGGTACAAGTCTATTTCATAGGAAAGGAATTTTTATATACATGAAAAGATAGCACACAACCTCATACCATCGTGAGAAAGAAGACCACAATATAATGCAAGAATAGCCAATATGATAACCATTATTGAGGCCTTCCATAGAGAGAGGGATAACCAATAACCAATGAGATAGATGGATCCATACTCACCGCTAGAATCCATAGCATAATTCCAGTGCCACACACCAACATAGTCTCATACAAAATCAAACACGAATAAAAGTTCAACGATAAATGGACACAAGCGAGAATAAGACCGAAATGATAAAGAGCAAATGCTTGCGCCCGACCCATGTAAATCCACGAAGACCTAATAGAACTAATTCTCCCCCTTTGGCATCGAAATGCCAAAAAGGAAGAAGAGTGATGCTAACGCCCCAAGGGATCACTCGCAGTCCTCATCAGCTTCCTCGTCCCCATCCTCATCATCATACTCCTCGGTATCTTCCTCGTCCTCATCAGCTGGTGGAATGGGCTCCCTCGCTGGGGCAGGAAACAAGTTCCGCTCAAGCTCTCCATAGTTGAGTCCAAAAGAATTCCACTGAGAATATGGAGTGGGAGTGATAGGAGCAGGAGGAGTGCCTGACGCCCCAGACACATGGTGGAGAATGAGCTGCTAGGTATGGGCCATCTCGTGGCGCTGCTTGTACACTGCATACTGCCCCTTGTGAGTATCCACCCCCTGCACAAAATGTTCCACTGAAACCAATTCAGCTGCTTCACCTCACGAGCAATAGGAGGCACTGGGGCCTACGAGCACTGGCACGAGCATCCCTCATGAAACCCTCAGGAGCAGAGGATGGATGAGAGGTCTTTCTTGACTTGTTGTAGATCTTCTTCACCTTATGCTCAACATCAAAGTGAAATTCTCCAGCGGGAAGCAAGTGCTTGATGAGCATCATAATGTAAGGAGCATACGGAATGGAGAGCCTATTGAACATGGCATCAGTCAACTCATGATAGATGAATTCCATCACATCTAGCTTGTAATCCACAGACTCATCCTCACTAGAGGCCACCTCAAAGGAAAAAGCAAGCAGCTGAACCAAGTGGCCACGAATACTATCATTATTGCCCCCACTAGGCGTGATGGAGTCACGGAAAATACCAACCAAACTAGCATAAAGAGGGGAGAGGCCATCAAGAGTACCCACAATCCCATTGTTAGCCATGCAAGGAGAAAGAGAAGCATCTTTGTTGGGCTTGAGTTGAGAAATGATACGATGGCCACTAGCACGGTCCCTGCCACGGAACGGATATCCAAGCACCCCAGCAAAGGTCCAAAAATTAGATTGCATCATAGTGCCACGGGTCATCCACTTCATGGTGCGGTTCTCATCACCACAAATTACCAAAGTGGAGAAAAATTGCTTCACCACCTCGGAGTCATAGGAACACTGAAGGGCCATAAGAGTGTGCAGCCCCATCCGCTCAGTCACCTCCATAGCATCAGCAAGTTGAGGCTTCTCCATAGCCTCAACAATATTCATGGGATGCATAGGACGAATATTCAGAGACACATAGACATCTTCATAGATGGACTTTTGGTCAGCACACCAAAAGCGAGAGTCACCAAGCTGTGTATCTTGCTCAGATTCTTCAAAGAGATCACGATGACGAATCGAAGAGTAAGTGACGGGATCCATTTTCTTATAGTTGACCTTTGGTGCCTTCCCCTTTCTCTTGGCCACACCCTTCCTTCCCTTTTCTTTCCTTGCTTGTTCAGCCATACGGTCAACCTCTCTTTTCCTCCTCCTCAATTCAACCTCGTCCACGAGACCACCTTCACCGTCATCCCTGAGATAGAGACCACATGGACGACACTTGTAGGTTTTGGGAACACTAGAACCACCTGTGAAACAAATAAGATGGATAGCACGGGGATGAGCACACACACAAGTCCAGGAGGAAAGAAGAAATAGTAGACAAACAATCCACATCCAAAAATACACGATGCAAAAAATCTAAGGAATTCTGAACCAGAGTTGAGTCTGCCAGGCCGGATAATCCGGCCATGCCAGGAGCGGATAATCCGACAATGGTGAAATTTTTCAGAATCAGCCTAGATTGATTGCAACAACGTAGATCGGGCATAGGCATTGCATGACTACAATTTCTAAATGAAACAAGAACCACAAGGAGACTCCTAGTCCATGTTCCACCAACAAGTAACACATCGACACAAAATATGGGGAGAGAGGGAGTTACCCTCACTCATTGAAGGAAGAACATGGAGAAGGAGGTACCCGGATGCGTGGGAAGAAGATCCGGGGGGGGCGGAGAATCTGGTGGCCGGAACGGCTCCGAGGAGGGCTGAGGCTATGGGCGGTGGCTTGGGAGAGAGAGAGGGGTCGAGGGAGAAGAACTGCTTTGTTGGAGCTCTTCCCCTCGATGCCCAGCCCTTAAAGGACAGAAGCCGCCAGGCCCGGATTATCCAGCCCCCACTTGGGGCAGATAATCCGGCCTGATTTCTGAATTTCTGTTGTACACAGATTTAGGCCCGCGCACCACCAACAAAAAACCTCACAAGGTAAAAAACAGACTTGTGTGCAAGAAAAGATGGCCCGGGGATAGAAAAAGGCTTGGGTTTAGACAACCAAACTGAGATGGTACTACACACCCAAGATTGCAAGAACCAAATCAAATAAAAGACAAAATTGAGTGTGGTTTCCATAAGAACATAAGATAGGCAAGAAAAACCAATAAGATCCACATAGAACCAACTCTTCTTTCAGAAGAGGGCGGTGGCCTAGGCCACCATGTTGGAGTGCATGGTATGACACCGCGAAGATATATCTTGGGTTCATGACCAATACTCATCAATAAGCTCACATATCACAAAATGATATTAAGAGAAATGATTTTCTTACTTTCGGCATTATGGGGGGAGGGTTAGCCCAATAAATTAGGACCACACTCCCCCTATATCCATGCCCACACCTAAACCAAATAAGGAGGAGATATACGAGTGTGTGCATGGGTAATCAAGACAAACTCCTTGAATCAACGATATTGAGCTCATTCCTCAAATAACAAAATCTTGCTTCATCAAGTGGCTTCGTGAAAATATCAGCAAGTTGGTTCTTCGTGCTCACAAAAGATAGATGAATATCACCACTAGTAACATGGTCCCGAATAAAGTGATTCTGAATCTCAATATGCTTTGTACTTGTATGTTGCACCGGATTGTACGCAATTTTGATTGCACTTTCATTATCACATAAAAGAGGCACTTTGTCACAATTGACACCGTATTCCTTTAAAGTTTGCCTCATCCACAATAATTGAGTACATGCACTTGCAACAACCACATATTCAGCCTCGGCGGTGGAGAGAGATATACAATTATGTTTCTTAGAAGACCAACATACCAAAGACCTTCCCAAGAATTGACAAGCTCTAGAAGTTGATTTCCTATCATCCTTGTCACCATCCCAATCTAAATCAGTATAGTCACATAGAGATAAATTGGAACCCTTGGGATACCATAGACCTAAATTAGGGGAATGAACCAAATATCGGAAGATTCTCTTGACCGCCACTAAGTGGCTTTCTTTAGGAGCCGCTTGATACCTTGAACACACCCCTACACTCAACACAATATCGGGTCTAGATGCACAGAGGTAAAGAAGAGAGCCAATCATGGACCGGTATACCTTTTGGTCCACATCTTTACCATTGGGATTAAGTTCAAGATGGCATTTAGTTTGCATCGGCGTGGCGACGCCATTAAGATCCGTCATCTTGAACCTCTTGAGCATGTCTTGGATGTATTTTGCTTGATTTATGAAGGTTCCTTCTCTAAGTTGTTTGATCTCAAATCCTAGAAAGAACCGTAATTCCCCCATCATAGACATCTCAAACCTGTCAGTCATAAGCTTTAAAAATTCATCATTAAAAGCTTTATTAGTAGAGCCAAATATAATGTCGTCTACATATAGTTGGCATACGAAGATATCCCCCTTAACCTTCTTAGTAAAAAGAGTGGGATCGATTTGCCCAACTTCGAAACCACGGTATAGCAAAAGCTCTTTAAGATGCTCATACCACGCACGTGGGGCTTGTTTAAGGCCATAGAGTGCCTTATCGAGTTTGTAGAGATTGTTTGGGAAGTTAGGATCCTCAAATCCTGGGGGTTGCTTTACATATACCAACTCATGTAGAGGACCATTAAGAAAAGCACTCTTAACGTCCATTTTGCTGTAATTTAAAATTATTATGTGCTGCATAAGCAAGAAAGATACGGATGGACTCAAGACGAGCCACTAGAGCATAAGTCTCGCCGAAGTCGATGCCTTTAACTTGGGAATAGCCTTGTGCCATGAGTCTTGCCTTGATCCTTACAACAATGCCATTTTCATCTTGCTTATTCTTGAAAATCCACTTTGTGCCGATAATATTGCGGCAATCATTTGGCTTCTCTACTAAATTCTAGACCTTGTTGCACTCGAAAATATTTAACTCTTCATGCATAGCAGCAAACCAGTCCGGATCTTCAAGAGCTTCAAACACTTTCTTGGGTTCCACCATGGATATGTGAGCTTGATGCTCACCGAAGCTTGCTAGCTCCCTTCTTGTGGACACCCTCCGTCTGAGATCACCTACAACTTTATCAAGAGTGTGACCTCTCAATTCAAGATTCCTTTCTACACGAGCTTTGCTGCGAAGTTCAATCAACTTGTTGTTTCTTGGAGGAATATCTTCATCATTTGAGTCTTTGTTGGAACTATTTGCTTGGCCTTGATCTACAGCTTGATCAGCGAGAATTGGAGATGATGAACCTTGCCCTTGATGTTGATCAGCAGCCATAACAGGAGGCTGCTTCTATTCTGAAGTTTCAGGGCCGGATAATCTGGCCGAGGGAGTGGCCGGATAATCTGTTCTGGGAGTACTTGGTCCTTCTTGGCTGTCTTGGATGCTTATGGCTCGAGTTGGAGAATGGCCGGATAATCCGGTGTGACCCAGGAAATCCGACCTTGGAGTTGCATCAGTTTCTATGTTAACATGTTCAGTCCTGGTAGTCGAGGTAGACTAACCGGATAATCCGGTGTCCACCGGATAATCCGGCCTAGGGCTTCCTGGAGAAGATGGTGGATGATCTTCAGTAGGTGGAGGTGAAGGTGTAGTGGTTCCTCCAGTGAGTGGGGCATGTTGAGCTTGTGCTGATGAGGGCTCTACTTGAGTAGAGAATTGTCCTTCCCGATCCACCACAAGGGGTTCCTCAATGGGGCGGAAAAATCCCATGCCCAATATTCTTATGGAATTTTGGGGTATTTCAACATCTGCATCACAAACATCAACTTGCCCCGCACGGGAGCCATCATTTTCCTCGAACACCACACTACAACATTCAACAATAGTTCTGGAGAGCTTATTGTAGACTCTATAAGTGTGGGATTTGGCACCATAACCAACAAAAATACCTTCTAAAGCCTTAGACTCGAATTTAGATAAACGAACTCCTTTGATGAGAAATAAACACTTACAACCAAATACTTGGAAGTAGGAGATGTTTGGCTTGTTAACGATAAGTACTTCATAAGGTGTCTTGTCCAAGATTTTGCGGAGGTAGAGCCGGTTGGATGAGTGACATGCGGTAGAAATTGCTTCATCCCAGAAATTATATGGTGACTTGAATTCATCCAACATAGATCTTGCCATATCTATTAAAGTCCAGTTATTCCTCTCGGCTACACCATTTTGTTGAGGGGTGTACGCAGCGGAATATTGGTGTCTTATCCCCTCTTCACTTAGGAATTCATTCAGACTGTAGTTCTTGAGCTCGGTGCCGTTGTCGCTTCTAATTGCCAAAATGGGGACACTGTGTTAACGTTGAACCTTGTTGGCAAAATCGATGAGCGCTTGTTGAGTCTCACTCTTCAACTTGAAAAAATAGACCCATGTATATCTTGAATAATCGTCAACGATTATGAGACAATATTTCTTCCCACCGAGGCTTGCATGAGATGGAGGACCAAAGAGGTCCACATGAAGGAGCTCAAAAATCCTCTTTGATGAAATAATATTCTTCCATCGATGGGGAGAGTCATGCATTTTCCCTTCAACGCAAGCCCTGCAAACATGATCTTTGGCAAAGGAAACATTTTCTTTTAGTCCAAGAATGTGGCCACCCTTGTGAAGACTTTGCAAAGTTCTCATATTGATGTGGGCTATACGGTGATGCCATAGCCAGCCCGCGTCGGCCTTTCCGAAAAGACACATCGGTCCTGTAGTGGTTTTCCCCGAAAAGTCCACCACATACAGGTCATTTTCGACATATTGATACGTTGCAAACGTATCTATAATTTTTGATGTTCCATGCTTGTTTTATATCTACTTTGTTATGTTTTGCCCACACTTTGGAGTATTTTTATATATTTTCTGGGACTAACCTATTAACAAGATGCCACAGTGCCAGTTGCCTGTTTTCTGCTGTTTTTGGTTCCAGAAAAGCCATAAAATCAATATTATTGGAATTGGATGGGACAAAAGCCAAAGTCAATATTTCATCGACGGGAACACGGAGCCAGAAGACAAGACAGAGAAGGGCCTCGATAGGGCCACACCCCTGGCCACGCGACCAGTCCAGGCCCGCGCCTGGGGGGTGCAGCCACCTCGGGCACCCCCTCGGCCTCCCCTTTCGCCTATAAGAAGCCTCCGATACAAAAACCCTAAGTACCCGATCAAAATTCCATGAAAGAGTCTATAGCCGCCGTCATCTCCATCCCTAGATTGGGAGGGATCTGAACCTCTTCCCGGCACCCTGCTGAAGGGGAGAGATCACCTAGGAGGCCTTCTTCATCACCATGAATGCCTCCGGTGTGATGCGTGAGTAGTTCATCCCTGGACTACGGGTCCATGTAGTAGCTAGATGGTTGGTTCTCCTCCTTTGTGCTACCATGTTTAGATCTTGTGAGCTCCGATCATGATCAAGATCATCTATTTGTAATCCTGCATGTTGTGTTTGCAGGGATCCGATGGATATTGAGATGCTATTTTAGATTGATTATTGATTCTATCATGTCTTTGTTATTTGTGATATTGCATGCTCTCCGTTGTTAGTAGCTATCTTGGCCGAGTAGATGCTAGCAACTCAAAGAGGGAGTATTTATGCTTGATAGTGGGTTAATGCCTCTAGGAATCTGGGGAAGTGACAGAAATCTCTAAGGTACTAGATGTGCTATTGCTACTAGGGAGAAAACAACAATCCTTTGTTCATAGAACAATCGTATTGTTTACCTTACACACTTTGCTTAATGCAATTATATGGTGCTTGCAACTTAATACTGGAGGGGGTTCAGATGATAACCTGAAGGTGGATTATTAGTCATAGATGCAGTTGGATTACGGTCTATGTATAATGTTGTAATGCCCAATCAAATCTCATAGGAGTCAAGATGATTAGTATATGCATGTATGCTTTCTCGATGTTTGTCTATTGCCCCGCTGTAATTTGTTCACCCAACATGTCATCTATCTTAAGGAGAATTACCTATAGTGAACTATGGACCCCGGTCCATTCTTTTACCATCAATCTACAAATCTATTTACTGTTTTCTGTTTACTTTCTGCAAGCTATTACTATCTTCCACACAATACGTTTAATCCTTTGTTTTCAGCAAAACCGGTGAGATTGACAACCTCACTGTAAGTTGGGGGCTGATGACCCACAAGTATAGGGGGTGTATCGCAGTATTTTCGAGGGAAGTGAAACCCAATTTATTGATTTGACACAAGGGAAGCCAAAGAATAATTATAAGCCTTAACAACTAAGTTGTCAATTAAGATGCACAGGAAACAATCTTGCTCACAGCAGTTTATCAGTAGCAACAATTTTGTAGTAGCAATAGCAAAGTAATAGCAGTAGTAAAAGTAAAGACAGTAGTAACAATTGTAGTAAACAGTAGGATTAAAGCGCGGTAGGTATAGGGATGGATGGACGGGCGTTGCATGGACAAGACAATTCATATAGAAATCAAGACATAGGGCATTTACAGATAAATAAGATAAAGCATCCAAGTACTAGATAATCATAGGCATGTGTTCCATATATAGTCATACATGCTCGCAATGAGAACTTGCATAACATCTTTTGTCCTGCCAGCCCATTTGTAGCGGGGCCTCAAGGAAACTACTGGCAATTAAGGTGCTTCTTTTAATAGAGCACCGGAGCAAAGCATTAACACTCCATGAACACATGTAATCCTCACATCAAAGCCATCCCCTCCGGTTATCCCGATTATTGTCACTTCGAGGCATTTGGTTCCGGACAACAATATGTGTATACAACTTGCAGGTAAGATCACAAACAATACTATCATCATGAATTAATAACATGTTCAGATCTGAAATCATGGCACTCGGGCCCTAGTGACAAGCATTAAGCATAACAAGTTGCAACAAAGTCAAAAAGCACTAATAATAGATACTAGGCACCATGCCCTAACAATCTGATGCCATTACATGAACGATCTCATCCAATCCCTACTATCCCCATAGCCTACAGCAGGGGGTTACACACTCATGGATGGGGGAATCATGGATGGTTGATGGAGAAGCGATGGTGATGATGACGGTGATGATCTCCTCCAATTCCCGTCCTGGCAGGGTGCCAGAACGGAGTTTCTGGTTCTGAATCGTGGAATCTGGTGGTGGCGGCGTAGAGGAACTCTATCTGGAAAAACATCAAACCCCCCTTGTTTTTTTAGGTCAAGAGGCATCTTATAGGCGAAGAGGGAGGCCGAGAGGGTGACCGAGGCAGCCACATCACCCCTAGGCGTGGCCTGGGCTGGCCCGCGCGGCCAGGTGGTGTGGGCCCCTCGTGGCCCTCCTCCGTCTCGTCTTCTGGCTCCGTGAATCTTCTGGTGAAATAGGATTTTTGGCATATTTTTTGGAATTTTTCCTGATAGTTTATTTTCTGCACAAAAACTAGACACCAAGGTAATTCTGCTGAAAACAACGCCAGTCCGTGTTAGTTGTATCCAAATCACACAAGTTTAGAGGATAAACAATAGCAAAAGTGTTCGGGAAAGTAGATATGTTTTGGACGTATCAACTCCCCCCAAGCTTAGCTTATTGCTTGTCCTCAAGCAATTCAATTGAAAACTGAGTGCGATAAAAGAAACTTTCACGGACACATTTGCTTCATAAGATGTATATATTCTCAGCATATGATCAAATACTTAGGCAATTTATAATAAAGAGTATGCAAATAAGTCTACCCAGTGGTTATGCAAGCTATGAAGAGATTCCAACCCATTAATAATAAGCAACATGACACATAAGCATATGGAGGATTGTAGTGCTCATAACAAGATATGATAAAGTGGTATCTGGCTTGCCTTTATGAATGACAAGGCACCTCTAAAGTTTAAGTGAAGACTAGAAATAAAAATATCAAAGATACAAGTGTCAAAGTTATGCCATAATTAACCGTGTTTTGGGACAAGCACATTACACTAAGAATGACAGCTATGCTCTCAGGAAGGTGCTCAAAGAATAAATGGTGACTCAACATAAAAGTGAGAGAACAAGATTTAAAAGTTTGAAAGGCTTCGAAATGCTGAAGGTATGGTACTCATTAGCTTTGAGCTCTCATTGCCCCTATCATAAACATCCTTTTAGGTGATTAAGGTTAGAGTGAACAAATATGAGGATATGCTTCACAAGTTATAAGTTGAAATCTCATACCCCTTACTTAGGAAGACCGAACCTCATGCTACTCAACTTTAGTCATGAGTACGTTCTTGTCATTGTAGGTACATGTGTATCATAGAGAACCGCCAACGGGGTACCCCTTGCCCGATGATACGGAAGCATTCCCATATCAAAATGACAAGGCAAGTAGACAATGAGCATCTCAGCGATCTTTTTATTTGCTATTTGCATAGGTTTTTATTAAGGATGCTTCACAGATTTCTCACTATGGTTATGCTGCAAGTTTCCACCATGATTAGGCAAGGCTTAGGCTAGCGGCCCAGGCGTTTCTCTAACACATATACGAACTCCATGAGCTTAGAAGCTCCCCTTTTATTTCACACCGCCGGGATCCATAAGCAAAAGAACATGATATCAACTAAATAAAGTGCAAGGTTGAAATCGTACCCCATGGTAACATGGTTCTGCTAATTCAAAACTTATAAAGTGCAAGCATATACGCAACATAGGTGGGAATAATGGTTCAAGTTCATTAAGTGCAAGAAAAGTAAAGTGTGCCATCAAGTTTGTGAGAGCTTTACTGACTAATTTTCTCATAACAAGCAAAAAAAATTATTGGAAGAAAACAGAGCATAATGAACATGCAAGGAGTATCAATGATGCTAATAGGTAGATATGGTGGACTCTTTTGGGAAACTTTGGTTTTAGGGAGTTGGATGCACGAGTAAAGCGTATACTCAGCACAAGTGAAGGCTAGCAATAGAAAGGGAGCAACAATTGAGAGAGCAGTAACTGTCATAATCATGCGTGCGACAAAACAAAATAAATAGTGGCATAAAAGTGACACAAGAACTCTGAGGCGAAATAAATCATCGAGGCTCAACTGACCTTTTTTTAGTCATATGCATGCATGAGCATGTGCCAAGTCGATTCAAATAAAATATTCAGAGGAGGATAGCACAATATCATACCAAGTTATGAATAGAACAATTGCAAGCAAACAGTTATATGACATGTTATGAACTATAATGGATTGGAGCTGATCATAGTAGGCAAGAACCACTAAGTATCCATTAAATAACATACACCTTACATGAAAAGACTAAGCATGCTCACAATGATCAGTATATGTACAAAAATGAAAAACAAATAGAGTTCGTTACCAACCTCTTACCACACCTCAAGTTGTCATTAATCTTCATTATTTCCCTTCACTTGTGTGGCTTGAATAATAACATGAAACCAAACTCCACTGAGGACTGCTGAACCCTGCAACGAACTTCACAAAACCAAAGAAGAACATAATTTTTTTTGGTGTTGTTGATTTTTAAAGGCAAGAACGAAAAGAAAGATCAAGCAAAGCGAAATATTTTTTGGGTTTTTTGAATAATTAAGACAAAGCTAAAAGAAAGAGGCAAACCAAGGCAAAAAGACAAAGAAGCAAACAAAGAGAAATAACGAAAATATTTTTGGTCTTTTTGTATTTTGGAAAGCAAAAGTAAAGCAAGAATGAAGACTAAAAAGAAAACAAAACATGGATATACAAAGTACCGACTGAACATGATATGTAGATGAGTGTGATGTCGGTGTACCTCCCCCCAAGCTTAGGCTTTTGGCCTAAGTGGGTATCAACCCCAACGCGGGTAGGAACTCCAAGCTGGCGGGTCATCATAGGAATGATCGTTGTTAGGCCCCTGTGTAGAAGAATAAGCTCCCCAATCATAGGTAGGCTGCCGGTACGAAGACTCCCCCTCATTCGAGGGATGGACCGAATCATTTGTAACCTCCCTTCTAGTATCCCGCTCTTGCTGAGAGAGCTCCCCCCAGATATGTATCGAGCTCTTCCTTAGTGAGTGACCATCCTTCCCTGGTATCAAGGTTAAACAAAACAGGCGCAGACAAAGGAACAACACGCTCAGACTTACCCTTTCTCCAACCAGCTTTGAGGAAGGTTATTTCATAAGATAAATCACTCAAATTAGCCTAAGAAGAAACGAATTTATGTTGTATCATGGAATTAAGGTCAAGACTCTCTATGGGAAACTGTAGGTCTAGATGATGAGGCACTACACCTTGCAACGCTATTAAACAAGAAGAGATGAGGCCTCCACAAATTCCACCTTTCTCGCAGTTAGCAGCAAGATGAAAATCTATCAAGGCACCCAAATTATAAGTCCTATGTCGTTTTAAGTCAGCTGAGATGAAGGCTAGATCATATGAGGATAGTTTATTAGCAGTTTTCCTAGCGAGAACACACTTGGCAATAAAGTAGGCAAAGTATCGAATAGACGGGATATGAATATTACGAATTTTACCACTCTCCTTTGAGAAGCTGCTCCCTTGGAAAATTTCCGCGTACAATTCCATGAGTGGTGTAGGTCGCTCTCTAATCCTTCCACATGAACCCCACTGTGGTACTTTAATAGCTGCACAAAAGTCATCAAAAGGGAGATCGACAACTACATTGTAAATTTTGTAGTGGACCATGGGGTTAGGCAAGGAGTAACTAAACAGGAAATCCTGCACCATAGACATAGTTAGTTTCACATATTGGGTAGGTTCGTCTCCCACAAAATGCTCCAATCCTGCATTAGTAATTAGAGTATGGAAATCTTGAGAAATCCCTGCAGCCCTCATGAATTCGGGGCATGGATAGGCAGAGGGAAAGACTTCCTCCTCATGGTGAACCTTCCTAACTGCAGGCACCCTTAATTCATGTTGGTTGAGTTGGTGTTCATTCATCTTCTTTTCTGAAATTTTTAGACAACCATCATACAAGTGATTGCAAAGTGAATACATAATGAAAGGAACTACTCATAGGGACTTGTAAGCGGCCTAAACATGCATCAAAACAATTTCTCTAAGCATTGAACAAGCTCACAAGCTCACATAACCTGTCACCTACAGTAGAAAAATACTCAAGATATAATCCACTAAACACAAATCTACTTGGACAAGCGGAGGAGTCACATACCGAAGAACAAATGCTCCAAATTTCAGCAGCAAAGATGGGCTGAGCAAGGAGATCGAAAAATCGTGGGCAAGAACAGCAAGAACGCGAGTTTGAGCAATGAACTGGTGTTTTCTCGAGAGAGAGAAAGAAGTGGCAAGTGAGAGAGTAAGTGGAGGGCCAGGGGTGGCCGACACCATGGCCAGGCGCGCCCCTGGGGTGGCCGCGCCACCAGGTGGTGTGCATGCCTGGTCGGCCCCCCTTGGGTCACTCCAGGTCCTTCTATGCCCCTTTTTTCACGTAAAAATGTAATATGAATTTTCTGGAATTTGTCGACACACTTTATTTTTTTGGAAATTTTCAGGTATTGATGAATAATTTCTGGCAGAAAGATGTTTTTTTAGAATGATGCAAATTCAAAACAAAACTAAAACTTCAGAAGTTCTAAGACACTCTAATATGTAAGAAACTAGCAAAAGAAAAGTAGACTAAGTGAAAACAAAAATTGAAATGGATAAAATAAGAGTAAGCAAAGATAATCATGGTGAAAACATTGTTTTATTCATTAAAATCCCTTTGTTAACAAGGTTGATCAGGTCTTGTTACCAAAGCAATTTTATATGAAACAAAACTTTGTATTCCACTAAATGATTATGTTACCTCAACCTTGATAGCAATGGTCCCAATCATAATAGTTTCATATTTTTCTCTTGGTATGGGACAATATATTTCTCCAACTTGGATGCCCTCAATATTTTCGATTGAATTTAAGCCATAATTCCTATCAATCTTCTTGGGGAAATAGACAGTATGCTCCTTGTAATTAACATTAAAAGTTACCTTTCCTTGATTACAATTGATAATAACTCCTGCAGTATTAAGAAAAGGTCTCCCAAGAATAATAAACATATTGTCATCTTCAAGCATTTCAAGCACAACAAAGTCAGTTAATATCAAGCAATTATGGGCCACTTGAACAGGAACATCCTCACATATACCAACAGGAATAGTAGTAGATTTATCAGCCATTTGCAAAGATATATCAGTTGGTATTAATTTCTCCAATTGAAGTATCTTGTAGAGAAAAAAAAGGCATAACACTAACTCCTGCTCCTAAATCACACAAAGCAGTTCTAACATAGTTATTTTTAATAGAACAAGGAATAGTTGGAATCCCTGGGTCTCTAAGTTTCTTTGGAACCTTACCATTAAAGGAATAATTAGCAAGCAAAGTAGAAATTTCCTCGTTAGGGATCTTCCTTTTATTAGAGACAATATCCTTCATATACTTTGAATAAGGTGGTAATTTAAGAGCATCAGTTAAAGGAATTTGCAAAAATAAAGGTTTCATCCACTCGCAAAACTTATTAGTGTTTGTCTTCCTTTAACTTGTGTTTCTTATCAGGGAAAGGCATAGTTTTTTGGACCCAAGGCTCTCTTTCATTACCATGTTTATTAGCAACAAAATATTCCTTAGTGTATTTAGTATTCTTAGTGTGTCTTTTGGGTTCTTTTTCAATTTTTTCTTTATTAGGAGCATCAATTTCCTCATTACCACTTTCAGTTTCAGCATCAGAGACAAATATACTATTAGGATCTTTAGCAGATTCAGAAGACTCTACAATAGTTTTATGTTTCTTTTTCCTTTTCTTTTGAGAAGTACCACTATTTTCAATTTGTTGAGAATCTTGCTCAATTCTTTTAGGATGCCCCTCAGGATATAGAGGATCTTGGGTGGCAGCACCACTTCTAGTTCTAATTTCATAAGCATATTTTTCTTTAGAAGCATTAACTAGCAAATCTTTTTGTACTTTAATAAGCTGGTCAATTTGAGTTTGAACCATTTGGAAATGTTTAACAAGCATTTTAACATCATTAGAGGTTCTTTCCACAATATCCCTTAACTCAATAATAGCTCTAGAGTTTTCCATTAGATGATTTTGCACCCTTTTATTAAAATTATCTTTCTTAACAATAAAAATATCAAATTCTTCCAAGCATTGATCAGGAGGTTTAGAGTAAGGAATATCCCCTTCATCAAAATGTTGGAGAGAGTGTACCTCGATAGTGGATGAGTGGGATATTGGCTTACATAATTCTTCTATAGGAGGTAAATTATTCACGTCTTCAGCTTTAATACCCTTCTCCTTAAGACATTTCTTAGCTTCCTTCATCACTTCATCATTTAGTTCAATAACTCCTCTCTTCTTTGGTGTTGGTGTTGGCTCACGCACAGTTAACTCAGGTGTAGTTGTCTCAGGCGCAGTTGGCTCAGGTGGAGTCTAGTCATCATGATTCTTGCTTATTTTAGCCATTAATTCCTCAACTTCCTTGGGAGTTCTATTCCTGAAAACACAATCAGCACAACTATCCAGGTATGTCCTAGATTCTTTAGTTGGTCCATTATAATATATATCAAGGAGCTCATTTTTAGGTAATGGACATCCAGCCTGTGCATGAAACAAAGCACAAAACCTTGCCCATGATTCATGCAATATCTCTTTTTCTCCTTGTTTAAAATCAAAAAGTTCCTGCAAAATGGCATGTCTAGCACTAGGAGGGAAATATTTCTGAAGGAAGGTAAGAAATCAGGGTTATCAGTAGAGCCAGGAGGTAAATTATTAAACCAAGCCTTAGCTTCTCCTGTCAGTGAAAAAGGAAAAAATTTAGCAACAAAGTAGGTGTGCATCTTAATATCATTAGAAAACAGGCCACTCATGGTAGAAAGCTCAGTCATATGTGCTACAGCACTTCCATTCTTAGTCCCACAAAAAGGTTCTTTCTCAACAATAGTTATGTAAGATAAATCAAGAGAGAAATCATAATCCTTATCTTTAATGTTTATGGGAGATGTAGCAAACTTATCATTAGGGGATAATTTGGGTTTTATAGTATGCCTCTCAAGGAGACTCTTAATAGCACTTTTACCATGAGTATTTTGACATTCTTTAATAAATTCATCATTCATTTCTATATATCCGTCTTCAACATCATAGCTCTCTATAGACTCAGGTGAACTGACAGGTGTAGTAGTGTCTTCATTAGGAGTTTCAGTGTTTCCAGCTATAGTTCTAGCAATCGTAGCATCTAGGAAAGGACCTAATGAACCACTTTTATCAAGCACAGTAGAAGCAGCAACATAAGTATCAGAAGTTTCAGATTCAGCAGTAGTAGCAGTATGTGTAGCATGTGTATGTGGTGGTGTAAGGAGCTTACTCTTCACAGATGGTGAATCAAGAGCAATAGAGGTGTTCAGAACTATACCTCTCCTTGTACCGGATGGTAATATAGGAACCTTTCACATCATGATACTTACCCATGATGAATCGAGGGCAGCGAACAATAGTGATTCCATGTGAACTTGATAAATAAAGCTATGCTCCCCGGCAACGGTGCCAGAAAATAGTCTTGATGACCCACAAGTATAGGGGGTGTATCGCAGTATTTTCGAGGGAAGTGAAACCCAATTTATTGATTCGACACAAGGGGAGCCAAAGAATATTTATAAGCCTTAACAACTGAGTTGTCAATTCAGCTGCACCTAGAAACAATCTTGCTCACTGCAGTTTATTAGTAGCAATAGTTTTGTAGTAGCAATAGCAAAGTAATAGTAGTAGTAAAAGTAAAGACAGTAGTAACAATTGCAGTAAACAGTAGGATTAAAGCGCGGTAGGTATAGGGATGGATGGACGGGCATTGCATGTACAAGACAATTCATATAGCAATCAAGACATAGGGCATTTGCAGATAAATAAGATAAAGCATTCAAGTACTAGAAAATCATAGGCATGTGTTCCATATATAGTGGTGGGTTACCCACTCACGGATCGGGGAATCATGGATGGTTGATGGAGAAGTGATGGTGATGATGATAGCGATGATCTCCTCCAATTCCCCGTCTCGGCAGGGTGCCAGAATGGAGTTTCTGGTTCTGAATCGCGAAATCTAGTGGTGGCGGCGTAGCGGAACTCTATCTGGAAAAACGTCGAACCCCCCTTGGTTTTTAGGTCAAGAGGCATCTTATAGGCGAAGAGGGAGGCCGAGGGGGTGACCGAGGAGGCCACACCACCCCCAGGCGCGACCTGGGCTGGCCCGCGCGGCCAGGTGGTGTGGGCCCCTCGTGGCCCTCCTCCGTCTCGTCTTCTGGCTCCGTGAATCTTCTAGTGAAATAGGATTTTTGGCATATTTTCTGGGATTTTTCTTGATAGTTGATTTTCTGCACAAAAACTACACACCAAGGTAATTCTGCTGAAAACAGTGTCAGTCCGTGTTAGTTGTATCCAAATCACACAAGTTTAGAGGAGAAACAATAGAAAAAGTTTTCGGGAAAGTAGATACGTTTTGGACGTATCAGGGGCAAAGTTCTGTGGTTGTGTTGTGCAGGATTCCAAGATGGAAACAACACCTTGGAGGTGTTTCCTTGCTCCTAGTGGTTCGATAACCTTGGTTTCATAACTGTGGGAAACTTTCTAATGTGCTCATCATACCTTCCTCTTGGGGTTCCCCAACGAGCTCGAGATATCTTGAGCCATCAAGCTCTTTTCTGGCGCCGTTGCCGGGGAGTCAAGGACATCTTCACAAGGGGAGTCCCTCATAACCAATCTCTTTACTTTGTTTTATTTGTTTTGCTTAGTTTATTTTTGCTTTGTTTGCTGGTTTTTTTATCAAAAACACACAAAAAATTAGTTGCACTAGTTTGCTTTCTTTATTAAAAACACACCAAAAATGACTACTCTTGAAAACACTAAGTTGTCTGACTTCACTAGCACCAACAACAATGATTTCATGTGCACACCTATTGCTCCACTTGTTCCCGAAGCTACATTCTTTGACATTAAACCTGCTTTACTCAATCTTGTTATGAGAGAACAATTTTCTGGTATTGGTACTGAAGATGCTGCTGCTCATCTTTATAACTTTCTTGAACTTTGTGAGATGCAAAAACATAGGGATATAGATGGGGATATTATTAAGCTTAAATTGTTTCCTTTCTCTTTGAGAGGAAAAGCTAAAGAATGGTTGCAATCCCTAACTAGAAATAATATTGATTCTTGGACTAAATGCAAAGATGCTTTCATTGGCAAATACTATCGTCCTGCTAAGATTATATCTATGAGAAGTGAAATAATGAAATTTAAACAATCTGATAATGAACTTGTTGCTCAAGCTTGGGAAAGAAAGAAATCTTTGGTAAAGAATTGTCCCACTCATGGACTGACTGCTTGGATGATTATCCAAACCTTTTATGCAGGACTGAATTATTCTTCAAGAAATCTGTTGGATTCTGCTGCTGGAGGTACCTTTATGACCATTACTTTGGGTGCTGCAACAAAGCTTCTGGATAATATGGTGGTTAACTATTCTGAATGGCACACTAAGAGAGCTCCACAAGGTAAGAAGGTAAATTCTATTGAAGAAACCTCCTCGTTGAGTAATAAAATTGATGTTATTATGTCTATGCTTATTAATGGGAAATCCCATATTGATCCAAATCATGTTCCCTTAGCTTCTTTGGTTTCTCAAGAAGAGCAAGTTGATGTGAACTTTATTAGAAATAATAATTTTAGCAACAATGCCTACAGGAATAATTTTGGTAATAATAACTATAGGCCATATCCTCCCAATAATGGCAATGCTTATGGAAATTCCTACAACAATAATAGGAGTGCACCCTATGAACTTGAAGTCATGCTTAAAGATTTTATCAGTAAACAAACTGCTTTCAATAAAACTATTGAGGAAAAACTCTCTAATGCTAAAAGAAATATAGCATCATTGTCTGAAGCACAATCTTCTTTGAATAAAATGGCTGCTAAACCTGAAACTATTGAAAATCCCTTTGCTGCTACTAATGCCATACAAGTTAGAATTGATGAAAATGTTAGACTGTTAGCTGAATTGCATGCTAAGTGGGAAAGAGAATATCAAATTGCTAGAAATATTAGTATTTCTACTATCACTACCACTAATGTTGAAGCTAGTAAACCCAATGGAACCTTTTCTAATAAAAATGCTGAAATTCTTCGAAACATGGGAAACAATAGCTCTACTACTTTAGATGATAATTATGATTTTGATCTTGATGGTTGCAATATCTCAGAAGTAATTATGTTCCTACAAAAGCTTGCTAAAAGTCCTAATGCTAGTGCTATGAATATGGCCTTTACAAAACACATTACTGATGCTCTCATAAAGATTAAAGAAGAAAAGATGAAACATAAAGCTTCTATTCCTATGAAACTAGAAGATGGTTGGGAACCCATCATTAATATGAAAGTGAATGATTTTGATCTCAAAGCTTTATGTGATCTTGATAGTAGTGTTTCTATTATTCCTAGAAGGATTTATGAAATGCTTGATTTGCCACCATTGGAAGATTGTTATTTAAATGTCCCACTTGATGATATTGCTAAAAAGAAACTCATGGGGAGTGTTAATGATGTTGTTATTATGGTTAACAATGCCTATGTCCCTGTTGATTTCTATGTTTTGTATGTTGAATGCAATGCTTCTTGTCCTATTATTTTGGGAAGACCTTTTCTTAGAACTGTTGGTGCTATTATTGATATGAAAGAAGGCACCATTAAATATCAATTTCCACTCAAGAAAGGTATAGAACACTTCCCTAAGAAGAGAGAAAAGATTCCTTTTGCCTCTCCTATTAAAACAAAAATTTCTCTTAATGCTTCTTCATTTGAGAATACTTGATTCTTTTCTTGCTTCTTATGCCTAGCTCAAAGGCGTTAAAGAAAAGCACTTATTTGGAGATAACCCAAAAGTTTTAGTTGAGTCTTGGAAGTTATTACCTCTGTAATAACCGCTCCTTATCGTTGTTGTGTGGTTTTTGTGCCAAGAGTAACCTCTAATGAGAGAGAAGTAATGCTTGGGAAAGTTGCTGTCCCAAAACAGATTTTTGTGCTTCGCTGTAAACATTCGTGACAAATCTGTGTATGTCGGTTTGAGCTGTAATTTTTGGTGCTTTTGACCCAGGTTGTTATCCAACTTTCGTTAGTTCAACACTTTTCAATTTGAGCAACAGAAGGTCTTCGAAAAAATTGGTTTTTACCTGCTGGTCTGTTTTGACAGATTTTTTCCATTATTTGCATTTGCCTCTTAATCTCTTTCTCTTTGAGTTCTCTTTGATCCTTTGAACTTTTTAAAGGAAGTGCTACAGTATCTTGTGTTTTAATGGAAGTTTTACTTGTGTTGAGACTGAACCAAAAGACTTATTATCTTGAGTACACTAATGTTGCTAATGAAGATTGTGTGAAGTTTTGTATGAAGGAAATTTTTTAAGTGTAGGGAAGAGTAATGTGATAAGATGAAGTATGGACAAAATCTCAAGCTTGGGGATGCCACCCGTGTCATCCCAAGAAATATCCAAGAAGTACAAGCATCAAAGCTTGGGGATGCCCAAGGCATCCCCTTCTTCATCAATAAAAATCTCAAGTTTCTTCCAAACACTTCATTTTTATTGTTTCATGCACAGTTGTGCTATTCTTGGAGCGTCTTCATTTTTGTTTTTGGTTTTAGTTTGCTTAGTTTGCTTGAATAAATTGGTTGGACCCCCTCATTTATACATTAGTTTTCAAATAAGTTGGTTTGGATTGGAAAAGAGTAGGAAAAGTTCATGCTTAAGTGGTAAAAAGGAGCTTGTTTTTGACTGTGGCATATGCTTTGTCATGTCATGATTGATATTGTTTTGGCTTTATGCTTAGTGATTTTTGTTGTAGCATGACATGTTATAAACAATTGAGATTGCTTAATGTGCCTTGAAAGAATCATGTGTTGTTTTAGCATATTAAAGCATAGTATTGTGGTATTCTCCTTTATGCTTTATTTGGGTTGAATTGGCGCATGCTCACACCATGTTAAGAGTATACCAAGTCACCATAGCCTCTATGATCATTTAGTTTTTGACTTGTAATATCACTTTATGCTTTAATTAATGATGTTTTGTCGCTTTGCATGATTATGGCCGTTGTTGCTGTCTTAGTTGGTCGCTCCTAGTCTTTTGCTAGCCTCCATACCAAGTATGAATTCCACTCATGCATCCAACTCCAAATAAAACCAAGTTATTCCAAAGAGTCCACAATACCTACCTATTAGCATTTGCTATTCCAAGTATATTCATGTTTTTATCTACCTTCCGAATTAAACTTGTTATGTGAAAATTAGTGATTAAAGCACTCACGAACTTGATGGCACACTTTACTTTTCTTTCCCTAATAAACTTGAACCATTGTGTCATATATGTTGTATATGCTTGCACTTATACGTTGGGATTAGCAGAACCATACTGTCATGGGGAACGCTTTTAACATTGCACTTGTACATTATACCCAGTTGATATCATGCTCTTTTGTTTATGGATGTTGTTAGTGTGAAATGAAAGGGGAGCTTGTAAAGTCCATGGAGTTATGTATGTGTGTTAGACAAACTCCTGAGCGGCTGGTCTAATCCATGCCTAAACATGGTGGAAACCTACAACGTAACCATAATGAGCAATCTATGAAGCATTCTTCTTATAAAAAAAGAGATAGAGATTAATAAAAAAGGAAAAAAAGATGAGAAAAGAGGAAAGAGAGAAAAAATCACCATTTTCCCATGGTAAATAAGATGCTGAGATGCTTATTGTCTGCTTTCCTTGTCATTTTGATATGGGGATTCTTCCGTATCATCGGGCAAGGGGTACCCCATTGGCGGTTCTCTATGATACACATGTACTTACTATGACAAGAACTTACCGGTAACTAAACTTGATTTGCATGAGGAACGACCCTCATATTCAAGGGACATGAGATTACCAACTTATACTTTGTCAAGCATATACTCCATAGTTTGTTCACTTTAACCTTAATCACTTCAAGATGCTTATGATAGGGGCAATGAGAGCTGAAAGCTAATAAGTATCATAAGTTTTGGAAGCTCTTTATGAGACTTGAATCCCTGCTTCCTTCTATGAAGGACTTTCTTTTACCTTTATGCTGAGTCTCCATCTTCTATCTTTATGCACCGATTGAGAGATCATAGTGGCCATTCTTAGTTTAATGTGCATTGTCCCAAGACTTGTTGAATGATTCATAACTTTGATATTGCGTGTTCCTAAACTATTTGACTCTAGTCACCCTTATGAACTTTGAAGGTGTCCTATGCATTTATGTTTTGCTACACTATGAGGGACAAGTTGAATACAAAACAAACGCCTTGCAAAGCATTGTTATTCATGAATCTTTTGTTTGTACCTTTTCATGTTATGACATAGTTGCTATCTCTTATTCTTAGAACTATATCTTTCATGCTATGTTAACGTACTATGATCCCAGCTATCAATGTTTTATAAATGCCTTGATTAAGATTATGATGGTGTATGTCACCTTAAAAATTATTCTTTTCTTTTTATCACTTACCTACTTGAGGACGAGCAGGAGTTAAGCTTGGGGATGTTGATACGTTGCAAACGTATCTATATTTTTTGATGTTCCATGCTTGTTTTATATCTACTTTCTTATGTTTTATCCACACTTTGGAGTATTTTTTATACATTTTATGGGACTAACCTATTAAAAAGATGCCACAGTGCCAGTTGCCTGTTTTCTGCTGATTTTGGTTCCAGAAAAGCCAGAAAATGAATATTCTCGAAAATTGGACGGGACAAAAGCCAAAGTCAATATTTCACCGAGGGGAACACGGAGCCAAAAGACGAGACGGAGAAGGGCCTCGAGGGGGCCACACACCCTGGCCGCGCGGCCAGGCCCGGCCCGCGCCTGGGGGTGCAGCCGCCTCAGTCACCCCCTCAGCCTCCCCTTTCGCCTATAAGAAGCCTCCGATACAGAAACCTAAGTATCCGATCAAAATTCCACGAAAGAGTTTGGAGCCGCCGTCATCTCCATCCCTAGATCAGGAGGGATCTGAAGCTCTTCCCGGCACCCTGCCGGAGGGGAGAGATCACCATGGAGGCCTTCTTCATCACCATGACTGCCTCTGGTGTGATGCGTGAGTAGTTCATCCCTGGACTACGGGTCCATGTAGTTGCTAGATGGTTGGTTCTCCTCCTTTGTGCTACCATATTTAGATCTTGTGAGCTCCGTTCATGATCAAGATCATCTATTTGTAATCCTACATGTTGTGTTTGTGGGGATCCGATAGATATTGAGATGCTATTTCAGATTGATTATTTATTATATCATGTCTTTGTTATTTGTGATCTTGCATGCTCTCCGTTGTTAGTAGCTATCTTGGCCGAGTAGATGCTAGCAACTCAAAGAGGGAGTATTTATGCTTGATAGTGGGTTAATGCCTCTAGGAATCTAGGGAAGTGACAGAAATCTCTAAGGTACTAGATGTGCTATTGCTACTAGGGAGTAAACAACAATCCTTTGTTCATAGAACAATCGTATTGTTTACTTTACACACTTTGCTTAATGCAATTATATGGTGCTTGCAACTTAATACTGGAGGGGGTTTAGATGATAACCTGAAGGTGGATTATTAGTCATAGATGCAGTTGGATTACGGTCTATGTATAATGTTGTAATGCCCAATCAAATCTCATAGGAGTCAAGATGATTAGTATATGCATGTATGCTTTCTCGATGTTTGTCAATTGCCCCACTTTAATTTGTTCACCCAACATGTCATCTATCTTAAGGAGAATCACCTCTAGTGAACTATGGACCCCGGTCCATTCTTTTACCATCAATCTACAAAGCTATTTACTGTTTTCTATTTACTTTCTGCAAGCTATTACTATCTTCCACACAATATGTTTAATCCTTTGTTTTCAGCAAAACCGGTGATATTGACAACCTCATTGTAAGTTGGGGGCAAAGTTCTATGGTTGTGTTGTGCAGGATTCCATGTTGGAAACAACACGTTGGAGGTGTTTCCTTGCTCCTACTGGTTCGATAACCTTGGTTTCATAACTGAGGGAAACTTGTTGTTGTGCTCATCATACCTTCCTCTTGGGGCTCCCCAGTGAGCTCGAGATATCTTGAGCCATCACATATCCAATGAAAGCGACCTTTAGAGACTTGCTCCACAAGAGTACCACCAAATCACCATCAATAAAACTGCAAAGCGACCTTTAGAGACTTGCTCCACAAGAGTACCACCAAAGCACATCTTACCAAGGGCACGAACAGAAAATAAATTATAATCGAGGGTCTCAACAAGAATGATGTCCATGAGAGAGATATCATGGGCAACCACAACCTTGCAAAGACCCAATACCTCAGATTTTGACTTGTCACCATAGGAGACGGTAATGTGATCATGGTTTGGCCGCATCTCCGAGATGATCTCCTTTCTTCTGGTCATATGACTCGTGCACCCACTATCGAGTACCCATTTGGACCCACCGGAAGCATATCCCTGCAAGAAAATTACTTCTTTGTTTTAGGTACCCATTTTTCAATGGGTCCTCTCATGTTAGTAATAAGGGTCTTGGGAACCCAAATAGACCAAGAAATGTACTAATCAAATGGACCATCATAGCTAGCATAGACATAACCATACTAATCACAAAATAATTCATAATTAGGATTATTAGACCCTGCAAAACCAATGTAATTAGTCGTATCATTTGTGACGGTGTTTGTCTTTTCTTGAGCAGTTTTGCTTTTCTTCTTCTTATTGTTCTTCTTCTTCTTGGTCTTGGGAACATAGCCAAGTCCCTCTTTTCCATTTCTTCTCATTTGCTTACTAATAATCTCATCTAGGACTTCCTTACCTTTGGGTTGGGATCCCTTGACAAGTTCTTGTTTCAATCTAGCATTTTCTTCAATAACCTCTCCATGTCCACAAGATGGTGTGGAGGTGCTAGGCATATCATACTTGTTCAATTGAGTTTGGAGGTGATCATGAGACTCATTTAGAGTAGAGTGTTCACTCTCCAATGCCTTGTAGGCAATGTCAAGTTTCTCTAATTCCTCACAGAGTCTAGCATGAGCAGCCCCAAAGTCAATCTTCTCCTTCCTTAATTTCTTTACCTTAGCAAGAGCATTGCCACGTTCCTTTATGAGCTGGGCAACAACCTCTTCATGAGACTCCTCAATTGACTCAAGCTTCTCCTCTAGAGAGACTCGAGCCTCTTCTTCTTCTAGAGGATTCTTCAAAGAGGCCACCTCCATGGCATCTTCTCTTTCAATTCTCCCCTTTTCTTCGAGGAGTTCTTCGGAGTGAGAAAGTTAACTCATAAGAGCATCAAAATTAAGTTTGTGCTCACCTTGAAAGTTAGTGAAAAAATTGTCCAAAGCAATAACTTCTTCTTTTACCCTAAGACTTGTATGATCATCCATATCAACATTCATAGTAGTCTTAGGAAATTAAGAGATAGAATATGATACCTCAGATCCTCTTGCCATAAGGCAAGTGACGTTGTTTTTGATGAAGTTTTCATTAGGAGAGTCAAAGAGCGATGTGGGACTAGATGTGGTGGCTATAGCAGCCACCTCTGGAGAGTTATCTTCATCCTCTTCATCTTCACTTGTAGATGAATACTCTTCTTTTGCCACCAAGACAATCTTAGGTTGCTTCTTGTAGGGACCATTTTTCTTGACGAATGGCTTCTTTCGAGGTGCCTTAGACTTTTCTTTGAGGATGAGCCTGACCCATTGTCTTCTCTACTTTGATAGGGACACTCAGCCACAAATTTCAAACGGTCTCCACAATTGTAGCAAGTTCTCAGTTTTGGGCCATTCTACTTTCGCCCACTTGACCCATTCTTGCGCTCAAGTTCAGATTTAGCCTTAGTTGGATCCTTCCAAAAGTTTCTTGCATAGAAGGCCATGTACTCACCATGAGAATGCTTGACCTCCTCGGGACAGCTCATGGATACAACATTAAACCCTCTATCATCCTCATCTCGTTCAACAACATTGGCCTTTAATGCAAAATTAACTCCTTTTTGCATCCCAATTGCACGAGCACGAGCATCTTCAACGTTCTTAGCTGCTAACTTGAAGGCCGCCATTTCTTGCATGACTTCATTAGAAGTCATTTGGTGGTAGTTGTGTCTACCTTGCAAACTCTTCAAGTCCGGGGGCTCAAATGGCATGAGGGCACTCACATATTTTCTTTTGATCCAAGCATCATCAATATGAGTGGCACCATGCTTTCTAAACGTTGTTGCAATGCTCTTGAGCCTTCTATACATGTCTTCATGGTCATCACCATCCAACATGTAGAATCCTTCAGCTTCATTGCTTAGAGCATCATACCTATTTATTCTCATGCTTTCATTACCGATGAACAAGTTGGTGAGAGCATCCCAAGCTTCTTTGGCGGTGTTAAAGTGCTCAATATGTGGCATGTCCTTGGGACCCACACCAAGCTGAATCATGTGAAGTGTCATTGCATTTAGTTGACTGTCCACAACTTCTCTTCTTGTCAAGTTGGTGGAGTCTCCAATATGAAGGCCATCTTCAATGATCCTCCAAAGCTCAATCGACAAACTGCATACATGAGATTTCATTAAGAATTGCCATTGATTAAATGAAGATGAAGTAAGCTTGGGTGGATCACCCCTATTATTTATATGAGGGTGAGGGATAGGTGGGTCGAGAGAATATAGGTGAGAGTCCTCACTATAGTCCTCCTTACCACTTCCCTTCTTGGAGGTAGAGCCATTATTTTTCTCACCCACAACCTCATCTTCCTTGGAGTTAGCATGAGCTTTATCCTTAGATAGCAGAGTGGAGGCCTCAGAGGTAGATGGAGGTGGGGCTGTAGATGAGGTGACACGAGTAATCATTTGTTGCATCTGTTCCATTTTGGTCTCAAAGGATTTCAACATGGTTGTTTCCAATGTCTTGAGGTCATCCATTGTGACCTTGTCCATAGCCTCACTCCCATTTTCCTTAGTACCCATACTTCTCTTAGGCTGTTAAGCCCAAATGAAGAGCCGAGTCTCTGATACCAATTGAAATGCATCGTATGGGCACCTAGAGGGGGTGAATAGGTGCTACACCAAATTTTAATACTTTTTCAATTTTAGGCTTGACACAAAGGTAAATTCTCTAGATATGCAATTACGACGAATTTCCCTATATGCAAACCGAGTAAGAGTGAGGAGCGAGGAAACCGTAGTGGAGCATGCGGAGACATAGGATTTGTTTTACCACAGTTCCTTCCTTGTTAAGGGAAGTATATCTGCGTTCGAGGGGTGGGCGGTACTAAGACCACCACACCACAATAGGCCTCACCCTGTTCTCCGATGGATCTCGCCACCAAAGGCCTGATCCACCTTTCCACTATTGGTACCCTTCGAGGCGGGAACCGATGCCTTTACACAACTAGAAGGGCACACTCCACAACCGAATTGGAGGCTCCCGTAATGATAACAATCTTCCACAAGAACAAATATTATCAAACCGAAACACAATATCTAGATATTAACAAGTAATACTAGATCAAGAAATCTCCAAGTGAATGGAGGGGAACGATGCGCTTGATTTGTGATGTCGATGAATGAAGTCCCCTCCTTCGATTCCCCAAAGATCAGAGCTATCGGGTGGTTGAAGTGGGAGATCTTGAATGAGAGCTTTCTCAAACAAGACAGTACTTTTTTGAATGAATCAAGAGTTATGACAGGAGGGGTGATTGCGGCTTTTGTACCCCTGTCCAAACATGGCTATTGGAGGAGTCGGGGGCTGGATTATCTGGCCCAAGTGATGGCCGGATTATCCTGCCGGGGTAAAACTCCAGCCCAGACTCGGAATTTCTGGGGGAAATTCCACCCCCAACACAGAAAGTCACGTCGTGTCATCCTTTAGCAAATCTCTGAGGGCGGATTATCCGGCCCAGGAAAAAGCTCCGGCCTTGGACGGACAATTCGAAATAAAGTCCGTCCCCTCTCTGAGGGATGCGCCTAGCCACACTTTGAAAACCTTCTCGGGGGCGGATTATTCGGCTCCCTTTTTGGGGCGGATTATCATGCCCGGGCAAATACTCCGGCCCTGGCCGGACAGTCCAGAAGATTATCCGCCCCCTCACTGAGAGACACGCCTTGCCTATCTTCATCAAAGGGGTCAGGCCGGATTATTCGGCCCTTGACATGGGCGGGTTATCTGCCCCCCCCCCCAACAACAGGAATCTCAACTTTTCATGTAAACACTTGTCTACAACACTTAGCACACATGAGATAATCCATGGTGTTATTATCTAACACACAAAACACTAGAGATCATGAAATGTTCTTTCACCTACAAGGAGCGCGGGGGCGCACACTATTAGCAGAGACAACAGAGACACATGATGCCCAACCACCTGATGATGCCTGACCACCTGATGATGCTTTAAACCTCTTTCCCATGCGTTTAACATTAGGTTACACATGGAGACGAATTCAACCAAAACGTTTGGCAACATTCAAAGAGAAAAAAATTACCAGAATAGCTTCGCTAGTTAGTGGGAGCAATCTTTGCTCGCTAATGTTGAAACATTATAAATCAACTAAATCACCATTGCTCCAGAGGAATTTAGAATATATTTTATCTTTAAAATCTCTAAGAGTTATGGAGGTTGCAACCACCACTAGGAAGTAAAATTCAGAGAGATACTGTTCACAACCACGAATTACGCTAGTATCAAGTTTAACCGCCAGCCGAAATGCCAGCGCTGGATCAATCCTAGTCGAAAAGCAAGGAAGTTAGTTGAGCACCAACGATTTGCGCTCAATTACTTCCTATAATCAATCCACAAAGGGAAAGATGCTTACCCAGATGGAATCCATGCGTTTGGATCCCGCCGATTCCATCCAATCTTCTCTGCGCTCGACAGGGAGGACCAGTACACCAGCCGGTGTTGCATACTGTTCTATGAAAGGGGTAGATCTAGCGGGGGCGGGAGTAGATCCAGAGGTGGAGTGGGCTCCACGTCTAGGGTAGGGGGCGTCTCGGGGGCCGAGGACGACATAAGGTAGGAGGGCACGATGGAGGGGGCGAAGGGGCGGTGTGGGAGTTGTTCCATGCTCGAGGGGAAGCGAATGCTTTGGATGAGCGAGAATGGCCGGTCCGACGTATCTCCATGTGGCCCCACCCTTCACCACATATGCAAGACCCGTACCAACAGGGCCCCACCCTTCACCACGTATGCATGACCTGTCCCAACACGGCCCCACCCGTCAGCATGTAACTGCCGTGGCCACGTAACATAACTCTCGACGCATGACCCGCCCCAACGCGGTCCCACCGGTCATCATGTAACGGTCAAGCCTTTGACCTGACGGCATCCCTCCGTCCGAGCGCCTATGAGGGTTTTAGTATAGAGTGATGGGAAAAGTGTGGAAAGGTTAAGCGGTTGGGGAAAACTGAGTACAACTAATGAACCAGGGGCACGCAAATTGAAATCCCTTAATTATAATATTGTTTCTACTAACATTGTCACTAGACATGGAACAGAGACAGAGAAACCCTAGGGGCCACCTTGGTATCAAAAAGAACAAGCCCGCAAGGCAAAAGAGACACAAGAAATTAGTAAAGAAGAAGAGGACCTTGTGTATCCTGAAGATAATATTGATTATGAAGCTCAGAAAAGAGAGCATGAGACTTCTAAACATAAAGAAGAAGAGGCAGGAGATAAACATAAACAATATGGTTTAGATGATGAGACAACCGACTCAAGAGAAGAGGCTGATATGAGAAAGGAACAAGAAGAGCAGGCTATCGCCTCAAGTGAAGAACGTGCCAATAAAAAATAACCTTTAGTGAAGAACAAAACTAAAAAGGATGCTGGACCAGTGGCAAACGTAAAGGAGAAGGTACTACCCACTAGAAAGGAAATTCCTTATCCTAATTGTGTTCAGTATGAACTGGATGAAGCCATTTATGATTCTTTTGCCAAAGCCCTGGGAAGCCTTCATTTAGAACTTCCTCTAACTGATTCCATTCAAGTTCCTACTTATAAAAAGTTTATGCGAGATATTCTTAATAGAAAAAAGAAGGTCACTAAGAGTGTAGCAGTAATGACAAGATTTGGTGATAAACTGCCTACTAAGCTTGGGGACCTAGGTATACCAACCATCTCTTGTACAATTGGGAAAACAAATATCCTTAAGGCTCTTTGTGACCTAGGGGAGGTGTTAGTGTCATGCCTTATTCCCTATTCAAGAAATTGAACCTTAGAGAGTATTCTCCTACATCATTACGTTGCAAATGGCTAATATGACAACTAAACAACCTATCGGTATGATCGAAGAAGTTTTACTTAGAATTGACCAACATGTTATACCTACTAACTTTATCATAGTAGATGTTCCCGAACATGACAAACTTTCAATCATTCTTGGAGGACCTTTTCTTAGCACTGCTAGAGCTAATGTCGATTGCTCTAGCGGTAAGATTGTTTTCAATATTTATGATGATCAGATTGTTTGTTATTTTCCGAAGAAATAGGAACATTGTGACAAATATATTCCACCACCTAAGCGTGTCCAAGTGGTAAATACCATCAATGAAGGCCAGCTTGAGGTAAACGCTAATGACTCGGAGGTTGCTTAATAAGCTAACCCTCCTTAATAAAATGCTTAATGGGAGTGAACCAATCTTAGTAGTAAAGTTTTATTTTGTTTCATTTTTGTGTGTCTTAATGAATTTGTTCAAGTTTTTAGACTTGCAGATAACTTATACTTTCGTGAAGTTTAAAGAAAAGTGAAAGAAAGGCTAAAGGAAGAATAAAATAGGGTTCAGACTGCGTAACGAGCAGCAGTACGACCGGAGGTGACCGTACCACGCGCCCGTACTGTTGAAGAAAAAAAATCAGTCGGTAAGTTCTTTCTAATTCAACACTCATAACAAGCACTGGTACGGTCAGAGGTACCCGTACCGCTCGCCCGTACCGAACTTCAACGTTTTGCTCCAACCTTACAACCACGATAACGGACACTGGTACGGTCAGGACGTGCACGTCACCCGTACGAGACCTCCAAGTTTGATCTCAGAACCCTAATCTTGATCCAATGGTGATGACCACCGGTACGGGTGGAACGCGCCCGTACCACCCACCCATACCGACTACATCACCAGGTAAAGACTGACGGCTGTTGGCTCACAGCTAGCCCCTTTCTTCTTCCTCCCTCATTATTTCTTTCTCTTTCTCTCTCCACCTCAAACCCTAATCCTCTAGAACCTTCGATTCTTCACCGATTTCTTGTTTTTGAGTGGGGGAATCTTTACATCGTTAAGTTTCCCATCCGATCCATGTTTTATTTTCTAAAATAAATGGTTGAATTCCTCACATTGACTATCTGTATGAGTACATCATATTTTGAGATTATTTTAGATTCCTCATGTTAGGATTTGTAATTTCTACCTGTAATCATTTGTTTATATGATAGAAACCTGATGCCTATAGTTTTTTTTTTGAAAATTTTGCAGCGCAATGCATAACATTGGGAGGATTTTCCACTCGGGAAAGGGCTCGGGAATGGCAGGAGCCTCAGGCTCCTCCAGGAAGAATGGCTCGAAGAAGAGACGCTCGGAGGCGGACAACTTGAGAGCAGCCATGAACAAGGACTATGAGAGGGTGAGCGAACACAAAGTTTTATCCACTAAGTGGGTAAGCCGTGAGTTCCTCTCCCACTAGGGACTACTGGAGGACTTCGACTAGATAACTGAGCAAGCGGGCATGGTCCATTTCTCCTACCTCTCCACCGACACCTTCGAGCTCACCACGTACGAGTTCTTGTCATCGTTCCATGATGACCTTGAGGTACAAGAGAGAAATTGCACTGTAAGTTTTGTGCTCAATGGGCAACCCCACAACCTGTCTTTCTATCAATTTTGTGATTGTTTAGGGTTCTGTCGCGAGGGAGAGCTCGATATCAACGATAACGTCCACGTAGAGGCAATGCATGCTTGGGAACAGATTTATGTCCACATGAACACCGATTATTTGCGTAAGAAGAGCGCCACCATCCATAATCCACTATCCATTACTTCACCACCTTCTTGGAAAAATCTATTTTTGGGAAAGGAGATGTCGAGGCAATGGAAGGCCCTGAGATAAATGTAATATATATGGCTCTCCACCCTGAGATGGAGCATAATGTAAACTTGGCTGCTTTGCTCATCCAGCACTTCTGCCGCCAAAGGTTGGCTCCCTCGGGTGAGATCCGTTGTGGTGGCTTGATCACACAGATGGCATACGCAAGCGAGTTTGTCCTGCCCCATGAGAGAGTTGTGGCTAGTAGTAAGATTCTGGATGACATTCACATGGCTAGCACCAAATTCATGGGGGTCTATATACCCAACGCTCCCTCTATGCTTATCAATTTTATTTTGAGCCTAATGGTGATCTCCACCAACTTTTGCTTCCTTTTTTCCAAGCTTTTGGTTTGCTAGGTAAACAAAATTGGGTCCTCAATGAGGAAGAGTTCCAGGAGGCATTGATCTCCTTAGGGAGGATTGCACCCTCGGAAGGTCATCCCAACTAGGAGCATGCAGCCGATGGCCAGTAGCAACAGGAGGAGCAAGGAGGAGGGGACTAGAACACAGCAGGCTGGGATGAGTATGGTCAACAACATCATCACCAACAACCTTTCCCACCAATACCAGCAACAAGGTGTGCCTCAACCTCAGCCGGGATTCAACTACGTCTCGAGCAGTGATTGACCAGGTGGTGCATCGCATTGACAACATAGAAAATATGTTACACGATGTGAACACCAACATCATCAACCTCACCCAAGATTTCACCACATTCATAGCTGACTTTCCGAGCCGCTATACGAACTTCCCATACCAGCAGGTGCCGCCCGGTGATGGCGGTAACAATTGATCCAAGATAGGCCAAGAGCCTATGATTGGGGAGGTTAAACTCCTCCCCAGCTTTTGCATTGATATTTTTCGTTCTTCTTTCGATTTATTTTGTTTTTCTTCTAGTGCATGTTTACTGTCAGTTTGCATTGATAGAAGAAAACCCAAAAATATTAGACTACATTTTATCTTGATTTGTGCAAAGTTCTCTCGGATCTCGTTGATTTTTCTATAAGTTATTCACTCCTAGTGACTTAGCTATAGATACGAACGCGAGGAGTTGACCCAAGTGGGAGATGAGCAAGCAAGTGGAGGTACCACATTCCTATTTTCCCTCTTCCTATAAGTTTATTCATGAACATATTGTGTATGTTCAGTTGCACTTGGGTTCTACTCCATGCTTAGCTCGTTATCTTTTAGGACTTAATCTCAAAGGTTAATGTCACTACTTTGGTTTGGACTTATAACAATTATGACTGGTTAGAAAAACAACCCTTTGGATTAAGTTCCAAACTTCTGAGAACAAGAGAAAGTGTCTTTTGACAACTTTGGTGCCATGTTTTTGTCTTAAGGGCTTATTCTTAGTAGTACTCAACCCCGCATCCTAATCGTTTGACTTGATAATACCTTCTGAAAAGAATTGTTTGATGGAGCGAACTTTTTATGGTGGTTGTGGGAGATGCCAAACCTGTTTTGATCAGCTGAAAAGAGATAATTTGTTTGAGAAAGAATTATGAGTACCCAAACTTCATAGAACTAACAACTCCTCTGGCCTACGAATGATCTTGTTCATCTCAGATTATGGTTACGAGTTGGTTAGATATTGACAGCATTGCTGAGATGGGATTTTTTTAATTCCATGGGCCCAAGTACTTGAGTAAAAAGAGAACTACCATCGAGATATGAGCTGAAAATATTCAATTCTTATGAGAGAATTGGTATCACCTTACCACATAAAATGAAGAAAACAAGAGTTCTCGAAAAACAAGGAAGAGAAGGGGTGTTAGATAGCCACGATTTTTGAAATGGGTGTTATTGAAAAGCTCTAAGTTTATCCTTCTTTTGACATCTACTTGTGCACCCTTAATTTTGACTAAAAGCATCCTTGCTTGAAAATATTATTACTCTCATAAAAGAGGGGCGCTCAGAAGTATTGAATCGCAATCCTAGCCAAAAATTTAACAGTCTCTTTTGAGTTTAAGAACTATGAGCTAGTGAGTTACTTGCGGTTAGGAAGCAAACTTTAGTGCAATTATTCAGATATATTATGCTCATGGTTAAGGTTGCAAAATTTGAGACAATGGAATATGATACAACCTCGAACTTGTGAGTTTTTCCTCTTGATTCAATTTCTCGCTATTACTCATTATAGCTTTGTCACTCGAGGGCAAGTAATCACTAAGCTTAGGGAAGTTGATAGCTTCGAATTTCAACACATTTTATCATTGTTTTCCTTTTGTTTATTGCCAGATTTCACTGAATTTTATCCTTTTCCCTAATGCTAACATCCCAACTAGTGAAACCTTGGTTTCTTGTGATGGTTTTCAGGAAATGAACATTTTTAGAAGATCTGATAGCATTTATGGGCTAATTCCACCTGAAGAAACAAATCCCCAATTGGATCCCCTTTCATTAGAGGCATTCTGAGCGCATAACGACCACGGGAGTTGTCAGGATACGCCCATACCGTCCGCCCATATGACCCGCCTCTAGCTTCTTTATATCAATACAAGCAACTTTCGTGAAGGGGAGATGACGAAAAACACAACACAACCGCCACAAACACATCCAGAAGAGGCAATGTCAGATCTAGAGATGGAGAAGAACACCGTCTCATTCTTCGACGATCCCTAGCCTCTAAACCATTCACTCCACCGTCAGCCCCATTTATACTTAGAGAGAGAAAGAGAAATTAGCACTTGTAAGATTAGGGTTAGATACTTTGAGCTACCTTGGTTTGTATTTGGTTCGATCTTCAAATGGTATTGTGGCTTGCTACGGTAACTTTGAGATGATTTCTATTTGCAATACAATTATCCCTTTGATCAATCTTCCTCTCATGTCTGAGTAAATTCCTATAGGCGTGGGAGATGTAAGGGATTGGTAAGATGTGTTGTGCCTCCTTTATTTCCATCCATTTGTGATTATTAAATTGTGAGAATGAATATCTATGTTTGCCTAATTCTTGTTATCCAATTTAAGGGCCCGGGCACATGATCCAGAGATCTCATAGGTACGAACTTGTATGCTAGCGAACCGGCGACCCCCAAGTGACATGGGTGATATCAATGAGGAGCTAGTACTACTTGAGCACAACAAGGAACCATCAAGATTAAAGCCTTCATCTAGTTGGAAGACCTTAATTAATGTGCTGACCATTACTGTGGTAATAGGCAAATGGATTATTGGGACTAGGAATAATTGGCCATGAGGACTTCCAGTCGGTATATGGGTTGCTTCCCTACTCACTTATAAATGAGAAATATCATAATCACTTATTCTATTTTATTCATCTGGCACCTTCACTATTACCATGAACCATTTCTCTCCATGCCTAACTTCTCATCTGCAGGAACCTCGAACACTTTTCTCACCTTTACTTTTATATTACTTAATTCTAGCTTCTTCCTTTACATAAGGTTCCTCTATTATTCACTCACCCCTTCCACCTTCAATAATTGCAGTCAATTCACTCAAGACACGTGACACCTTGAGTGCATCAGAAACGCCGCACAAAGACACTTAGCTAGGCTCCTTATTGGGATCAATATAAAAACTGGAATTAATACTTTCATGAAAACATGCTCTGACGAACATGTCCATTTGCAGGCCATCATGTATCATAAACTATGTTGTTGATAGGGTCATGTTGTTGTTGTCCGTTCAGTTCGAAACCCAAGAGTGTTCATACACCTTAGGCCAATATTGCAAATTAGCCAAAGCAGTTTTTCTATTCAAAGGTGCCAAAACACATGTTTCTCATTTTTTTAAGTATAGGAGGACGCCATGGGAAATAATCTTGTTTTTTATTTGTTTTATTTGAATATTTTCAAAATAAGATCGAATTCGTCGGTGTGCAGATTCTTAGCACAAAGTTAGTTGCATTTTTCAGAACTCTCGGTGGTGCTTGATGTATTGACATTGTGTGTACCTTCAGACGACATTTGGAAATATTCAAGAGATATCTATCACGCTTACTTGTATTTCAGATTTGACCTAATTTATTTAAATTAACATAAACTCATTTAAGTAGGCGCAATTAGCTTGGGAAGCTTGAAATGTGCTAAGAATGCTTGGGAATTATAAGAAAATATGGTCCACTTTTTCTGAAAACCGGGTGGTGGCACTTTTTTCGTACACTATCCAAACCAGAAAAGTTTGACTACTGATTTTTGCCGCCAAGGCCCAAAGTGGTTCCTTCCTATCTAGTACACCAATCATATATCTTGTAGAAATAAACGTTTTTTAGCTACCTGGTACTTGATTTTTTGTCCAACTTAGCTTTGTGCATGTTTCTGAGATTAGCATGCGCGTGGTGATGAGGATATACCAATCGGGGTATGCCCAGAAGGAGGATTCGACATGCCCAGGACCACGAGGAATGGTCCTGCTAGCATGGCAACTAGGAGGAGATTTAATGAAGCCCGACGACTAGAAGTTGAAGGCCCAAGACCTTAGTTAGGCCCAGTTGGATTAGGTCAAACCCTTTGAAACCTAAACTGATTCGGTTGTAATCTTGTAAACCCTAGCAAGGTGACCATATAAGCCTTCCTAGGGAACTCATTGTACTCACGGGCTATTAGCTACCCCATCCAAGCGACTCGCTGCCTAGCCGCTGAGCTCGCTCTCCTTGTAATCCACTCGCAATCAATACAATCAAGCAGGAAGGAGTTCTTTACTCTACGGGGCGAACCTGGGTAAACCTCTACGGGGCGACTTGGCACATGCTCACACCATGTAATGACTATCCCAAGTCACCATAGCCTTTATGATCCTTTAGTTTTCAACTTGTAGTATCACTTTATGCTTTGATTAATGATGTTTTGTCGCTCTACATGATTATGGCCATTATTGCTCTCTTAGTTGGTCGCTCCTAGTCTTTTGCTAGCCTCCACAACCAAGTATGAGTTACACTCATGCATCCAACTCCTAAAACCAAGTTATTCCAAAGAGTCCACCATACCTACCTATTAGCATATGCTATTCCAAGTATATTCATGTTTTTATCTACCTTCCGAATTAAACTTGTTATGAGAAAACTAGTGATTAAATCTCTCACGAACTTGATGGCACATTTTACTTTTCTTGCCCTTAATAAACTTGAACCATTGTGTCGTCTATGTTGTATATGCTTGCACTTATATTTTGGGGATTAGCAGAACCATGCTGTCATGGGGAACAGTTTCAACATTGCACTTATACTTTGTACCTAGTTGATATCATGCTCTTTTGTCTATGCATGTCGTCGGTGTGAAGTGAAAGGGGATCTTGTAAGTCCATGGAGTTATGTATGTGTGTTAGAGAAACGCCTGGGCCGCTGGTATAATCCATGCCGTCATGGTGGAAACCTGCAGCATAACCATAATGAGTTGTCTATGAAGCATTCTTCTTATAAAAAAAGAGTCAGATATTGATAAAAAGAGAAAAAGAAAAAAAAAGAGATATGAGAAAAGAGGAAAGAGAGAAAAAAGCACCATATTCCCATGGTAAATAAGAAGGTTGTTCAGATGCTCGTGGTCTGCTTGCCTTGTCATTTTGATATGGGGATTCTTCCGTATCATCGGGCAAGGGGTACCTCGTTGGCGGTTCTCTATGATACACATGTACTTACTATGACAAGAACTTACCGGTAACTAAACTTGAGTAGCATGAGGAGCGGCCCTCGTATTCAAGGGACATGAGATTTCCAACTTATACTTCGTCAAGCATATACACCATAGTTTGTTCACTTTAACCTTAATCACTTCAAGATGCTTATGTTAGGGGAAATGAGAGATGAAAGCTAACAAGTACCATAATTTTTGGAAGCTCTTTATGAAACTTGAATCCCTACTTCCTTCTATGAAGGCCTTTCTTTAACTTTTATGTTGAGTCCCCACCTTATCTTTATGCACCTACTTTGAGAGCATAGTGGCCATTCTTAGTTCTATGTGCATTGTCCCAAGACTTGTTGATTGATGCATAACTTTGATATTGCTTGTTTTAAACTATTTGTATCTAGTCACTCTTATGAACTTTGAAGGTGTCCTATGCATTTATTTTTGCTACTCTATAAAGGGACAAGCTGAATGCCACTATGCTATGTTTTCTTTATGTGAAACAAACAAACGTCTTGCAAAGCATTCTTATTCATGAATCTTTTGTTTGCGCCTTTTCATGTTGCAACATAGTTGCTTTGTCTTATTGCTAGAACTTTATCTTTCATGTTATGATTGAAGTACTATGATCCCAGCTATCATTGTTTTACAAATACTTTGATCAAGTTTATGATGGTGCATGTCACCTAAAAATTATTCTTTCTTTTTATCACTTACCTACTCAAGGATGAGCAGGAGTTAAGCTTGGGGATGTTGATACATTGCTAACGTATCCATAAATTTTTATGTTCCATGCTTGGTTTTATCTACTTTCTTGTGTTTTGTCCACACTTTGGAGTACTTTCTATACACTTTCTTGGAGTAACCTATTAACAAGAGCCACAGTGCCATCTTCCTGTTTTCTGCTGTTTTTGGTTCCAGGAAAGTCAGAAAATGAATATTCTCGGAATTGGACGGGATAAAAGCCAAAGTCAGTTTTTCACCGAGGGATACCCGGAGCCAGAATACGAGACGGAGAGGGGCCAGGGGCGAACCATACCACCTGGCCGCGCGGCCCAGCTTGGCCGGCTCCAGGGGTGGTCTGGGCGCCCTAGGCACCCCCTCGGCCTCTCCTTTCGCCTATAAGATGCCTCCGATACATAAACCCTAAGTACCCGATCAAAATTCCACAAAAGAGTCTGTAGCCGCCATCATCTCCATCCCTAGATCGGGATGGATCGGAAGCTCTTCCCGGCACCCTACCGGAGAGGGGAATTCACCCTGGAGGCCTTCTTCATCACCATGCAAGCCTCCGGTGTGATGCGTGAATAGTTCATCTTTGGACTACGGGTCCATGTAGTAGCTAGATGGCTGGTTCTCCTCCTTTGTGCTATCATGTTTAGATCTTGTGAGCTCTGTTCATCATCAAGATCATCTATTTGTAATTCCTACATGTTGTGTTTGCGGGGATCCGATGGATATTGAGATGCTATTTTGGATTGATTATTGATTCTATCATGTCTTTGTTATTTGTGATCTTGCATACTTTCCGTTGTTAGTAGCTATCTTGGCCAAGTAGATGCTAGTAACTCCAAGAGTTCGTATTTATGCTTGATAGTGGGTTCATGCCTCTAGTAATCTGGGGAAGTGACAGAAATCTCTAAGGTACTAGATGTGCTATTGCTACTAGGGAGAAAACAACAATCCTTTGTTCATAGAACAATCGTATTGTTTACTTTACACGCAATGCATAATGCAATTATCCGTTGCTTGCAACTTAATACTGGAGGGGGTTCGGATGATAACCTGAAGGTGGATTATTAGTCATAGATGCAATTGGATTACGGTCTATGTATAATGTTGTAATGCTCAATCAAGTCTCAAAGGAGTCAAGATTTGTAGTATATGCTTGTATGCTTTCTCGATGTTTGTCAATTGCCCCGCTGTAATTTGTTCACCCAACATGTCATCTATCTTAAGGAGAGCCACCACTGGTGAACTATGGACCCCGGTCCTTTCTTTTATTATCAATCTACAATCAATTGTTTACTGTTTTCTGTTTACTTTCTGCAAACTATTACTTTCTTCCACTCGATACGTTTAATCCTTTGTTTTCAGCAAAACCGGTGAGATTGATAACCTCATCGCAAGTTGGGGGCAAAGTTTCGTGGTTGTGTTGTGCAGGTATCCACATTGCTACTGGCACCGGTAGTGCGCCCTGCCAAAGTTCAGCTAGCAACACCTTTGAGGTGTTTCCTTGCTCCTACTGGATTGATAACCTTGGTTTCATTACTGAGGGAAAACTTGCTGATGTGCTCATCATACCTTCCTCTTGGGGTTCCCCTACGGGATCGATATATTTTGGGCTAAGCAACCGATTTTCTGGCACCGTTGCCGGGGAGTCAAGGACATCTTCACAAGGGGAGTCCCTCATAACCAATCTCTTTACTTTGTTATTTTTGTTTTGCTTAGTTTACTTTCTGCTTTGTTTGCTTGTTTCTTTATCAAAAACACAAAAAATTAGTTTTACTACTTTGCTTTCTTTATTAAAAATACAAAAAAAATTAAATCTTTCTATAGTTGTTACCTCTTTCTTAGCTCACCATGTTGATCCCTAAATTCACCCTAAAAGACCTTTCAATAGGTAGTGGCTCTATAATTGGAAAAGATAACATTGAAGAATTTTTTGATCATGTTCGTAAACATGAGGATATTGAGGATAGATCCCTTGCAGAACTTGCTCCAAACTATGAAATTGCTGCAGCTTCTTTAGTTCACATGTTGGAAGCTAGGTTTGTTAACCTTAACCCCTTAATGCAAGTAATGTTTCTTAAACTTAAAGAAATTGAGGACCCTGAAAAGAGAGATTTTATTCTGGAAACTTTGCTTAAGGAATTCTATGATGTTGCCAAGGAAGCTAGAAAAGTCATTGAACATTTTAATATGCTAGGCTCATGTGTAGATGTTGTTGGTACACGAGAAAAGATGAACAAAACTGAACCTAATGGGGAGGAAATTAAGATACCAATACCTTTCGAACTTGTAGCAATGCATGAAGCCATGGAAAAGAATCTTGATTGGATTGTTCCCGAAAACCCGTTTGATGAAAATAGTGAACCCAAGAGCGTTGAGATAGGATCCTCTAGAACTTATTTGGATGAGATACCTTGCCTTGTTGAAGATATTTCTGGTATTGCTCTTGATGCTTCTTCATTTGAGAACACTTGATTCTTTTTCTTACTTCGTATGCCTCACTTAAAGGCGTTAAAGAAAAGTACTTATTGGGAGATAACCCAAAAGTTTTAGATGAGTCTTGGAAGTTATTACTTCAGTAATAACTGCTCCTTATCCTTTTTATTTGCTTTTTGTACCAAGAGTAACCTCTAATGAGAGAGAAGTAATGATTGGAAAAGTTGCTGCCCCGAAACAGATTTATGTGCTTCACCGTAAAAATTCGTGTAAAATCTCTGTACGTCCTTTTGAGGCGTGAATTTTTGTGCTTCTGCCCCAGGTTGTTATCTAACTTTCGTTAGTTCAACACTTTTTGATTTGAGCAACAGAAGGTCTTAGAAAAAATTCGTCTCTACCTGCAGGTCTGTTTTGACAGATTTCTGTCATTATTTGCATTTGCTTCTTGTTGGTTCCTTTTTGAGTTCTTTTGGGGAGTTCAGCTTTTTGAGGGAAGTGCTACACTAGCTTGTGTTTTAATGAAAGTTTTATTGGTGTTGGAACTGAACCTAAAGACCTATTATCTTGAGTGCACTAATGTTGCTAATAAAGATTGTGTGAAGTTTTGTATGAAGGAAAAATTTCAGGTGTATGGAAGGAATGAGTAATGAGATGAAGGATGGACTAAAGCTCAAGCTTGGGGATGCCACGCGTATCACCCCAAGAAATATCCAAGAAGTACAAGCGTCAAAGCTTGGGGATACCCAAGGCATCCCCTTCTTCATCAATAAAAATTCCAGGTTTCTTCCAAACACTTCATTTTTATTGTTTCATGCACAGTTGTGTTGTTCTTGGAGCGTCTTCTTTTTCGTTTTCGTCTTGGTTTTTCGTTTGCTTTGTTTTCTTAGTTTTCTGAATAAATTGGTTGGACCCCCTCTTTCATGCATTGGTTTTCAAATAGTTTAGTTTGGATTGGAAAAGAGTAGGAAAGTTCATGCTTAAGTGGTAAAGAGAGCTTGTTTTTTACTGTGGCCTATGCTTTGTCATGCCATGCTTGATATTGTTTTGGATTTATGCTTAGTATTCTTTGCTGTAGCATGACTTGTTATAAACAATTGAGTTTGCTTAATGTGCCTTTGAAGAATCATGCGTTGTTTTAGCATATTAAAGCATAGTATTGTGGTATTCTCCTTTGATGCTTTATTAAAGCAGTCTACGCGGTCTTCCGAGCCCAATGACGGCTTCATCACTACTTCCACGAGCATCCTATCATGGTTGTCTCCTCCGCCCCATTACAAGACATCATCCGCAACCGCGATGCGACAGGGAGAGACGCCAAGTGGGCCATCGAAATCGGCATCCACAACATCAAGTATGAGTCGCACAAGGCCATCAAGTCGCAGGCCCTTGCCGACTTCCTCGTTGATTGGGAAGAGGCATAGCGACCCGAGATGCTGCCCTACCTTCATTACCGGTCCCTTCACTTCGACGGGTACAAGAATGCGGAGAGTGCGTGGGCTGGAATCATACTCACCTCCCCAAAGGTGACAAGCTCCGCTATGTTCTACAGATAAACTTCACCCCCTACACCAACAACATGGCCGAATACGAGGCCCGCCTCCACGGCATGTGAACTACCAAAGAGATGAATGTCAATCTCCTCAAGTGCTACAGCGATTCTGACCTTGTCGCCAGCCAAGTCGTCAGCACCTGAGACGCCGTCGCCCCCAACATGATGACATACCGCCAAGAAGTGGACCGGCTAGGAGGCTACTTTGCTGGCTACCCCGTCAAATGGATCGATCGGTGGAATAATGAAGAAGCTAGCACGCTCTCATGCATTGGGTCGGCTCACCAAGCACCACCACCCGGCGTCTTCCTTGACTTCATCGACAATCCCTCAGTCTCTCCCATAAAATAGATCGACATCGGGATCCCACTACAACCCGACTCCACATGGTCGTGACTGGACCGAGCCCTACATCGCCTACCTTGAGCACCAAATCCTTCCCAAGGACAAGACTGAAGCACGGATGATCATGCGCTGCTGCAAGTCCTTCGTCATCATCAATGGCGAGCTCCACAAACGGAGCATGATGGGCATGTACCAGTGATGCGTCTCCCCAGAAGAAGGTCGGAAGATCCTGCAAGACACCCATGATGGGGACTGTGGCCACCATGCTGGCGCAAGGTTCCTAGTCACCAAGGCCATGCGCCACGCCTTCTACTGGCTCACCGCCCATGCCGACTCCATCGACATCGCCCAACAGCATGTTTGGTGCCAGAAATACGCTAACCAAATGCTCATCCCTGGCCCGGCTGTCAAGACTATCCCCATTACATGGACATTCACTTTATGGGGCATCGACATGGTGGGAACGTTTAAAACCACTACATCCGGCTACACCCACCTCCTAGTCGCAGTCGACAAGTTCATGAAGTGCTTCGAGGCGAAGGTCATCAAGAAGTGTGACGGCAAGACTGCCACCAAGTTCCTACGCAAACTCATCTACCGGTACGGCTATCCGCACAACATCATCACTGACAATGGCACAAACTTGGCAAAGGGTGCCATGGCCGAGTTCTGCCAAGAACACAGGATCCAACTCGACCTCGCCTCAGTCGGCCATTCCGAGTCGAATGGCCATGCAGAGCGAGCCAACCAGAGCATCCTCCACGGCCTCAAACCATGACTACAGGTGCCCCTCAAGCGCATGCCAGGTTGTTGGGTCATAGAACTCCCTTTAGTACTATGGGGCATACGCACCTCCATCAATCGATCGACAGGGTTCACCTCCTTATTCATGGTGTATGGCACCGAAGCGGTCATGCCTACCGACCTCGAGCACGACTCGCCCCGAGTCATCAACTACACGAAGGAAGACAACAAAGTCTCCCATCAAAACGTGATCAACCTGCTTGACGAGGTGCGCGACCTATCTCACTCCCACATCGCCATCTACCAGCAAGGTCTCCGCTGCTATCACAGTCGCTGAATCCAGACTAGGACCTTCTAGGAGGGCAACCTCGTCCTACGACTCATCCAGGACAAGAAGGGCATGCACAAACTATCTCCCCCACGGGAGGGGCCATTCGCCATAGGGTGAGTTGACACCTACTACCTCATTGACGTACGTGGTGATAGAAAGCTCGACGTCGAGCGACCATGGAATGTGAACTACTTCGCAGGTTCTACACCTAGAACAGCAACTTTTACACTCCTATACCCATGATGAATAAAAAAATATTGTGTCCACAAACTGTATGGCCAAGTAGTGCGGGTAAAGGGCACCGAGGTCACTTGGGCCTTGCATCATCCACGAAAAATGCCAAACTGCGAGCCACCATTGGAGTCACCTCGCTTGACTGGTTATCCGAGTCAAGAAGCCCAGTCGTGCTTCCCACAGCACCCCATCCTCCTCATCCTTGGAGGTAGTGACTCGAACGGTTAAGTACCATGCTCAGGGACTCGTTAAACACGAACCTGCATGCGCCTTTGGAAAACACTAATTATGAGAGTGCGCCTTGGAGTCGCCAAGCGACTGGCTCCCCGAGCCAAGAGAGAGACGCTACACATTAACAGTGCATCACATCCTTCCCTATGTTGGGCATATGACTCGAATGGTTAAATACCACGCTTGGGGACTCATGAACACGAACCCACATGCGCCTCGGGAAAACACCAAGGATAGAGTACCCCTTGGGGTTGCCCCACGACTGTCTCCACGAGGCGCGGAAAGTCGACCTAAGTTACTCGAATAGCTTCCAAACATACATCCCCGCTAACCATGCGCGTACGACTGCGAGCAAGAACGCTCAGGGACTTGATCATAAATCCTGAATACATCACACTCAACTACTTACCCAACTAATCCATGTCACTCAAACGAGTCGACTGAGACAAAACAAATCAGAATCAACTCGCAAATTGCAAATTACCTCATTCATTCAACTTGTACCAAGTATCTTTACAAAGGCCAGTCGGCAATAAATTTACATTACAGAAGCATCTCTCATTCTGCAGGCTTCAACGAAGAAGCCTCATTTGGGCCCCTGACCCTCGCAAAGGGCTTCCACGAGTTGATCGAATAGGTCAACTGTGACTTCACGATCGCTGATTGAAATGGCCGCTCCGACGAAAGGTCGTTGTACTTCGGCCCGGCGTCGTCTAGCGCCAATCACATCTCCTAGTATGGCAGGAGGTCGCTCATCGCCAACACGCGTTCCGCATAATGAGCGGCCTTTGCATTAAGCGCAAGGAAATCAACAATATCCACCTTGTCTGTCACCGAAGTGAACCCACTGGTGTCGTTGTCGAGCTTGAAGTCCTCCTGGAAGTGGGCGAGCCCAAGGCTTAGCGCAGCGGTCGCCCCGCGATGGAATGCGGAGCACATCATCTACTCCACAACCGTAGGCGCTTCCTCGAGTTACTTCCACACCTCTATAAACCGCTAGGAACTACCTCGGTGTGGGTGATACCCTGTAGGATGGCGCAGATGCACATCGCCAACGCTGTGGTCGCGTTCAGCACCTCCTTCATGCACTACTCGGCGCTAACCACTTGCACCGCTAGATCTTGCTGGCCTATAACATCTGCAAGGTGTCAGCGCATCAAGTTTCGATGGAAAATTCACTTGGGGACTCACCCGCCCAGGAACTCGCCAGCTCGGGGACTTGGCTCACTCGGAGACTCGCCACTCATAAGGAAGCATAAAAGAAGACCTATCAAGGATTTTGTGATAGTTCTCTGTGATGAACTTCTCTAGCAAGGAGAACTTCCCTTGCAGCTCCATGATAATAGAGTCAGAGGCCTTGCGATCCTATTTTGCAGCCGTGACCGCTGCCTTGGCTTTCTCCTCCGATGCGGATACTGCAGGTTTTGCCGACTCCAGTTCCATCGGAAAAGCCTTGGCCTTCTCTTCTGCTGTGGTCGCTGAAGACTTCACAGCATCTAGATCAGCAATGGGCGCATATCCCTCATGGGCCTTGGTGAGCGTGCAGGCATGGTTATTTGCACAAAGAAAACACCAAGTCAATACTCGCCAAAACACTGGCTAGAGACATCTAAAGGTAGCAACCCACCCGCGGCAGTTTGGAGCTGGCGATTAGCCTGCTGAGCCACCTTCAGGTCCCACTCCACTCGCTCCATTATGGCTCGTTGTTCCGCTGACTCGTTCTACATGCCAAAAGAAAAACAAACAATTCCATATCAGCAACAATTTTCTAGACTCGACTTGCTATTTCCTATCGACCTGACCCTCAGGGACTCGCCGAATTGAGGTTCTAGAGTGTCCAGTCGCTAAAATTTAGTGACTAGACCCTCAGGGACTGGATATACCTAGAGGGCTTCGCAAAACAAACGATGGAGCTCGATCGCGTCCATGGGGGCAGCGGAAACGCCTTGCCGTTGGGATGTTGTGACATCAATCCGTCATGGCTGTCCATGACCTCAGAAATGGTCGGCGACTGAGTATCAACGGCTGCGGTCGACGCCTTCGTGATGAACCGCAGGAAAGTCGCGGCTGTCACAACCGGCCGTTGGCCGCCTAATTTGGACATCCCATCTATTGATACAACCGATGTACCTACAACTACACAAATACAAGGACCAATCACTCGGGCTCGTGCCAAGCAACTTAACTATCATGTACTTACGTTTTTTGGATCTATTCCTCATATACATGAGAATATGATGCTGCCTAAATCAGATGTGTTTATTACTCTTAGGAATGATGGACCTAGCATGGATGAGAGGGACAAGCATTGGAGCATGGTCATGCATGGAGATGGCAATAAGCATGTGAGAATTAAAGAGGATGCCACAAGTGGAGATTTCAGAACTTTGAAGCCACCATAATGACAATTGAAGACTTGGACGAAATATTCAATAATATTACTTCATAGATTCATCCATAGCTTAATATGGTGCTGCGTCACCTTTATTTTTGGCCAAGTGTTGGGGATATACTTTCCGGGTATACCCACTATGACTCGCTGACTAGGGTGGCCCACTTTAGGTTAGAGCTTTGATTCACAGGCGACCCAGTGAGGGAGAGAAGAAGGAGGTCCATCCGTCTATGGAAAGGCCTAGAAGACTTACCGACTTAGGCCTGCTTAGTTACTTATAGTCAAAGATGTACTCTGTAACTGACTGTTAGTCGTAGCCGGATAGGTCTCTCCTGTAACCCTAGGACGGATATCTATATAAGCCATCCTAGAGACCAGCCTTTAGGGCACTCACAATCTACAATCTCAACTTGCACACGCGAACCTCTCTTGTAATCTGTACATCCAGCTCTACCATATTACTGGATTGCTAGCAGGAGTAGGATCCGTCCAAAGCGGACGGATTTGAACCTGGGTAAAGCTTGTGTCCTCACCGTCCCAGAATACCATCACCTCACACCCCCTTTCTCCACACGCCTCGAGGACCCCCTCTCAGCGTACATGTCTTCAATCCAACGACAGTTGGCGCCCATCATGGGGCATGTGAGTTTTGGGTCTTCGTTTTGGGCGGAATCTGCGATAATCGGAATCGGCGAGACAATTGCTATTGGTCGGGTCCTCTACGCCAGCGACGTCCCTCTCATCCTACTCGACGGGACTTGGACCCTAGCTAGGGAGCCCGTGACCACCTACACCATCATGTCTTTCGGTGAGATCGACATTTATCTCGGTTTCGCTGAACCCTCCCAACCCACCCCAGTGGTGATGATAGAGGCGGAAGAACTTTCTGGATCCACTTTGTCTGTGGAAGTGATGGAGTTCTGGGTGTCAGAAAACCCTAATCCCACCCAGCCCGCACCTGAAGCGGAGATAGTGGAGAAGATCGTATCTGAAGAAAACCTCCCCAAGGAGGCTAATCCTGAAGAGGATCTCCCTAAAGAGGTTGAATCTCAGGAGGCTCTCCCTAAAGAGATTGAATCTCAGGAAGATCAAAGGAGCTACAGCTATGGATCCGGTTCTACCGATGCTAGAGCGGGACAATCGTTCTTGAGGCACACGTTGAGGCGTATGATGCTGCACGGAAACACCAGCATGGAAGAGATCCTTGAGACCATCAAATGTTCCGAGGAAGGTAACAAAGAGATCCACAACTACCTCAGGACACATGCATCGCACTTCGTCGGCTATGTTGGATCTAGATCCGGCTCTGCCGATGTTGGAGACAACAATGACTCGATGCTGGAGGCAATCAAAACAAACATCGACTTACCAGCATCTTCGGATGACTCCATGACGTTGGCAGATTTCCGAAAGTTCTTCGAGGAATACGACATGGAATTCAACTCCAAGACTATGGAAGAAGGACAAGCTATGGATCAAAGCCCGCACAACAGCATGGAGGAGGGATCCGGAGAAAACTCTCTCGAACCGCAGGACGACATGGATCTCGGAGACAATCTCGACGTCCAGATGTCCGAGAGTACTGATACAAGCCTAACTCCAGGACTCAGACCCAAATCCGTCTTTGCTACCGGCATAGCCAAGAGGGCAAAGAAGAAGAAGAAGATTTCGGCTAAGGACCTCCCATCTAACGAGGTGATAGCCCAAGGTTACGAAGTGGACTCATATGGATCCTTAATCCCAGATGAGCCTAAGGATACTCCATTGGATGGACACGTGGTTACCCCTAGCGCATGTAAACTCCTTGGAGAAGCAATTACCACACCTATCCTGACAGCTATTGGACTTACAGCTGCGGAGTTGGAAGATAAGGCCCAAGCCCTAGAAGCGCATCGTCAGGTACTCCTTGAGGAAACCACAAATATACTTGAGAAGAAAAAGCGCATTGCAGCTGTAGGGCAGCCTAGCACCTAACAACATCTGAAGATGCGGAACAACCCTGAATTGGCCAATAAAAATCCGGATGTCCACAAAACCCTTTTCGAAGGAGATACATCCGTAGGGAAGCCTCGGATCGACAACAAGGGTAACCGGGTGTATAACATGCCGGTGGAAAATGCTACTGCAGCTCGAGATCTCTTGGCAAATAATCTAGGTACAGACTAGGTTCGGCTAAGTGTGAAAATACTCACCAAGGGCCTGGAGCAGCAAAAGGTCGCCACATCTGGCAGCGGAAAACTGGTCTCCAAGTTAGATCAATGTCGCACGGATATGGGTCAACACGAAGATATAAGACCCTAATGTGAGCCGGGACAGCGCTACCGTTCCAACCCCCGGGAAGACAACTACTCAAGAACCGAATCTTCAGGACAGCGACACAGACCCGCACGAAGCTGGAGTAATGTTGCCCCAGCAGTAGAGCGAGATGCCATTGCGGCAATGGTCCAACCTCCCCGATGATAGTCGAATAATTGCAGGGAAGATGAAGAAGCTCAGCGTTGGGAGCAAGACCGGCAAAGGATGCACCCTCCTAGACACACTAGCCGTCCAACTGAGCCACGTCACAATGATGGCAATGGCGGATGAAGGAATGATGGGCATCATGCTGGAACGAGCCGCCATGGTGGTCATCATCATGAAACCTCGGCTGGGGGTAACAATCCACCACCACCTTCTCCGCCAAGTAGTCACCATAGAGGATCTCACGGAGGGAGCCAGGGGGACGCCATTGTAACTACCTCGGTGAATTACGCTCCTAGTTACAAGCCTGGATGAGCGGAAATGGTTAAAATAGTACGGTGGGGCCCAAATGCCACTCACAGGTAGACCTTTCGGCCGTCCTAACCATTTCCGAACATCGGGACAAGAACGGGCGGCGTAATCGGCAGGCGAAGGGATCAACTACATACACAAATGAGTATGTATGCAAGCCACCATACAATGGTTCTCAGAGTCATTCCATCTAAAAAGAAAGGAAATATTGCAACGCCATACGGCAAGATCCAAATATCCTAGATAGATATAATAGTTTAGGATACCTCCTCATACACCAAACATCAGAGTATCAAGCGGAAGCGGAAAACAAGATCCGAGTACGGATAAGACGCAAATCGGCATAAGATGCCCCATAAATAAACACATCCCGCCCACAGATCTCACGGATCCCCGTTCCCGGAATCTCTACACCGAATGATCGTTGCCGACATCGTCCGTCTCCTCCACCCAGTATCCATCTTGCGAGTTTACCTGTTCATCTGAATCAAACAATTTATCGTGTGAGACCCTAGGGGTACTCAGCAAGTCTTTATGCCTCTAAAGGGGACACAACCTGGGGTGACGCAATTGCAGCAAAAGATAAACCCTAACAATTCTATAGATACTCGCCAACCATCCACCTAACCAGAGATAGACAGATGTCCGTGAATTAACATCAACAGTTATAACGGTAATATTAACAGATCCATCCTCCTCCTCGCTTACCGACAAGGAAGCGGATGAACACCCCCCCCCATCCGTTGGCAGTTTTATTATCCATTCCATGAGTATTGTACTATTTACTAATCAGGTACTTAGTCAATTTAAAAGCGATACTTGAGTTATACTTGTCTATGATCGAGAAACTGTGCTCCAAGTCGTCCATAACCGCGGACACGGCTTTCAGAAAGTTTTACCCTGCAGGGGTGCACAAATAGCAACACACACTCGATCAACCTCGGAAAAACCAAATCAAAACCCAACGAGGCAGTCACGACAAAGCGATCACAGGATTCAGAAATATTTCAGGGGGCCACCCCATTAAGCTACCCGCGACGAAGTTGGCCGGCTCCGAGACGGACTCAAGGTTTGTGTCAATGGCTGTAAACGACTGGGAACCCGAAAATGTGACTGGGCTTGTCGATACCGCGAAAACACTCCGCTTACCTAAACAGTACAGGTGCATTCCTCGCACAATCTTAAATTAAGCAGTAAAGCATGGCATAAGTACAGAATAGTAATAAAGCCCCAAACTACTTTGTGGCCCCAAGAAATAAGAATGAATCAAGCTCTGGCTCAGGGGGGTTCATAAGCCTCCCGGATGTGGATAGCGCGAATATTCAAGGAACAGGAATCAAGTACTCGGGGTCCTACGGGACACAAGTGAGCAGGAAAAACCAAATAGCAGATATTGCTCACCGATGCCACTTTCATTAGTTATCCCATTACTACTCAGGTTAAGTTGTTTAGGTACCTCGTTATCCATCAGACACTCACATACCCTACACATGCTGTTCTACGACTCGCGTGGCTCAAACAACTCCTGTAGTAATGGCTCATGGGATGGAGGAACAAGCTTCGGTGGGGTTTAAAAGTAAAGGCTATGCAATACTTGGGATTCAGTTTAATGCAATCGCGACTCAATGAGGCAAGAATAAGATAGAGGCAATAGGTACTAAATGTATGCAAGCATGTGGTAGTGCTTGCCTGGCAGCTCAATTGAAGCGAGAGAAGGATCTGGGTAGTGCTCCTGGGTCTCTTGATATATCCCCTGCTCAGCGTCTATTCGAAGAAGAACCAAACAAACAAGGGCCAACATAAATAAAGTGCACAAACATATGAATAAAAATGCATCAAGCAAACAATCATGCCATGATGAATGATGCACAATTTGCATGGCAATAATGTGGCATGGCATGGGTGAGGTGTGGAATACAAGTATAAATCATTTTGTTGAGTTTTAATCATGTTTTAACCTCAGATAAGTTGCTGTATACTTTATATTTATATGATGCATGCTGCAAAACATAACAAGGGATGCATAAACAGAAAGGTCTCGTCGAGCTAATCATTTTAGACATATTATTTGTTAAATTTGGAGTTATAAAACAAAAGTTATTAATTAATTAAGGTAAAGGGAATTTTATTGTAATTTTGATCAACTCGAAATTTAAGTGTCCAAAATATATTTTGAATAGCATATTTGAATTCCTCATATTTTTCTGATTTCAAAACATATATTATTTGGTATTATTTGGATTTATATTTTAAAAGTTATTTGAAAACAGATTTAAATTTGAAATTGAATTAATTTGAAAAAGGTTTAAATTAAAACAGATATAAACAGAAACTTTTTGTACTCAGGCAGATCCAGACCCAGCCGCTGACGGGTGGGCCAGATGCTGACTGGGCAACATGCGCGCAGAAAAGCTTTTCTCACCGCGAGCTAGTCTAGCGTCTGCGACTGACAGATGGGGCCAGCGGCCACGGGGGTCCACGTGACAGTGGCTGGGCGAGCTGAGGCCACGCGGCAGAGCCAGGGACCGTGGGTTGTGATTCCCAGACTTGCGGTACCTTTGTGCAAAGCTGCCACCGAGACCGACAGGTGGGGTCCTAAGGATTGCGGGTTGAGCGGGAGAACACAGAAGGGGTTTTCTGCAAAAAGAGGTCGCAGCACTGTTGTTCTTCTCTGAACTTACTGACGACCGAACGGTGCTCGCCCGCGCGGAGCGCAGCGCGCGGGGGATCGAACTGGGGACCTGACGTGCGCGGGCGGCGGCGGCTACCGCTGGGCTAGGGAGGGGTAGTTGTTAGAAGGTTAGGCGCGGCCTAGATACGCCTCTGCGACGCCACGACGAGAAGAACCAAACACGACGCCGGCGCACCGAGGGTGTTCGACGGAGTGACCGGTGCGAGCAGAGGGTAAGAGCGAGGAAGGGGATGTCACGGAGGCTTAGCAGCTCACCGGGAGGTTGTTGGTGCGGTTGGTTCGGGCAGGGGAGCGGTCGATCGGCGACGAGGCAGACGCCGGGCGGAGCTAGGGTTTCGCTTCGGCGATGCTGGTTCTGGTGGCCCGGTTCGCCTCCTCCTCGTTGCCGTGTACAGGGCGACGCAGAAGATGGCCGTGGTCTTCCCCGACACCCGCGTCTGCACGCCCGCCTCCTTGTTCTGTAGATGGACGGCGACACCGAGAGCGGCGGCCGGGTAGACGGTGGTAGGGTAGATGGGGAGGGAGAAAAAGATGGGCACGACCCTGGGGAGATCTGGGAGAGGTAGCAGGTGAGAGAGAGGGAGATGATAGGGACGGGAGAGGAGAGGGGTGCCGTGGGGGATCGGTGAAGAGAAAAAGGTGGCTCGGCCACCTTTTCTTCTCCCTCCCTCACGTGCTCGGGCGGCTTGGCCTGGGGCAGGTAGGCAGCTGGCAGGTGGGGCAAGGTGAGGCCAGGAAGGTAGGAGAGGCTCGGGCTGGTGGGGCATGCAAGGCAGAGAGAGAGAAGAAAGAAGGAGAGGGGAGGCATGGAGCTCGGGTGGGAGCTAGGCTCGGTTAGGGTTTGCACTAGGGGAGGGGTAGGGTAGCTCGGGTTGGACCAGGGTGACCAGGTGGGGCTAGCTAGGTGAGAGAGGAGGGAGGCCGAGATAGAGAGGGTGGGGACTAGGTTTAGCTAGCGAGGGGCTCGGGTTAGGTTAGATGATGCCCATGGTCGTGGTAGGGTGTAACTAGGGTAGATGAGGGGTTAGGTTTAGGGTTTAGCTTAGGTGAGAGATTTGGAGAAAAGATTAGGGAGGGAGGGTATGGTTTAGGGTTTAGGCATGATCCACATGACCATGCAAGGATGGAGGTGAAAAGGGAGGGGAAGATGAGGAATAGAGAGAGGGAGAGAGGAAGAGAGATGAACCACTCAAGAATTCAAATAAAAATCCAAAAAGTCTTAATTGTGGTGGTACTTACATGGCCCATGCAAAATATTTATTGCCATGTTTATTTTTGTGAGAACAATAATATTAACAGGGCATTATTATTATGCATTCCCAAAAATATGGAATTAAGCCAAGCAAAAGAATTTAAAGGAAAGTTCCAGATGGAGTAGATGGAGATGATCACATTTGATTATAATTGGGACTTGCTAGTGTGTATATTCCACTAGATGTTTAATAGTCCCAAAAATATCCCAACATGATAATAACCCCAAAACAACCCATATGGAAGCTAGGAAAAGGTTCCACTCACAAGGCATGCAAAGGTGGCCAGGTGGCTCTCATAAACCAATAATGTGGGAACAATATGGTGCATATATGAGAGCATGTGGAGATAGAATTGGATCCATCCCAACCCACATGAGCAAGAGGTAAGACCAAATAAATTGCAATGCTCATATTTGGTTGGATGGTGGAACTATGGGGTGATGACAAGAAAGGTGGTGGAGTTAAATAAAAGATATGCCCCCAACTCAACTTGGGCATTGAACAATATATCAACAACCAAATACAATATCAAGAGGCAAATACAATTTACAATGCATATGAGAGAAGAACCAAAACAAAAAGAGTTTTATATGATGCTCAAATGCAAGGTGGCATGATGACATGAGCATGATATAATGATGATGCAACAATTATATATATGAAGTAGCCATTATATTACTAGACCAAGTAGCATTACAATTGTTAGACAATTGGGATGCTACAACTCTCCCCCACTAAACAGGAATCTCGCCCCGAGATTCTAGGAAGAAGAAGAAGACACAAAGAGGGTAGGATACTTGGCACGGAGCTCATCTTCACGTTCCCAAGTGGCTTCATCAACGGAATGGTGCGACCACTGCACCTTGCAGAACTTGATGGACTTGTTGCGAGTCCTTCTTTCTGCGGTTTCAAGGATTTTTGTGGGGTGTTCTTTATAAGACAGGTCTTCTTGGAGATTGATAAGCTCATGGTCCACGGTCCTGCCGGGATCCTTGAAGCACTTCTTGAGTTGAGAGATGTGGAAAACATCATGGACCTTGAGTTTTTCCGGGAGCTCAAGAGCATAAGCAACTTCTCCTCTTCTGCCACGAATTTTGAATGGACCGATGTATCTAGGAGCCAGCTTTCCTTTGATACCAAAACGGTGCGTGCCTCTCATGGGAGTGACACGAAGGTAAACGAGATCACCAGGGACATACTCCATGTCCGTGTGCTTTCTGTCATAATTGCTCTTCTGGCGACTTTGAGCAATCTTCAGATTTTCAAGAATGATGTGAACCTTCTCCTCCGCTTGGGTTACAATGTCAGGGCCAAACAATATTCTTTCTCCTGCACCCGACCAACCAATCGGAGTTCTGCATTTGGGACCATAGAGAGCCTCAAATGGTGCCATCTTTAGACTTTTCTGGAAGCTATTGTTGTAAGAGAATTCAGCATAAGGAAGACATTCTTCCCACTTCATGCCAAAAGAGATGACGCAAGCACGGAGCATATCCTCCAGAATCTGATTGATCCTTTCAACTTGTCCTTGCGACTGAGGGTGGTAAGCTGTGCTGAAGTTCAACTTTGTTCCCAAAGCATTTTGGAAACTTTCCCAGAACTTGGAAGTGAAGATGCTTCCACGGTCTGAACTGATCTCAAGCGGAACCCCATACAGAGAGACAATTCTGTTGATATAGAGCTCAGCCAACTGAATTGCAGAAATTGTTTCCTTGACGGGGAAGAAGTGAGCCACTTTAGAAAGCCTGTCAATGACAACAAATATTGCATTGTTGCCCTTCTGTGACCTTGGAAAACCAGTGATGAAGTCCATCTCCACTTTCTCCCATTTCCATTCCGGAGGTCTCAATGGCTGTAGAAGACCGGAAGGTTTCTGATGGACAGCTTTAACTCTGCGGCAGACATCACACTCCGAGACATACTTGGCACAATATCGTTTCAAACCCGGCCACCAATATTGTGTTTTCAAGTCCATGTACATCTTTGTGCTGCCAGGGTGGATAGAAAGAACAGAATCATGCGCCTCCTTGAGAACTTGCTCTCTCAAACCCGGGTAGTTCGGAACAAACATCCGGTGTTCAAAGAAAAGCGTGCCTTGATCATCGACGTGGAAGGACTCATACTTCGGAAGCTGAAGTTTGGAGATGATCTTTCTGGTGTACGGATCACCAAGCTGAAAGGAGCGAACCTTTTCTTCCAAGAGAGGAGTTGCCAGAAGGTTCAGGAGATACCCTTGTTCCACAATTTCAAGGTTGAGCTGACGGAATTCCTCGCACAAGAGAGGCTGTTGTTCTTCCATCATGAGGTTGTTGACATAAGCTTTGCGGCTGAGAGCATCGGCCACGACATTAGCTTTGCCCGGAGTGTAGTTGATGGTCAAATCAAAATCATTGATTGCTTCAATCCATCTCCTCTGCCGAAGGTTGAGATCAGGCTGAGTGAAGATATACTTCAAACTCTTGTGATCAGAAAAGATTTCACAACGGTTGCCCAGCAAGTAATGCCTCCATACTTTCAAAGCAAAGACAACCGTTGCGAGCTCGAGGTCATGTGTAGGATAGTTGATCTCATGCGTCTTCAACTGTCGAGAGGCATAAGCAACAACTTGTTTTTCTTGCATAAGGACCGCACCCAATCCTTGCAAAGATGCGTCACAGAATATCTGGAAAGGTTTGGATGTGTCTGGAGGAACCAAGACTGGTGTGGAAGTGAGCTTCTCTTTGAGTGTCTCAAAGCTTGCTTGACATGCAGGAGTCCAAAGATATTTCTTGCCTTTCTTGAGGAGATCGGTAAGAGGCTTCGCTATCTTCGAAAAGTTCTGAACGAAGCGACGGAAATAACTAGCCAAACCAAGGAAGATCCGGACTTCTTTGACATTTACAGGAGGAAGCCATTCAACAATTGTCTTCACAGTTTCCGGGTTGACTGCAATGCCCTTGGCAGAAATGACGTGACCAAGATAGGTTACTTGAGGCAGCCAAAACTCACACTTGCAGAACTTTGCATACAGGCGGTTCTCACGAAGCTTGTTTAGGACACACCGAAGGTGTTCTTCATGTTCTTCCTTTGACTTAGAATAGACTAGGATGTCATCCAGATAGACCACAACGAACTTATCAAGATACTCCATGAAAACCGAGTTCATGAGCCTCGAGAAGGTGGCAGGTGCGTTGGTGAGACCGAAAGACATGACCGTGTACTCATACAGGCCATAGCGGGTGGTGAAAGCTGTTTTAGGAACATCTTCCTTGCGAATCTTGATTTGGTGATAACCACTTCTCAAGTCAAGCTTAGAGAATACCACAGCTCCAGCTAGCTGATCGAAGAGATCATTAATCCGCGGAAGGGGATATTTATTCTTGATGGTTTTAGCATTGAGAGCCCGATAGTCAACACAAAGTCTATCAGTCTTGTCTCGCTTCTTCACAAAGATTGTTGGGCTACCCCAAGAAGAAGTACTGTGTTGAATGAAACCCAACTTCTCTTGTTCATCAAGCTGCCGTTTGAGTTCAGCCAACTCAGCAGGACCCATTTATAAGGCCGCTTGGAGATAGGAGCGGTACCAGGTTCAAGCTCAATTACAAACTCAACCTCACGATCCGGAGGCATACCTGGCAACTCTTCAGGAAAGACGTATGGGAACTCATAGACCACCGGAACACTCTGAATAGCTTCCATAGCATCAGCATTCAGAGCCGCCAAAGAGCAAAGCTGAATAGCAGGAGTCAGACTTGGAGAATAGACTATATGGCCTTCAGGAATTTTCAGAGAAACCGAGCGTTCAGCACAATCAATTACAGCTGCATTTGCTGTCAACCAATCCATGCCCAAGATAACATCAATGTCAGAATTGCCCAGAACAATTAAGGACACCGAGAACGAAGAGCCACCAATCTCAATTTGGTTGTTATGGCTGATTTTAGAAGCTGCCATTGTTGCTCCAGGAGAAAGGACCATTAACCGCTTAAGGAGAGGATCCATAGCTAACTCATTCTCATGTGCAAACTTGTGAGAAACAAAAGAATGCGATGCACCAGAATCAAACAAAACTCGTGCAGGGACTGAGTTAACGGATAGCATACCCATCACAACTCCAGGTGCATGCTCAGCTTGAGCGGCGTTGACACAGTTGGCACAAGCAACAGTAGACCCGGGCTTGGTGTTGATGTTGAGAGCCCGAGGTGGTGGTGCACGAACCAACGGAGAGCTTGCCGCAGATCTTGGAGGTGGTGGAGGAAGAGCTTTGTTTTTCATCGGACAGTTCCAGTACTGATGCCTAGTGTCTCCACAAGTGTAACAAGCACCAGGTGGACGTGGAGCAACATAGCCAGGGACTCCGCCAGGCGCTCCAGGGTAGTGGTGGTTGTAGCCCCTGGGAGCAGCAGTGAGGAAGTTTGGTGGCCTTGCCGCGTAGCTTGAAGGTCTTGGTGGAGCCGGGAGCGATGGTGGGGTGTTAGGAACCCAAACACGACGCTTAGAAGGAGCTGACATAGCTGAAGAGCTTGCTACATCACGGTTGTGTTTCTTTGACTCCTCAAACACTTGCCTACTTGCCTCTTCCTACAGAGCTGTATGCTGAAGTTCCAGAAAAGACGCCGGCCTTGCATGTGTGATTGCATATTTAATCGATGCATTGAGCCCTTGCCGGAACCTCTTTTGCTTCTTCTTGTCATCAGAGATCTCATCGCCACCATAACGAGAAAGGTTCATGAAGTTCCTGATGTAGGTATTGTCATTATCATTGCCCTGCTTGAGGTTGAGAAACACTTCCTTCATCCTCTCCATGACAATTTCTGACAGATACTGCTCTTTGAAAGCTCCAGTGAACTATCCCCAAGTAGGCTGAAAACCAGTGCAGTTTGCCTTCAGGTAATTCTCCCACCAGAGAGCTGCATCTCCCTTCAGAAGGTGAGTAGCACACTTTACCCATTCTTGCTCAGGAACATCAGCAGTCACCAGTAGCCTTGACATCTCACGCAACCAATCATCAGCATCAAGTGGTTGATCAGAAACATCAAATTGGCGTGGGTTGAACTTCAGAAAGCTTTTGATGTCTCCTCGCTTGGGAGGTGGAGGTAGCGGAACAAACTCATTCCTCCTGACACTTTCTTCAAAACGCTGCTGGTTCTGCTGCATTGCTGGCAAGGCATTGGCGATGTTTGACAACGCGGCCCCCAGTTCAGGTTGTATGTCCTCATCAGAACGGCGTGGTGGTGCCATCCTGTGATTGATATAAAACACAAGTCAGTACTATAATGGAGAATAATAATAATCCAAAATAGTACCAAGATGGAATTAATCAAGATTAAAGGATACAATTTACTAAGGTGATATTAAAATATCAACAAAGTTCAAAGCACCTAGAAGATATTAAGCATATCGCACACGACTGAAAAGGAGTGTGGTACACAGATATATCAAAGAAAAATTTTCCACAAATTTTGGCATTAAAATACCAATAGATGCGCAAAATCACTTAACGAATCAAGATTAGTGACTCTACCAATTCAATATACAAGAGCGAATGATAAAAGTAGTGGTATGGTCGCGACTCCATCCCGCACTCAAATCATTACTCTGCACATGAATAAGTAGAACACATATCCCAACACCTTCTTCTACGATGAACCTAAAGATTAGTAACCACGGAAACGAACACCCCAAACAAGATAACATCGGGTAACAAAGAGTAAGACAGATCGCGGCGGTATACAACGAATCAGATAGATCGCGTCGGTTTGCAAAAGCCTGTCGGTATGGAATGTACCAACAGTTGATAACCAAAAGGCCGATAAAGATAACATGTTGGATGCAACAGATAGACAAGGAATTACACACACACACAAACACACAACCTATGGTACTACGGAAACCCAGAACACGTGAATCCTAGTTTGAATTTAAGAAGAGGATTGAAAACGTTACACTTCCTTACCAGAAAAGGGTGGGTGGGTGGGTAAGAAGAAAAGTGGAAGCAGTCCTACTCTCGCGTTTTGTTTTTCCCTAGTATACATAGCTACCAAAAATATTTTCTAGACTGACAACGACCATTTGGCTGAGACCCTGAAGGTCGGGATGGCTCTGATACCAATTGTAACTACCTCGGTGAATTACGCTCCTAGTTACAAGCCTGGATGAGCGGAAATGGTTAAAATAGTACGGTGGGGCCCAAATGCCACTCACAGGTAGACCTTTCGGCCGTCCTAACCATTTCCGAACATCGGGACAAGAACGGGCGGCGTAATCGGCAGGCGAAGGGATCAACTACATACACAAATGAGTATGTATGCAAGCCACCATACAATGGTTCTCAGAGTCATTCCATCTAAAAAGAAAGGAAATATTGCAACGCCATACGGCAAGATCCAAATATCCTAGATAGATATAATAGTTTAGGATACCTCCTCATACACCAAACATCAGAGTATCAAGCGGAAGCGGAAAACAAGATCCGAGTATGGATAAGACGCAAATCGGCATAAGATGCCCCATAAATAAACACATCCCGCCCACAGATCTCACGGATCCCCGTTCCCGGAATCTCTACACCGAATGATCGTTGCCGACATCGTCCGTCTCCTCCACCCAGTATCCATCTTGCGAGTTTACCTGTTCATCTGAATCAAACAATTTATCGTGTGAGACCCTAGGGGTACTCAGCAAGTCTTTATGCCTCTAAAGGGGACACAACCTGGGGTGACGCAATTGCAGCAAAAGATAAACCCTAACAATTCTATAGATACTCGCCAACCATCCACCTAACCAGAGATAGACAGATGTCCGTGAATTAACATCAACAGTTATAACGGTAATATTAACAGATCCATCCTCCTCCTCGCTTACCGACAAGGAAGCGGATGAACACCCCCCCCCATCCGTTGGCAGTTTTATTATCCATTCCATGAGTATTGTACTATTTACTAATCAGGTACTTAGTCAATTTAAAAGCGATACTTGAGTTATACTTGTCTATGATCGAGAAACTGTGCTCCAAGTCGTCCATAACCGCGGACACGGCTTTCAGAAAGTTTTACCCTGCAGGGGTGCACAAATAGCAACACACACTCGATCAACCTCGGAAAAACCAAATCAAAACCCAACGAGGCAGTCATGACAAAGCGATCACAGGATTCAGAAATATTTCAGGGGGCCACCCCATTAAGCTACCCGCGACGAAGTTGGCCGGCTCCGAGACGGACTCAAGGTTTGTGTCAATGGCTGTAAACGACTGGGAACCCGAAAATGTGACTGGGCTTGTCGATACCGCGAAAACACTCCGCTTACCTAAACAGTACAGGTGCATTCCTCGCACAATCTTAAATTAAGCAGTAAAGCATGGCATAAGTACAGAATAGTAATAAAGCCCCAAACTACTTTGTGGCCCCAAGAAATAAGAATGAATCAAGCTCTGGCTCAGGGGGGTTCATAAGCCTCCCGGATGTGGATAGCGCGAATATTCAAGGAACAGGAATCAAGTACTCGGGGTCCTACGGGACACAAGTGAGCAGGAAAAACCAAATAGCAGATATTGCTCACCGATGCCACTTTCATTAGTTATCCCATTACTACTCAGGTTAAGTTGTTTAGGTACCTCGTTATCCATCAGACACTCACATACCCTACACATGCTGTTCTACGACTCGCGTGGCTCAAACAACTCCTGTAGTAATGGCTCATGGGATGGAGGAACAAGCTTCGGTGGGGTTTAAAAGTAAAGGCTATGCAATACTTGGGATTCAGTTTAATGCAATCGCGACTCAATGAGGCAAGAATAAGATAGAGGCAATAGGTACTAAATGTATGCAAGCATGTGGTAGTGCTTGCCTGGCAGCTCAATTGAAGCGAGAGAAGGATCTGGGTAGTGCTCCTGGGTCTCTTGATATATCCCCTGCTCAGCGTCTATTCGAAGAAGAACCAAACAAACAAGGGCCAACATAAATAAAGTGCACAAACATATGAATAAAAATGCATCAAGCAAACAATCATGCCATGATGAATGATGCACAATTTGCATGGCAATAATGTGGCATGGCATGGGTGAGGTGTGGAATACAAGTATAAATCATTTTGTTGAGTTTTAATCATGTTTTAACCTCAAATAAGTTGCTGTATACTTTATATTTATATGATGCATGCTGCAAAACAGAACAAGGGATGCATAAACAGAAAGGTCTCGTCGAGCTAATCATTTTAGACATATTATTTGTTAAATTTGGAGTTATAAAACAAAAGTTATTAATTAATTAAGGTAAAGGGCATTTTATTGTAATTTTGATCAACTCGAAATTTAAGTGTCCAAAATATATTTTGAATAGCATATTTGAATTCCTCATATTTTTCTGATTTCAAAACATATATTATTTGGTATTATTTGGATTTATATTTTAAAAGTTATTTGAAAACAGATTTAAATTTGAAATTGAACTAATTTGAAAAAGGTTTAAATTAAAACAGATATAAACAGAAACTTTTTGTACTCAGGCAGATCCAGACCCAGCCGCTGACGGGTGGGCCAGATGCTGACTGGGCAACATGCGCGCAGAAAAGCTTTTCTCACCGCGAGCTAGTCTAGCGTCTGCGACTGACAGATGGGGCCAGCGGCCACGGGGGTCCACGTGACAGTGGCTGGACGAGCTGAGGCCACGCGGCAGAGCCAGGGACCGCGGGTTGTGATTCCCAGACTTGCGGTACCTTTGTGCAAAGCTGCCACCGAGACCGACAGGTGGGGTCCTAAGGATTGCGGGTTGAGCGGGAGAACACAGAAGGGGTTTTCTGCAAAAAGAGGTCGCAGCACTGTTGTTCTTCTCTGAACTTACTGACGACCGAACGGTGCTCGCCCGCGCGGAGCGCAGCGCGCGGGGGATCGAACTGGGGACCTGACGTGCGCGGGCGGCGGCGGCTACCGCTGGGCTAGGGAGGGGTAGTTGTTAGAAGGTTAGGCGCGGCCTAGATACGCCTCTGCGACGCCACGACGAGAAGAACCAAACACGACGCCGGCGCACCGAGGGCGTTCGACGGAGTGACCGGTGCGAGCAGAGGGTAAGAGCGAGGAAGGGGATGTCACGGAGGCTCAGCAGCTCACCGGGAGGTTGTTGGTGCGGTTGGTTCGGGCAGGGGAGCGGTCGATCGGCAACGAGGCAGACGCCGGGCGGAGCTAGGGTTTCGCTTCGGCGACGCTGGTTCTGGTGGCCCGGTTCGCCTCCTCCTCGTTGCCGTGTACAGGGCGACGCAGAAGATGGCCGTGGTCTTCCCCGAAAAGATGGGCACGACCCTGGGGAGATCTGGGAGAGGTAGCAGGTGAAAGAGAGGGAGATGATAGGGACGGGAGAGGAGAGGGGTGCCGTGGGGTATCGGTGAAGAGAAAAAGGTGGCTCGGCCACCTTTTCTTCTCCCTCCCTCACGTGCTCGGGCGGCTTGGCCTGGGGCAGGTAGGCAGCTGGCAGGTGGGGCAAGGTGAGGCCAGGAAGGTAGGAGAGGCTCGGGCTGGTGGGGCATGCAAGGCAGAGAGAGAAGAAAGAAGGAGAGGGGAGGCATGGAGCTCGGGTGGGAGCTAGGCTCGGTTAGGGTTTGCACTAGGGGAGGGGTAGGGTATCTCGGGTTGGACCAGGGTGACCAGGTGGGGCTAGCTAGGTGAGAGAGGAAGGAGGCCGAGATAGAGAGGGTGGGGACTAGGTTTAGCTAGCGAGGGGCTCGGGTTAGGTTAGATGATGCCCATGGTCGTGGTAGGGTGTAACTAGGGTAGATGAGGGGTTAGGTTTAGGGTTTAGCTTAGGTGAGAGATTTGGAGAAAAGATTAGGGAGGGAGGGTATGGTTTAGGGTTTAGGCATGATCCACATGACCATGCAAGGATGGAGGTGAAAAGGGAGGGGAAGATGAGGAATAGAGAGAGGGAGAGAGGAAGAGAGATGAACCACTCAAGAATTCAAATAAAAATCCAAAAAGTCTTAATTGTGGTGGTACTTGCATGGCCCATGCAAAATATTTATTGCCATGTTTATTTTTGTGAGAACAATAATATTAACAGGGCATTATTATTATGCATTCCCAAAAATATGGAATTAAGCCAAGCAAAAGAATTTAAAGGAAAGTTCCAGATGGAGTAGATGGAGATGATCACATTTGATTATAATTGGGACTTGCTAGTGTGTATATTCCACTAGATGTTTAATAGTCCCAAAAATATCCCAACATGATAATAACCCCAAAACAACCCATATGGAAGCTAGGAAAAGGTTCCACTCACAAGGCATGCAAAGGTGGCCAGGTGGCTCTCATAAACCAATAATGTGGGAACAATATGGTGCATATATGAGAGCATGTGGAGATAGAATTGGATCCATCCCAACCCACATGAGCAAGAGGTAAGACCAAATAAATTGCAATGCTCATATTTGGTTGGATGGTGGAACTATGGGGTGATGACAAGAAAGGTGGTGGAGTTAAATAAAAGATATGCCCCCAACTCAACTTGGGCATTAAACAATGTATCAACAACCAAATACAATATCAAGAGGCAAATACAATTTACAATGCATATGAGAGAAGAACCAAAACAAAAAGGGTTTTATATGATGCTCAAATGCAAGGTGGCATGATGACATGAGCATGATATAATGATGATGCAACAATTATATATATGAAGTAGCCATTATATTACTAGACCAAGTAGCATTACAATTGTTAGACAATTGGGATGCTATGGTGGAGGTGATGGCAGAAGGAGTAGGAGTCCGGCTCAAGGGCATCGTAGCCGCAGTGAACAACCAAGACAACATTCCCTATCACCAAGTGATGCTAGGCACAGGATCAATTCAAACATTGAGGTGCGACGCTATGAGTCGGAAAATATCTACGTGGGTCCAAAATGCTTCGGGCCGCGCGTATGACAAACAAACTTTCCGGAAGGGTTTGCCATCTCAAGGCACATCCAGGCCTACGACAGCATGGCTCGCCCAGACACCTGGCTCCAGGACTCCTTCCAAGCCTGCTGCATTGCCAAAGGAGGAAACAACTTGGTCACAACCCGGTATCTCCCGAAAAACACATTCCACAACTAGTATGATGTGCAAAGTGCTTTCTTTCGGAATTTCGAGAGAACATACAGGAGGCCCTACAAAGTCGGAGATCTGCAGTGGTGTACTCTGAAACCCGGAGAAACTTGCTAGGACTAGCTTGGATGATGGATCGACATGAAGAACTCCTGCAAGGAAGTAACCGACCAAACCGCGATCGAAGCATTCATCACGGGACTCCCAATTGGTTTACTACGTCATCGCTTGAAGTGTGACAAAGTGATTGATTTGGGAGAGATGATAGAGACGGCAAGCACATATGCTGACACCGATGATGATGCGGAAGGACTTCTCAACATGCTGGATGTACCACAGTCAGCAAAATAACCAAAGCGGCAAGTCGCAAAATGCAAAAACACCTCGGATGAGAAACCCATTCCGGAAACCGCAACAGTCAACGCAACTTTCAGGTCTGGAGGACGAGGAGGCCGCGGAGGCTGCCAGGGATGAGGCGGTGGAACTTCTAGAGTCCAAGGTAGAGGAGACCAGCAACCTAGCAAAACCTACTCTTTGGCCGACATTGCCAATAATTCATGTGTGCATCACCCGGACGGAAATGGAGGCTCATCCCACACTAATGTTGAGTGTCGTTTCAATGAGGACATCAAGAAAGAAGAATCCGCTAGCTACAGGGCCAAGCAACAAAAAGGAAAGAAAATTTTCGACAAAGATAAAGAGACCAAGGTAGATTCTGACATGGAGGAGGTACAAGCTTCAAATCCCAAGCCGGATGGAATGAAGACCTTCCCAACCAAGAAACACACTTATGTCACCTTCCTTGGGTCTCAAATGGCCAATGTCAAGAAGGTAGTGATGCACGAGATCAATGCAACTGTCTCGGCTATCCCTTAGTTTTTGGATTGGTCGGAAGTAACAATCACCTTTGACTGAGGCAATCATCCGCCTAAGTTGCACATGCGAGGAAAGTACGCTCTAGTCATCAATACACTTATTGATGGCTATGGGTTCTCCAAGACCCTCATGGATGGTGGCAGCAGCATCAACATCATCTATGTCAAAACACTGCGCCGGATAAGGATATCGCAAACACAGCTGAAACACAGCTTTGTCACTTTTCATGGAGTTGTCCTTGGAAGAGAAGCAAACTCTCTAGGAGATATCACTTTGGTACCTTTGGAACTCTAAAGAACTATTGGACGGAAGCACTTTCTTTTGAAGTGGTCCAATTCAAGAGAGCATACCACACTATCTTTGGGCATCCGCTTTACTGGGCTTTCATGGCTCGCCCTTGTTACATTTACAACATGATGAAAATTCCAGGTCCCAATGGCGTTATTACGATCCGGGGAGACCCGGAGAAGGCACGAGAATGCGAAGACGGAAATGTTGCCTTTGTTGAAGTCGTACTGCACACTCAAGAGTACTAGGAGATCAAGAATAACATCGACCTGTCTGAGATGACCGCAATGAAGACGGAGGTGACCAAGCCAACTCGGGAGTTCAAGGCATCGGAAGAGACGAAGACGACGCCATTGAAGGATGATGATCCCTCCACAGTGACCCAGATAGGTGTAGGTTTAGACCGCACATAGGAAAGCACGCTCGTCGAGTTCCTCAAGGCTAATAGAGATATCTTCGCATGGCAGCCATCTAACATGACCAGAGTACCTAGGGAACTTTCCGAGCACAGTCTAAATGTATACCCAAACGCTAAACCTGTCAAACAGTCCTTACGATGTTTCGGTGATGAAAAGCAAAAAGCAATAGCTAAGGAATTAGCCCAGCTCGAGTTATCCAGGTTCATAGAAGAGGTCATCCATACTTATTGGTCGGCCAACCCTGTAATGGTACCTAAAAAGGATACCACTTATTTAATGATGTGTGTTCATTATAGTGCCTTGAACAAGGCTTGTCCCAAAGATCCGTTCGCTTTGCCTCGAATTGATCAAGTGATTCATTCGACAGTAGGCTCGGAACTCCTATGTTTTCTCAACGCATATTCCAGATATCACCAAATTCGGATGAAGGAGTCAGACAAAATAAAGACTTCATTCATCACACCCTTCGGAACCTTCTGCTACGTTATGATTCCTTTTGGGCTCAAAAACGCAGGAGCTACGTACCAGCGCACTATGCAGTGTTGCCTCCATGATCAAATCGGATGCAATGTACATGCATATGTGTATGACATAGCTGTGATGTCCAAAAAGAAGGAAACACTAATTTCCGACTTGGAGGAACATTCAGCAATCTATGAAAATACAACATAATGCTCAATCTGAAGAAGTGTTTCTTTGGAATACTAGCCAGAAAATTGTTAGGTTTCATTGTGTCTCAAAGAGAGAATGGGCAATAGCCTAGTGGTTGGGTAACAGTTCGTGCATCCTAGCGACCGGAGTTCGATTCCTGTCAGGGACGAATTTATAGAATTCTCATGCTGACCCGCTTCTACTATATCAAAAAAAGTGTCTAGTTCCTCCTAGCACTGTTTCATTTTTTATTGTGTCTCAAAGAGGCATAGAGGTGAACCGTGACAAAATAAAGGCTATACTCAACATTTCCAGGCCATCTCGCTTGAAGGACGGACAACAACAAACTAGTTGCATTGCTGTAGTCAGTCGGTCCGTATGCTGGCTTGGAGAAAGAGCCGCACCACTACACAAGCTCTTGAAAAAGACCAAGAAGTTCATCTAGACTGATGAAGCTAAAGCTGCACTACCGGATTTGAAATATGTACTCTCGTACGCCCTTATTCTTGAAGCATCGGAGCTACATGAGCCAATGTTTCTATATTTAGCCGCGACAAATAGAGTCCTTAGTGTCGTCATGGTGGTGGAATGGCCGGAAGAAAAAACAGGAACACCTAGTGCAGCGTCCGACTTATTTCCTCAACGAGGTCTTGACTGAATCGAAGCAAAGGTACCCCCATTACCAAAAGTTAGCCTATGGTGTGTTCTTCACCTCCAGAAAGCTACGACACTATTTTCAAGAGCATAAGATTACCATGGTGAGCACAGCTCCCATGAGAGATATAATCAATAACAGGGATGCCACAGAACGCATCGCTAAGTGGGGCATAGAGCTAGCAGCTTTTGATATTGAGTACAAAACACATACAACAATCAAATCCCAGATCCTTGCTGACTTTGTTGCTGATTGGACAGAGACAGTCGAAAACACAGGCCTCCTAGAGACGGAAGTTTGGACCTTACACTTTGATGGGTCTAAAGCGCTCGGGGGCCCGGGGCTGGCATGGTGCTCAAGTCACCCCAAGGTGATAAATTATTCTATGTGTTGCGGATCCACTTCACGGCAACAAATAACATTGCTGAATATGAAGCATTGCTGCATGGAATTCAAATCGCAAAAGACATCGACATTCGTCGAGTAATGTGTTATAGAGACTCGATTTAGTTTCTCAGCAAGTATCTGTATCTACAACGCAAACAAACACATGGAAGCTTATAGAGCCGTCGTGGATGAACTATCTAAATCGTTCGAAGGGTTTGAAGTACAACACATTCCCCGAACAGAAAATGAGGAAGCAAATGCTCTATCAAGAATAGGTTATGCGCGAAAACAGGTCCCGGGTGGTGCTTTTTTGGAGCACTTGAGAGTTCCCTCTATCACAAGAGTTGATGAGGAGTCTCCAACCAAATCCGACTAACCAATCATAGCATTTCTGGCTGTAATTCCTAGCTGGACCAAACCCTACCTTGATTTCTTGGTAGAGAGAAAACTACCCGAAGACGAGGTTCTGAGCTGGAAGATCGTCCGACAAGAAAAATCCTACATAGTAGTGGGAGGTGAGCTCTACAAGCGGAGTGCATCTGGGTCTTTCAGCGTTGCGTTTCTCCAGAAGAAGGTGTGGAAATCCTAAGGAAAATTCACGAAGGCGAATGCGGACATCACGCAACAGCCAAATCTTTAGTGGGAAAGGCCTTTAGGCATGGATTTTTTTGGCTTACAGCTAAGGCAGATGCCGAACGGCTAGTCAAGACGTGCAAAGGTTGCCAAAAATATGCCAAACAAGCCCATCTTCCGACTGCTCAGCTGCGAACAATTCCAATTACATGGCCTTTTGCGGTCTGGGGGCTTGACATGGTAGGACCATTTTGGTGGGATCAAAGTGGATACACTCACCTTCTTGTGATGGTGGATAAATTCACAAAATGAATTGAGGCAAAACCCATCACAAGTTGTGATGGAGCAATAGCCAAAAAGTTTGTCGAGGATGTGATCATATGATTCGGGTATCCACACAGTATTATTACCGGTAATGGGAGTAACTTTTCCATGGTAGAACTATTCAAATTCTGCAATGAACAAGGGATCTGGCTTGATATCGCATCAGTCGCACATCCATAGACCAATGGACAAGCCAAAAGGGAAAATTGTTTAATTCTTCAAGGCCTACGACCAAGACTCGAAGCACCACTACATCGTGCTGCGGGGGCTTGGCGGACAAATTACCATCCGTAACATGGAGTTTACGAACAACTCCTAATAGGTCAACCAGATATACAACTTTTTTCTTGGTCCATGGTGCAGAAGCTATTCTTCCACGTGATCTTATTCACACCTCTCCCCGAGTCGTTGCGTATGTCGAAGAGGATGCCGAAGTTTCTCGACAAGACGACCTGGATATGCTTGAGGAAGTTCGTGTGGTTTCTGAACAGAGCTACAGCCTCTCAGCAAACATTACGCAAATATCATAGTCAAAGAGTCAGGAATCGGTCTTTTAGGAAGGGCGATCTGGTTCTTCGGCTAGTGCAAAAAAAGGGAGCACAAACTTTCCCGATATGGGAAGGGCCCTTCATGGTTAGTCGAGTATTACACAATGGTTCTTACTACCTAACTGATATGAGGGCAGAAAAAGAGAGACATTCTACTAAGAAGAGAAAGAGAGCTACAGGCAGTACAAAACCGGATGAGATAGACTGTCCTTAGAATATTGCTCAGTTACGTTCCTTTTATTCTTAAAATTTCTTTCTTTTTAATCATATATGTGTACATGTTCAAAGTGAAATAAAGTATTGGTATCCTCAATGTTTTTACTGAGATGTTTTTATGCACCATCTTATTTCCGAATGATCATGTCATAGTTGAAAATCCCAAAATACTTGAAAGTAGTTTATGCTCATGTTTGTTCTGGTTACATTTCTGATTCTAAAAATGCTACCTTCGGGTATAAGTCTAAATTTTCTAGTTTATACTTGGTTTTTGTCTGATTGCTGGATGCGGGTATTTTCCGACTAGTGAATTGTTGGTACTGGAAGCCGGTTTTGATTCCAGGTTTAAACTGGTTTAGCAATTGAGCTCCGTTGATCGGCAAAGTTTCCGTGCTGAACGTTTGCCGACTCACGAAAGGAACGAGGTGGAAAGCCTGATAAACGATAAGTATAGACAAAACAACAAGTGCTTACATATTTTTCGTGCACATCAAATAAAAAAGCCAAAAGTGCTAAAAGGAGTAAAGCATAAATTCTTACAAACTTAGCACTAGCAAAATAATATCCTACTTATTACCCTGCTATCTATCTGAGACAAGTAAGTCAGAATCGGTCTGCTCATCTTCTTTAGAAACTTCAGCAACTGCTTCCTTTGGGGGTGGTTCCGCTTCAACAGGCATGAGGAACGGCTCATCATAACTAGTCAACTCGGCCACGTGAGAGGCATATCTGGTGCAAGAATCCCAGATCTCTTTGATGTTATGCTCATTGCTGTCTTCCTCGATAGTCGAATAACCCCTAGTAACTTGCCAAATTTCCATGCTTCCATGGTGGCTCATTACCATTGTCAGGGCATTCTGTGCCACTGTGCGTGCATAGAACATATTCCAATCCTTGATGAGCTGAGGCATATCCTTTGCGTTGTCTCATAGCTCAAAGGCCGACATTGAGTCTAGGCTAGAGAGTCGGACAGATTCGCCGATTTCTTCCAATGACTGGCCGACATTGAGTCTAGGCTCGACCATCGGTACGTAATGATGTTCATGTTTCTAATCTTAAGCTAAATATTCCACTTTTTGAGGGTAGATATAATCATGATGCTTATCTTACATGGGAATTGGAAGTAGATCAATGTTTTGCATGTTTAAGATATCCTGAGAATATGCATGTTAGTGATTCTACTTGCGAGTTTACAGATTTTGCTTCACTTTGGTGGTCTGAATATTATCATGTCAATCATGCTAATATTCCTAGTACTTGGACTGCTTTAAAAACTGCTATGCGACTTTGTTTTGTGCCACCAACTTATCAACAAGACTTACTAAAGAAAATGACTCGTTTAGAACAAGGCAAAAATCTGTAGAAGAATATTATCAGAAATTACAAACTAGGATGGTTTGTGCTGGTATTGTTGAAAATACGGAACAAATGATGGTTGTTTCTTTCTTGGTTTAAATAAGGCGATTCAAAACATCTTAGACTATAAGGAATATCGCACCATTACTCGTTTGTTTCATCTTGCTTGCAAAGCTGAACGTGAAGTGCAGGATCGTCAACCACCATGGAGAAGGTCTAACAATTCTACAGGTCGTACATCATCGTGGATGTCCTGACAATCAGCGTCTTCTTCGCGTGGCACACCACCAGCACCTACCACGTCCAAAACCACCATGCCGTCATCAAGAACGCCTTCAGCTGCTCCACCAGCATCATCCAATGGTCCGGCTCGTAGTTCTTATTTTGTGGCCTCCACAAGCAAGACAAAGGATATACATGCCACAAATGCTGGGATATGGTCATATTGAGAGGATGTGCACAACACAGCATGTTATGATGGTGCGCGATGATGGTGAATGCGATTCAGCAAGTGATTTTGATTAAGATACATTAGCTCTTATTGCTGCGTGTGATGGGGATAATTTTGATTCTGAAGAAGGGACAGAGGTAATGGGAGCTGAAACTACTGATCAATACAAGAGCTTAGTTGCACAACCTATGTTGAGTGTGCAATTGAGCAAAGCTGAGCATGATCAATTCCACAACTTGTTCCAAACACGAGGCATTGTCAAGGAAAGAGCTACACAAATCATTATTGATGGAGGGAGTTGTAATAATCTGGCTAGTGTTGACATGGTAGAGAAGCGTTCTCTCCCAACAATACAACGCACACATTCATATTACATCCAATGGTTTGAGAGTTCTCGTAAGATCAAGGTAACAAGAACAGTACGCATGCATTTTACTATTGTACATATTCTGATTTTGTTGATTGTGATGTTGTCCCCATGGAAGATTGTTCTTTGTTACTTGGTAGACCTTGACAATTTGATAGAGAATCTGTTCATAATGGTAAAACTAATCACTATTCTCTTATGCATGATGGGAAGAAAATTGTCTCAAACCTATGACTCCTGAACAAATTTTGAAAGATGATCTTGCTAGAGCTAGTAGAGCTAAAACTGAGGAGAAACACAAAAGTGAGAATTAGATTGTTGCTGAAGATTTTGTACCACCAAAGACCACTAAATCTGATTCTAAACATGCTACTCAAATTCGTTTGAAGGGTCCATGTATGCTTGCAAATAAAATTGATATTGTTGAACTAGATGTGAACAATACTCAATGTTATGCAATTGTCTGCAAAGATGTTTTGTTTTGATTTGAGGATATGCCTCCTTATTTGCCACCTACTATTGCTAACCTTTTGCAGGAATATGAGTATGTTTTTCTAGCTAAGATGCCACCAGGACTACCTCCTATTAGAGGAATTGAGCACCAAATTGATTTAATTTCCGGTGCCACGTTGCCCAACCGTGCGCCATATAGAACCAATCCTAAGGAGACAAAGGAGATACAACACCAAATTCAGAAACTACTTGACAGAGATCACATTCATGAGTCCCTTAGCCCATGTGATGTTCCTATTATTTTGGTACCTAAGAAAGATGGTTCTTCGCGCATGTGTACTGATTGTAGAGCTATCAATAATATTACTATTCGGTACCGTCATATATTCCATATTTAGATGATATGCTTGATGAATTGAGTGGCTCTACCATGTTTTCTAAAGTTGATTTGCGTAGTGGTTACCACTAGATTCGTATGAAATTAGGAGATGAATGGAAACCAGCATTTAAAACTAAGTTTGGTTTATATGAGTGGTTAGTAATGATATTTGGTTTAACTAATGCACCCAGCCCATTCATGAGATTAATGAACAAAGTTTTACGTGCTTTCATTGGACGTTTTGTGGTAGTCTACTTTGATGATATTCTGATTTATAGCAAATCTTTCGAGGATCATTTGGAACACTTGCGTGCTGTTTTCAATGCTTCATGCAATGCACGTTTGGTTGGTAATCTTGAGAAGTGCATCTTTTGCACCGATCGAGTTGCGTTTCTTGGCTATGTTGTTACATCACAGGCTATTGAAGTGGATCTAGCCAAGATTGAAATAGTTGAGATTTGGCCACAACCCAAGACGGTCACACAAGTGAGGAGTTTTATTGGCCTCGCTGGTTTTTATAGGCATTTTGTCAAAGATTTTGGATCAATTGCTGCGCCGCTGAATGAGCTTACAAAGAAGGATGTGCCCTTTCTTTAGGGCAATGCACAACAACCAACCTTCATGATATTGAAATATAAGTTAACACATGCTCCATTACTCCAACTTCCTGACTTTACTAAAACTTTTGAGCTTGAATGTGATGCTAGTGGAATTGGTTTGGGAGGTGTGTTATTACAAGAGGGAAAACATGTTGCATATTTTAGTGAGAAATTGAGTGGGGCTAGTCTGAACTATTCTACTTATGATAAAGAATTATATGTGCTGGTTCAGACATTAGAAAGTTGGCAACATTATTTATGGCCTAAAGAATTTGTTATACATTCTGATCATGAATCTTTGAAGCATATTCGTAGTCAAGCTAAGCTAAATCATCGCCATGCAAAGTGGTTTGAATTTATTGAGTCTTTTCCCTATGTTATCTAACACAAAAAGGGTAAAGATAATGTTATTGTTGATGTCGCGTTGTTATACTTTGTTATCTCAACTTGACTTCAAAATTTTTGGATTGGAAACTATTAAGGAACAATATGTGCATGATGTTGAATTTAAAGATGTGTTACAGAATTGTAGAGATGGTAGAACATGGAACAAATTCATCTTCAATTATGGATTTGTGTTCCGCGCTAACAAACTATGCATTCCAGATATTTCCGTTCGTCTTTTGTTGTTACAGGAGGCGCATGGAGGAGGACTAATGGGTCACTTAGGTGTAAAGAAGACGGAGGATGTTCTTGCTGCACACTTCTTTTGGCCACGCATGCGTCGAGATGTTAAGAGCTTCATGGCACGCTGCATTACTTGTCAAAAGCTAAGTCTCGCCTTAATCCACACGGTTTATATATGCCTCTTCCTGTTCCTAGTGTCCCTTGGGAGGATATTTCTATGGAATTTGTTTTGGGATTGCCTCGTACACAGATATTTCTAAGATAGCACACTTTGTTCCATGTCATAAGACCGATGATGCTGCGCATATTGCTGATTTCTTCTTTCATGAAATTATTCTACATGGTGTGCCAAATACTATTGTTTCTGATCGTGATACTAAATTTCTTAGCCACTTTTGGAAATGTTTATGGGCTAAGTTGGGGACAAAATTGTTGTTTAGTACTACATGTCATCCCCAAACTGATGGACAAATTGAAGTAGTCAATAGAACTTTGTCTACTATGTTGCAGGATGTTTTAAAGAAGAACTTAAAATTGTGGGAAGAGTGTTTACCTCATATTGAATTTGCTTATAATAATTCGTTGCATTCTACCACAAAGATGTGCCCATTTGAGATTGTGTATGGTTTTGTTCCTCATGCACCTATTGATTTGCTGTCATTACCTTCTTCGGTGCAAAATAATTTGGATGCTACACAATGTGCTAAAATGATATTAAAATTACATGAGACTACTAAAAACAACATAGAATGCATGAATGCTAAGTATAAACTTGCTGGGGATAGAGGGAGAAAGCATGTTGTGTTTGATGTTGGTCATCTTGTTTGGTTGCATTTGTGCAAAGATTGTTTTCCTGATTTGTGCAAGTCTAAGTTAATTCCACGTGCTGCTGGTCCTTTTAAAGTGTTAGAGAAAATCAATAATAATGCATATAAACTTGAGCTACCTGCAGATTTTTGTACGGTTAGTCCTATATTTAACATTGTAGATTTGAAGGCTTAATTTGGTGAGGAAGATGAGATTGCGTTGAGAACGACTTCAATTCAAGAAGGGGAGCATGATGTGGACATCCCATCTACTGATACAACTGTTGTACCTACAGCTACACAAATACAAGGACTGGTCACTCGAGCTCGTGCGAAGCAACTTAACTATCAGGTACTTTCGTTTCTTGGAACTATTCCTCATATACATGAGAATATGATGCTGCCTAAATCAGATATGTTTGTTACTCTTAGGAATGATGGACCTAGCATGGACGAGAGGGATAAGCATTAGAGCATGGTCATGCATGGGGATGGCAGCAAGCATGTGAGGATTGAAGAGGATGCCACAAGTCAAGATTTCAGAAACTTGAAGCCACCATAATGACAATTGAAGACTTGGACGAAATATTCAAGAATATTACTTCATAGATTCATCCATAGCTTAATATGGTGCTGCGTCACCTTTATTTTGGGCCAGACCCATGTTATTTTCGCAGGAATTTTATTAGCCACTTTTTAGAATTCGTATTTGAGGGGGAAAGGCCTTTTAGGTTTGGATTCGGCCACCATACCTATGGCTGGCCGAAACCCAACCTTTTCATCCTTAAATACCCTCCATAGCCGTCACTTTAGACTCGGATTTTGTTTAGACTAAAAGTTAGCCATCATTGCTACTTTGCTAAGGCTTGAGTGTCGCAGAGACCTCCTGTACTTCTCACCTATTGAGAATCCCACCTAATTCAATAAATCCTTCATCTATATCCGCAATATCTTGATTGCAATATTAGTTCTTACTTGTTCTTGATTTCAGGTAGGAATTAAGACCCTCAATGGTCAGGCTGATCGTGCTTCTGCAAGATCAGTAACCTCCAGGAGATTGGCCTATCGATTGCATTGGTGTTGTGCTTGCACGTGTAGTCAGAACGTCAAACCCGAACTCCACCTAAATCGATTATCCACCATCTCATCGAAAGATCGGACACCTTTGCCCTATCACCGCATGTGAGGACGCCTCCGTTGGCGGATCGACCTTCACAGGCTCCTCCTCCTCCTCGAGTAATATGCCGTTTGGAGGGGCCGTGATACTGCCCTTATATGCGGTTGCCATGTCTGCTTCAGAGGGATCGACCTTCTTCTTCTTGGCACCCACGTCAGGCGCCTTAGTGGTTTCCCCTTCCTCTTCTTGGAAGGGTCGCCCGCAACCTCGACGCGGCTCGTCGGGACCTTCTCCACCGTGGCGTGCTTGATTTTCTTGGGGTCACTCCTGCAAATACATAACGATCAGCAACTCAGAAATTCCGGGGCAAGCTAGCAAAATAAAGCAAGTTAAAAACCAAAGGAACTCACTTGGAGACTCGGAGATTTCAAAGTCCCATGCTGACATGCACGGGCTTCTCCAGTTCGGGCCGATCGGCCATGACAAGCCCACTTCGGTCATGCTTGCCAGTCACCGTGGCTACAGGGGAGCCTTCGGCTCGGCAGCAGGATTGGATGGCGTTGGGGCTCTCTTGGAGCTTTCCTCCCCGACGATTTCTAGGTTATTGTCCCCCTCTTTGAGGTTGCGACTGGTTTCGGCTTCACGGTACTTCTGGCTGAGCGTCTTCTGACTCGTCGAGGGAGGATCATGGTCCTCCTCAGCCTCTTCCTCCTCCTACCCCTCTTCTTCATTAGAGGTGTCTCCCTCCTTCTCGTCGAGAAGCTCCTTCGACACCTCCTCGTCTAGTGGAGGCAGCAAGTGTTCTAGGATCTGGAAAGTCTACAAACAAGTACAATGCACGAGTAAGATAAGCGACTCGGAAACATGATTGAGAGAAGAAATGACTTCAGGTGAATAAAAATACTTACTATGGGGGTTGGCTTGTCGTTCAGCTTATACGGACTAAGTCCTTCTTGGAGATTGGTGAAGGGCGCCTCCATGATCTTCTTTAAAGCCGCGACATAATCTTCCATGACACAAAAATCTAGACTCGACCTGGTAGGGTTTGATTGCCCAGTATACTTGTACATCTAGTGGGCTCGAGTAGCAAGAGGCACCATTCGTCGCCCGAGCCAGCAGTTGAAGAGGTTGATCGTCTTCAACCCTCGTCCTCAAGCACGGCCATACAGGTGCACATTTCGGTGACGACCACTTTCTGGGCCTTGGGGATCTTCTTCGCTGACAACCACCGCAGATTGCTCCACTCCGTTGTGTATACCAGGATCGCCACCTCTCTGGACGGGGTCGATTCCTTGGCATAGAACCAGTACTTCTTCCACTCACTGGCTGATTTCTTGGGTAGGATGAGCTTGTAGAAGCTAGCGTGTGGCTTCACCTGGAAGGTTACGCCGCCCACCGCCAACAAGGGCCTACCTTCCCCTCACAAGTAACCTTGTCATGGAACAGCTCAAGCTAGACGAGAAGTATGGGCAACAACCCAAGTAGCTCTCGCAGAAAGCAACAAACACCACTAGCTTCTCGATACTATGTGTCCCTAAATCGGAGGGCTTGATCTGGTTGAAGTGAAGGAATTGTCTAAAGAAAATGGAGGTGGGGAACCCTAGCCCGCGCTTTGTCGGAGTCTTGGCACCGGGGTACCACGATCCTATGGCATTCGGGCCCACCGACCGGTCACCGGTGGCCACAGGGGGAAGCCAAAGGCCCCTGCCCCCTCAGGAGCCTCAACATGGCCTCGAACCTCCACCCTAGGTAGTACAACCTCGGGAGGCCGACGCGCGTAAATGGGAGGCCTCGCGAGGCTCCACTGCCTCTGCCAAGGCCTCGAATACTTTGGCATGTGCCTCAGGGGTACATCCATAATCATGCAGCAAAGGAGGCAAAGACGGCGTGACCCGACAAGCACGTCCTACCCCAGCTAGATGGTGGACCACCGGTCCACCTCGGTACAGAGGAGAGGGTCTAGCCCCTTTGGTGCTAAAGTGGGGAAGACGACCTTAGCGGTGGCAGCGATACACCTTTTACCTTTTCAGTGCAAGAGAGGAGACATGCAGTCTCACACAGCGACACGCGATGCCAAATGGACTAGCATTGGAAGGAGACAGCACCAGAAACTTTTGTTGTACGAAGGAATAGAGAAAGGCTAGAGACTTTGGACCTAGTCCACAGAAAGTAGTCTTGTAGACTGAGTTTTTGGTGGACGGTGATGTGGTGACCCTTCCTGCCCATGGACGGGGGAAGAGGCCCGGCGCCCCTATTTAAGGAGACCTTCTGCTACCTTAGAACAGGTCGATCATAGCGATCTATAACCCTAGACATTGATACACCACTGTACCCTCACGAAGCACCACGAGCAATACAACCAAGCAGTAGTAGAGGCTTTACCTCCTCACGAGGGTCTCGAACCTGGGTAAAAAAACCTTGTGTAACCCTATCTGTCGCGATCGTGCACCGCCACCTCCACCGCCACTGAGAAGCTCAGAACACGTGTTCAGCTCTCTCTCTCAAACTCAGGGCTTGTTGGACCCCTTGTTCCTTCGCGGGACTCTTTCTCCGACATTTGGCGTGCCAAGTAGGGGGCTAAGGTGCATTTTCGAGAGCTTCACCAACCCTGTTGGCATGTCGGCTGGCATCGAGACACAAGGGGAGTGCTCCCTCCGCCGTGCGGCGAGCCAGGCTCAGATCGAGGCTGCCCCCTCATGCACCTTGATGGAGTCGTCCTCGTGGATGGAGGAAGAGCAGGTCTCCTCCTTCCGTCAGTCGTGGGAGCTCCTTCTCTCCTCCCACGGTTACACGTTACTCTCTCGCACCATGTCCTCTCGTGGCTAGCCGGACCGGCCCACCCTGGAGATTGCCAAGCGCATGGTGCATGAGCTACTGATACCTTCGATCAGGATTCACGGATGTATTATAATAGCTTTTTCCCTAGAAGACCTAGGTTTAATCGAACCTCGGAAAGCACTGCTAAAAGGAAATAAAAAAGGACACGTCTACAAGACTTTGTTTGTTTATTTTACCTTAATTGACCGGACCAATGTAGTTTACTCTATAATGGGTTTGAATCAATGGATGGAGATAGGCCAGGGATGAAGATCCACCTAAACCTGCACATCAAATGGGATAAAAGATAATAATAAGCGTAGTCATGTATAGTGTTTGTATTGAGATAATCTTTGGTGGGCAACACATCCTAATATTCTAGAGCCCTTGTGATGCAGCGGGCATAGAAAAGACTTTAAATCCAACCGAGAGTACACCAAAGCCACGGGTTACAAACGATTATTAAGTGTAAACAGAGATTAAAGCTTTAAGTGGTGATGTTGTTGTTGGTCCCGAATGGGGCTCTAAGCAAAGAACGTAATTCCCTTTCTGTCACTAAGTTTCCTATGAGATCGCCGCTAGCCAAGTATCTCACCTCAAGCCTTTATCAATCTGTGGGATCTTGGGTACCTACAAGTCCATAGATCGAGACAAGAGACAAAGAAACAAAAGTTATAAATCATGAATCCAAACAAAATACAATTCTCCCATGATCTAGATGCACATAATTGATGCGAGGTTTCTCCCCAACCTGCAGCCTGTGAGGACTACCCACTCATAACAAATAGATTGGAGATAGAAAATATCATGCAAATACTTAGATTGAAATCAAATATTCTTATAATGGTCGTCAAATCACAAGGAGATCTAAAAGTACAAAACAATGGCTATGGATAGTGGAGGGATGGATGGTGGAAGTGATGAACAATGGATGAACTATGTTTAACAACGGTGTGGATCTCCTTTGGGGGTGTTGTGATGCAATTTGAGAATGGTGGCTCTCTGGCCGGCGGTTGGAGCCTCGAAATATATAGGCGTCTTCACGAAAGTTGTAGGATTTCACGAGACGAAGCCGTCGCCACCTGGTACAGGCGGGCGGTACGGGCGGTCCGTGCCTGTACCAGTGGTCGTTAAGCATGTTGACGCCCTGATTGGCTTCTCCAATTACTTGGCCGTGTGTACTTCCTCAAAATCCTTCATTATGACTCCTTATTTTGCCTTAAAAGCAGTGATTTCCTGCACAACATAAATCAAAGAAGGCATTTGCATATCATTGCAATTATTAGTCATTAGTGGCAAAAGTTGAGAGTTTCTTTGGCAATTGCTTGACCAAAAACAACGTTTAAACACAGTGGAAGATGGAAAAAATTGGAGCCATCAACTTCCCCAAAGCTCAAACCTTGATCATCCTCGAGCAAGAAGAACCAAAAGAACTATAAGAAATTCAGTGTTTAAACTTGAAATAACGAGAATAAGAGTTCACTTATAGTCGGTAGTCGTATGTTCTCAACACTTCATTCATTTGCGAAGCTTATCAAAGTTTAGAGAGATGAAAAGAATACTATACAAGCTTCGATAAGTCAAGATAATCAAAGTAAATTTTAATATAAGTATAAATAGCTAGAAGTGTAGCAATCAATCCAATTCCTCTAATTAACTCTCAGCTTGCCAAGGAACACTAGGATGTTTAAATAGCATAATTGAGTAAGAGAGTTTCATGTCCCAAGTAGTATAACAATGAAGTGTCTTATTTACGCCCACATCAACAAATCAAGTCAATCTAAAACACTTTTAATCCAATCAATTGTCTTTCAAGAAAAATTCGTAAAGTAGTAATGAGACCATGCCAAGGACTTGTTATGTGGATCCTCATATACATCTTTTTTATTTCTTTCTTCTTCATCTCATTTTTCAAGGATCGTTGTTTGTTTATTTTGGCTAGTGTTTGCACAACCTTTGAGAGTACCAATACTTTTGCCCATACATTGACATGGATGTCAATCATGTCATAAACTCATTGCCGAAATCCGGGGTTATACCATAGATCGTTCAAAAGCTAGTGGAGTTGTTGGCATCCCAAAGGTGAGCATTAGAGACATAGACCAAAGTTGTATTGCATCTTTCTTTCTTTTTTTGAGCTAGAACTGCGGTTGGATCCACAAGGTTAGTTGTTGCATGCATCACAATTACCACTAGAATTTATTTCAATCAAACAATTTCTTTCATGAGTGTCGTCGAGACTGTCAAAATAACTATGGGGTTAAGTATAATCAAGGGTATACTCTCAAGACAATCATTCATCAAACAAGTCATAAATTTCAGACTTTTTCTTATTGTACTTGTTTGGCATTATTATTTCCAAGGAAAGATCCAGTTAACTAAAAGAACTAGAGCAAGATCTTCAACAACTAATCATCATACTAATAAAAAGCCTTACTCTAACAATATTGAATTACTTCCCACTAGCATGGCATCTTAGCAAATCAACCAACTAAGATAAATAACTCAAACTTCATAAGTGGGAGACATAGGACATACCTCTCATAAGTAACTTCATGATCCTATTCCTTATAGGGATGTGTTCCTTCAAAACTCAAACACGATTACTCTCGAAATGATATTAAAGCAAAGAGGCAAAGTATGAATCCAAGTTTACGAAAAAAAGGATAAATGGAAAAATCTTTTCTTATTTTTGAGGATAGGGATTAAAGAAATAGAAAAGAACTTGCGACCAAGCAAGGGTTTAAGAAAAATAAAAAGAAAGGAAAACAAATAAACTAAAACGACAGCAAAGGAAAAAAAGCAAAGTGTTGGAACAGGCCAACACGAGTGTTTCAAAGCTCACAAGGATCTGGAGTACAACCTCATTATTACACAAATAAATTTGCTAGGGGAACACACCCCCAAGCTCAGGCTTTTGCAAGCCCTTTTGTTGCTCATTGTGGTGGTGGTGATGGATAATCTCCCACGTTCCATTGGCCGCTCCAATCATGGAACTAGGTGGCGAGGCTTGCAGTGGCATCGAAGGTTGATGGAGAGGTTGTTCATGTTTTGAATATTTCCTTCGAGTGCATAGATATCTTCATAGGTGGTGTAGTAGTTTGGTGGCAGAACATCATGTTCGGGTCCTTCTTGTTCTACTTCTTCATCTTCTCCTCCTCCCACGGGTATTTCTTGTTGGGGTAGATTAGCTTCGACCTGCGCGTCATAATGCAAACATCCATCCTTGATAGAGAATAAACTGTTAGGCAAAAGAGTAGGGATCAAGTGATCCGCTCCAAGTATATTGAAGAAATATCTATCATGATTTTTAGAAATCATACCACATGCTCTTAGAGTAGATAGACCGAGACAGTTACCTCTAGTCAACAGTTGGATGTTACCTAGGTTGATGTGAAGTACGCGTGCAAGAACGGTCACAATTCCTCCTCCACATATGGGTCCTCGAGATTGGAGAGCTTGATGCTTAAGATAAAACACAAGTATATCTCCCAAATTTGGCGTTAAGTTACAATTGATAAGTCCAGCTTTTGTGAGGATCAACATGTCCTCATTAACTCTAGTAAACTCACCACGTGCCTGTAATGTGTTAGCAATAACATAGACCAAATATCGAATAGCAGGATGATCAATTTGGTTCCCCTTGGGTGTGTGTCCACGAATTCTCATCAAGTTAAAATATTTTGAAGGGGAAGGATCTAAAACAAAGGTAGTTGTGCGTACATCGGTGTTGTTGTTGGTAAACCCAAAGCATTGAGCCCATTGGCTGAGTGTCAAAGTATACTCATAGTTCATAAGGCGGAATTTAATTCGATCAACTCCGGGCCTTTGTTCCTCGGAACAACCATAAGGATCCACCGTGTTTGTCAAGGTGCTGAAGAACTCAAGTTTCAAGCGGAAGTACGTCGCAACATCCTGAAAGACAAAATTGTACAAACCAACATTGTTGCAAAGTAAATCGAAATCAGCACGAATTCCAAGTTGGTTCAGGATATAACGACACGCCCACTTGGTGGACTTGATCTCTCGAATCTCGAGATGATCGAAACGGGTAAGATGGAACTCCTCGGTGAACTCGATTCCAAGTGACTCGGGGGTTAATGTATCAACGGGTGGTGCAGAGGACTCCGCAACCATCTCACGTGTACGACTCCTCGTGTTCATGTAATAAATAAATAAAGTAAATAAAGATTGCTAATAAATTTTTTGGTCCAATAGAAACATAGTGCAAGTGAGTCTCTACACTAAATACAAAAGAAACTCCTCTAAAAACAATGCTAAGCTTACTTAGTACCAATATTGAATCAAGAATAAGACCCATGTCTAGATTGGCAATGATGAATGATTAAGCCAAGCTTTTGCACAAATGAGTTGGGGATCAAAGGAGAATCATACCTTAGATCGAGTGAGTGCGAAGAATCGAAGAAAGATTAAGTAAATTTGAAGATCCAATGGAGGTGGTTTGAAGTTTGGAGGAAGAACAAAGAGAAAATAGATGATTTGGGATTTTTAGGTTACCTCCTCGGGGTACTTATGGCGCCCGCATACTCAGTACGGGCGGGCGGTACAGCCGGAGCCCGCCCATACATGGTGACTTACCTCGGGGGCGATGGCTGCTCCCAGGCGGTGCACTCGGTACGGGCGCGCGGTACGGTCACACGCGCCCATACTACTGGTTCTTAACGCTGAGGTGACTTTGCTTGAAATCTGATATTTGCTCGAGGGTACGGTACTGGCGTGCAGTACGGGCGCGTCCGCCCATACCAGTGGTCGTTATCGACACTGATTCCTTCGACAAACATCGAAATTTCTATCCCCTTTGCCTTGAATTGGTATGGGCGCACGGTACGGGCCACTCCGGCCATATCAATGGTCGTTATCGACACTATGAGCTACAAAAACGCAAGGAATTTTATTAGTAGCTCTGTGTGCCTTCGCACATGTTATCAAAAGGTTAGATAGCAGCAAAAACACTAAGTAATGATCTAGCAATACTTCTTAGGCCATGTGTTAGTAAAATAAACTATAGAGAATTACATTATTTCTTCTCCTCTTTCCATAGGTCTTCTTGAGCACTCTTTATTAAAAAACAAAAACAAAAACAAACTAACACGAAATAAAACATAGTAAATAAAAATTTAGAGAAACTTTATTTCACATGGGTTGCCTCCCATGAACCGCTTCTAGTTAAGATCAATTAGCTTGACCTTGGTCGCAATCACTTAGGTTTGGGGAGTGGAATGCCCACTCCAAAATAGTTTGCTTTTAAAGTAATTACACCATCATCATCATTAGGCCTGGCCTCCTTTTTCCTAGGGAAGTGGACTACAAAAGGATCTCTAGATGGTAGCCCTATTCTTACATTCCCTTCATGTAAATTAATCAAAGCTTTAATATTTCTTAGGAATGTCCAGCCTAGAATTATAGGTGCTATGGGATCTTCAGGCATGTCCATAATAACAAGATCAATAAGAGCGGGACTACCTTTAATTTCAAGAACTATATTTTCTTTGATCCCAACAACTTGTTTATAAGTTGAATCAGCTAGATGGAGTCTCAATTCAGTTGTACAAAATGGCCCTAAGTTTAACTTATCGAATAGGCTTTTATAAATTGTTGAGACGCTTGCACCAATATCACAAAGTGCAGATATCTCATTAACTCCCAACTTTATTTTAATAGTGGGCTCAAATATATCATCTATCTTAGCTAGAAGCTTATCAGTTAGTCTTTTATACTCCATCTCTAAATCATGAACCTTAGATGCTACTTGTTGTATAAATTGTTGGTACATAGCATCATTACCTTCTTCTATACCTGGATTCTTAATGGTGATCATCTTCAATAGATCTTCCACGGTATATTCCGATGTTGGCGCGTTGCTATAGTCCAGCTCTTCAGGCTTTTCATCATTGGTTACCACCCTCATCATTTTGAGGTCTTCTACCAGATTTGGCTCGGCTTTGCTAGCGAACTTTCCTAGTATGAGAGCTTGGCTCTCAGTGACTTTACCCAGTTGAGCCTCCACGGTCTTTTTTCTTTCCTATAGATCCTGCACATCATTTCTAATTGCAACGGCCTGATTAGATAATCTTCCTATACTACTTTTATGGTTCTCCGTAATCATAATAAGAATATTGTTTTGTTCGGTTTGAGCTTGCATAAATGTTCTAACAGTTTTCTCAAACAGGAGATTTCCATGATTTGCTCCATTAGTATTATCATAATTATTACAAGGAGCTCTTGCAGGATTAGTATGATATTTTTCAACATTAGAAGCATAATTATTTTTCCGTGCAGATTAAAAGGAGTGCGAGCTATAAAATTAACATCATTAACATCGGTAGTGATATCATTAACTTGGGTATCTTCCTTACCCTTTACTAAACTAAGGAACTCATCTACCTTAGATGTAAGCTCCTCATTGTTTACCTTGGTAATTAAACTTACTCTCTTCGAGGTTATTTCCACATGCCATTGGGCATGGTTATTTTGCATATCATCAAGTAACTTCTTTGCAACACTCACATTCTTTCCCATGATCGTTCCTCCTGCTGCAGTATCTAGCATAGACTTGGACATTGGGTTAAGACCATTATAAAATAAATGCAATATAAGCCATTCTTCCATCCCATGATTAGGAAAGTTCATTACAGACTCTTTCATCCTTTCCCACTCAAGCTCTAGTGACTCACGGTCTTCTTGTCTAAAGCTTGTAATGTTGGATCTTAGCTGCATAGTCTTAGCTGGGGGAAATTTTTAGTCATAAACAAATTAGTGCATTCCACCCAAGATTTAATAGTGACCTTTGGTAGAGCTAGCAACCAATCCTTAGCCTTTCCTCTAAGAGAGAAAGGGAATAATATTAGCTTAACGGCATTTGGATCTACATCTTTAATACGCATCATGTCACAAATTTCAGTAAAAGTATTTAAGTGCAATCCCGAATCCTCAAAAGATGAACCCCCAAATTGGTTTTGTTGAACCAAACTTGAAAGGTTAGGTTTTATCTCATATGTTTCTGCATCAACTGTGGGTTGAGTGATGGGTGCATGAATAAAATCATCAGTGGGAGTAGCATACTCCCCTAATATCTTTTGATCCATGGCCCTTATCTTTTTGGTAATTTTTAAGTAATGAAAATGAATAACAAGTAACTAATTGTTTGGGTTTTCAAATAGATAACAAGAACTAAACTACAACTAATAATAAAACTAAAAACAAGGTCTCTAATGACCTCACCAGGATAACGAAATTGCTTCCCCGGCAATAGCACCAGAAAAAGGGTTGGTACCTTTGATCCGGATTCACGGATGTAGTATAATAGCTTTTTCCCTAGAAGAACTAGGTTTAATCGAACATCGGAAAGCACTGCTAAAAGGTAATAAAAAAGGACACGCCTACAAGACTTTGTTTGTTAGTTTTATCTTAGTTGACTAGACCAATCTAGTTTATGTTATAATGGGTTTGAATCAATGGATGGAGATAGGCCAGGGTTGAAGATCCACCTACAGCTGCACATCAAATGGGATAAAATATAATAATAAGTGTAGTCATGTATAGTGCTTGTATTGAGATAATCTTTTGTGGGCAACACATCCCAATATTCTAGAGCCCCTGTGATGCAGTGGGCATAGCAATAGACTTTTAATCCAACCGAGAGTACAACGAAGCCACGGGTTACAAATGATTATTAAGTGTAAACACAGATTAAAGCTTTAAGTGGTGATGTTGTTGTTGATCCCGAATGGGGCGCTAAGAGAAGATCGTACTTCCCTTTTTGTCACTGAGTTTCCTATGAGATCAGCGCTAGCCAAGTATCTCAGCTCAAGCCTTTATCAATCTATGGGATCTTGGGTACCTACAAGTCCATAGATCGAGACGAGAGATGAAGAAACAAAAGATACAAATCACGAATCCAAACAAAATACAATTATCCCATGATCTAGATGCACATAATTGCTACGAGGTTTCTCCCCGACCCGCAGCCCGTGAGAACTACTTAATCATAACAAATAGATCGGAGATAGAAAACATCATGCAAATACTTAGATTGAAATAAAATATTCTTACAATGGTCGCCAAATCACAAGGAGATCTAAAAGTACAAAGAAATGGCTATGGCTAGTGGAGGGATGGATGGTGGAAGTGATGAACAATGGTCTGGATCTCCTTTGGGGGTGTTGTGATGCAATCTGAGAATGCAGGCTCTCTGGCCGGTGGTTGGAGCATCAAAATATATATGCATCTTCATGAAAGTTGTACGGTTTGACAAGACGAAGTCATCACCACCTGGTACGGGCAAGCGGTGCAGGTGGACCGCACCCGTACCAGTGGTCGTTAAGCATGCTGACTCCCTGGTTGGCTTCTCCAATTACTTGGTTGTGTGTACTTCCTCAAAATCCTTCATTATGACTCCTTATTTCGCCTTAAAAGCAGTGATTTCCTGCACAATATAAATCAAAGAAGGGATTTGCATGTCTTTGCAATTATTAGTCATTAGTGGCAAAAGTTGAGAGTTTCTTTGGCAATTGCTTGACCAAAAACAACGTTTAAAGACAGTGGAAGATGGCAAAAATCAGAGCCATCAGCTACTCCACCACCCGCCGGAAGAGCCTAGTCAGGTAAAGTGGTGCGAGCGGCTCGCTGAGATTCTCGACATCACCACCCTCGCCACTAGGGGCCAGGGGCTGAGGCCGAGAACAAGGCGCCGAGGCTATCAGCTAGCCTCTGGCCTGGGACTCTTATGGGGCTCCCAAGATCGGCGATGCCGCATCACGTCTGGGCCACAACTGCGCGATCATATCCCCTCCTCCGGCGGCCACCCTTCCGGTTGCCGCACCCCCTCGCGGGTGAGAAGACCGCATCATCGAGGAGATTGCTATGGTGGGAGAGCAGAACCGTGCCTCCCTCGCCAACGGCAAGGAGGTGCAAGGAAATGGATGCCTCGCCTTCACCAGGGAGCTCCAACGTGTGGTGTGGCCGCACAAGTTCCGCCCTGAAATACCTCCATGCTACAACGGAATCACAAATCCATGCGAGTTTCTGCAGCTCTACACCACGGGCATTGAGGAGGTGGGAGGCGATGACCATGTCATGGCAAAATGTTTCCCCCCGAGCCTCAAGGACATGACCCGGACCTGGCTGATGAACCTCCTCGAAGAATCCATCGGATCGTGGTTTTCCCTCTAATCGCTCTTCATCACCAACTTCAAGGGGACCTATGAATGCTTGCTCGGCTACTAAGACCTTCACCAGGTTCGTCAGCAGCCTGACGAGACCCTCTTCAAATTCCTGGAGAGGTTCAGCTAGATCTGTAACATAATCCCTAAGATCTCGAACTCCAACGTGATCACCGACTTCTCCGAGGGGGTCAAGGACGTCCGCATGGGGGAAAAGATTTGCATCCATAGGGAGAACCTCATCATGGCTGTCGAGCTATTCGTCATGGTAGAGAAGTGCACCAAGGCCGAGGAAGGGAGGATGTTCGGTATTGCCGAGCAGAGGGCACTCCCAAGCCCTTAAGCGCCTCCAAGGGCATGAGTAAGGACCCCAAGCAGAAGCCCGCCACCGTCCTGGCTGCCGAACCCGAGTGAAAAATCCCTCGCGAGGGTAGTAGTGAGAGGGAGCACGACGACCACTCGTGTTGCGTCTACCACAAGAAGCATGGTAATCTCACAGATGACTATTACGAGCTCAAGAAGCTTCGCGACCAGCACAACAGCCAGAGGAAAGGGAGACGGGAAGGCGAGCGCGGGAGCAACCACGGTGGCAATAGAGGAGGGGCGCTGGGACAACAACCACGGCAGCCAAGGCGCACCCCACGCTGGCCATCAGGCCAACGCTGTGCAGCAGCTTCCCTATGCCCCCGAGAAGGTCAAAGGGAACACCGGGGGCTATCAAGAGATAAGGGGTGCCATAGCCAGCATCCTCGATGGCTCCCAGGCCCCAGCGTCCAACAGGAACTTCAAGCAGCTCACTCGTGAGGTTGCCGCCGCTCGGCCTAGGACCCTATCCCTGATACTCAAGTGATCCTAGTGACCCATCACTTTCGACACAGAGGACCACCCTGTGTCCATCAAGGTCATGGGACCTCTTCCCATGATCTGCACTCCCACCATCAACAACATTGCAATCGCCAAGATGCTCATCAAAGGTGGTTCCAGACTAAACGTGATCTCCACCGAGATGTTCGGCAACATATAGGTGTCGTACGACCGGCTGATGCTGACCTTGCCTTTCTCTAGGGTCACCAACAGCACTACCATACCCATCGGGCAGGTGCGCCTCTCCATCATGTTCAGGTCTCGTGACAACTACTGGACTAAGCTCGTCGATGTGGCGCACATTAGCCTCACCTACAACGTCATCTTGGGATACCCTTCCCTTTCGAAGTTCATGGCAGCCACTCACCATGCCTACAACATCGTCAAGATGCCAGGAGGCAATGGCGGGATCACCACCATCTGGTGCGACAAAAGGGAAGCCTTACGCTCTCTCGAGCACATCTACAAAACTACAGCCACTGCCTACCCAGAGGATGTGGATGCCCTCGATTACATCGGGGGTACCTCGAGGAAGAAGCAGATGGTGGCTCAGGAGAACGCTCTTGCAAAGAGGGCAGCCGCCGCATTGTACCCTTCTGACGAGGGTCATGTTGCGGCTGCTGCCCACGGCCACAAGAGGTCCTCGGGATAGACTCTCCCCACCCTCGTCAGCGTCAACAGATCTCGCGAGGGTGACACGGACACGGGGGCTCCTGACTTCCTAGTGGACTGCACCCACTGCACGCTCAACACCAACCCCTTCCCTGACAGTGCTTAAGGGGAACCCAGGGGAGTGAGTAGTCGGGAGGGCTAACAAGCCCCCCCTCTCACACACGGGCGACCAGCTACCCGCCATTTTTGAAGGTGATGCTCTAAACTCTCATCTTTTGTAGCCCTATTCCTCGTAAGACCCCATGTGAATGATGATGGCATTGTAATAAGTTGGGACCTATTTGGTGGTTTTTTCGGATTTTGCGCCTTGTGCCAACTCTGCTGTTTGTTTTCTCTTTCAAAAAACATTTTCAAGGAAATGCCCACGACAGAGATTCCTCGACAGGTGCCACAAGAGTAGGGGGCTAGGCAGGGTGTCGAGCTCTAAACTTTCGGACTAGCTCCGGTGATAAGTCACCTCACCCACGGTTCCTGGTGCTTGAAACCTCGGACGACACATATGGGAACCCTAGCAGCGTATGTTTTTGCCCTACAGTCTGCTCCTCGAGAGGCCTACAGGGCGGCTTGTGAGGGCTCTCCCTCCATCAACTAAACCCCATGCTAGACCTACGGTCACCTCCTCGAGGGACCAACAGGATAAGAATTTCCACGTGAGTGGGGGGCTAGGAACAGTGTCTATCGCCGGGCCACCTCCCGTCAACCCAGGCCCTAAAGTGTTGATCTCTAAACTTTCGGACTAGCTCTGGAGATAAGTCACCTCACCCACGGTTCTTGCTGCCTGAAACTCTCGCGCGAGACATGTAGGGAACCTCGACAGCTTGCATTTTTTCCCTACAGTTTTCTCCTCGAGAGGCTTATGGTATGACCCGCGAGGGCATGCCCCTCCAAGCGGCCACTTACAATCAACTCTAGGGCCTATAGTGTCGAGCTCTAAACTTCCGGACTAGCTCTAGCGACAAGTCACCTCACCCACGACCCCTAGTGCTTGATAATATTGTGTAACGTGTGTGTGAGGGATCATAGCGGGACACACTTTCCCTACAGTCTTCTCCTCGAGAGGCTTACGGGGCGGCTCGCGAGGGCACGCCCCTCCAGCGGCCACTCACATTCAAACCCAGGGCCTAAAGTGTCGAGCTCTGAACATATGGACTAGCTCTAGTAAAAAGTCACCTCACCCACGGCCCTTGGAGATTGATGCTTTTACACAAACATGAAACCTAAACACCACTCATTTACCCTACAGTCATCTCCTTCATTGATTTATAGGGTGGCTCGAGAGGGGGCTCCCCTTCAGCGGCAGAAGATTGCATGTTGGGACTCATGGTCACCTTCTCAAGGGACCAATGGGGTAAGCACCCAATCCGGTCTTCCCCTCAAGTGGGTTGCAGGACTGCTCATGAGGGAGCCCCCCTCCAGTGGCCCAAACCCCAGTTAGTCGGGCACTCTACCCCTCCTTTTGCCCGTAGAGCTTGCGTGGCTAGTGCCTGCTATGCGCAGCCTTCCTCAGGGGCTACCTCATGAAGCTAATCCTCGCCAGGACCAAACACCCACACGAGACCCGCCACCGCACGGACTGAAGCACCCGATATAGAGGGCCTGTGGGGGTAACTCTCCACTTCGGCCAGAGGATGGAGCGCATTCGCCAGGCCCCCTCTGAGAGTCAGAGCGAGTGAGGAGACTCTCTCTCCCAGGACCCGCTGCCACGAAGGTCGGTGGGGCCCCCCTTAGGGAGGGTTCACTAGGGGCTGCCTGCACCTGGCTCCGACAAGTTAAAGACACTGTGTTGGTTACCGGGAAGCCTCCTTGGCCACAGAGCTGCCCTTGTCGAGGACATCCCCCTGAATTTACCTGGGTAATGAACTGACGGAGTTAGACAGGGCCGCGCGGAACTTGATTAATGACGCGTCTCTGAATGAGCGACCCGCTTAAGGCTCCCTCGCTACTGCCAGTAGCTGTCTCGCACCAGACTGATGCCACTGGTTGCACATGCATGAAAAGGCAGCGACGAACATGAGGACTCACTAAAATATGTTAATTACAACCATGCTTACAAAAACAAAAGGCTAGCAAACATTGCGACCTAGCGCCTACACAGGTAAAGGGTCGGCAGTCCTATCCATGCTCTGGCAGCTCCTCTAGAGGCACCGCCTCGATCTACCTGAGGTGGCGTGGGAATTCGACGTGACACATCTCGGGGTCAAACACGGACACAAAGAATCCTCCGCTAGAGCACCGAGCCCTGTTGGATGTCGTGCTCGGTGAAGAAGCGGTCCCAACCGTCGGTGAGGTACATCTCACCCGATGAGAGGACCTCCACGCTCACATCCCACCGCTAGTGACCGCCGGAGTGGCATAGCAGCACCTCTGGGGCGAGCTCATCGGCACTCCCAAGCACGATCTATGGAAGAAGTCGCACCCTCGTGAACCAATCCAGGCCCCCGAGGATAATGACGAAGTTGATGACCTGCGTGGGCTCGGGATCATCCTCAATCTTAATCACGGTGGGTGGAGGTGGCGTAGAAGGGTGCAGCACGGGCTCTGGGACACCAACGAGGCCTTCGCCGCGTGTCCTATGTCTACCACGGACGCCCCAACCACGCTTGACCGGCACCTCTCCCTCAACCACCGTGATGCCTCGAGAGGAAGGTGTCAAACCGAGAATCATGACACGGCCACCGTGCCTCCCACGGCCACTCCCACCGGCCGCCTCCGGCCGCAATTCACCAGCGGGGGGCCCGCTACATTCGCCATCACAGATTTGCCTTTCTCGCTAGCTGAGAAGCGCTTGGGCACCATGGAAAGAAAGGGGTTTTTTGGTGCTGGGAGCAGAACAGAGGATCTGAAGAAGAAGAGGAGGTGGCGACAAGCGGAGGGCAGTGTGCCCGTGCTCCAATTTAACAGGACTGAGGGTCGCATCCTCGCGTCGAATGTGTGCTATTAACTGCGGGCATCACCCCCCCCTATACACCATCACATTGTGGGGACGACTGCACAGACAGGGTAATCGTGGCCATAACCGACGGAGAAGGATGGATGAACCCTTCGTGTGCACGGTCGAGATGAGCGCAAAAGGGACCCGTACTGACCTAAAGAGCACTGGGGCCCGACGGCCATTTTTGGGCCCTTTCCCCTTCGTGTCCTTGATGGGACACATGTGCGGCATGCGCCTGAGGGCTATTGTTAGAGTCTCGACACCGGGGTTACCACGATCCTATGGCCCTCGGGCCCACAGACCGGTCACGTGTGGCCTCAGGGGGAAGCCAAAGGCCCTCGCCTCCTCAGGATCCTCAATAGGGCCTTGAACTTCCACCCCAGGTAGTGCAACCTCAGGAGGCTGACGCGCGTAAAAGGGAAGCCTCGTGAGGCTCCACGGCCTCTGCCTAGGCCTCAGATACTCCGGCACGTGCCTTGGGGGTACATCTGTAATCACATGGCAAAGGAGGTAAAGATGGTGTGACCCAACAAGCGCGTCCTGCACCAACTAGATGGTGGACCCCCCGAGCCACCATGGTACAGAGGAGACAGTCTAGCCCTTTTGGTGCTAACGTGGGGAAGACAACCTCAGCGGTGGCAGTGATACACCTTTTACTATTTCAGTGCAAGAGAGGAGACAGGCAGTCCCACACAGTGACAAGTGATGCTAAAGGGTCTAGCTTTGGAAGGAGGCAGAAGACAGTGCCAGGAACTTTTGATGTATGAAGGATCGGAGAGAGACCAGAGACCTAGGACCTAATCCATAGAAAGTAGTCTTGTAGACCGAGGTTTTGGTGAACGGTGATGTGGTGACCCTTCCCGCTGATGGACGGGGGAAGAGGCCTGGCGCCCCTATTTAAGGAGACCTTCTCCTACCTTAGAATAGGTCGATCCCAGCGATCTATAACCCTATACATTGATACACCATTGTACCCTCACGAAGCACCACGAGCAATACAACCAAGCAGGAGTAGGGGCTTTACCTCCTCACAAGGGTCCCGAACCTGGCTAAAAAAAACCTTGTGTCACCCTCTCTGCCATGCTCATGATCCACCGTCTCCGCCGCTATTGAGAATCTCGGAACACATGTTTAGCCCCCTCTCGAACTCAGGGATTGTTGGACCCAGTGTTCCTTCACATGACTCTTTCTCCGACATGCTCTAGATGGCTGACGAAGGAGATAAACTCCCTGGATCGCGGCTTTGGTTCGCTCTCCCCTGCTGGTGGAACTCGCTAGTGACCCTTTACAAGGATGCCTTCATCCTAGAAGGACTGCAGCAGCGCCGTGGTGCATTTGGACTTGGTCCAGGTGGGCACCATGAGAACAAGCTTGTGTGGTCTTAGATCTAGATCGAATGCTAGCGTAGAAAGGAAGAAGAAAGAAGAATTGGGAAATGCGGGTGATATCCGTACTTTTTGGTGCCACTCTGCTTATATAGCGGCGCTACCCGGTGATCATGGGCTAACCGTTGCTTCGCGGTAATTCTGCCGAAGTTACTGTTAGAAATTATCTAATGGCTAATCTGACTGTGCTGATGGTCCAACTTCGATCAAATTGATCACTTGACTCGCTTACTTCACTCGCCCATTCCAATCGCTTGGGTGAGGCGACTCGAGCACCAACTGACTCGCCTAGCTACGACTGAGAACATATGGAGGCTTCTCCCTTCATAGGAGGAGTTCTTCATCGGTTCGACTGGGCGTCCACTCGGATTCGCCTACTCTGACTGCCAAGTTGACATCTTCACCGAATCCTTGACGCACTCGGGGCTACTAGTGGGAATATAGAAATCGGGGTATGCCCAGAAGGAGGATTTGACTGGCCCAGGACTACGACGAATGGGCCTGCTGGCGTGACGACCAGGAGGAGACTTCAATGAAGCACGACGACTAGAAGTTGAAGGCCCAAGACCTTAGTTAGGTCCAGTCAGATTAGATTAAACCCTCCAAAACCTAAACTGATTCGGTTGTAATCTTGTAAACCCTAGCGACATGACCATATATAAGCCTCCCTAGGGCACTCATTGTACTCACGAGCTATTAGCTACCCCATCCAAGCGACTCACTGCATAGCCACCGAGCTCACTCACCTTGTAATCCAATCACAATCAAGCAGGAAATAGGTCTTTACCCTACGGGGGCGAACCTAGGTAAACCCTTGTGTGTGGACTCATTCTCGATCTGCAGATGGCGACTCGCTCTTTCCCCCAATCGACTCAATCGCTACTCCCGGTAGTGACTGCTGTGGCCATTCCCACGACACGTGGATCTATTGTTAATGCAATTAGAAAGTGGAGATCATGCACCAATCCACCACCCACGTGTCCACTCGGGGGAAACCCAGCCGTCCCAATGTATATAAACCTACTCGGCCTCATCGTCTCTTCCAAGAGCGTTCACTTCTCCCCCAATCCGTCTAGTAGAACAAACCAATTTGCACCTAGTGCGCGTGTAGAAGCTACTTCCACAGCACCACCCTCCCCTCAGTTGGGCCATGAAGCATACCCGTTGTGGATACGAGCCGAAGATGAAGCCAGTTGGAGGCGCAACAGATGGCTCAAGATCTGCGATCGTCACTGATGTGGAGGGTTTGGCTTCTCCGGGCACACATGCCGCTCGTCGTCATGTCATCACTGCTTCAGGCTCCGTCTAGCCGGTCGCCATCACTGTCGAGAACTCTCGCCTACTGGTGGAACTCGCTAGTGACCCTTTACAAGGATGCCTTCATCCTGGAAGGACTGCAGCAGCGCCGTGGTGCATTTGGACTTGGTCCAGGCGGGCACCATGAGAACAAGCTTGTGTGGTCTGAGATCTAGATCGAATGCTAGCGTAGAAAGGAAGAAGAAAGAAGAATTGGGAAATGCGGGTGATATCCGTACTTTTCGGTGCCACTCTCCTTATATAGCAGCGCTACCTGGTGATCATGGGCTAACCATTGCTTCGCGGTAATCCTGCCGAAGTTACTGTTAGAAATTACCTAATGGCTAATCTGACTGTGCTGATGGTCCAACTTCGATCAAATTGATCACTCGACTCGCTTACTTCACTCGCCCATTCCAATTGCTTGGGTGAGGCGACTCGAGCTCCAACTGACTCGCCTAGCTACGATTGAGAACATATGGAGGCTTCTCCCTTCATAGGAGGAGTTCTTCATCGGTTCGACTGGGCGTCCACTCGGATTCGCCTACTCTGACTGCCAAGTTGACACCTTCACCGAATCCTTGACGTACTCGGGGCTACTAGTGGGAATATAGAAATTGGGGTATGCCCAGAAGGAGGATTTGACTGGCCCAGGACCACGACGAATGGGCCTGCTGGCGTGACGACTGGGAGGAGACTTCAATGAAGCACGACGACTAGAGGTTGAAGGCCCAAGACCTTAGTTAGGTCCAGTCAGATTAGATCAAACCCTCCAAAACCTAAACTGATTCGGTTGTAATCTTGTAAACCCTAGCGACATGACCCTATATAAGCCTCCCTAGGGCACTCATTGTACTCACGAGCTATTAGCTACCCCATCCAAGCAACTCATTGCATAGCCACCGAGCTCACTCACCTTGTAATCCAATCACAATCAAGCAGGAAATAGGTCTTTACCCTACGGGGGCGAACCTAGGTAAACCCTTGTGTGTGGACTCATTCTCGATCTGCAGATGGTGACTCGCTCTTTCCCCCAATCGACTCAATCGCTACTCCCGATAGTGACTGCCGTGGCCATTCCCACGACACGTGGATCTATTGTTAATGCAATTAGAAAGTGGAGATCATGCACCAATCCACCACCCACGTGTCCACTCGGGGGAAACCCAGCCGTCCCCATGTATATAAACCTGCTCGGCCTCATCGTCTCTTCCAAGAGCGTTCACTTCTCCCCCAATCCGTCTAGTAGAACAAACCAATTTGCACCTAGTGCACGTGTAGGAGCTACTTCCACAGCACCACCCTCCCCTCAGTTGGGCCATGAAGCGTACCCGTTGTGGATACGAGCCGGAGGTGAAGCCAGTTGGAGGCGCAACAAATGGCTCAAGATCTGCGGTCATCACTGATGTGGAGGGTTTGGCTTCTCCGGGCACACATGCCGCTCATCGTCATGTCATCACTGCTTCAGGCTCCATCTAGCCGGTCGCCATCACTGTCGAGAACTCTCGCCTACTGGTGGAACTCGCTAGTGACCCTTTACAAGGATGCCTTCATCCTGGAAGGACTGCAGCAGCGCCGTGGTGCATTTGGACTTGGTCCAGGCGGGCACCATGAGAACAAGCTTGTGTGGTCTGAGATCTAGATCGAATGATAGCATAGAAAGGAAGAAGAAAGAAGAATGGGGAAATGCGGGTGATATCCATACTTTTCGGTGCCACTCTCCTTATATAGCGGTGCTACCCGGTGATCATGGGCTAACCGTTGCTTCACAGTAATTCTGCCGAAGTTACTGTTAGAAATTACCTAATGGCTAATCTGACTGTGCTGATGGTCCAACTTCGATCAAATTGATCATTCGACTCGCTTACTTCACTCGCCCATTCCAATCGCTTGGGTGAGGCGACTCGAGCACCAACTGACTCGCCTAGCTACGACTGATAACATATGGAGCCTTCTCCCTTCATAGGAGGAGTTCTTCATCGGTTCGACTGGGCGTCCACTCGGATTCGCCTACTCTGACTGCCAAGTTGACACCTTCACCGAATCCTTGACGCACTCGGGGCTACTAGTGGGAATATAGAAATCGGGGTATGCCCAGAAGGAGGATTTGACTGGCCCAGGACCACGAGGAATGGGCCTGCTGGCGTGACAACTGGGAGGAGACTTCAATGAAGCACGACGACTAGAAGTTGAAGGCCCAAGACCTTAGTTAGGTCCAGTCAGATTAGATCAAACCCTCCAAAACCTAAACTGATTCGGTTGTAATCTTGTAAACCCTAGCGACGTGACCCTATATAAGCCTCCCTAGGGCACTCATTGTACTCACGAGCTATTAGCTACCCCATCCAAGCGACTCACTGCATAGCCACCGAGCTCACTCACCTTGTAATCCAATCACAATCAATACAATCAAGCAGGAAGTAGGTCTTTACCCTACGGGGGCGAACCTAGGTAAACCCTTGTGTGTGGAATCATTCTTGATCTGCAGATGGCGACTCGCTCTTTCCCCCAATCGACTCAATCGCTACTCCCGGTAGTGACTGCCGTGGCCATTCCCACGACACGTGGATCTATTGTTAATGCAATTAGAAAGTGGAGATCATGCACCAATCCACCACCCACGTGTCCACTCGGGGGAAACCCAGCCGTCCCCATGTATATAAACCTGCTCGGCCTCATCGTCTCTTCCAAGAGCGTTCACTTCTCCCCCAATCCGTCTAGTAAAACAAACCAATTTGCACCTAGTGCGCGTGTAGAAGCTACTTCCACAGCACCACCCTCCCCTCAGTTGGGCCATGAAGCGTACCCGTTGTGGATACGAGCCGGAGGTGAAGCCAGTTGGAGGCGCAACAGATGGCTCAAGATCTGGGGTCGTCACTGATGTGGAGGGTTTGGCTTCTCCGGGCACACATGCCGCTCGTCGTCATGTCATCACTGCTTCAGGCTCCGTCTAGCCGGTCGCCATCACTGTCGAGAAGAAGGTGAACAATGTCGTCATGGTGCCAATGGAAGATTTGGATGAGGGGCATGCAGGCGGAGGCGGTGTCTTCATCTTGGAGGAAGATGGGAACTATGCCCACGGCATCATCGACCCCTTCGTCGAAGCTATCAAAGAGGCCGATGGATTCGAGGAGGAGGTCTCCAATCAGGGCACTGAGGTACTACTTTGCTTCTCTATTCACAGTCGCAGATTTCACTATTCATATGTAGGGTTTGCTCAATCTACAGATTCTTTTGCTCTACCTCCCTTTTCTTATTGTAGAAATATTAGAATCTAAGGTTAGTACGGTTGATTGTTTTGCAGATTTGATTAGATATGTTGGTCTGCCATCTAGTAATTTTACATTTGTTTGTTGTTGTTCATACAGTCTTCTTGTGGTGTATATTTAATTGATCTATAACATATTTGATTTTAGGGGTTTTAGGGATTGTTGTTACTGGAGTGTTGATTTGATACACCATGAATGTATTAACTACATCTAGTATGTACTGAGTGATGAAATAGCGTATAAGGAATACATTTCCATTTCATACCGAGGCCAATGATTCAATTCGGTCCCAAAATATTGCAAGAGAGACACATTTGATAGTGTTAGTTTTTTAGGGATGGGTTAATGAACCTAGGGCAATGTACACAAACAAGGTTGTGCTTGGTACTTTGGTTCACTAACTCTATCTCTGAAAAACTTATGAGGCCTCTGCTTTATTCTACATTTATATGGAATAATGGTCTTTGAATTGTTTCTGCTAGTACACAACCAATTGTGATCATACATTGAATTTACTACATGTATCTGAATCTCGATCTTGTTTGATTCTTGTGATTATGTGATTACACTATCCAGGAAATAAATAAATGATTCATATGCATGGTTTGATCATAAATTGTTGTCATCACATGTATATGAATATTGTTTGATTCTGGCTACAATTAATATTACAATATTTAGGAAACATATGGATTCATGTATTGACTACATCTAATACGTAGTGAGTGATTGCATAGTGTATAAGGATTACATTTCAATTTCTTACTAAGATCAATGATTCAAATTGTCCCCAAAAGAGTGCAAATGAGACACATTTGATGGTGTCAGTTTTTTAGGGAAATATTAATGAACCCGGAACAATGTATACGAATAATATTGTTCTTGATACTTTGGTTCGCTAATTCCATCTCTCGAAAACTTATCAGGCCTCAGATTTATTCTATATTCATATGGAACAATGATTTGTGATTTATTTCTGCTAGTACACAACCAATTGTGATCATAAATTGAATTTATGACATTTATCTAAATCTCGATCTTAAGTTGCATAGATTGATCATAAGTTGTTACCATTACATGTCTATGAATATTGTTGATTCTTATTACTATTAGTATTACAATATTTAGGAAACACGTGCATTCATGTATTAACTACATCTACTACGTACTGAGTGGTTGCATAGTGTATAAAGATTACATTTTGATTTTTTACTAAGGCCAATGATTCAAATTTCCCCAAAAGAATGCAAGGGAGACATATTTGATGGTGTCAGATTTTTCAGGAATAGGTTAATGAACCTGGAGCAATGTACATGAAGAGTAGGTTGCGTTTGGCACTTGGTTCGCTAACTCCATCTCTAAAAAACTTATGGGGCCTCAAATTTATTCTACATTGTTGTGGAACTATGATCTTTGAATTGTTTCTGTCGGTACAAAACCAATTATGATCATACATTAAATTTAATTATTACATGTATTTGAATCTCTTATTTGATTCTTATGATTATGATTACACTATCTAGGAAACAAATGATTCATATGATGCATGTAAATGCATGGCTTAATCATAAATTATTGTCATTACACGTCTATGAATATTGTTTGATTTATTATAATATTAAAAAATACATGATTATATTTTGAGTCATATTACTGTCAAGTTTACCAAAATATTAATAAACTCGTTTGTAACAAAACTTTACTGTATGACCTAATGATGATACATATGATAAATTATCAACTGTTGATCCAATTACTTTTCATTTTTTAATGATGATGTGGTAGATCAGATATTCATGCCCTTTATCTTACTAGTACATAATACCTTTTGCTCAGTTGTATTTAAATTAAACCATTTGTATGATCGAGTTTTTATGTACTTAAAAATTAACACGAAGAATCTAATCACATGGACTCTAGGGACAACAAGAGTCGCTACGCACTGAAGTGGTTTCGGAGTGGGCAAATCCCTTTCCACTATGAGGGGAAATTGTTTTGCCCATTCTGTGGCAAAGTCATCGACATCATGATTCAGCACTTGGTGGCTGTCGGTCGTGGCTGCGGCCGTAACCACAAGGCGAAGACCTTGGCGAAGCACGCAGCCTATGACAAATTCCTCAAGGAATATGTCAAGACTGGCTTGTTTCTCCTCAATTAGGCTGATGCTCCTGCCCCTGCCCCTGTTCCTATTTAGTTTTTGTTTTGTTTATGTTGTCCCCTGGTATATATCCGCAGTTTGTGGTTGAATTATTAGTACCTCGTTTATTAATCTACTCCTTTATATAGAGTTTCCTTTAATTTTCTAGTGATCAATTATATTATTGATCATGTTGATGCACATTATCAAAATGTTTTTTTAATACCCAGGACTCGTTTGATTTGCAGGATTCTCAAAACACAGGCATAGGAAAATCACAGGATTCGAGTAGCATGACCTCTTTAATCCTACAGGAATACATAAGGATTGCAATCCTTTGAATCAAACGACCAATATAGGAATAATTTCTGAGGGAAAAAATCTTTCACGATATTTTTGTAATTCCTTTGAATGAAACACACCTTTATATTTACACTTGAATATGACAAATTGTACAAGTAGGAAAACTCATAATACTCATTTTTTAAAAATGAACTTTCTGTAATTGGACACATGATGGAGTCTATAGAGTCATTCAGGAATGGAGCCTCTAGATTTTGTATGTGTAATTTTCCAAAAAAATCTCAGCCTGCATAATTATTATGGTCATGGGTGATCAGTTGCTATGACTCTCGGCCTCTGAATTCCTGGACATATAACATATGATCTACTAGCTTTTTTCTATTATTAAAAGTAGCCAAATTCAAAATCTCAATCATGCGGCAAAATCACCCACCGACTTTGAAGCATTTCTAGCCCCACCGTTTCAAAAACTTTTAGGAAAAATCTCCCACCAGGGGAGTACCATTTTTTCTTGTTACTAGATGGACGCTAGCCAAATTCCAAATCTCAATCAAGCGGCAAAATCACACCCCGACCATGAAGCATTTCGCGCCCCTTCGTTTCAAAAACTTTGAGGCCAAATCTCCCACTAGGGGAGTACCATTTTTCTATTACTAGTAGATATACATGGACGCTAGCCTAATTCAAAACCCCAATCGAACGGAAAAATCACACACCGACCATGAAACATTTCAGCGCCCCTCTGTTTCAAAAACTTTGAGGCAAAATCTCCCACCGTGGGAGTGCCATATTTCTATTACTAGTAGATATACTTGGATTCTAGCCAAATTTAAAATCTCAACCGCGCGGCAAAATCTCCCACCGACCCTGAAACATTTTAAACCCTGCATTTTCAAACACTATAAAATTCCCATTCTACCCATTGTTCAGACGACAAATGGGCATGAAAAAGTCGATAGCTTTGGGGCATGCTCGTAGTTATAATTTTGTTCACCACTATAGTCCCGATTCGTGCAGTATTTCCCGCTAGCCCTCCCAAAAAGCCCAAGCTCCTCTCTCGTGCTCTCACCTCAACGACCATCACGCGCACCATCCGGCGACACGAACCCTCTTCACTGACGCCCACCGCACCGAATCTAGTTCACCGGGTCTCTCTGCTACTGCACCGGAGCTACGGTCTAGTTCAACGTGCTGATGGTGCCATCGACCTCCCAAGATTTGCTTCCCCAACGCTGAAAGCTACCCAATCGTACTCGAGCTGCTTCACCGATGTTGACATGGGTATGCCTATGGGTGCCTAGGATAGGCCTATCCGGTTTGGCCCAACAAAGGCCCACAAGACGAATCGTGTCCAGTAATGAAGCCCATGAAGGCTTAGGTGGCCCAAGACCATGCAGGGCGCGACTCCTTGGAGGATACGGCAAAGTCTAGATAGAAAGTTTAAAGGAAACCCTAATTTGTAACAGACTTGGTGGTATCCCGAGACCTGGCCTCCTCATATAAAGGCTAGGAGGGAACCTGAGGAGGACCTACCGAAAACCCTAGCACAAACACACGCAAGATTACAGTGAGCATCATCGCCATCAAGGCAACCTTGTAACCTTCGGTTCATCATCAATCAAGAGAAGACAAGAAAGAGTAGAGTTTTCCCTCCGAGGGCCTGAACCTCGGTAAACACCGTGTCCCTGTGTTTCTTGCATGTTAGCCAAACAAGATCTCCAGCACTCCCCTCTTCCTCAAAACTCAAGTCCATAAACTATGGGCATTGATGTGTTAAACCCACGTCAATTGGTGTCGTCTGTGGGAAGTGGGCGCCCTGATGTTGCGACCTCGACGGCCCATCACCTGCCATCTTCGACTCATCTGCGTGGAAGGGACGTCTCAGCATCGGCTCCTTTGACTTCACCATCCATTCTTTCGCCACGTGGCCAACTTTTGACTCCCTCGACGCCGAGGCCGACATGATGATCAGCGGTTTCAGCTTCTAGGTCAGTAAGACCTACACCCTACGCGCCCTAGACTAGGAGATACAGTCGACCACACCGTTAGTTAACCTAGCCTCATGGGTTCTGCCTCTGATCGGGACCCTCGGCGAGCTGAACGCCACCCCCTCGGTCTATGACTCGGATAGCACCAATAGCTGCAACTATGATCTGAGAGATTTGTTCGGGAATGACCATGACGTTGGATCCAATCTAGAGAGCTCTGGAAGCAACATCCACACCAACCACTACTAGTGCATCATCATAAACACTACCACCGGTGGCATCACCGGCAAAAGCACCGACACCAGCGCTGACCCTGAAGCCGGGAATGAAGCTTCCCATGACAACAACTACAACAACAACAATGGCAGCGATGGGCCGTAGATCTGCCTCACCGATGCAGAGTGGGAAGGGGTCCAATAGGCCCTAGCGGGTGGCGTGCCTCTGCCCCCGGTTCATCACAAGACATGATGATGGCTTAGCATTGGTACTTGGATAAGGTGTTCCGCCGGTAGCGACAGGCCGTAGATCTGCCTCACGGATGCAGAGTGGGAAGGGGTCCAACAGGCCCTAACGGGTGGCGCTGCTCTGCCCCGGTTCATCACAAGACATGATGATGGCTTAGCATTGTTACTTGGATAAGGAGTTCCGCCACCAGTGGACGGTCGCAACCTAGCTCAAAGAATGACGACTACTCGCTGATGAATCGAGTGCTCGACGGGCGAAGCACACTTCGATTGGCGGATCCTCCTCGAAGGGGAACCACAAAGTTGGGGCATCCAAAAGACACCCTCGAACGGACCGACTAGATGAGGAAACCAGAAGCGAAGACACTAAGTGAATGGATTTCTCGTTCATGTCCATAGATGGGCACGGAAACGTGACGCCAAAGACCCCGCAATCCACCGTCATGGTGGCCACCACCTATTTGATGTCCAACCCCCCGCGGGCGGGGGATCCATGTACTTCCATCCATCAGTCCGCCCTTGCCGGACTTGGACTGGTTGAGGCTACACTCGCGGGAGAACCAGCCTAGGAGCCAAAGAAGACATCCGTGAAACTCGTGAGAAGATGATCTCCGTCATACGATGAGGATTACCAGCAGCGGCGTCGCAGCCCGCAGCAGATAGATCATGACTACGATGCTCGCGACGAGATCACGCAACTCAAAGTTGACAAGCTATGCACTAAGCGTGCCTACTCCTATGAGTCTGAAGATGAGGACATAGAACTCTACGGTGCCAGAAGCTTCAGTCGTGCCATAAGGCAAACTTCGAGGCCCAAGGGATTTAGGCTACCCTCAGACAACCCAAAGTTCGATGGCTTCTATGAGCCGAAGATCTGGCTGAATAACCACAAGCAGTCCATAAAGTGCCATTGCGGATCCAAAGAAACAGTAATGCAATGTCTGTAGTTGCAACTGCAAGGCGCCGCACGGGCATGGCTAAATAGCCTCCCCTCCGGATCGATCCGCAGCTAGGAGGAGCTGGTGTATAGTTTCATCCAAAACTTCAAAGGAACCTATAAGCAACCAGCCTCAATCAAAGAACTTTGAGCATGTTGTCAAAGGTCTGGTGAATCCTCCGCTCGTACATCCAGTGATGGTACATCATCAAGAACTCCACGAGAGATATTTCTGAGGAACAAGCAATCGATGCGTTCAAAGCCGACGTACGCCGTCGAGAGCTCAAGGAGGAGCTCGGCCGAACCAAGCCCGACAATATTGACCACCTAATGGACATAGCGAATCGCTAGGAGGATGGTGAAGACGCCCTTCACAATAGCCGATCACACTCGGATGACGAGGACGATCTAGGCCATAGGCATGACCACTGAGGAAAATGCAGGCATCATGGTTATGAGGACAGTGACGAAGTCGACATGGTCGCAGCCGGCTACGGCGACAAACACGACGATAGCAACTACAATAACGGATATCATGGCACCAACTACCATGACTGTAACGCCCCCGAAGTGAGTCTATGAAGATCTTAGCATTTCCCGCCAAAACCCGCATAGAAGCGATTCAAAGACGCCCACTAGACACTTTCGTGTGGGTGGGATCTGACTACAAGTAGTTACATCACAGTAGTTTATAACAGAGTCCACAAGAACTTATATATACAACAATGACTCGACGAGTCAAGGATACAGAAGATACAATACAAAGATACAAATCACGAAGAAAAGTGAAATAGTATCCGAGTACGGGCAAGATCCAAATTGGACTAAGAGTCCTGAAGAATAACCAAGCAGTGTCCATAACCCTGCCTAGGCCAAGCCTGGAGGCTTACCTTGCTAACATCGTCGATCTTATACCTATCAAAACCAAAGGGTGACAGCAAAGGGCAAAGGAAAAACAGAAAGAGAGCGGTCAGTACTGAGGCTAGTACACGGAGAGTCTAGAATTCGGCGGTCCTCGCCTACATAGGTATGGTGGGCTCAGCAGCAGCAAAGCTTGCACTATCTAACTTATAGAGACACACTACAACTTCGTCTATTAGAGCAAGATAAGAGAGCTCTATACGGTAACATGAATATAACTCCAATCATAACCTGTCCGAAGATTTCCCCTTAAAGACCGGTCCAGGAAGTCCTCTTGGAGAACACACACGGTGATAATTTTAGTTAAACAGGTGTTCAGTTGATAAGGCTAATTACTAGTCATGTTATTAGAGGAAAAACATTAGTGACATTGTCTATGATCATGACACCGTACTCCTGAGGCATCCATAACCATGGACACACGACTTCTCGAAAAGATTTACCCTGCAGGGGTGCACTACTGTACCCAAACACATGTTCAATCCTTCAGGCAACATAATATGCGTGTCTTCTGATTCTCACAACGAAAATTGTCCCATAACTAGGCGCGTATCTAGAGGTATCACCTGTTGTGTTTTATCCAGCCTAGAGGCACGGCCGAGTCTCAAGGTGGCATAGCGTTCACGACTACTATATCGAACGGCCCTGGAAGATAACTTGTAGAGCTCCCCTTGAACCGCTAGCATGTACTGCTTTTATGTATGCAATGTCCGGGCTATCCACCAAATCATATCATCACCAAGTTCGAAGACATATCGACTCACCCATGTCTAAAGACATATTATGCGTATGCACCAAATGGAAAACCAATTTTGTGACCCTCTAGATAAACGAATAGCGCCAGTAGTTGAGGGGGATCCCAGAGGCCCCACGTTTGGTTAGCGCGATCAACTCAGAACTAGTATCGTAGAACAAACGGTTCCTAGGTCGGCTCAAGCAGTTTCGAAATGTGGTCCCTACCGGGGCCTTATCATTAGGTGAAACCATAACCATAACCAAAACCAACATCACCAAACTAATTATCATGGTATCAACCATATCCAGATATCACGGTTCACATGTATGAGAGCAGTACTAGCATGACTACGACTCGTAAGGGCAAAGCTAGCTAATCAAACAAGGCAATAGGATAACCAAGGCTATATAGTCGAGCAGGTAAATAAAGGGAAACGGTACTAGAGCATGGATAATAAGGATAGCAATAGATCAAATGAAGGAAGTAAAGACTATAAATACGAAATAGGTAGAAGGAGAAGAATGCTCGCCTGATAAGAACATCCAAAGGCTCGTCGTATCTCACACCGACTCGTCGTCTTATCTGGTGAAGAAGCAAATTGCTAGAAAGAACAACCGGTGTGATATTTAATACTACGGTGGAAAATCCGGCATGTTTATAGTATGATGCATGACATGGCAATGTGCCTAACTTAGAAATATTAAGCAGAATCAGGATCCCGACAATTAAATATTATGGTTCAAGTTGTTTAATTACCCTACAAATTAAATGTTGAATTAACGAGCCAAAGCATGGTATCGATTCACTACACAAATTTAAATAGAGGCATATAAGACTAGAATAGCCTTCATATGGTCTTCATATTTAATTATTAGGTGAGTCGACAAGATACTCCCAAACAAATGAATATGTATGCGTGGATGATCAATTTATATGCAATAAGTGGTATGTCATTTATAAAAATATGGGTTTCAGAAAAAGGGATCACACGTCAAGATCCGAAGATCTTGGGGTTTCGAGGATCGGGTCCGGTCTTCGTGTTCCGTGAAGGAGAACTTGGTTCGGTATCGGTGGTCGAGGGTGAACTTGTTCGGTGCCGGGGTTTTCGGGAGATCTTGTGATGCGAACTTGGTAGCTATCAGGCCACAGGCAGAACTTGGTCTCTACAACTACATCGCCACACAACACCGTACCGCGTCACCAACACACAGTAAAGGCCAAATATGGTTGTCAGTCTTGGAGGTGAACGCACAAGGGGAGCACCACGTCACCTTGTCACCAAGGAAGCTCTTGGTTGCGGCGGGCAGAAACGGCAAGGAAGTAAGGCCGGAGGAGGTGGGGTCGCAGGAGGGCGAGGGTGTGGCCGAGCTTGGTCGGAGTAGGATGGTGCGCCATGGGGGACAGAGGCCTACTGCATGAGAGAGAAACCACCGGTGGCGTGAGCTTGGGGATGATGGGGGTCGTGATGAAGGGGCTCACCGGCCGTAACAGAACAGACATCAACGGCGTGCGGGGTACGTGACGAGGATGAGCGGAGGATGGTGCAGTGCTGCGAGCTTGGGAAGGCGGTCTCGCGCCGGAGCCGGGACGATTACTGGCCGGAGACAGGGAGGAAGAGGGCGCTCAGGGGCGGTGACGCTGCCACGAGAGGAGGCGAACCTGGCCTGGGGTCGCGCTGTAGGAGGTGGAGAAGAGGGAGCGAGGCAGAGCCCGGATCAAGGAGGGGAGTGATGGGGTTGGCATCGAGGAGGGGCACGAGGCGGCGGTCGGCGTTGGAGACGCTGGCCAGTGGCGTCCTGCAGGGGAGATGGAGATGCTCAGGGAGTTGGTGGGTGGTGGCCAAGGGAGGAGAGGAGGACAACGTGGGATTAGGTGAGGGGAATCGGTCGGTGTGGTGCTCCTCGTGTGCGTGCGTGAGTGCGTTGTGTTCTTGTGTGTGTTGTGATGGTGTACCACGTGACGTGAGTCGTGTTGGGTTAAGGTGTGGTGCGGCGTGTGTGTCCAGGTGGTGTGTGTGTCACGTGGTCGTGGAGAGTGAGCGCATGTGGTGGTGTTGTTGCGTGTGTTGGTGCACTAGTGGCGGTGGATGTGTGTGGCCAGGTTGCGTTCAGGTGTGGATCGGGTCGGTAGAGTAAGGTTTGGCGTATGTGGGGTTGCTAGGCCGGCCTAGCCCACGGGCTGGACTGGCTCACCTACTAAAACATTTATTTTTAAGTAGTTTTTAGACAAACAAAATATTCCAAGATCTAGGTTTTTATTTGAAGTTAGAAGAGGGGACTAATTATAAAACAAAATAGGCTTTTGGCAAAAATATTTTAGAGGCAAAATATGCATGATGTCATGATGATGCACAAAATAAAAAATATAAGAAAAATTTAATTGGGAATATTTTCCCGGGCATTACAGCGACAATGGAAAAATGACCCAGGTGTGGCAGCGCCACACAAACGATGGCACCTCAACCGCGATGGCGCGACTGTCAGACCCCTGCAACGTCCATTACTACATCGACAAGCAGGACGGCAACAGAAAGTCGAGCCACCTCCTCAAGGACTGTCGCGAGTTCTAGAAGCTTCAAGATGCTTACGCGCAACTTCAGCGTGAAGCGACAAGTCAAGGGTACGGAGTAGCCACAAGGCCCATAGCATACGGAGCACCACCACCCTTTCCGGCCAACACATCACCACCAGCAACAGCTCTAGTGGCGTGCAACAATGGAGGCGAGCTATATCCCCCACCATGTGGGAGCATGATGGTCCAGAAGGGGTGTCCTTCCAACAGGACCCAGAAGACAAGGACTCGACAAGTCAACATGGCGGTGTCACCGCCCCCTGCATTTCCTGAGTACCTCAGGGGTCTGAATCCTGCATCACATTTGACAGGTCCGACCACCCGCGTCAAATACCACGCCCAGGTCACACAGCCCTGGTGCTTGATGCCCAGATCGGCGGGTACGATATTAGCAGAGTCTTCATGGACGAAGGCAGCGGCATCAACCTCATATTCGCTAGCACCTTGTGTGCCATGCACATCCCACTGTCCAGCTTGGAGGCATCCGACACCACCTTCCACGGCATTGTACAGGGCAAAGGAATCTAACCCTGTGCAAAATCCACCGCGGCGTCATCTTCGGCATGCCCAAGAACTTCAGGCAGGAGAATATCGAGTTTGAGGTGGTCGAATAACCTTCCCAGTATCACGTCATACTCTATCGCGTGGAATTCGCACGATTCCTGGCCGTGCCGCACTACGTGTACCTCATGCTGAAGATGCCAAGACCAAACAGTGTCATCACCATCCATGGAAGCTTCACAAGGTACGATGTAACGCCTTAGTTTTAGTTAATCTTATATAGTGTTGTTTGTGCATTCATGAGCATCATATTTTAAAATATGCATTGAAGAAAATAATGCAAAACCCTAACCCTAACATTTTCCCCCTTTCTATAAAAACAATTCAAAATGGGTTTGAATATTTTGAAAACCACCAAAATAGTGGAGTCCAAATTGATTAAAGGGCCCTGCAATATTTTCTATAGTTTACTAAATTCTCTGGTATTTGGAAATGATTCAAAACAGAAAGTATTTGAAAATACAAAAGAGAAAATGAAAACAGAAATTAGAAAAAGGTTTTGCTAAAAAAACATAAGCAGTAGAGTAACCAGGCTGGCCCAGTTTCTTCTCTCTTCTCTCTCTGACACCCGCGCAGCACTCTCATGGCCCAGCAGAGGCCCACGCCAGCCCACCCTTAGCCCGTAACAATTCGGCCTCCTCCCTCGTCGTTGTCTTTATCGACGACAGCAAGCAGCTGTCTGTCGCCGCCGGCACCGTCGATCTCCATCGCCCACCCTGCGTCGTCCGTCGAGCTCTAGACAAGGATAAGACCGCCGCACACGTCTCCCTCGCATCCCTATACTCTCACTCTCCCCCGCGCCCTCTCTCTCTCTTGCGCATTCCTCTCTCTGGCTGAAACCCTACCCCGCCGCCGTTTTGAATCGCCGTCGTTTCCGGCTCCCCCTCCGCCATCCGATCATGTTATCGTGACCATCTCGCCTTCCTCGTCCACTCCGCCAATGGAATCAAGCCTGGGAGCTCCCAGACGCCCGTATCGGCCATTTCTTCCCCGATCCCGATGAGCTCGCCGCCGCTCCGGTCCACCTCCGGCCTTGCCGTCACCTCTGTTAGACTCACGGTGAGCTGGTGGTCCCCTAGGACCTCTTCCCCGACCCCCTCTCGCTTTGCTTTGTCGTAGAGTCGTACGCTGCTGTAGTCCACCGACAAAGCTCGTCGTACCTGGTGCTCTGGTGACCATCTTGAGGCGGCGCCGCCACATCTAGGTTCCCCATCGCGAGGCGTGTCGAATGCAACCACCCGCACGTGCTGGCTCGCCCTGTGTCAGCGCCGACGATCACCGTCTGATGCTGGCCGGCGGGTGACATCACGTCTGCGTCATCATGATGTCAGCACGCGGGTCAGCCCAGTCAAACCCGCTGTGGGTCCCGCTTTAGCCGCGTGGCTTGCTGATGTGGCCTGGGGCCCTTGGTCAGCCACAGTGGCTAGGTGATGCCCTAGTGTAAAAAGTTTCTGGGTTATTTTAAATATCTTTATAAATGATTTATTAAATCCAGAAAATGGTATAATCTTATAAATTCAATATCTAATGATTTATAAGTCAAAAAAATATGTATAATATATCAAAATGTTCAGAAAAATAAGATCTTTACAATAGACTCATAATCATGCATTGTTCAACAACTTTAATTGCAAGTTTAATTAGAGAACTAAATGAACCCCGTAGGTGATTCCGAAGTCTCTCCTGTATTAGGGTTTGCACCCCTCAGAACCCACTTAAATTGCCAAGCATGCTTTAGGGTTATATTTCAACTCTAAATAACTTGTCATATCATAATCCTTGATTGAGCATTGCATCGATGCCATGTGTTGATTGTTGTTTCCCCCTTTCTTTCCGGTGTTTGCTTCTTTCCGGTAGAAAACGATATTGAGATAAAGATTGAAGACCAAGATCAACACCATAGAAGATCGATAAACAATACTTGACCAACTATAATTAAGTCAAGCACAAGGCTTGATGGGGATATGCCGAATGGGGTATGCCCAGCAGGACGTTCCGATCGGGCCAAAGGCCTAGCGAGTGGGCCTGCAGGACAACGACTCGAATACGACTGAGGAGAAGTCCTGGCGGTTGGAGACTGGAGGCCCAGAAGCATACTTGAAGCCCAGTCGGATTAGATCAAAGCCTCCGAATCCATATCTTGTTTGGTTGTAAACTATAAACCCTAGCGAGGTGCCTCCTATATAAGCCTCCTTAGGGTAGTCTGAGGACTTACGTTCCATCATACACCCCTTCAAGCGACTCGCTGCTTAGACACCGAGCTCGCCATCCCTATAAATCCCTCTCCATCAATATAATCTAGCAGGAGTAGGTCTTTACCCTCCGGGGGGCCGAACCTGGGTAAACCCATGTGCATCCGCCCCCATCTCACACCGCAGATGGCCGCCAGCTCTCGCCCCCGATTCTATCAATCGCTGCCTATGGCAGCGACTACCATGGCCATTTCCACGACAGTGGTGCCAACCGTGGGACCCAGCCGGACTGGCCTGAGTTCTGCAGCGAGACCCTACTTGTCGATCGATCGGCCGATCGCCATCGGCGGGATCTTACAGATCCTGCCCAGCAGCTACATCCGGGCGTCACGCCCGATCACCCACAGCGCGATAATGCCGGTCGGCACCATCAACCTGTTCGTCGGCTTCACCGGCACAGTCGACCCGGCAGCAATGATGATCGTCGGTGGATAACTGCCACGCCGCGATCTGCTCTCGGAGGAGCAGGTCCGCTCCATCAGCCGCCTCGCCACCGAATACGACTCGGTCGCCAGTAACACGGTCGAGACCAACGCTGCCGCGGATGACGCGGCCCTCCACGACGACGCCGACTCCGCGACCCCTGCCTCGGTCGATGGATCCATCACCGCAACATCACGGGAGGACTCCATCACGCGGGTCTCCAAACCTGAGGACTTCGAGGATTCCTCCATCCTTCGGATCTTCGATTCCGACTCCGGCTCAGAGTCCCCCGAGGACTTCCGCACCAGATCCAATCGCTTCAACGCGATCTACATGGCGGGTAGCACGGTCGCCCCGCCAGATCCATTCTCTACACCAATCCCTCCAACCGCCACGGCCACGGAGGTGGAGGAAGCCCGCCTGCGACTAGAGGAGGCGCAGCGCAAGGAGCTAGCTGAGCGTGAGAAATTTCGCCTCGAGCGGGCAACAGCGTAGGAGCTGTCGCTCTACCACCAGCGCCGCATCAGGACCCGCCTGAACTCGAACGTCCAGGGCCGCGTCCTGAACTTCAACAATGAAAGTGACCCCGCACGTGCGGCTGAGCGCGAATACTGCGAGAACGTGCCACTAGGTGGTAGCAGCCGACCACCACCTGACACACCAGCAACGGGGCCCCCACCGCCACCCATTGGTCACGCGCCCCACCAGACCAGCCGCGGATCATAATCTCGCCACAGGCCCGCGACGCCAACGGGCTTCCACTATACTCCACTCCAATGGACAACGTCGTTGCGGCTGACCCCGCAGTCGCCCACCTCGATGTCCAAGGAGAAGGCACGCTATAGATCCAGTACGCCAAGGCCCTACTTGTTAGGGTCGTCGAGTAGCAACCCGCAGGAGTCGACCCGCGGGGGCGGATGTATTCCCGCTCATCTGCAAGTAGGACAGCCTCAAGCGGCCACCCAACCGTTGCCAACGCCGTGACCTGCCCACCCCCAGCCCCAGCCCCTTGATACATTGCAAATGTATCTATAATTTTTGATGTTCCATGCTTGGTTTTATCCACTTTCTTGTGTTTTGTCCATACTTTGGAGTACTTTTCATATGATTTCTTAGACTAACCTATTAACAAGAGCCACACTGCCAGCTGCCTGTTTTCTGCTGTTTTTGGTTCCAGGAAAGTCAGAAAATGAATATTCTCGGAATTGGACGGGACAAAAGCCAAAGTGCCTATTTTTCCGGAAGTCATCAGATGCAAGAATACGAGACGGAGAAGGGCTGGGGGCCGGCCACACCACCTGGCCGCACGGCCAGGCCTGGCCCGCGCCAGGGGGTGGTCTGGCCGACCCCAGCACCCCCTCAGCCTCTCCTTCCGCCTATAAGATGCCATCGAGACGAAAACCCTAAGTACCCGATCAAAAATCCACGAAAGAGTTTGTAGCCTCCGTCATCTCCATCCCTAGATCAGGAGGGATCTGAAGCTCTTCCCGGCACCCTGCCGGAGAGGGAAATTCACCCTGGAGGCCTTCTTCATCATCATGCAAGCCTCCGGTGTGATGCGTGAGTAGTTCATCCTTCGACTACGGATCCATGTAGTAGCTAGATGGCTGGTTCTCCTCCTTTTGCTTTCATGTTTAGATCTTGTGAGCTCCGTTCATGATCAAGATCATCTATTTGTAATCCTGCATGTTGTGTTTGCGGGGATCCGATGGATATTGAGATGCTGTTTCAGATTGATTATTGGTTCTATCATGTCTTTGTTATTTGTGATCTTGCATGCTTTCCGTTGTTAGTAGCTATCTTGGCCAAGTAGATGCTACCAACTCCAAGAGTTAGTATTTATGTTCGATAGTGGGTTCATGCCTCTAGTAATCTGGGGAAGTGACAGAAATCTTTAAGGTACTAGATGTGATGTTGCTACTAGGGAGAAAACAACAATCCTTTGTTCATAGAACAATCGTATTGTTTACTTTACACGCAATTCGTAAAGCAATAATCTGTTGCTTGCAACTTAATACTGGAGGGGGTTTGGATGATAACCTGAAGGTGGATTATTAGTCATAGATGCAGTTGGATGGCGGTCTATGTATAATGTTGTAATGCCTAATCGAATCTCAAAGGAGTCAAGATGATTAGTATATGCATGTATTGCTTTCTCGATGTTTGTCAATTGCCCCGCTGTAATTTGTTCACCCAGCATGTTATCTATCTTAAGGAGAGCCACCTCTAGTGAACTATGGATCCCGGTCCTTTCTTTTACATACAATCTACAAAACTGTTTACTGCTTTGTGTTTACTTTCTGCAAACTATTACTTCTTTCCATTCGATACGTTTAATCCTTTGTTTTCAGCAAAACACAGTGAGATTGACAACCTCATCGCAAGGGGATAGAGTTCTGTGGTTGTGTTGTGCAGGTCTCCACGTTGCTACTAGCACCGGTAGTGCGCCCTGCCAAGGCTCAGCTAGCAACACCTTTGGGGTGTTTCCTTGCTCCTACTGGTTCGATTAAACCTTGGTTTCATAACTGAGGGAAAGTTGCCGCTGTGCTCATCATACATTCCTCTTGGGGTTCCCAACGAGCTCTACATCAACACCGAGCCATCACCCCTGGTGCACCAGCCATGGGCCGCCAACCCGGCGCTCTTCACCAATGAGCCATGGCCGGTGAACAACACGGTCGCCACCAACGGGCAACCCATCGATGCCCGAACGCAGATCGTCAACAACCATTCTTGGTGGGCACGCCAGCCCAACGACTTGAGGCACACCCTCACCAACCGTGGCGACCCAGAACCCAGGGGCTCGCTCATCAGAGTCGGTCCCCAGTGCTTCGGACCTATGATCCGAGGCGAGAAGTACCCTACCAACTTCAAGGCTCCCAAGGAGATCGAAAAGTGTGACTCAACGTACGACCCAGCGGTGTGGCTAGACACATACCTCATGGAAATGGGAATCGTCGGCCACACCGACCTACTGGCCGCTCGCTACCTCCCCCTGATGATGGAGGGTGCGACCCAACAATGGATCAACACCCTCCCCGCCGACAACATCGACTCGTGGGAAGAGATGCGAGATGCCTTCATCAGGCACTTTGAGGGATCCTACACCCGTGCCACCACCATCAAGGACCTAGAGCGATGCATCCAGGAACAACGCGAGTCGACCCGCCACTGGATCCAGAGGTGGCAGGAACTATGGATCAACGCCTCCGGCATCCACCCAGACACAGCGATAGACTGCTTCAAGAACGCGTGCCGGTATGAACCTCTGGTCGCTAAGATCAAGAGGGTCTACCGGACGCTCGACAACATCCCCGACCTCCTCGAGATCGCCAAGCACTACGCGAAAGAGGACCCCAACCAGGACTCCAACGACGAGTCGGGAGGAAAACGCCGCATCAGCGCCCACGATAGCGAGCGACAGCGCGACATGCGCTACAGCAACACTCGCATCACTGGCAAGCGCCACGGTGATGAGAGAGTCGACTTCATCGCCAATGCCGGCTACGGCCAACGCGACCCGAAGAACTTCCTCCGTGATGGAGGAAACTACCGCGACAGAGGAAACTACCGCACCAACAACACGGCGAGGCCGAAATTCGACCCCGCCGCCCTACTCAACCAACCCTGTGTCTACCACAGCAGGGAGGGGAAGCCCGCCACCCACACTACCACAGACTGCCACTCCCTCAAGGAAATCAAAAAGCCAAGGCGGGCACGGGACGACCCCAACAACAACCTGCCAAGGGACAATGGAAACGCCAGCGGCTTTGGCAACACCGTCGGATCACTCCACACCTTCACCGGGATCGACACTAAGCGCGAGAGGAAGGTGCTCGCCCATGCAGTCGCCATCAACGCAGTGACATAGGTCGATATCCCCTGCTTCCTCAACTGGTCTGAGCAAAGCATCACCTAGAGTCTCCAGGACCACACACCCAAGATCGAGTACCCAGGGCGAGTCACCCTGGTGGTCAGGCCCAAAGTGGCTGACTACTGGCTGCCCAAGACACTGATGGATGGTGGAAGCTCCATCAATATCATGTACTTGGAAACGTTCAAGTGGCTCCAGCTCCTAGAATCAGCAATCAAGCCGACCCTGACAACTTTCCACGGCATCGTCCCCGTCGGAAGGCATACCCAATTGGAAAAGTAATGCTGCCAGTCACCTTCGGCACACTAGCAAACTACCGCACCGAGCGGATCGTGTTCGAGCTGGTGAACTTCTGTAGCCCCTACCACTGCGTCCTGGGACGCCAAACGTTCGCCAAATTCATGGTGACCCCCCACTACGCCTACAACATGATGAAGCTTCCAGGGCCAAGCGGCATCATCATTGTCCACGGCGAACCCGATATGGCCGTGGAATGCAAAGACAAAGGTGCCGAGCTCACTGACGCTGTCATTTCCGCGGAGACTGACCACGCGGAGGAACTCGCGAAATACGCGAGCAACATCAACAAGGACGACCCCACCATCCTGAAGAAGCCAACTGCCGCGAATTCCACGTTCGAGGCGACTAGACACACCCGCACCGTCGAGCTCGTCCCGGGCGACTCCAGCCAGACGGTCACCATTGGGGCGCACATGATCCCCGCATAGGAAAGCGCGCTCATCAAGTTCCTCCGTCAGAATCGCGACATCTTCGCATGGAAACCATCTAACATGCCCGGTGTCCCAAGGGAACTCGCTGAGCACAAACTCAACGCCGACCCCAAAGTGCGACCAGTAAAGCAGTCGCTGCGGCCCTTCAATGAAGAGCGCCGCCGAGCAATCGCCAAAGAAGTACAGCGCCTGCTAGCCGCAGGCTTCATTCGGCCAATCAAATACTCCAAGTGGCTGGCAAACCCAGTCCTGGTCCTGAAAAGGAAAAACACATGGAGAATGTGTATCGACTACACCAACCTCAACAGCGCCTGCCCGAAGGAGGAGTTCATCCTACCGCGCATCGACCAGATCATCGACTCGACCACGGGATCAGAGTCGCTGTGCTTCCTCGACGCGTATTCTAGCTACAACCAGATCAAAATGGCGGTCGAGGATGAGGAGAAGGCGACGTTCATCACGCCATTCGGCGCCTTCTGCTACACGGCCATGACGTTCGGCCTCAAGATCACCGGCGCCACCTACCAAAGGTGCATGCAGAAGTGCCTCACGAGCCAAATTGTCCACAACATACACGTCTACATCGACGACGTGGTGGTAAAGTCCACCCACCAGGATGACCTGCTCGCCGACCTGGCCGAAACCTTCACAAACCTGCGGAGGTACAACATCAAGCTCAACCCAGGAAAATGCACTTTCAGCGTCCCCAGCGGATAGCTCCTGGGATATGTGGTCTCCAAACGAGGCATCGAGGCTAACCCCACCAAGATCAACACCATCGCGTGACTCCGGAAACCCGAGTGTCTGCGTGACGTCCAGAAGTTGGCCGGGCGAGTCACGGCTCTCAGTTGCTTCATCCCCCGGCTCGGTGAGAAGGCGATGCCCCTCTACCGCCTGATGCGCAAAAACCCAGGTTCCAATGGGACGTGGAGGCGGAAAACGCACTCAAAGCACTCAAAGAGGTGCTACTCGTGGCTCCACTACTCGCCTCCCCAATCGACAAAGAGCCAATGCTCGTCTATGTGGCGGCCTCCACTCGAGTCGTCAGTGCCGTGATGGTCGTCGAATGGCCAGACGAGGGCAAGGAGCACCCCGTGCAGTGCCCCGTCTACTACATCAGTGAAGTCCTGACGGACTCAAGGCAGCGCTACCTGTAGTACCAGAAATTGGTATATGCGGTATTCCGAGCTCAACGGCGACTCCCTCACTACTTCCGGGAGCACCCAATCACGGTCGTCTCCTCTGCGCCACTACAGGACATCATACGAAATCGCGAGGAAACTGGGCAAGTCGCCAAGTGGGCCGTCAAAATCGGCATCCACAACATCAAATACGAGCCCCGCAAAGCAATCAAATCACAAGCCTTGGTTGATTTCCTCGCAGACTGGGAAGAAGCACAGCATCCGGTGAAGCTCCCATACCTCCACTACTGGTCGCTCCACTTCGACGGGTCCAAGAACACCGACGGCGTCGGGGCTAGGGTCATACTGACCTCCCCCAAGGGAGACAAGCTCCGCTACATGCTCCACCTCGACTTCAAGCCCTACACCAACAACATGGCAGAGTACGAGGCCCTCCTTCACGACATGCGGGCCACCAAGGAGATGAACATCAACCACCTAAGGTGCTACGGCGACTCTGACCTAGTCGTCGGCCAAGTCGCCAGGACCTGCGACGCCGTCTCCCCGACAATGATATCATACCGCCAAGCGGTAGACCAGCTGGGAGGACACTTCGACGGTTACTCAGTCGAGTGGATCAGCAGGCGAAAGAATGAGGAGGCAGATGCCCTCTCCCGCATCGGCTCAGCCAGGCAAACTCCACCCGCAGGAGTCTTCCTCGACATCATCCACAAGCCTTCGGTCTCCCTGCCAAAGGAGATTGACATCAGGATACCACTGCAGCCTGAGCCTGCCCTTGTCGCCATGATCATCAAGCCCAGCGACTGGACCGCACCATACGTCGCCTTCCTCAAGCACAAGATCCTCCCAAACAACGATACGGAAGCGCAAATGATAATGCGCCATAGCAAATCCTTCGTCATCATTAACGGCGAGCTCCACAAACGCAGCGTAACCGGCGTGTTCTAGCGCTATGTACAACCAGAAGAAGGACGCAAGATCCTCCAGGACATCCACGCCAGCGACTGTGGCCATCACGCCGGCGCCAAGTCACTCGCTGCCAAGGCCATGCGGCATGGCTTCTACTGGCTCACCGCGCACGCCGACGCGACCGACATCATCCAACGATGCGTCGGGTGCCAGAAGTACGTCAACCAGATGCATCTCCCTGGTTCGACACTCAAGACCATCCCCATCACCTGGCCAGTCACCATATGGGGCATGGACATGGTCGGCCCGTTCAAGAAGGCCCCATCTGGCTTCACCCACCTCCTGGTCGCGGTCGACAAGTTCACCAAATGGGTCGAAGCCAAGCCGATCAAAAAGTGTGATGGCAAGACGGCCACCAAGTTCCTCCGTGAGCTCATCTACCGGTACGGCTACCCGCACATCATCATAACAGACAACAACACAAACTTCACCAAGGGCGCCATGACAGAATTCTGCGAAGAGCATAGCATACGACTCGACCTCGCCTCAGTCGCCCACCCAGAGTCGAACGGCCAAGCAGAACACGCCAATTAGAGCATCCTCCATGGGATCAAGCCACGACTCCAAGTGCCCCTCGAGCGAACCCTAGGATGTTGGGTCGAAGAGCTCCCCTCCGTAATATGGGGGATCCGCACCTCCGTCAACCGCTCCACGGGGTTCACGCCCTTCTTCATGGTGTACGCCGCCGAAGCCATAATGCCAACCGACCTGGAGCACGACTCACCTCGAGTTGCCAACTATGTCGAGGCGACAAACGAGATCGCCCGCCAAGACAACATCGACTAGCTCGATGAGGCACGCGACCTGGCCCGCTCCCGCACCGCCATCTACCAGCAGGGACTCCGCCTCTACCACAGCCACCGAGTCCGGACCACCTTCCAGGAAGGTGACTTGGTCCTATGATTGGCCCAGGACAAGAAGGGAATGCACAAGCTCTCCCACCCATGGGAGGGGACATTCGCCATAGGGCGCATCCTCGGTAACGATGCCTACTACCTCATCGACATACGAGGCAATGGCCAGCTTGAGGTCGGGAGGCCATGGAATGTAAACCTCCTCTGAAAGTTCTATACATAGAACTCAAACTTGTACCCAGATGATATATAATGAAATTCATTCAGATCGCACAAATTGTGTCTACTCGCCATACTCTTGTGCCACTCACACTCGTACATTTAGCAATATGCTACCTACGGAAGTCAACCCTTGGTCGAGCGACCGGCATGGCTAAGTAGTGCAACCCAAGGGCACCGAAAATATTCGGGCTTTGTGTCGTACACGAAGCCAACCCGGAGCCACCATCGAAGTTGCCCCGCTCGACTGGCCCACCGGGCCAAGATGACCGACAAACGCTTCCCATAGCGACCTATCCTCCCCATCCTCGTGCAAAGCGACTCGAACGGTTAAGTACCACGCACGGGGACTTCGCAACAAGAAACCCTCACGCGGCCTGGGAACACACCAAGTAAGAGAGCTGCCTTGGACTCGCCATGCGACTGGCTCTCCGAGCCAGGGGAAGAGACGCATTACAAACAACGCACTAGACCTTACAATAGGCACACACCAAGGACGGCTAAGTACCACGCTCGGGGACGCACCTAAACCGACCCCATTCGCGCTCGGGGACTCGCCCCTTCGGAGTCGCAAGGCGACTGGCCCCACACACCACGGCAAATCAGTCACAACCAATACAAAAATCCAAAGCAAACACACATGTACACAAACGAGTTATACCCCACTAAAGGGTGGACGCGCTCGGGGACTCGCTCAAACAAAAGTCAAACATACCACATAACTGACCATGCATTGCGAGTCGATTGACTCCTCTTACTTCCATACATAAATATTGTTCATATTACAAAAGTGTCCACTCGGCATATCTTACAAAAGCCCCCAGAGCAACTATCTATTTTGTAGGCCCTGATGAAGAAGCGCCGCCACCGCCCTTGACATGGACGTATGGCTCCCACGACTTCGTCGGGTAGGTCGACTGCGACTTCGACAACACCGACTGGAAGGGTTGCTCCGACTTCAGGTCACAATGCTCTGCCTCGGGGTCGCTAGGCGCCACCATAGTCTCTTGGTATGGCAGCAAGTCCCCCATCGCCAGCACCCGATCCGCGAAGGGAGCAGCCTTGGCGGTTAGCCTCAAAACCTCCGACATCTCCATCGAGCCAATCGCCGAAGGGTAGCCACTGGTGACATCATCGAGGTCGAAGTCGTCAGGGAAATACGCGAGCCCCAGGCTCAACGCCGTGGTGGCCCCACGCCTGAAAGCCGAACACGCCATCCATTCTACAACGGCGGGTGCATCTTCCAGGTAGCTCCATACTTCAGTCAGTCCCCCAGGTATAACCTCGGTGGGGGACATCCCTTGAAGCATCACCTGGACGCACAGCGCCGAGGCGGTGGCTGCGTTCACCACCGCGGTCACGCACTGTGAGGCGTTGAAGGTCGGCACCACCGGATCGCCTTGCCCTATCAAAGCTGCAACGTCTAGTGTCACTATAGACTCACCCACTCGGGGATTCACAACATATACCAAAGAAAAGAGCAACGACTCACCAAGGAGCTTCCGGGAGTTCTATGTCACGTGCTTCTCCAAGATAGCAAGATCACTCTGCAGCCCAAGGATGATCGAGTCAGCAGCCTTCCGCTCCTCCTCAGCCGCAGCAACTGCGGCCTTGGCCCTATCCTCATAAGAGATCATAGGCGCCTTCGCCTCCTCCAACTCCTTCACCAGCAAGTCGATACGCCCATTCGCCACATCTAGCTCTGCAACCGGAACATACCCCTCTCGGTCTTTGGCAATGGTAGCCAGAAGACCATCTAAAAGGAGCTGCAACAATAGTTAGCTTACCGTAAACACCAGCAGCTCACAATCGCCAAACAAAACAATTACTCACCGGTAGTCTCCTGAAGTCGCCGGTTAGCCTCCTGCGCAACGCGCATGTCACGCTCCAGGCGCTCCTTTGCGGCCTGCCGGTCAGCCGATTCCCTCTGCAAACCCTACAAGAAGAATGAACAATTAGCAACTGCAAAAATAGAAATTCAGTGCCTAGCCGCTGAAATTCAGCGACTAGACACTCGGGAACTGGCGACTAGAAGAAATTTAGTGTCTAGCCGCTGAAATTCAGCAAGTAGACACTCGGGGACTGGCGACTAGAAGAAATTCAGTGCCTAGCCACTGAATTCAGCGACTAGACACTCGGGGACTGGACATACCTGAATGGCGGCACCAAGCATGCTATGAAGCCCACTGGCATCAGTTGAAGGGACCACGAAGCAGGTGCGCCCACGACGAGGTCCAACATCCTCATCAACAATCTCTGGCTTCTACGGAGACTGGTTTTCCGCCACGATCGGAAAACTCTTCGCCATGAAGCGGGGAAACGACGCAGACGCCCTCGCAGGGGCACTGGTTGTTGGGGCCGGTGGTTCTGTCGCTGGACCCTCCTTAGCTAGCTCCGATTGAGTGACCACCACCTCCTCGATGCCGGTGCCAGGGTCAGTCCCCTTGGTGTTGTCTTTTGCCGCAGCGTCATCGGCATCAGTCCTCTGCTTCTTCACGCCCTCAGCAGGCGCGACATCTGTAGCAGGCTTCCTCTTCCTAGGGAGATCGCCTTCCCCTGCGGTGACGATCGGTGGAATCTTGGCCACTGAAGGGCGACCTATCTTCTTGGCATCGGACCTGCAAAACCACCAAAGTGAGCAAAGAAATCGTACAAGAAAGCATCGAAGAACAGAAAAGAAAACTCATGACTCACTTGGCGACCGGGAGAACGCATAACCCCATACTGATGTGGGTGGGTTTGTCCAATTCCGGGACCAGCTTGCGCGAGAGACCCTTCTCAAAAACATCCGAGGCCCACGACACCACGGGCTTCTTTGATGATGAAGCTGTGGTCTCCAGAACCTTGGGGCCGGGCGATGCGGTCGTTTTCGCTGGACGTGGCGATTTGCTCGTCATGGCTCCAGCAGCTCCCGGCTTCAACGCGGCCGAGACGGTCGTCGCGGTCGCTGTAAGTGGAACTTCTACCTCCACTGCCATGTCCGCTACCTCTGATCCCATCATTAGAGTCGGATCCTCTGGGACCTTAGGCGAGATCTTAGTCATGTCATCGTCAGACTCGTCATCTGAATCGAACGACACCGCCGACCTGGGTGGCAACGTCGGCTTCGGAGCATGTTTCTTCGCAGGTGACTTTGGCTTACGCGTGGGCTTCGCCAGTGTGGCGGTGCTCCGCGAACTGTGCTCCTACAGGATGTCATCATCGTCATCCCGCTTGTCAAGACTGTGGCTCACATCGATGTCACGTTGCCTTTGCATGCAAGTCTTGCGAGCCACGGGCGCTGGGGGAGGAACCTCCCTCTCTTCTCCTTCGCTTTCGGAGGAGTCTCCATCGGACCCCTCTTCGAGTTCTCTGGGAACCTCCTCATCGAGTAGAGGAAGCCAACCCTCAAGAACCTGAAACAACTGAGAGTGGCCATGAACAAACATCAAAGGATGCGATTGCAAATTGCACCACGAGAATCACGACTGAAGATAAATTTAGAGAGAGAGAGGCTTATCGTAGGAGCTTCATTCTTCTCAGGCACGTACGGGGCGAGCCCGGCCGACGTGGTTGTAAATTCTGCGTCGGTAATCTTCTTCAAGGCGGCCTTGTAATTCGCAGCATCCCATGACTCCTTGCTGGTCCGAGAAGGATTGTTCTTCCCGGTGTACTCGTACATCCAATGAGGTCGGGTCGCCAACGGGACCAAGCGCCGCCCGAGCCAGCAGTTGTACAGGTTGATTGTGGATAACCCTTGGTCCTTCAACTTCTGGATCTGGTCCATCATCTCCACGACGGCCATCCTCTGATCATCGGGGAGCTTGTCAGCTATCAGCCGGCGGGGCTCGCTTCTCTCCGTGATGAACTCGGGTAGCGCCACTTTGCCGGAGGGGGTAGACTCCTTCACATAAAATCAGCTCTTCTTCCATTCGCTCGCGGCCTTCTTCGGCAACAAGAGCTTGATGAAATTGACCTTCGGCTTCAACTGAAATGTAATGCCTCCGGCCGCCAAGATCGGGCCGCCGGACCCCTCGCGCCCGATGCAGCCGTGGAATAGCTCCAACCATAGTGGGAAGTACGACCTGCAGCCGAGGTAGCATTTGCAGAAGGCGATGAATATTGCTAGCTACTCGATGCTGTGCAGGCCGAGATCCAACGGCTTGATCGCGTAGTACGCGCAGAACCGCCGAAAGAACAACGAGGTGGGGAATCCCAAGCCCCTCTCCAAGTGGCTTGGGAAACAGATGAACTCGCCGGCGCGTGGCTTCGGCTTGACCTCGGAAGACGCAGGGATTCGCCAATTCCCCTTACAGAGGACCCCTGCATCCTCAAACGACTTGAGCTGTTCTGCGGAGCACTTGGATCTCCCCCACAGATCTTTCGGAGGCACCATCAGGAAAGAAGCAGGGTCACTTGGTCTGGAAAATCTAGATCGAGGAGAGACGGAGAGAATGGAAGCGCAAAGATGAAGAATCTGGGGAAGGGTCTACAGGACTGATCCATCACTCCCTTTATAAAGAAGTGTTACCCGCCAATCTCGGGATAGTCGTTACCCGCAGTAATCGTGCCTAAGTTACCATTGGACTACCCAACAGATAGTTTGACCAAGCTGACGGTCCAACTCCTCCCACTCGACTCGCCGACAGCTATGCCCTGTCTGGTCGATGGGGCAGCGACTTGGAAGTGATTGCATTCGCCAAAGCTGCGACTGGAAACCCGGTGGAAAATTTCCTTGGTTATCAGCAGAGTCCATCACCGATTCGACTGGGCGTCCAAATTAGACTTGCCTACTATGACTGCCAACTGAACACTTGCGTCTGAATCAACGATGGCCTCGGGGACTACTGATGGGGATATGCCGAATGGGGTATGCCCAGCAGGACGTTCCGATCGGGCCAAAGGCCTAGCGAGTGGGCCTGTAGGACAGCGACTGGAATACGACTGAGGAGAAGGCCTAGTGGTTGGAGACTGGAGGCCTAGAAGCGTACTTGAAGCCCAGTCTGATTAGGTCAAAGCCTCTGAATCCATATCTTGTTCGGTTGTAAACTGTAAATCCTAGCGATGTGCCTCCTATATAAGCCTCCTTAGGGTAGTCTGAGGACTTACGTTCCAACATACACCCCTTTAAGCGACTCGCTGCTTAGACACCGAGCTCGCCACCCCTATAACTCGCTCTCCATCAATCTAATCTAGCAGGAGTAGGTCTTCACCCTCCGGGGGGTCGAACCTAGGTAAACCCATGTGCATCCGCCCCCATCTCGCACCGCAGATGGCCGCTAGCTCTCGCCCCTGATTCTATCAATCGTTGCCTATGGCAGTGACTACCATGGCCATTTCCACGACAAGGCTTCCAAAGATCTATATCTTGGTATCAACAAACAAGGCAAGCATAGCCCCACCATTATGCAATCCTATGGTTTTGAAGGCATTTCAATTCTCGCCATGATGCATACGATTCTACTGTGGTCTTTTATCGATAGATAGAGTATCCTATCTGTTGCATTACTCCCTTTGGCTTATATTGCCTGATCCACTGCTCCTAGCATAACTAGGTTTGTCTTGTGTGCACTGCTAGAGTTTATCTGTGTCTTGCTTAGCCATTCTTAGCCGTCAGTGCTGGTTCATCCGGAAAATGTACCAAATACAGAGAATCTAGTTTGACAGGAGAACGATGTATACTGATGAGGTAAGATCAGTGGTAAAGGTTAAACATGCTAAGGCTTGTATGGGAGGCCACGGTGGGATGTGGTTTTTCTAGTCCCATGCTTGCCACTACTAGGAACCGAGTTCTTGCCTATGGAACTGAGACGAGCGTACAGCCACACGGGGCCTGGAAAACCTCACGAGTAACTAACTTTCCTAGTAGATTCCATGAGTCACATAGTTCGGGCATTCCATTCGACATATGCATTATGGTTGTTCTCGAAGGTGGTGAAGGAGGTGCATTCATATAGGTTGGTAAGCATGGTCGGGGTTGCTTGGGATGGATGGAGCCCCTGGTAAACCAACCTCGCCTCACATCTCTAGGGACCGACTTCGGGATTTGACCCGTTACGATAGAACCATCCTTAGGGCGTGACTCATGGTCTCGGTGAACACAAGGTAAAGGTCGTGTCCAACAACCCTCTACCGGCCTTCCAAGGAAGAGGGCTAATCATTGTGGAATTAAGAGTCGGTTGGTACGTGTGGGTAAAGTTGTACACCCCTGCAGGGTTAAATCTTTTCAAAAAGCCGTGTTCACGGTTATGAACGCTTGGTAACCGAATTCTAAGATCATAGAGAACTTTAACCTAATCGTATAACTTGACAGATCAATGTGTGCTTAAGGATGCTTCCTCATGGGTACGAGGGGGTGATCCTAGTTGTGAGATGAGGATTACTTGGTGGATATCAAAAGATGATGATCAATTCTTCGGAGATGTCGCTCTCTTATCCCCTTTTAAAATATTATGATTAGACGAGCTTCTTCTCCATCTTGTTTTACAAACAAAGATGGCTTTATGCAAAATAACCCCACCAGCCATAAGTCTTGCAGAGTACACCATGTACTCGCCCTTGCTTTGTTGATACTTTCAGAGTAAGTGTTTCCCTGAAGACGAGTTTGGTACGACATCGACACCAACAAGTAGCTTGGGGTTCCCGGTCGGCAACCTAGAATCTATGGGTTGGGACGTCATCATTATGCTTCAGGCCTCTTGGGCCATTTGTTAAGTTTGCTATACTTAATAGCATAATTTTCCTTCTGTTGTTTGATGTTTGTGGTCAGTGACCTCTGCTTGTAATATTTTGGTTCTTCACTTAGTTATGAGCTCGCTGTAACAATTTTTGTGTCATAGGGTTACTGTTGTGTTACCGATTTCTCACTGGATATCTTCGAGCTCTAGGTTAAGCTTATGTCAGGCTAAGGTCTGGGATTTGTTTAACCCTGATCCCGAGGGTGTTACAGTTCTTGGTATCAGAGCAGTACCAACCGTTGGAAAACCTTGCTATTGGTCGATGTTGAGTCTAGTGCTTGTGAAAACTATTTCAAAGATGAAAAGTATTTGCGAAAACTCTAGTATGCTTCTTTTTCTCCTTATCCAGTATCACTCTAACTCTAGGTTATCTTATCTTGTGTTAATTTGAAAAGTTTTGACATCTTTTCTAGTCTTTCAAAGCTTAGGTGCCTTTTGGGCATGTCATTTCTCAACCAGTTGACCTAGTGTAGAGTTCTCTATAGTTGTGTGTGTTGTGTGTTCCTTGTCCCGTTTTGCTCTGTTTCATCTGAGAGATTCCTTTCCATCATGATCTCTCTATCTTATGGGCCCACAATATTATATTGTAGGTACCATAATGTTCTGTTCTAGGCTTCGAGGTTTCCTTTCGTATCGTGTGCCTCCTTTTGTTTATTTGGGTACTTCAGAAGTCCTTTCTTCTTTTGGAAGCTACCTTGTGATTGCTACCTCGTAGTGTACGTTGTGTCACTCAAGTAGTAGTTAGTTCTTTTATCGGGTTTTAACCCTTGGACTTGAACCGAAGATCCCGGATTATGCTGGATTCAAGTGTTATGAATCTTGTACTTGAAGGTAATCTTTAACCCAAGATCCATTCCATTGATCCTCATTGCTAATGTTCAAACATTACCCCGGGATGGCTAATACTACAATTCTAGCCTTCAAGCTTGTGGTTATTGTTGAGATTGAATTTCAACAATTAAGGACTTCCCCTACCACATGTTATGGCAGATGTTCTTTGATGGAACCAAATAGATCATGGCAAGAGTACTCCTCGCGAGTCTCGCATCTATATTCGTGACTCTGCCACACCTTACCTCTTCTGTGCATTGGTTTTCGGAAGAATGATAAACCATGCATCTACATCTCGGGATTCTATCCTGAGCATGTTCTTTTCCCCCTTATTGTTTCCGACCTTTGTCTATCAATTGGTAGCCAAGTAGTAAATGTGCATCAGTGTCTTATGATGCACGATACTCTTGTGGTCCATCATGACAAACCATTTAGGGATGTCAGGAGAAACAAACTCCAGTACCTCGCCACATCTAGGACCAGGTCAAAGTGTTGTAATCTACAGATCAAAAAGCGTTGATTAGCTTTTGTTCTATTCTACCTTAAAGTATCACACTCTTATATATTAAGAGGTCGTGTTGAGTCCCATGACCCCTTAATGAAGTGATACTCTTACACATACTTACTCACTCTTCCTTCGAGCTTTCGCGCTCGAGAATGATGCGTGTGTGTAATAATGTGGTCATTTAAGACTCTTACGAATTCTTAATGCTTTGAACTCCAAGGACATTTTAGTCATTCTTAGCATGACTGGTTAACACTATCACTAAGCCAAGGATGATTGTGCTACCAAGTCTGTTATTCTGGTACACTCTCTTCGGTCAAAGAGTTAGGCTCGTGCCAAAGCTCTAAGACTATGTCTTCTTGCCTTACCAAGCAAGTGTCCTCTCGAACTCTGTGACATATCTGTGGTTTGTGATATTCTGGATGTCTACTAGAAGTATTGCCATGTCGCCACATGACCGTGTTGTCAAGTTCTTGAGTAAGCAAGTTCTTTGAACTGCTCCTTTCTCCAAGAATATGTATTGGATACCCTGAATTAGTTGATTGAGCTTAAACAACAACTTGGAGAGTTGTAAGACAAAAGTTCTGTCTGACTTAGTTCATCTTAACGGGATGTCTAGTTTTGTTCGTGCTGAAGAAAGATAGTATCTCCTTGATGGATATGTTATGTTCCCCCACCTTTGATTTGATTTGGGTTATCGTCAAATCAAACTCAGTTCCAAGGACTATCTTGATGATGTTGCTACTCGTGATGTTTCACTTGAGTACATCTTCATATCCTTTGGTCTGACCAATACTTTGCCTTGTTCATACAACATATGAGTCTATCTTCCTGGAGTATCTCGATAAGTTTGTTGTTGAGCCCATCGATAACATCCTTATCTTCTCCAAGATAGAATAGATTCATATGGAACATTTGGCATTAATGTTGGAAAACTCTCGAGAACAGTCTTCATGTCATCTTGAAGTATTGTGTTCTGGATGTTAAGAAGTGACCTTCTCTGATTCACGTGCAAATGTTGAAAGATGTCGTTGTGGATTCGAGTAGAGTTAACTCCATATCTTAAGGACACATTTGTATTTTGTTGCAAGTACTCGATATATGAGCAGTTATCCTTCGACAAGTTGTTAATACATGGGTCTAGCAATCTAGCTCAGTCTATTGGAGCTTGACACTGAATTCTATGTCTTGAGAATCCAGTAAGTTTACCTTCGTGGTAAATGTTGCAAACTATATATTTGGACATGCTGAGTCTGAAGTATCATTCTACTTAACCGACTCTGAATCTCTAGCAGATATATGGTTGGTGTTCTTCAAGGAATTGACATAGGTCTCTCTGAAAATCCGGCAGGATTGATGTAATGGTTGCCATAACTAGTCGGAAGGCCTATTGCCATATTCTCTTGAATCAGCAATAACAACCACTCTTCATGAGGCATCTTCTATGATTTACTATAGGAGTTGTTATTATGGTTTCCTTTGTACCTGAAGTCCGACCTTTACTTGATGTTTGTTTTACCTGAACATCAAGGAGAACAATTAAAGTAGCATTGCTAAATGTCTCTCAGTCGATCCTCCATACCCTTTTATGTTGGAAAGGATCTTATTGTGCCAAGTAATTGAAGTCTGAGAATGAAGTTTCTTTTTCCTCGTGTCATCAGGAATCTTCTTGTCCATTCATCTTGGTGGTGCAAAGTGATATCGCGATATTTGGCAAAGATTTTGATAATCCTGGATGAATAAAGAGTTTCCTCTATTTCTCAATCATGTTCTAGAGTGATGATGATTTTGGTAATCAACAGTTCCTCTTGTTACATGTTGTTTGTGACTCTTATGAGTCGTCGCCACAAAATAACCTTCTATCTTTGCCTTCTGTTGAACGAAGAGTGATCCTTCTGTATCAAAAGTAATTCAACAGCTTGGTTATCTGTCTCTCTATATCCCTAGAAGCCCTACTTGAGCCGTCTAGTGGAGTTTCATATCTCGAAGTTTGTGGTTATGTTCTTCTGTTGTAAGCTTTCTTTTTTAGAAGTTTAAACTCTTCTGGACCTCCATGGTCTCAATCCTTATGAAGACCATATATCTAACACCTTGAAACCTTCTCCTCTTGTTTCCTCCTTTACCTTGATGTGTTTCATGTCATCATCTCAGAGTTGTTTCTGAACACACGTTTATGAGTTAACCATGAGATACTCTGTGTGTTGTTTAGTGTGTTTCCCTCTTATCTTTAGAGTGACCCTGTTTCTTTCTCCCTCTATCTCTCTTCCTACCTTTGGAATCTCGGGTCAATATTATCGTAAGTGGGATAGATCTGTAACGCCCCAGTTTTAGTTAATATTATATTTAGGGTTGTTTGTGTATTCATGAGCATCATATTTTAAAATATGCATTGAAGAAAATAATGCAAAACCCTAACCCTAAATTTTCCCCCTTTCTATAAAAACAATTTAAAATGGGTTTGAATATTTTGAAACCCACCAAAATAGTGGATCCCAAATTGATTAAAGGGCCCTGCAATATTTTCTATAGTTTACTAAATTTTCTGGTATTTTTGAAATGATTCAAAACAGAAAGTATTTGAAAATACAAAAGAGAAAATGAAAACAGAAATTAGAAAAATGTTTTGCTAAAAAACATAAGCAGCGGAGTAACCAGGCTGGCCTAGTTTCTTCTCCCTTCTCTCTCTACCACCCGCGCAGCACTCTCGTGGCCCAGCAGAGGCCCACGCCAGCCCACCCTTGGCCCGTACCGATTCGGCCTCCTCCCTCATCGTCGTCTTCATCGACGACAGCAAGCAGGTGTCTATTTGTAACATCCCAAAACTTTAATCCAAGCTTATCAAGATCCAAATCATCAAAATTAGGGTTAACAAAAACTTTCCCAAATTAAAAATGAAAGCATTCATGTGTATGAGCATTTAAATTAGGAATTAATTTGAATTGCCATGGTTCTGTGATTCTTTGGTTGTAAAATGTTTCTTAGGTGATTTAAACATCATCTACATCATTCCCAAACTTTTCCCAAAGAAATTCAAATAAAAAACAATTAAAAAGGAGGAATGGTCATTTTGGTCATTTTAATCCACTACACTACTTTGAGTGTTCCTAGCACTCACTTCTCAACAGAAATAATTCTAGGTGTTTACACCCCTTACTAGTACACCTAATGAGGTACCAAGGCCCACCTTTTGATCTACTAAAAACATTCAAATACTTATTTTAAATGGCCTGTGAAAATTGAATTCAATGCATATGCCTAGATCACCCCTATTTCAAAAACCATCAAATTGAGCTCCACTTTCAAAACCCTTGCAACCAGAGACTACCTAGTACCAGTGGAGAATACCCAAAAATTTTGAAACCAAATTTCTAACTTTTACTTCTTGCGGCCATTTCATCAAACAGGTGGCAGACACAAATCTTGCCAAATTCAAAACACTATAGTGAGCAGTGACCTTGGTCACCATTTGGGCCTAACTCGGTCCCCTTGTCCCCCCAGTGCACCCCTACCCTTTGCTAGCTCGGCCAAGCCCTGTGCACACGACCAAATGGTCATGGCCATTAAGGCCGAGCACCTTGAGCACCCTCACCGATGATAGCGCGCCACAACAGCCACCAGCCTCGCCCACCATGTCCGGCACGTCGCTCGTGGTCCACCTCCACCGTCCAACCAGCCCCAACCCAAGGACAGCGACCAGAACGGCCAGGAACCGCCGCGCCTAGAGCCTGTCGACCATGCCGACGCCGCCCGCTGAGCGCGCCCTGTCCCCGCATAGCCAGACCTCGCCTAGCTCCAGCCGCCCGTCTGCGCGATCCCCACCGGCCTAGCAAGCTAACAGACATGCCCTATCCCCTGACTGTACCCCGTAGTTGCCGGCCGCCATGAAACTCGCCGTCAGCAGAGACTTAGTGCGCGCCACGCTCTTCACTGTCCCCGACCGCAAACCACTGCACCAGCACCACCGTGACACTCGCCAGGGCACCGCCCACCGTCCTAGCGCACCGCCCACGCCTCTAGCTCGCTGTGCCATCGTCACCGGCGAGCACCGCCCATGCTTCTCTGCCGCTCAGTCGACCCTATATAAAGCGGCCACCCAGCACCATTTCTCCACACTCACTCACTCCCCACCTCTCACTGAACCTCATCCACCTCTCGCCGACGCTGCTCGAGCTCTGCCTCGCCGGAATTGGAGCCGAAGCCTCCGCAGCAGGAGGAGAAGGGCGCCTGCAATTTAGGGCACCCCAAGCTCCGCCGCAACCGCGCCTCGCCTCACCGTCATCTACCATCCCGTTTGCCCGCCTCACCGACCTTGCTGGAGCCCTGGTACGCCCCCAATCGACCCCCACCGCCGTGTCTAGGTCAGACTCTCACCGGAGAAATCCGTCATCGACGATGACTCTCCACTTTTAGATCCCCTTTTAATCGTGCGGCCTAGGATGCTAGATACCGTTTCGGTATTTTTGTGCCGCTGACTGGTGGATCCCACATGTCAGGCAGCCCGTTGCATGCACTGTGCGTAGCTGGGCTGGCCCAGTTAGTTCCCGCGCGAGTTAGGATTTCAAATTTAGTTTTTTTATTTAGAGTTAATCTAGTTTCTATCTATTAGTTTAAAAATCAATTCTGGGAGTTTGACAAATCCAAATTGCATGAAACCAATTCTGCCTAAAAGGTATTGCAATGATCTATCCAAGCCCGTTGGATTTAATTCAATTAGAGTTATAGATCTCTCCTAGTAAAAATAACAAAATAGAAGCTTTTGCATATGGCAACATTTTTATAAAATCAACTAAGATAGGTTTTGAGTTGATTCCAACTCTCAAAAATCACATTTCATCATATCTATCTAAATATGTAATAATATTAAGGTTTACATGCAGTGACTTTGTACTAGTACCAAAATAATGCTATATAGGCATTTCTAGTCACTTTAAATCATTAAATAATGAACTTAAACCAAAGTAATTATGATCCAACCCTTAAATCCCATTCCCACATGTTAGAATATGTGGTGATGACATGTGTCCACATGATCCCATATTTCAAGTGGTGAATATTAAATCTTAGTTAACTTTTCAATGAGTAGAAATTACTTTCTAAAATAAAAAGGAAGAAACTAGTGAATTAAACTTGTTATGCTTGTGATGATAATAGATCATCAAATGTGTGTCTTAGAATGCTAATTAGATTAGTTAAGTATTGCTTGGTGATTGTGTACTCCGTATGTATTTATAGAAGATAGTACCGACCAAGCTTATGAGGAGGAGGAGTGCTACCAAGAAGAAGAAGAAAACTTCAACCACTTCACCAACCAAGGCAAGCTAGCCCTATCCAAGTTAACCCTTGCAAGTTGTACTTGCAAGCCATCATTAACAGTGCAAGCTATTGTTAGCAAGCTAGAATTAAGAGAGATGAATGAGCAAAGATGCTTTAGGCATGCTGTGGTCACACCCCTTGACTATTACTACCCCAAGTATTACCTTACAAGCTTTAATTCCTTTAGTTTACACAAAGTCCCTTACTTGTTTTGAAGGTAGCATAAAAAGTATAAAACTTGACCTATTCAGCTAAGCTTTAGATGTCATTCTATGGCATGAGATTGAACCCATCATCTTTCCACCTTAGTGAACATTCTTAACTTAGTAGTTTAGAGTAGATCAATACTTGAGTCACTTTAGATGGGAACACTTGGTGAAAATGAATTGTGAAAACCTTGGAATGATTAGTCATTCTATTGAGATGTTTTGACATGCGTTGAGAAACACAAATGGTTTATGATGATGAAAATGTTGAGGCATGAGCCTTAGCCCTTTTATAAAACTGATGGTTGGATTCGGATGCGATACCATTCCAAATTTACCGTACAACCACACTACCTGAATTGGGTAAGGCTTAGCTGGAAATTTATATGCATTAGTATTAGTGCCCTCGTGGGAGAGGTTTGAGCTGAGGCTACCTCTCAATGTTGTCCACCTATGTAGTGCCCAAGATGACTGATGGTCATGGTTGGGAGGCCATGCTCATAGGAGAGGTGCTTATACTAGGGTGTGTAAAGGAAAGGTTATGTTTGATTATCTGCATACTAAGTATGATGATTCAGGGTTATCCCTGACAGATGTATCGAATCTTGTGGTGAAAGTGTACCACCTCTACAGAGTGTCAAACTATTCGAATAGGCGCGTCCATGGTTAAGGACAGTTGGAATGGCCATACTATTTCGTTGTTAGATGTTTTCCAAATAACTTGAAGTGAATGATGAATCTTGACTTGACCACAACATGGTTGTGTTTATGACAATAGTTTCCCCACTTAAGTGATTCTAGAACTTTATTTTATCTTTCTTTGCTTCAGAACTCAGCTTAGGTTTCAAACTTAACTTTACAGTTAAACTTCGATCTAGCACTTTAACTTAGAACTATATTACTTGTTAGTGGTAGTTTGTGAGTACTTAAAGAGTACTCATGGCTTTTGTCCCTGGCTATTCTCATGGCCAAAATATGAAGGAGACTATCAAGATGATGGCCAGCAGGACGGCTATGATAACTAGGACTATCTGCCTTCGTCAGCATTGCCTGTGCCCCTGAAGATGGACCCCACCGCTACGCTTTATATTTATTTCCGCTGCTTGTTGTATTAAGACTAGATCATGAGATCCTTATTTGTGTAAGACCTTATGTATGGTTTGTAATGGATGATGTACTATGATATCCAATCCGTTATGTCTCGCAAAAATGGTAATCCTAGGATTGCGAGGTATGGCATAACGGGCATCTGGGATTAAAAATCCGGGTCTTAACACTATCGCCGCTGGCGCCATCGATCTCCATCGCCTACCCTGCACCGTCCGTCGAGCTCTGGACGAGGATAAGACCGCTGTGCACGTATCCCTCTCATCCCTATCCTCTCACTCTCCCCTGCACCCTCTCTCTCACGTGTTCCTCTCTCTGGCCGAAACCCTACCCCATCGCTGTTTCAAATCGCCGCCATCTCCAGCCTCCCCTCGGCCATCCGATCATGTTATCGTGATCGCCTCGCTGTCCTCGTCCACTCCACCAATGGAATCAAGCCAGGGAGCTCCCAGACGCCCGCATCGGCCATTTCTTCCTCGAGCCCGACGAGCTTCGCAGACGACCTCGCCGCCGCTCCGGTCCACCTCGGCCTTGTCGTCACCTCCGTTAGACTCACAGTGAGCTGGTGGTCTCGTAGGACCTCTTCCCCGACCCCCTCTCGCTTTGCTTTGTCGTAGTGTCGTATGCCGCCGTCGGCCACCAATAGAGCTCACCGTACCTAGTACTCCGGTGACCATCTTGAGGCGGCGCCGCCACATCCAGGTTACCCATCGCGAGGCGTGTCAAACGCCACCTGCACGTGTTGGCTCGCCCTGTGTTGTCGCCGGAAATCACCGTCTGACGTTGGCCAGCAGGTGACATCATGCCTGCGTCATCACGACGTCAGCGCGCGGGTCAGCCTAGTCAAACCTGCTATGGGTCCCACTTTAGCCGCGTGGCTTGCTGATGTGGCCTAGGGCCCTTCGATCAGCCACTGTGCCTAGGTGATGCCCTAGTGTCAAAAGTTTCTGGGTTATTTTAAATATCTTTATAAATGGTTTATTAAATCTAGAAAATGGTATAATCTTATAAATTCAATATCTAATGATTTATAAGTCAGAAAAATGTGTATAATATATCAAAATGTTCAGAAAAATGAGATCTTTACAATATACTCATAATCGTGCACTGTTCAACAACTTTAAATGAAAGTTTAATTCGAGAACTAAATGAACCCCCGAAGGTGATTCCGAAGTCTCTCCTGTATTAGGGTTTGCACCCCTCGGAACCCGCTTAAATTGCCAAGCATGCTTTAGGGTTACATTTCAACTCTAAATAACTTGTCATATAATCATACTTGCTTGAGCATTGCATCGATGCCATGTGTTGATTGTTGTTTCCCCCTTTCTTTCTGGTGTTTGCTTCTTTCCGGTAGAATACGATACGAGACCAACTATAATCAAGTCAAGCACAAGGCTTCCGAAGATCTATATCTTGGTATCAACAGACAAGGCAAGCATAGCCCCACCATTATACAATCATATGGTTTTGAAAGCATTTCAATTCTCGCCATGATGCATACGATTCTACTGTTGTCTTTTATCGATAGATATAGTATCCTATCTATTGCATGTTGATGTACATATCAACCTCAAGCGCCTGCTATCAACCTCCCCGGTCCTGGTCACTCCCCAAGAGAAGGAACCCATGTTGATGTACATATCTGACACACGCCAGGTGGTCAGTACCGTGCTCGTCATCGAAAGGGACGAGGAAGGCAAGATACATGGGGTACAGTGGCCCGTGTTTTTACCTCAGCGAGGTTCTCACACCCACAAAGCAGCGGTACCTACACTATCAGAAGCTAGCATACGAAGTGTTCATGACAACACGTCAGCTACGCCACTACTTAATGAAGCACCCGATAGTGGTGGTAAACGACGCTCCACTATCTCACGTCCTCAATAATCCTGAATCAATGGGGCGAGTCACCCTCTTGGGAATCGAGCTATCTCCACAGGACATTACCTACGAGCGCCGCACAAAAATTAAGTCGTAGGTGCTCTCGGATTTCCTGGTTCACTGCATGGAGTTGCAGCTGCCTGACACTCCGAACATGTCAAGTGTTTGGACAATGCACTTTGATGGATCGAAAAGCCAAGAAGGAGCAGGTGCAGGTGTCATCCTGACACCCAGCAAGGTGACAAGATGCAATATGTACCGCGGATGAAATTCTGTGCATCGAAGAACGAAGCAGAATATTAAGCCCTCATTCATGGGATTTGAATGGCAAAAACCTGCAGCGCTACTCGCCTGATGATATACGACAACTCCAACCTCATCGTGCAACAAACAATGAAAAAGTGTAACGCCATCAGCGACAACATGATCTCCTACCGCGACCTTTACAACTCACTCGAAGGAGACTTTGATGGCTGCGAGCTTCGGCACATCGGTAAAGAAAGCAATGAAGAGGCATACCAACTGGCCAACATCGGCTCCACTTGCGCCCCAGTACCACCTAGAGTATTCCTGTAGAAAATATGTGAGTGCTCCATCAAGGTCAAGCCATCCACCGGGCCCTGCACCTGCGACCCATTCAGGGACTATGCTACCCGAGAAGGCAGATGCATCAGCTAGAGCGGAGCCAGATCCTTCTCGAGAAGGACCCATGGAGGTCATGATCATCTAGCCCGCCTGGACCCAGCTGTACATCACATACTTTCCCAGCCAGAAGCTGCTGGACAACCTGACTGACACATGGCACATCGCCCATCGCTCAAAGGCCTTCACCATCATCAACGGCGAGCTCTACAAGCTCAGCATCACTAGAGTGCTTCAACGGAGCGTCACCAATAGTGAGAGAAGAAGCATCCTCCTTGACATCCACAAAGGCACATGCGGGTATCACGCTAGTAGTCGCGCGCTCGTCGCCAAGGCTCTACGAGCTGGTAGGGATAGAATTATAACTCGAAACTCATGAGCTAAATAAATAACTCATGAGTCCGCTCGACTTGGCTCGAACTCAGTGTATAATGAGTCGAGCCGAGTTTTAGAATTGAACTCGTTTATTCACCCAAGCTAAATGAGCTACTTGCAAGCTACTCGTTTAGCTTGTTAAACTCGTTCAAATATAGAGTTTAAATTTTTTCATACATAAGTGTCATACTATGAATGTTTCTTTTAGATGTAATGGTGCAGAGCTATTATATTTTTCATTGATCTTGCCTTTTTGTTATTATGAAAGTACTATGGTTGTTCTAGCTCTTAATTAGTAGGATAATTACTAGTTTTCTTATATGTGCTCATGTTCGCAACTTATAACAAGCTAAATGAGCTACTCGCGAGCAACTCATGAGTTTACCGAGTCGAGCCGAGTTTCAAATATGAACTCATTTTGTAAATGAGCCGAGCAGAGCTAACTTGTTAGTTGAACGAGCTTTAGTGACTCGAGCCGAGCTGGCTCGGCTCGGCTCGAATTCTAGCCCTACGAGCTGGTTTCTACTAGCCAACTGCAATGCATGACACCAAGGACATCATCACCAAGTGCAACGCCTGCCAACGATTCGCGGACAAGCCACACTCTCCATGATTCGAGCTACGACCCATACCACTAGCTTGGCCCTTCACACAGTGGGGAATCGACATGGTCGGTAAGATGCAGAAGTCTTCACATGGGGGATACATCTCCTCCTCATCACTATCGACAAGTTCACCAAGTGGATTGAGGCCATGCCTGTCACCAACCAATCGACACCACTTCTGGCAAGTTCTTCGAGTCTATTGTCTACCAGTTTGGGGTGCCACATAGCATCATCACCGATAATGAAACTTCACGTCGAAGGAGTTCTGGGACTTCTGTGAGAAGATGGGCATCAACATTAGCTACACCTCCATGGCGCACCCTCAGAACAACGGTCAAGTAGAAAAGGCCAATAGCCTCATCTGCAATGGTATCAAGAAGCGACACCTCCAGCCTCTCGAGCGAGCCACTGGAGCATGGGCTGAGGAGCTCCCCTCGGCTTTATGGAGCCTGCGCATAACTCCAAACAACGCCACCGACTACATACCTTTATTCATGGTGCACAATGCTGAGGATGTGTTACCCGCTGAAGTGCGCTACAAGGATGCATGGGCTATCGCTTACAGCAAAGCCAAATCCACGACAGCACTCGAAGACAACGTCGACCTGCTGGACGAGGCACGTGACATCGCTGCTGCATGTTCGATGGTGTACCAGCAGAGTCTCTGCAACTACCACAGCCGACGGCTACACCCAAGATCTTTCGTCAACTACCACAGCCGAGGCACGGCAGGCGAAGCCAAATCCACGGCAGCACTCGAAGACAACATCGACCTGCTGGACGAGGCACGCGACATCGCTGCTGCATGTTCGATGGTGTACCAGCAAAGTCTCTGCAACTACCACAGCCGACGGCTATACCCTAGATCTTTCGTCAAAGGCGACCTCGTCCTGCGACTCAAGCAGAAAGGTCATTTGAAACTCGAGTCCCCTTGGTAAGGTCCCTACATAGTCACCAAGGTGATTCTAGGTGGCACATATCGCCTCAAGTACATAGATTCTAGAGTCGAATACTCTAACCCTTGGAACATTGCGCAGCTGTGATGTTTCTACCCCTAGACATTTTTAATTTTCAATAAGGCTACTCAGCCATGCTACTTAGCTGAAACATGTACTTGCTACCCTTTGATAAATAAAGCTAAGTTCCTCAACTATGAGTTTATTTTTCCTTTTTATTCTTTAATATACAATGCACTCGGGGGTTGCGCATCCCTAATGACTACATCGAGCAAACCATTTACTACCTCGTCCCAAGTAGCTGACCCATCCTGCAATCGAATCATTGAAAATTCCAGCCCAGTTACAACATAACTGATAGGCTGGCAGGGTACTCAGATTTGCTGGTGTCAGGCTAACGAAAAGGCATGGAAACAATCCACTCGCATCAATACATACAAACATACAACAAAGTCACATGGGCCACAAAGCCCCCTCAAATTACATAAATTTACATTATCTGCATGTCTTATGCAGGGCAATTGTTACTATTGCCATTGGAGCAGGACATTTGTACGCTCATCGAACAACTGAATGATATCCTCCGCAGGCTAGACAATCGCCTGGTAATGCGGCCGCATATTCCACGCCATGCCATCTGGAGGCACCGGTGGTCCTTCAGTGATGGACTGCAGGTCCACATCTGGACGCTACATATGAACAAAAGCAAGGGCACTCGCATACATCACCAACATATTGAAACCTCCACAGCAACGCCAACAGGCTAGAGGGAGCTTCGTCCATCGGTAACATTGCCCTAAAAATGTACTTGAAGGAGGATTAGGCCTTCTTCAAGTAGTGTAGCACTTGAGCAACACGATCTTGCAACATTGCCAGCACAGTCGCTCAACCCAATCAGTCTAGAAGAATCCACAGCCCCTAGTTCCGCTTGAGTGAGGAAATTCAGAGATACTTACACACTCTTTCTCCTCCTGCGGAATGCGATTGACACTACACCAACAAAAAGCTAGCAACAACAAAGAGAGTTGAGATAGCTAGTCATCCCTTGATCATGGGGGAAGCACAGGAATCGGAGAAGGTGGAGCATCCAACACATCACCTGAGGAACCCTATAGAAGCAAAAAGCTAGCAGATGCGAACACCATTTGACAGGCGGCAAAGCAATGTACTTCACACAAAGACGCACCAACATTGGTATCAACAGACAAACCAAAATACAAAGGTTTCAGCAAAAGACACACAAGTACACGCAAGCCATCATCTGCGAAGCTACCAATAGAACTACAAAGTCTTAAGCTTTATACAAAAGGCGACAGTAGAAAATAGCTTAGCATCATCTATGTGGTGGCATCCAAAGGCTTCGCGGCGTCCGTGGAATCCTCCGACACCGTGGCTTTTGCCACGTCCAACCGTTTCTACTCTATGGAGTACTTTGCGAGCAGATTAATGAGCTGCAAGCCCTATTTCTTATAGCGATTTGCAAAGGGTGCGAAAGCTACCTCTTTGCCTTTTGCTGTCATCGGCATCTTTGAGGTGACCTTGCTAAGGTCCAAGTTTCCTCTGCATGCTTGTGCCATCGCCATCCCGAGAGAAGCACGTGCTGCCTTCTGCATCTGCTTGTACTCGTGGGGCATGTCTCCCATCAGGGCATTCACAAGGCCATCGACGTCGTCAATTGCCACAACCTTCGGGTACATTTCCTGATGGAAATGTCCAAGGGTGGTCTTGGACTTGAGAAGGACATACCTAGCATATGTGCTATGGTCTTCAACCGCAACCATGGCACCAGGCAACAAATCATCATGCTCCAGTACCTGACGATCGAAATCAACACCGGCAGCATATGCAAATGCACAGCCATTGGTCAATGATCTAATACAAGACAAAATTAGAACACACATACCCGTACCATGGTGAGCAAGACTTACCAGATAGGGTCTAGGAGGCCACCATGAGCTGATCGACCAAGCTCTTCTCACGCTCTGCTGCGGCCACCGCATGGTCTTCCTCGTGTTGTTTCGACTCAGTCTTAAAACGCTTGAGGTCTTCCACCGCATTTTTCTCTTTCGTCTCTGCCATGTTCATGTTATTTTCAAGAGACTCCAAGCGACGAAGAGCCTGGTTATTTTCCTGTAGGAAAACAAGCACGACACAGTTTATCACCCAGTTTGAGCAACTAGTAATTCAAAAGGCAAGGACATAAGTAAGCTGCCTGAAGTTAGAGTCCAACCGCACATACTGCTAGCCCATATGTACCATGTTCCGAAGAAATGGCTGCACGAAGTCATCTGCAATCATAATAGTAGACTCGGGGGCTGCAGCATATGAAAGGCACGAGGAACTTACATGGTCACTAGAAGACTCTATAGGATCCTGCGCGGCTGTTCGAGTGATAATCCAACGGTGTCCCAGCTTGGAGGAGCTCAAATAACTATCACCGTCATTGGCCATTGCCTTAGGAGAAGGAATGATAATTCAGTAGTCGTGGTTGTAGTCTATGGTTTTTCTTCTGTTTCGTCCTTCGTGGCCCCATCAGACTCTCAGTTAAAAAGAACAACAAAGATGATCGTCAACAAATGAAAGCAACCATGCTTAAATTATACAGAGCAGTCAAAGACACTTACGTGCCGAAGTTGTCCAGGTCAAAGATATCTGCATCCTTTTTTAGTTTCTTGCTTGGAGGAGCAGGCGGTGCAGCCTGGATGGGAACTGCTGGAATTGGCCTAGCAATAACTACTTCAGGAGTAGAACCTTTCGGCATCTCCGGAGTGGAGGCATCTGAATCCTCACTTCGCAATCTCTTGCAAGTTCCCTCATCAGACTCAGGGACTTATTGCGAGTGATCCGCTGGGACAGATGAGTCTGACTCGTCCAGCTCCGCACCCTCGGGAGGGTCCAAACTCTTAGGAAGAGGAGGCATCAGGCCTCCAACTTTCCACTCCTACAAAGGAGACAATAGCGTCACCAAGACTACACTATACAAAATAGAAGGATAAGGAAAATATAAGCAAAGTCATTACCATAGGCACGAGATTGGTGGCACTGAATGGCACAGTCGTTGAATCCGCGGGGAGAGGCTCATCAACAGTCAACTTAGTCAAATACCTAATCTTCTTCTTAAGCTCCATGGAGGATAGATCTTCTGGAAAGATGCGGGTCGAATCAGAAGCGTTGGCCCAAAGGAACATTGTGTATCCTCTAACTTGCAGGGGTTGCACTCGGTGTCGAAGGAAAGTTTGGATGATATCAACACCGGTGACCTCTTTAACCCGGACAAGCTGAAGATCCATGACCCGCTGGTAAAAAGTCTTGACTTCATCAGTTTCACCCGGCATCATAGTGTTCTTCCAGGATCAGTTTTTCTTTGTCTCAGCACTCGAGTTGAACAAAGCTAGGCCGTATTTCTGACCTTCCAGCTTCTGATCTCGGATGTAGAACCACTTGTCCCTCCATCCTTGAGCAGAGTCCACAAAGTTGAAGCTAAAGTACTGCACACCTGGGCTAAGAGATATATCGCACCTGCCGATGTCATACACTACGGACCCAGAGCCTGAATGCCTCTTCAACCCATATAGCTTCTTGAAGAGGCCAAAGTGTGTCTCAGTGCTGAGCCAGGACTCGCAAAAGGTGATAAAATAGGCAATGTGGAGAATGGAGTTAGGAGTCATCTGGTGTAGCTAAATCCTGTAGAGGAAAAGCAGGCCACGCAAGAAATCATGGAGGGTAAGATAAAGTCCACGAAGAAGAAAGGCAATGAACATCACCCGAAATCCAGCAGGAGGATCAGGGATTACCTTAGCACCTAGAAGCTTGCAATCGGGCTCGTCCACCGGAATAAGGCCGTCTTGGCGGAGGGGCCGCTCGTCGTAGGACCTCACCAAGGAGCACCTCCACACACCATTAGTGATGCGACTTCCAGCACCCTTCTTCTTGGGGGGGTAGCGACACTCGATCCAGCACCGGTAGACTTCTTGCTTTTCCCCATCTTCCTCCTCCGATGAGACCGCAAGAACGCACTTGGAAATACTTAAAGTATGTCCAGCGCAAGGAAAGAAACCAAGAACAATGGTGCGGTGTGTAGAGAGGCAAAGGCAAGGGCGCAAGTAAGAAGACGATGAAGAAACGATATTGTTACTGCCGCAACCTGCTATTTAAACAGAGAGGAGATGCAATCCAATGGTTAAAACTCCACCCTCTAACGCTTGGCGAGCATCCGGGTGGACGTGTGGCGGTACGCAAAAATGAACCATCGTTGCACGATCCCCACTATCACTACTAGGAAAACGCACGTCCGTGGCACACCTGTTTTCCCCTTCCGTGGCGCACTAGGGGTGCGCCACGAGTTCTGCGCGCTACAGGTATCTCGAGTTAGTAGTAGCGCACTGCTTGGTGCGCCATGGCTATAAAAGGCAGTGCGTTTCCACTGTTTTTCCTGTGGCGCATGATGTAGTGCGCTACTAATATTTGACAACGTGCGCCACTAACGTAGTATGCCACTAACCAAGTATATGTGCGCCACGGCTGAGCTTTTAAAAAAAATAAATACTCAATACAGAAGATATTCAATACAGATTATATACAATACAACTGATATACATAGATATACAGTACAGAAATAAATACACAGATATATAGTATAGAAATAAATACACCGATATACAATACAGAAATAAATACACAGACAAGATAGAAACAAATACATATAGATAAGTCACATACATAAATACACCGTATAAGTTACATTGTTTCGATCAAGTTACAAAGTAGCTAGTGATGACATGAATACATGTCTCAACCAAGTTAGAGCTCGGAAGCTCGCCTAGACATCTAAAGTAGGAACATGCAGGACAGACAACCAAGGACGATAAGCATCACCGTGACGGAGGTGTAGGTCTTCATCCGGTTCCTCTTCCTAACTCCCGCTAGATAGCGCGCGTATCTAGCTTCCGCCTCCGCCATAGTCTTGTACCCTTTGTAGCTATTGCCGCTGAAACGGTGCACCTGTCTCCGGTAGTGTTCCCAATCATCATAGACTCCGGGAACCCGTCCCTTGTACACGACGTACTACGTCAGCTACAAGTTGGCAATAATAATTAAATGGTGGGTGAAAAAACAAGTAAAAGTCACATAAAAAGATATACTTATCAAATAAGGTAACAAAGTAAGCAAAAATAACAAAAAGTAAGCTCACCATCCCATCGTAGCACATTCACATATATAGTGTGCCACGATATTACAATCATCGGCATTATCGAAAAAGACCAAAGTAAGAAAAAAAAGGACCAAAGTAAGCAAAAAAGGACCAAAGAGTAAGCAAACAAACTAAGCATTGATCCATATATAACCCTAATAATAAGCAAAAGAAGTAAGCGTTGATTCATAACCCTAATAAGTAGTAGCATGTACATGTCGACACACACAAGTACTTGTGGGGATAAAGAACTACAACTAGACCAACACATCAAGACTTCTGGCTCGGCTCAGGGAGCGGGAGGACGCCTTGTTTCGTCATGAATGCCCTATAGTCACCCTGCATCTTTAGACGATCTACTACGTCACGGTTATTTGGGGGATTGCCTCCGTAGAAGACCCCCCTTGAAGTCATGACATCACGGCTGATGATTGCCCCAAACTGTTGCTGGATGCGATACATCTCTTGTCTAATATCTGAATCATTGATCCTAGCCTTGGCTTCGGCCCACCATTTGAGATGATCTGGCAGCATGGAATTTTGTTGCTCTAGTAGGAACGCCCTCATGTGATGGAGTGTGTAGTAGGCTTCCTTCTGACTGCTTGTCGGCTGCTTCACGCAGGGGAATTCCGTCACATGGGTAAAGATGTGCCTGCCAAACTCGACCTTCTTACGCACGAAGGTGGCGCCTTCCGCTGAGGCATAGCCGGTGAGAGCATCATCCAGAACTTCCTTGATCTTGTCATAGTTTTTCTTCTTTTCTTGACTCCCTAAGTCGAAATACGTGGCTTGCGAATGTTTCAGCGACAAGCAGATGAGTGTGCAGTGTTGATCTCTGCGCAAAACAATTCAAACGGAATGTGTTGGAAAAAGAATGATGAAAATCTAATAAAGCATGTTATGGAGGCGAGTGAATAATGACTTACTCGGGAAAGAAAGGCACGAGAATGTATTCCTTTGTCTTGTTCGCCACCAAGATGCCTTGGAGGTACGAGGCCACGAATCGCCGTTCAATGGCGCCTTCCCAGCAGCCATCACACATGTAGTAGGGGTCCACTATAGCGATGCCCAGGGTGTTCTCTCTAATGATCTGAATGGCCAGGCTGAGAGAAAACAGGCGTACCATGGTATAGTGCAGCGGATACAGGTGGAACATATTGAAGATGTCGTCAAACCGTAGGAAGAACAGATCCGCGGGGACATTATCGACAAAGCCCAAGCCTCGTGGCACCTTAACCATGAATACCGGGTGTGAGGGATCTTTCTCCGCAAGAAGGCGTCTCTCTATCGTCAACACACTGTCATGCACACTCCTCATTTCTGAATTGGCGAGCCTGAGCAATTTCTTAGTTAGCATGGGCTCACCCGCCACATGCATCCTCCACATAATACCCTTGGGTATTGGTGGCATGTCCTGAAACCTGATCGGATTCGCAGTTGACGCCACCGGCTGGCTCGAGCTGCGAGATTTTCTTTTCCTGGCCGTCTTGCCTTTTGGGAAGCGGGTAGGCACCGCAATCTGAGCATCGATCGCCCTATGTAGTGTGTCAGGGCTTAGAATAAAGGGCCGGTTGGATGTATCCGCTGGCTCGGTGAAGGTGCAAGCTGGAGGCATCTCCTGAGAACCAAAGAGACGTTTGTTGCAAGTGGCTTTCTCTGTAGGGCCACTAGCTGGGTCTTTGTTTAGGTCGCCGGGGAACATATTAGTGTTGATGAAATCATCGAAGTCATCTTCGTCATCCTCGTTCGGATCCTGCGCCATGGTCATGTCAATATGACCAGCCGAACAATCGTGTGGAGGTGACGGAGGTAGCAGTGTGGGGGTCTTGCCATGGCTTGGCGCTGGCACGACAGGCGGTGTTGTTGTCTGTGGGGTGATGGCCTCGGCCATCCCCAAACGAATCATGCTCTTTGGCCATAGCAGGAATAAGCCGAAGCAACTTCTGAGGACAACCGACTCTTCTTCATCCGCTCCTGGGGGTTGAATGGGAGGTTCCAGGTCGTTGCAGCCCCTTAGCGCCCGGATAATTTTAACCCTATGCACGCTATCTGGCATCGACTTTGAGTGGAACGTGCGGTGCAAGGGTTGAATGATGGTACCCTTGGCAACATCCCTCAACTCGTTGTTCACGAAGCCTAAGAGAGTGCATGGAACATCCGTCTGCGAAAAACATGTATGGCATTAAAAAGATGCCATAAGAGTAATAAATGGCAAGGTGGTAAAGTATTTGGTTTACCGTGATGGCGTCGAGCTCGGCTAATGTCGAGGCACCACATACGACGACGGGCGTGCAAGAGACGGAGGGGCTGCTTGATGGCACGGTGCCGTCCACCAGTGTATGCTCCCTATCGGGTGCATTAAGCTCCGGCGCCACGGTGATGGCAGGGGAGTCACCAATGCTTCCAGAGCTGCCGTGCTAGCGGGCAGAGTCACCAATGCTTCCGGCGCTGCTGTGCTAGCGGGCGGAGTCACGAACACATAATTCACCGGATTCGCCGGTGCCCCATTGTTTGAGTGGCTACTGACCATGCTTGGAATCAGGCACGGCCCTTGTTGACCACCCGCACTCCAGTTCGCTATTGACTCCACCAAGGTAGGCAGGATGGAGGTGAGGGTGATTGCCAGGTTGTCTTGGACGATCTGCGGGATCCACGCCACTTGTTCCTTAAGTTCCTGAACCTCACGGTTTTCCTCATCGCTCCTTCCCTCCACACGTGTCCTCAGGGGTGGACCAAAATGATCCACCCAATTCTTAGCCCCGAAGCCGGCCAGACAGCCAGCCGACGATGGCTTCTTTGTAACCTGCGTGATTTTCTTGGCCCGGTTCGTCGCCCTGTTAAAAGGGTTATCCCACCGGGTGGCCGCCGTCGACCCGTGGGATGAGGAACCATGGGATCCCTGACTAGCAATTTCCTGCTCCTGTAGAAGAAGTAACGTGAACCGTTTAGAAATTCGACTTGATCGATTAGAATGCAATCGACTTGATCTGTGGTAATTCAACTTACCACAAGAACCTCAAAGTCCTTCACCTTAGTTTCCACGGTGAGTTCTTTGGTTTTGGGGTCCACATGGTAATGAGCCCTGATAAAGTTTTGAAGCTGCCTATTTTAGAATTTCGAAAAGGGGTTAGGTATCCTCTTAGCTCTATACTCGTCGTCCTCCTTATCCCATTTGCGCTCCGTAGCTCTGTAACCACCAGATCCGAGATGGTGGTGACCTATATTAATCGCTTGCAATTACTTTCCCTGCCTACTCGAGGCCAGGGCTGCTTCGGATTTGCACTTGGCCTTGAACTCTTGGAATTGATCTTCGGTGATCTACGAGTCAATTTTCTGGATCTCCTTGAGACTTTTCCCTTCTTTAAATATCTTCTTCTTTATCCGGATTCTCCAGCTGGCCAGGGCGGTGCTCATCTTCGTGAGGGTGGATTTATTTACTTCATTCCCATGATAATCTGTGTTCCGATACTGAAGGGGGGAACTTGTATCTTGCGTGCAGCTTCTCGAAGAGGAGTGTGCGCAAATGGCCATTATCTTTATGCCAGAGATTCTCGGTGTTGATCGTGATGGTGTTCCGTGATAGACGCCACTTGCCCACCGTACCCTTTGACGACATGGTCGGGCGCCAAAGGAACCCCTATTGGGCTCACTTCGGTAATTTCCTCTCTGACGGTGACGACCGTGTTCGGGCGCCTTTCCTTCTTCTTCTTAGGAGGATTACTACCACTTGTAGTGCCCTCGCCGCCATCAGTGGTTTCATCACTGTCGTTCCTTCAGCCACTTCTTCTTCCTCTGCGTCTTCCATCTCATCATCGTCGTTCTCGGAAGGGTTGTATTCTTCACCGCTCTCTGTCATTCTTTCTAGCCGCTCGAACTCCTCCCATAATGACAAGGGTCTCTTTTGAGGTCTCACTTATCCTTCAGCGTTGATACGCTGAGAAGAGCCAGCCTCATCGTTGTCACACATGTTTGCACTAATAAAAGGCAAATAATGGTTAGTAAAGTGCGCGGAAAAATCCGGCATGACCTTTGCTAATTTTTGTTAAACTAGGAGTGCCCGATTTCTGGCGAAACGGAAGTTAATCAACATTTCGGCGAAAATCGGAACTCATTTCATACAAGCACCTGCATACACGACATAAGAAAGCGCTTCATACAAGCACAAGCACAATTTCAAGTGCTACAAGTGCTACAGATCATAACAAAGTGCTTCATACAGTATTATACAAGTGCTGCAAACCTGCAATCTCTGGAGATAAGCATGGCTGGTAGTGCAGTCAACCGGATGACTGGGTATGCTGAACACCCCTAAACCAAAAATAGTGCTATCTTTCCATGCATTTTGTTCTTTGAAATAGTTCTATATCATAGATTTTTCCTGCATTACTGGCTTTCTTGGTAACAAAAACAATTCCAAAATTGAGGTTTTATATGGCTAAATATAATCCTATGTACCCTAGACGTTTAAACACACACAAAAAGCAAGCAAATAGTTCTATATTAGGGATGAGCTAACTAGGTTTGTTAGGGATGAGCTAACAGGGATCGATAGGGGGGCCGAGGCGTATGCAGTGCACGAAGCACTCCATCCTAGCATCTGCACTGGACGACGACCGAGGGGAGAGAGGGAGAGAGGGAGAGAGGGGAGAGAGGGGAGAGGGGAAACTCACCTCAACGACGACGATGACAAAGAGAGCGCGGCCTCCTCGGACGCGCTCATCCATGGCCACCTCCTCCTAGGACGCGCGGCGGCCTCCTCTCCATGTCCGCGGACTCGGCGGCCTCCTCTCCTCCTCCTCCTCGGACGCGGCAAGTGCGGTGGCAGGCAGCGGGCGAGCGGATCAGATCGAGCGGCAGCGGCGGCGACGCGTCTCTCGGCTCGGGGACGAAATGTCTGAGGATGGGGAGAGGGACGGGTCCGTGCTCGACAGTTGACCTGTCACGGCACTTAGCCGTAGCGCACCCTTACCTAGTGCGCTACGGTCCGTAGCGCACTAGGTAAGGGTGCGCTACGGCTAAGTGTTGTGTCAGGTCAAATAAGAGGGCGGCCACCCCTGTAGTTTACACTAACACTACCGTATCCCACTGGTTCTGCCCTACGCTGGCTAAACCTAGAGCACCTAGGTTCGAACCCTGGTGCCCCCCTTTTTTTGTTTTTATTTTGAAACTACTTTAAAATGTTAAAAAATATCCCCAAAACTATGTAAACTATATAAAATATATGTTATATGTTTTATATGACAAAAGTGGTACATATATATCATAAAAGTGGTACAAAAGTGATTCAAAGTAGAAAGAAATTAAATAATAATGTGTCCATTAATAATATGCCATCCATATGCATCAATACAATTTTTTTTGAGCATGCGTTTTACAATCTTTTTTGAGCTAGCGTTTTACAATCTTTTTTCCCTTCTTTGTCACGGTTGAATAATTTAGCCCCGACACTTTTATGTTTTTTCGCTCGAACGGGCTACCTTTTTTGGGTAAGGTTGTCCTTTTTCTTCTTGTGATGTATGTTTCTTCATCATAGTCGTTATCATCTTCAATCTTTGGATCGCCGTACTAGTCGAAGTCTTGCTCGTTGGCGACTCCATCCATTCTGATGATGTTTCTTTTTCCTCTCCTCACGACAACACGACTAGGCTTTGTCGGGTCGGTAATAAAAAAACATTGGTCCACTTTGCTAGCTAGTACCCATGGTTCATTTTTCGCGGCGACGTTCGCATCGGCGGCCTTGGATTTAGCTGCTTCGGGTATTAACATGGTTGTGAAATACCGGTATTCTCTTTCGATGCTCTTGGCCCATTTGACACAGAACATCGACACCTTTTCTCCATAGTAGTCGAGCTCCCAGATCTCCTTGATCCTTCCGTAAAATCTTTCCTTCACGTTGTCATCGGTGTAGAATTCCGATGTTACGCCTGAGTTCTGATAGCCACACTTGTTGTCCTTTTCCTCCGTGTAGAATATGTAGTCGTTGATATCATACGCCTAATAGGTCACCAGGTTGTGCATGGGTCCCTATGACAAGGTGAATATGATGTTTTCCTCTGCAGAATGCGATTGCGGGGGATTATCTAGGAGCGTCTGCCTAAACCAACGCGTGAAATCTGAGTTGTGCTCTTTGATTATTTCTCCCTGCGTCCTCTGTATGCCCCGGTCACTGTACTTCTTCTCGATTGACCTTTTGTGCTTTTATACCCAAAGATCGACCAGTTCTAAATGTTGTAGCGCGACCAGGTTTGCTCTATCAAAGTCTACGCGTCGACAATCGAAGCCTGCATGCAATACGCGACGACCCTCTCGGTGACCCGATCCGTCGAGCTTGCCAAGGTGCCTATTGACGGGGAGACCGACATGGTTCTCGATGCCTAGATAATTCGTGTAGAAAGAGATGCACTCTTCGGCCAGAAAGCCCTTGGCTATGCTTCCATCTGGACGGAACCTGTTGCGAACGTATCCTTTGATGTGTCCGCTCATCCTTTCGAACGCCATCATGTTGCGGAGGAACATCGGCCCGAGTTGGATGATATCCTCCATGATATGGACCAGCAGATGCACCATAATGTCGAAGAATGCGGGCAGGAAGTAGATCTCGAGCTCGCATAGTATCACCACGATCTCCTCTTGTAGCCTCCTGGGTTGTTTCACGCCAATTGACTTTCAAGAGATGACGTCGAAAAACTTGCAGAGGCCATACAATCTTTCTCGGACATACTCATCCATTATACCTCGTAGTGCAACCGGAAGTATCTGCATCATTAGCACAGCACAATCGTGAGATTTCATCCCACTAAACTTCTGCTTAGCCTCGTCTAGGTACCTGCTTATCTTGCCCGCGTAGCCGTAAGGAAATTTGACTCCTAGAAGGCACTTGAAAAACTGTTTGATCTCATCCTTGCTTAGTGTGAAGCACGAAGGAGGGCAATAGTATTCGTTCTTCTTGACCTTTTTACCCTTTCGACGACCTTGTGTCGCCTCCGACTGATGATCATCGTCATCTTCCTGATCATCAGGAGTAGGGCGTCCTCCGTGAAGATCCTTCCGGATGCCCAAGAATATGAAGTCGTTCCTTGCTTTAGGACCATCTTTCGTCCTATCTGGCATGTTGATTAGGGTGGCGACCAGACTCTCGCACACATTCTTTGTGATATGCATGATGTCAAGGCTATGAGGCGTGCGGAGAAACTTCCAGTATGGCAACTCCCAGAAAACAGACCTTGTTTTCCATACCTTCATCAATGGCTTGTCTTGCTGCCTCTTTCGCTTCTTTCCCGGTTTAGGACACTCTTTCCAGTTTTTCAGCAATTCATCCACTTCTTCGCTACTCCCCCGCTCTGGGATTCCTCGGGTCTCGGATTTCCCATCAAACAGATCTCCCCGTTTTCTCCATGCATCATTCTTTCCAAGCCACCTCCGGTGCCCCATGAACACGGTTTTCGAAGACCCTGGATCTTTCTCTAGTTGGAGATAGGTCGTGTTATCCATGCACCTAATGTATGCGGAGAATCCTTGAATAACCTGCCCGAGAAATATCTGCAACCTGGATAGTCTTGCACCATAGTGACCAACGCGGCTCTCATAGTGAAATAATCTTGTGCGACAGCGTCATACGTATTGGCTCCAGATTCCCATAACATGGCTAGCTCCTCTTTCAACAGCTCGAGATATAGATTGATGTCGGTACCAGGTTGTTTTGGCCCTTGAATTAGCATACTCATTTGTATGTACTTCTTTTTCATGCACAACCAGGGAGGGAGGTTGTGCATCTATACAAACACGGGCCAAGTGTTATGCGTGCTGCTCTGGCTACCGAACGGATTGAGTCCATTGGTGCTCACACCTAGCCTGATGTTTCTCGAATCTCCACCAAATTCTGGGAATTCGAGGTCTAATGCTTTCCACTGGCTAGCATCTGAAGGGTGTGTCACCAGCTCGTCCTTTTCAGGGTCATCGTCATCTCCTGGCTTCTTTCTTTCCGCATTCCAGTGCATGAGATTTGCTTCCTTAGGGTCTGCGAAATAGCGCTGCAGACGAGGAGTGATAGGAAAGTACCATACCACTTTTTGAGGAGTTTTCTTCCCTTTCTTGTATCGACTAACGCCGCACACCGGGCATGTGGTTTTCTCCACGTCCTCGCCCCGATAAATGATGCAATCGTTGATGCAGACGTGGTATCTAATGTGCGGTAGATCAAGAGGACACACGATTTTCTTGGCATCCTCGATACTAGTTGGACACGTGTTCCCCTCCGGGAGACGATCGTGCTAGAATGCCATCATATCGTCGAAGCTTGCGTCGGTCCATTTGTGTTTTGCCTTCATCTCCATAGCCTTGAGCGTTACATTCAACCGGGTATCATCGGGCTTGCATCCTTCATACAATGGAGTAACCGCGTCTTTCTCAAGTTGCACAAGCTTAGCTTTCTCTCTAGCGACAGCCCTGGTGTTACTCGTCTGCTTGAGAAGCATTTCTTGAACGTAAGGGTCCTGCACCCAGCCTGACGTTGTTCCATCGTCTGCTCCGGCATCTAGATCATCATCATCCTGGTCTGCTTCCGCACCTTCACCATCACCAGGAGACTCTTATTCATCTCGCCCGTCCTCACCGTGATCATGATCATGTTGCCCGCCTTCCTCATTTTCCGCCGCCCTATTTATGGCCTCATCATCTTCGTCATTACTTATCCACCGAGTGTAGCCATCCATGAAACTATGGCGGAGCAGGTGCGCCTGCAGATTTCCGGAATCTGGGTCGATCAACCAATTGAGTTTGCATCTTCTGCATGGACATCTTATCTCCATCATGTTATTTTGTATCATGTTGGCCGTCGCGCATTTCAAAAATCTAGCCACAATGCCTTTGCTCATTATGCGGACCATGGTTGCCTGCATGGTGTACACGGTAGAATTAGAAGTTTATTACAACCACAGAACCAATGCATGCATGCAATGGTCGATGGAAAATTTCGGCATGACCTATCCTAAAATTCGGACCTTTGCGAGCCAAAATGGAAATAAATCAACGTTTTGGCAAAACAATGCCAATATATGAGAGAGCATGCATGCATGCTCTCCAAACACATGAGATCATCGATCCTCTCCATATATATGTGACCATATCATCCATACACATAAACACATCCTCTTACATAGACAACTTACCGAGACGAGAGACCGCAAGAAGATCTCGAAGGAGAGGTGAGAGACCGAGAGATGGTGGCCGGAAGGAGAGCTTTCCTCTATTATGTATGTAGCATCTAAGGTAAGTTTTACAAGATACAAATGGTGAAAGAGTGGAGAAATTGAGGTGGTAAGGAGGAGGGGGTGAGATCCAAAGAGGAAGAAGGAGGGGAAAGTGAAGTGGGAGATGGTGGATCTAGGCAATGTGCAAAAGGTTATCTGCCAAAATGTAGCAGGCAGCATGCACATCCGTGGGGCACATGGCGCGGTGCGCCACAGGCATAAAGAATAGTTGTGGTGCACGTACCAGCCATGCGCCACAGACGTGTTTTCCCAGTTGCACAGCAGTGTGGCCCAATTTTTCCTGTAGCGCATGGTGCTCAACTACGCCACAACTGCCGGCCACACCCAAAGCGCACTAGCCGCAGGTGCGCTACGGCTATGTGGTCTACGGCCGGCAGTGCCCTGGCCCACACACATCCAGGGCGCACCATGCACATGTGCGCCACACTTATTGTAGTTATCCGTAGGGCACCTGTCGGCAGTGCGCCACGCCTATTTTAGCTGTGGGGCACCACTAGCACGTGCGCCACGGATGTGCGGATTACCTATGCCATTTTCCTAGTAGTGTGTGCATGGAAATCGAGGAGACGTGGTTAATATCTTGATTTACACAGTGACTAGTCAAATCTCGATAAGCTTTTGGGGGCATACATTGACAAGTCCCATCAAACTATTCACTGACGGTTGAGCTCACAATTCGTCATCAATGATGTCATCACCATAAACAATGAACCTATAATGGCTCTTTCTTCGGCTGCCAACAAATACTCAGTTTTTGTTCGAGTCTGCGACTCGATCAAATACTCGTGGACTACTCCTAACAAGAGCGTTGGTCGTGCACCCGATGTAGACCAGTGTACTGCCTCACAATATTACGCTTCAACTCCTCTTTTGAATCAACAATTCAACTACAAACTCGAGGGTTGCTCCCGTGGGGAGTGTTGGCCGCACAATCAAGAAAGTGCAGTAGCTAACTACTTTCACATGGCTATGTGACTATAAAGTCCCTGTCCGAGTCTATGACTCGAACAAGCACTCATGGGCTACTCCCATAGGGAGCGTTGGTTGCGGACCCTATGAAAAACAAGGGAACATGAGGATATTCATTCACCCAAACCTCTGCATCGACTGCATCCGCAACGCGGGTTCAATGCATCTTCAATTGAAACCCTTGGCGACTCCGCATAAATGTGACACCCCCGGGATCATGGTTAAACAAATCCTAGACCCTAGCTTGACATAAGCTTAACCTAGAGCTCGAGGATATTCTGTGAGAAATCGGTAACACAAGAGTAACCCCGCGAACACAGAAATTATTATAGCAAGCTCATAATTGAACAAAGAACCAAAATATTACAAGAAGAGGTCACTGACCACAAACATCAAACAATAGAAGGCAAATTATGCTATTAAGTATAGCAAACTTAAAAAATGTCCTAAGAGGCCTGAAGCATAACGATGACATCCCAGCCCATAGATTCCAGGCTGCCGGCCGGGAACCCCAAGCTACTCGTCAGTGTCGATGTCGTACCAAACTTGTCTTCAGGGAAACACTTACTCTGCTACAAAAGTACGAACAAAGCAAGGGTGAGTACAGGGTGTACTCCTGGTGGGGTTATTTTGCATAACGCCATCTTTGTGTATAAAACAAGGGGAAGAAGAAGCTCGTTTAATCATAATATTTTAAAAGGGAATAAGAGAGTGACATCTCCAAAGTATTTATCATCATTTTTTATATCCACCAAGTAATCCTCATCTCACAACTAGGACACCCCCTCGTACCCATGAGGAAGCATCCTTAAGCACACGTTGAAACCTCCAAGTTTTACGATTAGGTTAATGTTCTCTATGATCTTAGAATTCGGCACCAAGCTTCATAACCGTGAACACGACTTTTTGAAAAGATTTAACCCTGTAGGGGTGTACAACTTTACCCACACGTACCAACCGACTCTTAATGCCAGTACATTAGCCCTCTTCCTTGGAAGGCCAGCAAAGGGTGGTTGGCCATGAACTTTACCTTGCTTTCGTCGAGACCATGAGTCACGCCCTAAGGATGGCTCCACCATAACGAGTCAAATTCTGAAGCTGGTCCCTAGAGATGTGGGTGAGGTTGGTTTATTAGGGGCTCCGTCGACCCCAAGCAACCTGTAACTACCTCGGTGAATTACGCTCCTAGTTGCAAGCCTGGATGAACGGAAATGGTTGAAATAGTACGGTGGGGCCCAAATGCCACTCACAGGTAGACCTTTCGGCCGTCCCAACCATTTCGAAGCATCGGGACAAGAACGGGCGGCGTAATCGGCAGGCGAAGGGATCAACTACATACACAAATGGGTATGTATGCAAGCCACCATACAACAGTACATCAGAGCCATTCCGTATAAAAAGAAAGGAAATATAGCAACGCCATACGGCAAGATCCAAATATCCTAGATAGATATAATAGTTTTAGGATATCTCCTCATACATCAAACATCAGAGTATCAAGCGGAAGCGGAAGACAAAATCCGAGTACGGATAAGAAGCAAATCGGCATAAGATGCCCCATAAATAAGCACATCCCGCCCACAGATCTCACGGATCCCCGTTCCCGGAATCTCTACACCGAATGATCGTTGCCCACATCGTCCGTCTCTTCCACCCAGTATCCATCTTGCGAGGGTACCTGTTCATCTGAACCAATAATTTATCGTGTGAGACCCTAGGGGTACTCAGCAAGTCTTTATGCCTCTAAAGGGGACACAACCTAGGGTGACGCAATTGCAGCAAAAGATAAACCCTAACAATTCTATAGAAACTCGCTAACCATCCGCCTAACCAGAGATAGACGGACGTCCGTGAATTAATAACAACAGTCATGACAGTTATAACGGTAATCTTAACAGATCCATCCTCCTCCTCGCTTACCGACGAGGAAGCGGACGAACAACCCCCCATCCGTTGGCAGTTTTATTATCCATTCCATGAGTGTTGCACTATTTACTAGTCAGGTACCTAGTCTAGTCAAATTAAAAGCGGTACTTTAGTTATGCTTGTCTATGATCGAGAAACTGTGCTCCAAGTCGTCCATAACCGCGGACACGGCTTTCAGAAAGTTTTACCCTGCAGGGGTGCACAAATAGCAACACACACTCGAAATGCCTCGGAAAAACCAAATCAAAACCCAACGAGGCAGTCACGACAAAGCGATCACAGGATTCAGAAATATTTCAGGGGGCCACCCCATTGAGCTACCCGCAACGAAGTTAGCTGACTCCGAGACGGACTCAAGGTTTGCGTCAATGGCTGTGAACGACTGGGAACCCGAAAATGTGACTGGGCTTGTCGACACCGCGAAAACACTCCGCTTTCCTAAACAGTACAGTGTGCAGTACCTCGCACAATTTAAATAAAGCAGTAAAGCATGGCATAAGTACAGGATAGTAAATAAAACCTCAAACTAGTTTGTGGCCCCAAGAAATAATAATGAATCAAGCTCTGGCTCAGGGGGGTCCATAAGGCCTCCCGGATGTGGATAGCGCAAATAATCTTGGAACAGGAATCAAGTACTCGGGGTCTTACGGGACACAAGTGAGCCTGAAAAACCAAATAGCGAATATGGCTCACCGATGTCACTTTCATTAGTTATCCCATTACTACTCAGGTTAAGTTGTATAGGCACCTCGTTATCCATCAGACACTCACATACCCTACACATGCTGTTCTACGACTCGCATGGCTCAAACAACTCTTGTAGTAATGGCTCATGGGATGGAGGAACAAGCTTCGGTGGGGTTTGAAAATAAAGGCTATGCAATACTTGGGATTCAGATTATGCAATCGCGACTCAATGATGCAAGAATAAGATAGAGGCAATAGGTACTATATGTATGCAAGCATGTGGTAGTGCTTGCCTGGCAGCTCAGTTGAAGCAAGGGATGGATCTGGGTAGTGCTCCTGGTTCTCTTGATATATCCCCTGCTCAGCGTCTATTCGAAGAAGAACCAAATAAACAAGGCCAACATAAATAAAGTGCACAAGCATATGAATAAATGCGACAAGCAAACAATTATGCCATGATAAATTATGCACAATTTGCATGGCAATAAAGTAGCATGGCATGGGTGAGGTGTGGAAACAATAATAAAGCATTTTTATTGAGCTTTGGCCCCATTTTATTCTTATATTAGTTGCTGTATACTTTGTATTTATATGATGCATGCTGCAATTCAAAACATGGAATGCATAAACAGAAAGGTCTCGTCGAGCTATTCATTTTAGACATATTATTTGTTAAATTTGGAGTTATAAAACAAAAGTTATTAATTATTTAAGACAAAAGGGCATTTTATTGTAATTTAAATAAACTTGGGATTTTAAATGTTCAAAATATATTTTGGATTGCATATTTGAAATCCTCACATTTTTCTGATTTGAAAACATATATTATTTGTATTATTTGGATTTATATTTTAAAAGATATTCAAAAACAGATTTGAATTTTGAATTTAAATTAATTTGGAAAAGATTTGAATTAAAACAGATTCAGAAAATACTTTTTATACTCCCGTGAAGCTAGCCGCAGACGCTGTCCAGTGGGTCCAGCTGCTGACTGGGATAGGGTGCACGCAAAAGCTTTTAACACCGCGAGCTAATCTAGCCGTTGTGACTGACAGGCGGGGCCAGGGCGATCGCAGGGCCACACGCGGGCGCGGCCAACGTGTGCCGGACACGTGGGCGATCCAGGCGCGCTGGGAGGGGTCTGTCCGCGACGGTGTGTATCTTCCGAGGTTTTATTTGCAAAAAGAACACGAGGCTGACAGGTGGGCTGCGGGGTCCGCGGATTTAGGCGGGAAAAAGGCAGGGGGTTTCTTGCAAAGACGACGACGTCGCCGGTCTGCTGCTGCGCGCCGTCTGCAGAGTACCGGAGAACGGCCGAAGTTTCGACGATGGTGGCGACTAAACGCCGGCGTATCCCTCCGAGCCGCAAAAACGAAAAACGACGAGGGGACATAGGGCTACAAGTTTCGTTCAGAGAGCGACTACGGGGGTGGGCTGTAGCGCGCGGGGTACGGCGGAGAACAGGGGCGGGGAAAACGGCTGCAGCTGCTGCTGCCAGAGCGCGACGCGCGGCGCGCGCGCAGAGCGCTTGACGGAAGGCGGCGGCGCTACGGCGAGCTAGAAGGGAAAGGGAGGTGTCTAGGGGGTTGAGGGGCTCACCAGGAGCTCGTCGGTGTGGTCGCTGGATCCGGAGGTGGAGCGGATCGGCGTCAAGGCAGAGGTCCCACGGGCGTCTGCTCCGGTGGCCGCGGCGGGTCCGGGGAGCTGCAGAGGGCTCCGGCGAGGCGTAGCCGGTGCAGGGTGAGGTAGACGAAGCCGACGAAGCTCCTCGTGCTCCTGGATTGTCTTGGCGTTCAACAGGTCAACGAAGGGCAGGGGGCCGTGGCTAGGGTTTGGGGTTCGGCACGGTAAGGCCAGGCTGCTTGCGAGGAAGGAGGAGAAGGAGAGGGGCTTGGGCGCCTTCTAGATGGGATCTGGGTGAGGAGAGGTGAGCTGGGGTGGTTGGGGTAGAGAGGGGAGGAAGGAGCACATGGGGGTGGTAGTTTTGCAAAAAGGGGAGGAGGGGTAGCTCGGGTTAGGTCTTTCTCTCTTGCCTCCTTCTTGTCCTGTAGCTTAGAGAGGGCAGAGAGGGACCAAGGAAGGAGGGGAGGCCGTGGTTAGGAGGGCAGGCTCGGGCTGGTGGGGCCTTGTGGCATGGAGAGAAGAGAGGGAGAGTGGCTCGGGTTGGAGCTAGGGTTAGCTAGGGAGGGACTCGGGTTAGGGTTTGACTAGGGTTAGGGAGGGGTGGTCTCGGGTGGGCTAGCTGGGTGGGGCCAGGGGACCATGAGGTGAGAGAGGAGAGAGAGAGGCCGAGAGAGAGAGGTGGTGTACATGCTAGGGTTAGGGTTTAGCTTAGATGGGGGGTATGGTAGATTAGGGTTTTAGAGAGAGAGAGAGAGATGTGGTGTGGTTCTCTTTGACAAGATCAGGCAAGACCAAAACAAGCTCAAGCAAGAAATGGCCAAAAGAGAGAAGAAAAGGGAGGTGGTGATGGGTGGATGGAGATGAGGTTTTAAGCAAGATCAACATGGATCAAGCCAAAATAAAGGATAGAGATAGAGAGAGGAAGATGATCCACTCCAAAAACAAATAAAATCCAAATGACAAGCAAAAGGTGGTACTTGCATGGCCCATGCAAAATATTTAATGCCATGTTGATTCTTGTGAAAACAATATTATTTCATGGCATTATTATTATTCATTCCAAAATGTGGAGTAAGGCCTAAGCAAAGGAATTTCAAAGAAAGCTCCAAGTGGAATAGATGGAGATGACCATGTTTGAATAGAAATGGGACTTGCTAGTGTGTATATACCACTAGATGCTTAATAGTCCCCAAATTATCCCAACATGAGCATAATTCCATGATAACCCATATGGAAGCTAGGAAAAAGGTTCCCACTCCCAAGGCATGCAAAGGTGGCCAAGTGGCTCTCATATATCAATATTGTGAAAACAACATGATGCTAGGATGAGAGCATGTGGACAAGAATTGGATCCATCCCAACCCACATGAGCTAGAGGTAAACTCAAATAAAGTGCAAAGCTCATATTTAGTTGGATGGTGGAATTATAAGGTGGTGAAAGAAAAAGGTGGTGGAGTTAATAAGAGATATGCCCCCAACTCAACTTGGGCATTTAAACAATATATCAAGAAGCAACTACAATATCAAGAGGCAAATACAATTAATAATGCACATGAGATAAGAACCAAATGGAAAAGGGTTTTATATGATGCTCAAATGCAAGGTGGCATGATGACATGAGCATGATATAATTATGATGCAACAATTATATATTTGAAGTAGCATCTATATAGACTAGGCTAGTAGCATTGCAATTGTTAGACAATTGGGATGCTACAACTCTCCCCCACTAAACAAGAATCTCGCCCCGAGATTCCTAGGAAAAAGAAAACAACACAAGGAGAGGCGGGTGTTCGGAACGAAGGTGACCCTCACGTTCCCAAGTTGAGGAACAACGGAATGGTGCGACCACTACACCTTGCAAACTTGCTAGACTTGTTGCGAGTCTTGCGTTTTGCTTGAGAAACAACGGTTAGAAGAGTTGAAGGATTATCGTGAGACAAGAAGGATATGATGGATATAGCTCCGGTTTTTTCGAGAAACAAGATAAAAGACTAGAACCACTTGTGAAAGAAAGGACAAGATGATGTATCCTGGATACAGAAAGGCACACCGTTAAGATTAAAGATTTATCGATACTCGAGAGGATGAATCTTTATCTCGCCGGAAGAGAAGAGCTAGATTGGAGAGGTTTTGAACCACTATGACAATAGCATCGTATCTTCTCTCGGATTTGAGAAATGAAGTATGGAAACAATATTGCCTTCAAACAATAGAGTCCCTTGATATCAACAGAAAGATTTAGTTAGACATCGTCGGATTAGATTCTTGTTGCGCCGGTAAGAACCAAAGGATCACGCCATTGAGGTGCGCGGATATAACTTCCAGAGATGGATGTGAAGCCAGATCATGGTGGACTCCCGAGAAGCAAAGAATATGGAGGATCTGGAGTTTATTGTAGAGATACTTATTGCTTTCTTTAGCCTTGAGGCTAACGCAATCGATTTGCGGCTGATGGCATCAACCATAATTGGCTTTACCACCGAGAAGAATTGATGAAACAAAGAGAGAGATAGCTTCCTTTCATCTTGTTTGGGGATGTCGAGCACCGGTAGAAAGACGAGGACAGAAAAGAGTTTGCGTTTGTTTCCACCAGATAATTGAAGATTTTGCTCCGTGTAGAAAGGGCGAGATCACCAACAAGAGATTATTGATTACCTTCTTCGAGAGAGCACTCCGGAAAACAAGGACGGAAGTAAAAGTATCGAGGGATAAAGGCCACTCCTTACTTCCGTGGAATGAGTGAATCGCATTAATTCACCAATTCAATGTACAAGAGCGAATGATAAGAGTAGTGGTATGGTAGCTACTCCATCCCGCACTCAAAGCATTACTCCGCACACGAATAAGAAAACCATGCAACCCACTACGGAAACAGACTGAAGGTATTGATAAGAAGAGCTCATGGAACTCCGTTAGAGAACAAGGATAGATGCAAACGATTCGCCGGATTCACAGATAGATAAAGATGATGATGTTGTCGTCATGTCTGAAGTACCAAGCCACCGGAAAGATATGAAGGAAGATTACGGAGAAGAACTGCAAGATTCCGCAGATATAGGGAAGATAGCACCAAGTTGAACAGAAGGAAAACAAGATCTGGAAGGCCTTCATGGCCTCCGGTGGATTGAGCATAGACGATAGAGCGAGAGGGTTTCAAAAGATCACTTGACGAGACTGAGGTGAAAGAACTCCATGTTCTTCTTGAAATGATTGAGAGAGATTTAGCAGTCTTGAGGAAACTACGGCGGAACGACGATGATAACTTGCCAACAAGGAACAACTCCGGATTGGTTGAAGATGGAAGATGGAATTAACAATGGACTTGCTAATTCCAGAATTGAAGCAATGTATTTAGCAGAAGGACGTGGCCGAGATAGGTGACTTCAAAAAGTCAGAATTCTCACTTTGAGACTTTGCACACAGGCAGTGCTCATGAAGCTTGAGATAGGAAAACACAGATGATCATCCATGTACTTCCATTGATATCGAATAGGCAAGCATATTATCAACATATACCCCCATGGATTAACAGGATATTCCCAGAATATCAAGTTCAAGAGGCGGGAGAAACGAACAAATGCTCGAACACTTCCTGAGCTCAACGCTCTTAGAAAGATCAATATTACGAGCACGGGTTCGTGTTGAAGAAGATGCACTGGAAGAATAGATTATCTGGTCCTTTGGATGGAAAAGAGATGTCACCTGGTTCACATTGTCGATCGGATCACCGGTTACAAAGATAAAGAGATCTAGGATGAAGAAACGATGATAGCTCATACCTCAAGCAAAGATACCAGAGACGAAAAAGGTGTGCAGATATGGAGTTCAAAAAGATGTGCAGCATGATGAACAGATGATAGCCCACCGTAGTGCCTTGAGAAACTCCGGATTGCCAAAGATGCTTGCGGAGAACCAAATTACAATCACCCGCATCGGATCGACACATGTTATGTAATTAGCCCAAAAGAATAGGAGATGAGATAAAACTCCAGGATTAAGCGCCGATGACAAAAGAATGAGTTAGCATGGACATGCTGATAAAAGGGAGATAGATAATGTTTCACACACGACTTAAAAGGAGTGTGTAAACACAGATGTATCAAAGAAAAATTTTCCGCATTTTTCGGCATTAAAATACCAATAGATGCGCAAAATCACTTATTAGGTACTGATGGTTTCACAGAATGTGGAGTTGCTATAAAGAAGAACACCCTTAAGAAGATGGCACCGGTTAACAAGGAGTCAGATAGATCGCGTCGGTTTTCAAAAGCCTGTCAATATGGAATGTACCAACAGTTGATAACCAAAAGGCGGATAGAGATAACAAACTGGATGCAACAGATAGACAAGGATTTACACACACACACACACACACACTTTCTATGGTACTACGGAAACCCAGAACACGTGAATCCTAGTTTGAATTTTAAGAAGAGGATTGAAAACGTTACACTTCCTTACCAGAAAAGGGTGGGTGGGTGGTTAAGAAGAAAAGTGGAAGCAGTCCTACTCTCGCGTTTTGTTTTTCCCTAGTATACATAACTACCAAAAATATTTTGCTAGACAGACAACGACCATTTGGCTGAGACCCTGAAGGGCGGGATGGCTCTGATACCAATTGTAACTACCTCGGTGAATTACGCTCCTAGTTGCAAGCCTGGATGAACGGAAATGGTTGAAATAGTACGGTGGGGCCCAAATGCCACTCACAGGTAGACCTTTCGGCCGTCCCAACCATTTCCAAGCATCGGGACAAGAACGGGCGGCGTAATCGGCAGGCGAAGAGATCAACTACATACACAAATGGGTATGTATGCAAGCCACCATACAACAGTACATCAGAGCCATTCCGTATAAAAAGAAAGGAAATATAGCAACGCCATACGGCAAGATCCAAATATCCTAGATAGATATAATAGTTTTAGGATATCTCCTCATACATCAAACATCAGAGTATCAAGCGGAAGCGGAAGACAAAATCCGAGTACGGATAAGAAGCAAATCGGCATAAGATGCCCCATAAATAAGCACATCCCGCCCACAGATCTCACGGATCCCCGTTCCCGGAATCTCTACACCGAATGATCGTTGCCCACATCGTCCGTCTCTTCCACCCAGTATCCATCTTGCGAGGGTACCTGTTCATCTGAACCAATAATTTATCGTGTGAGACCCTAGGGGTACTCAGCAAGTCTTTATGCCTCTAAAGGGGACACAACCTAGGGTGACGCAATTGCAGCAAAAGATAAACCCTAACAATTCTATAGAAACTCGCTAACCATCCGCCTAACCAGAGATAGACGGACGTCCGTGAATTAATAACAACAGTCATGACAGTTATAACGGTAATCTTAACAGATCCATCCTCCTCCTCGCTTACCGACGAGGAAGCGGACGAACAACCCCCCATCCGTTGGCAGTTTTATTATCCATTCCATGAGTGTTGCACTATTTACTAGTCAGGTACCTAGTCTAGTCAAATTAAAAGCGGTACTTTAGTTATGCTTGTCTATGATCGAGAAACTGTGCTCCAAGTCGTCCATAACCGCGGACACGGCTTTCAGAAAGTTTTACCCTGCAGGGGTGCACAAATAGCAACACACACTCGAAATGCCTCGGAAAAACCAAATCAAAACCCAACGAGGCAGTCACGACAAAGCGATCACAGGATTCAGAAATATTTCAGGGGGCCACCCCATTGAGCTACCCGCAACGAAGTTAGCTGACTCCGAGACGGACTCAAGGTTTGCGTCAATGGCTGTGAACGACTGGGAACCCGAAAATGTGACTGGGCTTGTCGACACCGCGAAAACACTCCGCTTTCCTAAACAGTATAGTGTGCAGTACCTCGCACAATTTAAATAAAGCAGTAAAGCATGGCATAAGTACAGGATAGTAAATAAAACCTCAAACTAGTTTGTGGCCCCAAGAAATAAGAATGAATCAAGCTCTGGCTCAGGGGGGTCCATAAGGCCTCCCGGATGTGGATAGCGCGAATAATCTTGGAACAGGAATCAAGTACTCGGGGTCTTACGGGACACAAGTGAGCCTGAAAAACCAAATAGCGAATATGGCTCACCGATGCCACTTTCATTAGTTATCCCATTACTACTCAGGTTAAGTTGTATAGGCACCTCGTTATCCATCAGACACTCACATACCCTACACATGCTGTTCTACGACTCGCATGGCTCAAACAACTCCTGTAGTAATGGCTCATGGGATGGAGGAACAAGCTTCGGTGGGGTTTGAAAATAAAGGCTATGCAATACTTGGGATTCAGATTAATGCAATCGCGACTCAATGATGCAAGAATAAGATAGAGCCAATAGGTACTATATGTATGCAAGCATGTGGTAGTGCTTGCCTGGCAGCTCAGTTGAAGCAAGGGATGGATCTGGGTAGTGCTCCTGGTTCTCTTGATATATCCCCTGCTCAGCGTCTATTCGAAGAAGAACCAAACAAACAAGGCCAACATAAATAAAGTGCACAAGCATATAAATAAATGCGACAAGCAAACAATCATGCCATGATGAATGATGCACAATTTGCATGGCAATAAAGTAGCATGGCATGGGTGAGGTGTGGAAAAAATAATAAAGCATTTTTATTGAGCTTTGGCCCCATTTTATTATTATATTAGTTGCTGTATACTTTGTATTTATATGATGCATGCTGCAATTCAAAACATGGAATGCATAAACAGAAAGGTCTCGTCGAGCTATTCATTTTAGACATATTATTTGTTAAATTTGGAGTTATAAAACAAAAGTTATTAATTATTTAAGACAAAAGGGCATTTTATTGTAATTTAAATAAACTTGGGATTTTAAATGTTCAAAATATATTTTGGATTGCATATTTGAAATCCTCACATTTTTCTGATTTGAAAACATATATTATTTGTATTATTTGGATTTATATTTTAAAAGATATTCAAAAACAGATTTGAATTTTGAATTTAAATTAATTTGGAAAAGATTTGAATTAAAACAGATTCAGAAAATACTTTTTATACTCCCGTGAAGCTAGCCGCAGACGCTGTCCAGTGGGTCCAGCTGCTGACTGGGATAGGGTGCACACAAAAGCTTTTAACACCGCGAGCTAATCTAGCCGTTGTGACTGACAGGCGGGGTCAGGGCGATCGCAGGGCCACATGCGGGCGCGGCCAACGTGTGCCGGACACGTGGGCGATCCAGGCGCGCTGGGAGGGGTCTGTCCGCGACGGTGTGGATCTTCCGAGGTTTTATTTGCAAAAAGAACACGAGGCTGACAGGTGGGCTGCGGGGTCCGCGGGTTTAGGCGGGAAAAAGGCAGGGGGGTTTCTTGCAAAGACGACGACGTCGCCGGTCTGCTGCTGCGCACCGTCTGCAGAGTACCGGAGAACGGCCGGAGTTTCGACGACGGTGGCGACTAAACGACGGTGTATCCCTCCGAGCCGCAAAAACGAAAAACGACGAGGGGACATAGGGCTACAAGTTTTGTTCAGAGAGCGACTACGGGGGTGGGCTGTAGCGCGCGGGGTACGGCGGAGAACAGGGGCGGGGAAAACGGCTGCAGCTGCTGCTGCCAGAGCGCGACGCGCGGCGCACGCGCAGAGCGCTCAACGGAAGGCGGCGGCGCTACGGCGAGCTAGAAGGGAAAGGGAGGTGTCTAGGGGGTTGAGGGGCTCACCAGGAGCTCGTCGGTGTGGTCGCTGGAGCCGGAGGTGGAGCGGATCGGCGTCGAGGCAGAGGTCCCGCGGGCGTCTGCTCCGGTGGCCGCGGCGGGTCTGGGGAGCTGCAGAGGGCTCCGGCGAGGCGTGGCCGGTGCAGGGTGAGGTAGATGAAGCCGACGAAGCTCCTCGTGCTCCTGGATCGTCTTGGCGTTCACCAGGTCAACGAAGGGCAGGGGGCCGTGGCTAGGGTTTGGGGTTCGGCACGGTAAGGCCAGGCTGCTTGCGAGGAAGGAGGAGAAGGGGAGGGGCTTGGGCGCCTTCTAGATGGGATCTGGGTGAGGAGAGGTGAGCTGGGGTGGTTGGGGTAGAGAGGGGAGGAAGGAGCACATGGGGTGGTAGTTTTGCAAAAAGGGGAGGAGGGGTAGCTCGGGTTAGGTCTTTCTCTCTTGCCTCCTTCTTGTCCTGTAGCTTAGAGAGGGCAGAGAGGGACCAAGGAAGGAGGGGAGGCCGTGGTTAGGAGGGCAGGCTCGGGCTGGTGGGGCCTTGTGGCATGGAGAGAAGAGAGGGAGAGTGGCTCGGGTTGGAGCTAGGGTTAGCTAGGGAGGGACTCGGGTTAGGGTTTGACTAGGGTTAGGGAGGGGTGGTCTCGGGTGGGCTAGCTGGGTGGGGCCAGGGGACCATGAGGTGAGAGAGGAGAGAGAGAGGCCGAGAGAGAGAGGTGGTGTACATGCTAGGGTTAGGGTTTAGCTTAGATGGGGGGTATGGTAGATTAGGGTTTTAGAGAGAGAGAGAGATGTGGTGTGGTTCTCTTTGACAAGATCAGGCAAGACCAAAACAAGCTCAAGCAAGAAATGGCCAAAAGAGAGAAGAAAAGGGAGGTGGTGATGGGTGGATGGAGATGAGGTTTTAAGCAAGATCAACATGGATCAAGCCAAAATAAAGGATAGAGATAGAGAGAGGAAGATGATCCACTCCAAAAACAAATAAAATCCAAATGACAAGCAAAAGGTGGTACTTGCATGGCCCATGCAAAATATTTAATGCCATGTTGATTCTTGTGAAAACAATATTATTTCATGGCATTATTATTATTCATTCCAAAATGTGGAGTAAGGCCTAAGCAAAGGAATTTCAAAGAAAGCTCCAAGTGGAATAGATGTAGATGACCATGTTTGAATAGAAATGGGACTTGCTAGTGTGTATATACCACTAGATGCTTAATAGTCCCCAAATTATCCCAACATGAGCATAATTCCATGATAACCCATATGGAAGCTAGGAAAAAGGTTCCCACTCCCAAGGCATGCAAAGGTGGCCAAGTGGCTCTCATATATCAATATTGTGAAAACAACATGATGCTAGGATGAGAGCATGTGGACAAGAATTGGATCCATCCCAACCCACATGAGCTAGAGGTAAACTCAAATAAAGTGCAAAGCTCATATTTAGTTGGATGGTGGAATTATAAGGTGGTGAAAGAAAAAGGTGGTGGAGTTAATAAGAGATATGCCCCCAACTCAACTTGGGCATTTAAACAATATATCAAGAAGCAACTACAATATCAAGAGGCAAATACAATTAATAATGCACATGAGATAAGAACCAAATGGAAAAGGGTTTTATATGATGCTCAAATGCAAGGTGGCATGATGACATGAGCATGATATAATTATGATGCAACAATTATATATTTGAAGTAGCATCTATATAGACTAGGCTAGTAGCATTGCAATTGTTAGACAATTGGGATGCTACACAACCCGGCCCACGCTTCCCTACCTGATATGATGCACCTCCTTCACCACCTTCGAGAATAACTAGATATGCATATGTCGAATGGAATGCCTGAACTATGTGACTCATAGAATCTACTAGTAAAGTTAATCAGTGGAGGGGTTCCCAAGCCCCGTGTGGTTGTACGCTCGTCTTGGTCCAAAGGCAAGAACTTAGTTCCTAGTGGTGACGAACATGGGACTACAAAAACCACATCCCACTGTGGCCTCCCATACAAGCCTTAGCATGTTTAACATGTACCACTAATCTCATCTAATCATGTTCTTCTGTCATACTAGATTCTTTGTATCTGATACATCATCTGGATGAATCAGCACTGACAGCTAAGCATGGCTAAGCAAGACATAGATATAAGCTCTAGAAGTTCACACAAACTAAACCTAGTTATGCTAGGAGCAGTGGATCAGGTAATATAAGCTCAAAGGGAGTAATGCAACAGATAGGATACTCTATCTATTGATAAAAGACCACAATAGAATCATATGCATCATGGCAAGAATTGAAATGCTTTTGAAACAATAGGATTCTATAATGGTGTGGCTATGCTTGTCTTGCTTATTGATACCTAGATATAGATCTTTGGAACCCTTGTACATGACTTGATTATATGGTCAAGTATTGTTCGTTGATCTTCGATGGTTTTGATCTCGGTCTTCAATCTCGATCTCTATATCGTATTCTACCAGAAAGAACCAAACAACAGAAAGAAAGGGAAAACAATCAACACATGGCATTGATGCAATGCTCAAGCAAGGATGATGATATGGAAAGTTGAATTATATTGAAAGGAAACCCTATAGCATGCTTGACAAATTAAACAGCATCCGAGGGGTGCAAACCCTAATACAGGAGAGACCCAAGAATCACCTACGGGGGTTCATTTATTCTTCTAATCAAACTTGTAATTAAAGTGTTTGAACAATGCATGATTTTGATGCTATTGTGAATATCTCATTTTTCTGAATATTTTGATATATTATTCATTCTTTTCTGAAAATATGAATTAGTTATGAATTTGCCCAATTTAACTCCATTTTTAAAACATTTTAAAACAATTAATCTAGTCTGAAATTATTAAACCAAAACTGGAATCTTTTTAGATCAGGGTTAACCCAAGCCAATGAGGCTGATAGGGGGTCGATGCCACCTCAGCTGCCACGCAGAATAGGTGAGACCCACCGCCATTTGACTGAGGCTGACCGCGCCAATGACGTCATGATGACATCATCCCAGCGGGCACCTCCCAGGTCAACGACAGGGACGCCGCAGGCGATGATGCGGGACTATGGTACCTAGCCCATTCGAACCAGCACGACGAGACTGGCCGAAAGGTGGCGGCTCCACCCATTTTGGGTCACCGGAGCAGCGCCAGTGACAACCTACTACGATGGCGGGGGACGGCGAGTGGCGCGGGCATGGTACAGAGAAGGAGGAAGGAAACAGATGGGTCTACGAGGACCAGCAGCTCACCATGAACGCAACGGTGGTGTCGGGGAGGCGAGGCAAGCACGGATGGCGGAGAATCGACAGTGGCAAATGCGGCGGGCGGTGGAACTCCGAGCTCGATTCAGGCGGACAAAGGGGCCCCTGACTTGCGTGCTTCAGAAGGGATGATGAGTACGACGTGATGCTTCCAACGATGGCCTCTGTGCAACGTGGGGTGGCTGGGGACGGTGAGGCCCGGCAGTGCTAGCGAGCTTTGTAGCGGCTAGGGTTTCGTCCCCCGTAGAGAGAGAAGAAGACAGCGCGCGAAGGGGGCGAAGAGGCCAGGGGAGGGAGAGGCGTAGGGAAATGCTCCTTATCCTCGTCCAGAGGGAGGCGCGACAGCAGTAGTCATCTTGGCGCGCGGTGGCTAGTGGGGAGACGACACTCAGGAGCTTCACCGGATGGAGGTTGACGATAATGCGGACAAACATCAAAGAGGTACGGGGCCAGGAATGGGCTATAGATGGGTTGGGTGGGTCGTGGTGAAGGTTGTGGAACAGGTTGCTGCTGCTGAGCGCGAGCGGCAGGTAGAGAGAGGAGGGAGGTGGGCTAGCTGGGCTGTGGGCTGATAGCTCTCTGCTGCTTTTTTTTAGCAAAACATTTTTCCAAACCTATTTTCTCTTTTTCTCTTTGGTAATTTCAAATACAAAACTGTTTTGGGTATTTTCAAAAATACCAGTGGCTTTATGAAATTATAGAAAATATTGCAGGGGGCCTTTTATTCAAATTGGGCTCCATACTTTTGTACTTTTCAAAATTCAAAAGCCATTTGAATGTATTTGAGAGGAAGAGGGAAAATAGGGTTTAGGGTTTTCATTCATTTTCTTTTCATGCATTTTAAGAGATGATGCAAAAATCAAAATTCTAATTCGGATTAGCTAAAACTAGGGTGTTACAATAACTATGACATCAATCTCAAAGACAATGTCTCCTAGGCCACCCGAATCACCTCCCGCGATGGAAAACATTCGGATGATACATCTAAGATGATGTAAATATAAGACCTCCATATATCATCTGCTTGCCTGGCACCCGCATCCACTGTGTTCTACCAGTTAATACCATACCAACAAGTATGATGAAATATCCTCACGGACGTGTTGGGCACATAATCATTATCACTGGAATTCGACTCAGTAAGGCCCTGCAGCATGAGTCGAATTACGCTAGCAATTTACAAATTCGAGTACGGGGACTCGAGTTTGAGTAGATGACATTGTCTTTGCCCAAGAGCAATTAACTGGTCTCGATCAGTTGGATGAGCCAGACACGTACATCAGCAATCCCTATAAACTTAACAATGTGACTCGATAAATCTTTTGGATAAACAACACCTGCTTTGGGCAATCGAAGTCTTCATAGTCTCCACTCGAATCTACGATTCGACTTTACAGTCGAGGGCTACTGACATGGGTATGCCCTACAGGTTCCTAGGATTGGCCTATCCGATTCAACCCAACAAAGTCCCACAAGACGAATTATGTTCAGTAATGAATCCCACAAAGGCTCAGGTGGCCTAGGCCCATGGAGGGCGCGACTCCCTAGAGGATACAGCAAAGCCTAGATAGAAAGTTTAAAGGAAACCCTAATTTGTAACTGACTCGGTGGTATCCCGAGACTCGGCCTCCTCATAAAAGGCTGGGAGGGAACCCAAAGAGGACCTACTGAAAACCCTAACACAAATACAAGCTAGATTACATCTACGCATCATCGCCATCAAGGCACCCTTGTAACCTTTGGTTCATCATTAATCAAGAGCAGACAACCAGGAGTTGGGTTTTCCCTCTAGGGCCTGAACCTGGGTAAACATCGTGTCCCCGTATTGCTTGCCTATTAGCCAAATGAGATCTCCAGCGATCCCCTCTTCCTCAAAACCCAACTCCATAAACTATGGGCATTGACGTGTTAACCCCGTGTCAGATGTCCACTAGACGTGATCTAGTTCAGCGAGTTCCATGTCCACCTCTCCAGACCAGCTACATAGGCGTCGCCTGTTCACTGCACCAGATCTGCCTCAATGATGCTCTTGTCCACCGCACTCAAGATGACATCAACTACCCTAGATCTGCTTACCTGACAGCAATAGCCACCGCAACAGCAGCAACCTCGGTGACCTTGACACCACTGTCACGGGTACGGACGATTCTTAGACGCCCCTCTGACCATGGTAACCAAATTTCCAACCTGTTTTTGTTTTGTTAGCAGTATAGCAGGTTCAAGTCTGCCGCATTGAACTGCATTTTTATAATCATGATACACACCAAGTCACTACGGGCGCTTGTTCTTTCTGCTACATACAAGGTCTCTAGACATGTTGATTTGCATCACCTGCTCTGCAAATTTTGAAGACATGCACATTTTTGTTATTTTTTCATGCACATGTTCTTGGCTACTTTGTACAATAGCAATTGCTTGCTATCGTGGTTTTCTTGCAAAATCTAAGTCACTAGAAAATATTACTACTAGTTTACATTCTATGATCCATAGTTGCTGACTTCTATCTAGTTTGTCCTCAGCAAAGTTACTGTTATTGTTTCCTCCCTGGCATCCTTCCGCTATCCTATAGTACCTGTTTAAACTCTTCATACTAATTCTTCGTACTAACTATGTTCTCTTCCTTTGCATAGAGCTCAACACATGGAACACTAAACATGTTGGTTTGCGAAGTTTGTTGTACAGGTTCACAAACAATGCATTTGTATTTCGTATCTGGTTCTGGGTCATCCTAAGAAACTACATAACTATCCTATGTTGTATTGTTCATGGGTGATTTCTATTCCCTGCTCTACAAGTTCAGGTACGATGCCATTATAATTTCTACCTGGTTCATTCTTAGCTATGACAGTAACTGCATCCTATTTTGGTAGTTCACCACAAATTCTGAGTCACCCAACCCACTTGGAGACTTGGGATCTCAGTGGGAAATGTGAAGGTTGCTTAAAGTTGGTCGGTAGGCGAAAGAGAATCCAAAAGTTTTTTCTGAGAGCCTCGTCCATTCTAGAACTGAAGTCTCGTAGTGACGGTCAGATCTAACCTCTTGTCTAGTCCAGGTTATGCAACTGCTTCCATATTTGCTGAAATGACCTGGCTAGTTCATATTTACTGAAATTCTAACCCACACACACACATTGTTTGGTTACTTGTTTCACGGAAGGCACACTTATTTAATGCTTTCTTGCTTCCTTGTCATGTTTTGTTTAATTAAACCATGGACCTGTAGTAAACTCCAGTTCAAATGGGTAGTTTGTTTGCCTTGTTTGTTTTTAGAATTCTTTGATAATGATGGTGGTTGTTTGTTTGATTGCCTTGTTTGTTGTATTAAATTGTTATTACTTAGTTTCAGACTACAATTGTTGCTATCGCCACCAAAGAGGGGGCTGCAAGATCATGTATTAAGGTGGTTTTCCACTGTAGCCGTCACACTCAAAGGAAGATGTTGTTGATAGATTGAGAAAGCAAACTAGGGACTCTGCTACCCATGGACACAATCTCGATTAGCAACTAAAATGCTGAATTTTCTTACCCTTCAGTTTGTTGATGATATTAATAATTTTAAGAAGTTTGCAGCTCATGTAATATCTAGGTAAATCACATAGTCCATGTAGGCATTTAGTTGACACTGTCCCCCCTGGTGGTAGGCGGTACCATAACTGGGCTGATTGGGCCTTGGTATTGGACCGTAATGTACTAAACCAACGATGATAGGCAAATGATGCTTGCTGACGTTCCATACACACCTTTTTCTATTGTTGCAATTGGCATGGGCCTTAGAAACGCTAAAACAGTAAAAGTCTGTAACTGTAATGGGAATCGCATGCAACAAGCTGAAAGGGACACCACGAATGGGCTCGATGAACAGTAAATGTATAGAATCATAGCAGGACGCAAAGCGGCAAAAGGCATGACATCCTTATGGGCCTTAACAGTAAAAGGCCCGAACAGTAATGGGCCTCACGTGAAAAAATGCAGAACAGTAAAATGGCCAGAACCGTAGCAGGCCACAATGCGGTAAAAAGCCTACATCCTTACGGGCCAGAACAGTGGAAGGCTTGAATAGTTGTAGGCCCGAACCGTGAATGTCCATAACAATAGCAGGCCAGAATAGTAGCGGACTTTCTCACATATGGGACGCTAGTGGGCGGCCCACGTCTAGCAGGCTCGAACAGTAAAAGGCCAGAACAGTAAGGACCTTCTCGCTATAGGGCCTATGGTGGGCGGCCGAGCACGAGCTTTATGAATAGTGTTGGGCCTAAAGCAGGCTTTAACAATGCTGGGCCTAAAGCAGGCTTTAATAGTGCTAGATCGACGTGGCGCAAGCCTCTAATGGTCCGCACACTGGTTGACCAAGTTGGTCCTTACGCATGCCGAAATAGTAAAAAGCCAGAACAGTAACGGACCTTCTCGCTAATGGGCCTATGGTGGGCAGCCAAGCACGAGATTTATGAATAGTGTTGGGCCTAAAGCAGGCTTTAACAATGTTGGGCCTAAAGCAGGCTTTAACTGTGCTAGATGACATGGTGCAAGCCTCTAATGGTCCGCACACTGGTTGACCAAGCTGGTCCTTACGTAGGACAAAACAATAACAGGCCAGAAAGTTAACAGGCCACAGATGGGCTGCGAAGTGACGGGACCCTTCAATCAGCGTGGGCCTCAGAGCAGGACATAAGAGTAACGGTCTTCTTCTTATTGGACTTGTCTAATGGGTTGGCCTACTTAATAGTTAGCAGGCCTTGGCTTCTACCACGGTTTTGTGACCATTAATGGCGGTAACCGGCCATTAACGGTGTTTGCCACGTGGCATTTTGCATGACGTCAGCAGCCAACGGGCTGGCGAAACCGATCTACCCCAACATTGTTTTCCGTGGTTGAAGGGTGTGATCCGCAATGGTCAGAAAAAACCGTGGTAGATTCTTTGGTGATAGGGCTTTTACCATAGAGGCCATCCGTCACGGAAGACTTTTCCACCACAAAAAACGGGCCTTCAACCACGAAAACCGTCTTTGTGAAAGCCAACTTTTATTGTAGTGATATACCCTAGAGGCAAATAATAAATAGGTTTATTATCATATCTCAAACTAATTCATAACAGTTTCATACTGTGCTATAACTGTATCAAGAGGAAACACTGATACAGGTGTGGTATGTAAAGAAACCAGGTCCCTAGTAGCCTCTATTAAAGTAGTTCATTGGGCAACCGATGATCAAGATTTCCTAATCATGGTGCATTTGTGCTAGTTGATGACGGAGTCATGTCATTATAGAATGATATGATGTACATTACCCACTTAATTATTGAAATGTGATATATTCGCATGGTTCATCATTGTAATAATTAGAAACAAAGTGACATTTTCCTTAGACTGTGAGATCATATTAATCACTATCTCTAGAGGATTGCTTTGATCTCACTAACCGTCATGTCCATAACTGGGTGACCATAAAAGTGTGCATTGGGTATTCCAAAGGACTAGTTGAGGCCTATGTATCGAGATCGGGATTTGTCCACCTACATGATGGGAAGATACACTGGTCCCACTCGGTGAATTGCATTCAGTAAGTTGCAGTGTATGACTAGGTCATGGGGATATAATATCACGATAACGAGGCAAGTAGACTTGTCGGTAACGAGATTAGTATAGTGATACTAAAAGATAAAATATCAGAAAAGTCATGTATCGAAGAGACAAAGGGAATAGGACACAAAATTTATGGTTCAAACACGACCGAGTCTCGTGGAATGCATGGGGTCAATATGGATATCCTGGTCCCGCTATTGTTCTTTGGTCGGAGAGAAATCTCGATCATGTCTATGACATTCCCGAACTGTAGGGTAACACACTTAAGGGTCTAATGATGTTTAAGATCTCTATGGAAGTGAAGGGGTCACCGATGCGAAAGAAGCGATCGGAAATATTTCAAGAAAATTATCGGAATAGTTCTGAAGAGGGTCCAAAGATGTTCGGAGGAGAAAACTGAATGGTGTTTCGGAGAAATGGCAATTTATAAATATGCATTTATATATTAATTATGAATTAATATATTAAATAAATATTTTAAATTATTATTTATTGCGGCAACTTCGTGCATTGGGCCGAATCCCAGGAGGGAGACAGCTTAAGAGGAAGCCACCCCAAAGGGAAGCAAATAGCCATAGCGGCTGGGCCCACATAGGGGCCCACACAGGCAGGGAGGCGGGCGCAGGCAGAGTACCGTGCGGGTGGCAGACATTAGCCACCGCCAATAGGCCACGCAAGGCCAGCCCACGTGGGTGGCAGGGCGTGTGCTGGCGCCGGGGGCACTGGTGGGCCGCACCAGGCCCACCCGGCCGACGGCCTTGCCCCGCCCAGGCTGTCGCCTTGCCAGGCAGACCGTGCGAGCAAGCGCGGGGGCAGGCCGGTCCACCCGGTCCACTGCCTCTCACGCCAGGCCACGGGCAGGCCGCACTGGGGGCCCACCCAGCAATGGCTGCAACCGGCTGGCTCTCCTCCTCTTTTGATTTTTCCTTTAGTCCCACATGGGGACTTAAGGCAAGGGAGTACCCGTTTTCCCCCTATACAATAAGACCTATATTGGAGGGAAAAAGACACAAAAATAAAAGGGAATTTCTTAACGCTATTTCCTAAGGGAATTTATCCCCTCTTTCTTAGTTGATTCTCGCAAGTGCAGTTCCACGAAAGGATCGCGCGCGTGGGAGTCAACACCACCAGCACACTGTCACGCTGCTCGATCCCAGTTCCATAGGATCTCCTTTTGCATCCCAGCTGGATCAAGGAGAATGGGAGTCGTCGCTATACATCGTATGTGTGTGTGTCCTCGGATAGCACCACCAATAGTGGGGCCAGGGTTGTCGTGCAAAGACCAGGAGGTGACATGCAAGGAGCTTTCACGACCTTGAGGTCGGCTATAATCGTCTACTTCATCCACATTCCCCACGGTATGTTAACTGCATTGTGATCTACAAGAGTATGTAATCATGACTCCTCTCGTCACTTCATTAACTAGTAGATAGATCATGGGCTTACGGTGCGTTCTAAATAGAAAAAATTGTGTTTCCCGCTATGAACCCCTTCACAAGGACCCCCTCATGGTCCTACCATTGTGCAAAGTGACAACTTTGCAAGGAAGAATAACCCTTCCAACATTCTTTGCAAACCTTATGATGGTCATGTCTATGCAAAATACATTGGCACTTCTTATACTCATGATTATCTTTGAACTATATGGGTACTAAAGACCCTTGTTGTTAACAAAAAGGGACACATTGCAAAATGGGTACCTAAAACCAAAGCTTGATTTTCTTGTAGGACCTTGCTTCTGGTGGAGCGGAATGGGTTCTCAATAGTGGAGCCACAAGTCATATGACAGGAATCAAGTCCATCATGTCAGAGATAAGGCCAAACTTTACTAATACTATGGTCTCCTACGGTGATAAACAAGCTCTTAGGTATTGGGTTTTGGCAAGGTGGTGGTAACCCCGTATGTATCCTTCGTTAACGTCATGCTTGTCAAAACTCTTGGCTAGAACCTCATTTCCATTCATGCTCTATCCCTCGTGGGTCTTTCATCTTTCTTTAATGAGCACTTCGTGGTCCTCATGTGGAGCAACACACTCATGGTGGCTTTTGTAGGGCACGTATAGCATTACTTGTATGTGGTGGATTTCTCCGAAAACACCACTACACATGTTATATGTCTCTATGCTAAAGCCGGCGTGGGCTGGTTGTGCCATTGCTGCTTGGCCCATGTAAACATGAGGTCTTTGCAAAGTTTCTACACGAGGGGCCACAAACTTGGACTAAAAGACATTTCTTTTGCCAAAGATCGTGTGTGCAGGGCTTGTATTGAAGGAAAGATGCATGAGACACCCCACAAGGTTCTCAATCAAATTACCATGGAATGTTGCTTGGAGATTCTTCACATGGATCATTTTGGGCCATGATAGCCTTGGAGGGAAGAACTATTGTTTGGTGATTGTGGATGACTTTTCAAGATACACTTGGTTTTATTTCTTCAGGTTCAAGAGTGATACTCAACGAACCATCATCAACTTTTCCAATCATGTTCAATAGAAACTCAATTCAACAATCTTGTCCATCTATAGTAACAATGGCACCGAGTTCAAGAACTATACTTTGGATGAGTTCCTTAGTGTTGAGGGGATCAAGCACCAATACTCCACTCCTTATACCCCTCAACAAAATGGTGTTATTGAGAGGAAGAACCGTACTTTAATGTTTGTGGATCAGACCATGTTGGCAGAATTCAAGTCACCATATAACTTTTGGGCCAATGCCATATGCACCGCTTGCCATGCAATCAACCGGCTATACCTTTGCAAGCACAAGAACAAGACTCCATATGAACTCCTCACCTGACACAAGCCCAATGTTAGCTATTTCCGGGTTTTTCGTTGTAGAGGCTTCATACTCAAGAAGGGTGTTTATTTGTCCAAGTTTGAGTCAAAGGCACAAGAGGGTATCTTCGTTGGGTACTCCAATCAATCCCATGCTTATAGAGTCTACAACAAAGCCAATGGAAGAGTTGAAGAATCGAGCAATGTAAGGTTTGATGAAGAACATGAGTCCCTCGTGAGGCAAGATGGTGTTCGTGATCATAGTGAGGAAATTCCTCCTCAAGCCATAAGAATAATGGGTGTGGGATTCTTCTGCCCCATTGAGGAACCCCTTGTGGCTGAAGGAGGAGGACCATGCTACACTCAAGTGGATCCCTCACTCTCACAAGTTCATATTTTCCCTCAAGGACCCATTGTTGCACCTCAAGATCCTCCAAGCTCTTCCTAAGCTACTCATGTACATGACTCTAATTGTCCCGGTCAACGTCAAGCTCTTCAAGTTTTAACTCCTCAAGATAGTAGAACCTCTCAAGACAATGACCAAGGTCAAGCTATTGTTGATAAAGGTCAAGCGAAAGATGGTCAAGTCCAAGCCAATGGTGTGAAGGGAATATGCCCGAGAGGCAATAATAAAGTGGTTATTATATTATTCCATGTTTATGATAAATGTTTATTTTGCATGCTATCATTGTATTAATTGGAAACAGTAATACATGTGTGTTTAATAAACAAATAAATAGTTCCTATTTATGCTTCTCATATAAACTAGCTCATTGATTAACAAGATGATCAAGGTTTCCTAATCATGGAATTGGATGTTGTTAATAACGAGGTCACAATATTGGTGGAATGGTGTGATGAACATTCATCCGAATATAGCAATACGATCAAAGTCATTGTGTTTAAATTGCTATAACATCATACGAAGTAACTTTAGTCCTTAGACCATGAGATCGTGTCAATCACTAACACCGGAAGAGTAACTTGATAACATCAAACGTCGCACCTTAATAGGGTGACAATAAAGGTGGGTTAAGATACTCCGAAAGTGTTATGTAGAGGCTCATGGATCAAGAGTGGGATTTGTCCGTCCCGATGATGGAGATATATACTCTGGTCCCTCTTAGTGATATCACATTGATGTAGCTTGCAAGCAAGTGATAAGAGCACTAGAATGTTATATGATGGGAACAAGAAAAGAGTACTTGTCAATAACGAGATCAAACTAGGTATGGGGATACCGATGATACAATCTCGGACATGTAATATATCATGAGACAAAAGGATTTAGTTACAAACTATAAAGGTTCTCACGATCACTATAATCATCGTTAAATGTGTAGGATTTAGTACGGAGCTCTAGGTCCCACTATTGATTATTGATCAGGCAGGGGTCTCGATCATTTCTACATTATTCATGAACCGTAGGGTGACACACTTAAGGGATACTGACACCATTTAGGAGCAAATATGTTTCAGATAAATATTATGAAAGTGCTGGAACCATTTTGATGGACACCAGAATTGTTTTGGGTGAAATTGCTGAAACTGGTTTTGCATGTGATATTGAAATGTTGCAGGGATTTTATGCAAAAGTTTGTTAATTAAAGTAATTAACAAAATTCTGAATAAAATAAATAAAAGAGTTTAATTAAATGAGAGTTGCATAAATTTTGGTGGAAAATTATGCATGTGAGTGGAAGTGTGAGTGGAGGGGTGTTTATGTGAGTGGGAGGTCCACCCACATGAATGATGGAAGAGGTGGGGGCACCTCCATGGCCATCGTCCATGGGAGGGGGCTGCCCCCCTCTCCCTATAAAATTTCCCCTTGTCCTCCTCTCACTACACACCTCCTCGTGAAGGATCTCTCTCCCCCTCTAGATTATTCCCCATGGCCTCGGATTAGCGAGGTACATGTTCCCAGTGGCTTTTATCTTAAAGGATTTGTTGCTTCCGCTGCATCGGTGGAGCAAGGACGCGAAGGTTGTCAGAGGACCGAACATGTGTGCGATCACGGATGCGTCGCTGAGTTGCGGTGCTGGACTTCCTCATGATCTTGAGATCGGCAAGCGAACGACTACCTCATCCATGAGTCCAACCTCATAACGCTTTGTCGCTCTTCAAGGGTATGTTCTTTATGGATGTATATCCACCCGTTGATTGTATCTAGGTAGATAGATCTTGGTGCTTAGTTGTTCACTTCGTAGGAAAAAAAATTTCTATGATGTGAACCCAACTGTGGTATCAGAGCCTGATCTATGCGTAGATGCTTTGCACGGGTAGAACACATATGAGTATGTGGGTGTTGATGATCATGTTATTGCATATTCTATGTATTTTGGATATTGGTGGCATAGTGGGATGACGCATCCTGGACTAACTTTACATGTCCTCGCACATGAGATCTGTTCCACGCTTGACATGCAACTAGTTTTGCATAAGTGGCTAGCGGGTGTCTGTCTCTCCTACTATAGTCAATATCCAATTTACAATGAGTTTATAATAATTTTATTATCATTGTTGTGGTTCCATGTTTGTAGGTATGAATGGTTCTATCTTTGAAATCCCTAAGCCACGTAAAACTTGCAATTGATAAATTAGAGGCGTCTAGTTTAGTTGTTGTTGGGCAAGTGTCATGATATAGTGATGTTATAATTTGTAGTATGGATTGATACTCTTAGAAATTATAACATATCAAAGTGTAAGTTCCATAGACCTTGGCCTTACACATATGGGAATGATGAAGATCATACCACAATGCACAAGATAGTGATCAAGTGCAAGAACCATATCATATCACTTTTTGCATGTGATGTTTGCTTGCATCTTATATTGCTTGTTTGGCGGTTTAGTGGCATTATAAGATGATCCCTAATTTAAATATCAAGATAATAATGTGTTCTTCCTTAAGTATACACTGTTAAGAAAGTTCGTCCTTTCGAGACACCACATGATGATTGGGTGTGATGGACTCTATGTTCGCATACAACGGGTGTAAGATAGTTTTATACACGCGAATACTAAGGTTCTTACTTGGCGAGCCTAGCATGTATAGACATGGCCTCGAAACACGGACCGAAAAGTAAAGCATGAGTCATATAATTGATATGATGCCCATATGGATAATCTCCTTTGAAGCTACACCAACTCACGTGATGATCGGACTTGGTGTAGTGGATCTGGTTCATGTAATAACCAAAACAACTCGAGGGATGTTGGTTTTGAGTGGGATTTCATGTAGTAATGATTAAAGTTGAACTCAATTTATCATAAATTAAATAAAAGTGAATTTGCATAATTTGTTGTAGTCATTGGCATCCGTTTACTACCTGATGCTTAGTTATGATTGAGATAACAGAATTATAGAATTCTGGATATTTACTTTATGAACTAGTATCGTGTTATTTTTGAGTGTCAATCTAAAGCTTAAAAGTCATATTGCAAACTTTCAGCAAACTCCATTTACTCCATGAAGTTTAATAAGTATCTAAAGTATCATGTTTGCCTCCATTACAACAAGAGTAACAATTCTAGTGTTAGTATCTAAAGTATCATGTTTGCCTCCATCATTCTTGATATTCAAAAGTTGTTTTAATATCAAGGTTAACTAGGAGCTAAAAGAATTTTTCAGAAACCGTCATGTGTGGAAGATATTGTGATATCTGAAACAATGATTATGGTTGCAATATGATAGAGTATAATTTGGTAAAATACATGTTCTCATATTGTATGAGAATTTGTGAAGGTTGGAGATGTTAGGCGTCCTAATCTCCCAAAAAGGTTTTGGGAACTGACATTATACTCGCGATTCGCCCTTATAGGATATAGTAGCTTGATCATGAAAGTTTTCATGATAAGGATGAATATAAGATGTAGGTAAAATGTTTACTACACTAAAACATTACAAAATAATGGATTTTGAAAGAACGCCAAACATTTGATGATGGTGATCCACATCAAAGTGCAAGTCCAAAGGTATTAGTATTGACTATACACGCTTTGGACTATGTGTCATATGTATGGCGCCAGTATTGATGTTGATAGATTCTTTTAAAAATAAAAGGAAATGCTGAAAGAGAATCTATAAAATATTGGCAGAAAAGAGAAAGGTTGGAAATGTCTAGCTTAGGTATATAGAAGATATACATGTTATGGTTGTATTCTTTGCTTGTTAAACAATGTGGTTCTTAGGTATTGGATACCGAATTTCTTGGTGTAAAATGTCATACAGAATAACACAATTCATGAACCACAATGGCCTAAGTAACTAGCAAAGGAATATGTGATGATGTTCATCCAAAACAAATAAAATGTTATTGTGTTTCTCATTGATATCAAAGCTTGCCTTCAAGATTTGTTTTAATAATTGTCATTTTGTTCTGGTATTATGAGAACAATGGTTGTTAAAATAATTATTGTATTCCATAGAAGATGGATGTACTTTTACAAGTCTAGTTGGAGAAATCACGTCCATAAAAACTAATGCTAAAATGTCACAAGACAAATGATTGAAAGATCACTTACGAAGTGACATCGCCGTTTAAATTATATTGGAAAGAAAACATGAAGAAACTCCATGTTGATGGATTTTTGGAGTCTTTGATTTTGATCAATTGACACTTGTGAGACATTCCTGCAAATAATTGAAACTCCATTCACAGGCCAAAGAGGAACAGATGACTAACTTATTGGACTTTTTTATATTGATGTATATAGTCAATTATGTGTAGCCATGAGTGGTGGATCTTTCAACTTCATATACTTTCTCCGGGAATTTGAGTGAATATATGTGTATATTTACTTAATAAGGGAGAAGTATGAAACATTTGAAAAATGTTCTAAGACTTTCAAGAGGAAGTGAAAAATCATAGTAATGATAAAATAAAGAATTTATGATTGGATCATAAAGGAAGATATTTGAGTTAAAAGTTTAGCGAAACACCTAAGATTTAAGGAACCGTTCCATGGATTTGCATTTCCCAATAAACAATAGGAGTATGGAGTGGTCGAGAGATGAAATCAAACCTTGTTTGACATGTTAAGATCAAAGGTGTCATTTATAAAACTACCAATATGTTTTAAGGATTAAAGCTTTAGAGACTACCGCTTTTATACTGAAAAGAGCACCATCATGATCTGTTGAAATGGCACCATACAGGTTATGGTTCGGGATAAAACCCAAGTTGTTTTTTCTTAAATTTTGGTATGCTAGGAATAAGTAAAATGATTACAACCAAAGTAAGATAAGCACGTCTTTGTAGGTTATCCCAAAGAAATAATTGGGTGTTCCTCCATAACACCAAATACCAAAGAGTTTGTCGCTTAGAAATGTCAAATTTCTTGAGAAGGGATTTTTTGCGAAAAGTTAAGTGGGAGGACAATAGAACTTAGATAAGGTTATTGAACCTTAGATATATGTGCTAAGTAGCGTAGCACCAGAAAGTGTCCCGGAGGTGACCACAATTCTCATGGCACGCGTGATTACAAAGGTTGTGATCTTGGAGATTGGAGTTCCTAATTGAACCGTATGGGTCAGGTAACAATCAAATGGTGAGATTTGATAAACATGAACCAACTGCATGCAAAGAAGCAATTATGGGCCTAACTCCATAAAGTGACTAGAAGTCACAAAATCTGTGATAGTTTCTATACATGAGAAATCATGTTTTCGAACTTGGAAGACCCTCCAGAAAGGCATGAAGCCTATCGATCATATTTGGATCTATAAAGAAATAGACATGGATGTTTGACATCTATGAAATAGTCGACATGTCGGAAAAAAGTTTACGACAATGTTCAAGGAGTTGACTACGACAAAGATTTGATCTTTCATAGCGATATTTTTTCTTGAATAATTAATGTAGAAACCACTACATATAATTTGGTATATGGTAGTTGAACAAACAAAAAAAGTTCTTCTAATAGAATGGTTACCTAGGACGTGTACAATACATGGTCCGAAGGGTTTTGTTAATTCAAAGGATGCTAAAAGGGCATGCAAACTTCAATGGTTGAAGTATGCATAGCGGAGTTGGAATCTTCACGGTGATGAAACTGTTAAAAGGTTTAATTTCATCGGAGATGATGAAGATACTTGCATTTGTAAGAAATTAAGTGGGAGCGCTGAGACATATTTCTAATACATTATGTAGAGGACATATTGTTGATTGGAAATAATGTATCTTTTATTGACACGGGTTAAGAATTTCATTAAAATTAGATTTCGATGAAAGACTTGGGCAAAACTGGAATATTAGGCATCAATGTCTATATGGATAGATTGAGGTGCTAATATGGTTGTGCTAGACGTACATATATGAGATATTTAATGAGTTCAATATGGAAACAACAAGAAAGGTTCTTGCTGCATGGAAAGGGTTGAATCAAGATTCAAGTGTATCGACACTTGGTAAGTGAAATGAGATTCAAGTGTTTTGACACTTGGTGAGTGAAATCACATGAATATTTTGATCAACAATGCATACCGTGATATGTACATATCTAGATATGTCATATGCTCTAAATGTTATGTGCATATACGAGAATGATTCATAAGATGATCATTGGATGATAATAGAGATATTCTTATGAGCTTTGGAAGAACTAAGAATATGTTATGTATAAGTGACAAATAGTTACAAATAGTTCATTGTAAAGTGTTACATTGATACTAGTTTTGTCACAAGATACAAATTAAATTTATCTCAATTTAAACTATGGGTGGCACAATGTAATGAAAAGGAGGTTCCATGATGGATTTGGATGCGTCCAAAGTTAAGACATTGTGACGGATACTACAACAAAAAGGCTAAGTATATGACTACTATAGTAGCAGCAAAGGAGGGCATTGTGTTAAGTAGTTTGTTATCAAATTAGGTGTGGTTCATAGTGGGCTAGTACTTTGAAGCTATATTGCATGACAATAATATCAACCTGTTTTAACCCAAAGGAACTAAAGGTCTCACCAAAGGACTAAATTTATACAATTTCATCTCATTTGAGAATGAGTGATGCGTAGAGACGCAAAGACATGAAAATACACATAGACATGCAATTTTTAGATCCAGAGATTATGTTTACCACTAGCAAACATGTATATACAACACCAGAAAGCCATAGGTGTTGAATGCGCAAGTTTAGAAACTAGATTATTGACTCTAGTGCAAGTGGGAGACTGAAAGGAATATGCCCGAGAGGCAATAATAAAGTGGTTATTATCTTATTTCATGTTTATGATAAATGTTTATTTTGCATGCTATAATTGTATTAATTGGAAACGTTAATACATGTGTGTTTAATAAACAAATAAACAGTTCCTAGTTATGCCTCTCATATAAACTAGCCCGTTGATAGCAAGATGATCAAGGTTTCCTGATCATGGACATTGGATGTTGTTAATGACGAGGTCACAACATTGGTGGAATGGTGTGATGAACATTCATCTAAGTATAGCAATACAAAGTCATTGTGTTTAAATTTATATAACATCATACGAAGTAACTTTAGTCCTTAGACCAGGATATCATGTCAACCACTAACACCGGAAGAGTAACTTGATAACATCAAACGTCATACCGTAACAGGGTGACAATAAAGGTAGGTTCAGATACTCCGAAAGTGTTATGTAGTGTCTCATGGATCAAGAGTGGGATTTTCCATCGCGATGATAGAGAGATGTACTCTAGGCCCTCTCAGTGATATCACATTGATGTAGCTTGCAAACAAGTGATAAGATCACTAGAATGTTATATCACGGGAGCAAGAAAAGAGTACTTGTCGGTAACAAGATCAAACTAGGTATGGGGATACCTATGATCAAATCTCGAACATGTAATATATCACGAGACAAAAGGATTTAGTTACAAACATTAAAGGTTCTCATGATCACTAGAGTCATCATTGAATGTGTAGGATTCAATATGGATCTCTAGGTCCCGCTTCTGATTATTGATCGAAGAGGGGTCTCGATCATGTCTACATTGTTTGTGAACCATAGGGTGACACACTTAAGGGATACTGCCACCATTTAGGAGCAAATATGTTTTAGATAAGGATTATGGAAGCGCTGGAATCATTTCGATGGACACCGCAATTGTTTCGGGTGAAATTGTTGAAACTGGTTCTGCATGTGATATTGAAATGTTGCAAGGGGTTTTATGTGAATGTTTTTTAATTAAATTAATTAACAAAATTCTGAATAAAATAAATAAAATAGTTTTATTAAATGAGAGCTGCATTAATTTTGGTGGAAAATCAATGCATGTGAGAGGAAGTGTGAGTGGAGGAGTGCTTATGTGATTGGGAGCTCCACCCACATGAATGATGTAAGAGGTAGAGGCACGTCCATGGCCGCTGGCCATGGGAGGGGGCTGCCCCCTCTCCCTATAAAAGGCCCCTCCTCCTCTCACTACACACCTCCTCGTGAAGGATCTCTCTCCCCTATAGATTATTCCCCATGGCCTCGGATTAGCGAGGTACATGTTCCTGGTGGCTTTATATGAAAGGAGTTACTGCTTCCACTACATCGCTGGAGCAAGAACGCGGAGGTTGTTGGAGGACCCGACGTGTGTGCGATCACAAATGCGCTGTTGAGTTGCGGTGCTGGACTTCCTCATGATCTTGAGATTGGCAAGCAAACGACTACATCATCCATGCGTCCAACCTCGTAACGCTTTGTCGCTCTTCAAGGGTGTGTTCTCTATGGATGTATATCCACTCGTTGATTGTATCTATGTAGATAGATCTTGGTGCTTAGTTGTTCACTTCCTAGGAATTTTTTGTTTTCTATGCTGCGAACCCAACATGATGGTCAAGGCCAAACTAATGCCTCTCCAATTATTAACGATGATGCTCCAATGGTTGATATTAATGAAGATAGTGATCGAGTTCATGCTTATAGTCAAGGCGGAGATTCAAATGGTGGTGATGACCAAGTGGTAGCTCAAAAATCTCGTCTTGAGACCCAAGCCCGTCATCAAGCATATCGTCTCACCAAGCTCATCAAAGATGGACATGTCCTTGATATGTTTATGGAGATTTCAATAGGGGTTCTACTACTAGGATGTAATCAACTTCCTTTAGCTCTCATCATGCTTTTATCTCTCATGTTGAACCCCAAAATGTCTTCGAAGCACTTGAAGATGATGATTGGCTTGATGCTATGAATGAATAACTTCACAACTTAAAGAGGAACAAGGTGTGGACATTAGTGAAGAGGCCAAAAGATTGTCAAAATGTCATCAGGACCAAGTGGATATTCAATAACAAGCATGATGCCATTAGGATACTAGTTCACAAAAAGGCAAGGTTGGTGCCCCATACTCTCAAGTTTAGGGCGTTGACTATAGTGAAACTTATGCCCCCCATTGCTCGTCTAGAATCTATTCGCATGCTTCTTGCTTATGCTACTCATCATAATTTTAAATTGCAACAAATGGATGTTAAGAGTGCTTTCCTTAATGGCCCTTTAAAGTAATTGGTTTATGTCAAGCAACCTCCAGGTTTTGAGGATCCTCTCTTCCTGGACCATGTCTACAAGCTTGATAAGGCACTCTATGTCCTCAAAAAGCCCCACGTGTGTGGTATGAGTGCCTTAGAGAGCTCTTCTTAGACCTTGGTTTTGAAGTAGGGCTAATTGACCCCACTCTTTTTACTAAGAGAGTTGGAGGGAACTTATTCATTTTCCAAATTTATGTTGATGACATTATTTTTGGATCTATTAACAAAGCTTTTAATGAGGATTTTGTCAAGCTCATGACCGACCGCTTCAAGATGTCTATGATGGGGGAGTTGGAATTATTTCTTGGCTTTGAAGTCAAGAAATTTAGGAAAGTGATCTTCATAAACCAAGCCAAGTACATTCAAGATATTCTCAAGAAGTTCAACTTAGAACAATTGAAAGGTGCCAAGACCCCTATGCCCACAAAGGTTAATCTTGATCTCGACTCCAAGGGTAAGGATGTGGATCAAAAGCTCTACCGTTCTATGATTGGTTCTTTTCTTTATCTTTGTGCATCCCGACCGGATATCATGTTGAGCGTGGGTATGTGTGAAAGATTCCAAGCCGCACCAAAATAAATCCACATGGTGGTGGTCAAGCGAATCTTTCGATATTTGGTTCATACCCCAAACTTTGGGTTATGGTACCCCAAGGTAGCCAAGTTTGACCTCATTGGGTACACAAATTCGGATTGGGCAGGAGACAAAGTGGAAAGGAAGTCAACCAACAGAGATTTCCAATTCCTTGGAAGATCTTTGGTATGTTGGTCGTCAAACAAGCAAAACTACGTATCCATGTCCATCGCCGAAGCCGAATACATATCCACCACAAGTTGTTGTGCTCAATTCCTATGGATGAACCAAACTTTGAAGGATCTCGGTCTATCTTTTGTCAAGGTGCCCTTTCTTTGTGACAATGAGAGTGCCATTGCCATTTCTCACAACCTGGTGCAACACAACAAGACTAAGCATATTGAGATTCATCATCATTTCATCTGGGATCATGTTGCAAGAGGGGATATTTCTTGGAGTGTTCCCACCAAGGCCAATCTATCAGATCGATTCACAAAGCCACTTGATGAAGCAAGGTTCTGAGAGTTAAGGCATGAACTAAATATAATAGATTCAAGCAATGTGGTTTGAGTAGCTTGCACACCTACTCGTGTCTCAAAGGATATCTTCGTTTGGGTGTAGGCATGGATTTAGGGGAGTGTAGTTCATCATATGAACCAACACTACCCCTATGATGCGCACATTAACGTATTAATTCTCAATGGTCTCTCAAGGATACAAAATGAGCTTCAGTGATGAGTTTTGGTAATGAACCCAAGATATATCTTTGCGGTTTCAAGCCAAGTTTACTCATATATGGTTGCCTCGGCCACTGACCATTTTGTGTTGATTTCTTTTGGTTTTCTTCTTGTTTTGTTTTGGTGTTTATCTCCTTTTTGGGTGTTCTTTTGGTTCTTCACATGTCCCTTTTATATGTCATAAGCCTTTCTTCTATCCTTTAACCACCTCTGCCTTATGCACAAGTTAATTCTTGCCTAAATTCGAACCTGGAATTTTTTTGTTTGGCGGCACCAGAAGTTCTAGCGGTGCACCAGTACTACTAGTCCTGGGATGAGTTCTTTGGAACTTCTCCCCGGAACGGTACTATCGACCGTGCCTGGAACTCCCGCATGCACAAAAGTTCTGACTTCTGACCAGTACTTCCGGCAGGGATCTCGGGCCTTAAGTATCAGGCCCAGGAGGAAAACGGGAACTTTTTCCCTTTTTCCTCCCTGACCTGCTCCTTCAGGAACCCAGCCGTCGGAGGAAGTTGCTCCGTTGAGGCTCCACCGCCCCCTCTGACTCCGGCCTTCTCCGCAAGATATGCTCCATGGGATCCTTCCCTACCTCGATCTTCCACCATAGACCCCGGTAGTTTCCCATAACTCCCTCTATTAATGGAGATCTTGCTCATTCATTGGCTTGAGAAAGGGCACATCATGTCTAGGCATGTTCTTTGGTTACAACTTCATAAGGAGATCTTGGTAGCACTAGGGTGACCACGCAGGTGTAGATTGTTCTCATACATTGGTCAATTTTGATCTTGTTCTCTCAAAATCCGGTGAACTGCCTAGGTCATGCCCTCATCGGAACTTTCAATGGGCACGACCGGTACTTCCGACTGCCTAATTTGGTCGGTAATTGCGGCCGTTCACCGGAACTTCCGGTGAACAGGATTTTATATTGTCTTGTGTATCTTTTCAATCTCTCCCTTTGTTTTCTTATCAGACTTGTGCACTTACCCCCTACTCCTTACCTTCCTATATGCTTTATTCTCAGGGCAAGGTGGTTCCAGTGGTGGAACCAAGCACTCTCGTGCCTATGTAGCCAAGTCTCCCAATCCTCAGGCTGTCTCAGGTCCTACTCCAGAGATTGAAGATGAAGACCTTGATATTGTCTGTCCCTCCACTCAGACAGCCCATCAGAAAGCAGCAATAGCTCATAGTGCAGTGAAGGACGAAGGGAAGAAACCTACTACCTCCAAGAAGAAAGACACCAAGGGCCCCATAGCCAACAATAAAAAGATTTCCAAGTGGTCTCAGGAAGCTTACTAAGATTTTCACCGCAAAGACCCCTATCTTGTTTAGCATGACCATCGCACTAGTGATCCCTTCTTTTACAATGCTCGACAAGAGGAGATCTATCTTGAAGTGTATGTTCCCTTGAGGAATGAGGTTACCCCTCATAAGTATATCAATGTAGATCACATGGAGAGGAATATTGCTTACCTTGGTGAAGCCCTTGACATGTGCATGAGGTTTAGGCTACTCGGGATTATGCAGCATCATCAGAACTTTGATGGGAGGGCCATTGCTTAGTTATACTCCACTCTTCACATGGATTATGACCCCGTGGATGTAACCTTGAAGTGGATGACTCATAACTAGCTATTAACTGCCAAGTGGTCTGAGTTTGTGGATCTTCTTGGGTATCCTATTCAAGCATGCGCTAGGGCCAATGGGTGGAGATGCCATGGGGACAAGGCCTCAAGTGTTAAAGTTTTGGAGCCTCTCTATATTGAATGTTGGGGCGTCAATGGTCAAAGCTCTCACCTTCTTCCCATCCATGACATCATGCTCCGTGTGTATTAAAACAATATTGCACCAAAGGCAAGTAACTTTGATCAGATCCATGCTTTCTAGATTGACCTCATGCTGCAAACTTACTTCACAAGGATTCCATTGAGAGGCTTGATGTGATAAACTACATATATAATGAGATTTGGCTTGCTATGATTGAGAAGTGGTCTTGCCCCTATGCTCCCTAAATTCAGACTCTCATCAATGCCAAGTGGCTTCAAGTCACACACTCTTGCTTCCCCGAGGATAGCTTGACCATCCATGAAGATAAACACCGTTTTGTGCAAAAGCATGTGAAGCCTAGGAACCAAGTGGAAAAGGAGGTTGCTATTTGGAGGGCTGAGAAAGAGAAGGCTAAGGAGGCAGGCCAGGTTGTATCTAGTTATGATGATCATGAGGCGTATGTTCCACCACCCAAGCTAGAGAGGCCAAGACCTTGATGAGGAAGCTCAAGAAAGGTCATTGATCTATCTAAGTGTTTTGGTGTTGATGACAACTCCACTCGTGTTTTAATCGTGTGCCTAAGTTGCAGGTTTTATTCATGTGCACGTTGTTGTTGGTGGACTCATATCTTGAAGACTCATGAAGACGATGCCTCTTGTTTTGCCTTTCTCTTTACTTTGTTGTTATAGGAGGCCATACTATCAAGAGGGGGTCCACCTCGGAAGGATGTGGGGAATCTTGCACAAACCATATTTGCACCTCCAGAGCCTTCCCATTTTTCTGTGAGAGAGCGATCTTTCGGAGGTTTTGAGTTGTTTTTGATTCTGACCGAGAGTACGGGTGGTTCACTGGTAGTTCCACCCACAAGGCTTCGCGGGGTGGCATTTGCAGTAGTATCGGCACAAGTACCTACCAAGTTCCGATGCCCCGGGGATGCTTACAGTTGGTTCTCTATCCTAGGTGTGTCTATTTACCGGAACTTGGGTCAGAAGTTGACCGGTAGTACCAGTCGGAAGTTCCAATTTTCTCTGAACAGAACTTCTGATCGGTACTTCCTTTTTGTCACTTCCTAGGCCTTGTGCCTATGCTAACTGTATGGTAGTTTCGACGAGCATCGGTAGATCTAGTCAGAGGTTTCACGACCTAGAACTTCTAGGCATAGCTCCGATTTCCGGTGTGGCTCATCTCAGCTCATTACATTCTCTGTTTTGAGAAGTGCTATTTAGCAGAACTCGATCGGAAGTTGGGCTGGTAATACCGGTCAGAAGTTCCACTCGCACTCAGTCGGAACTTCCGTCCTATACTCTAAGGCAGTTCCTACAACTTTCGAGCCATTGGAATGTGCCTGACCGAAAGTTTTGATTCACCGCCGGTAGTACCGGTGGTGTCGCAGAACCAGAAAATGACTCGATTTGAAGGGTCCTATTTAAGGACCCCTTCTTCCTCCTCCCCACCTAACTCTTCAATATTCTTTCTCCTCCATTAATTCCAGAGTTCTTTCTTGCTACATCTCTCTCCCTACCCATCCAAAGCTCATGATGTTTTGAGGACTGAGAGAGACCTAGATCCACACTTACACCAAATAAAATTTGATTCCCCCACCCATCCTTTGTGGATCTTGTTACTCTTGGTTTCTTGGAACCCTAGATAGTGTAGGACATCCTCGAAGCTCGGGCGTGTGTTGTGAAGCTTCGTGGAGTCATTGAGGGCACACCAATTGAGTTGTGGGGATAGCTCTTGACCTTGTTGTAAAGGTTTAGGTTGGCGCCTTCAAGGTCACCGGTTAGTGGAACATGAGCTCGCCTTTGTGGTGAGTTCACCGGAGAAGAAGGTGAGGCCTTTGTGGCGCTTGGGTGACCTAGTGTGGCCCCAACACCTCTCCAACATAGACGTAGATTCCTTGGAAGTGAACTACGGGAATTACATCTCCGTGTCTCCTTGCCAGTTTACCCGCTCCTCTCGTTTACTACTTGTCCTTACCACTTTGCTACTTGTTGTTGTTCTCTACATATAGGATTGTCCACCTAGTTGCATCTCTAGAGAACTTACTTTTGTGCAAAGCCTAAATTTGAAGAAAAAAGGTAAAAAATGGTAGTATCCTATTCACCCCCATCTAGTCGACCTAAGTTGGTCCTTTCAATAGTTATTTAAGATAGTAAATATTTGATGGATGAAGTTGGACAAATATTAATCATTGAAATCTATCAAGATAGATCGATACGTTTAATAAACATTATAGTCAAAATATTTCCTGGATTTGATTTTGAAGTTGTTCAGAATGTCCTAGATGAGATTCTGAAGAAGTTCAGAATGGAACAAGCTAAGAAAGAAGTTCTTACTTGTACAACTAGGTGGAGCATTGAGTTAATCTCAATATGAACGAAAATGGTTAAAAGAAAGAAAAGAGATGCGTTGCATCTCCTGTGCCTCGGCCATAGGTTCTTCCATATAACCATATTGTATACTCGACGTAATGTGACCCATGTTTTGGTTAGAAGGACAAATTTCTTAGTTGTAAGAACATGTTTTCTAAGTGATTCCAAGTAATCGTGGAACCAGAGTTAAGTTTATCCTTAAGCCGAAAGAAGCATGGTTAGGCATCGAAGTTGCATGTTATGCACTGTCGATTAAATCTACATTGATATAGAAGTATGTGTCTACTCCTAAAGTAGCAAGTATAATTGTTACGGCTAGGGAAGTTTGACCTTCACACTACAAAAATACCCCCCATACCTGGCAGATTTTTGGGGCAGCATAAGCAAAAAGAACCGTCAAAAGTTAGTTACGCGGCAGATGGGCTTTGTCGTGGCGGCCACTTAGACGTCCTGGCACACACGATACCGATGGATTTGGGTGCCGTGGTAGGTGGAACGCAAGAGTGGCGCTATTACATGACGCGCTTGGGCAACGGTGTCATTACCCTTGTGTGTTGTCCATCGTAGGTGTCGTTAGATCTAGGCGAATGGTTAAACACATCCATTGACTGGTGCCAGCGTATTACGACTCGATCAGCTAGTACAGCTGACTAGTTGGACCCATCGAATGAATGTACGCACAGTACTGGGTCTCTGTGACTTATGGGCTTAGAAGCAAGCAAGGCCCAAAGTGCTAGCTCACTTTTTGAAGGGACCATAAAGCAAACCCTATCCCTCCCAGTGGTTTCCTATATAATACAGGAACACTAGTGCTCTAACGAGATGCCACCGTACTCCCTCTCTCCACTCCAAAACCCTAGATCCCATCTCCATCGCTCACCAGTCTCCACTAGTGTTTAGTACTAACTCCAGATACCATCTCTCCAAGCTAGTGTGTGCAATATTAATCCCAAAGATTCCAAGTAGAAGCCTCTATGAGGAGGCCAACCGCCTGGCCGCCGGATCCGCTACGAGCAGGCCGGCTCCACTGTGTGGAGGCCATCCGCCTGGCCCGGCCACCGGATCCGCTACATGGAGGCCATCCGCCTGGCCCGGCCGCCGGATGTGCTACGAGATGGACATCTGCCTGGCATGATAGCCGGATCTGCTGCGAGGAGGCCATCCTCCTGGCCTGGTCACCGGATCCACTGTGTGGAGGTCGTCCTCTTGGCCCGACCGCGGGATCCGCTGCGAGGAAGCCATCCTCCTAGCCTAGCCGCAGGATCCGCTGCGAGTAGGCCATCAGTCTGGCTCGGTCGCAAGATCCATTGCGAGTAGGCAGGCCGCGAGATCCGTTGTGGATAGGCTGGCTGCGGGATCTGCTGTGCGTAGGCAGGCCGCAGTAGACAGGCTGTGGGATCCGCTGCGAATAGGCAGGCCACAGGATCCGCTACGAGTAGTTAGGTTATTTGTAAAACAATAATCTAGTAACTCCGATTTGCTCAAGGACTACAAAAAATGGAGTTTTTTATTAACAATCTCCTTTTTTGTATTTTCTTTGAGCAAATGGAATTTTATATCTTAAATGTAATGTATGTAAATGGAATTTTATATCTTAAATTATCATTTATAAATATATGTGTTTGATAAAAAGTGATTCTTAACGATGATTATCATTAACTTTTGTGTTGGTTAGGTATTGTTAACTGCTTACTTTGATTAATGATATTGTAATTAATTATCTAGATCGGTGATGATGTACAAACCACAACATTCGCAATATGTGGCACGGCACTATAGTTCCACTTTCTTCCATAAAGTAACAAGGAGCATCCTTTGTCACGTCGTGGAAGCGCTAGTTCGCAGGATCATATTGTGTCGAGACAAAAAATCTGCCGCTGTTGCACAATCCAAGCAGTTATCCCTGGTGGCTTTGTTTGCCGCGTGAGTGTGGCGACTAGGGTTGTGTCTCGGCGTCTATAAGCGCCAGGGCCCGAGGTCCGTGTTGTAGTGTCATCTGAGTATGTTTCTATTATACATGACTATAGTCAAAGTTCACTTAATTAAAAAACTATCGTTGTAAACACAAGGAAACAAAAGTCTCACTCTACCGCCAAACATATACTTCGAAAAATTATGCGATAATAGGATAATGCCAAATGAGGTAACATTAAATGATTTGCAAAGAAAATACGGACCTGCAAGATACAGATCATTGACAGAATGTTTTTCATAAGCAACCATGATCAATAGCACACTATGTTATAGGTGTTTATGATTAGTAACAAATGTAACTAGATTTTTTGTACTCTAGTGCAAGTGGGAGATTGAAAGAGATATGCCCTAGAGGCAAATAATAAAGAATGTTTATTATCATATCTCACTAGTTCATAATAGTTTTATACCATGCTATAATTGTGTCAATCAGAAACATTGATGCATGTGTGCTATGTAAACAAACCAATGTCCCTGGTGAGTCTATTCAACTAGTTCATTATGCAACTAATGATCAAGGTTTCCTGATCAGGGAGCGTTTATACCAATTGACAATAAGGTCATATCATTAGTGAATGATTTGATGGATATGTACCCAATATAAGTATTACGACATGACCAAGTCACAAATTTCATCGTTGCAGCAATTAGAAACGAAGTATCCTATTTCTTAGATTGTGAGATCATATCTAGTCACTATCACCCGAGGATGTCTTGACTGCATCAACTGTCACACCGTAATAGGATGATAATAAAGGTGTTGAGGTGTATGTATGAAGATCGGGATTTATTCTCCTGCATGACGGGAAGATACACTAGGCCTACTCGGTGAGATTGCATCCGTAATGTTGCGCAACATATGACTAGGTCATGGGGATGGAATATCATGGGAACAAGTAAAGCAAAACTTGTCGGTAACAAGATTGAACAAGGTATGATGATACAAATGACCAAATCTTGGACAAGTCAAGTATCAAAGAAACAAAGGAATTGAACTCAATGTTTATGGTTCAAAAGACATTAATATCGTGGAAGGCACAGGGGTCATTATGGGTATCTAGATCTGGCTGATGATCATTGATCAGAGAAGCGTCTCGATCATGTCTGTGTTCCTGAACCGTAGGTTAACACACTTAAGGGTTCGATGATGCTCGGAGATCGTTTTGGTTACATCGGAATCACCAAAGGAGAGAGAAGGGAAAACCATAGGGGTTCTGAAAAAGTCCGAAGGATGTCCGGAGTGGTCCAAAAAGAGTTCCAGAGCCACGTGAATTATATAATATATAAATATATTAATTAATGGAATTAATATTATTTATATATATTCAAATATTAAAATTTGGGATTTGAGGGACATCCCACCTTATTGGGCCCTCTCGGAGGGAAGGACCCATGAGAGAGGCTGCCGCCCTAAGAAGGAGGAGCAGGTGGGCTTCAGGGCGTGCGTGGGGATCATGGCCACCACCGCCGGCCACCCCCTCTCCCTACTCCCTCTTTTAGTCGCACATGGGGGGTCTGGGGAAGAGCACACCCCCTTCCCCATATATAAAGGGAGACACATGGAGGAATTAAATATATCAATTAATTCAAGATCTAAGGCTTTCCCTTCCACACACTCTCTCTATTTCTCTCCCCTCTCTTGCAACGACGGCCCCAAGTAAGGGTTGCACACGTAAGAGATAGCTTTGCTACAACATGTCATCATGCTGCGGAGATTCTGGCCAGAAGATCCACTTCTGCACTCTCAACTGGATCAAAGAACCGAGGGTCATTGCCGGGCACCAGACATGTGCAAAACCACGGAGGTGATGCCACTTGTAGCACCTGGGTTTTCATGCAAAGAGCTTCGTGACCTTGAGGCTGGATACGAGTATGACTACATCATCCACGTTCCCTGTGGAATATTAAATGCTTTCGGTCTACAAGGTTATGTCACTGGAACCTTCTCCTTTACTACACTACTCCTAGATCGGTCACAGCCTTCGGTGTTGCGCTAGTCATCATTTTTTGTATTCTTCTATGAACCCTTTCATAGGCTTCCCAGGTTGTAGTGCAGGAGCAAACCTGAGAACTGTGAGAGGTTGCAGAGGCGATGAGGATCTACAAGGAGGACGAGTCCTCAACGGTGGAAGCTTGTGAGTCCAGGGCTAAGAGGAACCACCATAATCCGGCGTTGACCGAGGTCAGAGGGCATAAGAGCCTTGAAAGGATGATGTGGTGTTCTATCGAGGCGGAAAGGAACTGCCAGGCAAAGAAATCCACAGAGGAGGCAAGGCGGGCCAAAGAGGAAGGCGATTTCAAGTGCGGGAAGGCCATGTAATTTTTTTATTGAACTATTGATACGTCCATAACGTATCTATAATTTTTGATGATTTTATGCTAATATTATGCTTTTGACACTCCTTTTTATATAAAGTTTATGATTTATTTAGACTAACCTACTAATAGTTGCAAAAGTGCACAATGTTCTTGTTTTACATTTTGATGTGTAGGAATTACCAAGAATACAAGTGGAAACCTTGTTGTAGTCAAATTGGGATTTTCTAGAAATCTGTCTCAAAACTCTTTTTGAAGATGGTCACGTTTCGGATCGAAGACGGCGTCAAACGGAAAACTCTTCAACTACAAAGTTGTTGGAAATTTCGCGACAAATGTTCTGGATATAAAATTTAGTTGATTCCGAGTCTGAACGGGCCCGCTGGGTCCGATTTACTGCAGCCCAAGATGGAGTGACGGGAATCCGAAAAGCTATATAAAGGGAGGAAACCTAATTTGTGGATGACATCTCCACCCACGAATTTGCAGCAACCAAAGCCATGTTTTTGCCTCCTCCATGGATCTCATCTCTATGGGGGGGCTCCCAAGAAGCCATGAAGAAAGGGGGAGCTCCCAAGAAGCCATGAAGAAAGGGGGCTAAGAGGCGATGCTCCCCCATGATACCGGCGATGCGGAAGGAGTCCCCGCGCCGCCGCCCTCTTCACCAACTTCACCGTCATCTCCATCACCTAATCCTCCTAGTATGCAGTGGTTCATCCTCCCACACACCTCTGTACCATCCTATATAAACATGGTGTTTGATGCTATAAGTTATAATCCTATGATCTATGTCATGTTTATGTAGTTTCTTTATTCTTAGATTGAATGGTTGAACATCTTTGGTTCATTAGAGTTGTATGTTGATATGGTGCAGTCCTTTGGTATCCATTATATTTGTGCGCGCATGGATTAAACATCATAGGGTTTGTAGTATGTGTAAGAGGAAGGGGGAAGTTCTGCCGGAGTGACAAAAACCTGAGGGCGCGAACCGGAACATTGCATGTATGGGAGTAAGAGGACCATTAAACTTAAGGCTATGGTTGGGGAAACCTTAATACATTGTTAGTAGTTACGGATGTTTGCTAACAATCCAATCATATAGTACATGTAATTCCAAGTAGTGAAGCACATGTATATTTAGCCTCTCCTACATAGAAAACTGCATCGAAGACAATGAACCCGATTATTGGCTAATTAAACTTGGACAAAGCCACCACAATTACCACCACTATTCCATAGTCATGGTTCTGTTAGTTTAGTGTATTTTATTGCTGCAGTAACTAACTTTACTTTCTTGTTATTTATTATCATGCAAAGCTATCTCTAGTACTTGTATTGTTGCTCTAGTTTTATTTCCTAGATAATACAAACATTTAGTGTGCGTAGAGTTATATCAGTGGTTGATAGAACTTGAGAGAACATTTATCCTACCTTTAGCTACTCGTTGGGTTCGACACTCTTACTTATCGAAAAGGCTACACACGATCCTCTATACTTGTGGGATATCAACTATGTAGTGATCTATGATAATGAACTTTATTTTGGCCAAAGTTAATTTGGAAGCCCATTAGGGGATGCCGGTGTGGATAGCCTACCCTAAACCTCTGACACTTTTTGGCGGCGCCTCCAAAGGCCTTGACCGGGCATAGTTTCTGGACAACTTTAGATGCTCTTAATACTTTGTTTCAGAAATGGTATTTTTCTGAACATATAATGTTGGAACTTTGTTGACATGATAAACTTGGGAAGGCATGGCTCTAGAAAAACCAGAAAACCCCTTCGTTCACTCTTAGCCCTCCCCGCGAGCGATAGTGAACCCCTGCCCCAACCTCTTCTCCCACCCTCCTCCTCCCTCTCCCCTGTCATTGCTACTGGCATGGACCACCGGGCCTCTCTCGCGCGGGACTGGCGGCGGCGAGGTGGTCTTCTTCCCACTCATGCTATGTTAGGGCGGGGCCTCCTGCCGACGGCGGTGCTCCTTGGAGGACGGCGGCCCGGTGCAAGGACGTGAGGTCTCGTGGCCGGGTGGACTTCATGGCGGAGGTGCGACCGTTGGCCACTAGGAGGCGGAGCGGCTGGTGGGTGGCCGGGGACCCAGCCCTGATCTGGGGCCTTTGGGCCCAATCTAGGACTTGGCGGGCCGCGTCCGGTGCAGTTGCATCTCCTCCGGTGGTTTGAGGGCAGAGGGTGGTGGCAGTCTGGTGGTGTGGTGGTGCCCCTACTGCAGTGCGGTGGCGGGACTTCGCGGGCCCTCTCGAGCTCGGTTGGGCTGGTAAGGGCCTGATTTGTCCTACTATTGCATCCGGTCGGTTACCGTCCTCCGATGGTGGAGGTTGTTCCCTCCCGCGTGCCACTGTACCGCTAAACTTCGTCGGTCTCTCTACTTCTCGGCCCTACTGGCCTCGCTCCGTGGACCACGGTGAGGCAAAGGTGAATACTGCAAGATAGTGGTGGCGCGTGCTGGTGGGTGGCAAGTTTGGCAGAGCGATTCAGAATGTCCAGGGGTCTGGTTTGAGGGGCCATGAGAAATCCTTGCCATTTTGGCACAGCCGCGGTGATGCTTGTGGGTGTCGCCGTCCTTCCTGAAGGACGTCGGGTGTACCTCTCCACCACCCCCTGTAGTGTACGAGGGAAAATCCTAGAACACGTCCCAGGGTTCCCCTTTGTTCGGTTCGGGCAGCTGTGTCGTTGTCGTCATTTTCCTTCTTGTAGGTTCTACTCAATACGCGACGCTTCGGAGAGCTAGGAGCGTGATGGATCTTCTCCAGAGGGCGCAACAGTGACGAGTCATCTCCTCTTTCGTCGAACCACCGGTATCGACTTTGTTTCTCTTTTATTTTTCTTTCTTATTTCTTTTGGACTGGTTGTGTGCTGTTGACCTCAATATTAGTATTCCAGTTGTATCGATCGATAGCTATATTAATATAGCGGATTGCAAGCCTGTTTCGAGGAGGTCTGGCTGAGTGGTTCTATGGCTCTATGCGTCTATCCAAGCCACCCTGATTATCCCAAATCCCAGTCCACCGGGAGCCGATGATCATCTTGATATAAGTAGAAGCGAGAGACAAACGAGAGAGACAAGCAAAATGATTCAACTGTGTTGTTCCATTGATGATTCACAACTTATATACAAGGGGAAGGGACACCAACAAGGGTCACATCCGTTCGAAGGGGTGTGAGGAAGAGTTGTGTCGGTTGATAAACCAACCGACATAGAGAATTTAAAGAGGGAGGATTATCCCTTTAATTAACCTATTAATTAAATCCTAACACTTCCCCTAATCCTTCCTTGTCTTTGTGATCAATCATCTTTGGAATTATCTCCTCTAAAAACCCTGTGGAAAAAAATGTGAGGAGAGTAGTGTATGATATGTTGCTAAAACTCCTTTAAACCCAGTGGGAAAATAAGGAGAAAATGGTGCAGCATATAATGGTTAGATATGCTTTTAAAACTCCTTCAAACCCAGTAGGAAAATAAGGAGAAAATGATACAACATATAATGATTATTGCCTCCATGTTAACTCCATATGAGAAAAACCTTGTAAAGGGGGAAAACCCATGGAGTTTAGAGGACAATATATATGTCGTGTATACTTTCCTAAAAACCCCGATGGGGAAAACAGAAAGTATGACATATGATCTTGTGTTGATATTAACTCATTAAAAACCTTGATGAGAACCTGTATAGTAAACTCATAAAGGGAAAAAGAGTGTAATATGATGCTTTGAATAGGATTAGTCTAGGGAGATACTCCCCCTGATTCTTGCAAATCCTGAAGCCGTTGAATACCAATTCCATGAAAACATTTCTGGAATGTTAAAATTGGTAGAGACTTCGTGAATAGATCAGCGATGTTATTGTCGCATGATTTGACTCGCAAGACGTTTATTTCCTGAATCTTCTGGAGTTCATGGAGCTAAAACAATTTAGAGGCAATATGCTCAGTGATATTGCTCTCGATGTATCCTATTTGCATCTATGCAACACAAACAACATTATCTGTGTAGATAATGGTCGATGATTTAAGAGAACCAATACCACATGACTCATGTATGTGGTTTATCATTCTGTAAAGCTACATATGTTAATGTGGCTTTGTATTTCAGAATGATTGGTAGGTGTAGTCACCGAAGTCTATATCGAAGACATCAATTGAGTGACACTTCTACCATGTAGGTACACATTATCAGGATCATTCAAGTAGCCAACATCAGTGTATTCTGATGATATTGGAGTTCAGATTTCTCTGAAATTACAAGAACATGTCAAATAATGTGTGGTGCCTTGAAGATATCGAAAGATATTCTTGATTCCCAACCAATTGTGTTGGTGGGTCCAATGGCACCGGGATATGGAACATCAAGTCCCAACATCCCTTCTACATCATCCTGTGGTTTGAGTGAATCTTTCTCTATGTCTAGAGATCGAATAACCGACATGGGAGATGGATATGACATGTATATTTTTAGGTTTCTCCAATATTTATAATATAGGCAACTTGGTGTACCATAATACTTGAGTGAAGGAGTTCGAGTTGTGGTCTCTAGAACTATTTGGTTTTATCCAAATTCTTCATCTCAAATTCCGTCTTTTAGATGATCACGTGCTTCGTCATTGTAGGAGTAATCCTTGAGCATGATAAACACGCATGGGTAATCATCATTGTAGGAGTAATCCTTGTGTATAAGGAACTCACTATGTCGGTTGTACCAGAATATACCGACAACAATAAGCCATGTAATGACTTATTGATTTTACACAATGCATGTTGTATTTACATTTCGATTCGGATAGAGATTCCATCGGGAACCATACATGTCCAAATCTAGTGATCCACATGAAATGTCGTCACTACATCTATCAACTGCATAGATAGATGATTTTGCACTGCCAATGATATAATTATCGGAAAATTTTGAGGATTCCAATCATGTCTGGGGAGTAGGTCTCAGATCTCTGCGAAAACCCGACCTTATGCTACAAGCCTTGCGTTCTCACCACCTTGTTGTTCTCATTCCGTTTTTGGAAGAGAACATATGGAATCCCATATATAGGGAATTCATTTGGAAGAGCGAGGCTAATTCTTTTTGGATTGCATCCTTTGTTTGTTTCAGTCCGAGCGAGTGGTTTACACTCTTCCATGGCCATGGTCTTTGGATCTGAATCATTTGAAGGATGTTTGCAATCATACAAGAGAAATGTTTGTCGACAATTGTAGGCTTTTGTAATATGATTCTCCGGAATCGATATTGATGGAGGAAATCTCATGCACCCATGATGACTCTTCGTGATTTCCCAATACGCGTGAGTCCGGATGTTCCGATGTCCCAGCCAGTGTGTGCAAACTGAAGCTAGGGTTGTGAAGGTTTCCCTTCCACTGGGTGTATACTACCCATATGGTGTTTTATCAACGCAAGGTTGACTTGCATTTACTGATTTAGAGGATATCTCCTCGATTTCCTTTGTTGCTTGCAGAAAGCTAGATCCTGGTTAGAGGCCGTACTACTCCCCCTCTTTCAGGTACGGGGAGTTGAGTGGTTTTTATTGGTACCTCCACTCTTTCGGGCGCATTTCTAGCCAGACTAAAGGATTTTGTAACACCTTTGAGATCAGTAAATGAATATGGCAGGTTATTTGCAATGGGTTGCAAATATTTGACTTCCAGACATACAGTCCAAATTCTTAAATACGTGGATATAAGGTGGAACATGTAGTCCCAATTGATTTCCTGGCATTCTATGTGGTACATGAAGTCTCCCCCTAATGCCTGGAAATAATCCATCCTTTAATATATAACTTTTTTTAGCATACTGGGCTATGAATGTATCCCCAATGAGGGGTTCAAGGTACATGTTGATCGATGGAGATCTGTACCCCACATAGATCCTTAGTCCGTGGGCCCAATGATGTATGCTGCGGTGGTGAGATCGGTATGCGTGAAGCGCATCCGAACTTACGCAGATGGAAAATGCTCGGAGAATTTCCACGTATCAATTGCAGAGGGGAAGTACTGCTATATGCAGCTAGTCAGTCAACAGCGTGTAAAACTGCATGACTCCAACGTAAAGTTGGTAGTGCACTTCATTGAAAAAAGTCATGCAATGAGTTTGATCCTCTTATTCAGGGATTCAACCAAAACATTATGAGTGTGGATGTATGGGATAGAGTGCTGAACTTCAATCCGCATGGCCATGCAATATTCATTGAAGGCACATGAGGAGAATTCTGCAACATTTCCTTGCGAATTTATCAAATTCTACTTTCTCGATAATGGGCCTGTAACTTGATTACTTCCCTCATTATCATGGTAAATGCATGGTTTCATGTGGATAGAAAACACATGTATGAGCATCGTATAGATACATAATTGAGAACCATGAAGAATACCTTAAAAGATCCACACAATGGTCGGGGAATAACAAATGTCTCCCTGGATGTGTTCAAGGAACTGAAGCGGTCCAACTTGTATTTTGAGGTGCGAATTCCTCAAAATTAGCTTCCCCGTGTTGCACAATGTGCACACAAAGTCTGATGACCGAGGGAACTTAACTCATGCAATTTGTGACCAATGGAATTGCTTTGTATGCAACATGTGCTATGGGTGGGATGTACATGTAGTACGTTCCAAACAATAGAGAGGGTATTTTTTCAAATACTTGTTCCTCATCCATCGGACTGCCCTCGTAGAAATCTATATATCGAGTTGAAGGATTTTCTCTATGGAAATCTTTTCTCAAATATATAGATTATATACAGTCTTATTTATATCAGAGTGCTGATACAATATACTGTGACAACAGTAGTTATGTTCTATTACAACATCACAAATGGACATGACTAAAATTGATCATTAAGGAGATAGTGGGACTAGTTGAAGTCTCCAAACATGTCGTTTAAGGTATACTCAACGATCATGTCCTCCGTGCTCATAGAGTCCTCTGACGGCTGGAGAGTCATGGTGTTGCTAGGTCCGAGAGAAACATCTTGCGAACAACTAGCTCCATTGGTGCCATTCAGATGAAGGTTGAAGTTAGTTTCAAACCTTTTCCCTTGAGGTACTTAGTGTACTTGGGATTGCTGGTAGAGAATTTCCAGATGCTTTGGGGTCTTGCACTTGTTAGTAGGGTGCGTGTAGCATCCACACTTGTCACAAAGCCTAGTTTTGTCACACTTTGGCTTTGCGGTGCCTTTACCACGGTCCTGATTTCGAGGCTTTTTGTTCCGGTTGTGCTTACGCTTACCCTTGAAGTTTGATTGGTTGCTATTGAAGGCACCACCAAATTTTATTTCGTTCGCTACATTCATATGAACTTCCGGCAAAGGTTGGGAACCAACCGGGCGCTGAGAGTCATTCTTAGCAAGAAGATCATCATGCTTTTCAGCCAGAAGTAGGATATGAATAAGGTCTGAATAGACCTAGTAGTCACGAGCGCGGTATTGGTGCTGGAGGATCCTTTCAGATGGGAGCATAGTGGATAGAGTTTTTTCTATCTTTTCCGCATCTGTAGGTTCCTTCTCACAAAAGCGTAATTTAGAACTTATCTTATGAACTTCATGATTGTAATCCCCGACGGACTTGAAGTCCTGGAATCGAAGATGAGTCCAATCATGAAGTGCTTCAGGCAAGATAACTGCCTTCTGCTTTTCATACCTCGTTTTGAGGGCCTGAAACAAAGTAAATGGGGATTCCTCCTCCAAATACCCTGGACTTAAGATCCGGGTGGATATGGTGCCTTATAATGTACAAGACAACATATTTTTGCTCTTATCTTAGCGGTGTGACTCCAGCCGGAAGGGGGTCCTTCGGGTTCTGGATGGCACGCACTATCCTACGGGAGGCAAGGGTGATCTTGATGTCCATGGCCCAGGTAGGGTAGTTGTGGCCATCGAGTTCGAGTACACCGAACTCTCTTCCAGCCATTAGTTACCTACTTGGGTAAACCAGAGGTTATTGAATTTACGCTTTGGTAAACCACAAACCATCATGGTTATGTTGTAACGAACTATGCAAAATTAATAGTAATTTCAAGAAGTGGGCTTGAAACGATTAGTGTGGACTTCAAGTTGTTAAGTATGACACATTGTAGATACTCCCCAAAAAGAATTTCAGGGTCCATCTCTCAGTACTTAGAGAGTATAATCTGATGAAATCAGTAGTTACTCATGTTTCTAGTACCTTATGTCATGACTTAAAATGTATGAGAGATCACTTGATAAGTAATCATGGTAGCGGAGATAATCTGCAATTCATGCAGTAGATCTGTGCACTACCTTTGATCCCAAACATAAACTTGAAGTAATCACTTAGAATTTTGCATATTTATTTCTTGCTCGTATTGAACCAAAAGTGGATCAATTAAGATGAGTCGATTTTTATTTACAAGAAATTATAAATTTCTATTGCAAATAAATGATGTAATTAATCTCAACATGTAGTAAACATGGAAATATATTACATCCATATAAATCTGGAATACATGATACTCAACAGAAATACAGTACTAAAATAGATGTACTGAATTTAACAAGTCTAAAACAGGAATTAGAAACTAGCAAGTAGTCTTGCTAGTTGTACTGTTAGACTCATAATTTTTTTAAGCAAAATTGATTTGCTAAATGTTAAATAGCAGAAATGTTCGATGGTTCAGACGCAAAGCACGTGGGCCACATTGAGCAGCCCAACAAGAAGCGTGAGTGGATAAGGAGACCAAAGTCAACAGGGACCAATCGAATCCCTGGAAAAATCGATCCCCAATTCCACACCATGACCACGGCAGGCGGCGAAACCGCACGTGGGCTCCTCCTGTGCCACTGCAGCGACACTCACCGGCGGCAACTGGTGCGTTCGCCGTGCTCGTCCTTGTCGGAGGATCTGCCAGGGAGCAGGGTCCCGGGCACGACGTCGTTCGCGAGCCCAGTGCGGCCGGGCTCACGAGCCGGTCCGGCGGCCGCCACTAGATGGTGAGGCCATCGACAGGCTGGATAGCGGGAGGCCGAAGGCTAGAAGATAGCATCGAGCACCTGTGCGTGGCGAAGACGAAGGTGTGGCAGGTCGCCGAGCCGTGCGCGGGTGAAACCGCGGGTGCTAAAGAGCGGCATGGGAAGATACCCTGGTGGCACATCGTCGTCCTCGGCGGTGGGAGTCGGCGACAGGAGGCGCAAGTGTGCGACGGAGTCGGCGACTGCGGCGCCGAAGCAGTTCCACACGCCAGAGCCGAATGTGAAGACGACGTTGCGGCGTCACCACTGTGAACAGGAAAGAAATTTGATGCAGGATGCATCGCTGCCTTACTGTTTTCTTTCTTCAATTCTTCGATCTTGAATCGTAGTTTTTCGTTTTGGCCTTCAATCTTTGAGGCGAAATTGGCAACGTCCTCTGTTCTCGATTTCCTCCTGGCAATTCTTCTTACCTTTCACCTGTTTTTCTTGATCTCGAAATCGCTCAGATGTAGAGCGTGCTGATAACGTGATATAAGTAGAAGCGAGAGACAAACGAGAGAGACAAGCAAAATGATTCAACTGTGTTGTTCCATTGATGATTCACAACTTATATACAAGGGGAAGGGACACCAACAAGGGTCACATCCGTTCGAAGGGGTGTGAGGAAGAGTTGTGTCGGTTGATAAACCAACCGACATAGAGAATTTAAAGAGGGAGGATTATCCCTTTAATTAACCTATTAATTAAATCCTAACACATCTGATGATCGATCCCCACTCCCCAGTGTCCCCATTCTCCCCCGAGACTCTTTTTCTTCAATCAGACACCGGAATCCCCGTGGGTCCGACGGCGACACGCACCGCCATGTGTCACCTCGCTGGCGCATGCATCACACAAGTGTGCGGGCGTGGGTGGCCGCCACACGCTCGTCGCGTGCTCGCCTCCCTCCCCTCTCCTCGTCTCCTCCCCAGTTCCTTCGGCGGCCCCCCCTCCCGCTCGCCTCCACGGCTCTACCCTCCTCAGGCCGGCTGGCCCCAGCGGATCAAGATCCACCGAAACTGAGGTAGGGCAAGCAGAGATTGCTTCGTCATATGTGAATTCATTCATGTGGAATTGGTGGGGCAGGTCGTATACATGGGTTTATTTGTGTTCTAGCTATGGCTTGCTAGGGCTGGTTAAGGTGGTGAGAAGTACGGACGGGAGAGCTGGTTTCTCGGGGGGTCTGGGTTGAGGTCTGGACCTAGCGCAGCATGAACAGCTCCATATGATTTCTGTTTCTTGGCTGTTTCATGGTGCTCGTCGTGTAGCTTTTCTTGTTGGAATTGCCGTTGACATGCAGAGTGTGTTAACAGATTTCTTATAGACGGTAGAGTTAGTATGATTTAATTGGTTCTATGATGCACTGTAAGAGCGGCTGATGGTTTGAAAGGAGCTTTTATTAGGTAGAAAAGGAGCTGTACATTTTTTGGGTAGGTTAGGTGGGTTATGGTAGTTAATTGGTAGTACAATTTCTCCGAAGGCAAGACATTGGTATGGAATTATGAACCCATACAGGATTTGTGTTGTTGACTTGATCTTTCTCCAATTGAAAATTTGGTATTTATTATTTGCGGCTACTAGTACTATTTATCATCTCCAGTAAAAATGTCTATGGTTTCGTGCTTCCATGTTCAGCTCCACTTGTTGTAGTGATAACTGTGTGTTAGTTCTTGATGGTATTAAGAACTCTTGTTCCTCCATGGTACCACTTCCCATGAAACCCTGGAGTCTGCAAATGGACTGAACTTGGCATTCCTTGCAGTACGAGATTTACCATTAGCTTAGCATTCTTGTTTGGATTTCGGCTTTATCTCTTTCAGTGCTCCAACAGACATCTTTTATGCAGGAACCGGAATCTTGGGATGGTGGCTGACACGGAGAGCTCCGATTCCCTGCCTGGCAGCTCGAATTCTGCTGCCGGAAAGCATGTCGATGGGTTGGTCTTTAATTACTTGCCTTCCTCTATCCACTCTTCATTTACTTAGCTAGTTATCTATTAGCTTCATAGCAGTAGTATATCTCGCTTTGTTGCTTAGGCCAATTAGCCTAGGATGCACATGAATATTTTTCTGTCATGCTACATTTTTCTGTTTTCTAAATGACGAGATTATGACGTACCAGACATAATGAATGATTGTAAGCTACCGTGTGAATGAACCTGGATGCAGTTACAGCTAGATTTTTTGTTAGCCATTTCTTCTTATCTTGGATTATTGTCAAATGCTAAGTTGCTAACATCCACCTGATGATCACAATCTCCTCGTCATATCCATTTGACCCAACAAGCATCGACACCAATAATCAAAGCGACATCGCTCCGAACAAAATATAAAACATTAAGTTGTGACACTGACTTAGCTAATAATTAAATGTGCTGAAACTGTGTTTCCAATTATTTTGGATATATTCTCCGAGCTGACACAAGCTTTAAAACAAAAATGTAGATAAATACTTCCTCTGTTCACTATTATAAAATGTATGCAAAGCACTGATGGAGAAATCCAGGAGATTAATGTTTCCTATACATACAAACATAAATACTTCCTCTGTTCGCTATTATAAAACCTTGTAGATATTTCAGTGTGGACTAGATCTGGACCAAAATGCATGTACCTAGACGCGTTTTTGTGTGTAGGTTCACTCATTTTGGTCTGTATCTAGTCTACATTGAAATATCTACAAAGTCTTATAATAGTGAACGGAGGGAGTAGAAGATTCCTTCTAGAATTAAAGATTATTTTGGAATTAAGACAAGAAAGTAAGCACATGCTTCTGCAGTTCGACCAACTTTATCCTGTGATCAGCCATATGAATGCTGGATTGCTGGGACAGTACTTGCCATAAAGACTTGCAGCTAAGCATTTCTTGTATGAATTGTAGTGTATGTTGCATAGATATCAGGTATAAGTGTACCATCAGTTGCTGGTAAAGTTATTATTTTTTGAAGTTTAAAACTTCAGTGCTGTTGAGAAATTCGAACCATATGTTTGATTTAAGGAATTTACATGATATTTAATATTCATAGATACTCCCTCCCTTTCAAAATATAAGATGTTTTAGCTTTTGCGAAAGAGGTGTATCTAGACGCATTTTAGTGTGTAGGTTCACTCCGAACCTATACGTTAAAATGCGTCTAGATGCATTTCTTTCACAAAAGCTAAAACATCTTATATTACGAAACGGACGGAGTATGTTTGATGCTACTTTGATAGAATATCTTTCAGAGTTCAGAGTATTGAATTGGATGGTTAGCTGGGTCTTGAACTTTGGACCTTTTGGCTTCGAAAATTGGATGGAGTACCATTTTGAATTCATGCACCGACAAGTTCACCAAAACTTCCAAACTGATTGAGAAAGGCGGGAATATATTTCAACAGAGTTGTTAGCCCTAGTCTTTGTCAATGTCTTGAAGTTGGCCACATTCATAAGTTTTCACCTTCATATTATTCTAAACCTAGGCGTGGTCACTCTTTTCAAATCTTAAATTCCTCTAATATGCTACCTCCTCCTCTGCATTCATTTTTTCTCTTATTCTGAAGATTTTGTTTGGTGCAGGCGTCTTGACAAAAGGTCCCAGGAAAAAGCTCCAAAGAAAAATCATAAAGCTGAACGAGAGAAACTTAAGCGTGACCAGTTGAATGACCTTTTCGTTGAGCTCAGCAGTATGCTAGGTTAGTACAATGCATCATTAATCAATGACTATGTGTAACCTATTTAATTTGCCCCTTTGAGAAAAGTACCAATTATTGAACATAGATTACTTCATTCTGTTCCCTCCACTTGGACTCATGCCCTTTTAATTACTTGACAGCAACTGGCAAATAATACCCTATATATAGATTCCCGTGAGGAAGGTAAACCTTAAAATTAGGTTATGTTTTTATTTTTAGTGTTCAAACATGTCTGATGCGTAGTATGCGTTCACCATTCGTAGTATTGATGCAGCAACTGAAAGAGCATATGTTGATTCCTGTCTTTAGTCATCTGCTATTGTGTCATAGCACAGGTTGCACACGTAGTGTGCACCACCATCTTCCTGTTTCTCTTTTGGGTGAAATCATCTCATTATTTATCCTGGCAATCCTTTCTAGGATTCTACAAGTCTACATGGATCCCATTTTGTTGAAATTGCTAAATATTCCCATGCGAACGGCTGGCTTTCCTACTTCCTTCCATGCTAACTTTTGAGTGGTCCACCACATGTTGCCCCGAGAACAGAATTCCAAAGGGGAAAGTTGACATCAACTTGTTCTTTAGAAGGTTGTTATTAATCAGTATGAAAATATTTGAAAGACATTATTTATCTTCTCCTTTCTATGTTCATCACATTATTATACATGATGAATAAATCACCCAACAATGGATAACCTTTTGTATGCAATTATCCATTGGCATCAGTCATGCTAGCAGTATCCAGTACTGACTATTCGCCTGCTGCCTCACAATTCTGCATGCTTATTGTTGTTGCTTGTACAAGAATATCCTACTCATATCGTTTTTCTAATAGACATAATTCTGCCATTACAGATCATGATCGACAAAATAGTGGAAAAGCTACAGTATTGGGCGATGCTGCGCGGGTATTGCGAGACTTGGTTACTCAAGTAGAATCTCTTAGAAAGGAACAATCTGCTCTTCTAACTGAGCACCAATATGTGAGTTTTCAAAATATGAGCGTTTATATACTTCTGCTAAAAATTTTAAACATATTGTATTGTTATAGACCAACTCCAAGGGGGGCTAAAAGGGTTAATGATGGCCTTTGAAACATAAATATGCCTTATATGATAACTGTTTCCTTCTTCACTATAAGGATGAACATCTAGCGTGTGTGCTGCTTCTAAAAAATGTAGTATTTGTTGTACTTGTAGCCAGTGCCTTAATTGCAATCCTCTGACATGTAATTTTTTTTCCATTAACGTGTTTCCTTTTCAGTTAGAGGTTCCTACTGCTACAATATTGCTGCTTGCTTGATTTATGAAATGTTCATACTTGTTTCAGGTTAGTTGCATTGCCTTCACTGTTAAGCCTAATTTACACTTATCAACAGGTTGGTTCAGAGAAGAATGAGCTGCAAGACGAGAACGCTACACTCAAAGCTCAAATAATAGAACTGCAGAATGAGCTTTGTGCAAGGATGAGAAACAACAGCCTCAATCCAAGCAGCCTTGGGATGTCACATCCAATAGGGAGCACCAGCACTAATTTAGCAACTCAACCGACACGACATCATATATGGGGCAATGCTTCTAATTTAAGCACCCTGCCCATGGTGCACCCGACGAGCACACAATCTCCACTGCAGAATGGGCACCATCACTCTGTTGGTTCTGGTCAGGTTGCATCACGGCCTTTGGAGCTCCAGCTCTTTCCAGGGACATCAGCATCACCGGACCGAGACTCTTCCCGACATAGAAGCAACCAAGCTACTTCTTCGAGCCATGCTGTTTCCTTGTCTGGACAGCTTCGCCTGAGCCTTCCAAGAGCATCACAAGAAGAAAGCAGAAGCAGTGGCTCGCCGAGAAATAGAAAATAGTGAAAAAAAAAGGATAGCCAACTGACAGTGTTAAAGATCAGTACTTTGTGATAAGAGCTCTCCTGTAAATACCAAGAAGCTACTCGCCTTACTGGTTCAGACCTACTAGTTGCTCTGTATTTGAAGCGATTATTCGAATAATTCACAATTATGTTTGGAAATAATTTTGTTACGGGCTATTCAAAATTGTAATCTAGAGAACGCACTAGTGTTGTGGGATGTATTTTTGCTGAGGTTCTGAACTGTAAGATGGATCACCAGAGTACAAAACAGTACAGATAGAATTTACTACTGTAGTTTGAAGAGAGAAAAAAAATGGAATTTTGTGTTGTGATTGATTACTTGTCATACCTTAGGGCCTGTTCGGTTAATCCACTCCACAGGTGGATTGGAGTGGAATGAATGGGATTTGCTTGGATTTTGACTTAGATGGGATTTAATCCCTCCCAAACCATGTCAATCCACCTCAATCCATTGCAAACCGAACAGGCCCTTAAGAATATGACAATAATGGTTCAAACTAGAACCCTGCTGCACCGAGAAAATCCAAATTCTTAGTGTAATAACGCCATTCTGAAAATCTTCCACACTCAGGCAGAAATGCTGAATCCTTGTATGAACCATCAGAATTGCTCATCCTACCATCGCTAAAAGGAAGAAAATTGTTCATCCTACAAAATGAGTAGACCTGCTGATCTTCCTGCTACACTCTAGAAAAGCTCACATGAACTTGACATAATCACATGAGGCCTATCCAAATCCTGCTGCCCCCTCAAATCAGTCGGCGCCGGCATCAGCATCAGCTCATTCACCATTTTCATACTTCTGAACCCTTGCCCTCTGAAGAACTCCCCTTCTCTTGGGAACTCTCTTCGCCGTCGGCGGTCCAGTACCGCTTGACGGCATAGAGCACCTTCTCCGGGATGTGCGGGCTGTCCTCGTGGTTCGCCATCATCGTCTTCCACCGCATTCCAGTCGCCACCCTCTGCACCTGCAGCAGGACGTCGATGTCGTCCCGGAGGATCACCGTGCCCTCGGGGCGGAGGATCCGGTCCATCTCTAGCATGATGTCCTCCATCTTGCACCTGACCCGGCCATCAGATCGTCAGAAAGTTTCACAGCATTTTAAAGGGCGCACTCAGTTGTTTCATCAGTGACTCACCTGTCCCTGTAGAGGCTGAATACTCCATTGGCATGGATGAGGTCATAGGTCCTCGGGTAAGTAGAGAATGCTTCACACCTGAAGAAGAAGAACAAGGAGCAGAGATCAAGAAACGTTTCTTCAGATGATGTAATTTCAGCCGAAGGCAGGCAAGGGGAGCTTACTCACCAGTCGTGGTAGATGCCGATGAGGCCCCTCTCGTAGATGACGCCCAGGGTGGAGAGCTCGGCGGCGGTGGGCACGACGTTCATGACCCAAGACTTGGGGGAGAAGAGCGCCGAGGCGAAGCCACCCACGCCGGCGTTCATGTCCAGGATGTTCCGGTACCGTTCCGAGTCGAGCTTGTAGTTGACCTTCCTGTATGCCTTGACATGCTTCTCCCACTGTCGGTTCTCCTCCTCGTACGACTCCACGGTGAAGCCGGGGATGGCGCCGGAACTTATCCGCGGTGGGACGGCCTTCAGACGCGCCGGGAACGGCTGCAGCTCTCCTCCAGCGGCGGCTGCCGACGGTGTGATGCACGTCTCCATGTTCTTGTACCTGTACCCAACAACTGGTTGTCAGTGCTATCCTTGCCATGTAGTACTAGCGCTCAAAATGACTTGGCATTCCATAGATATTACCAGACGTCGTCGGGATTGGCCTGGTCGCAGGTCCGGACCTCCGCCGGCCTGGCCGGGCACGCGGCCGTGTCCGTGCGCTTCCGCCACACGCCGACCTCGCTCATCTCGGTGAGCTTCTCCCAGCAGAGCATCTCCGCGTACTCGTCGATCCTCTTCTGCTCGCCGGAGAGGTCCTCCTCCGTGCGCTCCCACTTGCGGTAGTTGGCCTTCCAGTTGATCGGCGGGCCGGAGAGCACCCAGTACCCGCCTGGCCGGAGAACCCGGTCCACCTCCATCATGTACATCCCGCCTGCATCCAAACTTTATCGGTCAATCTCGTGGCAATAATGACACGTACGCCGCGAATCGATGCACCGGCCGGACACTGGACACTGGAGACCGTGCCAAATACTAGAGTGCTGGCTCACCGTTTCCGGACCAGTGGATGAGGCAGCGGGAGCAGTGCGCCATGTCGAAGGATCTCGCAGGGAAGGGGAGCTTCACGGAGCCGAGCACGCCGATGAAGGCCGGCACGCCTCGCTCCAGCGCGAACTGCACCTGCGCCTCGTGCGAGTCCCGCGGCGCGAAGGACATGGCGATCACGCCACGGGAGTCCAGGTACGCGCCCAGGCTGGCCACCTGACATGGATGATCGATGTAACTAAAGGCAGCGCGAGAATGGGAATGGATGGAGAGCGGACGAGTGAATGGGAATGGATGGAGAGCGGACGAGTGAATGGGCTTACGCCGCAGCCAGTGTCGAGGACGGTGCGGACGGTACCGTCCGCGAACGGGACGACGTTTGCGAGCTGGTCGATGTACTTGTCGGCGCCGTGGGGGAACTGGGTGCCACCGCCGGGGAAGCGGAATACGGCGCCCTCGTACTGGACCCAGTTCTGGACGGCCTTCTCGACGGTCAGGCTCTTGTACGGCGCGTTAGCGTAGGGCACATAGTCGCGGCTCTTGGGCCACGGGAACGGCGTCACGTACCCCGGCGGCGCCGGGACGAGGCACCGCAGCCGCTTGTCGTCCGACGGGCAGTGCCGCTCCCGGTACACCATGTTCTTGCGCGGGAACTTCATGGCCCGGTCCTGGTCGTGGCACGGGGTGTGGTCAGCCAGCGCCGCCGCGCACGGCGCGAACGTTGGAGGCGGCTCGCCAAGGCCGGACGTCGTCACGTTTGCGCCGGGGTGGTGCGTCTCGAAGCTGAGACCGGCAGCGGAGGCGTCGGCGCAGGCCGTCTGCCGGGTCACCGCCACCGCGATGCGGTCGCCCTTGCCGTACCCGCTGTGCTGCCATGCGCCGAGCACGTAGAAGAAGCAGCACAGCAGGACGGCGATCACCATGGCCAGCGGGCTCCGCGCCCTGTACTCCCCCGAGTTGCCCTTAATCGCCATGGTCTTGATCAACGACCGATCAAAACCTACAGCACGTCAAGAACAAATCAATCAATATGGAACAAGAAATGAACACCCAATAATCAACGATCATCAATTTGTCAATTACATGCATGCGACTGATTGTGATATGATCAGGCCGAAGTGGATCGATCAACACGGCGCGCGTGATGAATTGGGCAACTGTTGTTGCATCTGATCGATCTTTGTTGAGGAAGACGCGCGAGAGAAGAGGAGAACGGGTACGTAGCAGATGTGGTTAATGTTCGTTCATAATGTACAACGACAAGGGAGGAAGAAGCGGATCATGGAAGTTTCGGGTATGGAGAGAGAGTGTGAGAAAGAAAAGGACCTAAGAAAGGTGAGAAAGAAATTTATAAGCATGCAAATGCAACTAAAGGCAAAATTTACGTTTTTATAAAAGAAAGCAAAACGTGGGTAGATTTTAGGAAGTTCATCAAACCATATGAAATTTCCACATAATTTAAACCAGGTAATTTGTAAATTGTTTCACTCTTAATTTGGCATTGGAGTTGGCTCTTTTCTAAGTTCCGACCAAAAGCGTTAGCATAAATCGTGCGCAAATATTAGCCACTACATAAAATGAATGAAACTGCAGATATTTTTCCGGAAACACCACAAATGGGAGCAACGTGATGCCCGCAATCACCGAGATGGATTTTCGTTAAGATCTCGATGCCTTTCTATTACGATATGCACCTTAGGAATATGCCTCTGGTGATTCTTTTGTATACCTGGCCGTTGATGATGGTGTAGGTCTTTGCTCTACGTACTATTTGTCGTCTTTCGACTTCATCGGTCGGCAAGGTTCCGTTTTGGAGGTAATCCAGAAAAGGTTTTTACTATCGGAGGGATCACTACGACTATGTTGACAAATGAATCGACTCTATCCGGATTTTCTAGGTCTGATCCCTTCATAGATGGTGCCCAGAGATGTTCCAAGAAAACGCTAGTTGGGATTAGCTTGTGCGCTGATCCAAGCTTTCACAATAGATCCGCCGCTTCATTTTACTCCCATTTGACATACTTGACTTTATAGCCGTCGAAGGCTATCTCATCTACTTCGTCTCGATATGCCGTCATCATAGGGTTCCGCGCATTCCAGGTGCCAGCCACCTGCTGGACAAGCAAGTCGGAATCTCCACAACAAACTATGCGCTTGATGCCAATATCTTTGGCTACGCGAAGTCCATGAATGAGAGCTTCATACTCCAACATGTTATTGGTAACGTTGAAGTAGATCTGGAGGATGTACTAAAAAATTTCTCCCGTTAGTGATTGTAGTAATGCACCATCCCCCGGGATGTTTAGCATCTTGGATTCATCGAAATGCATGACCTAAAACTCCGGCTTTGCTACGGGAATATCAGTTGGGATTTCCGTCCAATATGCAATAAAGTTCGCCAAGGCTTGAGATTTGATAGTGTCGCGCCTCTTGTAGGTGATTTTGAAGGCGGCAAGTTCTATACCCCCACTTCGTCACCCTTCATGTGGCTTCGCCATTATTGATGATGTCAGACAGCGGTGTTTTGCTCACTACTGTGATAGGATGCTCCTAGAAATAGTGCCTTCGCTTCCGAGAAGCAAGGGAAACTCCATAAGCCAGTTTCTGGTAGTGCGGGTAGTGCTGCTTGGATTTCGTCCAGACCTCTCTTACATAGTAAATGGGCCGCTGAACTCTGTATTCGTGCTTTGCTTCTTGATGCTCCACCATGACGACGATGTTGATAACCCGGTTAGTTAGTGACATGTATATTAACATGGGATCCATTGATTCCGGTGTTGCGAGGATTGGCGCAGGGGAGAGTATTAATGTAGCATTTGCCTCATCCGTCCAGATGAATTTGTCCGTCTTATTGAGCAACTTGTAGAGCGGTATGGCCTTCTCTCTAAGTCAGCTGATGAACCTGCTTACAACTGCGACGCAGCATGTGAGCCGTTGGATGTCCTTTAGGCATGTGGAACTTTTGATGTTGAGGATAGCCTTGATCTTCTCCGAGTTAACTTCAATTACCTAGTGCGAAATGATGAAGCCCAACAGTTTTGCCAACTGGTACCCCGAAGACACACATCGCAGGGTTAATCATCATGTTGTATTTCTGGAGGTTATCGAATGTTTCCTGCAAGTCAGTGATGAGATTGTTTCCTTTCTTTGACATCACCGTGATGTCGTCCACGTAAGCGTGAATGTTTCGACCAATTTGATCGTGGGGGCAATGTTGCATCTTTCACTGATAGGTTGCACCAGCGTTTTCAGCCCAAAGGGCATCATGACGTAGCAATAAGTGCCATAGGGAGTGATAAACAAAGTCTCCAATTGGTTCGACTCGTGCATCTTGATCTAGTGGTATCTGAAATATGTGTCCAAGAAACACAAAAGTTCCAAGCCAGCCGTCAAGTCAATGACTTTATCAATAAGAGGCAAAGCAAATGGATCTTTCGGACACGCTTTGTTTAAGCCAGCATAATAAACATACATCCTTAAAACTTTTGTCTCTTTCTTAGGCACAAGTACAGGATTGGCCACCCATTTGGTGTGGATCACTTCTCAAACAAAATTAGCCTTGAGTAGCCTAGCTAGCTCCTTGTCTATGGCTCACCGTTTTTTGTCTCCAAAGCATCATAGAGGTTGTTTCACCGGTTTTGCTCTAGTATAGATCTTTAAGCTATGCTTTGTGAGTTGCCTAGGTACACCCTTCATGTCGGCAGGTTGGTAGCCGGAGATGTCCTTGTTCTCACGGAGGAACTCGACGAGTGCACTTTCCTATTTGGGATCTAATGGTGTCCCATGTAGGTGGTCTTGGAGGCATCGCATGTTGGGTTCCGTGGCAGAAAACAAAAAAAATGCCTAATGACGCGAACACCTTAGCAAAGATCTATTCTATGCAGATGTAAGGTAACAGAGGGATTTGGTATTCATAACCTTGAAGACAGAAATCTTTTATGTTCAGGAGAATGTTGAGATGAAGGCGAACAACGGCGTCAACCTCAAGGTCGTGCAGACGAACGGGCACCATGCTCCAAGCTCCATAGCTCCAAGCTCCATGGCTCCAAAGCTCCTAGATTCAAGCGCCAAGCTCCAAGTGCCACAAATGCAGTGCATCCGAAGTTCTACACACATCTGGTGTAGAGACGTCCCCAGGACTCCAATCCAGCGAAGCAGCGGAAGAAGATTGATCCGAACCGAAGCCCCAATAGCACGATGGTGTGTATGGTGGAGAGCTCTCTCCTCATATGCATGTTCCAAAGGAGGAACCACACGTGAGGGAGAGAGAGAGAGATAGAGATAGAGAGAGAGAAATTGGGATGCCTTTAGAGGAGGGGGGCTCCTATTTATATAGGCTCAAGGGGGCACCTCCTCTTCTCAAAGTCCTAGGATGGGACTAAGGGGCTGTTTGGTTCAGTGGCTATCCACTAGATGACAAAGGATATCACTTTTTTAGTGGTTGACCTGTGTTTTGTTTGGAGGACGAGAGGGGATGAGGATAACCAGATTCTGGGAATATACCTCCGAAATGGTGGTTGATCCCATCCCACCAAAAGTGCTGGATGATGCCAACCACTTTTGGCTGTCTCACCTCCGAAGCGTTTTGCTCACTCACCTCCCCTGAAAGTACTCTGTATTGAACCTTATCCTCTCGTGTCTAGTTCTCACCGCTGGTGGCAGCAGTGGCGCTAGATCAAGGGCGACGGATGTGGCACATCATGGGAGGCGGCAGGGGTTAGAAAGGTTGATTTCTCCCCTATGTACCCCATCTCTCGCTATCTCTCTCTCTCTCTCTCTCCATGTCCTCGGAAGCATCTAAACCAGTGGCCGTGCTGGCTTCTGGTCGGGCAGATGGGTTGCTTGCTGATGGTGCTAGGACAAGGCGGGTAGCGTGGCTGAAGCGACCTAGCAGGGGATGCACGCAACGGCGGGTGAGCAAGGCGGCACATTCGTGGCTGCTGACCAGATGGTGTACATGTCGTTTACAACTTGGGGACTTTGCTCATGATTACTCATCAAGTGGCATACTTCACCAAAACCTTCATCGGACTTTGTTCATTGACTTCCATGTATCAAACTTCACGGGAAACGAAATGTTCATGTAACAGAGTATAGCTTTTGTGCTATGTCTTTACAAAAGAGCGATCAGAAAGCCAAATTTTATTATTACAATTTGTTCCCAAATTACGATTAGCATCGTATACTACTTAAGATTATTTTGAGCAATCTAACCACCATAATGGAAGAGGTGATCACACCAACCCATCCACTCTATATCCTTTGAACTAAACACAAAAATGGTTATCCCTAACCACCACTCATCCTATCTAACCAAACAAAAAATTAGCTTTCCCTAACCATGTGGCTGGGGATATCCTCATCCCCTAAACCATACCCTTTGAACCAAATAGCCCCTAAAGGGAGGAGGAGGTGGCTGGCCAAGGAGGGCCTCTCCCATGCGCCTTGGCCCACTAGGGGTTGGCCGACCATGGGGAGGGCTCCCCACAAGGCCTCCTTTGGCCGGTTGGCCAAGGGGATTCCTCATGGGCCCTTTTCCCCTAGAGAAAAGGCCCATGTAGGTGGGCTTCTCCTTTTAAATTGATTTAAACATATATATATTGATAATATCAAATACATATTATCTAATATCTCTTACTCTGAAACACTTTTCTGACCCATCCAATCAACATCTCACTGAAACACTTCTAGTACCCCTGGAATAATTCCGGTGTTCTTTCTCTTTTCTCTGTCAATCCCGAATCAATCCCTAAGCATCATCCACCCTTAAGCGTGCCACCCTACGGTTCAGGAACACTCTAGACAAGATTGAGATACCTCTCCGATCAATGACCAATAGCGGGATCTAGATACCCATAATGGACCATGTGCATTCCATGATTTAACTTGATCGCCTAACCTTAAAAGTTGAGTCTCATTCCTTTTGCTCTGCAATACTAAGTTTTTCCGAGATCCGATCATCGGTATCTCCATACCTTGTTCGACCTTGTTACTGACAAACACATTTACTTGTTCCTGTGATATTACATCCCCATGACCTATGTAACACCCCGTCCACTCCTGGGCCCGGGGGGTGTCACTCCTGGCAGCTTAATAGGATATCTAGACTGGCCCCACAGACCAACACTAGTCTTTTCTGCGCACTTTGTCCTCACTCGTGCACACCCGGTTACCCACTTCCCGGTCGGTCACCCATCCTAGAATTGCTCTAGGCCAAGCACGCTTAACCTTAGAGTTCTTTTCGAATGAGCTTCCGGAAAAGAAGTTGCAACTTGTTGATATTGGTATCCTATCAATCCTATTAAGCCATGTGCCTGGATCTCACATACACCCACCCTTTAGAAGATCGATGCCCTCATCGATCAAGCACACCCCAGGAACGTTCCCTCTTGGCACGCGTCTGTGCGTCCAGTGCCGGCACATGTGCCATGCCGTGTCCACTCCGGGCCACACGCGCCATGATCCACATGTCCCGCCACTGACCCGCACACACCCGTGTAATCACAAGGGTCGGCTCTGATACCACTTGTAACACCCCGTCCACTCCTGGGCCCGGGGGTGTCACTCCTGGCAGCTTAATAGGATATCTAGACTGGCCCCACAGGCCAACACTAGTCTTTTCTGCGCACTTTGTCCTCACTCGTGCGCACCCGGTTACCCACTTTCCGGTCGGTCACCCATCCTAGAATTGCTCTAGGCCAAGCATGCTTAACCTTAGAGTTCTTTTCGAATGAGCTTCCGGAAAAGAAGTTGCAACTTGTTGATATGGGTATCCTATCAATCCTATTAAGCCATGTGCCTGGATCTCACAACCTAGTCACACGTTTGCAAAATTTATAGAGGTAATCTCACTGAGTGGGCCCAGAGTATCTATCCATCACGCGGATGGGCAAATCCCGGTCTTGATACACACTCATATACACATCCCTCGGAAAACCTGAGTGGAACCTTTATGTTCAACTTTTTACGGTGTGAAGCTTGATACTATCAAGGCTACCTCCAGTAATGGTGATTATATATGATCTCACGGTCAAGGGAGTGGGTTACTATGTTTGCTAGTCATCGCAATGTTGAAATTTGTGACTGATCTCATTGCAATACTTTAAGTTGGGTGTGTGTCCATCACGGCATTCATCTAATGACATGACCCCATTGCCAATTGACATAAATTAATGTCCATGATCGGAAACCCTGATCATCAGTTGACCAATGGACTAGTTGAATAGAGGCTACTAGGTACTTGTTTTGTTTGCGTACCACACATGTACTAATGTTTCCACTTAGTACAGTTGAAAGGGCATGTATGCCACATGTGTGGTTTTGGTAATGAATGACAATCTCTATGGACTAATGTTACATTGAATTTCACTTGTAGGTTTGTCCATTGGCATCACTTGGACCATGTGTTGGTTTCAAGGTTAAAAACGAATAAACAATATCCAAGGGATTTGTGTCTATTGGAATCAAGTAGTAGAAGAAGAAGATCAAGAGTGTCTTGAAGAAGAATATGTAGTTCATCATGGCTATCTTTAAGACATCATCAAGAAATGAAGGGCAAGCTCAAGGTGTGCCATCTCTAGAAGATATCATGCTTGAAGCTTGCCATCCTCGGCAATCATGGAGTGATGAAGACAAGTTCAAATAAAAGCTTTCCCCATGGAGTATGGGGGAGCATTTCATAAGTCTTCATCAAGCAAGAGCAAGCAAGAGAAATCAAGAAAGGCGGTACATCTTGAGAAGGACAAGACGGTCTACATTAAGCTCAAGTGGAATGCTGAAGGCAAAGGTATGGTCTTAATAGGCTTTATATTTTACCGGTCTCTTGTAGTGTTGGGATCTCTCGAGTGAGTAGCTCGATCGTATCTTTCGGAGAGAGCTCAAACCTTTGCATACATAGCATCATATTTCTTGGTTGTGATTTGGATCTTGTCCATGTGAGGATCTAGATCTTGTGGTTATCTTCATAACAAGCTCTAGTTGATCAAAAAAGGATTTCCCTTGCATATCTTATTGTGTTTTTGACCTTGCGGGTTTTTCTGTCTCCACACCTTGGGAGATGTATCACATATATATTCATGATATTTTCTCCTTTGGTGATACCCAATATTTCTACATGTCGTTATCTTTCCAACAAAATTGGTTTCATATCATTTGGAGTTTGGATGCGAAAGTTATTACAGTTTTTGTTCTGAAGTTTCCTTGGGAGGAAGTTCTGGCGAGCCACCGGTAGTACCGCTAGGGCATTTTTGTCGCAGGTAGTACCGGGGCTATTTCTATTCATCCTGATTTCGGTTCAGTATTCTCTCTATTTTGGGAGTTCTATTTGCCGGAACTTTGATCGGACATAGACGAGGGAGTACCGTCTACAAGTGAAAGTACCGGCCAGGCGCCGGAAGTACCGTTGGGGTGTAATTGCCACTGGTAGTACCGCGTGTTTTTCTAGCTCTCTTTGATCATCCTGGTTTCAATTCAGTAAACTCTCTGTTTGGTGTGTTGCTATTTGACAAAACTTTGGTCAGAATTTCGGGCGGTAGTACCGATGAACCGATGGTAGTACCGGCTAGGCTCACTTTTCTGTCTTTCGTCTCGCTGTTTTGACCGTTGAAAGGGTGCCAGCGGTAGTACCGCCCACCCAGTGGTACTACTGTCCATGCACGAATTTGACCATAACGGGCAGATCTAGGAGCCTTTAAAAGGGGCTCCTCTTCCCCTTCGTGGGCACCAGCTTTTTTCTTGGTTCCTACCCTTCTCTCTCCTCCATTGTTGACCTTGAAGATCTTGCCCTCTCCCCTTCCCCCTCCTATGATTCTTGCATCTTTTTGAGGGATTTAAGAGAGGAGATCTAGATCTACAACCCCCACTAAACCAAATTCCTTCATTGTGAAGGAATCCATGGGATCTAGATCTCGAAGAGTTTTGTGTTCTCGTCTTGTGTTCTCCCTCTCTTATTCCCCCAATAGCTTTTGTAGCTTTGGTGGAATTTGAGAGTGAAGGACTTGCCTCTTGCATTTGGTGGATAGGTTTGAGTTCAACTCGGAGATTTGGTGAGTTCAAGCTCTTGGGCTTGTTTCTCTTGGGTTCTTGGAACCCTAGACGGTTGTGTGGAGTGTAGTGAGTTCTTGGGGCCTCCAATGGAGTTGTGGAGATTCCCCAATCTTGTGGCCTATTGTGGCTTTGTTTCTTGAGGCCTCTAATTGTTGTGGAGATTCCTCAAGCTTGTGGCCTTTGTGGTGTTTCTTTGGAGCCCTCCAATTGAGTTGTGGAGAGTTCCCTGATACGTCGTAAACGTATCTATAATTTTTGATGTTCCATGCTTGTTTTATATCTACTTTCTTATGTTTTGTTCATACTTTGAGGTATTTTTATACATTTTCTGGGACTAACCTATTAATAAGATGCCATAGTGCCAGTTGCCTGTTTTCTTCTGTTTTTGGTTTCAGAAAAGCTAGTAAGGAAATATTTCTCGGAATTAGACGGGACAAAAGCCAAAGTCAATATTTTACCCGAAGCAACACGGAGTCCGGAGGGGAGACGAAGTGGCGCACCAGGGCGGCCACACCTGGTGGCCGCGCAGCCAGGGGGCACGCCACCAGGGGTGTGGGCCCCCTAGTGCTCCACCGACCTTGCCCCTTTGCCAATAAAAGCCTCCCGGGATGAAAACCCTAAGGACCGGATCAGAATTCCACGAAAAGTTCCACAGTGCCGCCACCACCAAAGAGGAGATTCGGGGGACAGAAGTCTCTATTCCGGCACCCTTCCAGGACGGGGAAGTGCCCCGGGATCCATCTCCATCGACTCCACCGTCATCTCCATCGCCGTTGCTGACTCCCATGATGAGGAGGGAGTAGTTCTCTCTCGAGGCTAAGGGCTCTACAAGTAGCTATGTGTTCATCTCTCTCTCTCTCTCTCTGTGCGTGATCTTATTGAGATCATGAGCTTTGTAATCTAGGATCTATTCTGCTACTCAAGTGCTTTAATTAATTTCTGCTTATCCCCACGTGTGTGAAGTTGACAGTGTGCACACCATGTGGCACTTTCTCTAAGGTTACATAAATACTTATCATGAGTATAATTTGAGTTGGATGTCTCTATGAGATTGTGGTGTTTGTTGGAGTCATCTAGCGTTCAAGGTGATAGTGAGGGGTTATCTAGATGGGGAATGCGAACTTTAAGGTGTGTTGTTATAGCCCTACATCGTCCAACCGGAGAGTAGTTCAGGGTAGAATAATGAAGAGAAGATATTTATATGAGAGTGTCCACTAGTGAAAGTATGATCCCTAGGCCTTACTTCTAAGCATTGAAACACCATTTACAATCAGTCCTGTTACATGTTTGCTCTTGCTGCCACTATTATTTCAGATTGCAATTACCACTTATAATCATCCATATTACTTGTATTTCACTATCTCTTCGCCGAACTAGTGCACCTATACAATTGACAAGTGTATTGGGTGTGTTGGGGATAGAAGAGACTTCTTGTATCTTGATTGCAGAGTTGCTTGAGAGGGATACCTTTGACCACTTCCTCCCTGAGTTCGATAAACCTTGGGTGATCCACTTAAGTGAAACTTGCTGCTGTTCTACAAGCCTCTGCACTTGGAGGCCCAACACTGTCTACAAGAATAGAAGCGTGCGTAGACATCAAGCTATTTTCTGGCACTGTTGCCGGGGAGGTAAGGTAAAACGTACTCACATCCTCTGGCTACTAAACTATCTTCTAGTACTGTTGCTGGTGTGTGAGTGCTCGAAGTTATTTCCTTTAGATTCTGCAATTATATATTTTTGTTTCTTGTTTTTATTTTCACTAGTTAGGTTTAATGGAAAACAAAAAAAAATTAGAGAGCTTTTTAGTATTTTTCCTAAGGTAGAACATAAATGGTTTGAAAAGAAAATAAAAAAACCCATGGAACTTTCTTTGCATGCTAATAGGAATGTTATTAGTATGAATTTTTTGAACACATTTGTTACTAATGCTATGGAAACGTCTAAGCTTGAGGAACTTAGTTTTTATGAAAATGATGTTTTTAGTTTCCCAGCTTTAAAGGAGAAAATTTGCTCTGATGACACTTTATCTCCCCTATGTGGTAATTCTAATGATACTTGTGATATTTTAAATCCACATACTGAAAGCATCCCTTTTAAAATACCTATGGAAATTGTTGAACGTGTTATGCATAACTGTTATTTTGGAGATGGAACTATCCATCCTAGTGATCATTTAATCTTTATACATGAATTATGTGAGTTGTTCAAGTGTGGAGTTATTTAAATGAACCTAGTTAATAGGAAGCTATTCTCTTTATCACTTAAGGGCAAAGCAAGGGAGTGGTATGATCTACTAGACAATCCTCATCATCGGAGTGGAAGGAACTTGAATCTCTCTTTTACTCTAAATTTTATCCTCCTCATGAAATTCATAAAGATAGGAATTATATTTATAATTTTCATCCTCATGATGGAGGAAGTATTGCCCAAGCATGGGGGAGATTGAAGTCACTAATGCTCAAATGTCCCATTCATGAGCTCCCCAGTAATATTGTTATTAATAATTTTTATGCAAGGCTTTCAGGACATTACAAGGACTATCTAGATACTTGTTTAGAGGGATCCTTCACAAGTAAGGAGGTCAAAGCTAAGTGTGATCTTCATGAAACAATTCAAAGCAATACCGAAGATTGGGATAACGACAAAGGTAAAGAACCAGGTATAAATTATGAGTATGATTGCATTAAGTCTTTCGCTGAAACTGCTGATTTTCAAGAACTTAGTGCTAAATATGGTTTTGATCCTAAAATTCTTGTTAATTGTTGTAAATCCTTTATTTCTCATATTAATGCTCCTAAAGAAAAATGGGACATGTATCATGAACCTTTTAAAGACACTTGCATGAAAAATGAAATTGTTATTAATGATAGCAATACACATGCTCAAACCTCTGAAAGTACTATTTATTATAAGCATGTTAATTTTTGTGGAGTACATAGACCTTGTGAAAAGAATCAAATTGAAGAAGAATATTGTTTCACCCACAGGAATGAAAAAACTAGAACATGGTATTGGGCTCTAAATGATCTTGGTAAAAAAGTTTGTGCCCTCTATCCTTTTATTTGTGAACTTTGCTTTGAAGTGGGTCATTTCAATTTTCAATGCTCAGGCCATAATAATAGCCCTTCTAATCCAATGAGTACTGCAAGTGGGTGTTGTGATAACATGATCACTCCTAATCAGCATGATGAACTTACATTATTTTTGGGGTGTGAAGAGTTATCAAGAAAAACTTCTTTGGTAGATATGAGTGCTTTTGATATGAATAGCGTCCTGCATGGTTGTCATCTTTATTGTGTTGATAATTGCCATACAAATACTTACATACAAAATATTATAAAAGATGAGATTTTACCAAAATATGACAGGACTAATATGTGTTTTGTTCTTATTAATGAAAAGAAGGAATCCTCCAAAGTTTCTTCTATTGTCTCTAACAATAAACCAGGGTATATGGAGAAGCTTCCTTTCAAGCCTCTCCCTCCTAAAGAGAAGAAGAAAAAGAAGAAGAGGGGGAGTAAAAGGAGGGAGGAAATGGTATTTTCCCCTAAGCATGTTGCTCCTATTATAGTTTTTGATGAGTCTAAACTCGATGATGTTCTTATGCCTGTTACCTATAGTAGTGATCATGATTGGGAAAAGCACACTACTTTTGATATTGAAAATCTCTTTGGTACCAATTCTGAAAATGATTATATTAATAATTGTTGTACTATTAGTGCTATCCATGTTCCTTCCAATGATGATATGTTTACAAACAAACACACTTTGGAAGATAGATATTCTATTGCTTATGATGATTACAATATGCCTCCTATAATTTATGATTATGGTGATGATAATAATAATGATAGCTATTTTGTTGAATTTGCTCCCACTATAATTAATAAGAATAACTATGCTTATGTGGAGAGTAATAATGATTATATGCATGTGGCTCATGATAAGAATGTTTTATGTGATAGTTATATTGTTAATTTTATTCATGATGCTACTGAAAGTTATTATGAGAGAGGGAAACATGGTTTTATGTATCTCAACAATATTAAGTTTCCCCTCTTTATGTTGAAATTTTTGAAGTGGCACTTGTTTTGCTTTCCTATGCTTGTTGCTTTGTGCTTTCATGACTTGTTTCTTTACAAGATTATTTTTCATAGGAAGTGGTTAAGACTTAAATTTGTTCCATATTTTCTTCTTGATGCTCTCTTTTTATTTCAATTCATATTTCTTATGTGAGCATCATCGAAACTATCATGCCTATCTTAATGGCTATAAAGAAAGAGCTTTTGGGAGACAACCCATTATATTTTTACTTTCAGTTTATTTTTGTTTTGTTGAGTCTTGGAAGTTATTGCCTCTGTAATAACCTCTCCTTATAATTTTTGTTTGGTTTTTGTGCCAAGAATAACCTCTAATGAGAGGGAAGTAAGATATGGGGAAGTTGCTGTCCCGAAACAGATTTCTGTGCGTCACCGTAAAAAATCGTGAAAAATCCCCGTACATAGGATTGAGCTGTAATTTTCTATGCTTATGCCCCAGGTTATTATCTAACTTTCATTAGTTTATCTCTTTTTGATTGAGCAACAGAAGGTCTTCGAAAAAATCGGTTTTTACCTGCTGGTCTGTTTTGACAGATTTCTGCCATTATTTGCATTTGCCTCTTAATCTCTTTCTCTTTGAGTTCTCTTTGATCACTTGAGATTTTAGAAGGAATTGCTACAGTAGCTTGTGTTTTAATGGAAGTTCTATGTGTGATGAAACTAAACCATAGGACCAATTATCTTGAATACACTAATGGTGCTAATGAGGATTGTGTGAAGTTTTGTATGAAGGAAAATTTTCAAGTGTAGGGGAAGAATAATGTGATAAGATGAAGTATGGACAAAAGCTCAAGCTTGGGTATGCCACCCATGTAACCCCAAGAAATATTCAAGAAGTACAAGCGTCAAAGCTTGGGGATGCCCAAGGCATCCCCTTCTTCATCAATAAAATCTCAGGTTTTCTTCCAAAACACTTCATTTTTATTGTTTCATGCACAATTGTGTTGTTCTTGGAGCGTCTTCGTTTTTTATTTTAAGTTTTCTTTTGCTTAGTTTGCTTAAATAAATTTGATGGACCCCTGCATTCATATGATATTTCAAATAAGTTGATTGGTGATTGGAAAAGAGTAGGAAAGTTCATGCTTATAAGTGGTACAAAAGGATTTTTGTTTTGACTGTGGCCTAGACTTTATCATGTCATTTTTTATATTGCTTTGACTTTATGCTTAGTAATTATTGTTGTAGCATGACTTGTTCCAAACAATTGAGATTGCATAATCTGCCTTGAAAGAATCATGCTTTGTTCTAGCATACAAAAGCATGATATTGTGGTATTCTACTTCGATGCTTTATCTGTGTTGACTTGGCACATGCTTACACCATGTTAAGACTATGAACCAGTCACCTTAACCTCTATGATCATTTAGTTTTTTGACTTGTAATATCACTTTATGCTTTAATTAATAATGTTTTGTCGCTTTGCATGATTATGTCCATTAGTGCTCTCTTAGTTAGTCGCTCTGAGTCTTTTGCTAGCCTCCATATGTACCAAGTATGAGTTCCACTCATGCATCCAACCCCCAAGAAAACCAAGTTGTTCCATAGAGTCCACTATAAATTCCTATGCATGGTGTTTTACACCATTCCAAGTATATTCATGCTTTTATCTACCTTCCGAATTAAACTTGTTATGGGAAAATTAGTGATTAAAGCTCTCACGAACTTGATGTCACACTTTACTTTCTTGCACTTAATAAACTTGAACCATTGCGTCCATCTATGTTGCGTATATGCTTGCACTTTATAAGTTGAGAATTAGCAGAACCATGCTGTCATGGGCAATGCTTTCAACATTGCACTTATTATTCAAATGATATCATGTTCTTTTGTTTATGGATCCCGACAGTGTGAAATAAAAGGGGAACTTGTAAGCTCATGGAGTTTGTATATGTGTTAGAGAAACGCCTGGGTGGATAGCCTAAGCCATGCCTAATCATGGTGGAAACTTGCAGCATAACCATAGTGAGAATTCTGTGAAGCATCCTCAATAAAAACCTATGCAAATAGTAAATAAAACGATCATTGAGATGCTCATTCTTTGTTGCCTTGTCATTTTGATATGGGATAGCTCCTGTATCATGGGGCAAGGGGTACCCCGTTGGCGATTCTCCATGATACACATGTACTTACAATGACAAGAACCTACTTGTGACTAAAGTTGAGTAGCATGAGGTCTGGTACTCGTAGGCAAGGGGCATGAGATTTTCGACTTATAACTTGTCAAGCATATCCTCATATTTGTTCACTTTAACCTTAATCACCTAAAGATGCTTATGATAGGGGTAATGAGAGCTGAAAGCTAATAAGTACCATAATTATTGGAAGCTCTTTATGAAACTTGAAATCCCTGCTTCCCTCTTATGAAGGGCCTTTCTTTTTAATTTTATGTTGAGACTCCATCTTCTATCTTTATGCACCAATTGAGAGAGCATAGTGACTATTCTTAGTTTAATGTGCATTGTCCCAAAACTTGTTGATTGGTTCATAACTGTGATATTGCTTGTTCTTAAATTATTTGTATCTAGTCACCCTTATGAACTTTGAAGGTGTCCTATGCATTTATGTTTTGCTATACCATGAGGGACAAGCTGAATGCCATTCTTATTATGTTCTCTATGTGTGAAACAAACAAACGTATTTTAATACATTGTTATTCATGAATCTTTTGTTTGTACCTTTTTCATGTTACAACATAGTTGCTATGTCTTATTGTTAGAACTCTGTGTTTTATGTTCATGTTAGAGTACTTTGATCCTAGCCATCAATGATTTACAAATACCTTGATCAAGATTATGATGGTGCATGTCACCTCAAAAATTATTCTTTTTATCACTTACCTACTCGAGGACGAGCAGGAGTTAAGCTTGGGGATGTTGATACGTCGTAAACGTATCTATAATTTTTGATGTTCCATGCTTGTTTTATTTCTACTTTCTTATGTTTTGTTCATACTTTGAGGTATTTTTATACATTTTCTAGGACTAACCTATTAATAAGATGTCATAGTGCTAGTTGCCTGTTTTCTACTGTTTTTGGTTTCAGAAAAGCTAGTAAGGAAATATTTCTCGGAATTGGACGGGACAAAAGCCAAAGTCAATATTTTACCTAAAGAAACACGAAGTCCGGAGGGGAGACGAAGTGGCGCACCAGGGCGGCCACACATGGTGGCCGCGTGGCCAGGGGCGTGCCACCAGGGGGTGTGGGCCCCCTAGTGCTCCACCAACCTTGCCCCTTCGCCTATAGAAGCCTCCCGGGATGAAAAAAACCCTAAGGACCGGATCAAAATTCCACGAAAAGATCCACAACGCCGCCACCACCAAAGAGGAGATTCGGGAGATAGAAGTATCTGTTCCGGCACCCTGCTGGGATGGGGAAGTGCCCCCGGATCCATCTCCATCGACTCCACCACCATCTCCATCGCTGTTGCTGACTCCCATGATGAGGAGGGAGTAGTTCTCTCTCGAGGCTAAGGGCTCTACAAGTAGCTACGTGTTCATCTCTCTCTCTCTCTATGCGTGATCTTATTGAGATCATGATCTTTGTAATCTAGGATCTATTCTTCTACTCAAGTGCTTTAATTAATCTCTGCTTATCCCCATGTGTGTGAAGTTGATAGTGTGCACACCGTGTGGCACTTTGTCTAAGGTTACATAAATACTTATCATGAGTATAATTTGAGTTAGATGTCTCTATGAGATTGTGGTGTTTGTTGGAGTCATCTAGTGCTCAAGGTGATAGTGAGGGGTTATCTAGATGGGGAATGCAAACTTTAAGGTGTGTTGTCATAGCCCTACATCATCCAACCGGAGAGTAGTTTAGGGTAGAATAATGAAGAGAAGATATTTATATGAGAGTGTCCACTAGTGAAAGTATGATCCCTAGGCCTTGTTTCTAAGAATTGAAACACCATTTACAATCAGTCTTGTTACATGTTTGCTTGCTGCCACTATTATTTCATATTTCAATTACCACTTATAATCATCCATATTACTTGTATTTCACTATCTCTTTGCTGAACTAGTGCACCTATACACCTGACAAGTGTATTGGGTGTGTTGGGGACACAAGAGACTTCTTATAACTTGATTGCATGGTTGCTTGAGAGGGATACCTTTGACCACTTCCTCCCTGAGTTCGATAAACCTTGGGTGATCCACTTAAGGGAAACTTGCTGTTGTTCTACAAACCTCTGCACTTGGAGGCCCAACACTGTCTACAAGAACAGAAGCGTGCGTAGACATCATGCCCCAAGACTTGTATGGATTCAGTGACTGCCCTCAAGTGTCCCATAGTGGATCGTGAGTAGGCCTTTATGGAGAGCTCACCAGAGAATAGTGTGAGCCTTTTGTGACATTGTGAGTTGCATGCCTTTGCATCTTGGGGTGAGCATCGAGCCACCACACCTCAAGGTGAGCCATTTGTGGCGTTCAGAGTACATTGCACCATCGCACCTCTGCAATGGAGATGTAGCTTCTTTAGAAGTGAACTTTAGGATAAAACTCATCGTCTCCACGTCCATCGATTATCTCTCAACCAAGCCCTTTACTTATGCAATTTACATTGCGGTAGCCTTCGTGCTTGAAGTATTATATCTTTCTATCACCTTGTTTCTTGTCTTTCTTAGCATAGGTTGTTGGTGCACTTAGTTGAACCTAGTGTTTGTAGGTTTTGTGCTCTATAAATTAAATGTTAGTTTTATTCGGAATTTATTAGAGCCTAAACCATAATTATTTTAAAATGCCTATTCACCCCTATAGGTGACATTCGTTTCCCTTTCAATAGTTATAGCATGGTATAAAACTTATTATGAACATTTGAAATAAGACAATAAACTATCTTTATTATTTGCCTCTAGGGCATATTTCCAACATCGCCTACCACAAGTTCCATCGGCTTCATCTCGATGGTAGCCTTAAAGGCAGGTTCGAAGTTAGAAATATACTTCTTTGAAGCCGGCATCTCTGAGGCATCGACCTGGATTTGGATCTCCTTGAATTCTTCATCATAGAGGATGGCTTCATCGTAGGCGGCTTCTCCTGCATCATAATCCCACGGCTTCTGGAACTTTTGTGAAGGTGATGATGCCATTTGGGCCTGACATCTTGAGCTTGTTGTAGATGTGGCATGGCCTAGGGTGGAAAGCATGGAATATGGAGCGTCCAAAGATGACATGATACATAATTTTGAAAGGCACCACCTTAAACTTCATGGCCTCTTGGCGATAATTATTTACATCACCAAAGGCTACTAGGAGGGTAATTCTTCCAAGGGACTAAGCTTGCCGGCCAGGAACTACATCATTGAATATGGTGCTACTCCGCCTTAGCTAGTTATGTGACAAGTTCATATTATGGAGTGTATCGATGTACATGATGTTGTTGCTGCTTTCGCTATCCACATGGCACTTGGTGAATTCATTGCTGTCAATCAATGGGTTGATGACCATAGCATATTAATTTTCTTCCAGGATGAGCTCTAGGTGATCCGCTCTATCCCATGTCACCAGAACTCCTGACAATCTCATGTATCGAGGAACCTTGGGAGGGTAGCAAGCAGTATCCTCAAAGAGGTTTTTTGTGGTCTGATAGTTGGAGGACCAAGGAAGGTGAGATAGATGGGATCCTTATTCTCTAATGGTTTTTTGCTCTTCCCTCCACCATCACCCTTCTCGGATGGCTTAGGTTTAGCGTCCTCGTCCATGTCATAAGAATCTTTATACTCCTTGTCCTCCTTCTTCCCTTTGCCTTTTCCGCGAGGCATGTTCTTCCGACTTTGCTTGTAGCTGGACTCTGGGTCTTTCTTGAGGTCATTGACAAACTGGCAACTACGGCTGGTGTGGTGGATTTGCTCTTCGTATCAAGGTGAGCGTAACATGGCATATCCCAATATTCCTATATGACTGAGGAGCGCAGAGCATAACAGGTGTAGTTTCACTACCGCGCTACTGCCCACGACTTGCTCCTCGGTCATGTCCATGTTGTTCACCATCACCTTTGCCAGCGAACATCATGGCGACCATGTCGGTGGCTTGCTTTTGTTCAGGCAGATTTTTCCTCTTGTTGTTATTGTTTTTCTTGGCCTGGATGGGACTAGCCATTGCAAAGAGAGCACAACAAGCATCATCGTCAAACGATGTGAATTTGTTGATAGTGGAGATCATCGAGTTTAGATTGAGCTTCCCCTTATCCTATCTGCACTTCAGCGTATGTTGGAGCAGTGAGCCTCTTTCCAAGCCATTGATGAAGGCGTCCATGGCGATTTGATCGTGTATTCCTATTATGGGTTCCCTTGTGGACTTACCCTTGGGATGGCCTGATCTTCATAGATTCGAGGGAATTTGGGGGAGGGAGCAAAGAACACGATGAACATGCAAGGGGAAATCAATACAAATACACACCACACCTGATACAATCCAGTTTGCTCTCGCTGGCCTGAACCACCAACCCAATAGAATCTCAAGGGAGAGACCAAAGGTAGAATCCCATGAGAGAGATTGGCTAGCTCCTGATAGAATCACACATAGGAAGAGAGTAGCAACCAAGTAGAGTCCCAACGGGGAGAGACCTAGCACTACTAGAATCCATACATGGGAGAGACCAAGAACTAGAAGAGTGCCTTGACGACTTCAATTAGAAGGCCTTGTAAAACTCATAGATAATTTATAGAGAGGGATCCCATCCAGGGTTAGGAACATGCCTCAATTCATCATCCATTCCATTCTAGGGTTCTAAGGAGGGGGTGTGGGCATATATATAGGCCAGCCACGAGATAGGGGTACTTTAAGCATAAAGGTGGAGTTTGGGGTTGTTACATAGGCCAGGCCCAGCTCAAGACATGCTAGCCCATTTCACTAACACCGGAGACTCCGGGGTCTAGGGGCTAGAGACTCCGGGGTCACGTGCGGTCTTCGGGCCAGTCTTTAGGGAGGTGTACTGCATGCATCTGGCATGGGTCCACTGTCTGGGCCAGAGACTCTAGGGTCACAGGATGGAGACTCTGGGGTCCAGGGCGGAGACTCCAGGCTTGCTCCAATAGCTTCTTGCGTCTTCTCTTCTAGGCTTCCTGCTTGGGGGTCTTGGATCCAGGTTCATCCTTGTATCCTCATGTTGGCATAATGGTCATGGGCCTAGTCATATGATCGACAATTGGCTCAAGTAGGATCCCATTCATGTGATGACCAAAGGAAAGCAAGAGATGGAAGGAGTGCACCTTGATAGGAATGGTCGGTGTAGTATCATGATGTGGACCAATGGTGGTTTCCATATGTTGGGCTACATCATCTCCCCCTCTTGGAAAAGAGTCGACCTCGACGATATCCTGTCATCATATTGTAAGGAAGGAGATGTACCCTTTATATCTTGGTGGATACTCTCAAGACCTCGTTTTGTCAACTCGTGCTCAATCGAGGTTGACATTGGAATGCGGGTACCTACACACAACATAAACAAAAGGAATAACGTGTGTGCATGGTAGATGAACACATCATTCATCATTATTATATTCTCTTGTGCACATCACCATTAGCATTAGGTAATACATTATAGAAAGCATGGTGATTATGCGAGCAAAAGGTGGGAATATGCTTATCATGGCAAGGATCAAAATCTCCAAAATTTGAGAAAGCTATGGGGGCGATCTCAATAGGAAGCATATGATCATTATTGCAAGCAACAACAGGAGAAAGTGAAGAACATGCATGATCAAGCATTTCCAAAGTACAAGTATGGTTGCCGACAAACATAAGGAAAGAGCAATTGTTCATCAAGTTTGTCGCAACAATTGTAGGATAAAAGAAGGATTTGTAGCATGGCATGTCTATGGCAATATCATCGCAATCAAATAATTCCGCATGATCAACATTATGCAAAGGCAAAGCATCACATGGGAACATGAATGAATCATATGAAATGTCACAAGTAGTTTCCATGGCACGCATATCCTCACAACTCATCATGTACACTTGTGGGATCATGGCATCATCAACACGAGAATATCATTTTGCGGCCCAAAAGTTGGGGCGCCTAGGCAACGCGGTACCCAAGTTGATTTTAATCACCACGATTCGAAAAGTTGGAGCGCCAATTGCTGAGAGGGGTGTTTCGAGTGAATGATGGCCAACCCCAATATTTTCAAATCGCGCCCGTTAAGTCAGGATATTCCGTTACACTAGTTCCTGTTGTGCCCCTTCTTCGCCGGTCACTCTTCTTAGCCACCCTGCACGTGTCATAGGGGCAAATCCATTACTGTACTTTCCTAACTCTCGACACTGAATCTTGCTGCGGCGGCGGTGGTCCCTTTTCTTCCCTTCCCCGACCCTAAATCTACCGGCGGCGGAGGACCTTTTTTCTCCCTCCCCGGACACTGAATCCGACGGTGGAGGCCCATCATGTCTTGCAAGGCGAAGGTTGTAGCTATGTTGCCGACTGATTCGGGCCCGTCTGGGCCCAAGTCTGGGGCTCAACGCGAAGCAGCGGTGAGGTCTTCCGGTTAGCGAGGAGGCCAGCAAGGATTCTGCTCCCAAGGTACCTACGAGTAGCGGGTTGAAGAGAAAAGCAAGGCTGACGGCGGATTGTTCGGCTCCGGTGGGCGGATGCGGTACCCAGATCTCGAAGAAAAAACCCGGGAGAAGAGCGAGAGGTGAATTTTTCTTATCTATGCCTTATCTTGCAAGTAGATTAGTTACGGCATAATAGAATCAAATGAACTGAAAATTTCCCCTTTTTAATCAAATTAGGCACAACTTTGATACAAGGGACCTATATGAGTTCATAGATTATGTTTGCCAGTACACTTCAAAACTTGATTTTGGTTGCGAGAGGGTTGTGTTCGGGCAAGATGTGCATCTTCTTGTGAATTGCAAAGAGGTTGTGTCTCTTTCGCAGCTGGTAGATATGCTTGTCGCTAGAATTCCCTGGGGTTCTAGACAGAGGACAAAATTGGTGTGGCGTAACATGAATGATACCTATCAGCAAATTGAGCACTCCCATGAGCTTCGGATGGTTTGGGAGTGTTGTGTAGCTGATCATAAGGTGAAAGTTGAAGCGATGATTGATGATATGTATGCAGATGCTGGAGATCTTGCTGCCAGAGCTTCTGATCCTAGAGAATACGGACCAATAGATGCTGATCTAGATAAGTTCAGTATACGCATAGAGGTGGATTCATACATGGCAAAACTTGATGAGGGAGTTAATAAGCCAGTTTCGTCATGTACTGTGGAGATCACTATCGATTCCAAAAACATAACTCTTGATGAAATGAGAGAGATGATCGGTAAGGAAATCAGTATTGGCCCTAAGAAGATGGCAAAAATCTGGTGGTGGCATCATAAGAAGCAGCAATTCATAGATGTTTTAGATACTGAAGACCTTATGCAGATTATGCGACAAAAGAAGCGAACCAGGAATGTGTTCTTCCTTGGTACCATTTATGATGTTGTTGAACATGTTATAGTGGATGTAGATGCCCCTATAGTGGCTGAACAGAATGAGGTGATCGACGTTGATGAGATCTGATGAGAGCTGCTACCCTAGGCTTGTCATATGGACCACGGAGTTCCCCTTCCTGTATTTGTAATATTGTCTGCTGTTGTATTTAGAGCGTGTTTCTGTGATTATGTTTGTTGAGAGATTGTGTTATAATGTTGTGCGAGCTGTTGAGATTTTCGGACATGTCACTCACTTAAACCATCATTGTTGTAATAATACATAAGTACATTGTAGTTGACATGATTATGTTTCTTAAGATGATGTACCATACTTGTTTCTGTTATTATGTTTGTTGGGACATTGTAATGTAATGTTTTGTGAAACCATGACTGGACAAGTGATGCATAAATACATTGTAGTTGACATGATTATGTTTCTTGAGATGATGTATTGTACTTGTTTCTATTATTTTGTTTGTTGAGAGATTGTAATGTAATGTTTTGCAAAACCATGACAGGACAAGTGATGCGTAAGTACCTTGTAGTCGACATGATTTTGTTTCTTGAGTTGATGTAATATACTTGTTTCTGTGATTATGTTTATTGAGAGATTGTAATGTGATGTTTTGTGAAACCATGATGTGATTATGTTTGTTGAGAGATTGTAATGTAATGTTTTGTGAAACCATGACTGAAGAAGTGATGCATAAGTACCTTGTAGTTGACATGATTTTGTTTCTTTAGATGATGTAATATACTGGTATGTTTTTGTTAGGAAATGAAATTGGGATGGAGGGAGTACAGGTTTAATATTTGAAATGAGAATGTATGAAGAGAATCCATATTAGGCAGGAGACAGTAATCCAGGGAAAGGGCATGGTATCCACTAAACTATTGTAACATGCCAATTTAGTCATTGTTGCAGCGGTAGAAGGGATGCTCTCTCTCTCTCTCACCGACACCGACACCGTCGCCTGTGACGACGCATTCGCCATGCTGTACTTGAACGGCGAGGAAGACCAGTCGAGCAGCGACAGCCTTCTCTCCGACATCGAGTATTCCTTCCACGATGTGAGTTCCTCTGTTTTCTCGGGCTAGGGTTAGGCAATGGTAAATATCTCGATCTGAGCTCCATATGTGCATGCAATCGTGTTCGATTTCAGCTTTGCGTTTACCTATAGGTACCACAGACGATCTACGACTCCGAATGGGAGGGCCTAGATCTCGATGGAGAAGTGCCATGTGACCATGGGCTAAAACTGAGGAGATATGTTGCATTCGAAGGCAGTAACACTAGGAGAAGGTTTTTGGGCTGTACAAATCAGGTTTGTTTACATTATGTGCAACTATGACATGAAGTAAAATGTATCGTGCATGTTCATAACACTATAGTCTGTGTGTTTTTAGGTTGGCCCGGTGTGTAAAGCAGTAGACTGGGTGGATCTTGAGTGGCCATATGCACTTAAGAAATGTTTGGCACGGTTATGGGAGATGTATGAGTTGGAAAAGTCGGGGAGATTTACTGATGTAAGTGATGCAGCTAAAAAAAATTACAAGTTGTCGGTACAAAATAAGGAGCTGGAACAAGAAATCAAGAATTTGCAGTCAGAGCTAACTAACGGAATCGATGGGAGCTTGGTTTTTGGAACTACAAAGAAGCTTCAGGATAGTCACAGGTTGCTGATTCATAATGCAGAAAAGGAGAGGGATCAGCTCAGGGAATACAAGAAGAAGCTAGAGTACTGCATTGCGGATCTTTTGAAGGAACTGAAGAAGGCGCGCGAGGGTGAACAAGGACAGACTATAGAGGATAAAGGAAATTCGAGATGAATAATTTATGTTGTGCCAATGCCTGAAACTAGTTAACTGTAAGACTTGAAGTTGCGCTTTTTTAACTAAGCCAAACTCAATACTCAAGCAAACTAATTTCAGACAAACACACATACCGTGCATAGAGTTAAGTTCACGCTTACAAAATCACCACTGCAGAGGATAAACCAGGCGGTTCAGTACTAAATAGACATATGTTGTGTTCAAGCGAGCCTGGCCCGGAGCTGCTTGTTTTCCTCCCTAAGATCGGCCAACTCCTTCAGTACTATGTCGTGCTTCAACTGTAGGTCCCAGCGCTCCGTCATGGATTGGAGAAGTTGGTCTGTAGCCATACGATTTTCCTTCAAGATCCCTTTCATGATCTCCGTCTGCTTCCTAGCCGAGGTGTGACCTTCACTCTGTAGCTTCGCCCAGCCGGTGTTTAACTCCTTCAGTTTCTGGCACTTGTCAGAAAGGACCGCGAGTTCAGTGCGCAGGTGGTCAAAGGCCAGTTTCTGGGAATTCTGCTTCTCCCTTTGGATTGCTATCTTGTCATTTAGCCAGGTCGCCAGGTCCTGGTCGATCTTTCGCCTCTTTCCCTGCAACAAAAATACATAGTATGGTTTGTTTAGTTCACCAGGACAAGCTGGTTAGTTTCCATAATTAACTGAATCGACTAGTGGCACTGTCATAATTTCAAGGAAGAAGCAATCTAGGACTAATCAGCATTTTATGAATCGACTAGTGGCACTGTCATAATTTCAATTTCAAAGACAAATAATATTTATCTGCAGTTTAGTGTGCTGTGGGTTTTTCCCAATATCACCAAATAGTAGTGGGAGAGTGGAAAACTCATAATACAGAAGCCCATGTCCAGATACATATTGGAAAGAGCACACGGTGTCCATTCATGAACATGAACACCAACACATGTCCAGATAGATAAGGAGTTGCCCTAGGATTCTTATTGCACCCTATAATGGGAAGCAGACTTGGGCATTGCTCCCTGAACCCTAAACATTAAAAAAGAGTGGAGGACAAACTGATATTCGTGTCCCTGCTAACGGGAATCAGACTTGGGCATTGCTCTGATACGCCTCCAGACAAGCCCTTAGCTCCTCGTTCCTTTCCGAACACCCTCGAGTATGGTGATCCCTCTGCTCATGTCCTCCTTCATCTCCTTCACTGCATCCAGGCAACGGCTCCTGTCATGGTAGGCTTGGATGGTAGCCTTGGTTTCCTCGACGCGTCCTCTAAGTGCCTCGGTGACTTTGTCCCGCAGGAGAGTGCACCTTTCCACGAGATTCTTCTTCTCCTCGATGAGCTCGTTGATTATCTTGATGGCCTGTTCTTGCCTGTTCAAGTTATGGTCGAGCACTTTCTGCAGCCTCACGATGTCACGTGCAAAATCTAGCGAGATCTCCTTCTGCACAAATAATTGCTTGCGTAGGCTCTCATTAGCTTGGGTGAGGGAGCGTGCAAGCTCATGTTGGTTGACAATCTTGGAACTGATCCCGACCACCTTGTCACGGTACTCGGCCTTCGCTCGCTGCATTGTTCATGTTGATTGAAATAGGAATTCTATAATTACACTCCAGGTTCTAGGTGAATACTAATACAGATCAAAAAAATCCCCGTTGAATCTATTGACCACAGTGTTAAAAAATGGACCTAGAGATCTATTCATGACCACGATAAACTAATCCTAATCACAAAAATCCATAGTGAATCTATGAACAGCGGTATTAAGGAAAGACCAAGAGATCCAGTCGTATTCATGAAAACTAATACAACTCGCAAAAGAAGAAGAAAAACCAATGCGGGGCGTACAGGATCTAAGAAATCCACATCACAACTTGGGGAAATAACAGTATGGAGATTTGCTACCTCGCTGAGATGTGGAATAGGGCCGAACGGGTCCTGCAACGCCTCCGTCGTGGTGGATGCAGGCTCCACGGCAGGTATGTAATATGTAGAAGAGGAAGAGAAAGAAGAAGAAGAAAAACAAGAAGAAGTTGAATATGATCATGACAGAGAGGGAGATGGAGAAGAAGTATAACAAGAAGACCGTACCGGGAGGAGCCCTCGCCTGCTAGAACATTCGGCGCCATTGTCGGGGGAGATTGGGCCTCGATGAGAGGGTAGGCTTGAGCGGCTGGTAGAGCAAGACGTGCCTCGCGGCGATTTCTCTCCCTTTTCTCCGCGAGGATCGTCGATCGGCCTCTCCCCCTCCTTAGGGGAGCCATGGCTTGCAGGGTGAGGGTAGCGGCGGCAGGAGGAAGGAGATAGTGATTAGTGTGGGAGAAGAGTCAAAGAGTACATGCCGTGGTCCAGTAGTACTAGTACTATTATACAAGGCCATCGTGTATGGTCTACCTTCTCAAAGAAGCCAGGGAGGCAGGGGTAGGGAATCGATGGGACTTGTCTTTATTGCGATGGACACTTCAATGGTCTTCGGTGCCGCCCAAAATCCAGTATATAATAAGGGGAGTGCGAGCCAGGTGGTCATCACGGGAATCGGCACGCACATTCCGTGTGCGTGTGTCACGTGTTGATGGAGCAATGACGCACGCAATTGCTGCACTATCACGTCGGCACGTCGAACTCCACGTCGACAGGCACGCACGGGATATTTACGAGTCTAGAATATGCTGTGCCACTTTTGTTGTGATCAAATTATGTTCAGTACGCGAGATATTACTTTTTTTTGATAATCGACAATGCATGCGTGGACACGACGCACGAAACCGCTACTCATCCTTGATCAGATCGGCACCCCACTCTATGTACCCGCCATCGACCATTCGGAGCAACTACCTCGAGCACGATGCCCCCTTGTCGTGGCAATGGCAGGTCCAAGCCGTCCACTGACCGTCCTGCGTCCCCGGCTCTTCGCTGCATCGTTCGCGCTCACGAGTCGCCTGCTGAGGCAGCATGTCGTGTCCGACCACGCCAGGATCCATCGACATCAGCACTCGAGGACCCTGCAACGTCGAAGCTCGTATCGGCCGTGCAGGAGGAGCATGGGGTACCTGCAGCGTCGGACGAGCGCAAAGCAACAGCCAGGACGGGGGCGCGTGTTGCACCGACGAGTATGGACAAGAAGAGGAACGAGAAGAAGACCAGGAAGAAGAGAGGAGATAGCTATTTGGATGAGTCCGACTCAGCCACGAGGAGGCGTTCATCGATCAGTTGGAGGCAGAAACAGAGGAGAGTGACATGGACCCGTGGGACTACGAATAGGAGGAGGAGGACTCCGACGAGGACATAGCGCGCTTATTCGAGGAAGAGGAGGACACCTACGGCAGCGATGGCAGGGACCATGGCATTGACAAAGAGGAGGATGAACCGGAAGACGAAGACGATGGCTTCTTTGAAATATGATCATTTATTTTAGTTAGAGAGATGGATTTTCACTTGTTTATGGAGGTAAAGTATCGGTGGCACGTATAGAGAGGTGGCACGGATTGACCATGCATAAAAAAAGTGGAGAAGGGAGGGGTTATCCTGCCCGTTCGATCACATAGGATCAACAGTTGGTGGAGACGATCCGCGTGACATCTGTGTCAGCCAATCAGGGCATAGCACCCAGAGTGAGCACACGTTTGGAATCTGCACACGTTTGGGCTTTTGTGAGATTTGTGACCGAGAGAGAGGCCAAATCTCTTTTCAAAATTCGCATATGGATCCACCAGTGTCATTGCATGTGTGTTCTTCTCATTAACCACAACTAGTCATTGCATGTGTGTTCTTTTCACAGACCACATATGGAACCACCATTGTCATTGAAATGTGTATTCTTTCAATAACCACAAATGGAGTCATTTCATGACTGTTCTTTTCACATACCCCATATGGATCCACCAGTGTCATTGAAATGGGTGTTCTCTTCAGAGACCACACATGGATCCACCAGTGTCATTGCATGTGTTCTTTTTACTAACAACAACCAGAGTCATTGCATATGTGTTCTTTTCACATACCACATATGGATCCACCAGTGTCATTGAATGTGTGTTCTCTTTAGAGACCACACATGGATCCACCAGTGTAACTGCATGTGTGCTCTTTTTACTAACCACAACTGGAGTCATTTCATGACTGTTCTTTTCACATACCACATATGGATCCACCAGTGTCATTGAAATGTGTGTTCTCTTCAGAGACCACAAATGGATCCACCAGTGTCATTGCATGTGTGTTCTTTTCACATACCACCAGTCATTGAAATGTGTGTTCTCTTCAAAGAACACACATGGATCCACCAGTGTCATTGCATGTGTGTTCTTCTCATTAACCAAAGCTAGAGTCATTGCATGTGTGTTCTCTTCAGAGACCACACATGGATCCACTAGTGTAATTGCATGTGTGCTCTTTTTACTAACAACAACTGGAGTCATTTCATGACTATTATTTTCACATACCACATATAGATCCACCAGTGTCATTGAAATGTGTGTTCTCTTCAGAGACCAAACATGGATCCACAAGTGATATTGCATGTGTGTTCTTTTTACTAACAACAACCAGAGTCATTGCATGTATGTTCTTTTCACAATCCACCTATGGATCCACCAGTGTCATTGCATGTGTGTTCCTTTTACTAACAACAACCAGTGTCATTTCATGACTATTCTTTTCACATACCACATATGAATCCACCAGTGTCATTGAAATGTGTGTTCTCTTCAGAGACCACACATGGATCCACCAGTGTCATTGCATGTGTGTTCTTTTTACTAACAACAACCAGAGTCATTGCATGTGTGTTCTTTTCACATACCACATATGGATCCACCAGTGTCATTGAAATGTGTGTTCTTCTCATTAACCACACCTAGAGTCATTGCAAGTGTGTTCTCTTAAGAGACCACACATGGATCCACTAGTGTCATTGCATGTGTTCTTTTTACTAACAACAACTGGAGTCATTTCATGACTATTCTTTTCACATACCATATATGGATCCACCAGTATCATTGAAATGTGTGTTCCCTTCAGAGACCACACATGGATCCACCAATGTCATAGCATGTGTGCTCTTTTTACTAACAACAACCAGAGTCATTGCATGTGTGTTCTTTTAATAATCCACCTATGGATCCACTAGTGTCATTGCATGTGTGTTCTCTTCAGAGACGACACATGGATCCACCAGTGTAGTTGCATGTGTGCTCTTTTTGCTAACCACAACTGGAGTCATTTCATGACTGTTCTTTTCACATACCACATATGGATCCACCAGTGTCATTGCATGTGTGTTCTTTTTACTAACAACAACCAGAGTCATTGCATGTGTGTTCTTTTCACAATCCACCTATGGATCCACCAGTGTCATTGCATGTGTGTTCTCTTCAGAGACCACACATGGATCCACCAGTGTAATTGCATGTGTGCTCTTTTTACTAAGCACAACTGGAGTCATTTCATGACTGTTCTTTTCACATACCACATATGGATCCACTAGTGTCATTGAAATGTGTGTGCTCTTCAGAGACCACACATGGATCCACTAGTGTCCTTGCATGTGTGTTCTTTTCACATACCACCAGAGTCATTGAAATGTGTGCTCTTTTTACTAACAACAACCAGAGTCATTGCATGTGTGTTCTTTTCACAATCCTCCTATGGATCTACCAGTGCCATTGCATGTGTGTTATCTTCAGAGACTACACATGGATCCACCAGTGTAATTGCATCTGTGCTCTTTTTACTAACAACAACTGGAGTCATTTCATGACTATTCTTTTCACATACCACATATGGATCCACTAGTGTCATTGAAATGTATGTTCTCTTCAGAGACCACACATGGATCCACCAGTGTCATTGCATGTGTGTTATTTTTACTAGCAACAACCAGAGTCATTGTATGTGTGTTCTTTTCACAATCCACCTATGGGTCCACCAATGTCATTGCATGTGTGTTCTTCTCATTAACTACAGCTACAGTCATTGCATGTGTGTTCTCTTCAGAGACCACACATGGGTCTACCAGTGTAATTGCATGTGTGCTCTTTTACTAACAACAACATGAGTCATTTCATGACTATTCTTTTCGCATACCACATATGGATCCACCAGTGTCATTGAAATGTGTGTTCTCTTCAGAGACCACACATGGAACCACTAATGTTATTGCATGTGTGTTCTTTTTACTAATAACAACCAGAGTCATTGCATGTGTGTTCTTTTCACAATCTACCTATGGATCCACTAGTGTCATTGCATGTGTGTTCTTCTCATTAATCATAGCTAGATTTATTGCATATGTGTTCTCTTCAGAGACCACACATGGATCCACCAGTGTCATTGCATGTGTGTTCTTTTTACTAACAACAACTTGAGTCATTGCATGTGTGTTCTTTTCACATACCACATATGGATCCACCTGTATATGAAATGTGTGTTCTTCTCATTAATCACAGATAGAGTCATTGCATGTGTGTTCTCTTTAGAGACCACACATGGATCCACCAGTGTCATTGCATGTGTGTTCTTTTTACTAACAACAACCAGACTCATTGCATGTGTGTTCTTTTCACAATCCACCTATGGATCCACCAGTGTCATTGCATGTGTGTTCTTCTCATTAACCACAGCTAGAGTCATTGCATGTGTGTTTTCTTCAGAGACCACACATGGATCCACCAGTGTCATTGCATGTGTGTTCTTTTTACTAACAACAACCAGTGTCATTTCATGACTATTCTTTTCACATACCACATATGAATCCACCAGTGTCATTGAAATGTGTGTTCTCTTCAGAGACCACACATGGATCCACTAGTGTTGGGGGCATAACCCCGGGTAGGGTCACTCCGGGGTATAAGGGCCGAGTTAGCCGATGTTCGGCAAGGTCAAAGCGGATGCTGGCCGAGTCACCTCAAGGCAGGCCGGATCACGGAGTAACCCGGACCAGGGGGGTCGCCTAACATTGTCTCGTCCGACTCAAGGAGTAAGTCGGAGACACTTGTCTAGCTTATATGCAGGAACAGGTGTGGCCAGATCAACTGTGATCCGGATCCTCGTTTGGCTTCTAGGAGAAGGAAGGAATATCTCTGGTCAAAAAGAAGGCCCGGTGCGTACTGGATGAGCGAATAAAGCAAGGGCAGGACCACCGGATCGTGGCCGACAAGGGTGACGACGCTCACGTCGGCTGACGCAGGCGCCGCAGAGGCAACGTCGCTAAAGCAAGAGTGACGTGGGGGAAAAGCACCCCTGTCGGGTTACTACTTTGGGAGGAGGCATATTCTTAGGAATATGCCTCCACGTATGCCCTAGGCCAGGACCGAACCACCCCTATATAAGGGGTGGTTGGGGTTCTGGTAAGGGGGTTGGGTCTTTTCAGATACATAGCAAGGAAAACACTTGTGGGTCTAGGGTTCTTGGGCTAGTTAATAGGCAAGAGTAAGAGAGTTTCTTCTTCCTCCTCTTGTCAATACAGCTCAAGGAGCACTTGTAATCTTGGAGACTGAACATCGATACAAAGCTTCTGTGTAGAGAATCACTCTACTATCCCCCCTGGATTCCCCTAGCGCATATCAGTCCCCACCTTTAGCCTATCCATGGCATCTGCCGTGACACCACCACGACAGTTGGCGCCCACCGTGGGGCTAGCGGCGCTAGCAGGGGTGAAGATCCGGACGGGAAATTTCATCGGCACCGGTGAACGCATTGTCTCTGGGCTCGTTCAGCGCTTCGGTGCGCTGGACTACGTCAGCGACAACGTTGGCTGCTTCGGCACGCGCCCCCTTCCACACAACGGCGTCTTCGTCAAGCTCGGCGCGCACAAGGTCTACGTTGATGTGGACGTGTCTTGCGTTCATCCGCGTCACGTCGTCAATGCGGGGGAACCAGCCCTCACTGTGGCTCGCGGGGCGCGTATCGCTCGCTCCCCGGACCATGCAGAGGTGATGATGACTGCGCCAGGCGCGGGCGCGAGCAAGGATCCGGCGCCAGACCCGGAGGTAACACCCAAAGCACCGAGGAAAGCTAGGGGTCCTCCGCTAGAGAGGCCTGAGAACGTGCTGAGGGAAGCTATGAATAGCTTAGCTAACCCGGTGGCAGCAGTGGTAGATCCGGCTCAGGCAGAGGCCGAGCTAGAGGAGACCCGGCGAAAGATACTGGAGGGCGCAAAGAAAATAGCAGCGGCTCAACAGTCGTTGAACATGACGCTGCGTGAGTATGCGAAAGCGAACAAGGTTGATGCAGCGAGGGTAAAAGGGAGAAACCTCATAAGCGAGATGAACAGAGAAGGTGATGATGGACCAGAAGGGTCGGAAAACTATCTGTCTGTGGGGTTGCCGAAGTATAGTACCCGGCGAAGAACCTCAGAGCAGCAGATGCCACGGCGTCCGAGCTAGAGGGTCTGACGGGTGAAGCCCACCAAAGACAGCAAGACCGGGTTAACGAGCTGGTTCAGATCGCGAACAAGCAGAATGAGGAGCTGTTGAGAGGTAACCCGGAGAGAGTTGGAGCCTCTAAGATCGTCCATTCGGTGATGGGTAATCCGGAGAAATCCACTGGAGCCGCATCATCGCCTCATGGTGGCCCTAGAAGAGAAGAGGTAGTAACCTCGGCCAGACGGAACAAGCAGATCGTTCCGTACGACCCAACGCGTGCGGGAAAGGAAAAAGAGATGCGGAAAAATGACGACCGACAAAGTATGAGCCGAGGCGAAGCTGGCCAAGGTAACCACGACCAAGGCAATGCCGGTCAAGGGAATGCTGCCAACGGCAATGCCGGACAGCGAAACTCGGCAGGAGCGGGTCAATCGCAGCAGCGGAATGCACCAAGGCAAGAGCAAAGTGCCGGCCGTGGTATGCAACAGAGAGGAGCACAACGAGAGCAAGACCGATACAATGATGGAGACTCGGAGATGATGAATGCGGGATACGCAAGACCGGACTATCATGTGATAGGGTCGAGATTGGGAAGCAGAGATTTGATGCCAGATGACGCCAGGCTAAAACTGGATCGCCTGTATAGGTCGGAACAGATCGAATGTCAAGGTAATGCAGGTCCAGCGTGCTTCGGACCCCGGATCATGAAGGAACCGCCAGTACCCAATTTCCAATTACCCAGGGGCACGAAGACGTATGACGGCAGTAGAAAGCTGGAGGATTGGCTGATAAACTACGCAACAGTTGTGAAAATTGCAACTGGCAACTTGAGGTGGGCTGTACGATATGTACCCCAAATGTTGGAAGGTCCGACTAGGGTGTGGCTGAACAATTTGCCACCTGGAAGCATCAATTGCTGGATAGACTTTGAAGAAATGTTTATCAGTAACTTCTCAAGTACATACCAGAGACCGAATAGACCGCAGACCCTGGCAATGTGCAAGCAGAGATCTAACAAAACGGACCGTGAATTCTTGACCCGGTGGTGTACCGTGAGAAACTCGTGTGAGGGAGTCATAGAGTCACAGGCTATAGCATGGTTCGCACAAGGATGTAGATATGGCAGCGAGTTGTGGATGAAATTATAAAGGAAAATGCCAGTCACATTGGCAGAGATGATCCGGATCACGGATTCTTATGCTTTGGGTGATCCGACTCAACCTAGGATCGCGTCGAACGAGTCAAATGAGGAGTACTATCCGAGGGACGGATCCGGGTCATCCCAAAGGAACGATTACAGGGGAAAAAGGAGAGACGGTAGACCGGACCATCGATATGGTTCGCAACAAGTTGCGGCCGTGAATCAAGATCAACTCGGGGCAGGGAGCAACCAACACCAGAGAACGGGAGGGCAATGGACTCCTCGAAACGATGGCAAGAAAACATGGACTCCGGAGCAGAAGAAGCAATGGCAAGAAAAGAAAGATCGTCCGAGGTATACCTACGAGTCAATGTTGGACCAGCCGTGCAAATTTCACACGCCAAATCCGAACAGCCCGGCGGGTCACACGACGAGACAATGTGAGTGGATGCGCAAGATAGAACAAGGTGGTTCGGGGAATGCTCAGGCACCCCGGAATGATCAACCTCGACAGGAGTTACCCCGGCAGCAATTGCTCTCCGGGGCAACACGCAGCAACTGATGTTGCCTCCCCCTTCGCCGAGGTATGACAACAGTGAGAGAAGGGATGCAGTGCATCAGGTGGAGAACCAGTGACAACCGGATCAGAGGTACTCCGGAAACGAGGGAAGAAATGAGTACAGGGAACATCACCAGAGCTATTGTGTGTTCACAACATAAGAAACAGATAGGAAGAGCTTGCAGCGCCGACATATGGAGGTTAACGCGGTTATGCCTGCAGTGACGAGGTACATGTCTTGGTCGGACCAGGAAATTACCTGGAGCGTCAAAGATCATCCCAAGCTTATGCCAAGTCCGGGCTCGTATGCACTAGTGTTAGATCCGACGTTCATTGGACCAAACTTTAATGTGAGGTTCTCCAAGGTACTGATCGACAATGGCAGTAGCATTAACATCATGTATGCGGATACGATGCGCAAGTTGGGCATCTCGGAGAACATGCTCCAGGCTACAAGAACAACTTTTCACGGTATCGTACCAGGCATATCCTATGAGCCCATAGGCAAAGTCCGGGTCGACGTGCTATTCGGTACGAGGGATAACTGCCGAACCGAAAATCTGGAGTTTGAGGTGGTAAACTTGGAGAGCGTGTATCATGCATTACTTGGGAGACCAGCACTGAGCAAATTCATGGCAAGTTGCCATGTTAGTTATCTGAAGATGAAGTTGCCCGGGCCAAATGGAGCAATTACTATCGCTGGGGATTTCTGACGTTCTATGGAGTGCGCTTCAGCCGAGTCTAACCTAGCCGAGTCACTCGTAATTGCCCAAGAGAAAAGAAAAATCCAAGAAGTGCGGCATTAGCTCAGTCCGCGTAGCAGTATATGCCGGCGTTAAGTAACCCGCATGGAAGCATTTCATTTCAAGCCGCAAAGGACACCAAGAAGATCCCGGTGGATAACATGTTTCCGGAGTGTACCGTGACAATTGGGGCCGGGTTAACTGACAAATAGGAAAGCGATCTCGTCAACTTCCTCCGTGAGAATCGGGATATTTTTCCGTGGTCCATGCAGGACTTGCAAGGTGTTCCGAGGGAGTTGGCCGAGCACTCTTTGAATGTAAGACCCGGAGCAAGGCCGGTGAAGCAGCCTCTCCGACGCTTCGCCGAGGATAGGAGAAAGGTCATTGGTGACGAGATAGCTCGGTTGCTTGCAGCAGGATTTATCATGGAAGTGCTGTATCCGGATTGGCTCTCTAATCCGGTGCTGGTAGAAAAGAAGAAGGATGACCCGAACGTGGCAGTGGTTTGGCGTATGTGTATCGATTACACGAACCTGAACAAGGCGTGTCCAAAAGATCCATTTCCACTGCCGAGGATAGATCAGGTCATTGACTCCACCGCGGGATGTGAACTGTTGTCATTTATTGACGCTTATTCGGGTTTCCACCAGATACCTCTGAACCCGGATGATCAAATAAAAACTACCTTTATTACCCCGTACGGGGCTTATTGCTATCGCACTATGCCGTTTGGTTTACGAAACGCAGGAGCAACGTACCAAAGATGTATGCAAAAATGTTTGCACGATCAAATAGGTCAAAATGTACAAGTCTACGTGGATGATGTGGTTATCAAGACCAAGGAAAGCGCAACGCTCCTTGACGACATAAGGCAAACATTCGCGAACTTGAGGAGATTCCGGATGAAGCTTAACCCAGAGAAATGTACCTTCGGTGTCCCGGCTGGGAAATTACTCGGATTTCTCGTCTCTAGCCAAGGTATCGAGGTTAATCCAACTAAGATCCGAGCCATCGAACGAATGGAGCTGCCGAAGTGTCTCAACGACGTCCAGAAGTTCACTGGATGCCTGGCGTCGTTGAGTCGGTTTGTATGTTGGTTAGGGAAAAAGGCACTGCCTCTCTACCAACTCATGAAAAAATCAGATAAATTCGTTTGGACGCCGCAGGCTGATGAAGCTTTTGCCCACTTGAAAAAGATGTTGGCCACTGCACCAGTGTTAGCTTCTCCACTATCGAAGGAGCCAATGTTGCTCTACATAGCCACAACCAACCGAGTTGTAAGTGCAGTGATTGTAGTGGAACGAGATGAAGAGGGTAAGTCGGTGCAGAGACCAGTGTATTACTTGAGCGAGGTATTGTCTGCCTCAAAACAGAACTACCCGCATTTTCAAAAGATGGCATACGGAGTTTATATGGCGGCAAAGAAGTTAAAGCACTATTTTGAAGAGCATCCCATCAAAGTGATATGCGAAACCCCCATATTCGAGATAATGGGTAACAAAGATGCGAATGTCAGAATTGCGAAATGGGCAATTGAGCTAGCACCATACGCGCCCCAGTACGATAGAAGAGAAGCGATCAAGTCCCAGGCTGTAGCGGACTTTTTCGTGGATTGGGCCGAGGTACAATACGAACCACCGCCACCGGATCCGAACAACTGGAGGATGCACTTTGACGGATCGAAGACCAAAACCAGATTAGGTGCCGGGGTTGTGCTTACCTCGCCAAAGAAGGATCAGCTCAAGTACGTATTGCAGATCCATTTCTCGGCATCGAACAATGTCGCTGAGTACGAGGCTCTTGTGCATGGTCTCAAAGTGGCAAAGGAAATTGGCATACGTCGGATAATCTACTTTGGCGACTCGGATTTAGTAATACAGCAAGTGTCCGGAGTGTGGGACGCCCTGGATCCAAACATGGCACTATACAGATTTCATGTGCAGAAAATCTCGGGTTACTTTGAGGGATGTGAATTTCATCATGTACCTCGCGTGGAAAACGAAGCTGCCGACATGCTGTCGAAGCTCGGCTCGGCCCGACAGGCAATTCCGCCGGGTGTTGCATTGGAGCACCTCAAAAATCCATCTATCAGGTCGTCCCCAGGAACCGATTCAATCTATGTCCCGGAAAACGAGGAATCCGGAGCTGAGCCCATGGACATTGACATGGAAGGTAGTATGCCGAACCCGAGGACTACCTCGGCAAACCCGGGGATTACCTCGGCAAACCCGGGGACTACCTCGCCAGACCCGGGGACTGTTCAGCGTGATCCGGCTGAAGTTATGCCGGTGGATCGGATGGAAATTGATGAGGAGATGTTCCCTAAGTGAGCAGTACCAGCTTGGGCACTGCTTATATACCAGTTCTTGAAAGATGGAACGTTACCCACTGAGGAAGTGCTAGCCAGGAAAACTCAGAGGAGAGCCAAAGCTTACACAATCATCAATTCGGAGCTGTACAAACGGAGTGTAACCAATGTCCTCCAGCGGTGTGTTGATCCGGAAGAAGGACTTGACATCCTCCGAGATATACACCAAGGAGAATGCGGGCATCACGCCTCATCCCGGGCCTTAGTGGCAAAGGCATTCCGGCATGGATTTTACTGGCCAAGCGCCTTGGAGCAAGCAGAAGATCTGGTGAGAAAATGCAATGGTTGCCAAAGATACGCCACCAAGACACATATGCCTATGTCGGAACTCAAAACCATACCAATTACGTGGCCATTTGCTGTGTGGTGCTTGGATATGGTTGGCCCGTTCAAACCAGCAAAAGGGAACATGACGCACATTCTGGTCATGGCGGACAAGTTTACAAAATGGATCGAAGTGAAGCCTATAAGAAAATGTGATGGAGCTACGACTATGACATTTCTCAAAGACATCATCTTGAGATACGGTTATCCTCATAGTATCATAACTGATTACGGCACCAATTTTGCTGAGGAGCATTTGCACGATTCTGCCGAGATAAGAAAATCCGACTCGACATAGCCTCGGTAGTCCACCCCGCATCGAACGGACAAGTGGAAAGATCCAACGGATTAGTGATATCCGAGATAAAACCCTGGCTCATTGAGCCGCTGCAAAGATCAGTGGGGTGCTGGATAGAAGAACTACCAGCGGTATTGTGGAGTTTAAGAACCACTCCGAATCGATCAATAGGCTACACGCCGTTCTTTCTGGTATATGGGGCAGAAGCTGTATTACCAGCCGACATAGAGCATGATTCGCCTAGAGTCACCCAATACACAGAAGCCGAAGTGCAAGAAGCCCGGAAAAATGATGTTGATCTGCTGGAAGAAGCGAGAGAACTGGCATTGTCCAGATCCGCCATATATCAGCAAAATCTCCGACGCTATCATAGCCGGAAAGTGTGCCCCTGAGTCTTCCGGGAAGGCGATCTGGTGCTCTGGTTGGTACAGCGTACCACTGGCATGCATAAATTATCCCCCCATGGGAAGGACCATTTATTGTGAGCAAAGCATTGCACAATGACTCTTACTATCTCATAGATGCAAAGCCACAGGAAAAGAACAAGGTGGACAGGTCCGGAGAGGAATCCAAGCGACCATGGAATGTAGCACTACTTCGTCCCTTCTACACTTAGCTAAAGACTGTATGTACCCGAGTCATCCTCATATGTCGGTATGTATGTCGGCAATGAGCCTATCAATGAAATAGCGGAGCCTCGAGCAGTAACTCAGGGACTGCCTTAATAAATGATTGTTGTTACTTTTTATGCGTTAGCTGGAATGACTCGTTTCGCTTAACCCGGATTAGTAATGTGTGAGCACCAAAAACCCAACCCTTCGACTTGCTGCTGTCCAACAAGAATTGGCTTCATGGCGAGCAAGGGAACAAGCTTGGAATTGCGTAGCACATGAAAAACTACTAACGAAACGATCCTATTCCAGCTAACGTTTGTTTTTTCGGACTAACCCCGTATTTACTTTCAAGCCATTATGTTGAATTATTTTGAGCCAAGCCTCAAAGTTTCTCAGTATTGTTAAAATGATTCTTGAGGCTCGGGTTCGTAAGTCGTAAAACCGAATCAAGGTAGACACGGATCGAGCCGGAGAATTGGACGAACAAGAAAATGAAACTCGGGGACTACGCCCAAGTTAATCCGGCATACAAGCATAGTAGCAAAATATTAGGTATTCAGCATACAATTGCACCCGGCATACCGGGGATCTGATAAATTTTCAAGTTTTTTCAACTAAGGAGCGGCAGGAGGAGGAAGTTTGGCATCATCATCACTGTCTTCAATATCTGAAGCAGCATCTTCTCCATCATCTCCCGACCCATCCTCCACGTTCTCCATCTGCTCCTCCTCGCCAAATTCCAGAAAGCTCGGCCCCTCAACCCAGTCATGGACTGGAGAATATTCGATGAGGCTGTAGGCGCAAGCCTGGCGCCGAGCTACCCACTCCGGATCATCGGTCCATTTGGATCCGGTGCGCCGACGGGTGAGGAGGCTCAGATCGATTTTCTCGTACCATGAAAGGATATGATGGAGAAGGGTATCTGCTGCGGCGCGACCGGCGGATTCCCTCCAGAGGTCAAGTTAAGTCTCAATCTCCATCAATTTTTCCGCAAGGAGCGTGATCCTTTCCGGAGCGTCCTCGCTTGGCCTGAAGGTGTTGAAGATCCAGACTGCAATGTCGAGGAGATCTTTTACATAGTTCTTAATAGTTTCCACCCGAGCTGACACGCTAACCAACAGTTCCTCCATGTCTAGAGGGATACTTTCACCATCAGGAGCGATGGGAGTACCCCTCTCTTGGCGGAATTTGGCAACGGCAGCACTGGCGATGGCAGTACCCTCCGGAAAGTTATCTGAAAATAAGGAAAGGGAGGATGCTGAAGCAAAGGCATATGAGCTAACCCGGAAAACTAGGTCGGGCAAGGAGAAGAAACTTACGTGAGATATGGCGATGGATCCGGGTCAACTCCTTGATACAACTATCGCGTCTCTGGTGAAGTTGTTCAAGCTCGGCAAGTGCCAACCCAAGCCGGACTTCGGATTTCTTGAGCAGATCCTGGTCCTTGGAGATCTGGAGGGTAAAGCGCTCACGCTCTTCGGTGAAGCTCTGGCCAACTTTCTGGAGCTCGGTTTTGTGTTGGGCCTTCATCTTCTCCATCTCGGCCTTGAGTTTGACTATCTCACCGTCCTTGGTCCGGAGGAGGGCAAGCTCATCGTCCTTCTTCTTCAGCTCGGCTTGATGTTTTCCTGCTTGTTCGAGAAAATGCAGCATCATATCAGGCACGGGCACACTATCCTCAAGCGATGCTGAAATAGTGTGTGGACCCGGCAAAGCCGAGGAGTGAATGTTTGCCGAGCCAAGAAAAAGAAAGAATGGAAAACACAGCGACGTTGGCCGAAAGGGGACATACCTCGGATTTCTTCCAAGTTTTTCCGCATAATCTTGTTTTCAGCCTCCACCCCAGCTGCAAACCGAATAAGGGGGTTAGTCCGGCAGAAACAAACGAAACGGTGAGGTGTTAAGGGAGGAAATTACCTCTCTTTTCATGCTCCGCGCCAAGTGCAACGTGTTTTGCGCGCAAGATCTTGTGGGTATCAAGCAGGCACTGAAACTCGGCGCTCCGACGGTTGGTGGTTACCTGACAAAGGCACAGGTGTGTAAAGTTAGTTCGGTGCATATTCGAAGTGTACAAGATCCGGGCCAAGCGGAACTTAACCCGGCTCTAGGTGTGTGCATATTCGAAGTGTACAAGATCTGGGCCAAGCGGAACTTAACCCGGCTCTAGGTGTGTGCATATTCGAAGTGTACAAGATCCGGGCCAAGCGGAACTTAACCCGGCTCTAGGTGTGTGCATACTCGAAGTGTACAAGATCCCGGCCAAGCGGAACTTAACCCAGCTCTAGGTGTGTGCATATTCGAAGTATATGAGATCTGGGCCAAGCGGAACTTAACCCGGCTCTAGGTGTGTGCATATTCGAAGTGTACAAGATCCCGGCCAAGCGGAACTTAACCCAGCTCTAGGTGTGTGCATATTCGAAGTATATGAGATCCGGGCCAAGCGGAACTTAACCCGGCTCTAGGTGTGTGCATATTTGAAGTTTACATGCAGCTACGTTGATCTTCTAAGGAGCATCCGGCCGAGTAACAAGTTACTCCGCCGGAGGCTCGGGGACTAATGGTTATTATCTACAGCATGTAAAGAAGAAGCGACGTACCTCCATCATACGCCCAGCGAGGTTAATGGCCTTGGCGGCGGTATTCATCTGAGCGGAAAATTCAGCTGGGTCGAACTTTTCTGGGAGATCGTCGTTAAAGACGAACTCCGACTTATTCCAGTTCATGACAAACTCGATGAGGCTCAGAGGGTACCGTTCGCCAGTGGGCATGTGAGGTGCCACCAAGCCCTTTGCGTGAGCTTGTTTCCTTTCAATCAGGGCAAGAGCTGGGCTAGTGTGAAGAACCATCTGCTACGAATCAGCTGGCTCGGCAGAAGGATCCGTCGCTGCTGGTGATTTCTTTGGAAGCATCGACGACAAGGTTCATTGCCCAGCCTCGACGGAGGTGGACTTGCCTTTGGCCTGCTGGGAGGAAGTGACCACAGTGGATTTGCCCTTGGAAGCCACTGGAGTGGGTCCTCGCCGAGCTTGAGATGACTCGGACGAGGCAGATGAACTTGGCACGGGAGCTTTGGTGGCTGGCGCTGGAGCTGCTGTTGGTTTCTTCGGAGCCGGGACAGGCGCTGGTTCAGTGGCTGGTGCTGGAGCTGCTGCTGGTGCTGGAGTTGCGGTAGACTTGGTAGTTGCTGGTTGCGGCAATGCCGAAGTGCCGGACGCCATTGCCTCGGCCGATCCGACCCCTCCCGATCCGAGGGCGCGTCCCTCTGAAGGAGGTACCGTGGAACCCGGAGCGGCCACAGAGCCCTCCGGAATAGGGCTCAGCGGGCGTGACTCGTCGTCACGGGGAGGGGAAGGACTGGACCGAAGAGGAGAGGAGATGCTCGATCCGCTCTGAGGGACCTCCACAGGAGCCCTGCAAGAGAACATAATGTCAGGAGTGAAATTACCCCGAAGCAGGGAGAAGTGTGTTGCACAGTGAAAAAAGAACTTACGCATCCGAGGTCTCGGCCTCCTTAGGTTTCCGGGCCCTCCGTGCCGGGGCTTTGCCTGCCCGTTTGGAGGCAGTCTTGTCTCCGGCCTTCTTTTGCCTTTTGGAAGGCTGAGAAGGTTCGGAAGAAGAACTCGACGCGGATCCGCGCTTCTTCTTTGACGCCACCGGAACAGGCTCGCCCGTGGCAAGTGGAGAATCCTCGTGGATGTGCCCACCGGGGTTAGCTGATGCCGGGAAGGCAAAAGAAAGAGGGACATCCTCAACGGGTTCAATCACATCGATATCCGAGTCATCCTCATCATCGGGCCAATCTCTAAGAGAAGAGAATTTACCGCTGGGTCGTTTGGTGGCATCGGGTGTGGGGAGGAACATCTCCTGGTCCGGCTCCTCCTCATCCGGAATTTCTCGGTCCGGGGCCCACTTAAGGGTCGGATCCAGGCCATCCTCGAGGGTTTGCTGGAGAAACAGCTGAGAAAAAGCACAAGGAGCAAAGTCAGAAATATGATAAGAACCGACATGAAATTGATCCGAAATAAGTTACCCCGCGAAACTTACCGCGGGAGGGAGCCTGTCACGGCAGTAATGCTCGATTCCCCACGTCCATTCGGCGGAGAAGTCCTTATGGGTGGTGAAAAGAGCTTTGACTTGGTGGAAGATCTCCGTATTGCTCAACTCGAACGAGGAGGTTCGGTTGGGGTCACGACTGAAGCTCATATGGCACAACTTGTGAGTGCGCCGCTGAAGGGGAGAGATTCGGTTGCACACGAATGTGATCATGGCATCCTTGTTGCGCAATCTGAGCTTCTTCAGCTCTGCAAACCTTTTGTTCACTTTGTTGGCCAGAGCCATAGGTTTCTTGGCAACCTCCTCCCAGAAATCCGTGTTAGGGGGACCCGGAGCGCAGGGCAGCAACGGATCAAATCTTCCGTGCCTTCGTTCCGGACGTAGAAGAAGGTCCGGGCCCATCCTTTGCAGGAGTCAAGCCCGGTGACCCGGGGAAAGATTGAATACCTCCGGGGCGAGATCGAGGCAGCTCCGAACTGAGTTAGTTGCTTGTCCTTCGAATCGACGTGGATGTTGGGGACGACGTTGTGGCGGAGGCCGAAGAACCGGATCCACAGCTCCTTCGTAGGCCATAGCCCGGTGTAGCCCTCAATCGAAGAAACGAAAGCGGACAGAGAGGTGATGGCGTTCGCCGGAAGATGATGTGGTTGCAGGTGATAGGTCCGGATCCAGTCCCAGAAGAAATCACTCACTGGAATCCCAAATCCCTGTTGGAAATGGGATAGGAAAACAACGAACTCACCTGGATTGGGTGAGGGGGCCAACTCCGACGAGGGGAGACGAGCGGCGACGCCGGTGGGAATGCGCCGGGTCCGGTAGAGCCAGTCGATGTCGTCCTCGCAGACCCAGGAGCCGGCCCACGCGCCGCGGTCCGCCGCGCCAGCGTCCTCCTCCATCTCCTTCTCAACGATGATGAGATCCTCCTCCGTCATTTCGATTCTGCTGTCCTCGCTGGAGCTGGCGGCGGCGGGGCTCTGCGGTCTAGACTGACGAGGACCCGTGGCTAAACAGAGGTGCAGCGGTGACTGCGGTGCGGAGGAACGGAGAAGGTGCGGCGGCGGCGCTGCTGCAACGGGCACTGGCGGCAGCGCGGTTGCGAGGAAGAAGAAGAGGAACGGGCGAGGGGGCGCGGAGATGGAAAAGTTCTAAGGAGCGTGCCCCTCCCCTATTTAACCGCCCCCAGTCATCAACGAGTGGGATCGTGCTGCGCTGTAAAACCACACGGTGTGGCCGTGTATCACCAGCATCGACCAATCAGAGAGAAGCCACACCGGGGGCCGCAGAGTAAATGTGATCCCATGACACGACGTGCGGTTGCGGTAAACAAGGAGACAGACGTGACGTAACCCCCGCACAGTAATCACTGACATTTACTGCGGCGGTTACTGCGCAGGCCCTTAAAATAAGGCAACGTAATGATTAACCGTTACATGGGTTGGCGTACGAGAGAAGGAAGCAAGGCCCGGATCCCAGCCACGATGGTAACCCCGCCGGCAAGTGAAAACTTGAACTGTGCAGAGGGAAAGTAAAACCATAGGATCCGAGCCAAAGTGGTGACCCGGCCGGCAAGTGAAAACTTGGAGCGTGCGAAGGGAATGTAAATCCATATAATCCGAGACAAAAAGATAACCCGGAGCTAAACGTCCGAAGCTTAGATACGAATGAACCTGATGTGGCCTTAGCGACCAAGGCCGCTAAGGCCGCACCAGCTTCGGGGACTAATGTTGGGGGGATAACCCCGGGTAGGGTCACTCCGGGGTATAAGGGCCGAGTTAGCCGAGGTTCGGCAAGGTCAAAGCGGATGCTGGCCGAGTCACCTCAAGGCAGGCCGGATCACGGAGTAACCCGGACCAGGGGGGTCGCCTAACATTGTCTTGTCCGACTCAAGGAGTAAGTCGGAGACACTTGTCTAGCTTATATGCAGGAACAGGTGTGGCCGGATCAACTGTGATCCGGATCCTCGTTTGGCTTGTAGGAGAAGGAAGGAATATCTCTGGTCAAAAAGAAGGCCCGGTGCGTACTGGATGAGCGAATAAAGCAAGGGCAGGACCATCGGATCATGGCCGACAAGGGTGACGACGCTCACGTCGGCTGACGCAGGCGCCGCAGAGGCAACGTCGCTAAAGCAAGAGTGACGTGGGGGAAAAGCACCCCTGTCGGGTTACTACTTTGGGAGGAGGCATATTCTTAGGAATATGCCTCCACGTATGCCCTAGGCCAGGACCGAACCACCCCTATATAAGGGGGGGTTGGGGTTCTGGTAAGGGGGTTGGGTCTTTTCAGATACATAGCAAGGAAAACACTTGTGGGTCTAGGGTTCTTGGGCTAGTTAATAGGCAAGAGTAAGAGAGTTTCTTCTTCCTCCTCTTGTCAATACAGCTCGAGGAGCACTTGTAATCTTGGAGACTAAACATCGATACAAAGCTTCTGTGTAGAGAATCACTCTACTATCCCCCCTGGATTCCCCTAGCGCATATTAGTCTCCACCCTTAGCCTATCCATGGCATCTGCCGTGACACCACCACGACAACCAGTGTCATTGCATGTGTGTTCTTTTTACTAACAACAACCAGAGTCATTGCATGTGTGTTCTTTTCACATACCACATATGGATCCACCAGTGTCATTGAAATGTGTGTTCTTCTCATTAACCACACCTAGAGTCATTGCAAGTCTGTTCTCTTAAGAGACCACACATGGATCCACTAGTGTCATTGCATGTGTGTTCTTTTTACTAACAACAACTGGAGTCATTTCATGACTATTCTTTTCACATACCATATATGGATCCACCAGTATCATTGAAATGTGTGTTCCCTTTAGAGACCACACATGGATCCACCAATGTCATTGCATGTGTGCTCTTTTTACTAACAACAACCAGAGTCATTGCATGTGTGTTCTTTTCATAATCCACCTATGGATCCACTAGTGTCATTGCATGTCTGTTCTCTTCAGAGACGACACATGGATCCACCAGTGTAATTGCATGTGTGCTCTTTTTACTAACCACAACTGGAGTCATTTCATGACTGTTCTTTTCACATACCACATATGGATCCACCAGTGTCATTGCATGTGTGTTCTTTTTGCTAACAACAACCAGAGTCATTGCATGTGTGTTCTTTTCACAATCCACCTATGGATCCACCAGTGTCATTGCATGTGTGTTCTCTTCAGAGACCACACATGGATCCACCAGTGTAATTGCATGTGTGCTCTTTTTACCAAGCACAACTGGAGTCATTTCATGACTGTTCTTTTCACATACCACATATGGATCCACTAGTGTCATTGAAATGTGTGTGCTCTTCAGAGACCACACATGGATCCACCAGTGTCATTGCATGTGTGTTCTTTTCACATACCACCAGAGTCATTGAAATGTGTGTTCTTTTTACTAACAACAACCAGAGTCATTGCATGTGTGTTCTTTTCACAATCCTCCTATGGATCTACCAGTGCCATTGCATGTGTGTTATCTTTAGAGACCACACATGGATCCACTAGTGTAATTGCATCTGTGCTCTTTTTACTAACAACAACTAGAGTCATTTCATGACTATTCTTTTCACATACCACATATGGATCCACTAGTGTCATTGAAATGTATGTTCTCTTCAGAGACCACACATGGATCCACCAGTGTCATTGCATGTGTGTTCTTTTTACTAGCAACAACCAGAGTCATTGCATCTGTGTTCTTTTCACAATCCACCTATGGGTCCACCAATGTCATTGCATGTGTGTTCTTCTCATTAACTACAGCTAGAGTCATTGCATGTGTGTTCTCTTCAGAGACCACACATGGGTCTACCAGTGTAATTGCATGTGTGCTCTTTTACTAACAACAACATGAGTCATTTCATGACTATTCTTTTCGCATACCACATATGGATCCACCAGTGTCATTGAAACGTGTGTTCTCTTCAGAGACCACACATGGAACCACTAGTGTTATTGCATGTGTGTTCTTTTTACTAATAACAACCAGAGTCATTGCATGTGTGTTCTTTTCACAATCTACCTATGGAAACACTAGTGTCATTGCATGTGTGTTCTTCTCATTAATCATAGCTAGATTTATTGCATGTGTGTTCTCTTCAGAGACCACACATGGATCCACTAGTGTCATTGCATGTGTGTTCTTTTTACTAACAACAACTTGAGTCATTGCATGTGTGTTCTTTTCACATACCACATATGGATCCACCTGTATATGAAATGTGTGTTCTTCTCATTAATCACAGCTAGAGTCATCGCATGTGTGTTCTCTTCAGAGACCACACATGGATCCACCAGTGTCATTGCATGTGTGTTCTTTTTACTAACAACAACTAGAGTCATTGCATGAGTGTTCTTTTCACATACCACATATGGATCCACCAATGTCATTGAAATGTGTGTTCTCTTCAGAGACCACACATGGATCCTCCAGTGTCATTGCATGTGTGTTCTTTTTACTAACAACAACTAGAGTCATTGCATGTGTTTTTTTACATACCACATATGGATCCACCGGTGTCATTGAAATGTGTGTTCTCTTCAGAGACCACACATGGATCCACCAGTGTCATTGCATGTGTGTTGTTTTTACTAACAACAGCTAGAGTCATTGCATGTGTGTTCTTTTCACATACCACGTATGGATCCACCTGTGTCATTGAAATGTGTGTTCGTCTCATTAACCATAGCTAGAGTCATTGCATGTGTCTTCTCTTCAGAGACCACACATGGATCCACCAGTGTCATTGCATGTGTGTTCTTTTTACTAACAACAACTGGAGTCATTGCACGTGTGTTCTTTTCACATACCACATATAGATCCACCAGTGTCATTCAAATGTGTGTTCTCTTCAGAGACCACACATGGATCCACCAGTGTCATTGCATGTGTGCTCTTTTTACTAACAACAACCAGAGTCATTGCATGTGTGTTCTTTTCACAATCCACCTATGGATCCACCTATATCATTGAAATGTGTGTTCTTCTCATTAACCACAGCTAGAGTCATTGCATGTGTGTTCTCTTCAGAGACCACACATGGATCCACCAGTTTAATTGCATGTGTGTTCTTTTTACTAACAACAACTGGAGTCATTTCATCTGTGTTCTTTTCACACACCACATATGGATCCACTAGTGTCATTGAAATGTGTGTTCTCTTCAGAGACCACACATGGATCCACCAGTGTCATTGCATGGGTACGCTTTTTACTAACAACAACTAGTGTCATTGCATGTGTGTTCTTCTCATTAACCACAGCTAGAGTCATTGCATGTGTGTTCTCTTTAGAGACCACACATGGATCCACTAGTGTAGTTGCATGTGTGCTCTTTTTACTAACAACAACTAGAGTCATTTCATGACTATTCTTTTCACATACCACATATGGATCCACCAGTGTCATTGAAATGTGTGTTCTCTTCAGAGACCACACATGGATCCACCAGTGTCATTGCACGTGTGTCCTTTTTACTAACAACAACCAGAATCATTGCATGTGCGTTCTTTTCACAATCCACCTATGGATCCACCAGTGTCATTGCATGTGTGTTCTTCTCATTAACCATATCTAGAGTCATTGCATGTGTGTTCTCTTCAGAGACCACACATGGATCCACCAGTGTCATTGCATGTGTGTTCTTTTTACTAACAACAACTGTAGTCATTTCATGTGTGTTCTTTTCACAATCCACCTATGGATCCACCAGTGTCATTGCATGTGTGTTCTCTTCAGAGACCTGATACGTCCATTTTGCATCACTATTGTATGTCTTAATTCACTATTACTCATTGATATATTTCGTATTGAGAGGTTATACTTATGTTATTTCATCTATTTTTGCATGGTTGATGACTTTTGGAGCATGGACCGCTGCAGTCAGGATTCTGATGGAAAAGGTGCTGTTTGGAGGCAAAATTCACGAAGATCAGAAAATCCGGGAAAATATACGGAAAATCCTATTTTTCCAGAAGACTCAGGATGCCAGAAGATGAAGTGGAGGTGGGCCACAGGGGGCCCACACCACCCCATGGCGCGGGCAGGCCTAGGCCGCATCTGGGAGTGGTGTGGCCACCCTGGCCCACTCCAGCCTCTCCCCTCTGGCGTATATCATCCCCATGAAACCCTAAGACTCAGGGAGCGACCACAGAAAGATTCCGCCGCCTCTGTGGGCCGGAAAACACCGAGAGAGAAAGATCTCTCTAGCAGACAGATTTCTGTCGGGGGAATTCCTTCCCGGAGAGGGGAATCATCGCCATCAACACCACCATCAAGCTGGACTTCATCGGGATCATCATCATCATCATCACCAGCATCATCACCATCAACACCCTCATCACCATCTCCATATTGTTGTAACAATTGCGTTGAATCTTGCATAGTTCATAGGGGAAACTTTCCCGGTGTTGATTACTCTTTGTAGTTGATGCTATTGAGTGAACCATTGAATTATTGTTTATGTTCAGATTGTTATACATCATTATTCCATCTCTGATCATGATCCATATGATGTCTTGTGAGTAGTTCATTTTGTTCTTGAGGACATGGGAGAAGTCTTGTTGTTAGTAGTGGAGTTGCGTTGAGAAAGATTCAATAGATTGTTATTTAAGTTGTGGTGTACTTCTTCTAGCGGTGTCATGTGAACATCGACTACATGACACTTCACCTATATGGGCCTAGGGGAATGCATTGTGTATTTGGCTACTAATCATAGGGGTTGCCGGCGTGACAGAAACCTGAACCCCCGTTAGGAAACCATTGCACAAGGGACGTAAGGGTCTTAGAGTTTAAAGTTGTGGTTAGGATTCTACCTTAAATACTTTCTTGTACTTACGGATGTTTGCAAGGGGTTTAATCACAAGTATGTATTAGTCTTGGATGGGGCGGTACATTAGCACAGGTTCACCCACACAACACTTAGCAAGCTAAAGAAGATTAATCAACTATATGAAGCGAAAGCACTTGACAGTCTTCCCATGTGTCCTCGAGAACGTTTGGTCATCTATAGAAATACAACCGGCTTGTCCTTTGCTGCATAAAGGATTGGGCCACTTGCTGCATTTATTCCTACTGTCTTTTATTTACTCGTACTTTGTTTACTTGCTTTATCGAAAACCCCTAAAAATCCGTTTGCTAAGTATTTGCAGAGAATTCCTGATCCATACCACTAGCCAGCACCTTCTGCTCCTCGTTGGGTTCGACACTCTTACTTATCGAAAATACTGCGATACACCCCCTATACTTGTGGGTCATCAAGACTATTTTCTGGCACCGTTGCCGGGGAGTGAAGCACTATTGGAGGGTGGAACTGGTAAAGGAAACTTCTACTGTGAGTATTGTTTACTACTGTTAGTTGCTTTATTTTCGTTATGGATAATTCACTGAGTTTCTTATTTGGTAATGCTACTACCACCCGCTAAGGTAGTAGATAAGCCACCAACTGCTGAGAAAGATGTTTTCAAAATACCTATAAGAATTATTGATCGTGTTATGGATAACTACTATGTTGGGGATGGAACTGTCCATCCCGGTGATCATTTACTCTTTAAACACGAATTATGCGGGTTGTTCAAGTGTGCAGGTATTACTACAAATCAAGTTAAGAAGAAGTTATTCTCATTATCACTGAAAGGAAGAGCTGAGGAATGGTATAAGCTACTGAAGAATGGTCAAGCTCTGGAATGGGAGGAAATAGTGCCTCTCTTTTATTCAAAGTTTTATCCTCCTAGTGAGATTCATCAAGATCGGAATCAAATATACAACTTTTGGCCTCTTGATGGAGAGAGTACAGCTCAAGCTTGGGGGAGATTGAAGTTACTAATGCTCAAATGTCCCATTCATGAGCTCCCCAACAATTTTATTATCAACAACTTTTATGCAAGGCTTCCTCTACATGACAAGGATTTATTGGATGCTTCTTGTGCTGGATCATTCACTCGCATGGAAGAAGAAGCTAAATGGGATCTTCTGGACCATATTCAAGACAATGCTGAAGCTTGGGAGAATGACAAAGGTAGAAAGTCAGGTATAAATTATGATTATGAATGCATTGAATCTTTTATGGGAACTGATGACTTTCAAAATATTAAAAATGCTTATGGTCTAGACTCTCAAGCTATTGCTTCTTATTTTAAGGATTTTGCTTCCTACATTGAAGTGCCTAAAAAGAAGTGGAATAAGTATCATGAACCTTATAAAGATGTTTCTAAGAGTGTTCCTGCAAGAAATACTAAAGTTTATATTTCTAATCATGTTTTACCCGAACCTTATATTAAGAAAATGCCTTTCCCAGTTAAGGTAAAGGAACATTCTATGATAGCTAGTATGGTTAATGAAAGTATGAATAAGGCTGTTGAACCTGATAAACAAATGGTTGATGAACCTATAGTAGCAAATGTGAAAGACTTTGTCACTAAGTATGAAAAAGAGGGACACACTATCCTTTGTAAGGATACCTCTAATATTGTTTCACAAAGTAGTGTTATGAGAGCTAATATTCCTGTGTTTTCTATTAGAATAAGTGATCATTGCTATGATGGCCCTTGTGATAGCTATATTGTTAATTTTATGCATGATACTGAAAGTTATTATGAGAGAGGAAAAAGTGTTCTTATGCATCTCAATAATATCAAGTTTCCCTGTTTTATGCTGAAAGTTTTTATGTTGCACTTCTTTTGCCTTCTTATGCAAGTTGCCTTTGGTTTCAATAACTTGTTTGTTTACAAAATCCCCTTGCATAGGAAGTGGATTAGACTTAAATGTGAGTGTGTTTTTGCTTCTTAATGCTCTCTTTCACTTCAATCCATTTCCCTATGAGAGCTTCTTTAAAATTATCATGCCCATCTCAATGGCTTTAAAGAAAGAGCTTTATGGCAGAACTCCGATTGGTTGGTCAGGTGCAGGAGAAAGAATATTGTTTGGCCCTGACATTGTGACTCAAGCGGAGGAGAAGGTTCACATCATTCTTGAAAATCTGAAGATTGCTCAAAGTCGCCAGAAGAGCAATTATGACAGAAAGCACACGGACATGGAGTATGTCCCTGGTGATCTCGTTTACCTTCGTGTCACTCCCATGAGAGGCACGCACCGTTTTGGTATCAAAGGAAAGCTGGCTCCTAGATACATCGGTCCTTTCAAAATTCGTGGAAGAAGAGGAGAAGTTGCTTATGCTCTTGAGCTCCCGGAAAAACTCAAGGTCCATGATGTTTTCCACATCTCTCAGCTCAAGAAGTGCTTCAAGGATCCCGGCAGGACCGTGGACCATGAGCTTATCAATCTCCAAGAAGACCTGTCTTATCAAGAACACCCCACAAAAATCCTTGAAACCGCAGAAAGAAGGACTCGCAACAAGTCCATCAAGTTCTACAAGGTGCAGTGGTCGCACCATTCCGTTGATGAAGCCACTTGGGAACGTGAAGATGAGCTCCGTGCCAAGTATCCTACCCTCTTTCTGTCTTCTTCTTCATCCTAGAATCTCGGGGCGAGATTCCTGTTTAGTGGGGGAGAGTTGTAGCATCCCAATTGTCTAACAATTGTAATGCTACTTGGTCTAGTAATATAATGGCTACTTCAAATATATAATTGCTGCATCATAATTATATCATGCTCATGTCATCATGCCTCCTTGCTTTTGAGCATCATATAAAACCCTTTTTGTTTTGGTTCTTCTCTCTTATGCATTGTTAATTGTATTTGCCTCTTGATATTGTATTTGGTTCTTGATATATTGTTTAATGCCCAAGTTGAGTTAGGGGCATATCTTTTATTCCACTCCACCACCTTTTCTTTCACCACCTTATAATTCCACCATCCAACTAAATATGAGCTTTGCACTTTATTTGAGTTTACCTCTAGCTCATGTGGGTTGGGATGGATCCAAATCTTTTCCACATGCTCTCATCTTAGCATCATGTTGTTTTCACATTATTGATATATGAGAGCCACAGGGCCACCTTTGCATGCCTTGTGAGTGGGACCCTTTTCCTAGCTTCCATATGGGTTATTATGGAGTTATGCTCATGTGGGGATATTTTTGGGAATAGTAAGCATCTAGTGGAATATACACACTAGTAATTCCCAATGATAATCAAATGTGATCATCTCCATCTACTCCACTTGGAGCTTTCTTCTAAAATCTTTTGCTTGGCTTATTCCACTTTTGGACATGCATAAGAATAATGCCATGTTTATTATTTTGTTTCACAAGGTTAAAACATGGCATTAATTATTTTGCATGGGCCATGCAACCATCTCCATCTTTGGTCCTCCTTGTTTTAGTTGGATTTTGGGTGAACCATCTCATCTCTCATCTCTCTCTCCCTCCTTTTGGCTTGATCTAGTTTGATCTTGCTCAAACCCATCACCACCTTTTATCTCTTCCTCTTTTTGGTAGAACCCTTGTTTGTTTTTGTTTTTGCTCTTGCTTGAGCTTGCCAAAGAAAACCCATCACCCAATCCTCTACACCACATCTCTCTCTCCCTCCCTTTTCTTCACCTTCCTCCCCTTTTCACCTCCACCCATGCATGGTCATGTGGTTATGCCTAAAACCCTAAACCATACTCTCTATCTCTCTATCTTTCTCAAATCTCTCACCTAATCTACACCCTAAACCTAACCTCCATCTACCCTAGTTACATCCTACCACAACCTTGGGCATCATCTAATCTACCATACCCCCCTCTCTAAGCTAAACCCTAAACCTACCTCCCTCTCTCTCGGCCTCTCCTCTCTCACCTAGCAGGCCCACCTGGCTACCCCTCTCCCTGGTCCCACACCTCATCTACCCCCTCTCTCTCTACCCCAACCCTAATCAAACCCTACCCGAGGCTCCCCCAACCTAGCCGAGCCTCCCCTCTCCTCCTTTCTCCTCTCTCTCTGCCTGGTGTGCCCCACCCGAGCCTGGCCTCTCTCCTCCCTGCCTTGCCCCACCTGCAGCCACCTGCACCTCGCCCTGGCCTGCCCGAGCACGTGAGAAGGAGGGTAGGGAAAAAGGTGGCCGAGCCACCTTTTACTCTCCACCACTCCCCCCACGGCACCCCCTCTCCCTCTCTGCTTTTCCCTCCCTCTCTCTCGCCTGCTACCTCTCCAGATCCGCCCCAGAGCTTGCCCTCTCCTCCCCTCTCTCTCCACCACCGCCAGACCCCGACGCCGGCTGCCGCCGTCTACCTCTGCCCCTCATCGTTCCAGCCGGCGTGCCGTCGTGGAGGTGATCGAGAAGACCGTGGAGTACCTCTGCTACGCCCTGGACCGCGCCAGCGAGGAGGAGACGGTCCCCTGTACCCCTGCACGCCGACGCGTCTTGCCGGAACCCTAGCTACGCTCGGCCTCTGCGTCGACGACGATCGCCAGCGCCTCTGCCCGAACCAACTCCACCACCATCTCCTCGGTGAGCCCCTTAACCCCCTGGACATGTCCCGCCTCGCCGTACCGCCCTAGATCCGCCGGCCCTTCCGTCGAGCACCCTCGGTGCACCGACGAGCGTGGCGTCTGTTCGCTCCAGCGTCGCGCAGACACCCCATCTAGGCCCCAACCCCCTTGCTGTCACCAAACCCCAGGCCACCGCAGTGGCTCTGCCCTCCGCGCGCGAGGCCTAGGTTCCCGGATCGATCCCGCGCGCCGCACCCCGTGTCCGCTGTCGAGCACCGTTTTGTCCTCAGAGAGAGAAGAAGCACAGTGCAGGCCGTGACGTTTTACAGAAAACCCCCTCTAGCTTTTTATTCCTAAACCCGCGGTACCTCGTGGCCCACCAGTCAGCCGCCCGATCAACCTTGAAGAAAACACCCCCCAGCTCTCCAGTCTCAACCCGCAGCCCCTGGATCCGCAACGTGTCGCCCGCGAGATGGCTGCGCGCGCAGTGGACCCGCGAGATTGCTGGCCGCACTTGTCATCCTCTGTGGCTGGGCGTGCTCGCGGTGACAGAAGTTTTTTCTGCGCGCTGTGGCGTCCAGTCAGCAGGGGGCCCACCTGTCAAAGTCTGTGGCTAGAACTGAGCGAGTAACAAAAGTATTTTTCTGTATATCTGTTTTAATTCAAATCTTTTCAAATTTAATTCAAATTCAAATTTAAATCTGTTTTTAATTATCTTTTAAAATATAAATCCAAATAATGCAAATAATATATGTTTTCAAATCAGAAAAATATGAGGAATTCAAATATGCCATTCAAAATATATTTTGGACACTTTAATTTCCAAGTTGATTAAAATTACAATAAAATGCCCTTTTTCCTTAATTAATTAATAACTTTTGTTTTATAACTCCAAATTTAACAAATGATATGTCTAAAATGATTAGCTCGACGAGACCTTTCTGTTTATGCATTCCTTGTTCTGTTTTGAAGCATGCATCATATACATATAATGTGTACAGCAACTAATATGAGGTTAAAATGAGGCTAAAACTCAATAAAATGGTTTATTCTTGTATTCCACACCTCACCCATGCCATGCTACCTTATTGCCATGCAAATTGTGCATCATTCATCATGGCATGATTGTTTGCTTGAGGAATTTTATTCATATGCTTGTGCACCTTATTTATGTTGGCCCTTGTTTGTTTGGTTCTTCTTCGAATAGACGCTGAGCAAGGGATATATCAAGATACCCAGGAGCACTACCCAGATCCTTCTCTCGCTTCAACTGAGCTGCCAGGCAAGCACTACCACATGCTTGCATACATATAGTACCTACTGCCTCTATCTTATTCTTGCATCATTGAGTCGCGATTGCATTAATTTGAATCCCAAGTATTGCATAGCCTTTACTTTTAAACCCCACCGAAGCTTGTTCCTCCATCCCATGAGCCATTACTACAGGAGTTGTTTGAGCCATGCGAGTCGTAGAAAAGCATGTGTAGGGTATGTGAGTGTCTGATGGATAACGAGGTACCTAAACAACTTAACCTGAGTAGTAATGGGATAACTAATGAAAGTGGCATCGGTGAGCCATATTCGCTATTTGGTTTTTCAGGCTTACTTGTGTCCCGTAGGACCCCGAGTACTTGATTCATGTTCCTTGAATATTCGCGCTATCCACATCCGGGAGGCTTATGAACCCCCCTGAGCCAGAGCTTGATTCATTCTTATTTCTTGGGGCCACAAACTAGTTTGAGGTTTTATTTACTATCCTGTACTTATGCCATGCTTTACTGCTTTATTTAAATTGTGCGAGGTACTGCACATTGTACTGTTTAGGAAAGCAGAGTGTTTTCGCGGTATCTACAAGCTCAGTCACATTTTTGGGTTCCCAGTCGTTTACAGCCATTGGCGCAAACCTTGAGTCCGTCTCGGAGTCGGCCAACTTCGTCGCGGGTAGCTTAATGGGGTGGCCCCCTGAAATATTTCTGAATCCTGTGATCGCTTTGTCGTGACTGCCTCGTTGGGGTTTGATTTGGTTTTTCCGAGGTTGATCGAGTGTGTGTTGCTATTTGTGCACCCCTGCAGGGTAAAACTTTCTGAAAGCCGTGTCCGCGGTTATGGACGACTTGGAGCACAGTTTCTCGATCATAGACAAGAATAACTAAAGTACCGCTTTTAATTTGACTAAGTACCTGACTAGTAAATAGTGCAACACTCATGGAATGGATAATAAAACTACCAACGGATGGGGGTTGTTCGTCCGCTTCCTCGTTGGTAAGCGAGGAGGAGGATGGATCTGTTAATATTACCGTTATAACTGTTGTTATTAATTCACGGACATCCGTCTATCTATGGTTAGGCGGATGGTTAGCGAGTATCTATAGAATTGTTAGGGTTTATCTTTTGCTGCAATTGCGTCACCCCAGGTTGTGTCCCCTTTAGAGGCATAAAGACTTGCTGAGTACCCCTAGGGTCTCACACGATAAATTGTTTGATTCAGATGCACAGGTAAGCTCGCAAGATGGATACTGGGTGGAGGAGACGGACGATGCGGGCAACGATCATTCGGTGTAGAGATTCCGGGAACGGGGATCCGTGAGATCTGTGGGAGGGATGTGTTTATTTATGGGGCATCTTATGCCGATTTGCTTCTTATCCGTACTCGGATCTTGTTTTCCGCTTCCGCCTGATACTCTGATGTTTGATGTATGAGGAGATATCCTAAACTATCATATCTATCTAGGATATTTGGATCTTACCGTATGGCGTTGCTATATTTCCTTTCTTTTAGATGGAATGACTCTGAGAACCATTGTATGGTGGCTTGCATACATACTCATTTGTGTATGTAGTTGATCCCTTCGCCTGCCGATTACGCCGCCCGTTCTTGTCCCGATGTTTGGAAATGGTTAGGACGGCCGAAAGGTCTACCTGTGAGTGGCATTTGGGCCCCACCGTACTATTTTAACCATTTCCGCTCATCCAGGCTTGTAACTAGGAGCGTAATTCACCGAGGTAGTTACAATTGGTATCAGAGCCATCCCGACCTTCAGGGTCTCAGCCAAATGGTCGTTGTCTGCCTAGCAAATATTTTGGTAGTTATGTATACTAGGGAAAAACAAAACGCGAGAGTAGGACTGCTTCCACTTTTCTTCTTACCCACCCACCCACCCTTTTCTGGTAAGGAAGTGTAACGTTTTCAATCCTCTTCTTAAAATTTAAACTAGGATTCACGTGTTCTGGGTTTCCGTAGTACCGTAGGTTGTGTGTGCGTGTGTGTAATTCCTTGTCTATCTGTTGCATCCAAGTTGTTATCACAATCTGCCTTTGGTTATCAACTGTTGGTACATTCCATACCGACAGGCTTTTGCAAACCGACGCGATCTATCTGATTCGTTGTATACCGACGCGATCTGTCTTACTCTTTGTTATCCGACGTTATCTTGTTTGGGGTGTTTGTTTCCGTAGTTGCTAATCTTTAGGTTATCTTGAAAAGAAGGGGTTGGGATATGTGTTCTATTTATTCATGTGCGGAGTAATGATTTGAGTGCGGGATGGAGTCGCGACCATACCACTACTTTTATCATTCGCTCTTGTATATTGAATTGGTAGAGGCACTAATCTTGATTCGTTAAGTGATTTTGCGCATCTATTGGTATTTTAATGCCGAAATTTGTGGAAAATTTTTCTTTGATATATTTGTGTACCACACTCCTTTTCAGTCGTGTGCGATATGCTTAATATCTTCTAGGTGCTTTGAACTTCGTTGATATTTTAATATCATCTTAGTAAATTGTATCCTTTAATCTTGATTAATTCCATCTTGGTACTATTTTGGATTATTATTATTCTCCATCATAGTACTGACTTGTGTTTTATATCAATAACAGGATGGCACCACCACGCCGTTCTGAGGAGGACATCCAACCTGAACTGGGGGCAGCGTTGTCAAGCATCGCCAATGCCTTGGCAGCAATGCAGCAGAACCAGCAGCGTTTCGAGGAAAGTGTCAGGAGGAATGAGTTTGTTCCGCTACCTCCACCTCCCAAGCAAGGATACATCAAGAGCTTCCTGAAGTTCAACCCACGCCAATTTGATGTTTTTGATCAACCACTTGATGCTGATGATTGGTTGCGTGAGATGTCAAGGCTGCTGATGACTGCTGATGTTCCTGAGCAAGAATGGGTAAAGTGTGTTACTCACCTTCTGAAGGGAGACGCAGCTCTCTGGTGGGAGAATTACCTGAAGGCAAACTGCACTGGTTTTCAGCCTACTTGGGGACAGTTCACTGGAGCTTTCAAAGAGCAGTATCTATCAGAAATTGTCATGGAGAGGATGAAGGAAGTGTTTCTCAACCTCAAGCGGGGCAATGATAATGTCAATACCTACATCAGAAACTTCATGAACCTTTCTCGTTATGGTGGCGATGAGATCTCTGATGACAAGAAGAAGCAAAAGAGGTTCAGGCAAGGGCTCAATGCATCGATTAAGTATGCAATTACACATGCAAGGCCGGCGTCTTTTCTGGAACTTCAGCATACAGCTCTACAGGAAGAGGCAAGTAGGCAAGTGTTTGAGGAGTCAAAGAAACACAGCCGTGATGCAGCAGGCTCTTCAGCTATGTCAACTCCTTCTAAGCGTCGTGTCTGGGTTCCTAACACCCCACCGTCGCTCCCGGATCCACCAAGACCTTCAAGCTTTGCGGCAAGGCCACCAAACTTCCTCACTGCTGCTCCCAGGGGCTACAACCACCACTACCCAGGAGTGCCTGGCGAAGTCCCTGGCTACGTTGCTCCACGTCCAGCTGGTGCTTGTTACATGTGTGGAAACACTGGGCATCAAAACTGGAACTGTCCGACGAAGAACAAGGCTCTTCCTCCACCACCTCCAAGATCTGCGGCAAGCTCTCCTATGGTTCGTGCACCACCACCTCGGGCTCTCAACATCAACACCAAGCCCGGGTCTACTGTTGCTCGTGCCAATTGTGTCAACACCGCTCAAGCTGAGCATGCACCTGGAGTTGTGATGGGTATGCTATCCGTTAACTCAGTCCCTGCACGAGTTTTGTTTGATTCTGGTGCATCGCATTCTTTTGTGTCAACCAAGTTTGCAGATGAGAATGGGTTAGCTATGGATCCTCTCCTTAAGCGGTTAATGGTCCTTTCTCCTGGAGCAACTATGGCAGCTTCTAAAATCAGCCATGGCAATCAAATTGAGATTGGTGGCTCTTCGTTCTCGGCTTCCTTAATCATTCTGGGCAATTCTGACATTGATGTCATCTTGGGCATGGATTGGTTGACAGCAAATGCAGCTGTGATTGATTGTGCTGAACGCTCGGATTCTCTGAAGATTCCTGAAGGCCATATAGTCTATTCTCCAAGTCTGACTCCTGCTATCCAGCTTTTCTCTTTGGCGGCTCTGAATGATGACGCTATGGAAGCTATTCAGAGTGTTCCGGTGGTCTGTGAGTTCCCAGATGTCTTCCCTGAAGAGTTGCCAGGTATGCCTCCGGATCGTGAGGTTGAGTTTGTAATTGAGCTTGAACCTGGTACCGCTCCTATCTCCAAGCGGCCTTATAAAATGGGTCCGGCTGAGTTGTCTGAACTCAAACGTCAACTTGATGAACAAGAGAAGTTGGGTTTCATTCAACACAGTACTTCTTCTTGGGGAAGCCCAACCATCTTTGTGAAGAAGCGAGACAAGACTGATAGACTTTGTGTTGACTATCGGGCTCTCAATGCTAAAACCATCAAGAATAAATATCCCCTTCCGCGGATTAATGATCTCTTCGATCAGCTAGCTGGAGCTGTGGTATTCTCTAAGCTTGACTTGAGAAGTGGTTATCACCAAATCAAGATTCGCAAGGAAGATGTTCCTAAAACAGCTTTCACCACCCGCTATGGCCTGTATGAGTACACGGTCATGTCTTTCGGTCTCACCAACGCACCTGCCACCTTCTCGAGGCTCATGAACTCGGTTTTCATGGAGTATCTTGATAAGTTCGTTGTGGTCTATCTGGATGACATCCTAGTCTATTCCAAGTCACAGAAAGAGCATGAAGAACACCTTCGGTGTGTCCTAAACAAGCTTCGTGAGAACCGCTTGTATGCAAAGTTCTCCAAGTGTGAGTTTTGGCTGCCTCAAGTAACCTATCTTGGTCATGTCATCTCTGCCAAGGGCATTGCCGTCAACCCGGAAACTGTGAAGACGATTGTTGAATGGCTTCCTCCTGTAAATGTCAAAGAAGTGCGGAGTTTCCTCGGTTTGGCTAGTTATTGTCGTCGTTTCGTTCAGAACTTTTCGAAGATAGCGAAGCCTCTTACCGATCTCCTCAAGAAAGGCAAGAAATACCTTTGGACTCCTGCATGTCAAGCAAGCTTTGAGACACTCAAAGAGAAGCTCACTTCCACACCAGTCTTGGTTCCTCCGGATACATCCAAGCCTTTCTAGATATTCTGTGATGCCTCTTTGCACGGATTGGGTGCGGTCCTTATGCAAGAAAAACAAGTTGTTGCTTATGCCTCTCGTCAGTTGAAGATGCATGAGATCAACTATCCTACACATGACCTCGAGCTCGCAGCAGTTGTCTTTGCTTTGAAAGTATGGAGGCACTACTTGCTTGGCAACCGTTGTGAGATCTTTTCTGATCACAAGAGTCTGAAGTATATCTTCACTCAGCCTGATCTCAACCTTCGGCAGAGGAGATGGATTGAAGCAATCAATGATTTTGATTTGACCATCAACTACACTCCGGGCAAAGCTAATGTCATGGCAGATGCTCTCAGCCGCAAAGCTTATGTCAACAACCTCATGATGGAAGAACAACAGCCTCTCTTGTGCGAGGAATTCCGTCAGCTCAACCTTGAAATTGTGGAACAAGGGTATCTCCTGAACCTTCTGGCTACTCCTCTCTTGGAAGAAAAGGTTCGCTCCTTTCAGCTCGGTGATCCGTACACAAGAAAGGTCATCTCCAACATCCAACTTACGAAGTATGAGTCCTTCCACGTCGATGATCAAGGCACGCTTTTCTTTGAACACCGGATGTTTGTTCCGAAATACCCGGGTTTGAGAGAGCAAGTTCTCAAGGAGGCGCATGATTCTGTTCTTTCTATCCACCCTGGCAGCAAAAAGATGTACATGGACTTGAAAACACAATATTGGTGGCCGGGTTTGAAACGATATTGTGCCAAGTATGTCTCGGAGTGTGATGTCTGCCGCAGAGTTAAAGCTGTCCATCAGAAACCTTCCGGTCTTCTACAGCCATTGAAACCCCCGGAATGGAAATGGGAGAAAGTAGAGATGGACTTCATCACGGGTTTTCCAAGGTCGCAGAAGGGCAACAATGCAATCTTTGTTGTCATTGACAGGCTTTCTAAAGTGGCTCACTTCTTCCCCGTCAAGGAAACAATTTCTGCAATTCAGTTGGCTGAGCTCTATATCAACAGAATTGTCTCTCTGTATGGGGTTCCGCTTGAGATCAGTTCAGACCGTGGAAGCATCTTCACTTCCAAGTTCTGGGAAAGTTTCCAAAATGCTTTGGGAACAAAGTTGAACTTCAGCACAGCTTACCACCCTCAGTCGCAGGGACAAGTTGAAAGGATCAATCAGATTCTAGAGGATATGCTCTGTGCTTGCGTCATCTCGTTCGGCATGAAGTGGGAAGAATGTCTCCCTTATGCTGAATTCTCTTACAACAACAGCTTCCAGAAAAGTCTAAAGATGGCACCATTTGAGGCTCTCTATGGTCGCAAATGCAGAACTCCGATTGGTTGGTCAGGTGCAGGAGAAAGAATATTGTTTGGCCCTGACATTGTGACTCAAGCGGAGGAGAAGGTTCACATCATTCTTGAAAATCTGAAGATTGCTCAAAGTCGCCAGAAGAGCAATTATGACAGAAAGCACACGGACATGGAGTATGTCCCTGGTGATCTCGTTTACCTTCGTGTCACTCCCATGAGAGGCACGCACCGTTTTGGTATCAAAGGAAAGCTGGCTCCTAGATACATCGGTCCTTTCAAAATTCGTGGAAGAAGAGGAGAAGTTGCTTATGCTCTTGAGCTCCCGGAAAAACTCAAGGTCCATGATGTTTTCCACATCTCTCAGCTCAAGAAGTGCTTCAAGGATCCCGGCAGGACCGTGGACCATGAGCTTATCAATCTCCAAGAAGACCTGTCTTATCAAGAACACCCCACAAAAATCCTTGAAACCGCAGAAAGAAGGACTCGCAACAAGTCCATCAAGTTCTGCAAGGTGCAGTGGTCGCACCATTCCGTTGATGAAGCCACTTGGGAACGTGAAGATGAGCTCCGTGCCAAGTATCCTACCCTCTTTCTGTCTTCTTCTTCATCCTAGAATCTCGGGGCGAGATTCCTGTTTAGTGGGGGAGAGTTGTAGCATCCCAATTGTCTAACAATTGTAATGCTACTTGGTCTAGTAATATAATGGCTACTTCAAATATATAATTGCTGCATCATAATTATATCATGCTCATGTCATCATGCCTCCTTGCTTTTGAGCATCATATAAAACCCTTTTTGTTTTGGTTCTTCTCTCTTATGCATTGTTAATTGTATTTGCCTCTTGATATTGTATTTGGTTCTTGATATATTGTTTAATGCCCAAGTTGAGTTGGGGGCATATCTTTTATTCCACTCCACCACCTTTTCTTTCACCACCTTATAATTCCACCATCCAACTAAATATGAGCTTTGCACTTTATTTGAGTTTACCTCTAGCTCATGTGGGTTGGGATGGATCCAAATCTTTTCCACATGCTCTCATCTTAGCATCATGTTGTTTTCACATTATTGATATATGAGAGCCACAGGGCCACCTTTGCATGCCTTGTGAGTGGGACCCTTTTCCTAGCTTCCATATGGGTTATTATGGAGTTATGCTCATGTGGGGATATTTTTGGGAATAGTAAGCATCTAGTGGAATATACACACTAGTAATTCCCAATGATAATCAAATGTGATCATCTCCATCTACTCCACTTGGAGCTTTCTTCTAAAATCTTTTGCTTGGCTTATTCCACTTTTGGACATGCATAAGAATAATGCCATGTTTATTATTTTGTTTCACAAGGTTAAAACATGGCATTAATTATTTTGCATGGGCCATGCAACCATCTCCATCTTTGGTCCTCCTTGTTTTAGTTGGATTTTTGGGTGAACCATCTCATCTCTCATCTCTCTCTCCCTCCTTTTGGCTTGATCTAGTTTGATCTTGCTCAAACCCATCACCACCTTTTATCTCTTCCTCTTTTTGGTAGAACCCTTGTTTGTTTTTGTTTTTGCTCTTGCTTGAGCTTGCCAAAGAAAACCCATCACCCAATCCTCCACACCACATCTCTCTCTCCCTCCCTTTTCTTCACCTTCCTCCCCTTTTCACCTCCACCCATGCATGGTCATGTGGTTATGCCTAAAACCCTAAACCATACTCTCTATCTCTCTATCTTTCTCCAATCTCTCACCTAATCTAAACCCTAAACCTAACCTCCATCTACCCTAGTTACATCCTACCACAACCTTGGGCATCATCTAATCTACCATACCCCCCTCTCTAAGCTAAACCCTAAACCTACCTCCCTCTCTCTCGGCCTCTCCTCTCTCACCTAGCAGGCCCACCTGGCTACCCCTCTCCCTGGTCCCACACCTCATCTACCCCCTCTCTCTCTCTACCCCAACCCTAATCAAACCCTACCTGAGGCTCCCCCAACCTAGCCGAGCCTCCCCTCTCCTCCTTTCTCCTCTCTCTCTGCCTGGTGTGCCCCACCCGAGCCTAGCCTCTCTCCTCCCTGCCTTGCCCCACCTGCAGCCACCTGCACCTCGCCCTGGCCTGCCCGAGCACGTGAGAAGGAGGGTAGGGAAAAAGGTGTCCGAGCCACCTTTTACTCTCCACCACTCCCCCCCACGGCACCCCCTCTCCCTCTCTACTTTTCCCTCCCTCTCTCTCGCCTGCTACCTCTCCAGATCCGCCCCAGAGCTTGCCCTCTCCTCCCCTCTCTCTCTACCACCGCCAGACCCTGATGCCGGCTGCCGCCGTCTACCTCTGCCCCTCATCGTTCCAGCCGGCGTGCCGTCGTGGAGGTGATCGAGAAGACCGTGGAGTACCTCTGCTACGCCCTGGACCGCGCCAGCGAGGAGGAGACGGTCCCCTGTACCCCTGCACGCCGACGCGTCTTGCCGGAACCCTAGCTACGCTCGGCCTCTGCGTCGACGACGATCGCCAGCGCCTCTGCCCGAACCAACTCCACCATCATCTCCTCGGTGAGCCCCTTAACCCCCTGGACATGTCCCGCCTCGCCGTACCGCCCTAGATCCGCCGGCCCTTCCGTCGAGCACCCTCGGTGCACCGACGAGCGTGGCGTCTGTTCGCTCCAGCGTCGCGCAGACACCCCATCTAGGCCCCAACCCCCTTGTTGTCACCAAACCCCAGGCCACCGCAGTGGCTCTGCCCTCCGCGCGCGAGCCCTAGGTCCCCGGATCGATCCCGCGCGCTGCACCCCGTGTCCGCTGTCGAGCACCGTTTTGTCGTCAGAGAGAGAAGAAGCACAGTGCAGGCCGTGACGTTTTACAGAAAACCCCCCTCTAGCTTTTTATTCCTAAACCCGCGGTACCTCGTGGCCCACCAGTCAGCCGCCCGATCAACCTTGCAGAAAACACCCCCCAGCTCTCCAGTCTCAACCCGCAGCCCCTGGATCCGCAACGTGTCGCCCGCGGGATGGCTGCGCGCGCAGTGGACCCGCGAGATTGCTGGCCCCACTTGTCATCCTCTGTGGCTGGGCGTGCTCGCGGTGACAGAAGTTTTTTCTACGCGCTGTGGCGTCCAGTCAGCAGGGGGCCCACCTGTCAAAGTCTGTGGCTAGAACTGAGCGAGTAACAAAAGTATTTTTCTGTATATCTGTTTTAATTCAAATTTTTTCAAATTTAATTCAAATTCAAATTTAAATCTATTTTTAATTATCTTTTAAAATATAAATCCAAATAATGCAAATAATATATGTTTTCAAATCAGAAAAATATGAGGAATTCAAATATGCCATTCAAAATATATTTTGGACACTTTAATTTCCAAGTTGATTAAAATTACAATAAAATGCCCTTTTTCCTTAATTAATTAATAACTTTTGTTTTATAACTCCAAATTTAACAAATGATATGTCTAAAATGATTAGCTCGACGAGACCTTTCTGTTTATGCATTCCTTGTTCTGTTTTGCAGCATGCATCATATACATATAATGTGTACAGCAACTAATGTAAGGTTAAAATGAGGCTAAAACTCAATAAAATGGTTTATTCTTGTATTCCACACCTCACCCATGCCATGCTACCTTATTGCCATGCAAATTGTGCATCATTCATCATGGCATGATTGTTTGCTTGAGGCATTTTATTCATATGCTTGTGCACCTTATTTATGTTGGCCCTTGTTTGTTTGGTTCTTCTTCGAATAGACGCTGAGCAGGGGATATATCAAGATACCCAGGAGCACTACCCAGATCCTTCTCTCGCTTCAACTGAGCTGCCAGGCAAGCACTACCACATGCTTGCATACATATAGTACCTACTGCCTCTATCTTATTCTTGCATCATTGAGTCGCGATTGCATTAATTTGAATCCCAAGTATTGCATAGCCTTTACTTTTAAACCCCACCGAAGCTTGTTCCTCCATCCCATGAGCCATTACTACAGGAGTTGTTTGAGCCATGCGAGTCGTAGAACAGCATGTGTAGGGTATGTGAGTGTCTGATGGATAACGAGGTACCTAAACAACTTAACCTGAGTAGTAATGGGATAACTAATGAAAGTGGCATCGGTGAGCCATATTCGCTATTTGGTTTTTCAGGCTCACTTGTGTCCCGTAGGACCCCGAGTACTTGATTCCTGTTCCTTGAATATTCGCGCTATCCACATCCGGGAGGCTTATGAACCCCCCTGAGCCAGAGCTTGATTCATTCTTATTTCTTGGGGCCACAAACTAGTTTGAGGTTTTATTTACTATCCTGTACTTATGCCATGCTTTACTGCTTTATTTAAATTGTGCGAGGTACTGCACATTGTACTGTTTAGGAAAGCGGAGTGTTTTCGCGGTATCGACAAGATCAGTCACATTTTCGGGTTCCCAGTCGTTTACAGCCATTGGCGCAAACCTTGAGTCCGTCTCGGAGTCGGCCAACTTCGTCGCGGGTAGCTTAATGGGGTGGCCCCCTGAAATATTTCTGAATCCTGTGATCGCTTTGTCGTGACTGCCTCGTTGGGGTTTGATTTGGTTTTTCCGAGGTTGATTGAGTGTGTGTTGCTATTTGTGCACCCCTGCAGGGTAAAACTTTCTGAAGCCGTGTCCGCGGTTATGGACGACTTGGAGCACAGTTTCTCGATCATAGACAAGAATAACTAAAGTACCGCTTTTAATTTGACTAAGTACCTGACTAGTACATAGTGCAACACTCATGGAATGGATAATAAAACTACCAACGGATGGGGGGTTGTTCGTCCGCTTCCTCGTTGGTAAGCGAGGAGGAGGATGGATCTGTTAATATTACCATTATAACTGTTGTTATTAATTCACGGACATCCGTCTATCTATGGTTAGGCGGATGGTTAGCGAGTATCTATAGAATTGTTAGGGTTTATCTTTTGCTGCAATTGCGTCACCCCAGGTTGTGTCCCCTTTAGAGTCATAAAGACTTGCTGAGTACCCCTAGGGTCTCACACGATAAATTGTTTGATTCAGATGCACAGGTAAGCTCGCAAGATGGATACTGGGTGGAGGAGACGGACGATGCGGGCAACGATCATTCGGTGTAGAGATTCTGGGAACGGGGATCCGTGAGATCTGTGGGCGGGATGTGTTTATTTATGGGGCATCTTATGCCGATTTGCTTCTTATCCGTACTCGGATCTTGTTTTCCGCTTCCGCCTGATACTCTGATGTTTGATGTATGAGGAGATATCCTAAACTATCATATCTATCTAGGATATTTGGATCTTGCCGTATGGCGTTGCTATATTTCCTTTCTTTTAGATGGAATGACTCTGAGAACCATTGTATGGTGGCTTGCATACATACTCATTTGTGTATGTAGTTGATCCCTTCGCATGCCGATTACGCCGCCCGTTCTTGTCCCGATGTTTGGAAATGGTTAGGACGGCCGAAAGGTCTACCTGTGAGTGGCATTTGGGCCCCACCGTACTATTTTAACCATCTCCGCTCATCCAGTCTTGTAACTAGGAGCGTAATTCACCGAGGTAGTTACATAACCGCTCCTTATCCGTTTTGTTTGGTTTTTGTGTCAAGATCAACCTCTAATGAGAGAGAAGTAAGATTTGGGGAGGTTGCTGTCCCGAAACAGATTTTTGTGCTTCACCGTAAAAATTCGTGAGAGATCTCTGTATGTCGGATTGAGCTGTAATTTTTTGTGCTTCTTCCCCAGGTTGTTATTTAACTTTCGTTAGTTTTGCACTTTTTGATTTGAGTAACATAAGATTTTTGAAAAAATTGATCTTTACCTGCTGGTCTGTTTTGACAGATTTAGCCACTCTTGCATTTGCTTCTTTATTCGATTTCCTTTTTGAATTCTTTTTGGGTTTTCGGAAGGAGTTGCTACAGTAGCTTTCGTTTTCATGGTTTTCAGTTGAAGTTAGACTCAAAAGGTTTTATCACTTCACTTATACTAATGTTGCTAATAAGAACTGTGTGAAGTTTTGTGTGAAAGAAATTTCCAGGAAGTGGAGATAATGGTGTAATAAGGAAGAGAAGGGCTTTATGACTCAAGTAATAAGTGTATGAAGATGAATATATCAATGATATTAAAGATATGACTCCGGAAGAATCTACTAGATACCAAATTCAGAGACCTGCAGAGTCCGTTTCCAAATAGGTAACAGATCTGGTAAGAAAAGTTCCGCGAAAATACAATCCAACTATATTTTTGCAGTTTTCAGTCAATAAGGAAAGTTTCAAAGCGAAAAAGGGACGGAACCAGAGACGGGGTGGCCCACACCACCCCATGGCGCGGGCCCACCCCTGGTCGCGCCACCAGGTGGTAAGGCCACCCAGGACTCTGCCTCCGACTCGTTTTCTCCCAGTACCTTCCTTTTGATGTGAAACTTCGTAATATATGACCCCCCGGATCCCCCGAGGTTCGTATATCGTGTTTTCGCCATGTTTTTGTTTCGATCTGTTTCTGCCAGGACATACTCTTTGAAGGTTTAGAAGCACAATGGTGTCCGCCAAGGATAAAAGGAAAGAGCCCATGGGGGAAGACCTCCAAGACCACGGGAAGGAGAAGGACATTAAGAGTGAAGGTGAAGAGGAGCAAGGCCAACGTCCACATACCGGCACCACCATTGCAAGCATTGGAGTGGTGAAACCTGCCAAGACCAGAAGGACTGCATGGATGCATACTGGGGGGAAAGCTCCTCGTCACAGTTTGGCTCCATGGTCACTTCCTCCATGCACCAGGAATCCTTTCCATACCCTTATCCATGAGCATCAATACCAGAATATGCCCAAGGAGAAATTACCCTCCAATTGGGATTTGCCTCGTTCTAGCCATGCAGGAAAAGAAGACTTCGAGGAGGAAGAGTGGGGAAAGAATAGCAAGAGCTGGAATTCTCAACCCGACATGATCATGAGCCGCATTGAGCAAAACTCGCAGCTTATTCGTAATCTCACCTTCGAGATTGAGGACTTGGGGAAACTGATCAAGGAGCTCATCGAGAGGATACCACCACCACCAAAGGAGTAACTCGTCATCAGGTCTAGCATCCCCTTGGTTTATTCCAAGCTTGGGGGAGTGTCGCGGTATCATATCACTATCTTCTATCTTTTTACCTTTTTAGTAGAGTCATATCATGAATAGAGGAGTTATTATGTAGTATGGTTTGCATTATGGAAGTGTCCCCTCTCTCGTTAGATATGTATCCCTTGGTGTGAGTTACCGTTATGGAATATTAATGAGAAGTTCTATCATTCACTCTTTTGCATAGCTTATGTTAGTTTTCAATTCGTGGTTATATGATTGATCTTGTTGTTAGTATTGGTAGCACTTTGGGATCATTGAGTTAATTTAGTTGGTTTTGGCAAACCTGGCTCGGTCAGTAGCAACACCTTTTTGAGAGTTGAAAAGAAAAAAATAGAAGTACTCGAGAGAAAAATAATTTCATCATCTTTCTTTCTTGATTTGCTCATAAGTCTAGTATTCTCTAGTTAAGATCTTTTGTGCTTCCAAGGAAGATTGCATGTTTGTCTTTATCATTTGTATGTTTGTTTGTTTCCTTCAACTCTTATACTTTCTACCCTGCCTTGCTAGCCAAAAACCTGTACTGAGAGGGAATTCTTCTCGTGCATCCACCTCCTTTAAACCAAAACCTTTGCCATTTGTGTCCACCATACCTACCTAGTAGCATTATTGCTATTCCAAGTAAATTCCTGTTTTGTCTACCTCCCAAATTAAACTTGTTATGCGAAAATTAGTGATTAAAGCTCTCACAAACTTGATGGCACACCTTACTTTCTTGCACTTAATAAACCTGAACCATAGTGAACTCTCGATGAAAGTTATATGCTTGCAAATTATAGGCTGGGGATTAGCAGAACCGTGCTGTCATGGGAAACGCTTTCAACACTTGTAAATATATACCCAGTTGATACCTTGCTCTTTTGTTTGTGGATGTCGTCGGTGTGAAATAAAAGGGGAGCTTGTAAGTCCATGGAGTTATGTATGTGTGTTAGAGAAACGCCTGGGCTGCTGGTCTAATCCATGCTGACATGGTGGAAACCTGCAGCGTAACCATAATGATATCTATGAAGCATTCTTCTTATAAAAAAGAGAGAGATAGCTATTGAGAAAAAGAAAAGAAAAAAGAGATACTATGAAAAGAGGAAAGAGAGGAAAAAAGCACCATATTCCCATGGTAAATAAGAAGATTGTTGAGATACTCATTGTCTGCTTGCCATGTCATTTTGATATGGGGATTCTTCCGTATCATCGGGCAAGGGGTACCCCGTTGGCGGTTCTCAATGATACGCACATACTTACAATGCCAAGAACTTACCAGTAACTAAAGTTGAGTAGCATGAGGAGCGGCCCTCGTACTCAAGGGACTTGGGATTTTCAGTTTATAGTCTGTCAAGCATATAACTCAGATTGGACCTCACTTTAACCTTAATCACCTAAAGATGCCTATGATAGGGACAATGAGAGCTGAAAGCTAGTAAGTATCATAATTTTTGGGAGCTCTTTATGATACTTGCAATCCCTGCTTCCTTCTACGAAGGGCCTTTCTTTTAGTTTGTAGTTGAGTCAGTAAACCTATTCCCTTCTATCTTTGCAAGTATTTTGAGTTGATGTGTTTCATTCATTCATATGATTATTTATGCAATCATGTCTTATGTTCCTTGTTTTGCAAATTGCTCTTATCTTGATGTTTACTACTTTGAAAGCTATCATTGAAAAAGCCAGCTATTTGTGAACTCCAGCAAATTATCAACTATTCTTAGACCAAGAGCTAAGTTTGCCATTACCAATTATGATTCACTTTATGTATCTTTATTGTGTTTCCTTTACTCATTGCAAGTTTAGTTATATAATAGTGAGTTGTCTTCTATTATGATCTATGCTTTTGATGAATGTGATGCTTCTTGTCCGTATTCTTTTATCGATCTTCACTCCATAAACCTGAGGTCATGTTTATTGAGCTCAGTTTCGCTTGGGGATAAGCGAAGTCTAAGCTTGGGGGGAGTTGATACGTCCATTTTGCATCACTATTCTATGTCTTAATTCACTATTATTCATTGATATATTTCGTATTGAGAGGTGATACTTATGTTATTTCATCTATTTTTGCATGGTTGGTGACTTTTGGAGCATGGACCACTACAGTCAGGATTCTGATGGAAAAGGTGCTGTTTGGAGGCAAAATTCGCGAAGATCAGAAAATCTGGGAAAATATACGGAAAATCCTATTTTCCCAGAAGACTCAGGATGCCAAAAGATGAAGAGGAGGTGGTCCACAGGGGGCCCACACCACCCCATGGCGCGGGCAGGCCTAGGCCATGCCTGGGAGTGGTGTGGCCGCCCTAGCCCACTCCAGCCTCTCCCCTCTGATGTATATTATCCCCACGAAACCCTAAGACTCAGGGAGCGACCACAGAAAGATTATGTTGCCTCTGCGGGGCGGAAAACACCGAGAGAGAAAGATCTCCCCGGCAGACAGATTTCTGCTGAGGGAATTCCTTCCCGGAGAGGGGAGATCGTCACCATCAAGCTGGACTTCATCGGGATCATCATCATCATCATCACCACTATCACCTTCTGCTCCTCGTTTGGTTCGACACTCTTACTTATCAAAAATACAGCGATACACCCCCTATACTTGTGGGTCATCAAGACCACACATGGATCCACCAGTGTCACTGCATGTGTGCTCTTTTTACTGACAACAACCAGAGTCAATGCATGTGTGTTCTTTTCACATACTGCATATGGATCCACCAGTGTCATTTCATGTGTGTTCTCTTCAGAGACGACACATGGATCCAAAAGTGTCATTGCATATGTGTTCTTTTTACTAACAACAACTAGAGTCATTGCATGTGTGTTCTTTTCACATACCACATATGGATCCACCCATGTCATTCAAATGTGTGTTCTTCTCATTAACCTCAGCTAGAGTCACTGCATGTGTGTTCTCTTAAGAGACCACACATGGATCCACCAGTGTCATTGCATGTGTGTTCTTTTTACTAACAACAACTAGAGTCATTGCATGTGTGTTCTTTTCACATACCACATATGGATCCACCAGTGTCATTGAAATGTGTGTTCTCTTCAGAGACCACACATGGATCCACCCGTGTCATTTCATTTGTGCTCTTTTTACTAACAACAACTAGTGTCATTTCATGTGTGTTCTTCTCATTAACCATAGCTAGAGTCATTGCATGTGTGTTATCTTCAGAGACCACACATGGATCCACTAGTGTCATTGCATGTGTGTTCTTTTTACTAACAACATCTGGAGTCATTTCATGACTATTCTTTTCACATACCACATATGGATCCACCAGTGTCATTGAAATGTGTGTTCTCTTCAGAGACCACACATGGATCCACCAGTGTCATTGCATGTGTGTTCTTTTTACTAACAACAACCAGAGTCATTAGATCTGTGTTCTTTTCACAATCCACCTATGGATCCACCTGTGTAATTGAAATGTGTGTTCTTCTCATTAACCACAGCTAGAGTCATTGCATGTGTGTTCTCTTCAGAGACCACACATGGATCCACCAGTGTCATTGTGTGTGTGTGTGTTCTTTTTACTAACAACAACTGGAGTCATTGCATGTGTTTTCTGTTCACATACCACATATGGATCCACCAATGTCATTGAAATGTGTGTTCTCTTCAGAGACCACACATGGATCCACCAGTGTCATTGCATGTGTGTTCTTTTTACTAACAACAACCAGAGTCATTGCATGTGTGTTCTTTTCACATACCACATATGGATCCACCAGTGTCATTGAAATGTGTGTTCTCTTCACAGACCACACATGGATCCACCAGTGTCATTTCATGTGTGCTCTTTTTACTAACAACTAGTGTCATTGCATGTGTGTTCTTCTCATTAACCACAGCTAGAGTCATTGCATGTGTATTCTCTTCAGAGAGCACACATGGATCCACTAGTGTCATTGCATGTGTGTTCTTTTTACTCACAACATCTGGAGTCATTTCATGACTATTATTTTCACATACCACATATGGATCCACCAGTGTCATTGAAATGTGTGTTCTCTTCAGAGACCACACATGGATCCACCAGTGTCATTGCATGTGTGTTCTTTTTACTAACAACAACCAGAGTCATTACATGTGTGTTCTTTTCACAATCCACCTATGGATCCACCAGTGTCATTGAAATGTGTGTATTTCTCATTAACCACAGCTAGAGTCATTGCATGTGTGTTATTTTCAAAGACTACACATGGATCCACCAGTGTCATTGCATGTGTGTTCTTTTTACTAACAACAACTAGAGTCATTTCATGACTATTCTTTTCACATACCACATATGGATCCACCAGTGTCATTGAAATGTGTGTTCTCTTTAGAGACCACACATGGATCCACCAGTGTCATTGCACGTGTGTTCTTTTTACTAACAACAACTGGATTCATTGCATTTGTATTCTTTTCACATACCACATATGGATCCACCAGTGTCATTGAAATGTGTGTTCTTCTCATTAACCACAGCTAGAGTCATTGCATGTCTATTCTCTTCATAGACCACACATGGATCCACCAGTGTCATTGCATGTGTTTTCTTTTTACTAACCACAATTGGAGTCATTGCATGTGTGTTCTTTTCAAATACCACATATGGATCCTCCAGTGTCATTGAAATGTGTGTTCTCTTCAGAGACCACACATGGATCCACCAGTGTCATTGCATGTGTGCTCTTTTTACTAACAACAACTAGAGTCATTACATGTGTGTTCTTTTCACAATCCACCTATGGATCCACCAGTGTCATTGCATGTGTGTTCTTTTCACAATCCACCTATGGATCCACCAGTGTCATTGCATGTGTGTTCTTTTTACTAACAACAACTGGAGTCATTTCATGACTATTCTGTTGACATACCACATATGGATCCACCAGTATCATTGAAATGTTTGTTCTCTTCAGAGACCACACATGGATCCACCAGTGTCATTGCATGTGTGTTCTTTTTACTAACAACAACCAGAGTCATTGCATGTGTGTTCTTTTCACATACCACATATGGATCCACCTTTGTCATTGAAATGTGTGTTCTTCTCATTAACCACAGCTAGAGTCATTGCATGTGTGTTCTCTTAAGAGACCATACATGGATCCACCAGTGTCACTGCATGTGTTTTCTTTTTACTAACAACAACTGGGGTCATTTCATGACTATTCTTTTCACATACCATATATGGATCCACTAGTGTCATTGAAATGTGTGTGCTCCTCAGAGACCACACATGGATCCACCAGTGTCATTGCATGTGTGCTCCTTTTACTAACAAAAACCAGAGTCATTGCATGTGTGTTCTTTTAAAAATCCACCTATGGATCCACCAGTGTCATTGCATGTGTGTTCTTCTCATTAACCACAGCTATAATCATTGCATGTGTGTTCTCTTCAGAGACCACACATGGATCCACCCGTGTCATTGCATGTGTGTTCTTTTTACTAACAACTGGAGTCATTTCATGTGTGTTCTTTTCACATACCACATATGCATCCACCAGTGACATTGAAATGTGTGTTCTCTTCAGAGACCACACATGGATCCACCAGTGTCATTGCATGTTTGTTCTTTTTACTAACAACAACCAGAGTCATTGCATGTGTGTTCTTTTCACATACCACATATGGATCCACTAATGTCATTGAAATATGTGTTCTTCTGATTACCCATAGCTAGAGTCATTGCATGTGTGTTCTCTTCAGAGACCACACATGGATCCACCAGTGTCATTGCATGTGTGTTCTTTTTACTAACAACAACTGGAGTCATTGCATGTGCGTTCTTTTCACATACCACATATGGATCCACTAGTGCCATTGAAATATGTGTTCTCTTCAGATACCACACATGGATCCACCAGTGTCATTGCATGTGTGCTCTTTTTACTAACAACAACCAGTATCATTGCATGTGTGTTCTTCTCATTAACCACAACTAGAGTCATTGCATGTGTGTTCTCTTCAGAGACCACACATGGATCCACGAGTGTAATTTCATGTGTGCTCTTTTTACTAACAACAACTAGAGTCATTTCATGACTATTCTTTTCACATACCACACATGGATCCACCAGTGTCATTGAAATGTGTGTGCTCTTCAGAGACCACACATGGATCCACCAGTGTCATTGCATGTGTGTTCTTTTTACTAACAACAACTAGAGTCATTGCATGTGTGTTCTTTTCACATACCACATATGGATCCACCTATGTCATTGCATGTGTGTTCTCTTCAGAGACCACACATGGATCCACCAGTGTCATTGCATGTGTGTTCTTTTTACTAACAACAACTAGAGTCATTGCATGTGTGTTCTTTTCACATACCACCTACGGATCCACCTGTGTAATTGAAATGTGTGTTCTTCTCATTAATCACAGCTAGAGTCATTGCATGTGTGTTCTCTTCAAAGACCACACATGGATCCACCAGTGTCATTGCATGTGTGCTCTTTTTACTAACAACAACTGGAGTCATTGCATGTGGTATCTTTTCACATACCACACATGGATCTACCAGTGTCATTGAAATGTGTGTTCTCTTCAGAGACCACACATGGATCCACCAGGGTCATTCCATGTGTGCTCTTTTTACTAACAACAACCAGTGTCATTGCATGTGTGTTCTTCTCATTAACCATAGCTAGAGTCATTGCATGTGTGTTCTCTTCAGAGACCACACATGGATCCACCAGTGTTATTGCATGTGTGTTCTTTTTACTAACAACAACTGGAGTCATTTCATGACTATTCTTTTCACATACCACATATGGATCCACCAGTGTCATTGCATGTGTGTTCTCTTCAGAGACCACACATGGATCCACCAGTGTCATTGCATGTGTGTTGTTTTTACTAACAACAACCAGAGTCATTGCATGTGTGTTCTTTTCACAATCCACATATGGATTCACCAGTGTCATTGAAATGTGTGTTCTTCTCATTAACCATAGCTAGAGTCATTGCATGTGTGTTCTCTTTAGAGACCACACATGGATCCACCAGTGTCATTGCATGTGTGTTCTTTTTACTAACAACAACTGGAGTCATTGCACGTGTGTTCTTTTCACATACCACATATAGATCCACCAGTGTCATTCAAATGTGTGTTCTCTTCAGAGACCACACATGGATCCACCAGTGTCATTGCATGTGTGCTCTTTTTACTAACAACAACCAGAGTCATTGCATGTGTGTTCTTTTCACAATCCACCTATGGATCCACTAGTGTCATTGAAATGTGTGTCCTTCTCATTAACCACAGCTAGAGTCATTGCATGTGTGTTCTCTTCAGAGACCACACATGGATCCACTAGTGTCATTGCATGTGTGTTATTTTTACTAACAACAACTAGAGTCATTGCATGTGTGTTCTTTTCACATACCACATATGGATCCACCAGTGTCATTGAAATGTGTGTTCTCTTCAGAGACCACACATGGATCCACCAGTGTCATTGCATGTGTGTTCTTTTTACTAACAACAAGCAGAGTCATTGCATGTGTGTTCTTTTCACATACCAGATATGGATCCACCAGTGTCATTGAAATGTGTGTTCTTCTCATAAACCACACCTAGAGTCATTGCATGTGTGTTCTCTTTAGAGACCACACATGGATCCACCAGTGTCATTGAAATGTGTGTTCTCTTCAGAGACCACACATGGATCCACCAGTGTCATTGCATGTGTGTTCTTTTTACAAACAACAACCAGAGTCATTGCATGTGTGTTCTTTTCACATACCACATATGGATCCACCGGTGTCATTGAAATGTGTGTTCTTCTCATAAACCACAGCTAGAGTCATTGCATGTGTGTTCTCTTCAGAGACCACACATGGATCCACCAGTGTCATTGAAATGTGTGTTCTCTTCAGAGACCACACATGGATCCACCAGTGTCATTGCATGTGTGTTCTTTTTACTAACAACAACTAGAGTCATTGCATGTGTGTTCTTTTCAGATACCACATATGGATCCACTTGTGTCATTGAAATGTGTGTTCTTCTCATTAACTACAGCTAGAGTCATTGCATGTGTGTTCTCTTAAGAGACCATACATGGATCCACCAGTGTCATTGCATGTGTATTCTTTTTACTAACAACAACTGGGGTCATTTCATGACTATTCTTTTCACATACCATATATGGATCCACCAGTGTCATTGAAATGTGTGTTCTCCTCAGAGACCACACATGGATCCACCAGTGTCATTGCATGTGTGCTCTTTTTACTAACAACAACCAGTGTCATTGCATGTGTGTTCTTATCATTAACCACAGCTAGAGTCATTGCATGTGTGTTCTCTTCAGAGACCACACATGGATCCACCAGTGTCATTGCATGTGTGTTCTTTTTACTAACAACAACTAGAGTTATTGCATGTGTGTTCTTTTCAGATACCACATATGGATCCACTGTGTCATTGAAATGTGTGTTCTTCTCATTAACCACAGCTAGAGTCATTGCATGTGTGTTCTTTTCACAAAGCACATATGAATCCACTAGTGTCATTGAAATGTGTATTATTTTCAACGACAGCCATTGTCCACAAACAATCAGGACGCAGAGCTAACCAGCAAACGCTCTGGCCTTCTAGAAGACCCGATCCCCGATTGTTAGGCATTGTTGGATCGGGGTGCGTGGATGATAAGGATGTCCTTCGCGACAGCGATCCGCGAGAAGTCTGTTCTGCGAACTGATTGGTACTGGCAACGACGCTGGGCCTACGTCCTTGCCCTTATCCCCTTAACCTCGGGGCTGAAGCTCAGATCATGTTCCTTCATCGCCATGGAGAGGGAGAGGCCCAAACTCAGCTTGCACGAGGCTCAGATGTTCGCCCACTATGACATACTCGCGCTGCCATTCGCGAGGCTTCCGGCCGGCTTCGAGCTCAGCTACACCGGGGTTCCTGTTGCGCCGCTCTTGCGCGACAACATGTTGGCGAGGCAGATCGAGGAGCGCTGCCGCCAGCTGTCGGAGCGGAAGAGGGCAATGGCACGGTACTCGCGCACGAGCGCGTACTGGCGAAAGCTGTTCAAGAAGGAGCGGGCTGTGTTGATTGAGCTGTGCGGAACCCGGCGGGAGATCCACCCAGATTTGCGCAACCCCGAAGGGAGGCAGCGCTTCTGGGCAGTGCCTGGGTGTACGACCTCCACCGTTATCGATGCAGCGCGCCATGAAGAATCCATGAGGAGGAGGAACGCTGTTGGGAACGTCAGCATCAATTCTGACACGGATGAGGCTGGCGGCGACGCGGACAACGTCGTCAATGATGGAGACTGCGGGAACGTCATAGTCGATTAGGGCCACTTAAGCATAAATTAAATCTATGTACGGTATATTAATGCCCTCTTTGGATCTGGGTCACTTGAGTCATGATCGATTATCATCATAATCTATATTTGTTGGCCATGTTTTAGTTGTCTTTATCTTTGAAACTAGTCAATCGAAACTCGTCTGATCCTGAAAATAAAGTTGGCGTGTTCCTGGCATATCTGATGGGACAATACGCTGGCTCTGCTCCTAGCACTTGATGGCACAGCCATAATTTGGAGTGTGCCAGAGGAGAAGGGATCGAGCGTGTTGTAATAGTGTACTACTCCTGTCCAGATATAACTGACTCAGTTTTTTTTAGATATTTAATAAATGTGTCTATACCCAAAACATGTCTAGATACATGTTTTAGGTTTCTCTGTCTTTCAAACTAATCAAAAGTCGTCAAATCCTGAACAAACAAAGTCATTGTGTTCACATCTGATGGGACAATACGCTGACTCTGCTAATTGATGGCACAGCCATAATTCTGGAGTGCGCCAGAGGAGATGGAAATGCAAGGGAGATGGGAACTAGTAGCCACGTCCAAACGCAGGTAAAAAATTAATGTAATAATATTTAATAAATTGTAATCTGGTCCACATGACCCCATCACAGACACGTTGCACGCGCCAGATATAAATAAAGACGACACGACTAGTTTAGTTTCAATGATATAATTCAACATACGACATTACGGTGCCCGCATCTTTCTGCTCCTCTTATTAGTCTGCTAGCCCACGCTGCATTAAGCATCAGTTGATGAGGATAAAAAATGATAAAATGGCAAATAAAACAATTTTTAAGCTTACCTTTCATCCGGAGAATCATACAAAGATGAAATTGGCAGGGATTTATTATTTCTCCTGCAGTTAGCCGAAAGATCCTCAAGAACATCCTCAATCACCCCTACAACTTCTTCATATTCTAATACATCTCCATTATTTGTCCTTTCCTTCCCGTTCCGCTTACCCTTTTATTTCTTTTCACACCCTTTTCTCGCCGGCACCTCCACTTCTTCATAAATTGGCTGCTTACGTACGTTTTCCTCCGAGTGCTCATCACCGTCTTTGCACTGCTCTTCCTCCAGTTCTGGCTGAGAAGCCTCATTTTCTGCCACCGGGGTGTGAACAGGGACAATATCATGTGTAACTAGGTTTTTGCACAACCTCTTGATATGGCCAAATCTGCCACAACGTTTGCATTTCCTTTTCCTAGATCCTAGCCTTGAACCTTTACCGATGGAGGCTTCGATCCTTAGCTTTCTAGGCCTCCCAGGTGGCCTCCTAAGAACTGGTGGTTGAAGTTTGAGCCTTGGATCGACAATCTCCCAATTATTTTCATCGGCCATAGGTGGTACGTTTTCTGCAAAAGTTGCAGCAAACTTGTCCACGGAGAAATAGTTGTCGACATAGTTCTCTATTTCAGCTCCGCTACCTCTAAGCTTTAAGATGAAGTAAATTGCATGGTGACATGGCAGACCAGTAATCTGCCACTGCCTGCATGAACAAGTCTTGTTTCCAATGTCTACAGTGTACCTCCATTCACTTCCACGCTTGTATTCTGCATAAACCTCAGCCAATGTTCTGGAACTTCTGACCATCCTCATCTTTATCATTCTCATTACCCTGGTTCTTGCATTCAGTAACATAACCACCTTTGGAACTATTTTATGGCCTAAAAAATTTCTTGCACAAATTCTTTGCCTTAAATCTATCTTCACCATTATGCACTATCTTATTGCATCCAACAAAATAACAATTCCAAGTATCTTCATGCCCGAAATCTTATCATTGAAACTCTCTGCCAAATTATTGCAAACAAAATCCACCTTGCTTAACTCACCAAACTTGCTTATGGCCCATAGCTTGGTGTGATGTTCTTCAAGTTATTTTTTCACCTTTGGCACTACGTACATGTTCTGCAAGTAAGTAGCATGCGTGCTTGGGGTGTATGTGTATGCTGATTGCCACAAGTCCTCTTCAAAGATCTTTCCTTTGAACTTCTTCATGAAGTTAGTAACGAGGTGCCGCATGCATTCCCTATGGTCAACCCCAGGAAACACAGCATCAACAGCATTCTCAAGACCCTCGCATGCACCGGTGTGTATCACCAAGCCTTCAGGGTGACCAATTACTTCCTGTAGTCTCTGCATGAACCATGTCCAGCTTTCATTTGATTCACCCTCAAGAACAGAATAAGCTACGGGTAGTAGCCAATTATGCGTGTCCAAAGCACAAGCAGAAGCAACATGTCCCCTGAACTTCCCTGTTAAAGAAGTTGCGTCTATTTCCAAGTATGGCCTGCAGCCATCTAGGAACCCCTTCTAGCATGCCTTCAGGCAGACAAAACATCTCCTGAAGCATATCTTATCTGTCTGCTTATACCTGACCCCCCTCAAGACCTTTTATCTTCCTTTCACAACCTTGTAATCGATGTCAACAACACTACCAGGTGATGTTTTCTCTACCTGAGCTTTGAAACTATACAACATATGAAAACTATCATTCCACTTGCCTTGAATGAAGTCTAGAGCCATCTCCTTCCCATCAAAGACTCTGTGGTAAGGAATCAGAACGTTAAACTTTTTGCTAATCTTTGCTCTGAGTTCAGCAGGTCCAATGTTATGATCCTGCCTCACCCAGTCAAGTATAGTAGCAGCAACCCACTTGGTAGTCGTCGGTCTAATTTTATCACTTAAAGAAGTATTAGGGTAGTTATGTTTCTTTGTGTTTACTTTGATCTGCATTCGATAAGAATCCAAATAATTTAGAGCTAGTTATCAGCAGAATAAATATGAGAAAGACTGAAACTAAATGTAGCTATTGCAACCTGAAATGGGTGTCCACCCCGCATTGGAGATGCATGTAATCTCCATTTACACACATTACTTTCCCTACAGTGCACCCTAAATCTCTTTTGGTCACTCTTTTCAATGATAAATTTGAACCCAACTCTGATTGCATAGGTTGCAACTGCATATCTGCAGTCCTCCACATTATCAAAGACAGTCCCCTCATCAATTGTAGGATTGTCCCTATCAAAGTGTATCACTGGCCTGTCCTCGTCTTCGTCGTCGTATCTACATCCCATTTCCACATCTTCACATTCCTCTTCCTCATTAGTCCCATAGTCAGGCTCAAAGTTCGAATCAACCAAATATTCCCTACTCTCCATCCTATCAGGGTCAGCAGACACGTCTAGATATGCTTTCTCATCATCATCCGCACCGCCACACATTTCAGTGCCTTCATGCTCGCTTGACAAAGCATCATGCTCAACGACAAGTTGTACAGACGTCCAACACATATCCTTGCCATCACCACGGGACTAGAAACGCTAATTGGGGTATGCAGAAAAGGAATCACAGTTCTTACCCTTCAATGTGGATGCATGGCACCTTCTCCGGGCTCCATACCTCCAAAGCTATGTACCCCGCTTCCTCTTCCCCTGTTTTGTTGTCCTTGATACATTGCAAATGTATCTATAATTTTTGATGTTCCATGCTTGGTTTTATCCACTTTCTTGTGTTTCATTCCAACTTTGGAGTACTTTTCACATGATTTATTGGACTAACCTATTAACAAGAGCCATAGTGTCAGCTGCCTATTTTCTGCTGTTTTTAGTTCCAGGAAAGTCAGAAAATGAATATTCTCAGAATTGGATGGGACAAAAGCCAAAGTGCCTATTTTTTCGGAAGTCATCAGATGCCAGAATACGAGACGGAGAGGGGCCAGAGGGCGGTCATACCACCTGGCTGCGCGGCCAGGCTTGGCCCGCGCCAGGGGGTGGTGTGGCCAGCCCTGGCACCCCCTCGGCCTCCCCTTCCGCCTATATATTACCCTCGGGACAAAAACCCTAAGTGCCTGATCAAAAAAGCCACGAAAGAGTCTGTAGCCGCCGTCATCTCCATCCCTAGATCGGGAGGGATCTGAAGCTCTTCCCGGCACCCTGCTGGAGAGGGGAATTCACCCTGGAGGCCTTCTTCATCACCATGCAAGCCTCCGGTGTGATGCGTGAGTAGTTCATCCTTGGACTACGGATCCATGTAGTAGCTAGATGGCTGGTTCTCCTCCTTTGTGCTTTCATGTTTAGATCTTGTGAGCTCCGTACATGATCAAGATCATCTATTTGTAATTCTGCATGTTGTGTTTGCAGGAATCCGATGGATATTGAGATGCTATTTCAGATTGATTATTGATTCTATCATGTCTTTGTTATTTGTGATCTTGCATGCTTTCTGTTGTTAGTAGCTATCTTGGCCAAGTAGATGCTAGCAACTCCAAGAGTTAGTATTTATGCTCGATAGTGGGTTCATGCCTCTAGTAATCTGGGGAAGTGACAGAAATCTCTAAGGTACTAGATGTGTTGTTGCTACTAGGGAGAAAACAACAATCCTTTGTTCACAGAACAATCGTATTGTTTACTTTACATGCAATTCGTAAAGCAATAATCTGTTGCTTACAACTTAATACTGGAGAGAGTCAAGATGATTAGTATATGCATGTATTGCTTTTTCGATCTTTGTCAATTGCCCTGCTGTAATTTGTTCACCTAGCATGTTATCTATCTAGGGAGAGCCACCTCTAGTGAACTATGGATCCCGGTCCTTGTCTTTTACATTCAATCTACAAACTGTTTACTTCTTTGTGTTTACTTTCTGCAAACTTTTACTTCTTTCCATTCGATACGTTTAATCCTTTGTTTTCAGCAAAACACGATGAGATTGACAACCTCATCGCAAGTTGGGGACAAACTTTTGTGGTTGTGTTGTGCACGTCTCCACGTTGCTACTAGCACCGGTAGTGCGCCCTGCCAAAGCTCAGCTAGTAACACCTTTGGGGTGTTTCCTTGCTCCTACTGGTTTGATTAAACCTTGGTTTCATACTGAGAGAAACTTGCTGCTATGCTCATCATACCTTCCTCTTGGGGTTCCCAACGAGCTCTACATCAACACCGCTCCAGCATTTTTCTGGCGCCATACACAGAACCATCAAGCATTTTTCTGGCGCCGTTGCCGGGGAACGAAGAAGAAGAAACTCCCACGTCAACCATGCGCCAGCAACCATTTTTATGGTGCCGTTGCCGGGGAGTCAAGGACATCTTCACAAGGGGAGTCCCTCATAACCAATCTCTTTACTTTGTTATTTTTGTTTTGCTTAGTTTCTTTTTGCTTTGTTTGCTTGTTTCCTTATCAAAAACACAAAAAAATAGTTTTACAAGTTTGCTTTCTTATTCAAAAACCCAAAAAAATTACTACTCTTGAAAACACTAAGTTGTGTGACTTCACTAGCACCAACAACAATGATTTTATGATCACACCTATTGCTCCACCTGTGTCTGAAGCTACTTTCTTTGAGATAAAACCTGCTTTACTCAATCTTGTTATGAGAGAACAATTTTCTGGTATTGGTAATGAAGATGCTGCTGCCCATCTAAATAACTTTGTTGAACTTTGTGAGATGCAAAAGCATAGGGATATAGATGGTGATATTATTAAGCTTAAATTGTTTCCTTTCTTTTTGAGAGGAAAATCTAAAGAATGGTTGAATTCCTTAACTAGGAATAGTATTGATTCTTGGACTAAGTGCAAAGATGCTTTCATTGGAAAATACTATCCTCCTGCTAAGATTATATCTATGAGAAGTGAAATAATGAAGTTTAAACAACTTGATAATGAGCATGTTGCTCAAGCTTGGGAAAGAATGAAATCTTTGGTAAAGAATTGTCCCACTCATGGACTGACTGCTTGGATGATCATCCAAACCTTTTATGCAGGATTGAACTATTCTTCAAGGAACCTATTGAATTCTGCTGCTAGAGGTACCTTTATGACCATCACTTTGGGTGATGCAACAAATCTTCTAGACAATATGATGGTTAATTATTATGAATGGCATACTGAGAGAGCTCCACGAGGTAAGAAGGTAAATTCCATTGAGGAAACCTCCTCTTTGAGTGATAAGATTGATATTATTATGTCTATGCTTGTTAATGGGAAAGCCCATATTAATCCAAATAATGTTCCTTTGGCTTCTTTGGTTGCTCAAGAAGAGCAAGTTGATGTGAACTTCATAAGAAATAATAATTTTGGCAACAATGCTTTTGGTAATAACAATTATAGGCCCTACCCTCCTAGTAATACTTATGGTTATAGTGGTAAACCTGGATTACCTAGTGAAGGAAGAATTTTAGAAGTTGAAAGAGCCACTAAAAACTTCATGCAAATGCAATATGAGCAAAATAAACTATTTACCAGAGGTATGGAGGAACAATCTACCATCTTGAAGAACATTAGCCATTAACTTGAGAGTCTAAATAGGGAAATTCCTAGTTTACAATTGAAACTCTCTAATGCTGAAAGGAATATATCATCTCTATCTGAAGCTCAATCTTCATTGATTAATAAAATGGATGCTAAACCTGAAACTAATGATAATCCCTTTGCAGCTACCAATGCCATACAAGTAAGAATTGATGAAAATGTTAGACTATTAGCTGAATTACATGCTAAGTGGGAAAGAGAAGATGAAATTGCTAGAAACATTAGTGTTTCTACTATCACCACCACTAGTGTTGAGGCTAGTAATAGTTCTACTACTTTAGATGATAAATTTGATTTTGATCTTGATGGTTGCAATATCTCTGAAGTTATTAAGTTCCTACAAAAGCTTGCTAAAAGTCCTAATGCTAGTGCTATGAACATGGCCTTTACAAAACACATTACTGATCCTCTCATAAAGATTAAAGAAGAAAAGATGAAACATAAAGCTTCTATTCCTATAAAACAAGAAGATGGTTGGGAACCCATCATTAATATGAAAGTGAATGACTTTGATTTTAAAGCTTTATGTGATCTTGATAGTAGTGTTTCTATTATGCCTAGAAGGATTTATGATATGCTTGATTTGCCTCCACTTGAAGATTGTTATTTGAATGTCCCACTTGATGATAATGCTAAAAAGAAACTCATGGGGAGTCTTAATGATGTTCTTATTATGGTTAACAATGCCTATGTCCCCGTTGATTTCTATGTTTTGGATGTTGAATACAATGCTTCTTGTCCTATTACTTTGGGAAGACCTTTTCTTATAACTGTTGGTGCCATCATTGATATGAAAGAAGGCACCATTAAATATCAACTCCCACTCAAGAAAGGTATAGAACACTTCCCTAAGAAGAGAGAGAATATTTCTTTTGCTTCTCCTATGAAAATAAAATTTGGTCTTAATGCTTCTTCATTTGAGAACACTTGATTCTTTCTTTGCTTCTTATGCCTAACTTAAAGGCGTTAAAGAAAAGTACTTATTGGGAGATAACCCAAAAGTTTTAGATGAGTCTTGGAAGTTATTACTACAGTAATAACCGCTCCTTATCCTTCTTATTTGCTTTTTGTGCCAAGAGTGACCTCTAATGAGAGAGAAGTAATGATTGGGAAAGTTGCTGTCCTGAAACAAATTTCTGTGCTTCGCAGTAAAAATTCGTGTAAAATATCTGAACGTCTTTTTAAGGCGTGCATTTTTGTGCTTCTGCCCCAGGTTGTTATCTAACTTCCGTTAGATCAACACTTTTTGATTTGAGCAATAGAAGGTCTTCGATAAAATTCGTCTTTACCTGCTGGTCTCTTTTGATAGATTTCTGCCATTTTTTGCATTTGCTTCTTGTTGGTTCCTTTTTGAGTTCTTTTGGGGAATTGAGCATTTTGAGGGAAGTGCTACAGTAGCTAGTGTTCTAATGGAAGTTTATTTGGTGTTAGAACTGAACCTTAAAACTTATTTATCTTGAGTGCACTAATGTTGCTAATAAAGATTGTGTGAAGTTTTGTATGAAGGAAAAAATTCAAGTGTATGGAAGGAATGAGTAATGAGATGAAGGATAGACTAAAGCTCAAGCTTGGGGATGCCACGCGTGTCACCCCAAGAAATATCCAAGAAGTACAAGTGTCAAAGCTTGGGTATGCCCAAGGCATCCCCTTCTTCATCAATAAAAATCCCAGGTTTCTTCCAAACGCTTCATTTTTATTGTTTCATGCACAGTTGTGTTGTTCTTGGAGCGTCTTCTTTTTCGTTTTGGTTTTGGTTTTTGTTTGCTTTTGTTTGCTTAGTTTTCTGAATAAATTGGTTGGACCCCCTCTTTCATACATTAGTTTGCAAATAGTTTGGTTTCGTTTGGAAAAGAGTAGGAAAGTTCATGCTTATGTGGTAAAAAGAGCTCGTTTTTGACTGTGGCCTATGCTTTGTCATACCATGCTTGATATTGTTTTGGCTTTATGCTTAGTATTCTTTGCTGTAGCATGACTTGTTATAAACAATTGAGATTGCTTAATGTGCCTTGGATGAATCATGCGTTGTTTTAGCATATTAAATCATAGTATAGTGGTATTCTCCTTTGATGCTTTATTTGGGTTGACTTGACGCATGCTCACACCATGTTATGACTATCTCAAGTCACCATAGCCTTTATGATCCTTTAGTTTTCAACTTGTAGTATCACTTTATGCTTTGATCAATGATGTTTTGTCGCTCTGCATGATTATGGCCATTATTGCTCTCTTAGTTTGTCGCTCCCAATCTTTTGCTAGCCTCCACAACAAAGTATGAGTTCCACTCATGCATCCAACTCCCTAAACCAAGTTATTCCAAAGATTCCACCATACCTACCTACTAGCTTATGCTATTCCAAGTATATTCATGCTTTTGTTTACCTTCCAAATTAAACTTGTTATGAGAAAACTAGTGATTAAAGCTCTCACGAACTTGATGGCACACTTTACTTTTCTTGCCCTTAATAAACTTGAACTATTGGGTCCTTCTTTGTTGCGTATATGCTTGCGCTTTATAAGTTGAAATTAGCAGAACCATGTTTCATGGGGAACGCTTTCAACATTGCACTTGTACTTTGTACCCCGTTGATATCATGGTCTTTTGCATACGGATCCCGGCGGTGTGAAATAAAAGTGGAACTTGTAAGATCATGGAGTTTGTATGTGTGTTAGAGAAACGCCTGGGCCGCTAGCCTAAGCCATGCCTAATCATGGTGGAAACTTGCAGCATCACCATAATGATCACTCTATGAAGCATCCTCAATAAAAACCTATGCAAATAGCAAATAAAAAGATCGCTGAGATGCTCATTGTCTGCTTGCCTTGTCATTTTGATTATGGGAAAGCTCCCGTATCATGTGCAAGGGGTACCCCGTTGGCGGTTCTTAATGATATACATGTACTTACAATGACAAGAGCTTACTTGTGACTAAAGTTGAGTAGCATGAGGATCGGTCTTCGTAAGTAAGGGGCATGAGATTTAGTATTATAACTTGTCAAGCATATCCTCTTAGTTGTGTCACTTTAACCTTAATCACCTTCAAGATGCTTATGATAGGGGCAATGAGAGCTGAAAGCTATAAGTACCATAATTTTTGGAAGCTCTTTATGAGACTTGAATCCCTACTTCCTTTTATGAAGGCCTTTCTTCCACCATTATATTGAGTCTCCACCTTCTACCTTTATGCACCTACTTTGAGAGCATAGTGGCCATTCTTAGTTCTATGTGCATTGTCCCAAGACTAGTTGGTTGATGCATAACTTGATATTGCTTGTTTTAAACTATTTGTATCTAGTCACTCTTATGAACTTTGAAGGTGTCTTATGCATTTATATTTGCTACTCTATTGAGGGACAAGGTGAATACTAGTATGCTATGTTTTCTTTATGTGAAACAAACAAACGTCTTGCAAAGTATTGTTATTCATGAATCTTTTGTTTGTGCCTTTTCATGTTGCATCATAGTTTCTTTGCCTTATTCCTAGAACTTTGTCTTTCATGTTATGATTGAAGTACTATGATCCTAGCCTTGAATGTTTTGCAAATACTTCGATCAAGTCTTTGATGGTGCATGTCACCTCAAAAATTATTCTTTCTTTTTTATCACTTACCTACTCGAGGACGAGCAGGAGTTAAGCTTGGGGATGTTGATACATTGCAAATGTATCTATATTTTTTTATGTTCCATGCTTGGTTTTATCCACTTTCTTGTGTTTTGTTCCAACTTTGGAGTACTTTTCATATGATTTCTTGGACTAACCTATTAACAAGAGGCACAGTGCTAGCTGCATGTTTTCTGCTGTTTTTGGTTCTAGGAAAGTCGGAAAATGAATATTCTCGGAATTGGATGGGACAAAAGCCAAAGTGCCTATTTTTCTTGAAGTCATCAGATGCCAGAATACGAGACGGAGAGGGGCCAGAGGGCGGCCACACCACCTGGCCGCGCGGCCAGGCTTGGCCCGCACCAGGGGGTGGTGTGGCCAGACCTGGAAACCCTCGGCCTCCCCTTCCGCCTATATATTGCCCTCGGGACGAAAACCCTAAGTGCCCGATCAAAAAAGCCACAAAAGAGTCTGTAGCCGCCTTCATCTCCATCCCTAGATCGGGAGGGATCTGAAGCTCTTCCCGGCACCCTGCCGGAGAGGGGAATTCACCCTAGAGGCCTTCTTCATAACCATGCAAGCCTCCGGTGTGATGGGTGAGTAGTTCATCCTTGGACTACGGATCCATGTAGTAGCTAGATGGCTGGTTCTCCTCCTTTGTGCTTTCATGTTTAGATCTTGTGAGCTCCATTCATGATCAAGATCATCTATTTGTAATTCTGCATGTTGTGTTTGCGGAGATCCGATGGATATTGAGATGCTATTTCAGATTGATTATTGATTCTATCATGTCTTTGTTATTTGTGATCTTGCATGCTTTCCGTTGTTAGTAGCTATCTTGGCCAAGTATATGCTAGCAACTCCAAGAGTTAGTATTTATGCTCGATAGTGGGTTCATGCCTGTGGTAATATGGGGAAGTGACAGAAATCTCTAAGGTACTAGATATGTTGTTTCTACTAGGGAGAAAACAACAATCCTTTATTCATAGAACAATCGTATTGTTTACTTTACACGCAATTCGTAAAGCAATAATCTGTTGCTTGCAACTTAATACTAGAGGGGGTTCGGATGATAACCTGAAGGTGGATTATTAGTCATAGATGCAGTTGGATGGCGGTCTATGTATAATGTTGTAATGCCCAATCAAGTTGCAAAGGAGTCTAGATGATTAGGATATGCATGTATTGCTTTTTCGATGTTTGTTAATTGCCCCGCTGTAATTGTTCACCCAGCATGTTATCTATCTAAGGAGAGCCACCTCTAGTGAACTATGGATCCCGGTCCTTGTCTTTTACATTCAATCTACAAATTGTTTACTTCTTTGTGTTTACTTTCTGAAACTTTTACTTCTTTCCATTCGATACGTTTAATCCTTTGTTTTCAGCAAAACGCTGTGAGATTGACAACCTCATCACAAGTTGGGGACAAAGTTCTGTGGTTGTGTTATGCAGGTCTCCACATTGCTACTAGCACCGGTAGTGCGCCCTGCCAAAGCTCAGCTAGTAATACCTTTGGGGTGTTTCCTTGCTCCTACTGGTTCGATTAAACCTTGGTTTCATACTGAGGGAAACTTGCTGCTATGCTCATCATACCTTCCTCTTGGGGTTCCCAACGAGCTCTACATCAACACCGCTCCAGCATTTTTCTGGCGCCATACACAGAGCCATCAGTCCTCTGTGCTCTCTAGACTTGAAGGAGATTTTGTGCTCTCCAGCCACGCAGGACCCATCTCCTGTTCTCAAGCCTCGCAGGATCCATCTCCGAGCGGGATCCGGATCATCAGCGTCGTTGGGCCCCTAACCCAATGGCCGACTCTCGGTTTTCGTTTCCAGGCGCGCCTAGGCAGTGGACGGCAGCAAGGAGATAGGGCAGAGAGGGGAGGGGAGGGGACGTGAGGGGATGGTAGGGAGGGGAGGGCGGGAGGACGACGGCCCATGGGGACGATGAGAGCGGTGCACAATTGAGGGGATGGTAGGGAGCAGAGGAGCGGAGCGGAGCGGAGCGGAGCTGGTTGCGACAAAGCATGGAAAATTGCACAATAATGTGTTGGTGGGCGGCACCAGCCCTCGAACCTGGGACGCGCGCCATCGAAGGTAGAGGAGGCGGGCCCGCCAGTCAGAAAACATGCCACCTGTCAGCACACTATGCACTGTAGCACTTCACGGAATTTTTTAGCAGGTCCCACATGTTAGTCTGTTTGATCAAAACTTGCATGCAATGTATGGCTAGTTCACGTGCTAGTTCCGAAAAAAAGCCCGTTGATCCAAACTTGAAGTGGTAGTTCTGCTTCTTCTCCCTTGTCTCCTCACAGTGGCAGTTCCGCTTCGTCTCCCTCGTCTGTTCTCCTCTTCTTCTTCTCCTCGCAGTGGTAGTTCTTCTTTCTTCCTCGATCGAAACATTCCTGCACATAAGCCATGGCCAGTAGCCGGATGAAGAGGAACTGGTCCGATCTCCCGGCCGACCCACTTCGCAAGATCGCCGACTACTTGCTGGAGAAAGAGGAGTATGTCGACACCTATGCTGCTTGTCGAAAAGTCTGCACCGATTAGCGCCGCACTTTAAAGGTGCCTGAATTCCATCTCAACAACTAGATCATGATAGATCACACACTTCCAGATGTTGGCGACTTCACCTTCCTCAACCTCGCCACTGGTCGTTGCTTCAGGACAAATCTAATGGACGTCCATCGCAGGTTCACATTCACATACGATATTTATTGGTATTTTCCATTGTAAACATCTTAGTGCTAACTGATGCCCTCTTCTTCCAAAAGATTCTACTTCGTCGGTGTTTATCGTGGCGTCATCATGCTTGCTCAGAGGGTGGAGCCGTACCAGATTTGGCTTCTGAACCCAATCACTCATAAGTCTAACACTGAGTTTCAAGCACACATACCATCTGATCTTCTGCAATCTATCATCGTGACGAAGTCCCCGACGATGGTGTTCGTTTGCACTGATTATCCAGATCATATTGCATGGGCCGATGAGAGCACCCCAACGGGGCAAATCAATGAATCATTTGGAGAAGGATTGTATTCGCCACCTCCTGATACGCTTTTGGACTGCATGACGGCATTCTGAGAGGAAATATTTGCATTACTTGAGAATGGAGACATCTTGTCGACCAACATCTAGTTAGAGCAGCGCGCGAGCTCTGTCACGATGGCCAAAATAATTTCAGCCCCAGTCTTTGAACAGGTACGTGGAACTTACAAATTTTACCTTGTGGAGTCAGATGGTGATATGCTTCTTGTGTTGAATGGGGATTTCGCCAAAGGGCAATCGGTGTTGTACCGGGTGGACATGGAGAACCGCTCTCTCGAGGTTGTCGGTGACATTGGAAGTCGTGCCCTCTTTGTTGATTACAATCGGTCTATCTCCATTGATACCAGGTTACACCCCATAGTCAAACCCGGTTGCATATACTACAGGAATTATATCAGACTGTACGATCATGAGGTTCAAGCCTGGGAAGAAGAACCAACAATGGTAATGCATAGCTTAAGTCTGGAACATACACCGAGGCCTTACCCTCTGGACGAGATACTGGCAGCACATTGCAGACGGAGAGAGTTCTCTGAACATGTGTTGCAGCACGCGGGAGCCGACAACGACGAAATATATAAGGGAGAATGGATCCTATATTCATCCTAGGTTATTTGCTAGCATTTTCAGGTCTATTTTTTGAAGTAGAAATTTGTACAGTATTTATATTATTTCGATGAGCAGTATGCGTATTACCTTTCAGACAAAATTGTAATGTATTTAATTTTAGTACTAGAATTCAAAGTATTTATTTTTAGTAGCTTCTTTCAGAATTCTCTGTGTTTGACATGGGCATCAGCTCAGCGCCGAAATTCAGGTTCCACATGGAAAATTGCACAATAATGTGTTGGTGAGCGGCACCAGCCCTCAAACCTGGGATGCGCGCTGTCGAAGGTGGAGGAGGCGGGCCCGCTAGTCAGAAAACATGCCACGTTGGCATCCCCTGTTTCTGATGCTCTTTAAAAAAAGAAAACACGCCACGTCGTCATCCCCTGTTTCTGATGGTGTTGCTACAATCGATGGTACATGGTGGCATAGAAATAATATCGTATAAACATAAGGGCACAGTCGTCAACATTTCTAAAATGAAACCCGGTCTCCTACTTGTCCGGGTATATTGCCCGATGAGGTGGATATCCACGACCGATCTTTTTAATACGTTCGCACTCTTATGCTGAGAAGGGAAATAAAGATTGAGCGGTTAATGCAACGAGTGTCGAATTATTACCCTCTAAGGAAATGGGAGATGGTTATTTTCACGCGTGCCCGTAGTCCAAACCTACTATCAGTCTTTCACTCCCCTTCTCCGACAAACCATAGTTCACCTTGCGCAGCTCCTCCACGCCGCACCACCTAGGGTAACATGGCCCCGCCTAAGCAGCCGCCGTCGCCGCGACAGCCACCAAAACTAGGGTATTTAGCCCCTCTAAGGAAGGTCATGAAGCTCTACTTCAAGGCCGGTCTCCCATTGTCCTGCCAGGCGGATGATTTCCCCGAATATGCCGAATTGGCCACGGTGGCGATGGCGGCGTCGTCGGCGCCAGATGCGGAAAGCAGGGCCAAGAGAGCGATGTGGAGAAATCACGCGGCGGCATTACGGCATGCTCTAGGCAGTGGGAACAAGGTACGTATCAAATTGTTCACGAGAGCATGCCACCGAGAGTACACACCTTCGAACAGGGCAGCGCAAAGGTCTAGGAACTCTCGCGTCCATGCTTTGGCGCGGGCTACCTTACCGCAGTGGGGGAGGCTGGGAACACGCCGTCTGCGGCAAAGATGCTCCATCCTACGCACCGTCGGAGGCCGTACCGTGGCGGCGACCAAGCGTCTACACTCAGCATGTTGGTTTGTTCGACAACCAGAGCCGGCGGCGGGCATCAGCTCAGCGCCGGAATTCAGGTTCGAGTTCACACGGACGTACGATCCCAAGAAGGAGATGCCGAATTTTAGTTTCTAAGAAATTGTTGTGGCGGCACGGATGGTCCAACTGAACCGGGACTGGCGCACGCAAATTGCTCGTGCATGAACGATGCAGATTTCTTGTAGTTCGGCGGGAAGGCAATAGATCAGCTTGGGTTAAATGATCAAAGAACTTATGTCCTCTCAAGGCAATTGGCCAGCCAACTTTTCTGGTGGAGATCTGTAGTTTCTTCAGTGTAGAATAGTTAAGTTCAGACTGAAGAATGGCTTTTGTAGATGAAATGCTGACAAATTGTTCTATAAAATAGTAGGAAGTTTAGCCCACTTTTGTGTAGGTATAAGACCCTTTTGTATGGAAGTACTACTGTTGTAAGCAAATACTATCAAGTATCTATTTCCTTCAATTACTAGTCGTGGTTAAATCCAGTTAACTGGCATTTTTTATCCTAGACTACAGATTTTGCGTCTGCTGTCTGTGTTGTAAACCATTTTTCCTTTGTCTTGTGTTGTCTGCAAAATGGTCCTACAGTTCAACATGTTACAAATGTAGCTACCTTGTACTTGAAGAGGAGATGGACTACATTTTCCTGGCATCCACAGAATTGGCATTGCTCATTGCCAGACCACCCTCTTTTCATGAGATTGTCCTTGGTTATTCACAGAAATTATAAAGCACGGTGTTCAACAACATCGATTCAAACTATTACACACACACTACATCAAATTCATTATCCACACTTACTACATCGATTCAAACTATTACACACACATACTACTTCAAACTATTATACACTCGTACTACATCGATTCAAACTATTACACATTTTTAGTCGATGCTAACTTCCTGCTACGCTCTCCATACTACAAATTCATTAGCCACACATACCACGACAATTCACTAGAGCTCTGTCTTCACTCGAGGGAAATCAGAACCACCAGCTCGTCCAAGCCCGGTTCCCCCACTGAAACTGTGTGCGCTGTCGCAAAACGGTGGTGGTCCTGTGCCATTGATCCTTCCAGGCCAACACTGCAGGCGACGAGGATGCTTTCTAGCAGCGTCTTCGGGCCCTGAATGCCATGTACCGATTCCAGAACCTCCTCCAGGTGGATGATGACCGGGTGCTTCCAGCAAAGCTGACGCCCTGTCCTGCTTGGAATCTGCACCTCGTACATCTTAGGAACGGTGTCAGGATCTTTCAGCCACGCCTTTACCTCGATGACCCATATGTCGCTCGGTGGCACGATTTCCACCAGCTTGCCGCCAAGGCTACTAACGACCTGCTTGAGGGTCTCCGGCTCCCAAGCATCCAATGGGAGGCCGTCAAAGCCGAGTTTGGAGAAGAAACGAAGCCGCCCCAAGCGATCGTCCCACCCATAGGCGTGCTGCCAACGCATGAAGCTCATTTTCTCCACGCAGCACTCGAAAGAATGGGAAGAATGCAGAATGGCTCGGTGTCTGAGCTGTGCTCGAACCGGACAAAAAAATCAAATGGCGGCGCGCATACCTCAATCTTGACCTCATTTTGTCTCATCCCAAAACGAGACCTGAAAGCCGACAGCAACTCTGCCGGCGACACGGCGGGACTGACGCCTAGCATGGTGGCCATGAGAGCGTGGTCGTCGAACTGCTGTGCTAGGGCTACCATGCCTGGGGTGCGCGGCAGCACGCAACTTCCTGAGGCCGGTCGCCGGCCTGGATCGCCCGACGGGATGCGCTCCGTCGTGCGAGAAGGACTAGCTAGAGGCGAGATATTAGTCCGGGGACGTGAAGCTCCGATACGGCGGACGATGCGACAGCGACAGCGGCGAGCTTCGATTAGAGGCGTGGGAGGTTGACCGGACATGGCGGGGACGCAAATTAGAGCAAGTGCGAGCTCCGATCTGAGACGAGCAGCCGGAGCTAAGCAAATGTTATGGGGAGGGGAGCAGGGGAGAAGACCAGTGCAGAGCAAAGAAATAGATCTGGTCCCCTCAGGGATTTGGTCCATGCAGATGTAAGCTAGTCCACGACCGCAAAAGATAACGGGGAATACTGACAGGGCGGGCCAAGAAGAGTTGACCTAACAGCGGTATTTGAGTTCAACCATTTTTTGTCTGGTTCAAACGACCGTTTGGCCGTTAGATTTGTATTCACCCCCATTTGGCCCTTCTGGACAATTGGCAATTCTACTACGGCCCCTCCGCATGATTGATGACAACTCGGGTACCGCGGTGCACTCGCCCGGGAAGTTTGGTACCGCAAACGAACATTCCCCATCAACACCCATATTCTTACCTTGGTCGTACCTCTCATTTGAAGTGGGTGTTGTGGTAGTAGGGTCCTCCATGTGGGTGACTTCTTCATCATATATGGGGATGGCATCATCTTCATCCACCATGTACATGTTCGCGATAAGAGGCACCATGATCTCCAAGCTTGGAGCCTCTTCCTCCAAGGTACCTAGCACATCATGAGGAAACACACTAGAGGTAGACGGTAAGTTTATAGAAATTGAAATGGCCTTAGTTGCCCTATCAACTACCACTCTCAACTCACTCGGTGTATCACTCATGTCCTCAAAGTGCAAGCACACAATCTCACATATGGTGGAGTCACTCATCTCACTTTTGCTCTCACTCAAGTGGGCTAAGTGGCTCTTGATGGCTCAAAATGTAGAGCTTGTTGGGAACCCCAAGAGGAAGGTATGATGAGCACAGCAGCAAGTTTTCCCTCAGTTATGAAACCAAGGTTATCGAACCAGTAGGAGCAAGGAAACAAATGCAAGGTGTTGCTAGCAACTTGGAATCCTGCACAACACAATCGCAGAACTTTTCTCCCAACTTACAGTGAGGTTGTCAATCTCACCGATTTTGCTGAAAACAAAGGATTAAATATATTGTGTGGAAGATAGTAATTTCTTGCATAAAGTAAATAGTAAACAGTAACAGTAGAAGGTATAGCAATGGTAAAACCATGGACCAGGGTCCATAGTTCACTCGAGGTGATTCTCCTTAAGATAAATAACATGCTGGGTGAACAAATTACAGCGGGGAAATTGACAGATTTGAGAAAGCATACAATGCATATACTAGACATTTTGACTCCTATGAGATTTGATTGGGCATTACAACATTATATGTAGACAGTAATCCAACTACATCTATGACAAATAATCCACCTTCAAGTTATCATCCGAACCCCTTCCAGTATTAAGTTACAAGCAATATATAATTGCATTAAGCAAAGTGTGTAAAGTAAACAATACGATTGTCCCGTGGACAAAGGATTGTTGTTTTCTCCCTAGTAGCAACAGCACATCTACAATCTTAGAGATTCCTGTCACTCCCCCAGATTACTAGAGGCATGAACCCACTATTGAGCATAAATACTCCCTCTTGGAGTTACAAGCATCTACTTGGACAAGATAGTTACAAACAACGGAGAGCATGCAAGATCACAAATAACATAGATATTATAGAATCAATAATCAATCTGAAATAGCATCTCAATATCCATTGGATCCCCACAAACACAACATGTAAGATTACAAATAGATGATCATTATCATGAACGGAGCTCACAAGATCTAAACATGATAGCACAAAGGAGGAGCAGAACTAACCATCTAGCTACTACATGGACCCATAGTCCAAGGATGAACTACTCACGCATCACATCGTAGGCAGGCATGGTGATGAAGAAGGCCTCCAGGGTGATCTCTCCCCTCCAACAGGGTGCTGGGAAGATCTTCAGATCCCTCCTGATCTAGGGATGGAGATGGCGGTGACTACAGACTCTTTCATGGAATTTTCATCGTGCCCTTAGGGTTTTCGTCCCGGGAGGCTTTTATAGGCGAAGGGGCAAGGTCGGTGGAGCACTAGGGGGCCCACACCCCCTAGTGGCGCGCCCCTGGCCGCGTGGCCACCGGGTGTGGCCGCCCTGGTGCGCCACTTCGTCTCCCCTCCGGACTCCGTGTTGCTTCGGGTAAAATATTGACTTTGGCTTTTGTCCCGTCCAATTCCGAGAATATTTCCTTACTAGCTTTTTTGAAACCAAAAATAGCATAAAATAGGCAACTGGCACTATGGCATCTTGTTAATAGGTTAGTCCCAGAAAATGTATAAAAATACCTCAAAGTATGAACAAAACATAAGAAAGTGGATATAAAACAAGCTTAGAACATCAAAAATTATAGATACGTTTACGACATATCAACATCCCCAAGCTTAACTCCTGCTCGTCCTCGAGTAGGTAAGTGATAAAAAGAATAATTTTTTAGGTGACATGCACCATAATAATCTTGATCATGGTATTTGTAAATCATTGATGGCTGGGATCAAAGTACTCTAACATGAACATAAAAGATAGAGTTCTAACAATAAGACATAGCAACTATGTTGTAACATGAAAAAGGTACAAACAAAAGATTCATGAATAACAATGCATTAAAATACGTTTGTTTGTTTCACATATAGAAAACATAATAAGAATGGTATTCAGCTTGTCCCTCATGGTATAGCAAAACATAAATGCATAGGACACCTTCAAAGTTCATAAGGGTGACTAGATACAAATAATTTAAGAACAAGCAATATCACAGTTATGAATAAATCAACAAGTTTTGGAACAATGCACATTAAACTAAGAATGGTCACTATGCTATCTCAATTGGTGCATAAAGATAGAAGATGGAGACTCCACATAAAAGTAAAAAAGAAAGGCCCTTCATAAGAGGGAAGCAGGGATTTCAAGTTTCATAAAGAGCCTCCAAAAATTATGGTACTTATTAGCTTTTAGCTCTCATTACCCCTATCATAAGCATATTTAGGTGATTAAGGTTAAAGTGAACAAATATGAGGATATGCTTGACAAGTTATAAGTCCAAAATCGCATGCCCCTTGCCTACGAGTACCAGACCTCATGCTACTCAACTTTAGTCACAAGTAGGTTCTTGTCATTATAAGTACATGTGTATCATGGAGAACCGCCAATGGGGTACCCCTTGCCCCATGATATAGGAGCTATCCCATATCAAAATGACAAGGCAACAGAGAATGAGCATCTCAACGATCTTTTTATTTGCTATTTGCATAGGTTTTTATTGAGGATGCTTCACAGAATTCTCACTATGGTTATGCTGCAAGTTTCCACCATGATTATGCATGGCTTAGGCTAGCCGCCCAGGCGTTTCACTAACACATATACAAACTCCATGATCTTACAAGTTCCCCTTTTATTTCACACCGTCGGGATCCATAAACAAAAGAACATGATATCAACTGAATAATAAGTGCAATGTTGAAAGCGTTCCCCATGACAACATGGTTCTGCTAATTCTCAACTTATAAAGTGCAAGCATATACGCAACATAGATGGACGCAATGGTCCAAGTTTATTAAGTGCAAGAAGTAAAGTGTGCCATCAAGTTCGTGAGAGCTTTAATCACTAATTTTCACATAACAAGTTTAATTCGGAAGGTAGATAAAAGCGTGAATATACTTGGAATGATGTAAAACACCATGCATAGGAATTTATAGTGGACTCTATGGAACAACTTGGTTTTCTTGGGGGTTGGATGCATGAGTGGAACTCATACTTGGTACATATGGAGGCTAGCAAAAGACTGGGAGCGACCAACTAAGAGAGCACTAATGGCCATAATCATGCAAAGCGACAAAACATTATTAATTAAAGCATAAAGTGATATTACAAGCCAAAAAACTAAATGATCATAGACGTTAAGGTGACTGGTTCATAGTCTTAACATGGTGTAAGCATGTGCCAAGTCAACCCAAATAAAGCATCGAAGGAGAATACCACAATATTATGCTTTTGTATGCTAGAACAAAGCATGATTCTTTCAAGGCACATTATGCAATCTCAATTGTTTGGAACAAGTCATGCTACAGTAATAATTACTAAGCATAAATTCAAAGCAATATCAAACATGACATGATAAAGTCTAGGCCACAGTCAAAACAAAACTCCTTTTGTACCACTTATAAGCATGAACTTTTCTACTCTTTTCCAATCACCAATCAACTTATTTGAAATATCATATGAATGCAAGGGTCCATCAAATTTATTTAAGCAAACTAAACAAAAGAAAACTTAAAAGCAAAAACGAAGACGCTCCAAGAACAACATTGTTGTGCATGAAACAATAAAAATGAAGTGTTTTGAAAGAAAAACTAAGATTTTGTTGATGAAGAAGGGGATGCCTTGGGCATCCCCAAGCTTTGATGCTTGTACTTCTTGAATATTTCTTGGGGTGACATGGGTGGCATCCCCAAGCTTGAGCTTTTGTCCATACTTCATCTTATCACATTATTCTTCCCCTACACTTGAAAATTTTCCTTCATGCAAAACTTCACACAATCCTCACTAGCAACATTAGTGTATTCAAGATAATTGGTCCTATGGTTTAGTTTCATCACAAGTAAAACTTCCATTAAACACAAGCTAATGTAGCAATTCCTTCTAAAACCTCAAGTGATCAAAGAGAACTCAAAGAGAAAGAGATTAAGAGGCAAATGCAAATAATGGCAGAAATCTGTCAAAATAGACCAGTAGGTAAAAACCAATTTTTTCAAAGACCTTCTGTTGCTCAAATCTAAAAGTGATAAACTAACTAAACTTGGATAATAACCTGGGGCATAAGCACCAAAAATTATAGGTTAATCCGACGTACGGGGCTTTTTTACGATTTTTTTATAGTGACGCACAGAAATCTATTTCGGGACAGCAACTTCCCCATATCTTACTTCCCTCTCATTAGAGGTTATTCTTAGCACAAAAACCAAACAAAAAGGATAAGGAGAGGTTATTACAGAGGCAATAACTTCCAAGACTCAACAAAACAAAAATAAACTAAAAGTAAAAATATAATGGGTTGTCTCCTAAAAGCTCTTTCTTTATAGCCATTAAGATAGGCATGATAGTTTCGATGATGCTCACATAAGAAATTTGAATTGAAGTAAAAAGAGAGCATAAAGAAGAAAATATGGAACAAATTTAAGTCTTACCCACTTCCTATGAAAAATAATCTTGTAAAGAAACAAGTCATGAAAGCACAAAGCAACAAGCATAGGAAAGCAAAACAAGTGCAACTTCAAAAATTTCAACATAAAGAGGGGAAACTTAATATTGTTGAGATACATAAAACCATGTTTCCCTCTCTCATAATAAATTTCTGTAGCATCATGAATAAAATTAACAATATAACTATCACATAAAACATTCTTATCATGAGCCACATGCATATAATCATTATTACTCTCCACATAAGCATAGTTATTCTTATTAATTGTAGTGGGAGCAAATTCAACAAAATAGCTATCATTATTATTCTCATCACCATAATCATCAATTATAGGAGGCATATTGTAATCATCATAAGCAATAGAATAGCTATCTTTCAAAGTGTGTTCGTTTGTAAACATATCATCATTGGAAGGAACATGGATAGCACTAATAGTACAGCAATTATTAATATAATCATTTTCAGAATTGGTACCAAAGAGATTTTCAATATCAAAAGTAGTTAGCTTTTCCCAATCATGATCACTACTATAGGTAACAGGCATAAGAACATCATCGAGTTTAGACTCATCAAAAACTATAATAGGAGCAACATGCTTAGGGGAAAATACCGTTTCCTCCCTCCTTTTACTCCCCCTCTTCTTCTTTTTCTTCTTCTCTTTAGGAGGGAGAGGCTTGAAAGGAAGCTTCTCCATATACCCTGGTTTATTGTTAGAGACAATAGAAGAAACTTTGGAGGATTCCTTCTTTTCATTAATAAGAACAAAACACATATTAGTCCTGTCATATTTTGGTAAAATCTCATCTTTTATAATATTTTGTATGTAAGTATTTGTATGGCAGTTATCAACACAATAAAGATGACAACCATGCAGCACGCTATTCATATCAAAAGCACTCATATCTACCAAATAAGTTTTTCTTGATAACTCTTCACACCCCAAAAATAATGTAAGTTCATCATGCTGATTAGGAGTGATCATGTTATCACAACACCCACTTGCAGTACTCATTGGATTAGAAGGGCTATTATTACGACCTGAGCATTGAAAATTGAAATGACCCACTTCAAAGCAAAGTTCACAAATAAAAGGATATAGGGCACAAACTTTTTAACCAAGATCATTTAGAGCCCTATACCACGTTCTAGTTTTTTCATTCCTGTGGGTGAAACAATATTCTTATTCAATTTGATTATTTTCACAAGGTCTATGTACTCCACAAAAATTAACATGCGTATAAGAAATAGTACTTTCAGAGGTTTGAGCATGTGTATTGCTATCATTAATAACAATTTCATTTTTCATGCAAGTGTCTTTAAAAGGTTCATGATACATGTCCCATTTTTCTTTAGGAGCATTAATATGAGAAATAAAGGCTTTACAACAATTAAAAAGAATTTTAGGATCAAAACCATATTTAGCACTAAGTTCTTGAAAATCAGCAGTTTCAACGAAAGACTTAATGCAATCATACTCATAATTCATACCTGGTTCTTTACCTTTGTCATTATCCCAATCTTCGGTATTGCTTTGAATTGTTTCAAGAAGATCACACTTAGCTTTGACCTCCTTACTTGTGAAGGATCCCTCTAAACAAGTATCTAGATAGTCTTTGTAATGTCCTGAAAGCCTTGCATAAAAATTATTAATAACAATATTACCAGGGAGCTCATGAATGGGACATTTGAGCATTAGTGACTTCATTCTCCCCCATGCTTGGGCAATACTTTCTCCATCATGAGGATGAAAATTATAAATATAATTCCTATCTTTATGAATTTCATGAGGAGGATAAAATTTAGAGTAAAAGATAGATTCAAGTTCCTTCCACTCTGAATGATGAGGATCGTCTAGTAGCTCATACCACTCCCTTGCTTTGCCCTTAAGTGATAAAGAGAATAGCTTCCTCTTAACTTGGTTCATTGAAATACCTGCACACTTGAACAACTCGCATAATTTATGTATAAAGAGTAAATGATCACCAGGATGGACAATTCCATCTCCAAAGTAACAGTTATTCATAACACGTTCAACAATTTCCATCGGTATTTTAAAAGGGACGCTTTCAGTATGTGGATTTAAAATATCACAAGTATCATTAGAATTACCACATAGGGGAAATAAAGTATCATCAGAGCAAATTTTCTCCTTTAAAGATGGGAAACTAAAAAGATCATTTTCATAAAAACTAACTTCCCCAAGCTTAGACGTTTCCATAGCATTAGTAACAAAGGTGTTCAAAAAATTCATACTAATAACATTGCTATTAGCATGCAAAGAAAGTTCCATGGGTTTTTTTATTTTCATTTCAAACCATTTATGTTCTACCTTAGGAAAAATACTAAAAAGCTCTCTAAATTTTTTGTTGTTTTCCATTAAGCCTAACTAGTGAAAATAAAAACAAGAAACAAAAAGATATAATTGCAGAATCTAAAGGAAATAACTTTGAGCACTCACACACCAGCAACAGTACTAGAAGATAGTTTAGTAGCCAGAGGATGTGAGTACCTTTTGCCTTACCTCCTCAGCAACGGCGCTAGAAAATAGCTTGATGTCTACGCACGCTTCTATTCTTGTAGACCGTGTTGGGCCTCCAAGTGCAGAGGTTTGTAGAACAGCAGCAAGTTTCCCTTAACTAGATCACCCAAGGTTTATCGAACTCAGGGAAGAAGTGGTCAAAGGTATCCCTCTCAAGCAACCTGGCAATCAAGATACAAGAAGTCTCTTGTGTCCCCAACACACCCAATACACTTGTCAGGTGTATAGGTGCACTAGTTCGGCGAAGAGATAGTGAAATACAAGTAATATGGATGATTATAAGTGGTAATTGCAATCTGGAATAATTGTGGAAGCAAGCAAACATGTAACAGGACTGATTGTAAATGGTGTTTCAATGCTTAGAAACAAGGCCTAGGCGTCATACTTTCACTAGTGGACACTCTCATATAAATATCTTCTCTTCATTATTCTACCCTGAACTACTCTCCGGTTGGACAATGTAGGGCTATAACAGCACACCTTAAAGTTCGCATTCCCCATCTAGATAACCCCTCACTATCACCTTGAGCGCTAGATGATTCCAACAAACACCACAATCTCATAGAGACATCCAACTCAAATTATACTCATGATAAGTATTTATGTAACCTTAGCCAAAGTGCCACACGGTGTGCACACTGTCAACTTCACATACGTGGGGATAAGCAGAGATTAATTAAAGCACTTGAGTAGTAGAATAGATCCTAGATTACAAAGCTCATGATCTCAATAAGATCGCGCATAGAGAGAGAGAGATGAACACATAGCTACTTGTAGAGCCCTTAGCCTCGAGACAGAACTACTCCCTCCTCATCATGGGAGTCAGCAACAGCGATGGAGATGGCAGTGGAGTCGATGGAGATAGATTCGACGACACTTCCCCATCCCGGCAGGGTGCCGGAACAGAGACTTCTGTCCCTCGAATCTCCTCTTTGGTGGCGGCGGTGCTGCGGAACTTTTCGTGGAATTCTGATCGGGTCCTTAGGGTTTTCGTCCCGGGAGGCTTTTATAGGCGAAGGGGCAAGGTCGGTGGAGCACCAGGGGGCCCACACCCCTTGGTGGCACGCCCCTGGCCGCGTGGCCACCAGGTGTGGCTGCCCTAGTGCGCCACTTCGTCTCCCCTCCGGACTCCGTGTTGCTTCGGGTAAAATATTGACTTTGGCTTTTGTCCCGTCCAATTCTGAGAATATTTCCTTACTAGCTTTTCTAAAACCAAAAACAGCAGAAAACAGGCAACTGGCACTGTGGCATCTTGTTAATAGGTTAGTCCTAGAAAATGTATAAAAATACCTCAAAGTATGAACAAAACATAAGAAAGTAGATATAAAACAAGCATGGAACATCAAAAATTATAGATACATTTACGACATATCAGCTCTCAAACTCACATGGGATTGGTACCACATCATCACTCAAGCATGTGGGAATAGACTCGGTTTCCTCAACTCCATGTGCCTCCTTTGGTGAAGGGAAAATTCCATGCTCACCATCCTCAACCTTATCGCCTCCAAAGATGAATGTCGTAAGTTGGGCATCATCACTCTCATTGCCATCCGTGGAATCATATTTTACCTCCTTGGTTTCATCGCAACCTTTGTCCAACGTTTGGCACCATGTCTTGAAGGCGTCAACTTCATGAGAGGTCATCTTGACGGATTCATCCAACTTGGCGAAGTAGAGATCCATAGCGTCCTTCTCATTTGTTGACGATCTTGTAGCATGTGTAGGTGGCTTCCTTAAAGAAGGTTTGTCATGGAAGTTCTTAGCGTTGGAAGCTTCATGGTGTTGGTGATGGCATGTTTTGTTGGTCGCCCTGTTTTTCCATGAGGTAGCACCAATGTCATATGAGGTCTTCTCTCTTGAGGGTCTTGAAGCTTGTGTAGTGGTCTTCCATGAAGAAGAAGTGGTCTTGTTGATGTTCTTGTAGTTGGGCACCTCATGTTGAACTTGTTTTGTCGATGTAGCTTGATGGCACAGATGGTAGCTTGCTTCCTTGTTCTCATGGTGGAGAGGACTTGTGCGCCGTCTTGATCTTGTATAGCACATAGCATGGATGCTCTTGATCTCTTGTTGGTGGCGACACACTTGTCTTGGCTCGTGTGGATTGGTGCTTGTGGAGTTGTCGTGCCTTCTTGAGATTGATGGGTATCTTGATGGACAACCCTCGGGGTAAGTAGTTCTGCTTGATGGATGCGACTTGAAGAGCTTATCGGTGTTGGCCTCTTGGAGACGTGCCTCCTCTTGCATGGCATAGAAGTTCTCGGTCTCCATGTTGTGGAAGAAGTCACCATAGCTCATGAGGGAGTTGCCATCATAGTTGATGAAGTGTTCCGTGTCCTCCATGAATGAGAAGTCGAATTCCTCATGGTGGTCCATGTTCTCCATGAATGATAAGTCAAAGTCCTCATGGTGCTCCATGTTCTCCATGAATGAGAAGTCGAAGTCATCATGGTGCTCCCTGTTCTCCATGCTTGGGGAGTCATTGTCGATGTAGTACTCCAAGTCCTCCAAGCATGCGGATCCAATGTCAGTGTAGTGCTCCATCATGTCATCTATGCCTGTGTAGTCATTGTTGTCGTGGCTCATCATGGATTCTTCCTCACCAGTTTCGGAGTCCCTAGACATTGTGCTCATAAGACCAAGTATGATATAGTGAAAATTGGATTCAAAGATGCTATGCCTTAGCTCACCTTGTAGATAGTATTGGATCAATAGGACCAAGAGCTACCAAAATTCAAAGGAGAAGTGGCGTCATATCCAAAAACACAAGAAACACCAAATACACATGGCTTATGAGGACCTTACGTAAGGCAAGTGGCATGCAACTTGGAACAACTGAAAATCAAGATATGTAAAGGCAAGTAGAGAACCACGATGATCACAAAGAAAACAAGTTGATCCACAAGATAGGAATTAAGATCAAAGAAACACACACGATGGGATAAGCGGGACTTGTGCGATGGAAAAAGTGAGCTAAGAACCAAATTAAGGCCTAGCAAAGACTATAAGCTCATGCCGCACAAGTATAAGGAGAGACGCTAGTTCGATTGCACAAAATTGGAGGGCTACACGATTTGCACAATAAGTACCACCTACAATATGTTCATAGAGCTTGCGCTTCCTATTCCCTATGGCACTTGTATCTTTCTTTTTCTTTTTTATTTTTTGATACTTTTTTCTTTTCTTTTTTACTTGCTTTTTCTTGTGCCAACAACTATACAAGATAACTCTATGAGATAGCGCTTACAACTTTTCCTCAGAATTCTACAAGGTATCAAATTTACAAAGCCCAATCAATCATTGTAGTAACTAGTCTCAATAGGTATTTGTTGTATCACAAAGATAGTGTGGCTTTCAAAAGAATGCAAGTGGGGAGAAGTCGCGGAATTGATATACCTTTCATCGTTGATCTTCACCCTTTATTTGTTGGATCTGTCCTTTCTCACAGATTTTATTGAAGTATATAGAATGAACAACATGGATTATGATGTAGAGCTCCTTCTCCTCTTTGAAACAAGCTAAAGAACACCAAAATCTGAGTTCGAATGCAAAAGTTATGTGCAAAATAGTGGAACAGTTTTTCTGTCTGTAGGGGGCGGAGACTCCGGTCTCGGGGGCCAGAGACTCCGGTATGAGATCACTAACCCCGGAGACTCTGGTCTTGGGCCGGAGACTCTAGTCTGGGAGTTCCAGAACATCAAGAACACGTCCGCATGATTTTGGGCGGAAAACTCGAACCAAAACCTCAAAATTGACGGGGAAATCAAGGAATTAGGCCATGGGAATGCAAAGGAAGGTAGATCAACGAGTATAGCAGTGGATCTATGGATCAAAACCTACCAAAACACTCTCAAAATCCAGATCGATCCAAATCACGAATATGTCTCTTTTTGGTGGAAATTTTCGAATTTAGGCAAGAAAATCAAAATTGGTGGCTAGAAACTCAACACAAACTCGAATCCATGGCAACCAAAAGCTCTTGATACCAGATATTATAGGTTACCTTGTGGATTTACCCTTGGGATGGCCCGATCTTCATAGATTCAAGGGAATTTGGGGGAGGTAGCAAAGAACATGATGAACACGCAAGGGGAAATAAATACAAACGCACACCACACCTGATACAATCCGGTTTGCTCTTGTTCGCCCGAACCAACAACCCAATTGAATCTCAAGGAAGAGACCAAAGGTAGAATCCCATGAAAGAGATTGCCTAGCTCTTGATAGAATCACACATAAGGAGAGAGTAGCAACCAAGTAGAATCCCAACAGGGAGAGACCTAGTGATACGTCCATTTTGCATCACTATTCTATGTCATAATTCACTGTTATTCATTGATATATTTCATATTAAGAGGTGATACTTATGTTATTTCATCTGTTTTTGCATGGTTGATGACTTTTGGAGCATGGACCGCTGCAGTCAGGATTCTGATGGAAAAGGTGCTGTTTGGAGGCAAAATTCACAAAGATCAGAAAATCCGGGAAAATATACGGAAAATCCTATTTTTCCAGAAGACGAAGGAAGCCAGAAGGGGGCTAGAGATGGGCCACAGAGGGCCCACACCACCCCCTGGCGCGGGCCAGCCTAGGCCGCGCCACCAGGTGGTGTGGCCGCCCTGGTCCACCCCTGGCACTCCCCTCTAGCGTATATTATCCTCCAGAAACCCTAAGACTAGGGGAGTGACCACAGAAAGATTCCGTCGCCTCTGCGGGGCAGAAAACACCGAGAGAGAAAGATCTCTCCAGCAGACAGAATTCTGCCGGGGGAATTCCTTCCCCGAGAGGGGAGATCGTCGCCATCAACACCACCATCAAGCTGGACTTCATCGGGATCATCATCATCATCACCACCATCAGCACCCTCACCACCATCTCCACATTGCTATAACAATTGCATTGAATCTTGCATAGTTCTTAGGGGAAACTTTCCCGGTGTTGATTACTCTTTATGGTTGATGCTATTGAGTGAACCATTGAATTATTGTTTATGTTCTGATTGTTATACATCATTATTCCATCTCTGATCATGATCCATATGATGTCTTGTGAGTAGTTCATTTTGTTCTTGAGGACATGGGAGAAGTCATGTTGTTAGTAGTGGAATTGTGTTGAGAAAGATTCAATAGTTTGATATTTAAGTTATGGTGTACTTCTTCTAGTGGTGTCATGTGAACGTCGAGTACATGACACTTCACCTATATGGGCCTAGGGGAATGCATTGTGTATTTGGCTACTAATCGTAGGGGTTGCCGGAGTGACAGAAACCTGAACCCCCGTTAGGAAACCATTGCACAAGGGACGTAAGGGTCTTAGAGTTTAAAATTGTGGTTAGGTTTCTACCTTAATTACTTTCTTGTACTTACGGACGTTTGCAAGGGGTATAATCACAAGTATGTATTAGTCCTAGGAAGGTTGGTACATTAGCACAGATTCACCCACACAACACTTAGCAAGCTAAAGAAGATTAATCAACTATATGAAGCGAAAGCACTTGACAGTCGGCCCATGTGTCCTCGAGAACGTTTGGTCATCTTAAGTAATACAACCGGCTTGTCCTTTGCTGCATAAAGGATTGGGCCACTTGCTGCATTTATTCCTACTGTCTTTTGTTTACTCGTACTTTATTTACTTGCTTTATCAAAAAACCCTAAAAATCCGTTTGCTAAGTATTTGCAGAGAATTCCTGATCCATACCACTAGCCGGCACCTTCTGCTCCTTGTTGGGTTCGACACTCTTACTTATCGAAAATACTGCGATACACCCCCTATACTTGTGGGTCATCAAGACTATTTTCTGGCGCCGTTGCCAGGGAGTGAAGCGCTATTGGAGAGTGGAACTGGTAAAGGAAACTTCTACTGTGAGTATTGTTTACTTCTACTAGTTGCTTTATTTTTGTTATGGATAATTCGCTGAGTTTCTTATTTGGTAAAGCTACTACCACTGCTAAGGTAGTAGATGAACCACCACCTGTTGAGAATGATGCTTTTAAAATACCTACAAGAATTGTTGATCGTGTTATGGATAACTACTATGTTGGGGATGGAATTGTCCATCCCGGTGATCATTTACTCTTTGTACACGAATTATGCGGGTTGTTCAAGTGTGCAGGTATTGCTACAGATCAAGTTAAGAAGAAGTTATTCTCATTATCACTGAAAGGAAGAGCTGAGGACTGGTATAAGCTGCTGAAGAATGGTCAAGCTCTGGAATGGGAGGAAATAGTGCCTCTCTTTTATTCAAAATTTTATCCTCCTAGTGAGTGCCTCTCTTTTATTCAAAATTTTATCCTCCTAGTGAGATTCATAAAGATCGGAATCAAATATACAACTTTTGGCCTCTTGATGGAGAGAGAGTATAGCTCAAGCTTGGGGAGATTGAAGTTACTAATGCTCAAATGTCCCATTCATGAGCTCCCCAACAATATTATTATCAATAACTTTTATGCAAGGCTCCCTCTACATGACAAGGATTTATTGGATGCTTCTAGTGCTGGATCATTTACTCGCATGGAAGAAGAAGCTAAATGGGATCTTCTGGACCGTATTCAAGATAATGCTGAAGCTTGGGAGAATGACAAAGGTAGAAAGTCAGGTATAAATTACGATTATGAATGCATTGAATCTTTTATGGGAACTGATGACTTTCAAAATATTAAAAATGCTTATGGTCTTGATTTACAAGTTATTACGAATTGCTTTAGGGATTTTGCTTCTTATATTGAAATTCCAAAAATGGATGGAACAAGTACCATGAACCTTATAAAGATATTGTTGACTGTGTTCCTGTTGGGAGTGCTGAGTATTGCACTATTGATCCCATCTTACCTGAACCTTATATCGAGAAGATTCCCTTCCCAGATAAGGTAAAGGATCATCCTATGATAACTAATGTAATCACCGAAAGTGAAAAGAGAACTATAAAACCTGATGAACAAATAAATGTTGAACCTGTGGTAGCAATTGTGAAAAACCTTGTCACTAAAAGCATAGAAGATGGACACATAGTCTTTTGCGAGGATGCTTCTAACATTGTTTCACATCCTAATAGAACTAAAAAAGCTAGTGTCCATGTGCTTTCTGTTAGAATTGGTGCTCATTGCTATTATGGTTTATGTGATATTGGTGCAAGTTCTAGTGCTATTCCTTATGAGCTTTACAGAGAAATTATGCATGAAATCAGTCCCTGCGAATTGGAAGATATTGATGTGGTTATTCATCTTGCTAATAGAGAGACCATCTCTCCAATTGGTATTGTACGAGACGTGGAAGTTCTTTGTGGTAAGATTAAGTACCCTGCTGATTTTCTAGTACTTGGTTCAGCTGCTAGTAAAACTTATCCTATTATTTTTGGTAGACCTTTCTTGTGTACTTGGGGAGTTATTATAGATTGCAAAAGGGAGAAAATCTTGACTAAGTTTGATGGGGAATCTTATGAGTTTTTCTCGAAATTCGCTAAAGAACCTTATGAAGAGGAAACCCATAATGAGGATTTTAGAGTTGAACAACTTGCTTCTATTTCTCTTGCTCCTAACAATGCTTTGCAGCAATTTATGGAAGATCATGAAAGTGAAATCTTCATGGAAGAAAGGAATGAGATTGACGAGATTCTCCGTGATTAGCCTAAGATGCTTCAGCATAACTTGCCTGTAGAAGACTTGGGTACCACGTTGCCACCTAAAAAGGATCCGGTCTTCGATCTAAAACCTCTCCTTGATGATCTTAAATATGCTTATATTGATGATAAAAAGATATATCCTGTTATTATTAGCTCTAAACTTTCAGGAAAGGAAGAAGAAAGGTTATTGGAGGTTTTGAAGAAACACCGAGGACTTATGGGCTATACTCTGGATGATTTAAAAGGGATTTCACCTACTATATGTCAGCATTCTATCAACATAGAACCAGGTGCAAAGCCAGTAGTAGAGCACCAACAACGTTTAAATCCTAATATGAACAAAGTGGTAAGGAATGAGGTATTGAAGCTCCTTGATGCTGGTATTATTTACCCTATTGCTGATAGTGAATGGGTGATGACCCACAAGTATAGGGGGTGTATCGCAGTATTTTTGAGGGAAGTGAAACCCAATTTATTGATTCGACACAAGGGGAGCCATTTATAAGTCTTAACAACTGAGTTGTCAATTCAGCTGCACCTGGAAACAATCTTGCTCACAGTAGTTTATCAGTAGCAATAGTTTTGTAGTAGGAGTAGCAAAGTAACAGTAGTAGTAAAGTAAAGACAGCAGTAACAATAGCAGTAAACAGTAGGATTCGAGTGCGGTAGGCATAGGATGGATGGACGGGCGTTGCATGGACAAGACAATTCACATAGCAATCAGAACATAGGGAAATTGCAGATAAATAAGATAAAGCATCTAATACTAGATAATCCTAGGCATGTGTTCCATATATAGTCATACGTGCTCGCAATGAGAACTTGCACAACATCTTTTGTCCTGCCAGCCCGTTTGCAGCGGGGCCTCAAGGGAACTACTGGCAATTAAGGTGATCCTTTTAATAGAGCACCGGAGCAAAGAATTAACACTCCGTGAACATATGTGATCCTCATATCAAAGCCATTCCCTCCGGTTATCCCGATTTCTGTCACTTCAGGGCCATTGGTTCCGGACAACAACGTGTGTATACAACTTGCAGATAAGACCATAAACAATACTATCATAATGAATCAATAACATGTTCAGATCTGAAATCATGGCACTCGGGCCCTAGTGACAAGCATTAAGCACAACAAGTTGCAACAAAGTCATAAAGCACTAATAAAAGATACTAAGCACCATGCCCTAACAATCTGATGCCATTACATGAACGATCTCATCCAATCCCTACCATCCCCATAGCCTACAGCGGGGGATTACTCACTCATAGATGGGGGAAACATGGATGGTCGATGGATAAGCGATGGTGATGATGATGGCGATGATCTCCTCCAATTCCCCGTCCCGGTAGGGTGCTAGAACGGAGTTTCTGGTGCTGTTTCGTGGAATTTGGTGGTGGCGGCGGAGCAGAACTCCTTCTGGAAAAACGTCGAACCCCCTAAAGTTTTTAGGTCAGAAGGCTCCTTATAGGCAAAGAGGGAGACTGAGGGGGTGCCTGGGGGACCCACACCACCCCCTGGCGCGGCCTGGCCTGGCCCGCGCCACCAGGTGGTGTGGCCACCCCCTGGCTCTTCTCCGTCTCGTATTCTGGCTTCTGGAGTCTTCGGGTGAAATAGGATTTTTGGCATATTTTCCGGGATTTTTCCCAATAGTTGATTTTCTGCACAAAAAGTATACACCAAGGCAATTCTTCTAAAAACAGCGTCAGTTTGCGTTAGTTGTATCCAAATCACACAAGTTTAGAGGAGAAACAATAGCAAAAGTGTTCGGAAAAGTAGATACGTTTTGGACGTATCAACTCCCCCCAAGCTTAGCTTATTGCTTGTCCTCAAGCAATTCAGTTGAAAACTGAGTGCAATAAAAGAACTTTCACGAACACATTTGCTTCATATGATGTAAATATTCTCAGCAATGTGATCAACTACTTAGACAGTTCATAATAAAGAGTATGCAACTAAGCTTACTTAATAGGCATTGCAAGCTATGAAGAGATTCCAACTCAAAAATAATAAGTAGCATGAGGCATAAACATAAGCAACATTACAATGCTCATAAAAAGGTATGATAGAGTGGTATCTCACTTGCCTTTTATTATGAATATCAAGGCACCTCTGAAATTCAAGTGATGACTAGAAATAAAGATATCAAAGATACAATCATCAAAGTCATAACACAAATAATCAAGTAATGAGACAAGCACAAAGAATGACAACTATGCTCTCAAGAAGGTGCTCAAAGAATATGTGGAGACTCAACAAGGAAATGAATAGGTTTTGAAAAGTTTGAAAGGCTTCCAAATGCTGAAAGTATGGTACTCATTAGCTTTGAGCTCTCATTGCCCCTATCATAAGCATCTTTAAATGGTTAAGGTTAAAGTGACACAACTAACAGGATATGCTTGACAAGTTATAAATCAAAGTCTCATGCCCCTTACTTACGAAGACCGATCCTCATGCTACTCAACTTCAGTCACAAGTAAGCTCTTGTCATTGTAAGTATACACGTATCATAGAGAACTGCCAACAGGGTACCCCTTGCACATTACACAGGAGCAATCCCATAATCAAAATGACAAGGCAAGCAGACAATGAGCATCTCAGTGATCTTTTTATTTACTATGTGCATAGATTTTTATTGAGGATGCTTCATAGAATGCTCATTACGGTTATGCTGCAAGTTTCCACCATGATTAGGCATGGCTTAGGCTAGCGGGCCAGGCGTTTCTCTAACATACATACAAACTCCATGATCTTACAAGTTCCACTTTTATTTCACACCACCGGGATGCATAAGCAAAAGAACATGATATCAACTAGGTACAAAGTACCAATGAAGTGTTGAAAGCGGTCCCCATGATACATGGTTCTGCTAACTTCAACTCATAAACCGCAAGCATATACGCAACAAAGAATGACGCAATGGTTCAGGTTTATTAAGTGCAAGAAAATAAAGCGTGCCATCAAGTTCGTGAGAGCTTTACTAACTAACTTTCTCATAACAAGCAAACATTTTATTCGGAAGAAAACAAGGCATATTGAATATGCACAGAGGTAGAAAATGATGCTAGTAGGTAGGTATGGTGGACACTTTGGAAATATTTGGTTTAGGGAGTTGGGAACTTGAGTAAAACATACTCAGTAAAAGTGAAGGCTAGCAATAGTAAGGGAGCGACAAACGAGAGAGCAATAGCTGTCATTATCATGCTTGCAACAAAACAGGACTACTCATGGCATTAAAGTGATTCAAGATCCTCAAGGCAAAATAATTCATCAAGGCTTAACTGATTATCACAGTCATGTGCATGCGTGAGCATGTGCCAAGTCAATTCAAATGAGACATTCAGAGGAGGATACCACGGTGTCAAACCAATTTATGAATAGATCAATGCAAGCAAACATTCATAAGACATGCTACAAACTATTAACGAGATGGAGCTAATCATAAGAAAGCAAGAGCTACTAAGCATCCAAAGATAACATACACTCTACATGAATGGACTAAGCATGCCCACAGTGACGAGTATATGTACAAAAATGAAAACAAATAGAGTTCGTTACCAGCCTCTTACCACGCCTCAAGTTGTCATTAATCCTCATTATTGCTCTTCACTTGTGTGGCTTGAATAATAATATGAAACCAATATCCACTAAGGACTGCTGAACCCTGTAGCAAACTCACAAAAACCAAGGAAGAACGACAAATATTTTTGTTGTTTTCGATTTTTAAAACAAGAACCAAAGAGGAAAAACAAGCAAAGAATAATCATTTTGGGTTTTTCAAATAGTTCAAACAAATAAAAAAGGGAAAAACAAACCAAGGCAAAAATAAGAAGCAAACCAAAGAGAAACAACAGAAATATTTTTGGTCTTTTGGTGTTTTAGAAAGCAAAAGCAAAGAAGAACGAAAACTAAAAAGAGAACGAAAACGTGAATATACAAAGTACCGACGCAACATGATATGAAGATGAGTGCGGTGTCGACATACCTCCCCCCAAGCTTAGGCTTTTGGCCTAAGTGGGTATCAATCCCAAGCCTGCCAGGATGATGTGTCACCGTAGTATGACGAGGAGGTCCCCTCATCTTGGTGCGAGCTCGAGTACGTCCCTCCGTAATGCGCGGAGTAATCATAGGAGGGTACATCCTCCTGGTGCTGCTCGTGGAAACCCAGCAAGAGAAGTTGATCATCCACCTCCTCCTTGGAGCACGACCACGGTTTCCTGTGAACACTAAACAAAGAAGGCTGTGGCAAAAGGATCTCCCTTTCATCCCCGTCAGTGAAAAGCATCCTATATACTAGACTGTCCAAATCAGAAGTAGCAGTGAAAAAGTGATGAGTTTTCATAGCAATAAGGTCAAGCCTCTGTGGTGCCAGCATAGTATCATTGGGATCCACTAAAAGACCTAATGCATTGACTATACGCGAGGCAATGATGCCCCCATAGATAGGCTCCCTAGCAGCTAGGCGGCGAGCAATAAGCGAGCCAAGATTGTACCGAGTATCATTGTTAAGCGCAGCAGCAAGGAAGGCTAAATGATAGTTGGAGATATTACTTGTGTTCTCCCTACCCAGTACACTAGTAGCAAGATCATATGCAAAGTATATAAGAGCGGGGAGTTGGATATTTCTTATCTTTCCGTGTTGCGCCATGCGGTCATCATCATTGGTCACCCCTCGGTAAAGCTCCAACAATCAGCGGGTCGCCCTTGAATTTTCTTCACGGTACCTATCATGCGTACACCTACAATACTGCAAAATCTCTCCAAAGGCATGGTGAAGGGAAGATTATAGATTTTAAAAGAGAGAGTCGACTGATAGGATGTATTAGTAAACGTGAAGCTCTCAACAAAAGTTTTGGTGAGCATAGCGTATTACGCACTCTCATCTTGCATATATGAGGTCAAACCAACCCTCTCAATCAGTAGTAAGAAATCATCAAGAATACCTGCAGCTTGTAAGAAAGTAAAACAAGGAAAATAGGATGGGTGAGCATCCCCATCATCCCTTTCATTACCAATACGAGTTGCAATGAGATCTTCGTTGTATGATGGCCTAGCCTGAGAGGCTGATCTTGAGGGCCTCGACCTCCTAGGTGCATCACTCTCAAAAATCTCTCCAAAAGTATGGTTGTTCATGCTTGATATTTTGAAATTTAAACACCTATTAAACAAGTGATTGCAAAGTAAATATAAAGAAGGGTTCTACTCATAGGGACTTGTAAGAGGCCTAAACATGCATCAAAACTATATCTCTAAGCATTAAACAAGCTTACAAGCTCTCATAACCAGTCACCTACAGCAGCAAAATACTCCAAATATAATCCACTAAACACAAATCTACTTGGACAAGGGGAGGAGTCACATACCAGGGAACAAATGCTCCAAATTTCAGCAAGAAAGATGGGCTGAGCAAGGAGATCGAAAAAATCGAGAGCAAGCATAGCAAGAACACGATTTTGAGCAATGAACTGGAGCTTACTCAGGAGAGAGAAGAAAGTGGCACGTGAGAGAGCTAGTGGGGGCCAGGGTGGCCCACACCAGGGCATGACGCCACCCAGGGCTGGCCGCGCCACCATGTGGTGTGCTTGCCTGGTGGACCCCCCTGGTACCTCCAAGGTACTCCTCTGCCCCTTTTTTCACATAAAAATTTAATATGATTTCTTTGGAATTTTTCGAGACACTTTATTTTTGGGCATTTTTCAGAAATAGAAGAATGGTTTTTCTGACAGACGGATTTTTTTTGAAACATGATGCAAGGACAAAACAAGGCTAGAACTACAGAATTTCTAAGACACTCTAACATGCAAGCAACTAACAACAAATAAAACTAAACGAAAACAAAAACTAAAATGCAAAGGATAGAAATAAACGGAGATAATCATAATGAAAACATTGTTTTGTTCAATGAAATTCTTTTGTTAACAAGGTTGATCAAGTCTTGCTACCAAAACAATTCCATATGAGACAAAACTTTGTATTCCACTAATGATTATGTTACCTCAACCTTGATAGCAATGGTCCTAATCATAATAGTTTCAAATTTTTCTCTTGGTATGGGACAATATATTTCTCCAACTTGAATGCCTTCAACATGTTCAATTGAATTCAAACCATAAGTCCTTTCAATCTTCTTGGGGAAATAGATAGTATGTTCCTTGTCATTAACATTGAAAGTCACCTTTCCTTGATTACAATTAATAACAGCTCATGTAGTATTAAGAAAAGGTCTCCCAAGAATAATAGACATATTATCATCTTCAGGCATTTCAAGCACAACAAACTCAGTTAATATCAAGCAATTATGAGCCACTTGAACAGGTACATCCTCACATATACCCACAGGGATAGTGGTAGATTTATCAGCCATTTGCAAAGATATATCAGTTGGTATTAATTTTTCAAGTTGAAGCCTCTTATAGAGAGAGAAAGGCATAACACTAACTCCAGCTCCCAAATCACACAAAGTAGTTCTAACATAACTGTTCTTAATAGAGCAAGGGATAGTTGGAATCCCTAGGTCTCCAAGTTTCTTAGGAACCTTACCATTGAAGGAATAATTAGCAAGCAAAGTAGAAATTTCTTCATTAGGGATCTTCCTTTTATTCGAGACAATATCCTTCATATACTTTGAGTAAGGAGGCAATTTAATAGCATCAATCAAAGGAATTTGCAGGAATAAAGGTTTCATCCACTCATAAAACTTATTATAGTGTTCATCTTCCTTTGACTTGTGTTTCTTATCGGGGAAAGGCATAGGTTTTTGGACCGAAGGCTCTCTTTCACTACCATTTTTCTTAGCAACAAAATCTTCTTTAGTGTATTTGGTATTCTTAGTGTGCTTTTCAGGTTCTTCTTCAACCTTTTCTTTATCAGGAACATCATTTTCTTCATTACCACTTTCAGTTTCAGCATCAGAGACAGATATACTATTAGGATCTTTAGCAGGTTTAGAGGGTTCTACAATAGTTTTATGTTTCTTTTTCCTTTTCTTACGAGTAGTACCACTATTTTCAGCTTGTTGAGAATCCTGCTCAATTCTTTTGGGATGCCCCTTAGGATATAGAGGATCCTGGGTAGCAGCACCACTTCTAGTTCTAATTTCATAAGCATGTTTTTCTTTAGCAGCGTTAACTAGCAAGTCTTTTTGCACTTTAATGAGTTGATCTATTTGAGTTTGAACCATTTGAAAATGTTTAACAATCATTTTAACATCATTAGAGGTTCTTTCCACAATATCTTTTAACTCAACAATAGCTCTAGTGTTTTCCATTAGATGATTTTGCACCCTTTTATTAAAATTATCCTGCTTAACAATAAAGATATCAAATTCTTCTAAGCATTGATCAGGAGGTTTAGAGTAAGGGATATCACCTTCATCAAAGTGTTGGAGAGAGTGTACCTCAATAGTGGATGAGTGGGGAATTGGCTTACATAATTCTTCTATAGGAGGTAAATTCTTGACATCTGCAGCTTTAATTCCCTTCTCCTTAAGACATTTCTTAGCTTCCTTCATCACTTCATCACTCAATTCAATAACTCCCCTCTTCTTAGATAATGGTATAGGCGCTGGTATAGATGGTTCAGGAGGAGTCCAATCTTCATAATTCTTGCTTATTTTAGCCATTAATTCCTCGGCTTCCTTTGGAGTCCAATCTTCCTTTCACTTGTGTTTCTTATTAGGGAAAGGCATAGGTTTTTGGACCCAAGGTTCTCTTTCACTACCATGTTTCTTAGCAATAAAATCTTCTTTAGTGTATTTAGTATTCTTAGTGTGGTTTCCAGGTTCTTCTTCAACTTTTTCTTCATTAGGAACTTCATTTTCTTCATTACCACTTTCAGTTTCAGCATCAGAGATAGATATACTATTAGGATCTATAGCAGGTTCAGAGGGTTCTACAACAGTTTTATGTTTCTTTTTCCTTTTCTTACGAGTAGAACCACTGTTTTCAGCTTGTTGAGAATCCTTCTCAATTCTTTTGGGATGCCCCTCAGGATATAAAGGATCCTGGGTAGCAGCTCCACTTCTAGTTCTAATTTCATAAGCATGTTTTTCTTTAGCAGCATTAACTAGCAAGTTGTTTTGCACTTTAACAAGTTGATCTATTTGAGTTTGAACCATTTGAAAGTGTTTAACAATCATTTTAACATCATTAGAGGTTCTTTCCACAATATCTTTCAACTCAACAATAGCTCTAGTGTTTTCCATTAGATGATTTTGCACCCTTTTATTAAAATTATCTTGCTTAATAATAAAGATATCAAATTCTTCTAAGAATTGATCAGGAGGTTTAGAGTAAGGGATATCACCTTCATCAAAGTGTTGGAGAGAGTATACCTCAATAGTGGATGAGTAGGGAATAGGATTACATAATTCTTCTATAGGAGGTAAATTCTTGACATCTGCAGCTTTAATTCCCTTCTCCTTAAGACATTTCTTGGCTTCCTTCATCACTTCATCATTTAATTCAATAACTCCCCTCTTCTTTGATGTTGGAATAGGCATCGGAATAGAAGGTTCAGGTATAATTACTTCATGTATAGCTTGTTTAGGAGGAGTCCAATCTTCACAATTCTTACTTATTTTGGCCATTAATTCCTCAGCTTCCTTTGGAGTCCTATTCCTGAAAACACAATCAGCACAACTATCTAGGCATATCCTAGATTCTTCAGTTAGTCCATTATAAAATATATCAAGAAGCTCATTCTTAGGTAATGGACTTCCAGCTTGTGCATGAATCAAAGCACAAAACCTTGCCCAAGATTCAGGCAATACCTCTTTTTCTCCCTGTTTAAAATCAAAAAGTTCTTGCAAAATAGCATGTCCAGCACTAGGAGGAAAATATTTCTGCAGGAAAGTACTAATCAAGCACTCAGGGCTATCAATAGATCCATGAGGTAAATTACTAAACCAAGTTTTAGCTTCCCCTTTCAGTGAAAAGGGGAAAATCTTAGCAACAAAGTAAGTACGCATCTTAATATCATCAGAAAACAAGCCACTCATGGTAGAGAGTTCATTCATGTGTGCTACCGCACTTTCATTCTTAGTCCCACAAAAAGGTTCTTTCTCAACAATAGCTATGTAAGATAGATCGAGAGAGAAGTCATAATCTTTATCTGTAATGTTTATGGGGGAAGCAGCAAACTTAGCAATAGGAGAAAATTTGGGTCTAATAGTACGCCTCTCAAGGAGACTCTTAGCAGCGCTCCTATCATGGATGTTTTTACATTCTTTAATAAATTCATCGGTCATCTCAACATAACCATCTTCAATATCATAACTTTCACTAGACTCAGGAGAACTAACAGGTGTGGTAGTGTCTTCAGTAGGAGTTTCGGTATTTCTAGCTATAGTTCTAGCAATCGTAGCATCTAGGAAAGGACCTAATGAACCACTCTTATCAAGCACAGTAGAAGCAGCATCATAAGCATCAAAAGTTTCAGATTCAGCAGTAGTAGCAGTGTGTGTAGCATGTGTATGTGGTGGTGTAAGGAACTTACTCATAACAGACGGTGAATCAAGAGCAACAGAGGTGTTCAGAACCGTACCTCTTCTTGTAGTGGATGGTAAAATAGGAACCTTGCCATCACGAGACTTACCCATGATGGATGGATAGCAGCGAACAACAGAGAATCCAAGTGAACTTGATAAATAAAGCTATGCTCCCCAGCAACGGTGCCAGAAAATAGTCTTGATGACCCACAAGTATAGGGGGTGTATCGCAGTATTTTCGAGGGAAGTGAAACCTAATTTATTGATTCGACACAAGGGGAGCCAAATAATATTTATAAGTCTTAACAACTGAGTTGTCAATTCAGCTGCACCTGGAAACAATCTTGCTCACGGTAGTTTATCAGTAGCAACAGTTTTGTAGTAGGAGTAGCAAAGTAACAATAGTAGTAAAGTAAAGACAGCAGTAACAATAGCAATAAACAGTAGGATTCGAGTGCGGTAGGCATAGGGATGGATGGACGAGCGTTGCATGGACAAGACAATTCACATAGCAATCAGAACATAGGGCAATTGCAGATAAATAAGATAAAGCATCCAAGTACTAGATAATCCTAGGCATGTGTTCCATATATAGTCATACGTGCTCCCAATGAGAACTTGCACAACATCTTTTGTCCTGCCAGCCCATTTGCAGCGGGGCCTCAAGGGAACTACTGGCAATTAAGGTGCTCCTTTTAATAGAGCACCGGAGCAAAGCATTAACACTCCGTGAACACATGTGATCCTCACATCAAAGCCATTCCCTCCGGTTATCCCGATTTCTGTCACTTCGGGGCCATTGGTTCCGGACAACAACGTGTGTAAACAACTTGCAGATAAGACCATAAACAATACTATCATAATGAATCAATAACATGTTCAGATCTGAAATCATGGCACTCGGGCCCTAGTGACAAGCATTAAGCACGACGAGTTGCAACAAAGTCATAAAGCACTAATAAAAGATACTAAGCACCATGCCCTAACAATCTGATGCCATTACATGAACGATCTCATCCAATCCCTACCATCCCCGTAGCCTACAGCGGGGGATTACTCACTCATAGATGGGGGAAACATGGATGGTCGATGGAGAAGCGATGGCGATGATGATGGCGATGATCTCCTCCAATTCCTCGTCCCGGTAGGATGCCAGAATGGAGTTTCTGGTGTTGTTTCATGGAATCTGGTGGTGGCGGCGGAGCGGAACTCCTTCTGGAAAAACGTCGAACCCCCTGAAGTTTTTAGGTCAGAAGACTCCTTATAGGCGAAGAGGGAGACTGAGGGGGTGCCTAGGGGGCCCACACCACCCCCTGGCACGGCCTGTCCTGGCCTGTGCCACTAGGTGGTGTGGCCACCCCTGGCTCTTCTCCGTCTCGTATTCTGGCTCCTGGAGTCTTTGGGTGAAATAGGATTTTTGGCATATTTTCCGGGATTTTTCCTGATAGTTGATTTTCTGCACAAAAAGTAGACACCAAGGCAATTCTGCTGAAAACAGCATCAGTCCGTGTTAGTTGTATCCAAATCACACAAGTTTAGAGGAGAAACAATAGCAAAAGTGTTCGGGAAAGTAGATACGTTTTGGACGTATCAATGGGTTAGTCGTGTTCATTGTGTTCCTAAAAAAGGAGGTATTACCGTTGTTCCTAATGATAATGATGAGCTTATTCCTCAAAGAATAGTAGTAGGCTATATGATGTGCATTGATTTTAGAAAAGTCAATAAAGTTACTAAGAAAGATCACTACCCGCTTCCTTTTATTGATCAAATATTGGAAAGGTTGTCTAAAAAGACCCATTTTTGTTTTCTTGATGGTTATTCTGGTTTCTCTCAAATTGCTATTAAACAACAAGATCAAGAAAAAACTACTTTTACTTGCCCTTGCGGAACTTATGCTTATAGACGTATGCCTTTTGGTTTATGTAATGCTCCTGCTACTTTTTAAAGATGCATGTCTGCTATCTTTAATGGTTTTTGTGAGGAAATTGTAGAAGTGTTCATGGATGACTTTTCTGTCTATGGAACTTCTTTTGATAATTGTCTGCACAACCTTGATAAAGTTTTGCAGAGATGTGAAGAAACTAATCTTGTTCTTAATTTGGAGAAATGCCACTTCATGGTTAATGAAGGGATTGTCCTTGGGCATAAAGTTTCTAAAAGAGGCATAGAAGTTGATAGAGCTAAGGTTGAGGCAATTGAGAAGATGCCATGCCCAAGAGACATCAAAGGTATTCATAGTATCCTTGGTCATGCTGGTTTCTATAGTAGGTTTTTTAAAGACTTTTCTAGGATATCAAAACCCCTCACTAATCTTCTTCAAAAAGATGTACCCTTCATTTTTGATGATGATTGTAAGGAAGCTTTTGAAACTCTTAAGAAGGCTTTAACTACAGCCCCTATTGTTCAACAACCTGATTGGAGTTTACCCTTTGAAATAATGTGTGATGCTAGTGATTTTGCTGTAGGTGCTATCCTTGGGCAACGAATTGATAAAAAGTTAAATGTTATTCATTATGCTAGTAAGACTTTATATGCTGCTCAAAGGAATTATGCTACTACTGAAAAAGAATTTCTAGCTATCGTTTTTGCTTGCGATAAGTTTAGACCCTATATTGTAGACTCAAAAGTCACCATTCATACTGATCATGCTGCTATTAAATACCTTATGACGAAGAAGGATGCTAAGCCTAGGATTATTAGATGGGTGCTGCTATACATATAGTAGATAGGAAAGGTGCTGAAAACCCTGTAGCTGATAATTTATCTCGATTGGAAAACATCTCTTTTGACCCTATGCCTGTTAATGATAGTTTCCCAAATGAGCAGTTAGCCGCAGTAGGGGTAAGCTCGCGAGGGAGCCCTTGGTACGCTGATTATGCTAACTTTATTGTCTCCAAGTATTTGCCTCCAACTTTTACAGCTCAGCAAAGAAGGAAGTTCTTTTATGATTTGAGGCATTATTTTTGGGATGACCCACACTTATACAAAGAAGGAGTGGATGGTATAATGCGAAGATGTGTTCCAGAATATGAACAAAAGGAGATATTGCGTAAATGTCATGGTAGTGCTTATGGAGGACATCATGCAGGAGATAGAACTGCACAAAAGGTGCTAAAATCAGGTTTCTACTGGCCTACCCTTTTTAAAGATGCAAGAAAATTTGTTTTATCTTGTGATGAATGTCAGCGTGTTGGTAATATTTCCAGACGCAATGAAATGCCTATGAACTACTCTCTACTTATTGAACCCTTTGATTGCTGGGGATTTGACTTTATGTGTCCTTTCCCTCCCTCGAAAGGTTATACTCATATTCTTGTTGTCGTTGATTATGTTACTAAGTGGGTAGAAGCCATTCCTACGAAGAGTGCTGACGGGGAAACTTCTCTAAAAATGCTTAAGGATGTTATCTTTCCTTGGTTTGGAGTGCCTAGGTATCTCATGACTGATGGGGGTTCTCATTTCATTCATGGTGGTTTTAGAAAGACCCTTGCTAAATATGATGTTAATCATAGAATTGCTTTAGCTTATCACCCCCAAACTAGCGGGCAAGTAGAGTTATCAAATAGAGAAATTAAATCCATCTTGCAGAAGACTGTTAATAGATCTAGAAAAAACTGGGATAAAAAGTTGAATGATGCTTTATGGGCTTATAGAACTGCCTAAAAATTCCTATGGGGATGTCTCCTTATAAAATGGTTTATGGGAAAGCTTGTCACCTACCTTTAGAATTATAACATAAAGCTTACTAGGCAGTTAAAGAACTAAATAGAGATTGTAAGCTCGCTGGTGAGAAAAGATTATTTGACTTAAGTTCTTTAGATGAATGGAGGAGTGAAGCCTATGAAAATGCTAGGCTCTTTAAGGAAAAAGTTAAAAGATGGCATGACAAGCAAATACTTAAGAGAGAATTTCATGTTGGTGAGAAAGTTCTACTGTATAGGTCTCGTCTCAGATTTTTTTCAGGAAAGCTACTGTCAAAATGGGAAGGACCTTTCATTATTAAAGAAGTATACCGTTCAGGAGCAATACAAATTTCTTCTTTAAAAGATAATACTACACAAGTAGTGAATGGGCAGCGACTCAAACACTATATTGCTGGGGATTCTTACAATGAAGATGTTGATGCCTTTCAAGTTATAACTCCGGAAAAATTTATCAAGGACCAAATTCGGAGACCTGCAGAGTCCGTTTTCAAATAGGTAACAGTTCTGGTAAGAAAAGTTCCGCAAAAATACTATCCAACTATATTTTTGTAGTTTTCAGACAATAAGGAAAGTTATGAAACGAAAAAGGGACGGAAACAGAGCCAAGGTGGCTCACACCACCCTATGGCGCGGGCCCACCCCTGGTCGCGCCACCACATAGTGTGGCCACCCCAGACTCCGTCTCCGACCCGTTTTCTCCCAGTACCTTCCTTTTGTTATGAAACTTCGTGATATATAATCCCCCGGATCCCCCGAGGTTCGTATATCGTGTTTTCGTTTCGACCTGTTTCTGACAGGTAGAGTCCCACATTTGGAGCTACAATGTCTTCCTCTGGATCAGCTAAAGAAGATTCCTTAGAGGATATCATCAACCCATACATGAGAGAGTTGAAGATTCATCCCAAGGAGTTGTTGCTTGAAGATGTGGAGCTCCGGATAAAAGAGGTTCCAGGCCCTAAAGGTGAAGGAAGTCTGGAGGACAGGATGGAAGCACTGGAGCAAGAAGTCTTTAGGTATAAGAAGATGGCAGAGCGCGAAGTGGATATCATCCATAAGATTTGTTCCGAACTCATTGCCGAGCACCAAAAGGAGACTGCTGAACTCAAGGATGAAGTCGTCTCACTCCGCCAAACAACCAACAAACTACAAGCACAGTTCTACAATGTTCAAAATCAAAACTGTGAGTATGAGGTTAGGATTAAACGCATAAGTGCAGCTGCAAGTTTCAGGATGCTGGAAACCACGATGTCCTTTGTTGATGGGAAACTCTTACCCTAGAAGTGGGACGATGATGAGAGAATACCACCACCACAAAAGGAGTAATTCATCATCAGGTTTGGCATCCCCTTGGTTTGTTCCAAGCTTGGGGGAGTGTCGCGGTATCACATCACTATCTTCTATCTTTTTACCTTTTTTAGTAGAGTCATATCATGAATAGAGAAGTTATCATGTAGGATGGTTTGCATTATGGAAGTGTCCCCTCTCTCGTTAGATATGTATCCCTTGGTGTGAGTTGCCGTTATGGAATATTAATGAGAAGTTCTATAATTTACTCTTTTGCATAGCTTATATTAGTTTTCAATTCGCGGTTATATGATTGATCTTGTTGTTAGTATTGGTATCACTTTGGGATCATTGAGTTAATTTAGTTGGTTTTGGCAAACCTGGCTCGGTCAGTAGCAACACTATTTTTGAGAGTTGAATGAAAAGATAAAAGTACTCTAAAAATATATAATTCCATCATCTTTCTTTCTTGATTTGCTCATAAGTTTAGTATTTTCAAGTTAAGATCTTTTGTGCTTCCAAGGAAGATTGCATGTTTGTATTTATCACTTGTATGTTTGTTTGTTTCCTTCAACTCTTATACTTGCTACCCAACCTTACTAGCCAAAAACCTATACTGAGAGGGAATTCTTCTCGTGCATCCACTTCCATAAGCCAAAAACCTATGCCATTTGTGTCCACCATACCTATCTATTAGCATTATTGCTATTCCAAGTAAATTCTTGTTTTATCTACCTTCCAAATTAAACTTGTTATGTGAAAATTAGTGATTAAAGCTCTCACGAACTTGATGGCACACTTTATTTTCTTGCACTTAATAAACTTGAACCATTGGGTCCTTCTTTGTTGCGTATATGCTTGCGCTTTATGAGTTGAAGTTAGCAGAACCATGTATCATGGGGAACGCTTTCCACATTGCATTGGTACTTTGTACCTAGTTGATATCATGTTCTTTTGCTTATGGATCCCGGCGGTGTGAAATAAAGGTGGAACTTGTAAGATCATGGAGTTTATATGTGTGTTAGAGAAATGCTTGGGCCGCTAGCCTAAGCCATGCCTAATCATGGTGGAAACTTGCAGCATAACTGTAGTGAGCATTCTATGAAGCATCCTCAATAAAAACCTATGCAAATAGCAAATAAAAAGATCACTGAGATGCTCACTGTCTGCTTGCCTTGTCATTTTCATTATGGGATAGCTCCTGTGTCATGTGCAAGGGGCACCCCATTGGCGGTTCTCAATGATACACGTGTATTTACAATGACAAGAGCTTACTCGTGACTGAAGTTTAGTAGCATGAGGTTCGGTACTCATAAGTAAGGGGCATGAGATTTCAACTTATAACTTGTCAAGCATATCCTCTTAGTTGTGTCACTTTAACCTTAATCACCTAAAGATGCCTATGATAGGGGCAATGAGAGCTGAAAGCTAGTAAGTATCATAATTTTTGGGAGCTCTTTATGAGACCTGCGATCCCTGCTTCCCTCTGTGAAGGGCCTTTCTTTTACTTTTTAGCTGAGTCAGTAAACCTATTCCCTTCTATCTCAGCAAGTATTTTGAGTTGGTGTGTTTCATTCATTCATATGATGATTTATTCAATCATGTTTCTTATGTTCCTTGTTTTGCACATTGCTCTTATCTTGATGTTTACTACTCTAAAAGCTATCATTGAAAACCAGTTATTTGTGAACTCCAGCAAATTATCAACTATTCTTCAACCAAGAGCTAAGTTTGCCATTACCAATTATGATTTACTTTATGTATCTTTATTGTGTTTCCTTTACTCATTGCAAGTTGAGTTATATAATAGTGAGTTGTCTTCTATTATGATCTATGTATTGATGAATGTGATGCTTCTTGTCCGTATTTTTTTATCGACTCTTCACTCCATAAACCTGAGGTCATGTTTATTGGGCTCAGTTTCGCTTGGGGACAAGCGAAGTCTAAGCTTGGGGGGAGTTGATACGTCCATTTTGCATCACTATTCTATGTCATGATTCACTATTATTCATTGATATATTTCATATTAAGAGGTGATACTTATATTATTTCATCTGTTTTTGCATGGTTGATGACTTTTGGAGAATGGACCGCTGTAGTCAGGATTCTGATGGAAAAGGTGCTGTTTGGAGGAAAAATTCGCGAAGATCAGAAAATCCGGGAAAATATACGGAAAATCCTATTTTTTCAGAAGACGAAGGAAGCGAGAAGGGGTGCTGGAGATGGGACACAGGGGGCCCACACCACCCCCTGGCGCGGGCCAGCCTAGGCCGCGCCACCAGGTGGTGTGGCCGCCCTGGTCCACCTCTAGCACTCCCCTCTAGCGTATATTATCCTCCCGAAACCCTAAGACTAGGGGAGCGACCATAGAAAGATTTTGCCGCCTCTGTGGGGCGGAAAACACCGAGAGAGAAAGATCTCTCCGGCAGACAGAATTCTGCCAGGGGAATTCCTTCCCGGAGAGGGGAGATCGTCGCCATCAACACCACCATCAAGCTGGACTTCATCGGGATCATCATCATCATCACCACCATCATCACCATCAGCACCCTCACCACCATCTCCATATTGCTGTAACAATTGCGTTGAATCTTGCATAGTTCTTAGGGGAAACTTTCCCGGTGTTGATTACTCTTTGTAGTTGATGCTATTGAGTGAACCATTGAATTATTGTTTATGTTCAGATTGTTATACATCATTATTCCATCTCTGATCATGATCCATATGATGTCTTGTGAGTAGTTCGTTTTGTTCTTGAGGACATGGGAGAAGTCATGTTGTTAGTAGTGGAATTGTGTTGAGAAAGATTCAATAGTTTGATATTTAAGTTGTGGTGTACTTCTTCTAGTGGTGTCATGTGAACGTAGACTACATGACACTTGACCTATATGGGCCTAGGGGAATGCATTGTGTATTTGGCTACTAATCGTAGGGGTTGCCGGAGTGACAGAAACCTGAACCCTCGTTACGAAACCATTGCACAAGGGACGTAAGGGTCTTAGAGTTTAAAGTTGTGGTTAGGTTTCTACCTTAATTACTTTCTTGTACTTACGGATGTTTGCAAGGGGTATAATCACAAGTATGTATTAGTCCTAGGAAGGGCGGTACATTAGCACAGGTTCACCCACACAACACTTAGCAAGCTAAAGAAGATTAATCAACTATATGAAGCGAAAGCACTTGACAGTCTTCCCATGTGTCCTCGAGAACGTTTGGTCATCTTAAGTAATACAACCGGCTTGTCCTGTGCTGCATAAAGGATTGGGCCACTTGCTGCATTTATTCCTACTGTCTTTTGTTTACTCATACTTTATTTACTTGCTTTATCAAAAAACCCTAAAAATCCGTTTGCTAAGTATTTGCAAAGAATTCCTGATCCATACCACTAGCCAGCACCTTCTGCTCCTTGTTGGGTTCGACACTCTTACTTATCGAAAATACTGCGATACACCCCCTATACTTGTGGGTCATCACCTAGCACTACTAGAATCCGTACATGGAAGATACCAAGAACTAGAAGAGCGCCTTGACTACTTCAATTAAGAAGGCCTTGTACAACTCATAGATAAACTATAGAGAGGGGGATCCCGTCCGGGGTTAGACACATGCCTCAATTCATCACATTCCATTCTAGGGTTCTAAGGAGGGGTGGGGGCATATATATAGGTCATCCACAAGCTAGGGGTACTTTAGAAATAAAGGGGGAGTTTGGGGTCATTACATGGGCCAGGCCCAGCTCAAGACACATAGGCTCGTTTTACTTACACCAGAGACTCCGGTGTCTGGGGGGCGGAGACTCCAGGGTCACCCACGGTCTCCAGGCCAGTCTCCGAGGAGGTGTACTGAACGCATCTGGCATGGGTCTGGAGTCTTGTCCGGAGTCTGGGCCAGAGACTCCAGGGTCGCAGGACAGAGACTCCAGGGTCTAGGGGCGGAGACTCCAGGCTTGCTCCAGCAGCTTCTTGCGTCTTCTCTTCCAGGCTTCCTGCTTGGGGGTTTTGGCTCCAGGTTCATCCTTGTCTCCTCCTCTTGGCATCATGGTCATGGGCCTAGTCATATGATTGGCAATTGGTTCAAGTAGGATCCCATTCATGTGATGACCAAAGGAAAGCAAGAGATGGAAGGAGTTCACCTTAAGGAATGGTCAGCGTATCATGATGTGGACCAATGGTGATTTCCATATGTTGGGCTACATCAATTCCTGAGCAAGAATTATTCATGTCGAGCCAACAGGATAGATAGTTCCTAGACGTTTCATCCTTTTCTTCTATACACCGCTATAAGTTGAAAATGGTACAGGGACATTTGTACGTACCCTCGAATTTTTTGGTGAACACTTCATGCATGTCCAACCAGTTGCATATAGGATTTTCCGGCAAGTCATCGATCTATTGGTAGGATGTTCCCGTGAGCATGAGTGGAGGTATCTCGCTACCACATTGGGGTTTCCCCCACAATTTTTTATTGTTTCGTCATAGTCCTACAACCTAGTTTTTATCCTAGCGGAGCCGTCATAAGCCTTGATAGTTTTGTCAACCCAGAGGCCTACGGGGTATTGCGTTGTTCGGATGACTGGACCGAAGCATCACAACCCTAGGTAGGGTTCCTCCCAAGCCTCTTGGATCCTATCGAGGGATCACATGCGTTGCATGGTGTCGGTTGGTTTCCCTACTGATTGCCGCCATGAGGTGGAGAATTACATCGCGAGTTATGGGATTTGCGCGGTCCTTCGCCATGATGGCTACTTGGGGGCGAAGTTGGCGGTGGTGGCGGAGTATTACCCTTCATGATTTCTCTGACTTTGGAACCGCAATACCTATCGTGGTTGCTTGGTGGACGTTAAGCCCCTTGTTGGTTTTTTATCCTTCGTCCATCGTTGTTGTTACGGCCACCGTCGTGGTGCCCTTGCTACGCTTTGTTATCGCGAATGAAAATGCCACCCTGTGGGTGTCTTAGAGGTTGTATGATGGTGAGGTGACGTGGTTGGGCTTCCTCATGGTGACAGGATTGTCAGGGGGAGGGAGGGGATCGCCGAGGAGGGTCTTTTCCGCTGTGATCGGAGGAAATTGGAATTGTTTCAGTCCTATTGCAGGCATCCTGACATCTTTGCTCTATGGAACCTTTTCATGACCCAATGATACCTTCGATCCAGATTCACGGATGTAGTATAATATCTTTTTCCCTAGAAGACCTATGTTTAATTGAACCTTGGAAAACAATGCTAAAAGGAAATAAAAAGGACATGTCTACAAGACTTTGTTTCTTCGTTTTAACTTTGTTTACTCGACCAATCTAGTTTACTTTTATAGCGGGTTGAATCAATGGATGGAGATAGGCCAGGGTTGAAGATCCACCTGCAGCTACACATCATATGGGATAAAAGATAATAATAAGCAGTCACATGTAAAGTTTTAATAGTGATAATCTCTTGTGGGCAACACATCCTAATATACTAGAGCCCCCGTGATGCAGCAGGCATAGCAAAAGTATTTTAATTCAACCGAGTGCAGCACAAAGCAATGGGCTACAAACAATTATTAAGTGTAAAACACAGATCAAAGCATTAAGCGGTGATGTTGTTGTGATTTTGAATGGGGCTCTAAGCGAAGACCATATTACCCTTTTTTCACTAGGGTTACTATGTGATCGCCGCTAGCCAAGTATCTCACCTCAAGCCTTTATCAATCTATGGGATCTTGGGTACCTACAAGTCCACAGATCGAGACGAGAGACAAAGAAACAAAAGATACAAATTGATATTTCAAACAATACACAATGCACCCATGAATTAGATGCACATAATCGTTGTGAGGTTTCTCCCCAACCCGCAGCCCGTGAGGACTACTCAATCATAACAATAAGATCAAGGATAGAAAACATTGTGCAAAATACTTAGATTGAAATCAAATATTCTTGCAATGGTCGCCAAATCACAAGGAGATCTAAAGTACAAAGCAATGTCTATGGCTAATGGAGGGGGTGGATGATGGATGGATGAACAATGGCATGATGCAATCTGGGAATGGCGGCCTTCTTCGTGGTGGCTGAGGCCTCAAAATATATAGGCGTCTTCACGAAAGTTGTAGGGTTTGACGAGATGGAGCCGCCGCCACATGGTACGGGCGGACGGTATGGGTGGGGTCTTCCCGTACCAATGGTCGTTATAGCTTCTAACGCTTGGAATTAACTCCACAATTACTTGGTCCTGTGGACTTCCTCAAAAACCTTCATTATGACTCATGATTTTGCATTAAAAAGCATGATTTCCTACACAACATAGTTCAAAGCAAGGTTTTGCATATATTTGCAATTATTAGTCATTAGTGGCAAGGATTGAGAGTTTCTTATAAATTGCTTGACTAAAAACAATGTTTAAACATGGTGGAAGATGGCTATTTTTGGAGCCATCAACCTCCCCAAAGCTCAAATCTTGATCTCCCTCGAGCAAGAAGAAACAAAAGAACTATAAGGAATTCAACATTTAAACTTGAAACAACGAGAATAAGAATTCACTTACGGTTGGTAGTCTTATGTGTGTAGCACTTCATCCATTTGAAGGGCTTATCAAAGTTAGAGAGATGACAAGAACATTATACAAGCTTCAGTAAGTCAAGTATATCAAAGTAAAGTTTAATATAAGTATAAATAACTAGAAGTGTAACAATCAATCCAATTCTTCTAGTTAACTCTCAGCTTGCCAAGGAACACTAAGATGTTTTAGTAGCATTTTTGAGTAAGAGAGTTCATGTCCTAAGTAGCATAACAGTGAAGTGTCTTATTTACGCCCACATCAATAAATCAAGTCTATCAAAAACACTTCTAATCCAATCATTATCAAGTAGTAATGAGACCATGCCAAGGACTTATTATGTGGATCTTCATACATATCTTTTTTTCTTTTTCTTTTTCTTCCTCTTTCAAGGATCATTGATTGTTTCTTTTTACAAGTGTATGCACAACCTTTGAGAGTACCAATACTTTTGCCCATATATTGACATGTATGTCACTCATGTCATCAACTTGTAGCCGAAATCCGGGGTTATACCATAGATCGTTCAAAATCTAGCGGAGTTGTTGGCATCCCAAAGGTGTGCATGAGAAACATAGAACTTTTTCTCTTTTCCCTTTTTTATGCTAGTACCATGGTTTGATCGACAAGGTTATCTTTGGCATGCATCACAATTACCACTAGACTTTATTTCAATCAAACAACTCCTTTCAAGAGTGCCGTCAAGACTATCAAGACATCTATGGGGTTAAGTATCTTCAAGGGTATACTCTCAAGACAATCATTCATCAAACAAGTCGTAAATTTCAGACTTTTTATTATTGTACTTGTTTGGCAATATTATTTCTAAGGCAATACTCGGTTAGCTAAAATAACTAGAGCAAAAGCTTCCACAACTAATCATCATACTAATAAAAATCTCTACTTTAACTATATTAAATTACTCCCACTAGCATGGCATCTTAGCAAATCAACCAACTAAGATAAACAACTCAAACTTCAAAAGTGGGAGACATAGGACATACCTCTCATAAGTGACTTCATAATCCTCTTCCTTATAGGGATGTGTTCCTTCAAAAATCAAGCACGATTACTCCCATAATAATATTAAAGAAAAGAGGCAAAGTGTGAATCCCCATTTACGAAAAAAGGAAAAACGGAAAAATGTATTTGTATTTTTAAAGATAGGGATTAAAGAATAGAAAATAACTTGCGACCAAGCAAGGAACTAAGAAAATAAAAACAAACGAAAAACAAAAGCAAACTAAAAATGAAAGCAAAGTGTTGGAACAAGCCAACACGAGTTTTTCAAAGCTCCCAAGGAGCTAGAGTACAATCTTGTTATTACACAAATAAAATTGTCGGGGGAACACATCCCCAAGATCAGGCTTTTGCAAGCCCTTTTGTTGCTCATTATGGTGGTGGTGGATAATCTCCCATGTTCCATTAGTTTCTCCAATCATGGAACTAGGTGGCGAGGTTTCCAGAAGCATCTCGAAGGTTGATCGAGAGGTTGTTCATGTTTTGGATGTTTCCTTCGAGCGCATAAATATCTTCATAGGTGGTGTGGTAGTTTGGTGGCTGCACTTCTTGTTCGGGTCCCTCTTGTTCTACTTCTTCATCTTCTCCTCCTCCTCCCACAGGTATTTCTTGATCGGGTAGACCTGCCTCAACCTGCGCGTCAAAACGCAAACGTCCATCCTCGATATAGAATAGACCATTAGGCAAAGAAGCTAGGATCAAGTGATCCGCTCCAGGTATATTAAAGAAGTATCTACCATTAGTTCTAGAAATCATACCACATGCTCTTAGAGTAGAAAAACCGAGACAGTTACTTCCTGCCAACGGTTGGATGTTACCTAGGTTGATGTGAAGTGCACGTGCAAGAACGGTCACAAGTCCTCCTCCGTATATGGGTCCTCAAGATTGCAGAACCTGATGCAGTTCATAAGATGGAAGTTGATGTGATCAACTCCAGGCATTTGATCCTCAGAACAATAGTGAGAGCTCACTGTATGCGTCAAAGTGCTGAGGAACTCAAGCGTCAAGCGGCGATATGTGGTGATATCCTGGAAGACAAAGTCATACAAACCAACATTATTGTAAAGTAAATCAAAATTAGAACGAATGCCAAGTTGGTTCAGGATATAGAGACACGCCCACTTGGTGGACTTGATCTCTCAGAGGTCAAAGCGGTTTAGCTGAAACTCCTCGGTGAACTCGATATCAAGTGACTCGGGGGGTCAACGTATCAATGGGTGGTGCGGAAGGTTCCGCAGCCATCACATGTGTACGGCTCCTCGTATTCATCTAAAACAAAATAAATAAAGATTGCTAATTAAATTTTTAGTCCAATAGAAACATAGCATATGTGATCCTCTACACTAGTAACAAAAGAAGCTCTTCTAGAAACAATACTAAGCATGATCAATATCAAGATTAGATCAAGAACAAGACTTAAGTCTAGATTGACAATGATGAAAGATTGAGTGAAGGATTGGTACAAATAAGTTGGGGATCGGAGGAGAATCATACCCTAGATCAATTGGGTGCGAGGAATCAAAGAAAGATCGAGTAAATTTGAAGATCCAATGGAGGTGGTTTGGAGTTTGACAGAAGAAGAAAGAGAAAATTTGTATTTTAGGGATTTTTAGGTTACCTCCTCGTGGTGTTATGGTGGCCGCGTACGTGGTACGGGCGGGAGGTACGGCCGGAGCCTGCCCGTACCGGGTGACATACCTTGGGAGTGATGAATCCCTTCCGGCAGTGCAATCGGTACGGGCGCGCGGTACTGCCGCGCGCGTCTGTACTACTAGTCATTATGTGTTCAGTTCCTTCGCTTGAAATCTGATGTTTTACTCGATGAAACGGTACGGGCATGCCATACGGGCGTGTCCGCCCGTGCCAGTGGTCGTTACGACCCTTGTGTCTTGCGGCAAAAAATCAAAGTTTCTATTTTCCAATGCCTCGAGGTGGTACGGGCGCACGGTACGGTCTCTTCCGACTGTATCACTGGTCGTTATGCGGCTAGTGAGCTGAAAAACTCAAAGAATTTGATTAGTAGCTCCATGCGTATTTACACATCTTATCAAAGGACAAAATATTAGCAAATAGACTTCATAAATATTAGCAATACTTCTTAGGCCATGTGTTAGTCAAAATAAAAGATCGAGGATTACCTTATTTATTCTCCTCTCTCCAAAGGTCTTCTTGAACACTCTTTATTCAAAACAAAAATGAAACAGAAACAAATAAACTAAACTAAACTAACACAAGAGTATAAACTTATTTCACATGGGTTGCCTCCCATGAAGCGTTTCTAGTTAAGGTCAATTAGCTTGACACAGATGGTGATCATTTAGGTTTAATGAGTGAAATACCCACTCCAAAGCAATTGACTTTCAAAGTAATTATACCATCATCATTATTAGGCTTGGCCTTTTTCTTCCTTGGGAAGTGGACTGTAAAAGGATCTCTAGATGGTAGCCCTATTCTCACATTCCCTTCATGTAAATTTATTAGTGCTTTAATAGTTCTTAGGAAGGGTCTACCTAGGATTATAGGTGCTATGGGATCTTCAGGCATGTCCACAATAACAAGATCAATAAGTGTGGGACTACCTTTAATTTCAATAAGTATATTTTCCTTTATCCCAACAGCTTATTTATAAGCTGAATCCGCTAGATGGAGTCTTAATTCAGTAGATGCGAATGGCCCCAAGTTTAACTTGTCAAATAGGCTTTTGGAAATCATTGAGACACTTGCACCAAGATCACAAAGTGCGGATATCTCATTTACCCCAACCTTAATTTTAATAGTGGGCTCAAATATATCATCTAGCTTAGCAGGAAGTTTATCAGCTAGTATCTTATACTCCACCTCTAAATCACGAACTTTAGATGCTACTTGTTGAATAAATTGTTGGTACATAGCATCATTACCTTTTTCTATACCGAGATTCTTTATGGTAACCATCTTTAGTAGATCTTCCATGGTATATTCTGGTGTTGGTGCGTTCCTATAATCCATCTCTTCGGGCTTTTCTTCATTTGTTACCACCATCATCATCTTGAGGGCTTCTACCGGATTTGGCTCAGGCTTCCCAGCAAACTTTGCCAATATGAGAGCTTGGCTCTCTGCTACCTTGCCCAATTGAGCCTCCACGGTCATTGTCCTTTCCTATAGAGCATGCACATCATTTCTAATTGCAACGGCTTGGATAGATAATTTTCCTATATTCTACTTTCATGGTTCTCCGTGATTTCAGTGAGCATATTATTTTGCTTGGTTTGAGCTTGCATAAAAGTTCTACTCAAACGAGAGATTGCCATGATTTGCTCCATTATGATTATCATAATTATTGTAAGGAGCTCCTACAGGATTAGAGTAATGTTTTTGAACATTAGAAGCATTTTGGTTTTTTCCATGCCAGATTATGAGGAGTGCGAGTTATAAAATTAATATCATTAACATCGGTAGCGATATAATTAACTTGGTTATCTTCCTTACCCTTTACTATGTTGAGTAACTCGTCTACCTTAGATGTAAGCTCTTCATTATTTACCTTGGTGATTGAATACACTCTTTTCGAGGTTCTCTCCACATCCCATTGGGCATGGTTGTCTTGCATATCATCAAGTAATTTCTTTGCAATACTCACTTGCTTTTCCATGATTGTTCCTCCTACTGCAGTATCTAGTATAGACTTAGACATAGGGTTAAGGCCATTATAAAACAAATGTAATATAAGCCATTCTTCCATCCCATGACTAGTACAGCTCATTACGGCTTCTTTCATCCTTTCCCATGCAAGCTGTAGTGGCTCGTGATCTTCTAGTCTAAAGCTTGTGATGTTGGATCTCAGTTGCATAGTTTTTGCTGGGGGGAATTTAGTCATAAACATATTAGTGCATTCCTACCAAGATTTAATAGTGCCCTTAGGTAGAGCTAGCAACCAGTCCTTAGCCTTTCCTCTAAGAGAGAAAGGAAATAACCTTAATTTAATAACATTTGGAACTACATCCTTAATACGCATCATGTCACAAATTTCAGTAAAAGTATTTAAGTGCAAACCTGAATCCTCAGAAGATTAGCCTCCAAATTGATTTTGCTGAACCAAACTTAAAAGGTTAGGCTTAATTTCATATGCTTCCATATCAACGATGGGCTAAGTGATATGTGCACGAATAAAATCATCAGTGGGAGTAGCATACTCCCCAAGTCTCTTTTGAGCCATGGCTCTTTATATTTTTGGTTTTTTAAGTAAAGAAAACAAATAACAAGTAACTAATTTTTTTGGGTTTTCAAATAGATAACTAGAAAGTAAACTAATAACAAGAATAAAACTACAAACAATAATAAAACTAAAAATAAGGTCTTTAGTGACCTCACCAGGGCGAAATTGCTTCCCCGGCAACAGCGCCAGAAAAAAGGTTGATACCTTCGATCCAGATTCACGGATGTAGTATAATAGTTTTTTCTCTAGAAGACCTAGGTTTAATCGAACCTTAGAAAGCAATGCTAAAATTAAATTAAATGGACACGTCTACAAGACTTTGTTTCTTTGTTTTACCTTTGTTTACCGGACCAATCTAGTTTACTTTTATAGTGGATTGAATCAATGGATGGAGATAGGCCAGGGTTGAAGATCCACCTGCGGCTTCACATCATATGGGATAAAAGATAATAATAAGCATAGTCACGTGTAAAGTTTTAATAGTGATAATCTCTTGTGGGCAACACATCCTAATATACTAGAGCCCCCGTGATGCAGCGGGCATAGCAAAAGTCTTTTAATCCAACCAAGTGCACCATGAAGCAACAGACTACAAACGATTATTAAGTGTAAAACACAGATCAAATCATTAAGTGGTGATGTTGTTGTGATCCGAATGGGGCGCTAAGCAAAGAGCATACTACCCTTTCTGTCACTAGGGTTCCTATGAGATCGCCGTTAGCTAAGTATCTCACCTCAGGTCTTTATCAATCTATGGGATCTTTGGTACCTATAAGTCCATAGATCAAGATATGAGACAAAGAAACAAAAGATACAAATCGCTATTTCAAACAATACACAATGCTCCCATGAATTAGATGCATATAATCGTTGTGAGGTTTCTCCCCAACACGCAGCCCGTGAGGACTACTCACTCATAACAATAAGATCAAGGATAGAAAACATTGTGAAAAATACTTAGATTGAAATCAAATATTCTTACAATGATCGCCGAATCACAAGGAGATATAAATTACAAAGCAATGTCTATTGATAATGGAGGGTTGGATGATGGATGGATGAACAATGGCGTGGATCTCCTTTGGTGGTGTTGTGATGCAATCTAGGAATGGCGGCCATCTGCGGGGCGACTGAGTCCTCAAAATATATAGGCGTCTTCACGAAAGTTGTAGGGTTTGACAAGACGGAGCCTCCGCCACATGGTACGGGCAGACGGTACGAGCGAGTCCTGCCTGTACCAGTGGTCGTTATGGCTTATGGCTTATGGCGCCTGGAATTGACTCCACAATTACTTGGTCGTGTGGACTTCCTAAAAAACCTTCATTATGACTCCTGATTTTGCATTAAAAAGCGTGATTTCATGCACAACACAATTCAAAGCAAGGTTTTGCATATCTTTGTAATTATTAGTCATTAGTGGTAAGGATTGAGAGTTTCTTGTCAATTGCTTGACTGAAAACAATGTTTAAACGCGGTGTAAGATGGCTATTTTTGGAGCCATCACCCGACATCCCGAGGGAGATTGTTGCTTTTCTGTGCTAGAGGGCTGGCTCCGCGGTGGTTGTGAGTTCTAGACTGGCAATGATCTGGGTTGGTCTCAATCCTCTGAGAGGTGGTCTTTTCCTATTGCTTGACGGACTTAGCCACTAGATCATAGCCATGATCCACCATCGTGGGAGATCTATCCTTTTCTAGCAGTGTTTTGGTGATGGCTATGTTCAAGGCGGGCGTTGGCATGACCTTCTTCCCTGTCTTATCGTAATAAAGGGTAGCCATTGGTTTCTCAGCCCTAGCCGGGGCCCATCCTAGGTTTCTCCTACCGCCTGGGTCTTCGATGACATGCGCAGGAACACGTAACGCGTTTTGCTGAGCAAGTAGCTTCTTGTACTCTGTTTCCATGGACTTTACCACCTTCAATGTGTCCTTCGCCTTGGCGAGGTCTCTATTGAGCTTTGCACTCTTCTCCATATGAACTTGGCTTCTGCAAGGACTTCCCTACGCTTCTCGTCCAACTCGGTGACATTCCGAATACGATCCAGAGTCACAGGCTCGATGAGAGCTTGTATGTAGATAATCTTGTTAGCATAAGTAACAAAGGCATCGCCCGCCTATGATGTTGATGGCGGTGACGGAGGAAAATCCTTGTTTGCTTGGTTGGTACTGATGGGACTAGTGTCTAGTTCTTGCGCTTGCTTTGATGATCTATACCTATGATCATCGCAAGAACAATGTCATGTATGTAATTGTTTAAATTTTGTATTTTAAGGTCTGCTTTTGCAAAAAAAATCAGCCCGCAAACGATCAAAGGGGTCGCGGGATACGGGTCTGCTAGAGATGCTCTTACGTTTTTCTATTAAGCTCTCAATTTTGAAATCCAACTACACGGATATATACTCTCCTCCATTTGTGCTTCTCTTGGTACCGAGATACGCCTCTCCTTGGTCGCCCCTGCGTGACCTAGGGAAGGAAACCCTAGCCCTCTCCCAACCCCCTCCTCCCCCTTCCCTTCCTTCTCGGCCGCCCCCGGTGTGCTCCCCCGGGCAAAGCTCGCAGGGTGCCGGCGGCAGCATGCCCTCAACTACCTAGTGCGCGGAGATCAAGGTGGGGTGACGCTCTCCGGCGGCAGTGCGACTCGGTGGGGGTTGGTGGGGCTTGGTGTCGGCCGACGCGTGTCACCAAGGGCGACCTCTCACACCTTGAGACGGCGGTGGAGGCTGGTGGTGGTGCGGTGTTGCTGCACCATCTGCATGGAGGTGGTGGACGGTGCTCGATCTATGATTCGCATCGGTCCGGACAGCGAGCTCGGGCTCGGGAGGCATGGCGGTCTCGTGGTGGTTCCGGTTGCGGCTAGCGGGGCAGCGTGGCTGCGCAGCAGCCTCAGGCTAGTGGGAATGGTTGGCCCATATCTGAGCCCATCTAGCCTGATCTGGGTCTTGAGCTGGCCTAGCATGGCGGCGCTGCTCTCTAGAGGTGGTGATGGTGGGGCGGGACGACTAGGAGGGCAACGGCGGCGGCTCTCTTGCAGCAGCGTGGGGGCGGGGACTTTACGAGCTTGATTTGGGCCCGGTCGGGCCATAGGGCCTGGTACATCCCTGCTGCCGCGTCCGGTCGGCAATGGCCTTGGGCCGTGGAGGATGGTCCCCTCCGGATGGTCGTGCTGCTCCCGCCTCTTACTCTGACCATATACACCCCATCCACCTCGCGGGACACATGAGGAGTCTCGCTAAATGGGTGTGAGTTCGCGGATGTCGGGGCAGCGGCCCCGGAAGATGGACTGCATGGCGCCTTGATGGCAGGGCGACATTGTGGTGGTGATGGCCCATCTCCTTGGTCCATATGGATGGCGAGGAGTGGGTGTCGGGGTTTCCTGGTATTGGTGGTGTTCGCGTGGCCAGCGCCCTGATCGCGTGGACGAAGCTCGGTTTGGGGACTGTCGGTGGCCTCAGGTGCCAAGTGCGGGGTGGTTTTTCCAGGCGAAAGCTCAGCGCTCCTGCGCCAACGACGACGGAACCTGCGGGTTTCGTGACCCTCTTGAGGACATTGTTGTGGCTACTCTCTCCGCACTAAGGCTCCGGGTGAAAACCCTAGACCTTTGTAGTCTCGATGACGGTGGCGCTTTACTGTGTCGTTACCTCCTTGGGGACGTTCTCGTGGAGCTCTGGCCCCCTTGATCTCGACGGCATCTTCGGTAAGCTCGATGCTTCTTAGTTTTTCTTGTTTATCTATTTTGATCTGCTTGTATGAGGTTACCCTCATCACTTTGTATCGGTTTGGCAGTTGGGCTTTATTTATAAAACGGGACAAAAGCCTATTTCGAGATCTGTGCTTCTCTGATTACTTTTATACCCAGCAGGCAACTCAGCGGTTGTTTCTAGAATACGTGTATGCCTTTTGTGGTTGCGAGACAGCTACATATGACATGCTCCTTAAATTTTGCATGCAAGCAAGAAACGTCTCATGGGTCGATAAAAAATGACAATTCAAATTCATGCGTGACACATTTCTTCAGCGCAAACCAATCACGAGACAAATCATTTTTTTATTTCGGATACAAAGTAGCCTCCATCCTTTCCGCTTTTCCCTTAACACAAATAGACAGTTGAAGCTCAACAACAGACTGCATCTGCTTCCCCAAGCTTACTGAACACTAAACGCCTATGAATACATAAACATGATTAAGATATCAATGGATAGATTTACTCTGGATTTTCCTATATGACTAACTAATCTCCTTGCATCAAGTACAGTATTCTTGATATAACCGTATCCGTATGTAAAGCAGGTATCGTTGTCCTATAACAACACTGGGAGGTCCCACTTGCAACAAACCCGAGCATTCTCAGCTTCCTCCAACAACCGTACGTTTTCATCTCATATTTCCTTCGTTTTCTTCATAATAAAGCTCTCAGTTTTAAAAGCCAACCACTCGGGGATACTCTTCCTCACTTGTGCTTCTCCGATTCTTTTTATACCCACCAACCCAGGGGTTATTTCTGGAACGAGTTTGCGCCTTTGTGGTGGCGAGACCCCATACATATGACATGCTGCTTGATGTTCTTGCATGCATCTCTAGCAGTAGCGGCTGGGAGAAACGTCCCATGCGGTGAAAAGCAAATGTGCCGATCTTACCATCTCATCATCTCACCTTCTTTCGGCTATAGAATTGTACGTACACGTTGTGCTACTCTTGATCTCGCTTGTGCTTCTCCCTTTTGTTGCCTGCAGTTGTTTCAACGGTGCATTTGTGGTGATCCCATCCATACAGATGATGCATTTTCTGTGCAGACAGAAACAAAAACGTGCATTGCCACATTTCTTTAAGCACAAATCAAGCACGAGACAGCGAGGCTTTCATTTTTCATTCATTTTTCTTTCTGATACAAAGTAACCTCCATATCCTTTCCGATTTCCATTTACACAAATAGACAGTTGAAGCTCAACAACAGACTGCATCTGCTTCCCCCAAGCTTATTCAACACTAAACGCCTTTGAATACATAAACATGATTAAGATATCAACGAATGGATTTACTCTGGATATTTCCTATACACTATGATAAGTTTGACTAACTAACCTCCTTGCAACAAGTACAGTATTTCTTGATATAACGTATGTAAAGCCGGGTTCGCTGTCCTATAACAACATTGGGTGATCCCTCTTGCAACAACCCCTGCCTTTCCCTTGGAGGTTACCGATTTCCAGGCTTATCCACGTCAACAGAAGAATCTGCTGTTTACTCCAGCTCTGTACAGCTGCAAGCGCCCAGGGCCAGAAGCATGTAGCTTCACCTCAGTGCGGGGCGGCACAAAGAAAACATCCCCTTCCTTTGCTTTTCCTTCATCAGACATGCCATCAGCCTGGATCTCGCCTTCCCCAGTCATGACAAGAAAGATGGATGGGCCAGGCACCGGCGACATAGTAGCCAATTCACCTTGAGGTAGCAAGTAACGATCGACTTCAAACTCATCGAACGGGGGTGTGTAACGTGTTACATAAGGCTGAACAGGAACTCCTTGCAAAATTTCTGGGAACATCTGCATGAACAATATTATACGTTTATTACTTTAGGAAATAGAGAAGATGCTTTGGAGGACATTTATGCTACACATGAAATCCCCATCTGCTCACTGGGTATTTTAACTAAAGTTTGCTGATTTCATCAAACTCCAGGTGTTTCAAAAATCTACTCTCATTGCTAAACCTTGTCGTGAACAACTGATTTTAGCACTAGCAATATCATCAAGTACAGTTAACCTGTAGCAAAATAGCACTACTGACTAGTCAATAGATGACGCTGAGCTGCATGCTAACAAAATGAGCACAGCATGCCAAATAAAGGAACTGCATTCCAACATAATTGATACTCCCTCCATTCCATAAGTGTCGTGGATTTAGTACAAATCCACGACACTTAGTATGGAACAGAGGGAGTATTATAAACGGGACACTGGTGGTACAAACTAAAGGAACGGTAAAAACGAACCTGCTTGTATGTCAGCATGGAGCAAAGAGTTTGGACATCTTTGTACTTAGGAGTCAGACCAGCACGAATAACATTATCTGAGGTGGCCATACATTCAACACACTCTCCCGACAGATATGCATGTGGTTCGTTGGCACCAATGTAAAGTGCTTCGCCAGGGCTGAGCTTAACATAGTTAAAGAAAAATGCTGATAAAACGCCAACATCTCCTGGGTACTTCTGCTCCAATGATAATATTAGTTGCTCCTTCTCTGTAATGGATCTAATCTGAATGGGAGAAGACATGACCGCAAACAGTTAAATTATAAAATAAGTTTGCAAACATACATGGCATTTTTCATCAAACAAGCGATAGCTGCATAAGTATATTCTCTATGGTGTGATCCTGAATCAAGTAACACAAGACAGTACGATGGAAGTGGCAGAAAATAAATCAATAAGCTGTGGGGTAAAGAACAAAGACAACAATTACACAAAGGAGTCTTATGCTTACACTAGCTTTCAGATTATCTGCTGGCTCCATGTATGCAACGTAAAACTTAACAAGATATTCCGATTAGGAAAACTCCTTCACAGGGAAAGAACCTATTCTACTGAATGCTTGGGACTTGCTTTGGTGGCTACATTTCCAACCATAGTTACTACCCACTTGGATCCATTGACTCATCTCTTACTGAATCTTCTCAACCATCACCTTCCAAATCACCTACCCAATTTGATACTCCCTGAATCTTTTTCAGTTGCAATAAATGATGCTTCAGTGTATAGGAGTTTCACAGATAGGATCTTAGAACAAAGGACTACACTTCCGTGTAAAACACTTCTACTCCTATCAGAGTGGTTCGATAAACATTGATGCTACACATTTTTCAGTGAATTGACGTGTTACTCTGAAGCAGCTCATAAAATTCATGTTTGCTTAATTTCTAGGATAGCACAGTTTAACTTACAGACAAGAACCAATTTTAGATTTGTTCAATCAGCCATATTTATCTAATTTCATTATGCTATACAACTGGCGAGAATTGAGAAACCTTCTTAGATACATGGACCTTAAGAAACTGGAATGCCTCAAAACACTGACAATCGAAACAATCAAGGCATTTATTAGCTAATCACAGTGGGCATTTCTTTGTAGGTCTGAACAATTTATCATATCATCTACAGCAGGATTGACCTACATGACTCTGGTTTGCACCCCTCAGCTATGTTTTTATTAAACATAATTTCACTTCCATCATTTTTTAGAAAGAAAATGGAAGAGCTTCTCATGATACATGATCATGGACAAAAAATGCAGAAATTATAGAGAATTAGGAAAGGAAAGACAATGACATCAACCTCACAGTGAAGAATTATAGATAATTCAAATGAACATGAAATGTCTATACCAATAATTCAGCAAAGATTTTACCTTGCTCTCTCCATTTAGGCGACTCTTCAGTTTGGAAATTGCTTCAGAAACTCCTTCTTTGCTTGTTGCCATTAGTTTAGTAAAAGCTGATTGCAGATATGACCTCACTCCAATGCCTCCATCATGCTCTTTGGCAGTCAAAAGCTTTGCAGCATCTTCTTTGCTAACTAACATTCGAACCTCAGGCACTGTCCTCAAAACATCCTTGAGCTCCTGAGCAACAGTATGGATAAATCAGTACATAATTCTAAAATGATTGGCGCTTAATTAGTTGCTTACAGTTAGAAAAGCTCAGAGTTAATGTCATAGGCCACATTGTAAACGAGTGTTTGACTTTATGAAGAATCTTGCATTCCTTTTGAAATTAAAAATTCAAGATACAATTTGTGGGTTATTTATTTTTAAAATAGACAAAGTTTACTTTCAACGAGAGGGGATCATGGTTTTTAAGGCGTTAAGGCGTCTTAAGGCGACATAGGGGCGCTCTGGCGCCTAGGCGCCTAAAGCGGCCAATTTTGCAAGGCAGAGGAGGGGCGCCTGGACACCTAAGCGACGCCTTTAAAACCATGGAGGGGATATTTCTTCCAAAAGTCAATACACAAAGGTTGCTCTGTTACCTAATTCCCACCATTAAATACACTAATTTACCTATTTAATCATCAGTCAAGACAGCTGAAATGCGCCTATAATATTTAAGATAACCCTAACCAACAAGACTATAAACTTCGCCATAACCATTTTACATCAGTCTAATAACTATCCTAATAACCTCTTATTTATCCACCTGTTATCCAATCAAACATCTACTGCATCATAGAAAATTCAGTCAAACAACCAACAAGCAACGCCCATTGCTCGGCGGCATTTGCTATCCACCAAATGCCAGCCACCTACCTAACCAGCAAACTTTTCCAAGCCCATCGCTGGATGATATTGACAGAACGTGTTCATGGTCCAACTATTAAGATGCCAATGCCGTCGGGGCATATCCAGATCAACTAGCTGGACGGCATCACTGTTGCTGAACAAAGGGACGAAGGGTCCACGGTACCTCATGATAGGCAAGTGATTTGCCAGCATGTGCGTGGTCTATTTTCAATCACTTCTTCTGACAGTATTTCTAATAATGAAACAAACAGTTGCTCACATAAATAGAGATGGTACTTGAGCAAAGTATTAGGACTGGATCGTTGGGCTGTCAGTTAGCAACTACATTATTATATACTAGTTAGAAATATCAAGTATATAGTTATAGAACTCGTTAGCAGCCATATACCCAGCGTACTTGGCATGTAGGCATTAGTCAGCTGACCCCCAGCAACCCATCAGGAATCATGTAAGGAATCTGCTTGCCACGACAAATAAACAATCTACCTACCGCATAAAATTCCCCCCTAAGTGGCTAACTCACCGCATCAGAGCTGTCCACGTTTATAATCCCAGGTCAACCACTAGACCGAACCATGGGAACCATCGCAGATCGGTCCAAAGGGAAATTAATGGGGCATTTCCACACTACGATAGCACGACGTGCGCACGCACGCACGCAAGGAACCCAGGCGCACGAACCTGGATGCTGACGAAGCCACAGAGGGCGCGGAATTCGGTGATGGCGATGGCCATCTCGGGCTTGTGGTTGGCGTCGCGGTACGTGGTGGGGCGGAGAGCGTGGAGCGCCCTGGCGAGCTCCCTGTCCGGGTGCGCCTGGATGGAGAGGGGCTGCGCCACCGAGAGCACCTTGAATAGGAAAGGGAGGTCGCCGCCCCAGCGCGCCGTGACCGCACGGCCGAGGAGCGCGGCGGGGTTGCGCGCCAGCCACTCCCTGAGCGACACCTCTCCGCCGCTTTCGTCCACCAGAGACGACGGGGCGGCCGGGTGGGTACCCATCCAGAGCTCGGCGCAGGGGCGGCCCTCCCCCTTCTCTCCGGCGAGGCGCGCAACGAGGGAGGCGTCCCCGCGGCTGCCCCACTCGTAGTGCTGCACGGCTCCGCGCAGGCGCAGGACGCCCCTCGGGGGAGAGCACGGCTCGAGCTCCGGGTCGCGGTCGCGGTCGGCGGGGAGGAGGAGGCCCAGGCCGCCCATCGCGCCTAACCCTAGGCCGAGGCCGAGCCCCATTGGCGCGGAGGAGGAGGCGGTGGATGAGGACGCCATCGCGGCGGCGAGGGCGTCGTCGGCGAGGGGTGGAGGAGGGTCTGTTGTGCGCGGCCGTTGGGATGGGTGGCGAGTGGGGCAGTTGCGCGGTTGGGTTTTATGGAGGGAAGAGGGGAATGCGAATGGAAAGCGGTGAGGGGAAAGGGTGGAGAAGAAAGAGAGAGGAGGAAGGCGACCGCGACAGCGAGAGGCTGAGGCTGAGGCCGAGGTGGGAAGAAGTCAAGGCAAGGAGGTAGCCCTACCCGCGGCGGTTTGGCTCGGTTTGTGGCGTTTGGGTGGCTCGGTCGTGGTTGTGGTGCTTGGGTCGGCTATGCTGGCTCGCGCGCGCGCGGCCTCTCGGTGTCGTGGGACCCACACACCAGTCTGTTATTAAGTCTCGCACTGTGGCCAGCATGCTAGAATTGGATCGGCCCTCGCGGGTGGTCCCGGTTGAAATCTTTGAGGTCCGCCCAAAGTGAGCGCACGCGTGTGTGTAATTTTGCCACCACAAGTGAGTAGCCCCTTGTCACATTTTAGACAATAATATACACAAGGTTCAGCTATGGAGATGCAGATGTGTAGCATGGGTTCGTGCATGCGACCCGTCTCCGCCAGACAGCCACACACACTTCCGGTTTGTTGCTTGATTTTGTTTGTTGAGCCCATGTCCAGTGAAGATAGGAGGCCTGCTGTGATTGTGTCTATATACGGTAACTAATTTAGGACATTAATTAAAACTAGATACTCTAAGAATATGCAATTAATTTGCTCCTTCCTCTGAGTAATTCAGGACTCTAAGATTTTCTGACTAATGTGCCCCTCCGTGAAGTGAACTTATACCGCGCTAACCAAATTGGCCTAGCATTTATATCCCCCGCTCTGACGATTAAGGCATATTTTGGTCCCTAAAACATGTCTTTGGTCAATAGTTACTCTATGAATATGCGATTTATGTGATACAGAACCACTGTCATAACAATTTTGGTTTTGAAAACGGATCCATCGACACAAATTCATGCCATGTTACTTTGTATTTTACTGAGAAGGTGTCGGACAAAAGTCATATCTTAACAAAATAAAACACGATTTACTTTTAGCAAAGGAGGAAGTACTAACTATATCCTCAAAAAATCGATGTGGTTTGGATTTGTAAACACGTCTAACCAACAACCGGTGTTACCTCTTCACAAGCATGTTCTAGAGTACCTACAATATTCGCTACGCAAATCTTTTTTTATTGTATAGCAACTTCATCTTTTTAAGCACATGAATGACCGGTGTAATTATGACCGTAGTTTCTCCCCACCGACTCCATAAATAAGAGCATCCAAACTTCACAAGATACAAGGAAAATTGATATTTAGATAGAACCACATGTCCCCTTCCCATGGTGATGATAGAGAATCAATAATGGCCAAACATGTGTACATCTACATAAAACCATAATATATTATAGAATGTAGCTTGGAGCAAACATCGATAATACAACCCCTGGTTTCGCTAGTTTACCTACTGCAAAGTAGAATAAAGAAATGAAGGAAGTGGTTCCGCAAAAGAGAAAACATGAATGCAGGATTCCTATGTTTTGGACCGCTGGATTGGGCCTAAAAGGTTTACACCTTATGCTTGAGAGACATCAGAGATACAAGGATCACTTACACTTGGTTTATTGTTAGCCATTTTTGTCATCTAGTATCGAGATGTTGAGTTCCAAGAAATTGAGGAGTGGTGCCAAAAGGTTATTGTGTTTTGAACAAGACCCCAAAGAAGTAAGTTAGTATGTTAATTGAGTTTTACAAGAAACAAAGTTTGGATTATTTGAGGGTTCTACATGAAAGGTTCGCAACATAGAAAATAAAATATTCTATGATATAAACACCAAAGGTGCCAAGATCTAATCTAGAAGATGCATGTAACGAGTAATTGATCATCTAGAAAAACTTACCCCCGAAGATCGAAAAGATTTTAATGAGATCTAATCTTGTGAATGATGTAGATGATCATTTGCCTATCTCAAGATTGAGTAGATAAGCGCTACAATCTGGCAGCGCCTTCGTGCTCGGTCACATGTACAGCTTGAAGGCGACTCTCGTACCCACAACCCAGCGGGAAAGCGGAAGCAGTAGATCCGCTGGAGAAAACTATTTAGCCTTGGCTCGTGCTAATCCGAAAGCCAATGGGAGGGGGAGAAAGATGCTTGTACTAGAGAGATTTGCGACCACCATGCTGCCCCCACCTCTCCCTTCATCATGTGAGTGGAGACTTCACTCATCTCCCATTTAATGTTAGTGGACTATCCACTCAAATATTTTCCTTTAATAAATAAAAACAATTTTTATTTTAGAATTTTAATATTGTTAATCCTTTTAACTAACAAACATTAAAAATTACCCCATTGGTCTATTTACGATATCTACGAAACAATTCCAGAGTTCCTCGAAACAGAACTTGAAACAATTCTGATGTTTGCTAAACTTTTCTCCAACATACATTATCTTATCAAACGCGTCGATGAGCCCTTAAGTGTGTCACCCTACGGTTCGTGAATAATGCAAACATGATCGAGACACGTCTACGATCAATAGTCAACAACGGGACCTGGAGATCCGTAATGACTCCCATATATTCAATGGTAAATCTTGTGATCATTTGAACCATTAACGTTGTAACCGATTTCTTTTGTCTCGCGATATTTTACATGTCCAAGTTCTGATCATCGGCATCAACCATACCTAGTTTGATCCCGTTATCATTAAGTACTATTTACTTATTCCGTGATATGACCTCCTTGTGACCTAGTCACATGCTTGCAAGCGGTGTCGATGTGATATTACCGAGAGGGCCCAGAGTATATTTTTTCGTCATCTAGATGGATAAATACCACTCTTGATCCATGAGCCTCAACTAATACTTTTATAGTACCCAACAACACCTTTATAATCACCATATTATGGTGTGACGTTTGATGTCATCTAAGGACTCCTCCGGAGTTAGTGATTGACATGATCTCATGGTCTGAGGTTTAGGATTACTTTGTATGCCTTTGATACAATAATATAAACTTAATGACTTGATTGTATTGCTATACTTACTTTAGGTGTACGTGACATAGTATGCCTAACAGGTGTCCACCTTTGGCCTATCTAACTCGGTCTGGTGGGAGGCCCATGTGACGATCCGATGGTGATAGTAAATCCCATGACGATTCGGGTGAGGACAAGCGCATGAAGGATTTTACTCCTTGGTGGATACGACAAAAATAGATAGGAAACCGTTAGGGTTACGTTCTCAAAATTGTAACCGACTCGGACATCTGCCGAGACCTAGCATCCCTATATAAAGGCCAGGAGAGAACAACAAGGAGGATCATCAGAACTCTCATTCACACACCCGTGAGATTCAATCTGCGCACCATAGCCATATTGGCGCCTTTGTAACCATTGGTTCCTCAATCAATCAGAAAAGACAAGCAGGAGGATTTTCCCTCTGAGGGCCTGAACCTGGGTAAACCTCGTGTTCCCTATTGTTTGTCTATTAGTCGACGAATTGTCCCCCCCAAAAAACCCAAGTCCATTAAGTATGGACATTAACGTTATCACCCCCACGTTAGTATGTTCATCACATCGTTCTTCTAATGACATGATCCCACTATTAACAACATCCGATATTCATGATCCGGAAACTTTGATCATCGGTTAATCAACGAGCTAGTTAAATGAGAGGCATTACTAAGAACTCTTATTTATTTATTAGACACACGTGTATTAGTATTTCCGGTTACTACAATTCTAGCATGAGAAATAAATATTTACCATAAACATGGAATAAGATAATAACCACCTTATTAGTGCCTCTTTGGCATATTCCTTTCACTACATGGACATTCACGCTTAAAGTTTTGAGAAATTCTAAAATTTATATCGATCTAATCTAGTGCAAAGAAAAATGTGGATATCAGGTCGAGTATACTTCTTCTTGGCGACTATACTCCCTCTAACCCAAAAACATGGATGCAGAGAGTGTGTTTTGTGAGATACTGGCGCATGACTTAATAGAATTGATATGATACTCATATCAATAAGTTGCAACTTCTTTTTCGGGGTTCATCTTCGAGGACTCTAAGTTAAGCGTGCTTGTCCTAGAGCAATTCTAGGATGGTTGAACGAATGGGAAGTTGTTTTCGGATGCGCATGAGTGAGGATAAAATGCACATAAAAGACTAGTGTTGATCATTAGGGCTAGTCTAGAGATCCTAGAGAGTTACCAGGGGTGACAGTCGTCGGTTCCGCGGTGGTCGAGGTGTTATAAGTGGTATCAGAGCCGATCCTCGCGGTTATACGGGCGTGTGCGGGTTAGGGGCACGGACATGTGGAGCATGGCGCGTGTGGCCCATAGTGACACACAACATGACACATGCACCGGTACTAGACACACAAACGTGTGTCAAGAGGGACGTTCCTGGATTGAGATTAATCGACAAGGACGTCGATCTTCTAAGGGTGGGTGTATGTGAGATCCTGGTGTAGGGTTTAATAAGATTGATAGGATACTCATATCAACAAGTTGCAAATTCTTTTTTGGGACTCATCTTTAATTTATTCTAGATTAAGCATGTTTATCCTAGAGCAATTTAAGGATGGGTGTCTGACTGAAAAGTTATTCCTAGGTGTGTACGAGTAAGGATAAAATGGGCAAAAAATACTAGTATTGATCTGTAAGGCTAGTCTAGAGATTCTAGAGAGTTACCAGAGATGACAGCCGCTAGGACCGCGGTGGCCGAGATGTTACATGTTTACACTACGACTAATTTAAGGCCTCTCATGCATCCACCACTTTCTGTCGTCCATCACCCTAAGACGGCCTTTACCCACTTTTAGTCGTCCATCTTACGCTCTATCTATTAGTTTTCATTGGATGCAGCTTATCTCGTGAACTGCACAAAGGGATTTATTCTTTGTCATCATATGCAACTTATCTCGTGAATTATCCTGAATATTCTGTTGCGTGTAGTTCATTGGGATTCACATATTCCGTGCACTTTCCAATTTCCGAAGCCGACACGAAAAAAGCTAAGAATATGACCAGTCAATCAAATGTTACGAACATATCTAGATTGGTGTAAGGATTTTATGCTAGTTACAAATATTCACTTCTTCAATTGGTAAAATAAAAAATGTTGCTTAGTGAAATTTTAACAATTATTCATCGTTTCCATTACTAAATAATCGAGTTAATGAAAAAATAACTTGAACAATTCATATATCTATATATGTGTGTAGATTTTGTTGGAATTATGCCCTAGAGGCAATAATAAATATATTATTATTATAATTCTTGTTCATGATAAAGTTTATATTCCATGCTAGAATTGTATTAAGCGGAAACATTAATACTTGTGTGTTTTGTGAACAACACTGTGTCCCTAGTACGCCTCTATGGACTAGCTCATTGATCAATGATGGTTAAGGTTTCCTAACCATAGACATGAGTTGTCAATTGATAATGAGATCATATCATTGGGAGAATGATATGGTGGACAGACCCAAACTAAGCAAAGCTATTAGATCGTTTCATCGTGTTCGTCTTTGCGAAGATTTTCTCATGTCAAATATTGTATTCCTTAGACCATGAGATAATACAACTCCCTGGTATCGGAAGAAAGCTTTGAGGTCATTAAACGTCATCCTATGAGAGGGTGATCATAAAGGTGTCTCTCAGGTGATCGGAAAGTATCTGTTGGGTTGTATGTATCGAGATGGAATTTGTCCCTCCCAAGTCGGAGAGATATACTTCGGGCCCACTCGGTAATCGATATCAACACCGCTTGCAAGCATGTGGTTAAGGAGTTAATCACAAAGTGATATCGGATTACGGAACGAGTAAAGTACTTGCTGTGAACGAGATTGAACTAGGTATGACGATACCGACGATCGAATCTCGGGCAAGTAAAATATCGCGAGACGAAGGGAATATATATATATGGGATTGATTGAATCCTGGCATCGTGGTTCATCCGATATGATCATTGATGAATGTGTGGGAGTCAATATGGGTGCCCAGACCCCGCTGTTGATTATTGATAGAAGATCATGTCTGCATATTCTCGAACCCGCAGGGTCACACACTTAACGTGTCTCGACGCTAGGATAGATTGGATAATTGGTTTATGAGTTTTTGTTCGTAGTTTCGGATGGGATCCGGGATATCACGAGAGGTTCCAGAGAATAAGATTCATATAAGGCAGTGCAGTTTTTGGAGTTCGGAATTGTTCCGGGTTAATCGGTATTGTACCGGAAGCTTCTAGAACCTTCCGGAAGGGGACCAACGTGGCCCCACCTTCCGGGAGGGGGCATGGGCCTATGAGGGAGTGTCCTGGACGCATTGGGCCAGGGGCACAAGGCCCCATAGGGCCCAGCCGATCCTAGATAAGTTTAAACTCGTTTAAACTAGAGATAGGGTTTCTAGATAAGGGATAAGTTTAAACTCGTTTAAACTAGAGATAGGATTTCTGGATAAGGGAGAGTTTAAATCGTTTAAACTAGAGATAGGCTTGGAGGATGCGCAAGGGCTGGCCGCACCCCCCCTCTATATAGAGAGGGCTGGTGCGCCCCCTCCCCTAACACACCCTTCCTCCAAACCCTAGTAGCCCTGCTGCCTTCCTCTCTCCCTTCCGACTGTTTGCAGGTGAAGCCCTGCTGCAGAAATTCTCCACCATATACACCGCGCCGTCGTGTTGTAGATCCAATCCATCTCTCCACCCCACTTGCTGGTCCGAGGAAGGAGGAGACGTCGAGGTGCTGCACGTGTGCATCTCACGGAGGCACCGCCACTTGTGGTGCTAGACCGGATCGGATCGCGAGGAGAAGAAGCGAGTACGATTACATCACCCACGTTCCGACGAACGTTCCGCTGTGCGAATCTTCAAGGGTATGAAGATCTAATCCAATCTCTCTCGTTGTTTGCATCTCCTAGATTAGATCTTGGCTTTCCCTCTGTTCGCTTCCGTAGAAAATTTTGATTTACTATGCTGCGAAACCCTTCAGTGGTATCAGAGCTAGATCTATGCGTAGATGTGTTTCACGAGTAGAACGCAACATGGTTGTTGCGGGCGTTGATGTTTTCTGTTGCAAGCCTCTTGTTTGTGTTCTTCTTATGGCGCGGGATAGTGAGATTGAAGCGGTCCAGGCCAACCTTACGCGACGTCGTTCGCGAGACCGGCTCCGCACTTGACGTGTGGCTTGTACCACACATGCGGCTGGTGGATGTCAGTTTCTCTCACTATAGTTGTCATGGGATTAACACCGGAGTTTGGCAACCATAATATCACCGTTGTGGCTTTCCGTAGGTAAGAATCGTTCTTAGCATCTACTCCCATAAGCCACGTAAAACATGCAACAACAAAGTAGAGGCGTCTAACTTGTTTTTGCAGGGAGTGTTTTCTGTGATATGGTATGGCCCAAGATGTGATGTGTATATTGTATGCGATGATCATGTTTTGTAATGTTTCACGACTTGCATGTCGATGAGTACACAACCGGCAGGAGCAATATGGTTGTCTTTATAATTGTGTATGACCTGTGAGTCAACTTCTTATACGCCATGTAATAGCTTTACTTTATCGCTAAGTAGTTAGCAATAGTTGTAGTTGCTATTCGTGGTGGAGGCAATCATGGTGAAGTGATGGAGATCATGCCGGAACGCACAAGATGGAGATCATTGCGCGAAGATTGGCTATACCATGTCACATAAAGTTATATGCATGTGATGTTTATCCCTTTATGTATCTTATTATGCTTAGATCGCGACGGTAGCATTATAAGATGATTCCTCACTTAAAGATCAAGATAAAAACTGTGTTCTCCCCAAGTATGCACCGTTGCGAAAGTTCGTCGTGTCCAAGCATCACGTGATGATCGGGTGCTATAGACTCTACGCTCACATACAACGGGTGCAAGCCAGTTTTGCACACGCGAAAATACTTGGGTCTAACTTGACGAGCCTAGCATGTACAGACATGGCCTCGGAACACAAGAACCGAAAGGTTAAGCATGAGTCATATGAATGATATGATCGACACTTCGTTGTCCACCATCGAAACCACATCTCTTCTCGTGATGATCGGATTAGGTGTGGTGAATTTGGATCATGTTCACTAAACAACTTGAGGGATGTTGAATTTAGTGGGAGTTCATATAGTAATTTGATTAAAAGTTGAACTAGTTATCATGAACATAGTCTAATTTGTACTTGCAAATATTGTAGATCACATGGCTAACTCCAACTTCAACTTCAACGTTTTTGCTGAGAAAGAAAAGCTTAAAAACAATGGGTCTAACTTCACCAATTGGTTCCGCAATCTAAGAATCATTCTCTCTGGTGGTCAAAAGGACTATGTCCTTGGGAAAGCGTTAGGTGACCCCCCTGCTGCAACTGCGCCGGCTGATGAGAAAGCTGTCTATCAGTCGCGCAAAGATGATTATGGAGTGATTAAGAGCACCATGTTGTTTGCTATGGAACCGGAACTTCAAAATCGTTTTGAAAACTATCCCGGGCCCTTTGAGATTCTCGAAGAGTTGAAAACCATGTTTCAGACTCAGGCCCGTTCTGACAGATATGAGATCTCCGAGAAGTTCTTTAACTGCAAGATGGAGGAAGGGAGTTCCGTTAGTGAGCACGCCATTAAGATGTCGGGCTACACTCAACGCCTTGAGCAACTGGACTGCAAGATTCCAGAGGAGCTCAGAATTGACAGGGTTCTGCAATCACTCCCTCCCAGCTACAAAAGTTTTGTAGTGACTCATAATCAGATTGGTTCCACTGATACGATCACCGAGCTCTTCGCAAAGCTGAAGGCTGCGGAGGTGGACATCAAGAAGGATAATCATGTGTTGATGGTCAACAAGCCCTCCTTTAAGAAAGGTAAAGGTGCAAAGAAGCCCTTCAAGAAAGGCGGCGGCAAGCGCGTTGCCCCTACTGAGAAGAAGCTCAAGTCTGGTCCTAAGCCGGAAACTGAGTGCTTCTATTGCAAGGACAAGGGTCACTGGAAGCGCAACTGTCCGAAGTACTTAGCGGACAAGAAGGCTGGCACCATCAAAGGTATATTTGATATACATGTTATTAATGTTTTCCTTACTAGCCCTCGTTGTAGTGCCTAGGTATTTGATACTGGTTCAGTTGCTAATATTTGTAACTCGAAACAGGAGCTACGGAATAGACGACGGCTTGCGAGGGATGAGGTGACGATGCGCGTTGGCAACGGATCAAGAGTTGATGTGATGGCCGTCGGCACGCTCTCCTTAGTTTTACCTTCGGGATTAGTTTTAAACCTTAATAAGTGTTATTATGTGCCTGCGTTGAGCATGAACATTATTTCTGGATCTTGTTTATTGCAAGACGGTTATTCATTTAAATCGGAGAATAATGGTTGTTCTATTTATATGAGTAACATCTTTTATGGTCATGCACCTATTGTGAATGGTTTATTTCTTCTAAATCTCGAAAGGGATGAAACACACATCCATAACATTGAGGCTAAGAGATGCAAAGTAGATAGTGATAATACTACTTATTTGTGACACTGTCATCTAGGTCATATTGGTGTAAAGCGCATGAAGAAACTCCATTCTGATGGACTTTTGGAGTCTCTTGATTTTGAATCATTTGACACATGCGAACCATGCCTCATGGGCAAGATGATCAAAACCCCGTTCTCCGGAATGATGGAGCGAGCAACGGACTTGTTGGAAATCATACATACCGATGTATGTGGACCGATGAGTGTTTCGACGCGCGGTGGATATCGCTATTTTCTCACTTTTACCGATGACTTAAGTAGATATGGGTATATCTATTTAATGAAACATAAATCTGAAACGTTTGAAAAGTTTAAAGAATTTCAGAATGAAGTGGAGAACCATTGTAACAGAAAGATTAAGTTTCTACGATCCGATCGTGGGGGCGAATATTTGAGTTATGATTTTCTCACGCATCTCAAAGAAAGTGGAATCGTTTCACAACTCACGCCACCCGGAACACCACAGCGCAATGGTGTGTCTGAACGCCGGAATCGAACCCTATTAGATATGGTCCGATCGATGATGTCTCTTACTGATTTGCCGTTATCATTTTGGGGTTATGCATTAGAAACCGCTGCATTCACTTTAAATAGGGCTCCATCTAAATCCGTTGAGACGACACCGTATGAACTGTGGTTTGGTGCTAAACCTAAGTTGTCCTTTCTTAAAGTTTGGGGATGCGAAGCTTACGTCAAGAAGTTGATGCCGGACAAGCTCGAACCCAAAGCGGAGAAATGCGTCTTCATAGGATACCCTAAGGAAACTATTGGGTATACCTTCTATCACAGAACCGAAGGCAAAGTGTTTGTCGCAAAGAACGGTTCCTTTCTTGAGAAGGAGTTTCTCTCGAAAGAAGTGAGTGGGAGGAAAGTAGAGCTAGACGAGGTTATTGAACCTTCTCTTGAATTGGAGAGTAGCGCAGCACCTGAAATTGTTCCAGTGCCGCCTGCACCAACAATAGAGGAAGCTAATGACAAGGATCATGAAGCTTCGGACGATGCTGCTACTGACCGTCGCAGGTCGACAAGGTCGCGTGCCCCTCCTGAGTGGTACGGCAACCCTGTCTTGACTGTCTTGTTAGTAGAAGACAGTGAACCTACGAACTATGAGGAAGCGATGATGAGCCCAGACTCTGAGAAATGGCTAGAAGCCATGAAATCCGAATTGGGATCCATGAGCGAAAACCAAGTATGGACTTTGGTGGACCCTCCTAGCGACCGAAAGGCCGTTGAGTGCAAATGGATCTTCAAGAAGAAAACGGACGCGGATGGTAATGTTACCGTCTATAAAGCACGGCTTGTCGCGAAAGGTTTTCGACAAGTTCAAGGTGTTGACTACGATGAGACTTTCTCTCCCGTAGCGATGTTTAAGTCTATTCGGATTTTATTAGCAATTGCTGCGTTTCATGATTATGAAATATGGCAGATGGATGTCAAGACTGCGTTCCTTAATGGCAACATTGATGAAGAGTTGTATATGATGCAACCCGAAGGTTTTGTCGATCCTAAGGATGCTGATAAAGTATGCAAATTTCAGCGTTCCATTTATGGACTGAAGCAAGCATCTCGGAGTTGGAACCTTCATTTTGATCAAGTGATCAAGAGCTTTGGATTTGTTCCAAATTGCTACGAAGCTTGCATCTACAAGAAAGTGAGTGGGAGCTCGGTGACGTTTCTGGTACTATATGTGGATGACATATTGATTATTGGAAATGACATCAACATGCTTAACGATGTGAAGAGTTATTTGAACAAGTGTTTTTCAATGAAAGACCTAGGTGAAGCTGCTTATATATTGGACATCAAAATCTATAGAGATAGACAAAGACGCCTGATAGCTTTAAGCCAGCGTACATACCTAGACAAAGTTCTGAAAAGGTTCAGAATGGATAAGGCATTGAAAGGTTCAGTGCCTATGTTGTCAGGTAAGATATTGAGCAAGGCTCAGTGTCCAGCTACGGTAAATGATAGGGAAGCTATGAGCAAAGTGCCTTATGCCTCGGCCATAGGTTCCATCATGTATGCCATGCTGTGTACTAGACCGGATGTGTCCAATGCTCTTAGTTTGACGAGCAGATATCAAAGTGATCCAGGAGTGGAACACTGGACAGCCGTAAAGAACATCCTAAGATACCTAAATAGGACTAAAGAAATGTTCTTAGTCTATGGGGGTGATGAACAGCTCGTCGTAAAAGGTTACGTCGATGCTAGTTTCGACACCGACAAGGATGATTCTAAATCTCAGACAGGATACGTGTATATTTTGAATGGAGGAGCTGTGAGCTAGAGAAGCTGCAAGCAAAGCGTGATCGCGGGATCTACAGTAGAAGCGGAATACATGGCTGCTGCAGAAGCGTCAAGTGAAGGAGTTTGGATCAGAAACTTCATCACCGAGCTTGGCGTGGTTCCAAGTGCATTGGACCCACTGGAGATATTGTGTGACAACACTGGCGCCATAGCACTCGCTAAGGAACCAAGATATCATCCAAAGACCAAGCATATCAACCGCAAGTTTCATATAATCCGAGATTATATAGCAGATGGAGATCTGAAGATCAGCAAAGTACATACAGATCTGAATGTCGCAGATCCATTGACTAAACCTCTTCCACGTGTAAAACATGATCAGCACCTCAGTGCCATGGGTGTAAGATTGTTGCCAAATGTAAACTAGATTATTGACTCTAGTGCAAGTGGGAGACTGTTGGAATTATGCCCTAGAGGCAATAATAAAGATGTTATTATTATAATTCTTGTTCATGATAAAGTTTATATTCCATGCTAGAATTGTATTAAGCGGAAACATTAATACTTGTGTGGTTTGTGAACAACACCGTGTCCCTAGTACGCCTCTATGGACTAGCTCATTGATCAATGATGGTTAAGGTTTCCTAACCATAGACATGAGTTGTCAATTGATAATGAGATCATATCATTGGGAGAATGATATGGTGGACAGACCCAAACTAAGCAAAGCTATTAGATCGTTTCATCGTGTTCGTCTTTGCGAAGCTTTTCTCATGTCAAATATTGTATTTCTTAGACCATGAGATAATACAACTCCCTGGTATCGGAAGAAAGCTTTGAGGTCATCAAACGTCATCCTATGAGAGGGTGATCATAAAGGTGTCTCTCAGGTGATCGGAAAGTATCTGTTGGGTTGTATGTATCGAGATGGAATTTGTCCCTCCCAAGTCGGAGAGATATACTTCGGGTCCACTCGGTAATCGATATCAACACCGCTTGCAAGCATGTGGTTAAGGAGTTAATCACAAAGTGATATCGGATTACGGAACGAGTAAAGTACTTGCTGTGAACGAGATTGAACTAGGTATGACGATACCGACGATCGAATCTCGGGCAAGTAAAATATCGCGAGACGAAGGGAATATATATATATATGGGATTGATTGAATCCTGGCATCGTGGTTCATCCGATATGATCATCGATGAATGTGTGGGAGTCAATATGGGTGCCCAGACCCCGCTGTTGATTATTGATAGAAGATCATGTCTGCATATTCTCGAACCCGCAGGGTCACACACTTAACGTGTCTCGACGCTAGGATAGATTGGATAATTGGTTTATGAGTTTTTGTTCGGAGTCTCGGATGGGATCCGGGATATCACGAGAGGTTCCGGAATGGTCCGGAGAATAAGATTCATATAAGGCAGTGCAGTTTTTGGAGTTCAGAATTGTTCCGGGTTAATCGGTATTGTACCGGAAGCTTCTAGAACCTTCCGGAAGGGGACCAACGTGGCCCCACCTTCCGGGAGGGGGCATGGGCCTATGAGGGAGTGTCCTGGCCGCATTGGGCCAGGGGCACAAGGCCCCATAGGGCCCAGCCGATCCTAGATAAGTTTAAACTCGTTTAAACTAGAGATAGGGTTTCTAGATAAGGGATAAGTTTAAACTCGTTTAAACTAGAGATAGGATTTCTGGATAAGGGAGAGTTTAAATCGTTTAAACTAGAGATAGGCTTGGAGGATGGGCAAGGGCTGGCCGCACCCCCCCTCTATATATAGAGGGCTGGTGCGCCCCCTCCCCTAACACACCCTTCCTCCAAACCCTAGTAGCCCTGCTGCCTTCCTCTCTCCCTCCCGACTGTTTGCAGGCGAAGCCCTGCTGCAGAAATTCTCCACCATATACACCGCGCCGTCGTGTTGTAGATCCAATCCATCTCTCCACCCCACTTGCTGGTCCGAGGAAGGAGGAGACGTCGAGGTGTTGCACGTGTGCATCTCACGGAGGCACCGCCACTTGTGGTGCTAGATCGGATCGGATCGCGAGGAGGAGAAGCGAGTACGACTATATCACCCACGTTCCGACGAACGTTCCGCTGTGCGAATCTTCAAGGGTATGAAGATCTAATCCAATCTCTCTCGTTGTTTGCATCTCCTAGATTAGATCTTGGCTTTCCCTCTGTTCGCTTCCGTAGAAAATTTTGATTTACTATGCTGCGAAACCCTTCAGATTTTCCCTATTCTATCATCAAAATTAATGGGTGAAACAACGCTCGTCATCATAGTCTAGATTTTAGTATGGAGGGATGTGAATGGTACTCCTTGATGTGATTATTAGAGTGAATATAATGTTATAACCAAATTTGTCCCATGATTGAAATGAGCAAGTTGTACCAACTATGGCCCTCAAGAATCCACTGAGGTTTGCACTTGTGAACATGTGTAATAACCAACAATGGTTGTTACCTCTTAACAAGCATGATGTAGATTAGTATTCTGTTCGCTATGCAAATCATGCTTATATTGGGTATCAACTCTATCTTTCTAAGCACTTGTATGACCATTGTGATTGTGATTGTAGTTTCTCCACGATGGCTCCATAAATACGAGCGTCCAAACTTCATACAATACAAGGAAAATAGTCCCTAGGGATAACCACTTATTCCCCGTTCACGGGCGATATTAAAATCAATAGATAAACATTTGTACATATGCATCCAACAATGCCATGTTACAAAAGGTGTCTTGCAGCAAACATCAACCATACCAACCACTAGTACACCTAGTGTAAAGTAGAACATAGAACGAATGAAGTGGTCCATAGGCTTTGTTAGGCCATTGTCACCCCTGTAGCAAGGACGATGCTTCTGCCTCCACAATCGGTGTTATGCATTAATCGATTCGACGGGCTAAAAATTCTAGCTGCTTGAGTTATGGAAAATGTGTTAGATATGTACATAGTCTCAACTTTTATGACGGTTGAAACGCCAATTTTGTTAAAGGAGAGTTACTTGGATGCCGGTAGTGTCAACCATATGGTATTTTTTTTAAACAAGATAAAAGATTCGCCATCTTCATTGATTAAGGAGAAAGTTTTAGAGAAGTTTTACAATCCATGTCTTGGCAAAAGCCAAGACCAACATAAACCATACGGTACTTGGATCAAAGATCAACGCGAGTGAGATTTCGCATGTAAGCCGGAAACAAATCGTGTGTCCCTTCTTTCGGTGTTAGTAATTTCTCACAATTAATCCCAAAGCACTAAAGCCGAACCCTACCCAAACTATTATGGTGAGTTATCTAGACTTTTGCTATGCCATTGTCACCCTTGCACCTCGTTGACGCTTGTGCCTCGATTTTCGTAATAGGTCATGATGGAGTTAATCGACTCGACGAGCTAAAAATCACAGTCGGTTGAGTAATGAAAAATGCGTTAGATGTGTATCGTAATTCTCAACTTTGATGGCAGATGAAAGAAAGGTCGGTTTCGTCAAGGGAGAGTGACTCGGAAACCGCTAGTGTCAACCATATGATATGGTACTTTGATCGAAGATCAAGGTACTAAGTGAAATCTTGCACGGAAGGTACTAGCTAATATGATCAGCATATAAGCATGGTCTCGATCAGCTGTCGAGAAGCCTAGATAAAATAATCAGCACAAGTCAACGGAAAGAATCAAGTGACGAGCCAAGAGATGTTTAGAAATAGTACTAGCGAGAATGACTTCCAAACTCACGCTTCCCATCTTCCACGAGACCGCGATGGTTCATCTTGTCTTATTTCTAACGGAGCCACGATGAACCGACATGCCCAGCAGCATTTCCAGCTCGCCGCCAGGTAGGGCCCCTGAACGACATTTGATTTTTCTTCCGCCTGCCGCGATACCGGGCTGGAGCGCTGCCACGTGACCCGCGGCATAGTCAGTGGCCAAAACATGGACCGCGATTGGACGGCATGACGTGGGCGTGCGCGGGTCGAGCAGGACACGGTCCGTGCGGCAGGGGAGCACGTAGGCCAAAACGTGCGGCTTTTCCGACGACGGGCTCAGATCAGATCCGATCGGACCCGATCCGGGCGTTCGACTCACTCTACCCGGTGAGGCTACCACCCGTACGTGCCCGGCTGCAAAAAAAACTTCTGTTCTCTGACTGAGATGGAAACGTGTGGGTCAGGCGATGTGCTCCTCGTGTTGCTGTAAACTGCTGCCAGTCAGAGATTCCTACTGTTACTTGCTAGTATGGGTGTATGTAGCGTAGGCCCCCTCGGTTAATGCAGAACGTCGGCGCAAGCGCAACCCCGGAGACACGATCACATGAGAAACACGTTAGATGATCGCCAAGCCAATTGCACCGGTTCACAACACTGTTTTCCTTGTAATCAATCATGATACAGTATTTTTTTTTTTCAAAAAAGATTATACCCGATGTTTGGTTTCTCTAAAACTTGTGGTACATATCTTACCCTATCGAATTTCTTTTAAGTGATCCTCCATTTCCTCTCTCCAAAAATTCATTTTGTCCCAAAGACCCCTTGAGCTTCTTTTTAGCAATCCTCCGTTTCTTTCAGCTGCTGCAAGGTGTTGGTTTTGTAACGTCTTTTCAACGAGAGCAACAAAAGTCAAGATGTGCTCTCGGGGTGGCTTGCTTTTACCGGTACAAGTCACTTGATCTACACTCAATTCAGTTTAGGAGTTGACACCTTCAGATGCATTATTTCATGCATCATGAACCATGAAAATTCTCCACACAGTAAGCACCTTGTGCAATATTCAACAATTCGCAAGATTTATTTGCATAAAATATCCACTAAAAACACGTTTACGATGTACCGCAGAAACAACAATGTTGATACTCCTATCCTATCTGACAACACAAGACGTATTAGGCTGGTTTTATGTGACTTTGATCCACGAGACATGGCAACACAAGACGTATTAGGCGGGTCTTATGTGACTTTGATCCACGAGACATGGCACTGGAATCCTGGTCTCAAATAATCTTTTGCGGAGACTCTCCCCTGCCTTCCTGGCGCTATATAAGCTTCGGAGGCAGAAAGTCGAGGACAGGCTTTTGATCCATGGTGTCTTTTCCGGACAAAAAGGTGTTACATACTCCTATGAGCTGCGGGCAGCTAGTGAGCCTCGTGGACTAAAGTTCCTTGGGCAACCGGAGGATCCCGTGCAATTTCTAAAAAAACTTTCCTAGTTGAGAATCTTCCAGGCTACAGACATCAGCACAGGAAACTTGAAGGAAATATTTGCCTTCCAAACCATTGCGTGTAGAGCATGACAGTACGATTTAAACCGGTATAGCTGGAATCATAAAGAACGTGATAGATATTAAATTTACATTAAATCATTGACTGAGTTACATGGAAAGATAAAGTTTAGTTGCGTTGCTCGGGGACAAATAAGACGGTGACATTGCACAAGGTTTTCACATAGCGGCAGGATCGAGGCCAGCTTCCTGACGTTCCTCATGAGCTCAGGGACCAACAACGGGCATCCAGACTACAACTCTTCTGTTTGCACGCGCGTCGGTACTCTGTGGAACTACCCAGTAGTTTAGCTATTGCTGCGGCTGCTGCTGTTGCTGCTGGTGGTGTGGCTCATGCTGTGGAGTGGTGGGGGAGTCTGGAGCGATGGTGAATTGAAGGGCACGGCCCTGGGCTGATTGCAGGATGAACGCTACCTCTGCTGCAGCAACTGCGGACGCTTCCTGTTGATAATGAAAAGGCACCAAAAGGTCAGGTGTGCTTCTGAATGGTTCTAATGTCACGGCATATAATTCATATTTTGTTTCAAAACAAAAGATTCGCATGACATACCTCTCTTTGTCTCCGGCGATGCAAAATGCTAAAGATCCAGGCCATGATGTAGCACGGCAGAAGAAATCCAGCAGCCCGAAGAAGAAAAAGCTGAAAAACATCGAATGAGTATTCTCACAGTGAGATTGAAGTATCTCATCTGAATCATTAATATCAATAGAAACAAATAAAAAACACGACTCACCGAGAACATGGTAGAAGCATCATCATCTCCTTCATTATCTGAGAGGGACAATGCATGCCTCAGAAGCAACAGGGCCATTAGCTGCAGAAGATGTAACAGAGTTTCAGACCTTTTATCTTGAGAATACCAAATATTATACTGGATATTTCGTTAAAATGGAAGAAGAGTCAAGGAATCAGGCTGGAATAGAAAGATAAGCTGGCTTCCGTATTTGTGAACTAACTAAAAGCATAGTTCGCCCATCCGTAAATAAAACTGCAGCATATCTAAAACCAATCTTTCAATTCAGAAACAGAACAGCAGGAAGTGATGCGGGCTGCACAATAAGAAACCTAGAAACTTACAATGAGTGCAGCAGAACGGACGAATGCAGCACTATTAGCATCATTACCACCATACTCGTCGTACTCTGCTTCAAGAAGACGGCGCTGTGCAGCTGCTACAGCAAGAATTCTTGGGTCACGCAAATCCAGAGGAGTCCCAGTAACGGTCCAATCACCGCTGCAAATCGATAATCTTTACTTAGATATGTTCTAGTTTCTAACGCATTAAACATATGGCAATGAAATGGCGAACATGTCAGTTGAACAAAAATAAGTACAGTACCAAGAAACAAACTTGCCTTATATCTATGGTGGTCTCATCTGGTTGAACACGAGGTGGCGCTGTGTACCCAGGCTTATATTGCTGCAATGTACCGTCAAAGCATCAATTTTATGAACACTAATAAAACTTCAAAGGCACATAAAATCTACAGACTGGAAGAACCAATGAGTATTCTACAGCAACATAACTATATTTGGAACATTTGAATCGATGGACAAGTAAAAGACTTTGTATTTCATATTATCAACATTGTAATTACAGGCAGATTTAGGAAAGAGAGGTCAGGAATTCACACCACACAATTCTAATAAGACACTGCAAAGAGGTATACTCTACAAGAGAAGAATCTGCAAAAAGAAGATGAAGAAAATAGATACTAACCTCATGGCAAATTTCACACATAATATCTCCTTTCTCATTGCACCAGCGTTGCACACATGCTCTATGAGCATACTGTACATGAAAAAAAAAACATCAGCTCTAAGTACAACACGATTTAGTAGATAATATCAACTGCCTTGCTCAAGCGATAGATAAGGATAACTCATGCGATTACAGAATTAGAATATATAGCTCACGGGACGTTTTACTTAATGTGCAACTGGACAACATGATGACACAATTAATTTAGCAGGAGTAAACCGACCACATTGAAGTAGCATAAACATAATGGTGCAGGATCCACGGTTCTGATGTCCATGGTCATTACATCACATCTAAAGATAAAATTTTCTAAGTAACTACAAATTAGATGAGTCCCACAAATGAGTTGATATAATTTTTAAATAAACTGGACTGGATATATCAAGTTAACATAGTAGTGATGCAACCATGTTAAATATAAGACCTGTGGATGCACAACATTTCTCTCACAAATTTCTCTTAGCAATGCAGAAAAGTAACTAAACTCCCTCATAAAATGTAAAACATACTACTGAACAATTCGATGCTGAAATGAGTGAATAATCTGAAAGTTTCCAAGCACCAACTGAGAGCGAAATGCCAAAGAGTAACATCAGTAATTCAGTATACAGAGATAGGTTATACATAAGATGATATGATTAGCCTTGAATGCCCCAACTAGTGTACTAACTCAACTGATATAATTTCACTTTTTTCTGACGATCTTAACTTTTGTTGACTGAGTGGATCAAAATGGGATCAGCTGTTCTAGTAAAACCTTTGCAGCATGAATAACTCAAATAATTGAAGTGAAACCATAATGGTTTATTCTTGGTGTACATTGCATAAATGTTGATTTGCATGACATAGTACAAGACATAAAACTATCATATCCATTGTAGCATGCTGCTATCAAATTTAGTAGGGCCAAGCTAATATCTAACATAATAGTGGCGATCAAACTCTTTCCTAAGCCTTTATTTGTATATTTTCCTTTACACCGGCATAGCTTGTCCCTTGATGTTGAAAAGTGGAATTTTCAAACTGTTTCTTTGAAGTTCAGGTAGCAACTTCACTTGTGACAGTGTTCAAAATAAGAGACACCCTACATATGGCAGCTGTCATAAGAGATCAAAAAAAGTTGTTGTCTATTTTATTGTTTGTTGGAAAGTAGATGAGAGACGGCCATATTGACAATGGCATCAACACCCGAAAATACAAACATGCGCATGATTAGAGTTAGAGAAACATAGCCATGGATCAATTGATCATGATTATAGGATGAGTCAAAAAATTCATACAGTGCATGTTTCCAGCCAGTGTAATCTAAAGGCAGATGCTATCCTTCCAGTAAACTATTGTTGCCTACTCACTCAAAACATCCGCACATGATACCATCCCAAATATACGCAACGAAGGGCTTAGTCAGTGCCTACTCACTCCGAGCATATAAGTGAGCCCATAATATGCTTCTAAGATGCCAAGTCAGTTATGTGGACAATATAATCTAACTTGATTAAAGTGATAAACATCAGATGGCTGGTTCATCTTTAGTAAAGAGACGCCACAGATTAATGGAAATAAAGACATGCCGGAGTGAAAATGAAAATTAAGGACTGCAACTACATTTGCACTGCCCAAACAACAAAATGCCTTGCAGTAATTTTTAGAAGCATGAGAACAATATATGCAAGCTTTTGAAATAATAAGATCGAAAGAGGAGTTGCACCTTCAGGCTGCCGTTGCAAGTACACGGCTTCTCAAGATTCTTGATGCTGTCCTCCTCCTGGCATATGCGGCACTCTGCAGCCTGGATGAGTGGCTCATCCTCACCAGCATCCTCCTCAGCCAAATCAACAACCGTAGAGACAGCCACTGACGCAGCAGTCACAGCCTCAGATGGCTTGTCAGAAACGCCATCGTCCTTGGCGTTTGCCAACCCGTCCACGTTCACAACCACATGGTCGCCCATCCAAAATACCCCTTGAGAGATGAAACTCCTGGAGCAAATGAACACAAGAATGATAAAAGGATCAGATACTTGCAGGGTAGCAGTTGCAGGCGACAGTAAAAGCATGGAAGTGAAGGAACACATCCTGGTGACAAATATAGGGTAGACCAGAGGCGTGGTGGCAGTGCCTAAAAATGGAGATAGCTATAAGTGAATGGTACAGAAATTCCCCCACTGGAGAATGAATCGATTTACTGGAAATGAGGCTACTAGAGTCCACCCCCCCTGAACCCTATCACCAGCCGTCGCCTATGCTGCAGCAATCTCACCCAAGTCTGTCTACCACATGGACGCCCAGTCTACCAAGTCCCCGCACGTCGCATGATTCGATGCTGTTGTGGAGCAAACGCGCAGCAATCAGATTACCGGCGGACCACACGGAAGGAAGGCGAAGGCGAAGGCGCGAACGAAGCGGAGCACTCGCCGGAAGAAGGGGACAATCGCAGCGGATGGCTCGTCCGGCAGCAGGAAGGGGGCGGCGCCCCCACAGAATCGCTCCGCGGACACAGGCTCCTACCAACCCTACCTGGCTCACAACCACCGCAACCAAATCAACCCCGCCGGAGCAGCGAGGGGGGTAGAGTGAGTCCGTCTCCTAGGCACCGAATCGTAACCGGCGGCTGGTGCGGCGGCGGATTTCGCAACGAAGCTAGAGAAAAGGGGAAAAGGGATCGGAGGAGAAGGGGACGCACCTTGCTGGCGGCGGCGGTCAACGAAGGCTCTTCTCCTCTCTCTCTTCTTCCGGTCGGCGAAGTCTACCAAAAATCACTCTCCTTCTCCTCCTCCTCTTGATCTCCAATTCGTTGGCTTCGGTCTGGTCGTCTAAATCAACGCGCGATTTTTTTTTCTTCTTTCCTTGGGGTTTGCTCGCTCGTGTCGAAGAGGAAAGAGTCAAGGAAGGGAAGCAGCTGGTGGTAAAGTAAACTAAAAAAATGAAAATGAAATAGGAAACGATGGGCCGACGCGGTGGTCGAGGATGGGACGCGCTCGCAACGGTCAGACGTGGGCCCGCTACGCCGGCACGTCGCCGTCTGGGCGACATAGGTAGAGGTGGGGGTACGTGCGATGGTGATCCGACGGCCGGGCGCTCGCTCGCTGCGGGTCCTCCTCGACGGCGACCGCGCCTGCTCTCGTCAGTGTTGACGGCGGCAGACACGGCTGGTTTTCTATTCCCTGTGCGTTTGCGTATGCGCTGGGGTATAGCCGGTAGCCGCCGGGGACCTGGCCTCTTTGCCTGCCTGCCTGCCGTTGGAGATTGGGCCAAAGCCGTGTGTTGCTAACGCGGGCAGACGGACACGGCTACGTGTAGGAGTACATCATTCTTTCGGAGTCATACGTGATCGCGCATGTCATATATCCATGTCACACGGTCACGGTGAATGAGCGTAAACAACGCACCCAATTCCCAAAGCTGTGGATTAGTCTACTGCCGGCATTGCGAGCTGGCCGGAAGACTACCGTGGCTCCGCGAAGCCGCGTGTCCGTACTGCGGAAACCGCGGGACGTGCACAGAACCTGCAACTGTCCGCCTCCTTGTTTTTTTTTCTGCGAATTTCATGTCACTGCGGGGCCCTAGCTGCTCAGTACAAGCACCGAAGCTCAAACTCGAGGATTGGCCTGACCGGGTAACACGCTTTTTTTCTTCTTCTTTTGGACAAATAAAACCCATAGGACCATTCTCTAGGTGGGGCCGGCCAGCCCACGGCGCCGCGCCGCTACCCCTTCCCACCTGTTTTCACTAAATGGACATCCATGGCCAGCGGACTAATATCACACACGCACGGACTGCTCGCTATCGCCGTCACGCGCACGCTGCATTGGGATGCTCTCATTCCCCTCGATGGAGGCAGGCGCCATGCCTCGTCGCTGCCTTCCCCCGCTCGCCCCTTCCTTCCCCTCGCATTCCAAGCTGCATGGCCAGCATCGCGTCGCCCCAGATCCTCACCCATCAGCCCACTTCCCCCCATCGGTGGCGATATCACATCCAGACCCTTGCCCTACGGAGCAAGGAGGCCAGGAGTCCATGGATTTGGGGCAGGATCCAGCGGGTAGGATCTCTGTGGGGCAGGATCTAGTGGCTTCGTCCAAGAAGGGGAAGAAGGTAAATTGCCCTCTCCCTCCTGCTTAAATTCAATCATATAGTGTGCAATGTATACTATAGCGTTAAAGTGTAAAATTTGTTTGGGTTGTGTTGTTTGTTTGACTCGATTTGTATAGGTTTAGAACATCTCAAAACGTGGATGCGTGTATCGCAAACCGTTTTTCTTGCCAAAAACGACAGCTTTGGGTACGCGTATGCGGTATCTGTTCCGCGCCGCCATTTTTTGGCCCACAAAATAGAACCGTTAATTCACCCCAGAAATATATTTGCAGATAAAATTAAGCAATACGTGCAGATTTAGATCATCAAATTGATCAATGATATAGAATTACAAATCAACAATATTCCATAGTTTACAACAACATTCAAAAAATGAAGAAATCAAGAGCACAAATGAATGAGAGTTTTGTATAGAATACAAATGGATACAAAAAAAACTCAATGGAAACTCCTCCCAAGAAATGAACAACGGTGGCCAATAAGATCTTCACGAAGATTGGCATGCTGAGTTCTGTTTTCAATCTGTCGGTAGGTTTTAAAGAATGCTTCTATCTTGTCAGGGTTTCTTCTAGGCTTGACACGGCAACCAACATTGTCATACTCCAAGGGCAACCTCTTGTCCCTCTCATCCTTAGCAATCATGTTGTGAAGAATGACACATGTTGTCATGATGTTGTTCAGATGTTTCTTTTGTCAGTATCGAACAGGCCCTCGGACAATTGCAAACCTAGATTGAAGCACACCAAAAGCTCTCTCAATGTCTTTGCGGGCTGCTTCTTGAAAAGTAGAAAAATGAGCTTCTTGGGGTTTTGGGGTTTACTTATTGTTTTTATAAATGTTGTCCATTGCGGATAAATGTCATCTCTGAGATAATACCCCATGGTGTACTCACGGCCATTAATCTTGTAGTTGCAGGTCGATTGTTCTCTATTTGCTAGCTTCGAAAACAAATGTGATCTCTGCTTGATATCATTCAGAGAATCAGGTAGACCAAAGAAGCAATGTCATATCCACAAGTCCTGCGAGGCCACAGCTTCGAGCACGATTGTTGCATCTAGGTGATGGCCAATATACTGTCCATGACATGCTTTTGGGCAGTTCTTCCACCTTCAATGCATACAATCGAGGTTTCCGAGCATCCCCAATCAACCTCTTTTCTCATTCTCTGCCATGAGCCTCTCCGTGTCCTCCTCGTTTGGTGCTCGCAGGTATGTTGGACCGAAAACCTTGATTAATGTCTTCGTGAATTTACACACGCATTTCATGGTCATATCTTCGCCAATAAGAAGATATTTGTTAGTGTAGTCAGCTGACACTCCATAGGCGATCACCCTCATTGCGGCAGAGATCTTCTGGTACGAACTGAAACCAAGCAACCCAGATTCTACGTTACGTGAAGTACCGGTAGTTGGCCTCGCAAGTTTTCACAATCTTCTCGAACAGGGGCCATCTCATCCAGTACCGACTGCGAAACAGACGAGTAGGGTAGATGGGGGTCTCGACAAAATAATCTCGTATGAGCATCTCGTGCCCTAGAACGCGGTTGCGTGGGATGCACAATCGCCCGACAGTTGACCCCCTCCTCCTCTTTCGGGTATTCTCCCCCGCCTCCAGTTCGTCGACGTCAGCCAGCAGAAGGAGATCCTCCGTGTCATCATCGTCGAGGTCTTCCCAGTCGGACTCGTCCGACAAGTCCTCCATTAAAAACCGAATGGAAGAACTCGTCCCAGAACACCAGGACTCACTCCACGATGAACTCATCTACAAAATCGCCGTCGCATGGATCCTAAATCTAGGAAATTTCGAATTTGTAGATAAAACGCTATAGGAGAAAGAGGTTTTACCGGATCGGACGGCGGCGTCGGACGGGCGCCGTTGCAGATCCGGCGCATGGGCGGTTGATTGGCAGGGGGTCGGATAGGCGGCGCAACAATTCTTCCATAGGTCGAGCGGCGATGGCGTTCACGGTGGCACCGTGTTGGGGTAGCGCGTCAAGGTGGCGGACGACACGACGCGCACTCCAGAGCGATGACGTCCCCCATCGTGTGGCAGCGCACGATGGTGCCGACGCGCAGTGGCCGGGAACGGGAGAATTCGTACGGTGCGGTGGCAGTGGGGAAAGCGGTGCAGAAAGATTATAGACGGGAGCCGTGAATCTTTAGCGCGCCTCCATGTAGGGGTTCCGCATATGAAAACAACAATTTTTACCCTACGCCCCTGAACCCCTGATGTTGCCAGGACCTATCTATTAGTAATGCAGTAACGGGAGGAGCTTTTCGCGAACTTACCCTTGAAGACCGAAAAGCGTTGTCAACGCTCAGGAGAGCGTGGTTGATGTAGACGAGCTGAAGCCGACCTCAAGGTCGTGATGAAGTCCTTGCGCTCCTGTGGCTCCAACAACTTGAGTGCCTCAAGTGTGACACCTCGCAGGGAGTTACACACGCCCGGTGCCTGACGATGACTCCCGCTTCCCCGATCCAGCAGCAGTTGCGGAAATAGAGCTCCTGGATCCGAATCCCGCAGCGCGACGGCGCTCTGCGGTGAAGATGTCTCTCGTTCGCGTAGTCCGAACTTGGGACCACGGTCACGAGAGAGAGAGACAGAGAGAGAGAGAGAGATAGAGAGAGAGAGAGAATATCAATTGGAGGTCTCCCCAAAAGTGAGAAGACCTTTATTGAATATTGTGTGTATTTATCTCGCCAAATACCCCCACTTTATATAGGGGGGGAGGTACTACCTCCCTCAAAGTTCTGGGGTGGGACTAAAGGAGAGGAGAGGGCGAGGGGTGGCGCCGCCGGCCACCCCCATGGGCCCCGCGTGGAGGGGGTGGCCCACTAGGGCGCCGGCCACCCCCTCTGGCCCTTCTCCCTCTTACCTTTCCCTAATGGCCCCTCTTCCCTCTGGAATTGGCCCATTAAGCCTTTTGACCTTGAAATTGATTTTCTATTTTATTAAATAATTATGAATAAATGATTAAATCAATATTTAACATTCATTCATATATTATTCAATCTCCATGGCTATGTAACACCTTCCACCTCCACTCCAGACATCCTCCGGACTTACTGAAACCCTTCCGGTTTTCTCTCTACTATTCTTCGGTGATTCTTCCGATCCTATAAACACTCTCTAAGCATCATCAAACCCTTAAGCGTGATACCCTACGGTTTGGGAACACTCCAGACATGGTCGGGACACTCCCGGACCAATGATCGACATAGGGACCTAGATGGCCATGTGACCCGTGTGCGTTCCACGAAGATCTTTCAACGTTTGAATGGGGACGGTCGTGTCTTATTCCCTTTGTCTCTCGATACTTGCATTGCCCGAGATCTGATCAATGACATCACCATGTCGTGTTCAATCTCGTTACTGAACAATGCTACTTGACTTGTTTCGACAAGTAATATCCCTATGATCAAATCACACGTTGCGTAGCTATTGGATATAACTTCTCCGAGTGGGCCCTTGAGTATCTTTTCGTCACGTGGATGGACAAATCCCGCTCTTGACATAGATTACCTCTACGGTTTCCTCTGAGTACCTGAACACACCTTTATAACCACTGTATTACCAAGTGGCGCTTGATGCTATCTAAGCACTCTCGGGAGACAGTGATTGATATAGCCTCACGGTCTAAGGAATAGTCTACGAGGATCCATTTCTAATCATCGTAACTTGAACTTTGTGACATGATCGGGTCACGATGTTTAGGTTGGGTATTGGTTCATCATCTCATTCTCAGAATGAGTTGACTCCATTTCCAACTGGCATAAATGCCACATGATCAGGAAACTTGATCATCTGTTGACCAATGAACTAGTGACTAGAGTTTCACTAGGAACCCCTGGTTATTTATATATCACACATGTATTGATGTTTCCACTCGGTATAGTTATAGCATGATATAAAACTTAATCATAAACTTTATGAAATATGATAATAGTCCTTATTACTATTTGTCTCTAGGGCATATTTCCAACAGTCTCCCACTTGCACTAGAGTACAAATAAACTAGCTGCATTTGTTCTTAATCATTGGCACCATATCTGGTACCCTGAACATGCTTGCTCATGGAAGAGGTTGAGTCTTGGGCCTATACTTTACAGTCCAAAATCCTTTGCAACTTACTAATGTCACCTTGATTGACATTAATACATTATCATCACATGATAACATCTGTGTATATGCATCGTCGCTATGGCAGCAGAACGAGGCCTGATTCTAGGAGCCTACAATGACTTTAGATCAACCTCAAGGGCTTTCTCATGGGCGGGACATATCATTCTACGTTAAAAGCAAACTAGCCCCGCCATAACACTATACAACACTTTAGATGGTACCCTTATCTATTATTACAAATGTAATCATCGAAACATGAGTGCACTCTCTGCAACTTTCGATGTTTTTGTTCACCAGGCTTCCTGCTTGACTTTAATCGGTATTTACAGGAGTTTCCAACATATTCCCTTATAACATAACCTTTATGTTTTAAGATATGTCATCCTTTATGGATTTTGGAAAATATGTCTACGGTTCTCTATTAGACACTGCGGACAAACTTAGCTCAACATTCAGTGATTCAAACTTAATCACTTTTAAACGTTCCTTATTGGATCATATATTATGTTAAGTTATCATCATGGTTTTCTAAGATAGAACCTATGTCTCAACATAGTGGATGATGGTCATCCTTTTCTTTCTTTCAACCATTGATGTTAAACTTAATACTATTCCTAATTTGAGTTATTAAGGACCAGTTCCTTAATTAACTTCTATTCTAAAACCCTTTTCATAATCCCTTAAGGAATACTACATAATATCATAATACACTTATTATAAACTTCTACACCTTATAAATCATTATTTATCGGTACTTGCGCTTTTATTCTTAACACACTTAAGACTCACTCTATAAGCTCCCACTCAAAATATGTTCCCAACATATTTGGGTATGAGTCACTACTCTTACTCAAACTATGTTCCGACATATTTGAATTTGAGACTTATATTGCTCCCACTCGAAAATATGTCATTCACATATTGTTTTAGGAAGACTTTCATAGCTCCCACTCAATTTTATGAAAATTGCATATCTACTCACTATTTTGAACAATTTCAAAATCCTTTGATCAAATATCAAACTTGGAGATTTACTATGAGATACTAGTACTTTACTAGTTTTAAATCCACTAGACATTCAGCACATTTGAATCAAATTCATTTGAATTCGTCCAATACTTGACAAATTGTGCTTTTATCATTTACCCCCTTTTCCACTATGGCTTTGTAGTCATTTGGGAAAATTCCAAGTAACCCCTTTACTTGTGAGATTCAGCAACGAATTACTTTCTAATCTCAAGGGAATTTTGCTTCTAGGATTTCTCATAATTCTAGTTTACCATTATTTCCTTAGTAGTTCGTAGGTATGTCATATTCCAAGAATCATGACAAATGATTCACAAATGTCTCCATACAAGATATGGGTTACATTTGGAATCCTACTTCATGTAGTGAAAACACCAGTGGGAAAACACAATGATCATTATCATTGATTCTTTCCTTCTGTGAAGAGAATCGTTCAGGAACGTTGTCCGTTGCGCTTCTCAACACTCTGATGCAGGGATTTGAATCCTCATCCTGTTTCACACTATCTTTCATTTGCTCCATAATCAAGAAATATCATTGAATGCGAACTTTCTTGAAAATGTACGAAAATCCAAGCAATACAAGTTTTGCTTCTTTTGGTTTTAGCTATGGATTTCGTATTCAAAGTTTCCAATGAATACTCTATAAGGACTTATTCGTTATTGTTTTGGTTATATCAAATAATCCCAAAACTTTTACAATGATCCATACTAGATATGGAGCCGCTTTCATGAATTCAAATGGTTCACTATATATTCTAATTGAGTGCTAACTATTTCTAACTAATGGTCTCTACATCTACACTACAACAATTTGTTTGGCGCCATCTATTCACCCATTTTGATATCAAATATCATATTGTGATGCTTTGCATTTTGATGTTTCAAAACGCTTTGCATTCCACAATTTCTTTTACGCCATTCTTATAAAGTTGAATTTCATTATTATTGATCAAATTGTAGTGATTATATTCTCCTTTATCTTTTAATACCCTTTGTTTGATGAAACACTTTGATCATATCAAATAGTTTCATACTCATGTTTCCTTTGGTAAACTTCTTTACACATTTAAACAATCATATAATGATAATTACCCTTTTTGTTAAAACACAATACATTGAATATGTATTTACTTTTAACAATTGATCAAACACTTTGTATTCAAGTAATACACGGTGTTCAAGTTATTTGGCCAAACTTAGGCATGATTTATATGTGACAATAAATCATATGTCTTCCACATATTATCAACATAACTTTTGAATTCAAACAATGGTTTCATTCATTAATGAACATATCATTAAGTTGGGTATTTTCAAAGGCATTTCCGTATTTTACAAATGTTCATGCATTATCAATTAGTTTCAAAACGACCAGGATAATTTACATATAATCAAACAAGATATGAACACGAATAGAGATTATTCATAAAAGTGGAACAACTGTTTGTTACAAGCTGATATGAATAACCGTCTCACAAAGTGTGAGACACACTAAAGAAGTTCACAATTCTTTGATTACAATAATCATCCTAAAACATAAACTAAGTGATAAATGTTGAGGGAGAGTGTCGTTGGCCATCATCATCATGCTCGCCAGCAACACGCAATGTCACCTCCTCTCTAGCAAGCACCTCTCATGCAGAAGGACCTGTTTTCAGTAAAACAGAACAAATATCAAATATACTTAACATTGCAAATGTGTTTGCAAGATTATAACATTTATAAAATTGTATATCAAATATATACCTTTGTCATTGATGACCTCAGCGACAATGGGTTCAACCATCACATTCCTGAGATGTGATACGAACCTGTGGAATTCCATTGATTTCGTGTCGCCTCTCATAATGCAAGTCCTGACGTGTGCTTGGTAGCTTGGTGGTAGCGACCGTAGCACAACGCCATTTGCAAAAGATCCCGTCATCTAGCTATCCAGGAAGTATGCGTGCCTCATGTACGCATCATGCATGCGCTCCAAGTGGTCGTCAAGTGATGAGTTCTCCTCCATCTTAATGGAGAGGAAGTCTCCCATCAGCTCATGCTCCCATATGCATCCTTGTTCCACGAAATGTGTCCTAAGCTATAGCATTACCGTACGAGGGTTGACATTACCCACGACAGGCCACAACTCGTCTACAAATTCTGAAATGCATTGTAACTGAAATGCAGGAGGCCATCTCCCGATGGTTATAGCGGTCTTCCCGCCTCTTTGGGGTCTCTAGGTCAATAGGCTGATCCAAATACATCTCGTCGAGTATGTAGTCGTCCACGTCATTCTTGCTAAGGAGAACATGGAGACGCGCAACCCACATAGAGAAGTTTGATCCATCTAGCCCGAGTTTCTCTCCTTCTAACCAATCAATTGTCAACAGGAAAGGTGGCATCAGGGAGAACCTTTTCTACATTTATAATTGCAAAAGGAATTTAGACTAAGTTTATAATTAAATAAGTTAATAATAACTCCACTCAGAAACACCTATCCCATGAAGGGTTCCTAGTGATAACACGACCCCTTTTCCCCACATCTCCCCGGATCATCACGACCATCAATGTGGGTTCTAGGATGGACGCTAAACGTCGGTCACATCATTCATGCAACTCGTGCTCGATCTTTTGACCATCTGTGTTCTGAGGCCACGTCTCTATAACGTGCTAGGCTCACCAACTCAACCTTAGTGTATTCGCAATGCAACATGGCTTACACACACTGTATGCGAACGTAGATATGTCTGACACCCATGCACCGTGGGTCGCCTCATATCGAAGAACTTTCTTGGTGGTGCACACTAAGGGGGAACACAATCATTGGTAATTTAACATGAATCATCTTATTAGGCTACCGTCGAGTATCTAATACTAGCACATAATAAGATATACAAACAATAACATTGAATGTAAATGCGATGTGATATGGTCCTTCACGTCGTGATCTCCATCCGTCGTCACTGGATTCTGGCGCCAGGGTTCCGGTGTCGTAGACACAAGGGTACCAGTGTCATTCTGGCGTGGTAGTCTGTCACCTCCGTGACTATCTACTACTAGATAACATAAGGTAATCACTTTACCTTTGCCACAACCATATCACAAAGCAATGCCCCCTGCAAAACAAAGTTAGACGCCTCTACTTTATCTTTGCATATTTTACGTGGCTGAATGGGCTTTCGCACAAGAACCGTTCTTACCTACGAACTTTCAGTACAATGCTGATCAAGTAGTTGTCTCTACTACACCCCTTTTGGGGCCCTCCGTTGCAAATGGCATACCAACTAATGCGAGAGAGACAGACAACCCTCTAAGCCACTTTATACGGTACAAGCCGTATGTCAAGCATGGACCAGTCTCGCGAATGAACGCGTAAAGTCGGTTGGGGGCCGTTTCATCAAGCATTGCTGCGGTATACACAAGTACACGTGGGAGGGTAACAACTAAAAGATCAACGCACACATGCTACATCTCGTGTGTTCTACCCGTACTAGCATTACTACGCATAGATCTAGCTCTGATACCACTGTAGGGGTTCCGCTTACGAAAACAATAATTTTTACCCTACGCCCGTGAACCCCTGATGCTGTCAAGACCTATCTATTAGTAATGCAGTAACGGGAGGGACTTTTCACGAACTTACCCTTGAAGACCGAAAAGCGTTGTCAATGCTCAGGAGAGCGTGGTTGATGTAGACGAGCCGAAGCCGACCTGAAGGTCGTGATGAAGTCCTTGCGCTCCTGTGGCTCCAACGACTTGAGTGCCTCAAGTGTGACACCTCGCGGGGAGTTACACACGTCCGGTGCTTGATGATGACTCCCGCTTCCTCGGTCCAGTAGCACATGGAAAGTAGAGCTCCCAGATCTGAATCCCGCAGCGCGACGCCGCTCCGCGGTGAAGATGTGTGTATTTATCAATTGGAGGTCTCCTCAAAAGTGGGAAGACCTTTATTGAATATTGTGTGTATTTATCTGGCCAAATACCCCCACTTTATATAGGGGGAGGGGAGATACTACCTTCCTCAAAGTCCCGGGGTGGGACTAAAGGAGAGGAGAGGGGGAGGGGTGGCGCCGCCGACCACCCCCATGGGCCCCGCAGGGCGTGCTGGCCCACTAGGGCACCGGCCACCCCTCTGGCCCTTCTCCCTCTTACCTTTCCCTAATGGGCCCTCTTCCCTCCGGAATTGGCCCATTAAGCCTTTTGACCTTTAAATTGATTTTTTATTTTATTAAATAATTATGAACAAATGATTAAATCAATATTTAACATTCATTCATATATTATTCAATCTCCGTGGATATGGAACACCTTCCACCTCCACTCCGGACATCCTCTGGACTTACTAAAACCCTTCTGGATTTCTCTCTACTATTCTTCGGCGATTCTTCCGATCCTATAAACACTCTCTAAGCATCATCAAACCCGTAAGCATGATACCCTATGGTGCGGGAACACTCCAGACATGGTCGAAACACTCCCGGACCAATGATCGACAGAGGGACCTAGATGGCCATGTGACCCCTGTGTGTTCCACGAAGATCTTTCGTTGTTTGAACCAGGACAGTCGTGTCTTATTCCCTTTGTCTCTCGACACTTGCATTGCCCGAGATCTGATCAATGACATCACCATGTCGTGTTCAATCTCGTTACTGAACAATGCTACTTGACTCGTTCCGACAAGTAATATCCCTGTGATCAAATCACATGCTGCGTAGCTATTGGATATAACTTCTCCGAGTGGGCCCTTGAGTATCTTTTTGTCACGTGGATGGACAAATCCCGCTCTTTACATATATTGCCTCTAGGGTTTTCTCCGAGTACCTGAACACACTTTTATAACCACTGTATTACCAAGTGGCGCTTGATGCAATCTAAGCACTCCCGGGAGACAGTGATTGATATAGCCTCACGGTCTAAGGAATAGTCTACAAGGATCCATTTCTAATCATCGTAACTTGAACTTCGTGACATGATCGGGTCACGATGTTTAGGTTGGGTATTGGTTCATCATCTCATTCTCAGAATGAGTTGACTCCATTTTCAACTAGCATAAATGCCACATGATTAGGAAACTTGATCATCTGTTGACCAATGAACTAGTGACTAGAGTTTCACTGGGAACCCCTGGTTGTTTATATATCACACGTGTATTGATGTTTCCACTCAATACAGTTATAGCATGATATAAAACTTAATCATAAACTTTATGAAATATGATAATAGTCCTTATTACTATTTGTATCTAGGGCATATTTCCAACACTCCACTCGGGAGCGTTTGCGGGGAGCAACAAAAGAACCAGGCGAAACCGGAAATATGCGGGATGCGGAGGGTGATGTGCGGGGAGATGTAAAAAAAATCGGATGTACTACGATATGCGGTATCTAAAAAAGTCACTTTTCCACCGTGTACCGGAAACTGGCGACTATTTTGTGGTACGGGCCGGGATGCGGTATCTACTGCAGATGCTCTTACGTTCTAGAAGGTCATGGTGTTTGGAAGGATGCATGTAAGATCCATGTAGGCTATACTGTTAAATACTGAATTTTTTAGCAGAATCTTGCTAAAAATTGATGGAATGTTTGGCCTGTGAATGAGGTACTATATGATGCATATTATTGTACTGTAAAGAGTTAACTCACCCGGATATATATCCTTACCAGTGCGCCTTTTATTCCTTGAGGGTAGAAAATACATTTGGATGTAACCAAAGCCCATTGCTAGGAGCAACTGCATGCTGCTAGTTGATGGCCCAAAATATATCGAGCTTGTTGGGGAACCCCAAGAGGAAGGTATGATAAGCACATCAGCAAGTTTTCCCTCAGTTATGAAACAAAGGTTATCAATCTAGTAGGAGCAAGGAAATACCTCCAAGGTGTTGCTAGCTGAACTTTGGCAGGGCGCACTACCGGTGCTAGTAGCAACGTGGAAACCTACACAACACAACCACAGAACTTTACTCCAACTTACAGTGAGGTTATCAATCTCACCGTTTTTGCTGAAAACAAAGGATTATACGTATTGTGTGGAAGAAAGCAATAGTTTGCAGAAAGTAAACAGAAAGCAGTAAACAGTTGTAGATTGATGATAAAAGAAAGGACCGGGATCCATAGTTTACTAGAGGTGGCTCTCCTTAGATAGATAACATGCTGGGTGAACAAATTACAGCGGGGCAATTGACAAACACCGAGAAAGCAATACATGCATATACTAATCATCTTGACTCCTTTGAGACTTGATTGGGCATTACAACATAATACATAGACCGCCATCCAACTGCATCTATGACTAATAATCCACCTTCAGGTTATCATCCGAACCCCCTCCAGTATTAAGTTGCAAGCAACAGATAATTGCATTACGCATTGCGTGTAAAGTAAACAATACGATTGTTCTATGAACAAAGGATTATTGTTTTCTCCCTAGTAGCAACAGCACATCTAGTACCTTAGAGATTTCTGTCACTTTCCGAAATTACTAGAGGCATGAACCCACTATCGAGCATAAATACTAACTTTTGGAGTTGCTAGCATCTACTTGGCCAAGATAGCTACTAACAACGGAAAGCATGCAAGATCACAAATAACAAAGACATGATAGAATCAATAATCAATCTGAAATAGCATCTCAATATCCATCGGATCCCCGCAAACACAACATGTAGGAATTAAAAATAAATGATCTTGATCATGAACGGAGCTCACAAGATCTAAACATGATAGCACAAAGGAGGAGAACCAGCCATATAGCTACTACATGGACCCGTAGTCCAAAGACGAACTACTCACGCATCACACCGGAGGCTTGCATGGTGATGAAGAAGGCCTCCAGGGTGAATTCCCCTCTCCAGCAGGGTGCCGGGAAGAGCTTCAGATCCCTCCCGATCTAGGGATGGAAATGACGGTGGCTACAAACTCTTTCGTGGAATTTTGATCGGGTACTTAGGATTTCTGTATCGGAGGCATCTTATAGGCGAAAGGGAAGGCCGAGGGGGTGCTGGAGGCGGCCAGACCACCCCCTGGCATGGGCCAGGCTGGGTCGCGCGGCCAGGTGGTGTGGCGGCCCCTGGCCCCTCTCCGTCTCGTACTCTGGCTCCTTGTGTCCCTCGGTGAAAAACTGACTTTGGCTTTTGTCCTGTCCAATTCTGAGAATATTCATTTTCTGACTTTCTTGGAACCAAAAACAGCAGAAAACAGGTAGCTGGCACTATGGCTCTTGTTAATAGGTTAGTCCAAGAAAGTGTATAGAAAGTACTCCAAAGTTGGAAGAAAACATAAGAAAGTAGATAAAACCAAGCATGGAACATCAAAAATTATGGATACGTTAGCAACGTATCAACATCCCCAAGCTTAACTCCTGCTCGTCCTCGAGTAGGTAAGTGATAAAAAGAAAGAATAATTTTTTAGGTGACATGCACCATCATAAACTTGATCAAAGTATTTGTAAAACAATGATAGTTGGGATCATAGTACTTCAATCATAACATGAAAGATAAAGTTCTAACAATGAGACAAAGCAACTATGTTGCAACATGAAAAGGCACAAACAAAAGATTCATGAATAACAATGCTTTGCAAGACATTTGTTTGTTTCACATAAAGAAAACATAGCATAGTAGCATTCAGCTTGTCCCTCATAGAGTAGCAAACATAAATGTATAGGACACCTTCAAAGTTCATAAGAGTGACTAGATACAAATAGTTTACAACTAACAATATCAAAGCTATGCATCAATCAACAAGTCTTAGGACAATGCACATAGAACTAAGAATGGCCACTATGCTCTCAAAATAGGTGCATAAAGATAGAAGGTGGAGACTCAACATAAAAGTAAAAGAAAGGCCTTCATAGAAGGAAGTAGGGATTCAAGTTTCATAAAGAGCTTCCAAAAATTATGATACTTATTAGCTTTCATCTCTCATTGCCCCTATCATAAGCATCTTGAAGTGATTAAGGTTAAAGTGAACAAACTATGGTGTATATGCTTGACGAAGTATAAGTTGGAAATCTCATGTACCTTGAATACGAGGGCCGCTCCTCATGCTACTCAAGTTTAGTTACTGGTAAGTTCTTGTCATAGTAAGTACATGTGTATCGTAGAGAACCGCCAACAGAGTACCCCTTGCCCGATGATACGGAAGAATCCCCATATCAAAATGACAAGGCAAGCAGACAACAAGCATCTCAGCAATATTCTTATTTACCATGGGAAAATGGTGCTTTTTTCCTCTCTTTCCTCTTTTCTCATCTTTTTTTTTATTTTTCTCTTTTTTTCTCAATATCCGACTCTTTTTTTATAAGAAGAATGCTTCAGAGACAACTCATTATGGTTACGCTGCAGGTTTCCATCATGACAGCATGGATTAGACCAACGGCCTAGGCGTTTCTCTAACACACATACATAACTCCATGGACTTACAAGCTCCCCTTTCTTTCACACCGACGACATCCATAGACAAAAGAGCATGGTATCAACTAGGTACAAAGTACAAGTGCAATGTTGAAAGCGTTCCCCATGACAGCATGGTTCTGCTAATCCCCAACATATAAGTGCAAGCATATACAACATAGACGACACAATGGTTCAAGTTTATTAAGGGTAAGAAAAGTAAAGTGTGCCATCAAGTTCGTGAGAGCTTTAATCACTAGTATTCTCATAACAAGTTTAATTCGGAAGGTAGATAAAAACATGAATATACTTGGAATAACATATGATAATAGGTAGGTATGGTGGACTCTTTGGAATAACTTGGTTTTAGGATTTGGATGCATGAGTAGAACTCATACTTAGTTATGGAGGCTAGCAAAAGACTGGGAGCGACCAACTAAGAGAGCAATAATGGCCATAATCATGCAGAGCGACAAAACATCATTAATCAAAGCATCAAGTGATACTACAAGTTAAAAACTAAAGGATCATAAAGGCTTATGGTGACTTGGGATAGTCATAACATGATGTGAGCATGTGCCAAGTTAACCCAAATAAAGCATCAAAGGAGAATACCACAATGCTATGCTTTAATATGCTAAAACAACGCATGATTCTTCAAAGGCACATTAAGCAATCTCAATTGTTTATAACAAGTCATGCTACAACAAATAATACTAAGCATAAAGCCAAAACAATATCAAGCATGGCATGACAAAGCATAGGCCACAGTCAAAAACAAGCTCTCTTACCACTTAAGCATGAACTTTTCCTACTCTTTTCCAATCCAAACCAAACAATTTGAAAACCAATGTATGAAAGAGGGGGTCCAACCAATTTATTTAGCAAACTAAGAAAACCAAGCAAATGAAAAACCAAAAACAAAAACAAAAAAGAAGACGCTCCAAGAACAACACAATTGTGCAAGAAACAAAAAAAATGAAGTGTTTGAAAGAAACCTGGGATTTTTATTGATGAAGCAGGGGATGCCTTGGGCATCCCCAAGCTTTGACGCTTGTACTTCTTGGATATCTCTTGGGGTGACACGCGTGGCATCCCCAAGCTTGAGCTTTAGTCCATTCTTCATCTCATTACTCATTCCTTCCATACACCTGAAAATTTTCCTTCATACAAAACTTCACACAATATTTATTAGCAACATTAGTGCACTCAAGATAATAAGTCTTTAGGTTCAGTTCCAACACCAATAACTCTTCCATTAAAACACAAGCTACTGTAGCACTTTGATAAATTGCAAATGTATCTATAATTTTTGATGTTCCATGCTTGGTTTTATCCAGTTTCTTGTGTTTTGTCCACACTTTGGAGTACTTTTCATATGATTTATTGGACTAATCTATTAACAAGAGCCACAGTGTCAGCTGCCTGTTTTCTGCTGTTTTTGGTTCCAGGAAAGTCAGAAAATGAATATTCTCGGAATTGGACGGGACAAAAGCCAAAGTGCCTATTTTTCTGGAAGACTCACGGAGCCAGAATACGAGACGGAGGAGGGCCAGGGGCTGGCCACCCCCCCAGCCGCGGGCTGGACCTGGCCACGCCAGGGCATGGTCTGGCCGCCCCAGGCTGCCCCTCGGTCTCCCTCTTCGCCTATAAGAAGCCTTCTGGCCTAAAAACTCTGGGGGGTTCGACGTTTTTCTAGAAGGAGTTCCGCTCCACCGCCACCACCAGATTCCACGAAACAACACCAGAAACTCCGTTCTGGCACCTTGCCAGGACGGGGAATTGGAGGAGATCATCGCCATCATCATCACCATCGCTTCTCCATCGACCATCCATGTTTCCCCCATCCATGAGTGAGCAATCCCCCACTGTAGGCTATGGGGATGGTAGGGATTGGATGAGATCATTCATGTAACGGCATCAGATTGTTAGGGCATGGTGCCTAGTATCTTCTATTAGTACTTTATGACTTTGTTGCGACTTGTTATGCTTAATGCTTGTCACTAGGGCCCGAGTGCCATGATTTCAGATTTTAACATGTTATTGATTCATCATGATAGTATTGTTTATGGTCTTACCTGCAAGTTGTATACACACGTTGTTGTCCGGAACCAGTGGCCCCGAAGTGACAGAAATCGGGATAACTAGAGGGAATGGCTTTGATGTGAGGATCACATGTGTTCACGGAGTGTTAATGCTTTTCTCCGGTGCTCTATTAAAAGGAGCACCTTAATTGCCAGTAGTTCCCTTGAGGCCCTGCTGCAAACGGGCTGGCAGGACAAAAGATGTTGTGCAAGTTCTCACTGCAAGCACGTATGACTATATATGGAACACATGCCTAGGATTATCTAGTACTTGGATGCTTTATCTTATTTATCTGCAATTGCCCTATGTTCTGATTGCTATGTGAATTGTCTTGTCCATGCAACGCCCGTCCATCCATCCCTATGCCTACTGCACTCGAATCCTACTGTTTACTGCTATTGTTACTGCTGTCTTTACTTTACTGCTGCTGTTACTTTACTATTCCTACTACAAAACTGTTACTACTGATAAACTGTTGTGAGCAAGATTGTTTCCAGGTGCAGCTGAATTGACAACTCAGTTGTTAAGGCTTATAAATATTCTTTGGCTCCCCTTGTGTCGAATCAATAAATTGGGTTTCACTTCCCTCGAAAATACTACGATACACCCCCTATACTTGTGGGTCATCAAGACTATTTTTTGGCGCCGTTGCCGGGGAGCATAGCTTTATTTATCAAGTCCACTTGGAATCACTATTGTTCAAGCTAAGTTTATTTTTGCCTTGTTTTCTTGTTTCTTTATCAAAAATACAAAAAAGGTAGTTCCCACTCTAGTTGTTATTTTCGTTGGTCTGTTATTGTCTTGTTTTATCATGCTTGTTGTCAATGGTTGGTTTCTTTGAAACTGGATCTTATTGGCAAGGTGGGTTCATGGAAGATCAAAAATATTATTATAAGGAACACCACTTGTCATAAAAAGGGAAACACTTATGGGAACAAATTGATAAATTGTATACCATTGCTAGAAACATGTGCTCTACTTATAATGTTACTTATTGCTATGATAAATCTTGTTGCAGAAAGAGGTATAAACACCTCCCTTTTCAATGTGAGTATAATGATAATGATACCATATCTTCTTGTGCTAAAGGAATTTATGACTTTTATGATGCGGAACAAATTGAAGAATTTATTGCTTGGAAGGGTGCTTTTGAACTTGCTAATTTGCTTGAAATATTGATGATTCACCTTACAAATATGAGGTTTATGGTATACTTAAATTTTGCTTTGATAATTACAAGGATGAAAATGGCTATATTCTTGAATATATTAATAGATGCCTTCCACAAATGGAAGAGACTAATGCCTTGCAGGATCCTATGGAAGAAGAAATTGATGAACCTAAAATCACATTAGATGAAAAAGAGGAGGAGAGTGATCAACAAAAGGAGAAAGAATGGATTAGCTACACATGCCTACCTTCTAATGAGAGTAACTCTTTATCCCTTACATTATTTGATTGTCCTCCATGCTTACTAAAGCAGGATGAATGTTATGTTCCTGAGGATTCTTTTGAAAATGTTTATAATAAAGCTCTAGTGCTTGTAGATCATGAAAAGCATGCTTTATGTGATAGTTATATTGTTGAGTTTATTCATGAGGCTACTAAAAATTATTATGAGAGAGGAAAATATGGTTTTAGAAGTTTTCATGGTATTGAAACACCTCTCTATGTGCTGAAAGTTTTGAAGTCACTCTTGTTTTATCTTCCTATGCCTGTCACTTTGTTCTTTGTGAATTTATTTGCATACACGATTCCTATGCATAGGAAGTGGGTTAGACTTAAATGTGTTTTGAATTTTCTTCTTGATGCTCTCTTTTACTTCAACTCATATTTCTTATGTGAGCATCCTCTCAAACTATTATGCCTGAAGATGATAATATGTTTATTATTCTTGGGAGACCTTTTCTTAAATACTACAGGAGCTGTTATTAATTGTAATCAAGGGAAGGTGACCTTCAATGATAATGACAAGTAACATACTGTCTATTTCCCCAAGAAGATTGATAGGACTTATGATTTTGAATTCAATTGAACATGATGAAGGCATTCAAGTTGGAGAAATATATTGTCCCATACCAAGAGAAAAATTTGAAACTATTATGATTGGGACCATTGCTATCAAGGTTGAGGTAACATAATCATTAGTGGAATACAAAGTTTTGTCTCATATGAAATTGTTTTGGTAACAAGACCTGATCAACCTTGTTAACAAAAGGATTTCATTGAACAAAAAAATGTTTTCACCATGATTATCTCCGCTTACTTCTATTCTATCCATTTTAGGTTTTGCTTATGCCTAACTTAAAGGCGTTAAAGAAAAGTACTTATTGGGAGATAACCCAAAAGTTTTAGATGAGTCTTGGAAGTTATTACTTCAGTAATAACCGCTCCTTATCCTTTTTATTTGCTTTTTGTGCCAAGAGTAACCTCTAATGAAAGAGAAGTAAGGATTGGGAAAGTTGCTGTCCCGAAACAGATTTCTGTGCTTCACCGTAAAAATTCGTGTAAAATCTCTGAACGTCTTTTTGAGGCGTGAATTTTTGTTCTTATGCCCTAGGTTGTTATCTAACTTTCGTTAGTTCAACACTTTTTGATTTGAGCAACAGAAGGTCTTCGTCTTTACCTGCTGGTCTGTTTTGACAAATTTCTGCTATTTTCTGCATTTGCTTCTTATTGGTTCCTTTTTGAGCTCTTTTGGGGAATTGAGCTTTTTGAGGGAAGTGCTACAGTAGCTAGCGTTCTGATGGAAGTTTATTTGGTGTTAGAACTGAACCTTAAGACCTATTATCTTGAGTGCACTAATGTTCCTAATAAAGATTGTGTGAAGTTTTGTATGAAGGAAAAAATTCAGGTGTATGGAAGGAATGAGTAATGAGATGAAGAATGGACTAAAGCTCAAGATTGGGGATGCCACGCGTGTCACCCCAAGAAATATCCAAAAAGTACAAGCGTCAAAGCTTGGGGATGCCCAAGGCATCCCCTTCTTCATCAATAAAAATCCTAGGTTTCTTCCAAACACTTTATTTTTATTGTTTCATGCACAGTTGTGTTGTTCTTGGAGCATCTTTTTTTCGTTTTTGTTTTGGTTTTTAGTTTGCATGGTTTGCTTAGTTTGCTGAATAAATTGGTTGGACCTCCTCTTTCATGCATTGGTTTTCAAATAGTTTGGTTTGGATTGGAAAAGAGTAGGAAAGTTCATGCTTAAGTAGTAAAGAGAGCTTGTTTTTGACTGTGGCCTATGCTTGGTCATGCCATGCTTGATATTGTTTTGGCTTTATGCTTAGTATTCTTTGCTGTAGCATGACTTGTTATAAACAATTGAGATTGCTTAATGTGCTTTGGACGAATCATGCGTTGTTTTAGCATATTAAAGCATAGTATAGAGGTATTCTCCTTTGATGCTTTATTTGGGTTGACTTGGCGCATGCTCACACCATGTTATGACTATCCCAAGTCACCATAGCCTTTATGATCCTTTAGTTTTCAACTTGTAGTATCACTTTATGCTTTGAACAATGATGTTTTGTCGCTCTGCATGATTATGGCCATTATTGCTCTCTTAGTTTGTCGCTCCTAATCTTTTGCTAGCCTCCACAACAAAGTATGAGTTCCATTCATGCATCCAACTCCCTAAACCAAGTTATTCCAAAGAGTCCACCATACCTACCTACTAGCTTATGCTATTTCAAGTATATTCATGCTTTTGTTTACCTTCCAAATTAAACTTGTTATGAGAAAACTAGTGATTAAATCTCTCACGAACTTGATGGCACACTTTACTTTTCTTGCCGGGTCCTTCTTTGTTGCGTATATGCTTGCGCTTTATAAGGTGAAATTAGCAGAACCATGTTTCATGGGGAACGCTTTCAACATTGCACTTGTACTTTGTACCCCGTTGATATCATGTTCTTTTGCTTACGGATCCCGGCAGTGTGAAATAAAAGTGGAACTTGTAAGATCATGGAGTTTTTATGTGTGTTAGAGAAATGCCTGGGCCGCTAGCCTAAGCCATGCCTAATCATGGTGGAAACTTGTAGCATAACCATAATTAGCACTCTATGAAGCATCCTCAATAAAAACCTATGCCAATAGCAAATAAAAAGATCGATGAGATGCTCATTGTCTGCTTGCCTTGTCATTTTGATTAGGGGAAAGCTCCCGTATCATGTGCAAGGGGTACCCCGTTGGCGGTTCTTTATGATACACATGTACTTACAATGACAAGAGCTTACTCATGACTAAAGTTGAGTAGCATGAGGTTCGGTCTTCGTAAGTAAGGGGTATGAGATTTCGGTTTATAAATTGTCAAGCATATCCTCTTAGTTGTGTCACTTTAACCTTAATCACCTTCAAGATGCTTATGATAGGGGCAATGAGAGCTGAAAGCTATAAGTACCGTAATTTTTGGAAGCTCTTTATGAGACTTGAATCCCTGCTTCCTTTTATAAAGGCCTTTCTTCCACAATTATATTGAGTCTCCACCTTCTACCTTTATGCACCTACTTTGAGAGCATAGTGGCCATTCTTAGTTCTATGTGCATTGTCCCAAGACTAGTTGATTGATGCATAACTTGATATTGCTTGTTTTAAACTATTGTATCGATTCACTCGTATGAACTTTGAAGGTGTCCTATGCATTTATATTTGCTACTCTATGAGGGACAAGCTGAATACTATTATGCTATGTTTTCTTTATGTGAAACAAACAAACGTCTTGCAAATCATTGTTATTCATGAATCTTTTGTTTGTGCCTTTTCATGTTGCATCTTAGTTTCTTTGTCTTATTGCTAGAACCTTATCTTTCGTGTTATGATTGAAGTACTATGATCCCAGCTTTGAATGTTTTACTAATACTTTGATCAAGTCTTTGATGGTGCATGTCACCTCAAAAAATATTCTTTCTTTTTATCACTTACCTACTCGAGGACAAGCAGGAGTTAAGCTTGGGGATGTTGATACATTGCAAATGTATCTATAATTTTTGATGTTCCATGCTTGGTTTTATCCACTTTCTTGTGTTTTGTCCACACTTTGGAGTACTTTTCATATGATTTCTTGGACTAACCTATTAACAAGAGCCACAGTGCCAGCTGCTTGTTTTCTGCTGTTTTTGGTTCTAGGAAAGTTAGAAAATGAATATTCTCGGAATTGGACAGGACAAAAGACAAAGTGCCTATTTTTCCGGAAGACTCATGGAGCCAGAATACGAGACGGAGGAGGGCCAGGGGCTGGCCACACCCCCCCAGGCGCGGGCTGGGCCTGGCCGCGCCAGGGCATGGTCTGGCCGCCCCAGGCTGCCCCTCGGTCTCCCTCTTCGCCTATAAGAAGACTTCTGACCTAAAAACTTTGGGGGGTTCGACGTTTTTCCAGAAGGAGTTCCGCTCCGCCGCCACCACTAGATTCCATGAAACAACACCAGAAACTCCTTTCTGGCACCCTGTTGGGACGGGGAATTGGAGGAGATCATCACCATCATCATCACCATTGCTTCTCCATTGACCATCCATGTTTCCCCCATCCATGAGTGAGTAATCCCCCGCTGTAGGCTATGGGGATGGTAGGGATTGGATGAGATCGTTCATGTAATGGCATCAGATTGTTAGGCATGGTGCCTCTGCCGCTCAGAGCGCCAGCTCCACCCGACCGCTTACCACCGTCCCTAAGCCTACATTAAAGTTCTAGAGCACCGCCAGGAGACCGTGCATCGATCGCCGCTCGCAGCCATGCCGCTAGCAGCTCGTAGCCATGTCGCCACCGTCGCCTGCCCATCCCTCTCGGTCTCGCCATCGAGCCTATAAAAGGAGGGCACCCCCAGCCATTTTCAGCGCACCACTCCACTCCCCACACCTCACTGATTGTCCCACCCCTCTAGCCGGAGCACGGGGAGCAGCAGCTCGCCGGAATTGTACCGGAGCAGGCCGCCTCTGGAGGAGAAGGGCGTCGCTGATTGCGACCACCCCCGGAGCTGCCTCGACCGTCCCTGAGCTCGCCGTCAACCACCAGTCTGTTTGCCCGCCTCGCCGTCGTCGCTGGAGCCCTGGTACGCCCCCTATGCACCCCCACCGAGCCGCTAGGGTTAGAGCTCGCCGGCAACAGGTCCGTCGTCGATGATGATCCCCAGCCGTTGATCCCCACTCTAATCCAACGTCCTACTTTGCCCCGTACCGCTTCGCGCGTTATGAGCCGCTGACTGGTGGACCCCCTGTCAGCTGAGCCCCGCGCTGCGGAGTGAAACTGGGCCAGCCCGTTAGCGTTTCTCGCGCAACCCAGTTAGTTTGAATTAGGATTTTTCTTTTTTGTTTAAACTTAGTTCTGTCCCCTAGTTTGAAAATCAATCAGAGAGATTTACAAATCCAAATGAAGTGATTCCAATTTTGTTGGAAAACTACTAAAAAGATATACCCAAGCCCGTTGGATTTAATTCAATTAGAGTTATAGATCTCTCCTAGTAAAAATAATAAAACAGAAGAAATTGCACCTTGCAACATTTTTATAAAATTGACCAAGATAGATTTTGAGTTGATTCCAACTCTCAAAAATCACATTTCTTCATACCTATCTGAATATGTAATAATATTAAGGTTTACATGAAGTGACTTTGGACTAGTACCAAATTAATGCTATATAGGCATTTCTAGTCACTTTAAATCATTAAGTAATGAACTTAAACCAAAGTAATTATGATCCAACCCTTAAATCACATTCCCACATGTTAGGATATGTGGTGATGACATGTGTCCATATGATCCCATATTTTAAGTGGTGAATATTAAATCTTAGTTGATTTTTCAATAAGTAGAAATTACTTTTCTAAAATAAAAAGGATGAAACTATTGAATTAAACTTGTGATGCTTGTGATGATAATAGATCATCAAATGTGTGTCTTAGAATGCTAATTAGACTAGTTAAGTATTGTTTGGTGATTGTGTACTCCGTATGTATTTATAGACGATAGTACCGACCAAGTCTACGAGGAGGAGGAGTTATACCAAGAAGAAGAAGAAAACTTCAACCACTGCACCAACCAGGGCAAGCTATTGTTAGCAAGCTAAAATTAAGCTAGATAACTTGATCAAAGATGCTATAGGCATGCTTGAGTCATATCACTTTGACTATTAGTCACCCCAAGTTTTATTTTCAAGCTTTACTTCCTTTACTTTACCCAAAGTTCTTTACTTGTTTTTGAAGGTAGCATAAAGAGTATAAAACTTGACCTATTTAGAACCCTTTAGATGTCATTTTATGGCATGAGATTGAACCCATCATTTTCCACCTTAGTGAACACTCTTAACTTAGTAGTTTAGAGTAGATAAAAACTTGAGTCACTTTAGATGGGAACAATTGGTGAAAATGAATTATGAAAACCTTGGAATGATGAGTCATTCTATTGAAATGTTTTGACACGTGTTGAGAAACACAAATGGTTTACGATGATGAAAATGATGAGGCATGAGCCTTAACCCTTTGATAAAACTGATGGTTGGATTCGGATGCGTTACCATTCCAAATTTACCGTACAACCACACTACCTGAATTGGGTAAGGCTTAGCTGGAAATTTATATGCATTAGTATTAGTTCCCTCGCGGGAGAGGTTTGAGCTGAGGCTACCTCTCAATGTTGTCCACCTATGCAGTTCCCAAGATGACTGATGGTCATGGTTGGGAGGCCATGCTCATAGGAGATGTGCTTATACTAGGGTGTGTAAAGGAAAGGTTATGTTTGATTATCTACATACTAAGTATGATGATTTAGGGTTATCCCTGACAGATGTATCGAATCTTGTGGTGAAAGTGTACCACCTCTGTAGAGTGTCAAACTATTCGAATAGCCGCGTCCGCGGTTATGGACAGTTGGAATGGCCATACTGTTTCGTTGTCAGATGTTTTCAAAACAACTTATGAAATGAATGATGAATCTTGACTTGACCACAACAAGGTTGTGCTTATGACAATAACTTCCCAACTTAAGTGATTCTAGAACTTTGTTTTATCTTTCTTTGCTTGAGAACTCAGCTTAGGTTTCAAACTTAACTTTATGGTTAAACTTAGATTTAGCACTTTAAGTTAGCACTATACTACTTGTTGGTGGTAGTTTGCGAGTACTTAAAGAGTACTCATGGCTTTTGTCCCTGGCTATTCTCATGGCCAGACTATGAAGGAGACTATCAAGATGATGGCCAGCAGGACGGCTATGATAACTAGGACTATCTGCCTTCGTCAGCATTGCCTGTGCCCCTGAAGATGGATCCCACCGCTACACTTAGCTTTTAATTCCGCTGCTTGTTGTATTAAGACTGGATCATGAGATCCTTATTTGTGTAAGATCTTATGTATGGTTTGTAACAGATGATGTACTATGATATCCAATCCGTTATGTCTCGCAAAAATGGTAATCCTGGGATTGCGGGGTATGGCATACCGGGCATCTGGGATTAAAAATCCGGGTGTTGACATGTTCTATACCATTCTTGAGTGAGATTTGATATTTAATGGTGCCTTATTTCATATCAATAATGGCACCAACAGTTCTAAGAAAAGGTCTTCCCAAAGTAATAGGACAAGAAGCATTGCATTCAACATCAAAAACATAGAAATCAACGGGGACATAGGCATTGTTAACCATAATAAGAACATCATTAATACTCCCTATGAGTTTCTTTTTAGCATTATCATCAAGTGGGACATTCAAATAACAATCTTCCAATGGTGGCAAGTCAAGCATATCATAAATCCTTCTAGGCATAATAGAAACACTACTATCAAGGTCACATAAAGCTTTGAAATCAAAATCATTCAATTTCATATTAATGATGGGTTCCCAACCATCTTCTTGTTTTATAGGAATAGAAGCTTTATGTTTCATTTCTTGTTTAATTTTTATGAGAGCATCAATAATGTGTTTTGTAAAGGCCATATTCATAGCACTAGCATTAGGACTTTTAGCAAGCTTTTGTAGGAACTTAATAACTTCAGAGATGTTGCAACCATCAAGATCAAAATCATCATTATCATCTAAAGTAGTAGAGCTAATACTAGCCTCAACACTAGTGGTAGTGATAGTAGAAACACTAATGTTTCTAGCAATTTCATCTTCTCTTTCCCACTTAGCATGCAATTCAGCTAATAGTCTAACATTTTCAACAATTATAACTTGTATGGGATTAGTAGCGGGGTTATCAATAGTTTCAGGTTTAGAAGCCATTTTATTCAAAGAAGACTGAGCTTCAGCCAAAGATGATATATTTCTTTCAGTGTTAGAAAGTTTCAATTGCAAACTAGGAATTTCCCTATTTAAACTCTCAAGTTGATGACTAATATTCTTCAAAATGGTAGATTCTTCCTCCATAGTTTTAGTAAATAATTTATTTTGTTCATATTGCATTTGCATGAAGTTTTTAGTGGCCCTTTCAACTTCTAAAATCCTTCCTTCACTAGGTATTCTAGGTTTGCCATTATAACCATAAGTATTATTAGGAGGGTAAGGCCTATAATTGTTATTACCATAAGCATTGTTGCCAAAATTATTATTTCTTATAAAGTTCACATCAACTTGCTCTTCTCAAGCAACCAAAGAGGCTAAAGGAACATGATTTGGATCAATATGAGTTTTCCCATTAACAAGCATAGACATAATAACATCAATTTTATCACTCAAGGAAGAGGTTTCTTCAACAGAATTTACCTTCTTACCTTGTGGAGCTCTCTCAGTGTGCCATTTAGAATAGTTAACCATCATATTATCCAGGAGCTTTGTTGCAGCACCCAAAGTAATGGTCATAGAGGTACCTCTAGCAGCAGAATCCAACAGATTTCTTGAAGAATAGTTCAATCTTGCATAAAAAGTTTGGATAATCATCCAAGCAGTCAGTCCATGAGTGGGACAATTCTTTACCAAAGATTTCATTCTTTCCCAAGCTTCAGCAACATGTTCATTATCAGATTGTTTAAACTTCATTATTTCACTTCTCATAGATATAATCTTAGCAGGAGGATAGTATTTTCCAATGAAAGCATCTTTGCATTTAGTCCAAGAATCAATACTATTCCTAGTTAAGGAATTCAACCATTCTTTAGCTTTTCCTCTCAAAGCGAAAGGAAACAATTTAAGCTTAATGATATCTCCATCTATATCCCTATGCTTTTGCATCTCACAAAGTTATTTAGATGAGCAGCAGCATCTTCATTACCAATACCAGAAAATTGTTCTCTCATAACAAGATTGAGTAAAGCAGGTTTTATTTTCAAAGAAAGTAGCTTCAGGAACAGGTGGAGCAATAGGTGTGCTCATGAAATCATTGTTGTTGGTGCTAGTTAAGTCACACAACTTAGTATTTTCAAGAGTAGTCATTTTTTTTGTGTTTTTAATAAAAGAAAGCAAACTTGTAAAACTAATTTTGTGTGTGTTTTTGTTAAAGAAACAAGCAAACAAAGCAAAAGTAAACTAGGCAAAACAAAAATAACAAAGTAAATAGATTGGTTATGAGGGACTCCCCTTGTGAAGATGTCCTTGACTCCCCGGCAACGGCGCCAAAAAATAGCTTGATGGCCCAAAATATATCGAGCTCATTGGGGAACCCCAAGAGGAAGGTATGAGGAGCACGGCAACAAGTTTTCCCTCAGTTATGAAACCAAGGTTATCAATCCAGTAGGAGCAAGGAAACACCTCCAAGGTGTTTCTAGCTGAACTTTGGCAGGGCACACTACCGGTGCTAGCAGCAACATGGAAACCTGCACAACACAACCTCAGAACTTTGCCCCCAACTTACAGTGAGGTTGTCAATCTCACCGGTTTTGCTGAAAAAAAAGGATTAATGTATTGCGTGGAAGAAATAATAGTTTGCAAAAAGTAAACATAAAGCTGTAAACAGTTTTAGATTGATGATAAAAGAAAGGACCGTGGTCCATAGTTCACTAGTGGTGGCTCTCCTTAAGATAGATAACATGTTGGGTGAACAAATTACAGCGGGGCAATTGACAAACATCGAGAAAGCAATATGCATATACTACTCGTCTTGACTCCTTGAGATTTGATTGGGCATTACAACATTATACATAGACTGTAATCCAACTGCATCTATGACTAATAATCCACCTTCAGGTTATCATCCGACCCCTCTCAAGTATTAAGTTGCAAGCAACAGATAATTGCATTACGCATTGCGTGTAAAGTAAACAATACGATTGTTCTATGAACAAAGGATTGTTGTTTTCTCCCTAGTAGCAACAACACATCTAGTACCTTAGAGATTTTTGTCACTTCCCCAGATTAGTAGAGGCATGAATCCACTATCGAGCATAAATACTAACTCTTGGAGTTGCTAGCATATACTTGGCCAAGATAGCTACTAACAACGAAAAGCATGCAAGATCACAAATAACAAAGACATGATAGAATCAATAATCAATCTGAAATAGCATCTCAATATCCATCAGATCCCCGCAAACACAACATGTAGGAATTACGAATAGATGATCTTGATCATGAACGGAGCTCACAAGATCTAGACATGATAGCACAAAGGAGGAGAACCAGCCATCTAGCTAGTACATGGACCCGTAGTCCAAAGATGAACTACTCACGCATCACACCGGAGGCTTGCATGGTGATGAAGAAGGCCTCCAGGGTGAATTCACCTCTCAGACAAGGTGCCGGGAAGAGCTTCAGATCCCTCCCGATCTAGGGATGGAGATGACGGCGGCTACAAACTCTTTCGTGGAATTTTGATCAGGTACTTAGGGTTTCTGTATCGGAGGCATCTTATAGGCGAAAGGGGAGGCCGAGGGGTGCCGGAGGCGGCCATACCACCCCCCTGGCGCGGGCCAGGTTGGGCCGCGTGGCCAGGTGGTGTGGCGGCCCCCTGGCCCCTCTCCGTCTCATACTCTGGCTCCTTGTGTCCCTCGGTGAAAAACTGACTTTGGCTTTTATCCCGTCCAATTCCGAAAATATTTATTTTCTGACTTTCTTGGAACAAAAAACAACAGAAAACAGGCAGCTGGCACTATGGCTCTTGTTAATAGGTTAGTCCAATAAAGTGTATAGAAAGTACTCCAAAGTTGGAACAAAACATAAGAAATTAGATAAAACCAAGCATGGAACATCAAAAATTATGGATACGTTAGCAACGTATAACTAGTCCGCACGAAGTCTGGGAGTACAAAACAATTGTCACTACCTTTATCCGCCAGCGCGGCAGAACCAGACTACCCAATAACTGAAGAATAGGAAAAAGATCCGTTTTAGGCAAACAACCGATCAATGTAGCATTATAAATTTCCTTTTTTCGAAATGGGGGAAGCCCTCGGCCTCTACATCCAGAGGATACACACAACCATTTATTAAAACAAAGCACCAATATCAAGTACAAAGGACAAAACAAATCATCCGTCAGATAGGGTTGATATAAACACCAACCATCTAAACAAAGCAAGAGATCTCACAAGAGAGTATAGAACACAACTAGACATCTGTCAATCTACTAGAATGACGTCACGAGGCCTGGCTAAAAAATCCGGAGTAACCCTCACAAGACGGGTGCACCTAGAAATCATGGGTTGCCTCTGATGCTCTGGGAGAAGGAAAGACCAGAGGTGAATCCAATGCGCCGCCATATGGATAACCTGCAAAAAGATGGAACCCTCATATTGTTAAAAATAAATTTGTTACGACATTTCCAAATCGACCAACAAATGGCCGAAATTCCTATTCGAATCCTATGTTTATTTGCCTTATCCATTCCATTTATCCAATTTTCAAACATATTAGTGGTATTGGTAGGAGGTGGTAAATTATAGGTGCAGAAAATCATACGCCATATGATTTTAGCAAAAGGACATGTAATAAACAAATGTTCAATTGTTTTGTAATTATCACAAAAGCAACATTTTTTACATCCATTCAGTTCCTCTTGGCTAGGGTATCTTTAGTTAACAAAACTTTGTTATTTAGAAACCACATTAAGATTTTTATTTTTGTAGATATTTTAATTTTCTAGAGATATCTTGTGGGGAAGCATGGATGGCCATTCATAAGGTCCTCATACATTGAATTAACTGTGAATACTTTATTCTCTGTTAGGCTCCATAGGAATCTATCATGCTCTTGCATCAGAGTTACTACCATCAGTCGCTCGCAAAGGTGCAGCCATGCATCCCAAACGTTTCCAGCTAAATTTCTTCTAAAACTTATGTTTCGGATAATTAGAAAAACTGAGTTAACAGTAATGTGTTTCCTATGAGTAAAATTATATAAGGACGGGTATTGCTCGGTGAGAGGCTTCTCTCCTAACCAAACATCCTCCCAGAATCTAGTACCTCTACCGTCACCAATTTTGAAAGTCCCTCTAGAAAAGAACTCATCTTTTACTCACATGAGTCACTTCCAAAAAGGTGAATCAGTTGGTTTGGCCTCAGCCTATGCTAAGGTTTTGTTCTTCAGGTACTTATTATTGAATAATTCTTGCCAAACCCCTTCCTCAGACAACAATTTATATAGCCACTTGCTAAGTAGGCACTTGTTCTTAAGATCAAGAACCTCAATACCTAGACCTCCCTGATCCTTTGGTAGACAAATAATATTCCATCGAGTTAATCTATATTTCTTCTTATGTTTATCACTTTGCCAAAAGAATCATGAACGGTAGAAGTCTAATATTTTCCTTACACCCTTTGGTATCTCAAGAAAAGACAACATAAACATAGGAAAACTCGATAAGACAGAATTAATTAGGACGAGTCTATCCCCATAAGATAATAATTTTCATTGCCAACATCCAAGCTTATCATCAAATCTACTTTCAACAGGGTTCCATTCAGAATTCCGAAGCCTCCTGTGGTGTATAGGTACCCCAAGGTATCTAAATGGCAGAGACCGCACCTCACATCCAAAAATTTCCTTATAAATGTGTTCATGTTCCATTGCATTGCCAAAACAATAAATCTTGCTCTTGTGAAAATTTATCTTCAGGCCAGGCAGTTGTTCAAAAATACATAAAATGAGTTTCATATTAACTGCTTTCTAAAAATCATGTTCCATAAAAGATAGTATCATCAGCATATTATAGGATGGATACTCCCCCCTCAACTAGATGGGGTATCAGTCCATCAACCTGGCCATTCTCTTTCACGCGTGCTATAAGAATGGCAAGCATGTCCGCAATGATATTGAAAAGCATAGGAGATAAAGGATCACCTTGCCAGAGGCCTTTTTTAGTCTGAAAATACTGGCCCATGTCATCATTGACACGAACGACAACACTTCCATCCCGCACAAAATTATCAATCCATTTGCACCAAACTGGATCAAAACCTTTCATATGAAGAACTTGTTGTAAAAAAGTCCACTTCACCTTATCATAAGCCTTTTCAAAGTCAATTTTAAATAATACACCATCCATTTTCTTCCTCTGAATCTCATGAATGGTCTCACGCAGAATGACCACTCCCTCGAGTATATGATGTCTATGCATAAAAGCTGTCTGAGTAGGCCTGATTATCTTTTGAGCAATCACAAAGATAGGATTTGTTGCAACCTTAGTGAAGATTTTGAAACTCACACTAAGAATACAAATGGGTCTATATTGTTGAATTTGGGTCACATTTTCTTTTTTGGGCATCAAAGTAACAACTCCAAAGTTAAGTTTAAAGAGTGGTAAATCAGATGTTTGCAACTATGCAAAAAGAGCCATCAAATCATGTTTGATAAGTGACCAGAAAGTTTGATAGAATTTCGTAGGGAACCCATTAGGTCTAGGTGCCTTGTTATGTTCCATTAAAGAAATAGCCTCGTAGACTTCTTGCTCACTAAAACCTGCAGTTAAAATCTCATTCTCTTCTGGGGATACCTGAGGAATATCATTATTCCTATCATCCGAAAGCAAGAAACTATTGGGAGTCAGCTCCCCAAATAATTTCTTATAGTATTCCGAAATGTAAACTCTTAGATTCTCCTCACCCACAATTGTCCCTTCATCTTGTTCTAGTTGGAAAATTCTCCTTTTCTATGTTTCCCATTAGCTATTAGGTGATAATACTTAGTATTATTACCCCCTCTTGAATGTGCTTAACCTTAGCCCTTTGTGTCCATTTGGATTCCTCATCATGTCTTAATCTTGCCACTTGATCATTTGCACTCCTGAGAATAATTCTTTCTGCCTCCGAGAGTGGCATAGTTTTAGCCTTTATATCCAGTTCATCAATGATAAATAAAAGTCTCTCCTTCTCTTTTTTATATTTTCCACTCATATTTTTTGCCTAGCCACGTAAAAAATGCCGCAGGTGTCTGATTTTGTTTTGCCACATTTGAATAGGTGTATCCCCATTTGTTATCGAATCCCATTCGGTAGCTACCATGTCATAAAAGCCCTCCTGTTTCAACCACGAGAGTTCGACCGTGAATCTCGGATTGTTACCTTCGTGACCTTGTATCCCTAAGTCTATTAGGAGAGGTGTATTATCCGACCCAGAGCGTGTAAGGGCTTTGATGGCTTAAAATATGTCGAGCTCGTTGGGAACCCCAAGAGGAAGGTATAATGAGCACAACAGCAAGTTTTCCCTCAGTTATGAAACCAAGGTTATCGAACTAGTAGGAGCAAGGAAACAACTCCAAGGTGTTGCTAGCAACTTGGAATCCTGCACAACACAACCACAGAACTTTGCCCCAACTTACAGTGAGGTTGTCAATCTCACTAGTTTTGCTGAAAACAAAGGATTAATCATATAATATGGAAGATAGTAATTTCTTGTAGAAAGTAAACAATAAACGGTAAATAGTAGATGGTATATTAATGGTAAAGGAATGTACTTGGATAAATAGTTCACTAGACGTGTTTCTCCTTAAGATAAATAGCATGCTGGGTGAACAAATTACAGCGGGGCAATTGACAGATTTGAGAAAGCATAACAATGAATATACTAGACATCTTGATTCCTATGAGATTTGATTGGGTATTACAACATAATACATAGACCGTAATCCAACTGCATCTATGACTAATAATCCACCTTCAGGTTATCATCCGAACCCCTTCTAGTATTAAGTTGCAAGCAACAGATAATTGCATTAAGCAAAGTGTGTAAAGTAAATAATACGATCACCCCACGGACAAAGGATTGTTGTTTTCTCCCTAGTAGCAACAACACATCTACAACCTTAGAGATTCCTGTCACTTCCCCGGATTACTAGAGGCATGAACCCACTATCGAGCATAAATACTCCCTCTTGGAGTTGCAAGCATCTACTTGGCCAAGATAGCTACTAACAACGGAGAGCATGCAAGATCACAAATAACATAGACATGATAAAATCAATAATCAATCTGAAATAGTATCTCAATATCCATCGGATCCCCGCAAAGACAACATGTAAGATTACAAATAGATGAACTTGATCATGAACGGAGCTCACAAGATCTAAACATGATAGCACAAAGGAGAAGAACCAACCATCTAGCTACTACATGGACCCATAGTCTAAGGGTGAACTACTCACGCATCACTCTAGAGGCTTGCATGGTGATGAAGAAGGCCTCCAGGGTGATCTCTCCCCTCTGGCAGGGTGCCGGGAAGAGCTTCGGATCCCTCGATCTAGGGATGGAGATGGCGGCGGCTACAGACTCTTTCGTTGATTTCTGATCGGGTACTTATGGTTTTCGTCTTGGGAGGCTTTTATAGGCGAAGGGGCATGGTCGGTGGTGCACCAGGGGGCCCACACCCCCTGGTGGCGCGCCCCCTGGCCGCGCGGCCACCAGGTGTGTCCGCCCTGGTGCGCCACTTCGTCTCCCCTTCAGTCTCTGTATTGCTTTGGGTAAAATATTTACTTTGGCTTTTGTCCCGTCCAATTCCGAGAATATTTCTTTACTAGCTTTTTTGAAAACAAAAACAGCAGAAAATAGGTAACTGACACTATGGCATCTTGTTAATAGGTTAGTTCCAGAAAATGTATAAAAATACCTCAAAGTGTGAACAAAACATAAGAAAGTAGATACAAAACAAGCATGGAATATCAAAAATTATAGATACGTTTACGACATATCAAGCATCCCCAAGCTTAAATCCTGCTCGTCCTCGAGTAGGTAAGTGATAAAAAGAATAATTTTTGAAGTGACATGCACCATCATAATCTTGATCAAGATATTTGCAAAGCATTGATAGCTGGGATCAAAGCACTCTAAACATAAGCATGAAAGATAGAGTTCTAACAATAAGACATAGCAACTATGTTGTAACATGAAAAGATACAAACAAAAGATCATGAATAACAATGCATTGAAAGAAGTTTGTTTGTTTCACATATAGAAAACATAATAAAAGTGATATTCAGCTTGTACAGATTCAAGTTTCATAAAGAGCTTCCAAAAATTATGGTACTTATTAGCTTTCAGCTCTCATTGCCCCTATCATAAGCATCTTGAAGTGATTAAGGTTAAAGTGACACAAATTTGAAGATATGCTTGACAAGTTATAAGTTGAAAATCTCATGCCCCGTGCTTACGAGTACCGAACCTCATGCTACTCAACTTCAGTCACAAGTAAGTTCTTGTCATTGTAAGTACATGTGTATTATAGAGAACCGCCAACGAGGTACCCCTTGCCCCATGATACAGGAGCTATCCCATATCAAAATGACAAGGCAATAGACAATGAGCATCTCAGCGATCTTTTTATTTGCTATTTTCATAGGTTTTTATTGAGGATGCTTCATAGAATGCTCACTATGGTTATGCTGCAAGTTTCCACCATGATTAGGCATGGCTTAGGCTAGCCGCCCAGGCGTTTCTCTAACACACATACAAACTCCATGAGCTTACAAGGTCCCCTTTTATTTCACACCGCCGAGATCCATAAGCAAAAGAACATGATATCAACCGAATAATAAGTGCAATGTTAAAGAGTTCCCCATGATAGCATGGTTCTGCTAATTCACAACTTATAAAGTGCAAGCATATGAGCAACATAGATAGACACAATGGTTCAAGTTTATTAAGTGCAAGAAAGTAAAGTGTGCCATCAAGTTTGTGAGAGCTCTAATCACTAATTTTCTCATAACAAGTTTAATTTGGAAGGTAGATAAAAGCATGAATATACTTGGAATGGTGTAACACACCATGTATAGGAATTTATAATGGAATCTTGGGAATAACTTGGTTTTATTGGGAGTTGGATTCATGAGTAGAACTCATACTTGGTACAGGTGGAGGCTAGCAAAAGACTAGGAGCGACCAATTAAGAGAGCAATAATGGCCATAATCATGCAAAGCGACACAACATTATTAATTAAAGCATAAAGTGATATTACAAGTCATAAACTAAATGATCATAGAGGCTAAGGTGACTGGTTCATAGTCTTAACATGGTGTAAGCATGTGCCAAGTCAACCCAAATAAAGCATCAAAGGAGAATACCACAATATTATGCTTTTGTATGCTAAAACAACACATGATTCTTTCAAGGCACATTAAGCAATCTCAATTGTTTGGAACAAGTCATGCTACAACAATAATCACTAAGCATAAAGTCAAAGCAATATCAAACAATACATGATAAAGTCTAGGCCATAGTCAAAACAGGCTCCTTTTGTACCACTTATAAGCATGAAGCTTCCTACTCTTTTCCAATACCAATCAACTTATTTGAAACCACATATGAATGCGGGGGTCCAACTAATTTATTTAAGCAAACCAAACAAAAGAAAACTAAGAACAAAAACAAAGACGCTCCAAGAACAACACAATTATGCATGAAACAATAAAAATGAAGTGTTTGGAAGAAAACCTGAGATTTTTATTGATGAAGAAGGGGATGCCTTGGGTATCCCCAAGATTTGACTCTTGTACTTCTTGAATATTTCTTGGGGTGACATGGGTGGCATCCCCAAGCTTGAGATTTTGTCCATACTTCATCTCATCACATTATTCTTCCCTACACTTTAAAATTTCCTTCATACAAAATTTCACACAATCTTCATTAGCAACATTAGTGTATTCAAGATAATAAGCCTTTGGGTTTAGTTTAAACACAAGTAAAACTTTCATCAAAACACAAACTACTGTAGAAATTCCTTCTAGAAGCTGAAGTGATCAAAGATAACTCAAAGAGAAAGAGATTAAGAGGCAAGTGCAAATAACCTGGGGCATAAGCATGGAAAAGTACAGCTCAATCCGACGTATAGGGATTTTTCACGATTTTTAATAGTGAAGCACAAAAATCTGTTTCGAGACATCAACTTTCCCAAGTCTTACTTCTCTCTCATTAGAGGTTATTTTTGGCACAAAAATCACACAAAAGGGATAAGGAGAGGTTATTACTGAAGCAATAACTTCCAAGACTCATCAAAATAAAAAATTACTGAATAAATTTTAGGTTATCTCCCAATAGTGCTTTTCTTTAACGCCTTTGAGATAGGCTCAGTAATTTGAGAAGATGCACACATAAGAAATATGAATTGAAGAAAAAGAGAGCATCAAGGAGCAAATACGATACACATTTAAGTCTAACCCACTTTCTATGCATAGGAATCTTGTAAGAAAATAAATCAAAGAAGCACATAGTAACAAGAATGGGTAGATAAAACAAGAGCAACTTTGGAACTTTCAATATAAAGAGAGGTGTTTTAGTAACATGAGAATTCCAAAAACCATATTTTCCTCTCTCATAATTATTTTTAGTAGCATCATGAACAAACTCAACAATATAAATATCACACTCATCCTCCTTTGGTAAGCATGGAGGGCGATCAAATAAGGTATTAGTTAAAGAGTTACTCTTATTGGGAGGTAGACATGTTGGAAATATGCCCTAGAGACAAATAGTAGTAAGGACTATTATCATATTTCATATAGTTTATGATTAAGTTTTGTATCATGCTATAACTGTGTTGAGTGGAAACATCAATACACGTGTGATATATAAACAAACCAGGGGTTCCCAGTGAAACTCTAGTCACTGGTTCATTGGTCAATAGATGATCATGTGGCATTTATGCCAGTTGGAAATGAGGTCATCTCATTCTGAGAATGAGATGATGAACCAATACCCAACCTAAACATCGTGATTCAATCATGTCACGAAGTTCAAGTTACGATGATTAGAAAAGGATCCTCGTAGACTATTCCTTAGACCGTGAGGCTATATCAATCACTGTCTCCCGAGAATGCTTAGATAGCATCAAACGCCATCTGGTAAAACGGTGGTTATAAAGGTGTGTTCAGGTATTCGGAGGAAACCGTAGAGGCAATATATGTCAAGAGCGGGATTTGTCCGTCCATGAGACGGGAAGATACTCAAGGGCCCACTCGGAGAAGTTATATCCAATAGCTGCACAGCGTGTGATTAGATCACGGGGATATCACTTGTCGGAACGAGTCAAATAGCATTGTTCAGTAACGAGATTGAACTCAACATGAAGATGTCATTGATCAGGTCTCGGGTAATGTAAGTATCGAATGACAAAGGGAATAAGACGCGACTGTCACCAGTTCAAACGACGAAAGATCTTCGTGGAATGCACAGGGGTCACATGGCCATCCAGGTCCCTCTATTGATCATTGGTGCGGGAGTGTCCCGACCATGTCTGGAGTGTTCCCGAACCGTAGGGTATCACGCTTAAGGGCTTGATGATGCTTAGAGAGTGTTTATGGGATCGGTAGAATCGCCGAAGAAAAGAAGGGAGAAAACCGAAAGGGTTTCGGTAAGTCCGGAGGAAGTCCGGAGTGGAGGTGGAAGGTGTTCCATAGCCACAGAGATTAGATAATATGTGAATAAATGTTAAATATTGATTTAATCATTTATTCATAATTATTTAAATAAAGAGAAAATCAATTAAAAGGTCAAAGGCTTAATGGGCCAATTCCCGGAGGGGAGAGGGCCCATTAGGGAAAGGAGAGAGGGAGAAGGGGGCAAGGGGGTGGCTGGAGCCCTAGTGGGCCAGCCCCCCGTGTGGGGCCCATGGGGGTGGCCGGCGGTGCCACCCCTCCCCCCTCATCTCCTTTAGTCCCACCCCAGTACTTGAGGGGAGGTAGTACCTCCCCTCCCCCTATATATAGTGGGGTATATTGGCCTAGAAAAGACACCCAATAATCAATAAAGGTCTCCCCACTTTTGGGAGGACCTCTAATTGATATTTTCTCTTCCCCTCTCTCTCGTGACCGTGGTCCCAAGTCTGGACTGCGCGAGCGAGAGACATCTTCACCGCGGAGCGCCGTCACGCTGCGGGATTCGGATCTGGGAGCTCTACTTCCGCAACTGCTGCTGGATCGGGGAAGCGGGAGTCATCGTCAGGCACCGGACGTGTGTAACTCCCACGAGGTGTCACACTTGAGGCACTCAAGTCGTTGGAGCCAGAAGGAGCGCAAGGACTTCATCACGACCTTGAGGTTGGCTTCGGCTCGTCTACATCAACCACGCTCTCCTGAGCGTTGACAATGCTTTTCGGTCTTCGAGGGTAAGTTCGCGAAAAGCCCCTCCGGTTACTATATTACTAATAGATAGGTCCTGGCAGCTTTAGGGGTTCAGGGACGTAGAGTAAAATTTATTGTTTTTATGCGCGGAACCCCTACAAGACATGGGTAGCTGCTCCATTCTTCCTCCTCTTGATCATCACTCTCCTCCTCTTTTTCATCCAATGAGCTTCCAGTTTCAGCGATTTCTTCTTCCATAGGCTCCTACAAGGCATTAGTCTTTTCTATTGATGGAGAGCATCTATGAAGATATTTAAGAATGTAGCCATTTTCTTCCTTGTAATTATCAAAGAAAAATTTAAGTATATCATAAACCTCATATTTATAAGGTGCATCATCAGTATTTTCTAGAAAATAAGCAAGTTCGAATGCACCCTTCCAAGAAATAAATTCTTCAATTTGTTCCACATAATAAAAGTCATAATTTCCCTTAACATAAGAAGATATGGTAACATTATCATTATACTCACATTGAAAATGGAGGTGTTTATACCTCCTACAGCAACAAGATTTATCAAAGCAATAAGTAACATTATAAGTAGAGCACACATTTCTAGCAATGGTATACAATTTATTAATTTGTTCCCATAAGTGTTTCCCTTTTTGTGACAAGCAGTGTTCCTCATAATATTTTTGTTCTTCCACGAACCCACCTTGCCAATAAGATCTAGTTTCAAAGAAACCAACCATTGATAGAAAGCATGATAAAGCAAGACAGTAACAGACCAACAAAAATAACAACTATGGTAGGAATTAATCTTTTTTGTATTTTTGATAAAAAGAAGCAAACAAGTACAACCAATTTTTTTGTGTTTTTGATAAAAAGAAACAAGCAAATACAGCAAAAATAAACTAAGCAAAACAAAAAACAAAGTAAAGAGATCGGTTGTGAGAGACTCCCCTTGTGAAGCTATCCTTAACTCCCCAGCAACGGCGCCAGAAAAAAGGCTTGATGGCTCAAAATATGTCAAGCTCGTTGGGAACCCCAAGAGGAAGGTATGATGAGCACAACGACAAGTTTTCCTTCAGTTATGAAACCAAGGTTATCGAACCAGTAGGAGCAAGGAAACAACTCCAAGGTGTTGCTAGCAACTTAGAATCCTGCACAATACAACCACAGAACTTTGCCCCAACTTACATTGAGGTTGTCAATCTCACTGGTTTTGCTGAAAACAATGGATTAATCGTATAGTGTGGAAGATAGTAATTGCTTGCAGAAAGTAAACAGTAAATGGTAAACAGTAGATGGTATATTAATGGCAAAGGAATGGATTGGGGTCCATAGTTCACTAGAGGTGTTTCTCCTTAAGATAAATAGCATGCTGGGTGAACAAATTACAGCGGGGCAATTGACAGATTTGAGAAAGCATAACAATGCATATACTAGACATCTTGATTCCTATGAGATTTGATTGGGCATTACAACATAATACATAGACCATAATCTAATTGCATCTATGACTAATAATCCACCTTCAGGTTATCATCCAAACCCCTTCTTGTATTAAGTTGCAAGCAACAGATAATTGCATTAAGCAAAGTGTGTAAAGTAAAAAATACGACCCCCCATGGACAAAGGATTATTGTTTTCTCCCTAGTGGCAACAGCACATCTACAACCTTAGAGATTCCTGTCACTTCTCCAAATTACTAGAGGCATGAACCCACTATCGAGTATAAATACTCCCTCTTGGAGTTGTAAGCATCTACTTTAACAACAGAGAGCATGCAAGATCACAAATAACATAGACATGATAGAATCAATAATCAATATGAAATAGTATCTCAATATCCATTGGATCCCCGCAACCACAACATGTAAGATTACAAATAGATGATCTTGATCATGAACAGAGCTCACAAGATCTAAACATGATAGCACAAAGGAGGAGAACCAACCATCTAGCTACTACATGGACCCATAGTCCAAGGGTGAACTACTCACGCATCACTCCGGAGGCTTGTATGGTGATGAAGAAGGCATCCAGGGTGATCTCTCCCCTCCGGTAGGATGCAGGGAAGAGCTTCGAATCCCCCGATCTAGGGATGGAGATGGCGGTAGCTACAGACTCTTTCGTGGATTTCTGATCGGGTACTTAGGGTTTTCGTCCCGGGAGGCTTTTATAGGTGAAGGGGCAAGGTCGGTGGAGCACCAGGGGGCGCACACCCCTGGTGGCGTGCCCCTGGCATCGTGGCCACTAGGTGTGGCCACCCTGGTGCGCCACTTCGTCACCCCTTCGGTCTCCGTATTGCTTCGGGTATAATATTGACTTTGGATTTTGTCCAGTCTAGTTTCGAGAATATTTCTTTACTAGCTTTTCTGAAACCAAAAATCCGCAGTAAACAGGCAGCTGACACTATGGCATCTTGTTAATAGGCTGGTTCCATAAAATGTATAAAAATACCTCAACGTGTGAACAAAACATAAGAAAGTAGATACAAAACAAGCATGGAACATAAAAAATTATAGATATATTTATGACATATCAGGCTTGCACCGAAACAAGTGGAAACTTTTGTTCCCACTCAATGGTAGAAAGAATACGATCTAGCTTTTCATAAGTTGGTGTTGCACGATGGTTGGCCTAAGTAAATTGTCTACCTGAAAGAACAATCTCTTATAGGTTAAGACTTTCAATGATTGCGTTAAAATAAAAGACCAACGAGTGTTAAAATTATCGTTGTTCTTATCTTCTCTCCTTCGTAGAATGTTAAAATCACCCCTAACAAGCAAAGGTAGAGATTCATTTTCACAAACTCGCACTAACTCAGCAAGAAACTCGTGCTTTAAATTATCTTGGGCCGCCCCATAAACCGGAATAAGGATCCATTGAAAACCATCATGACGATATTTCAAGTGGATTTTAACACAAAAATCACCCGAATCAACCTTGTTGACCTGAAGTGTTTCTGTGTTGACGCCAACCAAGATACCACCTGATCTACCATGAGGAGGTAGGCAGAACCATGCGAAATCCATCCTCGGAGTCAAGTGCTTAAGGAAAGGAATCATAAAATTAGACCTCCCTGTTTCTAACAAGGCAATAAAATCTAATTTCCATTCACTAGTTGTTTCAAAAATAAAAAGACGTTTGGTCATATCATGGAAACCCTCGTTGTTCCAAATTAAACCTCTAATACCTTGCATGTAAAAGGTTTTCTTTATTCTAACTCTAGTACCTCTTCTAATAATAGAAGGTCATATTGATTTTTCTTAGGCCCACGCACCCTCGTATTTTGTACAGCTAGATGATCTTCAAGATCATCAAGACCGGCAATATCCTCCTCCATCAAATCATCACAAAGATTAGAGACCTTCAATACCACCAAGCTTTCCTCCCCTAGAGAATATTTCTTTGAGGTATTAAGTTCAAGCATGGTCGGAGTTATTTTTAATTCATTATCTTTAATTAAATTAGCCACCATATCCCTTTGTGTTGAAGAATTACCCAAAGACACCCCAAACTATTTAGCTCTTTATATAATACCTATATTTGAAAAAGACATAATCGAGAAGGTTGGGTTCAAGTATTTACCTATGAACTCATCACGTCGATGAACTAAATCCTGCGCATGTTGCAGCTGTGTGGCATCCGTATTAGGCTGGCTCCTAACTCGATCACTTGCCCGAATTTTAGTGGCCATCTTCGGTATACCTCCAAAGGAAATAACTTTAGCTAGAGATGGTTTCTTCCTTGCCATACAAGCACTAGTTGACGCAGCAAGAGGTTTCCGTATATCTGTATCAGCCACCTTGGAGATGGGAGTGTACGGTGTCCCCATGTTCATCTTGTCCTTCCCGATAGGAACAGATGGTGCCGCGGTAGAAGAATCACCCACGGCAGCGTGCCGAGGCGCAACGCCAGCCTGCCGGTGCTCCGCGGCAGCCCCAAAATGTGTCACGACAGACGGCTCGGCATGAACCTTCACATCCACTATATTACTCACAAACGACTACAACTTTAGAGAATCCTCCATCACAACCTGGTCAGTGCATTGCCGGGGAGAATCAGGATTTTCATCCCATATCCGTTCACCCATTGCTGTCGCGGCAGGAAAAGTAACCACGACAGCCTGCCTTGGTGATCCGGAAGCCTACCGAGGCTCCTCGACAACCCGAAAATGTGCCGCGGCAGACTTCACGGCAGAAGACTGCGCATTTGCAAAATTTTCAGAAGAGATGCCCGACCACCATCTTCTGCACCTCATCCTTCATTACATGCTAATCAATAAACATAGGGGAGAGTACACCCTTACTATTGGGCGTCTCGGACACCCGTGCATCCAAAGGAACTGAAACATTGATCATCTGAGAGTCGGTACATGTTGGAGAAAAGGTAAAAGGTAAGGCCAGTCCCTGGTTAACAACAGGAAACAAAGTGCAATGGTTGACAAACATTATTGACAATACCACTACTATCAACAATTTTATTCGCAAGCAATACCTCCTTCACCGGTAAGCTAAAGGAACCAATATGAACTCCAAAAGATAGTGACATCGCTGCCGATTGTACTCCTCCAAATGTCCTATGGCCTCCACCGTCATTTAGAGAGTCATCTTTGTTCGGATTAGAGGGGTCCAAAGTCCCATCTTCCTCCATATTACTAGTACTCTCCTTATTAGCACCGTTTGTATCAGCATCTCTATCTGTGTTATCATGTGGTCCCTTCGATTGTCCAACTTGTGTCCCATCCATTGTAACTTTCTCAACCAAAAATTTAAGCCTGTAGAATCCTCTCTTTATCCAAATATCTAGATACTGTGGTATGAATTCAGGATCAACACAATAAACCTGAACTCGAACAATACCTTTCTGTCTAGTGAAAGGCATATCCACCATCTTGGTTTTTTGCAAAAGAGACCCAAGTCCCCAAAGCGAAAGGAAATCTCCTTTAACATCTTTAGGTACCCCATCAATCCGGACCTAAACCTCAGGTAAAAGGAACATGGGTTCATCAACCACACCCCACTCATCAAATTTCAAAAATGGGAGTATCAGGAATTTGATATTGTCTAACAGCTTTCATTCTGAGCACTTCATCCTTGGTAGGGAATTTAACCTTGAAAATCTTGGGATGTACCTCAATTACTTCCCAAGTATAATTTGGAGAAAAAACAAGCCTCTTAAGAATCTCAGTTACCTGAGCAACCGTCAAAGAACTCCCTTCGACAACAACTCTGCCAACTCTAGAATTCTCAACCCTTGGTCTAAAAGAATCAGGTGTAGGTAGCTCAAGAAACGTAAGTTTTTGATTACCAAGACCATGCACAATTACCGTGGGTTTAGGAGAAGCAAGCAGAGGACATGAAGACTTTATGTGTTGGGGTGATTCACAATTATCACACACAGTGATTGTACAATCTTCATGAAAATGCCCCGCTTGATCACATCGAAAACATCTCAGCTTTTCATTCATTTTAAGTTTTTTTGCAGGGCCATTATTCTCCAAAGTCAGATCAGTGACATTCATTGGTGCTATTGGTGCCACGCCTGATCCAACCCCCTGCGCTGCCGTGGCAGCCTGCCCGGCGCCACGGCAGGCTGCCCTAAGGCCACAACAAAGAGATTATGTGCCGCGGCAGGAGGTTCCCGTGCCACGGCAGGGGGCAGCTGTCCCGAATTTTGCCCCACAGCACCAGCATTAGCAGACGCCCTGACACTCGCCTGAGCAGAAGAATTAGATGATTGGGGCAAAACTAAAGCCCCACTCTGTTCCACAGCAGCCACCGCATCCACAACCTGCTTGAGCAAATTCAGATCAAGTGTACCCTGATTGTTGCTTGCCGGAATAGAATTGTTGTTGCTGAAATTTCTATTGGTATTAGAACCATAGTTCATCCAGCCACAGTTCCTCCCACCATTTCATGATTTTCCACCCCAACGGGTGGCCCCATATTCATAGCGGCGTCGATTCTGGTAACCAAGCTCATTACCACCTCCAAAATTATCATGATTGTTGGCTTCCCCTCCATGAAAACCAATGCTACCTCTAGACCGAAATTTTTTCTGACCTAGGAAGCCCCCAACATGATTATCATACCTCTGGAAGTTGCCACCCGAACCACTAGATTCACCATGGAAAAAGCTTCCACCCCTGTTGGGGTTGGATCCAGTTCCACGGCCTCTCCCAGAGTTTGCAGGATAAGGGTTGTTGCTAAAACCCCTTCCACCACCACTACCGCCATAGCCCCTTCCTGGTCCTCCTCCGCCGCCGCCTCCATGACTCATGCCAGCTAGGCTTTTGGAAGGCTCCCGATGAGAGAAGGGACAACAGATCGCACCTGGCCCAAAATTTGCGTCGCTGGGTTTCAATACCGTGGGTTGCAGGGTTACTCGCTCGATCGGTGGAGTCACAGGTGCGATGGTCTGGATCGATTGAGCCTGCACAGGTTCAAGTCCAGCCACATGCGATCCGAAGCAAGCCCGACTAGGGTCCAAAAAACTATTATTCAAAAAATGCGAAATTTTCGGTTTGGACGATCTTTTCCCACTCGTTCTCGAATGCAGTGAACCAGCTTCTTTCGATGATCGACGACGACAGACCAATGTCCAGCCATCCCGATCATCATCTGAGTTGCCAACAAACAAGAAATAAGGATCCAATGGTGGCCTCCCGGGAGAACGATTAGAGGATTTCGTCTTCGAAACCCTACTATCAATACTCAAAGAATCTGAACTAACCTTCGATGGAGGTGAAACATATAGTTCCATTGCCTCAAGACGTTGCTGACGACGACGCTCGATTCGTTTCACCCCCTAGACGATGATGAGGCAATCCCAGATCCAAGATCTTCGTGGGATCTGAGATAACGAGTAGCAGGATCCTCCCATTCCAAAGATGAATCCTCCCCCTCATCTGCATCGCACTCCGAGGAGAGGACCCATAATTTGCCCTTTTACGATGAGAGGTTCCTTGCCGAAGAGGTCGCTCGCCGCAGAAAGCCCTTCTCCGGTGAGATCCCCCGCAGAGACAAGCCCGCCGCCGGCAAGGGCGGCTGTGTCGGCAGATCGCCAATGGAGTCATCTCCGGAAAAACCGCTCATCCTTACTGCTGGCATACATATATACTTGGCCTGCTCATATTGTTATGGGGTAATGGCAAGAAGAGGTTCTTACTTCTTAGTCAACTCCAGATCAGAATAGAGCCGCTCTTTGGCAAGAAGTGCCTACAATTATCAACACAAGCATGCACAATTTCGTTATTTGGCATGTTTAATTTCCAACGTGCTAATAATATATAAAGTAAAAGCACAAAATAATTAGCATGGTAAAACTGATACAACAGAGAAGAAGCTGGTTAAAATGGTAGAGCAGAATTACCTGTACTATAGGAATATATGTGAATTGGACGGTTGTACATCAGCAAATGCTTGGAGCTCAATATTATATAGTACTCGTATTAATTTGTATGATTGAACTATTGTATGATTGTTGGCACTTCTTTTTGGTCCTGGTACTGTCATTTATTAGCTTACACAACTATAATGTCTTAGTACTGTAATAGGTCTGAATACTGAATATTTTTTATCTGAAATTTTGTGGGGAGCCGCAGCTGTCCAACGATGCCCGTTCTGAGTAGCAAATTACTAGTGTGACCTGTGTGGAGCAGCAGGACGGTAGTAGGAATGTCCCTATATCTGTAACCGTAGGGGGCAAAAGCCCACTATCTCATGCTAGTGAAAGCTTAAGAGCAACAAATGCCGCAAAAAATGTTAATGCAAAAGTAAGTTCGCGGTTTGTTGTTATTACACTATATAACAATATGCAAAAGTAAGTTTGATTCTTCTAGTAGACCATGAGATGCTAATAATGTAATTATCTTGCTCGAAATGCAGGTTTGTAACATCCCTAGTTCTACTAATAGTAATTAGGGTTTGTAATTGTGCATCATGAGCATTACATGCATTTTTGAATTAAAGAAATATTGCATTAAACATGAAGGGAAAACAAAACTTATCTATTTTGCCTCTTAAGCATTTCATTTTTTTAAACCACAAAAAAATTAGAAGCCCAAATAGTATAGAAGGCCCCCTACTGTATTTCCATATTTTATAAACTTTCTAGTATTTTTGAAATATCCAAAATAGATTTGGAATTAAAATACAAAAAGGAAAAGAAAACAGAAATAGAAAAAGGTTTTATAAATAAAAATAGAGCCAGAGCTCCCAGGCCGGTCCAGACCTTCCTCGCCATCTACCCGTCGCCCGTGCGCATCACCCGCAGCCAGAGCAACGACCCAAGTCCCTGTACCCTTTCGCTCGTCTTCTTCCTCGTGCAGAGAAGCTGTCGCATGCCCGCGCCACCGCCTTCGATCGCTGCATGCGTTGTGATGCTCGCCGCCACTTGCGAGGAGGAGGATAAGGACGCCCGTGTCGCGCTCTCTCCATCCCCATTTCTCCCCGTCTCGCCCTCTCTCGCGAATTACCCAAGCACAACCTAAACCCTAGTCGCAGACTTCGCCAGTCGCCGTTGTTCCGCGCCTCCCTGCACCTACTGACTGCACCATCAGGACCGCCTCTCTGTTCTGGTCTTCCTCCCCAAAGGAATCGGACCCTGATGCTCCAAATCGTCGGCTTCGACCCCATCCTCCTTGCCTCCGATCGATCTCGTGGCGACCATGTTGCTGCTCTCGACCTCGCCTCGCCTTCCCGACCCCTATGCTAGATTCCCGGTGAACCCATGGTCCTCGTAGACCTCTTTGTGTTCCCCTCCCCTCTTGTATCACGCTCCCATCATGTGTCGCTGCCGTTCTCCGTAGTTCCTCGTTGGGGAAGCATCTCCGGCGACTATTTCTTGGCGGCCCACCCACCAGTCGACTCACCGCCTCACGCTACATCGAACGCCCCCGCTCCCACAGCCCCGCACACTCCAAGTTGATGAGCCCGTGCTCAACTTGGGGAGGATCCATTGCTGAAGTAAGGATGACATCAACATGGCGTCATATTACCTTTTTCCTTTTCCTTTACTATTTTCAATAAATCATTTTCTATAATTATTTAAATGCTGATAGGTGGGTCCCCTGTATAAGTAATATAAATATTTTCATAAATGTTTACTAATTAATAATAATGTAAAAGTATTTCCAATATGTAATTATTTTATAATATGCCAAAAATGATTTAAAATGAATTAAAAATGGAGAAATTCATAACAAATTCGTTTTAAATCATAAAAATATAAATAATATATCAAAATATTCAAAAAAATAAGATTTACACTATAACATCACAGTAATGCATTGTTAAACAACTTAAATTAAGAAGTTTGGTAAAGAGAACAATAGCAACCCCGCAGGTGCATTTAGGGTTCCTCCGGAAATGCCATCTTTAGGGCGTTTCGATCCCAATTAAATTGATGACCATGTTTATGGTTATATTTCAGCACCCTTTAACTTGTCATATCATCATACTTGTTTGAGCATTGCATCGATGCCATTTGTTGATTGTTCCTTCTTTTCCAGTGTTTTGGTTCTTCCCGATAGAATACGATATTGAGTTCGAGATCAAAAGACGGAGATCAACACCATTAAAGATCAAAGATCAATACTTGACTAGCTATAATAAAGTCAAGTATAAGGGAAGATCTTTAGTTGGGTATCAACATGCAAATGCAAGCATAGCCCCACACATGATATAATCCTATGATTTCAAAGTATTTCAATTCTTGCCATACTACATACGATTTCAAAGTATTTTATCAATATATATAGTTATCCTATTTGATGCATGTTCCTTTGTAGCCTATATTCCTGATCCACTGCTCCTAGCATAAGTAGGGTTTGGCTTATGAGCATCGCTAGAGCTGTTACTTATTGCGCTTAGTCATGCTTAGCTGTTACCGCTGGTCCATCCGGTTGATGAATCAGAGTTGTGAATGAACCTAGTTGGACAAGATGATGTGGTATGATCAGAGATATAAGTTTAACATGCTAAGGCTTGTGTTGGAGGCCACGGTGGGTTGTGGTTTTTTTAGTGCCATACTTTTCATCACTAGGATCCGAGTTCTTGCCTCTTGAACCAAGACGAGCTATAGCCACAGGGGGGCCCGGAAACCTCCTCGAATAACTAACTTGCCTAGTAGATTCCACGAGCCATATAGTTCGGCCATTCCATTCAGCATATGCACTTTGGATGCTCTAATAAAGGAGGTGCATTCATAACAGGTAGGGCGTGGCAGGGAACGGGAGAGGCCCGACCTCCATAATCTCAAACCCTATTCACATCCCTAGGGACCAACTTTGGGACTTGATCCATTACGACGACATCTCCTTAGGGCGTGACTCATGGTCTTAGTGAAAGCAAGGTAAAGGTCATGGCCAACCACCCTCTATCGACCTTCCAAGGAAGAGGGGTTAATCTATAGTGGCATTAAGAGTCGGTTGGTACGTGTGGGTAAAGTTATACACCCCTGTAGTGTTTAATCTTTATGAAAATCCGTATCTGCGGTTATGGATGACTTGGGAAGACGTGATAATCATAGAGAACTATAACCTAATCGTAAAACTTGGCAAGTAAGTAATGTATGCTTAGGATGCTTCCTCAGGGATTGAGGGGGTGATCCTAGTTGGTAGGTTCAGCTGATAAAGATTTGGTGGATGTCAAAAGATGATCAAAGCTACAAATACCGCTCTCTTACCCCATTTTAAATATTCTACTTAGTCGAGATTCTATTCCTCCTTGTTTTATAAACAAAGATAGCTTTATGCAAAGTAACCCCACCAGCCATAAGTCTTGTAGAGTACACCATGTAATCAGTATTTCTTTGTTGATACTTTTGTAGCAGAGCAAGTGTTACCATAGAAGAGGAGTTCAGTACAACATCGACATCAACAAGTAGCTTAGGGTTCCTAGGTGGCAACCAGAAATCTATGGAATGGGATGTCATCGTTATGCTTTAGGCCTCTTAGACCATTTGTTAAGTTTGTTGTACTTAATAGCATAATATGCCTTCCGTTGTTTGATGTTTGTGGTCAGTGACCTCTACGTGTAATATTTTGTTTCTCCGCTCAGTTATGAGCTTGCTGTAATAACTTCTGTGCCGTAGGGTCACTGTTGTGTTACTAATTCTCTCTCTGTACACTCCCGAAATCTACATTAGGCTTATTTCAGACAAAGGTCTAGGATTTTTCCAGCCCTGATCCCGAGGGCTGTCACAAGGTTGTCATGACACAGTTGCAGAACTCCAAAACCGAAGGAAGAAAATGCTTACTATATTTCTAGGTCCCATGTAATTAATATGGTTGCAAGAAAAGGAGCACAATCATATGCTAGGTCTCCTAATTCACATCCAAGGTCTCCAAAACCAGCTTCGAGATCTCCTAATTTGCATGATCTCTCACTTGCTCCTACACATGGTACTCCAACTACTTCAGATGAGTTACCACCTACTGCTACTAATGGTAAGTTCTGACCAATATCACATGCTCTCAAATAGGACCATTAATACTACTATGTAGATGCCAATATTGAAAACTTTCATACTTGTAGGCTCCAAACGGAGATCACGAAAGTTAACCTCCATCATTTGGAACGATGCTAAGAAAATATACATTGATGGACTTCTAATGAAAGGCCGATGCAAGTACTGCAACATTGTGTTTCCAGCCTCTAAGGTCTCTGGTAGCAGCCAACTTACTAGACACTTGAAGGTATGTAAGGTCAAATGTTCAATGGATGGGTTGGTTCAGCAAATTAGAACCTCTGATAAAATAGACCTTGACTGGAAATTTGACCAACAAGTAGCAAGGATTGAACTTGTTAAGTTAATTGTATTGCATGGGCTGCCGTTTTCATAGGTGAGCTAGTATTTTTTTACGCATGGATCACTTTGAGCAGAACTTTTCAGTAGCCTTACTAAAGCAAGCAGACAAGAAATTATAGTACTTCACAAGGAGGAACAACATCATATATTTATCCAAATATTACATTTTGTATTTATTCATGTGTTCTCAAATTTGCAATGATACATATTATAATTTATTCGTTCAACTAGTTTGTATAATCAGAGATTTTGCTACCTCCTCTGACCCAAATTAGTTGACTTAAATTTGTCAAGATACGAATGTATCTAATACTAAATCATGTCTAGATATAGTCGAATCTAGAAAATCTAAGTCAACTAATTTGGGTCGAAGGTAGTACCATGTTGTAATTTGCCGGATGGAATGCTGGCGGTTGGAGTTGATGGAATGCGCAGTTACTGACATGGTCTTTGGTTTTGTATGAATGGATGAGTTGGTGGATTTCAGCGGACAGTTGGACGCCCACCAAGCATGAGAGTATTATAAGGATAAGAAACCACGTCATGTTTAACTTATATGGAAGAGGTGGGAACTTGGTGGGCTACTGCCAACGTGCCCAATTACAGGGTGACCATAGGATGTGTTGAGATCAATACAAGCAAGCAAGGAAACAAATCAATCACATAACTACTCCGTGATTATCGACCGTATATCTGATCTAATTCTATCTAGTAAACCTCGAGTGATTACCGAGAGCCAGTAGTTATAGCGAGATCCCTAGTGGTGATTTGCCGTCGCAGCAATGACCCCCATCAGCTCCTCCCCAGGGCACTCTTCTTCCTCGCCCGGCCAGCTGCCGCAGGTGGCGGTACCGAAGAGGGCTTTCCACGGTCCTTTCACCGAATCAAATCCTTGTCGGTGTATCTACTGCTAGTGTAGGGTTTCGTAGCATGGAAAACAAAAATTTTCTACCGCATACAAACAAACAAGCCAAGATCTATCTACTAGATTGTAGCAACGAGTCGATGAAATAACTCACCCTCGAAGATTCCAAAGTGTTTAACGAGAGCAGATTCTCGTGGGTGATGTAGTCGTACTCTTTCCGATCTCAAGATCGCGTAGACGATCCTTCCGGCGCCGCGTTCCGGCAGCGCTCCCGCAGTCGATCACATGTTCGGTACTCGACGAAGACCTTCCTCTCCCTTGTTCCAGCAGCCAGCGGAGGTTGTAGCACTCTCCTCGTGATTCCGGCAGCACAACGGCGTGGTACCGGAAGTAGAGGGGAGATCTCGCAGGGCTTCGCCTTAAGCCGGAGCGAGTATGGTGGAGTATGAGAGAGCTTTGGCAATCTAGGGATTAGACACACCAATTAGAAAGCTCTAAACCGGAGTCTAGGGCAATTAGAAGCTCTAACTTGACGGCTTGGGAGAAATCCCTAGGCTGTGGCTAGGGTTTAGGTTTAGAGGAGAGGGACTTGTGTACTAGGAGGGGCAGCCCTGCCCCTCCCTTTATAGGTGGGAGGCGCGGCCAAGGGGAGGGGAGTCCCTCCCCAACTCGGCTTGGAGGTGGGCCGGCGGTTGGAGGAGGGAATCCCTCCCCAACTCGGTTTCCCACTCCTCCTCCTCTTTCCAAAACTTGCCGTTTGACTTTCAAACTAGCCGTTTGACTTTTCAATTTAGGATTTAAATAAACCCTTTATTTTGGACAGCAAAGACACCTAGTACATGATGCAATCATTCCAACTTACAATGACACATTCATGTACCCTTCCCCTTCCCGGAGTGCCGGACATTCCGGAACCTTCTAGAATGTTCCCGATGAAAACACCGGAGCCAGTCACATGCTTGCAAGCTAATTGGATGACATTTCACCGAGAGGGCCCAGAGTATATCTATCCATCATATGGATGGACAAATCCCACTCTTGATCCATGTGTTTCAACCAATACTTTCTGAACACTCAATGACACCTTTATAGCCACCCAGTTACGGTGTGGTGTTTGATGTCATCAAAGCATCCATCCGGCAAAGGTGATATGCATGATCTCATGGTCGAAGGAATCAGATAACTATGTATCAGAAAGCATATAGCAATTGAACTATTAAAATGACTTGATCTTTATGCTACGCTTATCTATAGGAGTATGTCCACCATATCATTCTCCTAACGATATGATCTTGTTGTTAATAACATCTCAATGTTCATGATAGGGAAACCACAATCATCTATTAACCAACAAGCTAGTATTATACAGAGGCTTTACTAGGGACTTCAAATTAGGTTTACAAATCACACAAGTATTAATGTTTCCTTGTTAATACTATTATAGCATGAATGTAAACATTTATCATAAACACAAAGATATAATAATAACTATATTTATTATTGCCTCTAGGGCATATCTCCAACAGTCTCCCACTTGCACTAGAGTCATCTAATCTAGATTACATGGTAATATACCGAACACCCATGGCAGTTTGGTGTTGGTCATGTTTTGCCCTCGGGAGAGGTTTAGTCAACGGATCCGCCACATTCAGATCTGTGTGTACTTTGCAAATCTTTATATCCCCATCTTGGATATGTTCTCGAATAGCGTGAAAACGTAGCTTGATGTGCTTCAGCTTCTTGTGTGACCTTGGTTCTTGCGCATTGGCTATGGCGCCCATGTTATCACAGTAGATAGACATTGGGTCCAGCACACTAGGAACCACACCCAGCTCTGCAATGAACTCTTTCATCCATATTGCTTCTTGTGAAGCCTCCGAAGCAGCCATGTATTCCGATTCAGTTGAAGATCTCGCCACAACGCTTTGCTTTGCACTCCTCCAGCTAACTGCTGCACCATTCAAAATAAATACGTATCCAGATTGTGATTTAGAATCATCCGGATCGGTGTTCCAACTAGCGTCGGTGTAACCATTAACAACGAGCTGTTCATCACCTCCATAAGAAAGAACCATATCCTTAGTTCTTCTCAAGTACTTAAGGATGTTTTTGACCGCTGTCCAATGATCCACTCCTGGATCACTTTGATATCTGCTAGTCAAACTAACAGCATATGCAATGTCGGGTCTAGTACATAGCATGGCATACATTAGAGATCCTATGGCTGAGGCATAGGGAGTCTTACTCATCCTTTCTCTATCTTCTGCCGATGTCGGACTCTGAGTTTTACTCAAGGTCGTATTGGGCAACATGGGCAAGAACCCTTTCTTGCTATCTTCCATTCCAAACCTCTTTAGAACTTTGTCCAAATATGTACTTTGTGACAATGATATTTGGCGTTTTGATCTATCTCTATAAATCTTTATGCCTAATATGTAAGCTGCTTCGCCAAGATCCTTCATTGAAAAACTATTATTCAAATATTCTTTGACACTATTAAGAAGGTCTACATCATTCCCAATCAACAATATGTCATCCACATATAGTATTAAGAATGCTACAGAGCTCCCACTCACCTTTTTGTAAATACAAGCTTCTCCATAAGTTTGTATAAAACCAAAACTTTTGATTACCTTATCAAAACATTGATTCCAACTTCGGGATGCTTGCTTCAATCCATAGATGGACCGTTGAAGTTTGCATACCTTGTTAGCATCTTTAGGATCGACAAAACCTTTGGGTTGCATCATATACAACTCTTCATCAATGTCACCATTGAGGAATGTTGTTTTGACATCCATCTGCCATATCTCATAATCGTAATATGCAGCGATTGCTAACATAATCCTTACAGACTTTAGCTTCGCTACTGGTGAGAAAGTCTCATCGTAGTCAACTCCTTGAATTTGTCGAAACCCTTTTGCGACAAGTCGAGCTTTATAGACAGTTACATTACCATCAGCATCTGTTTTCTTCTTGAAGATCCATTTGTTCTCGACAGCCTTCCGGCCATCCGGTAAGTCCACCAAAGTCCATACTTGGTTTTCGTACATGGATCCAATCTCGGAATTCATGGCTTCCTGCCATTTATTGGAATCTGGGCTCATCATCGCTTCCTCATATGTCTCAGGGTCATTGGTGTTGTCCACCAACATGACACTCATAACGGGATCATACCAATCTGGAGTGGTACGAGTTCTCGTTGACCTGCGAGGCTCTGTAGCAACTTCGACCGAAGTTTCATGATCATCATCATTAGCTTCCTCTCTAATTGGTGCAGGCACCACAGGAACTTCTTCCGGCGCTGCGCTACTCGCAATTTCGAGAGAAGGTTCGACAACCTCGTCGAGTTCTACTTTCCTTCCAGTCACTTCTTTCGAGAGAAATTCCTTCTCTAGAAAGGATCCATTCTTGGCAACGAAGATTTTGCCTTCGGATCTATGATAGAAAGTATACCCAATAGTTTCCTTCAGGTATCCTATGAAGACACATTTTTCCGCTTTGGGTTCAAGCTTGTCCGGCTGTAACTTCTTTACATAGGCTTTGCATCCCCAAACTTTAAGGAACGACAATTTAGGTTTATTCCCAAACCATAATTCATACGGTGTCGTTTTAACGGATTTAGACGGTGCCCTATTTAAAGTGAATGCGGCTGTTTCTAATGCATAACCCCAAAATGATAGCGGCAAATCTGTAAGTGACATCATAGAACGAACCACATCTAAGAGAGTTCGATTACGACGTTCAGACACACCATTACGCTGTGGTGTTCCCGGCGGTGTCAATTGTGAAAGTATTCCGCATTTCTTCAAATGCTTGCCAAACTCGTAACTTAGATATTCACCTCCACGATCAGAACGTAGAAATTTAATCTTCTTGTCACGTTGATTCTCTACCTCACTTTGAAACTCCTTAAACTTCTCGAAAGTTTCGGACTTATGTTTCATGAAATAGATATACCCATATCTAATCAAGTCATCCGTGAAGGTAAGAACATAATGATAACCACCGCGCGATGCTACACTCATTGGACCACACACATCGGTATGTATGATTTCCAATAAGTCCGTAGCTCGCTCCATCATACCAGAAAATGGAGTCTTAGTCATTTTACCCATCAGACATGCTTCACATCTTTCAAGTGATTTAAAATCAAGTGATTCAAGAAGTCCATCGGAATGGAGTTTCTTCATACGCTTCACTCCAATGTGACCAAGACGACAGTGCCACATATAGGTCGAGTTATCGCTTGATTTCAAACGTTTAGCTTACATGTTATTAATATGTGTATTTCCACCATTGAGATTCAACAAGAATAGACCATCTATCAAAGGTGCATGTGCATAAAACATATTACTCATATAAATCGAACAACCATTATTCTCGGATTTAAACAAGTAACCGTCTCGTAATAAACAAGATCCCGATATAATGTTCATGCTCAACGCAGGCACCAAATAACAATTATTTAAGTATAAAACTAATCCCGATGGTAGATGAAGGGGTAGCGTGCCGACCGCGATCACATCAACCTTTGATCCGTTTCCTACGCGCATCGTCACCTCGTTCTTCACTAGCTTCCGTTTATTCTGCAGCTCCTGTTTCGAGTTACAAATATGAGCAACTGAACCAGTATCAAATACCCAGGCACTACTACGAATACTAGTGAGATACACATCAATAACATGTATATCAGATATACCTTTCTTTTTGATGTTGCCGTTCTTCAAATTCGCCAAGTACTTTGGGAAATTCTGCTTCCAGTGACCTTCTCCTTTGCAGTAAAAGCACTCAGTATCAGGCTTGGGTCCAGCCTTGGTCTTCTTCGTCGGTGTGGCAACTTTCTTGCCACCCTTCTTGAAGTGTCCCTTCTGCTTAGACTTGCCTTTCTTGAATTTGGTGGTCTTATTGACCAACAACACTTGGTGCTCTTTCTTGATCTCCACTTCTGCAGACTTTAACATAGCAAACAGTTCTGGCAACTGCTTGTTCATGTTCTGCATGTTGTAGTTCATCACAAAGTTCTTGTAACTTGGTGGTAGTGATTGGAGGACACGGTAAATCCCCAAAGCATTAGGAATCACTATACCCAAGCTTTGAAGTTTGTTTGTGTGCCCAGACATCTTAAGCACATGCTCACTGACGGAGCTGCCCTCTTCCATCTTGCAGTTAAAGAACTTTTCAGAAGCCTCATAACTCTCAATTGCCGCGTGAGTCTCAAAGATCAATTTGAGATCACGGACAATATCATGTGGGTCTGAATTCTCAAACCTTTTCTGAAGCTCCGATTCTAAACCATACAAGATAGCACACTAAACTATGGAGTACTGATTCTTCTGAGCAAGGTAAACATTCTTTACTTCATCGGTAGCATCAGCTGCAGGTGGGTCACCCAGCGGTGCATCCAGCACATAGGTCAAATTACCAGCTGTGAGGACAATCCTCAAATTGCGGAACCAATCCGCAAAGTTGTTTCCATTGTTTTTCAACTTTTCTTTCTCTAGGAACGCATTAAAATTGATGGTAGGGGCTGCCATTGATCTACAACATATTTGCAATAGTTTAGACTAAGTTTATGACAAATTGAGTTCAAATTAATAATAAAGTTTAATCTAGGTGAACTCCCACTCAAAACAACATCCCTCACATTGTTTTAGTGATCACACGAACCAAATCCACTATATCAAAACCGATCATCACGAGAGTTGATATAGTTTCAATGGCGAACAATCGACATGTTCATCATATCTACTATATGATTCATGTTTTACCTTTCGGTGATTCGTGTTCCTGAGACCATGTCTGTACATGCCAGGCTCGTCAAGATCAAACCTTAGCTACCGCATAAGCAAATCTGGCTTGCTTACGTTGTATTCACTCGCGGAATCTAACACACCCGATCATCACGTGGTGCTTCGAAACAACAAGCTTTAGCAACGGTGCATACTAAGGGTGAACACTTTAGAACTTGAAATTTATGTGCATGAGGGATCATCTTATAATGCTACCGTCGTCTACTAAGCAATACAAGATGCATAAAGGATTAACATCACATGCAATTCATAATATGTGATATGATATGGCCTTTCTTCTTTGTGCTTCCGATCTCCATCTTCAAGCACGAACATGATCTCCATCATCACCGGTATAGCATCAAGGTCAATGATGCTTCTTCATGGTTGTCGTCCACCGGCTTCAACTATTACAACTACTTTGAATAGACACGCGGGTCTTAACATAAATTAAAGACAACCATATGGCTCCTGCCGGTTGCCAACTTACAATAAGGAACATTGCATACATCAAATATAATCACAATCATGGCCATATCACATCACTGCACACCCCTGCAAAACAAAGTTAGACGCCTCTACTTTCTTTGCATATTTTACGTGGTTTGGGGCTTTCAATAAGTGTCGTTCTAACTTACGAACAAGAACCACAACATTGATACTAGTATTGTTAATCACCCGTTGTAAATTGGATCTCCACTATGCTGGGAGAAACAGGCACCCGCAAAGCCACTTATGCAATACGAGTTGCATGTCAAGCGTGGAGCAAGTCTCATGAACGATGTCATGTAAGGTTAGCCCGGGCCGCTTCATCCCAACATCCCGCAAGATGCAAAGTACACAAGAAGCAATCGACAATAAAAGCATCAATGCCCACAATGACCATTGTGTTCTACTCGTGCAACATATCTACATATAGACACGACTCTGATACCACTGTAGGGTTTCGTAGCATGGAAAACAAAAAATTTCTACCGCATACAAACAAACAAGCCAAGATCTATCTACTAGATTGTAGCAACGAGTCGATGAAATAACTCACCCTCGAAGATTCCAAAGTGTTTAACGAGAGAAGATTCTCGTGGGTGATGTAGTCGTACTCTTTCCGATCTCAAGATCGCGTAGACGATCCTTCCGGCGCCGCGTTCCGGCAGCGCTCCCGCAGTCGGTCACACGTTCGGTACTCGACGAAGACCTTCCTCTCCCTTGTTCCAGCAGGCAGCGGAGGTTGTAGCACTCTCCTCGTGATTCCGGCAGCACAACGGCGTGGTACCGGAAGTAGAGGGGAGATCTCGCAGGGCTTCGCCTTAAGCCGGAGCGAGTATGGTGGAGTATGAGAGAGCTTTGGCGATCTAGGGATTAGACACACCAATTAGAAAGCTCTAAACCGGAGGCTAGGGCAATTAGAAGCTCTAACTTGACGGCTTGGGAGAAATCCCTAGGCTGTGGCTAGGGTTTAGGTTTAGAGGAGAGGGACTTGTGTACTAGGAGGGGCAGCCCTGCCCCTCCCTTTATAGGTGGGAGGCGCGGCCAAGGGGAGGGGAGTCCCTCCCCAACTCGGCTTGGAGGTGGGCCGGCGGTTGGAGGAGGGAATCCCTCCCCAACTCGGTTTCCCACTCCTCCTCCTCTTTCCAAAACTTGCCGTTTGACTTTCAAACTAGCCGTTTGACTTTTCAATTTAGGATTTAAATAAACCCTTTATTTTGGACAGCAAAGACACCTAGTACATGATGCAATCATTCCAACTTACAATGACACATTCATGTACCCTTCCCCTTCCCGGAGTGCCAGACATTCCGGAACCTTCTAGAATGTTCCCGATGAAAACACCGGAACCATTCCCCAATTCCGAAACAGGACTTTCCTTATATGAATCTTATTCTCCGGACCATTCCGGATCTCCTCGTGATATCCCGAATCCCATTCGAGACTTCGAACAACATTCGGACTCTTTCTCATCATTCCATAACTACTCAAACAACGTCGAATCCTTAAGTGTGTCTCCCTACGGTTCGTGAATTATGCGGACATGATCGAGACACTTCTCCGATCAATAACCAATAGAGGAATCTGGAAATTCATATGGCTCCCACATATTTCTACGATTACTTTGCGATCGAATGAACCACTTACATACGATATCAATTTCCCTTTGTCTCACGATAGTTTACTTATCCGAGGTTATGATCGTCGGTATCTCTGCATACCTAGTTCAACCTCGTTACTGATAAGTACTCTTTTCTCGTTCCCGTGATATGTGATCCCTTGTGAGCTAGTCACATGCTTGCAAGCTAATTGGATGACATTTCACCGAGAGGGCCCAGAGTATATCTATCCGTCATATGGATGGACAAATCCCACTCTTGATCCATGTGTTTCAACCAATACTTTCTGAACACTCAATGACACCTTTATAGCCACCCAGTTACGGTGTGGTGTTTGATGTCATCAAAGCATCCATCCGGCAAAGGTGATATGCATGATCTCATGGTCGAAGGAATCGGATAACTATGTATCAGAAAGCATATAGCAATTGAACTATTAAAATGACTTGATCTTTATTCTACGCTTATCTATAGGAGTATGTCCACCATATCATTCTCCTAACGATATGATCTTGTTGTTAATAACATCTCAATGTTCATGATAGGGAAACCACAATCATCTATTAACCAACAAGCTAGTATTATACAGAGGCTTTACTAGGGACTTCAAATTAGGTTTACAAATCACACAAGTATTAATGTTTCCTTGTTAATACTATTATAGCATGAATGTAAACATTTATCATAAACACAAAGATATAATAATAACTATATTTATTATTGCCTCTAGGGCATATCTCCAACAGCTAGGCCGCGACGCACGCGCTGCTGCTAGGCGCCAGAGCTCAGTATGTCCAAGATATATTCTCACACGCTCCTCCTTATAACCTAACCTTCGGTTTCTTCAAATTGGGTTTCTCTTACCAAACAATATGCTTGTTTTGGATAGTTTTTTCTTTTATAGGATCCAAGTTAAATTTGTAACAACTAACTACTATATGGTTTTTCTACCATGCTTTGGGCTCACCAGCGTACAAGATTGATTTAGTAAAGTGGCAGGTGTAATTCTTACAAGATTGTGATCCTTATGTTGTTGACACTTGGTTGTTTTGCCCAACTACTCCATAATAATAACCAACGATCTCGGGAACCAGGCAATGATTTTGACGAGTTTCATTCCGATAGGGTGTGGAGATATTTGTGCCCACATGGATACACTAGTAGGAAAAGCCTTATCGGCGGCGTTCAAAAAATAGGGTTGGTGACGTTCAAGCCGCATGCCACCAATCTCACGCCACTAGTAACTGATACTGGTGGCATGTGAAAGGAATACCATCAGTAACTTGCGTACTGGTGGCGTCTGATATAGACGACACTAGTAATTCCGTGCTGGTGGCGTGAAAGCAGCTAGTAGCTAAAACACTCATGGCGTTTATATGGGTTAAACACAACTAATAGAATTAGTAAAAGCTAAATTTACAGAATACAATAGTAATAATATCAGAAAAGAAATGAGTTGGTTCACCATATGTTATTAACAAATAGTTTAAAACAAGAATCACACTACCAAGTTGTATCACTACACATCTAGAGACAAACTATCAGTCTGAGTACGACTCCGAATGTGACATCAGTTGATTATTAGGAATTAATATCGATGACGAACATCATTTGAAGATTACGGCGTGAGGTGGTCCTACCGGTGAGGAGAATGACTTGCCCAACATGCAGATCTTTAACTTGAAGGAAGTTATTTCACCCCTGCTTATCGAAGACGATGCAGTCATGTATCGCTGTCTTGTACGAAATGACGCTACCCACCTCTTTCTCCAATGCATACTCCAACTAAGCCTTCTTCAGAAATATGAAGAGAAGAAACCATTCTCGACGGTAGTTTCTAAGGTGCAAAAGTTAGATATCTTAATATTGAATAGAGAACCATCACACAATACAAATACAAATAGGAAATAAAGAAATAATGGTAAGTGAAAACATACAGATATTGTGTAGCTCAATATGCGTCACTGTTAAGCGAGTGACAAATATCATCCCAATGAAGGAATTTGTTGGAGGAAATTTATCGACGAGCGAGATATCTCTCCTCACTAGCGGTAAGCTCGCAACTTTGAGCGATAATTGCAGAATCCAATGGGCCTTGCATTGATTCTCAGCCTAGGAGCTCCCATTGCAAAATAGAGGTACACACCTGCTGGGGATTTGATTTTGGGTAATGAATCTTCTCCATGATGAATCTACAAGGTGAGTCATTGCTCGCACTTTGCGCACATCAACAATATATGTTCGCTCAAGAGTCTGAAATTACACGCTCTGTCCTATTATTGTATTGAATTCTCTCCTTACATTGCATGGGACGAAAATCACAAACTAAATAAATGATAATAGAATAAAAGGAAAATCGAGTAAAATTTACATATCAAATATTATCATACCAAAGAATGAAGTGACCCTCTATGGGACGGATACTCAATAGTGAGCCTGACACACTTCCATTGCTATAGTCGGTGAAACAAAATTAACACAACGTCATGTCCTCTATAAGAAAATATAGTCATTTTATCTAACATCGTATACTCTACAAAAAATATAGCTTATCTAACACCTTATCAACTCTACTATATGATCGATGTAGTCATTTTATCTCTACAACAATAATCAATCTAACACTAACTATAATCAACTATACATATCATCTCTATTATATGAATCAACTACACATATGAATCAACATATAAATCAGCTACACATGTGTATGTTATTCCAAAATATCCTAGAGGATCAGAGACTCACTAATAGCGTAGTGGATGGAGGGTGGTGGTGGTGGTGGGGCGGGGGGAGGGGTGGACAACGGCACAGACAGAGACATGGTGCCGGCGGCGGATGGAGACACGACAATGCGGAAGCGGGCGGCAGGCGGTGAGTGAGGGGGTGGAGTGGGTGGGGGATAATTTAAGTGGAGGGGAGTAGACACGGGCGATGCGGTGACGTAGATCGAGTTGCGGCCATGTGGAAGAGAGACATATCGGGGGGATTTGACTGTGTGAATATCCACGGGAAGAGGATAGGTAAAAAAAGTAGTAGTGGTGTTCGCCTGAAACAAACGCTGTCAGTAAAATCACGACTCGTGGCGTTTAGAATTACAGAACGCGATCACTAAGTTTGACACGGCTGCATCTGTTGGACCCACTTACTGGTGGCGTTTAAATAATCGGGAGCGCTACCACTCGATTTTAGTGGTGACGTTTCCTGCTATTCGAATGCTATTACTATTTTGCCTAATAGTGGTGACACGTTATTATTTTTAAGCACCACTAGTGAAATGACTGCTATAAGATTTTTTCTACTAGTGACACCGGTGACATGCCGTAGTAGATGCTCCTGGAGATAGTAGTCTACAGGGCATTGAGTTCAAGCCGGCAGAACACCCCGTCAGTCTTGATGAACTGGTGAAATGCCCACTTCCTGAACCATTTATACTGCATTTAACTTGCGCCCTCACGTGTTTGCGAATAATTCCAGGTTTATGTTGTGTTTTGTAGTCCATTGCAAGTAGTTAGAGACAAATGTAGTAGTGAACTTGTGTTGGTCCTGCAGTGTAGGAACAATATTGTTACAATAACATGTCCGCTCTCATATACTTGGAAGATGTAAGTCTTCCTTGTAGTCTCGTCACCATATATTGCATTTGCGAACTGAAAACCGGAATGACTACACTTTTCTGTTAAGATATATTTGTTATTCAAAGCTTGATTTATGTCTTACACTTTTCATTTTAGAATTTGCAAAATCTTTGTCTCGATGCATAGATAGAAGAAAAAGAGCCGTGTACAATCCCTAAGAATGACTACACGACCACACCCAAGATTACAACGACATGCCCCTAGGAACTACTCCACCGAGGGGGCAGAGGTGTGAGACCTTTTGCCTCTACCCTCATCCACTATGAGCCTCATCCCTAAATGTGTCGAGGAGGCGAGTGACTCTAGGTTGCGTGCCGCCAAAGATGACTCCATTCCAATGCTTCTAAATCCACTAAGCCGTGACCATGACTATCCACTCCGTTCTAGTGATAGACTAGATTACAATAATCAATTAAAAATTCCTCGTGCTAACTGAAATGTCTTTTATTTTAGGACTACTTAATCTAGAGCACTCATAAACCATGCTACTCATGTGACATTGATGTGCACATGTTGAAAATGATGTGCACCAAAAACAACATCCTATTACAATGTTGTACAAATTAACCCATCTAGATAGAAAACTAGAACTAGATAGGTTTTGACTCCTTCATCTTTGGTGTGAAAAAATATACAGGAGTCCTTTGACATCGTTAGCATGACCTTTCACAAACACATGGATGACCTCTTTGGCCTTGTAATGACTATATCATCTATAAATCACCTGTGGATGGACCCAAGCTGGAGCGGGATCATGACACAAAGAAGACGAGAGCCCTCGAGACAAAAACATGGTCAAAACTTGATCATATCCCTTGAGGCGACGCGGGGGGCACGCATCGGGGGGACGATTTCCTTGACGTCGATGGTGACTACAAAACCGTGGTGACGCATGTTGGTGGGCGACAAGTTGGGTGGAGCGTGATGGATTGTCTGGGGTTATGGTTTTTAGGATCGGGAGAAATCCTTGTCGGCTAAGCCGGCGCCAACATGGTGACACCTGCGGGTGCCGCCTTCCTTCTTGAAGGGCACCGGGTGTACCCCTCTTCCCACCCCCCTCCGTGTACCGGGAGAAATCCTAGGAGATGTCGCTATGGTTGGCCATAGAGCTAGTAAAAAGCATGCCCCATAATTTAGTGATTGGCTAAGTGAACTACAATAAAGGCTTTTTTTGTATCATCTGTAAATATTTCTAATTTATAAACATTGCAGTCTTCCCATTGTTAGTCCTAAGAAACAAATTACAGTTTTGCACCTGACGGCCTGAGAGAGCATGGTCTGAAACTGCTACTACTTGCATGAACATGCAGTAAAATCTGGACAGGACCTTACCTAAATAATATACTTCCTCCGTTTCAAAATATAAGATGTTTTAGTTTTGTGAAAGGACCGTATCCAGACCATTTTTAGTGTAGAGACCACTTTTGTAAAAGGAGTCTACATACACACCTTTCACAAAGCTAAAACATCTTATATTTTGAAACGGAGGGAGTACATCCTAAGCAAAGTTTCATGTGAAATTAATTGTTACTCCTAAGAAACAAAATTACAGTTTGCACCTGACTACCTGAGAGAGCATGGTCTGAAACTGCTACTACTTGCATGAACATGCAGTAAAATCTGGACAGGACCTTACCTCAATAATATACATCCTAAGCAAAGTTTCATGTAAAATTAATTGCGATTACATAATGTAACGACAAACTTGTTAGGTAGCTTATTAGGCCGTGGTGACATATTTCACAGGGGAAAAGAATCTTCTATGTCGATTACATGCCACATATAATGTACACTCAACTAAGCCGATGCTTATATATTGATCATAATGCCCTTGCAAGTTGCAAGTGCCGAGAGTAGATCTTGTATGTTACACCAGAAGTAGAGATATTACAGTTGTGAGAAATAATACACTACTGCTGTTTAACAATAGAGACACACATGCAGCTTTGCTCCATGTTCTCAGTTCCTCCTCTCTTGCCGCCACGGTGAGTGCCGATCATTGGCACCGGATCCCGGGTAGTCCTCCAGCTCCATATTCATCTTCATGCTTCTTCCGACACCGTGCGGATCGGCCTCTCGGGCTACAACGTCCTGGTGTGATCATACCAAAGATTCAGGCCAACAAGAGTTTGCACCTGACGACCTGAGAGAGTATGGTCTGAAACTGCTAGTACTACTTGCGTGAACATGCACTAAAATCTGGAACAACCTTACCTAAATAATACAAATTCTAAGAAAAATATCATGTAAATTAACTTGTGTTCACAGATAGTAAAAAAAAGTAAAAGACTAGATCACCTGATCTGCTCCACTGGAAGCGGGAATTGCCTCAGTTTCCTGCCGCACCCTTGGGGCCGCTGATTCATATGGGAATGAATTCGTCACATCCCAAAACATCACAGCCAGAAGAATAAAACTAAATTTGTACTAGATGGCATGAGATGGTTACCAGGTGGGAATGGAATTACAGCACTTGAAGCATGGACGAGGCAGCAGAATCCTAGCAGAGCCACCACTGCCAGGTGCAGCGTAGGCGATCTCTCCATCCGTGTCATCCGAAGATTTTTTCCAAGTGTTTTCTACTCTTCTTCTGCACCCATGAGGGGCTCATGTCATGTAGAGGACCTGAACTGGGAGCTATTTTATAGCACAGTTCCTCAGCTGGCTGTGATGGTCCTCATAGAAGGAGGAGGCAGACAGTAGATTGAGGCTTCTGAAGCATCATCCACAACCTCAGTTAGTTGCTATATAAGTACTAGTTATTAAGCACCTTCTCTAAGTGCTTCATTAGCTCACATGATGAGCTTTTCTATGGCTACAAAAGTAGTAGGTGGCTACCATTTCGTAGGCATGTGCTGTTTCTTGGAACCTTGAGTTGCTATTTGCTAGGCACGCGTGCGTAAAGTTAAGATACATATCACGGAAAGGAGGGGTGAACAAAAAACGAGGCAGCGACGAATTGGCCATGGAATGATTTAGGCCAAGAAGAGGTCGCAGGAGGAAATTAAATCAGAATTTAGGATGATTCTGGGGATTTTTTCCAATCTGGTACCGGATTTTCTTATCCTAATGCACGCAGCGTGGGCTGTAGACTTCTGGTAAAGTAAAGTTGCCCCCTTTATTTTGAGCTCATAGTGGATTCAGCACTCAAGGTACATAATTTGTGAGCCTCCACTAAGCTAATTAACTCAGTAAGAAACTGCACCTCAAGAGCTCATCACATTGGTTGTGCCCAGTTGAAGCTTGACACCTTGCATACAAGATCCTAACATCAAAGTTCGTTTGTAGTGAAATTACAGCAAACAATACTTCACGCATGCATCCAGACAGGACTTTTTGTGTGTGTGTCAGATCTTAGAAAATCTTGAAATAAGTTTCATGTCACTGTTACAGGCTATAACTGAACTGAATTCCACAGCGTTCGTGAGTCACAGGCACTAGCACATTTCTTTGCTGGCATGCCATCCAAGAGCACCCACGAATCATTTTCTCCTTCACTAACAGTTCAGACGACAGTGTCCATGCACTGAACTTGTCATTTCTTGGAAAGCGATAAGATGATAGTGAAAGAGAAGGACTTTGTCTGACAGAGATGTACGAACGCGGTGCCTAGACTTGACGAAGCAACTCACATTTTTCAATGAAAGTTTTATGCACGGGCAGACCTCGAGGAGTAAAATAAGTATGATGGGAAGTGTCTGTAAAAAGAAAACGAAAAATACTTTGTTGACTGACATTTTCTTCAGTCACATATACAGGACTGGTATGGTAACCTCCGGAAGCTGCTATGTCAAGATCTTCAAGTAACAACTGGTTTCTTGGATGATCATACACAAATGACAATGGTACTATATTTTTTTTTAAAGAAAGACAAAAGATTTGCCTTAATTCATTGAATAAGAGGGAGCAAATAGTCCGAGGTTACACGAAGTTCAACAGGCTCTGATTAATCTCCCGATAAAAGATGACCCAAATGCGTAGCCCCGACAAAGCACCAAGCACTCGCCTCTAACTTAATACGAGCAAAAACCCCTATGGCCGAACTACTCTTATTCTTGAAGACTCTTGCGTTTCGTTCATTCCAAATCTCCCACGAGACTAACACCAAGAGAGAAGTCATAGCCTTCCTCCTCCCGGGGTGGCCGTGAACCACATGAAGCCACCAAGATTTTACATCATCGAAAACCCCCCACTCGGAAGGTTCAAAAGCATGAAGGACAAGCCACCCTTTAACCATGACCCAGATTCTTGTGGCATATCAGCGTTTGAAGAGAAGATGAGCCGCCGACTCGAGTACTCTATTGCATAGCGGGCAATTGCCACAATTAGGCCACCTCCTATTTTGAAGCCTATCCGCCGTTCACACCCGGTTTTGTATGATAAGCCAAGAGGAGAACTTGCATTTTGGAGGTGCCCAATTCTTCCAAACGGTGCTATTCATGTCCGTGCGAATTAACCCAACAAATTGAGCCTTATAAGCGGAGGCCGATGTGTATGAGCCCGAGGGTGTAAGTTTCCAAACTATCGAGTTACTAACGTCCTTATTGAGATGGACTTGTGAGATAAAGTACCAAAGATGCGAGAAATCCTCTAGGTTATTGACCGTAAGCCCACTAGAGAAGTCAATTTGTTGAATCCAAGCATTGTTTTGAAGGGCGGCATGCACAACCCACTTCTTTTTCTTGGATAGGCCATAGATTGATGGTGCAATGGTTTCGGGTCTGATCCCGTCCACCCAAGGCACCTTCCAAAAGGAAGCCAAGCGTCCATTCCCAATAGTGACCTTTGTCATAGCATAAAAGAACTCCATCTCCTCCTTAGTGCAAGGCAACTCGGTGCCCACCCAAGCACGATCGGGCTCCATCCATTCAAGCCATGGCCAACGCAGACGCAAAGCGCGAGAGAACTTTTGTAAGTTGAGGACGCCAAGCCCTCAAGCGCGGTGGGTCGGCACACGGCGGTCCAATTAATTTTGCATTTCCCCCCGGTAGCTTTCTCGGTACTGCCCCAAAGCCATGCGCGGATCAACTTTTGGATGGCAAGAAGGAACTCCGCTCGGACATCAAGGACGGTGAGGAGGTAAATGGCTTGGGAGATGAGAACCGACTTGACCAAGGCGTTTCTACCTGCGATATTGAAGGATTTTCCTTGCCATGGAACAAGTTGATCGTCAAATTTTTTCCTCGAAAAATTGCAAAGGAATGCGCTTGAGCTTTTTGAGAGCGAGTGGGAGGCCAAGGTAGCACAGAGGAAAAGAAGCTCGGGTGGCCGGGAGGTCGCACAAGATATCATCAAGGTCTATATCATTGCAACAAATGGGAGCAACCATGCTCTTATTGAAGTTGGTCGAGAGACCGGTGACCTTGCCAAAATTCTAAAGGATTTGAGTGAGCATGGAGATGTCCTCCTTGATAGGGGCCATGAAGATGGCCGCGTCGTCCGCATAAAGTGAAGTACGGAAACGAGTGCCCTTTCCAGCGAGGCAGTGGAGTCTACCTTGAGAGGTGGCCACGTCAAGGATCTGTTGTAGCGGGTCGATGTCGATGTCAAAAAGAAGAGGAGATCAAGGATCGCCTTGGCGCAATCCACGACCATGTTTAATGGGGTTGTCCGGCACCCCGTTGATAAGGACTCTCGAAGTGGATGTGGATAGAAGGGCGGCTACCATGTCACAGAACCTCGGGGGGAACCCAATATGATGAAGAAGATCCAAAATATACTCCCAGCGGACCGAGTCTAAGGCCTTTTTGATGTCAAGCTTGAATAGGATGGCCGTTTTTTCCTTCGGTGAAGCCATCTAGCATAGTTGCGGACGAACATAAAGTTGTCATGGATGCTTTTAGATTTGATGAATGCGCTTTGCACAATGGAGATAATATCTTTCATGCGGGGAGTGAGCCGTAAGGCAAGGATCTTGACAACAATCTTGGCAAACCCGTGTATGTGGCTAATGGGACGGTAGTAGGAGATGTCCTCCACCCCCTCTTTCTTAGGAAGAATCACAATGTTTTCGGAGTTCAACCAATGTAGGTTGGACGTATGGAGGTTGGAGAAGCGATGCATCACCGCCATCACGTCGGCTTTAATAATATCCCAACAAGCAACGAAGAATTTTCCATTGAAACCATCCATACCTGGAGCTTTGTTAGTTGGCATCTCCGAGATAGCTAACTTAACCTCCTCCTCCAAAAAGGGTCAACCAAACTCTCCAAACTAAAGGTGGGAATGGAAAGAGAGTCCCAATTGAAGTCCAAGGTGCTCAGCTCCCCTCTACCAATCGTGGCCGAAAAATGATCTTGGGCCACTGCTTGCTTCTCGACATGAGAGGGGACCCACCCATTATTGTGCTTGAGTTTGAAGATAAAATTCTTCTTTCGTCTCCCATTGTCCCTCCAATGAAAAAAGCGAGTGTTGGCATCCCCATGCTTTAGGTTGTGTATTCTTGCATTTTGCTTTTTCCTAGCCCTCTCAAGAGCTGCAAGACCGATCACCCTTTTTTTGAGCCTCGCACGGATGTCTCGTTCGTCCGGGGATAAAGCTCTATTTTCCATCGCCAAGTCAAGATGATGGATGACCATGAGGTCCATGTGGAATTGAATCTTGTAGTTTGAGAAGAGACTTTGGCTCCATCGCTTGAGGTGTCTTCCGGTGTTGAGGAGTTTGTGATGTAGAATGTGATAGGGGTCCGAGTGATGTGTGGGTTCGACCCAAGCCTTTTTAACCACCTCCAAGAAGCCGGGCATATGCGTCCAAAACTCCTCGAAACGAAAGGACTTCGGCTTTGCCGGTCCCCGACAACTAGCAAGAAGGAGCGAGCAATGGTCGGAGAGAGACGAGGAAAGTGCTTGCAAGATGTAGTCATCGTGGCTTGTGTCCCACTCCTCATTACAAAAAACGGCGTCGATTTTGCTAAGCGTTGGAGCCACACGCTCATTGGACCAAGTGAATTTGCGGTTTTGGAGATGGATCTCGCTTAGCTCGCAAGAGTGTAGAGCCCGTTCGAAACCTTGTCATTCTACTTCTATTGATGTTGAGGTTGCTTTTGTCCCGCGCTCGATGGATTTGGTTAAAATCCCCGAGGACCACCCATTTGGTGCCGCTTGTAGGCTTCAAGTCGATTAACTCTTGGAAAAAGGCATCCTCGAGAAAAAGGTATCCTCGAGAGCATTGTCAGTAGGTCCATAGACCACGGTGATCAAGAACTTATCATCAGATCTTCGGGCCTTAACCATGGCTGAGAGGGAGAAAGTGTGGGCATCTCAAGGATACTAAATTACTAACTTGTAACCTACAGGGAAGAACAAGTCTAAATCTGCAGCACGGACAGGAAACCTGAATCACAGGGATTAGCAAGATTTGAACAAGACAACAAACTGTGATATTAAAAAAGATAGAAAATAATCCTGTATTTATGCTTTGAGATACACTCTTTCTCAGGTCTCGAGTCTCTTTGAGTCTTGTTCTTTTTTCCAAAGAAATATCACCTTCCTGACTTACCTGAAATTTCTGTGTAAACATCATTCATATTCAACTTTGGAAAATGTAGTCAAACACTACATATGTATTTAATAAAAAAATTCATCGCATGAGAGACTTAGTATTTTTTTTTAAAAAGGGGGCAAAACCCCGGTCCCTGCATCAATCGATGCATACGACCTTTTATTGCAATGAGAAATTTAGTATGGAAGACCAAATCAATGGACTGCCCAGTCCTGGCACTTTGAGCCGGTCCATTTCGTCCACTTCATCTTTGCCCCCCCCCCACCCCCCCCACCCCCCCTCCCCCCCGCGCGCGTACACACTATGACCCAAATATCAGAACGTGGCTTTTGATCCGGAGCCCGTAGCGTTTACCCTACTCCAGCCTGGCCTTGCCCGGAAGATTCCCAATTCATTCAGTAGTAGTCTACCAATATGATACGAACATTTATACCCTAAATAAAAAATGATGATATGAACATTTATTACTTCTTCCTCCAAAAAAAATATTTACTCCCTCCGTTTCAAAATATAAGATGTTTTAGGTTTGTAAAAGGAATGTATCTAGACCCCTTTTAGTGTGTAGGTTCACTTAAACCTACATGAACCTACATATCAAAAGAAGTCTAGATACACTCTCTTCACAAATCTAAAACATCTTAAATTTTGAAACGGAGGAAGTATTACTCATCATGTTCGATCTGTGCTCACATATGTTTTCATGTTGTGCATGTTTCCCAACATGTACACAACGAGTTTTCACAAAAAGAAAACATGTACACAACGAAGGAGCCACATCATGGCATAGAACATGCATTAGACTTTCGTGTGTGTGAGCAGAAAGAGAGAAGGAATTGAACTCATGAGCCATCTCTTTCCAGGAAGCATCAAATTAAGTAAAGAAGATTAAAAGAACCAAGACCATAGACTCTCTGGATCTCAGACAAACAAGTCATCTTGCTGTTTACTCTTCTTCCACAACTTTTTTCTAGTAGGTGGAAACATCCTCTCATCTGCCTAGATATTTCAGATTGATTCCGCTGATTAGCTGACTTCCTACTTCTTATATAAACCTGTATCCATACATCTCCCCCTCACCAAAACAACCAGATTTCTGAGTTCACAGGTGAAGTCGGCAACAATGGAGAAGTCCCCAGCCACTGCAGCATGCCATCTTGAACTAATTTTCGAAGACCAACTCGGTATTGTCATCTTTTTCACCATGCTCACCTGGTCCATCTCAATGCTTCAGAGGTTCCTCCCCAGTTCTTGCCAGTCCTGCACTTGTCCTGTCACCAAGACAACCTCGACGCCGGCCCTCGCCAACACACAAGTATCCAAGGCACTGGATAAGAATGATCAACAGGATGAGATAGATACGACACAATCCGATGCTGAGGTGGCCATGAGAAAGTTGGGATTCAGTTTTGATCAACAACATAGTGCGGCCTTGAATGCTATTAGCTCTGAAAGTATTTCTACGTTGTTCGTCGACGATGAACCGAGCCTGCAGGAAGTGAAAATGGCGTTCTTGCTGTTTGATGAGAACAATGATGGGTACATAGACGCGTCGGATTTGCAACGAGTTCTCGGGGACCTAGGATTAGGAGAAGGGGTAGGGTTAAATGAGTGTGAGCAGATGATTGCAAGATATGATACGGACGATGACATGAGGATAGATATTATGGAGTTTTCTAATGTTTTGGAAGCCAGCTTTTGCTGAACTTATCCCTCTGTATTTGTTTTCCCATACCAGTGTTTTGTATTTTACATGTTAGGATCGACCGAGTTTTTTTTTTTGAAGATTCAGCTTACTTGAGGATAAAAACGTGCATGTTTCCCTAAGCTATATCTTATGCAGGCAACTTGCAAAGAGTCACGCTCTAATTTTTTTGACAAATAATAGCAAGAGCATTTAGATGACTTTGAGTTTTGTGACAATTATATGCGTACATGAATTGAACTGGATATTAGCAGAGGGTTATATGTTTGACCCGATCACTTGTTATTCGGGTGTACTATCTAAACTTATCCCTCTGTATTTGTTTTCCCATACCAGTGTTTTGTATTTTACATGTTGGGATGGACTGAGTTTCTGGGTTTACTTGAGGATTAAAATGTGCGTGTTTCCCTAAGCTATTATGAAAGCAACTTGCAAAGAGTTAGAGTAAACTACAAAACCCCGCCATGTTTGTGCGAAAAGATAAAAAATCCACTACTTCTTTCGAAATTTGCAAAAATCCACCAGGATTGTGCTGGATGCTCGATTTTATCCGCGCTAACCACGGTTATGACGCCAAGACCCACTATCAGGGGTGACATGACAAGGGATAGGCGGACGGTTCCGATAACCACATGATGGGCCCCTCTCGACCGCACTCATTCATCCTCGTCCCCACTCTGGCCGTCGCTGCCCTGCTTGGTGGAACAATGACTTGTCCTGGTCCGCACTCTATTCGTCGCTGCCCCACCTGGCGGAACAAAGACTTGAAAACGGTAGCACACGCTTTGTTAAACCTATTTCTTGAGCGACTTAGGAATATGTTTAGTGATGTATATCCTGCTTGCGTGCAAATGGGGTCTCCATGTGCCATTTTAAATCTTTATATAATTTTATAATTAACTACTCACTCCATTCTGGTTTATAAATTCTCCATGTATTTCGAGTCAAACTTTGACCTTATGTTGAACTAAGAAAATATATGCTATACGACAAAAAAGCATACAGCTGGATTTGTATTCGAGAGAAGTTTTTGATTGTATAAGTTTTGTAGCATATAACCCATATTTTGTTATTTAAAATCATGATCGAATTGTACTACAAAATAAGGAAGGTTTTATACACCGGAATGGCGTATAAACTTTACAATAGTATAATACGCGTATAAATGATCCAGACGCCGAAGGCATGCCTCTCTTTTGGAAAGATAAAAAAAGAGAACATTTGTCAATTGACAAATTCTCCACGACCGATGGCTCATAGTTATTGAATATTGATCATATTCTACCAAACCGTTTCCCGAATTCTGACCTATAAAATATGTGAATTTTTTTGCATCTCTAGTTTAGAAAATTTGTTTTCTATATGTTTTCCTCAGCCATTCTTATGGTTTTCCACTCTCCTTAATATATACATGCAGCTCTCCTGCATGGTTCGAAAAAAAATAGATCCACCATAAGATTATTTTTATATTGTATTTATTTAATTTTGTAGAAGTTTCTTGGATATGTTTGATCATATTTATAAGTTTTGACTACTGACAAGATTTGTATGTCCTACTTTTCGGAATAGAGCTAGTATCGTGGAGCACATAGATAAATTTAGTTACTTCAGTTTTCAAGGACAGCATTTAACCCCAGACGACTCTATTGTCAGTTAGGGCTTCTTATAATTACTCCATGCACAGATAGTATTGAACCATACGCTTGCCTATGAATGTCGGTCCTCACGGTCTAAAGCTACAGATGACAGATCCACATCCAAACCGTGCAGTGGTATCTATCTACTAGTATATGACCGTGGTACTGATCCACTATAGAGTACTTTCTCCGTTCCACAATGTAAGCCTTTTTAGCATAGCTCTCTAAAAAGGCTTACACTGTGCAACGGAGGTAGTAGTTGAAATGGGCAGGTGTTTCATTACTGGGTAGGATCAATGCGGCGATGATGAATATATGAAGGTAAATAACTTGCTCACATGCTGAAGCCTGGGCAGGCATACATATCAATGATACATATATATGCCAGCACTGCTTGCTAGTTGGTGCTACCCAGAATCTAAGTGCATCTCAATCTCACATCATTAGTTCTTGCCTATTACATTAGCCAGGTGGGCAGCTGTTGTTGTATGCTAGGCGTGGGATGCATAGGGAAATATGACCAACCAACGGTACATACTGGGAGCGAACGAGATAGCAGACCAGGTACAGAATATGATACGAGGTCGTGCACCGGCTAAGCTATAAGCTGTGTACGACGAAACACAGAAGCACAATCCCGAACGAAGCAAAGACCGAGACAATGGCCGAGGGCGAACAAGCTGCTGGTACTTGTACAAGTCAAAACCACCTAGCCTGTAGGCGTTCGCTGGCGGATAATGAGTGGATCACTACAGATGCAAGACTGGAGGCGATGGCAAGCGAATTAAGGCGTCTCCACGCGGCTAATCTGCCCCCACCACCCCAAGCCAGCCTCCAACGACGTGAGCAGGGATTCCTCGCTGGTCCTGGGAGTGATAGTTGTCGTTGAGTATTCCGGACCTAGTCTCCCAAGAGCTGCAATGTCCAATCACGCCTTTCCCACTCCGCTACCTGGGGCTGCCGTTCTCCCTGCGAAAGCCTTCCGCAGTGCAGCTCCGTTCCCTCGTCGACCTGGTGGCAGCCAAACTGCCATCGTGGAAAGCCTCCATGCTTAACAGAGGAGGGCGTCTCGAGCTGATAAAGACAACGCTTTCGGCCATCCCAATTTTTGTCATGATGTCCATTGACATTTTCATAGAAATCATCATTGCCATTGAGAAATCTTAAGGGGTTTCCTCTGGAAAGAGAGGAAAAACGTCCATGGTGGCCACTGTCTGGTAGCATGGGATAGGGTGTGCATGCCCAAGGAACTAGGAGGACTTGGCATCCCTAACTTGCGACTCATGAACGCCGCACTCAGGGCAAGATGACTGTGGTTGAAGCGAGTTGAGGTGGACAGGCCTTGGCACGGTCTCAACATCCGAGTTCCAGCGCTCGCGGAGCAGCTGTTCGACGCTGCGACGGCCTCGGTGCTGGGGGATGGAGCCGCCACCCTCTTCTGGTATGATAAATGGTTGCCATGTGGACGGATCAAGGACGTGGCACTGAACCTCTTCGCGGTAGTCCCAGCAAGTGCGATCTCGACACGCCGGGTGCGCGAGGGCTTGGGCGGGGCCTGGCTACATGATGTCCCCCCTGACCTGAGCGCGGCGGCCATCAGAGAGCTCCTGGAGGTGGCAGACCGGCTAGAGGAGATTACCCTGGCAGAAGGGACACATGATGTTTTCAAGTGGAGCTAGGACCCCACCGGCTGCTACACCGCGAAGCCTTGCTACAAAGCCATGTTTGTGGGTCGGACGTCACTGGCTGGAGCACTACAGATCTGACGCTCTCGAGCCCCCGCCAGCTGCAAGATCTCGCTCTGGCTTGCAGTGCGGAACAGATGTTGGACGACCGATAGGCTGCGACGCCGTGGGCTGGATCACCCGACGGCGTGTCCTTTCTGTGACCAGGGTGGAGAGACTATCAACCATCTCCTCATGGGATGTGTCCTAGCACGAGAGGTGTGGGCGACTTGTCTCGGCTGGTGGGGCAAGGGCCAGTGGATGTCGGAACATGGCACGAAACTCGTCACTTGGCTCCAGGGCAGACGCGAGGGCAAGGGCCGCGAGCGCGACATCTGGATAGGTATTTCCTTGGTCTGCTGGACGCTCTGGCGTCACCAGAACGATATCGTCTTTGAGGGCACTACCCCTTCTTCCGCCCTGGTCATTCAGAGGATCTCCTCAGAGGCCGAGCTATGGTGAGGTGCACGGCTTTTGCGAGCCAAGTGGACATGTGGAGATGCCGCGAGTAGTTGGCTAGTGCGTGTGTGCTGCCCTTTCGGGTAGTGTGGGGTTGCGTTCGTGGCGCCTGTGCCACGCCGCGTTGTACAATTTTGGCCTCTTGATCCTTCTTCTATGAAAACGATATGTCTCTCAGGACGTATCCTTGAAAAAAAGTATTCCTTTTCCTTTTGGCGAAGCTGCATGCCGCAGTAGTTATATCGCTCTCTAGTTCCTCCCCTCTCTTTTCTTTGACTAAGCTGCATGTACTGACTCTACGTGGGATTCTTGCTTTATTAATTTAAAGCTGAGCACGTTGTGCCTTTTATCTAAAAAAATCTTAATCAGCGTGTACGGGTACGCACGCTTTTAGGAGGATACGTGGCATAGCTGTTCAATATCCATTGCTCCACAATATTGTGCAAAGAAAAGAAGTTTCGGTTGCACCTAAACCCCTGAATATTGTGTTCCGAAGAGCTCTAACCGGGTCTAGGTGGTCGAGATGGCTTCATTTAGTTGCTAGACTGATGGATATTAATTTAGAGGATGGGAAAGATCAATTTAAGTGGGATCAAAGTTCATCTCGGACATTTACTGTTAAATATATGTATCTAGACTTAAATATATGTATATAGACTTACTTAATGGGAACATAAGGTTTTTTAGTAAATATCTTTGGAAAATGAAGGTATCACTGAAAATTAGAAGTTTTATGTGGTTGTTAAACCGTAAAGTTTTATTAATAAAAGATAACCTTGCAAAAAGAAGATGGCAAGGGAGCCAGAAGTGTTGTTTTTGTGATAACTAGCATGGTGAAATGCGAGGGCATCACCTGTGGTTGTTAGTTTGCATATTGTAATACAAGATATTATTGTACCTAAAATAGTAGAAGGATCCAATCATTTATGAAAATCTATATGTTCACGGTTCAAATAGTAGAAGGGTCCAATCCACTTGATTAATGGAAAAATGTTTTTTATGGTCTTCCGAATGGAATAGAAAAATAGATTTTCTTCATGAATTAATGTAAAATATTATCTTGTTAATACGTTATTATGTCAATTTTACCCATGGCTAAGGTGGATATCCTACCTTATAAGTAGGATAATTTGGTATGAGTATCATTTCCTACCCACTGGTACGTAACCAAATCAGTTGTTGGTGGGATATGTGTATACTTTTATGTACATCGGTTAGGTGATTAAAAGTTAGATAATTAAATAAGTACCTCCTCCTTGCCATATATATTGCCTTGAAAATTCAAACGCGATCAACTTTGACCAAGTTTTTTGAGAAAATTAACTATATCTTCAATTTCAAACGGTTAGCGAAAATATACTTCATGGTAAATTTTATGGTATATATTTGATATTCTAGATGTTGATATTATTTCATAGATACTTGGTCAAACTTTACATCATTTGATTTTAAAAAAAATCTTATATGCACTACGTTTTGTCAAGGAGGGAGTACTTCTTATTCTATATGACATATGAGCGACCACTTATATATATATCAAATATGAGCTCTTTTACGGTGATTGGGACAGCATTTTCTGTGCTGTTGGGTGCCGTTAGGGATGTAAACGGATAGGATAATTTTCGCACCGAAATCGGCTCCGAAACCGTTTTAAGGTGTCCATATCCGATTTTATAGAATCCGGCGAATAAGGATATCCGATTCCGACGTGACACCCCGGATATGGTGTAGGATATGGTATGGAAAATAGCATGCGGATATGGATTATTCGAAAATTAATTAGGATTATCCGAGTGTTTCAAACCGGATAATCCGATTTTAGAATCAAAAGTCAAGGACAATATCACAAAACTACGATTAGTTACCGAGTTCATTTGGCGAACATGTCTAACTCTGTCTTTTAACACCATATCTTTATTATCTTATCTAGTTGATTCATGCAAGGCCAAAAGATTAATTCTCTCTCAAAACTTTGCTAGAAATATAATTATCTACCTATGAGAGAGTATTTATCCGACTACTTTCATATCCGACCCGAGTCCGCTCAGTTTCTGATTCAAATCTGTTGTCCAGTAAATTCGCATTCGAATCCGCAACCGGTCATTATCCGCTCCGATCCGAATCCGAGAAACGAATATGGAAAATGATATGGTACGATCAAAATCCGATCCGATCCGATCCGTTTACACCCCTAGGTGTTGTTGGATGCCGCTGGCGCTGATTTTTTCTAACCGTCGATTAACCCATTTGATCAAAATCTATCAAGAAATGATTTTATTAGAAGTGGCCTCTAGTTCTGATTTGAACGCACATTACATTAAAAAGGTGACTGTTATTTCTGATCGTCTCATCCTACACGCGATCAACCCGATCATCCCGACTGTGAGCCGTCGCCACCATGCGCCCCTCCCCTTTGAAGCCCAGCCTCCAACCACACGACAACTCCCTTCCTCTTCATGCACCGTCACCCTTCAAGCTTAGGTGAGTGTCGTTGCATTAAATGTAGGGTTCATCTTTACTTGCCAGTTGGCTGCGGTTGACCCTGGTATATGTTTGCCTGCAGGTTGACGAATTGGACGCAACAGATCATCCCGACCAACCCGACTGTGAGCCGCCGCCACTGTGTGCGCCCCTCCCCTTCGAAGCCCCGCCTCCAACTACCTAGCAACTCCTCTCCTCTTCACGCACCACCGCCCTTCAAGCCTAGGTGAGTAATGTCGCACTAACTTTAGGGTTCATCTTTAGGGTTTCACGAATTGGCCATGTCTGAACCTGGTGTATGTGTGCCTGTAGGTTGAGGAATCGAACGAGACGGATATGTTTGGTGTCATCTAGGATCGTCGGTGAGGAGAGGGACGGGTGCCTCTCGTGCTTCCCCAAGAGATCCTTCCCTAGTCCATCTGGGCCGCTGCCATCGTGTTGAGGATCGCCAATCACCACTGTCCGAAGACTGCCTGGTGCTAGACCAGCTGCTACACATCGATTGGTATGATTTCTTGTGTCTAACTCTTTGATTTGTTGATTCATGCGGCGACTGATCGGGTAGTCCTTGTCACGGTTAGCACCTAGCACCAGCAATTTCGTTTTGATTCATCCTTTCTGGGATATGGATGTTTGGATCAATCTATCAGTAGTTTAAATTGAACATTGTATCAGTATGTGTGTATGATATGCCATTCAACCTTTCCACTATCTCTCTACTTATCTCAAGTGCACGTGATATCATCTTTTATTTACTTCTAGTGCACATGAAATATTCTCCATTTTTCTTACTCATATGAATTGGTAGCACCCATCGTGTTAAGCTATTATTCTTCTTGTTTCAAAGTCTTTGTAGCTTGTTCTCTATTTGAATTTTGTTCAAAAATATTCTAACTAATCTCATCTCTCTCTTGGCCCAACCATTGGACCATACCATCTAACAAACCTTACACTATCTAATCTAATCATCCTACCCGAGAGCCATACATATGAGGAATTAATAATAGAGATTTTGACATGGTGATATTTATGACACTCTTGTTCTCAGCACTTGTGTAGCTTAGTATATACCTCTAGCTGCGAACAATTCTTAGTGTGGCTATCAAAGTGATCATTTTTAGTTTATTGTATTTTTAATTAAATGGTGTAATCTTATCCTAATTATTTTTGGCTTTATCCTTGTACTGCGATTAAACTTATAATTTTCTATCCGTATGTGGTATGCAGAAAGATATGGCACATGTAGGTGATGATGGTGAGTACTGAGATATTGCCAACATGACGTTTGCTAGTGCAGATAATGCGTACGGGTCGTATAATTTTTCTCTCTTCACAAATGATTTAGTGTGCGGAAAAGCTATGTTGAGTGGGATGGATCCAACATGGAGATAATTCTAAGGAAACTTATCTTGCAACCGTGAAGGTTATCGGGAAGAGAAACACATGAAGAGGAAAAGAGAAGACAAGAAGAGGACTCCACGGAACATCACTTGGGTTGGCTGTAACATGAAATTGGTCCTTGCATGGGTCGAAGAAACTGGGCAGTGATTTGTGAAGGATTTCATAGATGAATACAACCATCCTATGGCCCCACCAGATCTTGCTTGTCTTATGCGTTCACATAGACGTATCAGCGAAAGGTAGAAAGCTGACATTGTAGAGATGCAGATATTTGGGATGCACAAGCACAAAATCATTGATGTGTTGGTGTTACAGTACGACGGATATGATGAAGTTGGATGCACTAAAAGAGACATTTATAATTTCTACGATAGCTATAAACAAGAAACAATTGCAAACGGTGACACCCAAATGATGATCCGTCACATGATGGCGCGATAGCAGAAGGATCCAAATTTTTACTTCAAGTACTTGGTTGACAAAGAGGGGCATTGTTTTTGGAGACGTCATTGTTTTTGACAGTCAATCCCGGCGTGACTACCAGGCTTTTGGAGACGTCATTGTTTTTGACATCACGTATAGGACCAATACGTATAATCTTCCCTTTGTGCTATTTGTTAGGCTGAATCATGATCGCAGCACTACTATCTTTGGATGTGGTATTATCTCCCATGTGACCACCAAGGCGTACAAGTGGATGTTGTGGACCTTTTCTGACTACATGGGCCAGAAGCATACGGTATATGTGATCACTGACGGTGACCTAGCAATGCAGAGAGCTATTAGGGTGATCTGGTTTAACACAATTCATAGGCTGTGCAGAGCTATTAGGGTGATCTGGTTTAACACAATTCATAGGCTGTGCATGTGGCACATTCAGCAGAACATTGTACATAATCTGAGTGATGATGCGGTCCAGGAAGAGTTCAGATCATTCATATATGATTGTGCTTCCATAGAAGAGCATGAGATAAAATGGTTAGACTTCTTGAAAAGGAATAAAGTAACAAGCGAGGAGTCGTGGTTGCACCATATGTAAGAAAGCTATAGTGTGCTCCATATCTGATGGTAAAATGTTTCTTAGGACTGAGCAGTAATCAAAGGAGCGAAAGCCTAAACTCTGTTCTGCACACGCATCTAGACGGTAGCATGACATTGTTCAAGGTGCTAGAGCACTATGAGTGTTGCCTTTCGTTGCGACGCCTAAACGAGGCGGTCCTAGACATTGTGGCCATGCAGTCCATTTCATTTACAAACGTGGATGCTTCATGTCTCGAGAAACATGCTGCAACTATTTTCAAGCCAGCAGTATTTGCGTAGGTCAGATATAGTACAGATGCTGCCAGCAATTGTTCCGTCTGGCAGATTCTAGATGGAGATGATTTGACTACATTTAGTGACATAGGTATGATTACTCGGATGCTTATGATTTGCTGACCTATGCTGGGTAAAAGTATTACGGCCCATGAAGATTTCAGATGATAGTCCAAGAAAGCAACCAGCAAAGACTTTGATTGTATTAGGAAAGAATCTCTCAATCGACAATATATTGGTATTGTAATCACGCGTATGTAAAACCTATCCGCATAAGGCTTTGAGACCCGACCTATTATATATAGGATGGGAGAAGTCCAAGCAAGGGTACCAGAAAATCTCACATGCAACTTATAATAGTGCGATTTCTCAATATTCAGGCGACTTTGACTCCACTGTTTTCCTAACATCCGATGAAATCCTAGCGTTCTCTTTTCCATGAAACCCTAAGTCCTTCACCATGGACATTACCGAGGTTACCCCTCGTCAATTGGCACCGTCTGTGGGAAACTTGAACGCTGGAACCATGGATTTAGCAGACCGCTCTCCACCAAGCATTAACCCGACGAAAGCAGATCCATGCCCCCCACCCCTGTATTGGTACCCACCGATTTCAACGGCTGATCCGATCTAATCATCGGAAGTTTCCACTTCCAAGCAGAAGACCCACAAGAATCGCACCTTTCGGCCCTACTCACATCAGAACCGTCGGTGGAAAAAACTACGCTTACGGCGATACCAGCATCTTCTGTCGGATCCTCCATGGACGCCACAGCACAGATCGAAGCAGGCAAAGAAAGCGAGCAAATCAAGATGGATCTGGGGGACCTTGATGGTCTTTACGACAATATATCCTCCGGATCAGATCCACAGCTAACCCCACAACACGAAGCAAGCCCGGCTAGTTCAGAAGCCGAAGAAAGCAGTGAAAGCATCGACTTCGGAATTCGGATGGCAGAAATCTACCCAGAACAAAAACTGATGGACTTCACTAGTTCACCCGACAATGTCTCCCTCGGTACAGACGATGATGTCACCAGCCCATATATCACTCAGCACCAAGTATGCGTGATCATCGGAGACGCCTCGACCCATCAAGACTCTAACGGTAACCCAATTTTTAATCCCGATGATATTCTTTCAAGCTACAATGCAGGAAGTCACGACAACGAAGGAAGCCGAGGAAACGGGGGAGACCCAACAGCCAACCGTGTAAACCGAGAAGAAGAACAACCACGCAGAGGAGAGAGGCAAACTCTCAGCTTACCAGCAGCGGCATGGCAAAAAGCAAGGGAGGCAATTTTAGGAGCAGTTCCGATGACAAGGGACGCTTCACACGAGGATCTATTGGCATACCAATATCTGCTTCATCGCAAGAAGAGAGACCTACTCAGGATGCAAAGGCAACTCGACAAAAGGAAAAGGTTAGCCAACGAATCTAGCCTACGACGAGCGTAGTTAAGCTCCACTTGAGGATCAAGGAGCATAATAGGAGGAGCACTACCAAGGAGAGGAACATCTCGGTTGGAGAATATCCCTGAAGCAGAAAGGAGTGGACTAATCTGAGACCTTGATCTATCATTCATGTCAATAGACCAAGCGGGAAACATCAAGGGAAAAACAGCCCAGGCAGCAATTGTGGCCACACAAACATATCTAATTACAACACAGCCCGCACCCGACGATCCTCGCACGGCCCTCCACCGCTCCACCCTGATGAATCTCGGCATGGTAGGAGCATCTCTCACGCAAGCAGAGCAAGGAACAACGCCACAACCTGACAGATCCCCACGCCATCGCAGCAGCCCTCGACAAGGGGGTCACACCCAACGATCGCAATCACCACATCGGGTCCACTTTTCAGAATCAGAGCCACGAAATGATGCAAGAAACGATATCACACAATGAAGGATCGACCGATCCAAAGAAGAGCATAGCACCCGAAGATACCATGACGATAAAAGCGAGGAAGAGCAGGAACTTTGCGGAGCTAGTTGCTTTACCCGACGGGTTCGCAAGACTCCGATACCAAAAGACTTTAAATTACCTCAAGATCGTCAAAAGTACGATGGTCTCCAAGAACCCGGAGCTTGGCTGGCAAATTATCTGGCAACCGTCAAATTACAAGGCGGCTCCAAAGCTACTGCAATGCAAAGCTTGCATCTACACCTAACCGGTGCAACACATTCCTGGTTAAGGCAACTACCCGAAGATTCTATCAATAGCTGGAACGATCTTGAGGACAAATTTATCAGGAACTTCCAATCCACATTCAAATGACCCGCGTCTTTGGAGCAATTGCGTGCCTACAAGCAAAAACCAGGAGAATCAATACGGACTTTTGTCCAATGTTGGAACATCATAAAAAATTCGGCTGAAGCCATATCCGATGAAAGAGCAATTGACGCCTTCAACAATGGACTTCGTCGGCAGAAGTTTATTGAAGAACTAGGACGAACCAAGCCAAAGACAATTTCATAGCTGATGGACATAGCAAATCGTTGGGCTAATGGAGAGCACGCATTACACAACAAAAAAGCCCGTTCACCCGAAGATGATAGGGACAGGCACAATAATGATAGAAGACGACGGACCAATGATAGGTACCATACGCCAAGTTATGTTGCAGCTAGTTTCTCTGGAGGGGACAACCGACGAAGCAACGATTACAACAACGGATACCACGGTAATAGGGACAACATCGGTGGAGGCCAGTCGTAGCAATGATACCAGCCGACGAATCGAGACCACCTATGTCAGCAGGACAAATGTTGGAAGGACCCTACAATATGCACTACTACATCGACTCGGTAGGGAAAAGGCGATCAAATCACCTCCTAAAGGACTGCCGAACATTCTTAAAAATGCAAGAGCTATTTAACGCAAGGGCAACCGAAGCAGCAAATCGAGGTTATGCTACCGTGCCTGACACTTTAGCTATCGGCGCACCACCACCACCACAAGGGCACCCGCCAGCGGGACAGCCGTAAAACATAACACATCAAGACGACGAGTATCGCAGGTCAAAAGGAGAAATGTCAATGATCCAGAAGGGACCGCCCTCCAACAGAACACAGAAGTTGATCACTAGGCAAGTAAACATGGCAGTAACAAAGCCACCTCCTACACCTGACTATCTTCATTGGTCCGAACAGGAAATTACTTTCAGCAGAGCTGATCATCCACTACTGATCCCTCGACCAGGCCAGTCAGCACTAATAGTAGAAGCACAAATCGGCGGGCTCGACATGAGTAAGGTTTTTTTGGATGCGGAGAGCAGCATCAACCTGATGTACGCCAAAACTCTACGGGCTATGAATTGGTCCATGACAAATCTAGTACCTACAGACACAACTTTCCACGAGATAGTTCTGGGAAAAGCCAAAATTCCACTGGGCAAAGTCCACCGCGACGTAGTCTTCGGATCAAAGAATAACTTCACATGAGAAAAGCTAGAGTTCGAAAATCATGGACTAGCCATCTCAGTACCACACGATCCTGGGACGTCTAGCTTTCGCTAGGTTCATGGAAGTACCTCACTACGCATATCTGGTGCTAAAAATGCCAGCTCCCAACGGGGTCATTACTGTAAAAGGAAGCTTCAGTCGCTCAGACAGCTGTGATCGGGAATTCAAAAAAATATCAGAAACTTTTGGGATGGAGACAGAACTTGCACAGCTGAAAATAGCGGATGAGGAATTACTACACGAAGGGCACACCCATAAAAAGCAAACATCAGAAGAGCAAGCACACAATGGTCCTACAAAAGCAACTTATGCGGCCTCCAATATAGGTCCCGCATAGGAATGCCCACTCATCGAAAAGATGAGAGTACCGCACATACCAACATGGAGCATGACGAAGAACCCCAAGAATAGAAGCTGAAGTTCCTCAAGAAATGTTTCACTTAGACGCACTTTATAAAGGCCAACGTCTAGGAAATCATGCCCTCGCAATGTATTTCCATTTATGCTTGTCAATGAATAACGGAAGTATTTCACGAAATACAAATTTCTATGGCACACGAAAGCGGATATGCAAACGAACATTAGTTCGTTGGGTCCTCAACAAGAAAATACGACATACAATCAAAATCTCGTATAAAACATACGACCTTTTTTGAAGAATATAAGAAAGATCTATACATGATTTCTTCTATGAAGTACAAGGCTGTACAAGCAAGCAGTCAGATGGCAAAATTAACAAAAAAAATCTTCGTCTGCCTCTAAGCATCTTCGCACAATCCTAATGGTGGGTCTATGAGCAGCGGCGTAATGAGGCGCCATATAAACAAGGTCACCATCGGAATAGGGAGGCAGACCCAAAGATACAACATCCAGGTCTAGCATCGGATGATGCGCATGTACCCAAGAGAGCGCGAGCTTGGCACCCGCCACAAGTTGAAGCCTCACGTAATGATGAATCCTTTCACCTTGTCGAAACTTCATAATCAAATCCGCCAAGGTTTGTGGCTGAGGATCCCGAGGAAACATGGCATTGTAAACAATGGCCAGGGATCTGCGGCAGCACTCGACAAACTGTTCCAACTCTGATAGATGGTCCTAAAGAAGTACCATAGTGTAAGCACGGCGATGATCGGTCCAAAAATCCATTTTAGAACTTCGGGAGGCACACACAAGATCTTGCATTCGGTTGCGCAGACGTTGGGTTTCCTCCCTCTCACACAATCGAATGCCTACAAATCAGGGAGAAAATATTGATTTTCTAGAAGCAGACGGAGCAACTGAAGAAAGAGAAAGAAGACTTACACAATAGCTTCTCACTTGCCCTGGAAATTTCCTCCAAGAAAAAAGTTTCACTATTGAGGGCCTGCCGTGTCTTAGATTGGAAAACATCCACCATTGACTGAATAATCCGAAGTTTTCCTTCAAGTTTTTTCACCTGTTCAATTTTTTCAGCGTACAACAGCGGATCCACCGTACACACAATGATGGTATTGGCTGCGCCCACTACAGATGAGGACGGAATTGCATTCGACAATTGCGCAGACCCAGAAGGAGCCGAAGATTCTTTCACAATCTGACAAGACACGAAAGATTTGAAACATTCAGCGCACAAAAGCAAACTCATACATTCAAACAATTGCTTTCTTGTAAAAAGGAAGCAAATGGCAGATGGATAAGTTAACGGTTCATTACAAGGACGACAAGAGAGACACAATAAAACTATAAAACACAGCCTATGAAGCCGTGTCCTTCAAAGACAGAGTAGCACTAGCAGAAGGAGCACTAGCCATAGGAGCAGTAGGAGCAGCCAAAGAAGGGGCGCCCGTCACAGAAGGGGCGACTAGTTTCTCCGAGGCAGAGCCCAGGCCTAAAAGCAGCTGAGAATACTTTCTGGCCCTCTTAACATAAGGCTTCAGGTCAACTTCTTAGCCATTGGGGGTGATTGGTACAGAGGAGCTAACCTTCTCCCAGTCGACCTTCTCGCCGTGCGCCATTGCTAGTGCAATTGAAGTTTCAGCACCACTCTTCGACTACGTCAAGCTAACCAACAAGGGGGCTGGGATCAGCACCGAAGACGGCGACAAGATCATTCAAGTTGTTCGGCACCTCCTTGGTTGGAAATATTTCAGCGTGAAGGCTTTTGAAGGCACGGCGGGAGCGTACAAGAAGGTTGCGTCCACGAACGCTGTTGGCCTCCAAGGTGCTAACATCATTCGACAAAGGATCAACCTTCTTGTTTTCATGTAGAGTTAGGTCCTGGCCAGTCAATTCTGAAAATAAAAGAAGAGGGAAAGGATTGATGACCAAAGGAAAGAAATGAAATAAAGTCACGCAAGACAAAAAACTTACGGGTCAAAGATGCGTTAAGGGCCTCTAGGCACTGCCAAAGATTTTCATCTCGAATAGTGGCTTGCTTGGCCACTTTTTCGGCATCAGTTCTCGCCTTCTGCTTAGCCTCCTCCAAAGCCTCCTCAGCAACGTGCAGTTTGGCCTCCAAACTATCGGCACGCTTGATCGCCTTGTCCCGAATAATTCCAGATTCCTTGGCAGCAACTGCACAAATAAATCATGAAAAATGGAGAAGAGAAACACACAAAGAATTCTCGAAGGTGAACATGACATACCCTTCAGTTCTTTGGCTTCATTGTGGATTTTTATAAAGCGAGATGCCATGTTGACCATCTCGCACATCAAAGGCTGAAGAAAAAAACATCACAGCAAGGGATATCAGGAAAAATGAAAAGAAGCTATGGGCAAAAAAATTCTGAAGTATAGAGTGACTTACATCCTTCATATCCATATCAACGGGATTTTCAGATATCGCCACACCTTTACCAGCCGTTTTCTTCCTTTTTTGCGGCGGTGGCCTTGATGAAGTTGCGACATCTTTCTGGATAATTTTCTACACAGAAGATACGAGCTTTTCCTTTGGCTCCGTCGATGGTGGAGGAGATTTCTTTGCAGAGCAGGCAATAGATGTACGAAGAGGAGACGCGTGAGGATCTTCATCATCATCACTACAAGGGAAAAGAACAAAACAATTGGGAAAGGCATCAACAACAGAACTACCCGATAAAGCAGCAAAAGAAGCAGTCAAACAATTATGAAGATACATCCTGCACAAAGCAGAACAAGTTCATCTGGGTGGGAGCAGCCCAGACTGGAGCAACATCGAAGGGTTTGGAAGCAGTTGAGTCATCCGAGTCTTCGACCCTTTCTACAACATAGGGGTGCTTCCTCTTATCACCAGCATGCTCCATGCAAAAATCTCCGGAGCGAGCCGATGGAAGAGATTGCGTCTTCGATGAAGAATCAGAAGTAGAAAAATCCATTTCCTCATCCGCGGCAGCCTAGTCACATGGAGGTCGTCAGATGCAGAAGGATGGATAGGGGGCTCACAACTTCCAGGGAGAGGAGGAAGTGAGCTCAAGTGATCAAAGTCCTACACAAGCAGAAGACATGGAAAAAGTGCTAGTCATTGATAGAGTAAAAATTCACCCGCAAATACAAGGAAGGAAAGATGAATGCAAATGAAATTTACCTTGGGGACCCGTTTTTTCTTGCCATAGGGCTCCACAACACAGTTGGATGGAACCGGGCTTTTCTTGGTAAGAGTAGTAAAGTTTCGAACCCTCTTTTGATATACCTTGAGGGTAAGGTCTTCCGAGGAAATCCTCATCGGGTCCTTCTACTCGATATACGCCCACATGCCAAAAAGCCGGGCCTGAAGTGGCTGGACACGAATCCGCAAAAAATATGCCAGGATCTGGAGACCCGACAATTCCTTGCCAACTTCGTGCTGCAGTTTCGAAATGCGATCAATATTGGGCTAGATTTCCGCCATTTCTTCGGCAGAAGGACGTTGATCCCAAGAGTCAAGTTTGCGACAAGTTTTCTTAGGATCAAAGGGGGTTAAACCGAAAGACTGGCCTTCAAGTGGTTGATCCTTGATATAAAACCACTTGGACTTCCAGCCTTGGACAGAATCAGTGATCTTAAAATCAAAATAATCTACTTCGGAGCAAACAGAGAAAATGGCGTCACCAACGTCATGGACAATGGTGTCAGTGGCATTACGGCTAACCTAAAATAAGTGCTTCCACAGGCCCCAATGGGGATGAATCCCAAGAAAGCACTCACAGAGGGTGACGAAACAAGCAACATGGAGGATAGAGTTAGGCGTGAGCTAATACAGCTGCACTCCATAGACAAAAAGAAGACCACGAAGAAATTCATGGACATGAAGAGAAAGACTGCGGAAAAGAAAAGAGAGAAACATTACTCTCCAGCCAGGCTAGGGGATGGGCGTAGTTTCGTCCCTAGGAAGCTTGAAGGTACCCTCCGCCAGATGGGCGGAGTTCCACGCCTGATACATCGTAAACGTATCTATAATTTTTGATGCTCCATGCTTGTTTTATATCAACTTTCTTATGTTTTGTTAACACTTTGAGGTATTTTTATAAATTTTCTGGAACTAACCTATTAACAAGATGCCACAATGATAGTTGCCTGTTTTTTGCTATTTTTGGTTTCAGAAAAGCTAGTAAGGAAATATTCTCAGAATTGGACAGGACAAAAGCCAAAGTCAATATTTTACCCGACGCAACACGGAGTCCGAAGGGCAGCCGAAGGGGGGCCAGGAGGCGGCCACACCCTATGGTGGCGCGGCCAGCCCTAGGCACGCCACCAGAGGGTGTGGGCCCCCTAGAGCTCCACCGACCTTGCCCCTTCGCCTATAAAAGCACCCCGAGACGAAAACCCTAAGCACCCGATCATAAATTCATGAAAGAGTCTATAGCCGCCACCATCTCCATCCCTAGATCAAGGGGGATCCGAAGCTCTTCCCAGCGCACTGCCGCAGGGAAGAGATCATCCTGGAGGCCTTCTTCATCACCATGCCTGCCTCCGATGTGATGCGTGAGTAGTTCACCGTTGGACTATGGGTCCATGTAGTATCTAGATGGTTGGTTCTCCTCCTTTTTGCTATCATGTTTAGATCTTGATGAGCTCCGTTCATGATCAAGATCATTGATACATTGCTAACGTATCCATAATTTTCGATGTTTCATGCTTGGTTTTATCTACTTTCTTACGTTTTGTCCACACTTTGGAGTACTTTTCATATGATTTCTTGGACTAACCTATTAACAAGAGCCAAAGTGCTAGTTGCCTGTTTTCTGCTATTTTTGGTTCCAGAAAATCAGAAAATCAATATTCTCGGAATTGGACCAGACAAAAGCCAAAGTCGTTATTTTCCTAGAAGATTCACAGAGCCAGAAGGAGAGATGAAGGGGGGCCACAGGGTGGCCAAACCACCCCTAGGCGCGGGTCCCCCAGGCTCGCCAGGGCATGGTGTGGCCCCCCTGGCCGCCCACCGACCTTGCCTCTTCGCCTATAAGATGCCTCCCGATGCAAAAACCCTAAATCGTCCAGCCTCCAGCCATGAAAAGTTCCGCAGCGCCGCCGCCACCGAAGGGGAGATTTGGGGGACAGAAAGTCTCTGTTCCAGCACCCTGCCGGGACGGGGAAGTGCCCCCGGAGTCGTCTCTATCGATCTCAACCACCATCTCCATCACCGTTGCTGATTCCCATGATGAGGAGGGAGTAGTTCTCTCTCGAGGCTAAGGGTTCTATCGGTATCTATGTGTTCATCTCTCTCTCTATGCATGATCTTATTGAGATCATGAAATTGTAATCTATAGATCTACCTTGCTACTCAAGTGCTTTAATAGATCTCTGCTCTCCCCATGTGTGTGAAGTTGACAGTGTGCACACCATGGTGACACTTAGGCTAGAGATTACAAATACTTGTTATGAGTTATATTTGGAGTTGAATGTCTTTATGAAATTGTGGTGTTTGTTTGAACCATCTAGTGCTCAAGGTGACAGTGTGGGGTTATCTAGATGGGAAATGCGAACTTTGAAGAGTGCTGTTATAGCCCTACCATGGATTAGAGTGTCCAACCGGAGAGTAGTTCAGAGTAGTATCATAAAGAAGAATATATTTATATGAGAGTGTTCACTAGTGAAAGTATGATCCCTAGGCCTTGTCTCTAAGTATTGAAACATAGTTTGCAACTAGATCTGTTACATGTTTGCTTGCTTCCATCTTTATTTCAGTTTTCCTTTAGTCTCTTCCACACCATCAAGCTATTTTCTGGCACCGTTACCACTTATAATTATCCATACCACTTGTATTTCACTATCTCTTCGCTGAACTAGTGCACCTATACACCTGACAAGTGTATTGGGTGTGTTGGGGACACAAGAGACTTCTTGTATCTTGATTGCAGGGTTGCTTGGGAGGGGATACCTGGGACCACTTCCTCCCTAAGTTCGATAAACCTTGGGTGATCCACTTAAGGGAAACTTGCTGCTGTTCTACAAACCTCTGCACTTGGAGGCCCAACAACTGTCTACAAGAATAGAAGTGCGTAGACATCAAGCTATTTTCTGGCGCCATTGCCGAGGACTGAAGAAGAAGAAGCTCCCACGTCAACCATGCGCCAACAAGTATTTTCTGGCGCCGTTGCCGTGGAGGTAAGGTAAAAGGTACTCACATCCTCCGGTGTGAGTGCTCGAAGTTATTTCCTTTAGATTCTGCAATTTTGTCTTTTTGTTTCTTATTTTCACTAGTTAGGCTTAATGGAAAACAACAAAAAAAATTAGAGAGCTCTATAGTATTTATCTTGAGTTAGGACATGAAGTGTTTGAAGAGAAAATTAAAAAACCTATGGAACTTTATTTGCATGATAATAGCAATGTTGTTAGTATGAATTCTTTGGACACCATTATTGCTAATGCTATGGAAAAGTCTAAACTTGGGGAAGCTAGTTTTTATGAAAATGATATTTTTAGTTCCCCAGCTTTGGAAGATAGCTATTCTATTGCTTATGATGATACAAAACCTCCAATATATGATGATTACAATGATGAATATGATATTTTCATTCCACCTACTATTGAGGAGAAAATTAATGATTACAATATGCCTCCTATATTTGATGATTATGGTGATGAGAATAATAATGATAGCTATTTTGTTGAATTTTCTCCCACCATAATTAATAAGAATGACTATGCTTATGTGGAGCGTATTAATTCTTTTATGAATGTTGCTCATGATAAGAATGTTTTATGTGATAGTTATATTGTTAATTTTATTCATGATGCTACTGAAATTTATTATGAGAAAGGGAAACATTGTTTTATGTGTCTCAACAATATTAAGTTTCCCCTCTTTATGTTGAAAGTTTTGAAGTTGCACTTGTTTTGCTTTCCTATGCTTGTTGCTTTGTGCTTTCATGACTTGTTTCTTTACAAGATTATTTTTCATAGGAAGTGGTTTAGACTTAAATGTGCTTTAAATTTGCTTCTTGATTCTCTCTTTTACTTCAATTCATATTTCTTATGTGAGCATCTTCTCAAACTATCAAGCCTAACTTAAAGGCGTTAAAGAAAAGTACTTATTGGAAGATAAACCAAAAGTTTTAGATGAGTATTGGAAGTTATTACTTCTGTTATAACCTCTCCTTATCCTTTTTATTTGCTTTTTGTGCCAAGAGTAATCTCTAATGAGAGAGAAGTAATGATTGGGAAAGTTACTGTCCCGAAACAGATTTCTGTGCTTCACTGTAAAATTTCATGTAAATTCTCTGTATGTCCTTTTGAGGCGTGAATTTTTGTGCTTCTGCCCCAGGTTGTTATCTAACTGTTGTTAGTTCAACACTTTTCGATTTGATCAACAGAAGGTCTTTGAAAAAATTCGTTTTTACCGGCTGGTCTGTTTTGACAGATTTCTGCCATTTTCTGCATTTGCTTATTGTTGCTTCCTTTTTGATTTCTTTTGGGGAATTGAGATTTTGAGGGAAGTGCTACAGTATCTAGTGTTTTAATGGAAGTTTTATTGGTGTTGGAACTGAACCTAAAGACCTATTATCTTGAGTGCACTAATATTGCTAATAAAGATTGTGTGAAGTTTTGTATGAAGGAAAAATTTCAGGTGTATGAAAGGAATGAGTAATGGGATGAAGAATAAACTAAAGCTCAAGCATGGGGATGCCACGCGTGTCACCCTAAGAAATATCCAAGCAGTACAAGCGTCAAAGCTTGGGGATGCCCAAGGCATCCCCCTCTTCATCAATAAAAATCCCAGGTTCCTTCCAAACACTTCATTTTTATTGTTTCATGCATAGTTGAGTTGTTCTTGGAGCGTCTTTGTTTTTTGTTTTTCGTTTTCGTTTGCTTGGTTTGCTTAGATTGCTTAAATAAGTTGGTTGGATCCCAACACACTTCTTTTGGAGAGATACACACCTCGTTATTCACTGTTTAGAACACTCTAGTTTTCATTCTTATTGTTTTGTAAGTGTTCTCTTTTGCTAGCACTGTGTTTAGCCTTAGTTTTCTTGGGCCTTCAACTTAGAACTTTTTAGTTCTTCCTTTTTGATTTGTGACACAAGCTCACTGATCTTTATTTATTATTATCTTTGTGAGTTCCTTCAAATAAGTTGGTTTGGATTGGAAAAGTGTAGGAAAGTTCATGCTTAAGTGGTATAAAAGGAGCTTGTTTTTGACTGTGGCCTATACTTTTTCATGCCATGCTTGATATTGTTTTGGCTTTATTCTTAGTGCTCTTTGCTGTAGCATGACATGTTATAAACAATTGATATTACTTAATGTGCCTTGGAAGAATCATGCATTGTTTTAGCATATTAAAGCATAGTATTGTGGTATTCTCCTTTGATGCTTTATTTGGGTTGACTTGGAACATGCTCACACCATGTTATGACTATCCCAAGTCACCATAAAACTTTATGATCCTTTAGTTTTCAACTTGTAGTATCACTTTATGCTTTGATCAATGATGTTTTGTCGCTCTGCATGATTATGGCCATTATTACTCTCTTAGTTTGTCGCTCCCAGTCTTTTGCTAGCCTCCGTAACCAAGTGTGAGTTCCACTCATGCATCCAACTCCCTAAACCAAGTTTTTCCCAAAGAGTCCACAATACCTACCTACTAGCATATGCTATTCCAAGTATATTCATGTTTCTATCTACCTTCCAAATTAAACTTGTTATGAGAAAACTAGTGATTAAAGCTCTCACGAACTTGATGGCACACTTTACTTTTCTTGCCCTTAATAAACTTGAACCATTGTGTCATCTATGTTGTATATGCTTGCACTTATTTGTGGGGATTAGCAGAACCATGCTGTCCTGGGAAACGCTTTCAACATTGCACTTGTACTTTGTACCTAGTTGATATCATGCTCTTTTGTCTATGGATGTCGTCGGTGTGAAATGAAAGGAGAGCTTGTAAGTCCATGGAGTTATGTATGTGTGTTAGAGAAATGCCTGGGCCGCTGGTCTAATCCATGCTGTCATGGTGGAAACCTGTAGCGTAACCATAATGAGCTGTCTATGAAGCATTCTTCTTATAAAAAAGAGTCAGATATTGAGAAAAAAGAGAAAAAGGAAAAAAAGAGATATGAGAAAAGAGGAAAGAGAGAAAAAAGCACCATATTCCCATGGTAAATAAGAAGATTGCTGAGATGCTCGTTGTCTGCTTGCCTTGTCATTTTGATATGGGGATTCTTCCGTATCATCGGGCAAGGGGTACCCTGTTGGCGGTTCTCTATGATACACATGTACTTACTATGACAAGAACTTACCGGTAACTAAACTTGAGTAGCATGAGGAGCGGTCCTCGTATTCAAGGGATATGAGATTTCCAACTTATACTTCGTCAAGTATATATGATAACCCACAAGTATAGGGGGTGTATCACAGTATTTTTGAGGGAAGTAAAATCCAATTTATTGATTCGACACAAGGGGAGCCAAAGAATATTTATAAGCCTTAACAACTGAGTTGTCAATTCAGCTGCACCTGGAAACAATCTTGCTCACAGCAGTTTATTAGTAGCAACAGTTTTGTAGTAGGGATAGTAAAGTAACAGCAGTAGTAAAGTAAAGACAGTAGTAACAATTGCAGTAAACAGTAGGATTCGAGTGTGGTAGGCATAGGGATGGATGGACGGGCGTTGCATGAACAAGACAATTCACATAGCAATCAGAACATAGGTCAATTGTAGATAAATAAGATAAAGCATCCAAGTACTATATAATCCTAGGCATGTGTTCCATATATAGTCATACGTGCTCGCAATGAGAACTGGCACAACATATTTTGTCCTGCCAGCCCGTTTGCAGCGGGGCCTCAAGGGAACTACTGGCAATTAAGGTGCTCCTTTTAATAGAGCACCGGAGCAAAGCATTAACACTCCATGAACACATGTGATCCTCACATCAAAGCCATTCCCTCTAGTTATCCCGATTTCTATCACTTCGGGGCCATTGGTTCCGGACAACAACGTGTGTATACAACTTGCAGGTAAGACCATAAACAATACTATCATAATGAATCAATAACATGTTCAGATCTGAAATCATGGCACTCGGACCCTAGTGACAAGCATTAAGCATAACAAGTAGCAACAAAGTCAAAAAGCACTAATAATAGATACTAGGCACCATGCCCTAATAATCCGATGCCATTACATGAACGATCTCATCCAATCCCTACCATCCCCATAGCCTACAACAGGGGATTACTCACTCATAGATGGTCGATGGAGAAGCAATGTTGATGATGATGGCGATGATCTCCTCCAATTCCCCGTCCCGGCAGGGTGCCAGAACGGAGTTTCTGGTGCTGTTCCGTGGAATCTGATGGTGGCGGCGGAGCGGAACTCCTTCTGGAAAAACATCGACCCCCCTGAGTTTTTAGGTCAGAAGGCATCTTATAGGCGAAGAGGGAGACCGAGGGGGTGTCTGGGGCGGCCAGACCACCCCCTGGCGTGGCCAGGCCCAGCCCGCATGGCCAGGTGGTGTGGCTGGGCCCCAGCCCTACTCCGTCTAATATTCTGGCTCCGGGAGTCTTCTGGTGAAATAGGATTTTTGGATTTTGTCCCGTCCAATTCCGAGAATATTCATTTTCTGACTTTCTTGGAACCAAAAACAACAGAAAATAGGCAGCTGGCATTGTGGCTCTTGTTAATAGGTTAGTCCAAGAAATCATATGAAAAGTACTCTAAAGTGTGGACAAAACACAAGAAAGTAGATAAAACCAAGCATGGAACATCAAAAATTATAGATACATTTGCAATGTATCAATATACACAATAGTTTGTTCACTTTAACCTTAATCACTTCAAGATGCTTATGATAGGGGCAATGAGAGCTGAAAGCTAATAAATACCATAATTTTTGGAAGCTCTTTATGAAACTTGAATCCCTACTTCCTTCTATGAAGGCCCTTCTTTTACTTTTATGTTGAGTCTCCACCTTCTATCTTTACGCACCTACTTTGAGAGCATAGTGGCCATTCTTAGTTCTATGTGCATTGTCCCAAGACTTGTTGATTGATGCATACCTTGATATTGCTTGTTTTAAACTATTTGTATCTAGTCACTCTTATGAACTTTGAAGGTGTCCTATGCATTTATGTTTGCTACTCTATGAGGGACAAGCTGAATGCCACTATGCTATGTTTTCTTTATGTGAAACAAACAAACGTCTTGCAAAGCATTGTTATTCATGAATCTTTTCTTTGTGCCTTTTCATGTTGCGACATAGTTTCTTTGTCTTACTGCTAGAACTTTGTCTTTCATGTTATGATTGAAGTACTATGATCCCAGCTTTGAATGTTTTACAAATACTTTGATCAAGTTTATGATGGTGCATGTCACCTCAAAAATTATTCTTTCTTTTTATCACTTACCTACTCGAGGACGAGCAGGAGTTAAGCTTGGGGATGTTGATACATTGCTAACGTATCCATAATTTTCGATGTTCCATGCTTGGTTTTATCTACTTTCTTATGTTTTGTCCACACTTTGGAGTACTTTTCATATGATTTCTTGTACTAACCTATTAACAAGAGCCACAGTGCTAGTTGCCTGTTTTTTGCTGTTTTTGGTTCCAAAAAGTCAGAAAATGAATATTCTCGGAATTGGACCGGAGAAAAGCCAATGTCGTTATTTTCCCGGAAGATTCACGGAGCCAGAAGGAGAGACGAAGGGGGGGCCACAGGGTGGCCAAACCACCCCTAGGCGCGGGTCCCCCTAGGCCGTGCCAGGGCATGGTGTGGGCCCCCTGGTCGCCCACCGACCTTGCCTCTTCGCCTATAAGATGCCTCCCGATGCAAAAACCCTAAATCGTCCAGCCTCCAGCCACGAAAAGTTCCGCAGTGCCGCCGCCACCGAAGGGGAGATTCGAGGGACAGAAAGTCTCTATTCCGGCACCCTGCCGAGACGGGGAAGTGCCCCCGGAGCCATCTCCATCGATCTCCACAACCATCTCCATCACCATTGCTGATTCCCATGATGAGGAGGGAGTAGTTCTCTCTCGAGGCTAAGGGTTCTACCGGTAGCTATGTGTTCATCTCTCTCTCTATGCATGATCTTATTGAGATCATGAACTTGTAATCTATAGATCTACCTTGCTACTCAAGTGCTTCAATAGATCTCTGCTCTCCCCATGTGTGTGAAGTTGACAGTGTGCACACCATGGTGGCACTTAGGGTAGAGATTACAAATACTTGTTATGAGTTATATTTGGAGTTGTATGTCTTTATGAAATTGTGGTGTTTGTTTGAACCATCTAGTGCTCAAGGTGACAATATTGGGTTATCTAGATGGGAAAGGCGAACTTTGAGGAGTGCTGTTATAGCCCTACCATGGATTAGAGTGTCCAACCGGAGAGTAGTTCAGAGTACTATCATAAAGAAGAATATATTTATATGAGAGTGTTCACTAGTGAAAGTATGATCCCTAGGCCTTGTCTCTAAGTATTGAAACACCATTTGCAAATAGATCTGTTACATGTTTGCTTGCTTCCATCTTTATTTAAGTTTTCCTTTAGTCTCTTCCAAGCTATCAAGCTATTTTCTGGCACCGTTACCACTTATAATTATCCATACCACTTGTATTTCACTATCTCTTCGCCGAACTAGTGCACCTATACACCCGACAAGTGTATTGGGTGTGTTGGAGACACAAGAGACTTCTTGTATCTTGATTGCAGGGTTGCTTGAGAGGGGATACCTTTGACCACTTCCTCCCTAAGTTCGATAAACCTTGGGTGATCCACTTAAGGGAAACTTGCTGCTGTTCTACAAACCTCTGCACTTGTAGGCCCAACAACTGTCTATAAGAATAGAAGTGCGTAGACATCAATCATCTATTTGTAATCCTATATGTTGTGTTTGCGGGGATCCGATGGATATTGAGATACTATGTTAGATTGATTATTGATTCTATCATGTCTATGTTATTTGTGATCTTGCATGCTCTCTGTTGTTAGTAACTATCTTGGCCAAGTAGATGCTTGCAACTCCAAGAGGGAGTATTTATGCTCGATAGTAGGTTCATGCCTCTAGTAATCTAGGGAAGTGACAGAAATATCTAAGGTTGTAGATATGTTGTTGCTACTAGGGTGAAAACAGCAATCCTTTGTCCATGGTGCAATTGTATTGTTTACTTTACACACTTTGCCTAATGCAATTATTCGTTGCTTGCAACTTAATAGTGAAAGGGGTTCGGACGATAACCGGAAGGTGGACTATTAGTCATAGATGCAGTTGGATTACGCTCTATGTATTATGTTGTAATGCCCAATCAAATCTCATAGGAGTCAAGATGTCTAGTATATGCATTGTTATGCTTTCTCAATCTGTCAATTGCCCTGCCAGAATTTGTTCACCCAACATGCTATTTATCTTAAGGAGAAACACCTCTAGTGAACTGTGGACCCCAGTCCATTCCTTTACCATTGATATACCATCTACTGTTTACCGTTTAATATTTACTTTCTACAAGCAATTACTATCTTCCACACTATACGTTTAATCCTTTGTTTTCAGCAAAACCAGTGAGATTGACAACCTCACTGTAAGTTGGGGCAAAGTTCTGTGGTTGTGTTGTGCAGGATTCCAAGTTGTTAGCAACACCTTGGAGTTGTTTCCTTGCTCCTACTGGTTAGATAACATTGGTTTTATAACTGAGGGAAAACTTGTTACTGTGCTCATCATACATTCCTCTTGGGGTTCCGAACGAGCTCTACATTTTGAGCCATCAAGCACTTTTTCTGGCGCTGTTGCCGGGGAGTTAAGGACAGCTTCAATCTCTTCCTCCTCATCAATCACTCTTCAGGGAGAAAGAAGATTCTCGCAAGGGGAGTCTCTCACAACCAATCTCTTTACTTTGTTTTTGTTTTGCTTAGTTTATTTTTGCTTTGTTTGCTTGTTTCTTTTTATCAAAAACACAAAAAATTAGTTGTACTGGTTTGCTTCTTTTATCAAAAAACACAAAAAAAATATTATAGTTCTTTCTGTAGTTGTCACCTTGTTCTTAGCTCACCATGTTGATCCCTAAGTTCACCCTAAAAGACCTTTCAATAGGTAGTGGCTCTAGAATTGGGAAAGATAATATTGAAGAATTCTTTAATCATGTTAGCAAGCATGAAGATATTGAGGATAGATCCTTAGCAGAACTTGCTCCAAATTATGAAATTGCTGCAGCTTCTTTAACTCACATGTTGGAGGCTAGGTTTGTTAACCTTAACCCCATGATGCAACTAATGTTTCTTAAACTTAAAGATATTGAGGATACTGAAAAGAGAGATTTTATCCTAGAGACTTTGCTTAAAGAATTCTATGATGTTGTTAAGGAAGCTAGAAAGGTCTTTGATTGTTTTAATATGATAGGCTCATGTGTAGATGTTATTTGTACACTAGAAAAGCTGGACAAAACCAAACCAAAAAATGGAGAGGAAATTAAGATACCAATACCTTTTAAACTTGTAGGAATGCATGAAGCTTTAGAAAAGAATTTTGATTGGATTGTTTCTGAAAACCCGTTTGATGAAAATAGTGAACCCAAGTATTGAGAGAAGACCCTCTAGAACTTATTTGGATGAGATACCTTTCCTCGTTGAAGATATTTCTAGTATTGATCTTAATGCTTCTTCATTTGAAAATACTTGAATCTTGCTTCCTATGCCTAGCTGAAAGGCGTTAAAGAAAAGCACTATTGGGAGATAACCCAAATTATTTTTACTTTCTGTAAGTTTTTCTTTTGTTGAGTCTTGGAAGTTATTGCCTCAGTAATAACCTCTCCTTTATCCTTTGTGTGGTTTTTGTGTCAAGAATAACCTCTAATGAGAGAGAAGTAAGACTTGGGAAAGTTGCTGTCCCGAAACAGGTATTTGTGCTTCACCATAAAAAATCGTGAAAAATCCCCGTACGTCGGATTGATCTGTAATTTTCTGTGCTTATGCACCAGGTTATTATCTAACTTTTGTTAATTTAGCACTTTTCGATTTGAGCAACAGAAGGTCTTCGAAAAAATCGGTTTTTACCTGCTGGTCTGTTTTGACAGATTTCTGCCATTATTTGCATTTGCCTCTTAATCTCTTTCTGTTTGAGTTCTCTTTGATCACTTGAGCTTTTAGAAGGAATTGCTACAGTAGATTGTGTCTTAATGGAAGTTTTACTTGTGTTGAAACTAAACCCAAAGACTTATTATCTTGAATACACTAATGTTGCTAATGAAGATTGTGTGAAGTTTTATATGAAGGAAATTTTCAAGTGTAGGGAAGAATAATGTGATGAGATGAAGAATGGACAAAAGCTCAAGTTTGGGGGTGACACCCGTGTCACCCCAAGAAATATTCAAGAAGTACAAGTGTCAAATCTTGGGGATGCCCAAGGCATCCCCTTCTTCATCAATAAAAATCTTAGGTTTCTTCCAAAACACTTCATTTTTATTGTTTCATGCACAACTGTGTTGTTCTTGGAGTGTCTTTGTTTTAGTTTTTAGTTTTCTTTTGTTTGGTTTGCTTAAATAAATTGGTTGGACCCCCGCATTCATACATTGATTCAAATAAGTTGATTGGTGTTGGAAAAGAGTAGGAAGCTTCATGCTTATAAGTTGTATAAAAGGAGCTTGTTTTGACTATGGTCTAGACTTTATCATGTCATGTTTGACATGACTTTTTCCAAACAATTGAGATTGCTTAATGTGCCTTGAAAGAATCATGAGTTGTTTTAGCATACAAAATCATAATATTGTGGTATTCTCCTTTGATGCTTTATTTGGGTTGACTTGGCACATGAAGACTATGAACCAGTCACCTTAGCCTCTATGATCATTTAGTTTTTGACTTGTAATATCACTTTATGCTTTAATTAATAATGTTTTATCGCTTTGCATGATTATGGCTATTATTGCTCTCTTAGTTGGTCGCTCCCAGTCTTTTGCTAGCCTCCACATGTACCAAGTGTGAGTTCCACTCATGCATCCAACCCCCAAGAAAACCAAGTTATTCCAAAGAGTCTACTATAAATTCCTATGCATGGTGTGTTACACCATTCCAAGTATATTCATGTTTTTATCTACCTTCCGAATTAAACTTGTTATGTGAAAATTAGTGATTAAAGCTCTCACAAACTTGATGGCACACTTTACTTTTTTGCACTTAATAAACTTGAACCATTGTGTCCATCTATGTTTCTTATATGCCTGCACTTTATAAGTTGTGAATTAGCAGAACCATGTATCATGGGGAACGCTTTCAACATTGCACTTATTTAGTTGATATCATGTTCTTTTGTTTATGGATCCCGGTGGTGTGAATTAAAAGGGGAGCTTGTAAGCTCATGGAGTTTGTATGTGTGTTAGAGAAACGCCTGGGCGGCTAGCCTAAGCCATGCCTAATCATGGTGGAAACTTGCAGCATAACCGTAGTGAGCATTCTGTGAAGCATCCTCAATAAAAACCTATGCAAATAGCAAATAAAAAGATCGCTGAGATGCTCATTGTCTGTTGCCTTGTCATTTTGATATGGGATAGCTCCTATGTCATGGGGCAAGGGGTACCCCGTTGGCGGTTCTCCATGATACACATGTACTTACAATGACACGAACTTACTTGTGACTAAAGTTGAGTAGCATGAGGTTCGGTACTCGTAAGAAAGGGGCATGAGATTTTCAACTTATAACCTGTCAAGCATATCCTCATATTTGTGTCACTTCAACCTTAATCACCTCAAGATGCTTATGATAGGGGTAATGAGAGCTGAAAGCTAATAAGTACCATAATTTTTGGAAGTTCTTTATGAAACTTGAAATCCCTGTTTACCTCTATGAAGGACCTTTCTTTTTTATATTTATGTTGAGTCTCCATCTTCTATATTTATGCACCTATTGACAGAGCATAGTGGTCATTCTTAGTTTAGTATGCATTGTCCCAAAACTTGTTGATTGATTCATAACTTTGATATTGCTTGTCCTTAAATTATTTGTATCTAGTCACCCTTATGAACTTTGAAGGTGTCCTATGCATTTATGTTTTTCTATACCATGAGGAAAAAGCTAAATACCACTCTTATTATGTTTTCTATATGTGAAACAAACAAACGTATTTCAATGAATTGTTATTCATGATCTTTTGTTTGTACCTTTTTCATGTTACAATATAGTTGCTAAGTCTTATTGTTAGAACTCTATCTTTCATGTTCATGTTTAGAGTACTTTGATCCCAGCTATCAATGCTTGTCAAATACCTTGATCAACATTATGCTGGTGCATGTCACCTCAAATATTATTCTTTTTATCACTTACCTACTCGAGGATGAGTAGGAGTTAATCTTGGGGATGCTTGATACGCCGTAAATGTAACTATAATTTTTGATGCTCCATGCTTGTTTTATATCAACTTTCTTATGTTTTGTTCACAGTTTGAGGTATTTTTATACATTTTCAAGAACTAACCTATTAACAAGATGCCATAGTGCCAGTCGCCTGTTTTCTGCTGTTTTTGGTTTCATAAAAGCTAGTCAGGAAATATTCTCGGAATTGGACGCGACAAAAGCCAAAGTCAATATTTTACCCGATGCAACACGGAGTCCGAAGGGCAGCCGAAGGGGGGACAGGAGGCAGCCACACCCTATGGTGGCGGGGTCATCCCTAGGCGCACCACCAGGGGGTGTGGGCCCCTGGAGCTCCACCGACCTTGCCCCTTCGCCTATAAAAGCACCCCGAGACGAAAACCCTAAGCACCCGATCAGAAATCCACGAAAGAGTCTGTAGCCGTTGCCATCTCCATCCCTAGATCAGGGAGGGGGGATCTGAAGCTCTTCCCGGCACCCTGCCGGAGGGAAGAGATCATCCTAGAGGCCTTCTTCATCACCATGCCTGCCTCCGGTGTGATGCGTGAGTAGTTCACCCTTGGACTATGGGTCCATGTAGTAGCTAGATGGTTGGTTCTCCTCCTTTGTGCTATCATGTTTAGATCTTGTGAGCTCTGTTCATGATCAAGATCATCTATTTGTAATCCTATATGTTGTGTTTGCGGGGATCCGATGGATATTGAGATACTATGTCAGATTGATTATTGATTCTATCATGTCTATGTTATTTGTGATCTTGCATGCTCTCCGTTGTTAGTAACTATCTTGGCCAAGTAGATGCTTGCAACTCCAAGAGGGAGTATTTATGCTCGATAGTAGGTTCATGCCTCTAGTAATCTGGGGAAGTGACAGAAATCTCTAAGGTTGTAGATGTGCTGTTGCTACTAGAGAGAAAACAACAATCCTTTGTCCATGGGGAAATTTTATTGTTCACTTTACACACTTTTCCTAATTGAATTATCCGTTGCTTGCAACTTAATACTGAAAGGGGTTCGGACGATAACCAGAAGGTGGATTATTAGTCATAGATGCAGTTAGATTACGGTCTATGTATTATGTTGTAATGCCCAATCAAATCTCATAAGAGTCAAGATGTCTAGTATATGCATTGTTATGATTTCTCAATCTGTCAATTGCCTCGCTGTAATTTGTTCACCCAACATGCTATTTATCTTAAGGAGAAACACCTCTAGTGAACTGTGGACCCCAGTCCATTCCTTTACCATTGATATACCATCTACTGTTTACCGTTTACTGTTTACTTTCTGCAAGCAATTACTATCTTCCACATTATACGTTTAATCCTTTGTTTTCAGCAAAACCAATGAGATTGACAACCTCACTGTAAGTTGGGGCAAAGTTCTGTGGTTGTGTTGTGCAGGATTCCAAGTTGTTAGCAACACCTTGGAGTTGTTTCCTTGCTCTTACTGGTTCGATAACCTTGGTTTCATAACTGAGGGAAAACTTGCTACTATGCTCATCATACCTTCCTCTTGGGGTTCCCAACGAGCTCTACATTTGAGCCATCAACGCCTCATGGAGATCCCGCACCTTGCACTTGGAAGGAGCCCATCCGACGGCCCTCCTCCTGGTGGCCTTCGTGGCAGCAGTGGAAGTCCCAGCCTTACTTTTGCCCATGGCGGAGAAACAGGAACACGAGCACAGAGCAAGAGTTCACAAGGGGGCAAGAGCGCAAGGAATAAGATGGAGCAGAGATAAGTGAGGTAAAACAAATCTCCTTTCCCTTATAAAGAGCAAGGGCGTGAGGTTTGAACCGTTCGATGCAAAATCGAACCGACAGAACATCACATGATGGTGACACGTGTTACAAGGATTCCGTAAAGGAAAAATCTAAAGAAGTTATGGCCATGGTAAAAACGGGAGGATAGCGCGTGACGCCTCGATTTTCGTGCGAAGAGAGGACGTGCAGTCAAATAACTCCTTTGTATACGCTATCACGCATCATCATTACTGCCGCATGGCCCCACGTTCGAAATATCCCGTCAGGACGTGTCTTTTGAAAATCAACAACATAAAATACGTCATTACTGACGTTACAACAGAGACATTGCAGAAATTGCGGCTCTCTATAAGAAATATGAACCAAAGAAATTAAATTTGGAGTCGAAGTAAATTCCTCCAGGAGAAGATTTAAGACTACAATCAAATATACAATATTATGACTGTATCCTCGGGGGCTACTCCTATCGGGAGCACTGGTCGTGCACCTGACAAAAAATTTCAAAAGCATCGGCGCCATAAACCCAAATTTTCGAGCCTATGTTCTGATACATATATCCAAACATAGCCTCGGGGGCTACTCCTATCAGGAGCGCTGGCGCGCACCTGATAAAGAAGGACAAATGAAAAATTCTTCAATAGATACTCCTATCGGGAGCAGTTACAGTAAACACAAAGTTCTTCATCCACCAAAATCAAAAAAATCTCGGATTGCACTCGACGCGACAAAAATCCGAATGCCATGTTCAAAAACATGAAGGTAAGATCCTAGGATTCATTCTGTGTGGTCTGGTAATCGCACAAGAATACGCTCTGCCAGTAAAATATCCGTATTGACGATACGATGAAAAATCCCGACGGACGCGTTGGGTACCCAATAAAATAAAAACTAGAATTCAGTATTCAATAAGATCTCAGCGGCTCAAACTGAATTATGCCAGTAGTAAATTCCGAATTCAAGCCCGGGGACTTGAATTTGATGTAGGAAAACCTTGTTTTTGCCCAGGAGCAATTAACTGATTTCCGATCCGTCGGAAGCATCAGACTCATTGTACCAAACTCCCTACAAAAATAAAAATCAAGGAACATAAATAAAAGGAAAGAAGGAAAAAGAAACTCTGAGACTCAACCCGAAACTATCGTTCAGGTAGAGTCTCGGGGGCTACTGACATAGGTACGATTACTTGGATGCTTATGATTTGCTGCCCTATGCTGGAGATTTTCAGGCGACTTTGACTCTACTATTTTCCTGACATCCGACAAAATCCCCAGCGTTCTCTTTTCCATGAAACCCTAAGTCCTTCACCATGGACATTTCCGAGGTTACCCCTCGTCATTTGGTGTGTACAGGAATGATAGAAAAGAGAAGAAGTTCTAAGTGGATTGTAAGCGAAAGGAAGGTTCTCTAGACAAGATATCTTGTTCTTGCCGTAAGCTAGAGTGCTAAGGCACACCATGTTCCTACATATTCTTCATGTTGGGAACATTATTGAAAGTAACACAACTTCCCAACTGTTGTGTTTCCTGGTGGACAATGAGTGCAAAGGCCTGCAGTTCCTTCGACCATAAAGAACTGCATGTATGATTATTCGAAAAGCCTAAAGAGGTTCTGTGAACTGCGAAAATTAGTCCTTAAAAGATGTTTCTCTGCAGGTCATTCTGATAAATCATACAACATGCTTATTAGACTTCTGAATGAAGAAGATGACAATAACGAATCAACCGGTGTTTACAAGAAATGCATGCGGCATGGTCCTATTCTGCCACAGACGGTGCAAATTGATTATGCAGATTTGGAAAAGGTTCAGGACACCCTCCATGTGCAATGCCGAGGTGCACCGAAGAAATGGCTGCATGCAAAGATGAAGAAGCTAAGATCAAAGGGGAAATGTGGATTCTGCGAGGATCTTGGTCACAACATCCGTACATGCGAAAACTTCAGAAAGGTAGCAAATCTGTGTAAATTTGCCTTTTCATATGCAGTACTCACTAAAATGGAAAATGTCATTGACTGTTATTTTGTTTTGTAGGCAAACAAGCAGCCACAAGATTAGGATTAGTGAGGTCACATTATGACTGTATTTTTTACACAAAGTTGTCACACTGTTTATGTCATCTGATACAAAGTTTTTTTCACATTTAAATGATGAAATCAGATATGCAATGTGCACATGTAGTCAAAGAATTTATAAAAGAAATGAGCACCCACGGAGATGGAAGTTTGGATGACAACAGAGGTACTACCATCAAACTAAACTGAAGGTAGTACCCCTGATTTTAAACTTCTAATTTCAAGTTTTTTTTGGATATTCATTAATACTACTTGTATGCTACCATCTGTAGAAAGTTTGGGATCATTTTGAGAAGGTCGAAAAATCCACAAACTTACAGAAGAAATGTTTAGGCTAACTTGAGCGAGATTTTCTAAGAATGTGTTTTTTCAACCATCACGAAATAACCTAATTTTTTAACACATGATAACATAGACACACGGAGACAGGATCTATTGGTTTTTAAACCTTCTGATATTTTTATAAACTTCTACTAGCCTGGTTAAAGCATGGTCAAATTCGCGGCATCCACCTTGACAAGGGGATGAATCTTGCTAAGCTAAGAGAACAAACATGAAGATAGTATCGCTAAAATGTTTTCATGTCTCTTTGTTACAAGAAAAGATGATATATTTAGAAGCTGGAAGAAATTTATAGGAGAAACAAGCACTCACGAAGATGGAAGTTTGGATGACAACATGGGTACTACCATCAAACTGAAGGTAGTACCCCTGATTTCAAACTTCTAAATTCGAGTTTTTTTGGGATATTCATTAATACTACCTCTATGCTAGCATGTGTAAAAAGTTTGAGATTATTTGGAGAAGGTCAAAAAATCCACAAACTTACAGAAGAAACGTTTATGCTAACTTGAGCGAGATTTTCTAAGAATGTGTTTTTCTCGACCATCACGAAATAACCTAATTTTTAACACATGATAACATAGAAACATAGAGATAGGATCTGTAGGTTTTTTAACCTTTTGATCTTTTTTAACCTTCCACTAGCCGGTCAAAGCGTGATCAAATCCGCGGCATCCATCTTGACAAGGGGATGAATCTTGCTAAGCTAAGATAACAACCATACAGATAGCATGGCTAAAATGTTTTCATGTCTTTTTGTTATAATAGAAGATGATGTATTTAGAGGCTGGTAGAAATTTATAGGAGAAACGAGCACCCATGAAGACGGAAGTTTGGATGACAACAAGGGTACTACCATCAAACTTAAGTTAGTACCCCTGATTTCAAACTTCTGATTTTGAGTTTTTTTTTGGATATTCATTAATACTACCTATATGCATGTGAAAAAGTTTAGGATCATTTAGAGAAGGTCAAAAAACACAAATTTACAGAAGAAACGTTTGTGCTAACTTGAGCGAGATTTTCTAAGAATATGTTTTTTTAGACCATCACGAAATAACCTAATTTTATTGACATATGATAACATAGATACGAAGACACATAAACTTTTGGTTTTTTAACCTTTTGATCTTTTTGTGAACTTCTGCTAGCCTGTTCAAAACGTGATCAAATTTCAGCATCCACCTTGACAATGGGATGAATCTTGCTAAGCTAAGAGAAGAACACTTTTCAAGTGCCAAATTCTCCTTGACCGATTGTTCATGTCATTTATCACAATCAAACAAACCATTGCCTAAATTCTGGCTCATCGAGTATGAGCAAAATTTGGCCTTTTCAGTCAGAAATTTTTCTCTATACACCACCAAAAAAAAGGTTTTTTCTATATGTTTTTTCTCACTGTAGTCTCCAACATTGCAATAACATTTATAAATTATATTACGCAAATTTATGTTTCTTCTCACTATAGTTAGAGCGTATTTATAAATTATATTACGCTAGTTTTGAATGATACAAGATGGATGGCGAGCTTTGCCTCGCCGCCTACAATATGTTTGGCACTCCATGGTAGATGTGGTGCAATTGGCAGTGCCACTATGGAACATATCACATTAGCAGTGCCACTATGGAACATATCACGGTTATTTTTTCTCCTTTTGGTTTAGTACTGCTCATAAATAAAAGTGCTAGCCATCCGAACTGTTGACCAGGACAACAAAAATAGCAGGAAATCATAAAATGAAACATTTGGTCTCAATTAATAGTCTTTTCACGAGAAAAAGACAGATCGATTGTATGAATCATGTTTTAAATAAAAAATAAAAAACATAGGATACTCTTCTATCCTACTGTGATGATGATTAAGATAACTGCATTCATGCACCAACATCACATAGCGTCCTTACCAAAGAGAACTGTGAGTGGCAGTTAGTGTGGTACGTGACCTTCGTCGTACAACATCCAAATGTGTTTTCTTCCCTACTAACATAAGACCGCAAGGTGATAAGGTCAAAATGTGTCCAATTTCTCAGGCTTTATGAATGGTTGGCTTCCTTTTTAAGAAGGAGAGTAAAAGGAAGAATTGTAGCAGAGCAATGTAGAACGAATTATCTATATAAAGTTTCATGTTCACATCTCAACAAGTTTAGACAACGGAGGATCTAGAGGCGTGAACTGTCGGTACTTTGACTCTTTGATAGTCAATTGGAACAAATGGTATTAGACAAACAGAAGGCAACAAGAATGGTTCTGTTTCTCACGTATGTAGATAATTGTACCACATAATGAGCACTGCTAACTGCTGTAATGGTTCTAAGTCATTCTGTTGCGCTAGATAATTATGCAGTAAGCACGGAACAAAGTATATAGCATACACTAAGACTATAGCTGGTTCGTTCATCAGGCTAGCTATAAGAAAAGTAGGGAAAATGCATATATACGGTGAAGGTTTCTATTAGAAATGTATGGCTAAATATTCTAACTCAAGCACGATGAATTTCATAACAAAATCCCTACATCCCTTGGGCACAACTATAGTAGCATGAAAAAGAACTCCAATACCAGATCTTGCAACCAAATTAACTGCTTACCGTTAACAAAATAAAGCACGAGCTGTTCCTTGACTTGCCTGCCGGAGTAGCAGATCGATTCTGTTGGCAGCAGCAGCAGCGGCGCCGTCCCCTTCGGCAGCCTTGGCCTCTGCCTCCGGCGCCAGCGGCGTGAGCTGGAAGGCCGTGACCGGGAAGGCGCGGCCGAGCCCTGCGGAGGTGCGGAACTGTGCGGAACACGATCTTGCTACCGGAGGCGCTAATGACGATCTCCGAGAGGGCGACCCAAATGAGTATCTCCTTGCTCTTGAGTCCTAACGCCGGTCTAAGGCATGCATCCGCCCGTGATCCACGAACGCGATCACCTCGGGGGCGTACCACACCTGCTTGCCGATGGCGTCCAAGGTGTGGGTGAGGCCACCGGACTGGCTCTGCCGGAGCCACATGAACCCGGTGGTGCAGTGGTAGCCCACCTCCACCAGGGAAGGGATCGGGAGGAGCACTTTGGGGAGGCCGAGCTCCACCAGGAACTCGCGGGACTTGGCCTCGCAGTCCACGTGGTGCTCCTCGATCAACTCCGATGCCATCGCCAGATGTCCTAGGGTTTCTTGCCCCGGTCGTGAGCCAGACCGCCTTGCCGATGATTGGAGGTGGCGACGGGGTCTGATGCGGAGAGAGAGGAGGAGAGAGAGCGCGGAATGGGGCGAGCCTAAAGATAGAGACGGAGAGCCGGGAAGGAGAGGACGATGTGCGCACAGGCCTGCACGAGCTGGACACAAGGGCCCACGTGCCAGACACACAGAACGGCAGATGGCCTCAGAAGGCTTGTATGTGCCCAAGATTAAGTCTATAGATAATGTCGTTGTCTAACTTAACAAAGCAACATACACATGTATAGGGTGGCAGTATTATCTCAAGCAGGATGAATATGATCATTTTACAACTCTGATGATGCCAAGACAAAGGTAGGACAATAAGTATGATAATCCCAGTAACCATCCGTACAATGGGAATTTTTTTTAATAAAAATCTACATAAATTCTGAGTGACCACTTCATACTTTAAACTAATAACAACCCTGATTTCTACTGAACATATCTATCTATACTTAGGATCTTGCAACAAAACTAAGTTTGGATTATCTAGTTTAAGCCATCCATACTTCCCAAATGAACCTGAACTTGGCATCACCAACTTGCCAAACAATAACTGAAATTGAGATAAAGATCAACAAATCCCTACATCGCTTGGGCACAACTATAGTAGCAGGAAAAATAACTCCAGTACCATGGGCTTTCAACGTTATGTCATTGTCTAACTTAACAAAGCAACAAACACAGATATAGGTGCGACACTATTATCTCAAGCAGGATGAATATGATCATTTTACAACTCTGATGATGCGAAGACAGAGATATCACAATAGGTATGATAATCCCAGTAACCATCCGTACCATGAAAGGATACAAACAAAGATCATGAATAACAATGAATTGCAAGACGTTTGTTTGTTTCACATAAAGAAAGCATAACGAGAATGGTATTCAGCTTGTCCCTCATGGAGTAGCAAAACATAAATGCATAGGACACCTTCAAAGTTCATAAGGGTGACTAGATACAAATAGTTCAAGAACAAGCAATATCAAAGTTATGTATCAATCAGCGAGTCTTGGGATAATGCACATTAAACTAAGAATAGCCACTATGCTCTCTCAATAGGTGTATAAAGATAGAAGATGGAGACTCAACATAAAAGTAAAAGAAAAGCCTTCATAGAAGGAAGTAGGGATTCAAGTTTCATAAAGAGCTTCCAAAAATTATGGTACTTATTAGCTTTCAGCTCTCATTGCCCCTATCATAAGCATCTTGAAGTGATTAAGGTTAAAGTGAACAAACTATGAAGTATATGCTTGATAAAGTATAACTTGGAAATCTCATGTCCCTTGAATACGAGGGCCGCTCCTCATGCTACTCAAGTTTAGTTACCGGTAAGTTCTTGTCATAGTAAGTACATGTGTATCCTAGAGAACCGCCAACGAGGTACCCCTTGCCCGATGATACAGAAGAATCCCCATATCAAAATGACAAGGCAAGTAGACAACGAGCATCTCAGCAATCTTCTTATTTACCATGGGAAAATGGTGCTTTTTTCTCTCTTTCCTCTTTTCTCATTTTTTTGTTTTTCTCTTTTTCTCAATCTCTATCTCTTTTTTTATAAGAAGAATACTTCATAGATTGCTCATTATGGTTACGCTGCAGGTTTCCACCATGATTAGGCATGAATTAGACCAGCGGCCCAGGCGTTTCTCTAACACACATACATAACTCCATGGACTTACAAGCTCCCCTTTCATTTCACACTGATGACATCCATAGACAAAAGAGCATGATATCAATTAGGTACAAAGTACAAGTGCAATGTTGAAAGCGTTCCCCATGACAGCATGGTTCTGCTAATCCCCAACATATAAGTGCAAGCATATACAACATAGATGACACAATGGTTCAAGTTTATTAAGGGAAAGAAAAGTAAAGTGTGCCATCAAGTTCGTGAGAGCTTTAATCACTAGTTTTCTCATAACAAGTTTAATTCGGAAGGTGGGTAAAAACATGAATATACTTGGAATAGCAAATGCTAATAGGTAGGTATGGTGGACTCTTTAGAATAACTTGGTTTTATTTGGAGTTGGATGCATGAGTGGAACTCATACTTGGTATAGAGGCTAGCAAAAGACTGGGAGCGACCAACTAAGAGAGCAATAATGGCCATAATCATGCAGAGCAACAAAACATCATTAATTAAAGCATAAAGTGGTATTACAAGTCGAAAACTAAAGGATTATGAAGGCTATGGTGACTTGGGATAGTCATAACATGGTGTGAGCATGTGCTAAGTCAACCCAAATAAAGCATCAAAGGAGAATACCACAATACTAAGCTTTAATATGATAAAACAATGTATGATTCTTCCAAGGCACATTAAGCAATCTCAATTGTTTATAACATGTCATGCTACAACAAAGATCACTAATCATAAAGCCAAAACAATATCAAGCATGGCATGAAAAGGCATGGGTCGCAGTAAAAACAAGCTCCTTTTACCACTTAAGCATGAACTTTCCTACTCTTTTCCAATCCAAACCAACTTATTTGAAAACTAATGCATGAATGAGGGGGTCCAACCAATTTATTCAAGCAAACTAAGCAAACCAAGCAAACGAAAACCAAAAACAAAAACAAAGACACTCCAAGAACAACACAATTGTGCATGAAACAATAAAAATGAAGTGTTTGGAAGAAACCTAAGATTTTTATTGATGAAGAAGGGGATGCCTTGGGCATCCCCAAGCTTTGATGCTTGTACTTCTTGGATATTTCTTGGGGTGATTCGGGTGGCATCCCTAAGCTTGATCTTTTGTCCATACTTCACCTTATCACATTACTCTTCCCTTACACCTGAAAATTTTCCTTCATACACAACTTCACACAATCTTCATTAGCAACATTAGTGTACTCAAGATAATAAGTCTTTTGGTTCAGTTCCAACACAAATAAAACTTCCATTAAAAAAAGCTATTGTAGCACTTCCTTTAAAAAGTTCAAATGATCAAAGAGAACTCAAAGAGAAAGTGATTAAGAGGCAAATACAAATAATGACAGAAATCTGTCAAAGCAGACCAGCAGGTAAAAACCAATTTTTTCGAAGACCTTCTGTTGCTCAAATCAAAAAGTGTTGAACTAACGAAAGTTGGATAACAATCTGGGGCAGAAGAACAAAAAATCACAGCTCAAACCGACGTACAGCTCAAAAATCTGTTTCGGGACAGCAACTTTTCCAAGCATTACTTCTCTCTCATTAGAGATTACTCTTGGCACAAAAATCACACAAAAATGATAAGGAGAGGTTATTACTAAAGCAATAACTTCCAAGACTCAACTAAAACTTTTGGGTTATCTCCCAATAAGTACTTTTCTTTAACGCCTTTAAGTTAGGCATGATAGTTTGAGAAGATGCTCACATAGGAAATATGAATTGAAGTAAAAGAGAGCATCAAGAAGCAAATTAAGAACACATTTAAGTCTAACCCACTTCCTATGCATAGGAATCTTGTAAAGAAACAAGTCATGAAATCACAAAGCAACAAGCATAGTAAAGCAAAACAAGTGCAACTTCAAGAATTTCAATATAAAGAGGGGAAACTTAATATTGTGGAGATACATAAAACCATGTTTTCCTCTCTTATAATAACTTTAAGTAGCATCATGAATAAAATTAACAATATAACTACCACATAAAACATTCTTATCATGAGCCATATGCATAAAAGAATTAATACTGCCCACATAAACATAGTCATTCTTATTAATTATAGTGGGAGCAAATTCAACAAAATCGCTATCATTATTATTCTCATCACCATAATCATCAAATATAGGAGGCATATTGTAATCATAATTAATTTTATCCTCAATAGTAGGTGGACTGAAAATATCATATTCATCATTGCAATCATCATATATTGGAGGTGTAGTATCATCATAAGCAATAGAATAATTATCTTACAAAGTGTGTTCATTTGTAAACATGTCATCATTAGAAGGAACATGGATAGCACTAATAGTACAAAAATTATTAATATCATCATTTTCAGAATTGGAACCGAAGAGATTTTCAATATCAAAAGATGTGTGATTTTCCCAATCATGATCACTACTATAGGTAACAGGCATAGGAACATCATCGAGTTCAGACTCATCAAAAACTATAATAGGAGCAACATGCTTAGGGGAAAATACCGTTTCCTCTCTCCTTTTACTCCTCCTCTTCTTCTTTTTCTTCTTCTCTTTAGGAGGGAGAGGCTTGAAAGGAAGATTCTCCATATACCCTGGTTTATTGTTAGAGACAATAGAAGAAACTTTGGAGGATTCATGCTTTTCATTAATAAGATCAAAACACATATTAGTCCTATCATATTTTGGTAAAATCTAGTCTTTTATAATATTTTGTATGTAAGTATTTTTGTGGCAATTATCAACACAATAAAGATGACAACCATGCATGACGCTATTCATACCAAAAGCACTCATATCTACCGGTTTTTCTTGATAACTCTTCACACCCCAAAAATAATGTAAGTTCATCATGCTAATTAGGAGTGATCATGTCATCACAATACAAACTTGCAGTACTCATTGGATTAGAAGGGCTATTATTATGGTCTGAGCATTGAAAATTGAAATGACCCACTTCAAAGCAAAGTTCACAAATAAAAGGATAGAGGGCACAAACTTTTTTACCAAGATCATTTAGAGCCCTATACCACGTTCTAGTTTTTTCATTCCTATGGGTGATACAATATTATTGTTCAATTTGATTATTCTCACAAGGTCTATGTATTCCACAAAAATTAACATGCTTATAAGAAATAGTACTTTCAGAGGTTTGAGCATGTTTATTGCTATCATTAATAACAATTTCATTTTCCATGCAAGTGTCTTTAAAAGACTCATGATACATGTCCCATTTTTCTTTAGGAGCATTAATATGAGAAGAAAAGGCTCTAAAACAATCAATAAGAATTTGAGGATCAAGACCATATTTAGCACTAAGCTCTTGAAAATCAGCAGTTTCAGCGAAAGACTTAATACAATCACACTCATAGTTTATACCTGATTCTTTACCTTTGTTGTTATCCCAATCTTCGGTATTGCTTTGAGTTGTTTCAAGAAGATCCCACTTAGCTTTGACCTCCTTACTCGTGAAGGATCCCTCTAAACAAGTATCTAGATAGTCCTTGTAATGTCCTGAAAGCCTTGCATAGAAATTATTAATAACAATATTACTGGGGAGCTCATGAGTGGGACATTTCAGCATTAGTGACTTCAATCTCCCCCATGCTTGGGCAATACTTTCTCCATCATGTGGATGAAAATTATAAATGTAATTCCAATCTTTATGAATTTCACGAGGAGGCTAAAATTTAGAGTAAAAGAGAGATTCAAGTTCCTTCCACTCCAAATGATGAGGATCATCTAGTAGCTCATACCACTCCGTTGCTTTGACCTTAAGTGAAAAAGGGAATAGCTTGCTCTTAACTTGGTTCATTGAAATACCTGCACACTTGAACAACTCTCATAATTCGTGTATAAAGAGTAAATGATCACCAGGATGGACAGTTCCATCTCCCAAATAACAGTTGTTCATAACACGTTCAACAATTTTTATAGGTATTTTAAAAGAGATGCTTTCAGTATGTGGAAAAATATCACAAGTATCATTAGAATTACCACATATGGGAGATAAAGTATCATCAGAGCAAATTTTCTTGTTTAAAGCTAGGGAACTAAAAAGATCATTTTCATAAAAACTAACTTCCCCAAGCTTAGACGTTTCCATAGCATTAGTAACAAAGGTGTTCAAAAGATTCATACTAATAACATTGCTATTAGCATACAAAGAAAGTTCCATGGGTTTTTTAATTTTCTTTTCAGACAATTCATGTTCTACATTAGGAAAAATACTAAAAAGCTCTCTAATTTTGTTGTTGTTTTCCATTAAGACTAACTAGTGAAAATAAAAACAAGAAACAAAAAGATATAATTGCAGAATCTAAAGGAAATAACTTCGAGCACTCACACACCAGCAACAGTGCTAGAAGATAGCTTAGTAGCCAGAAGATGTGAGTACCTTTTACCTTACCTCCCCGGCAACGGCGCCAGAAAATAGCTTGATGTCTATGCACTTCTATTCTTGTAGACAGTTGTTGGGCCTCCAAGTGCAGAGGTTTGTAGAACAGCAGCAAGTTTCCCTTAAGTGGATCACCCAAGGTTTATCGAACTCAGGGAGGAAGTGGTCAAAGGTATCCCTCTCAAGCAACCCTGCAATCAAGATACAAGAAGTCTCTTGTGTCCCCAACACACCCAATACACTTGTCAGGTGTATAGGTGCACTAGTTCGGCGAAGAGATAGTGAAATACAAGTGGTTTAGATAATTGTAAGTGGTAATGGTGCTAGAAAATAGCTTGATGGCGCGGAAGAGACTAAAGGCAAACTGAAATAAAGATGGCAGCAAGCAAACATGTAATAGATCTAGTAGAAAACGGTGGTTCAATGTTTATAAACAAGGCCTAGGGATCATACTTTCACTAGTGAACCCTCTCATATAAATATCTTCTCTTTATGATACTACTCTGAAGTACTCTCCAGTTGGACACTCTAATCCACGGTAGGGCTATAACAACACTCCTCAAAGTTTGCTTTTCCCATCTAGATAACCCCACACTGTCACCTTGAGCTCTAGATGGTTCCAACAAACACCACAATTTCATAGAAACATCCAACTCCAGATATAACTCATAACAACTATTTGTAATCTCTAGCCTAAGTGCCACCATGGTGTGCACGCTATCACTTTCACACACACGGGGAGAGCTGAGATCTATTAAAGCACTTGAGTAGCAAAGTAGATCTACTTGATTACAAAGCTCATGATCACAATATGATCATGCATAGAGAGAGAGATGAACACATAGGTACCGGTAGAGCCCTTAGCCTCGAGAGAGAACTACTCCCTCCTCATCATGGGAATCAGGAACGGCGATGGAGTTGTTGTTGGATATCAATGGAGATGGCTCTGGGGGCACTTCCCCATTCCGGCAGGGTGCCGGAATAGAGACTTTCTGTCCCCCTAATCTCTCCTTCAGTGGCAGCGGCGCTGCGGAACTTTTCGTGGCTGGAGGCTGTTCGTTTTCGGGTTTTTGCATCGGAGGCTTCTTATAGGCGAAGGGGCAAGGTCGGTGGCCGGCCAGGGGGCCCACACCATGCCCTGGCGCGACCTAGGGCTGCCCGTGCCAAGGGGTGGTGTGGCTGCCCTATGGCCCCCCTTTGTCTCTCTTTCGGACTCCATGTGTCTTCCGGTAAAATATCAACTTTGCCTTTTGTCCGGTCCAATTCCGAGAATATTGATTTTCTGACTTTCCTAGAACCAAAAACAGCAGAAAACAGGCAACTAACACTGTGGCATCTTGTTAATAGGTTAGTCCTAGAAAGTGTATAAAAATACTCCAAAGTGTGGACAAAGTAAAGCATATTAGATACTAAACAAGCATGGAACATCAAAAATTATAGATACGTTTGCAATGTATCAACATCCACAAGCTTAACTCCTGCTCGTCCTCGAGTAGGTAAGTGATAAAAAGAAAGAATAATTTTTGAGGTGACATGCACCATCATAATCTTGATCAAAGTATTTGTAGAACATTGATAACTGGGATCATAGTACTCTAACATAGCATGAAAGATATAGTTCGAACAATAAGACATAGTAACTATGCATGCAACATGAAAGGATATAAACAAAGATCATGAATAACAATGCAATGCAAGACGTTTGTTTTTTCACATAAATAAAGCATAATGAGAATTGTATTCAGCTTGTCCCTCATGGAGTAGCAAATCATAAATGCATAGGACACCTTCAAAGTTCATAAGGGTGACTAGATACAAATAGTTCAAGAATAAGCAATATCAAAGTTATGCATCACAAATAGTTCAAGAATAAGAAATGTATCACTCTCTTATAAACTAGCTCGTTGATTAACAAGATGATCAAGGTTTCCTGATCATGGACATTGGATGTTGTTAATAACGAGGTCACAAAATTAGTGGAATGATGTGATGAACATTCATCCGAAGTATAGCATTAAGATCAAAGTCATTGTGTTTATATTGCTATAACATCATACGAAGTAATCCTAGTCCTTAGACCATGAGATCATGTCAATCACTAACACTGGAAGAGTATCTTGATAACATCAAACGTCACACCATGAAAGGGTGATTATAAAGGTGGGTTCAGTGCTACAAAAGTGTTATGTAGAGGCTCATGGATCAAGAGTGGGATTTGTACATCCCGATGACGGATAAATATACTCTGGGCCCTCTCGGTGATATCACATTGGTTAGCTTGCAAGCAAGTGATGAGATCACTAGAATGTTATATCCCAGGAACGAGAAAAGAGTACATGTCGGTAACGAGATCAATATAGGTATGGAGATACCAATGATCGAATCTCGGACATGTAATATATCGCGATACAAAGGGATTTAGTTACTAGCATTAAAGGTTCTCATGATCACAAAAGTCATTGTTGAATGTGTAGGAGCCAGTATGGATCTCTAGGTCCCGCTTCTGATTATTGATCTGAGAGGGGTCTCGATCATGTCTGTATTATTCGCGAACTGTAGTGTGACACACTTAAGGGATACCGGCACCATTTGGAGCAAATATGTTTCAGATAAACATTTAAGAAAGCGCTGGAATTATTTCAATAGACACCGAAACTGTTTCGGGTGAAATTTCTAAAATTGGTTCTGCATGTAATATTGAAATGTTGCAGGGGTTTTTATGTGAATGTTTGTTAATTAAAGTAATTAATAAAATTCTGAATAAAACTAATAAAAGAGTTTTATTAAATGAGAGAGCATTAAATTTGGAGAAATTTAATGCATTTAAAGTGGAGACTTTAAAAGGGAATGTTAAGGGGCAAATTTATGTGGAGGGGGTTACCACCACATGAATTGAGAGGTGAGCGGTCACCTCCATGAGGCATCGGCCATGGGGAGGGGCACCCCCTCCTCCTATAAAAGGCCCCCTCACACCCCTTCTTCCTCACACCTCCTCGTGAAGGATCTCTCTCCCCCTCTAGTATTTTCCCCCATGGTCTCGGATTAGCGAGATACATGTTCCCGGTGGATTTATCTGGAAAGGAGTTGCTGCTTCCGCTGCTTTGCTGGAGTGAGGGACGGAGGTTGTCGGGGTACCAGACGTGTGTGCGATCACAGATGCACCGCTGCTTTGCGGTGCTGGACTTGCTAGAGCTGGATCTGATGGATGTGCTGGAGCTGGATCTGTTGGACTTCATCACGATCTTGAGATCAGCAAGTGTACGACCACATCATCCACGAGTTCCATCTCGTTAACAAAGCTTTGTTGTCTTCGAGGGTAGGTTCTCTATGGATGTATATCCACCTGTTGCTTGTATCTAATAGATAGATCTTGGCGTATAATAGTTCCCATCGTAGGAAATTTTTTGTTTTCTATGTTGTGAACCCTTTAGTGGTATCAGATCCTGATCTATGCGTAGGTGCTTTGCACGGGTAGAACACATAAGAGTATGTGGGCGGTGATGATCATGTTATTGCTTCTTATATGTACTTTGGATATTGGTGGCATAGTGGGATGAAGCGGCCCAGACCAACCTTAGACCGGTTCCACGACTGACATGCAACTAGTTTTGCATAAGTGGTTGGCGGGTGTCTGTCTCTCCTAATATAGTCAATATTTGATTTACAACGAGTTGCTAATAACTTAGTTATCATCATTGTGGTTCCATGTTCGTAGGTAAGACCGGTTCTATCTCTGAAAGCCCTAAGCCACGTAAAACTTGCAATTGATAAATTAGAGGCATCTAGTTTAGATCGTTGCTGGGCTAGTGTCATGATATGGAAATGATGTAAGTTGATGTATAGTTGATACCCTTACAACACACCTAACGTGTAAGTTCCATAGACCTTGGCCTTACACACAAAGGAATGATAGAGATCATACCACGATGCACATGATGGTGATCAAATGCATGGACCATATCATTCCACTTTACACATATGGTGTTTGCATCTTATATTGCTAGTTTGGCGTTTTAGTAGCACTATATGATGATCCCTCATTTAAATATCAAGATAAAATGTGGTCTTTGATGACCCACAAGTATAGGGGGTGTATCGCAGTATTTTCGAGGGAAGTGAAACCCAATTTATTAATTCGACACAAGGGGAGCCAAAGAATATTTATAAGCCTTAACAACTGAGTTATCAATTCAGCTGCACCTGGAAACAATCTTGCTCACAGTAGTTTATCAGTAGCAACAGTTTTGTAGTAGGAATAGTAAAGTAACAGCAGTAGCAAAGTAAAGACAATAGTAACAAAAGCAGTAAACAGTGGGATTCGAGTGCGGTAGGCATAGGGATGGATGGACGGGCGTTGCATGGACAAGACAATCCACATAGCAATCAGAACATAGGGCAATTGCAGATAAATAAGATAAAGCACCCAAGTACTAGACAATCCTAGGCATGTGTCCCATATATAGTCATACATGCTCACAATGAGAACTTGCACAACATTTTTTGTCCTGCCAGCCCGTTTGCAGCGGGGCCTCTAGGGAACTACTGGCAATTAAGGTGCTCCTTTTAATAGAGCACCGGAGCAAAGCATTAACACTCCGTGAACACATGTGATCCTCACATCAAAGCCTTTCCCTTCCGGTTATCCCGATTTCTGTCACTTCGGGGCCATGGGTTCCGGACAACGACGTGTGTATACAACTTGCAGATAAGACCAAGAACAATCTATCATAATGAATCAATAATAAGTTCAGATCTGAAATCATGGCACTCGGGCCCTAGTGACAAGCATTAAGCACAACAAGTCGCAACAAAGTCATAAAGCACTAATAAAAGATACTAGGCACCATGCCCTAACAATCTGATGCCATTACATGAACGATCTCATCCAATCCCTACCATCCCCATAGCCTACAGCGGGGGATTACTCACTCATAGATGGGGGAAACATGGATGGTCGATGGAGAAGCGATGGTGATGATGATGGCGATGATCTCCTCCAATTCCCCGTCCAGGCAGGGTGCCAAAACGGAGTTTCTGGTGCTGTTTCATGGAATCTGATGGTGGCGGCGGAGTGGAACTCCTTCTAGAAAAACGTCGAACCCCCCAAAGTTTTTAGGTTAGAAGGCTCCTTATAGGCGAAGCGAGAGGCCGAGGGGGTGCCTGGGGGGCCCACACCACCCCCTGGCGCGACCTGGCCTGACCCGCGCCAGCAGGTGGTGTGGCCACCCCAGGGCTCTTCTCCGTCTCATATTCTGGCTCCTGGAGTCTTCGGGTGAAATAGGATTTTTGGCATATTTTTCGGGATTTTTCCTGATAGTTGATTTTCTGCACAAAAAGTAGACACCAAGGCAATTCTGCTGAAAACAGCATCAGTTTGCATTAGTTGCATCCAAATCACACAAGTATAGAGGAGAAACAATAGCAAAAGTGTTCGGGAAAGTAGATACGTTTTGGACATATCAACTCCCCCCAAGCTTAGCTTATTGCTTGTCCTCAAGCAATTTAGTTGAAAACTGAGTGCGATAAAAGAACTTTCACGAACACATTTGCTTCATATGATGTAAATATTCTCAGCAATGTGATCAACTACTTGGACAATTCATAATAAAGAGTATGCAACTGAGTCTACCTAATAGTCATTGCAAGCTATGAAGAGATTCCAACTCAAGAATAATAAGTAGCATAAAGCACGAACATAAGCAACATTACAATGCTCATAGAAAGGTATGATAGAGTGGTATCTCGCTTGCCTTTGATTATGAATGCCAAGGCACCTCTGAAGTTCAAGTGATGACTAGAAGTAAAGATATCAAGAATTCAAGCATCAAAGTCATAACACAAATAATGAAGTATTGGAACAAACACAAAGAATGACAACTATGCTCTTAAGAAGGTGCTCGAAGAATAAGTGGAGACTCAACAAGTAAAGGAAAAGGTTTTGAATAATTTTGAAAGGCTTCCAAATGCTAAAAGTATGGTACTTGTTAGCTTTGAGCTCTCATTGCCCCTATCACAAGCATCTTTAATGTGGTTAAGGTGAAAGTGAGGTCCAATCTGAGTTATATGCTTGATAGACTATACACTGAAAATCCCAAGTCCCTTGAGTACGAGGGCCGCTCCTCATGCTACTCAACTTTAGTTACTGGTAAGTTCTTGTCATCGTAAGTATGTGTGTATCATTGAGAACCGCCAACGGGGTACCCCTTGCCCAATGATACGGAAGAATTCCCATATCAAAATGACAAGGCAAGCAGACAATGAGTATCTCAGCAATCTTCTTATTTACCATGGGAAAATGATGCTTTTTTCTCTCTTTCCTCTTTTCATAGAACTCCTTTTTTTTCTTTTTCTCAATAGCTATCTCTCTCTTTTTTATAAGAAAATGCTTCATAGATATGATTATGGTTACGCTGCAGGTTTCCACCATGTCAGCATGGATTAGACCAGTGGCCCAGGCGTTTCTCTAACACACATACATAACTCCATGGACTTACAAGCTCCCCTTTTATTTCACACCGACGACATCCGCAAAAAAAAGAGCAAGGTATCAACTGGGTATATATTTCCAAGTGTTGAAAGCGTTCCCCGTGACAGCACGGTTCTGCTAATCCCCAGCCTATAATTAACAAGCATATAGCTTTCATGGAGAGTTCACAATGGTTCAGGTTTATTAAGTGTAGGAAATAAAGTGTGCCATCAAGTTCGTGAGAGCTTTACTAACTAATTTTCCCATAACAAGCAAACATTTTATTCGGAAGAAAACAAGGCATAATGAGTATGCACGGGAGTAGCAAGTGATGCTAATAGGTAGGTATGGTGGACACTTTGGAAATATTTGGTTTAGGGAGTTGGAAACATGAGTAAAACACTCAGTGGAAGTGAAGGCTAGCAATAGTAAGGGAGCGACAAACAAGAGAGCAATAGTTGTCATTATCATGCTTGCAACAAAACAGGATTACTCATGGCATGAAAGTGATTCAAGATCCTCAAGGCAAAATAATTCATCGAGGCTTAACTGATTATTGTAGTCATGTGCATGTGTGAGCATGTGCCAAGTCAATCAAATGAAACATTCAGAGGAGGATACCACGGTGTCATACCAATTTATGAATAGAGTAATGCAAGCAAACATTCATGAAACATGCTACAAACTATAAGCGAGCTGGAGGTAATCACAAGAAAGCAAGATCTACTAAGCATCCAAAGAAAACATACACTCTACAAGAACAGACTAAGCACGCCCACAGTGATGAGTATATGCACAAAAAATGAAAACAAATAGAGTTTGTTACCAGCCTCTTACCACGCCTCAAGTTGTCATTGATCCTCATTATTGCTCTTCACTTGTGTGGCTTGAATAATAATATGAAACCAATAATCCACTAAGAACTGCCGAATCCTGTAGCAAACTTGCAAAAACCAAAGAAGGACGACAAATATTTTTGGTGTTTTCGATTTTTAAATAAGAACCAAAAGAGAAAACAAGCAAAGCAAAATCTTTTTGGGTTTTTCAAATAGTTCAAACAAAGCGAAAAGGGAAAACAAACCAAGGCAAAAAGAAGAAGCAAACCAAAGAGAAACAACAAAAATATTTTTGGTCTTTTTGTGTTTTTAGAAAGCAAAAGCAAAGAAGAACGAAAACTAAAAAGAGAACGAAAATATGAATATACAAAGTACCGACGCAACATGATACGGTGATGAGTGCGGTGTCGGCGTACCTCCCCCCAAGCTTAGGCTTTTGGCCTAAGTGGGTATCAATCCCAAGCTAGCCAGGATGAAGTATCACCGGGGTACGATGAGGAGGTACCCTCGTCCTGGTGCGAGCCCGAGTACGCCCCTCCGTAATATGCGGAGTAATCATAGGAGGGCGCATCCTCTTGGTGCTGCTCGTGGAAACCCAACAAGCGAAGCTGCAAGTCCACCTCCTCCTTGGAGCGTGACCACGGTCTCCTATCAACACTAAACAAAGCACGTTGTGGCAAAAGGATCTCCCTTTCATCCCCATCATTGAAAAGCATCCTATATACTAGATTGTTCAAATCAGAGGTAGAAGTGACAAAATGATGAGTTTTCATGGCAACAAGGTCGAGCCTCTATGGTGCTAACATAGCATCATCGGGATCCACTGAAAGGCCTAATGCATTGACTACACGCAAGGCAATGATGCCCCCATAGATAGCCCCCCTAGCAGCTAGGCGGCGAGCAATAAACGAGCCAAGATTGTACCGAGTATCATTGTTGAGCGTAGCAGCAAGGAAAGCTAAGTGATAGTTGGAGATATTACTAGTGTTCTCCCTACCCAATACGCTAGTGGCAAGATAATATGCAAAGTATCTAAGAGCAGGGAGTTGGATATTTCTTATCTTTCCGCGCTGCACCACGCGGTCATCATCATTGGTCACCCCTCGGTAAAGCTCCAACAAATCAGCGGGTCGCCCTTGAATTTTCTTCACGGTCCCTGTCATACGCACACCTACAATACTGCAAAATCTCTCCAAAGGCATGGTGAAGGGCATATCATAGATTTTAAAAGAGACAGTAGATTGATAGGGTGTGTTAGTAAATGAGAAGCTCTCAACAAAAGTTTTGTTGAGCATAGCGTACTGTGCACTCTCATCTTGCATATAAGAGGTCAAGCCAACCCTCTCAATCAGTAGCAAGAAATCATCAAGAATACCCGTAGCTTGCAAGAAAGTAAAACAAGGAAAAGAGGATGGGTGAGCATCTCCATCATCCCTTTCACTGCCAAACGTGTTGCAATGAGGTCTTCATTGTATGAAGGCCTAGCTTGAGAGGCTGTTCTTGAGGGCCTCGACCTCCTAGATGCATCACTCTCAAATATCTCTCCAAAAGTGTGGTTGTTCATGCTTGGTATTCTGAAATTTAAACACCTATCAAACAAGTGATTGCAAGGTAAATATAATGAAGGATTCTACTCATAGGGACTTGCAAGAGTCCTAAACATGCATCAAAACTATATCTATAAGCATCAAACAAGTTTACAAGCTCTCATAACCAGTCACCTATAGCAACAAAATACTCAACATATAATCCACTAAACACAAATCTACTTGGACAAGGGGAGGAGTCACATACCAAGGAACAAATGCTCCAAATTTCAGCAAGAAAGATGGGCTGAGCAAGGAGATCGAAGAAATCGAGAGAAAGCACAGAAAGAACGCGATTCTGAGCTATGAACTGGAGCTTACTCGGGAGAGAGAAGAAAGTGGCAGGTGAGAGAGTAAGTGGGAGGCCAGGGGTGGCCCACACCAGGGCATGGCGCCACCCAGGGCTGGCCACGCCACCACATGGTGTGCCTGCCTGGTGGGCCCCCTGGTACCTACCAGGTACTCCTCTGCCCCTTTTTTCACGTAAAAATTTAATATGAATTTTCTGGAATTTTTTGAGACACATTATTTTTGTGCTTTTTTCAGAACTAGAAGAATGATTTTTCTGACAGACAGATTTTTTTTCTTTTGGAAACATGATGCAAGGACAAAACAAGGCTAGAACTACAGAAGTTCTAACATGCAAGCAACTAACAACAAAAATAAAACTAAATGAAAGCAAAAACTAAAATGCAAAGGATAGAAATAAATGGAGATAATCATAATGAAAACATTGTTTTGTTCAATGGAATCCTTTTATTAACAAGGTTGATCAAGTCTTGCTACCAAAAAAATTGCATATGAGACAAAACTTTGTACTCCACTAATGATTATGTTACCTCAACCTTGATAGCAATGGTCCCAATCATAATAGTTTCAAATTTTTCTCTTGGTATGGGACAATATATTTCTCCAACTTGAATGCCTTCAACATGTTCAATTGAATTCAAACCATAAGTCCTTTCAATCTTCTTGGGGAAATAGACAGTATGTTCCTTGTCATTAACATTGAAGGTCACCTTTCCTTGATTACAATTAATAACAGCTCCTGCAGTATTAAGAAAAGGTCTCCCAAGAATAATAAACATATTATCATCTTCAGGCATTTCAAGCACAACAAAATCAGTTAATATCAAGCAATTGTGGGCCACCTGAACAGGTACATCCTCACATATACCCATAGGAATAGTGGTAGATTTATTAGCCATTTGCAAAGATATATCAGTTGGTATCAATTTTTCAAGCTGAAGCCTCTTGTAGAGAGAGAAAGACATACCACTAACTCCAGCACCCAAATCACACAAAGCAGTTCTAACATAACTCTTCTTAATAGAGCAAGGGATAGTTGGAATCCCTGGGTCTCCAAGTTTCTTAGGAACCTTACCATTGAAAGAATAATTAGCAAGCAAAGTAGAGATTTCTTCATTAGGGATCTTCCTTTTATTCGAGACAATGTCCTTCGTATACTTTGAGTAAGGAGGCAACTTAATAGCATCAGTCAAATGAATTTGCAAGAATAAAGGCTTCATCCACTCACAAAACTTATTATAGTGTTCATCTTCCTTTGACTTGTGTTTCTTATCGGGGAAAGGCATAGGTTTTTGGACCCAAGGTTCTCTTTCACTACCATGTTTCTTAGCAATAAAATATTCTTTGGTGTATTTAGTAGTCTTAGTGTGGTTTTCAGGTTCTTGTTCAACTTTTTCTTCATTAGGAACTTCATTTTCTTCATTACCACTTTCAGTTTCAGCATCAGAGATAGATATACTATTGGGATCTATAGTAGGTTCAGAGGGTTCTACAACAGTTTTATGTTTCTTTTTCCTTTTCTTACGAGTAGAGCCACTATTTTCAGCTTGTTGAGAATCCTGCTCAGTTCTTTTGGGATGCCCCTCGGGATATAGAGGATCCTGGGTAGCAGCACCACTTCTAGTTCTAATTTCATAAGCATGTTTTTCTTTAGCAGCATTAACTAGCAAGTCATTTTGCACTTCAACGAGTTGATCTATTTGAGTTTGAACCATTTGAAAGTGTTTAACAATCATTTTAACATCATTAGAGGTTCTTTCCACAATATCTTTCAACTCAACAATAGCTCTAGTGTTTTCCATTAGATGATTTTGCACCCTTTTATTAAAGTTATCTTGCTTAACAATAAAGATATCAAATTCTTCTAAGCATTGATCAGGAGGTTTAGAGTAAGGGATATCACCTTCATCAAAGTGTTGGAGAGAGTGTAGCTCAATAGTGGATGAGTAGGGAATAGGCTTACATAATTCTTCTATAGGAGGTAAATTCTTGACATCTGCAGCTTTAATTCCCTTCTCCTTAAGACATTTCTTAGCCTCCTTCATCACTTCATCATCTAATTCAATAACTCCCCTTTTCTTTGATGTTGGAATAGGCACAGGAATAGATGGTTCAGGTACAATTACTTCAGGTATAGCTTGTTTAGGAGGAGTTCAATCTTCATAATTCTTGCTTATTTTAGCCATTAATTCCTCAGCTTCCTTTGGAGTCCTATTCCTGAAAACACAATCAGCACAACTATCTAGGTATGTCCTAGATTCTTCGGTTAGTCCATTATAAAATATATCAAGAAGCTCATTCTTAGGTAATGGACTTCCAGCCTGTGCATGAATCAGAGTACAAAACCTTGCCCAAGATTCGGGCAATACCTCTTTTTCTTCCTGTTTAAAATCAAAAAGTTCCTGCAAAATAGCATGTCTAGCACTGGGAGGAAAATATTTCTGCAGGAAATTACTAATCAAGCACTCAGGGCTATCAATAGATCCAGGAGGTAAATTACTAAACCAAGTTTTAGCTTCTCCTTTCAGCGAAAAGGGGAAAATCTTAGCAACAAAGTAATTACGCATCTTAATATCATCAGAAAACAAGCCACTCATGGTAGAAAGTTCATTCATATGTGCTACCGCACTTTCATTCTTAGTCCCACCAAAAGGTTCTTTCTCGACAATAGCTATGTAAGATAGATCGAGAGAGAAATCATAATCTTCATCTATAATGTTTATGGGAGAAGCAACAAACTTAGCATCAGGAGATAATTTGGGTCTAATAGTACGCCTCTCAAGGAGACTCTTAGCAGCGCTCCTATCATGGGTGTTCTTACATTCTTTAATAAACTCATAGGTCATCTCAACATAATCTTCTTCAATATCATAACTCTCACTAGACTCAGGTGAGCTAACAGGTGTGGTAGTGTCTTCATTAGGAGTTTCGGTATTTCCAGCTATAGTTCTAGTAATCGTAGCATCTAGGAAAGGACCTAATGAACCACTCTTATCAAGCATAGTAGAAGCAACATCACAAGCATCAGAAGTTTCAGATTCAGCAGTAGTAGCAGTGTGTGTAGCATGTGTATGTGGTGGTCTAACGAGCTTACTTATAATAGATGGTGAATCAAGAGCAGCAGAGGTGTTTAGAACCATACCTCTTCTTGTAGTGGATGGTAAAATAGGAACCTTGCCACCATGAGACTTACCCATGATGGATGGATAGCAGCAAACAATAGAGAATCCAAGTGAACTTGATAAATAAAGCTATGCTCCTCGGCAACGGCGCCAGAAAATAGTCTTGATGATCCACAAGTATAGGGGGTGTATCGCAGTATTTTCGAGGGAAGTGAAACCCAATTTATTGATTCGACACAACGGGAGCCAAAGAATATTTATTAGCCTTAACAACTGAGTTGTCAATTCAGCTGCACCTAGAAACAATCTTGCTCACAGCAGTTTATCAGTAGCAACAGTTTTGTAGTAGGAATAGTAAAGCAGCAGCAGTAGTAAAGCAAAGACAGTAGTAACAAAAGCAGTAAACAGTGGGATTCGAGTGTGGTAGGCATAGGGATGGATGGACGGGCGTTGCATGGATAAGACAATCCACATAGCAATCAGAACATAGGGAAATTGCAGATAAATAAGATAAAGCATCCAAGTACTAGACAATCCTAGGCATGTGTCCCATATATAGTCATACGTGCTCGCAATGAGAACTTGCACAACATTTTTTGTCCTGCCAGCCCGTTTGCAGCGGGGCCTCTAGGGAACTACTGGCAATTAAGGTGCTCCTTTTAATAGAGCACCGGACCAAAGCATTAACACTCCGTGAACACATGTGATCCTCACATCAAAGCCTTTCCCTTCCGGTTATCCCGATTTCTATCACTTTGGGGCCATAGGTTCCGGACAACGACGTGTGTATACAACTTGCAGATAAGACCAAGAACAATACTATCGTAATGAATCAATAATAAGTTCAGATCTGAAATCATGGCACTCGGGCCCTAGTGACAAGCATTAAGCACAACAAGTCGCAACAAAGTCATAAAGCACTAATAAAAGATACTAGGCACCATGCCCTAACAATCTGATGCCATTATATGAACGATCTCATCCAATCCCTACCATCCCCATAGCCTACAGCGGGGGATTACTCACTCATAGATGGGGGAAACATGGATGGTCGATGGAGAAGCGATGGTGATGATGATGGCGATGATCTCCTCCAATTCCCCGTCCCGGCAGGGTGCCAGAACAGAGTTTCTGGTGCTGTTTCGTGGAATTTGATGGTGGCGGCGGAGCGGAACTCCTTCTGGAAAAACGTCGAACCCCCCGAAGTTTTTAGGTCAGAAGGATCCTTATAGGCGAAGAGAGAGAGGCCGAGGGGGTGCCTGGGGGGCCCACACCACCTCTTGGCGCGGCCTGGCCTGGCCCGCGCCAGCAGGTGGTGTGGCCACCCCAGGGCTCTTCTCCGTCTCGTATTCCTGCTCCTAGAGTCTCCGTCTCGTATTCCTGCTCCTAGGAACCCTTTTTGTTTATTAAACACACATGTATTGATGTTTCCGATCAATACAATTCTAGCATGTAAAATAAACATCTATCATATATAAGGAATACATAATAACAACTTTATTATTGCTTCTCAGGGCATATTTCCTTCAGTCTCCCACTTGCACTAGAGACAATAATCTAGTTCACATAGTGATAAATCTAACACCCATGGAGTTCTGGTGTTGATCATGTTTTGCCCTAGGGAGAGCTTTAGTCAACGGATCTGCTACATTTAGGTCCGTGTGTACTTTACAAATCTTTATATCTCCATCCTTGACATGCTCGCGGATGGAGTGAAACCGGTGCTTAATATGCTTGGAATTCTTGTGAGACCTCGGTTCCTTTGCGTTGGCAATGGCTCCATTGTTGTCACAATAGATCACCATCGGGTCCAACGCACTAGGAACCACACCTAGTTCCGTAATGAACTCTTTCATCCAAACCGCTTCCTGTGCTGCTTCTGAAGCAGCAACATATTCCGCCTCCGTCGTTGATCCAGCCACCACAGGTTGTTTGGAACTCCTCCAACTAACTGGTGCTCAGTTCAAGAGAAATACATATCCGGATTGAGACTTAGAGTCATCCGGATCAGTGTCAAAGCTAGCATCAACATAACACTTAGCGACTAGCTCTTCTTCACCTCCGTATATAAGAAACATATCCCTAGTTCTTCTCATGTACTTGAGGATGTTCTTGACCGCTATCCAGTGTTCCGAACCTGGATCAGATTGGTACCTACTAGTCAAACTAATAGCATGTGCCACATCCGGTCTTGTACATAGCATGGCATACATTATAGAGCCTATGGCCGAGGCATAGGGGATCTTATCCACCATCTCTCTTTCTTCCGCCGTAGCCGGACTTTGAGTCTTACTCAATGTCTTGCCTTGCAACATAGGTAAGAACCCCTTCTTACTTTCGTCCATATTAAACTTCTTTAATATCTTATCAAGGTTTGTACTCTGCGATAGCCCAATTAGGCGCCTTGATCTATCTCTATAGATTTTAATTCCTAATATATATGACGCTTCACCAAGGTCTTTCATCAAAAATTTGCTGTTTAGATAACTTTTAACACTTTTTAAAAGATCTATATCATTTCCAATCAATAATATGTCATCCACATATAATATCAGAAATGCCACATTGCTCCCACTCACTTTCTTGTAAATACAAGCCTCTCCATAAGTTTGGACAAATCCAAACTCTTTGATCACCTCATCAAAGCGGAGATTCCAACTCCGGGATGCTTGCTTCAGTCCATAGATGGATCGCTGAAGTTTGCATACCTTATTAGCATCCTTAGGATCGACAAAACCCTTAGGTTGTATCATATACAACTCTTCTTCAATATTACCATTGAGGAATGCAGTTTTTGACATCCATCTGCCATATTTCATAATCGAAATATGCAGTAATTGCTAACATAATCCTAACTGACTTAAGCATCGCTACGGGAGAGAATGTCTCATCGTAGTCAACTCCTTGAATTTTTCGAAACCCCTTTGCGACAAGTCGAGCCTTATAGATGGTCACATTACCATCAGCATCGGTTTTTCTTTTGAAAATCCATTTATTCTCAACGGCCTTTCGATCGTGAGGTAAGTCCACCAAGGTCTAAACTTGGTTCTCGTACATGGGTTCCATCTCGGATTTCATGGCTTCTAGCCACTTGTTGGAATCCGGGCTCATCATCGCTTCTTCATACGTCATAGGGTCATCCATTTCATCAACCATGAAATTCACAACAGGATTGCCATACAGTTCAGGAGCTGCACGTGTCTTGCTTGACCTGCGAGGTTCGGCAGTGTCCTCTTTCGAAGTTTCATGATCAATATCATTAGCTCTCTCTTCATTAGGTGAAGTGAACTCCGAAACAAGTTCCGATACTGTGCTACTTGCCATTTCATGAAGAGAAGGTTCAATAACCTCTTCGAGTTCTACCTTCCGACTACTCACACCCTTCGCGAGAAACTCCTTCTCAAGAAAGGATCCATTCTTGGCAACAAAAACCTTGCCCTCAGATCTGTGATAGAAGGTATACCCAATTGTTTCCTTAGGGTATCCTATGAAGACGCATTTTTCCGCTTTGGGTTCGAGTTTATCCGGCTGAAGTTTCTTCACATAAACATTGCATCCCCAAACTTTAAGAAATGACAACTTAGGTTTGTTTCCAAACCATAATTCATACGGTGTCATTTCAACGGATTTAGATGGTGCCTGATTTAAAGTGAATGCAGCTGTTTCCAGTGCATAACCCCAAAATGATAGTGGCAAGTCAGTCAGAGACATCATAGATCGAACCATATCCAATAAGGTACGATTACGATGTTCTCACACACCATTATGTTGTGGTGTTCCGGCAGGAGTGAGTTGTGAAACTATTCCACACTCTTTCATGTGTGTGCTAAACTCGTAACTTAGATACTCTCCTCCACGGTCGGACCGTAGAAATTTGATCTTTCTATTATGATGATTTTCCACGTCATTCTGAAATTCCTTGAACTTTTCAAAAGTTTCAGACTTGTGTTTCATCAAATAGATATACCCGTATCTACTCAAATCATCCGTGAAAGTAACAAAATAACGATATCCACCTCGCGCCGACACACTCATTGGTCCACACACATCAGTATGTATGATTTCAAATAAATCTGTCGCCTATTCCATTGAACCGGAAAACAGCGTTCTAGTCATCTTGCCCATAAGGCATGGCTCACATGTATCAAATGATTCAAAATCAAGTGATTCCAAAAGTCCATCAGAATGGAGTTTCTTCATGCGTTTGACACCAATATGACCTAGACGGCAGTGCCACATATATGTAGATATATCATTATCAAGTTTAATCTTTTTAGCATTAACATTATGAATATGCGTAATATTACTATCGAGATCCATTAGAAATAAACCATTCAACATAGGTGCATGACCATAGAAGATATCATTCTTATAAATCGAACAACCATTGTTTTTAGATTTAAAGGAATGACCACTTTGCATCAAACACGATCTGGATACAATGTTCATGCTCAATGTAGGCACCAAATAAACAATTATTTAGGTTTATAACTAATCCTGATGGCATATGGAGAGGTAGCGTCCCGACGACGATCACATCAACTTTTGATCCATTGCCGACCCGCATCCTGACCTCATCCCTTGCTAGTTGTCGCTTGTTCCGTAGCCCCTGAACCGAGTTACATATATTAGCAACCGATCACGTATCAAATACCCAGGTGCTACTGCGAGTACTGGTCAAGTACACATCAATAACATGTATATCACATATACCTTTGTTTGCCATGCCGGACTTCTTGTCCGCCAAATACATGGGGCAGTTGCGCTTCCAATGGCCAGGCCCCTTGCAATAGTAGCACTCGGTATCGGACTTAGGGCCAGCTCGGGGTTTCTTTTCAAGCGCGGCAATAGATTTGCCACCCTTCTTTCCCTTGTGCTTGCCTTTCTTGTCCTTCTTGAAACCGGTGGTCCTATTGATCATCAACACTTGATGTTCTTTCCTAATCTCCACTTCTGCAGTCTTAAGCATTGACAGAAGCTCGGGAAGAGTCTTCTTCATGCCCTATATATTATAGTTCATCACGAAGCTCTTGTAGCTAGGTGGCAGAGATTGGAGAACATGATGTATGCCCAAGTCAATGGGAATCGTTATTCCCAAGGACACAAGCTTATCGGCGTACCCTGACATTTTGAGTACATGCTCACTAACGGAGTTGTTCTCCTCCATCATGCAGCTAAAGAACTTTTCAGTAGCATTATAACTCTCTACGGCAGCATGGGTATTGAAAATCATTTTCAATTATCCCATGGTATCAAAGGCATTTCCATTTTCGAAACGCTTTCGAAGTTCTGGCTCTAGCCCATAGAGTATGCCGCAATAAACTAAGTTGTGGTCCTCCTGACGAGTCACATAGACATTCTTTTCCTCGTCAGGGGCACCAGGAGCTGGTGGGGGCCTGCGCATCTATCACATATTGCTTTTGTGCAGCAGTGAGGAGAATCCTCAAATTCATAGCCCAGTTGGTGAGGTTGCTACCATTCGCAGCAAGTTTCTCTTTCTCCATGAACACATTGAAATTAAAAGCAGGTGGTGCCATCTACAACAGAATTTGTAAAGTTTATTTAGACTAAGTTTATGATAGATTGAGTTCAACTAATCCAAATTACTAATGAACTCCCACTCTAAAACGACATCCCTCGTGTCCTTTTGGTGATTACATGAACCAAATCCACTACACCAAGTCTGATCATCACGTGAGTTGATGTAGCTTCAAAGGCGAGCATCTATATGGGCATCATATCAACTATATGACTCATGCTTAACCTTTCGGTCCGTGTTCCGAGGCCATGTCTGTACATGCTAGTCTCGCCAAGTAAGAACCTTAGTATTCGCGTGTGTAAAACTGTCTTACACCCATTCCTATGAAAGCGTAGATTCGAGTACACCTGATCATCACGTGATGTCTCGAAACACGATCCATAGAATGGTGCATACTCAACGAAGAACACATTTTTATCTTGACATCTAAATGAGGGATCATCTTACAATGCTATAGAAGGCGCCAAACTAGCAGTATAAGATGCTAACATCTAATGTGTAAAGTGAGATGATATGGTCCATGCATTTGATCTCTATCACTTGCATCGTGGTATGATCTCTATCATTCCTTTGTGTGTAAGGCCAAGGTCTATGGAACTTACACGTTGAGTGTGTTGTAAGAGTATCTATCATACATCTACTTACAACAATACCATATCAATACACTAGCCCAGCAACGATCTAAACTAGACTCCTCTAATTTATCAATTGCAAGTTTTACGTGGCTTAGGGCTTTTAGAGATAGAACCGATCTCACCTACGAACATGAACCACAACAAGGATAACTAAGTTATTAGCAACTCGTTGTAAATCAGATATTGACTATAGTAGGAGAGACAGACACCCGCCAGCCACTTATGCAAAACAAGTTGCATGTCAGTCATGGAACCGGTCTCATGTACGATGACATGTAAGGTTGGTCCAGGCCGCTTCATCCCACTATGCCAGCAATATCCAAAATACATACAAGATGCAATAACATGATCATCATCGCCCACATATAAACATATGTGTACTCCCGTGCAAAGCACCTCTGCATAGATCAGGCTCTGATACCACTGTTGGGTCCACAGCATAGAAAACAAAAAATTTCCTACGATGAGAACTACACGCCAAGATCTATCTACTAGGTACAAAGCAACGGGTGGACATACATCCAACAAGAACTTAGCCTCGAAGACAACGAGTTTTGTTAACGAGTAGGAGCTCGTGGTTGATGTAGTCATACACTTGCCGATCTCAAGATCGAGTGGAAGTCTGAGCGCTGTAACTCAACAACGCATCCGTACTCGCACACACGTTCAAGCCACCGGACAACCTACACCTCCTCGCTCCAGCGATCCAGCGGAAGCAGCAACTCCTTCCAGATGAAATGCCACCGGGAACATGTATCTCGCTAATCCGAGACCATGGGGGAATAATTCTAGAGGGGGTGAGAGATCCTTCACAAGGAGGTGTGTGGAAGAAGGAGGAAGAGGGTGGCCTTTTATAGGAGGAGGGGGGTACCCCCTCTCTCCATGGCCAGCGCATGGGGGGGGTGACCCCTCACCTCCCCCATTCATGTGGTGGTAACCCCTCCACATTAAAATGCCTCTTCACATTCCCCTTTAAAGTCCCTACTTTAAATGCATTAAAATTCTCCAAGTTTAATGCTCTCTCATTTAATAAAACTATTTTATTAAATTTATTCAGAATTTTGTTAATTACTTTAATTAACAAACATTCACATATATCCCCTTGCAATATTTCAATATCACATTCAGAACCACTTTCTGCAATTTTACCCGAAACAATTTCTGGTTTCTATCGAAACAATTCTCGCGCTTTGCAATTCTTTCGTCTGAAACATATGTGCTCCAAAATGGTGTCCGGTAACTCTTAAGTGTGTCACCCTATGGTTCGCGAATAATGCAGACATGATTGAGACTCCTCTCAGATCAATAGTCAAAAGCAGGACCTGGAGATCCATACTGACTCCTGCATATTCAACGATGACTTCTGTGATCGTGTGAACCTTTAACGCTTGTAACTAAATCCCTTTGTCTCTTGATATAATACATGTCCGAGATTCGATCATCGGTATCCAAATACCTAGTTTGATCTCGTTACCGACATGCACTCTTTTGTCGTTCCCATGATATAACATTCTAGTGATCACATCACTTGCTTGCAAGATATCTCAATGTGATATCACCGAGGGGGCCCAGAGATATCTACCCATCATCGGGATTGACAAATTCCACTCTTAATCCAAGAGCCTCAACATAACACCTTCGTAGTACTAAACCCATCTTTATAGTCACCCTATTACAGTGTGACGTTTGATGTTTTCAAGATACTCTTCAGGTGTTAGCAATTAACATGATCTCATGGTCTAAGGATAAAGATTACTTCGTATGATGTTATAGAAATATAAACATAATGACTTGATTGTAATGCTATACTTCGGATGAATGTTCATCACATCATTCCACCAATGGTGTGACCTTGTTATTAACAACATCCAATGTCCATGATCAGGAAACCTTGATCATCTTGTTAATCAACAAGCTAGTCTATAAGAGAGGCATAACTAGGAACCCTTTTTGTTTATTAAACACACGTGTATTGATGTTTCCGATCAATACAATTCTAGCATGTCAAATAAACATCAATCATATATAAGGAATACATAATAATAACTTTATTATTGCCTCTCAGGGCATATTTCCTTCAATTTAGTCTTGACAGATTAATGTAGCAACCACTACATATAATTTGGTGTATGGTAGTTGAACAAACAAACCAATGTTCTTCTAATAGAATGGTTACCTAGGACGTGTACAAGACACGGTCCGAAGGGTTTTGTTAATTCAAAGGGTGCTAAAAGGGCATGCAAACTTCAATAGTTGAAGTGAGCATAGCGGAGTTAGAATATTCACCATGATGAAAATGTTAAAGGAGTTTAAATTCACCGGAGACGATGAAGATGCTTACATTTGCAAGAAATTAAGTGGGAGCACTAAGACATATTTCTAAACACATTATGTAGATGACATGATTTTGATTGGAAATTATGTATCTTTTATTGACATAAGTTAAGAATTTCATTAAAATAGGATTTCGATGAAAGACTTGGGCAAAACCGGAATATTTGGCATCAATGTCTATATGGATAGATTGAGGCGCTAATATGGTTGTGCCAGACGTACATATATGAGATATTGAAAGGGTTCAATATGGAAACAACAAGAAAGGTTCTTGCTGCATGGAAAGAATTGTATCAAGATTCAAGTGTTTCAACACTTGGTGAGTAAAATCACATGAAGATTTTGATCGATTATACCGTGATATGTATATATCCAGATATGTCCTATGCTCTAAATGTTATGAGCACATACCAGAATGATTCATAAGATGATCATTGGACGATAGTAAAGATATTCTTATGATCTTTGGAAGAACTAAGAATATATCATGTATAAGTGACAAATAGTTAAAGGTAGTTCATTGTAAAGTGTTACATTGATACTTGTTTTGTCACAAGATACAAATTAAAATTTATCTCAATTTAGACTATGGGTGGCACAATATAATGGAAAAGATGTTCCATGATGGTTTTGGATGAGTTCCAAAGTTGAGACATTGTGACGGATACTACAACAAAAGGCTATGACAGATATAGTAGCAGCATAAGAGGGCATTTGTGTTAAGTAGTTTGTTATCAAACTAGGTGTGGTTCAAAGTGGGCTAATACTATGAAGATATATTGTATGACAATAATATCAACATATTTTAACCCGAATGAACTAAAGGTCTCACCAAAGGACCAAATTTATACAATGCCATCTCATTTGAGAATGAGTGATGCGTAGAGACGGAAAGACATGCAAATACACACGGACCTGAATCTGTCAGATCCGGAGATTATGTTAACCACTAGCAATCGCGTATATGTAACACCAGCAAGCCATAGGTGTTCCATACGCAAAGTTTTTCAAACTAGATTATTGACTCTAGTGCAAGTGGAAGACTGAAGGGAATATGCCCGAGAGGCAATAATAAAGTGGTTATTATCTTATTCCTTGTTGATGATAAATGTTTATTTTGCATGCTATAATTGTATTAATTTGGAAACGTAATACATGTGTGTTTAATAAACAAAAGGGAAGTTCATAGTTATGCCTCGCTTATAAACTAGCTCGTTGATTAACAAGATGATCAAGGTTTCCTGATCATGGACATTGGATGTTGTTAATAACGAGGTCACAACATTAGTGGAATGATGTGATGAACATTCATCCAAAGTATAGCATTATGATCAAAGTCATTGTGTTTATATTTCTATAACATCGTACGAAGTAATCCTAGTCCTTAGACCATGAGATCATGTCAATCACTGAAACTGGAAGAGTATCTTGATAACATCAAACGTCACACCGTGAAAGGGTGATTATAAAGGTGGGTTCAGTGCTACGAAAGTGTTATGTAGAGGCTCATGGATCAAGAGTGGGATTTGTCCATCCCGATGATGGATAGATATACTCTGGTCCCTCTTGGTGATATCACATTGGTTAGCTTGCAAGCAAGTGATGAGATCACTAGAATATTATATCACGGGAACGAGAAAAGAGTACATGTCGGTAACAAGATCAAACTAGGTATGGAGATACCAATGATCGAATCTCGGACATGTAATATATCACGAGACAAAGGGATTTAGTTACTAGCGTTAAAGGTTCTCACGATCACAGAAGTCATCGTTGAATGTGTAGGAGTCAGTATGGATCTCTAGGTCCCGCTTCTGATTATTGATCTGAGAGGAGTCTCGATCATGTATGCATTATTCGCGAACTGTAGTGTGACACACTTAAGGGATACCGGAACCATTTGGAGCAAATATGTTTCAGATAAATATTTAAGAAAGCGCTGGAATTATTTCAATAGACAGCGAAACTATTTTGGGTGAAATTGCTGAAATTGGTTCTGCATGTAATATTGAAATGTTGCAGGGGGTTTTATGTGAATGTTTTTTAATTAAAGTAGTTAACAAAATTCTGGATAAAATTAATAAAAGAGTTTTATTAAATGAGAGAGCATTAAATTTGGAGAAATTTAATGCATTTAAAGTGGAGACTTTAAAAGGGAATGTTAAGGGGCAAATTTATGTGGAGGGGGTTACCACCACATGAATGGGGAGGTGAGGGGTCACCTCCATGAGGTGTCGGCCATGGGGAGGGGCACCCCCTCCTCCTATAAAAGGCCCCCCTCACACCCCTTCTTCCTCACACCTCCTCGTGAAGGATCTCTCTCCCCCTCTAGTATTTTCCCCCATGGTCTCGGATTAGTGAGATACATGTTCCCGGTGGCTTTATCTGGAAAGGAGTTGCTGCTTCCGCTGCTTTGCTGGAGCGAGGGACGAGGTTGTCGGGGTACCGGACGTGTGTGCGATCACGGATGCACCGCTGCTTTGCGGTGCTGGACTTGCTGGAGCTGGATCTAATGGACGTGCTGGAGCTAGACCTGCTAGACCTGCTGGACTTCATCATGATCTTGAGATCGGCAAGTGTACGACTACATCATCCACGAGTTCCATCTCATTAACAAAGCTTTGTTGTCTTCGATGGTATGTTCTCTATGGATGTATATCTACCCGTTGCTTGTATCTAATAGATAGATCTTGGCGTATAATAGTTCCCATCATAGGAATTTTTTGTTTTCTATGCTGTGAACCCTTCAGCCACCACCCTCGCTGAGGTATGAAAATCAGGAAAGGAGGGATGCTGTACATCAAGTGGACAATAACCAGCAACAAGGCCAAGGTTACCACGCGAATGAGGGACGAAACGAGTACAAGGAGCATCATCAAAGTTACTGTGTATTTGCCACGGAAGAAAATGATCGGGAAAGCTTTCAGCACCGACATATGGAGGTAAACACGGTAATGCCGGTAGTAGTGAGATATATGCCTTGGGCGGATCAAGAGATTACGTGGAGTATTAAGGATCTCCCAAAGATCATGTCTAGTCCAGGGACCTATGCACTGGTGCTGAATCCGAGGTTCATCCGGACGAATCTCAGTGTGAGGTTTTCCAAAGTATTGATTGACAATGGCAGTAGCATCAACATTATGTACAATGATACCATGCACAAGTTGGGAATAACAGAGAACATGCTGCAAGCAACGAGGACCACCTTTCACGGCATTGTGCCAGGTATTTCCTGTGAGCCAATTGGTAAGGTCCGGGTTGATGTATTATTCGGCACGAGGGATAATTGCCGGACTGAAAATTTGGAGTTTGAAGTGGTGAATCTGGAGAGCCCTTATCACGCGTACTCGGCAGGCCCGCGCTGAACAAGTTCATGGCAAGTACTCACAACAGCTATCTTAAGATGAAACTGCCCGTACCTAGAGGAGTGATAACTGTATCCGGGGACTTCAGGCATTCGATCGAGTGCGTCTCAGCCGGATCTAACTTAGCCGAGTCACTCGTGATAGCTCAGGAAAAAAGGAAGATACTGGAAGTAGCGGCATTGGCTCAATCCGCGCAGCAGCATATGCCGGCTTTGACCAACCCGCACGGAAGCGTGTCATTCCAAGCAACCAAGGATACAAATAAAGTGCCAATCGATGATCAGTTCCCAGAGCGCACCATAACCATTGGTACCGGGTTAAACAACAAATAGGAAAGCGAGCTCGTCAACTTCCTCCGTGAGAATCGGGATATCTTTGCTTGGTCCACACAGGATCTGCAAGGTGTGCCGAGGGAGTTGGTCGAGCACTCATTGAACGTAAGACCCGGGGCTAATCCGGTGAAGCAGCCTCTCCGGTATTTCGCCGAAGACAGAAGGAAAGTCATTGGGGATGAGATATCTAGGCTCCTAGCAGCCGGGTTTATCATGGAAGTACTCTATCCGGATTGGCTCTCTAATCTAGTACTTGTGGAAAAGAAGGAAGATCCGAACATGGCCGTGGTATGGCGCATGTGTATTGATTACACGAACATGAATAAGGCGTGTCCCAAAGATCCACTCCCACTCCCTAGAATAGATCAAGTCATAGACTCAACTGCCGGATGTGAACTGTTGTCATTTGTTGATGCGTATTCTGGTTTCCACCAGATACCCCTAAACCCGGATGATCAAATAAACACTGTGTTTATTACCCCGTACGGGGCTTATTGCTATCGCACTATGCTGTTTGGATTATGTAATGCTAGAGCAACATACCAGCGACGCATGCAAAAATGTTTACACGACCAAATAGGTCGAAACGTGCAAGTTTATGTGGATGATGTGGTGATAAAAACTAAGGAAAGCAATACACTCCTTGATAATATCCGATAGACATTCGCGAACTTGAGACGGTTCCGAATGAAGATTAACCCGTAAAAATGCACCTTTGGCATGCCTGCAGGAAAGTTATTCGGTTTTCTAGTGTCTAGCCGAAGTATCAAAGCTAACCCGATGAAAATCCGGGCCATAGAGAGAATGGAACTGCCAAAATGTCTTAATGATGTGCAGAAGTTTACTGGTTGCCTGACATCGTTAAGCGGGTTCATATGTCAGTTGGGAGAGAAGGCCCTGCCCCTCTACCAGTTAATGAAAAAGGCAGAAAAGTTCACATGGATGCCATAGGCGGATTCGCATTTCGAGAATTGAAAAAGATGTTGTCTACCGCACCAATCCTAGCCGCACCACTACCCAAGGAGCCTATGTTGCTCTACGTAGCCGCGACCAACCGAGTCGTAAGTGCCGTAATTGTAGTGGAACATGAAGAAGAGGGAAGTCGGTGCAAAGACCAGTGTACTATCTGAGTGAGGTATTATTTGCTTCAAAACAGAATTACCCACACTATCAAAAGATGGCATATGGCGTGTACATGTCGGCCAAGAAACTCAAACATTATTTTGAGGAACATCCCATCAAAGTGATATGTGAGGCACCCATATCAGAGATTATGAGTAACAAAGATGCAAGTGGCCGGATAGCAAAATGGGAAATTGAGCTAGCCCCATATGCACCATAGTTTGACAGAAGAGATGCGATCAAATCGCAAGCTGTGGCGGATTTCTTTGTGGACTGGGCCGAGATGCAATACGAGCCACCTCTACCGGATTCCAATTATTGGCGAATGCACTTCGATGGATCAAAACTGAAAGAAGGGTTGGGCGTCGGAGTAGTGCTTACCTCGCCCAAGAAGGATCAACTGAAATATGTCCTTCAAATCCACTTCAGTGCTTCAAATAATGTCGCGGAATATGAAACACTAGTACATGGTCTCAAAGTAGCAAAAGAAGTGGGGATACGTCGGATACAATGCTTTGGAGATTCGGATTTGGTGGTGCAGCAGGTATATGGCAACTGGGACGCCTTGGATGCAAATATGGCCCTCTACAGATTTCATGTGCAAAAGATAAGCGGATTCTTCGAGGGATGTGAATTCCACCACATACCTCGGATTGAAAATGAGGCGGCCGACATACTGTCTAAGTTGGGCTCATCCCGAAAACCAATCCCGCCAAATGTTGCCTTGGAACACTTAAGAAAACCATCTATTACCCCATCACCGGAATCCGACTTGATTTATATCCCGGCATTCTCCGGATCAGAAGCTGCACCAATGGAAATAGATTGGGGAGGTACCTCATTAAACCCGGGGACTGCTTCGGCGAACCCGGGGACTGCCTCAGCAAACCCGGGGACTGGTCAGCCAGACCTGGCGGGAGTTATGTCGATACATGCGATGGAAATTGACGAGGAACCTTTCTCAGTCCAAACTATACCCACTTGGGCCAAGCCAATATTTGACTTCCTGAAAGAGGGAATCTTGTCGGATGACGAGATACTCTCAAGGTAGATCCAGAGAAGGGCAAAGGCTTATACCATTATCAATGCCAAACTATACAAGAGGAGTGTAACCACTATACTACAACGGTGCATTGATCCGGAGGAAGGACTTGACATGCTTCGAGATATCCACCAAGGAGAATGTGGTCACCATGCATCTTCAAGAGCATTAGTGGCAAAAGCTTTCCGACATGGATTTTATTGGCCAAGTGCTTTGGAGAAAGTAGAAGATTTGGTGAGAAAATGCAATGGCTGTCAGAGATACGCCACAAAAACTCATTTACCAATGTCAGAACTCAAAACTATCCCCATTACTTGTCCATTTGTTGTATGGTTCCTAGACATGGTAGGGCCATTTAAGCCGGCTAAAGGAGGAATGACCCATATCCTAGTTATGGTCGACAAGTTCACCAAATGGATCAAAGTGAAGCCAATCAGGAAATGTGATGGGCCAACAGCAGTGAAAATTTCTCAAGGACATAATCTTGAGATACGGGTATCCCCATAGTATCATAACTAATAATGGCACAAATTTCGCTAAAGGAGCATTTGCAAGGTTCTGCCGAGAAAAGAAAATCCGGCTAGATCTAGCTTCAGTGGCCCACCCTGCATCGAACAGGAAGGTGGAGAGATCCAACGGATTGGTATTGTCCGGGATAAAACCCTGGCTCATAGAGCCGCTGTAAAGATCATCGGGGTGCTGGATAGAAGAACTACCAGCAATACTGTGGAGTTTAAGAACAACTCCGAATCGATCAACAGGCTATACACCATTCTTTCTGGTATATGGGGCAGAAGCTGTATTACCAGCCGACATAGAGCATGATTTGCCAAGAGTCACCCAATACACAGAAGCTGAAGTGCGTGAAGCCCGGCAAAACAATGTTGATCTGCTAGAAGAAGCGAGAGAACTGGCCTTGTCCAGATCCGCCATATATTAGCAAAATCTCTGACGCTATCATAGTCGGAAAGTAAACCCCCAAGTCTTTCGGGAAGGTGATCTGGTACTCCGGTTGGTGCAGCGCACTGCTGGCATGCATAAGTTATCCCCTCTATGGGAAGGACCTTTCATTGTAAGCAAAGCTTTGCACAATGATTCCTATTATCTTATTGATGCACAGCCACAGGAAAAGAACAAGGCGGACAGGTCCGGAGAGGAATCTAAGAGACCGTGGAATGTAGCACTACTTCGTCCTTTTTACACCTGACAAAGATGTGAATGTATCCGAGCTACTCATATGTCGGTATGTATGTCGGCAATGAGCTTATAAATGAAACTTTGGCACCCCAAGCAGAAACTCGGGGACTGCCATAATAATTGTTCTTGTTTTTGTATTTTTATGTCGGCTGGCTTACATTACTTGTACCTTAGCCGGATTAGTAATGTGTGAGCAACAAAAACCCAACTCTTCGAATTTTCTGCTGTCCAACAAGAATTGGCTTCATGGCAAGCAAGAGAACAAGTTTGGAATTGCAAAACACATGAAAAACGACTAAGGGAAAGAACCTAAGCGCGCCGACATTTGTTATTCGGACTGACCCAGTGTTTATTGCGTTCATTTCGTGCCGGATTATTTTGAGCTAATCTCAAAGTTTCAAGTACTGCTAAGTCAATTTTTTGAACCTCGGACTCGTAAGTCAAAAAACCGAATCAAGGAAGACGCGAGCCGAGTCAAAAATTGGGAGAACAAGAAAATGAAACTCGGGGACTTCGCCCATGATAATCTGACATTAATAACTTACTTGCTAAATAACATAAATTGTAGGAAAACCACACCAAAGTACTTAAATAGATTTTCGCCCAACATTCTGGAGATCTGACATATACGATCAAGTGTTTTTAAGGAGCAGGGGCATCAATCGAATCATCGGCCGAAGGAGGAGGTACTTTGGAATTTGGTTTGGCCTCATCCACAGGGTTGGCCTCGCCATCCTTCGAGTCTTCGGCCTCGTCGCCAAGCTCGGAGGACTCACCCTCACTTCCTTCATCTTCTTCATCTTCAGAAGCAACTTCATCATCGAAAACGTCAAGGTAGCTCGGCCCATCATTCCAAGCGTGGCAGAAGGAATACTGAATAAGTTTGTTAGCACTGGCTTTGCGGCGTGCAACCCACGCCAGATCTTCGGTCCACTTGGATCCGGTGTGCATGCGGGTAAGCAGCCCCATATCTATTCCTTCATACCACGAGAGGACGAACTGCAAGGCAATGTCAGCCCCGGCTTGCGCAGCCGACTCACGCCACAGATTCAGCTGATGCTTGCACTCCATCAGTTTGGCTATGAAAGCCGTATTTCTTTTGGGAATGGGCTTAGTGGGCTAGAGGGAGCTAAACATCCGTGTTGCCGCCGGTATAATGTCTGCGCCGTAGTTCTTCACTAGCTCAAGGCGAGTGGAGAAGCTCGCCAGCAGATCCTCTGTATCATACGGGATTGGCTCGGCATCAGGACCTGTGGGGATACCATGCTGTTCGCAGGACCAGGTTACGGCAACAACAGCAAGAGTATCACCTTCTGGAAATTTGCCTGAGAACAGAGTAGAGGAAATAGTGAACAAAAGCACCAAACCTAGAGGAATGAAAGTTAAGCAAGGGCAAAGAACTCACGGGAAATCTGGAAGAGGAGTCGCTGAAGCTCGGCATGGACATTGGCGCTGTGGGCCTGGAGTTTCTTGTATTCAGAGGTCACCGACGTAAGTTTGACGTCGGCTTCCTGCAATAAGCTTTGGTCCTTGGAAATTTGCATGGTTAGACACTATTTTTCCTCGGAAAATCCTGGTCAGCTTTCTCCAGTTTGGACTTATGGAGGTCCTTAAGCCTCTGAATTTCGGCATTCAGCCGAGTAATTTTCGAGTCCTAGAGCTACAGCCAAGCTATCTTATCGTCCTTCTTCTTCAGTTCAGCCTCATGTTTCCCTGTTTGTTCGAGGAAATGGGTCATCATATCAGGCATAGGAACGTTGTCTTCAAGAGCAAATGCAACAGTGGATTAATCTGGCAGAGCCGGAGTATAAATATCCACCGGGTGAAGAAAAGAACGCACAATGATGGGGTGAACGAGATAAGATACCTTTGATCTCAGCCAGATTCTTCCGCATGATGATATTCTCAGCTTCAACCTCGGCTGCATGGTTCGCATAAAAAATTAATACGGATCACAGATAACTCGAACGAACCTCGACTATAAGAAACATTACCCTTCTTCTGGTGCTCCTCTAGGAGTTTGCCATAACGCGCACGAACGTCTTTATAGGAGTCCAGCAGGCGCTGGAACTCAGCAGATCAGCGATTAGTGGTAATCTGAAATAAGAAAGGCAATGTCAAGTTCAAAGGAAAAGTAAAAAGTAATTCGAAATCTGCAAGATCTGGGCCAAGTGGAACTTAACCCGGCTCTAGGTGTGTGGATGTTCGAAGTCTGCAAGATCCGGGCCAAGTGGAACTTAACCCGGCTCTAGGTGTGTGGATATTCGAAGTCTACAAGATCCGAGCCAAGTGGAACTTAACCCGGCTCTAGGTGTGTGGATATTCGAAGTCTGCAAGATCCAGTCCAAGTGGAACTTAACCCGGCTCTAGGTGTGTGGAAATTCGAAGTCTACAAGATTCGGGCCAAGTGGAACTTAACCCGGCTCTAGGTGTGTGGATATTCGAAATCTACAATATCCAGGCCAAGTGGAACTTAACCCGGCTCTAGGTGTGTGGATATTTGAAGTGTCCAAGATCCGGGCCAAGGGAACTTAACCCGGCTCTAACTTTGTCAATATTTGAAATTGCTAAGGACAAAAATTAAATTCTCTAGGAGCATCCAACCGAGTAACAAGTTACTCCCTCGGAGGCTCGGGGACTAGGGGATATATCTACAAGTGTTATTGCATACAAAGTACCACAACAGAGGACAAGAGTTACCTCCATCATCCGGCCAACTAAAGAGATGGCCTTGGTGGCGGAGTTCATCTTGGCGCTGAATTCGGCTGGGCCGAACTTCTCCGGCAGATCATCCTTGGGGTCGATGAACTCAGCAGTGTTCTAGTTACACACACACTCCAGGAGCAGTGGACTGTAACTTTCGCCGCTGGGAGAGTAGTTCGCCACCAAGACTTTGACGTGGGCTTCTCACCTGGCAGATTGAGCTGCAGCAGGGCTGGTATGCAGGACCAGCTGCCGGCTACCCTCTGATCCAGCAGCGGGAGACCCAAAGGTGATGCCCTTGGCAGATCCGATAGCTTTCTTGAGCTTGCCGGATGACGGAGGACGCGGCAGAAGATCCGAGGCCGCTGATCCGGATGAAGCCTGAGGAGCTGGCTAGAAGATATCCGCAATCGACATAGTTGATACGGAGGGAGTTGATCGGGATTTCCTCTTGGGAGGCTTAGTGGAAGCCGTTGAGGGTATTGCTGCTGAGGCTGTTGCTGCTGACGCTGTGGCTGCCAGTGCTAGTGGTGCTGCTGCTAATGCAGGTGCTAGTGCTGGTGCTGGTGATGGTGGTGCTGCTGTTGATGCTGGTGGTGCTGGTGCCGCTGATGTTGGTGCTGGTGATGCTGTTGATGCTGGTGGTGCTGGTGCCGCTGATGCTGGTGCTGGTGCTGCTGATGGAGCTGAAGGAGAACTTGTTTGGGGCGGTGCCGATGAAACTGGTACCTCAATACTAGGCGTTGGTGCCTAAGAAGAGCTAGGGCAATCAGGCATGGTCGTATCCTGAGCTGCCCTACCACCCCCCGCGCTGACATTGCCCTCCTCATGGTGAGGTGGGCTCTAATCAGGCACAACCGTGGAGCCCTCTTGGATAGGGCTGAGCGGGCGAGTGTCGTCATTGTGGGGGGGGAGGGAGAAGGGCTGCTCCGGATTGGAGATGCTATGCCAAAGCCGCTCTGGAGAATGACCCTAGGAGCTATGAAAAGCAGAAAAGCACCAAGTCAAAAAGAGAAAAAAGAATCGATAAGAGACAAAGGAAAACGCAGAAATGGAAGGACCTAAAACACGGAAAGACTTACTCGTCTGAGGTTGGAGGTGCCCGAGGTTTGGGCGTCCTTCGGACCATGCTCTTGGCAGCTGGCTTGGTCGAGGCTTTCACCCCGGATTTCTTCTGCCTCTTCTTGGGCGACGGCGCCTCCAAAGCTGTGGCCAAGGTAGCCGCACGCTTTTGGGAAGGAGCAAGGACCGAACCACCCGTGGCGAGGGGGGGGAACCTCGTGGACCTGGCTGGCCGGGTTAGCTGAAGATTGGAACATAACCAGATATGCGTAAGAGATGAGAACCGGGTCAAGTACCTCCAGGACCTCAACGTCCGAGTCATCGTCATCCGGCCAATCCCTTAAAGAAGAGGCCTTACCAGAGGGGCGTTTGACGGTGTCCGGAGTAGGTAGAAAAGTCTCCGGATCAGGCTCCACCTCATCTTCCTCGGCGCAGTTTGGTACCCATTTGCTCGCTAGCACCTCGCCATCCTCAATTGGCTGCTAGAGGAATCGCTGAGAACAAGACAACAATAGCTAAGTTAAGAAAATAATCCGACATACAGAAATATCCAGAAAATAGTAAGAAGGAAGTTTACCTTTGGAGGAGGGTTGTCCCGGTTGAAGGGCTCGAGCCCCCATTCCCAATCTTCGGAGAATTCCTTCTCCAGATTGAAAATAGACTTAACCCGGTGGTAAACCGCCGAGTCATCAAGCTCGAAGGAGGAAGTCCGGTGGGGGTCGAGGGAGCCGCTCAAGTAACAAATCCTGTCAGCATGTTTCTGTAGGGGGATACTCGGCTGCGAACAAAAGTAATCATGATATCTTCCCCCTGCAGCTTCTCCTTCAGCAGATCCTTGATCCGGCGCTCCACCTGGTTCGCCAGGGCTGTGGGTCGTTTGGGGATGCTCTCCCAAAGAGAGGTATCTGGAGGTCCGAGCTTGAAGGGGAGGAGTCGGATCAAGTCCTCAGAGGTTGAATTCCGGATGTAGAAGAAAGTCGAGGCCCAGTCTTTGCAAGACTCGAGCCCAGTGACCCGGGGAAATATGGAGTTCTTGCAGGGAGATATGGAGGCTCCACCGCATTGGGTCAGGTGCTTGTCTTTCGGGGCAAGCTCCGGATCCGGAACAATGTTCTTTCGGAGGCCGAAGAACTTGATCCACAGCTCCTTAGATGGCCAGAGGCTGAGGTATCCCTCTATGCCGGAGGCAAAAGAGGATAAAGAAGTGATGGCATTGGCAGGGAGATGATGTGGTTGCAATTGATACGTGGAGATGAAATCGAAGAAGAAATTAGAGGTAGGAAGGCCGAAGTTGTGCTGAAAATAAGAAAGAAAAACAACGTACTCCCCTGGATTGGGAGAGGGGGAAATCTCGTCGGCGGCGAGGCGGCAGGCAACGCCGGCGGGGATGCGGCGCATGGCATGTAGCCAGTCCAGATCATCCTCGCAGAGAGAACGCACCGTCCCAGCAGCTATGCTTGCGGCCTTCTCCTTCCTCCTCCTGTTGAGCGACCACGACAGCTTTTTCCTCCGCCATGGCGAAATCAAGGTCCTCAAGGTGAAAATCGGAGTAGAGGTAACTGGGGGCGGGAAACCTTGAAGCGCAGGGCCCCGTGGTGGAGACCTCAAATGGGAATGGTGGCGCAGGTGCGAAGAGCTGCTAAGCACGGATACGGCGGCGCAACAACGACGAAGAAGCAGCGGTGGTGGTGGAGTTGTAGTGAGAGAGAAAGGAGGCTAGGAAGCGCGAGAGAAATGGGAAACTTCCCCAAAGATTGCCCCAGGCCCCCTACTTAACCACGCGAGAGGGCACGTAGTGGGATCCTTTGCGGTTACCACGCCACGCGCAACGGGTGTGTATGCAGCCGAGGCAGCCAATTAGAGCAAGGCCACAGCAAGGGCCACAGGGAGCAGAAGATCCCATGACGCGATGTAATGTTATAGTTAATGAGGCGTTGTAGTGAAGGGACACACGCAACAGTTATTCCTGACATTGCAACAGTAACTGGCGCATTAAATGCGCGTGGCCCTTAAAATAAGGCAAAATGATGATTACCCTCCATGTAGGATGTGGGGAAGCGCGAGAGAAGGAAAACATAACCCGGATAAGCAAGCAAAAGACCTGGCCAGCGAGAAATAACTCGGAATGAGCCAAGGGATCGCCAGAGGAAAAACTTCGGGTTACGGGGTAACTCGGCCAAAGAGGCATGGATCTGGATATGAGAACCTACTATGGCCTTAACAACTAAAGTTTCTAAGACCGCACCAGCTTCGAGGACTAATGTTGGGGGGATACCCCCGGGTAGGATAACGCCGGGGGTATAAAGGCCGAGTTAGCCGAGTTACGGCACAGTCAAAGAAAGTGCTGGCCGGGTCACCTCAAGGCAGGCCGAACCACGGAGTAACCCGGCCCATGGAGCATCTCCTTAGCCATAGCCCGGTCGATATAAAATATATGCCGGCCATGTTGTTCTATCTATTATGCAGGTACCCTCATAGACAGGTTAGCCATGTGCTAGCCGGACTATCATATGGCTTCCAAGAGAAGGAAGGAATCTCCCGTTGGTCAAAAGGTGGCTTTATTAACTCTAGCATGAGCAAAGCAAAGCAGAGAGGAGGACCAGCGGGTCAGGGGCGACCAAGATGACACGGGTAATGTCGGCTGACGTAGCCCATGTCTGGTGACGCTTAAAGACAAGGACTATGTTGCGGGTTACGTTCAAAGCCCGGACGAGCCGTTAAATAGAATAAAGAAGCATCTAGCTTTAGTCGAGGGGCATATTCGGGGAATATGCTGCCACGTGTGCTCTAACTTTGTAACCCGAGCTCCCCTATATAAGGAGCACCGGGGCCTCCATAGAGAGGGATCGATCATGTTGCAGGGGGTTTTATGTGAATGTTTGTTAATTAAAGTAATTAACAAAATTCTGAATAAAAATAATAAAAGAGTTTTATTAAATGAGAGAGCATTAAATTTGGAGAAATTTAATGCATTTAAAGTGGAGACTTTAAAAGAGAATGTGAAGGGGCATTTTAATGTGGAGGGGTTACCACCACATGAATGGAGGAGGTGAAGGGTCACCCCTCCATGCGTCGGACATGAAGGAGGGGCACCCCCTCCTCCTATAAAAGGCCACCCCCTCCTCACTTCTCACACACACCTCCTTGTGAAGGATCTCTCTCCCCCTCTAGTATTATTCCCCCATGGTCTCGGATTAGCGAGAAACATGTTCCCGGTGGCTTTATCTAGAAAGGAGTTGCTGCTTCCGCTGCTTTGCTGGAGCGAGGGACGGAGGTTGTCGGGGTACCGGACGTGTGTGCGATCACGGATGCACCGCTGCTTTGTGGTGCTGGACTTGGTGGTGCTAGAGCTGGATCTGATGGACGTGCTGGAGCCGGACCTGCTGGACTTCATCACGATCTTGAGATCGGCAAGTGTACGACGACATCAACCATGAGTTCCTACTCGTTAACAAAGCTCGTTGTCTACGAGGGTAAGTTCTCGTTGGATGTATGTCCACCCGTTGCTTTGTACCTAGTAGATAGATCTTGGCGTGTAGTTCACACCGTAGGAAATTTTTTGTTTTCTATGCTGCGGACCCAACAGTGGTATCAGAGCCTGATCTATGCGTAGGTGCTTAGCACGGGTAGTACACATATGTTGATATGTGGGCGATGATGATCATGTCATTGCATCTTCTATGTATTTTGGATATTGGTGGCATAGTGGGATGAAGCAGCCCGGGCCAACCTTACATGTCATCGTACATGAGACCGGTTCCACGACTGACATGCAACTTGTTTTGCATAAGTGGCTGGCGGGTGTCTGTCTCTCCTACTATAGTCCATATCTGATTTACAACGAGTTGCTAATAACTTAGTTATCCTTGTTGTGGTTCATGTTCGTAGGTAAGAACGGTTCTATCTCCGAAAGCCCTAAGCCACGTAAAACTTGCAATTGATAAATTAGAGGCGTCTAGTTTAGATCGTTGCTGGGCTAGTGTATTGATATGGTATTGTTGTAAGTAGATGTATGATAGATACTCTTACAACACACTCAACGTGTAAGTTCCATAGACCTTGGCCTTACACACAAAGGAATGATAGAGATCATACCGCAATGCAAGTGATAGAGATCAAATGCATGGACCATATCATCTCACTTTACACATTAGATGTTAACATCTTATACTGCTAGTTTGGCGCTTTCTGTAGCATTGTAAGATGATCCCTCTTTTAGATATCAAGATAAAAATGTGTTCTTCCTTAAGTATGCACCGTTTTGTGGATCGTATTTCGAGACATCACGTGATGATCGGGTGTACTCGACTCTACGCTTTCATACAAACGGGTGTAAGATAGTTTTACACATGCGAGTACTAAGGTTCTTACTTGGCGAGCCTAGCATGTACAGACATGGCCTCGGAACACGGACCGAAAGGTTAAGCATGAGTCATATAGTTGATATGATGCCCATATATATGCTCGCCTTTGAAGCTACATCAACTCACGTGATGATCGGACTTGGTGTAGTGGATTTGGTTCATGTAATCACCAAAAAGGCACGAGGGATGTCGTTTTTGAGTGGGAGTTCATTTCTAATTTGGATTAGTCGAACCAAATTTGTCATAAATTAAATCAAAGTGAATTTGCATAGTTTTTTGTAGTCATTGGCATTCGTTTTCTACCTTATGCTTAGTTTTTATTTGAGATAATAGAACTATTGAATTCTAGATATTTACTTTATGAACTGGTATCGTATTGTTTTGAATGTCAATTTAAAGTTTATAAGTCCTATTGCAAACTTTCAGCAAACTCTATTTACTCCATGAAGTTTAATAAGTAGTATTAAATCAAGAGTAAGAATTCCAATGTTAGTATCTAAAGTATCATGTTTGCCTCCATGATTATTGATATTCAAAAAGTTGTTTTAATATCAAGATTATATTGGAGCTGGAAATTGTTTTAGAAACCATCATGTGTGAAAGATATTGTGATATCTGAAACAATGTTTTTGGTTGCATTATGATAGAGTATAATTTAGCAAAATACATGTTCTCATATTGTATGAGAATTTGTGAAGGATGGAGATGCTAGGCATCCGAATCTACCAAAAAGGTTTTGGGAACTGATATTATACTCGCGATTCTTCCTTATAGGCTATAGTAGCTTGATCATGAAAGTTGTCATGATAAGGATGAATAGAAGATGTAAGTAAAATGTTTACTACACTAATAGATTGCTAAAGAATGGATTTTTGAAAGAACACCAAAGATTTGATGATGGCGATCCACTTCAAAGTGCAAGTCCAAAGGTATTAGTATTTGACTATATACGCTTTGTACCATGTGTCATGTTGATGACACCACTATTGATGTTGATAGATTCTTTTAAAAGAAAAGGAATTGCTGAAAGAGAATCTATAAAATATTTGGCAGAAAATAAAAGGTTGGAGATGTCCAACTTAGGTATATAGAAGATATACATGTTATGGCTATATTCCTTGCTTGTTAAACAATGTGGTTCTTAGGTATTGGATACCGAATTGGTTGGTATGAAGTGTCATACAGGACAACGCAATTCATGAACTACAATGGCCTAAGTAACCAGCAAGAGAATGAGTGATGATGTTCATCGAAAACAAATAAAGTGTTATTGTGTTTTTCGTTGTCATCAAACCAAGCCTTCAAGATTTGTTTAAATAATTGTTATTTTGTTCCGGTATCATGAGAACAATGGCTGTTCAAATAATTACCATATTCCATAAAGGATGGATGAACTTTTACAAGTCTAGTTGGAGAAATCACATCCATAAACACTATTGCTAAAATGTCGCAAGACAAATGATTGAAAGATCACTTATGAAGTGACATTGCTATTTAAATTATATTTGAAAGAAAACACGAAGAAACTCCATGTTGATGGATTTTTGGAGCCTTTGATTTTGATCAATTGACACATGTGAGACTTTCCTCGAGATAATTGAAACTCCGTCCATAGGCAGAGAGGAACGGATGACTAGCTTTTTGGAAATTGTGCAAGCTGATGTGCGTAGTCCATTATGTGTAGCCATATGCGATGGATCTTTTTGCCTCATATGCTTTCTCTAAAAATTTGAGTGAATATATCTGTATATTTACTTTACAAGGAAGAAGTATGAAACATTTGAAAATTGTTCAAAGACTTTCAAGATGAAGTGGAAAATCATTGTAACAAGAAAATAAAGAGTTTATGATTCGATCATAAAGGAAGATATTTGAGTTACATGTTTAGCAAAAACACCTAAGACTTGAGGAATTGTTCCATGATTTGTGTTTCCCGATAAACCATAGGAGTATGGAATATTCGAGAGATAAAATCAAACCATGTTTGACATGGTAAGATCAAGGGTGTCATTTATAAAACTGCCATTATGTTTTAAGGATTGAAGCTTTAGAGACTACCGCTTTTACACTGAAAAGAGCACCATCGTGATCCATTGAAATGACACCATATGAGTTATGGTTTGGGATAAAACCCGAATTGTCTTTTCTTAAATTTTGGTATGCTATGCATAAGTAAAATGTTTACAACCAAAGTTGGATAAGCACGTCTTTGTAGGTCATCCCAAAGAATTTGTTGGGAATTTCTCCATAACACCGAGGACAAAAGAGTTTGTTACTTGGAATGTCAAGTTTCTTGAGAAGGAATTTTTCGTGAAAAAGTTAAGTGGGAGGACAATACAAGTTTGATAAGGTTGTTGAACCTTAGCTATATGTGCTAAGTAGCACAGCGCCAGAAAGTGTCCCGGTGGCGGCCACAATGCTCATGGCTCTCGTGATTACAAAAGGTGTGATCTAGGAGATTAGAGTTCCTATAGAACCGTGTGGGTCGGTAAGAATCAAATAGTAAGATTTGATAAGCAAGTCGTTATTATTTTGACAATGATGAACCAACTACATGCAAAGAAGCGATGATGGGCCCTGACTCCATAAAATGACTAGAAGTCATAGAATCCGTGATAGTATCCATACACGAGAAAACAAGTTTCGGAACTTGGAAGACCCTCCAGAAAGGCGTGAAGCCTATCAGTCGTGTTTGGATATATAAAGAAATAAGACATGGATGTTTAACATCTATGAAATAGTCGACATGTCGGAAAGAAGTTTACGACAATGTTCAAGGAGTTGACTATGACAAGATTTGATCTTTCATAGCGATATATAGTCTTGACGGATTAATGTAGCAACCACTACATATAATTTGGTACATGGTAGTTGAATAAACAAAACAAGGTTCTTCTAATAGAACGGTAACCTAGGACATGTACATGACATGGTCCAAAGGGTTTTGTTAATTCAAAGGGTGCTAAAAGGGCATGCAAACTTCAATAGTTGAAGTAAGCATAGCAGAGTTGGAATCTTCACCATGATGAAACTGTTAAAAGAGTTTAAATTCATCAGAGATGATGAAGATGCTTGCATTTGCAAGAAATTAAGTAGGAGCGCCGAGACATATTTCTAATACATTATGTAGAGGACATATTGTTGATTGGAAATGATGTATCTTGAATTGACACAAGTTAAGAATTTCATTAAAATAAGATTTCGATGAAAGACTTGGGAAAACCCAGAATATTAGGCATCAATATCTATATGGATAGATTAAGGCGCTAATATGGTTGTGCCAGACATACATATATAAGATATTGAAAGGGTTCAATATGAGATATTGAAAGGGTTCAATATGGAAACAACAAGAAAGGTTATTGCTGCATGGAAAGGATTTTATCAAGATTCAAGTGTTTCAACACTTGGTGAGTAAAATCACATGAAAATTTTGATCGATTATACCATGATATGTATATATCCAGAATGTCCTATGCTCTAAATGTTATGAGCATATACCAGAATGATTCATAAGATGATCATTGGACAATAGTGAAGATATTCTTATGAGCTTTGGAAGAACTAAGAATATATCATGTAGAAGTGACAAATAGTTAAAGGTAGTTCATTGTAAAGTGTTACATTGATACTAGTTTTGTCACAAGATACAAATTAAATTTATCTCAATTTAGACTATGGGTGGCACAATGTAATGAAAAGGATGTTCCATGGTGGATTTGGATGAGTTCCAAAGTTGAGACATTGTGACAGATACTACAACAAAATGCTAAGTATATGACTGCTATAGTAGCAGCAAAGGAGGGCATTTGTGTTAAGTAGTTTGTTATCAAACTAGGTGTGGTTCAAAGTGGGCTAATTCTATGAAGATATATATTGTGTGACAATAATATCAACATATTTTGAGCCGAACAAACTAAAGGTCTCACCAAAGGACCAAATCTATACAATGCCATCTCATTTGAGAATGAGTGATGCGTAGAGACGCAGAGACATGCAAATACACACGGACCTGAAATTGTCAGATCGAGAGATTATGTTAACCTCTAGCAATAGCGTATATGCAACACCATAAAGCCATAGGTGTTCAATACACAAAGTTTTTCAAACTAGATTATTGACTCTAGTGCAAGTGGGAGACTGAAGGGAATATGCCCGAGAGGCAATAATAAAGTGGTTATTATCTTATTCCATGTTTATGATAAATGTTTATTTTACATGCTAGAATTGTATTGATCGGAAACATCAATACATGTGTGTTTAATAAACAAAAAGGGTTCCTAGTTATGCCTCTCTTATAGACTAGCTTGTTGATTAACAAGATGATCAAGGTTTCCTGTTCATGGACATTGGATGTTGTTAATAACAAGGTCACACCATTGGTGGAATGATGTGATGAACATTCATCCGAAGTATAGCATTACGATCAAAGTCATTATGTTTATATTGCTATAATATCATACGAAGTAATCTTTATCCTTAGACCATGAGATCATGTTAATTGCTAACACCGGAAGAGTATCTTGATAACATCAAACGTCACACCGTAACAGGGTGACTATAAAGGTGGGTTTATTGCTACGAAGGTGTTATGTTGAGGCTCATGGATCAAGAGTGGGATTTGTCCATCCCGATGACAGATATATATACTCTGGGCCCTCTCGGTGATATCACATTGAAATTGCTTGCAAGCAAGTGATGTGATCACTAGAATGTTATATCACGGGAACAAGAAAAGAGTGCATGTCGGTAACGAGATCAAACTAGGTATGGAGATACCGATGATCGAATCTCGGACATGTAATATATCATGGGACAAAGGGATTTAGTTACTAGCGTTAAAGGTTCTCACGATCATAGAAGTCATCGTTGAATGTGTAGGAGTCAGTATGGATCTCCAGGTCCCGCTGCTGATTATTAATCGCAGAGGGGTCTCGATCATGTCTGCATTATTCGCGAACCGTAGGGTGACACACTTAAGGGATACCGACACCATTTGGAGCAAATATGTTTCAGATAAAGATTTAAGAAAACGCTGGAATTATTTCAATAGACACCGAAACTGTTTCGGGTGAAAATGCTGAAATTGGTTCTGCATGTAATATTGAAATGTTGCAGGGGGTTTTATGTGAATGTTTGTTAATTAAAGTAATTAACAAAATTCTGAATAAAAATAATAAAAGAGTTTTATTAAATGAGAGAGCATTAAATTTGGAGAAATTTAATGCATTTAAAGTGGAGACTTTAAAAGAGAATGTGAAGGGGCATTTTAATGTGGAGGGGTTACCACCACATGAATGGAGGAGGTGAAGAGTCACCCCTCCATGCGCCGTCCATGTAGGAGGGGCACCCCCCTCCTCCTATAAAAGGCCACCCCCTCCTCACTTCTCACACACACCTCCTTGTGAAGGATCTCTCTCCCCCTCTAGTATTATTTCCCCATGGTCTCGGATTAGCGAGATACATGTTCCCGGTGGCTTTATCTGGAAAGAAGTTGCTGCTTCCACTGCTTTGCTGGAGCGAGGGACGGAGGTTGTCGGGGTACCGGACGTGTGTGCGATCACGGATGCACCGCTGCTTTGCGGTGCTGGACTTGGTGGTGTTGGAGCTGGATCTGATGGACGTGCTGGAGCCGGACCTGCTGGACTTCATCACAATCTTGAGATCGGCAAGTGTACGACTACATCAACCACGAGTTCCTACTCGTTAACAAAGCTCGTTGTCTATGAGGGTAAGTTCTCGTTGGATGTATGTCCACCCGTTGCTTTGTACCTAGTAGATAGATCTTGGCGTGTAGTTCATACCGTAAGAAATTTTTTGTTTTCTATGCTGCGGACCCAACACTATCCATGGCATCTGCCGTTCCACCACCACGACAGACGATCTATGGTTAAGTCAGATGTGGGGAATATCAGGAAAGCAGGAACATGAGGGCAACGATGGTGATTTGATTCTTCATGGTGACAAGGAACTGGCTGCGTGATCTGTGACTCGTAGCAGCGAATGTTTGTGGGGGCGATAACATAGGAGGAATTCCTAGTCTTGCCTTGCAAGGTGAAAATCCAAGGTCCAACCTTAATTGGTTGTGCCTGGCAATGGCCTTGTTGAAGGCGTTTTTTTGCGAGCGAGGACTTTCTCTAGGGTGAAAACCTATGATCTGACGATGACGGAGCTTGTGCATGGTTTCCTTCTTGAAGGCGTTGCTATTGGAGTGGTTGGACTACTAGTGTTGTCCTGTTGGTGTTAGTGTCCTTGCTTCGAAGAATTGTTCTCCTCCTCAAAACAGGATTTCACCCCGCTATATTAATATAGCAACCACATACAACCATGATAGTCTCGAAACAAACACAAATGCTAGGGTGGCAACAAACAAACGCCCAAAAAAACAAAGAAGAAACAAAACGGAGATAGAGGCAGATCAACTAAACGATGGTGATCCACAACTGTTGCGCCCACTGGAGAAGTCCTACCACGCTCCTAGCACTAGATCGTCAAGCACCAAGAAGCACCCTCAAGAAGGAAACCGAACGCTACTGCCCAGACCAGAGATGGTCCTAGGGTTTCCCTAGCACACAGAGGACAACACGTAAAGGGTAGCCGCGATGCCCTCCAGGAAGGAATGATTCCACCCTTGGACAGAACCGCGTCAGTGTCGGGAGAACCAACAAGGATTTCTCCCAAAGACCCCTACCCACTACCCCCGGACGATCTATTGCACAGGAGCCCCGCGAGGTCGAATCCTCGCCACCACGAAGCTCACCATCCACAAACATGCGCCACTATGGTGACGTCGCTGCCATCGTCGTCTCACAGAGATTACCGTTGCGAGGTTTGCAAGACAAGACAAAAGGTAGCTTGAAACGGGGCCAGCGGTACCACGACCGTGTAGGAGGGAACTACATCCACCTCAAAAGGCAATAGTCGACCGAACGCGGCAGTAGGCACGCCAGTCCCATTTGGGTCCGGCCGGGTCCACCGGACCCGTAAAGCCCCCGCGGAGGCACACCAGTCCCAAGAGGGTCCGACCTGGTGACCCATAAAGCCTACTGCACGTTGCAACCGGCTGGTAGCGATCACCGCTGATCCCAGTACAATCTAACTCGCCGCCGCCTGCAGAACATGCAGAGCAGGGCAGGTCCGCCCGCCCCAACCCGGATGGGGCCTTAAGGGCCCCGATATGGGCCGATTGGGCCTGGCCAGCACCTCCCCGACACTGCTTGCCGCTGCTGGCCCGCACTACCCTGCGGACCAAGTCCGCGTAGCCGCACCGTCCTCACCCAGCTGCCGCCCGACCTCCGTCGCCCTGTGAGCACTGCCGCCGCTAGGTCTGGGGCCCGACCCCACCTCCAATTGCTCGGGGAAAGGCAAGCCGCCGCCGCCGCCGGTGTCACTCAGGCCGCGCCCGACGGTCCTTGTCGGCAGCGGCGACGGGAGAGAGAGGAAGGGAGTGGTGGTTGTCTGGAGGTCGGGGGAGTTTTCTTTTTTTAATTTTTCTTCCTTTTCTCTGTACTCTGCATCTATAAGGCCGTTAGAACATGTGTTGTTGCATAGGTTGCTTGTAATTGTCATCTTCGCAATATTAATATATACTTTAAAAAAAACTATATAATCTTCTAATGTGGCGCCCTCTAAAGCTACATATGTATGTCCGGAACTGTCTAACCATATCTTTATTATTAAATGGGAGTTGGTGATGATATCGTCCTCAAATGCGTTGACATCAAACATCAGGAACATCTAGGCCTGGGATCTGCATGCACTGCAAGATAGATTTCACCCAGCAAAAAAGGTAAGGTCCGAAAATCACATCGCGCATACCCAAACATCAGAGATTTGATGTGCAAGTAATGGACAAATTAATTATGCTCCTACCTAATCCTAGCGTATACAAACAACAAATCTGATTAGAGGCAAAGATAAATCTGACCAATTAGTTATCCTTCTCTAAATAAGCTGCTATCATGCAACGAAATATGTAGATCTCAACTATGATCGCACAAACAATTAATTTCGAGGGGGTTGGATACGTTCCAAGGAATTGACAGGAAGTGGCCGCACGCACTCATGCATGGTCAAAATGTATTTACATATTTCAATAGTGAAACATATGATGTTTTAGCTTTGTAAAGATAATGTATCTAGACGTCTTTTAGTGTGTAGGTACGGAGAGGTTCACTTCGAATCTACACACCAAAAATTATCTAGATACATTATCTTCACAAATCTAAAACATCTTATAATTTGAAACAAAGGGAGTATATGGATAATTCGACCGTGAACTTTCTTCTTTAGGTATTATATAGGCACTACATCAGCAAATTCTTTCCTTCTCTATCCCAGCATGCACAGAAGGTTCACTCTCACGATTGCTAAATAAGAATATGGCATCAAATTCTTTTCTTCTTTATACTAGCATGTACAGCTGGTTCATCTCACGATTGCTAAATAAGAATATTGCAGCTATTACTCCTATGCTTTTATTTTTAAAGGATTTTTTGTCCTATTTGCTACTATTATTCCAGGCACGATAAGATTGATTTTGTGGATATTGTTTGCACAAAGTGGAGTATACTTCCTCTTAGGTACAATTCACATGCCAATCACCACATACCTACATGTAGAGATGAAGACGGTGCGGAAAGGTTTAGACTTTCCCAAGGATACGGAATGGAAAAACAGAAACAAAACAAAATTCTACAAAAGGAATCAAAAAATATTTTTTAGCGGAAATGAAAACGCAACAATGTTTTCTGGCGGAATAGACGCGGAGAAACAGACAGGAAAATATGGAATTTCCGTTTCAGAATTGATGTCAAGACAAACTTTTAAATCGGCACATCTCAAAACTTGCGACCGCTTAATAGTGGAGTGACACAAAGGAGGAAGAAGAAGGTGATGGAATATCGTCTTAATTGCACCTTCGCATAATATTACTCTTGTAGCAACACATGGGTATTTGGCTAGGTATAGTTCCAACCATACATAGTTTTCGGGCGGTGTATGCTAGGTATTGACAATATATTAGAGTGGTAGAATAGAAGGGATTTATCGGGTCAGAGCTAACGGAAAAATGGTGATGGCAGCAACAAAGTCAAAGGGTAGGAGTTTAGAAGGAAGCCAACAATGCAAATGAAGAAAAAAGGGGTGCATGATGTTTACTGAAGTGGGGAAGAGGACCAGACTCGCTATCCGGAAACATGTTAGTCTACATGAAAACACGCGCGAAAATACTTTACTTATCCAGCTCCTTACTGTTCTATAATAAAGACCCGAGACAATAAAGTAGTAACTTGAACCCACGGTAGCATCAAGGAAGGCGTGGAGAGAAATGTGGATGAGAAATATGGTGCTATCTCTTTTTATATTGTTGGAGTCACACACGTGCGGTGAGGAGATACCATAGAAGAGACTACGACAGTCATTCTGTGGATAAACACCCGGGACAATAAAGTAGCAACGAGAACCCACAGTAGCCTCTAGGCAGGCATGGAGAGAAATGGGGATGAGAAAGATTGTGCTATCTCTTCTTATATTATTGGAGTCATACACGTACGGTGAAGAGATACCATAGTAGAAGAGACCACGATAAGCAGACCAGATAAATAACAAGATGTTGGTATGTACCGTGCATGCATCATGTTTGATAAACGCACTCTAAAGTACAACAAATTCTTATTAATGCCCATATATATATTAAATTTTTGCTCCGTAGGCAACGTACGGGCATTTAGTTAGTTTATCTAGTTTATGAACTACTCTACTATAGAGTAGTTGTCTCATTATGGGGCAGAATCAAAATTTCTACCGCGGTGATGAATATTTCCAAGTAGATAACAAGCTTGAGCCTGGTTTCTAGAGAAAGAGACATACAAATATACAATCGATGATACATATATCTCCGCAACAAGTTGGTGCTACCTAGAAGTCTATCTCTCAACTCACATCTCACATAATCGGTTCATGCCTACGACGAACACAGAAGCACATCACCAAGCGAACCAATTATCTATAGCCTTAAGCCTGGTTACATGCATTTTAAGGCCATCTACCTTTACCATGCCACTTCCATGTGGGCCATTTAAAAGAATAAGCGAAAGATTGATTGGTTGTGCCGACGTGCCTCGTTGGTTAGGGATCTTTTCATTATATATCACCAGGTTGGTACAAGTACAAGTCTTGTACGTATACAACACGTATGTATTCTAACACCCTCCCTCAATCTTAACCTGCTGAAAGATTGAGATTGTGCTTACAAAGCTCATACAATGGTAGAGGAAGAGGTTTTGTTGGGGATATGCTATATGGGCATCCTCATAGCATGTCACCAATCCGCCTAACCCGGGTGTTCCATAGTTGGTAGCAAGGCCTACGGCCTATTGGGCGGCTTAGTTAGACGGATCCAGAAGAGAGGGCCATGCTGGATAAAGGAAGGCTATGCAGGAGTCACCGACATACTCGGAGCCTTGGAGTACAAGACACAAAATACTAGTTCGTATTAGTGTAGGACTCTTTACCTTGTCCGGCAAGGACCTTTCCCTATAAACCCTAGGTCTTGGCGCCTTTATAAGCCGGCCTGTGGGAGCCTTTAGGGCAGAACCTCTTAGATTGCTACGTACAACATGCAACACCTCGCACAGCGAACCTATCTCTGTAACTCGGCGTATTGCCATTATAGTGATTTATAGCAGGAGTAGAGTTCCGCAACCGTTGTGGGACTTGAACCTGGGTAAGCTGTGTTACCTCGTACCCGCCGACTCTCTGCCTTACCCCACGTCTCTAAACACGCACTGTGAGGACCCCTCCATGGCGTACTCGTCGGCAATACCACGACAGGTTTAGTAAAAAGTCAGCAACTTGATCCTTTGAAGAGAAGAACCGGATCTGCAGTTGCTTCTGAGTAACACACTCACGAACAAAGTGGAAATCTATCTCAATATGCTTTGTCCTGGCGTGAAAAACTGGTTTGACTGACAGATTGTTGCACCAATGTTGTCACACCATAACATGGGCGGTTGGACTTGAGTAACGCCAAGCTCTCGCAACAATGATTGTACCCAGACAAGCTTCGCTGTAGCATTAGATAGAGATTTATACTCAAACTCAGTACTCGATCTAGACACTGTAGACTACTTACGAGCACTCCAGGCGATCAAGTTTCCTCCATAAAAGATAGCATATCCCCCCGTGGATCGTCTGTCATCCATACTGCCAGCCCAGTCTGCATCAGAGAAAGCTGAGAGCAGTGTAGAGGAGGGTGACCGAAACTGCAGACCATCATTAATGGTATGTCGCACATAGCGAAGGATTCTTTTGACTGTAGCCCAATGAGAAGTACGAGGCTCATGTAGATACTGACATACCTTGTTAACAACAAAGGCCAAATTAGGACATGACAAGACCACCAACAATGCTGTGATAGTGAGTAGCCTCCTTGGAAGACAGAACCTCACCATCATTATTGCACAGACGCTCAGAAGAGAACATGGGGGTGGTACTCATACTCCACTTCATCATACCAGCACGGGCAAGCAACTTTATAGCATACCGGCGTTGTCAAAGAACAAGACTGCCAGATGACGGTGAATGAACCTCAATGCCCAAGAAATAATTAAGAGTACCAAGATCCTTGACAGAGAACTCGGATCGAAGCTCAGAAAGTAGTTTAGGCATAGCAGAAGCAGTTGAGCTGACAACAATGATATCATCAGCATATACCAGAAGATATATGGTCACATCGGAGCACCGAAGAACAAATAGAGATGTATCAACAACTGATGGCATGAATCCCAATGATCCAAGGACAGAATTGAGGCGAGCATGCCACACACGAGGAGCTTGCTTCAAGCCATAGAGAGATCTGACTAGGTGACAGTATGATCAGGTTTATCAGCAAAATCAGGAGGCTATCTCATGTATACATGTTCATCAAGAAAACCATTGAGGAAGGCGTTCTGACTAAAGGTCTCTTCATAGTCCAGACCATAACGCCGCTTAAATCCTTTAGCAACAAGACACACCTTGTATCGCTTAATAGTACCATCAGCATGAGTTTTCACCTTAAAGATCCAGTGTGAGTCAATCAAATTAACACCAGAAATGGGGGTACCAGTGTCCATGTGCCATTAGACTGCAGAGCAGAAAACTCAACCTCCATAGTTGTGTGCCAGTGAGGAATGCGAAGTGCTTCTCGATAGTCAGAGCATCTCCACTCGTTGGCCGTTCCCAGGCCGAAATCCGGACCTAAATAGAGCCGGACGGACGAAGGTTTCGGCCTGGGAATGGCCGATTTCCCACTCGCGTTCCCAGGCTGAGTTCTCAGGTCGGCGTAATTCTGTCCAAATTTGGCTCAAATTCGTCTAGTTTTCGGCATATTTCAAATACAGATCAATGTTCGGCATAGTTCTGGATGAAATCAACCACAGTTCGGCATAAATTTAAACATAGTTCGGCGAACAATGAAAATTCAACATATTTCGGCCTTGTTCGGCTAGATTCATGCTGGGAATCTATGTGTTTCCCCTGTGTATCCATAGGTGCTTAACCAGATCATCCTGCATTCGTTGATGCACTACCGGGTCTTGAATCTCCTGACGCATGTCGATGAAGGCAGCCCAAGTTGGCGGCACCTAGTGATCAGGTTGTGCAAGAGGTCCCTGTCTGTAGTATGGCTCGTTCTGCTCGACCAAACTCACTGGGTCCTTCCTCTCATCCTCAATGATCATGTTGTGCAAGGTCACACAACATTTCATAACTTCCCACATCTGATCTTTCGACCACGTCATTGCAGGAAACCGGACAACTACAAACCTCTGTTGGAGGACATCAAATGCCCGCTCCACATCCTTCCTGCAAGCTTCATGTTCCTTGGCATACTGAGCATGCTTGGGAAGTACTGGGTTTGAGATAGTCTTCACAAATGTTGGCCATCTTGGATAGATGCCATATGCAAGATAGTATCCCTTGTTGTAGTGGTGCCCATTGATCTTAAAGTCCACGGGAGGAGCATGACCCTCAACAAGCTTGGCAAAGACATTTGAGGAGTTGAGAACGTTGATATCGTTGTTCGATCCTGCCATGCCAGAGAAGGAGTGCCAGATCCAAAGATCATGTGTAGCAACTGCCTCAAGTATCACAGTGCAATCTCCTTTGTGGCCTTTGTACATCCCCTGCCATGTAAATGGACAGTTCTTCCAGTGCCAATGCAAACAGTCTATGCTTCCAAGCATCCTAGGGAATCCTCTTTTTTCATTGACTGTGAGGATCCGAGCAGTGTCTTCGGCAGTGGGTGTTCTCAAGTACTGTGACCCAAACACTGCAATCACCGTCCTGCAGAACCAGTACAAGCAATCGATGGCGGTGGACTCAGCCATGCGAAGATAGTCATCAGCACTGTCATCTGGCGCTCCGTATACAAGCAACCTCATCGCCACTGTGCACTTCTGCAGTGAGGAAAACCCAACCATGCCGGTGTAGTCTTTCTTGCACACGAAATAGGGGTCGAATTCCTGGACGGAGTGTACGATCTCGAGGAAGAGCTTTCGGCTCATCCTGAAACGGCGCTGAAACACGGCCTCTTCGTGGAGCAGCTCGTCGGCGAAGTAGTCGGCGTACAGCATGCAGTATCCCTCCGCCCGCTGCCTTGCTTTGCATTTCCGGCGACCCTTCGCCGAGCCTCCACGCTTCGGCGTTGCAGTCTGCATGTACAACTGTGCCAGGGAGGTGAGGATCTGCACGTGCTCTACATCTTCGGCGGCTGCGGCGTTCTCTTCCTCCAGCAACAGGGCGAACAACTCTTCATCGTCGGAGTCCATGGCTGACCTGGCCAATCGTTGAATACTTGGCGGGCGAGGTGGTGGGAGCTAGAAGCGTGGCCGATCTACGGCGAAGGAAAGACGTCAAAAGTGCCCTAGGTTGCAGGGGGAACTTGCGGCGGTGGCGGCGGACCTATCTACAAGCGCGAGTTCGGCTTGAATCGGCGGAGCTTCGCCGGCGCAAGCATGGCGGCGAGGCAGCTGGGGGCGGAATCCTTCGCCGCGGGGGAGGCGACTAGGGATGGGAAATGGGATGTCTCGCCGACAGGACTGCCCCACCCACGTTTTCTCTCCATCCGGCGTTCTCAGGCCGTTCCCGGCACCTCGGGTTCGGCCTGAAAACGCTGGACCAATTTTGGGCTAAATTCGGACGAAACCGGCGTCCTAAGAACATGACTGGGTGAATTTTCGCCGTCCGGACGAAAAATACGTCCTGGCAAGTGGAGATGCTCTCAGAACGCTCAGCCAATACCGTGTTCCAGGCCACTGTTCCATCAGTACGTACCTTGGGTTGCTGAATACCACGACGTAGTCGCGTGATAGGACCCACCGGAGCAGGCGAAGCTGGTGCAGGCGAGACCGGCGGTGGAGGTGAAACAGCAGGCGTGGACGCATGTGAAGGAGCAGGGGAGCCCGCGATGGAATCCTGGGAGGCAGGCGATAGGATCCGGTCCTGTACACTGCTTCCAGATGGTGGCGAGCTGGCCTGCTGGGTTGGATCCCGGGAGACAGGAGAGAGGCGGCCGTGCTGCATGAGCGCTGGTGAGCCAGGCGTGGGCGACGCATCAATATTCCCATGAGAGAGCAGCTGTAACGGTACGGAGCATGCCACTGATCCATGCATGGGCACAAGACCCAAGGTAGAGCCATGCAACGATTGCTGATCAGCATCGACGTGAGTATTTGACTCAGTTTCTGGTGTGATAACCTCCAAACGAGCGCCACGATTAGACAACAAAGACGGTGCATATACAGTATCTATAAATTGGTCAGCTGATAATAAAGACGACTCCGTAAGTGGTGGCAGTGTATGAGAAGATGGCATGTTGGCAAAGGAAAAAACGTGCTCGTCAAATATGACATCCCGAGAAATATACTCTATTAGACAGAACATGGAGACATTTATTGTAAAAGCTTGTGATCAGGTAGATTGATTTGTGTCTACTCGGATAAATCCCGAGTACCACGATGGGTGTTTATATATTGTGCCTATGGCAGTTGTTACAAGACGTATACATGGAGGACTCGGTCTAGTACAGATGCACATACGACTAGAACATGTTACCGTGTAATTTATCTCTAACACCCTCCCTTAATCACAACTTTGACAAATTGAGATTATGTTTAAAGTCTTCAAAGCTTCTCACAGGCAGCGGTTTTGTGAACCCATCAGCAACTTGATCATTTGAAGGAATAAACCGAATCTCTAGTTGTTTGTTTAACACCCGTTCTCTGACGAAGTGAAAATCTATCTCGATGTGCTTGGCCCTTGCATGAAATACTGGATTTGCTGACAAATATGTTGCTCCCAAATTATCACACCAGAGACATGGCACTTGAGTTACTCTGACCCCAAGTTCTTCAAGTACAGACTGTGTATCCATATCACCTCAGCTATAGCATTAGCTACTGCCTTGTACTCTGCTTCTGTACTGGACCGCGAGACCGTTGCTTGTTTCTTAGCACTCCAGGAGATTAGATTTGGTCTAAAGGAAATAGCAAAACCACCAGTAGACCGGCGATCATCTACACAACCAGCCCAATCGGCATCTGAAAAGGCACTGACCAATGTAGAGTTGGACCTCATAAATGTTATACGAACACTCAATGTATGCTTGACATATCTCAATATTCGCTTTGCAACAGTCCAATGTTGCGTTGTAGGAGCATACAAATACTGACACACCTTGTTGACAGCATAAAAAATATCCGGTCTAGTCAGAGTTAAGTACTGCAGCGCTCCCACCATGCTCCTGTATTTAGTACTATCTTCAAGACCCAACAAGTCTCCCTCCCTTGTTGTGATCTTCTCAGAAGAGGACAGAGGCGTAGGCGCACCAGAACAATCAACCATACCTACACGTTTAAGAATGTCCTAGGCATACTTAGCTTGGTTTAGAGCTAGTCCATCAGAAGTTGTGTGAACTTCAATCCCCAAGAAATAATGGAGATCACCAAGGTCTTTCAACGCAAACTCCTTGCTTAAATCTTTTAACAAGGCAATGGTGGCACTTTGAGAGGAGCTGGCAACAATAATATCATCCACATAGATGAGCATGAAGATAGTAACATTGGACTTGCGATAGATGAATAATGAAGTATCAGATTTGGAGGCAATGAAACCAAGAGCAACCAACTTAGAACTCAACCTGGAGTACCATGCACGAGGCGCTTGTTTTAAACCATATAATGCTTTGTCAAGTTTGCAAACTGCATAACCAGGTGGTGTGTCATATAGACCTCCTCTTCCAGAACACCATGAAGAAACGTGTTCTTGATATCCAACTATTGCAAACTCCATCCCCTCGAAACAGCAATTGACAAGACAAGGCGAACAATGGCTATTTTTACCATTGGACTAAAAGTATCATCATAGTCAATCCCAAAGCGTTGCTTGAAGCCTTTTGCAACTAAGCGAGCCTTATATCTGTCAATTGAACCATCTGACATGTGCTTGATTTTGTAGATCCATCGGCAATCAATAACATTTTTATCTGCCGAGGGAGGAACCAATCTCCAGGTTTTATTTTTCATGAGGGCATCATACTCCTCATCCATAGCAGCTTTCCAGTGTGGAGCATCTAAAGCATCTTGTAAGTTTGCCGGTTCACCCGAGGTGGTAGAAAGGCACCAGCGAATGCTGCCATCGGTATATTGCTTAGGCTGATGTACCCCGTGCGATGCACGAGTGACCGGTCGAAGCGCCATAGAATTTGGCATAGGAGGCGTGGGCGCAGAAGATCCGGATGTGGCAGATTCACTGGACACAACAGGGGAATCGGCGGTTGCTGTTGCTGAGTCAGACCCCATCACGTCCACTAGCGTATGTGATCCGGAGAGCGAGGCCGACGACGCTGGTGTGGAAGGACCAGGTGCAGAAGATCCGGACGGACCGGCGACATCACGTCGTGAGCGTGGAAACCACGAGCCAGGTGTCTGCGTGGGACTGGGCGGGTGCGACACACGGGAACCGGACACCGCGGGGCTACCAGGCATGCGATCCGAGGTGGATCAGGAGGAGGATCCCGAGGACGATTGAGTCAGGGAATTAGCTCCGTGTCCTATGTCAATGTCGTTTTGCATAGAATTTTCAGGAGCGCCTGATTGACTGATCGATGCACTATTTTCACCGAAATTTTCAGCATCGTGTCGGGGTAACACCTGCACATCATCAAAGGAGATAGCAGTAGAGTTAGTAGCATGAGAATTTTCCATGTTAAAATCACCAATTGTGTCCCCTTGTTCATGATTTCGAAGGGAAGAATCAAGAAGTAAAATTTGTTGTTTGAGAAGAGCATCGGCATTTGGATGAAGCTTTTGAAATGGGAAAACAACCTCATCGAAAACAACGTCTCGAGATATATATACACGTCCAAAGGACACTTATAGGCACTTAACACCTTTGTGACCAGGACTATAGCCCAGGAAAACACATTGCTTGGATCGAAAAGCAAGTTTGCGTTTATTATAGGGATGAAGATTAGGCCAACATGCACAACCAAAAATACGCAAAGAATTATGATTTGACTTAGTACCTAGAAGGCGATGAATAGGAGTATCATTGTTTATGGTTTTACTAGGAAGCATATTTATGAGATATGTGGCCATAAGAAACGTTTCATCCCAAAATTTTAATGACATGTGAGCATGAGCTAAGAGGGCTAACACAACCTCAACAATATGACGGTGCTTGCGCTCGGCGGAGCCATTTTGTTGATGTGCAGGAGGACAAGAGACATGATGAGAAATCCCTTGTTGTTGAAAAAGGTAATTCAACTTAACATATTCACCTCCCTAATCAGATTGAACGGTAAGGATTTTAGTGTTGAGTTTTCTTTCAACAAGGTTTTGAAAATTGACAAAGGCCAAAAAAGCATCAGATTTTTTCTTGAGTAGATAAATCCATGTAAACTTACTATAATCATCAATAAAGCTTACATAGTAGTCATGGCACCCAACAGAGGTGGGAGCATAACCCCATACATCAGTAAAGACTAATTGAAGGGGAGCAGTGGATACACTGGTGGACACATGATAGGGTAGTTGATGACTCTTAGCCTGTTGATAGGAAACACACACAGACTCTATGCTAGCATTCTTAATAAAAGAAAGTTTATTTTTGCTAATAATTTGTCTAACAATAGTAGAATCTAGATGACCTAAACGACTGTGCCACTTTTCTTGAGAGGGCTTAGTGGCGAGAAAGGCTTGCTTCTGATGTGAAGAAGATTGTAACGAAGGAATAAGTGGATAAAACCCCTCAACGCATCTCCCTCTATGGATTGTTTTCCATGTGACCTAATCCTTGATCAAAAAGAAGAAAGGATGAAATTCTATGAAGACGCGGTTATCATATGTAAACTGATGAACGGAAAGCAAGTTTTTGGAAGCATCGGGAACATGCAAGACATTAGTGAGTTCAAAATTTTGAACAGGGTGACGAACAATTGCATGACCAACATGGGAAATTTTCATACCTTGTGCGCTAGCGGTGTTGACCTTGTCGTAGCCTTTGTAGGAGTCACGAACGGTCAGATTATTGAGCATGCTGGTGATGTGGTGAGTAGCGCCGCTGTCGGGATACTAGTTGGTGTCCACACTATAGGAGGCAATGTTCGCCCCCTTCTCATTAGTATAATCATCCTGGGAGCGGTACCAGCAGTCCTTAGCAGAGTGTCCCTCACGGTCGCATATCTGGCAGGTCACGTGGACCCATGGGGTGGTACGACGGCGACCACGTCCGCGGCCGTGCCCCCCTCCTGGAGGAGCTCGACCACCACCTCCATGTCCTTGACGAGGTTGACGATCGTCGCGGTAGTCATCACGTCGATCATGGTAGTCATCCCGACGGTCACTGTAACATCCTAGCATTAGATCTTAGAAATAAGTTGAGATAAGGTGTGTGTATTGCATATTCATGCATAGAAAATCCGAAAAAATTTCGCGCAAAACTAAAGAAGCCAGTGAGGGAACGGGATCTCTCTTGTTCTGATCGAAACCTCGGGGCAAGTGCGATAGATTTTGACATGACCTCTGCTATATCTTTGTGTTTGAGGGGAACCATTTCATATTTGATAATACAAATGATTAAATTGAATTCAAAGAAATTTGATTTAGATTAAATAAAGAAACGAGTTATTGAATTCATTAATGTTATATAAATATTACAATGAATAAATAAAATGAATAATATATAAGACTTAATAATGGAAAGGGATAATCTTTATTGTTACATATATACATATAGTATTATTATTATTTTACAATAAAAGAACGAAAGTAAATTACAGTAAACAAATAAATAGAAAAAGTAATTATATAAATGAAATAACTAAAAGAATTCTTTATTACAAAACAATATATATATCACAATGTCTTTTACAAATGAATAAGTAAATTGCAAGGGAATTGACTTTACAATAAGAGAGAAAATTTAACTTTATTAAATGAGTTATACAATATCACATTGTCTTTACATTATCCAAACAGAAAGTCAATTACAAATGAGTAAAAGGAAACCTAAACTTATTTCTAAGCTGTCTCTTTATCTTCATTAGTCTTGTTCCTTGCAAGCAAAAACAACAAACAAAAGAAATGGAAAACAAGGGGTTATGGGGTTATTGTACTCTCAGGTTGGCAATAAAATGCATTGCTTGGTCATCATGGAGTGGTATTAAAAGGGGCCAATATAGTATCTGTTCTTATCAAGATTTTTGCCTCAGACAATTTGCATCACTGGCAATAGAGGGGCAAGTTTCACCATAAGTAAGAAAAAAAGGGACAGTCAAAACAGAAAAATAACACATCTTTACCCAAGCATATCCACCAGAGATATTTCTAGATGATCATGAAACTTGAACCAGAACATGCCCCACATGTAAGTAGGCTAGCAGCTTACACACTGCATCCAGCTGTTGTGCTGTCAACACCACCAGAGGACATCAAATAGAGAGAGGGCATCAGCCGTAGCAGAGCTGCTACCATATCCTTTTCACCACACGGCACCCCAACATCTTCACAGCTCGAACCACAAGAACAACATCTGTTCTTGATGGATCATCAAAGATTTTCTTCATACTTACATATTGATCGTCCCACCAAACCATCACCCAACCTATGGTTGCTTCAAGAAGCCATCCAATAGATAGGACAAGGAGGAGATCAAGATCAAGCCAGCAACAAAGGAGCAACATCAGGAGCACCAGAAAGATGGTGAAGATCAAGCATGATGACATGAAAGGCTAGATGCTCAAGAAGCATTAGTAATAGACCAAGATCTCCAACAGTCTATAGATCACTCACCAATAGCAGGTAAAAATCATCAGAACCAACCAATAGATCATGCAGTATCTGTTCTTATATCTTGCATAAAGATCTGGGAATACCAGGGAAATAATACATAGCCACCAATCCCATCTACCTCAACTAAATTTTTATCTAGGAGGATTGGATGGGGGAATTCTCTCAGTCTTGCTTGGAAATACCATGAAAAGCTCATCACAGAGAATTAAAGACACAAACAAATATCTGTTCTTTTACCTAAATAATGTGCCTCAGACTTGGCATCGTTGGCAAGCATATAAACCAACATCTGGTTAAGTTAAAGTATAGCAGATCATGTAAATGATCTATACTGTTGTGCTTCCTCTCAGGGAGGTTCCCCAATAACATAGTCATATTACAGAAGCCATTTCTTTATGCAACATTGACAATCTAATCAAAACATATCATTTTCCTAGCAAGTGTTCTAGGAATCAAGTATATAGGTTACTTTACTGTACAAAAATTACAGGAAGACAAATTCTTTCTTAAGACCTTAACAAAGCATCAATCATATATGTTCTTACAAAGCTAAAGCCTCAGCCTTTGAATCATGGGCAAGGGACCATCTATAGTATAATTGAGGCATATGAATAACCAAACAAAGATCGGGTAGATGATCTTTGCTACTGTGCATCCTCCAAGGAGGTACCACAACAACAAGATCATCTATGAAGGACACACGCCACAATCCGTGTACACAGGGATTAGCCAAATACTCAGAGAACCAACCTCACAATGTACTAATTAAATTAAATCATTTTCCTAGGGTAAACCACTAGAAATCATTCCAAGTAAAGCTTACTGCCATGTTGGCAGCACAAATATGTCAAACAATTCCATCTGCAAGTAATAGCACATATACATAAATCATCTTCCTAGTCCCCAATCTAGGAATCATTTCATTCTTAGAAATCATTTGAAAGAATAAACCACAAGTTCATTACTGTTTTTGTCCTGTAGTATAGGAAGCACATTAATAAGCTAAATAACTTTTGTCCAGTAGCAAGCATCACAAACAGGGTCAACACTGTCCATCACTAGGCCACAATATGCAAGCTCTTAGGAAACCACTAAGTTAAATCATCTTCCTACAAGCAGATAGGAATCACTATTTTATAAATCATCCCAATAATTATTACAGAGTAGGGATTAAGCACTATTAACCATAGCTCTACACAGCATCAGGATTGAATCCTGAGACTGATCACAAGGTGCTACACAGTCAAGCATCAGTAAATTAACCGAGCAACACCAGTTCAGCAGACAAGCATCCCAACTCAAGCCATAGCAGTGAACCACAACAAGAATGAATCCACATAATACCAACTAGGCAATGACAGGATGTTCTCGGATAGAGAACAAGGTGACAAAACATGCACAACAGAGTGGTTATCTAATAGAGAGCAGAGTAACAGATCATAATCAATAGTGGTTGGCAACACACCAACCATAGTGAAAGGGAAAAGGACGTCGCCTAGAGGGGGGGTGAATAGGCGTTTTAAAATTATTACGGTTTAGGCTCTAATAAATGCGGAATAAAACTTAACGTTTAATTTATCAAGCCAAAACCTATATCCACTAGTTTCACTAAGTGCACCAACAACCTATGCTAAGCAAGACAAGCAACAAGGTGATATCAAGATATAGTACTTCAAGCACGATGGCTATCACAATGTAAATTGCATAGGTAAAGGGCTCGGTTGAGAGATAACCGATGGACGCGGAGACGATGATATGTTTCCCGAAGTTCACTTCCAAAGAAGCTACGTCTCCGTTGGAGAGGTGCGGGGGCGCAATGTACTTTGAACGCCACAAATGGCTCACCTCGAGGTGTGGTGGCTCGATGCTCACCCAACGCCACACAAGGCCTCACCAAGGATGCGAAGCCACGCAACTCACCGACGCCACAAAAGGCTCACCCTATTCTCCCGTGAGCTCGCCACAAAGGCCTACTCACGTTCCACTATGGGACACTTGAGGGCGGTCACCGAACCCGTACAAGGCTTGGGGCAATCTCCACAACTCAATTGGAGGGCTCCCAAGAAACGCCATAAAGGCTCCACAATGCCACAAAAGGCCAACAAGCTTGAGGAACCTCCACAACTCAATTGGAGCCCCAAGAACAATGCCACAAAGGCTACAAAGCTACAAAAGGCAACAAGGCCACAAAAGGCTACAAGACCACAAAAGGTCAACTATCCAACCACACAACCGTCTAGGGTTAAAAGAACCCAAGAGAAACAATCCCAAGGGATTGAACTCACCGAATCTCCGAGGAGAACTCAAACCTATGCACCAAATGCAAGGGGCAAGTCCTTCACTCTCAAATTCCACCAAAGCTACAAAAGATATTGGGGGAATAAGGGAGGAAGAACACGAGGGGAGAACACAAAACTCTCCAAGATCTAGATCCCAAGGATTCCTTCACAAAGAAGGGATTTGGCTTGGTGGGGCTTGTAGATCTAAATCTCCTCTCTCAAATCCCTCAAAAAGATGCAAGAATCATAGGAGGGGAAAGGGGAGAGGGCAAGCTCTTCAAGGTCAACAATGGAGGAGAGAGAGAGATCAAGAACCAAGAAAAAGCTAGTGTTAGGGCCGAAGGGGAAAGGGGAGCTCCTTTTAAAGGGCTCCCCGATCTGTCCGTTACCCACAGAATCGCGCACGGCCGGTAGTACCGGTGGGTGGCCGGTACTACTGGTGGCACCCAGCCAACGGTCAGAAAACTACGGGAGAAAGAACAAAAACCCGAGCCTGGCCGATACTACCGCCGCTTCGCCGGAACTACCGGCGGCAAGAATGTCCTAGCGGTACTACCGCCTGAAATACCGATTGAAGTACCGTCAAATAGCACAAACCAGGCAGAGAGAGTACTGAACCGAAATCGGGTTTATCGGAAGTTGGGCCGAAATTAACACCGGTACTACCGGCGGGAAACTGCCCTGGCGGTACTACCGGTGGCCCGCCGGAACTACCGGTCAGGCAAAAACTTCAGAACCAGAACTGCCACAACTTTTGCATCCGAACTCCAAACGAGATGAAACCGATTTTGTTGGAAAGATAACGACAAGTAGAATCCAACAAAATACCATGAATATATATGTGAGATACCTCCCAAGGTGTGGAGCCGGAAAACCTGCAAGATCAAAAACGCAATAAGATATGCAAGGGAAATCCGTTTTTGATGAACTAGAGCTTGTTATGAAGATAACCACAATCTCTAGATCCTCACATGGACAAGAACCAAACAACAACCAAGAAAGATGATGCTATGTATGCAAAGGTTTGATCTCTCTCCGAAAGATACGAACGAGTCACCCACTCGAGAGACCCTCTTGATAGTACGGCTATCTATCCTAAACCCGGTCTCCCAACACTACAAGAACACTACAAGAGACCGGTAAAATAGAAACCCTATCAAGATCATACCTTTGCCATGAGCATCCCACTTGAGCTTGATGTAGATGATCTTGTCACCTTCAAGATGGAACACCTTTCTTGATTGGACGTGCTTGCACTTGCTCGATGAAGACTTGAGAAATGCTCCCCATACTCCATGGGGAAGCCTCTTCTTCGAACTTGTCTTCATCATTCCATGATTGCCGAGGATGGCAAGCTTCAATGAGATCTTCTAGAGATGACACATCTTGAGCTTGCACTTCAATTCTTGACGATGTCTTGAAGATAGCCATGAGGAACTCCATCTTCTTATTCTTCTTCTTCTTCTTCTTCTTCAAGACATACTTGATCTTCTTCTTCTTCTACTTGATTCCAATAGGCACAAAGCCCTTGGACAATGCTACTTCTTTTTCATTCTTGAAACCAACACATGGTCCAAGCGATGCCAATGGACAAACCTACAAGTGAAACTCAATTTGCACATTAGTCCATAGGGATTGTCATTAATTACCAAAACCACACATGGGAGCATACATGCCCTTTCACATAGGACATCATCAAGGATTTGTATAAATTAATCAAGGAGCCTACCTAAACATTACTACAGGGGGTGAACCCTAGAAATTAGGGATTAACCCTAAATAGGGGATTCGTTGCAGTAGTCACATGGCACAGAGCAAAGGGAAGAGAGAGCATAGAGGGGGAAGTAGAAGAACTTACTCGAGGTCCTCGCAAGTATACAAAAGAGGAAGAAGAGGCTGGAGTCGAGGCAGCACATGACGACACGAGAAGCACCCTAGAGGGGCGCTGCGACCCGCGCCGAGCCGCAACCACGGCGGCCACAGGATAGGGTGACACCCCACCATCACCAAGGCACCAGACCAGCGTCAGAAGGGCACCGGAGCACCAAGTCGCTGGCGAGCTCCTAACACTAGTCGCTAGGGGGAAGCAGAAGCACCACCAGCAGAGAGCACGAGCCACGAATCAAAGAGGGTAGAGCGACGTAGGGTCGTCGGCAACATCGCCCTGCACAGCGGCGACAACCGAGAAGGTACATGGCGGCCGGAATCGGTTGGCAGCGACGACGCGAGCCACGGTCACCCGAGCGGCCGAGAGGATAAGATCGCGCGAGCGAGATACGGTAGCGACTGGGCCGGTGGGGGTGGTCCAGTAACTCTGGGTTGGTTTAACCCAACCCAGTGGGCCAGACCGGGCCGGGCTAACCCAGTGGGCTAGGCTCGTGTTTCATAGGGGGCTTATTTAAAATATCCAATTACAAATATACCCCTGGAGTTAACTAAGCTCTATAAAAACATAGAAAGATCCTAAAAATATATATAATATATCAAAAAGACCACAAAAATAATATCTACCTAAGAAAAATATAACCTTACTTGTTTAAGTTAAATAAAATACAAATAAATGTTAATGACATTAAAACTCTAATTAAAAGTTCATAAATTAAGGAAAAGTCCTAAAAATGAATAAAAATCATTTTTGCACATGAAAATGAATCTACTATTTTATAAAAGTACTAACTTAATTTGTTTACAAATAAAACTTGAAGCAAATGTTTCAAGATATATAATCCTTTGTGGAATTTTATAAAAATAAGGATATCAGCTAAAATTAAATAAAATTCACTTCTAAGATCTTAAGTAAGTATGTTTTACTAGAAAATTACTAGTTATATTATTCCAACACATTTTAAGATTCTTAAGTACTAAATCCTTATTATCTATTTGGTAAGTTCTTTAAAAACATTTCTTAAATAAGAAATAATCACAATTTTATATAAAAACTAGAAATCTTGTACATTTAAATAATACTTCCAAAACCATAACTTGAGTCTATAATAATACTTAAAAATAACTTATTAACTTTATAAAACTCCTTTAAAAACCGTAACTCCAAATTAAACCAACAATTCAAGTAAATTATCAACATCATTCACCTATATGGATGGTGAATACTATTTATCTTTTAACCATGCTTAACATGATTTTAAAACTCTAACACATTAATGAGATCATCTTGCTTTCTTTAATAATACAAATCATTTTCAATAATAGTAAATCACATTCAAACATATCATTCACTTAAATTGAAAGTGAATGAATTCACACTCTTGATCATACCTATCATAACCCTAAAAACTTGATACTAGTTCAACCACATCACACGTAAGTCTACTTAAGTTTTATAGTTAACTTTTGTTTGTTCCAAATTAAATCATAAGGCATCTCAAACCTACGCTTATCGGATAAGCGCAAACGATATCGATCACATTCGATTAACCACAAATATTGTTTAAACTTTAACAAAGAAATCTTTTCCTAAAAAGTTATTCTTTTAAGAAATATTAAAAGTAATCCTTAAGCACTTCTTTAAAAGGCTCTAATTGATTAGTAATCTTTCTCAAGAAATCTTTTAGATGCCATACCCCATTTGAGTGATGGACTATTGCATACTACTTGTTGTATTTACATATCATTTCACACACTCACAAGCCTTAATAAGAAGCACAAGTGTGAAACTGGTATAAAAGTGGAACACATTCTAAAGATATCATCACAAACTCCAAACCCTAGATTAGATACGATTAGTCCGAGGATTCACATTTATCAAACTACATTACATTACTTATGCATAATTGCATCTTGCTTCTTTAAACATTAGTCCTTACCGGACCAATGATGCTATTTCCAGATTTTGGATCTTCTATTGTCTTGAAGACCATGAGTGTATAGTCTTGCAATCACAAAAGGCAAGTTCACAACTTGCTCATGTCCTTTGATTATTTTCTATCAAATGCTTGTAACTCAAATGTTGTCATCACCTGCATTTCGAAAATGTCAGAAAACACTATTTTCATAATAATATGATTATAGATTATTTACTAAATGGTAATAATCTATTGATACAGTTCCAGTGATAAAGGAACATAATATCTAGGACTTAACAACCAATGTCGCTAGTGATTCTAGCGCCGTATAATACGCGTTAACCATGAGATTTGGAATGGGAGGGAGAAGTCAGCTGTATCTTCTTCCTCTCGCATGCATCCGGATGGCCAAGTCGTGGTTGTTATCCTCGTAGCGTGCATTAATTGGTAATTCATAGATGATATGCAGCATATGGGTGGGAGCCCTCAACGTCCCACGATAGTTATGGCATCTGACGGGTATGTACTAACCATTGCCGTAATTCAAGATGTGGGCATGGCGTACACCAAGGAGACATGCGGGGTCGCGAAGAGGGCAGTGATTGGCTTGGATCTTAGACTAGGCCCCACACCAAGGAAGTGTGGACGAGAATACAACTCGGATATGCAACAAGGCTAAGGTCTCTCATGGGAAAAGTGATGCACCTCTGCAGAGTGTAAGAATTGTGACATGTTACTCCCTGTTCCGGGAAGGAGCCACGAACGTGGCAGGAAAGGAACTCCATGAAAGTTCTGGTCAACCTGTGAAGGCTGTCGGACATAGTTTTCAGAATAAAAGCAACCTTTGAAGAAACGTTTACGAAAACCTGCATTGCCTACAACCTATGGTCTGTGGCTGTAGAGATAGTTCACCATACACTCCTTTTTAGTGAACTTGCTGAGTACGCTCGTACTCAATCGTACCTTCTTAACCCTTGCTAGGTTCTAAGCCATTGAAGACGACGTCAACATCAATTCTGCTCAAGAAACCATCATCGATAGCTCAAGATCTTCAATAAAGTCAATGAAGTCAACATATTCATCAACCAAAGTGAAGACGAAGTCTCTGTTTAGATAAGAATAGATAGTCTAGCCATAAAACCTACTTCTGTAGAGCATTGCATTAGTAGCAATTGCAGGCCTTATGGTTTAGATATTAGTCCTTTTAGCCAGATAGTTCGAAGTTGTTATTTCTGGTTCTTCTTTGTAAGAAGTTATTTTCCTCCTCTTTAACCTAGAGTGTTCTCTGGATCTTTTGTAAAGAGTCGAGTTGTAATCTATAGTCATGTCTTGGACCTATTGTGTTTCTATTGTACCACTCTGAGGAATGTAATACTAGTGAACAGTGTTTCATTGGTGTTATGTCAACGACTATAGTGTACTACATCATGCAGTGGTATGCCGGGTCACCGCAGTCATTGCGATGATCATTGCAATCGCCACGCAGCTTGTTGTAGTACTTCCCAAGCTGCTGACGCGAGGGCAGATTTGCAGATGTCTCGAAGTCAACACTGTCGATGCACCGTAGCATCTCCTGCCGCTGATCATAGGCATGGAGTTGCGCATAGAGGGAGCTGACGGAGATCGGAGTGGTGACCACACCGAGAGCAGCGACGAGTGCGTTATAGCCCGCCCCAAGGCCAGCGAGGATGAAAGAGACTTGTTTGCGAGCTGAAACAGGAGATCCAACAGAAGCTAGTTCATCAATGATGCATTGCATCTTGGTGAGGAACTGTGAATTGGTCATATTGATTCTCTTGGTGTTGGCCAGAGCTATTCGTAGATTCGTGATCTTGGCTTCACTCTAGGAGGCAAACATCTCCTCGATGGCACGCCACACTTTGACAGCGGTCTCTAGTCGTTGGACATGAGGTAAAACCTTAGGAGATAGAGATTGGAGGAGATAGCCAAGCACAATCTAATCCCGTGAGATCCATAGATCATAAGCAAGGTTTGGTGCTGTTTCTGTCGGTTTGTCGGCAACTTTGTCCGCCGGTGTAACAACCAACAGCTCAGGTGGAGTGGCGTCGGTGCCATTGAGGAGACCGACAAGGCGTGCGCCGCGAATCGGCGGTAGGATCTGGGCGCGCCAACCCTGATAGTTGGCCCGTGTGAGCTTGTCAGATGGGGGGTTGCCGAGGTTGATCACTGGCGGCGAGGATGAAGTTGAGGTCGACATCGCGGGCGGTGGTGACGACAGGTGGCAGTGACGGAGGGGATGAACTCCGGTTTTGGCGATCAGTTTCGTCGGCGAAAGAGCCGGCCTGATACGATGTAAAAGCTTGTGATCAGGTAGATTGATTTGTGTCTACTCGGATAAATCCCGAGTAACACGATGGGTGTTTATATATTGTGCCTATGGCGGTTGTTACAAGACGTATACATGGAGGACTCGGTCTAGTACCGATGCACATATGACTAGAACACGTTACCGTGTCCTATTCTAATATATCTCTAACATTTATAGCCTTTGTGTAGTGAGATATATCCCAAAAACACACACTTCTTTGAACGAAAGTCTAGTTTATGATTGTTATATGGACGAAGATGGGGCCAACACGCACACCCAAAAACCTTAAAAAAGTGTAGTTAGGTGTTTCATTTAGAAGTTTCTCAACTAGAGTTTGCATATCAATGGTGCGACTAGGAAGCCTATTAATCAGAAAACATGATGTAGAAAAAGCGTCATTCCAATATCGCTATGGTACGGATGCATGAACAAGCAAAGTAAGACCAGTCTCAACAATGTGACGGTGTTTTCGTTCAGCAGTGCCATTTTGTTGGTGTGTGTGGACAAAAGACGCGATGAGATATGCCTAGGTTGTGGAAGAAAGGATGGAGTTTTTCATACTCCCCTCCCCAATCTGTCTAGACATGCATAATTTTGCGATTGAGAAGGCGTTCAACATGTTTTGAAACTGGAGGAACACATCATAGACATCAGACTTATGCTTAAGTAAGTAGAGCCAAGTGAAACAACTAAAAGCATCAACAAAACTCACATAAAAGCGATGTCCAATAACAAAAGTCTGGGCAAGACCCCATACATCAGAATAATTGATCTCTAAAGGAGATTTTGTTACACGAGTAGACATAGATAAAGATAGTTGATGACTCTTCCCTTGTTGACAAGCATCACAAATAGCTCTAGTTTTATTGGACTCTATGACAAATGGCAACTCATGGCTATGAAGAACATGTTGAACAATTTGTAAAGATGGATGACCTAGACGACTGTGCCACATATCACGTGACACCTTGGCACCGCTGAGGGTTTGCTTGATGACATGGGCTTTAATTTTATAGAGACCACCATGGCAACGGCCTCTAAGGATGGGCTTCCTGGTTTTCCAGTCCTTTACAAAAAAATCACAAGGATGAAGTTCAATAAACACATTATTATCACGGGAAAGCTTGCTCATAGATAACAAATTACGAGAAGCATGAGGAACATGGAGGACACTATTGAGGGCTAACGATCTAGAGGATGGAGTGGGTAAGATAGCTTTACAAATATTATAAATACGCATACCTTTATCGTTTTCCGTGTAGACTTGATCCTTTGCCGTGGTAGGGATCATGCATGGTGAGCTTCTCAAGCTCATGGGTAACATGGTGCGTGACCCCAGAGTCCGCATACCACGCCGGGTCTATGAGCTGTTGTTGTCCTCCATGTGGACCATGGGAAGCTATCATAGCCATAGCCACTTGGCGCTCGGTGTTGCTTCCATCATTGCCAACTCCGAGGAAGTCTCTATTGAAGCGCTTATAGCACTTCGGCGCGGTGTGTCGAGGAATACCGCATAGCTGACACACGATAGTAGCACGCCCGTTGTTGGGCCTAGAACCAGGGACATGGGCTGGTTTAGGTGGCGAGTAGGAGGGTTGAGGATCCGTGGGACGGTAGGCGGGACGTGGGCTAGCACGCGCGGCACCGAACGTTGCAGGAGCGCCATAAGCAGTGGCGCCTGATGAGCCTCCCACCCGCAGTGACGTGGGCAGTAGGGTAGTGATTTCCACCCCGATTGGCACATCGTGCAAGCATGCGGTGCTCCGTAGCCTGGAGTTGCACGAATAGATCGCGGATGGGCATGGGCGTGTGGCGAGCGGTGACCACCCCATGAAGTGCGTCGTAGTTGCTGTCAAGGCCAGCAAGGATATAGGAGATGAACTCCTCATCCCGGAGAGGTTGTCTAATGCTCGTCAAGGAATCAGATAGCGCCTTCATCTTGTGGAAGAAGGTTGTGAAGGACATGCCTTCCTTCTTGAGTTCCGCCATCTCTTGACGGATGCCGAACGAGTGCGCAACAGAGGTGGACGCAAAGGCGCCACTCAGGGTTTCTCACGCCTCACGCGCGGTAGTTGCAAACATGACCATACCAACAACACCTTCCGTCATCGAGGACACAAAGGCTGGGAGAATGGCTTGGTCCTGTTGTACCCATTGGTGGTTGGCGGGGTTCCACTACTGGACCATGGCGCCACCATGGTGTGTGACGATGTGCTCAGCGGAACATGGAGTCGTTCCGTCAACGAACCCCGTCAGAAGATTGCTTCGAAGAAGAGGAGCGACGAGAGCCCGCCATACCAAGTAGTTCTCATTGTTCAGCTTGAGGGTAATAGCCGAGGCGAGAGAGACGACCTGAGGAGTCGTATGATTCCCTTGGCTGGAGAAGCTTAGCCCTGCGATGTTGGTGTAGAGCGGCTGGAATGGTGGCCCCTGCGGCTGTGCACCCATGTACATAGGGAAGCCGGGCGTCCCCTGCGGCTGTGTACCCATGTACGTAGGGAAGCCAGGCGCCCCCTGCGGCTGTGTTCCCGTGTAGGTCGGGAATCCAGACGAGTTTGGGAAGAACCCATGCACGCCAGAGGTGGAGAATTCCATGGACGGCTCCGTTGATGCAACAACTAGGGGCGCGGTGTAGTCCGGCGACGCAGAGTAGAGATACCCGCCCGACATGGCGTAGCTCGGCGGCACAACGTGAGGGAACGCGCGTGCCGCGAGGTAGCCTGGTGGCGGCAGGCTGAGCTCCGCCGCGGTGGAGATCGCGACAGAGGCCATCGCAGGCGCGGAGAAGGGCGCGACAGAAGACGTCGGCAGCAGCATGGAGAGAGCCGAGGTGGTCGTGGATGGTGAGGGAGAAGAGGCGGCAGCAGTCGTCGTGGGCGAGGAGATTCCGGAGTTGGCCATCACGATCGAAACCGGCGGCGGCGGAAGCGATCTAGGGTTAGGCTTTGAGATGTGTGGGCCCATGTGGCGCTCCTTCGTGCGTGTGGCGGATGCGTGCAGGTGCCTGGTTTATCCGTCGTTGTTTTTACTGCATCCTCTTTTACCCCGTCGTGGCGCCTCCAGCCTAATCCCCCTCTCTCTCTCGGCATAAATTGAGCAAAGGTATGAAAACTATTTAACTTAAAAATAATGGTAGTTCTGAACATATGTGGTCACCGTACTAACCAGTGCACTCACCCTTCTTTTTGCATAGGTCCAACGCTATCTTCTTATATCTAAACATGTCACTAGGATGCAACAACACAAAGTATACGAAGGTGGTGTTTTGACTCATAGGTGTAAATAAACCTATTATGAAAAATATATAAAAACAAAATTTAAAATGTCAAGAGATTAAGAAAGAAAATTCCTGAAATTGTGTTTTATACACAGGACACAAATAATGTTCTTTTTCCCAAGAAAGATGTGTGCGAATATTTTTCTAATTTTTTGTCATTTCAAACTATATTTTTGAAAAATCGATTTATTTGCACTCGTGAACCGAATTAGATTTCAGACTTATTGTGTATATAGTTCTATAATAGAAAAAATGCCTACAGATATATCGTCTATAATATCGTAGAATAAACCACCACGAGTGTACCACATATACCACCCGTTACCATAACGCCATGCAGGTGGCGAGGTGAAGCGCGTCTATCTATCAATCTATCTATCTATCTGTTATCTACTAATTTAAGTTGTGGTACCGTCTGCCTGGTTTTGTCCGTTTTACCCCTGTTAGTTTGGTCAAATAACAGCCCTGCCGCCGCAAAGTACAAACAGATGCGTCTTCATCCCCAATTTCATTGCCTCGCTCTGGCGCTCTCCTCGCTCCGGCAGCGCCTGCGCCTCCTGCGGGTCGACGCTCACCTCCCGCTCTCCTCACTCCGGCGCAGTGCTAACTAACAGCGTCGAGGAACGGAAGGAGGTGGTGGCCGAGGTGGACGGTGCGGGTTGACGGTCTCCCCGCACCACGCGGCGGCATCGAGGAACGGAAGGAGGTGTCGGTGAGGCCGCCCCTTCGTCCCTGCTCCTCTTCCGCCGGTGAGAGGCCATCCCGGCAGTTATTGATGGGAGATGCAGCGAGGCTTTCCCCGTCCCTACGCCCCTGCTCCTTCTCTTAGCGGCGGCGACTGATGGGATTGACGGGATCTGGCCGTAGGACGGCATCGGCGACGACCTCCGAGCGGAGCCGCCATGGCCGTGAGATCGCAACCTAGAGGATCCCCTGCAACTCCTGGCCGCCAAGACTGGCGCATGCATGCGCGATACAGCTTGGCCGACCCACCCTGCCCTCCGGCCTACCTCACCTGCCTGCCGGTGGTCGCCTCCGTCGGAAGAACCATGCTATGAACTGGTGCAGGTGGGTGCGGATGTGAGGTTCGTACGATTTCATCTCAGTGAATCCCACGCACGCGGCGGAAGTTGTCTAAATCAACCCACTCGATCTCTCCGGATAATACAAGTGGGAGGAGGATTCTTTTTGGCCCGCGCTCCAGATCCGTGGATAGGAAAAGCAGAGGATTCAGGCTGTTGAGCAACGTGGTGATGCAAGACAAATTAACTGGAATTCTTCATCCTCTTCTGGTACTGTTGCGAATTGTTGGGTCTGGATTCCTAGATTTATTCATAGAGCTAGCAGCGTTATTTTTCTAGTATATGAAATTATTTCTCTTTTATTTTAGATTTGGAGATCAGCTGTTGACTTTCAAATTTCTAAATTCTAGATTTGTTTTGTGTTTATCTCAAAAAAAAGATTTGTTTTGTGTAAATTTAAGATAGCTACCGTCAAATAAATTTTAAGAGAGCCAAATTATTATCAGTGTTAGCCTTAGTCTGTCAGACCTATGACAAATGGCGTAGCTAAATTTAGTTCTAATAACAAAATTACTTAAAAATCGAGTTATACAAATGACGATGATATCAACGATGTTACCCGTAGCAACGCAGTTCAAAGGAGTTTTAAACATTTTCAAAATTTGCCCTAGACTTAAGGAATTTTCAAAAAAGCGTTTAACATATTATTATTGATTTTATTTAGGATAATTAGCACAAATATTTTTAGGATTTGTGTTTTATAAAATATTGTTAAACTTTTTGTGTAATGTTTATGTAGAAAACAATCTATGTGATGATGGCATGACAGTGTTGCAATGATGCATAAAAAACAAGCATAAAAAAAATAGTACGGAGTACTATTCTGGGCTTGGGAGGAACCAAATGCATGTCGAGCGAAGATGAGTCTTAAGTATGCGTGAATTTTCATGTGTATTACGTGTGAGCGAAAAAAGAAACTACTGTACCGTAGCATCGCACGGACAATCTGCTAGTTTGTCTAGTAACCGATACAACGGCTGAGAGCGAAAAGGCTGCTGGTTGTGCCATCGAAACCACGCGTGTTGTGGCCTTGTAGGCGTTCGCTGACAGAGGACGAGAATGTTAGAGATGCATCGCGGCAGCCGTAGTCCGGTGTCCTCACAGTTTCGCAATTATATTGCCGTGTGTGACTGTGTAGTATTAATCATTTAGAGTATCTTTAGCCGTTCCGTCTTTCGAGTCGAAATTCGGATAATTTTTTTTCTGCGAACGTCCTTTCTTCCTGTCTTATTCCCAGGACGAGTTCTCGAGAATTTGAAAGTTCGGCGAAAGTTTGACTAAATATGGCAAATTTTAGACTAATTCGAGCGATTGCATTAAAATATAGACGAGTTTGTATATATTATGCCAAATTCGGACATATACCCGAACTTTAACTGCGGTAGGCTAAGAAAAACTTAAAAAAAATGAAAAAATAGTAAATAAATAGCCTATGCCGACTACACGTCGAAGTTGCGGTAGAAGACGATGTAGTTGGCGTCCTGGGTGTTGTCGTCACCGCCATTTGGCGGCTGCGGTGGCCGGGAGCTGCCCTGGCTGGCGTCGCCGCAACGCCACGGCTACGATGAGGGTCCGACCCTTTCTTCATCGTCTTCATCGAGCACGACGAGCGGTGCGCCTTGATAGGCGCGCTGCCGGCGAGCGGCATGCGCGGCCTGGCACTCGGCCAAATCAAGAAGGCGTTGGACGCGCTCAGCCTCCTCCCGCTCCCAGTCCGGCCCTGACCAGGCACACGCGTCGAGGGACGTCTCCAGTGCCATCTTCAGGTGGAATTCGTCCTCCGCCTAGTCCGCAGGCTCCTTCTTTGGCGTGCGCACCTTTAGCCTTGCTAGCCGAAGGTGGCCGCTCGGCAGCGACAACGCGCAGCGTTCGTTTATGACGATGTCACGTGAGCGCACCGGTGACTCCGCCTCCTACTTCACCGGACGAAGTGGCACTGTGTCGCGCGATGAGCTCGCTGGCACCGAACCAGACGAACGCGACTCCTCGTCCGACGACGAGCCAGACGACCTGCCGACCATTCTCCTCGGCATCCAGCTGTCCGCCCCACGGTGCTAGGAGAACGACGGTGGCGATCGTAGCGGATAGCCCGGCCGAGGTGTGTTCCCGACGCTGATGTACTCGAGGACGGCGACGATGGTGCGTCCGGGTGCGCTCCACCACCGTCACCGTCCAGCGGAGTTGTTTCGCGTCGGTGGTAGCCCTGCGCCCTCGTAGGCGGCCAGCTCCTGCTCCCGGCGATCGATGACGAATTTCTCCTAGTAGGCAAGGTTGCTCGGGTCTTCGGAGAGCTCGGGTTCCTCCATGGCGGCGATGGCTGCCTGGATCTCGTCAACCAGCTCGAAGCCCTCCGGTACCGGCGACACATGCATGCCGCCCGCGCTGAGCCTCCACGTCAGCTAGGTGTGCCTCCCACGGCAGCAGGGAACGCCGGCCAAAGCCATTCCCCGCCGCCGGGTTGCCTGGAAAATGCTTCGCCATGGCTACGGCCAAGACGTTCTTCTCTTCGTCGGAATTTGGAGCTTTCGGGTTGCGGGAGTTGGAGGCGGATGTGCGTGCTCTGGGAGGCGTTGTGCCTAGACACTCATGAGGATATAGCATTACTATCGATGAACTAGAGATAGAACCTTTCTATGAATCTTTCGATGCTAACATGTAGGGACCTGATTTACTTCCTATTGCAAAGGAAGATTATTATGAAGTGTTTTCATACAATGGTAACCAAGGTAAAACTTCAATAATTATATTTCAACCTCTAATCCTCTCGTTGCAGCTATATAAGGAGGCATGCTCACCACACTGGGTGCATCTACGCTCGCTTGGAAGTGAGAACCTATTCATCTACATGATGCAGATGCACCGCAAGAGGGTACGACTTCGATCGTACTCTACTATGAGATGCTCCAACCCTTTGCTAGAGGTAAGTACAAGTACACCTTGAATTGATATCTCCTGGGATCTAGGTTGATGATTTAATGGAGCATCTAAGCCTATCTATATGGCTTTAAAGAAAGCGCTTTTCGGGAGGCAATCCAAAAGTTTTTAGATGTCTTTCTTAATTTTGTATCTTGAGTCTAGTTGTATTTATGTTGTATTGACACTTGTATATATATGCATGATTTCCTATTAGAGTTGGCTTTGGACTATTTTCGACAAGTAGAATTATTTGTTGCTCTAATCATGTGTTTCATACCTTGGTTAAATCTTCTAAAAAAATGTGTTTGCTTTGTTTAGATACTGGACTAACGTTTCAGGTCCTTAGTATAATTTTCGGAGAAAAATAACATGTTCTAGTCCTCACAGCGAGCTTAACGAGTAGCAGTACGGACAGATCTATCCGTACCACATGTCCGTACCGCTCATCTGACAAATCGAAAGAAGCTGAAATTTTTTCTTAAAAGCTACCGCAAGCTTAACGAGCACCGGTACGGTGGGACGTGTCCGTACCGTCCGCCTATACCGACCTCGTTACCGGACGGAGGAAACATGAAGATGACTCAGATGTTTTAACGACCACTGGTACGGGCGCATCCCACCCGTACCACCCGGTCATACCAACTTTGACGGAATCCTTCAAAAAAAGAAGAAGATAAGGTGCAGTACGGACGGAGCCCGTCCGTACCTCACGCCCTTACCAAGAAGCAACACTGCACAGCAAGGGAAGGAACAAGTACAAAAAGGCTATAACCCCAGTAATCTTTTTATTTTGATAATCTTGGGTCAGTGGGTTACCTTCTATATGTTCTATTGTACTTTATTTTCTTTTACCTACCTTCGAAACTCTCTAGCCTATAATTCTCTATAGTGTTTCACGTTCCTTTTATTTTCTTTTCACGGTTGGGTGAACGAACTCCGTTCGTACACCGAATTGTTTGCTTTTACTTTGTTTGTTATTTTCGCAGGAACTTGAACCTTGTGTGATGACGTGCATGGTTTGTGCCAACCGTGTAAATAATTGCATAAGACATTTGGTTATATCAACTCAACGCTTCAACAAGGAAGTATTCGTTAAACCAAAGGTCCATGTCCATCAAAAGTGAGGTTATTCGTACCTCAATGGTAAAGTGTGTCACCCTTGTTTTATTCAAGTTTGGGAAGGTAACCACTTCTCACACCCTCTTTTGATAACTGCATTTTCTCTTTTCTTTGGTAATCTATTCAAGTTTGGTTCTTACAAAAGTTCTAGCTTGAGGAAGTTACTTCTGCATGTGTAGTGTCTTGTGCAATATTCTTGTTTGATGAAACTTTTTGTGCAATCATGTATCCCGCTGTTTTTGAATGCTTGCTTGGGTAAGTTGTGTTTCATGTTTATATAATGGATGTACTTGCTTTTGTTGGGATTCATAAGAGTTCAGTTAGAGTTTGATGCACGTTGTTAATATCTATCCGGCTTGAGAAGAACATTGTGATCCTCTAAAAATACATTGACATAATTTCTACACTTAAAACCTTTGTCTCCCACTTTTAAAGTTTGAATTGTTTATCTTAGTTAGTTGATTTGTGAAGATGCCATGCTAGTGGGAGTAATTTAATATGGTTAGTGTAAAGCTTTTTATTGGTATTATGATTAGTTGTGGAAGCTTTTGCTCCAGTTCTTTTAGCTAACCGAGTCTTGCCTTGAAAATAATATTGCCAAACAAGTACAAAAGAAAAAGACTGAAATTTACGACTTGTTTGATGAATGATTGTCTTCAGAGTATGCCCTTGACGATACTTAACCCCATAGATGTTTTGTTAAACTTGACGACACTCTTGAAAGGAGTTGTTTGATTGAAATAAAGTCTAGCGATAATTGTGATGCATGCCAAAGCTAACCTTGTGGATCAAACCGTGGTACTAGGTAAAAAAATGGGGGGAGGGGCGGGGGTTCTATGTTTCTCATGCACACATTTGGATGCCAACAACTCCGCTGGCCTATGAACGATCTATGGTACAACCCCTGATTTCGGCTATGAGTTGATGACATGAGTGGCATAAATGTCACTGTAATGTGCACAAGTATTGGTACTCTCAAAGGTTGTGCAAGCCATTGTTTAAAGAAACACTCAATGATCCTTGAAAGGAGGAAAAAAAATGAAGATCCACATAACAAGTCCTTGGCATGGTCTCATTACTACTTTATGAATTTTCTTGAAAGATAATGATTAGATTAGAAGTGTTTTTGATAGCCTTGATTATTTACTGATGTGTGTGTCAATAAGACACTTCACTATTATGCTACTTAGAACATTAACTCTCTTACTCAATTTTGCTATTAAAACATCCTAGTGTTCCTTGGAAAGCTAAGAGTTCACTAGAAGAATTGGATTGATTGTTACACTTCTAGTTATTTATACTTATATTTAACTCTACTTTGATTGTCTTGATTTACCGAAACTTGTATAGTGTTCTTGTCATCTCTCTAACTTTGATGAGACTTACAAATGGATGAAGTATTGGACACATATGACTGCTAACCTAGGTGAATTCATATTCTCAATGAAGCCCTTACTTTACAAAAGTGAGGAGATACAAAACATAAAAGATACAATAGGAGGATCACAAGTTTTCTTTCAAAGCTAGATTCATTTTTTGACATGGAGCATTGAAGTTTTAATTGATCTTTTAAAGATTGACATAACTAAGCTTGTGTTGCCTTGTATGAATATGTTCTTTCTTACTTTGAGCTTGCAGGAAAATAAGGATACAAGGCATTGATCTTCTACATCTGGTATTATACTTTTGTTTCAATTTTTGCCTCATTTATGTTATTGACTCGTGCCTCATGAACGCGATGACCTTGTCCATAAGCTGCTTTATTGCTCGGGACGAGCAAGAGTCTAGCTTGGGGAAGTTGATGAGTCAAAAATTGATGCATATTTAAGTATAAAAATTATTCATATTTTCACTCATCACATGCTACATCTTTCTACAAAAATGCCTATTATGTATTGATTCCTAGTCCTCATTCATTTCCACATGGACTTTGCACATTAGTAGTTTTATTAGGATTTTATTACCTTTTTCTTGTCTTTGATTTGGTGCTATGGAGAATCATGGATAAAAGGAGCAAAGATGATTCAATATGGAGGAGTTGCAGACAACAGACTTAGCCATTTGAGGGGAAGAAAAAAAATGGATTTTCCATCAACTCCAAATGAATATATAAGGCCATGGTGTTGTAGCCCTCGTCCATATGAATCCAATGAGACAAAGAACACCTCAATCGGAGTCCGCATCAAAAAATGGCGACTAAAACACTACAGAGTTTAGAAGGCTTAACAACCACTAGTACGGGCGGAACCCACCCGTACCGTATGGCCGTACTGCCCTCTGACGTCTTCAATTCGTCAAATGGAACAACATTTTTGAATACCCAATGGTCATATCCGGCCCTAGCTCCATCGGTTCGTGAAACAGACCTCCAGATGCCTATTTAAAGAGGGGAAAACCCTAGAACAAGGAGGAGAGTCCACACATGCCATACGGGCGGAGCCCTGACACTCCGCCGCCTCCATAGCCGCTGCCCACAAGATCTACATCACCATAGCCCTCAAGGGAGAGAGTACACTTGCATCTTGAAAGACTACGCATAGATCTTCATCGCCATCTTCATCAACATCGTCTTCACATTAATCCCCTTTGTTTACTTTGTTGTAGTCCAATCTCTATTGTGGATTTGTACTTGTATTCAATTGTACCTTCATATTGCATCAATACAATTGCCATGATGTTGATCCCCTTCATGGATGAGTAGTTTCCTTGTTCTTGGGGAGAGATGGTGAAATCCTAGTATTATTATGCATTGAAATAAAGATGATCTATTACTTGTGTACAAAGATCCATTGATCTATGAATTGTGTTTGATCTCTCTCTTTAGATGGTATGTGTAGTCGGCCGCATATCATTTTCCCTTGGAACTAAAGGGAGGGAGAAATCCTTTGTACGTGTCTTGGAAGCGTATCCGGAATGGTCCCGTGATAGATTGGCGTCAGCTTGTAACCTACACGGTCAAATGAGGATTAAAGAGGGACTCCCTAAGCTAAGTATGATATCCATGGGGAAATCCTTAATCGCAGTGGTTTGTATGGGTGACTGCCCTCAGACATCCCAGTGGTTTTTTAGAGGTGACCTCACTCTTGGCTCAACAAAGTAGCTTCCTACGAGTCTTGTGGTGAACATCTTATTATGGAGCTCTCTCCACACATATCTGAAGGGTTCCATAGTAGAAAACAAAAAAATTCTATGTTGGAACTCCCTAGTCCCTAACGCCAAGATCTATCTATGTAGTAATGCAGTAACGACCGAAGCGTATATAGTACATACCCTTGTAGACCGTACGTGGTTAACGTTCCGAGGGGAACGTGGTTGAAGTAATCGAACTCGTAGCCGACCTCAAGGTCACGATGCTCCTCGCATATCACCCCTTGGTCCATCTTCATCATACAACAACTCTGGCTCATGACATCCAAGTGCCCCAAGTGTGCCCCCTCGTGGTTTCGTACACATACAATGTATGATGACGACCCTCCGATTCCTTGATCCCTGTCAGGAGTGCAGAAATAGATCTCCGGCTTGGAATCCCTGTAGCGCAATGGCGTGCTGCAGGTGCGCCATCTCTTGCATGAACATGTCTTTCTTGGGACTGTGCTAACGCGTGGAGACAACTATGTAGATAGAGGGAGGAATTCTCTAAGTAAAATTCCTTAGAGAACATCTCAAGTTGTGTGTCTATTCCCACCCATGGGCACCCCTTTATATATGCGGAGGGAGGTGTGCCCTCTCTTTGGGTTTCCCATGTGGGACTAAATAAGGGAGAGAGGGGGAGGCGCCATGGGCACTTAGGGCACCATGGGCCAGCCGGTCAGGGGAGGGCCCCACCCCGCGCACATCGGCCCTTGGCCCTTTCCTCTTTTGGTTTTCCCTCATGGACCCTTTTTCCCTAGGAAGTTTGACCCATTAGTGGAATATCCCTTCAAATTAGATTTAATATTTAATATTAATTACATTAATTAATATGTAAATACATATTATAAAATCCGGTTTGACCAAAAACACCTTTTGGTTCCCTTTCGATTTCTTCCAAACGACTTTGGAACTTTCCCGAAACGATTCCGGTTCTCTGATGGAACTTTTCCGGTTTTATTTTCTCTTTCATATGCCGATTCCAACTTACAGAGGATCTCTAGCTCATCGTATCCTTAAGTGTATTTCCCCGCAGTTTGGGAATGGCACAGACATGATCTCCATCAATGATCAATAATGGGACCGGGATGCCCATAATGACCCCTGTGCATTCTTAATGATAATATTGTTTGAACCGTAAACATCGTTTCCCATTCTTTTTGCCACTTGATACCTAGTTCATCCAAGATTTGATCTACGGTATCTCTATACCTTCATTCGATCTCATTACCGATGAACTTGTTTTCTTGTTCCCGTGTCGTTGCATTCCGTGACCCAGTCACACGCTTGCAAGTTTCATTAATGCAAAGTCACCGAGATGGCCACAAATAATCTGTCCGTTACATGGATGGGCAAATCCTGGTCTTGATATGTACTCCTCTACACGCCCCTTTGGGAAACCTGAGTGGCACCTTTTTTATCATCCAGTCATGGAATGATACTTGATACCATCTAAGCTCCCTCCAGAACGGTGATTTGCATTATCTCACAGTCTAAGGATCAGGTTGCGAGGTTTCCTTAGTTTATCATTAATGGTGAACTTTGTACCTAGATCTCATTATGATACAACTTGTTGGGTTGTTTGTCTATCACATCGTTCAACTAATGACATGGCCTCATTGTAAATTGGCATAAATGCCCATGATCTTGAAACCCTAGATCATCCTCATGACCAATGAACTAGTTCGCTAGAGGCAACTAGAGACTTGGTTTGTTTACATACCACACGTGTCTTAACGTTTTGTATTAATACAGTCATAACATAGTATGAAACGTATTATGAACATAATAGATATATCAAACAATACGCTTTATTATTTTCCTCTAGCGCATATATTGTTGGAATTTGATGAGTTTTGGGCTATTGGCCCATTAGACAAATTCTGAAATTCTCTTTGGCCCATTTATGCATGACAGCATATGGCTGTGCTAGTGGTGCCAATGTTTAGTCTCATATTGCTAGTTGAGTGAGAGTTACACCTCCTTATATAATAGGTTGTTCCACCACTCACTAAGGTGTGAGAAGAAGAGCAGCTCTCGCGCACTCCTCCTCCGATGCCGCCCGCCTCGCCTCGCCTCGTCACGACACTACGGGTTGCGGGAATCTCACCGAGCCGAGCTTTATTTTTGCTATATGGGAAAATTAATCGTGGATTAATTGTGAGTCATTAACGGATGGGTTAATGAGTCAACCATTTCCAGACATTCTGGAACATGGGCTGTTACCGACTCGGACGTGGGCTGAGCTCGACGATCTCCCCTGACCTGCACTATATAAGTGCCTATGCTATACCTAATCGGAAACTACCTATCACACCCGTCTCCTTCCAGTCTATTGCGCCGCCGCCTTCGTCTTCCCCATCCCGGCTTGCAGCGTGCACCACAGATCGAGACAGTAGGCCTCTGAAACCCTGCCTCTTGTGAACCTGTATGGGTGAGGGGCAATCAGGTTTTGGGGGAGCGCTTCCGCATGACTACTGACGACATCACAGACAACTCCTTTCCCGATGAGGACATCTTCCCGGACATCAGTAGCCTCTACATCGACGACATGGCTGCCACCGCTGTTGTACCGTACGTAGTCCTGAACATTTTCTTTCAGATTCTGCTAGAGTTCTTTATTCTAGCGATTGGTATAGGTGTGATAGGTTTATCTTATTTATATGTAATCTGTTCATCTACTTTGTTAATCTGCATGATTAGTTTTGGTGTTATTTGTATGATCATGCTTTATCAGTTTATTATTCGGATTAAATCATATGTATTATTGCTTATATTTTCAACAATCCAAAAACCTGAGTATAGGCAACTAAATTCCACTAGTGTAGCCGCGGCTACTAGGCCGCCTTCGTTTGATGGTATGCACTATAAGATATGGCACGCGAGAGAAATTCTATGGTTTAAGAACCTAAACTGCTATAGTGCCACTCTTAAGAAACCTGGCGGAGATCTTTCTGCTGAACAGGAAGCGGCCTTTAAGAAAGCCGATACCATGTTTCTGGCGGCTCTGTTCAGTATTCTCGGGGACAACATTGTTGACCCATACATGTCATTCGATAATGGCAAAGACGCGTGGGATGCGCTCGAGGCCAAGTTTGGGGTCTCGGACGCTGGCACTAAGTTGTATGTCATGAAGAAATTCCATGACTACAAGATGGTTGATGAGCGCTCCGTTGTTGAGCAAGCTCATGAGATACAATCACTTGCCAAAGAACTTGATAAATTCAAGTGTACCCTTCTGGACAAGTTTGTGTCCGGAGGCATTATTGCCAAGCTTCCTCTCTTGTGGAGGAACTTTGCTACTTCTCTGAAACATAAGAGACAAGAGTTTTCCGTTACGGATATCATTGGGTCTCTTCATGTGGAAGAGAATGCGAGAGCAAAGGACACACGTGCTCGAGGATTTGAGGCAGCTTCTAGTGCCAATTTGGTACAAAAGAAAAACTTCCAATCCCACAAGTTCAAGAATAAGAACAAATCTGATGGCAAAGGGAAGTTTGATGGCAAGAACAAGGCCACTCACTCAACCAACTTTAAGAGGAAAAATGATAAGAAGAAAGGCTCTTGCGACGTCTGTGGTGATCCTAATCATTGGGCTCCTAGCTGTCCTAGTCGCTTTGACAAGCGTCAACATGGGAACAGCGGAAAGATTGCTAATGTTGTTATTAGCGATACTAAGATGAAGGACGCTGGGTCTCAAGGACTTCCTTCGTGCTGATGGGAAATGACTCACATGCTTCTTTTCATGGTGTTGGTAAGGTAAATCTGAAGTTTACTTCAGGGAAGACCGTACAGCTAAAGAATGTGCAGCACGTTCCCTCCATCAATAAAAATCTCGTTAGCGGATAACTTCTATGTCGAGATGGTTTTAAGTTGGTCTTTGATTCCAATAAAGTTGTAATTTCTAAGTATGTACAATTTGTTGGAAAAGGTTATGAGTGCGGAGGTCTGTTCCACTTATCTTTGTCAGACTCATGTACTAAAGTTATTAATCATGTTTGCAATCATAATGAGTCAAGTATTTGGCATTCACAACTTTGTCATATTAACTTTGGTTGCATGACGCGGGTAGCCAATATGAGTTTAATCCTAAATTTACCACTGTAAAAGGTTCTAAGTGCAAGTTTGTGTGCAAGCAAAGCAACCCCGCAAGTCTCATACGGCTACGGAACCGTGAAACTTAGCACCGCTGGAACTTATACATTCAGATCTATGTGAGATGAATGGTGTTTTGACAAAAGGTGCAAAAAGATATTTTATGACGTTGATTGATGACTCCACTAGATACTGCTATGTTTATCTTCTAAAATCTAAAGATGAAGCTTTGAACTACATCAAAATCTATAAACCTGAAGCAGAAAACAAACTTGATCGTAAAATCAAGTGGCTAAGGTCAGATTGTGGTGGAGAGTACTTTTCAAATAAATTTGATCTATTCTTTACGGAATATGGTATTATCCATGAGAGGATGCCTCCCTACTCACCTCAGTCAAATGGGGGTGGCCGAAAGAAAGAACCGCACTCTAACTGATTTGGTTAACGCCATGTTAGACACATCGGGTCTTTCCAAGGAATGGCGGGGGGAGGCGCTAATGACTATGTGTCATGTCCTAAACTGTGTTACCGTAAAGGATAAAACCATGACTCCATTTGAGGAATAAGAGAAGAAAAGGCTTAAACTCTCTTACTTACGAACTTGGGGATGTTAGGCTTGGAGTGAAAGCTTGGACCAGAAATCGTGGATTGTGTTTTTTTGGGATATGCTTTTCATAGCATTGGATATAGATTTTTGATAGTAAAATCTAAGGTACCCGACATGCATGCTGGTATGATTATGGAGTCAAATGATACGACTTTCTTTGAGGACATCTTTCCCATGAAAGGTATGTCTAGCTCATCAACTCAGAAAATGACTAGTTCATCTAGTCAGGAATTTGTTATAAATCCTGAACCCATTATGCCGACAGAACACTATGATGATCCCGTGGAGGACTACAATTAAGCTCCTAAAAGGAGCAAGAGACAAAGGACTGCAAAGTCATTTGGTGATGATCTCATTGTGTACCTTGTGGATGATACTCCCACTTCTATTTTAGAAGCCTATACATCTCAAGATACTGACTAATGGAAAGAAGTTGTTCATAGCGAGATGGATTCCATCTTAGCTAATGGAACTTGGGAAGTCATTGATCGTCCTTATGGGTGCAAACCTGTAGGATGTAAGTGGGTGTTCAAGAAAAATCTTAGACTTGATGATACTATTGAAAAGTACAAGGCACGTCTTGTGGCCAAGGGTTATACCCAGAAAGAAGGTGAAGACTTCTTCGATACCTACTCACCTGTATCCAGATTGACCACTATTCGAGTACTACTATCCTTGGCTGCCTCACATGGTCTTCTCGTTCATCAAATGGACGTTAAGACAACTTTTCTAAATGGAGATCTAGATGAGGAAATTTATATGGAGCAGCCTGATGGATTTGTAGTAGATGGTCAAGAAGGAAAGGTGTGTAAGTTAGTGAAGTCTTTATATGGTCTCAAGCAAGCTCCTAAGAAGTGGCACAAGAAGTTTGAAAGAACTTTAACCGCTGAAGGATTTGTTGTAAACTAAGCTGATAAGTGTGTGTACTATCACCATGGTGGGGGCGAGGGAGTTATTATGTGTCTCTATATCGATGACATATTGATATTCGGGACCAACCTCACTGTTATTGAGGAGGTCAAAGAGTTCCTATCTCGCTGCTTTGAGATGAAGGACTTGGGAGTGTCTGATGTAATCTTAAACATTAAGCTACTGAAGGATGACAATGGTGGGATTACACTGCTTTAGTCCCACTATGTGGAAAAGATATTGAGTCGCTTTGGGTATAGTGACTGCAAGTCTTCTTGAACGCCTTATGATCTGAGTGTGCTACTTCGAAAGAGCCGAAGGAATGCTAAAGATCAATTTAGATATTCTCAAGTCATTGACTCGCTCATGTATTTAGCCAGTGCTACGAGGTCTGGCATCTCCTTTGCTATAAGAAAACTAAGCCGATTTGTGTCAAATCCTAGAGATAATAATTGGCATGCTCTTAAGAGAGTTTTGCGCTATTTGAAAGGCACTGCGAATTATGGTATTCCCTATACTGGGTATCCTCAAGTAATTGAGGGTTACAGTGATTCAAACTGGATATCTGATGCTGATGAGATTAAAGCCACAAGTGCCTATTTGTTTACACTTGGTGGTGGTGCTGTTTCCTGGAAGTCTTTCAAGCAGACCATTGATGATTGCAAGTGCACAGATCGTTTGTAGCTAGTTTTGAAATAAAGATCGATCCCACAGGGAGCAGGAGTCTGAAGTCTAATAAATCTTGAAATAAATATTACAAAAGAAATGCTAGATAAAGTTCTAAGTAACAAGTCTAATGTGTTTTTGGGTTTTGGGTATAAGAGCAATAATAAAGTAAAGCAAAATAACTTAATACAGAAAGTAAGTATCACGTATGTAAAGAAAGATTGGAACTGCAACAGGGAAAAAGCGTTCTCAGGGAGTAGCGGAGACACCACTAGTGTTGTAAAGATCTAAGATAAAGATTAGCATCATGAACATTCTCAACTATGGATGTGTGGGAGGAACTCCGTATATGGACGAATAGGCAACAACCGCTGCTCACATCATCCTCATAACCACAATAGTCAGCAATTGACATCAATCGAATTATTGCGCTATTAAGGGACATAATCCCGTAGGACATATCCCATGGCATGGATAGTGTTCCATGAGTTTCTTGGATTTTCCAAGTTGATACGTAAGGATTGCTAACATCTTTATAGTCACTGTAAGTGCTAGCACGCCTCCGTCTACCAACAAGTAGTTCCCTCCATCAAGTCCCCACAAGAGGCAAATATTGAGAGGTCAACTTCAATCAACTTCAAGATGTAGAGAATCTAACACATGGTCACAACGATGAATATCATAATAGACTTTATCTTATTTCAATCTCATACTAGGGTTTCTCCATCTCCCCAAGAACTAATGATCTACTCATACATGGAGGAAATCAACATCATGGCAATGATAATGGAAACAATCATAGATGAATAGTACTTGTATAAATCCACAACGAGTATAGGAATTACAACAAGATCTAGACAAGATGGATGGAGATGGTGGTGATGCAACAGTGGATGATGAAGATCGATGCCTTAGCCTCCCGGATCTACGCAGGGTGAACATGGATCCCTAACGGATGAGTTCCCCCTCCAGATCTTCCGGAGGTGAGGTTTCTGTGATTTCTGGGTGTTCTGTATGTTGTCCCCTCGAACCAATTGCACGGGGTGAAACTATTTGACGAGGCGGCGCCAACTATACGGCCGGAGCTATACGAGAAGAAGAAATTCTCCCGCCGTATAGTTGGTCGATACGCTCTCTGCCTCCTTTATTTTCTTTTGGTTTTCTTCTGGTATTATTAATATTTCCCAAATAAGCGACTTACTTTGTTTTTGACTCCTTTTATCCACAGTACATCTGCTTCAATAACTGTATCCATTGGATCCATCATCTGTCCTGATCTTGGTGAAAATAGACATAAAATATGCACGCGAACACCGTGAAATACCAAAATCCTACATCTACAATGCAAAATAATAATGTAAAACATGATCCAAATATGCACTCATCAACTTCCCCAAGCTTAGACCCTTGCTCGTCTCGAGCAAGATTTTAGCTTAATGGATGTGATCCTCATATTCATGAAGCTCAGTCGATAAAATAAATGAGGCAATTGCAGCATGTGTTTATCATGTACGATACATGGGAATAAGTTCATGAATAGTATCTTACTCGAACCATCTGAATAGTATTGGAAGGCTTCCACACCTTAGTTATCAATAATTCATAAAAGATGAATCTCAACATAATGTAAAAGAATCCAGTTCAACCGAATGAGTTAACGAGGTAGTCCCAAGGGTTTTTAGGATCAACGTATTCACTTGGGATTCAAAATCTCAAAAGTGTCTGTTTGTCATACTACAATACAGTGGCACATGCCTATTTGCTCTTTGCACATTCGCTCTTTTTCTTCTTTTCTTTTTCATATATGCTCACACTTTTGTTTTAAGTGTTGTGCAAAGGAGCTAGCCATATATTCCACTTCATGTAGGAATTCAATGTTCAACGATCTCAATTATCAAATTCCAACTATATAGGAATGATACATTGCAAATGTATCTATAATTTTTCATGTTCCATGCTTGGTTTTATCCACTTTCTTGTGTTTTGTTCCAACTTTGGAGTACTTTTCATATGATTTCTTGGACTAACCTATTAACAAGAGACACAGTGCCAGCTGCCTGTTTTCTGCAGTTTTTGGTTCCAGGAAAGTCAGAAAATGAATATTCTCGGAATTGGACGGGACAAAAGCCAAAGTGCCTATTTTCCCGGAAGGGATCAAGTGCCAGAAGACGAGACGGAGAAGGGCCAGGGGCCGGCCACACCACCTGGCCGCGCGGCCAGGCCTGGCCCGCGCCAGGGGGTGGTGTGGTGGCTCCCGGCACCCCCTCGGTCTCTCCTTCCGCCTATATATTGCCCTAGGGACGAAAACCCTAAGTACCCGATCAAAAATCCACGAAAGAGTCTGTAGCCGCCGTCATCTCCATCCCTAGATCGAGAGGGATCTAAAGCTCTTCCCGGCACCCTACCGGAGAGGGGAATTCACCCTGGAGGCCTTCTTCATCACCATGCAAGCCTCCGGTGTGATGCGTGAGTAGTTCATCCTTGGACTACGGATCCATGTAGTAGCTAGATGGCTGGTTTCTCCTCCTTTGTGCTTTCATGTTTAGATCTTGTGAGCTCCATTCATGATCAAGATCATCTTTTTGTAATTAGTACATGTGTTTGCGGGGATCCGATGGATATTGAGATGCTATTTTAGATTGATTATTGATTCTATCATGTCTTTGTTATTTGAGATCTTGCATGCTTTCCGTTGTTAGTAGCTATCTTGGCCAAGTAGATGCTAGCAACTCCAAGAGTTAGTATTTATGCTCGATAGTGGGTTCATGCCTCTGGTAATCTGGGAAAGTGACAGAAATATCTAAGGTACTAGATGTGCTGTTGCTACTAGGGAGAAAACAACAATCCTTTGTTCATAGAACAATCGTATTGTTTACTTTACACGTAGTTCGTAAAGCAATAATTTGTTGCTTGCAACTTAATACTGGAGGGGGTTCGGATGATAACCTGAAGGTGGATTATTAGTCATAGATGCAGTTGGATGGCGGTCTATGTATTATGTTGTAATGCCCAATCAAGTCTCAAAGGAGTCAAGATGATTAGTATATGCATGTATTGCTTTCTCGGTGTTTGTCAATTGCCCCGCTGTAATTTGTTCACCCAGCATGTTATGTATCTAAGGAGAGCCACCTCTAGTGAACTATGGATCCCGGTCCTTGTCTTTTACATACAATCTACAATCTTTTACTGCTTTGTGTTTACTTTCTGCAAACTTTTACTTCTTTCCATTCGATACGTTTAATCCTTTGTTTTCTGCAAAACACTGTGAGATTGACAACCTCATCACAAGTTGGGGACAAAGTTCTATGGTTGTGTTGTGCAGGTCTCCACGTTGCTACTAGCACCGGTAGTGCGCCCTGCCAAAGCTCAGCTAGTAACACCTTTGGGGTGTTTCCTTGCTCCTACTGGTTCGATTAAACCTTGGTTTCATAACTGAGGGAAACTTGCTGCTGTGCTCATCATACCTTCCTCTTGGGGTTCCCAACAAGCTCTACATCAACACCGCCATCAAGCACTTTTTGGGTGCCGTGCATTGAGCCATCAAGCATTTTTTTGGCGCTGTTGCCGGGGAAGTTAGGTAAAAGGTATTCACACCGGAGGATTAAAGAAGAAGAACCTCCCACGGCAAACGCCATTTTTCTGGCGCCGTTGCCGGGGAGTCAAGGACATCTTCACAAGGGGAGTCCCTCATAACCAATCTCTTTAATTTGTTGTTTTTGTTTTGCTTAGTTTTCTTTTTTGCTTTGTTTGCTTGTTTTGCTTTTCAAAAAACACAAAAAAATTAGTTTTACTTGTTTGCTTTCTTATTTGAAAACCCAAAAAAATGTCTACTCTTGAAAACACTAATTTGTGTGACTTCACTAGCACCAACAACAATGATTTGATGAGCACACCTATTGCTCCACCTGTGGCTGAAAATACTTTCTTTGAGATAAAACCTGCTTTGCTCAATCTTGTTATGAGAGAACAATTTTCTAGTATTGGTAATGAAGATGCTACTTCCCATCTAAATAACTTTGTTGAACTTTGTGAGATGCAAAAGCATAAGGATATAGATGGTGATATTATTAAGCTAAAATTGTTTCCTTTCTCTTTGAGAGGAAAAGCTAAAGAGTGGTGGAATTCCTTAACTAGGAATAGTATTGATTCTTGGACGAAGTGCAAAGATGCTTTTATTGGAAAATACTATCCTCCTGCTAAGATTATATCTATGAGAAGTGAAATAATGAAGTTTAAACAACTTGATAATGAGCATGTTACTCAAGCTTGGGAAAGAATGAAATCTTTGGTAAATAATTGTCCCACTCATGGACTGACTGCTTGGATGATCATCCAAAGTTTTTATGCAGGATTGAACTATTCTTCAAGGAACCTATTGGATTCTGCTGCTGGAGGTACCTTTATGACCATCACTTTGGGTGCTGCAACAAAACTTTTGGACAATATGATGGTTAATTATTCTGAATGGCATACTGAGAGAGCTCCACAAGGTAAGAAGGTAAATTCTGTTGAGGAAACCTCCTCCTTGGGTGATAAGATTGATATTATTATGTCTATGCTTGTTAATGGGAAAGCCCATATTGATCCAAATAATGTTCCTTTAGCCTCTTTGGTTTCTCAAGAAGAGCAAGTTGATGTGAACTTCATAAGAAATAACAACTTTGGCAACAATGCTTATGGTAATAATGCTTATAGGAACAATTTTGGTAACAACAATTATAAGCCATATCCTCCCAACAATGGTAATGCTTATGGAAATTCTTACAAAAATAATAAGAGTGCTCTCTCTGAACTTGAAGTTATGCTTAAAGAGTTTATTAGTAAACAAACTGCTTTCAATAAAACTATTAAGGAAAAACTCTCTAATGCTGAAAGAAATATAGCATCTTTGGCTGAAGCTCAATCTTCTTTAAATAAAATGGCTGCTAAACCTGAAACTAATGATAATCCCTTTGCATCTACTAATGCTATACAAGTAAGAATTGATGAAAATGTTAGACTATTAGCTGAATTACATGCTAAGTGGGAAAGAGAAGATGAAATTGCTAGAAACATTAGTGTTTCTACTATTACCACCACTAGTGTTGAGGCTAGCAATAGTTCTACTACTTTAGATGATAAATTTGAGTTTGATCTTGATGGTTGCAACATCTCTGAAGTTATTAAGTTCCTACAAAATCTTGCTAAAAGTCCTAATGCTAGTGCTATGAACATGGCCTTTACAAAACACATTACTGATGCTCTCATAAAGATTAAAGAAGAAAATATGAAACATAAAGCTTCTATTCCTATAAAACAAGAAGATGGTTGGGAACCCATCATTAATATGAAAGTGAATGACTTTGATTTCAAAACTTTATGTGATCTTGATAGTAGTGTTTCTATTATGCCTAGAAGGATTTATGATATGCTTGATTTGCCTCCTCTTGAAGATTGTTATTTGAATGTCCCACTTGATGATAATGCTAAAAAGAAACTCATGGGGAGTCTTAATGATGTTCTTATTATGGTTAACGATTCCTATGTCCCCGTTGATTTCTATGTTTTGGATGTTGAATACAATGCTTCTTGTCCTATTACTTTGGGAAGACCTTTTCTTAGAACTGTTGGTGCCATCATTGATATGAAGGAAGGAACCATTAAATATCAACTCCCACTCAAGAAAGGTATAGAACACTTCCATAAAAAGAGAGAAAAGATTTCTTTTACTTCTCCTATGAAAACAAAATTTGGTCTTAATGCTTCTTCATTTGAGAACACTTGATTCTTTCTTTGCTTCTTATGCCTAACTTAAAGGCGTTAAAGAAAAGTACTTGTTGGGAGATAACCCAAGAGTTTTAGATGAGTCTTGGAAGTTATTACTTCAGTAATAACCACTCCTTATCCTTTTTATTTGCTTTTTGTGCCAAGAGTAACCTCTAATGAGAGTGAAGTAATGATTGGGAAAGTTGCTGTCCCGAAACAGATTTTTGTGCTTCACCGTAAAAATTCCTGAGAGAGCTCTGTATGTCGGATTGAGCTGTAATTTTTTGTGCTTCTGCCCCAGGTTGTTATCTAACTTTCGTTAGTTCAACACTTTTTTGATTTGTGCAACAGAAGGTCTTCGAAAAAATTTGTCTTTACCTGCTGGTCTGTTTTGACAGATTTCTGCCATTTTCTGCATTTGCTTCTTGTTGGTTCCTTTTTGAGTTCTTTTGGGGAATTGAGATTTTTGAGGGAAGTGCTACAGTATCTAGTGTTCTATGGAAGTTTATTTGGTGTTAGAAATGAACCTTAAGACTTATTTATCTTAAGTGCACTAATGTTGCTAATGAGATTGTGTGAAGTTTTGTATGAAGGAAAATTTTCAGGTGTATGGAAGGAATTAGTAATGAGATGAAGGATGGACTAAAGCTCAAGCTTGGGGATGTCACGCGTGTCACCCCAAGAAATATCCAATAAGTACAAGCGTCAAACATTGGGGATGCCCAAGGCATCCCCTTCTTCACCAATAAAAATTCCAGGTTTCTTCGAAACGCTTCATTTTTATTGTTTCATGCACAGTTGTGTTTTTCTTGGAGCGTCTTCTTTTTCTTTTTCGTTTTGGTTTTTAGTTTGCTTGGTTTTCTTAGTTTTCTGAATAAGTTGGTTGGACCCCCTCTTTCATACATTGGTTTGCAAATAGTTTGGTTTGGTTTGGAAAAGAGTAGGAAAGTTCATGCTTTTGTGGTAAAAAGAGCTCGTTCTTGACTATGGCTATGCTTTGTCATGCCATGCTTGATATTGTTTTGGCTTTATGCTTAGTATTCTTTGCTATAGCATGACTTGTTATAAACAATTGAGATTGCTTAATGTGCCTTGGATGAATCATGCGTTGTTTTTGCATATTAAAGCATAGTATAGTGGTATTCTCCTTTGATACTTTATTTGGGTTGACCTGGCACATGCTCACACCATGTTATGACTATCTCAAGTCACCATAGCCTTTATGATCCTTTAGTTTTCAACTTGTAGTATCACTTTATGCTTTGATCAATGATGTTTTGTCGCTCTACATGATTATGGCCATTATTGCTCTCTTAGTTTGTCGCTCCCAGTCTTTTGCTAGCCTCCACCACCAAGTATGAGTTCCACTCATGCATCCAACTCCCTAAACCAAGTTATTCCAAAGAGTCCACCATACCTACCTACTAGCTTATGCTATTCCAAGTATAATCATGCTTTTGTTTACCTTCCACGTGTTATGAGAAAACTAGCGATTAAAGCTCTCACGAACTTGATGGCACACTTTACTTTTTGCCTCTAATAAACTTGAACCATTGGGTCCTTCTTTGTTGCGTATATTCTTGCGCTTTATAAGTTGAAATTAGCAGAACCATGTTTCATGGGGAATGCTTTCAACAATGCACTTGTACTTTATACCCCGTTGATATCATGTTCTTTTGCTTACGGATCCCGGCGGTGTGAAATAAAAGTGGAACTTGTAAGATCATGGAATTTGTATGTGTGTTAGAGAAACGCCTGGGCCGCTAGCCTAAGCCATGCCTAATCATGGTGGAAACTTGCAACATCACCATAATGAGCACTCTATGAAGCATCCTCAATAAAAACCTATGCAAATAGCAAATAAAAAGATCGCTGAGATGCTCATTGTCTGCTTGCGTTGTCATTTTGATTATGGGAAAGCTCCCGTATCATGTGCAAGGGGTACCCCGTTGGCGGTTCTTAATGATACACATGTACTTACAATGACAAGAGCTTACTCACGACTGAAGTTGAGTAGCATGAGGATCGGTCTTCGTAAGGGGCATGAGATTTCGGTTTATAACTTGTCAAGCATATCCTCTTAGTTGTGTCACTTTAACCTTAATCACTTCAAGATGCTTATGATAGGGGCAATGAGAGCTGAAAGCTATAAGTACCATAATTTTTGGAAGCTCTTTATGAGACTTGAATCCCTACTTCCTTTTACAAAAGGCTTTTCTTGCACCATTATATTGAGTCTCCACCTTCTATCTTTATGCACCTACTTTGAGAGCATAGTGGCCATTCTTAGTTCTATGTGCATTGTCCCAAGACTAGTTGATTGATGCATAACTTGTTATTGCTTGTTTTTAACTATTGTATCTAGTCACTCTTATGAACTTTGAAGGTGTCCTATGCATTTATATTTGCTACTCTATTGAGGGACAAGCTGAATACTTTTATGCCATGTTTTCTTTATGTGAAACAAACAAACGTCTTGCAAAGCATGTTATTCATGAATCTTTTGTTTGTGCCTTTTCATAATTGTATCATAGTTTCTTTGCTTATTGCTAGAACTTTGTCTTTCATGTTATGATTGAAGTACTATGATTGCAGCTTTGAGTGTTTTGCAAATACTTTGATCAAGTCTTTGATGGTGCATGTCACCTCAAAAATTATTTCTTTTTATCACTTACCTACTCGAGGACGAGTAGGAGTTAAGCTTGGGGATGTTGATACATTGCAAATGTATCTATAATTTTTGATGTTCCATGCTTGGTTTTATCCACTTTCTTGTGTTTTGTTCCAACTTTGGAGTACTTTTCATATGATTTCTTGGACTAACCTATTAACAAGAGCCATAGTGCCAGCTGCCTGTTTTCTGCTGTTTTTGGTTCCAGGAAAGTCAGAAAATGAATATTCTCGGAATTGGACGGGACAAAAGCCAAAGTGCCTATTTTTCAGGAAGGGATCAAGTGCCAGAATACGAGACGGAGAAGGGCCAGGGGCCGGCCACACCACCTGGCCGCGCGGCCAGGCCTGGCCCGCGCCAGGGGGTGGTGTGGTGGCTCCCGACACCCCCTCGGCCTCTCCTTCCGCCTATATATTGCCCTCGGGACAAAAACCCTAAGTACCCGATCAAAAATCCACGAAAGAGTCTGTAGCCGCCGTCATCTCCATCCCTAGATCGAGACGGATCTAAAGCTCTTCCCGGCACCCTGCCGGAGAGGGGAATTCACCCTGGAGGCCTTCTTCATCACCATGCAAGCCTCCGGTGTGATGCGTGAGTAGTTCATCCTTGGACTACGGATCCATGTAGTAGCTAGATGGATGGTTTCTCCTCCTTTGTGCTTTCATGTTTAGATCTTGTGAGCTCCGTTCATGATCAAGATCATCTTTTTGTAATCCGTACATGTTGTGTTTGCAGGGATCCGATGGATATTGAGATGCTATTTCAGATTGATTATTGATTCTATCATGTCTTTGTTATTTGAGATCTTGCATGCTTTCCGTTGTTAGTAGCTATCTTGGCCAAGTAGATGCTAGCAACTCCAAGAGTTAGTATTTATGCTCGATAGTGGGTTCATGCCTCTGGTAATCTGGGGAAGTGATAGAAATCTCTAAGGTACTAGATGTGCTGTTGCTACTAGGGAGAAAACAACAATCCTTTGTTCATAGAACAATCATATTGTTTACTTTACACGCAGTTCGTAAAGCAATAATCTGTTGCTTGCAACTTAATACTAGAGGGGGTTCGGATGATAACCTGAAGGTGGATTATTGGTCATAGATGCAGTTGGATGGCGGTCTATGTATTATGTTGTAATGCCCAATCAAGTTTCAAAGGAGTCAAGATGATTAGTATATGCATGTATTGCTTTCTCGGTGTTTGTCAATTGCCCCGCTGTAATTTGTTCACCCAGCATGTTATCTATCTAAGGAGAGCCACCTCTAGTGATTTATGGATCCCAGTCCTTGTCTTTTACATACAATCTACAATCTTTTACTGCTTTGTGTTTACTTTCTACAAACTTTTACTTCTTTCCATTCGATACGTTTAATCCTTTGTTTTCTGCAAAACACGGTGAGATTGACAACCTCATCGCAAGTTGGGGACAAAGTTCTGTGGTTGTGTTGTGCAGGTCTCCACGTTGCTACTAGCACCGGTAGTGCGCCCTGCCAAAGCTCAGCTAGTAACACCTTTGGGGTGTTTCCTTGCTCCTACTGGTTCGATTAAACCTTGGTTTCATAACTGAGGAAAACTTACTGCTGTGCTCATCATACCTTCCTCTTGGGGTTCCCAACGAGCTCTACATCAACACCGCCATCAAGCACTTTTCTGGGCGCCGTGCATTGAGCGATCAATGAAGCATTCTTATGAATTGAGATTCTACCATGACCTGTTCTCACTCTATTTAGATAGCAATTAATTTTCCTTTGTTCAAGGTTTTATTTTTCAACTTAATTTGTATAGATAATTTTTATTTGTGAATCAAACCGTAAACTTACAGCATATTGACCAAATTATCTTTACATGTTCCATTAATACCAATGGTGTGGAAGACTCCTATTGCTATCATCAAGTGCAAGTAAAATCATACTCAAGCCATTCATATATCAATAAAGCAAACACAAACTCAATATTGCTCCATATATAATAATAAACTCGGAATTTCATAAAAGGGATCGACTATTCCTGAAGGGAATTCTAATGATGCAAACTTTATTTCTAGTTTGAACTAATGCAAGAATAATAAAAACTTATAAGATAGGTTACAAGGTCTTAAAGATCTCCCCAAGCTTGGAATCAAGCCATGCAGGATCAAGTAATCCCTTGAAATTATTTGATACCGTGATTGTTGTAGATCACTGGGGCGCCATGGTACGTGGTATCTTCTCCTCACGGGCCAGCCTGAGGCGGAGAGATTGATTGACAACTTCTAATTCCTTAACACGCAGATTGTAGAAAAGATTATTCCTCTCCAGCACTTTCATTTGTTCCGTAATGAACTCATTATTATCTTGGAGTGTTTGAAGCAACTTAAGACTCATGGAAAAACCCGCTTCGATTCTCCGCTTGATATCTTCATCAAGTTTATCAAGATAAAGTCGCAGTAATCGAAGGTGTTTGGGTGTCCCTGGCTTCTCCTTGTCCAATTCCTCAATCTTCAGTTCTAGGGCCTTCAAGTCCCTCTTCCGACACCCATGGTGTGCATCGAGGAACTCTATAGGGATGGTCTCGATCTCCTTGCCTTGGTTTCTGTTGCTCCCGATCTCCATGGGAGCCCTTCTTCTTGACTTCTATCCCTTGGTTGAGAGCCCTCTCGTGAAATAAGAGGCAGATTGGTTTCTGTAGATTGCAATTAGAGAGATAGACAATGATAGTATATAAGAGGGGCCAGACGCGGTAAAACTCATGAGAAACACCAAATTATCGTCCAAGAAAATAATCCAAATGGAACAGAAAAAGAAATCATGGATTTGGAAGTAACCAGCCGCGTAACGACCCACTATACGGGAACGGCCCGTATAGGTCCGGCCGTATAGTTGGTTCCGGGCATATATTTCCAAATATCTCGAGACCAGGTCGATTAAATCTCGACTCGAAACTGATAATAACATTTTTTTAGATATCAAAAAGAAAGATTGAACGAAAAAGTATCTCAGAGTTTAACGACCAACTATACAGCCGAAATTTTTGTTCCGGTCGTATAGTTGCGACCGTATAGTTTCAAACACCGAAAATCAAAAGTGCCTGAGAGTTTAACGACCAACTATACGGCCAGAATTTTTGCTCCGGTCGTATAGTTGCGACCGTATAGATACAGACACCAAAAATCAAAACTATCTGAGAGTTCAACAACCAACTATACGACCGGAATTCTTGCTCCGGTCATATAGTTGCGATCGTATAGGCTAAGATATCGAAAATAATTTCACGAAGATGATACATACAGTTTAACGACCAACTATACGGCAGGAGCTCTCGCACCGGTCGTATAACTCCACCCGTATAGTTGGTAAAACCCCTCTACAACTTCAGAAAAACACAAGGAATTCGAAAATAGAAATTTCAAGAGTAAAAATTATGAAAATAAATCACTTATTTGGGTAAGAACACTTACCTTGCACTTACCACTTGCTTAATCGGGGATAAAAAGTTCCTCCCACAACAAGGACTCCTTCTCTCTTGGAGGAATTGACTTTAGTTCATCAAATAATTCTTGTAAACTAAAATCACCAGGACTAAAGTTCCTGTCAATAATATTAGTATCCTCCTGGGAAAGCATGGACACTGCATCTAACATCTTTATTTCTTGCCTCTGCATAATCTACAACTCAAATTCTTGAAGTGAAAAAATCCAACAGATCAGTCTTGGCTTATGTTCTTTCCTCTCAAGGAGTTCTTTTAAGCCATCACGATCCGTATGAACTCTCACCTTTGCATCAACTATATAAGAACGAAATTTATGACAAGAGAAAATATAGCAAACAATTCCTTTTCTTCCTTAGGGTAATTCTTTTGGGCACCATTGAGAGTTCTACTAGCATGATGTATAATATTAAATCTACAACCAATATGTTGTCCAAGAGTTACTCCTAGAACATCATCGCTAGCTTCACATATTAAGTCAAAGGTTGTATCCCAGATAGGTGGTTTAATGATTGGGGCACGAGTTAAAGAATTTTTTACTTTATCAAAGGCTTCAAGACACTTATCATCAAAATTAAATCTCATTCCCTTTTGCAAGAGGTTAGTCAAAGGTTTAGATATCCGAGAGAAATTTCTAGTGAACCTTCTGTAAAAACCCACATGACCAAGAAAACTTCTTATACCTTTATTATCCCTAGGTGGTGGCATTCTCTCTATTGCTTCAAGCTTAGCTCTATCCACTTCAATTCCCTTACCTAATACTTTGTGTCCGAGTACTATACCTTCTTTAACCATAAAGTGGCACTTCTCCCAGTTTAGAAAAAGATTAGTTTCTTCACAATGAAGCAATTCTTGAGATTATCCAAGCAACTAGTAAATGAAGTTACATAGACAGAAAAGTCATCCATAAATACTTCCATTATAAGTTCTATGAAATCAGCAAAAATAGCAGTCATACATCGTTGAAAAGTAGCTGGAGCATTACATAGACCAAAAGTCATACGTCGGTAAGCATGTAAACTATAAGGACTTATGAAAGTTGTTTTAAGTTGGTCATCCGGATGAACAACTATTTGAGAGAAACCAGAATATCCATCCAAGTAATAAAAATGAGTGTGGTTTGCTAACCTTTCTACAGTTTGATCTATGAATGGTAATAGATAATGATCTTTTCTAGTTTCTTTATTTAATTTCCTGAAATCTATGCACATCCTGTGCGCAACAACAGTTCTAGTAGGTATTAGTTCATTGTTTTTATTAGGAACAATAGTAAAACCGCCCTTCTTAAGAACACAATGAACAAGACTTACCCAATCACTCTCTTTAACAGGATAAATTATAACTGCATCCAGTAAGCGTACAATTTCTTTTCTTACCACTTCTTTCATTTTTCAGGCTTCAATCTTCAATTAAATTCCGCAACTAGTTTAGCACCTTCTTCCATGAATATTCGATGGATGGCTATCATGGGACTAATGCCCTTCAGGTCATCCATTGAGTACCCAAAGGCTTGGCGATGCTCCTTAAGTATCCTCATGAGTTCTTGTTCTTCTTCTCCTGAAAGTTTAGCACTAATATTAACAGGAAATTTATTGGTATCATCTAAAAACCTATATTTTAGATTATCTGGTAGAGTCTTCAACTCTGGGGGTGGTAATTCCGCATCCCCTCTCTTTTCTGGCTCTTCAAAAGCCTCATCAATTGGAGGTCCCAAAATAGGAAGTGAATCAAATTCATCTTCTAGTTCTTCTAAGGACTTGTCCTCCATAACTATTTCTTCATAATTTGGATCTTCATTTATTTCTTCTTCTTGATTACCAAAGAAAAGAGCTGCCATTTTCTCAATGCTTCTCTCTTCCTCTTCTTCTTGTACTTGTGGAGGCCTGTCTTTAAATTTTAAAAAATGGAATTTGTTTTCCGTTCCCCAAGCTTAAGAGTCACAATCTCCTTCTTGAAATTAACATAGGCACCTATATCACCCAAAAAGGTTCTTCCAAATATAATAGGGCAAAAAGTGTCAGCTGGCATATCAACAACTACAAGATCGATAGGGAAGTTTTTGTTGCCAATTGTGACAGTTGCATTGTTAACTACTCCCACTGGAATTCTAAGATTTTTATTGGCTAACATATTATTATATTAGTATTCTCAATCGTAGCCGGTTCTATTTCTTCTTTTATTTCTAGGTAGAAATCATAAGATATAACATTAACTTCTGTGCCAAGATCACGTAAACCGTAATGAGAGGTTTCTTTAAATATGCAGGGAAGAATAGGCTTACCCACATCTTTTACCTTTGTTTTACCTTCAACCAATATGGAAGTCTCTACATCAAGTTCAACTATGTTACAGTGTGATTACATATCCATAATTGCTTCCTTGGTTACCTCTTCATCTTTGTTTTCCTTTAGATGTTCCTTGAGTTCTGGCACGCTTTCCTCTTCCCTCTTTTCCTGTACAGTTTTGACCTGTTCATATTCAAAAATATGCTTTTTTGTAGTGCTAGGGTGTTGGGTCCGTAGCATAGAAAACAAAAAATTTCCTACGATGAGAACTATACGCAAAGATCTATCTACTAGATACAGAGCAACGGGTGGACATACATCCATGGAGAACTTACCCTCGAAGACAATGAGTTTTGTTAACGAGTAGGAACTCGTGGTTGATGTAGTCGTACGCTTGCCGATCTCAAGATCGTGTGGAAGTCCGAGCGCCGCAAATCAGCAGCGCATCCATCCTCGCACACACGTCCAAGCTACCGGACAACCTCCATCTCCTCGCTCCAGCGAATCAGCAGAAGCAGCAACTCCTTCCAGACGCAAGGCCACCGGGAACATGTATCTCGCAAATCCGAGACCATGGGGGAATATCTAGAGGGGAAGAGATATCCTTCACGAGGAGGTGTGGCTTGTGAGAGGGGAGAGGGGGGCTTTATATAGGAGGGAGGGAGACCCATCCCCTCCCATAGCCGGCGCATGAGGGGGGGAATCCTCCCCTCCTTCATTCATGTGGTGAACCTCCACTCACATAAACATGGCCTCCACCCAAAATCCCACTCACATGTATTTATTTTCCACCAAATTAAATGCAACTCTCAATTAATAAAACTCTTTTATTTATTTTATTCAGAATTTTGTTAATTACTTTCATTAACAAACATTCACATAAAACCCCTTGCAACATTTCAATATCACATGCAGAACCACTTTCTGCAATTTCACCCGAAACAATTCCTGTTTCTATCGAAACATTTCCTGTGCTTTGCAAACCTTTTGTCTAGAACATATGTGCTCCTAAATGGTGTCCGGCAACCCTTAAGTGTGTCACCCTACGGTTCGCGAATAATGTAGACATGATTGAGACTCCTCTCAGATCAATAATCAGAAGCAGGACCTGGAGATCCATACTGACTCCTGCACATTCAACAATGACTTCTGTGATCGTGAGAACCTTTAACGCTAGAAATTTAATCCCTTTGTCTCATGATATAATACATGTCCGAGATTCAATCATCGGTATCCAAATACCTAGTTTGATCTCGTTACCGACATGCACTCTTTTCTTGTTCCCGTGATATAACATTCTAGTGATCACATCACTTGCTTGCAAGCTATCTTAATGTGATATCACCGAGAGGGCCCAGAGTATATCTATCCGTCACCGGGATTGAAAAATTCCACTCTTGATCCATGAGCCTCAACATAACACCTTCATAGCACTGAACCCACCTTTATAGTCACCCTGTTACGGTGTGACGTTTGATGTTATTAAGATACTCTTCCGGTGTTAGCAATTAACATGATCTCATGGTCTAAGGACTAAGACTACTTCGTATGATGTTATAGAAATATAAACATAATGACTTGATCGTAATGCTATACTTCGGATGAATGTTCATAACATCATTTCACAAATGCTGTGACCTTGTTATTAACAACATCCAATGTCCATGATCAGGAAACCTTGATCATCTTGTTAATCAACAAGCTAGTCTATAAGAGAGGCATAACTAGGAACCCTTTTTGTTTATTAAACACACATGTATTGACGTTTCCTATCAATACAATTTTAGCATGCAAAATAAACATCTATCATATACAAGGAATACATAATAACAACTTTATTATTGCCTCTCAAGGCATATTTCCTTCAGTCTCCCACTTGCACTAAAGACAATAATCTAGTTTACATAGTGATAAATCTAACACCCATGGAGTTCTGGTGTTGATCATGTTTTGCCGTAGGGAGAACTTTAGTCAACGGATCTGCTACATTCAGGTCCGTGTGCACTTTACAAATCTTTATGTCTCCATCCTTGACATGCTCGCGGATGGAGTGAAACCGGCGCTTAATATGCTTGGAATTCCTCTGAGACCTTGGTTCCTTGGCGTTGGCTATGGCTCCATTGTTTTCACAATAGATCACCATTGGGTCCAACACACTAGGAACCACACCTAGTTACATTATGAACTCCTTCAGCCAAACCGCTTCCTGCGTCACTTCTAAAGCAGCAACATATTCCGCCTCCGTCGTTGATCCATCCACCACAGGTTGTTTGGAACTCCTCCAACTAACTGCTGCTCCATTCAAGAGAAATACGTATCCAGATTGAGACTTAGAGTCATCCGGATCAGTGTCAAAGCTAGCATCGACATAACACTTAGCGACTAGCTCTTCTTCACCTCCGTATACAAGAAACATATCCCTAGTTCTTCTCAAGTACTTAAGGATATTCTTGACCGCTATCCAGTGTTCCGAACCTAGATCAGATTGGTACCTACTAGTCAAACTAATAGCATGTGCCACATCCGGTCTTGTACATAGCATGGCGTACATTATAGAGCCTATGGATGAGGCATAGGGGATCTTATCCATTATCTCTCTTTCTTCCGCCGTAGCTGGACTTTGAGTCTTACTCAATGTCTTGCCTTGCAACATAGGTAAGAACCCCTTCTTACTTCCGTCCATATTAAACTTCTTTAATATCTTATCAAGGTATGTACTCTGCGATAGCCCAATTAGGCGTCTTGATCTATATCTATAGATTTTAATGCCCAATATATATGAAGCTTCACCAAGGTCCTTCATCGAAAATTTGCTGTTTAGGTAACTTTTAACACTGTTTAAAAGATCTATATCATTTCCAATCAATAATATATCATCCACATATAATATTAGAAATGCCACATTGACCCCACTCACTTTCTTGTAAATACAAGCCTATCCATAAGTTTGGACAAATCCAAACTCTTTGATCACCTCATCAAAGTGGAGATTCCAACTCCGGGATGCTTGCTTCAGTCCATAGATGGATCGCTGAAGCTTGCATACCTTATCAACATCCTTAGGATCGACAAAACCCTTAGGTTGTATCATATACAACTCTTCTTCAATATTACCATTGAGGAACACAATTTTGACATCCATCTGCCATATTTCATAATCGAAATATGCAGCAATTGCTAACATAATCCTAGCCGACTTAAATATCGCTACGGGAGAGAATGTCTCATCGTAGTTAACTCCTTGAATTTTTCGAAACCCCTTTACGACAAGTCGAGCCTTATAGATGGTCACATTGCCATCAGCATCAGTTTTTATTTTCAAAATCCATTTATTCTCAACGGCCTTTTGATCGTGAGGTAAGTCCACCAAGGTCCAAACCTGGTTTTCGTACATGGATTCCATCTCGGATTTCATGGCTTCTAGCCATTTGTTGCAATCAGGGCTCATCATCGCTTCTTCATACGTCGCAGGATCATCTATTTCATCAATCATGAAATTCATAACAGGATTGCCGTACAGTTCAGGAGCTGCACGTGTCCTGCTTGACCTGCGAGGTTCGGTAGTGTCCTCTTTTGGAGTTTCATGATCAATATCATTAGCTCTCTCCTCATTAGGTGAAGTCAACTCCGAAACAACTTTCGGTGCTGTGCTACTCGCCATTTCATGAAGAGAAGGTTCAATAACCTCTTCGAGTTCTACCTTTCGACTACTCACACCTTTCACGAGAAACTCCTTCTCAACAAAGGATCCATTCTTGGCAACAAAAACCTTGCCCTCGGATCTGTGATAGAAGTTATACCCAATCGTTTCCTTAGGGTATCCTATGAAGACGCATTTTTCTGCTTTGAGTTCGAGTTTATCCGGTTGAAGTTTCTTCACATAAACATCGCATCCCCAAACTTTAAGAAATGACAACTTAGGTTTGTTTCCAAACCATTATTCATATGGTGTCTTTTCAACGGATTTAGATGGTGCCCTATTTAAAGTGAATACAACGGTTTCCAGTGCATAACCCCAAAATGACAGTGTCAAGTCAGTCAGAGACATCATAGATCGAACCATATCCAATAAAGTACGATTACGACGTTCTGACACACCATTACGTTGTGGTGTTCCGGAAAGCGTAAGTTGTGAAACTATTCCACAGTCTTTCATATGTGTGCTAAACTCGTAACTAAGATACTCTCCTCCACGGTCGGACCGCAGAAATTTGATCTTTCTGTTATGATGATTTTCAACTTCATTCTGAAATTCCTTGAACTTTTCAAAGGTTTTAGACTTATGTTTCATTAAATAGATATACCCGTATCTACTCAAATCATCCGTGAAAGTAACAAAATAACGATATCCACCTCACGCCGACACACTCATTGGTCCACACACATCAGTATGTATGATTTCCAATAAATCTGTCGCCCATTCCATTGAACCGGAAAATAACGTTCTAGTCATTTTGCCCATAAGGCATGGCTCACATGTATTAAATGATTCAAAACCAAGTGATTCCAAAAGTCCATCAGAATGGAGTTTCTTCATGCGTTTAAGGCCAATATGACCTAGACGGCAGTGCCACATATATGCAGATATATCATTATCAAGCTTAATCCTTTTAGCATCAACATTATGAATATGTGTAATACTACTATCGAGATCCAACAGAAATAAACCATTCAACACAGGTGCTTGGCCATAAAAGATATTATTCATATAAATCGAACAACCATTGTTTTCAGACTTAAACAAATAACCACTTTGCATCAAACACGATCCGGATACAATGTTCATGCTCAGTGCAGGCACCAAATAACAATTATTAGGTTTATAACTAATCCCGATGGCATATGGAGAGACAGCGTTCCGACGGCGATCACATCAACTCTTGATCCATTGCCGACCCGCATCGTGACCTCATCCCTTGCTAGTTGTCGCTTGTTCCGCAACCCCTAAACCGAGTTACATATATTAGCAACCGATCCCGTATCAAATACCCAGGTGCTACTACGAGTACTAGTCAAGTACACATCAATAACATGTATATCACATATACCTTTGTTTGCCTTACCGGCCTTCTTGTCCGCCAAATACTTGGGGCAGTTGCGCTTCCAATGGCCAGGTGCTTGCAATAGTAGCACTCAGTATCAGACTTAGGGCCAGCTCAGGGTTTCTTTTCAGGGGCAGCAACAGATTTGCCGCCCTTCTTTCCCTTATGCTTACCTTTCTTGTCCTTCTTGAAACCGGTGGTTTTATTGATCATCAACACTTGATGTTCTTTCCTAATCTCCACTTCTGCAGTCTTAAGCATTGACAGAAGCTCGGGAAGAGACTTCTTCATTCCCTGCATATTATAGTTCATCATGAAGCTCTTGTAGCTAGGTGGCAGAGATTGGAGAGCATGATGTATGCCTAAGTCAATGGGAATCGTTATTCCCAAGGACACAAGCTTATCGGCGTACCCAGACATTTTGAGTACATGCTCACTAACGGAGATGTTCTCCTCCATCATGCAGCTATAGAACTTTTCAGAAGCATTATAACTCTCTACGGTAGGATGCGTATCGAAAATCATTTTCAATTCTCCCATGGTATCAAAGGCATTGCCATTTTCGAAATTCTTTCAAAGTTCTGGCTCTAGCCCATACAGTATGCCGCAATGAACTAAGTTGTGGTCCTCCTGACGAGTTATATAGACATTATTTTCCTCGTCAGGGGCATCAGGAGCTGGTGGGGGGCCTAGTGGCGCCTCTAGCACATATTGCTTTTGTGCAGCAGTGAGGAGAATCCTCAAATTCTTAGCCCAGTTGGTGAAGTTGCTACCATTCGCAACAAGCTTCTCTTTCTCCATGAACACATTGAAATTAAAAGCAGGTGGTGCCATCTACAACAGAATTTGTAAAGTATATTTAGACTAAGTTTATGATAGATTGAGTTCAACTAATCCAAATTACTAATGAACTCCCACTCAAAAACGACATCCCTCGTGTCCTTTTGGTGATTACATGAACCAAATCCACTACACCAAGTCCGATCATCACGTGAGTCGGTGTAGCTTCAAAGGCGAGCATCTATATGGGCATCATATCAACTATATGACTCATGCTTAACCTTTCGGTCCGTGTTCTGAGGACATGTCTGTACATGCTAGGCTCGCCAAGTAAGAACCTTAGTATTCGCGTGTGTAAAACTGTCTTACACCCGTTGTATGAAAGCGTAGAGTCGAGAACACCCGATCATCACGTGATGCCTCAAAACACGATCCACAAAACGGTGCATACTTAAGGAAGAACACATTTTATCTTGATATCTAAATGAGGGATCATCTTATAATGCTACCAAAAGCGCCAAACTAGCAATATAAGATGCTAACATCTAATGTGTGAAGTGAGATGATATGGTCCATGCATTTGATCTCTATCACTTGCATCATGGTATGATCTCTATCATTCCTTTCTGTGTAAGGCCAACGTCTATGGAACTTACACGTTAAGTGAGTTGTAAAAGTATCTATCATACATCTACTTACAACAATACCATATCAAGACACTAGCCCAACAACGATCTAAACTAGACGCCTCTAATTTATCAATTGCAAGTTTTTACGTGGCTTAGGGCTTTCGGAGATAGAACCGGTCTTACCTACGAACATGAACCAAAACAAGGATAACCAAGTTATTAGCAACTCGTTGTAAATCAGATATTGACTATAGTAGGAGAGACAGACACCCGCTAGCCACTTATGCAAAACTAGTTGCATGTCAGTCGTGGAACCGGTCTCATGTACGATGACATGTAAGGTTGGTCCGGGCCACTTCATCCCACTATGCCACCAATATACAAAGTACATAGAAGATGCAATAACATGATTATCATCACCCACATATAAACATATGTGTACTACCCGTGCAAAGCACATACGCATAGATCAGGCCCTGATACCACTATTGGGTCCGCAGCATAGAAAACAAAAAATTTCCTACGATGAGAACTATACGCCAAGATCTATCTACTAGATACAGAGCAACGGGTGGACATACATCCATGGAGAACTTACCCTCGAAGACAATGAGTTTTGTTAACGAGTAGGAACTCGTGGTTGATGTAGTCGTACGCTTGTTGATCTCAAGATCGTGTGGAAGTCCGAGCGCCGCAAATCAGCAGCGCATCCGTCCTCGCCCACACGTCCAAGCTACCGGACAACCTCCACCTCCTCGCTCCAGTGAATCAGCGGAAGCAGCAACTCCTTCCATACGCAAGGCCACCGGGAACATGTATCTCGCTAATCCGAGACCATGGGGGAATATCTAGAGGGGGGAGAGATCCTTCACGAGGAGGTGTGGTTTGTGAGAGGGGAGAGGGGGGGCTTTATATAGGAGGGAGGGAGACCCCTCCCCTACCATAGCCGGCGCATGAGGGGGGGGACTCCTCCCCTCCTTCATTCATGTGGTGAACCTCCACTCACATAAACATGGCCTCCACCCAAAATCCCACTCACATGTATTTAATTTCCACCAAATTAAATGCAACTCTCAATTAATAAAACTCTTTTATTTATTTTATTCTGAATTTTGTTAATTACTTTAATTAAAAAACATTCACATAAAATCCCTTGCAACATTTCAATATCACATGCAGAACCACTTTCTGCAATTTCACCCGAAACAATTCCAGTTTCTATCGAAACAATTCTGGTTTCTATCGAAACAATTCCTATTTCTATCAAAACATTTCCTGCGCTTTGCAAACCTTTTGTCTAGAACATATGTGCTCCTAAATGGTGTCCGGAAACCCTTAAGTGTGTCACCCTACGGTTCACGAATAATGCATACATGATTGAGACTCCTCTCAGATCAATAATCAGAAGCAGGACCTAGAGATCCATACTGACTCCTGCACATTCAACGATGACTTCTATGATCATGAGAACCTTTAACGCTAGCAATTTAATCCCTTTGTGTCATGATATAATACATGTCCGAGATTCAATCATCGGTATCCAAATACCTAGTTTGATCTCGTTACTGACAAGCACTCTTTTCTCGTTCATGTGATATAACATTCTAGTGATCACATCACTTGCTTGCAAGCTATCTTAATGTGATATCACCGAGTGGGCCCAGAGTATATCTATCCGTCATCGGGATTGACAAATTCCACTCTTGATCCATGAGCCTCAACATAACACCTTCATAGCACTGAACCCACCTTTATAGTCACCCTGTTACGGTGTGACGTTTGATGTTATCAAGATACTCTTCCGGTGTTAGCAATTAACATGATCTCATGGTCTAAGGACTAAGACTACTTCGTATGATGTTATAGCAATATAAACATAATGACTTGATCTTAATGCTATACTTCGGATGAATGTTCATCACATCATTTCACAAATGATGTGACCTTGTTATTAACAACATCTAATGTCCATGATCAGGAAACCTTAATTATCTTGTTAATCAACAAGCTAGTCTATAAGAGAGGCATAACTAGGAACCCTTTTTGTTTATTAAACACACATGTATTGACGTTTCCTATCAATACAACTATAGCATGCAAAATAAACATCTATCATATACAAGGAATACATAATAACAACTTTATTATTGCCTCTCGGGGCATATTTCCTTCATAGGGAAAGGCACTTCATATATTGGCTCTACGGAGACAAGTGTTCCTTTATCTTCTCTTCTCTTTTCTGGTTTAGGTGGTGGATCATACTTGACTGGACCTTCCTTTGGAGCTCAAATATGTTCTGTAAAATCTTTAACAACTTGCAACACAAGATCTGAATCCAGATAAGGTTCTTTAGACAATTCTTTCACATGGCCTTTTTTATTATAATCATGAATACAATCATGCTCTATTTCTACGCCTCCTTCACTTCCTAGACCAAAATTCTATGAGACTCTATGATCATGAATTCTATTAAGTAAAGCCCAAGATTTAGGTATATGAAGATTCATAAAGGCTCCTTCTGCGAAAGAGTCTAGTTCAATTTTATTAGGTTCAATTAAACCGCCATAAAAGATATGTAGTAAATACCATTCAGGCAAATCATGATGAGGACATAGTCGTAGTAAATATTAAAATCTAATATAAGCTCTTACTAGTCCTTCATTAGAACTATTCTTCCAAGTCATTATAAGATGCCTGATTCCAAAAGATTTTGATACTGGATAATATTTTGGTAGAAATTAACAAGCTAAATTATCCCAAGTAGTAGTGGCTTCAGGGGGTAGAGACATATACCATGAGAGAGATGTACTTGTCAAAGTTTGAATAAAAGTTTAACCCTTACCTCATCGGCAGTATATCCCGTCAATACAAAAGTGCCTACATATATCTTTAAAACATGCAATATGCTCATATGGATCAGGATCTTCTTCATCTCCAGTAAATTGCTTCTGATGTAGAATACTAAGTAGTAGAGGATTTATTTCAAACCCCCTTGTCTTCTCATTGGAGTTGTCTCTTTTATAAATATCATAGGGCTTCCCAAAGTGGTTGAGTGAGTTAGCACTAGTCATATGCTCAAACTCCATCATGTTGGTGGAAACCTATAACTCAAAACAAAATTTAGCAAGAAAAAAATAAATAAGCAAAAACTAAAATACCTACAGCGCTTAGCTCCCCGGCAACGGCGCCAGAAAATAGCTTGATGACTGCAAGTGCACAGATCGTTTGTAGCTAGTTTCGAAATAAAGATATCGATCACACAGGGAGCAGGAGTCTGAAGTCTAATAATTCTTAAAATAAATATTACGAAATAAATGCTAGATAAAGTTCTAAGTAACAAGATAAAATGCAAGTAATGTGTAAAATTGGGTTTTTGGGTTTTGGGTATAAGAGCAATAATAAAGTAAAGCAAAATAACTTAATACAAAAAGTAAGTATCGCGTATGTAAATAAAGATTGGAACGGCAATAGGGAAAAGGCGTTCTCAGAGAGTAGCGGATACACCACTAGTGTTGTAAAGATCTAAGATAAAGATTATCATCATGAACATTCTCAACTATGTATGTGTGGGAGGAACTATGTATGTGGATGAATAGGCAACAACCACTGCTCACATCATCCTCATAACCACAACAGTCAGCAATTGATATTAATCGAATTACTGCATTATTAAGGGACATAATCCCGTAAAACATATCCCATGGCATGGATAGTGTTCCGTGAGTGTCCTCGATTTCCCAACTTGACACGTAAGGATTGCTAATAGCTTTATAGTCACTATAAGTGCTAGCACACGTCCGTCTACAAACAAGTAGTTCCGTTCATGAGGTCCCCACGAGAGGCAAATATTGAGAGGTCGACTTCTCTCAACATCAAGATGTAGAGAATCTAATACATGGTCACAGCAATGAATATCGTAATAGACTTTATCTTATTTCAGTCTCATACTAGGGTTTCTCCATCTCCCCAAAAACTAATGATATATTCCGACATGGAGGCAATCAACATCATGGCAATGATAATGGAAAAAATCACAGATGAATAGTACTTGTATAAATCCATAATGAGTATAGGAATTACAACAAGATCTAGACAAGATGTAGATGGGATGGATGGAGATGGTGGTGATGCAGCGATGGATGATGAAGATCGATGCCTTAGCCTCCTGGATCTGCACAGGGTGAGGATGGATCCCTGGCGGATGAGTTCCCCCTCCAGATGCCTTCTGGAGGTGAAGCTTCTGAGATTTCTGGGTGTTCTGTATGTCGTCCCCTCGAACCAATTGCATGGGATGAAACTATTTGACGAGGCGGAGGCGGCACCAACTATACGGATGGAGCTATGCGGGAGGAAGAAATTCTCCCGCCGTATAGTTGGTCGTTATGCTCTCTGCCTCCTTTGTTCTCTTCTGGTTTTATTAATATTTCCCAAATAAGCGATTTACGTTGTTTTTACTCTTTTTCTCCACAATACAATTGCTTCAATAATTGTATCCATTGGATCCATTATCTGTCCTGATCCTGGTGAAAACAGACATAAAATGTACGCGCGAACACCGTAAAATACCAAAATCCTACATCTATAATGCAAAATAATAATGTAAAACATGATGCAAATATGCACTCATCAACCATCTTAACAAGGTCAACTATGGAAGCAGAACTCATAACATTAGACACACCCACTGTTGAAGAAGAGTGGCTTCGTGAGCTTTTGATGGACTTACCTAACTAATACCCGCCATCTCGATGAACTATGACAATCAAACTGTGATCGTCAAAATAAACAGTTCTAAGGATAATATGAAGTCATCAATGCATGTGAAGAGGAGATTGAAATCTATTAGGAAACTGAGATACTCCGGAGTTAGTGTTGGATTATATCCAAACATCTAAGAACTTGGCAGATCCCTTCACAAAGGGTTTATCACGTAATGTGATAGATAATGCATCGAGGGAGATGGGTTTGAGACCCACATAATGAGTTGTTCATAGTGGCAACCCACTCTATGTTATCAGAGATCCCGTGAATTAGAGCCGGGAGACAAGCTGCTGATCAGCTGAGAGGAGAGTATGCCCATATTATATTTACATCTCCATAAAGATGCAATACTCTCTTACTCTACATAGTAGGTTGATATTTATCTTAATGTATTCCAAGTGGCTTTTCTAAGCAGAGAAGTTGTCTTGTGAAACATCTATTGAGGAACACACTTATATGAGTCTAACTATCAAACGTCCTAGTTCGTGAGAGTTGGATGCTCTCTAATAAACTCATGAAAGGCCTTGGAGTATGACGCATAAGCTCCAAACCACGAGAAAGCCCTACGACAGCCCTTTACTGGTCTAAATTTTGTGTGAAACTAGTGTGCAAAAAACTTGTAGTTCAAGGCATAGTCCACTATTCAAGTTGCTAGCTAGTGTAGCATGAAGTTTAACATGGAAGTTCAACTTAACAGTCTCCACTACACACCGGTATATAAAACAATATTCTGGAATGAAAGTGATGTGATGTGCCAATGAGACTTTATGGGGGGTTGTTGGAATTTGATGAGTTTTGGGTTGTTGGCCCATTAGACAAATTCTGAAATTCTCTTTGCCCATTTGTGCATGGCAGCATATGACTGTGCTAGTGGTGCCAAAATTTAGTCCCACATTGCTAGTTGAATGAGAGTTACACCTCCTTATATACTAGGTTGTTCCACCACTCACTAATGTGTGAGAAGAACATCAGCTCTCGCGCACTACTCCTCCGACGCTGCCCGCCTCGGCTCGCCACGCCTCACCTCGCCTCGCCTTGTCACGATGTCGTGGGTTGCGAGAATCTCGTCGAGTCGAGCTTTATTTTTGCTGGTTGGGAAAATTAATCGTGGATTAATTATGAGTCATTAACGGACGCGCTAATGAGTCAGCCGTTTCCAGACTTTCTGAAACGTGGGCTGTTACCGACTCGGACGTGGTCTGAGTTCCACGATCTCCCCTGACCTGCACTATATAAGTGTTTGTGCTATACCTAATCGGCAACTGCCTATTACACGCATCTCCTTCCAGTCTATTGCGCTGCCCCCTTCGTCTTCCCCATCCCGGCTTGCGGCGTGCACCACAGATCGAGACAGTAGGCCTCCGGAAACTCGCCTTTTGTGAACCTGTACGGGTGAGGGGCGATCAGGTTTTTGGGGAGCGCTTCCATGCGACTACTGACGACATCAGGGACGACTCCTTTCCTGACGAGGACTTCTTCCCGGACATCAGCAGACTCTACATCGATGGCATGGCTAACAACGCTGCTTCCACTACTATACCGTACGTAGTCCTGAACTTTCTCTTCCAGATTCTGCTAGAGTTCTTTGTTCTAGCGATTGGTGTAGATGCGATAGGTTCATATTATTTAGATGTAATCTGTTCATCTACTTTGTTAATCTCCATGATAAGTTTTGGTGTTATTTGTATGATTATGCTTTATCAGTTTATTATTTGGATTAAATCAAATGGATTATTGCTTATATTTTTAACATATCTTCTTCAATATCATGATATAAGAAATAGATTATCCTAATCATTCATAATTATTCCATGCTAATGGTGAATCCTACACTCCTTGAGAACCCCTTAACAATATCACACAACACTTCATAGATACTCTCTTGCTTTACTTTACTTTATTTATTTATTTTGCTCTTAGTTACTCACTCGTTCATTGCCATTCGAGTAACCTATAGAGTAGACTATTTCCAAATACCGTTTTGGGTGCAAACGTGGCCACACTAACAACGTGGCTACGGGGTTGTGTTGTTGTCATTTGCAAAGGTGCTTTGGGATTGGTCTTTTTAATAAATAGTTGTTGCTACGAGTACTACAATAATCCTGTTGTTGGATGCAGGAACCGAGTCATCAGAGGGTCCCAATAGGCAGTGCCCCATGACCCGGCCGGAACAGCTCCCATAGCAGGGGCACCCTCTACCACTTCACCTCGCCGCCCTCAGGGGATGGCACGGATGCTAACACGACGTGGGGCTTGTCGTTGGCTTGCTTCCCCGACCACACGATCCATAACTTTGCATAAATGGAGAAGAGCGGCATGAATGTATGCTTTCCTTGGTAGAGCTCCAGGACGACACCAATGACGCGGGCACGTCAAGTGGCGCGCATGGTGCTGTGCGGCTCTAGCGCGGGTGCGATCTTGGAGACAGCGTCTTTGTCAGCACGGTGGCCTTGGCTGCCGCGGGCTAGAGCGTCGGGATACCGGACTAGAAGGCGTCGTATAGAAAGACATAGAGAGAATCATGCCCTGTGCCCGATCCCGGGTCGTGTAGGCAACCCACAATGGCGATACACCATCATCATGGAGGAGCGCGACCGCGGGTAGTCGGCCGTTGCGAGGGACTTCGACCGCCTCAAACCTGTCCCTTGAGCAGCTGGTGTCTGCATCCATCGAGTATGGAGCCCGGACTGTCTGCCAGCTCCCCTATGAGATCTCTCTAGGCTCACTGCCACTGGGTCTTGAATGCATCTCCAAGTTGTCATTGATTTCCAGTGAACCAAACTCTAGAACTGAAGGGGAGCGCTTTTCTGCCTCTTTTGAGAAAAGCACGATAGTGGGCAAGCGGCTAGCCGCTAGACACGGAAGGTCCCCACGGGCAATTAGTGGTGTTCTATTTAATTAAAAGGGGCACAAACGGTCACTTGGTGGGCAGCCATGGGCGTGCCCACTTACAGCCTGAATCCAGAGGGTGAACAAAGTGGTTCGACCACCCTGGGATTTTGATGCGGCCCATATGTATATACCATAGTTGCAGAAAAAGAGCACAACTTTGTTTCCTGAATTTTGCTTCTGATCCAACTGCCCTTCCTTCGGGGCTTTCAATTTGCGGCCCCAAAGTTGGTGTGTGAATGCATCGCAGGGTCCGAATTGCTTGTAATCCCCGAGTTTCACAAAGTTGGGCTACCAAATACCAAGAGGGCTCATTTCGAGGCAATCTCATCCCGTTCGATAAGTGGCACTTTAGTACTCAAAAGTTTTAAGTATTACACCCGGCCTCTGCATAGCTAGAATGCACACAACCGTCACAGTCCACAGATCCAAACAGAGAATAATAAAAAAGGCGAATTACATATCAAAATGATAAATTGTAAAACGCATATGATGCTGAAGGAGGGCCTATCCGTATAATATGTTTCCATCCATGTCGGGTAAACAAATCCCACGCCGTATCCTTCTGTCGCGTACACACCTCCGAAAAAAGGTCGTCATAATCCGCACGATGCAGTGACGACCAAGACCTAGGGTGTTGGTACATCTATAAATAACCTGCAAGGGGGAACACTTTTTATCATTCCTACATAGACATAGCAACCATATAATGGCAATCGCTCCAACCCGAGGAAGTAACTTATACTTGTGATCTATACCATGTAACCAATTCCCAAATATGTTGGCAATACTATGCGGTGGATACAAGCCTGAAGCTGCTTGGGTAACTGACCATATAGACCTAGCAAAATTGCATTGGAAAAACAGGTGTTTGATTATCTCGTTATGATGACAAAACACACACATAGGATTCCCATACCAATTCCACTTAATAAGATTATCTTTAGTAAGGATAACCCCTTGACAAAGATACCAAGCAAAGATTTTGTTTTTAAAGATATCTTCAACTTCTAGATCATCCTATTATCTAAAACTAGTATGATTGACTGGACTAAAGCATTGTATAATAAACTAATGGAGAGAGAACCATTCTCACTTAAGTTCTAACGAAATTCATCAGGCCTAGCTGACAATTGAACATTTGCTAACCGATGTAGCAATGTAATCCAAGAGTCAAGTCTAGTACCAATCAAATCTCTCCTAAAAGTCACATTGGGAGGGAATGATTCCAATACGGTGGAAATCTTATAACAGATGATGGAATACAACACATGATATTGTTCACGGAATGTAGCAGCACCAAGCTACTTATCCTCCCCAAACCGTATCTAAGAACCGTCCTTAATAGAAAATGTACCAAAGTGGGGGAAATGTTTCTTCGTTGCCATTAGGCCAGCTCAGAAGTGAGATTCACCAGGTTTCCAAACCATTTGGGAAAGTGCTTTTGAACCAACATATTTTCTTTTAAGCATAGTTTGCCATATTCCCACTTCAATCAATGAAGAGCCATTTACTAAGTAGGGTTGTATTCTTGATCTCCAGATCATGAATACCCAGCCACCCTGTTCTTTGGGTCGACAAAGCACACTCCATTTAGCCAGTCTATACTTCTTTTTCTCACTATCTCCTTGCCAAAATAATCTTGAACAGAAATAATCCAACCTTTGCAAGACTCCTTTTGGAAGTTGAAAGAATGATATCATATATAGTACCATATTACTTAGTACTGAATTAATGAGTACCAATCTTCCCCCCTATGGAGAGTAATTTACCTTTCTAGCTACTCAATCTCAACTGCAGTCTTTGCTCAACGATTTTCCATTCATCATTTGTAAGCCTCCAATAGTGAATCGGAATTCCCAAATACTAGATCAGAACGCCGTGACTGTAAAATCCCACTTTCAGCAACCCCAATTAGTTGTCTAGAATACAAAAATCAGGGGGAACAAAAACTTTTTCTTGCTAGCAATGCAATGCTTGCTTGATTATTTGTTAGTGCTTATGCATCTGAAAGTGTAGTAGAGGCTATACTCCTTACCTCACCCCCAGTTTACAACAGCTATTTCACAAAATCTGTCTTGGCTTATTTTTCATATTCTCAAATGTTCTGGCACTTCCAAAAACCTGAGCCAAGATGCCTTTGCAACGCTAACTATTTCAGTAGCTTCTATTGACCAAACTATGGAGAGCTATATAATATAATCTCCTTATGTTTTCAAGATAGAACCCTCAACTACTCTTACCTCTAGGTTTTCCAAAACCTTTTTATAAAGCTTTTAAATTCTATTCTTGGTAGAAGTACCAAGGATCTTACCTCCTTCAAACTCCAACCCTTTCAAAATACCTATCCTCATCTCAAGATAGGCTTGATGATAACCCTAGCATTAGATTTAAATGTTTACTAAGATGAATTGCCTTGATCTGCTTTTGACTTGCTTGCTTAGGAACTATAGTGAGATACCCTAGGAGCTCATCCTCTAGGACCAAGATAAATTAAGATTAATAACCCTAAGGAAGTTACTCAAGCCCGATCTGATCTCTAGTCACTAAAGTGACCCTCTAATCCCCTTAACCAGATCAATCTAGAGTTAATCTTTTCTCATAGTTTCCAAGTCAATGAAGACCAATATCAAGCATGGATCCTTTATAGTCAGCCTACATTTCAACAACATCCATTTGATGATGATTGGTAACCTTGCAACCAATCAAAAACATTAACTCTTCCCTTCTAGTCAAAAAACACTAAAACTGCCAAAAATGACTAAGTCTGGAAAACTGTTATCACCATCACGTATTTGAGTCTCCATCATTTCCAGCCCTTGTGCATTTTTGGCAATGCACTTGAACCATATTGTAGACCATCATAAGTACTACCAATGCCCTCTCTTTCCCTTGTCTATAGCATCCTCCAACCCACTTGTTCTTGATGGTTTTGTAGGTAAGAAAATAATCTTTTCTGCAATTCTTATCAACATGCCCAATTTGACAGAAGCTCACATCTTCATACTATATTATTTTGACAAAATATTGGCATGGTTGTACTCTACTCATGAAGGTATATCCATACCTACTTCACTTGTTCCAATTGGAGATTTGTGCCTCCAAAACCCACATGGTTTTGAAGGCTACTTGATAATATGTCATGGCACCCTTAATTTATTTAAAGTTTGGCATCAATTCCCGGAGAGCTCAATCATGATCATCCTAAAGCCTCTGTACCATGGTGATAAACTAAAATTGGTCTATCTATTCATCTAGACCAAGACTCAAGGTGAGCTCTGAGCTCCAAGATCCAACAAGGTTTTGGAAGTATAAAAATAATATTGCCCTAGATCCTTTATTCCTTGTGTCCTACCAAAATCAAGCTTTATTTTCTAAACCCAAGGCCCCCAAATGATGGATACACCTTGTGGACATCATCCACCTTAGAGATAAAAAAATTACCAAATGCTTCCATAATTATTTTGGCCCCCCAAAAATTTAATTCCTTTATTTGACAAAACCCCCCAAAACTCACTCTATAAAGGTAAGTTTGTTTTTCTCCAAGTCACAACTCCAACTTTGGGCTCATTTGAGGCCTATATATCATATCCTATCATATCCCTTCAAAAATAAATATTTTTGAAGAGAATTCATAATTCTCTTTGCCTATTTTCTTAAATGGCTGAAATGATAAAATAAATGTTTTAAATACTTTCGTATCTCTAAATCTTGGGAAATTTCCCCAAAGTGTAAATTCATAATTGCAGCCATCTCAAACCAAAAACCCACCTTGACCAATTCAACTTTTTCAAATGAAATCATTAAAATAGTTTTAACACTAGTTGAATAATTGATCAAAAGTGCACCAAAAATCATCTAAAAAATCTCAATAAATTCCTAGAGGTGTATATTGTTAACATCTATCTAACAGCATGTTCAGCTCAGCTTTCCAAGATCAATTTTTGGAACTTTCATTGATGATCATCAATAGGATACAATTTGACACTCTAATAAAACCTTGAACTAAGCACATCCAAACCCCATCAAAACTTGTCTAGCAATTCTCCCCAGAAACCACACTCTCCCTGGTCATGCCACTGTAGCACTACAGTGCCCATCTCCTCACTCCTTGTACTTTATATTTGGAGCCAAGAAAGAAGGAGATACATGTGCAAATGGCCAAACTTGCTCCATTGCTGCTGCTGCAACGCCTCTCTTCCCCCTCTCACTTTATGCACGACCAGGACACCTCGCAGCACCGCCCAGGTCGACCAATACCTGACCAGCACCCTCCTATCAAGCTTCTCCTACACCAAGTCCACCATGGACCTCCTTCTTCTTGTTAAATAGGCCAGATCCACCCTAGGGCGCTCCTCCACCCCTCATTCCTTCCTTTCCACCCCACCTTGCTCACCCCACAGCCCCAGCTCCTCCTCTTGCCCCATAGCTCCATGGAGAAGGAGAGGTTATCCTCTCGGCCTCCACCAAATAGCTGAACTTGAGGTCGACCTAGATATCCCCAGCTCTCCTTCTTTGTTCTGTTATGCCTCCATGGACCTAGCCTACCTTCCCGTACTAATTCCCTCGCTGCAGGAACCCTAGAGGTGGCGCCGTCGGTGAAAACCCGAACAGAGCTCCACCCGCGAGCCTGACCTTCCCGTGCATCCTCCATCACGCCTAGTACCTCTACATGTCCCCAGAACTCCTCTTGGACCTCCTTGCTGCCTCCCCGATGACATGCAGCCGCCCAGGAAGTGTCCCTGATGAGCACCTGAACAAGCACAGCCACGGGATGCGCGTGGTCCCAAACCGGCTTCGACCCCTTCTGTTTCTGCACCTCGTCGGAGTCGCCTTGACGCGCCACACCTCTTCCGCCACCTCCATGTGCCTGGCATGGCCTCCAGGTGAGCCCCCAACCATCGTTGCACCACCCCTAGGGTTTCCGCCGCCGTTCTGGGTTCAGAGGAGGACGACAACACGGCGCCATCGGATCTCCTTAGATCGGACGACCCTGAGCCGCTGATACCCCTTTGGCCTCCTAGGCCTGCTAACCGGCAGGCCCCGCGACCGGCACTTGAAGCCGGCGCCCTCCCGCGCATGGTTTTCCCGAGTGGGCCGAATTGCCGTCTGATAGCCCAACGCCGCATGGAAACCAGCCCATCTGCCCCCTTTTTCATTTAATAAAATTTCCTAGATCCAAAAATTTACAGATAGCTTTAATTCCAAAATAAAATGAAAATTACAAGTTTTTGCCCAGATCCATTTTTGTGCATGTTCTATGATAAATCCTCTAACATGCAGTACAATAGGTTAACCAAACTTTTGTCTAGATTACTCATACTAAATTAATTACCTAGGTGTCTCCTTTTTACTATTAAATCCTTTCAAGGAGTTTTATAACTCCAAATGGATTGAAACATCTTTTTGTTGTAAGGTATCTTTGATACCCTACATGTCACCTTGGCCACACCCTGAAAGCCTCCCAGTTTGCCTGTACCAAAAATAACAAAAAAAATGACCTTTCTGCTGTTAAGAATTTATTTAGGCCAAACCAAAAAATGGTTTTAGCCTAATTCCAACTCTTAGAGGAACTCACGATTTATGGAGTCTCTGTTGATTTATGGCGATTTATACCTCTCTGTCTATGGTTATTTTAGTAAGAAAATCACAATAGGTGTTTTTCAACTCCTAAAAAGATGAATCCAAATTCTACCGAAAGCTAGTGGAATTACCTACCCGAGTTCCATGGTTTCACATTAAAATATGGTGTAGAATAAATATAGTGAAAAAGACAAATTGCTTACAGAACTGACTTTGGGATTTATCCAAGGGCATTCTGGTAATTATTTTGAGGTGATTCCAACTCTTAAAAATCACAAATTAATTTATGTAAAACCCTCTAAGAGATTTTTTTTGAGAAATATATCTTTTCTGGTGAATTATTCACCCAAACTAGGGTTTGTTCCACTAGAAAATTCATATATAAATAAAGAAAAGGGGTAAAATCACGAAATCACTTTTGTTGGCCTTTATATTTTAATATCTACCCGATGATATCATTTTTGTACATTGATATCACACAGACCCAAGCCCTAGTTCAAAACCCTCTTATTAGGTGGTTTTTGACTATTAAAACACAGAAGAGGTTCCACAAATGCCTTTCCATTATTTCCAACTGCAACAAACTCAATCCATAAAAACCTACTGAAGTTAGTATTGGGTTGCATGTTAGTTTGTTGTATTGTATTAGTGTGTGTATGCCTCGTGTTGATTGTGCGCTTGCTTGCTTGCATGTATAAATCCACGATAATTGCGATTAAATCGGATACCAAAAGAGGATGGTTATTATTATGATTATGGTATTCTAAGATGAAGTCCAGGGACATATATTGCCAGATTGCTGATCTCAGGCAAGCCACCTTCTTGCTCATAAGCCTTGTCCAACTGTTTTACTTATGCATGTTTTACCTATTGTTTTATGAAAACTGTATTGTTTTATTATATAATGATCTATACCTGGTAGTGGCTTGGCTCCTCCAAACCATTACACTTTTGTACTACTAAGTACAACCCCCTTGACGACACCTATTTGTCCCTAGTATGGTAGATGGTGTATAACACCCTACCCCTTTGGAGATCCCGTTTTAGCCGAAGCAAAACTATAAGATGGGAAGACCCCCCCCCCAAAGTTTTACAAAATGTTTTATGGTAAAACCTACCAAGATAAGTTTGAGAAAAGAAAAAGGGTTTTGTTTTACAAAAGAAAGCGGAGGAAAATGTTTTTGAAAACGCACCGGGTTCTTGTAGTTTGCTAGAATAATTAACCCATGCAACCAGATTACTCCTATATGGGAAGGGGCTGGGCTGGAAGTTTGTCTTCTCTGGTATGATTTGTCTCACAACTCCTATAGGAGATTTTGATATCTAAAGGTTGGGCCTTCCCTGGGTCCCTGTAATGTACCTCAACACCTAGGAGAAGGAACAAAGGGTCTACAGACCTCCATGCGATACTATGAGCCTCTCATTGAAAGCGTGCAAAGGCGCTTCGGTTGGTCCATGGTACCTGACGTCCCGATGTTGAGGGGAATGAATCATAGGGTAGGTTCTTGCACTGGAGTGGGCATTCCGAAGGTCTTGACCGATTATTCGACCCACGATCCGTATGGGATCAGGACGGGGTACCCGGATAGTGTGGGTAAAGTGTACAACCTCTAAAGAGTGTAAATCTATTCGAATAGCCATGTTCATGGTCTTGGACGGTTGGGAAGGTTATTGTAGAGCGGTGCTGGTTTTGATTTTAAAAAGGATTTCGGAAAAGCAAAGGCTTTGGAAATGTTTTGACCACAGGATGGTCTGAAAGTAAGGAATGGAGTTTGGTCATGAGATGACCTGAAGGATGAAACAAATGGGTGACCCAGTCCTAGTGTTTTACAAAACTTTTCAAAAAGGTTTTCCAAAAAGGTTTTAAGAAAGTGTTCAACAAAGATATGTAGATGCTATATCTACAAGATAAATTAATTGAGAAAAGAACCCCTCTTAGAGCCCTCCTACTACCACGACCATATTGCATATCCTTTTATTGTTTTTATCTTAAGGTGGTTTGCGAGTACATTCAAGGTACTCACTAGAATTATCCCTGGCTATTAACTTGGTCAGATATCGGGAAGAAGGTGGTGTTGACGACTATGCGAGCTAGGGTGGTCACCCAGTCAGTTGCATGTAGGTTAAGGCATGGCCCAGGCTCTTCTCTTGATGGAGTTCTGCTGATGTTGAATTGATGTAGCCATAATGGCATTAAGGTATGACTTGTATCCGCTTAAGTATTGGATGTTTACTTTGATACTTGTCGGTTATGTGCCACGACTGACTGATCATGGGATCGTGGTGGTGTGCATAACAGGGATTCTCAGAGGATTAATCCGGGGCCCCCACATTGACTACAGCCGAAGAGATCGGCATAAAGGTCTGCCGCATCCTGAGCCTCGCCAAAAAAACAATTTACTTTTATGGAAGTTTGATTTTAATCCCAAAAGTTGTTCAAAAGATGGAAGTATGAGATTTAGGTTCCTAAACAGAATTATATCATCAGCATACTGAAGGATAGATAAACCTCCATCCACTAGACGGGGAATCACCCGTTCAATTTGTCCCTTAGACTTTGCACGCTCAATCATGAGAGATAACATACCAGCCACTATATTGAATAGAATTGGCAATAATGGATCTCCCTATCTTAGCCATTTTTTGGTCTGGAAGTATTTGCCAACATTACCATTGACTTTGATGGAGACACTACCTCCCTACACAAATCTATTGATTAAAGCACACCACTCAGCTGAAAGACCTTTCATTCTAAGAGTCTACTGAAGAAAAGACCATTTGACTTTATCATAGGCTTTCTCGAAATCATTTTTTTGAATGACCTCGTGTGAGACCTTGGCGCATGGCTTAATACGATTGATAGGATACCCATATAAGTAAGTTGCAACTTCTTTTTTGGAAGCTTATCTAAAAATAACTTCGAGGTTAAGCGTTCTTGGCCAAGAGCAATTTGAGGATGGGTGACTGACCGGGAAGTGGGTCCCGGGTGCGTATGAGTGAGGAAAAAGGGCGTGGAAAAGACTAGTGTTGGTTTGTGGGGCGAGTCTAGATATCCTATTAAGCTACCAGGAGTGACAGCCTGGGCACGGAGAGTCTGGGGTGTTACAAGTGGTATCAGAGCCGATCCTCGCAGTTACACATGCGTGTGTGGGTCAGTGGCGGACATGTGGAGCATGGCGCGTGTGGCCTAGAGTGGACACGACATGGCACATGTGTCGGCACTGGACGCACAAACGTGTGCCAAGAGGGGACATTCGTGGATTGTGTGCTTGATCGACGAGGGCGTTGATCTTCAAAGGGTGGGTGTATGTGAGACCCTAGCGCATGGCTTAATACGATTGATAGGATACCCATATAAACAAGTTGCAACTTATTTTTGGAAGTTTATCCGAAAAGAACTCTTAGGTTAAGAGTGCTTTGCCTAGAGTAATTTGAGGATGGGTGACCGACCGAGAAGTGGGTCCTGGGTGCGCATGAGTGAGGACAAAGTGTGCATAAAAGACTAGTGTTGGTCTATGGGGCCATTCTAGATATCCTATTAAGCTACCATGAGTGACAATCTGGGCACGGAGAGTCCGGGGTGTTACACCCCGTTCAACATCTTCCTATGTAGTTCATGCGTTGTTTCATGTAAGGTAACCACACCATCAAGTATGTTGTGACCTTGCATGAAGGCAGTTTGTGATGGGCGAACTACATGATCAGCCACTAATTTAACCTGATAGTAGAGACTTTGGTAAAAATCTTAAAACTAACATTAAGAAGGCATATTGGTCTATATTGTTGGATCCATTCTCCTTCATTAACCTTAGGTAATAAAATAATCTATCCAAAATTCAATCGAAACAAATCCAATTGTCCAGCGTGCAAATCACTAAACATCTCCATAAGATCTATTTTGATAACATCCCAAAAGGTTTGATAAAACTCAGCTAGGAATCCATCAGGACCAGAGGCCTTATTGTGTTCCATTTGGAAAATAGCCTTCTTGACCTCCTTCTCATTATAGGGAGCAGTCAATAGATTGTTTTTCTCATTAGAAACATAGGGTACATCTTCTGTTTGGGACTCATTGATCACTGCAAGTGCACATATCAATTGTAGCTAGTTTTAAAGTAAAAGTATCGAACCCACAAAGAGCTATTGGTAAAGGTCTTTATGCCCATCGTTACTATCTACCAAAGGATACTTGTAAGCTACCTTTGATCGCAAGTAAAGGGTGTTTGAAAGGTTTTTGGTTGAATGCAGAAAAGTAATAAAAACGAGTAAAATAAAGCAAGTAACAAGGTCGTATGAAAGTGTGCTTGAATTCAATAGGGCTAAAACGTTCTCGGGGATGTAGGATACACCACTAACATGATATTATTATTAATAATTAAGATAACATACTTCTTGTGCCATGATATGTGTGGAGAGAGCTCCATAATAAGATGTTCACTACAAGGCTCGTAGGAAGCCACTTTGTTGAGCCAAGGGTGAGTTCACCTCTAATAACCACTGTGATGTCTGAGAGAAATCACCCACACAAACCACCGCAATTAAGGGTTTCCCCGTGGATATCGTAATTAGCTTAGGGAGTCCCTCTTTATCATCCTTTGACCGTGTACTTCACAAACCGGCGCCAATCTGTCATGAAGCTATTCTGAGCATGATTCCAAACACATCCAAAGGATTTCTCCCTCCCTTTAGTCCCGGAGGCAAATGATATGTGTCCGACTACACATACCATCTAAAGAGAGAGATCAAACACAAATCATAAATCTATCATAGACCGACCAATCATACGGACATAAGAATAGATCATCTTTATTGCATGTTCATAATAGTGTTAGGGTTTCACCATCTCCCCAAGAACAAAGGAACTACTCACACATGGAAGCAATCAAAAAAATCATCATAATAAAATGGATGGATAACAATATGGAGGTAGATCTAATGCAAACTACAATTGAATCTGGAATTACAACATCTAATAAATGAGAGATGAGGATAGCGATGGTGATGGAGATGCAGCGGTTGACGGTGAAGGGGATGATGCGATGTCCTCCAATGATCCGTGAAGTAGCAGGGATTTGCCCCAGCCAAGCTCCTCCTTCATATACCTTTCAGATGCGGTTTTTCGTTGTTTCTGGTGGCTGTGAATGTCAGATCTCTCTGCCGTCTTTGCCAAGAGAAAGTATTTGATGAGGCGGATGCGCTACCAGGTAGTACGGACAGAATCCGCCTGTACCACTGGTCATTAAAGTTGCTGGAGCCTTCCCCTCGTTTGGTAGTCCCCCAGGTGCGAAGGAAAATTCATAAAATGACTTTTATCACTTAAAAATATCATATTATAGCATAATATGACAGTTAATTTTGGACTCATAATATGACAGTTAATTTTGGATCCTATCAAAACAAGGACAAAAAGGTGTGTGCCAACGCAGTGAAATATAAAATCCCCACTCTATTTATGCAAAAACGAAAGGTAAATATGCTTTAATTTTGGACTCATCACTCATCCAGAGAGAAGGTACCGTCTTCTGATTCCCTAAACAAGCCTTTGTAGTAATTTGTAATGTAATATTTCAACTGATCCCTCAATCGTTCCAACATCATCTTGCGTTAAGGAGCGAATAAGTTTCTTCTTGTGTCTACCATTGGCCACACCATGGAAGTATCTAGTATTCAAATCCTCATGTAAATTAAACTGAGCCTTGGAACATTGGTACCATTTGAGTTCCTCTTCATGCAGAACACGTGCTAGCTCCACTTTCGATTGGCTTTTAAGCTCAATTTCATGTGAAGTTAACAATCGGGTTTCTGCTAATGCTTAGAGTTCATCAATAGTAGACGAGTTCCTTTCTTTTTATTTTTTAATAATACCAGTTGTGTGACGTGCCCAGCCCCTGGCGTGTTTTCATGTTGCTCACTTTATTATTCCACCTCTGGATTCAGATATTACCCATAACTGGTCTTTCCCAAACAGCTTTGGCCATATCCTAGAAACCTTCTCAATGTAACCATCTTAGTTCACATTTGAAGAAATGAGAACATCGAGTCATAGGTGTTCCAGTGGTCAGCACGATGGGAGCATGGTCCTATAGAGCCTCAATACGTTCTAGAGCATGTACCGAGACTAGGGGAAAATGTTCTTCCCAATCCGAGTCCATCAATACCAGATCAAGCTTTTCGTATGTAGGTTCTGAAAGACTATTTGTCCATGTAAATTGTCGTCCAATCATGGTTACTTCCTTCAAGTCAAGACTGCCAATGACAACATTAAAAAGGAATGACCAATGATCATAAAACTATCATTTACTCTTCTCGAATGGAAATGAAGCAAATTGAAATCACCCACTATGAGAATAGGGTATGGATTATCTTTCGCTAGGTTCACCAACTCTCGAAGAATATTAGCCTTGAACGCATCGTATGCAGCACCATACACATTGACAAGGCTCCATGTGAAAAATTGTCAGCTTTATTACGGATGTGGAGTTTGATATGAAACTGACCCTCCGAACAAGCTAAAATATCCATAGTATCATCCCTTATGCTAAGTAAAATACTACGAGAATGGCCACGGGGTGGACGAGAATGCCAAACAAAGTCAATGCCACCCGATAGGCGGTCAAGTAAACTTTGTGAGAAATCTCGTCTACCTGTCTCCGAAATAGCCACAAAATCTAAATTATGATCTCGAGAACATTGTGTGATATGTAAATGTTTAGCCAAGTCATGAAGACCTCTGCTGTTATGAAACATGCCATTCATTGGGAAACAACAATTGATTTTTGTGCATAATCTCGTTTCCGAGACTTGTTACATTTCTTACCGGAGGTAGATTTTTGACCAGACACTGTTAGATCATATAATGAACTCATCTTGTCCTTGTCAAAACCAACCTCCAATACTTCACCCACAATATGAGATAGGAGCTGACCATAAGTCGTGGTATTCACATCCTCATCATCCATATAGGTGGTATCCAACAAGGTCTAAGCTTTTGGACTAAATGTCAGACGGTCATATTCCATCTGCCACAAGACCTTTGTGGAAATAGAAATATCACAAGCATTTGAACCAAGACAAACTCCTACACTACTTAGCTTTGAGTTAATATGAGAAGAAGAAAAGGAGAGGAAGGATTTATAAGACGAGTCGAATGTTGTGGACCCATCACCACCCACTAGATGGCACACGCTATGCCTGAGTGTGGGAGCCTCGACATGAATCTTGGGTGGAATCTTGTCCATCCTGGCAGAACATGGTGGCGAGAGACAGGCCCCACCTACACAATAACTGTCACAGCTGAAGAAAATCCCAACATGGCCTCTAGGGGAGTATCTAACTCGACCCCAGTAGCCACATTGCCAATCAGTGGTTGAGCATTGAGGTTGATGAGTACCTCAGGTGGTGAAGCGGAACTAATGCAGTTGGTTAGAGCAGTAGAAGATGCGAGCTGTAAAGCAGCTGTAAGGCGTCTTGGTAAAGCCCGACAACAACCCACTAGTCGGAGTCCTAGCCACCAGGAAGTCAGCCCAGTCTAGCGTGGCACTGGCGGATGAAGCATCGGCCAGCTGCACCCCGGAGCAACCGAGCTATGCGGTGTTCTGTAGTGGCCCAACATCCAGAAGCGGAGCAACATCTGTGGCCTGCTGCTCAACGACTCCCAGCTAGGCCACAAGAACCGGAGCCAGAGAAGACACGAAAGGTCAAGGAGATCGCTGAAGCACGGGAGAAATAGGACCCGATAACCGAACAAGTGACTTTGATGCAGTACCAGGTCTCTGAAACAAAGATCGATGGGCACAAGCTGCTTCAACTATCTCTTTACCACGAGGTGTCTAGGGATTAGAGCTGAAAGGTGTGAACACAAAAGCAGGCATAAACGCCAATTGATTTCCTTGCGGGCGTATAGAAGGAGACTGATTACTAGAGTTATCCACCTCCATATTATTTTCCTGAGACCGAGAAACACCATCACTAGCATTAGGATCCTTCTCCTTCTGGCCAGCAACATCATCATCAGCGGAATCATCTCCCTCGCGTATCCAAACTAAAGGAGTAAAAGCAGCATCAGGAACGAAATCCACCGCCTCTTGACAAAACTGAAAGTCATATCCCTTCAGCTTCAAAGTAGTAGTGGTTCCAATATATGGCCCCTTAGCATCCACACATTTTTTTAATGCCTTTGGGTTCATCATGGCCACACAAATACGAACAACATTGCGACTATAGAGAGTAGGAAAATCAACATCCACGGTTGTCCCCAGCAAAGAGCCATGTGGCGCCCCACTAAAACCACTACTAGAAAATCGTTGTGTTTTTGTGCATTGCATCATCATGACCGCATGCTCATGTCATCATGCCACATTGCATTTGAGCATCGTCATCATCATGCATGGTTTTGTCTAAAACTATTTTCGAAAACCTATTATGTTTTTCTAAATAAGCCCCGTCTTTATTCAAACACAAATCCCGGTCTTGGCCGGATTAATTTGTTTCGTCTAAAAACGGATTTCAAATGCCCCGTTTTAAATAAATAAAATTTCAAGTTGTTTTTAGGAGGCACCCCGCCAGGCCCGAAAGCCCGGCCGGCCACCTCCAAAACCCTAATCTTATCTACCCCTACCCTTCCTTTTCCCTCACCTACCCCAACCACCGCTTTCCTCCCGCGCGCTCGGCCGCCCAAATCTTCCTCCCGCCTCCTCTTATCCACACCGACCACCACCCCGCCTGGCCACTTCCCATGCCACCTGGCCCAGCCGCCACCTCACCTCGCCCAATCCCAGCCGGCCACCTCATCTCCCTGGCCCACCCCTGTCTCCCATCCACACGCACACACACTCCCGCGCGCCACCCTCCCAGCTCACACAGTATGCACCAACCCCCACCGGCTATCGCCACCCCACTCCCTACCAACCGCCAGGCGGGCCCGCCCCCACCTGCTCCACTGACAGCCAGGCCCACCCCTGCCTAGCGGGCCCTACCCACGATCCCCTCCTCACACGCCACCGCTCCATCCTCACCCCCTCTCTCTTCCCCCGCGTCGGCACCCCCTTCCCTCGCTTCTTCGCCGTGCCTCTCCTCTCCAACCCCGAGCACCACCGCCCCACATGACTTCGCCGCTCACAGCCGTTTCTCTGCCTTCCTCTCCCGTGGCCACGACCCCAAGCCGCCCCGCCTCTGCGTTTTCCGCTCGCCGTCACCGGGCACCCTTCTCCTCCGCCTCCTGCTCCCCGCAGGGCCTCGAGCCGCCCCTCCTCCATGCCCCAGCCCCCATGCGAGGCTCGCCGCCACCTCGGCATCGTCCTCCTCGCCACCGAGCCGTCACAGACGTCCTCGCCCCAGCTAGGCCGCGCCAACCCCCGGTGCGTCCCCATGGAGCTGTCGTGGCCTCGTGCCGACCTCATCTTCTGGCCTCGCGTGAGTGCCTTCTGCTCTGTTCCCTGGCGCCCTCCTCTGGCCGTGCAACGCCGCCTCTGTCCGCTCGCAGGCTTCGCCCAGCGCCCCTCATCGAGCCCCTGTAGCGCCGACCGCACGGCCCTGTTTGCTCGCCAGCGCTCGGCCGCGCGTCTGCGACCTCCGCCGCTCACCCCGCTGCTAGCCTGCGTTTTGCCTTCCTCCACCCCCGCAGGAGCACTGCTGCCTTCGTCCCTGCATCGCCTCGATGCTGTGCGGTTCCGTGTCCCCCGTACGTGTACAAGGCCAAGCTTTGCCACCTGCAGCCGTTCCCGAGCGTCTCCAGCCAAGCTCGCTCGCTGATCCGCCTTGCCTCTATCCCTCCACCGAGCCAGCTTGTTGCCATTTGACTTATACGCAAGGTGCTCAAGTTCATGTTCGAGCGGGACACAGCCTCTGCGTGGTGCTCCGTTCAGTGCCTTCTGTCTTGTGATGGTGACATGTCTTCGATAGAATACTACTACAAGTTCTCTTGAGTCGTCAAGATCATCACCAAGGCCTACCGATGCCGTGACCCGAGGTTTCCGTCGAGATCTTCCCCTGCCGACAAGGTCTACTACACGGACCCGAAGACCGTGCCGGTGGCAAACCCAAGTCTGGATCCCGGTACCGGTAACATGCTCTCCAACCCGGTCCCGAAGATGACAAGACCCCGGACGCCAAGATCTTCCGGCGCTGAGACCCGAGACCGCCACCGATAATCGAAGCCGAGAAAAACCCTAGAGGTCTCGTTCAAGGACGCCAAGGTCGCCGACATGGAATGCCAAGTTCTTCATCCCGAACGCCAAGTCCGACCCGATATGTGGACCCGACAAGATCTTCGCAACGACAAGATCGACACCGGCCAGGGCGAATCCGATGATCCTCCGACGCTGAACCAAGACCTGCGACGACATCCGAAGACCGATCCCGTCAAACCCCGAACCCTGAGCCCGAACCCCCGGAACCCAAGATCTTCCGAACCCAGATGTGTGACCCTAAGCCTCTATTTTTATAATATGACATATACCTGTCGCATCATTAAATCATCATGCTTGCATACATGTCATCTGGTGGGTTGGGTTAAATAGTCGATTCACCTAAATTAAATATGGAGACCATATGCGGGCTATTCTAGTCTTATATTGTCTACATTTAAATTTGTGTAGCGAACCGATGCCATGTTATGTCTTGCTAATCCAACATTTAATTTGCGGGGTAGATAAATAACTTGAACCATATAATTATTTGTCGGGACCCCGGTTCCACTTAATATTGCCTATTGCACCGCATCTGTGCCATACCATGCATCATATCATAATCATGCCGGATCTTCTGCCATAGTATTAAATATTGCATCCGGTGTTTCTTCTAGTGTTTGGTTCTTCGTGGATTAGGCCGATGAGTTGATGCGAGTATCGACAAGTTCTCTGGATATGATCCGTCAGCAGTGTTTCCCAGGCGAGCATCTCCCCCTTTCTACCTATTTTGCTTTTATAGTCTTTATTTCTTCCTATTGATCTATTGCTATCCGTGTTGTGATGCTTTAGTTTCCGTGCACCCTTTATACTCCTTGCAGCCTCTATATTTCCATGGACACATCCTATTGCCTGTTGTTTGATAGATAGTCAGCCTTGCGAGTCGTAGTTGCTTGCTTATGTGTTGCTTCGCGTCGTTGTCGTTTCACCGTTGACGGCAAGTTGACACATGATAAATGGTGGAGATGCTTAATGGTGGAGATGATCATGACTTTAAATACAACTGTTAAAATGCTAGATATAACTAATGCAGAGGCATCAGTGGGCAATAGATGTTATTTGGTTCTTCCACGCTCACTTGTGTCCCGTAGGACCTCGAGTACTTGATACATGTTCCTTGACTATTCGCACTATCCACATACGGGAGAGTCTATGAATCCCCCTTAGCCAGAGCTTGATTCATTTCTTATTTCTTGGGGCCACAAAGTAGTTTGGGGATTTATTACTATCATGTACTTATGCCGTGCTTTACTGCTTTATTTAAGATTGTGCGTGGAGCACCTGTACTGTTTAGGATTGCATAGTGTTTTCGCGATATCGACAAGCCCAGTCACACTTTCGGGTTCCCAGTCGTTTACATCCATTGGCGCAAACCTTGGGTCCGTCCCGGAGCCGGCCAACTTCGTTGCGGGTAGCTTAATGGGGTGTGAAATAATTTATGAATCCTGTGATTGCTTTGTCGTGAAAGCCTCGTTGGGTTTTGAGTTGGTTTTTCCGAGGTTGATCGTGTGTGTGTTGCTATTTGTGCACCCCTGCAGGGTAAATCTTTCTGAAAGCCGTGTCCACGGTTATGGACGACTTGGAGCACAGTATCTCGATCATAGACAAGTATAACTAAAGTAGTGTTATAAATTTGACTTAATATGTGACTAGTAATCAATTTCACTATAATGGAATGGATAATAAAAATGCCAACAACTGGTGGATCTGTGGTGATCTGTGTCATACTATACCTGCCTAGTAAGTATTGCAACTCCAATGGAATGTGATAAAAGTGCCAACAACTGCTGGGTTTGGGATTCCTCGGGACAATTATATCTGACTAGTAAATGTTCCAACTACCATGGAATGGTTAATTAAAACTGCCCACTACTTATGCTTCAGGATGACTCTTGCTATCTATATCTGACTAGTAAGTGCTGCAACTATAATGGAATGAATAAAACTGCCAACTGTGTGAGTTCCTTGGTTTGAATTCCTCGTTTGGTCTCGAGGGGGAATATCAGGATGAGTATGATTGGTGTTAGTACCAGGTTGGTCCCGAATAGGTCTCTCTTATCCCTCTCTAATAGCCGATAGTTGCATCGAGTCTCTATAGGTTGTTTAGTGCATGTTGCGCTGCCGCTTCAGTCCACCATACCTATGTAGGCGAGAGCCGCCGAATTCTAGCCTCGCCGTGTACTGGCATCAGTACTGACGCTCCTCTTTTTTCCTTCACCCTTTGTCGGCACCCCTTTTGTTTAGCAGGTACGAGTTCGACGTCGTTAGCAGGGTTACCCTTCCGGTTTGGCCTGGGCAGGGTTATGGACGCCATTGGTTATTCTTCAGGGCTCTTAGCCCCATTTGCATCTTGTCCGTACTCGTATGTTATATTGTTTTCAAGGTGATTTGGATCTTTGTATAGTATATCTGTATTCTTGACTCATGGAGTCGTTGTTGTATATATATATTCTGTGGGTTCCATCGTGGACTAATGTGTAATGGTATTACTTCGTTCTCCACCTGCACGCAAGTGCCTGGTGGGCGTCCTTGAATCGTTTCTATGCGGGCTTGGTGGGAAGCGCTAAAATTTGCATAGGGCCGATTCGAGGGTGTTACAGAGTGGTATCAGAGCTCAGCAGTTGCGATACCCCACTGGTCCAGCCTGTAGGATAACCTAGCTAACGGCCGATGTAGAGTGTTAAAACTATTTTTGCAAAATCGGTTGGATAGATTTGACTAGGTCTGCTTTTACTCCTTACCTCTATGTTATTCTTCTCTTACCTTTGCGTGTTTTGAATCTACTCTGTTACCTTTTTCAAGTCCAGGATTTCTCATGGTTGGGTTCCGTCGTACCTTCAGGGTTTCGCTTCCTCCTTTGGCAACGGTGTTTCTACCTCCGGACTTCATGCTCTCTGAGTGATCCTTTATCTGTGGTACCATTATTTGTTCCTTGTTTGTGCCTTCTAGTGTTTTACGACGCGACGACATCCTCTACGCCAGATCTGATGCAGAGCCTACATCACTCCTTTGTTCCGAACCTCGATTATCGAGATCTTCAGTCTGATTCCTAGAATGGTTGCATGCTTTTCTACTGAGTGTGCGGAGTAATAGTTTGGGTGCGTGATGGATTGGCCCCAATGCTGACTACTCACTCTATTTGCTCGTGTACATTGAAGTGGATGAGAATGCATCGGTTCTCTCTTTCTATCGAAGTTAGAGGTGGCTTTATTTGTGGATACCTTTACCTTCGTCCTTTGTTTCCCGGAGTGTTCTCTCGACGATCACGGACAACGACCTCTTGTTAGTGGTGTCGCGAGCATCTACACGAAGCGAGAAGATTCAGATCACCGACCTTCTTCCCGGTACCACGAGGCGGATCTTGAGGGCGAGATCCCTTGTTAGTGGTGTCGAATTGTGGCGCCCCACTAAAACCACTACTAGAAAATCGCTGTGTTTTTGTGCATTGCATCATCATGACCGCATGCTCATGTCATCATGCCACATTGCATTTGAGCATCGTCATCATCATGCATGGTTTTGTCTAAAACTATTTTCGAAAACCTATTTTGTTTTTCTAAATAAGCCCCGTGTTTATTCAAACACAAAACCCGGGCTTGGCCGGATTAATTTGTTTCGTCTAAAAATGGATTTCAAATGCCCCGTTTTAAATAAATAAAATTTCAAGTTGTTTTTAGGAGGCAGCCCGCCAGGCCCGAAAGCCCGGCCGGCCACCTCCAAAACCCTAATCCTATCTACCCTACCCTTCCTTTTCCCTCACCTACCCTAGCCGCCGCTTTCCTCTCGCGCGCTCGGCCGCCCAAATCTTCCTCCCGCCTCCTCTTATCCACACCGACCACCACCTCGATTGGCCACTTCCCACACCACCTGGCCCAGCTGCCACCTCACCCTGCCCAATCCCAGCCGGCCACCTCTTCTCCCTGGCCCACCCCTGTCTCCCATCCACACGCACGCACACTCCCGCGTACCACCCTCCCAGCTCACACAGCACGCACCAACCCCCCACCAGCTATCGCCACCCCACTCCCCACCAACCGCCAGGTGGGCCCGCCCCCACCAGCTCCACCGACAGCCAGGCCCACCCCTGCCTAGCAGGCCCTACCCACGATCCCCTCCTCGCACGCCACCGCTCCATCCTTGCCCCCTCTCTCTCTTCCTCCGTGTCGGCACCCCCTTCCCTCGCTTCTCCGCTGCGCCTCTCCTCTCCAACCCCGAGCACCATCGCCCCACATGACTTTGCCGCTCGCAGCTGTCTCTCTGCCTTTCTCTCCTGCGGCCATGACCCCAAGCCGCCCCGCCTCTACGTTTTCCGCTCGCCATCACCGGGCGACCTTTTCCTCCGCCTCCTGCTCCCCGCAGGGCCTCGAGCCGCCCCTCCTCCATGCCCCAGCCCCCATGCAAGGCTCGCTGCCACCTCAGCATCGTCCTCCTCACCACCGAGCCATCGCGGACGTCCTCGCCCCAGCCAGGCCGCGCCAACCCCCGGATCGTCCCCATGGAGCCGCCATGGCCTCATGCCGACCTCATCTTCTGGCCTCGCGCGAGTGCCTTCTGCTCTGTTCCCTGGCGCCCTCCTCTGGCCGCGCAGCGCCACCTCTGGCCGCTTGCAGGCTTCAGCCAGCGCCCCTCATCGAGACGCTGCAGCGCCGGCCGCATGGCTCTGTTCGCTCGCCAGCGCTCGGCCGCGCGTCTGCGACCTCCACCGCTCACCCCGCTGTCGGCCTGCGTTTTGCTTTCCTCCACCCCCGCGGGAGCACTGCTGCCTTCGTCCCTGCATCGCCTCGATGCTGTGCGGTTCTGTGCCGCTCGTACGTGTACAAAGCCAAGCTTTGCCACCTGCAGCCATTCCCGAGCGTCTCCAGCCAAGCTCGCTCGCTGATCCGCCTCGCCTCTATCCCGCCACCGAGCCAGCTTGTTGCCATCTGACCTGTACGCAAGGTGCTCGAGTTCATGTTCGAGCGGGACACAACCTCTACGTGGTGCTCCGTTTAGTGCCTTCTGTCTTGTGATGGTGATATGTATTCGGTAGAATACTACTACAAGTTCTCTCGAGTCGTGAAGATCATCACCAAGGCCTACCGATGCCGCGACCCGAGGTTTCCGTCGAGATCTTCCCCTACCGACAAGGTCTACTACGCGGACCTGAAGACCGTGCCGGTGGCAAACCCAAGTCTGGATCCCGGTACCGGCGACATGCTCTCCAACCCGGTCCCGAAGACGACAAGACCCCAGACGCCAACATCTTCCGGCACCGAGACCCGAGACCGCCACCGACAATCGAAGCCGAGCAAAACCCTAGAGGTCTCCTTCAAGGACGCCAAGGTCGCCGACATGGAACGCCAAGTTCTTCATCCCGAACGCCAAGTCCGACTCGATATGTGGACCCGACAAGATCTTCCCGACGACAAAATCGACACCGACCAAGGCGAACCCGATGATCCTCCGACGCTGAACCAAGACCTGCGACGACCTACAAAGACCGATCCCGTCGAACCCCGAACCCTGAGCCCGAACCCCGAACCCTCGGAACCCAAGATCTTCCGAACCTAGATGTGTGACCCTAAGCCGCTATTTTTATAATATGACATATACCTGTCGCATCATTAAATCATCATGCTTGCATACATGTCATCTGGTGGGTTGGATTAACTAGTCGATTCACCTAAATTAAATATGGAGACCATATGCGGGCTATTCTAGTCTTATATTGTCTACATTTAAATTTGTGTAGCGAACCGATGCCATGTTATGTCTTGCTAATCCAACATTTAATTTGCGGGGTAGATAAATAACTTGAACCATATAATTATTTGTTGGGACCCCGGTTCCACTTAATATTGCCTAATTGCGCCGCATCTGTGCCATACCATGCATCATATCATAATCATGTTGGATCTTCTACCGTAGTATTAAATATTGCATCCGATGTTTCTTCTAGTGTTTGCTTCTTCGCGGATTAGGCCGATGAGTTGATGCGAGTATCGACAAGTTCTTCGGATATGATCCGTCGCCAGTGTTTCCCAGGCGAGCATCTCCCCCTTTCTACCTATTTTGCTTTTATAGTCTTTATTTCTTCTTGTTGATCTATTGCTATCCGTGTTGCGATGCTTTAATTTCCGTGCACCCTTTATACGCCTTGCAGCCTCTATATTGCCATGGACACATCCTATTGCCTAGTGTTTGATAGATAGTCAGCCTTGTGAGTCGTAGTTGCTTGCTTATGTGTTGCTTCGTGTCGTTGTCGTTTCACCGTTGACGGCAAGTTGACACATGATAAATGGTGGAGATGCTTAATGGTGGAGATGATCATGACTTTAAATAGAACTATTAAAATGCTAGATATAACTAATGCAGAGGCATCGGTGGGCAATAGATGTTATTTGGTTCTTCCACGCTCACTTGTGTCCCGTAGGACCCCGAGTACTTGATACCTGTTCCTTGACTATTCGCACTATCCACATACAGGAGAGTCTATGAATCCCCCTTAGCCAGAGCTTGATTCATTTCTTATTTCTTGGGGCCACAAAGTAGTTTGGGGCTTTAATACTATCCTGTACTTATGCCGTGCTTTACTGCTTTATTTAAGATTGTGCGTGGAGCACCTGTACTGTTTAGGATTGCGGAGTGTTTTCGCGGTATCGACAAGCCCAGTCACACTTTCAGGTTCCTAGTCGTTTACAGCCATTGGCGCAATCCTTGGGTCCGTCTCGGAGCCGACCAACTTCGTTGCGGGTAGCTTAATGGGGTGGCCCCCTGAAATAATTTATGAATCATGTGATTGCTTTGTCGTGAAAGCCTCGTTGGGTTTTGAGTTGGTTTTTCCGAGGTTGATCATGTGTGTGTTGCTATTTGTGTACCCCTGCAGGGTAAATCTTTCTGAAAGCCGTGTCCGCGGTTATGGACGACTTGGAGCACAGTTTCTCGATCATAGACAAGCATAACTAAACTAGTGTTATAAATTTGACTTAATATGTGACTAGTAATCAGTTTCACTACAATGGAATGCATAATAAAAATGCCAACAACTGGTGGATCTGTGGTGATCTGTGTCATACTATACCTGCTTAGTCAGTATTGCAACTCCAATGGAATGTGATAAAAGTGCCAACAAGTGCGGGGTTTGGGATTCCTCAGGACAATTATATCTGACTAGTAAATGTTCCAACTACCACGGAATGGTTAATTAAAACTGCCCACTACTTATGCTTCAAGATGACTCATGCTATCTATATCTGACTAGTAAGTGCTGCAACTATAATGGAAGGAATAAAACTGTCAACTGTGTGAGTTCCTTGGTTTGAATTCCTCGTTTGGTCTCGAGGGGGAATATCAGGATGAGTATGATTGGTGTTAGTATCGGTTGGTCCCGAATAGGTGTCTCTTATCCCTCTCTAATAGCCGACAGTTGCATCGAGTCTCTATAGGTTGTTTAGTGCATGCTGCGCTGCCGCTTCAGTCCACCATACCTATGTAGGCGAGAGCCGCCGAATTCTAGCCTTGCCGTGTACTGGCCTCAGTAATGACGCTCCTCTTTTTTCCTTCACCCTTTGTCGGCACCCCTTTTGTTTAGCAGGTACGAGTTCGACGTCATTAGCAGGGTTACCCTTCCGGTTTGGCCTGGGCAGGGTTATGGACGCCATTGGTTATTCTTTAGGGCTCTTAGCCCCATTTGCATCTTGTCCGTACTCGGATGTTCTATTGTTTTCAAGGTGATTTGGATCTTTGTGTAGTATATCTGTATTCTTGACTCATGGAGTCATTGTTGTATATATATGTTCTGTGGGTTCCATCATGGACTAATGTGTAATGGTATTACTTCGTTCTCCACCCGCACGCAAGTGCCTGGTGGGCGTCCTTGAATCGTTTCTATGCGGGTTTGGCGGGAAGCGCTAAAATTTGCATAGGGCCGATTCGAGGGTGTTACAAGCCATTAGCCCATAAACCATGAAAATGTCGAATAGTATGGGGAACCCCTTCCACATGAACCCAAATCTGACGGAGAACAAACTTGGGTGGAATTTCCTGCACCTCCCAAACACTGACAATAATCTAAGCACTATGAGAATGTACCGGCATCTGAATATCATCAACCCACTGTAGGTACTCCACAGAGGGAAAGCTCACAAGGAAAGCATCATGTCTATGTGGAAGATCCTCCTACTTCCACTGAGTACTAAGGGGACAAATACGAGTCATCTTAGCCTCAATGATATAAGAAGGCACCGCTGGACCAACAATCGATACCTTCGCCACGAGAGTACACTTGGGTGCAAGAAGAGCCTTATAAATACAATCAGACAGTTGATTAAAAGGAGTCTCATCAGTACCATTCCCAACCACAATCATAGAAGGCTTAGGCAGCTTGAGCGTTGGGCACCTATTAGTAGGATGAGCCGAATTATTGCTAACAAGTCAGCAATGTTGAACATGATAGTTCTTAGTTGCATGACTATCCACAGAGCACTTCCATCATTTCACAGATTTCTTGGTCTTACCCTATTCTGTCACCAGAGCACTGCCCATAGTAGCATCCGCTGTGGTAGAAACTATAGCAAGAGGCTCATAAATTGGACCCATAGGTGGTGGCACAAATGAGGGTTGAACCTGCTAAAGTTGTGAAGGAGCAATAGAGGTTTAAGACGATGTTAAGGCAACATTCTTCTTCTTCCGCTTATTCTAAGGTACACTCGGATTAGCAGCCTGTGCGGGAGCTTGCAGAAAAACTTGTTGCTGCATATGTGGAAGCATCTGTTGGAACTGTTGTGGAGGATGATCAGCAGGAAGACTAGTCTCATAAAATGCAATGACGGCTGGAAGAACTATCCCTGTTGTTGCAGCATGTACGCAGGGGCGCCCGGACGCCACGATGGTGGTTGAAGAGGTTGAAGCGTAAGTGGAGCAGCTATCGCAGCTTGTCCAACCCCGTAGGAAAAACAACTGCTTGAGGAACCATCGGAGGCGTCCTTGCGGCGCAACAGGGGCAGTGCTAGGACGAGGATGCGGTGGAATCCCACCCCCAGCTTCGGCCGGCAGGGGGCCGGTTGGATGAGCCGGACATGACGACGGTCATGAACGATAGGCCACCCGAGGTCGGGGACCAGGGTGCGCTAGAAGGTGGCAATGGGGGAGACAGCGAGCATGAGAGAATTGGCAGCGAGGTGTAGGTAGCAGGGTGCATAACGCGGTCGGTAGGGAACGAGATGGATGAGGCAAACAGGAGAACGAGCCTATACAGCCTCGGACCCCGTCTTCGCAACGCACCCAGACACACCTGATTGGTTGCATGCTCGTGGGCCCCATCATCTCTACCTGGAAAAGGCTCCTTAATCATTGCCGTGTCAGTCTACGAGGAGACCAAAGCTTCCTTGGGCAAGATGGCCTCAACCGCTGCCTGGGAGATGAACATCATCCCCAACACTGGCGGCATGGTGACATTCTGCCCCGATAGGGGACCATGCTAGGGCCCCATCCGCGGCTGTCGTGACAACCTCAGCCCTGTCGGAGACGACGACTTGCATCGGCGATCCACCAAGACAGCCCACGGTGACGAAGGAGAAGACTGCGCCCTTGCCAAAACCACCCTCGTCGCTGGTGGCGCACTCCTCAATATCCCTTTCTCCTAGTAACTGGATTCTTGGGATGGGGACCCCTCTGACCAGAAGTCTTGCAGGGAACTATGCCGACACTTCCGATGAGACACCGTGGTCCACTCCCCATCCTCTACAATAGCTTCCCTGTCAACCCGAATGGCGACATGATCCTTAGCCACACCATTGAATAGATCTAAGAACCTATAACCGGCAGGCGACAACACATACGAGGATGTGGACGACGCATGGGTTAGGGGGCGCCGCTGCGCCATGGCATGCAATGCCCCTATCATTTTAGCACACAATGTGTAACATTCTGTGGTGGGATAGCCTGAGATGAACTAGGAGTCCTAGAAGCATATGAAGCCCAGGAACCGAACGTGTTGATCAAGATAGAAGTGTCAACCAACATAGTCAAATATCTTTAATCAAACTTGTAACCGATCTATGTTGAAATCTGAGACCCAGCCTCTCATATGTAGGTTGGGAGGATTCGACAGAGAGGGCACCGTAGCTTTGAGCGAAACACAATCCACCGTGAGTTAGATTGCATCTAGTGAATCACTCACTCTGTAATCCTCTGTTTTGATAATCAAGCAGGACATTGACTCACTTATTTGTCCGATAGGTCGAAGAAATCACCAGCGCTCTCTTTCTCTAAAACTCAAGTCAATAATAATGGACATTGTCGAGGTCACCCCTCGTCAGGATGCGCCTGCTACAGGCGATGTGGTGCCTCCCGTCATAGATCTGGAGAAGTAGCATGCATCTCAGGGCGAGGATGACGTCCAATTCAACACTTATGAGGACCATGAGCTCGCCGGTGCAGAAAACTTCGGATCCCCCAATAAGAGCGAGGAGTTCGACGAGCACGCTCCGCAAGTGTACCCGGAGGTACATCTATTTCTCCATGTTTCTAGTTTATGGTTCATATTTTCTTCTCGGGTTATAGAGGTACTCCTTAATCTGTTCATCTACTCCTTAATCTAGTCCTACTGATCAGATAAACCATACAAACCGGTCCATGCAGAGATTTAGTCTGTTCAAAATTAATCCTTATTCTAGATTTATTAAGTTATCAAGAACACAAACGGTCTTAATTTATGAGTGAGTTGGGAGACAACCGTAATGAACCTATATAAATATGTTATTTTTTCAAAGTAACTTGGAATGGTTGTTTAGATATCTATGCATGACTGATAAATGCATTACTAGTTTGTGCGATTTTTTTAGAATATGTAGATTAAGTAAATTTATTTTGTTCATTTCTTTTGCACTTTATACATTACACCTAGATTCTAGTGAAATGGACTCTGACTAAGAGGATAGAGACCACAAGAGCCATCACATCATGAATAATCTCAAGAGCAGGGGAACCCATTTCCATAGTTGAACTAGGGAACTCAGGTGCCCTTTCTGTAACAAACGAGTTAACCCGAGGATTGACAGTTTAATTCCGCATGCGGTTGGCACCGATAAAAGTCTCACGAGTAAACACAAGACGGCAACCAAGGCTAAGAACGCTACGTATAGAAAATTCCCGAGGGAGTATGTCAAGACCAGCTTGGTGTCCCCTTACTTTAGGATCGGGATTGGTAGCAGTAAGTCGGCGAAGAAGTGATTGTGTTGCCGCTTCCGGTCCCTAATAATTTTTACTTGTCCTGCCGCTGCTAGAACCTGAAACTATGTGGTGTCTTGAACTTGATGCTATGTTAATTTTTGTGTGTTGGAACCTTGTTTCATCGTGCTTGCGATACAATTATATTGTTTTTACTCTTGTCTTGCATTTCAATCACTTAGTAATTTACTTCCATCGATTCGATGGACCGTAGTGGCACAACCATAATATCCACAAGTCATAATGGATTTTTTTCTAAGTAATTTAGTTATGCACGCACAAGATCATGGTGTCCCTGGTCCATCTTCCTTACATGTCTCTTAATTTTGTTGGGCATAATGATTCACAAATAGTTTACCACTATGTTTTGTCATGTCATGTTACGTCGCGTCAGCACTGTGCACCCGCTGCACAATGGCAATGGGACGATGGACTCCATGATATGTTCTCTCGGTCTCCGCATCGTCCCCCTCTCGATCCCCATGCCATCTTCATGTCGCACACCCGTCCCATCGCCTGTCGGGCACGAACGCCCAATTGCATCCCTACGATTGGAAACCAACGGTACTAGTCACAGCCTGACGACGCGCTCTCCTTATCAAGCGTGCTTCCAAGTAGGTAAGACTGTAGTAATGGTAATTGTAATTTACGACGCCCGGCCTATTAACCACCTCCCCTCCCCCCCCCTTTTACGTAGTGCCTTCCACCGCCGCAGCACAACACTATGCAAAATAACCGACACCTTTCGCCACCGCCGCCGTAGCCACCGCAATAACGATCTACGCCGGCCACCGCACCATACCACCGTAATAAATCTCTCTGCACCACACCTAGTCCTATCCACCGCCACCGCCACATCCAGTCCCAGCCACCGCGATCGATGATAGGCCACTGCCGCCACAGTAGCTGCTGCCATGGACACAAATACGGCGTGTTCGGCGATGGGAGCGACTTCACCGACAGGTACGCTATCATTGCCCATGGCACCACCTCGCTGACGGTCGTCCACACCAATGCGTCAGTGGAGGTGGCCAAGGTCATCGCAATGTATGAGCGGTGGCTACAGGAGCTGATGGACAAGTACAAGATCATCAGCCTTGACCTGGAGTATACCACTGATAGGAAGAGGGCGGCGCTCTTGCAGTTGTCCATGCACAACCGCTACCTCCTATACCACGTATGGAGGGATAAATGAGTATGTCCGGAGCTTCGGGAGTTCCTGCAGAGCTGGGAGATCTATTTTGCCAGCGTCGATATCCCGAATGACACTCCGAAGCTAGAGCGTGATCTCCAGCGAGTGTGGATGTACCCAGATGGCGATACAGGAAAAGCCGGCATGGCTAGACTCGCTACCGAGATCATCGACCGCCAGTACGCCGGCATGAAGGATGAGTTCTCGAAGCACCTGCATGATCGATGTGAGTGGAGGTACCTGGATCATGATGCAATCCGGTACGTAGCAAGGGACGCGCACGTCTGCTACGAGATGCTCAATAGGATCTGGCGGATGAGCGAGTGTGTTGTTTACTACTACTACTTTAGAATTTCGTTTCTAGTTTATCTCGCCTGTATTTTGTAAGTATTCTATGTCAGAATGGCTCTCATATGATCCTTGTGCTACCGTATTAACTAGTATGAATTACATTTCCCTTTTTATTTATTTTTATCGTCAATTTTAGGATCGTGTCAACATTCGTATTTAGAAATTATGTTTGTGCCTTTGTATGTGGCAGAATCCAATATCTAATACTGTTGTGCATGGCCTAGGTTTATTACTGAATATAGCTACTTGAGCTTGTGGTGGGACCCACAAGGCAAGATACTTGTATCCACAGACTAAGCATATTTTTCCATCTCAACACAGTCGTAGTGGCATAGTCATAAATTATATGCATAGGACACAATCATAAAATATCTCCCACAAAGGGATGCTAGCCAACTCGGCTCCTCGTGCTTGGCCGTAGTGGCATTGACATAATTTCTGTGCTAAATAAAGACACAGTCATAAAACCCCCAGATTGTTGGCGTTGTGCGGAACATAATAGATGTGGCCTTGGGGTTCGGAGAGGGAGACGTGGTGTCTTGTGCGGGTGCGACCACATCAACGGAGAGCTCCGATTCGGGAGGAGGACAACGAGATCGAGCAAGTTCGGCATGGTGACAGATCTCCTCCGGAAATGAATTCTTGTCCAGGTACTGTGCCATGAGTGCGGCCATAGCGAGGGCGAGCTACGATTCAGGAGGAGGAGGCGAGCGGGGCCGAGAAGGATCGGTCGGGGGCCGGATCTCACCCTTGAAGGAATTGGCGTCCTAGCTCCGTGCCATGGCCGCGACCACAGATCGCCGCTCCGGGAAAGAAGAAGGTGGTGTCAAGAAGAATGGGGAATGGATGCGGGCGCCAACGCTGTAAGTCTACATGGCAGTCACGATGGCAACGACTTCACAGGTGTTAGCGTGATATTTTGTGTTCAAACGATATGTTAAATTCGTGCCAAAAAACCCTCTAGGCCTTTGGCACGCCAACTATAGATACCTCGATCCAATTATAACCAACTCGGACCCTGATATGCCTTGGTGTCTCAATTTTCGGTGCGCAAAATGAAATCCTCTCTTCCTTCCTTCCCAACAGTTCGTTCCCTACGGTAGTTAACTTAGCCAGGTTGTCCTATCTCCAATTCTCCAAAGAAATTAACTTTCTTACAACCGATTAATTCTTATGTTTTATGTCCCATGAATGGTATTCATATACTCAAATTTAGAATTGATTTTTGATGGATTAAATATTTTTCAAATTAGAATTGCTAATGAATGAATATGACCAAGCACATTACTTTTTTAATACAACAAAGAAGGTTTCTTATTTGTATCCTTCCCTAGCGACAGGTGCGGTGGGAGAAGAAAATCTAAGATGCCATGTTGAATGTGGCACAAGAGCAAATTCTTAAACATTTGAAGATATGTAGGCTTATTTTTTGAAAATTCGTACTTAATTGTGAATTCTAATATATTCTTAAGACCATAAGTGCCTAAATTGATGAGGTGTAGTGTGTAATAAATTTATAAGAACATCTCCACAGGCAACCCCAATAGCCTCCCGAATAGGTCTATTGGGCTGCCGGCCACAAAATAGGCTCACACCAGCTCTCCTCCCACCTCCAAAATGCAAACATCATCGACACGAGCGATGCCACCTCCACCCCTCCACATGACGCCCTTCGACACAAAAGAAAGAGCAGCCACCCAACTATCATCGTGGTTGGAGCATATCCTCCATATCTCCGCCCCGTGTGCCGAATCCTCCGTTGCCACTGAACCCTGCACCTTATTCCACTGCCACCACTCTACGCCGCACGACATGCCCAGCTGGGAAAGGAAGAGAGACCTCCAGCAAACCTTGGCTAGGCGATGTGAGTGATTTGTGGAGTTTCGTTGTAAATTGTGGTTTAGAGTTTCAGCTTAGGATGTTCCAGTACATTGTTCCTAGTTTAGTGCCATTTTCGCTGATTCATAGTACCCCAAGGTGGATTATTCCCCTGAAACAATTTTTGACGCTGCAAGGAGGGGGATAGCGGACATTGCTGATGACCCTTCGGCCAAGCTTTGTCGTATCCACTGACTTGTGCCGGTGAAAGCCGTTTCTTTTGAGGGGACGAACACATGTCCATGGTTCTATACATGTTCACAACACGATGTAAGTAGTGTGCTCTATTGTTTTAAATAAATATGCAAGTCATTGGTAGGATTTCCTCAAATTTGTTGCTCCACAACTGAAATTTTAGGGAGTCATAAACCGTGGCTTTGTGTGTTGGAATGATCCTCAATGACCTTTAACACTACAACATGCACTATCTACTTTGTTGGGTATGTATGAAAAAGTAACATCATGAGGAGTGGGAGAAAATTAAAAATGCCGAGTTGATAAGAATTTGAAGAGAAGAACAAGGTGTATAAAAACTACACAAGTTCGTTAGCAGATGTGAAGAACTCAATGGATACCGCTAAGAGATGTGTGTTGGAGCAAAAAATTGCAAACTTGAAGGTGAACCGTGAGGAGCAAATTGAGATTGAGTTGGAGAAGGTGGAGAAAGAGAGAAACCTACTTCTTACAGGAGAAAAATAAGTGGGATAAGGAAATAAATAATTTAGAGAGACGAAGAAGAGGCTGCAACACATGTTTGATCTTCTTGAAACAAGTGATGCAAACAAAGAAAAAGATGACAACAATCGAGAAAATTTGTGATGAATAAGATGTTTAAGTTGAAACTTTTGAGCACATGTGGCTATAAAAACATTTAATAATTTGTTTGCATTGTTGTATAAGAACTAAGTTCAGATAAATATATGTTTGCAATTTCGCTCCAATTTGATTGACTTTGAAAAATAGTCAATAAAATTATTGGGAGGTGCTATTGGAGCCACCGATGCGTGCAACACCTTCCAATAGTCCGGTACCCCCATAGCACATGTCCAGCCCGGACAGTCTATATGGGCTGCCGGTGGAGATGCTCTAAGATACCGTGCTTAGGACAGATCCATCTGCGAGCAAAACTCGGAGAAGATGAAACCTTACCCCTCACAACAAGGTGCATATAAGAAGAATCCAAAGGCCGATGACCAGGCCAACTTAAGCCGGCAAGCACCAGAACCCTAATCTTTTGGGAGACAAGCTACATAGATCGGCATCAAGCTAGATAGAGATGTTACACACCGTAAGTACGTGTCTTCAAAATCTGACAGGGTACATGTCTTGCGTATGATATCCGAAGTTACACGTGTACGTACAACCACAGTATCGGCGACTAGCTGTACCTCAACTCAAACATTGTCAAAACATATAAGTTCATGCATTGTACGAGACGACATCACGAAGTTCCATGATAAAACAAAATACAACTCAAAATACTGAAAAGCAACAAAGCTAATGAATTTCAGACGGATCATTGCATGAGATTCAACACCTACATGCAAAGGGATCAGCTACGGACAAATCACAGACGTTCTGGACATGCGTAAAGGTGCACCGGCAATCATGTTTCTTGAAATCGAATTGAGCACTTGTGGAGGCTCGGTTCTCCACCAGGAGCCGCCTACGCTGATTTTCAATCCAGCCTCCACCAATGCTGATTCCACTTTTAACCTCAAAACTCATAGACTCCAGTAATCTGGCATTCAAGATGAAGAAGGTCGCAAAATTTACTTGTGACTGGGTTCCTTGGTAGTTCTCCAACACTAGGTTCTTTAGGCGAATGTCATGGCGTTTGATTAGATCGCTATGCTTCCGGCGCCACAAATTTGTATCCCCTGATATAGTTGACTGCGAATGAAAGAGGGAAATTTTAGTTCCAGCCTAGATTCAGAGCATGAACTAACACAACTTAGTAATTATCCCATTGGCGCTCACAATACCAAGGAAGAGATGTTACCTTGATGTATAACCTCTCCAAGCAGGAAAGCATTCCATGAAGTTGATAACCACATCAAGGCTAAGAGTACTATTAGAGAAAGCTAAGATCTTGACTGAGCGCACCGCCTCTGTGAACTTGACATCATTTGCTCGCTGATATAAGGATTGAACAAACGATTAATGAGGCAATTTCCGATATACTTAATACATGCAAGTTACCGGAGATTTATGTTTCATGGCTGTAATTATGCACTCCCTATGCCCTGTAGTTCTAAAGATCAAGGTGAAATACTAGATTTGGACAATATAAATGTGGCTTTGCTAGGAAGATGGTGTTGGAATATAGAAATGTAAAATGGGTTAACAGTGACACTGAATCATCCGAGGAAGACATATGTCAGAAACAACCTCTCCTGCAGTACGCAAAATCCAAAAAAAACGACTAAACTCTGTTTTTTTTAGATTAACTAAACTCTGTTCTGTGAAGGAGTGATGAGGGTAAAACAAGAAGGTGGGAAAGGGGACATGATTAGGAATGTATAGGGAAGACAGAGGGCTAGCTAGCAAAATAATCAACCTTTGTCAGTACAACTATCTATTCTACTATGAAGGATTAGTAATGGAAGTGGGTCAACAATAGGGTACCCTCTACCCTCTTTAGTTCAATAAAATGAGCTAACTTTTGTGATGACATCATCATTTTGAAAAGGTTAGTTCATTTTTTTGAACTAAAGAGGGTAAATGGTACCCTAATGGTGACCCACTTCCATCTATATGAAGGATCACTGGGGGTTTACTCTCTGATGCGTCTAAAACACCAATTTTCAATTGGAATCTCCAGATTCCAACTGGTTGCTTATCTGAAGGTTCACTATTCGGACAGGAAAATCACTACATATTCTTGCTGAATTTAGTACTACTTCAAGTACTATAACATACGAATACAGCAGCAGTTACTAGAGTGGGAAGAGAGAAGAGTCACAGTGAGATGGAAGGGTACGTACCACAGTAACCGCTGGGCCAAGCTTGAGTTTGGTGACGCCAAACGTTGTCGGTAAGGCAACCCAAGGTCTCCAGCCTGGGTGCATTCGCCACGGTTACCCGCAGGTCGCTGTCCGGCACGATCCGGAGCAGCCTCTCCAGGCAGGGGGCGTCCTCCACGACGAGTTCCCCCAGGTGTGCCCCTCCTCGGAAAGAAGAGACATGGACGGCGATACTCCTGATGGTCGGCGAGCCGATCCGGACGCAAGAGGAGCCGACGTTGCCTCTAAGCAGCAGGTTCTCCAGGACGGGGCAGCCGGTGAGCACGGACTGCAGGGAGGTCTCCGATAAGAGTGCCTCTTCAAGAGCGAGCATCTTGAGGCTCGGGAAGCAAAACGACCGGCCGGTGCGGTCGGAGATTCTGCAGTGGCTGAAGGTGGCCACGTGGAGGGTGGGCGCGAAGCGGGTGACGCGGGCAGGCAGCGGAGGCCATGCCGATACTGACAACAGATTGGCGCTGTCGCACCGGTGGTACAACTCGAGCTCCTGTAGGCGGTCGAGCGCCGGGGACACGAGCCAGGCGTCCATGGCGTTGCCGCGGTGTGGCTGCATGTGGTGTGCCGGGATGCGGAGGCGGTGTCCGGGGCCCTGGTGGGTGGAGAGGATGCGGGTGACGGCGTGGCCGTCAATGTGCTCGCCGGGATCGCCCCCGAAGTCGATGGTGCCGTCGTCGCGGAGGAGGCCGTGGCATTCGAGGTTGAGAGGCGCGGACCGCCAGATGTGGCGCCAACGTCTTGCCAGGATCTTGGTGCGCCCGGCCTCCTTGGTGGGGAGGAGAGACACGATGTCGCCGAGGATGTGGTCGGGGAGGTTGCTTATGTAGTCCGGCCCTACTCGCCTGCGGCTTCGGCGTCCACCCCGGGAGGCGGCGCCGGTTGCCTCCTCTTCCCCGCTGGAACGCCGGCCTCTGCGTCGCCCATGGACGACCATGGCGTGGGAGTTGTGATCGTGGGACGTGGTTTGCGACGGATGCATTATGCAATGGAAACCACCACTGCGCGCACGGAGGCGACGGAATGGTTTGGTTATTTATCTTCTGCAGTGCTCAACTGCTGATTTGATCTGATGCGTTGATCTTGCCATCGAACGGCCATGGAGGAGAGAGCAGCCATGCGCCTAGTGCTGCGGTTATCTTGGATTTCCTTCCTGCAGTTCCGCTAAATAGAAAACGAATCAAAATCCAAAAAACGTGGATCCCGGTGATCGCTCTTGCCTACCTTACTAACGGAACGGTCTTGCATTTTGGACGAGCGAGGAACCCGGCTGGCAATGGGTTCAAAATCCGTACCAGATCCAAATTAATTGATTCGGATTTGTCTAGATTCGGATGTCGTGTTTTGCTACTCTATCCGATCCAAATTAGTTGACTCAAATTTAATGTAAATCATGTCTAGATATAATCGAATCTAGACAAATCTAATGCAACTAATTTGGAGCAGAGGGAGTAGATATATCCGAATCTAGACAAATCTGATTCAACTAATTTGGATCGGAGAGGAAAGATTTTTTTTCTTGATCTTGACAGGAAAAACAGAGATCCTCGGGCAGCGGGAGTGAGAATGAGGGCCGGAAGAGAGAGCTGGCTGGGACGAAAGCTTAGACAAAACAACATTTGGTCTCACCTAGGGCCAGGGGCGGAGGCAAGATTACAGCTTAGTGCATCTCCACTCCGCTCGCCCCTTCCCCCCTACAGGGTCCGCCGTTTGGCCTGGGGGCGTTCGCGCATGTATCTTCTATCGGGGGTTACCGTCTCCCAGCCGCGGCCCCTAAATAGCCTTCAAATTGCAATTTCAAATTTAAACATTTAAAAGGCCGTCGGAAAAAACATAGTTTTGCCGCCACCGGTCACAACATAGTTCAGGCGATGCAATCGCCCAAGTCATCGTAAAACAAGTCCATCGGTGATCAAAATAAACATATAGGGAACACGAGAATCAAACAGGGAGGGGATCATCCGCCGAGGTTGGAGGTACCTCCGGGTCGCCGGCGGCGGAACGGTGGTGCTGGCCTGGGCGAGGGGGTCGGGGTCACAACGCCGGTGTCGGGCTGCTATTCTGGTTGGCGGTCGCTCGGTTCTCGGAGAGGATCAGGGCGCGCTGATCAACACACCACGCCGTCACCTCGGCGTCCATGTCCTTCGTGTCGACCATTAAGATCGCCAAGTCCCCCTCCTCTTCTTTGCCACCATGTTGGCCTTGATGAGGCCAAGGTTGATGTCCTGTCGCTCGATGATCGATGCCCACCTTGCCGCCGCGATCTCCTCGAACCTGGTGGCCTGCTCCGCCCTCATGGCGACGTGCGTGGCGGCGTCGGCCATGCAAGCTAGGATGGACGAGTGTAGTTTCTCGATGGTTGGCGCCGCGTCCCTCATGGCCTTGGCCTTCGTGTGGCCGACGGGCCGGCCCTCAGATGCCGCAGATGGCGCCGCCCCCGGCTCTTAGTGGCTGGACTTGGCCTCCGCGAGAGAGGTCCATGTCTCCGCCCACTTGTCACGCCCCTCGATCTATGCAAAGACGTGGATGAATTTAAACTCATTGTCATCGTTGTCCTCGCGGTAGGCAGAGATCATGGCATGCATCTACGAAAAAACATAGGTCGAACACAAGTCTGAAATGGGCGGGAGCGGGCGGCGACGGGGGCTGTTTACCTGATCATCGTAGTTGGTGCAGCTGACATGGACGTGGCGCACCTCCTCCACGATGCCGTGCCACTTGTTGCAGGCGTTCTGGATCATGGACTAACGGCGAGACATACCCGAGTCATTGCAGTCGTGGTGCAAGGCCTTGAAGTAGGGATCCAACAACCACCGCTCATCATACGCCACCTTCACCCTCTTCCAATAGCAGTCCGAGTTCTGGTTGGCCCTGGTGAAGGGGTCTATGCTAACGGTCTTCCAAGCCTCGGCGAGGCACTCATCCTCCCTGGAGCTCCACTTGGGGCTGCGTCCACCGCCTCATTTCTTCTTTTTCTCCCCTACGCCTCCACGGCCTTCTTCTTCCCTTTCAGGTCAATCGCGATGGTCACAGGTACCTCCACCACCCCATCCTCATCCTTGGCCACCTCCACGTTCACGTAGACCTCGTCATTCCATGCACCGTGTGGCGCCCCGCAAAAACCACTACTAAAAAATCGCGTTGTTTTTGTGCATTGCATCATCATGACCGCATGCTCATGTCATCATGCCACATTGCATTTGAGCATCGTCATGTCATTATGCATTTGTTTGTCTAAAACTATTTTCAAAACGCCTAGTTTTGTTTTATTCAAATTAAAACCCGGGTCTCCGGAATATTTTGTTTCGTCTACCAACGGTTTACAAACGCCTCGTTTTTAATAAATAAAATATTTAAATTATTTTTGGGAGGAAGCCAGCCAGGCCCGAAAGCCCAGCCGGCCACCTCCAGATAAAAATCCTATCTAACCCAGATCCCTCCAAACCCTTTTCTACCTAAACCTAGCCTACCACCCTTCCTCCACCTCACCCTGGCCAATCCTCTCCCTCCACCTCACACCTCCACCTCACTCCAGCCAACCACCAGCCGCCACCTCTCCTCTCACCCGCCACCTCACCGGTGGACACACTTAGGGCATCACCTATGTATATAGAAGAACTTGTCCATAAGCTGGGACCCACATATCACACCACAAGCTTATGGATAGCCTCACAATGTATCTAGTTGAACTTGTCTATAAGCTGGCCCCACATGTCAATTAAAGTTCTATACATGCAAGAGAGAGGGGAGAAGCTAAAATAATATTTTATTGCTTATGGACAACCCACAAGCTTGTAGGTCACCTTTAAGATTTTGAGCTTATGGATAGCTTATTGATAGCCTCTACTATGTATGTGGAACTTCTTGTAGTCTACTTTTTGCTTATGGATAGCCTTATTGCCAACATAGTGGATGCCCTACCCACGCACACACGCACGCCGCAGCGAATCCCCACCCGCGCCTGCCTTTCCCGCCCACACCTGCCGCCGCGTGGCCCGCCTCACCCACCTGCACGTTTCCCCGCGCCAACCCGCTCCGCTCCCGCCCACCTGGTCGCACGCCACCGCGCCTCCTCTCCCGCTCGCCCCGACAACCACCTGGCCCCCACTGGCCCCAGCTTGGTCCACCCCGCCTGCCGTCTCCATCTCTCTCTCCCCCGCAGCCTCCCATCTCCCACCAACCCCGCCGCGTCCTCGCCTCGATCTCCACCACCGAGACACGCCGCCGCCGCGAGCGCCTCCGGTCGCCCTCGCCCCTCCCCTCCGCCTGTCCCGTGTGCACCGCCGTCGCTAGGGGCGCGCCGCTCTCAGCCATCGTCGCCTCTCCTCTTCCCTTAGGCCGCGGCTCTTCTCCGTCCTCGATGGCGCCCCTCCGCCGCCGGCTCGCCGGGAGCTCCACCGCCGCGCCCCCTTCACCCAGCTTCCCCGACGTCGCCGCCTCCGTGCAGCCCGTCGTTGGCCGTCGATGCGGCCTCCCCTCTCCTCTGCGTCAAGCTCTGCCACCCAGAGACGCCGCAGCGCCGCCTCACGAGACCCCAAGCATCGACCTCCCCGAGCGTGCCCCGTCTTCCTCCCCACAAGCCCTGCAGCGCGTCATCACTGGCCTCCCTCCGTTAGCCTCGCGTCCTGCTCATCACGGAGACGCGCCGTCGTCCCGCAAGCTCCAGAGCGCTGTCACCAAGGACACGCCGCTGGCCCTGCTCCCTACAGCACGATCCATGGCCATGTCTGCCTCCTCCTTGGACCGGGTCATGCGGCGCCGCCTCAAGTTCGTCACCGGATCGTCCCCGTGCTGCCTCCCTGCGCTCACGGTGGTGCCCCACTCCGCCTCCTCCAGCCATCCTCGTCGCCCCGGGGCGGCCTCTGCTTCGTCGTGGCTCCACCCCGACCCTGCCGCCGACCTTAGTACCACGGCACCGACCCAAACATCCTTCTTCAGATGTGCGAGCTGCTGCTTGTCCGTGTGTGCTCAGTCTGCTGCTGCTCTACGACCCTGAGCCTGTGCGTTTTTGTGTTGTGTGGACACTTAGACTAACACTTGTGGACCATTCGCTGTGAAGTATAGATGTTCGGCGAGGCGTCTAAAGAACCGAGACCGTAGTTGGTACAGTGCCATGGCGAGATCAAAGCCGAGATACCGACAAGATCTTCTGAAGACTGATCCCGCCGAGGTCCCCGTCCCGGACACCAAGTTCGTCGAGACCCTGAAGATCCGTTCCTGGAGGCGAAGTCCGGACCTGATGACCGCCAAGATCGCCACTGGAACGACAAGCACTTCACCACGGAACGCCAAGTCCTTCTTCCCGGATGCGACAAGATCTACTCTGTTGTCCAAGAACGTTCCCGTCGAACCCTGTCGAAGCCCGGACCCCCCGGAACCCAAGATCGTCCGAACCCAGATGTGTGACCCTAAGCCCTTATTTTATAACATAGGACATTCATCTGTGGCATATTAAATTGTTCACACATGCATACATATTTTGTGGGTCCGGGTTATTTTATCGATTCACCTATAATTAAATATGGATTCGATATGCGGAATACCTTTGTCTTATTCCGGACTCCATTTAAATTGGTGTAGCGAACCGATGCCATGTTTCGCCATGTTAAAACAACATTTAAATTGCGGGGGTTCTAAATAACTCGAACCTATTAATTAATTGTCGGGACCCCGGTTCTGCTTAATTTGCCTAATCGTATCGCATCTGTGCCATGCCATGCATCATATCATAATCATGCCGGATCTTCTGCCGTAGTATTAAATATTGCATTCGGTGTTTCTTCTAGTGTTTGCTTCTTCCCGGATAGGACGATGCGATGTTGTGAGATTCGACAAGTTCTCCGGATATGATCTGTCGGCAGTGTTTTCCCAGGCGAGCATCTCTCTCCCTTCTACCTATTTTGCATTTATAGTCTTTATTTCCTCCTGTTGATCTATTGCTATCCGTGTCGCGATGCTTTAGTTTCCGTACACCAGTTATATCCCGTGCAGCCTCTATATTGTCATGGACACCTCCTAATACCTGTTGTCTGGTAGATAGCTGGCCTTGCGAGTCGTAATTGCTTTCTCAGGTGTGATCTTGTGTTGTCGAGTACCACAATTGTTGGTATGCTGGCAGATGCTTATGGTGGAGATGATCATGTCTTTAAATACAACTATTAAAAATGCTAGCTATAACTAATGCAGAGGCATCGGTGGACAATAGATGTTATTTGGTTCTTCCACGCTCACTTGTGTCCCGTAGGACCCCGAGTACTTGATACCTGTTCCTTGATTTTTCGCACTATTCACATCCGGGAGGCCGTGGACCCCCCTGAGCCAGAGCTTGATTCATTCCTATTTCTTGGGGCCACAAAGTAGTTTGGGGCTTTATTACTATCCTGTACTTATGCCATGCTTTACCGCTTTATTCAAGATTGTGCGTGGAGCACCTGTACTGTTTAGGATTGCAGAGTGTTTTCGCGGTATCGACAAGCCCAGTCCCACTTCCGGGTTCCCAGTCGTTTACAGCCATTAACGCAAACCCTGGGTCCGTTCCGGAGCCGACCAACTTCGTTGCGGGTTGCTTAGTAGGGTGGCCCCTTGAAATATTTCTGAATCCTGTGATTGCTTTGTCGTGAAAGCCTCGTTGGGTTTTGATTTGGTTTTTCCGAGGTTGATCGAGTGTGTGTTGCTATTTGTGCACCCCTACAGGGTAAAACTTTCTGAAAGCCGTGTCTGCGGTTATGGACGACTTGGAGCACAGTATCTCGATCATAGACAAGCATAACTAAAGTAGTGCTATAAATTTGACTTAATATGTGACTAGTAAGCAGCTGCAACTATAATGGAATGGATAATAAAAATGCCAACAACTGGATGTGGTTATCTGTGTCATACTATACCTACCTAGTAAGTATGGCAACTCCAATGGAAAGTGATAAAAGTGCCAACAACTGCTGGGTTTTGGGATTCCTCGGGACAATTTATATCTGACTAGTAAATGTTCCAACTACAACGGAATGGTTAATTAAACTGCCCACTACTTATGCTTCAGGATGACTCATTCTATCTATATCTGACTAGTAAGTGCTTCAACTATAACCGAATGAATAAAACTGCCAACTGTGTGAGTTCCTCGGTTTGACTTCCTCGTTTGGTCTCGAGGGGGAATACCAGGATGGGTATGGTTGGTATTTCTATCAGGTTGGATCCGAATAGGTCTTTCTTATCCCTCTCTGATAACCGCTAGTTGTATCGAGTCTCTATAGGTTGTTTAGTGCCGCTGCACTGCCGCTTCAGCCCACCATACCTATGTAGGCGAGAGCCGCCGAATTCTAGCCTCACCGTGTACTGGCCTCAGTACTGACGCTCCTCTTTTTCCTTTGCCCTTTGTCGGCACCCCTTTTTTTAGCAGGTTTGAGATCGACGTCGTTAGCAGGGTTACCCTTCCGGCTTGGCCTGGGCAGGGTTATGGACGCCATTGGTTATTCTTCAGGGCTCTTAGCCCCATTTGCATCTTGTCCGTAGTCGGACGCTCTATCGTTTTCAAGGTGATTTGGATCTTTGTATTGTATATCTGTATTCTTGACTCGATGAGTCGCTGTTGTATATATATCTGTTCTGTGGGTCCCATCGAGGACTGTTGTGTAACGGTATTACTTTGTTTTCCACCCGCACGAAAGTGCCCGGTGGGCGTCCTTGAATCGTTTCTATGCGGGTTTGGCGGAAAGGGCTAAAACTTGCATAGGGCCGATTTGAGGGTGTTACACACCGCCATTGTCCTCCTCGTATGCAGCGGCTTCCTCTTGCGTGAAATCCTGGGCGGAGCTGCCGTTGATCATGTCGGGCATGATGGACTCGTCCGTGGAGCGGTCACTGTAGTGCGATCCACCGAACATGTTGGGGGCGCTCTGGCTGCTACCAGCACCGAACAGGTTGGGGATGCTCTGGCTTCTCCTTGTGGCAAACTGACCGAATCTATGCCTCTGCGTTAAAGCAGGGAGGTGGTGATGGGCCGGTGATGTGTTGTTGGCGAGGGAGTTTGGGTCGAAGCCGTCGAGCAGATCGAAGTCGTTGTTACCCGGTGAGAAACGAGATAGGTGTGGTGCCATGTTCGGGTGGCCGGACAGCGACATGCTGGACGGAGATGGGGAGGAGACGTTGCTCTGGCTCTCGAGGATTTGGAGCCCAGCGTTGTACGCCGGCACCACCATTCCCGCCATGGCGGTTGCACACTGCGCCGCAACAGTGCCGCACGGGCCTGCTCCGCATGCGCCTCCGCCGCCCTGCGTAGCCTCGAGTTCTTCTCCCTTAGCCGATGACTGGCGTTCTACACTTGCCGGTGCTAGATGTCGAACGCCCACTCCGCGTTGGTCATGCCCTCCGGCCGCTGCTTGTCAGCCTTCCCTTTCTTAGCTAGCGCTAATGCTCGGGGAGCTTGGTATCTCTTCGGCGGCATGGTGGTGGCGGCGGTGGCGCACTGGAGGGGAGAGGTGGGGTGGGGAAATGGTGGGCATGGGCGGTGATGGAGGAGGGAAATGGCGGGACTGGTCGGCCTGGAGGGGAAAGGGAGGGAAAATGGAGGGAAAATGGGGCAAATTTTGGTGTCTCTCTAACAGGGCTGGCCTGCCAACTTTTTCAAGTTGCGCCGGCGCCCCCGATCGATCCCCCTCGCATTGGGTTCGGCCTGGGGGTGCCAGATGTTTGGTTGGGCCACGATGGTGCCATTTTTGGTTTTGGGGGAGAGGGTTGGGTGGGTTTTTCTACGCGGACGCCCCCATTTCACCCTTAGGGGGGCTTTAGGGGGGCGAGTGGAGATGCTCTTAGAGGAGGCCAAACCTAATAATTTTTATTAGGGGAGCTGATGGCTCTGAAATATAGTCATCTACGTCCATATTTAAACTGGATATTATTCATATTTTTTATGAAATTTCTCTCTAACCCTGCCACTAATGCCTAATATTCAAAGGGGTATGCAATCCTTTCTTATTATATTTTTCCTACGTAGATAATGTCGTTTAAAGATGGGAATCACTATATTAAAGTCAAAGATATGAGATTTCCAACAACCAGAAGAAACCAGGAGTCGTGAAGCGGAGGCAAACGCTTTAATGACCAACTATACGACCGGAGCAAAATTCCGGCCGAATAGCTCGGTTATATAGTTGGATCTGCCATTGTTAGGTCAAACAGAACAACTTTCGTGAAGGGACCCCTATAAAAAGCAGCCTCGGGCAACAAGAAAACAAAGCCCCCGACGACTAGACACCTCCGACCTCGCCTGCCACAGATCATCAGCCGCCTCCAGATCTTAAAACCCTTCTCCATCTCCATAGCCATATTCCACCACTTGTAATTGGAGATCTCTTCTTCTATTGGCGACATTGTAAGACTATTGCTATCAATCTTATGATTTTCAATACAATGTTTGTGATTGTTGATCTCATCTCTTTGTGTGAGCAATTCTCCTTGGGCTAAAGGCTTCGGCCTAGCCATGTAGCATTTGTGCATATTATTTATCATAGATGGGATCATGTATTTGTTTGTATGACATGATTATTATTGTATCCTCTCTTGCCTCGATCTAAGTACTTGTCAGGTACCCAAGACCCCAAGGGTTGAGCCAGGTATAGGGAGTATGAGTAATGACTGATCTGCAGGTTGGGAACCCTAGTGACAGAAGGGATAGTACGGCTGTATGTGAGGGATTTACTCGGGATTAACGGTGACATCACTATGCATATCATTAGTTCTCTTTCTTCCATGGATGAGACTAGTAGGTTATTGCTATAAGCGGTTGTAGAGGCAATAACAATTATGGATGCACTGCTCACATATAATTTATCTTGCTCTAACAATTACATGCATACTTTATCTTTATCTTGTATTCCCATCAGATGTTTTGCACAGCTACAAGTGAAACTGAATGCCCTAGGCCCTCTCTCTCCATCATCGACAACAACAAAAAGGACGCAAACTATTGGTCCAGTGAAAACACAAAAGGAATTCTAAGACTCCCGAAGGTCTGTTAAAGTAACTTCACTATGCATTCGCTTCCCGAGGATTCGATAACTTAGGTCTACTAGGGAAAAAGAAGCTATACTACATTCGTAATCCGGATCGAAGGTATCAACCCTTTTTCTGGCACCGTTATCGGGGAAGCAATAGCTACCCTGGTGAGGTTATTGGGAACCTTGCTAGTTTTAATTCTTGTTTTTAATTTTGTTAGTTTGCTTTTAGTCTTTATTTGATAAACCAAAAAAATTAGTTAGTCTTCAAATTCTTGCTTTTACTATTATAGTTCTTTGTTTAAGAAAACCCAAAAACATAGGAAATATGGCTGAAAAGAAGCTTGGGAAGTTTGCTACTCCCAACAATGATTATTTGCATACTCCTATTACTTAGCCAGCAATTGCTGCTGATGACTATGAAATTAAGCCCTATTACTTAAGTTTGGTTCAACAGAATCAATTTGGAGGCTCTACTGTTGAAGACGCATGTATGCACTTGAATACTTTCACTGAAATATGTGATATGATGCGTATAAAAGACGTTGACCCCGATGCGGTCAAATTGCGTCTATTTCCTTTCTCTCTTATAGGAAGAGCAAAAGAATGGTTGCTATCTTTGCCTAAAAATACTATTACATCATGGGTGGGATGTACTTCTTTATTTATGACTAAATTTTTCCCACCTGCAAAGGCTATGCAACTCAGATCTAATATTACTGGTTTTAGACAGGAAGAGCGTGAGCCACTAGCGCTTGCATGGGAGATGATGAAAGAATGCATGAGAAACTATCCTAGTCATGGGATGGAAGATTGGTTAATTCTCCATTTATTTTATAATGCTCTTAACCCTGTGTCTAAGTCTATGCTTGATACTGCAGCTGGAGGAACATTTATGGGTAAACATATTACCGAAGCAAAGCAGCTGCTAGACAATATGCAAGACAACCATGCCCAATGGCATGTGGATAGATCGAACACGAAGAAGGTGAACTCCATCTCACCACAAGAAAATGAAGAACTCAATGCTAAGTTGGATGAGCTCATACTAGCCGTGAAAGGTAAGGAAACCCAGGTAAGAGCTATCCCTGAAAAAATATTGAAGAAATAGACTTCATAACTCGTAATGATTATAAGCCTGCTTGGAAGAAGAATTATAATCCTAATTTTCAGAAACACTATTCTAGTCCTGCAGGTAATCCTAATAATAATATGGGAACTAGTAATGGTAGTCTCCAAGAAACACTTAAGTCTTTTATAGACTCACAAAATGAGCAAACAATATCCTTGTTAAAATAATGGCGAACCATAATGTTATGCTTGGTAAATTGTCTAACCAAGCCGTTAGTTTGAGAAATGATTTGCAGACCCTCCAAGAAAGGATGAAGATTGTTGAGGCACAGATAGGTAAGTTAACCGAGAGTAAAAATCTCATTCTAGCTAAATTTGCAGGTAAAGTTGAGCCCAACCCCGTTGAAGAACTCAAAATGATGAGGATCCAAAGGGAGGAGCCCCTTCACCAAGCTACGCCATCGAAGACCTCGTAAAGAGGATCAACGTCAAAATTCCGATGAGTGAAGGTAACGATGAAGCCATGTATAAACACTTTGTTGATCAACTAGTGATTAACGTACGCGAGCTTGAACAGGAATACAAGAAAATTGCTGAAAAGTTACCTGATGACCCACAAGTATAGGGGGTGTATCGTAGTATTTTCGAGGGAAGTGAAACCCAATTTATTGATTCGACACAAGGGGAGCCAAAGAATATTTATAAGCCTTAACAACTGAGTTGTCAATTCAGCTGCACCTGGAAACAATCTTGCTCACAGCAGTTTAACAGTAGCAATAGTTTTGTAGTAGGAATAGTAAAGCAGCAGCAGTAGTAAAGCAAAGACAATAGTAACAAAAGAAGTAAACAGTGGGATTCGAGTGCGGTAGGCATAGGGATGGATGGATGGGCGTTGCATGGACAAGATAATCCACATAGCAATCAGAACATAGGGCAATTGCAGATAAATAAGATAAAGCATCCAAGTACTAGACAATCCTAGGCATGTGTTCCATATATAGTCATACGTGCTCGCAATGAGAACTTGCACAACATCTTTTGTCCTGCCAGCCTATTTGCAGCGGGGCCTCTAGGGAACTACTGGCAATTAAGGTGCTCCTTTTAATAGAGCACCGAAGCAAAGCATTAACACTTCGTGAACACATGTGGTCCTCACATCAAAGCCTTCCCCTTCTGGTTATCCCGATTTCTGTCACTTCGGGGCCATAGGTTCCGGACAACAACGTGTGTATACAACTTGTAGATAAGACCAAGAACAATACTATCATAATGAATCAATAACATGTTCAGATCTGAAATCATGGCACTCGGGCCCTAGTGACAATCATTAAGCACAACAAGCCGCAACAAAGTCATAAAGCACAAATAAAAGATACTAGGCACCATGCCCTAACAATATGATGCCATTACATGAACAATCTCATCCAATCCCTACCATCCCCATAGCCTACAGCGGGGGATTACTCACTCATAGATGGGGGAAACATGGATGGTCGATGGAGAAGCGATGGTGATGATGATGGCGATGATCTCCTCCAATTCCCCGTCCCGACAGGGTGCCAGAACAGAGTTTCTGGTGCTGTTTCGTGGAATCTGGTGGTGGCGGCGGAGCAGAACTCCTTCTGGAAAAACGTCGAACCCCCCGAAGTTTTTAAGTCAGAAGGCTCCTTATAGGCAAAGAGAGAGGCCGAGGGGGTGCCTTGGGGCCCACACCACCCCCTGGCGCGGCCTGGCCTGGCCCGCGCCACCAAGTGGTGTGGCCACCCCCTGGCTCTTCTCCGTCTCGTATTCTGGCTCCTGGAGTCTTTAGGTGAAATAGGATTTTTGGCATATTTTCTGGGATTTTTCCTGATAGTTGATTTTCTGCACAAAAAGTAGACACCAAGGCAATTCTGCTGAAAACAGCGTCAGTTCGCATTAGTTGCATCCAAATCACACAAGTATAGAGGAGAAACAATAGCAAAAGTGTTCAGGAAAGTAGATACGTTTTGGACGTATCAACTCCCCCCCCAATCTTAGCTTATTGCTTGTCCTCAACCAATTCAGTTGAAAACTGAGTGCGATAAAAGAACTTTCACGAACACATTTGCTTCATATGATGTAAATATTCTCAGCAATGTGATCAACTACTTGGACAATTCATAATAAAGAGTATGCAACTGAGTCTACTTAATAGTCATTGCAAGCTATGAAGAGATTCCAACTCAAGAATAATAAGTAGCACGAAGCACAAACGTAAGCAACATTACAATGCTCATAGAAATGTATGATAGAGTGGTATGTCGATTGCCTTTGATTATGAATGCCAAGGCACCTCTGAAGTTCAAGTGACGGCTAGAAGTAAATATATCAAAGATACAAGCATCAAAGTCATAACACAAATAACCAAGTAATGGAACAAACACAAAGAATGACAACTATGCTCTCAAGAAGGTGCTCAAATAATATGTGGAGACTCAACAAGTAGAAGAAAAAGGTTTTGAATAATTTTGAAAGGCTTCCAAATGCAGAAAGTATGGTACTCATTGCCCCTATCATAAGCATCTTTAATATGGTTAAGGTGAAAGTGAGGTCCAATCTGAGTTATATGCTTGACAGACTATAAACTGAAAATCCCAAGTCCCTTGAGTACGAGGGCCGCTCCTCATGCTACTCAACTTTAGTTACCGGTAAGTTCTTGTCATTGTAAGTATATGCGTATCATTGAGAACCGCCAACAGGGTACCCCTTGCCCGATGATACGGAAGAATCCCCATATCAAAATGACAAGGCAAGTAGATAATGAGTATCTCAGCAATCTTCTTATTTACCATGGGAAAATGGTGCTTTTTTCTCTCTTTGCTCTTTTCATAAAACTATTTTTTTTCTTTTTCTCAATAGCTATCTCTCTCTTTTTTATAAGAAGAATGCTTCATAGATATCATTATGGTTATGCTGCAGGTTTCCACCATGTCAGCATGGATTAGACCAGTGGCCCAGGCGTTTCTCTAACACACATACATAACTCCATGGACTTACAAGCTCCCCTTTTATTTCACACCGACGACATCCGCAAACAAAAGAGCAAGTACAAGTGTTGAAAGCGTTCCCCGTGATAGCACGGTTCTGCTAATCCCCAGCCTATAATTTGCAAGCATATAACTTTCATGGAGAGTTCACAATGGTTCAGGTTTATTAAGTGCGGAAAATAAAGTGTGCCATCAAGTTCATGAGAGCTTTACTAACTAATTTTCCCATAACAAGCAAACATTTTATTCGGAAGAAAACAAGGCATATTGAATATGCACGGATGTAGCAAATGATGCTAATAGGTAGGTATGGTGGACACTTTGAAAATATTTGGTTTAGGAAGTTGGAAACATGAGTAAAACACTCAGTGGAAGTGAAGGCTAGCAACAGTAAGGGAGCAACAAACGAGAGAGCAATAGCTGTCATTATCATGCTTGCAACAAAACAAGACTACTCATGGCATGAAAGTGATTCAAGATCCTCAAGGCAAAATAATTCGTCAAGGCTTAACTGATTATTACAGTCATGTGCATGCGTGAGCATGTGCCAAGTCAATTCAAATGAAACATTCATAGGAGGATACCACAGTGTCATACCAATTTATGAATAGGGCAATGCAAGCAAACATTCCTAAGACATGCTACAAACTATTAGCGAGCTGGAGCTAATCATAAGAAAGCAAGAACTATTAAGCATCCAAAGAAAACATACACTCTACATGAACGGAATAAGCAAGCTCACAATGATGAGTATATGTACAGAAATGAAAACAAATAGAGTTCATTACCAGCCTCTTACCACACCTCAAGTTGTCATTAATCCTCATTATTGCTCTTCACTTGTGTGGCTTGAATAATAATATGAAACCAATATTCCACTGAGAACTGCCGAACCATGTAGCAAACTCGCAAAAACCAAAGAAGAACGACAAATATTTTTGGTGTTTTTGATTTTTAAACAAGAACCAAAAGGGAAAAACAAACAAAGCAAAATTCTTTTTGGTTTTTTCGAATAGTTCAAACAAAGCAAAAAGGGAAAAACAAACCAAGGCAAAAAGAAGAAGCAAACCAAAGAGAAACAACAATTTTTTTTTGGTCTTTTTGTGTTTTTAGAGAGCAAAAGCAAAGAAGAACAAAAACTAAAAAGAGAACGAAAACATGAATATACAAAGTACCAATGCAACATGATGTGGAGATGAGTGCGGTGTCGGCGTACCTCCCCCCAAGCTTAGGCTTTTGGCCTAAGTGGGTATCAATCCCAAGCTGGCCAAGATGAAGTGTCACCGTGGTACGACGAGGAGGTCCCCTCGTCCTGGTGCACGCTCGAGTACGTCCCTCCGTAATGTGTGGAGTAATCATAGGAGGGCACATCCTTCTGGTGCTGCTCATGGAAACCCAGCAAGCGAAGCTGCTCGTCCACCTCCTCCTTGGAGCGCGGCCGCGGTCTCCTGTGAACACTAAACAAAGCAGGCTATGGCAAAAGGATCTCCCTTTCATCCCTGTCAGTGAAAAGCATCCTATATACTAGATTGTTCAAATCAGAGGTAGCAGTGACAAGGTGATGAGTTTTCATGGCAACAAGGTCAAGCCTCTGTGGTGCTAGCATATCATCATCGGGATCCACCGAAAGACCTAATGCATTGACTACACGCGAGGCAATGATGCCCCCATAGATAGGCCCCTAGCAGCTAGGCGGCGAGCAATAAGCGAGCCAAGATTGTACCGAGTATCATTGTTAAGCGCGGCAGCAAGGAATGCTAAATGATAGTTGGATATATTACTAGTGTTCTCCCTACCCAATACACTAGTAGCAAGATAGTATGCAAAGTATCTAAGAGCAGGGAGTTGGATATTTCTTATCTTTCCGCACTGCGCCACGCGGTCATCATCATTGGTCACCCCTCGGTAAAGCTCCAACAAATCAGCGGGTCGCCCTTGAATTTTCTTCATGGTCCCTGTCATACGCACACCTACAATACTGCAAAATCTCTCCAAAAGCATGGTGAAGGGCATATCATAGATTTTAAAAGAGATAGTAGATTGATAGGGTGTGTTAGTAAACGCGAATCTCTCAACAAAAGTTTTGGTGAGCATAGCGTATTGTGCACTCTCATCTTGCATATAAGAGGTCAAACCAACCCTCTCAATCAGTAGAAAGAAATCATCAAGAATACCTGCAGCTTGCAAGAAAGTAAAACAAGGAAAAGAGGATGGGTGAGCATCTCCATCATCCCTTTCACTGCCAATACGTGTTGCAATGAGGTCTTCATTGTATGATGGCCTAGCTTGAGAGGCTGTTCTTGAGGGCCTCGACCTCCTAGGTGCATCACTCTCAAATATCTCTCCAAAAGTATGGTTGTTCATGCTTGGTATTCTGAAATTTAGACACCTATTAAACAAGTGATTGCAAAGTAAATATAATGAAGGATTCTACTCACAGGGACTTGCAAGAGGCCTAAACATTGTAACACCCTCAGAATCGGCCCTATGCAAGTTTCAGCGCTTCCCACCAAACCCGCATAGAAACGATTCAAAGGTCCCCACCAGGCACTTGCGTGCGGGTGGAAAACGAAGTAATATCATTACACAATAGTCCTCGATGGAACCCACAAAACATATATATACAACAGCGACTCAAAGAGTCAAGAATACATATTTACAGTACAAAGATCCAAATCACCTTGAAAACAATACGGCGTCCGAGTACGGACAAGATGCAAATTGAGCTAAGAGCCCTGAAGAATAACCAATGGCGTCCATAACCCTGCCCAGGCCAAGCCGGAAGGGTAACCCTGCTAACAACGTCGATCTCAAACCTGCTTAAACAAAAGGGGTGCCGACAAAGGCAAAGGAAAAAGAGGAGCGTCAGTACTGAGGCCAGTACACGGCGAGGCTAGAATTCGGCGGTCCTCGCCTACATAGGTATGGTGGACTGAAGCGGCAGCGCAGCATGCACCAAACAACCTATAGAGACTCGATATAACTGTCGGCTATCAGAGAGGGATAAGAAAGACCTATTCGGAACCAACCTGATGCTACCACCAAACATACCCATCCTGGTATTTCCCCCTTGAGACCAAACGAGGAAGTCAACCGAGGAACTCACACGGTTGGCAGTTTTAGTTATTCAGTTATCGTTGTAGCAATTACTAGACAGGTACAGATAGTCATCCTGATATAATAAGCAGTGGGCAGTTTTAGTTAACCATTCCGTTGTAGTTGCAACACTTACTAGTCAGATACAATAAGCATGAGATATCCCAAACCCAGCAGTTGTTGGTACTTTTATTTAGCCATTTCGTTGTAGTGAAGCTGACTACTAGTCATATCGGATACAAGTCAATTTATAACAGTAAACTTTAGTTATAGTTGTCTATGATCGAGAACTGTGCTCCAAGTCGTCCATAACCGCGGACACGGCTTCTCGAAAAGATTTAACCCTGCAGGGGTGCACCAAAGTTTCCACACGCACCTACACCCTTGTTGTCAGATCAGGTAGGTACAAGATCACAAAACATACACCCAACGGTATGTCGACGGGGTTTCGGACACGACGTTTCCCAGACCCAAAGCAAGCACGGGGGGCCACCCCACTAAGCTACCCGTAACAAAGTCGGCCGGTCTCCGAGACGGACTCAGGGTTTGTGTCGACGGCTGTAAACGACTAGGAACCCGAAAGTGTGACTGGGCTTGTCGATACAGCGAAAACGTGTCACGGTCCTAAACAGTACAGGTGCTCCACGCACAATCTTAAATAAAGCAGTAAAGCATGGCATAAGTACATGATAGTAATAAAGCCCCAAACTACTTTGTGGCCCCCAGTACAGTACTTGGAATCAGGTACTAAATCGATGGGGGTGCCCACACACCCCACCTGTGGTTAGCGCGCTCGATCTCAGAACAGGTATCAAGAACTCGGGGTCCTACGGGACACCAGTGAGCGGTTAAAATCCAAGTATTGTCTATTACCCACCGGTGCCTCTACATTTACCTAATTTCAATTTTAGTTATTAAACAATAATTAAAGCCATGATCATCTCCCACATTAAACATGCGGCAACCTTCCAACCACTGTGGTACTGGACGACACGCAACAGCACTTGAGCAAGCGACTACGACGCGCAAGTCCAACTATCTACCAAACAACATGTAATAGGATGTGTCCAAGGCAATATAAGGCTGCAAGGGATATCACGGGCACGAAAACTAGAGCATCGCAACACAGATAGCAATAGATCAACAGGAGGGAATAAATACTATAAAAGCAAAATAGGTAGAAGGGGAAGAGATGCTCGCCTGGGAAAACACTGCCGACGGACCATATCCGGAGAACTTGTCGGTACTCGCAACCACTTATCGACTTAATCCGCGAAGAAGCAAACACTAGAAGGAAACACCGGATGCAATATTTAATACTACGGCAAAAGATCCGACATGCTTATGATATGAATGCGAGATGAACATTTTAATATGCGACAGTCGATAATGTCATATTATAAAAATAATGGGGGTCTCGGATAGGGAATCACATTAGGGTTCGGCGAACTTGGGCTCCGAGGGGTTCGGGGTCGGGTCTCAGGGTCCGGATCTGGGGTTCGGTCTCGGCGGGATCGTTCTCGGATAACAGAGTAGATCTTGGCGTTCCGCGAGGAAGGACTTGGTTCGGCGTCGGGGCGCATCGGATTCGTCCTGGTCGGTGTCGATCTTGTCATTGCGAAGATCTTGTCGGGTCCGCGCCATCGAGTCGGTCTTGGCATTCGGGGTGAAGAACTTGGCGTCCTCGAGGAAGTACTTGGCGTATCCGTGTCGACGACCTGGGCGTCCGGGTTCTCGGGCATCAGATCCGGGAAGAAGTACTTGTCGCATCTGTGGCCTTCGGGTCGAAGAATTTGGCATGCCCGGGTTCGGTCTTCGGGTCCGTGTCGATGCGCTCTGCGTCCCGTGTTGGAGATCATGGTATTCCGGCTTCGGTTGTCGATGATGTACTTGGTTTGGCGTCGATGCGTCTTCGGGTCCGGGACCGGGGTCCTTTGAGCCTGCGAACAAGTACTCGAAGTTCCGTGACGAAGATCTTGGTGCTTCAGACCTATCACGTCCTCGGGGCAGGAGCGACACACCATACAAGCAAGAGGCCTCATACTTAAAAAGAAAGAGCCCTCGGTCGTGTCTGGCGCACAGAAGGTCTTGACTCGTTCGGTCATTTGTTCGAACAGCCTGCATACGCGGTGGAGCAGAACGGTGGCTGGAGGATAGCAAGCGGGGACGAGGCAAAGGACGGCCGAGCCGGAAACAAGGCGAGGAGTAAGGCGAGGGAGGGCACGACGACGACCAGAGGCGGCGTTGGGCGACCTTGCAGGGGCGGTGAGCTCGACAGGCTCACAGGGAGGCGTGGGTTGGAGCTCAGGTCGGCGGGAGAGGAGCTTGTGGCGGCAACCGGCGGCGCGTCGCGGGTAGGCCGCTGGGCTCTGGCGAGGACGGAAGGACGCTTGAGAGGAATACCGCAGGAAGGCGACGGCGGGCGCTGGTCGCAGCCGAGCGAGGAGAAGCGGACGATTCGGGCTCGGCGAGGCGGCCCGCTCGAGCGACGGTGCCTGCGCGAGCCTGAGAGGGGCGAGAGGAGCAGCAGCGGCTCGACGTCACGACGCAGGCGGCCCGCGCAGGGCGGCCTAGGGTGATGGGGCCCGCAGAGCTTGGTGGTGGAGGGGAGGAGAACCAGGGGGCGCAGGGTTCGCGCGAGGAGAGGGGCTCTGGCGGCGCACAGCGTCGGTGGCGCTTGCGCGTGAGGGACACGAGTGGCGGCCGGTGAGTAGAGGGCGTCGATGGCGCTCGCGGGCATGGGGCCGAGGTGGATGAGCGGCCGGAGGCGGGCTCGCGGCGGAGAGGAGGGCGCGTGACGGCGGAGGAAGCTTGCGGGGAAGAGGGCGGCGATGGCAAACCGGAGATGGGAGGAGGCCGACGGAGGCAGGTGGCTCTGCTCAGGGGAGGAGGCGCAGCGAGCAGGGAGGCGCTGCGGGGGTCGCGTCCTGGTGGCGGCTCGCGAAGGGAGAGGGAGGCGGCGGCGGTTGGTGCTGGTCGAGGCGAGGCCGGGCGAGCGCTAGAGAGAGAAGGGGGTCGCGAGGTGGTGGTTGGCATCTGGACGGGACGCATCGTGCGGGGCCGGGGGTGGGGCCAGGGCCGAGGTGGTTGGTAGCGACGGGGGTTGTCGGGTTGGGGAACGAAGGGAGGGAGGTGGGGTCGAGGGGATCCCGTGTGGGGAGGGCGTGCGTGCGTGGTGTTGTGTGGGTCCGGCGGCGGAGGGAGTGGAGGGGGTTGGGGTGAGGTGGCAGATTAGGAGTGGATGGGGTGGAGGAAGTGGTGAGGTGGCGGGTGGTGATTGTCCAGGGTGATGTGGCTGGGGATGGTTAGATTAGGATTAGGTAGGAAAAGAGTTGGGGTAGCTGGGATTTTATCTGGAGGTGGCCAGCTGGGCTTTCGGGCCTGGCGGGCTGCCTCCTAAAAACAATTTAAATTTTTTATTTATTTAAAACGGGGCTTTTGCAAACCGTTGGCAGACAAAACAAAATATTCCGGAGACCCGGGTTTTACTTTGAATGAAGGACAGGGCGTTTAGAAAACAAAACCAGGCTTCTCGAAAATAGTTTTATGTAGACAAATGTCAGATGACATGACGATGCTCAAATGCAAGGTGGCATGATGACATGAGCATGCGGTCATGATGATGCAATGCACAAAAACAACGCGATTTTCTAGTAGTGGTTTTTGCGGGGCGCCACAAACATGCATCAAAACTATATCTCTAAGCATCAAACAAGCTTACAAGCTCTCATAACAAGTCACCTACAGCAGCAAAATACTCAACATATAATCCACTAAATACAAATCTACTTGGACAAGGGGAGGAGTCACATACCAGGGAACAAATGCTCCAAATTTTAGCAAGAAAGATGGGCTGAGCAAGGAGATCGAAAAAAACGAGAGCAAGCATAGAAAGAACGCGATTTTGAGCTCTGAACTGGAGCTTACTCGGGAGAGAGAAGAAAGTGGTAGGTGAGAGAGTTGGTGGGGGGCCAGGGGTGGCCCACACCAGGGCATGGCGCCACCCAGGGCTGGCCTCGCCACCACATGGTGTGCCTTCCTGGTGGGCCCCCGTGGTACCTACCAGGTACTCCTCTGCCCTTTTTTTCACGTAAAAATTTAATATGAATTTTCTGGAATTTTTCGAGACACTTTATTTTTGGGCTTTTTTCCGAAATAGAAGAATGATTTTTCTGACAGACAGATTTTTTTTCTTTTGGAAACATGATGCAAGGACAAAACAAGGCTAGAACTACAGAAGTTCTAACATGCAAGCAACTAACAACACAAAGAAAACTAAACGAAAACAAAAACTAAAATGCATAGGATATAAATAAACGGAGATAATCATAATGAAAACATTGTTTTGTTCAATGGAATCCTTTTTGTTTGCAAGTTGATCAAGTCTTGCTACCAAAACAATTGCATATGAGACAAAACTTTGTACTCCACTAATGATTATGTTACCTCAACCTTGATAGCAATGGTCTCAATCATAATAAGTTCAAATTTTTCTCTTGGTATGGGACAATATATTTCTCCAACTTGAATGCCTTCAACATGTTCAATTGAATTCAAACCATAAGTCCTTTCAATCTTCTTGGGGAAATAGACAGTATGTTCCTTGTCATTAACATTGAAGGTCACCTTTCCTTGATTACAATTAATAATAGCTCCTGCAGTATTAAGAAAGGGTCGCCCAAGAAAATAGACATATTATCATCTTCGGGCATTTCAAGCACAACAAAATCAGTCAATATCAAGCAATTGTGAGCCACCTGAACAGGTACATCCTCACATATACCCATAGGAATAGTGGTAGATTTATCAGCCATTTGCAAAGATATATCAGTTGGTATTAATTTTTCAAGTTGAAGCCTCTTATAGAGAGAGAAAGGCATAACACTAACTCCAGCTCCCAAATCACACAAAGCAGTTCTAACATAACTGTTCTTAATAGAGCAAGGGATAGTTGGAATCCCTGGGCTCCAAGTTTCTTAGGAACCTTACCATTGAAGGAATAATTAGCAAGCAAAGTAGAAATTTCTTCATTAGGGATCTTCCTTTTATTCGAGACAGTGTCCTTCATATACTTTGAGTAAGGAGGCAATTTAATAGCATCAGTCAAAGGAATTTGCAAGAATAAAGGCTTCATCCACTCACAAAACTTGTTATAGTGTTCATCTTCTTTTGACTTGTGTTTCTTATCAGGGAAAGGCATAGGTTTTTGGACCCAAGGTTCTCTTTCACTGCCATGTTTCTTAGCAATAAAATATTCTTTGGTGTATTTAGTATTCTTAGTGTGGTTTTCAGGTTCTTCTTCAACTTTTTCTTCATTAGGAACAACATTTTCTTCATTACCACTTTCAGTTTCAGCATCAGAGATAGATATACTATTAGGATCTATAGCAGGTTCAGAGGGTTCTACAACAGTTTTATGTTTGTTTTTCCTTTTCTTACGAGTAGAACCACTATTTTCAGCTTGGTGAGAATCCTGCTCAATTCTTTTGGGATGCCCCTCAGGATATAGAGGATCCTGGGTAGCAGCACTACTTCTAGTTCTAATTTCATAATCATGTTTTTCTTTAGCAGCATTAACTAGCAAGTCGTTTTACACTTTAACGAGTTGATCTATTTGAGTTTGAACCATTTGAAAGTGTTTAACAATCATTTTAACATCATTAGAGGTTCTTTCCACAATATCTTTCAACTCAACAATAGCTCTAGTGTTTTCCATTAGATGATTTTGCACCCTTTTATTAAAGTTATCTTGCTTAACAATAAAGATATCAAATTCTTCTAAGCATTGATCAGGAGGTTTAGAGTAAGGGATATCACCTTCATCAAAGTGTTGGAGAGAGTGTACCTCAATAGTGGGTGAGTAGGAAATAGGCTTACATAATTCTTCTATAGGAGGTAAATTCTTGACATCTGCAGCTTTAATTCCCTTCTCCTTAAGACATTTCTTAGCTTCCTTCATCACTTCATCATTTAATTCAATAACTCCCCTCTTCTTTGATGTTGGAATAGGCACAAGAATAGATGGTTTAGGTATAATTACTTCAGGTATAGCTTGTTTAGGAGGAGTCCAATCTTCATAATTCTTGCTTATTTTAGCCATTAGTTCCTCAGCTTCCTTAGGAGTCCTATTCCTGAAAACACAATCAGCACAACTATCTAGGTATGACCTAGATTCTTCGGTTAGTCCATTATAAAATATATCAAGTAGCTCATTCTTAGGTAAAGGACTTCCAGCCTGTGCATGAATCAAAGCACAAAACCTTGCCCAAGATTCGGGCAATACCTCTTTTTCTCCCTGTTTGAAATCAAAAAGTTCCTGCAAAATAGCATGTCTAGCACTGGGAGGAAAATATTTCTGCAGGAAAGTACTAATCAAGCATTTAGGGCTATCAATAGATCCAGGAGGTAAATTACTAAACCAAGTTTTAGCTTCTCCTTTCAATGAAAAAGGAAAAATCTTAGCAACAAAGTAAGGACGCATCTTAATATCATCAGAAAACAAGCCACTCATGGTAGAAAGTTCATTCATATGTGCTACCGCACTTTCATTCTTAGTCCCACAAAAAGGTTCTTTCTCGACAATAGCTATGTAAGATAGATCGAGAGAGAAATCATAATCTTCATATGTAATGTTTATGGGAGAAGCAGCAAACTTAGCAGCAGGATATAATTTGGGTCTAATAGTACGCCTCTCAAGGAGACTCTTAGCAGCGCTCCTATCATGGGTGTTCTTAAATTCTTTAATAAACTCATCGGTCATCTCAACATAATCTTCTTCAATATCATAACTCTCACTAGACTCAGGTGAGCTAACAGGTGTGGTAGTGTCTTCATTAGGAGTTTCGGTATTTCTAGCCATAGTTCTAGCAATCGTAGCATCTAGGAAAGGACCAAATGAACCACTCTTATCAAGCAGAGTAGAAGCAGCATCATAAGCATCAGAAGTTTCAGATTCAGCAGTAGTAGCAGTGTGTGTAGCATGTGTATGTGGTGGTGTAATGAGCTTACTTATTACAGATGGTGAATCAAGAGCAGCAGAGGTGTTCAGAACCGTACCTCTTCTTGTAGTGGATGGTAAAATAGGAAACTTGCCATCACGAGACTTACCCATGATGGATGGATACCAGCGAACAATAGAGAATCCAAGTGAACTTGATAAATAAAGCTATGCTCCCCGGCAATGGCGCTAGAAAATAGTCTTGATGACCCACAAGTATAGGGGGTGCATCGCAGTATTTTCGAGGGAAGTGAAACCCAATTTATTGATTCGACACAAGGGGAGCCAAAGAATATTTATAAGCCTCAACAACTGAGTTGCCAATTCAGTTGCACCTAGAAACAATCTTGCTCACAGCAGTTTATCAGTAGCAATAGTTTTGTAGTAGGAATAGTAAAGCAGCAGCAGTAGTAAAGCAAAGACAATAGTAACAAAAGCAGTAAACAGTGGGATTCGAGTGCGGTAGGCATAGGGATGGATGGACGGGCGTTGCATGGACAAGACAATCCACATAGCAATCAGAACATAGGGCAATTGCAGATAAATAAGATAAAGCATCCAACTACTAGATAATCCTAGGCATGTGTTCCATATATAGTCATACGTGCTCGCAATGAGAACTTGCACAACATCTTTTGTCCTGCCAGCCCGTTTGCAGCGGGGCCTCTAGGGCACTACTGGCAATTAAGGTGCTCCTTTTAATAGAGCACCGGAGCTAAGCATTAACACTCCGTGAACACATGTGATCCTCACATCAAAGCCTTTCCCTTCCGGTTATCCCGATTTCTATCACTTCGGGCCAATAGGTTCCGGACAACAACGTGTGTATACAACTTGTAGATAAGACCAAGAACAATACTATCATAATGAATCAATAACATGTTCAGATCTAAAATCATGGCACTCGGGCCCTAGTGACAAGCATTAGGCACAACAAGCCACAACAAAGTCATAAAGCACTAATAAAAGATACTAGGAACCATGCCCTAACAATCTGATGCCATTACATGAACAATCTCATCCAATCCCTACCATCCCCATAGACTACAGCGGGGGATTACTCACTCATAGATGGGGGAAACATGGATGGTCGATCGAGAAGCGATGGTGATGATGATGGCGATGATCTCCTCCAATTCCCTGTCCCGGCAGGGTGCCAGAACGGAGTTTCTGGCGCTGTTTCGTGGAATCTAGTGGTGGCGGTGGAGCGGAACTCCTTCTGAAAAACGTCGACCCCCCCAAAGTTTTTAGGTCAGAAGGCTCCTTATAGGTGAAGAGAGAGGCCGAGGGGGTGCCTGGGGGCCCACACCACCCCCTGGCGCGGCCTGGCCTGGCCCGCGCCACCAGGTGGTGTGGCCACCCCGTGGCTCTTCTCCGTCTTGTATTCTAGCTCCTGGAGTCTTCGGGTGAAATAGGATTTTTGGCATATTTTCCGGGATTTTTCTTGATAGTTGATTTTCTGCACAAAAAGTAGACACCAAGGCAATTCTGCTGAAAACAGCGTCAGTTCGCATTAGTTGCATCCAAATCACACAAGTATAGAGGAGAAACAATAGCAAAAGTGTTCGGGAAAGTAGATACGTTTTGGACGTATCATTACCTGTTAAACTAGATGATATATTTGATCCCATGATTAAAATTAAGATTGGGACTAATGATATAGCTGCACTTGTGATCTAGGTGCAAGCACAATCCCAAATAGTCTTTTTGACAAGCTAAACCTTGGTTCTTTCGAAATCACTGAACTAAAACTACATCTTGCATATTCCACTTATAAACAAGCTGTAAGAATTAAGGAGAACACTTTAGCTTACATTAAAGGCTGTCCTGCTCTAATTTACTTTGTTATTGTTGACATGCCTGAATATACTATTGCTCCTATCATACTAGGTCGTCCTTTCTTGAGAACTATAAAGACTTTAATTAACCTCCATGAAGGAAACCTGAAGCTACAATTGCCTTCGCGAGATCCTTTTGTTATCTATTTCCCCAGAAAAAAAGCCAAACATAACGAGAAGGAGGTCATCACCTTGAAGGCCAACTACTTTGGAGTGGGTGTTCCACTGATCTGGCCCAAGTGAGTAACGTCAAGGTCAAGTTATTGACCGTAAAAGAGCGCTCCATGGGAGGCAACCCATGTTAAATAAAGGTTTGAGTTAAGTTTTAAGTTTTAGTTTAAGTTTATGTTTAATAAAGAGTGCTAGAAAACTCCAATTGAGGAGAAGAAGTTCGGTAGTACTAAAAATCATACTTTATTCATGTTGTTGTTGGTCGATAATATTTACTGCCAATTTTCTGTCATAAACAAGGTATATCACTAAGTTACAGGAAAAGAAATAATTTTCGAAGAAACAGATTTTTTGATGCATACAGAAGGTTTAACGACCAACTATACGGCGGGAATACAAATTCTGGCCTTATAGATATCTTTGCCATTGAAAATTTTGCTTTCATATGTAATGAGATTTTAACGACCAACTATATGGTGGGAATAAAAATTCCAGCCGTATAGCTCCGGTCATATAGATATCGGTACCTCCGTACAAATTCTTTTCTAATATACTGAGAGTTTAACGACCAACTATACGGCGGGAGTAAAAATTCCAACCGTATAGTTTCGGTCATATAGATATCTATGCCTTTGTATATTTTTTCCCAGGGACAGACATTTTGGCGACCAACTATACTGCGGGAACATTTTGTTCCGGCTGTATAGTTGCACCCGTATAGCTGTGCCGCCAGGAGGAAACCCTAATATTTTGATAGAAGGCCAACTATACGACGTGAACGCATTGTTCCGGCCGTATAGTTGCGCCCGTATAGTTGCGTCTGACCACAAAATCGCACGGGAAGGTACCTCCAACTCCAAAACTTTAATCTTTTTCTCTCTTCTACCTCCAAACTCTCTCAAAACCTCTAGAGATCTTCATATCTACTCAATTTCGTTCGGTTTCCTCGCACACAAGTGATCTACGGTATATTTCTCCTCCAATCCTCCAACTACTTTTTGCAAATTCATCTTCGATCTATTGTCAATATCAATCTAAGGTGACACATACTATGAACCAATTTCCATGATTTTCTTGCCTAGATTATTATTTTGAGGAGATTCTTTACTTTGCTATAATGAGAAACATGTTATACTTACTGTTGTTGGATCAACAAGTTTTATTTTTTTCTTTCTTCAATGTTTTAGATGATGAACACAAGGAGCCAAACTCATGCTCATGCCACCGCTAGCGCTTCTCGGGCTGTCGCTCAAGAATGCATGGGGATACAGTTCAAGGATGAGCCCCAACATGATCGCTTCAACAAGATCAAGAACGACGAAGTGAAGGCCACCAAGTGGGCTTGCCCTATTATATTGAACCAACTCGGTATTTCTGATGACTTCAATTTACTTTGCAATAGAGCTGGCTTGCAAAACTTTGTGTACAATGATGTGCCTATTTATCGCCACTTAACCATTGAATTCCTAAGTTCGTTGCAAAGCACCGTTAAACAATGGCAAGGAGCGGACCTAATTTCTTTCTGACTTATGAACAACAACTACACTTTAACATTAGATGAATGGTCTGCATGCTTTAATTTGCCAAACAATGATGTTAATGCCTTACACGCATCCTTTACTGGCTTAGAACCTACCCTGAACAATACTATAATGGAATGAGTTTTACTACTAGAGTGAGCAAGGGGAAGAATATTCAATATCCTGCAATTTGCTATTTGTTCTATGTTATTGCTAACACCTTGCAAGCACATAATGAGGTCACAAGACTCAACGAGGAGGACATCTTAGTCCTTGCAAAGGCTGCTTACACCAATTGCGTCTTGTCACTCAACTTGGGCGCCATCCTTGTGCGCTACTTGGAGCACCAAGCCTCCCAAAGCCAAGGACCAATCATAGGTGGAGGCGTCATCACCGTGCTTGCCACTGCCCTAGGCATCGACCTAGGTGAGCTGCAACCCGTGCTAGGTGAGAGACGTGTTGATTTCTCCACTTTGAAAGCTTGTGGAATGCTCACTAGGAGAGGTGATGTTTATTACCTGCATATTGCTGGAGCTGGGCATCTCTACTCCGCTCCTATGCCTAATTTTATTTTTTCTATCGAGGAAGGACGTTTGCTGTATGACTTGTAGGTTGAGTAACACCAACCCGAGGAGGAGATTCCGGAGGGGGATGAGGACCAAGAGGAGGAGCAAGAAGTTTCTTATCAAGAGGAGCAGCCACAAACCCGGTTCGCTACATACCAAGACTTCCAAGGACTTGGAGGGACTATGGAGAGGATGCATAGCCTCTCTTTAAACCTTCGAGAATCAACTAGTAACCTCTCAACTCAATTTGCGAACTGGAGTAACGAGTTTTTCCCACCACCACAATGATTTGAAGGGCTTGCAAAAGCCTAAACTTGGGGAAGTTTCCTCGTGTATCTTTATTTGGCGTTCATTTGCTTTTATTTAATTCGAGGTTGTGTTTTTATTTGAGTTTATAAGCACTCATGTTGGTTTCCCCAACACTTTATATTTTTTTAGTTCTTTCTATTTGCTTTCAAGATTTTCTAGTCGAGCTTTAACGCCAATTTTCTATTCTTTAAATTCCCTCTCTTAAAAACAACAAAAAAGGTTTCTCCATTTTTCCTTATTTTCCCTCTTTCTTTTCTTTCCGCCTAGAGGTTCATATGTTTGCAGGCGAGTGATCGACTTCGAGTTTCCAAGAAACAAATAAAAAAGTAAGAGATAAGTGGAACCAAACATGAGAGGTATGCCTTATGACTCCCCACTTTTGAAGTTTGAGAAACCCATGCTAGTTAGTAGTAAATGATGAGATATTATATTGGTGGAGTGAGTCTTTGTACTGTAGTAAGTTTTTCGTTTGCATGGGTATTTAATTGGGTACATTTTGTTCTAGCTCTCGTAATTAACCAAGTCTTGCCTAAAAATTTGCTAAACCAATGTAATAAGAAAAAATCTCACAAACGGAAGGTTTGGGTGTTGTAGTGCTTAGTCTTGAAGGTTTATGTCTAGAGACACTCAACATCACTAGAAATGTTGATTGACTTGTTAGCTCTCTTCAAAAGGATTTGTTCGATTGAATTCATGTTTAGCGGTTTTTGTGAGTATGCCAAAGTTTGCCTTGTTAATCATAAGAATGATATATCTTTATGCGTGTCAAACTTCATGGGATGCCAACAACTCCGCTGGCCTACGAACGATCTTCATGGAGGAAACTCCTAGATTTCGGCTATGAGTTGATTAAACACTTGTAGCAGCAATGCTATAGTGGGTAAGATTCTTGGCAATCCCAGGTAGCTATAATCATGATGGAATCACTCCTATGGCTGTTATGAGTAATCATTATACAAAAGGAACAAAAACCTTAGTGATGCCATGAGTGTCCATCATAGCCCGATAAACTAATAAAAATATTTGGCATGCTCTCAATTACTCAAGAACTGAAATTCTTGAAGGACAATGAATAGAAAAGTAGTGCTTGAAAAGTCTTGATTTATTGATGTGGGAGAATTGAGATACTCTAGTGTATATGCTTTTCATGACAACTCTCACACTCTCAATTTACATGATTATACTTTATTGTTCAAAGGCAAGCCTATGAGTTGATTACGTGATAATGAATAAAGTTAACTCATTTGAATCATCCATGTTAACAATAACTTTGTTGCACTATAAGGATGCATAAAACCCATATGATATGCTTGCCATTACTCTATCTATGCTGCAGTTTTTCAGATTTATGAAGTGAAGGAAACATGAGATTGCCAATCATGAGTAAGATCACCATCTCATTATTTCAGTTTAAATGATGAGTTCCTTTTTGATTTTGGTTTTCTTGCTCGGGGACGATCAAGTTTAAGCTTGGGGAGGTTGATGGATCTGAAATATAGCCATCTACATCCACATTTAAACTGGATATTATTCATATTTTTGACGAAATATCTCTCTAACCTTGCCACTAATGCCCAATATGCAAAGGGGTATGCAATTCTTTCTTTTATATTTCTCCTGCGCAGATAATGTCGTTTGAAGATGGGAATCACTATATTAAAATCAAAAATACGAGATTTACAACAACAACAAAAAAATAGGAGCCATGAAGCGAAGGCAGACGCTTTAACAATCAACTATACGGTCGGAGAAAAATTCCAGCCGTATAGCTCCGGTCGTATAGTTGGCACCGCCACCGTTAGGTCAAACAGAACAACTTTCGTGAAGGGACCCCTATATAAAGAAGCCTCGGGCGACGAGAAAACAAGCCTCCAACGGCCAGACACCTCCGACCTCGCCTGCCACAGATCATCAGCCGACTCAAGATCTCAAACCCTTCTCCATCTCTATAGCCATATTCCACCACTTATAATAGTAGATCTCTTCTTCGATTGGCGATATTGTAAGACTATTGCTATCAATCTTATGATTTTCAATACAATGTTTGTGATTGTTGATCTCATCTCTATGTGTGAGTAATTCTCCTTGGGCTAAGGGCTTCGGCCTAGTCATGTAGCGTTTATGCATGTTATTTATCATAGATGGGATCATGTATTAGTTTGTATGACATGATTATTATTGTATCCTCTCTTGCCTCAATCTAAGGACTTGTCAGGTACCCAAGACCCCGAGGGTTGAGCCAGGTATAGGGAGTATGAGTAATGAATGATCTACAGGTTGGGAACCACAGTGACAGAAGGGGTAGTATGGCGGTATGTGAGGGATTTACTTGGGATTAACGGTGACATCACTATGCATATCGGTAGTTCTCTTTCTTCTATGGACGAGACTAGTAGGTTATTGCTATAGGCAGTGGCGGAGGCAATAGCAATTATGGATGCACTGCCCACATATAATTTATGTTTCTCTAACAATTACATGCATAATTTATCTTTATCTTTTATTCCCATCAGACGTTTTGCATAGCTATAGGTGAAACTAAATGCCCTAGGCCCTCTCTCTCTCCATCATCGACAACAACAAAAAAGATGCACACTATTGGTCTGGTGAAAACATCAAAGGAATTCTAAAACTCCTGAAGGTCCATTAAAGTAACTTCACTACGCATTCGCTTCCCGAGGATTCGATAACCTAGGTCTACTAGGGAAAAAGAAGCTATACTACATCCGTAATCCGGATCGAAGGTATCAGAAGCCAACTAAGCTAATTCCTCTAAAAATTCTGTCTAAACTAGCCTTAAACAAAAATTTCTTTAAGGCTGATGAACACCATAGGGGGCAGGTCCCTACTAGTCCCCCTAGCTCTGCTTAGGCTGGGTCAAATTGTGAGCTCATTGCGGCAGGGTCTAGAGGCATGGCCACGTAGAAACAAACATAAAGGCATTTTGTGCATTTTCTTTGGTATCCAGAGCACATCATTTGCAACTTAGGTGCCACTTGATTGGTTTGCTACATCTAATTGGGTGGTGCATCAACAACCACACTGACCCAAGGTGAAACATACTTATCTGACGCCACCACAACTAGCAAAAATGTGCGATAGTGGGACGAAGGAGGCCGTGAAGTAGAACACTGGTGGGATGCGGGCCATTTGATGGTCCGCTGTGGGAGCATAATGCCCAGTGGCGATGCTCCGGTTTATTTAGTGTGCGCCAGCGTAGATGCTCATGGTACTAACTCGAGTTAGACCTCGACAGCGAGCCAAAGTCGGCCGTGCTCAGATTCAGGGTCATCGATGCATTTCTCAGTCTTGTCGTTGTAATCTCTCACTCTCTTTGTGTATGAACAAGAATAAAACAATGACTGACATGGGTATACCCTACATGTACTCGATCTTGGCATATACGGTCCAGATACAGCAGAAGCCCACGACGTTGCCAAGGCCCAATATAGAATTCGGGTGACCCACGGACTCTTCGATTGCTTGCAGCGCAAGAAGGAGCTTAAGATATAAAGTTCAAAGGGACGAACCCTAATCTGTAACCGACTCGACCTGCTACTCGAGACCTAGCCTATCTATATAATGGCTAGGAGGGGGCGGCGAGGAGGATAATCACAACCCTAGTTTCCACAACTCTCGCCAGATTGCATCTGCGCACCCCTGTAATCTTTGATTCCTTCGATAATTCCAAGAGAAGACAAGTAGGAGTAGGGACCTCTACGAGACCTGAACCTGGGTAAACCTTGCGTCCCTGTGTGCTTGTTTGCTAGCTGATTGATGCCTCTAGTGCTCCCTTGTAACATCCCAAAACTTCAATCCAAGTTTATCAAAGATCCAATCATCCAAAAATAGGGTTAACAAAAACTTTTCCATTTTTAAGATGAAAGCATTCATATTATGTGCATTTAAATAGGAGTTGTTTGAATTGCCATGATTAAGTGATCCAATGCTTGTAAAATGTTTCTTAGGTGATTTAAACATCATCTACATCATTCCCAAACTTTTTCTAAAGAAAATCAAATCAAAAAGATTTAAAATGGAGAAATGGTCATTTTGCCAAAATTAACTCCCATGTCTACTTTGGCTATTCCTAGTACTCAAAAATTAACAGAAACAATTCTTGATCTTTGCACCCCATGCTAGTACACATAATGAGGTACCAAGGCCCACCTTTTGATCTTCTAAAAACCTTCTGTAAACTATTTTAAATAACAGTTCAAAATTGAATCTTTATCATATGGGAAGATCCCACTTTTTCAAAAACCATTCAAACAAGCTCAACTTTCAAAACCCAAGCATCTGCAGACTCACTAGCACCAACTTAGCACACCCACCAAAAATATTTTCAAAATTCAAAACTTGAGTTCTTGCGGCCATTTCATCGAACAGGTGGCAGACACAAATCAAACAAAAACCAAACACTATTATGAGCAGTGATTGAAGCCTAACTTGTTCCCTCTCTAGCTCACAACCATCTCAGTAGATCAGCTAGCAAGTTAAACCAAGCACTAGACTCACTATAAGCTGGGCAATGACATCAATGGTGAACAGCCGAAGCTCACCATGCCACCCCAGTGGAGACAGCAAGCTAGGAGGAGATTTAGCCGTGCCAACCTTGTCTAGGAGGCAGCCCACCGTCCATCGCCACTCCCTGTCCAGCGCCCGAACCTTGCCAACCCCTGGACCACACGCACGGACCGCGCCCAGCCCGCCAGCAACCATGCCGAGCATGCGCTAGAGCGCCATCCTCGACCGACGCCCACAGACCGCGCGCCGCCCTCGCCGCTTGCATACATGATCGCCACCGACCCAGGAGACCGCCAGACATCCCCGTTCGCCGCCCCATGACGCACAGCCACCGCTCGTCGTCGAAGACGCCGCCTCTGCCGCGCAGATCATCGCGTGTTCCAGACCAAACCGCACCGCCCCACGTCTCGCCACCGTGTCATTGAGCATCGCCAGGGAGCACCGCACCGCCCCCTACCGTCGCCCATGCCGATAGCCGTCTGTACCATCGACCACGACGAGCTCACCGTGCGCCCCGTCGGTCCCCTCTTGCCACTATAAATAGAGGCCACCCCCGGACGATTTGAGCACACCATCTCACTCACCACCTCTCACACTCACTCCCCACCGCCAGCCGGAGCCGCTCGAGCACCAGAGCGCCGGAATTCCAGCCGGAGCCACCGCCTCGGGAGGAGAAGGGCGCCGTTGATCCAGGCCGCCCCAGGAGAAGCTGCCGGTACCAGGAGGTTCGCCGTCGTCGACTTCATCGTTCGCCCACCTCGCCGACATTCGCCTGAAGCCCGGTGAGCCCCCAACGACCCCCACTGGCCGTTGCTAGGGTTCTGTCTCGCCGGCGTTGCCCAACGTCGACGATGACCCTCAGCCGTTGGATTAGAACCAGATCGCACGGCCACCGTTCGCCCATACCGTTCCGCACCCCCCTGTGCCACTGACGGGTGGGGTCCTCGCTTAAGTCAACCAGCGACGCCGCGTGGAGCGCAGTGGGCCAGCCCATTTCGTTCCCGCGCGCGTTGGAAATTCAAATTAGGATTTTTCTTTTTAGTTAGAATATAGTTTCTGTCCCGTGTTTCAAAAATCAATTCTGTGAGTTTGACAAATCCAAATTGCATGAAACTAATTTTGTCTGAAAGATATTGAAATGCTCTATCCAAGCACGTTGGATTTAATTCATTTAGATTTATAGATCTCTCCTAATAAAAATGAGAAGACAGAAGCTATTACAACTTGTAACATTTTTATAAAATCAACCAAGTCAGCTTTTGAGTTGATTCCAACTCTCAAAAATCACATTTCATCATATCTATCCAAATATGTAATAATATTAAGGTTTACATGCAGTGACTTTGGACTAGTACCAAAATAATGCTATATAGGCATTTCTAGTCACTTTAAATCATTAAATAATAAACTTAAACTAAAGTAATATTGATCCAACCTTTAAATCTCATTCCCACCTGTGGAATATGTGGTGACGACATGTGTCCACATAATCTCATATTTTGGTGGTGAATATTAAATTTTAGTTAACATTTCAATGAGTAGAAATTACTTTTCTAAAATAAAAAGATTAAAACTATTGAATTAAAACTTGTAATGTTTGTGATGAAAATAGATCATCAATTGTGTGCTTTAGAATGCTACTTAGCCTTGTTAAGTATTGTTTGGTGATTGTGCACTCCCTATGTATTTCTAGACGATAGCACCGACCAAACTCTCGAGGAGGAGGAGTTCTACCAGGAAGAAGAAGAAGAAGACAACTTCAACCACTTCACCAACCAAGGCAAGCCACTATTAGTAGGGCAAGCTAACCCTTGCAAACTTACCTTAGCAAGCTATGGTTAGCAAGCTAGAATAAACTAGAGGGTTTAGCAAAGATGCCTTAAGCATGCTTTAATCACACCCCTTTTTCACTATTAATGCCCCAAGTATCATGGACAAGTTTTACCCCACCTTAGATTATACAAAGTTCTCTAATTAAAATTGAAGGTAGCATAAAAAGTAAAAAACTTGACCTACTTAGAAACCTTTAGATATCATTCTATGGCATGAGATTGATCCCATCTTTCCACCTTAGTGAACACTCTTAACTTAGTAGTTTAGAGTAGATCAAAAACTTGAGTCACTTTAGATGGGAATACTTGGTGAAAATGAGTTATGAAAACCTTGGAATGATGAGTCATTCTATTGAGATGTTTTGACATGTGTTACGAAACACAACTGGTTTATGATGTGGAAGATGATAAGGCATGAGCCTTAACCCCTTTTATAAAACTGATGGTTGGATTCGGATGCGATACCATTCCAAATTTTACCGTACAACCACATTACCTGAATTGGGTAAGGCTTAGCTGGAAATTTATATGCATTAGTATTAGTTCCCTCATGGGAGAGGTTTGAGCCGAGGCTACCTCTTAATGTTGTCCACCTATGCAGTGCCCAAGATGACTGATGGTCATGGTTGGGAGGCCATGCTCATAGGAGAGGTGCTTATACTAGGGTGTGTAAAGGGAAGGTTATGTTTGATTATCTGCATACTAAGTATGATGATTTAGGGTTATCCCTGACAGATGTATCGAATCTTGTGGTGAAAGTGTACCACCTCTGCAGAGTGTCAAACTATTCGAATAGCAGCGTCCGCGGTTATGGACAGTTGGATGGCCATACTATTTTCGTTGTCAGATGTTTTCCAAATAACTTGAAATAAATGATGATCTTTGACTTGACCACAACAGGGTTGTGTTGATGATAATAGCTTCCCAACTTAAGTGACTCTGGAATTTTTATTTTATCTTTCTTTGCTTCTGAACTTAGCTTAGGCTTCAAACTTAACTTGATAGTTAACTTAGATTCAGTATTTTAATTTAGGATATTACTACTTGTTAGTAGTAGTTTGCGAGTACTTAAAGAGTACTCATGGCTTTTGTCCCTGGCTATTATCATGGCCAGACTATGAAGGAGATTATCAGGATGATGGTTTGCAGGACGGCTATGATAACTAGGACTATCTGCCTTCGTCAACATTGCCTGTGCCCCTGAAGATGGACCCCACTGCTACGCTATCTTTTATTTCCGCTGCTTGTTGTATTAAGACCTGGATCATGAGATCCATATTTGTGTAAGACCTTATGTATGGTTTGTAATGGATGATGTACTATGATATCCAATCCGTTATGTCTCGCAAAAATGGTAATCCTAGGATTGCGAGGTATGGCATAACGGGCACCTAGGATTAAAAATCCGGGTGTTGACATCCCTCCTTCTCCAAAATCCAAGTCCATAACAATGGGCATTGACGAGTTAAACCCTCGTCAATTGGCGCTGTCTGTGGGAATTGGGAGTGCTGATGTCGCGGCTTCTTCAGCCCGTCAACCGCGATCTACAACTCTGCAACAACGGAGATTCACCAGCTCTTCGGCGCTTTCGACTTCACCGTCCACATGCCGGCCACTCGCCCGGCTTTCAAGTTCGTGGGCGATGGGATCGGCCTCGCGATTGGGAGCTTCCGCTTCCAGGTTGGTCAACTGGGCACGCTTCGCATGCCTAACCAGCCAACGGCACCCGCGATTGCTCCAGCATCGTGGTTCCCACCACCAATCGGCAGCCTCAGCGAGCTCAACACCTCAGCAACAGCTGGGAGTATGGACAACGACAGCAGTCGCGGATCCGATCTGGGTGACCTAGCCACAGAAGATGGAGCCTACGGCTCCGGATCTGAAAGTTGTGGGAGCAACAGCTTCCCCAATCACTTCATGTGCGCCATCATCAACGCGAGCGATACCGGCGTCAATCGCGAAAATGCTGGCACCGGGCCGCCCAACGGAGGTATACCTAACGGCGGACCCACAAACGGTGGCAACGGCGCGCCCATCAACACTGTGACAGGAGGAGAACTGTCACTCACGATGAATGAGAACACCAGCGAGCACATGTTGATCAAACTCAACGACAACGAGTGATCTCGCTATCGAGAAGCTATACGGGGCAATCCTCTACCCCCCAACACCCCGCAGGACATGCTGATGGGCTATCATTGGCTGCTAAAGGAGGAATTCAAGCTCCAGCAGCAGGTGATCGCGCAACTCGAGGCACGCAGAAAGGCGGCGGATGAGTCGAGTCTTCGACAAGCTGGGCTCTCCTCCCACGGAGGATCCTCCTCAAAAGGCAACGAGTACGTGGCCAACAAGAGGCGATCTCGACTGGCACACCTCACCGAGCAAGAACACGTAGAAGCCACGAAAGTCCTCGACTTCGGCTCTATGACGGTGGATACGCGGGGCAATGTGCTCCCAAAGACGTTGGAAGCTGCGGTGACAGCGACCACCATGTACCTCCTCAACAACCAGCCACCGGCTAGAGACCCACGAGCTGCCATGCACCGGTATACGATCGCGGGCTTGGGGCTAATCGAGGCCTCCCTCGACATAGAACCAACACCAGAGCCGAAGAAAAGAAAGGCTCTAGACAAATACTACTACTCATACTCCTCTAGTGACGACAGTCACGATCTGTCACGACGACATCGCTCACAGCGGCATGACCACGATTACGACGCGCGTGATGACATCACGCAGTGCAAGGTCGACAAGATGCGGGCAAGGCGTGCTCGTTTGACTAACTCGAAAGAATACGAGACTGAGCTCTACGGCGCTAGATGCTTCAGTAGGGCCATCAGGCACAAGCGAATGCCTAAGGGTTTCAAACTCCCGTCGGAGAACCCAAAATTTGACGGCCTGCAGGACTCGAAAATCTGGTTGGAGTACCACATCTCCTCTGTCAGGCTGCACGACAGGAGTCGAAGCACGGCCATGCAATGCCTACAGCAGCAGCTGCAGGGTGCCGCTCGCGCATGGCTCAACAACCTCCCGCGCGAATCCATTCGCAGCTGGGAAGAGCTGGTCTACAGCTTTGTGCGCAACTTCAAGGGAACTTACAAAAGGCCCGCATCAATCGAAGAACTGAGAAGCTACCAGCAAAGGTCTAGCGAGTCGCTGCACTCGTACATCCAGAGATGGTCCATCATCAAGAAATCCGCAGAAAACATCTCGAAGGACCGCGCAATCGACGCATTCAACGGTGGCGTCCGCCGTATAGAGATCAGGGAGGAGCTGGGTGTTCGAAGCCCAAAACAATCGACCAGCTAATGGAAATTGCGAATCAGTGGGCGGACAGAGAAGATTCGGTGAAAACCCGCACCTACTCTGACGATGACGACGACCTCGGGCGCATACGCGACCGCCGAGGCAAACGTCGAATGTGCGTCTACGATGACCGCGGCAAAGTCAATATGGTCGCAGCCGGCTACGGTGACAAACGCGACGACAACCGCAATATCGGATATCTCAGTGGTGGATACCGCGACAGTGGGAAAACCACATAGGTGTGGTAGCGCCGCACTCGCAAAGAGGCACCCGCAACATCCATCCAGGACAAACTGTCCGGACCATCCAACGTGCACTTCTACATCGACAAGCATGACGACAAGAAAAAATCCAGCCACCTTCTTAAGGATTGCCGCGAGTTCCTCAAACTCCACGAGGTCCTGGCTCAGATGAATCACGACGCGATCAACAGGGGCTATGGAGCTTCCCCAGGCGCTGTGCACATGGAGCTCCTCCACCACCGCCCGGACCACCACCACCCGCGGTCGCGCCATTCCAGCATCATGGAGGCGAGCCATACCCATGAGCCATGGGCAACATGGGGATGATCCAAAAAGGGCGTCCCTCAAATCGAGTGCAGAAGGCCATCACTCGCCAAGTCAATCTGGCGGTAAACTCTCCACCCTCCACCACTGAGTACCTTAGTGGAAGCGACTCCTACATCACCTTCGACAAGCGCGATCATCCGTGCCAAGTTCCTCGTCCAGGCCACTGTCCCCTCGTACTCGAGGCGCAGATCGGGGGCTTCGATATGAGTCGCATCTTCATGGATGGTGGGAGCGGCATCAACCTCATGTTCGTGAGAACCTTGCGAGCGATGAGGATCCCTCTGACTTGTCTGGAAGTTTCAGACACGACGTTCCACGGCATCGTCCCAGGGAAGGGCGTACATCCACTGGGCAAAATCAACCTCGATGTCATCTTCGGCATGCTGCAAAACTTTCAGCGAGAGCACATCGACTTTGAGGTCGTCGACTGGCCCTCACAATACCACTGCATCCTCGGACGTGTCGCATTCGCTAGGTTCATGGCAGTGCCGCACTACGCCTATCTGCAGATGAAAATGCCAGGTCCAAACGGCGTCATCACAATCAATGGAAGCTTCGAGAGGTCTGACAACTGCGATAGGGAATTCAACAGAATCTCCTAGTCCTTCGGCATGCAGAAGGAACTCGCAAGATTGAAGGAGTCGAAAGACAACAGTCTGCCCCCCTAAGCAGGCCAACTTCGCGCGACCTGTCCTTCGACTCGTCGGTGCACACGAAGAAAGTCCAGGTCCACCCAACGGACCCGACCAAGACGACCCTCATCGCCAACAACTTGAGTTACGCATAGGAACTCGCGCTTGTCGAATTCCTCCGTGAGCACTGGGAAATCTTTGCCTGGTGTCCAGCGGACATGCCAAGGGTTCCTAGGGAATTCGCCGAGCACTCACTCAACGTGAGTCCAGACGCAAGTCCAGTCAAGTAGACAATTCGGCGACTGTCTGAACCAAGAGCAAAAGCAGTCAGAATGGAGATCAACAAACTCCTCGACGCAAACTTCATACGCGAGATCAAGGAAAGCACCTGGCTCGCTAACACAGTGCTGGTGCCTAAAAAAGACACGGATATCATGCGGATGTGCGTGGACTTCACCTCCTTGAATAAGAACTGCCTAAAGGATCACTTCTCGTTGCCATGAATCGACCAAATCATCGACTCCACCGTGGGATGTGAGCGCCCCTTCTTCCATGACGCCTACTCATGCTACAATCAGATTCGAATGAAGGAGGAAGACCAGGAGAAAACAACGTTTACAACGCCTTTTGGTGTATTCTGCTACAACACGATACCATTCAGCTAAAAAACGCAGGAGCCAGCTATCAGCGGTGCATGCAGGCTCACATCAAGAACCAACTTGGTTTATGAACTGAACAATGAACATGAACATGAACCTGAAACACGCAAACTCCATACAATTACGTGAACCTAACGGTATTATTCATAGAAAAAGGGAGAATCATCCATGATCACTGAATCAAAAAACTTGCAACACGAGAGTTGTACACAAAGGCGAGACGAAACTAATCCTCGAAGGAAACTTTGAATTGTCGACCGCATGCGACAAATCTGACAAAATTCATCCAAAAAATCTCCAACTTTGACCTCGAATCTGAGAAGATATAGTTCACGAAACTCGGTGCCGATGGTCGGAATGGAACCTCATCATCAACGTACATCCATTTCATGTAGACATTTGTTTGAACCGAAACATGTTATGCTAATTGGGAGATATTATGGAAGAAAGAGTTTATGGGAGGAGAGAGAAAACTAAGCATTGTATCTAGGAAGCGCGGGAGGCGCTCGCTGGAGCCTAAAATGGTTGAGCCGAACGTTCCCCTCATCCTAGCCCAAGATTGCTTTGAACCACATGAGGACCACAAGGTGGAGAGAGCCCGCGCATCTAATCACCTGAGTTTTGCACCAAGAAGGCATGTTTCCAACTCGTGGGGGCTACCAATCATGCCCGAAAATGTGGCTCGAGCGGCGGGCGACACAGGGGCATTACCCTAGGTTGCATGTACACCCTCCATCCTACCGTAGGAGGCGGGAGCCGTCGAGAAAATCCCGGGTGGTGCCACTGGCGGCGGCATCTCCCTCCCACGCGCATTAGGGAAGCCTCGCAGGGCGAATGTGTTTGGAGGCGATGTAGGATCAGTAGCGAGGACTTCGTCCAGTGATGCAGCGGTGCTCCCTAGTGCGCATGGTGACCTTTGTACGACACAACGGTGGTGCTTGGCGGTGGGGTGCGCCGGTGAAAGGGGCTCTTACAGGGAGGCAAGCCGATTTGGACCTCAATCTGGACCTGCCACGGGCCAGGCGGGCTTGGTGCAGTCTGGAACGGGAGGTGAAGAGGCAAGCCACCCTATGGAACTACTAGCATTGGTGATGGACGCCTCGGTGCCCTTTGAGCACATGTGTGCACCTGGGATAGATCTGGGCCAGGCGAGCCTGGATTTGGTAGCAACTTGCCTAGGTGGGCTAGGCCTATTGTTCTAGAGGGTGTCGTTGATACATAGGAGCATGGATGACGAGGCGGCAGTCCCGGATGGAGAGGTTGTGCAAAGTGGCAGGCTTGAATGGCGGTGGCGTGGCGTCGGCAATGGCGTGATCCGTCCCCGGACATCGTGGCTAGGGTGCTCTTATGTGGTGGCGTGCGGTTTCAGCCGGGGGAGACTTGGGTGGAGTGAGGTGTTGATGGTGCAGATAATGGAAGTGGTTGGCATAACATGGCGACAAGTTCGATCGGTGGAGACGAGGGGAGGTTCTACACTGGGCTGCGGGTGGATGACTGGCGGTGCCCAGAACGCAGCAGCGTGGTGTCGGGGCTAATTGGACTGATTTGCAAAAGGCTATGCCTGATCTGGACCTAATCGGCCTTGCCGTTGTGTCCGGACGGCGATCAACTTAGGTGGTGGAGGGAAGTTCCCCTCCCCTGAGCTGCAGTGTGTCTTGATAGCTGAAGTCTATAGTATTGACCTACCTATTCTAATCCACCGGCTTTGCGGTGTGATCCTAGCCCGAGCTTGGGCTCGAGTTCGAGTATGTGGATGTCGGGGCAGTGTCCCAGGAAGGTGGGTTGAGCAGACGGCTCTATAGTGAGCAATGTGGCAGCGGTGGTGATCTCTCTCTTCGGCCATGTGGATGGCATGGAGTGGACTGTAGGAGATCCTAGTGTTGGCGGCCCTTCAGCTTTGTTAGCTCCTAGATCACAGCTGGCGGCTAAGTTCTTAGGAGTGGTGCGAGGATTTTGTGGGCAAAATCCCAGTGCCTTGGCGCCAACGACAGCGATGCATGCGGGGTGGCGTAATCCTCTTCTTCGTCGACGTAAGTAAATACGTAACTAGAAATATGGAAAATTGCATTTTTGGAATTTGTAGGGTGTCATTGTGGTTATCCTTGCCATACTATGGCTCCAGGTGAAAACCCTTGACCTTCACGGTCTCAACGGCGGAGCTCAAAGCGTCATTACCCTCTTGGGGACGTCCTCGTGGAGCCCTGGTTCCACTCGATCTTGTTTCAATGTTTTTGATGGATAGTTTTGACATTTCGTGTTTTTCTTTTTTCTTTTCATTGATCTGCTGTGCAAGAGGATATCCTCACCAATTTGTATCGATTTGCTATTGTGGATTTATTTATAAAGCGGGAAAAATCCTGTTTCAAGAAAATGTGGCTCGAGTGGGCAGAGGAGGATAAGCCATGGAAACGACTGCCATTCACGATTCCTGCTGAAGCGGATTTGCTGTTCAGAGCTGCGACACATTTTGAGCTAGGGAATGGGAAGATTCTAAAGTTTTGGGCTGATAATTGTTTTGATGGCTGAAGCATCAGAGACCTAGTACCAAATCTGATGAACTTCGTCAAGCCCACAAGAATCAATAATGACAACGTGACCAAGGCGATCATCAACCACAGCTGGGAAGAGACACACAGCCATTCTAAGGCACACCATCGACACTAGTAGAGTTCATGGAACTGTGGGCTATGATAAGGGATATGACAATCTCACAAGAAGGTCCTATACTCTCACTTGGAAACTAACAGCTGATGGGAAGTACTCGGGCTGATCAACTCACATATTTTCTTTCTCGGTAGGACTAATATACCAAGAGCAATGAAACTCTAGGATTCATGTGCACGTCTGAAATGCAAGTTACATATGTGGCATGCAGTGAAGAACAAACTATGGACTACATATAGATTGGAGAGGAGAGGATTGCTGAGGCCAGATCACTACATGTTGTGTTGTCATGAAGCAGAAACCATTGAGCACCTCACTTTGTAGTGCTCCTTTTCCAAAGAAGTATGGTAACATCTGCTTCTGCCCCTTCGGCTGCAAAGGTTCACATCAGAAGAAACCTCGATAATTTCATATCGGTGCCCTACTCTCTCAACTGCAGTTCCGACTTGATAAAGAAAGGAGATAAATTCCCTAGTGGTTCTAGCAGCAAGAGAATTATGGCTTGAGCGAAATGCATATGTTTTGACCAGTCTACTATCATGCCAGCTGATTTGTGTCGACGCATTCGAGTGGAACTCAATCTTTGGAAACAAACCAAGTTGTGTGGAAGTGGGAAAACACGAGGGATCACGTAGATAAGTGAGCTGGTGTATATGGATGCTTGGAGCTAATAGCATACGAACATAAGGAAGTAACAATATCGACCATGCGTTGAAGTACTCACTCGACCACATACATCGATGTGTGTTATCTTCAATAAGCCACTTTTCCGTTCCATTGTGCCGGAAATGGGGTTTTATTCATTTTGCATATGAGGCATGGTTCCCAAGTGTGAAATGATTCAAAATCAAGAGACTCCAAAAGTCTATTAGTATGGAGTTTCTTCATGTGTTTTACACCAATATGATCTAAACAGTAGTGCCACAAATATTTGGTATTGTCATCATTCGTTTTGCATCTTTTGGCATTAATGTTATGGGTGTTATTAGATGATGAGGACATCCCTACTACTAATACACCCACTACACCTAGAACACCATTACAAGGACCTCTCAGAAGAGCACACGCACGTGTACTTAATTATCATGCACTTTCGTTTCTAGGAACTCTTCCTAATATACATAAGAATATGATGTTGCCTAAATCAGATGTGTTCATGTTACTTATGAATGATCGACCTAGCAAGGACAAGAAGGATAATCAGTGGAGCATGCTCATGCATGGAGATGACCGCAAGCTTGTGAGGATTAAAGATGATGTTACAAGTGAAGATTTCAAAACTTTAAAACCACCATAAAGAGAGATGAAAAGATGGATGAAACCAAGACATCGCTACTTTATAATCTCATCCATCTAATCATATGATGTTGTGTCATCTTTTATTTATGGACTAGGCTCATGTAATTTTCGTCCAAATTAATAGGCTAGATTTTTAGGGTATGTATATGTGGAGGAAACCGACTTAGGAAAGATTTTTCAACCACCTCTCCCAAGGCTGGTCGCATCTCACTACGTCCCTCCATATATACCCCTATTAGGTCATCGTTTAGATTCGGATTTTGCTGAGACTAAATGTTAGCCATTGTTGCAACTACGCCACAAGCTTGAGTGTTGCAGAGGCCTCTTGTACTAAGGACATATACAGGATGCCACCTTTTCAATAAAGATTTTATCTCCATTCATAATATCTTAATTGCAATATTAGTTCTTATTTGTTCTTGATTTCAGGTAGAAATTAAGACCCTTACTGGCGTGCTTTCGCAATATTGGTAACCTTCAGCAGATTGGTGTAGCGATTGTATTGGCGCTCGTTCTCGCACGTGTATTCAGATCGTAAAGCCTAAACTCCACCCAAACTAAATTATCACCATCTGATTGAAAGATCGTACACCTTTGCCCTATCAACTGGTATTAGATTCCAGGTTGCTCGGTGAGATTTCCAGTTTTCATAGTCTAGATCTATTTTTTCCTATAAACCACGAAAAAGCCAAAATACAATTAGAGTTTAGATCTATCTATCCCATCACCAATCTCTGACTTGCATTGTCTTTTCAGTTTTGCATCGTTTAATTTGTGTCTGCATCATTGCGTGGAGTTGCTAGTCTTAGTATTTTTTCCTTTAGAGTTTCGAGTTCTGGTCACATTAGTCACTGCTGCCGCACTCGGAGATCACCACATTGCCATACTTTGACCCCCACATCCACCACCATATTCCGCCACCACCATCGGCTGCCGCCATAAACCCTAGACTTCGCCACCACCTTCCTACCACGACACGGATCCGATCTATTTTCCTACCACGACACGAGTCCGAGTAGAGTTGTTTTTCCCTAGTTATTTTTTCTTTCCTTTCTTATTCATCCATGTTGTAATCTAATTTCGTGAGTTCAAGTTTTGGCCACAAGTCAAGGAGAGCAAAAGAAGTCTAGAAACTCCTCCAATTTTTTTCTAGCTATACGTGTTTTCAGCCTTGGAGATCATTTTTCTCCATCGTTCGTTATAGAGAAATTTTTGGGCACCTGCGTGCTGTCTGGAGCACGGTAGAAATTTTTTGACAAATACTTTCGGGGCTATACTGTTTTTTAGACCCCGTGGATCCGTTTGAGAACTCTCCATCATAGTGATTTTTTCCATCTTGGTTCGCTTTTCACGGCACCACATCATCACACCATTGCTTCTTGTGCCGCGTTGTTACATCGTTGGTGCTCTAGGATCGCGTCTCTAGCACGGTCTAGCCTAGGACCAACACAGTACTGTTGTTGAGCATGTTTTCAACATTGCATTACTATTTTGATATTTTCTAACCCCCATGTTATGCCTTCCCAGAGCTTGATAGTTTTCTCCATGTGCGTTGTGTCGACTCCTGGTAATCGCTCGGTTCAATCTCAGGAACCACTGATCTTTGCGGTTGCACATCACCTTAATCCTGTTTGGTAAGAACTTGTAAGAGATTTGTATATTGCTTGATGGGATTCCGCGTGCTTCCACCATATTTCCGTACTTTGTAGGTATATATACCTGTGCTTTTTAGGTCTAACCATGGCAGGACTAGGGCATGGCGCTGTGGAACCGGCAAACATGACAAACAAGGAGATGCATGCCAACTTTACCAAGATTTTGGTAGGCGTGCTCAAGACATTGATTCAAGACTGTCTGACATCGATGCCAAGCTTGCTGACACCATCGACAAGATTGAAGGACCGGAGATATCCTTCAATGACAAGCTCGACACCAAGTTTCCAGAGGTCATGGACATGTTACCCTCACTTGCACCCGCTCCTGCACCACGTCCTGAATGGTGTTTACAAGACCACATGGGACTTGCGTGATGTGTATCATTCGTGGGCCACCATACTGCTGGTTCATATTCTCCTGCTACGGCCGCACCACCCCCTGCCGCCACTACTGTAGCTGTTCCACCAATGGCTGCCACCGTTACCACTGCTGAAGCTTAATATGAAGAGAATAATGAGTACAATTATGAAGAAGAGAATGTGTTCGATGAGCATGTTGAACAACCTCCACACCCTGTCGGTTGTCCCCAACATTACTACCGCAATGCTCGACCACAGGTACATGATGATGGTCATGTTCCAAAGCTTAAATTAAATATTTCACCATTTAATGGTAGATATAATCATGATGCATTTGTTACATGGTAATTGGAAGTAGACCAACATTTTGTATGTTTAAGATATCCTGCACATATGCGTGTTAGTGCTGCTACTTGCAGGTTTACAGATTTTGCGTCATTTTGGTGGTCTGAATATTGTCGTTTAAATCCTGCTAATATTCCTAATATTTGGACTGCTTTAAAAACATATATGCATGTTCGTTTTGTGCCTCCAACTTACCAACGTGATTTGCTAAAGCAATTAACTTGTTTACAACAAGAAAACAATTCTGTAGAAGAGTATTGTCAGGAATTACAAACTGGATGGTTCATTGTGGTATTGTTGAAGATACGAAACAAATGCTTGCACGTTCCTTTAGTGGTTTAAATAAGGACATTCAAAACATTGTGGACTATAAGGAATATACTAACATCACTCATTTGTTTCGTCTTACTTGCAAAGCTGAACGTGAAGTGTAGGATCGCCAACCACCATGGAGAAGGAGTAATAATTCTGCAGGTCACACATCATCGCCAACGCTATGAAAATCAACACCTTGTTCTCATGGTACTACACTAACACCAACCACGACCAAATAGACCACGCCTACATCGAGACCACCTTTGGCTATTCCTCCGCCATCGTCCAATGGCCCTACTCGGAGTTCTTCTTCTATGGCATCCACGAGAAAGACACGTGATATACAATGCCACCAATGTTGGGATATGGTCATATAGAGCGTATGTGTACAACACAACGTGTGTAACACCCCGTCCAACAATATTTCCCGGGGGTGTCACTCCTGTCAGCCTACTAGGATCTCTAGACTAGCCCCATAAACCAACACTAGTCTTTTATGTGCACTTTGTCCTCACTTGTGAGCACTCGAGAACAACTTCCTGCTCGGTCACCCATCCTCAAATTTCTCCAAGGCAAGCACGCTTAATCTCGGAGTTATTTTCAGATGAGCTTCCAGAAAGGAGGTTGCAACTTGTTGGTATGTGTATCCTATTAATCCTATTAAGCCATGTTCCTGGATCTCACATACACCCACTCTTAGAAGATCTATGCTCTCATCGATCAGGCACAAGGTAGGAATGTCCCCTCTTGGAAAACGTGTTTGTGTCCAATGCCAGCACATGTGCCATGTCGTGTCCACTCTGGGCCACACGCGCCATGCTCCACATGTCCCGACATTGACCCGCAGACACGCCCGTGTAACCACGTGGATCGGCCCTGATACCACTTGTAACACCCCATCCAACAACAGGCCCTGAGGTATCACTCATGATAGCTTACTAGGATCTCTAGACTGACCCCACAAAACAACACTAGTCTTTTCTGCGCACTTTTTCCTCACTCTTGCGCACCCGGGAACAACTTCCCGGTCGATCACCCCTCAAATTGCTGCAAGACAATCATGCTTAACCTCGGAGTTCTTTTCATATGAGCTTCTGGAAAATAAGTTGCAAGTTGTTGGTATGAGCATCTTATCAATCCTATTAAGCCATATGCCTGGATCTCACAGCGTGTGATGTTGCTACGTGAAGATGGCGAATATGATTCAGCAAGTGACTTTGATGACAATAGATTGGCTCTTATTGCTGCACATGATGGAGATAATTCTGATTCTGAAGAAGATATGGAGATATTGGATCTGAAACTGCTGATCAATACAAGATTCTAGTTGCACAATGTGTGTTGAGTGTGCACTTGAGGCAAGCTGAGCATGATCAATGCCACAATCTTTTTTGAACAAGAGGCATTGTTAAGGAGCGAGCTATACGGATCATTATTGATGGAGGGGGTTGTAATAATCTGGCTAGTGTTGACATGGTGGAGAAGTTTTCTCTACCAACAAGACAACACACACATTCATATTTCATCCAATGGTTTGAGAGTTCTCATAAGATCAAGGTAACAAGAATGATACATGTGCATTTTACTATTGGTACATTTTCTGATTTTGTTGATTGTGATGTTGTGCCAATGCAAGCTTGTTCTTTGTTACTTGGTAGATCTTAGCAATTTGATAGAGAATTTGTTCATAATGGTAAAACTAATACCTGTTCTCTTCTACATAATGGAAACAAAATTGGTCTCAAACATATGACTCCTACACAAATATTAAAATATGATCTTGCTAGAGCTAGTAGAGCTAAAACTGAGGAGAAACAAAAAAAATGAGAATCAGAATGTTACTACAGATTTCATACCACCTAAGACCACTAAATCTAATTATGAACATGCTACTGAAATTCTTTTGAAGGGTCCATGTATGCTTGCAGATAAAATTGATATTGATGAACTAGATATGAACAATACTCAATGTGATGCAATTATTTGTAAAGAGGTTTTTTTCATTTGAGGATATGCCTCCCTCTTTTCCACCTACGATTGCTAATATTTTTCTAGGAATATGCAGACGTTTTTCTACCTGAGATGACACCAGGACTACCACCTATTAGAGGAATTGAGTGCAACACTGCCCAACTATCCGCCATATCGAACCAATCTAGAGATAAAGGAGATACAAACACCAAATTCAAGAACTACACAACAAAGATCACATTCGCGAGTCTCTTAGCCAATGTGATGTTCCTATTATTTTGGTACCTAAGAAAAATGGTTATTCGTGCATGTGTATTGATTGTAGAGCTATCAACAATATTATTATTCGTTATCGTCATCCTATACCACATTTAGATGACATGCTTGATGAATTGAGTGGCTCCACAATGTTTTCTATAGTTGATTTGTGTAGTGGTTACCACCAGATTCATGTGAAATTGGGAGATTAATGGACAACAACAATTAAAACTAAGTTCAGTTTATATGAGCGGTTAGTAATGCCTTTTGGTTTAACTAATGCACCTAGCATATTCATGAGATTAATGAATGAAGTTTTACGTTCTTTCACTGGATGTTTTGTGTTCGTCTACTTTGATGATATTCTAATTTATAAAAAATCTTTCGAGGATCATTTGAATCATTTACGTGTTGTTTTTAATACTTTACACAATGCATGTTTGTTTCGTAATCTTGAAAAGTGCACCTTCTACACCGATCGAGATGCTTTTCTTGGCTATGTTGTTACAACACATGATATTGAAGTTGATCCAGCCAAGATTGAAGCAATTTCGAGTTGGCCACCTCCCACGGCAGCACACAAGTGAGGAGTTTTCTTGGCCTAGAAGGATTTTATAGGCGCTTTGTTAAATATTTTGGATCCATTGTTGCGCCATTGAATGAGCTTACAACGAAAGATGTGCCTTTTGTTTGGGGAGATGCACAACATGATGCTTTCATGATGTTGAAAGAAAGGTTAACAAATGCCCTTTTACTCCAACTTCCTGATTTAACTAAAACATTTGAACTTGAATGTGATGCTAGTGGAATTGGGTTGGGAGGTGTGTTATTACAAGTGGATAAACCTATTGCATACTTTAGTGAGAAACTAAGTGGGGCTAGTCTGAACTATTCTACTTATGACAAAGAATTATATGCTCTTATTTGGACATTACAAACTTGGCAACATTATTTATGGCCTAAAGAATTTTTTATACAATCTAATCATGAATCTTTGAAGCATATTCGTAGTCAAGCAAAACTAAATAAGCGTCATGCTAAGTGGGTTGCATTCATTGACTCTTTTTCTTTTTTTGCGATCAACATTGAGTCTTTTTATTATGTTATTAAACACAAGAAGGGTAAATATACTGTTATTGTTGATGCTTTGTCACGCCGTTATACCATGCTTTCAGAACTTGACTACAATTGTTTTGGTTTAGAAACTACAAAGAACAATATGTACATGATGTTGAATTTAAAGATATATTGCTGAATTGTATAGAAGGAAGGACACGAAACAAGTTCATCATTAATGATGGATTTGTGTTCAGTGATAACAAACTTTGCATCCCAGATAGCTCTGTTCGTCTTTTGTTGTTGTAGGAGGCGCATAGATGAGGTTTAATGGGTCACTTTGGAGTGAAGAAGACGGAGGACGTAGTTGCTGCACACTTATTTTGGCCACGAATGCGTAGATATGTTGAGAGATTTGTTGCTCACCGCAATACATGTCAACAATCTAAGTCACGCCTTAATCCACATGGTTTATACATGTCTCTTCCTGTTTCTAGTGTGCCTGGGGAGGATATTTCTATGGACTTTGTTTTGGCATTGCCTCGAACACAGAAGGGGAAGGATAGTATTTTTGTTATTGTGGATCAACTTTCTAAGATGGCACACTTTATTACTTGTTACAAGAGTGATGATGATGCACGTGTTGCTGATTTGTTCTTGCATGTTATTGTTCATTTGCATGGTGTGCCAAATACTATTGTTTCTGATCATGATACTAAATTTCTTAGCCACTTTTGGAGATGTTTGTGGGCTAAGTTGGGGACTAAATTACTTTCTGGTACTACATGTCATCCTCAAACTGATGGACAAACTGAAGTAGTCAATAGAACTTTGTCTACTATTCTAAGGGTTGTTTTAAAGAAAAACTTAAAAGAGTGGGAAGATTGTTTACCTTATATTGAATTTTCTTACAATGGTTTTGTACATTCTAACACTAAGTTTTGCTTTTTTGAGATTGTGTGTGGATTTGTTCCACGTGCAACCATTGATTTATTGCCACTTCCATCTTTGGTGCAAAATAATTATGATGCTACACAACATGTTGAACATATTTTGAAGTTACATGCTACTACTAAAGAGAATATTGGACATATGAATGCTAAGTATAAAATTGTTGGAGATAAAGGTAGAAAGCATGTTGTGTTTGATGTTGGAGATCTTGTTTGTTTACATTTGCGCAAAGATCATTTTCCTAATTTTCGCAAGTCTAAGTTAATGCAACGTGCTATTGGTCATGTCAAAGTGTTGGAGAGGATAAATGAGAATGCATGTAAAATTGATCTTCCTGCAGAGTTGGGTACGATAAGTCCCGCATTTAACATTGTAGATTTGAAACCATACTTTGGTGAAGAAAATGAGATTGTTCCAAGGACGACTTCAATTCAAAAAGGGGAGGATGACGAGGACATCCCCACTACTGATACACCCAACTACACCTACAACACCATTACAAGGACCTCTCACAAGAGCTCGTGCATGTCTACTTAATTATTAGGTACTTTCGTTTCTAGGAACTCTTTCTAATATACATAACAATATGATGCTGCCTAAATCAGATATGTTCATGTTACTTGAAAATGATGGACCCAACAAGGAAAATAAGGATAATTAATGGAGCATGCACATGCATGGAGATGACAACAAGCTTGTGAGGATTGAAGATGGCACTACAAGTGAAGATTTCAGAACTTTGAAGCCACCATAATGGGAGATGAAGATATGGACGAAACTAAGACATTACTACTTCATAATTTCATCCATATAGTCATATGGTGTTGTGCAACCTTTATGTATGGGCCAGGCCCATATAATTTTTGTCCAAATTAATAGGCTGGATTTTTAGGGTCTGTACATGTGGAGGAAACCGACTTAGGAAGGATTTTCGACCACCTCTCCCAATGCTGGCAGCATCCCCCTTCGTCCATCAAAATATACCCCATTAGTTCATCGTTTATACTCGGTTTTTTGTTTAGACCAAGTTAGCCGTTGTTGCAACTATGCAACTATACAAAATCCCACATTTTCAATACAACTTTCATCTTTATTCACAATATCTTGATGTAAATATTAGTTCTTACTTGTTCTCTATTTTAGGTAGGAATTAAGACCCTCGCTGGTTAGATTGGTCATGCTTCCGCAACATCGGTAACCTTTAGGAGATTGGCCTAGCTTCATTGGCGCTCATGCTCACACGTGTAGTCGGATCGTCAAGCCCGAACTCCACCCAAATCAAATTATCACCATCTCATCGAAAGATGGGACACCTTTGCCCTATCACGACTACTTTTGATATTTAATAAGAATGAACCATTCATAATGGGAGCATTACCATAAAATATATTAGTCATATAAATAGAACAACTTGTTTTCTGGTTAAACGAGTAACCATCTTGCAATAAACAATATACATATATAATGGTCATGCTTAACACATGCACAAAATAACAATTATTGAGGTATAAAATTAATCCCGAAGGTAGAAGTAGAGATAGCGTGCCGACAACCATCCTCTCAACTTTTGAGCCATTTATCACATGCATCGTAACCTTGTCCCTTGCTAGCCTTTATTTATTCTGTAGTTTCTATTTTGAGATACATATGTGAGAAACTGAACCACTATCATATAGACATGCACTACTATAAGTACTAGTAAGGATTACATCTGTAACATATATATTAAATATACCTTTAATGGTGCCAGCCTTCTTATCTGCTAGGTACTTAGGGTAGCTGTGCTTCCACTGACAATTGCCCTTGTAGTAGAAACACTCAATGCCAGGCTTAGGTCTAGACTTGGTTTTCTTCGAGGGAGTGGCATCTTGCTTTTCATTCTTCTTGAAGTTTCCATTCTTAGACTTCTTATCTCATTATTGTGTGGCTCTATCTGTGCTAACATATTCAAACATATATTGTTTGATCTCATAAGTGCTTTGTCCAAATTTTCTCGGCCATGGCAATTGAATCTTCTTTACCATACCTCATCATCCAAACTACAAGAAATGTGCGCATAGTTTTTTTTTGAGGCTGAACTGTGAGCCAAGGCTCACTGCAATTTTTATATTTATAAATGATGTATATACAAAGAAGTTATAATGGTATATCTAAAAGACAACTAACTCTAAGATTGAAGCCAAGCTTTGAAATTTTCAACAAGGTTTCTTTTTATTCTAAATCTAATCCATCTTAATTCTTCTTTATATATTGCCTTCCAACTATTGAAACTTGGCCTTTGATTATTGAATATCCTGTTGTTTCTGACGATCTATATATCCCATGCTGCCAGAATAATAATTTCCATAGCGAAAGGTAACTTTAATTTCTCTTTTATATCCTCAATGGCTTCAAATACTGATAACCCTCTGTGTCTTTGTGGACATATGTAATCCCAGCAGTTCTCAGCAAAAGGACATGTCCAAAAAATATGTGTTAATGTTTCTTCTTGTGAGCAGTCCATGACTACACAGGAGTAGGATTGTAACTGCATGTTTCTCAAAATAAGAACTTGTGTTTCTGTTGGCAAGAAGTACTCCAAATCTATGAAAAGTTAGGTGGTGTAGGGTGATAGCCAATCATGACTTTGTAAGTTTTTTATGAATTGAATTTATTATTCCCCCAGATGTATGACCATATATCAGTTTTGTCTTCTTGAATCTTTGTTGAAGCTTGCTAACAAATAATTTCTATCTGCTCAAACTCATTGTATGCCTGTTGAGATAAAGGTAGGTGAAAAAGATCCTCAAGGAATTATGTTTGTACCACATCATGTATAGTGAAATTTGTATTTTTGTGCAAAAGATAGAAGGTGTAGAAATTTGTGATGAAGACATTGGTCCTCCCATAGATCAGTCTAGAATAAAATAATTTGACCATTTCCCAAGTTTCCTCTAGCCATTGCTTTGTATGTATCCAGTAATTTGAGATAAGTTCTCCACCAGAATGAACCTTCCAAATGGTTACTAGGTACTGAACCATCAGCATAATATGAAATTTTCACCAATTTGACCCAAGGAATGTCATGATCATTATAAAACTTCTCCAAAAAAAGCAACAAGGCATTATTCTGAATGTTCAGGTTTAAAACGCCTAATCCTCCTTGACTTTTTGGTCTATAGATTTTGTCCCAAGCCACAAGGGCAGAACTATTTGCTTGGACATCTGAACTTTGTGAACCTTTCTTTCTCCATAAACAATGCCTGAAATATTTTGATCAATTGATTCTTGATTGTGGGTGGTATTTCTAGGCAACTCATGTAGAACATTGGCAAAGAACATAAGACTGACTTTACCATTTCGAGTTTACCACCATAATTGAAGAAATTAGCAATTCCACACAATCTCTTTTCCACTCTCTAAACCATTGGTATGCAATATTCCAGTGAAGGCTTTGTAAGGCCTAAAGGTAAACCAAGGTATGTAAAAGGAAAAGATCCTTTCTGACAATTCATGGTACTTGCAAAATGTGCCATCCTTTCATTATCCATGTTAATGGGAGTCATGCTTGATTTCTGATAGTTCACCTTCAGGCCAAAGGTGACGCACAGTAACTAACTACACAAACGCTAAATTGCCAAAATGCAGTGAATCGGATTACCCAAATTTCGACAATCCACAATATCATATTAAGATTCTGATTCAAAGAAGCATCGGAGAACATGGCATAGCGACACATACTCGATGTCTAAGAAGGGTGCGCCAACCGATGGCTCTTAAATAGTGAGGCCGACACCTCTTTCACCAAATAGATATTGACATAACATGCTCTCACGACCATGTATGTGACACCTTAAGAAGATTTATCTTCCGCACCGGTCGTTTGACTCGGTTTACTCAACTCTGCCACCTCCCATGGAGTCCACAACGCCACCACTACTGAAGGAGTTTCCACCATCACTGAGATTGGTTGCCACCATCACCACAGGAGTGAGAGAGCGGGTGGGAGAGGAGTGTGATAGTAAGATATGAAAGTAGTATGATACTAGGATATGAAAGGAGTGAAACGACCATTTCCTACCACTTCGGATCAGGTGAATAACAACCGTTACAGAATGTTGTCTTTGCATGCCATGTCAGTCAGGCCCAAAATGTGGTGGTTTCATGTTGTTCAGTCCATTACTTTGGTTCTCTCATCTTGTCACTAGTAGGAATTGGCCTAGTGGAGACGTTGATAAAAGTCGACCGGAGCATTAATTTCGTGCACCACTAATATGGCGCCACTGATAAATGTTACTAGAGGCATGCCATGTTCACACCCCCGGTAATGGACATACTGTGGGCATTGCCTGGTTGAACGCTCCTAGTAATATTACTGGTGGTGAGTGAAAGGCATGCCCCACCAGCTTGGAACGTGAGAAAAACGAAGGCGGGTTCATTCTTCCGCTCTGTGCAATCAAATAAAAAATATATATGGTATGGGATTTAAATGAAGAAAGTCATAATATGGTGGAATTTCGTTCTAATAGAGTGAAAAATTCATTCAAATATAGCGAGGATTACATAATATGGAGGGGATTGCATTTAGACTAACTTGACCTAACCATAAATTCTAGATCTGATGGACAACCTCACCGCCATCATTGTTGCCGCCCTCGTCGTCCACCATCAGCGCCATTCTCCAGCGCCCAAAGGTAAGAGTTGCTGACGGTGGGGGGGGGGGGGGTGCGTGGGTCTTGTTATGCACGGTAGTTTTGCAGGACAACATCGGTGGTGAGCCCCTCGACCATATATGGCACGCCTTGATATTGTTCCTATCCAGTGGCTGGTTGGCCCCTTCGAAGCGGCCGATGGCTTGCTTCCTCTCTGTAGCGAACAAGGTGTCAGCCCTCTCCTCGTCGGTTAGGGCCGCTCGACGCTCGAGGATGAGGACCTTCCGCACCAAGCCCATAGGGACAAGCCACACGACGAGGCTGTCTGTGCTAATTACCCAACCACAGGGCAGCTGGGTGTCCTGTGGGACAAGCACGACATGCCAGGTGAAACTCCTCTGCCATCTCCTTCTTCAGGGTGCGCGGGAATGGCGAGAACTGGGTGGCCATGGAGGGGAAAGGGAACTCAGTGAGAGTGGCTGGAGCCCGGAGGCTAGAGAGGTTGGAGGCAAGAAATGTTGAAGGCTTAAAAATGCGAGTGCTTGAAACTTAGACATGCGAAATATCCCGCCACAACACAAATTAAGCCAAAATTTCATTTTAATTTCATCGATTACATTGATAAAACCAAAACCAAAATAAAAATAAACTAATCGATGATGATACTTCCGTTAGCGTTGTCATTGCCCCCTCCCAGTCGTTGCCGCCGGCCACCACCTCCTCTTGAGTGCCGCCACCCTATCCATGGTGATGCAGCATGCATGACGGATAATGTTGCTACCCATGGAGAGGGATTTAAGTAGCCAACTACCGATCGGGAAGCTGCGTCGACACATAAAAAACCGGCGAGAAGTAACACTTCATTAAACAAAGCTGACTATATTAATTTGCAGTGCCGAGTGACTGACGGACCGTGCATGCTAGTTGCTGACGCGTGCACAATTGATTAGCGACGATGGAACATGCTACCATACCACTCCACGTGTCATTACCATCGGCAGAAGATGCAACGCCCCCGATAATTAGGGATATTAAAACTGAGTCAAAAAGGAGGCCTCTCACGATCTGTGCATTTCTGGCTGTCAGATCATACTGACTAGCTGTTTTTTGCCATCCGATGCGCCTCATATGCCGAACTAGGCCGAATATCCCTAAGGGATGCTCCTCTAGAGATCAATTCGGCTTCATGTGGTTATTTGGGCCCAAAAACGGCCCATTAGTGCGGTAGGCTAGGAAAACCAATGCCGGTTGAAAAAAAACCGCAGCGGAAAAGGATGAGATCGGAGATCGAAACGGAGTGGGCGGTGCGGTGAGCTACCACAATCAGGTGATGCGGCAGGGCGCACGAACTCAACCGCCTGGTTTTGAAGCGAGAATTAAAGCTTCCGTTTCTCAAATCCGTTCGGTGGATGGTGGAGCTACGTTACTATGTCACTACGTGCACTTCCTCTTCCTCCTGTAGGCGCGCATAGGCATAGTTAAGCTATGTCCCCTCGTGATGTTTTCTCCCCACTGCTTACTTTGGCACCTCCAAAATCTTAACTCACGCCCTTGCTCATCTATCTTCATCTTAGCTTTAGATTTTTGAACCGGTACAATCTCCTCATCCTCCCTTGTGGTTCAGTTTGGTCCGGTCTCCTAATTCATGATGCTATTTCTCTCTGAATTTCTTGCAGCTGCTATCAGTTTTCTATTTTTAGTTGTGGGTGATTGTTGTGCTAGCTAATCATAGCAGAGCCCTGGTGGCGCGCGGCGAAATCCCAGTCGAGAAAGGAGAAGCGGTAGAGCATACAGGGTGTGAGTCGCCATTGGTTCCGCCGCACTGCTAGACCAGTGCCCTCTTACTCCGTAACTGCGACAAGGCGTTGCTGATGGCCACCCCTGCATCGACTAGGCATTAGCAACTGCCAAAGGCTCTTCTCTTGCCCACACTAATCCGACCCTCCGGCCAAAAAGTCGAAGCACGAAGATATGGTTTGTCTAATACAAACAAGAACTAACGCAGGTGCAGCAGCCAGGTTGACTGGCTGAGTACACAACTACACATGTACGGCTTCATGGCACTCTATGGGAAGCTAACACAGGTGAACACTAAATCCAATCTGCCACCTCACCTCCATTTGGGTATAATACAAATCACATCTCAAGTTTTGGGAGTAATCGCTATGGATGTATTGGTATGGTTCTAAACTGTTCGTGTATATACTTACAACAGGGAATAAGTGTGCTTATGTGATTTGTGGAGCTTGCTTTTAAATAAAACTGGCATGCAGTGATATACTTTTGGTATTTTGAGAAGCTCGATTTGAAATTTTAAATAGTTCATTTCAGTAATTTGCTTCAGTAGATGGATTGACTGTCATCTCTCCCAATATATACCACATTTCAAAAAAATTGTAGAATACCAGCTTTTCAACACAGCACAATCCTTTTTGTTGCAGCCATTTTTAGGATGAGTGACTTATGTTCTGGTTTATGGGACTACAGTCTACAGCAATCTATGATTTGTGCTTCAACTAAATGACATAAATATCTATTGTTATAGCAAGGTGGTAACTCTCTTTTACATAATCAAGCACAAAGAAAACATCAGGGCATTTTGTTTAGCTTCATAGTGGAAGGCTGGCCGGTGGAGACACTTTGATTCCGTCACAGAATGGATGTCCAAGTATCCTGTGCATTTTATTTTGAGAGAAAATTCAAACCCCGAAAAATTCAAGGATCTATACTGTGTAATCAGTTAAACCAAATATCTATGCATTTTTCATATTAATTTTACAGATTCTTTACCTTTTAGTACATAAAAAATCTGGCAAGCACTTTTTGATATGTTGTGTAGAAACCATATTTGAAGATGGCACAATAGGGACGATTATGTGCCTATTTTTTTTGTCTTTCAGAAATTATAGTTCTCAGTACATAAATAACATTTTATTTAAGACACATAATTCCTCGATGCGTTCAGTTGGACAACAAGATTTTCCTTAATCTTGCAGAAGTAAGGATAATGGAATGAAAGATTGGAAACCTTGGAAGTTTGGAAGAGGAAGTTGTGCGGTGCTTTTCCTGTTTCAAGATTCCCCATGTAATTTGGGACATAATGCTCTGGACAACCTCAAAGTTTTTTCTATTAACAAATAAATATATTGTTCTAGAAAAATTGACTTTAGCATTGCGTACCCTTCATATGTATACATGGCTACTATTCTATCGCCAAAATTAATGGGCGTGGCAACGCACGCCATCATGATCTAGTACATTACTGGAGGCGCGACGAACCACCACGCCCTTAGTAGCTGTCATCCGCCAAACACGCGGGTCCCCCCCCCCACAGGTGGTGGCGTTTCCTCCCGCAACACCATGTCGACAATGACACGTTATCAGGAGCGTTTTCAGTTATTCTGCGCCGCAAGTTTTTACAGCAGCCGTCCACGTGATGGTGTGATCCCGATAGGGTGTTTCCTATAAAAGTTTTCTTATTAGCTATTAGTGTGGTTTAGACGATGATATATGCAATAGCACATGACTGTTGTCTTTTGAGTGGTTCTTGTTCTCAAAATGAAATTGTATCTAACTCTTCGTGATGGGATATACCAATCGGGGTATGCCCAGAAGGCCGGTTCGACTAACTTAGGCCCATGGCGAATGGGCCTGCAGGCACGACGACTAGAACATGACTAGAAGCGAAGCCCGGCGAATGAATCTGAAGGCCCAAGACTCTAGCTAGGCCCAATCAGATTAGGTCAAATCATCTGAAACCTAAACTGATTCGGTTGTAATCTTGTAAACCCTAGCAAGGTACCCCTATTAAACCTCTCTAGGGTACCCTATACACTTACGTGCTATTAGCTACCCCATCCAAGCGACTCGATGCCCAGCTGCCGAGTTAGTCGACCTTGTAATCCACTCTCCAAGTAATACAATCTAGAAGGAAGTAGGTATTTATCCTACGAGGGGAGGGGGACCTGGGTAAATCCCTAGTGTTAGTCTCCAATCTCGCACCGCAGATGGCGACTCGCTCTTACCCCTAATCGTATCAATCGCTACCACTGACAGTGACTGTCGTGGTCATTCTCACAATAGTTGCGCCCACCGTGGGGCTTGGCCAGTCAAGTCTGAGATCTGCGGCGAGACCCTACATCCCATTCAACCGACCAATTACCACCGGCTGCATGGTCGCTAGCGGCAGGTTCCTCCAGATCCTACTGAGCAGCTACATCCTGACGTCGCGCCCGATCACTCACGGTGAGGTGATGTCGGTCGGCACCATCAACCTCTTCGTCGAATTCGCGGACGCCATCAACCTGACGAAGGCGGCGATCATCGAAGGGTCGCCGCCACGCGATCTGCTCTTGGAGGACCAGATCCGCTCCATCACCCACCTTGCTTCTGAGTACGACTTGGCCGCTAGCGACGCGGTCGGGAGCGATGTGGCTCTCCACGATGACGCCGATTCGGAGGCTCTTGCCTCGGCCACTGGATCCATCACCGCCGCATCACATGAAGACTCCATCACGCGAGTCTTCAACACTTAGGACTTCGAGGACCCCTCCATCCTCAGGCTCTTCGACTCCGACTCCGGGTCGGAGTCCCCTGACGAGGCATGAACTAGATCCAATCTCTAGGATGCCATTGACATGGCGGGTAGCACCAACACACCGCCATATCCCTTCTCCATGCCCTTCACCTTCAAAGAACCGAAGGACATCGAGAAGTACGAGCCCACGTACGATCCAGCGGTGTGGATCGACATGTACCTCATGGCAATGGGGATCGTCGGCCACACAGACCTACTCGCCGCTCGCTACCTCCCATTGATGATGGAGGGAACGACTCACCAGTGGATCAACACCCTCTGCGAGAACAACATCGACTCATGGCAGGACATGCGAGACGCCTTCGTCGGGCACTTCGAGGGATCCTACACCCGTGCCACCACCATCGAGGACCTAGAATGCTGCATCCAGGGACCACGCGAGTGGACTCGCCACTGGGTTCAACGGTGGCAGGACCTGTGGATCAATGCCTCCGGCATCCACCCAGATACAGCCATACACTGCTTCAAGAATGCGTGCTTCTACGAGCCTATGGTCACAAAGATCAAGAGGGTCTACCGGACGCCTGACAACATTCCTGACCTCCTCGAGATCGCCAAGCGCTATATGGAGGAGGACCCCAACCAAGACTCGGATGATGAGACAGGGGGAGACACTGCTCAGGTGGCCCTGACAATAGCACGCATACCTAGCTGCACTACAACAACACTCGCCTCACCAACAAGAACCATGATGATGGGCGAGTAGACTTCGTCACCAACGCCAGCTACAGGCAATACGACCCCAAGAACTACCTGGAAGAACATTTCATGATCTCTAGTGTTTGGTGTGTTAGATAACAATACCAAGGAATATTTAATGTTTGTTAAGTCCTACAGATAATCGCCCATGTAAAAAGCAGCCAAAACAAAGTTTGGGGGGCGGGAAGATATCCGCCCTGTCAAGGGCCAAATTATCCACCCTAGCTCAATCAGCAAAGGTGGACAAGGCGTGTCGTGTTGTATGGGGGGCGAACTTTCCCTTGGATTGTCTGGCTAGGGCTGGAGTTTTAACCCGGGCCGGATAATCTTCCCCCAAGGGAATTTTCGCAAAGGGAGCCAATTCGCGTCACACGGTGAGGGTGCGGATTTTCCCCGAAAAATTCATTGTCGGTCGGAGTTTTTGCCCCAGTCGGATAATCCGGCCCCCACTTGGGTCAGATAATTCGGCCCAAAAATCTCCAACGGGTGAGTTTTGACAGGGGGTATAAATACCTCAATTGCTCCTCCTGTCAGAATTCTTGATTCATTCAAAAAATTGTAGAGATGTTCTTCAAGCTCTAAACCGAGATCTCCCTCTTCAACCACCTGAAGGCTCCGATCTTTGGGGAACCGAAGGAGGAGGCTTCGATCTTCATCAACACCAATCAAGCGCATTAATTCCCCTCCATTCACTTGGAGGATTCTCGATCTAGTATTTCTTGCAAATATCTAGATCTTAGTTTGGTTACTTATTATACTTGTTCTTGTGGCAGCTTGTTGTCATCACGGGAGCCTCCAATTCATTTGTGGATGTGTGCCCTTCTAGTTGTGTAAAGGCACTGGTTCCCACCTCGAAGGGTACCAATAGTGGAAAGGTGGATCAGGCCTTTGGTGGCAAGATCCATGGGAGAACAGGGTACAGCCTATTGTGGCATGGTGGTCTTAGTACCTTCCACCCCTCCAATGCAGACGTACTTCTCTTAACAATGAAGGAACTGCGGTCAAACAAATCCTGTGTCTCCACGTGCTCCACTATGATTTCTTTGTTCCTTACTTTTACTCGCCTTTACTCGCTTAGTAGTTAGGTTTACATATAGGGAAATTATCCATAGTTGCATATCTAGAGAATTTACCTTTGTGTCAAGCCTAAAATTGAAAAACAATTAAAAGTTGGAGTAGCACCTATTCACCCCCCTCATTTAAATTGGTATTAGAGCCTCGGCTCTTTATTTTCGGGATTTATCGCCTAAGAGAGTATGGGTACTAAGGGAGATGGTAGTGAGGCTGTGGACAAGGTCACTATGGATGATCTCAAGACGTTGGAAACAACCTTGCTGCAATCCATAGAGACCAAAATGGAAGAGATGCATCAAATGATTGCTCGTCTCTCTCCATCTACAGCCCTACCTCCATCTACCTCTGAGGCTACCACTATGCTCTCTAAGGAGAAAGCTAATGCTAACTCCAAGGAAGACGAGTTGGTGAGTGATAAAAATAATAGCTCCTCCTCCAAAAAGGGAAGTGGTAAGGAGGACTATAGTGAGGTCTGTCACTTATATTCACCCGACCCACCAATCCCTCACCCTCATATAAATAATAGGGGTGATCCACCCAAGCTTACTACATCTTCATTTAATCAATGGAAATTCTTAATGAAATCTCATGTGTGCAGTTCGTCCATTGAGCTTTGGAGGATCATTGAAGATGGCCTCCACATTGGAGATTCCAACAACTTTACAAGAAGAGAAGTTGTTGACAGCCAACTCAATGCAACCACTCTTCACATGATTCAGCTTGGTCTGGGTCCTGAGGACATGCCACACATTGAACACTTCAACACCGCCAAGGAAGCGTGGGATGCACTCACTAACCTATTCATTGGAAATGAGAGCATGAGAAGAAATAGGTATGATGTCTAAGCAATGAAGCCGAAGGGTTCTATATGTTGGATGGTGAGGATCACGAAGACATGTATAGAATGCTCAAAGGCATTGCCACCACATTTAGAATGCATGGTGCCACACATGTTGATGATGCGTCGATCAAGAGGAAGTATGTTAGTGATCTTATGCCATTTGAGCCCACTGATTTGAAGAGCTTACAAGGACGACACAACTATCACCAAATGACTTCCAACAAAGTCATGCAAGAAATGGATGCACTCAAGGTTGCAACAAAGAACATCGAAGATGTTCATGCTCGAGCAATTGGAATGCAAAAAGGCGTGAATGTAGCATTGAAGGCCAATGTCATTGAGAAAGAGGAAGATGATAGGGTTTTTGACATTGTCTCCATGAGATGTCCCGAGGAGGTCAAGCATACTCATGGTGAGTACATGGCCTTCTACGCAAGAAATTTTTGGAAGAACCTAGCCAAAGAAAAATCTAAACTTGAGCACAAGAATGGGTCAAAGGGGCGAAAGGAAAATAGTCCAAAGCTGAGAACTTGTTACAACTGTGGAGATCGTTTGCACTTTGTAGCTGAATGTCCATATCAAAGTAAAGAAGACAATGCAGGCATGCTCATTCGCAAGGAAAAGTCAAAGGCACCTTGGAAGAAGCCATTTGTCAAGAAAAATGCTCCTTATAAGAAGCAACCGAATATTGTTTTGGTAGCACAAGAGGAGTACTCATCCGCAAGTGAAGACGAAGAGGATGATGGTAGCTCACGAGAGGTGGCTGCAATAGCCACGACATCTATACCTATGTCTCTCTTTGACTCTCCTAACAATAATGTCATCAACAAGAACATCACTTGCCTTATGGAAAGAGGTTCTGATGTATCACCTTCTATCTCTTCCTTTCCTAAGATTACTATGAATGATGATATGGATGATCACATTAGTCTTAAAGTTAAGGAAGAAGTTATTGCTTTGGATTATTTTACCACTAACTTGCAAGGTGAGCACAAACTACATTTCGAGGCTCTCATGGGTCAACTTTCTCACTCCGAAGAGCTCCTCGAAGAAAATGGCATAATTGAAAGAGAGGATGCAATGGAAATTGCATCTTTGAAGAATGCTCTAGAAGAAGAAGAGATCTGAGTCTCTCTAGAGGAGAGACTTGAGCCGATTGAGGAGTCACATGACAATGTTGTGACCAAGCTCGTAAAGGAACATGATAATGCAATTTCCAAGGAAAAGAAATTAAAGAAAGAAAATATTGAATTTGGGGCTGCTCATGCTAGACTCTCCAAGAAATTAGAGAAACTTGACATTGCTCACAAGGCATTGGAGGGTGAACACTCTATTCTCAATGAGTCTCATGATCAGCTCCAAACTCGATTGTACAAGTATGATGTTCCTAGCACCTCTGCACCAACATGTGGACATGAAGAAGTTCTTAAAGAAAATGGTAGGTTAAAAGATGAGCTTGCCAAGGGATCTCTACCCAAAGGTAAAGACATTCTAGATGAGATCCTTGGTAAGCAAAGGGCAAATAATGGAAAAGAGGGACTTGGTTATGTCCCTAAGACCAAGAAGAATAAGAACAAGAAGAAGAAGAAGAAGGCAAAGAATGTTCAAGCAAAGACAAGCACCGCCGAAAAGAACATCATGAAGGACAAAACTAATCATTATGGTTTTGCAGGGCCTAGCAATCCTAATTATGAGTTATTTCGTGATTATTATGGTGATGTCTATGCTAGTTATGTTTGTCCTTTTGATAATTATATTGCTTGGTCTATTTGGGTCCCAAAGACCCTTGTAACTAACATGAGAGGACCCATTGAAAAATGGGTACCTAAAACCAACAAACAATTTTCTTGTAGGGATATGCTTCCGGTGGATCTAAATGCATGCTTAATAGTGGTTGCACAAGTCATATGACCGGAAGCAAGGAGATCATCACGTAGATGAGGCCTAATCATGATCAAATAACCGTCTCCTATGGTGATAAATCGAAGTGAAAGGTATTGGGTCTTGGCAAGGTTCTGGTTGCTCATGATATCTCACTCATGGACATCATGCTTGTTGAGACCCTTGGTTACAATTTACTTTCTGTCCGTGCCCTTGGTAAGATGGGCTTTGCAGTTTTCATTGATGATGATTTAGTGGTACTCTTGTGGAGCAAGTCTCTAAAGGTCGCTTTCGTTGTGATGTGGGCATACCTTATCGGTACCTGAGATTAGCCTATACAGTTCAGCCCAAGAAGGAGTACATGGTGCAAATTAAGGTCAACAAAGGTTCAGGTGGCCCACTGGACGTTCGACTTCTTGGAGGACACGGCGAAGTATAGATAGAAACTTAAAAGGAAAACCCTAACTTGTAACCGACTCGATCTGCTACCCTGAGACCTAGCCTCTCTATATAAAGGCCAGGAGGGGGAGGCAAGGAGGACCAACACATACACCCCCACATACACATCGCCAGATTGCATCTGCGCACCATTGTAATCTTCGACTCCCACGTAATCAAGAGTAGACAAGGAGGAGTAGGGTCGACTATGAGGCCTGAACCTAGGTATACCTCATGTCTCCTGTGTTCTTGTTTGCTAGCCGATCGTTGCCTTCATCGCTCCCCACTTCCTCGAACCTAAGTCCTTCGATGTGTCTATTCGGAAAGGCCGATACATCGAAAATGACTTGTATGTGGTGGACTTTTCCGGGAAAACCACTGTAGGTCCCATGTGTCTATTCGGAAAGGCGACGCAGGTTGGTTATGGAATCGCCGTCTAGCCCATATCAATATGAGAACTTTGCAAAGCCTTCACAAGGGTGGTCACATTCTTGGACTAAAGGAAAATATTTCCTTTGCCAAAGATCGTGTATGCAGGGCTTGCGTTGAAGGTAAGATGTATGACTCTCCCCATCGAAGGAAGAAAATTATTTTGGATCTCCTACATGTGGATCTCTTTGGTCCACCATCTCATGCAAGTCTCGGTGGGAAGAAATATTGTCTCGTTATTGTCGATGATTACTCAAGATATACATGGGACTACTTCTTCAAGCTAAAAAGTAAGACTCAACAAACGATCATTGAATTTGCCAACGAGGTTCAGCATCAACACAATGTCCCTATATTGGCTATTAGAAGCGACAACGGCTCCGAGCTCCAGAACTACACTATGAGTGAATTCTTAAGTGAAGAGGGGATAAGACACCAATATTCCGTTGTGTACACCCCTCAAAAAAATGGTGTAGCCGAGAGGAAAAAACAAACTTTAATGGACATGGCAAGGTCTATGTTGGCTGAATTCAAGTCTCCATACAACTTCTAGGATAAAGCTATATGTAAAGCATGTCACTCATAAAACCGGCTTTATCTCCACAAAATCTTGGACAAGACCCCTTATGAGATACTTACCGGTAACATGCCCAACATTTCATACTTCCGGGTGTTCGGTTGTAAGTGTTTCTTTCTCATTAAAGGAGTTCGTTTATCTAAATTTGAGTCCAAGGCCTTAGAAGGTATCTTTGTTGGTTATGGTGCCAAATCCCACACTTATAGAGTCTACAATAAACTCTCCGGAACTATTGTATAATCTTGTAGTGTGGTGTTCGAGGAAAATGATGGATCCCATGTGGGGAAAGTTGATGTTTGTGATGCAAATGTTGAAATACCCCAAGATTCCATAAGAAGAATGGGCATGGGATTTTTCCTCCCCATTGAGGAACCCCTTGTGGCGGATCGGGAAGGACAATTCTCTAGTCAAGTAGAGCTCTCATCTTCACAAGATCAATAAGTTCCACCTGCTGGAGAAACTACTACACCAACTCAACCACCTTCTGAAGTTCATTAATCATCTGAAGAATCTGGGAGTCCCAGGCTAGATTATCTGCCGGAGGACGGATTATCCAGCCCATCACCATCACGTGCCAGAAAGGACCAGGAAGCTCGGGAAGGGGCAAAAAAATCCAGGTCAGATTTTCTGCCATAGGCCGGATTATTTAGCCAACGCCATCAACTGCCAGAAACGTCCAGGAAGCTCAAGGAGAAGCAGAAAATCCCAAGCCGGATTATCCGGCCCCTTCCTCGGCCATATTATCTAGCCCTGGAAATTCAATTCAGTAGCCTCATGCTATGGCTGCTGGTCAAGATGAAGGGTAAGCTTCTCCATCATCAGTTAGTGCTGAATAAACTATTGATCAAGGTCAAGCTAGGGGTCAAGATGAAGACTCTAATGATGAAGAAAAGTCCTCTAAGAAACAACAAGGAGATTGAAATTCTCCGCAAAGATCATGTTGATAGAAATCTCGAACTTCGAGGGCATGCTCTCGATAAATTTGTAGGTGACCTAAGAAGAAGGGTGTCCACAAGAAGGGAGCTTTCAAGCATCAGCGATCATCAAGCTCATATATCTATGGTGGAACCTAAAAAGGTTTTTGAAGCCCTTGAAGATCCAGATTGGGTTGTTGCTATGCATGAAGAACTAAATAATTTAGAGCACAACAAGGTCTAGAAATTAGTAGAGAAGCCCAAATATTGCCACAATGTTATCGGCACCAAGTGGATTTTCAAGAACAAGAAAGATGAGAATGGAATTATCATAAGAAACAAGGCAAGATTGGAAGCACAAGGTTTCTCTCAAGTGGAAGGCGATGACTTTGGTGAAACTTATGCTCCAGTGGCTCACCTTGAGTCTATCTGTATCCTCCTTGCTTATGCAGCTCATCATAACTTTAAATTATAGAAAATGGACATTAAGAGTGCATTTCTTAATGGTCCTCTACATGAATTGGTATATGTAAAGCAACCCCTGGGTTTCGAGGATCCCAACTTTCTGAACCATGTGTACAAACTCGATAAGGTGCTCTATGGCCTTAAACAAGCCCCACATGTGTTGTCATGGTATTGTCGATGAGTACGCCATGGAGGGGTCCTCACAGAGCGTGTTTAGAGACGTGGGGTAAGGCGGAGAGCTGGCGGGTACGAGGTAACACAACTTACCCAGGATCAGGTCCCATGACGGTGGCAGAACTCTACTCCTGCTATAAATCACTATAATGTCAATACGTTGAGTTACAGAGATTGGTTCGCTGTGCGAGGGTGTTGTGTATTGTATCTGACATTGTGCCCTAAAGGCTCCCATAGGTCCAGCTTATAAAGGCACCAAAACATAGGGTTACAGGGAAAGGACCTTGCCGGACAAGTTATAGAGTCCTACACTAATTGAAGGAAATATGCCCTGAGAGGCAATAATAAAGTTGTTATTATGTATTCCTTGTATATGATAGATGTTTATTTTGCATGCTATAATTGTATTGATAGGAAACATCAATACATGTGTGTTTAATAAACAAAAAGGGTTCCTAGTCATGCCTCTCTTATAGACTAGCTTGTTGATTAACAGGATGATCAAGGTTTCCTGATCATGGACATTGGATGTTGTTAATAACAAGGTCACACCATTGGTGGAATGATGTGATGAACATTCATCCAAATTATAGCATTACGATCAAGTCATTGTGTTTATATTGCTATAACATCATACAAAGTAATCTTTATCCTTAGACCATGAGATCATGTTAATTGCTAACACCGGAAGAGTATCTTGATAACATCAAACGTCACACCGTAACAGGGTGACTATAAAGATGGGTTCAGTGCTACGAAGGTGTTATGTTGAGGCTCATGGATCAAGAGTGGAATTTGTCAATCCAGATGACGGATAGATATACTCTGGGCCCTCTCGGTGATATCACATTAGGATAGTTTGCAAGCAAGTGATGTGATCACTAGAATGTTATATCACGGGAACAAGAAAAGAGTGCATGTTGGTAACGAGATCAAACTAGGTATGGAGATACCGATGATCGAATCTCGGACATGTAATATATCGAGAGACAAAGGCATTTAGTTACAAGCATTAAAGGTTCTCACGATCACAGGAGTCATCGTTGAATGTGTAGGAGTCAGTACGGATCTCCAGGTCCCGCTGCTGATATTGATCGGAGAAGGGTCTCGATCATGTCTGCATTATTCGCGAACCATAGGGTGGCACACTTAAGAGTTACCGGACACCATTTTGGAGCACATATGTTTCAGACGAAAGAATTGCAAAGCGCAGGAATTATTTCAATAGAAACCGGAAATTGTTTCGGGTGAAATTGCAGAAGGTGGTTCTGCATGTGATATTGAAATATTGCAAGGGGCTATATGTGAATGTTTGTTAATTAAAGTAATTAACAAAATTCTGAATAAATTTAATAAAAGAGTTTTATTAAATGAGAGAGCATTAAATTTGGAGAAACTTAATGCATTTAAAGTGGAGACTTTAAAAGGGAATGTGAAGAGGCATTTTAATGTGGAGGAGTTACCACCACATGAATGGGGGAGGTGAGGGGTCACCCCCCCATGCGCCGGCCATGGAGAGAGGGGGCACCCCCCTCCTCCTATAAAAGGCCACCCATTCCCTCCTTCATCCTCACACCTCCTTGTGAAGGATCTCTCTCCCCCTCTAGAATTATTCCCCCATGGTCTCGGATTAGCGAGATACATGTTCCCGGTGGCATTTCGTCTGGAAGGAGTTGCTGCATCTGCTGGATCGCTGGAGCGAGGAGGTGGAGGTTGTCCCGTGGCTTGAACGTGTGTGCGAGTGCGGATGCGCTGCTGAGTTGCGGCGCTCGGACTTCCTCACGATCTTGAGATCGGCAAGTGTACGACTACATCAACCACGAGTTCCTACTCGTTAACAAAGCTCGTTGTCTTCAAGGGTAAGTTCTCTATGGATGTATGTCCACCCGTTTGCTTTGTACCTAGTAGATAGATCTTGGCGTGTAGTTCACACCGTAGGAAATTTTTTGTTTTCTATGCTGCGGACCCAACAGTGGTATCAGAGCCAGGTTTATGCGTAGGTGCTTTGCACGGGTAGTACACATATGTTTATATGTGGGTGATGATGATCATGTTATTGCATCTTCTATGTACTTTGGATATTGGTGGCATAGTGGGATGAAGCGGCCCGGACCAACATTACATGTCATCGTACATGAGACCGGTTCCACGACTGACATGCAACTTGTTTTGCATAAGTGGCTGGCGGGTGTCTGTCTCTCCTACTATAGTCAATATCTGATTTACAACGAGTTGCTAATAACTTGGTTATCCTCGTTGTGGTTCATGTTCGTAGGTTAGACAGGTTCTATCTCCGAAAGCCCTAAGCCACGTAAAACTTGCAATTGATAAATTAGAGGTGTCTAGTTTAGATCGTTGCTGGGCTAGTGTTTTGATATGGTATTGTTGTAAGTAGATGTATGATAGATACTCTTACAACTCACTTAACGTGTAAGTTCCATAGATCTTGGCCTTACACACAAAGGAATGATAGAGATCATACCATGATGCAAATGACAGAGATCAAATGCATGGACCATATCACCTCACTTCACACATTAGATGTTAGCATCTTATACTGCTAGTTTGGAGCGTTTGGTAGAATTATAAGATGATCCCTCATTTAGATATCAAGATAAAATGTGTTCTTCCTTAAGTATGCACCATTTTGTGGATCGTGTTTTGAGGATCACGTGATGATCGGGTGTTTTCAACTCTACGCTTTCATACAACGGGTGTAAGACAATTTTACACACGCAAATACTAAGGTTCTTAGTTGACGAGCCTAGCATGTACAGACATGGCCTCGGAACACGGACCGAAAGGTTAAGCATGAGTCATATAGTTGATATGATGCCCATATAGATGCTCGCCTTTGAAGCTACACCGACTCACGTGATGATCGGACTTGGTGTAGTGGATTTGGTTCATGTAATCACCAAAAGGACACGAGGGATGTCGTTTTTGAGTGGGAGTTCATTAGTAATTTGGATTAGCTGAACTCAATATATCATAAACTTAGTCTAAATATACTTTACAAATTCTGTTGTAGATGGCACCACCTGCTTTTAATTTCAATGTGTTCATGGAGAAAGAGAAACTTGCTGCGAATGGTAGCAACTTCACCAACTGGGCTATGAATTTGAGGATTCTCCTCACTGCTGCACAAAAGCAATATGTGCTAGATGCACCGCTAGGCCCCCCACCAGCTCTTGATGCCCCTGACGAGGAAAAGAACGTCTATATAACTCGTCAGGAGGACCACAACTTAGTTCATTGCGGCATACTGTATGGGCTAGAGCCAGAACTTCGAAAGCATTTCGAAAATGGCAATGCCTTTGATACCATGGGAGAATTGAAAATGATTTTCGATACCCATGCTGCCGTAGAGAGTTATAATGCTACAGAAAAGTTCTTTAGCTGCATGATGGAGGAAAACAGCTCCGTTAGTGAGCACGTACTCAAAATGTCTGGGTACGCCGATAAGCTTGTGTCCTTGGGAATAACAATTCCCATTGACTTAGGCATACATCGTGTTCTCCAATCTCTGCCACCTAGCTACAAGAGCTTCGTGATGAACTATAATATGCAGGGCATGAAGAAGTCTCTTCCCGAGCTTCTGTCAATGCTTAAGACTGCAGAAGTGGAGATTAGGAAAGAACATCAAGTGTTGATGATCAATAGGACCACCGGTTTCAAGAAGGACAAGAAAGGCAAGCACAAGGGAAATAAGGGTGGCAAGTCTGTTGCCACGCCTGAAAAGAAACCCCGAGCTGGCCCTAAGTCTGACACCGAGTGCTACTATTGCAAGGGGACTGGCCATTGGAAGCGCAACTGCCCCAAGTATTTGGCGGACAAGAAGTCCGGCAAGGCAAACAAAGGTATATGTGATATACATGTTATTGATGTGTACTTGACTAGTACTCGCAGTAGCACCTGAGTATTTGATACGGGATCGGTTGCTAATATATGTAACTCGGTTCAGGGGCTGTGGAACAAGCGACAACTAGCAAGGGATGAGGTCACGATGCGGGTCGGCAATGGATCAAGAGTTGATGTGATCGCCATCGGAACGCTGCCTCTCCATATGCCATCGGGATTAGTTATAAACCTAAATAATTGTTATTTGGTGCCTGCACTGAGCATGAACATTGTATCCAGATCGTGTTTGATGCAAAGTGGTTATTCATTTAAGTCTGAAAACAATGGTTGTTCGATTTATATGAATAATATCTTTTATGGTCATGCACCTATGTTGAATGGTTTGTTTCTGTTGGATCTCGATAGTAGTATTACGCATATTCATAATGTTGATGCAATAAGGATTAAACTTGATAATGATATATCTACATATATGTGGCACTGTCGTCTAGGTCATATTGGCGTTAAACGCATGAAGAAACTCCATTCTGATGGACTTTTGGAATCACTTGATTTTGAATCATTTGATACATGTGAGCCATGCCTTATGGGCAAGATGACTAGAACGCCGTTTTCCGGTTCAATGGAACGGGCGACAGATCTATTGGAAATCATACATACTGATGTGTGTGGACCAATGAGTGTGTCGGCGCGAGGTGGATATCGTTATTTTGTTACGTTCACAGATGATTTGAGTAGATATGGGTATATCTATTTGATGAAACACAAGTCTGAAACTTTTGAAAAGTTCAAAGAATTTCAGAATGAAGTGGAAAATCATCGTAACAGAAAGATCAAATTTCTGTGGTCCGACCGTGGAGGAGAGTATCTTAGTTACGAGTTTAGCACACATATGAAAGACTGTGGAATAGTTTCACAACTCACGCCTGCCGGAACACCACAACGTAATGGTGTGTCAGAACGTCGTAATCGTACTTTATTGGATATGGTTCGATCTATGATGTCTCTGACTGACTTGCCACTATCATTTTGGGGTTATGCACTGGAAACAGCTGCATTCACTTTAAATCGGGCACCATCTAAATCCGTTGAAACGACACCGTATGAATTATGGTTTGGAAACAAACCTAAGATGTCATTTCTTAAGGTTTGGGGATGCGATGTTTATGTGAAGAAACTTCAACCGGATAAACTCGAACCCAAAGAGGAAAAATGCGTCTTCATAGGATACCCTAAGGAAACGATTGGGTATACCTTCTATCATAGATCCGAGGGAAAGGTTTTTGTTGCCAAGAATGGATCCTTTCTTGAGAAGGAGTTTCTCGCGAAAGGTGTGAGTAGTCGGAAGGTAGAACTCGAAGAGGTTATTGAACCTTCTCTTCATGAAATGGTGAGTAGCGCAGCTCCAGAAGTTGTTTCGGAGTTGACTTCATCTAATGAAGAGAGAGCTAATGATATTGATCATGAAACTCCGAAAGAGGACACTACCGAACCTCGTAGGTCAAGCAGGACACGTGCAGCTCCTGAACTGTACGGCAATCCTGTTGTGAATTTCATGGTTGATGAAATGGATGACCCTGTGACGTATGAAGAAGCGATGATGAGCCCGGATTCCAACAAATGGCTAGAAGCCATGAAATCCGAGATGGAATCCATGTACGAAAACCAGGTTTGGACCTTGGTGGACTTACCTCATGATCGAAAGGCCGTTGAGAATAAATGGATTTTCAAAAGGAAAACTGATGCTGATGGTAATGTGACCATCTATAAGGCTCGACTTGTCACAAAGGGGTTTCGACAAATTCAAGGAGTTGACTACGATGAGACATTCTCTCCCATAGCGATGCTTAAGTCAGTTAGGATTATGTTAGCAATCGCTGCATATTTCGATTATGAAATATGGCAGATAGATGTCAAAACTGCATTCCTCAATGGTAAGATTGAAGAAGAGTTGTATATGAACAACCTAAGGGTTTTGTCGATCCTAAGGATGCTAATAAGGTGTGCAAACTTCAGCGATCCATCTATGGACTGAAGCAAGCATCATGAAGTTGGAATCTCAGCTTTGATGAGGTGATCAAAGAGTTTGGATTTGTCCAAACTTATGGAGAGGCTTGCATTTACAAGAAAGTGAGTGCGAGCAATGTGGCATTTCTGATATTATAAGTGGATGACATATTATTGATTGGAAATGATTTAGATCTTTTAAACAGTGTTAAAAGTTATCTAAACAACAAATTTTCGATGAAGGACCTTGGTGAAGCTTCATATATATTAGGCATTAAAATCTATAGAGATAGATCAAGACGCCTAATTGGGCTATCACAGAGTACATACCTTGATAAGATATTAAAGAAGTTTAATATGGATGGAAGTAAGAAAGGGTTCTTACCTATGTTGCAAGGCAAGACATTGAGTAAGACTCAAAGTCCGGCTACGGCGGAAGAAAGAGAGATAATGGATAAGATCCCCTATGCCTCAGCCATAGGCTCTATAATGTATGCCATGCTATGTACAAGACCGGATGTGGCACATGCTATTAGTTTGACTAGTAGGTACCAATCTGATCCAGGTTCGGAACACTGGATAGCGGTCAAGAATATCCTTAAGTACTTGAGAATAACTAAGGATATGTTTCTTATATACGAAGGTGAAGAAGAGCTAGTCGCTAAGTGTTATGTCGGTGCTAGCTTTGACACTGATCCGGGTGACTCTAAGTCTCAATCCGGATACGTATTTCTCTTGAACGGAGCAGTAGTTAGTTGGAGGAGCTCCAAACAACCTGTGGTGGCTGGATCAACAACGGAGGCGGAATATGTTGCTGCTTCAGAAGCAGCGCAGGAAGCGGTTTGGATGAAGGAGTTCATAACGGAACTGGGTGTGGTTTCCAGTGCATTGGACCCGATGGTGATCTATTGTGACAACAATGGAGCCATAGCCAACGCCAAGGAACCAAGGTCTCACAAGAATTCCAAGCATATTAAGCGCCGGTTTCACTCCATCCGCGAACATGTCAAGGATGGAGATATAAAGATTTGTAAAGAGCACACGGACCTGAATGTAGCAGATCCGTTGACTAAAGTACTCCCTAGGGCAAAACATGATCAACACCAGAACTCCATGGGTGTTAGATTTGTCACTATGTGAACTAGATTATTGTCTCTAGTGCAAGTGGGAGACTGAAGGAAATATGCCCTGAGAGGCAATAATAAAGTTGTTATTATGTATTCCTTGTATATGATAGATGTTTATTTTGCATGCTATAATTTTATTGATAGGAAACATCAATACATGTGTGTTTAATAAACAAAAAGGGTTCCTAGTCATGCCTCTCTTATAGACTAGCTTGTTGATTAACAGGATGATCAAGGTTTCCTGATCATGGACATTGGATGTTGTTAATAACAAGGTCACACCATTGGTGGAATGATGTGATGAACATTCATCCGAAGTATAGCATTACGATCAAGTCATTGTGTTTATATTGCTATAACATCATACAAAGTAATCTTTATCCTTAGACCATGAGATCATGTTAATTGCTAACACTGGAAGAGTATCTTGATAACATCAAACGTCACACCGTAACAGGGTGACTATAAAGATGGGTTCAGTGCTACGAATGTGTTATGTTGAGGCTCATGGATCAAGAGTGTAATTTGTCAATCCAGATGACGGATAGATATACTCTGGGCCCTCTCGGTGATATCACATTAGGATAGCTTGCAAGCAAGTGATGTGATCACTAGAATGTTATATCACGGGAAGGAGAAAAGAGTGCATGTCGGTAACGAGATCAAACTAGGTATGGAGATACTGATGATCGAATCTCGGACATGTAATATATCGAGAGACAAAGGGATTTAGTTACAAGCGTTAAAGGTTCTCACGATCACAGGAGTCATCGTTGAATGTGTAGGAGTCAGTACGGATCTCCAGGTCCCGCTGCTGATTATTGATCGGAGAAGGGTCTCGATCATGTCTGCATTATTCGCGAACCGTAGGGTGGCACACTTAAGAGTTACCGGACACCATTTTGGAGCACATATGTTTCAGACGAAAGAATTGCAAAGCACAGGAATTATTTGAATAGAAACCGGAAATTGTTTCGGGTGAAATTGCAGAAGGTGGTTCTGCATGTGATATTGAAATATTGCAAGGGGCTATATGTGAATGTTTGTTAATTAAAGTAATTAACAAAATTCTGAGTAAATTTAATAAAAGAGTTTTATTAAATGAGAGAGCATTAAATTTGGAGAAACTTAATGCATTTAAAGTGGAGACTTTAAAAGGGAATGTGAAGAGGCATTTTAATGTGGAGGAGTTACCACCACATGAATGGGGGAGGTGAGGGGTCACCCCCCCATACGCCGGCCATGGAGAGAGGGGGCACCCCCCTCCTCCTATAAAAGGCCACCCATTCCCTCCTTCATCCTCACACCTCCTTGTGAAGGATCTCTCTCCCCCTCTAGAATTATTCCCCCATGGTCTTGGATTAGCGAGATACATGTTCCCGGCGGCATTTCGTCTGGAAGGAGTTGTTGTTTCCGCTGGATCGCTGGAGCGAGGAGGTGGAGGTTGTCCGGTGGCTTGAGCGTGTGTGCGAGTGCGGATGCGCTGCTGAGTTGCGGCGCTCGGACTTCCTCACGATCTTGAGATCGGCAAGTGTACGACTACATCAACCACGAGTTCCTACTCGTTAACAAAGCTCGTTGTCTTCAAGGGTAAGTTCTCTATGGATGTATGTCCACCCGTTTGCTTTGTACCTAGTAGATAGATCTTGGCGTGTAGTTTACACCATAGGAAATTTTTTGTTTTCTATGCTGCGGACCCAACACTAATACTAACCAGTCTTCGTGTCTTGTACTCCAACGCTCCGAGTATGTCGATGACACCTATGTAGCCTTCATGTATCCAGAATGGGCCTCCCTTCTGGATTTGTCTAACTGGGCCGCCCAGCAGGCCATGGGCCATGCTACCAACTGTGGGCCACCTGGGTTAGCCAGATTAGAGACATGCTATGGTGACACCCATTTAGCATATCCCCAATAGTAGCCCCCGGAGGACTTTGAGATCTTGCGCCGTCTTGCCCTTCAATCTTGAATGCTCCATCTAGGTGATGCCGACAATCCGTCAAGCAATATCTTGAAGGTCTCCCAAAGAACCCTGTAGTCCTCTCCATATTCATAATGTAGCCCAAGATTCTTTGAGTATTCGTTTCTAGAGCCGGACATATTCCTTCTTCGATGGAATCTTCAGACATGACCTCTCCACTGCAACTGTCAGAAGATGAGTAGGCTACAGCCTACGCTACCTCAAAACTCACAAAAGGCAGTGAATTAATCAAGAGCTATTTTTACGCGTCCAAAATTCGAAACGTTAAAACGGCAAAGACGGAGGACGTGGCGAAATTACCGCGCACACACGTCTCCATGTTGGCAACATCATGATTATTAGATATTTCTGCCCGAATCTTGACGCTAGGTCTATATAAATTAAGTGCGGCTTAGGTTTTTACATTTACCCGCATTCTTCCTCTACCTCATCTTCATCCTCTAGCCGCGCGACCGTTCGACCTCTTAGACGGAAAACCCTAACCAGTGCTTTCTAGCCTCTCCACCTTCCTCCTCCCACGCAATGGCCTCTAGCAGCAGTGCTCCTTCGATGGTAGTGACCCCGAGGCTTCAATAGAGCCATCCCAGGGAGTAACCATCCCGCCGGAGGGGGTCGTTGTTCCTCTCTCCGCCGTGGTGGAAACCACCGGCAGTGACCAAAGACGAGCGGCGCCAGACGCTGCCAAAGAAGAGGGCGACTCCCACAAGGGTGTGTGGAGAGGTTCTGATCTCTCCACCGAAGATCTGCAAGAGCTCGTCACCGAGGGATATCTCCCTACGACGGAGGGCTTGGTCTAGCAGCTAGCGCTGGCCGACGAGGTGACTCCTTTCCCCCAATCCGGAGAGAAGGTGTACCTCAAAGCTCAGATGGTATGTGGCGTAAGCCTACCAGTCTCCGACTTCTTCGTGGACGTCCTTCATTACTTATAGGTACTTCCCCATAACCTCTCTCCCAACAACATCCTCATACTCAACAACTTTGTAGATTTGTGCGAAGGATACCTAGGAATCAAGCCTAGGTTAGATCTATTTATCTATTTCTTAACTATCAAGAGAGAGTCTGTAGTGTCCAAGGATGAACTACAGATTTGTGGAACCATTAGCTTTAAGATCCGGCCTAGCTAGCGCTTCCCTGACATCATGGGCCACGAGTCTTGCAAGAACTGACAGTGCACATATTTTTATGGCCCAGATATTCCTCTGCCTGACCGCCAAGACACGTACAATGACTTTGTCGATGGGGCCGCCGCTGATGCTCCCACCTGGAGGTCCCAAGCCTCCCTCCCGTTCGACGAAGAAGCCAACCGCGCCATAAGGCGGATCGAATGGCTCATAGACGGAGGCTTGACCGGCTTGGACCTAGCTATGTGCTAGTTCACTTGGCGGATCCAACCTCTATAGCACCACGCCGAGCTGACGTGCATGTATTCCAAGGATAGGAAAGATCCCATGCGAATCTCGAAGGACAACTTCTCCAATGATTCCATCAAGCTCTGGCTTAAAGACATAGTTAAGGTGAAGGACAGGAAGCGTGGCTTCAAGATCACCTTTGACATGTTCGAATACAGCAAGTGCATAGAGGTATTTTCTTTTTCCTTTGTTGCTCGTTGATTTATATACTCTAAGGTTTTTCCGTCTTGAAGTCACCAAACTAATACACCTTTGTCCTACTGCTAACGACCTTGGCGGCGGATCAGATGGCCTCCTAGGTCTATGATCCCAAGCTGAAGGATATCCAGGTGGTGTCCGACGATGATGCCTCTAAGGACCATCTAGCTCCGGCAGCGCGAAAGCGGAAGAGCTCCACCTCTGACACTACTGCCAAGGGCAAGAAGAAGAAAACGGAGAGTGGAGTCTCCAAGAAATCCACTGCTGCCTTAGAGGAAGAGAAGAAGAAGAAATCCACCAGCATCCCCTTAACCAAGGCACCTGCTGTAGTGTAAGTATTCTCATTCTCCGACTTTAAGTTGTATTACACCCATTCAATTCCTGTACTTATACTGAGTATGTTTCAGGAAGAAGTCTGGTGTTGGCTTGAAGCGATCCTCCAAAGATGTTGGGGGTCCAAAAATATGCGCGAAATGTTTTCCAAGTCATCTCCCGCCGTTGCTCCCCGAACTCCTGCCGCCAAGCCCATAACAGGCCCCACTGAGCCTTCATCCCCCGTCATTCCTGAGACCTCCGCCATGGAGATAGATATCAATCCAACAACTGATGTCTCAGGCTCTGCCGGCATGGACATTAGTGGCCAGGCTACATAGGAGAGTACCTCCTCAAAAATTGCTAAAGCTCTGGCTAAGGATGCCATCAAGAAAGGGAAACAGGCGATGGAGGGAGTGGAGGCGGAGGCAGCTACAACCACGGAAAAGGAGGGAGCCTCTCAGCCATCAACTGCCATTGTCACACAGCAGGCGGCTAGGGCATCATCCATGCCCCCGACTTCGACTACTCCTTTGCCTTTGACTCGTCCGACTCTATGTCTGGACGATCTCATCAAACAGGAAGATTCTATTTATAACAATGCTCAGACCTTCCATGATTCATATGCTCATTTGGCCATTGTAAGTCTCTGAACTTTTACTTCTTTTATTTTGTAGTATATTCCACTATAGCCCCCGAGCTCTTACGCAGAAAACCATTGTATTTTGGCCTGAGTGCACCAAAGAACTAAGTGTAGAACTTGTCAGTGTAGCTCCCGAGTTTCTAGTTTAGAATGATAATTCCAACTAGACACTCTAAGAGACAACACTAGTTATTTAAAATATGATACCGTAGCCCCGAGAGTTTAGTTGAAACTGGATTGTTCTGACTAGATGCTCTAGAGAAACTAAGCATGTTGTCTTCTTTTGCAGAATTAAAATACCCGGAGAATTGCCGCCAATGAGAGGTTTGATAACTTACGGAAGGAACTGGACCTTGAATAGGGTAAAACAGCCTTTTAGAAGCAACATATCAAAAATACCCAGAGTCTGTTTTCTTTTAACAGGTTGCTACTTTCCTCATGGTTCTATTTTGACCGACTTCTCATAATGCTTTCCATTTTCCTTTTTATAGAGGCCTGCCAAAGCCAAGAGCATTGTCGAGCAATCCAAGCATATCCAGGAGCTTGACAATGAAAATAAAATCCTGAAGAGAGACCTGGCTGAAGCTATCAAGGGCCATGAGCAGGCGATGAAGGCTATGCGATAGTCTGCTAAACACCGATATGCAGCGCCTAAAGGATGAGATTGAACGTCTCAAAGGTCAGAACCAAGATGCCAAAGAGCAGAATGATCGGAACCTTGAGGTGTACAAGAAAGTCCAACAGGAGAATGCTGTCTTGGCGGAGATCTGCAAGCAAGGGGAGACGAGCATATTTGTAACTTTCCTCCAACTTTGTCAATTTTGTAAGATGGAAACTTGTAGAGTTGTACTCATGATCTTTGAGTCTAACGAAAACACAGACCCCACTGGCCTAGCCAACATGGGTGAAGGTGCTCCGGATCCAAAATAATGCACGATTCTTGCTGGCAACTTCATCAACACCGCCATCGCGCAAGCCAAGGAGATAACCCAGCCCCTAGATATCACCATCAAGGCGGAAAACTCTACAGCCAAGTACTCAGAGATCCTGCGCTGAGCCCCCGAGAAAATCAGGGATTGGAAAGCCTCTTGTGTTCGGGCTAGTGCTAGGATGGCCTTGGCTTTGGTAAAAGCATACTATGACAACGCCGACTTGGAATTGGTAACCTCCGGCATGCCAAAGGTTGATGAGGAAGGAAATGCCATTGATAGCAATGCTATATGGAATTCCCTCGCCGGCTACGACACCAAGGTGTCCAAGTTAACCAAGGCGGATGTCTTCGTGCCTTCCGAGCTGATGGATGATGACCTGGCTTCTTCAGAATCTAGTCCTGGTCCTTCCGAGTTTGATGGACTTTCTCGGCCTGGCTCTCTAGCTACTGATGCAGTAACGAAGTCCCCTGAAGTAGAGCCATAAAAACATTGATGTACTAAATATATCTCTGCAATATGTATGCAGAAAAAACTGATGTGTTTTGTAAGGCGGAAAAACTTGTACTCAAGTTTCCTGCTACTTATCTATTTCCAGTATGTATATATTTTTTAAGCAAGTGCTAGTTTATCCATTATTCTGGTTCGTATGCTTGACCTTTCATGAGACGGAAGAATCACAGCACAAAACTATGATCTTAGGAGATGATGCTTAATAGCACCGTCAAGAACCTAACAGCAAAATTGCTGGCTTTGAGTGCCAAAAAGTCACTACTCCGGAATCCACATAAAAACTTCAGAAAACGTGTAGACCAGAAAACTTGAGCTAACGCCCGTAGGAGGAATTTTTACAAGTGCAAATGTAAACTTGCACATAAAGGGTTTATATGATCCAAAAATAAACAACTAAAGGAGGTAAATGACTCAGAAATAATGTGTGAACCAAATGCTTTATTTCATTGATCATATAAGAAACTTATTACATAAATTAAATATGCTAAGTGTAAAAAGGGACATATCTGTGCTATGTTCCATGGCTGATCTATCTCCGAGTAATCATCATCAGAGTCACGTTGCTTGCGCTTGCGATTTTTTGGCCTATCTTTCAACTCGCAGATATCGACGAGGTAATAGGAACCATTGATCAATGCTTTGCTTATGAAGAATGGTCCCTCCCAAGGCGAGGATAGTTTTTGTGATTTCTTCTGCTTGAGTGTAAGCACCAGATCCCCTTCTTTAAACGAGTGATGCCTAATGCGGCGACTATGGTAGCCACGTAGCTTCTGCTAGTAGATGGTGGATCTCTGGCAGGCCAGCATGTGCTCTTCTTTGAGTAGGTCCACAGATAGGCATTTGGATTCTTCAGCATCATCTTCCTTGTAGGAGGCAACGCTTGGTCCATCGTGGAGGATGTCAGATGGTAAGACGGCTTTTGCTCCATAAACCATGAAGAAAGGGGTCAAGCCGCTGGATCTGTTGGGTGTTGTTCTTAAACTCCACAATACATATGGTAATTCCTCTGCCCAGGCTCTAGTTGTTCTATGTAGCGGTGCCTCTAAGCGTGGCTTGATTCCATGCAGAATTAGTCCATTGGCCCGTTCAACTTGCCCATTTGACTGTGGATGTGCCACATATGCTAGGTCAAAGCGGATGCCTTTTTCATGCCAGTACTCCTCTACTTCTCTGAGAGACAAATTTCTGCCGTTGTCGGTGATGATGCTGTGTAGGAGACCAAATCTCACCACTAGATCCCGGGCAAATTTTAGGGTTATTGCCCCATCGATCTTTCTAATGGGTTTAGCTTCAATCCATTTTGTGAACTTATCCACTGCTACTAGTAGGTATGTAAATCCACAAGGTGCTATTTGCAAAGGTCCAACCATGTCAAGCCGCCAAACTACAAACGACCAAGTTATTGGTATGGTTCGCAATTCTTCAGCTAGAACATTTGGTTGTCTTGCATAAAACTGGCACCCAAGATAGGTTCGTACCAACTTGTCGGCATCTTCCTTGGCAGTTAACCAGTAGAGTCCTTGTCGGAAGGCATTGGCCACCAATGATCGGGGAGCGGCATGATGTCTGCAATCTCCGAGATGTATTTCTCGAAGGATATCAATACCTTGCTGCTGGGAGACACATCGTAGGAAAACTCCTATGGTACTTCTTTTGTACAACTGGCCATCAATGATGACGTGGCCTTTTGCTCTACATACTATTTGCCGGCTTTCGACTTCATCGGTGGGTAAAGTTTTGTCTTGTAGATAATCCATGAACAGTTTCGTCCAAGCCAGAGAGGTCACTATTATTGTACTAACAAATGAGTCCACTCTATCCGGGTTGTCGGGGTCCACTCCCTTCACGGATGGGGTTCGTAAATGCTCTAGGAAAATGTTTGGCGAAATTGATCGGCGAGCTGATCCAAGCTTTGACAGCAGATCTGCCCCCTCATTCTCCTCCCTTTTGACATATTTGACTTCGTAGTCATCGAAGCACTTGGCTATCTTGTCTACTTCATCCCGATATGCCGCCATCATAGGGTTCCGCGCATTCTAGGTGCCAGCCACCTGCTGGGAAACCAAGTCGGAATCTCCACGACAAACTATGCGCTTGATGCCAATATCTTTGGCCACACGAAGTCCGTGAATGAGGGCCTCATACTCCGCCATGTTGTTGGTAGCGTTGTAGTGGATCTGCAGAACGTATTGCAACTTCTCCCATGTTGGTGATTGTAGTAATACACCAGCCCCCAAGCCGTTGAGTAGCTTTGATCCATCAGAGTGCATGACCCAATATTCTGGCTCTGGTACAGGAGTGTCTTCTGGCAGTTCTGTCCAATCTGCAATAATATCCAATAATGCTTGAGATGGGATAGCGTCGCATCTCTTATAAGTGATTTCAAAGGTGGCAAGTTCAATGCCCCACTTTGCCACTCTCCCTGTAGCATCATTATTGTTGATGATGTCGGACAGCGGAGCTTTGCTAACTACTGTGATAGGGTGCTCCTGGAAGTAATGCCTTAGCTTCCGTGAAGCAAGAAAAACTCCATAAGCTATCTTATGATAGTGCGGGTAACACTTCTTGGATTCCATCAAGACCTTGCTTACATAGTAAACTAGTCACTGGACTTTGTATTCGTGTGTTGGCTCCTTGCGCTCCACCACAATGATGATGCTGATAACCCGGTTGGTTGCCGCCATGTAGAATAACATCGGCTCCCTTGATTCCGGTGCTACAGGTATTAGCGTGGAGGAGAGGATTCTCTTCAACTCCTGTAGTGTTGCATCTGCTTTTTTTGTCCAAACAAATTTGTCCGCCTTCTTGAGCAACTTGTAGGGCAACAAGACCTTCTCTCCTAGTCGGCTGATGAACTGGCTTACTGCTACGATGCAGCCTATGAGCCTCTATATGTCCTTCAGGCATGTCGGGCGTTTGATGTCAAGGATGGCCTTGATTTTCTCCGAGATAACCTCAATTTCGTGGTGCGAAACGATGAAGCCCAACAATTTGCTAGATGATACCCAAAAGACGCACTTCTTAGGGTCAAGCATCATGTTGTACTTCCGAAGATTGTCAAAGGTTTCCTGCAGGTCGGTGATTAGATCACCGCGATGTCGTCCACATAAGCGTGTACGTTGCGACCTATCTGGTCATGTAGGCAACATTGCATCGTCCGCTGATAGGTAGCACCAGCCTTTTTCAGCCCAAAGGGCATCGTAATGTAGTAGTATGTGCCATATGGTGTTGTGAACAAAGTGGACAATTAGTGTGACTTTCGCGTTTTAATTTGGTGGTATCCTGAGTATGCATCGAGAAAACACAAAAGTTTCGAGCCAGCCGTCAAGTCAATGACTTGGTCAATGCAAGGTAAAGCAAACGGGTCCTTCAGACATGCTTTGTTCAAGCCGGTGTAATCAACACACATTCTTAATTTTTTGGTTCCCTTTTTGGGGAGAAGTATAGGATTTTCCACCCAATGGGTGTGAATGAATTCTCAGATAAAACTAACCCTAACTAACCTAGCTATCTCTTTGCCTATAGCTCTCCGTCTTTCATCACCAAAACGTCATAGAGGTTACTTCACCGGTTTGGTCTTAGGATCAATATTCAAGATGTGCTCGGTAAGTTCCCTAGTTACACATTTCATGTCAGTATGTTGCTAGGCGAAGATGTCCTTGTTCTTATATAGGAACTTGACAAGCACACTTTCCTATTTCGGATCCAGGTTCGTGCCAATGGCGGTGATCTTGGAGGAATCTCCTTCAACAAGCTCCACCTACTTGGTCTTGATGGCAGCTTTGAATGCAGGTTCGGCATCTCCGAGGCATCGACCTAGCTCTAGATCTCCTTGAACTCCTCACTATAGAGAACTGCTTCGGCGAAGGCGGCTTCACTAAGCTCGCACTCCCTTGCCTTGGTGAAGCTTCCGTCAATGGTGATGATGTCGTTTGGTCCGGGTATCTTGAGCTTGTTGTAGACAAAGCATGGCCTGGCGAGGAAGGAGTGGAAGATGTCGCGTCCAAAGATGACATGGTACACACTCTTGAAGGGCACCACTTGAAAGGTCATCCACTCTTGGTGGTAATTGTTGACATCACCAAAGGCGACCGAAAGGGTGATGCAACCAAGTGAGTTTGCTTGCCAGCCAGGAACGATGCCATGGAACATGGTGTTTCTCTTCCTTAGTTGGGTCTCCATAAAGTTCATCTTGTGTAGTGTATCTAGGTACATAATGTTGATGTTGCTTCCACTATCGACGAGGCACTTGTTGAATTCGGTGCCGTCAATCAATGGGTTAATGACCATGGCATACTGGTTCTCTGTTGGGATAAGGTCTGGGTGATCTTGCCTATCCCAAGTAATTGGAATCTCCGACCACCTGACGTACTAGGGAAGCGGAGGAAGGGTAGCCATTAGTATCCTCAGTGAGGTTTTCTAGGCCCGGACGGTGGGGGTTCCAAGGAAAGTGTGGTAGACTAGGGCCTTCTTCTCGAAGGTTTTTTTGCCCTTGTCATCTCCCTTGTCGGTGGACTTGGGTTCCACGTCTTCATCCATGTCACTTCAATCCTTGGACTCCTCCTCCTTCTTCTTCCCTTTGCCCTTTCTACGGGGTCTATTCTTTCGACTTCGCTTGTAGCCGGACTCAGGGTCTTCCTTGAGGTTGTTGACGAACTTGCATTAGCGGTTGGTGTTGGTGGCTTTGCCGTTTGCGTCAAGGTGGACGAAACACGGCATATCGTGGTACTCTTTGTGCGTTTGGGGAATGCAGGGCGCAGAAGGTGTTGAATCACTCCTTTGCTGCCCATGGCTAGCCCCCGGCCATGACCACACTGTCCGCTTGCGCCTCTGCCAGCGAATGAAGTGGCGACCATGTCGGCTTCTTGCTTTTCTTCTGGTAGAGTCTTCTGCTTATTGTTATTGCTCTTATTGGCCTGAGTAGGGATGGCGATTGCCGGCAACGATCCGCGAGCGTCATCGTCAGTGGCAGCAAATTTGCTAGCCATGCCAATCATCGCATTGAGGTTGAGGTCGTTGTTGTCTTGACGATGCTTCAGCATATGCCAGAGCAATGATCCCTTCTCCAGGCCGTCGATGAGGGTGGCCATAGCGGTTTGTTCATGCACCCCCGCGCATGAATTTTTCATGTCAATCTAGCGAGATCGGTAAGCATGACAGGATTCATCCTTTTCTTGTATGCACCGTTGTAGGTCACCGATGGTGCAGGGACATTTGTACGTACCCTCGAAGTTCTTGGTGAACGCTTCATGCATGTCCAATCAATTGCAGATGATTTCTCCAGAAGTCATCAATCCATTGGCGGGCAGTGCCGGTGAGCATTAGCGGGAGGTACTTGACGGCAACATTGGGGTTTCCCCAGGCGATGTGGATCGCTTCGCCTGTAGTCCTCCAACCACGTGGCTGGCCTGGCAGTGCCGTCCTAAGGCTTGATGGTCTTGTCAATCTGGAGACCCTTGGGGTAAGTTGTGGCCCGTATTACCGGTCCAAAATAACGTGGCCCCAGGTATGGGAGCTCCTGTGCTTCTTGAATCTTGTCCAGCCGTGAACGTGTGTCGTACAACTGCGGTTGCTTCCCTTTTCTGTCATGGGGGGAGAGTTGTGGTGCAATCTGTTGGATCTGCCATGTCCTCTGCCATGATGGCTGCTAGGTGGAGACGATGGCGGTGGCAGCGGTGGTTTAGCCTTCCTGCTGCTGCTTCCATGCGAGTCCTCCCGCCTATCGTGTTGTTGGACGTGGTGCTTCCTTGTGGGATCTGCTCATGTGTCCTTCATTACCGCTGCACTCTCTGTTATACCGAGACTGCTCGCCCTGGTCGCATATAACGATACCGACCTGGGGACGCCTACAAGGTGGCATGCATGTGCGGTGGCGGGGTTGTTGCTCCTCGTGACGCTGGGATGGCGGGGGTGGAGGCGATCTATGGGGGTGATCCTTGTCTCCTTTTTCAGAAGATATGAGTATGGCGTCAGTCCTGTTACACGGATCCCTCTGCCTTCGCTCCGTGGAGCCCATGTGGGATCCTTCGTAGCAGGGAGATCTTGGCCTTCGGCGGCTATTTAGGGTTGACTAGCAAAGCTCTGGGTTGGACTCAAGCCTCTGCGAGGTGGTATTTTCCTGTTGCTTGCATGCCTTGGCGACGAGGTCATACACCTGGTCAACTGCTTCTAGCGACCTATCCTATCCAAGGAGGGTCTTGGCGATGACCAGGTTCAGGGCAGGTGTTGGCATTACTTGCTTTCCCTCGGAATCGATGTATGGGGTTGCTTTTGCCAGTTTGGATTGGTCCCATCCTAACCCGCGTTGAACGCTGGGGTCTTTGAGAACATGAGCTGGAGCTTTCTTGGCCTTGTGCTTTAGTAGTGGTTGCTTGTATTCAGCTTCCATTGATCTTGCCGCCTTGATGGATTACTGCGCCTTGGCCAAATCTCTGTCGAGCTAGGCTTCTTGTTCTGCGATGCACATGGCCTCCACGAGGATTTCTGCATGCTTCTTGTCAAGTTCCAAAATGTTCCGTATATGAGCAATGGTGATAGGCTCGACGAGGAGTGGACCGTACATCACCTTGTCGGTGGGAGTGACCAAGGGATTTCCAGCTGCAGACGTCGATGCTTGTGGTGGCAAATTTGTTTCCTTGGTAGTACTGGGGCCTGTGGGGAGTTTCTGCGCCTGCTGTAGTGGGTTAGCCAGAGGAGGAATGGCTTTGGCCGGACCCGAAGGATCGGCAGCCTTGTTTGCTGCCGCCTCTCTGGAAACCGCAGGTGTGGGTGGAGCTCTCTCAGGTTCTGGTTCCTGCTAATCTTCTTCTATCACGTTCCCAATGGCGACTAGCACCTAATGAGAAGTGGTAGCCTTCTCGGCGCGCTCCTCCCTCTCGATTTCCTGCTCAATCTCCCTCATAGCAGCGTTTCCTCAGAGCTAGTGTCTGAGCTGCCGCCATCTACGTTGATGTCGGTGTATAGTGCGTCAAGCACTAAGTCGGAGTTGGCTTCGATGTTGTCAATGGCGGAGATGGAGGGGGATGGTGGAGCGTCGTCGTTGCTGCTTCCTCTGGCTTCAGGCCCAGGTATAGCCCGAGTCTTCTCCTTGGTGTCCGTGTAGTCATTGACTATTGCGACCATCTCACCAAGGGTGATAGGGCCGGCGTCCTGCCGTCTTTGGAGGGTATGCCGGAGGAGTGTTCCGGGCGTGAGCCCTTCCATGAAGTGATAGACGAGTTCATCAACACGGTCACCTTCCAGGGTTTCCCTGTTCCTCATCCATCTGGCGAGGTATTCACGAGAGGATTCTCCTTCCCTCTAAACGCATCTGGCTAGATCGAAGATGGTGACAATGCCGACAAAGTGAGACCGTCGCATATCTAACGCTCGGGGAAGCCAAGCGGATCTACGGGGTCCTTCCACCGTTATATCCTGCGCAAGGGCAGTTTGGGTGGGCCTTGGATTTTCCTGTCCTGAGCTATCATACTCTAGAGAGAGATGTGGCCCAAATTCCTCCATGAACATATCCTGCCCGTAGGTGGTCTGTGCGGGCCTTGACGAGTTTCCGACTTCCGGGGAGCTAGAACCCGAGTCGGTTTCGCCGATGAAGATGTGGATGTCTCTGACTAGGATGATGGAGGAACATGTAGGGTTTGTTTTTGCCGGGACCTAGAATTCATCGGGAGGGAAGATCGGGACATTGGCGGACAAGAGGACGCGCCCAATGGCCACGGTATCGCCGATCCCTACGAACAGCTTGGACCTCGCCCGGTGTAGAGCTCGAAGCGCCTCTTGCCCCATGGTGGGCGCCAACTATCATGGTATTGCCGACGAGTACTCCATGGAGGGGTCCTCACAGAGCGTGTTTAGAGACGTGGGGGAAGGTGGAGAGTTGGCGGGTACGAGGTAACATAGCTTACCCAGGTTCAAGTTCCACGACAGTGGCGGAACTCTACTCCTGCTATAAATCAATATAATGGCAATACGCCGAGTTATAGAGATTGGTTCACTGTGCGAGGGTGTTGTGTATCGTATCTGACGTTGTGCCCTAAAGGCTCCTATAGGTCTGGCTTATAAGGGTACCATATTCTAGGGTTACAAGGAAAGGACCTTGTCGGACAAGTTACAGAGTCCTACACTAATACTAACTTGTATTCGTGTCTTGTACTCTAAGGCTCCAAGTATGTCGGTGACTCCTACGTATCCTTCTTGTATCCGGCATGGGCCTCCCTTCTGGATCTGTCAAACTGGGCCGCCCAACAGGCCATGGACCATGCTACCAACTGTGGGCCACCCGGGTTAGCTAGATTAGAGACATGCTATGGTGATACCCATTTAGCATATGCCCAACATGCGTGGTATGAGCACCTTAAAGAGCTTTTGTTAGACCATGGCTTCGAGGTTGTGCAAATCGATCCCACTCTTTTTACTAAGAAGGTTAAGGGGGAGATCTTCGTATGCCAACTATATGTAGACGACATTATCTTTGTCTCTACTAATCAAGCTTTTAATGATGAATTTTCAAAGCTTATGACTGACAGGTTTGAGATGTCTATTGTGGGGGAATTAAGGTTCTTTCTAGGATTTGAGATCAAACAACTAAGAGAAGGAACCTTCATAAATCAAGCAAAGTACATCCAATACATGCTCAAGAGGTTCAAGATAATAGATCTTACTGGCGTTGCTACACCAATGCAAACTAAATGCCATCTTGAGCTCAATCCCAATGGTAAAGATGTGGACCAAAAGGTATACCGGTCCATGATTGGCTCTCTTCTTTAACTCTGTGCATATAGACCCGATATTGTGTTGACTGTAGGTGTGTGTGTAAGGTATCAAGCGGCTCCTAAAGAAAGCCACTTGGTGGCGGTCAAGAGAATATTTCGATATATGGTTCATTACCCGAATTTTGGTCTATGGTATCCCAAGGGCTCTAATTTCTCCTTATGTGGTTATACGGATTCCGATTGGGCTGGTGACAAGGATGATAGGAAGTCCACTTCTAGAGCTTGTCAATTCTTGTGAAGATCTTTGATATGTTGGTATTCGAAGAAACAAAATTGTATATATCTCTCCACCGCCGAAGCTGAGTATGTGGCTACTTCTAGTGCGTGCACTCAATTACTATGGATGAGGCAAATTTTAAAGGAATACGGTGTCAATTATGACAAAGTGCCTCTTTTATGTGATAATGACAGTGCTATCAAAATTGCTTATAATCCAGTGCAGCATACAAGGACAGAGCATATTGAGATTCATAATCACTTCATTCGAGATCATGTTGCTCAAGGTGATATTGAATTATCTTTTGTGAGCACGAAGAACCAACTTTGTGATATTTTCACGAAGCCACTTGTGAAGCAAGATTTTGTTATTTGAGTAATGAGCTAAATATCATAGATTCAAGGAGCTTGGGTTGATTACCTTGCATATTCACTTATTTCTCTTCCTTTATTTGATTTAGATGTGGCATAGACATAGGGGGAGTGTGGTCCAAATTTATTGGGCCAACCATCCCCCCATAATGTCGAAAGCAAGAAAAATCATTTCTCTTAATATCATTATGTGATATGTGAGCTTATTGATGAGTATTAGTCATGAACCCAAGATACATCTTCATGGTGTCATACCATCCACTCCAACATGGTGGCTTCGGCCACCGCTCTCATCCTTAAGAAGAGTTGATTCCTTGTGGATCCTTTTGGATTTTCTTGCATATCTTGTGTTCTTATGGAAAACACACCCAATTTTGGCTTTTATTTGATTTGTCTCTTGCAATTTTGGGTGTGTAGTACCATCTCAGTTTGGTTGTCTCATCCTAAGCCTTTCTCCATTCTCGATCCATCTATATCTTGCACACAAGTCCTTTGATTCACTTGTGAGGGTTTTGTTTGGGATGTGCTGGCCAGAATCTGTGTATAACAGAATTTCAGAGAAGGGTGACGAGGAGTGTTTCCTTGGGGCATTAGCATCGCTCTTCTTTCTTTTTGGTGTTTCGATGCCAAAGGGGGAGAAGTAGTTCTATTGGGCTATCGTGGATTTGCATGGGTCGGGCGCAAGCACTTGCACTTTTTATTGTTTCTTTTTATCCTCGCTTGTGCCCATTTTAGCGTTGAACTTAAAATTTGCTATTTGGTTTGTATGAGACTATGTGGTTTGTGTGGTACTTTGGATTTATCCCGGTCATCACTGGAATTATTATTATGGATTTATCTATCAGGAAGGATGAATCCATCTAGATGTTATGGAATTATGGTATTATCTCTATGGATGCTTCCAAATGGTATTATGCTTCGGAGTTTTAACAAGTCATTATTATATTGACTATCTCTATATTATTGAGGACTTCATCCCTTGGTGGTATGATGTTTTGTCTAACTCATCATTTATTTTTAGTTTCCAATTCAATGAAAAGCCTTGTACCTACTTGTGTGTACTTGTATTCAAACACAAATTCCTCATATGCACACATTTAGGGGGAGTCCTATTCATTCTTGAAATGATGTTGTTAGTAGGACCATTATTGCAAATCCTCGTATTTTCATCTAACACCAAAAAGGGGGAGATTGAAAGAACATTTCATGATCTCTAGTGTTTTGTGTGATAGATAACAATATCGAGGAATATTTAATGTGTGTTGAGTTATGCAGTTAATTGCCATATAAAAAGCAGCCAAAACAGAGTTGGGGGGGGGGGGGTATTATCCGCCCCTGTCAAGGGCCGGATTATCCGCCCTAGATCAATCAAAGAAAGGTGAACAAGGTGCGTCGTGTTGTAGGGGCGGGCAGACTTTCGCTCGGATTGTCTAGCCAGGGCTGGAGTTTAGCTCGGGCCAGATAATCTGCCCCCAGGAATTTTTGCAAAGGGAGCCAAGGCGCGTCACGCTGTGAGGGGGCGGATTTTTCCCTAGAAAATCCATTATCGGGGCAGATTTTTTGCCCTGGCCGGATAATCCAGCCCCCACTTGGGCCATATAATCTGGCCCAAAAATCTCCAATGGCTAAGTTTTGACAGGGGTATAAATACCCCAATTGCTCCTCCAGTCAGAATTTCTTGATTCATTCGAAAAAGTGCAGTGATGTTCTTCAAGCTCTAAACCGAGATCTCCCTCTTCAACCACCCGAAGGCTCTGATCTTTGGGGAATCGAAGGAGGAGGTTTCTATCTTCATCAACACCAATCAAGCGCATTGATTCCCCTCCATTCACTTGGAGGATTCTTGATCTAGCATTTCATCCAAATATCTAGATCTTACTTTGGTTATTGATTATATGTTTTCTTGTGGCATCTTGTTGTCCCCACAGGAGCCTCCAATTCAGTTGTGGATGTGTGCCCCACTAGTTGTGTAAAGGCACCGGGTCCTGCCTCGAAGGGTACCGATAGTGGAAAGGTGGACCAGGCCTTTGGTGGCGAGATCCATCAGAGAACAGGGTGATGCCTATTGTTAGGGTGTCAAGTGGGACCCGCCTAAATCCCACTTCTAGTTCATTTGTTAAAATCTAGTGTAAATTTTTCTGAAAATTTACACTTGATTTTGACAAATGAACTAGAAGTGGGATTTAGACAGGATCCCACCTGACACCCTACCTATTGTGGCATGGTGGTCTTAGTACCGCCCACCCCTCCAACACAGACGTACTTCCCTTAACAAGGAAGGAATTGCGGTCAAACAAATCTTGTGTCTCCGCGTGCTCCACTATGGTTTCTTCGTTCCTCACGTTTACTCGCCTTTACTCGCTTAGTAGTTAGCTTTACATATAGGGAAATTCTCCATAGTTGCATATCTAGAGAATTTACCTTTCTGTCAAGCCTAAAATTCAAAAAAGAATTAAAAGTTGGAGTAGAACCTATTCACCCCCCCTCTAGGTGCCCATACGATCCATTTCACTATTGTCACGACAGTGTCAACTACTATGACAGTGGAAACTACCGCTCCAACAACGCGACAAGGATGAAATTCGACCCCACCGCCCTCCTCAACCAACCCTGTGTCTATCACAGTAGGGAGGAGAAGCCCGCCACTCACACTACCGTTGATTGCCATTCTCTAAAGGAGATTCGATAAGGCCAGGCGAGCAAGGGAAGGCCCCAACAATGATCCACCAAGGGACAATGGCAATGCCGGTGAGTTTTGCAACGAGGTCGGCTCGCTACACACCTTCACTGGGCTTGGCACCAAGAGTGAGAAGAAAGTGCTCGCCCGCGCCATCGCCGTCAACATGGTGACACAAGTGGACATCCCGTGCTACCTCAACTGGTCCGAGCAAAGCATCACCTAGAGCCGCGAGGATCACGCACCCAGGATCGAGTACCCCGGGCGAGTCGCTCTGGTGGTAAAGCCCAAAGTGGCTGACTACTGGCTCCCCAAGACTCTGATGGACGGTGGGAGTTCCATCAACACCCTATACCTGGATACCTTCAGGAGACTGCAGCTCCCATAGTCGATGGTCGAATTGACCCTCACCACCTTCCACGGCATCGTCCCCGGTCGAAAGGTGTATCCGATCAGCAAGGTGATGCTATCAGTCACCTTTGGCACGCTAGCCAACTTCTGCACCGAGCGGATCGTCTTCGAGCTAGTGAACTTCCACAACCCATACCACTGCATGCTGGGATGACAAGCGTTCGCCAAATTTATGGCGCCCCCCTACTACGCGTACAACATGATAGATGAAGCTTACAGGGCCACACGGCATCATCACCGTTCGCGGCAACCCTGACATGGCCGTGGACTTTGAGGACAAAGGCGCCGAGCTTGCTGACACCGTCATCGCCAAAGAAACCAATCACGCAGACGAGCTTGCGAAATACACGAGCAACATTGACAAGGATGACCCAACAATCCTGAAGAGGCCGACCTCGGACAATGCTGCACATGTAACCTTTGAGGCCTCCACGCACTCCCTCACCGTCGAGCTCGTCCCAAGTGACTCGAGCTAGAAGGTCACCGTGGGAACCAACATGAGCCCCGCATAGGAAAGCACGCTTATCGAGTTCCTCCATGAGAATCACGACATCTTCACATGGAAGACATCTGACATTCCTAGTGTCCCAAGGGAACTCGTAGAGCACAAGCTAAATGTCGACCCCAAGGCGCGACCCGTCAAGCAGTCATTGCGGCCCTTCAATGAAGAGTGCCGCCGCGCAATCGCCGAAGAAGTGCAGCGGCTACTCACCGCAGGATTCATTCTGCCCATCAAGTACTCCAAGTGGCTGGCAAATCCATTCTTGGTCCTAAAGAAGAACAACACTTGGAGGATGTGTATCGACTACACTAACCTCAATAGCGCCTACCCAAAGGAGGAGTTAATCCTCCCACGCATCGACCAGATCATTGACTCGACCGCAGGGTCTGAGTCGCTATGCTTCCTCGATGCTTATTCCGTCTACAATCAGATCAAGATGGCCGTCGAGGATGAGGACAAAATGGCTTTCATTATGCCGTTCGGAGCCCTCTACTACACCACGATGATGTTCGGCCTCAAGAATGCTGGCGCGACGTACCATCAGTGCATGCAAGAGTGCCTAGCGAGCGAAATTGGCCACAACATCCATGTCTACATCAACGGCGTGGTGGTGAAGTCGACTCGCCAGAGCGACCTAGTCGCTGACCTGGCCGAAACTTTTGCAAATCTTTGGAAGTACAAGATCAAGCTCAACCTAGAGAAGTGCACTTTCGGTGTGCCCATTGGCCAGCTCCTGGGATACGTGGTCTCCAAATGAGGCATCAAGGCTAACCCCTCCAAGATCGACACCATCGCGCAACTCGGAAAGCCCGAGTGCCTGTGCGATGTCCAGAAGCTAGCAGCGCGAGTCGGAGCCCTCATTCGCTTCATCCCCTGGTTTAGTGAGAAGGCAATGACCCTCTACCAGTTGATGCGGAAGAACCCCACGTTCGTGTGGGACAACGAGGCCGAGAACACGCTCAAAGCGCTAAAGGAGGTGCTACTCGCGGCACCAGTACTCGCCACTCCCATGGACAAGGAGCTAATTCTTGTCTACATTGTAGCCTCCAGTCGAGTCATCACTTCCGTGATGGTCGTCGAGCGACCAGAGGAGGGCAAGGAGCGCCCCGTGCAGCGCCCTGCCTACTACATCAGCGAGGTCCTCACCGAGTCGAGGCAATGCTACCCGTAGTACCATAAGTTGGTCTACATGGTCTTTCGAGCCCATAGGAGGCTCCCACATTATTTCCAAGATAACCCATCATGGTCGTATCCTCTGCCCCCCTGCAGGACATCATCCGCAACCGCGACGTGACTGGGCGAGTCGCAAAGTGGGTCGTCGAAATCGGCGTCCACAACATCAAGTACGAGCTATGCAAGGCCATCAAGTCGCAAGCTCTGGCTGACTTCCTCACCGACTAGGAGGAAGCTCAACATCCCACGACACTGCCATACCTCCACTACTGGTCCCTCCACTTCAAAAGATCAAAGAACACGGACGACGCCAGGGCTGGGATAATCCTCACCTCCCCCAAGGGCGACAAACTCCGATATATGTTACAACTCAACTTCATGCCCTGCACCAACAACGTTACTGAATACGAGGCCCTCCTCCATGGCATGCGAGCCGCCAAGGAGATGAACATCAATCACCTCAAGTGCTACGGCAACTCCGATCTCGTCGCCGCACAAGTCGCTCGCACTTGCGATGCTGTCGCCCCAAACATGATAGCATACCTCCAAGCATTGGACTGGCTGGGGGGCTACTTCATTGGCTATTCCATCGAAGGGATCGACCGGTGGAAGAACAAGGAGGAATTCACACTCTCGCGTATCGGATCGGCTCGCCAAACGCCACCACCGAGTGTCTTCCTCGACATCATCGATAAGCCATCGGTCTCCCCCCAAAGGAGATCAACATCAGGATACTGTTGCAACCTGAGTCTACTCTGGTTGCCATGATCACGGAGCCCAGTGATTGGACCACACCCTACGTCACGTACCTCGGCACAAGATCCTTCCCAAGGACGAGAAGAGGCGCGAATGATCGTGCACCACTGCAAATCCTTCATCATCATCAACGGCGATCTCCACAAACGCAGCATGACAAGCGTTCACCAACACTGGGTACAACCATAAGAGGGTCGCAAGATCCTTCAAGACAGCCTTGTCGGTGACTGCGGCCATCAGGCTAGCGCAAGGTCACTAGTCACCAAAGCCATGCACAACGGCTTCTATGGGCTCACCGTGCATGCCGACACTGTCGACATCATCCAACGCTGCATCGGGTACCAGAAATACGCCAACCAGATGCACATCCCTATTCGTCCCTCAAGACCATATCCATCACATGGCTATTCGCCGTTTGGGGCATCGACATGGTGGGTCGGTTCAAAACCGCTCCATCAGGCTACACCCACCTCCTAGTCACAGTCGACAAATTCAAAAAAGTGGGTCGAGGCGAATCCCATCAAGAAATGCGACGGCAAGACCGCCACCGAGTTCCTTTGTGAGCTGATCTACCAATACGGATACCCGCACAACATCATCACCGACAACGACACCAACTTTACCAAAGGCGGCATGGCTGACTTCTGCGAGGAACACGACATTCGAGTCGACCTTGCTTTAGTCGCCCACCTAGAGTCGAACGACCAAGCCAAGCGTGCAAATCAGAGCGTCCTCCACGACCTCAATTCAAGACTGCAGGTCCCGCTCGAGCGGACACCAGGATGCTCGGTCGAAGAACTCCCCTCCGTGTTGTGGGGCATCCGCACCTCCATCAACTGATCAACAAGGTTCACCCCCTTCTTCATGGTGTACGACGCCGAAGCCATCATGCCGACCGACCTGGAGCATGACTCGCCGCGAGTCATCCACTACGTGGAAGAGGACAACGAAGTCACCCATCAAAATGGGCTCGATCTTCTCAATGAAGCACACGAATCGGCTCGCTCCCGCACTGCCATCTACCAGCAAGGGCTCCGCCACTACCACAGCCGCCGAGTCCGGACTCGCACCTTCCAGGAGGGTGACCTCACCCTGTGACTTATCCAGGACAAGAAAGGCATGCACAAGCTCTCCCCCAATGGGAGGGGCCATTCGACATTAGGAGAGTCCCAGGCAACAACGCCTACTACCTCATCGATATAAGAGGTGATAGCCAGCTTGATGTCGAGTGGCCATGGAATGTGAATCTCCTCCAAAAGTTCTACACATAGAACTCAAACTTGTACCTAGCTGTACTAATGACGGAATACAAATACTACTCGCTCAAATTGTGTCCACTTGCCTTTTCTTGTGCCAATCACACTCGTAAATTCAGAAATACGCTAACTACGGTAGTCAACCCTTGGTCGAGCGCCCGACACGGCTAAGTAGTGCAGTCCAAGGGCACCAAAAATAATTCGGATCTTGCACTGTCCATGAAAACACGAACCTGGAGCCACCATCGGAGTCGCCTCGCTCGACTGGCTCCCCAAGAGAAGACGCCCGGTCGTGCTTCCCACAACACCTTGTCCTCCTCATCCTTGCTCCCAACGACTCAAACGGTTAAGTACCACGCCTGGGGACTCGTCCTAAAACAAACCCATATGCAACTTAGGAAAACACTAAGTATGAGAGCGGGCCATGGACTCGCCAAGCGACTGGTTTTTCGAGCCAGGAGGAGAGACGTGCTACGAACATCGCCCAACATCCTCACCTACCTTGGGAGTTTGACTCGAACAGTTAAGTACCACACTCGAGGACTCGCTAAAATGGACCTGCTCGCATTCAGGGAAAACACTAATGTCGTGGTATTGCTGATGAGTATGCCATGGAGGGGTCCTCATAGTGTGTGCTTAGAAACGTGGGGTAAGGCGGAGAGTTGGCGGGTACGAGGTTACACAGCTTACCCAGGTTCAAGTCCCACAACGGTGGCGGAACTCTATTCCTGCTATAAATCACTATAATGGCAATACGCCGAGTTATAGAGATAGGTTCGCTGTGCGAGGTGTTACATGGTGTACATAGCAATCTAATAGATTGTGCCCTAAAAGCTCCCACAGGTCCGGTTTATAAAGGCACCAGAACCTAGGGTTATAGGGAAAGGTCCTTGCCAGACAAGGTAAAGAGTCCTACACTAATACGAACTAGTCTTTCGTGTCTTGCATTCCATGGCTCTGAGTATGTCGGTGACTCCTGCATATCCTTCCTTTATCTGGCATGGGCCTCCCTTCTAGATCCGTCTAACTGGGCCGCCCAGTAGGCCATAGGCATTGCTACCAGCTGTGGGCCATCCGAGTTAGCCGGATTAGAGACATGCTATGATGATACCCATTTAGCATATCCCCAACAGTAGCCCTCGGAGGACTTTGAAATCTTATGTCGTCTTGCCTATTTTCTCTTGAATGCTCCGTCTAGGTGATGCCGGCAATTCATCAAGCAATATCTCAAAGGTCTCCCAAAGAACCATGCAATCCTCTCCGACTTTGCAATTTGCTGGAGATTCCTTGAGCCTTTGTTTCCAGAGCTGGATATTTCCGCCTTTGATGGAATCTTTAGACGTGACTCTTCGCTGCAACTATCAGGAGGATGACGTAGGGTATAGCCTACGCTACCTCGAAACTCGCAGAAGGCAGAGAATTAATCATTAGCTATTTTTACGCACGCGAAATCCGAAACGGTAAAGTGGCAAAGACGGAGGACGTGGCGAAATTACCGCGCATGTTCATCTCCATGTCGGCAATGCTCCGTCCATCAGATACTTTTGCACGAATCTTGACACTGGGTCTATATATTTTAATTGTGGCTAGGTTATTTTGTTTTTACCCGCATTTGCTCCCTCGTCTTCGTCTTCCTCCAGCCAGAGCTCCCCCTATCTCTACTCACTTCCCAGCAGCGCAATGGCCTCCAGCAGCTCCACCCTTTCGACAACGGCGACTCCTAAGGTTACAATAGAGCTATCTCAGGGAGTGGCGGTCCTACCGGAGGGGGTCGTTGTCCCTGTCACCGCCGTGGTTAAAATCACCGGCGATGACCAAGAATGGGTGGTGCCAGAAGCCGCTAAAGAGGACAATGACTCCCACAAGGGAGTGTGGAGGGGCTCTGACCTCGCCGCCGAAGATTTGCAAGAACTGGTCACCGAGGGGTATCTCCTCGCGGTGAAGGATTTGGTCTGGCGGCTGGCGCCGGCCGGCGAGGTGGCTCCTTCTCCCCAAACTAGAGAGAAGCTGTACCTCAAAGCGTAGCTGGTACGAAGCGTAAGCTTGCCAGTCTCCGACTTCTTCCTGGATGTCCTCTGGCACTTCCGGGTACTTCCCCACAACCTCTCCCCTAACAGCATCCTCGTCCTTAGCAACTTTGTAGCTTTGTGCGAAGGATATCTAGGTATCAAACCTAGATTAGATCTGTTTGTATACTTCTTCATTGTCAAGAGAGAGGCTGTAGAGTCCAAGGACGAATTGCGGACTTGTGGAACCATTAGCTTTAAGATTTGGCCTAGCCGGCGCTTCCCTGACATCGTAGGGCATGAGTCATGCAAGAACTGGCAGCGCCCATATTTCTATGGCCCAGATATTCCCCTGCCTGACCGTCTTGAGACATATCCTGACTTCGTCAATGGAGTCGCTACCAAGGTGCCTTCCTGGAGGACCCCAACATCCCTTCCGTTCAACGATGATGAATCCAACCATGACGTAAGGCGGATTGAATGGCTCGTGTACGAGGTCTAACGGGCTTGGACCTAGCCATGTGCTGGTTTGTTAGGCATATCCAGCCTCTGCAGCATTGCGCTGAGTTGATGTGCAAGTACTCCTGGGATAGAAGGGATCCCACGTGAATTTCGCGGGACAACTTCTCCATGGACTCTGTCAAACTCCGGCTTAAGGACATCGTCAAGGTGAAGGACAGGAAGCATGGCTTCAAGATCACCTATGACATGTTTGGCTGCGATAAATGCCCATACGTAGCTTTTGTTTCCTTTGATGCTCACTTTATACTCTAAGGTTTTTTCGTCTTGAAGTTGTCAGTATAACACTCCTGTGTTTCCCAGCTGGCGACCTTGGCGGAAGATCAGATGGCCTCCCAGGTCTATGATCCCAAGATGAAGGATATCCAGGTGGTGTCCGACGATGACACCCTCAAGGATCAGCCAGCTCCGGTAGCGCGAAAGCGGAAGAGATCCACCTCTAACGCTACTGCCGAGGCCAAGAAGAAGAAGAAAGCGGAGAGTGGAGTCTCTGGACGATCCACCGCCGCCTTAGAGGCAGAGAAGAAGAAATCCACTAGCATTCCCCTAACCAAGGCTCCTGCCGTGGAGTAAGTGTATTCATTCTCCGGCTTGTATTTTTAGCTTGCACCTTATTCAACTCCTGTACTTATACTTTGTATGTTTCAGGAGGAAATCCGGTGTTAGCTTGAAGCGATCCTCCAGAGATGTTGGAGGGTCAAAAACATTTGTGATATGCTGACCAGGGATGTGGCCGCCAAGCCTTCTCCCACTACTACTCCCCCCACTCCTGCCGCCAAGCCCTCTATCGGCCCTACTAGGTCATCGTCCCCTATCATCCCTGAGATCTCCGCCATGTAGACAGATGTCAATCCAATCTTTGATATATCAGGCTCTTTTGAGGTGGACGTCGCTCCTAGCGGTCAGGTAACATAGGAGAGTACCTCCTCCAAAGTGGCTGAAGCTCTGACTAAGGATGCCACCGAGAAAGGGAAACAAGTAATGGAAGGAAAGGAGGCAGAGGAAGTTGTGGCAACAGACAAGGCGGGAGCCTCTGAGCCATCAACTGCTATGCCAACGCAGCAGGCGGCTAGGGAATCATCCATGCCTCTGGCTTCAACAACTCCTCTGGCCACGACTCCTCCAACGTTGTGCCTGGATGATCTCATTGCACATGCAGATGCCGTGTATAACAATGCTAGTGTCTTCCATACTGCATGTGCCAATCTGGCCAACAATCTCAAAGTTATTGCCATTGTAAGTCTTTGAACTTCACTTCGTCTTACTTTATACTATATTCCACTGTAGCCCTCGAGGTCTTAGGCAAAAGCTTGATAAGTTTGGCCTGAGTGCTCCAAAAGAACTAAGTGTAGAACTTGTCCCTGTAGCCCCCAAGTTTCTAGTTTAAACTAGATAGTTCCGACTATATGCTCTAGAGAAATTAGTGGTTTAAAATCTTATACTGTAGCCCCCGAGCGTGTAGTTGAAACTAGATAGTTCCGACTATATGCTCTAGAGAAACTAAGCATATTTACTTTTTGCAGAATGAGCAAAGATGGAGGATAACCACCAATGAGAGGTTTGCTGCCTTGCGGAAGGAACTGGACCTTGAACAGGGTAAAACAGCCTTCCTGAAGCAACAGATCAAAAATAGCCAGAGTCTGTTTCTTTTAACAACTCCTTACCTTTTCTCACGGACCCATTTCTGTCGTCTTCTCATAATGCTTTTATTTTTCTGTCTTATAGAGGCCATTGCCAAAGCCAAGAGCATCATCGCGCAATCCAAGCATATTCAAGAGCTTGATGATGAGAATAAAATCTTGAAGAAAGACCTGGCTGATGTTGTCAAGGGCCAGGAGGAGGTGATGAAGGCGCTGCAAGAGTCTACTGACATCGAGATGCAGCGCCTAAAGAACGTAATTGCACAAGTCAAGGAATAGAACCAAGCTGCCAAGGAGCAGAATGAGAGGAACCTTGAGATGTACAAGACAACTCAGAAGGAGCGGGACGTCTTGGAGGAGACATGCAAGCAAGCTAAGATGAGCATCTTCGGTAACTTTTCCCCATCTTGGTCAATTATGTACTTTGGATAAATGTTTGATGTTTTTATACTCATGATCCTTGTATCTTATGCAAACCATAGCTCCCATTGGCTTGGACAACTTGGGTGAAGGTGCTCCGGATCCTAAGGAGTGCATGATTCTTGCCGGCAACTTCGTCAGCACCGCCATTGCCCAGGCCAAGGAGATAACCCAGCCTCTAGGAATATACATCAAGGCGGCAGACTCAACGGCCAAGTACTCGGAAATCTTGCACCGATCCCCCGAGAATGTCAAGGACAGGAAAGCCTCTTGCGTCCGGGCTGGTGCAAGGATGACCTTGTCCTTGGCCAAGGCACAGCACGACAACGCCGACATTGATCTGGTGACTTCAGGCATGCCCAAGCTGGAAGAGGAAGGAAAATAAATTAATAGCAAAGCTATTTGGAATTCCCTCACTGGCTTCGACACCAGAATTGCTAGAATGGTCAAGGCGGACGTCTTTGTGCCCACTAAGATCCTTGATGAAGACATGGCTTCGTCTGAGTCTAGCCCATCTCCTTCTGAGTTTGATGAGCTATCCCGGTCTGGCTCTCTAGTTGCTGATGATGCCACCACGAAGTCCCCTGCAGCAGAGCCATGAAAAACTATATTTGTATTAAATGTATCTCTGCAATGTGTATGCGGAAAAATTTATGTGTTTGTTAAGGCAAAAAAACTTGTACTCAAGTTTCCTGCTACTTATCTGTTTCTAACATGTATATATTTTTAAGCAAGTGCTAGCTTATCCATTATTCTGGTTCGTATGCTTGACCTTTCGTGAGACGGAAGACTCGCAGCACAGAACTATGCCCTCAGGTGATGATGCTTAATAGCACCGTCAAGAACCTAAGAGAAAAATCGCCGGCTTTGAGTGCCGAGAAGTCACTACTCTAGAATCCACATAAAAACTTCAGAAAACATGTAGACCAGAAAACTTAAACTAACGCCCGTAGGCGGAATTTTCACAAGTTCAAATGCAAACTTGCGCAAAAAGGGTTTATATGATCCAAAAATGAAAAACTAAAGGAGGTAAAAGACTCAGTGAATATAAGTGAACCAAATGCTTTATTTCATTGATCATATAAGAAACTTATTACATAATATAAATGTGCTAAGTGTAAAAGGGACATAGTTGTGCTATGTTCCATGATCGATCTGTCTTCGGGTAATCATCATCAGAGTCACGTTGCTTGTGCTTGCGATTTTTTGGCATATCCTTCAACTCACGAATATTGACGAGGTAATAGGAACCATTTAGCAACGCTTTGCTTATGATGAACGGTCCTTCCCAAGGCGGGGATAATTTGTTTGATTTCTCCTGCTTGAGTCTAAGCACCAAATCCCCCTCTTTAAACGAGTGATGCTTTACACGGCGACTATGGTAACCATGTTGCTTCTGCTGGTAGATAGCGGATCTCTAGCATGCCAGCACGTGCTCTTCCTGAAGTAGGTCCATAGATAGGCGTCTGGATTTTTCAGCGTCATCCTCCTCATAGGCGGCGACTCTTGGTGCATCGTGGAGGATGTCGGATGGTAGGACGGCTTCTGCTCCATAAACCATGAAGAAAGGAGTCAAGTCGGTGGATCTATTGGGTGTTGTTCGTAAACTCCACAAGACAGATGGTAATTCCTCTGCCCAGGCTCTAGCTGCTTTACGTACCGGTGCTTCTAAGCGTGGCTTGATTCCGTGCAAAATTAGTCCATTGGCCCTTTCAACTAGCCCATTTGACTATGGGTGTGTCACAGATGCTAGGTCAAGGCGGATGCCTTTTTCATGATAGTCCTCCTCAACTTCTCCAAGAGACAAATTTCTGCCATTGTCGGTGATGATGCTGTGTGGGAGACCAAACCTCACCACTAGATCTCGGATAAATTTCAGGGTTGTTGCCCCATCAAGCTTTCTAATGGGTTTACCTTCAATCCATTTTGTGAACTTATCCACTACTACTAGCAAGTTTGTAAATACACATGGTGCTGTCTGCAAAGGTCCCACCATGTCTAGCCCCCAGACTGCAAGCGGCCAAGTTATTGGTATGGTTCATAGTTCTTCATCTAGAACACTTGGTTGTCTTGCATAGAACTGACACCCAAGGCATGTTCTACCAATTTGTCGGCGTCCGCCTTGGCAGTTAACCAGTAGAATCCTTGTCAGAAAGCCTTAGCTACCAACGACCGAGGAGCAGCGTGATGCCCGCAATCTCCAAGATGTATCTTTCTAAGAATTTCAATACCTTGCTACTGGGAGACACATCGAAGGAAAACTCCTATGGTACTTCTTTTGTATAGCTGGCCGTCAATGATGACATAGCCTTTTTCTATGTGTACTATTTGCTGGCTTTCGACTTTGTGGGTGGGCAAAGTTACGTCTTGTAGATAACCATGAATGGTTTTGTCCACGCCGGAAAGTTCACTATTACTGTGTTAACGAATGAGTCCACTCTATCTGGGTTGTCGGGGTCCACTCCCTTCACGGATGGGGTCTGTAAATGTTCCAGGAAAACGCCTGGCGGAATTGGTCGGCAAGCTGATCCAAGCTTGGACAGCAGATCTGCCACCTCATTTTCCTCCCTTTTGACGTATTTGACTTTGTATCCATCGAAGCACTTGGCTATTTCGTCTACTTCATCTCGATATGCCACCATCATAGGGTTCCACGCGTTCCAGGTGTCAGCTACTTGCTAGGCAACCAAGTCGGAATCTCCATAGCAAACTATGCGATTGATGCCAATATCCTTGGCTACTCGTAGTCCGTGAATGAGGGCCTCGTATTCCACCATGTTGTTGGTAGCGTTGAAGTGGATCTGCAGGTCGTTGCAACTTCTCCCCTATTGGTGATTGTAATAATACACCAGCCCCGAGCCGTTGAGTAGCTTTGATCCGTCAAAGTGCATAACCCAATATTCTGGCTCTAGTACACGAGTGTCTTCTGGCAGTTCTGTCCAATCTGCAATAAAATCTGCCAATGCCTGTTATTTGATAGCGGCGCGTCTCTTGTAGGTGATTTCAAAGGCAGCAAGTTCAATGCCCCACGTTGACACTCTTCCTGTAGCGTCGCTGTTGTTGATGATGTCAGACAGTGGAGCTTTGCTCACCATTGTGATAGGGGCTCCTGGAAATAATGCCTTAGCTTGCGAGAAGCAAGGAAAACTCCATAATCTATCTTCTGGTAGTGCGGGTAATGCTGCTTGGATTCCATCAAGACATTGCTTACATAGTAAACGGGTCACCAAACTCCATATTCGTGTGTTGGTTCCTTGCGCTCCACCATGATGAGGATGCTGATGACATGGTTGGTTGCCGCCATGTAGACTAACATAGGCTCCTTTGACACCGGTGCTACAAGTATTGGTGGGGAGGAGAGTATTCTCTTCAACTTTTGAAGTGTTGCATCAGCTTCGTCTGTCGATATGAATTTGTCCACCTTTTTGAGCAACTTGTAGAGCGGCATAGCCTTCTCCCCAAGTCGGCTGATGAACCGGCTTACTGCTGCTACGCATCCTGTGAGCCTTTGTATGTCCTTCAGGCATGTCGGACGCTTGATGTTGCGGATGGCCTTGATTTTATCCGGGTTTACCTCGATTCCACTGTGCGAAACGGTGAAACCTAACAGCTTGCCAGAAGGTACCCCGAAGATGCACTTCTTGGTGTTCAACATCATTTTGTATTTCCGAAGATTGTCGAAGGTTTCCTGCAAGTCGGTGATAAGATCATTTGACTTCTTTGACATTACTGCGATATCGTCCATGTAAGCATGTATGTTGCGACCTATTTGGTCGTGTAGGCAGTGTTGCATTGTCCACTGCTAAGTGGCACCAGCGTTTTTCAGCCCAAATGGCATGGTGGCATAGCAATACGTGTCGTAAGGTGTGGTGAATGAAGTGTCCAATTGGTCCGACTTTCGCATCCAGATTTGGTGGTAACCTGAGTAGGCATCGAGAAAACACAGAAGATCTGAGCCAGCCTTCGAGTCAATGACTTGGTCAATGTGAGGCAAAGCAAACAAATCCTTCGGACACACTTTGTTCAAGCCGGTGTAATCAACACACATTCTTAATTCATTGGTTCCCTTTTTGGGGACAAGTACAGGATTTGCCACCCATCGGGTGTCAATAACTTCTCAGATAAAGCCAGCCTTAAGTAACCTAGCTATTTCTTTGCCTATAGCCCTTCGTCTTTCGTCACCAAAGCATCGTAGAGGTTGTTTCACCGGTTGAGCATTAGGATCAATATTCAAGCTGTGCTTGGCAAGTTCCCTAGGTACACATTTCATGTCGACGGGTTGCCATAAGGTTTTCTGGGCCCGGACTGTGGGGGTAACAAGGAAGGTATGTAAAACAGAGCCTTCTTTTCGAAGGGGTTTGTCCCTTTACCCTATCCCTTGTCGGAAGATTTGGGTTCTACGTCTTCATCCATATCGCTTGATTCCTTGGATTCCTCCTCCTTATTCCCTTTGCCCTTTCCGCGGGGTCTGTTCTTCTGACTTTGCTTGTAGCCAGACTCAAGGTCTTCCTTGAGATCATTAACAAACTTGCATTGGCGGTTGGTGTGGGTGGCTTTGCTATTTGCGTCGAGGTGGAAAAAACACGACATATCGCAGTACTCTTCGTACGTTTGGGGAATGCTGGGTGCTGAGGGTGTAAAATCACTACTCTGCTAGCCATGGCTAGCCCCCGGCCATGTCCATGCTGTCCGCCTCCGCCTCTGCCAATGAACGTAGCGACGACCATGTCGGCTGTTTGCTTTTCTTCAGGCGGAGTCATCCGCTTATTATTGTTGTTTTTCTAGCCTAGATAGGGATTGCTATTGCCGGCAATGATCCGCGCGCGTCATCATCCGCAGCGGTGAACTCGATAGCCATGGAGATCATTGTGTTAAGGTTGAGCTCATTGTTGTCTTGCTTGCGCTTCAATGTATGCCGGAGCAAAGTTCCCTTCTCCACACCATCGATGAAGGCGGCCATAGTGGTTTGTTCATGCACCCTGTGCATGAATTTTTCATATCTAGCCAGCGAGAGAGGTAGGCACAAGAGGTTTCATCCTTTTCTTGTACGCACCACTGTAGGTCTCCGACAGAGCAGGGACGCTTGTATGTACCCTCGAAGTTCTCGGTGAACGCTTCATGCATGTCCAACCAATTGCATATTGATTTCCCCGGCAAGTCGTAGATCCATTACTGAGCAGTGCCGATCCGCATGAGTGGGAGGTACTTGACGGCGACATTGGGGTTTCCCCTGTGATGTGAATTGCTTCGCTGTAATCCTGCAACACTGTTGCTGGCCTGGCGGTGCCGTCATAGAGCTTGATGGTCTTGTCTATCCAGAGACCCTTGGGGTAAGTTGTGGCCCGTATTACTGGTCCAAAACAGCGTGGCCCAAGGTATGGGAGCTCCCGAGCTTCTTGGATCTTTTCCAACCATGAACGTGCGTCGTACTACTCTGGTTGCTTCCCTTTTCCGTCATGGGGAGGGGAATTGCGGTGTGATCTATGAGATCCACCGTGTCCTCTACCATGATGGCTGCTAGGTGGCGACGGTGGTGGTGGGTTACCTTTCTTGCTATTACCCTCCTGCGACTCCTCACACCTATCGCGGTTGCTTGTCTGACGTGGCGGTTCCTTGTGGGACCTGCTCCTATGTCCTCAACACCGATGCGCTCTCCAGCATGTCGGGGTTGCTCGCCCTGGTCGCGTATAATGATGCCAACGTCGGGACGCCTAGGCGGTGGCATGCTTGTACGGTGGCGCGACTGTGGTTCCTCGTGGTGCCGAGATGGTGGTGGAGGCAGCGACTGACGAGGGCGAGCCTTTTCTCTGTGATCGGAGGATATGGGTATGGCATCAGCCCTGTTGCGCACCTCCCTCCGTCTTTGCTCTGTAGAGCCTGTGTGAGATCCTTCGTCACGGGAAGATCTTGGCCTTGTACGGCAGTTCAGGATTGACTAGCAAAGCTCTGAATTAGACTCAAGCCTCTGCGAGGTAGCCTTTTCCTGTTGCTTGCATGCCTTGGCGACGAGGTTATACACCTGAGCAACTACTTCTGCCGACCCATCCTGCTCCAGGAGGGTCTTGGCGACGGCAATGTTGAGGGCGAGAGTTGGCATTACTTGCCTCCCCTCTGAATCAATGTATGGGGTGGGTTTTGTCGGTTTGGATCCGCCATACCCCAACTTGCGCCAAACGCTATGGTCTTCAACAACATGAGCTGGTGCTTTCTTTGACTTTTGCTTCAACAGCAACTGCTTGTATTCAGCCTCCATAGCTCTTCCCGCCTTGATGGATTGCTGCGCCTTGGCCATATCTTCGTCTATCTTAGCGGCCTGCTCTGCCATGCACTTGGCCTCCGCTAGGATTGCCGCATGCTTCTCATAAAGCTCTGTAACACTCCGGATATGGGCGAAGGTAATGGGCTCGATGAGGAGTGCGCCATAGATTGCCTTGTCAGCGGAGGTAACCAATGGATTGCCAGCTACAGATGTTGATGGTGGCATTGGCGGCTGGTTTGACTGCTTGGCAATACTGGGGGCCGTGGTGAGTTCCTGCATTGATTGTAGGCGGATAACTAGAGGGGACATGGCCTTGGCCGGAGCTGGAGGCTCGGCGGCTTTCTTGGCTGGTACCGCTCTGGTAACCGCTAGCGTGGGCGGAGCTCTCTCATGCTCCGGTTCCTGTCTATCTTCTTCCATCACGCTCCCAATGGCGATTAGCACCTGGTGGGAGGTGTTGGCCTTCTCGGCGCGCTCCTCCTTCTCAATCTCCTTCTCGATCTCCCTCAAAACAGCATCATATTCCTCCGAGTTAGCGTCCGAGCCGCCGCCATCCAATTGATGTCGGCATATAGGGCGTCAAGGACAGAGTCGGAGCTAGCTTCGATGTTGTTGACGGCGGATGTGGAGGGTGATGGAGGCGGACCGTTGTTGTTGTTGTTGTTGTTTCCCCCTCCGGCTATGATGGCGATCGTGGCCTCCGCTTCCTCATTGGCGTCCACATATTCGTTAACAATTGCGACCATCTCACCAAGGGTGAGAGGGCCCACGGCCTGCTGCCTTTGGAGGGTATGCCGGAGGAGTGTTCCGGGTGTGAGCCCTTCCACGAAGTGGTATATGAGCTCATCGGCGTGATCGCCCTCTAGGGTTTCCCTCACCCTCATCCATCTGGAAAGGTATTCGCGGGGAGGCTCTCCATCCCTTTGAATGCATCTGGCCAGATCGAAGATGGTGACGACACCAACAAAGTGTGATCTGCGCATTTCTAACGCTTGGGGAAGCCAAGAGGATTTGTAGGGTCCTTCCAGCTTTATATTCTGCATAGGGGCAGTTTGGGTGGGCCTTGAATTTTCCTGATCCGAGCCACCATACTCCAGAGAGAGGTACGGCCCAGATCCTTCCGCGAACGTGTCCTTCCTGTAGGTATTCCGTGCGGGGCTTGACGAGTTTTCGACTTCCTGGGAGCTAGGACCCGAGTCAGTTTCTCCGATGAAGATGTGGATGTCTCTGAAGGGGATGACGGAGTAGCGCATAGGGTTCGTCTTTGCCGGCACCCAGAACTCGTCTAGAGGGACGATCGGGACATTGCCGGAGAAGTGAACGCGTCCGATGGCTATGGTGTCGCCGATTCCTACGAAGAGATTGGACCTCGCCCGGTGTAGAGCTCGAAGCGCCTCTTGCCCCACGGTGGGCGCCAACTGTCGTGGTATTGCTAACGAGTACGCCATGGAGGGGTCCTCATAGTGCGTGTTTAGAGACGTGGGGTAAGACGGAGAGTTGGCGGGTACAAGGTAACACATCTTACCTAGGTTCAAGTCCCACAACAGTGGCGGAACTCTAATCCTGCTATAAATCACTATAATGGCAATACGTCGAGTTACAAAGATAGGTCCGCAGTGCGAGGTGTTGCACATTGTATGTAGAAATCTAATAGGCTGTGCCCTAAAGGCTCCCACAGGTCCGGTTTATAAAGGCACCAGAACCTAGGGTTACAGGGAAAGGTCCTTGCCAGACAAGGTAAAGAGTCCTACACTAATATGAACTAGTCTTTCGTGTCTTGCACTTCAAGGCTCCGAGTACGTCGGTGACTCCTGCGTAGCCTTCCTTTATCCAGCATGGGCCTCCCTTCTAGATCCGTCGAACTGGGCCGCCCAGCAGGCCATAGGCCTTGCTACCAACTGTGGGCCACCCGGGTTAGCCGGATTAGAGACATGCTATGATGATAACCATTTAGCATATCCCCAACAAATAAGTACAGAGTACCCCTTGGAGTCGCCATGCGAATGGCTCCACGAGCCACGGCGAGTCGACTCAAGCTACCTGAACAGCTTCCAACAACCATCGATAACACTAAAAACATACGCGCGACTAAACCCAACAGCGAATATGCTCGGGGACTCGCACAATCCAAAATTAGCAACTAACTCTGTGATTGCATACGATTCGATTACCATATCATCAAGTGACAAAATATATTGTTCACTAGCAAAATATTATACAAACGGCTAGTCGCCACATAAAACTATGCTACAGTCTAATCTCTCACTCTGCGGGCTTCGGCGAGGAGGCACCATCCACACCCTTGACCCTCACAAAGGGCTTCCACGGGTTTGTCGGGTATGTCGTCAACGACTTCGCGATCGACGGCTGAAACAGTTGCTTCGATTGGAGGTCATGATGCATCGGCTCGACATATTTTGGTGCCACTTGCGTCTCCTGGTGTGGCAGGAGGTCGCCCATCGCCAACACTCACTCCACGTACGGAGTGGCCTTCGCATTAAGGACAAGGACGTCGGTGATCTCCACCTTTCTAGTCACCAAGGGATACCCACTGGTGGCATCGTCAAGATCAAAGTCTTCCGGGAAAAGGGCGAGCCCAAGGCTCAGCGCCATGGTGGCTCCACGTTGGAACATGGACCGCGCCATCCACTCGATGACCACATGCGCCTCCTCGAGGTACCTCCACACCTCCGTCAAGCCTCCGGGAATCACCTTGGTGGGCGAGATGCCTTAGAGGACAGTTTGGACGCACATTTACGATGCCGTGGCTGCATTCAGCACCACCGTCACGCACTGCACATCTTCAGCAAGTCAAGCTTCAGAATCAGAAACGCTCTTGGACTTCCCTTCTCGGGGACTAGACATGTCCAATGGTGTGCTAATCGCAAAACAGAAACAGAACCGGAGGACGTACCGAGAAGCTTGCGGGAGTTCTCCGTGACGAAGTTCTCCAGGGAAGTAAACTTGCCCTGCAGCCCCACAATGACGGAGTCGGGCGCCTTGCGTTCCTCCTCAGCCGCTACCACCGCGGCCTTTGCCCTCTCCTTGGAGGAGATCATCGCCAACTTCGCCAACTCGAGCTCCTTTGTCAACGTGTTGGCTTTCTCCTCTGTTGTAGTCACAACAGCCTTTGTAGCTTCCAAGTCAGCAATAGGCACATACCCCTCGCGAGCCTTGGCAAGCACGGTGGCATGATCACCTACACAAGAAACACCCAGTCAGCAAGGTGCAGCCGCAAGACTCCAAAACGTGCCAAGACTCCAAAATTTACCCGCGGCAACTTGAAGGAGCTGATTTCTTTCCTGGGCCAGCTGCAGGTCGCGCTCCACTTGCTCCATCACAGCTCATCAATCAGCGGACTCGTGCTGCAACAAAAATAGAAAGTGCAAACATTCAAGACTCGACTCGCCACTTCCTAGCGACCCGACCCTCGGGGACTGGGGATTGAAGATTATAAGTGTCTAATCGCTAAAATTAGCGACCAGACACTGGACATACCTGAAGGGCTTCACCCAACATGTGGTGGAGCACGACTGCATCGATTATGGGCATCAGAGGCTGCCCGACGCTGCTGTCAATCACCTCAGTGACTGATGGTGACTGCGTGCTAGTCGCCGCAGCTGAGGCCTTCGCCATGAACTATGGAAAGGTCGCAGTCGCTGCTCCTGGCGCGCCGGTCGCCGGCGCAGATGCCTTTGGAAACGGGTTGGCCCTAGCTAGCTCTACCCTCGTAGGAGCATCCTTCTCCTGCACGACTGTGGGTTCACCTTCCTTCGAGCCTGAGTCAGTCGCCTCAGCCAGCTTAGTTTTCTTCTTTTTCGTGCCTCCATCCGGCGCCTTGCGGTCTCCCCCTTCCTCTTCTTGGGAGCATCTTCCCTGGCCTCGATGCCAGTTGGCAGAACCTTGGCCACCGTGCGATGGTTGTTTATCTTGGGACCGCCCCTGCAAGATCACAATGATTAGCGACTAAGGAAATTCAGAACAACAAACTATGGACAAAGAAAATTGTGACTAAGACACTCACTCGGCCACCGGAATGAAGCACAGGCCCGTGCTGATGTGCACGGGCTTCTCCAGCTCGGGCCCTATCGACTGGGTCAGGCCCCTCTCCAGCAAGCTCGCCTGCTGCTTCACCGCAGGCTTCTTCATCGACTTGGTTGCCGATGTAGGGACCTCTGGATCCTTTCACACCAGCGCCTCTTCTGATTCCTTCACCCGCGGAGTCACCGACCCTACAGCCACTTGAACCTCCGGCTCTGGTGTCATCGAGGCGCTTGGACCTGTGGCCACGACCGGGGTGACGGTGGCAATGTCTGCAGCCATTGGCTCCATCATGGGAGCTAGGTCCTCTGGCACCTTCGCCGCATCCGCGGCCTCCTCATCGTTGGATTTGCCCTCTGACTCGAAGGTAGCCACTACTTTGGCCGCTGATTTCACTAGCGGCTTCATCTTCGGAGCAGGCTTGGCCGGCATGGGCACCCTCCGAGAGTTGTTCTTGTCGACGAGCTCCACGTCACTATCAAAGTCTTTGAGGCTCCGACTGGCCTCGACGTTGCGCCTTTTCTGGCCACGGGTCTTCCGAGCCACGGAGGGGGGCTCCTGCGCCTCCACGACATCCTCCTCGCTTTCGGAGTCTCCTTCCTCCTCTTCAAGTTCCTCAGGAACTTTCTCATCGAGTGGAGGAAGTCAATTCTCAAGGACCTGGAAAAGCTGAAAACAAAGGGAATCAGCAAATGCAAAACTACGACTGCAAAACTGCGAATGAGAAAGATAAGAAAACTTACTAGAGGAGCCTTCTGCTTCCTAGCAGTGTATGGAGCTAACCCGGCCTTTGTCCTGGTGAACTCCACCTATGTGGATCTTCTTCAGTGCCGCAATGTAGTCCTCTGACTTCCACGGTTCGCTTCTTGACCTTGTTGGATCTTCCTGCCTAGTGTATTGGTACATCTAGTGGGCTCGGGTGGCCAGCGGGACCATTCGCCGCCCGAGCCAGCAATTATACAGGTTGATGGTCTCCAACCCTTCATCTTCTAGCTCCCGTATCCAGGACAACATCTCGTCCACGACCATCTTTTAGTTGCTGGGGAGCTTATCCACCGATAGCCTGTGTCGTGATGGTGTCACGGCAGATGCCATGGATAGGCTAAAGGTGGGGACTAATAGCACTAGGAGAATCCAGGGAGGGATAGTGAGGTGATTCCTCACACAGAAGGTTTGTATTTGATTCACTTCACAAATTACAAGTGCTCCTCGAGCTGTATTGGAGAGAGGAGGAAGAAGGTACTCTCTTACTCTCTCCGCTAGCTAGCCCTCAGGAACCAAGTAAAAACTAGTCTATAGAGATCAATCCAGTAAAGCTCAACTCAATCGAGACCAACTCCTTCTACAGAGGCCCTAGACCTTCTACTTAGGGCATACGTGGAGGCATATTCCAGGGAATATGCCTCCTCCCAAAATAGTAAGCCGACCGGGTCACTTTTCCCCGCGTCATCCATGCAGAGGCTACGTGAGCCTCTGCGGCCCCTGCGTCAGCCGGCATCGGCGTCGTCACCTCTGTCGGCCACGCCTCGGTGGTCCTGCCCCTGTGCGCTTCGCTCATGCTGTGCGTATCGGGGCTACTTTTGACCAGCGAGATACCTTCCTTCTCCTAGAAGCTTGCTATGACCGGGATCGTAGTTGATCCGGTCACACCTGTTCCTGCATACAAGTTAGATTCATCTATCTGACTTACGGCTTAAGTCGGATGAGACTCCGTTAGGTGGACATCCCCTGGTCCGGGTTACCCCGAGATTCAGCCTGCCTTGAGGTAACTCAGCCAGCATTCACTTTGACCTTGACGTACCTCGGCTCACTCGGCCTTTATACCCTGGCATGACCCTACCCGGGGGTATCCCCCAACATTAGTCCCCGAAACTGGTGCGGTCTTAGTTGCCTTTGCCGCTAAGGCCACAGCAGGTTCAATTTCACCGAGCTTTGTGCTCCTTCTCCGAGTTACCTCTTATCTCGGATCTCATGGGTTTACTTTCCCTTGGCACGCTTCAAGTTTTTACTTGCTAGCCGGATTACCATAATCTCATCCGGGTTATCTTTCCTTCTCTGGTATGCTTTCCCACGTGGAGGCTAATCATTAGGTTGCCTTATTTTAAGGGCCAACCATAGTAACCGCTACAGTAATTGTCAGTTATCACCGTAGCACACGTCACGTCTGGCCTGCCTCCTCGTTAACTACATCAATGCGTCACGTCATGGGATCTGCTACACCCTGTGGTCCTCTGTGTGGCTCTTCGCTGATTAGTCCATCTGGTTTATACACGGCCACACCGTGTGGCATATCCGCATAACGCGATCCCACTTCCTCCTTGATGGAGTGGTTAAATAGGGGAGGGGTGTGCCCCTTGGGTCTTTTCCCACTTCCGCGCCCCTCTGCCTCTAGTTCTTCTTCTTCGTCTTCTCCCGCGATAGCACCACCGCCACCGCATCTGAGTAGCAGCGCCGCCGCCGCACTGCTTCCACACGCACCTGCGTCGCCGCCGCCGCTGCGCACCTCCTCCGCCACGGGTCGCTGTCAGTCTAGGCCGCTGGCCCCCACCAACGCTAGCGCCAGTGAGGGCAACAAACTAAAGATGACAAAAGAAGAGCTCGCCGTCGCCGAGCAAGAGATGGAGGAAGACGCTGCGACGACGGACCGCGGTGCGTGGGCTGGATCCTGGGTCTGCCAGGATGACCTGGATTGGCTCTACCGCACCAGGCGCATCCCCGCAGGCGTCATTGCACGCCTCGCCTCTGCCGAACTCGCCCCCTCACCCAATCCGGGTGAGTTTGTGGTGTTTCTGTCACACTTCCAGCGGGGATTTGGTTTGCCAGTTAGCGATTTTTTCCATGATTGGTTGAACACCTATGAACTCCAGCCGCACCACCTTCCTGCCAATGCCATCATATCTCTCTCTGCTTTCGCCTCCACGATTGAAGGCTATGCAGGATTATGGCCCACAAAGGAGCTATGGATCCGGTTCTTTGGCCTTTGTCGTAACGTAATTCCGAATGTCGATCTAGAGCTGGAGGACAAATAACTTACGTAGTTCGGTGTTGCGTCCATTTCTCCCCGGAGGCTCTCCGTCTTTCCCCGGGTTACCGGGCTGGACTCCTGCAAAGGATGGGCCTGGACCTTCTTTTATGTTCGGAAGGACGGCACTGAAGACCTGATCCGGCTTCACCCCTATGATCCGGGTCCTCCTAACCCGGAGTTGTAGGACATTGTCCCCAAGAAGCCCACAATCTTGGCCAACCAGGTCAACAAAAGGTTCACGGAGCTGAAGGAGCTCGGGTTGTGCAACGAGGACACCATGATCACATTCGTCCGCAACCGGATCTCCCCTCTCCAGAAACGCACTCACAAGGTGTGCCACATGAGCTGGGGCCGCGACCCCAACCGGACCTCGTCTTTCGAGCTGAGCAACACAGAAATCTATCGCCGGGTCAAGGACCTCTTCACCACCCACAAGGACTTCTCCTCTGAGTGGATGTGGGGAATTGAGCACTATTGCCGGGATAGGCTTCCTCCCGTGGTAAGCTTCGTGCCACAAACTTTCTCTGAATCAGATCTTATGTCGGTGCTGATGTATCTTTAACTCTGTCATCTTTTCTTTCCTTTAGCAATTCCTTCAGCAAACTATCGAGGATGGCACCGATCCCACCCTCAAATGTGCGCCTGACCGAGAGACCTCGGACGACGAAGAACCGGATCATGAGATGTTCATCCCAATGGCCGACGCGACCAAGCGACCCACCGGTAAACTCTCTTCCATTAGAGATTGGCCCGACGATGAAGATGACTCAGATGTTGAGGTGATGGAAGCATTTAACATTGTCCCCCTTTCTTATGCTTTTCCGGCATCAGCTAACCCCGGTGGGAAGATCCATGAGTACCCTGCCCTTGCCGTGGGTGACCCTGTTCCGGTTGCGCCAAAAAAGAAAAGGGAAGCCGCATCCACTTCATCCTCTGGACCTTCTCAGCCAGCCAAAAGGCGAAAGAAGTCTGGGGATAAGACTGCCTCCAAGCCTGCAACCAAGGCCCCAGCACGAAGGGCTCGAAAGCCCAAGGAGCCGCTGACCTCGGATGCGTAAGTCTCTTTTTCCCTCTGCCATTTACTTGTTCTTGCATTGTTATAGTTTCTCATCTGACATTATTTGATTCGGCAGGGCTGCGGTGGAGGTCCCCCAGAGTGGATCTAGCATCGCTTCGCCGCTCCGACTTAGCCCTTCTCCCCCTCGTGGCGACGATTCACGCCCGCTGAGCCCTATTCCGGAGGGTTCAGCGGCTGCTCCAGGTTCCAGCCCACCTCGTCAAGAGGGGGGCAACCTTGGAGTGGGGGAGACTGGCCCAGCCAAGGCAGCGGCATCCACCACTTCGGCTCTGCCGCAACCAGCTACTACCGAGTCTACTTCCGTACCTCCTGCGAAGAAGAAAACAACACCAGCACCAGCACCAACTCCAGCACCAGCAGCAAAAGCAACAGTAGTAGCACCGAGAGCAGCGGCAACGACGCCAAGCCCCTCCGCCTCGTCCGAGTCTTCTCAGTCTTGGCGAGAAAGCACCCAGACAGCTCCCAAGGGTAAATCTGCTGCAACAACTTCCTCCTCTCAGCATCCCAAAGGCAAAAAGGCCCCTGACGCCACCAGGGTAGCGTCCGTCGAGGCTGGACAGCGCACTCTCGCGTCCATGCTTTCCAAGGAGCCTCCAGCACCGAAGGACGCCCCTGCCGAGCCAGCTAATGCGCAACAACTTGTCCTGCACACCAGCCCGGCTCTTGCTCAGGTTGAGAGGAGGGAAGCACATGCCAAGGGCTTGGTGGCGCCCCACATGCTCAGCGGCGAATGATATCCTCCGACCTTGATCGAGTTCATGAACAACTGGAATAAGGCAGAGTTCGTCTACAACGATAATCTCCCAGAGAAGTTCGGTCCCGCCGAGTTTTCTACTCAGATGAACATAGCCGCTAAGGCGATTAACCTTGCGGGTCGGATGATGGAGGTACGTTACTTCACCTTTTCCTTAGCATGCTGTATATATATTAGTGATATAACCATTAGTCCCCGAGCCTCCGGGGGAGTAACTTGTTACTCGGCCGGATGCTCCTTAGAAAACTAACGTAGCTCCTTGACAATCTCAAATATGCACACACCTAGAGCCGGGTTAAGTTCCACTTGGCCCGGATCATGTACACTTTGAATATGCACACACCTAGAGCCGGGTTAAGTTCCCCTTTGCCCAGATCTTGTACACTTCGAATATGCACACACCTAGAGTCGGGTTAAGTTCCGCTTGGCCCGGATCTGTACACTTCGAATATGCACACACCTAGAGCCGGGTTAAGTTCCGCTTGGCCCGGATCTTGTACACTTCGAATATGCACACACCTAGAGACGGGTTAAGTTCCGCTTGGCCCGGATCTTGTACACTTCGAATATACACACACCTAGAGCCGAGTTAAGTTCCGCTTGGCCTGGATCTTGTACACTTCGAATATGCACACACCTAGAGCCGGGTTAAGTTCCGCTTGGCCCGGATCTTATACACTTCGAATATGCACACACCTAGAGCCGGGTTAAGTTCCACTTGGCCCGGATCTTGTACACTTCGAATATGCACACACCTAGAGCCGGGTTAAGTTCCACTTGGCCCGGATCTTGTACACTTCGAATATGCACACACCTAGAGCCGGGTTAAGTTCCACTTGGCCCGGATCTTGTACACTTCGAATATGCACAAGGCTTAAGCTATATTTTTGTACTCTTTTCAGGTGACCACCAACCGCCGGAGCGCTGAGTTTCAGTGTCTCCTGGACACTCACAAAATGCTTCTCGCAAAGCATAATGCACATCTCGCTGAGCACGAGAAAAGGGGTAAATTCTCTTCTTCACATTTTTCTGTTTTCCTTCATCTTTTTCTGCTGAACTAACCCATCATTCGATGTTCACAGCTGGGGTGGAAGCTGAGAATATCATAATGAGGAAGAAGCTTGAGCAGATCAAGGGTAAGTTACTTTTGCGCGACCTTGCTTTGCTTTCTATCTCCTTTTCTCCTTGGCTCAGCAAACATTCATACCTCGGCTTTGCCGGGTTAACAAACTATTTTAGTATCGCTGGAAGATAGTGTGCCCGTGCCTGATATGATGCTGCATTTTCTCGAACAAGCAGGGCAGCATCAGGCCAAGCTCAAAAAGAAAGACGATGAGCTTGCCCTCCTCCGAACCAAGGATGATGAGATCGCCAAGCTCAAAGCAGAGATGAAGAAATTGAAAGCGCAGCACCAATCCGAGCTTGAAAAGGTTGGCCAGGACTATAGTGAAGAGCGCGAGCGCCTCAATCTCCAAATTGCCAAGGAACGAGAACTTCTCTAGGAGGCCGACGTCAAGCTTGAGTCGGCAAACACTGAACTTCTGCAACTCCGCAAAAGACGTGATGACTGCACCAGGGAGTTGACCCGGATCCATAGCCATATTTTACGTAAGTTCCTTTCCCTTATCCGGCATATTTCTCTAGGTTACTTCACATGTCTTTTCATTACCTGCTTCTCTTGTCTCGTTTTCAGGCAAATTTCCGGAGGGCACTGCCATTGCGAGCGCCGCTGTTGCTAATTTCCGCCGAGATAGGGGTACTCCCGTTGCTCCTGACGGTGAAGACATTCCCTATGACATGGAGGACCTGTTGGTCAGCCTGTCATCTCGCTTGGAAATCATCAAGAACTATGGCAAGGATCTCCTTGACGTTGCAGTCCGAATCTTCAACACGTTTTGGCCTGCCGAAGACACTCCAGAGGGAACCGCAGCTCTTGCTGAAAAGTTGATGGAAATCGAGATACAGCTCGACCTTTGGAAGGAGTCCGCTGGACATGTCGTAGCTGAGACCATTCTCCATTACGTACTTACGTCGTACGAGAAGATCGACCTCAACCTCTTACCGCGCATGCGCATCGGATCCAAATGGACCAGTGACCCGGAGTGGGTAGCTCGGCGTCAGGCTTGCGCCCATAGCCTCATCGAATATGCTCCCATTCATGAATGGACTGAGGGACCGAGCTTCCTGGAATCCGCTGGTGACGAAAATGCTGAGAATGTTGAAGACGGCTCGGATGAGGATGAAGAGGGCGATGCCTCTGACATTGAAGATAGTGAAGATGATGCTGAACTTCCTCCTCCTGCTACTCCTTGAGCTAAAACACTTTAAAATTTATCAGATCCCCAGTATGCCGGGTGGAATTGTATCCAGTACACATGTGATATTTTGCTACTAAGTTTTTTATGCCGGATTAACTTGGGCGTAGTCCCCGAGTTCCATTTTCTCGTTCGTCCAATCTTCTGGCTCGGCTCGTGTCTACCTTGATTTGGTTTTACGACTTACGAATCCGAGCTTCAAAAATTGTCTTAACAATACTTGGAAACTTTAGGCTTAGCTCAAAATAATTCAGCATAATAATTTGAAAGTAAATACAAGGTTAGTTCGAAAAACCAACGTCGGCTCGATTAAGTTCTTTTCCTTAGTCGTTTTTCATGTGCTACGCAATTCCAAACTTGTTCTCTTGCTTGCCATGAAGCCAAATCTTGTTGGACAGCAGCAAGTCGAAGAGTTGGGTTTTTGGTGCTTACACACTACTAATCCAAGTTAAGTAGAACAACTTACTCCAGCTGACACACAAATAATACAAGACAACAAATATTATTAAGGCAGTCCCCGAGTTACTGCTCGAGGTGCCAACATTTGATTGATAAGCTCAGTGCCGGCATACATACCGACATATGAGAAGACTCGGATACACACACTTCTCTGCTAAGTGTAGAAAGGACGAAGTAGAGCTACATTCCATGGACGCTTAGATTCCTCACTGGACCTGTCCGCCTTGTTCTTTTCCTGTGGCTTTGCATCGATAAGATAATAAGAATCATTGTGTAGTGCTTTGCTCACAATGAATGGCCCTTCCCATGGGGGGACAACTTATGCATGCCAGCGGTACGTTGTACCAACTGGAGCACCAGATCGCCTTCCTGGAAAACTCGGGGGCTTACTTTCCGGCTATGATAGCGTCGGAGATTTTGCTGATATATGGCGCCTATAGACAATGCCAATTCTCTCGCTTCTTCCAGCAGATCAACATCATTTTGCCAGGCTTCTTGCACTTCGGCTTCTATGTATTGGGTGACCCTAGGCGAATCATGCTCTATGTCGGCTGGTAATACAGCTTCTGCCCCATATACCAGAAAAAATGGCGTATAGCCTGTTGATCGATTCGGAGTTGTTCTTAAACTCCACAGTACCGCTGGTAGTTCTTCTATCCAGCACCCCGCTGATCTTTGCAGTGGCTCAATGAGCCGGGGTTTTATCTCGGACAGTACTAATCCGTTGGATCTTTCCACTTGTCCATTTGATGCGGGATGAGCTATCGAGGCAACGTCCAGCCGGATCTTCTTATCCCGACAGAATTGCACAAATGCTCCCTCAGCAAAATTTGTGCCATTATCAGTTATGATACTGTGTGGATAACCGTATCTCAAGATGATGTCTTTGAGAAATGTTACGGCCGTAGCTCCATCACACTTTCTTATTGGCTTCACTTCAATCCATTTTGTAAACTTATCCACCATGACCAAAATGTGAGTCATATTCCCCCTTGCTGGTTTGAACGGGCCAACCATATCCAAACACCACACGGCAAATGGCCATGTGATTGGTATGGTCTTGAGTTCCGACATAGGCATATGTGTCTTGGTAGCATACCTCTGACAACCATTGCATTTTCTCACCAGATCTTCTGCTTGTTCTAAGGCACTTGGCCAGTAGAATCCATGCCGGAAAGCTTTTGCCAGTAAGGCTCGGGACGAGGCATGACGCCCGCACTTCCCTTGATGTATATCTCGGAGGATGTCAAGCCCTTCTTCCGGGTCAACGCATCGCTGGAGTACATTGGTCACACTCCTTTTGTATAGCTCGGAATTGATGATTGTGTATGCCTTTGCTCTCCTCTGAGTTTGCCTGGATAGCACCTCCTCAGTGGGTAACGTTCCATCTTTCAGGAATTGAAATATAGGCAGTGCCCAAGCTGGTATTGCTCGCACAGGGAACACATCCTCATCAATTTCCATCTGATCCATCGGCATAACTTCAACCGGATCACGTTGAGCAGTCCCTAGGTCCTACGAGGCAGTCCCCGGGTTCGCTGAAGCAGTCCCCGGGTTTGCTGAGACAGTCCCCGGGTTTCGTGCACCACCTCCCATGTCAACGTCCATGGGCACAACTCCGGATTCTGTATCCTCTGGGACATAGATTGAGTCGGTTTCTGGGACGGTCTGATAGATGGTTTTCTGAGGTGCTCTAATGCTACACCTGGTGGAATTGCTTGTCGGGTTGATCCGAGATTCGACAACATGTCGGCAGCCTCATTTTCCACCCAGGGTACATGACGAAATTCACATCCCTCAAAATAACCAGATATTTTCTGCACATGGAATCTGTATAATGCCATGTTTGGATCAAAGGCGTCCCACAGCCCCGACACTTGCTGAACTACCAAATCTGAGTAGCCAAAGCATTGGATCCGACGTATCCCAATTTCTTTTGCCACTTTGAGCCCATGCACAAGTGCTTCATATTCAGCGACATTGTTTGATGTCGCGAAATGGATCTGCAGCACATATTTCAGCTGGTCGTTCTTTGGCGCGGTAAGTATAACTCCGGCACCTAGCCCGGTTTTTGTTTTTGACCCGTCAAAGTGCATCCTCCAGTAGTTCGAATCTGGTAGCGGTGGTTCGTATTGTACCTCGGCCCAGTCCACAAAAAAGTCGGCCACAGCCTAGGACTTGATTGCTTCTCTTTTGTTATATTGTGGTGCATAGGGAGCTAGTTCAGTTGCCCATTTCGCAATCCTACCACTCGCATCCTTGTTACTCATTATCTCGGATATGGGAGCTTCACATATTACTTTGATGGGATGCTCCTCAAAGTAATGCTTCAACTTCTTAGCTGCCATGTAGACACCGTAGGCCACCTTTTGATAGTGTGGGTAATTCTGCTTTGAGGCGGATAATACCTCGCTCAGATAATACACTGGCCTTTGCACCGACTTACCGTCTTCGTCTCGCTCTACCACAATCACCGCACTTACAACTCGGTTGTTGCGGCTACGTAGAGAAACATTGGCTCCTTTGATAGTGGAGAGGCTAACACTGGTGCGGTGGCTAACATCTTCTTTAAGTGGGCAAAGGCTTCATTGTCCTGCGACGTCCAAACAAACTTATCCGACTTTTTCATGAGTTGGTAGAGAGGCAACGCCTTTTCTCCCAACCGACATACAAACCGACTTAACGATGCCAGGCAACTAGTGAACTTCTGGACATCGTTAAGACACTTCAGCAGTTCCATTCGCTCAATGGCCCGGATCTTAGTTGGATTAACTTCGATACCTTGGCTGGATACAAGAAATCCGAGTAATTTTCCAGCTGGGACACCAAAGGTACATTTTTCCGGGTTAAGCTTCATCCGGAACCTTCTTAAGTTCACGAATGTCTGCCTGATATCGTCAAGGAGCGTTTTGCTTTCCTTGGTCTTGATAACCACATCATCCACATACACTTGTACATTTTGACCTATTTGGTCGTGCAAACATTTCTACATACATCTTTGGTACGTTGCCCCTGCATTACGTAAACCAAACGGCATGGTGTGATAGCAATAAGCCCCATACGGGGTGATAAATGCAGTCTTTATTTGATCATGCGGATTCAGAGGTATCTGGTGGAAACCAAAATATGCATCAATGAATGACAAGAGTTCACATCCAGCAGTTGAGTCTACGACCTGATCTATCCTTGGCAGTGGAAATGGATCTTTTGGACACGCCTTGTTCAGGTTCGTGTAATTGATACACATACGCCAAACCACTGCCACGTTCGGATCATCTTTCTTCTTCTCCACTAGCACCGGATTAGATAGCCAATCCGGGTAAAGTACTTCCATGATAAATCCTTCCGCTAGTAACCGAGCTATTTCATCTCCAATGACCTTTCTCCTATCTTCGGTGAAGCGGCGGAGAGGTTGCTTCACCGGCCTTGCTCCGGGTCTCACGTTCAAAGAGTGCTCGGCCAACTCCCTCGGAACACCTTGCAAGTCCTGTGTGGACCAAGCAAAAATATCCCGATTCTCATGGAGGAAGTTGACGAGCTCGCTTTCCTATTTATCATTCAACCCGGCACCAATTGTTACGGTGCGCTCTGAGAACATATCATCAACAAGCACTTTCTTGGTATCCTTTGTGGCTTGGAACGAAACGCTACCATGCGGATTACTCAAAGCCGGCATATATTTCTGTGCGGACTGAGCCAGCGCCGCCACCTCCTGGATTTTTCTTTTCTCTTGCGCAATCACGAGTGACTCGGCTAGGTTAGACCCGACCGACGCACACTCGATGGAACGTCGGAAATCCCCAGCAATGGTAATCACTCTGTTTGGCCCGGGCAACTTCATCTTCAAGTAACTGATGTGATAGCTCGCATGAACTTGTTCAATGCTGGTCTTCCGAGTAACACGTGATACGCACTCTCCAAGTTCACCACTTCAAACTCCAAATTCTCAGTTCGGCAATTATCTCTCGTGCCGAATAATACGTCAACCCGGACCTTGCCTATTGGCTCGCAAGAGATGCCTGGCACAATGCCATGGAAAGTTGTCCTTGTAGCTTGGAGCATGTTCTCCGAGATACCCAACTTGCGCATTGTATCCGCATACATGATGTTAATGCTACTGTCATTGTCAATCAGTACCTTGGAGAACCTCACATTGATATTACGCCCAATGAATGTCGGATCCAGCACTAACGCATACGAACCAGGACTCGACATAAGCGTGGGATGATCTTTGATGTTCCAGGTAATTTCCTGGTCCGACCAAGGCATATACCTCGTCACTGCTGGCATTACCACATTGACCTCCATATGTCGGCGCTGCAAGCTCTTTCTATCGGTTTCCTCCGTGGTAAACACACAGTAACTCTGATGATGCTCCATGTACTAATTACTCCCCTCATTTCCGGGGTACCTCTGATCCGGCTGAGGCTGGTTTTCTACTTGATGCACTGCATCCCTTCTCTTATGGTTATCATACCTCGGCGGAGGGGGAGGCAACATTAGTTGTTGCGTGTTCGCTCCGGAGAGCAATTGTTGCCGGGGTGACTCCTGCCGAGGTTGATCATTCTGGGGTGCCTGGGCATTCCCTGAGCCACATTGTTCTATCTTACGCATCCACTCACATTGCCTTGTTGTATGACCCGCTGGGTTGCTCGGATTCGGCGTGTGAAATTTACACGGCTGATCCAACATCGACTCATAAGTGTACCTCAGACGGTCCTTCTTTTCTTGCCACTGTTTCTTCTGTTCTGGCATCCAAGTTTTCTTGCCATCATTTCTTGGTGTCCATTGTTGCCCTCCAGTTTTCTGACGTTGATTACTCCCAGCTCCGGGCTAATCTTGATTCACAGCTGCAACTTGTTGCAAACTGTACCGGTGATCCGATCTGTCATCTCTTCTTTTACCTCTGTAATCATTCCTCTGGGATGATCCGGCTCCATCTCTCTGGTAGTACTCCTTATTCGACTCGTTTGACACGAGCCTAGGTTGAGTCGGATCACCCAAAGCATACGAATCAGCAATCCGGATCATCTCTGCCAAAGTGGTTGGCATTTTCCTTTGCAACTTCTGCCACAACTCGCTTGCATACCTGCACCCCTGCACAAACCATGCTATGGCCTGCGACTCTATCACACCCTCACACGAGTTTCTCACGGTACACCACCGGGTTAAAAACTCCCGGTCTGTCTCGCTTGGTCTCTGCTTACACATAGCTAGTGTCTGTGGCCTATTTGGCCTCTGATACGTACTTGAGAATTTGCTGATAAACATTTCCTCAAAATTGATCCAGCAGTTAATACTTCTGGGCGGCAAATTGTTTAACCATACCCTTGCTAGCCCCTCCAACATCTGGGGTACGTATCTCACAGCCCATCTCAAGTTGCCTGTCGCAATTTTCACAGCTGTAGCATAGTTTATCAACCAATCCTCCGGCTTAGTACTGCCGGCATACGTCTTTGTGCCTCTGGGTAACTGGAAGTTAGGTACCGATGGCTCCTTCATGATCTGGGGCCCAAAACACGCAGGACCCGGAGGACCCTGACTTTCAATCTGCTCTGACCTATACAGTCGATCCAGTTTCAACCTGGCGTCATCAGGCATCAGATCCCTGCTTCCCAATCTCGACCCTATCACATGATAGTCCGGCCTTGGGTATCCTGCATTCACCATTTCCGAATCTCCATCGTTATACCGGTCTTGCTCTCGTGGTGCACCGCTCTGTTGCATACCTCGACCGGCACTTTGCTCTTGCCTTGGTATATTCCGCTGCTGGGGTTGTCCTGCCAAGTTGCGCTGTCCGGCATTGCCATTTACAGCGTTTCCTTGACCGGCATTGCCTTGGTCGCGGTTACCTCGGCCAGCTTCACCTCGTCTTACGCTTCGTCGATCATCGTTTCTCTGTACCTCTTTTGCTTTTCCTTCCCTTGTCGGGTCATACGAAATGATCTGTTTGTTTCTCCTGACCGAGGTTACTACCTCTTCTCTCCTAGGACCACCATGAGGAGACAATGTGGCTCCAGCGGATTTCTCTGGGCTACCCACCGCCGAATGAACGATCTTGGAGGCCCCAGCTCTCTCCGGGTTAGCCCTGAGCAATTCCTCATTTTGCCTGTTCGCGATCTGAACCAACTCATTGACCCTATTTTACTGTCTCTGGCGGGCTTCACCTGTTAGACCCTCTAACTCGGATGCAGCCGCATCCGCTGCTCTGAGGTTTTTTGCCGGGGTACTATACTTCGGCAGCCCTACGGATAAACAGTTCTCTGACTCCTCAATCCTAGTATCACCCTCTTTGTTCATTTCACTCATGAGATTTCTCCCCTTCACTTTTACAACATCTACTTTATTTGCCTTTGCGTATTCACGCAGCGTCATGTTCAACGACTGCTGAGCTGCAGCTATCTTTTTCACTCCCTCTAGAATTTTTTGCCTAGTTTCCTCTAGCTCGGCCTGTGCCTGAGCCGGATCTACCACTGCTGCTACCGGGTTTGCCAAGCTATCCATAGCTTCTCTCAGTACGTTCTCAGGCCTCTCTAATGGAGGACCTCTACCTTTCCTCGGTGCCTTAGGTGTTACCTCTGGATCTGGTGCCGGATCCTTGCTCATGCCCGTGCCTGGCGCAGTCATCATCACCTCAGCACGGTCCGGGGAGTGAGTGATACACACCCCGTGAACCACGCTAAGGGGTGGCTCCCCTGCCTTGACGACGTGCCGCGGATGAACGCACGACACATCGATAGCAATGTAGACTTTGTGCGCACCGAGCTTGACGAAGAGGCCATTGCGCGGAAGTGGACGTGTGCCGAAGCAGCCAGCGTTGTCGCTGACAAAGTCCAGCGCTCCAAAGCACTGAACAAGCCCGGAGACGATGCGTTCGCCGGTGCCGATGAGGTTTCCCGTCCGGATCTTGACCCCTGCTAGCGCCGCTAGCCCCACGGTGGGCGCCAACTGTCGTGGTGGTGTCATGGCAGATGCCATTGATAGGCTAAAGGTGGGGACTAATAGCACTAGGGGAATCCAGGGAGGGATAGTGAGGTGATTCCTCACACAGAAGGTTTGTATTTGATTCACTTCACAGATTACAAGTGCTCCTCGAGCTGTATTGGAGAGAGGAGGAAGAAGGTACTCTCTTACTCTCTCCGCTAGCTAGCCCTCAGGAACCAAGTAAAAACTAGTCTATAGAGATCAATCCAGTAAAGCTCAACTCAATCGAGACCAACCCCTTCTACAGAGGCCCTAGCCCTCCTTATATAGGAGTGGCTAGGTCTCCACTTAGGGCATACGTGGAATATGCCTCCTCCCAAAATAGTAAGCCGACCGGGTCGCTTTTCCCCCGCGTCATCCATGCAGAGGCTACATGAGCCTCTGCGGCGCCTGCGTTAGCCGACATCGGCGTCGTCGCCTCTGTCGGCCACGCCTCGGTGGTCCTGCCCCTGTGCGCTTCGCTCATGCTGTGCGTACCGAGGCTACTTTTGACCAGCGAGATACCTTCCTTCTCCTAGAAGCTTTCTATGACCCGGATCGTAGTTGATCCGGTCACACTTGTTCCTGCATACAAGTTAGATTCATCTATCCGACTTACGGCTTAAGTCGGATGAGACTCCGTTAGGTGGACATCCCCTGGTTCGGGTTACCCCGAGATTCGGCCTGCCTTGAGGTAACTCGGCCAGCATTCGCTTTGACCTTGCCGTACCTCGGCTAACTCGGCCTTTATACCCCGGCGTGACCCTACCCGGGGGTATCCCCCCAACAGCCTGCCTGGCTTGCTCCTTTTGGCGGTGTACGTTGGGATCGACACCTCGCTAGAGGGGGTGGATTCCTTTACATAGAACCAAAACTTTTCCACTCGTTCGCCGCTTTCTTTGGCAACAACAGCTTTAGGAACTTAGCCTTGGGCTTCAATTGGAATGTCACGCCGCTTGCCTCCAAGATGGGGACGCCTTTCTCTTCGCGACTAACGCGGCCGTGGAACAGCTCTAACCAGAGGTGGAAGTAGGGGCGGCACCCCAAGTAGGACTTGCACAATGCCACAAAAATGGTGAGCTGCTTGATGTTGTGCGGCCCTAGATCAGAGTGCTTGATGGCATAGTAGGCGCATAAGCGATGGAAGAAGATTGAGGTGGGGAACCCCAATCCCCTCTCCAGGTGGCCGAGGAAATAGATAAATTCCCCCGGCCGTAGCTTCGGCTCGGTCTCGCCGGCCATGGGAATCTGCCAGTTCCCCTTGCTAAGAATCCGGCCTCCTAGAACGATTTTTTGGATGGCCGCGACGCATTTGGATTTTCCCCACAAATCCTTTGTGGGCGCCATCGGAGGAGAGGTCGCTCGATCTAGAAATTTTGGATCAGGAGTGGCCTGGGAGACTGAAGATGGGGGAGGTGGAGAAATGCGAGGAAGGTTCGTACTTCCCTCCGTCACTCTCCTTATAAAGTGGCGCTACCCGACAGTTTTGGGATAGCCATTACTTCGCAGTAAATCCGCCAAAGTTACCGTTGGAGTTACCTAACAGCTAGTTTGACTGGGCTGACGGTCCAACTTCGACCAAATTGGTCACTCGACTCGTCTGCTTACTTGCTCGCCCATTCCAATCGTCTGGGTGAGACGACTCGGGTACTCTTACTCGCCAAAGCTGCGACTGAGAATACACAGGAAGGCTTCTCCCTTCACTAGAGGAGTTCGCCGCCGATTCGACTAGGCGTCCACCTAGACTCGCTTACTTTGACTGCCAAGTTGACACCTTTGCCGAACCCCCGTCGCACTTGGGGACTACTGATGGGGATATACCGATTAGGGTATGCCCAGAAGGCTGGTTTGACTGACTTAGGCCCGTGGCGAATGGGCCTGCAGGCAAGGCAACTAGAACGCGACTGGAAGCAAAGCCCGGCGACTGAAGTTGAAGGTCCAAGACTCTAGCTAGGCCCAGTCGAATTAGGTCAAATCCTTAGAAACTTAAACTGATTTGGTTGTAATCTTATAAACCCTAGCAAGGTACCCCTATATAAACCTCCCTAGAGTACCATGTACACTTACGTGCTATTAGCTACCCCATCCAAGTGACTCACTGCCCAGTTGCCGAGTTAGCCGACCTTGTAATCAACTCTCCAAGTAATACAATCTAGCAGGAAGTAGGTCTTTACCCTTAGGGGGTCGAACCTGGGTAAATCCCGGGTATTACTCCCTAATCTCGCACCGCAGGTGGTGACTCGCTCTTGCCCCCAATCGTACCAATCGCTACCCCTGGTAGCGACTGCCGTGGTCATTCCCACGACACTTCGGATAGCGTGGCCGATAATTTTTTAACTAGGGCCCATTAGTAAAAATTGGAGGAAAAACCCATAGTTTTTGGTCATGAAGGAGAGTTCAATAGTGTAAAATGGTTATTACTCTAGGTAAATATTTCTCCCATTTACAAAGTAAGTAAGCTCCACCCAATTGGCACCACTCTCGTGCGCCCCCCAGGGCGCTGCCGGGGGCAGATCCAATCGTGTCGCCCTGTCGCACTCTCTCCCGCATCTCTCGCCACCGCTGCCGCCGGCCCTAGCCGTGGTGGTGGCGGGCTCGGCGGATGAAGTTTGTCTTGGGCGTGGTGGGTGCTGTTGAGGGTCACCGGGGCTGCTGGGGTGGGAACGGTCGGCGCCTCGACGAGCGACGGTCAGGGCGGCACCCCTAGCCGGGGTGGTGGCGGAGGTCCTCCTAGGCGGTGCTTGACCGGTGTTTGGGGTTGCGGTTCGGATCAGCAAGGGACGAACCCTAGATCTCTGATACGGGTGGTTCTCTTGTCGTCTCTGCTTATCCTCCTCACTATGTCGTGGCCGGATCCGGTGGAGGGCCGACCCTACGCTGCCTCCTCCTTGCACGTTGTTGGCCATGGCCATCGATTAGGCTTGGTGAGGCAGATCCCGTAGGTTGCCAGCGGGTGGTGTGGGGTCTGCTGGCCTAGCTTCGAATAAAGGGGGTCTGGTCCTAGGATCCCTCCCGCTTCAAGACGAGGATCTACTGGATGCTGGTATCCATCCCTCTGGCTAGAGTGTCAAGTTCCGGAAGGCCCCGCTGGTGAACTCCAATGGACGGCATGTCGGAGTTCACCGAATTGGATGGGTTTTGGTCACGCGCAACCATGTTTTTATCTGACTGTTTGGTTTCAGCGGGAGCAACACGAAGCTTTGCAGTCTGTTGCCATTAAGGACATGTCTTTAGTCCCATGATGAAGTCAGTCGCGAATAATGACATGACAGCCGAGGTCTGGGAACTGCTAATGGTGGTTTGAATCCTAGTGACGTTGAGCTTTTGGCTTGGTGATCTGGGTCTTGGAGTAGCGACACCGTGAAGTGGGGTGACAGTACAGGAGGATTCCAGAGTTTAAACTTGTAGGATAAAAATCCAAGGTTTGGCCTTAATTGGTTGTGTCTGGCAATAACCTTATTGAAGACATTGTTTTGTGAGCGTGGACATTCTTCGGGATGAAAACCCATGATCATTGATCAAGTCGATGACAGTGCTTGTGCACCGTTCCCTTCTTGAAGGCGTCGCTTTTGGAGAGGATGGATTTCTTGTGTTGTGTCGGTGGTGTTTGGTCCGCCGTTGTAAGGCATAGATCGCTGTAGCGAGACTTTTTTCTGTAATTCTTTTTTTTTAGTTGTGTGCATCCATAATGCCAATAGATAATGCATTCGTAATTGGTATCTTGCGATAGTAATATATGTTCCTTTCAACAATAAAAAAAAAGAAATTCTCCCATGATATGTTATACGGAGATAATTCAAATATCTGCAACGCAATGCAAAATGTACCATCTCCACAGTAAAAATAATATTTTCAGAGTACCAGGCGTCCAGCAACCAACGCTTGAATTGTGAAAGCAGTACTAATGAAAAACCAGCCTACCAACCACGAATTATTAACAGCAGGGAAAAGGAAATAGGCTATGATAGTACACAGCGTGTGTAAGATTGAGTGTGGGTGCGCCACTGCGCTGCTTGCTACCGCTGCTGTATATATAGTCATCTCCTTGGTGTTCTCCCCATACCAGCACACCAGCACGTCTCGCCCACAGCCAGCCCCAATCTCTTTTCTCCTCCAGAACACAATAGAGAAGCGAGAGAGCCGAATCGATCTCCAATCTCTGGCCAAGGTGATTGATCGATCGCATTCCCCTCTCCCGGCCGGCCGTCTCTGGAATTAGATGCTGTCGATTTGCTCCTTCCCTCCCTTGTTTTCTTTCAGCAGCTAGGTTTCCTTGAAGACCATGATAAATAAAGGGTAGCCATGTGTGTACTCAAATGTACCTTCTTTTCAAAAAAAAATCTATTTATGGACTTGATAGTTGAGTATGCTCATACTAGTTCCTACTGTCGATATTTAGTGTACTTTTGTGTGACTAGTGATTTAGTGATATTTATGTCCTACTCACATTGCTCATGCATGGTAGTTCAGTCAGACAGTCACTACACACATTAGTAAACAGAGTTCCTTGTCTTGCTTTTTGTTAGGAACAAACAGTAAAATTTCCGCAGTTCAATTTTACAAAATCCGTAGCAGTTTGGACCCCTTTTTTTTGGATTGTTTTCACCAAAATTTCACCCCGTTGGTAGCTGATCGAGCATGGGGTCAAGGAGGCCACTGCTGCCCGGGTTCGGCGAGGACAATGGTGGGAGATGGGGTCAAGGCAGAGGCGGGCGTCCTGGCCGGGGCGGGGGCGGCTTCTACCGTCACCCGCAGTACCAGCCGCAAGGCGGCCGTGTGGAAGGCTCCTACCACCACCATGGGCCTCGCGGGGCGACGCAGCACTGGCGTCCAGCCGGCCCTGCTCCAGCTCCAGCTCCAGCGCAACCACCTCAGCAGAGCAATGGTGGCGATGGGGACGGCCCGTCTGCGACGATAGCTCCCGAGCCGCGCCAAGCAATGGAAGGTGACGACGCTCCATCCGAGCCCGCCGACGTCTCGGCCTCTCCAGACACAGAGTCTCCGGACGCTCTGGAGGTGGTCGACGGGCAGCTCCAGGCCCTGTCCGTGGAGGGCGGTGAGCAGAGCGCGGTTGTCTTCCGGCCGATCCCGTTGCCCGGCAGCTCGCACAAGTTCCCTCAACGCCCTGGGCGCGGGAGGGTTGGCACCAGGTGCCTGGTGAAGGCGAACCACTTCCTCGCCGAGCTGCCGGACAAGGACCTTCACCAGTACGACGTGCGTTGGTTTTCTTTCTTTCTTTCTTTCTTTCTTTTCCCATGACTGACCACTACTTGCTGTTAATTAGCTTGTGTAACTTCTTGACATGCTGGTATATGGTCTTTGGCAGGTTTCGATTAGCACGGAGATCAAAGGCAAGCCGGAGATCCCCTCACGGGGTGTTGGCCGCGCCGTCATGGAAGAGCTGGTGAAGCTGCACAAGGTGTCCTACTTGGGAGGCCGGCTTCCGGCCTACGACGGCAGTAAGAGCATGTACACGGCCGGCGCGCTGCCATTCACTTCCAAAGAGTTTCACATCACTTTGCTCGACGAAGATGATGGCTCCGGTCTGGAGAGGTCCGTCCTTGAGTCTTTCTTGCTCATGATTCTCCAAAGACATTTCACCATCATTCTCTGGTTATAGGGCAAAGCATACTCGATATATTGACTTTTTTTTACAGAGTAAATCTTTTATTTAATTAAACAAATGTTTACAGAGTACAAAGGATTTTAAAAAGAGATTATGTAAGCTTGTATCTGAAGCCAACTGACATGTGTCACTGTTGTTTCTACCATGTAGGCGTGAGAGAACTTTTAAGGTGGTGATTAGGTTCGCCGCGAGGGCCGATCTTCGTAGGCTTGAGCAGTTTATAGCAGGGAGCCAGGCAGAGGCTCCCCAAGAGGCCTTGCAAGTTCTGGACATCGTCCTGCGTGAGCTGCCGACAGCTAGGTAGAGTGCATTTATATCTCTAGGTATCAGATAATAGTAGCAGATATCAACCAATTACTAAAATGATATGCTTAACAGGTACGAATCATACGGCCGATCCTTCTTCTCGCCTGACCTGGGAAGGAGGCGATCCCTTGGCAACGGAGTAGAAAGCTGGCGCGGGTTTTATCAGACCATTCGTCCTACTCAGATGGGGTTGTCACTGAATATTGGTAAGGATCTCACCTTTTCTCTAGTGAATTGTATGCTTTCTACAATGAACTGGGGTTACATTGTGCTCGGTACCGTCTTCCTAATCCTTGGGTATGTATTATGTAGTACATTGTGAAGCCACTCATTACTTGCTACATTTTTATATTTCCACAAATGTTGTTGTTCTGGAAATAACATCTAAAACTGAACTCTTCTGATAGATATGCATATTTAAGCTTTGGATAGTCAGTGAGTGGACTTTCAACTAGCTAGCTAGCTAGCATAATCAGTGATTATTTAAGCTTTAATTCACTAGCTCTGTTACTTTGAACTTTTTTGACAGAGATGCCTGTTGGTGTGGCTTAACTGATCATTAAAAAAGATCATGCTTCTTCAATGCTTTCCTCAATATATAATTTTCTTGCTTTTTTCACCTTCTCAGATATGTCCGCTACATCTTTCTTCGAGCCTCTGCCTGTCATTGATTTTGTTTCTCAGCTTTTAAACACTGACGTCCGATCGAGGCCCCTCTCAGATGCTGAATGTGTCAAGGTATACTTGCCTAACACTTTCTACTCATCACTGTATCCTTCTACTTTGTTAAGGAAGGGCTAGTTTCAAATGGAATTACCTTTGTTGTAAGACGGAAGTAAATGAATTAACAAACTATTGCTAACTTTAACTCGTCTAAATTTGAATGTATTTAATTTTTCTTAGTTATCTGAGCTACCATTTCTTGCATATTTGATTGTAGCTTTGTTCACTAACTTAAAAAAGAAATTTCGATGTTATTGTGAACACCCTAGATCAAGAAAGCCTTAAAAGGAGTCAAGGTGGAAGTTACTCACCGTGGCAACATACGTCGGAAGTATCGGATATCTGCTTTAACATCTCAGACAACTCGGGAGCTAAGGTATGGGAGCTTCCTCTTTTCATCTGGCACTATTGTAATCTCCCTGTTATTTTCCTCTCAAGTCATTGTGACAAAGAATACGGTACTATTCTTGTTTCCCATAAAAAATTATGTTCTTTTGCAACAGTTTTCCTGTTGATCAGGGGGGCACAGTGAAGTCTGTTATCGAATACTTTCAGGAGACATATGGTTTTGCCATCCAGCACACCCACCTTCCCTGTCTTCAAGTCGGCAATCAGCAGCGTCCAAATTACCTCCCCATGGAGGTATTCTAGTGCTAAAATAGGCTCCCTTTTCTTTCATGTAGCGAAGATGTATGATGCTGTTTTAATTTGTTGTCAACTTTTCGCACTCAAACTAGCAAATATATTGTCTTTGACGTGTGCTTAAGAATCTGAACTTTTTATCCAGGCCTGTAAAATAGTGCCGGGACAGAGATACTCCAAGAGACTCAACCAGATTCAGATAAGAGCTCTTCTAGAGGACTCATGTCAGCGCCCACATGATCGGGAGCGTGACCTAATTCAGGTATAGCATTTATTTTTTCATAGTATTGTTGGGGCTCTACCATCCTATGTGCAAGTAAATAAGTTCACATGTTTATTCAAAACACAATTTTATTTTTATTTTTTCGAAATGAAAACACAATTTTATTTGTGTGTTTACAGATTGTTAATCACAACTCTTACCACGATGATCCTTACGCAAAAGAGTTTGGCATCAACATCAGTGAGCGGCTGGCATCGGTTGAGGCACGGGTTTTACCTACTCCTCGGGTAAGTGGAACCTGAATCATGTTGAGACAATGTGTTTGGAGTTCTTTATATTGTGCCCTTAGCCTTCCTCTGCTAGTGATCCTGTTTTCTGAAAATGTTATGCTTAAGCATACCACATAAATCTCTGTCCACACCTTTAGTAAATATCTCATTTTGTTTCTATCCGTGCAGCTTAATTATAGCGAGGCTGGTAGAGAGAAGGATTGCTTGCCAAGAATTGGCCAGTGGAATATGATGAACAAGGTAACAGTTGTACTAATGCCACATTTATTGTTCTAAAAAAAATGCCACATATATTTGGGGGAGAATGCCAGTCTTGTACAAGTTTTTATCTACATCAAGTATATGCCCTTTCTATACTTAATTATCTCAAGGCTTACTGTTAACTTCCATTTTTCCTTATCTAGAAAATGGTCAATGGTGGTAGAGTGAGGAGCTGGCTGTGTGTCAATTTCGCTCGAAACGTGCAAGACAGTGTTGCTACTGGATTCTGTCGTGAACTCGCCCGCATGTGCCAAGCCTCCGGAATGGCAAGTACCCCTGAAATGCTTCAAGATATATCTGCACATTGTAGTACATGTTTACTTTTCTTCCTTGTACTTGTTTGTTATAGCAGTAATAGTGTTACTATCAACTATAGGACTTTGCTTTGGAGCCTGTTTTTCCTGCTATATATGTGCGTCCTGATCAAGTAGAGCGAGGTTTGAAAGCTAGGTTCCATGATGCACTGGCCATACTTGGACCACAGCGCAAGGAGCTGGAATTGCTTATTGGAATACTTCCTGACAACAATGGCTCGCTTTACGGTATATTCAATTGATTTCTGCACTATTAGACTGAAGGTTCAAGCTAGCCAAATGCTGATGCTGTGTGCATGCCGATATCAGGTGACTTGAAGCGTGTGTGCGAAACCGACCTCGGGCTGATTTCGCAGTGCTGTTTAACGAAGCAAGTGTTTAAAATGAACAAACAGATCCTGGCCAACCTTGCTCTGAAGATAAACGTCAAGGTTGGTGTTAGAGAGATACCTGCAGCTTCTTTTTTCAGTCGCCTGAGTCTAACATGGTACGGCCTTTTCGTTTTCTAAGGTCGGGGAAAGGAACACTGTACTTGCTGATGCAGTGTCAAGGTGCATCCCTTTGGTTACGGACAGGCCTACGATCATATTCGGCGCTGATGTCACCCATCCCCATCCTGGTGAAGACAGCAGCCCTTCCATTTCTGCAGTGAGTCCAACAATCTCATACTCCATGTTAAATTTAGCGGCTCTTCTTGTGTACATCTCAGTCGACTGAAAAACATGTGTCTACCCTGCAGGTTGTGGCCTCCCAAGATTGGCCAGAGGTGACCAAGTATGCTGGTCTAGTCTCTGCTCAATCTCACAGGCAAGAATTGATAGATGATCTGTACAATGTCAGTCATGATCCTCAGAGAGGAACCGTCCATGGTGGCATGGTCAGGTATCCCTCACCATCTCTTTCAGTTTTTCTCCTTTTCTAGGAGTAAATTTTCAGCACAAGTCATACATATACATTCTGTGGCATGCATTTGCAGGGAGCTTCTTATGTCCTTCAAAAGATCAACCGGAGAAAAGCCTGAGCGAATATTATTCTATAGGTATGCTTTCTTGCAGAAATAATCTACAACTCGTGCTGCCTCTGAGACAAATATATTGGGAGCAAGTAAAGGTGTGTTCCTTTGACAGGGATGGTGTGAGCGAAGGCCAGTTCTACCAAGTTCTACTCCATGAGCTTGATGCCATCCGAAAGGTAACAAACAATCATTTCTTCAGCATTTTACCACTCCCTTGTGAATTGTGATCGAAATTAACTCATGTGTATGTCAGGCATGCTCGTCCTTGGAGGCCAACTACCAGCCGCAGGTTACTTTCATCGTGGTTCAGAAGCGTCACCACACCAGGCTGTTTGCGCACAACCACAATGACTTGAGCTCTGTGGACAGGAGCGGCAACATCCTTCCCGGTGAGTGCTGTTATGCCATCATTCTTCTGTTCGTCATTCCTTTTCCTAATCTGACGACCAACCGTCTCTCTGCAGGCACTGTTGTTGACTCCAAGATCTGCCATCCTACTGAGTTTGATTTCTTCCTCTGCAGCCATGCCGGCATCAAGGTACTGTAAATCTCACCAGACCTACTTACATCTTCCTATCATTTTTGGGCTGTCTGTATCTATCAGATGATGAGTAAGTAGTAACTCAAATGATCCATCCCTAGGGCACGAGCCGCCCCGCGCATTACCATGTCCTGTGGGACGAGAACAACTTCACTGCTGATGCGCTGCAGACCCTCACCAACAACCTCTGCTACACGTACGCCAGGTGCACGCGGTCGGTATCCATAGGTAAGTCCAAATCTCCATCGTCGTCAGGGATCTGCCATGCCCCAGTCTTGAGCTTTCTCACAGAGAAACGTTTGTGTTGCAGTTCCTCCGGCATACTACGCTCACCTGGCCGCCTTCCGCGCCCGCTTCTACATGGAGCCGGACAGCTCCGACACCAGCTCCATCGCGAGCGCGCGCCAGTCCGGATCGTCGACCTCCCGCAGCACCCGCGCCCCCGGCGGTGGGGTCGTCAGGCCCCTCCCTGCGCTCAAAGACTGCGTCAAGAGGGTCATGTTCTACTGCTGATCGATCGGTCCAGTCAGGAGCGCTACAAAATTAGCATAAGACCGTAGAAACCATCATATCAACATTATTTGTCAAAGAATTATTTCAGTTACACGAGTACTATATCTTATATAGTATGACTTTTTTTTTGAGATATCTTATAGTATGACTTTCTTGGCAGTAGGAATGGCTACTCTTACAAGTAGATACAAATTATCCGCAGACTATGTTGTAGTCTTAGTTGAATTATACTTAAAGATCATACTCCCCACATCATGATTAATTTGGTTCATATCTCATATGACTGATTTTCTTCTGAGTTGAATCTACTCTCCCGGAATAAGATTACTCATGCGCTTAGCGCCCGCAAGCACCCAAAGTTTCGCCTCGCTCTTATGTTTCTGTGTGGTGTGTGCTTATTAGCGAAGACTCTTGCGTTGCGCTCGTAACAAATTTTCCAAGACGCGGGAAGGGTGATTGAGGCCAAGCCTTTGTGTGGCGTCATGATGTGCCACCAGGAGTTGATTGGTTCAGTTGTCCAAGATGAAGGGTCGATGAAATGAAGACCAAGCCAATTCTTCATGAGCCCCCAAATCCTTGTGATGTATCGACAATAAACAAAAAGATGTTCCACCGACTCCGGAACTTGCTTGCACAGGGGGTAAACTCCACAATTTGGCCATCCTCTTTTTTGGAGGCGGTCGACCGTCCAAATCCTATTTTGTATGGCAAGCGAAGCAAAAAAATTAACTTTATGAAGAGCCCAAATTTTCCAAACCATAGAGCTAATTGGTGATGAGGTTGTTCCAAAAAATTGTGGAATGTAGGCCGAATATTGGCCATCTTCGGTGAGTGACCAAAAGATAGTATCTAACTCATCCTCGATAAGGTTGACATGTCTAACAAGAGCCCAAAAAGAAACAAATTGCCGCAGGTGGTCCATAGATACAGAAGCATTTGTTTTGATCTTTTTGACCCAAGCGTTGTTGTGGAGGGCTTGGGACACGTTCCACTTTTTCCTAAGGAGATGGAGAAGATGAGAGGGCAATCTCCTTCGGTCTCGCACCATTGAGTCAAGGTGCATCCCAGAAGAGGGTCTTGTTGCCATTTCCACAAATATCTTAATGAAGACGTAGAATAGGTCCATATCTGTCTCATTATATGGGTTCCCCAAGCCAACCCAAATCTTGGTTGGGTCTTTCTACTCAAGTCAAAGACACCTCAACCATAGCGCTCTTGCGAAAATATCGGTATTTAGAACACCAAGTCCTCCAAGCTTTTTGGTTCTACACACTATCTTACAATTTTGTCAGCTGCCTCCCATAAGAAAGCCCTCTCAATTTTGTTTATGTTATACAAAGTGCCTTAGGAACCACAAGAGGTGTCAAATGATATATGGACTAGGAGGCGAGAACCGATTTCACAAGGCACCTCTTCCGGACGCCGCAATAAATTTCCCATTCCATGTGGGAATTCCCCGCCACTTTGTCTTCAAGTGGTTGAAAATCCGCTCTTGTAAGTCGCCAAATCGATAGAGGTAGGATGAGGTAATTGAGGGAGAAGCTAGCACGCTCCATCAGAAGGCCCCCAAGGATGTCATTGTTGGGCAACGCGCAGAGCCAGGCCCAAAAAAAACTTGTTTTTGCTCCAGCTAGGACTTCGGCGAGCCACCCCAAGATTCGGTAGAGGTCAAAGGCAATAGCTCGTACCTCTCGACATGCAGGTGCGGAAGTTGGGGAAGCGCGTCGCGGTGGTGCCGTACATACCCCTCGTCTCGCTTGGCTCCGGCGAACTACTTGATCCTGGGACCACCTCGTCGCCGGATCCGTGCCCCTCCTCCTTTCGTCTCCGACTTCGCCACCCAACACCGCCAACGAGCACCGCAGGTGTGGTGTCTCTACTGTCTCATACACGTACAAGGTAGAACAACAGCAAGTGAGATGCTAGTCTCGGTCTTGCTGCCGAGGGACAGGAAGGTGGAATTGCCAAGAAAAGCGAAACCCTAGGAAGCAGCAATGGATTGTCTTGTCCACCACCATCCACCTTCCTTTATATAGGTGAGTAGGTGAGGGCACACAACACTTGTGTCCCACGGTCCTAAACCCTAACCCTGGTCAAAGTGGGTCCAACCCATTGACACGTGTCCCTGTCCGAACAAGTCCAACTTGCCAGCTTGTTATAGTCGGATCATCATCCGCCTAGTTCTACTCTCTTAAGTGTGTGATCCTGCAGGCTTATAGTAAGCCGAACATAACTCAGTAATCATTTAGTCAGAGTAGTAGCTCAATGACTTTCCGACTAAAGCTGATAATCACTAGTGGCCTCTAGCAAGACTTGTCGACTCTCGGTTTCCGCAAGTTACCTCAATGTGACGATCTGTCCGAGTCCCTTTGCCTCACGATATTGGTGATAAACCACAGGAGAGATTCTGCCATCCTAGTGCTAGTCTAAATCTCTTCTCGTTGCAGTGATAACTGATTCTCTCTGTCTTCACTAAGTCGGGACTACCTCCATCAACACTTGGTTGAGTAGCGCATGGCCATACTTCAGAATCATATCATACGAGAGGGCCTAGAGAATATCTCTCCGAGATGGAGGGGAAAATTCCATCTTGGCTGATCCACGTTACTCAGCTTGCTTCGAAGCCGGCCCAAGACCACCCTTATGACTCCTAGTTACGGTGAGCATTAGATGGAGTCAAAGTCGGCCTTTCCACAACTCGGATCGTACGATCCCCTTAGGTCTAAGGATTCCATTGTTTTAGTCAGAGCAGATGACGGTTTTCTCACGTCCTACTAACCTTTTGGATCGGTCCGGCTATTGTACCTCTTCCGACTAGCCAATGCAAGGTGGATAACATCTCCATGCTCATGACACGTGAAACATTGTCATCTTCCAACTTACAAATTAGTCTCGGCAGTGGGTTTCCCTCCCAACCTCGAACGACTAAGGACAAACCGGCTAGAGCTAGATACAAGTATATGGTTCAAGAACTGCAACATTTGCAGTGACATATACAACTAGCTCTAAGGCGGATTCCATGTTACAAAGACAAGGCATAATGTGAGCCTCTAGGGCATCATTCCTAATAGTCTCCCACTTGCACTAGAGTCGAACACTCATGCATCTCTAGGCCTTAAGCATCTCATGCCCATCGCTCTAATGTGCGCCTCAAACTTAGGTTGTGTAAGCGGTTTGGTCAGCGGGTCTATAACATTTGCATCCGTCTGTACCTTGCATAGCTTAATTTCTCCGCGATCGATGAACTGCTGAATCAGGTGAAATTTCCTGAGTATGTGCTTATTCTTCTGGTGTGCTCGTGGCTCCTTAGCTCGTGCAATAGCACCAGTATTGTCATAGTACACGTCTAACAGACTAGACAATCCCGGAACAACCCATTCTCAGAGGCAGCAACATACTCAGCTTCCATAGTAGAATCGACCACCGATTCTTTCTTGGAACTTTTCCAGCTCACTGCACCTCCATTTTCTATGAACACATAGCCGGATTGTGAGCGCGGGTCATCCAGGCCAGTCTGAAAGCTAGCATATGTGTAACCCTTTAAATCTAGCTCTTCCTCACCACTATATACTAGAAACTCATCTTGAGTACGTCTCAAGTACTTAAAGATATTCTTTACCTCTATCTAGCGGCTTTAACCAGGATCAGACTGATATCTGCTTATTACACTTAGAGCGAAGAAAATATCCAAACCAGTACATATCATCGCATACATGATCGATCCTACTGCCAAAGCATAAGGGATCCTTTCCATTCAACTTCGCTCATCAACCGACGCTAGGCATTGAGTTTTACTAAGTCGGATTCCATGCGCTACTAGTAAGAACCCCTTATTATACGAATCCATATTGAACTTCTTCAATATCTTATCCATATCTGTACTCTGACTCAAGCCTATGAGTCTCCGAGATCTATCTCTATATATCTTAATTCCCAGTATAAATGTCGCCTCACCCAAGTCCTTCATTTGAAAACACCTTTCTAAAGAATTCTTGGTTTCTTGCAACATTGGAATGTGTTGTCTCTGACTACCAATATGTCATCTACATACAGTAGCAGAAAAAGAACTGAGCTTTCACTAAACTTTCTGTATATATAAGAATCTTGTTCGCTTTTGATGAAGCCAAACAATTTGACCACTTCATCAAAATGAATGTTCCAACTCCGACTTGTTTGCTTCAACCCATATATGGAATTCCGAAGCTTGCAAACTATGTTAGAACTAGCCGTATCGACAAAACCCTCCGACTATATCATATACATGCCCTCGGTTAAATCTCTGTTAAGGAAGGCCGTTTTGACATCCATCTGCCATATCTACCAATCGAAATATGCAGCTAGTGCTAACATGATCCTTACCTACTTAAGAATCGCTATTGGCGAGAAAGTCTCATCGTAGTCAACTCCTTGAACTTGTTGGAACCCTTTCACGACAAGCCATCCTTTATAGACAGAAATATTTCTATCTTGGTTAGTTTGCTCTTAAAGACCCATTTTCTCCCGATGGATCTTGCACCATATGGCAGATCAACCAAGTTCAAAACTTGATTGTCATCCATGGACTTTAACTCGGATCTTATGGCTCCAAGCCATGACTCGAAATCAGCACTTCCCATTGCATCATGATAAGTAGTTGGCTCATCGCCATCCAGCATAAGGACGTATAGATGTAATCTTGCTGATCTTCATGGCTGTGGTGCATTTGTCGTCTTAGGCACAACGTCCAGCTCAACCTCCAAGGTTGCCGACTTGTCCCGAGTCGGTAAATCCTGAATTTCTTCGAGGTGCACCCTATTCTCACTGTCTTTCTAGCTTAGAAACTCTTCCTCTAGAAAGACATTGTTTCGAGCGACAAACACTTTGCCCTACTGATGTCTACGCACTTCTATTCTTGTAGACAGTTGTTGGGCCTCCAAGTGTAGAGATTTTCAGAACAGCAGCAAGTTTTCCCTTAAGTGGATTACCCAAGGTTTATCGAACTCAGGGATGAAGTGGTCAAAGGTATCCCTCTCAAGCAACCCTGCAATCAAGATACAAGAAGTCTCTTGTGTCCCCAACACACCAATACACTTGTAAGGTGTATAGGTGCACTAGTTCGGCGAAGAGATAGTGAAATACAAGTGGTATGGATAATTATAAGTGGTAACGGTGCCAGAAAATAGCTTTGATGGGAGGAAAAGACTAAAGGCAAAAAGATGGAAGCAAGCAAACATGTAACAGATCTAGTTGCAAATGGTATTTCAATGCTTAGAAACAAGGCCTAGGGATCATACTTTCGCTAGTGAACACTGTCATATAAATATCTTCCCTTCATGATACTACTCTGAACTACTCTCCGGTTGGACACTCTAATCCATGGTAGGGCTATAACAACACACCTCAAAGTCCACCTTCCCCATCTAGATAACCCCACACTATTACCTTGAGCGCTAGATGGTTCCAACAAACACCACAATTTCATAGAGACATCCAACTCCAAATATAACTCATAACAAGTATTTGTAATCTCTAGCCTAAGTGCCACCATGGTTTGCACACTGTCACTTTCACACACGTGGAGAGAGCAGAGATCTATTAAAGCACTTGAGTAGCAAAGTAGATCTACCTGATTATAAAGCTCATGATCACAATATGATCATGCATAGAGAGAGATGAACACATAGCTACCGGTAGAACCCTTAGCCTCGAGAAAGAACTACTCCCTCATCATCATGAGAATCAGTAACAGCGCTAGAGATGGTGGTGGAGATCGATGGAGATGGCTCCGGGGGCACTTCCCCGTCTCGGAAAGGTGCCGGAACAGAGACTTTCTGTCCCCCGAATCTCCCCTTCGGTGGCGGCGGCACTGCGGAACTTTTCGTTGCTGGAGGCTGGATTATTTAGGGATTCTGCATCGGAGGCTTCTTATAGGCGAAAGGGCGATGTCAGAGGGTGGACCAGGGGCCCACACCACCTGGTGGCACGGCCAGGGGGACCCGCGCGACCACATGGTGTGGCCAACCCCTGGCCCCTCTCCGTCTCGTCTTTTGGCTCCATGAGTCTTCTGGTAAAATATCGACTTTGGCTTTTGTCCGGTCCAATTCCGAGAATATTCATTTTTTGGCTTTTCTGGAACCAAAAACAGAAGGAAACAGGCAACTGGCACTGTGGCATCTTGCTAATAGGTTAGTTCTAGAAAATGTGTAAAAATACTCCAAAGTGTGGACAAAACATAAGAAAGTAGATATAAAACAAGCATGGAACATCAAAAATTATATATACGTTTGCAACGTATCAACATCCCCAAGCTTAACTCCTGCTCGTCCTCGAGTAGGTAAGTGATAAAAAGAAAGAATACTTTTTGAGGTGACATGCACCATCATAATCTTGATCAAAGTATCTGTAGAACATTGATAGCTGGGATCATAGTATTCTAACATAGCATGAAAGATATAGTTCTAACAATAAGACATAGCAACTATGTTGTAACATGAAAAGGTACAAACAAAAGATTCATGAATAACAATGCTTTGCAAGACGTTTTCACATAAAGAAAGCATAATGAGAATGGTATTCAGCTTGTCCCTCATAGTGTAGCAAAACATAAATGCATAGGACACCTTCAAAGTTCATAAGGGTGACTAGATACAAATAGTTTAAGAACAAGCAATATCAAAGTTATGAATCAATCAACAAGTTTTGGGACAATGCACATAGAACTAAGAATGACAACTATGCTCTCTTAATTGGTGCCTAAGGATAGAAGGTGGAGACTCAATATAAAAGTGGAAGAAAGGCCTTCATAGAAGGAAGCAGGGATTCAAGTCTCATAAAGTGCTTCCAAAAATTATGGTACTTATTAGCTTTCAGATCTCATTGCCCCTATCATAAGCATCTTGAAGTGATTAAGGTTAAATTGAACAAACTATGGAGTATATGCTTGACAAAGTATAAGTTGGCAATCGCATGTCCCTTGAATACGAGGGCCGCTCCTCATGCTACTCAAGTTTAGTTACTGGTAAGTTCTTGTCATAGTAAGTACATGTGTATCATAGAGAACCGCCAACAGGGTACCCCTTGCACATGCTACAGGAGCTATCCCATAATCAAAATGACAAGGCAAGCAGACAATGAGCATCTCAGCAATCTTCTTATTTACCATGGGAAAATGGTGTTTTTTTCTCTCTTTCCTCTTTTCTCATCTTTTTTTTATTTTTCTCAATCTCTATCTCTTTTTTTATAAGAAGAATGCTTCATAGATTGCTCACTATGGTGATGCTACAAGTTTCCACCATGATTAGGCATGGCTTAGGCTAGCGGCCCAGGCGTTTCTCTAACACACATACATAACTCCATGGACTTACAAGCTCCCCTTTCATTTCACACTGACGACATCCATTAACAAAAGAGCATGATATCAACTGGGTACAATGTACAAGTGCAATGTTGAAAGCGTTCCCCATGACAACATGGTTCTGCTAATCCCAATGTATAAGTGCAAGCATATACAACATAGATGACACAATGGTTCAAGTTTATTAGGGGCAAGAAAATTAAAGTGTGCCATCAAGTTCGTGAGAGCTTTAATCACTAATTTTTACATAACAAGTTTAATTCGGAAGGTAGATAAAAACATGAATATACTTGTAATAGCAAATGCTAATAGGTAGGTATGGTGGAATCTTTGGAATAACTTGGTTTTATTTGGAGTTGGATGCATGAGTGGAACTCATACTTGGTACATGTGGAGGCTAGCAAAAGACTGGGAGCGACCAACTAAGAGAGCAATAATGGCCATAATCATGCAAAGCGACAAAACATTGTTAATTAAAGCATAAAGTGATATTACAAGTCAAAAACTAAATGATATTAGAGTCTAAGGTGACTGGTTCATAGTCATAACATGGTGTGAGCATGTGCCAAGTCAACCCAAACAAAGCATCAAAGGAGAATACCACAATATTATGCTTTTGTATGCTAAAACAACGCATGATTCTTTCAAGGCACATTAAGCAATCTTAATTGTTTGGAACAAGTCATGCTACATCAATAATCACTAAGCATAAGGTCAAAGCAACATCTATCATGACATGATAATGTCTAAGCCACAGTCAAAACAAGCTCCCTTTTGTACCACTAAAGCATGAAGCTTTCTACTCTCTTCCAACACCAATCGACTTATTTGAAAGAAATCACAAAGATAATAATAAATAAAGATAAGTGAGCTTGTCTTGAAAATCCAAAAAGAAGAACTAAAAAGTTCTTATATGAAAGCACAAGAAAACTAAGGCTAAACATAGTGCTAGCAAAAGAGAACGCTCACAAAACAATAAGAATGAAAACTAGAGTGTTCTAAACAATGAAAGCAGAGTGTGTCTCTCTCCAAAAGAAGTGTTGAGATACAACCAAATTATTGAAGAAATCAAAGCAAAATAAAACTAAAAATAAAAACAAAGACGCTTCAACAACAACGCAACAGTGCATGAAACAATATAAATGAAGTGTCTATAAAGACCTGAGATTTTTATTGATGAAGAAGGGGATGCCTTGGGCATCCCCAAGCTTTGACGCTTGTACCTCTTGAATATTTCTTGGGATGACATGGGGTGGCGTCCCCAAGCTTGAGCTTTTGTCCATTCTTCATCTCATTACATCATTCTTTCCCTACACCTGAAAATATCCTTCATACAAAACTTCACACAATCTTCATTAGCAACATTAGTGCATTCAAAAGATAATAAACCTTTGGGGTTTAGTTTTAAAACAGAAAAAATTTCATTAAAAACACAAGATACTATAGCAATTCCCTCAAAAATCTCAATTCACCAAAGAGAACCCAAAAAGAAATCGATAAAGAGGCAAATGCAAATAAGGGCAGAAATCTGTCAAAACAGACCAGGATGTGAAAACCAATTTTTTCGAAGACCTTATGTTGCTCAAATCAAAAAGTGTTGAACTAAAGAAAGTTATCTAATAACCTGAGGGATGTATTCAGAAAATTACAGCTCAATCCGACATACAGAATGTTTTCACGAATTTTTACAGAGAAGCACAAAAATCTGTTTCGGGACAGCACTTCCCCAAATCTTACTTCCCTCTCATTAGAGGTTATTCTTGGCACAAAAATCAAATAAGAAAAATATAAGGAGAGGTTATTACAGAAGTAATAACTTCCAAGACTCAAGAAAACTATTGGGTTATCTCCCAAGAAGTACTTTTCTTTAACGCCTTTAAGCTAGGCATGATAGTTTGAGAAGATGCTCACATAAGAAATATGAATTGAAGTAAAAGAGAGCATCAAGAAGCAAATTCAAAGCACATTTAAGTCTAACCCAATTCCTATGGATAGGAATCTTGTAAATAAACAAGTCATGAAAGCACAAAGCAATAAGCATAGTAAAGCAAAACAAGTGCAACTTCAAAAATTTCAACATAAAGAGGGGAAACTTAATATTGTTAAGATACATAAAACCATGTTTCCCTCTGTCATAATAACTTTTAGTAGCATCATGAATAAAATTAACAATATAAACATCACATAAAACATTCTTATCATGATCCACATGCATAAAATAATTATTACTCTCCCTATAAGCATAGTCATTCTTATTAATCGTAGTTGGAGCAAATTCAACAAAATAGCTATCATTATTATTATCATCACCATAATCATCAAATATATGTGGCATATTGTAATCATAATTAATTTTCTCCTCAATAGTAGGTGGATTGAAAATATCATATTCATTATTGTAATCATCATATAATGGAGGTGTAGTATCATCATAAGCAATAGAATAATTATCTTCCAAAGTGTGTTCATTTGTAAACATATTATCATTGGAAGGAACATGGATAACACTAATAGTACAACAATTATTAATATCATCATTTTCAGAATTGGTACCAAAGAGATTTTCAATATCAAAAGAAGTGTGCTTTTCCCAATCGTGATCACTACTATAGGTAACAGGCATAGGAACATCATCGAGTTCAGACTCATCAAAAACTATAATAGGAGCAACATGCTTAGGGGAAAATACCGTTTCCTCTCTCCTTTTACTCCTCCTTTTCTTCTTTTTCTTATTCTCTTTTGGAGGGAGAGGCTTGAAAGGAAGCTTCTCCATATACCCTGGTTTGTTGTTAGAGAAAATAGAAGAAACTTTGGAGGATTCCTCCTTTTCATTAATAAGATCAAAACACATATTAGTCCTGTCATATTTTGGTAAAACCTCATCTTTTATAATATTTTGTATGTATGTATTTGTGTGGCAATTATCAACACAATAAAGATGACAACCATGCATGACACTATTCATATCAAAAGCACCCATATCTACCAAAGAGGATTTCATGATAACTCTTCACACACCAAAAATAATGTAAGTTCATCATGCTGATTAAGAGTTATCATGTCATCACAATACAAACTTGCAGTACTCATTGGATTAGAAGGGCTATTATTATGGCCTGAGTATTAAAAATTGAAATGACCCACTTCAAAGAAAAGTTCACAAATAAAAGGATAGAGGGCACAAACGTTTTTACCAAGATCATTTAGAGCCCTATGCCACATTCTAGTTTTTTCATTCCTATGGGTGATACAATATTATTCTTCAATTTGATTATTCTTAGAAGGTCTATGTATTCCACAAAAATTAACATGATTATAAGAAATAGTACTTTCAGAGGTTTGAGCATGTTTATTGCTATCATTAATAACAACTTCATTTTCCATGCAAGTGTCTTTAAAAGGCTCATGATACATGTCCCATTTTTCTTTAGGAGCATTAATATGAGAAGCAAAGGCTCTAAAACAATCAATAAGAATTTGAGGATCAAGACCATATTTAGCACTAAGCTCTTGAAAATTAGCAGTTCCGCGAAAGACTTAATGCAATCATACTCATAGTTTATACCTGGTTCTTTACCTTTGTCGTTATCCCAATCTTCGGTATTACTTTGAATTGTTTCAAGAAGATCCCACTTAGCTTTGATCTCCTTACTTGTGAAGGATCCCTCTAAACAGGTATCTAGATAGTCCTTGTAATGTCCTGAAAGCCTTGCATTATTAATAACAATATTACTAGGGATCTCATGAATGGGACATTTGAGCATTAGTGACTTCAATCTCCCCCATGCTGTTGGAGATATGCCCTAGAGGCAATAATAAATATAGTTATTATTATATCTTTGTGTTTATGATAAATGTTTACATTCATGCTATAATAGTATTAACAAGGAAACATTAATACTTGTGTGATTTGTAAACTTAATTTGAAGTCCCTAGTAAAGCCTCTGTATAATACTAGATTGTTGGTTAATAGATGATTGTGGTTTCCCTATCATGAACATTGAGATGTTATTAACAACAAGATCATATCGTTAGGAGAATGATATGGTGGACATACTCCTATAGATAAGCGTAGCATAAAGATCAAGTCATTTTAATAGTTCAATTGCTATATGCTTTCTGATACATAGTTATCTAATTCCTTCGACCATGAGATCATGCATATCACCTTTGCCGGATGGATGCTTTGATGACATCAAACACCACACCGTAACTGGGTGGCTATAAAGGTGTCATTGAGTGTTTAGAAAGTATTGGTTGAAACACATGGATCAAGAGTGGGATTTGTCCATCCATATGACGGATAGATATACTCTGGGCCCTCTCGGTGAAATGTCATCCAATTAGCTTGCAAGCATGTGACTGGCTCACAAGGGATCACATATCACGGGAACGAGAAAGGAGTACTTATCAGTAACGAGGTTGAACTAGGTATGCAGAGATACCGACGATCATAACCTCGGATAAGTAAACTATCGTGAGACAAAGGGAAATTGATATCGTATGTAAGTGGTTCATTCGATCGCAAAGTAATCGTAGAAATATGTGGGAGCCATATGAATTTCCAGATTCCTCTATTGGTTATTGGTCGGAGAAGTGTCTCGATCATGTCCGCATAATTCACGAACCGTAGGGAGACACACTTAAGGATTCAACGTTGTTTGAGTAGTTATGGAATGATGAGAAAGAGTCTGAATGTTGTTCGGAGTCTCGAATGGGATTCGGGATATCACGAGGAGATCCGGAATGGTACGGAGAATAAGATTCATATAAGGAAAGTCCCGTTTCGGAGTTGGGGAATGGTTCCGATGTTTTCATCGGGAACATTCTAGAAGGTTCCGGAATGTCCGGCACTCCGGGGGGAAGGGTACATGAATGTGTCACTGTAAGTTGGAATGATTGCATCATGTACTAGGTGTCTTTGCTGTCCAAAATAAAGGGTTTATTTAAATCCTAAATTGAAAAGTCAAACGGCAATTTTTGGAAAGAGGAGGAGAAGTGGAAACCGAGTTGGGGAGGGATTCCCTCTTCCCCAAGCCGGCGCCCCACCCAAGCCGAGTTGGGGAGGGACTCCACTCCCTCCCCTTGGCCGGCCAGCCCCTCCACCTATATAAGGAGGGGCAGGGCTCCCTCCTAGAAAAGAAGTACCTCTCCTCCAAAACCCTAGATTGGCGCCACCACCTCCTGCTGCTGCCGCCACCTCCCAGGGTTGCCCTAGCCGCCGACTTGGGGTGCCCCAAACCCTAGCCGCCGGCTCTAGCACCTCCTCCTTGGTGTATCTAAAACCTAGATCGCCGAGGAGCCCTCTCATACTCCACCATACTCGCTCCGGCTTAAGGCGAAGCCCTGCGAGATCTCCCCTCTACTTCCGGTACCACGCCGTTGTGCTGCCGGAATCGCGAGGAGAGTGCTACAACCTCTGCTGCCTGCTGGAACAAGGGAGAGGAAGGTCTTCGTCGAGTACCGAACGTGTGACCGACTGCGGGAGCGCTGCCAGAACGCGGCGCCGGAAGGATCGTCTACGCGATCTTGAGATCGGAAAGAGTACGACTACATCACCCACGAGAATCTGCTCTCGTTAAACACTTTGGAATCTTCGAGGGTGAGTTATTCCATCGACTCGTTGCTACAATCTAGTAGATAGATCTTGGCTTGTTTGTTTGTATGCGGTAGAAATTTTTTGTTTTCCATGCTACGAAACCCTACAGTGGTATCAGAGCCGTGTCTATATGTAGATCTGTTGCACGAGTAGAACACAATGGTCATTGTGGGCATTGATGCTTTTATTGTCGATTGCTTCTTGTGTACTTTGCATCTTGCGGGATGTTGGGATGAAGCGGCCCGGGCTAACCTTACATGACATCGTTCATGAGACTTGCTCCACGCTTGACATGCAACTCGTATTGCATAAGTGGCTTTGCGGGTGCCTGTTTCTCCCAGCATAGTGGAGATCCAATTTACAACGGGTGATTAACAATACTAGTATCAATGTTGTGGTTCTTGTTCGTAAGTTAGAACGACACTTATTGAAAGCCCCAAACCACGTAAAATATGCAAAGAAAGTAGAGGCGTCTAACTTTGTTTTGCAGGGGTGTGCAGTGATGTGATATGACCATGATTGTGATTATATTTGATGTATGCAATGTTCCTTATTGTAAGTTGGCAACCGGCAGGAGCCATATGGTTGTCTTTAATTTATGTTAAGACCCGCGTGTCTATTCAATGTAGTTGTAATAGTTGAAGCCGGTGGACGACAACCATGAAGAAGCGTCATTGACCTTGATGCTATACCGGTGATGATGGAGATCATGTTCGTGCTTGAAGATGGAGATCGGAAGCACAAAGAAGAAAGGCCATATCATATCACATATTATGAATTGCATGTGATGTTAATCCTTTATGCATCTTGTATTGCTTAGTAGACGACGGTAGCATTATAAGATGATCCCTCATGCACATAAATTTCAAGTTCTAAAGTGTTCACCCTTAGTATGCACCATTGCTAAAGCTTGTTGTTTCGAAGCACCACGTGATGATCGGGTGTGTTAGATTCCGCGAGTGAATACAACATAAGCAAGCCAGATTTGCTTATGCGGTAGCTAAGGTTTGATCTTGACGAGCCTAGCATGTACAGACATGGTCTCAGGAACACGAATCACCGAAAGGTAAAACATGAATCATATAGTAGATATGATGAACATGTCGATTGTTCGCCATTGAAACTATATCAACTCTCGTGATGATCGGTTTTGATATAGTGGATTTGGTTCGTGTGATCACTAAAACAATGTGAGGGATGTTGTTTTGAGTGGGAGTTCACCTAGATTAAACTTTATTATTAATTTGAACTCAATTTGTCATAAACTTAGTCTAAACTATTGCAAATATGTTGTAGATCAATGGCAGCCCCTACCATCAATTTTAATGCGTTCCTAGAGAAAGAAAAGTTGAAAAACAATGGAAGCAACTTCGCGGATTGGTTCCGCAATTTGAGGATTGTCCTCACAGCTGGTAATTTGACCTATGTGCTGGATGCACCGCTGGGTGACCCACCTGCAGCTGATGCTACCGATGAAGTAAAGAATGTTTACCTTGCTCGGAAGAATCAGTACTCCATAGTTCAGTGTGCTATCTTGTATGGTTTAGAATCGGAGCTTCAGAAAAGGTTTGAGAATTCAGACCCACATGATATTATCCGTGATCTCAAATTGATCTTTGGGACTCACGCGGCGATTGAGAGTTATGAGGCTTCTGAAAAGTTCTTTAACTGCAAGATGGAAGAGGGCAGCTCCATCAGTGAGCATGTGCTTAAGATGTCTGGGCACGCAAACAAACTTCAAAGCTTGGGTATAGTGATTCCTAATGCTTTGGGGATTTACCGTGTCCTCCAATCACTACCACCAAGTTACAAGAACTTTGTGATGAACTACAACATGCAGAACATGAACAAGCAGTTGCCAGAACTGTTTGCTATGTTAAAGTCTGCAGAAGTGGAGATCAAGAAAGAGCACCAAGTGTTGTTGATCAATAAGACCACCAAATTCAAGAAAGGCAAGTCCAAGCAGAAGGGACACTTCAAGAAGGGTGGCAAGAAAGTTGCCACACCGACGAAGAAGACCAAGGCTGGACCCAAGCCTGATACTGAGTGCTTTTACTGCAAAGGAGAAGGTCACTGGAAGCGGAATTGCCCAAAGTACTTGGCAGATTTGAAGAACGGCAACATCAAGAAGAAAGGTATATCTGATATACATGTTATTGATGTGTATCTCACTAGTATTCGTAGTAGTGCCTGGGTATTTGATACTGGTTCGGTTGCTCATATTTGTAACTCGAAACAGGAGCTGCAGAATAAACGGAAGCTAGTGAAGAACGAGGTGACGATGCGCGTGGGAAACGGATCAAAGGTTGATGTGATCACGGTCGGCACGCTACCCCTTCATCTACCATCGGGATTAGTTTTATACTTAAATAATTGTTATTTGGTGCCTGCGTTGAGCATGAACATTATATCGGGATCTTGTTTATTGCGAGACGGTTACTTGTTTAAATCCGAGAATAATGGTTGTTCGATTTATATGAGTAATATGTTTTATGCACATGCACCTTTGATAGATGGTCTATTCTTGTTGAATCTCGATGGTGGAAATACACATATTAATAACATTGAAGCTAAACGTTTGAAATCAAGCGATAACTCGACCTATATGTGGCACTGTCGTCTTGGTCACATTGGAGTGAAGCGTATGAAGAAACTCCATTCCGATGGACTTCTTGAATCACTTGATTTTGAATCACTTGAAAGATGCGAAGCATGTCTGATGGGTAAAATGACTAAGACTCCATTTTCTGGTATGATGGAGCGAGCTACGGACTTATTGGAAATCATACATACCGATGTGTGTGGTCCAATGAGTGTAGCATCGCGCGGTGGTTATCGTTATGTTCTTACCTTCACGGATGACTTGAGTAGATATGGGTATATCTATTTCATGAAACATAAGTCCGAAACTTTCGAGAAGTTTAAGGAGTTTCAAAGTGAGGTAGAGAATCAAGGTAACAAGAAGATTAAATTTCTACGTTCTGATCGTGGAGGTGAATATCTAAGTTACGAGTTTGGCGAGCATTTGAAGAAATGCGGAATACTTTCACAATTGACACCACCGGGAACACCACAGCGTAATGGTGTGTCTGAACGTCGTAATCGAACTCTCTTAGATATGGTTCGTTCTATGATGTCACTTACAGATTTGCCGCTATCATTTTGGGGTTATGCATTAGAAACAGCCGCATTCACTTTAAATAGGGCACCGTCTAAATCCGTTAAAACGACACCGTATGAATTATGGTTTGGGAAGAAACCTAAATTGTCGTTCCTTAAAGTTTGGGGATGCGAAGCCTATGTAAAGAAGTTACAGCCGGACAAGCTTGAACCCAAAGCGGAAAAATGCGTCTTCATAGGATACCCGAAGGAAACTATTGGGTATACTTTCTATCATAGATCCGAAGGCAAAATCTTCGTTGCCAAGAATGGATCCTTTCTAGAGAAGGAATTTCTCTCGAAAGAATTGACTGGAAGGAAAGTAGAACTCGACGAGGTTGTCGAACCTTCTCTCAAAATTGCGAGTAGCGCAGCGCCGGAAGAAGTTCCTGTGGTGCCTGCACCAATTAGAGAGGAAGCTAATGATGATGATCATGAAACTTCGGTCGAAGTTGCTACAGAGCCTCGCAGGTCAACGAGAAATCGTACCACTCCAGATTGGTATGATCCCGTTATGAGTGTCATGTTGGTGGACAACACCGATGACCCTGAGACATATGAGGAAGCGATGATGAGCCCAGATTCCAATAAATGGCAGGAATCCATCAAATCCGAGATTGGATCCATGTACGAAAACCAAGTATGGACTTTGGTGGACTTACCGGATGGCCAGAAGGCTGTCGAGAACAAATGGATCTTCAAGAAGAAAACAGATGCTGATGGTAATGTAACTGTCTATAAAGCTCGACTTGTCGCAAAAGGGTTTCGACAAATTCAAGGAGTTGACTATGATGAGTCTTTCTCACCAGTAGCGAAGCTAAAGTCTGTAAGGATTATGTTAGCAATCGCTGCATATTACGATTATGAGATATGGCAGATGGATGTCAAAACAACATTCCTCAATGGTGACATTGATGAAGAGTTGTATATGATGCAACCCAAAAGGTTTTGTCGATCCTAAAGATGCTAACAAGGTATGCAAACTTCAACGGTCCATCTATGGATTGAAGCAAGCATCCCGAAGTTGGAATCAACATTTTGATAAGGTAATCAAAAGTTTTGGTTTTATACAAACTTATGGAGAAGCTTGTATTTACAAGAAAGTGAGTGGGAGCTCTGTAGCATTCTTAATACTATATGTGGATGACATATTGTTGATTGGGAATGATGTAGACCTTCTTAATAGTGTCAAAGAATATTTGAATAATAGTTTTTCAATGAAGGATCTTGGCGAAGCAGCTTACATATTAGGCATAAAGATTTATAGAGATAGATCAAAACGCCAAATATCATTGTCACAAAGTACATATTTGGACAAAGTTCTAAAGAGGTTTGGAATGGAAGATAGCAAGAAAGGGTTCTTGCCCATGTTGCCCAATACGACCTTGAGTAAAACTCAAAGTCCGACATCGGCAGAAGATAGAGAAAGGATGAGTAAGACTCCCTATGCCTCAGCCATAGGATCTCTAATGTATGCCATGCTATGTACTAGACCCGACATTGCATATGCTGTTAGTTTGACTAGCAGATATCAAAGTGATCCAGGAGTGGATCATTGGACAACGGTCAAAAACATCCTTAAGTACTTGAGAAGAACTAAGGATATGGTTCTTTCTTATGGAGGTGATGAATAGCTCGTTGTTAATGGTTACACCGACGCTAGTTGGAACACCGATCCGGATGATTCTAAATCACAATCTGGATACGTATTTATTTTGAATGGTGCAGCAGTTAGCTGGAGGAGTGCAAAGCAAAGCGTTGTGGCGAGATCTTCAATTGAATCGGAATACATGGCTGCTTCGGAGGCTTCACAAGAAGCGATATGGATGAAAGAGTTCATTACAGTGCTGGGTGTGGTTCCTAGTGCGGTGGACCCAATGTCTATCTACTGTGATAACATGGGCGCCATAGCCAATGCGCAAGAACCAAGGTCACACAAGAAGCTGAAGCACACCAAGCTACGTTTTCACGCTATTCGAGAACATATCCAAGATGGGGATATAAAGATTTGCAAAGTACACACAGATCTGAATGTGGCGGATCCGTTGACTAAACCTCTCCCGAGGGCAAAACATGACCAGCACCAAACTGCCATGGGTGTTCGGTATATTACCATGTAATCTAGATTAGATGACTCTAGTGCAAGTGGGAGACTATTGGAGATATGCCCTAGAGGCAATAATAAATATAGTTATTATTATATCTTTGTGTTTATGATAAATGTTTACATTCATGCTATAATAGTATTAACAAGGAAACATTAATACTTGTGTGATTTGTAAACTTAATTTGAAGTCCCTAGTAAAGCCTCTGTATAATACTAGATTGTTGGTTAATAGATGATTGTGGTTTCCCTATCATGAACATGAGATGTTATTAACAACAAGATCATATCGTTAGGAGAATGATATGGTGGACATACTCCTATAGATAAGCGTAGCATAAAGATCAAGTCATTTTAATAGTTCAATTGCTATATGCTTTCTGATACATAGTTATCTAATTCCTTCGACCATGAGATCATGCATATCACCTTTGCCGGATGGATGCTTTGATGACATCCAACACCACACCGTAACTGGGTGGCTATAAAGGTGTCATTGAGTGTTCAGAAAGTATTGGTTGAAACACATGGATCAAGAGTGGGATTTGTCCATCCATATGACGGATAGATATACTCTGGGCCCTCTCGGTGAAATGTCATCCAATTAGCTTGCAAGCATGTGACTGGCTCACAAGGGATCACATATCACGGGAACGAGAAAGGAGTACTTATCAGTAACGAGGTTGAACTAGGTATGCAGAGATACCGACGATCATAACCTCGGATAAGTAAACTATCGTGAGACAAAGGGAAATTGATATCGTATGTAAGTGGTTCATTCGATCGCAAAGTAATCGTAGAAATATGTGGGAGCCATATGAATTTCCAGATTCCTCTATTGGTTATTGGTCGGAGAAGTGTCTCGATCATGTCCGCATAATTCACGAACCGTAGGGAGACACACTTAAGGATTCAACGTTGTTTGAGTAGTTATGGAATGATGAGAAAGAGTCTGAATGTTGTTCGGAGTCTCGAATGGGATTCGGGATATCAAGAGGAGATCCGGAATGGTACGGAGAATAAGATTCATATAAGGAAAGTCCCGTTTCGGAGTTGGGGAATGGTTCCGATGTTTTCATCGGGAACATTCTAGAAGGTTCCGGAATGTCCGGCACTCCGGGGGGGAAGGGTACATGAATGTGTCACTGTAAGTTGGAATGATTGCATCATGTACTAGGTGTCTTTGCTGTCCAAAATAAAGGGTTTATTTAAATCCTAAATTGAAAAGTCAAACGGCAATTTTTGGAAAGAGGAGGAGAAGTGGAAACCGAGTTGGGGAGGGATTCCCTCTTCCCCAAGCCGGCGCCCCACCCAAGCCGAGTTGGGGAGGGACTCCACTCCCTCCCCTTGGCCGGCCAGCCCCTCCACCTATATAAGGAGGGGCAGGGCTCCCTCCTAGAAAAGAAGTACCTCTCCTCCAAAACCCTAGATTGGCGCCACCACCTCCTGCTGCTGCCGCCACCTCCCAGGGTTGCCCTAGCCGCCGACTTGGGGTGCCCCAAACCCTAGCCGCCGGCTCTAGCACCTCCTCCTTGGTGTATCTAAAACCTAGATCGCCGAGGAGCCCTCTCATACTCCACCATACTCGCTCCGGCTTAAGGCGAAGCCCTGCGAGATCTCCCCTCTACTTCCGGTACCACGCCGTTGTGCTGCCGGAATCGCGAGGAGAGTGCTACAACCTCCGCTGCCTGCTGGAACAAGGGAGAGGAAGGTCTTCGTCGAGTACCGAACGTGTGACCGACTGCGGGAGCGCTGCCGGAACGCGGCGCCGGAAGGATCGTCTACGCGATCTTGAGATCGGAAAGAGTATGACTACATCACCCACGAGAATCTGCTCTCGTTAAACACTTTGGAATCTTCGAGGGTGAGTTATTCCATCGACTCGTTGCTACAATCTAGTAGATAGATCTTGGCTTGTTTGTTTGTATGCGGTAGAAATTTTTTGTTTTCCATGCTACGAAACCCTACACATGCTTGGGCAATACTTTCTCCATCACGTGGATGAAAATTCTAAATGTAATTCCTATCTTTATGAATTTCATGAGGAGGATAAAATTTAGAGTAAAAGAGAGATTCAAGTTCCTTCCACTCCAAATGATGAGGATCATCTAGCAGCTCATACCACTCCCATGCTTTGCCCTTAAGTGAAAAAGGGAATAGCTTCCTCTTAACTTGGTTCATTGAATTACCTGCACACTTGAACAATTCGCATAATTCGTGTATAAAGAGTAAATGATCACCAGGATGGACAGTTCCATCTCTAAAATAACAGTTATTCATAACACATTCAATAATTTTTATAGGTATTTTAAAAGGGATGCTTTCAGTATGTGGATTTAAAATATCACAAGTATCATTGGAATTACCACATATGGGAGATAAAGTATCATTAGAGAAATTTTCTTCTTTAAAGCTGGGGAACTAAAAAGATCATTTTCATAAAAACTAACTTCCCCAAGTTTAGACGTTTCCATAGCATTAGTAACAAAGGTGTTCAAAAGATTCATACTAATAACATTCCTATTAGCATGCACAGAAAGTTCCATTGGTTTTTAATTTTCTTTTCAGACAATTCATATTCTACATTAGGAAAAATACTAAAAAGCTCTCTAATTTTGTTGTTGTTTTCCATTAAGCCTAACTAGTGAAAATAAAATCAAGAAACAAAAAGATATAATTGCAGAATCTAAAGGAAATAACTTCGAGCACTCACACACCAGCAACAGTACTAGAAGATAGCTTAGTAGCCAGAAGATGTGAGTACCTTTTACCTTACCTCCCCGGCAACAGCGCTAGAAAATATCTTGATGTCTATGCACTTCTATTCTTGTAGACAGTTGTTGGGCCTCCAAGTGCAGAGGTTTGTAGAACAGAGCAAGTTTTCCCTTAAGTGGATTACCCAAGGTTTAGCGAACTTAGGGAGGAAATGGTCAAAGGTATCCCTCTCAAGCAACCCTGCAATCAAGATACAAGAAGTCTCTTATGTCCCCAACACACCCAATACATTTGTCAGGTGTATAGGTGCACTAGTTTGGCGAAGAGATAGTGAAATACAAGTGGTATGGATAATTATAAGTGGTAACGGTGCCAGCAAATAGCTTTGATGGGAGGAAAAGACTAAAGGCAAAAATATGGAAGTAAGCAAACATGTAACAGATCTAGTTGCAAATGGTGTTTCAATGCTTAGAAACAAGGCCTAGGGATCATACTTTCGCTAGTGAACACTCTCATATAAATATCTTCCCTTCATGATACTACTCTAAACTACTCTCCGATTGGACACTCTAATCCATAGTAGGGCTATAACAGCACACCTCAAAGTCCGCCTTCCCCATCTAGATAACCCCACACTGTCACCTTGAGCGCTAGATGGTTCCAACAAACACCAATATTTCATAGAGACATCCAACTCCAAATATAACTCATAACAAGTATTTGTAATCTCTAGACTAAGTGCCACCATGGTGTGCATGCTATCACTTTCACACACGTGGGGAGAGCAGAGATATATTAAAGCACTTGAGTAGCAAAGTAGATCTACTTGATTAGAAAGCTCATGATCACAATATGATCATGCATTTAGAGAGAGATAAACACATAGCTACCGGTAGAACCCTTAGCCTCGAGGAAGAACTACTCCGTCATCATCATGGGAATCAGCAACGATGATGGAGATGGCTCCGAGGGAACTTCCCTGTCCCGGCAGGGTGCCGGAACAGAGACTTTCTATCCCCTGAATCTCCCCTTCGGTGGTGGCGGCGCTGCGGAACTTTTCATTGCTGGAGGCTGGATTATTTAGGGTTTCTGCATCAGAGGCTTCTTATAGGAGAAAGGGCGATGTCAGAGGGTGGACCAGGGGCCCACACCACCTGGTGGCGCGACCAAGGGGACCCGCGCCACTACATGGTGTGGCCAGCCCCTGGCCCCTCTCCGTTTAATCTTCTGGCTCCGTGAGTCTTCCGGTAAAATATCGAATTTGGCTCTTGTCCGATCCAATTCCGAGAATATTCATTTTCTGGCTTTTCTGGAACCAAAAACAGAAGAAAATAGGCAAATGGCACTGTGGCATCTTGTTAATAGGTTAGTTCTAGAAAATGTGTAAAAATACTCCAAAGTGTGGACAAAACATAAGAAAGTAGATATAAAACAAGCATGGAACATCAAAAATTATTAATATGTTTGCAATGTATCACCTACTCTTGATTGTAGAAATAGTAACCCAAAGTTTCCTGAGAGTAGCCTATGGAAGCTTGTTGGGGATATACTTTCCGGGTATCCTCACAGTTCCTCACTGACCAGGTTGGCCCACTTCGGGTTAGATCTTTGCTTCACGGGCGGTCCCGTCAAGGAGAAGAGACGGAGTCCAATCTGGCTACGGGAAGGCCCAAAAGACTTACCGACTTAGTCCCATAGTGTTACTTGTAGTTCAAGATGTACTCTGTAACTGACTCTTAGTCGTAGCCAGATAGATCTCTCCTGTAAACCCTAGGCCGTATATCTATATAAGCCTTCCTAGGGAGAGCCTTTAGGGCACACCACAATTGTCTACAATCTCAACTCGCACAGGCGAAACCCTTGTAACCCATATCCGGCTCTGTCGTATTACTAGATTGCTAGCAGGAGTAGGATCCGTCCAAAGCCGGTGGATTCGAACTTGGGTAAACTTGTGTGCTCACCGTCCCGGAACACCATACGTCTCACCCCCTCTCTTCCGCACGCCTCGAGGACCCCCTCATGGCGTACTTGTTATCAATCCGACGATAGTTGGCGCCCACCATGGGGCAAGTGAGCTTCGGATCTGCGTTCCGAGCGGAATCTGCAAGAATCGGAATCGGCGAGACTATCGCCGTTGGTCGCATCCTCTACGCCAGCGACGTCCCTCTCATCGTTCTCGATGAGACTTGGATTCCGGCTAAGGAGGCTGTGACCGCCTACACAATCATGTCTTTCGGCGAGATCGATGTTTACATCAGTTTCGCTAAACCTGCCCCACCCACCCCAGCGGTGATGATAGAGGCGGAAGAATCTTCTGGGTCTCCTTTGTTTGTGGAGGTGGCAGAGTTCTGGATTTTAGAAAACCCTAATCCCACCCAACCCGCACCAGTTGCGGAGATAGTGGAGAAATCCGAGCCTGAGGAAGACCTAGCGGTCAAAGTCGAATCTGGAGTGGATCTCCTTGGAGGAGCCGGATCCCAGATCGACCCACCCGTGGAAGTCAAAATCTAGGAGGAGCATATCAACGACACTGATTTCGGCTCTGATGACACCAGGACAGACAGGCCTTTCGTAAGGTACACACTGCGACGTATGATAATGCAAGATGCAAGCGCAAATGCAATTCTCGAGACCATCAAAAGTTTCGACAAAGGTGATCGTGAAAGCCGAAGGTACCTCAGGAAACACGCATCGCACTTCGTGGGATATGTGGGATCCGGATCCGGCTCGGCCGATGCTGGAGAAAACACCGACTCTGTGCTGGAGGCAATTGGAACAAACGCCGATGTACCCGCATCCTCGGATGAATCGATGACGTCAGCGGACTTCCGAAAGTTCTCCGCAGAATATTAAGAGGAGTATAACTCCAAAGCTATAGAAGAAGGAGAAGCCATGGATGAAGGATCCGGGGAACACTCTCCCAAAGCGCAGGATGACATGGAAGTCAGAGATAATCCCAAAGTCCAGATGTACGAAAGTACCGATTAGAGCTTGACTCCGGGAAACGTACCCAAAGCCATCTTTGCTACCGGCGCTGCCAAGAAGGCAAATAAGAAGAACAAGAAGAACAAGACACCGACAAAAGACCCTCTGACAGAGGAGGTGATTGCTGAGGAATATGAGGAAGACTCGGATGGAGCACTTATCCCAGAAGAGCCAAAAAAAGAAGAATTGGTGGATGGACACGTGATCACTGAAGGTGCGCGTAAACTCATCGATGCTGCATTAACCACATCTATCCCTACAGCTGCAGAACTTACTACTGAAGAACTGGACGAAAGGGACCAAGCCCTAGAAGCGCGTCGTCAACAACTCCTAGATGAAGCTAAAAACATCGAGGGGGAAAAGAAACGCATGGCAACTAAGGATTACATGTCTCGGTTGCATTAGAAGACCCGGAAATGTTACACAGGTGACGGTAAATTTCCAGAAGTGAACATGGTCCTCTTTGAAGGAGATCCAGGGATGCCTCGGCTCGACAACAAAGGAGATCTGGTGTACCCAACACCGGTATAGAACACTGTCACATCTCGAGATATTCTGTCAAATAACCTAGGCCCAAAACAGGTTCGATTGGGCATCAAGCTACTCACCAAGGGTCTGGAGCAACAGATGGCTGCGAAATCCGAAAGTGGAAAACTGGTCTCGAAATCCAACCAATGTCACACGGACTTAGCCTGGAATGATATAAGACCCCAGCGTGTTCCGGAACAACGTCACCATTCCGACCGACGGGAAGATAACTACTCCAGAACCGGATCATCAGGACATCATCACAGAACCGCATGTGACTGGAGCAACGTCGTTCCAGTGGCCGAGCAAGATGCCATTTCTGCACTGTATCCGAGGAACCCTCCCCGACAAGAGTCGAACAATCGAAGGGGAGAAGATAAAGAGAAATGTTGTGAGGAGGATCGTCAAAAAATGCCACCTCCTAGACACGCAAGCCGTCCAGATGAGCCTCACCATGGTGGGAACGACGGACGAAGGAACGACGGAAACCATGTCGGGACAAGTCGGCAGGGGGCTTGTCGTAGTGAATACCCTCCCCGGAACCGGAATAATGACGCTCCGGACGGAGGCCGGCGATCAGCCGGAAACAATCCAGCTGCCCCACCCTCTCCACCAAGTAGTCATCACAACGGATCTCAAGGGGGACAAGGAGGACGACGTGGCGGAGGAGGTGGTGGCAGAAGCCGAAGTCCGGCTCCAAGGCAACGAGCCACAGCCGACATTCGGGACGATCTCTATCCCCGAACGACACAAGGCACAGAATCAATTCCAACATAGAGGCGTGGCGCTATGAAAACGATGACATCTACGTGGGCCCAAAGTGCTTCGGACCATGCATTAGAGCTACAAGCTTCCCGGAAGGATTTGCTATCTCAAGACATATCCAAGCCTACGACGGCATTGCTCGGCCAGATACCTAGGTACAGGATTTTTTCCAAGCTTGCTGCATCGCCAAAGGCGGAAACAGCCTGGTCGCAACCCGATATCTCCCACTCATGTTGCAGAAGACGGCACGATCGTGGCTTAATGAACTTCCGGAGAATACCATCCACAACTGGTATGACATGCAAAGTGCGTTCTTTTGGAATTTCGAAGGCACATATCAGAGGCCCTTTACGGTCGGAGACCTGCAGTGTTGCACCCAAAATGCCGGAGAAACTTGCCAGGATTACCTCGGATGATGGATCGACACCAAGAACTCCTGTGTAGGGGTAAACGATCAAACTGCGATTGAAGCTTTCATCGCAGGTCTCCCAATTGGTCTACTACGCCATCGCTTGAAGTGTGACAAAGTCACTGATTTGGGAGAAATGATAGAAATAGCGAGCAAGTATGCAGATGCTGACGATGATGCAGAGGGATTACTCAATGCCCTAGCTGTGCCACAGTTGGCAAAACAACCAAAGCAACAAGCTCAGAAGCGCAAAAATACCTCGGAAGAAAAACCCAACGCGGAAATGGCAGTGGTCACTGCTACTTTCGGGTCTGGAGGACGAGGAGGACGCGGCGGAGGCTGCGAGTGTGGGCGTGGAACTTCAAGAGTCCAAGATAGAGGAGATCAACAACCAGGCAAAACCTACTCGTGGGCCGACATTGCCAATAACCCATGTCTGCATCACCTAGACGCCAATGGGGGCTCGTCCCACACCAACGCCGAATGTCGTTTCAATGACGACATCAAAAGAGATGACACTGCAGGCTACAAAGCTAAGCGGAAGAAGGGAAAGAAGAATCCCGAAAAAGAAAAGGAGACCAAGGAAGATTCCAACATGGAGGAAGCTGATGCTTCAAATCCCAAGCCGGAAGGGAAGAAAAATTTTCCGACCAAGAAAGACACTTATGTCACCTTCCTCGGATCTCAACCAGCAAAGGTCAAGAAAGCAGTTCTACATGAGCTCAACGCAACAGTTTCGGCTATCCCCCAATTCTTGGACTGGTCCTAAGTGGCAATCACATTTGACCGCACTGATCATCCGCCTAAGTTGCACAGGCAAGGAAAATACGCCTTAATCGTCAATCCACTTATTGACAATTATGGTTTATCCAAGACCCTCATGGACAGCGGCAGTAGTATCAATATTCTCTATGTTGAAATGCTACGCCGGATGAAGATCTCGGAGACCCAGCTGAACCATAGCTTTGTGATCTTTCACGGAGTTGTCCCAGAAAGACAAGCCAATTCCCTAGGAGAGATCACTTTGGATGTTACCTTTGGAACTCCAAAGAATTATCGGACGAAGGCACTTTCCTTCGAAGTGGTCGTCCCGTTCAAGAGCGCATACCACGCTATATTTGGACGTCCGGCTTACTTGGCTTTCATGGCTCGTCCGTGTTACATTTACAATATGATGAAAATTCTAGGTCCCAACAGCGTGATCACGATCAGGGGAGACCCGAAGAAAGCGCGAGAGTGCGAGGATGGAAATGCCGCCTTTGCCGAAGCCGTGCTGCATGCCCAGGAGTACCAGGAGATCAAGAAGAGCATAGATCCGTCCGAGATGCCCGCAACAAAGAAGTAGGTCACAAAGCCAAATCCGGAGTTCAAGGCATCAGAAGAGACGAAGAAGATGCCGTTGAAGGATGATGAACCCTCCAAGGTGACCCAGATAGGCGTAGGCCTAGGTAGCGCATAGGAAAGCGCGCTCGTCAAGTTCCTCCAAGCAAATCAAGATATCTGCGCATGGCAGCCATCTGCCATGACCGGGGTACCTAGGGAACTTTCCAAGCACTCTTTAAATGTAAACCCGAACGCTAAACCCGTCAAACAGTCCTTATGACGTTTCAACAATGAAAAGCGTAAGGCAATAGTTAAGGATCTAGCACGGCTCGAGTTAGCCGAATTCATAGAAGAGGTCATCCACACTAAGTGGTCGGCCAATCCTGTAATGGTCCCTAAAAAGGACACCACTGATTTAAGGATGTGTGTTGATTATACTGCCTTGAAGAAGGCTTGTCCAAAAGATCCGTTCGCTCTGCCTAGAATTGATCAAGTTATCGATTCTACGGCAGGCTCGGAACTCCTCTGTTTTCTCGACGCATATTCCGGTTATCACCATATCCGGATGAAGGAGTCTGACAAAGTCAAAACTTCATTCATAACCCCTTCAGAACCTTCTGTTTTGTTACAATGCCCTTTGGGTTGAAGAACACAGGAGCTACGTACCAGCACACGATGTAGCATTGCCTCCATGATCAACTCGGACGCAATGTACATGCCTACATGGATGATATTGTGGTGATGTCCAAAAAGAAGGAAACGCTGATTTCGGACTTGGAGGAAACATTCGCCAATCTACGAAAATACAACATCATGCTTAACCCGAAGAAATGTTTCTTCGGAATACCAGCCGGAAAATTGTTAGGTTTCATCGTGTCTCAAAGAGGCATAGAGGTGAACCGGGACAAAATCAAGGCTATACTCAATATTTCCAGGCCAACTCGCCTGAAGGATGTACAAGACTAACTGGTTGCATTGCTGCAGTGAGTCGGTTTGTAAGCCGACTTGGAGAAAGAGCCGCACCATTATATAAACTCCTGAAAAAGACCAAGGATTTTGTTTGGACCGACGAAGCTGAAGCTGCACTACAAGACCGGAAGAAAGTGCTCTCATCTGCTCCTATCCTTGCTGCACCGGAACCACAGGAACCGATGTTGCTCTATCTTGCTGCGACAAACAAGGTCGATAGTATCGTCATGGTGGTGGAGAGACCAGAGGAAAATCAGTAACACCTGGTGCAGCGTCCGACTTATTTTGTCAGCGAGGTCCTGACAGAATCAAAATAGCGATATCCGCACTATCAAAAGTTGGCTTACGGTGTTTTTCTAGCATCTCGTAAGTTACGACATTATTTTCAGGAGCATCCAATTACCATGGTGAGCATAGCTCCCATGAGAGATATAATCAATAACAGTGACGCCATAGGACGTGTCGCCAAATGGGGCATAGAGCTTTCAGCTTTTGATATTGAGTATAAACCTCGGACAACAATCAAATCCCAGATCCTTGCTGACTTTGTCGCTGATTGGACGGAGACGAAGGAGAACATGATCCTCCCTGAGTCGGAATATTAGACCCTCTATTTTGATGGGTCTAAGGCTCGAGCGGGCTCGGGGGCTGGCGTGGTGCTCAAATCACCCCAAGGAGATAAACTTCTATACATGTTGCAGATCCACTTCATAGCGACAAATAATATTGCCGAGTATGAAGCACTGCTGCATGGAATCCGGATTGCTAAGGATATTGGCATCCGACGTTTGATGTGTTACGGAGATGCGGATCTTGTTGCTCAACAAGTGTCGGATATTTGTAATGCAAATAAACACATGGCAGCGTATAAAGCCGTCGTGGATGATTTATCCAAATCGTTCGAAGGGTTTGAAGTTCAACACATCCCTTGAGCAGAAAATGAGGAAGCAGATGCACTATCTTGGATAGGTTCTGCAAGGAAAGAGGTCCCGGATGGCGCTTTTTTAGAGCACCTCAAAGTTCCCTCAATAAAGGGAGTAGATGAGGAATATCTGACCAAATCCGAGTCACCTTTGATAGCAGTTCTAGCTGTAATTCCCAGCTGGACTCAAGCCTACCTAGATTATTTGGTAGATGTCAAATTACCCGAAGATGAGGTTCTGAGCCGGCAGATTATCCGACGAGCGAAAGCCTACACTGTAGTTAAAGGTGAGCTCTATAAGCGGAGTGTCTCTAGGGTTTTTCAGTGCTGCATGTCTCCGGAAGAAGGAGTGGAAATCTGAAGAGAAATCCACGAAGGCGAGTGTGGTCACCACGCTGCAGCCAAATCTTTAGTGGCAAAAGCTTTTAGACACGGATTTTTCTGGCTTACAGCTCAGGCAGATGCCGAACGATTAGTCAAGACTTGTAAAGGCTGCCAAAAGTACGCCAAACAAGCTCATGTTCCGGCTGATCAGCTGCGAACAATACCTATAACATGGCCTTTTGCGGTCTGGGGGCTTGATATGGTAGGACCATTTAAACGAGCTCCAAGTGGATTTACTCATCTCTTAGTGATGGTGGATAAATTCACCAAATGGATTGAGGCTAAACCTGTCACTAGTTGTGATGGAGCAACAGCCAAAAGATTTGTCGAGGATGTTATAATCCGGTATGGTTATCCGCATAGCATTATCACGGACAACGGGAGTAACTTTTCTATGGGAGAATTGGCTGAATTCTACAATGAGCAAAATATCCGGCTTGACATTGCGTCAGCCGCACATCCACAGGCTAACGGACAAGTCGAAAGAGAAAATGGTTTAATCCTACAAGGCCTAAAACCTAGACTCGAAGCACCACTACGACGTGCTGCGGGGGCTTGGGCAGAGGAATTACCCTCTGTAGTATGGAGTTTACGAACGACTCCGAACAGGTCAACCGGATAGACACCTTTCTTCTTGGTCTATGGTGCAGAAGCAATTCTTCCTAGTGATTTGATTCACACTTCTCCTAGAGTGGCCGTGTATATTGAAGAGGATGCCGAGATTTCTCGACAAAATGATCTTGACTTAGTCGAAGAAGTTCGCGTCGTTGCTGAAATGAGATCAACAGCCTATCAGTAGAAGTTACGCAAGTATCATAGCCAGAGAGTCAGAAACAGATTCTTCAATAAAGGCGAATTGGTTCTCCGGCTTGTGCAACAAAGAAAGAACAAACTTTCCCCAGTATGGGAATGGCCCTTTTTAGTTAGTCTAGTATTGCACAATGGTTCGTACTACTTAACTGACATGAGGCCAGTCAAAGAAAGACCTGCTACTAAGAAGAGAAAGAGAGCTGGAGGCAGTACAAATCCGGATGAGTTAGACAGACCGTGGAATATTGCTCAGCTACGTCCCTTTTATTCTTAGTTTATCCTTCTTTGTAATCATATATATGTACATGTTCTGTGAGAAATAAAAGTTTTGGTTGCCTCAAGTTTTTCTAAGAAGTTCTTACCATCTTATTTCCAAATGATCGTGTCATTGTCGAAAATCCTAGAATGCTTGAAAGTACTTTATGCTCATGTTCGTTCTGGTTTAGATTTCCGATTCTAAAAATTGCTACCCTTGGGTATAACTCTAAAGTTTCTAAGTCTTTACTTTGGTTATTTGTCTGATTGCCAGATGCGGGTATTTTCTGAGTAGTGAATTGTTGGTACTGGAAGCCGGCTTTGTTTCCGAGTTTAAACTGGTTTAGCAATTGAGCTACGTTGCTCGGCAAAGTTTCCGGGCAGAAGGTTTAGCCGGCTCACAAAAGGGGCGAGGCAGAAAGCCAGATAAACGATAAGTATAGGCGAAAAAAGTTCAAGTGCTTATGTAAACATTTCAGGCACACAAAAATTAAAGCCAAAAGTGCTGAGTAGATCAAAAGCTTAGTACTAGCAAAATTATAGTACTTCATATTTACAGACGCATCATGTTTTCTCAGGATAATACAAATGTATCTGGCAATCTATGATGCAGGAGGAGAAGAAGGACCTGCCAGCTCGCTGGATACATCGCCTTGATATCGTTCTGAGATGTCCACATCCGAGGTGGTGCGTTCATCGTCGGAAACTTATGTTGCTTCTTCCGGAGGCGGAGGCGGAGTGTCCACGCGGGTGAAGAAAGGAGTGTAGTAGCTGGTCAAGTCAGCCACGTGACACCCATATCCGTCACAGGAGTGCATAATAGCCTTGATGTCCTCCTCCTGGCCGTCTTCATCTACTATAGAATACCCTCTGGTCACTTGCCATATCTCCATGCTTCCATGGTGGCTCATGACCATGGTGAGACCGTTCTGTGCTGCAGATCGCGCGTAGGACATATTCCAATCCTGGACAAGCTGCGGCATTTCCTTCGCCTTGTCCTGCACCTAAAAATCCGACATGCTATGCATGTCCGAAATCTTGAGAGCTTCGCCAATATCCTCAAGGGATTGGCAGAAGTCATGAAGCAGGTCACCGACTTGGGTAAGCCGGTGGGTGCGGGGCTCGGCGGAGGTGGAGTCCGTCAAGTTCAGAGGACCTATACACAAAACAAGTTAAGAAAATCCGACATTGAAAGAAGACGAAGAAAATAGAAAAGTCAGACAGATGGAACATACCGAAGATGACGTCGTCAATCTTGGTCTTCTCTTCCTGAAGACTCCGGAGTTCAGCCCGGAGCGCCTCGGAAAGATCCTTCTCTCTGCACAGTTCGTTATTGAGGTCCGAGATTTTTTGATCTTGAGCCGCAATCTTGTGATCGCGCTCGTCAGTGGCCATGGAGGAGGACTCAAGAACTTGAGCTATGCTCTTCTCATGATCCTCTTTAAGCTTATCCAGCTCTTGGTGAAGTTCCTTATTCTCCACCACTAATGTTTTGAGGTTCTCGGCCTCTTCAATCATGGCGCAGGATTGCTTTACCAGCGCTGTAAGTCAAAAAGAACAACATTTCAGGAAAAAATTCGACTATGAAAACATGAAAGACAAGGTTTGAGTCTCGGAATGTTTACCTTCGGCCTCATCCTTGGAGACTTTAAGTTCAGCATTTTTAAGTCGGAGAGCCTTGATCTCTCTCCGCTTGTCACAGACATTTTTCAACAAATCCTGGTTATAGGAACATACTTTCTATAAGTCAAAATACCCAAAGTCAGATGTCTACTAAAGACTCGGGCTAATATTTTTACTAATATCAGCACGAGCCTTGGGGGCTACACTAGTTCGTTCTTTGGCATCCTAAGGAAGCATAAACCCGGATTATATATCCTACTTCATGCTTGGGGGCTAGGGGATATGATATGAAATGAGGGAAAAACAAGAGTTAGAATTCCGACTTACATATTGCTCGCGAGTAAGTTTATCCAAACTCGCATTTACTTCAACAACGACCTTCTCGGCGAGAGTCAGAGGACCACTGGCGTTGTTCGAAGATGACCGGTCCTTATCCTCTCATCGCGAAGACGCACTTGTGCAAGAAGGTCAGAGAACTTGATATCCTCTGCCTCTTGTGCTTCTTCTTCGGCAGATAAGTTTCTTTTCTCCAGGCATTGCCTGGACAGCCGCTGGATCTCTTCCGCAGATTTCCAGGACAAGCCAAACTTGGCAAGACCCAGATTGCTGAGAAGGTTTTCGGCGAAGATCTCTGTGGAGGGATCATTACGCAAAGAGGGTTCACCCTTATCTGTACCTGACTCACTCATGGTGACGTCAGTTTGTGATTCAAGGATCATAGGCTCCGTTGAAGGAGCCGGATCTTCTGCGACATCTAGAGAAGGAATGATCACCGGCGTTGTGGAAGGTTGGGGGGCAGGAGTCGGAGGAGCCACGGCAGGAGAAGCCATGGAAAGCTTCGTCTATCGCAGGGGCTTCGAAGAAGTTCCCTTCCCCTTACCCTTGATGAGCTGCTTAGCTCTGAAAATGTAATAAAGTCGAAAACATTACATCTCGGAAGAAAATTCGAGTAAGGTACAATGGCGGAAATTGTGTTGAAAGTTACCTCTTCACGATGTGCACCTCCTTTGTGCCGACAGCCATTGTCGGAGCCTTGTGTTTCTTAAGCGCAGTGTCCGGAAATGGGACCAGTTCCGCCTCCTGAGAAAACTCCAGAGGATATCCCTCGAGAGGAGCAAGTTCCGACTCGGGGAGGTTGGCAAGCTGAGAAGAAGAAAACATATCAGTATTGCGATTTAACTTGAAGATTGAAACACATAAAAAGGTTTATTGTTGAAAGCTTACTGGCACTACGGGGTTTTCCGCCGTATGCATATCCAGAGAAACCTTCGGGATCCTCCTCTCGATCCGCTCCCTTATCAGCCATTTAATCTGGCTTATGTAACCTTGCGTGGTATAGGCTCTGGGTCTGATGCGGAGGGAGTCTTTCTTGGACAACGTGATGGAGTGCATAAGTCGGTCTCCGTGGTACTGAAGCGGCTGGATCCGGCATGACACCCAACATTGGACCAAGTCGGATCCCTTCAGTCCTTTGTGTTTGATCAGATATTCGACCCGCCTCTTAGCGAGGATCAGATCGTCACTGAGAGCCGGAGCAGCCTCGTCCCAAGACGGTTGGGCCGTGGCAGCTCCGTCAACAAAAGCCGGCAAAGTAGTAGCTTTGTCGGGAGCTGGAATCCTTATGATAAAAGAAGGTGGGTGGCCACTGTTTGACCGAGTCACTAGCTAAGATTTTGGGATATGCACGCTTGCGTCTAAGCAAAAAACTAATGGTACCGGTGATATAAGGAACACCGGCAGTGATAGAATTTCTCCGGACATGAAAGTAATACCGGAATAAGGTCAAACTCGACCTAATGTCGAGAAATCCCTCACACAAAGAAGCATAAGCGCTCATCTCTAAGAAAGAGTTGGGAGGAAGATGGTCGAGTTGAACACTGTAATGGTCAATCACCTCGGAAAAGAATTCTGAGGGAGGAAATGACAAACCTCTGTCGAGGTGGGTGCCGAAGTGGACCCGCTCGCCAGCGCGCGGGTTGGGGACGGTTTCCCCGAAGCCGCTCCGCCAGTCACCGACGTGGAGGAGCCCTTCTATCTCCACGCCGTGGAGCTTCTCATCATCTAGCACACAGGGGATCCAGACCCCGCGGAAGCTTTCCTTCTCCACCGCCGCTTCCATCGCCGCCGTCATCGCCGCTGCCGCCAAGCCGGAAGAGGATGAAGAAGCCATTTCTCCGGCGAGCAGATGAACTAGGATGGGCGGCGCTGGGAGTTCTTGGGGGAAAGCAGAGGAGCTCTATGCGCGCAGGGGAGATTTGGAGGAGAGGAAAAGGCAAAGGAAGAGGTGAAGAAAGAAGGAGGAGAATCCTCACCTCTTATATCCACCTAACCGTGCCAAAATTCGTGCAAATGCTACAGTACAACCGCCACACATCATGGAAGGAACTGGGAAGGACCCACGCGATGATTGCGTCGCCTCGATCTCTGTGCACGCATTAAAACAGCGCCTCGGTTCCGCGAACCGCGGACCCACCAACGGTCATGCTGACAGGATGTCTATCAGATGACGTGACTTGACCATGACTTGTGTCAGGTGGCGTTAGAGACCAAATTCCGGATTAGATTGAAATCAAGCTGGAAAATCCGAGTAACCTGTTGATAGGTCCGGATCGTATTTTTTGTTGTGAAGTTTCAGGAACCCTTCAAGATTCTAGAAGACGAAGATCAAGCTAGGCGATGATAAAATCCGACTTTTGGATCTTGGAGACTTCCGGGGGCTGCTGTTGGGGATATACTTTTTGGGTATCCTCACAGTTCCTCACTGACCAGGGTGGCCCACTTCGGGTTAGAGCTTTGCGTCACGGGCGACCCAGTTAGGGAGAAGAGACGGAGTCCAATCCGGCTACGGGAAGGCCCAGAAGACTTACCGACTTAGGCCCATAGTGTTACTTGTAGTTCAAGATGTACTCTGTAACCGACTCTTAGTCGTAGCCGGATAGATATGTGCTATAAACCCTAGGCCGGATATCTATATAAGCCGTCCTAGGGAGAGCCTTTAGGGCACACCACAATAGTCTACAATCTCAACTCGCACAGGCGAAACCCTTGTAACCCATATTCGGCTCTGCCGTATTACTGGATTGCTAGCAGGAGTAGGATCCGTCCAAAGACGGCGGATTCAAACCTGGGTCAACTTGTGTGCTCACCGTCTCGGAACACCGTACGTCTCACCCCCTCTCTTTTGCACGCCTTGAGGACCCCCGCATGGCATACTTGTCATCAATCCGACGACAAAGCTTCCTTATCTGACTTGGGGATAAGCTTGTCGGATTGCAATCGCCTGACAAAAGCTTCACATCCCCAAATCTTGAGAAAAGCCAAGGCCAACTTCTTGCCCGTCCACATCTCAAGTGGTGTTTTTTCTACTGATTTAGGTGGTACTTTGTTTAGTGTTATCGCTGATGTCTCTAGACAAAAACCCTAGAATGATAAAGTTAGATCCATCTTACTCATTATCGACCTTACCATGTCTAACAAGGTTTCGTTCCGCCTTTCCGACACACCATTTCTCTAAGGTGTTCTCGGCGGGGTGAGCTATGGAACTATTACACAACTCTTGAGATGGTCATCAAACTCATGGCTCATATATTCGCCTCCATGATCTGATCGCAGAAACTTAATATTCTTGTTTATTTGGTTTTGCACTTCACTCTAAAACTCTTTGTGTTGGGCCACGCAGAGATAAACAAAACTTTTCCCTTACGAGGTGCTCCCAAGATCTAGCTCAGGTGATAGGCCACGAGATTTACCACTAGATGCGCTTGTAAATCCTAAGCCCAAAAACACTAACCAAGCAGGTGTCATGCACTCATAGATCAAAATTTGAGATACTTTCATTAAATCAGGTAACGCCATTCTATTAGACGAATATAAGCATAAATATTGAGCATTGTCGAAAATTCGCTAAACCCTAAACAGGAAACAACCCATAAAATTAAACCGTAAAACCCTTGACCCATAAGCCCTAACCAAGAAGGTACCATGCACTTATAGATCAAATTTTGAGATACTTTCATTAAATTGCGGTAACACCATTCTATTCTACGAATATAAGCATAAAGCTTGAACATTATTGAAAATTCTCGAAACCCTAAACCCCTAAAACCCAAATCCTTACCAAACACATATCATGCACTTATAGATCAAACTTTGATGTAAGTCCATTAAATTGGTAACGCCGTTCTATTCGACAAATATAAGCATAACCTTAAGCATTATCGAAAATTCCCTAAACCCTAAACAACCCATAAAACCTCAACCATAAAACCCCAAACCCTCAACCCATAAACCCTAACCAAGCAGGTATCATGCACTTATAGATCAAAATTTGAGATACTTTCAATGAATTAGGTAACGCCATTTTATTCAAAGAATATAAGCATAAATCCTGAGCATTATAATTCGCAAAACCCCCTAAACCCTATACAATCCATAAGACCTAAATCATAAAACCCTAAAACCCCAAACCATCGACCCATAAACCCTAACCAAGCAGGTACCATGCACTTGTAGATCAAAATCTGAGATTCTTTCATTAAATTGCGGTAACGCCATTCTATTCCATGAATATAACCATAAATCTTGAACGTTATTGAAAATGCCATAAACCCTAAACCCTAAAACCCTAAAACCCTAAACCCTAAACCCCACCTAAACGACCTTGGCAAATGAGGTATCATGCACTTGTAGATCAAAATTTCAGATATACTTTCATCAAATTGTGCTAACGCCATTCCATTCCATGAATATAAGCATATAAAGAAGCTTGAATATTATCAAAAAATCCCCAAAAACCTAAACCCTAAACCCCTAAACCCTAGAAACCATTAACCCTAAACCCTCATCCCCACAACCCCTTACCAAGCAGGTATCATGCACTTATAGATCAAAATCCAAGATACTTTCATTAAATTGTGATAAAACCAGTCTATTCCACGAATATATATAAGAATATATATAAAACTTGAACATTATTATTGAAAATTCCCTGATAAACCCTAAAACCTAGAAAATACTAAACCCTCAATCCTCAACCCTAAACCCTAAATACCAACCTTAAACTCCTAAACCATAACCCTAAAATCCTAAACCATATACTATAAACCCTAAACCCTCAATGTAAAAAACACGAACCCTAAACCCTAGGCTATATATATCTTGTGTGAAAACTAGGGCAGTGGGATTTTGAGCCATACTTATTTGTAGTTTCTTCACAACGAAAGCCATAGTCGTTGCTTGAAAAATTGAAAATAACTTCAATTTTAGAAGCTTCCTTTGTAAATACTATTTTAAATGCCAATAATACGGACCAATCTACCAAATATTGATATGTTTTTATAAACTATAGCAAAGATATGGCCATGACCTTGGTCATATGGTTTGAAAGCCATGCATATTCATACATGGTACGCCATATATCGTATGACAAAATTAAAGCAATTATTATCGATTGAGGCTTTTAAGATAACTTCAAATGTGGAAGCTCTTTTTATAAACAATGTTGAAATGCCAATATGCACCAATCTACCAAGCAAGGTTACTTTATCATTAAGTATGGTAACACATTTGGCCTTGACATTGGCCATCTAGTTTTTGAAAGCCATGAATGTTCAAACATGGTACGCCATATTTTGAAATGAGTTTTTCAAGAGTTATCAAATTTTATATTTTTCATGGAAATTAGCTAATGCACATAGTGAGACACCAACACAGAAACGAATGGTTGTATTTCGTTTTATATTTTGTTTCTTTATTTTTTTTAAAAATGGCCCAAATTTGGTGTCATTACCGTTCATATCAAAAAGTTGAAATCTTGCAAAACTCTTAGTGGTTCTCCAATATTTGAATAATTTGGTACCTTTTTAGCATGAAAATTCAGTACCTTTACATTATTTTTATAAAGTCATTTTATTGCACACTTTGTAGTTCGTAATTAGACGTACTTACTTTAATTTGTCAAAAGGTCATTTTATTGCACATATTAGCTAGGAAGCTTGGAAACTCATGAAAGTAGGGCATTATCCATCAAATATGGAATCTCCTTTTGTAAACAATTGCTTGAAATGCCAAGATACACCAATCTACCAAATATGGATACGTTTGTAACCTTGATTGGCGAATATGCTTCAATGTACGGAGTAGTATAAAACATGAAAAAGGTATAAAAACTATGGCTGTGACCTTGCTCCTCTTGTTTGAAAGCGTTGAATTAATGTTCATTAATTTTGGCAGATGTCTATCAAGTCATTAAATGCTGGAAAGCATACATGCCTGTGGGTCTATCTGACGGGGACAACATCCCAAGTGGGAGTTGCGTACCTTAGAAGCTTCAACTTCAAAATTTCAGCAGAGCACCGAAACATCCCGCCCACCCATTCAAACATCCTGCCCATCCATTCAAACATCCATCCCCAAAAATTATTTTATTGCACAAATTTAGCATGGAAGCTTGAAAGGGCGTTATACACTATGTGAAAAAAGGGGTGGTGACATTTTGAGCCATCATATTTGTAGTTTCTCCATAATAAAACACATTGTTGTTAATTGGAAATTCGAAAACAAACTTCAAATTTGGAACCAGTCATATTGGTTGCTTTGGCAAAATGCACCGATCTACCAAATGTGGACACATCATCATAAACTATTTGCATGACCTTGGTCACCTTTTTTTGGACGATGGTCATCTTCTTGAAAGCCTTAAATTGTTCAAAATTTTTAGCAAATGCCGAGAAACTCATTTGAATGCTGGAAAGCAACTCTTGCTGGCGTGTGGGTCTAGACGGCGACAGCGCATCTGAGAGGCCCCATGCCGGAGTAGCGTATGCTAGAAGCTTCGACCTCAAAATTTTGGTACGGTGCCCAAATATCGCACCCATTCAAATATCCCACGCATCCATTCGAACATGCTTCACCTCTTTCTAGAATGCAAAATTCCTCTTCTATCCCTGCTCCGAAAACAAGAATCCGAGGAGCACTTCAATAATAGAGGGATATAGGTGGTAAATTTGCGTTCTCCCAAATGCCTCACACCATTGACATTTCCCAGCCCTTCTACAATATTTACCTGCCCGCCACTCTGACCCACACTAACTTTTTGGACCCACCATGCAAGTGACCCACATGTTAGTGAGCCATAATTATGGGAAGTAGAGATTCCCATCGCTTGTTGTTCAAAATTCGAACATTTTTTGCTAAACCGAGATAAAATCATTAAAATCATCAAACCTGGCTTAGAAGCTTGAAAATTCTAGAAATTGGGCATTATCCGTCATTTTTTTACTTTGTGAGAAAATTGGTGCGGTGATATTTTGAACCACATATAGTCTTTGTAGTTGCTTCACAACGGAAGACATTGTTGTCACTTGGACAATTTAAATTAGAAAACTTCGAATTTGGATGCACCTTTTTTTATAAACATTATTTGAAATTCCAATATGCAGTTATGCACCGATCTACCAAACATGGACACGTTATCATAAACTATGGAAAACATATTTCCATGACCTTGGTCATCTCGTTTGAAAGCCATGAATGTTCATACATGGTATGCCATATTGTGAAACTGGTTTCTTCGAAAGTTGTCAAATTTTAGCATACTTTTTCATGGAAACTAGGCAGTGCACATAACAAAATACTTTGTGAAAGAAAGACATTGCTTCAATTTATAAATTTTTTCTTTGGAGTTTTCTTTCAAAAGGTCCTAAATTAGGCTACATTATTAGCATTCATATCAAGAAGTTGAGGGGTTGTTTGGTTAAGCTTATATATCGCTTTTAGCTTTATTTTATAAGACACTTTATATTTTTGCTTTTGGCTTATACCATCATTTAACTATGTCAGAGTAAAAGCTAAAAAAACAAAGCCAAAAAAGGTTCCGAGCTTTATAAGCCAAAAATCAAAAGCTAGAATTAGTGCCGAACCAAACATTGCCTAAATCTCACAAACTCCTGATGTTTCTCTGTTGTTTTAGTACTTGGGTACCTTCAATTGTATTTAACAAAAAATATGACCAAGCAGGGTATCATCAACTTGTAGATCAAATTTTGAGATACTTTCATTAAATTGCGGTAACACCATTCTATTCCACGATTATATATAACCACAAAGTTTGAACATATTATTGAGAATTCATGGAAACCTAAACCGTAAAATCTAAACCCCTAAACCTGACCAAGCAGGTATCGTGCACTTATAAATCAAAATTTGATATACTTTCATTAAATTGGGTAGCACCATTCTATTTCACAAATATAAGCATAAATCTTGAACATTATTGAAAATTCCTGAAACCCTAATCCCTAGCTAAACCCCTAAAAACCAAACCCTAAACAACTATACCCCAAAACCATAACAAGCACGTAGCATGCACTTATAGATCAAAATTTGAGATACTTTCGTTAAATTGGGTAACGCCATTCTATTTGATGAATATAAACATACATCCTGAGCATTATCGAAAATTCCCTGAACCCTAAACCCTAAAATCCTCAGCCCCAAAACCCTAAACAAGCAGGTTTCATGCACTCTTAGATCAAAATTTGAGATACTTTCATTAAATCAGGTAACGCCATTCTATTAGACGAATATGAGCATAAAACCTGAGCATTACTGAAAATTTGCTAAACCCTAAACCAGAAACAACCCATAAAACTAAACCGTAAAATCCTAAACCCTCGACCCATAAACCCTAACCAAGCAGGTACTGTGCACTTATAGATCAAAATTTGAGATACTTTCATTAAATTGTGGTAACGCCATTCTATTCCACGTATAAAAGCATAAGCTTGAACATTATTGAAAATTCCCGAAACCCTAAACCCCTAAAACCCAAACCATTACCAAACACGTAAAATGCACTTATAGATCAAAATTTGATATACTTTTGTTAAATTGGTAATGCCGTTCTATTAGACAAATATAAGAATAAATGTTGAGCATTATAGAAAATTCCCTAAACCCTAAACATCCCCTAAAACCTAAACCTTAATAAACCCTAAAACCCCAAACCCTCAACCCATAAACCCTAACCAAGCAGGTATGATGCACTTATATATCAAAATTTGAAATACTTTCAATGAATTAGGTAACACCATTCTATTCGACGAATATAAGCATAAATCTTGAGCAATATTGAAAATTTGCTAAACCCCCTTGACGAGGGTTTAACTCGTCAATGCCCATTTTTATGGACTTGGGTTTTGGAGAAGGAGGGAGCGCTAGAAGCATCAATCGGCTAGCAAACAAGAACACAGGGACACAAGGTTTACCCAGGTTCAGGCCTCGTTAAGGTCCCTACTCCTGCTTGTCTGCTCTTGGAATTAACGAAGGAATCGAGGATTACAGGGGCTCGCAGATGCTATCTGGCGAGAGTTGTGGAAACTAGGGTTGCATGTATCCTCCTTGCCGCCCCTCCTAGCCTTTATATAGATAGGCCAGGTCTCTGGTAGCAGATCGAGTCGGTTACAGATTAGGGTTTTTCCTTCAGACTTTCTATCTCTAGACTACTTCTTGTCTCGCAAGTGATCGAGAGTCCGTGGGCCACTCGAAGTCTTCATTGGGCCGTGGCAACAGCGTGGGATTCCACCGTATCTGGACCGTATATACCAAACTCGAGTAACTGTAGGGTATACCCATGTCAGTAGCCCCCGAGTGCCCAGTGGAATCGCAGATTCGACTGGGGAGTTTTACAAAGCCTTTCAAGTGCATGACTGAGTATTTTTCGAGTGTTCTATTTATGTCATAGGGATTGTTGATATGCATGCCTGATTTAACCGATGTATCGGTATCAGTTAACTACCTTAGGGCAAAACAACGCAATCTACTTGAACTCGAGTCCCGGACTCGAATTCAGAAAAGTGCTGGTGTAATTCGACTCAAGCTGCGGAGGTCTTACAGGAGTCGAATTCCAGTATAAGGGTGTGAACACTCGACGTGTCCGTCAAGGCATGTTCATCGTACATGTAGGCACGGATATATTTCTGGTAGTGCGCAGCAAATGCGTTGCCAGGCCTTATTCAGGTCTTATCTTCATGCTACAAGCGCGGCATGCGAATTTTGTCACTGCAAAGATGATTCGGGTGACCCAGGAGACGCAGACTCTTTGTAGGGAAAATATGAGGCGGTGTCGACATAGACTTCGAGTGTGGATGTTATCAACACACAATACAATGTACAAATAATCATAGGGTGCGCGACCAGCGTCCCTATGGGAGTAGCCCCCGAGTGCTTGGTTGAGTCGAAGACTCAGGCAGGGAATAAAGAACTTTTTGCGACTGCTGTCGTCTTTTGTTTACTTGTTTTAGTCGAATTTATTTCCGGCGCTCCCTATGGGAGTAACCCATGGTCCATAATCGAATTGTAGATTCGAGTGGTTGGGTATGCTTTGAATGTCCATATTCCTGTAGAAAAGAAAATCGTAGGGTGCGCGACGAGCGCTCCCTATGGGAGTAGCCTCGAGCAAGGACTAAAGTAGTCGAAGTCTTCTAGTGTTCAATTTGGTGACATCAGTGCTGATGATGTGATGACCTCAGTTTCCCATGTGAGCGGCTGTGACGGGACGTCACGAGCGGTGGGTCCCATTTTCTGACCCTGACTTGACCGGGCGTGCATAATCTTTCATTTTAACTGCGCCTCCTCGATTTCCATGCGTAATGGATGTAGTGGGGGACGGTTCGTGCTTCAGGCCCTCCACGTGTCGATCACGATGTGTGCCGTGTGTCTAATAGGGTTTCTGCTGGCTGTTGGATTGCATCCGCCAGGGGGTTAAGTAGCAGCGCAGCTGCGGTAATTTGCCATCTGCTCTTTCTCTGCTTTGTGCCTCCATCGCTAGTGCTGCTTCTCTCTGCCTTTGAGAGTTCGTCCCATTCGTGGCGCTGGACCAACTCCGTGTGTTTCCGAGTTATTTTCTTCACTCGCATCACCATCGCAAGATGGGGAAGAAGAAAGGAGGCGCTGCCGTTGAGTCCGCCGCCGCCATTGCTGCTACCAAGAAGAAGGATGGCTCCGCCGTTGTAGGCACCAGCACCGCCGTCGCCGGGAACAAGAAGGGCGCGGGCCCCCATGTCACCAATGGTGCGTGGCGCGCGTCCATCATCAAATCGTCCGAGCTCCGTCTTCTGCGCCAAGATGGAGTTCTGTCTTCCGTGGTTGGTGACTCGCGAGTCCCAGGTGGTGAGGTAACCCCTTGTCCTCCTGCTAGTTTCCGGGTGATGTTCCAAGTGTTCATCATCCGCGGTCTGTCTCTGCCCCTGCATCCTTTCTTCAGGGGCCTCCTTTGTTTCTATGGGCTCCAGCTGCATCAGCTGTCCCCAACTCTATTCTCCACATCGCCTGCTATATTACACTTTGCGAGTGCTGGCTCGTAGTCGAGCCACACTTTGGTCTCTTCAAATCGATTTTCAAGCTGAAGCGTCAGTCGGCATCTGGCTCCATAGTCTACAACGTAGGAGGCTGCGAGATCCATGTCGAATCCCCTGTCATATACTTCGATATCATGCTCATGGCATCCATCCAAGGGTGGAGGGACAGGTGGTTCTACATCCACGACCAGAAGGCCGACGGAGAACACTTCGGACTCCCGCCCTTTGATGCCGCGATGCCGTGCAGGAGGAGGCGTTCTTGGAAGAACATGGTGATGCCCGACGAGTCTGAGGAGACAGATGTGCTGTACGAGCGCGTCTGCGACCTCGAGAGTCGCATGGGTAAAGAAGAGGGATGTTGCACCCTCATTCGCACATGGTTGCCCCGTCACATCCAGCCCATGCAGGCCATAATCCACCCTATGTTCCAATGGGCTAGTGCGGACAATGTCACTCGCGTATCTACCGATGGCATTTCCGTGAGTGAAGTAGATAAGAGGGTGCGACTGCTGACCAAGTACACTGCCAAGGATGTACTCCCCAGTGAACCCGTCATACCTCCATTCTATGCTTCTAACCCTCCTCCTGAGGTATGATTATGCTACGAAGTAGCTTTATTTGTCGAGTGCTTCTGACTTTCTTGAAATGTGCTGACTTGTTTTCTGTATGCAGGATTGGAAGGTGTCTCCTAGTTTGCCCCCTCTTCCTGAGGGGGTTATTCCTCGAGAAGTAGATGAGGAGGACGAGTCAGAGTCGACCGTCCCAGTTGAAGAGGAGGAGGAAGCCCCCGAGTCCAGCAGTCCGGACACTCGCAAGCGTTCGCGCAGCAAAGATTCAGATGCGTCGTCTCCTCCGAATCTAGAAGGCCCAACTATTGGTGCGGAGTTTCCAATTCCTGCTATTCCTATGAGTTCCATGGCGCCATCTGCCCGCAAGAAGATGAGGCTGCCGAAGGAGTCATCAGAGTCGGAGGACCAAACCTTCGATTTTGATAAGTTTGAGTGGTAAGTATACAATTCTCATCTTGGTTATTTTTGGAGTTGCATCTGCTGATGTTGGTTTTGTTCCGTAGTCAACCGGCGTCGTCATCTTCTGGCGACGTCCAATTTTTGAAAGAATCTGGAGTCGCGGACTCCATGGCCAAGGAAGTGGCTGAGCGAACTCCTTCCCCTCCATTGGAGGCCCACTTCGGGCACAATTCATCAAGTTCTCCACACGTTGTGGAGCACCAGATGGTTGTCTGGGCGACTATGCGGCAATTGACTTCAGAGTCTCTGGAGGAGCACGTATGTGTGATGTTGCTTTTACTTTCAGTCGAATTAGTCATCCATGCTATCTGCTGATCCTTTTGTTTTTCTCCTGTTGCGGCTTATTGTGAAGGAAGCTGCTCGCCTGGCGGAGCAAGTACTTGCAATGGTTCGCCAGCACGCATTGCTGGACAATCGCCATCGCGTGGTTGAAAGTTAGTGTTTTGCTTCTTCTTCTTCTTCATCATTTGTATACTCGACTAACGGTCTATCTTGTATGTTTTGCAGCTGAGCATAACGTGCTTCTTCATGAAGCCGCATCTCTTGAAAAGACGCTCGCCGCGGCGGTGAAGAGTCACGACGAGGCAGTCGCTGTGATTGATGAATCACGGAAACGCGAAGAGGATTTGCTCGCATACATCGCTGCCAGGGAGAAGTTGTTCGAAGAACAGCTTTTCTCGATTGCCAAGTCTCTTTCAGGTATTTTTCCTTTTATGTCTTGACTGCTTTTTTCTTCAATGTCTTGCTTTTGTGCTGATGTTTTTGTTCTGTGTAGATGCTGACGGTCTAAGCTTCGACGCCCAGGCGCTTTGTCGCGATGATGCTTTGGCAGGCACCATCGCGGCAGTCAAAGACCGCAGCGCTTCCATTCAGGGAACGCTGACTAAAGCTAAGGGTGTACCCAGTCGCATCCGCGAGGAGCTGGCACCCAAAGATGAGCTGATCGATAACATGGATGACCTGGTGGAGTCCCTTACTGGAGGTATTCCTGCAGGCTTCAAGAACTCACTTCGTGCGGCTGGCGCTTCCATGTCACTCGCGATGGTTCAAGCCCATGGCATGGAGGTGGATCCCGCTGCGGTCTCCAAGGCGATGCCTGTCGACGCAGATGGTCAACAGGAAGTTTTTGCTCCTTTTGCAACTGCTTGTGGAAAGTACGGGCCACAACTTATCAACACAGTCACCAAGTACTCTGAGGAGCTGCAGCTATCCAAGAAGGCGGCAAAGGCTGCGGCGTCAGGGGCCGGCGGGAATTCTGTGGTGTCTGATACTGCCACGGACTCGATGAGGCCCCTGAAATCGAAGTCCAAGTCGAAGAAGCAAGCTGCTCCTCAGTAGTGATATCTGTAATAGTTGATAGCACGACTCCTTTTTGTTGAAAACATGCCGCTGGCTAAGTGTCTCTGTTGATACTTTTGATATGTTTGGATGCACTTGAGTTTTTGTCCATGTGTTGCTTGGTCCCTTATTGTCTCTTGCTTGGCTTGTGATAGGGTACATCGAGTGGTCCTTCTAGTGAGCCTCGGGATCCGCCATCCGCTGGTGATACCTTAGTGCAGTCACACTCAAGGGTGGATGGTCTGTCCCTGCTTTTGCGACTACGCGATCGCGTTAAGCAGCTGGAACACGAACTGCCCGTCCTCCACGGTAACGCAGATGTATGGAAGTCGAGAGCGGAGAAGGCCACCGCCCGAGAGCAATATCTACTAGGGAAGGTGGCGCAGCTGGGTGACCAGTTCAAGTGTTAGCTTCCTGCCTCCTTATCTTTTCTTGTAGTCAATCGCGGTAGTTCGTTATATTCATACTTTTGCCTCTTGCTTGGTATAGTTGTCAGTGCGCCACAGGATGAGAAGGACAGGATCACCATTCATATGAACGACTTGACTCAGTAACAGCTTCAGGCAAGTGGGTACTTCTAGGTGGATCATGATCGTGCAATCGCACTTGCGACCCTGCAGGATCGTGCCTCGTGAGTGCTTCATTTTCTGAAAAAGTCGCAATCATGCTTAAGGAATATTTAACAGACGATGTTTCCGCTGGATGTCGTTCCCTCGAGCCTGCTGGCTCTCCTTGCTAAATTTCAAGACTTGAGTGCAGTCCGCGAGTGTGTGCAGCAACAGTTGGTGGCTGGTGACAAGGCCGCGTTGTCGCTGGTGCGACTGCATAGGCCTGGTGTTGATGTTGCAGCTTTTGCTGCTGGTCCGCCGACTCCGCCGGCAGGTTCGACCTGGAATATGGTTCCTCATTACCAGGCAATGGATCACCCAGCGCAGGAAATTAACGACTTCTTCGAGGAGCAGACAAACGTTATCTATTGCAACAGTAGTGTTAACTTTGTATCCTGCACATAAATGTACCAGTGTTGTAAAGTTCATATATATATGATGTGTATAATTGATTGACATTGATGTGTAAAGAGCTTGTTAGCTCATATGTTTTGCGAGTGCATTGCACTATGCGATTCCCTTTCGTTAGCCTAACTTGTGTTTATCTCAGCACCTTGCCAACCTGTCAGGTGTGTTGCAGCTAGGTTGGTGTTTGTCAAGGGTTCGATTAATGCGTCAGCTACTCAGGATATCGCGATTGGTTCGTAGAACAGATGTGTAAAGGGTGGCGCAGCCCCTGAGTAGGTAGATGGCAAAAAATAATAGAAAAATGCAGAGTTTGGGGCACTTAGCTTTATTTATTTGTAGAACAGTACGAGTTACAATGTGTGGCTAAGTAGCGTTGGCTGAATAGCCTTATTTGTAATGTAAGAAAGAAAAGATGACTAAGGGTAGAAGCGCCACAGCTGCGCAACGTTCTAGGGGTTGGAGTACGCGACTCCTGTCTTGAAATCTTTGAGGCGATAGGCGCCACCTGGGATTACTTCTGTAATCACATATGGTCCTTCCCAAGGGGACTCGAGCTTGAGATGCCCTTGCTATTTCAGTCGCAGGACCAGGTCTCCTTCAATGAAGGACCTGGGGCTGAGCCTTCTGCTGTGGTAGTTGCGCAGGTTTTGCTGGTAGATCGTCGATCTTTCTGCTACGATTTCCCGTGCCTCATCAAGGAGGTCAACGGAGTCTTCGAGTGCAAGAGTTGACTCCTACTCACTGTAAGCGACCACTCGCGGTGCCTTGTATCGTACCTCTATAGGTAGCACCGCTTCAGCACCATGCACCATGAAGAACGAGGTGTATCCTGTGGCACTGTTTGGGGTTGTGCGTAGGATCCAGAGTACGGATTGCAGCTCGTCTGGCAAGCATCCAGCGGCTTGTTCGAGTGGGCTAAGGAGTCGCTTCTTGATTCCGCCACAGACGAGCCCGTTGGCTTTTTCGACTTGACCGTTGGTCTGTGGATGAGCTACAGAGGCATAGCTTACATTAATTCCCAGGTTTTCACAGAAACCCTAGAACTCCTTAGAGGTGAAGTTCGTTCCATTATCCGTGATGATACTGTGTGGCACTCCTAAGAGATAGACAATGGACTCGAAGAACTTGACTTCACTGGCTCCTGACTGGTTAGTCACCGGCATGGACTCTATCCACTTGGTGAATTTGTTGACTGCGACCAAGAGGTAGACGTAGCCTCCTCATGAGGACTTTGGGAGCTTGCCTCCCATGTCGAGTCTCGATTGCACAAAAGGCCAAGCCAATGGTATTGGCCGGAGCTCCGCGCCAGGTGCGTGCGGTTTGTCCGTGAATCGCTGGCAAGCGTTACATTTTTGGACGATGTCCTTGGCGTCACGCATGGACATGGGCTAGTAGAATCCAGCTCGTAGAGCTTTAGCGATGAGGGCGCGACTACCGGCGTGGTGCCCACAAGTCCCCTCATGGATGTCGAGGAGGACGGCCCTCCCATCTGTGTTGGAGACGCACCGTTGGAGTACCCCTATGATGCTGCGCTTGTATAGTTCACCGTTGATGACGACTAATGCCTTGGAACACCATGCGATGTGTCACGCGTAAGTCGGGTCGTCCGGTAGCCTCTTGCTGAGAAGATATGGGACATAGGGTTGAGTCCAAGATGGCTCAATCATCATGACCAGCATTGGTCCTTCGAGTCCTGTGTCGAGCTCCAGGTTATCGAGTGCCATTGGCTCATTGGGTGGCATAGCACCCGAGTCTGTTGTTGCGCTTGTTTTTTTCTCTGCGGCCTTTGGCTTGATGGAGCGTTCACAGATACGCTCGAGAAATACCCCAGGTGGTATGGGGACACAGGTAGAGCAAATGTTGGCGAGTGCATCTGCCTCTTTGTTGCTTTCGCGGCCTACGTGCCGCAGCTCACAACCGTCGAAGTCCCCTTTGAGTGTGTCGTAGAGGTCGGGGTAGGCGAACATATTGTCATTTAGTACGTCACACTCGTGCATTATCTGGTTGACGACCAGCTTGGAGTCGCCGTAGATGATGAGCCTTTTGGCGCCGCAGGCTTTTGCCATCCGCATCCTGTGCAACAGGGCCTCTTATTCAGCTTCATTGTTGGAGGCAGTGAACTGCATTCGCAAGATGTATTTCAGCTTGTCTCCTTGGGGCGATGTTAGTATGACGCCTGCGCCAGCCCCGTCCTTACGCTTGGATCTATCGAAGTGCAATGTCCAGAGGTAAGACATGTCTTGTTTTTCGGGGAGCTGGTTCTCCATCCAGTGTATGAGGAAATCAGGGAGGACTTGCAATTTGATCGGGTAACGCTTTTCATATGTAATGTCTCATGGAGACAGTTCGATTCCCCAAAGCACGACTCGTCAAGTGGCGTCAGGGTTGTTGAGGATGTGTCCAAGCGGGGCGTCGTTGACCACCACGATTGGGTGCTCCTGGAAGTAGTAACGCAGTCGCCTGGCTGTCATGAAGATGCCGTATGCCAACTTCTGGTAGTGCGGGTACCGCTGCTTTGTTGGCATGAGCACCTCGCTGAGGTAGTAGACTGGGCGCTGCACCCCGTGGACCTTGTTTTCCTCGGCTTGCTCCACCATGAGCACCATGCTGACCACCTGGTTAGTGGCAGAGATGTACAACAACAGTGGTTCCCTTTCGCGTGGGGTCACTAGTACTGGTGAGGTAGATAGTACATGCTTGAGGTCTTCGAATGCTTCCTGCGCCTCATTAGTCCACTCGAACTTGTCAGTTTTGCGGAGAAGTTGGTAGAAGGGCAGTGCCTTTTCACCCATTCGACTAATGAATCGACTGAGCGCCGCAATTCGCCCAGCCAGCTGCTGGATGCCTCTTACAATCTTCGGCTTCTCCATGGCCAGTATGGCATTTATTTTCTTCGGGTTTGCCTCGATCCCCCTTGCGGAGATTAGATACCCGATTAGTTTCCCAGATGGTACGCCGAAAGGCGCATTTGTCCGGATTGAGCTTGATCCGGTAGCGGTCGAGGTTGGCGAAGGTTTCACGTAAATCATCGATGAGTGAGGCTTCCTCTTTGGTTTTGATGACGATGTCATCAACATAGACTTGGATGTTGCGACCAAGTTGATTCTTGAGGCAATCTTGCATGCACCGCTGATAGGTGGCTCCTGCGTTTTTTAGCCTGAAGGGAATTGTGTTGTAGCAGAACACACCGAAAGGCATTGTAAATGCTGTTTTCTCTTGATCTTCCTCCTTCATTCGAATCTGATTATAGCCTGAGTAGGCATCGAGGAAGCCAAGACGCTCACATCCCGTGGTGGAGTCGATGAGCTGGTCGATTCGCGGCAACGGGAAGTGATCCTTTGGGCAGTGCTTATTCAGGGAGGTGAAATCCACGCACATCCGTAGGATATCCGTGTTCTTTTTGGGTACCAGCACCGTGTTGGCGAGCCAAGTACTTTCCTTGATCTCGCGTATGAATTTGGCGTCCTGGAGTCTGTTGATCTCCATTTCGACCGCTTTTGCTTTTGGCTCAGACAGTCGCCGAATTGTTTGTTTGACTGGCCTTGCGTCTGGGTTGACATTGAGTGCGTTCTCGGCGAATTCCCTGGGAACCCCTGGCATGTCCGCTGGACACCAAGCGAAGATTTCCCAGGGCTCACGGAGGAATTTGACGAGCGCGAGTTCCTATGCGGGACTCAAGTTGTTGGCGATGAGGGCCGTCTTGGTCGGGTCTGATGGGTGAACCTGAACTTTCATCGTGTGTACCAACGAGTGAAAGGACAGGTCGGGTGAACTTGGCCGGCTCAGGGGAGGCAGACTGTTGTCCGCTGACTCCTTCAATCTTGCGAGTTCCTCCTGCATGCCGAATGACTGGGAAATTCTGTTGAATTCCCTATCGCAACTATCATACCTCTTGAAGCTCCCGTTGATTGTGATGACGCCGTTTGGGCCTGGCATTTACATCTGCAGGTAGGCATAGTGTGGTACAGCCATGAACCTGGCGAACACGACGCGTCCGAGGATGCAGTGGTACTGTGAGGGCCAGTCGACGACTTCGAAGTCAATGCGTTCGCGTCGAAAGTTTTTCGGCGTGCCAAAGATGACATCGAGGTTGATTTTGCCCAGGGGATATATGCCCTTGCCTGGGACGATGCCGTGGAATGTCATTCCCGAGACCTCTAGGCAGGTCAGACGGATCCTCATCGCTTGCAAGGTACTTGAAAACATAAGGTTAATGCCGCTTCCACCATCCATGAAGATGCGACTCATGTCGAAGCCTCCAATCTGTGCCTCGAGTACGAGGGGATAGTGTCCTGGGCGAGGTTCTTGGCGCGGGTGGTCGCGCTTGTCGAAGGTGATGCAGGAGTCGCTTCCGCTTAGGTACTCAGTGGTGGATGGTGGTGACTTTGTCGCCAAGTTGACTTGGCGAGTGATGGCCTTCTGTACCCGATTCGAGGGGCATCCTTTTTGGATCATCATGTTGCCCACAACCCCGTGGGTATGGCTCACCGCCTTGATCACGGACCGGTGCGGCCGCGGGTGGTGGCACTCCAGGTGGTGGAGGAGGAGCTCCATGTGCTACAACGCCTGGGGCGACTCCGTAGCCCCTGTTGACTGCGTCGCGATTCATCCGTGCCAAACCCTCGTGGAGCTTGAGGAACTCGTGGCAGTCCCTGAGAAGGTGGCTGGATTTCTTCTTGCCGTCGTGCTTGTCGATGTAGAAGTGCACGTTGCACGGACAGGACAGTTTGTCCTTGATTGTTGTCACGGGTGCCTCTTCGCAAGTGCGGCGTTGCCATACCTGCGTGGTTTTCCCGAAGTCGCGGTGTCCACCGCTGCGATAGCCGCTATTGCGGTTGTTGTCACGCCTATCAGCGTAGCCGGCTGCGACCATGTTGACATCGTCGCGATCATTGTTAATGCACATTCGATGTTTTCTTCGGCGATCGCGTCTGCACTCGAGCTCTGCTTCGTCGTCGGAGTGAACACGGGTTTTCACCGAGTCTTATCCATCTGCCCACCGATTCGTGATTTCCATCAGGTCGTCAATTGTTTTGCGCTTCGAGCGGCCCAGCTCCTCCCTGAGCTCTATGCAGCGAACGCCGCCATTGAATGTGTCGATTGCCCGATCCTCCGAGATATTTTCTGCGGAGTTCTTGATGATGGACCACCTCTGGATGTATGAGCGTAGCGATTTTCCCGACCTTTGCTAGCAGCACCTTAGTTCTTCGATTGATGCAGGCCTTTTGTAGCTGCCCTTGAAGTTGCGTACAAAGCTGTAGGCCAACTCATCCCAGCTACGAATGGATCCGCACGAGAGGTTGTTGAGCCATGATCGGGCGGCGCACTACAGCTGTAGCTATAGGCATTGCATGGACGTGCTTCGACTCCCACCATGGAGCCTAACGGAGGAGATGTGGTCCTCCAACCAGATTTTCGGGTCCTGCAGGTCGTCAAATTTCGGGTTCTCTGATGGGAGCTTGAACCCCTTGGGCATTCGCTTTTGTCTGATGGCTATGCTGAAGCATCTGGCACCACAGAGCTCCACGTCTTCGTCCTCTGAGTCAGTCAAGCGGGCACGTCGTGCCCTTGACTTGTCGATTTTGCGCTGCGTGATGTCATCGCGTGCATCGTAGTCATGGTCGTGTCGCCGTGAGCGGCGGCGTCGAGATAGATCGTGACTGTCGTCACTAGACGAGGATGAGGAATAGCGTTTTGCCAGAGCCTTGTTTTTCTTCGGCTCTGGCGTCGGCTCTTTGTTGAGAGCAGCCTTGATTAACCCCAAGCCCGCGATTGTAGATTGGTGCATGGTGGATCGGGGATCTCCATCCAGCGGCTGGTTGTGGAGTAGGTACATGGTGGCCGCTGTCACCGCTGCCTGCGGCGTCTTTGGGACCACGTTGCCCCGGGTATCGATTGTCATAGAGCTGAGGTCAAGGACTTTCGCAGCTTCTATGCGCTCCTGCTCAGTGAGGTGGGCCATTTGAGATCGCCTCTTGTTGGCCACGTACTCGTTGCCCTTGGAGGAGGATCCTCCGTGGGAGGAGAGCCCGTCCCATCGAAGGTTCGACTCGTCCGCCGACTTTTTACATGCTTCGAGTTGCGCGATCATTTGTAGCTGGCGTCTATACTCCTCCTTAAGTAGCCAATGGTAGCCTATCAGCATCTCCTGCGATGCACGCATGGAGGCAGAGGATTGCCTCGCAGAGCTTCTCGGCAACGGGCCCACTCGAGATCGTTGAGCCTGATCACGACACATTCTCCTGTGTGTTCGTTCACCATGGTTGGAAGTTCAACTGCCCCTACATTGTTGATGGGCGCGCCATTGCCACTGTTTGGGGGGCCGCCATTGGGAGGTCCGCCATTAGGTATGCCATCGTTAGGCGGATCGGTGCCAGATCCATTGCCACCGTTTTCACGATTAGTGGTGGAGTCGCCAGTGTTGATGACGGCACACATGAAGTGGCTAGGGAAGCTGTTGCTCCCGCAACTTTTGGATCCGGAGCCGTAAACCCCATATTCTGTTGCTAGGCCACCCAGATCGGATCTGCGACTGCTGTCCCTATCCGTACTTTCAGCTATTGCTGAGGTGTTGAGCTCACTGAGGGTGCCAATTGGTGGCGGGAACCACGATGCTGGAGCAATCGCGGATGCCGTTGGTTGGTCAGGCATGCGAAGCGTGCCCATCAGACCAACTTGGAAGTGGAAGCTCCCGATCGCCAGGCTAATTCCATCGCCCACGGACTCGAAGGCCGGTGAGTGGCAGGCGCGTGGACGGTGAAGTCGAACATGCCGAAGAGCTGGTGAATCTCTGCTGGTATGGAGTTGTAGATATCGGTTGATGAGGCCGAAGAAGCCGCAACATCAACACTCCCAATTCCCACAGACGGCGCCAATTGACGAGGGTTTAACTCGTCAATGCCCATTGTTATGGACTTGGTTTTGGAGAAGCAGGGAGCACTAGAAGCATCAATCGGCTAGCAAACAAGCACACAGGGACGCAAGGTTTTCCCAGGTTCAGGCCTCGTTGAGGTCCCTACTCCTGCTTGTCTGCTCTTGGAATTAACGAAGGAATCGAGGATTACAGGGGCACGCAGATGTAATCTGGCAAGAGTTGTGGAAATTAAGGTTGCGTGTCTCCTCCTCGCCACCCCCTCCTAGCGTTTATATAGATAGGTCAGGTCTCGGGTAGCAGATCGAGTCGGTTACAGATTAGGGTTTTCCCTTTGGACTTTCTATCTCTAGACTTCTTCTTCTCTCGCAAGTCATCAAGAGTCCGTGGGCCACTTGAAGTCTTCAATGGGTCGTGGAAACGCCGTGGGCTTCCACCGTATCTGGACCGTATATACCAAACTCGAGTACCTGTAGGGTATACCCATGTCACCCCTAAACCCTATACAATCCATAAAGCCTAAACCGTAAAACCCTAAACCCTCGACCCATAAACCCTAACAAAGCAGGTACCATGAACTTATAGATCAAACTAAGATTATTTCATTAAATTGCGGTAATGCCATTCTATTCCACGAATATAACCATAAAGCTTGAACATTGTTGAAAATTCCCTAAACCCTAAACCCTAAAACCCTCAACCCTGCCTAAACGACCCTGGCAAATGAGGTATCATGCACTTGTAGATCAAATTTTCAGATATACTTTCATCAAAATGTGCTAACGCTATTCCATTCCACGAATATAAGCATATAAAGCATCTTGAACATTATCGAAAATTACCCCGAAACCCAAACCCTAAACCCCTAAACCCTAAAAACCATAAACCCTAAACCCTCATCCCCTTAACCCCTTACCAAGCACGTATCATGCATTTATAGATAAAAATCCGAGATACTTATATTAAATTGCGATAGAACCAGTCTATTCCATGAATATATATAAGCATATATATAAAGCTTGAACATTATTATTGAAAATTCCCTAATAAACCCTAAAACCTAGAAAACCCTAAACCGTAGGCATGAGTTGTGTCGGTCCCAATGTATCTTAGTTCACAGAATGGTTCTTAAAACCATCTGTTTTCCTTGTGCATTGTGGTGTGTGTTTGTATTGTGTGCTTGAATGAATGAAGGAATGAAATGAACTTAGTTGCAAATCCTGAGTTCAAACTCAAAGTTTTAGCTTTGAAAACAAAACCATGAACCTTAGAACTTTCCCTCTTACCCCATTATCTATCTCAATCTTCATATGACTTGTGGAAACCAAGGAGGAAGCAGCTCATCGCAGGACCCGGTGCTGCAGATTCTGCAGATGCTAGTTTCCTACCATGAAGCTAGTAGAGCAGAGCGTCAAGCCAATCTAGCCACTCTTCAACAGATAGCTCAGATGGCCCACAATAATCAAGGCATGGAAATTAGGATCACAATGGATCCAAGCTTAAGACTTTCAGAATACCAATCCCCCTATCTTCAACAAATATGAGGATCCCTTAGATGCTGATGACTGGCTGCAAACCATGGAGAACAATCTGGAGGTCGCAGGAGTTGATGCCAACGAGAAGGTACTGTTTTCCACCCACTATCTGGCAGGAGATGCAAGAGCCAGGTGGAATAACACCCGTACTATGAACCACGGTCAAGTGATGACGTGGGAAGCTTTCAAGATCAAGTTCAGTCGCACCCATGTGCCACAAGGATTAGTCACCTAGATGAGAGATGAGTTCAGAGAACTAAAGCAAGGCAGGATGACGGTAGTTGAGTACCGTGACAAATTTCTGTCGCTAGCTAGATATGCCCCTGATGAGATCAACATTGAAGCCAAGAATAAGGAAAGATTCCTGAATGGATTGCATGATGGGATGCAGACTGTGTTAGTCAACATCCGTTTTGTAGACCTAGAAGAGTTAGTCAACTCTGCCATCCAGATGGAAGGGAAGATCAACCAAGCCAATGACAACCACAAGCGCAAAATGATGCACTAGACTGGGTCCCACAATACCCAGAAGTATCGCCCCAACCCGTCTGCAGGATATGCCCCAAGAAACAATAGACCCCCAATGTCTCGTCCAAGCTACCCCAATCGTAGCGGAGGAAACATGAAGTCTGGAGGAAAGCACAACAACAACCCCGGCAACTCCAACAACTTCAACTGTCCACCGCCCAAGTCCAACAACAACAACAATACTTCCCCAAGGACTGGAAGCAATGCCGTGCCTATTGCAGCTAAAGACTACTCCAATGAGTGTCCCAAGAATCTTGCAGCCACCACCAATGTGAATGCCCTAGCTTAGCAGCAATGCCGTGTTCAACCTGGAAGAAGATTTTCCCCAAGGAATTCACTCAACCGCAACGGCCGTCTGTTCCACATGAATGCCGAAGAAGCCCAGGAAGCACCAGATGTCATGCTGGGTATGTTTTCTGTTAACTCAGTACTTGCAAGAGTGTTGTCTGATTATGGAGCATTGCACTCGTTTGTTACAGAAGAATTTGCATGAACTAGTAAGATTCAACCAACAAAATTGAAGCATGTTATGATAGTTCAAATTCCTGGTTCAACCACCAAAGCTAGAAAAATTTGCAAGGTTGTACCTATCAGAATCGATGGGATAGATTTTTATGCCAATCTAATAGTACTTGGGACCAAAGGTTTGGAAGTAGTACTAGGAATGGATTGGATGTCGAAACATAAAGGATTGATCGACTGTGCCAAGAAAGCCATAACCATGACCAGTAGCTCTGGAGTATCAGTAGAGCATGTTTCTGAAACCTTGCCCCATCAGTTCAAATGCAACAAGAGTCTAGCCCAACCATCCATAGACCAAGTTAGAGTAGTCTGTGAATACCCCGACGTATTCCCAGATGAATTGCCCGATATGCCCCTAGATCGAGATATCGAGTTCATTATTGAACTAATTCCTAGAACCGGACCCATAACTCAGAGACCTTATAGTATGAACTCATCTAAATTAGTGGAGTTGAAGAAGAAACTTGATGCTATGCTGGAGAAAGGACTGATTCAACCAAGCGCATCGCCATGGAGATCGCCCGTTCTGTTTGTTGATAAGAAAGATGGAGGTAACCGTTTGTGCATGGATTACCGGAAGCTGAATGATGTCACCATCAAGAACAAGTACCCACTACCCAAGATAGAGGATGTGTTTCACCAGTTGACTGGTGCTAGAGTGTTTTCTACGATTGATCTTAGGACTAGTTATCACCAACTCAAGATTCGTGCAACGGATATTCCAAAGACCGCCTTTACCACCAGATATGGATTGTATGAGTATATGGTCATGTCTTTTGGATTAACTAATGCCCCCGCTTATTTCATGAATCTCATGAATAAGATTTTTATGAACTTTCTGGATAGGTTTTTCGTTGTTTTTATCGATGATATTCTAATCTATTCCAAGTCAGAAGAATACCATGAGCAACACCTGAGAACCATCCTTGAAACCCTCAGAGAGCATTAGTTTTATGCCAAGTTTAGAAAATGTGAGTTTTGGCTGAAACAAGTAGGATTCCTCGGACGTATTGTGTCGGCAGGAGGAGTCGCTGTTGATCCCGGCAAGATCAAAGATGTTGAAGAATGGAAAGCCCCAACCACTCAAACCCAAGTCCGTGCATTTCTAGGATTAGCGGGATACTACCGCAAGTTCGTTGAAGGATTTTCGAGCATCGCAAGACCGATGACGCAATTGTTGAAGAAAGATAAGAAGTTTGAATGGACCGACAAATGTGAAGCAAGTTTTCAAGAACTCAAGAAGAGATTGATTTCAGCCCCAATATTGATTATGCCAGATATCAAGAAGCCTTTTGATGTGTACTATGATGCATCCAAGATTGGTCTCGGATGTGTGTTGATGCAAGAAGGCAAAGTCATAGCATATCTGTCCCGGCAACTGAAGCAACATGAGCAAAACTACCCTAACCATGATCTTGAATTAGCAGCTTTAGTTTTAGCCTTGAAGACATGGCGTCATTACCTTATGGGTAACCGTTGTGAGATTTATTCGGATCACAAGAGTCCAAAGTATATCTTCACCCAGAAGGAGTTGAATATGAGGCAAAGGAGATGGATAGAGTTAATCAAGGATTACGACCTTGACATTCACTATCACCCCGGCAAAGCCAATGTGGTAGTGGATGCCCTTAGCAGTTTGCCGTGTAGATTAAACACCATGATTAAAGAAGCCCAACCAAGTTTGCATGAGGAATTGGAGCAGTTTAGAACTGAGCTAGTTAGCAAAGGATTTTTAGCTAGCATTGAACTTCAACCCACTTTGATCAGTCAGATCAAGGAAGCCCAGAAGGGAAATGCAAGTATCGACGGAATCAAACATCGTATTGGTACAGGAAAGGTACCTGGATTCAACAAAGATGAAGAAGGAGTTTTGTGGTACAAAGGACGTATCTGTGTGCCAGCAGATTCGGAGCTAAAGCAAGTTATCATGCAAGAAGCTCATGATACTCTTTATTCTATCCACCCCGGAGGAACGAAGATGTATCAAGATTTGAAGGAGAAATTTTGGTAGCACAAGATGCAGCGAGAAATCGGAAGCTACATTGCTAAGTGTGATATCTGTCAAAGAGTCAAGGCGGAACATTAGAGACCCGCATGACTGTTGCAACCATTGAAAATTCCGGAATGGAAATGGGATTCCATTGGAATGGACTTTATCACCGGTTTGCCTACTTCTAGTAGGGGAAATGACTCTATCTGGGTCATAGTTGATAGACTGTCCAATGTAGCCCATTTTATACCTATCAAGACTACCTACCAGAGTTCAAGCTAGTAGAGCTGTATATTGCTAGAATTGTCAGTTTGCATGGAACCCCCAAAACCATATTATCGAATCGAGGAACCCAGTTTACCTCAAGATTTTGGCAGAAAGTCCAAGAAGGATTGGGAACCAAGTTGAATTTCAGCACAGCTTATCACCCGTAGACCGATGGATAGACTAAAAGAGTCAACCAAATCTTAGAAGATATGTTGAGAGCGTGTGTGCTAGAGTATGAATCAAAATGGGAAGATTGTCTGCCTTTCATAGAATTCTCATACAACAACAGTTATCAAGCCAGTTTGCAAATGGCCCCATTTGAATTTCTGTATGGAAGAAAGTGCCGTACCCCCTTGAATTGGTCGCAAGTAGGAGAGAGCCAGATTTTTGGACCCGACATCCTAAGATAAGCAGAAGAGAAGGATCAAAAGTCTGTGAGCACCTCAAGACCGCCCAATCCAGACAGAAGAGTTACGCTGACAAGAGACATAGAGACCTGACTTTCAATGTCGGAGATTTTGTGTATCTCAAAGTTTTGCCCTTGAAAGGAATGCAGTGTTTTCAACGGAAAGGAAAGTTAGCCCCTAGATATATTGGCCCTTCAAGATTTTGAATCAGCGAGGAGAAGTACTGATGGCCCAAAATATATCGAGCTCGTTGGGGAACCCCAAGAGGAAGGTATGATGAGCACAGCAGCAAGTTTTCCCTCAGTATGAAACCAAGGTTATCAATCCAGTAGGAGCAAGGAAACACCCCAAAGGTGTAGCTAGCTAAACGTTGGCAGGGCGCACTACTGGTGCCAGCAGCAATATGGAGACCTGCACAACACAACAACATAACTCTGTCCCAAACTTGCGATGAGGTTGTCAATCTCACCGGTTTTGCTGAAAACAAAGGATTAAACGTATCGAATGGAAGTAATAGTTTCCAGAAAGTAAACACAAAGCAGTAAACGGTTGATTGTAGATTGTATGTAAAAGAAAGGACCGGGGTCCATAGTTCACTAGAGGTGGCTCTCCTTAAGATAGATAACATGCTGGGTGAACAAATTACAATGGGGCAATTGACAAACATCGAGAAAGCATTACATGCATATACTAATCATCTTGACTCCTTTGGAACTTGATTGGGCATTACAACATTATACATAGACCGCCATCCAACTGCATCTATGACTAATAATCGACCTTCAGGTTATCATCCGAACCCCCTCCAGTATTAAGTTGCAAGCAACAGATTATTGCTTTACGAATTGCGTGTAATGTAAACAATACGATTGTTCTATGAACAAAGGATTGTTGTTTTCTGCCTAGTAGCAACAACACATCTAGTACCTTAGAGATTTCTGTCACTTCCCCAGATTAACAGAGGCATGAACCCACTATCGAGCGTAAATACTAACTCTTGGAGTTGCTAGCATCTACTTGGCCAAGATAGCTACTAACAACAGAAAGCATGCAAGATCACAAATAACATAGACATGATAGAATCAATAATCAATCTGATATAGCATCTCAATATCCATCGGATCCCCGCAAACACAACATGTAGAATTACAAATAGATGATTTTGATCATGAATGGAGCTCACAAGATCTAGACATGAAAGCACAAAGGAGGAGAACCAGCCATCTAGCTACTACATGGACCCGTAGTCTAGAGATGAACTACTCACGCATCACACCGGAGGCTTGCATGATGATGAAGAAGGCCTCCAGGGTGAATTCCCCTCTCCGGTAGGGTGCCAGGAAGAGCTTCAGATCCCTCCCGATCTAGGGATGGAGATGACGGCGGCTATAGACTCTCGTGGATTTTTGATCGAGTACTTAGGGTTTTAGTCCCGAGGGCAATATATAGGCGGAAGGAGAGGCCGAGGGGGTGATGGGGTTGGCCAGACCACCCCCTGGCATGGGCCAGGCCTGGCCGCGTGGCCAGGTGGTGTGGCCGGCCCCCAACCCTTCTCCATCTCGTATTCTGGCATCTGATGACTTCCAAAAAAATAGGCACTTTGGCTTTTGTCCCATCCAATTCTGAGAATATTCATTTTCTGACTTTACTGGAACCAAAAACAGCAGAAAGGGGGCAGCTGGCACTGTGGCTCTTGTTAATAGGTTAGTCCAAGAAATCATATGAAAAGTACTCCAAAGAGTGGATAAAACACAAGAAAGTAGATAAAACCAAGCATGGAACATAAAAAATTATAGATACATTTGCAATGTATCAACATCCCCAAGCTTAACTCCTGCTTGTCCTCAAGTAGGTAAGTGATAAAAAGAAAGAATAATTTTTGAGGTGACATACACAATCAAAGACTTGATCAAAGTATTTGTAAAACATTCAAAGCTGGGATCATAGTACTTCAATCATAACATGAAAGACAAAGTTCTAGCAATAAGACAAAGAAACTATGATGCTACATGAAAAGGCACAAACAAAAGATTCATGAATAACAATGCTTTGCAAGACGTCTGTTTGTTTCACATAAAGAAAACATAGCATAATAGTATTTAGCTTGTCCCTCATAGAGTAGCAAATATAAATGCATAGGACACCTTCAAAGTTCATAAGAGTGACTAGATACAAATAGTTTAAAACAAGCAATATCAAGTTATGCATCAATCAACTAGTCTTGGGAAAATGCACATAGAACTAAGAATGGCCACTATGCTCTCAAAGTAGGTGCATAAAGGTAGAAGGTGGAGACTCAATATAATGGTGGAATAAAGGCCTTCATAGAAGGAAGCAGAGATTCAAGTCTCATAAAGAGCTTCCAAAAATTATGGTACTTAATAGCTTTCAGCTCTTATTGCCCCTATCATAAGCATCTTGAAGTGATTAAGGTTAAAGTGAACAAACTATGGTGTACATGCTTGACGAAGTATAAGTTAGAAATATCATGTACCTTGGATACGAGGGCCGCTCCTCATGCTACTCAAGTTTAGTCACCGGTGAGTTCTTGTCATCGTAAGTACATGTGTATCATAGAGAACCGCCAACGGGGTACCCCTTGCCCGACGATACGGAAGAATCCCCATATCAAAATGACAAGGCAAGCAGACAACGAGCATCTCAGCAATGTTCTTATTTACCATGGGAATATGGTGCTTTTTTCTCTCCTTCCTCTTTTTATAATCTCATTTTTTTTCTCTTTTTCTCTTTTTTCTCAATATAGGACTCTTTTTTTATAAGAAGAATGCTTCATAGACAGCTCATTATGGTTACGCTGCAGGTTTCCACCATGTCAGCATGGATTAGACCAGCAGCCCAAGCGTTTCTCTAACACATATACATAACTCCATGGACTTACAACCTCCCCATTCATTTCACACCGACGACATCCATATACAAAAGAGCATGATATCAACTTGGTACAAAGTACCAAGTGCAATGTTGAAAGCGTTCCCCATGACAGCATGGTTCTGCTAATTCCCAACAAATAAATGCAAGCATATACAACATAGACGACACAATGGTTCAAGTTTATTAAGGGAAAGAAAAGTAAAGTGTGTCATCAAGTTCGTGAGAGCTTTAATCACTAGTTTTCTCATAACAAGTTTAATTTGGAAGGTAAACAAAAGCATGAATATACTTGGAATAGCATAAGCTAGTAGGTAGGTATGGTGGACTCTTTGGAATAACTTGGTTTAGGGAGTTGGATGCATGAGTGGAACTCATACTTGGTTGTGGAGGCTAGCAAAAGACTGGGACCGACAAACTAAGAGAGCAATAATGGCCATAATCATGCAGAGCGACAAAACATCATTGATCAAAGCATAAAGTGATACTACAAGTTGAAAACTAAAGGATCATAAAGGCTATGGTGACTTGAGATATTCATAACATGGTGTGAGCATGCGCCAAGTCAACCCAAATAAAGCATCAAAGGAGAATACCACTATACTATGCTTTAATATGCTAAAACAACGCATGATTCATCCAAGGCACATTAAGCAATATCAATTGTTTATAACAAGTCATGCTACAGAAAAGAATACTAAGCATAAAGCCAAAAAAAATCAAGTCATGGCATAACAAAGCATAGGCCACAGTCAAAAACAAGATTTTTTTTACCACTTAAGCATGAACTTTCCTACTCTTTTCCAAACCAAACCAAACTATATGAAAACCGATGTATGAAAGAGGGGGTCAAACCAATTTATTCAGCAAACTAAGCAAGCCAAGCAAACAAAAAACCAAAACGAAAACGAAAAAGAAGACGCTCCAAGAACAACACAACTGTGCATGAAACAATAAAAATGAAGCGTTTGGAAGAAACCTGGGATTTTTATTGATGAAGAGGGGGATGCCTTGGGCATCCCCAAGCTTTGACGCTTGTACTTCTTGGATATTTCTTGGGGTGACACTATTAGCATCCCCAAGCTTGAGCTTTAGTCCATCCTTCATCTCATTACTCATTCCTTCCATACACCTGAAAATTTTCCTTCATACAAAACTCACACAATCTTTATTAGCAACATTAGTGCACTCAAGATAATAAGTCTTAATGTCTTAAGGTTCAGTTTTAACACCAAATAAACTTCCATTAGAACACTATATACTGAAGCACTTCCCTCAAAAATCTCAATTCCCCAAAAGAACTCAAAAAGGAACCAACAAGAAGCAAATGCAGAAAATGGCAGAAATCTATCAAAACAGACCAGCAGGTAAAGACAAATGTTTTCGAAGACCTTCGGTTTCTCAAATCAAAAAGTGTTGAACTAACGAAAGTTAGATAACAACCTGGGGCAAAAGCACAAAAATTCACGCCTCAAAAAGACGTTCAGATATTTTACACGAATTTTTACGGTGAAGCCTAGAAATCTGTTTCGGGACAGCAACTTTCCCAATCATTACTTCTCTCTCATTAGAGGTTACTCTTGGCACAAAAAGCAAATAAAAAGGATAAGGGGCGGTTATTACTGAAGTAATAACTTCCAAGACTCATCTAAAACTTTTGGGTTATCTCCCAATAAGTACTTTTTCTTTAACGCCTTTAAGTTAGGCATAAGAAGCAAGAAAAAGAATCAAGTGTTCTCAAATGAAGAAGCATTAAGACCAAATTTTGTTTTCATAGGAGAAGCAAAATAAATCTTCTCTCTCTTCTTAGGGAAGTGTTCTATAACTTTCTTGAGTGGGAGTTGATATGTAATGGTACCTTCTTTCATATCAATAATGGCACCAACAGTTCTAAGAAAAGGTCTTCCCAAAGTAATAGGACAAGAAGCATTGCATTCAACATCCAAAACATAAAAATCAACAGGGACATAGGAATTGTTAACCATAATAAGAACATCATTAATACTCCCCATGAGTTTTTTTAGCATTATCATCAAGTGGGACATTCAAATAACAATCTTCAAGTGGAGGCAAATCAAGCATATCATAAATCCTTCTAGGCATAATACAAACACTACTATCAAGATCACATAAAGCCTTGAAATCAAAGTAATTCACTTTCATATTAATGATGGGTTCCCAACCATATTCTTGTTTTATAGGAATAGAAGCTTTATGTTTCATCTTTTCTTCTTTAATCTTTATGAGAGCATCAATAATGTGTTTTGTAAAGGCCATGTTCATAGCACTAGCATTAGAACTTTTAGCAAGCTTTTGTAGGAACTTAATAACTTCAGAGATACTGCAACCATCAAGATTATAATCAAATTTATCATCTAAAGTAGTAGAACTATTATTAGCCTCAACACTAGTGGTGGTGATAGTAGAAACAATAATGTTTTTAGCAATTTCATCTTCTCTTTCCCACTTAGCATGTAATTCAGCTAATAGTCTAACATTTTCATCAATTCTTACTTGTATAGCATTAGTAGCTGCAAAGGGATTATCATTAGTTTCAGGTTTAGCAGCCATTTTATTCAAAGAAGATTGAGCTTCAGCCAAAGATGCTATATTTCTTTCAGCATTAGAGAGTTATTCCTCAATAGTTTTATTGAAAGCAGTTTTCTTACTAATAAAGTCTTTAAGCATAACTTCAAGTTCAGAGGGAGCACTCCTATTATTGTTGTAGGAATTTCCATAAGCATTACCGTTGTTGGGAGGATATGGCTTATAATTGTTGATACCAAAATTATTCCTATAAGCATTATTGCCAAAATTGTTATTTCTTATGAAGTTCACATCAACTTGCTCTTCTTGAGCAACCAAAGAGGCTAAAGGAACATTATTTGGATCAATATGGGCTTTCCCATTCACAAGCATAGACATAATATTATCAATCTTATCACTCAAGGAGGAGGTTTCCTCAACAGAATTTACCTTCTTACCTTGTGGAGCTCTTTCAATATGCCATTCAGAGTAGTTAACCATCATATTATCCAGAAGTTTTGTTGCAGGACCCAAAGTAATGGTCATAAAGGTACCTCCAGCAGCAGAATCCAATAGGTTCCTTGAAGAATTGTTCAATCCTGCATAAAAAGTTTGGATGATCATCCAAGCAGTCAGTCCATGAGTGGGACAATTCTTAACCAAAGATTTCATTCTTTCCCAAGCTTGAGCAACATGCTCATTATCAGATTATTTAAACTTCATTATTTCACTTCTCATAGATATAATCTTAGCAGGTGGATAGTATTTTCCAATGAAATCATCTTTGCATTTAGTCCAAGAATCAATACTATTCTTAGTTAAGGAATTCAACCATTCTTTAGCTTTTCCTGTCAAGGAGAAAGGAAACAATTTTAGCTTAATAATAGCACCATCTACATCCCTATGCTTTTGCATCTCACAAAGTTCAACAAAGTTATTTAGATGGGCAGTAGCATCTTCATTACTAATTCTAGAAAATTGTTCTCTCATAACAATATTGAGTAAAGCAGGTTTTATCTCAAAGAAAGTATCTTCAGGCACAGGTGGAGCAATAGGTGTGCTCATAAAATCATTGTTGTTGGTGCTAGTGAAGTCACACAACTTAGCATTTTCAAGAGTAGTCATTTTTTTGTGTTTTTGATAAAGAAAGCAAACTAGTAAAACTAATTTTTATGTGTTTTTGATAAAGAAACAACCAAACCAAGCAAAAGTAAACTAAGCAAAACAAAAATAACAAAGTAAAGAGATTGGTTATGAGGGACTCCCCTTGTGAAGATGTCCTTGACTCCCCGGCAACGGCGCTAGAAAATATGCTTGATGGCCCAAAATATATCGAGCTCATTGGGGAACCCCAAGAGGAAGGTATGATGAGCACAACAGCAAGTTTTCCCTCAGTATGAAACCAAGGTTATCAATCCAGTAGGAGTAAACAAACATCCCAAGGGTGTAGCTAGCTGAACGTTGGCAGGGCGCACTACCGGTGCCAGCAACAGCATGGAGACCTGCACAACACAACAACAGAACTCTGTCCCCAACTTGCGATGAGGTTGTCAATCTCACTGGTTTTGTTGAAAACAAAGGATTTAACGTATCGAATGGAAGGAAGTAATAGTTTGCAGAAAGTAAACACAAAGCAGTAAACAGTTGATTGTAGATTGTGTCTAAAAGAAAGGACCGAGGTCCATAGTTCACTAGAGATGGCTCTCCTTAAGATAGATAACATGCTGGGTGAACAAATTACAGCGGGGTAATTGACAAACATCGAGAAAGCATTACATGCGTATATTAATCATCTTGACTCCTTTGGAACTTGATTGGGCATTACAACATTATACATAGACCGCCATCCAACTACATCTATGACTAATAATCCACCGTCAGGTTATCATCCGAACCCCCTCCAGTATTAAGTTGTAAGCAATAGATTATTGCTTTACGAATTGCGTGTAATGTAAACAATATGATTGTTCTATGAACAAAGGATTGTTGTTTTCTCCCTAGTAGCAATAGCACATCTACTACCTTAGAGATTTCTGTCACTTCCCCATATTACCAGAGGCATGAACCCACTATCGAGCATAAATACTAACTCTTGGAGTTGCTAGCATGTACTTGGCCATGATAGCTACTAACAACGGAAAGCATGCAAGATCACAAATAACAAAGACATGATAGAATCAATAATCAATCTGAAATAGCATCTCAATATCCATCAGATCCCCGCAAACACAACATGCAGAATTACAAATAGATGAACTTGATCATGAACGGAGCTCACAAGATCTAGACATGAAAGCACAAAGGAGGAGAACCAGCCATCTAGCTACTACATGGACCCGTAGTCCAGAGATGAACTACTCACGCATCACACCGGAGGCTTGCATGATGATGAAGAAGGCCTCCAGGGTGAATTCCCCTCTCCGGCAGGGTGCCGGGAAGAGCTTCAAATCCCACCCAATCTAGGGATGGAGATGAGGGCGGCTACAGACTCTTTTGTGGATTTTTGATCGGGTATTTAGGGTTTTGGTCACGAGGGCAATATATAGGCGGAAGGAGAGGCCGAGGGGGTGCTGGGGTCAGTCAGACCACCCCCTGGCGCGGTCCAGGCCTAGTCACGCGGCCAGGTGGTGTGGCCGGCCCCCAGCCCTTCTCCGTCTCGTATTCTGGCATCTGATGACTTCCCGAAAAATAGACACTTTGGCTTTTGTCCCGACCAATTCCGAGAATATTCATTTTCTGACTTTCCTGGAACCAAAAACAGCAGAAGACAGGCAGCTGACACTATGGCTCTTGTTAATAGGTTAGTCCAAGAAATCATATGAAAAGTACTCCAAAGTGTGGACAAAACACAAGAAAGTAGATAAAACCAAGCATGGAACATAAAAAAATATAGATACATTTGCAATGTATCAAGTACCTTATCAACTGGAACTGCCAGAGGAGATGTCAACCATCCATAATGTGTTCCATATCTCGTTACTTCGAAAATGCTTAGGAGTGCTGGAGAAGACCCAAGTTTTCAAGAACATTGATCAGCGAGCCATTGATATCAACAAGGATCTGACGTATCATGAAGTGCCCATTCGTATCTTGGAAGAAGCCTCCAGAACCACTAGGACCCGGAGTATCAAATTTCTCAAGATCTAATGGAGCAACCATACCAAGGAAGAAGCTACCTGGGAGCGAGAAGATTACATTAGGACTGAGTTTCCAGATCTCTTTAGTTCCTAGTTTTTCTTAAATCTCGGGACGAGATTTTGTTTAAGGAGGGAAGGTTTCTTAGACGCCAAATCTTTAATCAAGGTTATCAAGTTCCTAATCACCCAATTTAGGGTTAACAAAAACTTTTATTTGGCAAATGAACATGAATGCATGTGTGTGTTGCACTAGTATAGAATTGATTGAAAAAGCCATGCTTGATTGTTCCAAATGTTGTGAAATGGTTTAAAGGTGAATGCCACAACATCTAGACCATTTACAAACAAAATCCAAAGAGAAAAAAATCAAATAAGATTAAATAAAGCAAATGGTCATTTTGACCCTTTTGAACCACTAGGCCACTTTAGATGTTCCTAGAGGAGAATTATTAACAGAAGCAATTCTATTTCCTTTCACCCCTTGCTAGACCAAGTAAAGAGGTATCAAGGCCCAGTTTAAAAACTTACAAAAACATCTAGTAAATCAATTTAAAGGACATTTGAAAATTGAATTCAATTCATATGTGAAGCTCACACTTTTTCAAAAACCCACCAAATCAGTTCTCCTTGACTTATCCAAGCAAACCTAGTCTCTCAAGCTTAATCTAAGATCACTCAAAAAAATTGAATCAAAATTTCAAAAGTAAATTTCATGCGGCCATTTCATCAAACACTTGGCATGCATAGAATAATCACTAGCCTAGCTTCACTATTTTATATAGTGATCATCGACCCATTTGTCCCCTAGTTACTCCCCTGTTCCCTCTAAGCCTAACCCAGCCCAGACCAGCTCCCCCCTTCACCGTTGGCACAGTGGAGCGCCGACCGAAAGTGGTCATCGTCGGCCGACCATGGCCAGCTCGCACCAAACCACCCCACACCCAACCAGCCTGTCCACTAGCATCATCGCAGCCTCCCGCCACCCCCTGTCTAGGCCACAGCCCCAGCCGAGGCATGGACCACACTAGCATCGCCGCGCACCTCCTCTCTGCGCCGTGTCCAGAGCGCGCCAGTGCGCTGCACCCAACTAGCTCGCACACGCCACGCCTTGACCTCCCCTCGTGTGCACAGACCCGCCATGATTGCAGCACCCCGGCAGACACCCCCATTCACCGCCGCGCGACCCGACGCTGCCGCACGCCGCCGCAAGCACGACTGTCTCTGCTCAGAGCGCCGCACGCGCCAGACCAAACCAAGCCGCCCCACTCCACGCCATTAAGTCTGTGAGAACCGCCAGGGAGCACCGCACCGTCCTACACCCTCGCCCATGCCTTTAGCTCTCTGTGTCGCCCTCCCCGAAGACGCCAGCCTGCACCGTTCTGTCCCCTTGTCGAGCTATAAAAGGAGGCCACCCCAGCCTCCAGTCCTCATACCATTCGACTCCCCACTCACCACTGAGCCTCCCACACCTCTTCCCGGAGCAAGGCGAGCACCAACGTGCCGGAATTGCACTGGAGTCCGCCGCTGCTAGAGGAGAAGGGCGCCATCAATTGCGACCACCCCGAGCTCTGCCGTGCCCACGCCTCGCCTCGCCGTCGTCTACCATGTCATTTTACCTCGTCGCCGAGCCTAGATGGAGCCCAGGAGAGCCCCATGAGACCCCCACCGCCGCGTTAGGTTTAGCTCGTCGCTAGAGCTGTTCGTCATCGACGACGACCCTCAGTCGTCGATCTTGCTTCTCATCGTAGGGCCTAGAATCAACGATACTGTTTCGCGTAGAAGGAGTCACTGACCAGTGGACCCCCTCTGTCAGCCGTGTTCTGCGCTATGCAATTGGGCCGGCCCGAAAATTCAAATAAGGATTTTCCTTTTTAGTTTAAACTAGCTTATGTCCCAAGATTCAAAAATCAATTCAGAGAATTTTACTTAACCAAATTCCATGATTCAAATTTTGATAGAAATTTAATTAAAATATCTATCCAAGCCCGTTGGATTTAAATCATTTGGATTTAGATATAATCTATAGCAAAAATAACAAGTATAGACTTTTGTAACTTCAAACATTTAAAAAAAATCAACCATAATAGCTTTTGAGTTGTTTCCAACTCTCAAAAATCACATTTGGTAATACCTTTCTGAATATGTAAAAAGATTTAAGTTTGCATGCAGTGACATTGGACTAGTACCAAAAGAATGCTATTAGGGCATTTCTAGTCACTTTAAATCTATTAAATAATATTCTTAAACTTTATAAAATGTGATCAACCCTTTAAATCACATTACCATGTATTAGAATATGTGGTGATGACATGTGTCCACATGATCCCATATTTTAATTGGAGAATATTAAATCTTAATTAATTTCAATGAGTAGAAATTACTTTTCTCAAATAAAATAATTGAAACTAGTTCTTTAATGCATGTGATGATTGTGATGATGCTAGATCATCAAGTGTGTGCCTTAGTGTGGTATATATAGATAAGTATTGTTTGGTGATTGTGTACCCTATATTCCTTTATAGACGATAGTACCGACCAAGTCCACAAGGAGGAGGAGTTCTACCCCGAAGAAGACGAAGAAAACTCCAATCACTACACCAATCAAGGCAAGCTATTATTGGCAAGCTAATACTTGCAAGCCATCATTAATTGCAAGTTAACCTAAGAAAGATGCATTAGGCATGCTTTGGTTATATACCTTTTATTTATACCCATCCCAAGTTTTACTTGCAAGCTTTACTCTTTACTTTACCAAAGTTCTTTATGTTTAGTTAGTGCTTTGTGAGGTTTTGGAAAGATAGTATAGATAGCATAAAGAGTATAAAACTAGGTCTATACTAGATGTCATTCTATGGCATGAGATTGAGACTAGTATCCCTCATTAGTGAACACTCTTAACTTAGTGGCTAGTGCTAAGCATAAAACTTGATCACTTTAGATGAGAATACTTGGTGAAAATGATTATGAAAACCTTGGAATGATGCTTCATTCTATTGAAATGTTTTGACATGTGTTGAGAAACACAAATGGATTTGATGAAATGTTGAGGCATGCACCTTAGCCCTTTATAAAAACTGATGGTTGGGTTCGGATGCGATACCATTCCAATTTTACCGTACAACCAGAATACCTGAATTGGATAAGGCTTAGCTGGAAGTTTATATGCATTAGTATGGGCTCCCTCGCGGAAGAGGTTTGAGCTGACGCTACCTCTTGATGATGTCCACCTATGCAGTGCCTAGGATGGCAGATGGGCATGGCTGGCAGGCCAAGCTCATAGGAGAGGTGCTTATACTAGAGTGTGTAAAGGAAAGGTTATGATTATCCGCATACTAAGTATGATGATTCAGGGTTATCCCTGATGGATGTATCGAATTTTGTGGTGAAAGTGTACCACCTCTGCAGAGTGTCAAACTATTCGAATAGCCGCGTCCGCGGTCATGGACAGTTGGAGTGGCCATACTGTTCTGTCGTTAGATGTTTTCCAAAATGACTTGTGAAATGAACTATGATTTTTACTTGACCATAACAGGGTTGTGAATTTGAAAACTAGGTTCCCAACTTAAGTGACTTAGAACATTTAAGTTAACTTTCTTTGCTTCTGAACTCAGTTTAGATAAATATGGATTTTTTGCAAATAAACTTAGAGCATAGGATTCCTATTAGAACTACCTTACTTGTTAGTGATAGTTTGCGAGTACTTAAAGAGTACTCATGACTTTGTCCCTAGCTATTTCCGTGGCCAGACTATGAGGAGGACTACCAGGAGGAAGGACAACATGTTGGCTACGACGACTACGCTTATTATTGCCTGTGAGACTGAAGATGGAGCCCACTACTACGCTTATTATTCCACTTCTTGTTTGTACTAAGACTAGATCATGAGATCCTTTATTTGTGGAAGACCTTATTATGGTTTATACTGAATGATGTACTGTGATATCCAATCTGTTATGTATCGCAAAAATGGTAATCCTGGGATTGCGATGTATGGCATAACAGGCATCTGGGATTAAAAATCCAGGTGTTGACAAATATGCACCAATATACCAAACATGGTTACATTATCATAAAGTATGGTAACACATATGGCCTTGACATTGGTCATCTAGTTTTTGAAAGCCATGAATGTTCAAACATGGTACGCCATATTGTGAAACGAGTTTTTCAAGAGTTATCAAATTTTATATATTTTTCATGGAAATTAGATAATGCACACAGTGAGACAGCAAGACAAACGAATGGTAGTATGTCATTTTATATTTTGTTTCTTTATTTTTTTTAAAATGGCCCAAATTTGGTGTCATTACCATTCATATCAAAAGTTGAAATCTTGCAAAACTCTCGATGCTCTCCAATATTTGATCAATTTGGTACCTTTAAATTATTTTTAAAAATTCAAGAGCAAGATATAACACACACTTTGTAGTTCGTAATTATACATACTTACTTTAAATTATAAAAAGGTCATTTTATTGCACATCTTCAGCTAGGAAGCTTGGAAACTCATGAAAATAGGGCAGTATCCATCAAATCTAGAATCTCCTTTTATAAACAATTACTTGAAATGCCAAGATGCACCGATCTACCAAATATGGACACGTTTGTAAACTTGATTGGCGAATATGCTCGAATGTACGGAGTAGTACAAAACATGAAAAAGGTATAGAAACTATTGTTGTGACCTTGCTCCTCTTGTTTGAATGCCTTGAATTAATGTTCATTAATTTCGACAGATGTCTATCAAGTCATTATTTGCTGGAAAGCATACAAGCTGTGGGTCTATCTGACTGGGACATCATCCCAAGTGGGAGTAGCTTACCTTAGAAGCTTGAACTTCAAAATTTCGGCAGAGCACCGAAATATCCAGCCCACCCATTCAAACATCCAGCCCCAAAAATTATTTTATTGCACAAATTTAGCCTAGAAACTTGAAAGGCTGTTATACATTGTGTGAAAAAAGGGGGTGGTGGCATTTTGAGCCATCATCTTTGTAGTTGCTCCACAACAAAACACATTGTTGTTACTTGGAAAAAACTTCAAATTTGGAACTAGACATATTGGTTGATTTGCCAAGATGCACCGATTTACCAAATACAGACACATCATCATAAATTATTTCCATGACCTTGGTCACCTTTTTTTGGACGATGGTCATGTTCTTGAAAGCCTTAAATTGTTCGAAAATTTTAGCAAATGCCTAGAAACTCGTTTAAATGCTGGAAGCAACTCTCGCTGGTGTGTGGGTCTAGACGGTGACAGTGCACCTGAGAGGCCCCATGCCGGAGTAGCGTATGCTAGAAGCTTCGACCTCAAAATTTTGGTATGGCACCCAAACATCGCACCCATCCATTTAAACATGCTTCACCTCTTTCTAGAATGCAAAATTACTCTTCTATCCCTGCTCTGGAAACAAGAATCCGAGGAGCACTACAATAACAAAGGAATATATGTGGTAAATTTGCATTCTCCCAAGTGCATCACCCCATCGATGTTTCCCATCCCTTCTACAATATTTATCTGCCAGCCCACTCTGACATACACTAACTTTTTGGACCCACCATGCAAGTGACCCACATGCCAGTGAGCCATAATTACGAGGTAGAGATTCCCATCGTCTGTTGTTCAAAATTCAAACTTTTTTTGCTAAACCGAGATAAAATAATTAAATTCATCGAACCTGGCTCGGAAGCTTGAAAATTCATGAAACTTGGGCATTATCTGTCAAATTTTTATACTTTGTGAGAAAATTGGTGCGATGAGATTTTGAACCACATATAGTCTTTGTAGTTGCTTCACAACGGAAGCCATTGTTGTCAGTTGGACAATTTAAGTTAACTTCAAATTTGGATGCACTTTTTTGTAAACATTGTTTGAAATGCCAATATGTAGTTATGCACCAATCTACCAAACATAGAGACATTATCATAAACTATGGCAAACACATTTCCATGACCTTGGTCATCTTGTTTGAAAGCCATGAATGTTCATACATGGTATGCCATATTGTGGAACGGGTTTCTTCGAAAGTTGTTAAATTTTAGCATACTTTTTCATGGAAACTAGGCAACGCACATAACATAATACTCTGCGAAAGAAATACAATGCTTCAATATATATTTTTTATTTGGATTTTTCTTTCAAAAGGTCCCAAATTAGGCTGCTTTTCGCTTTATTTTATAATCCACTTTAGATTTTTGCTTTTGGCTTATACCATCATTCAACTATGTCAGAGTAAAAGCTAAAAAACAAAGACAAAAACATGTTCCTCGCTTTGTAAGCCAAAAATCAAAATCCAGAATTAGAGCCCAACCAAATAGCGTCTAAATCTCACGGAACTTTTGGTGTTTCTCCCTTGTTTTAGTACTTGGGTACCTTCAATTGTATTTAACATAAAATATGACCAAGAAGGGTATCATTGACTTGTAGATCAAATTTTGAGATACTTTCATTAAATTGTGGTAACACTATTCTATTCCATCAATATATATAACCATAAAGTCTGAACATATTATTGAGAATTTATGGAATCCTAGACCGTAAATTATAAACCCCTAAACTCTCACTAGAAGAAATATGCTAACTGGTGACCCCAAATATTGGTCACTAAAAGGTCATAGTAATCCATCTACGACCTTTCTATGACCAAGAACAGTAGGTCACATACCGAGGGTCACTATAGACAGCTAACGATATTTTTTCTAAATTGGTCATGGGCGGCTATGACTAATATAGATGGTCATAGTGCCCATGACAAAAAAATTGGTCATGGCTTTCTGGCGTAAGCCAATCCTACGTGGAATATGATGTGGTAGTTAATTCAGCCTGGTCTAGTTTATCCTTTTAAATGGGCCTAGCCCAAAGTTTCAGCCTTTTAACTTCCTGGACCAGAGCCTATTTACAGTAGAATTTATTATGGGCTTTGTCTTTTACAACCTATTTTTCTTTTGGACTTTAAGGCCTTTTAGCAGCATATTTTGTTGGGCCATGACCTTTTAATAATCCATAATTTTTAAGCCTTTTCATTCTACCTTTTTAAAATGTTTTTGTCACGTTCTCATTAAACACTAGACATGTTTCACTTTCCACATTATGCCAGCAAATAAATAATATTGCTGTGAAATAGAAAACAAATGAATATTTTCAAATCCACAAGCCAATCTGGCAAACAGTATGATCTTTGCATAGTAATGAACATTTTCAAATCCACATGCCAAATCTGGCAAATAGTATAATCTTTACAAAGTAATGAATATTTTCAAATCCTAGATACTATTACAACATAGAACCAGCTCTTTGTTGAATGGGGCTTCTGCTCCTTCAGACTTCCAGGTCAACAGTGTGTCTACTTTCTTCTTTACAATAGTAAGCGTGATCTCATACAGCTGTCTGCAAAGGAAAAGATACACATTGATTCAACCGCGTAGATATATTCCAGTGTCGATGTAATAAACCTATATATGAGGGAGATTTGAGAAAACTTGGTGAGTTATTTTCTACCATGTGAGTTATCGGAATATGCATGGACCTTCTTCAACCTTTTTATAGCAATCTACTGGTAACAACATTGAAATTAAAAAATGGCTGTCTAACATGACAAAGAGAATGTACGACACAACAAATCCAACAAATATCAACAATATGAAAAGAAAATACATGTAGTAATTCTTTCTGGGGGAACTATATAGAGTAATTCTTTTTATAGCAGAACAAATGCTTTTTTCCATTCAGGCATAATTAACTTAGGTAAATTAGATATTAAATCAAAAAATCAGTCTACAATATTAGACATTCACTTTAACATTAGTGAGGGGAACTCACTGGAGCAACAAAGAGCATCTTTATTTTTCATTCTGCTACACATGCCTTACTACACAATGTTTATTTTTATTCTACTTAGCTTGTTGCAGCACCGCAGTTCTAATATGCAGCAACCTGGTATTGTAAACTGACAGTAGGAGCTAGGTAAATTTGTTTCAAATTCACGTGTACCTTGAAGAACAAAACCTCCGGCAGCTTGCAATTCTCTTGTGTCGTGCTGTCATACTTCTCCTAAAAACAAACCCATAGCAGTGGCACCAAAATGATCAAGTGGAGAAAGCAATTCAACCAGGAAGTAAGAATATGAATTTTCATATTTAACTTGGTAGACATTTAGCTGGATAACTAGATAATCATGATGAATTTAAACATAGGAGATGCCCAAATTAGTGGGGAGTAGGTGTACCTCAAAGGACAAAACCTTCTTCTCCATATTTCCATTGGCCTTCACCATACATCCATAGTTGTCATGCAAACAAGATTATTTGAAACGAATTTACCCAGCTGTTAGGACAAGCATTGCTACTACATGCAAGAATGGAGGTATTAACATGATGATAATACATAAGATTATTTGATATCCACAAATAACATTGATGCCAACATTTTTTCATACATTCATTCATTCACGCATTTGTTGATCCGTATTCCACATTAACACCCCACCAACCCAACAAACATGCTTTCCTTTGGTCACAAGAGGAAGAAAAGAATCAACCAGAGATCCATGTAAGATGCAACTAGAGATATGTTTATCTTCTATAAATAAAACCAACTGCTAAAATTGATCCAATTATTAAGCATTAGAACACCACCTTCCAAAAAAGAAAAACTCTTTTTTCAAGTGCTCAGCAGGGCAAGGCATCCATATCTGTGTTCATAGTTTATCTGAAAACCTTGTGAAATTTGCACATTTACAAGTTCTCCGTGTCTAAGTGTGTGATTGTGTATTAAGAGAAAGCACTTATATGGAACTACAAATCTTACTTAAACATGAATTTAATGAATACTGACAACATAATTACACATGTACTAAATAACATAGTCATCCATTCCTCCCAGCATGCACATTTCACAATAATTACACATATACTACTGCTAGAGCATTAAAAGGTTAGGTAGCTGGAGCAGATCGAAGATGAGGAGTAGTTGGAGGGGAGAAGTAGGACCCGCGTCATGGCGGGAGGCGAGGTGGTCGGAGTTGACTGGAAGCTGTGGCGGAGATGTGGCCTGACGTGGGACTGAGGACGCGCAGAAGGAGGGCAACACTGGATCTCGAGGACACCGGCGCGAGGAGCCTGGTGGTGGCGAAGGAAGCGGCCGCCGTCTCCTCTGTCCCTCCATCCCTCACCAGATCTTGCAGCCGCCGGTGGCCTCTCGTTAGTTCTGAATATAATACAGGTCAGGAATAGAAGCATATACATAGCATTAGCCTACCCGACATGTTTTTATCCACCTAAATAGAGCAACCAAACAACACAATAGCCAACAACACAAAAGCCTAAACAAGTTTGCATTTATCAGGAACAAAACTACAACATAGGTATCTGTAGCGTAAGCAAATAATTAGCTTGAAGCAAATGTCAAGAATAGAGCATAAAAGAATACAAAAACTTCGGCCAAGTACTAACAAGATGGTAAAATCATCGATCCCTAGATTATCTCGTGCCATAAAACCTCCACATGACATGACTACAATAATCTTTGACGACGCTTGCCCGTGAGTACGCCCTACACTCCCACCAGGGGAAACGGCCATACAAGCTTCACATGCCGCTCCCTAAACTCCCTCCTAGTCTTGGTCCGAGGTATGAGCATCTCTGTGCCCCTAAACATGTCTTGTGTAAAGAAAAAACTTAAGAATTCAGTATGCATACAAATGAAAGCAAAAGTGTTATGCTCTTCTCTAGTTCAAAGAGAAAGATTCAAGCACTACTTGAATTTATGATGGCTACCATACACAAGCAGTATAAAAACTGGACATAATAACCGAGAAAGAATCCTAACAAATAGTTTCCTAAGACCATCACATTTTGACGGTGATTGCCCATGAGTACGCACTACAGATTATGTAGTGGTACAATGGTACTTATTTTATATGTCTTGGATCCACATGACACCACACGCAGTCTCGGATCAAGCTAATGTACATGGCAAAAGGCATTATACCACGAACCTGATGATGATAATGAAACCTATACCAACGAACTGTACCAGCTAACATCAAAAAATATACCACAAACACAATTTGGTATCTACAAAGGCATACTAGCTTATTGTCATATAATTGAAAAGGCTCCTTGCTTATCTTTGTCGATTTTGACATAAATTGAAAACTACAGATGTTTAAAGAACAGTAAATACTAATCGTGGCACAGAATAGAGGAGTGCGGCGTGTACCTAGAGGAGGTTGGCGATGGTCTCGACGGTGGTGGTCTTTTTGATGCCAACTTCGTAGGAGCGTACGACGAAGCTCTCCTTGTAGGAGAGCCCGCCCTCCATGAGGCTCCCCATCCGCAGCCGCTCTGCCAGGTCCCACCGCTCCCCTCCCCGCACGTCGCCTGACCCCTCCACAATTGCCGCTGCCGCCTAACCCCTCCGTGGTCACCACCACCACGGCGACCTATGTGAACGCCGCCGATGCCACGATGCCTCACGAGAAGGCATAGCGCACCACTGCGGGGAGCAAAAGGGGCCGCGCAGAGAGGAAGGAGGAAAGGGGAAGCTCACCATGGCCTCTGCGGTTCCAGGTCCGAGATCCCGAACGCCGTCGTCGTTTCATCCGATCTCGCAGGCGCTACACGCATCACAGTGGTCGTCGCCGTCATCGTTTCATCTAAGCACACATTGCGGGCGCCGCACGCACGCATCTTCAGATTATGTGGGCTTCAGGTGGGGAGGGAGGCAGCTAGGCCTCACACTGCTCTGGCGCCAGAAGCACCAGTCATATGACTCGACCTTCTCTCTAGATCCGACGTGACGCGTGGTGGCTCTGTGAACGGAAGGGGGAGGCGAAGGGTGTCGTTGCGCGGCGACCCCTTCATGGTGGGACACGGGGGGTTAGGGGGAGGTGGTAGTCGTGCGGCTACCTAGCAAGCTTAACGGCGGCGAGGGATGAGGGGGAGGGCGGCGAGGCAGTAGACAATGGGTTGCTAGGGTTCGACCGGTAGGTTGGGATGAGGGACTCCGGGGATGAGACGTGAGTAGATGGGGATGGTCGGATTGTCCAAAATGCCCATTTATTTTCTCTTTTGGTGGGGTATTTCTGCCTTTTTCTTTTTTTCTATTTCCGAAATTTGAGGGGAGGATGCGGGAGGCGGAGGTAGGAGGCAAAGGCGGGGGGATTTTGGCACTTATGAAAATTTCACAAAGGTTTTGGCAATTTGGAAAAAAAATCTTAGAAGGATTTTGGCATTTTCCATTGTAGAGTTCATCTAAATTAGCTCATATTTTGCACACAAATTCCTCTTGGCATGACACACAAATATTGTCTCACGAAGTTTTCCTTTTCGTCGTAAAAAAACTCATTTTTCATTTTCTAAGTGCCAAAAACAGGGAGTTTTTTTGACACAACCACGAAATAGAAGTTACAAATTGTTATCGCTCTATTTTTCAAAAATATTAGATCATATTACATGGCTAATGTCCCAACGGGGATATCTTAAACCTTTCTGCCCACCCCTCGTGAAAAAGATAAATTCCTACCAAATCGGTAGAAAGTGTGTCAGATTTGAACTGTAGGTACGTGATCCAATACTCGTGATTTTTATCAAAAATCATTTTTAGACTCACAATATGATGTTTATTTAGAGATCCAATGCAAGTCAGCATGTCAACGCCATATGGACATGACATGTAAGCGTAAATTGACACATGGATATGATACATATGTAGACACGTCAGCGAAAGTTGATACATGGACGCGACACCTAGATCAACCTGCTGAGGTGGCCATAATTCTTTCCTATGTAATCAAGAATAGCACCCACGACCATTTAAATTGGCCGTAGTCGCCAAAAATTAAGGTCATAGACCAGTTATGTCTATGTTATGACCAATTGCTATAAGCAAGTTATGACCTTCCTGATGGTCCACGACCATTTGGTTCAAAATTGTCATAGATTTATGACCAAAAAACTTAGGGTCGTCAAGAAAAGGTCACTAGTCAACACATTTCTTGTAGTGCCTGACCAAGAAGGTATCATGCACTTATAGATCAAAATTTGAGATACTTTCATTAAATTAGGTAACACCATTCTATTCCACGAATATAAGCATAAACCTTCAACATTATTGAAAATTCCCTAAACCCTAAACCCTGAAAACCCAAATCCTAAACCCCTAAAGCCAATAACCCGAAACCCTCACCAAGCACGTAGCATGTACTTATAGATCAAAATTTAAGATAATTTCATTAAATTGGGTAACACCATTCTATTTGATGAATATAAACATAAATCCTGAGAAATATCAAAAATTCCCTCAACCCTCAACCCTAAGCAACCACTAAAACCTAAACCCTAAAGCCCTAAACCCATAGGCATAAACCCTAACCAAGCTGGTGTCATGCACTCATTGATCAACATTTGAAATACTTTCATTAAATGACCTAACACCATTTTATTCTATGAATATAAGCATAAATATTGAGAATTATTTAAAATTCGCTAAACCCTAAACCCTAAACAACCCATAAAACTAAACTGTAAAACCATAAAACCATAAACCCTTGACCCATAAACTCAAACCAAGCAAGTACCGTGCACTTATAGATCAAAATTTTAGATACTTTCAATAAATTGATGTAACCCCATTCTATTCCACGAATATAAGCATAAAGCAGCTTGAACATTTTTGAAAATTCCGGAAACCCTAAACCCCTAAAGCCCCAAACCCTAAACCCTTACGAATCACGTAGCATGCACTTATAGATCAAAATTTGATATAATTTCGTTTAATTGGTAACACCATTCTATTTGATGAATATAAGCATAAATCTTGAGCATTATCAAAAATTCCCTAAACCCTAAACAACCCCTAAAACCTAAACCCTAAAACCCCAAACCATCAACCCATAAACACTAACCAAGCAGGTATCATGCACTTATAGATCAAAATTTGAGATACTTTGAATAAATTAGGTATTGCCATTCTATTCGACGAATATAAGCATAAAGCTTGAGCATTATTCTAAATTTGCTAAACCCTAAACCCTATATAACCATAAAGCCTAAACTGTAAAACCCTAAAACCCAAAACCCTCGAGCCATAAACCCAAACCAAGTAGGTATCATGCACTTATAGATCAAAATTTGAGATACTTTAATTAAATCAGGCAACACCATTCTATTCGACGAATATAATCATAAATCTTTGAGCTTTTTTGAAAATTGCTAATCCCTAAACCCTAAACAACCCATAAAACCTAAATCATAAAACCCTAAATCCTCGACCCATAAACCCTAAACAATGCAGTTACCATGCACTGATAGATCAAAATTTGAGATACTTTCATTAAATTGTGGTAACACCATTCTATTCTGTGAATATAAGCATAACGTTTGAACATTATTGAAAATGAAAAAACCTTAACTGTCATGGTGGTGGCACGACAGATGCCATGGATAGGCTAAAGATGGGGCCAATGAGTGCTAGGGGAATCCAGGGAGGGAAATGTGGTGATTCCACGCACAAATGTTGTAGTATTTCCTCTATCAATGGTGGACACAAGTGCTCCTCGAGCTATTCATGAGAAGGAGACTATGTCTCTTACTTCCCACAACCTAGCCTTAGAGTTCTACCTTAGACATAGAAAATGATCGATCCCCTTCTATGGAGGCCCTGGTGCTCCTTATATAGGGGAGCCCGGGTTACAAAGTTAGGGCACACGTGGCAGCATATTCCCTTAATATGCCCCTTGGTTAAAGCTAGATGCTTCTCTATTCTATTTAACGGTTTGTTCGGACTATGGACGTAACCCACTTCGTAATCCTAGCCTTTAAGTGTCGCCAGACACAGGCTACGTCAGCCGACACTGCCCGCGTCATCTTGGTCGCCCCTGCCCTGCTGGTCCTTCCCTCTCCTTTGCTTCGCTCACACTACAGCTAGCAAAGGCCACCTTTTGACCAGCGGGAGATTCCTTCCTTCTCTTGGAAGCCAAGTGGTAGTCCAGCTAGCACATGGCTAACCCGGCTACGAGGGTACCTGCGTAATAGATAGATAAGCATCGCCAACATATATTTTACGCCTGCTGGGTTAAGGATAGGGAGATTCTCCACATGCTAGGTTACTCCATAGGTCGGCCTGCCTTGAGGTTACCCGGTCAGCACTTGCTTTAACCATGTCGTACCTCGGCTAACTCGGCCTCTATACGCCAGCGTGACCGTACCCGGGGGTATCCCCCCAACATTAGTCCCCGAAGCTGGTGCGGTCTTAACAACAGGCCATAGCAGGTTCCCTTATCCGGATCTTTACCTCTTCGGCCGAGTTACCCCGTAACCTAGTCTTTTTTCTTTTACATTCCCTTGGCACATTCTGAGTTATTTCTCGCTGGCCAGGTCTTTGCTCACATATCCGGGTTACCTTTCCTTCTCTTATATGCTTCCCCACGTCCTACGTGGAGGGTAATCATCACTTTGCCTTATTTTAGGGTCCACGCCCATTTACTGTGCCGGTAACTATTGTAATGTCAGGAATAACTGCTACGCACGTCCCTTCGCGGCAGTGCCTCGTTAACTGTAACACCACGTCGCGTCACGGGATCTTATGCTCTCTGTGGCCCTTGCTGTGGCTGGTGTCTGATTGGTTGGTTCGGTCGCGTACACGGCCACAACATGTGGCAGGGACACCGCAAAGGATGCCACTACGCGCCTGCACACACGGTTAAATAGGGGGCTGGGGCAATCTTGGGGAGGTTCCCCACACACTGCATGCTCCCCGACCTCCTTTCTTTTTCGCTGCGACGCCACCGTCACCACTGCTTCTTCACCAGTGCCGCGCCGCTGCAACTGCGTTCAGACGCTCCTAGCGACCGTGTCGCCGCCTCTGTTGAAGATCTTCTCCACGGGGCCCTGTGCTTCTAGGTTCCCCGTGGCCAGCTACCTCTACTCCGACTTCGCCCTTGAGGACCTCGACCTCACCATGACTAAGGAAGAGGCCGCTGTGGCCGCTCAGCAGGAGGAGAAAGATGAGGGCCGCGAGCGTGGCGACTGGGATGGTGCCTTCGTCTGTGAAGACAATTTGGATTGGCTATAAGCCACACGCTGTATCCCCACGGGTGTCGCCTTCCGCCTTGCTGCCGACGAGATTTCCCCATCTCCAAATCTAGGGGAGTATATGGTTTTCCTCTCCCACTTCCAGCACGGCTTCGGCCTTCCTATTTCCGATTTATTCCATGACTTTATTTCCACTTATCAATTGCAACCGTACCATCTCCCGGCCAACGCCATCACCTCTCTCTCTTCTTTCGCCTCCGGCATTGACAGATACATCAGCCTCTGGCCATCCAAGGAGATGTGGATCAAGTTTTTGGTCTGCGGAAGAACATTGTTCTGGATATGGAGCTTACTCCAGTGGCAAAGCACTTGACCTAGTGCGGGGCTGCCTCTATATCTCCCCGCAAGGGCTCCGCTTTTCCTGGGTCACCGGGCTCGAGTCTTGCAAGGGCTGGGCCTGAACTTTCTTCTATGGGGTTTAGAGTTTAGCCAACATTAACCCTAAACTCTATACCCCAACGTGACCCTACCCGGGGGTATCCCCCCAACATTAACCCTAACCTCCTAACCCTAGAACCCTAACCTTCTAACCCTCGAACCTTAAACCCTTACCAAGCAGGTATAATGCACTTATAGATCAAAATTTGAGATACTTCCATTAAATTGCGATAACGCCATTATATTCCATGAATATAACCATATATATAAAGCTTGAACATTATTATTGAAAAATTCCTAAACCCTAAAACCTAAACAATCATAAACCCTAAAACGCTGAACAACCCTAAACCCTAAATCATGAACCCTAAACCCCTAAACCTAAAAGCCTAAACCCTAAAATCCTAAACCATAAACCATGAACCCCTAAACCCTCAACCCAAAATAAACCCAAAATGAACCCCGAACTTAACCCTAGGATATAATACTTTGTGTGAAAACTGGGGTAGTGGGATTTTGAGCCATATTTTGTAGTTTGTTCATGACAAAAGCTATTGTTGTGCCTTAGAAAATTGAAATAACTTCGAATTCAGGAGCTTCCTTTGTAAATAATATTTTAAATGCCAATACGCACCAACTACCAAATATGGACAGGTTATTATAAACTATAGAGGAGATATGGCCATGGACCTTGTCATCTGTTTTGAAAGCCATGCATATTCTTACATGCTACTCCATATATTGTGATACAATTTTTTTTCAAAAGTTATCAAATTTATGATTATATTTTTCCATGGAAACTAGCTAGTGCACATAGTGAGACACGAAGAGAGAAAAAAATGGTTGTATTTTATTTTATATTTTGTTTCTTTGTATTTTTTTGAAAATGGCCGAAATTTGGTGTTATTGCCGTTCATATCAAAAAGTTGAATTTTGTGAAACTCTCGTTGTTTCTCCAATATTTGACTACTTGGTATCTTTGAATTATTTTTAAAAAGTCAAGAGCAAGGTATATCACACACTTTGTAGTTTGAAATTACACATACTTACTTCAGATTATCAAAAGGTCATTTTATTGCATAGATTTAGCTAGAAAGTTTGGAAATTCATGAAAGTTGGGCATTATCCATCAAATCTAGAATCTTATTTTGAAATGCCAAGATGCAACGATCTACCAGATATGGACACGCTATCATAAACTATAGCAGAGATATGGTCGTGACCTTGGTCATCTTGTATGAAATCCTTCAAAATATAATGTTTATCATATTCGGCAAATGTGTGGAAACACATTTATATGTTGGTAAGCATATTGTCGCTGGCGTGTGGGTCTAGACAAGGTCAACACATGAGAGCTGCCACATCAGAGTAGCATACGTCGGAAGCTTCAACCTCAAAATTTCCGCAAGGCGCCGAAACATCCCGTGCACATATATTCAAATATCCCGCACATCTATTCAAATATCCCACCCCACTTTTTGCAAATGCAAAATTCCTCTTCTATCCCTACTTCCGAAACAAGGACCATGGGAGTACTGCAATAATAGAAGGGTATAGGTGGTAAATGTGCGTCATCCCACCTATATCCCCCATTGCCTCTTCCCCGCCCACACCCGTCCAACCTCGACCTTCCTCCAGATGCTTCACCACCTGTCGTGGAAATGACCATGGCAGTCGCTGCAGTAGGCAGCGATTGATTGAATCGGAGGCGAGAGCTGGCGGCCATCTGCGGTGCGAGATGGGGGCGGATGCACATGGATTTATCCAGGTTCGGCCCCCTGAAGGGTAATGACCTACTCCTGCTAGATTAGATTATTGGAGAGGGAGTTACAAGAGGGCGAGCTCGGCATCTAAGCAGCGAGTCGCTTGAAGGGGTGTATGATGGAACATAAGTCCTGAGGGTACCCTAGGGAGGTTTATATATGAGGCACCTCGCTAGGGTTTTACAAGTTGCAACCGAACAAGATACAGACTCGGAGGATTTGACCTAATCCAACTAGGCTTCTAGTATGCACCTGAGCCTCCAGTCGCCAGTCACCGGTCCTTCATCTTAGTCGCATTCCATTCGCTGTCATGTAGACCCATTCGTGAGACCTTTTGGCCCAATCGGAACGTCCTGCTAGGTATACCCCACTTGCATATCCCCATCAGTAGTCCCTAAGGCCACCGTTGAATCGGACGCAGGTGGTCAGTTGGCAGTCGGAATAGGCGAGTCCAATTTGGATGCCTAGTCGAATCGGCGGTGGACTCCACTGAAACCAGGGAAATTTTCCCCAGGCTCCCAGTCGTCGCTCCGGCGAATGTCATAGCTGCCAAGTCGCTGCTTCGGCGAGTAGACAGGGCTAGCTGCCGATGAGTGGAAAGGAGGAGTTGGACCGTCACCCTGGTCAAACTACCCGTTGGATACTCCAACGGTAACTTCGGCGTAATTACCGCAGGTAACGGCTACCCCAAATTTGGCGGGTAGCGCTCCTCTATAAGGGGAGTAGCGAATCAACTCCGCAGATCCTTCCCCGCATTCTTCATTCTCTCATTCATTCTTTCTGTCTTCATTCGATCCGATCCTTTCGCACCGAGCGACTCCACATCCTTCCCAATGGCACCTCCCAAAGGTTCATGGGGGAAATCCAAGTGCACCACGGCCCAGCTCAAGACCTTCGAGGACGCCGGAGTCCTCCGTAAGGAGAACTGGCGGTTTCCCCTCCCTCCGAGACTGAGCCAAAACCGCGAGCCGACGAATTCATCTGTTTCCCCAACCACCTAGAGAGAGGTTTGGGGTTTCCCACCTCGCTCTTCTTCCGGCGCTTGTGTGCGTATTACGCAATCAAGCCGTCGGATCTTGGCCCGCACAACATCGAATAGCTAGCGATCTTCGTCGCCTTGTGCGAGTGCTACCTCGGCTGTAGGCCATATTTCCCGCTGTGGCTGGAGCTCTTCCACTGCCGCATCGGGCACGAGGCGTCCAGCAACTTGTTACTGGCGCCCGACAGCGCGTTCCAATTGAAGCCGAAGGCCAACTTCGTCAAGCTCCTTCTGCCGAAGAAAGCTGCGAGCGAGTGGAAGAAGAGCTGGTTCTATGTGAAGGAATCCACTCCCTCTGGCGAGGTGGCACTCCTAGAGTTCATCGCCGAAAGGAGCGAGCCTCGCCGGCTGGCGTCGAAGAAGCTCCCTGAAGACCAGAAGATGGTCGTCACGGAGAAGATGGAACAGATCCAGAGGTTGAAGGACCAGGGGTTGACTTCGATCAACCTCTACAACCGCTGGCTCGGGCGGCGTCTGGTTCCGCTAGCGGCTTGGCCGCATTGGATGTATGAGTATAGCGGGAAAAGACGATCCCTCCCGAACTAGCAAAGAGTCGTGGGAGACCGAGGATTACAAGGCCGCCCTGACGAAGATCACTGACGCAGATTTCACCACCGTATCGGTCGGGCTGGTCCCGTATACTCCCGTGAAGAACGAAGCCCCCACAACAAGTTTTCCTCCCAGTCACCATATCTGCAACGTAACCTGTAGTCATTTAGCTCGATATTCATTGGTGGTTGTTCCTAGTTGTTCCAGGTACTAGAAGGTTGGCTCCCTCCGCTCGACGAAGAGGTTCCCCAAGAACTCGATGAAGTTTCCGAGGGAGATTCCTCCGAAAGCGACGAGGAGGAGGAGGTTCCTCCCCCGATGCCTGCAACTCGCAAGACCCACATGCAGAAGAAGCACGAGTTCGAGGGGAGTCACAGTCTCGATGAACGCGAGGGGGGCGACGAGATCGTGCAAGAGCACACGTCTCGGCGCACAGCCACGCCAGCGAAACCCGCGCGTAGACCAAAGTCGCCGGCGAAGAAGTTAGCGTCGCCGTCGAAGTCGGCGGTGGTGTTTGAATCTGACGATGACTCCGATGATGAGGACTCCCTGATTCTTCGCCCAATATCCCCGAGGATGCGATTCCAATGAAGGGATTGGGGGACAAGGACACCGAGGCGGTGGTAGAGGTCCCTCTGGCGGCGATCGCGCCTGAAGCTTCGAGGGACCCAAGCCCGGAGGCGGCTGAGGCCGCTGCATCAACATCGCCGCAGCCTTCAAGGGCGGCCGCGTTTCCGAAGCCGGAAATTCCGGCGACCGCGGCCTCGTCATCAAGGAAGCCCGCGGTGTCATGGGCTTCAGATGTCTTTGAAAGGGGTCTCACGCGCAAGCTGGGCCCAGATCTAGACAAGCCCGCCCACATCAGCACCGGGCTGCGTGTTCTTCTAGTCGCTAAGTAAGTATTGGCTTTTCCATTCCGAGTCATGTCTCGTTTTTGTATTGTCATTGTGCTGACTGTGGAAGTTTTGGCAGATCTGGGGCCAAGAAGATTGGCCGTCCTTCAGTGGCGAAGATTCTTCCAGTCGCCACCATGGGAGAGGGCGACCTCCCCAAGAAGAGGAAACCTGCCGGAGATGCGGCGACCGTGGAAGGCACGAAGAGGCAGAAGGGTAGTGCCGACGATGTCATGGCGATGGACAGCACCAAGGTCTCCGATCTCACTACAGTTGCCGAAGAAGTGGTGGCGGCACGGCTGGAGCTAGTCATGGTCGCGCCTGCGACGGAAGCGCCGGCTCCGACGACCAGTGCCCCGGCTAGGGCGTCGGCAACATTCCCGCGCTTCATGGCTAGGGGGTTTCCAGGCGTGGTGGACAACCAGTCTCCATAGATCCCGGAGATCGTCGATGAAGACATTGGGTCCCATCGTGGGTGCACTTCCTTCACGATCCCGTCGACTGACGCCGGAGAACTCCACAAGATGCTTGGCACTGCCATTCAGGTACGTCCAGTCCCTGAGATCCTAGCTGCTGAATTTCAGTGGCTAGGTACTGGCTTTCTTCTACTATCCAGTTCCCGAGCTCCTAGTCGCTGAATTTTAGCGGCTAGGAATTGAATTTCTTTCTACTCTCCAGTCCCCGAGTTCTTAGTCGCTGAATGTTAGCGGCTAGGAACTGGATATAGTTCTTGGTAAGTACCGAGTTTTGTTGCTTTTGCAGGGTTTGCAGAGGGAGTCGACTGATCGACAGGTCGCAAGGGAGCGTTTGGAGAGGGATCCGCGCGTGGCGCAGGAAGCGAACCAGCGACTCCAGGAGGCTGTTGGTAAGTACTTGCTAATTTTTCTTTTTCTTTTTCGGCTATGACCTGTTGATTTGTGGCGCGTTGATGATTTGTATCTTTCCTTTTTAGATGGTCTTCCAGCTGCAATTTCCAAGGCCCGTGAAGGGTATGTTCTAGCTACCGAGCTGGACGCGGCGAATTGCCTTGCTGATCCAGGAATTAGAGGAGGCGAAAGCGGCCTCGATTTTGTCTGAGGATCGAGCAAATGCTGTGGTTGCTGCGGCTGAAGAGGAGCGCAAGGCCACGGACTCGATCATCGTGGGGCTGCAGAATGATCATGCCGCCTTGGAGAAGCATGTCACGGAGAACTGCCGCAAGCTTCTTGGTGAGTCTCTGTCTTTTGCTAAACACGTTTGGCGAATCCCCGATTCGGGAGGTCCATAGTGTCACTGACGTCTGATTTTTCAGCTGTGATAGGGCAAAGAGACCCGGTGGTTCAGACTTTCAATGCTTCACAGTGCGTGACTGCCATGGTGAACGCGGCCACGACTTCGACATTGTGCGTCCAAGCGGGCCTTCAAGGAATGTCCCCTACCGAGGTTATTCCTAGGGGGCTTACAGAAGTGTGGCGCTATCTGGAGGAGGTTCCCGTCGTCGTGGAGTGGATGGCGTGCTCGGCTTTCAGGCGCGGGGCCACCACGGCATTGTGCCTGGGTCTCACCCAATTCCCCGACGATTTTGACCTCGACGACGTCACCAGTGGCTACCCTTCGGTGACTGGCACAGTGGAGATGTCAGAGGTGCTAAAGCTGACTGCCAAGGCCGCCCCTTTTGCTGATCGGGTGTTGGTGATGGGGGATCTTCTGCCATACCAGGAAACGGTATTGGCGCCTGGCGACCCCGAGCCGGAGCATCGCGACATGAAGTTGGAGCAACCCTTTCGGTCGGCATTGTTGAAGTCGCTGACGACCTACCCGACGAACCCGTGTCAGCCTTTTGTTCGTGTAAAAGGAGGTGGTGGTGCTTCTTCGTAACGACCTGCAGAATAGATAGTATCGTTTGGGCAGTTTGTAATGTATGCCAAGTGGTGACTTCTGTAATGTATGCCAAGAGGAGTCAATCGACTCATAATGCGACCGTGACTCTGTGACGCATTTTATTTTTTGTTGAGCGAGTCCCCGAGCACGTCCGCCCTTTAATGGGGTATATCTCGATTGTGTACAAATGTGTTTTCTTTTATTGTGTTTTGTGTATCCTTTGCGTCTCCTGAAGGGGCGAGTCCCCGAACATGACTGGTTTTTTTATAGGCGAGTCCCCGAGCGTAATTCTTAGCCGTGTAGGGCGCGTTCCTGTTGTAGGTTTCTAATGCGTTGTTTGTAACGCGTCTCTTCCCCCGGCTTGGAGAGCCGGTCGCTGGGCGAGTCCAAGGCAGCTCTCATACTTGGTGTGTTCCCGAGCTGCGTGAGGGTTCCGTTACTCTAGAGTCCCCGTGCATGGTACTTAACCGTTCGAGTCGCTTTGCACGAGGATCGGAAGGACATGTCACTGTAAGAAGCGTATACCGGTCGTCTTGGCCCGGTAGGCCAGTCGGGCTAGGCGACTCTGATGGTGGCTCCGGGTTGGCGTTTTCATGGACGTCCCAAGGCCTGAGTATTTTTTGTGCCCTTGGGCCACAGTACTCAGTCGTGCCACTCGCTCGACCAAGAGTTGACTTCCGTGGGTGGCATACTGCTGATTGTACGAGTGCGAGTGGCACAAGGATGCAGCGAGTAGACACAATTTTGTGAACCAAATGAATTTCATTATATATGTCAACTGAGTACATGTTTCAGTTCTATGTATAGAACTTCCGGAGGAGGTTTACATTCCATGGCCTCCCAACCTCGATCTGGTCGTCGCCTCGTATGTCGATGAGGTAATAGGCGTCATTGCCGAGGACTCGCCCTATGGCGAACGACCCCTCCCATGGGGGGAGAGTTTGTGCATGCCCTTCTTGGCTTGAGCCAGTCGTATGACCAGGTCGCCCTCCTGGAAGGTGCGAGTCCGGACTCGGCGACTATGGTAGCGACGGAGTCCCTGCTGGTAATGGTGGTGCGGGAGCGAGCCAGGTCGTGCGCCTTGTCGATTTGGTCGATACTGTCTTGGCATGCGGTCTCGTTTGTCACCTCGACGTAATTAGCGACTCAAGGTGAGTCGTGCTCCAGGTCTGTTGGCATTACGGCTTCGGAGCCATACACCATGAAGAAGGGTGTGAACCCGGTGGAGCGATTGATGGACGTGCGGATCCCCCATATGACTGAAGGAAGCTCTTCGACCCAGCATCCTGGGGTGAGCTCGAGGGGCACCTGGAGTCGTGGCTTGAGCCCATGGAGGACGCTCTGTTTGGCGCGTTCTGCTTGGCCTTTCGACTCTGGGTGGGCGACTGAGGCGAGGTCGAGTTGTATGACGTGCTCTTCGCAGAATTCCGCCATGGCCTCTTTGGCGAAGTTGGTGCCATTGTCCGTTATTATGTTGTGCGGGTAGCCATACTGGTAGATGAGCTCGCGTAAGAACTTGGTGGCGGTCTTACCGTCACACTTTTTGATTGGCTTGGCCTCGACCCACTTGGTGAACTTGTCGACCGCAACCAGGAGGTGGGTGAGGCCAGATGGGGCCTTCTTGAACAGGCCTACCATGTCCATGCCCCGTACAGCGAATGACCATATGATGGGGATGTTCTTGAGTGCCCAACCAGGGAGGTGTGTCTGGTGGGCGTACTTCTAGCACCCGACGCATCGTTGGACGATGTTGGTGGCGTCGGCGTGCGCGGTGGGCCAGTAGAAGCCGTGCCGCATGGCCTTGGCGACCAGCGACTTGGCGCCACTGTGATGGCCGCAGTCACCGGCGTGAATGTCCTGGAGGATCTTGCGGCCTTCTTCTGGCTATACACAGCGCTGGAACACGTCGGTCACGCTGCGTCTGTGTAGCTCGCCGTTGATGATGACGAAGGATTTGCAGCAGCGCACGACAATTCGCGCATCCGTCTTGTTGCTTGGGAGGATCTTGTGCTCGAGGAAGGCGACGTATGGTGTTGTCCAGTCGCTAGGATCCACAACCATGGCGACTAGGGTCAGCTCTGGTTGCAGTGGTATCCCGACGTCGATCTCCTTTGGTGGGATGACCGAAGGTTTGTGGATGATGTTGGGGAAGACGCCTGCTGGTGGCGCTTGTCGGGACGACCCGATGCGGGAAAGGGCGTCTGCCTCCTTGTTCTTGCGTCTGTCGATCCATTCAACGAAATAGCCGTCAAAGTGTCCTCCCAGCTGGTCTACCGCTTGGCGGTATGCGATAATGGTTGGAGAGACGGCGTTGCATGTTCCAGTGACCTGGCCGGCGACTAGGTCAGAGTCTCCGTAGCACCGTACGCGGTTGGTGTTCATTTCCTTGGCTGCCCGCATGCCGTGAAGGAGGGCCTCGTATTCTGCCATGTTGTTGGTGCAGGGCTTGAAGTTGAGGTGGAGCATGTATCGGAGCTTGTCCCCTTTGGGGGAGGTCAGTATGACCCCGGCTCCTGCTCCGTCGGTGTTCTTCGAGCCATCGAAGTATAGCGACCAGTAGTGGAGATATGGTAGCTTCTCCGGCTGCTGCGCTTCTTCCCAATCTGCGATGAAATCCGCTAGGGCTTGTGATTTGATTGCTTTGCGGGGCTCGTATTTAATATTGTGGACGCCGATTTCGATGGCCCACTTGGCGACTCGCCTAGTCGCCTCGCTATTCCGTATTATGTCTTGTAGTGGTTCTTGCGCATCAGGTGATAAAGGGGCATGGCCTTCTCGCCTAGTCGGGGAATGAAGCGACTGAGAGCCGCGACTCATCCGGCCAACTTCTAGACATCGCGCAGGCACTTGGGTTTTCCGAGTCGCGCGATGGTGTCGATCTTCGTGGGGTTGGCTTCAATGCCTTGCTTGGAGACTACGTATCCCAATAGCTGTCTGGTGGGGACACCGAAGGTGCACTTTCCTGGGTTCAGCTTGATGTTGTACCTCCACAGATTTGCAAAGGTTTTGGCTAGGTCGGCGAGCAGGTCGTCCTGGCAGGTGGATTTTACCACCATGTCGTCGATGTAGACGTGAATGTTGCAGCCAATTTGGCTCGCGAGGCACTCCTGCATGCATCTTTGGTATGTGGCGCCGGCGTTCTTGAGGCCGAACGTCCTGGCCGTGTAGCAGAAGGTGCCAAATGGAGTGATGAACGCCGTTTTCTTCTCATCCTCAACCGCCATCTTGATCTGGTTGTAACCAGAGTAGGCGTTGAGGAAGCACAGCGACTCTGATCCCACGGTCGAGTCGATGATCTGATCGATGCGCGGTAGGATGAACTCCTCCTTCGGGCAGGCGCTGTTGAGGTTGGTGTAGTCGATGCACATTCTCCAAGTGTTGTTCTTTTTCAGGACTAGGACTAGGTTTGCCAGCCACTTGGAGTGTTTTATTGGCCGGATGAATCCTGCGGCCAACAAGCGCTGCACTTCTTCGGTGATTGCTCGGCGGTGCTATTCATTGAAGGGCCACAGTGACTGCTTTACCGGTCGTGCTTTGGGGTCGGCGTGTAGTTTGTGCTCAGCGAGTTCCCTCAGGACACCTGGCATGTCGGAAGGTTTCCATGCGAATATGTTGCGGTTCTCACGGAGGAACTCGATGAGCGTGCTTTCTTATGCGGTGCTCATATACGCCCCAATGGTGACCGTCTGGCTGGAGTCGCCCGAGACGAGCTTGACGGTGAGGGTATGCGTGGTTGCCTCGAACGTGGAGTTCGCGGCGGTTGGCTTCTTCAGTATGGTGGGGTCATCCTTGTTGATGTTGCCCGCGTATTTCGCGAGCTCCTCCGCATGGTCAGTCTCCACGGTGATGACGGTGTCGGCGAGCTCAACGCCTTTGTCCTCGCATTCCACGGCCATATCGGGGTCGCCGTGGACAGTGATGATGTCGCTCGACCCTGGGAGCTTCATCATGTTGTACGCGTAGTGGGGGGTCGCCATAAATTTGGCAAACGTTTGGCATCCCAGGATGCAGTGGTAGGGGCTGCGGAAGTTCACCAGCTCGAACTCGATTCACTTGGTGCAGTAGTTTGTCGGTGTGCCGAAGATGACCAGTAACGTCACTTTTCCGATCGGGTTTGCCTTCCAACCGGGGACAATACCGTGGAAGGTTGTTAGGGTCGGCTGGATTGCCGGCTTCGGGAGTTGTAGCCTTTTGAACATGTCCAAATACATGATGTTGATGGAGCTCCCGCCGTCCATCAATGTCTTGGGTAGCCAATAATCGACCACTTTGGGCCTGACTACCTGGGCGACTCGCCCTAGATACTCGATTTTGGGAGTGTGGTCCTGGGAACTCCAAGTGATGCTCTGCTCGAACGAGTTGAAGAAGCGTGGGATGTCGACCTGTGTCACCACATTGACGGCGACTGCGCGGGCGAGCACCTTCCTCTCGTGCTTGGTGCCGAGTCCGGTGAAGGTGTGTAGTGAGTCGACGGCGTTGCCAGAGCCGCCGGTGTTTCTGTTGTCCCGAGGTGGGTTGTTGTTGGGGTCTTCCCTTGCTCGCCTTGCCTTTTCAATCTCTTTGAGAGAGTGGCAGTCCGCGGTGGTGTGGGTGGTGGGTTTCCCCTCCCTGCTGTGGTAGACGCGGGGCTGGTTGAGCAGGGTGGTGGGGTCGAATTTCGGCCTCGCCGCATTGTTGGCGCGGTAGTTTCCGCTATCGCGGTAATTTCCTCTGTCGCGGCGGTAGATCTTTGGGTCGCGTTGGCCATAGCCTGCGTTGGCGATGAAGTCGACTCTCCCGTCCATGGGGCACTTACCAGTGATGCGGGTGTTGCTGTAGCGCATGTCGCGCTGACGCCCGTTGTCGTGGCCGCCGGTGCGATATCTTCCTCCTGACTTGTCGTCGGAGTCTTGGTTGGGGTCCTCCTCCGCATAGCGCTTGGTGATTTCGAGAAGGTCGGGGATGTTGTCGAGCGTCCGGTAGACCCGCTTGATCTTAGCGACCAGGGGTTCGTACCGGTACACGTTCTTTAAATAATGTATTGCCGTGTCTGGGTGGATGCAGGAAACATTAATCCATAGTTCTTGCCACCTTTGGATCCAGTGGCGGGTCGACTCGCGTTGTCCCTGGATGCACCGCTCCAGGTCTTCTATGGTGGTGGCACGGGTGTAGGAGCCCTCGAAGTGCCTTACGAAGGCATCCCACATTTCCTCGCAAGAGTCGATGCTGTCAGCAGGGAGGCTGTTTATCCATTGCCGGGTCACACCCTCCATCATTAGGGGGAGGTAGCGAGCGACGAGCAGGTCGGTGTGGCCGGCGATTCCCATCGCCATGAGGTATGTGTCCAGCCACACTTCTGGGTCGTACGTCGGATCGTACTTTTCGGTCTCTTTGGGCGCCTTGAAGTTGGCGAGGTACTTTTCCCCTCTGATCATAGGCCCAAAGCATTGGGGGCCGACTCGGCTAAGCTAGCCCCTTGGTTCGGGGTCGCCGCGATTACTGAGGGTGTGCCTCAAGTCGTTGGGCTGGCGCGCCCGCCAGGCCTGATTGTTGACACTGTGCGTGCGGGCGTCGATCAGCTGCCCGTTGGCGGTGACCCTGTTGTTCACCGGTCACGGTTCGTTGGTGGCCCGCGGCTTGTTCGCCAGTGGCTGTGGGCATGCCATGGCGTTGGCGATGGTAGGGTGGCCGCTTGAGGCTGCCCTGCTTGCTGAGGAGCGGGAATACATCCGACCCCGCGGGTCGACTCCCGCTGCTTGCTACTCGACGGCCCTGGCGAGTAGGGCCCTGGCATACTGGATCTGGAGCGCGCCGTGTCCCTGGACATCGAGGTTGGCGACCGCGGCGTCGGCCGCGATGACGTTATCCATCGGGGTGGAGTAGAGTGGGAGTCTGTTGACGTCGTGGGCTTGTGGCGAGATGATGATCCTCGGTTGGTCTGGCGGGGTGCGCAGCCAATGGGTGGTGGAGGGGCTCTAGTCACCGGTGTGCCGGGTGGTGGTCGGTTGCTTCCACCTGGTGGTGCGTTCTCGCGGTACTTGCGCTCAATCGCGCGTACGGGGTCGCCTTTGTCGTTGAAGTTCAGGACGCGACCCTGGACATTAGAGTTCACGCGGGTCCTGATGCGGCGCTGGTGGTAGAGCGATAATTCCCGGGCCGTTTCCTGCTCAAGGTGATATTTCTCGTGCTCGGCGAGCTCATTGTGCTACGCCTCTGCGAGTCACAGGCGGGCCTCCTCCACCTCTATGGCCGTGGCAGTTGGCGGGATCGGTGTGGAGAACGGATCTGGCGGGGCGGCCGTGCTGCCCGCCATGTAGATCGCGTTGAAGCGATTAGATCTGGCACGGAAGTCTTCGAGCGACTCCGAGCCGGAATCGGAGTCAAAGATCCTGACGATGGAGGAGTCCTCAAAATCCTCTGGGTTGGAGACTCACGTGATGGAGTCCTCTCGTGATGCCGTGGTGATAGATCCGTCGACCGAGGCAAGGGTCGCAGAGTCGGTGTTGTCGTTTAGGGCCTCGTCGTTCGTGGCGGCGTTGGTCTCGACCGGGTTCCTAGCGGCCGAGTCATACTCAGTGACGAGCCTCCTGATGGAGCGGACCTGCTCCTCCGAGAGCAGATCGCGATGCGGCAGCGATCCGCCAACGATCACTGTCACTGCTGGGTCGACCGCGCCAGTGAAGCCGATGAAGAGCTTGATGGAGCCGACCGATATCACCGCGCCGTGAGTGACCGAGCATGTCGCCGGGATGTAGCTGCTGGGAAGGATCTGTAAGATCCCTGTAGCACCCCGCTAAAACCACTACTAGAAAATCGCGTGTTATTTTTATTTTGGTGCATCATCATGACCGCATGCTCATGTCATCATGCCACATTGCATTTGAGCATCGTCATGTCATCATGCATTTGTTTGCATAAAACTATTTTCCAAAAGCCTATCTTTGTTTTCTAAATACCCCCTCTCTATTTCAAATATAAAACCCTCGGTCCGTCTGAATCTTTTATTTGTCTAAACTATTTGACAAAAGAATATTTTAAAATAAATAAAAGAAAACTATTTTATAAAGTGTTTTACCAGGGAGGCAGCCCAGCCCGTAGGCCAGACCACCTACTACCCGGGCAGGCCTGGCCCAAACTAGACCAACAAAACCCTAGACTAAATCTGCCATAACACGCCACCCCACCTACCAGTCCACAGCCCCGCCGCCACACCACACAACCCGCGGAGCACACAACTCCCCCTCGCCCGCACGTCGCAACCCCTGGCCCCACCATCCCGCTCCCCTGGTCACGAACGACCGACGCGAGCCGTCTAGTGCCTCACCTCTCGCGAACCGCGTCTGGCCCTACCACCATCTTCCTCTCCCTGACGGAATCCCCAATCCCCGTGGTCAACCCACCCGCAAGCCCCTGCTCGCCCCGCTCCTCGCTTCCCGTCGCCGCTGCTGGATCCCCAGGCCGCGCCGCCGCCTCTGCTCGACCCGCTCCGCCTCGGCCGCAAGCCTCGCCCCCGGCCTTGTCGGCTGCCTCTCTCAAGCTCGCCGTGAGGCATTGCTCCGATCAGACCTCACCAGTCTCCCTGTTGTTGAGCAGGCAAGCCCTGCGCCTTCCTATCCCTGGTGTCTAGGGGCCACCCGAACAAGCTCGTCGCCCTCCCGCTGCTTATGTGTTCGAGGTAATGCCCGAAAGGGACCAGTCCTCATTGTAGCATTCATGTATTAGTGTTCGTCTTGGTGTAGTTGTTGGTCAAAGTGTAGATGGCTTATGCAGATGTACGCGCCCAAGCCTGCCTTCATCTTGTCCGTCGTGAGTTGAGGTGGTTTTGTTGAAGGTGATGTGACCGTGGTACAACGTGATTGCAAGGCGAGGTTTCATCGTGTACCGGGTGTTGCCTCTGATAAGATACCTGATGTTGTGTTGCCAACCCCGCCAAGTTCTACATCGTTGACCGAGATGGAACATCAAGTACTCCTACATGGACACCAGGTTCTCCTTCCCAGCTCGAAGACCCCGACCCTCGAACCCCAAGATCTTTGACCCCGATGTGTGACCCCTACCTAACCCGATCATATTTTATAAATTGACATATATATGAATTGTTGCATATCAATTGTACATGCTTGCATACATATTTTGCGGGTCCGGGTTGTATAGTCGATTCACCTCATAATTAAATATGGAGGCCATATGCAGGCTTTTCTAGTCTTATGTTGGCTCCATTTAAAGTTACGTAGCGAATCGATGTCATATTTTGCTTGTTAATACAACGTTTAAATTGTGGGGTAGCTAAACAACATGAACCTCCTAATTAATTGTCGGGACCCCGATTCCGTTTAATTTTGCCTAGTTGCACCGCATCTTTGCCATGCCATGCATCATATCATAATCATGCCGGATCTTCTGCCGTAGTATTAAATAGTGCATTCGTGTTTCTTTTAGTGCTTTGGTTCTTTGTGGATTAGGCCGTTGAGTTGATGCGAGTATCAACAAGTTCTTCGGATATATATCTTCGGCAGTGTTTCTTAGGTGAGCAATCTCCCCCTTTCTACCTATTTTGCATTTATAGTCTTTACTTCCTTCCTGTTGATCTACTGCTATCCGTGTCGCCATGCTTTAGTGTTCCATACCAGATATATTTCCGTGCAACCTTTATATTGCCTTGGACACCTCCTATTACCTATTGTTTGGTAGATAGATGGTCTTGCGTGTCGTAGTTGCTTGCTCAGGTGCGATCCTGTGTCATGAAGTACCACACAGTTGTTGGAATGTTGTCATATGCTTTAAAGTGGAAAGGATCATGACTTTAAATACAACTATTAAATTGCTGGGAATAGATATAACTAATGCAGAGGCATCGGTGGGCAATAGATGTTATTTGGTTCTTCCACGCTCACTTGTGTCCCGTAGGACCCCGAGTACTTGATACCTGTTCCTTGACTATCACACTATCCGCATGTGGGACCATGAATCCCCTTAGCCAGAGCTTGATTCATTTCTTATTTCTTGGGGCCACAAACTAGTTTGGGGCTTTATTACTATCCTGTACTTATGCCATGCTTTACTGCTTTATTTACGATTGTGCGTGGAGTACCTGTACTGTTTTGGAATGTGGAATGTTTTCGCGGTATCGACAAGCCCAGTCACACTTTCGGGTTCCCGGTCGTTTACAGCCATTGGCACAAACCTTGGGTCCGTCTCGAAACCGGCCAACTTCGTTGCGGGTAGCTTAATGGGGTGGCCCCCTGAAATATTTCATGAATCCTATGATTGCTTTGTCGTGAAAGCCTCGTTGGGTTTTGAGTTGGTTTTTCCGAGGTTGATCGTCTGTGTGTTGCTATTTGTGCACCCTTGCAGGGTTAATCTTTTTGAAAGCCGTGTCCGCGGTTATGGATGACTTGGAGAACAGTATCTCGATCATAGACAAGCATAACTAAAGTAGTGCTATACATTTGACTTAATATGTGACTAGTAATCAGCTTCACTACAATGGAATGGATAATAAAAGTGCCAACAACTGGTGGAACTGGGGTGTATCGTGTCATGTTATACCTGCCTAGTAAGTATCGCAACTCCAATGGAATGAAATAAAAGTGCAAATAACTGCTGGGTTTGGAATGCCACATGCTAATTGTATATGACTAGTAAGTACTGCAACTACAACTGAATGGTTAACTAAAACTGCCCACTACTTATGCTACCAGGATGACTCATGCTGTCTATATCTGACTAGTAAGTGCTTCAACTATAATGGAATGAATAAAACTGCCAACTATGTGAGATCCTCGGTTTGACTTCGTCGTTTGGTCTCGAGGGGGAATACCAGGATGGGTATGTTTAGTGTTAGTATCAGGTTGGATCCGAATAGGTATTTCTTACCCCTCTCTAATAGCCGACAATTGTATCGAGTCTCTATAGGTTGTTTAGTGCATGCTTCGCTGCCGCTCCAGTCCACCATACCTATGTAGGCGAGAGCCGCCGAATTCTAGCCTCGCCGTGTCCTGGCCTCAGTACTGACGGTCCTCTTTTTCCTTTGCCCTTTGTCGGCACCCCTTTTGTTTTAGCAGGTTTGAGATTGATGTTGTTAGCAGGGTTACCCTTCCGGCTTGGCTTGGGCAGGGTTATGGACGCCATTGGTTATTCTTCAGGGCTCTTAGCCCCATTTGCATCTTGTCCGTAGTCGGACGCTCTATCGTTTTCAAGGTGATTTGGATCTTTGTATAGTATGGTTGTATTCTTGACTAATGGAGTCGTTGTTGTATACATATATGTTCTGTGGGTTCCATCATGGACTAATGTGTAATGGTATTACTTCGTTCTCCACCCGCACGCAAGTGCCTGGTGGGCGTCCCTGAATCGTTTCTATGCGGGTTTGGCGGGAAGCGCTAAAACTTGCATAGAGCCGATTCGAGGGTGTTACAAAGTGGTATCAGAGCTTAGCAGTTACGATACCCCACTAGTCCAGCCTGTAGGATAACCTAGCTAACGGCCGATGTAGAGTGTTAAAACTATTTTACAAAATCGGTTGGATAGATCTGATTAGGTTTGCTTTTACTCCTTACCCCCATGCTATTCTCCTCTTACCTCTGCGTGTTTTGAATCTGCTCTCTTATCTTTTCTTCAAGTCCAGGAATTCTCGTGGTTGGGTTTTCGTCGTACCTTCAGGGTTCCGCTTCCTCCTTTGGTAACGGTGCTTCTACATCCGGTCTACATGCTATCTGAGGAATCCTTCATCTGTTGGACTTCTCTTTGGTCCTTCTTGTGCCTTCCGGTGTTTTCCAACACGACGACCTCATCTACATCAGATTTGATGAAACCCTGCATCACTCCTTTGTTTCCGAACCTCGCTTGTCGAGATCTTCAGTCTGATTTCGAGATGTTGATTGCATAATTCAATTATTCATGTACAAAGTAATTTTGAGTGCGGGATGGAGTCGCGACCATACCACTACTCTTATCATTTTCTCTTGTACATTGAACTGGTGGACCAATGCAATCTTTACTCCTTCCTCGGAAGTTAGAGGTGGCCTTTTCTTTCGATACCTGTTTCTTCGTCTTTGTTTCTCCGGAGTGTTCTCGACAGACGTGAACAATGACTCCTTGTTGGTGGTGTCACCGATTTGAAGATGGAGTAAGAATCTTTGTTAGTGGTGTTGCGAGGATCTACATGAAGCGAGAAGGTTCAGATCAATGACCTTCTTCCCCGTACCATGAGGCGGATCTCGAGGGCGAGATCCATTGTTAGTGGTGTCGAATTGTAGCACCCCGCTAAAACCACTACTAGAAAATCGTGTGTTATTTTTATTTTGGTGCATCATCATGACCGCATGCTCATGTCATCATGCCACATTGCATTTGAGCATCATCATGTCATCATGCATTTGTTTGCATAAAACTATTTTCCAAAAGCCTATCTTTGTTTTCTAAATACCCCCTCTCTATTTCAAATATAAAACCCTCGGTCCGTCTGAATCTTTTATTTGTCTAAACTATTTTACAAAAGAATATTTTAAAATAAATAAAAGAAAACTATTTTATAAAGTGTTTTACCAGGGAGGCAGCCCAGCCTGTAGGCCAAACCACCTACTACCCGGGCAGGCCTGGCCCAAACTAGACCAACCAAACCCTAGACTAAATCTGCCATAACCCGCCACCCCACCTACCAGTCCACAACCCCACCGCCACACCACACAACCCGCGGCGCACACAACTCCCCCCCGCCCGCACGTCGCAACCCCTGACCTCACCATCTCGCTCCCCTGGTCACGCATGACCGACGCGAGCCGTCCAACGCCTCACCTCTTGCGAACCGCGACTGGCCCCACCACCATCTTCCTCTCCCTGACGGAATCCCCAATCCCCGTGGTCAACCCACCCGCAAGCCCCTGCTCTCCCCGCTCCTCGCTTCCCGTCACCGCTGCTGGATTCCCAGGCCGCGCTGCTGCCTCTGCTCGACCCGCTCCTCCTCGGCCGCAAGCCCCACTGCCGGCCTTGTCCTCGCCAGCGCGAGTCCCTGCTCTGCCCCGCGCGTCCTTGACCCTCTTCCGACAAGGCTTCCCCCGCGCCTCCGTGGTAGGCCTAGGTCCCAAGCCCGGCCGCCTACAGGAAGCTTCCTTGGCCTCCCTCAAGCTTGCCGCCTCCTGCCGGCCTTCTCCTACCACGACCGCCCTTCCTCGCCTCTGTGCCACCCCGCCATCAAACCTGTTGCCATCCTCCCTGCTCTGGTCGTCTCTGCCCCTGGCCTTCTCTGAGTCACCGTTAGAGAGCATCTCGCCGCCTCCAGCCATCTTCTCACCTCCTTGCCTCCGGTCGTCTCCAGGGACGCTCGCCACTGCTGCTCACGTGCCCCGCCTCTCCTTCCTGTTTGGCTCCCATCCCCGTCGGCCCCTGTGTCGGCTGCCTCTCTCGAGCTCGCCGTGAGGCTCTGCTCCGATCAGACCTCACCGGTCTCCCCTATTGTTGAGTAGGAAAGCCCCGCGCCTTCCTATCCCTAGTGTCTAGGGTCCACCCGAACAAGCTCGTCGCCCTCCCGCTGCTTATGTGTTCGAGGTAATGCCCGAATGGGACCAGTCCTCGTTGCAGCGTTCATGTATTAGTGTTCGTCTTGGTGTAGCTATTTGTCAACGTGTAGATGGCTTATGCAGATGTACGCGCCCAAGCCTGCCTTGATCTTGTCCGTGGTGAGTTGAGGTGGTTTTGTTGAAGGTGATGTGACCGTGGTACAACGTGATTGCAAGGCGAGGTTTCATCGTGTACCGGGTGTTGCCTCTGATAAGATACCTGCTGTTGTGTTGCTAACCCCTCCAAGTTCTACATCGTTGACCGAGATGTAACATCAAGTACTCCTACATGGACACCAAGTTCCCCTTCCCAGCTCGAAGACCCCGACCCTCGAACCCCAAGATCTTTGACCCTGATGTGTGACCCCTACCTAACCCGATCATATTTTATAAATTGACATATATATGAATTGTTGCATATCAATTGTACATGCTTGCGTACATAATTTGCGGGTCCGGGTTGTATAGTCGATTCACCTCATAATTAAATATGGAGGCCATATGTAGGCTTTTCTAGTCTTATATTGGCTCCATTTAAATTTACGTAGCGAACCGATGTCATATTTTTCTTGTTAATACAACACTTAAATTGCGGGGTAGATAAACAACATGAACCTCCTAATTAATTGTCGGGACCCCGATTCCGTTTAATTTTGCCTAATTGCACCGCATCTTTGCCATGCCATGCATCATATCATAATCATGCCGGATCTTCTGTCGTAGTATTAAATAGTGCATTTGTGTTTCTTTTAGTGCTTTGGTTCTTCATGGATTAGGCGTTGAGTTGATGCGAGTATCGACAAGTTCTTCGGATATGTATCTTCGGCAGTGTTTCTCAGGCGAGCAATCTCCCCCTTTCTACCTATTTTGCATTTATAGTCTTTACTTCCTTCCTGTTGATCTACTGCTATCCGTGTCGTGATGCTTTAGTGTTCCATACCAGATATATTTCCGTGCAGCCTTTATATTGCCTTGGACACCTCCTATTACCTGTTGTTTGGTAGATAGATGGTCTTGCGTGTCGTAGTCGCTTGCTCAGGTTCGATCCTGTGTCGTGAAGTACCACACAGTTGTTGGAATGTTGTCATATGCTTTATAGTGGAGAGGATCATGACTTTAAATACAACTATTAAATTGCTGGGAATAGATATAACTAATGCAGAGGCATCGGTGGGTAATAGATGTTATTTGGTTCTTCCACGCTCACTTGTGTCCCGTAGGACCCCGAGTACTTGATACCTGTTCCTTGACTATCGCACTATCCGCATGTGGGACCATAAATCCCCTTAGCCAGAGCTTGATTCATTTCTTATTTCTTGGGGCCACAAACTAGTTTGGGGCGTTATTACTATCATGTACTTATGCCATGCTATACTGCTTTATTTACGATTGTGCGTGGAGCACCTGTATTGTTTTGGAACATGGAATGTTTTCGCGGTATCGACAAGCCCAGTCACACTTTCGGGTTCCCAGTCATTTACAGCCACTGGCACAAACCTTGGGTCCGTCTCGGAGCCGGCCAACTTCGTTGCGGGTAGCTTAATGGGGTGCCCCCCTGAAATATTTCATGAATCCTGTGATTGCGTTGTCGTGAAAGCCTCGTTGGGTTTTTTGTTGGTTTTTCCGAGGTTGATCGTGTGTGTGTTGCTATTTGTGCACCCTTGCAGGGTAAATCTTTTTGAAAGCTGTGTCCATGGTTATGGACGACTTGGAGCACAGTATCTCGATCATAGACAAGCATAACTAAAGTAGTGCTATACATTTGACTTAATATGTGACTAGTAATCAGCTTCACTACAATGGAATGGATAATAAAAGTGCCAACAATTGGTGGAACTGGGTGTATGGTGTCATGTTATACCGGCCTAGTAAGTATCACAACTCCAATGGAATGAAATAAAAGTGCCAACAACTGCTGGGTTTGGAATGTCACATACTAATTGTATATGACTAGTAAGTAATGCAACTACAACTGAATGGTTAACTAAAACTGCCCACTACTTATGCTATCAGGATGACTCATGTTGTCTATATCTGACTAGTAAGTTCTTCAACTATAATGGAATGAATAAAACTACCAACTGTGTGACTTCCTCGGTTTGACTTCCTCGTTTGGTCTCGAGGGGGAATACCAGGATGGGTATGTTTGGTGTTAGTATCAGGTTGGATCTGAATAGGTATTTCTTACCCCTCTCTAATAGCCGACAATTTTATTGAGTCTCTATAGGTTTTTTAGTGCATGCTTCGCTGCCGCTCCAGTCCACCATACCTATGTAGGCGAGAGCCGCCGAATTCTAGCCTCGCCGTGTACTGGCCTCAGTACTGACGCTCCTCTTTTTCCTTTGCCCTTTGTTGGCACCCCTTTTATTTTAGCAGGTTTGAGATCGATGTCGTTAGCAGGGTTACCCTTCCGGCTTGGCCTGGGTAGGGTTATGGACGCCATTGGTTATTCTTCAGGGCTCTTAGCCCCATTTGCATCTTGTCCGTAGTCAGACGGTCTATCGTTTTCAAGGTGATTTGGATCTTTATATAGTATATCTGTATTCTTGACTAATGGAGTCGTTGTTGTATACACATATGTTCTGTGGGTTCCATAGTGGACTAATGTTTAATGGTATTACTTTGTTCTCCACCCACACGCAAGTGCCTAGTGGGCGTCCTTGAATCGTTTCTATGCGGCTTTGGCGGGAAGCGCTACAACTTGCATAGGGCCAATTCGAGGGTGTTAAAATCCCGCTGATGGTGATCATGTGGCCGGTGGCGAGAGGCCGATCAATCGGCGAATAGGGTCTCGCCGCAGAACTTAGGCCAGTCCTGCTATGCCCCACGGTGGGCGCCACTGTCGTGGAAATGACCACGGCAGTCGCTGCAGTAGGCAACGATTGATTGAACCGGGGGGCCAAACCTGGATAAATCCATGTGCATCCACCCCCATCTCACACCGCAGATGGCCGCCAGTTGTCGCCCCCGATTCAATCAATCGCTGCGTACTATAGCGATTGCCGTGGTCATGTCCACGACACCACCGGCCCTCTCTTCCACAACGGAGCTCCTCCACTATCGGTGCTCTTCACCAGAACAATTTCACCGACTCCCTCTTGCCCGTCGACCTGCCCTCGCTGCTCAACGGTAATTTCTCTTGCCTGTTTGCTATATTTCTAGTACTCGCAGGCTACAAAATTGTTAGAATGTTGCTCAATATCCTGCATGCTATTGCCATTTCATTTGGATCCCACAGCTGGTAGGTCCTATCCACATCATTAGCTTCTCGCTTTTATTCCCTTTCTTACATTCTCATGCTATCGGGTTAATTCTCCAACACCAACTCATAGATGCTATTCTTTCTGAGCGCTCGCATGGATCATGCAAACAGCTCATAGAGGATCCAATACTTACAATCTGATGCCCAACAAGGCTGAAGTATGAGGTTTCCTCGTGTTACTTAGGCCAGTTTCTTGTCATGTTAATAAGCTGTATAACCTACATGCCTAATAAGTTAATAAGTCATTCTACCTAAGACCTTTCCATGACATTTGCATTCATGTTCTATTGTGTTTCTATCTGCGAATGCTTCATTCAGAAAATTTCCATCTAGTTTGAATCATATATTTGGTCATTTTTAATGCTATATTTTGGTGTTTTCACCTGCTTTCATTCTTCCAAACCAGCTATCTAGTTTGAATCATACATCTGGTAATTTTTAATGCTATTTTTTGGGATTTTTCAAGAGTTTTCATCCTTCCAAACTAGCCAACTGGTTTTTAAATGTCACACCTTAATGCAGAGAAATGACAATGGAGTAAAAGGACCAGAGTTCCAACTGCTCGGCTCAGATTCTTTTAGCAGATTGACCAGAAGTCGCACTCGCTCGAGAAGGAGCTACTGTCAGCCTGAACGTGCTACTGTAAGATCATACTTACTTTAAATGATCTCTACTTTTTTTAATACTACTTGTTTCCCTTATTCTTTGTTTTAACCTCTTTCACCATATTTTAGCCGACTGCAATTAAAACCAAGCAGGAGTCTTTGGAAGGCAGGACTGAATGTTGTGATCCCTCTTCCCATTCATCCTCCCATTGCATTTCCGAAGCAAACAACTTACTTAACAGTCCACCTAGAACAACTACTGCAGGTGATAAATATATAAAGGTTGTATTGCATGCAAAAAGAAAGGATGTAGATGCTCTTAGATATGTAGCTGAAATGTTGAAGAAGAGGACATATGATACATTGAATCGAATCGCCATGTACCGATCTCTTATTGATGATACCAACACATTGTAATCTTTCAGAATTTCGATCTTGTTGTATAACCTATTGTAATAAACTTATATTGTTGTGTAATAAGTAGTTTTAATTTGTGCATGTCTATTAATTGATGTGTTGATATTCCTCTATTCAGCCAAAAAGTAGGTGATGATTGCAAGTGCACAGATCGTTTGTAGATAGTTTCGAAATAAAGATATCGATGCCACAGGGAGTAGGAGTCTGAAGTCTAATAACTCTTGAAATAAATACTACAATAGAAATGCTAAATAAAGTTCTAAGTGACAATATAAAATGCGAGTATTGCGTAAAAAGGTGTTTTTGAGTTTTTGGTGTAAGAGCAACAATGAGTAAAGTAAAAAAATGAACACAGAAAGTAAGTATCGCGTATGTTAGAGAGATTGGAACTGCAATAGGGAAAAAAGGCGTTCTAAGGGAGTAGCGCATACACCACTTGCATTATAAAGAACTAACGTAAATATTATTATCATGAACATTCTCAACTGTGTATGCGTGGGAGGAACTCCGTATTTGGACAAATAGGCAGCAACCACTGCTCACATCATCCTCATAACCACAGCAGTCAGCAATCGACATCAATCAAATTACTAAGCTATTAAGGGACTTAATCCCGTAGGACGTATCCCATGGCATGGATAGTGTTCCTTGAGTTTCCTTGGTTCCCAAGTTCATACGTAAGGAGTGCCAACAACTTTATAGTCACTGTAAGTGCTAACACACCTTCATCTACCAATAAGTAGTTCCCTCCATCAAGTTCTCATTAGAGGAAAATATTGAGAGGTCGACTTATCCCAATATAAGATGAAGACAATCTAACACATGGTCATAGCGATGAATATCATAATAAACTTTATCTTATTTCAATCTCATACTAGGGTTTCTCCATCTCCCCAAAAACTAAACATCTACTCAGACATGGAGGCAATAAACATCATGGCAATAACAATGGAATCAATCATAGATGAATAGTACTTGTATAAATCCACAACGAGTACGGAAATTACAACAAGATGTAGATGCGATGGATGGAGATGGTGGTGATGTAGCGGTTGATGATGAAGATCAATGCCTTAGCCTCCCAGATCTGTGCAGGGCAAAGATGGATCCCCGGTGGATGAGTTCCCCCTCCAGATACCTTCTAGAGGTGAGGTTTTAGCGATTTCTGGTTGTTATGTATCTCGTCTCTCCGATCCAGTTGCACGGAGTGAAACTGTTTGAGGAGGCATTGGCGGCGCCAACTATACGGCCAGAAAATTTATTCCCGCTGTATAGTTGGTCGTAAACCGTCTGTATGCCTTGATCACTTCGGTTTTCTTCTGGTATTATTGATATTTCCCAAATAAGGGAGTTACGTTGTTTTTGAATCCTTTTCTCCTCAGTACAACTGCTCCAACAATTATGTCCATTGTATCCATTGTCTGTCCTGATCCTGGTGAAAATAGATGTAAAATGTGTGCACGAGCGCCATAAAATACCAAGATCCTACATCTAGAAGGCAAAATAATAATATAAAACATGATGCAAATATGCACTCATCAACTTCCCCAAGCTTAGACTCATGCTCGTCCCGAGCAAGTTTAGCTTAGTGGATGTGATCCTCATATTCATGAAGCTGAGTCGATAAAATAAATGAGGTAGTTGTAGCATGTTTTTATCATATATGATACATAGGAATAAGTTCATGAATAGTACCTTACTCGAAACATCCGAATAATATTAGTAGGCTTCCACACCTTATCATTTAACAATTCACAAAATATCACTCTCGATATGATGTAAAAGTATTCAGTTCAACCGAATGAGTTAGCGAGGTAGTCCCAAGTGTTTTAGGATTGACATATTCACTTGGGATTCAAAATCTCAAAATGTCTCTTTGTCATACTACAATATAGTGGTGTATGACTATTTGCTCTTTGCACATTCACTCTTTTTCTTCTCTATTTTCTTCTTCTTTATATATATATATGCTCAGACTTTTTTTAAGTGTTGTGCAAAGGAGCTAGCCATACATTCCACTTCATGTAGGAATTCAAAGTTTAACGATCTAAATTACCAAAATCCAATTGTATATGAAGCAATCTTTATAGCTTGAATATTCTACCTCGTCTTGTTCTCACTCTAATTTGATAGCACTTTTTATTTTACTTTGTTCAAGGTTTCTTTTTCAACTTAAGTGATTAGATAAATTTTTTTCTTTGTAAATCAAACCATGTACTTACAACATATTGACCAAATTATCTTTGTATGTTCCATTAATACCAATGGTGTGGAAGGTTCCTATTGCTATCATCAAGTGCAAGTAAAATTATACTCAAGCCATTCATATATCCTATAAGACAAGCACAAACTCGATATTGCTCCATATATGATAATAAACTCAGAATTTCATAAAAGGGATCGACTATTCCTGAAGGGAATTCTAATGATGCAAACTTTATTTCTAGTTTGAACTAGTGCAAAACTAAAATAGTAATCTAAAACTTATAAGATAGATTTCAAGGTCTTAAAGATCTCCCCAAGTTTGGAATCAAGCCAGGCGGGATCGAATAATCTCTTGCAATTATTTGATACCGTGATTATCGTAGATCACTCTGGTGCCATGGCATGTAACACCGCAGTGCGTAGCCTCTTGTTGGTATCCTCAGAGCGGTGATGCGGCTATAACACCTACGCAAATCATATTGTAAAGTGTCCACTTTATCCGCGAGTTTAGTCACCAATGGAAGAAGATCATCCTTCTTCTCTATCTCCTTGAGACGGTGACGGACTTCGACGCGATGTAGTAGCTCCTGCTTCTGATATATCTCTAGTGCTCACATGCGGTCCTTGGTCCTCGGAGCTGCTTCTTCTTCCTCATCCATGATTGATGGATCAGGGAAGTGGAAACCATTCCTCCACTCTTCTTGAGGCTTCACCCTCACACGAGCACCAATAGTAGGCTTCAAGAGTGGCACCGTCACTCCATTGCTAGCACCTGCACCAATATTAGATAATTCCTTACGCTTGTGTAGCCTGGGGTCCGTGGTGATGAACTTGACCATATCCACATGTCCTTTCCCATGTGGCTTGCGACCTTCTCTCTCTTCTTCAGCTCTCTTCATTGCCGCCCAGTTGATCTCCGATGGATCATAGACATCACGATAGATGTAGATGTCGCTCACTTCATCGGAATCGTTGTTGTAGAAGCTTGGCTCAATGTACTCCTTGTACCCGGGCTAAACCTCTCCACCTCCTCGTCGTCGTTGTCCACGGACGGGCTGCTAGAGCGGTCCCTGGAAGGAGCAATGAGAACCAAGGGTTTTCCACGGCCTGGGATGGGATAGCGCATTGCTAGATTGGTTCTTGGAGATTATGATTAGAGAGAGAGACAACGGCAGTATATTAGGAGGGTTGGAGGTCAGTAAAACTCGCGAGAAACACCAAATTCATGCCCCAGAAAAGAATCTTAATGGAATAGGAAAAGAAATCGCGGATTTGGAGGAGTCCTGCCGCGTAACGACCAACTATACGGGCGCGACCCATATAGCTGCGGCCGTATAGTTGGTTCCGGGCAGATATTTCCAAATATCTCGAGTCTAGGTCGGTTAAATTATCGACTTGGAAGCGACAAAACCGTTTTTTCTTTTTTAACAATCAAAAAGATGAAAAAGTAAATGAAAATGTCTAAGAGTTTAACGACCAACTATATGGCCGAAATATTTTCTCTGGTCATATAGTTGCTACTGTATAGATACAGACATCAAAAACTGAAAATTTCTAAGAGTTTAACGACCAACTATACAGCCGTAATATTTTCTCTGGTCGTATAGTTTCGACCGTATAGATCCAGACATCGAAACAATTTCGCAAAGAAGATACAAAGGGTTTAACGACCAACTATACGGCCAGAGGTTTTTCTCCGGTCATATAGTTGCGACCGTATAGTTGGTAAAAACCTTCAGAAACTTCAGAAAAACACAAGGAATTCAAAGGCAAAAAATTTAGGAGTAAAATTTGTGAAAACAAATCACTTATTTGAGTATGAACAGTTACCTTAAACTTACCGTTTACTTATTCGGGGGATGATAAGCTCCTCCAACAACAAAGACTTCTTCTCTGTTGGAGGAATTAACCTTAGTTCATTGAATAATTCTCGTAAATGAAAATCACCAGGACTAAAGTTCCTTTCAATAAGATTGGTGTCTTGTTGGGCGAATATGGACACTGCATCATGTTATAGTGCTCAAAAGAATTATCCTAAGGAAGAAATGGAACTTTTTGCTGTATTTTTCTCTTGCGATAAATTTTGTTCTTATATAGTTGATGCAAAAGTAAGAGTTCATACGGATCGTGATGGTTTAAAAGAACTCCTTGAGAGGAAAAAACAAAAGCCAAGACTGATCCGTTGGATTCTTTTACTTCAAGAATTTGAGTTGCAGATTATGTAGAGCCAAGAAATATAGCATGATGTATAATATTGAATCGACGACCTATGTGTTTTCCCAAAGTTACTCCTACAACATCATCTCTAGCTTCACATATCAGGTAAAAAGTCATATCCCAGATAGGTGGTTTAATGATAGGAGCATGGGATAAAGCATTTTTAAGTTTATCAAAGGTTATAAGACATTTATCATCGAAATTAAATCTTACTCCCTTTTGTAGGAGGTTAGTCAAAGGTTTAGATATTCCAGAGAAATTTCTAATGAACCTTCTATAAAAACCCACATGACCAAGGAAACTTCTTATACCTTTTATATCCCTAGGTTGTGGCATTCTCTCTATGTCCTCAACCTTAGCTCTATCCACTTCAATTCCCTTACTTGATACCTTATGTCCAAGGACTATACCTTCTTTGACCATAAAATGGCACTTCTCCCAGTTTATAACAAGATTGGTTTCTTCACAATGCTGCAAAACTCTTTTGAGATTATCCAAACAACTAGTAAACAAAGTTCCATAGATAGAAAAATCATCCATAAATACTTCCATCATCAGTTATATAAAATCCGCAAAAAGAGTAGTCATGCATCTTTGAAAAGTAGCTGGAACATTCCATAAACCAAAAGGCATACGACAGTAAGCATGCAAACCATAAGGACTAATGAAAGTTGTTTTAAGTTGGTCATCAAGATGAATAGCTATTTGAGAAAATCCAGAGTATCCGTCCAAGTAGCAAAAATGAGTGTGGTTTGCTAACCTTTCTAAAGTTTTATCTACGAATGGTAAAGGATGATATTTCCTAGTTTATTTATTCAATTTTCTAAAAATCCACACACATCCTATGTCCAACAGTAGTTTTAGTCGGTATCAATTCATTGTTTGCATTAGGAACAACAGTAAAACCGCCCTTCTTAGGAACACAATGAATAGGACTTACCCATTCACTTTCTTTTACAGGATTGATTATGCATGTGTCCAATAGGCTTACTATTTCTTTTCTTACCACTTCCTTCATTTCAGGCTTCAGTCTTCTATTAAATTCTGCAACTGGTTTAGCACCTTCTTCCATGAATATTCGATGGACGGTTATCATGGGATTAATGCCCTTCAAATCATCCATTGAGTACCCAAAGGCCTTGCGATGCTCCATAAGTATTTTCATGAGTTCTTCTTCTTCTCCTGAAAGTTTAGCACTAATAATAACATGAAATTTATTTGTATCATCTAAAAATCTGTATTTAAGATTATCTGGTAGAGTCTTCAATCTCGGGGGTGGTAATTCCTCGTCCCCTCTCTTTCCTGGTTGTTCAAAAGCCTCATTAGTTGGAGGCTCTATAATGGGAAGTGAATCGAATTCATCTTCTAGTTCTTTTAGGGACTTGTCCTCCATCACTATTTCTTCATAATTTAAGTCTTCATTTATTTCTTTTTTTTGATCACTAAAGAAGACAACTGCCATTTCCTCAATAGTTTTCTCTTTCTCTTCTTCTTGTATTTTTTGGAGGCCTGTTTTTAAATTTGGAAAAGTGGAATTCTTTTTCTGCTTCCCCAAGCTTAAGAGATACAATCTCCTTTTTGAAATCAACTTTTGCAACTACATCACTCAAAAAGTATCTTCCAAATATAATTGGGCAAAGAGTGTCAGCTGGCATATCATCAACTACAAAATCTATAGGAAAGTTTTTATTGCCAATTGTGACAGTTGCATCTTCAACTACTCCCATTGGAATTCTAAGAGTTTTATTGGCTAACATGATTGTCATATCAGTATTTTCAATTGTAGCTGGTTCTATTTCTTCTTTTATTTCTAAATAGAAATCATAAGATATAACATTAACTTCGGTGCCAAGATCGCATAAACCATAATGCGAGGTTTCCTTAAATATGCATCGAAGAATAGGCTTACCCACATCTTTTCCCTTTGTTATACCTTCAACCAATACGGAAGTCTCTTTATCAAGTTCAACTATGTTACAGTGTGCATACATAGCCATAATTGCTTCCTTCGTTACCTCTTCATCTTTGGTTTCTTCCAGATGTTCCACAACTTTTGGCATACTTTCCTCTTCCTTCTTCTCCTATACTGCTTTGACCTACTCATATTCAAAAATATGCTTCTGTGCAGTGTTAGGGAAAGGTATCTCATATGTTGGTTCTAGGGAGGCCCGTGTTGCTTTAACTTATTTCTTCTTTTCAGGTTTGGGTCATGGATCATTCTTGACTGAGCCCTCTTTTGGAGCTTTGATGTGTTCTATAAAAGCGTTAACAACATGCAACACAAGATCTGAATCCAAATAAAGTTCCTTAGATAATTCTTTAGCATGGCCCTTTTTATTATAGTCATGAATACAATCATAATCTATTTATATGCCTCCTTCGCCTCCTAGACCAAAATTCCATGAAACTCTATCATCGTGAATTCTATTAAGTAAAGCCCAAGCTTTAGTTATAGGAAGATTCATAAAGGATCCTTCCACGAAAGAGTCTAGTTCAATTTTATTAGGTTCAATTAAACTGCCATAAAAGATATGTAATAAATACCATTCAGGCAAATCATGTTGAGGACATAGATTAAGTAATCTTTAAATCTGATATAAGCTCTTACTAGTCCTTCATTAGGACGGTTCCTCCAAGTCATTATAAGACGCCTGATTCCAAAAGATTTTTATAATGGGTAATATTTTGCTAGAAACTCACATGCTAAATTATCCCAAGTAGTAGTGGCTTCTAGGGAGAGAGATCTATACCATGAGAGAGTTGTACTAGTCAAAGTCTGACTAAAAAGGTTAACCCTTACCTCATTAGCACTATATCCTGTCAATTGAAAAGTGCCACATATATCTTTGAAACATGCAATATGCTCATATGGATCAGGATCTTCTTCATCCCCAGTAAATTTCTTATTGTGTAGAATACCAAGTAATAGAGGATTTATTTCAAACCCCCTTGTCTTCTCGTTGGAGTTGTCCCTTTTATAAATATCATAGGGCTTCCCAAAGTGGTTGAGTGGGTTAGCACTAGTCATATGCTCAAACTCCATCATGCTGGTCGAAACCTGTAACTCAAAACAAAACTTAGCAAGACAAAAATAAATAAGCAAAAACTAAAAGACCTATAGCGCATAGCTCCCCGACAACGGTGCCAGAAAATATCTTGATGACTGCAAGTGCACAAATCGTTTGTGGATATTTTCGAAATAAAGATATCGATCCCACATGGAGGAGGAGTCTGAAGTCTAATAACTCTTGAATTAAATACTATAATAGAAATTCTAAATAAAGTTCTAAGTGACAAGATAAAATGCGAGTATTGCGTAAAAAAGGTGTTTTTGGGTTTTTGGTGTAAGAGCAACAATAAGTAAAGTAAAACAACTGAACACAGAAAGTAAGTATCGCGTATGTAAGAGAGATTGGAAGTGCAATATGGAAAAAGGCATTCTCAGGGAGTAGCGGATACACCACTAGCATTATAAAGAACTAAGGTAAAGATTATTATCATAAACATTCTCAACTGTGTATGTGTGGGAGGAACTCCGTATTTGGACAAATAGGAAGCAACCACTCCTCACATCATCCTCATAACCACAACAATCAACAATCGACATCAATCGAATTATTGCGCTATTAAGGGACTTAATCAAGTAGGACGTATCCCATGGCATGGATAGTGTTCCGTGAGTTTCCTCAGTTCCCAATTTGATACGTAAGGAGTGCCAACAACTTTATAGTCACTGTAAGTGCTAACACACCTTCGTCTACCAACAAGTAGTTCCCTCCGTCAAGTTCCCATAAGAGGCAAATATGGAGAGGTCGACTTCTCCCAACATCAAGATGAAGACAATCTAACACATGGTCATAGCGATGAATATCATAATAAACTTTATCTTATTTCAATCTCATACTAGGGTTTCTCCATCTCCCCAAGAACTAAAGATCTACTCAGACATGGAGGCAGTTAACATCATGGCAATAACAATGGAATTTGTAATAGATGAATAGTACTTGTATAAATCCACAATGAGTACGAAAATTACAACAAGATGTAGATGGGATGGATGGAGATGGTGGTGATACAGCGGTTGATGATGAAGATCGATGCCTTAGCCTCCCGGATCTGCGCAGGGCGAAGATGGATCCTCGGTGGACGACTTCCCCCTCCAGATGTCTTCGGGAGGTGAGGTTTCAGCGATTTCTGGTAGTTTTGTATGCCGGCACTCCGATCCAGTTGCATGGGGTGAAACTATTTGAGGAGGTGATGGCGGCGCCAACTATACGGCCGGAAAATTTATTCCTGTCGTATAGTTGGTCGTTAAACCGTCTATATGCCTTGATCGCTTCTGGTTTTCTTCTAGTATTATTGATATTTCCTAAATAAGCGATTTATGTTTTTTTGACTCCTTTTCTCCTCGGTACAACTTCTCCAAGAATCGTGTCAATTGTATCCATCGTCTGTCCTGATCCTGGTGAAAATAGACATAAAGTGTGCGTGCGAGCGCCGTAAAATACCAAGATCCTACATCTACAATGCAAAATAATAATATAAAACATGATGCAAATATGCACTCATCAGTAGGCGCTAGCAAAAAAAGGCCAAAATAGTAATAGGTCGGAGTAGTAACATGCCGAACGTTGAAACAACATGCGCATGGACGACTCAAAACAACCATAATAGTAAAAGGCCATAAGGGTAAAAGGCCAGCATGGTGGAAGACCAGAATAGTAAAAGGCTAGAACAGTAAAAGTCTAGAACTGTAAAAGGCCAGAACTGTAGAATAGAAGTTTAGACAAAGGCCTGAACAGTGAAATGCCTAAACAGTAGAAAGGCCAGAATCTTGAAAGTCCTGAAAGTGGAAAACCGGAATCGTAAATGGTCTCAAAAGTAAATGGCCGAAACAGTAAAAGGTCAGTATGGTGGCAGGCCACTAGATTAACAAGATGAACAATACGGGCCTGAATAGGCAAAAGCCCAAACTCTAAAGGGCCTAAACAGTAACAAGGCGAAATTCCTAAAAGCATGGAACAGTAACAAGACTGAACATGAGAAGACTAGATTGGCAATAGGCTTGAACAGTACCGGGCCGTCTTGGTGCATCCCTCAAGTCGTAGCACAGTGTTGGGCTAACTTGGGCCTTAAATATGATGAAATAGTGTTGGGCCCGAATGTGTACGGGTCGCTGTTGGCTGCAGTACTGGGCTGATTCTAGACAGTGCAGGACAAAATAGTAAAGGGTTGTATTCCTACTGGCTCTCCACATGGACCGGCCCATTTAATTATTAACAGGCCTTGCATGGGCCTGGCTTCTACCACGGTTTCTGTGACTATTAACGGCGGTAACTAGACGTTAAGGGCGGCTGCCACATAGCAGTTTGCGTGATGTCAGCAGTCATCATGGCTGGCAGACAGATCTATGATGGACCAAGTTTTCGTGGCTGAAGGGTGCGACCCGCCACGGTCGGAAAAAACCATGGTTGATTCATTTGTGACGGGGATTTTACCACGAAGGCCATCTATCATGGAAGACTTTTTAGCCATGAAAAACAGGCTTTCAACCACGAAAATCGTCTGTTATAAAAGCCAACTTTGTAGTGGTATGTTTGTTCTTCTGGTGTTGTCTAGGTTCCTTGGCTTGTGCGATAGCACCATTGTTGTCACAATAAACGTCTAACAGATTGGACGAGCCCTAAACCACACCAAGATCCATCAGGAAGTTCTTGATCCAAATGGCTTCCTGTGCCGCCTCCGAGGCAGCAATATACCCAGCTTCTATTTTAGATGCAGACACAGTCTCTTGCCTTGAACTCTTCGAGCTCATAGCCCCTCCGTTCATTACAAACACGTATCCATATTGCGAACGAGAATCATCTGAGTCAGTAAGATAACTCGCATCCGTGTAAACCTTCACACCGAATTCAACCTCACCTCCATAAACTAGGAACACATCCTTAGTCCTTATCAAGTACTTAAGGATGTTATTAACCGCTACCTAGTGCATTTCTCTAGGTTCAGCCTGGTATCTGCTCACAACACTTAAAGCGTAGGAAACATCTGGCCTAGTACAAATCATGGAATACATGATGGATCCGACTGTCGAAGCATACAAAATCACACTCATCTGACTTTGCTCATCAGTTGTCGAAGGACACTCGGTCTTTCTAAGTTTTACACGATGGGACATTGGTAAGAACCCCTTCTTTGACGACTCCATGTTGAACTTCTTCAACACTTTGTCCAAATATGTACTTTGACTCCATCCAATGAGACGCCTTGATCTATCTCTATAGATCCTGATTCCTAGAATGTAAGTTGCCTCACCCAAGTCCTTCATTGAGAAACTCCTTTCCAATCACTCCTTGGTTTCTTGCAACATCTAGACATCATTTCCAATCAGTAATATGTCATCCACATATAAGATTAGAATGTTTACTTTGCCCCACTAAACTTCTTGTATAAACAAGAATCATGATCACACTTGATGAAGCCAAACGATTTGACTACCTCATCAAAGCGAATTTTCCAAGTCTGCTTGCTTCAACCCATAAATACATTTCTGAAGTTTGCATACCTTGTTAGCATTAGCTAGATCGACAAAACCCTCGAGTTGTATCATATACATGTCCTCGGTTAATTTTCCAATATGGAAAACCGTCTTCACATCCATCTGCCATATCTCATAGTCGAAATAGGCTGCTATAGCTAACATGATCCGAACTGACTTAAGCATCACTACGGGTGAGAAAGTCTCATCATAGTTAACTCCTTGAACCTGTCAGAACCCCTTCGTGACAAGCGGTGCTTTATAGATAGAAATATTTCCATCCATACCAGTTTTCTTCTTAAAGACCCATTTGCACTCGACGAGTCTTGCACCGTCTAGTAGATCAACCAAGTTCCAAACCTGATTTTCATCAATGGACATTAACTCGGATCTCATGGCTCCAAGCCATGACTTGAAATTGGATCCAATAGTAACACATCACAAACACTTGGTAATCTGGCCAATCTTCGTAGTGTAGGTTCAGCTGCCAGCTCAGCTAGCACGACCGGCTCAACCTCCAAGGCTTTTGCCGACTTGCTACTGGTCGATTCCTCTCGAATTTCTTTGAGATACACCATGCTCCCACTGACTCCCCTACTGAGAAACTCTTTCTCAAGGAAGACACCATTATGAGCGACAAACACTTTGCCGTCTTCTCTGTTGTAGAAGTAGTAACCCAAGGTTTCCCTCGGATTCCCCATGAAAATACACTTATCCGACTTGGCTGTAAGCTTTTCTGACTGAAGTCGCTTGACAAAAACAGACTAGGCTTCTTGATAGTCCTCATATCATGCGGTGTCTTCTCTACCGATTTTGATGGTACTTTGTTTAGTGTGAACGCTGCAGTTTCTAAACAATAACCCAAAAATGATAAAGGTAGATCTGTCCGACTCATCATTGATCATACCATGTCTAACAAGGTCCGATTCTACCTTTCTAACACACCATTTGAGTTGATTCTGTACTTCATTCTAGAATTCTTTGAACTTTTTAAAGGCTTCCGACTTATGTTTCGTCAAGTAGACATATCCATACCTACTCAAATCATCAGTGAAGGTAATGAAGTACTCATAACCACCTCTGGCTATCGTGCTCACTGGACCACAACATCACTATGTATTAGTTCCAACAAGTTGGACTCCCTTTCACAACTCCTTGCAAAAGGTGTCTTGGTCATCTTGCCAAGTAGGCAAGATTCACATGTATCGAACTACTCTAAGTCAAACAAAGTTAGGAGTCCATCATCATGGAGCTTCTTCATGCATTTCCAACTCATATGACCAAGCCGACAGTGCCAAAAGTAACTCATATTCAGATCATTTGGTTTCAATCTTTTCACATTTATGTTACAGACCGACTCACCATCAAGATTCAAAATAAATAACCCATCCTAGAGGGGTGCAAAGCCGTGAAACATATCATTCTAATATAAATAGCAACCATTATTCTTAATATTCGAGTCATATCCTTGTCTCATCAAACATGAGGAAGAAATAATGTTTTGACTAAGAACTGGAACATAATAACAATTATTTAGCTCCATTAAGAATCCTGAAGGTAAATGAAGTTGCAACATGCCGACTTCCAACACAGTGACTCTCACTTTGTTGCCGACTTGAATGTCAACCTCGCCTCTTGCCATGCTCCTAGTTCTTACCAGTCCCTGCAACATGTTGCGGATGTGAATTACTGATCCGGTATCATATACCCAAGAACTAATAGGTGCATAGGCAAGATAGATGTCTATAACATTGCATACAAGCGTGCTGATACGTTGCAAACGTATCTATAATTTTATGTCCCATGCTTGTTTTATAACTACTTTCTTATGTTTTGTCCACACTTTGGAGTATTTTTATACACTTTCTTGGACTAACTTATTAACAAGATGCCACAATGCCAGATGCCTGTTTTATGCTGTTTTTTGTTCTAGGAAAGCCAGAAAATAAATTTTCTCGGAATTGGACGGGACAAAATCCAAAGTCAATATTTTACTGGAAGACTCACGGAGCCCAAAGGAGAGACGGAGGAGGGCCAGGGCCTGGCCACACCATATGGTGGCGCGGGTGACCCCTGGTCACGCCACCAGGTGGTGTGGGCCCCCTGGTCGTCCATCGACCTTGCCCCTTCGCCTATAAGAAGCCTCTGATGCAAAAACCCTAAGAAATCCAGCCTCTAGCCACTAAAAGTTCCATAGCACCGCCGCCACCGAAGAGGAGATTCGGGGGATACAAGTCTCTGTTCCGGCACCCTGCCAGGACGGGGAATTTCCCCTGGAGCCATTTCCATCGATCTCCACCACCATCTCCATCGCCGCTGCTAATTCCCATGATGATGAGGGAGTAGTTCTTCCTCGAGGCTAAGGGCTCTACCGGTAGCTATGTATTCATCTCTCTCTCTCTATGCGTGATCTTATTGAGATCATGACCTTTGTAATCTATAGATCTATTCTGCTACTCAAGTGTTTTAATGAATCTCTGCTTATCCCCATGTGTGTGAAGTTGACAGTGTGCACACCGTGGGGCACTTTGCCTAAGGTTACATAAATACTTGTTATGAGTTATATTTGGAGTTGGTTGTCTCTATGAAATTGTGGTGTTTGTTAGAACCATCTAGCGCTCAAGTGATAGTGTGGGGTTATCTAAATGGGGAAAGCGGACTTTGAGGTGTGATGTTATATCCCTACCATGGATTAGAGTGTCCAACCGGAGAGTAGTTCAGAGTAGTATCATAAAGAGCAGATATTTATATGAGAGTGTTAACTAGTGAACGTATGATCCCTAGTCCTTGTTCCTAAGCATTAAAACACCGTTTGCAACTAGATCTGTTACATGTTTGATTGCTTCCATCTTTTTGCCTTTAGTCTTTTCCTCCCGTCAAGCTCTTTTCTTGCACCGTTACCACTCATAATTATCTATACCACCTGTATTTCACTATCTCTTCACCGAACTAGTGCACCTATACACCTGACAAGTGTATTGGTGTGTTGGGGACATAAGAGACTTCTTGTATCTTGATTTCAGAGTTGCTTGAGAGGGGATAGCTTTGACCACTTCCTCCCTGAGTTCGATAAACCTTGGGTGATCCACTTAAGGGAAAACATGCTGCTGTTCTAGAAACCTCTGCACTTGGAGGCCCAACAACTATCTACAAGAATAGAAGTGCGTAGACATCACATACCTGAGTTGGAAGTCACACCTCCACTCATGGCTTTGTTGGCCAAATACTTGCTAGAATTCCTCTTCCGGTGGCCATCCGCCTTGCAATAGAAGCAAGTGGATCCACCTGAAGAAGATGGCTTAGTCCCCGAGGAAACGCTTGGGATCGAATCCTGAGCATTACCTTCTGACTTAGCCTTCTTCTTCTTAGTCCAAGAACTCTTCTTGAACTTAGCCTTATTCTGTACCATGAACACTTGACTGTCACCTTCTTGAGATTAACCTTTGCCTGCTTGAGCATTCCATGTAATTCAGTGAGCTTCTGATCCATACCATGCATGTGGTAGTTCGAGATGAACTGGCCATATGCACTAGGAAGAGAGTTCAGAATTATGTTCGTAGAGAACTCTTCGCTAATGGGGTAGCCCAACCTCTCTAGAGACTGCACATAACAAACCATCTTGATTACATGAGGACTCAGTGGATCGCCATCCTTAAGCTTACAACTCAGCAAATCTTGAGACACTTGATACCTCTCAGTCTTTGCCTAAGCCTGGAACATACTTTTAAAGCTTTCGATCATATCGTAGGCCTCAACATTCTCGAACTACTGCTGCAAGTACGGTTCCATGTGAGCAAGCATAAGATACCTAATATTCGTGGACTCATCACAAGTCCTACGGTAGGCATTGGTTGTAGTGACACTCACGTTCTCATTCGGCTTATCTGGAAGCGGGTTATTTAGAACATGGTCCCTCTTTTCTTGTTTGAGAACAATTCTCAGATTACGATACCAGTTGGTGAAATTAGTTCCATTAAGCTTATCTTTCTCTAGAATTATTCTCAACACAAAACTAGATATCTGAGGGAGACTGCTACTAGGTGCCATGATCTACAACAGACAATATGCAAAACACTTAAGACATGTATCCATAAAGGAGCAAGCATATTAAACATTTTAATACTTAAGCTCCCACTAGAACCAACACCCCTCTGATGGTTACTTAGTTCTTTAGGATCCTAAATAAGCAAGCTGGCTAGTGAGCTTTAGCATCACCGCTAGCCGCCAAGTGATCTATGTAGGCAAATCCTTGCCAATTGCATCTCATGCGACTCCTGTTGGTTGGGTGGCATCACATGCCCTGGCTCCTAAACTCTCCCTGAGTCTCACAACCATTGTAATAGACCTGTCTAGCTTACCAAGTCTTCCGCTGTAAGAGTCTGACTCAAACCCACCTAGTCGAAAAGAATTGGTAGCACCTCAATTTTATGAGGCCACTACCAAGAATGTACAACTTGTGATGGTGTAGCACCGGTGGGGAGAACGACTAGACCTTCTTTGAGGGATTACATTCTACCAACTATCTAATAGAGGTAAAACAGAGACATAAACATAAGATAAAAATAAAGAAATTATAATGTGAAATGGTATGGCTCTCTTAATGGTGATATCCATCTCCATGAAGCTTGTAAGTCTCATGCCAACTCCTGTTACGTGCCATCTTACTCCTTGTCACCGACTTGTATATTGACTTGCATGCCATCCGGGTTCTCCAAAAAGCTACACTAGCTAAGTAAATAAAATTACATGGAGAATCCGATACGCATGTCATGACAGCACCTAGGATCCAGCCGACTGACAAAAAATCATGATACATAGATCTCGTATGGATTACACACATCACATGCTTGCCATACCATTCACAACATCATCCTGAAAAAAAGAGTTATGCATAGATACGATATCTACCAGTGTTGTAAAGATCGCAATGCCATCTAAGGCGCTATGACAGGTGAAGCCAGCGGTCCTGAACATGGATTTCTTCATCAGATAAAACAATTTTACCCAAATTCGATCTGTCCTATGATTTGATCAAACTTTTTGATCTTCGATCACCGCATATGGATTTACGTGTCATAGTCTAACCCGATGGCGGAAACCGACCGGTAGGGGTATGTCATTTCACGACCTCAGCAGTACAATCACGGAAACCAGATCAACCATTCCCCAAGAATGTTGATCCAATGAACCTAGTTCAAAACCGATCTATCTCATAGAGCAACCACAAAAACAGCAATTAGATCCTATCTAACGCCAACCACATATCACATATGCATGATCTCGAGCCTAAAACCAAAAGTTTTTGCTCTGATACCACTATTGGGCCACATAGAGATAAACAAAAACTTTTCCCTTACGCGGTGCTCCCAAGACCTAGCTCAGGTGATAGGCCACGAAATTTACCACTAGATGCACAAGTGCGGATTATTGATGAAGTGTGTCATTTAATGTTGTGCCAAACAATCCCACGTACAACACGTCCAGATCCCCACAAACCTTCTTGTCTCCAGTGCCGCATGTGCAACGCCTCTACCAGTATCCACGCATACAAGGAGGAGCTCTAGGCAGAGGACAATGACGATCCCTTGTCTATCCCGAAATAGGAGTGGAGAAAGTGATAGCTAGGTCAGTGACTATACCTTGTCACTCCACTAATGTAAACTCCTAGCTGGGGTCAACGCTTGAGGCCTATCTAGGCCGTATCCCAATCTCCACATGGATCGAATCCACATGGGTTCCTTTCTTGTTCCATGATATACGATTCACTCAACTAACACTTAGTCCGACTACTTGGTTAACACTTAACCAAGTCGCGCATGGCCATGCTTCCGAATCATATCACACGAGAGGTTCTAGATAATATCTCTCTATTACGAAGGGGAAAATACGATCTTGGTAATCCACATCACGCAGCTTGCTTCACAACCATCCCGGACTCTACATTTATAACTTCCCATTTATGGAACAACGTTTGATAGAACCTAAGCTAGCTATCCACAACTCGGATCATGCGATCACCTAAGGTCGAAGGATTCCATTGCTTGAGACTGCAAATGACAACATGCTTGTTGCATCTCAACTGTGGGTCAGTCCGACTCGCTAAACTCTTTAGCCTAGTCTGTGTAAGTCAGAATAGCATCACCATGCCCTTGACAAGTGGAACCGAGTCATCAACTAACTTTCACATTGGTCTAAGTTGTGTATCCAGAACAACCTCAACAACCAAGAACATTTAGTATAAATAGCATGAATATATAGTTCCACAACTGAATCACATATTTAATGATATATATTTCATGTTCATACTAGGACAACTAAATATCTTTATGAATACATTGGGAATTACATCATACATGATTGCCTCTAGGGCATATTCCCAACACTTTGAACTTTTCAAAGGTTTCCGACTTGGATTTCATCAGGTAGACATATCCATATCTATTGAAATCATCCGTGAACATGACAAAATACTCATAACAACCTCTGGCTATCGCGCTCATTAGACCGCATACATCACTATGTATCAGTTCCACCAAGTCGGACGCCCTCTCGGAACTCTTTGTGAAAAGTGTCTTGGTCATCTTTCCTAGGAAACAGGATTCACATGTTTTGACTGGCTCCAAGCCAGACAAATCCAGGAGTCCATCACCATGTATCTTGTGCAAGCATTTCTAGCTGATATGACCAAGGAGACAATGCCATTGATAAGTAGGACTAAGATCATTCGACTTCAACCTTTTAGTATTCAAGTTATAGACTGGTTTACATTCACGATCAAGCACAAAAAGTCTAGCTTGGAAAGATGCATAACCATGAAACACATTATTCAAATAAAAAGAACAACCATTGTTCTTAATATCCGACTCATAACCCTGCTCCATCAAACATGAGGCAAAAATGATGTCTCGGCTTAGTACAAGAACATAATAACACTTATTTAGTTCTAGTACAAATCCAGAAGGTAACTGGAGTTGCATCGTCCATACGGCTAACGCATCAACTCTTGCTTTGCTTCCAACTCTGATGTCAATCTCCCCTCTCGCCACGTTCATATGCCTTACCAATCCCTACATCAAGTTGCACACATGAACAACCGATCCAGTATCGTATACCTAGGTTCTGCTATGAGTGTCAGCAAGATAAATGTCTATAACATTTACAAGGAGTGTACCTTAGTCGGAAATCATACTTCCACCCCTGGCTTTATCTATGTCGGACTATTGGTACAAGGGGTACCTCGTCCCGTCATGTCACCGGACCCACACGCTGTGCTCTCCGAAAGACTGGCGAGGCGCGCGACCCTTTGGAGGAAAGGAGGGAGCTGCGGAGGAGACGGACGCAGGACCAGCCTTGCTAGAGCTCATAACTCCTTGGTGAGAGATTTCTTGGGGGTACGACGGTAACCCTGTCATGCCTCACAAGATAAGGCCCAACGGATGGTCCAAGCTGTGACCGGTCTCACGCGGGAAAGTAAGATGATGTCTGCCCATCTCAGTGTTAAAGAGGGGATGATGACGCCAGGGCATGACAGAGCCCGACATTGCTGCTTTGGTGCAAGAAGACCTAGGGTGACGTGACGATATAGGAGGGATGTCATCAGCTACCTTAGTAGCAGACCAGAACCCACTACCAGAGCCAGCTCGCAACCACATGATGTGGGGAGATGACTAAGGCCATTTTGGGTGGGAATGTGGTGACCCTTCCCGCCGAATATTTGGGGGAGGAGGCCTAATGCCCCTATAAAGGAGCCCTTATCCTACCTTATAACAGGTCGATCCCGGCGATCTGAAACCCTAGACAATCATCCACCATTGTTCCCTCCCGAGACACCACGAGGAATACAACAAAGTAGGAGTAGGGGCTTTACCTCCTCACGAGGGTCTTGAACCTGGGTATAAAAAACCCTATGTCACTCTCTGTCGTGTTTGTTCTCTGCTGTTGCCACCATCGTTGTGAAGCTCGGAGCGCGTGTTTAGCCCCCTCGTGAACTCAGGGCTTGTTGGATCCCTAGTTCCTTCATGGTACACATTCTCTGACATTTGGCTGAGGCGCAACTTTGAGAACTTCATATGACCAGACATCATGGTCGCGCATGGTGATACCCGTGGATGCCACACCTAGCAAGGTAGGACGGGGGGACTGAGGCGCACGCCGTACCACTTTTCGAGCCTAGGCACCCCTCGGAGCTACTAGGGATCCTCCCCTCTCCCTCACCGGGAATCACGCAGGGAGAGCTCTCCCTGGAACATTTCATCACCCTAGGGGAGTCGCGTCGCGCTTGATGGGTTTGTAGTAGGGAAAACAAAAAAATTCTACCACAAGAATGATCAAAACCAAGATCTAATCTATGGAAAAGCCAAGATCTAATCTATGAGATAAGTGCAACGAGATAGATTTGTACTAACCCTTGTAGATCCAAAACCTTGTTCGAGATCAGATCTCGTGGTTGATGTAGACGATCACTTGCTGATCTCAAGTTCATGTAGTCGATCCTTCCGGCTCCGTGTTCCAGCAGTGCTTCTACACTCGGTCACACGTACGGCTCGATGTAGATGATCATCTCCCTGTTCCAGCGGGTAGTAGAGGTGGTAGATGTCCACGATATCCCAGCAGCACGATGGGGTGGTGGTGGTGGTGGAGAAGAGTTCCTATATGGCTTCGCCTAAGCCGTAGCAAGAGGAAGGAGGAGGAGGGAGTGGCACCTAGGGTTTGGGTGGAAGGGGCAAAGGAGGAGGCGCCCCACCCCTCCTTTATATAGAGGGGGAGGCGGCCTAGGGCTGGCCCCTTTGCCCTCCTAGGGACGAAGCACAAGGGGAGGGGGGAGTTTCCTTCCACCCCAAGTCTTCCTCTTTTCTTTCTTGGTTTTCAAGCAAACTCCGTCGAACCTTCCAGAACCTTCAGAAACTATCCGGAACCTTCTAGAAGCTCCATAGAATACTCCGTGATGTTTCCGAAACCCAAAAATTGATCTCCATTATATGAATCTTATTCTCTGGACAATTCTGGATCTCCTCGTGATGTCCTAGATCCAATTCGAGACTCCGAACAGCATTCGGTCTCCAACTCATATTCCATATCTACCTAAACAACATCGAACCTTAAGTGTGTCACCCTACGATTCGTGAACTATGCAGACATGATTGAGACACCTCTACGATCAATAACCAACAGCAGGACCTAGAGATCCATAATGGCTCCCACATATTCAACGATGACTTCATGATCGATAGAACCATTTACATCCAAAACCAATTCCCTTTGTCACGCGATACTCTACTTATCCGAGGTTCGATCATCGGTATCTGCATACCTAGTTCAACCTCGTTACCAATAATTACTCTTTACTCGTTCCGTGATATGACATCCCTTGTGACCTAGTCACATGCTTGCAAGCTAATTGGATGACATTCCGCCGAGAGAACCCAAAGCATATCTATCCATCATATGGATGGACAAATCCCAGTCTTGATCCATGCGCGTCAATACATACTTTCAGAATACCTAATGCCACCTTTATAACCACCCAGTTACGTAGCGTCGTTTGATGTCATCAAAGCACTCATACGATGATGGTGATTAACACGATCTCATGGTCGAAGGATTAGGTTACTATACATTTGGAAGCTTGTAGCAAAACAAACTTAATGACTTAATCTCATGCTATGCTTACTATGGGTGTATGTCCATCACATCATTCTCCTAATGATATGATCTTGTTATCAATAGCATCCAGTGTCCATGATCATTAAACCATGATCATCTATTAATCAACAAGCTAGTCTTAACAAGAGGCTTACTAGGGACCCTTTTATGTTTACATAACACACAAGTATTAGTGTTTCCTATTAATACAATTATAGCATGAATGTAAACATTTATCATAAACACAAAGATATAATAATAACCACTTTATTATTGCCTCTTGGGCATATATCCAGCAGTCTCCCACTTGCACTAGAGTCAATAATCTAGATTACATTGTAATGTACCCGACGAAGGATTAACTCGTCAATGCCCATTGTTATGGACTTGGGTTTTGGAGAAGGAGGGAGCACTAGAGGAATCAATCGGCTAGCAAACAAGCACACAGGGACGCAAGGTTTACCTAGGTTTCGGCCTTGTAGAGGTCCCTACTCCTGCTTGTATGCTCTTGGAATTATCGAGGGAGTCGAAAGTTACAGGGGGTGCGCAGATGCAATCTGGCGATGGTTGTGGAAACTAGGGTTGTGATTGTCCTCCTTGCCGCCCCCTCCTAACCTTTATATAGATAGGCTAGGTCTCAGGTAGTAGGTCGAGTCGGTTACAGATTAGGGTTCGTCCATGTAAACTTTATATCTAAAGCTTTACCTTGTTCTTCAAGCAGTCAGAGTCTCCGTGAGTCGCCCGAATCTTGTATTGGGCCTTGGTAACACCGTGGGCTTCTGCCATATCTGGACCATATATGCCAAACTCGAGTACCTGTAGGGTATGCCCACGTCAGTAGCCCCCGAGTGTCCATCTGAATCGTAGATTTGGGTGGAGACTTAATTGTCCTGAGCTTTGAATTTGGATGTCGGAGTCAGTTGTGTCGAGTGTGAAGCACTTCACTCAAAAGTTCATCGAGTCAGTCGAATTCATAGTTCATAGGTATGATGATAAACATGTCTGGTGCACTCGATAGATCTGGACCAGTTAATTGCTCTAGGGCAAAAACAACACTACCTACTCAAACTCGAGTCCCTGGAATCGAATTCGGAAATTGCTGGCATAGTTCAACTCATCCCGCGGAGGCCTTACTAAGCCGAACTCCAGTTTTAATGCATATGTACCCAACGCGTCCGTCGGGATTTCTCATCATGTCGTAGACATGGTATTTTCTAGTAGAGCACAGCGGATGTGGTTGCTAGGTCATTAGATTGTATCTGTAGGTCTTATCTTTATGTCGTGGACACAACATCCAAAGGTTTATCACTACGGAGGTGTTTCGGGTGGCCAAGGAGACGTTGTCTCTGAACTTGACATCATAGTGTATAGCGGGTGAAGTAGCCAATGCGTTCGATTGCTGTAAGCGAGTCGACATTGTGGATCTAGTCGACATAATGGACTGTACTGTCAATCTTTCATTTTCTATAGGGTGCGCGACCAGCGCTCCCTATGGGATTAGCCCATGAGTGTCTGTTCGAGTCGTAGACTCGGGCAGAGATTTATAGTCGTCAGTTGCATAGACAGAATGATCCGGAAGTACTTTGGATGATCTTGCGGGTGCCATCAACGTCGGCACTTTTTCGAATGTGCGACCAGCGTGCCCTATGGGAGTATCCCCCGAGTCCTTAGTTGAATCATGGATTCGAGTGAGGATTCGGAGCGTGCCACTCGAAGGTCCTGTATATGCGCTTCCAACGCTCCAGTTTGGAGTAGCCCCCGAGTGTCTCGCAGAGTCGTAGACTCGGGCAGAGACTCGAGTCTTGTATGTAGTAGCTAGTTGTTCTGTCAACTCCTGTTGCAGGACCTGATAGAATAGCTCGACACAGTCGACATCCTTGTAAGATGCATAAAACATTAAGAATTGTGAAGTACTTGTATCTTGTAAAGGATATTTGCATATCGGTTTGCAAAGTAAAATTCTGGTGCCAATCGAGTCGACACTTTTATAATGTTTGCTAGGCCTTTTCGTTAGCCTGATTACCCTTAGTCTCAGTACCTTGCCGAGGTACTCGGAGTTTAAGGATTCAACGATTAGGCAGAATCAGCTACTAGGGCTATCGTGTATGAGGTGCTCGAGTGCGTGTAATCAATGGCACATTAGGTTACTCGAAGAGCACGCAGCCCCCGAGTGTTTCGAGTGCGATTAAAGTAAGTAGTTAAAAAAGAATCAACTCTAAGTAGAGGGTAACTTAGCCTTATTGGTAGTTTTCGTGGTGAACGAGTCGCATGGTCCGATGCGATCGGCAGGTCGCGGGAGTTGATTCGACCGGCGGGTCGAGGGAGTCAAAGATTGTAGCAGCTCGCGGTTGCGGGAGTCGAGGGAGCCCCGGAATCACCCAAGCTGAACATCGCAGCGGGTCGTTGAAGTTGAAGATAGCAGCAGGTCGCCGAAGTGGAGGGAGCACCCGAGCCGAAGATCAAAATGGACTGCCAGAGCCGACGGTGACAGCGGGTTGCCATAGCCAAATATTGCAGCGAGCTATCGGAGTTGAAGATTGTAGCAGGTCGTCGGAGTCGAAGACCGAAGCGGGTCGCTGGAGTCGACGGAGCCCCCGAGTCATTGGATCCGATAGCGGTAGCGGGTTGTCGCAATCCAAGACCAAAATGGGTCACACGATAGAGCTGGCGCAACCCTCGAGTGTAGAACCGATGTAGAGGACGAAGTCGATGGAGCGATGGGTCATCAGTGGATGGGAGTTGACGCAGCGGGTGGAGTCAACGAGGCCAGCGGGTCACCGTCTAAAGAATTTCACGTGGCCATTGGGTCACAGGAGCCGAAGACCGCATCGGGTCTTACGACAGATTCGAAAGAGCCCCTGGGTCGCTAGAGCCGAAGAACTTAGTGAGTCATCGTAGCTAAAGGCGGCAGCAGGCCTCGCGGCAGAGTCGGTGGAGCCCCCGTGTGTAGATTGACGTGGTCGTACATAGTCGTCGCAACGGACGTGTGGTCCAGGTCGATGGAGTCGTAGCGTGATGGACATAGAGTCGACCCCTCCGGTGGATCACATGAGTCGATACGACCGGCAGGTTGCAGTTGCAGGAACCGATGCGATGGTGAGTCGTTGGAGCTGATGGCGAAGATGAAGTAGCCGCGTCGTAATGATCTTTTTTGATTGACTCGTACGTGCATGCATATATATATATTATATATATATGAAGCTTGAACTGCTAACTGAATCAAATTGGCTTGTAATTTCACGTACTTCCATCCTTGTTGAATCTACGCATGCATGAGCATGTTTTCCCTTGGCCCTTGATCGAGTCCTGAAGTAGCACTTTGGCATGATTACTTTAATCTATCACGCAGCATAGCAAATTGAGCAATGTAATCACATGTGCACTTTTTGGATCAATCAGATGCGTTCTAGGTATCTATGTTTGACAAAAACATGGGCGCTAGCTGCATACGGCGTATGCCTAATTCCAGTACAACAATGTCTTACGTCTCTAGTTCACCGAGTCATACAAGAAGGTCTTCACGTGGCTGCAACTGTCTCAATTTTTGTCCTCCAACAAACATTATCTTGTGCAAAGCAATGTGAAAGGCTGCGCTGCTGTCTCCGCAGACTTACGGTCCTATCGACAAATAAATCGAGACTTTCAAATCTTGATGAGGTGCCAAAACGGTCGCCGTTGTTTAAGACGAACGTGATGAAACAGATAAATTAGCTAGCTGCAATCTGGCCGCCGCTGACGACGGGGGATCCAATTTGGATGATGATGCATGGGATCCACAGTAGATCTGTTTTCCCGGTAGTCGTTGAATCGCAGATTGACGGTGATGGAGCCATCGAGATCGTAACATCAGTGCTCCAAGTTTCCACAGACGGCACCAATTGACGAGGGTTAAACTCATTAATGCCCATTGTTATGGACTTGGGTTTTGGAGAAGGAGGAAGCGCCAGAAATGTCGATCGGCTAGCAAACAAGCACACATGGACTTAAGATTTACCCAGGTTCAGGCCTCATAGAGGTGCCTACTCCTTCTTGTCTGCTCTTGAAATTATTGAGGGAGTCGAAAGTTACAGGGGGTGCGCAGATGCAATCTGGCGATGGTTGTGGAAACTAAGGTTCTGATTATCCTCCTCGCCGCCCCTCCTAGCCTTTATATAGATAGGCTAGGTCTCAGGTAGTAGGTCGAGTCGGTTACAAATTAGGGTTCGTCCCTTTAAACTTTCTATCTTAAGATTTGCCTTGTTCTTTAAGCAGTCGGAGTCTCTGTGAGTCGTCCGAATCTTGTATTGGGCCTTGGTAACACCGTGGTCTTCTGCCATATCTAGACCGTATATGCCAAACTCGAGTACCTGTAGGGTATGCCCACGTTAGTACCTAACACCCATGGAGTTCTGGTGTTGGTCATGTTCTGCCACATTCAGATCAGTGTGTACTTTGCAAATCTTTATGTCGCCATCTTGGACATACACGCGAATAGCAAGGAAACGTAGCTTGATGTGCTTCAGCTTGCTGTGTGACCTAGGCTCTTGTGCATCAGCTATGGCACCCGTTTTGTCACAATAGATTGCCATCGGGTCCAATGCACTAAGAACCACACCAAGCTCAGTAGTGAACTCCTCCATCCATAATGCTTCTTGTGCAGCCTCCGAAGCAGCTATGTATTCCGATTTAGTTGAATATTTCGCCACAACGCTTTGCTTGGCACTGCTCCAGCTCACTGCAGCACCATTCAAAATAAATACGTATCCAGATTGTGACTTTGAGTCATCCAGATCGGTGTTCCAACTAGCATCGGTGTAAATGTTTACAACAAGTGGTTCATCACCTCCATAAGAAAGAACCATATCCTTAGTCCTATTCAGGTATGTTAGGATATCTTTGACCGATGTCCAGTGTTCCATTCCAGGATCACTTTGATATCTGCTAGTCAAACTAACAGCATGTGCTATATCCGGTCTTGTACACATCATGGCATACATGACAGAGCCTATGGCCGAGGCATAGGGGATTTTACTCATCTTCTCTCTATCTTCTGCCGTAGCTGGACTTTGAGTCTTACTCAAGGTCTTACCTAGCAACATGGGCAAGAATCCTTTCTTGCTTTCTTCCATTCTAAATCTCTTTAGAACCTTGTCTAGGTATGTACTTTGTGAAAGTGCTATTAAGCGTCTTGATCTATCTCTATAAATCTTGATGCCTAAAATGTATGCTTCTTTGCCAAGATCCTTCATTGAAAAACTATTATTCAAATAGGCTTTGACACTTTCAAGAAGTTCTATATCATTCCCAATCAACAATATGTCATCCGAATATAGTATTAAGAATGTTATAGAGCTCCCACTCACTTTCTTGTAGATACAAGCTTCTCCATAAGTTTGTATAAATCCAAAGTTTTTGATCACCATATCAAAACGTTGATTCCAACTCTAGGATGCTTGCTTTAGTCCGTAAATGTAACCCTGAAGCTTACATACCTTGTCAGCATCTTTAGGATCGACAAAACCTTTGGGTTGGACCATTAAGGAACGTCTTCAGCATCTTCCTCAATGTCACCATTAAGGAACGTTATTTTGACATCCATATTCCAAATCTCAAAATCAAAATATGCAGCGATTGCTAACAAAATCCTCACGGACTTTAGCTTCACTACCAGTGAGAAAGTATCATCATAGTCAACTCCTTGAATTTGCTATAACCCTTTCGCGACAAGTCGAGCTTTATAGACAGTAACATTACCATCACCATCTTTTTTTCTTTTAAAAATCCATTTGTTCTTGATAGCCTTGCGGCCATCCGATAAGTCCACCAAAGTCCATACTTGGTTTTCGTACATGGATCCCATTTAGGATTTCATGGCATCTTGCCATTTGTCGGAATCTGGGCACATCATAGCTTCCTCATACGTCACAGGGTCGTTGATGTTGTCCAACAACATGACATTCAACGCAGGGTCATACCAATCAGGAGTGCCATGAACCCTCGTCGACCTGCGAGGTTTAGCAGCAACTTCGTTTGAAGTTTCATGATCATCATCATTAGCTTCCTCTCTTATTGGTGCAGACAACACAGAAACATCTTCCGGTGCTGCGCTACTCTCAAATCCGAGAGAAGGTTCAACAACCTCATCGAGTTCTACTTTCCTTCTAGTCACTTCTTTCGAGAGAAACTCCTTCTCAAGAAAGGATATATTCTTAGCAATGAAATTTTTGCCTTCGGATCTATGATAGAAGGTATACCCAATTGTTTCTTTAGGGTATCCTATGAAGATGCATTTTTCCACTTTGGGTTCCAGCTTGTCGGGTTGTAACTTCTTTACATACACTTCGCAACCCCAAACTTTAAGGAACGACAACTTGGGTTTCTTACTAAACCAAAATTCATACGGTGTCGTTTCAACGGATTTAGATGGTGCCCTATTTAAAGTGAATGCGGCTGTCTCTAATGCATAACCCCAAAATGGTAATGGTAAATCTGTAAGAGATATCATAGACCGAACCATATCTAAGAGAGTTCGATTACGATGTTCGGACACACCATTACGCTATGGTGTTCCTGGCGGTGTCAACTGCGAACGTATTCAGCATTTCTTTAAATGCATGCCAAACTCGTAACTTAGATATTCACCTCCACGATTAGAATGCAGAAACTTAATCTTCTTGTTATGATGATTTTGTACTTCACTTTCAAATTCCTTAAACTTCTCAAAAGTTTCGGACTTATGTTTCATAAAGTAGACATACCCATATCTACTCAAGTCATCTGTGAAAGTAAGAACATAATGATATCCACCACGCGATGCTACACACATTGGGCCGCACACATCGGTACATATTATTTCCAACAAGTCCGTAGCTCGCTCCATTGTCCCAAAGAATGGAGTCTTAGTCATTTTTCCCATTAGACATGCTTCACATCTTTCAAGTGATTCAAAATAAAGTGCTTCAATAAGTCCATCAATATGGAGTTTCTTCATGCGTTTCACTCCAATGTGACCAAGATGACAGTGCCACATGTATGTGGTATTATCATTCAATTTTATTCATTTAGCATCTATGTTGTGAACATGTGTATCACTACTATTGAGATTCAACAAGAATAAACCATTCATCTCAGGTGCATTACCATAAAATATATTACTCATATAAATCGAACAACCATTATTCTCAGACTTAAACGAGTAACCGTCTCGCAATAAACAAGATCCAAAAATAATGTCCATGCTTAACGCAGGCACCAAATAACAATTATTCAAGTTCACAACTAATCCCAAAGGTAGTTGAAGAGGGAGCATGCCGACGGCGATCACATCAACCTTGGAGCCATTTCCAACGCGCATGATCACCTCGTCTCTCGCTAGTCTTCATTTATTCCGCAGCTCCTGCTTCGAGTTACAAATAGGAGCAACCGAACCAGTATCAAATACCCAGGTACTATTATGATTACTAGTAAGATACACATCAATAACATGTATATCAAATATACCTTTCTTCTTTATGTTGCTGTTCTTTAGATCTGCCAGGTACTTGGGGTAATTATGCTTCCACTAACCACACTCTTTGCAAAAAGCATTATGTGTCAGGGTTAGAGCTAGCGTGGGTTTTCTTCTCAGGTGTGGCAACAGATTTGCCACCTTCCTTATAGTTTCCCTTGGGCTCACCCCTTTCCTTCATGTCTACTTCAGTAGCCACCAAACTGGCATCAAGTTCAGTGAGCGATCCAATCGCACCACTTATCTTGTAATTCAACACAAACTCTTTGTAACTAGGTGGGAGCGACTGCAGAACTCTATCCATCGTGAGATCAACTAGGATGTCATATCCCAGCATCTTGAGGCGTTGAACATAGCGCATCATCATCATGACGTGATCATTCATAGAGGTGTGTTCCTTCATCTTAACACTAAAGAACTCGCTAGAGATCATATATATCTTAGCACAGATTTGGTTCTCAAACATGGTTTTGAGTTCCTTCACAATCGCATCAGCACTCCTAAGTTCAAAGCATTCTTGGAGTTCAGGCTCCATTGACAGAAAGATCGCATATTTCACAAGATTGTAGTCATCATACTTTGTGTCATACACATTGTGCTCATCCCGAGATGCAGTATTTGCAGGAGGGTCACCTAGCGGTGCATCCAGCACATAGACCAATTTACCAGCATCGAGGGTAATCCTCATGTTACGGAACTAGTGTGTGAAGTTGCTTCTATTGTATTTCAACTTTTCTTTCTTTAGGAACGCATTCAAAATTATGGAGGGGTTCGCCATGATCTACAACATATTTGCAAAGAGTTTAGAGTAAGTTTATGATAAATTGAGTTCAAATTTAATTCTTAAATTAACTAGGTGAACTCCCACTAAAAACAACATCCCTCACATTGTCTTAGTTATTACACGAACCAAATCCACTACACCAAGTTCGGTCTTCACGAGAGAAGATGTAGCTTCAAAGGAAAACAATCAACATGTTCATCATATCATCCATATGGCTCATGCTTCACCTTTCGGTATTCCATGTTCTGAGACCATGGTTGTACATGCTAGGCTCGTCAAGGTTAACCTTAGTATCCGCATGTGCAAATTTGGCTTGCACCCGTTGTATGCACACATAGAATCTATCACACCCGATCATCATGAGATGCTTCAAAACGATGAGTCTTAACAATGGTGCCTACTAAGGACGAACACTTTATTACTTGATATTTAGTGAGAGGGATCATCTTATAATGCTACCGTCACGATCTAAGCAATACAAGATACATAAAGGATTAACAACACATGCAATTCATAATATGTGACATAATATGGCCTTTCTTCTTGTGCCTTTGATCTCCATATCCAAAGCATGGATATGATCTCCATCATCACCAATGTGGCGTCAAGGTAAGTGGCGCCGCTTCATGGTTGTCCATCACTTAACAACAACTATTACAACTACTTGGAATAAAGCTATTACATGATGAATAGACACGTAGGTCTTAACAAAAATTAAAAACAACCATTAGGCTCCTATCAGTTGCCATATTACAATAAGGATCATTGCATACATCAAATATATTCACAATCACATCGCAGCCATATCACATCACATGCCCCTGCAAAAACAAGTTAGACACCTCAAATTTTCTTTGCATGTTTTACGTGGCTTGGGGCTTTCGTATAATAACCGATCTTACCTACGAACAAGAACCACAACACTGATATAAGTGTTGTTAGATGCTAATTGTAAATTGAATCTTAACTATGGTGGGAGATAGAGACACCCAAAAAGACACTTGTGCAATGCAAGTTGCACGTCAAGCGTGGAGCAAGTCTCATGTGCGAGCACATGTAAGGTTTGCCCAAGCCACTTCATCCCACCATCCCGCAAGATGCAAAGTACATGTGAAGACAACGACAACAAAAGTATAAATGCCCACAAAACCATTGTGTTCTACTCATGCAACAGATCTACGCATAGACACGGCTCTGATACCACTAATGCGTTTGTAGCAGGGAAAACAAAAAAATTCTACCGCAAGAACGAACAAAACCAAGATCTAAGCTATGGAAAAACCAAGATATAATCTATGAGATAAGTGCAACAAGATAGATCTGTACTAACCCTTGTAGATCCAAAACCTTGTTCGAGATCGGATCTCGTGGTTGATGTAGACGATCACTTGCCAACCTCAAGATCGAGTAGACGATCCTTCCGGCGCCGCATTCCAGCAGCGCTTCCGCACTCGATCACACGTATGACTCGATGTAGACGATCTTCTCCTTGTTCCAGCGGGTAGCGGAGGTGGTAGATCTCCACGGAATCCCAGCAGCACGACTTCATGGTGGTGGTGGTGGAGAAAAGTTCCTGTAGGGCTTCGCCTAAGCCGTAGCAGGAGGAAGCAGGAGGAGGGAGTGGTGTTGGGTTCACAACATAGAAAACAAAAAAATTCCTATGATGAGAACTATACGCCAAGATCTATCTACTAGATACAAGCAACGGGTGGATATACATCCATAGAGAATTTACCCTCGAAGACAACAAAGTTTTGTTAATGAGTTGGAACTCGTGGATGATGTACTCGTATGCTTGCCGATCTCAAGATCATGTGGAAGTCCTAGCGCCGCAAATCAGCAGCGCATCCGTCCTCGCACACACGTTCAGGCCACCGAACAACCTCCGCCTCCTCGCTCCAGCGATACAGCGGAAGCAGCAACTCCTTCCAGATGAAATGCCACCAGGAACAGGTATCTCGCTAATCCGAGACCATGGGGGAATAATTCTAGAGGGGGAGAGAGATCCTTCACGAGGAGGTGTGTGGAAGAAGGGTGAGAGGGGTGGCCTTTTATAGGAGGAGGGGGTACCCCCTCCATGGCCGGCGCCCCATGGAGGTGACCCCTCACCTCCCCCATTCATGTGGTGGTAACTCCCTACACATTAAAATGCCCCTTCACATTCTCTTTTAAAGTCTCCACTTTAAATGAATTAAATTTCTCCAAATATAATGCTCTCTCATTTTATAGAACTCTTTTTATTAAATTTATTCAGAATTTTGTTAATTACTTTAATTAACAAACATTCACATAAAACCCCTGCAACATTTCAATATAACATGCAAAACCAATTTCTACAATTTCACCCGAAACAGTTTCGGTGTGTATTGAAATAATTCCAGCGCTTTGCAATTCATTCATCTGAAACACATTTGCTCAAAATGGTGTTGGTGTCCCTTAAGTGTGTCACCTTATAGTTCGTGAATAATGCAGACATGATCGAGACCCCTCTCAGATCAATAATCAGAAGCAGGACCTGGAGATCCATACTAACTCCTACACATTCTACGATGACTTCTGTGATCGTGAGAACCTTTAACATTAGTAACTAAATCCCTTTGTCTCACGATATATTACATGTCCGAGATTCAATCATTGGTATCTCCATACCTAGTTTGATCTCGTTACTGACATGTACTCTTTTCTTGTTCCCGTGATATAACATTCTAGTGATCACATCACTTGCTTGCAAGCTATCTTAATGTGATATCACCGAGAGGCCGAGAGGGCCTAGAGTATATCTATCCGTCATCGGGATTGAAAAATTCCACTCTTGATCCATGAGCCTCAACATGACATCTTCGGAGTATCTGAACCCACCTTTATAGTCACCCTTTTATGGTGTGACATTTGATGTTATCAAGTTACTCTTCTGATGTCAGCAATTAACATGATCTCATGGTCTAAGGATAAAGATTACTTCGTATGATGTAATAGAAATATAAACATAATGACTTTGATCGTAATGCTATACTTCGGATGAATGTTCATCACATCATTTCACAAATGTTGTGACCTCGTTATTGACGACATCCAATGACCATGATCGAGAAACTTTGGTCATCTTGTTAATCAACGAGCTAGTCTATAAGAGAAGCATAACTAGGAACCTTTTATTTTTTTATTAAACACACATGTATTGATGTTTCCTATCAATACAATTATAGCATGCCAAATAAACATCTATCATATACAAGGAATACATAATAACAACTTTATTATTTTCTCTCAGGGCATATTTCCTTTAGTCTCCCACTTGCACTAGAGACAATAATCTAGTTCACATAGTGATAAATCTAACACCCATGGAGTTCTGGTGTTGATCATATTTTGCCCTAGGGAGAACTTTAGTCAATGGATCTGCTACATTTAGGTCCGTGTGTACTTTACAAATCTTTATATCTCCATCCTTGACATGCTCGTGGATGGATTGAAACCGGTGCTTAATTTGCTTAGAATTATTGTGAGACCTTGGTTCCTTGGCGTTGGCTATGGCTCCATTGTTGTCACAATAGATCACCATTGCATCCAATGCACTAGGAACCATACCTAGTTCCGTTATGAACTGCTTCATCCAAACCGCTTCTGTGCCGCTTCTGAAGCAGCAGCATATTTCTCCTCCGTCGTTGATCCAGCCACCACAGGTTGTTTGGAACTCCTCCAACTAACTGCTGCTTTGTTCAAGAGAAACACATATCCGGATTGAGACTTAGAGTCATTCGGATCGGTGTCAAAGCTAGCATTAACATAACACTTAGCGACTAGTTCTTCTTCACCTCCATATACAAGAAACATATCCTTAGTTCTTCTTAAGTACTTAAGGATATTCTTGACCGCTATCCAGTGTTCCGAACCTAGATCAGATTGGTACCTACTAGTCAAACTAATAGCATGTGCCACATCCGGTCTTGTACATAGCATGGCGTACATTATAGAGCCTATGGCTGAGGCATAGGGGATCTTATCCGTTATCTCTCTTTCTTCCGCCGTAGCCGGACTTTGAGTCTTACTCAATGTCTTGCCTTGCAACATAGGTAAGAACCCCTTCTTACTTTCGTCCATTTTAAACTTCTTAAAAATCATATCAAGGTATGTACTTTGCGATAGCCCTATTAGGCGTCTCGATCTATCTCTATAGATCTTTATGCCTAATATATATGACGCTTCACCAAGGTCTTTCATAGAAAATTTGCTGTTTAGATAACTTTTAACACTGTTTAAAAGATTTATATCATTTCCAATCAATAATATGTCATCCACATATAATATCAGAAATGCCTCATTGCTCACACTCACTTTCTTGTAAATACAAGACTCTCCATAAGTTTGGACAAATCCAAACTCTTTGATCACCTCATCAAAGCGGAGATTCCAACTCCGGGATGCTTGTTTTAGTCCATAGATGGATCGCTAAAGCTTGCATACCTTATCAGCATCCTTAGGATCAACAAAACCCTTAGGTTGTATCATATACAACTCTTCTTCAATATTACCAATCAAAATATGCAGCAATTGCTAACATAATCCTAACCGACTTTAGCATCGCCACGGGAGAGAATGTCTCATCGTAGTCAACTCCTTGAATTTGTTGAAACCCCTTTGCAACAAGTCGATCTTTATAGATGGTCGCATTACCATCAGCATCAGTTTTTCTTTTGAAAAACCATTTATTGTCAACAGCCTTTCGATCGTGCGGTAAGTCCACCAAGGTCCAAACCTGGTTTTCGTACATGGGTTCCATCTCGGATTTCATGGCTTCTAGCCATTTGTTGGAATACGGGCTCATCATCGCTTCTTCATACATCGCAGGGTCATCTATTTCAGCAATCATAAAATTCATAACTGGATTGTCGTACAGTTCAGGATCTACACGTGTCCTGCTTGACCTACGAGGTTCGGTAGTGTCCTATTTCGGAGTTTCATGATCATTATCATTAGCTCTCTCTTCATCAGGTGAAGTCAAATCCGAAACAATTTCTGGTGCTGTGCTACTCGCCATTTCATGAAGAGAAGGTTCAATAACCTCTTCGAGTTCTACCTTCTGACTACTCACACCTTTCGCGAGAAAGTCCTTAAAAAAGGATCCATTCTTGGCAACAAAAACCTTGCCCTCGGATCTGTGATAGAAGGTATACCCAATCGTTTCTTTAGGGTATCCTATGAAGACGCATTTTTCCGCTTTGGGTTCGAGTTTATCTAGCTGAAGATTCTTCACGTAAACATCACATCCCCAAACTTTAAGAAATGACAACTTAGGTTTGTTTCCAAACCATAATTCATACAATGTCGTTTCAACGGATTTAGATGGTGCCCGATTTAAAGTGAATGCAGCGGTTTCCAGTGCATAACCCCAAAATGAGAGTGGCAAGTCAGTCAGAGACATCATAGATCGAACCATATCCAATAGAGTATGATTACGATGTTTCGACACACCATTACGTTGTGGTGTTTCAGCAGGCGTGAGTTGTGAAACTATTCCACACTCTTTCATGTGTGTGCTAAACTCGTAACTTAGATACTCACCTCCACGGTTAGACCGCAGAAATTTGATCTTTCTATTACGATGATTTTCCACCTCTTTCTAAAATTCTTTGAAATTTTCAAAGGTTTCAGATTGGTGTTTCATCAAATAGATATACCCATATCTACTCAAATCATCCGTGAAAGTAACAAAATAACGATATCCACCTCGCGCTGACACACTCATTGGACCACATACATCAATATGTATGATTTCCAATAAATCTGTCGCCCGTTCCATTGAACCGGAAAAACGGCGTCCTAGTCATCTTGCCCATAAGGCATGGCTCACATGTATCAAATGATTCAAAATCAAGTGATTCCAAAAGTCCATCAGAATGGAGTTTCTTCATGCGTTTAACGCCAATATGACCTAGACGGTAGTGCCAGATATATGCAGATATATGATTATCAAGTTTAATCCTTTTAGCATCAACATTGTGAATATGCGTAATACTACTATCGAGATCCAACAGAAATAAACCATTCATCACAGGTGCATGACCATAAAAGGTACCATTCATATAAATCGAACAACCATTGTTTTCAGATTTAAAGGAATAACCACTTCGCATCAAACACGATCCGGATACAATGTTCATGCTCAGTGCAGGCACCAAATAACAATTATTTAGATTTATCACTAATCCCGACGGCATATGGAGAGGCAGCATTCCAACGACGATCACATCAACTCTTGATCCATTGCCGACCCGCGTCACGACGTCATCCATTGCTAACTGTCGCTTGTTCCACAGCCCCTGAATTGAGTTACATATATCAGCAACCGATCCCATATAAAATACCCAGGTGCTACTGCGAGTACTAGTCAAGTACACATCAATAACATGTATATCACATATACCTTTGTTTACCTTGTCGGCCTTCTTGTCTGCCAAATAGTTGGAGCAGTTGCGCTTCTAATGGCCAGTCCCCTTGCAATAATAGCACTCGGTATCAGACTTAGGGCCATCTCAAGATTTCTTCTCAGGTGTGGCAACAGATTTGCCGCCCTTCTTTCCCTTCTGCTTGCCTTTCTTGTCTTTCTTGAAACTTGTCGTCTTATTGATCATCAACACTGGATGTTCTTTCCTAATCTCCACTTCTACAGTCTTAAGCATTGACAGAAGCTTGGGAAGAGACTCCTTCATGCCCTACATGTTATAGTTCATCACAAAGCTCTTGTAGCTAGGTGGCAGAGATTGGAGAACACGATGTATTCCTAGGTCAATGGGAATCGTTATTCCCAAGGACACAAGCTTATTGGCGTACCCAAACATTTTGAGTACGTGCTCACTAACGGAGCTGTTCTCCTCCATCATGCAGCTAAAGAACTTTTCAGAAGCATTATAACTCTCTACGGCAGCATGGGTATTGAAAATCATTTTCAATTCTCCCATGGTATCAAAAGCATTGCCATTTTCGAAACGATTTCGAAGTTCTGGCTCTAGCCCTTACAGTATGCCGCAATGAACTAAGTTGTGGTCCTCCTGACGAGTTATATAGACATTCTTTTCCTCGTCAGGGGCATCAGGAGCTGGTGGGGGGGCCTAGCAGCGCCTTTAGCACATATTGCTTTTGTGCAGCAGTGAGGAGAATCCTCAAATTCATAGCCTAGTTGGTGAAGTTGCTACCATTCGCAGCAAGTTTCTCTTTCTCCATGAACACAATGAAATTAAAAGCAGGTGGTGCCATCTACAACAAAAGTTGTAAAGTTTATTTAGACTAAGTTTATGATAGATTGAGTTCAACTAACCAAATTACTAATGAACTCCCACTCAAAAACGACATTCCTCGTGTCGTTTTGGTGATTACAAACCAAATCCACTACACCAAGTCCGATCATCACGTGAGTCGATGTAGCTTCAAAGGCGAGCATCTATATGGGCATTATATCAACTATATGACTCATTCTTAACCTTTCGGTCTGTGTTCCGAGGCCATGTCTATACATGCTAGGCTCGCCAAGTAAGAACCTTAGTATTCGCGTGGGTAAACCTGTCTTACACCCGTTGTATGAAAGCATAGAGTCGAGTACTCCCGATCATCATATGATGTCTCGAAACACGATCCATAGAACGGTGCATATTTAAGGAAGAACACATTTTATCTTGATATTTAAATGAGGGATCATCTTACAATGCTACTAAAAACGCCAAACTAGCAATATAAGATGCAAACATCTAATGTGTAAAGTGGGATGATATGGTCCATGCATTTGATCTCTACCATATGCATCATGGTATGATCTTTATCATTTCTTTGTGTGTAAGGCCAAGGTCTATGAACTTACATGTTAACTGTGTTGTAAGAGTATCTACCATACATCTACTTACAACATTACCATATCAAGACACTAGCCCACCAACGATCTAAACTAGACGCCTCTAATTTATCCATTGCAAATTTTACGTGGCTTAGGGCTTTCGGAGATAGAACCGGTCTTACCTACGAACATGGAACCACAACGAGGATAACCAAGTTATTAGCAACTTGTTGTAAATTAGATATTGACTATAGTAGGAGAGACAGACACCCGCCAGCCACTTATGCAAAACTAGTTGCATGTCAGTCATGGAACCGGTCTCATGTGCGATAATATGTAAGGTTGGTCTGGGCCGCTTCATCCCACTATGCCACCAATATCCAAAATACATGAAAGATGCAATAACATTATCATCATCGCCCACATATAAACATATGTGTACTACCCGTGCAAAGCACCTACACATAGATCAGGCTCTGACACCACTGTTGGGTTCGCAGCATAGAAAACAAAAAAATTCCTATGATGAGAACTATACGCCAAGATCTATCTACTAGATACAAGAAACGGGTGGATATACATCCATAGAGAACTTACCCTTGAAGACAACAGAGTTTTGTTAAAGAGTTGGAGCTCCTGGATGATGTACTTGTATGCTTGCCGATGTGAAGATTGTGTGGAAGTCCTAGTGCCGCAAATCACCAGCGCATCCATCCTCGCACACACGTTCAGGCCACCGAACAACCTCCGCCTCCTCGCTCCAGCGATGCAGCGGAGCCAGCGACTCCTTCTAGATGAAATGCCATTGGGAACATCTATCTCGCTAATTCGAGACAATGGGGGAATAATTCTAGAGGGGAGATAGATCCTTCACGAGGAGGTTTGTGGAAGAAGGGTGAGAGGGGTGGCCTTTTATAGGAGGAGGGGGGGTACCCCCTCTATGGCCGGCGCCCCATGGAGGTGACCCCTCACCTCCCCCATTCCTATGGTGGTAACTCCCTCCACATTAAAATGCCCCTTCACATTCTCTTTTAAAGTCTCCACTTTAAATGCATTAAATTTCTCGAAATTTAATGCTCTCTCATTTAATAAAACTCTTTTTATTAAATTTATTCAGATTTTTGTTAATTACTTTAATTAACAATTATTCACATAAACCCCCTGTAACATTTCAATATAACATGCAGAACCAATTTCTGCAATTTCACCTGAGACATTTTCGGTGTGTATTGAAATAATTCTAGCGCTTTGCAATTCATTCGTCTGAAACACATTTGCTCAAAATGGTGTTGGTGTCCCTTAAGTGTGTCACCATACGGTTCATGAATAATGCAGACATGATCGAGACCCCTCTCAGATTAATAATCAGAAGCGGGACCTGGAGATCCATACTGACTCTTACACATTCGACGATGACTTTTGTGATTGTGAGAACCTTTAACATTAGTAACTAAATCCCTTTGTCTCACGATATATTACATGTCCGAGATACGATCATCGGTATCTCCATACCTAGTTTGATCTCGTTACCGGCATGTACTCTTTTCTCGTTTCCGTGATATAACATTCTAGTGATCACATCACTTGCTTGCAAGCTATCTTAATGTGATATCACCGAGAGGGCCCAGAGTATATCTATCCGTCATCGGGATTGACAAATTCCACCCTTGATGCATGAGCCTCAACATGACATCTTCGGAGTATCTGAACCCACCTTTATAGTCACCCTTTTACGGTGTGACGTTTGATGTTATCAAGTTACTCTTCTGATGTCAGCAATTAACATGATCTCATGGTCTAAAGATAAAGATTACTTCGTATGATGTTATAGCAATATAAACATAATGACTTTGATCGTAATTCTATACTTTTGATGAATGTTCATAACATCATTTCACAAATGTTGTGACCTTGTTATTAACAACATCCAATGTCCATGATCAGGAAACTTTGATCATCTTGTTAATCAATGAGCTAATCTATAAGAGGCATAACTAGGAACCTTTTATTTGTTTATTAAACACACATGTATTGACGTTTCCTATCAATACAATTATAGCATGCAAAATAAACATCTACCATATACAAGGAATACATAATAACAACTTTATTAATGCCTCTCAGGGCATATTTCCTTCAAGTGGCGGCTAGGATTTGGGTGGAAGGGGCAAAGGGGGGAGGTGCCCCACCCCTCCTTTATATAGAGGGGGAGGCGGCCTAGGGCTGGCACCCTTTCCCTCCTAGGGCCAGCGCACAAGGGGAGGAGGAGTTTCCTTCCCCCAAGTCTACCCCTTTTCTTTCTTGGTTTTCAAGCAAACTCCGTGGAACCTTCCAAAACCTTCCGAAACTATCCAAAACCTTCTAGAAGCTCCGTAGAATACTCCGAAACATTTTTGAAACCCGTAAATTGATATCCATTATATGAATCTTATTCTCCAGACAATTACGGGTCTCCTCGTGATGTCCTGGATCCAATCCGAGACTCCGAACAACATTCGGTCTCCAACTCGTATTCCATATCTACCTAAACAACATCGAACCTTAAGTGTGTCACCCTACGGTTCGTGAACTATGCAGACATGATCGAGACACCTCTATGATCAATAACCAATAGCGGGACCTGGAGATCCATAATGGCTCCCACATATTCAATGATGACTTCGTGATCGACAAAACCATTTACATCCAAAACCAATTCCCTTTGTCACGCGATACTCTACTTATCCGAGGTTCGATCATCGGTATCCGCATACCTAGTTCAACCTCGTTACCGATAAGTACTCTTTACTCGTTCTGTGATATGACATCCCTTGTGACCTAGTCACATGCTTGCAAGCTAATTGGATGACATTCCACCGAGAGGGCCCAAAGCATATCTATCCGTCATATGGATGGACAAATCCCAGTCTTGATCCATGCGCGTCAACACATAGTTTTAGAATACCTAATGCCACCTTTATAACCACCCAGTTACGAAGCACCGTTTGATGTCATCAAAGCACTCATCCGGTGATGGTGATTAACACGATCTCATGGTCGAAGGATTAGGTTACTATGCATTTGAAAGCTTGTAGCAAAACAAACTAAATGACTTGATCTGATGCTATGCTTACTATGGGTGTATGTCCATCACATCATTCTCCTAATGATATGATCTTGTTATCAATAACATCCAATGTCCATGATCAGGAAACCATGATCATCTATTAATCAACAAGCTAGTCTTAACAAGAGGCTTACTAGGGACTCTTTTACATTTACAAAACACACCAGTATTAGTGTTTCCTATTAATACAATTATAGCATGAACGTAAAGATTTATCATAAACACAAAGATAAAATAATAAGCACTTTATTATTGCCTCTTAGGCATATCTCCAATAGCGCTCACTCCGGAGGCCGCCCGACTCATGGTAAAAGAGCTCTACCACTACTCGCTCGCCGACTCAACATGGGAGGAATGGCGAGTGCGCCTCATGGTGCTCGTAGACGTCACCCTGACAGCTCCGTGGTGCCAGAGGAACATGCCGGTGAGGTGGCTCATGGGGTGCCTCCCCTCCCCCTCTCACCATCAGGCCTGGGGTCTCGGGCGGCCTCTGAGTGGGGCTCGGCCCACGCGGAGCTTTGTTTTGGATCAGGTCATCCGCTCCGCGGAGGCCCACATCGCTGAAGATGTTGCAGCCGTGGGCCGCAAGAATCAAGCGGCCCTTGCCGGTGGCATCAAGACCCACAACGCAAGCTGTCCCGTGCTCGTCAAACACCTCCGGCGAGTGGTGTGGCCGCCCAAGTTCAAGCCAGATATGCCTCCATGATATGACGACACCACCAGTCCTATAGAGTACCTACAGCTCTATGCAATGGGAGTAGAGGCAGCCGGTGGAAATGACCGTGTCCTGGTGAACTAGTTCTCCATCAGACTCGAGGCCACGGCGCATGCCTGGCTGCTCAACCTCCTGGAAGGATCCATCGAGTCATGGCCTGAGCTCTACGACCTCTTCACCGTCAAGTTCAGGGGAACGGACGGGCACCCCTACACGTGTCAAGACCTCTAGCGGGTACGCCAGGAACCTGGCGAGACCTTGCACAAATACCTGTAGCGCTTTGATCAGTGCCTTGTCAGGTTTCGTAGGGCCTCTGACACCGAGGTCATTTCCCCCTTTGTCGAAGGCGTCACAGATGACAGTATGTTCGGAAAGATCGGCCATTGTGGAGAGAACCTATCCATGATAGCCAAGCTCTTAGCGATGGTTGACCGATGCACGAAGGCGGAAGCTGGGATCCTGTTCACCCGTGGTGAGGGCAGGCCTGCATCGGCCCCGTTATTAGAAGCGAAGGGAGCCTCTAGCGGTCGTACAATGAGGAACGAGAAGAGGTGTCCTCCTGGGAGAATCGCGGAGAGCGCAACCAGCCCTCATCTGTACTATGGCTTCCACTGGAGGAAAGGCCATGACACTGACGAGTACATTAAGCTCAAGGAGGTGAGGAAGGAGTACAACGATAGGAGGAGACATGGGCATGGTAACAAGCGCACAGAGGGTACTCGCCGCCCAGAGGGCTTGAGTTAATAGCTCAAGATGGTGTCGGAGGCTTGGAGAAGCCCGAGCGCCTAGCAATGAAGGGGTCGATCCCTTGTCGGCGCCAAGGATACTAGGGTCAAGGCTACTCCCCATGCATGCAGAGCACGCGAGTCACACCCAAGCAATACCTTCCTACGGTGACTCTCAGCTTGCATTTCCTCCTCACAAGATGGTTTTTTGTCCCTCAAGAGGGCACGGTGGATGGGGAAGCAATCGGGAGTCGCCATCGCTTTTCTAACTCTTTGTGAGTTGATTTTATTTGCATAAGTGTTCCCTTCTTTCCACATGCTCGTCATGTTCTCATATATTCATCATGCAAGCAGGGGTTGGGATTGTCTGTATCACTGAACCACTCCCATCGACATCAGGTCCTAAAGCGTCGAGATCTGAACTTGCGGACTAGCTCCAGTGATAAGTCACCTCACCCACGGTTCCTGATGCTTGAAACCCTCATATAATGTATAATGGAACTAGCTAGCACATGCGGCATGGTCGGTCCAGAGCATGTTTGTCGCCGAACATGAGCGCTAGAACGTGCGGCTCCTACAGTTGCCTCCCTGAGGGGCCAGCAGGACAGGCACGAGCTCTATGGTCTCCTCTACGAGGGACTTACGGGGCAACTCGTGAGAGTATCCCCCTCCAGTGGCCCAACTCATGTAATGCCTATGGTTCCCTCCACGAGGGTCTAACAAGTAATACATTAGACCTATGGTCTCCTCCACGATGGACTTATGGGGTGGCTCGTGAGGGTATCCCCTCTAGGGGCCCAACTCATGTAATTCCTACGGCTCCGTCTACGAGAGGCTAACAGGGAATACATTAGCCCTACGGTCTCCTCCATGAGGGACTTACATGGCGGCTCATGAGGGCACCCCCTCCAGTAGCCCAATCCATGCTAGACCTACGACTCATACCTGAGGAGTCAACAGGATAAGCATCCACCTAACACCCACCTTCATGAAGGACCTACGGGGTGACCTTCATGCGTACACACCTACGGCTTTCTCCTCGGGAAGCCAACAGGACGGGCACGGGCCATACGGTCACTGACACAAGAGATCTACGGGGTGGAATGTGTAAAACCTGCGGTCATCTCCCTAAGAGGACGACGAGAGGCGTGAGCCCCTTGCCTTTCCTCCACGAGGAAGGTGCAGGAAGACCCACGTGAGGGTTCGCCCCCTCAAGCGGTCTCAAAAGCATGTCTTGAACTGGGAGGCTCTCGCCCCACTAATCGAAGGAGGGGAGACCCGAGCGGATGGCACTAGCTGTGCCTGTCAGGTATAGGGGATGGACCCCTAAAGGAATCTTGGGAACGCCCCCTTTCCAAGGAGCAGCCGCGTGAGTACGTCCACCGCGTCTTCGACGTGGAGTTCTGCAGACAGCTTGATAGCGTCTTGGCCAGAGGACATGTCCTAGACACCCTACCGGTGCTCTTGGACAGTCACGATCTGTCGACGTAGGAAGTCCTAGACCACCATCTCACACGTCAATCCTTAGCCCTTCAAGTACGCCACACACCTCGCGAGGGGTCTGGAGCTCATGCAGGCGGCAGCCTCCCGAGCCCATCCTGGGTTCTCCATCGCCGTCCTTGTTGGGACATGGAACTACGGAGCGTCCTGAAGGTGTCCACAAGGACCAAATCTCGGTGGAACTCGGACACCAAACCAAGGATGGAGATGGGGAAAAAGCCCTCACCTTCATCATCGAAGAACCCAATGCCACCAAGGTGGTCCTCGAGCGAAAGGACGTGGAGGCAGAAGAAGTGCCAAAACAGCGCCAGCGAGGGCATCACCCCCACGAAGGCTTCGAACCAATAAGCAAAAGCAGTTAGGAGGGTCATGCTACATGGGTGGAGGTGGAGCAGCTAGATGCAATAGTGCTCTAGGACAGCGACAAGGAAGGGGAGAATGGGGGTACAAGACCGGTGGCGATGGAATGCGTGAAGACTGGGAACATGGTGGCAGGCCACTCGCCCCCACCGACTCTGGCGTACCACACCCGAGAGGGACCCCACTCATTCGAGGTGGAATACATGAGCCTCCTGACCTTCTTTTAGCCATTTTTGTTGGATATCGTTGGTGTCGATAAGGACCCGATGCGCAATGCAAAGAAGTTCGCCACGGCTGGGGTGTCGCGTGCTCTCTTGGGCGGCATCTTGAGAGCTCCAAAAGGAAAAGGGGTGGTCATGGTGGAGGCCTGAAAGGGGACTGACAGAGTGATTAGGACCTACCTAGGATCGGGTTCTTATGGGGGGAATAGTCCCCAAGGCTCAAAGCTGGAGATTGCGTTTCGTGTATCTGGCACATCCCACCTCGCTCGAGGATACATGGAAGACGCGGGTGAGCTCACAAACGGTTGTGCGCTGATAGGACCAGTGATATGAAATCCTAGACAATCATCCACCATTGTATCCTCGCGAGACACGGTGAGCAATACAACAAAGCAAGAGTAGGGGCTTTACCTCCTTAGGAGGGTCCCGAACCTGGGTAAAAACCGTGTCACTCTCTATCGTTTTTGTTCTCCAGCATTGCTGCCGTCATTATGAATCTTGGAGCGTGTGTTTAGCCCCCCCTGGGACAAACTCAGGGCTTGTTGGATCCCTAGTTCCTTCACGGGACACATTAATCAACAATCTGCCTTGTACTTGTCGTAGTTCCTCTTCTAGTGACCCTCTTCCTTATAGTAAATGCATACTGTATATGGAGATTTTGTTGGCTTTCCAGTCATTGATCCGGTGCTAGGACATGGATCTAGCGCTCCATCTCCCTTTGGCTTGGCTTTCTTAGACCAATATTTCTTCTTGATCTTGGAAGCGTTCTACACCATCAACACTTGATTGGTGTCGCCTCTCTTGATATCGACCTCTGCTATCTTGACCATTCCTTGGAGTTCTGCCAGTTTCTTGTCCATGCCATGCATATGGTTGTTCGAAATGAACAGGCCATAAGCACTAGGAACAGAACTCAGGAGAATGTTGGTAGCAAAATCTTCGCTCAAGGGAAAACCCCGACGATCCAAGGACTGCACATATCCAACTATCTTGATCATGTGCGGTCCCAGTGGATATCCATCTTTTAGATTGCACCCAAGGAAGGTTCTGGCGACATTGTACCTCTCCATCCTAGCCCGTGTCTCAAACATGCTCTTGAGGGAAACGATCATATCGTATGCTTAACATTGTTGAATTGTTTTTGCAGTTCCGGCTCCATGTGAGCGAGCATGAGGCAACTCACTTCCGTCAACTCGTCCTGAGCCTAGCGAAAATCGGTTCTTATAGCATTAGGCTCATCATTGCCCGACTCGTCTAGAATCGGATTGTCCAGGACATGTTCCTTCTTATCTTGCTTGAGAACAATTCTCAAGTTACAATACTAGTTGGTAAAGTTTGTTCCATTTGACTTGTCCTTCTCAAGGATCGTACACAATGCAAAACTGGAAATCTGAATGGTGCTAGTAGGTGCCATCTACAAATGAAAGTTGTAAAACACTTAAGACAATGTATCTGTAACAGGAGAAGGTGGATTAAACTCTTTAATCATGCACACTCCCACTGAGACTGATATCCCTCTGACAGCCGGTAGTGATTCAGAATCCCGGTCAGTTATCTGACTAGTGAATCTTTGTGTCGCTGCTAGCTGGAGAAACTTCCGAGTAGGCAACACCTTGCCAATCAGATCTCTATCTGTTTCCTATTGGATTGTTCGACAGTCCTCCTTACCCCGAAGCCCACAACTATTGTGATAGCTCCATCTAGCTACCAAGTGCCATGTAGAGAGAGTCCGGATCTCTCACACTTTATCAAAGAGAATTGGCAGTGCCCCAACAATATGAGCCCATTAACCAAATTTTTTTGACTTGTAGTTGATAGCTGTGAGATTCGACACATTTTTATGGCTTTTATTTATGGTTTTCTCCCGGATTTGATCATTTTCTGGCTTTACATAACGCTAATACTTCGGTAGCAAAGAAAACTTGGTTTGTAATGTGTGTTTCAGGTTCTGAATGTCAACAGAGGGTTTTAACTAGAGAACCACAATATTTTGGAGAAAACAAGAAAGTCTCACTTTGGAAGTACGCGAGGGGACCTCATGAAGCATTAACGAGCAACTATACAGCGGGAATATTTTTCTGGCTGTATAGTTCCCGCCATATAGTTGCCACCGCCTCTGTCTTGTCAAAAGGGACAACTTCCATGAAGGGACGAGGGACGAAAACACAACGCAGCAGCCACCACACCATCCGGAAGGGAGAAATAAGAGATCCAGAGAAGAAGGAGAAGACGTTCTTCATCTCGCTCCATGATCTTTAACCTCCTAGCCAATACACCTCCATAGCCACTACTTGTACTTGAGAGAGAGAGGGATCTCCACCTTGCAAGACTAGGGTTTGAGATTGTTTCTTGCCATCTTGAATTGTGTTGGATATTTTTATATTACTATTGTGGATCTCCACGGTAATACCAAGACGAATTCCCTTTAGTTGATTATATTGATGATCCGCTTCTCTCATGTGTGAGTAATTCCCTTAGGCATGGGAGATGTAGGGGATTGGTGAGATGTGATGTGCCTTCATATATTTTCCATTATTTTGTGATTAATTCTAATTACTATATTATGTGTGCTTGACTATCTGTGGGTTGCCTAATTCTTGTTAACCAATGAAGGGCCCAGACAACATGATGCTTTGTTCTACATATATAAGATCTTGTTCGCTAGTGGACCGGCGACCCCCGGGTGACGCAGGGATATCAATGGAAAACTAGTAGACTCGAGGATAACAAGGAACCACTATGCTTATTGCATTAGTTCGATCCAAGGAGCTTAATCGCTAAGCAACCTGAAGGGTCTTAATTGTCTAGTGTCTGACCATGGTTTTGGTAACAGGCTAGTAGGATTATTGAAGTTGGGATGAAATCTACCAAGAGGAGTTCTGGCTAATTATGGGTTGCTCGCCTACACATATACTTATAAGATTATAATTGTTACATTTATCATTCATCCACCTGGCACAATCACTATCACCATGAACTGAATCTCCCCGTTCCTTCTTTTGCCATCTATAGTAAACAACAAACAACCAAGTCATTCTTTACCTTTATGTTTTATGTTTCTGAAGTTTACATTTTAGTTCTATTTAAATACATCAAATTTGATCAAAACCCATTCCTATTTCAACACTTGCAGTAAATTCACTCGAAGACCTGTGACAACTTCGGGTGTGACAGAGAATTCACCCATGAACACTTACCTTTGGGCTCCCTGTGGGATCGATATCTACACTTCAAAACTAGCTACAAACGATCTGTGCACTTGCGGACATCAAGCTGTTTTCTGGCACTGCTGCTGGGGAGCTAAGCGCTAAGTTTTTGTATTTTGACATTTCAGGTGTTGCTACTACAAAATGTTCTCCTTAGGAAACAAAGGGTCTACACGCTCTGGTAGGACCTACCTGCCAAATTATATTGAGCGCATGCCTGATCAGAGGCGCGAAGAGATTATTGAAAAACTTTTAAGATCAAATAAAGTTGAAGTTGAAAACCTGAGTGATATTATGGAAGTCATGTCTATTTACAGGATAACTCCTATGAAACCTAAGAAAACTTTGAGGGAATATAGTGCTCCAAGTTCTGAATTTCTGAAACAACCAATAGAGTTCCCTAATCCTGGAGTTAGAGAATATCAATTTGATGGTGGAATTATCAAGATTTTACAGGAAAAAGCTTTCAGTGGAAGGGAAGATGAAGACCCAGGAAGACATATTAGAGAGTTCGACGATGTTATAACATTGCTTGGACCAAAAGGTTTACCGAGAGACTTTTCTCATCTTAAATTATTTCGATGGTCTCTTAAAGGTAAAGCTCAAGAATGGTTATATTCTCTCCCTTGCCATTACATTAAATGTTGGGAAAACTACATTGTTAAATTCATAAACAGATCTAATACTTTTAAAAAGGTAACTGAACTAAGAATGAATATAGGCAACTTTAGTCAGAATGTGGGAGACAACTACCCACAAGCCTGGGTAAGATTCTTTAGAATGATCAATAGTATTCCTAATCATGTCTATTCTGAATCAACTATTTTCCATTTATTTTACCATGGTCTTAATACTCAATGTAGAGAATTGCTTGACCTCTCGGCAGGAGGGTCTATAAATACTCTAACTATTAAGGAATGTTTGGAATTTATGTGTACTAGGGCAAGAATGATTCTTTATATAATCCTGATTTTGGCACTAAGCTGGAAAGAGGGATACCTCGGATAACTCCTGATATTATGCCCGAGGTACACAAAACAATGAAAGAGAAAGGGATACCTTCTGAACTTGCTAAGGAAAATAAAATATATTTATTACAAGTTTTAAATGAAGAAGGTGAAACTAGAAAAGTTTTTTAAGAATTAAAACATCGACAAGTGAAATCTCATAATAACTTGCATAAGCATTTCCAAAAACACAAAAAGATTTTGGCAGAACTCACTGAAAATTATGATGAGATTAGCCAAGAAATAAAACTATTTCACAAGTATCTTAGTATGATTGAAACCCAGTGTGAATAAATAGCATCTGGTTATCAAAATTTTCTTCATGATGATAAAGATATTTCTATTTCTACTAATGTTGTCACAAAAAAGGGGTGAAGTTGTTACAGGACCCTTAGGACCACCGAAATATGACGCTCAAAAAGACCGAAAGGAAAAAGCCTTGCTCGAAGTAAGCCAATAAGATGATACATTGGTGGATCCTCAAGACGAAACTGAGACACAAGATCAAACCAAGGAGGACCGAAATGATGCGCACGATGACCATTATGACTCTGATGCAGAGACTGTTGATCCAAGAGAAGATAAAGAAGTAAGAAAGGAATATGAAGTTCTTGTAGTAGAAAAGAAGAAAAGCAATAAGCAACAACAAAAGAAAGCAACCAAAGAACCTGACCCTCCACAAAAGGTAAAAGACAAGAGTAAGTCAGGTGAGAAAAAACTTCGTTATCCAGATCGAAAAAAGAAAGCAACGGATCAGGTAATTTATAATTCTTTTACAAAGGCACTTAGTGACCTTCGTCTTTAAATTCCATTTGCAGATGCAATCAAAGTTCCTACTTATAGTAAATTCCTCCGTGATATTATTAGTAGAAAGAAAGAAATAACTGAAACTATTGGCATGGTAACTAGTTATCCTGCTAATGGGAAGCTGTTGTCTAAGTCTAGAGATCCCGGAATACTAATTATTTCATGCTCAATAGGTAAAACTGATATTCATAATGCCTTGTGTGATCTAGGAGTAGGAGTTAGTGTAATGCCATACTCCCTCTATAAAAGGTTAGGATTAGGGGAGTATTCTCCTACTACTATCACTTTACAGAAGGCTGATAAGTCCACTGAACAACCCATTGGTATGATTGAGGATGTTTTACTTAGAATAGATGAGCATGTTATTCCTACTGATTTTATTATTCTTGAAATTCCAGAAGATGAAAGATTATCCATAATACTTGGAAGACCTTTCCTTAGTATTCCAGGAGCATCGGTACATTGTGCTGAAGGAAAGATAATCTTCAATGTTTATGATGCTCATTCGGTAGTTTCCAAATAAGCTAGAAGTAGGAGAAAGATATGTTGCACCGGCAAAACGAGTTCATGTGGTAAGTGCCTTTGATAAGGGGCAACCCAAGGTAAGAATTCGAGAACAGAAGAAAGGTTGAGTTACTCAACCATTCCTAATAAAAGATTAATGTGAGTCAACCCATCTCATCAATAAAATAGATTAGAGAATAAAAGATTCATCACATTCCTACCACTTTTTCACAGACATTCTTGTGGAAGCGCGCCCATGAAGATGCAGCTGTCAAAAAGTAGTAGAAACATCAATTGAATGAGTTTAGAATAAGAATAAAAAATTTAGTTTGAAGGTTTTCATCTAAAGAAGCTAAATGTTTGCTTTTAATAAGCCAATGTTGGGCGATAGTTTCTACCATAAATTTTCTATCCAGAATAACGTATTTCGCTAAGTTTTAGGATAAGAAGGTGTCTTCAAAGAAATAGATTTTCTTTGATGATTATTGATGGTTTAACGACCAACTATATGGCGGGAATAAAAATTCCGGCCGTATAGTTCTGTTCATATAGATGTCTTTGTTATCAACAAATTTTCCTCGAAGACACAGAGAGTTTAATAACCAAGTATACGAGGGGAATAAAACTTTCGGCCATATAGTTACGGTCGTATAGATATCAATGCCTTCGAACAAAATTCTTTGAAAAGTACTGGGAGTTTAACGACCAATTATACGGCGGGAATAAAAATTCTAGCCGTATAGTTCCGGTCGTATAGATATCAATGCCTTCAAAGAAATTCATCCCAAAGGTACTGAGAGCTATACGGCGGGAATAAAAATTCCGGCCGTATAGTTCCGGTCATATAGATATATATGCTAGTTATAGAAATTTATCTCGTGAGACACACAGTTTAACGGCCAACTATAAAGAAGGATCATTGTGATCCGGCCATATAGTTGCGTCCGTATAGCTATTTTCTGTATAAAGAAACCATAGTTTGCGGCACTGCTACAACTATACAGGCGGAACAAGATCACCTGCCCGTATAGTTCCGGCCGTATAGTTTGGTGCGACCACAAAATCGCACCAGGGCGGCTAGGTCTTCCTCCTCTCCACATTATTTATTTCATATTCTCTCTCCAAACCTTTAAAAATCCACCTAGAAGTCTTGATTCTTCGCGGATTTCGGTCATTTGAGTGGGGGAATCAATATATTGGTATGTTTCCGTGGGGCCCCTGGATTAATCCTCCGAGAATCCCTGTTATGCATACAACCACGATCCCATGATTAGTTAGTCGTGGCACATAACCGACAAGTATCATTACAACATTCGAGAGTATACCGAATTACAAGACTTACATAAATGTCGTTATGGCTACATCAATAATTATCAGCGGAACTTCATCAAGAGCAGAGCCCGAGCCATGCCTTAACCTAGAGGCAACTGACTGGGAGAACGTCCTAGCTCGCATAGTCGCTGACATCATCTTCTTCTTGATATCTGACCAAGTTAATAGCCGGGGACAATGCTAGTGAGTACTTTGAATGTACTCGCAAACCACCTAAAACTAATAGTAATAACAAGAGGATATGCATTATGGTTGTGGTAGTAGGAGGGCTCCAAGAGAGGTTCTTTTCTCAATTAGTTTCTCTTGTAGATATAGCCTCTATATATCTTTGTTGAAAACCTTTGTAAACATTTCTAGAAACCTTTTTGAAAAGTTTTGGAAACCATCAAGACTGGGTCACCCATTTGTTCCTTTCTCCCGGTCGTCCCATGACCAAACTCCTTTCATTCCTTTCTGACCATCCCATGGTCAAAACCTTTCTCCTTTTTGACCATCCCAGAGTCAAAATATGTTCAAAGCTTTTGCCTTTTCTGAAATCCTCTTTGAAAACAAAACCAGCACCGCTCTACAGCAACCTTCCCAACCGTCCATGACCGCGGGCGCGGCTATTCGAATAGATTTACACTCTATAGAGGTTGTACACTTTCCCCACACCATCCGGGTACACTACCCTGATCTTGACCGATCGTGGGTCGAGTAACCAATCAAGACTATCCGGATGCCCACTCCAATATAAGTGCCTACCCTATGAGTGTTAATCCCCTCAAACCCGGGACGTCAGGTACCGAGGACCAACCGGAGCACTTTTTCCACTTCTCGAGTGTGCGCTTTCAATGAGGGGCTCATAGTAACATGTGGACGCCAGCAGACCCTCCGTTCCTTCTCCAGGTTGATGTCCCACATGGACCTTTATCGGAGAAGGCCCATGTCAACACCCGGATTTTTAATCCCAGATGCCCGTTATGCCATACCTCGCAATCCCAGGATTACCATTTTTGCGAGACATAACGGATTGGATATCACAGTACATCATCCATTACAAACCATACATAAGGTTTTACACAAATAAGGATCTCATGATCCAGTCTTTAATACAACAAGCAGCGGAATTAAACGATAGCGTAGCGGTGGGGTCCATCTTCAGGGGCATAGGCAATGCTGACGAAGGCAGATAGTCCTAGTTATCATAGCCGTCCTGCTGACCATCATCTTGATAATCTCCTTCATAGTCTGGCCATGATAATAGCCAGGGACAAAAGCCATGAGTACTCTTCAAGTACTCGCAAACTACTACTAGCAAGGTTTATGATTCTAAGCTAAAATGCTGAATTGAAAGAATACTATCAAGTTAAGTTTGAAACCTAAGCTGAGTTCTGAAGCAAGAAAAGATAAATTAAAGTTCTAGAATCACTTAAGTTGGGAAGCTATTATCATCTACACAACCCTGTTGTGGTCAAGTCAAAGTTCATCATTCTTTTCAAGTTATCTAGAAAACATCTGACAACAAAACAGTATGGCCATTCCAACTGTCCATAACCGTGGACGCGGCTATTCGAATAGTTTGACACTCTGCAGAGGTGGTACACTTTCACCACAAGTTTCGATACATCTGTCAGGGATAACCCTGAATCATCATACTTAGTATGCAGATAATCAAACATAACCTTCCCTTTACACACCCTAGTACAAGCACCTCTCCTATGAGCATGGCCTCCCAACCATGACCATCAGTCATCTTGGGCACTGCATAGGTGGACATCATTGAGAGGTAGCCTCAGCTCAAACCTCTCCCGTGAGGGAACTAATACTAATGCATATAAATTTCTAGCTAAGCCTTACCCAATTCAGGTAATGTGGTTGTACGGTAAATTTGGAATGGTATCGCATCCGAATCCAACCGTCAGTTTTATAAAAGGGTTAAGGCTCATGCCTTATCTTTTTCATCATCATCAACCCATTGTGTTTCTCAACACATGTCAAAACATCTCAATAGAATGACTCATCATTCCAAGGTTTTCATAACTCATTTTCACCAAGTGTTCCCATCTAAAGTGACTCAAGTTTTGATCTATTCTAAAATACTAAGTTAAGAGTGTTCACTAAGGTGGAAATATGGGATCAATCTCATGCCATAGAATGACATCTAAAGGTTTCTAAGTAGGTCAAGTTTATACTCTTTATGCTACCTTCAAAATTAATTAAAGAACTTGGTGTAACTAAGGGGGTAAAACTTATTAATAAGACTTGAGGTACTAAGAGTTAAAGGGGTGTGATCAAAGTATGCTTAAGGCATCTTTACTAAACTATCTAGTTTTATTATAGCTTGCTACAATAGCTTACTAAAGCATGTTTGCAAGGTTTAGCTTGCCACTAATAGCTTGCCTTGGTTGGTGCAGTGGTTGAAGTTTTCTTCTTCTTCTTCTTGGTAGAACTCCTCCTCCTCGAAAGCTTGGTCGGTACTATCGTCTAGAAATACATAGGGAGTTCACAATCACCAAACAATCCTTAACTAGGCTAAGTATTATTCTAAACCACACAATTGATGATCTATTATCATCACAAGCATCACAAGTTTAATTCAATAGTTTCAACCTTTTTATTTTGGAAAAGTAATTCCTACTCATTGAAATATCAACTAAAATTTAATATTCACCACCAAAATATGGGATCATGTGGACACATGTCCTCACCACATATTATAACATGTGGGAATGAGATTTAAAGGTTGTATCAATATTACTTTGGTTTAAGTTCATTATTTAATGATTTAAAGTGACTAGAAATGCCTATATAGCATTATTTTGGTACTAGTCCAAAGTCACTGCCTGTAAACCTTAATATTATTACATATTTGGATAGACATGATGAGATGTGATTTTTGAGAGTTGGAATCAACTCAAAAGCTAACTTGGTTGATTTTACAAAAATGTTTCAAGTTGCAAAAGCTTCCGTCTTCTTATTTTTATTAGGATAAATATATAACTCTAAATGAATTAAATCCAATGGGCTTGGATAGAGCATTTCAATACCTTTCAGACAAAATTAGTTTCATGTAATTTGGATTTGTCAAACTCACAGAATTAAATTTGGAAACACTGGACAGAAACTATATTCTAACTAAGAAGAAAAACCTAGATTTGAATCTACGAGCTTGCGCGGGAAAGGAAATGGGCCGGCCCAGTGGCGCTACACGGCACGGGCTCAGCTGACAGGGGGGTCCCACTTGTCAGCGGCACTTAAAACGCGAAACGGTGCGCGCGCTGTGGGCCGTGCGATTAGAGGCTAGATCTACGGCTGAGGGTTGACGTCGATGACAGACGGGTCGCCGATGAGCTCGAACCCTAGCGGCTCGGTGGGGGTCTACTGGGGGCGTACCAGGGCTCCAGCAGGGTCGGCGATGTGGGCGAACAAAGTGGAAGATGATGGCGAGGCGAGGCATGGTCACGACGGAGCTTGGGGTGGCCGGAATCAATGGCACCCTTCTTCTCTAGAGGCGGCGGCTCCGGCTCCAATTCCGGCGAGCTGCGGCTCCACTTGCTCCGGCGAGGGGTGGTTGAGGTTCAGAGAGGTGAGGGGAGTGGAATGGTGTGAGTCTTTGGTGCTAGGGAGGGCTTCTTTTATAGGCTCGACGTTGAGACCGAGCGGGATGGGCGGTCGACGGTGGCGACATGGCTACGGCGAGCTAGCGGCATGGCTGGGGATTGCGATTGGTGGGCGGTTCCCTGGCGGTGCTCTAGCGCTTCAATGCGTCCGTAGGGGCGGTGGCATGCGGTCATGGCGAGGTGGTGCTCTGCGTGGCCGAAGCGGCTGTGTCAATGGCGAGCGGTGGCTGTGGGACTTTGGGCGGCGAACGGAGGTGTCTGGGTATTCTCCAGGTCGAGGCGGAGCGGTGGGCGCGGGCTGGTGTCGAGCGGCGGCTTGTGCACGCGGGGACAGTGCGCGCTCTGCGGGCGGCGTCGGCATGCTCGACAAGCTCTGGGCTCGGCGGTTCCTGGCCGCTCTGCCCTCTGTCTCTGGCCTGGGGCTGGTTGGACGGTGGAGGTGGACCACTGGCCAAGTACTAGACATGGCGAGAGAGGCTGGAGAGGGTTGCTGTTGCAGGTGCACGATAGGCCGGTGAGATGGTGCTCGGCATGGCTGTGCACTATGGCTAGGGGGTAGAGAAGAGGCTGGTTTGGACTGGTCTGGCTTGAGGGGGGACAAGATGATCAAAGCACTACAGAATTGCTAGACAAAATCAGCCCAAAACAGTAATAGTTAGGCCTTAATGATCTTGCTAACAAGGTGTTTGACAAAATGGCCGCAAGAGAAAAAGTTTTGAATTTTGAGTTTAAAATTTTTGGGTGATCTCCACTAGTGCTAGGTAGTCTCTGGTTGCAAGGGTTTTGAAAATGGTGCTCAATTAGATGGTTTTTGAAATAGGGGTGATCTATGCATATGCATTAGATTCAATTTTAAACTGTCATTTAAAATAGTTTACAGAAGGTTTTTAGTAGATCAAAAGGTGGGCCTTGGTAACTTATTATGTGTACTAGCAAGGGGTGCAAATATCAAGAATTGTTTCTATTAAGAATTGAGTACTAGGAATAGCCAAAGTAGGCATGGGAGTTAAATTTGTCCAAATGACCATTCCTTTATTTTAATTCTTTTTGATTTGATTTCTTTTAGAAAAAGTTTGGGAATGATGTACATGATGTTTAAATCACCTAAGAAACATTTTAGAAGCAATGGATCACTCAATCATGGCAATTCAAAACAACTCCTATTTTAAATGCACACATATATGAATGCTTTCATTTTAAATTTGGAAAAGTTTTTGTTAACCCCATTTTTGGATGACTTGATCTTGATAAGCTTGGATTGAAGTTTTGGGATGTTACAAACCTTCCCCCTTAAATAAAATCTCGTCCCGAGATTTACAAGAAAACTAGGAACTAAAGAGATCTGGGAACTCTATCCTAATGTAATCCTCGCGCTCCCAAGTGGCTTCCTCCTCGGTATGGTTGCTCCACTGAATCTTGAGAAACTTGATACTCCTGGTCCTGGTGGTTCTGTAGGCTTCTTCTAAGATACGAATGGGCACTTCCCGATAGGTCAGGTCATTGTTGATTTCCACTGCTCTGTGATCGATATTCTTGAAAACTTCAGTCTTCTCAGGCACTTCCAAGCATTTGCGAAGTAACGAGATATGGAACACATTGTGGATGGCTGACATATCTTCAGGCAATTCCAGATGATACGATACTTCTACTTGGCGGTTCAGAATCTTGAAAGGTCCGATATATCTGGGAGCTAACTTTCCCTTCAGGCTAAAGCGTTGGGTTCCCTTCAATGGTGAAACCTTGAGATATACGAAATCTCTGACATTGAAAGTCAGGTCTCTCCTTCTCTTGTCAGCATAGCTTTTCTATCTGGATTGGGTGGCCTTGAGGTGCTCACGAACTTTGTGAACTTTCTCTTCTGCTTCTCGGAGAATGTCGGGTCCAAAGATCCGACTCTCTCCTACTTGCGACCAATTCAAAGGGGTATGACACTTTCTTCCGTATAGGAATTCAAAGGGCGCCATCTGCAAACTAGCTTGATAACTATTGTTATATGAGAATTCTGCGAAGGGCAGGCAGTCTTCCCATTTTGATCCATATTCCAACACACAAGCTCTAAGCATATCCTCCAAGATCTGGTTGACTCTCTCAGTCTGTCCATCTGTTTGCGGGTGATACGCGGTACTGAAGTTTAACTTGGTTCCTAAACCTTCTTGAACTTTCTGCCAAAATCTTGAAGTAAACTGGGTTCCTCGATCTGATACGATGGTCTTGGGGGTTCCATGCAGACTAACAATCCTAGCAATGTACAGCTCTACTAGTTTTGCACTCTGGTAGGTTGTCTTGACTGGTATGAAGTGGGATACCTTAGATAGTCTATCAACTATGACCCATATTGAGTCATTTCCCCTACTAGAAGTAGGTAAACCAGTGATAAAATCCATTCCGACAGAATCCCATTTCCATTTCGGAATCTGCAATGGTTGCAACAATCCTGCAGGTCTCTGATGCTCTGCTTTGACTCTTTGACAGATGTCACATTTGGCGATGTAGCTTCCGATCTCTCTCTTCATCTTGTGCCACCAAAATTGCTCTTTCAAATCCTGATACATCTTTGTTCCTCCGGGGTGGATAGAATAAAGAGTATCATGAGCTTCCTTCATGATAATTTCCTTCAGTTCCGAATCTGCTGGCACACAGATACGTCCCTTGTACCACAGTACACCTTCTTCGTCTTCGGTGAATCCAGGTACTTTGCCTGTACCAATACGACGTTTGATTCCGTCGATACTTTCATTCTCCTTCTGGGCCTCCTTGATTTGGCTAATCAAAGTGGGTTGAAGTTCAATGCTAGCAAGGAATCCTTTGCTGATTAACTCAGACCTGAACTGCTCCAACTCCTCATACAAACTTGGTTGCTTCTCTTTGATCATGGTGTTCAGCCTACACGGCAATCTACTAAGAGCATCCGCTACCACATTGGCTTTCCCGGGGTGATAGTGAATGTCAAGGTCATAATCCTTGATTAACTCTATCCATCTTCTTTGCCTCATATTCAACTCTTTCTGGGTGAAGATATACTTCAAGCTCTTATGATCTGAGTAAATCTCACAGCGATTACCCATCAAATAATGACGCCATGTCTTCAATGCTAGAACCACCGCTGCTAGCTCAAGATCATGGGTCAGATAGTTCTGCTCATGCTGCTTCAGTTGTCGAGACAGATACGTGATGACTTTGCCTTCTTGCATTAATACACATCCTAGACCAATCTTTGATGGATCACAATACACATCAAACGGCTTCTTGATGTCGGGCATGATCAAAATTGGGGCTGATATTAATCTCTTCTTTAGCTCCTGGAAACTGGCTTCACACTTGTCTGTCCATTCAAACTTCTTGTCCTTCTTCAACAATTGGGTCATTGGTCGGGCAATGCTTGGGAATCCTTCTACGAATTTGCGGTAATATCCCGCTAATCCGAGAAATGAACGAACTTGGGTTTGATTGGTTGGGGCTTCCCATTCTTCGACATCTTTGATCTTGCTGGGATCAACAGAGACTCCTCCGGCAGACACAATATGTCCTAGGAATCCTACTTCTTTCAGCCAAAACTCACATTTGCTGAACTTGGCATATAACTAATGCTCTCTCGGGGTTTCTAGGATGATTCTCAGATGTTGCTCATGCTCTTCTTCTGACTTGGAGTAGATAAGGATGTCGTCGATAAACACAACTACAAACTTATCTAAGAAATTCATAAAGATCTTATTCATGAGATTCATGAAATAAGCAGGGGCATTGGTTAATCCAAAAGACATAACCGTATACTCGTATAGACCATAGCGAGTAGTAAAGGCGGTCTTCGGAATATCCGTTGCACGAATCTTAAGTTGGTGATAACCAGTCCTAAGATCAATCTTTGAGAATACCTGAGCTCCAGTCAACTGATCAAATAGATCCTCTATCTTTGGCAAGGGGTACTTGTTCTTGATGGTGACATCATTCAACTTTCTATAGTCTGTACACAGACGGTTGCCTCCATCCTTCTTGTCAACGAATAGCACTGGTGATCTCCATGGCGATGCGCTTGGCTGAATCAAGCCTGTTGCTAACATGGCATCCAACTGCTTCTTCAGTTCTACTAACTCTGAGGGGTTCATGGTATAGGGTCTCTGGGCTATAGGTCCGGTTCTGGGGATTAGTTCGATAATGATATCTATATCCCTATCCGGGGGCATACCTGGCAATTCATCTGGGAATACGTCGAGGTATTCACAGACTACTCTGACTTGGTCAATGGTAGGCAGGGCTACACTTTTGTTGCATTTGAATTGACGGGGTAAGGTTTCAGAGATATGTTCTACTGTTACTCCAGAACTACTGGTCATGGTGATGGCTTTCTTAGCACAGTCTATCAGTCCTTTATGCCTTGACATCCAGTCCATACCTAGTACTACTTCCAAACCTTTGGTTCCGAGTACAATTAGGTTGGCATAAAAATCTATCCCATGAATTCTGATAGGTACAGCTTTGCAAATTTTTCTAGCTTTTGTTGTTGAACCGGGGATTTGAACTATCATGACATGCTTCAGGTTGGTTGGGCGAATCTTACTAGTGCATACAAATTCTTCGGTGACAAATGAATGCGATGCTCCAGAATCAAACAATACTCTTGCTAAAACTGAGTTGACAGAAAACATACCCAGCACTACATCTAGTGCTTCCTGGGCTTCTTCTGCGTTCATGTGGAAGAGACGACCGTTGCGGTTGTGCGGGTTCCCTAGGGCAAATCTCCTTCCTGGTTGAACACGACGCTGCTGCTGAGCTGGGGCATTCACAGGGGCATTGGCGGCAGTCTTCTTGGGACACTCATTGGAGTAGTGACCCTTTACTCCACACTCGAAACAAGTGATCTGGGACTTGTCCTTGACTGCGACAGGTAAAGCATTGCTGCTAGTTTTGGGGGCAGTGTTGTTGTTTCTCTTGGGAGGGGCACGGTTGAAGTTGTTGGTGTTGCCGGAGTTGTGATTGTTTCCTCCGGGCTTCACATTTCCTCCGCTACGGTTGGGGTAGCTTGGGCGAGAAGGTGGGGGTCGGTTGTTCCTTGGTGCATATCCTGGTGAGGGGTTGGGACGGTACTTCTGGTGACTACTGGATCCAGACTGCTGCATCATACGACGCTTGCGGTTGTCGTTTGCCTGGTTAATCTTCCCTTCCATCTGAATGGCAGAGTCGACTAGCTCTTCAAGATCCTGGATGACGAGGACAGTCTGCATCTCATCATGCAGTCCGTTTAAGAACCTCTCTTTCTTCTTGGCCTCCGTTTTGATCTCATCCGATGCATATCTGGCAAGTGACAAGAATTTGTCACGGTACTCTACTACCGTCAATCTTCCTTGCTTCAGTTCACGGAATTCATCTCTCATCCTGTTGACAAGACCTGGCGGCACGTGGGTGCGGCTGAACTTGACCTTGAATGCCTCCCAGGTCATCACCTGGCCATGGTTGATGTTGCGGATGCTATTCCACCAAGCTCTTGCATCTCTCGCCAGATAGTGGGTGGCAAAGAGAACTTTCTCATTCTCCTCGACTCCTGCAACTTCGAGGTTGTTTTCCATGGTCTATAACCAGTCATTCGCATCTAATGGGTTTTCAGATTGGTTGAAGATTGGGGGATTGGTGTTCTGAAAGTTTTTGAGTTTAGATCCATGGTGATCCTGATTTCCATGTCCTTGGTTGTTGAGAGCCATTTGGGCGATCTGCTGCAATGTCGCTAAGTTGGCTTGACGCTCGGCCCTGCTTGCTTCATGGTCCGTGATGAGATCCTGCAAGATCTGCAGCATTGGGTCCTGCGATGAGCTGCTCCCTCCTTGGTTTCCACGAGTCATCTGAAGATTGAGATAGATATAGGGGTAAGAGGGAAATTGTAAGGTTCATGGTTTTGGGTTTTCAAAGCTACAAATTTGAGTTAGACTCAGGTTTTTCAACTAACTTCATTCTCATTCATGCAAGCAAGCACACGATACAACACACACCACAACAATCAAAGGGGAAAACAGATGGTTTGAAGAACCATTCTACAAACTACGATACAATGAGATGATACATCTCATGCTACGACAGTGCTCTAGTGCATCTACTCATCGTCAATGAAGTCGGAGTCTTCATCATCAGTGTAGAAGTCCACAGCATCCTCTACCAAAAAATCATCATCGTTGCTGAGGTAAGAATCCATATCTCCCTAGATGTCTTCACCCTCATCATCTTCTTTGGCGGCAAGCTGAGCTTCCTGCTCCTTGACGGTCTTCTTGAGGTCGGACACCTTCTTGCAAAGACGGGCGATAGTGCGATCCTTCTTTGCACGCTGGCGACGAAGAGACTGGCGATCTTGGACGAGCAGTGCGAAAGTCTGGGCCTTCTGGTCAGCGATGGCACGGTTCTGGTTGGCTAACTCTCTGGCATTGTCCAGTTCCTGCTATCGGTCATGAAGCAAGAAGTCAAGGTTCTCCACTTGACGCCTCAACTCTGGGTGACTTGGCATCTCCATCGGCATTCCCATGAAGTCACGTCTTGCATAGTGGGCAAAACGGGTTCCTTGAATCTTGTTGACGCTGAGGGCACATAGACGTGTGAGAGCTTCATGCATTGCCCTGGCTAATCCATCTAGCCAGTTGTTCTCTCTCACAGAGAACTGAATTCTTCTAGAAGTTGGTGCTTCAATGCTTCCTCGAAGATCTGTGGTGACTAGCCATTGTAGGTCTCCTCCTGGGGGTCCTGGAAGTTGAGCTCCAAGAAACTCCGGATGTGGGCGTCCCAGTAACTCTGACAGTGAATCCAGATCCCTCTCGAAGATCAGATGACCTCCGTTTCCCAACAGGTAAAACTTGCTGAACTGAGTCTCCATCTACAAGAATTTAGGATGAGGAAATTAGTGAAGTGATCAAGTGTGTCAAATTATAAGTAGTAATGTATGAATTTTGAGGAACATGTATTTTTGAGAAATAATGAGTTCACAAGGGTAAGAGGGGAAATAGTTTTTCATAAATACTCACTTTGGTTTTGAAGCTAAGTTTTTGGTTTGGACGTCCATTCTAACTAGGGTCTCCTCTGGTCAGGATGGCTCTGATACCAACTTGTCAACACCCGGATTTTTAATCCCAGATGCCCGTTATTCCATACCTCGCAATCCCAGGATTACCATTTTTGCGAGACATAACGGATTGGATATCACAGTACATCATCCATTACAAACCATACATAAGGTTTTACACAAATAAGGATCTCATGATCCAGTCTTTAATACAACAAGCAGCGGAATTAAACGATAGCGTAGCGGTGGGGTCCATCTTCAGGGGCACAGGCAATGCTGACGAAAGCAGATAGTCCTAGTTATCATAGCCGTCCTGCTGATCATCATCTTGATAATCTCCTTCATAGTCTGGCCATGATAATAGCCAGGGACAAAAGCCATGAGTACTCTTTAAGTACTCGCAAACTACTACTAGCAAGGTTTATGATTCTAAGTTAAAGTGCTGAATTGAAAGAATACTATCAAGTTAAGTTTGAAACCTAGGCTGAGTTCTGAAGCAAGAAAAGATAAATTAAAGTTCTAGAATCACTTAAGTTGGGAAGCTATTTTCATCTACACAACCTTGATGTGGTCAAGTCAAAGTTCATCATTCTTTTCAAGTTATCTAGAAAACATCTGACAATGAAACAGTATGGCCATTCCAACTGTTCATAACCGCGGACGCGGCTATTCGAATAGTTTGACACTCTGCAGAGGTGGTACACTTTCACCACAAGATTCGATACATCTATCAGGGATAACCCTGAATCATCATACTTAGTATGCAGATAATCAAACATAACCTTCCCTTTACACACCCTAGTACAAGCACCTCTCCTATGAGCATGGCCTCCCAACCATGACCATCAGTCATCTCGGGCACTGCATAGGTGGACATCATTGAGAGGTAGCCTCAGCTCAAACCTCTCCCGTGAGGGAACTAATACTAATGCATATAAATTTCTAGCTAAGCCTTACCCAATTCAGGTAATGTGGTTGTACGGTAAATTTGGAATGGTATCGCATCCGAATCCAACCGTCAGTTTTATAAAAGGGTTAAGGCTCATGCCTTATCTTTTTCATCATCATCAACCCATTGTGTTTCTCATCACATGTCAAAACATCTCAATAGAATGACTCATCATTCCAAGGTTTTCATAACTCATTTTCACCAAGTGTTCCCATCTAAAGTGACTCAAGTTTAGATCTATTCTAAAATACTAAGTTAAGAGTGTTCACTAAGGTGGAAAGATGGGATCAATCTCATGTCATAGAATGACATCTAAAGGTTTCTAAGTAGGTCAAGTTTTATACTCTTTATGCTACCTTCAAAATTAATTAAAGAACTTGGTGTAACTAAGGGGGTAAAACTTGTTAATAAGACTTGAGGTACTAAGAGTTAAAGGGGTGTGATCAAAGTATGCTTAAGGCATCTTTACTAAACTATCTAGTTTTATTCTATCTTGCTACAATAGCTTACTAAAGCATGTTTGCAAGGTTTAGCTTGCCACTAATAGCTTTCCTTGGTTGGTGCAGTGGTTGAAGTTTTCTTCTTCTTTTTGGTAGAACTCCTCCTCCTTGAAGGCTTGGTCGGTACTATCGTCTAGAAATACATAGGGAGTGCACAATCACCAAACAATCCTTAACTAGGCTAAGTGTTATTCTAAACCACACAATTGATGATCTATTATCATCACAAGCATCACACGTTTAATTCAATAGTTTCAACCTTTTTATTTTGGAAAAGTAATTCCTACTCATTGAAATATCAACTAAAATTTAATATTCACCACCAAAATATGGGATCATGTGGACACATGTCCTCACCACATATTCTAACATGCGTGAATGAGATTTAAAGGTTGGATCAATATTACTTTGGTTTAAGTTCATTATTTAATGATTTAAAGTGACTAGAAATGCCTATATAGCATTATTTTGGTACTAGTCCAAAGTCACTGCCGGTAAACCTTAATATTCTTACATATTTGGATAGACATGATGAGATGTGATTTTTGAGAGTTGGAATCAACTCAAAAACTAACTTGGTTGATTTTATAAAAATGTTTCAAGTTGCAAAAGCTTCTGTCTTCTTATTAGGAGAAATCTATAACTCTAAATGAATTAAATCCAACGGGCTTGGATAGAGCATTTCAATACCTTTCAGACAAAATTAGTTTCGTGTAATTTGGATTTGTCAAACTCACAGAATTAAATTTTGAAACACTGGATAGAAACTATATTCTAACTAAAAAGAAAAATCTAGATTTGAATCTACGGGCTTGCGCGGGAAAGGAAATGGGCCGGCCCAGTGGCGCTACGCGGCACGGGCTCAGCTGACAGGGGGGTCCCACTTGTCAACGGCACTTAAAACGCGAAACGGTACGCGCGCTGTGGGCCGTACGATTAGAGGCTAGATCTACGGCTGAGAGTTGTCGTCGACGACGGACGGGTCGCCGGCGAGCTCGAACCCTAGCAGCTCGGTGGGGGTCTACTGGGGGCGTACCAGGGCTCCAGCAGGGTCGGCGATGCGGGCAAACGAAGTGGAAGACGACGGCGAGGCGAGGCGTGGTCGCGGCGGAGCTTGGGGTGGCCGGAATCAACGGCACCCTTCTTCTCTAGAGGCGGCGGCTCCGGCTCCAATTCCGGCGAGCTGCGGCTCCACTTGCTCCGGCGAGGGGTGGTTGAGGTTCAGAGAGGTGAGGGGAGTGGAATGGTGTGAGTCTTTGGTGTTGGGGAGGGCTTCTTTTATAGGCTCGACGTTGAGACCGAGCGGGATGGGCGGTCAACGATGGCGACATGGCTACGGCGAGCTAGCGGCATGGCTGGGGATTGCGATCTATGGGCGGTTCCCTGGCGGTGCTCTAGCGCTTCAATGCGGCCGTAGGGGCGGTGGCATGTAGTCGGGGCGAGGTGGCGCTCTGCGCGGCCGCAGCGGCTGTGTCCACGGCGAGCGGTGGCTGTGGGGCTTTGGGCGGCGAACGGAGGTGTCTGGAGTGTTCTCCAGGTTGAGGCGGAGCGGTGGGCGCGGGATGGTGTCCAGCGGCGGCTTGTGCACGCGGGGACAGTGCGCGCTCTGCGGGCGGCGTCGGCATGGTCGGTCGTCCGGCAAAGTACTAGACATGGCGAGAGAGGCTAGAGAGGGTTTCTGCTGCAGGCGCACGGTCAGCCGGCGAGATGGTGCTCGACATGGCTGTGCAGTGTGGCTAGGGGGTAGAGAAGAGGCTGGTTTGGTCTGGTCTGGCTTGAGGGGGGACAAGATGATCAAAGCACTACAGAATTTCTAGACAAAATCAGCCCAAAACAGTAATAGTTAGGCCTTAATGATCTTGCTAACAAGGTGTTTGACAAAATGGCCGCAAGAGAAAAAGTTTTGAATTTTGAGTTCAAAAATTTTGGGTGATCTCCACTAGTGCTAGGTAGTCTCTGGTTGCAAGGTTTTGAAAATGGTGCTCAATTAGATGGTTTTTGAAATAGGGGTGATCTATGCATATGCATTAGATTCAATTTAAAACTGTCATTTAAAATAGTTTACAAAAGGTTTTTTGTAGATCAAAAGGTGGGCCTTGGTACCTCATTATGTGTACTAGCAAGGGGTGCAAAGATCAAGAATTGTTTCTGTTAAGAATTGAGTACTAGGAATAGCCAAAGTAGGCATGAGAGTTAAATTTGTCCAAATGACCATTCCTTCATTTTAATTCTTTTTGATTTGATTTCTTTTAGGAAAAGTTTGGGAATGATGTAGATGATGTTTAAATCACCTAAGAAACATTTTAGAAGCAAAGGATCACTCAATCATGGTAATTCAAAACAACTCCTATTTTAAATGCACACATATATGAATGCTTTCATTTTAAATTTGGAAAAGTTTTTCTTAACCCCATTTTTGGATGACTTGATCTTGATAAGCTTGGATTGAAGTTTTGGGATGTTACAGCCCACCCTCTAGGGACCCCCGATCCCCTATAGTTGTTGCGAGGTAGCTTACACCAAAGTAAACAAACATCAAATCCAGCCATGTCCCATCTCAGAGTAATGTGGTTGCACGGGTTAATTGTTCTAGCAAAACTACAAAGAACCAGGTGCGTTTTTGTAAACCTTTTTCCTCCATCTTTCCTTTAGCATTTTGTAAACCAAAACCTTTTTCTTTCTCAACAACTCTTGGGAGGTCCCACCTCACCAAGGTTTTATCAGAAAACATTTGGTAAAACCTTTTGCCGGGGTCTTCCCATCCTCTAGTTTTGCTTCGGCTAAAGCGGGGTCTCCAAAGGGGTATGGTGGATATGCACCATCTACTCGACTAGGGACAAGTAGGTACCATCAAGGGAGTTATACTTAGTAGTACAAGTGTAATAGTTCGTAGGAGCCAAACCACTACCAAGTATACATCAACATATAGTAAAACAATGCAGTTTTGAATAAAGAGAAGATAAAACATGCATAAGTAAAACAGTAGGACAAGGCTTATGAGCAAGAAGGTGGCTTGCCTGAGATCAGCAATATGGCGTATATGTCCCTAGACTTCTTCTTTAGAATAACCCAGAATACCAATACCAATAATAATAAGATCTCTTCTTCTCGGAGCTAATACAAACGCAACTATCGTCGTCATCGAGTATACATGCAAACATGCAAGACCACAATCAACATAAAGAAATACAAGCATCAATGCAATACAGCAAGCAAATAACAATACAAGAGTACAAGTCATTAGGTCTTAGGAGGAATGGATTTAGTAAGATTGGCCTTGTCTTGGAAACATGGAAGAAAATCCCTTAGGATTTATAGTCTAGAAACTACCTAAGAGATGGGTTTTGGATCAAGGACCTATTCTGTAGGATACCATAGAGTAAAAATGATACCAACAGATAGGTGTTGATAAAATTAAACCAACAAAAGTGGTTTCACTATTTTATCACTTTTCTTTAAGTAGTTATGATTTTCTTAGTGAAATAACTTCTAGTTTTAGGGAATAAATCACCAGAAAATTTTGTTACTCCAAAAATTAATTCCTTGGGTGGTTAGGTAAGCATTGATGTACTTGTTCACTAAGAGTTGGAATCAAGTCAAGATATTTACCAGAATTCCCTCAGGAAATTCCCAAAGGAAGTTCTATAGAGAACTTGTCTTTTCACCAGATTAAATCTACAGAAGCTTTTGATTTGATTCCAAGGGCACCTGGTAGGCATTTAGAATACCTTTTTGTAGCAATTGGAATCAACCCTTTTGGATTTGCAGAGCTAGTGTGAGGATTTTTATAGTGAAATAACTAAGCTAGAGTAGTTTAATTCATGATAAACCCACAGAGCCTTAGAAAATTATGGACTCCTGGGGTTTGATAAGTACTGGTATGCAGGTGTACCAGGAGTTCGAATTAGGTCAATACACATTCCTAAAGTCAGAATAGGACTATTTTTGTTATTTTTACTACAGGAAGACAAAGGCTCCACTTGGCTTTAGGCCAATTCCATGAGATAGGTACAGGTAATACCTACCAGGGGCAGTTGGTTTTACTCCAATTGGATTTGTAAATATCACAAAAAGAAATTATTAGTGAAAAAGGTACATCTAGGAGTTTGATTTATCATTTTTAATCTAGGCAACCTTTGGACGAGCTAGGAGTACTGCATGTTTAAGAGAACATTCATGAACACTAGGAATTTTGGATCTGGCATTTGGTGGGGGTTTTCATTTTCAAAAGGATTTAAACCAAAACCCACAATTTCTGGATATGGGAAAATTGATTTAAGGACAGGGGCCGGGCTGGGATCTGGAGGAAGCTGGGCCGGTCGGAGGGGTTTCGGCCCACGAGGCAGCAACACGTGCAACGGGAGCGGTTTTTAAATCGGTGACGGGCGGGGCCTGGTGGTCAGCGAGGGAGGGCGGCCGAAGCGGTACGAGGCGACGGTGGCCGTTCGATCAAATGGCGATCGACGTCCCCGAGGCGTCGTCCTCCTCTCGACGCGCAGACAGGCCGAGGTAACCTTTGGGGCGACGGGGCGACAGAGGGGAGCTCACCAGAGATGTCGGGAGGCGTCGGAGACGGGCCAAGGTGGCGCGGCGCATCACTGCAAGCTCAACGATGGGCGGCAGGGGCGGGTTCGATGCCAGGATCTCTCTCGTGCGATGGTGTCCGAAGCGGGCTTCGTCGGAGCTCGACGGTGCCGTCCGGAGCAGCGGTTCCTGGGCAAAAATGAAGGTGGATTAGATGCAGGAGGAAAAAGGGGTGGCTGTACAATGACATGCAGAAGATAGGAGGATGGGGAGAGAGCCCGGGACTTAGATCTTGCCGATGGCCGGGGAGGCCTTTCTTCTCTCCCTTAGGTCAGTACAGAGCGAGGGAGGGGGAATGGAGTCTAGGTGAGGGGGAGAGGATGGAAATGAGTGGCAGGGGAGGCACGGGGTGGCCTTTGGCCTATTTAAAAGGGGAAGGGAGTTGGGGATAGGCAATGTCCATTTTGGACATGGACGAGGGGGTGGAGCTGGCTTGGGATTGGTCAAGGAGGGCGATGGAGGGGTGGTGAGGTTCATCTGGTCGGCAGGGAGATAGGGAGAGAGTGGTGGAGGCTGCTGCAATAAATTGGTCCCACTTGTTTGTCTCTCTCTCTCTTCCAAGAACATGGGACAAGTGAGAGGGGTGTACTACTGGGGTTTCGACCAGGAGTGAGGTGGGTGCTGGAGAGAGGTGCTGGTCAAGCTTTTGATGAGGATTGGAGTGGGTTTGAGTAGTGGATTTGATTAGTTGGCAATTTTGATCAAATAGGGGGTTATGGAGAAAGTCCAAAAACTTGCATTGGACAAGATGAGGACATGGTACTGGGAGATAGATGAGGTTAAGGGACCTCTCTAGGAATTATTTGAGATTTTTCAGAGGATTTCAAATCCACTTAGAATCATTTATCCAAAAAGTGCAGAAGTAGTTTCCAGACGATCATTTGAAAATTTTACATTGGACAAGGTTGGTTTTTTGTTGGATATGGTCCCAAATGTGAATACACACTTAGGGGAATTTTTCCAAGATTTATTGGAAGATAAAAGTATTTAAAACAATTATTATTCCAATTCAGCCATTTAAGAAAATGGGTAAAAAGAAATAATAAAGCTCGTCAAAAATATTTATTTTTGAATTGGGAAGAGGGGGTATGATATATGGATCTCAAATGAGCCAAAAGTTGGGGAAGTTCTTTGGTAGAAACCAAACTTGCCTTTAGAAAAGGAGCTTTGGAAATTTTGACTATTAAAGAGATTAATTTGATTTAAAGCCATAATAATTATGGATAATATTTGATAAATCTTGATGGTCAAGGTAGATGATGTAGACAAGGTGTATCAAGCATTTTCAACCTTGGCATTGGAGAATCCAAGTTGATTTTGGTGAAAACTAGAGATTTAGGGATCTTGGGTAAGATTGTTTTCATGCCACCAAATCCTTGTTGGATCTTGGAGCTCAGATCTCCCCTTGGGTCATGGGATATATGTATGGATAGGTCAAGTGATGTACATGAACATGGTATAGAGGTTTGAGCTTGATCTTGCTTGAGTTCACCAAGAATTGATTTCAAACTTTGAATAAAATTAGCCTTCAAAAGCAGATTATCAACTACCCTTCAAAACCTTGTGGGTTAAGAAGCACAAAGATCCACATGGAACAAGTGAAGTAGATATTGATATACCTATATGAGTAGAACACAACCATGCAAATAGTTGTTCCATAGAAGGTTGGATGATGGTGTGAGCTTCTGCCAAAGAAGGCATGTTGGTAAGATTTGCAGGAAAAGTTATTTTCTTGCATGCAAAACCATCAAGAACAAGTGGGTTGGAGGATGATCTATCCAAGGGCAAGAGTGGGCCTTCGTAGTCCTTAGGATTTTTAACAAGATGGTTCAAGTTCATTACCAAAAATGCACAAGGGTTGAGAAAGGGAGACATCCAAAAAAGGTGATGTTGAAACAGTTTCCAGACTTAGTCAAATTTGGCAGTTTGGAGAATTTTGACTAGAGTATGAGAGGGGATGTTTTTGATGGGTTGCAAGGTACCCAAGCATCATCAATTGGATGATGCTGAAGTGTAGATTGAGTAGGAATGATCCTTTCTTGATATTGGTCTTCATTGACTTGGAAGCTTCTAGAAGGGATATCTTCAGAATTGATCTGGTTAAGGGTTTTAGATGATCACCTGGTGGCTAGGGATTAGATCCATCTTGTATTATTTCTTAGGATTTGGTGATCTTGAAGTATGTTGATCCTAGTGGATGAGCTCCTAGGGTAGCTCGTACTACTTCTAAGCAATCAAGTCAAACAGCAGATCAAGGCAACTCATCTTACAAACAAATCTACTACTACTAGGGTTACCATCAAGCTTAGCTTGAGGTAAGGAGGGTATTTTGAATAGGTTGTTTTTGGAATAAGATGAGGGTCTCTTGGTATCTCTACCAAGGGTAAAATTCAAATGCTTCATAAAAAGGTTTTGTTAAATCTAGAGATAAGAATAGTAGAAGGTTCTGTCTTGAAAACATAAGGAGATTATGTTATATAGCTCTCCATAGTTTGATCAATAGAAGCTACTAAAATAGTTGGTTTGCATAGGCTTCTTGGCTCAGGTTTTGAATTGTCAGAACATTTGAGAATATGGAAATTAAGCCAAGAAAGTTTTGGGGAAGTAGCTTTTGCCAGCTGGTGTTGAGGTAAGGAGTTTCATATGGTATACACTCACATGCACAAGCATAAACAAACAACAAGCAAACACTACACCAAAGTACAAGAAAAAGTTTTTGTTCCCCCTGATTTTTGCATTTTGGACAACTAATCAGGGTTGCTAAAAATGGGATGTTACAGACCTTTCCCCCTTAAAAGAATCTCATCACGAGATTCGGGAGAGTAGGGGTAGGGGATTTTGAGTCAAGGTTAGCGCTACTGATTTCCAGCGTGCTATCTTAAGGTACCCGTCCTTGGAAGTGGTTATTCTGCCGATGAAGTTGAGCTTCAGTCTTCCGGGATAAATGGAGAATTGAGCAGAGTTCAGTCCTGATTGCGAGGTATGATCTTATATTCTTTCGGGGCTCGATGTCTCGAGGGCTTAGACTGGGCAGACTCTCTTGATGCTGAACTTCACAGGGTACTCGTCGGGAGATAGTATCTACGACCTGATGTACCTTTCACTAAGGATTCATAGCTATACCTTAGGGGCATAGCATATCCTATTTAGCTATTATAGGGTCGGGACTCCTGAGTTTGCTTTCTAGGGAAGAGTTACTCTGTTTTCTAGGAAAGACGCAGACTTTCCCCCTTAGGAGTAGACTAGGGTAGATCGGAGAGTTGACATAGTCCTTCCTTCTTGGAGTGGTAGATTGATGTTTGAAGACGATTGTCACTCTTTCTCCTAGAGTAGGAATCTCCTGATGACATCAGCGAAGGGAGGTCCCACGGGACTTGTGTACTACGATTATTCGTACTTTGTCTATTGGAGTCGTTGGATCCTCACATCCTCTAAGCGATTGGAACTGAGCGGTTAGCGATCCGGTGGCCCTTCCGGTGGGTCTTTAGCTGGAACGACAGAGGGACTTCGTAGGATCTTCAGTTAGTTTCTCCTCTGATAACCCCCGGGTTGTAGTTTGGCGAAAGGACGTCGGATCTGGGGATCTTTTCTGACATATCTTCTGGTAGACAGTCTTCTGGAGATTGAGTTGAAAAGACGCAGTCTTCCCCCCTTAAAGATGCACTCAGGTCCTTCGAGCATGGTGCAGATCTTCTGTCTTGAAGGGCTGGCGAGGTGTTGCAGAGGTATGTATCTCCTTGGGTCTTGGGTTGAGCTCTCCGAGAGACATTCTATTGCGGGAACCAGGTCAGGGTGGTTTTCTAACGCAGTCTTAGTGGTTAACTCTGGGTAGTTAGTGGTTAACAACACTTATTCTTAGCCTTCAGTTAGGTTAGAGACATTCATCTTCGAGGAGGTTATCCTTATTCAGACTCATTGACGTTGCTTCCGCTTGGTGGTGAAGTAGACCCATCGCCTTCCGGCAGTCCTGTCTTCAGGATGTTGGAGTAATACGGTCTTTCGGGGAGGAACTTCCTGTTGATTTGGGTAGGGTCGACTAGAATAGCTAGTCTCCTGCGGTAGTTGGAAGGTGGGATATACCGGAGGTCAGTGTAGTTAGGTCTTCACTTCTTGTCTTGGTTGACGTATCAGGTGGTTTCTTGTGGGTATTGGGGATCCTTTGGTGATTGACTTCTGGTTTCAACGGGATTCTTGATGTAGCAGACTGAGGCACAAGAGAGTGTGGTGCTATTGATGAGTCTTGCAAGGTGAGTTTGACGAGGTATGCTGTCCTGCTGGGGTGAAATCTGCGAGTTGATTCTAACTTGACGATGTCGAACTCCTGGTTCTTGCGATGCTTTTCCTCTCATATACTCTCGAGGTTAGTCTGGGTCTCATTACCGACATCTAACACAGGGGCTTCCTGAGTTACTAGGTGGGTTATCGCTCCTCGAGTCACATTTTTAAAGAGGTCAAAGCAAACCAGAACATACAAACAAGGCGAACAGAGCGAGGGGCTCGCAATCTCCTCGGCAGACAACACATATCAAGCAACACAGGATGCACTTAGGCAAGCAACACGGTCAATGCCAGGGACCCAGGAGTTAACTACTCGCGAAGTAGGGGGATCCTATTCTTAGGACTATTGACCCTAGATCTCGTCTTTCTTCGGGTCAGAGTCACTATCTTGCAGATGAAGCCTTCATCGTATCTTGGACGCTTCTTGATAGGGAAATACCTAAGGTCTTCTGATTGTGAGGATTCCATGGGTAGAGCGATTTTGTAGTCTCCTTGTGTTTGCTGGTAGTTGCTTGTGTTCATCTTGTTCTCATTGTCTTCATCAGGTTCTAGATCCTAGTTATTTAAAATCCGTGGATTTGAAGTTTGGATGAAGTTAGAGGGAACCATTTTCGAAAGCATTTACTTGGAGTAAGAGAAGAAGTAGAACTTTTTGAAACTCATTGGGAAACTAGTTTTCGAAAGCCAGGGTTTTCAAATTAAGGTTCCTGTCTAGCGACCATGCTAATTAAGGTTCTCCTACAGTCAGGATGGTTTTGATACCAAGTCTGTGGGGCCCCCGGATTAATCCTCCGAGAATCCCTATTATGCATACAACCATGATCCCATGATTAGTTAGTCGTGGCACATAACCGACAAGTATCATTACAACATCCGAGAGTATATCGAATTACAAGACTTACATAAATGTCGTTATGGCTACATCAATAATCATCAGCGGAACTTCATCAAGCGCAGAGCCCGAGCCATGCCTTAACCTACAGGCAACTGACTGGGAGAACGTCCTAGCTCACATAGTCGCTGACATCATCTTCTTCTTGATATCTGACCAAGTTAATAGCCAGGGACAATGCCAGTGAGTACTTTGAATGTACTTGCAAACCACCTAAAAATAATAGTAATAACAAGAGGATATGCATTATGGCTGTGGTAGTAGGAGGGCTCCAAGAGAGGTTCTTTTCTCAATTAGTTTCTCTTGTAGATATAGCCTCTACATATCTTTGTTGAAAACCTTTGTAAACATTTCTGGAAACCTTTTTGAAAAGGTTTGGAAAACATCAGGACTGATTCACCTATTTGTTCCTTTCTCCCGGTCGTCCCGCGACCAAACTCCTTTCATTCCTTTCTGACGATCCCATGGTCAAAACCGTTCTCCTTTTTTACCATCCCAGGGTCAAAATATTTTCAAAGCTTTTTCCTTTTCCGAAATCCTTTTTGAAAACAAAACCGGCACAGCTCTACAGCAACCTTCCCAACCGTCCATGACCGCGGGCTCGGCTATTCGAATAGATTTACACTCTGTAGAGGTTGTACCCTTTCCCCACACCATCCGGGTACACTACCCTGATCTTCACTGATCGTGGGTCGAGTAACCGATCAAGACTCTCCGGATGCCCACTCCAATATAAGTGCCTACCCTATGAGTGTTAATCCCCTTAAAACCGGGACATCGGGTATCGAGCACCAACCGGAGCACTTTTTCCACTTCTCGAGTGTGCGCTTTCAATGAGGGGCTCATAGTAACGCGTGGAGGCCAGCAGACCCTTCATTCCTTCTCCAGGTCGATGTCCCACATGGACCTTTATCGAAGAAGGCCCACCCTCCAGGGATCCCCGATCCCCTGTAGTTGTTGTGAGGTAGCTTACACCAGAGTAAACAAACATCAAATCCAGCCATGTCCCATCTCAGAGTAATGTGGTTGCACGGGTTAATAGTTCTAGCAAAACTGCAAAGAACCGGGTGTGTTTTTGTAAACCTTTTTCCTCCATCTTTCCTTCAGCATTTTGTAATACAAAACCTTTTTCTTTCTCAACAACTCTTGGGAGGTCCCACCTCATCAAGGTTTTATCAGAAAACATTTGGTAAAACATTTTTCAGGGGTCTTCCCATCCTCTAGTTTTGCTTCGGCTAAAGCTGGGTCTCCAAAGGGGTATGGTGGATATGCACCATCTATTCTACTAGGGACAAGTAGGTACCATCAAGGGAGTTGTACTTAGTAGTACAAGTGTAATAGTTCGTAGGAGCCAAACAACTACCAAGTATACATCAACATATAGTAAAACAATGCAGTTTTGAATAAGCAGAAGATAAAACATGCATAAGTAAAACAGTAGGACAAGGCTTATGAGAAAAAAGGTGGCTTGCCTGAGATCAGCAATATGGCGTATATGTCCCTGGACTTCTTCTTTAGTAACCCAGAATACCAATACCAATAATAATAAGATCTCTTCTTCTCGGTGCCAATACAAACGCAACTATCGTCGTCATCGAGTATACATGCAAACAAGCAAGACCACAATCAACATAAAGCAATACATCAAGCAAATGACAATACAAGAGTACAAGTCATTAGGTCTTAGGAGGAATGGATTTAGTAAGATTGGCCTTGTCTTGGAAACATGGAAGAAAATCCCTTAGGATTTATAGTCTAGAAACTACCTAAGAGATGGGTTTTGGATACAGGACCTATTCTGTAGGATACCATAGAGTAAAAATGATACCAACAGATAGGTGTTGATAAACTGAAACCAACAAAAGTGGTTTCACTATTTTATCACTTTTCTTTAAATAGTTATGATTTTCTTAGTGAAATAACTTCTAGTTTTAGGGAATAAATCACCAGAAAAGTTTTGTTGCTCCAAAAATTAATTCCTTGGGTGGTTAGGTAAGGATTGATGCAATTGTTCACTAAGAGTTGGAATCAAGTCAAGATATTTACCAGAATGCCCTCAGGAAATTCCCAAAGGAAATTCTATAGACAACTTGTCTTTTTCATAATATTAAATATACAGAAGATTTTGATTTGATTCCAAGGGCAAATGGTAGGCATTTAGATTACCTTTCAGTAGCAATTGGAATCAACCCTTTTGGATTTGTAGAGCTACTGTGAGGATTTTTATAGTGAAATAACTAAGCCCAGAACGGTTTAATTCATGATAAACCCACAGAGGCTTAGAAAATTATGGACTCCTGAGGTTTGATAGGTACTGGTATGCAGGTGTACTGGCAGTTGGAATTAGATCAATACCCATTTGGGTTTAACCTAGGGAATTTCCTAAAGTCAGAATAGGACTATTTTTGTTATTTTTACTACAGGAAGACAAAGGCTCCACTTGGCTTTAGGCCAATTTCATGAGAAAGGTACAGGTAATACCTACCAGGGGAAGTTGGTTTTACTCCAATTGGAGTTGTAAATATCACAGAAAGAAATTATTAGTGAAAAAGGTACATCTAAGAGTTTGATTTATCAATTTTAATCTAGGCAACCTTTGGACGAGCTAGGGGTCCTGCATGTTTAAGAGAACATTCATGAACACTAGGAATTTTGGATCTGGCATTTGGTGGGGGTTTTCATTTTCATAAGGATTTAAACCAAAAGCCACAATTTCTGGATATGGGAAAATTTATTTAAGGACAGGGGCTAGGCTGGGATCTAGAGGCAGCTAGGCCGGCTGGAGGGGTTGCAGCCCTCGAGGCAGCAACGCGCATGGCGGGAGCGGTTTTTAAATCGCTGACGGGCGGGGCCCGGTGGTCAGCAAGGGAGGGCGGCCGAAGCGGTACAAGGCGACGGTGGTCGTTCGATCAAATGATGATCGACGGCCCCAGGGCGTCGTCCTCCTCTCGACGCGCAGACAGGCGGGGGAAACCGTAGGGGCAATGGGGCGGCGTAGGGTAGCTCACCAAAGATGTCGGGAGGCGGCGGAGACGGGCCAGGGTGGCGCAGCGCATCACTGCGAGCTAACCGATGGGCGGCAGGGGCGGGTTCGACGCCGGGATCTCGCTCGTGCGATGGCGTCCGAGGCGGGCTTCGCCGGAGCTCGACGATGCCGTCTGGTGCAGTGGTTCCTGGGCAAAAATCAAGGTGGATTAGATGTAGGAGGAAGAAGGGGTGGCTATACAATGACATGCAGAAGCTAGGAGGCTGGGGAGAGAGCTGGGGGCTCAGATCTTGCCGATGGTTGGGGAGGCCTTTCTTCTCTCCCTCAGGTCAGTACAGAGCGAGGGAGGGGGAGTGGAGTGTAGGTGAGGGGGAGAGGATGGAAATGAGCGGCAGGGGAGGCACGGGGTGGCCTTTGGCCTATTTAAAAGGGGAAGGGAGTTGGGGATAGGCAATGTCCATTTTGGACATGGAGGAGGGGGTGGAGCTGGCTTGGGATTGGTCAAGGAGGGCTGTGGAGGGGTGGTGAGGGTCATCTGGCCGACAGGGAGATAGGGAGAGAGTGGTGGAGGCTGCTACAATAAATTGGTCCCACTTGTTTGTCTCTCTCTCTCTCTTCCAAGCACATGCGACAAGGGAGAGGGGTGTACTACTGGGGTTTCGACCAGGAGTGAGGTGGGTGCTGGAGAGAGGTGCTGGTCAAGCTTTTGATGAGGATTGGAGTGGGTTTAGTAGTGGATTTGATTAGTTGGCAATTTTGATCAAATAGGGGGTTATGAAGAAAGTCCAAAAACTTGCATTGTATAAGATGAGTACATGGTACTGGGAGATAGATGAGGTTAAGGGACCTCTCTAGGAATTATTTGAGATTTTTCAGAGGATTTCAAATCCACTTAGAATCATTTATCCAAAAAGTGTAGAAGTAGTTTCCAGAAGATCATTTGAAAATTTTACATTGGACAAGGTTGGTTTTTGGTTGGAGATGGTCCAATATTTGAATACACACTTGGGGGAATTTTCTCAAGATTTATTGGAAGATAAAAGTATTTAAAACAATTATTATTCCAATTCATCCATTTAAGAAAATGGGCAAAAAGAAATAATAAAGCTCTTCAAAAATATTTATTTTTGAAGTGGAAATAGGGGTATGATATATGGATCTCAAATGAGCCAAAATTTGGGGAAGTTCTTTGGTAGAAACCAAACTTGCCTTTAGAAAAGGAGCTTTGGAGATGTTGACTATTAAAGAGATTAATTTGATTTAAAGCCATAATAATTATGGATAATATTTGATAAATCTTGATGGTCAATGTATATTATGTAGACAAGGTGTAGCAAGCATTTTCAACCGTGGGATTGGAGAATCCAAGTTGATATTGGTGAAAACTAGAGATTTAGGGATCTTGGGTAAGATTGTTTTCATGCCACCAAAACCTTGTTGGATCTTGGAGCTCAGATCTCCCCCTGGGTCATGGGATAGATGGATGGATAGACCAACATGGTATAGAGGTTTGAGCTTGATCTTGCTTGAGTTCACCAAGAATTGATTTCAAACTTTGAATAAAATAAGCCTGCAAAAGCAGATTATCAACTAGCCTTCAAAACCTTGTGGGTTTAAGAAGCACAAAGATCCACTTGGAACAAGTGAAGTAGATATTGATATACCTATATGAGTAGAACACAACCATGCAAAGAGTTGTTCCATAGAAGGTTGGATGATGGTGTGAGCTTCTGCCAAAGAAGGGATGTTGATAAGATTTGCAGGAAAAGTTATTTTCTTACATGCAAAACCATCAAGAACAAGTGGGTTGGAGGATTATCTTGTTGGAGATATGCCCTAGAGGCAATAATAAATATAGTTATTATTATATCTTTGTGTTTATGATAAATGTTTACATTCATGCTATAATAGTATTAACAAGGAAACATTAATACTTGTGTGATTTGTAAACTTAATTTGAAGTCCCTAGTAAAGCCTCTGTATAATACTAGCTTGTTGGTTAATAGATGATTGTGGTTTCCCTATCATGAACATTGAGATGTTATTAACAACAAGATCATATCGTTAGGAGAATGATATGGTGGACATACTCCTATAGATAAGCGTAGCATAAAGATCAAGTCATTTTAATAGTTCAATTGCTATATGCTTTCTGATACATAGTTATCTAATTCCTTCGACCATGAGATCATGCATATCACCTTTGCCGGATGGATGCTTTGATGACATCAAACACCACACCGTAACTGGGTGGCTATAAAGGTGTCATTGAGTGTTCAGAAAGTATTGGTTGAAACACATGGATCAAGAGTGGGATTTGTCCATCCATATGACGGATAGATATACTCTGGGCCCTCTCGGTGAAATGTCATCCAATTAGCTTGCAAGCATGTGACTGGCTCACAAGGGATCACATATCACAGGAACGAGAAAAGAGTACTTATCAGTAACGAGGTTGAACTAGGTATGCAGAGATACCGACGATCATAACCTCGGATAAGTAAACTATCGTGAGACAAAGGGAAATTGATATCGTATGTAAGTGGTTCATTCGATCGCAAAGTAATCGTAGAAATATGTGGGAGCCATATGAATTTCCAGATTCCTCTATTGGTTATTGGTCGGAGAAGTGTCTCGATCATGTCCGCATAATTCGCGAACCGTAGGGAGACACACTTAAGGATTCGACGTTGTTTGAGTAGTTATGGAATGATGAGAAAGAGTCCGAATGTTGTTCAGAGTCTCGAATGGGATTCGGGATATCACGAGGAGATCCGAAATGGTCCGGAGAATAAGATTCATATAAGGAAAGTCCCGTTTCGGAATTGGGGAATGGTTCCGGTGTTTTCATCGGGAACATTCTAGAAGGTTCCGGAATGTTCGGCACTCCGGAGGGGGAAGGGTACATGAATGTGTCATTGTAAGTTGGAATGATTGCATCATGTACTAGGTGTCTTTGCTGTCCAAAATAAAGGGTTTATTTAAATCCTAATTTGAAAAGTCAAACGGCTAGTTTGAAAGTCAAACGGCAAGTATTGGAAAGAGGAGGAGGAGTGGGAAACCGAGTTGGGGAGGGATTCCCTCCTCCAACCGCCGTCCCACCTCCAAGCCGAGTTGGGGAGGGACTCCCCTCCCCTTGGCCGTGCCTCCCACCTATAAAGGGAGGGGCAGGGCTGCCCCTCCTAGCACACAAGTACCTCTCCTCCAAAACCCTAGATTGGCGCCACCACCTCCTGCTGCTGCCGCCACCTCCCAGGGTTGCCCTAGCCGCCGACTTGGGGTGCCCCAAACCCTAGCCGCCGGCTCTAGCACCTCCTACTTGGTGTATCTAAAACCTATATCGCCGAGGAGCCCTCTCATACTCCACCATACTCGCTCCGGCTTAAGGCGAAGCCCTGCGAGATATCCCCTCTACTTCCGGTACCACGCCGTTGTGCTGCCGAAATCGCGAGGAGAGTGCTACAACCTCTGCTGCCTGCTGGAACAAGGGAGAGGAAGGTCTTCGTAGAGTACCGAACGTGTGACCGACTGCGGGAGCGCTGCCGGAACGCGGCGCCGGAAGGATCGTCTACGCGATCTTGAGATCGGAAAGATTACGACTACATCACCCACGAGAATCTGCTCTCGTTAAACAATTTGGAATCTTCGAGGGTGAGTTATTCCATCGAATCGTTGCTACAATCTAGTAGATAGATATTGGCTTGTTTGTTTGTATGCGGTAGAAATTTTTTGTTTTCCATGCTACGAAACCCTACAGTGGTATCAGAGCCGTGTCTATATGTAGATCTGTTGCACGAGTAGAACACAATGGTCATTGTGGGCATTGATGCTTTTATTGTCGATTGCTTCTTGTGTACTTTGCATCTTACGGGATGTTGGGATGAAGCGGCCCGGGCTAACCTTACATGAAATCGTTCATGAGACTTGCTCCACGCTTGACATGCAACTCGTATTGCATAAGTGGCTTTGCGGGTGCCTGTTTCTCCCAGCATAGTGGAGATCCAATTTACAACGGGTGATTAACAATACTAGTATCAATGTTGTGGTTCTTGTTCATAAGTTAGAACGACACTTATTGAAAGCCCCAAACCACGTAAAATATGCAAAGAAAGTAGAGGCGTCTAACTTTGTTTTGCAGGGGTGTGCAGTGATGTGATATGGCCATGATTGTGATTATATTTGATGTATGCAATGTTCCTTATTGTAAGTTGGCAACCGGCAGGAGCCATATGGTTGTCTTTAATTTATGTTAAGACCCGCGTGTCTATTCAATGTAGTTGTAATAGTTGAAGCCGGTGGACGACAACCATGAAGAAGCGTCATTGACCTTGATGCTATACCGGTGATGATGGAGATCATGTTCGTGCTTGAAGATGGAGATCGGAAGCACAAAGAAGAAAGGCCATATCATATCACATATTATGAATTGCATGTGATGTTAATCCTTTATGCATCTTGTATTGCTTAGTAGACGACGGTAGCATTATAAGATGATCCCTCATGCACATAAATTTCAAGTTCTAAAGTGTTCACCCTTAGTATGCACCGTTGCTAAAGCTTGTTGTTTCGAAGCACCACGTGATGATCGGGTGTGTTAGATTCCGCGAGTGAATACAACGTAAGCAAGCCAGATTTGCTTATGCGGTAGCTAAGGTTTGATCTTGACGAGCCTAGCATGTACAGACATGGTCTCAGGAACACGAATCACCGAAAGGTAAAACATGAATCATATAGTAGATATGATGAACATGTCGATTGTTCGCCATTGAAACTATATCAACTCTCGTGATGATCGGTTTTGATATGGTGGATTTGGTTCGTGTGATCACTAAAACAATGTGAGGGATGTTGTTTTGAGTGGGAGTTCACCTAGATTAAACTTTATTATTAATTTGAACTCAATTTGTCATAAACTTAGTCTAAACTATTGCAAATATGTTGTAGATCAATGGCAGCCCCTACCATCAATTTTAATGCGTTCCTAGAGAAAGAAAAGTTGAAAAACAATGGAAGCAACTTCGCGGATTGGTTCCGCAATTTGAGGATTGTCCTCACAGCTGGTAATTTGACCTATGTGCTGGATGCACCGCTGGGTGACCCACCTGCAGCTGATGCTACCGATGAAGTAAAGAATGTTTACCTTGCTCGGAAGAATCAGTACTCCATAGTTCAGTGTGCTATCTTGTATGGTTTAGAATCGGAGCTTCAGAAAAGGTTTGAGAATTCAGACCCACATGATATTGTCCGTGATCTCAAATTGATCTTTGAGACTCACGCGGCGATTGAGAGTTATGAGGCTTCTGAAAAGTTCTTTAACTGCAAGATGGAAGAGGGCAGCTCCGTCAATGAGCATGTGCTTAAGATGTCTGGGCACACAAACAAACTTCAAAGCTTGGGTATAGTGATTCCTAATGCTTTGGGGATTTACCGTGTCCTCCAATCACTACCACCAAGTTACAAGAACTTTGTGATGAACTACAACATGCAGAACATGAACAAGCAGTTGCCAGAACTGTTTGCTATGTTAAAGTCTGCAGAAGTGGAGATCAAGAAAGAGCACCAAGTGTTGTTGGTCAATAAGACCACCAAATTCAAGAAAGGCAAGTCTAAGCAGAAGGGACACTTCAAGAAGGGTGGCAAGAAAGTTGCCACACCGACGAAGAAGACCAAGGCTGGACCCAAGCCTGATACTGAGTGCTTTTACTGCAAAGGAGAAGGTCACTGGAAGCGGAATTGCCCAAAGTACTTGGCAGATTTGAAGAACGGCAACATCAAGAAGAAAGGTATATCTGATATACATGTTATTGATGTGTATCTCACTAGTATTCGTAGTAGTGCCTGGGTATTTGATACTGGTTCGGTTGCTCATATTTGTAACTCGAAACAGGAGCTGCAGAATAAACGGAAGCTAGTGAAGAACGAGGTGACGATGCGCGTGGGAAACGGATCAAAGGTTGATGTGATCGCGGTCGGCATGCTACCCCTTCATCTACCATCGGGATTAGTTTTATACTTAAATAATTGTTATTTGGTGCATGCGTTGAGCATGAACATTATATCGGGATCTTATTTATTGCGAGACGGTTACTTGTTTAAATCCGTGAATAATGGTTGTTCGATTTATATGAGTAATATGTTTTATGCACATGCACCTTTGATAGATGGTCTATTCTTGTTGAATCTCGATGGTGGAAATACACATATTAATAACATTGAAGCTAAACGTTTGAAATCAAGCGATAACTCGACCTATATGTGGCACTGTCATCTTGGTCACATTGGAGTGAAGCGTATGAAGAAACTCCATTCCGATGGACTTCTTGAATCACTTGAAAGATGAGAAGCATGTCTGATGGGAAAAATGACTAAGACTCCATGATGGAGTGAGCTACGAACTTATTGGAAATCATACATACCGATGTGTGTGGTCCAATGAGTTTAGCATCGCGTGGTGGTTATCGTTATGTTCTTACCTTCACGGATGACTTGAGTAGATATGGGTATATCTATTTCATGAAACATAAGTCCGAAACTTTCGAGAAGTTTAAGGAGTTTCAAAGTGAGGTAGAGAATCAACGTAACAAGAAGATTAAATTTCTACGTTCTGATCGTGGAGGTGAATATCTAAGTTACGAGTTTGGCGAGCATTTGAAGAAATGCGGAATACTTTCACAATTGACACCGCCGGGAACACCACAGCGTAATGGTGTGTCTGAACGTCGTAATCGAACTCTCTTAGATATGGTTCGTTCTATGATGTCACTTACAGATTTGCCGCTATCATTTTGGGGTTATGCATTAGAAACAGCCGCATTCACTTTAAATAGGGCACCGTCTAAATCCGTTAAAACGACACCGTATGAATTATGGTTTGGGAAGAAACCTAAATTGTCGTTCCTTAAAGTTTGGGGATGCGAAGCCTATGTAAAGAAGTTACAGCCGGACAAGCTTGAACCCAAAGCGGAAAAATGCGTCTTCATAGGATACCCGAAGGAAACTATTGGGTATACTTTCTATCATAGATCTGAAGGCAAAATCTTCGTTGCCAAGAATGGATCCTTTCTAGAGAAGGAATTTCTCTCGAAAGAATTGACTGAAAGGAAAGTAGAACTCGACGAGGTTGTCGAACCTTCTCTCGAAATTGCGAGTAGCACAGCGCCGGAAGAAGTTCCTGTGGTGCCTGCACCAATTAGAGAGGAAGCTAATGATGATGATCATGAAACTTCGGTCAAAGTTGCTACAGAGCCTCGCAGGTCAACGAGAACTCGTACCACTCCAGATTGGTATGATCCCGTTATGAGTGTCATGTTGGTGGACAACACCGATGACCCTGAGACATATGAGGAAGCAATGATGAGCCCAGATTCCAATAAATGGCAGGAAGCCATGAAATCCGAGATTGGATCCATGTACGAAAACCAAGTATGGACTTTGGTGGACTTACCAGATGGCCGGAAGGCTGTCGAGAACAAATGGATCTTCAAGAAGAAAACAAATGCTGATGGTAATGTAACTGTCTATAAAGCTCGACTTGTCGCAAAAGGGTTTTGACAAATTCAAGGAGTTGACTACGATGAGACTTTCTCACCAGTAGCGAAGCTAAAGTCTGTAAGGATTATGTTATCAATCGCTGCATATTACGATTATGAGATATGGCAGATGGATGTCAAAACAGCATTCCTCAATGGTGACATTGATGAAGAGTTGTATATGATGCAACCCAAAGGTTTTGTCGATCCTAAAGATGCTAACAAGGTATGCAAACTTCAACGGTCCATCTATGGATTGAAGCAAGCATCCCGAAGTTGGAATCAACGTTTTGATAAGGTAATCAAAAGTTTTGGTTTTATACAAACTTATGGAGAAGCTTGTATTTACAAGAAAGTGAGTGGGAGCTCTGTAGCATTCTTAATACTATATGTGGATGACATATTGTTGATTGGGAATGATGTAGACCTTCTTAATAGTGTCAAAGAATATTTGAATAAGAGTTTTTCAATGAAGGATCTTGGCGAAGCAGCTTACATATTAGGCATAAAGATTTATAGAGATAGATCAAAACGCCAAATATCATTGTCACAAAGTACATATTTGGACAAAGTTCTAAAGAGGTTTGGAATGGAAGATAGCAAGAGAGGGTTCTTGCCCATGTTGCCCAATACGACCTTGAGTAAAACTCAAAGTCCGACATCGGCAGAAGATAGAGAAAGGATGAGTAAGACTCCCTATGCCTCAGCCATAGGATCTCTAATGTATGCCATTCTATGTACTAGACCCGACATTGCATATGCTGTTAGTTTGACTAGAAGATATCAAAGTGATCCAGGAGTGGATCATTGGACAACGGTCAAAAACATCCTTAAGTACTTGAGAAGAACTAAGGATATGGTTCTTTCTTATGGAGGTGATGAACAGCTCGTTGTTAATGGTTACACCGACGCTAGTTGGAACACCAATCCGGATGATTCTAAATCACAATCTGGATACGTATTTATTTTGAATGGTGCAGCAGTTAGCTGGAGTAGTGCAAAGCAAAGCGTTGTGGCGAGATCTTCAACTGAATCGGAATACATGGCTGCTTCGGAGGCTTCACAAGAAGCGATATGGATGAAAGAGTTCATTACAGAGCTGGGTGTGGTTCCTAGTGCGCTGGACCCAATGTCTATCTACTGTGATAACATGGGTGCCATAGCCAATGCGCAAGAACCAAGGTCACACAAGAAGCTGAAGCACATCAAGCTACGTTTTCACGCTATTCGAGAACATATCCAAGATGGGGATATAAAGATTTGCAAAGTACACACAGATCTGAATGTGGCGGATCCGTTGACTAAACCTTTCCCGAGGGCAAAACATGACCAGCACCAAACTGCCATGGGTGTTCGGTATATTACCATGTAATCTAGATTAGATGACTCTAGTGCAAGTGGGAGACTGTTGGAGATATGCCCTAGAGGCAATAATAAATATAGTTATTATTATATCTTTGTGTTTATGATAAATGTTTACATTCATGCTATAATAGTATTAACAAGGAAACATTAATACTTGTGTGATTTGTAAACTTAATTTGAAGTCCCTAGTAAAGCCTCTGTATAATACTAGCTTGTTGGTTAATAGATGATTATGGTTTCCCTATCATGAACATTGAGAGTTATTAACAACAAGATCATATCGTTAGGAGAATGATATGGTGGACATACTCCTATAGATAAGCGTAGCATAAAGATCAAGTCATTTTAATAGTTCAATTGCTATATGCTTTCTGATACATAGTTATCTAATTCCTTCGACCATGAGATCATGCATATCACCTTTGCCGGATGGATGCTTTGATGACATCAAACACCACACTATAACTGGGTGGCTATAAAGGTGTCATTGAGTGTTCAGAAAGTATTGGTTGAAACACATGGATCAAGAGTGGGATTTGTCCATCCATATGACGGATAGATATACTCTGGGCCCTCTCGGTGAAATGTCATCCAATTAGCTTGCAAGCATGTGACTGGCTCACAAGGGATCACATATCACGGGAACGAGAAAAGAGTACTTATCAGTAACGAGGTTGAACTAGGTATGCAGAGATACCGACGATCATAACCTCGGATAAGTAAACTATCGTGAGACAAAGGGAAATTGATATCGTATGTAAGTGGTTCATTCGATCGCAAAGTAATCATAGAAATATGTGGGAGCCATATGAATTTCCAGATTCCTCTATTGGTTATTGGTCGGAGAAGTGTCTCGATCATGTCCGCATAATTCGCGAACCGTAGGGAGACACACTTAAGGATTCGACGTTGTTTGAGTAGTTATGGAATGATGAGAAAGAGTCTGAATGTTGTTCGGAGTCTCGAATGGGATTCGGGATATCACGAGGAGATCCGGAATGGTCCGGAGAATAAGATTCATATAAGGAAAGTCCCGTTTCGGAATTGGGGAATGGTTCCGGTGTTTTCATCGGGAACATTCTAGAAGGTTCCGGAATGTCCGGCACTCCGGAGGGGGAAGGGTACATGAATGTGTCATTGTAAGTTGGAATGATTGCATCATGTACTAGGTGTCTTTTCTGTCCAAAATAAAGGGTTTATTTAAATCCTAATTTGAAAAGTCAAACAGCTAGTTTGAAAGTCAAACGGCAAGTTTTGGAAAGAGGAGGAGTGGGAAACTGAGTTGGGGAGGGATTCCCTCCTCCAACCGCCGGCCCACCTCCAAGCCGAGTTGGGGAGGGACTCCCCTCCCCTTGGCTGCGCCTCCCACCTATAAAGGGAGGGGCAGGGCTGCCCCTCCTAGCACACAAGTACCTCTCCTCCAAAACCCTAGATTGGCGCCACCACCTCCTGCTGCTGCCGCCACCTCCCAGGGTTGCCCTAGCCGCCGACTTGGGGTGCCCCAAACCCTAGCCGCCGGCTCTAGAACCTCATCCTTGGTGTATCTAAAACCTAGATCGCCGAGGATCCCTCTCATACTCCACCATACTCGCTCCGGCTTAAGGCGAAGCCCTGCGAGATATCCCCTCTACTTCCGGTACCACGCCGTTGTGCTGCCGGAATCGCGAGGAGCGTGCTACAACCTCCGCTGCCTGCTGGAACAAGGGAGAGGAAGGTCTTCGTCGAGTACCGAACGTGTGACCGACTGCGGGAGCGCTGCCGGAACGCGGCGCCGGAAGGATCGTCTACGCGATCTTAAGATCGGAAAGAGTACGACTACATCACCCACGAGAATCTGCTCTCGTTAAACACTTTGGAATCTTCGAGGGTGAGTTATTCCATCGACTCGTTGCTACAATCTAGTAGATAGATCTTGGCTTGTTTGTTTGTATGCGGTAGAAATTTTTTGTTTTCCATGCTATGAAACCCTACATATCTATCCAAGGGCAAGAGTGGGCCTTAATAGTCCTTAGGATGGTTAACAAGATGGTTCAAGTGCATTACCAAAAATGCACAAGGGTTGAGAAAGGGAGACATCCAAAAAAGGTGATGTTGAAATAGTTTCCAGACTTGTCAAATTTGGCAGTTTGGAGGATTTTGACTAGAGTATGAGAGGGGATGTTTTTGATGGGTTGCAAGGTACCCAAGCATCATCAAGTGGATGATGCTGAAGTGTAGATTGAGTAGGAAGGATCCTTGCTTGATATTGGTCTTCATTGACTTGGAAGCTTCTAGAAGGGATATCTTTAGAATTGATCTGGTTAAGGGTTTTAGATGATCACCTGGTGGCTAGGGATTAGATCCATCTTGTACTCTTTCTTAGGATTTGGTGATATTGAAGTATGTTGATCCTATTGGATGAGCTCCTAGGGTAGCTCATACTACTTCTAAGCAATCAAGTCAAACAGCAGATCAAGGCAACTCATCTTACAAATAAATCTACTACTACTAGGGTTACTGATGTCTACGCACTTCTATTCTTGTAGACAGTTGTTGGGCCTCCAAGTGCAGAGGTTTGTAGAACATCAGCAAATTTTCCCTTAAGTGGATCACCCAAGGTTTATCGAACTTAGGGAGGAAGTGGTCAAAGGTATTCCCTCTCAAGCAACCCTACAATCAAGATACAAGAAGTCTCTTGTGTCCCCAACACACCCAATACACTTGTCAGGTGTATAGGTGCACAAGTTCGGCGAAGAGATAGTGAAATACAAGTGGTATGGATATAAGACAACGGTGCTAGAAAATAGCTTGAGGGCATGGAAGAGACTAAAGGCAAACTGAAATAAAGATAGCAGCAAGCAAACATGTAACAGATCTAGTTGCAAATGGTGTTTCAATGCTTAGATACAAGGCCTAGGGATCATACTTTCGCTAGTGAACACTCTCATATAAATATATTATCTTCATGATACTACTCTTAACTACTCTCTAGTTGGACACTCTAATCCATGGTAGGGCAATAACAGCACACCTCAAAGTAAGCCTTTCCCATCCAGAAAACCCCACACTGTCACCTTGAGCACTAGATGGTTCCCACAAACACCACAATTTCATAAAGACATCCAACTCCAAATATAACTCATAACAAGCATTTGTAATCTCTAGCCCAAGTGCCACCATGGTGTGCATGTTGTCACTTTCACACACATGGGGAGAGCAGAGATCTATTAAAGCACTTGAGTAGCAAGGTAGATCTATAGATTACAAGCTCATGATCTCAATAAGATCATGCATAGAGAGAGATGAACACATAGCTACCGGTAGAACCCTTAGCCTCGAGAGAGAACTACTCCCTCCTCATCATGGGAATCAGCAATGGTGATGGAGATGGTGGTGGAGATCGATGGAGATGGCTCCAGGGGCACTTCCTCGTCCCGGCAAGGTGCCGGAACAGAGACTTTTTGTCCCCCGAATCTCCCCTTCGGTGGTGGCGACGCTACGGAACTTTTCGTGGCTCGAGGCTTGATGATTTAGGGTTTATGCATCGGGAGGCTCTTATACATGAGAGGGGAGACCGAGGGGGTGCCAGAGGGGCCCACACCACCCCCTGGTGCGGCCTGGCCTGGCCCGTGCCACCAGGTGGTGTGGCCACCCTCTGGCCCTTCTCCGTCTCGTATTCTGGCTCCAAGTGTCCCCCGGTAAAATAATAACTTTGGCTTTTGTCCCATCCAATTCCGAGAATATTCATTTTCTGACTTTCCTGGAACCAAAAACAGCAGAAAACAGGCAGCTGGCATTGTGGCTCTTGTTAATAGGGTAGTCCCAAAAATCATATGAAAAGTACTCCAAAGTGTGGACAAAACACAAGAAAGTGGATAAAACCAAGCATGGAACATCAAAAATTATAGATACATTTGCAATGTATCAACATCCCCAAGCTTAACTCCTGCTCGTCCTCGAGTAGGTAAGTGATAAAAAGAAAGAATAATTTTTGAGGTGACATGAACCATCAAAGACTTGATCAAAGTATTTGTAAAACATTCAAAGCTGGAATCATAGTACTTCAATCATAACATGAAATACAAAGTTCTAGCAATAAGACAAAGAAACTATGATGCAACATGAAAAGGCATAAACAAAATATTCATGAATAACAATGCTTTGCAAGACGTTTGTTTGTTTCACATAAAGAAAACATAGCACAGTGGCATTCAGCTTGTCCCTCATAGAGTAGCAAACATAAATGCATAGGACACCTTCAAAGTTCATAAGAGTGACTAGATACAAATAGTTTAAAACAAGCAATATCAAAGCTATGCATCAATCAACAAGTCTTGGGACAATGCACATAGAACTAAGAATGGCCATTATGCTCTCAAAGTAGGTGCATAAAGATACAAGGTGGAGACTCAATGTAAAAGTGGAAGAAAGGCCTTCATAGAAGGAAGTAGAGATTCAAGTTTCATAAAGAGCTTCCAAAAATTATGGTACTTATTAGCTTTCAGCTCTCATTGCCCCTATCATAAGCATCATGAAGTGATTAAGGTTAAAGTGAACAAACTATGGTGTATGTGCTTGACGAAGTATAAGTTGGAAATCTCATGTCCCTTGAATACGAGGGCCGCTCCTCATGCTACTCAAGTTTAATCACCAGTAAGTTGTTGTCATCGTAAGTACATGTGTGTCATAGAGAACCGCCAACGGGGTACCCCTTGCCCGATGATACGGAAGAATCCCCATATCAAAATGACAAGGCAAGTAGACAACAAGCATCTCAGCAATCTTCTTATTTACCATGGGAATATGGTGCTTTTTCTCTCTTTCCTCTTTTCATAAATCTCCTTTTCTTTCTCTTTTTCTCTTTTTCTCAATATACGACTCTTTTTTATAAGAAGAATGCTTCATAGACAGCTCATTATGGTTATGCTGTAGGTTTCCACCATGTCAGCATGGATTAGACCAGCGGCCCAGGCGTTTCTCTAACACATATACATAACTCCATGGACTTACAAGCTCCCCTTTCATTTCACACCGACGACATCCATAAACAAAAGAGCATGATATCAACTAGGTACAAGTACCAAGTGCAATATTGAAAGCGTTCCCCATGACAGCATGGTTCTGCTAATTCCCAACAAATAAGTGCAAGCATATACAACATAGACGACACAATGGTTCAATTTTATTAAGGGCAATAAAATTAAAGCGTGCCATCAAGTTCGTGAGAGCTTTAATAACTAGTTTTCTCATAACAAGTTTAATTTGAAAGGTAAACAAAAGCATGAATATACTTCGAATAGCATAAGCTAGTAGGTAGATATGGTGGACTCTTTGGAGTAACTTGGTTTGGGGAGTTGGATGCATGAGTGGAACTCATACTTGGTTGCGGAGGCTAGCAAAAGACTGGGAGCGACAAACTAAGAGAGCAATAATGGCCATAATCATGCAGAGCGACAAAACATCATTGATCAAAGCATAAAGTGATACTACAAGTTGAAAACTAAAGGATCATAAAGGCTATGGTGACTTGAGATAGTCATAACATGGTGTGAGAATGCGCCAAGTCAACAAAAATAAAGCATCAAAGGAGAATACCACTATACTATGCTTTAATATGCTAAAACAACGCATGATTCATCCAAGGCACATTAGCCAATCTCAATTGTTTATAACAAGTCATCCTACATCAAAGAATACTAAGCATAAATCCAAAACAATATCAAGCATGGCATGACAAAGCATAATCCATAGTCAAAAACAAGCTCTCTTTACCACCTAAGCATGAACTTTCCTACTCTTTTCCAATCCAAACCAAACTATTTGAAAACCAATGTATGAAAGAGGGGGTCCAACCAATTTATTCAGAAAACTAAGAAAACAAAGCAAATGAAAAACCAAAACGAAAACGAAAAAGAAGACGCCCCAAGAACAAAAAACTGTGCATGAAACAATAAAAATGAAGTGTTTGGAGGAAACCTGGGATTTTTATTGATGAAGAGGGGGATGCCTTGGGCATCGCCAAGCTTTGAAGCTTGTACTTCTTGGATATTTCTTGGGGTGACACGCATGGCATCCCCAATATTGAGCTTTAGTCCATCCTTCATCTCATTACTCATTCCTTCCATACACCTAAAAATTTTCCTTCATACAAAACTTCACAGAATCTTTATTAGCAACATTAGTGCACTCAAGATAAATAAGTCTTAAGGTTTAGTTCCAACACCAATAAAACTTCCATTAAAACACTATGTACTGTAGTAACTCCCTCAAAAATCTCAATTCCCCAAAAGAACTCAAAAAGAAACAAACAAGAAGCAAATGCAAATAATGGCAAAAATCTGTCAAAACAGACCAGCAGGTAAAGACAAATTTTTTCTAAGACCTTCTGTTGCTCAAATCAAAATGTATTGAACTAACGAAAGTTAGATAACAACCTGGGGCATAAGCAAAAAAATTCACGCCTCAAAAGGACGTACAGAGATTTTACACGAATTTTTACGGTGAAGCACACAAATCTATTTTGGGACAGCAACTTTCCCAATCATTACTTCTCTCTCATTAGAGGTTACTCTTGGCACAAAAAGCAAATAAAAAGGATAAGGAGCGGTTGTTACAGAAGTAATAACTTCCAAGACTTATCTAAAACTTTTGGGTTATCTCCCAATAAGTACTTTTCTTTAAGGCCTTTAAGTTAGGCATGATAGTTTGAGAAGATGCTCACATAAGAAATATGAATTGAAGTAAAAGAGAGCATCAAGAAGCAAATTCAAAGAACATTTAAGTCTGAAAGCACAAAGCAACAAGCATAAGAAAGCAAAACAAGTGCAACTTCAAGACTTTCAACATAAAGAGGGGAAACTTAATATTGTTGAGATACATAAAACCATGTTTCCCTCTCTCATAATAACTTTCAGTAGCATCATGAATAAAATTAACAATATAACTATCACATAAAACATTCTTATCATGAGCCACATGCATAAAAGAATTAATACTCTCCACATAAACATAGTCATTCTTATTAATTGTAGTGGGAGAAAATTCAACAAAATAGCTATCATTATTATTCTCATCACCATAATCATCAAATATAGGAGGCATATTGTAATCATAATTAATTTTCTCCTCAATAGTAGGTGGACTGAAAATATCATATTCATCATTGTAATCATCATATATTGGAGGTGTAGTATCATCATAAGCAATAGAATAGCTATCTTCCAAAGCTGGGAAACTAAAAAGATCATTTTCATAAAAACTAGCTTCCCCAAGCTTAGACTTTTCCATAGCATTAGCAATAATGGTGTCCAAAGAAATCATACTAACAACATTGCTATTAGCATGCAAATAAAGTTCCATAGGTTTTTTAATTTTCTCTTCAAGCACTTCATGTCCTAACTCAAGATAGATACTATAAAGCTCTCTAATTTTTTTGTTGTTTTCCATTAAGCCTAACTAGTGAAAAAAAATAAACAAAAAGACAAAATTGCAGAATCTAAAGGAAATAGCTTCGAGCACTCACACCGGAGGATGTGAGTACCTTTTACCTTACCTCCCCGGCAACGGCGCCAGAAAATAGGCGTTTGCCGTGGGAGGTTCTTCTTCTTTAGTCCTCCGGTGTGAATACCTTTTACCTTACCTCCCCGGCAATGGTGCCGGAAAATAGGCGTTTGCCGTCGGAGGTTCTTCTTCTTTAATCCTCCGGTGTGAATACCTTTTACCTTACCTCCCCGGCAATGGCGCTAGAAAATAGCTTGATGTATACGCACTTCTATTCTAGTAGACAGTTGTTGGGCCTTCAAGTGCAGAGTTTGGAGAATAGCAGCAAATTTTCCCTTAAGTGGATCACCGAAGGTTTATCGAACTCAGGGAGGAAGTGGTCAAAGGTATTCCCTCTCAAGCAACCCTGCAATCAAGATACAAGAAGTCTCTTGTGTCCCCAACACACCCAATACACTTGTCAGGTGTATAGGTGCACAAGTTCGGCGAAGAGATAGCGAAATACAAGTCGTATGGATATAAGACAACGGTGCTAGAAAATAGCTTGAGGGCATGGAAGAGACTAAAGGCAAACTGAAATAAAGATAGCAGCAAGCAAACATGTAACAGATCTAGTTGCAAATGGTGTTTCAATGCTTAGATACAAGGCCTAGGGATCATACTTTCGCTAGTGAACACTCTCATATAAATATATTATCTTCATGATACTACTCTTAACTACTCTCAAGTTGGACACTCTAATCCATGGTAGGGCAATAACAGCACACCTCAAAGTAAGCCTTTCCCATCCAGAAAACCCCACACTGTCACCTTGAGCACTAGATGGTTCCCACAAACACCACAATTTCATAAAGACATCCAACTCCAAATATAACTCATAACAAGCATTTGTAATCTCTAGCCCAAGTGCCACCATGGTGTGCATGTTGTCACTTTCACACACATGGGGAGAGCAGAGATCTATTAAAGCACTTGAGTAGCAAGGTAGATCTATAGATTACAAGCTCATGATCTCAATAAGATCATGCATAGAGAGAGATGAACACATAGCTACCGGTAGAACCCTTAGCCTTGAGAGAGAACTACTCCCTCCTCATAATGGGAATCAGCAACGGTGATGGAGATGGTGGTGGAGATCGATGGAGATGGCTCCGGGGGCACTTCCCCATCCCGACAGGGTGTCGGAACAGAGACATTTTGTCCCCCGAATCTCCCCTTTGGTGGTGGGGGCGTTGCGGAACTTTTCGTGGCTGGAGGCTTGATGATTTAGGGTTTATGCATCGTGAGGCTCTTATAGGCAAGAGGGGAGACCGAGGCGGTGCTGGAGGGGCCCACACCACCCCCTGGCGCACGGGCTAGGCCTCCAAGTGTCCCCCGGTAAAATAATAACTTTGGCTTTTGTCCTGTCCAATTCCGAGAATATTCATTTTCTGACTTTCCTGGAACTAAAAACAGCAGAAAACAGGCAGCTGGCACTGTGGATCTTGTTAATAGGTTAGTCCAAGAAATCATATGAAAATTACTCCAAAGTGTGGACAAAACACAAGAAAGTGGATAAAACCAAGCATGGAACATCAAAAATTATAGATACATTTGCAAAGTATCAGTTACCATCAAGCTTAGCTTGAGGTAAGGAAGGGTATTTTGAATAGGTTGTAGTTTGGAGTAAGATGAGGGTCTCTTGGTATCTCTACGAAGGGTAAAATTCAAATGCTTCATAAAAAGGTTTTGTTAAATCTAGAGATAAGAATAGTAGAAGGTTCTGTCTTGAAAACATAAGGAGATTATGATATATATCTCTCCATAGTTTGATCAATAGAAGCTACTAAAATAGTTGGTTTGCAAAGGCTTCTTGGCTCAGGTTTTGAATTGCCAGAACATTTGAGAATATGCAAATTAAGCCAATATAGTTTTGGGGAAGTAGCTTTTGCCAGATGGTGTTGAGGTAAGGAGTATCATATGGGATACACTCACATGCACAAGCATAAACAAACAACAAGCAAACACTGCACCAAAGTACAAGAATTTTTTTTTGTTCCCCCTGATTTTTGCATTCTGGACAACTAATCAGGGTTGCTGAAAATGGGATGTTATAGTTTCTCTCCCTATCCATGCTTTATTTTCAGATTTCCATGGTTGAAACTCTCGCATCGATCTAATGGATGAACTCAAGCTTATTTTGTTTTACCTATTAATTTCTCACGTTAGGATTGAATTTTTCCACGTAGGATCGTTCATATATCATGCAAAAACTATATGCCTAAGGTTTTATGGTGAAATTGTTTAGTGCATCACGATGAACAAGATCGGTAACATCTTCCGTTCGAGAAAGAGCCAACGGGGTGAGGGCTCGAGCTCGGGGTCCCGAGCCTTGCGCAACTCCAAGTTGGACATCGTCTTATCAAGGAGGGAGCTGCCCACACGTTGGGCCAATCACAACTTTCTTACCACGGCAGGGTTGATGGCGGACTTCGACCTCATGTGCAATAGGTCGGGGTTGACGGTACATGGCTTCGCAAGCCACGACACCTACACCGAGCTTATCCATGAGTTCCTTGCTTCCTTCTACGACGACCACGAGGAGAAAGGTAATATGTGCACGATAAGATTCACCATGAACCGGCAACATTATGAAATAAATTTCAAACAATTGTACAATGATTTTAGCTTCCCTCATGTTGGGGAGCATACTGTTACTAACATCTATAGCGTCACAAGTGGAGAGACTTGGGAGGTTATTTATGTTAATGGTGGAAGTCAATTTTACCAAAAGAAGATGTCCACCATTCAGAACTCAACCATCCACTACTATGATTTGTTCATCGCCAACACACTACTGGCAAGAGGTGACACCGGTTCCATGGCCAATGCAGACATGGCAATGATCACCAAAGTTCTCTTCCCCGCTTCACCGCAAAGCCCCAATCCTGCAGCTCTACTCATCCAGCACTTTCTCCACCAGAGCAACAAGACCAAAGGCGATATTCACATTGGTGGATTGGTAACCCACCTTGCCCATGCATTAAATATTGTACTACCTGTTATGGAACCTGTTGACGGCTCCAAACTCATGGATATCAAGTATTTGACTGCTTGTGGCTTCCTTGGTGTCTACCATGCTAACCGGAGGCTTCGAGCATATCAATTCAGTTATCTTGGTGATGCACAGGGTGAGCAGGTTTAGTTGCCATGCCCCCAAGCCTTCTCGATTGTGGATAAGGACGCTTGGATCCTCACCAAGGATCAAGTAATGTAGATCATGGTCGAGCTCTAGCCTGATGAAGAGCAAGGTGAAGAAGGAAAGCAGGATGAGGAGGAGCAGGAGGAGGTGTAGGAGGAAGAGCAGGGACACAGCCCTGCTTGGGAGGGACAATAGCAGTAGCAGCAAGGAGGAGCCTGGGACCCGTGGCCCAACCAGTCATAGCAGGGGTACGACTACGTCCCCTATCAGTAATTCCAGCACATTGGGGAGATCGACCACACTCTTCAGGAAGTGAATAAAGATGTGAATACTTTGACTCACAACTTCAGTCACTTCATAACCCACTTCCCCGACTACTACCAGCAGTATCTGCACTAACCGCCAAATGACGGCAACAACTGAGCCTGGTAACCGCCTAAGCTTAGGGGAGGTTTGAAAACCTCCAAACTTTGCATTCATGTTTTTATTTCTCCTTCTGATTTATTTTGTTGAAATTTGCATGTTTATTTTCAGTTTTGCATTTCTAAAGAAAAAATACAAAAAATTAGTCATAACTTTATTTGCAAGTTCATTTCTTTGTTGCTCTCGGAGATTGCTTAATTTCAGGTGACTTGGCAATAGGAAAACATAGAGGGGGTTCGACTCAAATACGAGAACGAAGCAAGTAAGAAGAGGTATCACATTCCTTTCATCACTTTCTTTGCAACCATAAATTGATCCTACAATTATTTACTTGCTTGCACTAGATTCACTCCCCACTTAGCTTGTTATCCTATAAATTCTATTTCTTAGCTAGTGTCTCCTTTTTTAGCTTTGAAACAATGAGCAACGAACTTGGTTAAAAATATTTCCTACATTTTTACAACAATAAAACGCATCTGAAAGGTGACCTGAGTCCATGCTTAGCTCAAAGAATTTGATTTTAGAACTACTCCATCCCATTTGAGCTTAATATAAAAAGACTCGATATTACCTTTGATTGAAATTGTTTGATTAAATGGATGCTTCGAAGTAGTAGAAATTATGCCACTACTTTTTCTAATAATTACCGTAAGATATTGCTTTACGCGTGTCATTACAACTCTGTCGTGCTCCATGGGGAACTATTAACTCCGTTGGCCAACGAACAATCTAAATATGGGAAACCACTTGATTTTGGCTATTGAGTTATGTAAACGTCTGTAGCAGCAATGCTATGACATGTAAAAAATTTAGTCTCCTCATGGTTTCACGTTCCAAGTGAAGTTGTAGTACTCCTCTGGCACATTATTTTTCAACATCATTTATTGGCATGGTCACGAGTGCACAACACAGCCCCAATTAACATGTTAAAAATAGTGGCATGATTTCTCTATGAAAGAGCTGAAGTTTTTGAAAGACAAAAGAAAGAAAAAGGTGCTTTGAGAGCCTTGAAATTTTGACATGGGAGTAGATGAGTTGTTCTTAAATTAAATGTCTTGATGCCAACTTCAGTACTCTTAATTGATTAAGCAAACAAGAACAAAAAATGTCATCTCTCAACGAAGAGAGGCACCAAAAGAATTTGTATCACTCTCCTAGTTAAAACTTTCGACACTTGCTTTGGCATATGATTTATTTGGTTAGGAAGTGGAGTTAGTGCAATCTTGTGAATACTTGTATGATCATATTTAGGATTGCAGGAATTGTAAAAGAAAAATTGACACCAATTCAAACTTGTGAGTTCCTTTATTTTCAGTCTCGAATCTCTGCTATTCTTCCTTATTTCCTTGTCACTCGAGGGCGAGCAACAGTAGTGTTGTAGCAAATGACTGGGTAATCTAACTAGACCTTCTTTTAGGAAAAAGGAAGCAAATGAAACTGAAGTCGGAACTTTATCTGTCTTACACCAGCTAACTTTTAGCTATAACTTTTGATAGGTAGAACTATCGTATTCTTGTCCAACAAGAAAATAAACTTTAGTGGTTGATCGTGGACGTCACCCACGTGATCTCCCACTCAGATCTGGACTAGTTCTGAGCAACTTATTGGCTAAGGAAAACTAGATCTAGCCACTGCCCTAGATCAAAAAGCAAAACAAAAACAGAAAAAAAGATCCAATCTTTCCCACTAGCGGATCTCATGCGCAAGAACTAGGCAAAAAATTTAGAGCCAATGCTTTGATACCAATGTTGGGAAACGTGCAGAGCCAGGCCAAAAACAAAAACTTTCCTACTCTGGCTAGAACTCCGGTGAGCCACCCCCAAGATCCGGCCAAGGTCAAAGGCAATAGCTCGTACCTCTCGACGCGCAGGTGCGGAAGCTGAGGAAACACGTCGCGGTGGTGCCATACATTCCACTCGTCTCGTCTGGCTCCAGTGAACTACTCGATCCTAGGACCACCTCGTCGCTGGCTCCGTGCTCCTCCTCCTTCTGCCTCTAACTTCGCCGCCCAACAACGATGACGAGCAACACAGGTGTGGTGCCTCTGCTATCTCACACACATACAAGGTGGAACAACAACAAGTGAGATGCTAGTCTCGGTCTTACCGCCGCGGGACAGGAAGATGGAATTTCCAAGTCTAGCGAAATCCTAGGAAGCAGCACTGGATTGTCTTATTCGCCACCACCCACCTTCCTTTATAGAGGCGAGTAGGTGAGGGAAAACAACACTTGTCTCCCTTGGCCCTAAATCCCAACCCTGGTCAAAGTGGGTCCAACCCATTGACAGTGTCCCTGTCCGAACAAGTCCAACCTGCCGGCTTATGATAATTGGATCATCATCCGCCTAGTCCCACTATCTTAAATGTGCGATCCCGCAGGCTTACGGTACACCAGACACAAATCAATAATCATTCAGTCAGACTAGTAGCTCAGTGCCTTTTCGACTAGAGTTGATAATCGGTAGCGGACTCTAGCAAGACTTGCCGACTCCCGGTTTCCGCAAGTCCCCTCGTGATGAACAAGCAAGGGGTAATGAGCCAAAAGGGATGAGGATAGGGCATGAAGGACATGGGAGTCAAAATGCATGTCCTACTCGGAGTTTCAATAAAAGGCGTCAAGTCTACAAAGAGTTGGGTCCAAGTGAATCTTGTATTTTGGAGGGGAATTTTTTTAGCTCACAGGCTTGAAGCACATTGCGGAAGCGATTGATTCGACTACAATTAACATTCCTCTTGTTCTCGTCACGGGTTCGGGAGATTTGGTTGAAGTCACCAAGGGCATGCCACTTTATCCCACTCGGAGGCTTTTGCCCAACTAACTCTTGGAAGAAATCATATTTTCTATTTGATGTCCAGGGCCAATATACAGCAGTAAGCTCGAGTTCGTCCTCGGATTTGACGAGCCGGATGGTTGCCAACACGCAAAACTCCATGATTTCAACGTTAGAGACAGAGACAGTGGGGGTCCCGTTGGAGAAGAATTCCACCCCGGTACCCGTCGCGGGTCTCTCAGCAAATATACATACCCTATAACCACCAAGAAAACAAGCATGGTGATGGATTCAAGTTTTATTTCTTGCAAGCAAACGATGTGGAAAGTTGTGGCAGCGATTATCTCGTTGATGGTTGTGCATTTGTCCGGATTGTTTAGACCCCTCACGTTGCACCATAGGATGTTGGATTTGCTCTAGCATTTGACAGGAAAACAACTTAAAGAATTTCTGAAAAAAAACTTGGTAGCATAGTCTGGGAAGCATTACATGGTCCAACTAGCAAATTCCATCCGATGGAAACACTCACGGGTCCGAAGGCAAACACCTAGCGAAAACTTTTTTCTACAGTTAACGGTATATGCCGGTGGCCTATCTACTGTCCATTTTTAATCTGAGATTGGTACACCAGTCAAACTTTTACCAGTCATGGATGACGTCATGCTAATGTCACTAACTGAAACAGAATTGAAACCAAACTGAAACCTAATTAAAACATTGAAACATTTGTGAAACAGTTTGTGAACAGTACAAAATGTTTTATAAGTTTCAGTCAAGTTTCACGAGTTTTATTTTTGTTTCATAAAATTTCAAAAGTCTGGTCAGCAAATGGGTGACATCATGCTGACGGCATCACTAACGTGGCACTCCGGTATATACAGTTTTTTTTTTGGAAATGTGTGCTTTATTATTTAACAGTAATATTTATACCCAGCCTCTGCATAGTTAGGATGTACACATCCAATCAAGCATAGAACTAGTGACGAAAGTAAATGTACCAGCATTACGAAACATGCAATGAAAAAATAAAAAATGTCCTCGAGCTATGGCAGATCTATCCGCAGATCACACTTCCATCCATGTCAGGAGAAAATATCCCTCTCCGTGTTCTCCAATCGTGTACACCCCTCCATAAACAAGTTGCAGAACTCCATACATTGGAGAGTATTCCATGATCGAAGGATAACTGTGGCTCGATGGATAACCTGGAGGGAAGAACACACAATGTTATTAAAAATCTTGTCATTTCTATATAACCAAAGCGACCAAATAATGGCAAGCGCTCCCATCCTAAATAAAGTCATGTACTTATCATCTATCTCATACAACCAGTTACCAAATACATTGGCCACCGAACGTGGAGGAGATAAATCAGCGGCTACTTGGATGATTGACCATATAGCACGAGCAAATTTACACTGCAAGAATAAATGCTGGATTGCCTATCATGGTGACAAAAAACGCATTGTGTATCCATGCCAATTCATCTTAACAAGATTATCTATTGTAAGAATTACTCCCTTACGGAGATACTCAGCAAATAACTTCGTTTTAAGGGGCATTTTCATCTTCCAAAATTTACTATTATCATCGACTATAATATCAAGTTGGATCAAAGCTCTATACACTGAGTCAACTGAAAAATTACACTCTCTAGTAATTTCCATTTGAACTCGTCGACACCCTCCGACAGCTGTATCGTGGATAATCCTAATAAAAGATTATTCCAAAATACCAATCTAGGACCTATGAGACTTCTTCTAAAAGACACATTAGGAGGATTAGATTCCATCACTGTGGAAAGTGTGTCCCCTTTGTGCCTAACAATTGAATATAGAGATGGATATCGTTCACGAAGAGAAGTTTGCCCAAGCCACTTATCTTTCTAGAACCTAATTTGTGATCCATCCTTAATATTGAAAACACCAAAATGGAAGAAATGCTTTTTGGACGCCATTAGTCCAGTCCAAAAGTGTGAATCACCGAGTTTCCAAACCACTTAAGACACAACTTTGGATCCAACATATTTCCTCCATAGAATGGTTTGCCAGACACCATCTTCTGTAAGTAGTTCGAAACGTCATTTACCCATAAAAGCGGTGTTTTGACTTGCAGATCATGTATGCCCAGTCCACCGTATTCTTTCGGCCAGCATACCATATTCCATCTGGCCAGTCGATTTTTTTCACTATCCCCTTGCCAAAAGAATCTTGATCGGAAATAATCCACTTTATTCAAGACACCTTTTGGTAACTAGAAAAATGAGAACATATACAGTACCATGTTGGTGAGTACTGAATTTATGAGTACAAGTCTTTCGCTAAGGGATAGCAATTCACCTTCTAACTATTAAGACGTTTTTGGAGTCATTCCTCAACGAGTTTCGATTCAGCACTCATGAGACGCCGATAGTGGATCAGTATTCCCAGATAGTTGATTGGATATTGCCCTGGCCACAACCAAATAGTTCAGCATATAGGTGGACCTCGTTTTGAGCCTCACCAAAACAATACAAATCACTCTTATGGAAGTTAATTTTTAATCCAAAAAGTTGCTGAAATGCTGATAATATTAATTTCAGATTCTTAGCTTTCTCTAGATCATGTTCCATAAATAGGATTTTATCGTCAGCATATTGAAGAATGGAGATATCACTATCAAAAACATGGGGAACTAATCCTTCAATTTGGCCATCAGACTTGGCTCTCTCAATAAGGATAGCCAACTATCAACCACTATGTTAAATAGTATAGGCGATAATGGATCCCCTTGTCTCAGCCCTTTTTTGGTTTAGAAGTATTTGTCAGTGTCGTCGTTGACACTTCCGGCAAAGCTACCACCAGACACAAAATACTGTATGAGTGTGCACCACTCCTTTGAAAAACCTTTCATACGGAGTGTTTGCTGCAGAAAAGACCAATTAACTTTATCATAAGCCTTCTCAAAGTCAATCTTGAATAGTACACCATTTAATTATTCTGAGTGTAGTTCATGGATTGTTTCATGCAAGATTACTACACCATCTAGGATGTTTCTTCCTTGCATGAAAGCAGTTTGAGATGGGCATACAACATGGTCAGCTACTGAATTTAGTCTAATCATGGCAACTTTTGTGAAGACTTTAAAACTAACGTTAAGAAGGCAGATTGGATGATACTGTTGTATACGTCCTGCATTATTAACTTTATGAAGTAAAATTATATTGCCAAAATTCAGTCTAAAAAGGTCTAGCTGACCAACTTGCAAAAACCCAAACAAATGCATCAGGTCCTCTTTGATAACTTCCTAGAACTTTTGATAAAATTTCGCTGGAAAGCCATCAGGCCCTGGCACTTTATTATGTTCTATTTAGAAAACAGATTTCTTGACCTCCTCCTCCATATAAGGAGCGGTTAGAAAGTTGTTTTTCTCAACAGAAAGATGAGGAATATTCGTTGTTTGGGATCATCCAACGAGAAAGAGTTTTCCGGTGATGCCCCAAACAAGGATTTGTTGTAACTTGTAATATAGGATTTTAGTTGCACCTGACCCACAATCTTACCTTCATTCTGAATTAAAGAGTGAAAGTTTTCTTCTTATGCTTGCCATTGGCAATAGCATGGAAGTATTTTTTATTCGCGTCTCCTTCAAGAATGAATTTAGCTTTACAGCTTTGGTACCATTTTAGTTCCTCCTTGCGAAGTAGTCTGACAATTTCCGCATTCGACTAGCTTTTAAGCTCAATCTCTTGTGTAGTTAAAAGCCTGACTTCCGCAGAAGCCTCTAAATCGTTAATAATAAATGAACATTGTATTATCTCTTTCTTAAGGATTCCAGCAGTATGTATGGTCTAACCACGAAGGAATTTGCGTAAGGCATGCATTTTGTTGTTCCATCGTTGTATAAGCGTTTGACCACTACTAGGTTTCTCCCAAATAGCCTTCACAATGTCATGGAAACCATCACGATCCATCTATCCAAGTTCAAATTTGAAACTATGCTTGGATTTTTGTGGTGGCATTCCAACGGATAAAAGTAATAGAGCATGATCTGACAAAGCCTCAATACGCTCTAGAATGTGAACAGTTACCATAGGGAATTTCTTTTACTATTCGGTTATCCATAAGCACTCTATTCAATTTTTCGTATGTAGGCTCCTGAAGACTATTAGCCCAGGTGAACTATCTTCCTAACATAGTAACGTCTCTTAAGTCCAAGCTGTCTATGACAATATTAAACATGCAAGGTCTCAATGTTCGTCGAAACGGCCCCGAGTTTTTTTAGCCAGATTAACCAACTCACGCAAAATGTTCGATTTATAAACATCCTGGGCAGCTCCGTAGACAGCAACTAAAGACCATATAAAATCATCAGCCTTGCTACGGATATGGAGTTTATTAAAAAATCTCAAGTCGAACTAGCTACGACTTCCATAATCTCATCTCTGACGCCTAACAGGATCCCCTGGATATACAAAGCAGAGGACGTGAACCCACGTAAATTCCACTCCACCAGAAAGGCAACCGAGTTGATTATGTGCGAAATCACGTCTACCAGTCTGAGAAATACCCATAAAATCCAACTCATGATCTCTCACACAGTCGGCAAAGAAGAAATGTTTGTATAAAATTCGCGTTCAAACACCTAGGGCAAGTTTCACCTAGCGTGTGGGACAGTGGGGGTGAGAGAGAGGGAGCGACACGGGTAGAGACGCTCCTATGCGGGACTATGCAAATATGTCACATCATCCTCACCACTTTGACTAGTAAAATCAGGAACAGATGACAGAAAAAAGGAATTGAAAAGGAGAAGTACACTCCGCTCAGAAGCTCTCCTTCTTACCTCTGCTCCCTCCGCCCCCTCCACTCACGAGGCCACTGTCTCCCGTCCAGCTCTCGCATCCAGCGTTGGCCACCTCTGCTTCCTCACCTCGAACTTGTCTAGTACCGATTCAACATTGCCCTCGACCTCACGCACCCGTACACGGCCACACTTTACCGGTGGTGAGGAAGATAAGGAGGAGGTGAGCATGTGGGAGGGTCGGGGTGAGAGAGAGTGGAGACCCAGGTAGAGAAACTCCTATGCGAGACTACGCGAAGATGTCACATCATCCTCACAGCTTTGACTGGAAAAATCAGGGACGAATGGCGGAAAAAAAAGAAATTGAAAAGGAGAAGGCTCATGAGGCATGCGATGACGCGGTACAGAGCGATTGACTAGAACCCGGAATCTACAGTAACCGAACAGAAGAATCTTTGAACAGAAAGCGTGGAGAGCTAACATGGCGGGAAATGGCCACGCCTTGCGAGAAACAGTCGTGCCTTGCGAGAAACGGTCGCGTTTCATGTCACTTCAACAATTAACATGTATGTATTCCTGAAACAAAGCAGAATGACCTGATTTTGGCCCCTCTTAGCCTCTACAACTGAAGTTTTTTGGATATATTAGCATATCTCGAGAATACATAAGATGCTTGTGTAAATTGATACATGTTCTATGTTGTTCTACAATTTCTACACGTGTTAACAAAAAATTCAGTGCTCTTGACTTTGAGCATGCTCTATGATTAATGAATAAGCGGGTTCCATCGACTAAGTGGGTCCAAAACAAATGTCATAACTTCTATTTTTCATTTTGATATACAGAAATTATCAAACTTGATTACAAATTAGATCTTTCTTTTATTTCAAGATTCGTGGCAATTCCATCCATATCTTCTCTTTTAAATTTTATTGAACCAGTGAATAATTTGGAATATATCAAGTATAACTCCTGCATAGAATTAGTATATATGTAATCTGGTTGTCCATATTGACTAAACTAATCATTTCATAATTCAGCCACTTATAAGTGTTGAATACAAAGTTGTGTCTTCCCTTAGACCTCTGCAATCCAAATAGATGCATGCATCGATTTTGAGGCAGTTAGCTTGCTTTGACATCATTACTTTTTTACCTTCATCATGTAACATGCTAGTTTCTTGTGGTACCGAACTTGTTCTATTTTTAGATGTATTTTTGTTTGAAGTTTTCTCGGTGTACCTTTTTGTTTACTTGAAGAAACACTGGTACCCCTATGTTTCTTATGAAATACGGATCCGCTTCTTGCGTCTAAGGTCAGATCTCTCAGTTTCAAATATGTCTAACACATAAACAACACATTTGTATACTGATTAAAATACTCAACCCTGACATGCTCATATATTTAATTTATGGTAACACAAATAAAACAAAATTTGTTACCAGGAGTGAGTACAACGCACCTACAACACTCTTCCAAATAGACTATAGGCGGCGCGGCAAAGCACGCATGTCCACCTAGTAAATCATAAGCATGACGTGCGCATACTGATATTTGATAATGCAATCATGCAGTACTAGACAGATCATAGCACCATCTACACAAATCACTAGTACTATGCACATAGAAATAAGTAGGAGAGGGATAAATGTATTATACCCTCCGGTAGGCTAGTTGGCCCTAGAAGCAGTAGTGGCGGCAGTAGCGGCAACCCTCTTGTTATCAGCGGCATGTTCGGTAGCAGACCTCTCCGCGTCGGTGCCCATGGTGATGACGAAGGAGTGGAAGTAGTGGATGTAGTCGATTGAGAGTGAGAAGTCGCGTAGAAGACACTCCCTAAAAACCTAATTGCCCCTCTCCTGTACAGGATCTTGAGAGGCGGGGTTTCGGAGGCCTGCTCTCTGGTCAGCCGTGTACGCGGTGGATCGGATGGGATCACCCGTGGCAGCAACAGTGGAAGGAACAACAGGGCAACTCGCTTCGTGGAGGTAGTGGTTATGTTCTGTGTCTCGGAGACGAGCGATCTCTCAAGTATATATGTACAGGAGGATACAAGAGGTTCAACGGAAAGAAACGCCTATAATGAATGATTGAAAACATACGTACTTAAGAGCACTTCAGAAAAAACGTTTCAACTTGTATTCATTCTCATTAACATTTTAGTTAAAACTGTTCGTATCCCATTTCCACGCGACAAAAAGAACACATCGGCTCGGCGAGATTCCCGCAACCCGTGACGCGCGCATCATGAAGAGGCAGGCGGCAGAGGGAGAGAGCGCGTGTGGAGCACCTCCTCTTCCTTCACACCACCACATACTTGTGGGAGAAGATCTCACCTTATAAGGTGGTGTAATTCTTGGTCAACTAGCCATGTGGGACAAAACTTCCACCACTTCCCTTGTCATGAACGGGCCCTTAGGGATTTTCCTAAAATTGTTATCTGGTCTTAAAGCCCACCCTATATTTCAACAATCCCCACCAGATCCCAAAGTACTATGGTGTTGTCCTCTATTCCCAATACTATTTTGATATACCAGTATTTTTAGTGGAGACATGTCAAGGTTGAACATCCACCTAGAACAAATGGCTACACACCTTTACAATTGAACAATGGACTATGCCTTGAATTTTCAGTTTTGCGTAAAGGAGTTTCACCAAATGTCATACCAGTACAAGGCTGTTGAAGGATGACCCCTCAGGTGGAGCATATAAGTGACATTCCTAGCCTTTTCATGAACTAGTAGAGATAACCCCAATATCATAGACTGTGACCAGCAATCGGGCTCATATAGGTGTGTTCCTCCAAAGATCGCTCTGTAGGATAGCATCTTGCTTATAAAAGCCTTGGAACACACTAAGACAAAAGTCAACCTGCCATACAGTTTTCGAGAGTATTGCATCTCCAACAGAGTGGGTTTAGTAAACTACTCTCCTCTGTTAACCACTGCCTTGTTTTCCTAGGTCCTACTTCACGAGATCTCCGATCACATAGGTTGGGTTACTACCATGGCAACTCATGTGGCCCTCATACATGCATTTTGTATCACAACACGTGATAGCCCTTTAGTAAAGGGATCTGCTAGATTCTTAGCCGACTGGATATAATCCAACGCTATCACTCGAGAGTTTCTTAAATGGGTGACAATTTTTAATCTCACTCTTATGTGTTTGTTGGACTACATGTTGTCCTTTGAACTCTTTACCTTGAAAATTACAGTTTGATTGTCATAGTTCATAAGGATAGTTGATACTGGCTTTTCAACCACTAGCAAGTCCATAAAAAGATCTCGAAGCCATCCTGCTTCGACACCAGATGTGTCTAATGTTGTTAATTCTTCTTCCATTGTTGATCTTGTTAGGATCATTTACTTGCAAGAGTTCTAGGAAAGAACACCACCTCCAAGGCTAAACACATATCATGTTGTGGCTTTCATCTCATCAGCATCAAAGATCCAATTTGCATCACAATACCCTTCAAGTACTGACAGTTGTCTGGTATAGTGAAGTCCATAGTTTATAGTACCTTTCAGATAATGCATAACTCTATCAACAACCGCCAATGCTCATCACCCAGACTGGAAACAAACCGACTCAGTATGCACATGGGACACATGATATCAGGTCTTTTAGCGCTATCTAGGTACATGAGTGTAACAATGACTTGAGAGTATCTCATCCGGTCCTTAGATGTGCTGTCAAATTTTCGAATCCTCACACTAGGGTCATATGGTGTTGGAGAAATTTTGTAGTCCAAATATCCAAAACGACTCAAAACTTTTTCAACATAATGGGATTGCAGAAGCGTAATCCCACCCTCATTATCTCTCAATATCTTGATGTTCAAGATAACATCATCCACACCAAGGTCCTTCATCTCAATATTCTGAGATAGAAACAACTTAACCTCCTCGATGACCTTGAGGTTGGTCCCAAGTATCAGTATGTCATTAACATACAAGCAAATTATAACTCCTTTGCCCCCACCATGGCGTTAGTATACACATTTGTCGGCTTCATTAGAAACAAAACCAGTAGATGTTAAAGTTGTATTTAACTTCTCATGCCACTTCTTAGATGCTTGTGTTGGGTTCGTAGCATAGAAAACAAAAAAATTCCTACGATGGGAACTATACGCCAAGATCTATCTACTAGATATAAGCAACGGGTGGATATACATCCATAGAGAACTTACCCTCGAAGACAAAAAAGCTTTGTTAACGAGATTGAACTCGTGGATGATGTAGTCGTACACTTGGCGATCTCAAGATCGTGATGAAGTCTAGCAGGTCCGGCTCCAGCACGTCCATTAGATCCAGCTCCAGCAAGTCCAGCACCGCAAAGCAGCGGTGAATCTGTGATCGCACACATGTCCGGTACCCCGACAACCCCCGTCCCTCGCTCCAGCAAAGCAGCGGAAGCAGCAACTTCTTTCCATATAAAGCCACCAGGAACATGTATCTCGCTAATCCGAGACCATGGGGAATAACTAAAGGGGGAGAGAGATCCTTCACGAGGAGGTGTGTGTTATGAGGAGGAGAGGGGGGGACTTTTATAGGGAAGAGGGGGCACCCAAGGGCCATGGCATGGCAGCCATGGTGGTGCCCCCACCTCTTCCACATTCATGTGGGTGGAGCTCCCACTCCCATAAAAAGCCTCCACTCAAAATTCCACTCACACATGCATTAAATTTCCACCAAATTTAATGCAAGCTCTCATTAAATAAAACTATTTTATTTATTTTATTCACAATTTTGTTAATTACATTAATTAACAAACATTCACATAAAACCCCTGCAACATTTCAATATCACATGCAGAACCAATTTCAGCAATTTCACCCGAAACAGTTTCGGTGTCTATTGAAATAATTCTGGCGCTTTCTTAAATCTTTATCTGAAACATATTTGCTCCAAATGGTGTCGGTATCCCTTAAGTGTGTCACTCTACGGTTTGTGAATAATGCAGACATGATCGAGACCCCTCTCCGATCAATAATCAGCAGCGGGACCTGGAGATCCATACTGACTCCCACATATTCAACGATGACTCTTGTGATCGTGTGAACCTTTAACGTCATAACTAAATCCCTTTGTCTCGTGATATATTAAATGTCCGAGATTCGGTCATCGGTATCCAAATACCTAGTTTGATCTCGTTACCGACATGCACTCTTTTCTCGTTCCCGTGATATAACATTCTAGTGATCACATCACTTGCTTGCAAGCTATTTCAATGTGATATCACCGAGAGGGTCTAGAGTATATCTATCCGTCATCGGGATGGACAAATCCCACTTTTGATCCATGAGCCTCAACATAACACCTTCGTAGCACTGAACCCACCTTTATAGTCACCCTATTATGGTGTGACGTTTGATGTTATCAAGATACTCTTCCAGTGATAGTGATTAACATGATCTCATGGTCTAAGGACTAAGATTACTTCGAATGATATTATAGCAATATAAACATAATGACTTTGATGGTAATGCTATACTTCAGATGAATGTTCATCACATTATTCCACCAGTGTTGTGACCTTGTTATTAACAACATCCAATGTCCATGATCAGGAAACCTTGATCATCTTGTTAATCAACGAGCTAGTTTATATGAGAGGCATTACTAGGAACTTTGTATTTTGTTTATTAAACACACATGTATTAATGTTTCCAATTAATACAATTATAGCATGCAAAATAAACATTTATCATAAACATGGAATAAGATAATAACCACTTTATTATTGCCTCTCGGGCATATTCCCTTCAGTCTCCCACTTGCACTAGAGTCAATAATCTAGTTTGAAAAACTTTGCGTATTGAACACCTATGGCTTTCTGGTGTTGTATATACGCGATTGCTAGTGGTTAACATAATCTCCGGATCTGACAGTTTCAGGTCCGTGTGTATTTGCATGTCTTGTGTCTCTACGCATCACTCATTCTCAAATGAGATGGCATTATATAAATTTGGTCCTTTGGTGAGACATTTAGTTCGTTCAGGTTAAAATATGTTGATATTATTGTCATACACTATACCTTCATAGTATTAGCCCACTTTGAACCACACCTAGTTTGATAACAAACTACTTAACACAAATGCCCTCCTTTGCTGGTACTATAGCAGTCATATACTTAGCCTTTTGTTGTAGTATCCGTCACAATGTCTCAACTTTGGAACTCATCCAAATCCATCATGGAACATCCTTTCCATGAAATTGTGCCACCCATAGTCTAAATTGAGATAAATTTAATTTATATCTTGTGACAAAACTAGTATCAATGTAACACTTTACAATGAACTACCTTTAACTATTTGTCACTTATAAATGATATATTCTTAGTTCTTCCAAAGCTCATAAGAATATCTTTACTATCATCCAATGATCATCTTATGAATCATTTTGGTATGTGCTCATAACATTTAGAGCATAGGACATATCTGGATATATACATATCAAGGTATAATTGATCAAAATATTCATGTGATTTTACTCACCAAGTGTTGAAGCACTTGAATCTTGATACAATCATTTCCATGCAACAAGAACCTTTCTTGTTGTTTCCATATTGAACCCTTTCAATATCTCATATATGTACATCTGGCATAACCATATTAGCGCCTCAATCTATCCATATAGACATTGATGCCAAATATTCCGGTTTTGCCCAAGTCTTTCATCGAAATCCTATTTTAATGAAATTCTTAACTTGTGCAAATAAAATATACATCATTTCCAATCAACAATATGTAATCTGCATAATGTATTGGAAATTTGTCTTAGCGCTCCCACTTAATTTCTTGCAAATGCAAGCATCTTCAACGTCTCCGATGAAATTAAACTCCTTTAACATTTTCATCATGGTGAAGATTCCAACTCCTCTATGCTCACTTCAACTATTGAAGTTTGCATGCCCTTTTAGCACCCTTTGAATTAACAAAACCCTTCAGACAGTGTCATGTACACGTCCTAGGTAACCATTCTATTAGAAGAACCTTGTTTTGTTTATTCAACTACCATATACCAAAGTATATGTAGTGGTTGCTATATTAATCCGTCAAGACTAAATATTGCTATGAAAGATCAAATCTTGTCATAGTCAACTCCTTGAACATTGTCGTAAACTTCTTTCCAACATGTCGACTATTTCATAGATGTTAAACATCCATGTCTATTTCTTTATAGATCCAAACACGACCGACGGGCTTCACGCCTTTCCAGAGGGTCTTCCAAGTTCAGAAACTTGATTTCTCGTGTATGGATACTATCATAGATTATATGACTTCTTTTCATTTTATGGAGTCAGGGCCCATCATCGCTTCTTTGCATGCAGTCAGTTCATCATTGTCAAAACAATAACGACTTCTGTTTCAGATCTTACTATTTGATTCTTACCGACCCACATGGTTCAATAGGAACTCTAATCTCCAAGATCACACCCTTTGTAATCACGGGAGCCATGAGCATTATGGCTGCCACTAGGACACTTTCCGGCGCTGCGCTACTTAGCACATATAGCTAAGGTTCAACAACCTTATCAAAGTTCTATTGTCCTCCCACTTAACTTTTCACAAAAAATTCCTTCTCAACAAACTTGACATTCCAATCGACAAAATCTTTTATCCTCGGTGTTATGGAGGAATTCCCTACAAATTCTTTGGGATAACCTACAAAGATGTGCTTATCCGACTTTGGTTATAAACATTTTACTTATGCATAGCATACCCAAATTTAAGAAAAGACAATTCGGGTTTTATCCCAAACCATAACTCATATGGTGTCATTTCAGCGGATCACGATGGTGCTCTTTTCAGTGTAAAAGCGGTAGTCTCTAAATCTTTAATCCTTAAAACATAATGGCAGTTTTATAAATAACACCTTTGATCTTACCATGTCAAACAAGGTTTGATTTGATCTCTCGAACATACCATACTCCTGTGGTGTATCGAGAAATGCAAATTCATGGAATAATTCCTGAAACCTTAGGTGTTTTGCTAAACCTGTAACTCAAATATCTTCCTTTATGATCAAATCATAAACTATTTTATTTTCTTGTTCCAATGATTTTTCACTTCATCTTGAAAGTGTTTGAACAATTTTCAAATGTTTCGTACTTCTTCCTTATTAAGTAAATATATAGATATATTCACTCAAGTTTCTGGAGAAAGCATATGAAGCAAAAAGATCCATCGCATATGGCTACACATAATGGACTATATACATCAACATGCATAATATCCAATAAGTTAGTCATCCGTTCCTCTTTGGCCTATGGACGGAGTTTCAATTATCTCGAGGAAAGTTTCACAAGCATCAATTGATCAAAATCAAAAGACTCCAAAAATCCATCAACATGGAGTTCTTCATGTTTACTTTCCAATATAATTCAAATAGCAATGTCACTTCATAAGTGATCTTCCAATCATTTGTCTTACGATATTTTAGCAATAATGTTTATGGATGTGATTTCTCCAACTAGACTTGTAAAAGTTCATCCATCCTTTATGGAATACGGTAATTATTTAAACAACCGTTGTTCTCGTAATACGGAACAAAATAACAATGAAAACAAATCTTCAAGGCTAGGTTTGGCGACAACAAAAATGCAATAACACTTTATTTTTTTTCGATGAACATCATCACTTATTCTCTTGACAGTTACTTAGGCTGTTGAAGTTCATGAATTGTGTTGTTCTGTATGACACTTCACACCAACCAATTCGGTATCCAATACCAGTATCCAATACCTCAGAACCACATTGTTTAACAAGCAAGGAATACAACCATAACATGTATATCTTGTATATACCTAAGTTGGACATCTCCAACCTTTTCTTTTCTACCAAATATTTTATAGATTCTCTTTCAACAATTCCTTTTATTTTAAAAGAATCTATCAACATCAATAGTGGTGTCATTCACATGACACATAGTACAAAGTGTATATAGTCAAATACTAATACCTTTGGACTTGCACTTTGAAGTGGATCACCATCATCAAATGTTTGGTGTTCTTTCAAAAATCCATTCTTTAGTAATCTATTAGCGTAGTAAACATTTTACTTACATCTTCTATTCATCCTTATCATGACAACTTTCATGATCAAACTACTATAGCCTATAAGGAAGAATCGCGAGTATAATGTTAGTTCCCAAAACATTTTTGGGAGATCTGGATGCCTAGCATCTCCATCCTTCACAAATTCTCATACAATATGAGAACATGTTGATACGTCCATTTTGCATCACTATTCTATGTCTTAATTCACTATTATTCATTGATATATTTCGTATTGAGAGGTGATACTTATGTTATTTCATCTATTTTTGCATGGTTGATAACTTTTGGAGCATGGACCGCTGTAGTCAGGATTCTGATGGAAAAGGTGTTGTTTGGAGGCAGAATTCGTGAAGATCAGAAAATCCGGGAAAATATACGGAAAATTCTATTTTTCCAGAAGACTTAGGATGCCAGAAGATGGAGTGGGGGTGGTCCACAGGGGGCCCACACCACCCCATGGCGCGGGAAGGCCTAGGCCGCGCCAGGGAGTGGTGTGGCCGCCTTGGCCCACTCCAGCCTCTCCCCTCTAGCGTATATCATCCCCACGAAACCCTAAGACTCGAGGAGCGACCACAGAAAGATTCCGCCGCTTTTGCGGGGCGGAAAACACCGAGAGGAAAGATCTCCCCGACAGACAGATTTCTGCCGAGGGAATTCCTTCCCGGAGAGGGGGGATCGTCACCATCAACACCACCATCAAGCTGGACTTCATCGGGATCATCATCATCTTCACCACCATCATCATCACCATCAGCACCCTCATCGCCATCTCCATATTGCTGCAACAATTGAGTTGAATCTTGCATAGTTCATAGGGGATACTTTCCCGGTGTTGATTACTCTTTATAGTTGATGCTATTGAGTGAACCATTGAATTACAGTTTATGTTCAGATTGTTATACATCATTTTTCCATCTTTGATCATGATCCATATGATGTCTTGTGAGTAGTTCGTTTTGTTCTTGGGGACATGGGAGAAGTCTTGTTGTTAGTAGTGGAGTTATGTTGAGAAAGATTCAATAGATTGTTATTTAAGTAGTGGTATACTTATTCTAGTGGTGTCATGTGAACGTCGACTACATGACACTTCACCTATATGGGCCTAGGGGAATGCATTGTGTATTTGGCTACTAATCGTAGGGTTGCCAGAGTGACAGAATCCCGAACCCCGTTAGGAAACCATTGCACAAGGGACGTAAGGGTCTTAGAGTTTAAAGTTGTGGTTAGGTTTTACCTTAATTACTTTCTTGTACTTACGGATGTTTGCAAGGGGTATAATCACAAGTATGTATTAGTCTTGGATGGGGCGGTACATTAGCACAGGTGCACCCACACAACAGTTAGCAAGCTAAAGAAGATTAATCGACTATATGAAGCGAAAGCACTTAACAGTCTTCCCATGTGTCCTCGAGAACGTTTGGTCATCTATAGAAATACAACCGGCTTGTCCTTTGCTGCATAAAGGATTGGGCCACTTGCTGCATTTATTCCTATTGTCTTTTATTTACTCTTACTTTGTTTACTTGCTTTATTGAAAACCCCTAAAAATCCGTTTGCTAAGTATTTGCAGAGAATTCCTGATCCATACCACTAGCCAACACCTTCTGCTCCTCGTTGGGTTCGACACTCTTACTTATCAAAAATACTGCGATACACCCCCTATACTTGTGGGTCATCAAGACTATTTTCTGGCGCCATTGCCGGGGAGTGAAGCTATTGGAGAGTGGAACTGCTAAAGGAAACTTCTACTATGAGTATTGTTTACTTCTGTTAGTTGCTTTATTTTCGTTATGGATAATTCGCTGAGTTTCTTATTTGGTAATGCTACTACCACTGCTAAGGTAGTAGATAAGCCACCACCTGCTGAGAATGATGTTTTCAAAATACCTACAAGAATTATTGATCGTGTTATGGATAACTACTATGTTGGGGATGGAACTGTCCATCCCGGTGATCATTTACTCTTTATACACGAATTATGCGGGTTGTTCAAGTGTGCGGGTATTACTACAGATCAAGTTAAGAAGAAGCTATTCTCATTATCACTGAAAGGAAGATCTGAGGACTGGTATAAGCTGCTGAAGAATGGTCAAGCTTTGGAATGGGAGGAAATAGTGCCTCTCTTTTATTCAAAGTTTTATCCTCCTAGTGAGATTCATAAAGATCAGAATCAAATATACAACTTTTGGCCTCTTGATGGAGAGAGTACAGCTCAAGCTAGGGGGAGATTGAAGTTACTAATGCTCAAATGTCCCATTCATGAGCTCCCCAACAATATTATTATCAACAACTTTTATGCATGGCTCCCTCTACATGACAAAGATTTATTGGATGCTTCTTGTGCTGGATCATTCACTCGTATGGAAGAAGAAGTTAAATGGGACCTTCTGGATCGTATTCAAGACAATGCTGAAGCTTGGGAGAATGACAAAGGTAGAAAGGAAGGTACAAATTATGATTATGAATGCATTGAATCTTTTATGGGAACTGATGACTTTCAAAATATTAAAAATGCTTATGGTCTAGACTCTCAAGCTATTGCTTCTTATTTTAAGGCTTTTGCTTCTTATATTGAAGTGCCTAAAAAGAAGTAGAATAAGTATCATGAACCTTAGAAAGATATTGCTAAGAGTGTTCCTGCAAGAAATACTGAAGTGTATACTGCTAATCATGTTTTACCTAAACCTTATATTAAGAAAATGCCTTTTCCGGTTAAGGTAAAGGAACATTCTATGATGGCTAGTATGGTAGATGAAAGTATGAATAAAGCTGTTGAACCTGATAAACAAATGGTTGATGAACCTATGATAGCAAATGTGAAAGACTTTGTCACTAAGTATGAAAAAGAGGGATACCCTATCCTTTGTAATGATACCTCTAATATTGTTTCACAAAGTAGTGTTATGAGAGCTAGTATCCCTGTGTTTTCTGTTAGAATAAGTGATCATTGATATGATAGTCCTTGTGATAGCTATATTGTTAAGTTTATGCATGATACTGAAAGTTACTATGAGAGAGGGAAAAGTTTTCTTATGCATCTCAATAATATCAAGTTTCCCCGTTTTATGCTGAAAGTTTTTATATTGCGCTTCTTTTGCCTTCTTATGCAAGTTGCCTTTGGTTTCAATAACTTGTTTGTTTACAAAATTCCCTTGCATAGGAAGTGGGTTAGACTTTAATGTGTGTGTTTTTGCTTCTTAATTCTCTCTTTCGCTTCAATTCATATTCCTATGAGAGCTTCTTCAAAATTATCATGCCCATCTTAATGGCTATAAAGAAAGAGCTTTATGGGAGACAACCCAATTTGTTTTTGCTTTCAGTTTGTTTTTGTTTCTTTGAGTCTTGGAAGTTATTACTTTGGTAATAACCACTCCTTACCCGTTTTGTTTGGTTTTTGTGTCAAGATCAACCTCTAATGAGAGAGAAGTAAGATTTGGGGAAGTTGCTGTCCCGAAACAGATTTTTGTGCTTCACCGTAAAAGTCCGTGAGAGACCTCTGTATGTCGGATTGAGCTGTAATTGTTTGTGCTTTTGCCCCGTGTTGTTATTTAACTTTTGTTAGTTTGGCACTTTTTGATTTGAGCAACAGAAGATTTTCTAAAAAATTGATCTTTACCTGCTGGTCTGTTTTTGACAGATTTTGCCACTCTTGCATTTGCTTCTTTATTCGATTTCCTTTTTGAATTCTTTTTGGGTTTTCAGAACAGTAGCTTATGTTTTGATGGTTTTTCAGTTGAAGTTGGACTCAAAAGGTTTTATCACTTCACTTATACTAATGTTGCTAATGAGAATTGTGTGAAGTTTTGTGTGAAAGAAATTTCCAGGAAGTGGAGATAATGGTGTAATAAGGAAGAGAAAGGTTTTATAACTCAAGTAATAAGTATATGAAGATGAAGATATCAATGATATTCAAGAGATGACCCCGAAAGAATCTACTAGATACCAAATTCAAAGACCTGCAGAGTCCATGTTCAAATAGGTAACAGTTCTGGTAAGAAAAGTTCCGCGAAAATACAATCCAACTATATTTTTGCAGTTTTCAGTCAATAAGGAAAGTTTCGAAGTGAAAAGGGGACGGAACCGGAGCCGGGGTGGCCCACACCACCCCATGGCGCGGGCCCACCCCTGGCCGTGCCACCAGGTGGTGAGGCCACCCAGGACTCCGCCTCCGACTCGTTTTCTCCCAGTACCTTCCTTTTGACATGAAACTTCGTAATATATAACCCCCCGGATCGCCCGAGGTTCGTATATCGTGTTTCATCGTGTTTTTGTTTCGATCTGTTTCTGTCAAGACATACTCTTTGAAAGCTTAGAAGCACAATGGTGTCCGCCAAGGATAAAGGGAAGGAGCCCATGGAGGAAGACCTCCAAGACCCCAGGAAGGAGAAGGAGATCAAGAGTGAAGGTGAAGAGGAGCAAGGCCAACACCCGCACACCGGCACTACCATTGCAAGCATTGGAGTGGTGGAAAATCCAGTCATTGGATGGAAGCCTCCTGATCACCGTTCAGATCCCTGGTCACTTCCTCCACGCACCAAGAATCCTTTCCATACCATTATCCATGAGCATCAATACCAGAATATGCCCAAGGGGAAATTACCCTCCAATTGGGATTTGCCTTGTTCTAGCCATGTAGGAAAAGAAGACTTCAAGGAGGAAGAGTGGGGAAAGAATAGCAAGAGCTGGAATTCTCAACACGACATGATCATGAGCCGCATTGAGCAAAACTCACAGCTGATTCATAATCTCACCTTCGAGATTGAGTACTTGGGGAAACTGATCAAGGAGCTCATCAAGAAAATATCACCACCACCACCTAAGGAGTAATTCGTCATCAGGTTTGGCATCCCCTTGGTTTGTTCCAAGCTTGGGGGAGTGTCGCGGTATCACATCACTATCTTCTATATTTTTACCTTATTAGTAGAGTCATATCATGAATAGAGGAGTTATTTGGTAGTATGGTTTGCATTATGGAAGTGTCCCCTCTCTCGTTAGATGTGTATCCCTTGGTGTGAGTTGCCGATATGAAATATTAATGAGAAGTTCTACCATTCACTCTTTTGCATAGCTTATTTTAGTTTTTAATTCGTGGTTATATGATTGATCTTGTTGTTAGTGTTGGTATCACTTTGGGATCATTGAGTTAATTTAGTTGGTTTTGGCAAACCTGGCTCGATCAGTAGCAGCACCTTTTTGAGAGTTGAATGAAAAAGATAGAAGTACTCTAAACAAAAATAATTTCATCATCCTTCTTTCTTGATTTGCTCATAAGTCTAGTATTCTCTAGTTAAGATCTTTTGTGCTTCCAAGGAAGATTGCATGTTTGTCTTTATCATTTGTATGCCTGGTTGTTTCCTTCATCTCTTGTACTTGATACCCAGCCTTGCTAGCCAAAAACCTGTACTCAGAGGGAATTCTTCTCATGCATCCACCTCCTTAAAAACCAAAACCTTTGCCATTTGTGTCCACCATACCTACCTAGTAGCATTATTGCTATTCCAAGTAAATTCTTGTTTTATCTACCTCCCAAATTAAACTTGTTATGTGAAAATTAGTGATTAAATCTCTCACGAACTTGATGGCACAACTTTACTTTCTTGCATTTCATAAACTTGAACCATTGTGCTCACCTATGTTGCATATATGCTTGAGCTTTGTAAGTTGTGAATTAGCAGAACCATGCTGTCATGGGGAACGCTTTCAACATTGCACTAGTACTTTGTACCTAGTTGGTATCATGTTCTTTTGTCTATGGATGTCGTTGGTGTGAAATGAAAGGGGAGCTTGTAAGTCCATGGAGTTATGCATGTGTTTTAGAGAAACGCCTGGGCCGCTGGTCTAATCCATGCTAACATGGTGGAAACCTGCAGCGTAACCATAACGAGTATCTATGAAGCATTCTTCTTATAAAAAAAAGAGTCTGATATTGAAAAAAAAGAAAAAGAAAAAAGGAGATATTATGAAAAGACGAAAGAGAGAAAAAAGGACCATATTCCCATGGTAAATAAGAAGATTGTTGAGATGCTTGTTGTCTGCTTGCCTTGTGATTTTGATATGGGGATTCTTCCGTATCATCGGGCAAGGGGTACCCCGTTGGCGGTTCTCTATGATGCACATATGCTTACGATGACAAGAACTTACCGGTGACTAAACTTGAGTAGCATGAGGAGTGACCCTCGTATTCAAGGGACATGAGATTCTCAACTTACAACTTGTCAATGCATATCCTCATTTTTGATCACTTTAACCTTAAGCACCTAAAGATGCCCATGATGGGGGCAATGAGAACTGAAAGCTAGTAAGTATCATAATTTTTGGGAGCTCTTTATGAGACTTGCAATCCCTGCTTCCCTCTGCGAAGGGCCTTTCTTGTACTTTGTAGTTGAGTCAGTAAACCTACGCCCTTCTATCTCAGCAAGTATTTTGAGTTGATGTGTTTCATTCATTCATATGATGATTTATTCAATCATGTTTCTTATGTTCCTTGTTTTGCACATTGCTCTTATCCTGATGTTTACTACTTTGAAATCTATCTTTGAAAAACCAACTATTTGTGAACTCCAGCAATTGTCAACTATTCTTCGACCAAGAGCTAAGTTTGCCATTACCAATTATGATTCACTTTATGTATCTTTATTGTGTTTTCTCTACTCATTACAAGTTTAGTTATATAATAGTCAGTTGTCTTCTATTATGATCTATGTATTTGATGAATGTGATGCTTCTTGTCCGTATTCTTTTATCGACTGTTCACTTCATAAACCTGAGGTCATGTTTATTGAGCTCAGTTTCGCTTGGGGACAAGCGAAGTCTAAGCTTGGGGGGAGTTGATATGTCCATTTTGCATCACTATTATATGTCTTAATTCACTATTATTCATTGATATATTGCGTATTCAGAGGTGATACTTGTGTTATTTCATCTATTTTTGCATGGTTGATGACTTTTGGAGCATGGACCGCTGCAGTCAGGATTTTGATGGAAAAGGTGCTGTTTGGAGGCAAAATTCGCGAAGATCAGAAAATCCGGCAAAATATACGAAAAAACTATTTTTCAGATACTCAGGATGCCAGAAGATGGAGTGGGGGTGGGCCACAGGGGGCCCACACAACCCCATGGCGCGGACAGGCCTAGGCCGCGCCAGGGAGTGGTATGGCCGCCCTGGCCCACTCCAGCCTTAAGACTCGAGGAGTGACCACAGAAAGATTCCGCCGCCTCTGTAGGGCAGAAAACACCGAGAGAGAAAGATCTCTCCGGCAGACAGATTTCTGCCGGGGGAATTCCTTCCCGGAGAGGGGAGATCGTCACCATCAACACCACCATCAAGCTGGACTTCATCGGGATCATCATCATCTTCACCACCATCATCATCACCATCAGCACCCTCATCACCATCTCCATATTGCTGTAACAATTGAGTTGAATCTTGCATAGTTCATAGGGGAAACTTTCCCGGTGTTGATTACTCTTTGTAGTTGATGCTATTGAGTGAACCATTGAATTATAGTTTATGTTCAGATTGTTATACATCATTATTCCCTCTTTGATCATGATCCATATGATGTCTTGTGACTAGTTCGTTTTGTTCTTGAGGACATGGGAGAAGTCTTGTTGTTAGTAGTGGAGTTATGTTGAGAAAGATTCAAGAGATTGTTATTTAAGTTGTGGTGTACTTCTTCTAGTGGTGTCATGTGAACGTCGACTACATGACACTTCACCTATATGGGACTAGGGGAATGCATTGTGTATTTGGCTACTAATCGTAGGGGTTGCCGGAGTGACAGAAACCTGAACTCCCGTTAGGAAACCATTGCACAAGGGACGTAAGGGTCTTAGAGTTTAAAGTTGTGGTTAGGTTTTACCTTAATTACTTTCTTGTACTTACGGATGTTTGCAAGGGGTATAATCACAAGTATGTATTAGTCTTGGATGGGGCGGTACATTAGCACAGGTTCACCCACACAACACTTAGCAAGCTAAAGAAGATTAATCGACTATATGAAGCGAAAGCACTTGACAGTCTTCCCATGTGTCCTCGAGAACGTTTGGTCATCTATAGAAATACAACCGGCTTGTCCTTTGCTGCATAAAGAATTGGGCCACTTGCTGCATTTATTCCTACTGTCTTTTATTTACTCGTACTTTGTTTACTTTCTTTATCGAAAACACCTAAAAATCCGTTTGCTAAGTATTTGCAGAGAATTCCTGATCCATACCACTAGCCAGCACCTTCTGCTCCTCGTTGGGTTCGACACTCTTACTTATCGAAAATACTGCGATATACCCCCTATACTTGTGGGTCATCACATGTATTTTTCTAAATTATAATCTATCATAATGCAACCAAAAATATTGTTTCAGATATCACAATATCTTTCACACATGATGGTTTCTGAAACAATTTTCCAGCTCCTAGATAATCTTGATATTAAAACAACTTTTGAATATCAATAATCATGGAGGGAAACATGATACTTTAGATACTAACATTGGAATTCTTACTCTTGATTTAATACTACTTATTAAACTTCATGGAGTAAATAGAGTTTGCTAAAAGTTTGCAATAGGACTTATAAACTTTAAATTGACATCCAAAACAATACGATACCAGTTTGTAGAGTAAATAGCCAGAATTCTATAGTTCTATTATCTCAATTAAAACTAAGCATAAGGTAGTGAACAAATGCCAATGACTACAACAAACTATGCAAATTCACTTTGATTTAATTTATGACAAATTTGGTTCGACTAATCCAAATTAGAAATGAGCTCCCACTCAAAAACGACATCCCTCATGTCTTTTTGGTGATTACATGAACCAAATCCACTACACCAAGTCCGATCATCACGTGAGTCGGTGCAGCTTCAAAGGAGAGCATCAATATGGGCATCGCATCAACTATATGACTCATGCTTAACCTTTCGGTCTGTGTTCCGAGGCCATGTCTGTACATGCTAGGCTCGCCAAGTAAGAACCTTAGTACTCGCGTGTGTAAAACTGTCTTACACCCGTTGAATGAAAGCGTAGAGTCGAGTACACCCGATCATCACGTGATGTCTCGAAACACGATCCATAGAACGGTGCATACTTAAGGAAGAACATATTTTATCTTGATATTTAAATGAGGGATCATCTTATAATGCTACTAAAATGCCAAACTAGCAATATAAGATGCAAACATCATATGTGTAAAGTGGAATGATATGGTCCATGCATTTGATCACCATCATGTGCATTGTGGTATGATCTCTATCATTCCTTTGTGTGTAAGGCCAAAGTCTATGGAACTTACACATTAAGTGTGTTGTAAGGGTATCTACCATACATCAACTTACAACATTATCATATCATGACACTAGCCCAGCAACAATCTAAACTAGACGCCTCTAATTTATCCATTGCTAGTTGTATGTGGCTTAGGGCTTTCGAAGTTAGAACCGGTCTTACCTACGAACATGGAACCACAACAATGATAACTAAGTTATTAGCAACTCGTTGTAAATCAGATATTGACTATAGTAGGAGAGACAGAAACCCGCCTGCCACTTATGCAAAACTAGTTGCATGTCAGTCGTGGAACCGGTCTCATGTGCGATGACATGTAAGGTTGGTCCGGGCCGCTTCATCCCACTATGCCACCAATATCCAAAATACATAGAAGATGCAATAACATAATCATCATCACCCACATATAAACATATGTGTACTACCCGTGCACAGCACCTACGCATAGATTCGGCTCTGATACCACTGTTGGGTTCACAACATAGAAAACTATAAGCCAAGATCTATCTACTAGATACAAGCAACGGGTGGATATACATCCATAGAGAACTTACCCTCGAAGACAACAAAGCTTTGTTAACGAGATTGAACTCGTGGATGATGTTGTACACTTGCCGATCTCAAGATCGTGATGAAGCCCAGCAGGTCCGGCTCCAGCACGTCCATCAGATCCAGCTCCAGCAAGTCCAGCACCACCAAGTCCAGCACCGCAAACCAGCGGTGCATCCGTGATCGCACACACGTCCGGTACCCCGACAACCTCTATCCCTTGCTCCAGCAAAGCAGCGGAATCAACAACTTCTTTCTAGATAAAGCCACTAGGAACATGTATCTCGCTAATCCGAGACCATGGGGAATAACTAGAGGGAGAGAGAGATCCTTCAGGAGGAGGTGTGCGTTCTGAGGAGGAGAGGGGGGCCTTTTATAGGGAATAGGGGGAACCCAAGGGCCATGGCATGGCAGCCATGGTGGTCCCCCCACCTCTTCCACATTCATGTGGGTGGAGCTCCCACTCCTATAAAAAGCCTCCACTCAAAATTCCACTCACACATGCAATAAATTTCCACCAAATTTAATGCAAGCTCTCATTAAATAAAACTATTTTATTTATTTTATTCAGAATTTTGTTAATTACATTAATTAACAAACATTCACATAAAACCTCCTGCAACATTGCAGTATCACATGCAGAACCAATTTCAGCAATTTCACCCGAAACAGATTCGGTGTGTATTGAAATAATTCCAGCGCTTTCTTAAATCTTTATCTGAAACATATTTGCTCCAAATGGTGTCGGTATCCCTTAAGTATGTCACCCTACGGTTCGTGAATAATGTAGACATGAACGAGACCCCTCTCAGGTCAATAATCAATAGCGGGACCTGGAGATCCGTATTGACTCCCACATATTCAACGATGACTCTTGTGATCGTGTGAACCTTTAACATCATAACTAAATCCCTTTGTCTCGTGATATATTACATGTCCGAGATTCGATCATCGGTATCCAAATACCTAGTTTGATCTCGTTACCGACATGCACTCTTTTCTTTTTCCCGTGATATAACATTCGAGTGATCACATCACTTGCTTGCAAACTATTTCAATGTGATATCACCGAGAGGGCCAAGAGTATATCTATCCGTCATCGGGATGGACAAATCACACTTTTGATCCATGAGCCTCAACATAACACCTTCGTAGCACTGAACCCACCTTTATAGTCACCTTGTTACGGTGTGACGTTTGATGTTATCAAGATACTCTTCCAGTGTTAGTGATTAACATGATCTCATGGTCTAAGAACTAAGATTACTTCATATGATGTTATAGCAATATAAACATAATGACTTTGATCGTAATGCTATACTTCGGATGAATGTTCATCACATCATTCCACCAATGTTGTGACCTCGTTATTAACAACATCCAATGTCCATGATCAGGAAACCTTGATCATCTTGTTAATCAACGAGCTAGTTTATATGAGAGGCATTACTAGGAACTTTGTATTTTGTTTATTAAACACACATGTATTAACGTTTCCAATTAATACAATTATAGCATGCAAAATAAACATTTATCATAAACATGGAATAAGATAATAACAACTTTATTATTGCCTCTCGGGCATATTCCCTTCAGCTTGGTTCAGGCCATATAAAGATTTTAGTAACTTACACACCTTTCCTTCCCGACCATCTATCACAAAGCCACATGGCTGTTGCTTGTAGATTTCCTCATCTAGATCTCCGTTTAGGAATGTTGTCTTAACATGCATCTGGTGGACAAGAAGACCATGTGAGGCTGCCAATGAGAGTAATACTCGAATGGTGCTCAGTCTGGCCATAGGAGAATATGTATCAAACAAAATCTTCCTCTTATTTCTAGGAATAACCCCTGGCCACAAGTCTAGCCTTGTACTTTTCAATAGTACCAACGGGCTTGAGCTTATTTTTGAACACCCGCTTACATCCCAATGGTTTACAGCCATAGGGATGTTCAGTGATTTCCCATGTCATGTTAGCCATGATGGAGTCCATCTCGCTACGGACTGCTTCTTTCCAGTAGTCAGCATCAAAAGATGTATAAGCTTCTGAAATATAAGTGGGAGTATCATCCACAAGGTATACGAGGAAATCATCACAAAAAGACTTTATAGTCTTCTGTCTCTTGCCCCTACCAAGGTTTCCTCATCATCATCCTCTGAATTTTCATCATGTGTTTGTTCATAATATTCCATAGGAATGGCAGGCTTAGGAGTCTCCTCTTATTCCTATCTAGAAGTGCTTGGCATATCTCTCATAGGAAAAATATCCTCAAAGAATGTAGCATCTTTAGACTATAATTGTACTGACTTATATGTCAAGTATGACAGATTTCACTACTAAAAATTTATAGCTGACACTATTCTTAGAGTAGCCCAAATTAATGCAATCCATTGTCTTTGATCCAAGCTTACACGTTTTGGGGATCGACACATTGACTTCTTCCAATAGCCCCATGTACGTAAGTATGAGAGTGTTGTTGTTATCTTCTCCCATTGCTCATAGGGAGTGATCTCATAGTATTTTTTCAGAACTTTATTTAGGACATGACATGATGTCAATATAGCCTTCCCCACCATGCCTTGGAGAAACCCGATGTATCTAAGATGTTGTTAACCAAATCCGTTAGAGTATGGGTTTTTCCTACCCATTTAACTGAGGTGAATAGGGAGGAGTCCTCTCATGAATAATACCATGTTTCACACAATAATACCATGTCCTCTCATGAATAATACCATGTTTCCTACCCATTTAGTTTCTCATGTATGGAACTATCACAGATTTTATGGTTTCAAGCCATTTGACGGACTAATGTCCCATCATCGCTTCTTTTCGTAGCCGGTTCATCACTATCAAACAATACTGATTTAATATCAAATATTAGTATTTTATTGTATACCCGACCAACGTAGTTCAATAGGAACTTAGATCTCCATGACCACAACATTTGAGGCACGGGAGCTATGAGCATTATGGATGCTTCCAGGACACTTTCCGGTGATGTGCTACTCTGCACATATAGCTAAAGTTCATAACCTTATCAAAGTTCTATTGTCCTCCCACTTAATTTATCGTGAAAAATCCCTTCTCGGGAAACTTGACGTTCTAAATGACAAACACTTTTGTCTTTGATGTTATGGAGGAATACCCAACTGTTACTTTGGCATAACCTACAAATATGTGCTTATCTGACTTTGGTTGTAAACATTTTACTTATGCATAGCAAACCAAATTTTAAGAAAAGACAACTTGGTTTTTATCCCAATCCATAAATCATATGTGTGATTTCAACGGATCATAATGGAGCTCTTTTCAGTGTAAAAGCGGTAGTCACTAAAGCTTAATCTTCAAAATATAATGGCAATTTTATAAATAACACCGCTGATCCTACCATGTCAGACAAGGTTTGATTATGTTTCTCGAATACTCCATACTCCTATGGTTTATCGGGAAACATAAATCAATGGAATGATTCCACAAATCTTAGGTGTTCTGCTAAACTTGTAACTCAAATATCTTTGTTTATGATCCAATCATAAATTCCTTATTTTCTTGTTACAATGATTTTTCACTTTATCTTGAAATCATTTGAACATTTTCAAATGTTTCATACTCCTCCCTGATTCAGTAAATATACATATATTCACTCAAAACTATGGTTAAAGTATATTAAGTTTGAATGATCCACCACATATGGCTACACATAATGGACTATATGCATTGCACAATGTCCAATAATTTAGTTGTTCATTCCTCTTTGGCCTATGAATGAAACTTAAAGCATTTCTAGGAAATTCTCACAAGCATCAATTGATTCAAAAATCAAAAGGACTCCAAAATTCCATCAACATGGAGTTTCGTCATGTTTTCTTTCCAATATGATTTAAACTGTAGTGTTACTCATAAGTGATCTTCTAGTCATTTGTCTTACGACACTTTTAGCATCTGTGTTATGGACGTGATTTATCCAACTAGATTTATAGGAGCTAATTCCATCTTCAATGGAATACGATAATTATTTGAACAACCATTGTTCTCATAATGCCGAAACAAAATAACAATCATTGAAATACAAATCTTGAAGGGAAGTTTTGATGTCAATGAGGAACACAATAACACTTTATTTGCTTTCGATGAACATCAACACATATTCTATTGCTAGTTACAGGCCATTATAGTTCATGAATTGAGTTGCTTTGTGTGACATTTCACACCAACCAATTCAGTATCCAATACCCATGAACCACATTGTTTAACAAGCAAAGAATATACCCATAACATGTCTATCATTTATATACGTAAGATGGACATTTCTAGTATTTTCTTTTCTGCCAAATATTTCCAAGATTCTCTTTTAGCATTTCATTTTATCTTTTAAAAGAAACTATCAACATCAATAGTGGTGCCATACATATGACACATAGTTCAAAGCGTGTATAGTCAAATACTAATACCTTTGGACTTGCACTTTTGAAGTAGATCACCATCATCAAATTATTGGCATTCTTTCAAAATTTCATTGCTTTTAGTAATCATTTTAATGTAGTAAACATTTTACCAACATGTTATATCCATCTGTATCAAGACAACTTTCATGATCAAGATATTATAGCTCATAAGGACGAATCGTGAATATAATGTTAAAAACCTTTTGAGTGATCAGGACGCCTAGCGTCTCCAACCATTGCAAATTCTCATACAATATGAGAATATGTATTTTATTATATTCTATCATATTACAACCAAGCATTGTTTTAGATATCGCAATACCTTCTACACATGATGGTTTCTGGAAAAAAATTCAGCTCCTAGATAACATTCATATTAAAACAATTTTCAGTATCAAGAATCTGCAAGCAAGCATGATATTTAGATACTAACGCTGGAATTTGTTACTCTTGATTAAATACAACTTATTGAATTTCATGGAGTAAGTGAGGTTTTGCTAAAAGTTTGCAATAGTACTTTAAACTTTAGATTTACGCTCGTAAAAAATACGACACCAGCTCGTAAAGAAAAATTCTAGAATTCTATAGTTCTATTATCTCAATTATAGCTAAATACAAGGTAGTAAAAGAATGCCAGTGACTACAACGAACTATGCAAATTCACTTTGATTTATTTTATGATAAATTGAGTTAAAATTAATCCAAATTACTAAATTGAACTCCCACTCAGAACAAAATCCCTCGAGTCATTTTGGTGATTACACGAACCAAATTCACTACGCCACGACTGATCATCACGAGTGGTGGTGCAACTCCAATGGAGAGCATCATATGGAAATCATATCATTCATATAAATCATTATTTTGGTTCATGTTCCGAGGCCATGTCTGTACATTCTAGGATCGCCAAGTAAAAACCTTAGTACCGGTGTGTGTAAAAACTATCTTACACCCGTTGTATGCGAACATAGATCCTATCACACCTGATCATCATGTGGTGCTTCGAAACGACAAACTTTCTTAATGGCGCATACTAAGGAAGAACATATTATTATCTTGATATTAGTGAGAGCGATCATCTTATAATGTTATCGCCAAGTTCTAAGCTAGACATAGAAAAAATAAGATGCAAACAAACATCATATGCATAAAGTGATATGATATGGTTCTTGCACTTGATCACTATCTTGTGCATGATGGTATGATCTCTATCATTCCATTTGAGTAGCGCCAAGGTCTATGGCGCTCCCACTTTGTTATAATTTCCGAGAGTATCTCACCATACTAAAATTATAACATTTACCACATCATTACACATGCCCAGCAAAAATAAAACTAGACGCTTCTAATTTATCTTTGGGATTTGTATTTTCGTGCCCCTGATTCGTTAGTTGTACTCAGTTTCCCCAGCTGCTTAGATTTTCCTCACTTTTCCCCTCCCTCTATTCTAAAACCCTCACAGGTGCTTGGACGGGGGGATGCCGGCAGGTCAAAGGCTTGACTGTTACATGCTGATAGTTGGGACCACGTTGGGATAGGTCGTGCATTGAGCATTATGTTACATCGCCTTGACTGTTACATGCTGACTGGTGGGGCCAGGATACATGGTGGACAAGCCATCCATCTCTCGCTAACTTGTGGGCCCCATTTTTCCTAATTGTGTGGCCGGTGTAGCCAATGACAAAGGGGGCCATTCTGTGGGGACGTCGAAGCAAATGAACGATGGGGCCGTTATGTGGGGCCGTTTCGCGGGGCTGTCATAGCCAATGACCGATGGGCCATCACGAGGGGCTGGAGGGGGATTTGCATATTTGTCATATTCTACTTTGCAACTTGCATATTTTCCATTTTGTGTGTCATTGACATGTGGTGGTCATGTAGAAAATATGCAAATTTCAAAGAAAAAGTTTGGCGGATATGCAAAATTGGCAAATATGCAAAAATTGACAGGTGAGATCGTGTATGACAGGTCGACTCTCTCTCTCATCTGCTTCCAGCCTCCATCCCCGAGTAGCTCCTATCCCACCGGCGGATAGAGTAGCCATTGTCGGCGCGTCGCCGGACCCGTCTTACGGTGGTATCGGACGGACTGCCGCGCTGCACCTCAACTATGACTCCATCATCTGTTTCGTCCGCACGCATTGTATGTTGAGGCAGTACCGACCGTAGGCAGGTCCATCGCCCATGACGACCAGGATTTGGTTCCGCCTCCATAGCTCGACGAATAATCTCAACAATTTCTAGTAGTGCTTGGTAAGACCTTCGCTCCTGCTCCTCTCACCCTAATGGATTCGGTTCCCGTAATTTCCTCGATATTGCAGGTGCAAATTAGTCCTCTATTTCTGGTCGTAGCAGGTACACCGGTGAGGATGGGGAATCGATCATGTCATGGCCACATTCTCCTTCTCCTACCACGTCGGAAGTCCATGTAGCTCCTTCCCTTTGTACTACCATTGAATTTGAAGTGCTGCCATCGCCTATCAGATTGATTTCAATTGGGCTTGTTTTGGGATTGTTATAGTGTGTTATGCAGGCCGATGATCCATGGTACATTGCATAACAATATGAATCAACCCAGTGGTCTAGCCAGAGGATGGATTTGAAGAGGATGGTTGCCAAGTTAGGTTATGAATTGGCCCATAAAAGCCTATTGATATTCGAGCTAAAGCGTATCGTCTAGGAAGAATTCAGAGCTTATTCGCAAAGAGAAGTTGACACTTGAGGCTGATCTTGCTGTATCTGATCAAGTGGTAGAAAATCTAAAACATGAACTTCAAGTGAAGGGGGAGGAGAATAGTAGATTCATGTGGGCAGTTTTAGTAGTTTTCATCCGCGTCCTAGCAGTTATAGTATGCGGTTGTGGTGAAGGGTGGCACGTGTAATGATTAATTGAATAGATAGCTAATTTAGAGAGTAGAATTGTTATTCAATGGATGGTTGTGAGTTCCTACTAATTTAGTCACTTTGTGGTCCCAAAGTTGTCAAGAGAATGCATTGCGGGGCCCAAGTTGCTTACCATTGGATCTAGCGGTCCCAGAGTGGTCGAGAGAATGCATTGTGGGGCCCGAGTTGCTTGCCATTGAATCTAGTGGTCCCAAAGTTGTCGAGAGAATGCATTGCAGGGCCCGATTTGTTTTCCATTGGATCTAGCTGCCCATATTTGGCGTGCCAAATGCCTAGGGGGTCAAGTTGGGGTCTATCAGTTTTGACCGTTCTGTCGCTGCCATCGTGGCTGCCATGTAGACTTGCAGCGTTGGCGGCAACATCTATTCTCCGTTCCAAATTAGCGGCTGAGATTGTCAATCCAATATAGTTGACTCAAATTTGTCAATATACAATCAAATCTAGACAAATCTAAATCAACTAATTTGGTCGGAGGAAGTACTACTTATGAATCAACTTTATAGCATATCCACCATCCTCACAGCTCAAATTGATATAAATTTTGATTCAAATCATACATATTTCGATCAAATTTATACAAGCCCACTAAAGATTGTCAAAGAAAGTACTACTACTTATGAATCAGCTTTAGAGAATATCCACCGGTCTCACCGCTCAAATACATATTAAATTTATTCAAATCATACATATATTTTAAGTCATAGAATTTTGGTTCAAATTGGGCTCAAAATTGTCCCAATTTTAAGTGGACAGTGAGCTAGGCGCCCACCCCACCATATGTGTACTCCAAGAAGTATGGGCAAAATGCTCCCATCCGGCCACGTGGTACATCCGACCTTCACCGTCGAAGTGCATCTCGGCGTGCCAGCCGTGGCCACAGCCTGCCTCCCACAGCTTCGATTCACAAGGGCTTGATTTGCGCTGTCATAGTGATGTTGCGGATGACGGCTTCAATAGTCTTTGCTTTGATGATACCTTCGATTCGGATTACGGATGTAGTGTAGCTTCTTTTTCCCTAGTAGACCTAGGTTATCGAATCCTCGAGAAGCGAATGCATAGTGAAGTTACTTTAACGGACCTTCGGGAGTTTTAGAATTCCTTTTGTTTTTTACCGGACCAATAGCTTGCGTCTTTTTGTTGTTGTCGATGATGGAGAGAGAGAGAGGCCCTAGGGCGTTTGGTTTCACATGTAGCTGTGCAAAACATCTGATGGGAATAAAAGATAGAAGTAAAGTATGCATGTACTTGTTAGAGCAAGATAAATTATATGTGGGTAGTGCATCCATAATTGCTATTGCCTCCGCAACCGCTTATAGAAATAACCTACTAGTCTCATCCGTAGAAGAAAGAGAGCTAATGATATTCATAGTGATGTCACCATTAATCCCAAGTAAATCCCTCACATACAGCCATACTACCCCTTCTGTCACTGGGGTTCCCAACCTGCAGATCAGTCATTACTCATACTCCCTATACCTGGATCAACCCTCGGGGTCTTGGGTACCTGACAAGTCCTTGGATTGAGGAAAGACAGGATACAATAATCATCATGTCATACAAACTAATACATGATCCCATCTATGATAAAATAACATGCACAATTGCTACATGGCTAGGCCAAAGCCCTTATCCCAAGGAGAATTACTCACACGTAGAGATGAGACAACAATCACAAACATTGTAATGAAAATCATAAGATTGATAGCAATAGTCTTACAATGTCGCCAATCGGAGAAGAGATCTACTATTACAAGTGGTGGAATATGGCTATGGAGATGGAGAAGGGTTTTGAGATCTGGAGGCGGCTGGAGATTTGTGGCAGAGACTTTTTGGCGAGGTCTGGCTTGTTTTCTCCTTGCCCGAGGCTTCTTTATATAGGGGTCCCTTCATGAAAGTTGTTCTGTTTGATCTAATGGTGACGGTGCCAACTGTACGACCGGAGCTATACAGTCGGAATTATTGCTCTAGTCGTATAGTTGGTCGTTAAAGTGTCTGCCTCCGTCTTACGGCTCCTGGTTTCTTCTGGTTGTTGGAAATCTCGTATCTTTGACTTTAATGTAGTGATTCCCTCCTTTAAACGACATTATTTGCGCAAGAAAAATATAAAAGAACGGATTGCATACCCTTCTGAATATTAGCATTAGTGGCAGGGTTTAGAAAGATATTTCATCAAAATTATGAACAATATCTAGTTTAAATGTGGACGTAGATGGCTATATTTCAGAGCCATCAACCTCCCCAAGCTTAAACTTGATCGTCCCCGAGCAAGAAAACCAAAATCAAAAAGGAACTCAGCATTTAAACTAAAATAACGAGATGGTGATCTTACTCATGATTTGTAGTCTCATGTTTCCTCCACTTCATAAATCTGACAAACTTCAGCATAGATAGAGTAATGGAAAGCATATCATACGGGTTTCATGCATCCATATAGTGTAGCAAAATTATTGTAAACATGGATGATTCGAATGAGTAAACTTTATTCCATGTCAAGTAGTCAACTCATCGCCTTTGAATAAATAAAGTATAATCATGTAAATTAAGAGTGTGAGAGTTATCATGAAAAGCATATACACTAGAGTATCTCAATTCTCCCACATCAATAAATCAAGACTTTTCAAGCACTACTTTTCTATTCATTGTCCTTCAAGAATTTCAGTTTTTAAGAATTGAGAGCATGCCAAAGAATTTTATTAGTTTATCGGGTTGTGATGGACACTCGTGGCATCACTAAGGTTTTTGTTCCTTTTGCATAATGATTACTCATAATAGCCATATGAGTGATTCCATCATGATTATAGCTATCCGGGAGTGCCAAAAATCTTACCCACTATAACATTGCTGCTACAAGTGTTTAATCAACTCATAGCCGAAATCTAGGAGTTTCCTCCATGAAGATCGTTCGTAGGCCAGCGGAGTTGTTGGCATCCCATGAAGTTTGACACGCGTAAAGCTATATCATTCTTATGATTAACAGGTCAAACTTTGGCATGCTCACAAAAACCGCTAAACATTAATTCAATTGAACAAATCCTTTTCAAGAGAGCTATCAAGTCAATCAACATTTTCAGTGGTGTCGAGTGTCTCTAGAAATAAGCCTTCAAGACTAAGTACTACAACACCCAAGCCTTCAATTGTGAGACTTTTTCTTATTATAATTGTTTAGCAATTTTTAGGCAAGACTTGGTTAATTACGAGAGCTGGAGCACAATGTACCCAATTAAATACCCATGCAAACAAAAATCTTACTACAATACAAAGACTCACTCCACCAATATAATATCTCAACATTTACTACTAACTAGCATGGGTTTCTCAAACTTCAAAAGTGGGGAGTCATAAGGCATACCTCTCATGTTTGGTTGCACTTCTCTCTTCCTTTTTTATTTGTTTCTTGGAAACTCTAAGTTGATCACTCTCCTGCAAATATATATGAAGACCTTGAGGCAAGAAGAAAAGAAAGAGGGAAAATAAGGAAAAATGTAGAAATCTTTTTGTGGTTTTTAAGAGAGGAACTTTAAAGAATAGAAAATTGGCTGCAAAGCTCGGCTAGAAAATTTCGAAAGCAAATAGAAAGAACTAAAAATAAGGTGTTTGGGGAAACCAACACGAGTGATTATAAACTCAAATAAAAACACAACCTCTAAATAAAAGAAAATAAATGACAAATAAAGATACACGAGGAAACTTCCCCAAGCTTAGGCTTTTGCAAGCCCTTCTGATCATTGTGGTGGCGGGAAAAAGTCGTTACTCCAGTTCGCAAATTGAGTTGACATGTTACTTGTTGATTCTGGGAGGTTCAAAGAGAGGCTATGCATCCTCTCCACAGTCCCTCCAAGTCCTTGAAAATCTTGGTATGTGGCGAACCGGGTTTGTGGCTACTCCTCCTTATGGGGAACTTCTTGCTCCTCCTCTTTTTCCTCATCCTCTTCCGGAATCTCTTCCTCGGGTTGGTGTTGCTCAACCTGCAAGTTATAGAAAATGTCCTTCCTCGATAGAGAAAAGACCATTAGGAATAGGAGCGGGGTACGGACGCCTAGCTCCAGCAATATGCAGATAATAAGCACCACCTCTCCTAGTGATCATTCCGCTGGCTCTCAAAGTGGAGAAACCAACACGTGTCTCACCTAGTACGGGTTGCAACTCACCTAGGTCGGGGCCTAGGGTAGTGGAAAGCACGGTGATGATGCCTCCATCTGTGATTAGCCCTTGGCTTTGGGAGGCTTGGTGCTCCAAGTAGCACACAAGGATGCCGCCCAAGTTAAGTGACAAGCCGCAGTTGATGTAAGCAGCCTTTCCCAGGACTAGGATGTCCTCCTCATTGAGTCTCGTGAACTCATTGCGTGCCTGCAACGTGTTAGCAATAACATAGAACAAATAGCGAATTGCAGGATCTTCAATATTCCTCCCCTTGTTCACTCTAGTAGTGACGCTCATTCCATTATAGTATTGTTCAGGGGAAGGATTTAAGCTAGTAAAGGATGCGCGTAAAGCATGAACATCATTGTTTGGCAAATTAAAGCATGCGCACCATTCATCTAATGTTAAGGTGTAGTTGTTGTTCATTAGACAGAAAGAAACAGTGTCCTCTCCTTGCCATTGTTTAACAGTGCGTTGCAAAGAACTTAGGAATTCAATGGTTAAGCAGCGATAAGTAGGTACATCATTGTACACAAAGTTTTGCAGGCCAGCTCTATTGCAAAGTAAATTAAAGTCATCAGAAATACCGATTTGGTTCAATATAATGGGGCAAGACCCACTTGGTGGCCTTCACTTGCTTGGTTCTTAATCCTGTTGAAGCATTCGCGATGGGGTTTCCTTACCTTTTACGGCTAGTATGAGCTCATCCAACTTGGCATTGAGTTCTTCGTTTTCTTGTGGTGAAATAGCGTTCACTTTCTTCGTGTTTGATCTTTCCACTTGCCATTGGGCATGGTTGTCTTGCATATTGTCTAGTAGCTTCTTTGCTTCGGTAATATGTTTACCCATAAATGTTCCTCCAGCTGCAGTATCAAGCATAGACTTAGATACAGGATTAAGAACATTATAAAATAAATGGAGGATTAACCAATCTTACATCCCATGACTAGGACAGTTTCTTAGGCATTCTTTCATCCTCTCCCATGCAAGCGCTAGTGGATCACGCTCTTCCTGTTTAATACCAGTAATATTAGATCAGAGTTGCATAGTCTTTGTAGGTGGGAAAAATTTAGTCATAAATAAAGAAGTAAATCCCACCCATGATGTAATAGTATTTCTAGGCAAAGATAGCAACCATTTATTTTCCTCTCCCTCTTAGAGAGAAAGGAAATAGACGTAATTTGACCGCATTAGGGTCACAGTCTTTTATACGCATCATATCACATATTTTAGTCAAAGTATTTAAGTGCACACCTGCGTCTTCAACATCAGAGCCTCCAAATTGATTTTGTTGAACCAAACTTAAATAATGGGGCTTAATTTCATAGTCATCGGCAGCGATTGCTAGCTGAGTAATAGGAGTACGCAAATAATCATTGTTGGGAGTAGCAAACTCCCCAAACTTCTTTTCAGCCATATTTCCTATGTTTTGGGGTTTTCTTAATCAAAGAATTATAATGGTAAAAACACGAATTTAAAGGCTAACTAATTTTTTTGGTTTATCAAATAAAAACTGAAAGCAAGCTAACAAAATTAGAAACAAGAATTAAAACTAGCAAGGTTCCTAATAACCTCACCAGGGTAGCTATTCTTTCCTAGCAACGGCGCCAAAAAAAGGGTTGATACCTTCAATCCGGATTACGGATGTAGTGTAGCTTCTTTTCCCTAGTAGACCTCGGTTATCAAATCCTCGGGAAGCGAATGCATAGTGAAGTTACTTTAACGGATCTTCGGGAGTTTTAGAATTCCTTTTGTGTTTTTATCGGACCAATAGCTTGCATATTTTTGTTGTTGTCGATGATGGAGAGAGAGGGCCTAGGGCGTTTGGTTTCACCTGTAGCTGTGCAAAACATCTGATGGGAATAAAAGATAGAAATAAAGTATGCATGTACTTGTTAGAGAAAGATAAATTATATGTGGGCAGTGCATCCATAATTGCTATTGCCTCCGCAACCTCTTATAGCAATAACCTACTAGTCTCATCCGTAGAAGAAAGAGAGCTAATGATATGCATAGTGATGTCACCATTAATCCCAAGTAAATCCTTCACATACAGCCATACTACCCCTTCTGTCACTGGGGTTCTCAACCTGCAGATCAGTCATTACTCATACTCCCTATACCTGGATCATCCCTCGGGGTCTTGGGTACCTGAAAAGTCCTTGGATTGAGGCGAGATAGGATACAATAATCATCATGTCATACAAACTAATATATGATCCCATCTATGATAAATAACATGCACAATTGCTACATGGCTAGGCCAAAGCCCTTAGCCCAAGGATAATTACTCACACATAGAGATGAGATCAACAATCACAAACATTGTAATGAAAATCATAAGATTGAAAGCAAGTGGTGGAATATGTCTATGGAGATGGAGAAGGGTTTTGATATCTGGAGGCGGCTGGAGATTTGTGGAAGAGACTTTTTGGCGATGGCTAGCTTGTTTTCTCATTGCGCGAAGCTTCTTTATATAGGGGTCCCTTCACGATAGTTGTTCTGTTTGACCTAACGGTGGTGGCGCGAACTGTCTGGCCTGATTTTTTTCTCTAGTTGTATAGTTGGTCGTTAAAGCGTTTGCGTCCGTCTTACGGCTCCTAGTTTCTTCTGGTTGCTAGAAATCTTGTATATTTGACTTTAATATAGTGATTCCCTCCTTTAAATGACATTATCTGTGCAAGAAAAATATTAAAGAAAGGATTGCATACCGTTCTGAATATTAGCATTAGTGGCAGAGTTTTGAGAGATATTTCATCAAAATTATGAACAATATCTAGTTTAAATGTGGATATAGATGGCTATATTTCAGAGCCATCAATCGATGACCACTGTCGGCACCACAGCCGTTGCACTAATGTTGCGGATGATGGCTTCCATCGGTGTCTTTCGTCAATGACCACTATCGGCACCACCACCATCGCACTGATATTGCGGATGATGGCTTCTGTCGGTGTATTTCATCAGCAATATATTTGAGGATGTGAATAGAAGTAAGATAGGACAGAGATAGAAATTTTAGATGGTTAGATCCTCACCGCCGCATGCCATTCCAGTCGCCATGCTTAGATCCTAACCGCCGCACGCCATTCCAACCGCCATGCTTAGATATGCGCTGCCGCAAGACGTTTTGACCCCCACGCGTAGGTCTGTGCCGCGACACGCCATTCTGACCGCCACGCTTAGGTACGCACCACCGCACGCTGTTCGGACTGCCACGCTTAGGTCCATGCCGCCGCACGCTGTTCGGACTGATGCGGCTCCGTATGTCGATAGGAGGGGAGGAAGATGTGGCTGGTATGCATGCCACAGGGAAAGGGAAGGAGAGACATCCAGCCCGTTGGGCTCTCCTCTCCATAGCCCAACGGGAGAGAGAGATCTCCAACCCGTTGGATCATAATGTATCCAATGGTGGTTGGCCAAGATCTGTGTGACATACATCTCGACCAATCAAAGCGCAGCCAAACTGAGCGCTAGGTGATGCGGCTGGTATACGTGCAACAGAGAAAGGAAGGGAGAGACATCCAGCATGTCGGGCTCTCCTCACCGTACAAGGTTATGTGCATCGATCGGGAGAGAGAGACCTCCAGCCCATAGGATCATGATGTATCCAATGGTGGTTGGCCAAGATCCGTGTGACATACAACTCGACCAATCAGAGCATAGCCAAACTAAGACATGAGAGAGGGGAAAAGTGAGGAAAACTTTAGCAGGAGGGGAAAAGTGACGAAAACTTTAGCGGGAGGGGAAAACTAAGAAAAACTTTAGCGGGAGGGGAAAACTGAGTAGAGCTAAGGAAAACAAGGGCACTCAGATAAAAAAATGACTAAGGGAAATTCAAGCTTTTGGCATGACAAATGGAAAATGTGTTATTTGAACAAAATAATCCATCTTGGATGGCATTATATTGTTTGCAACTCAAAGATACATAAGTGTTCCAAATTTGGCCTCATTTAGACAAAGTATGTTTCGGGATGGGTAATTTTGGAGGTTGATTGAGTAGAAAGCCATGCATCTTCATAGCTAGTAGCTCATTTCAAGAAGGTTTTAAGAAGTGGTTTAGGGGATAAGTCCATTTCTCTTTATTTCCTTTTCCTTTATTATTCATGCTAGGTTGTAGGTAACATAACAAGACTCCATGAGAAGGTTGCACTATGTTTTGAATTTTTTGAATTAAACTAACCCTAAAACCATTTTTTTAATTTAATCACTTAGAGAAATAAAAATGTGGCTGATTACAAGTGAATCCAAAATTTCCAATTTCACATGGTAAATCAATACAAGATACACAAGTGTGCCAGTTTTTGGATCAATTAGTCAACATTTGCTATGGCTTAAGACATGAACTAGCTAAACCCCATGTGTTGACCACATGTCGAGGGCAAAACAGAGTAGTGCTAAGCAACTAGGTGGATGACCATAGAAACTTGCAATAACACATTCATTATGGGATTATCCAACATACAAACTTGGGAGTGTCACACTAGTTCGAATGCAATACAAACATTGACAGTAGTTCAAATTCATCATACAAATTCAAATTAATAATTCATATTCATTTTTCTTGCTCTTAGTGTTTTTCAATGGGTTCACCACCTTGCTCTGGGTGATCCTAGCTGGAATATTCGTGGAGTCCAGCATCAGCTTCTTCCGTTTGTTCCCTTTATTCTTTTTCTCTGCATCCAATGAATCAAGTGCTTCAATATGTCGTACAATTGGTTCAATTACGTTTCGATCCATTGGTTCATACGGTTCAAAATGCATTGGCATCATTTCTTCAATATACTCTTGTGTAATTCCTTTACTTTTGAACTCTTCTTCCAATGAATAAATTGCTTTATTCTCCTCTCGATCCATTGGTTCAAACTCCTCTTGATCCATTGGTTCAAACTCCCTTGCATTTGGTTCAATCTCCTATGCATTTGGTTCAATCTCCTCTCGATCCATTGGTTCAATCTCCCCTGCATTTGGTTAAATCTCCTCTAGATCCATTGGCTGCATTTGGTTCAATCTCATCTGTATTTGGTTCAATCTCCTCTCGATCCGTTGGTTCAATCTGCAACATATCCATTGCTTCATTCTCCTCTTGTTCAAATACTTCATTCTTATCTGCATTTGCTGCTCCCGCCTGATCATCCATTCCATAAGATGGGTCCACTTCATTTTTACAAAGCCTAGAAATGTTCCCTAGGATCCCACAACATTTGCACTTACGTCATCGAGCTCGTGAATCACCCTATGCACTAGCTCTCATCCTATTCTTTCTAGTCCTACCTACTGGTCCAGTAAAAACTAGAGGGTATAGCTTGAAGCCTAGATCCTCTTCCATCCATTGGTATTTCCCCAACAAGGCTGGAACATTCTGAGCATATGTTGCCCTAAATTTGGCAACGGAGAAATACTCCGACATGTAGTGATCAAGTTCACCCTATTCACCTCCTAGAACACCCATGAGAAACAATGCATGTATGTTAGTGTATGTTACCTCAGCTGCCATTGCCTGCAATGGCATGTCCTATCAACCAAACTCACTAGATACCTCCATTGTCTATCTTTACTGTCAGTGTATGTTACCTCAGCCTCCATTCCTCTTCTAATGCATTTCATCTTCAATTGTTTTTCCCCGGCATGCAAAGCCTTAATCAAAGATGGGAGGATGAGATGGCCATCATATACTGTTGATGCAATTCTTTGATGCAAATCGATCTTTATCATGATCATCTGCCTAATCTTATCAAATATTTGCCACAGCATAAGCCCTTTTAATGACTTGACCTTTGCATTGAAACTCTCTACAAGGTTACTTGTAAGATAGTCTACCTTGCAAATTTCATTGAATTGGCTTCTTGACCACACCATTCCATGATGTGCATCCAATTACTGCTTCACCGCAGGTTTCAACACTTCCAAATGATATAGATGCTTCCTCAAATTTCATGTCTATGAAGCTGGCCATAGGTTGTCAGCATAAACTTTACCCTTGAATTTCTTTGAAAAATTATGCACTAAGTGTCGCATACATCCCCTATGCTCTACTACGGGGAATACAGCTTCTACACCTCTCTCCAAACCTTTGCAAGCGCCCGTGTGGATAGTAAGTCCTGGTGGATGACCTATAAGGTCGCGTAAATTCTCCAGAAACCAAGTTCAACTTTCCTCTGACTCAATATCAAAAAATCCAAAATCAATAGGGAACATCCAATTGTGGCCATCAACTGAAGTAGCAGCTACTAGTTGTCCTTTAAATCTGCCATGAAGAGTTGTTGCATCCACGGCCAAATAAGGTCTGCAACCATCCAGAAACCCTGGCTAGCAAGCTTTGAAACAAACAAAATCCCTTCTAAAGCACTCCTTCTCCTTTGTCTTCCCTCTTATTTTGTACTAAACTTTATGCCTATCTATCTGTACAACACTACCTGGACTAGCCATCTCCACTTCAGCTTTGAAGCTATAAAGCAACTGAAAACTTTCATTCCATGGACCATTGATCTTATCAAGAGCCATTTCCTTTGCATAGAACATCCTCATTTAAGGTACTGTAATATTAAACTTTTGAGAAACTTCTTTTATGAGCGATGTTTCACCAAGTGATGGGTTTGCTCTCATCCAATCCATGATTGCATCTGCCAACCACCTAGTCTTTGCTAGTTTTGTTTTGTCCTTTGGCTGACCCCCTTGAGGTGTACAAGAATGTTCGAACCGGTTACTTTTTATCTAAAACATAATGAAAATGTCAGGTACAGTTAAAAACTCTACACAATGATCTAAAATACACAACTGGTTGTAATACCTAAACTAAACTGCTCCTAAGCATAGTGGATGCATGCATTCTCCACCTACAACTCTTGTATGGGCACTTCACTGTGAACCTTGCTAGCTCACTCTTAATAACATCATAATCATTAGTGGTGTGGATGCAATATGTAGTAAGGGCATTATGACAGTGCCACATCATTTCAAATACAGTGCCTTCTGAAATCTTAGGATCGTTCCTATCCCACTCAATTACTGGCAAGTCCTCACCATTGTACTCGGCTAAAACAAGACTGTCATTGTTCTCCTCGTTCTCTTCATCATCAGTGTCATCAAATCTGGAATTGTGGGCCATTTCGTCGCGTATTGATCATCTAGTGTCTGTTTACTGAATCTATCTACCAATTCAGGAAACATCAACTCATCCTCCTCATCTAGTGGAGGTGCTCCCTCGTCAGGCTCTGCTTCGTCCTCCACATCGGCCGCATGAGCTATTTGGCTTACACTCGCAGTGCAAACAAATGGTACTAATGTGGACCTACAAGGAGCGCGGGGGCACACACTATTAGCAGAGACAGTAGAGACACATGATGCCCGACCACCTGATGATGCCTGACCACCTGATGATGCTTTAACCCTCTTTCCCGTATGTTCAAATTTAGGTTGCACATGGAGACGAATTCGACCAAAACATTCGGGAACATTCAAAGAGAAAACCATTACCAGATAAACTTCGCTAGTTAGTGGGAGCAATATTTTCTCGCTAATGTTGAAACATTGCAAATCAACTAAATCGCCATTGCTCTAGGGGAATTTAGAATAGATTTTATCTTTCAAATCTCTGAGAGTTATGGAGGTTGCAACCACCGCTATGAAGTAAAATCTAGAGATATAATGTTCACAACCACAGATTACGCTAGTATCTAGTCTAACCGCCAGTTGAAATGCCAGCATTGGATCAATCCTATTCGAAAATCAAGGTAGTTAGCTAAGCACCAGTGATTCACGCTCAATTACTGCCTATAATCAATCCACAAAGGGAAACGATGCTTACCTAGATGGAATCCATGCACCCAATCTTCTCCACGCTCGAAGGGGAGGACTGGTACACTAGCCGGCGTTGCATACAGTTCCACGAAAGGGGTAGATCTAGCGGGGGCAGGAGCGGAGCCGAAGGTGGAGTGTGCTCCGCAGCTAGGGGAGGGGCAGCTCGCCGGCCGAGGATGACAAAAGGTAGGAGGGCACAACGGTGGGGGAGCGGAGGGGGCAGTGTGGGAGCTGTTCTAGGCTTGGGGGAAGCGAATGTTTTGGGTGAGCGATAATGGCCGGTCCTACGTGTCTCCATGCGGCCCCATCCTTCACCAGACCCGTCCCAATGCCCCCCCCCTTCGCCATGTATGCAAGAACCGTCCCAACGTGGCCCCACCCGTCAGCATGTAACAGTCGAGGCAACGTAACGTAACGCTCAACGCACGACCCACCTCAACGCGGTCACACTGGTTAGCATGTAATGGTCAAGCCTTTGAGCTAACGGCATCCCCTCGTCCGAGCGCCTAGCTCCCCGGTAATGGTGCGAGAAAATATCTTGATGGCCTACAAGTGCACATGTTCGTTAGATAATGTTTTCGCGGAAGTATTGATTCTAGTTTTTATATCGATCCCAATAAGAAGCCTTTGTAAGTGTTTTTATGCGGTGTTTCTGTTGCACCCAAGGTGTCACATGGCCAATTCTTCCTAGTCCCAATGATCCATCTACATGTTGCCACGGCCATGGTCAGCACATTAATTAAGGTCTTGCGACCGGATCAAGGGTTTAATCTTGATGGGTTCCTTGTTTTTCTCGAGTAGTACTAGCTCTTCATTGATATCGGTCGTGTCACTCGAGGGTCGCAGAATTACTAGCATACAAGTTCATACCTATGAGATCTTTGGATCATGTTACTTGGGCCCTTAAATTAGATAATAAGCATTAAGCAAACATAGATAATCATTCTCACTGTTAAATAAACACTACAACGATCACAAATGGATGGATTTAAAGGAGGCACAACACATCTCACCAATCCCCTACATCTCCCATGCCTATTGGGATTTACTCAGACATGAGAGGAATACAGATCAAAGGCATAATTGTATTGCAAGTAAGAATCATCTCAAAGTTATTGAAGCAAACCACAATAGTTATTAAAGATCAAATCAAATTCAAACCAAAGGTAGATCAAAGTATCAAACCCTAATCTTACAAGTGTCAATCTCTCTCTCTCAGTAATGATGGGAATGGGGTGGAGTGTGTGGTTTAGAGGTTGGAGATCGTCAAGGAACTAGGTAAAGTTCTTCTCCTCTTCCAGATCTAATCTATCCCCTCTAGATGGCTTGTAGCGGCTATATCTTCTATTCTGTAGTTCTTTTCATCTCTCCTATTTCATGAAAGTATGGAAGTTACTTGTATTTATATAAGGGAGTCATTAGCATTTAGTACGGGCGCATCCCGACCATACGGATGGTCGTTATGCATACTGAACGCCTCCAATGAAAGGGGCTCCAATTGGGGATTAACTTCTTTGGATGCAATTAGCCCATAAATGTTATTAGATCTCCAATAAATGTTCATTACCTGAAAACTATCACAAGAAACCAAGGATTCGCTAATTGCGATGTTAACATTAGTAGAAAGGGGTAATCTTGAGTGAAATCTGGCAATAAACAAGAGGAAAATCAATAGTGAAAAGTGATGAAATTTGGAGCTATCACTTACCTACGAACAAGGAACCACAACAATGATCAAATTATTAGAAACTCATTATAAATCAGATATCAACTATAGTGGGAGAGACAGACACCCGCTAGCCACTTATGCAAAACTAGTTGCATGTCAAGCGTTGTAACACCCCTAGTTTTAGTAATCCATATTTAGGGTTTGTTTGTGCATCATGAGCATTGCATGCATCCATTTGGATTAAAGAAAATGTGCATTGATAAATAAGTAGGGGAAATAAAACCCTAAACCCTAATTTCTCTCCTCCTGTGAAATTCATACAAATGTTTTTATATTTTGAAAAATACCAAAAGCTTGGAGCCCAAATTGAATAAGAGGACCCCTGAGTGTTTTTGTTGCATTTTACAAACCTCTAGTATTTTCAAAATGTTCAAAACAGAAAAGAATTTGAAAATACAAAAGAGAAAATAGGAAATAGGAAAAGAAAAGGTTTTATAAAAAAACATGCTTCCTGTGTTAACTAGGCCGCATCCCACTTACTCTCCTCTCTCTGCCGCGCACCCTCAGCCACGAGCAGTAGCTAGCAACATAGTTTCCAGCCCAACCGTGGCTAACTCACAGCCCGATACCGCTTTGACCACTTCCCTGTTCGTCGTCTTCCTCCCCGACAGAGGAAGCAGCTAGCTGGTCGCGCCTCCGCCGCTCGCCGGTGCTGTGATGCCCCCCGCGTGCCAAGATTCGCGCCATTGACGCCTCTGTCGTTTACAAGTACCCCAACACCACGAGAAACCCTAGCCGTTCCCAAGTTCTTCTCCTCCGCCTCGACCCAAAACCCTAGCTCTCAGGTCCTCCTTCTCCTCATTGTCTTTGGCCACCTCTCGCTGATATGAGCACACCGGAGTAACCGATGTGGAGTCCTTGTTGTCTTGCCCCAGTCAGCACAAGCTGGGGAGCTCTTAATCGGGCCAATGGTTATGGGCGCGTGTAGTATGGGCCGGAGTTATGGGCGCGTTCTGACCATACCAATGGTTGTTATGTGTACTGAACGCCTCCAATGAAAGGGGCTCCAATTGGGGATTTACTTCTTTGGATGCAATTAGCCTGTAAATGCTATTAGATCTTCAATAAATGTTAATTACCTGAAAACTATCACAAGAAACCAAGGATTTGCTAATTGTGATGTTAACATTACTAGGAAGGGGTATTCTTTAGCGAAATCCGGCAATAAACAAGAGGAAAATCAATAGTGAAAGTGATGAAATTTGGAGCTATCAACATCCCCAAGCTTCGCGGTTACTCGCCCTCGAGTGACAAAGATATGATGAGTAATAGCAACGAATTGAATCAGATGAAAACTTACAAGTTCGAGGTTGTATCATATTCCATCATCTCAAATCATGCAACCTTGAACACGAGCATAATATATCTGAACAATTGCACTTAAGCTCAATTTCTAAACGCAAGTAACTCGCTAGCTAATAGTTCTTATAACTCAAATGAGATTGTTAAAAATTTGGCAAGGCTTTGAAAATCAATTTCTTTCAGCGCCTCTCTTATTATGAGAGTGAAAATGTTTTGAGCGAGATTGCTAGAGTCAAAATTAAGGGTGCACATGTAGATGTCAAAATAATGATAAACTTAAAGCTTTTTCATTAACTCCCACTTCGATAATCGTGGCTATCAAATACCTCTTCTTTTCGTTGTCTTTCAAGAACTCTAATTTTTCAATTTAGGTGGTGAGGTGATGTCAAAGATCAAAAGTATCGAAAAAAATTCAGCTCATATTTTGATGATAAATTTTTCTTCCTTTCTCAAGGATCAACGAATATTTCTTTTGTAAACGCTTACACAACCTTTTGACAATACCAATAATTTTGCCCATATAGCGACATGTATGCCACTCATGCCATCAACTCACAACCAAAATCCAGGGTTATACCATAGATCATTCAAAGGCTAGCAGAGTTGTTGGCATCCCAAAGGTGTGTATTTCAAACAAAGAACTTTATTTCTTTCTTCTCTCTCTTTTTTTACAGCAGGTCAACATACGTTTTGGCATCTCCCTCTCCCACTATAAAAAGTTCGTTCTATCAAACAATTCTTTTTGAGAAGGTATCATCAAGTCAACGATCAGTATGTGGAGTTGAGTACTATTAAGATTAAGCCCTTAAGACAAAAACATGGCACCAAAGTTGTCAATAGACACTTTCTCTTATTCTTAAAACCTTGGAATTTAATCCAAGGGGTAGTTTTCCAAACTGATATTAATCATCGAAAATCTTAACCAAGAGGTGACAAGAACCTTTGAGCTCATGTCCTAAAAGATAACGAATTAAGCGTGGAGTCGAACGCAAGTGCAACCGAACGGACATAAAATGTTCATGAATAAGCTTACAACAAGAAGTAAAATAGGAATGTGGTACCTCCTCTTGCTTGCTCGTCTCCTACTTGAGCCAACTCTTTGTGTTCATATCCATAGCTCAATCACTAGAAGTGAGCATTCTGCATAAAAATCAATAAGAGCCAAGAGAAATTTGCACAAGTAAAATTAAAGGCTAGTCTAATATTTTTGGATTTTCTTTTTCCCAAATGCAAAACTGAAAGTAAACATGCATTGAAACAAAACAAATAAAAAGAAGAAAGAAAAATATGAATGCAAAAAGGTGGGAGGAGTTTAACCTCCCCAAGATTAGGCTTTTTTCCTAGCTGGAATCAAGCGTCACTACTGTCGGGCGGCGGCTGCTGGTATGGGAAGTTCGGGTAGCGATTTGGAAAGTCGGTCATGATAGATGTGAAGTCTTGGGTGAGGTTGACTATGTTGGCGTTCGCATCATACAACATGTTTTCTATGTTGTCAATGCGATGCACTGATACGTCCATAACGTATCTATAATTTTTTGATGGTTTTATGCTAATAATATGCTTTTGACACTCCTTTTTATATAAATTTTATGATTTATTTGGACTAACCTACTAATAATTGCAAAAGTGCACAATGTTCTTGTTTTATACTTTGATGTGTAGGAATTACCAAGAATACAAGTGGAGACCTTGTTAGAGTCAAATTGGGATTTTCTAGAAATCTGCCTTAGAACTCTTTTTAAAGATGGTCACGTTTCGGGACGAATACGGTGTCAAACGGAAAACTCTTCAACTACAAAGTTATTGGAAATTTCGCGACAAACGTTCTGGACATAAAATTAGCTGATTCCGAGTCTGGACAGGCTTGATAGGCCCGATTTACTGCAGCCCAAGATGGGGTGATGGGAATCCGAGAAGCTATATAAAGGGAGGAAACCTAATTCGTGGGAGACACCTCCACCCACGAATTTGCAGCCACCAAAGCCACGTTTTTGCCTCCCCCATAGATCCCATCTCCATGGGAGAGGGCTCCCAATAAGCCATGAAGGAAGGGTGCTAAGGGGCGGTGCTCCCCTGTGATAACGACGGCGGGGAAGGAGTCCACCGCGCCGCCGCCTCCTCTTCACCATCTTCACCGCCATCTCCATCAACTTCACCGCCATCTCCATCATCGTTGCTGATTCCCATGATGATGAGGGAGTAGTTCTTCCTCGAGGCTAAGGGTTCTACCGGTAATATGTGTTCATCTCTCTCTCTATGCATGATCATATTGTGATCATGAGCTTTGTAATCAAGTAGATCTACCTTGCTACTCTAGTGCTTTAATAGATCTCTGCTCTCCCCATGTGTGTAAAGTGACAGCATGTGCACAATGGTGGCACTTAGGCTAGAGATTAGAAATATTTGTTATGAGTTATATTTGTAGTTGGATGTCTCTATGAAATTGTGGTGTTTGTTGGAACCATCCAGAGCTCAAGGTGACAGTGTGGAGTTATCTAGACGGGGAAAGTGAACTTTGAGGAGTGCTGTTATAGCCCTACCATGGATTAGAGTGTCTAACCAAAGAGTAGTTCAAAGTAGTATCATAAAGAGAAGATATTTATATGAGAGTGTTCACTAGCGAAAGTATGATCCCTAGGCCTTGTTTCTAAGTATTGAAACACCATTTGCAATTAGATCTGTTACATGTTTGCTTGATTCCATCTTTATTTCAGTTTGTCTTTAGTCTCTTCCACGCCATCAAGCTATTTTTTGGCACCCTTACCACTTATAATTATCCGTACCACTTGTATTTCACTATCTCTTCGCCGAACTAGTGCACCTATACACCTGAGAAGTGTATTGGGTGTGTTGGGGACACAAGAGACTTCTTGTATCTTGATTGCAGGGTTGCTTGAGAGGGGATACCTTTGACCACTTCCTCCCTGAGTTTGATAAACCTTGGGTGATCCACTTAAGGGAAAACTTGCTGTTGTTCTACAAACCTCTGCACTTGGAGGCCAACAACTGTCTACAAGAATAGAAGTGCATAGACTTTAAGCTATTTTCTGGCGCCGTTGCCTCGGAGGTAAGGTAAAAGGTACTCACATCCTCCGGTGTGAGTGCTCAAAGTTATTTCCTTTAGATTCTGCAATTTTGTCTTTTTGTTTCTTGTTTTCACTAGTTAGGCTTAAGGGAAAACAACAAAATAATTAGAGAGCTTTATAGTATTTATCTTGAGTTAGGACATGAAGTGTTTGAAGAGAAAATTATAAAACCTATGGAACTTTATTTGCATGCTAATAGCAATGTTGTTAGTATGAATTCTTTGGACACCATTATTGCTAGTGCTATGGAAAAGTCTAAGCTTGGGGAAGCTAGTTCTTATGAAAATGATCTTTTTAGTTCCTCGGCTTTGGAAGATAGCTATTCTATTGCTTATGATGATACCAAACCTCCAATATATGATGATTATAATGATGAATATGATATTTTCAGTCCACCTACTATTGCGGAGGAAATTAATTATGATTACAATATGCCTCCTATATTTGATGATTATGGTGATGAGAATAATAATGATAGCTATTTTGTTGAATTTGCTCCCACCATAATTAATAAGAATGACTATGCATATGTGGAGAGTAATAATCATTTTATGCATGTGGCTCATGATAAGAATGTTTTATGCGATAGTTATATTGTTAATTTTATTCATGATGCTACTGAAAGTTATTATGAGAGAGGGAAACATGGTTTTATGCATCTCAATAATATTAAGTTTCCCGTCTTTATGTTGAAAGACTTGAAGCTGCACTTGTTTTGCTTTACTATGCTTGTTGCTTTGTGCTTTCATGACTTGTTTCTTTACAAGATTCATATGCATAGGAAGTCGGTTAGCCTTAAATGTTCTTTGAAATTGCTTCTTGATGCTCTCTCTTTTAATTCATATTTCTTATGTGAGTATCTTCTCAAACTATCATGCCTAACTTAAAGGCGTTAAAGAAAAGTACTTCTTGGGAGATAACCCAATAGTTTTCTTGAGTCTTGGAAGTTATTACCTCTGTAATAACCTCTCCTTATCCTTTTTGTGTGGTTTTTGTGCAAAGAATAACCTCTAATGAGAGAGAAGTAATACTTGGGAAATTTGCTGTCCCGAAACAGATTTTTGTGCTTCGCTGTAAAAATCCGTGAAAAATATCTGTAGGTCGGTTTGAGCTATAATTATTTGTGCTTCTGCCCCAGGTTGTTATCCAACTTTCGTTAGTTAAACACTTTTCGATTTGAGCAACAAAACGGCTTCAAAAAAATTGGTCTTTACCTGGTGGTATGTTTTGACAGATTTCTGCCATTATTTGCATTTGCCTCTTTATCTCTTTCTCTTTGAGTTTTCTTTGATCATTTGAACTTTTTAAAGAAAGTGCTACAGTAGATTTTGTTTTAATGAAAGTTTTACTTGTGTTGAAACTGAACCAAATGACTTATTATCTTGAGTACATGATACATTACAAATGTATCTATAATTTTTGATGTTCCATGCTTGGTTTTATCCACTTTCTTGTGTTTTGTTCCAACTTTGGAGTACTTTTCATATGATTTCGTGGACTAACCTATTAACAAGAGCCACAGTGCCAGCTATCTGTTTTCTGCTGTTTTTGGTTCCAGGAAAGTCAGAAAATGAATATTCTCGGAATTGGACGGGACAAAAGCCAAAGTGCCTATTTTTCCGGAAGGGATCAAGTGCCAGAATACGAGACGGAGAAGGGCCAGGGAGCCACCTGTGAGACCAGGCACATATAGTCTATTCTCCAAATGCAACTGTGATTGATTGTGCTGCACGCTCGGTTTCTCTGAAAATGAATATTCTCGGAATTGGACGGGACAAAAGCCAAAGTGCCTATTTTTCCGGAAGGGATCAAGTGCCAGAATACGAGACGGAGAAGGGCCAGGGAGCCACCTGTGAGACCAGGCACATATAGTCTATTCTCCAAATGCAACTGTGATTGATTGTGCTGCACGCTCGGTTTCTCTGAAAATTCCTGAAGGCCATATAGTCTATTCTCCAAGTCTGACTCCTGCAATTCAGCTTTTCTCTTTGGCGGCTCTAAACGATGATGCTATGGATGCTATTCAGAGTGTTCCGGTGGTCCGTGAGTTCCCAGATGTTTTTCCTGAAGAGTTGCCAGGTATGCCTCCTGATCGTGAGGTCGAGTTTGTGATTGAGCTTGAACCTGGAACCGCTCCTATCTCCAAGCGGCCTTATAAAATGGGTCCTGCTGAGCTGGCTGAACTCAAACGCCAGCTTGATGAACAAGAGAAGTTGGGTTTCATTCAGCACAACACTTCTTCTCGGGGTAGCCCAACCATCTTTGTGAAGAAGCGAGACAAGACTGATAGACTTTGTGTTGACTATCGAGCTCTCAATGCTAAAACCATCAAGAATAAATATCCCCTTCCGCGGATTAATGATCTCTTCGATCAGCTAGCTGGAGCTGTGGTATTCTCTAAGCTTGACTTGAGAAGTGGGTATCATCAAATCAAGATTCACAAGGAAGATGTTCCCAAAACAACTTTCACCACCCGCTATGGCCTGTATGAGTACACGGTCATGTCTTTCGGTCTCACCAATGCACCTGCCACCTTCTCGAGGCTTATGAACTCGGTTTTCATGGAGTATCTTGATAAGTTCGTCGTGGTCTATTTGGATGACATTCTAGTCTATTCAAAGTCAAAGGAAGAACATGAAGAACACCTTTGGTGTGTCTTAAACAAGCTTCGTGATAACCGCCTGTATGCAAAGTTCTCCAAGTGTGAATTTTGGCTTCCCGAAGTCACCTATCTTGGTAACGTCATCTCTGCCAAGGGCATTGCCGTCAACCCAGAAACTGTTCGGACAATTGTTGACTGGCTTCCACCCAAAAATGTCAAAGAAGTTCGGAGTTTCCTTGGTTTGGCTAGTTACTGTCGTCGCTTTGTTCAGAACTTCTCGAAGATTGTGAAGCCTCTTACCGATCTCCTCAAGAAAGGCAAGAAATACCTTTGGTCTCCTGCATGTCAAGCAAGCTTTGAAACACTCAAAGAGAAGCTCACTTCCACACCAGTCTTGATTCCTCCAGATACATCAAAGCCTTTCCAGATATTCTGTGACACCTCCTTGCAAGGATTGGGTGCGGTCCTCATGCAAGAAAAACAAGTTGTTGCTTATGCCTCTCGACAGTTGAAGACGCATGAGATCAACTATCCTACACATGACCTCGAACTCACGGCAGTTGTCTTTGCTTTGAAAGTATGGAGGCACTACTTGCTTGGCAACCGTTGTGAGATCTTTTCTGATCACAAGAGTCTGAAGTATATCTCCACACAACCGGATCTCAACCTTCATTAGAGGAGGTGGATTGAAGCAATTAATGATTTCGATCTGACAATCAACTACACTCCTGGCAAAGCTAATGTGATGGTCGATGCTCTCAGCCAAAAAGCTTATGTCAACAACCTCATGGTGGAAGAACAACAACCTCTCTTGTGCGAGGAATTCCGTCAACTCAACCTCGAGCTTGTACCCTGTGGCTATCTTGCCAACTTGGTAGCTACTCCTTCCTTGGAAGAAAAGATTCGCTCAGCTCAGCTTGATGATCATTTCTGCAAACAGTTCACCATCAAGTCTCAGAATCCTAAGTATGAGTCTTACCACTTGGATGATCAGGGCACTCTGTTCTATGATCATCGGATGATTGTTCCAGAACTTCCCAGCTTAAGAGAGCAAGTACTCAAGGAAGCTCATGATTTTCTTCTTTCTATCCACCCAGGCAGCTCAAAGATGTACATTGACCTGAAAACACAGTATTGGTGGCCTGGGATGAAGCAATGTTGTGCCAAGTATGTCTCGGAGTGTGATGTCTACCGCAGAGTTAAAGCTGTCCATCAGAAACCTTCCGGTATTCTAGAGCCATTGAAGCCTCCGGAATGGAAATGGGAGAAAGTAGAGATGGACTTCATAACTAGTTTTCCAAGGTCACAGAAAGGCAACAATGCAATCTTTGTTGTCATCGACAGGCTTTCTAAAGTGGCTCAGTTCTTTCCCGTCAAGGAAACAAATTCTGCAATTCAGTTGGATGAGCTCTATATCAACAGAATTGTCTCTCTGTATGGGGTTCCTCTTAAATTCAGCTCAGACCGTGGAAGCATCTTCACTTCCAAGTTATGGGAAGTTTCCAAAATGCTTTGGGAACAAAGTTGAAATTCAGCATAGCTTACCACCCTCAGTCGCAAGGGAAAGTTGAAAGGATCAATCAGATTCTGGAAGATATGCTCCATGCTCGCGTCATCTCTTTCGGCATGAAGTGCGAAGAATGCCTTCCTTATGCCGAATTATCTTACAACAACAGCTTCCAAAAGAGTCTAAAGATGGCACCATTTGAGGTTCTCTATGGCCGCAAATGCAAAACTCCGATTGGTTGGTCGGGCGCAGGTGAAAGAACATTGTTTGGCCCCGACATTGTAACTCAAGCGGAGGAAAAGGTTCACATCATTCATGAAAACCTGAAGGTTGCTCAAAGTCACCAGAAGAGCAACTATGATAGAATGCACACGGACATGGAGTATGTCCCTGGTGATCTCATTTACCTTCGTGTCACTCCCATGAGGGGAACGCACCGGTTTGGTATCAAAGGAAAGCTGGCTCCTAGATACATCGGTCCTTTCAAAGTTCGTGGAAGAAGAGGAGAAGTCGCTTATGCTCTTGAGCTCCCTGAAAAACTCAAGGTCCATGATGTTTTCCATATCTCTCAACTCAAGAAGTGCTTCAAGGATCCCGGCAGGACCGTGGACCATGAGCTCATCAATCTCCAAGAAGACCTGTCTTATCAAGAACACCCCACAAAAATCCTAGAAGTCGCAGAAAGAAGGACCCGCAACAAGTCCATCAAGTTCTGCAAGGTGCAGTGGTCGCACCATTCCATTGATGAAGCCACTTGGGAACGCGAGGATGAGCTCTGTGCCAAGTATCCTACCCTCTTCGTGTCTTCTTCTTCCTAGAATCTCGGGGCGAGATTCCTGTTTAGTGGAGGAGAGTTGTAGCATCCCATCTGTCTAACATCTGTAATGCTACTTGGTCTAATAATAAAATGCTACTTCCTACATATAATTGTTTCATCATAATTATATCATGCTCATGTCATCATGCCACCTTTTATTTGAGCATCATATAAAACCTTTTTCATTTGGCTCTTACCTCATATGCATTATTAATTGTATTTGGTTCTTAATAAATTGTATTTGGTTCTTGATAAATGCTTGGTGCCCAAGTTGAGTTGGGGGCATATCTTTTATTAACTCCACCACCTTCTTGTAAACACCCCATTATTCCACCACCCTACTATGTGAGATTTGCATTTTATTGGGGTTTACCTCTAGCTCATGTGGGTTGGGATGGATCCACTTCTATTTTCCACATGCTCCCATATATGCATCATGTTGTTTTCACAATGTTGATATGTGGAGAGCCACATGGCCACCTTTGCATGTTATGGGAGTATTTTTCCTTGTCTAGCTCCCATATGGTTTGGTTTGGAGTATTTGGTCATGTATGAATATAATTGTGGCTATATACTTACCTAGTGGAACATATACACTAGCATGCTCACATTATATTCAAATATGAGCATTTCCATATATTCTACTTGGTACACCACTCTTGTTCTTTTGGCTTGGTCCCAACCCCATAATTTGAAGCATGTGCTAAATAAATGCCATGTTCTTTTATCATTGTTTTCACCATAGTAAATAAGGCACTTATTACACATGCATGGGCCATGCAAGATCATCTTATTTTCTAATTCTTTGGTTTTTATTAGGTTTTGAGTGGGGCATGGGTATTTTTCCCCATGATCCAACTAAGTGTCTCCCCTTTCTTCTTCTATTTTGGAACCTTTCCCTAACCTCACTTCCACCACCAACTTAATGCTTGCATGGATGTGATCTTGTTTGGACCATACAAAAGGAACCTACATCTTCCTCTTACTTCTTTCTTTATCTTGGTTTGGTTCAAATCCTTTCTAGGCCATCTATCTTGTAGCATGTGTGTTACATTTTGTTTTCCTTCCTTTTCTTTCCCTACCTTTATCTCATCCACATATCAAAACCCTAACCCTAACCCCTCTTCCTAGCTTCGGCTAAACCCTCCCATCACCAATCTGTCTACCCGAGGCGCCACCACCCGTGTGGGTTGGCTCGAAGCAGCCCCCCAACCTAGCTACCTGCTCAACACCACCCTAGCCACCTCATGCCGAGCCTCCCTCTCTCTCTAGCCCTAGCCGAGCATCACCCCCTCTCTCCGTTCTTCTTCCTCGCTGCCTAGCAGACCCCACCCGAGGCCCTCTCTTACCCCCTGGCCCCAGCTGCAGCCACCCCAACCTTCTCCCGAGCCGGTCTCCCACGTGAGCAGAGAGGGTGGAGGAAAAGGCCTCACCACCCTTTTTACACCGAGCCCATGTGCTCTCCCTCTCCCTGCCCTTATCTACTCCCCTCCGCCTTGCGATTGCCTCCCCAGATCCCCCAGGGCCCTGCCCAGCTACCTCTCTTTCCCTCCACCTACCGCTGCCTTCTCCCTCCTCCATCTACCTCACCGTCGGTTTTCCTCTCGGCCACATAGTACCAGGCGGCGGGCGTGGCGTTTGGTTGTCGAGGAAGACCGAGACGTTCCCCTGCAACGCCCATGTCCACGCCGTCGAGGAGGAGGAATCCCAGACCTGCCACACTTCTTCTACGCCGACGCAAAACCCTAACCCGCCGGCCGCCAGCTCCACCGCCGATTTGCTGCGCTCCTGCCCGAGCCACCACCACCAACCTCCCTGCGGTGAGCAGACGTACCCCCTGACACCCTCTCCTCGTCCTGCTCTTCCTATGCGCGCGGATCGATCAGTCAAGCGCTCTCGGTGCACCGCGCTCGAGTTCGCCACCCCACCGTTGCGCCGCAGCAGTTTACCCTAGCCGCGCAGCGTTTACCAGCAACAACCCCCTAGCCCAGCAGTAGCCGCCGCCGCGCGCGTGAGCCGCGTCGTGAGTTCGATCCCCCGCCGCGCCGCGTGCTGTCTGTTAGTTTTGTCAGACAAAAACGAAGGAAGAAAAACAGTAGTCGTGCCTTTTTCGCGAATACCCCCTGGCCTTTTTGTTTTCTCAACGCGCGCTCCATCAAGGCCCACATGTCATATGCTGTGGCCGTTTTACAAAAAGGTACTCGAGTTTGTTTTTCCTCAACCCGCTGTCCCTCGGATCCGCCAGGTGTCTACCCCGGCTGGCGCACACGTGCGGTGGACCCGCCGTTCCTCGGACCCACTTGTCATCCCCGCGACTGGCTGATCCCGCGGTGAGAAAAGCCCCGCTCAGCTGCTGCGCCCCAGCTGTGCTGAATCAGTAGGCTGGCCCAGCTGTCAGCAACTGTGACTAGATTCCTCTGTGTGCAAAATGTTTGTCCTTTTTCTGTTTCATAAAAATAATTCCAGAAATTGTTTAATCTGTTTTAAATCCAGAAATTAATAACTCTTTATTAATAAATCCAACTAATACAAATGATATATGTTTTTGAATCAGAAAAATGTGAGGATTTCAAATCTGCCATCCAATTTAACGTTTGGCTAATTTAAATTTTCAAAATTGTTTAATTGCAATAAAATGCCTTTTCTTAATTAATTAATAACTTTAATTCTATAACTCCAAAATTTGACAAATAATATGTCCAGATCGATCCGCGCGACGAGCCTATTCTAACTATGCATTCCATGTTCTGAATTGCAGCATGTATCATGTCATTATTAAAAATCAGAACTGTTTATGGAAATAAAACTTGACCAAATAAATAATAAAATGATTTATTCTTGTCCCCACACCTCACCCTTGCCATGCTACAGTCTTGCCATGTAATTTGTGCATCATTCATCATGGCATGCTTGTTTGCTTGTCGCATTTTATTTATATGCTTGTGCACTTTATTTATGTTGGCCCTTGTTTGTTTGGTTCTTCTTTCGAATAGACGCCGAGTAGGGGAAATATCAGGAATCCCAGGAGTACTACCTAGATCTGTCTCTCGCTTCAACTGAGCTTCCAGGCAAGCACTACCACATGCTTGCATACATATAGTACCTATTGCCTCTATCTTATTCTTGCATCATTGAGACACGCTTGCATTAAATTGAATTCCAAGTACTGCATAGCCTTTACTTTAAACCCCACCGACCTTGTTCCTCCATCCCATGAGCCTTACTACATGAGTTGTTTGAGCCATGCGAGTCGTAGAACAGCATGTGTAGGGTATGTGAGTGTCTGATGGATAACGAGGTACCTAAACAACTTAACCTGAGTAGTAATAGGATAACAAATGAAAGAGGCATGGGTGGGCAATATCTGTTATTTGGTTTTTATGTCCACTTGTGTCCCATAGGACCCCGAGTACTTGATACCTGTTCCTTGACTATCGCACTATCCGCAGATGGGACCATGAATCCCCTTAGCGCGAGCTCGATTCATTTCTTATTTCTTGGGGCCACAAAGTAGTTTGGGGTTTTATTACTATCCTGTAACTATGCCATGGTTTACTGCTTTATTTAAGATTGTGCGTGGAGCACCTGTACTGTTTTGGATCGTGGAATGTTTTCGCGGTATCGACAAGCCCAGTCACACTTTCGGGTTCCCAGTCGTTTACAGCCATTGAAACAAACCTTGGGTCCGTCTCGGAGTCGGCCAACTTCGTTGCGTGTAGCTTAATGGGGTGGCCCCCTGAAATATTTTATGAATCCTGTGAATGCTTTGTCATGAAAGCCTCGTTGGGTTTTGATTTGGTTTTTCTGAGGCCAATCATGTGTGTGTTGCTATTTGTGCACCCCTGCAGGGTAAATCTTTCGGAAAGCCGTGTCCGCGGTTATGGACGACTTGGAGCATAGTTTCGTTGGTAAGCGAGGAGGAGGTTGAGACAAGTATAACTAAAGTACCGCTTTTAATTTGGCTAAGTACCTGACTAGTAAAGAGTGCAATAATCATGGAATGGTTAATAAAACTGCCCACGGATGGGTTGTTTGTCCGCTTTCTCGTTGGTAAGCGAGGAGGAGGATGGATCTGTTACTTTATACTGTTATAACTGTTGTTTCTATTTAACGGACATCCGTCTATCATTGGTTAGGCGGATGGTTAGTGAGTATCTATAGACTTGTTAGTTATTATCTTTTCCTACAATTGCGTCACCCCAGGTATCTGTCCCCTTTAGAGGTATAAAGACTTGCTGAGTACCCCTAGGGTCTCACACGATAAATTGTTTGATTCAGATGAACAGGTGTATTCGCAAGATGGATACTGGGTGGAGGAGACAAATAATTTTGGCAACGATCACGCGGTGTAGATATTCCAGGGATGGGGATCCGCGAGATCTGTGGGCGGGATGTGCTTACTTATGTGGCATCTTATGCCGATTTGCTTCTTATCTATACTCGGATCTTGTTTCCCACTTCCGCTTGATACTCTGATGTTTGATGTATGAGAAGTTATCCTACACTATTATCTCTATCCAGGATATTTGGATCTTGCCGTATGGCTCTGAGAACTGTTCTAAGGTAGCTTGCACACATACTCACTTGTGTATGTATTTGATCTCTTCGCCTGTTGCCTACGCCGCTCGCTCTTGTGCCGATGTTCTGAAAGTGGTTAGGACGGCCGACGGGTCTACACGTGGGTGGCCCCTGGGCCCCCGCTGTACTATTTTAACCACTTTTGTTCATCTAGGCTTGAACTTAGAGCGTAGGGTCCGAGGTTGCTACAATTGGTATCATACAAAATGCAATTATTATAACTTTTAACCACTATTTTCAAATAATACAAATGATATATGTTTTTGAATCAGAAAAATGTGAGGTTTTCAAATATGCCATCCAAAATAATGTTTGACTAATTTAAATTTTCGAAATTGTTTAATTGCAATAAAAATGTCTTTTCTCAATTAATTAATAACTTTAATTCTATAAATCCAAATTTGACAAATAATATCTCTAAAACGATCAGCGCGACGAGCCCGTTCTAACTATGCATTCCTTGATATGAATTGAAGCATGCATCATGTCATTATTAAAAATCAGAACTGTTTATGGCAATAAAACTTGACCAAATAATTAATAAAATGATTTATTCTTGTCCCCACACCTCACCCTTGCCATGATACATTATTGCCATGTAATTGTGCATCATTCATCATGGCATGCTTGTTTGCTTGTCGCATTTTATTTACATGCTTGTGAACTTTATTTATGTTGGTCCTTGTTTGTTTGGTTCTTCTTTCGAATAGATGCCGAGCAGGGGAAATATCAGGAATCCTAGGAGTACTGCCTAGATCCATCCCTCGCTTCAACTGAGCTGCCAGGCAAGCACTACCACATGCTTGCATACATATAGTATCTATTGCCTCTATCTTATTCTTGCATCATTGATTCACGATTGCATTAAATTGAATCACAAGTACTGCATCGCCTTTACTTTAAACCCCACCGAGCTTGTTCCTCCATCCCATGAGCCCTTACTACAGGAGTTGTTTGAGCCATGCGAGTCGTAGAACAGCATGGGTAGGGTATGTGAGTGTCTGATGGATAACGAGGTACCTAAACAACTTAACCTGATTAGTAATGGGATAACTAGTGAAAGCGGCACTGGTGGGCAATATCTGTTATTTGGTTTTTATGTCCACTTGTGTCCCGTAGGACCCCGAGTACTTGATACCTGTTCCTTGACTATCGCACTATCCGCATATGGGACCATGAATCCCCTTAGCACGAGCTCGATTCATTTCTTATTTCTTGGGGACACAAAATAGTTTGGGGCTTTATTACTATCCTGTACCTATGCCATGTTTTACTGCTTTATTTAAGATTGTGCGTGGAGCACCTGTACTATTTTGGATCGTGGAATGTTTTCGCGGTATCGACAAGCCTAGTCACACTTTCAGGTTCCCAGTCGTTTACAGCCATTGACACAAACCTTGGCTCCGTCTCGGAGCCGGCCAACTTCGTTGCGGGTAGCTTAATGGGGTGCCCCCCTAAGATATTTTATGAATCCTGTGAATGTTTTGTCGTGAAAGCCTCGTTGGGTTTTGATTTGGTTTTTTCGAGGTCGATCGTGTTTGTGTTGCTATTTGTGCACCCCTGCAGGGTAAATCTTTCTGAAAGCCGTGTGCGCGGTTATGGACGACTTGGAGCACAGTTTCTCGATCATAGACAAGCATAACTAAAGTACCGCTTTTAACTTGACTAAATACCCGACTAGTAAATACTGCAATACTCATGGAATGGTTAATAAAACTGCCAACGGATGGGATGTTCGTCCGCTTTCTCGTTAGTAAGCGATACGGGGGATGGATCTGTTACTTTACACTGTTATAACTGTTGTTTCTAATTAACGGATATTCGTCTATCATTGGTTAGGCGGATGGTTAGCGAGTATCTATAGACTTGTTAGTATTATCTTTTGCTGCAATTGCGTCACCCTAGGTTATGTCCCCTTTAGAGGCATAAAGACTTGCTGAGTACCCCTAGGGTCTCACACGATAAATTGTTTGATCCAGATGAATAGGTGTATTCTCAAGATGGATACTGGGTGGAGGAGACAGATGATGCTCTCAACGATCACTCTGTCTAGAGATTCTGGGGATGGGGATCAGCGAGATTTGTGGGCGGGATGTGCTTACTTATGTGGCATCTTATGCCGATTTGCTACTTATCCGTACTCGGATCTAGTTTCCCGCTTCCGCTTGATACTCTGATGTTTGATGTATGAGGAGCTATCCTACACTATTATCTCTATCTAGGATATTTTGGATCTTGCCGTATGGCGTTGCAATATTTCTATTTCTTTTAGATGGTATGGCTCTGAGAACTGTTGTAAGGTAGCTTGCATACATACTCACTTGTGTATGTATTTGATCTCTTTGCCTGTTGCCTACGCCGCTCGCTCTTGTCCCGATGTTCTTGGAAGTGGTTAGGACGGCCGACGGGTCTACACGTGGGTGGCCCCTGGGCCGCCGCTGTACTATTTTAACCACTTTTGGTTCATCCAGGCTTGAACTTAGAGCGTAGGGTCCGAGGTTGTTACAAAGTGGTATCAGAGCCGATCCTCACAGTTAAACGGGTGTGCGCGGGTCAGTGGCGGGACATGTGAAGCATGGCACGTGTGGCCCGGAGTGGACATGGCATGGCACATGTGCCGGCACTGGACGCACGTACGCGTGCCAAGAGGGAACGTTCCTGGGGTGTGCTTGATCGATGAGGGCATCGATCTTCTAAAGGGTGGGTGTATGTGAGACTAGGCACATGGCTTAATAGGATTGATAGAATACTCATACCAACAAGTTGCAACTTCTTTTCCGGAAGCTCATTCGAAAAGAACTTTAAGGTTAAGCGTGCTTGGCCTAGAGCAATTCTAGGATGGGTGACCGATCGGGAAGTGGGTAACCGGGTGCGCACGAGTGAGGACAAAGTGCACAAAAAAGACTAGTGTTGGTCTGTGGGGCCAGTCTAGATATCCTATTAAGCTGCCAGGAGTGACACCCCCCGGGCCTAGGAGTGGACGGGGTGTTACACCACCACACCAACTGGCCGCGCGGCCAGGCCTGGCCCGCGCTAGGGGGTGGTGTGGCCACTCCCGGCACCCTCTCGGCCTCTCCTTCCGCCTATATATTTCCCTCGGGACGAAAACCCTAAGGGCCCGATCAAAAATCCATGAAAGAGTCTGTAGCGGCCGTCATCTCCATCCCTAGACCGGGAGGGATCTGAAGCTCTTCTCGGCACCCTGCCGGAGAGGGGAATTCACCCTGGAGGCCTTCTTCATCACCATGCAAGCCTCCGGTGTGATGCGTGAGTAGTTAATCCTTGGACTACAGATCCATGTAGTAGCTAGATGGCTGGTTCTCCTCCTTTCTGCTTTCATGTTTAGATCTTGTGAGATCCGTTCATGATCAAGATCATCTATTTTTAATTCATACATGTTGTGTTTGCGGGGATCCGATGGATATTGAGATGCTATTTCAGATTGATTATTGATTCTATCATGTCTTTGTTATTTGTGATCTGGCATTCTTTCCGTTGTTAGTAGCTATCTTGGCCAAGTAGATGCAAGCAACTCCAAGAGTTAGTATTTATGCTCGATAGTGGGTTCATGCCTCTGGTAATCTGGGGAAGTGACAGAAATCTCTAAGGTACTAGATGTGCTGTTGCTACTAGGGACAAAACAACAATCCTTTGTTCATAAAACAATCGTATTGTTTACTTTACACGCAGTTCGTAAAGCAATAATCTGTTGCTTGCAACCTAATACTGGAGGGGGTTCAGATGATAACCTGAAGGTGGATTATTAGTCATAGATGCAGTTGGATGGCGGTCTATGTATTATGTTGTAATGCCCAATCAAGTCTAAAAGGAGTCAAGATGATTAGTATATGCATGTATTGCTTTCTCGGTGTTTGTCAATTGCCCCACTGTAATTTGTTTACCCATCATGTTATCTGTCTAAGGAGATCCACCTCTAGTGAACTATGGATCCCGGTCCTTTCTCTTTACATACAATCTACAATTGTTTACTGCTTTGTGTTTACTTTCTGCAAACTTTTACTTGTTTCCATTCGATACGTTTAATCCTTTGTTTTCCGCAAAACACGATGAGATTGACAACCTCATCGCAAGTTGGGGACAAAGTTCTGTGGTTGTGTTGTGCAGGTCTCCATGTTGCTACTAGCACCGGTAGTGCGCCCTGCCAAAGCTCCTCTAGTAACACCTTTGGGGTGTTTCCTTGCTCCTACTGGTTCGATTAAACCTTGGTTTCATAACTGAGGGAAAACTTGCTGCTGTGCTCATCATACCTTCCTCTTGGGGTTCCCAACGAGCTCTACGTCGAACGACGAGCACATCAAGATCTTTTCTGGCGCCGTTGCCGGGGATTCAAGGACTTCTTCACAAGGGGAGTCCCTCATAACCAATCTCTTTACTTTGTTGTTTTTGTTTTGCTTAGTTTTTTTTGCTTTGTTTGCTTGTTTTTTACTTCAAAAACACAAAAAAATTAGTTTTGCTAGTTTGCTTTCTTATTTGAAAACCCAAAAAATGACTACTCTTGAAAACACTAAGTTGTGTGACTTCACTAGCACCAACAACAATGATTTTATGAGCACACCTATTGCTCCACCTGTGGCTGAAAATACTTTCTTTGTGATAAAACCTGCTTTGCTCAATCTTGTTATGAGAGAACAATTTTCTGGTATTGGTAATGAAAATGCTGCTTCCCATCTAAATAACTTTGTTGAACTTTGTGAGATGCAAAAGCATAGGGATATAGATGGTGATATTATTAAGCTGAAATTGTTTCCTTTCTCTTTGAGAGGAAATGCTAAAGAGTGGTTGAATTCCTTAACTAAGAATAATATTGATTATTGGACTAAGTGCAAAGATGCTTTTATTGGAAAATACTATCCTCCTGCTAAGATTATATCCATGAGAAGTGAAATAATGAAGTTTAAACAACTTGATAATGAGCATGTTGCTCAAGCTTGGGAAAGAATGAAATCTTTGGTAAATAATTGTCCCATTCATGGACTGACTGCTTGGATGATCATCCAAACTTTTTATGCAGGATTGAACTATTTTTCAAGGAACCTATTGGATTCTGCTGCTGGAGGTACCTTTATGACCATTACTTTGGGTGTTGCAACTAAGCTTCTGGATAATATGATAGTTAACTATTCCGAATGGCATACTGGGAGAGCTCCACAAGGTAGGAAGGTAAATTCTGTTGAGGAAACTTCCTCCTTGAGTGATAAGATTGATATTATTATGTCTATGCTTGTTAATGGGAAAGCCCATATTGATCCAAATAATGTTCCTTTAGCCTCTTTGGTTGCTCAAGAAGAGCAAGTTGATGTGAACTTCATAAGAAATAACAACTTTAGCAACAATGCTTATGGTAATAATGCTTATAGGAACAATTTTGGTAACAACAATTATAAGCCATATCCTCCCAATAATGGTAATGCTTATGGAAATTCTTACAACAGTAATAAGAGTTCTCTCTCTGAACTTGAAATTATGCTTAAAGAGTTTATTAGTAAACAAACTGCTTTCAATGAAACTATCGAGGAAAAACTCTCTAATGCTGAAAGAAATATAGCAACTTTGGCTGAAGCTCAATCTTCTTTGAATAAAATGGCTGCTAAACCTGAAACTAATGATAATCCCTTTGCAGCTACTAATGCTATACAAGTAAGAATTGATGAAAATGTTAGACTATTAGCTGAATTACATGCTAAGTGGGAAAGAGAAGATAAACTGCTAGAAACATTAGTGTTTCTACTATCACCTCCTCTAGTGTTGAGGCTAGTAATAGTTCTACTACTTTGGTTGATAAAGTTGATTTTGATCTTGATGGTTGCAATATCTCTGAAGTTATTAAGTTCCTACAAAAGCTTGCTAAAAGTCCTAATGCTAGTGCTATGAACATGGCCTTTACAAAACACATTACCGATGCTCTCATAAAGATTAAGGAAGAAAAGATGAAACATAAAGCTTCTATTCCTATAAAATAAGAGGATGGTTGGGAACCCATCATTAATATGAAAGTGAATGACTTTGATTTCAAAGCTTTGTGTGATCTTGATAGTAGTGTTTCTATTATGCCTAGAAGGATTTATGATATGCTTGATTTGCCTCCTCTTGAAGATTGTTATTTAAATGTCCCACTTGATGATAATGCTAAAAAGAAACTCATGGGGAGTCTTAATGATGTTCTTATTATGGTTAACGATTCCTATGTCCCCGTTGATTTCTATGTTTTGGATGTTGAATACAATGCTTCTTGTCCTATTACTTTGGGAAGACCTTTTCTTAGAACTGTTGGTGCCATCATTGATATGAAAGAAGGCACCATTAAATATCAACTCCCACTCAAGAAAGTTATAGAACACTTCCCTAAAAAAGATAAAAGATTTCTTTTGCTTCTCCTATGAAAATAAAATTTGGTCTTAATGCTTCTTCATTTGAGAACACTTGATTCTTTCTTGCTCCTTATGCCTAACTTAAAGGCGTTAAAGAAAAGTACTTATTGGGAGATAACCAAAAAGTTTTAGATGAGTCTTGGAAGTTATTACTTCAGTAATAACCTCTCCTTATCATTTTTATTTGCTTTTTGTGCCAAGAGTAACCTCTAATGAGAGTGAAGTATTGATTGGAAAAGTTGCTGTCCTGAAACAGATTTTTGTGCTTCCCCGTAAAAATTCGTGAGAGAGCTCTGTATGTCGGATTGAGATGTACTTGTTTGTGATTCTGCACCAGGTTGTTATATAACTTTCGTTAGTTCAATACTTTTTGATTTGAGCAACAGAAGGTCTTCTAAAAAATTCGTCTTTACCTGCTGGTCTGTTTTGACAGATTTCTGCCATTTTCTGCATTTGCTTCTTGTGGGTTCCTTTTTGAGTTCTTTTGGGGAATTGAGCTTTTTGAGGGAAGTGCTACAGTAGCTAGTGTTCTGTTGGAAGTTTATTTGGTGTTAGAACTTAACCTTAAGACTTATTTATCTTGAGTGCACTAATGTTGTCAATAAAGATTGTGTGAAGTTTTGTATTAAGGAAAATTTCCAGGTGTATGGAAGGAATGAGTAATGAGACGAAGGATGGACTAAAGCTCAAGCTTGGGGATGCCACGCGTGTCACCCCATGAAATATCCAAGAAGTACAAGCGTCAAAGCTTGGGGATGCCCAAGGCATCCCCTTCTTCATCAATAAAAATCCCAGGTTTCTTCCAAACGCTTCATTTTTATTCTTTCATGCACAATTGTGTTTTTCTTGGAGCGTGTTCTTTATCGTTTTCGTTTTGGTTTTTAGTTTGCTTGGTTTGCTTAGTTTTCTGAATAAATTGGTTGGACCCCCTCTTTCATACATTGGTTTGCAATTGGTTTGGTTTGGTTTGGAAAAGAGTAGGAAATTTCATACTTATGTGGTAAAAAGAGCTCGTTTTTGACTGTGGCCTGTGCTTTGTCATGCCATGGTTGATTTTGTTTTGGCTTTGTGCTTACTATTCTTTGCTGTAGCATGACTTGTTATAAACAATTGAGATTGCTTAATGTGCCTTGGATGAATCATGCGTTGTTTTAGCATATTAAAGAATAGTATAGTGGTATTCTCCTTTGATGCTTTATTTGGGTTGACTTGGCGCATGCTCACACCATGTTATGACTGTCACAAGTCACCATAGCCTTTATGATCATTTAGTTTTCAACTTGTAGTATCACTTTATGCTTTGATCAATGATGTTTTGTCGCTCTGCATGATTATGGCCATTATTGCTCTCTTAGTTTGTCGCTCCCAGTCTTTTGCTAGCCTCCACAACCAAGTATGAGTTCCACTCATGCATCCAACTCCCTAAACCAAGTTATTCCAAAGAGTCCACCATACCTACCTACTAGCTTATGATATTCCAAGTATATTCATGCTTTTGTTTACCTTCCAAATTAAACTTGTTATGAGAAAACTAGTGATTAAAGCTCTCACGAACTTGATGGCACACTTTACTTTACTTGCCCTTAATAAACTTGAACCATTGTGTCTTCTATAATGTATATGCTTGCACTTATTTGTTGGGAATTAGCAGAACCATGCTTTCATGGGGAACGCTTTCAACATTGCACTTTGTACTTGTACCTAGTTGATATCATGCTCTTTTATATATGGATGACGTCGGTGTGAAATGAAAGGGGAGCTTGTAAGTCCATGGAGTTATGTATATGTGTTAGAGAAACGCCTGGGCCGCTGGTCTAATCCATGCTGACATGGTGGAAACCTGCAGCGTAACCATAATGAGTTGTCTATGAAGCATTCTTCTTATAAAAAAAGAGTCCTATATTGAGAAAAAAAGAGAAAAGAAAAAAAAGATACTATGAAAAGAGGAAAGAGAGAAAAAAAGCACCATATTCCCATGGTAAATAAGAAGAATGCTGAGATGCTCGTTGTCTGCTTGGCTTGTCATTTTCATATGGGGATTTTTCCGTATCATCGGGCAAGGGGTACCCCGTTGGCGGTTCTCAATGATACATATGTACTTACAATGACAAGAACTTACCAGTGACTAAACTTGAGTAGCATGAGGAGCGGCCCTCGTATACAAGGGACATGAGATTTCTGACTTATACTTCGTCAAGCATGTACACCATAGTTTGTTCACTTTAACCTTAATCACTTCAAGATGCTTATGATAGGGGCAATGAGAGCTGAAAACTATAAGTACCATAATTTTTGGAAGCTCTTTATGAGACTTGAATCCCTACTTCCTTTTACAAAGGCCTTTCTTCCACCATTATATTGAGTCTCCACCTTCTATCTTTATGCATCTACTTTGAGAGCTTAGTGGCCATTCTTAGTTCTATGTGCATTGTCCCAAGACTAGTTGATTGATGCATAACTTCATATTGCTTGTTTTAAACTATTGTATCTAGTCACTCTTATGAACTTTGAAGGTGTCCTATGCATTTATATTTGCTACTCTATTGAGGGACAAGCTGAATACTATTATGCCATGTTTTCTTTATGTGAAACAAACAAACGACTTGCAAAGCATGTTATTCATGATTGTTTTGTTTGTGCCTTTTCATGTTGCATCATAGTTTCTTTGCTTATTGCTAGAACTTTGTCTTTCATGTTATGATTGAAGTACTATGATCCCAGCTTTGAATGTTTTGCAAATACTTTGATCAAGTCTTTGATGGTGCATGTCACCTCAAAAATTATTCTTTCTTTTTATCACTTACCTACTCGAGGACGAGCAGGAGTTAAGCTTGGGGATGTTGATACATTACAAATGTATCTATAATTTTTGATGTTCCATGCTTGGTTTTATCCACTTTCTTGTGTTTTGTTCCAAATTTGGAGTACTTTTCATATGATTTCTTGGACTAACCTATTAACAAGAGCCACAGTGCCAGCTGCCTGTTTTCTGCTGTTTTTGGTTCCTGGAAAGTCAGAAAATGAATATTCTCAGAATTGGACGGGAAAAAGCCAAAGTGCCTATTTTTTTGGAAGGGATCAAGTGCCAGAATACAAGACGGAGAAGGGCAGGGAGCCACCACACCACCTGGTCGCGCGGCCAGGCCTGGCCCGCGCGAGGGGGTGGCGTGGCCGCTCCCGGCACCCCCTCGGCCTCTCCTTCCGCCTATATATTGCCCTCGGGACGAAAACCCTAAGGGCCCGATAAAAAATCCGTGAAAGAGTCTGTAGCCGCCGTCATCTCCATCCCTAGATGGGGAGGGATCTGAAGCTCTTCCCGGCACCCTGCTGGAGAGGGGAATTCACCCTGCAGGCCTTCTTCATCACCATGCAAGCCTCCGGTGTGATGCGTGAGTAGTTCATCCTTGGACTACGGATCCATGTAGTAGCTAGATGGCTGGTTCTCCTCCTTTGTGCTTTCATGTTTAGATCTTGTGAGCTCCGTTCATGATCAAGATCATCTATTTGTAATTCATACATGTTGTGTTTGCGGGGATCCGATGGATATTGAGATGCTATTTAAGATTGATTATTGATTCTATCATGTCTTTGTTATTTGTGATCTTGCATGCTTTCCGTTGTTAGTAGCTATCTTGGCCAAGTAGATGCTAGCAACTCCAAGAGTTAGTATTTATGCTCGATAGTAGGTTCATGCCTCTGGTAATCTGGGGAAGTGACAGAAATCTCTAATGTACTAGATGTGCTGTTGCTACTAGGGAGAAAACAACAATCCTTTGTTCATAGAACAATCGTATTGTTTACTTTACACGCAGTTCATAAAGCAATAATCTGTTTCTTGCAACTTAATACTGGAGGGGGTTCGGATGATAACCTGAAGGTGGATTATTAGTCATAGATGCAGTTGGATGGCGGTCTATGTATTATGTTGTAATGCCCAATCAAGTCTAAAAGGAGTCAAGATGATTAGTATATGCATGTATTGCTTTCTCGGTGTTTGTCAATTGCCCCGATGTAATTTGTTTACCCAACATGTTATCTATCTAAGGAGATCCACCTCTAGTGAACTATGGATCCCGGTCCTTTCTCTTTACATACAATCTACAACTGTTTACTGCTTTGTGTTTACTTTATGCAAACTTTTACTTCTTTCCATTCGATATGTTTAATCCTTTTTTTTCTGCAAAACACGGTGAGATTGACAACCTCATCGCAAGTTGGGGACAAAGTTCTGTGGTTGTGTTGTGCAGGTCTCCACGTTGCTACTAGCACTGGTAGTGCGCCCTACCAAAGCTCAGCTAGTAACACCTTTGGGGTGTTTCCTTGCTCCTACTGGTTCGATTAAACCTTGGTTTCATAACTGAGGGAAAACTTGCTGCTGTGCTCATCAAACCTTCCTCTTGGGGTTCCCAACGAGCTCTACGTCGAACGACAAGCAAATCAGTACACTAATGTTCCTAATGAAGAATTGTGTGAAGTTTTGTATGAAGGAAATTTCAAGTGTAGGAAAGAATGATGTAATGAGATGAAGAATGGACAAAAGCACAAGCTTGGGGATGCCACCCCGTGTCACCCCAATAAATATTCAAGAGGTACAAGCGTCAAAGCATGGGGATGCCCAAGGCATCTCCTTCTTTATCAATAAAAATCTCAGGTCCTTCTAGACACTTCATTTTTATTGTTTCATGCATTGTTGTGTTGTTCTTGGAGCGTCTTTGTTTTTGTTTTTAGTTTTATTTTGTTTGGTTTGCTTAAATAAGTTGGTTGTATCCCAACACACTTCTTTTGGAGAGAGACACATCCCGTTATTCATTGCCTAGAACACTCTAGTTTTTATTCTTATTGTTTTGTGAGTGTTCTCTTTTGCTAGCACTGTGTTTAGCCTTAGTTTTCTTGTGATTTCAGCTTAGAACTTTTTAATTCTTATTTGTAGATTTGTGAGACAAGCTCACTAATCTTTATTTATTATTATCTTTGTGAGTTGTTTCAAATAAGTCGATTGTTGTTGGAAAATAGTAGGAAGCTTCATGCTTATAGTGGTACAAAAGGGAGCTTGTTTTGACTGTGCCTTAGACTTTATCATGTCATGCTAGATGTTGCTTTGACTTTATTCTTAGTGATTATTGCTGTAGCATGACATGTTATAAACAATTGAGATTGCTTAATGTTCCTTGAAAGAATCATGCGTTGTTTTACCATATTAAAGCATAATATTGTGGTACTCTCCTTTAATGCTTTATTTGGGTTGACTTGGCGCATGCTCACACCATGTTAAGACTATACCAAGTCACCATAGCCTCTATGATCATTTAGTTTTTGACTTGTGGTACCACTTTACGCTTTGATTGATAATGTTTTGTCGCTCTGCATGATTATGGCCATTATTGCTCTCTTAGTTGGTCGCTCCCAGTCTTTTGCTAGCCTGCATACCAAGTATGAGTTCCACTCATGCATCCAACTCCAAATAAAACCAAGTTATTCCAAATAGTCCACCATACCTACCTATTAGCATTTGCTATTCCAAGTATATTCATGTTTTTATCTACCTTCCGAATTAAGCTTGTTATGTGAAAATTAGTGATTAAAGCTCTCACGAACTTGATGGCACACTTTACTTTTCTTGCACTTAATAAACTTGAACCATTGTGTCATCTATGTTGTATATGCTTGCACTTATACATTGGGGATTAGCAGAACCATGCTATCATGGGGAACGCTTTCAACATTGCACTTGTACATTGTACCTAGTTGATATCATGCTCTTTTGTCTATGGATGTCGTCGGTGTGAAATGAAAGGGGAGCTTGTGAGTCCATGGATTTATGTATGTGTGTTAGAGAAATGCCTGGGCCGCTGGTCTAATCCATGCCTAATCATGGTGGAAACCTGTAGCGTAACCATAATGAGCAATCTATGAAGCATTCTTCTTATAAAAAGAGATAGAGATTGAGAAAAAAAGAAAAAAAGATGAGAAAAGAGGAAAGAGAGGAAAAAGCACCAGTTTCCCATGGTAAATAAGAAGATGCTTATTGTCTGCTTGCCTTGTCATTTTGATATGGGGATTCTTCCATATCATCGGGCAAGGGGTACACCGTTGGCGGTTCTCTATGATACACATGTACTTACTATGACAAGAACTTACCGGTAACTAACTTGAGTAACATGAGGAGCGGCCCTCGTATTCAAGGGACATGAGATTGTCAACTTATACTTTGTCAAGCATATACTCCATAGTTTGTTCACTTTAACCTTAATCACTTCAAGATGCTTATGATAGGGGCAATGAGAGTTGAAAGCTAATAAGTACCATAATTTTTGGAAGCTCTTTATGAGACTTGAATCCCTGCTTCCTTCTATGAAGGCCTTTCTTTTACTTTTATGTTGAGTCTCTATCTTCTATCGTTATGCACCAATTGAGAGAGCATAGTGGTCATTCTTAGTTTAATGTGCATTGTCCCAAAACTTATTGATTGATTCATAACTTTGATATTGCTTGTTCTTAAATTATTTGTATCAGTCACCCTTATGAACTTTGAAGGTGTCCTATGAATTTATATTTTGTTATACCATGAGGGACAAGCTGAATACCACTCTTATTATGTTTTCTATATGTGAAACAAACAAATGTCTTTCAATGCATTGTTATTCATGATCTTTTGTTTGTACCTTTTCATGTTACAACATAGTTGTTATATCTTACTGTTAGAACTCTATCTTTCATTATATGTTTAGAGTACTTTGATCCTAGCTATCAATGCTTTTATAATAATGACCATCAAGATTGCGTTGGCTGCATGTCACCTCAAAAATTATATTGTTTTTATCGTTTATCTACTCGAGGACGAGTAGGAACTAAGCTTGGGGATGTTGATACGTCCATAACATATCTATAATTTTTGATGGTTTTATGCTAATAATATTCTTTTGACACTCCTTTTTATATAAAGTTTATGATTTATTAACTCTAACCTACTAATAGTTGCCAAAGTGCACAAGTTCTTGTTTTGCACTTTGATGTGTACGAATTACCAAGAATACAAGTGGAAACCTTGTTGGAGTCAAATTGGGATTTTCCGGAAATTTGTCTCAGAACTCTTTTTGAAAATGGTCACGTTTCGGGACGAATACGGTGTCAAACGGAAAACTCTTCAACTATTGTTGGAAATTTCATGATAAACATTCTGGACATAAAATTTAGCTGATTCCGTGTGTGGACGGGCCTGATAGGCCCTATTTACTGCAGCCCAAGATGGGGTGACGAAAATCCGAGAAGCTATATAAAAGGAGCAAACCTAATTCATGGGAGACACCTCCACCGACGAATTTCCAGCAACCAAAGCCACATTTTTGCCTCCCCCATAGATTCCATCTCCATGGGAGAGGGCTCCCAATAAGCCATGAAGGAAGGGTGCTAAGGGGCGGTGCTCTCCTGTGATACCGATGGCGGGGAAGGAGTCCTCCGCGCCACCGCCGCCTCTTCACCATCTTCACCGCCATCTCCATCGACTCCACCGCCATCTGCATCGCCGTTGCTGATTCCCATGATGATGAGGGAGTAGTTCTTCCTCGAGGCTAAGGGTTCTACCGGTAGCTATGTGTTCATCTCTCTCTATGCATGATCATATTGTGATCATGAGCTTTGTAATCAAGTAGATCTACCTTGCTACTCAAGTGCATTAATAGATCTCTGCTCTCCCCAAGTGTGTGAAAGTGACAGCGTGCACACAATGGTGGCACTTAGGCTAAAGATTACAAATACTTTTTATGAGTTATTGATACATTGCAAATGTATCTATAAATTTTTATGCTCCATGCTTGGTTTTATCCACTTTCTTGTGTTTTGTCCACACTTTGGAGTACTTTTCATGTGATTTCTAGGACTAACCTATTAACAAGAGCCACAGTGCCAGCTGCCTGTTTTCTGCTATTTTTGGTTCCAGGAAAGTTAGAAAATGAATATTCTCGGAATTGGACGGGACAAAAGCCAAAGTACCTATTTTTCCAGAAGACTCACGGAGCCATAATACGAGACGGAGGAGGGCCAGGGCCTAGCCACACCACCCCCAGGCGCGGGCTGGGCCTGGCAATGCCAGGGCATGGTGTGGTGTCCCTAGGCACCCCCTCGGTCTCCCTCTTCGCCTATAAGAAGCCTTCTGACCTAAAAACTTTGGGGGGTTCGATGTTTTTCCACGAAAAGTTCCGCTGCGCCGCCGCCATCGAAGGGGATATTCGGGGGACAAAAAGTCTCTGTTCCGGCACCCTGCCGGGATGGGAAGTGCCCCCGGAGCCATCTCCATCGATCTTCACCATCATCTCCATCGACCATCCATGTTTCCCCCATCTATGAGTGAGTAATCCCCAGCTGTAGGCTATGGGGATGGTAGGGATTGGATGAGATCGTTCATGTAATGGCATCAGATTGTTAGGGCATGGTGCTTAGTATCTTTTATTAGTGCTTTATGACTTTGTTGCGACTTGTTGTGCTTAATGCTTGTCACTAGGGCCCGAGTGCCATGATTTCAGATTTGAACATGTTATTGATTCATTATGATAGTATTGTTCTTGGTCTTATCTACAAGTTGTATACACACGTTGTTGTCCGGAACCTATGGCCCCGAAGTGACAGAAATCAGGATAACCGGAAGGGAAAGGCTTTGATGTGAGGATCACATGTGTTCACGGAGTGTTAATGCTTTGCTCTGGTGCTCTATTAAAAGGAGCACCTTAATTGCCAGTAGTTCCCTAGAGGGCCCGCTGCAAACGGGCTGGCAGGACAAAAGATGTTGTGCAAGTTCTCATTGCGAGCACGTATGACTATATATGAAACACATGCCTAGGATTATCTAGTACTTGGGTGCTTTATCTTATTTATCTGCAATTGCCCTATGTTCTGATTGCTATGTGAATTGTCTTGTCCATGCAACGCCCGTCCATCCATCCCTATGGCTACCGCACTCGAATCCCACTTTTTACTGCTTTTGTTACTACTATCTTTGCTTTACTACTGCTGTTACTTTGCTATTCCTACTACAAAACTGTTGCTACTGACAAACTGCTGTGAGCAAGATTGTTTCCAGGTGCAGCTGAATTGATAACTCAGTTGTTAAGGATTATAAATATTCTTTGGCTCCCCTTGTGTCGAATCAATAAATTGGGTTTCACTTCCCTCGAAAATACTGCGATACACCCTCTATACTTGTGGGTCATCAAGACTGTTTTCTGGCGCTGTTTCCGGGGAGCATAGCTTTATTTATCAAGTTCACTTGGATTCACTATTGTTCAAGCTAAGTTTATCTTTCTCCTTGTTTGCTTGTTTCTTTATCAAAAATACAAAAAAATTAGTTCCTACTCTAGTTGTTATTTTCGTTGGTCTGTTATTGTCTTGCTTTATCATGCTTGTTGGCAATGGTTGGTTTCTTTGAAACTGAAGCTTATTGGCAAGGTGGGTTCACGGAAGATCAAAAATATTATTATAAGGAACACCGCTTGTCACAAAAAGGGAAACACTTATGGGAACAAATTGATAGATTATATACGATTGCTAGAAACGTGTGCTCTACTTATAATGTTACTTATTGCTGTGATGAGTCTTGTTGCAGAAAGAGGTATAAACACCTCCCTTTTCAATGTGAGTATAGTGATAATGATACCATATCTTCCTATGCTAAAGGAATTTATGACTTTTATGATGTGGAACAAATTGAAAAATTTATTGCTTGGAAGGGTGCTTTTGAACTTGCTAGTTTGCTTGAAAATATTGATGATTCACCTTACAAATATGAGGTTTATGGTATACTTAAATTCTGCTTTGATAATTACAAGGATGAAAATGGCTATATCCTTGAATATTTTAATAGATGCTTTCCACAAATGGAAGATACTAATGTCTTGCAGGATCCTATGGAAGAGATTAATGCCTTGCAGGATCCTATGGAAGAAGAAATTGATGAACCTGAACTCTTATTAGATGAAAAAGAGGAGGAGAGTGATGAACAAAAGGAGGAAGAATGGATTAGCTACACATGCCTACCTTATAATGAGAGTAACTCTTTATCCCTTACATTATTTGACTGTCCTCCATGCTTACTAAAGGAGGATGAATGTTATGTTCCTGAGGATTCTTTTGAAGATGTTTATGATAAAGCTCTAGTGCTTGTAGATCGTGAAAAGCATGCTTTATGTGTTAGTTATATTGTTGATTTTAGTCATGAGGATACTAAAAATTATTATGAGAGAGGAAAATATGGTTGTATAAGTTTTCATGGTATTGAAACACCTCTCTATGTGCTGAAAGTTTTGAAGTTACTCTTGTTTTATCTTCCTATGCCTGTCACTTTGTTCTTTGCGAATTTATTTGCATACATGATTCCTATGCACAGGAAGTGGGTTAGACTTAAATATGTTTTGAATTTGCTTCTTGATGCTCTCTTTTACTTCAACTCTTATTTCTTATGAGAGCATCCTCTCAAACTATTATGCCTGTCACTTTGTTCCTATGCCTGTCACTTTGTTCTTTGTGAATTTATTTGCATACATGATTCCTATGCATAGGAAGTGGGTTAGACTTAAATGTGTTTTGAATTTGCTTCTTGATGCTCTCTTTTACTTCAACTCTTATTTCTTATGAGAGCATCCTCTCAAACTATTATGCCTGAAGATGATAATATGTCTATTATTCTTGGGAGACCTTTTCTTAAACACTGCAGGAGTTGTTATTAATTGTAATCAAGGGAAGGTGACCTTCAATGTTAATGACAACGAACGTACTATCTATTTCCCCAAGAAGATTGATAGGACTTATGGTTTAAATTCAAGTGAACATGTTGAGGGCATTCAAGTTGGAGAAATATATTGTCCCATACGAAGAGAAAATTTTGAAACTATTATGATTGGGACCATTGCTATCAAGGTTGCGGTAACATAATCATTAGTGGGATACAAAGTTTTGTCTCATATGGAATTGTTTTGGTAACAAGACCTAATCAACCTTGTTAACAAAAGGATTTCATTGAACAAAACAATGTTTTCACCATGATTATCTCCGCTTACTTCTATTTTATCCATTTTAGTTTTTGCTTATGCCTAACTTAAAGGCATGAAAGGAAAGTACTTATTGGGAGATAACCCAAAAGTTTTAGATGAGTCTTGGAAGTTATTACCTCTGTAATAACCGCTCCTCATCCTTTTTATTTGCTTTTTGTGCCAAGAGTAACCTCTAATGAGAGAGAAGTAATGATTGGGAAAGTTGTTGTCCTGAAACAGATTTATGTGCTTCACCGTAAAACTTCTTGTAAAATCTCTGAACGTCTTTTTGAGGTGTGAATTTTTGTGCTTCTGCACCAGGTTGTTATCTAAGTTTTGTTAGTTCAACACTTTTTGATTTGAGCAACAGAAGGTCTTCGAAAAAATTCGTCTTTACCTGCTGGTCTGTTTTGACAGGTTTCTGCCATTTTCTACATTTGCTTCTTGTTGGTTCCTTCTTGAGTTCTTTTGGGGAATTGAGCTTTTTGAGGGAAGTGATACAGTAGCTAGTGTTCTAATGAAAGTTTTATTGGTGTTAGAACTGAACTTAAAGACTTATTATCTTGAGTGCACTAATCTTGCTAATAAAGATTGTGTGAAGTTTTGTATGAAGGAAAAATTTCAGGTGTATGGAAGGAATGAGTAATGAGATAAGGATGGACTAAAGCTCAAGCTTGGGGATGCCACGCGTGTCACCCCAAGAAATATCCAAGAAGTACAAGCGTCAAATCTTGGGGATGCCCAAGGCATCCCCTTCTTCATCAATAAAAATCCCAGGTTTCTTTCAACCACTTCATTTTTTATTATTTCATGCACAGTTGTGTTGTTCTTGGAGCGTCTTCTTTTTCGTTTTTGTTTTGGTTTTTAGTTTGCGTGGTTTGCTTAGTTTTCTGAATAAATTGGTTGGACCCCCTCTTTCATACATTGGTGTTCAAATAGTCTGCTTTGGATTGGAAAAGAGTAGGAAAGCTCATGCTTAAGTGGTAAAGGGAGCTTGTTTTTGACTGTGGCCTATGCTCTGTCGTGCCATGGTTGATATTGTTTTGGCTTTATGCTTAGTATTCTTTGTTGTAGCATGACTTGTTATAAACAATTGAGATTGCTTAATGTGCCTTGGATGAATCATGCATTGTTTTAGCATATTAAAGCATAGTATAGTGGTATTCTCCTTTGATGCTTTATTTGGGTTGACTTGGCACATGCTCACACCATGTTATGACTGTCTCAAGTCACCATAGCCTTTATGATCCTTTAGTTTTCAACTTGTAGTATCACTTTATGCTTTGATCAATGATGTTTTGTCGCTCTGCATGATTATGGCCATTATTGCTCTCTTAGTTTGTCGCTCCCAGTCTTTTGCTAGCCTCCACAACAAAGTATGAGTTCCACTCATGCATCCAACTCCCTAAACCAAGTTTTTCCAAAGAGTCCACCATACCTACCTACTAGCTTATGCGATTCCAAGTATATTCATGCTTTTGTTTACCTTCCACTTGTTATGAGAAAACTAGTGATTAAAGCTCTCACGAACTTGATGGCACACTTTACTTTACTTGCCCTTAATAAACTTGAACCATTGTGTCTTCTATGTTGTATATGCTTGCACTTATTTGTTGGGAATTAGCAAAACCATGCTTTCATGGGGAACACTTTCAACATTGCACTTGGTACTTGTACCTAGTTGATATCATGCTCTTTTGTATATGGATGTCGTCGGTGTGAAATGAAAGGGGATCTTGTAAGTCCGTGGAGTTATGTATATGTGTTAGAGAAACGCGTGGGCCGTTGGTCTAATCCATGCTGACATGGTGGAAACCTACAGCGTAACCATAATGAGCTGTCTATGAAGCATTATTATAAAAAAAGAGTCCTATATTGAGAAAAAAAGAGAAAAGAGAAAAAAAGAGATACTATGAAAATAGGAAAGAGAGAAAAAAGCACCATATTCCCATCGTAAATAAGAAGAATGCTGAGATGCTCGGTGTCTGCTTGCCTTGTCATTTTGATATGGGGATTCTTTCGTATCATCGGGCAAGGGGTACCCCGTTGGCGGTTCTCAATGATACACATGTACTTACAATGACAAGAACTTACCGGTGACTAAACTTGAGTAGCATGAGGAGTGGCCCTCGTATATAAGGGACATGAGATTTCTGACTTATACTTCGTCAAGCATGTACACCATAGTTTGTTCACTTTAACCTTAATCACTTCAAGATGCTTATGATAGGGGCAATGAGAGTTGAAAGCTATAAGTACCATAATTTTTGGAAGCTCTTTATGAGACTTGAATCCCTACTTCCTTTTATAAAAAGGCATTTCTTCCACCATTATATTGAGTCTCCACCTTCTATCTTTATGCACCTACTTTGAGAGCATAGTGGCCATTCTTAGTTCTATGTGCATTGTCCCAAGACTAGTTGATTGAGGCATACTTTGATATTGCTTGTTTTGAACTATTGTATCTAGTCACTCTTATGAACTTTGAAGGTGTCCTATGCATTTATATTTGCTACTTTATTGAGGGACAAGATGAATACTATTATGCTATGTTTTCTTTATGTGAAACAAACAAACGTCTTGCAAAGCATTGTTATTCATGAATCTTTTGTTTGTGCCTTTTCATGTTGCATCATAGTTTCTTTGCTTATTGCTAGAACTTTGTCTTTCATGTTATGATTTAAGTATTATGATCCCAACTTTGAAAGTTTTGCAAATACTTCGATCAAATCTTTGATGGTGCATGTCACCTCAAAAATTATTCTTTCTTTTTATCACTTACCTACTCGAGGACGAGCAGGAGTTAAGCTTGGGGATGTTGATAAATTGCAAATATATCTATAATTTTTGATGCTCCATGCTTGGTTTTATCCACTTTCTTGTGTTTTGTCCACACTTTGGAGTACTTTTCATATGATTTCTTGGACTAACCTATTAACTAGAGCCACAGTACCAGCTGCCTATTTTCTGCTGTTTTTGGTTCCAGGAAAGTCAGAAAATGAATATTCTTGGAATTGGATGGGACAAAAGCCAAAGTATACCTATTTTTCGAGAAGACTCACGGAGCCAGAATACAATACGGAGGAGGGATAGGGCCTGGCCACACCACCCCTAGGCGCGGGCTGGGCCTGGCCGCGCCAGGGCATGGTGTGGTGGCCCTAGGCACCCCCTCGGTCTCCCTCTTCGCCTATAAGAAGCCTTCTGAACTAAAACATCGGAGGGTTCGATGTTTTTCCACGAGAAGTTCCTCTGCGTCGCCGCCACCGAAGGGGAGATTCGGGGGACAGAAATTCACTGTTCCGGCACCCTGCCGGGATGGGGAAGTGGCCCCGGAGCCATCTCCATCGATCTTCACCATCATCTCCATCGACCATCCATGTTTCCCCCATCTATGAGTGAGTAATCCCCAACTGTAGGCTATGGGGATGGTAGGGATTGGATGAGATCGTTCATGTAATGGCATCAGATTGTTAGGGCATTGTGCCTAGTATCTTTTATTAGTGCTTTATGACTTTGTTGCGACTTGTTGTGCTTAATGCTTGTCACTAGGGCCCGAGTGCCATGATTTCAGATCTGAACATGTTATTGATTCATTATGATAGTATTGTTCTTGGTCTTATCTACAAGTTGTATACACACGTTGTTGTCCGGAACCTATGGCCCCGAAGTGACAGAAATCGGGATAACCGGAAGGGAAAAGCTTTGATGTGAGGATCACATGTGTTCACAGAGTGTTAGTGCTTTGCTCCGGTGCTCTATTAAAAGGAGCACCTTAATTGCCAGTAGTTCCCTAGAGGCCCCGCTGGAAACGGGCTGGCAGGACAAAAGATGTTGTGCAAGTTCTCATTGCGAGCATGTATGACTATATATGGAACACATGCCTAGGATTATCTAGTACTTGGGTGCTTTATCTTATTTATCTGCAATTGCCCTATGTTCTGATTGCTATGTGAATTGTCTTATCCATGCAACACACGTCCATCCATCACTATGCCTACCGCACTCGAATCCCACTGTTTACTGCTTTTGTTACTATTGTCTTTGCTTTACTACTGTTGTTACTTTGCTATTCCTACTACAAAACTGTTGCTACTGATAAACTGTTGTGAGCAAGATTGTTTCCAGGTGCAGCTGAATTGACAACTCAGTTGTTAAGGCTTATAAATATTCTTTGGCTCCCCTTGTGTCGAATCAATAAATTGGGTTTAACTTCCCTCGAAAATACTGCGATACACCCCCTATACTTATGGGTCATCAGTTATATTTGGAGTTGGATGTCTCTATGAAATTGTGGTGTTTGTTGGAACCATCTAGAGCTCAAGGTGACAGTGTGGGGTTATCTAGATGGGGAAAGTGAACTTTGAGGAGTGTTGTTGTAGCCCTACCATGGATTAGTGTGTCCAACTGGAGAGTACTTCAGAGTAGTATCATAAAGAGAAGATATTTATATGAGAGTGTTCACTAGCGAAAGTATGATCCCTAGGCCTTGTTTCTAAGCATTGAAACACCATTTGCAATTATATTTGTTACATGTTTGCTTGATTCCATCTTTATTTCAGTTTGTCTTTAGTCTCTTCCACGCCATCAAGCTATTTTCTGGCACCGTTACCACTTATAATTATCCATACCACTTGTATTTCACTATCTCTTCGCCGAACTAGTGCACCTATACACCTGACAAGTGTATTGGGTGTGTTGGGGACACAAGAGACTTCTTGTATCTTGATTGCAGGGTTGCTTGAGAGGGGATACCTTTAACCACTTCCTCCCTGAGTTCGATAAACCTTGGGTGATCCACTTAAGGGAAAACTTGCTACTGTTCTACAAACCTCTGCACTTGGAGGCCCAACAACTGTCTACAAGAATAAAAGTGCGAAGACATCATGCACCACCTGATTAAACTCACCCCTCAGGACATAGTTGAATTCCGTCTATGGTTGAGGCATACCTTGCTATTGGTGTTGGTGGAAAGGATGTTGGGCATGGTGTTGTTGACTGTAGTCGTCCCAGCTTGCACCATGCCAATCTTCTTCACCTTGATCTTGCTGTTGTTAGCCAGCTACTACGTTTTCCCAATTGGGGTGGCCTCCTTGTGGCGTAGTCCTTCCTGAGAGGATCAGTGCTTGTTGGAACTCCTCCTCTGTGAGGACCCAACTCTGTTTACCTAGCAAACCAAAATCTTGGACAAAAGGGAGCAAAACTTGGTGGAGATCACCGTTAGGCTCAAAATAAAGCTGGTAAGCATGAAGGGAGCCTTCGGGTCTGTAGACCCCCATGATTTGGTGCTAGCCATATGAATGTCATCCATGGTCTTACTGCCAGCCAGAGCTCTTTCCTGTGGTAGGACAAATTCGTTTGCATAGGCGATCTGTGTGATCAATCCACTACAACGAATGTCCCCTGCGGAAGCCGACCTTTGGCAGCAAAAGTGTTGGATTAGCAAAGCACCAAAATTTACCTTGTGCTCCATCTCTGGATGCAAGGCCATATGAATTGCACTTATTTCGGGGCCTGCCATTGCCCCGACATCACCTTTCCCAAAAATAGAATTAACAAGGAAGGTATAAAATAATAGATAGTAGAATTCTGGATGGTGGCACTCTTTTTGCGCAAATAATCAGTGTTCCTATGGACAGAAATTTTCTCCCAAGAATGCATTGCCTCCATGTGCACATTGTCATCAATATCGAGTTCCCCCTCACGGGAGAATCCATCCAAAACTATCACAAAATTCATAGAAGGAAAGGTTGCAGAGCTACCCATTGAGTACAAAACTTACAGTGCAATTACGCTCTTGGGCCTCGAGATCATGATGGAACGATGACAGGAACTCGTACGTGGCGAGCTTGTAGGTGTCGACGGAGAGGTAGGAGAAGTTGACCATGGTAGCATGCATAGTCATCCGTTCGAAGTCCTCCAAAAGACGTTGTCAGGAGAGGAACTCGCAGTTTACCCACTTGGTGGGAAAAACCTTGTGGTTGCTCACCCTCTCATAGTCATGGCTCATGGCGGCCCTCAAGCTGTCCACCTCCAGCGCCTCTTCTTCGAACCCGGTGACTTGGCGGAGCCTGAGGTGCCCGCCGTACCCGAGCCCTTATCCGAGCATAAAATCCCTCCAATGTTATGCATTGTGCTGCAAAAAATTTAAAGAAAAATATAGGCATCAAGTTTCTAACACATGAACAAATGATTAAAGGTAGAAGTTACAAATCCTAACGTGACAAATCAACAATAATCTCAAAACATGATGAACTCATCTAAATAGCCAATGTGATGAATTCAACCATGGATTTCAGAAAATAGAGCATGGATCAGGTGAGAAACTTACCAATGTGAAGATTCCCTAACTCAAAAACATGAAATCAATGAAGAATCAAAGGTTCTAGGAGGCTAGGGTTTAAGGTGGAGAGAGAAAGAACAAGGAAGAAAGAGGAGGAAGAAGAAGGAGGCTGGCTAGGAGCCAGCCGTCGTTGGCCTTTACCTGGTGACGCAGTCGGTACGGGCAGGCGGTACGGGTGTAGCCCACTCGTACCGGTTGTCGTTACCGTTGGATCAAAGTTAGGGTTAGAGATCAAACCTGACCGGCTCGGTACGGGCATGCGGTACGGGCGCATCCTGACCATACCGTTGCTTGTTATCCATACGGGGAACTTTGGTCGACTTCATCGAGAGTTGGTACGGGCTCGCGGTACGGGAGCACGGTACAAGCGTACCCCAGTCGTACCAACTCTCGTTACCGGTATTGTTCCCTTTGCTGAAATCGTCGAGGTTCGGTACGGGCGCGCGGTACAGGCGTACCCCGGCCGTACCACTGCTTGTTATCTGATCTGAACCTTTTTCTTCTCTTCATTTTTCCTTTGCTTCTCAAATTCGCTAAGGTAAATTCTCTGAATAAACTCAAGACTTGAAATAAATTTATTAGAACTTACAAATAATAAAATAAAAACTTAAACTTAATTTATTGAGAATGGGTTAACTCCTATTAAGTATTTTATTCTAGAGTTTTGATTAGTCAAAGTCCATATCATTAGCGTCTATCTCAAGCTGCTCTTTTTCTTTAGTTCTAGCTGCTTGGCATGCTTAGGTGGCAGAACATATTTTCCGTTGTGTTCCAGTTTCTTTGGAAAGTATCGAACATCTCATCATCATATATATTGAAGACAATCTTATCCCTAGAGCAATCTACGTTAGCTCCAACTGTGCTAAGAAAAGTTCTTCCAAGGATGATAGAAAGTTTGTCATCCTTAGGAACATCGAGAATAATAAAATCAGTGGGTATAACATGTTGATCTATTCTAAGTATAGCATCTTCGATCATACTGATACATTGCAAATGTATCTATAATTTTTTATGTTCCATGCTTGGTTTTATCTAATTTCTTATGTTTTGTCCACACTTTGGAGTACTTTTCATATGATTTCTTGGACTAACCTATTAACAAGAGCCATAGTGCTAGCTACCTGTTTTCTGCTGTTTTTGGTTCCGGGAAGTCAGAAAATGAATATTCTCGGAATTGGACGGGATAAAAGCCAAAGTCATATTTTTACCAAGGGACACTTGGAGCCAAAATACAAGACGGAGAAGGGCCAGAGGGCGTCCACACCACCTGGCCACGCAGCCAGGCTTGGCCCGCGCTAGGGGGTGGTGTGGGCAGCCTAGGCACCCCCTCGGCCTCTCCTTCCTCCTATATATTTCCTCGGATACGGAAACCCTAAGTACCCGATCAAAAATCCACGAAAGAGTATATATCCTCCTTCATCTCCATCCCTAGATCGAGAGGGATCTGAAGCTCTTCCCGGCACCTTGCCGGAGAGGGAAATTCACCCTGGAGGCCTTCTTCATCACCATTCAAGCCTCCGGTGTGATGCGTGAGTAGTTCATCTCTGGACTATGGGTCCATGTAGTAGCTAGATGGCTGGTTCTCCTCCTTTGTGCTTTCATGTCTAGATCTTGTGAGCTCCATTCATGATCAAGATCATCTATTTGTAATTCTGCATGTTGTGTTTGCGGGGATCCAATGGATATTGACATGCTATTTCAGATTGATTATTGATTCTATCATGTCTTTGTTATTTCTGATCTTGCATGCTTTCTGTTGGTAGTAGCTATCTTGGCCAAGTAGATGCTAGCAACTCCAAGAGTTAGTATTTATGCTCGATAGTGGGTTCATGCCTCTGGTAATCTGGGAAGTGATAGAAATCTCTAAGGTACTAGATGTGTTGTTGCTACTAGGGAGAAAACAACAATCCTTTGTTCATAGAACAATCGTATTGTTTACTGGACACGCAATTCGTAATGCAATTATCCGTTGCTTGCAACTTAATACTGGAGGGGGTTCGGATGATAACCTGAAGGTGGATTATTAGTCATAGATGCAGTTGGATGGCGGTCTATGTATAATGTTGTAATGCCCAATCAAGTCTCAAAGGAGTCAAGATGATTAGTATATGCTTGTATGCTTTCTCGATGTTTGTCAGTTGCCCCGCTATAATTTGTTCACCCAGCATGTCATCTATCTTAAGGAGAGCCACCTCTAGTGAACTATGGACCCCGGTCCTTTCTTTTACGTTCAATATACAATCAAAATGTTTACTGCTTTGTGTTTACTTTCTACAAACTATTAATTCCATTCGATACGTTTAATCCTTTGTTTTCAGCAAAACCGGTGAGATTGATAACCTCATCGCAAGTTGGGGGCAAACTTCTGTGGTTGTGTTGTGCAGGTCTCCACGTTGCTACTAGCACCGGTACTGCGTCCTGCCAAGGCTCAGCTAGCAACACCTTTGGGGTGTTTCCTTGCTCCTACTAGATTGATAACCTTGGTTTCGTACTGAGGGAAACCTTGCTGCTGTGCTCATCATACCTTCCTCTTGGGGTTCCCCAACAAGCTCGATATATTTTCGGCCATCACATACCTTATTCCCTATTTAAGAAATTTAATCTACACTAACACCTTCTCCTAAGTCACAAAGAGCGTTGAATATATTAGTTTTACCAATTGCACAGGAGATGGTTGGTATACCTGGGTCCCCAAGCTTAGCAGGCAGATTATCACCAAAGCTTCTCATTACTGCTACAGTCTTAGTTACCTTCTTCTTTCTATTAAGAATATCTCGCATAAACTTTTTATAAGTAGGAACTTGAATAGAATCAGTTAAAGGAAGTCCTAAATGCAAGCTTCCCAGTGCCTCAGTAAAAGAGTCATAAATAGATTTATCCGGTTCGTATTGAATTTGGTTAGGATAAGGAATTTTCTTTTTAGTAGGTATTACCTTCTCTTTTACCTTTGCCATAGGTTCAGCATTCTTTTTGGTTTTCCTTCCGGCAGATTTTTGCTTATCGGCATGTTCTTCACGTGGGATGATAACTTGCTCTTCTTGTTCCTTTCTGAGATCGGCTTTTTCCCTTGAATCGATTATCTCAGAGTCCGAATCATATGGTTTATGTCTGTTCCCTGCTTCCCCTTCTCCTCTAGTTTTGGAAGCTTCATTCTCCCTTTTCGGGACTCATAATCAATGTCATCCTAGGGATCAACTAAATCCTCTTCCTCTTGACTCATATCCTGAGTCTCTCTTGCTTTTCGAGCTTGTTCTTCTTGATACCAAGGTGGTCCTTGTGGTTCTTGAATTTCTTTAACACGTCTAGTAACAATGTTAGTAGAAATAGTATTGATATTTCCTTGGTTCAAAATCAAAGTTTGGGTTTCATTTATTTGCTCACACTAAGTTTTAACCATACTTAGATATCTATCTAAATGTTTTATGGCTTGACCCAAGTCATCAAAGACTTCTGTTAGATCTCTTATATTATTTTCTTGTGTCATAAGACGCTTATAGTTTTTCTCACGGAATTGATTCTATTGATATTTAAACTTATTCATTACAAGATTTATATCATCTTCTATTACATAAGTTTGAAGAATGTCAACTTTATTTTCTTTCACAAGTTCCGAGGCTAAACCTTTTTCTTCCATGGACTTTTTAACCTCTGGTATAAGATCTGGTGGTATGTGAATCATACATTTTCATGGTTCAACACCCATAACTTGATTGTATTGTTCGTCATTAAAGGATCTTACCTCAAAAATCTTTACACATTTCGGTAGTGCTAGGTTTCATATGGCTCCTCCTGTAGATAGAAACAATCATTTCGTTTGTCTTGTCATTAAGCCCATTATAAAAATATTGAATAACTAGGTGCTCGTGAAAACCGTGATTAGGGACTTTCATAATCATGGCATAAAATATATTAAATGCTTGATAAAAGTTTTCTCCAACTGTTTGGAGAAAGTTTGTTATACTATGTTTGATTTGCATGATTTTAGTGAATGAACAATATTTATGCAGGAAATCTTGGAAATCTTCCCAGCTTTTTATAGTATGATTGGGTAATGATTGTAACCAAGCAAGAGCACTATCTTTCAGAGACCAACGAAAGAGTTTAAGGAGTACAAACTCTATTGGTAAACTTGCTGGTTTAAGACTAGCGCAAAGGCCATAGATCCTTGTCTAGTGGTCACTAGGGTCTTCCTCTTCCTTTCCTACGAAAGAAATTTCTTTCATCATATAAATTAGCTCAGGATATATTTCGAATTCCTGGCCTTCAAGTTCAGGACAAAGAATAGGCATTTTACTTAAGTGTCTAGATGGATTCCCATATTATCCCAAAGGTAGCTCAGTTCAGCCCCCGGGTGATGGTCAAATCTGCCATTAGTGGAATCAAGAAGTTCACGTCTATAGTATGTGAGTTAGTAAATCTTTCAATAAATTCTAGATGTTTCTCGATTGGAACACGATCAATATATGGAGGTAAATAAGTTTTTCCTGATCGAGTGGTACCTCTGTCTTCAACGGAGATCATGAATGGTGTCAACAATTGCTGTTGTCAAGAAACAACGCTTGGCGCTTAGCTCCCCGGCAATGGTGCTAGAAAATATCTTGATGTCCTACAAGTGCACATGTTCGTTAGACAATGTTTTCACGGAAGTATTGATTCCAGTTTTTATATCGATCCCAATAAGAAGCCTAGGTAAGTGTTTTTATGTGGTGTTTCTGTTGCACCCAAGGTGTCACATGGCCAATTCTTCCTAGTCCCAATGATCCATCTACATGTTACCATGACCATGGTCAGCACATTAATTAAGGTCTTGCGACCGGATCAAGGGTTTAATCTTGATGGTTCCTTGTTTTCCTCGAGTAGTACTAGCTCTTCATTGATATCGGCCGTGTCACTTGAGGGTCGCCGAATTACTAGCATACAAGTTCATACCTATGAGATCTTTGGATCATGTTACTTGGGACCTTAAATTAGATAATAAGCATTAGGCAAACATAGATAATCATTCTCACTGTTAAATAAACACTACAACGATCACAAATGGATGGATTTAAAGGAGGCACAACACATCTCACCAATCCCCTACATCTCCCACGCCTATTGGGATTTACTCAGACATGAGAGGAATACAGATCAAAGGCATAATTGTATTGCAAGTAAGAATCATCTCAAAGTTATTGAAGCAACCCACAATAGTTATTAAAGATCAAATCAAATACAAACTAAAGGTATATCAAAGTATCAAACCCTAATCTTACAAGTTCCAATCTCTCTCTCTCTCTCAGTAATGATGGGAATGGGGTGGAGTGTGTGGTTTAGAGGTTGGAGATCGTCGAGGAACTAGGTAAAGTTCTTCTCCTCTTCTAGATCTAATCTATCCCTTATAGATGGCTTGTGGCGGCTATATCTTCTATTATGTAGTTATTTTCATATCTCCTATTTCATGAAAGTATGGAAGTTTCTTGTATTGATATAAGGGAGTCATCAGCATTTAGTACGGGCGGGTGGTACGGGCGCATCCCGACCGTACCGATGGTGGTTATGCATACTGAACGCCTCCAATGAAAGGGGCTCCAATTGGGGATTAACTTCTTTGGATGCAATTAGCCCATAAATGTTATTAGATCTCCAATAAATGTTCATTACCTGAAAACTATCACAAGAAACCAAGGATTCGCTAATTGCGATGTTAACATTAGTAGAAAGGGGTAATCTTCAGTGCAATCCGGCAATAAACAAGAGGAAAATCAATAGTGAAAAGTGATGAAATTTGGAGCTATCACTTACCTATGAACAAGGAACCACAACAATGATAATCAAATTATTAGCAACTCATTGTAAATCAGATATCAACTATAGTGGGAGAGACAGACACCCGCTAGACACTTATGCAAAACTAGTTGCATGTCAAGCGTTGTAACACCCCTAGTTTTAGTAATCCATATTTAGGGTTTGTTTGTGCATCATGAGCATTGCATGCATCCATTTGGATTAAAGAAAATCTGCATTGATAAATAAGTAGGGGAAATAAAACCCTAAACCCTAATTTCTCTCCTCCTGTGAAATTCATTCAAATGTTTTTATATTTTGAAAAACACCAAAAGCTTGGAGCCCAAATTGAATAAGAGGGCCCCTGAGTGTTTTTGTTGCATTTTACAAACCTCTGATAATTTCAAAATGTTCAAAATAGAAAAGAATTTGAAAATACAAAAGAGAAAATAGGAAATAGGAAAAGAAAAGGTTTTATAAAAAAACATGCTTCGTATGTTAACTAGGCCGCGTCCCACTTACTCTCCTCTCTCTGTCGCGCACCCTCGGCCACGAGCAGTTGCTAGCAACATAGTAGCCAGCCCAACCGTGGCTAACTCACAACCTGATATCGCTTTGACCACTTCCCCGTTCGTCGTCTTCCTCCCCGACAGAGGAAGCAGCTAGCTGGTCGCGCCTCCGCCGCTCGCCGGTGCTGTGATGCCCGCCGCGTGCCAAGATTTGCGCCACTGACGCCTCGGTCGTTTACAAGTACCCCAACACCATGAGAAACCCTAGCCGTGCCCCAATTCTTCTCCTCCGCTTCGACCCAAAACCCTAGCTCTCAGGTCCTCCTTCTCTTCATCGTCTTTGGCCACCTCTCGCTGATATGAGCACACCGGAGTAACCGACGTGGAGTCCTTGTTCTCTTGCCCCAGTCAGTGCAAGCTGGGGAGCTCTTAATCGGGCCAATCGATGACGTATTCCTCACGGCCAACGAAGCTCCGTCGTGACATCGACATCGCCTCCGACCTCCTCTTCTCGATCTGACCCGTCTACAAGAACCACGGTGAGATCCTGAGCATAACAGTGCTCTCCATCGTCTCCCTCCCTCTCTGGTTCGAGCCCTCGCCATGCGCCACCATCCGCAGCCGCGCAAGCTCCCCTTGGTCACCGCTCCGGCGACCAATAAATGGCGGCGCCACCACCATTCAGCTTGCCTCAGCCAGCCGCATTCAACGAGCCCCTCCGCGCTTCCCCGCGATCTCTAGATCGATGGATCCGAGCATCAACTGGGAGCCTCCCCGTTGATGACATCAGCATGATGTCATGCTTTTCTCATTATTCTTTTTGTTTTTTAATTGATTTGTAAATTATATTCTGTAATACAAAATACTTGACAGGTGGGTCCCTATTGTCAGGTTTTTAATCTTTTTGGAAATGTTTTCTGAAATGATTAAATATATGACATGTGGGTCCAGCTGTAAAATAATTTATAATATTCCAAAAATGTTTAATTGTTTTAAAAATGATTTTTAAAATGGATTAAAAATGAGAAAAATCATAACTAATTCATTTTAAATCAGAAAAATATGTATAATATATCAGAATGTTCAGAAAAATGAGATCTATCTCATAGCATCAAAGTCATGCATCGTGGTAACAACTAAAATGATCTCCTTAGAGAAACCCTAATAAACCCCTCTCATATGCCTCCGGAGTTTATCAGAAGTGTTATCTAGGGCATTCCTACTCCGCTTAAAATGGTTCATATACCTTTAGGTTTGATGTAACACCTTTAAAAATGTCATATCATCATCCTTGCTTGAGAATTGCACAAGTGACATGTGTTGATTGTCGCTTTCCTTTCTGGTGTTTCTGCTTCTTCTTGGTAGACCTCGGAGTTGATGTGAGCAACGAGATCGAGTCCAACATTCAAGACCGGGATTAACACCATCGAAGAGAAGTACTTGATCAAAGGAGAACAATGTCAAGCAGATGAACTTGAAGATCTATATCGAGTATCAACAGGCAAAGGCAAGCATAGCCCCACACATGTTAAAATCCTATGCTTTCAAAGTATTTGATTTTGGCCATGTGCATACGATTCCAAAGTCTTTTATCGATAGATAGAGTAATCCTATCTGATCCATGTTTCCTTTGTTATCCTATATTCCCTGATCCACTGCTCCTAGCATAACTAGGGTTTGGCGTATGTGCTTCGCTTGAGCTGCTATATCTGTTGCACTTAGCCATGCTTAGTTGTTACCGCTGGTCCATCCGAATGATGAACTAGAGCTACGAATGAACCTAGTTGGACAGGATTACGTGGTATGATCAGAGATGAAAGTTAAACATGCAAAGGCTTGTATGGGAGGCCACGGTGGGTTGTGGTTTTTTTAGTCCCATACTTTCCACCACTAGGTTCTGAGTTCTTGCCTCTTGAACCAAGATGAGCGTACAACCACACGGGGGCCTGGAAACCCCCTCGACCAACTAACTTGCTTAGTAGATTCCATGAGTCACATAGTTCAGGCGTTCCATTTGACATACGCATTCTGGTTGTTTTCGAAGGCGGTGGAAGAGGTGCATTCATACAGGTAGGTAAGCATGGCCAGGAGCAAGAGAGGCATGGCCTCCGTAATCTTGTTCCCCGCACATATCTCTAGGGACCGGCTTCGGGACTTGACCCATTACGGCGGCATCTCCTTAGGGCGTGACTCATGGTCTCGGCGAAAGCAAGTAAAGATAGTGTCCATCCGCTCTCTGCCAGCCTTTGAAGGAAGAGGGCTAATAATATTTGTCATTAAGAGTAGGGTGGTACGTGTGGGTAAAGTTGTGCACCCCTGCAGGGTATTAATCTTTTCGAAAAGCCGTGTCCACGGTTATGAACGACTTGGGAACGGATTCTAAGATCATAGAGAACTATAACCTAATCGTAAAATTTGACAAGAGATGTGAGGTGTGCTTAAGGATGCTTCCTCAGGGATCGAGGGGGTGATCCTAGTTGGAAGGTTCAGCTGATGATGATTCGGTGGATATCAAAAGAAGATCGAAGCTAGATATATTGTTTCCTTATCCCCTTTTAAAATGTTCTATTAGTCGAGCTTCTTCTCTCTCTTTTACAAAGACAGTTAGCTTTATGCAAATGAACTCCACCAGCCATAAGTCTTTTAGAGTACACCCTATACTCAACCTTGCTTTTTTGATACTTTTGCAGCAGGTAAGTGCTACCATAGAAGATGAGTTCGTTACGACATCGACATCAACGAGTAGCTTGGGGTTCCCGGTCGGCAGCCTGGAATCTATGGATTGGGAAGTCATCGTTATGCTTTAGGCCTCTTAGGCCATTTGTTAAGTTTGCTATACTTAATAGCATAATTTGCCTTCCGTTGTTTGATGTTTGTGGTCAGTGATCTCTGCTTGTAATATTTTGGTTCTTTGCTTAGTTATGAGCTCGCTGTAATAACTTTTGTGTCGTAGGGTCACTATAATGTTACCGATTCTTTCTCTGTACGCTTCCGAGATTTTAGGTTAGGCTTATGTCAGACAGAGGTCTAGGATTTGTCTAGCCTTAATCCCGGGGGTGTCACAGGTTTTGGTATCAGAGCAGTACCGTTTGTAGGAAAACCTTTCTACTGGTCGATGTTGAGTCTAGTGTTTGAGCAAACTATTTGAAAGCTAAAAATTATTTGTGAAAACTCTAGTATGCTTCTTTTTCTCCTTATCCAGTTTCGCTCTAATTCTGGGTCACCTTATCTTGTGTTGATTTGGAAAAAAAATTGCTATCTCGTATCGTCTTTCAAAGCTTAGGTGCCTTTTAGGCATGACGTTTCTTAACCAGTTGACCTAGTGTTGAGTTCTTCAGAGTCAGTTGTGTGTGTTCCTTGTTTCCCTTTGCTCTGCTTCAGTTGAGAGATTCCTTTCCATCATGATCTCTCTATCTTATGGGCCCACAACATTATGTTGATGGTTCCACAATGACCTATTCTAGGCCTCGAAGTTTCTTTTCGCCTCGGGTGCCTCCTTTTTATTTGTTTGAGTACTTCAGAAGTTGTTTCTTCTCTTGGAAGATACCTCGTGGTTACTACCTTGTAGTACTGATACATTGCAAATGTATCTATAATTTTTGATGTTCCATGCTTGTTTTTATCCACTTTCTTGTGTTTTGTCCACACTTTGGAGTACTTTTCATATGATTTCTTGGACTAACCTATTAACAAGAGCCACAGTGCCAGCTGCCTGTTTTCTGCTGTTTTTGGTTCCAGGAAAGTCAGAAAATGAATATTCTCGGAATTGGACGGGACAAAAGCCAAAGTGCCTATTTTTCCGAAAGTCATCAGATGCCAGAATACGAGATGGAGAAGAGCCAGAGGGCCACCACACCACCTGGCCACGCGAGCCAAGCCTGGCCGCGCCAGGGGGTGGTGTGGCCAGCTCAGGCACCCCCTCGGCCTCTCCTTCCGCCTATAAGATGCCCTCGGGACGAAAACCCTAAGTGCCTGATCAAAAATCCACGAAAGAGTATGTAGCCACCGTCATCTCCATCCCAAGATCGGGAGGGATCTCAAGCTCTTCCCGGCACCCTGCCAGAGAGGGGAATTCACCCTGGAGGCCTTCTTCATCACCATGCAAGCCTCCGGGGTGATGCGTGAGTAGTTCATCCTTGGACTACGGATCCATGTAGTAGCTAGATGGCTGGTTCTCCTCCTTTCTTCTTTCATGTCTAGATCTTGTGATCTCCGTTCATGATCAAGATCATCTATTTGTAATTCTGCATGTTGTGTTTGCGTGGATCCGATGGATATTGAGATGCTATTTCAGATTGATTATTGATTCTATCATGTCTTTGTTATTTGTGATCTTGCATGCTTTCCGTTGTTAGTAGCTTTGTTGGCCAAGTAGATGCTAGCAACTCCAAGAGTTAGTATTTATGCTCGATAGTGGGTTCATGCCTCTGGTAATCTGGGGAAGTGACAGAAATCTCTAAGGTACTAGATGTGATGTTGCTACTAGGGAGGAAACAACAATCCTTTGTTCATAGAACAATCGTATTGTTTACTTTACACGCAATTCGTAAAGCAATAATCTGTTGCTTGCAACTTAATACTGGAGGGGGTTTGGATGATAACCTGAAGGTGGATTACTAGTCATAGATGCAGTTGGATGGTGATCTATGTATATTGTTGTAATGCCCAATCAAGTCTCAAAGGAGTCAAGATGATTAGTATATGCATGTATTGCTTTCTCGATGTTTGTCAATTGCCCCGCTGTAATTTGTTCACCTAGCATGTTATCAATCTTAAGGAGAGCCACCTCTAGTGAACTATGGATCCCGGTCCTTGTCTTTTACATACAATCTATAAACTGTTTACTGATTTGTGTTTACTTTCTGCAAACTTTTACTTCCTTCCATTCGATATGTTTAATCCTTTGTTTTCAGCAAAACACGGTGAGATTTACAACCTCATCGCAAGTTGGGGACAGAGTTCTGTGGTTGTGTTGTGCAGGTCTCCACGTTGCTACTAGCCCCGGTAGTGCGCCCTACCAAGGCTCAGCTAGCAACACCTTTGGGGTGTTTCCTTGCTCCTACTGGTTCGATTAAACCTTGGTTTCATAACTGAGGGAAACTTGCTGCTGTGCTCATCATACCTTCCTCTTGGGGTTCCCAACAAGCTCTACATTAATACCGCACCATCATTTTTCTGGCGCCGACACTGAGCCATCAAGTACCCTCTATGCTACCAAGATAGTAGTTACTCATTTCTCGAGTTTTAACCCTTGGACTTGAACCGAAGATCCCGGATTGTGCTGGATTCTGGTGTTGAGAATCTTGTACATGAAGCTCACCGTTAACCCAAGATCCATTTTGTTGATCTCCGTTGTTAATGTTCAAACATTACCACTGGATGGCTAGTACCTTCTAGTATAGCCTTCAAGCTCGTGGTGATTGTCATGATTTAGTTGTGACAATTAAGGACGTCCCCTACCACATGCTATGGAAGATGTTCTTTAATGGAACCAAATAAATCACGACAAAAGATCTCCTCGTGAGACCCACTTCTATATTCGTGACTCTGCCACACCTTACGTTTCTGCATCGGTCCTCGGAAGATTGTTGACTTATGCATCCACATCTCGGGATTCTATCCTAAGCATGTTCCTCTTTTCCCTTGTTGTTTTCCGACCTTTGTCTACCAGTTGGTAGCCAAATAGTAAATGTGCATCGATGTCTTTCGATGCAAGATACTCTTGTGGTATGTCTAGACAAACCATTTTGGGATGTCAGGAGAAACAAACTCCAGTACCTTGTCATACCTAGGACCAGGTCAAAGTGTTGTAATCCACAGACCAATAAGCATTGATTAGCTTTGTTCTGTTCTACCTTAAAGTATCACACTCTTATAAACTAAGAGGTCGTGTTGAGTTCATGACTCCCTTAATGAAGTGATGCTCTTACACATATTTACCCACCCTTCCTTCAAGCTTTCATGCTCGAGAACAATGCGTGTGCGTAATAATGTGACCATCTGAGATTCTTAGCAATCATTATTGCTTTGGACCTCAACAAGGACATTTGTGTCATTCTTAGCGTGATGGGTAACCTATCACTAAGCAAAGTTTTACTGCGTTATCACGTTCGTTATTCTGGTACACTCTCTTCAGTCAAAGAGTTAAGCTTGTGCTGAATCTCTCAGACTATGTCTTCTTGCCTTACCAAGCAAGTTTCCTCTCGAACTAAGTGACATATTGGTGGTTCATGATATTCTAGATGTCTTTCTAGAAGTATCGCCATATTTCCACGTGACCGTGTTTGTCAAGTTCTTGAGCATGCTAGTTCTTTGAACTGCTCCCTTCTCCAAGAATCTGTACTGGATACCCCTGAACTAGTTGGTTGAGCTTAAACAACAATTTGCAGAGTTGTAATACAAAAGTTCTGTCAGACTTGTTCCTCCTAAAGGGATGTCTAGTTTTTGTTTGCGCTGAAGAAAGATAGTATTTCCTTCCTGGATATGTTATCTTCCCCTGCCTTTGATTTGATTTGGGTTATCGTCAAATCAAACTCAGTCCTAGGGACTATCCTAATGGTGTATCTACTTGTGATGTTTCACCTAGGTACATCTTCATGTTCTTTGGTCTTACCAATGTTGTTGTTTTGTTCATACCACATGTGAGTCTATCTTCTTGGAGTATCATGATAAGTTCGTCGTTGATCCCATCGATGATATCCTTATCTTCCCCATGCTAAATTGGATTTATGTGGAACAATTGACATTAATGTTGGAAACTTTTGAGAACCATCTTCGTGTTATCTCGAAGGATGTGTTCTGGATGTTAGAAGTAACCTTCTTTGGTTCACATGCAATTGCTGAAAGATGTCACCATGGATTAGAGTAGAGTTATCTTTATTTCCCCGGGAATCTTATCAAGTCAGTCAAGCATGTGCGAAGTATTCTTGATATGGTAGGTTGATATCTTTCCATCTCGATAAGATTATTTAAGCACTCAAAGCCACTAACTGATTTATCATGGAAGAGAAGAAGTCCTACAAACTTCAATGTCTTCTTAAATATCTTCCAACAATAAGGATGCATTTGTGTTCCGTTGCAATCAATTCATGTAGGGGAAATTATCTTTTGATAACTTGATAATGCATGGGTTTTGCAACCTAGCTCATTCATTTGGAGCTTGACACTATACTCCATGTCTTGAGAATCTAGTGACTTCACCTCTGTGGTAAATGTTGCAACCTTTCTATTCAGACATGCTGAGTATGAAGTATCTTTCCACTTAACAGAATCTGAATCTCAAGCAGATATGATGGTAGGTGTTCTTCAAGGTTTTTGACATAGGTCTCTTTGTAAATCTGGCAAGATTGATGTATTGGTTAACAAAATTAGCCGGAAGACCTCTTGTCACATTCTCTTGAATCAGCAATAACAACCACTCCTCATAAGGCTTCTTCTATGACTTATTGTAGGAGTTGTGCTTACGGTTTCCTTTGTCTCTGAAGTCCGACCTTTTAGTTGATGTTCCGTGTCTTGAACATCAAGGAGAACATTTAAAGTAGAGTTCCTAAATGTCTCTCGATCGATCCTCTAGACCCTTTTAGGTTGGCAAGCATCTTGTTGTGCAAAGTAACTAAAGTCTGAGAAATGAAGTTTCTTCTTCCTCGTGTCACCAGGAATCTTCTTATATATTCACCTTAGAGGTGTAAAGTGATATCATAATCGTTGGCAAAGATTCTAATAATCCTAGATGAATAAAGAGTTTCCTTCGGTTCCTTTATCATGTTAGAAGAGTGACTATGATTTGGGTAATCATTAGTTCCTCTTGTTACATGTTCTTTGTGACTCTTATGAGTCCTCTCCACCAAAACAACCCTTCTGTCTGGACTTTCTGTTGAACAAAGAGTGACCCCTCTATATCAAAAGTAGTTCAACAGCTTGGTTATCCATATCTCTGTATCCCCAGAAGCTCTACTTAAGCCGTTAGTAGAGGTTCATCTCTCGAAGTCTGTGGTCGTGTTCTTTCTATTGTATGCTCTCTTCTTCAGAAGCTTAAATTCTTCTGAAGCTCCATGGTCTGAATCCTTATGAAGACCAGCTTTCTAACAACTTGAAACCTTCTCCTCTTGTTTCCTCTGTTATATTGATGTGTTTCATGCTCGTTAGCTCCAGAGATGTTATGAAACATTTATCCACGAGTTGACAATGAGATACTCTGTTTGTGGTTTTGTGTCCTTCCCTCTCCTCTTTAGCGTGTGCAACTACCTTGAAGAACATGAAGCGCTTCATCCATTCAATAATGGTGGCATGGAACAATCTCTTCGAGAAGATCGTCCTACCTGTTCCTTCTATCTTCCTACCTAGGAATCTCGGGACGAGATTCTGTTAAGGGGGATAGAACTATAACACCCCTAGTTTTAGTAATCCATATTTAGGGTTTGTTTGTTCATCATGAGCATTGCATTCATCCATTTGGATTAAAGAAAATGTGCATTGATAAATAAGTAGGAGAAATAAAACCCTAAACCCTATTTTCTCTCCTCCTGTGAAATTCATTCAAATGTTTTTATATTTTGAAAAATACCAAAAGCTTGGAGCCCAAATTGAATAAGAGGGCCCCTGAGTGTTTTTTTTGCATTTTACAAACCTCTAGTATTTTCAAAATGTTCAAAACAGAAAAGAATTTGAAAATTCAAAAGAGAAAATAGGAAACAGAAAAAGAAAAGGTTTTATAAAAAAATTTGCTTCCTATGTTAACTGGGCCGCGTCCCACTTACTCTCCTATCTCTGCCACGCACCGTCAGCCACGAGAAGCAGCCAGCAACCCAGTAGCCAGCCCAACCGTGGCCCACTCACAGCCTGATACCGCTTCAACCACTTCCCCGTTTGTCGTCTTCCTCCCCGACGGAGGAAGCAGCTCGCTGGCCGCGCCTCCGCTGCTCACCGGCGCTGTGATGCCCGCCGCGTGCCAAGATTCATGCCACCGACGCCTCGGGCGTTTACAAGTACCCCAACACCGCGAGAAACCCTAGTCGTGCCCCAGTTCTTATCCTCCGCCTTGACCCGAAACCCTAGCTCTCAGGTTCTCCTTCTCCTCATCGTCTCCGGCCACCTCTCGCTGATATGAGCACATCGGAGTGACCACCGTGGAGTCCTTGTTCTCTTGCCCCAGGCTGCGCAAGCCGGGGAGCTCTTAATCGGGCCAATCGACACTGTCTTCCACGTGGCCGACGAAGCTCCGTCGTGACATCGCCATCGCCTCCGACCTCCTCTTCTCGATCTGACCCGTCTACAAGAACCATGGTGAGATCCTGAGCATAAAAGTGCTCTCCATTGTCTCCCTCCTTCTCTGGTTCGAGCCCTTTCCATGTGCCACCACTCGCCGCCGCGGAAGCTCGCCGTGGTCACCGCTCCAGCGACCAATAAATGGCGGCGCCACCACCACTCAGCTCGCCTCAGCCAGCCGTGTTCAATGAGCCCCTCCGTGCTTCCCGGTGATCTCTGGATCGATGGATCCGAGCATCAACTGGGAGCCTCTCTGTTGATGACATCAGCATGATGTCATGCTGATGTCATTATTCTTTTTGTTTTTTAATTGATTCGTAAATTATTTTCTGTAAATACAAAATACCTGACAGGTGGGTCCCTATTGTCAGGTTTTTAATCTTTTTGGAAATGTTTTCTGAAATGAATAAATATATGAAATGTGGGTCCAGCTGTAAAATAATTTATAATATTCCAAAAATGTTTAATTGTTTTAAAAATGATTTTTAAAATGGATTAAAAATGATAAAAATCATAACTAATTCATTTTAAATCAGAAAAATATGTATAATATATCAAAATGTTCAGAAAAATGAGATCTATCTCATAGAATCAAAGTCATGCATCATGGTAACAACTAAAATGATCTCCTTAGAGAAACCCGAATAAACCCCTCTCATATGCCTCCGGACTTTATCAGAAGTGCTATCTAGGGAATTCCTACTCCGCTTAAAATGGTTCATATACCTTTAGGTTTGATGTAACACCTTTAAAAATGTCATATCATCATCCTTGCTTGAGAATTGCACAAGTGCCATGTGTTGATTGTCGCTTTCCTTTCCGGTGTTTCTGCTTCTTCCCGGTAGACCTTGGAGTTGATGTGAGCAACGAGATCGAGTCCAACATTGAAGACTGGGATTAACACCATCGAAGAGAAGTACTTGATCAATGGTGAACAATGTCAAGAAGATGAACCTGAAGATCTATATCCGAGTATCAACAGGCAAAGGCAAGCATAGCCCCACACATGATAAAATCCTATGCTTTCAAAGTATTTCATTTTGGCCATGTGTGTACGATTCCAAAGGCTTTTATCGATAGATAGAGTAACCTTATCTGATGCATGTTTCCTTTGTATCCTATATTCCCTGATCCACTGCTCCTAGCATAACTAGGGTTTGGCGTATGTGCTTCGCTTGAGCTGCTATATCTGTTGTGCTTAGCCATGCTTAGTTGTTACCATTGGTCCATCCGGTTGATGAATTAGAGCTGCGAATGAACCTAGTTGGACAGGATGACGTGGTATGATCAGAGATGAAAGTTAAACATGCTAAGGCTTGTATGGGAGGCCATGGTGGGTTGTGGTTTTTGCAGTCCCTTACTTGCCACCACTAGGATCTGAGTTCTTGCCTCTTGAACCAAGACGAGCGTACAACCACACGGGGGCCCGGAAACCCCCTCGACCAACTAACTTGCCTAGTAGATTCCATGAGTCACATAGTTCAGGCGTTCCATTCGTCATATGCATTCTGGTTGTTCTTGAAGGCGTCTCCTTAGGGCGTGACTCATGGTCTCGGTGAAAGCAAGGTAAAGGTAGTGTCCATCCGCTCTCTACCAGCCTTCCAAGGAAGAGGGCTAATAATATTTGGCATTAAGAGGAGGGTGGTATGTGTGAGTAAAGTTGTGCACCCCTGCAGGGTATTAATCTTTTCGAAAAGCCGTGTCCACGGTTATGGATGACTTGGGAATGGATTCTAAGATCATAGAGAACTATAACCTACTCGTAAAATTTGATGAGAGATGTGAGGTGTGCTTAAGGATGCTTCCTCTAGGATCGAGGGGTGATCCTAGTTGGCAGGTTCAGCTGATGATGATTCGGTGGATATCAAAAGAAGATCAAAGCTAGATATATCGTTTCCTTATCCCCTTTTAAAAGGTTCTATTTGTCGAGGTTCTCCTCTCTCTTTTACAAAGAAAGTTATCTTTATGCAAATGAACCCCACTAGCCATAAGTCTTGCGGAGTACACCCTATACTCAGCCTTGCTTTGTTGATACTTTTGCCATCGAACATGAGTTCGTTACGACATCGACATCGACGAGTAGCTTGGGGTTCCCAGTCAGCAGGCTGGAATCTATGGATTGGGATGTCATCATTATGCTTCAGGCCTCTTAGGCCATTTGGTTAAGTTTGCTATATTTAATAGCATAATTTGCCTTCCGTTGTTTGATGTTTGTGGTCAGTGACCTCTGCTTGTAATATTTTGGTTCTTTGCTTAGTTATGAGCTTGCTGTAATAACTTTTGTGTCGTAGGGTCACTATAATGTTACCGGTTCTTTCTCTGTATGCTTCTGAGATTTTAGGTTAGGCTTATGTCAGACAGAGGTTTGTGATTTGTCTAGCCTTAATCCCGGGGGTATCACAAACATGGAAGAGGTATCATATGCGAGGACATGTAAAGTTTCTTTGGGCCGCTTCATCCCACTATGCCGCCAATATCCAAAATACATGAAGGATGTAATAACATGATCATTAGCGCCCACATATTCATATGTGTTCTAACCGTACAAAGCATGTACGCGTAGACACGGCTGTGATACCACTGACGGGGTTCGTTGCATGGTAAACAAAAAACATTCTTACGATTGCAACCACCAATATCATATCTAGGAGATACATGTAACAGTTTCAAATAGACTCACCCTTGAATACTTCATTTAATGAACACATTAACACTTTGATCCCTTTCTTTTTTTCGATACCTTGAAACCATTTCAGCAGATTCGATAGAATAAATTCCTATGATGTCCATTATCTTCTCATGTGTGCCCTATCCACTCAATTGCATCGACTACCCTTAAGTGTGTCTCCCTATGGGTAGCGAACTGTGTGGACATGATCAAGACATTCTTCGATCAATAATCATTAGTGCGACCTGGAGATCCATAATGACTCCCACTAGTTCATGCAATGACTTAGTGATCGTGTGACCTTTTATTCGTAGTAACCAATTCCTTTTGTCTTACGATATTTTACTTGTCTGGGATCCGATCATTCGGTATCATTCATACCTAGTTTGATCCCGTTACTGACAAGTATTCTTTTCTTGTTCCCATAATATAACATTCTTTATCACTTGCTTGCAAGCTATGTCAATGTGATATCACTGAGAGGGACCTAGGTATATCTCTCCTTCATCAGGATGGACACATCCCACTCTTGATCCACGAGCCTCAGCTAACACTTTCCAAGTACCTAACAACACCTTTATAATCACCTTGTTATGAAGTGACATTTGATGTAATCAGAGTACTCTTCCTGAGTCAGTGATTCACGTGATCTCATGGTCTAAGGATTAGAGTTACTTCAACTGATGTTATAGTAGTGTAAACATAATGGCATGATTGTCTTACTATACTTTGGGAGTATGTTCATCACATCATTCAATCAATGATGTGACCTTGTTATTAACAACATCCAATGTCATGATCAGAAAACCTTGATCATCCGTTAATCAACAAGCTAGTGTAATGAGAGGCATTACTAGGAAGCTTTTATTTCTTTATTAAACACACATATATTAATGTTTCCGGTTAACACAATTATAGCATGAGAAATAAACATTTATCGTAAACATGGAATATAATATAATAACCACTTTATTATTCCCTCTCGGGCATATTCCTTTCAATTAGTCCCTCGACAGCCACCCATAGAATATTTATGGAAGAAGGAGCCTAGCCAGTTGTAGACTTCCAAAGGTGACTTAAACCTCATATGAAAGAAGAGGTAAGAAAATAGGTAATACTCTTACTAGATACAGGTATAATATTTCATGTGGAGGAAATCGATTGGGTAAGTCATGTATTTGCATTCCAAAGAAAGGTGGGTTCACTGTCGTCCCAATTGAACATAATGAGATGGTCCCAACTTGAACCGTCATTGGTCATAGGATGTGTATTGATTATAGAAAACTTAATAATGAATCTAGAAAGGATCATTACCCTTTACCATTTATAAATCAAACTTTAGAGAGACTAGAGAGACACTCACATTTTTGTTACATAGATGGTTATTCTGGTTTTTCTCAAATAGTTGTCCATCCTGATGACCAACTAAAAGACAACTTTTGGTTTATATGCTTATCGGTGTATGCCTTTCAGACTTTGTAATGCTCCTGCCACCTTCCAAAGGTGTATGCCTATCATATTTGTTGATTATGTTGAAAATAGTATGGAAGTACTCATGGACGATTTCTCAGTCCAAGGAACTTGATTTAACCTTTGTCTTCATAATCTTTATAAAGTTTTGTAGAGATGCAAAGATACTAACCTCGTCTTGAATTGGGAGAAGTGTCACTTCATGGTTAAAGAAGGTATATTACTTGGTCATAAAATTTTAGGAAAAGGCATAGAAGTCGACAAAGCAAATATAGAAGCAATAGAAGGCTTCCCCCTCCTTGTGATGTAAATGAAGGAGATATGCCCTAGAGGCAAATAATAAAGGGTTTTATTGTCATGTCTCATTAGTTCATAATAGTTTGATATCATACTATAACTATATCTAGAAGAAACATTGATATATGTTTGATGTATAAACAAACCCAAATCCCTAGTAGCCTCTATTCAACTAGTTCATTGGGTAGCTGATGATCAAGGTTTTCTGATCATGGTGCTATGAAAGCCAACTAATAATGAAGTCATATCATCTAGAATGATGTGATGGACACTTACCACCAATGATTGTTGCAACACGATCATCATGTCACTTAGTTCATGTTGCAATTGTCAGAAACAGAGTGTCGTAATCCTTAGACCATGAGATCTTATCAATCACTGTTACCGGAGGATTGCTTGGACTGCATCAACTGTGATTCGTAACTGATGATCAAAAAGGTACATGTTGGGTGTCTGAAGGAACATGTAGAGGAATTATGGATCAAGATCAGGATTTGTTCTCCTATGTGACAGGAAGATACAATTGGGCCCACTCAGTGAATTACATCCATGTTGCGCAACACATGACTAGGTCATGGGGATGGAATTTCGTGGGAACGGGTAAAAATAGTACTTGGTGGAAACGAGATTGAACAAGGTATCATGATACCGATGATACTTGTTGGGAACGGGTAATTATTGTTTTGCCATTATTTTGCATTTTTGAACTCCTTTTTTTTAGGTCACTGCGAGTTTTACGAGTTCGGTACGGGTGGGCGGAATAGAAACACCCGCCCATACCAGTGGTCATTAAATGCTCAGTACCCTCACCTTGATTGTTGTTGTTTTCCTCCATAGGCGGTACGACCGGGCCTAACGGTTATCTCCCACCATATGACATGTCATTAAATGCATTGTACCCTATTTGGTTTTTCTTTGTTTTTGTCAAAAAAACCTTTTTATCGACATTGGAAGGGTCGGTAACTGCCAGTACAAACAGACCGTACGGTTAGAGCTCGCCCATACCACTGATCGTTACCACCTCATATTTTTCCTTTTCTTTTGATTCTTTCCTAATTTAGTGGGATTCTTTTCTTGGCCGACCCTTTTACTCATAATACGAGTTTTTCCATGTTTCTAACCTTTCATAAGCCTTCCCAAACGTATTCTTCCTTCTTATATCAACAGATTTAATCTCCTTGATGTGCTACCTAGTTTCAGGCAAAGGTAAACCTCTAGGCCTCATGGCTCCTTCATGGGATAGTTTCCAGACTTCCTCCATTGAATCCGATGACCGTGAAGCATAAGGCCTTAGCCTGAAGAACAAGGGGATCTCCTACGACTCCGATGATGAGGAGTTTGAGATCTTCATGGAGAAAACAAAGATAGGATGAAGGAAACCAGACTACCCTGCTATGGTGAAGCTTGAAGATGAAGAGGAAGCAAGGAAGCAACATGGGAAGGGCTACACGAAGTTGCTCAAGTTCATCGCCACCAACTACTCTTCGCCCAAGCGTAAGAGTTAACTGAGCTAATGCATGAACTTATCAGGAGACTACGTCACGCACTTCTACAATAAAGAAGATCACCATGAATGCCCGCATGAGCGTGAAGCCACATGATGATTGGGGATTTAGCCTCATGGATGTACATGTTGCCTCGAAAATCCCAAAAACCAAGCAACGCCTTCACAATATAGGGAAGGACCAGAAAGAAGAACTTCTCCATCGGGAGATCATGCGCAAATGCCTGCTAGATCTAGAAGCTAAGAAGGATCTCAATGAAGTGATGTGTAGGGTTGCTGAGGGAATGTTCTCCCTGCGTTCTGACCTACAGAAGTGCCTTCGCCACATATCCGCTCTAGAGGAGACGAACAAAAAGCTCTTGCAGCTATCTCCAACACCCTGCCTTCACCCTAAAAACGTCACGATACCGAATAATCGTGAGGGATTATTTGATCCCATCGGCTTGATTCCAAGCTTGGAGAGATCTATAACACCTTGTAATCTATCTTTCAGTTTTAACATGTTTACTTTCTTGCATGCATATTAGTTCTTGTTTCCATAATTTGCATTAGTTGCATCATCAACCTCCTTTGGTTCAAGGAAAGAATTATATTCGTTGAGTCTTAAGACTTTATGATACTCGAAGTAATTTTGATCCATGATTATTGTATTAGATGTATGAATTAGGTTGAGTGCTATGATACTTGTACCATTGTTATGATTAGGGTCTTCCAGACCAACAAAGTATTGATAAATTATGAGAAGGAAATCTTGATAGCATGTTATAGTCATGAGTTTGAACCAACAAGAGCCGTCAAGAGTATTAACATGATCTAATTCTATTGTTGAACAAAAAGAAAAAGTCTTTGTTGTCAAAGAATTCCAATACAAGAAAAAAAGGGTGCAAGATTGAAAAAAATTCATCAAGCAATGATCATGAATTATTCATTACTCAAAATCAAGTGCTCATCTAATTATACTCGATGATTCAATAATATGCCTAATTCTAAAAACTTCTTATAAATATTGATATAAAAGGTGTGGAAGAATCTAAGTCATGTGTTGTGTGAGGGTGTGATATAACTCACGATGCCGTTCTATATTTGATATTGTAATTCTGGTTCAATTTGCCTCATTTATTGTAGCGACTTGTGGCTCATGAACGTGATGACCTTGTTTATAAGCCACCATCTTGCTCGGGGACGATCAAGAGAGTTGATGAGTCCAAATTTGAAGCATATTTACCTTATGTTTTTACACAAGTAGAGTAGGATTTTTGGTATTTTACTGCTCTAGCGCGCACCTTTTGTCCTTCTTTCAACATGATCCTGAATTAATAATTCTTTAGTGAACATATCAGTTGAGACTATCATATTATGCAGTAATATGATATTTCTAAGTGATAAATGTCATTTTATTGATTTTTCCTCACAACAGGGAGAATAGAAAACGTGAAGGAAGGCTAGAAAGGGTTTAACAGCCTATGGTATAGGCGAAGCTTGCCAGTACCGTCCGCCCGTACCACCTGTCAGCGCGTCCTCCTCGTTTAATATTCTCACCACGCACATACGGATCTGAGATCCGACATTTACAGAAACTTCGAGCCTTGAAACACCACTCTAGAGAGGGGTTTGGAGGAGGAACTAGGAGAAGGGTGAATCCTTGATTCTTCACGGATCATCGGAGGACATCACATCATCCCCTTCAGCATCAACCGCTGCATCTCCATCACCATCACCATTCCCTTCTCCATACTTTATATCTTGTTGTAATTGCAAATACAATTGTGGTTTTCACTAGATTTATCTTCGTACTTTTATCCATCCATTTGAATATGATGATGTTGTTGATTGCTTCCATGTGTGAGTAGTTCCCTTTGTTCTTTGGGAGATGGAGAAACCCTAGCATTATTATGAAATAAAATAAAGATGATCTATTACTTTGGTCCATGATCCATTTATCTATGATATTGTATTTGATCTCTCTCTCTCTCTCTAGATGGTATGTGTAGTCAGACACATATCATTTGCCTCTAGGTCTAAAGAGACGGTGATACCCTTAGGACGTGTATGGGAGTATGTCCAGTGTTACTTTTGTGACTAAAAACATTGGCTTATAACATGCACAGCCAAAAGGGGAATTAAGAGAGATCCACTAAGCTCATTACGATATCCGTGGGGAAACCCTTAATTGTGGTGATATATATGAGTGACTGTTCTTAGGCATCGCAGTGGTTATTTAGATATGACCTCATTACCTGACTCAAGAAAGGGACTGGCCACGAGTTTTGTAGTGAACATCTTATTGTGGAGCTCTCTCCACATATATCATGATCAAAGAAATAAATTATCTAATTATGATTAATTCCCCATGCTAGCGGTGTATCCTACATCCCTGAGAACGCTTTAGACTTATTGAGTTCCAAAACCATTTCCAATGCTTTTGTTTCTTGTTTTTCTTTACTTGTTTTATCTACTTTCTTGCATTCAAACAAAAACCTTTCACGGACTATTTAATTGAAATCAAAGGCATCTTACAAGTATCATTTAGTAGACAGTAACGAGGGGAATAAAGACCTCAACCAAATAGCTATCTGTGGGGTCGATAATCTAATTTCCAAACTAGCTGCAACTGATTTGTGCACTTGCAGTCATCAAGGTCTTAGATTAAACTTGAGATCAACATGGGGTGAAGAGAAGGCATGGTGTTGGCTTTAAAATCAACTAGATAATATCCCGCGCGTTGCTGCGAGATTTTCCTAACAAAATCGGTAGATAAATCAATGATACATAATACATGCTTCAAGAGGTAACTAAAAATCTACAATTAAATAAGAGTACCAAGGATGACTTTTATAGAAAAAGATCATGAACAGTTAGACGTGTAAAAGTCATGTCTAGTGGGAAAATTAATATTTCGACTATAGTCGGAAGAGATTGGTGGGAAATCTTTGAATCTTTGTTTCATTGCAAGAAGAAGGGCAATTATCATAAGTTATCACAATCAATGAAAGAAAATATATTCATAGTTAGAAGAGGTCTTTATGCCCCTCGTTACTATTCACTAGAGAGTACTTGTAGGTTATCTCTAATTCCAAGTAATGGTGTATAAAGAGTGTGTTCGAGTAAGTGCTAAAGTAAATAAGAACAAAGTAAATTGCTGAAGTAAACGGGAAGATGCGAGTGTGGTTGTGGTGGTGACAATATGGTTAAGGATTTCTCGGGGAGTGTAGGATACGCCACTAGCATGGGACAATTACTCATAATTAGGATAACCTATTTCTTATGTCATGACAGTTGGAAATATGCCCTAGAGACAAATAGTAGTAAGGACTATTATCATATTTCATATAGTTTATGATTAAGTTTTATATCATGCTATAACTGTATTGAGTGGAAACATCAATACATGTGTGATATACAAACAACCAGGGGTTCCCGGTGAAATTCTAGTCACTTGTTCATTGGTCAACAGATGATCATGTTTCTAGATCATGTGGCATTTATGCCAGTTGGAAATGAGGTCATCTCGTTCTAAGAATGAGATGATGAACCAATACCCAACCTAAATAGCATGACCCCATCATGTCACGAAGTTCAAGTTACGATGATTAGAAATGGATCCTCGTAGACTATTCCTTAGACCGTGAGGCTATATCAATCACTGTCTCCCGAGAGTGCTTTGATAGCATCAAGTGCCACTTGGTAATACAGTGGTTATAAAGGTGTGTTCAGGTACTCGGAGGAAACCGTTGAGGCAATATATGTCAAAGAGCGGGATTTGTTCGTCCATGTGATGGGAAGATACTCAAGGGCCCACTCGGAGAAGTTATATCCAATAGTTGTGCAGCGTGTGATTTGATCACGGGGATATCACTTATCGGAACGATTCAAGTAGCATTGTGCGGTAACAAGATTGAACACGACATGGTGATGTCATTTATCAGATCTCGGGCAATGCAAGTATCGAGTGACAAAGGGAATAAGACACGACTATCCCGATTCAAATGACGAAAGATCTTCGTGGAACGCACAGGGGTCACATGGCCATCCAGGTCCCTCTATCGATCATTGGTGCGGGAGTGTCCCGACCATGTCTGGAGTGTGCCCGAACCGTGGGGTATAACGCTTAAGGGCTTGATGATGCTTAGAGAGTGTTTATAGGATCAGTGGAATCATCGAAGAAGAGTAGAGAGAAAACCGGAAGAGTTTCGGTAAGTCCGGAGGATGTCCGGAGTGGAGGTGGAAGGTGTTCCATAGCCATGGAGGTTGAATAATATGTGAATGAATGTTAAATGTTGATTTAATCATTTATTCATAATTATTTAATAAAGAGAAAATCAATTAAAGGTCAAAAAGGCTTAATGGGCCAATTTCCGGAGGGAGAGGGCCCATTAGGGAAAGGAGAGAGGGAGAAGGGGCAAGGGGCTGTCTGGCTGGGCCTAGCCCCCCCGCACGGGGCCCACTAGGTGGCCGACGGCCACCCCTCCCCTCATCCTCTCTTTTAGTCCCCCCCCCCGGGACTTTGAGGGAGGGTGTACCCCCTCCTCCCCCTATATATAGTGGGTATTTGGCGTAGATAAATACACCAATAATCAATAAAGGTCTCCCCACTTTTGGGAGGACCTCTAATTGATATTTTCTCTCTCCCCCTCTCTCTCTCTTGTGACCATGGTCCCAAGTCTGGACTATGCGGGCGAGAGACATCTTCACCGCGGAACGCCGTCGCGTTGCGTGATTCGGATCTGGGAGCTCTACTTCCGCAACTACATCTGGATCGAGGAAGCGGGAGTCATCGTCAGGCACCGGACGTGTGTAACTCCCCACGAGGTGTCGCACTTGAGCCACTCAAGTCGTTGGAGCCAAGGAGCGCAAAGGACTTCATCACGACCTTGAGGTCGGCTTCGGCTCGTCTACATCAACCACGCTCTCCTGAGCATTGACAATGCTTTTTGGTCTTCGAGGATAAGTTCGCGAAAATCCCCTCCCGTTACTGTACTACTAATAGATAGGTCCTGGCAGCTTCAGGGGTTCAGGAGCATAGGGTAAAATTTATTATTTTCATACACGGAACCCCTACAGTGGTATCAGAGATAGATCTATGGATAGTAATGCTAGTACGGGTAGAACACACGAGATGTAGCGTGTGTGCGTTGATCTTTTAGTTGTTACCCTCCCACGTGTACTTGTGTATACTGCGGTAATGCTTGATGAAGCGGCACTCAACCGACTTTACGCGTTCATTCGCTAGACTGGTCCACGCTTGACATACGGCTTGTACTGTATAAAGTGGCTTAGGGGGTGTCTGTCTCTCTCGCATTAGTTGGTATACCATTTGCAACGGAGGGCCCCTAAAGGGTGTAGTAGAGACAACTACTTGATCAGCATTGTGCTGAAAGTTCGTAGGTAAGAACGGTTCTTGTGTGAAAGCCCATTCAGCCACGTAAAACATGCAAAGATAAAGTAGAGGTGTCTAACTTTGTTTTGCAGGGGGCGTTGCTTTGTGATATGGTTGTGGAAAAGGTAAAGTGATTACCTTTTGTTACGTAGTAGTAGATAGTCATGGAGGTGACGGACTACCACGCCGGAATGACACCGGTACCCTGGTGTCTACCGCATCGGATCCCTGGCACCGGAACCCGGTGACGTCGGATGGAGATCACGACGTGAAGGACCATATCACATAGCATTTACATTCAATGTTTTTGTTTGTATGTCTTATTGTGTGCTAGTATTAGATACTCGACGGTAGCCTAATAAGATGATCCATGTTAAAATTACCAACGATTGTGTGCACCACCAAGAAAGTTCTTCGGTATGAGGCGATCCAGGGTTACAGGCCTGGGTGTCACACATATCTACGTTCGCATACAGTGGGTGTAAGCCATGTTTCACAACAAATACACTAAGGTTGAGTTGGCGAGCCTAGCACGCCACAGAAGCGTGGCCTCGTAACACGGATGGTCGAAAGATCGAGCACGAGTTGCATGAATGATGTGACCGACGTTTAGCGTCCACCTTTGAACCCACATCGATGGCCATGATCAATCGGGGGAGATGTGGCTGATAGGGGTCGTGTTATCACTAGGAACCCTCACTGGGGATAGGTGTTTCTGAGTGGAGTTGTTATTAACTCATTTAATTATAAACTTAGTCTAAATTCCTTTTGCAATTATAAATGTAGATGGCTCACTGTGAAGCTTACTTTGTCATTGACGATTGGGTAAAGAGTGAGAAACTTAGACTTGATGGATCCAACTTCCCTAGTTGGCTTGTGCGCCTAAATTATCTCCTTACTAGGAATCATGTGGTAGACTACATACGCCGCACGATGGATTTGACTAAGCCAGACTACTATGAGACCCCACAAGAGCTGGAAGACCGCTACTATCATCAAGAGATGTCCACCTACATTCAGATAATAATGCGTTACGGGATGGTGGATGAACTACATCCGCTCATTGGTGATCTCGATCCATATTCGATGGTGGATCAGCTGAGAGCAGAGTTCATAGGCCATGTGCGCATGTGGAAGCACGAGCTGCTTGGAGAGTTCCTTTCCATACAGATGGAGGAGCATACATGTCTGAAGGGTCACTTGGAGCGCATGCTTGATGCACACACAAGACTGGTTCATTTCGTGGATTACTGGATGGCTGATCCATTTGCGGTAGACGTACGGCTTCGATCGTTGCCTCCCAGCTACGAAGGACATGTCCGGAATAGCATCATGAGTGGTGATATGGAAACATTGGATTTCCATGAGTTCATATTACGTTTCAGGAACGTAAAGGTTGAACCAATCACCAGAGAGGTCATCGACGACAAAGGTATATATTTGATATACAGCTTTATAAATGTTATAATCTTGCAAACACATTTGCAGTGTTAAGTATATCTGATACTTGTTTTGTTTTGCTGAAAACAGGTCCGTCTGCATGAGAGGTGCTTGCTGGAGAGGAGGTGACATTGCATTTTGATGGCGAGCATGATGATGATGGCCGACGACACTGTCCCTCGACATTTATCATTTAGTTTGTGTTTTAGGATGATTATTGTAATCAAGAGATTGTGAACTTCTTTAGTGTGTCTCACACTTTGTGAGACGGTTATTCATATGAGTTTGTAACACACAGTTGTTCTGCTTTTATGAATGATTTCTATTCGTGTTCATATCTTGTTTGATTGCTTGTGAATTATCCTCGTTGTTTGAAACTAATTGATAATGCATGAACATTTGTAAAACATTAAAATGCCCTGTTTAAATTACCCAACTTAATGATATGTTCATTAATGAATGAAAAACCATTGTTTAAATTCAAAGTTATGTGATAATATATGAAAGTCTTTCGATTTCTTGTCACATATGAATCATGCCTAAGTTCGGCAAAATAACTTGAACACCGTGTATTACTTGAATACAAAGTGTTTAAAAGAATTGTTAAAAGTGAATACATATTTGATGTATTGGGTTTTAATGAAAATGGTAATGATCATAATATGATTGTTTAAATGTGTAAATAAGTTTACCAAAGGAAACATGAATATGAAACTATTTTATTTGATCAAAGTGTTTCATTAACAAAGGGTATAAATGTAAAAGAGAATTTAATTATTATGATTTGGTTAATAGTAATGAAATTCGACTTTATAAGAATGGCATAAAAGCAATTGTGAAATGCAAAGCATTCTGAAACGTCAGAACGCAGAGCATCACAATATGATATTAGATATCAAAGGGGTTGAATAGAAGGCACCAAATAAATCGTTGTAGTGTAGATGTAGAGACCATTAGTTAGAAATAGTTAGCACTCAAATATAATGTAGTGAACCATTTGAATTCGTGAAAGTTTTGGGGTTATTCGATATAACCAAAACAATAGCGAATAAGTCCTTGTAGAGTATTCATTGGAAACTTTGAATACGAAATCCATAGCTGAAACTAAAAGAGAAGCAAAACTGGTATTGCTTGGATTTTGGTACATTCTTGATAAAGCTCACTTTTAGTGATGTTTCTCGATTATGGAGCAAATGGGAAATAGTGTAAAACAAGATGAGGATTCAAAACCATGCATCAGAGTGTTGAGAAGCGCAACGGACAACGTTCCTGAACGATTCTCTTCACGGAAGGAAAGAATCAATGACATTGATCATTGTGTTTTTCCCCACTTGTGTTTTTCACTACATGGAGTAGGATTCAAAATGTAATCCATATCTTGTATGGAGACATTTGTGAATCACTTGTCATGATTTTTGGAATATGACATACCTACGAACTACAAAGGAAATAATGGTAAACTAGAATTATGAGAAATCCTAAAAGAAAAATTCCCTTGAGATTAGAAACCAATTCGTTGCTGAATATCACAAGTAAAAGGGGTTACTTGAATTTTCCCAAATGACTGCAAAGCCATAGTAGGAAAAAGGGGTAAATGACAAAAGCACAATTTGTCAGGTATTGGACAAATTCAAATGAATTTGATTCATGTGTGCTAAATGTCTAGAGGATTTAAAACTAGTAACAGTATTAGCATCTCATAGTAAATCTCCAACTTTGATATTTGATCAAAGGATTTTGAAATTGTTCAAAACAGTGGGAGGATATACAATTTGCATAAAATTGAGTGGGAGCTATGAAAGTCTTCCATGAAACAATATGTGATTGACATATTTTTAAGTGGGAGCAATATAAGTCTCAAATTCAAATATGTAGGAACATATTTTGAGTGGGAGCTTATAGGAATGATTCTTAAGTATGTTAAGAATGAAAGCGCAAATACTTATAAATAATGATTTTAAGATGTAGAAGTTGACAATAAGTGTATTAAGATATTATGTAGTATTCCTTAAGGGATTCTAAAAAAGGGTTTCAGAATAAAAGTCAATTAAGGAACTGGTCCTTAATAACTCAAATTATGAATAACATTAAGTTTAATATCAATGGTTAAAAGAAAAGAAAAGGATGATCGTCATCCACTATGTTGAGACATAGGTTCTATCTTAGTAAACCATGATGATAACTTAGCATAATATGTGATCCAAATAAAGAACGTTTGAAACTGATTAAGTTCGAATCACAGAACGTTGAGCTGAGTTTTGTCCATAGTGTCTAATAGAGAACTGTGGATATATTTTCCAAATCAATAAAGGATGACATATCTTAAAACATAAATGGTTATGTTATAAGTTAATATGTTGGAAACTCCTGTATATACCGATTAAAGTCAAGTAGGAAGTGAGGTGAACAAAGACATCAAAAGTTGCACAGAGTGCACTGGTGTTTCGATGAATACATTTATAATAATAGATAAAGGTACCATCTAAAGTGTTGTATAAATTTATGGCGGGGCTAGTTTGCTTTTAATGTAGAATGATGTGTCCCACGGCACAGTGCGCATGATAAAGCCCTCGAGGTTGATCTAACGTCACTGTAGGCTCCTGGAATCAGGCCTCGTTCTGCTGCCATAGCGATGATGCATACACATAGATGCTATCATGTGATGATAAAGTATTAATGTTAATCAAGGTGACATTAGTAAGTTGCAAAGGATTTGGGACTGTAAAGTACAGACCCAAGACTCAACCTCTTCCATGAGCAAGCATGTTCAGGGTACCGGGTATATGGTGCCAAAGATTGAGAACAAATGCAGCTGGTGTATTTGTACTCTAGTACAAGTGGGAGACTGTTGGAAATATGCCCTAGAGACAAATAGTAGTAAGGACTATTATCATATTTCATATAGTTTATGATTAAGTTTTATATCATGCTATAACTGCATTGAGTGGAAACATCAATACACGTGTGATATACAAACAACCAGGGGTTCCCAGTGAAACTCTAGTCACTAGTTCATTGGTCAACAGATGATCATGTTTCCTGATCATGTGGCATTTATGCCTATTGGAAATGAGGTCATCTCATTCTGAGAATGAGATGATGAACCAATACCCAACCTAAACATCGTGACCCGATCATGTCCCGAAGTTTAAGTTACGATGATTAGAAATGGATCCTCGTAGACTATTCCTTAGACCGTGAGGCTATATCAATCACTGTCTCCCGAGAGTGCTTTGATAGCATCAAGCGCCACTTGGTAATATAGTGGTTATAAAGGTGTGTTCAGGTACTCGGAGGAAACCGTTGAGGCAATATATGTCAAGAGCGGTATTTGTCCGTCCATGTGATGGGAAGATACTCAAGGCCCCACTCGGAGAAGTTATATCCAATAGCTACGCAGCGTGTGATTTGATCACGGGGATATCACTTGTCGGAACGGGTCAAGTAGCATTGTTCAGTAACGAGATTGAACACGACATGGTGATGTCATTGATCAGATCTCGGGCAATGCAAGTATCGAGTGACAAAGGGAATAAGACACGACTGTCCCGGTTCAAACAACGAAAGATCTTCGTGGAACACACAAGAGTCACATTGCCATCCAGGTCCCTCTGTCGATCATTGGTGCGGGAGTGTCCCGACCATGTATGGAGTGTTCCCGAACCGTGGGGTATCACGCTTAAGGGCTTGATGATGCTTAGAGAGTGTTTATAGGATCGGTGGAATCACCGAAGAAGAGTAGAGAGAAAACCGGAAGGGTTTCGGTAAGTCCGGAGGATGTCCGGAGTGGAGGTGGAAGGTGTTCCATAGCCACGAAGGTTGAATAATATGTGAATGAATGTTAAATGTTGATTTAATCATTTATTCATAATTATTTAATAAAGAGAAAATCAATTAAAGGTCAAAAAGGATTAATGGGCCAATTTCCGGAGGGAGAGGGTCCATTAGGGAAAGGAGAGAGGGAGAAGGGGCAAGGGTGCTGGACGGCTGGGCCTAGCCCCCCCCCCCCCCCCCCACACAGGGACCATTAGGTGGCCGGCAGCCACCCCTCCCCCCTCCTCTCCTTTAGTCCCACCCCAGGACTTTGAGGGAGGGTGTACCCCCTCCTCCCCCTATATATAGTGGGGTATTTGGCCAAGATAAATACACCAATAATCAATAAAGGTCTCCCCACTTTTGGGAGGACCTCTAATTGATATTTTCTCTCTCCCCCTCTCTCTCTCGTGACCGTGGTCCCAATTCTGGATTGCGCGAGCGAGAGACATCTTCACCGCGGAGCGCCGTCGCGCTGCGGGATTCGGATCCGAGAGCTCTACTTCCGCAACTGCTGCTGGATCGGGGAAGCGGGAGTCAGCGTCAGGCACCGGACGTGTGTAACTCCCCGCGAGGTGTCGCACTTGAGGCACTCAAGTCGTTGGAGCCAAGGAGCGCAAGGACTTCATCACGACCTTGAGGTCTGCTTCGGCTCGTCTACATCAACCACGCTCTCCTGAGCGTTGAAAACGCTTTTCGGTCTTCGAGGGTAAGTTCATGAAAAGCTCCTCTCGTTATTGTATTACTAATAGATAGGTCCTGGCAGCTTCAGGGGTTCAGGAGTGTAGGGTAAAATTTATTGTTTTCATACGCGGAACCCCTACAATGACATATGTGGAGAGAGTCTCATAATAAGATGTTCATCGCAAGGCTTGTAGGAAGTCACTTTGTTGAGACAAGGAATGAGGTCATCTCTAAATAACCATCGCGATGTCTGGGAGAAGTCACCCATACAGACAACCACAATTAAGGGTCTCCACGTGGATATAATAATTAGCTTAGTGAATCTCTCTTTATTCCTCCTTTAACCATGCAGGTTATAAGCTAGTCCTTCTAGTCACAAATAGCTCTGGGCATACTTCCAAACACGTCCAAAAGATTTCACCATTTTCTTTAAACCCGGAGGCAAATGATATATGGCCGACTACACATATCATCTAAACAGAGAGATCAAACATGCATCATCGATCAATAGATCATGGACACACGTAATAGATCATCATTATTTCATCTCATAATAATGTTAGGATGTCTCCATCTCCCCAAGAACAAAGAAACGGCTCACATATAAAGGCAATCAACATATATGGATGGGATATAAGAGTACAATCGAATACAACTGAAGATCCACACTAGGGTTTAGATTATAACCAAGTAGACGAAGGGAATCGGTGTGGTAGACATTGGTGATGATGATGGTGATGTAGATCGGTGTTGAGGCCTTCAAGATCCAAGTCCCTTTCTCCTCTTGAGCAATGGTGATGGTTAGTGGCGAACCCAGGATTTGGGAATGACCAGGGCTAATTTTGAATGCCACAAAACTATGAAAAATCTACCTTTGAATCTCATCCTAGTAACAACATATATTAGGCAAAGCGCACTAAAAATGAATAAGTTGAGTTTTGACGTGAAACATAAGATAAATGTTTAACCAAATGACAATAAGGAAAGAATAAAAAATACGGCGACATAATCACATAATTAATCAAGATGCATTTTTAATACCTAAATAATGGAGCTTTTCTCTGATACTAGCCTACCATTTTCTCATCAATAATAGGAGAAGAATCGGAACCTACAAAGATAAGAAAAATTAATTAGAAAATAATATAGATGAATACATGATACATAAGTTGTATTGTTAAGAAGGTGACTTACCACTGGCTACACATGGTATTTGTTTCTTGCGTGACCTGATAGTTTGAAAACAATCTAAAATATTATCATCTTCAATGCTTGCAAATATGTATCTCTCAAAATATTATGATTCTTGACAATTTGATGGAAAATAACGTCTTCATGACTAAGCCTTCGACATCTTTGTCCCCTTCATCTTCTACATAATTAGATTGGACAAAAATAATTATCCAAATCAGGCAATCAACTAAGCATAACTATAGCAGTTCATCAATCGAAGTACTAAGTCTTCTGGTCTTCCCGTATTTAGAGTTCAAACTCTCCATTAGAAAGTACAAAAAATTACCTATGAACTAATGAAAAGACTACAGATGCATAGCGTGGGTAATATACCGGCCAATTGGAGCCTTGATTCCTTGAACATGATGATCCAGCATAGATTGGCAAGCATCGATGGCCGATGCGGCAATTAGTGAGGAGGTCAACAACGACGTAGGCGCGTAGCCGCATGTTGCGCAGCCTCAGCGTCTTGGCGTGCTCCAGAAGGGTGAATAATGTGGCTGCGCGGGTGAGTCTCCATCACCGTCGACTGTTGTGGCGACGTGATCAACTCGACGGGGTGGCGGCCGCTAGACACGATAGGGTCAAGGAGTTGAGGCGTCGTTTACTTGTTTAGATCATGAACATTTTTTCGTTTTGGTAAGGAAAAGCACAAGAACAGTTTATACTCTTTGGTGGGCTTGTAACAATAGCCTGGGTCATTCCGGCCTAGAGACACGGGTTGTGCAGCCTGGAGTCTGAAATTTCCTAGGAATTTACAAGGGACATACCTGTACTACATGGGCCAAGACCAGGGTTGTAGCCCGGGCTGCCCGGGGCCCAGGTCCGCCCCTAGTGATGGTGGAGATCTTGTGTAGGCAGCGGCGCGGCTATGGAGTTTGCAAGGCGGTAGGGCTCCACCGTGGAGGTATATGGAGAGGAATGCTTCTCTCTTGGCTCCTTGCCTCTTTATATAGGCCTAGGAGAGCCCCCCAATATGTTCCTTATGACCTAAGAAAGGTCTAGAAACAAACAGGGATGGATTCTATGAAAAAACAGGTTCAGAATAGCCGTTTCCATATGTCTAGACCCGTGGTACAGGCGGACGGTACGCCCGTACATGCCCGTACTAGTGGTCGTTAAACTTTTAGTATGCTTTCGTATTTTGGCCGCTATTTATTCATACAAACTCCGATTTGGGTGTTCTTTGGCTCGTTGGAATCATATGAATGAGGGATACAACACCATGGCTTTGGATATTAATTTGGAGTTTATGGAAAATCCACTTTTTCACTTCTCAAATGGCTAAGTCTGGTGCCTATAGCTCCTCCATATTGCATCTTCTTGGTTCCTTTTGCCTTGCTTTATCCATAATCCAACACAACACCTATACACAAGTCAAATACAATAAAAAGTAATAAAATCCTAATAAAACTACTAATTGTGCAAAGTTCGTGTGAAAATGAATGAGAACTAGTAAACATACATAATAGGCATGGTTATAGCTAGATATAGCATGTAATGAGAGTGACAATATGAATAATTTGTATACTTAAATATGCTTCAATTTTAAACTTATCAAATAACAACATTAACAAGAAAAACAATAACAACAACAATAATAATAATAATAAAAGAGCTAAAAAGGAGCAATAGCGGGGTAGAGGCACAACCTATCAACCTCTATGGATCCTAGAGAACCAATTGTTGTTGTTATGATATTTAACACTGTGATTAATAAAAGTTAAATAAAAAGAATTTTTTAATCCGTAAACCGCCATGGGAGTGTGGATACAATGTATTTTATTGAGAGCTAGAAAATTAGCCCGTTTAGTGCAATGTCTTATATTGTAAGATAGTAGAAATCATGATATGTATATTGTCTGTAGAATAATTATTTTAGTTAAAGAAGTACATAGTATCTTATAGGGCTTCTCTGGTGGTAGGAATTTCTACTCTTAAGTAAGAAGCACTGCATAAATTATCACAACCATGGATAAATTCAGCAATTTGAAAGGATTTATTATGGTCACATGCTTATATTTTTTCAACAAAGGAAATATATTAATATTGCGAAGCTACCAAATACACCCAACCTCTGCAACAACGCAGTTCCCTAATAGAAATACAGATGCACACAACCAAAATGTAAAGAGGAATTATGAAAAAAAGAGTCATGCAACAGTGATTTATTCCTTGTAAAATCAGACCAAACACCACCAAGACAGCAACAGAAATCCAAATGCTCCAAATTTGATGTCTCTAAGAAGAAAACAAGGCATAGGCGCCATCCTCGCTCGATCGTAGACCATAGGTTTTTATCTGGAGTAAAATATGCGCTCTCAAGACAATGCCTTCAACAATTCTATTGCCAAGCACAACCAATTAAGACCAGACCTTGGGTTTTCACCCTAAAAGATTAGACACTGAACTTTACCTATGCTAGCGCCCCCACTTTATGATGTCACTGCTACAAGTCCAGAATCACCAATCCAATTTATCATCGCCACCAGGAGTCGAACCACCATTACTAGTCGTCAAATCTTGGCTTCCATGGCATTCTATACACACCGACATCACCATGGAACTAAAGACCTATCCATGATGGAAAGAGGCTGTAGAGCTTCGCCTCTCTCCCTCTGAAACCAAATGGTCAGAAAAACCACGATTGCGTGACGTAATCCCATCGAATCAGGCAATATCCAGGCATGATTCTCCCACGAGAGTTCGCCTATGGAGCCTTTCAGAACTCAACACTCCGGCTAGACTACCGAAAATAGGCATCAAGCATATCAACATCTTAATGTGAGAGGAACCCTAGGACCATCACCTCTGTTAGAACCAAGCCGGTAGCCCCACGCCGTAGGCTAGTCTCTAGTAGGACCACCCGCCCCAAACCTTGCTGGTAGCCTGAAGGCATGGACAATAGCGTAGCCGATCCACACCGCCTGAAGTGTAACACCCCTAGTTCTATTAATAGTAAGTGGGGTTTGTATGTGCATCATTTAATCTGCTAAAAATAAATGCAAGAAGAAGAAAATAAAACCCTAAATTCTAATTCCCTCTTTCTCTAGAAAACATTCAAATGGTTTTGAATTTTGAAAATTACAAAAAGGTATGGAGCCCAAGTTGATTATAAGGCCCCCTGCAGTATTTTACTATGTTTACAAAAGTTTTTGTATTTTGGAAATACTCAAAATAGATTTGAAATTGAAAATACAGAGAGAGAAAATAAAAAATAATTGAAAAATGTTTTAGAAAAGAAAAACAGAGCAGCAGCCATAGCCCAACATCCCACTTCGCCCTCTTCCTATCTACCGTCCACCCACGCAGTAACCGCGCATCCAGGAAGCTTTGCCGCGGCCCGCTCCTATCCACGCGCGGCCCATCCAGCTCATACCCCTTCCGATGCTTCTTCTTTCTTCTTCCTCACATGAAGGAGAATCAGCTCGTTGTCCCGCGTCAATGTCGTCGATCTACTCCGATGTGATGCTCGTCGCTGCCACTAGACATGGGTATAAGAACGCCCACGTCATGCTCTCTCTCCCCATCCCCATTTCCCCCTCTCTCTCGCTCTGTGTTGCTCGCACGCAAAAGCCGAAATCCTAGCCCGCGTAGGTGCCGCTCATTGCCATCCTTCCGCGCCATTCCACACCTCCCTGAGAACGCCACCATGAGCACCTCGCCTTGCTAAGCATCCTCGTAGGAGGAATCGACTCCGTGCACCATGAATCCTCGCTGCTGACCTCACCTCTCCTGACGCCGGCCACTGTCGATTTGCCTCCGTCCGACCTCCCCGAGCCCCACCGACCCCTCCATCGCAACCCTGGTGAGATGCCGGTGCTCATGCACCCCTTCATGCCCTCCCTCGCTTGCTGGTTCGCCGCAGCACCGCGCACCTCTGCCATCCGCCGCAGTTGCTCGTCGGGGACACTGTTCTGGCGACCAGTTGAGGGAGGCACCACATCTACTCGTCTCGCCTCGCTCCCCTCTATCCAGCAAGCCCAACCACGAGGCCTCGCGCATAGCAGATCGTTGGGGGCATGCTCGATTTGAGAGCACCTCCATTGTTGACGTCATGCTGACATCAGCATGAGGTCATAATTCCCTGTTTTATTTTTATTTAAATATTTTGTAATTATTTTCTGTAAATAAGAATTATCTGACAGGTGGGTCCCGGTTGTCAGTATTATAATCATTTCCTAAAATTATTTCTGTAATTAATAAAAACCTGGCATGTGGGCTCAACTGGAAATAATTTATAAATATACCAAAAATGTTTAATTGTTTTCAAATGGATTTAAAATGAGAATACATCAACTAATTCATTTTAAGTCAGAAAACTATGTATAATATATCAAAATGTTCAGAAAAATGAGATCTACACAATAGAACAAAATCATGCACTGTTAAACAACTTTAAATGCAAAATCAATTAGAAGAACCAAATCAACCCTGTAGGTGACTTCGAGGTTCCCCCAATTTTAGGGTTTGCACCCCTCGGACCGTCCTTAAAATGTCCAATCATGCTTTAGGTTTCTACTTCAATACAATTTAACTTGGCATATCATCATCCTTGCTTGAGCTTCGCCTCGATTCCATGTGTAGATTGTTTCCCCTTTTTCCAGTGTTTGGTACTTTCTAGTAGAATATGATATCGAGATCGAGATCAACACCCTCGAAGCTTCAACATCAATACTTGGCCAGATATAATAAAGTCAAGTACCAGGAGTCTGAAGATCTACTTAGTTGGGTATCAACAGGCAAAGGCAAGCTTAGCCCCACACATGATATAATCCTATGATTTCAAAGTATTTCATTATTTCCATGTGCATTCGATTCCAAGGTCTTTTATCGATAGATTAGTTCAATCCTATATGATGCATGTTCCCTTTGTATCCTATACTCCCTGATCCACTTCTCCTAGCATAACTAGGGTTTGTCTTATGAGCTTCTATAGAGCTATGTATATCTATTGTGCATAGCTAAGCTTAGTTGTTACCGCCGGTCCATTCAGTTGATGAATCAGAGTTATGAATGAACCTAGTTGGACAGGATGAAGTGGTGTGATCAGATATGTGAGTTTAACATGCTAAGGCTTGTATGGGAGGCCATGTTGGGTTGTGGTTTTTGCATTCCCCTACTTGCAACTACTAGGATCTGAGTTTTTGCCTCCTGATCCAAGACCAGCGTACAGCTAGACGGGGGCCTAGAAACCCCATTGACCAACTAACTTGCCTAGTAGATTCCATGAGTCACATAGTTTGGGTGTTCCATTCGATATATGCATTCTGGTTGTTCTCTAAGGCGGTGAAGGAGGTGCATTCATATAGGTAGGTAAGCATGGCCGGGAACAAGAGAGGCACGACTTCCATAATCTTGAACCCTACACACATCTCTAGGTACCAGCTTTGGGGCTTGACCCGTTATTGCATCTCCTTAGGGTGTGACTCATGGTCTCGGCGAAAGCAAGGTAAAGGTCATGTCCAACCACCCTGTATCAGCCTTCAAAGGAAGAGGGCTTATCTAGTGGAATTAAGAAAAGGTTGGTACATGTGGGTAAAGTTATACACCCCTCCAGGGTTATTAAACTTTTCGAAAAGTTGTGTCCATGGTTATGGATGAATTGGGAACAAACGTGAAGATCATATAGAACTATAACCTAATCGAAAAACTTGGAAAGTAAAGTAAAGTGTGTTCTAAGGATGCTTCCTCGGGGATCGAGGGAGTGATCCTAATTGGTAGGTTCAGCTGATAAAGATTCGGTGGATATCAAGGATGATCAAAGCTAGTGATATCATTTTCTTATCCCTTTTAAATATTCTACTTAGTCGAGCTTCTCCTGCCTCTTTTACAAAGAAAGATATCTTTATGCAAAATAACGCCACCTGCCATAAGTCTTACGGAGTACGCCCTATACTCAGCCTTTCTTTGTTGATACTTTTGCAGTAGGTAAGTGGTATCATAAGAGATGAGTTCTTACGGCATCGACATTGATGAGTAGCTTCGGGTTTTCGGTCGGCAGGCTAGAATCTATGGATTGGGACGTCATCGTTATGCTTCAGGCCTCTTAGGCTATTTGTTAAGTTTGCTATACTTAATAGAATAATTTGCCTTTCGTTGTTTGATGCTTGTCGTCAGTGACCTATACTTGTAATATCTTGGTTATTTGCTCAGGCATGAGCTTGCTGTAATAACTTTTATGTTGTAGGGTCACTGTAATGTTACCGATTCTTTCTGTGTATGCTTTCGAGGTTTAGGTTAGGCTTATGATCAGACAAAGGTCTGGGATTTCGTCTAGCCCTAATCTTGGGGGTGTCACCGGTTTTGGTATCAGAGCAGTACCGTTTGTACGGAAACCTTTCTATTGGTTGATGTTGAGTCTAGTGTTTGTGAAAAACTATTTGAAAGTAGAAAAGTATTTGTGAAAAATCTAGTATGCTTCTTTTTCTCCTTATCCAATTTCACTCTAACTCTAGGTCATCATATCTTGTGTTAATTTGGAAAAGATTTCACTATCTCGTCTCGTTTTTCAAAGCTTAGGTGCCTTTTAGGCAAGTCGTTTCTCAACCAGTTGACCTAGTGTTGAGTTTCTAGACTCAGTGTGTGTGTGTTTCTTGTTTCTTTTTGCTCTGCTTCAGCTGAGAGATTTATTTCCATCTTAATCTCTCTATCGTATGGGTCCACGACATTATGTTGATGGTTGCACACTGATCTGTTCTAGGCCTCGAAGTTTCCTTTCGCGTCGTGTGCCTCCTTTTCATTTGTTTGGGTACTTCAGAAGTTGTTTCTTCTCTTGGAAGCTACCTCGTGATTCCTACCTTGTGGTACCCTTTGTGCTACTAAGATAGTAGTTACTCCTTTCTCAGGTTTTAACCCTTCGACTTGAACCGGAGATCCTGGATTGTATTGGATTCTGGTGTTGTGAAGCTAACCTTTAACCCAAGATGCATTTTTGTTGATCCCTCTTGTTAGTGTTCAAACATTACCTCGGGATGGCTAGTACCTTCTCCTCTAGCCTTCAGGACTGTGGTTATTGGCATGATTAAATTACGACAAACAAAGGACTTCCCCTACCACATATTATAGCGGATGCTCTTTAATGGAAACAAACAGATCACGACAATAGTACTCCTCGTGAGCCTCACATCTATACTTGTGACTGTACCACACCTCCCTTCTATGCATCAGTCCTCGGAAGATTGTTGACTTATGCATCCACATCTTGGGATTCTATCCTGAGTATGTTCCTTTTCCTTATTGTTTTCTGACCTTTGTCTACTGGTTGGTACTCAAATAGTAAATGTGCATCGGTGTCTTTCGATGCAAGATACTCTTGTGGTCCGTCAAGACAAACCATTTAGGGATGTCAAGAGAAACAAACTCCAGTACCTCGTCATATCTAGGACCAAGTCAAAGTGTTGTAATCCACAGATCAATAAGCATTGATTAGCTTCTGCTCTGTTCTACCTTAAAGTATCATACCCTTCTACACTAAGAGGTCGTGTAGAGTTTCATGATCCTCTTAAAGAAGTGATGCTCTCACACATTCTTACCCACCCTTCCTTTTGAGTTGTTCACACTCATGAATGATGCATGTGCGTAATAATGTGGCCATCTGAGATTCCTAGCAATTCTTATTGCTTTGAACTACTGGGACATTTGAGTCATTCTTAGCATGATTTATTAATCCTGTCACTAAATGGAGGATGATTGTTCTACCAAGTTCGTTATTCTGGTGCCTTCTCTTCGGTCAAAGAGTTAGGCTTGTGCTAAAGCTCTGAGACTATGTCTTCTTGCCCTGCCAAGAAAGTTTCCTTTTGAACTATGTGACATATCAGTGGTCCGTGATATTCTAGATGTCTTTCTAGAAGTGTCGCCATGTTGCCAGATGACCGTGTTTGTCAAGTTCTAGAGCAAGGTAGTTCTTTGAACTGCTCCTTCTCCAAGGATCCACACTGGATACCCATGAACTAGTTGGTTGAGCTTAAACAACAACTTGGCGAGTTGTAAGACAAAAGTTCTATCAGATTTGTTCCTCCTAAAGGGATGTCTAGTTTTGTTCGCGCTGAAGAAAGATAGTGTCTCCTTCGTGGAAATGTTATCGTCCCCATCTTTGATTTGATTCGGGCTATCATCAAATCAAACTCAGTCCTAGGGACTATCCTGATGATGTATTTACTTGTGATGTTTCACCTGGGTACCCTTCATGTCCTTTGGTCTGACCAGTATCGACGTCTTGTTCATACAATATATGAGTCCATCTTCTTGGAGTATCATGATAAGTTTGTTATTGAGCCCATCAATGACATCCTTATCCTCCCCAAGCTAGACATGATTCATATGGAATAGTTGGCATTAATGTTGGAAACTTTTGAGAAATGTCTCCGTGTTATCTCGAAGCATGTGTTCTAGATGTTAGAAGTGACCATCTCCGATTCACGTGCAATAGCTAAAAGTTGTCTCTGTGGATCCGAGTAGAGTTATTTTTATTTCCTCAGGAACCAATCCAAGTCAGTCAAGCATTTGCGAACTATTATTCATATGGTAGGTTGATACCTTCACATCTCGAGAAGATTCTTTACACTCAAAGCCACTAACTGATTTGTCATGGAAGGTAAGAAGTCCTACAAACTTCAAAATCCTCCTAAATGTTTCCCAACAAGGATTCAGTTGTGTTCCGTTCCAAACACTTTATGTGGGTGCAATTGTCTTTGGATAACTAGCTAATACCTAGGTTTTGGAACATAACTCATTTTCTTGGAGCTTGACATTATAGTCCATGTCTTCAGAATCTAGTAACTTTACCTTTGTGGTAAATGTTGCAAACTTTCTATTCATACATGCTGAGTCTGAAGTATCATTCCACCTAACTAGAGTTGAATCTCAAGCAGCAATGATGGTTGGTGTTCATCAAGGTTTTGACATCGGTCTCTTTATAAATCTAGCAAAATAGATGTAATGGTTGACACAATTAGTCAGAAGACCTATTACCACATTCTCTTGAATCGGCAATAATACACTCCTCATAAGGCTTCTTCTATGACTTATTATAGGAGTTATGCGTATGGTTTCCTTTGTATCCGAAGTCCTACCTTTACTTGATGCCTCGTGTCTCGAACATGAAGGAGAATATTTAAAGTAGAGTTACTAAATGTCTCCCGATTGATCCTCTAGACCCTTTATGTTGGCAAGCATCTTGTTGTGCCAAGTAACTGAAGTCTAAGAATGAAGTTTCTTTTTCCTCGTGTCATCGGGAATCTTCTTATAGATTCATCTTAGTGTGTAAAGTGATATCATGATCACTGACAAATATTTTGATAGACTTGGATGAATAAAGAGTTTCCTTCGTTTCCTCTAACATGTTCGAAGAGCGACTATGGTTTTGATACACAGAAGTTCCTCTTATTACATGATCCTTGTGACTCTTATGAGTCCTCTCCACCAAAACAACATTTTTTTCTTGACCTTATGTTGAATTAAGAGTGATCCTTCTGTATCAAAAGTAGTTCAATAGCTTAGTTATCCATATCTCTATACCTTGGAAGCTCTACTTAAGCCATTAGTAGAGGTTCATTTCTCAAAGTCTGTGGTTGTGTTCTTTCCGTTATATCTCTCCTTTCCAGAAGTTTTAATTCTTCTGAAGCTCCTTGGTCTCAATCCTTATGAATAGATATTTGACACTTTAAAACCATCTCCTTATGTTTCCTCCGTTATCTTGATGTGTTTCATGCTTGTTGGCTCCATAGATGTTATGAAACATCTATCAGTGAGTTAACCATGAGATACTCCATTTGTGGTTCTATGTCTTTCCCTCTCCTCTTTAGTGTGTGCAGCTACCTCGAAGAAAATGAAGCATTTCATTCATTCCATAATAGTGGCATGGATCAACCTCTTCGAAGAGATCATTGAAGTCTAGTGTAACCTTGTTTCTTCCATCTTCCTACCTAGGAATCTTGGGACGAGATTCTATTAAGGGGATAGAATTGTAAGAATCCTACTTCTATTAACAGTAATTAGGGTTTGTATGTGCATTCATGAGCATCATTTAATCTGCTAAAAATAAATGCAAGAAGAAGAAAATAAAACCCTAAATTCTAATTCCCTCTTCCTCTAGAAAATGTTCAAATGGTTTTGAATTTTGAAAATTACAAAAAGGTATGGAGCCCAAGTTGATTATAAGGGCCCCTATAGTATTTTACTATGTTTATAAAAGTTTTTATATTTTGAAAATACTCAAAATATATTTGAAATTGAAAATACAGAGAGAGAAAAGAAAACAGAATTTGGAAAATATTTTTAGAAAAGAAAAATAGAATAGCAGTCGTAGCCCAGCAGCCCATTTATCCCTCTCTCTATCTACCGCCCACGCACGCAGTAATCGCGCAGCCAGCAAGCTTTGTCGCGGCCCGCTCCTGGCCCACACACGGCCTAGCCAACATGTACCTCTCCCGTGCTTCTTCTTTCTTCTTCCTCACGCAAAGGAGAATCAGCTCGCTATCCCGCGTCGATGCCATCAATCTGCTCCGCTGTGATGCATGTCGTCGCCGCTGGACGTGGGGATAAGAACAGCCATGTCACACACTCTCTCTCCCCATCCCCATTTCCCCTCTCTATCGCTCCATGTCGCTCGCGCGTAGAAGCCAAAACCCTAGCCCACGCAGGTGCCACTTGTCGCCGGCGTTCCGTGCCTCCTTGAGCATGCCACCGTGACCGCCTCGCCTTGCTAAGCCTCCTCGTAGGAAGAAATGACCCCGCGCACCGTGAATCCTCGCTGCCGACCTCACTTCTCCTGATGTCGGCCGCCATCGATTCGCCACCGTTCGGCCTCCCCGAGCCTCACTGATCCCTTCGTCGCAACCCTGGTGAGACACAGGTGCTTGATACGTTGAAAACGTATCTATAATTTTTGATGTTCCATGCTTGGTTTTATCTACTTTCTTATGTTTTGTCCACACTTTGGAGTACTTTTCATATGATTTCTTGGACTAACCTATTAACAAGTGTCACAGTGCCACAGTGCCAGTTGCCTGTTTTCTGCTGTTTTTGGTTCCAGGAAAGTCAGAAAATCAATTCTCGGAATTGGACCAGACAAAAGCCAAACTCGATATTTTACCAGAAGACTCATAGAGCCAGAAGACGAGACGGGGAGGGGCCAGGGGCTGGCCACACCACCTGGTGGTGCGGGCCAGGCCAAGCCGTGCCAGGGGGTGGTGTGGGCCCCTCCGGCACCCCCTCGGTCTCCCCTCTCGCCTATAAGAGCCTCCCGATGCATAAACCCTAAATCGTCAAGTCTCCAGCCACGAAAAGTTCCGCAGTGCCGCCACCGAAGGGGAGATTCGGGGGACAAAAAGTCTCTGTTCCAGCACCTTGTTGGGACAGGAAAGTGCCCCCGAAGCCATCTCCATCGATCTCCACCACCATCTCCATCACCATTGCTGATTCCCATGATGAGGAGGGAGTAGTTCTCTCTCGAGGCTAAGGGTTCTACCGGTAGCTATGTGTTCATCTCTCTCTCTATGCTTGATCACATTGTGATCATGAGCTTTGTAATCAAGTAGATCTACCTTGCTACTCAAGTGCTTTAATAGATCTCTTCTCTCCCCATGTGTGTGAAGTTGAAAGTGTGCACACCATGGTGGCACTTAGGCTAGAGATTACAAATACTTGTTACGAGTTATATTTGGAGTTGGATGTCTTTATGAAATTGTGGTGTTTGTTGGACCCATCTAGTGCTCAAGGTGACAGTGTGGGGTTATCTAGAGGGGAAAGGCTTACTTTGAGGTGTGATGTTATAGCCCTACCATGGATTAGAGTGTCCAACCGGAGAGTAGTTCAGCGAAGTATCATAAAGAATATATTTATATGAGAGTGTTCACTAGTGAAAGTATGATCCCTAGGCCTTGTTTCTAAGCACTGAAACACCGTTTGCTATTAGATCTGTTACATGTTTGCTTGCTTCCATCTTTATTTTAGTTTGCCTTTAGTATTTTCCCACGTCAACCACACGCCAGCAAGCTATTTTCTGGCACCGTTGTCTATTATCTATACCACATGTATTTCACTATCTCTTCGTCGAACTAGTGCACCTATACACCTGACAAGTGTATTGAGTGTGTTGGGGACACAAGAGACTTCTTGCATCTTGATTGCAGGGTTGCTTGAGAGGGATACCTTTGACCACTTCTTCCCTGAGTTCGATAAACCTTGGGTGATCCACTTAAGGGAAAACTTGCTGCTGTTCTACAAACCTCTGCACTTGGAGGCCCAACAACTATCTACAAGAATAGAAGTGCGTAGACATCAAGCTGTTTTCTAGCGCCGTTGCCGGGGAGGTAAGGTAAAAGGTACTCACATCCTCCGGTGTGAGTGCTTGAAGTTATTTCCTTTAGATTCTGCAATTTTGTCTTTTTTGTTTCTTGTTTTCAGTAGTTAGGCTTAATGGAAAACAACAACAAAATTAGAGAGCTTTTTAGTATTTTTCCTAAGGTAGAACATGAATTGTCTGAAAAGAAAATTAAAAAACCCATGGAACTCTCTTTGCATGCTAATACAATGTTATTAGTATGAATATTTTGAACACCTTTGTTACTAATGCTATGGAAACGTCTAAGCTTGGGGAAGTTGGTTTTTATGAAAATTATATTTTTAGTTCCCCAGCTTTAAAGAAGAAAATTTGCTCTATTGATACTTTATCTCCCATAGGTGGTAACTCTAATGATAATTGTGATATTTTAAATCCACATACTGAAAGCATCCCTTTTAAAATACCTATAAAAATTGTTGAACGTGTTATGAATAACTGCTATTTTGGAGATGGAATTGTCCATCCTGGTGATCATTTACTCTTTATACATGAATTATGTGAGTTGTTCAAGTGTGCAGGTATTTCAATGAACCAAGTTAAGAGGAAGCTATTCCCTATTTCACTTAAGGGCAAAGAAAGGGAGTGGTATGAGTTACTAGATGATCCTCATCATTTGGGGTGGAAGGAACTTGAATCTCTCTTTTACTCTAAATTTTATCCTCCACATGAAATTCATAAAGATAGGAATTACATTTATAATTTTCATCCTCATGATGGAGAAAGTATTGTCCAAGCATGGGGGAGATTGAAGTCACTAATGCTCAAATGTCCCATTCATGAGCTCCCCAATAATATTGTTATTAATAATTTCTATGCAAGGCTTTCAGGACATTACAAGGACTATCGACATACTTGTTTAGAGGGATCCTTCACAAGTAAGGAGGTCAAAGCTAAGTGGGATCTCCTCGAAACAATTCAAAGAAATACCGAATATTGGGATAACAATAAAGGTAAAGAACTAGGTATAAACTATGAGTATGATTGCATTAAGTCTTTCGCTGAAACTGCTGATTTTCAAGATCTTAGTGCTAAATATGGTCTTGATCCTCAAATTCTTGTTGATTTTTATAGAACCTTTGCTTCTCATATTAATGCTCCTAAAGAAAAATGGGACATGTATCATGAGCCTTATAAAGACACTTGCATGGAAAATGAAATTGTTATTAATGATAACAATAAACATGCTCAAACCTCTGAAAGTACTACTTATTATAAGCATGTTAATTTTTGTGGAATACATAGACCTTGTGAGAATAATCAAATTGAAGAAGAATATTGTATCACCCACAGGAATGAAAAACTAGAACGTGGTATAGGGCTCTAAATGATCTTGGTAAAAAAGTTTGTGCCCTCTATCCTTTTATTTGTGAACTTTGCTTTGAAGTGGGTCATTTCAATTTTCAATGCTCAGGCCATAATAATAGCCCTTCTAATCCAATGAGTACTGCAAGTTTGTATTGTGATGACATGATCACTCCTAATCAGCATGATGAACTTACATTATTTTTGGGATGTGAAGAGTTATCACGAAAAACCTCTTTAGTAGATATGGGTACTTTGGATATGAATAGTGTCCTGCATGGTTGTCATATTTATTGTGTTGATAATTGCCACACAAATACTTACATACAAAATATTATAAAATATGAGGTTTTACCAAAATATGACAGGACTAATATGTGTTTTGTTCTTATTAATGAAAAGGAGGAATCCTCCAAAGTTTCTTCTATTGTCTCTAACAATGAATCAGGGTATATGGAGAAGCTTCCTTTCAAGCCTCTCCCTCCTAAAGAGAAGAAGAAAAAGAAGAAGAGGAGGAGTAAAAGAAGAGAGGAAATAGTATTTTCCCCTAAGCATGTTGCTCCTATTATAGTTTTTGATGAGTATGACCTCGATGATGTTCCTATGCCTATTACCTATAGTAGTGATCATGATTGGGAAAAGCACACTACCTTTGATATTGAAAATCTCTTCGGTACCAATTCTTAAAATGATGATATTAATAATTGCTATACTATTAGTGCTATCCATGATCCTTCCAATGATGATATATTTACAAATGAAAACACTTTGGAAGACAACTATTCTATTGCTTATGATGATACTATACCTCCAATATATGATGATTGCAATGATGAATATGATATTTTCATTCCACCTACTATTGAGGAGGAAATTAATTATGATTACAATATGCCTCCTATATTTGATGATTATGGTGACGAAAATAATAATGATAGCTATTTTGTTGAATTTGCTCCCACTATAATCAATAAGAATGACTATGTTTATGTGGGGAGTATTAATTCTTTTATGCATGTGGCTCATGATAAGAATGTTTATTGTGATAGTTATATTGTTAATTTTATTCATGATGCTACTGAAAGTTATTATGAGAGAGGGAAACATGGTTTTATGTGTCTCAATAATATTAAGTTTCCCCTCTTTATGTTAAAAGTCTTGAAGTTGCACTTGTTTTGCTTTACTATGCTTGTTGTTTTGTGCTTTCATGACTTGTTTCTTTACAAGATTCCTATGCATAGGAAGTGGGTTAGACTCAAATGTGTTTTATATTTGATTCTTGATGCTCTCTTTTACTCTAAATTCATATTTCTTATGTGAGCATCCTCTCAAACTATCATGCCTAACTTAAAGGCGTTAAAGAAAAGTACTTATTGGGAGATAACCCAAAAGTTTTAGATGAGTCTTGGAAGTTATTACTTCAGTAATAACCGCTCCTTATCCTTTTTATTTGCTTTTTGTGCCAAGAGTAACCTCTAATGAGAGAGAAGTAATGCTTGGGAAAGTTGCTGTCCCGAAACAGATTCTGTCCTTCACCGTAAAAATTCGTGTACAATCTCTATACATCCTTTGGAGGCGTTAATTTTTTTTCTTCTGCCCTAGGTTGTTATCTAAATTTTTTTAGTTCAACACTTTTTGATTTGAGCAACAGAAGGTCTTTGAAAAAATTCGTCTTTACCTGTTGGTCCATTTTGACAGATTTCTGCCATTTTCTGCATTTGCTTCTTGTTGGTTCTTTTTTGAGTTCTTTTGGGGAATTGAGCTTTTTTAGGGAAGTGCTACAGTATATAGTGTTTTAATGGAAGTTTATTGGTGTTATAACTGAACCTAAAGACTTATTATCTTGAGTGCACTAATGTTGCTAATAAAGATTGTGTGAAGTTTTGTATGAAGGAAAAATTTCAGGTGTATGGAAGGAATGAGTAATGAGATGAAGGATGGACTAAAGCTCAAGCTTGGGGATTCCACACGTGTCACCCCAAGAAATATCCAAGAAGTACAAGCGTCAAAGCTTAGGGATGCCCAAGGCATCCCCTCCTTCATCAATAAAAATCTCAGGTTTCTTTCAAACACTTCATTTTTATTGTTTCATGCACAATTGTGTTGTTCTTGGAGCATCTTCTTTTTTGTTTTTGGTTTTCGTTTGCTTGGTTCTCTTAGTTTGCTTGAATAAATTGGCTGGAACCCCTCTTTCATACATTGGTTTTCAAATAAGTTTGGTTTGGATTGGAAAAGAGTAGGAAAGTTCATGCTTAAGTGGTAAAAGGAGTTTGTTTTTGACTGTGGCCTATGCTTTGTCATGCCATGCTTGATATTGTTTTCGCTTTATGCTTAGTGATCTTTGTTGTAGAATGACATGCTATAAACAATTGAGATTGCTTAATTTGCCTTTGAAGAATCATGCGTTGTTTTAGCATATTAAAGCATAGTATTGTGGTATTTTCCTTTGATGCTTTATTTGGGTTGACTTGGCGCATGCTCACACCATGTTATGACTATCCAAAGTCACCATAGCCTTTATGATCCTTTAGTTTTCAACTTGGAGTATCACTTTATGCTTTGATCAATGATGTTTTGTCACTCTGCATGATTATGGCCATTATTGCTCTCTTAGTTTGTCGTTCCCAGTCTTTTGCTAGCCTTCGTAACCAAGTATGAGTTCCACTCAATCATCCAACTCCCTAAACCAAGTTATTCCAAAGAGCCCACCATACATACCTATTAGCATATGCTATTCCAAGTATATTCATGCTTTTGTTTACCTTCCAAATTAAACTTGTTATGAGAAAACTAGTGATTAAAGCTCTCACGAACTTGATGGCACACTTTACTTTTCTTGCCCTTAATAAACTTGAACCATTGTGTCGTCTATGTTGAATATGCTTGCACTTATTTGTTGGGGATTAGCAGAACCATGTTGTCATGGGGAACGCTTTCAACATTGCATGGGTACTTTGTACCTAGTTGATATCATGCTCTTTTGTATATGGATGTCGTCGGTGTGAAATGAAAGGGGAGTTGTAAGTCCATGGAGTTTTGTATATGTGTTAGAGAAACGCCTGGGCCACTGGTCTAATCCGTGCTAACATGGTGGAAACCTGCAGCGTAAGCATAATGAGCTATCTATGAAGCATTCTTCTTATAAAAAAGGAGTCCTATATTGAGAAAAAAGAGATTATGAAAAGAGGAAAGAGAGGAAAAAGCACCATATTCCCATGGTAAATAAGAAGATTGCTGAGATGCTTGTTGTCTGCTTGCCTTGTCATTTTGATATGGGGATTCTTCCGTATCATCGGGCAAGGGGTACCCCGTTGGCGGTTCTCTATGATACACATATACTTACGATGAGAAGAACTTATCGGTGACTAAACTTGAGTAGCATGAGGAGCGACCCTCGTATTCAAGGGACATGAGATTTCTAACTTATACTTTGTCAAGCATGTACACCATAGTTTGTTCACTTTAACCTTAATCACTTCAAGATGCTTATGATAGGGGCAATGAGAGCTGAAAGCTAATAAGTACCATAATTTTTGGAAGCTCTTTATGAGACTTGAATCCCTGCTTTCTTCTATGAAGGCCTTTCTTCCACTTTTATATTGAGTCTCCACCTTCTATCTTTATGCACCTACTTTGAGAGCATAGTGGCCATTCTTAGTTCTATGTGCATTGTCCCAAGACTTGTTGATTAATGCATAACTTGATATTGCTTGTTCTTAAACTACTTGTATATACTCACTCTTATGAACTTTGAAGGTGTCCTATGCATTTATGTTTGCTACTCTATGAGGGACAAGCTGAATGCCATTATGCTATGTTTTATTTATGTGAAACAAACAAACGTCTTGCAAAGCATTGTTATTCATGAATCTTTTGTTTGTGCCTTTTCATGTTGTAACATAGTTGCTTTGCCTTATTGCTAGAACTTTGTCTTTCATGTTATCATTGAAGTGCTATGATCTCCGCTATCAATGTTTTACAAATACTTTGATCAAGTTTATGATGGTGCATGTCACCTCAAAAATTATTTTTTATTTTTGTCACTTACCTACTCAAGGACGAGCAGGAGTTAAGCTTGGGGATGTTGATACGTTGCAAACGTATCTATAATTTTTGATGTTTCATGCTTGGTTTTATCTATTTTCTTATGTTTTGTCCACACTTTGGAGTACTTTTCATATGATTTCTTTGACTAACCTATTAACAAGTGCCACAGTGCTAGTTGCCTGTTTTCTGCTGTTTTTGGTTCCAGGAAAATCAGAAAATCAATATTCTCGGAATTGGACCGGACAAAAGCCAAAGTCGATATTTTACCGGAAGACTCACGGAGCCAGAAGACGAGACGAAGAGGGGCCATGGGCTAGCCACACCACCTGGTGGCGCGGGCCAGGCCAGGTCGCGCCAGGGGTGGTGTGGGCCCCTCCGGCACCCCCTCGGTCTCCCCTCTCGCCTATAAGAGCCTCGCGATGCATAAACCCTAAATCGTCAAGCCTCCAGCCACGAAAAGTTCCGCAGCTCCGCCGCCACCGAAGGGGAGATTCGGGGGACAGAAAGTCTCTGTTCCGGCACCCTGCCGGGAAGGGGAAGTGCCCCCGGAGCCATCGCCATTGATCTCCACCACCATATCAATCACCATTGCTGATTCCCATGATGAGGAGGGAGTAGTTCTCTCTCGAGGCTAAGGGTTCTACCGGTAGCTATGTGTTCATCTCTCTCTCTATGCGTGATCATATTGTGATCATGAGCTTTGTAATCAAGTAGATCTACCTTGCTACTCAAGTGCTTTAATAGACTCTGCTCTCCCCATGTGTGTGAAGTTGACAGTGTGCACACCATGGTGGCACTTAGGCTAGAGATTACAAATACTTGTTACGAGTAATATTTGGAGTTGGATATCTTTATGAAATTGTGGTGTTTGTTGGACCCATCTAGTGCTCAAGGTGACAGTGTGGGGTTATCTAGAGGGGAAAGGCTTACTTTGAGGTGTGTTGTTATAGCCCTACCATGGATTAGAGTGTCCAACCGGAGAGTAGTTCAGCATAGTATCATAAAGAATATATTTATATGAGAGTGTTCACTAGTGAAAGTATGATCTCTAGGCCTTGTTTCTAAGCACTGAAACACCGTTTGCTATTAGATCGGTTACATGTTTGCTTGCTTTCATGTTTATTTCAGTTTGCCTTTAGTCTTTTCCCACGTCAACCACACGCCAACAAACTATTTTCTGGCATCGTTGTCTATTATCTATACCACTTGTATTTCACTATCTCTTCGCCGAACTAGTGCACCTATACACCTGACAAGTGTATTGGGTGTGTTGGGACACAAGAGACTTCTTGTATCTTGATTGCAAGGTTGCTTGAGAGGGATACCTTTGACCACTTCCTCCCTGAGTTTGATAAACCTTGGGTGATCCACTTAAGGGAAAACTTGCTGCTGTTCTACAAACCTCTGCACTTGGAGGCCCAACAACTATCTACAAGAATAGAAGTGCGTAGACATCAGTGCTCATGCACCCATCCATGCCCTCCCTCTCTTGCTGGTTCTCTGCAGCACCGTGCACCTCTGCCGTCCGCCGTAGTTGCTGGTCGAGGACACTATTCCGGCGACCATTTGAGGGTGGCGCCACCTCTACTCGGCTTGCCTTGCTCCCCTCTCTCTAGCAATCCCAACCGCGAGGCCGTGCACGTAGCAGATTGTTGGGGGCATGCTCGATCTGAGAGCACCTCCATTGCTGACTTCATGATGATGTCAGCATGATGTCATAATTCCCCGTTTTAATTTTATTTAAATGTTTCGTGATTAGTTTCTATAAATAAGAATTATCTAATAGGTGGGTCTCGGTTGCATGCATTTGAATCATTTCCTAAAATTATTTTTGTAATTAATAAAAACCTGACATGTGGCTATTTTTTAAAAAGAATATAAACTATTTAATCAATTTCATGAATAGTGCACAAAATTGTTAATTTTGAAAACTATCACGACCTCGGGGTTTAAACTCCTGACGAGGTCCTTTCGGGAGTTTAACTCCCGACTAGTTGGTCGGAGGCAGACATAGGGTAGTGCATGGCAAGTGCTTGTCGCTGGTTCAACTCCCGAAAGGTCCTTGTCGGGAGTTAAACTCCCGGAAGGTCCATGTCGAGAGTTCAAACCCCGATGCCGCACTAGTTTTGAAAATTAATAATTTTGTGCATTATTCATGAAATTGGTTTAAAAAATGTATTATTTACAAAAAATAGCTGACATGTGGGCATGGCTAGAAATAATTTACAAATATCCCAAAAATGTTTAATTATTTTAAAAAATGGATTTAAAATGAGAAAAATTATAACTAATTCATTTTAAGTTAGAAAATATGTATAATATATCAAAAATGTTCAGAAAAATGAGATCTACATAATAGCATCAAAATCATGCATTATTAAAAAACTTTAAATGCAAAATCAATTAGAAGAACCAATAGAACCCGTAGGTGACTCCGTGGTTCCCCTAGTTCTAGGATTTGCACCCCTCGGACCTTGTTTAAAATGGCCAAGCATACTTTAGGGTTCTACTTTAGTATAATTTAACTTATCATATCATCATCCCTACTTGAGAATTGCCTCAATGCCATGTGTTTATTGTTTTCCCTTTCTTTCAGGTGTTTGATTCTTTTCGGTAGAATACGATATCGAGATCGAGATCGAAGACCGAGATCAACACCATCAAAGCTTGAAGATCAATACTTGTCCAACTATAATCAAGCCAAGTACCAGGAGTCCACATATCTACTTAGTTGGGTATCAACAGGCAAAGGAAAGCTTAGCCCCACACATGATATAATCCTATGATTTCAAAGTATTTCATTCTTGCCATGTGCATTCGATTCCAAGGTCTTTTATTGACAGATTAGTTCAATCCTATCTAATGCATGTTCCCTTTGTATCCTATACTCCCTGATCCACTGCTCCTAGCATAACTAGGGTTTGTCTTATGAGCTTCTCTAGAGCTATTTATATCTGTTGTGCATAGCCAAGCTTAGTTTTTACCGATGGTCCATTTGGTTGATGAATCAGAGCTATAAATGAACCTAGTTGGACAGGATGATGTGGTGTGATCAAATATGTGAGTTTAACATGCGAAGACTTGTATGGGAGGCCGCATTGGATTGTGGTTTTTATAGTTCCATACTTGCCACTACTAGGATCCGACTTCTTGCCTCTTGAACCAAGACGAGCATACAACCACACGGGGGCCTAGAAACCCTCTCGACCAACTAACTTGCCTAGTAGGTTCCATGAGTCACATAGTTCGAGTGTACCACTCGACATATATATTCTGGTTATTCTCGAATACGGTGAAGGAGGTGCATTCATACAGGTAGGTAAGCGCGGCCGGGAACAAGAGAGGCACAGGCTCTGTAATCTTGAACCCTACACACATCTCTAGGGACCGGATTCGGGACTTGACCCGTTACGGCCGCATCTCCTTAGGGCGTGACTAATGGTCTCAGCGAAAGCAAGGTAAAAGTCATGTCCAACCATCCTATGTCGGCCTTCCAAGGAAAAGGGCTTATCTAGTGTCATTAAGAGAAGATTGGTATGTGTGGGTAAAGTTGTACACCCTAAAGGGTTATTAATCGTTTCAAAAATCCGTGTCCACGGTTATGGACAAATTGGGAACAGATGTGAAGATCATAGAGAACTATAACCTAATGGGTAAAACTTGACAAGTAAAGTAAAGTGTGTTCTAAGGGTGCTTCCTCAGGGATCGAGGGGGTGATCCGAGTTGGTAGGTTCAGTTGATAAAGATTCGGTGGATATCAAGGATGATCAAAGTTAGTGATATCGTTTTCTTATCCCCTTTTATATGTTCTACTTGGTTGAGCGTCGCATCCCAGACGGTAAATGCGCCCCCCGCCGCCATCTGCCATGGGAGGACTATACTCGCCTCCATGGGCTGCCGCCTAGGCTACCATCCTTCGCTGTCATGAGTACACCATCTGGGACAATGCCCGATGCGACCAAAGGGCTCCTTGCGGAGGAGGAGCCACCACGCGAGGTGACCGCCCTGCCGCCGCCATCCATCGGAGGCCTTTGACCGCCGATGTCCTCCGGGGGCAGCGAAGGAGCACCGTGAGAAGAGACACTGGGAGCAGGGGCGGCGGCGGCTAGGGTTTCCACCTGAGCCTCCTTCCTGAGAGCGACGCAGGGGAGAGCCTTTTTTCTCCATCCTATGTATCTCAAAGAGCCATTTTTCTCCGTCACGTGCTTATATATGATATCAACCCAATTATTCACAATGATCTTAGTATGGCATCCTAGATCAATTATTTTAAGACTACAAATCATCCAATGCATCCACATTATGCAATTCTATCAACCTATCATATATCTACAATGGCCTCTGACTAGCGCAAATTTATATATTATTTTAGGCCTGCAAGCTGTAGTAAATAAACAAATTCAAATTGGTAGGTATTCTTTTAATAATTAAGGTCATTTATCATTATAAAATAAGATTGAGTTCAATTGTAGAAGATATGATGCACATTCAGTATGTTAGATTCTAGAGCCTACACACAGACACAAATAGACCATATATATAGATATATATTGTCTGATCCCTAGTGCAGGTAAGATTTGCCTCATCACTCACTTGACTTATTATGCCATACTTCAGAACTGTTACGTCTTAGTTGTGTTGGTAGTTGGTTTGGAATGCACCAGCAAATATGGCATGCCAAGCATATAAGAAGACTTAACTGATTTTGTCCATATTCTTTGTCATGTGCACCCTCGAACGGACGCAAGGAACAAAATAGAGAAGATGGAAAAGGTTAAGCACGTGCAAGGAGCCATGTCGGGCATGGAGACAGAGGAGGAGAACACCTCCATGGCCATCGACAATGGGTGCGGCGGAGCCCTAGATGCCACCAAGGGTGACACCCCGATCCCCAAGGGATGCTGCACCAAGATTGTCCCTGTGGGTCCACCACGGAAGAGCACGCACGTCCAGGGTTTGGTGGCGGCAACTCTGGTCCTCCAGAGGGCCCAGGCACGCACGACCGATAAGAACCTCGAGAACACATGTGTGGAAGCCAGTGACTAGACGCCAAGATAGGAAAGATCTGGAGGTGACGATTGGCAGGATTTGATACCTCCACGGGGCTGTCAATGATCCCACAACCAAGTTGGGCGTCCCTATACTCCTTGTATCATGTATCTTTGCTTTTTTCTTTTTCCTAGGTGTGTGTTGGGCGCCTATGCCTATGTGTGAGTTCGTGCAGCATGTTAAGCTGTACTCTAGATTGTACTATGTGGATCTTGGTTCCGTTCCCATGAGACCATTTCTGTACTTTGCTGATGATGGCTTTATTAAAGTTGGATACCTCTGGAGCCTACCATCTTTACTTCTCTTGCCTGTAGAAATTGCTACTCTTAAGTAAGAAGCACGACATAAATTATCAAAACCAAGGATAAATTAAGCAATTGATTATGGTCACATGTTTATATATGATATGAACCAAATTAATCATGATGGGCTTAATATGGAATTCTGGAACAATTCTTTTAAGACTACAAAACATCCAATGTATCCATATTGTGCAATTTTATCAACCTTTTGTATATCTACAGTGGTCTCATACTGGAGCAAATATGCATATTACTTTAGGCCTGCAAGATGTAGTAAATAAATAGATTCAAACTGGTAGGTATTCTTTGAATAATTAAGGACATTTCTCATAATGAAATAAGATTGAGTTCAGTTGTAGAAAAGATGATCCACATTCAATAAATTAGATTCTAGAGCCTATACACAGACACAAATAGACCATATATATTGGTCGATCACTGGTGTAGGTAAGATTCGCCTCGTCGCTCACTCGAGTTATTGTGCCATCCTTCAGAAACTATCACAGTCTTAGGTGTGTTGTGTAGTTGGCTTGGCATGCACCAGGAAATATGGCATGCCAAAGCATATGAGAAGAATCAACTGATTTTTGTCCATGTTCATTGTCATGAGTGCCATATATTTTGCCGGCTGCATGAGAGAAAGTTTAATAATATATCCGACGGCTAGCTATGAGGAATTACCATGTTATCAATAGCTAACTTATAGCTAACATGTACAATGGAAAGTTATAAAGATATACTACTTTATTAATATATGGCTCACCTCTTACTCTCATAAAGGGCACAAGATCACGTGTTGTAACTGACTCTTGCATTAGAGCCCACTCTCCCTACTTTTTCATGTTTATCTCTCCCGCATAAGAAAAAGTACCATATAATTCAACTATTGTACTTGCTCTGAAGTGATAGAAATAAGTGGACAAACAGGTGTTTCTCGCTAGGGTGTCCGATCTTGCAATGTCACGTGGAGGTCAAATGAGGCGATTGTTCTTGATCCAATGCATGATCATTCCACACCACTAGGTGTGTTACCGGTCGAAATGAGGCGACTGTAAAATGCCCCATAGTTTTTTCTAGAAATGGAGGCTTAGCTTAGGTCTCTCCATTGGTCGACCTTTTTATTGATTTATTCCAGTCATAAATTTACAAGAGATTACATCATAGATCGCACAGGGTTGAAACATGTATCAACCATATAAAGCGTAAAGATGAAATGAAATGGCTCTGCATCAACATGTTATCGTCCTATAATCAAAACACCAGTTTCCTTGGTGTAGAAGTACCATGCCACTGACGTGAGCCGGCTGCACCTAGTATCCAAAGCCCTGCGCTTCTCTAATGGTTGTAGGAAGGACTATATACAGATCTAGTGAGTAGCCTATGGGATAACCTGTATAAAAGAAGTATTTTTCTTTGTTAAATATATAATTATTCCATATGTTTCATATGACCCAAAGTAAAGAACACACACCAACTCGAAGTTGCACTTTTTTCTGGTACTCCCATTAGCCAATTACCAAAAAAGGTTGTTAATAATAGTTGGAGGAGTTATATTAAAGGCCATATGCACAATATGCCATACTACCTTTGCAAGGGGACAAGATAAAACATATGTTGTATTGATTCATCCTAAGAAAAAAAACAACATTTCTTACAGCCTTTCTAGTTTCTTTTTATCAAGTTTTCTTTGGTAAGAAGTACTTTGCGTTGTAAAAACCACATAAAAATTCTGATTTCAGGTGGTACTTTAATTTTACAAATATATTTGCACAGGTATCTAGTGTGATCATTCAAATGGTATAGATATAGTGATTTTACCATGAAGGAACCATAATTTGTTAACTTCCAAACAAATACATCTGGTTGTTTGATAAGGTTGATGTTCATCAAACAAAGCACAAGGTGGCGTCATATTGCCCCTCTATTGCCCGTTGGAGCTTGTCTAAAGCCAATGTTTAAAGGTGTATGCGAGGGCACATTGGCCATTGTGACTCGTTTATGCTGCACAATATTATACAAGGATGGATACTGATGATAAAAAGGCATGTTACCTAGCCAAGTATCTTCCCAAAAGCGTGCTTGCTCGCCATTCCCTATTTTGAAAGCTCCTCTGTCAAAAAATCATCTTTAACTTTCATAAGGCCTTTCCATAAAGGGGAGGCTGAGGGTTTTGTCTTTACTTGAGATAAAGAACTAGAGTGGAGGTATTTGTTATGTATGAACTCTTGCCATACCCCTTAAAATTTTAAACAACCATTTACTTCTCAGGAATTTATTTTTTATGTCAATTACCTCCACCCCTAGTACCCCTTGGCCCTTAGGTCGACATATTATGTTCTCTTGAGTTAGTCCATACTTTCTCTTATAGCCATCACTTTGCCAAAAAAAGGAGAATGAAAATAATCCAATCTTTCTTAACCCCTTTAGTTATTTCAATGAAGGATAGAACGAACATCGGTAGGCTTGTTAATACTGAATTAATTAACACTCAATGATCTCCATTGGACAAAAGTTTTCCTACCCAACTCACAAGTTTCGCTAAAGACAATCTTCTACTGGTTTCCACTCACTATATTTAAGTTTACAAAAATGCATAAGGATTCTCGTGTATCTAAAAGGGAAAGATCCCGCCTCGCAACCAAAAAGATTGAAGTATTGCTCCTAGTGTTCTTTAGTGTTACCAAAACAAAAGACTTCGCTCTTATGAAAGTTTATCTTTAGTCTTGATAGTTGCTCAAAAATACATAAGACTACTTTCATGTTCAGCGCTTTTTCCAAATCGTGTTCCATAAAAATGATGGTATCATCCGCATATTGGAGTATCGATATTCGACACGTATTAAATGGGGTATGAGCCCACCGACCTATCCATCCTCTTTTTCACTAGCAATCAGAATTGCTAACATATCCACAATAAGATTAAAAACCATAGGATATAGCGGGTCACCTTTCTTTAAACCTTTGAACGCTTGAAAATAATGATATGTGTCATCATTTACTTTAATACCAACACTTCAGTGACTAACAAAGTCATTAATCCAGCGACACCATTTAGGGTTAAGACCTTTCATACACATTACTTGCTGCAAGAATGGCCATTTAACTTTGTTGTAAGCTTTTTCAAAATTGATATTCAATAAGACTCCATCCATTTTCTTATTATATGAAGTATACGGATAGTCTCATGTAGGATCAGCACACCTTCTACAAAATTCCTCCCTGACATGAAGGCGATTTGAGTTAGTCTAATAACTTGATGTGCTACCCCGGCAACCCTATGTATTCCTACCTTTGTAAAAAAATGAAGCTCACATTAACCAGACATGTCGGCCTATGTTGCTGATTTGGTATTGCATTCTCTTTTTTAGGTATAAGAATTACAGTGCCATAGTTAAGACGGAAGAGCGGTAGTTCCCCCTTTTATCAGATCATAATTGATTTTGTCCCAAAATGTTTGGTAAAACTCAATAGAAAAACTAGCTGGCGCCTAGCTTTATTTTTTTCCATTTGCATAATAGCATCATACACCTCCTTTTCTGCAAAGTCGGTTGTAAGAATATTGTTTTCCTCTTGAGACAACCGTGGAATATCCCCAATTTTAGTTTCAATTAAAGAAAAGTTATTTTGGGCTGGTGCCCCAAACAACTTTTTATAGAACTCTGTGATATAATTTTTGATGTTCTCCTGAGCTGGCGTCCCTTTATCTTGTTCTTGTTGGAAGATCTTTTTCCATCTATATTTCCCATGTGCAATCGGGTGAAAGTGCCCATAGCTGAAGCACTAAGATTGCATGAGCATGTCAACCTCTCTTAGACAACACGCCGGAGTACTAGGAAGAAAAAAAAATAGAGGCATGGACTTGTATTTCCTTAACCATCCGGACTCTACAAGTGTGGTGAATTTAAGTAGCCATGAAGTTGGGAACATGGTACAAGATTTTGAAAACAGGGCTCACACACGGTCACAAGATTTCTTCTTGTCCCCGGTCAATGCAATTCCTGAATTCAATTACCTTGACTTTTTGGTAGTTCGCGAAAGAACTAAGATCTTCAATGTTATATCAACTGAGCTATCCTAGACATTTATGGAGTCTGGATTCCTTTATTTCATACACACTAAGATTTCTGGCATGACCGAATATTTTTAGAATATCACTTATTACGTCAATTTCTTCAACTTGATGTACTCAATCCATTCAAATTCCATAATTCCAATGCAATAGTGCCGTTTTTGAGTTCATGTTTAACAACGATGCAAGTGTATGTGTATGCCGAAAGTGCCCTCGCCGACTGACTACTTCACTGTGCAGCCGGCGCACGTTACTCTCCTCTTCCTCCTTCCCCTGCGCTCTCCCTCTCCTTCCCCTTGAGTCCTCCATCAGTTCCCGGGCCAATCCCGAGCCATCTCCGTCGGCGCTGCCGATTGGGGATGGCGGAGGAGAGGCGCCGGTGTAGGTGCTAGTAGCTCTAGGGTAGGAGTAGTAGTAGTTAGGGTTTGTGTCGGCCTTGTGCCGTGGTTGCCGGTGCTCCGGCTGCTTCCGAGCTGCAGCCTGGAGGTGTTCTCCTGCGCCTTTCTCGTTGTGCTCCCATGGCGGGAGGCAGAGGTGGTGGTAGGGGTCAACAAAGATCTGGCTCTAATAAGCTCGTATGGCCTCAAGATCTGGAGGCTTTGGTTCCTCCGCTTCTGGATACCGGGCTCCTGTGTGGCGGTGCTGCTTCCGTCCGGCCGTGGAGGCGAGGGGGAGTGGTGTGGCGGCGCGGGCTTCTTCGCGGACATCTTTCTCCTGGCCAGCCTTGGAGGCGAGGGGGAGATGCGTGTCGACGGCCTGATCCTGGCATCTGCGTGGTGGAGGATGGTGATTCTGCTGGTGGTATTCATGGTTCCCTGCTCTGGTGGCCGAGGTGACGAGCAGGACAGGGACATGGGTGACCCCAGTGGTGTCGTGGAAGTTGTTGTTCTGGCGGAAGCTCCCAAGCGATGGCGAGAGGCGCCGCCGCTATTTTTGGCCGATGAGGCCGCTCCGCGCCTCGTGAGCCTCTTCTCTGAGGTTTCTTCTTCCTCCAAGGTGGGAGGATTGCCTGACTTCAACACGCTCTCATCGCCGCCTCCTCTCCAAGTGGTTGCGTCCCCAGAGTGGAGATGGTGGCTGTGGCTTCGAAGTCTTGTTCGGTGCCAGCGACGGCGACATCGACGGCGAGCGGCGGCGGAAGACGCTTAGGACCTGATTGCTCTTTTACTTTTAGTCCTAGGGTCTTGTTTGAATACTTGGAGGCCTTATCCTGTTGTGTTTGTTTTGCTAGGGGTTTCCCTGTAATTGTATCCCTGCTGCTGAGTTGATGCAACTTCCAGACCCTTCGGGGCTGTTCCGTTCAAAAAAAAAAGACTGACTACTTCTAGCATGCTAAGGTACTAGATGAGCTGCAACATATAGCATCTCGATCATTTTACAGAAATGATGTCCAAGGTTAGAAAATGTGTGAAAACTCTCGCTGATATTTGAACATTTGCTTTGAATAAACCCAGTTTTCCCAGTGAGATGCTAATGACGTGAGAAGAGCATGTGTGCAGCTGTGCCCGGTACATACGCTCCCTCTATAGTACATGCCTACATAGTATGGCTAATCATCTTCTTTTTCTCAACCCTTGACTGAGAATTAAAATAATCGCTTGGTCTCTGCAGGATGATTGAAATTTATGAATTTAATGCTCAAAGAAAATATGTTGCTGAGACTAGTCATAGTAAGAGAGTTAGAAAATACGTGAATGGGCCATTCCAGAAAGTTAGGAAATGATGTTTGGTAACGCGGCTCAACAATAAACTGCTACATCCGTGGGATATGCTTTATGGCACTCCTCCCAGGTACTCCTCATCATAATACCGTCACTCCTCATCATAGTACCGTCGACGACAGCCTGTCACGACATATAGACAAACCAGATCTATTACGCCACGCCGGTCCAGCGCTCCTTTCACGAGCATCAGACCGTCTTCTAAACTCAATTTTGTGTCTAACCTAACATGTGTTCTAGTCTATTTTGGCTTTAAGCAACATTTATATATGAGGCCAGGTTACAAATGTCCGACTCAAACAACTAACTTTCCGTGTAATCCAAGGTCAACTGTAGCCTATACACATATTCTACACAATTACAAAAAGGAGTAACTTGCAACTACATGCAATGCCAACTAGACAATTTGCTGACATGACATGTCATTAAATATGGAGAGAGATGCTTATAACTATCTATGTTACCATAACATCACATACCCGAAAAATGAATGATTCTATAACCTAATTAATGAAGCATTCTTTGACACTATCATATGGCACCGTGAACTATGAATACAGTAACATGCTAGTGTCATATGCATGACACTAATCTATGTTACTCCCCACTACTGAGTACAAACATGCAAAAACTAAAAACTGGATTGCACATTTAGCGAGGCATGTGCATGCCAAACTGCTTGCGTCCAATTTATTCGTTAAGAGTTATGTTTGCGTGTCGACACGTGGTTTTCCATTTACTCTCGTTCACATATATCATCATTCTTGAACAAAGGGTATCCTCCGGCTCAACCATTGCACTTGGAGTGTACCGAGCATTAGTCTTAGGTGGCATCAAGATATCTAAATGGTAATTAGCATTTTAGTTCATATATTTACTTTGTATATTGAACATGCATTCCATGCTAAATCCTTTCAACGACACTGAATTGATCAAATAACCAAATACTAAGACAATTCTCATAAACTTTGGCCCAATGGTAGGAGATTTTCCTAATGTGATTTATTACAAAAAAAATGTTACGACAAGTTGCATTTTTTTTTCCAAAAATGGGATATTTCACTAGCCTCTGCATCGAACGATGCATATAACCCTTATTATCTTATTTAAGAATTTATTACTGCATTCTTATTGCAAAGAGCCCAACTCATGGGTCAAGAGTTGCCACATGTATCAACCATCTAAATAGAGCAAAAAGAAAAGATATGTGGTGCATCAACATGAAATTTTATATCAAAACACCATATGCACCGGCTGAACAAATATTGTGCAACCGCACGCAATAGCCATAGTTGGCCTGCACTCATCCGGCTGAAGAAAAGACCATGGTGTGTGTTTAGCGGTATAGCCTACATAAAAGAAGAATTCGAAGTCTGGTTAAACACAAAATTATTTCTTATATGCCATATGCCTAGAGTAAAGTGCAAACACCCACACGTATTTAGACTTTCTCATAATTTTTGCAAATGGACAATCAAAAACAAGCGTTGTGTGGTTTACTCTTTGTCATAAAAGCAGCACTTTTGATTCCGTTGCCAATTGTCTAGATTATCTTTTTGTTAGAAGAACTTTTGATTTAAGAACCACATATTTTTTTAATATTTAGTGGTACCTTTATTTTCCAAATGTATTTACGTTGAAACTTTTGTGTGTCTATTTAGTAAGTACAGATACATTGATTTGACCATGTAGACTCCATATGCCATCAAATCCCGCCAAACACATCTTCCCTTTTACTAGATGAATGTCCATTAACCGGTTAAATACATGTAGCCATCTGAACCATTTACTTCCAGTTAAGGTTCTACGAAAAGTTATATTCAAAGAATTATTAGAAAATACTTTTGCTACAAAAAATTATTTTCGTTGAACAATATTATAGAGATGGATATTGAGACCCTGGTAGAGTGTGTCCCAGCCATTTGGCTTCCCAAATATTAGTACTCTGACCATTGTTAAAACTATCTTCTAGCAAAGAAATCCACCTTTACATACATCAGACCCTTCTAGAAAGTTGAGTCTAAAGGTTGTGCTTGCGCTTGAGTTACGGTTTTAGAATGTAGGTATTATTTTGTAGTAACTCTTACCATACCCCTTCTTCATTTAAAAGATTAAAAAACCACTTGCTGAGTAAACTTTTGTTTTTATTATCTAAAACCTCAACTCCTAAACACCCTTGATCTTTTGGTCTACACATAATGTTCCATTTTGTTAAGGGGTATTTTATTTTGTGCCGATCACTTCGCTAGAAAAAGACGAGATTGGAAGAAGTCTAGTCTTTTCCGAACTCCTTTAGGGATCTCCATGAAGGATAACATGAACATTGGCAGACTTGATAAAACTAAATTAATAAAAACCAAATGATTTTCGTAAGAAAATAATTTTCCTAGCCAACAAGCCAATTTATTTTCAAAACGATCTTTATCAGGTTCAATTCACCATGTTTTAGCTTTCTAAAGTGAATTGGGATTCCCAAATATCTAAAAGGTAATTATCTCGACTCACACCCGAATAGTTCCATATATTGATCTTCTACTTCTTTTGCTTCAATGAAACAAATTATCTCTCTTTTATAGAAGTTTATTTTTAAACCCGATTTTTTTCAAAGGTACAAAGAATTAATTTCATGTTTGGAGCTTTCTACAAGTCATGTTCCATGAAAATAATTGTATCATTGGCTTATTGTAGAATAGATACTCCACCGTCAATTATATGTGACCTTCTACTTGACCATCTTCTTTTCCTCAGGCAATTACAATGACCAACATATTCGCAATAATGTTAAAGAGCATTGGAGATAATGATCAACTTGTCTTAATCATTTATTTGCATCAAGTAACGAGACATTCTTTAACTAAAAATTCAATTTTATGGGTTAGCATAACCATATCTTCGAAAATCCTTTGCTTCCGACTTGTATTTGAAAACGAGACCATTGCGAGAAATTATCAAATATTTACCCCAAGTGGCTAGTATGCATTGTAAAAAGGGTTTGAAAAGCAATCTTTATATCATAATAAAACCGAGAAATGCATGTATTTCTTATTGGGCATTTTTGTGCGGGTTGTATTATATATATATATATATATATATTTTACACCCAGGGTGTAGAATACTTATTCTACACCCACCCTCTATCTTTCAAACCGTATATGTTTTTTACGTCGCGTAAATTTTCTCTTATCTTGAAAGTCAAGAAGAACATAAGAAAATTTAGACATGTCGTAAAAAAAATTGTACATGCCCTATAAAAATACGATGTAAAATGCATATTTATATAAACAATTTTTTTACGACATATCTAAATTTTCTTATGTTCTTCTTGACTTACAAGGTAAGAGAAAATTTATGTGACGTAAAAATTATGTACGGTTTGAATGAAAGAGGGTGGGTGAAGAATAACTATTCTACACCCTGTCAAATAGCGCCACTATATATATATATATATATATATATATCCAAAAATGCTAGGTGATGGAAAGAGTCCTATTTGATTTATCAACCTTAAATATCAGTAGGTAGGCATCGGGAAGCTGGTGCAATATATATACCAATAGGTTCCCACGTCTTCACTCACACGTTTTGGTGTCTTCCTTTGTCAAAATAATGTCACTTAGTGTGTGTTGTATAAACTTTGGATGCGCAAGCACCATGGCATGTCCACACTTTCCAGGAATGATACTACATATGGCATTGGTCATGCCAAAAGCGCACGAGCCAACTAAATACTCCTAGCAGGTTTAGCTACTGCATGACTTGCAACATTACAACCTTGATACTTTTACAAAAATGATGTTAAAGGATAGAAAATGCAGTATTTCCTGCTGAGGTTTGTAACTTTCACAACAAACCATTGCTGAAATTGAACCCAGACTCACCGAGAGAGATACTAATGTGAGCACATGTGACCCGGTTATGCTTGTTGTGCTACTTGACCACATGGTATGCCTAATATCTTTTCTCAACGTTTGGTGGGTCGATGATCATAATAATTATTCAATCTCATCGGGACAATTGAAAATTTTCAATTTAATTTTGAAAGAAATACAGTTGTTGAGTACTGAGTAATAACAAGCCAAATTGACAAATTGATTGCACATTTAGAGAGACACATCCCCATATATATCATTGGTTGATTCCCACTTATCAACTGAGAGTTTTGTGTGTGGTCTTTGTTCAACTCATGGTTGATTCCCATTTATTAGTCTCGGGTACATACATCATGGCTTGTAAAGCTTATCCTCCAGGTCACCTAGTGCATTTTATGTGTTGGGTTTTGGGCTTCGATGGCATCAGTACATTTGAGGGTAAGTTAAATTTCTCATGTGATCTTAATGGACTTACACTATAAAAATAACCCTATACCCGGTAGATTTTTGGGGCGACACAAGAGAAAAGTACCTGCAATAGTTGGATGCCCGGCGGAAGGGCTGTCACAGCACCATTTTGTCGTTGTGCCGTTTTTTCAGTGATGCCGTGTGATTCGCGTTGCCTATATGCGTCGCAATCCACATTTGTTGGGTCCCACGACAGATTTTCCTTTTCCCTCCACTCTTTTCGCTTGTCCCTCTTAGATATCGAATGGCCGAGCCTGAAATTAGAATGTCGCAGCCCTCCTTAGGAAAATCTTTCCATTTCCATTTTCCAAAATCCCCATTCCCCTCTGTACACTAAACCCTCGACTCCAGAGACCACCCACCGATTACGGTGATGAGGCCGGTCAACAGTGGCCTGAAGGGACTCCCTTCGCCGCCCCTCGTCGGCCCCCGCCGCCCCCTCCGCCGTGCATCACCAACGTCTCCTAGGTCATTGTGGCAAGTCTTTCGCGCGTACTCTGATTTGTTTCCACTATCACCCTTGTGTTTACTACCTCCATATGTGCATTGGACACGACTCTGTTCCCATTGTTTTACCATCTGATAGATGGCATGATGAGGGAAGAGAAGGGCTTCTTCGTAGCGGGAAGTAGCCGCAGTTGTAATATCAGAATATGGAAAGCGAAGATTGGAAACCATAGAAGCTAACAATGAAAGAATCGGGGAAAGGAATTTTGTACACAGGTTCCTTATACGGCCATCCTCTCACGAAGATCCAGTTGTCCCTAGACAGAACAATGTAACAGATGAGGTGTGTATACTTGCCTGATTGTAGTTCTACTATTACTGATTTACACATAAATTCTACTTTAGCCGCTTCTGATTACTCTTAAATTTCACTTACAGCCTGCCGCACCAGATGAGAGCGAGGATGAAAGGGAAGATCCTTTGTTTCAAGAAGGTCAGGAAGCTGCAGAAGAGGAGGAAGAGGCAGAGGAAGAAGAACAAGATGATAGGACCAATGATGACAACAACGAGGATGAAAGTGGAACTAATAATGAGTTAGATGAAGAGGAAGAGTCATGGGAAGACGCAGAAGAAGAGAAAAATGAACATACATTGTGCAATCTGAATTTTAGTCCACATTAGTGTAACTGAATTTTAGTCAGAGTGCTAGCTGAATTTTAGTCCATAGTAGTGCCAACTGAATTTTAGTCATAGTGCTAGCTGAATTTTCTTCATCGTGCTAACTGAATTTTAGTGGTAGTGCTAATTGAATCTTAGTAATAGTGCTAGCTAAATTATAGTCATAGTGTTAGCTGAATTTTAATGCACATAACATAGCTTAATACCCTAAGTTACATGCATGCATCCTTGGTACATGCGGGTGATGAATGGGAGGAACATGAGGAGTCCTACTAAGACGAGGTCAATAACAAGGAGTAATGGGAGGTTCAAAATTTTCGTCAAATTCAACAAACTAGACCGAACTTGTAGGATTGCTATGGCCAACTTTGCTAACTATGATGCCTACATGGTAAAAAAAGGTGATATATCCTTTAGGTTTATAGACTGGAGGAAAGCTAATAAGAAGAAAAAGTTGTGGGACGTACTGAACAGAATCACATCTTTTCCCTATTAACCCTTCTTGCTATTTTACATCAGTCTTACATGCTTCTCAAAATGTAGAAATATTTTGATATTGATCCTTTGTGTAAATATTGGGTAATGAGGTCAGCTAGAAAGAAATAAGGTGATTTCAAAAGCATGCTGAAGAAGATGTATTATAGACCTGTCTTGACTATTGAGGAGAACATTGTAAATAGCTGTGGAGATAGAATGTCACACACTGATTGGGAAGCGCTATGTGAGTATTTGAGCTTTGATTCCACCAAGGAGAAAGCTCGAAGAATGCTAAAAATTATGCCAATCAAACAAATGTTTGTCATACTTCTGGATCAATGAGTTTTGCCAGGGCGAGGTACATAGGGATGAGTAGCATCTAAGTTGTCTATTTATACTTGGTATCCATTCTCTTTCCTTCATATCCCATATCTGAATGTATGCATCTTTGATTAGGAGAAAGCTCATAAGCGTCCAATTACAAGAGTTAAATTGTACAGAGACACACACAATTAAAGACAATGTACATGTTGATGAAGTGGCTGAGAGAAAAATTGTAAGTTATTATTCACTATCTTCTAACATGCGATGTATATAGTGATGGTTAATGCTAGTGCTAATGCTAGTACAAACAATATGCTAGGCCAATATGCAAAGAGAACTTCTACCTGATCCAGGTCTTAGGTACAGAGGTATTGAAGAAGGTGACCTTTATGCCCATGCCTTTCCAAAAGATACAAGAGGCAGAGTTCATGGATTGGGATTGTTACCTCATGCCTGTAAGGCAGTTGATATTGCAAGAACATTTGCGAGGTGTACAAAAATATCAGAGGAGAACTGTGAGCTTAGGTTGACAAATGTTTTCTTTATCGTTAGGTTGGATGCCCATGAGGAAAGAATAAATGCAATGTAGAAGAAGTTGGATAGTCAAGAAATTTCTGCTAACCAATCTTGCATAGCAGGGCAGAGCACTAGTCGACCAGAAGCTAGTGTGCACTCACCTCTTCGAAGAATGTCTCAAGTTGTGCAGCCTATCCTAGATGTGGCACTTCCTGATGCCATAGATATCAGAATTCCTGAAGTGGAACCTTGTTGTGGTCTACCTCCTCGTGGTGATGTAATTACTCTCTCATCAAGTCTCAGAAGTGCTGAAGTTGTTCGTCATTTGGTGCTATCTTATATTGTGGCATCTACTAGAAGAATTCAAACTCCTACTACTCCTTTATTTCCAAATCTTGTTGATGATCTTCTAACTAAAGCATTTGGTGATACTGAAGTGTTAACTCTAGATGGTGTTGGTGCTGCTGCTGGTACACCTCTAGATGGTGGTGGTACTGCTGGTGCACCTCCAGATGATGATAATGCTGCTATAACCACCTCTCTAGATGTTGCTGAGTCTAACCCCCACAGTGTCGTTGTTGCTTCGTAGAGAGCTTGAATCTGTTGGTTGAAATAGTTCCAAGAAGAAGAAATCAGGAGGTGGTCGTTCTAGACCTCCAGTTTTCATGCGCTTGTTGCAGGTGATCATTGCACAATTCAATACTTACTACTTCCTATTACCGTGTTATGCATTGCAATTTTTTACCTCTTCACTTCTATAGTCTGAGGACCATCATGAAGAAGATGTTCTCAAGTCTTTGAGTTCGACTAACTGCGCAACTCAGGTATATGTCTTCTATGCGTATGTTAGCTGTCGGGAATGCATATGTTGTTGTATTAACTTCCTTTAGATTGAATCAAGAGTGGTATGCGATCCATGACAAGTGATAGGACAGTTGCATTTGGGAAGTTAACTTGCACAGACAAGAATACATTGTGGGATGATGGACAACTATTAGGGGATTACCGCGCAATCCTGATTGATGTTGTAGTGGAAAAGCATCTGCCACTGCCTAGGCCACTCGGAAAGGTTAAGAACTTGGTCCAAGCTCTTAACTGTCAACATTGCTTGGCCATTTTCAAATGTATGTGAATATTGACTCCCAGCTGCCAGATTTATCAAATGCGCATATCCGACAAATGTGTATCTACTAACTTCGTAGGTCACGAAGGAAGAAGGAGCTCCTAGGTCCATCAGTAGAACTATTTCTATTCTTGGATTGAACAAAAGTATGTATGGTCTTTTAGCTAGTATATATATGCTAATATACATATTTCCTTGTTTGCAGCAAAGTGATTTATAGTTCTTTTTATTCTTTGTACATCAGGAGTTTTCCGCAGACTCAACTGAAGACCAAGCAATCGGCACTTTATCGTGGCACTTGTTACCCTAGACGAGATGTGTTCCATGCTAATCGAACATTGAGTTAATCTATGTGTAATCGATTACACTTAAACTTCTATTCAAAACTTATGTCATGCATGTGTCAAAACTGATTATGATGCTTTTTATGGTGCTATGATGTATGCGTTAGATACTCTATTATGCTATATATTCGAATTTATGTTGTGATATTTCGAAGCATCATGTGTGATTTAGGGTAAATTAGGGGAACCCTAAATATAGAAACCGCATGCTAAATTGTTGTTCCTAGAAGCATCATTGGGGTCACTAAAAATTATGCCGTGCACGGGTTACGTAGGACGGAACCATATTGTGCCGTAGTCTCACAGCTGCCACGACACCTAAGCAGTGCCGCCCTATATGGGTTGTGGCGTAAACGCCTACTGTCGGAAGCGCTATCTCGGCGGATCACGGTGTGCCACGCCAAAAAAATCCACCGCCGTTTTAGAATCCCCAACGCAGGTATCTCTAACGTCTATTTTTTGCCGCGCTAGCGTGAGCGCGATGACCAAGGTTGTGCCTCAGCGTCTATAAGCGCCAGCGTCCAGGCTCCGTGTTGTGGTGTTATTTTATAGTTCATATGTCTCACCTTTTATATTGCACATGGAGCTTGTTGTATTCCATGTTAACTCCTTTGAGTGACACCGAACGACTCATGCAAGGCTGTGCTTTGGCACTCTTCTCGTCAACTTTGTTAGCTACGGTAGTGACATTGCAAGATGCATGTATCTTTCCATTCTTATATTTTTTTAGAATAAGTGTAAGATCTGGTCTCTTTCCTTCGGGTGTGAATGCTCTATCGCACGATTCACCATTCGGATAGATACGAGTTCAACATGCTCAGACATGAATAAAAAGTTGTAGCTAGTCTGAATTTTTTTTGTTCTGAATGCTCATCTCATTCATGTCTATTACTTTATATTTTCGTGGTTGGAATAATGTTTCTCCCTTTCGAACTAAATTGTTGGTTGACACTAACAGCTATACTAATAAACATCATATATAAGAGAAATGAAACGGTAGAAACATCAACTAGATCAACTATTAGAGGTGAACACTATATGTTCACCATTTCTCATTCTACTTCCCCATTTGAAATTTGGGCCCGCTTGAATGGTCTAAATTTGGTTTGTCCATTGGTATTTAGTTTAACTTTCGGTAAATACCGGTGGGCACACAAAATTTACATCCATTATCCAAGCAACCCCATTAACTTATACCTTGGATGACCAACGATTGGAGGCAAAATGAACTGTTGCCCTTATGGATCCAACCACATAAAAAAATCAGAATAGAGCAACCATATATTCAAGGGGACAAAATGACCAACCACAATATTCTATCTACTACGTATATAAGAAATGAACCACCTTATGTTTCAGATGTATATGGTATTTAAATGCGCTCGAGTATGATCGCAAAATGGAGCACGTAGTGCCCCACTCTGGATGACTGGTGTAGAAAGAGTTTTAAGTCAATTGTTAGTTTAGATCAACTTGAGTAGGTATAATTGAACTTCAGTGATAAATAACATTCTTGCTGATTATTTTACTAGAGATAGTAGGAGATTGTTCTACTATGATTTTATTAGAAACATGTTACAACAAAAAGTAAACAAACTTACATATAATTGTTTTGCATCCAAGGTATGAGAAGTTCTTCAACCGAAATGCTTCCTCCATAGATTACCATCATCATAAGATGCAACCTAGAGTTAATAAACACTCCCATTATCAAAATATGCCATTGTCGAACCTTCATTGTAAAAGGTGTTTTGAAATGTGACCATCGCGAGATTTCAAAGAACCCTAGGCAGATAGTACTATGACCTCCATTTCAAAAGGCGTTCGAAAAACATCCTTAATGTTGACATCTAATCGAACTGAGAAATTGGCTTTATTTCTCCTTGAGCAAATGAGATCTGGAATTGTTGTGCAAAAGTTCATTCTTACACTTCCTCTATGACAAAAGTTAGTGCATATTAGTTTTCATCAAAGTCAAATATTGTAAACTTTTACCAAGTATATAGAAAATCAATCTACATCTATAATGTAAAATAAATACAATACAAACGCATATTTTAAGATGGTTCTAATAATATGAGAAACTTGCTAGTTTTCTTGTTATTTTTATTTTCTTTGGTTTATAAAGAGTACGCAACATGACCATTGTGTCCAACACGATGTGACAACCCCTCTCCCATATGACACTACCCTGCATAAAAGGTTTAAAAACAATTGAAACCTAATACAGTCGGGCAGAATTGTACCTGTAAAATTGTCTTGAGAGTGTGGATATACAATGTACTGTGACTTAAGGGTCGGTTCCAGAGCCCGGACAAGTGAAACACAACAGGCTTATATCGTAAAACCATAGAATTTATCGCATATATGTCAGTTGTCAGATAATTATCTATGTTGAAGTAGTACATAATATACTATATGAGCTTTCTTGGCAGTGGGAACTGCTACTTTTAACAGTAGGAAGCACATATATAGATTATCACAAGCAAGGATAAATTCTGAAATTTACAAGCACGTTTTCAATCTCATGCTTATATATGGGCTTAGTACGGTCTTTCGGTTCAATTCTTTTAATACAATAAATCATCCAATTCATACACATTGTACAATCCTATCAACCTATATATCTCTACAGTAGTCCCAGGCCGGAGGAAAATAGTATATTAGTCTTTAGGGATGCAAGCTGCGGTAAATTAATATTTTCAAACTAGTAGGTGTTTCGTTAATGATTAAGGACATTTCTCATTCTGAAACAAGATTGAGTTCAATTTCAGAAGAGGTAATGCGCATACAACAAATAACATGTTGGGCCTAGAAACAAGCACGGCTTTGTAGCCAGTGCAACTAAGATTCTCCCTTAGTTCTCAAAAAAAAACTAAGATTCTCCCTTGTCACTCACTTGACCTATTTCGTGCCATCCTTCAGAGAAGGTATAGTTGCTTGTATCGCACGCTTGGTAAGCACCGGGAAATATGTGCCATGGATAGAATATCAGAAAAATCAACTGCGTCCTCTCCTGGTCCTCAGGTTGAACATATGCTTTGTTTTTTCTCAACAAAACGTGCAATTTGGCTCATTTTATTTAAAAAAGCAGGAGAGAATTGACCACTTCATTACAGGGAACCGGCCGAAAACCGATACAAATGCGCCAATGTCGTCATGGAACACGACCACATTGGGCACCACCACCATCGGCCGACCTGGCCACCCACACGGAGCACACACACCACGAAGAAGAAAGGCCACAGTCAAGGTTGCCACCTAGCGTCATCGTCATCACTCCTCCGCGAGCCATCGACTCCGACTTCATCTTCGACGACCCAAACAAAGCCTCGCATCAAGCGACGCCTGAACCCATGTCGGCCCATGCCAACAGTCGGCCACACACACCAACGGCAGATAGCTCCGACTCTGACACCGAGCCTCTTGAGAGAAATATGTTGGACTTGCGCCGACTGAGCCCTCAACAAAGACCACTGGCCACCGGTCATCGTCACCGCCTGGACGCGCTCCATCGCAACTCCAACTCCACAGCAACACAGCAGGCGCGAAGAACCCATCGGACATGCCGGAAAGACCGACTACCGACGCGACCCAAGCTAAGCTCGACGCATCATCGTTGCCAAACTGCACATCATCGCTCATGAGGAGCCGCCTCAGCACCCACACGATAGCCCAGACACCATCCACGAGTCTCCAAGCTCCATTCGACCCCGAAAACGATGCCCCTCAGGAGGAGAAAGACGTGCAGTGCCCTCATCGCTCGATCCCGAGGATCTGAGGTTTCCCTCCGGAGACCACGGGCGAGGGGAGGAGCCCATGGTGACACTTCCAAGAAAGTCAACGGCACCCACGGGTGTCACCGCCGCCGGTTCCGACTGATGCCGGAACAATGATTTCTCCTCGGAAACTCCACCACCTACAATCCAAAGCGGCCAACTGCAGTTACCACCATTGCCGCCCGATAGAAGAGCCATCGGTGACCACATCATCTGAGGATGCACCACCTCCCCACCTCCTGGCCGCTCCCGAGCTACGGAAGGCTCCGCAGCACCACCTCCCAATCCACCGTCTGCCGCCATCACCACGCCCAGCGGGAGCCAGCCCCCTGCGGCGACCGCCGCCAGCCCCCATGCCCAGTGGAGGGCCTCCCAAGCCCAGACGGGCCCAGATCGAGCATGCGTGTCGCGCACCTGCCATGGCAATGATGCTGCAAGGTGCCGCACCTCCAACACCCTCTCCCCCGCCCCCGCTTGACTGCATAAAGCAACAAAAAGACAGAGACAAGGTTGTTGTGAACCAGCAGGAGTATGATCGTGATGAACTCAAATAGCCAGGATGTTGTGAACATGTTAAGGACAAAAGATCCGGGGCCTGACTCATTGCTCCTAGCAATTTCCCGGGTAATAGGAGAACGAATCTCTACGGTTGTGCTTGACAATGTCTAAGAAAAATGGGGACAGGCCCACCCACATATATTATTTTATGCCAAAGTATTATATCAAAGCAAAGAAAGTAAGTCAATCCATTCTTTAGCTCAATGAAAAGGCATATGTAGCAAATGAACAAACTGACTCTAGGTAAGACTCTTTGTTTGGGCATGAAAGGAATTCACAGTGTAAAGAGAAAGGAAGACGCTACACCAAGGGCGCCGCCGCACACCGCCCAAGGTCCTCCACCGCTGCTCCTCTCGCTGCCGCTGCCGCCGGCCTTGCCGTGGTGGCGGCGGGCCCAGCCGCCAAAGGTGGTTCGGGGTGGATGGAGGCCGGATTTGACCACCATGGCTGTTGGGGCAGATGCGACCGGTTCGACAACGGCTAGCGACCAAGGCGACGCCCCTGGTCGGGGTGGTGGTGGAGGTCCCTTCCGGCAGCGCCATGACCGGCGGTGGAAGTCTAGGGCCAAGATGGCTGGTGTTGGAAACCTTAGATCTTCAGATCTGGGGCTCCGATGCTACCTTCCCGGTCCTCTTTGCTGCTGGTGGGTACGGATCTAGGAGGGGTCGAGCCTGCTCTGTTCTCATCTCTCTCGTTACCGGCCTAGCCGCAGGGCTACTGGTACGGTTGGTGCAGCGAATCTTGCAGGTTACCGGCGGGTGGCGAGGGGGCTACCAGCTCGGTTTGAATAAAGGTGGTTATCCTCGGATTCTTCTCACACCAAGATGAAGATCTACTTGATGCATGTCTCCATTTATCTAGTCAGAGTGTCGAGTTCCGGAAGGCTACGTCTGTGAACTCCCATGGGCGCATGATACGTCCAAAACGTATCTACTTTCCCGAACACTTTTGCTATTGTTTCTCCTCTATACTTGTGTGATTTGGATGCAACTAATGCGAACTGACGCTGTTTTCAGCAGAATTGCTTTGGTGTCCACTTTTTGTGCAGAAAATCAACTATCAGGAAAAATCCCGGAAAATATGCCAAAAATCCTATTTCACCCGAAGACTCCAGGAGCCAGAATACGAGACGGAGAGGAGCCCTAGGGTGGCCACACCACCTGGTGGCGCGGGCCAGGCCAGCCGCGCCAGGGGTGGTGTGGGCCCCCCAGGCACCCCCTCGGCCTCTCTCTTCGCCTATAAGGAGCCTTCTGACCTAAAAACTTCGGGGGGTTCGACGTTTTTCCAATCGGAGTTCTGCTCCGCCGCCACCACCAGATTCCGCGAAACAGCACCAGAAACTCCGTTCTGGCACCCTGCCGGGACGGGGAATTGGAGGAGATCATCGCCATCATCATCACCATCGCTTCTCCATCGACCATCCATGTTTCCCCCATCTATGAGTGAGTAATCCCCCGCTGTAGGCTATGGGGATGGTAGGGATTGGATGAGATCGTTCATGTACTGGCATCAGATTGTTAGGGCTTAGTGCCTAGTATCTTTTATTAGTGCTTTATGACTTTGTTGCAACTTGTTGTGCTTAATGCTTGTCACTAGGGCCCGAGTGCCATGATTTCAGATCTGAACGTATTATTGATTCATTGTGATAGTATTGTTTCTGGTCTTATTTACAAGTTGTATACACACGTTGTTATCCAGAACCTCTGTCCCCGAAGTGACAGAAATCGGGATAGCCGGAAGGGAAAGGCTTTGATGTGAGGATCACATGTGTTCACGGAGTGTTAATGCTTTGCTCCGGTGCTTTATTAAAAGGAGCACCTTAATTGCCAGTAGTTCCCTAGAGGCCCCACTGCAAACGGGTTGGCAGGACAAAAGATGTTGTGCAAGTTCTCACTGCGAGCACGTATGACTATATATGGAACACATGCCTAGGATTGTCTAGTACTTGGGTGCTTTATCTTATTTATCTGCAATTGCCCTATGTTCTGATTGCTATGTGAATTGTCTTGTCCATGCAATGCCCGTCCATCCATCCCTATGCCTACCGCACTCGAATCCCACTGTTTACTGCTTTTGTTACTACTGTCTTTGTTTTGCTGCTACTGTTACTTTACCATTCCTACTACAAAACTGTTGCTACTGATAAACTTCTGTGAGCAAGATTGTTTCCAGGTGCAGCTGAATTGACAACTCAGTTGTTAAGACTGATAAGTGTTCTTTGGCTCCCCTTGTGTCGAATCAATAAATTCGGTTTCACTTCCCTCGAAAATACTGCAATACACCCCCTATACTTGTGGGTCAGCAAGACTATTTTCTGGCGCCGTTACAGGGGAGCATAGATTTATTTATCAAGTTCACTTGGATTCTCTATTGTTCGCTGCTATCCATCCATCATGGGTAAGTCTCGTGATGGCAAGGTTCCTATTTTACCACCCACTACAAGAAGAGTACGGTTCTGAACACCTCTACCGCTCTTGATTCACTATCTGTTTTGAGTAAATTCCTTACACCACCACATACACATGCTACACACACTGCTACTACTGCTGAATCTGAAACTTCTGATACCAATGATGCTGCTTCTACTGTGCTTGATAAGAGTGGTTCATTAGGTCCTTTATTAGATGCTACGATTGCTAGAACTATAGCTGGAAATACCGAAACTCCTAATGAAGACACTGCCACACATGTTTTCTCACCTGAGTCTAGTGAGAGTTATGATGCTGAAGAAGATTATGTTGAGATGACTGATGAGTTTATTGAAGCATGTAGGAACACCCATGATAGGAGCGCTGCTAAGAATCTCCTTGAGAGGCGTACTATTAGACCCAAATTATCTCTTAATGCTAAGTTTGCTGCTTCTCCCATAAACATTATAGATGAATATTATGATTTCTCTCTCGATCTATCTTACATAGCTATTGTCGAGAAAGAACCTTTTTGTGGGACTAAGAATGAAAGTGCGGTAGCACATATGAATGAACTTTCTACCATGAGTGGCTTATTTTCTGATTATATTAAAATGCGTACTTACTTTGTTGCTAAGATTTTCCCTTTTTCACTGAAAGGAGAAGCTAAAACTTGGTTTGGTAATTTACCTCCTGGATCTATTGATAGCCCTGAGTGCTTGATTTATACTTTCCTGCAGAAATATTTTCCTCCTAGTGCTAGACATGCTGTTTTGCAGGAACTTTTTGATTTTAAACAGGGAGAAAAAGAGGTATTGCCCGAATCTTGGGCAAGGTTTTGTGCTTTGATTCATGCACAGGCTGGAAGTCCTTTACCTAAGAATGAGCTTCTTGATATATTTTATAATGGACTAACCGAAGAATCTAGGACATACCTAGATAGTTGTGCTGATTGTGTTTTCAGGAATAGGACTCCCAAGGAAGCTGAGGAATTAATGGCTAAAATAAGCAAGAATTATGAATATTGGACTCCTCCTAAACAAGTTACACCTGAAGAAATTGTACCTGAACCATCTATTCCTGTGCCTATTCCAACACCAAAGAAGAGGGGAGTTATTGAATTAAATGATGAAGTGATGAAGGAAGCTAAGAAATGTCTTAAGGAGAAGGGAATTAAAGCTGCAGATGTCAAGAATTTACCTCCTATAGAAGAATTATGTAAGCCTATTCCCTACTCACCCACTATTGAGGTACACTCTCTCCAACACTTTGATGAAGGTGATATCCCTTACTTGAAACCTCCTGATCAATGCTTAGAAGAATTTGATATCTTTACTATTAAGCAAGATAACTTTAATAAAAGGGTGCAAAATCATCTAATGGAAAACACTAGAGCTATTGTTGAGTTGAAAGATATTGTGGAAAGAACCTATAATGATGTTAAAATGATTGTTAAACACTTTCAAATGGTTCAAACTCAAATAGATCAACTCGTTAAAGTGCAAAATGACTTGCCAGTTAATGCTGCTAAAGAAAAACATGCTTATGAAATTATAACTAGAAGTGGTGCTACTACCCAGGATCCTCTATATCCTGAGGGGCATCCCAAAAGAATTGAGCAGAATTCTCAACAAACTGAAAATAGTGGTTCTACTCGTAAGAAAAGGAAAAAGAAACATAAAACTATTGTAGAACCCTCTGAACCTGCTATAGATCCTAATAGTATATCTATCTCTGATGCTGAAACTGAAAGTGGTAATGAAGAAAATGAAGTTCCTAATAAGAAAAAGTTGAAGAAGAACCTGAAAACCACACTAAGACTACTAAATACACCAAAGAAGATTTTATTGCTAAGAAACATAGTAGTGAAAGAGAACCTTGGGTCCAAAAACCTATGCCTTTCCCTGATAAGAAACACAAGTCAAAGGAAGATGAACAATATAATAAGTTTTGTGAGTGGATGAAGCCTTTATTCTTGCAAATTCCTTTGACTGATGCTATTAAATTGCCTCCTTACTCAAAGTATATGAAGGACATTGTCTCGAATAAAAGGAAGATACCTAATGAAGAAATCTCTACTTTGCTTGCTAATTATTCCTTCAATGGTAAGGTTCCTAAGAAACTTGGAGACCCAGGGATTCCAACTATCCCTTACTCTATTAAAAACAGTTATGTTAGAACTGCTTTATATGATTTGGGAGCTTGGGTTAGTGTTATGCCTTTCTCTCTCTATAAGAGGCTTCATCTTGAAAAATTGATACCAACTGATATATCTTTGCAAATGGATGATAAGTCTACCACTATTCCTGTGGGTATATGTGAGGATGTACCTGTTCAGGTGGCTCATAATTGCTTGATATTAACTGATTTTGTTGTGCTTGAAATACCTAAAGATGATAATATGTCTATTATTCTTGGGAGACCTTTTCTTAATACTACAGGAGCTGTTATTAATTGTAATCAAGGAAAGGTGACCTTCAATGTCAATGAAAAGGAACATACTGTCTATTTCCCCAAGAAGATTGAAAGGACTTATGGTTTAAATTCAATTGAACATGTTGAAGGCATTCAAGTTGGAGAAATATATTGTCCCATACCAAAAGAAAAATTTGAAACTATTATGATTGGGACAATTGCTATCAAGGTTGAGGTAACATAATAATTAGTGGAATACAAAGTTTTTTGTCATATGCAATTGTTTTGGTAGCAAGACTTGATCAACCTTGCTAACAAAAGGATTCCATTGAAAAAAACAATGTTTTCATTATGATTATCCTCGTTTATTTCTATCCTTTGCATTTTAGTTTTTGCTTTCGTTTAGTTTTCTTTGTGTTGTTAGTTGCTTGCATGCTAGAACTTCTGTAGTTCTATCCTTGTTTAGTCCTTGCATCATGTTTCCAAAAAGAAAAAATCTGTATGTCAGAAAAATCATTCTTCTATTTCTGAAAAATGCCCAAAAATAAAGTGTCTCAAAAAATTCCAGAAAATTCATATTAAATTTTTATGTGAAAAAAGGGGCAGAGGAGTACCTGGTAGGTACCAGGGGGGTCCACCAGGCAGGCACACCACATGGTGGTGCGGCCAGACCTGGGTGGCGCCATGCCTTGGTGTGGGCCACCCCTGGCCCCCCACTACCTCTCTCTCCTGCAACTTTCTTCTCTCTCCCGAGTAAGCTCCAGTTCATAGCTCAAAATCGCGTTCTCTCTGTGTTTGCTCTCGATTTCTTCGATCTCTTTGCTTAGCCCATCTTTCTTGCTGAAATTTGGAGTAATTGTTCCTTGGTATGTGACTCCTCCCCTTGTCCAAGTAGATTTGTGTTTAGTGGATTGTATGTTGAGTATTTTGCTGCTGTAGGTGACTGGTTATGAGAGCTTGTAAGCTTGTTTGATGCTTAGAGATATAGTTTTGATGCATGTTTAAGCCTCTTGCAAGTCCCTATGAGTAGAATCCTTAATTATATTTACTTTGCAATCACTTGTTTAATAGGTCTTTAAATTTCAGAATACCAAGCATGAACAACCACACTTTTGGAGAGATATTTGAGAGTGATGCACCTAGGAGGTTGAGGCCCTCAAGAACATCCTCTCAAGCTAGGCCTTCATACAATGAAGTCCTCATTGCAACACGCATTGGCAGTGATAGGGATGATGGGGATGCTCACCCATCCTCTTTTCCTTGTTTTACTTTCTTGCAAGTTGCAGGTATTCTTGATGATTTCTTGCTACTGATTGAGAGGGTTGGCTTGACCTCTTATATGCAAGATGAGAGTGCACAATACGCTCTGCTCAGCAAAACTTTTGTTGAGAGTTTCTCATTTGCTAACACATCCTATCATTCTACTGTCTCATTTAAAATCTATGATATGCCCTTCACCATGCCTTTGGAGAGATTTTGCAGTATTGTAGGTGTGCGTATGACAGGGACCGTGAAGAAAATTCAAGGGCGGCCTGCTGATTTGTTGGAGCTTTACCGAGGGGTGACCAATGATGATGACCGCGTGGCGCAGCGCGGAAAGATAAGAAATATCCAACTCCCTGCTCTTAAATACTTTGCATACTACCTTGCCACTAGTGTATTGGGTAGGGAGAACACTAGTAATATCTCCAACTATCACTTAGCTTTCCTTGCTGTTGCGCTCAACAATGATACTCGGTACAATTTTGGCTCTCTTATTGCTCGCCGCCTAGCTGCTAGGGGGCCTATCTATGGGGGCATCATTACCTCGCATATAGTCGATGCATTAGATCTTTCGGTGGCTCCTGATGATGTTATGTTAGCACCACAGAGGCTCGACCTTGTTGCCATGAAAACTCATCACTTTGTCACTGCTACCTCTAATTTGAACAATCTAGTATATAGGATGCTTTTCACTGATGGGGATGAAAGGGAGATCCTTTTGCCCCAGCCTGCTTTGTTCAGTGTTGACAGGAGACCGTGGTCGCGCTCCAAGGAGGAGGTGGACGAGCAGCTTCACTTGTTGGGTTTCCACGAGCAGCACCAGGAGGATGTGCCCTCCTATGATTATTCTGCACATTACGAAGGGACGTACTCTGGCTCGCACCAGGACGAGGGTACCTCCTTGTCGTACCCCGGTGACACTTCATCTTGGCCAGCCTAGGATTTATACCCACTTAGGCCAAAAGCCTACGCTTGGGGGGAGGTACGCCGACACCGCACTCATCTCCATATCATGTTGCGTCGGTCCTTTGTATATTCATGTTTTCGTTCTCGTTTTAGTTTTCGTTCTTCTTTGCTTTTGCTTTCTAAAAACACAAAAAGACCAAAAATATTTTTGTTGTTTCTCTTTGGTTTGCTTCTTCTTTTTGCTTTGGTTTGCTTTTTTCCTTTTTGTTTTGTTTGAACTATTTGAAAAACCCAAAAAGATTTTGCTTTGCTTGTTTTTCTCTTTTGGTTTTTGTTTAAAAATCGAAAACACCAAAAATATTTGTCGTTCTTCTTTGGTTTTTGCGAGTTGGCTACAGGGTTCGGAAGTTCTCAGTGGATTATTGGTTTCATATTATTATTCAAGCCACACAAGTGAAGAGCAATAATGAGGATCAATGACAACTTGAGGCATGGTAAGAGGCTGGTAACGAACTCTATTTGTTTTCATTTTTGTACATATACTCATCATTGTGAGCTTGCTTAGTCCGTTCATGTAGAGTGTATGTTTTCTTTGGATGCTTAGTAGTTCTTGCTTTCTTGTGATTAGCTCTAGCTCGCTAATAGTTTGTAGCATGTTTCATAAATGTTTGCTTGCATTACTCTATTCATAAATTGGTATGACACCATGGTATCCTCCTTTGAATGTTTCATTTGATTGACTTGGCACATGCTCATGCATGCACATGACTGTGATAATCAGTTAGGCCTTGATGAATTATTTTGCCTTGAGGATCTTGAATCATTTTCATGCCATAAGTAGTCTTGTTTTGTTGCAAGCATGATAATGACAACTATTGCTCTCTCGTTTGTCGCTCCCTTACTATTGCTAGCCTTCACTTCCACTGAGTGTTTTACTCATGTTTCCAACTCCCTAAACCAATTATTTCCAAAGTGTCCACCATACCTACCCATTAGCATCATTTGCTACTTCCGTGCATATTCAATATGCCTTGTTTTCTTCCGAATAAAATGTTTGCTTGTTATGAGAAAGTTAGTTAGTAAAGCTCTCACGAACTTGATGGCATGCTTTATTTTCTTGCACTTAATAAACTTGAATCATTGCGTCCTTCTTTGTTGCGCATATGCTTGCGCTTTATGAGTTGAAGTTAGCAGAACCATGTATCATGGGGACCGCTTTCAGCGCTTCATAGGTACTTTGTACTTAGTTGATATCATGTTCTTTTGCTTATGGATCCCGGCAGTGTGAAATAAAAGTGGAACTTGTAAGATCGTGGAGTTTGTATGTATGTTAGAGAAACGCCTGGGCCGCTAGCCTAAGCCATGCCTAATCATGGTGGACACTTGCAGCATAACCATAATGAGTAATCTATGAAGCATCCTCAATAAAAATCTATGCACATAGTAAATAAAAAGATCGCTGAGATGCTCATTGTCTGCTTGCCTTGTCGTTTTGATCATCGGATAGCTCCCGTGTCATATGCAAGGGGTACCCCGTTGGCGGTTCTCGATGATACGTACATACTTACAATGACAAGAGCTTACTTGTGACTGAAGTTGAGTAGCATGAGGATCGGTCTTTGTAAGTAAGGCGCATGAGACTTCAATTTATAACTCGTCAAGCATATCCTCTTAGTTGTGTCACTTTCACCTTAACCACATTAAAGATGCTTATGATAGGGGCAATGAGAGCTCAAAGCTAACGAGTACCATACTTTCAGCATTTGGAAGCCTTTCAAAATTATTCAAAACCTTTTTCTTCCACTTGTGGAGTCTCCACATATTCCTTGAGCACCTTCTTGAGATCATAGTTGTCATCATTTGTGTTTGTTTCATTACTTGATTATTTGTGTTATGAATTGCATGCTTGTATCTTTGATATCTTTACTTCTAGTCATCACTCAAACTTCAGAGGTGCCTTGACATTCATAATCAAAGGCAAGAGAGATACCACTCTATCATACCTTTCTATGAGCATTGTAATGTTGCTTATGTTTGTGCTTCATGCTACTTATTATTCTTGAGTTGGAATCTCTTCATAGCTTGCAATGACTATTAAGTAGACTCAGTTGCATACTCTTTATTATGAATTGTCTAAGTAGTTGATCACATTGCTGAGAATATTTACATCATATGAAGCAAATGTGTTCGTGAAAGTTCTTTTATCGCACTCAGTTTTCAACTGAATTGCTTGAGGACAAGCAATAAGCTAAGCTTGGGGGGAGTTGATACGTTCAAAACGTATCTACTTTCTCGAACACTTTTGCTATTGTTTCTCCTCTATACTTGTGTGATTTGGATGCAACTAATGCGAAATGACGCTGTTTTCAGTAGAAGTGCCTTGGTGTCCACTTTTTGTGCAGAAAATCAACTATCACGGAAAATCCCGGAAAATATGCCAAAAATCCTATTTCACCGGAAGACTCCAGGAGCCAGAATACGAGACGGAGAGGAGCCCTAGGGTGGCCACACCACCTGGTGGCGCGGGCCAGGCCAGGCCGCGCCAGGGGGTGGTGTGGGCCCTCTAGGCAACCCCTCGGCCTCTCTCTTCGCCTATAAGGAGCCTTCTGACCTAAAAACTTCAGGGGGTTCGACGTTTTTCTAGAAGGAGTTCCGCTCCGCCGCCACCACCAGATTCCACGAAACAGCACCAGAAACTCCGTTCTGGTACCCTGCCGGGACGGGGAATTGGAGTAGATCATCGCCATCATCATCACCATCGCTTCTCAATGACCATCCATGTTTCTCCCATATATGAGTGAGTAATCCCCCACTGTAGGCTATGGGGATGGTAGGGATTGGATGCGATCGTTCATGTAATGGTATCAAATTGTTAGGGCTTAGTGCCTAGTATCTTTTATTAGTGCTTTATGACTTTGTTGTAACTTTTTGTGCTTAATGCTTGTCACTAGGGCCCGAGTGCCATGATTTCAGATCTGAACGTATTATTGATTCATTATGATAGTATTGTTTCTGGTCTTATCTACAAGTTGTATACACATGTTGTTGTCCGGAACCTATGGCCCCGAAGTGACAGAAATCGGGATAGCCAGAAGAGAAAGGCTTTGATGTGAGGATCACATGTGTTCACGGAGTGTTAATGCTTTGCTCCGGTGCTTTATTAAAAGGAGCACCTTAATTGCCAGTAGTTCCCTAGAGGCCCCACTGCAAACGGGCTAGCAGGACAAAAGATGTTGTGCAAGTTCTCATTGCGAGCACGTATGACTATATATGGAACACATGCCTAGGATTATCTAGTACTTGGGTGCTTTATCTTATTTATCTGCAATTGCCCTATGTTCTGATTGCTATGTGAATTGTCTTGTCCATGCAACGTCCGTCCATCCATCCCTATGCCTACCACACTTGAATCTCATTGTTTACTACTTTTGTTACTACTGTCTTTGTTTTGCTACTACTGTTACTTTACCATTCCTACTACAAAACTGTTGCTACTGATAAACTGCTGTGAGCAAGATTGTTTCCAGGTGCAGCTGAATTGACAACTCAGTTGTTAAGACTGATAAGTGTTCTTTGGCTCCCCTTGTGTCGAATCAATAAATTGTGTTTCACTTCCCTCGAAAATACTGCGATACATCCCCTATACTTGTGGGTCATCAGCGCATCATGCCTAGAGATTGCTGGATCGGAAGGTATTCGGTCGGGCGTACCCATGTTTTTTCTGGCCGTTTGGGTCTAGAGGGTGCGCTTCGAAGCTCTGTTGGCTGTTAGTATCATGGGCATGTTCTCGTTCCATGGTGTTGATGGAGAATGTCATGGAGACTGAGATCTGAGGACTGACTATGGTGGTTTGAGTCTGGGTGGTGATGAGGAATTGGCTTGGTGACTTTTGACATGGAGCAGTGGCATGCGAGTGGGGGCGGCTGCATAGGAGAGGTTCACAGTCCTACCTTTCAAGGTGAAAACCCAGGGTCTGGACTTAATTGGTTGTGCCTGGAAATGGCCTTGTTAAAAGTATTGTTTTGAGAGCGTGGACTTTTTTCAAGGTGAAAACCTAAGATCTATGATCGGACGATGACGATGTTTGTGCACTGTTCCCTTCTTGAAGGCGTCGCTTTTGGAGGAGCTGGACTTCTGGTGTTGTCTTGGTGGTGGTTGTACTACTGGTTCAATGAATGGGTCACTGATTCTTCTCTTTTTTTTTGGCTGTGTGCATCCGTATGGCCGCTAGGGCGATGCGTTATTGCAGAGGCTGGGTGTAATTGGTATCTTTTGATATTAATATATGCTCCTTTAAAAAAAAACTCACCCGAAAATGAAAGTGATTGACTACGAGATCAGTTGCCTGCAACATTAGTATCTCAATCATCTTACTACATAAATTATTTCATTTTACGACTTCTGTTTTGTGTCGGTTGTGTGCATCCTAGTTGTGCAAAGACCCTGCCGGGTGTAATACTTAAAACTCTTTAAATAATAAAGTGTAATGTATCAAAAAATATTACAAATATTATGTTGAAGGTCAACATATTTGGAAGTTGTTCTTGAGAGTTGCAAAGTTAACGATAAACATTTTGCTGAGACTTCATATGTAACCAAGTACGCTTTCTCAAGTACTTGCCCACATGGTATATACTACCTAATATCCTTTCTCAGCATTCGATGGAGCATCGTAATAATTCTTCGATCTCGTCAGGACGATTGAAAATTCTCAATTTGCTGTTGACAGAAACATTGCTGTTGAGTACTCAGTACCGACAAGTCAAAACTAAATCGGGTTTGCTTTTTTGGATGAAGAAGTCTGGATTGCTAATTTAGGGAGACACATGGCCATACATATCAGACTGCACCTGCACATAGTATCCTATATGACCTGTCTTGGCAGAAGGAACTGCTACTCTTAGTATTAGGAAGCATGGTATAAATTATCCGTCAAACAAGAATAAATTCTGCAATTGACAAGGGAATCAGCCATATGCTTATATATGATATGAACAAAATTAATCATTGAGAGTTTCAAACCGGTAGGTGGTCTATTAATGATGAAGGAAATTTCTCATTTCTGAAACAGGACTGGTTTGATTTTCATAAGAGGTGATGTACTGGTGTGCATACAATAAATAACATGTTGGAGCCTGGAAACAAGCCCGATTCGACCATATATACTTGCAGCCGGTGCAAATAAGGTTCACTCTTGTTACTCATTTGACCTATTCCGTGCCATGTTTCACAAGCTGTTGTTTCTTACGTGTGTTGTGTCGTAGGCTTGGCAAGCACCGGGAAATATGGCATGTCTAGGACATCTGAAGGTTCGACTAGCTTCGCTACATTGTCTCATGTGTAACATATACTTTGCGGATCGTGGTTGTTCTGGATGAGTAGCATCCACTCGCCAAGTACTTCAGAACAGTGCAACTGTGCTACCGCCGAAGCTCGCGTTCATAAACATACCTTTTTATATTGCACACGCCTCTCGTGCTTTGCATGGTAACTCCATTCACCGACACGGAATGGCACAAATAAGATCGAATGATAAGCCAGTTTTCGTATCGTGGTGCTATATATCGCTCATTGACAAACTAGAGCTTTGGTACTCTTTTCACCAACCTTTTTTTTATCAGAAGGGCCACACGGCCCTCAATTTCATTAAGAAACTGGAGTCTTTTCACCAACTTGCTACCTACGCTGGTGGTAGTGGTAGTTTTAGCTTCGGCTTTAGTTCTTTGTTTGCTTGTACAGACCTTTATTTGACCAAAAAAATATAACCAGTAGGGAATACAAGTTGGTGGCAATACAAGTTGCTTGTATTTTTTTCCCATTCTGATATTATTCGAGAACGAATCCCACATACACAGTTCTCTTCAGAAAATATCCCGCATAGAGGGAACATTTATCACTACCCTTCCGGTGCAAACCCTCCCCACACAGTTCACCGCTCGGACAAATATCAGTTTATCATGCTCAGGTATGAAGCAAAGCTGTAGATTAAGTGAGTTTCTTCGTTATGATATCTTCTCTCATTCATGACTAATTATTTCCCTTTTTCGTGGGTGAAATGTTTTTCACTTTCGAAATAAATTGTTTGTTGTGCACTAACATCTCTATTAAAAAAACCTCACCTATAAAAACAAATTAAATGAATCTGTTGAAACATTTTATCTTGCATGGATATGAAGAAAAGTGAACTTGGTGCCATTAAGGTTCAAACCACAATCATTTCTTTGAAAAGAATAACTATATGTTCAAGAGGATAAACTGAACAACCATACTATCATGTTTGTTGCTTATATGAGAAACAAACTGTTAGGAATCTAGGCAATTTTCCGATTATATTAATCCAGGAATAAATCATGAACATGATGTGGACACGCTGATACTTGATTATGTAACTATGCAATACTAGGCAAATCGTAGAGACATCTACAGAAATCAATAGTACTATGCACATCGAAATTAGCAGAAGAGGGATAAGCATGTAGTACCCTCTAGTAGGCCAATTGGCCGAAGTAGCAGCGGTCATGGCAGCAGAGGCGGCAGCCTCGTCGGTTTCCCTCTTCTCAGCGGCAGCCTGCTCAGCGGTGGTAGCCATGGCGATGAAGAAGGCGTTGATATAGTGGAAGCAGTCGAACGATGGCGAGCAGTCGCGTAGGAGACGCTCCTCAAAAACCTAATCGCCCCTCTCCCGTACAGGATCTCGAGAGGGCGTGGTTTCGGAGGCCTGCTCACCCGTCAGCCGTGTACGCAGCGGACGGGGTGGGATCACCGGAGGCAGCAGCAGTGAGAGGAACGACAAGGGGCAGAGGCAGATGGTTCTGTTCTGTATCTCCCGGAGAGGACGACCTCCTCCGTATATAGGCACAGGCCAGGACGGTTCAACGGAAAGAAACGCCCGCAATGAAGGACTGAAACGCCTGTAATAAAGTACTAGTAACGCCAGCACTTAAGACATAATGTTAACCCCAGCACTTAAGACAAAATGTTTAAGCCTCATTAGCATTTCAGTTGCAACCGTTTATATCCCGTTTCCGTGCGACAAAAAGAACACATCGGCTCGGCGAGATTCCCGCAACCCGCGGCACACGCGCGCGCGTCGTGACGAGGCGAGGCGAGGCGGGCGTGCGTGCGTCGGAGGAGGAGCGCGCGTGTGGAGCTCGTCTTCTTCTTCTCACACCACATGCAAATGGTAGACGAGCTCACCTTATATGTCGGTGCTCATCTCTCCCCACTAGCAATGTGGGACTAAACTCTCCCCACTTGCCTTGCCAAGCATGAATGGGCCCTTAGGGATTTTCAGAAATTGTTAGATGGGCCTAGAGCCCACCTTATATTTCAACAATCCCCCACCAGATCCCTAAGGCCCATGGTATTGTCCTCTGTTCCCAACACTGTTTTGATATACCGGTATTTTCAGTGGAGACCTGTTAGGGTTGAACATCCACCAGAACAAATAGCTACACTCCTTTACAACTGAGCAATGGACTATGCCTTGAATTGTCAGTTTGGTGTAAAGGAGTTTCACTAAAAGTCTTACCAGTACTAGGCTGCCGAAGGATGACCCCTTGGATGGAGCATATTAGTCATACTCCTGGCCTATTCATGAGCTTATTAGAGATCACCCCAATCTCATGGACAGTGACCAGGATCGCTCTGTAGGATAGCATCTTGCTTATAGAAGCTTTGGAACACATTAAGACAAAAGTCAACCTGCCATACAGTTTCTGAGAGTATTGTATATCCAGCGGAGTGGGTTAGTAAACTAATCTCCTCAGTTAACCACTAGCTTGTTTTCCCAGATCCTACTTCACGGGATCTCCGATCACATAGGTTGGGTTACTACCATGACAACTCATGTGGGTCTCATTCCCATCTCCCTCGATGCATTTTCTATCACAACACGTGATAGCCCTTTAGTAAAGGGATCTGCCAAATTCTTAGCCGACTGGATATAATCCAATGCTATCACTCCGGAGTTTCTTAAAGTTCTGACAGCTTTTAATCTCATTCTTATGTGTTTGTTGGACTGCTTGTTGTTCTTTGAACTTTTTACCTTGACAATTACAGTTTGATTGTCACAGTTCATAAGAATAGCCGGTACTGGCTTTTCAACCACTGGCAGGTCCATCAAAAGATCTTGAAGCCATCCTGCTTCGACACCAGATGTGTCTAATGTTGTTAATTCTGCTTCCATTGTCGATCTCGTTAGGATCGTTTGCTTGCAAGACTTCCAGGAAACAGCACCACCTCCAAGGGTAAACACATACCCCGTTGTGGCTTTCATCTCATCAGCATCAGAGATCCAATTCGCATCACAATACCCTTCAAGTACTTACGGTTGCCCGGTATAGTGAAGTCCGTAGTTCATAGTACCTTTTAGATAGCGCGCAATTCTTTCAATAGCACACCAATGATCATCACCCGGATTAGAAACAAACTTGCTCAGTTTGCACACATCAAACGTGATGTTAGGCCTTGTAGCGCTAGCTAGATACATGAGTGAACCAACAATCTGAGAATATCTCAGTTGATCCTTACATGTGCCTTCAAACTTTCGGATTCGCACACTAGGATCATATGGTGTTGGAGAAATTTTGCAGTCCGAATATCCAAAACGACTCAAAACTTTTTCAACATAATGGGATTGCAGAAGCATAATCCCACCCTCATTATCTCTCAGTAGCTTAATGTTTAAGATAACATCAGCCACACCAAGATCCTTCATCTCAAAATTCTGAGATAGAAATGACTTAACCTCCTCGATGACTTGGAGGTTTGTCCCAAAAATCAGTATGTCGTCGACATACAAGCACAGTATAACTCCTTCGCCCCCACCATAGCGATAGTATAGACATTTGTCGGCTTCATTAGAAACAAAGCCAACAGATGTTAAAGTTATTTTGAACTTCTCATGCCATTGCTTAGGTGCTTGTTTCAGGCCATATAAAGATTTCAGTAACTTACACACTTTTCCTTCATGACCATCTATCACAAAGCCATCAGGCTGTTGCATATAGATTTCCTCGTCTAGCTCTCCGTTCAGAAAAGCCGTCTTAACATCCATCTGGTGGACAAGAAGACCATGCGAGGCTGCCAACGAGAGTAACACTAGAATGGTGGTCAGTCTGGCCACAGGAAAATAAGTATCGAAGAAATCTTCCTCTTCTTTCTGGGAATAACCCTTAGCCACAAGTCTAGCCGTGTACTTTTCAATAGTACCATCTGGCCTAAGTTTCTTTCTAAACACCCACTTACATCCCAATGGTTTACAGCCATAGGGACGATCAGTGATTTCCCATGTTCCGTTAGCCATGATGGAATCCATCTCACTATGGACCGCTTCTTTCCAGTAGTCAGCATCTGGAGATGCATAGGCTTCCGAAATGGACGTGGGAGTATCATCCACGAGGTATACGAGGAAATCATCACCAAAGGACTTTGCAGTCCTTTCTCTCTTGCCCCTACCAAGAGTTTCCTCGTTGTCCTCCTCAGGATTTTCATCAGGTGTTTCTTCATAATATTCCATTGGAATGGCAGGCTCAGGAGTCTCTTTTGATTCCTGTCTAGAAGTGCTTGGCATATCTCTCATAGGAAAAATATCCTCAAAGAATGTAGCATCTTTAGACTCTATAATTGTACTGACCTCCATGTCAGGTACCTCAGATTTCACTACTAGAAATCTATAGCTGACGCTTTTCTTAGCGCAACCCAAATTAACACAATCCACAGCCTTTGGTCCAAGCTTACGCTTTTTGGGGATCGGCACATTCACTTTCGCCAAACAACCCCATGTACGTAAGTATGAGAGTGTTGTTCTTCTCTTCTCCCATTGCTCATAGGGAGTAATCTCATTATCTTTTGTCGGAACTTTATTCAGGACATGACATGATGTCAATATAGCCTCCCCCCACCATGCCTTGGATAAACCCGATGTATCTAACATGGCGTTAACCAAATCTGTTAGAGTACGGTTTTTCCGTTCGGCAACCCCATTTGACTGAGGTGAATAGAGGAGGCGTCCTCTCATGAATAATACCATATTCCGCACAAAAAGAATCAAACTCATTAGAGAAATACTCTCCACCACGATCTGATCGGATTCATTTAATCTTCTTTTCAAGTTGATTCTCAACTTCTGCGTTATAGATTTTAAAGTAGTGTAGAGCCTCACTTTTAGTGTTTAACAGATATACACAGCAAAATCTAGTGGAATCATCTATTAGTGTCATGAAGTATCTTTTTCCAGCTTTAGTCAACACACCATTCATCTCACACAGATCAGAATGTATGAGTTCTAACGGTGCCAAGTGTCTCTCCTCCGCAGCTTTGTGGGGCTTGCGAGGTTGTTTTGCTTACACACACGAATGGCACTTAGAACCTTTGGCTAAAGTGAAACTCGGGATTAAATTCAGTTTTGCTAACCGCATCATAGAACCGAAACCAATGTGACAAAGACGTGAATGCCAAACTTCTGTTTCATTAACATTCGAATGAATATTGTTCACGACTTTATTACAAAAATCCGCAAGGGAAAAGTGGAACAGACCTCCGCATTCATAACCTTTTCCAACAAATAGTCCATATTTCGTAACAACTACTTTATTAGACTCAAATACCAACTTAAAACCTTCTCTGCAGAGAAGGGAGCCACTAACGAGGTTCTTGATGGCGGGGACATGCTGCACATTCTTGAGCTGCACGATCCTTCCCGATGTAAACTTCAGATCGACCATGCCAACACCATGAACAGAAGCAGTCGCGCCGTTCCCCATCAGTACGGAGCCTTTCCCTATGACCTGATAAGAAGAAAACAATGAGATGTCAACACACACATGAATATTTGCACCTGTGTCAATCCACCAATGGGTAGACTGGCTAACTGAAAATACAGTAAAAAGATTACCATACCCAGATGCTCCACTTTCATTGTTGCTCACGATCATGTTGGCAGTCTTAGAGTCCTGCCCTGGCTTCTTGAACTTGTGTGGGCACTTGTTAGCCCAGTGTTCCTCCGAACCACAAGTGAAACAACCACTCTTCTTCTTATCCTTCTTGAAGGTCTTATTACCCTTCTTCTTGAAGTCGGTATTCTGTTGGACACCCATTTTCCCTTTGGACTTGTTGGAGTTGAAGTTCTTCTATACCACATTGGCAACTGAGATCCCTTCTCCTTTTCCATGCGAGTCCTTTGCCCTAGAATTCTTCTCAACACTCAGATGGCCGATGACATCACCTACTGAGAATTCACGCCTCTGATGTTTCAGAGTGGTGGCAAAGTTCCTCCAGGAATTTGGGAGCTTAGCGATTATGCATCCCGCGACAAATTTGCCCGGTAACTTGCACTTCAGGAGCTCAAGCTCCTTTGTGATGCATTATATTTCATGAGCCTGTTCCAATACAGAATGGTTTTTAACCATTTTGTAATCGTGGAACTGCTCAATAATGTACATCTCGCTCCCAGCATCAGTTGCACCGAATTTGGATTCGAGTGCCTCCCACAAGTCCTTGGCGACCCGCACATGTAAATATGCATCAACCAACTTATCTCCAATCACGCTCAGAACGGCTCCAACAAAGACGACGATGGCCTCCATAAACGCCTTCTCCTGATTAGGAGCAATCGTTCCAGTGGGAGTGACACCGGCGACCCAGAACACATTCATCGCTGTGAGCCATAAGGTGGTTTTGGTCTGCCAACGCTTAAAGTACGTCCCCGTAAACGGGGCAGGTTTCAGTGTAGTAGCAAAACCTTGAATCGAAAAATGCCTACACATATTAGGTTTTTGGATTGTTAGGAATCTAGGCAATTTTCTGATTATATGAATCCAGGAATAAATCATGAACATGATGTGGACACGCTAATACTTGATTATGTAACTATGCAATACTAGGAAAATCGTAGAGACATCTACAGAAATCACTAGTACTATGCACATCGAAATTAGCAGAAGAGGGATAAGCATGTAGTACCCTCCAGTAGGCCAATTGGCCGAAGTAGCAGCGGTCGTGGCAGCAGAGGCGGCAGCCTCGTCGGTTGCCCTCTTCTCAGCGGCAGCCTGCTCAGCGGTGGTAGCCATGGCAATGAAGAAGGCATTGATATAGTGGAAGCAGTTGAACGACGGCGAGCAGTCGTGTAGGAGACGCTCCCCAAAAACCTAATCGCCCCTCTCCCGTACAGGATCTCGAGAGGACGTGGTTTCGGAGGCCTGCTCACCCGTCAGTCGTGTACGCAGCGGACAGGGTGGGATCACCGGAGGCAGCAGCAGTGAGAGGAACGACAAGGGGCGGAGGCAGATGGTTCTGTTCTGTATGTCCCGGAGAGGACGACCTCCTCCGTATATAGGCACAGGCCAGGACATTTCAACGGAAAGAAACGCCCGTAATGAAGGACTGAAACGCCTGTAATAAAGTACTAGTAACGCCAGCACTTAAGACAGAACGTTAACCCCAGCACTTAAGACAAAATGTTTAAGACTCTTAGCATTTTAGTTGCAACCGTTTGTATCCCGTTTCCGTGCGACAAAAAGAACACATCGGCTCGGCGAGATTCCCACAACCCTCAACCCGCAACCCCAGTGTGCGCGCGCGCATCGTGACGAGGCGTGGCGGGCGTCGGAGGAGGAGGAGCGCGCGTGTGGAGCTCCTCTTCTTCTTCTCACACCACATGCAAATGGTAGAAGAGCTCACCTTATATGTTGGTGCTCATCTCTCCCTACTAGCAATGTGGGACTAAACTCCCCCCACTTGCCTTGCCAAGCATGAATGGGCCCTTAGGGATTTTCAGAAAGTGTTAGATGGGCCTAGAGCCCACCTTATATTTCAACACGAACAACGTTGTGTTTCAGCTTTGTGTTGTCTTTTTTTTGCGTGGAGCTTTGTATGGTCTTTAGTCTTAGTTCTTTTAAAACTACAAAATCATCCAACACATATGCATTCATCTATATTTAAATACAAAACCACAGCTGCTTGACTATGATTGTCGTGGTGTGGAGCATGATAGTACCACCAGGGATGGCTTAAGAGGGGAGCCGCAGGCGAAATTGGGCACACGCACTGCAGACACGGTGATATACCTAGGTTCAGGGATCTCTCGGCGAGGTAACACCCCTAATCCTACAAGGACTCAATATATGAGGGCTAAGTGCCCAATACATATGCTCCTAGAGTTGTATCCTAGATGAGCTGGGGAAAACTGGAGGAAGAAGAAAGGTTGGATCGATCGGTCCTCCCTACGATGGTGTTGCCCCCCCTTATATTCTGGTCAAGGGTGCCGTTTATAGGGCATGGACAGCTAGTGGGGGTCAGTCAGTAGGGCCCAGCGCAATAGTCAGAGATACAGTGCTCCGCGGTACTCATTACCACAATTTTAGGCCATGCCGTACGGACATCCCATCGCACAGTCTAGAGGTGCCGCTATTTTATCTGACGGGTCGCCCACGAGCTAGAGGCATGCTACTGCTCAGCATGGGGGCACTGCTACTTTATCTAATGCGTCGTCGGGGATCCGAAGATGTGCTCGTAGTTTCATCATCACGCGCTCCGGATAACCCGTGCTGATTCTGAGGTGACCGGATGAAGCAGGCCATCCTGCGTGATCTTCTAGTTGACCGGCCAGACGGGCCAACCGGGGTCTCTTGGGGGTTGACCGGTTGGAGCTAGCCAACCTACCTGGTCTTCATACTTGTTGGCCATCCGGCTTGCCCTTCTAGTTAAGGGCCATTTGGCCCAGCTTAGCCTACCCGGGGGTAATCCCCCCGATATTAGCCCCTAGCACGCTGGGACTTTGCCCTGAGGAGAAGTTTCTGCGTGCTACCGAGTGAGTTGATGTAGTTAATGTTTTCTGGCTGGAGCTTGCCTAAATTGTGGTTCTTAATACCTGGATGGAGTAGCTCGGATGTGGAATTGGTAAACACGCACTAGGTGAAGCGATGGCGGTGGTGGCCGACTGGCGCAGCTGGAGCCTAGAGACGAAAAGTCACGCCGCTAAGGTCAGCGTTTGCGTCTGCCATGCCCATCAGTTCTGAGAGATATCATGTCGTTGCAGTTTTTGGTAACCCCATGCACGCCTTGTTAAATCCTCCTTTGATCCTCTGTGGGCAGCTCTGTTCCGGAACCGAACCGTCAGGGTAGCGGAGGGCGGTTGCTTGCCACGTGGCCCTGGTGGAGGTGAACCAGCGCGACCTCGCCGCAGGATAAATAGGGGTGCTGGGGCAATGGGGTTATCCCTTTCGCTCAGTTCCTCCTCTTCTCTTCTTCTTCTTGCCTCTGCCGCATCTCTGCACGATGCTTCTCTTCTCCTTTGCTCATGCCACACCACTATATTAGTGTTGTCGGCACCACCGTGTACTACTGCGACGACGAGGCCTCTCTTCTTTACCACGGTGGTGCCAACGGATATGATGCCCACGCAGCGCGGGGGGTGGTGTGGCTTGGTGGTCACCGAGCAGCACATTGAGAAGTACCGGCGGGGGAAGTTCCTCCCACCGGAGAGGTTCGTGAAGGTGCGCCTAGCACAGGAAGGAGAGTGGGTCCCAAACCCGATGAAGGCGAGTGTGTGGTATTCCTTCCTCACTTTGCTTGCGGGTTTGTTCTAACCGCGAGCATTTTTCTTATTGAGTTCTTCAACTTATTCCACCTCCGCCTTCACCATCTTGGCATCAACACCATGGAGCAGCTCGGCTTTCACGTGGCATGCTGCGATTCCTATCTTGGCGTTAAGCCTGATGTCGGGAATTCCTTGAAAATTTTCTTCTTGAAATCCCAGATGCAGAAGGACACACCGCTGGTGGATGTTGGTTGTGCTGCCATCTACCCTCGCCCTACCTCTCCCATGCCTCGGCTCGATCTGTTGGACACTGTCAAACTCTGGCAGCACACATATTTTTACCTGAGAAACACCACGCAGATGGATTACATCCAACTGACAAAGTTTGAGAACGTCGTATCCAACCGGACGAGCTAGGAGGTGAAGGGTCGGGGGGCACGGGTGGACATCTACAAGATGGTTGTCCGGGTGAGGATGATGGTGGGGGTGCACGCTTACTGTGCGGGGTATCATGTTATCCTGGATGGCGCGCTAGGTTCTCCCTCTCCAGAAGAGAGCGCACAAGATGTGCTTTCTTTCTAGAGTGATGGATCCCACCCAGACCTCCTGGCTGGACGTGCTGTTGTACTTGGGGTATCTCTTGGGAGCAAAAATCTCTTGGGAAATGGCTCATTCCGAATGCGTGGCCCGAAGCATTTCAGACCAGCCGGACTTTCTTCCTTCGAGTTACGCGACTGTATCAACAAGCTGATGTGTCTGCGCAGGAGCATAGCCTTGGCCGGCCCCTCTAACCGATTCTTGGTGACGATGACCTTGACCGGCTTCGCTAGGCGGACCCCGTTGCTTGTTGGTGACCACAGTCAGGTCATGGTACTACTGGTTCTTGTTACCGGATGCCCCACGTGCTTGGCTATTTTTCCTTGGCTCCTGTGGCAAAGATGCCCGGCGAGCCTTCTTACCCCCACCAGGGTTTTGCATATCCGCTATCCGGCAAGGACCCAGGTATTTGCTCCTAGCTCCGCTTGGGCCAGCATCTTGTGCCAGTCAGTTGGCGATGGTGACAAGATGCTTGACGTGCAGCTGCTGGTGACGCAACTCCTCTCCTTTGAGGTTCTCCATCTCTGCTATCGTGTTCTTTACCTCTCTCATGTTCTTAGAGGGAGCGTTGTAAACCGGTTGTGCCCTGGGGTCCGTAGGTTAGCTACGAGGTCCATCTCTACTCCGAGGTCACGGCCTCGGTGTTGAATGTACCAGCTCATGCCAGGCATAGAAGAGGTGAAGCCGTGTGCAGAGATGTACTCATGCATGGTGGATTTCAGACGGCGTTGCACGGCGGCAACGCGGTTGGCCTTGCCTAGGAGGTTTTGGCGGGTTAATTCTAGGGCAGCGACGGCGATGGACAGATCTGCCTCTTGGACGATGGGGTTGCGAAGGTGTTGGACGGAAGCTGCCAGCGGTTTAGGTTCTTGCTCACGAGAGGTGGATCCATTGCCGTTTGGACAGCGCTCGTGAGGACAGTGGCGGTTGTCTCCGGAGCCACCCATCATGACTTTGACGCTATAGTTAGCCACGGCCGCACTGGGTGCGACGCAACCGAAAGGCGAGGAGGAGATGGTGAGGATGTCGTGAGGGAAAGCCCTACGGTCACGATGTGAATGCGGTGGTCGCCGAAGTGAAGAATGGAACCATTCTCGGGGGCCTCGGTGAAGCATGACGCGATGTCGATGACCCAGTCGAAGGTGCCGATAGTGAGAACAAGGCCTGAGGCAACACGGTCACCAGTGACAAGTGGAAGTCTTGTGTGGAAGATGATCCCAACCATAGCACTATGCTGCACGGTGGGTGCCAACTACCGTGAGAATATAATTTTGCGGCCCGAAAGTTGGGGTCTCCAGGCAACGCGGTACCCAAGTTCCCTGAAATCATCCGCGATGACTACAGTTGGTGTGCCAAATACTCAGAGGGTCTTTTTCAGCACGAATTCAACTTTACGTTTCAATACAAAAAATCAGGCTAACGGCCATCAAGTTGGGCCCCCCTATCAGTTCTCGCTGTTATGTCGCTCCTGTCACTCCTGTCGCTTAGGTGTCAATTAGGCTTGCAGCATTGGTGCCTGCATCCCTTACGCGTCTTCTTCTTCCCCAGAGCAGCAATCTGTGGGGCGTCCCAGCCATGGTGTGGAGCTGGGACGTGGACGAACCTGCTCGGCCCAGCTCTCCTCCCTATAGGCTTGCAGCGTTGGCGCCTGCATCCATTACGCGTCTTCTTCCCTGGGATGGCAATCTATGGTCGCGGCCATGGCATAGAGTTGGGATGTGATGAAGCTGCTCGGCCCCGCTCTCCTCCCCATCCCGAGTCAGAGCTCGCCCTCACCGTGGACGCACCCATGGCACGGTCGGGGACGAGAATTGGTTCCCTGTGAGATCTATCACCTGATCGACCATGCTCGGTTCTGTTTTCCTCCTCTAGAATCCGAGCTCGTCGTCGCCGTGGTTGCACCCGCACCAATTCTGCCACCTCTGCCGAGGTCTCTATGGTAGCTCAAGTTCTGGGGCTCTCCAAGTTCTGCCATGTTGGGCCTGTAAGTGTTGTTGTATGTTAAACTAGCAAATCTCTTTTGTTCAAATCTCTTGGGCTGTACCAACTTCATTCTGTTTAATTATGAAAGACAAAATATAAATGACTTCCCTCAATTTCTCGCATAGAAAAATGCACAGCTAATTTCATATTCTCGCAGGAACTGGCTCCACTTGTGGAACCGGCGGCACTACCACGATCTCCATGTAACCACGTGAGTTCTCGAACCGAAAGTTATAGTTACCATGTTTCTTCTGCAGTCATTCCTCTTCCTCAGTCATTCCTCTGCACTTTTTCCTAGGCGCTTCTTCTTCCTCTATTCTGGAACCGTCGGTTCATCTTCTTCTTCCTCTCGCAGGCAGTTCCTTGCAGGCATTTCCTTTCCCCCATTTCCTTGCAGGCATGGACGATGGGAAACGCACAACAGAGACCCACTTGGTCCCTGCCCATGGCACCACGACTTTGACAGTGGTGTACACAAATGATGAAACGACTGTGGAGACAACTCTCGCCAGGTTTGAGAAATTACTTGAGAAAGAGAAGCACAAGTTTGTGGGGCTAGACTTGGAGTACACCCGTGCAAATAAGCGAAAAAAATCCTCCACGAGAGATCGCTGTCGTGCAAATCGCCATACATGAGGAGGTCCTCGTTTACCACTTCTGTAGGTATGTGAAATTTAAATTTGAGATCTCCACTTCTGCATCCCTTGTTCCCTTACATTCCTAGAACCATCTAAGTGCAGGAGTAAACCAACTGAGATGTATTGTCCGGCTCTGGTCGAGTTCTTGTGTAGGAAAGGGATAACTTTCACTAGCGTGGACATCACAAATGACACGATTATGCTTTCTCGTGCGTTGATAAAAATCCCAGAGGGGCACCACATCGATACCCAGGGAAGGATGGCATGGGTGATCTGGCAGCAGAAATCATCGATAAATCCTATGAAAAACTAAAGAAATTGAAGCGACTCGATCATGACTACTGGGAGTGGAAGCCGATGAGCCAGGTGCGCCTCGAGTATGCAGCCAGAGACGCCTACATGGTGTACGAGTTGTACAGTAAGCTCATTACCATGAAAGATGAGATGGTTTAGGCGGGGGGTTTCGCGAAAGAGCTATGCCCTGGTTGCAAGCTAGCCCAGGAGAAGAAGCGCGAGGAGGACAGAGAGCAGTTTTAGGACGAGCAGGGATCTTGGGACGGTGGTGACATCAAGCGGTTGAAGGGGAAGCAAGTCAAGGACGACAACAAGTGGTGGTGATATATGTGTTTGAACTAGATTTTAGTTTCTAGTTTATTATGTGTGTGATACATTTAGTTACTTCAATACAAAATTTCGACCAATTTAACTTGTTGATGTATTTCTTGACAATTATAATATAATCGAGCACTAGAAATAGTTTTTAGTGTGCATGAGCATGATCAGTAAATATAATTGAACACTAGAAACTTTAAGGCACTCCATATAAAGGAGTAGATTAATATAGAAGGTTCACTAGAGACATCACAGATATATTGTCTTACATGCCACACACAGGTAATAATTAACTAGAACAAAATAAAAGCAGGGGCTGCAGCAGGAGGCCGGGACACGGAGACGCCTAGCAGGGCAGGGGTTTATCAGCAGGAGGCAGCAACAGCCTAGTCGATGGGATACATGCCAGTCCTGACATACTCCCAGAGGAATTTGCTGTAGGCTGTGTGCCGTGCCAAGGTAATCAGCCTATGCCTTCTGCCTCCGCCTCTGCCAACGCCCTCCGCGTGCTGGATCATGCTATTGAGGTCCACGTTGATTGCTCTGCCACAGAATGGGCAAAACAGTCTCCCCCTACGGTGGAAACGGATTAGCCCACACCGTAACCACCTCAGTACGTAGCGGCTCTTGTTGTCCCTGGATACCTTGCTATCGTCCACTTCATCATCATCCTCCTGTTGATTTTTATGAACATAACTTAGAACTCATATATATGATTGAATTGTATTACAACTCAAAATTGACAACATGTATATGTAAGACAATATATCCGTGGATATCAAAGATAAAGCATCTTAGCAATAGTTTGATCGGTTCATATATCATTTCATCTCAACACAATGACAAATAATTGCATCAGAGTGAATGTAGGATAAATCTAGGGGCCTCATAAGTTTCTTCAGGGATGGATTCAGTGAACCAAGTAACAATTGCACAACCTGTAATGTTGTTGTACATCGCCCCAGGTTCACTAACTCATCCCTGAAAAAATCTGACACCAATGTGTCTGCCTCTCTTTTGGGGCAAATTTGAATCATTGGCCACAATAAGAAATTGAAATGTAATCGTACAAAAAATTATTCAGGGATATACATAGTCAAGTACAAAAACAAGCCTAAATATTGTAATTATAAATAAAAAAGCAAACAATTAATCTTCAGGTGCATGTTAAAAATACTTATGATCAAAACCATTCATATACATGTGCATCATACCAATCATTAAAAGATCAGAAACAATTCAAGGATCATATATGTAGTTCCATATGAGAATAAATCTAGGGCCTCATAATTTGTTTCAGAGATGGAGTTGGCGAACCAAAGTACCAACAACACAACCTATATTGTTTGTGTGCATTGTTGCCTCAGGTTCACCAACCCATCCCTAAAACACGACACCATTATATGTGTCTCCCCTTGAACTCTTTTGGGGCAGATTTCAATCATCGGCCTCGGTGACAAACTAAAATGTAATTCTTATACACTGAATGCATGGAATAGGTAATTCGAATATCATAGTTCTATGAACGTAGAATAACGATTAAGGCCTCATAATTTTCTACAGGGACGGTGTAAGTGAACCAAGTAACAATTGCATAGCCTATATTGTTCTTGTACATCGCCCTAGGTTCACTAACTCGTCCCTGAAACAATCTGGCACCAATGTGTCTTCCTCTATTTTGGGGCAAATTTGAATCATTAGCCACAATAAGAAATTGAAATGTAATCGTAAAAAACATTATTCAGGGATATACATAGTCAGGTACAAAAACAAGCCTAAATATTGTAATTATAAATAAAAAACCAAACAATTAATCTTCAGGTACATGTTAAAAAACTTATGATCAAAACCATTCATATACATATGCATCATACCAATCATTAAAAGATCAGAAACAATTCAAGGATCATATATGTAGTTTCATATGAGAATAAATCAAGGGCCTCATAATTTGTTTTAGAGATGGAGTTGGAGAACCAAAGTACCAACAACACAACCTATATTGTTTGTGTGCATTGCTGCCTCAGGTTCACCAACCCATCCCTAAAACACGACACCATCATACGTGTCTCCCTTGAACTCTTTTGGGCAAATTTCAATCATCGGCCTCGGTGACAAACTAAAATGTAATTCTTATACACTATGAATGCATGGAATAGATAATTCAAATATCATAGTTCTATGAATGTAGAATAAAGATTGTAGCATCATAAGTTTCTACAGAGATGGCGTAAGCGAACCAAGTAACAATTGCACAGCTTATATTGATCTTGTACATGGCCCCATGTTCGCTCACTCATCCCTGAAAAAATCTGACACCAATGTGTCTGCCTCTCTTTGGGGAAAATTTGAATCATTGGTCACAATAAGAAATTGAAATGTAATCGTACAAAACAATATTCAGGGATATACATAGTCAGGTACAAAAACAAGCCTAAATATTGTAATTATAAATAAAAAACCAAACAATTAATCTTCAGGTACATGTTAAAAATACTTATGATCAAAACCATTCATATACATATGCATCATACCAATCATTAAAATATCAGAAACAATTCAAGGATCATATATATAGTTCCATATGAGAATAAATCAAGGGCCTCATAATTTGTTTCAGAGATGGAGTTGGAGAACCAAAGTACCAACAACACAACCTATATTGTTTGTGTGCATTGCTGCCTCAGGTTCACCAACCCATCCCTAAAACACGACACCATCATACGTGTCTCCCCTTGAACTCTTTTGGGGAAAATTTCAATCATCGGCCTCGGTGACAAACTAAAATGTAATTCTTATACACTATGAATGCATGGAATAGATAATTCAAATATCATAGTTCTATGAATGTAGAATAAAGATTGCAGCCTCATAAGTTTCTACAGAGATGGCGTAAGCAAACCAAGTAACAATTGCACAGCTTATATTGATCTTGTACATGGCCCTAGGTTCGCTCACTCATCCCTAAAAACATTTGACACAAATGTGTCTGCCTCTCTTTGGGGCAAATTTGAATCATTGGCCACAATAAGAAATTGAAATGTAATCGTACAAAACAATATTCAGGGATATACAAATGCATCATACAACGCATTCATAGATCATAAACAATACAAAGATTATATATTTAGGTTCCATATGAGAGAAAAATTAGGGCCTCATTTTTTTCAGCGATGGAGTCGGAGAACCAAAATACCAACAACACAACCTATATTGTTTATGTGCATAGCTGCCTCGGGTTCACTAACCATCCCTAAGAAAACGACACCATCAGATGCCCTTGCACTATTTTGGGGCAAAATTGAATCATTGGGCTCAGTAAGGAATAGAAATGTAATGTTATAGGCCTGCTGTGTTTTGAAATCAACACTCAACTAGCAAACTCAACTAGATGGCAGATGAGCAGATTGGGGTTTTATGACTAGACAGATTGGGGTTTTGTGACTAGATGGCAGATGCATCAATCAACCGATCGAATCATATATATACTACCCTACTTCAAGAGCAAAAGAATATGTACACGATTGAGAAAATCCTATGTATGAACAGTGAAAACTGCGGCTGTGACTAGAGAAGCTAGCAATATAGTACCTCGGACTCCTCATCAGGGACCTCCTCCTCGAACTCATCATTCTCCGCGATTGCGTCAAAGATGTCTTGAACAGCGATGGGGTTGTCGATGTAGATCACCGGATTGCCTCTGCCTGCCGCCTGCCCCCATCCAGATCTGCCGCTGGCACCACGACGTTGTCGGCCACCTGCTGCTCGGCGGTGACGGCTACTACCTGCTGCTCGGCGGCGACGGCTACCACCTGCTGCTCGGCGGTGACGGCTACCACCTGCTGCTCGGCGGCGACGGCTACCACTTGCTCCTCGGTAGCGACGGCTACTGGTTGGAAGGATGAGTTCGCACCCTCGACGGCACGGCGACAAGCGGCGTTCATGCCCGGAGAAGATGCCTCCGCCTGCTTGGCGACGACTGATCCATCTGCTGCTGCTCCTTCAACTGGCTTCACCTCCAGATCGTCTCCACGCGTACGCTTCATGGTGCACCAAGGGAAGGAGGTAGTAAAAACGAGGGAACTTCGGCGTGCGTGGCAGGTGTAGATTGGGGTCTTGGGACTAGACAGACTGGGGAAAATGACACGAGCTCATGGAAGAAGAAGGTCGAGGGGGGTTATAAACACCGGACCGTTCGTAGTCCTCGAGTGGACACGTGTGGTGCGCGGGGGGCTACCACGATCTCCACCCTTTTTTCGGTTCTCTTTTTTTTGAAACAGCCACGATCTCCACTTTATAGTTGCATTGAAAACAAGCTCATGGCAGACCTCGATTCCACTGCATGCAAGTGGCACGGAACTAATTTCTAGCAACGTTAGATCTACTCGAGGGGGGCCCTTGACTCATGGAAGTTACTAGCGGTAGGGCCCAGTTGGAAGTGAGATTGAGAGCGCTGCGTAAAAATGGGATATGTCTTATTAAAATCAAGTGGCAATAAATTGCAGCGTCCCATCGACAACTGTGCACTCGATGACCCCGTTGCCCTGTGCATGAGTTGTAGTAGTAGTAATAGGCTTTTTAGACTTGATTAAACTTGACATGGCCGCTCGACGACCTTTTCCATGGACGACATCGTGTTCCTTCCTGTAGAAGTCTCACGGAGGGAGACGTCTGTGCTATCTCACGCTGTACTATGAAGGGCACGACGTCTGCAACGATCATTGTTGGATCGCACAGAATCAACGGTTGGTGCGCATGATCCGCGTCACAACTGTGAGAACCAATCAGGGAGTAGCAGACAGGGTGAGCAAAGGTTTGGGCTTCTATGAAAGATAGAGAGAGGGGGGCAAAACTAAGTAGTACCACATTAAACCAAGGGCAAAACTGAGTAGTATAAAAATGGAAAGTGTCTTGTACAATGAAATACATCGTGGAATACATCAAATTATGCCAATATAGATCCACTAGAGTTCATTGGATGTGTGTTCTTCTCATAAACCACACTTGGATCCACCTGTGTGATTGCATGTCTGTTCCTCTAAAAAAACCCACATAAGGATCCACCAGTGTCATTGGATGTGTGTTCTTCTCATGAACCACACATGGATCCACCAGTGTCATTGTATGTGTGTTCTTTTCATGAACCATACCCAGTGTCATTGCATGTGTGTTCCTCTAGACAAACCACATAAGGATCCACCAGTGTCATTGCATGTCTATTCTCTTCATGAACCACACTCGGTGTCATTGCATGTCTGTTCTTTTCATTAACCACAGATAGAGTCATTGCATGTATGTTACTTCCATAAACAACACATGGATCCACCGGTGTCATTGCATGTATATTCTTTTCATGAACCACACCCAGTGTCATTGCATGTCAGTTCTTTTCATGAACCACACCCAGTGTCATTGCATGTCAGTTCTTTTCATGAACCACATAAGGATCCACCAGTGTCATTGCATGTATGTTCTTTTCATGAACCACACTCGGTGTCATTGCATGTCTGTTCTTTTCATTAACCACAGCTAGAGTCATTGCATGTATGTTACTTCCATAAACAACACATGGATCCACCGGTGTCATTGCATGTCTATTCTTTTCATGAACCACACCTAGTGTCATTGCATGTCAGTTCTTTTCATGAACCACATAAGGATCCACCAGTGTCATTGCATGTCTGTTCTTCTCACAAACCACATAAGGATCCAGCAGTGTTTTTGCATGTCTGTTCTTTTCATGAACCACACCCAGTGTCATTGCATGTGTGTTCCTCTAGACAAACCACGTAAGGATCCACCGGTGTCACTTCATGTCTGTTCTTTTCATGAACCACACATGGATCCACCGGTGTCATTGCATGTCTGTTCTTTTCATGAACCACACCCAGTGTCACTACATGCCAGTTCTTTTCATGAACCACAAAAGGACCCACCAGTGTCATTGGATGTGTGATCTTCTCATGAACCACACATGGATCCACCGGTGTCATAGCATGTTTGTTCCTCTAAACAAACCACATAAGGATCCACCAGTGTCATTGTATGTCTGTTCTTTTCATGAACCACACCCAGTGTCATTGCATGTGTGTTCTTCTAAAAAACCACATAAGTCATTGCATGTCTGTTCTTTTCATGAACCACACCAGGTGTCATTGCATGTGTGTTCCTCTAGATAGACCACATAAGGATCCACGGGTGTCACTGCATATCAGTTCTTTCATGAACCACATAAGGATCCACCAGTGTCATTGGATGTGTGTTCTTCTCATGAACCACACTTGGATCCACCAGTATCATTGCATGTCTGTTCCTCTAAACAAACCACATAAGGATCCACTAGTGTTATTGCATGTCTGTTCTTTTCATGAACCACACCAGTGTCATTGCATGTCTGCTCTTCTAAACAAACCACATAAGGATCCACCAGTGTCATTGCATGTATGTTCTTTTCATGAACCACACCCAATGTCATTGCATGTGTGTTCTTTTCATTAACCAAAGCTAGAGTCATTGCATGTCTGTTACTTTCATAAACCACATATGGATCCACCGGTGTCATTGCATGTCTGTTCTTTTCATGAACCACGCCTAGTGTCATTGCATGTCAGTTCTTTTCAGGAACCACATAAGGATCCACCAGTGTCATTGCATGTCTGTTCTTCTCACAAACCACATAAGGATCCACCAGTGTCATCGCATGCCTGTTCTTTTCATGAACCACACCCAGTGTCATTGTATGTGTGTTCCTCTAGACAAACCACGTAAGGATCCACCGATGTCACTACATGTCCATTCTTTTCATGAACCACAGCTAGAGTCCACTAGTGTCATTGGATGTATGTTCTTATCATGAACCACGCCCAATGTCATTGCATGTCAGTTCTTTTCACGAACCACATAAGGATCCACCAGTGTCATTTGATGTGTGTTCTTCTCATGAACCACACGTGGATCCACCGGTGTCATAGCATGTCTGTTCCTCTAAACAAACCACGTAAGGATCCACCAGTGTCATTGCATGTCTGTTCTTTTCATGAAACACACCTAGTGTCATTGCATGTGTCTTCTTCTAAACGAACCACATAAGGATCCACTAGTGTCATTGCATGCCTTTTCTTTTCATGAACCACACCCAGTGTCATTGCATGTGTGTTCTTTGCATGAACCACAGCTAGAGTCATTGCATGTCTGTTCTTTTCATGAACCACACTCTAGTGTCATTGCATGTCTGTTCTTTTCATGAACCACACCCAGTGTCACTGCATGTCAGTTCTTTTCATGAACCACATAAGGATCCACCGGTGTCATTGGATGTGTGTTCTTCTCATGAACCACACATGGATCCACCGGTGTCATTGCATGTCTGTTCCTTTAAACAAACCACATAAGGATCCACCAGTGTCATTGCATGTCTGTTCTTTTCATGAAGCACACCTAGTGTCATTGCATGTGTGTTCTTCTAAACAAACCACATAAGGATCCACTAGTGTCATTGCATGTCTGTTCTTTTCATGAACCACACCCAGTGTCATTGCATGTGTGTTCTTTTCAAGAACCACAGTTAGAGTCATTGCATGTCTATTCTTTTCATGAACCACATCCAGTGTCATTGCATGTCTGTTCTTTTCATGAACCACACCCAGTGTCACTGCATGTTAGTTCTTTTCATGAACCACATAAGGATCTACCAGTGTCATTGGATGTGTGTTCTTCTCATGAACAACACATGGATCCACTGGTGTCATTGCATGTCTGTTCCTCTAAACAAACCACATAAGGATCCACCAGTGTCACTGCATGTCAGTTCTTTTAATGAACCACAAAAGGATCCACCAGTGTCATTGGATGTGTGTTCTTCTCATGAACCACACATGGCTCCACCGGTGTCATAGCATGTTTGTTCCTCTAAACAAACCACATAAGGATCCACCAGTGTCATTGCATGTCTGTTCTTTTCATGAACCACACCCAGTGTCATTGCATATGTGTTCTTCTAAAAAAACACATAAGTCATTGCAGGTCTGTTCTTTTCATGAACCACACCAGGTGTCATTGCATGTGCGTTCCTCTAGATAGACCACATAAGGATCCACCGGTGTCACTGCATATCAGTTCTTTCATGAACCACATAAGGATCCACCAATGTCATTGGATGTGTGTTCTTCTCATGAACCACACATGCATCCACCGGTGTCATTGCATGTCTGTTCCTCTAAACAAACCACATAAGGATCCACCAGTGTCATTGCATGTCTGTTCTTTTCATGAACCACACCCAGTTTTATTGCATGTCTGCTCTTCTAAACAAACCACATAAGGATCCACCAGTGTCATTGCATGTATGTTCTTTTCATGAACCACACCTAGTGTCATTGCATGTGTGTTCTTTTCATTAACCAAAGCTAGAGTCATTGCATGTCTGTTACTTCCATAAACCACACATGGATCCACCGGTGTCATTGCATGTCTGTTCTTTTCATGAACCAAGCCTAGTGTCATTGCATGTCAGTTCTTTTGATGAACCACATAAGGATCCACCAGTGTCATTGCATGTATGTTCTTCTCACAAACCACATAAGGATCCACCAGTGTCATTGCATGTTTGTTCTTTTCATGAACCACACCCAGTGTCATTGTATATGTGTTCCTCTAGACAAACCACGTAAGGATCCAACAGTGTCACTACATGTCTGTTCTTTTCATGAACCACAGCTAGAGTCCACCAGTGTCATTGGATGTGTGTTCTTCTCATGAACCACACCCAATGTCATTGCATGTCACTTCTTTTCACGAACCACATTAGGATCCACCAGTGTCATTGGATGTGTGTTCTTCTCATGAACCACACGTGGATCCACCGGTGTCATAGAATGTTTGTTCCTCTAAACAAACCACATAAGGATCCACCAGTGTCATTGCATGTCTGTTCTTTTCATGAAACACCTAGTGTCATTGCATGTGTCTTCTTCTAAACGAACCACATAAGGATCCACCAGTGTCATTGCATGTCTGTCCTTTTCATGAACCACACCCAGTGTCATTGCATGTGTGTTCTTTTCATGAACCACAGCTAGAGTCATTGCATGTCTGTTCTTTTCATGAACCACACCTAGTGTCATTGCATGCCTGTTCTTTTCATGAACCACACCCAGTGTCACTGCATGTCTGTTCTTTTCATGAACCACATAAGGATCCACTAGTGTCATTGGATGTGTGTTCTTCTCATGAACCACACATGGATCCACCGGTGTCATTGCATGTCTATTCCTTTAAACAAACCACATAAGGATCCACCAGTGTCATTGCATGTCTGTTCTTTTCATGAAGCACACCTAGTTTCATTGCATGTGTGTTCTTCTAAACAAACCACATAAGATCCACCAGTGTCATTGCATGTCTGTTCTTTTCATGAACCACACCCAGTGTCATTACATGTGTGTTCTTTTCATGAACCACAATTAGGTACATTGCATGTCTGTTCTTTTCATGAACCACAGCTAGAGTCATTGCATGTCTGTTCTTCTCATGAACGACATCCAGTGTCATTACATGTCTGTTCTTTTCATGAACCACACCCAGTGTCACTACATGTTAGTTCTTTTCACGAACCACATAAGGATCTACCAGTGTCATTGGATGTGTGTTCTTCTCATGAACCACACATGGATCCACCGGTGTCATTGCATGTCTGTTCCTCTAAACAAACCACATAAGGATCCACTAGTGTCATTGCATGTCTGTTCTTTTCATGAACCAAACCCAGTGTCATTCCATGTTTGTTCCTCTAAACAAACCACATAAGGATCCACCAGTGTCATTGCATGTCTGTTCTTTTCATGAACCACACCAAGTGTCATTACATGTGTGTTCTTCTAAACAAACCACATAAGTCATTGCATGTCTATTCTTTTCATGAACCTCACCCGGTGTCATTGCATGTGTGTTCCTCTAGACAGACCACATAAGGATCCACCGGTGTCACTGCATGTCAGTTCTTTCATGAACCACATAAGGATCCACCAGTCTCATTGGATGTGTGTTCTTCTCATGAAGCACACATGGATCCACCGGTGTCATTGCATGTCTGTTCCTCTAAACAAACCACGTAAGGATCCACCAGTGTCATTGCATGTCTGTTCTCTTCATGAACCACAACTAGTGTCATTACATGTCTGTTCTTCTAAACAAACCACATAAGGATCCACTAGTGTCATTGCATGTTTGTTCTTTTCATGAACCACACCTTGTGTCATTGCATGTGTGTTCTTTTCATTAACCACAGCTAGAGTCATTCCATGTCTATTACTTCCATAAACCACACATGGATCCACCGGTGTCATTGCATGTATGTCCTTTTCATGAACCACACCTAGTGTCATTGCATGTCAGTTCTTTTCATGAACCACATAAGGATCCACCAGTGTCATTGCATGTCTGTTCTTCTCACAAACCACATAAGGATCCTCCAGTGTCATTGCATGTCTGTTATTTTCATGAACCACACCCAGTGTCATTGCATGTGTGTTCCTCTAGACAAACCACGTAAGGATCCATCAGTGTCACTGCATGTCTGTTCTTTTCATGAACCACACATGGATCCACCGGTGTCATTGCATGTCTGTTCTTTTCATGAACCACACCCAGTGTCACTGCATGTCAGTTCTTTTCATGAACCACAAAAGGATCCACCAGTGTCATTGGATGTGTGTTCTTCTCATGAACCACACATGGATCCACCGGTGTCATAGCATGTTTGTTCCTCTAAACAAACCACATAAGGATCCACCAGTGTCATTGCATGTCTGTTCTTTTCATGAACCACACCCAGTTTCATTGCATGTATGTTCTTCTAAACAAACTACATAAGTCATTGCATGTGTGTTCTTTTCATGCACCACACCGGGTGTCATTGCATGTGTGTTTCTCTAGATAGACCACATAAGGATCCACCGGGGTCACTGCATGTCTGTTCTTTCATGAACCACATAAGTATCGACCAGTGTCATTGGATGTGTGTTCTTCTCCTGAACCACACATGGATCCAACGGTGTCATTGCATGTCTGTTCCTCTAAACAAACCACATAAGGATCCACTAGTGTTATTGCATGTCTGTTATTTTCATGAACCAAACCCAGTGTCATTGCATGTCTGTTCTTCTAAACAAACCACATAAGGATCCACCAGTGTCATTGCATGTATGTTCTTTTCATGAACCACACCCAGTGTCATTGCATGTGTGTTCTTTTCATTAACCACAGCTAGAGTCATTGCATGTCTGTTCTTTTCATGAACCACACCCAGTGTCATTGCATGTGTGTTCTTTTCATGAACCACAGCTAGAGTCATTGCATGTCTGTTCTTTTCATGAACCACACCTATTGTCATTGGATGTCTGTCTCTTTTTTCGTGAACCACACCTAGTGTCACTGCATGTCAGTTCTTTTCATGAACCACATAAAGATCCACTAGTGTCATTGGATGTGTGTTCTTCTCATGAACCACACATGGATCCACCGGTGTCATTGCATGTTTGTTCCTTTAAAGAAACCACATAAGGATCCAGCAGTGTCATTGCATGTTTGTTCTTTTCATGAATGACACCAGTGTCATTGCATGTGTGTTCTTCTAAACAAACCACATAAGGATCCACCAGTGTCATTACATGTCAGTTCTTTTCATGAACCACATAACGATCCACCAGTGTCATTGCATGTCAGTTCTTTTCATGAACCACACCCAGTGTCATTACATGTGTGTTCTTTTCATGAACCACAGCTAGAGTCATTGCATGTCTGTTGTTTTCATGAACCACACCCAGTGTCATTGCATGTCTGTTCTTTTCATGAACCACACCCAGTGTCACTGCATGTCAGTTCTTTTCATGAACCACATAAGGATCTACCAGTGTCATTGGATGTGTGTTCTTCTCATGAACCACACATGGATCCACCGGTGTCATTGCATGTCTGTTCCTCTAAACAAACCAGATAAGGATCCACCAGTGTCATTGCATGTCTGTTCTTTTCATGAACCACACCCAGTGTCATTGCATGTCTGTTCCTCTAAACAAACCACATAAGGATCCACCAGTGTCATTGCATGTATGTTCTTTTCATGAACCACACCCAGTGTCATTGCATGTATGTTCTTCTAAACAAACCACATAAGTCATTGCATGTGTGTTCTTTTCATGCACCACACCGGTTGTCATTGCATGTGTGTTTCTCTAGATAGACCACATAAGGATCCACCGGGGTCACTGCATGTCTGTTCTTTCATGAACCACATAAGGATCCACCAGTGTCATTGGATGTGTGTTCCTCTCATGAACCACACATGGATCCAACGGTGTCATTGCATGTCTGTTCCTCTAAACAAACCACATAAGGATCCACTAGTGTCATTGCATGTCTGTTCTTTTCATGAACCACAGCCAGTGTCATTGCATGTCTGTTCTTCTAAACAAACCACATAAGGATCCACCAGTGTCATTGCATGTATGTTCTTTTCATGAACCACACCCAGTGTCATTGCATGTGTGTTATTTTCATTAACCACAGCTAGAGTCATTGCATGTCTGTTCTTTTCATGAACCACACCCAGTGTCATTGCATGTGTGTTCTTTTCATGAACCACAGCTAGAGTCATTGCATGTCTGTTCTTTTCATGAACCACACCTAGTGTCATTGGATGTCTGTCTCTTTTTTCGTGAACCACACCCAGTGTCACTGCATGTCAGTTCTTTTCATGAACCACATAAGGATCCACCAGTGTCATTGGATGTGTGTTCTTCTCATGAACCACACATGGATCCACCGGTGTCATTGCATGTTTGTTCCTTTAAAGAAACCACATAAGGATCCAGCAGTGTCATTGCATGTTTGTTCTTTTCATGAATGACACCAGTGTCATTGCATGTGTGTTCTTCTAAACAAACCACATAAGTATCCACCAGTGTCATTGCATGTCAGTTCTTTTCAAGAACCACATAACGATCCACCAGTGTCATTGCATGTCTGTTCTTTTCATGAACCACACCCAGTGTCATTGCATGTGTGTTCTTTTCATGAACCACAGCTAGAGTCATTGCATGTCTGTTCTTTTCATGAACCACACCCAGTGTCATTGCATGTCTGTTCTTTTCATGAACCACACCCAGTGTCACTGCATGTCAGTTCTTTTCATGAACCACATAAGGATCTACAAGTGTCATTGGATGTGTGTTCTTCTCATGAACCACACATGGATCCACCGGTGTCATTGCATGTCTGTTCCTCTAAACAAACCAGATAAGGATCCACCAGTGTCATTGCATGTCTGTTCTTTTCATGAACCACACCCAGTGTCATTGCATGTCTGTTCCTCTAAACAAACCACATAAGGATCCACTAGTGTCATTGCATGTGTGTTCTTTTCATGAACCACACCCAGTGTCATTACATGTGTGTTCTTCTAAACAAATCACATAAGTCATTTGATGTCTATTCTTTTCATGAACCACACCCGGTGTCATTGCATGTGTGTTCCTCTAGAGAGACCACATAAGGATCCACCAGTGTCACTGCATGTCTGTTCTTTCATGAACCACATAAGGATCCACCAGTGTCATTGGATGTGTGTTCTTCTCATGAAGCACACATGGATCCACCGGTGTCATTGCATGTCTGTTCCTCTAAACAAACCACATAAGGATCCACCAGTGTCATTGCATGTCTGTTCTCTTCATGAACCACACCGAGTGTCATTGCATGTCTATTCTTATAAACAAACCACATAAGGATCCACTAGTGTAGTGGCGGAGCCAGGAATTTCATATTGGGTATTCAGAGTTAAAAAAATTCCAGCACACCGATATAATATCCATACGTGGGTTCACAAAACCAACAACAAAACTACAAACTGTTCATAGTAGTGACAATATGTTCCAAAAATTAAAGTACGATTGGAAAAAGAATGAAAAAATTTATTTAACTCTACGATCTCCCATTTGAAAGCGAGCAATGATGTCATCATCCTTTACTTGCAAGAAGAATCGACGCTCAAGAAATGTAACCAAGCAATCATTCAAGAACTGCTCACCCATTTTATTTCTCAACTTATTCTTCACATAATTCATTGAAGAAAAGACCCTCTCGACACTAGCAGTCGCCACAGGAAGAATGAGAACCAATTTAAGAAGCTTGTAAACCATGCCATGGGAAAGATTCTTGTTTGTCTCAACTAGCATAACAGAAAGGTCGGCAATATTTTTTACCTTTCTAAATCTTCCGTCCCTACGCATATCAGCCACAAACATATCCAACTGATAAGGAAGTTTCAATAACTCTAGCTCTGAGAAATACTTAGGATAGAAGTGAGAAAGCTTGACTAACTTATCTTGATCATAAGCAGCAAATGAATCAACAGGACTGAATGATGACATGCAAACAAGTAACTGAGTGTTTACCTCATCAAACCTATTTTCGAGCTCTTGATATTGCCTATCAATAAGACCCAAAAATATATCAACACGAAAGCGGTGGAGATTATTAACATTCTTGAAGAATTTTTTAGATCTATGAACGAGCTTATAGCGTGCATCCATGTCAGGGACTTTGACTTTACGCTTCAAACAAAAAGCCTCGACCTTTTCAAGAAAATATTTCCATCCACTATCTTCTCGCAGATTTAACAATTCTTGCTTAGTAAGAACAAGCATATCAATAGCATTCACAATGTCTTGGTCCCTCCTTTGCAAAGCTTAGGTCAAGAGATCAGTGTGTCCAAATATTTCATCCAACAAGTGCAGCATAAAAACAAACTCGAATGACTCAAATACTGTCAACATAGTTTGAGCTCCAATAGCCTCTGCACTATGATACTCTTTTCCAATCCTTTTGAGAACTTTCTGGATTGAAGAGTACAAAGAAAGCACATGTGACACAGTTTTGGAGTGGGATCCCCAACGGGTTTCACATGGCCTTCCCAAACCCATCTCTTGATTTTGCCCTGTGCCTGTTTCAATTTCTTCCAATTGCAATGCTTCTATGAGATAATCAGCTTGAGCTTCTCGAAACATTTGAATCTTTTTGCAAGACATACCAAGAACATTCAACAAATATCCAAGCTGTCCAAAGAACCAAAAGCAATCACCATTCTCTTTAGCAATAGCGAAAAGAGTTAATTGGAGTTGATGGGCAAAGCAATGCACATAATAAGCACTAGGAGACTCATCATTAATAATTTTCTTTAAACCGTTAGCCTTACCCTTCATGTTACTAGCACCATCATATCCCTGTCCACATACCATTGAGAAGCTCAAAGAATGATCCATTAATAGTTTCCCAATTGCCTTTTTAGTGTCAAAGATGTAGTGTCCTCGACATGGACAATTCCAAGAAATCTCTCAACAACCTTTCCAGTTTTATCAACATACCGCAAGCAAAGAGCCAATTCTTCTTGTTGATACACATCACTATATTCATCGGCAAGTATTGCAAAATATTCTTCACCAAGATCTTTTAGAAGAAGACTAGTTGTTTCTTTGGCACAACAATTGATGAGTTCTAATTGTATCTCAGGAGCTGTCATTCTATAATTCTTTGGAGCATTTTTTAGAATCACTTTATCAACATCTTCGAACTTTTCTGCTAGATGATTCAAAAGCTCAAGAAAATTTCCCTTGTTAAATGACTCTTCACTTTCATCATGACCACGGAAAGCCAACCCTTGCTTCAAAAGAAATCTCAAGCAATAAATTGAATAACTCAAACGAGACAGATATTGGCCCTTTTTTGTTTAGAAGTTGAAACAATTGACTCTCTAATGGATGCACTAGGTTGAATGAACATATCATATTTTTCTTAAGCTTCACAATGAGGACTAGAGAGACCACCTTCATGTTTGTCCAATCTGTTTTTCATCATGTTCCAATTTTTAAATCCCTCTTTCACAAAAGAATCACCTCCCTTATGTTTAGTTTCATCCTTGAACAAGTAGCAAACAAAGCGAAATACTGCATCTAGATAAACACTATACTCAAGCCATTTGTATTTGTCAAACCAATGAGATGTAAAGCGTTGATTACCTCCAATATCTCTTATTGGGAAATCATGTTGCCTTGGTTGACATGGCCCCAATGCAATGTACCTCCTCCTAATAACAGCTTGCTCATTGACATCATAGTACTGGATGGTAGTCCTGTTTCCCGGATCATGCTCAAGTTCATATATTATTTCATCATCAGACTCTTTATGTTCCTCTTCTACAACAGGAGAGCCTATCTCTGGCTCAGATTCTTTGCCATTAGCATCAGGGGCAGGCTGATTATTGGTTTGCAATAGTGCCAACTGCAACTCATTGGATGAAGGATCGCTCATATTTTCATCGAGATTTTGGCTTTCAACCTCAACAAATACCGGCGTTGGTGTTGAAGTCGAAGATATCTTTGGTTTTTTTGAAACTTTATCCCACATACGTTTCAAGGAACTATACTTGTCCTCCTGCTTGTTTTTCATTTTTCAGACCTGCAAATCAAAGTATAACTAGTTAAGCATTGATTACATTTGAGAATAATAAGAACAATTCAGGATTGAGAAATATGCTGTACTGACCGCTTCAAATTGATTCTATCCTTGAATTAATTAAACTTGATTCCTAAATTTTGAGGCAGGGCTGCACTGCTTCTACTACGATGTGGCAGCGCGCCGTTCCTACTTCTCGAAATATGGATGCGTCGTTCTTCCCTAGGCTGGGCATGACGTGAGGAAAGGGAAGCGAGGAGGATCAGGATACACCAATAGACATACTGTACAGGAGGCAGAAAAGGGGGCTCAATTCAACAGCGGCCAGAAGCCAAGAACTCAGCGGACACCGGACGGGGCGACGACGCGAGGCGCGGTGGCGGTAGGGGCGATCTACGCCTCGACCTTGGGTGAGCCGATCGAACCAGGGGATTGCGGGCGCGTCGCGATCGGTGGAGCCACGCGTCGATGGAGGAAGATCGTGGTCGTTGGCAGTTTCTGCCTCGTGTCGTGTCTTGCCGGCCAGATAAACCAAACCCAACAACGCTTTTAGGCCCAAGTTGAGTAGTCCAGATGCGGGAGAGGCCTCTGCTGCTCGTGTTTTTACCAGTTTTTCAAGTGTAACGAACAGAAACGAACGCTACCATGCATATATACGTATATAGGAGCATACATACTAAATAAAATTGCAAAAATTATTGGGTATGCATCGCATACCCATGAATTAGTCTAGCTCCGCCCCTGCACTAGTGTCATTGCATGTCTGTTCTTTTCATGAACCACACCCAGTGTCATTGTATGTGTGTTCTTTTCATTAACCACAGCTAGAGTCATTGTATGTCTGTTACTTCCATAAACCACACATGGATCCTCCGGTGTCATTGCATGTCTGTTCTTTTCATGAACCACACCCAGTGTCATTGCATGTCAGTTCTTTTCAAGAACCACATAAGGATCCACCAATGTCATTGCATTCCTGTTCTTCTCACAAACCACATAAGGATCCACCAGTGTCATTCCATGTCTGTTCTTTTCATGAACCACACCTAGTGTCATTGCATGTGTGTTCCTCTAGGCAAACCACATAAGGATCCACCGGTGTCACTGCATGTCTGTTCTTTTCATGAACCACAACTAGAGTCCACTAGTGTCAATGGATGTGTGTTCTTCTCATGAACCACACCCAGTGTCATTGCATGTCAGTTCTTTTCATGAACCACATAAGGATCCACCAGTGTTATTGGATGTGTGTTCTTCTCATGAACCACACATGGATCCACCAGTGTCATAGCATGTCTGTTCCTCTAAACAAACCACATAAGGATCCACCAGTGTCATTGGATGCGTGTTCTTCTCATGAACCACACCCAGTGTCATTGCATGTCTGTTCTTTTCATGAACCACACCCGGTGTCATTGCATGTCTGTTCTTTTCATGAACCACCGCTAGAGTCATTGCATGTCTGTTACTTCCATAAACCGCACATTGGATCCACCGGTGTCTTTGCATGTCTATTCTTTTCATGAACCACACCCAGTGTCATTGCATGTCAGTTCTTTTCATGAACCACACCTAGTGTCATTGCATGTCATTTCTTTTCATGAACCACATAAGGATCCACCAGTGTCATTGCATGTCTATTCTTCTCACAAACCACATAAGGATCCACTAGTGTCATTGCATGTCTGTTATTTTCATGAACCACACCCAGTGTCATTGCATGTGTGTTCCTCTAGACAAACCACATAAGGATCCACCGGTGTCACTACATGTCTGTTCTTTTCATGAATCATAGCTAGAGTCCACTTGTGTCATTGCATGTCTGTTCTTCTCATGAACCACACCCAGTGTCACTGCATATCAGTTCTTTTCATGAACCACATAAGGATCCACCAGTGTCATTGGATGTGTGTTCTTCTCATGAACCACACATGGATCCACCGGTGTCATTGCATGTCTATTCCTCTAAACAAACCACATAAGGATCCACTAGTGTCATTGCATGTCTGTTCTTTTCATGAACCACATCCAATGTCATTGCATGTGTGTTCTTCTAATCAAACCACATAAGTCATTGGATGTCTGTTCTTTTCATGAACCTCACCCGGTGATGTGTGTTCCTCTTGACAAACCACATAAGGATCCACCGGTGTCACTGCATGTCTGTTTGTTTTCATGAACCACATAAGGATCCACCAGTGTCATTGGGTGTGTGTTCTTCTCATGAACCACACATGGATCCACCGGTGTTATTGCATGTCTGTTCCTCTAAAAAAACCACATAAGGATCCACCTGTGTCATTGCATGTCTGTTCTTTTCATGAACCACACCCAGTGTCATTGCATGTGTGTTCTTCTAAACAAACCACATAAGGATCGACCAGTGTCATTGCATGTATGTTCTTTTCATTAACCACACCTAGTGTCATTGCATGTGTGTTCTTTTCATGAACCACGGCTAGAGTCATTGCATGTCTATTCTTCTCATGAACCACACCTAGTGTCATTGCATGTCTATTCTTTTCATGAACCACACCCGGTGTCATTGCATGTCTGTTCTTTTCATGAACCATAGCTAGAGTCATTGCATGTCTGTTACTTCCATAAACCACACATGTATCCACCGGTGTCATTGCATGTCTGTTCTTTTCATGAACCACACCTAGTGTCATTGCATGTCAGTTCTTTTCATGAACCACACCCAGTGTCATTGCATGTCAGTTCTTTTCATGAACCACATAAGGATCCACCAGTGTCATTTCATGTCTGTTCTTCTCACAAACCACATAAGGATCCACCAGTGTCATTGCATGTCTGTTCTTTTCATGAACAACACCCAGTGTCATTGCATGTGTGTTCCTCTAGAAAAACCACATATGGATCCACAAGTGTCATTGCATGTATGTTCTTTTCATGATCCATAGCTAGAGTCCACCAGTGTCATTGGATGTGTGTTCTTCTCATGAACCACACATGGATCAACAAGTGTCATTGCATGTCTGTTCTTTTCATGAATCATAACTAGAGTCATTGCATGTATGTTACTTCCATAAACCACATATGGATCCACCTAGTGTGATTGCATGTCTGTTCTTTTCGCAAACTATACATGGATACACCTGTGACATTGCATGGGTAGCTGTTAGAGAGTCTTCTAGAAGGGACGCCCTAACACAGTTGTTTTGCCTGACGATTGTTACATACTGTTTGATTGGGGCGCTTGGACGATTGGATGGTCTTTTTGTGAGTGATCCACGAGTAGGCTATTCTGCGACATGATTAGCCACGCTTGCTCTAGACAAACTGGCAACACCGGGTGCTCCCCTGTTGCGAGTGTCACGTCTCACGAGTTCAGTGGGCCACATCCCAGTGTCACATCCCCATTACTTCTCTTCCTCCCTGTACTTGTCTTCCTTACCCTCAAAGCCACTTCCCCACTGCACTCCCATCCTGCCGTAGCCGCAAGCCGATGGCGCCTCCATCCCAATCCCCTCTTCGGCAGCCACCTCCCCTCCCCTCTCGCCATGGCTTCAAGGGAGACGGCAAGGAAACGTGTCGTGACGACAGGGACAGGGATTTTGATGTGAGTCGTCGCATCTCTATTTCTATCATATGTGGCCAGTTATCTTTTTTTTGAGCTAGATCTAATATGTTTACTCATGCACGTATGATGTGTTAGGCCAACCAAACGATGTATGACTCCGACTATCACGGTTTAGCGGATGAAGACAGTCCTCTGGTATGTAAACATGGATATGTGCCCGCTAAATTTGTAGTGTTCGAAGGACGAAACGCGGGCAGGAGGTTTCTATGGTGTCAAGGACATCGTGCAATGATGCAAGGCGGAAGTTGCAGTGTTGTCAAATGGGTAGATCCAGAGTGGCCCAAATCGATGCAGAAAACGCTGGACAAACTATGGGAAATGACTATCGAGTTGAAAGAATCCGTATTCAGCTCACTTCTTGACAGTGTTGAGATGAAGCTATGGGAACCAGTTGACACGACCAAGCATAAGCGAGATCTCAGGTGGGTGCAAGACAATGTTAGCAAAGTCGAGAAGGAGAGGGACGCGACGTTGGCCTTGAAGGCTAAAGTAGAGCAAGAAGTGACTCAAGCAAGGAATGATCTCCACCAGGCCAAAGTCCTACAGTACACAACTACGAGTATTGACAAGTGCATGAGGAAAAATGTAGAGAAACAATTGAAGCTGTGCAAGGAAGATGCTAAAAGGAAGGAGCAGACGATTCGATCCTTGCTCTCGCAGGAAGATGCGCATCGGGCTAAGATTAGGAAGATCAAGGAGATGTGTGATAACTAGTTCTATTTAGCTTAAGCTCCGTGCCTTTTTAAGTTGTAATAGTTGTACTTGTTAACCTAGCGATCTAAACTATTGGTCCCGAATTCCAGGGAGGAAAAAAATTGCTCTGACCCTGCATTACTTCTTTTGTCTGACCCCGCATTACTTCTTTTTTCTGACCAATGCCCCTTGGATATTCCGCCCGTCGCTTCGTCGTCCTCGTGTACAAATAGGAGGCGCCACAGCGCGTCGCTTCGTCGTCCATCCCCTCGTCCTCTCCAATCTCCAACGTGCTGCCATGGAGATGACCAATCTGAACTTCTACGAGGCGGTGATATTCGCGAACTTCGACATCCTTGCACCACCAGCCGCGATGGTGCCCCACGGATGGCGCATCAGCTCTGCAGGGGTGCCGGTGGCTCCGCTCCCTGGCCGAGCTGAGATGGAGAGCGAAATCGCGGCGCGCCGCCGCAAGATGCCCGTGTGGAAGAGGGCGCTGCCCCGGTACGCGGCGGCCAGCCCGTACTGGCCGGTGCTGTTCAAGAAGGAGCGGAAGGCCAAGATTGGTAACCGCATCGTTGATGGGCGCGTGGTGCACCAGGATCTCCACAACCGAGAAGGGCGGGAGAGGTTCTGGTCCGTCCCTGGACAGACCAAGTACACTGTCATCGCCGCCGCTCGACACGAAGAGGTGCTCCATCTCGCGAACAATGCGAACACTGTGGAGGTTCCGTCCGACAGCAACGAGGAAGCCGGCGGCTCGGAGGACAGTGGCAGCGGAAGTGAAATTGTTGAGTAGTGGTTGAATTAATGTAGGATGTGAAATCGCACCTTTGTTTAGAAGAATTTGTGGTTGAAGTATGCCTCAATTTAGATCTTTGTCTCGATTAATTTGTGGAAGAATTTGTGATATAGATCAATTTGTGCCTCGATTTAGATCTCCGTCCCGGATTGGGAACGTGACCGTGGACCAAAGACACCTTTTCTACCAGTGTATTCTGACATTGGTGGTTTGTTTAAACATAATCTACGTGGATTGTGCCACATGCAAATGGCACAACCATAATTTATAAAGTGGAAGCACGTACACCCGGTTACTGGAGATCCGGGAGCTTCGCTAGATGCAGGGGATGTAGGAGCAGAGAAGCGGTGAGATAGACGGGCTCAAGATTAGGCTAGAAAGTGGTACCGATTTCCTCCTCATCTAGGCATTATCGGTGAGAACATTGCTATTTATGTTGCCACGTCGTTGTGCAGCATCTGAAATAAGTTGCTGCTTCATGGAGTGTGGCAGCTTAAATAATTTATTTCTGTGCCACTTACATTCCGTCGTATTTGGAGACCTCCTGCCCCTCAGCAATCATGGAACCGGTGGATCCTTGTTTTCAGATAGCAGTGGCACAATCACAATTTCGGATTCAACTACTGACTCGGGCGTTTCCAAACCCTAAGTCGTGGTACATTTTACTCGGAGAACATGAGTAGATTGTTTCGCCCAGCAACATGACACACACAGAGCAATCAGAATTTAACAGAATTACATAAATAGGTTCAAGTTCAACACATTACTATGCATCTTCATTGCCAGCATCCTTCTTCCGCAGCCTGGGTGCCAAGCCTTCACTTCCACTGGCTTCTTCATTTCCTGGCTTCTTCCTCTTTCTCGGTGCCAATTTTCTTAGCTTCACGTACTCTGCATCGCCGGGACAATGAGCACCAGAATCGTGTCCAGCATCATCTTTCCAATCGTTTTTTAATTTCTTCGGGCAGCAAAATGACATCTTTCCACTCATTTTTAATTTCTTTGGGGAGCAAAATGACATCTTTCCACTCGTTTTTAATTTCTTCGGGCAGCAAAATGAATGACCTGGCATTCATGTTTCTAACCTTGCGGCGCTTCCTGTCAAAGAAACATGACTGTTGCATAACCGCCCAATATCTACATAGTAAATAAAACAAAAATTACAATTCAGCACAAACATGCGAACCCCAAGAGACCTTTGCTTACCAGGAGCTAATTGGGTTCGAGCAACCATCCTGTCCAAGAATAGAAGGGCGACTCCCAGTTGTAGCAGCTTTCACATCCAGTACATCACATTTCAGCTCAAACATGGCAGCCGAAGCATACCTTTTCATCAACCCAATTAGCCGACTGTCACACATTATAGGAACCATGATGCCACGTTTATCCATGAAGCTAAACTTTGCAGTCTGCTTTGGCCATAATTCAACATGATTACACAGAGCAGCAACCATACCAGATATAGTGTAGATCTACGTAGGCGCTTCTTCCATCGTGAAACAATGGTGTCCGTACCTCTTGCCCTTAGAGTCGTACCTGTAGAGGACTACCATAACCAGGTAAGGGGGGTCCACACAGATCCCACTTGATAGAAAACTGTGGACAAAATATGTTTGTCAGTGTTGAGCTAACAAACAATTTGAGGTTCTATAGCCAGCTAACAGTTGTAATTAGTGCGAATAGCAAAGAGAAGGGTAGCTCACCCACTTGTAGACAGAACTTCTTCTTTCTTGATAGTAGGATCTGCCATCCTCCGCGCTGATCGGCTCGTCAGTGGCATAGGCGGGCTAGAGCCTAGCAACGGCGGCTACGGCATGCGCCATTGGAGCTCGGGATCAGCGACTGGGCGCAGCAACTGGGCACAACAACTTGGCGCCAGAAGTCAAATGTCCGAAGGGATCGTCCTGCCTAGAGGGTGGATTCCGACGCCACCGGTGCTAGGGGAAAGCTGGGAATGGATTTGTGAAATTGGTCAACGCATCTAATCCACTTAGCTGCTCGATTTGCCTAAGAGGTTGCCGCGTTGGCGCTCGTGTCACGGACAGATGACCGACATGAGGGTCCCGACTGTCTACTTCACGGGGCAGTTTAACGGAATGTTTGAATTTGGCAGGGGTGAGATGAGTTTGCCTCAAAATAGCCCCTCTCAGTAGTTGGCGGCCCAACTTTTTGAAACGCGGTAATTTCAGGCAACTTAGGTACTGCCATGCACTGGCCTGTGAACTTTGGTAGCGCAGACGAACAAGCCCAACTATCGTGGTGCGGAACACGATAGTACCATCAGGGGTGGCTTAAGAGGGGACGATTAGGAGCTAGAGATGGCATCCATAGGCGGGATTGGGCACATGCATTGCAAACATAGCGATATACCCAGGTTCGGAACCCTCTCGGTGAGGTAACACCCCTACTCCTACAAGAACTCAATATATGAGGGCTAAGTGCCCGGTACAGATGCTCATGGAGTTGTATCCTAGATGAACTGGGGGGAAAGTGGAGGAAGAAGAATGGTTGGATCGATCGGTCCTCCCTAAAGAGGTGTTGCCCCCCCTTATATTTTGGCCTGGGGTGTAGTTTACAAGGCACGGCCGGCTGGTGGGGGCCAGCCGGTAGGGCCATGCGCAATAGTCAGTGCTACAGTGCTTCGATGTACTCACTTCCAAAGCTTTATGTTGTGCCAGACAGACGTCCCATTACACAGTTGAGAGGCAGTGCTACTTTATTTGACGCGCCACCTGGGAGCCAGAGGTGTGCTACCGCTCATCCGGGGGCACCGCTACTTTATCTAACAAGATGCCAAAGATCCGAAGGCGTGCTCGTAGTTTCATCATCATGCGCTCCGGATAACCGGTGTTGATTCCGAGGTGACCGGATGGAGCAGGCCATCCGGGTTGATCTTCTAGTTGACCGGCTAGAAGGGCCAGCTGGGGTCTCTTGGGGGTTGACCGGTTGGAGCTGGCCAACTAGCCCGGTCTTCATACTTGTTGACCATCCAGCCTATCCTTCTGGTTGAGGGCCATTAGGCCCAGCTTAGCCTACCCGGGATAATCATCGACAATGATCGTGGAATGGAGTAAGTGGTTCTCAGCCCCGGAAGACTAATGTAGTTTTTGATCTGCATGTGCATTATATCAACCAGGGCTGGAAGACTAGAACTTCAAGTCTTCGATGATAAATAACATGCAGGAGAATTACTTATTTTCTTGAAGATTGGTGCATTTGGAGGCACCATAATGAAGTGGTTTTCAACGCTATGAGACCGTCTGCCAAGTGATCATCCAATCGATCAGGACGGAATACGAGTCGTGGAAGACAGCAGGACTCTTCCGTGGTGACGTGTTTTGGCGGGAGTGTTTGGCTTCCCGCCGCCAATATCACAATGGTTACCATCAAACGGCATCGTAAACTTTGCCTCTTGGCACTTCTTCTATGCTATGTGGTTCACATTTCAGGGTGTATTTTAGAAATATAATAGGCGATTTTTTTACTTATATTTTATTAAATAATAAATTACAACATAAAATGAATAAATTATGTGTCTAACACTAGTAGAAAAAGGGTCTTTGGTCCAGCACCCAAATGTCATTGGTCCCGGTTCGGTTCCGCAATCGGGACCAATGCTAGGCATCGGTCCTGGTTCATGCCGCCTCGGCATTGGTCCCGGTTCATCTCTAAGCATTGGTCCCGGTTCGTGGCATGAACCGGGACCAATGCCCCCGCGACGCACACGTGGCGCTCTATGGAGCATTGGTCCTGGTTCGTGCCACGAACCGGCATGAATCGGGACCAAAAACCCCTCGATGGTCCCAATCTGGGACAGAGATCTAAATTAAATCGAGGCAGAAATTAAATTGATCTAGTATTTTTGAAAAATTCTTCCACAAATTAATCGAGATAGAGATCTAAATCAATGCATTTCATTAATTCGATCACAAATTCTTCCTAAACTAAGGTGCAATTTTACAAATTCTTCCTAGTTGACAATTTCACTTCCGCTGCCGCTGTCCTCCGAGCCACCGGCATCCTCGTCGTCATCGGACGGAACCTCCACGATTTCCGCATTGTTCACGAGACGGAGCTCCTCTTCGCGGCGAGCGGCGTCGATGACGGTGTACTTGGTCCATCCAGGGACGGACCAGAACCTCTCCCGCCCTTCTCGGTTGCGGAGATCCGGGTGCACCACGCGCCCATAAACCATGCGGTTGCCAATCTTGGCCTTCCGCTCCTTCTTGAATAGCGCCGGCCAGTACGGGCAAGCCGTCGTGTACCGGGGCAATGCCCTCTTCCATGCGAGCATCTGGCGGCGACGCGCCGTGATTTCGCTCTCCATCTCGCCTCCTCCGGGGACGTGGAGCGGAGCCACCGGCACACCCGCATAGCTGATGTGCCATCCATGGGGCACAGTCGTGCCCAGCGAGACGAGGATGTCGAAGTGCACGAACATCACCGCCTCGTAGAAGTTCAGCACGAGCATCTCCATGGTGGCGCGGTGGAGATTGGAGAGGGAGGGGAGGCGAGACGATGGCGCGGTGGAGAGATTGCAGAGGGCGAGGCGATGACACGGTGTAGAGATTGCAGAGGCCGAGGCGATGGCGAAGCGACGCGCTGTGACCTCCTATTTGTACATGAGGACGACAAAGTGACGGTGCTGGGCATTGGTCCCGGTTCAAGCCATGAACCTGGACCAAAGCCCCTCCCCGCGACACGTGGCGGCCCAGCAATGCCCCCCCACCCAGGTCATTAGTCCCGGTTCATGCCATCAACCGGGACCAATGACTTGGGTGGGGGCGTTGCTGGGCCACCACGTGTCGCGGGGAAGGGCTTTGGTTCCGGTTCGTGGCTTGAACCGGGACCAAAAACCCTCCCCTGGCTATAAATAAGCCCCGCTCATCCACTTATTTTTTCTGGAATTTTGTGTGGGAGGTGGTGGATGCTAGGTTTTTTCATCACACTGCACACAAGGTGTTCGACGAAATGTCCGAGCCACGCTTAAGTTCGCACAACACGGTATCCTTGGCCGAGGTTAGCAACCTTATCTTCTTTATCTATAACTGATACAAAAATATTGCATGTGTCCATGTAGGGTGGTCATTTCACTATTCACGATGTCATTGTCATGGTTAATTATTATGACGCAGATCGATGCGCGGATGCGATGGATGTATGCCGACCGACGTGATTCCGATTTTATTGCAGGCCTGCATAAATTTATCGATTTGGCTAGACAAACAAATTGGATACTTTTATGCCTTGTCCCTGCGTCGACTGTCGGAACGTGGTGGAGCAGTCTGCCCCGAGAATCCTTCAAAGCCATCTGCTTTGGAGAGGTTTCATGCCCGGATATTATTGTTGGGCCATGCACGGAGAAAGAGGGGTTAGGCTGGAAGAAAATGAAGAAGAGGAGGATGATGACAGCTATCCTAAAGAATACGGTGATACTGCAATGGAAGACAGTGAAGAAGAGGGAGGCGGCAATGAAGAAGAACAACAGACATCGGATGAGCCCGTTGATGCTCTTGGTCGGGTCATTTCTGATGCAAAGCAACAATGCGATACAGAAAGGGAGAAGCTTAAGTTGGAGGCCATGCAAAAGGATCACAAAAAATTATTGTACTCAAATTGCGAAGATGGTAGCACAAATCTCGGTACCACACTTGAACTGCTGAAATGGATGGCAGAGACTGGCTTATCTAACAAGGGATTTGAGAAGTTACTGAAAATAATGAAGCTGAAGCTTCCAAAGGATAACGAGCTGCCCGAGACAATGTACGAAGCAAAGAAGACTATCTGCCTTCTAGGATTAGATGTAGAGAAGATACATGCATGCATTAATGACTGCATCCTGTACCGCGGTGAGAAGTACGAGAATATGGATAAATGCCCGGTATGCACTGCATGTCGATACAAGATCAGACAAGATGACCCTGGTGATGTTGAGGGCGATGACGAGCCTCCCAGGAAGAGGGTTCCTGCTAAGGTTATGTGGTATGCTCCTATAATACCACGGTTGAAACGTCTGTTCAGAAACAAAGAGCATGCCAGGTTGTTGCGATGGCACAAAGAAGAGCGTAAGAAAGACAGGAAACTGAAACACCCCGCCGATGGGTCGCAATGGAGAAACATCGAGAGAAAGTACTCGAACTATGCAGGTGACGTGAGGAACTTATGGTTTGATCTAAGTACAGACGACATGAATCCTTTTGGGGAACAGAGCTGCAGTCACAGCACCTGGCCAGTGACTCTATGTATCTACAACCTTCCTCCTTGGTTGTGCATGAAGCAGAAGTTCATTATGATGCCAGTGCTCATCCAAGGACCGAAGCAACCCGACAACGACATTGATGTGTACCTAAGGCCATTAGTTGATGAACTTTTGCAGTTGTGGGCAAAACCAGGTGTAAAGGTGTGGGATGAGCACAAACATGAGCCATTTGACCTACGAGCATTGTTGTTCGTAACCATCAATTATTGGCCTGCTCTTAGTAACATTTCAGGACAGTCAAACAAGGGATACAATGCATGCACGCACTGTTTAGATAAGACTAAATGAACATATTTGGATAAATGTAAGAAGGTTGTGTACCTGGGGTGTCGTAAATTTCTTCCGACCAATCATCAAGTAAGAAAGAAAGGCATGCATTTCAACAGTGAGGCAGATTATCGGAAGAAGCCTAAGCTCCCTAAAGGTGCTGATGTATTTGGTATGGTGAAGGACCTAGAAGTAATCTTTAGAAAGGGTACTGACGGTCAGTCTGTTCCGAAAGACCCCATTACCGGACACACGACCATGTGGAAAAAGAAATCTATATTTTGGGAGCTTGAGTATTGGAAAGACCTATGTAACACCCTCAGAATCGGCCCTATGCAAGTTTCAGCGCTTCACGCCAAACCCGCATAGAAACGATTCAAAGGTGCCCACCAGGCACTTGCGTGCGGGTGGAAACGAAGTAATAACATTACACAACAGTCCTCGATGGGACCCATAGAACAGATATATACAACAGCGACTCAAAGAGTCAAGAATACAGATATACAATACAAAGATCCAAATCACCTGGAAAACGATAGAGCATCCGACTACGGACAAGATGCAAATGGGGCTAAGAGCCCTGAAGAATAACCAATGGCGTCCATAACCCTGCCCAGGCCAAGCCGGAAGGGTAACCCTGCTAACGACGTCGATCTCAAACCTGTTTAAACAAAAGGGGTGCCGACAAAGGGCAAAGGAAAAAGAGAGAGCGGTCAGTACTGAGGCCAGTACACGGCGAGACTAGAATTCGGCGGTCCTCGCCTACATAGGTATGGTGGACTGAAGCGGCAGCGCAGCATGCACTAAACAACCTATAGAGACTCGATAAAACTGTCGGCTATCAGAGAGGGATAAGAATGACCTATTCGGAACCATCCTGATACTACCACCAAACATACCCATCCTGGTATTTCCCCCTCGACACCAAACGAGGAAGTCAACCGAGAAACTCACACAGTTGGTAGTTTTATTTATTCGGTTATCGTTGCAGCAATTACTAGTCAAGTATAGATAGTCATCCTGATAAAATAAGCAGTGGGCAGTTTTATTTAACCATTCCGTTGTAGTTGCGACACTTACTAGTCAAATACAATTAGCATGAGATATCCCAAAACCCAGCAGTTGTTGGTACTTTTATTTAGCCATTCCATTGTAGTTGAGCTGATTACTAGTCACATCGGATAAAAGTCAAATTATAACAGTAAACTTTAGTTATAGTTGTCTATGATCGAGAACTGTGCTCCAAGTCGTCCATAACCGCGGACACGGCTTTTCGAAAAGATTTAACCCTGCAGGGGTGCACCAAAGTATCCACACGCACTTCGACCCTTTTTGCCAGATCAATTAACATACACCCATCGGTATGTCGGCGGGGCCTAAGTCATGACGTTTCCCAGACCCAAAGCAAGTACATGGGGGCCACCCCACTAAGTCTACCCGCAACGAAGTTGGCCGGTCTCCGAGACGGACTCAGGGTTTGGGTGGACGGCTGTAAACGACTGGGAACCCGAAAAGATGACTGGGCTTGTCGATACAGCGAAAACGTGTCCCGATCCTAAACAGTACAGGTGCAGTACATCGCACAATTTAAATAAAGCAGTAAAGCATGGCATAAGTACAGAATAGTAAATAAAACCTCAAACTAGTTGTGTCCCCCAGTACAATACTTTGAAATCAGGTACTAATCGATGGGGTGCCCACACATCCCACATGTGGTTAGCGCGCTCGATCTCGGAACAGGTGTCAAGAACGCGGGGTCCTACGGGACACCAGTGAGCGGTCGGAAACCAAATATTGTCTATCACCCACCGGTGCCTCTGCATTACCTACTTCAATTTTAGTTATTAAACAGTAATTAAAGTCTTGATCAACTCCAACATTAAACATGCGACAACACTCCAACAACTATGGTACTTGACGACACGCAACAGCACTTGAGCAAGCGACTACGACGCGCAAGTCCAACTATCTACCAATCAACAGGTAATAGGATGTGTCCAAGGCAATATAAGGTTGCAAGGGATATCACGGGTACAAAAACTAGAGCATCGCAACACAGATAGCAATAGATCAACAGGAGGGAATAAATACTATAAAAGTAAGATAGGTAGAAAGGGGGAGATGCTCGCCTGAAAACATTGTCGAAGGTTCATCCGAAGATCGGATCGACACTCGCATCAACTCAACGGCCTTATCCGCGAAGATCCAAAACACTAGAAGAAACACCGGATGCACTATTTATTACTATGGCAAAAGATCGGCATGATGCATGTATGATGTATGGCATGGCAAGGATGCGATGCAATGAGGTCATATTAAGCGGAACCGGGGTCCCGACATTTTTTTAGAAGGTTGATGTTGTTTAGATACCCCACAATTTAAATGTTGGATTAGCAAGACAAAACATGGCTTCGGTTCGCTATGTCAATTTAAATGGAGTCCGGAATAAGACAAAGATATCCCGTGTATAGACTCCATATTTAATTATGAGATGAATCAGCATAATGCCCCCAGCCCACAACATGTATGCAAGTATGACAATTTTATATGCAACAAGTAATATCATTTATAAAATAGGGCTCGAGAAAGGGGCCACACATCAGGGTCGGAAGATCTTGGGTTCCGGGGGGGGGGGGGGGGGTCCGGGGTTCGGATCGGGGGTCCGGTCTCGGCGGGATCGTTCTCGGGTAACGGAGTAGGTCTTGGCATCCGGGAATAAGAACTTGGTTTGCGTCGGGGCGCACCGGATCCGCCTTGGTCGGTGCCGATCTTGTCGTCGATGGCGAACTTGAGTGGATCGGGTACCGGGGTCTTCGGATCCGTGAAGTAGATCTTGTCGCACGGTGTCCGGGGTAGGCGAACTTGGCGTATTTGCATCGGCGATCTTGGCGTTCGGGTTCTCGACTTCGCATCCGGGACGAAGGTCTTGTCGCATGTGTGGTCGCCGGGTCCGCGAAGTGGGCTTCGAGTATGGCGACGGATGTCGAAGATCTTGTCGGTGGCCTTGTCAACGGGAAGATCTTATCGCATCAGACTTGCGTTGGTCTTCGACAGCAACATCATCACATCAACAGTTTTTGGGCCGAGATAGGGATATCACCAATTACAAACACCAGGTGCTCGCGATACACTAAACAGAACCGGATGCCTCTGTACAGCATCACAAGCACAAGGCGGCAGCGGCAGGGGTTAAGGCGCTCGCTTGCAGGTGGACGATGGCATGGGGGAGGAGCACATCAGCAGCACGCGCTCGCGAGGAAGACAGGGGCGCGCCGGAGGGACGGCGCGGGGCGCGACGACGGGGCGAAGGAAGCGGCCCGTGGGGAAGGGCGACCCTGGGGCGGTGCCGAGGAGCTCGGCTCGACGGTTGGAGGCGAGGTGGAGGCGGGATGGCTGCGGCGAGGGGAGCTCGAGGGATGCGCGGCGGCCGCGGGACTGCGAGGCGGTCGCGGAGGTAGACGCGGAGGAGGGGACCGGCGGGGAAGAAAGCCGGCGCCGGGGAGGAGGCGCGCCGGCAAGGGCACCTGGCGGCGGCGATTGGCAGAGGAGGACGGTTAGGGGCGAGGATTGGGGACCGGGTGCTGGACGCGGGGCAGGGACATGGTGGCGCGACCACACGCGGGGCAGAGGGGGCTCGCCTCGGCCGTGGAGACGGGAGCCGCTAGGAGGAGAGGAGATGGCCGGGGAGGGGGTCGCGTGGGTGGTTGAGGCGAGGTAGACGGCGGCGGGGAAGAGCTTGCAGGGGCCAGAGGCGGCGAGGTCGGTCGCGCATGGGCCCCCAGCGGCGGCGGAGGTCGGGGTACCACGGGAGAGGGGCGGCGAGCGCGGGGAGGTGGGGATCGAGGAGGGACGGTGGCGGCCGGTGAGCAGAGGCCGTCGAGCGTGGGTTGGGGATGGAGGCAAGAGCGACGTGGGGGCGAGAGGGGCGAGTCCGCGGGGTGGGGTCACGTGGGTGGGGCCGGGCGACGGAGTGGGGAGGGGACGCGCCCAGGTGGGGAGGCCCACAGGTGGTTGGGTGTGTGGTGTGCGTGTGTGTGTTGCGGGTTGGGGCTGCTGGGGTAGGCCAGGTGGGTGAGGGTGAGGAGGTGAGGTGGCGACAGGGGATTGGAGGGAGGAGAGGGAGAGGTGAGGTGGCAACCGGTGATTGGCTGGGGTGAGGTGGCTGAAGGGTGGGTAGAATAGGATTGGGTAGGTTAGGGATTAGGTTTAGTTTAGGTGGCCCGGATTGTAGGTAGTCTGGTCCGATTGGGCCTCTGGCCTGACCGGTCGGACTGCCTCTCCGGACAAAACATTTTATTGTTTTATTTATTTTAAAACAAGACTATTTTGCAATTAGTTTGTAGGTAAATAAAATATCCGATACGATCAGGGTTTTGCATTTGAAATAAAGAGGGATATTTGTAGAAAGCAAAACTAGGCTTTTAGCAAAATACTTTTAGGCAAACAGATGCATGCTGAGGTCATGATGATGCACATAATAAAAACAACAGCGATTTTCTAGTAGTGGTTTTGCGGGGCGCCACAATTCAACACCACTAACAAAGGATCTCGCCCTCGAGATCCGCCTCATGGTACCGGAAGGAAGGTCGGCGATCTGCGTCTTCTCGCTTCGTGTAGATCCTCGCGACACCACTAACAAGAGGTCGTTGTCCGTGATCGTCAAGAGAACACTCCGGGAACAAAAGGTCGAAGGTAGAGGTATCAACAAATAAAGCCACTTCTAACTTCGATAGAAAGAGAGAACCGATGCATTCTCATCCACTTCAATGTACACAAGCGAATAGAGTGAGTAGTCGGCATGGGGGCCAATCCATCACGCACCCAAACTATTACTCTGCACAATCAGTAGAAAAGCGTGCAACCATTCTCGGAATCAGACTGAAGATCTCGACAATCGAGGTTCGGAACAAAGGAGTGATGCAGACTCTACATCGGATCTGGTGTAGATGATGTCGTCGCGTCGGAAAACACCGGAAGGCACGAGGAGGAACAAAGAGAAGTCCACCAGACGAAGGATTCCTCGGATAGCGTGAAGACCATACGTAGCAACACCGTTACCAAAGGAGGAAGCGAAACCCTGAAGGTACGATGGAACCCAACCACGAGAAATCCTGGACTCGAAGAGAGGGAAGAGAGCGGATTCAAAACACGCAGAGGTGAGAGGAGAGCAGCAGAGGGGTAAGGAGTAAAATCAGACCTAATCAGAACTATGCAACCGATTTTGCAAAAATAGTTTTGACACTCTACTTCGGCCGTTAGCTAGGTTATCCTACAGGCTGGACTTGTGGGGTATCGCCACTGCTGGGCTCTGATACCACTCTGTAACACCCTCAGAATCGGCCCTATGCAAGTTTCAGCGCTTCACGCCAAACCCGCATAGAAACGATTCAAAGGTGCCCACCAGGCACTTGCGTGCGGGTGGAAACGAAGTAATAACATTACACAACAGTCCTCGATGGGACCCACAGAATAGATATATACAACAGCGACTCAAAGAGTCAAGAATATAGATATACAATACAAAGATCCAAATCACCTGGAAAATGATAGAGCGTCCGACTACGGACAAGATGCAAATGGGGCTAAGAGCCCTGAAGAATAACCAATGGCGTCCATAACCCTGCCCAGGCCAAGCCGGAAGGGTAACCCTGCTAACGACGTCGATCTCAAACCTGTTTAAACAAAAGGGGTGCCGACAAAGGGCAAAGGAAAAAGAGAGAGCGGTCAGTACTGAGGCCAGTACACGGCGAGACTAGAATTCGGCGGTCCTCGCCTACATAGGTATGGTGGACTGAAGCGGCAGCGCAGCATGCACTAAACAACCTATAGAGACTCGATAAAACTGTCGGCTATCAGAGAGGGATAAGAATGACCTATTCGGAACCATCCTGATACTACCACCAAACATACCCATCCTGGTATTTCCCCCTCGACACCAAACGAGGAAGTCAACCGAGGAACTCACACAGTTGGCAGTTTTATTTATTCGGTTATCGTTGCAGCAATTACTAGTCAAGTATAGATAGTCATCCTGATAAAATAAGCAGTGGGCAGTTTTATTTAACCATTCCGTTGTAGTTGCGACACTTACTAGTCAAATACAATTAGCATGAGATATCCCAAAACCCAGCAGTTGTTGGTACTTTTATTTAGCCATTCCGTTGTAGTTGAGCTGATTACTAGTCACATCGGATACAAGTCAAATTATAACAGTAAACTTTAGTTATAGTTGTCTATGATCGAGAACTGTGCTCCAAGTCGTCCATAACCGCGGACACGGCTTTTCGAAAAGATTTAACCCTGCAGGGGTGCACCAAAGTATCCACACGCACTTCGACCCTTTTTGCCAGATCAATTAACATACACCCATCGGTATGTCGGAGGGGCCTAAGTCATGACGTTTCCCAGACCCAAAGCAAGTACATGGGGGCCACCCCACTAAGTCTACCCGCAACGAAGTCGGCCGGTCTCCGAGACAGACTCAGGGTTTGGGTGGACGGCTGTAAACGACTGGGAACCCGAAAAGATGACTGGGCTTGTCGATACAGCGAAAACGTGTCCCGATCCTAAACAGTACAGGTGCAGTACATCGCACAATTTAAATAAAGCAGTAAAGCATGGCATAAGTACAGAATAGTAAATAAAACCTCAAACTAGTTGTGGCCCCCAGTACAATACTTTGAAATCAGGTACTAATCGATGGGGTGCCCACACATCCCACATGTGGTTAGCGCGCTCGATCTCGGAACAGGTGTCAAGAACTCGGGGTCCTACGGGACACCAGTGAGCGGTCGGAAAGCAAATATTGTCTATCACCCACCGGTGCCTCTGCATTACCTACTTCAATTTTAGTTATTAAATAGTAATTAAAGTCTTGATCAACTCCAACATTAAACATGCGGCAACACTCCAACAACTGTGGTACTTGACGACACGCAACAGCACTTGAGCAAGCGACTACGACGCGCAAGTCCAACTATCTACCAATCAACAGGTAATAGGATGTGTCCAAGGCAATATAAGGTTGCAAGGGATATCACGGGTACGAAAACTAGAGCATCGCAACACAGATAGCAATAGATCAACAGGAGGGAATAAATACTATAAAAGTAAGATAGGTAGAAAGGGGGAGATGCTCGCCTGAAAACATTGTCGAAGGTTCATCCGAAGATCGGATCGACACTCGCATCAACTCAACGGCCTTATCCGCGAAGATCCAAAACACTAGAAGAAACACCGGATGCACTATTTATTACTATGGCAAAAGATCGGCATGATGCATGTATGATGTATGGCATGGCAAGGATGCGATGCAATTAGGTCATATTAAGCGGAACCGGGGTCCCGACATTTATTTAGAAGGTTCATGTTGTTTAGATACCCCACAATTTAAATGTTGGATTAGCAAGACAAAACATGGCTTCGGTTCGCTATGTCAATTTAAATGGAGTCCGGAATAAGACAAAGATATCCGGTGTATAGACTCCATATTTAATTATGAGATGAATCGGCATAATGCCCCCAACCCACAACATGTATGCAAGTATGACAATTTTATATGCAACAAGTAATATCATTTATAAAATAGGGCTCGAGAAAGGGGTCACACATCGGGGTCGGAAGATCTTGGGTTCCGGGGGGGGTCCAGGGTTCGGATCGGTGGTCCGGTCTCGGCGGGATCGTTCTCGGGTAACGGAGTAGGTCTTGGCATCCGGGAAGAAGAACTTGGTTTGCGTTGGGGCGTACCGGATCCGCCTTGGTCGGTGCCGATCTTGTCGTCGATGGCGAACTTGAGTGGATCGGGTACCGGGGTCTTCGGATCCGTGAAGTAGATCTTGTCGCACGGTGTCCGGGGTAGGCGAACTTGGCGTATTCGCATCGGCGATCTTGGCGTTCGGGTTCTCGACTTCGCATCCGGGACGAAGGTCTTGTCGCATGTGTGGTCGCCGGGTCCGCGAAGTGGGCTTCGAGTATGGCGACGGATGTCAAAGATCTTGTCGGTGGCCTTGTCAACGGGAAGATCTTATCACATCAGACTTGCGTTGGTCTTCGACAGCAACATCATCACATCAACAGTTTTTGGGCCGAGATAGGGATATCACCAATTACAAACACCAGGTGCTCGCGATACACTAAACAGAACCGGATGCCTCTGTACAGCATCACAAGCACAAGGCGGCAGCGGCAGGGGTTAAGGCGCTCGCTTGCAGGTGGACGACGGCATGGGGGAGGAGCACATCAGCAGCACGCGCTCGCGAGGAAGACAGGGGCGCGCCGGAGGGACGGCGCGGGGCGCGACGACGGGGCGAAGGAAGCGGCCCGCGGGGAAGGGCGACCCTGGGGCGGTGTCGGGGAGCTCGGCTCGACGGTTGGAGGCGAGGTGGAGGCGGGATGGCTGCGGCGAGGGGAGCTCGAGGGATGCGCGGCGGCCGCGAGACTGCGAGGCGGTCGCGGAGGTAGACGCGGAGGAGGGGACCGACGGGGAAGAAAGCCGGCGCCGGGGAGGAGGCGCGCCGGCAAGGGCACCTGGCGGCGGCGGTTGGCAGAGGAGGACGGTTAGGGGCGAGGATTGGGGACCGGGTGCTGGACGTGGGGCAGGGACATGGTGGCGCGACCACACGCGGGGCAGAGGGGGCTCGCCTCGGCCGCGGAGACGGGAGCCTCTAGGAGGAGAGGAGATGGCCGGGGAGGGGGTCACGTGGGTGGTTGAGGCGAGGTAGACGGCGGCGGGGAAGAGCATGCAGGGGCCAGAGGCGGCGAGGTCGGTCGCGCACGGGCCCACAGCGGCGGCGGAGGTCGGGGTACCGCGGGAGAGGGGGCGGCGAGCGCGGGGAGGTGGGGATCGAGGAGGGATGGTGGCGGCCGGTGAGCAGAGGCCGTCGAGCGCGGGTTGGGGATGGAGGCGAGAGCGACGTGGGGGCGAGAGGGGCGAGTCCGCGGGGTGGGGTCACGTGGGTGGGGCCGGGCGAGGGAGTGGGGAGGGGACGCGCCCAGGTGGGGAGGCCCATAGGCGGTTAGGTGTGTGGTGTGCGTGTGTGTGTTGCGGGTTGGGGCTGCTGGGGTAGGCCAGGTGGGTGAGGGTGAGGAGGTGAGGTGGAGACAGGGGATTGGAGGGAGGAGAGGGAGAGGTGAGGTGGCAACCGGTGATTGGCTGGGGTGAGGTGGCTGAAGGGTGGGTAGAATAGGATTGGGTAGATTAGGGATTAGGTTTAGTTTAGGTGGCCCGGATTGTAGGTAGTCTGGTCCGATTGGGCCTCTGGCCTGACCGGTCGGACTGCCTCTCCGGACAAAACATTTTATTGTTTTATTTATTTTAAAACAAGACTATTTTGCAATTAGTTTATAGGTAAATAAAATATCCGATACGATCAGGGTTTTGCATTTGAAATAAAGAGGGATATTTGTAGAAAGCAAAACTAGGCTTTTAGAAAAATACTTTTAGGCAAACAGATGCATGCTGAGGTCATGATGATGCACATAATAAAAACAACAGCGATTTTCTAGTAGTGGTTTTGCGGGGCGCCACAACCTAGAGGTCCGTTCTTCAATCGACATGATGCATGTGACGAAGAATCTTTGCGTGAGCCTGCTAGGCTTCCTGGGCGTGTATGGGAAGACAAAAGATACGCCAAAAGCACGGGAGGACCAACAACGTATCAAAGACCCATACAACAAGCATACTGATAAAGGTCGTGAATACTTAAGCAGCTACGCTCTTACCAAAGCGGACAAGGAAATCTTTTTTGAAGTCATTTACAGTATCAAGGTCCCGCCTGGCTTCTCGTCAAATATGAAGGGAATAATAAATGTGGCAAAGAAAAAATTTCAGAACCTGAAGTCTCATGATTGCCACGTGATTATGACGTAGTTGCTTCCGGTTGCATTGAGGAGGATTCTACCGAAAATGTTCGAGTAGCCATTGTGAAGCTATGTGCATTCCTCAATGCAATATCTCAAAAGGTAATCGATCGAGAAAGTCTGGAAAGGCTATAGAAGGATGTGATCCAATGTCTTGTCAGTTTTGAGTTGGTGTTCCCCCTATCCTTCTTCAATATTATGACGCGTCTCTTAGTTCACCTAGTCGAAGAGATTTCCATTCTCGGTCCTGTATTTCTGCATAATATGTTCCCCTTCGAGAGGTTCATGGGAGTCTTAAAGAAATATGTTTGTAACCGTTCTAGGATAGAAGGAAGTATCTCCAAGAGCTATGGAACAGAGGAGGTCATTGGGTTCTGTGTAGACTTTCTTCCTAACCTTAAGCCGATTGGTGTTCCTCAATCACGGTATGAGGGGAGACTAAGTGGGAAAGGCACACTAGGAAAGAAAGCAATGATATTTAGGGATGGGCACTCTTTGAATCAAGCACACTACATAGTTCTACAAAGTTCTACCTTCGTGGCTCCATATATCGAGGAACACATGAATGTTGTACACTCCAAGTTCCCGGGGAAGGATGACTACTGGATTAAAGAAAATCACATGGAGAATTTCGGGACTTGGTTGCAATTACATCTCATGAATGACACCACTATTGGAGATCAGCTCTACTTGTTGGTCGCGACACCATCTGCGACTGTATTGACTTTCTAAGGGTACGAGATAAATGAGAATACATTTTACATGATTGCCCAAGATAAAAAGAGAACTAACCAAAACAGTGGTGTTCGCTTTGATGCAACATGCGAGAATGGGAAAAAGGACACATACTATGGTTACATAGAGGAGATATGGGAACTTGACTATGGACCTACTTTTAAGGTCCCTTTGTTTCGGTGCAGTTGGGTCAACATGAATGGAGAAGGGGTAAAGGTAGACCAGCTGTATGGAATGACAACAGTGGATCTCAACAATCTTGGTTACAGAGACGAACCATTCATCCTAGCCAATGATGTGGCTCAGGTTTTTTATGTGAAGGACATGTCCTCTAGACCAAAAAAAAGAAAAAATAAGGAAACGAATACATCAGACGATGAGCCCATGCGTCACATAGTTCTTTTAGGGAAAAGAAACATCGGGAGTCGAGGACAAGACAAACATGTCAGCAGATTATGAAGTTTGATGAAATTCCACCATTCACCATGAAAACTGACCCAAGCATCCTGTTAAGCAAAGAAGATGCTCCATGGTTACGGCCTAAGAAGCGATCATAGACAAGGGATCTACATACATGATGAAGGATTCATACCCTAAACCCTAAACCCTATATAAATCTATGTAATGTATGGAAACTTTATGTGATGTATGAAAACTTTATATGAGAATTGGCTTCAAAAAACACCTCGATTTGGTGGTACAAATTCCAAACTTTAATTTGGTGGTTGCTTCACAGAACACCCCGATTTCGGCACCTCAAAAATGAAAATTGGCTTTTTCGTGCGTCGAAAAGGAAAACTTCCTCCTGCAACATCATAAGCCATCCCGATTCCATTAGTCCCGGTTTGTAGCTGGACCAGTGGGGATAAAGGGGGCCTTTAGTCCCAATTCACTAGTCTCAGTTTTTTAATAATAATAAATGTCTTGAGTCTTAGTCTCGGTTTGTGGCTGGACCGGCAGGAATAAAGGGGGCCTTTAGTCCCGATTCCATAGTCCCGATCATGTTGTTTGGATCGTTTTTGAATTTGTTATGCCCGTTTCAAACTATATTCAAAACAGCGGGGATGAAGCTTCTTAGCCCGGGGCTGAGCCTCGCATAACTTGAAGTGGATCTCTGATGAAATAGCATGTTGTGAACCTATAAATGATTTAAAAAAATCACAAGCATTATATCATGTACATATAATCATCGAGCAACAAAATATCCTTCTTCTTCTATCTGCCGTCACAAAATCCATTGCAACAAAAATAAGAACCAAAACTATGAAGGCATACATATATATAGTGGCGCCGTAGTATTTTAATCACCGACCGTTTAAGCAAACCAAAAACATGAACACGTCGGGGAGCTACCAAATTAAATTAGGGAGTGCCTCTATGGTGAGCTCCTCGAAGATGTCTGAGGACAGGATCCTAAGACATCTTCGAGAAGCTCTACCGTAGTGGTGTCCCTTCTCTCGCACACCATATTTCAGTTTATATCTTCTCTAGCTAGATCAATATGCTAGTGGAGCTAAGTAATTTCACATATTAGAGAGTGCCTCTACGGCGAGCTCCTCGAAGATGTCTGAGGACGAGGTCCTAAGACATCTTCGAGAAGCTCCACCGTAGTGGTGTCCCTGGTCTCGCACACCATCTTGCAGTTCTTCGCAAAAATGCATACCTATTTATAGATTAAGCAGCACAACATAGTGTCTGGCACTGATGACATAATGTCGACACACTCACCCCTGGCATAGTGCTGCCACCCACCCAAAATAGTGTCGTCATTTACTGGCTTAGTGCTGCCCACTGAGGACATAGTGTCGACGTGTTGTCGCCACATCCACATTTAGTCCCGGTTGGTGCCTCCAACCGGGACTAAAGGTTCATCATATCTTTAGTCCTGGTTGTTGGCTTTAATTTTTTTTTAGATTAGTACTAATTAATTATGATTGGAAATAGTGTCATCATTTACTGGCTTAGTGCTTCCCACTGAGGACATAGTGTCGACATGTTGTCGCCACATCCACATTTAGTCCCGGTTGGTGCCTCCAACCGGGACTAAAGGTTCATCATATCTTTAGTCCCGGTTGGTACCAATGCCAAACTTTAATTTGGTGGTTGCTTCACAGAACACCCCGATTTTGGCACCTCAAAATGGAAATTGGATTTTTCGTGCTTCGAAAAGGAAAACTTCCTCCTATAACATCGTAAGCCATCCCAAGATGCACATGTGTGTACAATATGGGCACATTATCAGAAACTATGCCCTGATTCTAGCCATAACATTGGTGGTTTGACCTAAATGCCATGAAACCTCGAACATGATAGGTTATTTCGTGAAGGATTTTTTATGATGCTTGCAATTTTTCAAGTTCAATATTTTTACTTGCAACTATTACATATAATATGACACCACGCGCAGGTTTCACATTGTTTGGATCATTTTTGAATTTGTTATGCCCGTTTCAAACTATATTCAAAACGGTCGGCATGAAGCTTCTTAGCTCGGAGCTGAGCCTCGCTGAACCGGAAGTGGATCTCTGATGAAATAGAATGTTGTGAACTTATAAATGATTTTTAGAAAAATTCACAAGCATTATATCATGTACTTGTAGTTCAAATCTGGGCAACCTCCTACCGGCTCAGCAAGGTTCCAGATACACCAGTTGGGAAATTGTCCATCTAAGGTGGTCTAGTATTTTTGAAAAATGGGTTGGTACCAATGCCAAACTTTAATTTGGTGGTTGCTTCGCAGAACACCCCGATTTCGGCACCTCAAAAATGGGGTGAAGCCGGTTGATCAATTCGGCATGGTGCGGAGGCTCCACATCATAGCCGGAAGTTCTTTGATCCAACATCTGGGTGACCGCTCCAAAGGCTCGATGAGGCGCAGCTTGATGCTGTCCAGTACTAGGCCGTTTGACCTTTCGACTTTCCCATTGGATTGCGGGTGTGCGAAGGATGCTAGGTCTAGCCGGATACCCTTTTTGCTGCAAAACCGGGCGAAGGCCCCCTTGGCGATGTTCGTGCCATTATCCGTGATGATGCTGTTGGGGTAGCCGAACCGGTTGATGATGTCCGTGAAGAAGGTGACGACCGTTGCCCTGTCCATCTTCCGGATGGGCTTGGCCTCTATCCACTTCGTGAACTTCTCCACCGCCACCAGCAGATGGGTCATGCCCATGCACGCTCGCTTGAAGGGGCCGACCATGTCGAGCCCCTAGACAACGAAGGGACAGGTAATCGGTATGGTCTTGAGCACCGTAGCCGGTATGTGCCTCAGTTGTCCGAAGCGATGGTCTCCGTTGCACGCGCGGACTAGCTGGTCGGCATCCTCGAGGGTGGTGGGCCAATAGAAGCCATGGCGAAACTCCTTGGCGACTATTGCCTGAGATGAAGCATGGTGTCCACACTCACCCTGGTGGATGTCCTTTAGTAGCCGGTAACCTATGTCCACATCAACACACCGCTGAAATATGCCGGATACGCTGTGCTTGTACAGCTCTTTGTTGATGATAGTGTATGTGTGCGTGCGTCACCGGATTTACCTGGCCTCCACCTCGTCATCCGGAAGCTCCCCATTGCCAATGTAGTTCATGAAGGGCTGTGCCCAGGATGGTATCTCCCGGATGGCGAGGACGCTCCCGTGCTCTGGCTGAGTGATGTCAGAGGTTCGTCCGGGTGGGGTACCCGGGATGGCACCCCCTGAGCCACTTGATGAGTCGGCAGCCCCTGGGTCTTTCAAGCCGGAGGATGTGGATGCGCTGGAGTTGGTGTGGGCCTTCTTCTTTGTAGGTTCTGAGCGTTTCGGGTCTACTGAGCCATCAGCCCCCACGCTTCTGGCCCAGATGATGGAGTCCAACTCGGGAGACGGGGTGATGGAAGGCTTGCGCAGGTGCTCCAAGGAGACCCCTGGTGGGATCACCTGCTTGGTGGACCCGATTTGGGCGAGAGAGTCGGCTACCTCATTGTTTATGCGAGGGACATGATGGAATTCACATCCGTCAAAATAGACGTTGAGCTTCTGCACGTGGAAGAGGTAGAGGGCCATGTTCACGTCGCGGGTGTCCCATTCTCCGGACACTTGCTGCACCACCAGATCCGAATTGCCGAAGCAAAGGATCCGGTTGATGCCGATTTCCATGGCTAGCCGAAGGCCATGCACCAGTGCCTCATACTCGGCGACATTGTTGGAGGCCTTGAAGTGGATCTAGAGAACATACGCCATCTGGTGGGCCTATTCGTCTACGGTACCAAAGTTCACAGGCCAGCGCATGGCGGTACCTAAGTTACCTAAAATTGTTGTGTTTCGAAATGTTGGGCTGCCAACTACTGAGAGGGGCCATTTCTAGGCAAACTCATCTCACCCCTATCAAATTCAAACATTCTGTTAAACTGCCCCGTGAAGTAGACGGTCGGGACCCTCATGTCGGTCATCTGTCCGTGATGTGAGCGCCAACGCGGCAACCTCTTAGGCAAATCGAGTAGCTAAGTGGATTGGATGCGTTGACCAATTTCACAAATCCATTCCCACCTTTCCCCTAGCACCGGCGGTGTCGAAATCCACCTTCCAGGCAGGACGATCCCTTTGGACATTTGACTTCCGATGCCAAGTTGCTGCGCCCAGTTGCTGCGCCCAGTCGCTGATCCCGAGCTCCAATGGCGCATGTCATAGATGCCATTGCGAGGCTCTATCCCGCCTCCACCACCGACGAGCCGAGCAGCTCGGAGGATGGCAGATCCTACTACCAAGGAAGAAGAAGTTCTAGCTACAAGCGGGTGAGCTACCCTTCTCTTTGCTATTCGCACTAATTATAACTGCTAGCTAGCTACAGAACCTCAAATTGTTTGTTATCCCAACACTGACAAGCATATTTTGTCCATAGTTTTCTGTCAAGTGGGATCTCCGCGGACCTCCCTTACCTGGTTACGGTAGTCCTCTTCAGGTACGACTCTAAGGGCAAGTGGTATGTACACCATTGTATCACGATGGAAGAAGCGCCTGCGGGGATCTGCACTATATCTGGTATGGTTGCTGCTCTGCGTAATCATGATGAATTATGGACGAAGCAGGCTGCAAAGTTCAGCTTCATGGATGAACGTGGCATCATGGTTCCTCTAATGTGTGACAGTCAGCTAATTGGGTTGATGAAAAGGTATCCTTCAGCTTGCATGTTTGAGCTGAATTGTGATGTACTAGATGTGGAAGCAGCTGCAACTAGGAGTCGCCCTTCTATTCTTGAACAAGGTGGTTGCTCGAACCCAATTAGCTCCTGGTAAGCAAAGGTCTCTTGGGGTTCGCGTGTTTGTGTTGAATTGTAATTTTTGTTTTATTTACTCTATAGATATTGGGCAGTTATGCAACAGTCTTGTTTCTTTGACAGGAAGTGCCGCAAGGTTAGAAACATGACTGCCAGGTTAGTCATTTTGCTGCCCGAAGAAATTAAAAACGAGTGGAAAGATGATGCTGGAAACGATTTTGGTGCCCATTGTCCCGGCGATGCAGAGTACGTGAAGCTAAGAAAATTGGCACCAAGGAAGAGGAAGAAGGCTGCTGGCAATGAAGATGCATAGTAATGTGTTGAACTTGAACCTATATATGTAATTTTGTTAAATTCTGGAGCTCTGTGTGTGACACGTTGCTGGGCGAAACAATATATCCATGTTCTCTGAGTAAAATGTACCGCGACTTAGGGTTTAGAAACGCCCGAGTTAGTACTTGAATCCGAAATTCTGATTGTGCCACTGCTATCTGAAAACACGCAGCAACGGTTCCACGATTGCTGAGGGGCAGGAGGTCTCCAAATACGACGGTATGTAAGTGGCACAAAAATAAATTATTTAAGCTGCCACACTCCACAAAGCAGCAACTTATTTCAGATGCTGCACAACAACGTGGCAACATAAACAGCAATGGCAACCGATAATTCCCAGACGCTTGAGCCCGTCTATCCCACCGCCTCCCTGCTCCTGCATCCTGTGCATCTGGCGAAGCTCCTGGATCTCCATTAATCGGGTGTACGTGCTTCCACTTTATAAATTGTGGCTGTGCCATTTGCATGCGGCACAATCCACGTAGATTACGCTTAAACAAACCACCAATGTTAGAATACCACCATGATCAGATAAAAGGAAGTGATGTAGGGTTAAGACAGACTAACGGGAGAGCAATTTTTTCTTCCCAGGACTCCGGGACCACTTGTTCAGACCGCTAGGTCAACAAGTACTACTATTACAACTTAAAAAAGCATGGAGCTGAAACTAAATAGAACTAGTTATCACACATCTCCTTGATCTTCCTAATCTTAGCCCAATGCGCATCTTCCTACGAGAGCAAGGATCGATTCGTCTGCTCCTTCCTTTTAGTATCTTCCTTGCACAACTTTAATTGTTTCTCTGTATTTTACCTCATGCACTTGTCAATACTCATAGTTGTGAACTACATGACTTTGGCCTGGTGAAGATCATTCCTTGCTTGAGTCAGTTCTTGCTCTTCTTTAGCCTTCAGGGCCAACGCCACGTCCCTCTCCTGCTCGACTTTGCTAACCTTGTTTTGCACCCTCCTGAGATCTCGGTTAAGCTTGGTCGTGTCAACTGGGTCCCATAGCTTCATCTCAACACTGTCAAGAAGTGAGCTGACTACGGATTCTTTCAACTCAACAGTCATATCCCATAGTTTGTCCAGCGTTTTCTGCATCGATTTGGGCCACTCTGGGTCTACCCATTTTACAACACCGTAACTTCCGCCTTGCATCATTGCACGATGTCCTTGACACTGTAGAAACCTCCTGCCTGCGTTTCGTCCTTCGAATGCTACAAATTTAGCGGGCACATGTCCATGTTTACATAGCAGAGGACTGTCTTCATCCACTAAACCGTGATAGTCGGAGTCATACATCGTCTGGTTGGCCTAACACATCATACGCACATGAGTAAACAGAGTAGATCTAGCTCAAAAAATAGATAACTGGCCACAAATGATAGAGATAGAGATGAGACGACTCACATCAAAATCACCGTCCCTGTTGTCACGACGCATTTCCTCGTCGTCTCCCCTTGAACCCATGGCGAGAGGGGAGGGGGGTGGCTGCCAGAGAGGGGATTGGGATGGAGGCACCGTCGGCTTGCGGCTACGGCTGGATGGGAGTGAAGTGGGGAAAGTGGCTTCGAGGGGAAGGAAGAGAAGTACAGGGAGGAAGAGAAGTAATGGGGGCGTGACACTAGGATATGGCCCACTCAACTCGTGAGTCGTGACACTCGCAACAGGGGAGCGCCTGGTGTTGCCAGTTTGTCTAGAGCAAGCATGGCCGATCATGCCGTAGTATAGCCAACTCGCGGATCGCTCTCATGAAGACCATCCCAATCGTCCAAGCGCACCGATCAAACGGTATGTAACAATTGTCTAGAAGAACAACTGTGTTAGGGCGTGCCTTCTAGAAGACTCGGTCTAATGGCCACCCATTGGGGGGCTAAGGTTAGGGCTCTCCTAAGGTTAGGATCCATATGTGGTTTATGAGAGGAACAAATATGCAATGACACTGGGTGTGGTTCATGAAAAGAATAGACATGCAATGACCCTGGTGGATCCATATGTGGTTTGTGAAAAGAACAGTGACATGGGTATACCCTACAGGTACTCGATCTTGGTATATACAACCCAAATACGTACAGGCCCACGGTGTCGCCAAGGCCCGGATGGAGGGACTCGAGTAACCTATGGACTCTCAATTGCTTGAAGGACAAGAAGAAGCTAAAGATAGAAAGTTTGAAGGGGAAAACCCTAACTTGTAACCGACTCGACCTGCTACCCGAGACCTAGCCTATCTATATAAAGGCTAGGAGGGGGCGGCGAGGAGGACACACGCAACCCTAGTTTCCACAACCCTCGCCAGATTTCGTCTGTGCACCATTGTAACTTTCGACTCCCTTGATAATTCCACGAGCAGACAAGCAGGAGTAGGGACCTCTACGAGGCCTGAACCTGGGTAAATCCTTTGTCCCCTGTGTGCTTGTTTACTAGCTGATAGATGTCTCCAGCGCTGCCTCCTTCTCCAAAACCCAAGTCCATAACAATGGACATTGACGAGTTAAACCCTCGTCAATTGGCGCCGTCTGTGGGAATTGGGAGTGCTGATGTTGCAGCTTCTTCGGCCCCATCAAACGCGATCTGCAACTCTGCAACAGCAGAGATTCGCCAGCTTTTTGGCGCCTTCGACTTCAGCGTCCACACGCCGGCTACTCGCCCGGCCTTCGAATCCGTGGGCGACGGAATCAGCCTGGCGATTGGAAGCTTCCGCTTCCAAGTCGGTCAGATGGGCACGCTTCGCATGCCCGATCAGCCGACCGCACTGGCGATTTCCCCAGCATCATGGTTCCCTCCATCGATCGATACCCTCAGCGAGCTCAATGCTCCAGCGGCGGTCGGGAACATGGTCAGCGACAGCAGTCGCGATTCCGATCTAAGCGATCTGGCCACTGAAGATGGAACCTACGGTTCCGGATCTGAAAGTTGTGGAAGCAACAGCTTCCCAAATCACTTCATGTGCGCCGTCATCAACGCGGGCGACACCTCCACCAACCGAGGTAACAATGGTAACAACAGCAACGGCACCGACCCGCCCAACACCGCCAACGGCGGCAATGGTGGCAATGGAGGAGCAGTCGAACCCCCCACCATAATCAACGAGCAAATCGGCGAACGCGTCGTGATCAGGCTCAACGAGCATGAGTGGGAACGCTGCCGCGAAGCCCTACGAGGTACACCTCTACCCTTCGGGTCCCCGCAAGAACTGCTGACGGGCTACCACTGGCTCCTAAAAGAGGAATTCAAGCGCCAGAAACAAGCAATCGCAGAACTTGAGGCGCGTAAAAAGGCGGCAGACGAGTCAAGCCTTCGTCGCGCTGGGCTCTCCTCCTACGGAGGATCCTCCTCAAGAGGCAACGAGTATCTCGCCAGGAAGAGGCAATCGCGGATGGCTCACCTCACTAAACAAGAACGCATAAACGCCGTGAAAGTCCTCGACTTCGGCTCTATGACAGTCGACATGAGAGGCAACGTGGTTCCCAGGACGCCACAGGCCGCAGTGACGGCGGCCACCATGTACCTCCTCAATAACCAGCCACCGGCTGGAGATCCCCGGACGGCCATGCACCAATCTACGATCACGGGCCTTGGGCTAATCGAGGCTGCCCTCGACAAAGAACCAGTACCAGACCCAAAAAAGGGCAAAGCGTTAGCAAAACGCTACTCCTCATCCTCATCAAGCGACGACACTCACGACCTGTCTCGATGCCGTCGTTCACGACGACACGATCACGCCTATGATGCATGCGACGAGCTCACGCAGCGCAATATCGACAAGTCAAGGGCACGACGTGCTCGGTCGACTGATTCGGAAGAAGAAGATGGTGAGCTCTGCGGCGCCAGATGCTTCAGCAGATCCATCAGGCAAAAGCGAATGCCTAAAGGGTTCAAACTCCCATCGGAGAACCCGAAATTCGACGGTCTGCAGGACCCCAAGATCTGGCTGGAGGATCACATCTCCTTAGTCAGGCTGCACGGAGGCAGTCGAAGTACTGCCATGCAATGCTTGCAGCTACAGCTGCAGGGCACCCCCCAAGCATGGCTCAATAACCTCCCACGCGGATCCATTCGCAGCTGGGATGAGCTGTTCTACAGCTTTGTACGCAACTTTAAGGGCATGTACAAACGCCCCGCTTCAATCGAAGAACTGAGATGCTGCCAGCAAAAATCTGGCGAATCGCTGCGCTCTTACATCCAAAGATGGTCCATCATCAAGAACTCCGTGGAGAACATCTCGGAAGACCGCGCGATTGATGCATTCAACGGTGGTGTCCGCCGCATGGAACTCAGGGAGGAGCTAGGCCGCTCAAAGCCCAAGACCATCGACCACCTGATGGAGATCGTGAATCGGTGGGCTGATGGAGAAGATTCGCTGAAGAACCGCGTTCACTCTGACGAGGAAGCAGAACTCAGACGCGACCGCCGGGGAAAACATCATATGCGCGTCTACGACGATCACGATGACGTCAACATGGTCGCAGCCGGCTACGCCGATAGACGCGACGATAACTGCAATAGCGGATACCGCAGCGGCAGATAGCGCGACTCCGGGAAAACCACACAAGTGTGGCAACACCGCACTCGCAATGAGGCACCCGCGACTTCCATCGAGGACAAACTGTCCGGGCCATGCACGGTACACTTCTACATTGACAAGCATGATGGCAAGAGGAAATCCAGTCACCTCCTCAAAGACTGCCGCAAGTTCCTCAAGCTACATGAGGGGTTGGTTCGGATGAACCACAATGCAGTCGAAAGAGGCTACGGAACCGCTCCAGGCGCAGTGGCACATGGCGCACCACCACCACCTAGGCCACCCCCGAACGGAGCTGCACCGGACCAGCATCACAGAGGCGAACTATACCCACGGGCCATGGGCACCATGATGATCCAAAAGGGACACCCCTCCAACAGGGTGCAGAAGGCCATCACTCGCCAAGTCAACTTGGCCATGCACTCGCCACCATCCACCACTGAGTACCTCAGTGGCAGTGAGTCGTGCATTACCTTCGACAAACGCGACCACCCGCCTCAAGTACCTCGCCCAGGTCATTGCCCTCTCGTACTCGAGGCGCAAATTGGAGGCTTCGACATGAGTCGCGTCTTCATGGATGGCGGAAGCGGTATCAACCTCATATTCGCGAGTACCTTGCAAGCAATGAGGATCCCTCTAACCTGTTTAGAGCCATCGGACACAATGTTCCACGGCATCGTCCCAGGAAAGGGCGTATACCCCCTGGGCAAAATCAACCTCGACGTCACATTCGGCACGCCGAAGAACTTCTGGCGCGAGCGCATCGACTTTGAAGTTGTCGACTGGCCCTCACAATACCACTGCATCCTCGGGCGCGTCGCATTCGCTAGGTTCATGGCAGTACCCCACTACGCCTATCTGCAGATGAAAATGCCAGGTCCCAACGGCGTCATCACGATCAACGGGAGTTTCGAGCGATCTGATAGTTGCGACAGGGAATTCAATAGAATCTCCCAGTCCTTCGGCATGCAGGAGGAACTCGCGCGACTGAAGGGAACTACAGACAACAGTCTGCCCCCCCCTGAGTAGGCCAAGCTCAACCTGACCTCTCCTTCGAGTCATCTGTGCACACAAAGAAGGTACAGGTCCATCCATCAGATCCCGCTAAAACGGCCCTCATCGCCAACAACTTGAGTCCCGCATAGGAACTCGCGCTCGTCGAATTCCTCCGTGAGCACTGGGAAATTTTCGCCTGGTGTCCTGCGGACATGCCAGGAGTTCCCAGGGAATTCGCCGAGCACGCACTCAACGTCAACCCCGACACAAGGCCAGTCAAGCAAACAATTCAGGGGACTATCTGAGCCACGCGCACAGGCAATCGGAATGGAGATCAATAGACTCCTCGAGGCCAAATTCATACGCGAGATCAAGGAAAGCACTTGGCTCGCCAATACAGTGCTGGTGCCAAAAAAGGACACGGATATCCTGCGGATGTGCGTGGACTTCACTTCTCTAAACTAGCACTGCCCGAAAGATCACTTCCCGCTACCACGGATCGATCAAATCATTGACTCCACTGCTGGATGCGAGCGCCTCTGCTTCCTCGACGCCTACTCAGGCTATAACCAAATTCGAATGAAGGAGGAAGACCAGGAGAAGACCGCGTTTACAACGCCCTTCGGCGTGTTCTGCTACAACACAATGCCCTTCGGGCTAAAAAACGCAGGAGCCACGTACCAGCGGTGCATGCAGGCCTGCCTCAAGGAGCAACTTGGTCGCAACATCCAAGTCTATGTCGACGACATAGTAATCAAGACCAAGGAAGAAGCCTCTCTAATCGACGACTTGCGCGAAACCTTCACCAATCTCGATCGCTACTGGATAAAGCTCAATCCGGACAAATGCGCCTTCGTCGTACCCTCTGGACAACTGCTCGGGTATCTCATCTCCGCGAGAGGAATTGAGGCAAACCCGAAAAAGATAAAGGCCATACTAGCCATGGAGAAGCCAAAGAACATAAGGGCCGTTCAGTAACTAGCTGGGCGAATCGCGGCCCTCAGTCGATTTATCAATCGAATGGGAGAAAAGGCGCTGTCGTTCTATCAGCTCCTCCGCAAAACCGACAAATTCGAGTGGACCAATGAAGCACAAGAAGCATTCGAAGACCTCAAGCGCCTGCTATCCACCTCGCCAGTATTGGTAACACCACGAGAAAGGGAACCACTGATGCTGTACATCGCCGCCACCAACCAAGTGGTTAGCATAGTTCTCGTCATCGAACGGGCCGAGGAAAACAAGGTCCATGGCGTACAACGCCCGGTATACTACCTCAGCGAGGTCCTCACGCCAACAAAACAGCGGTACCCGCACTACCAGAAGCTGGCGTACGGCGTCTTTATGACCGCCCGGCGATTGCGCCATTACTTCCAGGAACACCCAATCGTGGTAGTCAACGACGCCCCATTGTGACATATCCTCAATAACCCTGACGCTGCAGGGCGAGTCGCGCTTTGGGGAATCGAGCTGTCTCCACGAGACATCACATACGAAAAGCGCGGCGCAATCAAGTCGCAAGTTCTCCCAGACTTCCTCGTACATTGGATGGAAAACCAACTCCTGGACAAGCCAGATATGTCCTACCTCTGGACAATGCACTTCGATGGGTCCAAGAGGAAAGATGGAGCAGGAGCAGGTGTCATACTGACATCGCCTCAAGGGGACAAGCTGAAGTACGTCCTGCGAATGCAGTTCACAGCCTTAAACAACGAGGCTGAATACGAGGCCCTGTTACACGGGATGAGGATGGCAAAATCCTGTGGCGCAAAGAGGCTAATCATATATGGCGACTCCAAGCTGGTAGTCAACCAAACAATGCACGAGTGCGACGCACTAAACGACAACATGATCGCATACAGCAACCTCTACAACACACTTGAAGGAGACTTCGACGGTTGCGAGTTGCGACACATAGGTCGCGAAAGCAATGAGGAGGCGGACGCACTCGCCAACATAGGTTCCACCTGCGCACCCATACCACCTGGGGTATTTCTCGAGCGCATATGCGAACGCGCCGCAGAGAAGAAAACAAGCGCAGCAACGGACTCGGGGGCTATGCCACCCAATGAGCCAACGACAATCGATGACTTGGAGCTCGACACAGGACTTGAGGGACCAATGAGCGTCATGATGATCGAACAATCCTGGACGTAGCCGTACATTACGTACCTCCTGTAACTACCTCGGTGAATTACGCTCCTAGTTACAAGCCTGGATGAGCAGAAATGGTTGAAATAGTACGGTGGGGCCCAAATGCCACTCACAGGTAGACCTTTCGGCCGTCCCAACCATTTCCAAACATCGGAACAAGAACGGGCGGCGTAATCGGCAGGCGAAGGGATCAACTACATACACAAATGGGTATGTATGCAAGCCACCATACAATAGTACATCAGAGCCATTCCATCTAAAAAGAAAGGAAATATAGCAACGCCATTCGGCAAGATCCAAATATCCTAGATAGATATAATAGTTTAGGATATCTCCTCATACATCAAACATCAGAGTATCAAGCGGAAGCGGAAGACAAAATCCGAGTACGGATAAGAAGCAAATCGGCATAAGATGCCCCATAAATAAGCACATCCCGCCCACAGATCTCACGGATCCCCGTTCCCGGAATCTCTACACCGAATGATCGTTGCCCACATCGTCCGTCTCCTCCACCCAGTATCCATCTTGTGAGGGTACCTGTTCATCTGAATCAAATAATTTATCGTGTGAGACCCTAGGGGTACTCAGCAAGTCTTTATGCCTCTAAAGGGGACACAACCTGGGGTGACGCAATTGCAGCAAAAGATAAACCCTAACAATTCTATAGATACTCGCTAACCATCCGCCTAACCAGAGATAGACGGATGTCCGTGAATTAATAACAACAGCTATAATGGTAATGTCCACAGATCCATCCTCCTCTTCGCTTACCAACGAGGAAGCGGACGAACAACCTCCCCCATCCGTTGGCAGTTTTATTATCCATTCCATGAGTGTTGCACTATTTACTAGTCAGGTACTTAGTCAAATTAAAAGCGGTACTTTAGTTATTCTTGTCTATGATCGAGAAACTGTGCTCCAAGTCGTCCATAACCGCGGACACGGCTTTCAGAAAGTTTTACCCTGCAGGGGTGCACAAATAGCAACACACACTCGATCAACCTCGGAAAAACCAAATCAAAACCCAACGAGGCAGTCACGACAAAGCGATCACAGGATTCAGAAATATTTCAGGGGGCCACCCCATTAAGCTACCCGCGACGAAGTTGGCCGACTTTGAGACGGACTCAAGGTTTGTGTCAATGGCTGTAAACGACTGGGAACCCGAAAATGTGACTGGGCTTGTCGATACCGCGAAAACACTCCGCTTACCTAAACAGTACAGTGTGCAGTACCTCGCACAATCTTAAATAAAGCAGTAAAGCATGGCATAAGTACAGGATAGTAAATAAAGCCTCAAACTAGTTTGTGGCCCCAAGAAATAAGAATGAATCAAGATCTGGCTCAGGGGGGTTCATAAGCCTCCCGGATGTGGATAGCGCGAATATTCAAGGAACAGGAATCAAGTACTCGGGGTCCTACAGGACACAAGTGAGCCTGAAAAACCAAATAGCAAATATGGCTCACCGATGCCACTTTCATTAGTTATCCCATTACTACTCAGGTTAAGTTGTTTAGGTACCTCATTATCCAACCGACACTCACATACCCTACACATGCTGTTCTACGACTCGCATGGCTCAAACAACTCCTGTAGTAATGGCTCATGGGATGGAGGAACAAGCTTCGGTGGGGTTTAAAAAAAAATAAAGGCTATGCAATACTTGGGATTCAGGTTAATGCAATCGCGACACAATGATGCAAGAATAAGATAGAGGCAATAGGTACTATATGTATGCAAGCATGTGGTAGTGCTTGCCTGGCAGCTCAGTTGAAGCGAGAGAAGAATCTGGGTAATGCTCCTGGGTTTCTTGATATATCCCCTGCTCAGCGTCTATTCGAAGAAGAACCAAACAAACAAGGGCCAACATAAATAAAGTGCACAAGCATATAAATAAAATGCGACAAGCAAACAATCATGCCATGATGAATGATGCACAATTTGCATGGCAATAAAGTAGCATGGCATGGGTGAGGTGTGGAATACAAGATTAAATCATTTTAATGAGTTTTGGCCCCATTTTAACCTCATATTAGTTCCTGTACACATTATATTTATATGATGCATGCTTCAAACCAAAACATGGAATGCATAAACAGAAAGGTCTCGTCGAGTAATCATTTTAGACATATCATTTGTTAAATTTGGAGTTATAAAACAAAAGTTATTAATTAATTAAGGAAAAAGGGCATTTTAATGTAATTTTAATTAACTTGGAAAAATAAAGTGTCCAAAATATATTTTGAAGGGCATATTTGAATTCCTCATATTTTTCTGATTTGAAAACATATATTATTTGTATTATTTGGATTTAAGAATTAAAAGTTATTATAAAACAGATTTAAATTTGAATTTGATTTAATTTGAAAAAGATTTGAATTTAAACAGAATACAGGAAATACTTTTGTTACTCAGACTAATCTAGCCAAAGACACAGACAGGTGGGTCCAACGCTGACTCAGCAAAACAGTGGCAGAAAAGGGTTTTCCTCACTGCGGTTGCTGCCAGCCACAGAGACCGACAGGTGGGACCAGCGGCCACAGGGTCCACGTGACAGCGGTGAGAAGGGCAGGCACTGACAGGTGGGGCTGGGCTGGAGCGTGGGTTAAGGTTTGCAAGAGGCTAGGGGGTGTTCTGTAAAAGTGCTAGCGCGGCTGACTAGTGGGCCAGGCGGACCGCGGGTTTAGCCACAAAAAGGTGCAGGGGGTTAAGTGGAAAACGACCATGGCCCGTACTGTTCCTCTTCTCGCTGAGCCACGGACGGATCGGTGAGCGACAGCGCGGGGTGGGGGATCGATCCTGGGACCTAGGGCTCGCGCGCGGAGGCGGAGCCACTGCGGTGGCCTGGGCTTGGTGATAGCAAGGGGGTTGGGGCCTAGATGGGGTCTTGCGCGGCGCGAGAGCGAGCAGGCGCGCGCGCTCGTCGGTGCACCGAGGGTGTATGAAGGAACGTCCGGCGGATCTAGGGCGGTACGGCGAGGCGGGGCATGTCCAGGGGGTTAAGTGGCTCACCGTGGGGCTGTCGACGTGGTCGGTTCGGCTCGAGGCGCAGGGGATTAGCGTCGATGCAGACGGACCGAAGCTAGGGTTTGGACGTCGGGCTCGCGCTGGTACCGGCGCTCTAGTGCTCCTACTGCTCGGCTCCATGTACAGGGTGACGTAGGGGAGCTCCACGGCCTTCCTCGACACCAGCGATCGTCACGCCACCGGCTGGAAGAGGGGGATCGGAGGAGACCGACGGTGGCCGGCGAGAGAGAGAGGTCGGTGGTGGAGAGGGAGGGGAGGAGCGGAAGGCGCTCTGGGCGGATTTGGGGGATGTAGAGGGGAGCCGGGGATGGTGGTAGGTAGCAGAGAGAGGGGGAGGTGCCGTGGAGAAGTGGTGGAGGGAAAAGGTGGCCTCGGCCTTTTCTGCCTCTCCTCGAGCACGTGCTCGGTCGGGCCGGGGCAGGGCAGGCAGGGGGTGGCTTCCAGGTGGGACCAGAGGGCGAGGCCAAGGAGGCAGGGGCAGGCTCGGCTAGGGGGCCACAAGGCAGGGAGAGAAGAGAGGGAGAGAGGGTAGGCTCGGGTTAGGGTTTTGGGGAAGCCTCGGGTGAGCTAGGCTCGGTTAGGGTTTGGTATGAGGGTAGCTAGGGCAGGGGTGAGGTGGCCAGGGAGAGAGGGTGGCCGGTGGGGCCAAGCTAGGTGAGAGAGAGAGAGGCCGAGAGAGAGGGAGGTAGGTTTAGGGTTTTTCTTAGAGAGGGGGTATGGTTTAGGGAGGGGGTAGAGAGGAGTGGTATGGTTTAGGGTTTAAAGAGGTGATTAGGTGGAGTGTCCTCTTTTGACAAAGTCGAGCAAGCACATGCCAAGCTTCATCAAGAACAAGACAAGAAGGGAGGGATGAGGTGATGTGGTTTAAGCATGATCAAATAAGATCAAGCTAAAAGGAGGAAGAGAGAGATGAGGGGAAAAGATTCACTCAAAAACAAATAAAACCAGAAGAGGACCAAAGAGGGTGATGGTTGCATGGCCCATGCAAATGCATTAAATGCTAGGTTTCCTCTTGTGAGAACAAAAATGAATATCCATAGCATTTATACTTATGCATTCCAAAATGTGGAGTAAGGCCAAGCCAAGAATTTAAAAGAAGGTCCCAAGTGGAATAGATGGAGATGATCATATTTGATTATATTTGGGGCTTGCTAGTGTGTATATTCCATTAGATGTTTAGTAGTTCCAAAAATACTCCAACATGAGCATAAATCCATAATAATCCATATGGAAGCTAGGAAAAGGGTTCCACCCACAAGGCAAGCAAAGGTGGCCATGTGGTTCTCATATATCAATAATGTGAAAACAACATGATGCCAAGATGAGAGCATGTGGAAAAGAATTGGATCCATCCCAACCCACATGAGCTAGAGGTAAAACCAAATAAAGTGCAAAGCTCACATTTAGTTGGATGGTGGAATTATAAGGTGGTGAAAGAAAGGTGGTGGAGTTAAATAAAAGATATGCCCCCAACTCAACTTGGGCATTTAAACAATATATCAACAACCAAATACAATATCAAGAGGCAAATACAATTAATAATGCATATGGGAGAAGAACCAAAACAAAAAGGGTTTTATATGATGCTCAAATGCAAGGTGGCATGATGACATGAGCATGATATAATTATGATGCAACAATTATATATAGGAAGTAGCATATATATAGACTAGGCTAGTAGCATTGCAATTGTTAGACAATTGGGATGCTACACCTCCTCAGCAAGCGCCTACCGGACGACCCGACAGATGCACGACACATCACGCGATGCTCCAAGGCATTCGCCGTTATCAATGACGAACTATATAAACGCAACATCACAGGCGTGTTACAGCGATGCGTCTCCCTAGCCGATGGAAGAGTAGTCCTCCTCGACATCCATGAAGGGACCTGCGGGCACCACGCCGGCAGCCGCGCCCTCGTCACCAAAGCTCTACGAGCTGGATTTTACTGGCCCATGGCCATGCGCGACGCCAAGGATATAGTCCAAAAGTGCAACGCCTGTCAGCGATTCGCGGACAAGCCACACGCACCAGGCGCAGAGCTACGGCCTATTCCATTGGCCTGGCCCTTCGCACAGTGGGGACTCGACATGGTCGGCAAACTTCCAAGGTCCTCGCAAGGAGGCTACGTCTACCTCTTAGTCGCAGTCGACAAGTTCACCAAGTGGATCGAGGCCATGCCAGTGACCAAGCAATCAGGGCACAGCGCAGTCAAGTTCTTCGAGTCCATCGTCTACCGCTTCGGCGTGCCACACAGCATCATCACCAACAACGGAACAAACTTTACATCCAAGGAGTTCCAAGATTTCTACGAGAACCTGGGGATCAACATCAGCTATGCCTCAGTCGCACACCCGCAGACCAACGGTCAGGTGGAAAAGGCAAACGGGCTCGTCTGCAGCGGCATCAAGAAGCGACTCCTCCGGCCACTCGAACAAGCCGCGGGCTGCTGGCCAAACGAACTGCAATCCGTACTCTGGAGCCTGCGTACAACTCCAAACAGCGCCACCGGCTACACACCATTCTTTATGGTACATGGAGCAGAGGCAGTATTACCCGCCGAGGTACGGTACAGAGCGCCACGTGTAGTCGCCTATAGCGAGAGGAGTCATCTCTCGCACTTGAAGACTCCGTCGACCTCCTTGACGAAGCAAGAGAAATCACCGCAGAAAGATCTATGATCTACCAGCAGAACCTGCGCAACTACCATAGCAGAAGGCTTCGCCCAAGATCCTTCGTCGAAGGTGACCTGGTCCTGCGACTGAAGCAGCAGGGGCATCTCAAGCTCGAGTCCCCCTGTGAAGGACCGTACGTGATTACAGAAGTAATCCCAGGTGGCGCCTATCACCTTCAAGATTTAGGGACAGGAGTCGCATACTCCAACCCTTGGAACGTCGCAATACTGCGACGCTTCTACCCTTAGTCGTTTCTTCTTTACTTTTGCATCGCAAATAAGGCTATTCAGCCAAGGCTACTTAGCCGCACATTGTACTACGTACTGTTCTCCGAATAAATGAAAGCTAAGTGCCCCAAAACTCTGTTCTCTCTTTTCTTTTGTCAACTCTCATTCTCGGGGGCTGCGCCACCCTATATACATATGTTCTTCGAACAATAACGCGACATCCTGAGTAGCTGGCACATCAATCGAACCCCTAAACACAAACACAACCCAGCTGCCACGCAGCTGACAGGTTGACAGGGGAAAGACACAAAGATGACCAGGCTAACAAAAAGGACTCGCACAAGTGCAACGCACCGTACGCTTATACAGCTATTTGTATACATTCAACAATAAATTATTTACAAATATATATGAGCTTTACAACACCAGTACACTTATATGCAGGATACATATTTGGCTACCCTTGCAACAGAAGAACATTAGTCTGTTCCTCGAAGAAGTCGACGATTTCCTCGGCTGGACGATCCACCGCTTGATAGTGCGGCACCATGTTCCAGGAAGATCCTGCTGGTGGCACCGGTGGCCCAGATGCATTGGCGGCGACATCCACGTCAGGCTTGTGCAAACGCACCACGGAGAGCCCAGCTGCTGCCTCACGCACTCGCGAACCGTGGCATATCTTGAAATTTCGTCAACAGGGCCAGCAGGCTTGATGGAGTATCATCCAGCGGGAACATCGCCCGGTAGATGTTCTTCAAACATGACTGCGACTTCTTCAGAAAGAGCAGCACTCACGAGGCGCGATCCTGCAGGGTCGCTAACACAGTCGCACGATTATGATCTACCCAGAAGTATCCACTCTCCTGAAGTTGCTCTTGGGTGAGATCATGAAGGCGGATGGCAATCCTATCCCTCTCCTCCTGCGGACGGCGTGCGCTAATAACTACACGAAGGAGCATCAACAACATGAGTACAATGTACCATTGCGATTAACTACAAAGGAAAAGACGAGGACGAGCAAACTAACACTTAAACTGATCGCCCAGTTGTGTCGCCTCGCCAAGCAGATATTGCTCGCGAGCGGCAGCTTTTTCAGCCTTCGACCTCCACACGTCCGCGCTACCGCGGATCACGGGCAACTCACGCTCCAGTTGCTTAACGCGATCACAAAGTCGCGAAAGCAAGGAAAGCTCCTCTACCCTGGAGCAGGACGGTGCCACTGTATCTTCAAGAGATGGCGAGTCCGGGTTCCCCCCACAAGACCACTTGATGTACCCTACCAAAAATCAAGCCAGAAGCAAAAATAAGGCGACCAACTCAACAGTCAAAAGTAACATGTGCATTCAGGACCAATAAAAGTATCTACAAACACATTCGCCAACAGGCATGTTCTCCAATCAAAAGAGCAAGTTCATCAGCTATTAGAATGACCTAATTACAGAGCAGCTGGCTTCTTCGACTTCGATGACCTTGGGGGCTTCATCAAGTCTGTGGCAGTATCAGACGCCACTGACTTTCTGCCGGCCCCTGAGGCCGAAGTTTTCGCTGCCTTCTTCGCGCGATTGAGCTCCTCCGAATACTTGGCAACAATGTTTATCAAGGAATGGCCATATTTGGCACAGGCAGTCGCAAAAGGAGCGAATACTACCTGCTGACCATCCGCGCCAACAGGCATCGTCTTCGACACCGCAGAGGGATCCACTTCGACTCCGTGGGCTTGCACCATGGCAAGCGACATGGTCGCGCCAGTTGTGCAGAGGGAGTTCTTGTACGTGGCAGGCACACCCCCAGCGAGTGACTCCACCAGCTCCTCCACATTGTCGACCAGCTCTGCCTTCGGCATCAGCTCCTCCCGGAGGCGACTCAGGGTGGCCTTGGCTTTGGACAATGTATTTTGGACAGCGGCGCTACGGTCTTCGACCGCAGATACCGCGCCTGCCAGAGCGTCATCGCGACCAAGGACTCTTGGATCAAAACTCAAGCCACCGGCATCTAAACCAAAATACACACACGGGTCAAACTTCTAATGCCACCAACGCTATAGAGGAAGAGAAGAACATCAATAAAAAATCCACCAAGTAAAGGTACCTGAGAGGGCCTTGGCGACTGAGAACAGTTGCTCTTCGAACAACTTCTCCCTGGACGCAAAGGAGGCACGCAGATCCTCTTCGCGCTTCTGGGCTTCATCACGAGCCGCGATTGCCTCGTTGCGCCCCTTCACAGCTGCGGCCAGCGTGTTCTCCAACGTGGCGACATCACGCAATAAAGCATTATGCTCAGCTATAGGGCAGTCAAAAATTTGGCTGTCAGTCGATTATACCAAAATACAGAGAAGACGACAAGATTAAGTATAGAACACTCACTCTCAACCACGCGGTGGTGCTTCTCCAGCATCGCATGCTGGCGACCTATCGCCATCACTTCTCCGCCACCTGTGCGGCTTCCTTTACAAGGAGCTGTCGCACAAAACAAGGAGTCAGCACAAGGCAACAAAGGGCGTTGACTGCCAAATTATAGAGAGAAAGATATACTTACATGGTCCTCCAGCGACTCCGAAGAAGATTGATGAACCATCATCTGAGCTACTACTCGATGCTCCCCTACGTGAGGAGAGCTCGAAGAATTGTGCCCGGAGTGGGCCGCCGCCGGAGGAGAAGGAGCACGCTGGACCTCTATCTTGGCCTTTGAGGTCGCGACTCCTGATTCCTTCAAAAATTCAACGTCACCAGAAGATGACGATGCCTCTTGACTGCAAGACAAAATCCGCACTCAGAAAAGGAAAACTCCAGGGAAAAGCCAACAAGAAGAAAACAAGTGACGAGCGAATGCACTAGCAAGCTTACTAGTTAAATCTATCAAGATCAAATGTGGCCTCCGTTGACTCCGACGAAGACTCCTTGGGCAATCGCATCTTCTTGCGAGAAGACGGTGCCACAGCCCTCACAGGAATGGCGGGAATTGGCGACTCCGCACCAACAGCCGCGCCTCCTGGAGTAGAAGGAGTCGACGCGTCGGAATCCTCGCTACGCGAATGCTTGCGAGTATCCGGACTCTCGGACTCGGGGGCTTCCTCTTCCACATCGGAAGGGATAGTCGACTCAGACTGGTCCTCTTCCAAAGCTTCACGAGGAATGATCCCCTCAGGGAGGGGAGGCATGCAAGGCGACACCGCCCACTCCTGCATACAAAAAGTAAAACAGATAAGCAACAGAAGACGCAATCGAGAAAATACACTACTACGTAGCACAACCATACCTCAGGAGGAGGATTTGAAGCATTGAAAGGAGGAACAACTAGCTAGTTCGAAAGCACATCCTTGAGGGTATACTTCGTGACCAGTCGCACCCTCTTATCTACCTCACTCGCGGACATGCCATCGGCAGACATGCGAGTGGGATCATCAGCGCCACCCCATTGGAACATGGGATGGACCCTGGCTTGGAGAGGCTAGACGCGATGACGCAGCCAAGTCCTGACAAGGGCGCAGCCTCCCTCTTCTGCGCCTATGCGACTCTTGAGGTCGCAGACGTGCTGATATAACACGTCTGTCTCTGCGAGTTCGGAAGGCATGATCACGTTCTTCCAAGAACGCATCTTCTTGCAGGGAGTCGCGGGATCGAAAGGCGCGAGACCAAAGTGCTCGTCCTTGGCCTTCTGGTCGCGCACATAAAACCATCTGTCCCTCCATCCCTGGACGGACTTGGTGAGCTTGATATCGAAGTAGGTGGCGGATGGGTCAACATGGATTCCGCAACCACCTACGTCATAAACTAAAGAGCAAGATGCGGACTGACGCTTCAATTTAAAGATGCGTTTGAAAAGACCAAAGTGCGGCTCGATTCCGAGCCAGCACTCGCAGAGAGTGATGAAACAAGTGATGTGGAGGACATAATTTGGGGACAGCTGATGGAGCTGGAGCCCATAGAAACACAGAAGACCCCGAAGAAAAGGGTGAAGAGGCAAGGAAAGACCGCGAATGATGAATGCAAGAAACATCACTCGATAACCAGCGGGAGGCACAGGAACAGTCTCACCGTTGGGGACGCGCGAATCGGCGACTGATGCAGAAATCACTCCGTCTTGGCGAAGATGACGGAGATCCGACGCCTTGATGATGGAGGGGCGCCACGCGCCATTAGTCACGCGGGTGCCCGTGACCTTCTTCTTCCCGGCGGCGGTGGCGCTGGTGGCCGTAGCAGTGGAGCCACCCTTCTTCTTCACTGCAGCGAGGGTGGCTGCGGAATCGGCGGCAGCGCCTCCCTTCTTCTTACCCATTGCGCGGCGGCGATGAGAGCGAAGAAAATAGCTGGGGAACGAACGGAGCTGGTCCAGCGTCGTGGAGAAGATGGGCGCAGAGAAAAGCAGGAAAGCAAAGGGCAATGGCGATGGCAGCAAGGAAGAAAGAATACAAATGGGAAAATTACCGCCGTGGCATCGTTACTTAACCCCTAGAAGATGCAATCCAACGGCTGACAAAATCCCTATTGGACGTGTGGCACGCATCGCGTAGGACACGTGGAGAAGAGGAAGCACGAACCGTCCCCCCACTTCTACCATTACGCGTGGAAATCGAGGAGGCACAGTTAAAAATAAGATTATGCACGCCCAGTCAAATCAAAGTCAGAAAGTGGGACCCACAGCTCGTCACGTCCCGTCAAAATTGCTCATGCGGGCAACTAAGGTCATACAAGCGTCAGCACTGACGTCATCAAGGCTATGCAGTAGAGAACTTCGACTATTTTAGTCCTTGCTGGAGTCTTCGACTCCACCATGGGCTACTCCCATAGGGAGCACTGGCCGTGCCCCCTACAACTTTTCTTTTTCTTGTTGCAGGAACATGGACAATCACAAAAAGCAAACCCAACCACTCGAAGCACAATTCGATTATGAACATGGGTTACTCCCATAGGGAGCGCCGGAAACAAGCAGGCAAAAGACGACAGCAGTCGCGAAAATATTTTAAACTGCCTGAGTCATCGACTGAAACAAGCAGGCAAAAGACGACAGCAGTCACGAAAGTGTTTTAGTATCTGCCTGGGTCATCAACTGAACAAGAAGGCAAAAGACGACAACAGTCGCAAAAGTTTTTAGTCCCTGCCTGAGTCTTCGACTCAACCAGGCACTCGGGGGCTACTCCCATAGGGAGCGCTGGTCGCGCACCCTATGATTATTTGAACAAAAAACTGTGTGTTGATAACATCCACACTCGAAACTCATGGCGACACCGCCTCATAATTTTTCCCCTACAAAGAGACTGTGTCTCCTGGGTTACCCGAATCATCTCCGCGACGATAAAATTCGGATGTCGCGCCTACGGCGTGAAGGTAAGACCTGAATAAGGCCTGGCAACGCATTTAACTGCACACTACCAGAAACATATCCGTGCCCACAGGCACGATGAACATGCCTTGACGGACGCGTCAAGTGCTCACACCCATATAACTGGAATTCGACTCCTCTAAGACCTCCGCGGCCTGAGTCGAATTACACCAGCACTTTTCCGGATTCGAGTCCGGGGACTCGAATTCGAGTAGATTGCGTTGTTTCACCCTAAGGTGGTTAACTGATACCGATACTTCGGTTATATCAGGCACGTATATCAACAATCCCTATGTTACAAATAAAAGCAATCGAAATATACTCATTCAGGCACTCGAAGGCTTCAAAAGTCCCCAGTCGAATCTGCGATTCCACTGGACACTCGGGGGCTACTGACATGGGTATACCCTACAGGTACTCGAGCTTGGTATATATGGCCCAAATACGTACAGGCCCACGGTGTCGCCAAGGCCTGGATGGAGGGACTCGAGTAACCTATGGACTCTCAATTACTTGAAGGACAAGAAGAAGCTAAAGATAGAAAGTTTGAAGGGGAAAATCCTAACTTGTAACCGACTCAACCTGCTACTCGAGACCTAGCCTATCTATATAAAGGCTAGGAGGGGGCGGCAAGGAGGACACACGCAACCCTAGTTTCCACAACCCTCGCCAGATTTCGTTTGCGCACCATTGTAACTTTCGACTCCCTTGATAATTCCACGAGCAGACAAGCAGGAGTAGGGACCTCTATGAGGCCTGAACCTGGGTAAATCCTTTGTCCCTTGTGTGCTTGTTTGCTAGCCGATAGATGTCTCCAGCGCTCCCTCCTTCTCCAAAACCCAAGTCCATAACAATGGACATTGACGAGTTAAACCCTCGTCAAATAGACATGCACTCACACTGGGTGGATCCATCTGTGGTTCATGAAAAGAACACACATGCAATGACATAGGTGGATCCATGTGTGGTTTGTGAGATGAACACACATACAATGACACTGGGTGTGGTTCACGAAAAGAACACACATCCAATGGCACTAGGTGTGGTTCATGAAAAGAACACACATCCAATGACATTGTGGTTCATGAAAAGAACATACATGCAATGACACTGGTGGATCCATATGTGGTTTGGTCGAAACAACAGACAAGCAATGACTCTAGATGTGGTTCATGAGAACAATAGACATGCAATGACACTGGTGGATCCATGTGTGGTTCATGATAAGAACACACATGCAATGACACTGGTGGATCCTTATGTGGTTTCTAAAAAGAACTGGCATGCAATGACTCTAACTATGGTTCATCAGAATAACACACATGGAATGACACTGGGTGTGGTTCATGAGAAGAACACATATGCAATGACACTGGTGGATCCTTATGTGGTTTGTTTAGCAGAACACAAATGCAATGACTCTAGCTGTGGTTCATGAAAAGAACACACATGCAATGACACTGGTGGATCCATGTGTGGTTTGTGAAAAGAACACACATGCAATCACACTAGGTGGATGCATGTGTGGTTTGCTTAGAGGAACACACATGCAATGACACTGGGTGTGGTTCATGAAAAGAACAGATATGCAATAACAATGGTGGATCCTTATGTGGTTTGTTTAGAAGAACACACATGCAATGACTCTAGCTGTGGTTCATGAAAAGAACACACATGCAATGACACTTGTGGATCCATGTGTGGTTTGTTTAGAAGAACACACATACAATGACACTGGTGGATCCTTATGTGGTTTGTGAGAAGAACAGACATGCAATGACACTGGCTATGGTTCATGAAAATAACACACATGCAATGACACTGGTGGATCCATGTGTCGTTTGTGAAAAGAACAGACATGCAATCACACTAGGTGGATCCATGTGTGGTTTGTGGAAAGAACGGACATGCAATGACTCTAGATGTGGTTCATAAAAAGAACACACATGCAATGACACTGGTGGATCCATGTGTGGTTTGTGAAAAGAACATATATGCAATTACAATAGGTGCATCCATGTGTGGTTTGTTTAGAAGAACACACATGCAATAACTCTAGTTGTGGTTCATGAAAAGAACACACATCCAATGACACTGGTGGATCCTTATGTGGTTCATGAAAATAACAAACATGCAATGACACTGGAGGATCCTTCTGTGGGTTGTTTAGAAGAACACACATGCAGTGACTCTAGTTGTGGTTCATGAAAAGAACAGACATGCAATGACACTGGTGGATCCTTATGTGGTTTATTTAGAAGAACACACATGCAATGACTCTAGTTGTGGTTCATGAAAAGAACACACATGCAATGCCACTAGTGTATCGATGTGTGGTTCATGAGAAGAACACACATCCAATGACACTGGGTGTGGTTGATGAGAAGAACACACATCCAATGACGCTGGTGGATCCTTATGTGGTTTGTTTAGAAAAATACACATGCAAGGACTCTAGCTATGGTTCATGAAAAGAACACACATGCAATGACACTGGTGGATCCATGTGTGGTTTGTTTAGAAGAACACACATGCAATGACTGTAGCTGTGGTTCATGAAAAGAACACACATCCAATGACATAGGTGGATCCTTATGTGGTTCATGAAAATAACAGACATGCAATGACACTAGAGGATCCTTATGTGGTTTGTTTAGAAGAACACACATGCAATGACTCTAGCTGTGGTTCATGAAAAGAACAGACATGCAATGACACTGGTGGATCCTTCCATGGTTTGCTTAGAAGAATAAACATGCAATGACTCTAGCTATGGTTCATGAAAAGAACACACATACAATGCCACTTCTGTATCGATGTGTGGTTCATGAGAAGAACACACATCCAATGACACTGGGTGTGGTTCATAAGAACAACACACATCCAATGACACTGGTGGATCCTTATGTGGTTTGTTTAGAAGAATGCACATGCAAGGATTATAGCTGTTGTTCATGAAAAGGACACAAATGCAATGACACTGGTGGATCCATGTGTGGTTTGTGAAAAGAACAGACATGCAATCACACTAGGTGGATCCATGTGTGGTTTTTTTAGAGGAACAGACATGCAATGACACTGGGTGTGGTTCACGAAAAGAACATATATGCAATGACACTAGTGGATCCATATATCGTTTGTGGAAAGAACAGACATGCAATGACTCTAGCTGTGGTTCATGAAAAGAACACATATGCAATGACACTGGTGGATCCATGTGTGGTTCATGAGAAGACCACACACCCAATGATACTGGTGGATCCTTATGTGGTTTGTGAGAAGAACAGACATGCAATGACACTGGGTGTGGTTCATGAGAAGAACACACGTGCAATGACACTGGGTGTGATTCATGAGAAGAACACATATCCAATGACACTGGTGGATCCTTATGTGGTTTATGAAAAGAACAGACATGCAATAACACTGGGGGATCCTTATGTGGTTTGTTTAGAAGAACACACATGCAATGACTCTACCTATGGTTCATGAAAAGAAAACTCATGCAATGACACTGGTGGATCCTTATGTTGTTTGTTTAGAAGAACACACATGCAATGACTCTAGCTGTGGTTCATGAAAAGAACACACATGCAATGACACTGGTGTATCCATGTGTGGTTCACGAGAAGAACACACATTGAATAACATTGGGTGTGGTTCATGAGAAGAACACACATGCAATGACACTGGTGGATCCTTATGTGGTTTGTTTAGAAGAACAAACATGCAATGACTCTAGCTATGGTTCATGAAAAGAACACACACGCAATGACACTGGTGGATCCATGTGTGGTTTGTGAAAAGAACAGACATGCAATCAGACTAGGTGGATCCATGTGTGGTTTGTTTAGAGGAACATACATGCAATGACACTGGGCGTGGTTCATGAAAAGAAATGACATGCAATGACACTGGTGGATCCTTATGTGGTTTGTCTAGAAGTACACACATGCAATGACTCTAGTTGTGGTTCATGAAAAGAACACACATGCAATGCCACTGGTGTATCAATGTGTGGTTCATGAGAAGAACACACATCCAATGACACTGGGTGTGGTTGATGAGAAGAACACACATCCAATGACGCTGCTGGATCCTTATGTGGTTTGTTTAGAAAAATACACATGCAAGGACTCTAGCTATGGTTCAAGAAAAGAACACACATGCAATGACACTGGTGGATCCATGTGTGGTTTGTTTAGAAGAACACACATGCAATGACACTAGATGTGGTTCATGAAAAGAACACACATCCAATGACACTGGTGGATCCTTATGTGGTTCATGAAAATAACAGACATGCAATGACACTGGAGGATCCTTATGTGGTTTGTTTAGAAGAACACGCATGCAATGACTCTAGATGTGGTTCATGAAAAGAACAAACATGCAATGACACTGGTGGATCCTTTCGTGGTTTGCTTAGAAGAACACACATGCAATGACTCTAGCTGTGGTTCATGAAAAGAACACACATATAATGCCACTTCTGTATCGATGTGTGGTTCATGAGAAGAACACACATCCAATGACACTGGGTGTGGTTCATGAGAACAACACACATCCAATGACACTGGTGGATCCTTATGTGGTTTGTTTAGAAGAATACACGTGCAAGGACTCTAGCTGTGGTTCATGAAAAGAACACAAATGCAATGACACTGGTGGATCCATGTGTGGTTTGTGAAAAGAACAGACATGCAATCACACTAGGTGGATCCATGTGTGGTTTGTTTAGAGGAACAGACATGCAATGACACTAGGTGTGGTTCACGAAAAGAACATATATGCAATGACACTAGTGGATCCATATGTCGTTTGTGGAAAGAACAGACATGCATGACTCTAGCTGTGGTTCATGAAAAGAACACACATGCAATGACACTGGTGGATCCATGTGTGGTTCATGAGAAGACCACACACCCAATGATACTGGTGGATCCTTATGTGGTTTGTGAGAAGAACAGACATGCAATGACACTGGGTGTGGTTCATGAGAAGAACACACGTGCAATGACACTGGGTGTGATTCATGAGAAGAACACACATGCAATGACACTGGTGGATCCTTATGTGGTTTGCTTAGAAGAACAAACATGCAATGACTCTAGCTGTGGTTAATGAAAAGATCACACATGCAATGACACGGGTGGATCCATGTGTGGTTTGTGAAAAGAACAGACATGCAATCAGACTAGGTGGATCCATGTGTGGTTTGTTTAGAGGAACATACATGCAATGACACTGGGCGTGGTTCATGAAAAGAAATGACATGAAATGACATTGGTGGATCCTTATGTGGTTTGTGAAAAGAACAGACATGCAATCACACTAGGTGGATCCATGTGTGGTTTGTGGAAAGAACGGACATGCAATGACTCTAGATGTGGTTCATAAAAAGAACACACATGCAATGACACTGGTGGATCCATGTGTGGTTTGTGAAAAGAACATATATGCAATTACAATAGGTGCATCCATGTGTGGTTTGTTTAGAAGAACACACATGCAATAACTCTAGTTGTGGTTCATGAAAAGAACACACATCCAATGACACTGGTGGATCCTTATGTGGTTCATGAAAATAACAAACATGCAATGACACTGGAGGATCCTTCTGTGGGTTGTTTAGAAGAACACACATGCAGTGACTCTAGTTGTGGTTCATGAAAAGAACAGACATGCAATGACACTGGTGGATCCTTATGTGGTTTATTTAGAAGAACACACATGCAATGACTCTAGTTGTGGTTCATGAAAAGAACACACATGCAATGCCACTAGTGTATCGATGTGTGGTTCATGAGAAGAACACACATCCAATGACACTGGGTGTGGTTGATGAGAAGAACACACATCCAATGACGCTGGTGGATCCTTATGTGGTTTGTTTAGAAAAATACACATGCAAGGACTCTAGCTATGGTTCATGAAAAGAACACACATGCAATGACACTGGTGGATCCATGTGTGGTTTGTTTAGAAGAACACACATGCAATGACTGTAGCTGTGGTTCATGAAAAGAACACACATCCAATGACATAGGTGGATCCTTATGTGGTTCATGAAAATAACAGACATGCAATGACACTAGAGGATCCTTATGTGGTTTGTTTAGAAGAACACACATGCAATGACTCTAGCTGTGGTTCATGAAAAGAACAGACATGCAATGACACTGGTGGATCCTTCCATGGTTTGCTTAGAAGAATAAACATGCAATGACTCTAGCTGTGGTTCATGAAAAGAACACACATACAATGCCACTTCTGTATCGATGTGTGGTTCATGAGAAGAACACACATCCAATGACACTGGGTGTGGTTCATAAGAACAACACACATCCAATGACACTGGTGGATCCTTATGTGGTTTGTTTAGAAGAATGCACATGCAAGGATTATAGCTGTTGTTCATGAAAAGGACACAAATGCAATGACACTGGTGGATCCATGTGTGGTTTGTGAAAAGAACAGACATGCAATCACACTAGGTGGATCCATGTGTGGTTTTTTTAGAGGAACAGACATGCAATGACACTGGGTGTGGTTCACGAAAAGAACATATATGCAATGACACTAGTGGATCCATATATCGTTTGTGGAAAGAACAGACATGCAATGACTCTAGCTGTGGTTCATGAAAAGAACACATATGCAATGACACTGGTGGATCCATGTGTGGTTCATGAGAAGACCACACACCCAATGATACTGGTGGATCCTTATGTGGTTTGTGAGAAGAACAGACATGCAATGACACTGGGTGTGGTTCATGAGAAGAACACACGTGCAATGACACTGGGTGTGATTCATGAGAAGAACACATATCCAATGACACTGGTGGATCCTTATGTGGTTTATGAAAAGAACAGACATGCAATAACACTGGGGGATCCTTATGTGGTTTGTTTAGAAGAACACACATGCAATGACTCTACCTATGGTTCATGAAAAGAAAACTCATGCAATGACACTGGTGGATCCTTATGTTGTTTGTTTAGAAGAACACACATGCAATGACTCTAGCTGTGGTTCATGAAAAGAACACACATGCAATGACACTTGTGTATCCATGTGTGGTTCATGAGAAGAACACACATTGAATAACATTGGGTGTGGTTCATGAGAAGAACACACATGCAATGACACTGGTGGATCCTTATGTGGTTTGTTTAGAAGAACAAACATGCAATGACTCTAGCTATGGTTCATGAAAAGAACACACACGCAATGACACTGGTGGATCCATGTGTGGTTTGTTTAGAGGAACATACATGCAATGACACTGGGCGTGGTTCATGAAAAGAAATGACATGCAATGACACTGGTGGATCCTTATGTGGTTTGTCTAGAAGTACACACATGCAATGACTCTAGTTGTGGTTTATGAAAAGAACACACATGCAATGCCACTGGTGTATCAATGTGTGGTTCATGAGAAGAACACACATCCAATGACACTGGGTGTGGTTGATGAGAAGAACACACATCCAATGACGCTGCTGGATCCTTATGTGGTTTGTTTAGAAAAATACACATGCAAGGACTCTAGCTATGGTTCAAGAAAAGAACACACATGCAATGACACTGGTGGATCCATGTGTGGTTTGTTTAGAAGAACACACATGCAATGACACTAGATGTGGTTCATGAAAAGAACACACATCCAATGACACTGGTGGATCCTTATGTGGTTCATGAAAATAACAGACATGCAATGACACTGGAGGATCCTTATGTGGTTTGTTTAGAAGAACACGCATGCAATGACTCTAGATGTGGTTCATGAAAAGAACAAACATGCAATGACACTGGTGGATCCTTTCGTGATTTGCTTAGAAGAACACACATGCAATGACTCTAGCTGTGGTTCATGAAAAGAACACACATACAATGCCACTTCTGTATCGATGTGTGGTTCATGAGAAGAACACACATCCAATGACACTAGGTGTGGTTCATGAGAACAACACACATCCAATGACACTGGTGGATCCTTATGTGGTTTGTTTAGAAGAATACACGTGCAAGGACTCTAGCTGTGGTTCATGAAAAGAACACAAATGCAATGACACTGGTGGATCCATGTGTGGTTTGTGAAAAGAACAGACATGCAATCACACTAGGTGGATCCATGTGTGGTTTGTTTAGAGGAACAGACATGCAATGACACTGGGTGTGGTTCACGAAAAGAACATATATGCAATGACACTAGTGGATCCATTGTCGTTTGTGGAAAGAACAGACATGCATGACTCTAGCTGTGGTTCATGAAAAGAACACACATGCAATGACACTGGTGGATCCATGTGTGGTTCATGAGAAGACCACACACCCAATGATACTGGTGGATCCTTATGTGGTTTGTGAGAAGAACAGACATGCAATGACACTGGGTGTGGTTCATGAGAAGAACACACGTGCAATGACACTGGGTGTGATTCATGAGAAGAACACACATGCAATGACACTGGTGGATCCTTATGTGGTTTGTTTAGAAGAACAAACATGCAATGACTCTAGCTGTGGTTAATGAAAAGATCACACATGCAATGACACTGGTGGATCCATGTGTGGTTTGTGAAAAGAACAGACATGCAATCAGACTAGGTGGATCCATGTGTGGTTTGTTTAGAGGAACATACATGCAATGACACTGGGCGTGGTTCATGAAAAGAAATGACATGAAATGACATTGGTGGATCCTTATGTGGTTTGTTTAGAAGTACACACATGCAATGACTCTAGTTGTGGTTCATGAAAAGAACTCACATGCAATGACACTGGTGGATCCAAGTGTGGTTCATGAGAGGAACACACATCCAATGACAATGGTGGATCCTTATGTGGTTTGTGAGAAGAACAGACATGCAATGACATTGGCTGTGGTTGATGAGAAGAACACACATGCAATGACACTGGTGAATCCATGTGTGGTTTGTGAAAAGAACAGACATGCAATCACACTAGGTTGATCCATGTGTGGTTTGTGGAAAGAACAGACATGAGATGACTCTAGCTGTGGTTCATGGAAAGAACACACATGCAATGACACTGGTGGATCCATGTGTGGTTTGTGAAAAGAATAGACATGCAATCACACTAGGTGGATCCATGTGTGGTTTGTTTAGAAGAACACACATGCATTGACTCTAGTTGTGGTTCATGAAAAGAACACACATGCAATGAGACTGGTGGATCCATGTGTGGTTCATGAAAAGAACAGACATGTAGTGACACTGGTGGATCCATGTGTGGTTTGTGAAGAAGAACACACATCCAATGACTCTAGCTGTGGTTCATGAAAAGAACACACATGCAATGACACCGGTGTATCCATGTGTGGTTCATGAGAATAACACACATGCAATGACACTAGGTGTGTTTCATGAGAATAACACACATGCAATGACACTGTTGGATCCTTATGTGGTTTATGAGAAGAACTGACATGCAATGACTCTAGCTGTGCTTCATGAAAAGAACAGACATGCAATGACTCTGGTGGATCCATATGTGGTTTGTGAGAAAAATTGACATGCAATGACTCTAGTTGTGGTTCATGAAAAGAGCAGACATGCAATGACACTTGTGGATCCATATGTGGTTTGTGGAAGGAACAAACATGCAATGACTCTAGCTGTGGTTCATGAAAAGAACAGACATGCAATGACACTGGTGGATCCATGTGTGGTTCATGAGAAGGATACACATCCAATGACACTGGTGGATCCTTATGTGGTTCATGAAAAGAACAGACATGCAATGACACTAGGGATCCTTATGTGGTTTGTTTAGAAGAACAAACATGCAATGACTCTAGCTATGGTTCATGAAAAGAACACACATGCAATGACACTGGTGGATCCTTATGTGGTTTGTTTAGAAGAACACACATGCAATGAATCTAGCTGTGGTTCATGAAAAGAACACAGATGCAATGACATGGGTGTATCCATGTGTGGTTCATGAGAAGAACACACATGCAATGACTCTAGATGTGGTTCATGAAAAGAACACACATGCAATGACACTGGTGGATCCATGTGTGGTCAATGAAAAGAACAGACATGCAATGACACTGGTGGATCCTTATGTGGTTTGTTTAGAGGAACAAACATGCAATGACACTTGTTGTGGTTCATGAAAAGAACAGACATGCAATGACACTGGTGGATTCTTATGTGGTTTGTTTAGAAGAACACACATGCAATGACTCTAGCTATGGTTCAAGAAAAGAACACACATGCAATATCACTGGTGGATTCATGTGTGGTTTGTGAAGAAGAACACACATGCAATGACTCTAGCTGTGGTTCATGAAAAGAACATACATGCAATGACACTGGTGTATCCATGTGTGGTTTATGAGAAGAACACACATGCAATGACACTGGGTGTGGTTCCTAAGAAGAACAGACATGCAATGACACTAGTGGATCCTTATGTGGTTTGTGAGAAGAACTTACATGCAATGACTCTAGGTGTGGTTCATGAAAAGAACAGACATGCAATCACACTTGTGGATCCATATGTGGTTTGTGGGAAGAACTGGCATGCAATGACTCTAGCTGTGGTTCATGAAAAGAACAGACGTGCAATGACACTGGTGGATCCATATGTGGTTTGTGGAAGGAACAGGCATGCAATGACTCTAGCTGTGGTTCATGAAAAGAACAAACATGCAATGACACTGGTGGATCCATGTGTGGTTCACGAGAAGAACACACATCCAATGACACTGGTGGATCCTTATGTGGTTCATGAAAAGAACAGACAAGCAATCACACTAGTGGATCCTTATGTCGTTTGTTTAGAAGAACACACATGCAATGACTTTAGCTATGGTTCATGAAAAGAACACACATACAATGACATTGGTGGATCCTTATGTGGTTTGTTTAGAAGAACACACATGCAATGACTCTAGCTGTGGTTCATGAAAAGAACACACATGCAATGACACTGGTGTATCCATGTGTGGTTCATGAGAAGAACACACATCCAAGGACACTGGGTGTGGTTCATGAGAAGAACACACATCCAATGACACTGGTGGATCCTTATGTGGTTTGTTTAGAAGAACACACATGCAATGACTCTAGCTATGGTTCATGAAAAGAACACACATGCAATGACACTGGTGGATCCATGTGTGGTTTGTGAAAAGAACAGACATGCAATCACACTAGGTGGATCCATGTGTGGTTTGTTTAGAGGAATAGACATGCAATGACACTGGGTGTGGTTCATGAAAAGAAGATACATGCAATGACACTTGTGGATCCATATGTGGTTTGTGGAAAGAGCAGACATGCAATGACTCTAGCTGTGGTTCATGAAAAGAACACACATGCAATGACACTGGTGGATCAATGTGTGGTTCATGAGAAGAACACACATCCAATGACACTGGTGGATCCTTATATGGTTTGTGAGAAGAATAGACATGCAATGAAACTGGCTGTGGTTCATGAGAAGAACACACGTCCAATGACACCGGTGGATCCATGTGTGGTTTGTGAGAAGAACACACATGCAATGACTCTAGCTGTGGTTCATGAAAAGAACACACATGCAATGACACTGGTGGATTCATGTGTAGTTAATGAGAAGAACATACATGCAATAACACTAGGTGGATCCATGTGTGGTTTGTTTAGAGTAACAGACATGCAATGACACTAGGTGTGGTTCATGAAAAGAACAGACATGCAATGACACTGGTGGATCCTTATGTGGTTTGTTTACAAGAACACACATGCAATGACTCTAGCTGTGGTTCATGAAAAGAACACACATGCAATGACACTGGTGTATCCATGTGTGGTTCATGAGAAGAACACACATGCAATGACATTGGGTGTGGTTCATGTGAAGAAGACACATGCAATGACACTGGTGGATCCTTATGTGGTTTGTTTAGAAGAACCCACATGCAATGACTCTAGCTGTGGTTCATGAAAAGAACACACATGCAATGACACTGGTGGATCCATGTGTGGTTTGTGAAAAGAATAGCAACGCAATCAGACTAGGTGGATCCATGTGTGGTTTGTTTAGAGGAACATACATGCAATGACACTTGGTTTGGTTCATGAAAAGAAGAGACATGCAATGACACTATTGAATCCTTATGTGGTTTGTTTAGAAGTACACACATCCAATGACTCTAGTTGTGGTTCATGAAAAGAACACACATGCAATGACACTGGTGGATCCATGTGTGGTTCATGATAGGAACACACATCCAATGACAGTGGTGGATCCTTATGTGGTTTGTGAGAAGAACAGACATGCAATGACACTGGTTGTGGTTCATGAGAAGAACACACATGCAATGACACTGGTGGATCCATGTGTGGTTTGTGAAAAGAACAGACATGCAATCACACTAGGTGGATCCATGTGTGGTTTGTGGAAAGAACAGACATGCAATGACTCTAGCTGTGGTTCATGAAAACAACACACATGCAATGACACTAGTGGATCCATGTGTGGTTTGTGAAAAGAACAGACATGCAATCACACTAGGTGGATCCATGTGTGGTTTGTATAGAAGAACACACATGCAATGACTCTAGTTGTGGTTCGTGAAAAGAACACACATGCAATGTCACTGGTGGATCCATGTGTGGTTCATGAAAAGAACAGACATGCAATGACACTGGTGGATCCATCTGTGGTTTGTGAAGAGGAACACACATCCAATGACTCTATTTGTGGTTCATGAAAAGAACACACATGCAATGACACCGATGTATCCATGTGTGGTTCATGAGAATAACACACATGCAATGACTCTAGTTGTGGTTCATGAAAAGAACAGACATGCATTGACACTGGTGGATCCATATGTGGTTTGTGAGAAGAAATGACATGCAATGACTCTAGTTATGGTTCATGAAAAGAGCAGACATGCAATGACACTTGTGGTTCTATATGTGGTTTGTGGAAGGAACAGTCATGCAATGACTCTAGTTGTCGTTCATGAAAAGAACAAACATGCAATGACACTGGTGGATCCATGTGTGGTTCGTGAGAAGAACACACATCCAATGACACTAGTGAATCCTTATGTGGTTCATGAAAAGAACAGACATGCAATGACACCGGGGGATCCTTATGTGGTTTGTTTAGAAGAACAAACATGGAATGACTCTAGATATGGTTCATGAAAAGAACACACATGAAATGACACTGGTGGATCCTTATGTGGTTTGTTTAGAAGAACACACATGCAATGACTCTACATGTGGTTCATGAAAAGAACACACATGCAATGACACTGGTGGATCCATGTGTGGTTCATGAAAAGAATAGACATGCAATGACACTGGTGGATCCTTATGTGGTTTGTTCAGAGGAACAAACATGCAATGACACTGGGTGTGGTTCATGAAAAGAACAGACATGCAATGACACTGTTGGATCCTTATGTGGTTTGTTTACAAGAACACACATGCAATGAATCTAGCGGTGGTTCTAGAAAAGAACACACATGGAATAACACTTGTGGATCCATGTGTGGTTTGTGAAGAAGAACACACATGCAATGACTCTAGGTGTGGTTCATTAATAGAACACACATGTAATGACACTGGTGTATCCATGTGTGGTTTATGAGAAGAACACACATCCAATGACACTGGGTGTGGTTCCTAAGAAGAACAGACATGCAATGACACTAGTGGATCCTTATGTGGTTTGTGAGAAGAACTTACATGCAATGACTCTAGTTGTGGTTCATGAAAAGAATAGACATGCAATGACACTTCTGGATCCATATGTGGTTTGTGAGAAGAACTGACATGCAATGATCACTCTAGCTGTGGTTCATGGAAAGAACAGACATGCAATGACACTGGTGGATCCATATGTGGTTTGTGGAAGGAACAGACATGCAATAACTCTAGCTATGGTTCATGAAAATAACAGACATGCAATGACACTGGTGGATCCATGTGTGGTTCATGAGAAGAACACACATCCAATGACACTGGTGGATCCTTATGTGGTCATGAAAAGAATAGACATGCAATGACACTAGGGATCCTTATGTGGTTTGTTTAGAAGAACAAACATGCAATGACTTTAGCTATGGTTCATGAAAAGAACACACATGCAATGACACTGGTGGATCCTTATGTGGTTTGTTTAGAAGAACACACATGCAATGACTCTAGTTGTGGTTCATGAAAAGAACACACATGCAATGACACTGGTGTATCCATGTGTGGTTCATGAGAAGAACACACATCCAATGACACTGGGTGTGGTTCATGAGAAGAACACACATCAAATGACACTAGTGGATCCTTATGTGGTTTGTTTAGAAGAACCCACATGCAATGACTCTAGCTATTGTTCATGAAAAGAACACACATGCAATGACACTTGTGGATCCTTGTGTGGTTTGTGAAAAGAACAGACATGCAATCATGATACGTTGCAAACGTATCCATAATTTTTGATGTTCCATGCTTGGTTTTATCTACTTTCTTATGTTTTGTCCGCACTTTGGAGTACTTTTCATATGATTTCTTGGACTAACCTATTAACAAGAGCCACAGTGCCAGCTGCCTGTTTTCTGCTGTTTTTGGTTCCAGGAAAGTCAGAAAATGAATATTCGGAATTGGACGAGACAAAAGCCAAAAATCCTATTTCACCAGAAGACTCCCGGAGCTAGAATATGAGACGGAGTGGGGCTGGGGCCCAGCCACACCACCTGGCCACGCGGACTGGGCCTTGCTGCGCCAGCGGGTGGTCTGCCGCCCCAGACACCCCCTCGGTCTCCCTCTTCACCTATAAGATGCCTTCTGACCTAAAAACTCAGGGGGGATCGATGTTTTTCCAAAAGGAGTTCTGCTCTGCCGCCACCACTAGATTCCACGAAATAGCACCAAAAACTCCGTTATGGCACCCTGCCGGGACGGGGAATTGGAGGAGATCATCGCTATCATCATCACCATCGCTTCTCCATCGACCATCCATGTTCCCCCATCTATGAGTGAGTAATCCCCCGCTGTAGGCTATGGGGATGGTAGGGATTGGATGAGATCGTTCATGTAATGGCATCAGATTGTTAGGGCATGGTGCCTAGTATATTTTATTACTGCTTTATGACTTTGTTGCGACTTGTTATGCTTAATGCTTGTCACTAGGGACCGAGTGCCATGATTTCAGATCTGAACATGTTATTGATTCATTATGATAGTATTGTTTATGGTCTTATCTGCAAGTTGTTTACACACATTGTTGTCAAGAACCAATGGCCCCGAAGTGACAGAAATCGAGATAACCGGAGGGAATGGCTTTGATGTGAGGATCACATGTGTTCATGGAGTGTTAATGCATTGCTCTGGTGCTCTATTAAAAGAAGCACCTTAATTGCTAGTAGTTTCCTTGAGGCCCCGCTGCAAACAGGCTGGCAGGACAAAAGATGTTGTGCAAGTTATCATTGCGAGCACGTATGACTATATATGGAACACATGACTAGGATTATCTAGTACTTGGATGCTTTATCTTATTTATCTGCAATTGCCCTATGTTCTGATTGCTATGTGAATTTTCTTGTCCATGCAACGCCCGTCCATCTGTCCCTATGCCTACCGCACTCGAATCCTATTGTTTACTACAATTGTCACTGTTGTCTTTACTTTACTACTGCTGCTACTTTACTATTCCTACTACAAAACTATTGCTACTGATAAACTGCTGTGAGCAAGATTGTTTCCAGGTGCAGCTGAATTGACAACTCGGTTGTTAAGGCTTATAAATATTCTTTGGCTCCCCTTGTGTCGAATCAATAAATTGGGTATCACTTACCTCGAAAATACTGCGATACACCCCCTATACTGGTGGGTCATCAAGACTATTTTCTGGCACCGTTGCCGGGGAGCATAGCTTTATTTATCAAGTTCACTTGGATTCTCTATTGTTCGCTGCTATCCATCCATCATGGGTAAGTCTCGTGATGGCAAGGTTCCTATTTTACCATCCACTATAAGAATAGGTACAGTTATGAACACCTCTGTTGCTCTTGATTCACCATATGTTATGAGTAAGCTCGTTACACCACCACATACACATGCTACACACACTGCTACTACTGCTGAATCTGAAACTTCTGATACTTATGATGCTGCTTCTACTGTGCTTGATAAGAGTGGTTCATTAGGTCCTTTCCTAGATGCTACGATTGTTAGAACTATAGCTGGAAATACTGAAACTCGTAATGAAGACACGACTACACCTGTTAGTTCACCTGAGTCTAGTGAAAGTTATGATATTGAAGATGGTTATGTTGAGATGACCGATGAATTTATTTAAGAATGTAAAAACACCCATTATAGGAGCACTGCTAAGAGTCTCCTTGAGAGGCGTACTATTAGACCCAAATTGTCTCCTATTTCTAAGTTTGCTGCTTCTCCCATAAACATTAAAGATAAAGATTATGATTTCTCTCTTGATCTATCTTACATAGCTATTATTGAGAAAGAACCTTTTTCTGGGACTAAGAATGAAAGTGCGGTAGCACATATGAATGAACTTTCTACCATGAGTGGCTTGTTTTCTAATGATATTAAGATGCGTACTTACTTTGTTACCAAGATTTTGCCCTTTTCACTAAAAGGAGAAGCTAAAACTTGGTTTAGTAATTTACCTCCTGGATCTATTGATAGCCCTGATTGCTTGATTAGTACTTCCTGCAGAAATATTTTCCTCCAAGTGCTAGACATGCTATTTTGCAGGAACTTTTTGATTTTAAACAGGGGGAAAAAGAGATATTGCCTGAATCTTGGGCAAGGTTTTGTGCTTTGATTCATGCACAGGCTAGAAGTCCATTACCTAAGAATGATCTTCTTGATATATTTTATAATGGACTAACTAAAGAATCTAGGACATACCTAGATAGTTGTGCTGATTGTGTTTTCAGGAATAGGACTCCCAAGGAAGCTGAGGAATTAATGGCTAAAATAAGCAAGAACTATGAAGATTGGACTCCTCCTAAACTAGCTATACCTGAAGTAATCATACATGAACCAACTATTCCAGCGCCTGCACCATTATCTAAGAAGAGGGGAATTATTGAATTAAATGATGAAGTGATGAAGGAAGCTAAGAAATGTCTTAAGGAGAAGGGAATTATAGCTGCAGATGTCAAGAATTTACCTCCTATAGAAGAATTATGTAAGCCTATCTCCTACTCATCCACTATTGAGGTACACTCTCTCCAACACTTTGATGAAGGTGATATCCGTTACTCTAAAACTTCTGATCAATGCTTAGAAGAATTCGATATCTTTATTGTTAAGCAAGATAATTTTAATAAAAGGGTGCAAAATCATCTAATGGAAAACACTAGAGCTATTGTTGAATTGAAAGATATTGTGGAAAGAACCTCTAATGATGTTAAATTGATTGTTAAACACTTTCAAATGGTTCAAACTCAAATAGATCAACTCATTAAAGTGCAAAAAGACTTGCTAGTTAATGCTTCTAAAGAAAAACATGCTTATGAAATTAGAACTAGAAGTGGTGTTGCTACCCATGATCCTCTATATCCTGAGGGGCATCCCAAAAGAATTGAGCAGGATTCTCAACAAGCTGAAAATAGTGGCTCTACTCGTAAGAAAAGGAAAAAAGAAACATAAAATTGTTGTAGGACCCTCTAAATCTTCTATAGATCCTAATAGTATATCTATTTCTGATGTTGAAACTGAAAGTGGTAATGAAGAAAATGAAGCTCCAAATGATGAAAAAGTTGAAGAAGAACCTGAAAAGCACACTAAGAATACTAAATACACTAAAGAAGATTTTATTGCTAAGAAACATGGTAGTGAAAGAGAGCCTTGGGTCCAAAAACCTATGCCTTTCCCTGATAAGAAACACAAGTCAAAGGAAGATGAACACTATAACAAGTTTTGTGAGTGGATGAAACCTTTATTCCTGCAAATTCCTTTGACTGATGCTATTAAATTGCCTCCTTATTCAAAGTATATGAAGGATATTGTCTCGAATAAAAGGAAGATCCCTAATGAAGAAATTTCTACTTTGCTTGCTAATTATTCCTTTAATGGTAAGGTTCCTAAGAAACTTGGAGACCCAGGGATTGGACCTATACCATGCTCTATTAAGAATAGTTATGTTAGAACTACTTTGTGTGATTTGGAAGCTGGAGTTAGTGTTATGCCTTTCTCTCTCTATAAGAGACTTCAACTTGAAAAACTGATACCAACTGATATATCTTTGCAAATGGATGATAAATCTACCACTATTCCTATTGGTATATGTGAGGATGTACCTGTTCAAGTGGCTCATAATTGCTTGATATTAACTGATTTTGTTGTGCTTGAAATGCCTGAAGATGATAATATGTCTATTATTCTCGGGAGACCTTTTCTTAATACTGCAGGAGCTGTTATTAATTGTAATCAAGGAAAGGTGACCTTTAATGTTAATTACAAATAGCATACTATCTATTTCCCCAAGAAGATTGATAGGACTTATGGTTTGAATTCAATTGAACATGCTAAGGGCATTCAACTTGGAGAAATATATTGTCCCATACCAAGAGAAAAATATGAAACTATTATGATTAGGAACATTGCTATCAAGGTTGAGGTAACATAATCATTAGTGGAACACAAAGTTTTGTTTCATCATAAAATTGTTTTGGTAACAAGACCTGATCAACCTTGTTAACAAAAAGATTCAATGAACAAAACAATGTTTTCACCATGATTATCTTTGTTTACTTTTATTTTTATGCCTAACTTAAAGGCGTTAAAGAAAAGTACTTATTGGTAGATAACCCAAAAGTTTTAGATGAGTCTTGGAAGTTATTACTTCAGTAATAACCGCTCTTTATCCTTTTTTTATTTGCTTTTTGTGCCAAGAGTAACCTCTAATGAGAGAGAAGTAATGGTTGGGAAAGTTGTTGTCCCGAAACAGATTTATGTGCTTCACCGTAAAAATTCGTGTAAAATCTATGTACGTCCTTTTGAGGCGTGAATTTTTGTGCTTCTGACCCAGGTTGTTATCTAACTTTCATTAATTCAACACTTTTTGATTTGAGCAACATAAGGTCTTCGAAAAAAATTGTCTTTACCTGCTGGTCTGTTTTGACAGATTTCTGCCATTTTCTGCATTTGCTTCTTGTTGGTTCCTTTTTGAGTTCTTTTGGGGAATTGAGCTTTTTGAGGGAAGTGATACAGTAGCTTTTGTTTTAATGGAAGTTTTATTGGTGATAGAACTGAACCTAAAGACCTATTATCTTGAGTGCACTAATGTTGGTAATAAAGATTGTGTGAAGTTTTGTATGAAGGAAAAATATCAGGTGTATGGAAGGAATGAGTAATGAGATGAAGGATGGACTAAAGCTCAAGCTTGGGGATGCCAAACGTGTCACCCCAAGAAATATCCAAGAGGTACAAGCGTCAAATCCTGGGGATGGCCAAGGCATCCCCTTCTTCATCAAAAAAATCCCAGGTTTCTTCCAAACACTTTATTTTTGTTGTTTCATGCACAGTTGTGTTGTTCTTGGAGCGTCTTCTTTTTCGTTTTCATTTTGGTTTTTTGTTTGCTTGGTTTTCTTAGTTTGGTGAATAAATTGGTTGGACCCCCTCTTTGATACATTGGTTTTCAAATAGTTTGGTTTGGATTGGAAAAAGAGTAGGAAAGTTCATGCTTAAGTGGTAAAGAGAGCTCGTTTTTTACTGTGGCCTATGCTTTGTCATGCTATGCTTGATATTGTTTTGGCTTTATGCTTAGTATTCTTTGATGTAGCATGACTTGTTATAAAAAACTGAGATTGCTTAATGTGCCTTGGATGAATCATGCATTGTTTTAGCATATTAAAGCATAGTATAGTGGTATTCTCCTTTGATGCTTTATTTGGGTTGACTTGGTGCATGCTCACACCATGTTATGACTATCCCAAGTCACCATAATCCTTTATGATCCTTTAGTTTTCAACTTGTAGTATCACTTTATGCTTTTATCAATGATATTTTGTCGCTCTGCATGATTATGGCCATTATTGCTCTCCTAGTTTGTCGCTCCCAGTCTTTTGCTAGCCTCCACAACCAAGTATGAGTTCCACTCATGCATCCAACTCCCTAAACCAAGTTATTCCAAAGATTCCACCATACCTACCTACTAGCATATGCTATTCCAAGTATATTCATGTTTTTGTTTACCTTCCAAATTAAACTTGTTATGAGAAAACTAGTGATTAAAGCTCTCACGAACTTGATGGCACATTTTACTTTATTGCATTTAATAAACTTGAACCATTGGGTCCTTCTTTGTTGCGTATATGCTTGCGCTTTATATGTTGAAATTAGCAGAACCATGTATCATGGGGAGCGCTTTCAACATTGCACTCGTACTTTGTACCCCGTTGATATCATGTTATTTTGCTTATGGATCCCGGCGGTGTGAAATAAAAGTGGAACTTGTAAGATCATGAAGTTTGTATGTGTGTTAGAGAAACGCTTGGGCCGCTAGCCTAAGCCATGCCTAATCATGGTGGAAACTTGCAGCATCACCATAATGAGCACTCTATGAAGCATCCTCAATAAAACCTATGAAAATAGCAAATAAAAAGATCGCTGAGATGCTCATTGTCTGCTTGCCTTGTCATTTTGATTATGGGATAACTACTGTATCATGTGCAAGGGGTACCCCGTTGGCGGTTCTTTATGATACATATGTACTTACAATGACAAGAGCTTACTTGTGACTAAAGTTGAGTAGCATGAGGTTCGGTCTTCGTAAGTAAGGGTCATGAGATTTCGGTTTATAACTTGTCAAGCATATCCTCTTAGTTGTGTCACTTTAACCCTAATCACCTTCAAGATGCTTATGATAGGGGCAATGAGAGCTGGAAGCTATAAGTACCATAATTTTTGGAAGATCTTTATGAAACTTGAATCTCTGCTTTCTTCTATGAAGGCCTTTCTTCCACTTATATATTGAGTCTCCACCTTCTACCTTTATGCACCTACTTTGAGAGCATAGTGGCCATTCTTAGTTCTATGTGCATTGTCCCAAGACTAATGGATTGATGCATAATTTGATATTGCTTGTTTTAAACTATTTGTATCTAGTCACTCTTATGAACTTTGAAGGTGTCCTATGCATTTATATTTGCTACTCTATGAAGGACAAGCTGAATACCACTATGCTATGTTTTGTTTATATGAAACAAACAAACGTCTTGCAAAGCATTATTATTCATGAATCTTTTGTTTGTGCCTTTTCATCTTGCATCATAATTTCTTTGTCTTATTGCTAGAACTTTGTCTTTCATGTTATGATTGAAGACCATGATCCTAGCTTTGAATGTTTTACAAATATTTTGACCAAGTTTATGATGGTGCATGTCACCTCAAAAATTATTCTTTCTTTTTATCACTTATCTACTTGAGGACGAGCAGGAGTTAAGCTTCGGGATGTTGATACGTTGCAAACGTATCCATAATTTTTGATGTTCCATGCTTGGTTTTATCTACTTTCTTATATTTTGTCAACACTTTGGAGTACTTTTCATATGATTTCTTGGACTAACCTATTCACAAGAGCCACAGTGCCAGCTGCCTGTTTTCTGCTGTTTTTGGTTCCAAGAAAGTCAGAAAATGAATATTCTCGGAATTGGACGGGACAAAAGCCAAAAATCCTATTTCACTAGAAGACTCCCTGAGCCAGAATATGAGATGGAGTGGGGCTGGGGCCCAGCCACACCACCTGGCCGCGCGGGCTGGGCCTGGCCACGCCAGGGGGTGGTCTGGCCGCCCTAGACACCCCCTCGGTCTCCCTCCTCGCCTATAAGATGCCTTCTGACCTAAAAACTCAAGGGGGGTCGACGTTTTTTCCAGAACGAGTTCCGCTCCGGTGCCACCACCAGATTCCACGAAACAGCACCAGAAACTCCGTTCTGGCACCCTGCCGAGACGGGGAATTGGAGGAGATCATCGCTATCATCATCACCATCGCTTCTCCATCGACCATCCATGTTTCCCCCATCTATGAGTGAGTAATCCCCCACTGTAGGCTATGGGGATGGTAGGGATTGGATAAGATCGTTCATGTAATGGCATCAGATTGTTAGTGCATGGTGCCTAGTATCTTTTATTAGTGCTTTATGACTTTTTTGCGACTTGTTATGCTTAATGCTTGTCACTAGGGCCCGAGTGCCATGATTTCAGATCTGAACATGTTATCGATTCATTATGATAGTATTGTTTTTGGTCTTATCTGCAAGTTGTTTACACATGTTGTTGTCCGGAACCAATGGCCCCAAATTGACAGAAATCAGGATAACCGGAGGGAATGGCTTTGATGTGAGGATCACATGTGTTCATGGAGTGTTAATGCATTGCTCCGGTGCTCTATTAAAAGGAGCACCTTAATTGCCAATAGTTCCCTTGAGGCCCCGCTGCAAACGGGCTGGCAGGACAAAAGATGTTGTGCAAGTTGTCATTGCGAGCATGTATGACTATATATGCAACACATGGCTAGGATTATCTAGTATTGGATGCTTTATCTTATTTATCTGCAATTGCCCTATGTTCTGATTGCTATGTGAATTGTCTTGTCCATGCAACGCCCGTCCATCCATCCCTATGCCTACCACACTCGAATCCTATTGTTTACTCCAATTGTCACTACTATCTTTACTTTACTATTGTTGCTACTTTACTATTCCTACTACAAAACTATTGCTACTGATAAACTGCTGTGTGCAAGATTATTTCTAGGTGTAGCTGAATTGACAACTCAGTTGTTGAGGCTTATAAATATTCTTTGGCTCCCCTTGTGTCGAATCAATAAATTAGGTTTCACTTACCTCGAAAATACTGCGATACACCCCCTGTACTTGTGGGTCATCAAATCACACTAGGTAGATCCATGTGTGGTTTGTTTAGAGGAACAGACATGCAATGACACTAGGTGTGGTTCATGAAAAGAACAGACATGCAATGACACTGGTGGATCCTTATGTGGTTTGTTTGGAAGAACACACATGCAATGACTCTAGCTGTGGTTCATGAGAAGAACACACATGCAATGACATTGGTGGATCCATGTGTGGTTTGTTTACAAGAACAGACATGCAATGACACTGGTGGATCCTTATGTGGTTTGTGAGAACAACAGACATGCAATGACACTGGCTGTGGTTCATGAGAAGAACACACATGCAATGAGACTGGTGGATCCATGTGCGGTTTGTGAAAAGAACAGACATGCAATCACACTAGGTGGATTCATGTGTGGTTTGTGGAAAGAATAGACATGCAATGACTCTAGCTATGGTTCATGAAAAGAACACACATGCAATGACACTGGTGGATCCATGTGTGGTTTGTGAAAAGAACAGACATGCAATCACACTAGGTGGATCCATGTGTGGTTTGTTTAGAAGAACACACATGCAATGACTCTAGTTGTGGTTCATGAAAAGGACACACATGCAATGACACTGGTGTATCCATGTGTGGTTCATGAGAAGAACACGCATGCAATGACACTGGGTGGATCCTTATGTGGTTTGTTTAGAGGAACAGACATGCAATGACACTGGGTGTGGTTCATGAAAAGAACAGACATGCAATGACACTGGTGGATACTTATGTGGTTTGTTTAGAAGAACACACATGCAATGACTCTAGATGTGGTTCATGAAAAGAACACACATGCAATGACACTGGTGGATCCATGTGTGGTTTGTGAAGAAGAACACACATGAAATGACTCTAGATGTGGTTCATGAAAAGAACACACATGCAATGACACTGGTGTATCCATGTGTGGTTCATGAGAAGTGCAATAACACTGGGTGTGGTTCATGAGAAGAACATACATTCAATAAAACTAGTGGATCCTTATAAGGTTTGTGAGAAGAACTAACATGCAATGAATCTAGCTGTGGTTCATGAAAAGAACAAACATGCAATGACACTGGTGGATCCATATGTGGATTGTGAGAAGAACTGACATGCAATGACTCTAGATGTGGTTCATGAAAAGAACAGACATGCAATGACACTGGTGGATCCATATGTGATTTGTCGAAGGAACGGACATGCAATGACTCTAGCTGTGGTTCATGAAAAGAACAGACATGCAATGACACTGTTGGATCCATGTGTGGTTCATGAGAAGAACACACATCCAATGACACTGGTGGATCCTTATGTGGTTCATGAAAAGATTAGACATGCAATGACACTAGTGGATCCTTATGTTGTTTGTTTGGAAGAACACACATGCAATGACTCTAGATGTGGTTCATGAAAAGAACACACATGCAATGACGCTGGTGGATCCATGTGTGGTTCATGAGAAGAACACACATCCAATGAAACTGGTGGATCCTTATGTGGTTTGTGAGAACAACATACATGCAATGACATTGGTTGTGGTTCATGAGAAGAACACACATGCAATGACACTAAGGGATCCATGTGTGGTTTGTGAAACAACAGACATGCAATCACACTAGGTGGATCCATGTGTGGTTTGTGGAAAGAACATACTTGCAATGACTCTAGTTGTGGTTCATGAAAAGAACACACATGCAATGACACTGGTGGATCCATGTGTGGTTTGTGAAAAGAACAGACATGAAATGACACTAGGTGGATCCATGTGTCGTTTTTTTAGAAGAACACACATGCAATGACTCTAGCTGTGGTTCATGAAAAGAATACACATGGAATGACACTGGTGTATCCATGTGTGGTTCTTGAGAAGAACACACATGCAATGAACTGGGTGTGGTTCATGAGAAGAACACACATGCAATGACACTGGTGGATCCATGTGTGGTTTGTGAAACAACAGACATGCAATCACACTAGGTGGATCCATGTGTGGTTTGTGGAAAGAACAGACTTGCAATGACTCTAGCTGTGGTTCATGAAAAGAACACACATGCAATGAAATTGGTGGATCCATGTCTGGTTTGTGAAAAGAACAGACATGAAATGACACTAGGTGGATCCATGTGTGGTTTGTTTAGAAGAACACACATGCAGTGACTCTAGCTGTGGTTCATGAAAACAATACACATGGAATGACACTGGTGTATCCATGTGTGGTTCTTGAGAAGAACACACATGCAATGAACTGGATGTGGTTCATGAGAAGAACACACATGCAATGACACTGGTGGATCCTTATGTGGTTTGTTTAGAAGAACACACATGCAATGACTCTAGCTGTGGTTCATGAAAAGAACACACATGCAATGACACTGGTGGATCCATGTGTGGTTCATGAAAAGAACACACATGCAATGACACTGGTGGATCCATGTGTGGTTTGTTTAGAGGAACATACATGCAATCACACTGGGTGTGGTTCATGAAAAGAAAAGACATGCAATGACACTGGTGGATCCTTATGGGGTTTGTTTAGAAGAACACACATGCAATCACTCTAGCTATGGTTCATGAAAAGAACACAAATGCAATGACGCTGGTGAATCCATGTGTGGTTTGTTTAGAAGAACATACATGTAATGACACTAGTGGATCCTTATGTGGTTTGTGAGAAGAACAGACATGCAATGACACTGGCTGTGGTTCATGAGAAGAACACACATGCAATGACACTGGTGGATCCATGTGTGGTTTGTGAAAAGAACAGACATGCAATCACACTAGGTGGATCCATGTGTGGTTTGTTTAGAGGAACACACATGCAATGACACTGGGTGTGGTTCATGAAAAGAGCAGACATGCAATGACACTGGTGGATCCTTATGTGGTTTGTTTAGAAGAACACACATGCAATGACTCTAGCTGTGGTTCATGAAAAGAACACACATGCAATGACACTAGTGTATCCATGTGTGGTTTGTTTAGAAGAACAGACATGCAATGACATTGGTGGATCCTTATGAGGTTTGTGAGAAGAACATACATGCAATGACAATGGCTGTGGTTCATGAGAAGAACACACATGCAATGACACCAGTGGATCCATGTGTGGTTTGTGACATGCAATCACACTAGGTGGATCTATCTGTGGTTTGTGGAACGAACAGACATGCAATGACTCTAGCTGTGGTTCATGAAAAGAACACACATGCAATGACACTGGTGGATCCATGTGTGGTTTGTGAAAAGAACAGAAATGCAATCACACTAGGTGGATCCATGTGTGGTTTGTTTAGAAGAACACACATGCAATGACTCTAGCTTTGGTTCATGAAAAGAAATCACATGCAATGACACTGGTGGATCCATGTGTGGTTCATGAAAAGAACAGACATGCAATGACACTGGTGGATCCTTATGTGGTTTGTTTAGAGGAACAGACATGCAATGACACTGGGTGTGCTTCATGAAAAGAACAGACATGCAATGACGCTGGTGGATCTTTATGTGGTTTGTTTAGAAGAACACACATGCAATGATTCTAGCTGTTCATGAAAAGAACACACATGCAATGACCCTGGTGGATCCATGTGTGGTTTGTGAAAAGAACAGACGTGCAATCACACTAGGTGGATCCATGTGTGGTTTGTTTAGAGGAACAAACATGCAATGACACTGGGTGTGGTTCATGAAAAGAACAGACATGCAATGACACTGGTGGATCCTAATGTGGTTTGTTTAGAAGAACACACATGCAATGACTCTAGCTGTGGTTCATGAAAAGAACACACATGCAATGACACTGGTGGATCCTTATGTGGTTTGTTTAGAAGAACACACATCCAATGACACTAGTGGATCCTTATGTGGTTCATGAAAAGAACAGACATGCAATGACACTGGCTGTCGTTCATGAGAAGAACTCACATGCAATGACACTGGTGGATCCATGTGTGATTTGTGTAAAGAACAGACATGCAACCGCACTACGTGGATCCATGTGTGGTTTGTGGAAAGAAAAGACATGCAATGACTCTAGCTGTGGTTCATGAAAAGAACACACATGCAATGACACTAGTGGATCCATGTGTGGTTTGTGAAACGAACAGACATGCAATCACACTAGGTGGATCCATGTGTGGTTTGTTTAGAAGAACACACATGCAACGACTCTAGCAGTGGTTCATGAAAAGAACACACATGCAATGACACTAGTAGATCCATGTGTGGTTCATGAAAAGAACATACATGCAATGACACTGGTGGATCCTTATGTGGTTTGTTTATAGGAATAGACATGCAATGACACTGGGTGTGGTTCATGAAAAGAACAGACATAAAATGACACTGGTGGATCCTTATGTGGTTTCTTTAGAAGAACACACATGCAATGACTCTAGCTGTGGTTCAGGAAAAGAACACACATGCAATGACACTGGTGGATCTATGTGTGGTTTGTGAAGAAGAACACACATGCAATGACTCTAGCTGTGGTTCATGAAAAGAACACACATGCAATGACACTGGTGTATCCATGTGTGGTTCATGAGAAGAACACACATGCAATGACACTTGGTGTGGTTCATGAGAAGAACATACATGCAATGACACTGGTGGATCCTTATGTGGTTTGTGAGAAGAACTGACATGCAATAACTCTAGCTGTGGTTCAATAAAAGAACAGACATGCAATGACACTTTTGGATCCATATGTGGTTTGTGAGAAGAACTGACATGCAATGAATCTAGCTGTGGTTCATGAAAAGAACACACATGCAATGACACTGGTGGATCCATATGTGGTTTGTGGAAGGAACAAACCTGCAATGACTCTAGATGTGGTTTATGAAAAGAATAAACATGCAATGACACTGGTGCATCCATGTGTGGTTCATGAGAATAACACACATCCAATGACACTGGTGGATCCTTATGTGGTTCATGAAAAGAACACACATGCAATGACACTAGTCGATCCTTATGTGGTTTGTTTAGAATAACACACATGTAATGACTCTAGCTATGGTTCATGAAAAGAACACACATGCAATGACACTGGTGGATCCTTATGTGGTTTGTTTAGAAGAACACACATCCAATGACTCTAGTTGTGGTTCATGAAAAGAACACACATGCAATGACACTGGAGTATCCATATGTGGTTCATGAGAAGAACACACATCCAATGACACTTGTGGATCCTTATGTGATTTGTTTAGAAGAACACACATGCAATGACTCTAGCTGTGGTTCATGAGAAGAACACACATGCAATCAAACTAGTGGATCCATGTGTGGTTTGAGAAAAGAACAGACATGCACTCACACTAGGTGGATCTATGTGTGGTTTGTTTAGAGGAACATACATGCAATCAAACTGGGTGCGCTTCATGAAAAGAACATACATGCAATAACACTAGTCGATCCATATGTGTCTAGTTTAGAAGAACAGACATGCAATGACTCTAGCTGTGGTTCATGAAAAGAACACACGTGCAATGACACAGGTGGATCGATGTGTGGTTTGTGAAGAAGAACACACATCCAATGACTCTAGCTATGGTTCATGAAAAGAACACACATGCAAAGACACTGGTGTATCCATGTGTGGTCATGAGAATAACATGCATGCAATGACATTTGGTGTGGTTCATGAGAAGAACAGACATGCAATGACACTGTTGTATTCGTATGTGGTTTGTGAGAAGAACTGACATGCAATGACTCTAGCTGTGGTTCATGAAAAGAACAGACATGCAATGACACTGGTGGATCCATATGTGGTTTGTGAGAAGAACTGACATGCAATGACTCTAGTTGTAGTTCATGAAAAGAGCAGACATGCAATGACATTGTGGATCCATATGTGGTTTGTGGAAGGAACAGACATGCAATGATTCTAGCTGTGGTTCATGAAAAGAACAGACATGCAATGAAACTGGTGGATCCATGTGTGGTTCATGAGAAGAACACACATCCAATGACACTGGTGGATCCTTATGTGGTTAATGAAAAGAACAGACATGCAATGACACTGGGGGATCCTTATGTGGTTTGTCTAGAAGAACACACATGCAATGACTATAGCTATGGTTCATGAAAAGAACACACATGCAATGACACTGGTGGATCCTTATGTGGTTAGTTTAGAATAACACACATGAAATGACTCTAGCTGTGGTTCATGAAAAGAACACACATGCAATGACACTGGTGTATCTATGTGTGGTTCATGAGAAGAACACACATGCAATGACACTGGTGGATCCCTGTGTGGTTTGTGAAAAGAACAGACATGCAATCAGACTAGGTGGATCCATGTGTGGTTTGTTTAGAGGAACATACATGCAATGACACTGGGTGTGGTTCATGAAAAGAACATACATGCAATGACACTGGTGGATCCTTATGTGGTTTGTTCTTGTTAGAACACACATGTAATGACTCTAGCTGTGGTTCATGAAAAGAACACACATGCAATGACACTAGTGGATCCATGTGTGGTTTGTTTAGAATAATAGACATGCAATGACACTGGTGGATCCTTATGTGGTTTGTGAGAAGAACAGACATGCAATGACACTGGTTGTGGTTCATGAGAAGAACACGCATGCAATGACACTGGTGGATCCATGTGTGGTTTGTGAAAAGAATAGACATGCAATCACACTAGGTAGATCCATGTGTAGTTTGTGGAAAGAACAGACATGCAATGACTCTAGCTCTGGTTCAAGAAAAGAACACACATGCAATGACACTGGTGGATCCATGTGTATTTTGTGAAAAGAACAGACATGCAATCACACTAGGTGGACCCATGTGTGGTTTGTTTAGAAGAACACACATGCAATGACTCTAGCTGTGGTTCATGAAAAGAACACACATGCAATGACACTGGTGGATCCATGTGTGGTTCATGAAAAGAACAGACATGCAATGACACTGGTGTATCCATCTGTGGTTCATGAAAAGAACACACATCCAATGACATTGGTGGATCCTTATGTGGTTTGTTAAGAACAACACACATGCAATGACTCTAGCTATGGTTCATGAAAAGAACACACATGCAATGATACTGGTGGATCCATGTGTGGTTTGTGAAAAGAACAGACATGCAATCACACTAGGTGGATCCATGTGTGGTTTGTTTAGAGGAACAAACATGTACTGACACTAGGTGTGGTTCATGAATATAACATACATGCAATGGCACTGGTGGATCCATATGTGGTTTGTTTAGAAGAACAGACATGCAATGACTCTAGCTTTGGTTCATGAAAACAACACACATGCAATGACATTGGTGGATCCATGTGTGGTTTGTGAAGTAGAACACACATCCAATGACTCTGGTGTATCCATGTGTGGTTCATGAGAAGAACACACAAGCAATGACACTGGGTGTGGTTCATGAGAAGAACAGACATGCAATGACACTGGTGGATCCTCATGTGGTTTGTGAGAAGAACTGAGATGCAATGACACTTGGTGTGGTTCATGAGAAGAACAGACATGCAATGACACTGGTGGATCCTTATGTGGTTTGTGAGAAGAACTGACATGCAATGACTCTAGTTGTGGTTCTTGAAAAGAGCAGACATGCAATGACACTAGTGGATCCATATGTGGTTTGTGGAAGGAACAGACATGCAATGACTCTAGCTGTGGTTCATGAAAAGAACAGACATGCAATGACACTGGTGGATCCATGTGTGGTTCATCAGAAGAAAACACATACAATGACACTAGTGGATCCTTATTTAGTTCATGAAAAGACCAGACATGCAATGACATTGGGGGATCCTTATATGGTTTGTTTAGAAGAACACACATGCAATGAATCTAGCTGTGGTTCATGAAAATAACACACATGCAATGACACTGCTGGATCCTTATGTGGTTTGTTTAGAAAAACACACATGCAATGACTCTAGCTATGGTTCATGAAAAGAACACACATGCAATGACACTCGTGTATCCATGTGTGGTTCATGAGAAGAACACACGTCCAATGACACTGGGTGAGGTTCATGAGAATAACACAAATCCAATGACACTGGTGGATCCTTATGTGGTTTGGTTAGAAGAACACACATGCAATGATTCTAGCTGTGGTTCATGAAAAGAATACACATGCAATGACACTGGTGGATCCATGTGTGGTTTGAGAAAAGAACAGACATGCAATGACACTGGTTGTGGTTCATGAGAAGAACACACATGCAATGACACTAGTGGATCCATGTGTGGTTTGTGAAAAGAACAGACATGCAACCACACTAGGTGGATCCATGTGTGGTTTGTGGAAAGAACAGACATGCAATGACCCTAGCTATGGTTCATGAAAAGAACACACATGCAATGACACTGGTGTATCCATGTGGGGTTTGTGAAAAGAATAGACATGCAATCACACTAGGTGGATACATGTGTGGTTTGTTTAGAATAACACACATGCAATGACACTGGTGGATCCATGTGTGGTTTGCTAAAAAAGAACAGACATGCAATCACACTGGTGGATCCATGTGTGGTTTGTGAAGAAGAACACACATGCAATGACTCTAGCTGTGGTTAATGAAAAGAACACGCATGCAATGACACTGGTGTATCCATGTGTGGTTCATGAGAAGAACACAGATGCAATGAGACTGGGTGTGGTTCATGAGAAGAACGGACATGCAATGACACTGGTGGATCCTTATATGGTTTGTGAGAAGAACTGACATGCAATGACTCTAGCTGTGGTTCATGAAAAGAACAGACATGCAATGACACTGGTGGATCCATATGTGGTTTGTGAGAACAACTGACATTAAATGACTCTAGCTATGGTTCATGAAAAGAACAGACATGCAATGACACTGATGGATCCATATGTGGTTTGTGGAAGGAACAGACATGCAATGACTCTAGGGTTGGTTCATGAAAAGAATAGACATGTAATAACACTGGTGGATCCATGTGTGGTTCATGATAATAACACACATCCAATGACACTGGTGGATCCTTATGTGGTTCATGAAAAGAACAGACATGTAATGACTCTAGCTATGGTTCATGAAAAGAACACACATGCAATGACACTGGTGGATCCATGTGTGGTTCATGAGAAGAACACACATCCAATGACACTGGTGGATCCTTATGTGGTTCATGAAAAGAATAGACATGCAATGACACTAGGGGATCCTTATATGGTTTGTTTAGAAGAACACACATGCAATGACTCTAGCTGTGGTTCATGAAAAGAACACACATGCAATGACACTGGTGTATCCATGTGTGTTTCATGAAAAGAACAGACATGCAATGACACTGGTGTATCCATCTGTGGTTCATGAAAAGAACACACATCCAATGACACTGGTGGATCCTTATGTGGTTTGTTTAGAACAACACACATGCAATGACTCTAGCTATGGTTCATGAAAAGAACACACATGCAATGATACTGGTGGATCCATGTGTGGTTTGTGAAAAGAACAGACATGCAATCACACTAGGTGGATCCATGTGTGGTTTGTTTAGAGGAACAAACATGTACTGACACTAGGTGTGGTTCATGAATATAACATACATGCAATGGCACTGGTGGATCCATATGTGGTTTGTTTAGAAGAACAGACATGCAATGACTCTAGCTTTGGTTCATGAAAACAACACACATGCAATGACATTGGTGGATCCATGTGTGGTTTGTGAAGTAGAACACACATCCAATGACTCTGGTGTATCCATGTGTGGTTCATGAGAAGAACACACAAGCAATGACACTGGGTGTGGTTCATGAGAAGAACAGACATGCAATGACACTGGTGGATCCTCATGTGGTTTGTGAGAAGAACTGAGATGCAATGACACTTGGTGTGGTTCATGAGAAGAACAGACATGCAATGACACTGGTGGATCCTTATGTGGTTTGTGAGAAGAACTGACATGCAATGACTCTAGCTGTGGTTCTTGAAAAGAGCAGACATGCAATGACACTAGTGGATCCATATGTGGTTTGTGGAAGGAACAGACATGCAATGACTCTAGCTGTGGTTCATGAAAAGAACAGACATGCAATGACACTGGTGGATCCATGTGTGGTTCATCAGAAGAAAACACATACAATGACACTAGTGGATCCTTATTTAGTTCATGAAAAGACCAGACATGCAATGACATTGGGGGATCCTTATATGGTTTGTTTAGAAGAACACACATGCAATGAATCTAGTTGTGGTTCATGAAAATAACACACATGCAATGACACTGCTGGATCCTTATGTGGTTTGTTTAGAAAAACACACATGCAATGACTCTAGCTATGGTTCATGAAAAGAACACACATGTAATGACACTCGTGTATCCATGTGTGGTTCATGAGAAGAACACACGTCCAATGACACTGGGTGAGGTTCATGAGAAGAACACAAATCCAATGACACTGGTGGATCCTTATGTGGTTTGGTTAGAAGAACACACATGCAATGATTCTAGCTGTGGTTCATGAAAAGAATACACATGCAATGACACTGGTGGATCCATGTGTGGTTTGAGAAAAGAACAGACATGCAATGACACTAGTTGTGGTTCATGAGAAGAACACACATGCAATGACACTAGTGGATCCATGTGTGGTTTGTGAAAAGAACAGACATGCAACCACACTAGGTGGATCCATGTGTGGTTTGTGGAAAGAACAGACATGCAATGACCCTAGCTATGGTTCATGAAAAGAACACACATGCAATGACACTGGTGTATCCATGTGGGGTTTGTGAAAAGAATAGACATGCAATCACACTAGGTGGATACATGTGTGGTTTGTTTAGAATAACACACATGCAATGACACTGGTGGATCCATGTGTGGTTTGTGAAGAAGAACACACATGCAATGACTCTAGCTGTGGTTAATGAAAAGAACACGCATGCAATGACACTGGTGTATCCATGTGTGGTTCATGAGAAGAACACAGATGCAATGAGACTGGGTGTGGTTCATGAGAAGAACGGACATGCAATGACACTGGTGGATCCTTATGTGGTTTGTGAGAAGAACTGACATGCAATGACTCTAGCTGTGGTTCATGAAAAGAACAGACATGCAATGACACTGGTGGATCCATATGTGGTTTGTGAGAACAACTGACATTAAATGACTCTAGCTATGGTTCATGAAAAGAACAGACATGCAATGACACTGATGGATCCATATGTGGTTTGTGGAAGGAACAGACATGCAATGACTCTAGGGTTGGTTCATGAAAAGAATAGACATGTAATAACACTGGTGGATCCATGTGTGGTTCATGATAATAACACACATCCAATGACACTGGTGGATCCTTATGTGGTTCATGAAAAGAACAGACATGCGATGACTCTAGCTATGGTTCATGAAAAGAACACACATGCAATGACACTGGTGGATCCATGTGTGGTTCATGAGAAGAACACACATCCAATGACACTGGTGGATCCTTATGTGGTTCATGAAAAGAATAGACATGCAATGACACTAGGGGATCCTTATATGGTTTGTTTAGAAGAACACACATGCAATGACTCTAGCTGTGGTTCATGAAAAGAACACACATGCAATGACACTGGTGGATCCTTATGTGGTTTGGTTAGAAGAACACACATGCAACGATTCTAGCTGTGGTTCATGAAAAGAATACACATGCAATGACACTGGTGGATCCATGTGTGGTTTGAGAAAAGAACAGACATGCAATGACACTGGTTGTGGTTCATGAGAAGAACACACATGCAATGACACTAGTGGATCCATGTGTGGTTTGTGAAAAGAACAGACATGCAACCACACTAGGTGGATCCATGTGTGGTTTGTGGAAAGAATAGACATGCAATGACCCTAGCTATGGTTCATGAAAAGAACACACATGCAATGACACTGGTGTATCCATGTGGGGTTTGTGAAAAGAACAGACATGAAATCACACTAGGTGGATCCATGTGTGGTTTGTTTAGAATAACACACATGCAATGACACTGGTGGATCCATGTGTGGTTTGCTAAAAAAAGAACAGACATGCAATCACACTGGTGGATCCATGTGTGGTTTGTGAAGAAGAACACACATGCAATACTCTAGCTGTGGTTCATGAAAAGAACACGCATGCAATGACACTGGTGTATCCATGTGTGGTTCATGAGAAGAACACAGATGCAATGAGACTGGGTGTGGTTCATGAGAAGAACAGACATGCAATGACACTGGTGGATCCTTATGTGGTTTGTGAGAAGAACTGACATGCAATGACTCTAGCTGTGGTTCATGAAAAGAACAGACATGCAATGACACTGGTGGATCCATATGTGGTTTGTGAGAACAACTGACATTAAATGACTCTAGCTATGGTTCATGAAAAGAACAGACATGCAATGACACTGATGGATCCATATGTGGTTTGTGGAAGGAACAGACATGCAATGACTCTAGGGTTGGTTCATGAAAAGAATAGACATGTAATAGCACTTGTGGATCCATGTGTGGTTCATGATAAGAACACACATCCAATGACACTGGTGGATCCTTATGTGGTTCATGAAAATAACAGACATGCAATGACTCTAGCTATGGTTCATGAAAAGAACACACATGCAATGACACTCGTGTATCCATGTGTGGTTCATGAGAAGAACACACGTCCAATGACACTGGGTGTGGTTCATGAGAAGAACACAAATCCAATGACACTGGTCGATCCTTATGTGGTTTGGTTAGAAGAACACACATGCAATGATTCTAGCTGTGGTTCATGAAAAGAATACACATGCAATGACACTGGTGGATCCATGTGTGGTTTGAGAAAAGAACAGACATGCAATGACCCTGGCTGTGGTTCATGAGAAGAACACACATGCAATGACACTAGTGGATCCATGTGTGGTTTGTGAAAAGAACAGACATGCAACCACACTAGGTGGATCCATGTGTGGTTTGTGGAAAGAACAGACATGCAATGACCCTAGCTATGGTTCATGAAAAGAACACACATGCAATGACACTGGTGTATCCATGTGGGGTTTGTGAAAAGAACATACATGCAATCACACTAGGTGGATCCATGTGTGGTTTTTTTAGAATAACACACATGCAATGACACTGGTGGATCCATGTGTGGTTTGCTAAAAAAGAACAGACATGCAATCACACTGGTGGATCCATGTGTGGTTTGTGAAGAAGAACACACATGCAATGACTCTAGCTGTGGTTCATGAAAAGAACACGCATGCAATGACACTGGTGTATACATGTGTGGTTCATGAGAAGAACACAGATGCAATGAGACTAGGTGTGGTTCATGAGAAGAACGGACATGCAATGACACTGGTGGATCCTTATGTGGTTTATGAGAAGAACTGACATGCAATGACTCTAGCTGTGGTTCATGAAAAGAACAGACATGCAATGACACTGGTGGATCCATATGTGGTTTGTGAGAACAACTGACATTAAATGACTCTAGCTATGGTTCATGAAAAGAACAGACATGCAATGACACTGATGGATCCATATGTGGTTTGTGGAAGGAACAGACATGCAATGACTCTAGGGTTGGTTCATGAAAAGAATAGACATGTAATAACACTGGTGGATCCATGTGTGGTTCATGATAAGAACACACATCCAATGACACTGGTGGATCCTTATGTGGTTCATGAAAAGAACAGACATGCAATGACTCTAGCTATGGTTCATGAAAAGAACACACATGCAATGACACTGGTGTATCCATGTGTGGTTCATGAGAACAACACACGTGCAATGACACTGGGTGTGGTACATGAGAAGAACATACATGCAATGACACTGGTGGATCCTTACGTGGTTTGTGAGAAGAACTCACATGCAATGACTCTAGCTGTGGTTCATGAAAAGAACAGACATGCAATGACACTGGTGGATCCATATGTGGTTTGTGAGAAGAACTGACATGCAATGACTCTAGTTGTGGTTCTTGAAAAGAGCAGACCTGCAATGACACTGGAGGATCCATATGTGGTTTGTGCAAGGAACATACATGCAATGACTCTAGTTGTGGTTCATGAAAAGTACAGACATGCAATGACACTGGTGGATCCATGTGTGGTTCATGAGAAGAACACACATCCAATGACACTGGTGGATCCTTATGTGGTTCATGAAAAGAACAGACATGCAATGACACTGGGATCCTTATATGGTTTGTTTATAAGAACACACATGCAATGACTCTAGGTGTGGTTCATGAAAAGAACACACATGCAATGACACTACTGGATCCTTATGTGGTTTGTTTAGAAGAACACACATGCAATGACTCTAGTTGTGGTTCATGAAAAGAACACACATGCAATGGCACTGGTGTATCCATGTGTGGTTCATGAGAAGAACACACATCCAATGACACTGGGTGTGGTTCATGAGAAGAACACACATCCAATGACATTGGTGGATCCTTATGTGGTTTGGTTAGAAGAACACACATGCAATGAATCTAGCTATGGTTCATGAAAAGAATACACATGCAATGACACTGGTGAATCCATGTGTGGTTCGAGAAAAGAACAGACATGCAATGACACTGGCTGTAGTTCATGAGAAGAACACACATGCAATGACACTAGTGGATCCATGTGTGGTTTGTGAAAAGAATAGACATGCAACCACACTAGGTGGATCAATGTGTGGTTTGTGGAAAGAACAGACATGCAATGACTCTAGCTGTGGTTCATGAAAAGAACACACATGCAATGACACTGGTGGATCCATGTGTGGTTTGTGAAAAGAACAGACATGCAATCACACTAGGTGGATCTATGTGTGGTTTGTTTAGAAGAACACACATGCAACGACTCTAGCTGTATCCATGTGTGGTTAGTGAAAAAAGAACAGACATGCAATCACACTGGTGGATCCATGTGTGGTTTGTGAAGAAGAACACACATGCAATGACACTAGGTGTAGTTCATGAGAAGAACAGACATGCAATGACACTGGTGGATCCTTATGTGGTTTGTGAGAAGAACTGACATGCAATGAATCTAGCTATGGTTCATGAAAAGAACAGACATGCAATGACACTGGTGGATCCATATGTGGTTTGTGAGAAGAACTGACATGCAATGACTCTAGCTATGTGTCGTGGAAATGGCCACGGCAGCCGCTACCATTAGCAGCGATTGAGTGTTTCGTGAGGAAGAGTTGGCGGCCATCTGCGGTGCGAGATGGGTGCGGATGCACATGGGTTTACCCAGGTTCGGCCCCCCGGAGGGTAAAGACCTACTCCTGCTAGATTAGATTATTGGAGAGCGAGTTACAAGGGTGACGAGCTCGGCGGCTAGGCAGCGAGTCGCTTGAGGGGGTGTATGATGGAACGTAAGTCTCCAGGATACCCTAGGGAGGTTTATATATGAGGCACTCTGCTAGGGTTTACAAGTTATCACCAAACAAGATAAGGATCCAGAGGCTTTGACCTAGTCTGACTGGGCTTCTGTTACGCTTCTAGGCTTCCGGTCGCAAGTCGCTGGGCCCTTCCTTCCTTCGTAGTCCAGTCGCCGTCTTTCGGACGCACTCACAGGCCCTTCGGCCCAATCGGAACGTCCTGCTGGGCATTCCCCCTTCGACATATCCCCATCAGTAGTCCCTGAGGCCATCGTTGATGTAGGCGCAGGTGTCCTTTTGGCGTTCGGAGTAAGCGAGCCCAATTTGTGCGTCCAGTCGAGTCGGCGATGGACTCCATTAGAACCAAGGAGAATTTCCCCATGTTTCCACTCGTCGTCTCAATGAATGTTGCTGCCGCCCAGTCATCGTCTTGGCGAATGGAAAGACTCGGCGGGTGGCGGGTGAAATAAGGGAGTTGGACCGTCAAATCTGGTCAAACTATCCGTTGGAATTTCCAACGGTAACTTCAGCGCAATTACCGTGAGTAACGGCGACCCCGATTTTGGCGGGTGGCGTTTCCCATATAAGGGGAGTGATGGTTCAGCTCCATAGAATTTCTTCACATTCTGCATTCGTCCTCATTCGTTCTTCCTACCTCCAATTTTCCTGCCTACGTCCTTCCGACTTGTCCTTCCCGCATCGTGCGATTCCACATCCTACCCGATGGTGCCTCCCAAAGGCTAATGGGGGAAATACAAATGTACCACGACCCAGCTTAGATCTTTTGAGGACTCCGGAGTGCTTCGCAAGGGGAATTGGCGGGTTCCCCCTCCTCCGAGACCGAGCCGAAGCTGCGACCCGGCGAGTTCATCTGCTTCCCTAGTCATCTTGAAAGGGGTCTGGGGATCCCCACCTCACTCTTTTTCCGCCACTTTTACGCGTATTATGCGATCAAGCCATCGGATCTTGGTCCGCATAGCATCGAGCAGCTAGCGATCTTCGTCGCCTTCTGCGAATGTTACCTCCGCTGCAGGCCGTATTTCCCGCTATGGCTGGAGCTCTTCCACGACCGGATCGGGCGCGAGGCGTCCAGCGGCTTGATGCTGGCCGCAGGCGGAGTCACATTTCAATTCAAGCCGAAGGCCAACTTCGTCAAGCTCTCCTGCCGAAGAAGGCCGCCAACGAGTGGAAGAAGAGCCGGTTCTACGTCAAAGAAGCCACTCCCACCAACAAGGTGGCTCTTCTCGAGTTCGTCGCCGAGAGGAGCATGCCCCGCCGGCTGGCGCCGAAGAAGCTTCCCGAAGACTAGCGGATGGCCGTCGCAGAGATGATGGATCAGATCCAGAAGCTGAAGGTCCAGGGGTTGATTCCGATCAACCTCTACAACTGCTGGCTCGGGCGGCGCCTGGTTTTGCTGGTGGCTCAGCCGCACTGGATGTATGAGTACAGTGGGAAACATGACCCATACCGAACCAGCAAGGAGTTATGGGAGGCCGAGGACTACAAGGCCGCTCTGAAGAAGATTACCGACGCGGAGTTCACTAGTGTGGTGGTCGGGGTTGCCCCGTACACTCCTATGAAGAACGAAGACCCCACAGTAAGTTCTCTTTCCAATCGCTACATCCGTGTTTCAGTTTTTAGTCTCCTCGTTTGGTGTTTTACTCGTGGTGGTTCTCAGCTTTTTCAGGTGTTAGAGGGCTGGCTCCGTCCGCTCGACGAAGAGGTTCCCCAGGAACTGGAGGAAGACTCCGAGGGGGACCCTTCCGACAGTGACGGGGAGGAGAAAGAGGTTCCTCCCCCAGTGCCAGTGGCTCGCAAGACCCGCATGCAGAAACAACGCGAAGTCGAGGCGAGCCGCAGCCTGGACGAGCATGACGGAGGCGATGAGGTCAGGCAGGAGCACACGTCCCGACGTACTGCCACGCCATCAAAGCCCGCACGCAGGCCCAAGTCGCCAGCGAGAACGCCCACGTCACCGTCCAAGTCGGTGGTGGTGTTCGAGTCGGATGACGATTCTGATGATGAAGGTTCTCCCGAAGTCTCGCACAAGGCCCCAAAGGATGCAGTCCCGATGAAGGGGTTGGAGGGCGAGGACACGGAGGTAGTGGTAGAGGTTCCCCTGGCGGCGATTGCGCCGACGACCTCAGGGGTTCCAAGTCAAGAAGCGGCTGAGGCGATGGCGTCCAAGTCACCACAGCCGTTGAGGGCGGCCGCGTCGGAGCCGGAGATCCCGGCGACTGCAACTTCATCATCGAGGAAGCCCGTGGTTTCATGGGCTTCAGACGTCTTCGAGAGGAGGCTCACCCGTAAGTTGGGTCCCCAGTTGGATAAGCCCACTCACATCAGCACCGGGCTTCGCGTCCTCCCAGTCGCTAAGTAAGTACTGCTCCTTCATCCTGATCCGCCTTGCTCTTCTGCATTGTCATTATATTGATTGTGGGGACTCGTGTAGGTCGGGGGCCAAGAAGATTGGCCGTCCTTCGGTGGCTAAGATTCCACTGGCCACCCCCATGGGAGAGGGCGACCTCCCCAAGAAGAGAAAGGCCACCGGAGATGTGGCGACCGCCAAAGACGAGAAGAAGCAGAAGGGGGGCGCCGACGACGCTGCGACCAAGGGCAGCGCCACGGAGTCGGCTGCTGCGCCAGTCGTCGAAGAGGTGGCGGTGAAGCGATCGGAACCAGCCTTGGCTGTGTCCTTGCCGGAAGCATCGGTCTCGACAACCAGCGCCCCCGCCAGAGCATCAGCGATGTTCCCGCGTTTCATGGCGAGGGGGTTTCTAGGTGTGGTGGACATGCAGTCTCTGCAGAGTCCAGACATCGTGGATGTGGACATTGGGTCCCGTCGCGGGCGCACTCCCTTCACAATCCCGTCGACAGACGCCAGAGAACTTCACAAGATGCTCGGCGCTGCTATTCAGGTATGTCCAGTCCCCGAGTTCCTGGTCGCTGAATTTCAGCATCTGGGAACTGAACCTCTTTTTCCTTCTCCAGTCCCCGAATTCCTAGTCGCTGAATTTTGGTGGCTAGGAATTGATTTTCTTTTTTCCTTCTCCAGTCCCCGAATTCCTAGTCTCTGAATTTTGGTGGCTAGGGGTTGATTTTCTTTTTCCTTTTCCAGTCCCCGAGTTCCTGGTCGCTGAATTTCAGCGGCTGGGAACTGGGTGTAGTTTTGCCAAATGCTGAGGCGAGTTGTTTGTTTGCAGGGATTGCAAAGGGAGTCGACCGATCGGCAGGCCGCGAGGGAGCGCTTGGAGCGTTACTTGCACGAAGCACAAGAGGTGAACCAGGGGCTTCAGGAAACTGTTGGTGAGTATCTGTTTGTCTTTATTCTCCTTTTTCGGGTGTGAGCTAGTCGTGTATAGTACGCTGATGGCTTCTTGCAGATGGTTTGCCGGCTGAGATCTCCTAGGCTCGTGAGGGGTATGTTTCGGTCGCCGAGCTGGACGTGGCGAATGGGCGAATAGCCTCCCTGGTCAAGGACTTTGAGGAGGTGAAGGCGGCCTCAATTTCTTCGGAGGAGCGAGCGAAGGCTGCCGTCGCTGCGGCTGAAGAAGAACACAAAGCCACGGATTCCATCATCGTGGGACTACACAACGAGCAATCTGCCTTGGAGAAGCATGTCAGGGAGAACTGCCGCAAACTCCTTGGTGAGTCCCTGTCTTCGCCTGACCCATTTGTCGACTCCCCGCTTTGGGGGTTTCATAGTTTCCCCGACACCCGACATTGCAGCTGTGGTAGGCCAAAGCGACCCGGTGGTGCCAACTTACAATGACTAGCAATGCGTGACTGCCGTGGTGAATGCGGCCACGGCCTCGGCGTTGTGCATCCAAGTGGCTCTTCAGGGCATGTCCCCCACCGAAGTTATTCCTGGAGGGGCTTATGGAGGTGTGGCGCTATCTGGAAGAGGTACCCGCCGTTGTGGAGTGGATGACGCGCTCAGCATTCAGGCGCGGGGCCACCACAGCGTTGAGCTTGGGTCTCGCCCATTTCCCCGACGACTTCGACCTTGACGATGTGACGAGTGGCTATCCATCGGCGACCGGCACGGTGGATATGTCAGAGGTGCTGAAGCTGACCGCAAAGGCCGCCCCTTATGCCGATCGTGTCTTGGTGATGGGGGATCTGCTGCCGTACCAGGAGACGGTGTTGGCGCCTGGCAACCCCGAGCCGGAGCATCACGACATGAAGTCGGAGCAGCCCTTCCGGTCGTCGTTGTCAAAGTCGCTGATGACGTACCCGACGAACCCGTGGCAGCCTTTTATTCGCGTCAAGGGGGGTGGCGCTGCTTCTTCATCAGGGCCTGTGGAGTAAACAATGTAATTGTCCAAGCTGTGATGTATGCCAAGTGGCGAATGCTGTAAGATATGTTTGCAATATATGCCAAGGGGAGTCGATCGACTCGTATTGTGACTAGGAATGTGTGGTGTGTTTTGTTTATGCATTGTTTTGATTGAGCGAATCCCCGAGCGCGTCCGCCCTTTAATGGGGTATAACTCGATTGTATACTTTTATGTATACTTTTGTTTATGCCTTGTTTTTGTCCCTCGCGTCTTCTGAGTGGCGAGTCCCCGAGCGCGAGTAGGACTGACTTATAAGCTAGTCCCCGAGCGTGGTGCCTAACCATATTGGTCATGCTCCTGTTGCAGTTTGTGAGTTCGTTGTTTGTAACGCGTCTCCTTCCCTGGCCCGGAGAGCCAGTCGCTTGGCGAGCCCTAGGCAGCTCTCTTACCTGGTGTGTTCCCGAGCCGCGTGGGGGTTCCCGTTTTTCGGAGTCCCCGTGCGTGGTACTTAACCGTTCGAGTCGCTTTGCACGAGGGTCGGAGGGACAGGTCGCTGTGAGAATCGTGTACCAGTTGTCTTGGCTCGGTGGGCCAGTCGGGCTAGGCGACTCCAATGGCGGCTCCGGGTTGGCTTTTTCGTGGACAACCCAAGGCCCGAATATTTTTGGTGCCTTTGTGCCGCACTACTTAGATGTGCCGGTCGCTCGACCAGAGGTTGACTTCCGTAAGTAGTGTATTGCTAGTATGTACGAGTGCGAGTGGCACAAGAATATGGCGAGTGGACATAATTTGTGCGATCCAGATGGATTTCATTATATATTCCGATGGAGTACAATGTGTGTTGGAGATATGCCCAAAGAGGCAATAATAAAGTGGTTATTATTATATCTTTATGTTTATGATAAATCTTTACATCCCATGCTATAATTGTATTAACAAGAAACATTAATACTTGTGTGTTTTGTAAACATAAAAGAGTCTCTAGTAAGCCTCTTGTTAAACTAGCTTGTTGATTAATAGATGATCATGGTTTCCTGATCATGGACATTGGATGTCGTTAATATCAAGATCATATCATTAGGAGAATGATGTGCTGGACACACACCCATAGTAAGCGTAGCATAAGATCAAGTCATTAAGTTCGTTTTGCTACAAGCTTTTCAAATGCATAGTAATCTAATCCTTCGACCATGAGGTTATGTTAATCACCATCACCGGATGGATACTTTGATGACATCAAACACCGCTTCGTAACTGGATGGTTATAAAGGTGTCATTGGGTATTCTGAAAGTATGTGTTGAAGCGCATGGACCAAGATTGGGATTTGTCCATCCATATGACGGATAGATATGCTCTGGGCCCTCTCGGTGGAATGTCATCTAGTTAGCTTGCAAGCATGTGACTAGGTCACAAGGGATGACATAACATGGAACGAGTAAAGAGTACTTATCAGTAACGAGGAAGAACTAGGTATGAAGATACCGACGATCAAACCTCGGATAAGTAGAATATCGCGTGACAAAGGGAATTGGTTTCGTATGTTAAATGGTTCTATCGATCACGAAGTAATCGTTGAGTATGTGGGAGCCGTTATGGATCTCTAGATCCGGCTGATGGTTATTGATCGGAGAGGTGTCTTCATCATGTCTTCATATTCACGAACCGTAGGGTGACACACTTAAGGTTCGAAGTTGTTTTAAGTAGATATGGAATTTGCGTTGGAGACCGAATGTTGTTCGGAGTCTCGGAATGGATCCGGGACATCACGAGGAGATCCGGAATGGTCCGGAGAATAAGATTCATATATTGGGGATCATTTTCTAAGTTGGGAAATGTTCCGGAGTGTTTATATGGAGATTCTAGAAGGTTTCGGAATGTTCTGGAAGGTTCTAGAGGATTTCTTGGAGTTTACTTGAAAACCAAGAAAGGGATCAAGGGAGTCCAAGTGGGGCAATACATGGATTCATGGGGGAGGAGGACTCCTCCCCCCAACCTGCCGGCCCAAGGAGGAGGGGAGTCCTAGTAGGACCCCCCCTCCCCAGGCGTGCCTCCCTCCTTTAAATAGAAGGGAGGGGGCGCCCCCACTTGCCTCTCTATCATAACAACCAATCTCAGCCGCCTCTCTCCTCCACCTTTCTTCTGCACAGGCATAGGCGAAGCCCTGCAGAATTCTCATCTCCACCACCACCACCACGCCGTCGTGCTGCTGGGATTCCGTGGAGAAGATCTACTACCTTCGCTGCTCGCTGGAACAGGGAGAGGAAGGTCTGCTTCGACTCCGCACGTGTGACCGTCTGCGGAAGCGCTGCCGGAACGCAGCACCGGAAGGATCGTCCACACGATCTTGAGATCGGCAAGTGATCGACTACATCATCCACGAGATCTAATCTCGTAACGCTTTCAGTTCTACAAGGGTTAGTACCGATCTATCTCGTTGCTCATGTCTAATAGATTAGATCTTGGCTTTTTTCTAGATTAGATCTAGGTTTTGTTCGTTCTTGCGGTAGAATTTTTTTGTTTTCCATGCTACGAACCCATCAGTGGTATCAGAGCCTTGTCTATGCGTAGATCTGTTGCACGAGTAGAACACAATGAGGTTGTGGGCGTTGGTGCTCGTGTCGTGTTTTGCTATGTGTGTACCTTGCATCTTGCGGTATGGTGGGATGAAGCGGCTCGGGCTAACATTACATGTCATCGTACATGAGACTTGCTCCACGCTTGACGTGCAACTTGTTTTGCACAAGTGGCTTTGCGGGTGTCTGTCTCTCCCATCATAGTATAGATCAAATCTACACTTTGCACTTGATAACACTTGTATCAACGTTGTGGTTCAGTTTCGTAGGTAAGATCCGTTCTTAGTCGAAAGCCCCAAGCCACATAAAACTTGCAAAGAAAATTAGAGGCGTCTAACTTGTTTTTGCAGGGGTTTTGTGATGTGATATGGCCTACATGTGATTGTGATTGTATTTGATGTATGCAATGATCCTTGTTGTAATATGGCAACCGGCAGGAGCCTAATGGTTGTCTTTAATTCTGTTAAGACATGCGTGTCTATTCATCTTGTAATAGCTTTGTTCCAAGTAGTTGTAATAGTTGCTAGTGATGATGGACAACCATGAAGCGGCGCCACGGACCTTGACGCTATGCTGGTGATGATGGAGATCATGTCCGTGCTTTGGAGATGGAGATCGAAGGCATAAGAAGAAAGGGCCATATCATATCACACTAATTATGAATTGCCTGTGATGTTAATCCTTTATGCATCTTGTATTGCTTAGATCGTGACGGTAGCATTATAAGATGATACCTCTCACTAAATATCAAGTAATAAAGTGTTCGTCCTTAGTAGGCACCATTGCTAAGACTCGTCGTTTCGAAGCATCTCGTGATGATCGGGTGTGATAGATTCTACGTGTGCATACGACGGGTGCAAGCCAGATTTGCACATGCGGATACTAAGGTTAACCTTGACGAGCCTAGCATGTACAGACATGGTCTCGGAACACGGAATACCGAAAGGTAAAGCATGAGTCATATGGATGATATGATGAACATGTTGATTGTTCGCCTTTAAAGCTACATCATCTCACGTGATGATCGGACTTGGTGTAGTGGATTTGGTTCGTGTAATCACTAAAACAACTCGAGGGATTTTGTTTTGAGTGGGAGTTCTTTTGTAATTTGTATTAGTCAAACTCAATTTATCATAAACACAATCAAAGTGAATTTACATAGTTTGTTGTAGTCATTGGCATCCGTTCATCACCTTACGCTTAGTTATAGTTGAGATAGTAGAACCATAGAAATTCTGGATATTTCCTTTACGAACTGGTATCGTATTGTTTTGAGTGTCAATCTAAAGTTTAAAAGTCATATTGAAAACTTTCAGCAAACTCCGCTTACTCTGTGAAGTTTAATAAACAGTATTAAATCAAGAGTAACAATTCCAGTGTTAGTATCTAATGTATCATGTTTGCCTCCATGATTCTTGATACTCAAAAGATTGTTTTTAATATCAAGTTTATCTAAGAGCTGAAAGCAATGTTTCAGAAACCATCATATGTGAAAGGTATTGCGATATCTAAAACAATATGTTGGTTACAACATGATAGAGTATACGTCCTCATATTTGATGAGAATTTGTGAAGGTTGGAGACGCTAGTCGTCCTAATCCTCCAAAAGGTTTTGGAAAAGAAACATTATACTCGCAATTCACCTCTACAAGCTATAGCAGCTTGATCATGAAAGTTGTCATGATAAGGATGAATAGAAGATGTAAGTAAAATGTTTACTACACTAAAAGATTACTAAAGAATGGAATTTTGAAAGAATGCCAAACATTTGATGAAGGTGATCCACTTCAAAGTGCAAGTCCAAAGGTATTAGTATTTGACTATACACACTTTGTACTATGTGTCATATGAATGACACCACTATTGATGTTGATAGATTCTTTTAAAAGGAAAGGAATTGTTGAAAGAGAATCTATAAAATATTTGGCAGAAAAGAAAAGATTGGAGATGTCCAACTTAGGTATATAAAAGATACATGTTATGGCTGTATTCCTTGGTTGTTAAACAATGTGGTTCTACGGTATTGGATACCGAATTGGTTGGTATGAAGTGTCATACAGGACCACACAATTCATGAACTGCAATGGCCTAAGTAACTAGCAAGAGAATATGTGATGATGTTCATCGAAAACAAACAAAGGGTTGTTGTGTTGCTCGTTAATATCAAAGCTTACCTTCAAGATTTGTTTCAATAATTGTTATTTTGATCAGGTATTATGACGACAAAAGGTTGTTTAAATAATTACCGTATTCCATAATAGATGGATGATATACAAGTCTGGTTGGAGAAATAACGACCATAAAACTAATGCTAAAATGTCGCAAGACAAATGATTGAAAGATCACTTGTGAAGTGACATCACCGTTTAAATTATATTAGGGATACATGAAGAAACTCCATGTTGATGGATTTTTGGAGTCTTTGATTTTGATCAAATGACGCTTGTCATACTTTCCTGGAGATAATTAAAACTCCGTTCGTAGGCCAAAAGAAGAACGGACGACTAACTAATTGGAATTTGTACATATTGATGTATATAGTCCATTATGTGTAGTCGTGGGCGATGGATTTCAACTTCATATGCTTTCTCCGAAGATTTGAGTGAGTATATGTATATACTTACTCAATAAGGAAGAAGTATGAAACATTTGAAAAATGTTCAAAGACTTTCAAGATGAAGTGGAAAATCATTGTAACAAGAAAATAAAAAGTTTATGATTGGATCATAAAGAAAGATGTTTGAGTTACAAGTTTAGCAAAACACCTAAGATTTGAGGAATCGTTCCATGGATTTGCATTTCCCAAAACACCATAGGAGTATGGAGTGTTCGAGATATGTAATGAAACCTTGTTTGACATGGTAAGATCAAAGGTGTCATTTATAAAACTGCCATTATATTTTAAAGATTAAAGCTTAGTGACTACCGCTTTTAAACTGAAAAGAGCTCCATCGTGATCCGTTGAAATGACACCATATAAGTCATGGTTTGGGATAAAACCCAGGTTGTGCTTTCTTAAATTTTTGGTATGCTAGGCATAAGTAAAATGTTTACAACCAAAGTCGGATGAGCATGTCTTTGTAGGTTATTTCGAATAACCATTGGGTATTCCTCCATAACACCGAAGACAAAATTGTTTGTCGCTTAGAGTGTCGAGTTTCTTGAGAAGGAATTTTTGGTGAAAAATCAAGTGGGAGGACAATAGAACTTTGACAAGGTTGTTGAACCTTGGCTAATATGTGCTGAGTTGCGCAGCGTCGGTAAGTGTCCCGGAGGCAGCAACAATGCTCATGTCTCACGTGCCTCAAAGGATGTGGTCACGGGGATCTAAGTTCCTATTGAACCAAGTAGGTCGGGTAAGTAATCAAATGCCAAGATTTGAGAGTTAAATCATTGTTGTTTAACAATGATGAACTGACTACATGCAAATAATCAATGATGGGCCCTGACTTTGTTAAGTGGCTTGAAGCCATAAAATCCGTGATAATTCCATACACGAGAAATCAAGCTTTGAATTTGAAAGACCCTCTAGAAAGGTGCAAGACCTTACAGTCGTATATGGATCTATAAAGAAATAGACATGGATATTTCACATCTATGAAATAGTCGACATGTCGGAAAGAGTTTACGACAATGTTCAAGGAATTGACTATGATAAGATTTGATCTTTCATAGCGATATTTAGTCTGGACGGATTAATGTAGCAACCACTACATATATTTTGGTATATGGTAGTAGAACAAACAAAACAAGTTCTTCTAATAGAATGGTTACCTAGGATGTGTACATGACACGATCCAAAGGGTTTTGTTAATTCAAAGGATGCTAAAAGAGTATGCAAAACTTCAATGGTTGAAGTGAGCATCGCGGAGTTGGAATCTTCACCGTTATGAAACCGTTAAAAGGTTTAATTTCATCAGAGACGATGAAGATGTTTGCATTTTGCAAGAAATTAAGTGGGAGCGCTAAGACATATTTCTAATACATTATGTGAAAGACATATTGTTGATTAGAAATGATGTATCTTTTATTGACACAGGTTAAGAATTTCATTTCGATGAAAGACTTAGGCATAACCCAAGAATTAGGCATCAATGTTTATATGGATAGATTGAGGCGCTAATATGGTTTTGCCAAATGTACATAGATAAGATGTTGAATGAGTTCAACATGGAAACAACAAGAAAGGTTCTTGATGCACGGAAAGGACTGAATCAAGATTCAAGTGTGTTGACACGAGATTCAAGTGTTTTGACACTTGGTGAAATCACAAGAATATTTTGATCAATCATTCTTTGAGATGTACACATCCAGATATGTCCTATGCTCTAAATGTTATGAGCATATACCAGAATAACTCATAAGATGATCATTGGACAATAGTAGGGATATTCCTATGATCTTTGGAAGGACTAAGAATATATTATTTATATAGTGGTGACAAATAGTTCATTGTAAATTGTTGCATTGATACTAGTTTTGTCACAAATTAAGTTTATCTCAATTTAAACTATGGGTGGCACAATGTAATGGAAAGGAAGTTCCATAACGGATTTGGTTGAGTACCAAAGTTAAAACATTGTGACAGATACTATAACAAAAGGCTAAGTATATGACTGCTATTGTAGCAGCAAATGAGGGCATTTGCGTCAAGTAGTTTGTTATCAAATTAGGTGTGGTTCATAGCGGGATAATACTATGAAGATACATTGTATGACAATTGTATCAACATGATTTAATCCCAAGGAACTAAAGGTCTCACCAAAGGACCAAATTTATACAATGCCATCTCATTGGAGAATGAGTAATGCGTAGAGACGCAAGGACATGCAAATACACACGGACCTGGAAGTGTCAGATCCGAAGATTATGTTTACCACTAGCAATAGTGTCTATACAACACCAGAAAGCCATAGGTGTTGAATGCACAAGTTTTTAACTAGATTATTGACTCTAGTGCAAGTGGGAGACTGTTGGAGATATGCCCAAAGAGGCAATAATAAAGTGGTTATTGTTATATCTTTATGTTTATGATAAATCTTTACATCCCATGCTATAATTGTATTAACAGGAAACATTAATACTTGTGTGTTTTGTAAACATAAAAGAGTCCCTAGTAAGCCTCTTGTTAAACTAGCTTGTTGATTAATTGATGATCATGGTTTCCTGATCATGGACATTGGATGTCGTTAATATCAAGATCATATCATTAGGAGAATGATGTGATGGACACACACCCATAGTAAGCGTGGCATAAGATCAAGTCATTAAGTTTGTTTTGCTACAAGCTTTTCAAATGCATAGTAATCTAATCCTTCGACCATGAGGTTATGTTAATCACCATCACCAGATGGATACTTTGATGACATCAAACACCGCTTCGTAACTGGGTGGTTATAAAGGTGTCATTGGGTATTTTGAAAGTATGTGTTGAAGCGCATGGACCAAGATTGGGATTTGTCCATCCATATGACGGATAGATATGCTCTGGGCCCTCTCGGTGGAATGTCATCTAGTTAGCTTGCAAGCATGTGACTAGGTCACAAGGGATGACATAACATGGAACGAGTAAAGAGTACTTATCAGTAACGAGGAAGAACTAGGTATGAAGATACCGACGATCAAACCTCGGATAAGTAGAATATCGCGTGACAAAGGGAATTGGTTTCGTATGTTAAATGGTTCTATCGATCATGAAGTAATTGTTGAGTATGTGGGAGCCGTTATGGATCTCCAGATCCCGCTGATGGTTATTGATCGGAGAGGTGTCTTCATCATGTCTGCATATTCACGAACCGTAGGGTGACACACTTAAGGTTCGAAGTTGTTTTAAGTAGATATGGAATTTGCGTTGGAGATCGAATGTTGTTCGGAGTCTCAGAATGGATCTGGGACATCACGAGGAGATCCGGAATGGTCCGGAGAATAAGATTCATATATTGGGGATCATTTTCTAAGTTGGGAAATGTTCCGGAGTGTTTGTATGGAGATTCTAGAAGGTTTTGGAATGTTCTGGAAGGTTCTAGAGGATTTCTTGGAGTTTACTTGAAAACCAAGAAAGGGATCAAGGGAGTCCAAGTGGGGCAATACATGGATTCGTGGGGGAGGAGGACTCCTCCCCCCAACCCGCCGACCCATGGAGGAGGGGAGTCCTACTAGGACTCCCCCTCCCCAGGCGTGCCTCCCTCCTTTAAATAGAAGGGAGGGGGCGCCCCCTCTTGCCTCTCTATCATAACAACCAATCTTAGCCGCCTCTCTCCTCCACCTTTCTTCTGCACAGGCATAGGCGAAGCCCTGCAGAATTCTCATCTCCACCACCACCACCACGCTGTTGTGCTGCTGGGATTCCGTGGAGAAGATCTACTACCTCCGCTACTCGCTGGAACAGGGAGAGGAAGGTCTGCTTTGACTCCGCATGTGTGACCGTCTGCGGAAGTGCTGCCGGAAGGATCGTCCACACGATCTTGAGATCGGCAAGTGATCGACTACATCATCCACGAGATCTAATCTCGTAACGCTTTCGGTTCTACAAGGGTTAGTACCGATCTATCTCGTTGCTCATGTCTAATAGATTAAATCTTGGCTTTTTTCTAGATTAGATCTAGGTTTTGTTCATTCTTGCGGTAGAATTTTTTTGTTTTCCATGCTATGAACCCATCAATGTGAGGTTCAAGTATAGAACTTTCTGAGGAGGTTTACATTCCATGGCCTCCCGACCTCTAGTTGGTCGTCACCCCGTATGTCGATGAGGTAATAGGCATCATTTCCAAGGACTCGGCCTATGGCGAACGGCCCCTCCCATGGGGGAAGAGTTTGTGCATGCCCTTCTTGTCTTGGGCCAGTCGTAGGAACAGGTCGCCTTCCTGGAAGGTGCGAGTTCGCACTCGGCGGCTGTGGTAGCGGTGGAGTCCTTGCTGGTATATGGTGGTGCGGGAGCGAGCCAGGTAGCGTGCCTCGTCGAGTTGATCGATGTTGTCTTGGCGGGCGACCTCGTTGGCCGCCTTGACGTAGTTGGCGACTCGAGGTGAGTCATGCTCCAGGTCGGTTGGCATTACGGCCTCGGCGCCATACATCATGAAGAAGGGCGTGAACCCGGTTGAGCGGTTGACGGAGGTGCGAATCCCCCATATCATAGAGGGGAGCTCGTCGACCCAGCATCCTGGGGTGCGCTCTAGGGGCACCTAGAGTCGCGGCTTGAGCCCATGGAGGACGCTCTGGTTGGCGCGTTCTGCTTGGCCATTTGACTCCAGGTGAGCGACTGATGCGAGGTCGAGTCGGATGCTATGTTTTCTTCACAGAATTCTGCCATGGCCCCCTTGGCAAATTTGGTGCCGTTGTCTGTTATGATGTTGTGCGGGTAGCCATACCGGTAGATGAGTTCGCGCAAGAACTTGGTGGTCGTCTTGCCGTCGCACTTTTTTATCGGCTTGGCCTCGACCCATTTGGTGAACTTGTCGATGGCGACCAGGAGGTGAGTGAAGCCAGATGGGGCCTTCTTGAACGGGCCTACCATGTCCATGCCCCATATGGCGAATGGCCACGTGATGGGGATGGTCTTGAGTGCCGATCCAGGGAGGTGCGTCTGGTTGGCGTACTTCTGGCACCCGACGCATCGTTGGACGATGTTGGTGGCGTCGGCGTGTGCGCTGAGCCAGTAGAAACCGTGTCGCATGGCCTTGGCGACTTGCGACTTGGCGCCGGCGTGATGGCCGCAGTCGCCGGCGTGAATGTCCTGGAGGATCTTGCAGCCTTCTTCTGGCTGTACGCGGCGCTAGAACACGCCGGTCACACTGCGCTTGTGGAGCTCGCCGTTGATGATGACGAAGGATTTCCAATAGCGCACGATCATTCGCGCCTCTGTCTCATTGCTTGGTAGGAGTTTGTGTTCTAGGAAGGCGATGTATGGTGTTGTCCAGTCGCTAGGTTCCACAATCATGGCGACTAAGGCCGGTTCTGGCTGCAGCGGGATCCCGACGTCTATCTCTTTTGGTGGGCTGACCGATGGTTTGTGGATGATGTCGAGGAAGACGCCTACTGGTGGCGCTTGTCGTGTCGATCCGATGCGGGAGAGGGCGTCTGCCTCCTTGTTTTTGCGCCTATCGATCCACTCGACAGCTTGGCGGTATGCGATCGTTGTTGGGGAGACGACGTCGCACGTCCCGGCGACTTGGCCGGCGACTAGGTCGGAGTCGCCATAGCATTGTAGGCGGTTAACGTTCATCTCCTTAGCATCTCTCATGCCATGAAGGAGGGCCTCGTATTCTGCCATGTTGTTGGTGTAGGGCTTGAAGTTGAGGTGGAGCACGTAGCGGAGCTTGTCTCCTTTGGGAGAGGTCAGGATGACCCTATCCCCTACACCGTCGGTGTTCTTGGAGCCGTCAAAATGGAGCGACCAGTAGTGGAGGTACGGGAGCTTCTCTGGCTGTTGTGCTTCTTCCCAGTCCGCAAGGAAATCAGCTAGGGCTTGTGACTTGATCGCTTTGCAGGGCTCGTACTTGATGTTGTGGACGCTGATTTCGACTGCCCACTTGGCGACTCGCCAGGTCGCCTCGCGATTGCGTATGATGTCCTGCAGGGGCGCGGAGGAGACCACCGTGATTGGGTGCTCCTGGAAGTAGTGTGGGAGTCGCTGCTGTGCTCGGAATACTGCATACACCAGTTTTTGGTATTGCGGGTAGCGCTGTCGTGAGTCCGTTAGGACTTCGCTGATGTAGTAGACGGGGTGCTGTACGGGGCGCTCCTTGCCCTCTTCTGGTCGTTCGACGACCATCACGGCGCTGACGACTCGAGTAGAGGCCGCGACGTAAACGAGCATTGGCTCTTTGTCGAGTGGCGCGGCGAGTAGTGGTGCCGCGAGTAGCACTTCTTTGAGCGCTGTGAGTGCATCGCCGGCCTCCGCGTCCCATTGGAACGTGGGGTTCTTGCGCATCAGGCGGTAGAGGGGCATTGCCTTCTCGCCTAGTCGGGGGATGAAGCGACTAAGGGCCGCGACTCGCCCTACCAACTTCTGGACATCGCGCAGGCGCTCGGGTTTCCCGAGTCGCGCGATGGTGTCGATCTTGGTGGGGTTGGCTTTGATGCCTCGCTTGGAGACTACATAACCCAGCAGTTGTCCGGTGGGGACGTTGAAGGTGAATTTTCCGGGGTTCGGCTTGATGTTGTACCTCCGCAAGTTTGCGAAGGTTTCGGCTAGGTCGGCGAGCAGGTCGTCCTAGAGGGTGGATTTTACCACCACGTCGTCGATGTAGACGTGAATGTTGCGGCTAATTTGGCTTGCTAGACACTCCTGTATGCACCTCTGGTATGTGGCGCCTGCGTTCTTGAGGCCGAACGTCATGGCCGTGTAGAAGAATGCGCCGAATGGCATAATGAACGCCGTCTTCTCCTCGTCCTCGACCGCCATATTGATCTGGTTATAACCGAGTAAGCATCGAGAAAGCATAGCAACTCCGATCCCGTGGTCGAGTCGATGATCTAATCGATGCGCGGTAGGACGAACTCCTCCTTCAGGAAGGCGCTATTGAGGTTAGTGTAGTCAATGCACATTCTCCATGTGTTGTTCTTTTTTAGATCCAGGACTAGGTTTGCCAGCCACTTGGAGTACTTGATTGGCCGGATGAAGCCTGCAGCTAGCAGGCGCTGAACTTCTTCGGCGATTTCTCGACGGCGCTCTTTGTTGAAGGGCCGTAGCGACTGCTTTACTAGTCGCACTTTGGGGTCGGCGTTGAGTTTGTGCTCAGCGAGTTCCCTCGGGACACCTGGCATGTCAGATGGCTTCCATTCGAAGATGTTGCGGTTCTCACGGAGGAACCCGATGAGCACGCTTTCCTATGCGGGGCTCATGTGCACCCCAATGGTGACCGTCTGGCTGGAGTCGCCTGGGACGAGCTCGACGGTGCGGGTGTGCGTGGTTGCCTCGAACGTGGAGTTCGCGGTAGTTGGTTTCTTCAGGATGGTGGGGTCGTCCTTGTTGATGTTCCCCGCATATTTCACGAGCTCCTCCGTGTGGTCGGTCTCCGTGGCGATGACGGCGTCGGCGAGCTCGGCGCCCTTGTCCTCACATTCCACGGCCATGTCGGGGTCGCCATGGACGATGATGATGCCGCTTGGCCCGGGTAGCTTCATCATGTTGTAGGCGTAGTGTGGGGTCGCCATAAACTTTGGGAATGCCTGGCGGCCCAGGACGCAGTGGTAGGGGCTACGGAAGTTCACCAGCTCGAACATGATCCTCTTCGTGCGGTAGTTTGCTGGAGTGCCGAAGGTGACTGGCAGCGTCACTTTCCCGATCGGGTACGCCTTCCGACCGGGGACGATGCCGTGGAAGGTCGTCAGTGTTGGCTCAATGGCTGCTTCTGGGAGCTGGAGCCTCTTGAACGTGTCGAGGTACAAGATGTTGATGGAGCTCCCACCATCCATTAGCGTCCTGGGCAGCCAGTAGTCGGCCTCCTTGGGTCTGACTACCAGGGCGACTCGCCCTGGGTATTCAATCCTTGGCGCATGGTCCTGGCGACTCCAGGTGATGCTCTGCTCGGACCAGTTTACGAAGCGAGGGATGTCGACTTGTGTCACCGCATTAACGCCGACCGCGCGGGCAAGCACCTTCTTCTCGCGCTTGGTGCCGAGTCCGGTGAAGGTATGTAGCGAGCCGACGACGGTGCCGAAGCCTCCGCCGTTCCCGTTGTCCCGAGGTGGGTTATTGTTGGGGTCCTCCCTTGCTCGTCTTGCCTTCTCAATCTCTTTGAGAGAGTGGAAATCGGCGGTGGTGTGGGTGGCGGGTTTTCCCTCCCTGCTGTGGTAGATGCAGGGTTGATTGAGCAGGGCGGAGGGGTCAAATTTCGGCCTCATCATGCTATTGGCGCGGTAGTTTCCTCCGTCACGGCGGTAGTCCTTGGAGTCGCGCTGGCTGTAGCCGGTGTTGGCGACAATGTCGACTCGCCCGTCCGTGTGGCGCTTGCCGGTGATGCGGGTGTTGCTGTAGCGCATGTCGCGTAGGCGCCCGCTGTCGTGGATGCTAGTGCGGCGTCTTCCTCCTGACTCGTCATCAGAGTCTTGGTTGGGGTCCTCCTCCGCGTAGCGCTTGGCGATCTCGAGGAGGTCGGGGATGTATTCGAGCATCCGGTAGACCCTCTTGATCTTGGCGACCAGGGGTTTGTACCGGCACGCATTCTTGAAGTAGTGTATCGCCGTGTCTGGGTGGATGCTGGAGGCGTTTATCCATGGTTCTTGCCATCTTTGGATCCAGCGGCGAGTTGACTCGCGTTATCCCTGGATGCATCGCTCCAGGTCCTCTATGGTGGTGGCGCGGGTGTAGGAGCCCTCGAAGTGCCTGACGAAGGCGTCCCGCATTTCTTCCCAGGAGTCGATGCTGTCGGCGGGGAGCGTATTGATCCACTGTCGGGTCGCACCCTCCATCATCAAGGGGAGGTAGCGAGCGGTGAGCAGGTCGGTGTGGCTTGTGATTCCCATTGCCATGAGGTATGTGTCCAGCCAGACAGCAGGGTCGTACGTCAGGTCATACTTTTCGATCTCCTTGCGGGCCTTGAAGTTGGCGGGGTATTTTTTTCCCGCGAATCATAGGTCCGAAGCATTGCGGCTCGACTCGACTGAGCGAGCCTCTTGGTTCCGGGTCGCCGCGGTTGGTGAGGGTGTACCGCAGGTCGTTGGGATGGCGCGACCGCCACGCCTGGTTGTTGATGATGTTCGTTCGGGCATCGAGGGGCTGCCCGTTGGCGGCGACCGTGTTGTTCGCCAGTCGCGGCTAGTTGGTTGACAGCGCGGGATTGGTGGCCCGTGGTTGATTCGCTAGGGGCTGGGGTGGTGGGCAAACTAATGCGTTGGTCACGGTGGGGTGGTCACTTGATGCCGCCCTGCTTACTGATGAGCGGGAGTACATCCGCCCCCGCGGGTCGACTCCCGCGGCTTGTTGCTCGACGGCCCTGACGAGTAGGGCCTTGGCATACTAGATCTATAGCGCGCCGTCGCCTTGGACATCGAGGTTGGCGATCGCGGCGTCGTCCGTGACGACATTGTCCGTCGGGGTGGAGTATAATGGTAGCCCATTGGCGTCACGGGCTTGAGGTGAGATGATGATCCGCGGTTGGTCCGGCGGGGGCGTGCGGCCCATGGGTGGTGGAGGGGCCCCGGTCGCCGATGCGCCGGGCGGTGGTCTCGCGGGGTTGCTTCTGCCTGGTGGCGCGTTCTCGCAGTATTCGTGCTCGGCGACGCGCGCGGGGTCGCTTTCGTCGTTGAAGTTCAGGACGTGGCCCTGGATGTTGGAGTTTAGGCGGGTCCTGATGCGGCGCTGGTGATAGAGCGACATCTCCCGCGCCGTCTCTCGTTCGAGGCGGTACTTCTCGCGCTCGGCGAGTTCGTTGCCTTGCGCCTCCGCGAGCCGTAGGCGGGCTTGCTCCACCTCCGTGGCCGTCGCAGTCGGCGGGATCAGCGTGGCGAACGGATCTGGCGGGGCAGCCGTGCTGCCCGCCATGTAGATCGCGTTGAAGCGATTGGATCTAGCACGAAAATCCTTGGGGGACTCCGAGCCGGAATTGGAGTCGAATATCCCCTGGATGGAGGGGTCCTCGAAATCCTCGGGGTTAGAGACTCGCATGATGGATTCCTCCTGTGATGCGGCGGTGATGGATCCGTCGACCGATGGAGGGGTCGCGGAGTTGGCGTCATCGTTTAGGGCGTCGTCGTTGGTGGCGGCGTTAGCCTCGACCGCGTCGCTGGCGGCGGAATCATACTCGGTGACGAGGCTCCTGATGGAGCGGGCCTGCTCCTCCGAAAGCAGATCGCGGTGTGGCGGCGATCCGCCGACGATCACCATCGCAGCTGGGTCAATCGCGCCGGTGAAGCCGACGAAGAGGTTGATGGAGCCGACCGGCATCACCGCGCCATGAGTGACCGGGCGTGACACCGGGATGTAGCTGCTGGGCAGGATCTGTAAAATCCCGCCGATGGCGATCATGCGACCAGTGGCGAGTGGCCGATCGATCGGCGAGTAGGGTCTCGCCGCAGAACTCAGGCCAGTCCCACTATGCCCCACGGTGGGCGCCACTGTCGTGGAAATGGCCACAGCAGTCGCTACCATTGGCAGCGATTGAGTGTTTCGTGAGGAAGAGTTGGCGGCCATCTGCGGTGCGAGATGGGGGCGGATGTGAAGGAAATATGCCCTGAGAGGCAATAATAAAGTTGTTATTATGTATTCCTTGTATATGATAGATGTTTATTTTGCATGCTATAATTGTATTGATAGGAAACATCAATACATGTGTGTTTAATAAACAAAAAGGGTTCCTAGTCATGCCTCTCTTATAGACTAGCTTGTTGATTAACAGGATGATCAAGGTTTCCTAATCATGGACATTGGATGTTGTTAATAACAAGGTCACACCATTGGTGGAATGATGTGATGAACATTCATCCGAAGTATAGCATTACGATCAAGTCATTGTGTTTATATTGCTATAACATCATACGAAGTAATCTTTATCCTTAGACCATGAGATCATGTTAATTGCTAACACCGGAAGAGTATCTTGATAACATCAAACGTCACACCGTAACAGGATGACTATAAAGGTGGGTTCAGTGCTATGAAGGTGTTATGTTGAGGCTCATGGATCAAGAGTGGAATTTGTCAATCCCGATGACGGATAGATATACTCTGGGCCCTCTCGGTGATATCACATTAAGATAGCTTGCAAGCAAGTGATGTGATCACTAGAATGTTATATCACGGGAACGAGAAAAGAGTGCATGTCGGTAATGAGATCAAACTAGGTATTTGGATACCGATGATCGAATCTCGGACATGTATTATATCATGAGACAAAGGGATTAAATTGCTGACGTTAAAGGTTCTCACGATCACAGAAGTCATCGTTGAATATGCAGGAGTCGGTATGGATCTTCAGGTCCCGCTTCTGATTATTGATCTGAGAGGAGTCTCAATCATGTCTGCATTATTCGCGAACCGTAGGGTGACACACTTAAGGGTTGCCGGACACCATTTAGGAGCACATATGTTCCAAACAAAAGGTTTGCAAAGCGTAGGAAATGTTTCGATAGAAACAGGAATTGTTTCTGGTGAAATTGCAGAAAGTAGTTCTGCATGTGATATTGAAATGTTGCAAGGGGTTTTATGTGAATGTTTGTTAATTAAAGTAATTAACCAAATTCTGAATAAAATAAATAAAAGAGTTTTATTAATTGAGAGTTGCATTTAATTTGGTGGAAATTAAATACATGTGAGTGGGATTTTGAGTGGAGGCCATGTTTATGTGAGTGGAGGTTCACCACATGAATGAAGGAGGGGAGGAGTCCCCCCCCCCTCATGCGCCGTCTATGGGAGGGGAGGGGTCTCCCTCCCTCCTATATAAAGCCCCCCTCTCCCCTCTCACAAACCACACCTCCTCGTGAAGGATCTCTCTCCCCCTATAGATATTTCCCCATGGTCTCGGATTAGCGAGATACATGTTCCCGATGGCCTTGCGTCTGGAAGGAGTTGCTGCTTTCGCTGATTCACTGGAGCAAGGAGGTGGAGGTTGTTCGGTGGCTTGAACGTGTGTGCGAGTACGGATGCGCTGCTGATTTGCGGCGCTCGGACTTCCACACGATCTTGAGATCGGCAAGCGTACGACTACATCAACCACGAGTTCCTACTCGTTAACAAAACTCGTTGTCTTCGAGGGTAAGTTCTCCATGGATGTATGTCCACCCGTTGCTCTGTATCTAGTAGATAGATCTTGGCGTATAGTTCTCATCGTAGAAATTTTTTTGTTTTCTATGCTGCGGACCCAGCAGTGGTATCAGAGCCTGATCTATGCATAGATGCTTTGCACGGGTAGTACACATATGTTTATATGTGGGCGATGATGATCATGTTATTGCATCTTCTATGTACTTTGGATATTGGTGGCATAGTGGGATGAAGCGGCCCGGACCAACCTTACATGTCATCGTACATGAGACCGGTTCCACGACTGACATGCAACTAATTTTGCATAAGTGGCTAGCGGGTGTCTGTCTCTCCTACTATAGTCAATATCTGATTTACAACGAGTTGCTAATAACTTGGTTATCCTTGTTGTGGTTCATGTTCGTAGGTAAGACCGGTTCTATCTCCGAAAGCCCTAAGCCACGTAAAACTTGCAATTGATAAATTAGAGGCGTCTAGTTTAGATCGTTGCTGGGCTAGTGTCTTGATATGGTATTGTTGTAAGTAGATGTATGATAGATACTCTTACAACTCACTTAACGTGTAAGTTCCATAGACCTTGGCCTTACACACAAAGGAATGATAGAGATCATACCACGATGCAAATGATAGAGATCAAATGCATGGACCATATCACCTCACTTCACACATTAGATGTTAGCATCTTATATTGCTAGTTTGGCGCTTTTGATAGCATTATAAGATGATCCCTCATTTAGATATCAAGATAAAATGTGTTCTTCCTTAAGTATGCACCGTTTTGTGGATCGTGTTTTGAGGCATCACGTGATGATCGGGTGTTTTCAACTCTACGCTTTCATACAACGGGTGTAAGACAGTTTTACACACGCAAATACTAAGGTTCTTACTTGACGAGCCTAGCATGTACAGACATGGCCTCGGAACACGGGCCAAAAGGTTAAGCATGAGTCATATAGTTGATATGATGCCCATGTAGATGCTCGCCTTTGAAGCTACACCGACTCACGTGATGATCGGACTTGGTGTAGTGGATTTGGTTCATGTAATCACCAAAAGGACACGAGGGATGTCGTTTTTGAGTGGGAGTTCATTAGTAATTTGGATTAGTTGAACTCAATCTATCATAAACTTAGTCTAAATATACTTTACAAATTCTGTTGTAGATGGCACCACCTGCTTTTAATTTCAATGTGTTCATGGAGAAAGAGAAACTTGCTGCAAATGGTAGCAACTTCACCAACTGGGCTATGAATTTGAGGATTCTCCTCACCGCTACACAAAAGCAATATGTGCTAGATGCGCCGCTAGGCCCCCCACCAGCTCCTGATGCCCCTGACGAGGAAAAGAACATCTATATAACTCGTCACGAGGACCACAACTTAGTTCATTGCGGCATACTGTATGGGCTAGAGCCAGAACTTCGAAAACGTTTCGAAAATGGCAATGCCTTTGATACCATGGGAGAATTGAAAATGATTTTCGATACCCATGCTGCCGTAGAGAGTTATAATGCTACAGAAAAGTGCTTTAGCTGCATGATGGAGGAAAACAGCTCCGTTAGTGAGCACATACTCAAAATGTCTGGGTACGCCGATAAGCTTGTGTCCTTGGGAATAACGATTCCCATTGACTTAGGCATACATCGTGTTCTCCAATCTCTGCCACCTAGCTACAAGAGCTTCGTGATGAACTATAATATGCAGGGCATGAAGAAGTCTCTTCCCAAGCTTCTGTCAATGCTTAAGACTGCAGAAGTGGAGATTAGGAAAGAACATCAAGTGTTGATGATCAATAGGACCACCGGTTTCAAGAAGGACAAGAAAGGCAAGCACAAGGGAAAGAAGGGTGGCCAGTCTGTTGCCACGCCTGAAAAGAAACCCCGAGCTGGCCCTAAGTCTAACACCGAGTGCTACTATTGCAAGGGGACTGGCCATTGGAAGCGCAACTTCCCCAAGTATTTGGCGGACAAGAAGTCCGGCAAGGCAAACAAAGGTATATGTGATATACATGTTATTGATGTGTACTTGACTATTACTCGCAGTAGCACCTGGGTATTTGATACGGGATCGGTTGCTAATATATGTAACTCGGTTCAGGGGCTGCGGAACAAGCGACAGCTAGCAAGGGATGAGGTCACGATGCGGGTCGGCAATGGATCAAGAGTTGATGTGATCGCCGTCGGAACGCTGCCTCTCCATATGCCATCGGGATTAGTTATAAACCTGAATAATTGTTATTTGGTGCCTGCACTGAGCATGAACATTGTATCCGGATCGTGTTTGATGCAAAGTGGTTATTCGTTTAAGTATGAAAACAATGGTTGTTCGATTTATATGAATAATATCTTTTATGGTCATGCACCTGTGTTGAATGGTTTGTTTCTGTTGGATCTCGATAGTAGTATTACGCATATTCATAATGTTGATGCTAAAAGGATTAAACTTGATAATGATATATCTGCATATATGTGGCACTGCCGTCTAGGTCATATTGGTGTTAAACGCATGAAGAAACTCCATTCTGATGGACTTTTGGAATCACTTGATTTTGAATCATTTGATACATGTGAGCCATGCCTTATGGGCAAGATGACTAGAACGCCGTTTTCCGGTTCAATGGAACGGGCGACAGATCTATTGGAAATCATACATACTGATGTGTGTGGACCAATGAGTATGTCGGCGCGAGGTGGATATCGTTATTTTGTTACTTTCACGGATGATTTGAGTAGATATGGGTATATCTATTTGATGAAACACAAGTCTGAAACTTTTGAAAAGTTCAAAGAATTTCAGAATGAAGTGGAAAATCATCGTAACAGAAAGATCAAATTTCCGCGGTCTGACCGTGGAGGAGAGTATCTTAGTTACGAGTTTAGCACACATATGAAAGACTGTGGAATAGTTTCACAACTCATGCCTGCCGGAACACCACAACGTAATGGTGTGTCAGAACATCGTAATCGTACTTTATTGGATATGGTTCGATCTATGATGTCTCTGACTGACTTGCCACTGTCATTTTGGGGTTATGCACTGGAAACAGCTGCATTCACTTTAAATCGGGCACCATCTAAATCCGTTGAAAAGACACCGTATGAATTATGGTTTGGAAACAAACCTAAAATGTCATTTCTTAAAGTTTGGGGATGCGATGTTTATGTGAAGAAACTTAAATCGGATATACTCGAACCCAAAGCGGAAAAATGCGTCTTCATAGGATACCCTAAGGAAATGATTGGGTATACCTTCTATCGCAGATCCGAGGGCAAGGTCTTTGTTGCCAAGAATGGATCCTTTCTTGAGAAGGAGTTTCTCGCGAAAGGTGTGAGTAGTCGGAAGGTAGAACTCAAAGAGGTTATTGAACCTTCTCTTCATGAAATGGCGAGTAGCGCAGCACCGGAAGTTGTTTCGGAGTTGACTTCACCTAATGAAGAGAGAGCTAATGATATTGATCATGAAACTCCGAAAGAGGACACTACCGAACCTCGCAGGTCAAGCAGGACACGTGCAGCTCCTGAACTGTACGGAAATCCTGTTATGAATTTCATGATTGATGAAATAGATGACCCTGCGACGCATGAAGAAGCGATGATGAGCCCGGATTCCAACAAATGGCTAGAAGCCATGAAATCCGAGATGGAATCCATGTACGAGAACCAAGTTTGGAACTTGGTGGACTTACCTCACGACCGAAAGGCCGTTGAGAATAAATGGATTTTCAAAAGGAAAATTGATGCTCATGGTAATGTGACCATCTATAAGGCTCGACTTGTCGCAAAGGGGTTTCGACAAATTCAAAGAGTTAACTACGATGAGATATTCTCTCCCGTAGCGATGCTTAAGTCGGTTAGGATTATGTTAACAATTGCTGCATATTTCGATTATGAAATATGGCAGATGGATGTCAAAACTGCGTTCCTCAATGGTAAGATTGAAGAAGAGTTGTATATGATATAACCTAAGGGTTTTGTCGATCCTAAGGATGCTAATAAGGTGTGCAAACTTCAGCGATCCATCTATGGACTGAAGCAAGCATCACGAAGTTGGAATCTCCGCTTTGATGAGGTGATCAAAGAGTTTGGATTTGTCCAAACTTATGCAGAGGCTTGTATTTACAAGAAAGTGAGTGGGAGCAATGTGGCATTTCTGATATTATATGTGGATGACATATTATTGATTGGAAATGATATAGCTCTTTTAAACAGTGTTAAAAGTTATCTAAACAGCAAATTTTCGATGAAGGACCTTGGTGAAGCTTCATATATATTAGGCATTAAAATCTATAGAGATAGATCAAGACGCCTAATTGGGCTATCGCAGAGTACATACCTTGATAAGATATTAAAGAAGTTTAATATGGACGGAAGTAAGAAGGGGTTCTTACCTATGTTGCAAGGCAAGAAATTGAGTAAGACTCAAAGTCCGTCTACGGCGGAAGAAAGAGAGATAATGGATAAGATCCCCTATGCCTCAGCCATAGGCTCTATAATGTATGCCATGCTATGTACAAGACCGGATGTGGCACATGCTATTAGTTTGACTAGTAGGTACCAATCTGATCCAGGTTCGGAACACTGGATAGCGGTCAAGAATATCCTTAAGTACTTGAGAATAACTAAGGATATGTTTCTTGTATACGGAGGTGAAGAAGAGCTAGTCGCTAAGTGTTATGTCGATGCTAGCTTTGACACTGATCCGGATGACTCTAAGTCTCAATCCAGATACGTATTTCTCTTGAACGGAGCAGCAGTTAGTTGGAGGAGCTCTAAACAACCTGTGGTGGTTGGATCAACAACGGAGGCGGAATATGTTGCTGCTTCAGAAGCGGCGCAGGAAGCAGTTTGGATGAAAGAGTTCATTACGGAACTGGGTGTGGTTCCCAGTGCGTTGGACCCGATGGTGATCTATTGTGACAATAATGGAGCCATAGCCAACGCAAAGGAACCAAGGTCTCACAAGCATTCCAAGCATATTAAGCGCCGGTTTCACTCCATCCGTGAGCATGTCAAGGATGGAGATATAAAGATTTGTAAAGTGCACACGGACCTGAATGTAGCAGATCCGTTGACTAAAGTACTCCCTAGGGCAAAACATGATCAACACCAGAACTCCATGGGTGTTAGATTTATCACTATGTGAACTAGATTATTGTCTCTAGTGCAAGTGGGAGACTGAAGGAAATATGCCCTGAGACGCAATAATAAAGTTGTTATTATGTATTCCTTGTATATGATAGTTGTTTATTTTGCATGCTATAATTGTATTGATAGGAAACATCAATACATGTGTGTTTAATAAACAAAAAGGGTTCCTAGTCATGCCTCTCTTATAGACTAGCTTGTTGATTAACAGGATGATCAAGGTTTCCTGATCATGGACATTAGATGTTGTTAATAACAAGGTCACACCATTGGTGGAATGATGTGATGAACATTCATACGAAGTATAGCATTACGATCAAGTCATTGTGTTTATATTGCTATAACATCATACGAAGTAATGTTTATCCTTAGACCATGAGATCATGTTAATTGCTAACACCGGAAGAGTATCTTGATAACATCAAACGTCACACCGTAACAGGGTGACTATAAAGGTGGGTTCAGTGCTATGAAGGTGTTATGTTGAGGCTCATGGATCAAGAGTGGAATTTGTCAATCCCGATGACGGATAGATATACTCTGGGCCCTCTCGGTGATATCACATTAAGATAGCTTGCAAGCAAGTGATGTGATCACTAGAATGTTATATCACGGGAACAAGAAAAGAGTGCATGTCGGTAACGAGATCAAACTAGGTATTTGGATACCGATGATCGAATCTCGGACATGTATTATATCATGAGACAAAGGGATTAAATTGCTGACGTTAAAGGTTCTCACGATCACAGAAGTCATCGTTGAATATGCAGGAGTCAGTATGGATCTCTAGGTCCCGCTTCTGATTATTGATCTGAGAGGAGTCTCAATCATGTCTGCATTATTCGTGAACCATAGGGTGACACATTTAAGGGTTTCCAGACACCATTTAGGAGCACATATGTTCCAAACAAAAGGTTTGCAAAGCGCAGGAAATGTTTCAATAGAAACAGGAATTGTTTCGATAGAAACCGGAATTGTTTCGGGTGAATTGCAGAAAGTAGTTCTGCATGTGATATTGAAATGTTGCAAGGGGTTTTATGTGAATGTTTGTTAATTAAAGTAATTAACAAAATTCTGAATAAAATAAATAAAAGAGTTTTATTAATTGAGAGTTGCATTTAATTTGGTGGAAATTAAATACATGTGAGTGGGATTTTGAGTGGAGGTCATGTTTATGTGAGTGGAGGTTCACCACATGAATGAAGGAGGGGAGGAGTCCCCCCCCCCTCATGCGCCGGCTATGGGAGGGGAGGGGTCTCCCTCCCTCCTATATAAAGCTCCCCTCTCCCCTCTCACAAACCACACCTCCTCGTGAAGGATCTCTCTCCCCCTCTAGATATTTCCCCATGGTCTCGGATTAGCGAGATACATGTTCCCGGTGGCCTTGCGTCTGGAAGGAGTTGCTGCTTCCGCTGATTCGCTGGAGCGAGGAGGTGGAGGTTGTCCGGTGGCTTGAACGTGTGTGCGGGTACGGATGCGCTGCTGATTTGCGGTGCTCGGACTTCCACACGATCTTGAGATCGGCAAGCGTACGACTACATCAACCACGAGTTCCTACTCGTTAACAAAACTCGTTATCTTCGAGGGTAAGTTCTCCATGGATGTATGTCCACCCGTTGCTCTGTATCTAGTAGATAGATCTTGGCGTATAGTCGACAGTCGCTGGGCCTTTCCTTCCTTCGTAGTCCAGTCGTCGTCTTTCGGACACACTCACAGGCCCTTTGGCCCAATCGGAACGTCCTGCTGGGCATACCCCCTTCGACATATCCCCATCACTATGGTTCATGAAAAGAACAGACATGCAATGACACTGGTGGATCCATATGTGGTTTGTGGAAGGAACAGACATGCAATTACTCTAGTGTTGGTTCATGAAAAGAACAGACATGTAATGAGACTGATGGATCCATGTGTGGTTCATGATAAGAACACACATCCAATGACACTGGTGGATCCTTATGTGGTTCATGAAAAGAACAGAGATGCAATGACTCTAGGTGTGGTTCATGAAAAGAACACACATGCACTGACACTAGTGTATCCATGTGTGGTTCATGAGAAGAACACACATCCAATGACACTGGGTGTGGTTCATGAGAAGAACACACATCCAATGACACTAGTGGACCCATGTGTGGTTTGTGAAAAGAACACACATGCAATGACACTGGTGGTTCCATGTGTAGTTTGTTTAGAGGAACAGACATGCAATGACACTGGGTGTGTTTCATGAAAACAACAGACATGCAATGACATTGGTGGATCCTTATGTGGTTTGTTTAGAAGAACACACATGTAATGACTCTAGCTGTGGTTCATGAAAAGAACACACATGCAATGATACTGGTGGATCCTTATGTGGTTTGTTTAGAAGAACACACATCCAATGACACTCGTGGATCCTTATGTGGTTCATGAAAAGAATAGACATGCAATGATACTGGTTGTGGTTCATGAGAAGAACACACATGCAATGACATTGGTGGATCCATGTGTGGTTTGTGAAAAGAACAGACATGCAACCACACTAGGTGGATCCATGTGTGGTTTGTGGAAAGAACAGACATGCAATAACTCTAGTTGTGGTTCATGAAAGGAACACACATGCAATGACACTACTGGATCCATGTGTGGTTTGTGAAAAGAACAGACATGTAATCACACTAGGTGGATCCATGTGTGGTTTGTGAAGAAGAACACACATGCAACGACTCTAGTTGTGGTTCATGAAAATAACACACATGCAATGACACTTGTGGATCCATGTGCGGTTTATGAAAAGAATAGACATGCAATGACACTAGGGGATCCATATGTGGTTTGTTTAGAGGAACAGACATGCAATGACACTGGGTGTGGGTCATGAGAAGAACAGACATACAATGAGATTGGGGGATCCTTATGTGGTTTGTTTAGAAGAACACACATGCAATGACTCTAGTTGTGGTTCATGAAAAGAACACACATGCAATGACACTAGTGGATCCATGTGTGGTTTGTGAAGAAAAACACACATGCAATGACTCTAGTTGTGGTTCATGAAAAGAACACACATGCTATGACACTGGTGTATCCATGTGTGGTTCATGAGAAGAACACACATGCAATACCACTGAGTGTGGTTCATGAGAAGAACAGACATGCAATGACACTGGTGGATCCTAATGTGGTTTGTGAGAAGAACTGACATGCAATGACTCTAGCTGTGGTGCATGAAAAGAACAAACATGCAATGACACTGGTGGATCCTTATGTGGTTTGTTTAGAAGAACACACATGCAATGACTCTAGCTATGGTTCATGAAAAGAACAGACATGCAATGACACTGGTGGATCCATATGTGGTTTGTGGAAGGAATAGACATGCAATGACTCTAGGGTTGGTTCATGAAAAGAACAGACATGTAATGACACTGGTGGATCCATGTGTGGTTCATGATAAGACCACACATCCAATGACACTGGTGGATCCTTATGTGGTTCATGAAAAGAACAGACATGCAATGACTCAAGTTGTGGTTCATGAAAAGAACACTCATGCAATGACACTGGTGTATCCATGTGTGGTTCATGAGAAGAACACACATGCAATGACACTGGGGGTGGTTCATGAGAAGAACATACATGCAATGACACTGGTGGATCCTTATGTGGTTTGTGAGAAGAATTGACATGCAATGACTCTAGCTGTGGTTCATGAAAAGAACAGACATGCAATGACACTGGTGGATCCATATGTGGTTTGTGATAAGAACTGATATGCAATGACTCTAGTTGTGGTTCATCAAAAGAACAGACATGCAATGACACTGGTGGATCCATGTGTGGTTCATGAGAAGAACACACATCCAATGACACTGGTGGATCTTTATGTGGTTCATGAAAAGAACAGACATGCAATGACACTGGGAGATCCTTATATGGTTTGTTTAGAAGAACACACATGCAATGACTCTAGCTGTGGTTCATGAAAAGAACACACATGCAATGACACTGCTGGATCCTTATGTGGTTTGTTTAGAAGAACACACATGCAATGACTCTAGATGTGGTTCATGAAAAGAACACACATGCAATGACATGGTGTATCCATGTGTGGTTCATGAGAAGAACACACATCCAATGACACTGTGTGGTTCATGAGAAGAACACACATCCAATAACACTGGTGGATCCTTATGTGGTTGGTTTAGAAGATCACACATGCAATGACTCTAGCTGTGGTTCATGAAAAGAACACACATGCAATGAAAAAAGGTGTATCCATGTGTGGTTCATGAGAAGAACACACATCCAATGACACTGGTGGATCCTTATGTGGTTTGTTTATAAGAACACACATGCAATGAATCTAGCTGTGGTTCATGAAAAGAACACACATGCAATGACACTCGTGGATCCATGTGTGGTTTATGAAGAAGAACACACATCCAATGACTCTTGCCGTGGTTCATGAAAAGAACACACCTGCAATGACACTGGTGTATCCATGTGTGGTTCTTGAGAAGAAGAACACACATGCAATGACACTGGGCGTGGTTTATGAGAACAATAGACATGCAATGACACTGGTGGATCCTTATGTGGTTTGTGAGACAAAGTGACATGTAATGACTCTAGCTGTGGTTCATGAAAAGAACAGACATGCAATGACACTGGTGGATCCATAAGTGGTTTGTGAGAATAACTCACATGCAATGACTCTAGGTGTGGTTCATGAAAAGAACAGACATGCAATGACACTGGTGGATCCTTATGTGGTTTGTGAGAAGAACTCACATGCAATGACTCTAGCTGTGGTTCATGAAAAGAACAGACATGCAATGACACTAGTGGATCCATGTGTGGTTCATGAGAAGAACACACATCCAATGACACTGGTGGATCCTTATGTGGTTCATGAAAAGAACAGACATGCAATGACACTACGGGATCCTTATATGGTTTGTTTAGAAGAACACACATGCAATGACTCTAGCTGTGGTTCATGAAAAGAACACACATGCAATGACATTGGTGGATCCTTATGTGGTTTGTTTAGAAGAACACACATGCAATGACTCTAGCTATGGTTCATGAAAATAACAGACATGCAATGACACTGGTGGGTCCATATGTGGTTTGTGGAAGGAATAGACATGCAATGACTCTAGGGTTGGTTCATGAAAAGAACATACATGTAATGACACTGGTGGATCCTTATGTGGTTTGTGAGACGAACTAACATGTAATGACTCTAGCTGTGGTTCATGAAAAGAACAGACATGCAATGACACTTGTGGATCCATATGTGATTTGTGAGAAGAACTCACATGCAATGACTCTAACTGTGGTTCATGAAAAGAACAGACATGCAATGACACTGGTGGATCCATGTGTGGTTCATGAGAAGAACACACATCCAATGACACTGGTGGATCCTTATGTGGTTCATGAAAAGAATGGACATGCAATGACACTACGGGATCCTTATATGGTTTGTTTAGAAGAACACACATGCAATGACTCTAGCTGTGGTTCATGAAAAGAACACACATGCAATGACATTGGTGGATCCTTATGTGGTTTGTTTACAAGAACACACATGCAATGACTCTAGCTATGGTTCATGAAAAGAACAGACATGCAATGACACTGGTGGATCCATATGTGGTTTGTGGAAGGAATAGCCATGCAATGACTATAGGGTTGGTTCATGAAAAGAATAGACATGTAATGACACTGGGTGTGGGTCATGAGAAGAAAAGACATAAAATGAGACTGGGGGATCCTTATGTGGTTTGTTTAGAAGAACACACATGCAATGACTCTAGTTGTGGTTCATGAAAAGAACACACATGCAATGACACTAGTGGATCCATGTGTGGTTTGTGAAGAAGAACACACATGCAATGACTCTAGTTGTGGTTCATGACAAGAACACACATGCAATGACACTGGTATATCCATGTGTGGTTAATGAGAAGAACACACATGCAATGCCACTGAGTGTGGTTCATGAGAAGAACAGACATGCATTGACACTGGTGGATCGCAATGTGGTTTGTGAGAAGAACTGACATGCAATGACTCTAGCTGTGGTGCATGAAAAGAACAGACATGCAATGACGCTAGTGGATCCATATGTGGCTTGTGAGAAGAACTGGCATGCAATGACTCTAGCTGTGCTTCATGTAAAGAACAGACATGCAATGACACTGGTGGATCCATATGTGGTTTGTGTAAGGAACAAACATGCAATGACTCTAGCTGTGGTTCATGAAAAGAACAAACATGCAATGGCACTGGTGGATCCATGTGTGGTTCATGAGAAGAACACACATCCAATGACACTGGTGGATCCTTATGTGGTTCATGAAAAGAACAGACATGCAATGACACTGGTAGATCCTTATGTGGTTTGTTTAGAAGAACACACATGCAATGACCCTAGTTGTGGTTCATGAAAAGAACACACATGCAATGACACTGGTGGATCCTTATGTGATTTGTTTAGAAGAACAGGCATGCAATGAATCTAGCTGTGGTTCACGAAAAGAACACACATGCAATGAAAAAAGGTATATCCATGTGTGGTTCATGAGAAGAACACACATCCAATGACACCGGTGGATCCTTATGTGGTTTGCTTAGAAGAACACACATGCAATGACTCTAGCTGTGGTTCATGAAAAGAACAGACATGCAATGCCACTGGTCGATCCATGTGTGGTTTGTGAAAAGAAGAGACATGCAATCACACTAGGTGGATCCATGTGTGGTTTATTTATAGGAACAGACATGCACTGACACTAGGTGTGGTTCATGAAAAGGACATACATGCAATGACACTAGTGGATCCTTATGTGGTTTGTTTAGAAGAACACACATCCAATGACTCTAGCTGTGATTCATGAAAAAAACACATGCAATGACACTGCTGGATCCTTATGTGGTTTGTTTTGAAGAACACACATGCAATGAAAAAAGGTGTATCCATGTGTGGTTCATGAGAAGAACACACATCCAATGACACTGGTGGATCCTTATGTGGTTTGTTTAGAAGAACACACATGCAATGACTCTAGCTGTGGTTCATGAAAAGAACACACATGCAATGACACTGGTGGATCCATGTGTGGTTTATGAAGAAGAACACACATCCAATGACTCTAGCCATGGTTCATGAAAAGAACACACATGCAATGACACTGGTGTATCCATGTGTGGTTCATGAGAAGAACACACATGCAATGACACTAGGTGTGGTTCATGAGAAGAATAGACATGCAATGACACTGGTGGATCCTTATGTGGTTTGTGAGACGAACTAACATGTAATGACTCTAGCTGTGGTTCATGAAAAGAACAGACATGCAATAACACTGGTGGATCCATATGTGGTTTGTGAGAAGAACTCACATGCAATGACTCTAGCTGTGGTTCATGAAAAGAACAGACATGCAATGACACTGGTGGATCCATGTGTGGTTCATGAGAAGAACACACATCCAATGCAACTGGTGGATCCTTATGTGGTTCATGAAAAGAATAGACATGCAATGACACTAGGGGATCCTTATATGGTTTGTTTAGAAGAACACACATGCAATGACTCTAGCTGTGGTTCATGAAAAGAACACACATGCAATGACACTGGTGGATCCTTATGTGGTTTATTTAGAAGAACACACATGCAATGACTCTAGCTATGGTTCATGAACAGAACAGACATGCAATGACACTGGTGGATACATATGTGGTTTGTGGAAGGAATAGACATGCAATGACTCTAGGGTTGGTTCATGAAAAGAACAGACATGTAATGACACTGGTGGATCCATGTGTGGTTCATGATAAGACCACACATCCAATGACACTGGTGGCTCCTTATGTGGTTCAAGAAAAGAACAGACATGCAATGACTCGAGTTGTGGTTCATGAAAAGAACACTCATGCAATGACACTGGTGTATCCATGTGTGGCTCATGAGAAGAACACACATGCAATGACACTGGTGGTGGTTCATGAGAAGAACATACATGCAATGACACTGGTGGATCCTTATGTGGTTTGTGAGAAGAATTGACATGCAATGACTCTAGCTGTGGTTCATGAAAACAACAGACATGTAATGACACTGGTGGATCCATATGTGGTTTGTGAGAAGAACTGACATGCAATGACTCTAGTTGTGGTTCATCAAAAGAACAGACATGCAATGACACTGGTGGATCCATGTGTGGTTCATGAGAAGAACACACATCCAATGACACTAGTGGATCTTTATGTGGTTCATGAAAAGAACAGACATGCAATGACACTGGGAGATCCTTATATGGTTTGTTTAGAAGAACACACATGCAATGACACTGGTGGCTCCATGTGTGGTTTGTGAAAAGAAGAGACATGCAATCACACTAGGTGGATCCATGTGTGGTTTATTTATAGGAACAGACATGCACTGACACTAGGTGTGGTTCATGAAAAGGACATACATGCAATGACACTAGTGGATCCTTATGTGGTTTGTTTAGAAGAACACACATCCAATGACTCTAGCTGTGATTCATGAAAAAAAACATGCAATGACACTGCTGGATCCTTATGTGGTTTGTTTTGAAGAACACACATGCAATGAAAAAAGGTGTATCCATGTGTGGTTCATGAGAAGAACACACATCCAATGACACTGGTGGATCCTTATGTGGTTTGTTTAGAAGAACACACATGCAATGACTCTAGCTGTGGTTCATGAAAAGAACACACATGCAATGACACTAGTGGATCCATGTGTGGTTTATGAAGAAGAACACACATCCAATGACTCTAGCCATGGTTCATGAAAAGAACACACATGCAATGACACTGGTGTATCCATGTGTGGTTCATGAGAAGAACACACATGCAATGACACTAGGTGTGGTTCATGAGAAGAATAGACATGCAATGACACTGGTGGATCCTTATGTGGTTTGTGAGACGAACTAACATGTAATGACTCTAGCTGTGGTTCATGAAAAGAACAGACATGCAATAACACTGGTGGATCCATATGTGGTTTGTGAGAAGAACTCACATGCAATGACTCTAGCTGTGGTTCATGAAAAGAACAGACATGCAATGACACTGGTGGATCCATGTGTGGTTCATGAGAAGAACACACATCCAATGACACTGGTGGATCCTTATGTGGTTCATGAAAAGAATAGACATGCAATGACACTAGGGGATCCTTATATGGTTTGTTTAGAAGAACACACATGCAATGACTCTAGCTGTGGTTCATGAAAAGAACACACATGCAATGACACTGGTGGATCCTTATGTGGTTTGTTTAGAAGAACACACATGCAATGACTCTAGCTATGGTTCATGAACAGAACAGACATGCAATGACACTGGTGGATCCATATGTGGTTTGTGGAAGGAATAGACATGCAATGACTCTAGGGTTGGTTCATGAAAAGAACAGACATGTAATGACACTGGTGGATCCATGTGTGGTTCATGATAAGACCACACATCCAATGACACTGGTGGCTCCTTATGTGGTTCAAGAAAAGAACAGACATGCAATGACTCGAGTTGTGGTTCATGAAAAGAACACTCATGCAATGACACTGGTGTATCCATGTGTGGCTCATGAGAAGAACACACATGCAATGACACTGGGGGTGGTTCATGAGAAGAACATACATGCAATGACACTGGTGGATCCTTATGTGGTTTGTGAGAAGAATTGACATGCAATGACTCTAGCTGTGGTTCATGAAAACAACAGACATGCAATGACACTGGTGGATCCATATGTGGTTTGTGAGAAGAACTGACATGCAATGACTCTAGTTATGGTTCATCAAAAGAACAGACATGCAATGACACTGGTGGATCCATGTGTGGTTCATGAGAAGAACACACATCCAATGACACTAGTGGATCTTTATGTGGTTCATGAAAAGAACAGACATGCAATGACACTGGGAGATCCTTATATGGTTTGTTTAGAAGAACACACATGCAATGACTCTAGCTATTGTTCATGAAAAGAACACACATGCAATGACACTGCTGGATCCTTATGTGGTTTGTTTAGAAGAACACACATGCAATGACTCTAGATGTGGTTCATGAAAAGAACGCACATGCAATGACATGGTGTATCCATGTGTGCTACATGAGAAGAACACACATCCAATGACACTGGGTGTGGTTCATGAGAAGAACACACATCCAATAACACTGGTGGATCCTTATGTGGTTGGTTTAGAAGATCACACATGCAATGACTCTAGCTGTGGTTCATGAAAAGAACACACATGCAATGAAAAAAGGTGTATCCATGTGTGGTTCATGAGAAGAACACACATCCAATGACACTGGTGGATCCTTATGTGGTTTGTTTATAAGAACACACATGCAATGACTCTAGCTGTGGTTCATGAAAAGAACACACATACAATGACACTTGTGGATCCATGTGTGGTCTATGAAGAAGAACACACATCCAATGACTCTAGCCGTGGTTCATGAAAAGAACACACCTGCAATGACACTGGTGTATCCATGTGTGGTTCTTGAGAAGAAGAACACACATGCAATGACACTGGGCGTGGTTTATGAGAAGAATAGACATGCAATGACACTGGTGGATCCTTATGTGGTTTGTGAGACAAACTAACATGTAATGACTCTAGCTGTGGTTCATGAAAAGAACAGACATGCAATGACACTGGTGGATCCATATGTGGTTTGTGAGAATAACTCACATGCAATGACTCTAGGTGTGGTTCATAAAAAGAACAGACATGCAATGACACTGGAGGATCCTTATGTGGTTTGTGAGAAGAACTCACATGCAATGACTCTAGCTGTGGTTCATGAAAAGAACAGACATGCAATGACACTAGTGGATCCATGTGTGGTTCATGAGAAGAACACACATCCAATGACACTGGTGGATCCTTATGTGGTTCATGAAAAGAACAGACATGCAATGACACTACGGGATCCTTATATGGTTTGTTTAGAAGAACACACATGCAATGACTCTAGCTGTGGTTCATGAAAAGAACACACATGCAATGACATTGGTGGATCATTATGTGGTTTGTTTAGAAGAACACACATGCAATGACTCTAGCTATGGTTCATGAAAATAACAGACATGCAATGACACTGGTGGGTCCATATGTGGTTTGTGGAAGGAATAGACATGCAATGACTAAAGGGTTGGTTCATGAAAAGAACATACATGTAATGACACTGGTGGATCCTTATGTGGTTTGTGAGACGAACTGACATGTAATGACTCTAGCTGTGGTTCATGAAAAGAACAGACATGCAATGACACTTGTGGATCCATATGTGGTTTGTGAGAAGAACTCACATGCAATGAATCTAACTGTGGTTCATGAAAATAACAGACATGCAATGACACTGGTGGATCCATGTGTGGTTCATGAGAAGAACACACATCCAATGACACTGGTGGATCCTTATGTGGTTCATGAAAAGAACGGACATGCAATGACACTACGGGATCCTTATATGGTTTGTTTAGAAGAACACACATGCAATGACTAGCTGTGGTTCATGAAAAGAACACACATGCAATGACATTGGTGGATCCTTATGTGGTTTGTTTAGAAGAACACACATGCAATAACTCTAGCTATGGTTCATGAAAAGAACAGACATGCAATGACACTGGTGGATCCATATGTGGTTTGTGGAAGGAATAGACATGCAATGACTCTAGGGTTGGTTCATGGAAAGAACAGACATGTAATGACACTGGTGGATCGATGTGTGGTTCATGATAAGAACACACATCCAATGACACTGGTGGCTCCTTATGTGGTTCATGAAAAGAACAGACATGCAATGACTCTAGATGTGGTTCATGAAAAGAACACACATGCAATGACACTGGTGTATCCATGTGTGGTTCATGAGAAGAACGCACATGCAATGACACTGGTGTGGTTCATGAGAAGAACATACATGCAATGACACTGGTGGATCTTTATGTGGTTTGTGAGAAGAACTGACATGCAATGACTCTAGCTGTGGTTCATGAAAAGAACAGACATGCAATGACACTAGTGGATCCATATGTGGTTTGTCAGAAGAACTGACATGCAATGACTCTAGTTGTGGTTCATGAAAAGAACATACATGCAATGACACTGGTGGATCCATGTGTGGTTCATGAGAAGAAGACACATCCAATGACATTGGTGGATCCTTATGTGGTTCATGAAAAGAACAGACATGCAATGACACTGGGAGATCCTTATATAGTTTTTTTAGAAGAACACACATGCAATGACTCTAGCTATGGTTCATGAAAAGAACACACATGCAATGACACTGCTGGATCCTTATGTGGTTTGTTTAGAAGAACACACATGCAATGACTCTAGTTGTGGTTCATGAAAAGAACACACATGCAATGACAGTGGTGTATCCATGTGTGGTTCATGACAAGAACTCACATCCAATGACACTGGTTGTGGTTCATGATAAGAAAACACATCCAATGACACTGGTGGATCCTTATGTGGTTTGGTTAGAAGAACACACCTGCAAGGACTCTAGCTATGGTTCATGAAAAGAACACACATGCAATGACACTGGTGGATCCATGTGTGGTTCGAGAAAAGAACAGACATGCAATGACACTTGCTGTGGTTCATGAGAAGAATACACATGCAATGACACTGGTGGGTCCATGTGTGGTTTGTGAAAAGAACAGACATGCAACCACACTAGGTGGATCCATGTGTGGTTTGTGGAAAGAATAAACATACAATGACTCTAGCTGTGGTTCAGGAAAAGAACACGCATGCGATGACACTGGTGGATCCATGTGTGGTTTGTGAAAAGAACACACATGCAATAACACTGTTGGATCCATGTGTGGTTTGTGAAGAAGAACACACATCCAATGACTGTAGCTGTGGTTCATGAAAAGAACACACATGCAATGATACTGGTGTATCCATGTGTGGTTCATGAGAAGAACACACATGCAATGACACTAGGTGTGGTTCATGAGAAGAATAGAGATGCAATGACACTAGTGGATCCTTATGTGGTTTGTGAGAAGAATTGACATGCAATGACTCTAGTTGTGGTTCATGAAAAGAACAGACATGCAATGACACTGATGGATCCATATGTGGTTTGTGAGAAGAACTCACATGCAATGACTCTAGCTGTGGCTCATGAAAAGAACAGACATGCAATGACACTGGTGGATCTATGTGTGGTTCATGAGAAGAACACACATCTAATGACACTGGTGGTTCCTTATGTGGTTCATGAAAAGAACAGACATGAAATGACACTAGGGGATCCTTATATGGTTTGTTTAGAAGAACACACATGTAATGACTCTAGTTGTGGTTCATGAAAAGAACACACATGCAATGACACTGGTGGATCCTTATGTGGTTTGTTTAGAAGAACACACATGCAATGACTCTAGCTATGGTTCAAGAAAAGAACAGACATGCAATTACACTGGTGGATCCATATGTGGTTTGTGGAAGGAATAGACATGCAATGACTCTAGGGTTGGTTCATGAAAAGAACAGACATGTAATGACACTGGTGGATCCATGTGTGGTTCATGATAAGAACACACATCCAATGACACTGGTGGCTCCTTATGTGGTTCATGAAAAGAACATACATGCAATGACTCTAGCTGTGGTTCATGAAAAGAACACACATGCAATGACACTGGTGTATCCATGTGTGGTTCATGAGAAGAACATACATGCAATGACACTGGTGGATCCTTATGTGGTTTGTGAGAAGAACTGACATGCAATGACTCTAGCTGTGGTTCATGAAAAGAACAGACATGTAATGACACTGGTGGATCCATATGTGGTTTGTGAGAAGAACTGACATGCAATGACTCTAGTTGTGGTTCATCAAAAGAACAGACATGCAATGACACTGGTGGATCCATGTGTGGTTCATGAGAAGAACACACATCCAATGACACTGGTGGATCCTTATGTGGTTCATGAAAAGAACAGACATGCAATGACACTGGGAGATCCTTATATGTTTGTTTAGAGGAACACACATGCAATGACTCTAGCTATTGTTCATGAAAAGAACACACATGCAATGACACTGCTGGATCCTTATGTGGTTTGTTTGGAAGAACACACATGCAATGACTCTAGATGTGGTTCATGAAAAGAACACACATGCAATGACACTGGTGTATCCATGTGTGGTTCATGAGAAGAACACACATCCATTGACATTGGGTGTGCTTCATGAGAAGAACACACATCCAATGACACTGGGTGTGCTTGATGAGAAGAACACACATCCAATAACACTGGTGGATCCTTATGTGGTTTGTTTAGAAGATCACACATGCAATGACTCTAGCTGTGGTTCATGAAAAGAACACACATGCAATGACACTGGTGGATCCATGTGTGGTTTATGAAGAAGAACACACATCCAATGACTCTAGCCGTGGTTCATGAAAAGAACACACATGCAATGACACTTGTGTATCCATGTGTGGTTCTTGAGAAGAACATACATGCAATGACACTGGGCGTGGTTCATGAGAAGAATAGGCATGCAATGACACTGGTGGATCCTTATGTGGTTTGTCAGACGAACTGACATGTAATGACTCTAGCTGTGGTTCATGAAAAGAATAGACATGCAATGACACTGGTGGATCCATATGTGGTTTGTGAGAATAACTCACATGCAATGACTCTAGCTGTGGTTCATGAAAAGAACAGACATGCAATGACACTGGTGGATCCTTATGTGGTTTGTGAGAAGAACTCACATGCAATGACTCTAGCTGTGGTTCATGAAAAGAACAGACATGCAATGACACTAGTGGATCCATGTGTGGTTCATGAGAAGAACACACATCCAATGACACTGGTGGATCCTTATGTGGTTCATGAAAAGAACAGACATGCAATAACACTACGGGATCCTTATATGGTTTGTTTAGAAGAACACACATGCAATGACTCTAGTTGTGGTTCATGAAAAGAACACACATGCAATGACATTGGTGGATCCTTATGTGGTTTGTTTACAAGAACACACATGCAATGACTCTAGCTATGGTTCATGAAAGTAACAGACATGCAATGACACTGGTGGATCCATATGTGGTTTGTGGAAGGAATAGACATGCAATGACTCTAGGGTTGGTTCATGAAAAGAACAGACATGTAATGACACTGGTGGATCCTTATGTGGTTTGTGAGACGAACTGACATGTAATGAATCTAGCTGTGGTTCATGAAAAGAACAGACATGCAATGACACTGGTGGATCCATATGTGGTTTGTGAGAAGAACTCACATGCAATGACTCTAGCTGTGGTTCATGAAAAGAAAGACATGCAATGACACTGGTGGATACATGTGTGGTTCATGAGAAGGACACACATCCAATGACACTAGTGGATCCTTATGTGGTTCATGAAAAGAACAGACATGCAATGACACTACGGGATCCTTATATGGTTTGTTTAGAAGAACACACATGCAATGACTCTAGCTGTGGTTCATGAAAAGAACACACATGCAATGACATTGGTGGATCCTTATGTGGTTTGCTTAGAAGAACACACATGCAATGACTCTAGCTATGGTTCATGAAAAGAACAGACATGCAATGACACTGGTGGATCCATATGTGGTTTGTGGAAGGAATAGACATGAAATGACACTAGGTGTGGTTCATGAGAAGAATAGACATGCAATGACACTGGTGGATCCTTATGTGGTTTGTGAGACGAACTGACATGTAATGACTCTAGCTGTGGTTCATGAAAAGAACACACATGCAATGACATTGGTGGATCCTTATGTGGTTTGTTTAGAAGAACACACATGCAATGACTCTAGCTATGGTTCATGAAAAGAACATACATGCAATGACACTGGTGGATCCATATGTGGTTTGTGGAAGGAATAGACATGCAATGACTCTAGGGTTGGTTCATGAAAAGAACAGACATGTAATGACACGGGTGGATCCATGTGTGGTTCATGATAAGAACACACATCCAATGACACTGGTGGCTCCTTATGTGGTTCATGAAAAGAACAGACATGCAATGACTCTAGATGTGGTTCATGAAAAGAACACACATGCAATGACACTGGTGTATCCATGTGTGGTTCATGAGAAGAACGCACATGCAATGACACTAGTGTGGTTCATGAGAAGAACATACATGCAATGACACTGGTGGATCCTTATGTGGATTGTGAGAAGAACTGACATGCAATGACTCTAGCTGATGTTCATGAAAAGAACAGACATGCAATGACACTGGTGGATCCATATGTGGTTTGTGAGAAGAACTGACATGCAATGACTCTAGTTGTGGTTCATGAAAAGAACATACATGCAATGACACTGGTGGATCCATGTGTGGTTCATGAGAAGAAGACACATCCAATGACACTAGTGGATCCTTATGTTGTTCATGAAAAGAACAGACATGCAATGACACTGGGAGATCCTTATATGGTTTGTTTAGAAGAATACACATGCAATGACTCTAGCTATGGTTCATGAAAAGAACACACATGCAATGACACTGCTGGATCCTTATGTGGTTTGTTTAGAAGAACACACATGCAATGACTCTAGCTGTGGTTCATGAAAAGAACACACATGCAATGACAGTGGTGTATCCATGTGTGGTTCATGAGAAGAACACACATCCAATGACACTGGCTGTGGTTCATGATAAGAACACACATCCAATGACACTAGTGGATGCTTATGTGGTTTGGTTAGAAGAACACACCTGCAAGGACTCTAGCTATGGTTCATGAAAAGAACACACATGCAATGACACTGGTGGATCCATGTGTGGTTCGAGAAAAGAACAGACATGCAATGACACTTGATGTGGTTCATGAGAAGAATACACATGCAATGACACTGGTGGATCCATGTGTGGTTTGTGAAAAGAACAAACATGCAACCACACTAGGTGGATCCATGTGTGGTTTGTGGAAAGAATAAACATACAATGACTCTAGCCGTGGTTCATGAAAAGAACACACATGCAATGACACTGGTGGATCCGTGTGTGGTTTGTGAAAAGAACACACATGCAATGACACTGGTGGATCCATGTGTGGTTTGTGAAGAAGAACACACATCCAATGACTCTAGCTGGGGTTCATGAAAAGAACACACATGCAATGATACTGGTGTATCCATGTGTGGTTCATGAGAAGAACACACATGCAATGACACTAGGTGTGGTTCATGAGAAGAATAGACATGCAATGACACTGGTGGAACCTTATGTGGTTTGTGAGAAGAATTGACATGCAATGACTCTAGCTGTGGTTCATGAAAAGAACAGACATGCAATGACACTGGCGGATCCATATGTGGTTTGTGAGAAGAACTGACATGCTATGACTCTAGTTGTGGTTCATCAAAAGAGAAGACATGCAATGACACTAGTGGATCCATATGTTGTTTGTGGAAGGAACACACATGCAGTGACTCTAGCTGTGGTTCATGAAAAGAACAAACATGCAATGACACTAGTGTATCCATTTGTGGTTCATGAGAAGAACACACATCCAATGACATTGGGTGTAGTTCATGAGAAGAACACACATCCAATGACACTGGTGGATCCTTATGTGGTTTGTTTAAAAGAACACACATCCAATAACACTGGTGGATCCTTATGTGGTTTGTTTAGAAGAACACACATGCAATGACTCTAGGTGTGGTTCATGAAAAGAACACACATGCAATGACACTGGTGGATCCATGTGTGGTTTGTGAACAGAACAGACATGCAATGACACTGGTTGTGGGTCATGAGAAGAACACACATGCAATGACACTGGTGGATTCATGTGTGGTTTGTGAAAAGAACAGACATGCAACCACACTAGGTGGATCCATGTGTGGTTTGTGGAAAGAACAGACATGCAATGACTCTAGCTATGGTTCATGAAAAGAACACACATGCAATAACACTGGTGGATCCATGTGTGGTTTGTGAAAAGTACAGACATGCAATCACACTAGGTGGATCCATGTGTGGTTTGTTTAGAAGAACACACATGCAATGACACTGGTGGATCCATGTGTGGTTTGTGAAAAGAACAGACATGCAATCACACTGGTGGATCCATGTGTGGTTTGTGAAGAAGAACACACATGCAATGACTCTAGCTGTGGTTGATGAAAAGAACACACATGCAATGACACTGGTGTATCCATGTGTGGTTCATGAGAAGAACACACATGCAATGACATTGGGTGTGGTTCATGAGAAGAACATACATGCAATGACACTGGTGGATCCTTATGTGGTTTGTGAGAAGAACTAACATGTAATGACTCTAGATGTGGTTCATGAAAAGAACAGACATGCAATGACACTGGTGGATCCATATGTGGTTTGTGAGAAGAACTGACACTAGTAGAAAAAGGGCCTTTGGTTCGGGCCACTAGTCCCGGCCGTGGCTGGGGCCGGGACTAATGGTCCAAGCCGGACGGCCCGAGGTCATCGAATTCTGTGTCCTGGTCCGTAAGAGGCCACTAGTCCCGGTTTGAGACACAAACCGGGACTAGTGGGTCTAGGCACGCCCGCGTGGTCCTGGCAGAACCATTAGTCCTGGTTTGTGTCTCAAACCGGGACTAATGGTCTGGCCCTATATATATGCACCCAGTCCTCCACTCTCTCCTGTTTTTTCCTATGTGAGGTGGGTATAACTTTGTGCTAACTTTTTTTCTTCATATGCACTAGAGGTGTTCGCTGAAATGCCTGTTAGAGCGATGCCACTTGAGTTCACACAAGACAAAACATGATATGAAGTGCCAGAGCGACACTTAAGGTTTCTCCTCTTTGTTTTGAAGTGTCCTAAAAGGTTAGCAACTATTTTCTCGTTTTGACCGCGCGGTACTAATTTAAGCATCATGATTGTGTTTGATATATATGCATGGTTGTATGATGCAGATGAGCCACCCATGGATGTACGATGACCGACGCTCTGACGCTTACAGAGAAGGCGTGCGTTCTTTTCGCCTTGTGGCCGAGGCGAACAAGTGGCGGGATGGTTTTATGTGTTGTCCATGTGTTGAATGTCGGAATGAGCAGGCTCACACTTCCTCAAGATTCATTTAGAGCCACCTGCTTCGGTCTGGTTTCATGTCCGGCTATAATGTTTGGACCAAGCACGGAGAAAGAGGGGTTATGATGGAAGACGGCGATGAAGAAGAGAACGATGATGACAACTACCGATCTATGTTCCCTGAATACGATGATACCGCAGTTGAAGATAATGAAGAAGAGGGTGAAGAACGGGAACCAGATGAGCCCGTTGATGATTTTGGTCGGGTCATTAGTGATGCAAGGCGAGACTGGGACACAGAAAAGGAGAGGTTGCAGTTCGAGCAGATGTTTCAGGACCACAACAAATTGTTGTACCCAACTTGTGAAGATGGCCAGAAGAAGCTGGGTAACACAATGAAATTGTTGAAGTGGAAGGCAGAGACCGGTATGACTGACTCGGGATTTGAAAAGTTACTGGTAATAATGAAGAAGCTGCTTCCAAGAAATAACCAATTGCCGTCCAGTACGTAAGAAGCAAAGAAATTTGTCTGCCCTCTAGGATTAGACCTGCAGAAGATACATGCATGCCCTAATGATTGCATCCTCTACCGCGGTGAGAAGTACGAGAATATGGATAAAATGCCCGGTATGCACTGCATTGTGGTATAAGATCAGAAAAGATGGCCCTGGTGATGTTGAGGGCGAGCCACCCAGGAAGAGGGTTCCTGCCAAGGTGATGTGGTATGCTCCTATAATACCATGGTTGAAACGTTTGTTCAGAAATAAAGAGCATGCCAAGTTGTTGCGATGGCACATGGAAGACCGTAAGAAAGACGGGATGTTGAGGCACTCTGCTGATGGTCGGCAGTGGAGAAAAATCGAGAGATACTTCCCGGACTTTGCTAGTGACTCAAGGAACTCATGAATTCTTTTGGGGAGTAGAACTGCAGTCACAGCACCTGGCCCGTGACTCTATGTATCTACAACCTTCCTCCTTGGTTGTGCATGAAGCAGAAGTTCATTATGATTCCAGTGCTCATCCAAGGCCCGAAGCAACCCGACAACGACATTGATGTGAGTGAGAAATGGCAGGAAGTCAGAGGAGGGAAGCGATAGAAAAGGCGGGAAGAAAACAGGCGGGAAAAAATAAGGCGGGAAGAAATAAGGCGGGAAGAAACAGACCTTTAGTACCGGTTTCGCGCGATTTTTTTATCAATCGGGACTAAAGGGGCTTATTTTTTGTAATAAAATAATAAAAAATGCATTTTTTTAGAACCAAGTGTTAACGGAACAAATATGACATTGATTTCCATGTTGAGATACATATGTGCGCCGAAACCCGAAACCCTAACCCTAAACCTGTATTTTTAATTGAAAATGGCAAAATGGTTAATAGTTTCACTAGTTAGAATAATTATTTTATAAAACAGAAAATAGATTTGGATTACTTATTCAAATTCAAGAAGTTTTCATGTTGAATTTTTTCTCAAATTCATAAGTATGCAAAAACTGTATAATTCAAATGTTTAAAAAATATGCAAATTGATTTTTTTTAAAACATATGCAAAAGGACCTTTAGTCCCGGTGCGTGCTACGCACTGGGATTAAAGGGGTGTCGTTGGCGCGCATGCTGAAAACCCTTAAGTCCCGGCCCGTGGCACGCACCGGGACTAAAGACCCCCCTTTAGTCCCGGTTGCAGCCATGAACCGGAACTAAAGGGTGGGAGCTATTTAAGCCCTCTTCTTCCCCCGGTCGAATCCATCAACCGGGAGCAATCGCGAGGAGCACGCCAGAGCGCCGCCAGGCTGCCGAAATTTTCCGTCGATGTCCGCGCCTCCGGCCGCCGCCGCACCTCGTCCTCCCTCTCCGGGCGCCGCACATCCAGCCGCCGCCGCTGCCACCACCTCCATCCGCGTCGGCCAGTTCCAGCCGCCACCGCGCCACCACCTAGTCCTCCCTCTCCGGCCGCCCCACCTCCAGCCGCCACCGTGCCACCGCCCCGCCACCGCGCCGTCTCCCCGCGGAGGTAATCCATCTAATATTTCTTCTAGTGTTTTTTTAGTATTTTTCTAGTATTTTTTCTAGTACTTAGTGTATTTATAGTCTTAGTGTATTTTTTATAGTCTTAGTGTACTTAATGTATTTTTTGTATTTTTTATAGTCTTAGTGTACTTTTTTATAGTCTTAGTGTACTTAGTGTATTTATAGTTTTAGTGTACTTTGTGTATTTTTTTATAGTCTTAGTGTACTTAGTGTATTTATAGTCTTAGTGTACTTAGTGTATTTTTTTCTAGTACTTAGTATGTAGTAGTATCATAGTCTTAGTGTATTTTTTCTAGTACTTAGTAGTATCATAGAGGCTATGGTGATGGTGAGAGGCCAACGGCACTATCGGTTGTCGACGATGCGTCGATGACTCGGTGGTGCTCGCGGACCGCCTGGAGATAGGGTTAGGGTGGTGGTGCTCGCGGGCCGCCGGACTTAGGGTTAGGGTGGTGGTGCTCGCGGGCCACCCGGAGATAGGGTTAGCGTGGTGGTGCTCGCGGGCCCCCAGACATAGGGTTAGAGTGGTGGTGCTCGCGGGGCCCCGAAGATAGGGTTAGGGTGGTAGTGCTCGCGGGCCCCCGGACTTAGGGTTAGAGTGGTGGTGCTCGTGGGCCCCAGAGATAGGGTTAGAGTGGTGGTGCTCGTGGGCCCCCGAAGATAGGGTTAGGGTAGTGGTGCTTGCGGGCCGCCCGGACTTAGGGTTAGGGTTAGGGCATCACTAGAATTTTGCTATTGTTTAGTATTATTGTAGCAAATTGCGTGTTCATATTATTGTTTAGTATTATTTTATGCAGTAATATTGAATGAAAAATGTTATTGTGTGCATTTTGTAGAAAACTATGGATCCAATCCAGAGAGACCTAGCACAGGAAGAAATTCTCGAGGATATGATCAATGACACCCCCCATGTTGATCCACCCGAATCTCCGTCAATTTATCTGAACCCCTCCGGTGAGGGAGAGGAGGTCGACCGAAATGATCAAGGAGAAGCCGACGGCTCCACTGGTGGAGAAGCCGACGGCTCCGGTGGACCCTTAACGAAGTCCGGCGAGGTATACATATGAAGTCTGGTGATCGGTAGATGCATTAACTGAGTTGTATATATATAAATTGACGAATGTTTCTTCTCTTAGGCCTCCACAGCGAGCAAAAAATATTCCAATCGAGGCCCGGCCAAAAAGTTGGACGCATCTATGCGTTATACAATTATGCTGGTATCAGCACGGGGTGAACCGTTAGAACCTGAAAAGGCTAAAAGTGTATTTGTACAACAATGCGGAGTTATGGTTAGGGATCGCATCCCGATCACCGTTCAAGAGTGGAATAAGACCAAAGGGGCGAAAGAGGGTGAGTATGTCGCTGACAGGTACAAAGAGGGTCTTTGGAATGACCTTATGGCACATTTCACCCTGCCAGAATGTGAGGATGAATCCGACACAGGTGCATTGAGGAAGAAAGTCAAGCATTGGACTCTTACGAAGATGGCCGAACTATTCAAGAACTGGAAGAAAGCATTATGGCAAAAGTATCAAAAGAGGAAGACTCCTCCTAAATTCGAAGGTTATCTATCGAAGCAGCAGGCTAACTGGGATGCATTTGTGAAGTACAAGGATTCAAAACCTGCTAAGGAAATGTCGGAACAAAACAAGAAAAATGCCGCGATGAAGAAATATCACCATCACCTGGGGCCAGGGGGCTACGCGACTATCATGCCAAAGTGAGATGCTAAAGAGAATGAGCTGCTTGCTAAAGGGATCACTCCAGAACCAATACGCGAAGAATGGGATCTGAGGGCAAGGAATTGGTTCCTTGGGCATGGGAGTGAGTATGACGAAAGTACATGGGACCTTATTTGCAGTGACGGGATTAGGATACCCCGGGATACATGGAAGAAAGTGGTGAAGGAGATTAAAGCGGGGACAACAAAGTTCCGTCCCGATAGAAAGACTTGCTGACAAAGGTCCTCGGGAATGACGAACGCGGAGGACGTGTACGAGGCCTTGGCCCTAGTTATACGTGGGAGATGGGGTTTCCCAAAGACAGAGATACTTATGGAATTTAAAAGAAGGTCACTCTTTAGTTTTGGGTTCATTGACCCAGATAAAATACATTGTAAGACGCTAAAGGATAAACTCGACGAGACGCAGGAAACCCTTCTAAGGTTTCTAACAGAGCAACATTTCTGTGACCACATACTGTTTCCTTACAATTTTCGGTGAGGGTCTTACTATGTTGTACACATTCACTTTTTCTTACTCGATGTTAAATGTAATTGATGAGTTACTGATGTATATATAAACATGTGCAGTTTCCACTAGATTCTCATGGACATTCAATTTGATAAGGGAAGAGTTGAAGTCATGGACCCATTGGAGAGACCCCTGGAACAGTTTAGGGACATGCAAGACATGCTCCAGAGGTAATTTCCGTGCTACATCGGTCTCTTTATTTGATTTCCTGAGATATCACGTAATAAATAACTCATTCATTCATTTTCTTTGCCGGGCAGGGTTTGGAGCATGTTCAAGAGTAGGGTTAAGGGTTCCTTTAGTAAGGAGCTGACGTTTACTCCGGTCTCGGTAAGTAATACGTGATATGTTTGTGCATATCTTTACTTCTAGTTTCAAGACAATTATGATGCTAGATTATAATTTTGATTGAATTCTATTCTCGTAAAGTGCGTGAGGCAGCCACAGGGGACGAATCTATGTGGATACTATGTTTGCGAGTTCATTCGCACGTTTACCACTGAGCACAATGATAATAGAGTCGACGTAAGCAATACATTCACAACATTATTTTATTACCGTCACTTTTTGTTATCATGATTGATATTCATATTGATCTCCTTTTCTTATATAGTTTGAGAGAATGCGGGATCAGCTCCTACCAGAGCAACGTGTACTAGGAATTGCTGAAGAACTGGCAGGATTCTTGATGAACGAGATAATAGATGACGCCGGGGAATTTAGCGTGAATAGGCGCTACCGATGATCCCCGACCGTGTAATTAAACTGTCGAATTGTGATCTCCATGTAACTATCATGATCATGTATATATTTGTATGCTCGATCTTAAGAGAAGTTATCTTATGTATGCACGAACGTGTACGGTATGTGGTAGCGTAGAAAACTATTTTGAAATGAAAAAGAGAAAAAAGATACAAATTGAATTCTCTGCCGTGGCAGAGAAAGTGCCTAAACTTCTGCCGCGACAGAGAACCATTTTTCCCGGTTCATAATACGAACCGGGACTAATGGGGGGGCACCCAGTCCCCGCAGAGACGGCCACGTGGATACCCATTGGTCCCGGATGGTAAGCGGTCCAGGACGTGGGGGGGCCTTTAGTCCCGCCCCTCAAGTCCCGGTTACTAGGACCGGGACTAAAGCCCCTTACGGGCCGGGACTGGAGGCCCTTTTTCCACTAGTGTGACATGCAATGACTCTAGGGTTGATCATGAAAAGAACAAACATGTAATGACACTTGTGGATCCAAGGGTGGTTCATGATAAGAACACACATCCAATGATACTGGTGGATCCTTATGTGGTTCATGAAAAGAACAGACATGCAATGACTCTAGCTGTGGTTCACGAAAAGAACACACATGCACTGACACTGGTGTATCCATGTGTGGTTCATGAGAAGAACCCAAAATCCAATGACACTGGGTGTGGTTCATGAGAAGACCACACATCCAATGACACTAGTGGATCCATGTGTGGTTTGTGAAAAGAACAGACATGCAATGACACTGGTGGATCCATGTGTAGTTTGTTTAGAAGAACAGACATGCAATGACACTGGGTGTGGTTCATGAAAAGAACAGACATGCAATGACACTAGTGGATCCTTATGTGGTTTGTTTAGAAGAACACACATGTAATGACTCTAGTTGTGGTTCATGAAAAGAACACACATGCAATGATACTGGTGGATCCTTATGTGGTTTGTTTAGAAGAACACACACCAATGACACTAGTGGATCCATATGTGGTTCATGAAAAGAATAGACATGCAAAGACACTGACTGTGGTTCATGAGAAGAACACACATGCAATGACACTGGTGGATCCATGTGTGGTTTGTGAAAAGAACAGACATGCAACCACACTAGGTGGATCCATGTGTGGTTTGTGGAAAGAATAGACAAGCAAAGACTCTAACTGTGGTTTATGAAAGGAACACACGTGCAATGACACTGCTGGATCCATGTGTGGTTTGTGAAAAGAATAGACATGCAATCACACTAGGTGGATCCATGTGTGGTTTGTTTAGAAGAACAAACATGCAACAACTCTAGTTGTGCTTCATGAAAAGAACACACATGCAATGACACTGGTGTATCCATGTGTGGTTCATGAAAAGAACAGACATGAAATGACACTGGTGGATCCTTATATGGTTTGTTTAGAGGAACAAACATGCAATGACACTGGGTGTGGTTCATGAAAAGAACAGACATGCAATGACACTTGTGAATCCATATGTGGTTTGTTTAGAAGAACACACATGCAATGACTCTAGCTGTGGTTCATGAAAAGAACACACATGCAATGACACTGGTGGATCCATGTGTGGTTTGTGAAGAAGAACACACATGCAATGACTCTAGCTGTGGTTCATGAAAAGAACACACATGCAATGACACTGGTGTATCCATGTGTGGTTCATGAGAAGAACACACATGCAATGACACAGGTGTGGTTCATGAGAAGAACAAACATGCAATGACATTGGTGGATCCTTATGTGGTTTGTGAGAAGAACTGACATGCAATGACTCTAGCTATGGTTCATGAAAAGAACAGACATGCAATGACACTGGTGGATCCATGTGTGGTTTGTGAGAAGAACTGACATGCAATGAATCTAGCTGTGGTTCATGTAATGAACAGACATGCAATGACACTGGTGGATCCATATGTGGTTTGTGGAAGGAACAGACATGCAATGACTCTAGTTGTGGTTCATGAAAAGAATAGACATGCAATGACACTAGTGGATCCATGTGTGGTTCATGGGAAGAACACACATCCAATGACACTGGTGGATCCTTATGTGGTTCATGAAAATAACAGACATGCAATGACACTGGTGGATCCTTATGTGGTTTGTTTAGAAGAACACACATGCAATAACTCTAGCTGTGATTCATGAAAAGAACACACATGCAATGACACTGGTGGATCCTTATATGGTTTGTTTAGAAGAACACACATGCAATGACTCTAGCTGTGGTTCATGAAAAGAACACACATGCAATGAAAAAAGGTGTATCCATCTGTGGTTCATGAGAAGAACACACATCCAATGACATTGGTCGATCCTTATGTGGTTTGTTTAGAAGAACACACATGCAATGACTCTAGCTGTGGTTCATGAAAAGAACACACCTGCAATGACACTGGTGGATCCATGTGTGGTTTGTGAAAAGAACAGACATGCAATCACACTAGGTGGATCCATGTGTGGTTTGTTTAGAGGAATAGACTTGCATTGACACTCGGTGTGGTTCATGAAAACAACATACATGCAATTCCACTGGTGGATCCATATGTGGTTTGTTTAGAAGAACAGACATGCAATGACTCTTGCTGTGGTTCATGAAAAGAACACACATGTAATGACACTGGTGGATACATGCGTGGTTTGTGAAAAAGAACACACATCCAATGACTCTAGCTGTGGTTCATGAAAAGAACACACATGCAATGACATTGGTGTATCCATGTATGGTTCATGAGAAGAACACACATGCAATGACACTAGGTGTGGTTCATGAGAACAATAGACATGCAATGACACTTGTGGATCCTTATGCGGTTTGTGAGAAGAACTGACATTCAATGAATCTAGCTGTGGTTCATGAAAAGAACAGACATGCAATGACATTGGTGGATCCATATGTGGTTTGTGAGAAGAATTGACATGCAATGACTCTAGCTATGGTTCATGAAAAGAGCAGACATGCAATGACACTAGTGGATCCATATGTGGTTTGTGGAAGCAACAGACATGCAATGACTCTAGCTATGGTTCATGAAAAGAACAGACATGCAATGACACTGGGGGATCCTTATATGGTTTGTTTAGAAGAACACACATGCAATGATTCTAGCTGTGGTTCATGAAAAGAACACACATGCAATGACACTGGTCGATCCTTATGTGGTTTATTTAGAATAACACACATGCAATGACTCTAGCTACGTTTCATGAAAAGAACACACATGCAATGACACTGGTGTATCCATGTGTGGTTCATGAGAAGAACACACATGCAATGACACTAGGTGTGGTTCATGAGAAGAACACACATCCAATGACACTGGTGGATCCTTATGTGGTTTGTGAGAAGAACTGACATGTAATGACTCTAGCTGTGGTTCATGAAAAGAACAGACATGCAATGACACTGGTGGATCCATATGTGGTTTGCGAGAAGAACTGACAAGCAATGACACTGGCTATGGTTCATGAAAAGAACATACATGCAATGACACTAGTGGATCCAGATGTGGTTTGCGGAAGGAATAAACATGCAATGTCTCTAGGGTTGGTTCATGAAAAGAACAAACATGTAATGACACTGGTGGATCAATGCGTGGTTCATGATAAGAACACGCATCCAATGACACTGGTGGATCCTTATGTGGTTCATGAAAAGAATAGACATGCAATGACACTGGTGGATCCTTATGTGGTTTGTTTAGAAGAACACACATTCATTGCCTCTAGTTGTGGTTCATGAAATAACACACATGCAATGACACTGCTGGATCCTTATGTGGTTTGTTTAGAAGAACACACATTCAATGACTCTAGCTATGGTTCATGAAAAGAACACACATGCGATGACACGGGTGTATCCATGTGTGGTTCATGAGAACACACATCCAATGACACTGGGTGTGGTTCATGAGAAGAACACACATCCAATGACACGGGTGGATCCTTATGTGGTTTGTTTAGAAGAACACACATGCAATGACTCTAGCTGTGGTTCATGAAAAGAACACACATGTAATGACACTGGTGGATCCATATGTGGTTCGTGAAAAGAACAGACATGCAATCACACTAGGTGGATCCATGTGTGGTTTGTTTAGAGGAACAGACATGCAATGACACTAGGTGTGGTTCATGAAAAGAACAGACATGCAGAGACACTAGTGGATCCATATGTGGTTTGTTTAGAAGAACAAACATGTATTGACTCTAGCTGTGGTTCATGAATAGAACACACATGCAAAGACACTGGTGGATCCATGTGTGGTTTGTGTAAAGAACAGACATGCAATCACACTAGGTGGATCCGTGTGTGGTTTGTTTAGAAGAACACACATGCAATGACTCTAGTTGTGGTTCATGAAAAGAACACACATGCAATGACACTGGTGGATCCATGTGTGGTTTGTTTAAAAGAACACACATTCAATGACTCTAGTTGTGGTTCATGAAAAGAACACACATGCAATGACACTGGTGGATCCATGTGTGGTTTGTGAAAAGAACAGACATGCAATCACACTAGGTGGATCCATGTGTGGTTTGTTTAGAAGAACACACATGCAATGACACTGGTGGATCCATGTGTGGTTTGTGAAAAGAACAGACATGCAATCACACTAGGTGGATCCATGTGTGGTTTTTTAGAGGAACAGACATGCAATGACACTGGGTGTGGTTCATGAAAAGACAGACATGCAATGACACTGGTGGATCGATATGTGGTTTGTGGAAAGCACAGACATGCAATCACACTGGGTGTGGTTCATGAAAGGAACACACATCCAATGACACTGGTGGATCCATGTGTGGTTTGTGGAAAGAACAGACATGCAATGGCACTGGTTGTGGTTCATGAAACGTACACAGATGCAATGACACTGGTGTATCCTTATGTGGTTTGTGAGAAGAACACACAAGCAATGACTCTAGTTGCGGTACATGAAGAGAACAGACATGCAATGACACTAGTGGATCCATATGTGGTTTGTGGAAAGAACAGACATGCAATGCCATTGGTTGATCCATGTATTTCATTGTACAAGACACTCACTTTCCATTTTTATACTACTCAGTTTTCCCTTGGTTTTTTGATACTACTCAATTTTGCCCCTCTCTCTCTATCTTTCGTAGAAGCCCAAACCTATGTTCACTCTGTCTGCTACTCCCTGATTGGTTGTCATAGTTGTCACATGGATCGTGCGCACCAACCGTTGATTCTGTGTGATCCAATGATGATCGTTGCACACATCATGCCCTTCATAGTATAGCGTGAGACAGCACGGACGTCTCCCTCAGCGAGACTTCTACAAGAAGGAACACGATGTCGTCCATGGAAAAAGTTTTCGAGCGGTCCTATCATGTTTAATCAAGTCTAAAAATCCTACTACTGCTACTACTACACCACAAAACATGTGTCATCGAGTGCACGGTCGTCGATGGATAGCTGCAATTTATTGCCACTTGGTTTTAATAAGACACATCCCATTTTTTATGCAGCGGCTCTCAATCTCACTTCCAACTGGGCCCCACCGTAAGAAGCTTGCACGCGCTAGCCGGAGGCCGAAGAGCTGAGCTCGATGATACCTAACTTCTTCGGCTTCATCGAGTCACTCGTAGCCATCAACACATCCCTATACCCGATCTATCACAACCCCACAAATCTCGTCGTACAGCCACCTACCTTCCCCTCTACATTTCCACTTTTAACTATCACCAATTTTCAGGCCATGTCAAACTTTGTACATATAAATTGTGTGTGCGCCCTTTGCATGCGGCTCAATACAGAACTGCCATGCATGGCCCGGGAAAAAAACGTGACGTACCGTGCACATGTCGCGGTGCACGGTGTAGTAGACTGCACGGCGCGTTGCATGGTGGTGCAACAAAACGTGCCTTGCTTCCATCCACCTTAACTATAGAGACCCTCTTCGCACACCCACTCGCACTCTCGCTCACTCTCCCCACGCAACCCTCTCCACCATCCCATCAGCATCCGAAAACTCCCGAGAATACCCCGTCCACGCCGGCGATGGCCGAGGAGGATAAGGTGGCCATCGTCGCCTCCGAGGCCACCAGTGAGGAGGCCCCCGTCTCCTCGCCGGTCCCCCTCGATGCGTTGAAAGTAGCCACCGTCCCTGTCTAGGCCCTAGTCGAGGCATCGATGGCAGCCGGCGTTCCCGTCTAGGCCCCCGTCCCCGCTACCGACGGGGCCAGCGAAGAGGATTCCCCCGCTGGCGAGGAGGCCCCCGCCGGTCACAAGCATATCAAGCACTTCTTGGGCACCTACGATCCAGATAAGTACATCGCTCCGCTGAACCCCTACGACACCGACATCGATGACCCATGGTTGGAGGTAACTAGCGTTTGCTCCCCTCCCCTAGTTCTACCGTTCCCATCGTTGGATACTAGATCTTGGTTTATTAGGATTCGCTTGTTCGCATTTCGTTTGCTCGGTCTTCTTACATCATCTACTCACCCATTTTCCTTTTCTTCCAATAGGTTTCCGGCAGCGACGTCTACAGCGATGATGAGTCCATCCACACCAAGACTCGTCAGGTGCTGAGGAGGCTGCAGGCCGGCCAGTACGACGCCTTCTTCAGGGGCGGCTCCCGGCGCTGCCCCTTCTGTAAGGGGATAGCCTTCGGCTGGGTGAGTCTCCCCGGCACCGACTTCAACTCCTTAGTGAAGCATGCAGAGGCCCCGGGCTCCGGCATCCATGAAGGCGGCGAGCGCGAGACCGTGAACATCAACGCCTACATCGCTGAACACCAGGCTCTCGGCATTCACCTCCGAAACCTCTAGCAGGTGGCCATCAGAGAGGGTCACATGCCTCCAATCAGGCCTAAGGCCCCCAAGATCAAGGGACTGGGCAGCAAGAAGTGGAGGAAGCGCCGGAGGGAGGAGACGGAGGCACAGGCACATGAAGGACGGGTTGGATATGTTCTTGAATGTAACTGCTGTTGTGGCGGCTGCTGCTGCTAAGCAGCTTCTTCTGATTTTCTATATTTTGCTTGCATCCTATTTCTGGCTAAATGCATCGAACCTCGTTAAGCAACCTACTTTCTATCGCTATATCCTATTTAGCTGCGCACAACTATATCTACATTTGTTTTGTTTTCTGAATGAATGTATTCTTCCTGGTGTGATTTGCTACGCTAGATTTGCTACCTGACTGGAGGCAAAAAGAGGTCCAAAAGGGAATGAATTATCGAAGTGAGAATCTTCTCTATATTTGCTACCAATTTGGGCAAAATGAAACATATCTATTTAGCGAGAGAGGAAAAGGGCACTCTTTCAAACTGCCAGTTAACGAGCTACCATCTTGACAAGCTACAAGACACATACATAAACATAACACAAAGAGGGTTAAATTTATTTTGCTACTATCAATTGAGGCGCTAGACATCTTGACAAGCTAACTGAGTTCCACAAAATAGAAACATAACACTGAGAAGTAAAATTTAATTCACTTCTCATCATACCACTTGAGGCGCTTGCCATCGTTCCTAGGCGACCAACTTCGACCATTCCAGGTACTCCACAGCTCACTAAATGCTTCGTCCCACCTGGGATATGACTTGGCTTCCCTATCTTCAGCGTCCTACGGCACAATTAGCGGTGCATCACAGGCCCGATTATTGTCGCTAGAAGATGCTGCCTCTCTGTTTGCTGCTTCAGCTGCACCCTCTCTGTCAGCTGCTTCTGCTTCAGCTGCAGGCTCTCTTTCAGCTGCTTCTGCAGCCTCTCTGTTAGCTGCTTCAGATGCAGCCATTTTCTTTGCATATGCAGCTTCAAACTCAGCTATTCTGCATTTTCTACAAAGGGCTCCCCTAAGCTCGTCTTCCCTCTTGCAAATAGGGCAAAACACAAGGTAATGTAGAAAAAATGGATCTTCTTGTACAGCTGGTAGGTCACGTAAGCATCTATGGCTGCATACTTTAGGTTATATCAGACAACGGCCACTCGTCCCAGAAATCGTGCCTATCCGTAGGGAAATCTTCCTTCATTCTATCATACGACTCATCGAGGATTCTAGTTGCGAGTGATGCCATTCCATCCTTCCTCAAGCCCCCTAGGATCTTGACAAGACACAGAATATCGATCCAGTTGTGCACAAAAATTATAATTCCATCTCGATAAAATTTCGAAAAATTAGTCGTATTATCGATAGTGTAGAAAACAATTCCCTTTTCTACAAGGAACTGGAGCAGTGCCAGACATTTCCTATCAGTCCTAAAAGTATGTAGTTTTTCATCACCAAAATTTCTAACTACAAATATTTTGTCAATGCAAGATCATCATCTGAATATAATTTTGAAAAGTTTAGTAAATACAAGATCAAGACTCTCAACATTGTCTTGTCATAATTTATTTGGTCCTAAATAAAATCCAGTAGTTGCAAGATGAGCAAATGGATAAAGAACAAGAGGAGAAAACCCTAAAAGCGGTTAGCTACAGAGAGCAGATCTACAAACCGGGAGAGGTGGTAGACGAGGACATGTTTCCTCATGGCCAGTTGAACGACGGCGACTTCACTCCCTTTATATGGGTGCTCCGGGGTGTACTCGAGGTCCAATCCCACAAACTTGTCCCTGTCTTTCTCAACCAACCCTCGTACATCCTCAGGACACGCACCACTGTCTCATCCTTGTTGGTGTAGAAAACGCCTATCTTCTTATTGTCATGGGTAGTGAAGCATGTCTCTAGAGTGCGACGACCTTCCATGGCGGCAAGGAGAATACAGGAAGAAGACAGATGACAGGAAGAAGAAGAGTGGTTTCTATGAGGCAGGGGAACGGTGGAACCCTCAATGCGCTTTTAAGGTAGTGGTTAACGACGGGGACGGAAGTCCAAGGAGAGACGCGTGACGGTGGCCGTTCCAGCTTCTGGGTAAACAAAAAATAATTATAACGCCGATACATGTGCCCTATTTTGTCACGTCAATACACTAGGCAGGGGGTGTTGTCCTATCCACTGTGCCAACGCTGCAAGCCTACGTGACAGCCACCCCGCCTAAGTGACGGGAGAGACATAACGACAAGAACTGATAGGGGGGCCCAACTTGACGGTCGTTAGCCTGATTTTTTGTATTGAAACGTAAAGTTGAATTCGTGCCGAAAAAGACCCTCTGAGTATTTGGCACACCAACTGTAGTCATCCCGGCTGATTTCAGGGAACTTGGGTACCGCGTTGCCTGGGCGCCCCAACTTTCGGGCCACAAAATGATATTCTCTATAATATGACACCACGCGAAGGTTTCACATAGTTTGGATCATTTTTGAATTTCTTATGCCCGTTTCAAACTATATTCAAAACGGTGGGCATGAAGCTTCTTAGGCCCGGGGCTGAGCCTCGCTGAACTTGAAATGGATCTCTGATGAAATAGCATGTTGTGAACCTATAAATGATTTTAAAAAAAATTCACAAGCATTATATCATGTACTTGTAGTTCAAATCTGGGCAACCTCCTACCGATTCGGTAGGAATTGGTCTTTTTCATGAGGGATGGACGGAAAGGTTCTAGATACAATAGTTAGGAAATTGTCCATCTAAGGTGGTGTAGTATTTTTGAAAAATGTGTTGGTACCAATGCCAAACTTTAATTTGGTGGTTGCTTCACAGAACACCCCGATTTCGGCACCTCAAAAATGAAAATTGGCTTTTTCGTGCGTCGAAAAAGAAAACTTCCTTCTACAACATCATAAGCCATCCCAAGATGCACATGTGTGCACAATATGGGCACATTATCACAAACTATGCCCTGATTCTAGCCATAACATTGGTGGTTTGCCCTAAATGCCATGAAACCTCGAACATGATAGGTCATTTTGTGAAGGATTATTTATGATGTTTGCAATTTTTCAAGTTCAATATTTTTCCTTGCAACTATAAAAAAAATATAACACCACGTGAAGGTTTCACATTGTTTGGATCATTTTTGAATTTGTTATGCCCGTTTGAAACTATATTCAAAATGGTGGGCATGAAGCTTCTTAGCCCGGGGCTGAGCCTCGCTGAACTTGAAGTGGATCTATGATGAAATAGCATGTTGTGAACCTATAAATGATTATTTAAAAAATTCACAAGCAATATATCATGTACTTGTAGTTCAAATTTGGCAACCTCCTACCGATTCGGCAGGAATTTGTCTTTTTCATGAGGGATGGACGGAAAGGTTCCAGATACACCGGTTGGGAAATTGTCCATCTAAGGTGGTCTAGTATTTTTTTAAAAATGGGTTGGTACCAATGCCAAACTTTAATTTGGTGGTTGCTTCACCGAACACCTCGATTTCGGCACCTCAAAAATGGAAATTGGCTTTTTCGTGCATCGGAAAGGAAAACTTCCTCCTGCAACATCGTAAGCCATCCCAAGATGCACATGTGTGCACAATATGGGCACATTATCACAAACTATGCCCTGATTCTAGCCATAACATTGGTGGTTTGACTTAAATGCCATGAAACCTCAAACATGATAGGTCATTTTGTGAATAATGTTTTATGATGTTTGAAATTTTTCAAGTTCATTATTTTTCCTTGCAACTATGACACATAATATGACACCACGCGAAGGTTTCACATTGTTTTGATCATTTTTGAATTTCTTATGCCTGTTTCAAACTATATTCAAAACTGTGGGCATGAAGCTTCTTAGCTTGGGGCTGAGCCTCGCTGAACTTTAAGTGGATGTCTAATGAAATAGCATGTTGTGAACCTATACATTATTTTTTTAAAAATTCACAAGCATTATATCATGTACTTGTAGTTCAAATCTGGGCAACCTCCTACCGATTCGGCAGGAATTTGCCTTTTTCATGAGGGATGGACGGAAAGGTTCCAGATACACCGATTGGGAAATTGTCCATCTAAGGTGGTGAGTATTTTTGAAAAATGGGTTGGTACCAATGCCAAACTTTAATTTGGTGGTTGCTTCATAGAACACCCCGATTTCGGCACCTCAAAAATGAAAATTGGCTTTTTCGTGCGTCGAAAAAGAAAACTTCCTTCTGCAACATCGTAAGCCATCCCAAGATGCACGTGTGTGCACAATATGGGCACATTATCACAAACTATGCCCTGATTCTAGTCATAACATTGGTGGTTTGCCCTAAATGCCATGAAACCTCGAACATGATAGGTCATTTTGTGAAGGATTTTTTATGATGTTTGTAATTTTTCAAGTTCATTATTTTTCCTTGCAACTATGACACATAATATAACACCACATGAAGGTTTCATATTGTTTGGATCATTTTTGAATTTTCTATGCCCGTTTAAAACTATATTCAAAACGGTGGGCATGAAGCTTCTTAGCCTAGGGCTGAGCCTCGCTGAACTTGAAGTGGATCTCTAATGAAATAGCATGTTGTGAACCTATAAATTATTTTTTAAAAAATTCACAAGAATTATATCATGTACTTGTAGTTCAAATCTGGGCAACCTCCTATCGATTCAGCAGGAATTTGTCTTTTTCATGAGGGATAGACAGAAAGGTTCCAGATACACCGGTTGGGAAATTGTCCATCTAAGGTGGTCTAGTATTTTTGAAAAATGGGTTGGTACCATGCCAAACTTTAATTTGGTGGTTGCTTCACAGAACACCCCGATTTCGGCACCTCAAAAATGGAAATTGGCTTTTTCATGCGTCGAAAAGGAAAACTTCCTCCTGCAGCATCGTAAGCCATCCCAAGATGCACATGTGTGCATAATATGGGCACATTATCACAAACTATCCCTGATTCTAGCCATAACATTGGTGGTTTGACCTAAATGCCATGAAACCTCGAACATGATAGGTCATTTTGTGAATAATTTTTTATGATGTTTGAAAATTTTCAAGTTTATTATTTTTCCTTGCAACTATGACACATAATATGACACCACGTGAAGGTTTCACATTGTTTGGATCATTTTTGAATTTCTTATGCCCATTTCAAACTATATTCAAAATGGTGGGCATGAAGCTTCTTAGCCCGGGGATGATCCTCGTTGAACTTGAAGTGGATCTCTAATGAAATAGCATGTTGTGAACCTATAAATTATTTTAAAAAAAATTCACAAGCATTATATCATGTACTTGTAGTTCAAATATGGGCAACCTCCTACCGATTCGGCAGGAATTTGTCTTTTTCATGAGGGATGGATGGAAAGGTTCCAGATACATCGGTTGGGAAATTGTCCATCTAAGCTTGTCTAGTATTTTTGAAAAATGGGTTGGTACCAATGCCAAACTTTAATTTGGTGGTTGCTTCACAGAACACCCCGATTTCGGCACCTCAAAAATGGAAATTGGCTTTTCCGTGCGTCAAAAAGGAAAACTTCCTCCTGCAACATCGTAAACCATCCCAAGGTGCACATGTGTGCACAATATTGGCACATTATCACAAATTATTTCTCGATTCTAGCCATAACATTGGTAGTTTGACCTAAATGACATGAAACCTCAAACATGATAGGTCATTTTGTGACGGATTTTTTATGATGTTTGCAATTTTTCAAGTCCAATATTTTTCCTTGCAACTATGACACATAATATGACACCACGTGAAGGTTTCATGTTGTTTGGATTGTTTTTGAATTTTTTATGCCTGATTGAAACCATATTCAAAACGGCGGGGATGAAGATTCCAAGCCCGGGTTCTTAGTTAATGAAATATGCAAAAAAATAGTTAATGAATTTTTAATTGAAACTGGCATAAATCAGGGCATAGTTTCTTTTATAAATCAGAAAAAGGTTTTGAACAGCCCGTTTTCCCGCCGTTTGTTTCTTAGTTAGTTGCAAATGGTAAAATTGTTAATAGTTTGTATAGTTAGAATAATTATTTTTGAAAACAGAAAATGATTTTGGATTAGTTATTTAAATAGATGCACTTTCGTGTTGAAAGTTTTTTCAAATTCCAAATTATGCAATAAATATTTGTTAATGCAATTTTAATTGAAAATAGTAAAACAGTATAGTTAAAATAAAAATATTTGACAATAGAAAATGGTTTTTGATTAGTTATTTAAATTGAACCACTTTTCCTATTAAAAGTTTTTTGAAATTCCAAATAAATAATCATCTTATTAATTAAAGAAGAAAACAAATTTGAAAATGGCGGGAAGACCAAAAGTTTGGCCAAAATCTGAAAAACGGGTCAAAGATCCCGGTTCGTCCCACATACCGAGACCAAAGGCCCTGGGTGCGCGAGCACACGTGGCGGCCCAGCAACGCTCCCCGCCCAGACCTTTGGTCCCGATTCGTCCCACTAACCGGGACCAAAGGTTCAACGGTCCCGGTTGGTGTGATGATCCCGGACCAAAGGCCCTGGGTGCGCGCGCGCATGTGGCGGCCCAGCAACGCTCCTGCCCAGACCTTTGGTCCCGGTTCGTCTCACCAACCGGGACTGTTGAGCCTTTGGTCCCGGTTGGTGGGACGAACCGGGACCAAAGGCTTGTACTAGATAACTGTTGCCCCTCCTTCTTCTTCCCCATCCACTTCACTCACAAAACGTCTAAGGAAAATCACACGTGGAGCAAAACGACGTCGTCAGGCTGCCGGATTTTCGAGCCGCTATCGACCGTGCCGCCGGAGCCATCTTCGTCGTCGACCGCGCTGCCCGAGCCCACGCTGCTCCGCCTCCGACCGCACTGCCTGAGCCCCTGCACCTACCCCTGCCCCCGCCGCCCCCCGCTGGCGCCGCTGCCACCGGCTATGGTGCCCAAGGAGGAGGAGGCCCGCGTCGCCCAAGCCCACCTCTGACCATGCCACCCGAGCCCGCCGCCTCTGGCTGTGCCGCCTGAGCCCTACGCCTCCTACCGCGCCACTCGAGCCCGACACCGTCGCCCGCGTCATAAAGGTTTTTTTAAATGTTTTCTGTAATTGTTTTATTAACTGAAAATGCTGATAGGTGGGTCCAGCATGTAGGGTTTTTATTCTTTTTGGAAATGTTTTCTAAAATTAATAAAAGTCTGGCAGTGGGGCTAGATGGAAAATAATTTTAATAATTCCAAAAATGTTTATTTATTTAAAAATGATTTTAAAAAGGATTAAAATTGGGAAAAATCATAACTAATTCATTTTAAATCAGAAAAATGTGTATAATATATCAAAATGTTCAGAAAAATGAGCTCTACCATTTAAAAAATGTAAGAATTCATATTCATACAACTTTGAACCTTACTTTACATAGAGGAACACCGACACCCCCTAAGTACCATGGGTTCGATGGTTTGTCCACCTAGGGCATTCTGAACCGATTTAGAAAATAAGTGCATAGTGTTTTGTATTATTTGCATTATAGTAACTTGCAAATCTTAATGAAAATATCCTCCACGGAATGATCTACGAAAATGAAGATATCAATATCAATGTCACCAGGAAGTTTCTGAACAATTCCGGTGAGGGAGATGAGTCTCTCAACCGAGGAGACGGCTCCGGTGAGGTAGAAGCCGAAGCCTGGGACAGGGGAGAAGCCGATGAGGGAGAAGGTGACGGCTCCGGCAGAACCTTAAATCTCGCAAACACCGGCGAGGTGTATATATGTATTTTTGTAATTAAAATGTTGATGTCTATATATATACATGCATATATTAACACTCTTTCTTCTTTTAGCCCTCTGGATCGAGAACTTCTTCTGTAAGAACGAAACGAGGCCCAATAAAAAAGTTGGATGACACTGTGAGATATAGGATCGAAGTGGTCAGTGTAGACGGTGAACCTCAAGATCTCGGTGATGTCGCAAAAAAATTTGTCAAGCAATGCGGAGTTCTTGTGAGGGACTACATCCTGATCACCGTTCAAGAATGGAATCGGCCAAGCGGCGGTGGAGTCCCGTATGTTGGCGAGAACGCCAAAGATAAGCTTTTTGACAAGCTCATGATTAATTTCCTCCTGCCAATGCCAGATGTGAATCCATATGAGGAGGAGAGAGCAAGAATGGAGCTTGTGCAAAGAGTCAAGAAGTTTGCTCTCATCAAGATGGCCGATGCATTCAAGAACTGGAAGAAGAAACTGTGCAATAACTTTGTCAAGGTAGAGAACACTCCGGATTTCAATCAAGGCGGCTATGCTAAGTTAAGACACTAGTGGGCTAATTTTGTGAAGTACAAGACATCGGAGAAATCTAAGGAAAGGTCTAGAATAAATATGGAGAACGCTGCTAAGAAAGTGTACCATCATAATATGGGGCCTGCTGGCTATGCCAGTTGCATGCCTAAGTGGGATGCACTTGAGGTCAATTACATTGCTACCAGGATCAGACCAGAGCCCACAACATGGACACCACGGGCGAGAAACTGGTTTTACGGCCATGGGGGCACGTTGGACGAAGAAGGGAGGGTAATATATAATGAGAAACACAAAGATCACCCCCTACTGCCCATCGACGATATTACAAATGCAGTAGATGATGTTGCAGCGGGACGGTTCGTTCCCGATAGAGAGAATGACGAGCTCACACGTGCCCTTAAAAATGATGAACACAAAGGACGAGCACGAGGCACACCAGGCTCCAAGCCGTGGAATGTTGCCGTCCCTGCGAAAATGAAGAGATATCCCAATAAAATCCATCAGAGGAGAAAGGAAAGGGAGGCAGCTGAGAAAGCGGCTGCTGCATACCGTCTACGTAATGTAGAAGAAGCATTAAAGCGGCACCAGGATCAACTCGATAGACTTATCCAGCAAGGTACTAGCGGCCAATCTCAGCGGCACATGGTAGAAGCTGCATTCGATGGTACCGGCGCCCTATCGAATAAGAAAAGCAGCATCGCTTCCACACAGCTCCAGGATGTTGATGATGATGCACCAACGATGGCTCCTCCTAAACGCTACCCAGTGGATGATATCACGGAGAGCACAGCTTGTGAGCTAAAGGTGCAAGTTATGAACTTAAGGGTGACGGCGGCGGTCGGCATGGCCGTACCAATTGTGCCTAACCCAACTTGGCTTTGTAGACCGGTTCCAAAAGGGTACATTGTCATCACGGTGGATGATGTGAAGCAAGATTTTGAGGAGCTGAAGCTAAACCACCCTGCAGGGGAAGATATGGAGCTGACTGAACTAGGAGAAGCCAAAGGGAGGACTATTGTATGGCCAAAGGAGCACATCATGCTTCTAAATTATGTGCCGCCAAGGCCAGCCACTCCTCAGAGCAACAATCCACCTTCGCCGCCACCTCACCATTCTCCAGCGCAACCGTCGCCTTCACCGCCCCACCACTCAGCGCACCCGTCTCCATCGCCGGCTTAGCCGTCTCCACCACCGCGTCAGCCGTCTCCATCCCCTGAGCCTCAGAGACAAAAGCGGAAGTATACTAAGAGGGGCAGCACCACCAGCAGCAGCAAGAGCACATTCTGATCACCGAAACGTAAGCTATCGCCCCTCCCAAAAGTACCTCATAAGAATATGAAGAAGCTACCTTTCGAGAAGACAGATGAGGAAATTGTTGCGGCCGCAGCTGCCCATTATGAAAAGTGGAAGATTGACATGGCTAACAAGAAAAAGTCGATAGAGCCATTCTTCCCGGTCACTGCGAAAGATAAAGCCAAAGCAGCCGTGCTTAAGATTCAGCTTCACCAACCCATAGCGCTCACATCAGACTATAATCGCTCTATTACCAAGTCGGCTCAGGCAAAAGAGCGAAGAGTCGGGAAAGAAGTTGCCCAGCTCGGATAATAGAAAAATCAATGGATCAAACCGCTCAAAGTGTACGATACAAATGAGTGGAGAGCCCAGGAGCGGCATGATCTGAACATCGATCCAGAGTTTGTTCAACTGTACGGAGAAAAGGCCAACTTATATGGACTGTCTATTACTGAGTACATGATCCCTATGGATGAGTTCGAGGGGTACCAAGAAATAGCATACGTATACCGGTACCGGGCTCCTCTCGTCAAACCCGAGTTAGTCAAAGATCTACCAACAAAAATGCGAAGATTGCATAAGTGGTACATGCAAGCCTGTGCTGAATCCAAAAACTGGATCTATGCTGGATATAAACACCACCATTACGGTCATGGAGATGGCTTCCTACTGATTGAAGTTTCAGAATTATTTTAGTTTTACCAACGAGACGCCCTCGACAAAACTATCGTCGGTGCCTATTGTTTGTAAGTATTATTAATTTCTGTAATTGAGTCTTTCTAGCTTAGCTCATTCATTGCTTGTATAATCTTACTCATCACTATAGTAATTATATATGCAGAATGAAGATTCTCGAATGCAACAAAGGACAAATCTATGACCTTGGGTTTGTTGACTACAATTTCGTTCATGAAGTTACTCTAAAAACAAATCCCAAAGAGACAGTGTCAACACCCAGATTTTTAATCCCAAATGCCTGTTATGCCATACATCGCAATCCCAGGATTACCATTTTGGCGAGAGATAACAGATTGGATACCACAGTACATCATCCATTACAAACCATAATAAGGTCTTACATAAATAAAGGATCTCATGATCCAGTCTTAGTACAAACAAGTAGCGGAATAAATAGCGTAGAGGTGGGCTCCATCTTCAGTGTCACAGGCAATGCTGACGATGGGAGATGATCCTAGTTGTCGTAGCCGTCCTGCTGTCCTTCTTCCAGATAGTCCTCCTTATAGTCTGGCCACGGGAATAGCCAGGGACAAAGCCATGAGTACTCTTTAAGTACTCGCAAACTATCACTACAAGTAAGGTAGTTCTAGTAGGAATGCTAACTCTAAGTTAAAGTTAAGTTTGAAACCCAAGCTGAGTTCAAAAACAAAGAAAGATAAAATAAAGTTGAAAATCACCTAAGTGGGAACTTAGTTGTCATAGTCACAACTCTGTTGTGGTCAAGTCATGTCACCATTCATTTCATAAGTCATTTTGAAAACATCTGACGACGGAACAGTATGGCCACTCCAACTGTCCATAACCGCGGATGTAGCTATTCAAATAGTTTGACACTTTGCAGAGGTGGTACACTTTCACCACAAAATTCGATACATCTATCAGGGATAACCCTGAATCATCATACTTAGTATGCAGATAATCAAACATAACCTTTCCTTTACACACTCTAGTATAAGCACCTCTCCTATGAGCTTGGCCTCCCAGCCATGGCCATCTGCCATCCTGGGCACTGCATAGGTGGACAACATTGAGAGGTAGCCTCAGCTCAAACCTCTCCCACGAGGGAACTAATACTAATGCATATAAACTTCTGGCTAAGCCTTACCCAATTCAGGTATTGTGGTTGTATAGTAAAATTGGAATGGTATCGCATCTGAACCCAACCATCGGTTTTTATAAAGGGGCTAAGGCTCATGCCTTAACATTTTCATCATCATCATAAACCATTTGTGTTCTCAACACATGTCAAAACATCTCAATAGAATGACTCATCATTCCAAGGTTTTCACAAGTCATTTTCACCAAGTATTCCCATCTAAAGTGATCAAGTTTTGGTTTCGCTCTAAACTACTAAGTTAAGAGTGTTCACTAAGGTGGGATGCTAATATCAATCTCATGCCATAGAATGACATCTAAGTCTAACTAGATAGGCCAAATTTTATACTCTTTATGCTATCTATAAACAAGTAAGAAACTTTGGTAAAGTAAAGAAGGTAAAGCTTGTAAATAAAACTTGGAGTAGGTATAAGTCAAAAGGGTATAACCAAAGCATGCCTAATGCATTTGCTTAGGTTATATTGCTTAATTCTAGCTTGCTAACAATATCTTGCCTTGGTTGGTGTAGTGGTTGAAATTCTCCTCTTCTTCTTCGGGGTAGAACTCCTCCTCCTTGTAGACTTGGTCGGTACTATCGTCTATAAATACATATGGAATACACAATCACCAAACAATACTTAACTAGTCTACTTAGCACTCTAAGGCACACATTTGATGATCTAGTATCATCACAGACATCACAAGGTTTAATGAACTAAGTTCATTTATTTTATTTGAGAAAAGTAATTTCTACTCATTGAAAATAACTAAGATTTAATATTCTCCAATTAAAATATGGGATCATATGGACACATGGCATCACCACATATTCTAATGCATGGGAATGTGATTTAAATGTTGGATCACATTTTAATAAGTTTAAGTTTAATATTTAATGATTTAAAGTGACTAGAAATGCCTATATAGCATTATTTTGGTACTAGTCCAAAGTCACTGCATTCAAACCTTAATATTATTACATAATCATATAGGTATGGTTAAATATGATTTTTGAGAGTTGGAATTAACTCAAAAGCTATTTTGGTTGATTTTAGAAAAATGTTGAGTGTAAAAAGCTTCTGTCTTGTTATTTTTGCTAGGAGATATCTATAACTCTAATTGATTTAAATCCAACGGGCTTGGATAGAGTTTTTAATTACCTTTCCAACAAAATTGGAATCACTTAATTTGGATTTGTAAAACTCTCCGAATTGAATTTCAATCTAAGGGACAGAATTAAGTTTAAGCTAAAATGGAAAAGGAGTTATTTGAATCTAATGGGTCGCACGGGAAATAAATGGGCCGGCCCACTTTACTCCACGTAGCACCCATGCTGGCTTTAAGTGCGAGCCACACCTGTTAGTGGGACAGGGGCTGCTGAATCGGTATGGGAGGACGGTGGCCGCATGATTAGATCCTAGATCAACGGTTCACAGCCATCGTCCATGCTAGAACAGTTCTCAACGGGGACGAACCCTATCACGCTCGGTGAGGGTGCAGTCAGGGCGTATTGTGGCTCCAGTGAGTGCGGCGAGGCAGGAAAATGGACGAGTCGACGATGGCGGTTCTCCTGGTACCGGCGGCGTCCCGGGAGATGGTCTGGATCAATGGCACCCTTCTCCTCCTTCCGCGGCAGACTCTAGCGAAATTGGGGCGCTACGGGCTGCGTCTTGCTCCGATGGGGCTCTAGGAGTTCCCTGAGGGGGAGTGGATGGAGATGGTGTGAGGAAACGGTGCTGGGAGGCGCTCTATTTATAGCGAGGCAAGGGGTGCACAGAGGCATGGGCGGAGCTCGTCGGAGATGACGGCACAACAAGCTAGAGGCTTGGGCGGTGGGCTAGGATGGTGGGCGGTTCCCTGGCGGTTGTCACGACGGTGCGCATGCAGTGAATTGTGGTCAGGAGAAGTGAGCGGCGCGGCACGCATGCTGCCTCTGTTGACGGCGAGTTTCGCGGCGGCCGACGGCTACGGGTCACGGTCGGGGGAACGGGCATGTCTGGTAGCTTCCTGGGACGGTGGTGATCGTGTAGGTGGGCGACGAGAGCGAGGCAGGGTCTGGTTGAGCGGGGATCGTGCGTGAACTACGGGCAGCATCGGCATGGCAGACACGTTCCGGGCGCGGCGGTTCCTGGCTCCTCCTCTCTCTTTCTTCGAGCTGGGGCTGGCCTGGAGGAGGGAGTGGTGCACGGGCGACGCGTTGGGCAAGGTGGGCGAGGCTGGCGGCGCTAGGGGCGCGTTGTCGACAGTGAGGGTGCTCAAGATGCTCGGCATTAATGGTCATGACCATTTGGTTGTGAGAATAGTGGTTGGCCAGGCTAGAAAAGGGTAGGGGTGCACTGGGGAGGCTATGGTTGCAATGTGGGAGACAAGTTTGGCCACAACACTGCTCACACTAGTGTTTTTGATCTTTGTCTGATTTGTGCACACAAAGTGTTTGACAAAATGGCCAAAAGAAATCAAGTTTTGAATTTTGAGATGATTTCTGGTGGAGTTGTTTGTCACATGCTTAAGCATCTCTGGTTGCTAGGATTTGGCAAATTGAATTCATTTGAGTGGTTTTTGAAAAAGTGGGATCTAGACATATGAGATGGATTCCATTTTCAATTGTCATTTTAAATTAGAGTTTAAATGTTTTTGCAAGATCACAAGGTGGGCCTTGGTACATCTCTACTTGTACTAGCAAGTGGTGCAAAGATCCATAATTGTTTATGTTTGAATTTGAGTGCTAGGAACACCTAAAGTGACCTAGTTGATTAAAATGGCCAAAGTGACCATTTCCATTTATTAATTCTATTTGAATTCTTTTTCTTTGGATTTTGCTTGCGAATGATCTAGATGATGTGGAATTCATCTTAGAGTCATTTTACAACCATTAGAACAAACAATCATGACAATTCAAATCAATTCCTATTTAATGCAACACACATATGCATGCTTAAATATTTAAATAAGAAAAAAAAATTATTAACCCTAAATTGGGTGATTTGGATCTTGATCACTTGGATTAAAGTTTTGGGATGTTATAGACAGAGGATAACTTGGTACAAGCATTGACGTATTTCAGCAATAGAAGGGAAATACTATTTCCTTACAACGCTAGGTGAGTGTTACTGTCTTGTACACATTCTATTTTCGCTTACTTGATGTTAAGGGTATAATTGACTCGTGTTATATTTTGTTAGTGTGTCCAGTTTCCACTATATTCTGTTAATCATTGTTGTTGACACCAGAGTAGTAAAAGTCATAGACTCGAAACGCACACCTTTAGAAAAGTGGGCGAACATGCAGGAATGCCTCCAGAAGGCTTGGAAACGGTTCACCGCCAACACCAGGGGTGTTTGGAAGCCAGAGCTTACATTTCAACTATTGACTATAAGTACTACTTGCTAGATCCACGCATCTCTTTGATTCTAGTTTCAATACCACCATTATCATGCTAGATTATTATTTTGATTGAACCCCGTTCTTGTAAAGTGCTTGAGGCAGGAAGCCGGGAATAACTTATGTGGATACTATGTCTACGAGTTCATTCGCCATACGACCAAAGAGAAGGGCACAGACCGAAACATCAAAAAATTGAAGTACGATAAACAATAATCACAACCAATTGTGTTTAGTTTCATTCATATATATTTATCCCCTTCTTTAAATTAGATCGAACGGACGAGGGACGGTCTTCTATCACAAGAACGCGTGCAAGCAATTCAAGAGGAAATTGCAGGATTCTTATTAGAACTAGTCATAGATACGAAAGGAGAATACTATTTCCCGGTTCATTTGGAAGGGTGAAGTGTAAGAAATAAGATGTAAATTAGATCAAATTCGTGTGAGTACCGTTTGTAATTAATATGTTTCGACCAAGCACGACGGATGAGACGGTGTATAATATATTCGTGATCATGATGTGTAATATATATATCTATATCATGGTTTCATTATTGTTGTATATATGTAGTACCATTAAATTGAATACAAAACACCAAATAAATAAATGGAAAAAAAAACCTGCAGTGGTACAAAAATAGCCCAAAATGCAAAGACCAACGATCCCGGTTCGTGCCACGAACCTGGACCAATGATCCACACCCCTCGTTGCGCAAGCGTCCACGTGGAGACCCATTGCTCCCGGTTTGTGCCACGAACCGGGACCAATGATCCACCCCCTCCCCCTCGTCACGCGCGCGCCCATGTGGAGACCCATTGGTCCCGGTTCATGCCTGAACCGGGACCAACATTAGTCCCGAGTGATTGGTCCTGGTTTGAAAACCGAGACCAATGGCCCTTATGAACCGGGACTATAGGCCCTTTTTCCACTAGTGTAATAATTATTTTAGTTAAAGTACATAATGTATTATATGACTTCTCTTGACAATAGAAATTGTTACTCCTATTAGTAGAAAGCTAGCACACATTATCAATCAAGTATCAATTCTGCAATTGACAAGCAAATCAGTTGTATGTTGTTGTGACATCAATATATAGTAGCAGTTGGCAATAGTAGCTTCCATAATTAGAGTCCAGGTCAATTACTAGTCTAGCCGAATTGAATAGGGTAATATGAGTTATTTTGTGTCAAAGTCAGAGCAGAGTCCTATTTGAATACAACAACTAGTCCTAGTAGGTTTGCATTAGGCCTCCTGGCGTTGGTCCTCCTATAAGATGATGTAGCCCGACCTACGGTCGTTACCACATCAAGATCTCCAACATATGACAAGTCCTCGTGGACTCCAAAGGTGAATCATATCCTCTATGCGAGCCCACTTCCTACCCTATTGAATGGTATACTACTTCATACTCTATCCCATGACCATGATAGGTTCACATTGAAAAGTACGGAGACAAGGGAGGAAGCCCGGAGCACCAAGCCCGACAAGATGGAAGCTTGGAAGAGGATACGGAAGAAGCAGCAATAGAAGCACCGGAGTCTTTGGCCCTGACACCCGGAGTCTCCGACCTCCAACACCGGAGTCTCTGTCCTGGACTCCGGACCCCTTCCTGGAGCTCTCTATCCACCATGGAGTCTCTGTCCCTACGCACTAGAGCCTCCTCCCCTTCTGCAAGGACTCTGCCCCCACTTCCAAAAGCTATAGCAGGGACCCCGGAGTCAACCCTGGAGTCTCCGAGCCCTCTACACCGGAGTCTCCGCCCTAAGTGATGGGCCTACGTGCCAACTAGGCCCTTGGCCCATGTACCCCTTATTATGTTCCAAACTAGTTTTATGCCCAAACTATCCCTATTCTAGTGACTGGCCTATATATAGAACCCCCACCCCTCATTGTATCCCTTAGGCATATATGATAGACTAAAGACAATCCCCTTTGTGGAATCTCTAGTTTTGCCTCATCCCCTTTACCAAAGGGACCGACTATCATCACCAACCTCATTGGAGTTTGCATCGCGCATCCATCTATAGTGACCCAGCATACCACTACATGATGTAGTACACTATAGTCATTGACATAACACTAATGAAACACCATTCACTAGTATTACATCCATCGGAGTGGTACAACAAAAACACAGCAGGTCCAAGACATGACTATAGATTACAACTTGACTCTTTACAAAAGATCCAGAGAACACTCGAGGTTAAAGAGGAAGAAATCAACTTCTAACAAAGAAGAACTAGAAATAATAACTCAAAACTATCTGGCTAATAAGACTAGCATCTAAACTATCTGGTTGCAATTGTTGTTATTTCAATTCTCTACAGAAGTAGGTTCTAGGGCTAGAGGTTATACACCTATCTAATCAAAGACTTCGTCTTTACTTCAGCTAAGGTATACGTTGACTCCATTGACTTCCTTCAAGAACTTGAATGTTCGATGATGATTTGTTGAGGATGAGTTGGTGTTGATGTCATCTTTAGAGGCTTCAGAATCTAGCAAGGGTTAAGAAGGTACGGGTGAATACCAGCGTACTTAGCAAGTTCACTAAAAAGGAGTGTTTGATGCACTATCTACAGCCACAGACCATTGGTCATAGGCAATGCAGGTTTTTGAAAACATTTTTTCAAAGGTTGCTTTTATTCTGAAAACTGTGTCCGTCAGCCTTCACAGGTTTACCAGAACTTTCATGGAGTTCCTTTCCTGCCACGTTTGTAGCTCCTTCCCGGAACAGGGAGTAACATGTCACAGTTCTTATACTCTGTAGAGGTGCGTTGCTTTACCCATGAGAGATCAAATCCTTGTTGCACAACCAGGCAGCTTATTCCCGTCCACAATTCCATGATGTGGGGCCCAATAGATGATCCAAGCCAATCGCTACCCTTCTCCACGACCCCGCATGAAGACACGACCCCCAAGCAGGAATACCTCCGTTAACTCCCATAAGGGTAGATATAACCCTGGCAACCCCTCAGAGACTCAAGTGAGCAGATCATGTCCCTGGGAACCCCCATTGTAGTGGCAAAAATACCTCCGACAACCCCTAACGGATAGTGTAGACACCAATATCGCGGGGAACTAGGGGTCCCACCCATCTGCTAGATTCTCCACGAGAAATCTACAGCCTCACGATAAGGTCATCCGTCCATGCGAAAGGAAGAAGATCCAGCTGACTTCTCCATCCCATTCCAAATCTCATGGTTAACGCATAATATACGGCGCTAGAATCACTGGCGATATTGGTTGTTAAGTCCTAGATATTATGTTCCTTTACCACTAGAACTGTATCAGTAGATTATTACCACTTGGTAAATAACCCATAATCATATTATTATGAAAATAGTGTTTTTTGACCTTTTCAAAATGCAGGTGATGACAACATTTTAGTTACAACCATTTGATAGAAAATGACCGAAGGACATGAGCAAGTGTGAACTTGTCTTTTGTGATTGCAAGATTATGCACTCATGGTCTTCAAAACAATAGAAGATCCAAAATCTGTAAATAGCATCATTGGTCCGGTAAGGACTAATGATTAAAGAAGCAATATGCTGATGCATAGGTAATGTAATGCATTTTTTAAATCCCGAGATAAACCCTTAATAACATGAATGAGTTAAATTTAGGTAACACTTCTAAGAATTAGCTATTTCTAAAGTTTGTTTCGTAAGTAAATATATTTCCAAAGCATTAATTGTTTAACATGCAAGGTACACAAGTGAATAACATGTTAAGGTTGAGGTGAATGGCTACTTGGTAATTATGATGGATGTTGGTGTGATAGGTTGTTAAGAGTTAAAGGACTTATTTATAAAATTGTTGTCTGTGTTTGCTCAAGTTATTTGAATTTGAGATGCCTTATGATTTAATTGAAATAAACAAAATATAACTATAAAAACATAATTATACATTGAGTTTATAACCTTTTGGACCAAAGTTATCTTTAAAACATGAATATACCTCGGGTGTGATGTGTTTAGAGTATTAATACATTTTAAGCTTTGTAATAAGTATGTTTAAGATTGCGAGATCATTCATTTTCAGTTTAAGTGAATGATGAGTTTAAATGTGACACGTTATTATGAAATTGATTTGACTTACAGAATAAAGAAAAATTTGCTAATATCATTAATGTGTTAGGTTTTCAAAAATCATATTAAGGATGGTTGAGTTAGGAGGTAAAGAGCATTTACTTTTAATATAAACGAATGTTGTTTAAGGCTTAATTAAAATTGTTGGTTTAACTTGGATTTATGATTTTAAAGGAGTTTTATAGGGTTAATAGCTTATACTTAAGTTTCATTACAGATCCAAGTTATGGTTTTGGAAGTAGTATTTAAATGTAAAAGATTTAAGGTTTACAAAGAATTGTGATTATTTCTTACATAAGAAATGTTTTTAAAAGATTTACAAAATATATATTACTTTAAAATCTTAAAAACCTTGGTAATGATATATTTAATATTTTTCTAGTAGAATATATTTATTCAAGATCTTAAAAATGATTTTTATTTATTTTTAAGTATTATTCTTATGTTTAAAAAATACCAGAAAGGGTTACATGTTTTTAAATATTTGCTTCAAGGTTTATTTGAAAAAATTAAGTTAGTATTTTAATAAAATATTAGATTAATTTTTATACACCAAAATGATTTTTATTGATTTTTAGGACTTCTACTTATTTTATGACATTTCACTTAGGATTAATTGGTGTTAATGTTTATTTGCATTTTATTGAACTGAAATAGGTAAAGTTATATTTTTATTTGGTAGATATTATTTTTGTGATCATTTTAATATATTATATGTATTTTTAGGATTTTTCTATATTTTTCTAGAATTAAAATACTTTTAGGGGTATATTTGTAATTTACACTTTGCTCAATATTTTAATCAGTTGGGCTAGACCCGTGGGCTGGTCTGGCCTGACTCATTTGGTCCACTAGGCCCACTGGGTTAGGTTTAACCCTAACCCAAGTGCTGGCTCGGCCCACCCCGACCTCACTCGACCCCGAGCTTTCCTCGTTCCTCTCTCTCACGCTTACTCTCTAGGGATGCCATGGTGACGCTGTCGCTGCTACGGTTCCGGCGGCTCCGGCTGTTGCGGCTGTAGACGACCGTCGTGGATGACGCACCGAACCTTATCCTCCTCTCCACCCTGGCGATTCGCCCAACTCACCTTGCTACACCCAGGCACGAACCCTACTGACGCTAGGGTTTGGTGACTGTGGCCACCGCTTTCTAGAACTTCTCCAGGTCCGTGCATTGACATGGATGGTCTTGGGCTAGCGCAGGATGTTGCGCCCCTCTGGTGGGGTGCTCCCTGTGCCGCCCGACGTTGCAACCTCGCGATGTGGTTGTGGTGATGCTGTGGACGCTGTCGTGACCTCGCCGGCGCCTCCCAGCTATGGTTCTCATTGACAACCAGGTACACTACCCCGCCTTACCCACCTCTCATCTCACCACTGTGGGTTATTCTTCTACTCCCTATGCCTCCCCGTTTTGCACATTGGGAAATCAGAGGTGTTGTGAGGTGCCAAATTGATACTAGTTGTGACTTGAATGATTAGAGTGCTAAACAAACCCCTTTTCCTTAAGATCCTGTTGATTCTAAGATACAATGGGTTCCTATTCAAGGATGTGATGATGATTTCCAGGACATGTGCTCTGATGTTAGTGATGAACTTACTGCTTCCAAGGTTAAATTTGTGATCTAGTTCATGACAGATGAACCACTAGTTCATGGTATAAGGTGTTGTCTATTTCTCTTGATCAATTGCTAAAAGTTGATCATGTGTATAATGTTCTTATTTGGATGGTTCACTCATCTAAGCATCTGATGTTGCACTGTGAAATTGTTTGCAAATATTCCCTTGATCTATGAACTTTGATGTTGGCTATGCCTAGTTGAATAGCAAATTTTGCTATTGTTTAGTTACTATACTTTATATATGCTCATGTGACTTGATTCACCACTTTGGTGATCCTAATGAACGGGTTCTATTACTGTCAAGTCTTGACAATACGCTACATAAGTCTACATGATTACTAACAATGTTATCTTAAGCTTTGTTCCAATAAGGCTTATGGAACTATTGTTGTCCAATTAAGCAATAAAGCAGTGTACTGTACTCTCCCTGATTTTAGAATAATGGCTTAGGCTGATAATCATTCTTGTCTTACAGATAGTAGGAACTGGGAATGAACTTTGCTTCCTAGATCATTTTCTGGGAAGATGACATAAATGTTATTGCAAGTGGAATGGATGGATATGTATTTTTATACTATCAGAATGATAGTCAATGATGATTTGATTCCTAGCTAGTGCTTCTAGGAAAATGATATAAAACTGTGTGGCTTAAACTACTATTGTGGTGCCTCTAAGTTTAGAGTGTGCATAATGGGTTGTTTAAGCTAGCATAACTTGTTGCCTTCTACTCTACTGCCTATGATGCTAAAGGTTGAGGCTTAATCTTCAATAAGAACATATGCTAGTTTGTGATTTCCACAACCTCTAGGATGAATCTGCATAGCATTTCTATGTAGTTCTGAGAGGAAAGCTATTCCCCAAATCCTCCTAGACAAGCTCTAGTTGCAGGGTAGGTGAATAGAGATTGGTTTGTAACACCCTATTCCCCTTTGATTATTTTGATGCAAGAACAACAAAAGTATATGCTGCAGGGCTGAGGTATGCCTTTTCAGGTTTGTACCTCTTCTGTAGATTGTTCCACTATACATGAGCTTTTTGATCTTATATAGTTTGCTCTCCTAGCCAAGCTACTTGTTTTCCTGGTTGACCTTGATCTTCAGCTTGAGATGTTGGCCTGCTCTTTCTTGAGTTGTTGGGTGTATGGAAATGGATCAGATAGTGGTGTTCTTGAGAGAAAATTGTTGCTGGTTCTGTGAATTGTTATTATACTCTGATGGTTTTCTGGAATAGAGAAAGAAGCAAGCAAGTTGCCTTGCTATGGTGGTGCTCTGGTTTTTATACTAGTGAGTTGAGATGGACAACACATGACTGGTATGTGAGTAAGCTACTCATAGTTGGGCCCCATAAGGTGCAAGTTCCCATTCCTTGGAACATGTGCCTGTGGATGAGCTCAACTTGAAAGGTCTTTGCTATGGATGTACTTGGGCTGGTTTGATATTATCTTGGCTTAATCTTTATTTCTGTGCTGCCAAGTGTTTATTTGATGGTGAAACTTGAAAGGAATATGCCCGAGAGGCAATAATAAAGTGGCCATTATCTTATTGCTTGTTTATGATAAATGTTTATTTTGCATGCTATAGTTGTATTAATTGGAAATGTTAATACATGTGTCTTTAAGAAACAAATAAAGGGTTCCTAGTTATGCCTCTCTTATTAACTAGCTCGTTGATTAACAAGATGATCAAAGTTTCCTGATCATGGACATTGGATGTTGTTAATAACGAGGTCAGATCATTGGTGAGTCATGTGATGAACATTCATCCGAAGTATAACACTACGATCAAAGTCATTGTGTTTATATTGCGATAACATCATACGAAGTAAACTTAGTCCTTAGACCATGAGATCATGTTAATTACTAACACCGGAAGAGTACTTTGATAACATCAAACGTCACACCGTAACAGGGTGACCATAGAGGTGGGTTTGGGTACTCTGAAAGTGTATGTTGAGGCTCATGGATCAAGAGTGGGATTTGTCCACCCCGATGACGGATAGATATACTTAGGGCCCTCTCGGTGATATCACATTGAGATCGCTTGCAAGCAAGTGATGTGATCACTAGAATGTTATATCACGGGAACGAGAAAAGAGTGCATGTCGGTAATGAGATCAAACTAGGTATGGAGATATCGATGATCAAATCTCAGACATGTAATATATCGTGAGACGAAGGGAATTCGTTACAATGTTAAAGGTTCACACGATCACTAGAGTCATCGTTAAATGTGTGGAGTCAGTACGGATCTCCAGGCCCCGCTGCTGATTATTGATTGGAGAAAGGTCTCGATCATGTCTACATTATTCGCGAACCGTAGGGTGACACACTTAAGGGATAACGACACCGTTTGGAGCAACTATGTTTCATATAACGATTTAAGAAAGTGCTAGAATCATTTCGATGGAAACCGGAATTGTTTCGGGAGAAATTTCAGAAACTGGTTCTGCATGTGATATTGAAATGTTGCAGGGGGTTTTATGTGAATGTTTGTTAATTAAAGTAATTAACAAAATTCTTAATAAAATAAATAAAAGAGTTTTATTAAATGAGAGCTTGCATTAAATTTGGTGAAATTTAATGGAGGTGAGTGGAATTTTGAGTGGGAGGCTAATTATTCGAGTGGGAGCTCCACCCACATGAATGTGGAAGAGGTGGGGGCACCTCCATGGCCGCCGGCCATGGGAGGGGGTTGCCCCCTCTCCCTATAAAAGGCCCCCCACTCCCTCCTCTCATATCACACCTCCTCGTGAAGGATCTCTCTCCCCTTCTAGAAATTATTCCCCATGGTCTCGGATTAATGAGATACATGTTCCCGGTGACTTTATCTGGAAAGGAGTCACTGCCTCCACTACTTTGCTAGAGCAAGGGATAGAGGTCGTAGGGGTACTGGACGTGTGTGCGATCATGGATGCACCACTGCTTTACGGTGCTGGACTTGGTGGTGCTAGACTTGCTGGACTTGTTGGTGCTGGACCTGCTGGACTCATTGGACTTCATCACGATCTTGAGATCGTCAAGTGTACGACTACATCAACCACGAAATCAGTTTTGTTAACAATGCTTTGTCGTTCTTCAAGGGTATGTTCTCTATGGATGTATATCCACCCATTGATTGTATCTAGGTAGATAGATCTTGGTGCTTAGATGTTCACATCGTAGAAATTTTTTTGTTTTCTATGCTATGAACCCAACTGTGGTATCAGAGCCTGATCTATGCATAGATGATTTGCACGGGTAGTACACATAAGAGTATGTGGGCGATGATGATCATTTTATTGCATCTTCTATGTATTTTGGATATTGGTGTCATAGTGGAATGAAGCGGCCCGGACTAACTTTACATGTCCTCGCACATGAGACCTATTCCACGCTTGACATGCAACTAGTTTTGCATAAGTGTCTAGCGGGTGTCTGTCTCTCCTACTATAGTCAAAATCTTATTTACAATGAGTTGCTAATAATTTGGTTATCATCGTTGTGGTTCCATGTTCGTAGGTAAGACCGGTTCTATCTTCGAAAGCCCTAAGACACGTAAAACTTGCAATGGATAAATTAGAAGCGTCTAGTTTAGATTGTTGCTGGGTTGGTGTCATGATATGGTAATGTTGTAAGTTGATGTATAATTGATACTCTTACAACACACCTAAACGTTTAAGATCCATAGACCTTAGCCTTACACACAAAGGAATGATAAAGATCACACCACGATGCACATGATAGTGATAGAGTTTAAGAACCATATCATTTCACTTTACACATGTGATGTTTGCATCTTATATTGCTTGTCTAGATTTTTAATAGAATTATAAGATGATATCATTTAGATATGAAGATAAAAATGTGTTCTTCCATAAGTACGCACCGTTTTATGTTTCGTGCTTCAAGACACCACGTGATGATCGGGTGTACTTGAATCCAAGTTTGTACAACAGGTGTAAGATAGTTTTACACACGCGAGTACTAATGTTCTTACTGGGTGAGCCTAGCATGTACAGACATGGCCTCGGAACACGGACCAAAAGGTTAAGCATGAGTCATATGGTAGATATGATGCCCATATAGATGCGCGCCTTTGAAGCTACACTGACTCGCGTGATGATCGGACTTGGTGTAGTGGATTTGGTTCATGTAATCACCAAATCAACTCGAGGGATGTTGGTTTTGAGTGGGAGTTCATTTGTAATTTCGATTAGTTGAACTCAATTTATCATAAACTAAAACCAAAGTGAATTTCCATAATTTTTTGTAGTCATTGGCATCCGTTTACTACCTTGCGCTTAGTTTAATTGAGATAATAGAACTATAGAATTCTGGATATCTACTTTACGAATTGGTATCGTATTGTTTTGAATGTCAATTTAAAGTTTAGAAGTCCTATTGCAAACTTATAGCAAACTCCATTTACTCCATGAATTTTGATAAGTAGTATTAAACCAAGAGTAACAATTCAAGTGTTAGTATATAAACTATCATGTTTACCTTCATGATTCTTGATATTCAAATATTATTTTAATATCGAGGTTATCTGGGAGATGAAAGAATTGTTTCAGAAACCATCATGTGTGGAATATATTGTGATATCTGAAACAAATTTTATGGTTGCAATGTGATAGAGTATAATTTGGCAAAATACATGTTCTCATACTGTATGAGAATTTGCGAAGGTTGGAGATGCTAGACGTCCTAATCCTCCAAAAAGTTTTTGGGAACTGACATTATACTAACGGTTCATCCTTATAGGATATAGTAGCTTGATCATGAAAGTTGTCATGATAAGGATGAATAGAAGATGTAGGTAAAATGTTTACTACACTAATAGATTACTAAAGAATGAATTTTTGAAAGAACACCAAACATTTGATGATGGTGATCAACTTCAAAGTACAAGTCCGAAGGTATTAGTATTTTACTATACAAGATTTATACTATGTGTCATATTTATGGCGCCATTGTTGATGTTGATAGATTCTTTGAAAAAACTAAAGAAAATTCTGAAAGAGAATCTATAAAATATTTGGCATAAAATAAAAGACTGGAAATATCCAGCTAAGGTATATAGATGATATACATGTTATGGTTGTATTCTTTGCTTGTTAAACAATGTGGTTCTTGGGTATTGGATACCGAATTGGTTGGTGTGAAGTGTCATACAAGAACAACCCAATTCATGAACTGCAATGGCCTAAGTAACTAGCAAGAGAATTTGTGATGATGTTCATCATAAACAAATAAAGTGTTATTGTGTTTCTCGTTAACATCAAAGCTTTCCTTCAAGATTTGTTTAAATAATTGTTATTTTGTTCTGATATTATGAGAACAATGGTTGTTCAAATAATTACCGTATTCCATAGAAGATGGATGGACTTTTACAAGTATAGTTGGAGAAATCACATCCATAAAACTAATGCTAAAATGTCGCAAGACAAACGATTGAAATATCACTTATGAAGTGACACCGCCGTTTAAATTATATTGGAAAGAAAACATGAAGAAACTCCATGTTGATGGATTTTTTGAGTCTTTGATTTTGATCAAATGGTGCTTGTGAGACTTTCCTCGAGATAATTGAAACTCCGTTCATAGGCCAAAAGGGAACAGGTGACCAACTTATTGGAAATTCTGCATATTGATGTATATAGTCCATTATATGTAGCCATGTGCGGTGGATCTTTTGACTTCATATGCTTTCTCCAAAAATTTGAGTGAATATATCTGTATATTTACTTAATAAGGAAGAAGTATGAAACATTTGAAAATTGTTCAAAGACTTTCAAGATGAAGTGAAAAATCATTGAAACGAGAAAATAAAGAGTTTATGATTTGATCATAAAGGATGATATTTTAGTTACATGTTTAGCAAAACACCTAAGATTTGAAGAATTGTTCCATGGATTTGCATTTCCCTATAAACCATAGGAGTATGGTATGTTCGAGAGATCAAATCAAACCTTGTTTTACATGGTAATATCAAAGGTTTCATTTATAAAAGTGCTATTATATTTTAAGGATTAAAGCTTTAAAGACTACCGCTTTTACACTAAAAAGAGCACAATCGTGATCCGTTGAAATGACACCATAAAGGTTATGATTTGGGATAAAACCCGAGTTGTCTTTTCTTAAATTTTGGTATGCTATGCATAAGTAAAATGTTTACAACCAAAGTCGGATAAGCACGTCTTTGTAGGTTATCCCAAAGAATTTATTGGGTACTCCTCCATAAAAATGAGGGCAAAAGAGTTTGTCACTTGGAACGTCAAATTTCCTGAGAAGGAATTTTTCACGAAAAGTTAAGTGGGAGGACAATAGAATTTTGATTAGGTTGATGAACCTAAGCAACATGTGCTAAGTAGTGTAGCGCCGGAAAGTGTCCCGGAGGTGGCTAAAATGCTCATGGATCCGTTGATTACAAAGGTTGTGATATCGGAGATTAGAGTTCCTATTGAACCGTGCGAGTCGGTAAGAATCAAATAGTAATATTTGAAACAGAAGTCGTTATTGTTTTGACAATGATGAATCGACTGCATGCAATGAAGCGATGATGGGCCGAAACTCCATAAAATTACTAGAATTCATAAAATCCATGATAGTATCCATACACAAGAAATCAAGTTTCTGAACTTGAAAGACCCTCCGTAAAGGCGTGAAGCCTATCAGTCGTATTTGGATCTATAAAGAAATAGACATGGATGTTTGACATCTATGAAATAGTCAACATGTCGGAAAGGAGTTTACGACAATGTTTAAGGAGTTGACTATGACAAGACTTGATCTTTCATAGCGATATTTAGTTTTGACGGATTAATGTATCAACCACTACATATAATTTGATATATGGTAGTTGAACAAACAAAGCAATGTTCTTCTAATATAATGGTTACATAGGACGTGTACATGACACAGTCTGAAGGGTTTTGTTAATTCAAAGGATGCTAAAAGGGCATGCAAACTTCAATGGTTGAAGTGAGCATAGTGGAGTTGGAATCTTCACAGTGATGAAAATATTAAAAGAGTTTAATTTCATCGGAGACGATGAAGATGCTTGCATTTGCAAGAAATTAAGTGGGAGCGCTAAGACAAATTTCCAATACATTATGTAGAGGACATGTTGTTGATTGGAAATGATGTATCTTTTGTTGACACGGATTAAGAATTTCATTAAAATTGGATTTCGACGAAAGACTTGGGCAAAACCGGAATATTTGGCATCAATGTCTATATTGATAGATTGAAACGCTAATATTGTTGTGCCAGACGTACATATATGAGATATTGAAAGGGTTCAATATGGAAACAACGAGAAAGGTTCTTATCGCATGTAAAGGGTTGAATCAAGATTCAAGTGTATTGACACTTGGTAAGTGAAACGAGATTCAACTGTTTTGACACTTGGTGAGTGAAATCACAGGAATAATTTGATCAATAATATATACCATGATATGTACATATCATGATATGTCCTATGCTCTAAAATGTTATGTCCATATACCAAAATGATTCATAAGATGATCATTGGACGATAGTAAAGATATTCTTATGAGTTCTGGAAGAACTAAGAATATATCATGTATAAGTGACAAATAGTTAAAAGTAGTTCATTGTAAAGTGTTGCATTGATACTAGTTTGTCACAAGATACAAATTAAATTTCTCTCAATTTAAACTATGGATAGCACAATGTAATGGAAAGGAGGTTCCATGATGGATTTGGATGAGTTCCAAAGTTGATACATTGTGACAGATACTACAACAAAAGGCTAAGTATATGACTGTTATAGTAGCAACAAAGGAGGGAATTTGGTTAAGAAGTTTGTTATAAAACTAGGTGTGGTTCACACTGGGCTAGTACTATGAAGATATATTGTGCAATAATTATAGCAACATGTTTTAGCCCAAAGGAACTAAAGGTCTCACCAAAGGACTAAATTTATACAATGCCATCTCATTAGAGAATGAGTGATGCGTAGAGACGCAAAAACATGCAAATACACACGGACCTGAAAATGTAAGATCTGGAGATTATGTTAACCACTAGCAAACACATATATACAACACCAGAAAGCCATAGGTGTTGAATGTACAAGTTTACAGACTAGATTATTGACTCTAGTGCAAGTGGGAGACTGAAGGTAATATGCCCGAGAGGCAATAATAAAGTGGTTATTATCTTATTCCTTGTTTATGATAAATTTTTATTTTACATGCTATAATTGTATTAATTGGAAATGTTAATACATGTGTGTTTAATAAACAAATAAAGGGTTCATAGTGTGCCTCTCTTATAAACTAGCTCGTTGATTAACAAGATGATCAAGGTTTCCTGATCATGGAAATTGGATGTTATTAATAACAAGATCAAAACATTAGTGAATGATGTGATGAACATTCATTCAAAGTATAGCATTACAATCAAAGTAATTTTGTTTATATTGCTATAACATCATATGAAGTAATCCTAGTCCTTAGACCATGAGATCATGTTAATAGCTAACACCGGAAGAGTACTTTGGTAACATCAAATGTCACACCATAACAGGGTGACTATAAAGGGGGGTTTGGGTACACTGCAAGTGTTATGTTGAGGCTCATGGATCAAGAGTGGGATTTGTCCATCCCGATGATGGATAGATATACTCAGGGCCCTCTCGGTGATATCGCATTGAGATAGCTTGCAAGCAAGTGATGTGATCACTAGAATGTTATATCACGGGAACAAGAAAAGAGTGCATGTCGGTTACGAGATCAAACTAGGTATGGACATACCGATGATCGAATCTCGGACATGTAATATATCTTGAGACAAAGGGATTTGGTCACAATGTTAAAGGTTCACACGATCACTAGAGTCATCGTTGAATGTGTAGGAGTCTGTACGGATCTCCAGGTCCCGCTGCTGATTATTGATCGGAGAAAGGTCTCGATCATGTCTGCATTATTCGTGAACCATAGGGTTACACACTTAAGGTATACCAACATGGTTTGGAGCAAATATGTTTTAGATAGAGATTTAAGAAAGCGATGGAATCATTTCAATGGAAATTGGAATTCTTTTGGGAGAAATTGCAGAAACTGGTTCTGCATGTGATATTGAAATGTTGCAGGGGGTTTTATGTGAATGTTTGTTAATTAAAGTACTTAACAAAATTCTGAATAAAATAAATAAAAGAGTTTTATTAAATGAGAGCTTGCATTAAATTTGGTGGAAATTTAATGGAGGTGAGTGGAATTTTGAGAGGGAGGCTAATTATGTGAGTGGGAGCTCCACCCACATGAATGTGGAAGAGGTGGGGGCACCTCCATGGCCGCCAGCCATGGGAGGGGCTGCCCCCCTCTCCCTATAAAAGGCCCCCACTCCCTCCTCTCATATCACACCTCCTCGTGAAGGATCTCTCTCCCCCTCTAGAAATTATTCCCCATGGTCTCGGATTAGCGAGATACATGTTCCTGGTGGCTTTATCTAGAAAGGAGTTGCTTCTTCCGCTGCTTTCCTGGAGCAAGGGATAGAGGTTGTTAGGGTACCAGACGTGTGTGCGATCACGGATGCACCGCTGCTTTGTGGTGCTGGACTTGCTGGACTCGCAAGACTTCATCACGATCTTGAGATCAGCAAGCGTACAACTACATCAACTATGAAATCAGTTTCGTTAACAATGCTTTGTCGATCTTCAAGGGTATGTTCTCTATGGATGTATATCTGATACGTCGTAAACGTATCTATAATTTTTGATGCTCCATGCTTGTTTTGTATCAACTATCTTATGTTTTGTCTACACTTTGAGGCATTTTTATACATTTCTGGAACTAACCTATTAACAAGATGCTGCAGCGCCAGTTGCCTGTTTTCTGCTGTTTTGGGTTTCAGAAAATCTCATAAAGAAATATTCTCGGAATTATACGGGACAGAATCCAAAGTTCCTATTTTACCAGAAGACTCATGGAGCCAGAAGACGAGACGGAGAGGGGCCACAAGGGGCCCACACCACCTTGTGGCGCGGGCTAGGCCAGGCCGTGCCAGGGGGTGGTGTGGCCGCCTCGAGCGCCCACCGACCTTGCCTCTTCGCCTATATATTCCCCCCGGGATGAAAACCCTAAGTACCAGATCAGAATTCCACGAAAAGTTCTGCAGCGCTGCCGCCACCAAAGAGGAGATTCGGGGGACAGAAGTCTCTGTTCCGGTACCCTGCCGAGACGGGGAAGTGCCCGCGGAGCCATCTCCATCATTGTTGCTAACTCCCATGATGAGGAGGGAGTAGTTTCTCTCGAGGCTAAGGGCTCTACCGGTAGCTATGTGTTCATCTCTCTCTCTATGCGTGATCTTATTGAGATCATGAGCTTTGTAATCTAGGATCTATTCTGCTACTCAAGTGCTTTAATTAATCTCTGCTTATCCCCACGTGTGTGAAGTTGACAGTGTGCACACCGTGTGGCACTTTGGCTAAGGTTACATAAATACTTATCATGGGTATAATTTGAGTTGGATGTCTCTATGAGATTGTGGTGTTTGTTGGAACCATCTAGCGCTCAAGGTGATAGTGAGGGGTTATCTAGATGGGGAATGCGAACTTTAAGGTGTGTTGTTATAGCCCTACATCGTCCAACCGGAGAGTAGTTCAAGATAGAATAATGAAGAGAAGATATTTATATGAGAGTGTCCACTAGTGAAAGTATGATCCCTAGGCCTTGTTTCTAAGCATTAAAACATTGTTTACAATCAGTTCTGTTACATGTTTGATTGCTTCCACTCTTATTTTAGATTGCAATTACCACTTATAATCATCCATATTACTTGTATTTCACTATCTCTTCACGGAACTAGTGCACCTATACACCTGACAAGTGTATTGGGTGTGTTGGGGACACAAGAGACTTCTTGTATCTTGATTGCAGGGTTGCTTGAGAGGGATACCTTTGACCACTTCCTCCCTGAGTTCGATAAACCTTGGGTGGTCCACTTAAGGGAAACTTGTTGTTGTTCTACAAACCTCTACACTTGGAGGCCCAACACTGTCTACAAGAATAGAAGCGTGCATAGACATCAAGCTATTTTCTGGCACCGTTGCCTATGAGGTAAGGTAAAAGGTACTCACATCCTAGGGCTACTAAGCTATCTTCTAGTACGGTTGGAGGTGTGTGAGTGCTCGAAGTTATTCCTTTAGATTCTGCAATTATATCTTTTTGTTTCTTATTTTTATTTTCACTAGTTAGGCTTAATGGAAAACAATGACAAAATTAGAGAGCTTTATAGTATTTATCTTGAGTTAGGACATGAAGTGTTTGAAGAGAAAATTAAAAAACCTATGAAACTTTATTTGCATGCTAATAGCAATGTTATTAGTATGAATTCTTTGAACACCATTATTACTAATGCTATGGAAAAGTCTAAGCTTGGGGAAGCTGGTTTTGATGAGCATGATATTTTTAGTCCCCCAAGCATGGAGGAGAAAATTTACTTTGATGATACTATACCTCCAATATATTATGATTACAATGATGAATATGATACTTTCAGTCCACCTACTATTGAGGAGAAAGTTAATTATGATTACAATATGCCTCCTATATTTGATGTCTATGGTGATGATAATAATAATGATAGCTATTTTGTTGAATTTGCTCCCACTAGAATTAATAAGAATGACTATGTTTATGTGGGGAGTATTAATTCTTTTATGCAGGTGGCTCATGATAAGAATGTTTTATGTGATAGTTATATTTTTAATTTTATTCATGATTCTACTGAAAGTTATTATGAGAGAGGGAAACATGGTTTTATGTATCTCAATAATATTAAGTTTCCCCTCTTTATGTTGAAATTTTTGAAGTTGCACTTGTTTTGCTTTCCTATGCTTGTTGCTTTGTGCTTTCATGACTTGTTTCTTTACAAGATTATTTTTCATAGGAAGTGGGTTAGACTTAAATTTGTTCCATATTTGCTTCTTGATGCTCACTTTTACTTCAATTCATATTTCTTATGTGAGCATCATCGAAATTATCATGCCTATCTTAATGGCTATAAAGAAAGAGCTTTTGGGAGACAACCCATTATATTTTTACTTTCAGTTTATTTTTGTTTTGTTGAGTCTTGGAAGTTATTGCCTCTGTAATAACCTCTCCTTATCCTTTTTGTGTGGTTTTTGTGCCAAGAATAACCTCTAATGAGAGGGAAATAAGACTTAGGAAAGTTGTTGTCCCGAAACAGATTTATGTGCGTCACTGTAAAAAATCGTGAAAAATCTCAGTACATCGGATTGAGCTGTAATTTTTTGTGACTATGCCCCAGGTTATTACCCAACATTCGTTATTTTTGCACTTTTCAATTTGAGCAACAGAATATTTTTGAAAAAATTGGTCTTTACCCGCTGGTCTGTTTTGACAGATTTCTGCCATTATTTGCAGTTGCCTCTTAATCTCCTTCTCTTTGAGTTCTCTTTAATCATTTGAGCTTTTAGAAGGAATTGCTACAGTAGCTTGTGCTTTAATGGAAGTTTTACTTGTGTTGAAACTAAAGCCAAAGACTTATTATCTTGAGTACACTAATGTTGCTAATGAAGATTGTGTGAAGTTTTGTATGAAGGAAATTTTCAAGTGTAGGGAAGAATAATGTGATGAGATGAAGTATGGACAAAATCTCAAGCTTGGGGATGACACCCGTGTCACCCCAAGAAATATTCAAGAGGTACAAGCGTCAAATCTTGGGGATGCCCAAGGCATCCCCTTCTTCATCAATAATCTCAGGTCTTCTTTCAAGACACTTTATTTTTATTATCTTATGCACTATGTGTTTTCTTGGAGCGTCTTTGTTTTTTTTTGTTTTGGTTGGTTTGCTTAAATAAGTTGGTTGTATCCCAACACACTTCTTTTGGAGAGAGACACACCCCGTTATTCATTGCCTAGAACACTCTACTTTTCACTCTTATTGTTTTGCGAGTGTTCTCCTTTGCTAGCACTACGTTTAGCTTTAGTTTTTTATTGGTGTTGGAAAAGAGTAGGAAGTTTCATGCTTATAGTGGTACAAAAGGAAGCTTGTTTTGACTGTGACTTAGACTTTATCATGCCATGTTTGATATTGCTTTGACTTTATGCTTAGTGATTATTGTTGTAGCATGACTTGTTACAAACAATTGAGATTGCTTAATGTGCCTTGAAAGAATCATGTGTTGTTTTAGCATAAAAAAGCATAATATTTTGGTATTCTCATTGGATGCTTTATTTGGATTAACTTGGCGCATGCTCACACCATGTTAAGACTATACCAGTCACCATAGCCTCTATGATCATTTAGTTTTCGACTTGTAATATCACTTTATGCTTTAATTAATAATGTTTTGTCGCTTTGCATGATTATGGCCATTATTGCTCTCTTAGTTGGTCGCTCCCAGTCTTTTGCTAGCCTCCGCATGTACCAAGTATGAGTTCCACTCATGCATCCAACTCCAAATAAAACCAAGTTATTCCAAAGAGTCCACCATACCTACCTATTAGCATTATTGCTATTCCAAGTATATTCATGTTTTTATCTACCTTCTGAATTAAACTTGTTATGTGAAACTTAGTGATTAAAGCTCTCACGAACTTGATGGCACACTTTACTTTCTTGCACTTAATAAAATTGAACCATTGTGTCCATCTATGTTGCGTATATGCTTGCGCTTTGTAAGTTGTGAATTAGCAGAACCATGTTATCATGGGGAACGTTTTCAACATTGCACTTTATTTAGTTGATATCATGTTCTTTTGCTTATGGATCCCGACGGTGTGAAATAAAAGGGGAGCTTGTAAGCTCATGGAGTTTTTATATGTGTTAGAGAAACGCCTGGGCGGCTATCCTAAGCCATGCCTAATCATGGTGGAAACTTGCAGCATAACCATAGTGAGCAATCTGTGAAGCATCCTCAATAAAAAACCTATGCAAATAGGAAATAAAAACCTATGCAAATAGGAAATAAAAGGATCATTGAGATTCTCATTGTATGTTGCCTTGTCATTTTGATATGGGAAAACTCATGTATCATGGGGCAAGGGGTACCCCGTTGGTGGTTCTCTATGATACACATGTACTTACAATGACAAGAACTTACTCGTGACTAAAGTTGAGTAGCATGAGGTTCGGTACTCGTAAGAAAGGGGCATGAGATTTTCAACTTATAACTTGCCAAGCATATCCTCATATTTGTTCACTTTAACCTTAATCACCTAAAGATTCTTATGATAGGGGCAATGAGAGCTGAAAGATAATAAGTACCATAATTTTTGGAAGCTCTTTATGAAACTTGAATCCCTGCTTCCTTCTATGAAGGGCCTTTCTTTTACTTTTATATTGAGTCTCCATCTTCTATCTTTATGCACCTATTGATAGAGCATAGTGGTCATTCTTAGTTTAATGTGCATTGTCCCAAAACTTGTTGATTGATTCATAACTTTGATATTGCTTGTTCTTAAACTATTTGTATTAGTCACCTTTATGAACTTTGAAGGTGTCCTATGCATTTATGTTTTGCTACACCATGAGGGACAAGCTGAATACCATTCGCATTATGTTTTCTATATGTGAAAAAAACAAACGTCTTTCAAAGCATTGTTATTCATGAATCTTTTGTTTCTACCTTTTCATGTTACAACCTAGTTGCTATGTCTTATTGTTAGAACTATATCTTTCATATCTATGTTAGAGTACTATGATCCCAGCTATCAATGTTTTACAAATACCTTGATCAAGATTATGATGGTGCATGTCACCTCAAAAATTATTATTTTTATCACTTACCTACTCAAGGATGAGCATGAGTTAATCTTGGGGATGTTGATACATCATAAACGTATCTACAATTTTTGATGCTCCATGCTTGTTTTGTATCAACTATCTTATGTTTTGTCTACACTTTGAGGCATTTTTATACATTTTTTGGAACTAACCTATTAAGAAGATGCCGTAGTGCCAATTGCCTATTTTATGTTGTTTTTGGTTTCAGAAAATCTCGTAAAGAAATATTCTTAGAATTGGACGGGACAAAAGCCAAAGTTCCTATTTTACCAGAAGACTCATGGAACCAGAAGACGAGACGGAGAGGGTCCATGAGGGGCCCACACCACCTGGTGGCGCGGGCTAGGCCAGGCCGCGCTAGGGGGTGGTGTGGCCGCCTCAGGCGCCCACCGACCTTCCCTCTTCGCCTATATATTCCCCCCGGGACGAAAACCCTAAGTACCATATCAGAATTCCACGAAAAGTTCCGCAACGCTGCCACCACCGAAGAGGAGATTCAGGGGACAAAGGTCTCTATTCCGGCACCCTGCCGGGACGGGGAAGTGCCCCCGGAGCCATTGATGTCTACGCACTTCTATTCTTGTAGACAGTTGTTGGGCCTCCAAGTGCAGAGGTTTGTAGAACAACAGCAATTTTTCCCTCGAGTGTATCACCCAAGGTTTATCGAACTCAGGAAGGAAGTGGTCAAAGGTATCCCCTCTCAAGCAACCCTGCAATCAAGATACAAGAAGTCTCTTGTGTCCCCAACACACCCAATACACTTGTCAGGTGTATAGGTGCACTAGTTCGACAAAGAGACAGTGAAATACAAGTGGTATAGATAATTATAAGTGGTAACAGTGATAGAAAATAGCTTGATGGCGTGGAAAAGACTAAAGTAAAACTGAAATAAAGATAGAAGCAAGCAAACATGTAATAGATCTAATAGCAAACGGTGTTTCAGTGCTTAGAAACAAGGCCTAGGGATCATACTTTCACTAGTGAACACTCTCATATAAATATATTCTTCTTTATGATACTACGCTGAACTACTCTCCGGTTGGACACTCTAATCCATGGTAGGGTTATAACAACACACCTCAAAGTAAGCCTTTCCCATCTAGATAACCCCACATTGTCACCTTGAGTACTAGATGGTTCCAACAAACACCACAATTTCAAAAAGACATCCAACTCCAAATATAACTCATAACAAGTATTTGAAATCTCTAGCCTAAGTGCCACCATGGTGTGCACACTATCAACTTCACACACATGGGGAGAGAAGAGATCTATTAAAGCAGTTGAGTAGCAAGGTAGATCTACTTGATTACAAAGCTCATGATCACAATATGATCACGCATAGAGAGAGAGATGAACACATAGCTACCGGTAGAACCCTTAGCCTCGAGAGAGAACTACTCCCTCCTCATCATGGGAATCAGCAATGGTGATGGAGATGGTGGTGGAGATCGATGGAGATGGCTCCGAGGGCACTTCCCTGTCCCGGCAGGTGCCGGAATAGAGACTTTCTGTCCCTCGAATCTCCCCTTCGGTGGCGGTGGCGCTGCGGAACTTTTCGTGGCTGGAGGCTTGACGATTTAGGGTTTTTGCCTCGGGGACTTCTTATAGGCGAAGGGGCAAGGTCGGTGGCTAGCCAGGGGGCGCACCATGCCCTGGCGCGGCCATGGGGACCGGTGCCTAGGGGTGGTGTGGCCACCCTGTGGCCCCCCTTCATTTCTACTTCTGGCTCCGTGAGTCTTCCGGGAAAATAACGACTTTGGCTTTTGTCCGGTCTAATTCCGAGAATATTCATTTTCTGACTTTTCTGGAACCAAAAACAGAAGAAAACAGGCAACTGGCACTGTGGCATCTTGTTAATAGGTTAGTCCAAGAAAGTGTATAGAAATACTCCAAAGTGTGTACAAAACATAAGAAAGTAGATATAAAACAAGCATGGAACATCAAAAATTATGGATACGTTAGAAACGTATCAGCCATCTCCATCGCTGTTGCTAACTCCCATGATGAGGAGGGAGTAGTTCTCTCTCGAGGCTAAGGGCTCTACCGATAGCTATGTGTTCATCTTTGTCTCTATGCGTGATCTTATTGAGATCATAAGCTTTGTAATCTAGGATCTATTCTACTACTCAAGTGCTTTAATTAATCTCTGATTATCCCTACGTATCTGAAGTTGACAGTGTGCACACTGTGTGGCACTTTGGCTAAGGTTACATAAATACTTATCATGAGTATAATTTGAGTTGGATGTCTCTATGAGATTGTGGCGTTTGTTGGAACCATCTAGCGCTCAAGGTGATAGTGAGTGGTTATCTAGATGGGGAATGTGAACTTTAAGGTGTGTTGTTATAGCCCTACATCGTCCAACCGGAGAGTAGTTCAGGATAGAATAATGAAGAGAAGATATTTATATGAGAGTGTCCACTAGCGAAAGTATGATCTCTAGGCCTTGTTTCTAAGCATTGAAACACCATTTACAATCAGTTATGTTACATGTTTGCTTGCTGCCACTCTTATTTCAGATTGCAATTACCACTTATAATCATTTATATTACTTGTATTTCACTATCTCTTCGCCGAACTAGTGCACATATACACCTGACAAGTGTATTGGGTGTGTTGGGGACACAAGAGACTTCTTGTATCTTGATTGCAGGGTTTCTTGAGAGGGATACCTTTGACCACTTCCTCCCTAAGTTTGATAAACCTTGGGTTATCCACTTAAGGGAAACTTGCTGCTATTCTACAAACCTCTGCACTTGGAGGCCCAACACTGTCTACAAGAATAGAAGCGTGCGTAGACATCAATATCCACTCGTTGATTGTATCTAGGCAGATAGACCTTGGTGTTTAGATGTTCACATCGTACGAAAATGTTTGTTTTCTAGGCTGCGAACCCAACAAAACTTGCCCCTGCATGTGTTGTTATACTTAGGCATACAAGCTGATAAGAACAATTTACTAATCTACCCCTGATTTGATTTCATCTATATGATGTGCTAGCAATGCACTTCATTGCCAAACTGAGAGCACAACTAACTCACAACCCCTCCTTTCTTTTCTCTTGTCTTTTTGTGTTTGTTTTTGCAGGAATTGGAGATCAAGAAGATACAGAAACGAAGGAATAATTTGGTAGTTAGTTTAGGACTCTTTTCAATTTGTTGTAATCTTATTTTTTTAATTCTTTGTGATTTATTCATATATTGTAAAGACAATGTAATGTTATTTCTTCTTAATTAATAAAGTTTAATTTTCTCTCCTTATGGAGACTTGTGATTATGTGTACTTGTTATTTCTTAAATTCAGACTTGAAGAATATAATCTTTCATTTGTCATATTATACCTTTATTATAAAGGCAATGTAATATATATTCATATAAAGATCACTTTTATTCTATTCCTGCAATTTCTATTTAGTTATTTCCATTTACTTTGCTTTTAGTCTTGAATTATAAATACAGTACAATTATTTGTATATTATAGGAATTCATTTATTTAGTTATGTTGAAATTCAATTTCATTTACTAATTCCTTTCAAACTCTATTTGAATTCAAACATAACTTTTGAATGTTCAAATTTGAAAGGCTTTCCCTTCTAAAACAAAGATATCATAGAGGTCATGTCGAAATTTGTCGCGCTTCCCCGGATGCTTCCATTAGAACAAGAGAGATCTTGATCCCTCTATATCTTCTTTAATTTTGCGCGAAAATTCCCCGAATTTTCTTATGCATGAATGCATATATGTCATATCTATTTCTAGGTGCTAATCCTAGGATGGTACACCATCGTTGTACAAGGCCTATGTTTTAGAGTGCATGAGCGTAGTTGTCAAGACCCTCTCCAAGGTGTTCTTCCCTCTTCGCTTGGGATTGAAGGGAGCATGTTGACCGATCTTTTCTTGCGAGGATTCTATTGGACCGGTGGCCACTTACGGGAGCAATTGGCCTTGTATTGTATCGTGTTTGCGTGTGTTCATCGTGTTCTTCATGAGGTGTGTGTTATCTTCCGCTACCCCTCTCCTTTCCCCTTGCTTTCCCATCGATTTTACCACGAGATCCGTGAAGATCGGTCCACCCTTGAGATTCACCCTTATCATCTGGTATCAGTAGCTTTTGGTTGCTACAGATTTCTCATCGACTTGGTTTTTTCCCCATAAATTCGAAAATTCCACCAAAAATAGCCCCAGTTCGTGTTTTGGATCGATCCGTAATTTAAGTGAGTTTTGGTAGGTTTTGATCAGTGGATTACTTGCTAAACTTGTTCATCTACCTTCCCCTTCGTTTACATAGCCTAATTCCTTGTCCCCCCCCATCAATTTGAGGTTTTTGTTCGATTTTTTTCATCCAAAACATGTCCTGGACGTGTTCTTGATGTCCTGAAATCAACCGGACCGGAGTCTCCAGGGTTAGTGAGATCAGACCGGAGTCTCTGCCCCCCTGCAGACAGAAAATCAGTTTCATGGTTTTGAGCATAACGTTTGCATTCAAACTCAGATTTTGGTGTTCTTTAGCTCATTTTGAAGAGGACAAGGAGCTCTACGTCATCATCTAGGTTTTTCACGCTATCTACTCCATCCAAATTCCGTGAGTAAGGAGGAATCCAACAATAAAGGGTAAAGATCATCGATGAAAGGTACAAACATTCTGCGACTTCTCCCCACTTGCATTCGTGAACTACACTATATTTGCGACCAACAAATACATATTGAGACTAGTTCCTCCTATGATTTCTTAGGCTATGCAAATTTGATACCTTGTAGAATTCTGAGCAAAAGTTGTAGCGCGCTATCTCATATAGTTATCTTGTATAGTTATTGGCACAAGGAAGAGGCAAGTGAAATAGAAAAAAAAAGTGAAAAAATAGAAAAAGGAAAAGAAGAAAAAGAAACAAACAAGTGCCTCACAGAATAGGAAGCGCAAGCTCGATGAACATCATGTAGGTGGTACTTATTGTGCATATCTTGTAGCCCACCAATTTATTGTAATCGAACTAGCGTCTCTCCTTGCACTTGTGCGACATGAGCTTATAGTCTTCGCTAGGTAATCATTTGGTTCTAAGCTCACTTCCTCCATTGCATAAGTCCCGTTTATCCCACCGTGTGCATTTCCTTGAACATATTTCCTATATCTTGTGGATTGAATTGTTTTGCTTTGTGATCACTGTGGTTCTTTACATGCCATTACAATATATTGATTTTGGATTATTTCTTTGAGATGCCACTTTCCATACCTATCCACCATAAGCTTTGTGTGTGTATGTTTTTTAGTAGTTAGTTGGTTTTGGTGTTCCACGCGAACTTCACTTTACTTGGTTTTTATTGCTCTCAAGTGTGGCCACTTGCATGATACTATCTGCCAAGGTAAACTAAGGTTTGACGTTGTTTCTCTAACACCCACTACCACTTACATATACACCACTTGGTCTTGTGAATCATGTCTAGGGACTCCGGAACCAAGGATGATTTCTATGAAGAATCCACGATGAGACACCATGCCTATGTCTCCACAAGCATGGATGACATGATGGAGCACTACATCGATAATGGCTCGACATGCTTGGGTGATATGGAGTACTACAACAACAATGACTCCCCAAGCATGGACGACTTCAAGAATGATAACGATGAGCTCCTCAAGTCGCACTGACCAAGATGGAGCCTACATCTCGAGAGCGCCAAGGTCCACCATCGAATGGACAAGTTTGAAATCACCCTCAACAACTTCAAGAAGGACATGGATGACGACTTCGCCAAAACCATGGGCATGATCGCCAAGACTAATTATGCTTAGCGCTCATTACAATGCCTCAACAAGAAGAGTGTCAAGGAAAAGGATCATCATCGCGAGCGTCATGTGGATGACCAAGTGTGCCACCTACATAAACCTTCAACAAGGCACGCTAATGACCTCCATCGACACCATCATAAGGTACCTTCCACCACTAGTGCCACCACCAAAATGGCACCAAGCGCAAGCCTTCTTCCACTCCATCAAGCTTCAACGACCAAACTTCAAGCACATGATGAAACTATAACAAGGAGCCTAAGGCATCTTCGCCTAGAGCGCTACCTAAATGACAATGAAGCAACCCTTCTTCCACGCTACCAAGCTTCAATGCCCAAACTTGATGTCCTAGATGACGCATGCAACTTCATGTATGAAGAGAACGAAGACCTCTACTTCTCCAAGTTGAATGAGAATGCCAAGAGGATGACTACAAAATCCAAGGTGGTCATGGAAAAGGATGCTCCAAGTGAAGAGTCTACACTTCAAGATGGAGGAAGCCAAGGCCACATATGTGATGAAGTCGATCCGAGCACCGCTCTCGATAAAAACATGATCCTACTTCCACCAATACTACAACATGGCGACAAGACGGTCGAGCATGGGATTTCCCTTCGGCCATGTAGGCGAGTGATGCCCATCTTATGGCAGCCAACCTTGAAGGCGATAGAGTTGAGAATGGTGAGCATGAGATTTTCCCTTCACCAAAGGAGGCGCATGGAGATAAGAAAATCAAGCCTATCCCTATATGCTTGAGTGATGATGTGGTACCAATCCCATGTGAGTATGAGAGCCACTTAGCCCACTTGATTGAGAACAAGAGTGAGATGAGTAACTCCACCATACGTGAGATTGAGTGCTTCCACTTGAAGGGCATGAGTGACACACCGAGTGAGTTGAGAGTGGTAGTTGATAGGTCATGTGAGGCCATTTTGATTTCTAACAACTTACCCTCTATGTCTGGTGTTTTTTCGCATGATGTGTTAGGTTCTAGGGATCAAGAAGCGACAAGCCTCAATATGATGATGCTTCCTACTGAGAAGATGTACATGGTAGATTAATATGATGTCATCCCCATATTTGATGAATAAGTTGGCCACATGGATGCCAATACTACCACAACACCTACTTCATATGAGAGGTATGAATAAGGTAAAAATATGGGTGTTGATGATGCCATGATCCCACTAGTGGACATGATGACTTGTGATGATTGGCATGCTATGGATAATATTTATGACATGGCATATGATTCATTCATATTTCCATGTGATACTTTGCCTTTGCATAATGTTGAGCATGTGAAATTATTTGATTGTGATGATGTTTCCATACACATGTCATGCTATAAACATTTCGTGTATTCGTCCATTGCTTGCAATATGTTGAACAATTGCTCTTTCAAATGTTTTGCTTGCAATGATGATAAAATTGCTTGTTGTGTTGCGACAAACTTGATAAACAATTTCTCATTCTATATGTTTATCAGCAACCATTATATTGCTTCGGACATGCTTTGTCATGATAGTTATTAAATTTCTCACGTTGCTTGCAATAAGATGAACAATTGCTCTTTCACTTGTTTTACTTGCAACAATAATTCTCATATGGTTTCTATTGATATTGCCCCCATAGCTTTCTCAACTTTTGGAGATTTTGGTGATTGCCATGATAAGCATGTTCCCCACTTGCATACTCACCCTGCATATATTTCACACTTGATTGACACTAATGGTGATGTACACAAGAAGAGATATGTAATGATGGATGATGTGTTTCTCTACCATGCACACATGTTCTTCCTTTTGTGTATGATGTGTGTAGGTACCCGCACTATAATGTTAACCTCGGTTGAGAACAAGTTCACAAAAAGATCTCTAGAGAGCATCCCCAAGTGAGTTCAAGATCGAACCCAGCTCTGATACCTTTTGCATGCTTTGCATATTTCATGTTGAAAAATTTCTATTTTCTATGGTTTGTTTGCAAGCATGTTGATGGTATTATTTCACCTTGTGACAATCATGTTTCTTTGCTATTAGATATTGATGCTTTGTGTGTTGCAACAAAAATGTTGAACAATTTCTCTTTCTGATGTTTTGTGTGCAACCATAATACCATTATGAGCATGTATTGTCATGAGAACTTCAAAATATCTCGTATTGTTGTTGCAACAAACATAAGGAAAATGTTCTCTTTCATATGGTTTGTTTGCAAACATGTTGTTTTTGCTTCCACTTGTGATACTCATATGCCCATGATCTTTGCTTTTGATGATTTATGTGGGGCATCCAACATATTGAACAATTTCTCTTTCCAATGGTTGGTTTGCACACATAATGATGTTGTTTTGGATATCCTTCCTCATGTGTTTTTGCCTCATATTCTTGCATCAAAGATGTTGATCAATATTTATGTGCCACACTAAGATGTTATATGGAGTTTTTGAGTTCCCACATTTGGATGATGTTCAAACAATTTCCATGCACATTGACCTTCCAAATGCATCCCATTTGCTATCATTTTATTGTGCTAATAGTGTTGTGAATAAGAATGTACATGCCACAAATGACATGCTCCTTTATCATGCACAAAAATATCTTGCTTGGTCTTTGTTGTCTGAAGGTTCAATTGCTTACGCGTCAACCTATATGGACCATGAGTTGACAAGACGAACCGTAGAGAGTTACCTATGGCTGCCCTTCAACGAGATATCTCTACATCATAAGGTGGCTTGCTTCTACTTGAGGACTCATGCTATAATCTTCATGAACTGGATACTCTTTGAGTGTTGCTTCAATTTTGTTGTGAGCTTTGTATGCTTCATGCATGGAAAGTGAAGGAACATTGAAGTGTTATCAAATCAATCTTCTCGAGGACGACTATATGGTGAACCCCAGGATCAAGAATGTCTCTCAACCAATTCTACTTTGTGATGAGCATGTAGAGTCGAGGACGACTCTTTTTGAAAGGGGAGCTGATGTAGCCCGACCTACGGTCGTTACCACATCAAAGATATCCAACTTATGCCAAGTCGTCATGGACTCCAAAGGTATACTACTTCATACTCCGTCCCATGACCATGATAGGTTCACACCGACAAGTACGGAGACAAGGGAGGAAGCCCGGAGCACCAAGACCGATAAGAAGGAGGCTTGGAAGAGGAGACGGAAGAAGCAGCAGCAGAAGTGATGAGGATGCATTCATAGAGTACGATGATTCTGCTTGTTTGAGCTGGAAGGAAATATTGAGCCTCATTAAAGAATATCACAAGGTGAATTCGTTCCTAGTTGGACATGATACTTTGATTTATAAGAACTTTATACTACCTAAATCATGGTGTTATTGTTTGACTAGATTTGGCATCTTTCGGAATAGAGCCAGTGGGAGGAGAGGGAGGAAGGCGACCGAGAGATGAAAGATGCACTAGGAGGCAATAAGGAGAGCAAGCATGATCAAGAAAGATATGTGGCGCACCAGGACACGTTTGAGGTGCACCACGACATATGGCCTGCGTGCCAAGTAGGCCGAACCCATCTATGGGCAGTATGTATCAGTTTGAGTCGAACCGGGTCAGTCTGGGCCAAGTTATGGTTTGTTTTTAGGCCTGGTTAGAGGGTGGGACGCCCTAGCCCTCATAAATACTCCAGCAACCATCACAATTAGGTTAGACCATGTTAATATAAACTCTATTTTCAGATAGATCTTCTACAAGCGATCCTCTGAAATATTCAGCATCAATTCGTATCGATCTAGTGTGTTGCTACTATAATCTGAGTGTGATTAGTTATTCCATTGGGAATTAGGAAATTACAAGTTTGAGTGTGAACTATTGTTCCATTGAGAATTAGTAGATTGCAATATCGCATCGTGGTTAGCGGCTGCGTGCGCAAGTGTGTGGAGTTGCGAATATCCAAAGGGTTGAGAGTTGTTGCATCTGGCAGCAGAGTTTAGCCGAAAAGTTCTCAGATTCATACAAGTTATCTTCATCATCTACATTGTCATCTACCCCAGCTCACTGAGAAGATCGGGCCACCCCATATCATCTTGGCATTAGAGTCCAGCATTTACTTGTTAAGCATCCATAAATCCATCCGTAGATTAGTTCTTGTTCTTGTCCTATACAGAAAAAGCCACAAAAGGATTAGATTTAGTGTTTTCCATAGCATAGATAATACTGTTCGTGAGTGCCGGTCGTAATCTCTTTTGTGTGGCTTTTTTCTAAATCTGAGTCGTAGTTTTTGTCTAGATTTCATCTGTTTTTGTTGCGTTGTCGGAGTCCCTAGATTATTTTTACACTGTTTCTCGTGTTCTTGAGACTGTCCGTCGTGTTCTTCCTTCTATTCTTGAGTCAGGTCGTCTAGATTGGTTCTGTAGATATGATTTCTAGTTGTTGATTATTAGAGTGGTAGATCCGTTCTGCTAAAGGAAAAAAAAAAAGGAAAAAGGCGATCAAATCGAGATCGGATTGATCCATCTAGTAGTGTCCTAATCACGTAAGTCAACTACGTGAGCTCTTGCCAAAAAAAAGTCCCGATCGTACCTGCCCTCAAGCGTACACTCGTGTAAAAGAAAAAAAATCCTATCGACCGCTTGACCACATACACTTTTGTGTAAGGATGTAATCGGATCGGATCGAATCGGATTTCCTCTCTATCATATCCTATTTTATATTTTTCCCGTGGATTCGCACCGGATCGAATAATGACCGGTTACGGATTCAAATACGAATATACTACACCGCGGATTTGAAACGGAAACAGAGCAGACTCGGAACGAAAAAAGAAATAATCGGATCGGCACATGCATAAGTAGAGTAACAACAAAAATTGATTGATAAAACAAGTTTAATAGAATACTAATGGATTCAACGAGTAAATATAACTTGACCACATAAACAAATAAGTCAATTTATATGAAATAACACACACACAATAGCTAAAATAGCACAGATGCATGCTTAAGTAACTCAATATCCTAACAAGTTTGGACTTTATATTCTATAAAATGACTATGTAAGTGTGTAGATGTTTAACGAATGAACTCACCAACTCACTAACTATTATTCACGTTTTATTAACTTTGATGTTTCGGATGAAAAATCAGATTATTCGGTGTAAATCCATCGGGTTATCCTAAATAATTTTCGGATACAGATATCCAGGTGGTAATACACATACCATATCCTATACCGTTTTCGGGTGTCAAGTTCGGATCCGGATATCCTTATCCATCGGATTCACTCAAATCGGATATGAAGTCTCTAAAACAGGTTCGGAAATGAATTCGGTGTGAAAATTATCCTATCCGCTTACATCCCTAATTATGTGGTTGTATGTGACCCAGCGAGGAAAAAAAATGAAAAAAAATCTGATCGCTACCTGACGTTCGACCACAGATAGGTCTGCCCTCCAGCGAGAATTTTTTTTGTTTGCCGACATCCTACCGCGGCAGGATTTGGGGTCTTTTTTCTTCTGTGGTAGAGACCAATTCTCAGGTCAAAAAATATTCTTTTTTAGCTTTTTTACTGAGTCCACATAGCGTACCTATCTTTGTGAGTTTTAGTAAGCCTTTCTTGGTGTATAAAACTATCATACGAGACTAGCATGCTTAGTGCTCTGCGGGCTACTCAGTTTAGCAATCTTGTGCCCATTCGTTGAGACATTACTAACGTCTCTCCTTGTGCATTGCAACACGAGCATTACTCTGGCATGCCTCAATTTTTGAGCTCAGTTTCATAGTTGTAATTGCCCCATTTATCTCCATCGTGTGTGTTTTCGTGGCTCTTTGTCATATGATCAGCACTAGGGTTTCTCAATTGGTGTTGTTAGGTATCCCAACCAAGCTCCACCGTATACCTGGTTTGTCATATTATAGTACCCTCGGTATTCTCTTAATCACATCCGTGCACATAGTTCTTCAACCAAGTTGGTAAGCTTCTCTAGTTTACTTTGGAACGGTAAGGTTCCTCTTTCTTCCAGTTGAGTGAGTTGTGAGAGTTCCACCACCAGATTTTGTTTTATGCACTAATGTACTAATCATGTCTTCTAGTAGTGTTGATGTGATGCAGAAAAAGGATGCAGATGATTATCCCTTTCTATTATGCTCCTACTGTAGCAACACATTTTCGGAGGAGGAATCAGTAGTGCTACCTACTTCGGGTTTGTTCCACTTCATGACAGAAATTAGTGGTAGACAAACTGCTACTACCATTGGTACTTGTTCTTTCATAAATTTGGTTAGTGTTGAGATTGTTGAAAAGCTACAATTGTACCATGCACTACCAGTTACTATGATCGCATGTGTTCCGCTCACCATTTATGGCCCTAGAAGGTATATTTCTTGTTATGTCGTTCCTAGAGTGTTTAACTCCAGCCATATCATGTTGGGAACGAAGTGGTGTAATGAATTTCAGGTTACCTTTGGTAGTGAGTGTTCTGTTCCTTCTATCTTTTGGAATGATAAGCACACGTGGTTAGGCGTCAAAACTTATGTCTACGTGTAACCACCAGCATAAAACCCCATGTTGATCCTATCGTGGAAAAACTGAGAGTGGGAGTTGATGAGACAAATGCGGTTTCTACTAATGTAACCATCTCTACTCCTAGTGTTGTTTTTTGTAATATCCAGGTTGCTTTTGAAGAAAAGGAGCCGTCTATTTTACAACCTTCATCACACGATCGGGTATTGTCACTTGATGAGGATGTCGTAGTACCTACTATAAAACTGAGGAGATTGTTGATGACATCGGTACAGATTTGGAGCTTCAACCAACATGTACGACATATTGTGAGTCTATTCCTTTACTGAAGCCTCCTTGTGATTCGCCTTGCACTAATGTTATAGCACCATGTGATAGTTTACCAAATTCGAATTTTGATCATGTGGTACTGATTACACATAAGGAAATACTTGCTCGAATATCACCTACTGATATTGTATATTCCATCATGCTAAATGAACCTATGAATATGAGTTGTGTTCTGGATAAGATTTTTGACATTTCATACCTGAAATCTAGCACATATTCTCCTTATTTCACTTTTATTCTAATTGGTGAATATAGCATGAATGAAAATTTTATTGTGGATCACATATGCATTACTTGTGATAGAATTGTTGAACTAAAACATGTTGTTTTCAGCCATACATGTTGTTGTGTCGATGTCTTTTTGTTGTGGGGCATATGCTAAACTTTATGATAGTATGAAACTAAATTCAGATCTAGTTGATATATTACAGCCAACACAAGTAAGTTTACCTTTGTTGGATTGTTCTAATATTGCTAGAATAGAACCCGAGTTTTCATATTCGTTGTGTTTGTCCCAAAAGTCTTTGTCTAGTTATGCTACTACTTTACACTTCACTGATATTTGCAAATTGCGTTGCATGTTACCTAGAAGTCATATCGATAATGCACATATAACTGGTTATTTTTTTGTCAATTCATCACTTGTTTATAATAATAAGAATAGTGCAGTTAAAGCATGGCATAAAACAATTATGTTTTCACATCTTTTGGATTGTTTTGATTTTGTTCATCATAAATTTGATCATCGATCGTCTTTGAGAAAACTGAATTTAATATTGAACAACAAGACTATATATCTATTTGTTTTTCACCATGATCATGATTCTTTGTACTTCACTTATACCTGCAATTTAAGTTGCTTGATGTATACTGGACATATTTTTCATGTGAACAATAATAAGACAACATGTTACATATACATGTATTCTGCATACACGTTGTTCTTTTTGTTTATTCTACTTTCAGCATATCCAAAGCCGCGGACGGCTTTTCTTGAAGAAAGGGAAGATGATGAGGATGCATTCATAGAGTACGATGATTCTGCTTGTTTGAGCTGGAAGTAAATATTGAGCCTCATTTAAAAATATCACAAGGTGAATTTATTCCTAGTTGGACATGATACTTTTATTTATAAGAACTTTATACTACCTAAATCATGATGTTATTGTTTGACTAGATTTGGCATCTATTGGAATAGCGCCAGCGGGAGGAGAGGGAGGAAGGCAGTCAAGAGATGGAAGATGCACTAGGAGGAAATAAGGAGAGAAATCATGATCAAGAGAGATATGTGGCAGACTAGGACACGTTTGAGGTGCACCACGACATATGGCATACGCGCCAAATAGGCCGAACCCATCTATGGGTCGGTATGTATCAGTTTGAGTCGAACCGGGTCAGTGGCCAAGTTATGGATGTTTTAGGCCTGGTTAGAGGGGAGGACACCCTAGCCGTCACAATTAGGTTAGACCACATTAAATTAAACTCTAGTTCCAAATAGATCTGCTACAAGCGATCGTATGAAATATTCAGCACCAATTCGTATCGATCTGGTGTGTTGCTACTATAATCTGAGTGTGATTAGTTATTCCATTGGGAATTAGCCAATTGCAAGTTGGAGTGTGATCTATTGTTCCATTGAGAATTAGTACATTACAATACCGCTTCGTGGTCAGCGGCTACGTGCGCAAGTGTGTGGAATTGCGACTATCAAAGGATTGAGAGTTGTTGCATCTGGCAGCAAGGATTAGCCGGAGAGTTCTCAGATTCATACAAGTTATCTTCATCATCTACATCACCACCTACCCTAACTTGCCGTGGTGGTGGCATGGTAGATTCCATGTATAGGTTCAAGATGGGGCCATTGAGGACTAGAGGTATCTAGGGAGGGATAGTGTGGTGATTCCACACACACAGATCTTTGTATTCTCTCTTGTCAATGGTGGATTACAAGGGATCCTTGAGCTGCTCTTGGGGAGGAAGAGGATGAACTTCTCTACTACCCACACAACCCTCTAGAGTTTTCCCTTTGTAAAAATGGCCGACCCCCTCTATGGAGATCATGCCCCTCCTTATATAGGGGGTTAGGTTACAAGTTAGGGCATACGTGGAAGGCATATTCTCTGAATATGCCTCTCCCAAAATAGCAAAGCGGTGCTCCTCTTTTCTTTGTCTAGACATATCCGGACTCATGGTGTAAGCCTCTCTGAGCCCCTCTGCGGCGCGGCGTCATCCGACATAGCCAACATCACCAGACATAGGCAATGTCACCTTTGTCGGCCCGTACTCGCTGGTTCATCCCTTTGTCCTCTGAGCTCACGCTACAGTCGAGAGAGAAAACCTTTGACCAAGAAGATTCCTTTCTTCCCTCGTAAGCCAAGTGACAACCAGGCTCAGGCCTGGTTAACTCGGCCACATGGGTACCTTCAAACAAGTTACAAAGAGCTAGCCGACATACATTATATGTCAGTCAGGGTAACGTTAGATGAACATCCTTCGGGCCGGGTCTACCGTAAGTCGACCTGCCTTGAGGTAACTCGGCCAGATCCTGCTTTGACCTTGCCGTACCTCGGCTAACTCAGCCATTATACCCCGGCATGACCCTACTCGAGGTTATCCCCCCAACATTAGTCCCCAAAGCTGGTGCGGTCTTGGAAACTTCAGTTGATAAGGCCACAACAATTTCAACCTACTAAGTTCTTTGCCCTTCTTGCCGAGTCACTCTGTAACTCATCCCTCTTAATTCTTGTGACTTGTCATTCCCTTGGCTCATTCCGAGATATTTCTCGCCGGCCGGGTTATTTCCTTAGATCCTTTCCTTCTCTCGTATGCTTCCCCACGTCCTACGTGGAGGGTAATCATTGTTTTGCCTCATTTTTAGGGCCCACGCTTGTTACTACGCCAGTTACTATATTCATTGTTAGGATAACTGATTTGAACGTCACGTCATGGCTATTTCCTCGTTAACCGCAATGCCACGTCCAGTCGTGGGATCGGTAACACCCTGTGGCCCTTCCTATGGCTTGCCTCTGTTTGGTTGATCCGGCTACCATGTGGCTTCGCTGTACCGCTGGATCCCACTACCCCCTCTGGAGAGTGGTTAAATAGGGGTTAAGGGACGCCCCTTGGTCATTTCCTCTACCCGCGCACACATCTTCCTCTTCTTCTTCTTCCTCTTTCATGCAATAGCAATGTCGCCGTCGCTGCTTCCGCTTAGGCACTTCGCCCCTGCTGCCGTGCGTCACTGCTGTTCTCCTCTACCGTAGCCGTGCCACTGCCTCTGTGTAGCCACACCACCACGGGGCCCCGCCAATCTAGGTCTTTTCCCCCGCCATAGATTGGGTCTATGAAGGCAGAGACCTTGAGATGGCGGAATCAGAGGATATGGTCACCATCGATGAACACGAAGAGGGCGGTGAGGCCCACGAGCGCAGCGCCTGGTATGGTTCCTAGGTCTACTAGGATGACCTAGACTGGCTGTACCGAACCCACTGCATCCTCGCCGAGGTTAGTTGCTGCCTCCCCTACGAGGAGATCTCTCCTTCCCCCAGTCCAGATGAGTTCGTTGTTTTCCTTTCGCATTTCCAACGCGGATTTGGCCTTCCAGTCAGTGACTTTTTTCATGAGTTCATCACCACCTTCGAGCTTCAACCACACCATCTCCTGGCTAACACCATTACCTCCCTCTCTTCCTTTGCTTCCGTGATTGAGGGGTATCTCGGCCTCTGGCCCACAGTGCACCTCTGGTTCAAATTCTTTGGCTTCCGAGCCAGTGTCGTCCCTGCTCTAGAGACCGCTCCTGCTGAAAAATCCTTAACTCAGTGCGGAGTGGTTTCCATCTCACCTCGGAAGCATTCCGCCTTCCCCGAGTCACCGGCCTTGAGTCCTGCAAGGGATGGGCCAAAACATTCTTCTATGTGAAGAACAACACCGAGGTTGACAAGTGGCTTCTCCCCTATTTACCCGATGTCCTCGATCAAACCTTGTGAGGCCGAATTCCGAGGAGATTCACTGCCCTGGTGAACAAGGTTGAAAAACGGATCAAGGAGCTGAATCTGCTGTGGCTGCACAGCGAGGACATCATGATCACTTTTGTTTGTAGCTAGATCTCCCCTCTACAGCATTGAACCCACAAGCTTTGCCATATGAGCGGGCATCTCGACCCCAACCGGACTTCCTCCTTTGAGCTCAATAATACTCAAATCTTTCGCCAGGTCAAGGCCATATTCAAGATAGATAAGGACTTCAATGAGGATTGGGAGTGGGGGTTCAATCATTTCTGCCAAGATAAGCTACCTGTGGGGTATGTCCCTTACTCAACCCTTTTTTCTGAGTTATGTTTTATGTTGGACCGTATTACTTTACTTTAGTTGAGACCTTTTGCAATTTTTCTTTCAGTTGTTCCTTCAGCAAACAGTTGAGGATGGCAAGGAACCGTCCCTCAAGTGGGGGAAAGATCACGAAGCCTTGGAAACAGAAGAGCCAGACATCGAGAGATTCTTTGCTGTCCCGGACAGCCACAAACGACCCTCTGGTAAGGCCTCTTCTTTAAGGTATTAGCTGGATGATGAGGAAGACCCTGATATTGAAATCTTAGAGGTACTTGATCTGGTTCCTATATCATATGCCTTTCTGGTTGACTTGGCTCCAGCTAACCCGGTTGGTCAGGTCCATGACGATCCTCCCCTTGTTGTGGGTGATCCGGTTCCTGCCCTTCCAAGAAACATGCAGCCACCTAGGCTCCCTCTTCCGAGCCATCTCAGCTAAGAAGCGGTAGAAGAAACTCGGTGTCAAGGCCGCCAACAAGCCTGTGACTAAGGCCATAGTTCGGAGGGCCTCCAAACCTAGGGAGCCTCCTACTTCATCCGAGTAAGCCCTTCTTTCTTTTTCCTTGCTCATTAATTAGCTTTACTTGCTTCATGTGTATTTCTTGTTTCTCTCTTTCTGTTCTAACTTTTTGTTTTGTTCTCTGTCTAACCCGACAAGGCTCCCATGGAGATCCCCTAGAGTGGTTCGAGCATTGCCTCGCCTCTCCGAGATGCTCCTCCTTCTCCTTTCCATGATGATGCGTGCCCCATGAGCCCCATTCTGGAGAGCTCCATGGCTGCACCGAACCTTAGCCCACCTCGGCAAGAGGGGGCAACGTCGGCACAGAGGGAGGTGGAGTTGTCGAGGATGCACCCATGTCGGACAAGCCTAGTTCTTATTCTACTCAGCAACCAGATGGTGAAGGTGCTAGCAACATCGACACCAAGGCAATTCCTTTCTAGGTGCCGGTGACTCCGGCACCGACCCCTGTTCAACCAGCACCAGCTCCAGCACTAGCTCCATCACCAAGTTCTTCTATTCCAGTTCCTCCTGCCTCGTCCGAGTCTCTCAAGACTCGGCGAGATGACCAAGCTCCACCCAGCTCAAAGGCCAATCCCTCTGCACCAACTGCTTCTGCCCAAGATTTATTTCAGCAGAAGCCTCAAGCCAAACCCGGAGCACAAACCAGCTCTTCGCAGCAGCAACCCAAATCAGGCACCAAGGCCAAGAAGGGTGATGATGCTACCAAGGGCCAATAGGCTTCCGAGGCGACCAAACACTAGGCCCCCAAAGGATCAACTGCTGAATCTGGATAGCGTACTCTTGCGTCCATGATGAAGAAGGGGAGCACTGCCTCTGGCTCTGCTGCTTCCGGGTCTGCTAGCAGTAAGCAGCTTGCCCTACATACCAGCCCGACCGCAGCTCAGTCTGCTAGGAAAGTAATCTTTGTCCTTTTTCCTTTTGACTCGTAGATAATTATACCTCGGCTCTACAGGGTCAACAAACTATTGTAGTGTCTCTTCAAGATAGCGTGCCATTGCCTGACATGATGCTTCACTTTCTCGAACAAGCAGGGCAGCATCAGGCGGAGCTCAAGAAAAAGGATGATGAGATTGCCAAATTGTGTCTCAAGGATAATGAGATTACTCGGCTAAATGCTGAGATGAAAAAGCTAAAATACCTCCACAAGGCTGAACTGGACAAGGCTGACCAGACCTTCTCCGAGGAAAAGGAGCTGCTGAAGACCCAGCTTGAGAAAGATCAAGATATGTTGAAGGACGCCGATATCAAGTTTGAGTCGGTGAACACAGAATATGGGAAACTCAAGAAGAGGAGTGTTGATTGGCTGAAGGAACTGACTCGGATCAATAGTTATATCTCTCATCAGTTTTTTCTCTTGCCGACATTCCTTTCTCTGGGTCTTGTCCCCTTATTTACTGATCTTACTTGTCTCATTTTCAGGAAAATTTCCAGAGTCCAACGCCATTGCTTCCATTGTTGTTCATGATTTCTGGGTTAAGCGAGGCACTCCAGTTGCTCCATCCGTTGGGCTCATTCCTTATGATATGGAGGATACACTAGTGAGCCTCACAGCCCAGATTGAGCCCATGAGGAGCTATGGTTGGGATATCATCGATGCAGCTATCCGGATGTTCAATGCCCTCTAGCCAATGAGCCCACTCCTGAAGGTCCTGCACCCTTAATTGCGAAATTGATGGAGTGTCAGACTCAGCTGGACCTTTAGAGAGAATCTGCTGCGCGCGTTGGAGCTGGCACGGCCTTGAGCTTCATGTTGTCTTGGTAAGAAGGCCTGGACTTAAAGGTTCTCAGCCGCATGCGCACCGGGTCTAAGTGGATGGATGATCCGGAGTGCATTGCTCAACACAAAGCTTGCGCCTACAACTCCATCCAGTACACCTTTTGCCATCAATGGAATGAAGGGCCAAGCTTCCTTGAATCCGTCGACGACGGTTATGTCGAAGATGGTTCGGGCGGCGAAGAGAAAGAAGCCTCGGACTTTGCCGAGGAAACTGAAGATCTGGAAGATCCAGAAGCTAACCTGGACGATGAGGCAGAAACTGAGGTTCCCCTGCTAATGCCGACTTGCCTCCTTCTGTTGCAGATACCTCGGGTCCCGCTGCTCCTTGAGCCAAAAACACTTTTTAATTTGTTAAATCCCCGGTATGCCGGGTGCAGATGTATTTAAGCACAATGTGATGTTTTTTTACCACTAAGTACTTTATGTCGTATTAACTTGGGTGAAGTCCCCGAGTTCCATTTTCTTGTTCTTCCAATTTTATGATTCAGCTCGCGTCTACCTTGATTCGGTTTTTGACTTATGAGTCCGAGGTTCAAAAAATTGACTTAACAATACTCGAAACTTCAGGATTAGCTAAAAATAATCCAACACAACAGAAGTAAAGTAACTACAGGGGTTAGTCCAAATAAGAAATGTCGGCTCGACTACGTTCCTTTCCTTAGTCGTTTTGTATGTGCTTAGCAATTCCAAACTTGTTATATTGCTTGCCATGAAGCCGATTCTTGTTGGACAGCAACAAGTCGAAGAGTTAGCTTTTTGGTGCCTACACATTACTAATCCGGCTAAGGTGTAAGTAATTTAAGCCAGCCGACATATAACAAGTAAATATAGAAAAGACAATTATTAAGGTAGTCCCCGAGTTTCTGCACGAGGTACCGAGGTTCCATTGATAAGCTCATTGCCGACATACAGGCCGACAAATGAGAGTTCGAGATACATACACTTTTCACTAAGTGTAAAACGGGCGAAGTAGAGCTACATTCCATGGATACTTAGATTCCTCGCTAGACCTATTGATGGCCCAAGATATCTCGAGCTCGTTGGGGAACCCCAAGAGGAAGGTATGATGAGCATACCAGCAAGTTTCCCTCAGTTATGAAACCAAGGTTATCGAACCAGTAGGAGTAAGGAAACGCCTCCAAGGTGTTGTTGCCAACTTGGAATCCCGCACAACACAACCATAGAACTTTACCCCCAACTTACAGTGAGGTTGTCAATCTCACCGGTTTTGCTGAAAACAAAGGATTAAACGTATTGTGTGGAAGAAAGTAAAAGCTTGCAGAAAGTAAACAGAAAGCAGTAAACAGTTGTAGATTGATGGTAAAAGAAAGGACCGGGGTCCATAGTTCACTAGTGGTGGTTCTCCTTAAGATAGATGACATGTTGGGTGAACAAATTACAGCGGGGCAATTAACAAACATCGAGAAACTATACATGCATATACTAATCATCTTTACTCCTATGAGATTTGATTGGGCATTACAACATTATACATAGACCATAATCCAACTGAATCTATGACTAATAATCCACCTTCAGGTTATCAATCCGAATCCCCTCCAGTATTAAGTTGCAAGCAACAGATAATTGCATTACGCATTGCGTGTAAAGTAAACAATACGATTTTTCTATGAACAAAGGATTGTTGTTTTATCCCTAGTAGCAACAACACATCTAGTACCTTAGAGATTTCTGTCACTTCCCCAAATTACTAGAGGCATGAACCCACTATCGAGCATAAATACTCCCTCTTGGAGTTGCTAGCATCTACTTGGCCAAGATATGTACTAACAACAGAGAGCATGCAAGATCACAAATAACAAAGACATGATAGAATCAATAATCAATCTGAAATAGCATCTCAATATCCATCGGATCCCTGCAAACACAACATGTATGATTACAAATAGATGATCTTGATCATGAACGGGCTCACAAGATCTAGACATGGTAGCACAAAGGAGAAGAACCAACCATCTAGCTACTACATAGACCTGTAGTCCAAGGATGAACTACTCACGCATCACACCGGAGGCTTGCATGGTGATGAAGAAGGCCTTCGGGGTGAATTCTCCCCTTCGGCAGGGTGCCGGGAAGAGCTTCAGATCCCTCTCGATCTAGTGATGGTGATGACGGTGGCTACAGACACTTTCATGGAATTTTGATCGGGTACTTAGGGTTTCTATATCGGAGGCATCTTATAGGCGAAAGGGGAGGCCGAGGGGGTGCCCTAGGCAGCCGCACCACCCCCTGGCACGGGCCAGGCCTGGCCGCGTGGCCAGGTGGTGTGGTCGGCCCCTGGCCCCTCTCCGTCTCGTATTCTGGCTCCGTGTCCCCCTCGGTGAAATACTGACTTTGGATTTTGTCCCATCCAATACGAGAATATTCATTTTCTGACTTTCCTGGAACCAAAAATAGCAGAAAACAGGTAGCTGGCACTGTGGCATCTTGTTAATAGGTTAGTCCAAGAAATTGTATAAACAGTACTCCAAAGTGTGGACAAAACATAAGAAAGTAGATAAAAACCAAGCATGGAACATCAAAAATTATAGATACGTTTGCAACGTATAAACATCCCCAAGCTTAACTCCTGCTCGTCCTCGAGTAGGTAAGTGATAAAAACAAAGAATAATTTTCGAGGTAACATGCACCATCATAAACTTGATCAAAGTATTTGTAACATTGATAGCTGGGATCATAGTACTTCAACGTAGCATGAAAGATAAAGTTCTAACAATAAGACATAGCAACTATGTTGTAACATGAAAAGGCACAAACAAAAGATTCATGAATAATAATGCTTTGCAAGACATTTGTTTATTTCACAAGAAGAAAACATAGCATAGTGGCATTCAGCTTGTCCCTCATAGTGTAGCAAACATAAATGCATAGGACACCTTCAAAGTTTATAAGGGTGACTAGATACAAATAGTTTAAGAACAAGCAATATCAAAATTATGCATCAATCAACAAGTCTTGGGACAATGCACATAGAACTAAGAATGGACACTATGCTCTCAAAATAGGTGCATAAAGATAGAAGGTGGAGACTCAACATAAAAGTAAAAGAAAGGCCTTCATAGAAGGAAGCAGGGATTCAAGTTTCATAAAGAGCTTCCAAAAATTATGGTACTTATTAGCTTTCAGCTCTCATTACCCTATCATAAGCATCTTGAAGTGATTAAGGTTAAAGTGAACAAACTATGGAGTATATGCTTGACAAAGTATAAGTTGGAAATCTCATGTCCCTTGAATACGAGGGCCGCTCCTCATGCTACTCAAGTTTAGTTACCGGTAAGTTCTTGTCATAGTAAGTACATGTGTATCATAGAGAACCGCCAACGGGGTACCCCTTGCCCGATGATACGGAAGAATCCCCATATCAAAATGACAAGGCAAGCAGACAACGAGCATCTCAGCAATCTTCTTATTTACCAAGGGAAAATGGTGCTTTTTTCTCTCTTTCCTCTTTTCTCATATCTTTTTTTCTTTTTCTCTTTTTCTCAATATCTGACTCTTTTTTATAAGAAGAATGCTTCATAGACAGCTCATTATGGTTACGCTGCAGGTTTCCACCATGATTAGGCATGGATTAGACCGGTGGCCCAGGCGTTTCTCTAACACACATACATAACTCCATGGACTTACAAGCTCCCCTTTCATTTCACACCGACGACATCCATAGACAAAAGAGCATTATATCAACTAGGTACAAAGTACAAGTGCAATGTTGAAAGCGTTCCCCATGACAGCATGGTTCTGCTAATCCCCAACATATAAGTGCAAGCATATACATAAAAGACGATACAATGGTTCAAGTTTATTAAGGGCAAGAAAAGTAAAGTGTGCCATCAAGTTCGTGAGAGCTTTAATCACTAGTTTTCTCATAACAAGTTTAATTCGGAAGTAGATATAAACATGAATATACTTGGAATAGCAAATGCTAATAGGTATGTATGGTGGACTCTTTGAAATAACTTGGTTTTAGGAGTTGGATGCATGAGTGGAACTCATACTTGGTTATGGAGACTAGCAAACGACTAGGAGCGACCAACTAAGAGAGCAATAATGGCCATAATCATGCAAAGCGACAAAACATCATTAATTAAAGCATAAAGTGATATTACAAGTCGAAAACTAAAGGATCATAAAGGCTATGGTGACTTGGGATAGTCATAACATGGTGTGAGCATGCACCAAGTCAACCCAAATAAAGCATCAAAGCAGAATACCATAATATTATGCTTTAATATGCTAAAACAACGCATGATTCTTCCAAGGCACATTAAGAAATCTCAATTGTTTATAACATGTCATGCTACAGCAAAGATCACTAAGCATAAAGCCAAAACAATACCAAGCATGACATGACAAAGCATGGGCCACAGTCAAAAACAAGCTCTCTTTACCACTTAAGCATGAACTTTCCTACTCTTTTTCCAATCCAAACCAAACTATTTGAAAACTAATGTATGAAAGAGGGGGTCCAACCAATTTATTCATGCAAACTAAGAAAACAAAGCAAACGAAAACAAATATGCTCTCAGAACAACACAACTGTACATGAAACAATAAAAATGAAATGTTTGGAAGAAACCTGGGATTTTTATTGATGAAGAAGGGGATGCCTTGGGCATCCCCAAGCTTTGATGCTTGTACTTCTTGGATATTTGTTGGGGTGACACGCGTGGCATCCCCTATCTTGAGCTTTAGTCCATTCTTCATCTCATTACATCATTCTCTCCATACACCTGAAATTTTTCCTTCATACAAAACTTCACACAATCTTTATTAGCAATATTAGTGCACTCAAAATAATAAGTCTTTGGGTTCAGTTTCAACACCAATAAAACTTCCACTAAAACACAAGCTATTGAAGCACTTCCCTTGAAAATCTCAATTCCCCAAAGAGAACTCAAAAAGGAACCAACAAGAAGCAAATGCAAATAATGGCAGAAATCTGTCAAAACAGACCAGCAGGTAAAAACCAATTTTTTTGAAGACCTTCTGTTCCTCAAATCGAAAAGCATTGAACTAATTAAAGTTAGATAACAACCTGGGGCACAATCACAAAAATTCACGCCTCAAAACAACGTACAGAGATTTTACACGAATTTTTACGGTGAAGCACAAAAATCTGTTTCGAGACAGCAACTTTCCCAAGCATTACTTCCCTCTCATTAGAGGTTACTCTTGGCACAAAAATCAAAATAAAAAGGATAAGAAGCAGTTATTACTGAAGTAATGCGTAATAACTTCCAAGACTCATCTAAAACTTTTGGGTTATCTCCCAATAAGTACTTTTCTTTAACGCCTTTAAGTTAGGCATAAGAAGTAAGAAAAAGAATCAAGTGTTCTCAAATGAAGAAGCATTAAGATTAATACCAGAAATATCTTCAACAAGGCAAGGTATCTCATCCAAATAAGTTCTATAGGATCCTCTCTCAATGCTTTTGGGTTCACTACTTTCATCAAACGGGTTTTCAGGAACAATCCAATTAAGATTTTTTTCTATGGCTTCATGCATTGCTACAAGTTTGAAAGGTATTGGTATCTTAATTTCCTCCCCATTAGGTTCGGTTTTGTTTATCTTTTCTCGTGTACCAATAACATCTACACATGAGCCTAGCATATTAAAACGTTCAAAGACTTTTCTAGCTTCCTTGGCAACATCATAGTATTCCTTAAGCAAAGTTTCTAGAATGAAATCTCTCTTTTCAGGGTCCTTAATTTCCTTAAGTTTAAGAAACATTACTTGCATAAAGGGGTTAAGATTAACAAAACTAGATTCCAACATGTGAACCAAAGAAGCTGCAGCAATTTCATAATTTGGAGCAAGTTCTGCAAGGGATCTATGTTCAATATCCTCATGCTTACTAACATGATTAAAGAATTCTTCAATATTATCTTTTCCAATTATAGAGCCACTACCTATTGAAAGGTCTTTCAAAGTGAATTTAGGGATCAACATGGTGATCTAAGAAAGAGGTAGAACTATAGAAAGACTTTTTTGTGTTTTTAATAAAGAAAGCAAACTAGTAAAACTATATGTTTTGTGTTTTTGATAAAGAAATAAGCAAGAAAAGCAAAAATAAACTAAGCAAAACAAAAATAACAAAGTAAAGAGATTGGTTATGAGGGACTCCCCTTGTGAAGATGTCCTTGACTCCCCGGCAATGGCGCCAGAAAAGAGCTTGATGGCCCAAGATATCTCGAGCTCGTTGGGGAACCCCAAGAGGAAGGTATGATGAGCACAGCATCAAGTTTCCCTCAGTTATGAAACCAAGGTTATCGAACCAGTAGGAGCAAGGAAACACCTCCACAGTGTTGTTGCCAACTTGGAATCCTGCACAACACAACCACAGGACTTTACCCCCAACTTACAGTGAGGTTGTCAATCTCACCGGTTTTGCTGAAAACAAAGGATTAAACGTATTGTGTGCAAGAAAGTAAAAGCTTGCAGAAAGTAAACAAAAAGCAGTAAACAGTTGTAGATTAATGGTAAAATAAAGGACCGGGGTCCATAGTTCACTAGTGGTGGTTCTCCTTAAGATAGATGACATGTTGGGTGAACAAATTACAGTGGGGCAATTGACAAACATCGAGAAAGCATACATGCATATACTAATCATCTTGACTCCTATGAGATTTGATTGGGCATTACAACATTATACATAGACTGTAATCCAACTACATCTATGACTAATAATCCACTTTCAGGTTATCAGTCTGAACCCCCTCCAGTATTAAGTTGCAAGCAACAGATAATTGCATTACGCATTGCGTGTAAAGTAAACAATATGATTGTTCTATGAACAAAGACTGCTAGTTTCTCCCTAGTAGCAACAACACATCTAGTACCTTAGAGATTTCTGTCACTTCCCCAGATTACTAGAGGCATGAACCCACTATCGAGCATAAATACTCCCTCTTGGAATTGCTAGCATCTACTCGGCCAAGATATCTACTAACAACGGAGAGCATGCAAGATCACAAATAACAAAGACATGATAGAATCAATAATCAATCTGAAATAGCATCTCAATATCCATCGGATCCCCACAAACACAACATGTATGATTACAAATAGATGACCTTGATCATGAACGGAGCTCACAAGATCTAGACATGGTAGCACAAAGGAGAAGAACCAACCATCTAGCTACTACATGGACCCGTAGTCCAGGGATGAACTACTCACGCATCACACCGGAGGCTTGCATGGTGATGAAGAAGGCCTCCAGGGTGAATTCTTCCCTCCGGCAGGGTGCCGGGAAGAGCTTCAGATCCCTCCCGTTCTAGGGATGGAGATGACGGCGGCTATAGACTCTTCCGTGGACTTTTGATGGGGTACTTAGGGTTTCTGTATTAGAGGCATCTTATAGGCAAAAGGGGAGGTCGAGGGGGTGCCCTAGGCGGTCGCACCACCCCTTGGCACGGGCCAGGCCTGGCCGCGTGGCCAGGTGGTGTGGGTGGCCCCTGGTCCCTCTCCATCTTGTATTATGGCTCTGTGTCCCCCTTGGTGAAATACTGACTTTGGCTTTTGTCCCGTCCAATTCCGAGAATATTCATTTTATGACTTTCCTGGAACCAAAAACAGTAGAAAACAGGCAACTAGCACTGTGGCATCTTATTAATAGGTTAGTCTAAGAAAGTGTATAAAAAGTACTCCAAAGTGTGGATAAAACATAAGAAAGTAGATAAAAACCAAGCATGGAACATCAAAAATGATAGATACGTTTGCAACGTATCACCTGTCCGCCTTGTTTTTCTCCTGTGGCTGCGCATCAATGAGGTACTAGGAATCATTGTGCAATGATGTGCTTACAATGAATGGCCCTTCCCATGGAGGGGATAACTTATTTATGCTGGCAGTGCGCTACACCAGCCGAAGTACCAGATCACTTTCCCGGAAGACTCGGGGGTTTACTTTCTGGCTATGGTAACGTCAGAGATTTTGTTGATATATGGCGGATCTGGACAAGGACAATTCCCTCGCTTCTTCCAGTAGATCAACATTATTTTGCTGGCCTTCTCGCACTTCGACTTCTGTGTATTGGGCGACCCTGGGCGAGTCATGCTCTATGTCGGCTGGTAATGCAGCTTCTTCCCCATATACCGAAAAGAATGGCGTATAGCCTGTTGATCGATTCGGAGTTGTTCTTAAACTCCACAGTACCGCTGGTAGTTCTTCTATCCAGCACCCCGCTGATCTTTGCAGTGGCTCAATGAGTCGGGGTTTTATCCCGGACAAAACTAGTCTGTTGGATCTTTCCACTTGTCCATTCGATGTGGGGTGGGCTACTGATGCCACATCTAGCCGTATCTTCTTATCTCGGCAGAATCTTGCAAATGCTCCTTCAGCAAAGTTGGTGCCATTATCAGTTATGGTACTATGAGGATAGCCATATCTCAGAATTATATCCTTGAGGGAAGTCATGGTCGTAGCTCCATCACATTTTCTGATTGGCTTCACTTCAATCCACTTGGAAAACTTGTCCACCATGACCAAGATATGGGTCATATTTCTTTTTGCCGGCTTAAATGGTCCCACCATATCTAAGCTCCACACAGCAAATGGCCAAGTGATTGGTATAGTCTTGAGTTCCGACATTGGCTTGTGTGTCTTGGTGGCGTACCTCTGACAGCCATTGCACTTCCTTACAAGATCTTCTGCTTGCTCCAAGGCACTTAGCCAGTAAAATCCATGCCGGAAAGCTTTTGCCACCAAGGCTCTAGATGATGCGTGATGCCCACACTCCCCCTGATGTATATCTCGGAGGATATACAGCCCCTCTGCCGGATCAAGGCATCACTGAAGCACAGTTGTTACACTTCTCTTGTATAATTCGGAGTTGATAATGGTGTATGCCTTTGCTCTCCTATGGATCTGCCTTGAAAGTATCTCATCACTTGGCAAAGTTCAATCCTTCAAGAATTCAAATATTGGCTTGGCCCATGTTGGCACAGCACGAACTGGGAAAAGTACCTCGTCAATTTCCATTGCCTCCACCAACATAACTCCCGCCAGATCAAGCTGAACAGTCCTCGGGTTCTACGAGGCAATCCCCGGGTTTGCCGAGGTAGTCCCTGGGTTAGATGAGGTGTTCCCCCAGTCAACATCCATTGGGGTAGCTTCTGATCTAGAGTGCGCCAGGATATAGATTGACTCGGATTCTGGTGAAGGTGTGATAGATGATTTTCTCAAGTGCTCCAAAGCAACTCCTGGCGGGATTGGCTACCGATATGACCCTAGTTTAGACAGTATGTCGGCTACTTCATTCTCAAGCCGAGGTACATGGTGGAATTCACATCCCTCAAAGTACCCACATATCTTTTGGACATGAAATCTATAAAGGGCCATGTTTACATCTAGGGCATCCCACATACCAGATACTTGCTACACCACCAAATCCAAATCACCGAAGCACTATATCCGGCGTATCCCAACTTTCTTTGCCACTTTAAGTCCATGCACGAGCGCTTCATACTCGCCACATTGTTTGATGCTCTAAAATGGATCTGAAGAACATATTTCAGTTGATCTTTCTTGGGCGAGGTAAGCACTACCCTGGCCCCTAATCCTTCCTTTAGTTTTGACCCATTAAAGTGCATCCTCCAGAAGTTGGAGTCCAGCAAAGGTGGTTCATACTGCATCTCGACCCAGTCCACGAAAAAATCCGCTACTACTTGAGACTTTATCACATCTCTTCTATCAAATTGGGGTGCATATGGGGCTAACTCAATTGCCCACTTTGCAATCCGGCCACTTGTGTCTTTGTTACTCATTATCTTGGATATGGGCCCTTCACATATCACTTTTATGGGGTGTTCTTCAAAGTAGTGCTTGAGCTTCTTAGATGCCATGTACACACCATATGCCATCTTTTGATAGTGAGGATAGTTTTCCTTCGAAGTAGAAAATACCTCGCTTAGGTAATATATTGGCTCTGCATCGACTTACCTTCCTCATCACACTCTATCACTATCACGACACTTACGACTCAGTTGGTTGCTGCTATATAGAGCAACATTGGCTCCTTGGATAGTGGTAAGGCTAACACTAGTGCAGAGGCTAGCATCTTTTTCAGTTCATGAAATGCACTATCAGCTTGCGGTGTCCAAACAAATTTATCTGCCTTTTTCATTAACTGGTAGAGGGGTAATGCCTTCTCTCCTAGACGACATACAAACCGACTTAACGATGCTAGGCAACCAGTGAACTTTTGCACATTGTTAAGGCACTTTGGAAGTTCCATTCTTTCTATGGCTCGGATTTTAGTGGGGTTGGCCTTGATACCTTGATTGGACACGAGAAAACCGAATAACTTCCCAGCCGGCACACTGAAAGATACATTTCTCCGGGTTAAGCTTCATTCGGAACTTCCTTAGGGTCGCAAATGTTTGCCGAATATCATCAAGGAGCGTTTTGCTTTCCTTAGTTTTTATCACAATACATATACTTGGACATTTTTCCCAATATGATCATGTAAACATTTTTGCATACACCTCTTATATTTTGCTCCTGCATTACGTAAGCCACATAGCATGATGCGATAGCAATAAGCCCCATACGGGGTAATAAAAGCAGTTTTATTTGATCATCCGGGTTTAGGGGTATCTGGTGGAAACCAGAATACGCATCTACAAATGATAACAACTTACACCCAGCGGTTGAATCTATGACCTGATCTATCCTTGGTAGTTGGAATGGATCTTTTGGACACGCCTTATTCAGGTTCGTGTAATCAATACGCATACACCACACCACTGCTACATTCAGATCGTCCTTTTTATTTTCCACAAGCTCCGGATTAGAGAGCCAATCCAGATAGAGTACTTCCATGATAAACCCGGCTACAAGGAGCCGAGCTATCTCATCACCAATCACCTTTCTCTTGTCTTCGACGAAGCAGCAGAGAGGTTGCTTCACCAGCTTAGCTCCGGGTCTCACATGCAAAGAGTGCTCGGCCAACTCCCTTGGTACACCTTGCAGATCCTGTGTGGACCAACCAAAAATATCTCGATTCTCACGAAGGAAGTGGACGAGCTTGTTTTCCTATTTGTCGCTTAACCCGGCACCAATGGTTACGGTGTGCTCTGGGAACTAATCATCAACACGCACTTTCTTTGTATTCTTGGTTGCTTGAAACGAGACACTTCCATGCGGGTTACTCAGCATCGGCATATGCATGTGTGTGGACTGAGCCAATGTTGCCACCTCTTGGATTTTCCTTTTCTCTTGTGCAATCACAAGTGACTCGGCCAAGTTACACCCGGCAGAGGCACACTCAATGGAACGTCTGAAGTCCCAAGCTATGGTGATCACTCCATTTGGCCTAGGCAATTTCATCTTCAAGTAACTGATCTGAGTACTTGCCATAAAATTGTTGAGAGCAGGTCTGCCGAGTAATGCGTGATACGCACTTTCCAAGTTCACAACTTCAAACTCCAAATTTTCAGTCCGGTAGTTGTCCCTTGTGCTGAATAACACATCAACCTAGACCTTGCCAATGGGCTCACAGGAAATACCCGGCACAATGCCATGGAAGGTTGTCCTTGTTGCTTGGAGCATGTTCTCCGATATTCCCAACTTGTGCATAGTATCCTTGTACATGATGTTGATGCTACTGCCATTGTCTATCAGCACCTTGGAGAATCTCACGTTGATATTCAGCCCAATGAATGTTTGGTCCAGCACCAGTGCATATGATCCAGGACTCGGCATGAGCCTGGGGTGATCCTTTATGCTCCAAGTGATTTCATGTTCTGCCCAAGGCATATACCTCGTCACTGCCGGCATAACCGCATTCACCTCCATATGTCGGTGCTGCAAGCTCTTTCTATCAATTTCCTCAGTGGTGAACACACAGTAGCTCTGGTGATGTTCCGTATATTCATTTCTTCCGTCATTTCCGGGATACCTTTGGTCCTGCTATTGCTGGTTTTCTACCTGATGCACAGCATCCCTTCTCTCATGGTTCTCATACCTCGGTGGAGGTGGAGGTAACATCAGTTGTTGTCCATTCCCCCAGTGAGTTGCTGCTACCGAGTTGCATCATGCCGAGGTGCTTCGTGCCGAGGTCCATCATGGCGAGGTGCATCGTGCCGAGGTGCTTGAGCATTCCCCGAGCCACTTTGATCTATTTTCCTCATCCATTCACATAGTCGGGTCGTATGATTCGTCGGGTTACTCAGATTCGGCGTGTGGAATTTGCACGGCTGATCCAACATAGACTCATACGTGTATCTCGACATATCCTTCTTTTCCTGCCACTATTTCTTCTGTTCTAGTGTCCAAGTTTTCTTGCCATCATACCTTTGTTGCCACTCTTGCCCTCCAGTTTTCTGATGTTGGTTTGCACCTGCATTCGGCTGATCTTGATCTACTGCCGCAACTTGATGCGAACTGTACCAGTAATCTGGCCGCTCATCTCTCCTTTTACCTCAGAAATCATTCCTCCGGGAAGACCCGGTTCCATCTCTATTGTAGTACTCTTCATTCGACTCACTCGACATCAGCCGAGGTTGGGTTGGATCACCCAAGGCATACGAATCAGCGATCCAGATTGTCTTTGCCAAAGTAGTTCGTATGTCTCTCTGCAACCTCTGCCACAACATACTCCCATATCTACATCCTTGGGCGAACCACGAATAGCTTGTAATTCAATCACCCCTTCACATGAATTGCGCACATTGCACCAGCAAGTCAGGAACTCCCGGCCTATCTCATTTGGTATTTGCTTGCACAGTGCTAGAGTCTATGGCCTATTCGGCCTCTTGTACGTTCTTGAGAAGTTGCTGATGAACAACTCCTCAAAGTCTAACCAACAGTTAATGCTCCCTGGCAGCAAAATTTTCAACCAGACACTTGCTGGTCCTTCCAACATCTGGGGTACATATCTCATAGCCCATCTCAAATTGCCCGTGGCAATGTTCACTGTTGTTGCATAGTCAATGAGCCAATCATCCGGCTTCGTGCTGCCATCATATGTCTTTGTTCCTCCGGCTAACTGGAATTTTGCCACAGGTGGTTCTCTCATGATCCGAGGCCCAAAGCATGCTGGACCCGAAGGACCTTGCACCTCAATCATCTCCGACCTATAGATTTGGTCCAACTTCAGCCTTACATCATCTGGATGCAAGTTCATGTTTCCCACTCTTGACCCAATCACATGGTGCTCTGGTCGAGGAAACCCAGCATCTGCCATCGCTGAATAACCATCATTGTATTTATCTTAACCCGGACAAGCATATTGATGTTGCATTGCCAGGCTAGCACTTCTTTCCTGCCGAGGTGCGTATTGCTGCTGTTGTTGCCGAGGTTCATTTTTCCCTGCTCCCGCCTTACGATGTCTGGCATTGCCGTTAGCAACGTTTCCTTGACCGTCATTGCCTTGGTTGCGGTTACCTCGGCTGACATTGTGACGATCCTCATCAACTTGCACTGCCTTTCCTTTCCCTGCCCTTGTTGGATCATACGAGACCATCTGTTTGTCCTTTCTCCCCGAGGTTACCACTTCTTCTCTTCTAGGGCCATCATGAGGGTATGATGCTGCCCCAGTGGATTTCGCCGGGCCAAATGAACTATATGTGAGCCTCCTAGTATCGCTGGGTTTGCTTTGAGTATCTCCTCATTCTGCTTATTCACCACTCTCACTAAGTGGTTTACTCTTTCCTGCTGCCTCTCCCCGGCTTCTCCAGTTAGACCCTCTAAATCAGACGTTGCTGCCTCTGCAGCCCTACGGTTCTTCCCTGGGGTAATATACCTCTCCCGCCCTACTGTCACTAGTGTAGTTGTTTGCCCCGGCTTAGGAACATACTCCTTGTTTATCTCAGTGATCAAGTTTCTACCTCTAATTTTTACTCCATCCAAACAGTTTGCCTTTGCATACTCATGCAAAGTGATGTTTAGTGACTGCTGCAACTCAGCTACTTTCTTTGCCCCTGCTAACATTTTCTATTGGGTCTCCTCTAGCTCGGCCTGTGCCTGAGCCAGATCTACCAAGGTGCTATGGGAGTAACTAAGCTATCTATCGCTTACTGCAGCACATTCTCTGTCCTCTCTAGTTGAGGGAATCATGACCTAGCTGCTTTTGGGGTTGCATCTGGATCTGGTGCCAGGTCCTTGCTTACTCCTGCATCTAGCGTTATCATCATGACCTCAACACAGCTAGTGGGGCGAGTGATACGCGAGCTGCGAGCCGCGCTGAGAGGTGGTTTGCCTCCCTCAATGACGTGCAGCGGGTGAGCACAGGAATCATCCACACTGATGTAGATCTTGTGCACACCGAGGCTGATGAAGAGGCCGTTGCGTGGAGGAGGTCTGTTGGCGAAGCTGCCAGCGTTGTCGCTGACATAGTCCAATGCTCCAAAGCGTTGAACCAGCCTGGAGACGATGCGTTCCCCAGTGGCTATGATGTTGCCCGTCTAGATCTTTACTCCCGCTAGCGCCACTAGCCCCACGGTGGGTGCCAACTGTCATGGTGGTTGATGTCTGCAAATGCATAGATCGTTTGTAGCTAGTTTTGAAGTATAGATATCGATCCCATAGGCAGCCCAAAGGTAAGTGTTTATGGGTGAAGTCTCTGTCACACCCGAAGTTGTCACAGGTCTTCGAGTGAATTGACTGTAAGTGTTGAAATAAGAATGGTGTTTTGATTAAATGAGATGTATTTAAATAGCACTAGAATGTAAATTTCAGAAATATAAAGCACAAAAGTAAAGAACGACTTGGTTGTTTGTTGTTTTTTGCAAATGGCAAAAGAAGGCGCGGGGAGATTCAGTTCATGGTGATAGTTATTGTGCCAGGTGGACGAATGATAAATGTAACAATTATAATCTTATAAATATATGTGTAGGCGAGCAACCCATAATTAGCCGGAACTCCTCTTGGTAGATTTCATCCCAACTTCAATAATCCTACTAGCCTATTACCAAAACCATGGTCAGACACTAGACGATTAAGACCCTTTAGGTCGCTTAGCGATTAAGATCCTTAGATTGGACTAATGCAATAAGCACAGTGGTTCCTCGTTATCCTCGAGTCTACTAGTTTTCTATTGATATCCCCGTGTCACCCGGGGGTCACCGGTCCGCTAGTGAACAAGATCATATCTATGTAGAACAAAGCATCATGTTTTATGGGCCCTTAATTGGACAACAAGCATTAGGCATCCCACAGATAGTCACGCACACATAATATAATAATGAGAATCAATCACAAACTAATGGAAAATATATGAAGGCACATCACATCTCACCAATCCCCTACATCTCCCACGCCCAAGGGAATTACTCACACATGAGAGAGAACAGATCATCGATATAATCAAATAAAGGGAATTCGTCTTTATACTACCATGGAGATCCACAATAAGAATAGAAAAATATCCAACACAATTCAAGATGGGAAGAAACAATCTCAAACCCTAGTCTTGCAAGGTGAAGATCCCTCTCTCTCAAGTACAAGTAGTGGCTATGGGGTTGTATTGGCTAGGAGGTCGAAGATCGTGGAGCGAGATGAAGAACGTCTCCCCCTTCTTCTCTAGATCTCTTATTTCCCCCTTCTGGATGGTATGGTGGCTGATGTGTTGTGTTTTCGTCCTTGGTCCCTTCACAGAAGTTGTCCTTTTTGACAAGACAGAGGCGGCGGCAACTATTCAGCCAAAAAAATATTCCCGCCATATAGTTGCTCATTAAAGCTTTTGTAAGCTCCCCTCGAGTGCTTCCAAAGAGAGACTTGCTTGTTTTCTCCAGAATATTGTGTTTCTCTAGTTAAAATCTTTTGTTGACACCAATAAAAGCCATCAAAAATCTGTCAAATCTCACACCTATAAACTCCCCCAAGCTTAGATGTTCCTCGCCCTCGAGTGACAAGGAAATAAGGAAGAATAGCGGAGATTTGATACTAGAAATAAAGGAACTTACAAGTTTGAATTGGTGTCAAATTATTTTTTTCACAATCCCTACAATCTTAAATATGATCATACAAGTATTCACAAGATTGCACTAAGTCCACTACCTAAGCACGTATATCTTGTTAGCAGATAAATCATATGCCCAAGCAAGTGTCAAAAGTTTAGCTAGGAAAGTGAGACAAATTCTTTTGGTGTCTCCCTTCGTCGAGAGATGAAAACTTTCTGTTCTTGTTTGTTTAATTAATTAAGGGTACTCAAGTTGGCACAAAGACATTTAATTTAATAACAACTCATCTACTCCCATGTCAAAATTTCAAGACTCCCAAAGCACCTCTTTCTTTCTTTTGTCTTTCAAAAAGTTCAGCTCTTTCATAGAGAAATCATGCCACTATTTCTAACTTGTTAATTGGTGATGTGTTGTGCACTCGTGACCATGCCAATAAATAATGTTGAGCAATAATGGGTCTGAGGAGTACTACAACTTTACTTGGAACATGAAACCATGAGGAGACTAATTTTTTTACCCATCATAGCACTGCTGCTACAGACGTTTACATAACTCAATAGCCGAAATCAAGAGGTTTCCCACATTTAGATCGTTCGTTGGCCAGCGGAGTTAATAGTTCCCCAAGGAGCATGATAGAGTTGTAATGGCACGTGTAAAACGATATCTTACGGTAATTATTAGAAAAAGTAGTGGCATAATCTCTACTACTTCGAAGCATCCATTTTATCAAACAATTTCATTCAAAGGTACTATCGAGTCTATTTATATTAAGCTTAAATGGGATGGAGTTGTTCTAAAATCAAATTCTTTGAGCTAAACATGGACTCAAGTCATCTTTCAGATGCTTTTTCTTATTGTAAAAATGTAGGAAGTATTTTTAACCAAGTTCATTGCTCATTGTTTCAAAGCTAAAAAAGGAGACACTAGTAAAGGAATAGAATTTGTAGGATAACAAGCTAAGTGGGGAGTGACTCCAGTGCAAGCGAGTAAATAATTGTAGGATCAATTTAAGGTTGCAAAGATAGTGATGAAAGGAATGTGATACCTCCTCTTGCTTTCTTCGTTCTTGTATTTGATTCGAACCTCTTCTGTATTTCCATATTGCCAAGTCACCTGAGATTGATCAATCTCCGAGAGAAACAAAGAAACGAACTTGCAAATAAAGTTACAACTAATTTTTTTATTTTTGGTCTAGGAATGCAAAACTGAAAATAAACATGCAAATTTGAAGAAATAAAATAAATCAAAATAAGAAATAAAAATATGAATGCAAAGTTTGGAGGTTTTCAACCCCCCCCCCCCAAGCTTAGGCTATTGCTAGGCTTAGTTGTTGCCATCATTTGGCGGCTGGTGCGGATACTGCTGGTAGTAGTCAGGGAAGTGGGTCATGAAGTGACTGAAGTTGTGAGTCAAAGTACTCACATCTTCATTCACTTCCTGAAGAGTGTGGACGATCTCCCCAACGCGTTGCTTGAAAGTGCTTATGCAACTTATTATGAGATTTTACTTGTCGGTGTTTTAATTCTTGAAAAACTTTTCTAGTTTCATCTTCTTCAGTTAAAACTTGTAACAAATCTTCTTTGTTTTCCTTAACAAGTTCAGAAGGTATACCTTTTTCTTTCATTGTTTTGCATACTTCAGGCATAAGATCCGGAGTTATCCGAAGTATCCCTTTTTCTAGCTTAGTGCCAAAATCAGGATTATATAAAGAATCATTCTTAGCCCTAGTAGACATCAATTCCAAACATTCTTAATAGTAAAGTATTTATAGATCCTCCTGCTGAGAATTCAAGCAACTCTCTACATTGAGTATTAAGACCGTGGTAGAATAAATGGCAAATAGTTGGTTTCAGAATAGCCATGATTAGGAATACTATTGATCATTCCAAAGAACCTTTCTCAGGCTTGTGGGTAGTTTTCTCCCATGTTCTGACTAAAGTTGCCTATATTCTTTCTTAGTTCAGTTACCTTTTTAAAGGGATTAAACCTATTTATGAATTTAACAATGCAGTTTTCCCAACATTTAATATAATGGCGAGGGAGAGAATATAACCAGTCTAGAGCTTTACCTTTAAGAGGCCATTGGAATAATTTTAGACAAGAGAAATCTCTTGGAAAACCTTTTGGTCCAAGCGATGTTATCACATCGTTATACTCTCTAATATGTCTTCCTGGGTCTTCATCTTCCCTTCCACTGAAAGCTTTTTCCTGCAAAATTTTAATAATTCCACCATCAAATCGATATTCTCTAACTCCAGGATTAGGGAATTCTATTGGTTGTTTAAGGAATTCAGAACTTGGAGCACTATATTCTCTGAGAGTTTTCTCAGGTTTCATGGGAGTTGTCTTGTAAATAGACATGATTTCCATATTATCACTCAGGTTTTCAACTTCTACTTTATTTGATCTTAAAAGTTTTTCAATAATTTCTTCGCACCTTTGAGCAGGCACGCGCTCAATATAATCCAGTAGATAGGTCCTACCAGAGCGTGTAGACCCTTTGTCTCCTACGGAGAACATTTTTTAGTAGCAACACCTAAAATGTCAAAAGACAAACACTTAGCTCTTAGCTCCCCGGCAACAGCGCCAGAAAATAGCTTGATGTCTGCAAGTGCACAGATCGTTTGTAGCTAGTTTGGAAGTATGGATATCGATCCCACAGGGAGCCCAAAGGTAAGTCTTTATGGGTGAAGTCTCTGTCACACTCGAAGTTGTCACAGGTCTTTGAGTTAATAGACTGCAAGTGTTTAAATAAGAATGGAGTTTTGATTAAATGAGATGTATTTAAATAGAACTAAAATGTAAACTTCAGAAATATAAAGCATAAAAGTAAAGAACAACTTGGTTGTTTGTTGTTTTCTGTAGATGGCAAAAGAAGGCGCAGGGAGATTTAGTTCATGGTGATACTGACTGTGTCAGGTGGACGAATGATAAATGTAACAATTATAATCTTATAAATATATGTGTAGGTGAGCAACCCATAATTATCCAAAACTCCTCTTGGTAGATTTCATCCCAACTTCAATAATCATACTAGCCTGTTACCAAAACCGTGGTCAGACACTAGACGATTAAGACCCTTCAGGTCTCTTAGCGATTAAGCTCCTTGGATCAGACTAATTGTCGTCGGATTGATGACAAGTACGCCATGAGGGGGTCCTCGAGGCGTGTGGAAGAGAGGGGTGTAAGACGTATGGTATTTCGGGACGGTGAGCACACAAATTTACCCAGGTTCGAATCCACCGGCTTTGGACAGATCCTACTCCTGCTAGCAATCCAGTAATACGGCAGAGCCGGAATATGGGTTACAAGGATTTCGCCTATGCGAGTTGAGATTGTAGACTATTGTGAGGGTGCCCTAAAGGCTTTCCCTAGGACGGCTTATATAGATATCTGGCCTAGGGTTTACAGGAGAGATCTATCCGGCTACGACCAAGAGTCGGTTACAGAGTACATCTTGAACTACAAGTAACACTATGGGCCTATGTCGGTAAGTCTTCTGGGCTTTCCCGTAGCCGGACTGGACTCCGTCTCTTCTCCCTGACTAGGCCACCCATGAAGCAAAGCTCTAACCCGAAGTGGGCCACCCTGGTCAGTGAGGAACTGTGAGGATACCCGGAAAGTATATCCCTAACAGCAGCCCCCGGAAGCCTCCAAGATCCAAAGTCAGATTCATCATCATCTAGCTTAATCTTCGGCTTGCAGAATCTTGAAGGGTTCCTGAAACTTCAAAACAAAAGATACGATCTAGGTCTCAAAAAATGAGTCGTACCTATAAATACGTTATTTGTGTTTCCAGCTCGAAATTCAAACTAAGCCAGAACTTGGTCTCTAACGTAACCTGACAACAGTCATGGTCAAGTCACATCACTGATAGACATTTCCTGTCAGCACGATAGTTGGTGGGTCCGCCTTTTGCGGAACCGAGGCGCCGTTTTAATGCATGCGTGTAGATCGAGGCGGCGTAATCATCGCGTGGGGGTTTCCCAGCCCTTTCCACGATCCATGGCATATTCAATGTAGCGTTTACACGAATCTTGATGTGTCTGGCGGATATAAGTGGTGAGGATTCTTTTCCCCATCTCCTTCACCAGTTCCTTGCGCCGTTTCCTTCTCCTATACTACTCCCACGAACTTAGCGCTCCACTGCTCCCTAGAAAACCTCCAGCGCCGCCCATCCAAGGTCACTGGCGCACCAAAAAAATGGCTTCTACATCATCCTCCGGCTCGGCAGTGACGGCGGCGGAGAAAGAGAGCTACCGCGGAGTTTGGATCTCGTGCGTCCTCGACGACCCCAAGCTCCGTGTCATTGAAGATGAAGGGCTCCTCCGCGCCGGCGACTAGCGGAGCGGCTTCGGCAAAACCATCCCCAACCCCCACGAAGACGAGCGAGTGCACTTCGGCACTCACCTTGACAGAGGTCTGAGTTTTCCTCCCACAGATTTCTTTTCCGAGGTGATAGGTCATTATAGAGTTCATCTCCACTATCTCCCCCCGAACTCCATCTTAGAGATGAGTGTGTATGCCTCTTTGTGTGAGGGGTATCTTGGCATTAGGCTGAGCCTTACTCTCTTCTGGTACTACTTTCATGTCCGGAGAAATCCCATAACTGTCGGTAATCCTTATATTACCGGTACCATTAGTTTTTCGATTAGGCGAGAACGCGTTTATCCTCAGATCATGGCTAGTGAGTCAGTCAAACAATGGCCGTCCACTTTTTTCTATCACAAGGATATCCCCCTCCCGGCAAAGATCATGTTTTGCCGGCTTTCGTCGATGGTGCCGCTACGCCCCAAGAGTCCTGGGACGAGCTTACTCCGGCTCTTAGCGACGATCTTCTCCTCACTAAGAGGCGGATCGAGTATCTGATGAAGCACAAGGCCTGAAAGGGTCCGACTTGGTTCAATGCTAGGTGGCACGCCGGATCTAACCCTTTCAACATCATGGAGATCGACTGATGCATTCCATCACATCGTCGAAGAAGGATTCCCTCCGCATCAGCCCCAAAAACTTAGAGCCAAAAGATTATGTAAGCCAAATCAGATGGCTGATAAGGGAGCGGGTTGAGAGGAAGATTCCAGAGCTGTCCCTACACATGCATACAGCGGAAGATCCCGTTGTGCCGGTAAGCTTCAGCAGCAACTCTTTTTATGTGCTCATCTTTATGTTATTTTTGCAATACTGAGATACTTCTCCTTTTCAGCTTGCTGACCTCCCCGAGTTCGAGTTCGCTCCTATCGAGGGATATCCTCATGAGTTTTCTCAGGACGAGGGTGAATTGGTCCCAATGTCGGACGTCATTCGTCGGAAACGCAAGGCTCCGACATTGGCCATTGGCACAAAAGAAGTGCCCGTTGTGAGGAGGTAAGTTTTCCTCACAAGGTTTTTGTATTTTGCTAGTAATTCCTTCTAAGATGTAATGTTCTTTGTTCTATTACCTTCTCAGAGCTAAACAGCTCATCAAGGGCAAGGGGAAGGGAGTTATCTTGAAACCCCTACATCAGTCGAAGCTCAAATTGGCTTCTCCTGCTGTGGCTCCTCCGACTCCTTCCCCTCAGCCATCTACAGCGCTAGAGATTACTCCATCTCCGATCGTTGTAGAAGATCCGGCTCAACCATCAGAGCCAGCGATCCTTGAATCGCAAACTGATGTCACCATGGGTGACTCAGGTGTTGATAAGGGTGAACCCTCTTCGGGTAATGATCCCTCGGCAGAGACCTTTGCCAAGAATCTCCTAGACAATCCGGGACTTGCCAAACTTGGCTTATCTCATAAGTCTGTGGAGGAGATTCAACGGCTAGCCCGGCAATGTCTGGAGAGTTGGACTCTCTCTGCTGAAGAAGAAGCGCAAGAAGAAAAGGATATCAAGCACTCTGATCTTCTTGAACAAGTTCGTCTTCGTGACGAGAAGCTGAGGTCCAGAAAGCTTCCAACTGCGCCAGTGATCTCCCTAACCTTCGCCGAGAAGGTTGCTACTGAAGTGCATACGAGTTTAGAAAAACTCATTCCTGAACAATATGTAAGTCAGAATTCCAACTCCCTTTTGTCCTTATTTCATATCATAGCCTCTAGCCCCCAAGCATGAAGCTGGAAAATCAAATCCGGTTTTATGCTTCCTTAGGATGCCAAAGAATGAACTAGTGTAGCCCCCAAGGCTCGTGCTGATATTAGTAAAAATATTAGCCCGAGTCTTTAGTAGACTTCTAACTCTAGGTATTCTGACTTACAGAAAGTATATTCCTATAACCAGGATTTGTTGAAGAATGTTTGTAACAAGCGGAAAGAAATTAGAGCTCTCCGGCTTGAAAATGCACAATTCAAAGTTTCCAGGGATGAGGCCGAAGGTAAACATTCCGAAACTCAAACCTTGTCTTGTATTTCATAGTCGAATTTTTTGTTGAACTGTTGTTCTTTTGACTTACAGCACTGGTAAAGCAGTCTTGTGCTATGATTGAAGAGGCCGAGAATCTTAAGACCCTGGTGGTGGAAAACAAAGAACTTCGCCAAGAGCTAGATAAGCTTAAGACAGATCACGAGAAGAGCATTGCTCAAATTCTCGAGTCCACCTCCATGGCCACCGAGGAGCGTGATCATAAGATTACGCTTCAAGATAAGAAAATCTCGGATCTCAGCAATGAGATATTCAGAGAAAAGGACATTTCCGAGGCACTCCTGGCTGAACTCCAGAGTCTTCGTGAAGAGAAGGCCAAAGTCGACGGTGTCATCTTTGGTATGTTTTCCTTTCTCTGACTTATCTGCATCTTCCGACTCTTTGGAGTCTGGTTTTACTTGACTTACCCTTTGCATTATATGCGCAGGTCCTCTGAACTTGATGTACTCAGCCTCCACCGAATCTCGCACCAACCGGCTTACCCAAGTCGGTGATTTGCTGCATGACTTCCGCCAATCCCTCGAAGATATTGGCGAAGTTCTCAAGGTTCCGGACATGCATAGCATGTCCGGCTTTGAGGTGCGAGATAAGGCCAAGGATATGCCGCAGCTTGTTCAGGACTGGAACATGTCCTACACGTGAACCACAGCACAAAACGCTCTCACCATGGTTATGAGCCACCATGGGAACATGGAAATCTGGCAAGTAACCAGAGGGTACTACAAAGTAGACGAAGATAGACAGGAGCAAGACATCAAGGCTATCATGGATTCCTGTGCCAGATATGGGTGCCACGTAGTTGATTTGACCAGCTACGACACTCCCTTCTTCACCCGCGTGGACACGCCGCCTCCGCCTTCCGAAGAAACAGCTAAAGTTTCCGACGATGATCAAACAATATCGGATTTGAACATCTCGGAATGTTATCAAAATGAGGCTGATGTATCCAGCGAGCCGGTAGCTCCTACCTCTCCCCCTACATCATAAAGTATCAGAAAGAACAATGTGTTATTCTGAAAACAATTTGGGTCTGTAAATAAGTAGTATGATACTTTTGCTAGTGCTAAGCTTTATTTTATCTATTCGGCACTTTTGGCTTTGGTATTTTATGCCTGAAATGTTTGCATAAGCACTTGTATTTTTTTGTCTATACTTATCATTTATCTGGCTTTTCGCCTCGTCCCTTTCGTGAGCCGGCCAACTTTCAGCACGGAAACTTTGCCGAGCAACGGAGCTCAACTGCTAAACCAGTTTAAACTCGGAAACAAAGCCGGCTTCGAGTACCAACAATTCACTACTCGGAAAATGCCCGCATCCAGCAATCAGACAAATAACCAAAGTATAGACTAGAAAATTTAGATTTATACCCGAAGGTAGCAATTTTAGAATCGGAAATCTAAACCAGAACAAACATGAGCATAAAGTACTTTCAAGTATTCTGGGATTTTCGACTGTGACATGATCATTCAGAAATAAGATGGTAAAAACTTCTCAGAAAGATTTTGAGGCAACCAAGACTTTATTTCTCACCGAACATGTACACATATATGATTACAAACAAAACATAAACTAAGAATAAAAAGGACGTAGCTGAGCAATATTCCATGGTCTGTCTAACTCATTCGGATTTGTACTGCCTCCAGCTCTCTTTCTCTTCTTAGTAGCAGGTCTTTCTTTGATTGGCCGCATATCAGTTAAGTAGTATGAACCATTATGCAATACTCGACTAACTAAAAATTTCCCTTCCCATATTGGGGAAAGTTTGTGCTTTCTTTGCTGCACAAGCCAGAGAACCAAATCGCCTTTATTGAAAGACCGGTTTCTGACTCTCTGGCTATGGTACTTGCGTAACTTCTGCTGATAGGTTGTTGATCTCATCTCAGCAACGACGCGAACTTCTTCGACTAAGTCGAGATCATTTTGTCGAGAAATTTCGGCATCCTCTTCAATATACGTGGCCACTCTAGGAGAAGTGTGAATCAAATCACTAGGAAGAACTGCTTCTGCGCCATAGACCAAGAAGAAAGGTGTGTATCCGGTTGACCTGTTTGGAGTTGTTCATAAACTCCATATTACAGAAGGTAACTCCATATTATAGACCTGTTTGAAGTTTCTTCCCAAGCCCCCGCAACACGTCGTAGTGGTGCTTCGAGTCTTGGTTTTAGGCCTTGTAGGATTAAACCATTTGCTCTTTCGACCTGTCCATTAGCTTGTGGATGTGCGACTGACACAATGTCAAGCCGGATATTTTGTTCGTTGCAGAATTCGGCAAGCTCTCCCATAGAAAAGTTACTCCCGTTGTCCGTGATAATGCTATGCGGATAACCGTATCGGATTATAACATCCTCAACAAATCTTCTGGTTGTTGCTCCATCACAACTAGTGACGGGTTTAGCCTCAATCCATTTGGTGAACTTATCCACCATCGCTAAGAGGTGAGTAAATCCACTTGGAGCCCGTTTAAACGGTCCTACCATATCAAGCCCCCAGACCGTGAAAGGCCATGTTATAGGTATTGTCCGCAGCTGATCAGCCGGAACGTGAGCTTGTTTGGCATACTTTTGGCAGCCCTTGCACGTCTTGACCAGCCATTCGGCATCTGCCTTGGTTGTAAGCCAGAAAAATCGTGTCGGAAAGCTTTTGCCACTAAAGATTTGGATGTAGCGTGGTGACCACACTCGCCTTCGTGGATTTCTCGTAAGATTTCCACTCCTTTCGGAGATACACAGCGCTGAAAGACCCCAGATGCACTCCGCTTATAGAGCTCACCACTAATTATAGTATAGGCTTTTGCTCGTCGGACGATCTGCCGGCTCAGAACTTCATCTTCGGGTAATTTTCTGTCTACCCAGAAATCAAGGTAGGGTTGAGTCCAGCTGGGAATCACAGCCAGAACTGCTACTAAAGGTGAGTCGTATTTGGTCAGATATTCCTCATCCACTCCCTTTATAGAGGGAACTTTGAGGTGCTCTAAAAAAGCGCCATCCGGAACCTTTTTCCGGGCAGAGCCTATTCGAGATAGTGCATCTGCTTCCTCATTTTCTATTCGAGGGATGTGTTGAACTTCAAACCCTTCAAACGATTTAGATAGTTCATCCACGACAACCCTATATGCTACCATGTGCTTGTTTGCCTTACAGATATCCGATACTTGTTGTGCGACAAGATCCGAATCTCCATAACACATTAAACGTCGGATGATGATGTCCTTAGCAATCTGGATTCCATGCAGTAACGCTTCATACTCGGCAATGTTGTTTGTCGCCGTGAAGTGTATCTGCAATACATAGAAAATTTTATCTCCTTGGGGTGACTTGAGCACCACGCCAGCCCCCGAGCGCTTTGGACCCGTCAAAATGCAAGGTCCAGTATTTCGACTCTGGCAGGGTCATATTCTCCGTTGTCTCTGTCCAATCAACGACAAAATCAGCGAGGATTTGGGATTTGATTGTTGTACGAGGTTTATACTCAATGTCGAAAGCTGAAATTTCTATGCCCCATTTGGCGACGCGTCCTGTGGCGTCACTATTGTTGATTATATCTCTCATGGGAGCTGTGCTCACCACGGTAATTGGATGCTCCTGAAAATAATGTCGTAGCTTACGAGATGCTAAGAACACACCGTAAGCTAGCTTTTGATAGTGCGGATACCACTGTTTTGATTCAAATAAGACCTCACTAAGATAGTAAGTCGGACGATGCACCAGGTGTTCCTTATTTTCCTCCGGTCTCTCCACCACCATGATGATACTGACGACTTTGTTTGTCGCAGCAAGATAGAGCAACATCGGTTCCTGTGGTTCTGGTGCTGCAAGGATGGGAGCAGATGAGAGTACTACTTTTAGGTCTTGTAGTGTAGCTTCAGCTTCGTCGGTCCAAACGAATTTCTTGGTCTTTTTCAGGAGCTTGTATAGTGGTACGGCTCTTTCACCGAGCCGGCTTACAAACCAACTGACTACGGCAATGAAACCAGTTAGTCTTTGAACGTCCTTCAGGCGAGTCGGCCTAGAAATATTGAGTATAGCCTTGATTTTGTCCCGGTTTACCTCTATGCCTCTTTGAGACACGATAAAACCTAACAATTTTCTGGTTGGGATTCCAAAGAAGCATTTCTTCAGATTAAGCATTATGTTGTATTTTCGTAGATTGGTGAACGTTTCCTTCAAGTTGAAAATTAAGGTTTCCTTCTTTTTGGACATCACGGCAATATCATCCACATATGCATGTACATTGCGTCTGATTTGATCGTGGAAGCAACGCTGCATAGTGCGTTGGTACGTAGCTCTTGCGTTTTTGAGCCCAAAGGGCATCGTAACGAAACAGAAGGTTCCAAAAGGGGTTATGAATGAAGTTTTGACCTTGTCAGATTCCTTCATCCGGATTTGGTGATAACCGGAATATGCATCGAGAAAACATATGAGTTCCGAGCCTGCCATAGAATCGATAACTTGATCAATCCTAGGTAGAGTAAACAGATCTTTGGGACAAGCCTTGTTCAAGGCAGTATAATCAACACACATCCTTAAATCATTGGTGTCCTTTTTAGGGACCATTACAGGATTGGCCGACCACTCAGTGTAGATGACCTCTTCTATGAATCCGGCTAACTCGAGCCGTGCTAGTTCCTTAGCTATTGCCTTACACTTTTCATCGCCAAAACGTCATAGGGACTGTTTGACGGGTTTGGCGTTCGGGTGTACATTTAAAGAGTGCTTGGCAAGTTCCCTAGGTACTCCGGTCATGTCAGATGGCTGCCATGCGAAGATGTCTTGATTTGCTTGGAGGAACTTAACGAGTGCGCTTTCCTATGCGCTATCTAGGCCTACGCCTATCTGGGTCACCTTGGAGGGGGTCATCATCCTTCAACAGCGTCTTCTTCGTCTCTTCTGATGCCTTGAACTCCGGATTTGGCTTTGTCACCTCCTTCTTTGTCACGGGCATCTCGGACAGATCTATGGTCTTCTTGATCTCCTGTTACTCCTGGGCATGCAGCACGGCTTCAGCAAAGGCGGCATTTCCATCCTCGCACTCGCGCTTTCTCCGGGTCTCCCCTGATGGTGATCACGCCGTTGGGACCTGGAATTTTCATCATATTGTAAATGTAACACGGACGAGCCATAAAAGCCCAGTAAGCCGGACATCCGAATATAGCATGGTACGCGCTCTTGAAAAGAACCACTTCGAAGGAAAGTGCTTCCGTCCAGTAGTTCTTTGGAGTTCCAAAGGTAACATCCAAAGTGATTTCTCCCAGGGAATTTGCTTGTCTTCCTGGGACAACTCCGTGAAAGATCATAGAGCTGTAATTCAGCTGGGTCTCCGAGATTTTCATCCGGCATAGCGTTTTGACATACAGAATGTTAATGATGCTGCCGCCGTCCATGAGAGTCTTGGAGACACCATAGCCGTCAATAAGTGGATTGACGACTAAGGCGTATTTTCCTTGCCTGTGCAACTTAGGCAGATGATCAGCACGGTTAAAGGTGATTGCCACTTCCGACCAGTCCAAGAATTGAGGGACAGCCGGAATTGTTGCATTGAGCTCATGTAGAACTGCTTTCTTGACCTTAGCTGGTTGAGATCCGAGGAAGGTGACGTAAGTGTCTTTCTTTGTCGATAAATTCTTTTTCCCTTCCGGCTTGGGATTTGAAGCATCGGCTTCCTCCATGTCGGAATCATCCTTGGTCTCTTTATCTTTTTCGGGATTCTTCTTTCCCTTCTTCCGCTTAGCCATGTAGCCAGCGGTATCGTCTTTCTTGATGTCGTCATTGAAACGACACTCGGCGTTTGTGTGGGACGAGCCCCCATTGGCATCTAAGTGATGCACACATGGGTTATTGGCAATGTCGGCCCAGGAATGGGTTTTGCCGGGTTGTTGGTCTCCTCTACCCTGACTCTTGATGTCCCACGACCGCGCCCACGGCCACCTCTGCGCCCTCCTCGTCCCCCAGACCCGAAAGTGGCAGTGACTACTGCCGTTTCCGCGTTGGGATTTTCTTCCGAGGTGTTCTTGCGCTTCTGAGCTTGCTGATTTGGTTGTTTTGCCGACTGTGGCACACCTAGGGCGTTAAGAAATCCCTCTGCATCGTCGTCAGCATCTGCATACGTGCTCGCTGTTTCTATCACCTCTCCCAAATCAGTGACCTTGTCGCACTTCAAGCGATGACGTAGTAAACCAATTGGGAGTCCTGCAATGAAAGCTTCAATCGTAGTTTGGTCATTTACTCCTTCACAGGAGTTTTTGGTGTCGATCCATCGTTCGAGATAATCTCGGCAAGTTTCTCCGGCTTTCTGGGTGCAACGCTGTAGGTCTCCTACCGTACAGGGCCTCCGATATGTGCCTTCGAAATTCTGGAAGAACGCACTTTGCATGTCATAACAGTTGTGGATGGTGTTCTCCAGAAGTTCATTGAGCCATGATCGTGCCGTCTTCCGCAACATGAGTGGGAGATATCGAGTTGCAACCAGGCTGTTTCCGCCTTTGGCGATACAGCAAGACTGGAAAAAATCCTGGAGCCAAGTATCTGGCCGAGCTATACCATCGTAGGCTTGAATGTGTCTTGAGATAGCAAATCCTTCCGGGAATTTTGTGGCTCTTATGCGTGGTTCGAAGCACTTTGGGCCCACGTATATGTCATCATTTTCGTAGCGCCGTGCCTCTATGTTGGAGTTAATCATGTGCCTTGCGTCACTTAGGGATAAAGATCGTCCCGAATGACGGTTGTGGCTGCGGTGCCTTGGAGCCGGACTTCGGCTTCTGCCACCACCTCCTCCACCACGACGCCCTCCTTGGCCTCCTTGGGAGTCGTTGTGATGGCTACTTGGTGGAGAGGGTGGAGCAGCTGGATTGTTTCCGGATGATCGTCGGCCTCCGTCCGGAGCGTCGTTATTCCGGTTCCGGGGAGGATCTTTATTACGACGAGCCCCCTACCGGCTTGACTCAGCACGGTGTCCGCCGTTCCTTCGTCCGTCAGCCGGACGGCTTGTATGTCTAGGAGGTGGCATTCTTTGACGGTCCTCCTCTCGACGTTTCTCTTTGTCTTCTTCCCTGCGATCGTTTGACTCTCGCCGGGGAGGATTCTTCGGATTCAGTGCAGCAATTGCCTCTTGCTCCGCAGCTGGGCTAACATTGCGCCAGTCACGTGCAACTTTGTGATGTTGTCCTGAAGATCCAGTTCTTGAGTAGTTGTCTTCCCGACGGTCGGAATGGTGATGATGTTCTGGATCACGTTGGGGTCTTACGTCATTCCAGGCCAGATCCGTGCGGCATTGGTCAGATTGGGAGACCAGTTTTCCGCTTCCGGACAGGGCGACATTCTATTGCTCCAGACCCTTGTTGAGTAGCTTAATGCCCAATCGAAACTGCTCTGGGCCTGGATTACTTGCTAGGATTTCTCGAGCCGCAACAGTGTTTTGCACTGGTGTTGGATACACCCAGTCTCCCTTGCTGTCATGTCGAGGCATCCCATGGTCTCCTCCAAAGAGGACTTTGTGAATCTCCAGGAATTGGTCGTCATGAGTGTGACGTTTTCGGGTCTTCTGATGCTGCCAAGAGATGTACTTCTCCGCAGTTGCCATGCGTTTCTTTTCTTCCTCAATGTTTTTGGCCTCATCGAGGAGTACTTGGTGACGCGCTTCTAGGGCATGGGCCCTTTCATCCAGCTCTTCAGCAGTAAGTTATGCAACTGTGGGAATAGATGTGGTTAGTGCAGCATCGATGAGTTTACGCGCACCTTCGGTGATCACGTGTCCATCCACCGACTCTTCTTTGGGCTCTTCTGGGATAAGTGCTCCATCCGAGTCTTCCTCGTATTCCTCGGAAATCACTTCCTCCGCCGGAGGATCTTTTGTCAGGGTCTTATTCTTCTTCTTTGCCTTATTGGCAGCGCCGGTAGCAAAGACGGCTCTGGGTCCGTTTCCCGGAGTCAAGCTCTGATCGGTACTTTCGGACATCTGGAGTTCGTGATTATCTCCGATCTCCATATCATCCTGCGTTTTGGGAGAGTTTTCCCCGGATCCTTCATCCATGGCTTCTCCTTCTTCTGCAGCTTTGGAGTTGTACTCCTCTTCATACTCCGTGGAGAACTTTCGGAAATCCGCCGACATCATTGAATCATCCGAGGATGCGGGTAAGTCGGTGTTTGTTCCGATCGCCTCCAGCACTGAGTCGGTGTTTTCTCCAGCATCGGCAGAGCCGGATCCAGATCCAACGTATCCGACAAAGTGCGACGTGTGGGTCCTGAGATAGTTGCGGCTTTCCTCGTGGGCTTCCTCGAAGATCTTGATGGTTTCGAGAACCTCATCCACGCTTGCATCTTGCATCATCATGCACCTCAACATGTGCCTCAGGAACGGTTGATTTGTTCCGATTTTGGCAGAACAGGGACCAAGGTTGTTGCTGCGATCCTCCTGGATTTCGACTTTAGCGGGTGGATCGATCTAGGATTCGACCTCGCTAGGGAGATCCACTCCAGATTCGACTTGAACCGCAAGGTCTGCTTCAGGCTCGAACTTCTCCACTATCTCCGCAACGGGTGCGGGCTGGGTGGGATTAGGATTTTCTGAGATACGGAACTCTACCGCCTCCGCGGACAAAGGGGACCCAAACATTTCTTCTGCCTCTATCATCACCGCTGGGGTGGGTGGGGCAGGTTCAGCGAATCCGATGTACACATTGATCTCGCCGAAAGACATGATGGTGTAGGCAGTCACAGCCTCCCTAGCCGGAATCCAGGTCTCGTCGAGAGCGATGAGAGGGACGTCGCTTGCGTAGAGGATGCGATCGACAGTGATAGTCTTGCCGATTCCGATTCTTGCAGATTCCGCTCGGAACGCAGATCTGAAGCTCACTTGCCCCACGGTGGGCGCCAACTGTCGTCGGATTGATGACAAGTACACCATGAGGGGGTCCTCGAGACATGTGGAAGAGAGGGGTGTGAGACGTACGGTATTCCGGGACGATGAGCACACAAGTTTACCCAGGTTTGAATCCGCCGGCTTTGGACGGATCCTACTCCTGCTAGCAATCCAGTAATACGGTAGAGCCGGAATATGGGTTACAAGGGTTTCGCCTGTGCGAATTGAGATTGTAGACTATTGTGAGGGTGCCCTAAAGGCTTTCCCTAGGACGGCTTATATAGATATCTGGCCTACGGTTTACAGGAGAGATCTATCTGGCTACGACTAAGAGTCGGTTACAGAGTACATCTTGAACTACAAGTAACACTATGGGCCTATGTCGTAAGTCTTTTGGGCCTTCCCGTAGCCGGACTGGACTCCGTCTCTTCTCCCTGACTGGGCCGCCCGTGAAGCAAAGCTCTAACCCGAAGTGGGCCACCTTGGTCAGTGAGGAACTATGAGGATACCCGGAAAGTATATCCCCAACACTAATGCAATAAGCACACTGGTTCCTCGTTATCCTCGAGTCTACTAGTTTTCCATTGATATCCCCGTGTCACCCGGGGGTCGCCGGTCCGCTAGCGAACAAGATCTTATCTATGTAGAACAAAGCATCATGTTGTATGGGCCCTTAATTGGACAATAAGCATTAGGCATCCCACAGATAGTCAAGCACACATAATATAATAATGAGAATCAATCACAAACTAATGGAAAATATATGAAGGCACATCACATCTCACCAATCCCCTACATCTCCCATGCCCAAGGGAATTACTCACACATGAGAGAAGAACAGATCATCGATATAATCAAATAAAGGGAATTTGTCTTTATATTACCGTGGAGATCCACAATAAGAATAGAAAAATATCCAACACAATTCAAGATGGGAAGAAACAATCTCAAACCCTAGTCTTGCAAGGTGAAGATCCCTCTCTCTCTCAAGTACAAGTAGTGGCTACAGGGGTGTATTGGCTAGGAGGTCGAAGATCGTGGAGCGATATGAAGAACGTCTCCCCCTTCTTCTCCGAATCTCTTCTTTCTCCCTTCTGGATGGTATGGCGACTGCTGTGTTGTGTTTTCTTCCTTGGTCCCTTCACGGAAGTTGTCCCTTTTGACAAGACAGAAGCGGTGGCAACTGTATGGCGATAACTATACGGCCGGAAAAATATTCCGGCCATATAGTTGCTCGTTAAAGCTTCTGTAAGCTCCCCTTGAGTTCTTCCAAAGAGAGACTTGCTTGTTTTCTCTAGAATATTATGTTTCTCTAGTTAAAATCTTCTGTTGACATTAAGAACATGAAACACACATTAAAAATCAAGTTTTCTTTGCTACCAAAGTATTAGCGTTAGGTAAATCTAGAAAACAATCAAATTCGGGAGAAAACCTTCAATAAAAACCATCAAAAATGTGTCAAATCTCACAGCTATCAGTGGTGGCACGGAAAATGCCATGTATAGCTAAAGATGGGGCCAATGAACACTAGAGGTATCCAAAGAGGGATAGTGTGGTGATTCGCACATAGATCTTTGTATTCTCTCTTGTCAATGGTGGATTACAAGGGCTCCTTAAGCTGTTCTTAGGGAGGAAGATGATAAACTTCTCTACTACCCACACAACCCTCTAGGGTTTTCCCTTAGTAAAAAATGGGTGACCCCCTCTATGGAGATTCTGCCCCTCCTTATATAGAGGGGTTAGGTTACAAGTTAGGGCCTTCTCCGAATATGCCTCTCCCAAAATAGCAAAGCGGTGCTCCTCTTTTCTTTGTCTAGACAGATCTTGACTCATGGCGTAAGCCTCTCTGAGCCCCTCTACGGCGCGGCGTCATCCGACATAGCCAACGTCACTCGACATAGGAAACGTCACCTTTGTTGGTCAGTACTCGCTGGTCCATCCCCATCTTTCATGGGTACAAAAATATAAGCAATTCAGTAAGCTAGCATCATTAATATGAAAGTCCATGTATCAAACGTATAATCCTTCATAACGAATAGCTTTGATAGTTGATATAACTATTAAACAATGTACAAATTTTTTTACAATGCTAATCAACTATTGTAATTGACAATCGCAGCACCTATACCAAGAACTTTAGAAGATTAGCTATGACAATTTAAACCCTTGCAAGTTTGTAACTGACATTAATCACATAAAACCACTGCTGATGGAAGTACATGTCAATGGTAAATAATTTGCTAGCTGAACATACGGAAGTGATGAAACATGTTTATTTGCATTTAGGAACCTTGTCGGTGGAGGAACTTTGTCGGTGGAGACGATCTGGTACGTGAGGTCCATTCGGAGGTTCGCGTAGCTGGTGCGGGAGAAATTGTCGGGCCACTCACCCAACAGCATGGCTTCCCGTCTCTTGTCGATGCCCAGACACAGATAAACAAAAGATTGTCTTCAATAGAACCAGTGCTAACATAACTCTGAATACCAAAACTTCATGTTTAAATTCCTAGTCTAGGTTCTTGAGTAGTACTTGGCTATCCTTGAATAGGACACCGAACATTACCCTTAACTATGTCAATGTTTTTTTGAAACTGTAAACCGATTGACAAAATACCTGCTCCTATAACTGCATATGAAAAAGAACCTTGCCACCTTCGAATAGTTCTACATAGTATGCTTTAGCACATTCTGCAAAAAGATGAACAAAACATCAACTCATGCATATTATAACAAAAAAGGAAGATTGTGCTGCGACAGTATTGCACCTGGGCATTATCACTTAAGATCTGCTTCATGTAGTACAGTAATGCACCATGGATCCACTGAAATCCGTAGGAAAAAGAGGTAATTTAGAAGTTAGGAACACATTATGAGCCAAATAGAAGTTCTTATTTCAGCTCCACAAAATAAACATCAAGAAATCAACTCTTATATTAATTCAATAATTACATGGTAACTCCAAATTTCATGCGAGAACATGAAGAAAGATCCTACAACATTGGACGCATACAGATGTACAAAGCATCACTACTAAATTCACTCACTCACTCTATAAGGGATATGGCTAAGATTTGGAGTTAAATACCATAGCATGTAGGACGAGATACTTAGTGGCTAGTACAATAGTATGATCCTAATGAACATACTGATTAACTATAGGAACTGCTGCTGACAGGTGTTTGATGTACTATGTATTCTTCCATGACAATGGGTACTGCAGACATACGACACTAAACTACAAGCTTTAGACAATGATAAAGTAGTCGTAAATTATGTTCCTTAGCGGAGTAGATGATGAGCTCTATTAGAGGTTACATTCTAGGTAGCTCCTAACCAAGCATGCTCGCTTGCAGCCATGGAGGTCCCGAGAAAAACCCACCAATATTTAACAAGATAATATTCTCAGCAATCAGCATCTACCTTACATGTGTGGCAAACAGGCTGTGGACATTTCCCCTCCAGGTTCAGAACTGATGCATGACAAACAAAACTAAAACAAATCAAAATAAAGCTATGGAGCATCCTGCCATTCGCATTAATATCTTTTGTAATGAAAATATATTATTCTACCACTTAGTACAAGAGCAATTTACAGCCTCCTCAAAGTGTGTTTTTCTTAACCGTACTCCCCAATAATATCTTGGGTCTCACAGATCAAATAAGAGAAGGGACATCTATTTAAAATGGCAATGGTTAATGTGAAACGTAGTTAAATGATGACCTTGATTCAAATACATGACAACTTTGACTAAAATTATTTTTGCAAATTGAGACACAATCGAGTGAGAATCAGGTAGTACCATATTCTCATACTTCTTTGTTCGACAATTAGTTGACCATGGCCACACATATCCGCACGATTTCATTCCTATACTAAAAAAAATGGATTAATCCAACTTAGCAAATGACTTCACTTAGTGTAAGTCCTAGAGCTAGCAGTGCTAGAAGGTTACCAACTTGTCCTCTCCAAATATATGTTGAGGACATTCCATTGTTGGAGAAAAATTTAAATATGCATTATTTCCGTTACTATTCCCAGTTCCTAATTGTGGAAATGAATATTTAGAAGGATAGTTAAATGAATTTCGAAATTGTAAATAGACAATCTGCACTGAACTCACCAAAATATGCAAGCTACCATTATGTGATGCCCCTGTAGTGGTGTCCATCTGCAGTCTTCTGTTTCGGTTGTCAGTGTATCTTGAACAACATTCAAAGGTTTTCATACAAAATACATCAGCAAGTACTGAACTATGAGAGGTATTGCACCAAAGGGCCGCAGTAAACACGCGAGTCATAGGTTGGATGTTGTCGAGAAATTTAATCTGTAGCACCAATTCAGGGTTAGTAGCAAACTATGGATAGATTTTTCTAAGAAATAGAAAAACTATCATGGCAACACAAGTCACATGAGAAGAGCTACCCAAATGAGTACTCACCCATGAGCAGGAAGTGCGTCGTTGCATGTCCACCGACACACGACATACTTAGTCGAGGGGTACACCTTGTCAGCCGACGATGCTACCAGCCAATCGAAATCTCCAGGCGAGGTAGCCACTGCTTTTGCATACACCGATGCGATCTGGACATTGTACTTGGTGGAGCCAAGAGTGTTGAGACATCATCGCAGGATGAGGTCTCAATACCTTGGCAACTTCTCGATGGCAGCTACCAGCAGGGAAGGCTAGCAAGTAGAAACCCTCTATCTCTGATTTAGAGGCATGAAAGATTATCATCAAGGTCATCATCGTTCTTTAGGAGAGAATAACGATAATAGAATTCAGACAAAATTGAGCTCTACAACTTGAGCCGACGGTTCAGAGAGTCATTTGACAAGCAAGGTCCAGGTTGCCCTACCAGTTTAACTGATTTTTTTTTACATATTGTGACCATGTATCTCATATCCATGCAATATTACCAGCCCACCGGCCGTCTCCAAAGTTTGGCTCTTCTTTTCTCAAAATCGCTAGTAAACAGGATGGACAATGTCTAGCTCTCTAGATAAAAGAAGAAAGCTAGCTTATAGTAGCTGAAATCAACTAAACATGTTTTGCTTGATAGTTTCTCAATTACTCCCTCCGACCCAAATTAGTTGACTCAAATTTATCAAGATACGGATGTATCTAATACTAATTCATGTCTAGATACAATCAAATCTAGACAAATCTAAGTCAACTAATTTATGTCGGAGGGAGTAGTAGCTTGTTGCTGCATGTACTACCAACTCTTTGCTTGATATTTTCTCGATCAGAAGGCATATTTTTTTGATTCTCGCTAATTCGATTCTAATGTGCAGGCTCTGATATGCTAGTGTTGTGTGACTCCCTACTTCCGTACTTCCTAGTCCACAAGGCCAAATAGAACTACAGAAGAGGCACAACGGTAGTTCAGAAATCCTCAATCCCAGTCCCAGCCCAAAGCAGAGTTGTTCAGGTCGGGCGGCCGGCCGCGTGGCATGGCTGCAACATGTATCTCAAGGCCAACGCAGAAGCAGCGGCTAGTACAGCAAGAGCTTGTAAAGGCATACCTGGTAAGGCAGCAGGGTATCTTCTAATGGTTCCATCGCCTCCATCTTGCAAGCCACTCTGGGCCTCCATACCTAGATCTCGCCCAGATACAAGCCTCCATGCCCCCGGGACGTGCGGTGGAGGACAGGTACAGTCGAGGGGGGGTGCTGAGGGCCGATCTGCGCGGTGGAGGCTGGATACTCGTGGTGGAGACGGTGCCGGTCGGATCCGGCGACCGGTGTGAGGAGGCGCTGGATGCGGGGGAGAGGGGCATCGTGGAGGTGTAGCAGGAGGATAGGCGGCTAGATGTGGGAGGAGAGAGTGGAGGGTGGGGTGCGGGAGGGGAGGGGTTCGGGTGGGATTGCGCTCAGCGACGGAAGTTGGACGAAAGAATCGACGTATCGGTCGACGACGGAACGCTTCGTCTTTTTTAAGCAGTAGAGATAGAGATAGAGATTTTATAACATTCAAATTTTACTTCTTTTAATAAAGGAATACAGCAATGTTTCTTGTCTTCTAATTTTTGTCACAGTTTTTGTTTCTGTTTCTAGATTGACACTACAATATTCGAAATAACATTTTGACACAGTTTAGCTTATCAATATTGATAGTGGCAAATAATCAAATTTCCTTTGATGATGCAAAGTCACAATGTCTCAACACTTGATATAACCTACCTAAGCTGGCAAGCCTGGCATAAGGTGATATATTTCATAGTAGTATTACTGTTACACACACAGCTGTACATACATATGCCTACACAATACACATTCACAGATCTATGCACCGGGAATCTTCCTCCCCAGCGAACGACTCCATATGAGGTTCAGGTGGACCGCCGGCGTCTTCTTCCGACAACAACAAGAGACCCGCTCGAGGCAGCCTCGAGATGATGAGCCTCGCCACGTTTTCTGCCGCGACGGCACCCGTCTCCATGGCGCTCGCCGCGCTCTCGAAGCTATTCACATAGTACAGCTGCTTCCCGTCCAGTATTATCGGGGCGAAATCTTCCGGCGCATGGTAGTGAGGATAAGCAGGCCAGTTTATCCGAATGGTCTCTTCCCTTGTGCTGTACATTACCAGTGCGACACAGGGAGTCAGACACAACCACCAACCATTTGTAAAGGTCTCATTCGGTCATCAAAATAGCAATGACTCATGTAACTACAGTACTCTCTCCACATGCGTACCTAAAGATCTGATCCAGCAAACTGTCATCCAGCTTCGCGCGCGAGAATGCCTTGTAAGTCATGTCATGTTCGCTGTGCTTCTTCAGAACTGAGATAGACGAGAAAGGGATATCAGGGACCTCCATGGTTCCTATCAGCTCCGGAATATCAGACACTGAGTTCAGACCGAAGAATTTCTGCAGCAGAACATAATCCAAAAAACAAGGTAAGTGGTTTCTCATGATAACCAAGGAAGACTAGACAAGTTTAGTGCTTCCTCAACACCACATTAACAGGCTACTAGTTACTTGCTGCTTATTCAAATTAATACATACATACAGAAAGGAAGGAAGTGCAAATAACACTTACTGGGTTCAATAGGCCCCTGACAAAGGTTGCGTGGGTATGTTGCATCTTCCTCGGTGGAATGGAGATTGGAGGGGTAAATGAAATGTTCACCTCGTCGAGTGGTGTTGCAACAACCGTCACGGTACAGTTATATTCATGCCCCTTATTGGATTTAAGAACATAGTAATCCCCTGCATCGGAAATTGAATCGATGCCTTCTTGGAGATGCAAGGTAGCACTAGCAGCCTTAAGCAACCCAGCAGCTAGCTGCCAGTTGCCTCCTTTGATAGCCCACAAGCCAGACTCGGAGCCAGCTAAAGAAACAGCGCCCGCGAGGCCACTTATACTCACGCTCTGTCCATAGTTGATCCTTGTTATCACCTGTTAAGAACAGGAGAGGGCAAGATACCATGAATATATTAAGTGAATAATCTAAAAGTATATAAACAAGAGTAAAGGTTTCTTCAGAATTACTGAATCGAGATTTTCAGCTAATGGTGTAAGCTGCATCTTTCAGAACACATGAGCAAAATTATACGTTATTAATAATTTAATATACAATTTGTAATATGCTTTGCAAGTTAGGTCAGGATTTAAGTGTTCTGTTAATTCTTCATTTATAATAATATTAAAGATGGTAGAATTGCCCAGAAATATCTCCAGTAAACCCAAGAATAGTTCGGAAATATCACCAATATAGAAAACTGTGGGTTATCAAGTTAGCTGAAGGAAAAAAAAAGAAATGAAACATACAGTGACAAGCTCTGATATAGTTTGAGAATTCAGCCCAGCATGGATGAGCTCCTCCTGTAGGGTCCTCTGAGTGAGCCCATACAGGCCTGACCATTTGAGCATTTCCTCAACGTTGTCGAAGACAGGCCGGGACTCGAACCCATTGTAGTAAAGCAGAAATTTCTGCAACATTTCCTGCATAACAACGTGAGAGTGTTTAACACACTTGACAGCGGTTATTAAAACCTAGAGAATACTCAACGATCCATCTCAGTTTAGAAAAGAAGTAATGAAAAGGAAAGCTAAGTTCTAAGGTGAGTAAACTGAATGGGCGGTCCTAATTCTTTCGCCCCACCTTCACTTTGGTCCCTGTTCTTTAAAATTGCACGACTAGATCCTAAATCTTTGATAAGTAATTCACGCGAGGTCCTATTTTTGACCACTTTGACCAATCTATGTGGCGTTTTGACCGCGGCCACGTCAACAGTATATTTACGAAAAGGCCCCCTGGTTATTATTTTTCACGCCTGCTGTAGAGTATCAAGGCTCACCCGCATGAAGTCGCTCTGCCTCTCGGCGGTCATGGAATTCTTCCAGTAATCTTCGGCCAACTCAATTGATCTTCAGAACCAGTTCACGGAACTGTCTGGAAAGCGAGACTAGCTGGGCGCTAGGATCGGCCCCGCTGATTGATCCAGGAGGAATGCAATCTTCATCAGGGTCGTGGGGAAATTTCAAGTCGAGCGCCCTGCTGCACTTGCTCTCAGCCATGCCATGCTCGCCCAGGAGGAACAGAAGCTTCGCGCGGAAGGTGGCGATCACGGCCGAGTTGGGGAAGGCCGCACGGTCCACGGAGGCAAGCGGACGTCACAGACAAGCCCTCTTGTCGCTGGCCGCGTCGAGGCCACGGACGAAGTGCTTGGCGACGCCCTTGGCATGCGGCTGCACCGCGGGCGCCCCATCGCGCGTGAAGATGTCGAGCACACGATCGACTTCCGCAGGGACCGGCTTGTTCCTCAGAACGTCGATGGCTCTCTGCGCCCTGAACCTAGCCTCCAGAACCCTGTGGTCCGCGGTGGTGGTCTCAGGGCCGTGTAGGCCGTACGCTGTGTTGTACCTCGCCGGGTCGACGGGGGCGGAGATGCCCAGCGCATGGCGGTACTCGGTCTCCGCCTCCCGGTGGAGAGAGGGTTTGGCGAGGGCGTGCCCGAGCACGGTGGCGATGTCGACGCAGTTAGGGACGAGCTCCTTGGCGGCGGCGAGTGCGCGCTGGCGAAGCTGAAGTGCGCATCAGCCAGGTCCTCCTCTGCGCTACGGGCGTGGATGGCGGCAGCAAAGTGGAGGTGCCCCGCGAGGCGGAGCGCGAGTGCCGATCTCAGGTGGTCGACAGCTAGCGCATCGGCCCGCCACAGTGCCGATGTGTTTGCCCTCGTGGTACTGCAGCAGAACCTCCCTGGCCAGAGAGGGATGTGGAGAGAAACAAGGGCCATGTTTTAGAAGAAATACAACCGTGGGGGTTCTATCCGTAAATATGTAGGCTAACCGGTATATCTCCTGACCCTCACTGCTGACATGGCAACGGTCAACGCAGGTCAAACCAATTTAGGACCTGGCGTGAATCACTTATCAAAGATTTAGGACTCAGACATGCAATTTTAAAGAATTAGGACCAAAGTGAAGGTGAGGCGAAAGAATTAGGACCGCCCATTCAGTTTACTCTTCTAAGGTAAAGAGCACAATCATGTGCACTTAACTAAAAATATTAAGTGAAATTATCAAGCAGATGAAGATACAGAGAACTGCTTGCTGGGATCTCAAAGTACCACTGGAATCATGTTTAACTGAGCTGTACCATTTCATTCCTAGCATACCAATCCCCAGAACAGAAGACAAGATAATTTGTAGTTCTTGCAAGAATTGAAGGCCATTCTCCCTAACAGTAGTACTAGAGTCTAGAGCAGGAAGAAGCGAACCTGCACAAAGCTGTCCATCCTGAGCAGCGAGAAGCCATAGCGCCTGAATAAGAGGAGCGAGTTGGCGAGGCTGTGCAGCCTGCGGCGCAGCCAGGAGCTCCCGGGCGGCGGCGGGCGGAGGGTCCTGAACACGAAGCGGCCCCCGTCCCAGATCCCGAGCCAGTCGTCGTCTCCCTCGTCGTCGTCCCTGGCGGCGAGGCCGAGGAGGTCGGCGAAGCGGCGGACGTGGAGGTTGCGTGGGTGGATGACGGAGCCGCCGGCCTCGAAGTTGTCTCCCGCGACGGACACGGTGGCCAGGCGTCCGCCGACCCTGTCCCGGCGCTCGAAGACGCGGAGCCGGGCTGGGGTGGGGGCGGTGTTGTTGGTGAGGAAAAAGGCGGTGGAGGAACCTGAGATGCCGCCGCCGACGATGCAGATGTCCTCTGCGGTGGAGGCGCCGAGGGAGGGTAGCAGGAGCGGGAGGAGGAAGAGGAAGAGGGCCGGCATCGAGAAAGTCGGGTGGTGGTGAACTGGTGATTCGGCACGCCGGAGTCGGGGGGCGCCGGAGTCCTTCCCTCTGTTTCGTGGGGACTGGGGCTAGTGCGACTGCGAGGGATTTTCTTTAACATAACGGGCTGGCCCGGCACCTAGCTTAACGGGCCGTGTCTGGCCCGTATCCTGGTTGGAGCCATGACTAGGCTACTACCCAGAGCGCACGTGTCGCATGGCCGGACCCGTTAATATTTTTTAATTTTATTTATTTATTATATTTTTTCTTATTACACGGTAGGCTGGTTTAGCTAATGTGTCTGGATCTCAAGTCGAAATCCAGCAAACGGCATGGCACATCCTGTTTATAAAGGTGTCCTTGTAGATCGTGTCGTGTCAGGCATGGTAAGCAATTACCGAGTCATGTCATAGCGTGGGCCAGCCTATTAGATGTCTGAGAGAAACAAGAACGGTGGGTATTCCACATTCTACTGATAAATATGGAAAAAAATATTAAAGAGTTTTCAAAATATCATTATATTACTTATCAAAATTTTAATGTTTTTTTAATTATAGATAGATAAATAACACAGACAGGATAATTGTACCTAAAACTATTTTATCATGACAAAACAAATTGACAATATTATTGTTTAACGAGGGAACAACGAACGGGTACTTACGCCCACCCCTCTGATGTCTACAAGTGCACGTATCAATTCTAGCTAGTTTTGAAATAAGAGTATAGAACACTCAGAGAGCTATTTGGTTAAGATCTTTATGGTTGTCACTATTTATCAAAGGGTACTTGTAAGTTGCCTTTGATCTCAAGTAAAGGGTGTTGTGTTTGAATGTAAGAAAGTACTGAAATCAAAATAAATAAAGTAACAAGTGCGTTGGGATTGGTGTTGGAAGTCAATAAGAATTAAATATTCTCGATGATATAGGATACACCACTATCATATAAGAACTACTTATAATTAGGATAACATGTATCTTTTGTCATGATTTGAGTTCCATAATAAGATGTTCACCAACAAGTCTCGTGAGCAAGCCATTTCTACGAGTCATGTGATGAGGTCACCTCTAATTAACCACTGCGATGCCTGTGAGCAAGTCACTTCTACATACCACCATAATTAAGGGTTTCCCCATAGATATTGTTATAAGCTTAGTGAATCTCTCTTTTATCCCCTTTGACCTTGTAGGTCATAAGCTGATGACTTTAGTCACAAAGTAGCACCGGACATACTCCCATGCACGTCTAAAGGATAGTTTCATCTTTTTAGTCCTGAAGGCAAATGTTATGTGGTCGACTTCACATACTATCTGAAAAGAGAGATCTAACACAATATCATAGATCAAGTAAAGATCAAAGACCAAAATTATAGATCATCTTTATTTTACTTTATAATAATACTAGGGTTTCTCCATCCCCCAAGAACAAATGGAACTACTCACACATGGAAGCAATAAACAACATCATATTCATATGGATGGATTAAAAGTGCAAAGGTAAAATCAAGTACAAACTCACAATTGTATTTGGAATTACAAAAAGATCTAAATGAAGGATAGAGGGGATGATGGTGATGATGAAGATGTGGCGGTTGATGATGAGGGGGATGATGTGTTGTCCTCCGATAATCCGTGTAACAAAAAATATTATCCCTTCTCCAAGTTCCTCCTCCAGATCTCTTCCTCGTGTGGTGTTTCGCGTCTATGAATGCCAGATCTTAGATCTGTCTTCATGTGGTGAGAGTATTTGACGAGGTGTGCGTCCTAGCGGAAAGTATGGGCAAGCTCCGCCCATACCACAAGTCGTTAAGCTTGCAGTAGCTTCTCCTCACATCCTCTCTTCTCCCATACACGTGGAAAATCATTTAAATGACATTTATCACTTAAAAATATCATATTATTATATAACATGATAGTCCCAGTTTATATATTCACAAAAGACTTAATAATTCGGGGTCCTGTTGAAACAAGGGTAAAAGGTGCACGTGAGCGTCGTAAAATACCAAAATCATAACTTTACTTATGCAAAAACATAAGATAAATATGCTTCAAAATGAACTCATCAACTTCCCCAAGCTAGACTCTTGCTCGTCCCCGAGCAAGGTAGTGACTAGTGTACAAGGTTATCATGTTCATGAGGCACAAGTCATTATAATAAATGAGTCAATTGAAGCATAATTATAATATCAGATATATAACTTTATCGTGAGTCGTATCACACTCTCACACATCACATGACTTTAGAGGCTTACACACCTTTTGTATTAATGATTTATAAGAAGTTTAAATATTTAGCAGATTATAAAATCATCAGGTTTATCTAGATGAGCACTTGATCGAGTAGGGAATAGTCTATGATCATTGTTTGAGCACCTTTTTCAACTTGCACCTTATGGGGTCCCTCGGATTCATCGTCCGAGAAATCCCTGTTATGCACATATCCACGTTCACATGATCAGTGAGCCGTGGAACATAACCGACAAGTATCATTACAAAATCCAAATCTTAACGAAAACAAGACTTACATTGATGTCATTATGGCTACATAATCTTCATCAAACACAGAGCCCAATCATGCCTTAACCTACATGCAACTAACTGGGAAGACGACCTAGATCGCATAGATGTCACCACACCTTCAATCATCTAGATTCTGAAAGTCTGGACAAGTAAATATCCAGGCACAATGCTAGTGAGTACTTTGAATGTACTTCAAACCACCAAGATAAGGTAAACAAGAGTAATGTAGTTTGGCTGTGCGATATAGCTCTAACTTTTTTTCCATACAATCCCCATAACATAGGGATCAGGTTCCACTATCATCAGATAACGGAACAACACCACACACCAGACACATAAATCCACAGGTTTCAAGCTCCTGGAGCCACCATATATCTACAATAAAAGACATAAAAGCAAGCTGGGGGGTTGGAGAGAGAGATGCAAGAGACCACCGCATTATGCTAGTGTTTCACAGGAACAGCAGGAAAAGAGGGGACATCAGCCAAACTCCCCTCACAAAAGGAACTAAAGCACCACTGACCAAGTTTTTCAAACGATAACAAGAAAAGCCTCCTCTTTTTCTCCCTTCATACTTTTTTGCACCCATTTTAGTGACCTTCATTTTTCTCCCTCATCATCTTCTGGTGACCTTGCACGTTTACGGCTGGTGGAAGGTAGCCCCAGCAGAGGTACTAGCGCTATATCCATGGCTTCGGCATCTTCCAAAGCATTCCTTTGCAGGACATCGGCACCACTCCTAAGCACCTCCGTTTCGCCATCAGTGTGAAGGCCTGTCCAATATTTGATAAAAACACAAGCATGCATAATTAGATCAACAGGGGAGCTAATCAACTTCAGCTCAAAGCAAGCTCTGTTCCTGAGCTTCCAAATGGCCTAGCAAATAGAAGCTAAGGCTGTAATCTGTATGTTACGGCTAACAGCATGCTAACATGGGATCCACCAGAAATACTGAGAAAAGGACCCATGCCTATTCAAAGCACCCACCGATTTCGCCACCACCCCCACACGTATTTAGCTACCCCACAGGTGAAGAAAAGATGGTCAATAGACTCTTCCCGATCACAAAACCTGCATCTCGTATCACCATTCCATTTTCTTCTTTTCATGTTATCCTTTGTTGAGATAACATTATGACAAATAAGACACAACCATATCTTGATTTTCAGCGGGAACTTTGCCTTCCGCAGGTGCCTAAAACTTCTATCCACACCCCTGTTGGATAGATGATTATACATCGATTTCATAGTAAAAGTTCCATTTTTATTCCATAACCATATAGGTCTATCCACTTCAGATGACAAAGTAACCCCATTTACAATAATTTGTAGTCTGTTGTATTGTTTCTGCTTGGTACCACTCAGCCACCTCCTGAAAGAGCAGTGTGTAACACCCTCGAATCGGCCCAATGCAAGTTTTAGCCCTTTCCGCCAAACCCACATAGAAACGATTCAAGGACGCCCACCAGGCACTTTCATGCGGGTGAAAAACGAAGTAATACCATTACACAACAGTCCTCGATGGGACCCACAGAACAAATATATACAACAAGGACTCTATGAGTCAATAATACAGATATACTATACAATGACCCAAATCACCTTGAAAACGATAGAGCATCTGACTATGGACAAGATGCAAATGGGGCTAAGAGCCCTGAAGAATAACCAATGGCGTCCATAACCCTGCCCAGGCCAAGCCGAAAGGGTAACCCTTCTAACGACGTCGATCTCAAACCTGCTAAAACAAAAGGGGTGCCGACAACAGGCAAAGGAAAAAAGAGGAGCATCAGTACTGAGGCCAGTACACGGCGAGGCTAGAATTCGGCGGCTGTCGCCTACATAGGTATGGTGGACTGAAGCGGCAGCGCAGCAGCACTAAACAACCTATAGAGACTTAGTAAAACTGGCGGCTATTAGAGAGGGATAAGAAAGACCTATCCGGATCCAACCTGATAGTAACACCAAACATACCCATCCTGGCATTTCCCCCCTCGATACCAAATCGAGGAAGTCAAACCGAGGAACTCACACGGTTGGCAGTTTTATTCATTCAATTGTAGTTGAAGCTCTTACTAGTCCGATATATAGCATGAGTCATCCTGATAGCATAAGTAGTGGGAATATTTAGTTAACATTCTATTGTAGTTGGAACATTTACTAGTCAGATATAATTGTCCTGAGGAATCCCAAAACCCAGCAGTTGTTGGCACTTTTATCACATTCCATTAGAGTTGCAATACTTACTAGGCAGATATAACAAGACACAAGGAACCCCAGCTCCACCAGTTGTTGTCATTTTTAATATCCATTCCGTTGTATTTGAATATGATTACTAGTCACATATTAAGTCAAATTTATAGCACTACTTTAGTTATGCTTGTCTATGATCGAGATACTGTGCTCCAAGTCGTCCATAACCACGGACACGGCTTTCAGAAAATTTTACCCTGCAGGGGTGCACAAATAGCAACACACACTCGATCAACCTCGGAAAAACCAACTCAAAACCCAACGAGGCATTCACGACAAAGCGATCACAGGATTCATAAAATATTTCAGGGGGCCACCCTACTAAGCTACCCGCAACGAAGTTGGCCGGCTCTGGAACGGACCCAGGGTTTGTGACAACGGCTGTAAACGACTGGGAACCCGAAAGTGTGACTGGTCTTGTCGATACCACGAAAACGTGGCACGATCCAAAATAGTACAGGTGCTCCAAGCACAATCTTAAATAAAGCAGTAAAGCATGGCATAGGTACAGGATAGTAATAAAACCCCAAACTAGTTTGTGGCCCCAAGAAATAAGAAATGAATCAAGCTCTGGCTCAGGGGGTCTATAAGGCCTCCCGGATGTGGATAGTGCGAATAGTCAAGGAACAGGTATCAAGTACTCGGGGCCTACGGGACAAAAGTGGACATAAAAACCAAATAGCATATATTGCCTACCGGTGCCTCTTTCATTAGTTATCCTAGCAATTTAATAGTTGTATTTAAAGTCATGATCATCTCCACCCTAAACATCTGCCAGCATTTCAACAATTGTGGTACTCGACAACACAAGGTCGCACCTGAGCAAGCAACTACGACTCGCAAGGCCAACTATCTACCAAACAACAGGTAATAGGAGGTGTCCTAGGCAATATAGAGGCTGCACGGGGTATAACTGGTACGAAACACTAAAGCATCGTGTCACGGATAGCAATAGATCAACAGGAGGAAATAAAGACTATAAATGCCAAATAGGTAGAAAGGGGGAGAATGCTCGCCTGGGAAACACTGCCAACGGATCATATCCGGAGAACTTGTCGATACTCGCATCAACTCATCGGCCTAATCCACGAAGAAGCAAACACTAGAAGAAACACCGGATGCAATATTTAATACTACGGCAGAAGATCCGGCATGCTTATGATATGATGCATCGCATGGCATAGATGCGGTGCAATTAGGCAATATTAAGCGGAACCGGGGTCCCGACAATTAATTAATAGGTTCCAGTTGTTTAGATACCCCGCAATTTAAATGTTGTCTTAACAAGGTAAAACATGGTACCGGTTTGCTACACAAATTTAAATGGAGTCCAGAATGAGACTAGAATAGCCCGCATATAGACTCCATATTTAATTATGAGGTGAATCGGCATAATGCCCCCAAACCACAGACAGGTATGCATGCATGAACAATTTAATATGCGACAGTTGATAATGTCATATGATAAAAATAGGGGCTTAGGGTCACACATCTGGGTTCGGAAGATCTTGGTTCCGGGAGTTTGGGATCCGGTCTCAGGGTTTGACGGGAATGACGAGGTTCGGGTACAAGATGGAGAACTTGTCGTGTCGGGACGGGGAACTTGGGTTCCACGCGGTCGATCTTGCCGTCGATGGCAAACTCGAATGGATCGGGTACCGGTGGTCTTCGGATCCGTGTAGGAGATCTTGACGCCTGTGACGAAGAACTCGGGTTTGGAAGGAGGTCTTGGCGTTCCGATGGATCGGTCCTCCGGGTCGAAGAACTTGGCACGCCAGGGTTCGGTCTTTGGATCCCGGGAAGGGGGTCTTGCGGTTTTCCATGAAGGCGATCTTGACGCTCGGTGCCCGTGAAGTAGATCTTCTCGTTCTGAGAAGAAGGACTTGGCGTTCTGTGTCGGCGTCCGGGTTCTTGGACATCGCATCCGGGAAGGAGTACTTGTCGCATATGTGGTCTTCGGGTTCCGAGAAGATCTTGTCGTACCGGTGTCACCAAAATTCTCGAAGGAGGCCTTGATGGGAACCGTCACTCGATTCTCGGTTCCTTCTCCAAAAGCATCGACATGGTGCCGGTCTTGTTGGCAAGGAGATCTTGACGCGCCTTGTCAGAGTGCTTCGGGTGGCCGTAGTACTTGGGAACAAGGATGTCGGAAGATGTGCCAAAACTCAGACGGTTGCTCCCATGAAACCCCTAACAAACCCACGGGGACACATACGATAGGTGGACAGGGCGGAGCTGCGATGCTCGGCACGAGGCGGTGTGCGGCGAGGTTCTGCATGGGGCAGCGGGCTCGACGGTGGCGCGGTCAAGGGGCACGGTGGAGGGCGAGGCCCTACAGGCACGGGATAAAGAGTCCCACAGTGGAGCTCCGATGGTGGTTGACAGCGGCGCTCGGACGAGGCCTGGCGAGGCGTGCAGGGGCACGAGCCCGCTCGCAGGAAGGAGTCGCTGCGGGGATGGTGGAGGCGTGGACTCGGAGGCCGTCGTGGGCCGAGGCGGGGAGGCACGGGACGACGTCACGTCAGTGGCGGCCGGAGGTAGCTCGCAGGGGGTGGGGACGAGCGCCGACGGGCAGACGCGCTGACGACGGCCGGAGATGCAGGGGACGGAGAGGTCCAGCGAGGGAGGGGCGCGGGAGGACGTCGTCGGAGGGGAGGCGGGCAGGCGAGGCCGGGGTGGTCGGAGAGCGTTGTGCTTGAGACGGGTACGGGCGGAGCCGCACTGGCCGAGGAGGACGACGCCGGTGGCGGCGCTCGGACAGCAGCGGGCGGCAGCGGCCAGGGGTCGATGGAGATGAGCGTCGTGGGCACGGCTAGAGAGGAACGCGAGGAAGGCGGCGCGAGGCTGCTGTGGCGGGCGGAGGAGCCCTGGGGCGGCGGCCACTCGGTTCCTGGCAGGGCTCGCGGTCGGGGCGACACAGGCTATGAGGAAAAAACGAGGGGAGCGGGCAAGGCGACGAACAGGGGTTGGTGGGATCTGTGCAGTCGGTGGGGCTGGGGTGGAGCAGGGGCAACGCAGGCATGTCAGTAGGTAGCGTGGGTGTGTTGCGTGTTGGGGCAGCACGCGGTGTGTGTGTGCGTGCGTGGTGGGGCCAGGGGAGACTGGGGAGGGAGTTGGCTGGCGCGTGGGGTGGGGCAGGTGGCGTTGGGGTGTGGGCAGGAGGTGAGGTGGACATGCGGGGTGAGAGAGAGAGTGGCGGCGGGGTGGGGAGATGGTTTGGGGTTAGGGTAGCCGGTTAGGGTTAGCGTTTGCTTTTGGAGTAGTAGGTGGCTGCGGCTGGGCTTTTGGGCTTGGCCGGCGGCTGCCTCCCCCATTGAAAATATTATATTTTTATTTAACTTTTTAAATATTTTATAAATAGTTTTTAGACAAATAAAATATCTAGGAAGACCTGGTTTTATGATTTGAAAATAAAGGAGGGCTAATTAGAAAACAAAACAGGGTTTTTGCAAAGTACTTTTATGAACAAACATGCATGATGATGTCATGATGATGCACAAAGTAGAAACAACGAACGATTTTCTGGTAGTGGTTTTTGCAGGATGCCACACAGTGCCAATTTTTCCCAGCCATTGCAGCAACTGACAAATTCTGATATCGATAGATATCAAACAGATCAGGGAAAATGAGTTTCAAGGGGGCATCCATACACCAGGCATCCCCCAAAAGTCTATCCTCATCCCATTCCCAACAATCATCCTTCTTCCTGATAGGCATATGTCCTTTATTTTCAACAAACAGACCAACAGGCAGAGTCAGACTGTTTGTGTTTCATAGAGAAAATCCCCCCACTGCCTAGATATTTCCTACTCACAAACACTTGCCATGGTCCTTCATCAGCCTCCAATCTCCACCACCATTTACAGAACAAACTAATGTTGAAAATTCTAATGTTTTTTATACCCAAACCTCCTTTCTTCTTAGGCCTACAAATGTATTTCCATTTCACCAATTGATATTTTTTCCTATTGATACGTCGTAAACATATCTATAATTTTTGATGTTCCATGCTTGTTTAGTATCTACTTTCTTATGTTTAGTCCACACTTTGAGGTATTTTCATACATTTTCTGGAGCTAACATATTGACAAGATGCAACAGTGCCAGTTGCCTATTTTCTCCTGTTTTTGGTTTCAGAAAAGCTAGAAAAGTAATATTCTCGGAATTAGACCGGACAAAAGCCCAAGTTCCTATTTTACCGGAAGACTCACAGAGCCAGAAGTAGAGACGGAGGAGGGCCAGGGGCTGGCCACACCATAGGGTGGCGCGGGTCCCCCTGGCTACGCCACCAGGTGGTGTGGGCCCCTGGTCCACTCTCGAACATCGCCCCTTCACCTATATAAGCCCCCCGGGACGAAAACCCTAAACACCAGATCAGAATTCCACGAAAAGTTCCGTAGCGCCGCCGCCACCAAAGAGGAGATTCGAGGGACAAAAGTCTCTGTTCCGGCACCCTGCTGGGACGGGGAAGTTCCCCCGGAGCCATCTCCATCAACTCCACCGCCATCTCCAATCATGTTGATGACTCCCATGATGAGGAGGGAGTAGTTCTCTCTCGAGACTAAGGGCTCTACTGGTAGCTATGTGTTCATCTCTCTCTCTATGCGTGATCTTATGAGATCATGAGCTTTGTAATCTATACATCTATTCTGCTACTCAAGTGCTTTAATTAATCTCTGCTATCCCCACGTGTGTGAAGTTTACAGTGTGTATACCGTGTGGCACTTATAATCATCCACTCTTATTTTAGATTGCAATTACCACTTATAATCATCCATATTACTTGTATTTCACTATTTCTTCGCCAAACTAGTGCACCTATACACCTGACAAGTGTATTGGGTGTGTTGGGGCACAAGAGACTTCTTGTATCTGGATTGCAGGGTTGCTTGAGAGGGATACCTTTGACCACTTCCTCCCTGAGTTCGATAAACCTTGGGTGATCCACTTAAGGGAAACTTGCTGCTGTTCTACAAACCTCTGCACTTGGAGGCCCAACACTATCTACAAGAATAGAAGCGTGCGTAGACATCACCTATCTGTATTTCCATACCAGAAAAAGGCTTTGGTAGGCTTATCTATTTCATCCACATTTGTTTTGTGTAGAAGGAACATAGACATAGGGAAAACAGCTACACTTGACACACAAGCAGTAATCTTGAAATATCTCCCCCAACAGAAAGGGCACCACCCATACAACCATCCATCTTTTTACCCAGTTTCTCTCCAATGAACCTCAAATCAGCTACAGAACATTTTCTGCTACATACAGGCAAACTCAGATATTTGATTGGCCATTCTCCAGTTTGACAATTAAACCAATTTGCATACATCTCCAGTTTTGCATCATCTTCCATGATCATTAGCACTTCACTTTTTTCAAAATTAATTTTCAGGCCAGACATAGGTTCAAAAAGATACATAAGCAATTTCAAGTTCCTAGCCCCTTCCACATCATCCTTGATGAACAAGATAGTGTCATCAGCACATTGCAAAATAACAATTCCTTTGTCAAACAGGTTGTCAGCCAGACCAGTTATGAGCCCACTTGCCTGAGCATTCAACACCATTTTAGCTAAGCAATCTCCTGCCATGTTGAACAAGAAAGGAGAAAAAGGATCTCCATGTCTGACTCCTTTAAAACTTCCAAAGTAAGGACCCATTTCACTATTCACTTTCACATTAAGTGTCCCCAGTGTTACAGCACTCTTCAGCCACATAAGCCTATCTTCACTGAAAGCTTTCTTCTTACAACAATGAAACAGAAAGTTCCAGTCCACTTTGTCATATGCCTTCTCAAAATCTAATTTCAAAATCACCCCTTGTTGCTTCTGGAACTTTGATTCTTTCGGGATTTCATGCAAAAGTGTGACCCCATCTGAGATGAATCTTCCCTTGATGAAAGCAGTCTGACATGTATCTATCAACTTATGCATCACAACTTCAGTTCTGATAGTGAGAGTTTTTGTAAAGATCTTAAACAACACCTGAAGCAGACATATAGGTCTAAATTTTTGTATAACATCAACATCATCACTCTTTGGTATCAAAGTAATTGTGCCATAGTTGATACTACTCAAATCAATTTTGTGTGAATGAAAATCTTCAAAGGCTTCCATAACATCACTCCTGATTTAATGCCAACAAAGTTGATAGAACTCCACTGGCATTCCATCAGGACCAGCACCTTTATTATTTTCCATCTGATCCACCACCTTTCTAATTTCTTCCTCTGTGAAAGGCCTGCTCATTTCCTCTTTGTCATTATCATCCAATTTTTCCCAGTTTTCCCAATTGTCATCAGATAACCTGATGGCAAAGCTAGCAGCAGGACCAAACAAATTTTTGTAGTATTAAGTGGCATGTTTCAAGAGATCATAGGTCCCTTTGATTTCACTGTTGGAGATATGCCCTAGAGGCAATAATAAATATAGTTATTATTATATCTTTGTGTTTATGATAAATGTTTATATTCATGCTATAATAGTATTAACAAGGAAACATTAATACTTGTGTGAATTGTAAACTTAAATTGAAGTCCCTAGTATAGCCTCTATACTTCACTAGCTTGTTGGTTAATAGATGATTGTGGTTTCCCTATCATGAACATTGAGATGTTATTAACAACAAGATCATATCGTTAGGAGAATGATATGGTGGACATACTCCTATAGATAAGCGTAGCATAAAGATCAAGTCATTTCAATAGTTCAATTGCTATATGCTTTCTGATACATAGTAACCTAATTCCTTCGACCATGAGATCATGCATATCACCTTTGCCGGATGGATGCTTTGATGTCATCAAACACCACACCGTAACAGGGTGGCTATAAAGGTGGCATTGAGTGTTCGGAAAGTATTGGTTGAGACACATGGATCAAGAGTGGGATTTGTCCATCCATATGACGGATAGATATTCTCTGGGCCCTCTCGGTGAAATGTCATCCAATTAGCTTGCAAGCATGTGACTAGGTCACAAGGGATCACATATCACGGGAACGAGAAAAGAGTACTTATCAGTAACGAGGTTGAACTAGGTATGTAGAGATACCGACGATCATAACCTCGGATAAGTAACATATCGTGAGACAAAGGGAAATTGGTATCGTATGTAAGTGGTTCATTCGATCGCAATGTAATCGTAGAAATATGTGGGAGCCATATGAATTTCCAGATTCCTCTATTGGTTATTGTTCGGAGAAGTGTCTCGATCATGTCCGCATAATTCACGAACCGTAGGGAGACACACTTAAGGATTCGACGTTGTTTGAGTAGTTATGGTATTATGAGAAAGAGACCGAATGTTGTTCGGAGTCTCGGATGGGATCCGGGATATCACGAGGTGATCCGGAATGGTCCGGAGAATAAGATTCATATAAGGAAAGTACCGTTTCGGAGTTGGGGAATGGTTCCGGTGTTTTCATCGGGAACATTCTAGAAAGTCCCGGAATGTCCGGCACTCCGGAGGGGGAAAGGGTACATGAATGTGTCATTGCATGTTGGAATGATTGCATCATGTACTAAGTGTTCTCGCTGTCCGAAATAAAGGGTTAATTCAAATCCTAATTGGAAAAGTCAAACTGCCAGTTTTCGGTCAAACTGCCAGTTTTCGGAAAGAGGAGAAAGAGGAGGAGAGGTGGAGGCCGAGTTGGAGGAGGGTTCCTCCCCTTGGCCGGCGCACCTCCCAAGGCCGAGTTGGGGAGGAACTCCTCCCCTTGGCCGGCCAGCCCCTCCCACCTATATAAGGAGGGGCAGGGCTCCCTCCTAGAACACACAAGTTTCCTATCCTCTAAACTAAACCCTAGATCTAGACCCCGGTTTAGAGCTATTCAGTTTAGAGCCTTCTAATTGGTTTAGAGCCCTCTAATTGGTGTGTCTAATTACTAGACCACTAATAGCCTCTCTCATAAACTCCACCATACTCGCACCGGCTTAAGGCGAAGCCCTGCGGGATCTCCCCTCTACTTCCGGTACCACGCCGTCGTGCTGCCAGAATCGCGAGGAGAGTGCTACAACCTCCGCTGCCTGCTGGAACAAGGGAGAGGAAGGTCTTCGTCGAGTACCGAACGTGTGACCGACTGCGGGAGCGCTGCGGGAACGTGGCGCCGGAAGGATCGTCTACGCGATCTTGAGATCGGAAAGAGTACGACTACATCACCCACGAGAATCTGCTCTCGTTAACCGCTTTGGAATCTTCGAGGGTTAGCTATTCCATCGACTCGTTGCTACAATCTAGTAGATAGATCTTGGCTTGTTTGTTTGTATGCGATAGAAAATTTTTGTTTTCCATGCTACGAACCCCAACAGTGGTATCAGAGCCGTGTCTATATGTAGATCTGTTGCACGAGTAGAACACAATGGTCATTGTGGGCGTTGATGCTTTTATTGTAGATTGCTTTGCGTGTACTTTGCATCTTGCGGTATGTTGGGATGAAGCGGCCCGGGCTAACCTTACATGACATCGTTCATGAGACTTGCTCCACGCTTGACATGCAACTCGTATTGCATAAGTGGCTTTGCGGGTGCCTGTTTCTCCTAGCATAGTAAAGATCCAATTTACAACGGGTAATCAACAATGCTAGTATCAATGTTGTGGTTCTTGTTCGTAGGTTAGAACGACACTTATGGAAAGCCCCAAACCACGTAAAACATGCAAAGAAAGTAGAAGCGTCTAACTTTGTTTTGCAGGGGTGTGCAGTGATGTGATATGGCCATGATTGTGATTATATTTGATGTATGCAATGTTCCTTATTGTAAGTTGGCAACCGGCAGGAGCCATATGGTTGTCTTTAATTTCTGTTAAGACCTGCGTGTCTATTCAAAATAGTTGTAATAGTTGAAGCTGGTGGACGACAACCATGAAGAAGCGTCATTGACCTTGATGCTATACCGGTGATGATGGAGATCATGTTCGTGCTTGAAGATGGAGATCGGAAGCACAAAGAAGAAAGGCCATATCATATCACATATTATGAATTGCATGTGATGTTAATCCTTTATGCATCTTGTATTGCTTAGTAGACGACGGTAGCATTATAAGATGATCCCTCATGCACAAAATTTCAAGTTCTAAAGTGTTCACCCTTAGTATGCACCGTTGCCAAAGCTTGTTGCTTCGAAGCACCACGTGATGATCGGGTGTCTTTGATTCCGCGGGTGAATACAACGTAAGCAAGCCAGATTTGCTTATGCGGTAGCTAAGGTTTGATCTTGACGAGCCTAGCATGTACAGACATGGCCTCAGGAACACGGATCACCGAAAGGTAAAGCATGAGTCATATAGTAGATATGATGAACATGTCGATTGTTCGCCATTGAAACTATATCAACTCTCGTGATGATCGGAGTTGATGTAGTGGATTTGGTTCGTGTGATCACTAAAACAATGTGAGGGATGTTGTTTTGAGTGGGAGTTCACCTAGATTAATTTAATTATTAATTAGAACTCAATTTATCATAAACTAAATCAAAGTGAATTTGCATAGTTGTTGTAGTCATTGGCATCCGTTTACCACCTTGCGCTTAGTTATAATTGAGATGATAGAACTATAGAATTCTGGTTAGTTACTTTACGAACTGGTATCGTATTGTTTTGAAGTGTTAATCTAAAGTTTAAAAGTCCTATTGCAAACTTTCAGTAAGTTCCGGTTACTCCATGAAGTTTAATAATTGGTATTAAATCAAGAGTAACAATTCCAAGTGTTAGTATATAAAGTATCATGTTTGTCTCCATGATTCTTGATATTTAAAGGATTGTCTTAATATCAAGGTTATCTAGGATCTGAAAGAGTTGTTTCAGAAACCATGATGTGTGGAAGATATTGTGATATCTGAAACAAAGTTTTGGTTGCAACATGATAGAGTATAATATGGCAAAAGTCATGTTCTCATATTTGATGAGAATTTGCAAAAGGTTGGAGACACTAGTTATCCTAATCCTCCAAAAGGTTTTGGAGAGCAACATTATACTCGCGATTCACCGTTATAAGCTAAAAGTAGCTTGGTCATGGACGATTCCATGATAAAGGTGAATATTTGATGTAGGTAAAATGTTTACTACACCAATAGATTACTAAAGAAAGGAATTTGAAAGAACACCAAACATTTGATGATGGTGATCTACTTCAAAGTGCAAATCCAAAGACATTGGTATTTAATTATACACGCTTTGGACTATGTGTCATATGTATGACTCCACTATTAATGTTGATAGATTCTTTCAAACAGAAAAGGAAATACTGAAAGAGAATCTCAGAAATATATGGCAGAAAAGAAAAGACTAGAATTGTTCAGTTTAAGTATATAGATGATATACATGTTATGGCTATATTCTTTGCTCATTAAACAATGTGGTTCTTAAGTATTTTATACTGAATTTGTTGGTATGAATCGTCATACGAAACAACACAATTCATGAACTACAATGGCCTAAGTAACTAGCAAAAGAATATGTGATGATGTTCATCAAGAACAAATAAAGGGTTATTGTGTTGCTCGTTAAACATCAAAGCTTGCCTTCAAGATTTGTTTCATCAGGTATTATGAGAACAACAGGGTTGTTCAAATAATTGCCGTAATCCATAAAAGATGGATGATTTACAAATCTCGTTGGAGAAATCACATCCATAAAACTAGTGCTAAAAAAAAAATGTCGAAAGACAAATTGATTGAAAGATCACTTAGGAAGTGACATCGCAGTTTAAATTATATTGGAAAGAAAACATGAAGAAACTCCATGTGGATGGAATTTTGGAGTCTTTTGATTTTTGATCAAATGACGTTTGTGAAACTTTCCTAGAGAATAATTAAAACTTCGTTCATAGGCCAAAAGGGAACGAAAGACTAGCTTATTGGAACTTGTGCATATTGTTGTACGAACTCCATTATGTGTAGTCAAGAGCGATGGATTTCAACTTCATATGCTTTCTCCGAAAATTTGAGTGAATATATGAATATTTACTTAATAAGGATGAAGTATGAAATATTTGAAAAATTCAAAGATTTCAAGATGAAGTGCAAAATCATTGTAACAAGAATATAAATAGTTTATGATAAGATCATAAAGGAAGATATTTGAGTTACAAGTTTAGCATAATACCTAAGATTTAAGGAATCGTTCCGTGGATTTGCATTTCCCGAAACACCATAAGAGTATGGAGCGTTCGAGATATGTAATTAAAACCTTGTTTGACATGGTAAGATCAAAAGGTGTAATTCATAAAACTGCCATTATATTTTAAAAGATTAAAAGCTTTAGAGACTACCGTTTTCCACTGAAAAGAGCTCCATCATAATCCGCTGAAATGACACCATATAAAGTTATGGTTTGGGATAAAACCCAAGTGGTCCTTTCTTAAACATTGGTATGCTATGCATTAAAGATGTTTGCAACCAAAGTCGGATAAATCTGTCTTTGTATTACTGTTAAGTATTCCTCCATAAACACCGGAGACAAAAGTGTTTGTCGCTTAGAACGTCAAGTTTCTTTGAGAAGGAATTTTTCGTGAAAAGTTAAGTGGGAGGACAATAGAACTTTGATAGGGTTAAAAGAACCTTAGCTATATGATCAGAGTTGCGCAGCACCGAAAAGTGTTCCGGAGGCAGCAACTAATGCTCATGGCTCATGTACCTCAAAAGGATGTGGTCATTGAGATCTAAGTTCCTATTGAAACAAGTAGGTCGAGTAAACAATCAAATACTAAGATTTGAGGGTTGAATCATTATTTGAGAATAATGAACGGACTACATGCAAAGAAGCGATGATGGGCCCTGACTCCGTCAAATGGCTTGAAGCCATAAAATCCGTGATAATTCCATACACGAGAAATCAAGTTTTGAACTTGAAGGTCCCTCGAGAAAGGTGTAAGACCTTACAGTTGTGTTTGGATCTATAAAGAAGTAGACATGGATGTTTCACATCTATGAAATAGTCGACATGTTGGGAAAGAGTTCACAACAATGTTCAAAGATTGACTATGACAAGATTTGATCTTTCATAGCGATATTTAGTCTATACGGATTAATATAGCAACCACTACATATAATTTTGTTATGTGGTAGTTGAATAAACAAAACAAGTTCTTCTAATAGAATTGTTACCTAGGACGTGTGCATGACATGGTCCAAAGGGTTTTGTTAATTCAAAGGATGCTGAATGCATATGCAAACTTCAATGGTTGAAGTAAGCATAGCGGAGTTGGAATCTTCACTATGATGAAACTGTTAAAAGAGTTTAATTTCATCGGAGACAATGAAGATGCTTGCATTTGCAAAAAAAATTAAGTGGGAGCGCTAAAAACATATTTCTAATACATTATGTGGAGGACATATTGTTGATTAGAAATGATGTATCTTTTATTGACACATATTAAGAATTTCATCCTGATGAAAGACTTAGGCAAAACCCAAATATTTGGCATCAATAGATGCTAATATGGTTGTGCCAGAAGTACATAAACGAGATATTGAATGAGTTCAATATAGAAACTACAAGAAAAGGTTCTTGTCGCACAGAAAGGATTGAAAGAGTTCAATGTTGATGATATATTCAAGTGTATTGACATTTGGTAAGTGAAACAAAGATTCAAGTATAGATTGATACTTGATATATGAAATCGCAAAGAGTGTTTATATCAATCATACTGTGGTATGTACAAATCCAGATATGTCCTATGCTCTAAAAGTTATGAGCATATACCAGAATGATTCATAAGATGATCATTGGACGATAGTAAGGATATTCTTATGATCTTTTTGGAAAGACTAAGAGTATATTATTTGTAGAAGTGACAAATAGATGGTTAGTTCATTGTAAAAGTACTACATTGATACTAGTTTTGTCACAGAGTACAAATTAAGTTTATCTCAATCTAAATTAAGGGTGGCACAATATAATGGAAAGTGAGTTCCATAATGGATTTGGATGAGTTCCAAAGTTAAGACATTGTGACAGATACTGCAACAAAAGGCTAAGTGTATGACTGCTATGTTAGCAGCAAAAGAGGGCATTTGTGTCAAGTAGTTTGTTATCAAACTAGGTGTAGTTCACAGCGGGATAATACTATGAAGATATATTGTGCGACAATATTATCAACATGTTTTAACCCCAAAGAACTAAAGGTCACACCGAAAGACCAAATTATACAAAGCCATCTCATTAGAGAATGAGTGATGCGTAGAGACGCAAAGACATGCAATTACACACGGACCTGGAAGTGTCAGATCCGGAGATCAGTTGACCACTAGCAATCGTGTACATGCAACACCGGAAAGCCATAGGTGTTGAATACACAAAGGTTTGAAACTAGATTATTGACTCTAGTGCAAGTGGGAGACTGTTGGAGATATGCCCTAGAGGCAATAATAAATATAGTTATTATTATATCTTTGTGTTTATGATAAATGTTTATATTCATGCTATAATAGTATTAACAAGGAAACATTAATACTTGTGTGAATTGTAAACTTAAATTGAAGTCCCTAGTATAGCCTCTATACTTCACTAGCTTGTTGGTTAATAGATGATTGTGGTTTCCCTATCATGAACATTGAGATGTTATTAACAACAAGATCATATCGTTAGGAGAATGATATGGTGGACATACTCCTATAGATAAGCGTAGCATAAAGATCAAGTCATTTCAATAGTTCAATTGCTATATGCTTTCTGATACATAGTAACCTAATTCCTTCGACCATGAGATCATGCATATCACCTTTGCCGGATGGATGCTTTGATGTCATCAAACACCACACCGTAACAGGGTGGCTATAAAGGTGGCATTGAGTGTTCGGAAAGTATTGGTTGAGACACATGGATCAAGAGTGGGATTTGTCCATCCATATGACGGATAGATATTCTCTGGGCCCTCTCGGTGAAATGTCATCCAATTAGCTTGCAAGCATGTGACTAGGTCACAAGGGATCACATATCACGGGAACGAGAAAAGAGTACTTATCAGTAACGAGGTTGAACTAGGTATGTAGAGATACCGACGATCATAACCTCGGATAAGTAACATATCGTGAGACAAAGGGAAATTGGTATCGTATGTAAGTGGTTCATTCGATCGCAATGTAATCGTAGAAATATGTGGGAGCCATATGAATTTCCAGATTCCTCTATTGGTTATTGTTCGGAGAAGTGTCTCGATCATGTCCGCATAATTCACGAACCGTAGGGAGACACACTTAAGGATTCGACGTTGTTTGAGTAGTTATGGTATTATGAGAAAGAGACCGAATGTTGTTCGGAGTCTCGGATGGGATCCGGGATATCACGAGGTGATCCGGAATGGTCCGGAGAATAAGATTCATATAAGGAAAGTACCGTTTCGGAGTTGGGGAATGGTTCCGGTGTTTTCATCGGGAACATTCTAGAAAGTCCCGGAATGTCCGGCACTCCGGAGGGGGAAAGGGTACATGAATGTGTCATTGCATGTTGGAATGATTGCATCATGTACTAAGTGTTCTCGCTGTCCGAAATAAAGGGTTAATTCAAATCCTAATTGGAAAAGTCAAACTGCCAGTTTTCGGTCAAACTGCCAGTTTTCGGAAAGAGGAGAAAGAGGAGGAGAGGTGGAGGCCGAGTTGGAGGAGGGTTCCTCCCCTTGGCCGGCGCACCTCCCAAGGCCGAGTTGGGGAGGAACTCCTCCCCTTGGCCGGCCAGCCCCTCCCACCTATATAAGGAGGGGCAGGGCTCCCTCCTAGAACACACAAGTTTCCTATCCTCTAAACTAAACCCTAGATCTAGACCCCGGTTTAGAGCTATTCAGTTTAGAGCCTTCTAATTGGTTTAGAGCCCTCTAATTGGTGTGTCTAATTACTAGACCACTAATAGCCTCTCTCATAAACTCCACCATACTCGCACCGGCTTAAGGCGAAGCCCTGCGGGATCTCCCCTCTACTTCCGGTACCACGCCGTCGTGCTGCCAGAATCGCGAGGAGAGTGCTACAACCTCCGCTGCCTGCTGGAACAAGGGAGAGGAAGGTCTTCGTCGAGTACCGAACGTGTGACCGACTGCGGGAGCGCTGCGGGAACGTGGCGCCGGAAGGATCGTCTACGCGATCTTGAGATCGGAAAGAGTACGACTACATCACCCACGAGAATCTGCTCTCGTTAACCGCTTTGGAATCTTCGAGGGTTAGCTATTCCATCGACTCGTTGCTACAATCTAGTAGATAGATCTTGGCTTGTTTGTTTGTATGCGATAGAAAATTTTTGTTTTCCATGCTACGAACCCCAACATTCACCACCTTCACTTTGCATGGAATAGATCATCTTTTTTCCTTCTTACACCATTAGCCACCCTATGGAAATATTCTGTGTTACTGTCACCTTTTAAGAGACAAGAATCTCTAGATCTCTGTTGTCAATATTGCTCTTCTTTTTCATAGATTTCAAAAAGTTGTTGTTGGACCCGTGCTTTACGAATTTGTTGTTATTTATTGAGTAAAATCAATTCTTCAATATCTTCAAGCTCCTGCAACTCAGCACTTAACTGTTTCCTAAGTTTTTTCTCCTGGCTCCTAATATGAGCTCCCCGGCCTTTAAGGTCATTCCTAACATTTTTCATTTTCTTCTGCAACCTGTCCAAACTGTTTCTACATCTGACAGGCTTATTCTAGATTTTCTCCACCCTATGCAAAAATTCAGGGTTAGTCATCCACCCTTTCTCAAATCTGAAATCTTTTCCCCCAACCTGTCCTTCCATAGTATCTATGATCAGAGGACTATGGTCAGAAACCTCCCTAGTTAGTTTGTGTACAGTAGCCAAGGGAAAAAAGGTGCTCCCAATTTTTACAGACGAGAATCCTATCCAGCTTTTCCAAAGTAGGAATTCTCTGATTATTCGACCAAGTATACTGTACTCATGACATCTGCAACTCTCTCAAACCATAAGTGTTGATGATATTATTGAGCATATGACTCTATGTACTTAGGACATGGTTCTTGTTTTTCTCACAAACAAATCTCATGATGTTAAAATCCCCTCCCAACGGTAGGGGAAGAGATTGATCTCTACATATATCAGCTAATTCCACCAAAAAAGCTTCCTTATGTTCATCCTGAGCTACACCATAAACCACACCAATGGATCTGGAGTTTAATATCAAACACTTTCATCTTGACATGAAACCTCCCCACATATGAACCACAATTATCCAGTCTGGAGGAACACATCCCCCCTAGAATACCTCCAGATTTCCCAATAGATGGCAACCAACTCCAGGAAAATTGATTCATAGGATCAATTTTCCTGAAAAACTCAGCAGAATATTCTTTCTTCATAGTTTCCTGCAGCCCTATAAAGTCCAAATGCTCTTGCTGCATCAAATTTATCAGATAGGAACTCATCCCCTTCTTACCAACCCCTCTACAATTTAAATTACCACCTATCATAACATCTTTTCCCTCTCTCTTGTTCTAGCTATAACATCACTCATAGGGTGGTAGTTGTTAACTTTCACAACAGACGCTTTTAACTTACCCTGACCACCTCCAGCAGTACCAACTAGTTTCTTCTTTCTCTTCTATTTTATAGACATCACTAGAGTAAATTCCTCCTCAACTTCATTATCACTCTTCCATCCCAGGAACTCTACCTGTGCTTCCTGCTCTGCCCCTTTTTGCATATTTTCATTTTTTCCTAGCTAAATTATGTCTAGCAATTTCTAGATCTTTTAAGGAACTAATAAACTCAAGAGATAAAGATGAAGGTTCTACCCCCATTTCCAAAGCTCTGTTAACAATGTCCTCATCATCGAACACAACAAAAGAATTATAGAAAGTTAGATTAGTACCTGACAAGTCTCTTTAGGTACCTTGCATCATGGTTCTCTCATTCAGGTTAGATGCCCCTTCCTGATGAGCTAATCTATCACTTACTCGGATATGTGGAGCATTAGATACAGTGTCCCCCTAAGAAGCAACCTGTTCTTTTTTCCCCTGTTGTGAACCCTGGCTCTCTTGAGTTAAGATTTCTGGTTAAGATGATCCCACTTGAACAACCACTTGCTCCTGATCTTGATTGGGGATCTCCATCCCAACCAAAGATATATGCTCCACAAGAGGATTACTTTCTTCATCAGCATCACTTTCAGCAGAAGAACTATTTGTATTACCAGAATCCACTTCCTCATCATCACTGTCATTCTCAGCACCTCCCTGCTCCTCCTCAATTTGTTCCAGCAAATGACCATATTGTTTCCTGTGTTCATAGTATTTATCACTCTGTTTATTTTGAAGTAGATTCTGCACAAACTCCTGAAAAGTCTGTCCTCCACCAGCTGGATCATATGGATTGACCATAGCTCCTATTTATTGTGGAGCCAGAGCCTATGCCACCTCCAGATGCACATCCCCCATCACCTATTCCTGCATCTGCCCAGCAGTATCATTATGTTGCCTGATATCTCCTGCACTCACTGTGCCATCACTAGGTGTATTGCCAACAGCATTATCAGTTGCTTCACGAATAGTTATACCACCAGCAGATCCCCCACTTGGCCAAATTTGAGCCACTCGAGCACCAAAGGACATGTCATCAGTGTTTCCAGAGTTTTCACCCTCAACTCTAGGTCCTTTCCCTTTTTCTTAAGCAGCACATTGTGGAAGATCATTTATAGAGCAATTGGTCCTGCCATTTCCACCATGTGTTGTCTGCTCCACACCAACCCCATATTCTGACCTCCTAGCAGTAACCATAGTAAGCACATGTCTACTACTGTCATCCTGTCTGGTCTGACCTGCTTGATTATTTTCCCCTCCCACATCAACAGGAATGGGTATGGTTGGTACAACATCTAGGGCAAAAATCTCCCTTGTATACTTGAACTCATAAATCCCTCCCTTCATCTCTCCTCTTCTTGTGTTTAGTACCAGAGTCACATCCTGGCAAGCCACCTTCACTCTAACATATGCCAGATTTCTCAAGCTGTTCCTATCCATTGCCAAAGGCTTCCCTATCAAAGATGCAACATAGAAAACAGTGGATTTCTCCCTATACTTCATAGGGATGCCAACAATTCGAATCCATGCCTCCTCCATCCATTCAATAGGTTCCAGATCACCTGTCCACTCAGAAATCTGAATCACAACATCAGGGATTGTCTTTATAAAAACCTTGCCAAAATGAAAATCTTCAATGGATTTCATAGAGGGAAATCTCATAAGAAATTAAACATCACTAATGGGCCTAGCATTAAACCTCCATCCAGAACCAACAACACTGCCCATAGCTGAAATTCTTTTTCCAGGTCTTTTCCTGACACATCACCCCTGACAACCATGATATGAGCATAGTTATAGTTCTCCATTAACTGAAATGAGGATCTAGTCACTGGGATAGAATGAAATCCCTGATCAAAATCAGTGCTACCAAAGAAAAGAGGAACATATTCCCAGGGTTTTCTCTCTTGACAGACCAAAATATTGTGATTATGTCCACCATTCTCACATTCTTGTCTCCCTGTTCCTGCATCTGTTGTATGTTGGAAGCCCACAATTTTAGCATTTACATTCACATTCATGGGCACACCAACCACTAGTGCAGGTACAGAGGACCCTACCAATGTTGTGGCCACTGCATCTGTCTAACTGATCACAGTAACCAGCGAGGGTTGGTTAATCGCAACAGATGGTACACTCACAGAGGTTGAGATTGGAATACTGGCAGAAACATTTGTAACATGAGAAGTACCAGGCAAATTGGATCTACTCGCGGGATTGACAGGATGGTAACATTTCTAACTGTAGCAGGTTGTTCAACTGTGTGCGCAAATAGAGGAGCATCACGCCGAGACTAGGTGTTCGCAAAATTACCTGTTCTTCCAGGAAGCGAGGAATCTGATGCCGTAGAGTGCGAATACCTCAGCATCTCCGGCTTGTGACTCCATTTATCTCTGTGCCGCGCCTGTTATTCATCCCTCCCCCGGGCCTCTATCAAAGCCCTCTCCCAAGCCAGATCTTCTCGCCTCTGCGTGGCAACCCTTGATTCCCTTGCTAAATCATCTCTTCTGCGATCTTCGTCCCTTGCCTCCTCTTCCATCTGCCTGCGATATTCTACAAGGCGGTTGTCTTCCCAACGACATTCGTCATCTCTTCAGCGTTCCTGTTCTCGAATCCAGCCCCCCTCCCGACACCGTTCCGCCGATAACCTCCGATCTCCTGCCTGTCTATTCGAGGTCGTTCCAAACCTCGACCTCTTTGCATAGGGAACAGGGCAGGCTGGTTGTCGTGGTGGCAAATGACGATTGCCATAATACTGCGCTCCATCACGGGCGCCACCGAGGTGGGCACCTGCACGAACAATCTCCTGTCGCCTGAACTGGTTCCTCTCCACCTCACCAGATCTGCAACTCATGGAGACAAAAGGGGAACGATGGGAGTGCGAACGAAAACTACCCTACCCACATCCCCCGATCCAGGGTTAATGGGTATCGAGGAATTGCCCGCTGATCTGAATCCCTCGCTCAATCTCAGATTCTCCCGAACTGATGTACCCATCGTGCCCCTGAAGTGTGGCCCTCACACAGATTCGGTCCACCGCCAGAGGTAGTCCATCTCGTAGAACCGCTAATCAAAATCATCCGACACGCACGCACATAGGGCGGCACGCAGGCGTGACCATGTCGGCACCCACACACGTTCCCCTGTGGACGACCAGGACGTGTCATGCACCACAACACACACGATCCCCATACGTGACATCTGAGTCAACCTGAATCCGGTCCGTGATACGCCGTCCATCCTCGTCAAAAAGCGAGATGGTTCTCACACCAAAAACCTCGATCGTCCCTGATATATGTGGGGCCAAGACACTGATAGCAGCGCACCTGAAGAACACCTGACGCCGATCAGCCGCTGGTGAATCCGTATCCACAACCGCCATGGGAGCCATCAGATCAAGGCCATAAAGGGTTTATATGATACAAAAATGAAAAACTAAAGGAGGTAAAAGACTTAGAAAATATGAGTCAATATAGCTCTAACTAGGGTTGTTTTGAAAATCCTAGTTTCTCTGGTAGATATGGCATCTCTATATATTTGTGGAAAAAGAATTTTGGAAACATGTCTCCATTTTAAAATATGGATACCTCCATATCCTTGTTGAAAACATTTTTAGAGGAAACCCCCTTTTTTAAACATCATCGACCATCCATGGTCAAACAAAACCTCATCCTCAAGTTCTCTCGTGACCAAGTCACATCCTTTTTATCTTTATCAAACCATCACTTGGGTACTCCTAGTAATCACCTTTCCAACCGTCCTTGACTGTGGACACGGATATTCGAATGGATTATACTCTGTAGAGTTTGTGCACTTTACCCACAAGAATCGATACATCCGTTGGGATTAAACCACGACCCGTTACACAAACGGGGGTTCATATAATCAAACATAACCTTTTAGTTGTCCACCCTAGCAAAGGCACCATTCCCTTTTGGGTTTGACCTCCGCGGAAATGCGTATGTGGCTCTCTGCGCCATAATCCTCTGATACGTCCATTTTGCATCACTATTCTATGTCATAATTCACTGTTATTCATTGATATATTTCGTATTGAGAGGTGATACTTATGTTATTTCATCTGTTTTGCATGGTTGATGACTTTTGGAGCATGGACCGCTGCAGTCAGGATTCTGATGGAAAAGGTGCTGTTTGGAGGCAAAATTCACGAAGATCAGAAAATCCGGGAAAATATACGGAAAATCCTATTTTTCCATAAGACGAAGGAAGCCAGAAGGGGGGCTGGAGATGGGCCACAGGGGGCCCACACCACCCCCTGGCACGGGCGAGCCTAGGCCGCGCCACCAGGTGGTGTGGCCGCCCTGGTCCACCCCTGGCTCTCCCCTCTGGCGTATATTATCCTCCCGAAACCCTAAGACTCAGGGAGTGACCACAGAAAGATTCCACCGCCTCTGCAGGGCGGAAAATACCAAGAGAGAAAGATCTCTCCGGCAGACAGATTTCTGCCGGGGGAATTCCTTCCTGGAGAGGGGAGATCGTCGCCATCAACACCACCATCAAGCTGGACTTCATCGGGATCATCATCATCATCACCACCACCATCATCACCATCAGCACCCTCATCACCATCTCCATATTGCTATAACAATTGGGTTGAATCTTGCATAGTTCTTAGGGGAAACTTTCCCGGTGTTGATTACTCTTTGTAGTTGATGTTATTGAGTGAACCATTGAATTATTGTTTATGTTCAGATTGTTATACATCATTATTCCATCTTTGATCATGATCCATATGATGTCTTGTGAGTAGTTCGTTTTGTTCTTGAGGACATGGGAGAAGTCATGTTGTTAGTAGTGGAGTTGTGTTGAGAAAGATTCAATAGTTTGATATTTAAGTTGTGGTGTAGTTCTGCTAGTGGTGTCATGTGAACATCGACTACATGACACTTCACCTATATGGGATTAGGGGAATGCATTGTGTATTTGGCTACTAATCGTAGGGGTTGCCGGAGTGACAGAAACCTGAACCCCCGTTAGGAAACCATTGCACAAGGGACGTAAGGGTCTTAGAGTTTAAAGCTGTGGTTAGGTTTCTACCTTAATTACTTTCTTGTACTTACAGATGTTTGCAAGGGGTATTATCACAAGTATGTATTAGTCCTAGGAAGGTCGGTACATTAGCACAGGTTCACCCATACAACACTTAGCAAGCTAAAGAAGGTTAATCAACTACATGAAGCGAAAGCACTTGACAGTCTTCCCATGTGTCCTCGAGAACGTTTGGTCATCTTAAGTAATACAACCGACTTATCCTTTGCTGCATAAAGGATTGGTCCACTTGCTACATCTATTCTTATTGTCTTTTATTTACTCGTACTTTATTTACTTGCTTTATCAAAAACCCCTAAAAATCCGTTTGCTAATTATTTGTAGAGAATTTCTGATCCATACCGCTAGCCAGCACCTTCTGCTCCTCGTTGGGTTCGACACTCTTACTTATCAAAAATACTGCGATACACCCCCTATACTTGTGGGTCATCAAGACTATTTTCTGGCGCCATTGCCGGGGAGTGAAGCGCTATTGGGGAGTGGAACTGGTAAAGGAAACTTCTACTGTGAGTATTGTTTACTTCTGTTAGTTGCTCTATTTTCGTTATGGATAATTCGCTGAGTTTCTTATTTGGCAATGCTACTACCACTGCTAAGGTAGTAGATGAGCCACCACCTGCTGAGAATGATGCTTTCAAAATACCTAGAAGAATTATTGATCGTGTTATGGATAACTACTATGTTGGGGATGGAACTGTCCATCCCGGTGATCATTTACTCTTTATACACAAATTATGCGGGTTGTTAAAGTGTGCAGGTATTACTACAGATCAAGTTAAGAAGAAGTTATTCTCATTATCACTGAAAGGAAGAGCTGAGGAATGGAATAAGCTGCTGAAGAATGGTTAAGCTCTAGAATGGGAGGAAATAGTGCGTCTCTTTTATTCAAAGTTTTATCCTCCTAGTGAGATTCATAAAGATCGGAATCAAATGTACAATGTTTGGCCTCTTGATGGAGAGAGTACAACTCAAGCTTGGGGGAGATTGAAGTTACTAATGCTCAAATGTCCCATTCATGAGCTCCCGAACAATATTATTATCAATAACTTTTATGCAAGGCTTTCTCTTCATGATAAGGATTTATTGGATGCTTCTTGTGCTGGATCATTCACTCGCATGGAAGAAGAAGCTAAATGGGATCTTCTGAACCGTATTCAAGACAATGCTGAAGCTTGGGAGAATGACAAAGGTAGAAAGTCAGGTATAAATTACGATTATGAATGCATTGAATCTTTTATGGGAACTGATGACTTTCAAAATATTAGTAATGCTTATGGTCTAGACTCTCAAGCTATTGCTTCTTATTTTAAGGCTTTTGCTTCCTACATTGAAGTGCCTAAAAAGAAGTGGAATAAGTATCATGAACCTTATAAAGATGTTGCTAAGAGTGTTCCTCCAAGAAATACTGAAGTTTATACTGCTAATCATGTTTTACCTGAGCCTTATATTGAGAAAATGCCTTTTCCGGTTAAGATAAAGGAACACTCTATGATAGCTAGTATGGTTAATGAAAGTACACATAAAGCTGTTGAACCTGATAAACAAATGGTTGATGAACCTATTATAGAAAATGTGAAAGACTTTGTTACTAGATATGAAGAAGAGGGACACACTATCCTTTGTAAGGATACCTCTAATATTGTCTCACAAAGTAGTATTATGAGAGCTAGTATTCTTGCGTTTTCTGTTAGAATAAGTGATCATTGCTATGATAGCCCTTGTGATAGTTATATTGTTAAGTTTATGCATGATACTGAAAGTTATTATGAGAGAGGGAAGAGTGTTCTTATGTATCTCAGTAATATCAAGTTTCCTCGTTTTATGCTGAAAGTTTTTATATTGCACTTCTTTTGCCTTCTTATGCAAGTAGACTCTGATTTCAACAACTTGTTTGTTTACAGAATTCCCTTGCATAGGAAGTGGGTTATACTTAAATGTGTGTATTTTTGCTTCTTAATGCTCCCTTTCACCTCAATTCATATTCTTATGTGAGCATCTTCAAAATTATCATGCCCATCTTAATGGCTATAAAAAAGAGCTTTTTAGGAGACAACCCAATTTGTTTTTGCTTTCAGTTTGTTTTTGTTTCTTTGAGTCTTGGAAGTTATTACTTCGGTAATAACCGCTCCTTATCCTTTTTTGTTTGGTTTTTGAGTCAAGATCAACTTCTAATGAGAGAGAAGTAATATTTGGGGAAGTTGCTGTCCCGAAACAGATTTTTGTGCTTCACCGTAAAAATTCGTGAGAGATCTATGTATGTCGGATTGAGCTGTAATTTTTTGTGCTTCTGCCCCAGGTTGTTATTTAACTTTCGTTAGTTTTGAACTTTTTGAGTTGAGCAACGGAAGAGTTTCGAAAAAATTGATCTTTACCTGCTGGTCTGTTTTGACAGATTTTGCCACTCTTGCATTTGCTTCTTTATTTGATTTCCTTTTTGAATACTTTTTGGGTTTTCGGAAGGAGTTTCTACAGTAGATTATGTTTTATTGGTTTTCAGTTGAAGTTGTACTCAAAAGGTTTTATCACTTCATATATACTAATGTTGCTAATGAGAACTGTGTGGAGTTTTGTGTGAAAGAAATTTCCAGGTAGTGGAGAAAATGGTGTAATGAGGAAGTGAAAGGTTTTATGACTCAAGTATTAAGTGTATGAAGATGAAGATATTGATGTTATTCAAGTGGTGACTCCGGAAGAATCTACTAAATTCAGAGACCTGCAGAGTCCATTTTCAAATAGGTAACAGTTCTGGTAAGAAAAGTTCCGCGAAAATACTATCCAACTATATTTTTGCAGTTTTTAGTCAATAAGGAAAGCTACGAAGCGAAAAAAGGACGGAAATGGAGCCAAGGTGGCGCGGGCCTACCCCTGGCCGCGCCACCAGGTGGTGTGGCCACTCCGGACTCCGCCTCCGACTCGTTTTCTCCCAGTACCTTCCTTTTGTTGTGAAACTTCGTAATATATAACCCCCCGGATCCCCCGAGGTTCGTATATCGTGTTCTCGTCGTGTTTTTGTTTCGATCTGTTTCTGTCAGGAACTATCTTTAAAAGCTTAGAAGCACAATGGTGTCCTCCAAGGATAAAGGAAAGGAGCCTATGGAGGAAGATCTCCAAGACCCCGGGAAGGAGAAGGTGATCAAGAGTGAAGATGAAGAGGAGGCAAAGCACACCGACACTACCATTGCAAGCATTGGAGTGGTGGCAAACCCTGTCAGGACTATGTCAATTGGAGGGAAGCCTCCTCATCACCGTTCAGATCCCTGGTCACTTCCCCCACGCACCAAGAATCCTTTCCATACCCTTATCCATGAGCATCAATACCAGAATTTGCCCAAGGAGAAATTACCCTCCAATTGGGATTTGCTTCGTTCTAGCCATGCAGGAAAAGAAGACTTCAAGGAGGAAGAGTGGGCAAAGAATCACAAGCGCTGGAATTCGCAACCCGACATGATCATGAGCCGCATTGAACAAAACTCGCAGCTTATTCATAATCTCACCTTTGAGATCGAGGACTTGGGGAAACTGATCAAAGAGCTCATCAAGAAGATACCACCACCACTGAAGGAGTAATTCGTCATCAGGTTTGGCATCCCCTTGGTTTGTTCCAAGCTTGGGGGAGTGCCGCGGTATCACATCACTATCTTCTATCTTTTTACCCTTTTTAGTAGAGTCATATCATGAATAGAGAAGTTATCATGTAGGATGGTTTGCATTATGGAAGTGTCCCCTCTCTCGTTAGATATGTATCCCTTGGTGTGAGTTGCCGTTATGGATTACTAATGAGAAGTTCTATCATTCACTCTTTTTCATAGCTTATATTAGTTTTCAATTCGCGGTTATATGATTGATCTTGTTGTTAGTATTGGTGTCACTTTGGGATCATTGAGTTAATTTAGTTGGTTTTGGAAAACCTAGCTCGGTCAGTAGCAACACTATTTTAGAGAGTTGAATGAAAAGATAAAAGTACTCTTAAAGTAATATAATTTCATCATCTTTCTTTCTTGATTTGCTCATAAGTCTAGTATTCTCTAGTTAAGATCTTTTGTGCTTCCAAGGAAGATTGCATGTTTGATTTTATCACTTGTATGTTTGTTTGTTTCCTTCAACTCTTATACTTGCTACCCAGCCTTGCTAGCCAAAAACCTGTACTGAGAGGGAATTCTTCTCGTGCATCCACTCCTTAAAACCAAAACCTTTGCCAATTGTGTCCACCATACCTACCTATTATCATTATTGCTATTCCAAGTAAATTCTTGTTTTATCTACCTCTCAAATTAAACTTGTTATGTGAAAATTAGTGATTAAAGATCTCACGAACTTGATGGCACACTTTACTTTCTTGCACTTAATAAACTTGAACCATTGTGCTCACCTATGTTGCGTATATGCTTGCGCTTTGTAAGTTGTGAATTAGCAGAACCATGCTGTCATGGGGAACGCTTTCAACATTGCACTAGTACTTTGTACCAAGTTGATATCATGTTCTTTTGTCTATGGATGTCGTCGGTGTGAAATGAAAGGGGAGCTTGTAAGTCCATGGAGTTATGCATGTGTGTTAGAGAAACGCCTGGGCCGCTGGTCTAATCCATGCTGACATGGTGGAAACCTGCAGCGTAACCAGAACGAGCTTCTATGAAGCATTCTTCTTATAAAAAAAGAGATCGATATTGAGAAAAAAGAGAGAAAAAAAGAGATTATGAAAAGAGGAAAGAGAGAAAAAATCACCATATTCCCATGGTAAATAAGAAGATTGCTGAGATACTTGTTGTCTGCTTGCCTTGCCATTTTGATATGGGGATTCTTCCGTATCATCGGGCAAGGGGTACCCCGTTGGCGGTTCTCTATGATACATATATGCTTACGATGACAAGAACTTACCGGTGAGTAAACTTGAGTAGCATGAGGAGCGGCCCTCGTATTCAAGGGACATGAGATTCTCAATTTACAACTTGTCAATGCATATCCTCATATTTGATCACTTTAACCTTAATCACCTAAAGATGCCAATGATAGGGGCAATGAGAGCTGAAAGCTAGTAAGTATCATAATTTTTGGGAGCTCTTTATGAGACTTGTAATCCCTGCTTCCCTCTGCGAAGGGCCTTTCTTTTACTTTTTAGTTGAGTCAGTAAACCTACTCCCTTCTATCTCAGCAAGTATTTTGAGTTGTTGTATTTCATTCGTTCATATGATGATTTATTCAATCATGTTGCTTATGTTCCTTGTTTTGCACATTGCTCTTATCTTGATGTTTACTACTTTGAAAGCTATCATTGAAAACTAGTTATTTGTGAACTCCAGCAAATTATCAACTATTCTTCGACCAAGAGCTAAGTTTGCCATTACCAATTATGATTTACTTTATGTATCTTTATTGTGTTTCCTTTGCTTATTGCAAGTTGAGTTATATAATAGTGAGTTGTCTTCTATTATGATCTATGTATTGATGAATGTGATGCTTCTTGTCGGTATTCTTTTATCGACTCTTCACTCCATAAACCCGAGGTCATGTTTATTGAGCTCAGTTTCGCTTGGGGACAAGCGAAGTCTAAGCTTGGGGGGAGTTGATACGTCCATTTTGCATCACTATTCTATGTCATAATTCACTGTTATTCATTGATATATTTCGTATTGAGAGGTGATACTTATGTTATTTCATCTGTTTTTGCATGGTTGATGACTTTTGGAGCATGGACCGCTGCAGTCAGGATTCTGATGGAAAAGGTGCTGTTTGGAGGCAAAATTCGTGAAGATCAGAAAATCCGGGAAAATATACAAAGAATCCTATTTTTCCAGAAGACGAAGGAAGCCAGAAGGGGGGCTGGAGATGGGCCACAGGGGGCCCACACCACCCCCTGGCGCGGGCCAGCCTAGGCCACGACACCAGGTGGTGTGGCCACCCTGGTCCACCCCTATCTCTCCCCTCTGGCGTATATTATCCTCCCTAAACCCTAAGACTCAGGGAGTAACCACAGAAAGATTCCGCCACCTCTGCATGGCGGAAAACACCGAGAGAGAAAGATCTCTCCGGCATACAGATTTCTGCCGGGGGAATTCCTTCCCGGAGAGGGGAGATCGTCGCCATCAACACCACCATCAAGCTGGACTTCATCGGGATCATCATCATCACCACCATCAGCACCATCAGCACCCTCATCACCATCTCCATATTGCTGTAACAATTGGGTTGAATCTTGCATAGTTCTTAGGGGAAAGTTTCTCGGTGTTGATTACTCTTTGTAGTTGATGCTATTGAGTGATTCGTTGAATTATTGTTTATGTTCAGATTGTTATATATCATTATTCCATCTCTGATCATGATCCATATGATGTCTTGTGAGTATTTCGTTTTGTTCTTGAGGACATGGGAGAAGTCATGTTGTTAGTAGTGGAGTTGTGTTGAGAAAGATTCAATAGTTTGATATTTAAGTTGTGGTGTACTTCTTCTAGTGGTGTCATGTGAACGTCGACTACATGACACTTCACCTATATGGGCCTAGGGGAATGCATTGTGTATTTGGCTACTAATCGTAGGGGTTTCTGGAGTGATAGAAACCTGAACCCTCGTTAGGAAACCATTGCACAAGGGACGTAAGGGTCTTAGAGTTTAAAGCTGTGGTTAGGTTTCTACCTTAATTACTTTCTTGTACTTACAGATGTTTGCAAGGGGTATAATCACAAGTATGTATTAGTCCTAGGAAGGTCGGTACATTAGCACAGGTTCACCCACACAAACACTTAGCAAGCTAAAGAAGATTAATCAACTACATGAAGCGAAAGCACTTGACAGTCTTCCCATGTGTCCTCGAGAATGTTTGGTCATCTTAAGTAATACTAATACAACTGGCTTGTCCTTTGTTGCATAAAGGATTGGGCCACTTGCTGCATCTATTCTTATTGTCTTTTATTTACTCGTACTTTATTTACTTGCTTTATCAAAAACCCCTAAAAATCCGTTTGCTAAGTATTTGCAGAGAATTCCTGATCCATACCGCTAGCCAGCACCTTCTGCTCCTTGTTGGGTTCGACACTCTTACTTATCGAAAATACTGCGATACACCCCCTATACTTGTGGGTCATCATCCTCCTTTCTGTATAGGTATATATCCAAACCCTTGGTTTGATATATACCATAATATTTTGTGATTTCCACTTCCTTCCTTAATACTAAGTGATACCGTCCGCGGGAGACCCAATTGTTGCACCGGCTCTTGTCAGTGACATCTGCTAACCCTAGATCCATACACATTTACATGGGGAAAGCCCAGAATTCGGAGGATTTCTCTCCTTTAGCACATGTAGGGGCTGCCCATGCTAAAGCAAACAAACTACAAGCTACGCCCTAGCTCCTGGGGTAATGTGGTTGCACGGATAAGTTATTCGGTAAAGGCATAGAACATCCCTTCTCATATTTCAGTCCATTAGTCTCATCCTTCCTCCTCGCTTTTCTTTCTTTAAACATCCACTTGGAAATGATGCCTCTTTCCAAGGGTTTTACCAAAACATTTTCAAGGCATTTTGTAGTAGGGTAATCCCCCAAAATAGTTTTGTTTCTCAAATCTGAGGTTTCCAACGAGGTAGGATGATAACCATCATACTCTCGGTCTAAGGAATATGATAGGTTGTTCACAACGATAGGTGTCCTTCTGAACACCAAGTAATAACTTGGAGGAGCCAAGTTATCAGAGTAGTAATAGTAAAACAAAACATGCATGTAAATAATACAGTTTATAAGGGAGACACAAAACAAGTAATAAAAGGAGTAGGACAAGTACATGAATTTGGGAAGGGTGGCTTGCCTTTGATCAGCAGTATGTCCCTGGAGTTCTTCTTAGAATACCGATAATAAAAAGAATAATAGGGTTCCTTCTTCTCGATGTCAGCACAATCGCAACTATCGTTGTCATAGAGCACACATGCAACACACAATGGACCACAATCAATACAAGGCAGACAAGCACCAATGCCATACATCACACAAACATACAATACACTAATAGCTTTAGTAGGTTTGGTTAAATTGAGTTCAAAGCAAGTGGAATTACTTTAATTGGGTTGGTGGACATTCTTTTATGATTTATTAGTCCAAAGTTACCTCAATAAGGGGTTTCCAAACAAGGCTTGGTTCTATATGGTATCAATGTACAAAAATGATGTCACCATATAGGTAGTGACATAACAAGGTCACCAAAAGTGGTTTCACTAGTTTATCACTTTTCTTTAATTAGTTATGGGTTTTCTAGTGGAATAAACTCTAGTTTTAGGGGATAATTCACCAGAAATGATTTCTAAGTCCAAAAATTATTTCCTGGGATGGTTAGGAAGGGTTTACCAAGATTGACCCAATGTTTCTCCTAGTTTCACAAGTAAGGACCATTTTTCTTTCTTGTTCTATTCTGAACTTTCTAGAATCTAAACCAGTACATTTTGACAATAATGTTCATTAAACGTGTCAAACTATCTTGATAGATTTCAATGTTTAACGTTTTATTCAAACTTCATTCATACACTATTTACTATCTTAAATAACGATTAGTATCAATTTCATCATTCATTATATGTTAATCACATATGAATGTTGCCATGCTCCCACTCAAATTGTTATCCACATATGAGATTTGAGCTTCATTCATACCAGTATTCCCACTTAGTTCCCACTCAAAATATATCGTTTACATATTATGATCAGGAAAGACACTCAGCTCCTACTAAAATTTATCTAAATGTAGGACTTCTAGATATTTTCGTATTTTCCAAAGTTCATTGATCCTTTATCATTCCGAGAATTTTCCTACTACGAGACACTAGCAATCATGAGTTTATTCAAAACCTGCTCGTTGTATTAATTATAACCCTGTCTTCAATCTTGATATTGAAGAACATGCAGTTTGGACAACCTTACTTCCAGTTATCAAACTGGAATAATTGCTAGTGTAAATCCAATAGACTTTGAGCATCACTACATATCATAGTCAATTTTATTTGAATTTGTCAAAACATATTTTATGACAAATTGATCTTTTAAGTCCTCCATTGAGTTACATTTCTTCCTTATAACTTTGCAGTTATCAAGAAGATTAAGTAGTCATTCTTTACTTAATAAGGTAAAGTAACATATTACTTTGGAATCTTAAATGTGGTTTAATGTGTATTTCATGACTCTTAGCCATTTCTCGTTCTTTGGTCCATCACGCTTCTTCGGAGTTCATATGTATGTTATGTTTTCATAACATGATAAGTGAATAAACAATGTAATTCTGCAAATGGCAGAATGTATTCTTGAATCCTACTTGCTTTTAGTAAAAGTATTGCCTGAAACATTATGATCTTCATCATTAGTTTTGCCTCCGCTTGTAGAGTTCATCTTGTAGAACATATTCTGTTGCACCACTCGTCATTTGGAGGTAAGATCAAATACCTTGTTTGAACTTTCACTTTCTTCCACTAACATCCTTTATGAGAAAACATTTTCTAGAGGAAGTACCATGTTTGGGAAATTCAGGTTTTGCCTTCTTTGGTTTTAGTTTGGAAGATGTATTCATAGTTTTCTAAAAATACTCTACAAAGACTTGTTTATTCGCCACGACTTCGATATTGTCGAAATCTCCAGAAACTCGAACATGCCATAACTCATATGGTGTTATTTCCATGAATCTTAGATGGTTTCATATTTCAAAATTGAGTGTTTGCTATTGATTTGCAACCTAATGATACTCATAACTTGGTAAGAGATAATTTCTAGACCATATGTACTCAGTACACATGATTATGATGTTTTAGATATATCTATACGTTTTGAAACATCCTATCATCATAATTTGTGAAGACGTTCTCACAAGTCCTTATGTCAAACTTTAACTCAAATATGCTGTCACTTTTATCAAATTGTGGAGACTTCAATATTCTTTTTAATTTAATATTCATCTTCATTCTTAAATAGTTTGAACAATTCAAATAATTTCAGACTCATGTTTTATTTAGTAAATACATATATTCACTTAAATTTATCGTGAAGCTTATGACATAATGATGTTGACTTATAATCATCATGCATGATATTCAACAATCCATATTATGTTTTACCAGAATGTGGTGTTTTACTCATCTCACTTGGTGAGACGTGGTTTATACAAGTAAAAGATCAAGTATCTTCAAACTTTATGTTTCATTAAAATGAAACTGCCATTATGACTTAAACATTAGTGTCATTCAAAATGATGTCATCATTAAGTTTGAATATCTTTTAGCATTTTTAATGGTTTTATAAATGCTTTAACCACTAGCATTTAGATAAGGATAAGAAAAACTCATTCATAATATCAATGTGACCATAAAAGAAATCATTCATAGAAATAGAACAACTGATTTGTTTCTCATTAATATGAATAACCGTCTCACAAGATGTAACAAACTGATAATGTTTACACATAATCATTATAAAAACTCTTATTCAAATCCATGCTAATCTGAATGATAGATGTGGAGCGAGAATGTCATCGGCCACCAAGCAGCTTGTTTTCCATCACGTCATTGTCTCCTCGTCCCTGTAGCAAGCCCTTCAAGCAGATGGACCTGTTTTCATAAAATAGAACAAGTATCAATATACTTGGTAAACTGCAAAGTGTTTGCTAGAAAACATTTATAACTTGTAGATCAAAATATACCTTCTTCATCCGTGACATCCTCTTCGATTGGATCTACCTCCAGAGTTGTCAACTCAGTTACTAACTCATGAAAGGTGAACCCTTCGTCTCCCATGATGCAGTTCATGATGATGTCTTTGCAGCTTGGAGGCAGCAAATGCAGCGCCCCATCTATTGCAAAGCTATCAGTCATCTAGTAGTCCACATCATATGCAAGGTGTTCATGTATCTCATGCATGACAACTAGGTGACACTTCAAGTTACCATCTTCCCTCATTTTTCTTGAGAGAAATTTTTCAATAGCTCATACTTTATAAGCCTGAGCTATGGCATGAAGAGTGCCTTCAACTCAACAACCATCTGAAATGTGTTGGTGTTGAAGAAAGGCAGTTGTAGCTCAGTCTCCATCGAATGAAGCATGGTCCATTAAAGCTCAATGGAGGTTTCACATTGAGCATGATAATCTTTATTCTCTTGCTCACTTGTAGAGTCATCAGAATAATCTCCTAGTGGTTATTGTATCACGTGGAGCAGATCATTTATGTTGAGGGTATCCCTAAGGTGCTCGATCCAGACTATGAAGTTTGACTCATCTAACTTAAGTTTCACATTATGCAGGAAAGTCCCATAGTTGAAAAACTTATTGGGATAGGTCTTGATCTACAAGCATATTTGCAAAGATACTTAGACTAAGTTCATAATATGAGTTCAAATTTATGATCAAATTATCAGTTGAGCTCCCACTAAAGCTATCATCCCTAAGACAGTTTAGTGATTACATGATCCTCATACACTATGTCATCCCCGATCGTTATGGCCTTTGATATAGCTGCAAGGGTGGACAACAGAGTGTCAATCACAACATGCATGTACTCATGCTCGATCTTTTGACCTTCTCGTGTTCGGAGGCCATGTTTGTACATGATAGGCTCGCCAACTCAACCTTAGTGTATTCACAGTGCACACATGGCTTGCACACTAATGGGAGAACACTACGGTTGGCATTTAATAGGGATCATCTTATTTAATGCTAATTTGGTGTAACTAATACTAGCACACAACAAGATGTATAAGGTATCAACATCACATGCAATAAAAGTGATACGATATGGTCCTTCTCCATGGGCCATGATCTCCATCGAGCACTTCGGTATGGCACCAAGTCCACGTTGCCACCAGTTGGTCATTCATCGAAACGATGATCATTACTATACTACTTAGCATCATAGAGTAAACTACTTTATTTCGACCAAGACCATTTCACATCATATGCCTCTTGCAAAATAAAGTTAAACGCCTATAATTTATCTTTTTGGAAGTTTTACGTGGATGTATGGATTTCGCGATAGAACTGTTTCTACCTACGAACTTCTAACGACAACATGGATCCAATAGTTGTCTCTACTACTCCCCTTTCGGGGCTATCCATTCCAAATGCTATATCAACTACTAAAAGAGAGACAGATACCTACTAGCCACTTATACAGTACAAGCCGTATGTTGAGCATGGAACCACTCTTGTGTAAGGTCAGTCCGGGCTGCTTCATCAAACAGTGTCGCGATATAAATAAGTACAAGTGGGAGGGTAACAACTAGAGGATCAATGCCCACATTTCAATGTGTGTTCTAACAGTACAATCATTACTACACATAGACCGGCTCTGATACCACTAAAGGGGTTTGCTAGCAGAAAAACAATTTTTTCAATTAGCACAACACCAAATGCTAGGATCTATCTACGAGTAATGTTGTAATGGAGAAGGCTTCGGTAACATACTCTTGAAGACCGAAAGGGCTTAATGTTCTAAGGGGAACATGGATGAAGTAGTCAAGACTATAGCCGACCTCAAGGTCGCAAAGCTCCTCGCAAGTCACCCTAGGTCCTTGACCCAGGTGACACTAGTGCAACACCTCCATGGTTTCGCACATGTCCGATGTAAGATGACGACCTCCATCTCACTGATCCCTGTCGTGAGTGCGGAAGTAGATCTTCTGGTTGGGATCTCCTCAACACAATGACGTGCCGCAACAAAGCACTCCCTTGCGCATGCAACCCTAACTCGGGGCCGTAGTTGCAAGACATAAGAGATATGAGAGAGAAATTCTCTAAGAAAAATGCCTTAGAAAATATCTCAATTATTGTGTGCCTTTTCCTCCTATAGGACCCTACTATATATAGAAGAAAAGGGGAGACCCCATCCTCCTCAAGTCCTGGGGTGGTACTAAAACTTGAGGAGGGGAGGCGCCATGGGAGGAGGGGGCCGACCGGGCCAGGTGGGCCCTACTCGTGCATGACCCGAGGTGAATGTTGTGGCCGGGGTGGGCCCCACCCGTGCAATGGCCTTGGCCAGCAGTGGTGGCTGCCCCTTGCTCTATTGGGTGGCTTGCCCTCTTGGGCCCTTTCCCATTTGGGGATTTGGCCCGTTAGGGGAAGTTACCCTTTTAAATTTTAATAATAAATATTTCTTAATATTAATTCCATTAATCAACATATAAACACATATTATTAAATTCATCTTGACCCCAAACACCTTTCGGTCCATTCCGAACGACTTCGGATCCTCCCGGAACGATTCTAGTTCTCTCTCTCAGAATAGTTCCGGTGTTCTCTTTTTCTTGCTCCGATGGTTCCATTATCTCCAAAAAGATCTCCTATTATCATCGTACTCTTAAGTGTGTTATGCTACGGTTTAGGACTGTCACAGACATGATTGAGACCTTTCTCATATTAATGATTGACGACGGGTAACCTCAACAATGCCCATGGTTATGGACTTAGGGTTTTGTGGAAAAGAGAATGATGGGGATTTCGTCGACTGATTAGACAAACAAGGAAGTCGAAATAGTCTAATTATTGTGGAAACTATGATTACAAATTACTCAAAGCTTTGGTGCCTCTCCGTTGGCTCCTCCCAACATTTATATAATAGGCTAGGTCCCGAACTCGTATACGGATAGGATACAAGTTACAATTATAACACTAATACAATGTCGTTTTCTATTTCTTTCTTGTCCGCCAAGATAGCTTATGTCCGTCGGATGCTCTCTGGACTTTCCTTTTACGGGCTTCATGGGCCGCAGGCCTTTGTACACTTAGGGTAGTAAATCACGGGGACCCGATTGGTCATGCCCATGTCAGTAGCCCCCAAGACTCCATCTGAATCATAGATTCGGGTTGAGTCTCAAAGAATTGTTAGCTACAAATCAAAGATTCTCATAAGTAGATATTTTAATGTATTTTACATTTATTACCGTAGGGATTTGGTATAACAGGTCTGATGCATCCAACGGATCGGGAATCAGTTAATTTCTCTTGGGAAAAACACTGTGAACCTACACCAAATTCGCGTCCCCGGGCTTGAACTCGGTATTTGCTGGTGTAATTCAGTTTGGGCCGCTAAGGTCTTATTGAATACCGAATTCCAGTGCTTTTATTTCAAGTTTCCAATGCGTCCGTCGGGATTTTTCATCATATCGTGGATACGAATAATTTACTGGCAGAGCGCATTCGTGTGTGTTTACTAGGCCACACAGGACGGATCCTAGGATCTTACCTTCATGTCGTGGATACGCCATTCAGACATATTATTGCAGCAGGCACGGTTTAAGGACTTTTGAGATTTTATCGGTTCCCTTGTTTGGCTGCTGTAATTGCTAAAGTTGTCAGCTTTATTTTATAAGTGCTCCCGATAGGAGTAATAACCGTCTGATGATACAACCATATAATGCTCATATGTTTTTATTTCTTTTATCGGGTGCCCTTTCAATGCACAAGGATAATATTCATTCGAGGAGTTTCTCTAGTTTGGGCCTAGTCTTGTTTGGTCAACTCTATTAGAGTATTTTCTTATCGGTGTGTGATATGTTGCTAACGTATCCATAATTTTTGATGTTCCATGCTTGGTTTTTATCTACTTTCTTATGTTTTGTTCCAACTTTGGAGTACTTTCTATACACTTTCTTGGACTAACCTATTAACAAGAGCCACAACGTCAGCTGCCTGTTTTCTGCTGTTTTTGGTTCCAGGAAAGTTAGAAAATGAATATTCTCGGAATTGGACGGGACAAAAGCCAAAGTCAGTTTTTCACCGAGGGACACAAGGAGCCAGAATACGAGACGGAGAAGGGCCAGGGGGCTGCCACACCACCTGGCCGCGCGGCCCAGCCTGGCCCGTGCCAGGGGGTGGTCTGGCCACCTCCAGCACCCCCTCGGCCTCCCCTTTCGCCTATAAGATGCCTCTGATACAAAAACCCTAAGTACTCGATCAAAATTCCACGAAAGAGTTTGTAGCCACCGTCATCTCTATCCCTAGATCGGGAGGGATCTGAAACTCTTCCCGGCACCCTACCGGAGAGGGGAATTCACCCTGGAGGCCTTCTTCATCCATGCAAGCCTCGGGTGTGATGCGTGAGTAGTTCATCCTTGGACTATGGGTCCATGTAGTAGCTAGATGGCTGGTTCTCCTCCTTTGTGCTATCATGTTTAGATCTTGTGAGCTTCGTTCATGATCAAGATCATCTATTTGTATTCCTACATGTTGTGTTTGCGAGGATCCGATGGATATTGAGATGCTATTTCAGATTGATTATTGATTCTATCAAGTCTTTGTTATTTGTGATCTTGCATGTTTTCCGTTGTTAGTAGCTATCTTGCCTAAGTAGATGCTAGCAACTCCAAGAGTTAGTATTTATGCTCGATAGTGGGTTCATGCCTCTATTAATCTGGGGAAGTGACAGAAATCTCTAAGGTACTAGATGTGATGTTGCTACTAGGGAGAAAACAACAATCCTTTGTTCATAGAACAAACGTATTGTTTACTTTACACGCAATGCGTAATGCAATTATCTGTTGCTTGCAATTTAATACCGGAGGGGGTTTGGATGATAACCTAAAGGTGGATTATTAGTCATAGATGCAGTTGGATTACGGTCTATGTATAATGTTGTAATGCCTAATCAAATCTCAAAGGAGTCAAGATGAGTAGTATATGCATATTGCTTTCTCGATGTTTGTCAATTGCCCCGCTATAATTTGTTCACCCAACATGTCATCTATCTTGAGGAGAGCCACCACTAGTGAACTATGGACCCTGGTCCTTTCTTTTACCATCAATCTAGAACTGTTTACTGTTTTCTATTTACTTTCTGCAAACTATTACTTTCTTCCACACAATATGTTTAATCCTTTGTTTTCAGCAAAACCGTTGAGATTGACAACCTCACTGTAAGTTGAGGACAGAGTTCTGTGGTTGTGTTGTGCAGGTCTCCACGTTGCTGCTGGCACCGGTAGTGCGCCCTGCCAAAGTTCAGCTAGCAACACCTTTGGGGTGTTTCCTTGCTCCTACTAGTTCGATTAAACCTTGGTTTCATAACTGAGGGAAAACTTGTTGTTGTGCTCATCATACCTTCCTCTTGGGGTTCCCCAACGAGCTCGAGATATCTTGGGCCATCAAAGCTTTTTCTGGCGCCATTGCCGGGGAGTCAAGGGCATCTTCACAAGGGGAGTCCCTCATAACCAATCTCTTTACTTTTTTATTTTTGTTTTTCTTAGTTTATTTCTACTTTGTTTGCTTGTTTCTTTATCAAAAACACAAAAAATTAGTTTTACTAGTTTGGTTTCTTTATTAAAAACACAAAAAATGACTACTCTGGAAAATACTAAGTTGTGTGACTTCACTAGCACCAACAACAATGATTTCATGAGCACACCTATTTCTCCACCTGTTCCTGAAGCTACTTTCTTTGAAATTAAACCTGCTTTACTCAATCTTGTTATGAGAGAAGAATTTTCTGGTATTGGTAATGAAGATGCTGCTGCTCATCTAAATAACTTTGTTGAACTTTGTGATATGCAAAAGCATAGGGACATAGATGGAGATATCATTAAGCTTAAATTGTTTCCTTTCTCTTTGATAGGAAAAGCTAAAGAATGGTTGAATTCCTTAACTAGGAATAGTATTGATCGTTGGACTAAATGCAAAGATGCTTTCATTGGAAAATACTATCCTCCTGCTAAGATTATATCTATGAGAAGTGAAATAATGAAATTTAAACAATCTGATAATGAAGATGTTGCTCAAGCTTGGGAAAGAATGAAATCTTTGGTAAAGAATTGTCCCACTCATGGACTGACTGCTTGGATGATTATCCAAACCTTTTATACAAGATTGAACTATTCGTCAAGAAATCTATTGGATTCTGCTACTGGAGGTACCTTTATGACCATTACTTTGGGTGCTACAACAAAGCTTTTTGATAGTATGATGGTTAACTATTCTGAATGGCATATTGAAAGAGCTCCACAAGGTAAGAAGGTAAATTCTGTTGAAGAAACCTCCTCCTTGAGTGATAAAATTGATGTTATTATGTCTATGCTTGTTAATGGGAAAGCTCATATTGATCCAAATCATGTTCCCTTAGCCTCTTTGGTTGCTCAAGAAGAGCAAGTTGATGTGAACTTTATAAGAAATAACAATTTTAGCAACAATGCCTACAGGAATAATTATGGTAACAACAATTATAGGCCAAATCCTCCCAACAATGGTAATGCTTATGGAAATTCCTACAACAATAATAGGAGTGCTCCCTCTGAACTTGAAGTTATGCTTAAAGAATTTATTAGTAGACAAACTGCTTTCAATAAAACTATTGAGGAGAAACTCTCTAATGTTGAAAGAAATATAGCATCATTGGCTAAAGCTCAATCTTCTTTGAATAAAATGGCTACTAAACCTGAAACTAATGATAATCCCTTTGCTGCTACTAATGCCATACAAGTTAGAATTGATGAAAATGTTAGACTATTAGCTAAATTGCATGCTAAGTGGGAAAGCGAAGATGAAATTGCTAGAAACATTAGTGTTTCTACTATCACTACCACTAGTGTTGAGGCTAGTAATAACTCTACTACTTTAGATGATAATTATGATTTTGATATTGATGGTTGCAATATCTCTGAAGTTATTAAGTTCCTACAAAAGCTTGCTAAAAGTCCTAATGCTAGTGCTATGAATATGGCCTTTACAAAACACATTATTGATGCTCTCGTAAAAATTAAAGAAGAAAATATGAAACATAAAGCTTCTATTCCTATAAAACAAGAAGATGGTTGGGAACCCATCATTAATATGAAAGTGAATGATTTTGATTTCAAAGCTTTATGTGATCTTGATAGTAGTGTTTCTATTATGCCTAGAAGTATTTATGATATGCTTGATTTGCCACCATTGGAAGATTGTTATTTGAATGTCCCACTTGATGATAATGCTAAAAAGAAACTCATGGGGAGTATTAATGATGTTCTTATTATGGTTAACAATGCCTATGTCCCCGTTGATTTCTATGTTTCGGATGTTGAATGCAATGCTTCTTGTCCTATTACTTTGGGAAGACCTTTTCTTAGAACTGTTGGTGCCATTATTGATATGAAAGAAGGCACCATTAAATATCAACTCCCACTCAAGAAAGGTATAGAACACTTCCCTAAGAAGAGAGAGAAGATTTCTTTTGCCTCTCCTATGAAAACAAAATTTTCTCTTAATGCTTCTTCATTTGAGAACACTTGATTCTTTTTCTTGCTTCTTATTCCTAACTTAAAGGCGTTAAAGAAAATAACTTATTGGGAGATAACCCAAAAGTTTTAGATGAGTCTTGAAAGTTATTACTTCAGTAATAACCACTCCTTATCCTTTTTATTTGCTTTTTGTGCAAAGAGTAACCTCTAATGAGAGAGTAGTAATGGTTGGGAAAGTTGTTGTCCTGAAATAGATTTCTGTGCTTCACCGTAAAAATTCGTGTACAATCTCTGTACGTTGTTTTGAGGCATGCATTTTTGTGCTTCTGCCCGAGGTTGTTATCTAACTTTCGTTAGTTCAACACTTTTCGATTTGAGCAACAGAAGGTCTTCGTAAAAATTCGTCTTTTCCTGCTGGTCTGTTTTGACAGATTTCTGCCATTATTTGCATTTGCTTCTTGTTGGTTCCTTTTTGAGTTCTTTTGGGGAATTCAGCTTTTTGAGGGAAGTGCTACAGTAGATTGTGTTTTAATGGAAGTTTTATTGGTGTTGGAACTGAACCTAAAAGACTTATTATCTTGAGTGCACTAATTTTGCTAATAAAGACTGTGTGAAGTTTTGTATGAAGAAAATTTCCAGGTCTATGGAAGGAATGATGTAATGAGATGAAGAATGGACTAAATCTCAAGCTTGGGATGCCACCCCGTGTCACCCCAAGAAATATTCAAGAAGTACAAGCGTCAAAGCTTGGGGATGCCCAAGGCATCCCCTTCTTCATCAATAAAAATCCTAGGTTTCTTCCAAATACTTCATTTTTATTGTTTCATGCACAGTTGTGTTGTTCTTGGAGCGTCTTTGTTTTCGTTTTGGTTTTTCTTTTGCTTGGTTTTCTTAGTTTGCTGAATAAATTGTTTGGACCCCCTCTTTCATACATTGGTTTTCAAATAGTTTGGTTTGGATTGAAAAGAGTAGGAAAAGTTCATACTTAAGTGGTAAAGAGAGCTTGTTTTTGACTGTGGCCTATGCTTTGTCATGCCATGCTTGATATTGTTTTGGCTTTATGCTTAGTATTCTTTGCTGTAGAATAACTTGTTATAAACAATTGAGATTCCTTAATGTGCCTTGGAAGAATCATGCATTGTTTTGGCATATTAAAGCATAGTATTGTGGTATTTTCCTTTGATGCTTTATTTGGGTTGACTTGGCGCATGCTCACACCATGTTATGACTATCCCAAGTCACCATAGCCTTTATGATCCTTTAGTTTTCAACTTGTAGTATCACTTTATGCTTTGATTAATGATGTTTTGTCGCTCTGCATGATTATGGCCATTATTGCTCTCTTAGTTGGTCGCTCCCAGTCTTTTGCTAGCCTCCAAAACCAAGTATGAGTTCCACTCATGCATCCAATTCCTAAAACCAAGTTATTCCAAAGAGTCCACCATACCTACCTATTAGCATATGCTATTCCAAGTATATTCATGTTTTTATCCACCTTCCGAATTAAACTTGTTATGAGAAAACTAGTGATTAAAGCTCTCACGAACTTGATGGCACACTTTACTTTTCTTGCCCTTAATAAACTTGAACCATTGTGTCGTCTATGTTGTATATGCTTGCACCTATATGTTGGGGATTAGCAGAACCATGGTGTCATGGGGAATGCTTATAACATTGCACTTGTACTTTGTACCTAGCTGATATCATGCTCTTTTGTCTATGGATGTCGTCGGTGTGAAATGAAAGGGGAGCTTGTAAGTCCATGGAGTTATGTATGTGTGTTAGATAAACGCCTGGGCCGTTGGTCTAATCCATGCTGTCATGGTGGAAACCTGCAGCGTAACCATAATGAGCTGTCTATGAAGCATTCTTCATATAAAAAAAGAGTCAGATATTGAGAAAAAAAGAGAAAAATAAAAAAAGGAGATATGAGAAAAGAGGAAAGAGAGAAAAAACACCATTTTCCCATGGTAAATAAGAAGAATGCCGAGATGCTCGTTGTCTGCTTGCCTTATCATTTTGATATGGGGATTCTTCCATATCATCGGGCAAGGGGTACCCCGTTGGTGGTTCTCTATGATACACATGTACTTACTATGACAAGAACTTACCGGTAACTAAACTTGAGTAGAATGAGGAGTGACCCTTGTATTCAAGGGACATGAGATTTCCAACTTATACTTCATCAAGCATATACACCATAGTTTGTTCAGTTTAACCTTAATCACTTCAAGATGCTTATGATAGGGGCAATGAGAGATGAAAGCTAATAAGTACCATAATTTTTGGAAGCTCTTTATGAAACTTGAATCCCTACTTCCTTCTATGAAGGCCTTTCTTTTACTTTTATGTTGAGTCTCCACCTTCTATCTTTATGCACCTACTTTGAGAGCATAGTGGCCATTCTTAGTTCTATGTGCATTGTCCCAAGACTTGTTGATTGATGCATAGCTTTGATATTGCTTGTTTTAAACTATTTGTATCTAGTCACTCTTATGAACTTTGAAGGTGTCCTATGCATTTATGTTTGCTACTCTATGAGGGACAAGCTGAATGCCACTATGCTATGTTTTCTTTATGTGAAACAAACAAACGTCTTGCAAAGAATTGCTATTCATGAATCTTTTGTTTGTGCCTTTTCATGTTGCAACATAGTTGCTATGTCTTATTGTTAGAATTTTGTCTGTCATGCTATGTTGAAGTACTATGATCCCAACGATCAATGTTTTACAAATACTTTGATCAAGTTTATGATGGTGCATGTCACCTCAAAAATTATTCTTTCTTTCTATCACTTACCTACTCGAGGATGAGCAGGAGTTAAGCTTGGGGATGTTGATATGTTGCTAACGTATCCATAATTTTTGATGTTCCATGCTTGGTTTTTATCTACTTTCTTATGTTTTGTTCCAACTTTGAAGTACTTTCTATACACTTTCTTGGACTAACCTATTAACAAGAGCCACAATGCTAGCTGCCTGTTTTCTGCTGTTTTTGGTTCCAGGAAAGTCAGAAAATGAATATTCTTGCAATTGGATGGGACAAAAGCCAAAGTCAGTTTTTCATCGAGGGACACAAGGAGCCAGAATACAAGACGGAGAGGGGCCAGGGGGCTGCCACACCACCTGGACGTGCGGCCCAGCCTGGCCCGTGCCAGGGGTGGTCTGGTCGCCTCTGGCACCCCCTCGGCCTCCCCTTTCGCCTATAAGATGCCTCTGATACAGAAAACCTAAGTACCCGATCAAAATTCCATGAAAGAGTCTATAGCCGCCGTTATCTCCATCCCTAGATCGGGAGGGATCTGAAGCTCTTCCCAGCACCCTGCCGGAGAGGGGAATTCACCCTAGAGGCCTTCTTCATACCATGCAAGCCTCGGGTGTGATGCGTGAGTAGTTCATCCTTGGACTACGGGTCCATGTAGTAGCTAGATGGCTGGTTCTCCTCCTTTGTGCTATCATGTTTAGATCTTGTGAGCTCCGTTCATGATCAAGATCATCTATTTGTATTCCTACATGTTGTGTTTGCGAGGATCCGATAGATATTGAGATGCTATTTCAGATTGATTATTGATTCTATCATGTCTTTGTTATTTGTGATCTTGCATGCTTTCCGTTGTTAGTAGCTATCTTGGCGAAGTAGATGCTAGCAACTCCAAGAGTTAGTATTTATGCTCGATAGTGGGTTCATGCCTCTAGTAATCCGGGGAAGTGATACATTGCAAATGTATCTATAATTTTTGATGTTCCATGCTTGGTTTTAACCACTTTCTTGTGTTTTGTTCCAACTTTGGAGTACTTTTCATATGATTTCTTGGACTAACCTATTAACAAGAGCCACAGTACCTGCTGCCTGTTTTCTGCTGTTTTTGGTTCCAGGAGAGTCAGAAAATGAATATTCTCGGAATTGGACGGGACAAAAGCCAAAGTGCCTATTTTTCCGGAAGGGATCAAGTGCCAGAATATGAGACGGAGAAGGGCTAGGGAGCCACCACACCACCTGGCCGCGCGGCCAAGCCTGGCCCGCGCCAGGGGTGGTGTGGCCGCTCCCGGCACCCCCTCGGCCTCTCCTTCCGCCTATATATTGCCCTCGGGACAAAAACCCTAAGTGCCCAATCAAAAAATTCACGAAAGAGTCTGTAGCCGCCGTCATCTCTATCCCTAGACCGGGAGGGATCTGAAGCTCTTCCCGGCACCCTGCCAGAGAGGGGAATTCACCCTGGAGGCCTTCTTCATCACCATACAATCCTCCGGTGTGATGCGTGAGTAGTTCATCTTGGACTACGGATCCATGTAGTAGCTAGATGGCTGGTTCTCCTCCTTTGTGCTTTCATGTTTAGATCTTGTGAGCTTCGTTCATGATCAAGATCATCTATTTGTAATTCATACATGTTGTGTTTGCGGGGATCCGATGGATATTGAGATGCTATTTCAGATTGATTATTGATTCTATCATGTCTTTGTTATTTGTGATCTTGCATGCTTTCTGTTGTTAGTAGCTATCTTGGCCAAGTAGATGCTAGCAACTCCAAGAGTTAGTATTTATGCTCGATAGTGGGTTCATGCCTCTGGTAATCTGGGGAAGTGACAGAAATCTCTAAGGTACTAGATGTGCTGTTGCTACTAGGGAGAAAACAACAATCCTTTGTTCATAGAACAATCGTATTGTTTACTTTACACGCAGTTCGTAAAACAATAATCTGTTTCTTGCAACTTAATACTGGAGGCGGTTCAGATGATAACCTGAAGGTGGATTATTAGTCATAGATGCAGTTGGATGGCGGTCTATGTATTATGTTGTAATGCCCAATCAAGTCTCAAAGGAGTCAAGATGATTAGTATATGCATGTATTTCTTTCTCGGTGTTTGTCAATTGCCCCGCTGTAATTTGTTTACCCAGCATGTTATCTATCTAAGGAGATCCACCTCTAGTGAACTATGGATCCCGGTCCTTTCTCTTTACATACAATCTACAATCTTTTACTGCTTTGTGTTTACTTTCTGCAAACTTTTACTTCTTTCCATTCGATACATTTAATCCTTTGTTTTGCGCAAAACACGGTGAGATTGACAACCTCATCGCAAGTTGGGGACAAAGTTCCGTGGTTGTGTTGTGCAGGTCCCCACGTTGCTACTAGCACCGGTAGTGCGCCCTGCCAAAGCTCAGCTAGTAACACCTTTGGGGTGTTTCCTTGCTCCTACTGGTTCGATTAAACCTTGGTTTCATAACTGAGGGAAAACTTGTTGCTGTGCTCATCATACCTTCCTCTTGGGGTTCCCAACGAGCTCTACGTCGAACGACGAGCACATCAAGATATTTTCTGGTGCCGTTGCCGGGGAGTCAAGGACATCTTCACAAGGGGAGTCCCTCATAACCAATCTCTTTACTTTGTTGTTTTTGTTTTGCTTAGTTTCTTTTAGCTTTGTTTGCTTGTTTTGTTCTTCAAAAAACACAAAAAAATTAGTTTTACTAGTTTGCTTTCTTATTTGAAAACCCAAAAAAAATGACTACTCTTGAGAACACTAAGTTATGTGACTTCACTAGCACCAACAACAATGATTTTATGAGCACACCTATTGCTCCACCTGTGGCTGAAAATACTTTCTTTGAGATAAAACCTAATTTGCTCAACCTTGTTATGAGAGAACAATTTTCTGGCATTGGTAATGAAGATGCTGCTTCCCATCTAAATAACTTTGTTGAACTTTGTGAGATGCAAAAGCATAGGGATATAGATGGTGATATTATTAAGCTGAAATTGTTTCCTTTCTCTTTGAGAGGAAAAGCTAAAGTGTGGTTGAATTCCATAACTAGGAATAGCATTGATTCTTGGACTAAGTGCAAAGATGCTTTTATTGGAAAATACTATCTCCTGCTAAGATTATATCCATGAGAAGTGAAATAATGAAGTTTAAACAACTTGATAATGAGCATGTTGCTCAAGCTTGGGAAAGAATGAAATCTTTGGTAAAGAATTGTCCCACTCATGGACTGACTGCTTGGATGATCATCCAAACTTTTTATGCAGGATTGAACTATTCTTCAAGGAACCTATTGGATTCTGTTGCTAGAGGTACCTTTATGACCATCACTTTGGGTGCTGCAACAAAACTTCTGGACAATATGATGGTTAATTATTCTGAATGGCATACTGAGAGAGCTCCACAAGGTAGGAAGGTAAATTCTATTGAGGAAACTTCCTCCTTGAGTGATAAGATTGATATTATTATGTCTATGCTTGTTAATGGGAAATCCCATATTGATCCAAATAATGTTCCTTTAGCCTCTTTGGTTGCTCAAGAAGAGCAAGTTGATGTGAACTTCATAAGAAATAACAACTTTGGCAACAATGCTTATGGTAATAATGCTTATAGGAACAATTTTGGTAACAACAATTATAAGCCATATCCTCCCAACAATGGTAATGCTTATGGAAATTCTTACAACAGTAATAAGAGTGCTCCCTCTGAACTTGAAGTTATCCTTAAAGAGTTTATTAGTAAACAAACTGCTTTCAATAGAACTATTGAGGAAAAACTCTCTAATGCTGAAAGAAATATAGCATCTTTGGCTGAAGCTCAATCTTCTTTGAATAAAATGGCTGCTAAACCTGAAACTAATGATAATCCCTTTGCAGCTACTAATGCTATACAAGTAAGAATTGATGAAAATGTTAGACTATTAGCTGAATTGCATGCTAAGTGGGAAAGAGAAGATGAAATTGCTAGAAATATTAGTGTTTCTACTATCACCACCTCTAGTGTTGAGGCTAGTAATAGTTCTACTACTTTGGATGATAAAGTTGATTTTGATCTTGATGGTTGCAATATCTCTGAAGTTATTAAGTTCCTACAAAAGCTTGCTAAAAGTCCTAATGCTAGTGCTATGAACATGGCCTTTACAAAACACATTACCGATGCTCTCATAAAGATTAAGGAAGAAAAGATGAAACATAAAGCTTCTATTTCTATAAAACAAGAGGATGGTTGGGAACCCATCATTAATATGAAAGTGAATGACTTTGATTTCAAAGCTTTATGTGATCTTGATAGTAGTATTTCTATTATGCCTAGAAGGATATATGATATGCTTGATTTGCCTCCTCTTGAAGATTGTTATTTGAATGTCCCGCTTGATGATAATGCTAAAAATAAACTCATGGGGAGTCTTAATGATGTTCTTATTATGGTTAACAATTCCTATGTCCCCGTTGATTTCTATGTTTTGGATGTTGAATACAATGCTTCTTGTCCTATTACTTTGGGAAGACCTTTTCTTAGAACTGTTGGTGCCATCATTGATATGAAAGAAGGCATCATTAAATATCAACTCCCACTCAAGAAATGTATAGAACACTTCCCTAAAAAAATAGAAATGATTTCTTTTGCTTCTCCTATGAAAACAAAATTTGGTCTTAATGCTTCTTGATTTGAGAACACTTGATTCTTTCTTTGCTTCTTATGCCTAACTTAAAGGCGTTAAAGAAAAGTACTTATTGGGAGATAACCCAAAAGTTTTAGATGAGTCTTGGAAATTATTACTTCAGTAATAACCTCTCCTTATCCTTTTTATTTGCTTTTTGTGCCAAGAGTAACCTCTAATGAGAGAGAAGTAATGATTGGGAAAGTTGCTGTCCCGAAACAGATTTTTGTGTTTCACCGTAATAATTCGTGAGAGAGCTCTGTATGTCTGATTGAGCTGTAATTGATTGTGCTTCTGACCCAGGTTGTTATCTAACTTTAGTTAGTTCAACACTTTTTGATTTGAGCAACAGAAGGTCTTCTAAAAAATTCGTCTTTACCTGTTGGTCTGTTTTGACAGATTTCTGCCATTTTCTGCATTTGCTTCTTGTGGGTTCCTTTTTGAGTTCTTTTGGGGAATTGAGATTTTTGAAGGAAGTGCTATAGTATCTAGTGTTCTAATGGAAGTTTATTTGGTGTTATAATTGAACCTTAAGACTTATTTATCTTGAGTGCACTAATGTTGCTAATAAAGATTGTGTGAAGTTTTGTATGAAGGAACATTTTCAGGTGTATGGAAGGAATGAGTAATGAGATGAAGGATGGACTAAAGCTCAAGCTTGGGGATGCCACACGTGTCACCCCAAGAAATATCCAAGAAGTACAAGCGTCAAAGCTTGGGGATGCCCAAGACATCCCTTCTTCATCAATAAAAGATTCCAGGTTTCTTCCAAACACTTCATTTTTATTGTTTCATGCACAGTTGTGTTGTTCTTGGAGTGGCTTCTTTTTCGTTTTTGTTTTGGTTTTTAGTTTTCTTGATTTTCTGAATAAATTGGTTGGACCCCCTCTTTCATACATTGGTTTGCAATTGGTTTGGTTTGGTTTGGAAAAGAGTAGGAACGTTCATGCTTATGTGGTAAAAAAGCTTGTTTTTGACTATGGCATGTGCTTTGTCATGCCATGCTTGATATTTTTTTGGCTTTATGCTTAGTATTATTTGCTGTAGCATGACTTGTTATAAACAATTGAGATTGCTTAATGTGCCTTGGATGAATCATGCGTTGTTTTAGCATATTAAAGCATAGTATAGTGGTATTCTCCTTTGATGCTTTATTTGGGTTGACTTGGCGCATGCTCACACCATGTTATGACTGTAACAAGTCACCATAGCCTTTATGATCCTTTAGTTTTCAACTTGTAGTATCACTTTATGCTTTGATCAACGATGTTTTGTCGCTCTGCATGATTATGGCCATTATTGCTCTCTTAGTTTGTCGCTCCCAGTCTTTTGCTAGCCTCCACAACCAAGTATGAGTTCCACTCATGCATCCAACTCCCTAAACCAAGGTATTCCAAAGAGTCCACCATACCTACCTACTAGCTTATGCTATTCCAAGTATATTCATGCTTTTGTTTACCTTCCAAATTAAACTTGTTATGAGAAAACTAGTGATTAAAGCTCTCACGAACTTGATGGCACACTTTACTTTATTTGCCCTTAATAAACTTGAACCATTGTGTCTTCTATGTTGTATATGCTTGCACTTATTTGTTGGGAATTAGTAGAACCATGCTTTCATGGGGAACGCTTTCAACATTGCACTTGGTACTCGTACCTAGTCGATATCATGCTCTTTTGTATATGGATGTCGTCGGTGTGAAATTAAAGGGGAGCTTGTAAGTCCATGGAGTTATGTATATGTGTTAGAGAAACACCTTGGCCGCTGGTCTAATCCATGCTGACATGGTGGAAACCTGCAGCGTAACCATAATGAGCTGTCTATGAAGCATTCTTCTTATAAAAAAAGAGTCCTATATTGAGAAAAAAAGAGAAAAGAAAAAAAAGAGATACTATGAAAAGAGGAAAGAGAGAAAAAAGCACCATATTCCCATGGTAAATAAGAAGAATGCTGAGATGCTTGTTGTCTGCTTGCTTTGTCATTTTGATATGGGGATTCTTCCGTATCATCGGGCAAGGGGTACCCCGTTGGCAGTTCTCAATGATACACATGTACTTACAATGACAAGAACTTACCGGTGACTAAACTTGAGTAGCATGAGGAGCGACCCTCGTATATAAGGGACATGAGATTTCTGACTTATACTTCGTCAAGCATGTACACCATAGTTTGTTCACTTTAACCTTAATCACTTCAAGATGCTTATGATAGGGGCAATGAGAGATGAAAGCTATAAGTAGCATAATTTTTGGAAGCTCTTTATGAGACTTGAATCCCTACTTCCTTTTACAAAGGCCTTTCTTCCACCATTATATTGAGTCTCCACCTTCTACCTTTATGCACCTAATTTGAGAGCATAGTGGCCATTCTTAGTTCTATGTGCATTGTCCCAAGACTAGTTGATTGATGCATAACTTGATATTGCTTGTTTTAAACTATTGTATCTAGTCACTCTTATGAACTTTGAAGGTGTCCTATGCATTTATATTTGCTACTCTATTGAGGACAAGTTGAATACTATTATGCCATGCTTTCTTTATGTGAAACAAACAAACGTCTTGCAAAGCTTGTTATTCATGAATCTTTTGTTTGTGCCTTTTCATGTTGCATCATAGTTTCTTTGCTTATTGCTAGAAATTTGTCTTTCTTGTTATGATTGAAGTACTATGATCCCAGCTTTGAATGTTTTGCAAATACTTTGATCAAGTCTTTCATGGTGCATGCCACCTCAAAAATTATTCTATCTTTTTATCACTTACCTACTCGAGGACGAGCAGGAGTTAAGCTTGGGGATGTTGATACATTGCAAATGTATCTATAATTTTTTATGTTCCATGCTTGGTTTTATCCACTTTCTTGTGTTTTGTTCCAACTTGGGAGTACTTTCATATGATTTCTTAAACTAACCTATTAACAAGAGCCACAATGCCAGCTGCCTATTTTTTACTGTTTTTGGTTCCAGGAAAGTCAGAAAATGAATATTCTCGGAATTGGACGGGACAAAAGCCAAAGTGCCTATTTTTCCGGAAGGGATCAAGTGCCAGAATACGAGACGAAGAAGGGCCAGGGAGCCACCACACCACCTGGCCGAGCGGCCAGGCCTGGCCCGCGCCAGGGGGTGGTGTGGCCGCTCCCGGCACCCCCTCGGCCTCTCCTTTCGCCTATATGTTGCCCTCGGGACGAAAACCCTAAGTGCCCGATCAAAAAATCCACGAAAGAGTCTATAGCCGCCGTCATCTCCATCCCTAGATCAGTAGGGATCTGAAGCTCTTCCCGGCACCCTGCCAGAGAGGGGAATTCACCCTGGAGGCCTTCTTCATCACCATGCAAGCCTCCGGTGTGATGCGTGAGTAGTTCATCCTTGGACTACGGATCCATGTACTAGCTAGATGGCTGGTTCTCCTCCTTTGTGCTTTCATGTTTAGATCTTGTGAGATCCGTTCATGATCAAGATCATCTATTTGTAATTCATACATGTTGTGTTTGCGGGGATCCGATGGATATTGAGATGCTATTTCAGATTGATTATTGATTCTATCATGTCTTTGTTATTTGTGATCTTGCATGCTTTCCGTTGTTAGTAGCTATCTTGGTCAAGTAGATGCTAGCAACTCCAAGAGTTAGTATTTATGCTTGATAGTGGGTTCATGCCTCTGGTAATCTAGGGAAGTGACAGAAATATCTAAGGTACTAGATGTGCTGTTGCTACTAGGGAGAAAACAACAATCCTTTGTTCATAGAACAATCGTATTGTTTACTTTACACGCAGTTCGTAAAGCAATAATCTGTTTCTTGCAACTTAATACTGGAGGGGGTTCGGATGATAACCTGAAGGTGGATTATTAGTCATAGATGCAGTTGGATGGCGGTCTATGTATTATGTTGTAATGCCCAATCAAGTCTCAAATGAGTCAAGATGATTAGTATATGCATGTATTGCTTTCTCGGTGTTTGTCAATTGCCCCACTGTAATTTGTTTACCCAACATGTTATCTATCTAAGGAGAGCCACCTCTAGTGAACTATGGATCCCGGTCCTTTCTCTTTACATACAATCTACAACCTTTTACTGCTTTGTGTTTACTTTCTGCAAACTATTACTTCTTTCCATTCGATACGTTTAATCCTTTGTTTTCCGCAAAACACGGTGAGATTGACAACCTCATCGCAAGTTGGGGACAAAGTTCTGTGGTTGTGTTGTGCAGGTCTCCACGTTGCTACTAGCACCGGTAGTGCGCCCTGCCAAAGCTCAGCTAGTAACACCTTTGGGGTGTTTCCTTGCTCCTACTGGTTCAATTAAACCTTGGTTTCATAACTGAGGGAAAACTTGCTGCTGTGCTCATCATACCTTCCTCTTGGGGTTCCCAACGAGCTCTACGTCGAACGACGAGTACATTAGGAAGTGACAGAAATCTCTAAGGTACTAGATGTGTTGTTGCTATTAGGGAGAAAACAACAATCCTTTGTTCATAGAACAATCGTATTGTTTACTTTAGACGCAATGTGTAATGCAATTATCTGTTGCTTGCAACTTAATACTGGAGGGGGTTCGGATGATAACTTGAAGGTGGATTATTAGTCATAGATGCAGTTGGATTGCGGTCTGTGTATAATGTTGTAATGCCCAATCAAATCTCAAAGGAGTCAAGATGAGTAGTATATGCATATTGCTTTCTCGATGTTTGTCAATTGCCCCGCTATAATTTGTTCACCCAACATGTCATCTATCTTAAGGAGAGCCACCACTAGTGAACTATGGACCCCGGTCCTTTCTTTTACCATTAATCTACAACTGTTTACAGCTTTCTGTTTACTTTCTGCAAACTATTACTTTCTTCCACACAATACATTTAATCCTTTGTTTTCAGCAAAACCGATGAGATTGACAACCTCACTGTAAGTTGGGGACAGAGTTCCGTGGTTGTGTTGTGCAGGTCTCCACGTTGCTGCTGGCACCGGTAGTGCGCCCTGCCAAAGTTCAGCTAGCAACACCTTTAGGGTGTTTCCTTGCTCCTATTGGTTCGATTAAACCTTGGTTTCATAACTGAGGGAAAACTTGCTGCTGTGCTCATCATATCTTCCTCTTGGGGTTCCCCAACGAGCTCGAGGTATCTTGGGACATCAGTGTGCAGCTAGCGCTCCCGATGGGAGTAGCACCCGAGTCTATGTTTGGATTTTTTCATTGGGACATAGGCTCAAAGTAATGTCTTCAACTGAAAGTACTCAACTCAATCCTTGTTTATTCTAGTCCTGCTTCACAATTTTCATCGGGCGCGCGGCCAGCGCTTTCGATGGGAGTAGCCCTTGAGGCTATGTTCTGGTGATTTGCACCAGAGCATAGGCCCAGTCTTGTTTGGTGCATGATTCCTTTATGCGAGTCTCTTTTGTTTGCATGTCACCCTAAGGATTAGGTAAGTATCATAAATGTTTTTTCAAATGAAAGTATAAATAAACTTTATTAACAAATCCCCCGAGTACTAGGGAAAACTTTGACGAAAAAGGAAATAACCAAGGTTGGGCTTTCGGGAACTTAGCTTTTACTTATCATCGACTACGGAGGTACATGTCTCGGCGTAATCTCCTGCCATTGGCCTTACTAAAACTAAAGTACGAAGTCTCATGGATAAGATGCCCCGTAGGTCTTATTCAATGTAAATTACACAAAGTAAGATTTTAAGCATAGAAATGTCACAACTGTGCAACGTTCCATGGGTTGGAGTACTTGACTCCTTTTTTCTTATCTTGGAGCCAACATGCCCCGCTTGGGATTACTTCCAAGACGATGTAGGGTCCCTCCCATGCCGATTCTAGCTTATGATGGCCATCCTGCTTGAGGTGAAGGACCAGGCCCCCCATGATGAAAGACCTGGGATGTAGTCGATGGTTGTGGTAGTTGTGTAGATTCTGGTAGTATATGGTCTCTCTCTACAGAGCAACATCCCGAGCTTCGTCGAGTGCATCGATGTCATCTTCAAGTGCCTCCCTGGAGGCTTCTTCGTCTTACTTGACGACCCAGGGGAACTCATGAGTTACTTCGAATGGAAGGACGGACTCAACATCGTGGACATGAAAGAATGGTGTTTCTTGTGTTGCATTGTTTGAGGTGGTACGTAGGCTCCACAGGACAGAGGGCAACTCATATACCCAAGCTCCTTTATCTATATCGAGCGATGCCAGCAATCTTTTCTTGATTCCATTTGTTACGAGGCCATTGTCCTTTTCCACCTGGTCATTGGTTTGCGGGTGGGTGACTGAAGCGTAGCTTACTTTTATACCCATCTCCTTGCAGTATTTTTTGAACTCATTAGAGGTGAAATTAGTTCCATTGTCACTGATGATGCTGTTTGGCACCCCAAATTGAAATACTATTGACTTGATAAAGTTCACAACCGAAGTTCCATCTTGGATGGTAACGGGTATTGCTTCAGCCACTTTGTAAATTTTTTGACTGCTACTAGCAGAAAGACGTGTCCTCCTAGCGAAGATTTGTGAATTTTACCCACCATATTGAGTCCCTATTGGGAGAATGGCCAGACAAGAGGTATGGGGGTTAGTTCTGCGGTAGGTGCATTTGGTTTTGTCATGAAATGTTGGCATGCTTCGCATGTTCGTACGATGTCCTTTGCATCATGTACTACTGTGAGCTAGTAAAATACTGCCTGAAAGGCACTGACCACAATTGCTCGACTGCTGGCGTGATGGCCACATATCCCTTCATCTATATCTTTGAGGATGATCCTTATTTCTTCGGGTGTGACGCACCGCTGTAGTACACCCAAAATGCTTCTTTTGTATAACTCTCCTTTGAAAATTCTAAAGGCTTTGGATCGCCGGGTGATCCGCCGTGCTTCAATTATATCATCGGGAGCTCTCCTCTCATCATGTATGCTACATATGGCTGCATCCATGTGGGTTCTTTTATCATAACTTCCTCGAGTTATAGTTCTTCGTCCAGGGTATCTACTTCATTCCCTGATGTGGGTGCAGCCCCCAAGACGTCCTTTGGCTTAACCTTTTTGCACACTTTGGATGCATCAACCACATGTGTTTTTTTAACTTTGTGGACCACTCTGTTATCTCTTCCCAAAAGACTCCAGGTTGAACAAGTGAGCCTCTGTGGACCACTCTGTTATCTCTTCCCAAAAGCCCCCAAGAGGGACCCGATGTTTGCCAAATTGTCAGCTTCTTTGTTGCTTGCCCTGTCTATGTGTGATACTTCACACCCATCGAAGTGGGCCTCCATCATATTGTACATGTCCCGATAAGAAATATGTTGTCACTGATGGCGTCACATTTATTCATTGCCTACTATGCAACGAGGTTTGAGTCACCAAATATCTTGAGGTGAGTTGCACCGTAGGCTTTGGCCATGCACATGTTGTGCAATAGAGCCTCATACTCAGCTTTGTTATTTGACACGTTCGGGAAACTCATCCGAAGTACATAGCACATTTTGTCTCCTTGAGGTGATATAAGTATAACTCCAAATCCTTCCTCTTCTGTTCTTTTAGAACCGTCGAAGTACATTGTCTAGTAGCTAGAGAGATCTGGAGGGCCCACACATTGGAGTTCTGTCCACTCAGTGATGAAATCGGGCAAAACTTGAGACTTGATTGTTTTATGTTTCTCATATGTGATATCTCGAGGGGATAGTTCAATGCCCCATAGAGATACACGCCCTATGGCTTCTGGATTATTGAGTATGCTGGAAAGAGGTGCCTCACCACGATCAGGTGCTCCAAAAAGTAGTGGCGCGGTTTGCGTGCTTTCATGAAAACTCCGTACGCTAGCTTATGGTAGTGCAGATACCTTTGATTCGATGGGGAGAGGACCTCACTTAGAAAGTAGACTGGCCTTTGGACGCCATGAGTTTTCCCTTCTTCTGGTTGCTCGATAACCAACACAGTTCTTACCACTTGATTAGTGGCGGTGATATAAATCAGAAGGGGTTCTTTTTATCTTGGTGACACGACAACAGGGGGTGTCTAAGGTGTTTTCTTGAGATCTTCAAAAGCTCTCTGGTCTTTGTCCATCCACTCAAATTTGTCTAATTTCTTCATGGGGGCATATAATGGGAGTGCTTTCTCGCCCAGACGAGCAATAAATTGACTTAGCACCGTGACTTGTCCCGCTAATTGTCGCATTCCACGAAGGTTTATTGGCTTCTTCATTGTGAGTATTGCTTGTATTTTCTCCAGGTTTGCCTCTATTTCTCTTGCCGATACAAGGTATCTGAGGAGTTGCCCCATGGGGACCCCAAAGGAACACTTTGTCGGTTTGAGTTTTATGCGGTATTTGTCGAGGTAATCGAATGTCTCCCAAAGATCATCAATAAGGGTAGATCATTGCTTTGTCGTGACTATGACTTCATCGGTATATACTTGCGCATTTGTTCCAATTTGTCTCCCAAGACAATTTTGCATCATCCACTGGTACGTGGCACCCATGTTTTTAAGACTGAAAGGCATTATTGTGTAGTCGAATACACCGTAAGGTGTGATAAATATTGTTTTATCCTGTTCTTCCTCCTTCATCCGGATCAGATGATATATGGAGTAGGCATCCAAAAAGGAAATACGTTCTCATCCGGCGGTTGCATCGATGATTTGATCGATTCGCGGTAGCGGGAAGTGATCATTTGGACAATGTTTATTTAGTGCAGTGAAGTCAATACACATGCGCAGTTCTTTAGTATTTTTCTTCAGGATGCACACTAGGTTGGCGACCCACAGTGATTTCTTGATTTCTTTGATGAACTTGGTGTTCATAAGGCGATGGAGTTCTCTTCCAATGTCCTTGCGCTTTGGTTCCATGAAACAGCGAAGCGATTGTTTTACGGGCTTGGTGTCGGGATACACGTTAAGTGAATGCTCGGTGAGTTCCTTGGGGATTCCTGGCATGTCATCTGGTACACATGAAAAAATCTCCCAACACTCACGGAGGAACTCGATGAGCGTGCCTTCCTATGCGGGACCAAGATTGGTAGCCACAAAGGTCGCCTTCTTCGGGTCCGTAGGGCGGACCTGGATTTCCCTTGTATCCTTTGCAGTATCGAAAGCTTGATTGGGGGTGACCCGTGCCATTGGCAGAGGCTCTGTATCCATCAAGATTTTTAGTTTCTCGAACTATACCTCCATCCTGAAGGATTCAGAAATTTTGTTGAATTATCGATCAAAGTTGTTAGAGCGGATGAAGCTGCCCCTCACGGTTATGATTCTATTGGGTGCGGGCATCTTCATTACCAAGTCCGCGTAGTGCGTTACTACCATGAACCATGCAAAAGCTGGGCACCTAGGATCGCGTGGTACTATGATGGCCAATCCATGACTTCGAACTCGAGCTTTTCATGCCTAAAGTTGTTCCTCGATACGAAGATAACATCGAGATAGATTTTTCCTAAAGGAATTTTGGCTTTGCCTGGGACTATGCCATGGATGGATGTTTCTGTTGGTGCCAGGTTTGTTAACAAGCAATTCATTCTGTTTTGGCGTAGATTAGGTTAATGCTGCTTCCTGCATCCATAAAGACTTTACTCATGTTGAACCCGCCGATTTGGGCTCCTACTATCAGAGATGAATGACCCGGTCATGGCACTCGAAGTGGGTGGTTGGTCCTGCTGAACGTGATTTCTTGCTCTGATCAATGGATATATTCGGGTGTGGGTGGTGGCACTATTATCGCCAAGTTTACTTGACACATGATTAGTTTTTGAATCATGTTGGAAGGACACCCTTTTTGGATCATAGACATTGCACCCTTGGACCTCGGGTACTCGTCCTCCTAGTTTCTGTTTGCCACGAATTGTAGATGGCTTACTAGCGGTTTCCCTGGTGGTGGTGGTGTGCCGAGAGCTAGGGTTCCAGGTGCGGTGGCGTATCCTTGGTTTTCTGCTTCGGTTGCTTTTGCATTACATACTTCCTGCATCTTTAGGAACGTGTGGAAATCCTTCATGGGTTGGTTTGATCGCGTCCTCCCTTCGGAGTCGATATAGAAGTGCATATTGCATGGTCCCTCAAGCATCTGCATTGGAGACATTGGGGGCTCCCAGGCCCTTGGCTGGTACCGTTGGGTCAGTTGGCTTCCGCCGGTTTCATTTCTATTGCTGCGGTATTCGCTACCACGATCATCGTTTCTTTGATTGTCCTCTCTCAAGAAACCAGACGCAACATAGCTTGGCCTGTTGTACCCATCGTTACTTCACTTTGTCCTTTCATTATTGCGCCTATCCTGATCTTCCTCGGGTGAGTGCCCTCGTTTGTTATTTACTATGTCTTCACCATCTGCCTAGAGATTGGCCATGTCCATTAGTTGGGAAATTGTTTTCGGTTTAACCCACCCCATCTCCTTAATAAATTCTCTTCGGTGAAGGCCATCATTGAAAGCATCAATCGCCCTTTCATCCGATATAGCTTTGGCTGAGTTTTTAATGATGTTCCATCTTTGAATAAATGTCTGTATTAGCTCTCCAGATTTTTGCTTGCACGCCCACAATTGCTCCAAGGAAGCGGGTCGCTTGAACATGGATGTGAAGTTTCGGATGAACTTGTCCTCTAGCTTGTTTTAGCTGCTGATGGATTCTTTAGGTAGTTTTCTATGCCATGATCGAGCGGCACCGCTCAGGTGCAACTACAGGCTCTGCATTGTAGTATCCTTGGAGCCACCTTGAAGTCCAGGTAGTCGGCCAACCATGCTTCGGGTTCCTAGAGGCCATCATACTTTTGGTGATCATGAGGAAGTTTGAAATCCTTGGGTACTGGGTTTTGCGAACCCGTAGGGTAAAGCAACTAGCCCCACATAATTCATACTCATCCTCGCTTTCGCTGTCATAATATCTCCGTCTACCGCGCTCCTCCCTAGATCTATCAATCATGCACTATGTAATGTCATTTTTGGCATCATCACGCTGCTCGTTGTTCATAAGGTGCACCCGATTTGGTGGCCATGACCGTCGGGTGTGTCCCACATGCCGAGGGCTGTTGTGACAGGGTGGTGATTTGTCCGGTCGCTAGGTAATTCTTTGTCCCCCTTGTGCGAGGGATGATCCCACCATGCGAAGGTTCATGAGATAAGAGCGATGGAGAGCCACCCGTGGATCGTTAGGTGATGGTTGAGTTGTGAGTAAGTAGGTATGGGCAGCGACAATGGTAGCTTGCACTGTTTTTGCTTTTATGTGTCCCGCCAGATCTATTGACACGACAGGTCCAGATCTCAAGTCATCTCGTTTCTCGCCTTCCGGAATATTCTATAGATGTGAGGTTCCTCTCCTTGGTGGTGCACCTCCGGTTACACTGCCAGATCCGCGAGTGGAGCTTAGTTGTGCCCGCCGGATACTGGATTCGTCAGCACGCCTTCTCCTTTCCTCGAGTTGTGTGGTGACCCATCATACAACTTCATGATGTAGTACACTATAGTCATTGACATAACACCAATGAAACACCATTCACTAGTATTACATCCCTCGGAGTGGAACAACAGAAACACAGCAGGTCCAAGACATGACTATAGGTTACAACTCGACTCTTTACAAAAGATCCAGAGAACACTCTAGGTTAAAAAGGAAGAAAAAAAACTTCTTACAAAGAAGAACTAGAAATAAACACTTCACTAATAGACTAGCATCCAAACTATCTAGCTTGCACATGCTGCTATTGCAATGCTCTATAGAAATCCACTCTGAGTTGTTAGAGCTTGAATACCTGCTTAGCTAATTTAGGCCAAGTTTTATGCTTTTTAAGTCATACAGAGATGACCTGATTAGCTAAACCAGTAGGATACCTGCTGCTGATCCTCCTAGGGTTTATAGCTCATGGACTACCTTATAGATTTTTGACTTACTACTGGCATTCTCTCCGAGTTGTTAGAGCTTGAATACCACCTTTTGTTCCAAGACTTTTGCTTTGCACCAATTTCATGATACTTCCATGACCTAGTTATTACTACTTCATTAGTTCCTTAGCAACATCACTGACCTTGAGTGAACAAAAATTCCTTACGGCATGTTGCTCCACAACTTTTCTGCACTAAACTTCCTTCTTATTACCGACTAATAATGACCTGAAGTTGATTAATCCTTCAAAGCAGTGCAGATATTCCCTATATTTGGCTTCCCTCTTTATGCAGGTATTCATCTTAGTCTTTTGGAACTCATCCCTCCCTTACACGAATTCCCTTAACTATCTAGGTCTATAACATCGAGTAATAACTTGATGATGCAACATGCATTTGCACACCAAGTCAAACTTCATGTACAGATCTAGTCACTCAAGAATATCCAATAAAAACCAAGAAATCAAAATGTGGTACATATAACACACATCATTCTAAGCCCATAATATAGTAGTTGAGTAAAACTTCTCTAGAATTCAGGCTTAGTTGTGTAGTATATGACACCTCCTAGTATAGGTTTACACTGTGATACTTAGCACTTAGGGGTTAAACTACTCTTTGTCGCAATATTTACCCAAATTTCTCAATTGCAACAGGATACTTTTAAGTAAAGTGGTCTCATTTGGGTTTTCACTAGCTTATTATTTTCCCTTTGGAATGCCTAACTATAACCAACCTTTCATTATTCCATAAACTAACCTCACATGATCTCTCCAAACGGCTAACCGGATTCTGTTTACTACTTTAAACCAAAGATTATCAGAGATTTATAACATTTATGACTTCTATCATGGTCCTACACTATTCTTTACTTACTACTATTCAAAATTAGTTACTTTGTACTTGACCTACCTACACACTTGTCATGGTCTTGGAGCTATTCTCACCATGATATCTCTTCTTCTTATCTTGATATGATTGATTCTGAACAAAATTCAAGTCCATCACGTAGAATTCTTAAGTGAATCCCACATGATTTACTTCCTCTTACATCTATACATGCTCTAATGGTCTTTATCATGTAGTTTATCACTATCAACTAATGATGAGATTCTGCTATCTTGCATGGATTATATGGATAGACTACATCATTTATACTAGTTCATATGATATCCTTAACTTAGTCCTAATCTACTTCGATATTTTAGCTTCCTAACTAGTTCATATGATATCCTTAACTTAGTTCATATGGTGTTATACCTACTTAGAAACTGTACTTCCCCGAGGAAGATGGATGACTACTCCTAAAAATAACCAAAGCATCCAACTTTAGTGTGACAAAGCTATCCTCAAGTGGATACCCATCACAAGTCTTGGTTTAGATAAGATGACTCCTATAGTCACTATCCAACCTACAGATCTCCTAAAAGGGTTTTAATCCTAAGGTCAAAGCATATGCTCTGATACCAGCTGCGGTGACCCAGCATACCACTGCATGATTTAGTACACTATAGTCGTTGACATAACACCAATGAAACACCATTCACTAGTATTACATCCCCCAAAGTGGTACAACAGAAACATAGCAGGTCCAAGACATGACTATAGGTTACAGCTCGACTCTTTACAAAAGATCCAGAGAACAATCTAGGTTAAAGAGTAAGAAAACAACTTCTTAAAAATAAGAACCAAAAAATAAACACTTCACTAATAGACTAGCATCCAAACTATTTGGCTTGCACATGCTGCTATTGCAATGCTCTACAGAAATAGGTTCTAGGGATAGATATTGTACTCCTATCTAATCAGGAACTTTGCCTTCACTTCATTTGATGTATATCTTGACTCCATTGACTTCATTGAAGAACTTGGGCATTTGATGTCAATTCCTTGAGCATAAATTGGTCTTGACATCATGTTCATCGGCTTTAGAATCTAGCAAGGGTTAAGAAGGTACGGATGAGTACGAGCGTACTCAATAAGTTCACTAAAAAGGAGTGTTTGATGCACTAACTATATCCACATACCATAGGTCATAGGCTATGTAGGTTTTCGTAAACATTTATTTAAAGATTGCTTTTATTCTAAAAACTATGTCCGTCAGATTTCACAGGTTGATTAGAACTTTCGTGGAGTTCCTTTCCTGCCACATTCGTAGCTCCTTCCTAGAACAGGGAGTAACATGTCACAATTCTTACACTCTGCAGAGGTGTGTCACTTTCCCATGAGAGACCTTAAGCTTTGCAGCATGGCCGAGAGTATATCCCCGTTCAAACTTCTTTGGTTTGAGGCCCAACCTAAGATCCAAGCCAATCACTGCCCTCTCCGCGACCCCGCATGCCCCTTGGTGAACGACATGCCCACATATTGAATTATGGCAATGGTTAGTACAAACCATTATAGATGCCAGAAACCACTATGGGACATTGAGACCTCCCACCCATAAGCTGCATATCCTCTGCGAATTACATACTCACGCTATGAGGATAACATCCACGGTCTGTGCATTCAGATTCATGCGAAGGGAAGAGGATACATCTTACTTCTCCGTCCCATTCCAAATCTCATGGTTAACATGTAATATCCGGCGCTAGAATCACTGGCGACATTGGTTGTTAAGTCCTAGATATTATGTTCCTTTACCACTAGAACTGTAATCTTAGATTATTACCACTTGGTAACTAATCCATAATCATATTATTATGAAAATAGTGTTTTCTGACCTTTTTGAAATGCAGGTGATGACAACATTTGAGTTACAAGTATTTGATAGAAAATAATCAGAGGACATGAGCAAGTGTGAACTTGCCTTTTCTGATTACAAAGTTATGCAATCATGGTCTTCGAGACGATATAAGATCCAAAATCTGTAAATAGCATCATTGGTCTGATAAGGACTAATGTTTAAAGAAGCAATATGTTGATGCATAAATAATGTAATGCATTTTGTAAAATCCCGAGATAATTCCCCAATAATGTGAATGAGTTAAATTTAAGTGATGTTTTTTAAGATTTAGTTATTTCTAATGTTTACTCCATAGTAAATGTATCTACAAAGCATTTAAGTGTTTAACATGCAAAGTATATCCGTGAAGTATAATAACACTCTATGGATGTTTGTATGATAGGTTATTAAGAGTTAAAGGACTTATTTATAAAGGTGTTATTTGAAGTGGCAAAACGAATAACTTTTGAAGAAAAGGTTTCTTTGACAATGTTTAAACAATCTTGATGATTAATAGGATATGATCGATGTCGTTTGCGTGTGTTCGATAAGCTTGGTGTTGAGATGCTTTATGACTTAATTGGAACAAACTAAAGTTAACTATAAAAACATACTGAGACTTTATATATTGCTTCTATAACTTGGTGTATGTCAACACCCGGATTTTTAAGTCCAGATGCCTGTTATGCCGTACATCGCAATCCCAAGATTACCATTTTTGCGAGACATAACAGAATTGGTACCACAGTACATCATCCATTACAAACCATAATAGTCTTACAAATAAAGGATCTCATGATCCAGTCTTAATACAATCAAAGCAGCGGAAAGTAAACATAGTAGGGCTCCATCTTCGGGGTCACAAGCAATGCTGACGATAGGAGATGATCCTAGTTATCATAGACCTCCTGCTGTCCATCTTCCGGGTAGTATTCCTCGTAGTCTGGCCATGGGAATAGCCAGGGACAAAGACATTAGTACTCTTTAAGTACTCGCAAACTACCACTAACATAGGTAAGGTAAAACCAGTAGGAATCTTAAGCTTTAGGTTTGTTTGCAAAAATCCAGGTTTATTCCATAAGAACTTAAGAATAAAGACCTAATTTTAGTTCCCTACATCACTTAAGTGGGAACTTAGGTTTCATGTCCACAACTCTGTTGTGGTCAAGTCAAGGTCATCTTTCAAGTCACAAGTCATTTTGAAAACATCTGACAGCGGAACAGTATGGCCACTCCAACTGCCCATAACCGCGGACACGGCTATTCGAATAGTTGGACACTCTACAGAGGTGGTACACTTTCACCACAAAATTCGACACATCCGTTAGGGATAACCCTGAATCATCATACTTGGTATGCGGATAATCAATCCTAACCTTTCAATTACATACCCTAGTATAGGGACCTCCCCTATGAGCTTGTCCTCCTAGCCATGGCCAACTGCCATCCCGGGAACTGCATAGGTGGACATTCATATTTACGAGGTAGCCTCAGCTCAACCTCTTCCGCAAGGGAACCCATACTAAGACATATAAACTTCCAGTTAAGCCCTACCCAACTCAGGTATTGTGGTTGTATGGTAAAATTGGAGTGGTATCGCATCCGAACCCAACCATCAGTTTTTGTCAAAGTCAAGGCTCATGCCTCATTTAGTTTCATCATCAACCCATTGTGTTTCATAACACATGTCAAAACATTTTAATAGAATGAATCATCATTCCAAGGTTTTCATAATCATTTTCACCAAGTGTTCCCATCTAAAGTGGTCAAGTTTTAGTTTTAGCACTAGCCACTAGTATTGAGTGTATCACTATTAAGGGGGTGCTAATCAAGTATAAGTACCCAAGACTAGTTCCACTATCCTGATGGTATCCATCCTATTTTCCACTAATCACCATTCATTAACTAAGTAAGAAAAGGGAAAGTAAAGCTTGCATATAAAACTAGGATTGGTATAATCAAAATTGCATAACCAAGCATGCATGGTGCATCTTACATAGGTTATCTAGCATAGTGGGCTTGCATGGATAGCTGGCATAGTTTAGCTTGCCTTGAGTAGTGCAGTTGTTGAAGTTCTCTTCCTCTTCTTCAAAGTACTCCTCCTCGTCGTATCCCGGGTCGGTACTAGCATCTATAAATACATTCAATGTACACAATCACCAAACAATACTTAACTACTTCTATTTAGCACACATGGCTCACACTAGATGATCTAGCATCATCTCTATCATCACATGAAATGTTTACACCTTCTTATTTATCTTATTTTGGAAAAGTAATTTCTACTCATTGAAAATACTTAATATTTAATATCCTCTAATTATAATATGGGATCATATTGACACATGTAATCACCACATATTTTAATACTTGGGAAAGTGTGTTAAAGTGGTGGTCATATATTACAAGATTTAATATTACTATTTAATAATATTAAAGTGGCTACAACAGCCTATATAGCATCCTTTTAATACTAGTCCATGTTTAATATCTGTAAAACCAAATCTTTTTACATATTCATGTAGAGCATGGCAAATGTGATTTTTGAGAGTTGGAATCAACTCAAAAGCATTCATGGTTGATCTTATAGAAATGTTTGAAGTGGTAAAAGTCCCGGTCTGGTTATTTTTAGTATAGGTGATGTATACTTTCAAATGGTTTGAATCCAACGGGAGTGATTAGATATTTTAATACGTTTCTAAAAAATTGAAATCATGCATTTTGGTTCTGTACATCTCTTTGAATGGAATTTTGAATCTACTGACAGAATAGGGTTTTAAACTAAATAGACAAATTCTATTTGAATTGTTGGGCTCTGCGCGGGAAAAGAAATGGCCGGCTCAACTGCACGGCGTGCGCGCAGCGGGCTGCTGATAGGTTGGTCCTATGCGTCAGTGGCTCTATCTAACCGAAGCAATATCAGCAAAATCTCAGCGCTACGATTAGAACACGATCTACGGCTAAGGTTCATCGTCTATGTCACGGTGCTCCGGTGAGATTCTAAACCTAGCAGCATGGTGAAGGGTCGCTAAGGGCTTACCAAGGCTCCAGCTAGGTCTGGCGATGGGGGCGAACGGGCTGGTCGACGATGGCGAGGAGATTAGCGGTCGCGGTGGCTTCTAGGGTGGCTCCAATCGACGGCTCCCTTTCTTCACTACAACGGCGGGCTCTAGCCAAATTCTGGTAGGGTGGTGCTCGCCTTGCTCCGAGGAGAGGTCTGGGGTGTTTCTGAGAGAGAGGGGAGTGAGATGGTGTGCTGTTTGAGGTCTGGGGTGGCTCCTATTTATACACCAGCGTTGGAGGCAAGGCAACATGGTTGGGATCATCGGGGATGCTGCTATAGGTCGCGATAGGCATGGTGGATGGCATGGGTCGACACGGTGGACCGCGGCGGTCGTCACACGCGTAGTGGCGCGGCAAGGGGTGGCCTTAGTCGATCAGGCGATGTCGACGCTCTGTTCGGGTACGTCGGTGTTCGTCATCGAGTACGGTGGTCACGGGGCGCGCGACGGCAAATGATCATGTCTGGGAGGTGGTTGGTGACGTAGCGGGTGCGGGTACGAGCGGAGAGAGTGAGGCGTGGCGTGGCTATGCGAGGCGGCTTCGGTGCTCCGTCGTGCTCTCGGCATGGCAGAGACTTAAATGGGCGTGGTTGTTCTAGCTTCTCCACTTCTCGCCGTTGGTCAAGGGGTGGAAAGAGAGGGGCGATGAGGTCACGGCTACTCGATAGACATCATGGGAGAGAGCGGTGCGGCGTGTGGCGTCTTGTCCATGGTCGACCGGCATGACATGCTCGGTACGGTCATGTAACTGGTCATTGTGACGAGTGGTGTTGCTCCATTGCACGGCCAATTACTGGGAGTGATCATGGGCTGGCTATGGAGTCGAATTGGGTACAAAGGATGATTAATTGATTGATCAAAATAGTAGATAGTTGTTGAACTTGTACTCTGTCTGCTAAGTGTTCGACTAAATGGCCACATGAGCTTAATCTTTGAATTATTCAATGATTTTTGGTGGGTGAGTTGGTCACATGCTTGGTAGTCTCTGGTTGCTAGGAATTGTCAAGTGGTGACATTTGGTGGGTGAGTTGGTCACATTTATTCAAAACTGTTGGTTTAATTTGGATTTCAGGTTTTATAAGAGTTTTATAAAGTTAATAGTTTATACTTAAGTTTTATGGTACACTTAAGTTATCGTTTTGGAATTAGTATTTAAGTGTAAAAGATTTAAGGTTTTATATAACATTGTGATTATTTCTTGTTTAAGAAATGTTTTTAAAGAATTTACAAAATAGGTAATAGCTAAGGCTTTATTACTTTAAAATCTTAAAAATATTTGGAATAATATATTTAGCATTTTTCTAGTATATTTATTCAAGTTCTTTAAAATGTTTTTATTTTTAAGAAGTGTTCTTATTTTTTTAAAAAAATCCACAAAGGATTACATGTTTTTAAATATTTGTTTCAAATTTTCTTTGTAAAAATTAAGTTAGTATTTTTATAAAATAGTAGATTTATTTTCATATGTAAAAATGATTTTTATTCATTTTTAGGACTTCTCCTTATTTTATTAAATTTCAATTAGGGTTTTTTATGTCCTTAATATTTATTTGTGTTTTATTTAACTCAAACAAGCATTGTTACATTTTTCTTTAGTAGAGATTATTTTTGTGCTCATTTTGATATATTATATGTATTTTTAGGACTTCTCTATATTTTCTAGAGTGTAAATTGTGTTTAGGGGTATTTTGGTCATTTAATATTTGGGGTATTAATTTATTTTGTAATAAGCTTTTGGAATTGGGCTTGGCCCACAGACTGGCCTAACTTAGGCCCAACTTGGCCCAGCCAAGCTTGGGGTCAAACGCCATCCCGGCCCACTTTCCCCTATCTATCTCACTCTCTCCTTCTCTCTCGCTCGAACATACTGCATCCCTCTCTCTCTCTCTCTCTCTCTCTCTCTCTCTCTCTGTGGCGACCGCATGGCGCGTGTGGCTTCTCACCGCAGGTAGGTCATGTCCCTCTCTAGCACTGACGAGATGGGGCTTTGGTCGGCCGCACGGGGATCTACCACTTACTCATGCTCGATTTGATCCTCCCGATCCTTTGTGTACGTCCTCACACCAAGAACCCTAGCTCTGCCGCTTGGTTCCTATGTTGAAGACAACGTAGTTTTGCTCGTCGTGGCCGACTGGTGGTGGTGTGGTGGTATGGCTTGGCGCGAATCGAATGCTCCGGTGCTCTTCGTGCCGCCTGCTACTACGCCGCCTGCGGTTTCGGTGTCATCTCGCGCTGGTGACGACGCCGGTCTACTTCCTCTCCGGCGATCCTTGGCCCACCACCAGGTAGGTGCTCTACTTTCCCTTCTATCTCTCCTTCCTTTTCTCCTCTGATTCCCATCCAAATGTTATTCTAACCTAGAGTTCTTCCCTTCTCTAATTGAACTCTGATCTCATAATGACTTGTGTGGTCTTTTTATTAATTTAATTATGTTCTATTTAGTTTAACTTAAGATTTGCCTAGTAGTGAACTATTTCTACTAGAGTAAGATAACACTAATTCGGATTATCTTGTGTTCTTGCTATTTAAGAAATTCTGTGAATCTTAAACAAATTCTTGATGTGTTAACATTGTACCTGGTGTTTTTCTAGAACATTGGTAAAAGTGTAATTTGACTAAACTAAATATTCACTTCCAGTATTCTTTATTCTAAGAAGAGAAAGCCATAAATTGTTTCCTATACATGAATGCAATTGATCCCATGTTATATTGTATAGATTGTACTTCAAATGTATCAACAAGAGCATGAACTTGTTTTATTAATTGTTGAGTTAGCTGGAATCAATATCACATTATGCATATACTGCCAATAGTTGTTTGGCTAAATTTGGTTATAATATAAATGTTAGATTCAAACCAAGTGTTTGAATCCAAACATTGGATTCTAAATTGTCCCTGTGAACTTGTTGTCTTAATTCCTAATCTATTGAAGCCTTGCTTTAAGAAGTGGTGTTTTCTGTAATCCTATGACTGTTAAAGATGCTAGTGAACTGGGTTGTATTACTCAGGTTGAAATGATGGTCTAGATTAATCTTCTTCCTGTCTAAATTGATAGAGATTTCAATTGAAGAAGGATTCATAATAGTTCTTATCCAGGGACACAAGTGACCTATTCTGGATATGCTTTGTATGCCTGGCTTACCTAGATTTTATACTATTAATATAATGGTGAATAACTTGAGTGATTCCTAGCTTTCTAAGTTAGGAAAATGATTTATACACATGTACTGCTTACTAGTAGATGGTTAGAAAAGATGTGTTTGTTGCTTATATGGTTGCCTCTGTAACCTATGGTGATTTTTCCTAGCAAACTACTTTCTATTCTCAATAATACAGTGGCATCTATAGGTGGTATGACTACTATGGTACCTCTTTGAAGGATGCACAGTAGCATTTATCATTTACATGATCAATTACTCAGTTTTTTTGGCTAGACAATTGGGTTTGCCACTATAATGCCTCCCCTAGGAGTGTGCATGGTGGTAAATAGATTCAAATGTTTGCTGCTTAATTTCTAGTCTTGTCCTGTGATGCAAAGGCTGAGGCCCTTCTTTGTAATAAGAACATATGCTATTGTTACCTCCCTTTAACTCAGTGATGATCTAGATATGCCACTTGCATGATAGACTAAGAGTAATACCATAGCAATTCAATCTTAGCTCTAAATTGATAAAAACAAGTGCTAGATGATGAGCTTAATAGTCAACCTACTGCTGGTGGTGTAGTTTTTGTCACTTGTACTTGGGGTTCTCCAGCTGACCTTGATCTACCTCTGCAATTATTTGCCTCTCTTAGTGGAAATCTTGCTTATCTTCTAATCCTACTATGGATCTGCTCTCGCTGGTACTACTGTCCTGCTCTTCCTCGGGCTTCTACTGGCCTTCTTCTCCTTGATTTACTTGGCGATTGTGATGAGATTGGGTGGTGGATCTGGAGATGATATAAACATAGGTGGTTGTGTGTGAAACTGTGTAGTGGAATGTTGTGTGCTATGACTTGAGAGGAAATGTGATGGTTGTGGCTAGCTATGGCCAGGACATGGAGAATTCCCTCTTTTGTATTACTCCCTTCTTTTGTTGTGGAGGTGACAACACACAGATGCATGGGATGAGTAAGCTACTTACTGGTGGAGCTTGTGTGTTCAAGTTTCAATGACTGTAGATCTTTTGCTTGAGGATGAGATCAAGTATTATTACCATTTCTTGATGGCTATTCCCTTTACTTTCCAAATTGTGAAACTTGCCCCAGTTATTTGTCAATGATGTTGGACTGAGACAAACTTGATAAAAACAGATATTTCATTTTGGTGAAATTTGCCCCTTCCGACTAAAGCTCTATGATGTGCTAGCAATGCACTTCATTGCCATACTAAGAGCACAACTAATGCATAACCCCTCTTTTCTATTCTCTTTTCTTTTATCTTTGTTTTGCAGGTATCAAAGAGGTATACATGAAGGAAATCTTCAAGAGTAGAAGATTTCATTTAGGATTTATTTTTTAATTCTTTTACATTTCTCTTTTATTCTTAAACATTGTAAAGAAGATTGTATTATTTTAATGATGTAATAAATTTTACTTTTCTATTTGTAATTTTAAGTTTCGTTTTCATTTATTAATTGTAAAGGAACAATGTAATGCTATATTCCTTATTTAATAAAGTTATTTTTTCTCCCCTTTTGGGAATTTGAGACTTGTTATTATGTGTACTTGTATTTTCTTGAATTCACCTTTATTAATGTAATCTTTCATTTGTCTTGTTATACCTTTATTATAAAGGGCAATGTAATATATATTCATATAAAGAGTATTTTTATTTTATTATTGCAATTTCTTTTTCAGATTCATTTTCTATTTAGTTATTTCGATTTACTTTACTTTTAGTCTTAAATAATAAATACAGTACAATTATTTGTATATTATAGGAGTTCATTTTTTAGTTATGTTTGAAATTCTTCATTTACTAATTCATTTCAAATTCTATTTGAATTCCAACATATCTTTTGAATGTTCAAATTTGAATGGCTTTCCCCTCAAGAGCAAAGATACAGTAGAGGTCATGTCGAAATCTGTCACACTTGCCCGGATGCTTCCATCAGAACAAGAGATATCTCGATCCCTCTATAGCTTCTTTAGTTTTGCACGAAAATTCCCCAGATTTTCTTATGCATGAATGCAATGCACAAACATGTGTCCTGTCTATTTCGAGGTGCTAATCCTGGGATGTTACAAGTTGCCTCTACATCTTGAGCAAGTCCCTCTTCTTGTGGTGGAGTAATTATTGGTAGGCCATCAGATCTTCACACATGGCGTTTGCTATCATTGGGACCGTGCCCGAAACTACGTCTCTTGCTCTTTGCCACGTTTCCGCCGATAGCCGAAGAGTTAGCCATTCATCGTCATGTGTTCCTTATCTCCCTTGTGTGATGTGATTGTTGGGGGACCTCCTTCGTTTCTGTGGTTTCCTGCATCATCACCCGATAGAATATCATTGGGATCGATGATCGGGTTACTGTTGGAGTCGTGAAGTGTCGATGTTCCTTCACCGATGATTACACAATCTTGGTGGTGCGTCATGTATGGGATGTTGCTATTGTTACTAGATCTGTAAGAGACACTGTCTGAAAAACTAGCGAAATCTCATGGACTCTATTCTGGGTAGATTTCAACTTTTTTTATTCCGGTGTCAATGCTTTTGTTAGTTTCATCAAAATCGGCGTTTGCTAGGCTTGAGCCGTTTGGTGGCGTTAGCTGAGAATCTGATCCGAAGGAGCAATCGTCGTATAGATCGGCCAGACCCCCTAGATCTGCAGAGTTTTCATGACTTTCTTTGCCGTTTATTGGCCGAGGTGTGGCTTCTTTAGATGAGCCGACAGAGGATGCACGTATCACCGTGCGCGCTGCGGTTGTGACTGATGAACACGAGTAGGCCGATAGGCAGAGATTTTTGGGTTCCTCCATGCGAAAGTGGAAGGTCCAGATTATGAGATCAGTTCCTCCATTAAAGTCGACGGGAACCAAAACAGGGGTGGACAGGCATGGGCTTATAATGACCAAAACAGGAAACAAAATAGCGGGACTGAATGCCCATAATGACCCCTGTGCATTTCATGAAGTCTATTGTTGTTTGAACTGTAAACATCGAGTCCAATTACCTTTGTTACTTCAATACTCGACTTGTCCGAGACCTGACCATCGGTATCACTATAACTAGTTCAACATCCTTACCGATAGGTGCTGTTTTACTCATTCCGTGATATTCCATCCACGTGACTTAGTCACATGTTACACATAATTTATAGATGTCATCTCATTGAGTGGGCCATGTTATCTTCCCGTCACACAGGAGAACAAATCCCGACATGTGCATGAATGTGCCCCACTAGAATACCCAACATACACCTTTATGATCTCCCTGCTACGGTGTGACGGTTGATGTATTCAAAGCAGCCGTAGATGACAATGATTAAACAAGATCTCACGGTCTAAGGATTATGATACTTTGTTTCTAACTATTGCAACATGAACTTTGTGACTTGATCGTGTTGCAATAATTATATGGGGTAATATCCATCACATCATTTACTGATGATACGACTTTATTTTCAAATGGCATAAATGCACCATGATCAGGAAACTTTGATCATCGGTTTCCCAACGAACTAGTTATATGGAAGTTACTAGGGACAATTGGTTTGTTTACATACTACACTTGTATTAATGTTTGCGATTGATATAGTTATAGCACAATACAAAAATATTATGAACTAATTAGATATGATAATAAACACCCCTTATTATTTGCCTCTACGGCATATCTTCCTTTAGTCTTCCACCCCTCCACTGCGTTGATGTCATCTTTATGGGGAGCTCCTTCTTCATGCTAGAACGCTACTCGTCTTCTACCTCCGTCTAGGTCCAATCTAGTCGGATGGTGAAGTGCTTCTGGATCTTCATCGACACGTTCTCGCTTCGTCCGAGAGCCTGATCTCACTTCGACACAGTGTCATTCTCATTGGACGCGTGGATACCAGTGGAGGTGTGACATGTGGATCACTTGATCGTTGGAGCCATCCGTGGGATAATACATCTCTCGCGACTCTCTAAGGCTTGTTGTGGGGATGAACGCACGACCATCCTCATCATCGACAAACTTCCGCTAGTTTGATCTTTGAGGGTATGATCCATTATCTTCCCCCTCGCATTGGATCTTGGTTATGCGCTAGAAAAGTTTGTTTTGCATAGCGCGTTCCCCAACAATCTCTCCAGACAATGTACTCTCATTGTTAGTGGATGTTCGATGAGATTGTGTATACGTCATATAGGAACGCGGTGGACTAGCAATGGCTATCAATTAGAAGCCAGACTTACATTAAACTTCCCATACAAGCTGGTCGTCGGAGAAAGTATTATAAACGCGACAAGGAAATAACGTATAATGAAAACAAAATCACAGCAAGGTGACACATATTTAACGTGGAAAAACCTCTTCAACAAAGAGAGAAGAAACTACGGGCACTAGTTAGCAAAACTTCACTATATCGGGGAGTATTTACACAATGCCAGAGATTTCACAGATGCAACTCATCTCAATCGGCGGCTTACAAGAGGTATATATAACGGCGGAAACCTAGGCCTTCAATGATCCGCTTCGACCCAAGCCTCTGGCAACGTGTCTCGCTCCGCTCATCAGAAGTTAGCCTCCTTAATTAAATTTGGATCATACTTCAACAAAAAATACGGGGATCGTATATGTACATGTACACAAGTACTACTAGTGGATCTCCTTTAGACTAGTCACAATGGGGAGTATCATATAGTAGTATTATGTATATGGTACTAATATATGATACCATCTCCATAATGCATAGTATCATAGTATTAGTGTATCTATTGTTTGGTAGAATCTCAATGTAAAATTGTGTACAAGATTTATTTGAGATTAATTTTTCTAGGTGTACGTACTATGATACTAATATAATCTTTTTCATCGTTGATTGCAGTAATACATAAGCATTTTGTATACATGTAATGCATGATACCACATATTCCCATTGCGGCTAGTCTTAATCATGTATGTGCATGGACGAATGAGCTGCTCACGTGTCCAAGCGAGTTCTTTTGTGGTTGGAATTTTGGCCCACCGTACAACCAGTCCTAGCAAGTTGAGTCAAGAACACGGTTGGGTGCATGGGTCAATCAAGTACTAGGTGAACATGGGCACTTGGCCGCTCCACCTATAGTATATTCGTCAGAGCATAACATGGGCACTTGGCCGCGCCACCTATAGTATATTCGTCAGAGCATGATAGTTGTGTTGTATTCACTTCTAGTAATACATTTTTTTGTTTGTGTTAATATAAATTAAATATATGAGCATGTGCGGGGTTGAGTATTTTAACCGGTAGAAAAATGTGTCATTTACATGTTAGAAATGTCTAAAACTGAGAGATCTAACTTTAGATGCAAGAAGTGGGCCCTTATTTCATATTAAAGCTCGTAAGCAATATAGAGATACCAGTTTTTCTTCAAGTAAACAAAAAGGTACATTGAGAAATCTTTATACAAAAATACATCGAGCAATAGACCAAGTTCAGTACCACAACAAACTGACATGTTACATGATCAAGGTAAAAAACTAATTATGTCAAAACAAGCTAACTTATGAAGATGTTCGACTACCTCAAAATCGATGCTTGCAGCTATTTGGATTGCAAAGCTCCAAGGGGGGCACAACTTTGTATTCAAAACTTATAAGTGGCTGGATTATTAAATGTTAGTTTAGTCAATATAGACAACCAAATTACATATATACTAATTCTATGCAGGAGTTATATTTGATATATTCCAAATTATTCACTAGTTTAATAAAATTTAAAAGAGAAGGTATGGCTAGAAGTTGCCACGAATATTTACATAAAAGAAAGATCTAATATATAATCAAGTTAGATAATTTCTATACATCAAAAATGAAAAATAGAAGTTATGATATTTCTTTTGGACTCACTTAGTCGATGGAACCCGATTGTTCATTAATCATAGAACATGCTCCAAGTCAAGAGCACTGAATTTTTTGTTAATTCGTGTAGAAATTGTAGAAAAATGTAGAACATGTATCAATTTACACAAGCATCTCATGTATTCTCGAGATATATATTCAAAAGCAAATTTAGTTGCAGAGCCTAAGAGGAGCCAAAATCAGCTTGTTCTGCTTTGTTTCAGGAATACATACATGTTAATTGTTGAAATTATATGAAACACGATCCTTTCTTGCAATGCGTGACCATTTCTCCTCTGTTAGCACTCCACGTTTTCCATTCAACGATTCTTTCATTCGGTTATTGTAGATTCCGGGTTCTGGCCAATCGCTCTACGCCGCATCATCGCATGTCTCGCGATCCTTCTCCTTTTAAATTTCTTTTTTTGCCATCCATCCCTGATTTTTCCAGTCAAAGCGATGAGGATGATGCGACATCTTAGTGTAGTCCCACATAGGAATACCTCTACCTGTTCCGCCCCCTCTATCTCACCCCCACCATCCCACGCGCTCACCTCCTCCTTGTCTTCCTCCCCACTGACAAAGTGTGGCAGCGAACGGGTGCACGAGGTCGGGGATGATGTTGAATCGGTATTGGGCAGGTTTGAGGCGGCAAAGTAGAGGCAGCCGACGCTGGATGCGGGATCTGGATGGGAGACGGTGGCCTTGTGAGCAGATGGGGCAGAGGGAGCGGAGGTGAGAGAGAGAGCTTGGGAGCGGAGAGGCCTTCTCCTTTTCAATTCCTTTTTTCAGCCATTCATCCCTGATTTTTCCAGTCAAAGTGGTGAGAATGATGAGACATCTTTGCTAGTCCCGCATAGGAGCGTCTCCACCTACACGGATCCTCTCTCTCTCACCATCCCACATGCTCACCTCCTCCTTATCTTCCTCACCACCGGCAAAGCGTGGCGGCGGACGGGTCACGAGGTCGGGGGTGATGTTGAATCGGTACCGATAAGGGGTGACCTCAACGGTGGCCCGATCTTCACGGATCTCGTGGTCAAATCAATGGGAAAGTGAGGGGAAAAGGAGAAGGTAGTGGAAGTGGAAGCACACCTCGCGAAGAACACGATGAACACACGCAAAACTCACACGATACAAGGCCAATTGCTCCCGCCGGTGGCCACCAGTCCGATAGAATCCTCGCAAGGAAAGATCGGTCAACGTGCTCCCTCAATCCCACACGGTGAGGGAAGAACACCTTGGAGAGGGTCTTGACAACTACGCTCACGCACTCGCAAACGTAGGCCTTGTACAACGAGGGAGGCACGATGCAAACTCCAGCGAGGTGGTGACGATAGTCGATCCCCTTTGGTAAGGGGATGATGAAAAACTAGAGATTCCACAAAGGGGGTTGTCTTTAGTCTATCATCTATGCCTAGGGATACATGAGGGGGTGGGGGATACAAAGCGATGGTGATGGTGTCGACGGAGGTCATTGGCGTGCCTTGCCGAAGGTTCATGTTGGTGAAGCACTTGGTCATCCACATGACGCTCGCGATGATGGTCCTTGTCCTTGGCACTCTTCTCATGATGGTGATGCCTTCTTGATCTTGATTGAGCATTATGGATGGTGCTCAACATGTATTGTCCATATTCATGGCGAAGATGCCTTGAATGATGTATTGTATCCTCTTGATGTTGGCGATAATCTCGAGAGGATGTATGTCAATGAGGATTCTTGCTTCGTGGCGCCTCTTTTGGAATATGATGTTTGGGCGCCCTTCTTCTTGTAGGTGATGGCACTTGTTGCCTTGGAGGTTGTTGCACATGACGCCTTCGAGGTGTCCTTGCTTGGCACCTTGGAGATGGTGGTGCTTGACGGCTTGGAGGTGATGGCGCTCGCTGTGGCATCCCGCCAAAATCACTACCAGAAAATCGCTGTGTTTTTGTGCATTGCATCATCATGACCGCATGCTCATGTCATCATGCCTCATTGCATTTGAGCATCGTCATGTCATCATGCATGTGTTTGTACAAAACTATTTTCGAAAAGCCTGGTTTTTTTTTCAAAACGCCCCGTCTTTAATTCAAATTAAAACCCGGGTCTCCGGAGTATTTTGTTTTGTCTAAAAACGGATTTCAAAAGCCCCTTTTTAAATAAACAAAATTTATATTATTTTTATAGGAGGCAGCCAGCCAGGCCTAAAAGCCTAGCCAGCCACCTCCAAAATTAAAACTCTAATCTGTCTAACCCCAGACCCTTTTCTACCCAATCCTAGTCTACCCATTCCCCTCCACCTCACCCCATCCAATCCCCTCTCTCCACCTCACCAACCCCATCCCTTTTCCTCCACCTCACCCCAGCCAGCCACCACACCCCTGCCGCCTCCTTCTCCCTGCCCCTAGGCCCCACCGCCAGCTCTCCCCCACCACGTGGCCACCTCACCGACCTGCCGACACCCCGATCCCCACGCGCGCACCCCCACGCGGCCCGCACGCGGACAGCCACCCCGGCCCCCGCGCCTGGCCCCACCACTCCGCACCCGCCTCCTCGCCTCGGCCCTATCGCCCGACACGGTCTTCCCCGCGACCGCCTCGCCCTACCCCGCTGCCGGCGTCCCCTCCGCCACCACCCTGTCCGCATCCCGCCCCACCTCCATCCTCCTCCCGCACGTGTTCCCCTACCCCCGTCTCTCTCTCCCCCACCTTCCCGTCCCCTCCCGCCGCTGGGAGCCCCTCCCGCCGCTCGAGCCCGAACTCGCGCTGGCCCGCCCGCGAGTACCCCCGCCGCCGTCGCTGTGACCCGAGCCGCCACCGTCCTCGACCCCACGAAGCACCGCCGCCATCGGAGCCGCGCCTCCACCGTGCCGCCCCGCCCCGCCTCTTCCTCTCCTCGCGCGGACCCTCTGCCACCGCCGCGAGCGACCCGCCACCACGGCCTCCTTCTCTGGCTCCGGCTGCCCCTGCAACCCGCGCTGGCCCTGAGCCCCGCGCCTTCTCCTCGCCGTCACCCCGCGCCCTGGCGTGTCCCCACCTCCAGCCGCCTATGCTCATCGCGCGCCGCCCGGAGCTTCCCCTTGTCGCGACCTCGTTCCCGTCCTGCCATCAATGCCGGCCGTCCTCACCCGTCCGCCGACCTAGAGCTCTGGCCCGGCCCTAGCCACCTCCTCTGTCCAACCGCGTCGAACTCCTGTAGGACACCGACCGCCGCCGCGCGGGTCCAGAGGCCGACGCCTCTGTGACTCCGCGTGCTCGCTGTCCGTCTCCGTCCAAGACCACATTGCCGCGGCCGAGCTCCTCCACAACCTTGCGTGCATGCTCTGTCTCCGGGCGCTGCTTTTGTTTTGCAGAGAAGATCCTTCTCATTAGCTGCAGGTAGCAATGTACCCGTGGTGTCACATGTCTGTGTGCTCTTCCTGATGTTGTACTGATATGTGATGCTGTTACGGCTATGTTGCCTTCTGCCTGCCAAGTCAAGAACCCCGGACCTCTAGCTCTTCGCGGTCTGACAAGATCTCAGTCGCGAATTCAAGGGACCCTAAGTACCACCGAGACACCTCGACAAAACCGGCGCTGATACCCGAGTCCGACATCGACAATCGGAGCCAAAACCCCCAAGGTCGTCGACACAGATACTCCAAGTACTTCCTCGAGGACGCCAAGTTCTTCCCCCTCGAAATCCGAAGACCGATCCCGGCGCGCCCAAGCCCCGTCGAACACCAAGACCCTGGAGACCCGATTCCGGAGGCCGAAGCCGAGACCGATCCCTAGAGACCCCAAGATCTTCGAACCCCAAACATGTGTGACTCCTTTTCTCGGAACCCTATTTATTAAATGATATATACTTGTTGCATTAAAGTGTTCATCCTTGCATGCATATTGGGTGTTTGGGGCTATTTCGGCAATTCACCTCATAATTAAATATGGAACCCATATGCGGGCTTTTCTAGTCTTATACTGGCTCCATTTAAATTTGTGTAGCGAACCGGTGACATATTTTGCCTTGTTAAGACAACATTTAATTTGCGGAGTAGCTAAATAACTTGAACCGTGTAATTAATTGTCGGGACCCCGGTTCCGCTTAATACTGTCTAATTGCACCGCATCTGCATCATATCATAATCATGCCGAATCTTTTGCCGTAGTATTAAATATTGCATCTGATGTTTCTTTTAGTGCTTTGCTTCTTCGCGGATTAGGCCGATGAGTTGATGCGAGTATCGACAAGTTCTTCGATTATGAACCTTCGACAGTGTTTCCCAGGCGAGCATCTCTCCCTCTTCTACCTATTTTGCATTTGTAGACTTTATTTCCTCCTGTTGATCTATTGCTATCCGTGTCGCGATGCTTTAGTGTTCCGTACCAGTTATACCCTGTGCAGCCTCTATATTGCAATGGACACCTCCTATTACCTGTTGTTTGGTAGATACCTGGCCTTGCGAGTTGTAGTTGCTTGCTCAGGTGCGATCTCGTGTTGTCAAGTACCACAGTTGTTGGAATGCGGGCAGATGTTTATTGGTGGAGAAGCTTATTGGTGGAGATGATCATGACTTTAAATACCACTATTAAAATGCTAGATATAACTAATACAGAGGTATCGGTGGGCAATAGATGTTATTTGGTTCTTCCACGCTCACTTGTGTCCCGTAGGACCCCGAGTACTTGATACCTGTTCCTTGATTTTTCGCACTATCCACATCCGGGAGGCCTTATGGACCCTCCTGAGCCAGAGCTTGATTCACTTCTATTTCTTGGGGCCACAAACTAGTTTGGGGTTTTATTACTATCCTGTACTTATGCCATGTTACTACTTTATCTACGATTGTGTGTGGAGCACCTGTACTGTTTAGGATCGTGACACGTTTTCGCTGTATCGACAAGCCCAGTCACACTTTCGGGTTCCCAGTCGTTTACAACCGTCCACACAAACCCTAGGTCCGTTCCGGAGCCGGCCAACTTCGTTGTGGGTAGCTTAGTGGGGTGGCCCCCTGAATTATTTCTGAATCCTGTGATCGCTTTGTTGTGAATGCCTCGTTGGGTTTTGAGTTGGTTTTTCCGAGGTTGATCGAGTGTGTGTTGCTATTTGTGCACCCCTGCAGGGTAAAACTTTCTGAAAGCCGTGTCCGCGGTTATGGACGACTTGGAGCACAGTATCTCGACCATAGACAAGCATAACTAAAGTAGTGTTATAAACTTGACTTAATATATGACTAGTAATCAGATTCAACTATAACATAATGGATATTAAAATGCCAACAGCTGCTGGACCTGGGTTGTTTTGTTATATATGCCTAGTAAGTGTTGCAACTCCAATGGAATGTGATAAAAGTGCCAACCACTGCTAGGTTTTGGGATTCCTCAGGACAATTATATCTGACTAGTAAATGTTCCAACTACCACGGAATGGATAATAAAAACTTCCCACTACTTATGCTTCAGGATGACTCATGCTATCTATATCTGATTAGTAAGTGCTGCAACTATAATGGAAAGATTAAATAAAACTGCCAACCGTGTGAGTATCCTCGGCTTAACTTCCTTGTTTGGTCTCGAGGGGGAATACCAGGATGGGTTTGTTTGGTGCTAGCTTCAGGTTGGATCCGAATAGGTCTTTCTTATCCCTCTCTAATAACCGCCAGTTGTAGCGAGTCTCTATAGGTTGTTTAGTGCCGCTGTGCTGCCGCTTCAGCCCACCATACCTATGTAGGCGAGAGCCGCCGAATTCTATCCTCGCCATGTACTGGCCTCAGTACTGACGCTCCTCTTTTTCCTTTGCCCTTTGTCGGCACCCCTTTTGTTTTAGCAGGTTTGAGATCGACGTTGTTAGCAGGGTTACCCTTCCGGCTTGGCCTGGGCAGGGTTATGGACGCCGTTGGTTATTCTTCAGGGCTCTTAGCTCCATTTGCATCTTGTCCGTAGTCGGACGCTCTATCATTTTCCAGGTGATTTGGATCTTTGTATTGTATATCTGCATTCTTGACTCATGGAGTCGTTGATGTATATAAATCTGTCTGTGGGTCCCATCGAGGACTGATGTGTAATGGTATTACTTCGTTTTCCACCCGCACGAAAGTGCCTGGTGGGCGTCCTTGAATCGTTTCTATGCGGGTTTGGCGGGAAGCGCTAAAACTTGCATAGGGTCGATTTGAGGGTGTTACACTCGCTGCCTTAGAGATGGTGACCCATGACGCCATGTAAGTGGTGGCGCTTGATGCCTTGGAGGTGGATCATCGAAGTAGGTGGTGCCCTTTGGTGTGGCACGCTTGGCCTTAAAGGTCATGGACTCTTGATGATGCGCCTCCTCTTGCTTGGTGTAGTAGTCATCCATCTCCAAGCGGTGGATGTATTCTTCATGGCTCATGGAAGAGCCCTCGAAGTTGGTGAAGTTGGCCATGTCCTCCATTCTTGGTGAGGCGTCGTCGTTGTAGCACTCAAAGTCGTCCATGCGGGAGTCGTTGTTGATGTAGTACTCCATATCACCCAAGCATGTGTAGCCATTGTCGGTGTAGTGCTCCATATACTCCATGCATGAGGAGCCATTGTCGATGTAGAGCTCCAAGTCTTCCATGCTCGAGGAGCCATAGTTGATGACGTGCTCCATGTCTTCCATACATGTGGAGTCATCGTAGGTGTAGTGCTCCGGGTCCTCATAGCATGCGGAGCCATTTGTCGGTGTAGTGCTCTATCATGTCCTCTATACTTGTGGAGTCGTAGTCATCGTGGCTCATCATGGATTCTTCATAGATATCATCCCCGGTTCTGGAGTCCCTAGACATGATTCACAAGACCAAGTGGTGTATATGGAAGCGGTAGGGGGTTAGGGATGCAAAGTCAAACCTTACTTTACCTTGGAAGATTGTATCATGCAAGTGGCCACACTTGAGAGCAATCAAAACCAAGTAAAGTGAAGTTCACGCAGAATACCAAAACCAACTAACAACTAAAACACACACACACAAAGCTTATGATGGATGGGTATGGAAGGTGGCGTGTCCAAGAACAATCCGAAATCAAGATGTTGTAATGGCAAATAAAGAACCATGATGATCACCAAACAAAACAAGTCAATCCACAAGATAGGAATTATGTACCGGGAAACACACACGGTGGGATAAATGGGACTTGTGCGACGGAGAAAGTAAGCTAAGAACCAAATGATTACCTAGCAAAGACTATAAGCTCGTGTTGCACAAGTGCAATGAGAGATGCTAGTTCGATTGCAATAAAATTGGTAGGCTACAAGATATGCACAATAAGTACCACCTATTTTATATTCATCGAGCTTGCGCTTCCTATTCTATGAGGCACTTGTTTCTTTCTTTCTCTTTTTCTTTTTCTATTTTTTCTTTTTCTTTTTCACTTGCCTCTTCCTTGTGCCAACAACTATACAAGATAACTATACGAGATAGCACGCTCACAACTTTTGCTCGGAATTCTACAAGTATCAAATGTGCATAGCCCAAGCAATCATAGGAGTAACTAATCTCAATAGGTGTTTGTTGATCGCAAAGATAGTGTAGCTCACAAAGGGATTCAAGTGGGGAGAAGTCGCGGAATGTTTATACCTTTCATCGCCGATCTTCACCCTTTATTGTTGGATTCCACCTTTCTCACGGAATTTGGATGGAGTAGATAACATGAACCACTTATATGATGATGGAGCTCCTTCTCCTCTTTGAAACGAGCTAAAGAACACCAAAATCCGAGTTCGTATACAAAAATTAGGCTCAAAACGGTGAGAGGCTGAAATCTGGAATCTGTTAATTCCTTTCTGGTCCGGGCGGCAGTACCACTTTTTGGACCCCCGGTAGTACCGGAAAAGTGCGGTAGTACCGGAAAAGTGCGGCTGTACCGCTTTTTGACCCCGGTAGTACCGGATGTCGCAGAAACACCTAGTTTTGACGCTTTTTCGTGATTTTGGGTCGATTTGGGTGGAAAATCTTCAAGAAATACACCAAATCTAAGGGATAAATGATGGAATTAGGCCATGGGAACACAGGGGAAGGTAGATCGACAAGTTTAGCAAGTAATCCATGGATCAAAACCTACCAAAACGCACTCAAATCATAGATCGGTCTAAAACACGAATTGGGGCTATTTTGGTGGAATTTTCGAATTTATGGGGAAAAGACCAAATCGATGAGAAATCCATGGCAACCAAAAGCAGCTGATACCAGATGATAAGGGGTAACCTCAAGGGTGGTACGATCTACACGGATCTCGTGGTCAAATGATGGGAAAGCGAGGGGAAAGGAAGAAGGTAGCAGAAGCGGACGCACACCTCGCGAAGAACACGATGAACACACGCGAAACTCACACGATACAAGGCCAATTGCTCCCGCCGGCGGCCACCGGTCCGATAGAATCCTCGCAAGGAAAGATCAGTCAACGTGCTCCCGTCAATCCCAAGCAGAGAGGGAAGAACACCTTGGAGAGGGTCTTGACAACTACGCTCACGCACTCGCAAACGTAGGCCTTGTACAATGAGGGAGAAGCGATGCAAACTCCAACGAGGTGGTGACGGTAGTCGATCCCCTTTGGTAAGGGGATGAGGCAAAACTAGAGATTCCACAAAGGGGGTTGTCTTTAGTCTATCATCTATGCCTAGGGATACATGAGGGGGTGGGGGCTTTATATATAGGCCAGCCACTTAACAAGGGGTAGTTTGGAGAATAACTCTAGGGTTGGAACATAATAAAGGGGGTACATGGGTTGTGGCCCAGTTGCTGTGCGCGCATGCACTATTGGGTCCGGTAGTACTGGACCAGATGACCGGTAGTACCGCTTGGGGGCAGTAGTACCGCAAGCCGGTACCGGGGCATCTAGAGGCGATGTCGCGGGCTTCAGTCGTGGTCGGTAGTACCATTGATGCTGATCGATAGTACCAGGGCACGGTAGTACCGCTGATGGGAGCGGTTGTACCGCTCGCGTCTGTCTTCTTGGGTGACTAGGGGACGAGCTTTGGGACTTGGTGTTGTAGATGTAGTAGCGTTCGCAGGACGGGTTGCATCAGGTACTAGGCAGGTTCGAGGCGAGAAAGCAGAGGCGGCCTACGCTGGATGAGGGAGCTGGACGGGAGGAGGTAGCCTCGTGAGTGGATGGGGCAGAGGGAGCGGAGGTGAGAGGGAGAGCTCGGGAGCGGAGGGGCTTTCTCCTTTCCAATTCCTTTTTCGCCATATGTCCCTGAATTTTCCAGTCAAAGCGGTGAGGATGATGCGTCATATTCGCTAGTCTCGCATAGGAGCGTCTCTACCCGCGCCTCCCCCTCTCTCTCACCATCCCATGCGCTCACCTCCTCCTTATCTTCCTCACCACCGGCAAAGTGTGGCGGCGGACGGGTCAGGGGGGTCGGGGGCGATGTTGAATCTATACTGGGCAGGTTCATGGCGGGGAAGCAGAGGCAGCCGCCGCTGGATGCAAAAGCTGGACGGTAGGAGGTAGCCTCGTGAGTGGATGGGGTGGAGGGAGCGGAGGTTAGAGGGAGAGCTTGGGAGCGGATGGGCTTTCTCCTTTTCAATTCCTTTTTTCACCACATGTCCCTGAAGTTTCCAGTCAAAGCGGTGAGGATGATGCAACATCTTTGCGTAGTCCCGCATAGGAGCGTCTCTACCCGCGCCGCCCCTCTCTCTCACCCCCACCATCCCACGGGATCAGCACCTCCTTATCTTCCTCACCTTCGGCAAAGCATGGCGGTGGACGGGTGCGCGAGGTCGGGGGAGATGTTTGATCGATACTAGGTAGGTTCGAGGCGGGAAAGCAAAGGCGGCCGACGTTGGATGCAGGAGATGGACTGGAGATTGTGGCCTCGTGAGTGGATGGGGCGGAGGGAGTGGAGGTGAGAGGGAGATATCGGGAGCGGAGGGGCCTTCTCCTTTTCAATTCTTTTTTTCCGGTATCTGCCTTGATATTTCCAGTCAAAACGCGGTGAGGATGATGCAACATCTTTGTGTAGTCCTGCATAGGAGCATCTCTACCCGTGCCACCTCCTCTTTCTCACCCCCACGGTCCCACGCGCTCATCTCCTCCTTATCTTCCTCACCACCAGAAAAGCGTGGCGGCGGACGGGTGCATGAGGTCAAGGGCGATGTTGAATCGGTACTGGGTAGGTTCGAGGCGGGAAGCAGAGGCGGACGGCGCTGGATGCAGGAGATGGACGGGAGGCGGTGGCCTCGTGAGTGGAGGGCCGGAAGGAGTGGAGGTAAGAGGGAGATCTCGGGAGCGGAAGGGGCGACGCAAGTTGCTGAGGGAGACGGAAGAGGGGTTGGAATGGGCGGGAACTTGAGTGGAGGGGAACGAGATCGAGATAGGGTGGGGGTATGGACGGGGACGAGAGGGACCAGCTCGTAAAACTTCGGTCAACATCTAAAACTATATGGTTGAGATGACTTAGAGTGAAGATCAGGCGGCCAGAAAAGCGGCGTCCAGACAGATTACTTAAATGGCTTGCTTTTGCTCGGACTTAAAGTATAGTATAATGTAATATATAATATTGGACGCGACGTGGCCCTTTCAGATATTTGTGCTAGCTGTATCATGGAGAGTTTCTAGAAGCAGAAAAGATAAAATGTTGAACAACACCCGGGCATCTCGCGGAGATTAGCTGTGCGGCAGAAGAAGGAAATTTGATCAAACAGTTCCGGAGATCACCGCCGCGTCCTTATCTTGGCCGCTTGGCTGCTACCTATAGACCTTCGGCAGAAAAGAGGACGAAGACTGAGAGACCGGGGCAGACGAAGACGATCGAGTCGCAGAAGCAAACCAGCGAGAGACGGAGAGAGGACCGATCGCATCTAGCAGGCTAGCCGGCCGGCCGGTTATCTAAGAAGATAAGAGACGCAGAAACAAACTGGCACCAGCTCACGTCATCCAGGGGAGGAGGTGGACATCAGCGTGAAAGCCATGGATGTGAGGAACATGGGCACCAATGGTAAAGACCATGCCTAATCTTCTCACCTCTTTCTCTCCTCACAGCTAGCATGGTGGACGGTGGCCGGCAGGAGGAACAATACAGACGCCGCCGCGAAGCTCGTTAGCATGCAGCCCACCGGCTGCTCGTCCATCGACGAAGACGAGACGCCCGCCACTGCCGGCGGCGGAGGTGACTAGGACGATGGCGTGGCCCAACACATGACCCGTTCGTCGGAAGCTCGAAGACGCTCGCCACGGAGTCATCAAGGTGCAGCCATCCATTGATCGTGTCCATCCGCCACGGAGACGCCAACGGGTGCCCGGCAGGCAGACGTGCACCTCACCGGCGACTTGGTGTACAGGCTGTTTCCGGCGGCGTACAGGTCGGACACCACCTACGGCTTGGCAGACAGGCGGCGCCATACATGTTACAACCCGTCAGGCAGGTGCATCTAGCTCGACGACGGCCAAGGAGACAGCCGGCCTATAGCGGCACCGTCTCCACCAAGACGAATCACGCCGAAGATGATGGCGACGGGCTGCCGACTTGTAGTACCGAGCCACCTCCATGGACGCGAACCAAGTCGACGACGATGGCGCGCGACTGATGCCACCTCTTCTCCATGCGTAGCCCGGCGATGCGCAGCTCGGCCCTCCCGGCGGACAGGCGCAACTCGGACTGGCGTACAGGTTCAGCTTCATCCACGCCAAGCCCGAGATGTATGTGCAGCTCGGCACTCTGGTGCACAGGCGCGCGGCATACTGGTGCAGCTCGGGCACTCGGCACTTGCAGCTTCAGAAGCAAAACGACGGTCGACGTACAGGTTCAGAGGTGTACGGGAACATGAGCTTAACTCGTCGTTCGTGTGTGGTCTTCCCGATTGGTCAAGGCGTGCACGACAGAGAGAGCAGGAGTACAAACGGATGCACAAATGCGAACATATGCATGCACCTGGCACTCTTCTCCCAACCGACAGCTCTCCTCCCCTCCTTTCTCTTATGAGCGGGCCCCAGGCATCACCGGGCCGCCCCCAAGCCCCTTCCGCCGGCGTTGCCTATTGGAGGTGGCAGAGGGGTGGTGCCAGAGTAGATAGGGTAGGTAGTTGTAGTGGCCATGTGCCGGTAGTGGGCAGTTTGCCTGTAGATCGAAGCGGTGGCCTAGATCTATGCAACAAGATCTGGGGTTTTCTTGGCTTGCTCGTCGGCGTTCTCTTGGTCAGCGGCGGACTGGAGGCAGGGGCGGCTGCCAAGGCTTCGTCGAATAAAGCTGCTGGTGCTGTTGTTGTGTTGTGGCTGCGAGATCTAGTCTGTTTGTTGGCCGGCCGTGGTGGCGAGGGGCAATGGACTAGATCTGGTGGGCGGCGGCAGGACAAGGCGCCTTCGAGCTACTCCATGGCGCAATGCGGGAGGCGTCAGGAGGTCGTCGGGTACCCTCTCCCATGATGCTCATGTGGTTGGAGCTAGTGTTGAGAGATGTTGCTCTGGCGGCTCGAGGATAAAAGGCTCGGGTTCTTCTTCGGTGGTTCGTCAATGCAAAGTCCCCTCCCCTCTTCTCGGCCGGCCGTGGTGGCGAGGGAGAGCAGGTCAGAGGACTTTGCTTGCTGCTACTGAAGAAGAAGGGGTTGTCTGGTCGATCCAGGCGGCGATACTGCGACCTCTACGGCGATCTCCAAGCGGAGGCTTTTTGCTAACCGCTATTTCTGGCCATGGCGTTGGCCTCGCTGTGCTCGTGTGCTTGTGAAGCCCGAGCTTCTCAAACCGCCAAGGGTGGCCAATCTTCTCCCTCCGCGCGGCGCTCAATGTTGCAGCTGGTCCAAGTGGTTTCGTTCCCGGCGACGGCCGTGTATGGAGGCGAGCTTCGTGCGGGATGCATGGATCGGATCGTTTTTGCGTCAACCTGCAGGGTGCTTGTTGTAATTCTTGGGGTCCTGTTTGTAATTTTTCTTTTCTTTTGATCCCTGTAAGCTGTATCCATCGCATCAATCGCAGTATCTAAGTCCTTCGGGACCTACTCCAGTGCAAAAAAAAATGTGCATGCACGTGCCAGCTAGCTACGTACATTAATCTAATGCAGCGGTGGCGACATCAAGCTGCATCGCTGTTTACTTGAACAAAGAGACCATACCACGGCCACACTAGTCTAAACAAAAGAGACCAACCCACGCACTAGCACCGTTGTCATTTTTATAAAAACAAACTCTGCGAGCACCCCTGCCGAATCCAGGATTCGAACCGGAGAGAGGGCCGCGTGCATACTCGCACCACTAGCCACCAGAACAACGCTCTGTTCTTACGGCCACACTAGTTTAACTCAGACCTACGAGTCTGACACCTCCTCCCGAAACCACACCACCGCTAGCTCGTGAGACGGCGCCTTCGGCCAAGCCGACAACAGTAAACTTGGCTCGCACCGAGACGAAGTAGCCGACCATATCGGTCATGCCGACATGTGTGAGTTGGTTTTATACTGACGTCGGTCTCCCACAAAAAATACTCCCGTGAGGTATTTCCCTTGTACATCCCCACAAAGCCGCAGAGTCATCAGGAAGTCCTAACTAAGTGGGCTGCACCATGCTACATCAACAACACACTTCATCGTCGTTCAAGACCGACAAGGCGCGACGGCGAGGATGAGCGAGGCCGAAGCAAAGGCCACGCTTTCAGCGACTACCGACAAGGACACGGGCTCTGTCACCGCCCACACACACACATCACCACCACCATGCATGCAGAATGCGAAGCGAAGACGATAAAGACGATCACGTGGCTTAATTGGAGGTCTCACGGCGTAACTCGCGGGGCTGGCCGCTCTAATAGGCCACGGAGCGCAATCCTTGAAATTGTATTTGTTATCTCATATGATTAATAAAATATTGTTCTTGTATCCTTCTTTTCTTTGTGTATTTATTATTTACTAGCATCTCCGCTCTCTTTTTTCTTTTTATCGTATTCCGGTGTGCATGGTAGAACTATCGCTCCCGCGAATACTCGGTGGGGAGTCCGTACGTTTTCTCGTGCCAAACAGTGGTATAATCTATACCATGATAGAAAACTTGGTCATCACTCAATACAACAACTAGTCCTAGAGGCTAGATTAGGAACATCTTAATATGTTCATCTTTACTACCCGTGCATGCAATTTTTTTTGATTCTCGCAATCAAGGTTCACATAAGTACTAGCATAGTTCAATGAACCTATATATTGAACAAGGGATTATATAATAATTATCATTATTATTGTCTCTAGAGCATTAATCTCAACAGTCTCTCACTTGTGCTAGAGTCAAAGGTTTAGCTTTGCATGATTATTTATAAGCACCAATGAAATTACAGTGTCCATCATACCCCGCTCGTGGTATAGACGTCGTCTCCGGGTCTGACCAGCTCAAAACCATTTAATGAAAAAGTTTCTTGGTTTCTTGTATGTCTTCAAGAGTCTTGGAAAAAACGAGAATGGTGTAACATAGTCTCGGATATTTCAGTGACTACGGATTTGCATTAGCTACTAGTATAAAGTACTAGAGCATAATACTCTCAGAGTACCTAGTTCGACTATCGAACTTATTTTCCGTTTATTCAGGTCAATAATAAAGTCAATATGAGACACTTCACAATGTACTCTTTATTATATTGGAACTTTAGAAATCATTTCTTAATGAATAAACATGAACCTGGATTTTTAACCACTTCCTACTTGTAATCCAAACTTGGAGTGCCATGTTGTTTCTGCTAACACTTCAGCAAAACTAAACCATTGATTGATATTTTTAATGTGTCTATTCGCTCATCAGTTTCATAATTGATTCTTGCAAAAATTCTTTCAAGCACGACTTTCCATTCGGAGACATTTGCAAGCTATCTGTGACCATAGATGTCTCTTGCAAATTATCAGTGACATGGACTAAGTCTTATAAATATCTTTATAATTTCTGATACGAATATTTCCAGTGTTTTCTCACATCATTAGTAAGATGTACTCCCACTTACTTTCGAATCTTTCTAAAATGACTCAAGTTATGTTTTATTTAACTCTTTGAAATATCCATAGTTCATCGAAATAATTTCAGGTTTTGTGTCTAACACATGATTCTGAAGATAAATTCTAATGGTTTTTTTGTTATATCTTATAGACAATATATTTTCATAATATCTGGACCAAACATTTTATTCAACTTTTGAATTTATTTCTTAAAGCATTGAGACTCTGATGAATTCACATTCATCATGTTATGTTCCATGATACCGAGTGATTACTTATCCTTTTGAATGGACTCTCCAAAACCAAAAATTGGACCATTCACGGTTTTATGCCAAATATTATGACTTCAAGTCAATTTATAAACTCTAAGTACTTAATCATTATTTTGTAACACGTAGATTCATTATCCGAGATAATTACTTTACCTTCTGCATCCATTAGATTTGGCATCCTTAAATAATTCTAAACTATTCCTTGGTCACTCTGCTCTTCCACTTTCTGTAGTGAAAAACATTTCTATAGGTAACAAAATCTTTGTTTTACCGTGGGATGAACTATTCAAAACTTCCTTTGTATATTCTACAAAATAAATTCATCTTACATTTGGTTTGATCTTAATCCTTGTAAACTCTTTACTTAAGCATAAAAAATGTGCTAGAAACCAACTTATTGAATTTCTTCAATGTCGTAACTCATATAATTTTGCTTCTAAAGATATAGATAAAATTTATAATTTTATAAGCAAGAGATCAGAGTAAATACTAACGCATGAAAGTTTCGGCCAATTCTGCTATCCACGTCGTCATGATTCTTTCTGGTCGTGGGATGGACGACGAGAGGACACGTGGCGTTATCGCGGGGAGTCCATGTCTCCCAGGGAGGCGGGGCTCGTGGCCCGGGAATCCTTGTCGCGGGTGGCTCACGCGCCCTTTCTTGCCCCAAGTCACCGAGCAATTGTCAACACCCGGATTTTTAATCCCAGATGCCTGTTATGCCATACCTCGCAATCCTAGGATTACCATTTTTGCGAGACATAACAGAATTGATACCACAGTACATCATCCATTGCAAACCATAATAAGGTCTTACAAATAAAGGATCTCATGATCCAGTCTTAATACAAATCAAGCAGCGGAAAATAAACGTAGTAGGGGCTCCATCTTCAGAGTCACATGCAATGCTGACGATGGAAGATGGTCCTAGTTGTCGTAGACCTCCTGCTGTCCATCATCCTGGTAGTACTCCTCATAGTCTGGCCACGAGAATAGCCAGGGATAAAGCCATGAGTACTCTTTAAGTACTCGCAAACTAATCACTAGCAAGTAAGGTAGTTCTAGTAGGAATCTTAAGCTCTAGGTTTATTTACAAAAAGCCAGGTTTATCTAATACTGAGTTTAGAAGTAAAGAAAACTAAGTTAATGTTCTAAATCACCTAAATGGGAACCTAATTTTCATGTTCACAACCCTGTTGTGGTCAAGTCAAAGTCATAGTTCATTACACAAGTCATTTTGAAAACATCTGACGACGGAACAGTATGTCCACTCCAACTGTCCATGACCGCGGACGCGGCTATTCGAATAGTTTGACATTCTGCAAAGGTGGTACACTTTCACCACAAAATTCGATACATCCGTCAGGGATAACCTTGAATCATTATACTTAGTATGCGGATAATCAATCATATCCTTTCAATTACACACTCTAGTATAGGCACCTCCCCTATGAGCTTGGCCTCCCAGCCATGGCCATCTGCCATCCTGGGCACTGCATAGGTGGACATTCACACTCACAAGGTAGACTCAGCTCAACCTCTTTCCGTGAGGGAACCCATACTAAGGCATATAAACTTCCAGTTAAGCCCTACCCAATTTAGGTATTGTGGTTGTACGGTAAAATTAGAATGGTATCGCATCCGAACCCAACCATCAGTTTTTATAAAGGGTTAAGGCTCATGCCTCAATATTTTCATCATCAAAACCTTTTGTGTTTTTCAACACATGTCAAAACATTTCAATAGAATGAATCCTCATTTTAAGGTTTTCATAATCATTTTCACCAAGTATTCCCATCTAAAGTGATCAACTTTTATGCTTAGCACTAGACACTAAAGTTGAGGGTATTTACTAATGAGGGTTGCTAATCAAGGGTAATTATCCAACTCTAATCCCATGCCTTGGGATGACATCTAAGTATAACTAGTTATGCCTAGTTTTATACTCTTTATGAGATCTATCCTATTTTTCCAACACTCACCAAGCACTAACTAAAATTAAAGAACTTTGGTAAAGTAAGATAATAAAGCTTGCAAGTAAAACTTGGGATTGGTATAATCAAAGTTATATAACCAAGCATGCCTAAGGCATCTTGCATAGGTTATCTTGCAAGGATGGCTTGCATAGTTAACTTGTAGTGTTAGTCTTGCATAAGTATGACACTTGCAAGTGTTAGCTTGCCTTGAGTAGTGCAGTGATTGAAGTTCTTTCCTTCTTCTTCTTCTTCTTCTTCTTCTTCTTCTTCTTCTTGGTAGTACTCCTCCTCCTATCCCGGGTCGGTACTACGTCTATCAATGAATACAAGGTACACAATCACCAAATAATACTTAAATATTTCTATTTAGTACACTAAGGCTAACACTTGATGATTTAGCATCATCACAATCATCACATGAAACAAAGACTTAATCTTCTTTATCTTATTTTAGAAAAGTAATTTCTACTCATTGAAAATACTTAAGATTTAATATTCTCCAATTAAAATATGGGATCATGTTGACACATGTCATCACCACATATTCTAATACTTGGGAATGTGATTTAAAGTGTTGGTCATATTTTATAAAGTTTAAGATTATCATTTAATAGAATTAAAGTGACTAGAAATGCCTATATAGCATTCTTTTGGTACTAGTCAAATGTCACTGCATATAAACCTAAATTGTTTTTACATATTCAGATATATCTTATAAAATGTGATTTTTGAGAGTTGGAATCAACTCAAAAGCATTTATGGTTGAGTTTTAAAAAATGTTTGAAGTTGGAAAAGTCTCTGTCTTATTATTTTTGGTATAGGTGATCTATAATTTGAAATGGTTTGAGTCCAACGGGTTTGGATAGATAATTTGAATATCTTTCTAACAAAATTAGAATTATGCAATTTGGTTTAGTGAATCTATTTGAATTAATTTTTGAATCTACTGACATAATCTGGTTTCAACTAAAATGGAAAATAACTATTTGAATCACTGGGCTCTGCGCAGGAAAGTAAACGGGCCGGCCCAGCTGTACTGCGCGGGCGCAGCGGGCTGCTGACAGGGGGTCCCACTAGTCAGTGCCTCATCTAACCCGAAACGGTATGTTTCAATCTAGGCCCTACGATTAGAAAGCGATCTAATGACTGAGGTTCATCTACTACATCGAACAACTTCGGCGAGGACTGAACCCTAACACGGCGGTGAGGGTCGTGTGAGGCTCACCAGGGCTACAGCTAGGGTCGGCGATGGGAGCGAACGACATGGTAGATGACGGTGGCTCGAACGGTGGTCGCGACGGCTCCTAGGGCGGCTCCAATCAACAGCTCCCTTCTTCTTCTGCAGCGGCAGGCTCCGGCGAAATTCCGGCGATGTTGTGCTCGCCTTGCTCTGGGGAGAGGTGTGGGAGGTTCTGTGAGGAGTGGGGAGTGATATGGTGTGGTGATTTGAGGCGGGGTGGCCTCTATGTATACACCGGCGAGAGGGACATTGCGGCATGGGCTGGCTCCTTCGACGACGGCGGTACAACGAGCTATTAGCGTGGCTAAGGTAGGGGGCGACGCGGTGCTTCCTGGCGGTCATCACAGGCTTAAAGACGCGGCATTGGGGCGGTCGAGAATGGTCGGGCACGGGCGGTGCTCTACGCGGAACTGGCGGTGTTCGAGACGGCGCACGGGGGCTACGGGTCGTGTGGCGGCGAACGAGGATGTCTAGGAGCTAGCTAGGGTCATGGCGAGTGTGTGCACGCGCAGAGAGGGCGAGGCGCGGCGTGTACGAGCTGGTCGGCTGCGGCGCTCTGGCGTGCTCTCGGCATGGCGCAGAGAAAGTGGGCGTGGTGGTTTTCTGGTGGTCCATGGTTTGCCTGCAATCGAGTGTTGGACAGGGGGTGGCGGTGGGCGGTCGCCTGTCTCCTGGTCGTCGTGGGAGAGGGCGGCGTGGTCTGTGGTGAGCTTTCCATGGTCGACCGGCGAGGTGAGCGTCGAGCGACACTTGACTGACGGAACGGCAAAGGGGGAAGTGGTTTGCTGCGCTGCTAGGTGCTGGGGGAGACCAGGGGAGTGAAATGGGGGCAAATGGTTGAGTGATCATTGCTCCAAATAGTGGAAGTTAGACAGTAGTTTTTTGTGTCTACAATGTGTTCGATCAAATGGCCGCATGAATTCAAATTTGATTTTTTTGAATGAAATTTGGTGAGTGTTCTGAGAACTTGCTTGAGTGTCTATGGTTGCTTGGAAAAGTCAAGGTGAATTGATTTGAGTGATTTTTGCAAAATGGTGATCTTAATACATACACTTGATTCAATTTTTAATTATCCTTTAAATAGATTTGAAAATAGTTTCTATGAGTTTGTAAAGTGGGCTTGGGTTTACTTTTACTTGGTCTAGCAAGGGTGAAAAGAAATGGAAATGTTTCTGTTAGAAATTCTTTACTAGGAACTCACAAAGTGGCCTAGTGGTTGATTTTGGTCAAAATGATCATTTTCTTATTTAATTCATATTTGATTTCTTTTTCTTTGGATTTTGTTTGTAATTGGCCTAGATGATGTAGTATTTATCTCTAAACCATTTCTTATCATTTGTAGCAAACATACTTGGCAATTTCACTCAATCATACACTAATGCAAATCACACATGCACTTATATTCAATTTAGTAATAAAAGTTTTTTGTTAACCCTAAACTTGGGTGATTAGAACTTGATAATCTTGATTAATATTTTTGGGGTGTTACAACGGTAGGCCGCACACCATCCCCTAGGCCACACGTCAGTGGCTGTGGGTGATGGTGCCCATGGTGAGAAGCGTTTGGAGGGAGACAGGCGTGGGGCCCATCGAACCGGCTATGTGGCATCAAAAACCCTCGCCTTCACCGTTTCTCGTGGCTGAGAGCCGACGTGGCAGTGGAAACCCTTGCCCCCCGCGGGTTCTCACAGCCGAGAGCAGATGTGGTAGCGGAAACCCTCCCGGTCACGGATCCTCGCAGCGAGGACATGTGGCGGGTCTCGTTCGCGCCAAATATGTGCTCTCACATACGGTTTTGATGCATGAGAATCCAGTCTCACGCCATGCCTCCCGTATGTGCGTCCTGCTGTCGTGTTATGATTTTTCCGCCTACCTTGGAGTTTTATTCCTTGGCTTCCACGTCTCTCCTTCCGTATTTTTGCGGTGCCGTATCGGGTATAAAATGTCTTCCCCCAGATCTATGCATTGCGTTAGCTTTGTTCTCTTCTCTCCTCGCCTCTACCATGCTTCGGTTCATCTTCGTGGTCAGCTACATGCATCTCTCCGGTGACCACACCCGGAGATGGCACTACGGATGCCCACGAAAGATAGACGGAACACCTCGTGCTACATTTTCTTTCTTATTCCTACCTCACACCTCCCACTTGTTGTTCTGCAGTTGTTGTCGCACGGGCTAGCCCCGGCTTCCCGCACCTTAGTGCCCTCAGTGCGGTCGTAGGCTGGAGCTAGCTTCTCTACGACGAGTTCTAGATGTACAGTCTAATTCTCTTAGTTAGTACGCATCTTCCTCCTTTGTCTTGCATTTCGTACAAAACAAAATCCGTTGTAATCTCAAACCGTCAAAATTGAAAAACCCGTTGAAAGCGATGACATTCATAAGCGATATTCTGAAATGGTCCAAATAGAAACACGTTGAAAAGCGATGTTATCCATACGCGAAAGCCATTCAGAAAAAAGGATGTGCAAAATGTAAGGCAACGAACAACTCAGAAGAAGGCGCTGTACGAGAGAAAAATGTTTGTCTGGAGGCTTTAGAGGGAAAAAGCAAGAAATTTCTTTGCAGAAAAAACAGACAAAATGTTGGAAACTCAAGAACACGGAAAAAGAAATGAGATGAAACGGAAAATAATTATATGGCCACCTGACAACTCCAAAGTTGGTCCACTCAAGTGAATTTGACGACCAGGTCCTACAGAATTCACATACTACACATAAAATGAGTCGGCCGTTCAGATGTATGTCGTGAACTTCGTGAAAACATGTGTACACAAAACTAAACGACCACGGTGATGAAAACAAATGGATAGCTAAAAATAAAAAATTAGACCGTGTAGAACAGTATAAAAAATATACCGAGCGAAATAAAGCACGACACGAGAAAAGCACATGCGAGTAGAAACGGGAAAGACGCGAAAAGATAATAAACTGGAGGCGCAAGCTCGATTCCAATACGTGAAAGGGGAGAAAAAACAGCTAAAAAGGACGAAGAGAGTCTATAAAACAGAAGACGAATGGACAGAAAAAATATCTGACGTGTGGCATGTACTGATATAGTATGCGCTTGGTATCGAACTCGCGCGTCGGATCACATGCCTCTCCTCTATAAAACATCCAGACTATTTGTAAATCCTATTTTGCATTCTATATGTTCATTATCTCCGAGCAAAAATTTACTCTTCTGCAACACCTATGGCATGTTTGGTCATACCACCCACGGCCGAGGAGGAGCTATGCCCAGCAGGAGTGGGTGAAAAAGACACTTATCTTTCCATCTGGACTATCTCAGGAAGGAGTAGTCCCTTGGAGGTGGCGTGCGCCTTCCTCGACGTGGTCTACAACTATCTTCACTCAGAGGCGTATCCGATGTATCGGGTGTAACTGTTGGCGAACAATGTCATGAACGTGCACTTCGTCAACCCTTTTGACGAATGTCTGCTATACGAGTGGTGCTGCTACTGCGAATGCGAGATGGTCATCTTCACTCAGGCGAACGTCTTCACCGATTAGGACCACTTCTTCCCCATGTGCCACTACATCCACCTAGTAAGATTCATGGAGCGACAACAGGAGGCGCTGGATCAAGTGGATTGGAGCTGTGGGCAGCGTTGAGATTGGAGTTGCGGCCAGTGTACGGGAGTCGAAGAATCACGTAGCAAGACTAAAAGCTAATTAGGTTGTTCATCATTGTATTCTATAATATATTTGTCTATGAATGAGATCTCTTCTTTAGTATTAGTTAGTTTAGCTAGGTTAAGTCTATGTTATTCATCAATATCTTCTGTAATATCTTTGTTTATTAACGAGAATCTTGTGAACGTATCAATCTTATTTTGCCATCTGGTTGTGGATTAGGACGTGTGATGGCTGTGAAAATAGCAATCTTTCTTCACGTTTAAACCGCGTTTTAGTTAAACAATTAATCAAGAATCTCTCTAACCTTGCTACTAATGACTAATTATTGCAAAGATGTGCAATCTTTTATTTTGAATTCTATTGTGTACAGGAAATCACATTTTTAAGGAAAAATCGGGAGATATAAATGAAGATTATGAGGATGACTACACGACCAAGCAAGCCTAGGTCGAAACCCGACCTCCAGAGGATTTAATGACCATTATTACGGGCAAGGTCTGACCATAGTGTCTGCCCGTACCATGTGGAAGCGGCTTCGTCAAGTCAAACTCTACAACTTTCGTGAAGGCACCTATATATTTTGTGGCCTCAGCCGCCGCACAGGAGGCCGCCATTCTCAGATTGCATCACAACATCACCAAAGGAGATCCACCACCATAGTTCATCCTCTTCATCTTCCATCATCTCTATAGCCATAGCCATTAGCTTGTACTTGATATCTCCTTATGATTCGCCGACCATTGTAAGAATATTTGATTTCAATTTACTATTTTGTACAATATTTTCTATCCTTGATCTTATTGTTATGAGTGAGTAGTTCTCACGGGCTGCGGGTTGGGGTGAAACCTCACAGCGATTATGTGCATCTAATCCATGGAAGTATTGCGTAGTGTGTGAATAGAGATTTGTATCTTTGTTTCTTTGTCTCTTGTCTCCATCTATGGACTTGTAGGTACCCAAGATCTCAGAGATTGATAAAGGCTTGAGGTGAGATGCTTGGTTAGCAGTGATCTCATAGGAAACCAAGTGACAGAAAGGGAGTACAGTCTTCACTTAGCAATCCATTTGGGAACAATAGCAACATCACTACTTAAGGCTTTGATCGGTGCTTTCACTTAATAATTGTTGTAGCCCGATATTTCTTGGTATAGCGGTTGGATTAAAAGACTATCTGACGAGGGTTTAACTCATCAATGCCTATTGTTATGGACTTGGATTTTGGAGAAGGAGGGAGCGCAGGAAGCATCAATCGTCTAGCAAACAAGCACACAGGGACGCAAGATTTACCCAGGTTCAGGCCTCGTAGAGGTCCCTACTCCTACTTGTCTGCTCTTGGAATTAACGAAGGAATCAAAGATTACAGGGGCGCGCAGATGCAATCTGGCGAGAGTCGTGGAAACTAGGGTTGCGTGTGTCCTCCTCGCCGCCCTCTCCTAGCCTTTATATAGATAGGCTAGGTCTCGGGTAACAAGTCGAGTCGGTTACAGATTAGGGTTTTCCCTTTAAACTTTCTATCTTTAAACTTCTTCTTGTCTCGCAAGTCATCGAGAGTCCGTGGGCCACTCAAAGTCTTCATTGGGCCGTGGCAACGCCGTGGGCTTCCACCGTATCTGGACTGTATATACCAAACTCGAGTACCTGCAGGTTATACCCATGTTAGTATCCCCCGAGTGTCCAGTGGAATCATAGATTCGACTGGGGACTTTATGAAGCCTTTCGAGTGCATGACTGAGTATTTTTTCAAGTGTTCTGTTTATATCATAGGGATTGTTGATATGCGTGCCTGATTTAACCGATGCATCGGTATCAGTTAATTGCCTTAGGGAAAAACAATGCAATCTACTCGAACTCGAGTCCCCGGACTCGAATTCGGAAAAGTGTTGGTGTAATTCGATTCAAGCCGTGGAGGTCTTACAGGAGTCGAATTCCAGTATATGGGTGTGAGCACTTGACGCGTCCGTCAAGGCATGTTCATCGTACCTGTAGGCACAGAAATATTTCTGGTAGTGTGCAGCAAATGCGTTGCCAGGCTTTATTCAGGTCTTATCTTCACACTGCAAGCACGGCATCCAAATGTTTGTCATCGCGAAGATGATTCGGGTGGCCTAGGAGACGCAGTCTCTTTGTAGGGAAAGATATGAGGCGGTGTCGCCATAGACTTTGAGTGTGGATGTTATCAACACACAGTACGACGTACAAATAATCATAGGGTACGCGACCAGCGCTCCCTATAGGAGTAGCCCCCGAGTGCCTGGTTGAGTCGTAGACTCAGGCAAGGACTAAAGAACTTTTGCGGCTGCTGTCGTCTTTTGTTTGCTTGTTTCAGCCAAATTTATTTCCGCCGCTCCCTATGGGAGTAACCCATGATCCATAGTCGAATCGTAGATTAGAGTGGTTGGGTAAGCTTTGAATGTCCATATTCCTGCATAAAAAGAAAATCGTAGGGTGCACGAGCAGTGTTCCCTATGGGAGTAGCCCCCGAGTGCTTGGTGGAGTCGAAGATTCGAGCAAGGACTAAAGTAGTCGAAGTCTTCTTGTGCTCAATTTGATGACATCAGTGCTGATGATGTGGTGATCTCAGTTTCCCACGTGAGCGGCTTTGACGGGACGTGACGAGCGGTGGGTCCCATTTTCTGACTTTGATTTGACCAGGCGTGCGTAATCTTTCGTTTTAACTGCGCCTCCTCGATTTCCGCGTGTAATAGAGGTAGTGGGGGATGGTTCATGTTTTAGCCTCTCCACATGTCGATCGCGATGTGCGCCACGCATCCAATAGGGTTTCTGCTAGCCGTTGGATTGCATCCGCAAGGGGGTTAAGTAGCAGTGTAGCTGCGGTAATTTCCCATCTGCTCTTTCTCTGCTTGTGCTTTCATCGCTATTGCTGCTGCTCTTTGCTTCCTAGAGTTCGTCCCCTTCACGGCGCTGGACCAAGTCCGCATGTTTCCGATCTATTTTCTTCACTCGCACCGCCACCGCAAGATGGGGAAAAAGAAAGGAGGCGCCGCCACTGGGTCTGCTGCCGCCACCGTCATCGCCAAGAAGAAAGGTCGCTCCGCCACCGTGGGTACCAGCGCCACCGGCGCCGGCAAGAAGAAGGGTGCGGGCACCCGCGTCACCAATGGTGCGTGGCGCACGTCCACCATCAAGGCCTCTGAGCTCCGTCTTCTGCGTCAAGATGGAGTTCTTCCTCGCGCCGAAGATGATTCGCGAGTGCCTGGCGACGAGGTAATCCCGCGTCTTCCGTCCGGTTTCCAGGTGATGTTCCTCGCATTCATCATCCGTGGCCTGTCTCTGCCCCTGCATCCTTTTGTCAGGGGCCTTCTTTGTTTCTATGGGCTCCGGCTGCACCAGCTGACCCCAAACTCTCTTCTTCACATTGCGTGCTATATCACGCTTTGCGAGTGCTGGCTCAGAATCGAGCCAAACTTTGGTCTCTACAAGCGGCTTTTCAAGCTGAAGCGTCAGTCAACTTCTGGCTCGTTAGTCTGCGACGTAGGCGGCTGCGGGATTCATGTCGACTCCTCCGCTACGTACTTCTACATCAAGCTGACGGCGTCCGTCCAAGGCTGGAGAGACAAGTGGTTCTACATCCACGACCAGAAGGCCGACGGAGAGCATTTCGGACTTGCGCCCTTCGATCCCGTGACGCCGTGCAAGAGGAGGCGTTCTTGGAAGAACGTTGTTATGCCTGGCGAGTCCGAGGAGACGGAAGTGCTGTACGAGCGCATCTGCGACCTCGAGAGTCGCATGGGTAAAGAAGAGGGAGGCGCTGCCCTCATTCGCACATGGTTGCGCCGTCACGTCCAGCCTCTGCAGGCCAGAGTCCACCCCATGTTCCAATGGGCTGGTGCAGACGATGTCACTCGCGTATCTGCCGATGGAATTTCCGTGGGTGAAGTAGATAAGAGGGTGCGACTGGTGACCAAGTACACCGCCAAGGATGTCCTCCCCAGTGAACCAGTCGTGCCTCCCTTTGATGCCTCTAACCCTCCTCCTGAGGTATGATTGTGCTACGAAGTAGCTTTATTTCTCCATTGCTTCTGAGTTCTTGACATATACTGAATTGTTTTCTATATGCAGGATTGTAAGGTATCTCCCAGTTTGCCCCCTCTTCCTGAGGGGTTTATTCCTCACGAAGTAGATGAAGAGGACGAGTCGTAATCGACCGTCCCACTTGAAGAGGAGGAGGAAGCCCCCGAGTCCAGCGGGCCAGACACTCGCAAGCGTTCTCGCAGTAAAGATTTGGATGCTTCGTCTCCATCGACTCCAGAAGGCCCAACTGTTGGTGCGGAGTCATCGATTCCTGCTATTCCTGTGAGCTCCATGGCGCCATCTGCTCGCAAGAAGATGCGGCTGCCGAAGGAGTCGTCAGAGTCAGAGGAGCAAACCTTCGACTTTGATAAATTTGACTGGTAAGTCTACAACTCTCATCTTGGTTCTTTTTGGAGTTGCATTTTCTGAAGCTGGCTTTTGTTTCACAATCAAGAGGCGTCGTCGTCTTCTGGCGACGTCCAATTTGTGAAGGAATCTGGAGTCGCGGATTCCAAGGCCAAGGGAGTGGCTAAACGATCGTCCTCTCCTCCATTGGCAACCCACTCCGGGCACAACTCATCGAGTTCCCCACACACTGGGGAACACCAGATGGTTGCCCGAACGACTGCACGACAATCGACTTCAGAGTCTCTGTAGGAGCATGTAAGTGTGATTTTGTTTTTGTAGTCAAATTTGTGGTCCATGCTATCTGCTCGATCTTTTTATTTTTCTTCTGAGGCAGCTCATTGTGAAGAAAGCTGCTCGTTTGGCGGAGCAGGTACTTGCGATGGGTCGTCAGCACGCAATGCTGGACAATCGCCATCGCGTCGTCGAAAGTTAGTATTTTGCTTCTTCTTCTTTATTCTTGCAAGATTTATACATTCGACCGATGCTCCATCTTGTATTTTGGTAGCCGAGCATAACAAACTCCTTCGTGACGCTACTTCTCTTGAAAATACGCTCGCCGCGGCTGTGAAGAGTCGCAACGAGGCGGTCGCTGCGCTGGATGAATCGCGGAAACACGAAGAGGATTTGCGCACCTCCATCGCTGCGAGGGAAAAGTTGTTCGAAGAACAACTCTTCTTGATTGCCAAGTCTCTTTCAGGTATTCTTTCGTCTGGATTTTGATTGCTTCTTTCGTCGATATCTTTCTATTGTGCTGACACTTTGCTCTGTGTAGATGCTGGTGGTCTGTGGTTCGACGCCCAGGAACTTTGTCGCGATGATGCTTTGGCAGGCGCCGTCGCGGCAGTCGAAGACCGCAGCGCTTCCATTCAGGGGACACTGACTAAAGCCAAGGTTGTGCTCAGTCGCATCTGCGAGGAGCTGACGCCGAAGGCTGAGCTGATTGAGAACTTGGAGGACCTGGTGGAATCCCTCACTGGAGGTATCCCCGCGGACTTCAGGAAATCGCAGTGTGCGGTTGGCGCTTCCATGGCACTCGCCATGGTGCAAGCCCATGGAGTGGAGGTGGATCTAGCCGCGGTCTCCAAGGCGATGCCCGTCGGCGCAGATGGTCAACAGGTAGTTTTTGCTCCCTTTGCAACTATCTGCGGCAAGTACGGCCCACAACTCATCAACACAGTCGCCAAGTATTCTGAGGAGCTACAGCGAGCCAAAAAGGCAGCGAAGGCTGCGGCGTCAGGGGCCGGCGGGAAGTCTGTGGCGTCTGATACTGCCATGGACTCGATGAGGCCCCCTAAGATGAAGTCCAAGTCGAAGAAGCAAGCTGCTCCTTAGTAGTTATATTGTAATAGTTAATAGTTCGACTCTTTTTGTTGAAAACATGCCGCTGGCTGAGTGTCTCCGTTGATACTTTTGCTATGTTTGAATACACTTGAGCTTTTGTCCATGTGTTGCTTGGTCCATTATTTTCTCTTGCTTGGCTTGTGATAGGGCACATCGAGTGGTCCTTCGAGTGAGCCTCGGGATTCGCCATCCACTGGTGATACCTTAGCACAGTCGCACTCAAGGGTGGATGAGTTGTCCCTGCTTTCTCTACTGCGCGATCGCGTTAAGCAGCTGGAACACGAACTGCCCATGCTCCGCGGTAACACGGATGTATGGAAGTCGAGGGCGGAGAAGGCCACCGTCCGAGAGCAATATCTACTAGAGGAGGTGGCGCAGCTGGGTGATCAGTTCAAGTGTTATCTTCCTGCCCCCTTATCTTTTCTTGTAGTCAGTCGTGGTAGTTCATTGTCTTCATACTTTTGCATTTTTCTTGGTATAGTTGTCAGCGTGCGTCATCCACGGGATGAGAAAGACAAGATCGCCATTCGCATGAACGACCTCACCCAGGAACAACTTCAGGCAAGTGGGTACTTCTGGGTGGATCATGATCTCGCAATTGCACTTGCGACCCTGCAGGATCGTGCCTCTCAAGTGCTCCACTTTTTGAAGAAATCACAGTCGTGCCTGAGGAATATCTACCAGACGATGTTTCTGCTGGACGCCATCCCTTCGAGCTTGTTGGCTCTCCTGGCTAAGTTTCAGGATTTGAGTGCAGTTCGCAAGTGTGTGCGACAACAGTTAGTGGCTGGTGCCAAGGTTGCGTTGTCGTTGGTGCGACTGCATAGGCCTGATGTGGATGTTGCAGCTGTTGCTGCTGGTCCGCCGACTCCGCCAGCAGGTTTGACCTAGAATATGGTTCCTCATTACCAGGCGGTGGATCGCCCAACGGAGGAGATTGTCGACTTCTTCGAGGAACAGACAAATGTTCTTCTGTTGCAACAGTAGTTTAACTTGTATCCTGCACATAAGTATACCAGTGTTGTAAAGTTCGTATGTATGCTGTATATAATTGATTATTATTGATATGTAAAGATCTTGCTAGCTCGTATGTTTTGCGAGTGCGTTGCACTATGTGATTCCTTTTCGTTAGCCTGACGTGTGTTTATCTTAGCACCTTGCCAACCTGCAGGTTCGTTGCAGCTGGGTTGGTGTTTGTCAAGGGTTCGATTATTTCGTCAGCTACTCGGGATATCGCGATTGGTTCGTAGAACAGTTGTGTAAAGGGTGGCGCAGCCTCCGAGTAATATAATTGATAGAAAAATGAGAAAACACAGAGTTTCAAGGTACTTAGCTTTATTTATTCGCAGAATCAGTATGAGGTACAATGTGTGGCTAAGTAGCCTAGCTGAATAGCCTTATTTGCAATGTAAGAAAAAAAAGGACGACTAAGGGTAGAAGTGCCGCAGCTGCGTGATGTTCCAGGGGTTAGAGTATGCGACTCCTGTCTCAAAATCTTTGAGGCGATAAGCGCCACCTGGGATTACTTCTGTAATCATGTATGGTCCTTCCCAAGGGGACTCGAGCTTGAGGTGCCCTTGCTGCTTCAGTCGTAGGACCAGGTCTCCTTCGACGAAGGATCTGGGGGGTAGCCTTCTGCTGTGGTAGTTGCGCAGGTTCTGCTGGTAGATCATCGATCTTTCTGCTGCGATGTCCAGTGCCTCATCAAGGAGATCGACATAGTCTTCGAGTGCAAGAGTTGAATCCTGCTCGCTGTAAGCAACCACCCGTGGGGTTTTGTCGCATACTTCTGCGGGTAGCACCGCTTCAGCACCATGCACCATGAAGAACAGAGTGTATCCCGTGGCATGGTTTGGAGTTGTTCATAAGCTCCAGAGTACGGATTGTAGCTTGTCTGGCCAGCATCCGACGGCTTGCTCGAGTGACCGAAGGAGTCGCTTCTTGATTCCACCGCAGACGAGGCCGTTGGCCTTTTCGACTTGACCGTTGGTCTGTGGATGAGCTACGGAGGCATAGCTTATGTTGATTCCCAGGTTTTTGCAGAAACCCTGGAACTCCTTAGAGGTGAAGTTCGTTCCATTGTTCGTGATGATGCTGTGTGGCACTCCGAAGCGATAGACAATGGACTCGAAGAACTTGACGGCACTGGCTCCTTACTGGTTTCTCACCGGAATGGCTTCTATCCACTTGGTGAATTTGTCGACTGCGACCAAGAGGTAGATGTAGCCTCCTCGTGAGTACTTTGGGAGCTTGCCGACCATGTCGAGTCCCCATTGCGCAAAGGGCCAAGCCAATGGTATGGCCGGAGTTCCGCACCAGGTGCGTGCGGTTTGTACGCGAATCACTGACAAGCGTTGCATCTCTGGACGATGTCCTTGGCGTCGCGCATGGCCGTGGGCTAGTAGAATCCAGCTCATAGAGCTTTGGCGACGAGGGCATGACTGTCGGCATAGTGCCCGCAAGTCTCTTCATGTATGTCGAGGAGGACGGCCCTTCCGTCCGCGTTGGAGACGCACCGTTGGAGTACTCCTGTGATGCTGCGCTTGTATAGTTCGCTGTTGATGACGGTGAATGCCTTGGATCGCCGTGCGATGTGTCGCGCATCAGTCGGGTTGTATGGTATCCTCTTGCTTAGAAGATATGTGATGTAGGGTTGAGTATAAGATGGCTCGATCATCATGACCCCCATTGGTCTCTCGAGTCCTGTGTCGAGCTCCAGGTCGTCGAGTGCCATTGGCTCATTGGGCGGCATAGACCCCGAGTCTGTTGTTGCGCTTGTTTTCTTCTCTGCGGCCTTTGGCTTGATGGAGTGTTCGCAGATACGCTCGAGAAATACACCAGGTGGTATGGGGGCGCAGGTGGAGCCAATGTTGGCGAGTGCATCCGCCTCTTCATTGCTTTCACGGCCTACGTGCTGCAGCTCACAGCCGTCAAAGTCCCCTTCGAGTGTGTCGTAGAGGTTGTGGTAGGCAATCATATTGTCGTTCAGCGCGTCGCACTCGTGCATCGTTTGGTTGACGACCAGCTTGGAGTCGCCATAGATGATGAGCCTCTTGGCGCCGCAGGCTTTTGCCATCCGCATCCCGTGCAACAGGGCCTCGTATTCAGCTTCATTGTTGGAGGCGGTGAAATGTATTCACAGAATGTATTTCAGCTTGTCTCCTTGTGGCGATGTCAGTATGACACCTGCGCCAGCCCCGTCCTTACGCTTTGATCCATCGAAGTGCATCGTCCAGAGGTAGGACATATCTGGTTTTTCCGGGAGCTGATTCTCCATCCAGTGCATGAGAAAATCAGGGAGGACTTGCGACTTGATCGCGTCGTGCTTTTCATATGTAATGTCTCATGGAGACAGCTCGATTCCCCAAAGCACGACTCATCTAGTGGCGTCGGGGTTGTTGAGGATATGCCCAAGCGGGGCGTCGTTGACCACCATGATTGGATGCTCCTGGAAGTAGTGACCCAGTCACCTGGCTGTCATGAAGACGCCGTATGCCAGCTTCTGGTAGTGCGGGTACCGCTGCTTTGTTGGCGTGAGCACCTCACTGAGGTAGTAGACTGGGTGCTGCACCCCGTGGACTTTGTTTTCTTCGGCTCGTTCCACCACGAGTACTGCGCTGACCACCTGGTTGGTGGCAGAGATATATAGCAACAATGGTTCTCTTTCGCGTGGGGTCACTAGTACTGGCGAGGTAGATAGTAGACGCTTGAGGTCTTCGAATGCTTCCTGCGCCTCGTCGGTCTACTCGAACTTGTCAGTTTTGTGGAGAAGTTGGTAGAAGGGCAGTGCCTTTTCACCCATTCGACTGATGAATTGATTGAGCGTCGCGATTCGCCCCGCCAGCTGTTGGACGCCTCTTATATTCTTAAGTTTCTCCATGGCCAGTATGGCTTTTATTTTCTTCGGGTTCGCCTCAATTCCCCTCGCGGAGATAAGATACCCGAGTAACTGCCCAGATGGTACGCCGAAGGCGCACTTGTCCAGATTGAGCTTGATCCGGTAGCGGTCGAGGTTGGCGAAGGTTTCACGTAAATCATCGATTAGTGAGGCTTCCTCCTTTATTTTGATGACGATGTCATTGACGTAGACTTGGATGTTGCGACCAAGTTGCTCCTTGGACAAGCCTGCATGCACCATTGATAGGTGGCTCCTGCGTTTTTGAGCCCGAAGGGCATTGTGTTGTAGCAAAACACACCAAAAGGCATTGTAAACGCTGTTTTTTCATGATCTTCCTCCTTCATTCGAATCTGATTATAGCCTAAGTAGGCATCGAGGAAGTAGATCCGCTCACATCCCGCGGTGGAGTCGATGATTTGGTCGATTCGCGGTAGCGGGAAGTGATCCTTTGGGCAGTGCTTGTTCAGGGAGGTAAAGTCCACGCACATCCGCAGGATATCCGTGTCTTTTTTAGGTACCAGCATCGTGTTGGCGAGCCAAGTGCTTTTCTTGATCTCGCGTATGAACTTGACATCGAGGAGTCTGTTGATCTCCATTCTGACTGCCTTTTCCGTTGGTTCGGACAGTCGCCGAATTGTCTATTTGACGGGCCTTGCGTCTGGGTTGACGTTGAGTGCGTGCTCGGCGAATTCCCTAGGAACCCCTGGCATGTCCGTTGGACACCAGGCAAAGATTTCCCAGTGCTCACGGAGGAATTCGATGAGCGCAAGTTCCTATGCGGAAGTCAAGTGGTTGGCGATGAGGGCCGTCTTGGTCGGGTCTGATGGGCGGACCTGGACTTTCTTTGTGTGTACCGACGAGTCGAAGGACAGGTCGGGTGAACTTGGCCGGTTCAGGGGAGGCAGACTATTGCCTGTCGACTCCTTCAATCTCGCGAGCTCCTCCTGCATGCTGAAGGACTAGGAGATTCTGTTGAATTCCCTGTTGCAGCTGTCGGACCTCTCGAAGCTCCCGTTGATTGTGATGACGCCGTTTGGACCTGGCATTTTCATCTGATTGCGTCACTGCCATGAACCCGATGAACTCGATGCATCCGAGGATGCAGTGGTACTGTGTGGGCCAGTCGATGACTTCGAAGTCTATGCGTTCATGTCGAAAGTTTTGCGACGTGCTGAAGATGACGTCGAGGTTGATTTTGTCCAGGGGATATATGCCCTTTCCTGGGACAATGCCGTGGAACGTCGTGTCCGAGACCTCTAGACAGGTCAGAGGGATCCTCATCGCTCGCAAGGTACTTGCGAACATGAGGTTGATGCCGCTCCCGCCATCCATGAAGACGCGACTCATGTCGAAGCCTCTGATCTGCGCCTCGAGTATGAGGGGGCAGTGGCCTAGACGAGGGACTTGGTGCGGGTGGTCGTGTTTGTCGAAGGTGATGCAGGAGTTGCTTCCGCTGAGGTACTCAGTGGTGGAGGGTGGGGAGTTTGTTGCCAAGTTGACTTGGCGAGCGATGGCCTTCTGCACCCGATTTGAGTGGGTACGGTTCGCCTCCGTGGTGCTGGTCTGGCGCAGCCGCGGGCGGTGGTGGAGGAACTCCATGTGCCACGGCACCTGGGGCAACTTCGTAGCCCCTGTTGACTGCATCGCGATTCATCCGAGCCAAACCTCGTGGAGCTTGAGGAACTCGCGGCAGTCCTTGAGAAGGTGGCTGGAGTTTTTCTTGCCATCGTGCTTGTCGATGTAGAAGTGTACGTTGCACGGCCCGGACAGTTTATCCTCGATAGTTGTTATGGGTGCCTCTTCGCGAGTGCGGAGCTGCCATACCTGCGTGGTTTTCCCGGAGTCGCGGTGTCTACCGCTACGATAGCTGCTGCTGCGGTTGTCATCGCGCATGTCGGCGTAGCCGGCTGCGACCATGTTGATGTCGTTGCGATCATCGTAGATGCGCATTCGACGCTTGCTTCGGCGATCGCGTCTGCGCTCGAGTTCCGCTTCATCGTCGAAGTGAACGCGGTTTTTCACCGAGTCTTCTCCATCTGCCCACCGATTCATGATTTCCATCAGGTGGTCAATTGTTTTGGGCTTCAAGCGGCCTAGCTCTTCCCTGAGCTCTATGCGGCGAGCGCCGCCGTTGAATGTGTCAATTGCGCGATCTTCCGAGATGTTTTCTGCGGAGTTCTTCATGATGGACCACCTCTGGATGTACGAGCGTAGCGATTCGCCCGACCTTTGCTGGCATCACCTCAGTTCTTTGATTGATGCGGGCCTTTTATAGGTGCCCTTGAAGTTGCGCACAAAGCTATAGACCAGCTCTTCCCAGCTGCAAATGGATCCGCGCGGGAGGTTGTTGAGCCATGCTCGGGCGGCGCCCTGCAGCTGTTGCTGCAGGCATTGCATGGCCGTGCTTCGACTCCCGCCGCGGAGCCTGACGGAGGAGATGTGGTCCTCCAACCAGATTTTCGGGTCCTGCAGGCCGTCAAATTTTGGGTTCTCCGATGGGAGCTTGAACCCCTTGGGCATTTGCTTCTGTCTGATAGCCCTGCTGAAGCATCTAGCGCCACAGAGCTCCACGTCTTCGTCCTCTGAGTCAGTCGAGCGGGCGCGTCGTGCCCTTGACTTGTCGATTTTGCGCTATGTGAGGTCATCACGTGCATCGTAGTCATGGTCGTGTTGCCGTGAGCGGCGACGACGTCGAGACAGATCGTGACTGTCGTCACTGGACGAGGGTAAAGAATAGCGTTTTGCCAGAGCTTTGCCTTTCTTCGGCTCCGGCATCGGCTCTTTGTCGAGAGCGGCCTCGATTAATCCCAAGCCCGCGATCGTAGATCGGTGCACGGCGGCTCGGGGGTCCCCATCCGGCCGCTGGTTGTTGAGGAGGTACATGGTGGCCGCCGTTACCGCAGCTTGTGGTGTCTTTGGGACCACGTTGCCCCGTGTGTCGACTGTCATAGAGCCGAAGTCGAGGATTTTCACAGCTTCTATGCGCTCCTGCTCGGTGAGGTGGACCATCCGAGATCGCCTCTTGTTGGCCACGTACTCGTTGCCATTGGAGGAGGATCCTCCGTGGGAGGAGAGCCCAGCCCGTCGAAGACTCGACTCGTCCGCCGCCTTTTTACGTGCTTCGAGCTGCGCGATCATTTGCAGCTGGCGTCTATACTCCTCCTTTAGTAGCCAATGATAGCCCATCAACAGATCTTGCGGCGTGCCGGGGGGCAAAGGATTGCCTCGTAGAGCTTCTCGGCAACGGGCCCACTCGAGATCGTTGAGCCTGATCACGACACGTTCACCAGTGTGTTCGTTCACCATGGTTGGAGGTTCGACTGCCCCTCCATTGTTGAAGGGTGATCCATTGCCACCGTTGGTGGGGCCGCCATTGGGTGGTCCGCCGTTAGGTATGCCACCGTTGGGTGGATCAGGACCGTTGCCACCATTTTCGCGATTGGCACTGGTTTCGCCGGCGTTGATGACGACGCACATGAAGTGGTTGGGGAAGCTGTTGCTTCCGCAACTTTTGGATCCGAAGCCGTAGACCCCATCTTCCGTTGCTAGGCCACCCAGATTGGATCCGCCACTGCTGTCGCTGTCCGTGTTCTTAGCTGCTGCTGAGGTGTTGAGTTCGCTGAGCGCGCCGATTGGTGATGGGAACCACGATGCTGGGGCAATCACGGATGCTGTTGGCTGGTAAGGCATGCGAAGCGTGCCCATCTGACCAACTTGGAAGCAGAAGCTCCCGATCGCCAGGCTGATTCCATCGCCCATGGACTCGAAAGCCGGGCGAGTGGCCGGCGTATGGACGGTGAAGTCAAACACGCCGAAGAGCTAGCGAATATCTGCTGTTGCGGAGTTGTAGATCGCAGTTGATGGGGCCGAAGAAGCCGCAACATCAGCACTCCCAATTCCCACAGACGGCGCCAATTGACGAGGGTTTAACTCATCAATGCCCATTGTTATGGACTTGGGTTTTGGAGAAGGAGGGAGCGCTGGAAGCATCAATCGGATAGCAAACAAGCACACAGGGACGCAAGGTTTACCCAGGTTCAGGCCTCGTAGAGGTCCCTACTCCTGCTTGTCTGCTCTTGGAATTAACGAAGGAATCGAAGATTACAGGGTCGCGCAGATGCAATCTGGCGAGAGTCGTGGAAACTAGGGTTGCGTGTGTCCTCCTCGCCGCCCCCTCCTAGCCTTTATATAGATAGGCCAGGTCTCGGGTAGCAGGTCGAGTCGGTTACAGATTAGGATTTTCCCTTTAAACTTTCTATCTTTAAACTTCTTCTTGTCTCGCAAGTCATCGAGAGTCCGTGGGCTACTCGAAGTCTTCATTGGGCCGTGGCAACGCCGTGGGCTTCCACCATATCTGGACTGTATATACCAAACTCGAGTACATGCAGGGTATTCCCATGTCACTATTACTATGCTTGTGACTCGCAGGGGCTCTAGTATATTAGGATGTGCTGCCCACAAATTTTATCTCTGTTAAATCTTTATCCCATATGATGTACAGTTGCACGTGAATCTTCAACCCTGACCTATCTATATTCATTGCAACAAACATCATTCTAAAAGTAAACTAGAAAGGTTCAGTAAACGAAGGTAAAACGAACAAACAAGTCTTGTAGACGTGCCTTATTTAATTTCTATTTAGCATTGTTTTTCAAGGTTCGATTGAACCTAGGTCTACTAGGGAAAAAGCTACTATACTGCATCTGTAAATCCAGATCGAAGGTATACCTTAGTCTATATGTTGCTCATGAGCCGCCAAGTACCAGTCTCACAATAGTACTGGCGTTAAAGGATCGGTCCTTCACTTGCAGATCGTTCGCGAGTCGAACTCCCACTGCTGCCCCCCGTGGGAGTCCGGGCCGTGTCTCAGTCCCAGTGTGGCTGATCATTCGAAAAGACCAGCTAAGCATCATTGGCTTGGTCAGCCTCCATCTGCTACAGCTTCACTAGTAGTACCGGAAGGAGTTTCATCTAGTGGAATCAGCCAACCTTAGAGCGCCATTCAGTTACTATTCTTCTGATAATGAGTCGGGCGTTATCTCGGCCGGGTTCGGTCTTAAATGATTGACCTTTACTGCTATTCCATGGGGTGGTGGCCAAGAAGAGGTGAAAGGAGTCTGTTTGATTTGTTCCCAATAGCCATAAGATGATCAAATCCCAAGAAGAAAAAAGAGCTAAGAATATGAGTGTTGGTGGTTGAAATAAATAGAATCCAAATACTAGGAAGACAATCAAAATAAGCGCATTTGGGCCGTATTAGCAAGCGTGACGTGCCGGACTGACCCAACACGTCTGTCTTTCTTTCTTGGCAAGAGAAGATGCGGTGGTTGCCAAAGCTCCGAGTGATACTTCCAAATGATAAGAATGCCTCTGAGATTCAATCATAAACCACTTTGCCTCGAAGTTAAATCAAGGATTTTCGGGATACTTCCTTCGTGGAATAAAATATTGGATCCTCGGGTAATCCATTTTTCTTGTTGCTTCATAAGAGTGAATCGAATAGATTAAAGTCATTTCGATCAATCAGTTTCGTGCGCTAGCATTTATCTTTTTTAAAAATGTTCCTTTTGAAAACGCTTTTTCTGGCGCAGTTGCCGGGGAAGCAATTCGCTATGATGGTGATGTTACTAGAGACCTTGTTTTTAGCTTTATTTTTGTTTGTAGTTTATTTCTTATTATTAGTTTAATTTTTGTTATCTTTTAAAACCCCCAAAAAATAGTTACTTGTTTATTTGTTTTTCTTATCTCGAAAATACCAAAAAGAAAAGAGTCATGGCTAAAAACAAACTTGGGGAGTATGCTACTCCCACTAATGATTTTATTCATGCACCTATTACTCAGCCCATCGTTAATGTGGAAACTTATGAAATTAAGCCTAACCTTTTGAGTTTGATTCAACATAATCAATTTGGAGGCTCATCTGCTAAGGACTCAAGTTTGCACTTAAACACTTTTACTAGAATTTTTGACATGATGCATATTAAAGATGTTGAACCCAATGTGGTTAAATTACGTTTATTCATTTTCTCTTTAAGAGGAAATTCTAAGGACTGGTTGCTAGCTTTTCCTATAGGCACAATTAAAACTTGGTAGGAATGTACTAATCTTTTATGACTAAATTTTTCCCTCCAGCTAAGACTATGCAGCTAAGATCCAACATTACCAGCTTTAGACAAGAAGACCATGAGCCACTAGCGCTTGCTTGGGAAAGAATGAAAGAAGTTGTAATGAACTATCCTAGTCAAGGGATGGAAGAATGGCTTATACTACATTTATTTTATAATGGTCTTAACCCAATGCCTAAGTCTATGCTAGATACCGCAACCAGAAGAACCATCATGGGGAAGCAAGTGAATGTTGCAAAACAACTACTTAATGATATGCAAAGCAACCATGCACAATGGCATGTAGAGAGATCCTCAAAAAGGGTGAATTCGATCATTGAGGAACATAATGAAGAGTTTACTACAAAGGTAGATGAGTTACTCAATATTGTGAAGGGTAAGGAAGATACCAAGTTAATGCTATCACTATTGATGCTAATGTAGTGAATTTTATAGCTCGCGGTCCTTATAATCCTGCTTGGAAGACCAAACTTTGGCTCAAATTTTCAAAAACAATACTCTAATCCCGTAGGTTCTCCACATAATAATAATTTTGATAATCATAGCAGAGAATATCATATCAATCTCCCTTTAGAGAATTCTATTAGAACTTTTATGCAAGCTCAAGCCGAGCAAAATAATATCCTTATTAAAATCACAGAGAATTATGAGAATAATATTAGAAAATTACCTAATCAGGCCATTGCAATTATAAATGATGTGCAGGATCTACAGGGAACTAGGTGGTAAATTGGTAACAACAAGTGGATGCTAAGAATGAAGAGGATTCAAGGAAAAAGGTCTGTATACGAGATACCACAATTATCCCCAATTATGATCACCATGGGGTTTGAGAAATGTCATGATCAATAAAAGTCAATACCTCATTCTAAAATGCAAGAGAATATGAACTTCGGGGACAAAGTTGATTTTAAGGGGGAGAGTCTGTAATATCCTAGCATTAGAGATTAGAGATAAGCTGAGATGAGGTGTGTGCATTGCATTCATGCATAGAAAATCTAGATAATTTTCGCGCTTTTAAATAAAACTTGTCAAAGTGATTGAAGCTTCTCTTAACTTGGTGGAACTGAAGTAGATCATCAACTTGACTGTGATAAGTTTCAATATGACCTTTGCTAAAATCTTATCTTTGGGTAATATAATTTGAGCTAAGGATAGATCAAATGTAATAAAACTAAGTACGAACACACTACTTAATCTTCGAAAGATTATATCAAGGAACTATCTACCATAAACCCTGAATATCAAGTTAAGTATATAACTTAAGCAATGAAACTTAATAACTAAATCTTGATACATGATACGTCCATTTTGCATCAATATTCTATGTCTTAATTCACTATTATTCATTGATATATTTCGTATTGAGAGGTGATACTTATGTTATTTCATCTATTTTTGCATGGTTGATGACTTTTGGAGCATGGACCGCTGCAGTCAGGATTCTGATGGAAAAGGTGCTATTTGGAGGCAAAATTCGTGAAGATCAGAAATTCCGGGAAAATATACAGAAAATCCTATTTTTCCAGAAGACTAAGGATGCCAAAAGATGGAGTGGAGATGGGCCACAGGGGGCCCACACCACCCCATGGCGCGGGCAGGCCTAGGCCGCGCTAGGAGGTGGTGTGGCCGCCCTAGCCCACTCAAGCCTCTCCCCTCTGGCGTATATCAACCTCCCGAAACCCTAAGACTCAGAGAGCGACCACAGAAAGATTCCGCCGCCTTTGCGGGGCAGAAAACACCGAGAGAGAAAGATCTCTCCGGTAGACAGATTTCTGCCGGGGGAATTCCTTCCTGGAGAGGGGAGATCGTCGCCATCAACACCACCATCAAGCTGGACTTCATCGGGATCATCATCATCATCATCACCACCATCATCACCATCAGCACCCTCATCACCATCTCCATATTGTTGTAACAATTGCGTTGAATCTTGCATAGTTCATAGGGGATACTTTCCCGGTGTTGATTACTCTTTGTAGTTGATGCTATTGAGTGAACCGTTGAATTATTGTTTATGTTCAGATTGTTATACATCATTATTCCATCTCTGATCATGATCCATATGATGTCTTGTGAGTAGTTCGTTTTGTTCTTGAGGACATGGGAGAAGTCTTGTTGTTAGTAGTGGAGTTGTGTTGAGAAAGATTCAATAGATTGCTATTTAAGTTGTGGTGAACTTCTTCTAGTGGTGTCATGTGAACATCGACTACATGAAACTTCACCTATCTGGGCCTAGGGAAATGCATTGTGTATTTGGCTACTAATCGTAGGGGTTGTCGGAGTGACAGAAACCTGAACCCCCGTTAGGAAACCATTGCACAAGGGACGTAAGGGTCTTAGAGTTTAAATCTGTGGTTAGGTTTCTACCTTAATTACTTACTTGTACTTAAGGATGTTTGCAAGGGGTATAATCACAAGTATGTATTAGTCTTGGATGGGGCGGTACATTAGCACAGGTTCACCCACACAACACTTAGCAAGCTAAAGAAGATTAATCAACTATATGAAGCGAAAGCACTTGACAGTCTTCCCATGTGTCCTCGAGAACGTTTGGTCATCTTAAGTAATACAACCGGCTTGTCGTTTGCTGCATAAAGGATTGGGCCACTTGCTGCATTTATTCCTACTGTCTTTTTTTACTCGTACTTTGTTTACTTGTCTTATCGAAAACACCTAAAAATCCATTTGCTAAGTATTTGCAGAGAATTCTTGATCCATACCACTAGCCAATACCTTCTGCTCCTTGTTGGGTTCGACACACTTACTTATCGAAAATACTACGATACACCCCCTATACTTGTGGGTTATCAAGACTATTTTCTGGCGCAGTTGCTGGGGAGTGAAGCACTATTGGAGAGTGGAACTAGTAAAGGAAACTTCTACTGTGAGTATTGTTTACTTCTGTTAGTTGCTTTATTTTCGTTATGGATAATTCGCTGAGTTTCTTATTTGGCAATGCTACTACCACTGCTAAGGTAGTAGATAAGCCACCACCTGCTGAGAATGATGTTTTCAAAATACCTACAAGAATTATTGATCGTGTTATGGATAACTACTATGTTGGGGATGGAACTGTCCATCCCGGTGATCATTTACTCTTTATACACGAATTATGCGGGTTGTTCAAGTGTGCAGGTATTACTACAGATCAAGTTAAGAGGAAGTTATTCTCATTATCACTGAAAGGAAGAGCCGAGGAATGGTATAAGCTGCCGAAGAATGGTCAAGCTCTAGAATGGGAGGAAATAGTGCCTCTCTTTTATTCAAAGTTTTATCCTCCTAGTGAGATTCATAAAGATCGGAATCAAATATACAACTTTTGGCCTCTTGGTGGAGAGAGTACAACTCAAGCTTGGGGGAGATTGAAGTTACTAATTCTCAAATGTCCCATTCATGAGCTCCCCAACAATATTATTATCAATAACTTTTATGCAAGACTCCCTCTACATGACAAGGATTTATTGGATGCTTCTTGTGCTGGATCATTCACTCGCATGGAAGAAGAAGCTAAATGGGATCTTCTGGACCGTATTCAAGACAATGCTGACGCTTGGGAGAATGACAAAGGTAGAAAGTCAGGTATAAATTATGATTATGAATGCATTTAATCTTTTATGGGAACTGATGACTTTCAAAATATTAAAAATGCTTATGGTCTAGACTCTCAAGCTATCGCTTCTTATTTTAAGACTTTTGCTTCCTATATTGAAGTGCCTAAAAAGAAGTGGAATAAGTATCATGAACCTTATAAAGATGTTGCTAAGAGTGTTCCTGCAAGAAATACTGAAGTTTATACTGCTAATCATGTCTTACCTAAACCTTATATTGAGAAAATGCCTTTCCCAGTTAAGATAAAGGAACATTCTATGATAGCTAGAATGGTTAATGAAAGTATGAGTAAAGCTATTGAACCTGATAAACAAATGGTTGATGAACTTATAATATCAAGTGTGAAAGACTTTGTTACTAAATATGAAAAAGAGGGACACACTATCCTTTGTAAGGATACCTCTAATATTGTTTCACATAGTAGTGTTATGAGAGCTAGTATTCCTGTGTTTTCTGTTAGAATAAGTGATCATTGCTATGATGGTCCTTGTGATAGCTATATCGTTAAGTTTATGCATGATACTGAAAGCTACTATGAGAGAGGGAAAAGTGTTCTTATGCATCTCAATAATATCAAGTTTCCTCGTTTTATGCTGAAAGTTTTTATGTTGTACTTCTTTTGCCTTCTTATGCAAGTTGCCTCTGGTTTCAATAACTTGTTTGTTTATAAAATTCCTTTGCATAGGAAGTGGGTTAGACTTAAATGCGTGTGTGTTTTTTCTTCTTAATGCTCTCTTTCACTTCAATTCATATCCCTATGAGAGCTTCTTCAAAATTATCATGCCCATCTTAATGGCTATAAAGAAAGAGCTTTATAGGAGACAACCCAATTTGTTTTTGCTTTTAGTTTGTTTTTGTTTCTTTGAGTCTTGGAAGTTATTACTTCGGTAATAACCGCTCCTTATCTGTTTTGTTCGGTTTTTGTGTCAAGATCAACCTCTAATGAGAGAGAACTAAGATTTGGGGAAGTTGCTGTCCCGAAACAGATTTTTGTGCTTCACCGTAAAAATTCGTGAGAGACCTCTGTCTGTCGGATTGAGCTGTAATTGTTTATGCTTCTGCCCCAGGTTGTTATTTAACTTTCGTTAGTTTTTCACTTTTTGATTTGAGCAAGAGAAGATTTTTGAAAAAATTGATCTTTACCTGGTGGTCTGTTTTGACAGATTTTGCCACTCTTGCATTTGCTTCTTTATTCGATTTCCTTTTTGAATTAATTTTGGGTTTTCAGAAGGAATTGCTACAGTAGCTTATGTTTTGATGGTTTTTAGTTGATGTTGGACTCAAAAGGTTTTATCACTTCACTTATATTAATGTTGCTAATGAGAACTGTGTGATGTTTTGTGTGAAAGAAATTTCCAGGAAGTGGAGATATTGGTGTAATAAGGAAGAGAAGGGTTTTATGACTCAAGTAATAAGTGTATGAAGATGAAGATATTGATGTTATTCAAGTGGTGACTCCGAGAGAATCTACTAGATACCAAATTCAGGGACCTGCAAAGTCTGTTTTCAAATAGGTAACAGTTCTGGTAAGAAAAGTTCCGCGAAAATACAATCCAACTATATTTTTGCAGTTTTCAGTCAATAAGGAAAGTTACGAAGCGAAAAAGGGACGGAACAGGAGCCAGGGTGGCTCACACCACCCTGTGGCGCGGGCCCACCCCTGGCCGCGTCACCAGGTGGTGAGTCCACCCCAGACTCCGCCTTCGACTCGTTTTCTCCCAGTACCTTCATTTTGATATGAAACTTCGTAATATATAATCCCCCGGATCCCACGAGGTTCGTATATCGTGTTTTCATCGTGTTTTTGTTTCGATCTGTTTCTGCCAGGACATACTCTTTGAAAGCTTAGAAACACAATGGTGTCCGCCAAGGATAAAGGGAAGGAGCCTATGGAGGAAGACCTCCAAGACCTCGGGAAGGAGAAGGAGATCAAGAGTGAAGGTGAAGAGGAGCAAGGCCAATGTCCACACACCGGCACTACCATTGCAAGCATTGGAGTGGTGAAACCTGCCAAGGTTAGAAGGACGGAACGAATGCAGACCAGGGGGAAAGCTCCTCATCATAGTTTGGCTCCACGGTCATTTCCTCCATGCACCAAGAATCCTTTCCATACCCTTATCCATGAACATCAATACCAGAATATGCCCAAGGAGAAATTACCCTCCAATTGGGATTTGCCTCGTTCTAGCCATGCAGGAAAAGAAGACTTCAAGGAGGAAGAGTGGGGAAAGAATAGCAAGAGCTGGAATTCTCAACCCGACATGATCATGAGCCGCATCGAGCAAAACTCGCAGCTTATTCGTAATCTCACCTTTGAGATTGAGGACTTGGAGAAACTTATCAGAGAGCTCATTGAGACGATACCACCACCACCGAAGGAGTAATTCGTCATCAGGTTTGGCATCCCCTTGGTTTGTTCCAAGCTTGGGGGAGTGTCGCGGTATCACATCACTATCTTCTATCTTTTTACCTTATTAGTAGAGTCATATCATGAATAGAGGAGTTATTATGTAGTATGGTTTGCATTATGGAAGTGTCCCCTCTCTCATTAGATGTGTATCCCTTGGTGTGAGTTGCCGTTATGGAATATTAATGAGAAGTTCTATCATTCACTCTTTTGTGTAGCTTATATTAGTTTTCAATTCGTGGTTATATGATTGATCTTGTTGTTAGTATTGGTATCACTTTGGGATCATTGAGTTAATTTATTTGGTTTTGGCAAACCTGGCTCGGTCAGTAGCACACTATTTTTGAGAGTTGAATGAAAAAGATAGAAGTACTCTAGAGAAAAAATAATTTCATCATCTTTATTTCTTGATTTGCTCATAAGTTTAGTATTCTCTAGTTAAGATCTTTTGTGCTTCCAAGGAAGATTGCATGTTTGACTTTATCACTTGTATGTTTGTTTGTTTCCTTCAACTCTTATACTTGCTACCCAGCCTTGCTAGCAAAAACCTATACTGAGAGGATTTATTCTCGTGCATCCACCTCCTTAAAACCAAAACCTTTGCCATTTGTGTCCACCATACCTACCTAGTAGTATTATTGCTATTCCAAGTAAATTCCTGTTTTATCTACCTCCCAAATTAAACTTGTTATGTGAAAATTAGTGATTAAAGCTCTCACGAACTTGATGGAACACTTTACTTTCTTGCACTTAATAAACTTGAACCATTGTGCTCACCTATGTTGTGTATATGCTTGCGCTTTGTAAGTTGTGAATTAGCAGAACCATGCTGTCATGGGGAACGCTTTCAACATTGCACTGGTACTTTGTACCAAGTTGATATCATGTTCTTTTGTCTATGGATGTCGTCGGTGTGAAATGAAAGGGGAGCTTGTAAGTCCATGGAGTTATGCATGTGTGTTAGAGAAACGCCTGGGCCGCTGGTCTAATCCATGCTGACATGGTGGAAACCTGCAGCGTACCCATAACGAGTATCTATGAAGCATTCTCCTTATAAAAAAAGAGATAGAGATTGAGATAAAGAGAAAGAAAAAAAAGAGATATTATGAAAAGAGGAAAGAGAGAAAAAAGCACCATATTCCCATGGTAAATAAGAAGATGCTGAGATACTTATTGTCTGCTTGCCTTGTCATTTTGATATGGGGATTCTTCCGTATCATCGGGCAAGGGGTACCCTGTTGGCAGTTCTCTATGATACACATATGCTTACGATGACAAGAACTTACCGGTGACTAAACTTGAGTAGCATGAGGAGCGGCCCTCGTATTCAAGGGACATGAGATTCTCAACTTACAACTTGTCAATGCATATCCTCATGTTTGATCACTTTCACCTTAATCACCTAAAGATGCCTATGATAGGGGCAATGAGAGCTGAAAGCTAGTAAGTATCATAATTTTTGGGAGCTCTTTATGAGACTTGCAATCCCTGCTTCCCTCTTTGAAGGGCCCTTTCTTTCACTTTGTAGTTGAGTCAGTAAACCTATTCCCTTCTATCTCAGCAAGTATTTTGAGTTGTTGTGTTTCATTCATTCATATGATGATTTATTCAATCATGTTTCTTATGTTCCTTGTTTTGCACATTGCTCTTATCTTGATGTTTACTACTTTGAAAGCTATCATTGAAAAACCAGCTATTTGTGAACTCCAGCAAATTATAACCTATTCTTCGACCAAGAGCTAAGGTTGCCATTACCAATTATGATTCACTTTATGTATCTTTATTGTGCTTCCTTTACTCATTACAAGTTGAGTTATATAATAGTGAGTTCTCTTCTATTATGATCTATGTATTTGATGAATGTGATGCTTCTTGTCCGTATTCTTTTATCGACTCTTCACTCCATAAACCTGAGGCCATGTTTATTGAGCTCGGTTTCGCTTGGGGACAAGCCAAGTCTAAGCTTGGGGGGAGTTGATACGTCCATTTTGCATCACTATTCTATGTCTTAATTCACTATTATTCATTGATATATTTCGTATTGAGAGGAGATACTTATGTTATTTCATCTATTTTTGCATGGTTGATGACTTTTGGAGCATGGACCGCTGCAGTCAGGATTCTGATGGAAAAGGTGCTGTTTGGAGGCAAAATTCGCGAAGATCAGAAAATCCAGGAAAATATACGGAAAATCCTATTTTTCCAGAAGACTAAGGATGCCAGAAGATGAAGTGGAGATGGGCCACAGGGGGCCCACACCACCCCATGGCGCGGGCAGGCCTAGGCCGCGCCAGGAGGTGGTGTGGCCGCCCTGGCCCACTCCAGCCTATCCCCTCTGGCGTATATCAACCTCCCGAAACCCTAAGACTCGGAGAGCAACCACAGAAAGATTCCGCCGCCTCTGCAGGGCGGAAAACACCGAGAGAGAAAGATCTCTCCGGCAGACAGATTTCTGCCGGGGGAATTCCTTGCCGGAGAGGGGAGATCGTCGCCATCAACACCACCATCAAGATGGACTTCATCGGGATCATCATCATCATCATCACCACCATCATCACCATCAGCACCCTCATCACCATCTCCATATTGCTATAACAATTGTGTTGAATCTTGCATAGTTCATAGGGGAAACTTTTCCGGTGTTGATTATGTTCAGATTGTTATACATCATTATTCCATCTCTGATCATGATCCATATGATGTCTTGTGAGTAGTTCATTTTGTTCTTGAGGACACGGGAGAAGTCTTGTTGTTAGTAGTGGAGTTGTGTTGAGAAAGATTCAATAGATTGTTATTTAAGTTGTGGTGTACTTCTTCTAGTGGTGTCATGTGAACGTCGACTACATGAAACTTCACCTATATGGGCCTAGGGGAATGCATTGTGTATTTGGCTACTAATCGTAGGGGTTGCCGGAGTGACAGAAACCTGAACCCCCGTTAGGAAACCATTACACAAGGGACGTAAGGGTCTTAGAGTTTAAAGCTATGGTTAGGTTTCTACCTTAATTACTTTCTTGTACTTACGGATGTTTGCATGGGGTATAATCACAAGTATGTATTAGTCTTAGATAGGGTGGTACATTAGCACAGGTTCACCCACACAACACTTAGCAAGCTAAAGAAGATTAATCAACTATATGAAGCGAAAGCACTTGACAGTCTTCCCATGTGTCCTCGAGAACGTTTGATCATCTTATGTAATACAACCGGCTTGTCCTTTGCTGCATAAAGGATTGGGCCACTTGCTACATTTATAACTACTGTCTTTTATTTACTCGTACTTTGTTTACTTGCCTTATCGAAAACCCCTAAAAATCCATTTGATAAGTATTTGCAGAGAATTCCTGATCCATACCACTAGCCAGCACCTTCTACTCCTCGTTGGGTTCGACACTCTTACTTATCAAAAATACTGCGATACACCCCCTATACTTGTGGGTCATCAATACACTGGATTGCCATAGTTATTCATACCATGGGTATCATGGTATTTCTTAAATATGAACCCTTATCACAAATGAAGTAGAATGGAACACCATCCAAGACCATTCATCACATACCTTTGTTGTCATATTAACATATGGCATTCCTAAATAGATAAGTCCTAGTGTCAATCGATCATCAATATTGAGTGATCAATCCTTGACCTAGTACTTAATAACCTTTAGCTTTGACCTATTATATTAACCTTCCAAAGACCTTAAGTAAATTAATAAAAAGAAGGAACTAGATATGGTAGAGTGTGCCATCATCAATGGAATGTGATCCTAAGTGGAGATCAAACCATCTGATGTTGGAGGAGTTAATTCACTCATGAGTTAACTAGAAGAAGTATATAAACCTAAGAAATTCACTAATACTTGAGAAGTTATAAGAAAGATAGTAGTGTTAGAATATCAGATAATCATCTTGTTAAGCCAAGTGAGTATAAACTTAAAGTAAGCTTCCTTAACAAGATAAGCCTATAGAGAGACTAGTACAAGTTTACTACTTAGTTGATGATAGACCTTGATCACACAAATAGAAGCCTAAGCTTTGTATGATCAAAGGAGGGTGGTCATTATTCTCAAGTCATTGGAAAATAGATGATTAGGTTTTGAAGTAGGGTTGTGAGTATACTAAGTTAGGCAAGCCCTAGTAAGCTGAATCATCTAGCTTGATCATGAGTGGTCAAGCTAGGGTATGATGAAGTATATGGTATGAGTTGTATGGAGCAGTTGAAGGCATAGTAGTTTAACCAAGCTAATACAAGAACAAACTTGTATTGTGGAGAGTAGTACCCTACCCATCCCATAGGATTGTTATCACCTGTGATATAGAAAGGAATTGTAATCTTGCAAGCCTAAGAAGTAGATGCAAGTTACATATGAAGGAGTTTATGGAATAAAGTTAGTGATAACTGCTTTGGTGGATCTATCAGAGGGAGTTAAATAATGGAATTTATACTAGATATGCATGTAGGGGAATATTGTTGAAGTGGTAGGACCTTGTCATCATATGATGATGGATATGGTGGAGCCAGATAACTAGATCAGTTAGACAGAAGAGATATTAGTGAAGTAGATGAGAGATTTAAATAGAGTATATTTAGGAAATGAATTCTTTAACTATGACCCAAGCTTAGTTAAGTGTGAGAATTGGAATTCTTTAGTAGCCTTAACCTAAATCATATCAAGCCATGACAAAACCCATGTCTACCTCTTTGTTTAAAAACTAGAATAAAGAGGGCAGTTAAACCAATTCCTACTTTTAGGCAGCCAATGGATAGTATCTCTTAGTCAAATGAAATGTCTAAGAGATAAGTAGAATACCAGTTGAGAATGTATTTATGGAAGCCTTATCCATCTGATTTTCTTAAACCCTAAAAAGGACCTAGTCTCATATACCATCAAGATCACTTTAGTAAGGCAATCTCAATAGCTCACTCTAAGTTGAGTTGTTATTCATGGCCACAAGACATGAAAGCAAATTATCTGAGCTCTTAATCTTCATCCATACCCATAATAGAATGTGAGTTCATTAACTATCTATAAATGAATATGTTCGTCCCTCCATTAATAAATCTATTAAACCTTCCCAAAACTTATGTCCATTATTTGGAAATGAATAGTTTCATTTCCTCATTAATGATTGAGATTCATGCATAATGACTTAACCAAGATTATGCTAAGGAAATTCTAATACAAAACACCTAGTTGGTTTGAGTAGAAGAAATCACTTTGAATCATAAAGACTTAAAGCATTATTAGGGGTATATATATATATGAATTCTTATATGATGCCAAGTGTGTTCAAAATGATATAAACATCATTAGCCATTCAAACCATTACCATTAAAAATTATCAAGTGAAAACAAATCATTTTTATAAGGCTTTTGGATAATAAACAAAATATTAAAACCCTAATATTTTCCAATAAAACAATCCGTCATGTTGGAATGGTGAAAATACAAAAAAGTAATATCAAACTAGTTTGTTACATTAATCCATGTTGAACCCTAGTTGATTCAATGAATTTTGAATACGTGAATCATTATATAAATTTAAATTGAAAAGGAAAACAGAAAATAGAAATAGAAAATAAATCAAAAGATAACAAGTAGAACCAGGCCGAAGCCCAGTTCCTATTCAACGCTCGCGTGCAGCAGGAGCAAATCTCGCACACTTCGCTACGGCCCATCTCGGCCCAACACCAGCCCATTTTCTTTCTCGCATTCTCACTATCAGGTGGGACCGAAGGAGGACCGCAGGTTGAGACAAAAGCTTTTCCAGAGGGTTTTCTGCAAAATTGCCATTGTTGTTTTCCCGTGAATTACAAGCAGCTCGTGGGGGGAGTTCGGCGCCGCCGGATGCCATCATCGACGTCATACACACTCTGTGATACTCGCCGCCATCATCTGCGAGGATAAGAAGGCTACGAAGATGATCTCGTCCATCCTCAACCCCATTTTCCTCCCTCTCTTGTTCTTATCCTCTCCACAGAGGAGGTCACCAAACCCTAGTTGTCACGTCCCGAAACCAAGCCCGGTAGAATGAGAACCACCACGCGTATATAGACCTGGAGACCTATATACCCGTAAGGCTAAAAACACATCTATAAGCCGGTACAGTGGATCTCGAGAAGCTCAAACTAATTTTATTACAAGTTTATATTACATTTACACAGGAGTACAACTAGATTCTCTAATTCGCTTCCCGCCCACCGGTCCAGCCTAATCTTCTGATGGCAACATCTTTCGCAGCGCAACTCTGATAAAAACATTGGGAGCAAGGGGTGAGTACGATAATCATACTCAGCAAACTAATCATACACCAATCATTTTGTAAAATAGACTTGCTTTTGTAAAAACATGTGAATAAAGTAATTAGGCAGTTTAAAAACCATGATACCACACATGAAAGTAAGCATTCCCAAACCCGGAAGTCACAGGGGTTAATATTAACATTTTTACACTCTATAGAGGGGTACCGACGCCGACAGCCTCGACAAGAACCACAGGCGTCTAGAAGAGCAGAGCCCTTTGACCCACTAGAACCCAGACACCTGAATTTACTTATGTCGATGGCTCCTACGGATCCATCACCGACACGTTCCGTTTCAGGGCCATCCCCAGCGTAGAACTCAGCCAGTCCCATACCTGGACTGTGACCGGTACAATACGGTTACCTTCGTAGCACCAAGTTTTAGTTAAAAAAATAATCTTATTTATTTTCATGTTAATCTCCAAATTCATATTAATGACGAATACCCGGTTCGTATTGGTGGCTCCAAACGGATCCATCACCATATACCGACACCGGCGTATTAGCCCACTAAATATTTATCGGAGTATTCACAACTCTCGTATCAGATGGTATAACATAATTTTAATAAAAAGAATCTATTCACAAAATATATGAGATTTGTATAAAAAGCTTGCCTGATATAAGAATCCATGCCAATTTTCCAGATCAATAATATATGCAGATCGATAATTTGCGCGAAAGAAAACCCAAACCAGTACAAACACCAACGACTCATCAACTCTCTTCTAAATTCAACAGCGCCTCCTTCTAAATATTTCAGCACAACCTCTCCTAGATTTCATCTCCTCTAGAACACAATCGTGCATGCTCGTTACTCTCTTTCTCTCTGTAGTCTCACTCTTTATCTCTAGATCGATTCATGTTCTGATCCAAAGAACCGGTAGCAGCTATTTATTCCAGGCAAACGTCGGTTCAGTGAGCTAAAATATCTAAGCGTCCTTCTCTACTAAGCTAGCTACGCGTCCAGCTGCTGTTGGGTTTTCTTTCTTTGGACTACACGAACAAGCTGACTCAGCTTTGCTTGATATGCGGAAGGACACGCATAGCTTAACTAGTCGGTCGTTGCCAGCAGCCGGTTCCATTCTCATGATAAAATATCTAGTGCTAGTTCCATACGCAAGGAGAACTAGGGTGTCCTGTCCACTGCCATGCACGAATCGACATATGCATGCAAAGCTCCACTTCTACTCCTCTTTCACTCTACTACAACTAATACTTCTATTTAGGTTTAACCATATAAGCAAGTACTACTAAGTCATGCACTAACGTGTCAGATTTACTTGCCAACTTAAATGATCTATTCCATTTTTATTACAACCAAAACCTATCATCCAAAATTTTAATACTAAAGCTTAGCAAAAATCAACACAATTAGAGATCAATTATTATTTAGCTAAAATTAATTAATAAACCAAACATCCGGATTATCACATCCTACCCACCTTCTTAGAATTTCGTCTCCGAAATTTAAAACCAAAACATTCTACTCTTACATCTAGTTTGTGGCTATACATGCTAAAATCTTGGTCCAATGTAAGATTACAAATTTATATGAGTGGCCGATAATACATTAGTAAAATCACAACAACAATCAAATAATGCAAATATAATTTTCAAACCCGAGTCGACTATACCCCATAACAAAACTAGTTTGGTCAAAACATCACACAACACATATCTAATTTCTAATTACTTGCATGGACCAAGAAACTAATCCAAGCGATGACTAGTCTCAAAATCTACGGTATACCCATTTTTCCCCGTGTCCTAAACCTAGAGCTCTGATACCACTTTAACTGTCACGCCCCGAGACCGGCCTCAGGAGAAATGATAGCCGCCACGCGCATATACACCGCGAGGCCTATACACACGTAAGGCTAAAAATACAGCTATAAGCCGGTATAGTGGATCTCGAGAAGGTCAAACTAATTTTATTACAAGTTTATATTACATTTATATAGGAGTACAACTAGATTCTATAAATCGCTTCCCGTCCACCGGTCGAGCCTAATCTTCTGATGACAACATCTTTCGCAGCGCAACTCTGATAAAAACATTGGGAGCAAGGGGGAAATCATACTCAGCAAACTAATCATACACCAATCATTTTGTAAAATAGACTTGCTTTTGTAAAAACATGTGAATAAAGTAATTAGGCAGTTTAAAAACCATGATACCACACATGAAAGTAAGCATTCCCAAACCCGGGAGCCACAGGGGTTAATATTAACACTTTTACACTCTGCAGAGGGGTACTCCGACACCGACAGCCTCGACTAGAACCACAGGCGTCTAGAAGAGCAGAGCCCTTTGACCCACTAGAATCCGGACACCTGAATTTACTTATGTCGATGGCTCCTACGGATCCATCACCGACACGTTCCGTTTCAGGGCCATCCCCAGCGGAGAACTCAGCCAGTCCCATACCTGGACTGTGACCGGTACAATATGGTTACCTTCGTAGCACCAAGTTTTAGTTACAAAAACAATCTTATTAATTTTCATATTAATCTCCAAATTCATATTAATGACAAATACCCGGTTCGTATCTGTTGCTCCAAACGGATCCATCACCGTATACCGACACCGGCGTATTAGCCCACCAAATATTCATCAGAATATTCACAACTCTCATATCAGATGGTATAACATAATTTTAATAAAAAGAATCTACTTCACAAAATATATGAGAGTTGTATAAAAAGCTTGCCTGATATAAGAATTATAATCCATGCCAAATTTCCAGATCAATAATATATGCAGATCGATAATTTCCGCCATTGAAAGAAAACCCAAACCAGTACAAACACCAATGACTCATCAACTCTCTTCTAAATTCAACAGCGCCTCCTTCTAAATATTTCAGCACAACCTCTCCTAGATTTCATCTCCTCTAGAACACAATCGTGCATGCTCGTCACTCTCTTTCTCTCTGTAGTCTCACTCTTTATCTCTAGATCGATTCATGTTGTGATCCAAAGAACCGGTAGCAGCTATTTATACACGGCAAACGTCGGTTCAGTGAGCTAAAATATCTAAGCGTCCTTCTCTACTAAGCTAGCTACGCGTCTAGCTGCTGTTGGCTTTTCTTTCTTTGGACTACACGAACAAGCTGACTCAGCTTTGCTTGGACATGCAGAAGGACACGCATAGCTTAATTAGTCCGGTCGTTGCCAGCAGCCAGTTCCATTCTCATGATAAAATATCTAGTGCTAGTTCCATACACAAGGAGAACTAGGGTGTCTTGTCCACTGCCATGCATGAATCGACATATGCATGCAAATCTCCACTTCTACTCCTCTTTCACTCTACTACAACTAATACTTCTATTTAGGTTCAACCATACAAGCAAGTACTACTAAGTCATGCACTAACATGTTAGGTTTATTTGCCAACTTAAATGATCTATTCCATTTTTATTACAACCAAAACCTATCATCCAAAATTTTAATACTAAAGGTTAGCAAAAATCAACACAATTAGAGGTCAATTATTATTTAGCTAAAATTAATTAATAAACCGAAATTCCGGGTTATCACACTACCTCGCCGGAGCCGCTCATCACCGTCGCTCCCTAGCCCCCTGCTCAATCAAGCTCACCAAAATAACCGCCTGGCTCTTCTCGTTCGATTGCCCCACTCCACGAAAGCCGTGGAGACCTCAGGCGCCCGGATTGGTATCGACGTCCCGACGTCGGTCGTCGTCTTCCTCATCGATTCCGACCACACCCCGTCTCGCCCTCGACCTCGTTGCATTCCTGGTGAGTTCCTGGTGCTCGGGCACCCTTACTCGCGATTGATTTCTTGCTGGATCGCCCTAGCCACATAGGTCTGACCGCGCCGCCGCAAAAATCTCATCGCTGGAAATCTTTCGGTGATCATTAGAGGGCGGTGCGGGTACCAATGTATTACTCGCGTCCTTGCGATTCCAGCGCAGCCATCCGCGCTTGTCGGAGTGGCCTGGCTCGCCGTCGGCGACCACTTCCTGGTGGTGGAGACCGGTTAATGTCGTGATGATGTCAATCCCACGCCATCCGGGTCCTGCTAGACGCGTTTAACTAGGTCGTCGTCCGCGCGGCTGATGACGTGGCCCCGGGCCCGCTTCTCATTGACCGCGGGTAGAACTAATTCAGTCTAAAAACTATTTAGTAAAGAGCTGACGTCAGCAGTGATGCAGTAAAACATTTATTAGTTTATTTAAATAAATCCAGAAAATAAATAAATCTTGTTAAATCAATATCTTTTGTTTTATAATTCAGAAAAATATATATTATATATCAAAATGTTCAGAAAAATAAATTTTATATTCTAAACCTATTAACATGTTTTATTTTCCAACTTAAATAAAATAATAATTATTATCAGTAAATAGCCTATTAGGAATAAATCTTAAATAAATATATTTTATTCTTTAAAATTCAAAAAAACAACTATAATATATCAAAATTCTTAGAAAAATAAAGTATACAATTATAAACTTATTTTGTACATTGTGATGTCACTTAAATAAATATTATTATTTATTAAGTCATTATAAAGTAATAAAACTTATTATTTATAAATCATAAAATTATTTATAATATACCAAAATGATCACAAAAATAAAATCTATACTTTAAAGATATCCTCTTTCACAATTGAAGTAAAATAAAAGGTAAAGGTCTAATAAATCTTATTTAAACCCTTTTCTTTTATTTTAATTCATTAAAAATATATAAATCTTTACTATTGCCTTTACCTTTATTTTTTTAAAATCTAAAATGTAATAACAAGTTCAATTGATGTTTAAGTAAAGTGAAAACAGGTTCAGCTATTTTTTTAGAAATATTTACCAAAGCTACCATTTAAAAAACTAAGTGTATCTTAATTTTACCCATTATAAGATCATCAAGATATTAACTACAAATTCTTTTACTAGTATGGAAATCTACCTAAATCTCTAAACCAAGTTTTTAAGTAATTAAAGTAAGGCCTTTTCCATGTTTATAAAATATAAGCATTACTTCTAAAATAGGTAAGTGATCCTATTCACTTATAAAATTATGAGGACACCACTTCTATAAAGGCAATAATACTTTTACTCCACCTTACTATAAAACATTAAGAAGAGAGCCACATATAATATAATACATATTCCAAGTATCTAAGTATCCACTACAAGTGGCATAGCTATTCAAATATGGTAATTTTTTCTTTTTTAATATTCATAACTAATCAAAAAAATTTAAAATATTAGCCTTAAGTTTAACTGCTTTTACTTGGTAAAGAAATATTTTCCTCAAAAATTATTCTCTTAAGAAACATTAAGGTAATCCTTAAACATTTGTATAAAGGCTCTAATTGATTAATAATCTTGCTTAAGAAATCTTTTACTTACCATGCTCCAATTACGTGCTTGAGTATTGTATGCTACTTGTTGTATTTACTTAATTGTTTCACACACTCTCACAAGCCTTAATAAGAAGCACAAGTGTGAAGCTAGTATAAAAGTGCAACACATTCTAAAGATATCACCACAAGCTTGGAAACCCTAGATCATAGATTCTTATCCTGGGGATTCGCGTTTATCAAACTGCATTACATTACTTATACATAGTTGCATCCTGCTTCTTTAAACATTCGTCCTTACCGTACCAATGATGCTATTTCCAGATTTTGGATCTTCTAGTATCTTGTAGACCGTGAGTGCATAATCTTGCAATCACAAAAGGCAAGTTCACACTTGCTCATGTCCTTTGGTTATTTTCTATCAAATGCTTGTAACTCGAGCGTTGTCATCACCTGCATTTAAAAAGGGACAGAAAACACTATTTCCGTAATAATATGATTATGGATTATTTACCAAATGGTAATAATCTATTGATACAATTCCAGTGGTAAAGGAACATAATATCTAGGACTTAACAACTAATATCGCCAGTGATTCTAGCGCCGTATATTACGCGTTAACCATGAGATTTGAAACGGGACAGAGAAGTCAGTTGTATCCTTTTCCTTTTGTATGTTGGCAAGGCGACCTTAACGTGTCGTTGTGATTCCCTGTGTGGATCCAGCATATGGGTGGGCACCCTTACGCCCCACGATTTTGGTGTCTTGATTATCTATGAGTAGCTTCCGGAGGTATAGACGGACCTATATGGAACTTGCCAGGGGCATCACCAGCTCATAGAGTGTTTGTGAACTTATCAGGGTTATAGCATGCCCGAAAGGGGGCTTAACGGAGGTGTAGTCAGCACCGAAGGATCGTGCAGACATACGGGATCACGGAGAGGGTAGTGATTGCCTTGGATCATCTACTAGGCCCCACATCAAGGAATTGTGGACGGGAAAGATCGCCCGGTTGTGCAACAAGGATTTGGTCTCTCATGGGTAAAGCAACGCACCTCTGCAGAGTGTAAGAACTATGACATGTTACTCCCTGTTTCGGGAAGGATCTACGAACGTGGCAGGAAAGGAACTCCATGAAAGTTCTGGTAAACCTGTGAAGGCTGACGGACATAGTTTTCAGAATAACAACAACCTTTGAAGAAATGTTTATGAAAACCTGCATTGCCTATGACCTTTGGTCTGTGGCTATAGAGATAGTGCATCATACACTCCTTTTTAGTGAACTTGCTGAGTACGCTCGTACTCAATCGTACCTTCTTAACCCTTGTTAGATTCTGAAGCTATTAAAGACTACGTCAACACCAACTTATGCTCAAGAAACCATCATCAATAGCTCAAATACTTCAATAAAGTCAATGAATTCAACATTTTCATCAACCGAAGTGAAGACGAACTTCTGATTAGATAGGAGTAGATACTCTAGCCATAAAACCTACTTCTGTGGAGCATTGCATTAGTAGCAATTGCAATCCAAATAGTTTAGATGTTAGTTTTTTAGCCAGATAGTTACGACTTATTATTTTCTGGTTCTTCTTTGTAAAAAGTTGTTTTCTACCTCTTTAACCTAGAGTGTTCTATGGATCTTTTGTAAAGAGTCGAGTTGTAATCTATAGTCATGTCTTGGACCTGCTATGTTTCTGTTGTACCACTCTAAGGGATGCAATACTAGTGAACGGTGTTTCATTGGTGTTATGTCAACAACTATAGTGTACTACATCATGCAGTGGTATGCTGGTTCACCGCAGCTAGTATCAGAGCATATGCTCTAACCTTAGGTTGGTAAACCTAGTAAATGCGTAGAACCTGTAGGAAGGATGTTAGCAACAATAAAGAGTTCTCTAGAAATATGATGGATATTCAATTTGGAATAATATCATCATGTTGCTAGTGCGATGATTCTTTATTATGCTGTAACTTTAAATAAGTACCATGAGTTTTAACTCAAGATGACTGATGATAATTTCTTATCTACAGTACAAGAATAGCACCTAGGTATCCACCCGTCAACACCCGGATTTTTAATCCCAGATGCCCGTTATGCCATACCTCGCAATCCTAGGATTACCATTTTTGCGAGACATAACGGATTGGATATCACAGTACATCATCCATTACAAACCATACATAAGGTTTTACACAAATAAGGATCTCATGATCCAGTCTTTAATACAACAAGCAGCGGAATTAAACGATAGCATAGCGGTGGGTTCCATCTTCAGGGGCACAGGCAATGCTGCCGAAGGCAGATAGTCCTAGTTATCATAGCCGTCCTGCTGACCATCATCTTGATAATCTCCTTCATAGTCTGGCCATGATAATAGCCAGGGACAAAAGCCATGAGTACTCTTTAAGTACTCGCAAACTACTACTAGCAAGGGTTATGGTTCTAAGTTAAAGTGCTGAATTGAAAGAATAACTATCAAGTTAAGTTTGAAACCTAAGATGAGTTCTGAAGCAAGAAAAGATAAATTAAAGTTCTAGAATCACTTAAGTTGGGAAGCTATTATCATCTACATAACCCTGTTGTGGTCAAGTCAAAGTTCATCATTCTTTTCAAGTTATTTAGAAAACATCTGACAACGAAACAGTATGGCCATTCCAACTGTCCATAACCGCGGACGCGGCTATTCGAATAGTTTGACACTCTGCAGAGGTGGTACACTTTCACCACAAGATTCGATACATCTGTCAGGGATAACCCTGAATCATCATACTTAGTATGCAGATAATCAAACATAACCTTCCCTTTACACACCCTAGTACAAGAACCTCTCCTATGAGCATGGCCTCCCAACCATGACCATCAGTCATCTTGGGCACTTCATAGGTGGACATCATTGAGAGGTAGCCTCAGCTCAAACCTCTCCCGTGAGGGAACTAATACTAATGCATATAAATTTGCAGCTAAGCCTTACCCAATTCAGGTAATGTGGTTGTACGGTAAATTTGGAATGGTATCGCATCCGAATCCAACCATCAGTTTTATAAAAGGGTTAAGGATCATGCCTTATCTTTTTCATCATCATCAACCCATTGTGTTTCTCAACACATGTCAAAACATCTCAATAGAATGACTCATCATTCCAAGGTTTTCATAACTCATTTTCACCAAGTGTTCCCATCTAAAGTGACTCAAGTTTTGATCAATTCTAAAATACTAAGTTAAGAGTGTTCACTAAGGTGGAAAGATGGGATCAATCTCATGCCATAGAATGACATCTAAAGGTTTCTAAGTAGGTCAAGTTTTATACTCTTTATGCTACCTTCAAAATTAATTAAAGAACTTTGTGTAACTAAGGGGGGTAAAATTTGTCAATAAGACTTGGGGTACTAATAGTTAAAGGAGGTGTGATCAAAGTATGCTTAAGGCATCTTTACTAAACCATCTAGTTTTATTCTAGATTTCTAACAATAGCTTACTAAAGCATGTTTGCAAGGATTAACTTGCCACTAGTAGCTTGCCTTGGTTGGTGCAGTGGTTGAAGTTTTCTTCTCCTTCTTCTTCTTGGTAGAACTCCTCCTCCTCGAAGGCTGGGTCAGTACTATCATCTAGCAATACATAGGGAGTGCACAATCATCAAACAATACTTAACTAGGCTAAATAGTATTCTAAACCACACAATTGATGATCTATTATCATCCCAAGCATCACAAGTTTAATTCAATAGTTTCAACCTTTTTATTTTGGAAAAGTAATTTCTACTCATTGAAAAATTAACTACAATTTAATATTCACAACTAAAACATGGGATCATGTGGACACATGTCCTCACCACATATTCTAACATGTGGGAATGAGATTTAAAGGTTGGATCAATATTACTTTGGTTTAAGTTCATTATTTAATGATTTAAAGTGACTAGAAATGCCTATATAGCATTATTTTGGTACTAGTCCAAAGTCACTGCCTGTAAACCTTAATACTATTACATATTTGGATAGATATGATGAAATGTGATTTTTGAGAGTTGGAATTAACTCAAAAGCTAACTTGGTTGATTTTATAAAAATGTTTCAAGTTGCAAAAGCTTCTGTCTTCTTATTTTTATTAGGAGAAATCTATAACTCTAAATGACTTAAATCCAACGGGCTTGGATAGAGCATTTCAATACCTTTTAGAAAAAATTAGTTTCATGTAATTTGGATTTGTCAAACTCACAGAATTGAATTTTGAAACACTGGACAGAAACTATATTCTAACTAAAAAGAAAAATCTAGATTGGAATCTACGGGCTTGCGCGGGAAAGGAAATGGGCCGGCCCAGTGGCGCTACGCGGCACGGGGCTCAGCTGACAGGGGGGTCCACTTGTCGGCGGCACTTAAAATGTGAAACGGTACGCGCGCTGTGGGCCGTGCGATTAGAGGCTAGATCTACGGCTGAGGGTCGTCGACGACGACGGACAGGTCGCCGGCGAGCTCGAACCCTAGCGGCTCGGTGGGGGTCTACTGGGGGCGTACCAGGGCTCCAGCAGGGTCAGCGATGCGGGCGAACGAAGTGGAAGACGACGGCGAGGCGAGGCGTGGTCGTGGCGGAGCTTGGGGTGGCCGGAATCAATGGCACCCTTCTTCTCCAGAGGCGGCAGCTCCGGCTCCAATTCCGGCAAACTACTGCTCCACTTGCTCCGGCGAGAGGTGGGTGAGGTTCAGAGAGGTGAGGGGAGTGGAATGGTGTGAGTCTTTGGTGCTGGGGAGGGCTCCTTTTATAGGCTCGACGTTGAGACCGAGCGGGATGGGCGGTCGACGGTGGCGACATGGCTACGGCGAGCTAGCGGCATGGCTGGGGATGGCGATCGATGGGCGGTCCCCTGGCGGTGATCTAGTGCTTCAATGCGGCCGTAGGGGCGGTGGCATGCGGTCGGGGCGAGGTGGCGCTCTACGCGGCTGTGTCCACGGCGAGCGGTGGCTGTGGGGCTTGGGGCGGCGAACGGGGGTGTCTGGGGTGTTCTCCAGGTCGAGGCGGAGCGGTGGGCGCGGGCTGGTGCCAAGGGGCGGTCGGTGCGAGCGGGGACAGTGCGCGCTCTGCGGGCGGCGTTGGCATGGTTCGGTGTCACTGGGCGCGTGTTCTCCTCTGTGGTCCACGGCGGCTCTTGGCTCGGGCAAGGGACAGAGTGGGGCTGTGCGGTGCTGGCTACCTCCTAGACATGGACAGGAACGAGGAGGTGGTCTGCTGCAGCGGGGCAAGTTTGGCCGGCCAGGGTGGTGCTCGGCATGCATGGCATTGCTACTAGGGTGTAGGGGATGGGTTGCAAATGGCATGGTTTGATCAGAGGGGGACATAGAGATTAAATGGAGATCAATTGGGGGCAAAACTCTGTTCAAAACAGTGAGCTAGGATTAGAGGTGTGATTCTACCTGCCAAGTGTTTGATGAAATGGCCGCAAGAGAAAAAGTTTTGAATTTGGAGTTCAAATTTTTTGGGTGATCTCCACTAGTGATAGGTAGTCTCTGGTTGCAAGGGTTTTGAAAATGGTGCTCAATTTGATGGTTTTTGAAATAGGGGTGATCTATGCATATGCATTAGATTCAATTTTAAACTGTTATTTAAATTAGTTTACAGAATGTTTTTAGTAGATCAAAAGGTGGGCCTTGGTACCTCATTATGTGTACTAGCAAGGGGTGCAAATATCAAGAATTGTTTCTATTAAGAATTGAGTACTAGGAATAGCCAAAGTAGGCATGAGAGTTAAATTTGTCCAAATGACCATTCCTTCATTTTAATTCTTTTTGATTTGATTTCTTTTAGGAAAAGTTTGGGAATGATGTAGATGATGTTTAAATCACCTAAGAAACATTTTAGAAGCAAAGGATCACACAATCATGGCAATTCAAAACAACTCCTATTTTAAATGCACACATATATGAATGTTTTCATTTTAAATATGGAAAAGTTTTTGTTAACCCTATTTTTGGATGACTTGATCTTGATAAGCTTGGATTGAAGTTTTGGGATGTTACACCACCTCGGAATGTTCAAGTATTTAACAGGACCTTAGATGATTATGAAGATAACTGGACAATCACTCTAAGACAACTTCTATGGAGTCTAGATTGTGAGTCTCGACTTCTAGTCAAGGTTTACAGTTTCAATGACGGGCAGATATTGGCCAAGTACCGTATCCTGATCATGTTACCCAAGAAGTTGGGAGTGCGTGGAGAAATGCCATCAGGAGAAGCAAGATGTATGGAAACAACCTATCAGATTGCAGTAGTAGCAGCCATAACCAGGATAAGGGAATAGAATTCCAAGGCACTGGTAGGTACTACCTATACAGCTATACCTCATGAAACCCATAGTACTGATCCAGAGTTAGATCATTCTTCTCTGGTAAGGACTAAACCTACTCTGGCAGTAGAGTATATGGATCGTTACAAGTCTTTACTAAACACATTCCATAACACTCATCAAGTGCTAGTTCAAGAGTTGGACACTGTCATTGAGGATTTTACTGATCCTGCAAATGCAATGACACGTAAAAAGAAGTTAGCGAAATAAGCAAAGAACCTGAAACCAGTCTTTTTAGGGGAGGTGTTTGAAGAAACAGAGTTTAATGACCCACACTATGAAGTCTATGCCTATTATCTAGTTGAACCTCAGCAACCAGTAGACCCATGGACCAGATATGAGGAGGAATAGAAAATTTGGACTGCACCCAACCCCAATAATGTCGTTAGAGGTAATACCAGATGGGAAGACCAGTCTTACGATGAAATCATGGGAAAACCTATACCCTGTGGATCTGGTAATGGAGTAGAAACCAGTTATAAGCCTATAGAATCTTATGGACCATATGGGGGTAGTAACAATTCCATTGATCTGGAAGAGTGTCCTGGTAATTACTATACCAATATATACGACTAGATTGTGGAAAAGGCAAAGAATACCTCTTACTTTGAAGATGTGCTCGAAGGAAGAAAGAAGAATCATGAAGAAGATCATGAGTATGTTAGTCATTTTTCAATGGCTAATCTCAATCTTGGTACTTCTACTCAAGATTACACACCTATTGGATGTTCTTATGCAGCATAAGGCAGTCGTTGAACTTTGCGCCATCATGGACGAAAATCCCAGAAGCACTAAAGTGAGAGAGGAAAGTAAGAATAGAAGTGATCCACAAAGTAGAGTGCTTGAATAATGTTTATATTGGGTAATGCGTATTGTAGCATTTGAGATGCTTGCGGAAATAAGTGAGAAATGCTTACATGGGCAAGAGAGCTCTTGTATTATAAGGAGGTAGTGTACAAAGGGAGTGTCTTACCGTGGTTGGGAGTTGTAATATTTCGAAGACATATGTTTAATACATGGTATATGTTTGAGTATTACTTGGTTTTATTGGTTCTTCTTGATTGACTAGATCTGTACATAAAGTTTGACTTGGTATGCAAATGCATGTTGCATCATCAAGTTATTACTCGATGTTATAGACCTAGATAGTAAAGGGAATTCGTGTAAGGGAGTGACAAGTTCCGAAGATCAAGATGAAGACTTGCATGAGGAAGGAAGTTAAATATAAGGAGTATCAACACTATTTTGAAGGATGGATTAATCCCAACTCACTATGAGCTAGCAAAAAGAAGGAATAATAATGCAGAAAAGGTGTGGAACAGCATGAAGGAATGAATTTAAGTTCACTCCAGATAGGTGATGTTGCTCAGAAGCTAATGAAGTAGTTGACCCAAGATCATGGAAGTATCATGAATAAGTGCAAAGAAGTCTTGGAACAAGGACGGTATTCAAGCTCTGCCGACTTAAAGAGAATGCTAGTAAGAAGTCGAAAAAATCGTAGGGTAATCCATACACCTAGAAGGATCTGCAACTAGTATCCATAGCTGGTATCCTTGCAGTTTAGCTAGTTAGGTCATTATTGTATAAATTAAAGAGCATAAAACTTGGCCTAAGCTACAAGAGACATAAAGAAGTATAAAATTTAAGCGAACGACTTTCCAGAAGTTTCGTGAAATCAGGGTTATCAGTGAGAAATAATGTCTAAGAAAATAAAAGAAAGACAAGTAACGTTGAAAGATTTATTTCGGAGATCCACTATTGTGTGTTATACCGCAGATTCTTTCGTGAGACCTTCCAGAGGTAAAGTATAAGCTAGACGGAGACTGATATCCTAACTATTGAGTTAATGGGTATTATACATGTAGTTTAAAGGCCATTAGGAAACCCCAAGGGGGGGAGAGTAAACAATAAACACTGAAGTATTGTTATATGACTTCCTGAGTAAAGGCTAGAAAAGATTTACTAAACGATGATAAGGTTAAGCCTTGATCTCATAAGGTTATAAGAAGTCATCTGTATAAGAGTACTCTCAAGAGTATGTCTGGATGAAAGATCAAAGTAGATATAATAGATTAACCCTAGTGGACTATTTCTTAAAGAATCAACTCATAAGTTGTCCATAAAGGGGGAATAAAGTACTCCAATATAGACCAGTATAGAGTAATAGGAAAGCCTGATCGGAATGGATTAAATGTATCATAAACCAATCCTAAGTAGGACTATGAAGATGTAACCCAAATGAATTATAGTATAAGGAACTAGGTGGTAAATTGGTAACGACAAGAGGATGCTATTAAGAATGAAGAGAATTCAAGGAAAAAGGTTTGTATATGGGATACCACAATTATCCCCAATTATGATCACCATGGGATTTGAGAAATGTCATGATCAATACAAGTCAATACCTCATTCTGAAACGCAAGAGAGTACGAACTTCGGGGAGGAAGTTGATTTTAAGGGGGAGAGTCTATAACATCCCAACATTAGAGCTTAGAGATAAGCTGAGATGAGGTGTGTGCTTTGCATTCATGCATAGAAATTCTAGATAATATTCGCACTTTTAAATAAAACTTGTCAAAGTGATTGAAGCTTCTCTTAACTTGGTGGAACTGAAGTAGATCATCAACTTGACTGCGATAAGTTTCAATATAACCTTTGCTAAAACCTTATCTTGGGGTAATATAATTTGAGCTAAGGGTAGATCAAATGTAATAAAACTAAGTACGAACACACTACTTAATAAGGAGTTCTAGATCTTCCAGAGATCATTACATGGCATTCCATACAACAACTCAAGGATGAATACTTAATCTTCTAAAGATTATATCAAGGAAATATCTACCAAAAACCCTGAATACCAAGTTAAGTATATAACTTAAGCAATGAAACTTAATAACTAAATCTTGATACACTGGATTGCCATAGTTATTCATACCATGGGTATCATGGTAGTTCTTAAATATGAACCCTTATCACAAATGAACTAGAATGGAAAACCAGCCAAGACCATTCATCACATACCTTTGTTGTCATATTAACATATGGAATTCCTAAATAGGTAAGTCCTAGTGTCAATTGATCATCAATATTGAGTGATCAATCCTTGACCTACACTATAAGAAAAGTTGGCTTTTACAACGGATGATTTTCGTGGTTGAAGCCCCGTTTTTCGTGGCTAAAAAGTCTTCTATGACGGGCGACCATCATGGTAAAAGCCCCGTCACAAAAGAATCGACCATGGTTTTTTCCCTGACCATAGCGGATCACAACCTTCAGCAACGAAAACTTGTTCCATCGTAGATCTGTTCGCCGGCCGCGTTGACTGCTCACGTCATGCAAACTGCCATGTGGTGACCACTGTTAGCGGCCAGTTATCACTGTTAACAGCCATAGAAACCGTGGCAAAAGCCAGGCCCAGCCAAGGCCTGCTAAAGTTCTAGCCCATTAGGGGAGCCCAATAAGAAGATGGCCCGTTACTATTTTGTCCTGCACTGTTTGAAATGGGCCCAAAGTTGCAGCCAGCAGCGACCCGCAAACTTTTAGGCCCAATACTGTTTCGGCCTAAAGAAGGCCCATGATGGTCCAACACTCTACGACCCATTAGCAGCCTGCGCCAAGTCGCTCATGTACATTTAAGGCATGCGGGTGGTCCATCACTATTTATCGCAGCCCATCATGGGCAGCCTACTGACGGCCCTTATCTGAGATGGCCCATCATGTTACTATCTTGACCTTTCACTGTTCCGAGCTTTACCTGTTCAGGCCCACAAGCGGCCCTTTACTGTTCTAGTCTGGTAAATGTGTCGGCCTGTTACTGCCCTTGCCTGGAAATTTCTTGGGTCGTTACTATTCTGGCTTGTCACTATTCTGTCCTTTCACTGTTGCGGCCCTTTACTGTTGCGGCCAGCTACTATTTTGGGATTTCACGGTTTCTTGCTTGTTACTACGATGGGCTATTTCTGTTACGGCCTGCTACTGTTAAGGCCTGTTACTGTTATGTCCTATTACAGTTATGACCTATTACTCTTACGGCATGTTACCATTATGGCCTGTTACTGTTACATCTAGTTACAACTTGTAGGTTGGCCCATTATGTTTACGGCCTTTTACAGTTTTGCCTTTTCTAAAGCCCATGCCAATATCATAAAACTTTTATATAATCCAGCATTTTTTACTATTCATCATCGTCCGAATACACGACGGGCCAATAACAAAGCACAGTACTATTCCCTAATCGACCTGCCTGGCATAGTTACCGTAACGACTATCGTATATGTGGACGGTGTCAACTAAATGCATACATGGCCTGCACGAGTTATCTAGAAATTACATCAGCTGCAAACTTCTTAAAATTATTACATATTATCAAATAAAGGGAAAGAAAAATCGGCATTTTAGTTGATAATCAAGTGATACGTTGCAAACGTATCCATAATTTTTGATGTTCCATGCTTGGTTTTATCTACTTTCTTATGTTTTGTCCACACTTTGGAGTACTTTTCATATGATTTCTTGGACTAACCTATTAACAGGAGCCACAGTGCCAGCTGCCTGTTTTCTGCTGTTTTTGGTTCCAGGAAAGTCAGAAAATGAATATTCTCGGAATTGGACGGGACAAAAGCCAAAGTCAGTTTTTCACCGAGGGACACCAGGAGCCAAAATACGAGACGGAGAGGGACTGGGGCCTGGCCACACCACCTGGCCGCGCGGGCTAGGCCTGGCCACACCAGGGGGTGGTCTGGCCGCCCCAGGCACCCCCTCGGCCTCCCTTTTCGCCTATAAGTTGCCTTCTAACCTAAAAACTCAAGGGGGGTCGACGTTTTTCTAGAAAGAGTTCCGCTCCGCCGCCACCACCAGATTCCACGATTCGGAACTAGAAACTCCGTTCTAGCACCCTGCCGGGATGGGGAATTGGAGGAGATCATCGCCACCATCATCACCATCGCTTCTCCATCGACCATCCATGTTTCCCCCATCTATGAGTGAGTAATACCCCGCTGTAGGCTATGGGATGGTAGGGATTGGATGAGATCGTTCATGTAATGGCATCAGATTATTAGGGCATGGTGCCTAGTATCTACTTTAGTGCTTTTTGACTTTGTTGCGACTTGTTATGCTTAATGCTTGTCACTAGGGCCCGAGTGCCATGATTTCAGATCTGAACATGTTATTGATTCATTATGATAGTATTTTTTATGGTCTTACCTGCAAGTTGTATACACACGTTGTTGTCCGGAACCAAAGGCCCCAAAGTGACAGAAATCGGGATAACCGAAGGGAATGGCTTTGATGTGCGGATCACATGTGTTCACGGAGTGTTAATGCTTTGCTCCGGTGCTCTATTAAAAGGAGCACCTTAATTGCCAGTAGTTCCCTAGAGGCCCCGCTATAAACGGGCTGGCAGGACAAAAGATGTTGTGCAAGTTCTCATTGCGAGCACGTATGACTATATATGGAACACATGCCTATGATTACTTAGTACTTGGATGCTTTATCTTATTTATCTGCAATTGCCCTATGTTCTGATTGCTATATGAATTGTCTTGTCCATGCAACCCCCGTCCATCCATCCCTATGCCTACCGCGCTCCAATCCTACTGTTTGCTGCAATTGTTACTATCGTCTTTACTTTTACTACTGGTATTACTTTACTGTTGCTACTACAAAACTGTTGCTACGGATAAACTGCTGTGAGCAAGATTGTTTCCAGGTGCAGCTGAATCGACAAGTCAGTTGTTAAGGCTTATAAATATTCTTTGGCTCCCCTTGTGTCGAATCAATAAATTGGGTTTCACTTCCCTCGAAAATACTGCGATACACCCCCTATACTTGTGGGTCATCAAGACTATTTTCTGGCCCTGTTGCCGGGGAGCATAGCTTTATTTATCAAGTTTACTTGGAATCACTATTGTTCAAGCTTAGTTTTTTTCACCTTGTTTTCTTGTTTCTTTATCAAAAATACAAAAAAATTAGTTCCTACTCTAGTTGTTATTTTCGTTGGTCTGTTATTGTCTTGCTTTATCATGCTTTCTATCAATGGTTGGTTTCTTTGAAACTGAATCTTATTGGCAAGGTGGGTTCACGGAAGAACAAACATATTATTATAAGGAACACCGCTTGTCACTAAAAGGGAAACACTTATGGGAACAAATTGATAAATTGTATACCATTGCTATAAACGTGTGCTCTACTTATAATGTTACTTATTGCTTTGATAAATCTTGTTGCTATAGGAGGTACAAACACCTCCCTTTTCAATGTGAGTATAATGATGATGTTACCATATCTTCTTATGTTAAAGAAAATTATGACTTTTATGATGTGGAACAAATTGAGGAATTTATTGCTTGGAAGGGTGCATTTGAACTTGCTAGTTTGCTTGAAAATATTGATGATTCACCTTATAAATATGAGGTTTATGATATACTTAAATTTTTCTTTGATAATTACAAGGAAGAAAATGGCTATATGCTTGAATATATTAATAGATGCTTTCCACAAATGGAAGAGACTAATGCCTTGTAGGATCTTATGGAAGAAGAAATTGATGAACCTAAAAGCTCATTAGATGAAAAAGAGGAGGGGAGTGATGAACAAAAGGAGGAAGAATGGATTAGCTACCCATTCCTACCTTCTAATGGGAGTAACTCTTTATCCCTTACATTATTTGATTGTCCCCCATGTTTACCAAAGGAGGATGAATGCTATGCTCATGTTATTTGTGATAATCCTTTATTTGTGTCTAACTTCGAGATGCATGGTACTAAAGAGCTTTGCTTAGAAATTGTTTATGATAAAGCTCTAGACGATGGTCCTATATTGAATGATCAGTCATCTTGTTATAGAATTGTTAAAAGTGGGTTTGAAGGTTTTAATCCCACTATTTTTGAGCTTGATAAAAATTATGTTTTTGTAGAACATGAAAAGCATGCTCTATGTGATAGTTATATTGTTGAGTTTATTCATGAGGCTACTGAAAATTATTATAAGAGAGTAAAATATGGTTGTAGAAGTTTTCATGGTATTGAAACACCTCTCTATGTCCTGAAAGTTTTGAAGTTACTCTTGTTTTACTTCCTATGCCTGTCACTTTGTTCTTTGCGAATTTATTTGCATACAAGATTCCTATGCATAGGAAGTGGGTTAGACTTAAATGTGTTTTGAATTTTCTTCTTGATGCTCTCTTTTACTTCAATTCATATTTCTTATGTGAGCATCCTCTCAAACTATCATGCCTAACTTAAAGGCGTTAAAGAAAAGTACTTATTGGGAGATAACCCAAAAGTATTATATGAGTCTTGGAAGTTATTACTTCAGTAATAACCTCTCCTTATCCTTTTTATTTGCTTTTTGTTCCAAGAGTAACCTCCAACGAGAGAGAAGTAATGGTTGGGAAAGTTGCTGTCCCGAAACAGATTTCTGTGTTTCACCGTAAAAATTCGTGTAAAATCTCTGTACGTCTTTTTGAGGCGTGAATTGTTGTGCTTCTGCCCCAGGTTCTTATATAACTTTCATTAGTTCAACACTTTTCGATTTGAGTATCAGAAGGTCTTCGAAAAAATTCGTCTTTACCTGCTGGTCTGTTTTGACAGATTTCTGCCATTATTTGCATTTGCTTCTTCTTGGTTCCTTTTTGAGTTCTATTGGGGAATTGAGCTTTTTAAGGGAAGTGCTACAGTAGCTTTTGTTTTAATGGAAGTTTTATTGGTGTTGTAACTAAACCCAAAGACTTATTATCTTGAGTGCACTAATGTTGCTAATAAAGATTGTGTGAAGTTTTGTATGAAGGAAAAAATTCAGGTGTATGGAAGGAATGAGTAATGAGATGAGGGATGGACTAAAGATCAAGCTTGGGGATGCCACCCGTGTCACCCCAAGAAATATTCAAGAGGTACAAGCGTCAAAGCTTGGGGATGCCCAAGGCATCCCCTTCTTCATCAATAAAAATCTCAGGTTTCTTCCAAACACTTCATTTTTATTGTTTCATGCACAATTGTGTTGTTCTTGGAGCGTCTTCTTTTTCGTTTTGGTTTTGGTTTTTGTTTGCTTTGTTTTCTTAGTTTGATAAATAAATTGGTTGGACCTCCTCTTTCATGCATTGGTTTTCAAATAGTTTGATTTGGATTGGAAAAGAGTAGGAAAGTTCATGCTTAAGTGGTAAAGAGAGCTTGTTTTCGACTGTGGCCTATGCTTTGTCATGCCATGCTTGATATTGTTTTGGCTTTAGGCTTAGTATTCTTTGCTGTAGCATGACATGTTATAAACAATTGATATTACTTAATGTGCCTTTGAAGAATCATGCGTTGTTTTAGCATATTAAAGCATAGTATTGTGGTATTCTCCTTTGATGCTTTATTTGGGTTGACTTGGCGCATGCTCACACCATGTTATGACTATTCCAAGTCACCATAGCCTTGATGATCCTTTAGTTTTCAACTTGTAGTATCACTTTATGCTTTGATTAATGATGTTTTTTCGCTCTACATGATTATGTCAATTATTGCTCTCTTAGTTGGTCGCTCCCAGTCTTTTCCAAGCCTCTGTAACCAAGTATGAGTTCCACTCATGCATCCAACTCCTGAAACCAAGTTATTCCAAAGAGTCCACCATACCTACCTACTAGCTTATGCTATTCCAAGTATATTCATGTTTTTATCTACCTTCTGAATTAAACTTGTTATGAGAAAACTAGTGATTAAAGCTCTCATGAACTTGATGGCACACTTTACTTTTCTTGCCCTTAATAAACTTGAACCATTGTGTCGTCTATATTGTATATGCTTGCACTTATATGTTGGGGATTAGTAGAACCATGCTGTCATGGGGAACGCTTTCAACATTGCACTTGTACTTTGTACCTAGTTAATATCATGCTCTTTTGTCTATGGATGTCATCGGTGTGAAATGAAAGGGGAGCTTGTAAGTCCATGGAGTTATGTATGTGTGTTAGAGAAACGCCTGGGCCGCTGGTCTAATCCATGCTGTCATGGTGGAAACCTGCAGCGTAACCATAATGAGCTGTCTATGAAGCACTCTTCTTATAAAAAATAGTCTGATATTGAGAAAAAAGAGATAAAGAAAAAAAGAGATATGAGAAAAGAGGAAAGAGAGAAAAAAGCACCATTTTCCCATGGTAAATAAGAAGATTGCTGAGATGCTCGTTGTCTACTTGCCTTGTCATTTTGATATGGGGATTCTTCCGTATCATTGGGCAAGGGGTACCTCGTTGGCGGTTCTCTATGATACACATGTACTTACAATGACAAGAACTTACCGGTAACTAAACTTGAGTAGCATGAGGAGCGGCCCTCGTATTCAAGGGACATGAGATTTCCAACTTATACTTTGTCAAGCATATACTTCATAGTTTGTTCACTTTAACCTTAATCACTTCAAGATGCTTATGATAGGGGCATTGAGAGCTGAAAGATATTAAGTACCATAAGTTTTGGAAGTTCTTTATGAAACTTGAGTCTCTACTTCCTTCTTTGAAGGCCTTTCTTTTACTTTTATGTTGAGTCTCCACCTTCTATCTATATGCACCTACTTTGAGAGCATAGTGGCCATTCTTAGTTCTATGTGTATTGTCCCAAGACTTGTTGATTGATGCATAGCTTTGATATTGCTTATTTTAAACAATTTGTATCTAGTCACTCTTATGAACTCTGAAGGTGTCCTATGCATTTATGTTTGCTACTCTATGAGGGACAAGCTGAATGCCACTATGCTATGTTTTCTTTATGTGAAACAAACAAACGTCTTGAAAAGCATTGTTATTCATGAATCTTTTGTTTGTGCCTTTTCATGTTGCAACATAGTTGCTTTGTCTTATTGTTAGAACTTTATCTTTCATGTTATGTTGAAGTACTATGATCCCAACTATGAATGTTTTACAAATACTTTGATCAAGTTCATGATGGTGCATGTCACCTCAGAAATTATTCTATCTTTTTATCACTTACCTACTCGAGGACAAGAAGGAGTTAAGCTTGGGGATGTTGATACGTTGCAAACGTATCCATTATTTTTGATGTTCCATGCTTGGTTTTATCTACTTTCTTATGTTTTGTCCACACTTTGGAGTACTTTTCATATGATTTCTTGGACTAACATATTAACAAGAGCCACGGTGCTAGCTGCCTATTTTCTGCTGTTTTTGGTTCTAGGAAAGTCAGAAAATGAATATTCTCGGAATTGGATGGGACAAAAGCCAAAGTCAGTTTTTCACCGAGGGACACCAAGAGCCAGAATACGAGACGGAGAGGGGCTGGAGCCTGGCCACACCACCTGGCCGCGCGGGGTAGGCCTGGCCGCACCAGGGGGTGGTCTGGCCGCCCCAGGCACCCCCTCAGCCTCCCTCTTCACCTATAAGTTGCCTTCTGACCTAAAAACTTAGGGGGTTTGACGTTTTTCCAAAAAGAGTTCCGCTCCGCCGCCACCACCAGATTCCACGATTCAGAACCAGAAACTCCGTTCTGGCACCCTGCCGGGATGGGGAATTGGAGGAGATCATCGCCATCATCATCACCATCGCTTCTCCATCGACCATCCATGTTTCCCCCATATATGAGTGAGTAATCCCTCGCTATAGGCTATGGGGATGGTAGGGATTGGATGAGATCGTTCATGTAATGGCATCAGATTGTTAGGGCATGGTGCCTAGTATCTACTATTAGTGCTTTTTGACTTTGTTACGACTTGTTATGCTTAATGCTTGTTACTAGGTCCCAAGTGCCATGATTTCAGATCTGAACATGTTATTGATTCATTATGATAGTATTGTTTATGGTCTTACCTGCAAGTTGTATACACACGTTGTTGTCTGGAACCAAAGGCCCCGAAGTGACAGAAATCGGGATAACCGGAGGGAATGGCTTTAATGTGAGGATCACATGTGTTCACGGAGTGTTAATGCTTTGCTCCGATGCTCTATTAAAAGGAGCACCTTAATTGCAAGTAGTTCCCTAGAGGCCCCGCTGCAAACGGGCTGGCAGGACAAAAGATGTTGTGCAAGTTCTCATTGCGAGCACGTATGACTATATATGGAACACATGCCTATGATTACTTAGTACTTGGATGCTTTATCTTATTTATCTGCAATTGCCCTATGTTCTGATTGCTATATGAATTGTCTTGTCCATGCAACGCCCGTCCATCCATCCCTATGCCTACCGCGCTCCAATCCTACTGTTTGCTGCAATTGTTACTATCGTCTTTACTTTTACTACTGGTATTACTTTACTATTGCTACTCCAAAACTGTTGCTACTGATAAACTGCTGTGAGCAAGATTGTTTCTAGGTGTAGCTGAATTAACAACTCAGTTGTTAAGGCTTATAAATATTCTTTGGCTCCCCTTGTGTCGAATCATTAAATTGGGTTTCACTTCCCTCGAAAATACTGCGATACACCACCTATACTTGTGGGTCATCATCAAGTTGATAGCAGAGTCCTCAATTGATCACATGCATCTTCCTTTGAGTGTGACAACTACATTGGAGGAGACATGATCTTGCATCCCCCTCTTTTGTGGCGATAGCAATAATTGCACCCTGAAACTAAGTAATAACAAGTTAATACATCAAACAAGACAAACTACTCATTTGACTGATATGATAGGAGCTATGATCTGGAGTTTAGAACTGGTCAATGGTTCAATTATTGACCAACACGTCAAACAAACAGGACAAGCAAGCATGCATTAAACAAGTATGCCTACCATGAAACGAGCAATCAAAAAATGTGTGTGTGGCTTAGAATTTTTAACAAAATAGACTAGCAGGTCATTTCAACAAATATATATGGAAGCAGTTCTATACCCTAAAATGCAAGAGACGTCGGGTGACTCGGAATTTGCGCTAAGACACAAAATGGCATGTAGTTACTGTCATAGCGAAGAATGAACCAGATAGAAATTATAACCGCATCATACGAGAACTTGTAGAGCAGGAATGCAAGCCACGAATGAACTACATATTGTAGAGGATAGTTATATCATGACTCAGGATGAACCAGACCCAAAACCAGATTCAAGATATAATGGCGTCGCTCGTGAAACTGTAGAGCAGGACAAACAAGCATTAGACAAGTGTTCCTAGAATGAAATGAGCAATCAAACAAAGTGTTTCTTAGAATTTCAGGAAATATAAACAAGCGAGTTCATTTCAGCAAATATATATGGAAGCAGTGGCATCTCCTGGAATGCATAGTCGTTGGGTGACTCAGAATTTGCGGTGAGCTACACAATGGCATGTAGTTACTGTCATAGCTAAGAATCAACCAGATAGAAATTATAATGGCATCATAAGAGAACATCTAGAGTAGGAATGCAAACCACGAGTGAACTACATTGTAGAGCACAGTTATGCCGTTGTCAGGACGAACCAACACCAGATAAGGAATTAATGGCATCCCTTGTGAACCTATAGAATAGGCTATGCAAACCAACATATTCATTATTCCATTTTGATCTATATGCAAGAAAAAGGAAATAGTTAGTGATGCAGCTTTTGAAGAAGCAGATGTCAACAACAAAATTATAATCAAATTAGTATGAAGAGTTTAAACGGCTACTATAGGATAGCAGAACGATGCCAAGGAGGAAATAATAGCAGGAACTGATCTCAGGACGAACCAGATAGATTCAGCAACTGTAGAGTAGAGAATCCACACTAGTATTTTTCGACGACTTCAGATTTTGCAAAAATTACACGATAGCAGGCAATTACTGTTGTATGGAGTAGCTAAGAACATGTGTATGACAAAATAACAGACATGTCCATGACTTGAAATTTGTAGAGCAGCGCATGCAAACCAACATGTCTAATGACCTTGTATGTACTAGCACGAAGAATAGGCATGCCCACTCACTTGTATGTACGAGCATGATGACAAAAATGCAGTTCTCTGTGATAGGCTTGGACCTGCTATACTGCTGACAAAACAAAAACGGGTTGCAGATTTGGTTAACCTTGGTCGGAGAGGCTTCTAAGCATCATCGGTACCGTGCAGGTGACGTCCAGGTCACCGAGGGTGCTACGGTTCTGGTGGCTGTTGGCGTCGGGGAAGCAGATCTTGGGTGGTCGATGCCAGCTTGAGCGTGGTGGACGAGAGCATCGCTGAGGCAGATCCAGTGTAGTGAACGATGACGACCGAGCAGCTGGTCTAGAGCGGTGGACATGGAACTCCCTGAACTAGATCATGTTCGGTGTACACCGGTGAAGCGGATCCGGTACGATTTGGGCAGCTTTCGGTAGCCAGGAAGCAGAGCTTGGGCGGTCGATGATGCCATCGGCGTGGTGAACGACACCGTAGCTCCGGTGCAGTGGCAGAGAGCCCCGGTGAACCAGATCCGGTGGGTGAGCATCGGTGAAGCGGCTCCATGGTGGTGCATGAGACCACCACTCAAGCGGGTCTAGCCGCCGTGGAATTGCCGCTGGCCGGTGCGCGTCGTGGTCGTGGAGGTGAGGGTGTGGGAGAGAGGGGGCTGGGATTTTTGGAAGGACCAACGGGAAAATCTAGGCGAATCCGGACTAAGGAGGTGAACATAAACATAAATTACGATCGTGCCCCCAAGCTACCGACTTTAGCTTGCCCATAGGGCGTCAGAACAATGGGTAGAATCGGAATTTTGAAGTCAAAAGTTTTTGAAACTGAGGGGCGGGAAATGCTTCAAGATTGGTGTGTGATTTTGCCACTTGATTGAGATATTGAATTTGGCGACCGTCCATCTAATAATAATATAAAATGGTACTGTCCCGGTGGGATATTTTGCCTCAAAGTATTTGAAACCGAGGGGCAGGAAATGCTTCAAAGTCAGTGTATGGTTTAGCCGCTCGATTGAGATTTTGAATTTGACAAGCGCCCATCTGATAATAATACAAAAATGGTACAACCCCGGTGGGAGATTTTGCCTCAAAGTTTTTGAAACGGAGGGGCAGGAAATGCTTCAAAGTCGGTGTGCGGTTTTGCCGCTCGATTGAGATTTTGAATTTGACAAGCGCCCATCTGATAATAATAATAATATAAAAATGGTACTCTCTAGGTGGGAGATTTTGGCTCAAAGTTTTTGAAACGGTTAGGCGGGAAATGCTTCGAAGTAGGTGTGTGTGATTTTGCCACTTGATTGAGATTTTGAATTTTGCTAGCGTCCATGTACTACTAGTAGTAGTAGTAAAAAAGGTGGTATAACGTACGGCTATATGGTCAGGAATTCATGGCCGAGAGTCACATCAACTGATCATGCATATAACCACACTTGAGGGACTCCCTTTGTTCGGTATTACTAGGCCGGAGTAGTACTAGTTCGGAGAATTAATTTCACCTACTCGCTTTATAGCTAGTTATTGCATGCAGTAGTAATCCTAAAATCCAGCCAATGCACGTGGCCACTGATACGTTGCAAACGTATCTATAATTTTTGATGTTCCATGCTTGGTTTATATCTACTTTCTTATGTTTTGCCCACACTTTGGAGTACTTTTTATACACTTTCTTGGACTAACCTATTAACAAAATGTCACAGTGACAGCTGCCTATTTTCTGTTGTTTTTGGTTCTAGGAAAGTCAGAAAATGAATATTCTCGGAATTGGACGGGACAAAAGCCAAAGTCAATATTTCACCGAGAGGGACACGAAGCCAGAATACAAGACGGAGAGGGGCCAGGGGCCGGCCACACCACCTGGCCGCACGGCCAGGCCTGGCCCGCGCCAGGGGGTGGTGCGGCCGCCTAGGGCACCCTCTCGGCCTCCCCTTTCGCGTATATATTGCCTCCGATACAGAAACCCTAAGTACCCGATCAAAAATCCACGAAAGAGTCTGTAGCCGCCGTCATCTCTATGTCTAGACCGGAAGGGATCTGAAGCTCTTCCTGGCACCCTACCGGAGGGGAGAATTCACCCTGGAGGCCTTCTTCATCACCATGCAAGCCTCCAGTGTGATGCGTGAGTAGTTCATCCTTGGACTAAGGGTCCATGTAGTAGCTAGATGTTTGGTTCTTCTCCTTTGTGCTACCATGTTTAGATCTTGTGAGCCCCGTTCATGATCAAGATCATCTATTTGTAATCCTACATGTTGTGTTTGCGGAGATCCGATGGATATTAAGATGTTATTTCAGATTGATTATTGATTCTATCATGTCTTTGTTATTTGTGATCTTGCATGCTCTCTGTTGTTAGTAGATATCTTGGCCGAGTAGATGCTAGCAACTCCAAGAGGGAGTATTTATGCTCGATAGTGGGTTCATCACTCTAGTAATCTGGGGAAGTGATAGAAATCTCTAAGGTACTAGATGTGATGTTGCTACTAGGGAGAAAACAACAATCTTTTGTTCATAGAACAATCATATTATTTACTTTACACGCAATGCATAATGCAATTATTTGTTCCTTGCAACTTAATACTGGAGGGGGTTCGGATGATAACCTGAAGGTGGATTATTAGTCATAGATGCAGTTCGATTATGGTCTATGTATAATGTTGTAATGCCCAATCAAATCTCATAGGAGTCAAGATGATTAGTATATGCATGTATGCTTTCTCGATGTTTGTCAATTGCCCCGCTATAATTTGTTCACCCAACATGTCATCTATCTTAAGGAGAACTACCACTAGTGAACTATGGACCCCGATCCTTTCTTTTACCATCATTGCAGGCCCTATTCCGGGCTGCCAGTTCCTAGAGAATTGTTTTTACCTCGTCGATTCCGACTGGGAGTTGCTATTCGTTGTGAGTGGACCGTCTACGGTGGCAGGCCGGTTGTTTATCGGGTTGATACCCAGAACCGTGTCTTTCAGCCGGTCAGAGGCATTGGAAGTGGTGTCTCTTCGTTGCTGACAATCGGTATGTCTGCATCGATATTGCCAGGGTACCCATGGTGCAGGCCGGTAGCATATACTATGCGGACCTATCCGAGATTAGATCTTACAATGTTGAGGCTCTTGCGTGGGAAGAGGAGCCAAGCGTTGTATGTGGGTATGGAGTAGGAGGATTATGGATAAATGACTGTCCTTTCGAACTCGATTGATTGCTGGCGGAGTATTGCAGAATCGTCGAGCATTCTGAGCTGCAGATGGTGCCGCCATATGGCGAGGATGGTACCACCCACTACGATTACTATGACAGCTATCCATCAGATTGATGGATTGTTTGGGTCTGCTCCTGATGTATTCTCTTCAGGTCAGCTCTTTATGTGTTCACTTTGTTGAGTGAACGTATATGCATTTTGCAAGTTCTATGGTGCCCATGTAATACAATGGACGTTCTCCCTATTCCGGTAGATCGTGTGTTGTACCTCTTACAATTTCACTATTTTTTCATGTGTGTGTAGTAATTCTGATAGATGCTCAGTTTGTAACAATCTTCAAACAACTTACAACTGCAAATTACATTAGATTATTACAATCCTCAGTAAACTTGATTGTAATAAAATGAAGCATAAAAGTTGTACTAGAGTCCAGACAACTAAAACACACCATAACTGGTGTTACAGAAAAGGTCTCTATGGAGCTTGCATCCCGAGACATGTAACAACTGGCTTCCCATGAGAGCTGCAGATGAGATTATTAAGTATGTTCTGCATTAAAGCTTGCCTGTTTTTCAATTCATATAAGTCTTTGCGTGCTATGGTGATTACTGAATCTGTTTTGTTGGCTTCTTGCTCAACAATATTGATACATTGCAAATGTATCTATAATTTTTGATGTTCCATGCTTGGTTTTATCCACTTTCTTGTGTTTTGTCCACACTTTGGAGTACTTTTCATATGATTTCTTGGACTAACCTATTAACAAGAGCCACAGTGCCAGCTGCCTGTTTTCTGCTGTTTTTGGTTCCAGGAAAGTCAGAAAATGAATATTCTCAGAATTGGACAGGACAAAAGCCAAAGTGCCTATTATTTCGGAAGTCATCAGATGCCAGAATACGAGACGGAGAGGAGCCAGGGGGCCACCACACCACCTGGCCGCGTGGCTAGGCCTGGCCTGCGCCAGGGGGTGGTCTGGCTGACCCCAGCACCCCCTCGGCCTCTCCTTCCGCCTACAAGATGCCCTCGGGACTAAAACCCTAAGTACGCGATCAAAAATCGACGAAAGTGTCTGTAGCCGTCGTCATCTCCATCCCTATATCGGGAGGGATCTGAAGCTCTTCCCGGCACCCTGCCGGAGAGGGGAATTCACCCTGGAGGCCTTCTTCATCACCATGCAAGCCTCCGGTGTGATGCGTGAGTAGTTCATCCTTGTACTACGGATCCATGTAGTAGCTAGATGGCTGGTTCTCCTCCTTTGTGCTTTCATGTCTAGATCTTGTGAGCTCTATTCATGATCAAGATCATCTATTTATAATTCTGCATGTTGTGTTTGTGGGGATCCGATGGATATTGAGATGCTATTTCAGATTGATTATTGATTCTATAATGTCTTTGTTATTTGTGATCTTGCATGCTTTCCGTTGTTAGTATCTATCTGGGCCAAGTAGATGCTAGCAACTCCAAGAGTTAGTATTTATGCTCGATAGTGGGTTCATGCCTCTAGTAATCTGGGGAAGTGACAGAAATCTCTAAGGTACTAGATGTGTTGTTGCTACTAGGGAGAAAACAACAATCCTTTGTTCATAGAACAATCGTATTGTTTACATTACACGCAATTCGTAAAGCAATAATCTGTTTGTAACATCCCAAAACTTTAATCCAAGCTTATCAAGATCCAAATCATCAAAATTAGGGTTAACAAAAACTTTTCCATTTCAAAATATGAAAGCATTCATGTGTATGTGCATTTAAATTAGGAGTTGATTTGAATTGCCATGGTTCTGTGATTCTTTGCTTGTAAAATGTTTCTTAGGTGAAATAAACATCATCTAAATCATTCCCAAACTTTTCGCAAAGAAAAACAACTCAAAATGAATAATTGAAGTGAATGGTTATTTTGGCCAAATTAACTATCATGCCTACTTTGGCTATTCCTAGTACTCAAAACTTAACAGAAACATTTGTGGATCTTTACACCCCTTGCTAGTACACATAATGAGGTACCAAGGCCCACTTTGTGATCTGCTAAAAACATTCAAATACTAATTTCATATGGGAAGATCCCACTATTTCAAAAACCACTCAAACAAGCTCAATTTTCAAAACCCAAGCAACCACAGAGACTCAAGCTTAGTTTTAGCACACCCACCAAAAATCTTTTCAAAATTCAAAAAGAATTTTCTTGCGGCCATTTCATCAAACACTTAGGAGGCAGAATTCAAACAAAACCAAATTCACTATTTTAAATAGTGTTCTGGCCAAACTTGTCCCCCATTTGCCCTCATTTGTTCCCTTTGTCTCCTAATGATCTAACCATGCCTTTATCACCCCATCCCCTACCTCCTAGCCGCATGGCCATGGCAAGCCGAGCCCCACCTCGCCGGCCAACTTGGTCGCCGCCGCAGCAGACCGCCTCCCCCTCCCTCTCCATGTCTAGGAGATAGCCAGCACCTCACCGCCGCCCACTGTCCCCTCCCCGAGCCAGGCCCAGCCGTGGACCACCGAGAAAATCCCGCGCCATGCCGAGCACGCGCCAGAGCGCCACGCCCGACACGCGCATACACTCTGCCCCCTCGACCGCAGCCCGCGCCTACCGCGTCGCCACGACCCAGGGAGCACGCCGGACATGCCCGTTCGCCGCCTAACGCACCACAGCCACCGCTCGCCGTGGACACTACCGTCTCTGCCGCTCAGAGCGCCAGCTCCGCCCGACCGCATACCACCGCCCCTAAGCCCGCATTAAAGTCATAGAGCACCGCCAGGAGACTGCGCGTCGATCGCCACCCTCAGCTATGCCGCTAGCCACCCGTAGCCATGTCACCACCGTCTCCTGCCCATCCCTCTCGGTCTCGCCGTCGAGCCTATAAAAGCAGGGAACCCCCAGCCATTTGTAGCACACCACTCCACTCCTCTCACCTCACTGATCGTCCCACACCTCTAGCCAGAGCACGGGGAGCAGCAGCTCGCTGGAATTGCACCGGAGCAGTCTGTCTCTGGAGGAGAAGGGCGCTGCTGATTGCGACCACCCCTAGAGCTACCTCGATCGTCCCTGAGCTCGCCGTCAACCACCAGACCGTTTCCCTGCCTCGCCGTTGTCAATGGAGCCCTGGTATGCCCCCTATGCACCCCCACCGAGCCGCTAGGGTTAGAGCTTGACGGCGACATGTCCGTCGTCGACGACGATTCATAGTCATTGATCCCCACTCTAATCCAACGTCCTACATCGCCCTGTACCGCTTCACGCGTTATGAGCCACTGACTGGTGGACCCCCCTGTCAGCTGAGCCCCGCGCTGCGGAGTGACACTGGGCCAGACCGTTAGAGTTTCCCGCGCGACCCAGTTAGTTTGAATTAGGATTTTTCTTTCTAGTTTAAACTTAGTTCTGTCTCTGAGTTTGAAAATCAATTCAGAGAGATTTACAAATCCAAATTGCATGAAACCAATTTTGCCTGAAAAATATTGAAATGATCTATCCAAGCCCGTTGGATTTAATTCAGTTAGAGTTATAGATCTCGCCTAGTAAAAATAATAAAATAGAAGCATTTGCACTTTGCAACATTTTTATAAAATCAACTAAGATAGATTTTGAGTTGATTCCAACTCTCAAAAATCACATTTCATCATACCTATCTGAATATGTAATAATATTAAGGTTTACATGCAGTGACTTTGGACTAGTACCAAAATAATGCTATATAGGCATTTCTAGTCACTTTAAATCATTAAATAATGAACTTAAACCAAAGTAATTATGATCCAACCCTTAAATCACATTCCCACATGTTAGCATATGTGGTGATGACATGTGTCCACCTGATCCCATATTTTAAGTGGTGAATATTAAATCTTAGTTAATTTTTCAATGAGTAGAAATTACTTTTCTAAATTAAAAAGAGTGAAACTAGTTAATAAAACTTGTGATGCTTGTGATGATAATAGATCATCAAATGTGTGTCTAGAATGCTAATTAGACTAGTAAGTATTGTTTGGTGATTGTGTACTTCGTATGTATCTATAGACGATAGTACCGACCAAGTCTACGAGGAGGAGGAGTTCTACCAAGAAGAAGAAGAAAACTTCAACCACTGCACCAACCAAGGCAAGCTATTGTAGCAAGCTAGAATTAAACTAGCTAACTTGATCCAAGATGCTATAGGCATGCTTGAGTCATATCACTATGACTATTAGTTACCCAAGTGTTATCTTCAAGCTTTACTTCCTTTACTTTACCCAAAGTTCTTTACTTGTTTTGAAGGTAGCATAAAGACTATAAAGCTTGACCTATTTAGAACCCCTTTAGATGTCATTCTATGACATGAGATTGAACCCATCTTTTCTACCTTAGTGAACACTCTTAACTTAGTAGTTTAGAGTAGATCAAAAACTTGAGTCACTTTAGATGGGAACACCTGGTGAAAATGAATTATGAAAACCTTGGAATGATGAGTCATTCTATTGAGATGTTTTGACATGTGTTGAGAAACACCAATGGTTTATGATGGTGAATTATTGAGGCATGAGCCTTAACCCTTTTTTTATAAAACTGATAGTTGGATTCGTTTGCGATACCATTCCAAATTTACCGTACAACCACACTACCTGAATTGGGTAAGGCTTAGATGGAAATTTATATGCATTAGTATTAGTTCCCTCGCGGGAGAGGATTGAGCTGAGGCTACCTCTCAATGTTGTCCACCTATGCAGTGCCCAAGATGACTGATGGTCATGGTTGGGAGGCCATGCTCATAGGAGAGGTGCTTATACTAGGGTGTGTAAAGGGAAAGTTATGTTTGATTATCTTCATACTAAGTATGATGATTCAGGGTTATCCCTGACAGATGTATCAAATCTTGTGTGAAGTGTACCACCTCTGCAGAGTGTCAAACTATTCGAATAGCCGCGTCCGTGGTTATGGATAGTTGGAATGGCCATACTGTTTCGTTGTCAGATGTTTTCCAAACAACTTATGAAATGAATGATGAATCTTGACTTAACCACAACAGAGTTGTGTTTATGACAATAGCTTCCCAATTTAAGTGATTCTAGAACTCTATTTTATCTTTCTTTGCTTCAGAACTCAGCTTAGGTTTCAAACTTAACTCGATAGTTAAACTTAGATTTAGCACTTTAACTTAGAACTATACTACTTGTTAGTGGTAGTTTGTGAGTACTTAAAGAGTACTCATGGCTTTTGTCCCTGGCTATTCTCATGGCCAGACTATGAAGGAGACTATCAAGATGATGGCCAGCAGGACGGCTATGATAACTAGGACTATCTGCCTTCGTCAGCATTGCCTGTGCCTGTGAAGATGGACCCCACTGCTACGCTTATCTGTTATTTCCGATGCTTGTTGTATTAAGACTGGATCATGAGATCCTTATTTGTGTAAGACCTTATGTATGGTTTGTAATGGATGATGTACTGTGATATCCAATACATTATGTCTCGCAAAAATGGTAATCCTGGGATTGCGAGGTATGGCATAACGGGCATCTGGGATTAAAAATCCGGGCGTTGACAAGTTGGTATCAGAGCCATCTTGACCATATGAGACCCTAGTTAGAATGGACGTCCGAACAAAAACTTAGTTTCAAAACCAAAGTGAGTATCTATGAAAAACTATCTCCTCTCTTATCCTTGTGGATTCTTTCTTTCTCAAAAATTCATGTTCCTCAAAATTCTTACGTTACTACTTAAAATTTGACACACTTGATCACTTCACTAATTTCCTCCTCCTAAATTCTTGTAGATGGAGACTCAGTTCAGCAAGTTTTACCAGTTGGGAAACGGAGGTCAGCTGATATTTGAGAGGGATCTGGATTCATTGTCGGAGTTACTGGGACGCCCACATCCGGAATTTCTTGGAGCTCAACTTCCAGGACCCCCAGGAGGAGACTTATAGTGGCTAGTCACCGCGGATCTTAGAGGAAGCATCGAAGCACCAACTTCTGGAAGAATTCAGTTCTCCGTAAGAGAGAACAACTGGCTAGATGGATTAGCCAGGGCAATGCATGAAGCTCTCGCACGTCTATGTGCCCTCAGCGTCAACCAACTCCAAGGAACCCGTTCACTATGCAAGACGTGACTTCATGGGAATGCCGATGGAGATGCCAAGTCACCCAGAATTGAGGCGTCAAGTGGAGAATCTTGACTTCTTGCTGCATGACAGACAGCAGGAACTGGACAATGCCAGGGAGTTAGCCAACCAGAACCGTGCCATTGCCGACCAGAAGGCCCAGACTTTCGCACTGCTCGTCCAGGATCGCCAGTCTCTTCGCCGCCAGCTTGCGAAGAAGGATCGCACCATCGCCCGTCTTCACAAGAAGGTGGCCGACCTTGAGAAGACCGTCAAGGAGCAGGAAGCTCAGCTTGCCGCCAAGGAAGAAGAAGATGAGGGTGAAGACATCCAGGGAGACATGGATTCTTATCTCAACAACGATGATGACTTTCTGGAGGAGGATGTCGTGGACTTCTACACTGACGATGAGGACTCCGACTTCATCGACAATGAGTAGAGGCACTAGAGCACTATCGTAGCATGAGATGTATCGGTCCCACTGTATCATAGCTTGCAGAATGGTTCTTCAAACCATCTGTTTTCCTTTGATTGTTGTGGTATGTGTTTGTATCGTGTGCTTGTTTGCATGAATGAAATGAAGTTAGTTGAAAAACCTGAGTCTAACTCAAAGTTTTAAGCTTTAACACCAAAACCATGAACCTTAGAATTTCCCTCTTACCCCTATATCTATCTCAATCTTCAGATGACTCGTGGAAACCAAGGAGGGAGCAGCTCGTCGCAAGACCCAATGCTGCAGATCTTGCAGAATCTCATCGCAGACCGTGAAGCAAGCAGGGCAGAGCGCCAAGCTAACTTAGCAACACTTCAACAGATCGCCCAGATGGCTCTCAACAACCAAGGGCATGGAAATCAGGATCACCAGGGATCCAAACTCAAAAAAATTCAGAACACCAATCCCCTAATCTTCAACCAATCTGAAAACCCATTAGATGCTGATGACTGGTTACAGACAATGGAAAACAACTTAGAAGTTGCAAGAGTTGATGAAAATGAGAAAGTTCTCTTTGCCACCCACTATCTGGCAGGAGATGCAAGAGCTTGGTGGACTAGTATCTGCAATATGAACCATGGTCAAGTGATGACATGGAAAGCATTCAAACTCAAGTTCAGCCGCACCCACGTGCCGCAAGGTCTAGTCAACAGGATGAGAGATGAATTCCGCGAATTGAAGCAAGGAAGAATGACTGTGGTGGAATACCGTGACAAATTCCTGTCACTTGCCAGATATGCACCTGATGAGATCAACACGGAGGCCAAGAAGAAGGAGAGATTCTTGAACGGACTGCATGATGAGATGCAGACTGTCCTCGTCAACATACGTTTCGAGGACCTCGAAGAGCTAGTCGACTCTGCCATTCAGATGGAAGGAAAGATTAACCAGGCAAACAACAACCGCAAGCGTCGTATGATGCAGCAATCTGGATCCAACAGTCACCAGAAGTACCGTCCCAACCCCTCATCGGGATATGCACCAAGGAACAACCGACCCCCAATGTCTCGCCCAAGCTACCCCAACCGTAGCGGAGGCAATGGGAAGTCCGGAGGAAACAATCACAACTCCGGCAATGCCAACAATTTCAACCGTGCACCTCCTAAGAGCAACAACAACAACAACACTGCACCCAAAACTAGCAGCAATGTTGTGCCCATCGTAGTCAAGGACAAGTCCCAAATCACTTGTTTCGAGTGTGGAGTGAAGGGTCACTACTCCAATGAGTGTCGCAAGAAGACTGCCGCCAATGCCAATGTGAATGCCCTAGCTCAACGGCAGCGTCGTGTTCAACCAGGGAGAAGATTTGCCCCAGGGAATCCTCACAACCGCAAGCCCGTCTCTTCCACATGAACGCAGAAGAAGCCCAAGAAGCGCCAGATGTAGTGCTGGGTATGTTTTCTGTCAACTCAGTTTTAGCAAGAGTGTTGTTTGATTTTGGAGCATCGCATTCATTTGTCACCGAAGAATTTGCATGCACTAGTAAGATTCACCCAACCAATCTGAAGCATGTCATGATAGTTCAAATCCCCGGTTCAACAACCAAAGCTAGAAAAATTTGCAAAGCTGTGCCTATCAGAATACATGGGATAGATTTTTATCCAACCTAATTGTACTTGGAACCAAATGATTGGATGTAGTACTAGGTATGGACTGGATGTCAAGGCATAAAGGACTGATAGACTGTGCTAAGAAAGCCATCACCATGACCAGTAGTTCTGGAGTAACAGTAGAGCATATATCTGAAACCTTACCCCGTCAATTCAAGTGCAACAAGAGCCTAGCCCTACCCACCATAGACCAAGTCCGAGTAGTCTGTGAATACCCCGACGTATTCCCATATGAATTGCCAGGTATGCCGCCGGATAGGGATATTGAGTTCATCATCGAACTAATCCCCGGAACCAGACCCATAGCCTAGAGACCATATAGCATGAACCCCTCAGAGTTAGTGGCACTGAAGAAGCAGTTGGATGCCATGTTAGAGAAAGGCTTGATTCAACCAAGCGCATCGCCATGGAGATCACCAGTGTTATTCATTGACAAGAAAGATGGAGGCAACCGTCTGTGCACAGATTACAGAAAATTGAATGATGTCACCATCAAGAACAAGTACCCCTTGCCAAAGATAGAGGATCTATTTGATCGGTTCACTGGAGCCCAGGTATTCTCAAAGATTGATCTTAGGACTGGTTATCACCAACTTAAGATTCGTGCAACGGATATTCCGAAGACCGCCTTTACTACTCGCTATGGTTTATACGAGTATATGGTTATGTCTTTTGGATTAACCAATGCCCCTGCTTATTTCATGAATCTCATGAATAAGATCTTTATGAATTTCCTAGATAAGTTTGTAGTTGTGTTTATCGACGACATCCTTATCTACTCCAAGTCATAAGAAGAGCATGAGCAACATCTGAGAATCATCCTAGAAACCCTGAGAGAGCACCAGTTATATGCGAAGTTCAGCAAGTGTGAGTTTTGGCTGAAAGAAGTAGGATTCCTAGGACATATTGTGTCTGCCGGAGGAGTCTCTGTTGATCCTGCCAAGATCAAAGATGTAGAAGAATGGGAAGCCCCAACCACTCAAACCCAAGTCTGTGCATTTCTCGAATTAGCGGGATAGTACCGCAAGTTCGTAGAAGGATTCTCGAGCATAGCTCGACCCATGACCCAATTGTTGAAGAAGGACAAGAAGTTTGAATGGACTGACAAATGTGAAGCCAGTTTCCAGGAGCTCAAGAAGAGATTGATATCAGCCCCAATATTGATCATGCCAGACATCAAGCAGCCATTTGATGTGTATTGTGATGCATCCAAGATTGGTCTAGGATGTGTATTGATGCAAGAAGGCAAAGTCATCACATATCTGTCTCGACAACTGAAGCAACATGAGTAGAACTATCCGACTCATGATCTTGAGCTAGCAGCTGTGGTTCTAGCATTGAAGACATGGCGTCATTACCTGATGGGTAATCGCTTGTGAGATTTACTCAGATCACAAGAGTTTAAAGTATATTTTCACTCAAAAGGAGCTGAATATGAGGCAAAGGAGATGGATAGAGTTAATCAAGGATTATGACCTTGACATTCACTATCACCCCGGCAAAGCCAATGTGGTAGCGGATGCTCTTAGCATATTGCCGTGTAGGCTAAACACCATGATCAAGGAGAAGCAACCAAGTTTGTATGAAGAGTTGGAGCAGTTCAGGACTAAATTAGTTAGCAATGGATTCTTAGCTAGCATTGAACTTTAGCCCACTTTAATTAGCCAAATCAAGGAAGCCCAGAAGGGGAATGAAAGTATCAACGGAATCAAACGTCGTATTGGTACAGGAAAGGTACCTGGATTCACTGAAGACAAAAAAGGAGTACTGTGGTACAAAGGCCATATTTGTGTGCCAGCAGATTCAGAGCTGAAGGAAGTTATCATGAAGGAAGCTCATGATACTCTTTATTATATCCACCCTGGAGGAACAAAGATGTATCAGGATTTGAAAGAGCAATTTTGGTGGCACAAGATGAAGAGAGAAATCGGAAGCTATATCGCCAAATGTGATATCTGTCAAAGAGTCAAAGCAGAGCATTAGAGACCTGCAGGACTGTTGCAACCATTGCAGATTCCAGAATGGAAATGGGTTTCCGTGGGAATGGACTTTATCACCGGTTTGCCTACTTCTAGTAGGGGAAATGACTCAATCTGGGTCATAGTTGATAGACTGTCCAAGGTAGCTCACTTTATACCTGTCAAGACTACCTACCAAAGTGCGAAGATAGCAGAGCTGTATATTGCTAGGATTGTTAGTTTGCATGGAACCCCCAAGACCATAGTATCAGATCGAGGAACCCAGTTTACCTCGAGATTCTGGCAGAAAGTTCAGGAAGGATTGGGAACCAAGTTGAACTTCAGTACCGCTTATCACCCGCAAAGTGATGGACAGACTGAGAGAGTCAACCAGATCCTAGAGGATATGCTTAGAGCTTGTGTGTTAGAGTACGGATCAAAATGGGAAGACTGCCTGCCTTTCATAGAATTCTCCTATAACAACAGTTATCAAGCTAGTTTGCAGATGGCACCATTTGAGTTCCTATATGGAAGAAAGTGCCATACCCCTTTGAATTTGTCGCAAGTAGGAGAGAGTTAGATCTTTGGACCCGACATTCTCCGAGAAGCTGAAGAAAAGGTTCACAAAGTACGTGAGCACCTCAAGACCGCCCAATCCAGACAGAAGAGTTATGCTGACAAAAGAAGGAGAGACCTGACTTTCAATGTCGGAGATTTTGTGTATCTCAAGGTTTCGCCCTTAAAAGGAAGCCAACGCTTTAGTCTGAAAGGAAAGTTAGCCCCTAGATATATCGGGCCCTTCAAAATTATGAACCGTCGAGGAGAAGTATCGTATCAACTGGAACTGCCTGAAGAGATGTCAGCCATCCACAATGTGTTCCATATCTCGTTACTTCGCAAATGCTTGGAAGTGCCCGAGAAGACTGAAGTTTTCAAGAACATCGATCATAGAGCCGTAGAAATCAACAATGACCTGACCTATCAGGAAGTGCCCATCCGTATCTTAGAAGAAGCCTACAAAACCACCAGGACCAGGAGTATCAAGTTTCTCAAGATTTAATGGAGCAACCATACCGAGGAGGAAGCCACTTGGGAGCGCGAAGATTACATTAGGACAAAGTTCCCAGATCTCTTTAGTTCCTAGTTTTCTTTGTAAATCTCGGGACGAGATTTTGTTTAAGGGGAGAAGGTTTGAAACATCCCAAAACTTTAATCCAAGCTTATCAAGATCCAAATCATCAAAATTAGGGTTAACAAAAACTCTTCCATTTCAAAATATGAAAGCATTCATGTGTATGTGCATTTAAATTAGGAGTTGATTTGAATTTCCATGGTTCTGTGATTCTTTGCTTGTAAAATGTTTCTTAGGTGAAATAAACATCATCTAAATCATTCCCAAACTTTTTCCAAAGAAAAACAACTCAAAATGAATAATTGAAGTGAATGGTCATTTTGGCCAAATTAACTATCATGCCTACTTTGGCTATTCCTAGTACTCAAAACTTAACAGAAACATTTGTGGATCTTTACACCCCTTGCTAGTACACATAATGAGGTACCAAGGACCACTTTGTGATCTGCTAAAAACATTCAAATACTAATTTTAAATGACAGTTCAAAATTGAATCTATTTCATATGGGAAGATCCCACTCAAACAAGCTCAATTTTCAAAACCCAAGAAACCACAGAGTCTCAAGCTTAGTACTAGCACACCCACCAAAAATATTTTCAAAATTCAAAAAGAATTTTCTCGCGGCCATTTCATCAAACACTTGGCAGGCAGAATTCAAACAAAACCAAATTCACTATTTTAAATAGTGTTCTGGCCAAACTTGTCCCCCATTTGACCCTCATTTGTTCCCTTTGTCTCCTAATGATCTAACCATGCCTTTATCACCCCATCCCCTACCTCCTAGCCGCAAGGCCATGCCAAGCCGAGCCCCACCTCGCTGGCCAACTTGGTCGCCACCACAGCAGACCACCTCCCCCTCTCTCTCCATGTCTAGGAGATAGCCAGCACCTCACCACCGCCCACTGTCCCCTCCCCGAGCTAGGCCTAGCCGTGGACCACCAAGAAAACCCCGCGCCATGCTGAGCACGCGCCAGAGCGCTGCGCCCGACACGCGCATACACTCCGCCACCTCGACTGCAGCCCGCGCCTACCGCGTCGCCACGACCCAGGGAGCACGCCGAACATGCTCGTTCACCGCCCAACGCACCACAACCACCGCTCACCGTGAACACCGCCGTCTCTGCTGCTCAGAGCGCCAGCTCCGCCCGACCGCATACCACCACCCCTAAGCCCGCATGAAAGTCCTAGAGCACCGCCAGGAGACCGTGTGTCGATCGCCACCCTCAGCCATGCCGCTAGCTGCCCGTAGCCATGTCGCCACTGTCGCCTGCCCATCCCTCTCGGTCTCGCCATCGAGCCTATAAAAGGAGGGAACCCCCAGCCATTTGCAGCACACCACTCCACTCCCCTCACCTCACTGATCATCCCACACCTCTAGCCGGAGCACGGGGAGCAGCAGCTCGCTGGAATTGCACCGGAGCAGGCCGCCTCTGGAGGAGAAGGGCGCCGCTGATTGCGACCACCCCCGGAGCTACCCCGATCGTCCCTGAGCTCGCCGTCGACCACCATACCGTTTGCCCGCCTCGCCATCATCGCTGGAGCCCTGGTATGCCCCCTATGCATCCCCACCGAGCCGCTAGGGTTAGAGCTTGCTGGCGACAGGTCTGTCGTCGACAACGATCCACAGCAGTTGATCCCCACTCTAATCCAATGTCCCACATCGCCCCGTACCGCTTCGCGCGTTATGAGCCACTAACTGGTGGACCCCCTGTCAGCTGAGCCCCGCGCTGCGGAGTGACATTGGGCCGGCCCATTAGAGTTTCCCGCGCGACACAGTTAGTTTGAATTAGGATTTTTCTTTTTAGTTTAAACTTAGTTCTGTCTTAGAGTTTGAAAATCAATTCAGAGATATTTACAAATCCAAATTGTATGAAACCAATTTTGCCTAAAAGATATTGAAATGATCTATCCAAGCCCGTTGGATTTAATTCAATTAGAGTTATAGATCTCTCCTAGTAAAAATAATAAAACAGAAGCATTTGCACCTTGCAACATTTTTATAAAATCAACTAAGATAGATTTTGAGTTGATTCCAACTCTCAAAAATCACATTTCATCATACCTATCTGAATATGTAATAATATTAAGGTTTACATGCAGTGACTTTGGACTAGTACCAAAATAATGCTATATAGGCATTTCTAGTCACTTTAAATCATTAAATAATGAACTTAAACCAAAGTAATTATGATCCAACCCTTAAATCACATTCCCACATGTTAGGATATGTGGTGATGACATGTGTCCACCTGATCCCATATTTTAAGTGGTGAATATTAAATCTTAGTTAATTTTTCAATGAGTAGAAATTACTTTTCTAAATTAAAAAGAGTGAAACTAGTTAATAAAACTTGTGATGCTTGTGATGATAATAGATCATCAAATGTGTGTCTAGAATGGTAATTAGACTAGTAAGTATTGTTTGGTGATTGTGTACTTCGTATGTATCTATAGACGATAGTACCGACCAAGTCTACAAGGAGAAGGAGTTCTACCAAGAAGAAGAAGAAGAAAACTTCAATCACTGCACCAACCAAGGCAAGCTATTGTAGCAAGCTAGAATTAAACTAGCTAACTTGATCCAAGATGCTATAGGCATGCTTGAGTCATATCACTGTGACTATTAGTTACCCAAGTGTTATCTTCAAGCTTTACTTCCTTTACTTTACCCAAAGTTCTTTACTTGTTTTGAAGGTAGCATAAAGAGTATAAAGCTTGACATATTTAGAACCCCTTTAGATGTCATTCTATGGCATGATATTGAACCCATCTTTTCCACCTTTGTGAACACTCTTAACTTAGTAGTTTAGACTAGATCAAAAACTTGAGTCACTTTAGATGGGAACACCCGGTGAAAATGAATTATGAAAACCTTGGAATGATGAGTCATTCTATTGAGATGTTTTGACATGTGTTGAGAAACACCAATGGTTTATGATGGTGGATTATTGAGGCATGAGCCTTCACCCTTTTTTTATAAAGCTGATGGTTGGATTCGGATGCGATACCATTCCAAATTTACCGTACAACCACACTACCTGAATTGGGTAAGGCTTAGCTGGAAATTTATATGCATTAGTATTAGTTCCCTCGCGGGAGAGGTTTGAGCTGAGGCTACCTCTCAATGTTGTCCACCTATGCAGTGCCCAAGATGACTGATGGTCATGGTTGGGAGGCCATGCTCATAGGAGAGGTGCTTATACTAGGGTGTGTAAAGGGAAAGTTATGTTTGATTATCTGCATACTAAGTATGATGATTCAGGGTTATCCCTGACAGATGTATCGAATCTTGTGGTGAAAGTGTACCACCTCTGTAGAGTGTCAAACTATTCGAATAGCCGCGTCTGCGGTTATGGACAGTTGGAATGGCCATACTGTTTCGTTGTCAGATGTTTTCCAAACAACTTATGAAATGAATGATGAATCTTGACTTAACCACAACAGAGTTGTGTTTATGACAATAGCTTCCCAACTTAAGTGATTCTAGAACTTTATTTTATCTTTCTTTGCTTCAGAACTCAGCTTAGGTTTCAAACTTAACTTGATAGTTAAACTTAGATTTAGCACTTTAACTTAGAACTATACTACTTGTTAGTGGTAGTTTGCGAGTACTTAAAGAGTACTCATGGCTTTTGTCCCTGGCTATTCTCATGGCCAGACTATGAAGGAGACTATCAAGATGATGGCCAGTAGGACGGCTATGATAACTAGGACTATCTGCCTTCGTCAGCATTGCCTGTGCCCCTGAAGATGGACCCCACTGCTACGCTTATCTGTTATTTTCGCTGCTTGTTGTATTAAGACTGGATCATGAGATCCTTATTTGTGTAAGACCTTATGTATGGTTTGTAATGGATGATGTACTGTGATATCCAATCCGTTATGTCTCGCAAAAATGGTAATCCTGGGATTGCGAGGTATGGCATAACAGGCATCTGGGATTAAAAATCTGGGTGTTGACACTATTGCTTGCAACTTAATACTGGAGGGGGTTTGGATGATAACCTGAAGGTGGATTATTAGTCATAGATGCAGTTGGATGGCGGTCTATGCATAATGTTGTAATGCCTAATCGAATCTCAAAGGAGTCAAGATGATTAGTATATGCATGTATTGCTTTCTCGATGTTTGTCAATTGCCCCGCTGTAATTTGTTCACCTAGCATGTTATCTATCTTAAGGAGAGCTACCTCTAGTGAACTATGGATCCCGGTCCTTTCTTTTACATACAATCTATAAACTGTTTACTAATTTGTGTTTACTTTCTGAAAACTATTACTTCCTTCCATTCGATACGTTTAATCCTATGTTTTCAGCAAAATCGGTGAGATTGATAACCTCATGGCAAGTTGGGGACAGAGTTCTGTGGTTGTGTTGTGCAGATCTCCATGTTGCTGCTTGCACCGGTAGCGCGCCCTGCCATCGTTCAGCTAGCTACACCTTTGGGGTGTTTCCTTGCTCCTACTGGATTGATAACCTTGGTTTCGTATGAGGGAAAACTTGCTGCTGTGCTCATCATACCTTCCTCTTGGGGTTCCCCAATGAGCTCGATATATTTTGGGCCATCAAATATCACGGGCATCTTGTAGGGCATCCTCAAATAATCTTTTGGCTGAAAAATGAGGATCAGTCGAAGAGGTGTGCCATGAGCAATAGGTATTGTCACTGATGCTATGTGAAACAAAATATAAACTTGGAGAAGCGGGTCTTTGTTCGGCATTCAGAGGGTCATTTGCAGCCTGAAACAAACACAAAACAAGTTATAACAGCATTACCATGCAATCACACCACCATGGATTTTAAATATGTCAATGCGGTAATATATAAGGAAGGAAGAAATTAACTGTGGTGGCTCATACATCTATTTCTTCTTGAATAAGTGGACCAGCTGGCGCCATAGAGCGATGCGATCATGTGCTGCTCTGTGAAATGAATGCTCTACTTGAAGATGGCTGAGACCAAGACAAACAAGTTACTTAAACAACAGACTTGGGAAACAAACTTCAAGTTCATTTTGAATAACATGCGAGCAATCAACCAAAGTACCTGATGCAGACTGCTCAAACTAGAATGTGCAGAACATGAATAAAATGAATATTAAAACTAAGCCATTATGTTTCTCATATATAAACTAGCCAGGAACTACACAACGAATTTAATCATAGACAAAAAAAGAGTAACTCAGCCAATAAAAACACATCAATTGTGAGGCTCGAATATGCTAGCCAGATAATTTCAGACAAACAATGAATCAAGCAATCATACATTAAATTATTCATGAATAGCCAGATAATTTCAATGCTTCGGTGGCCTGATAATAACAAACTGAACCATCAAGTGTCTCGTATTAAAATAGCCAGTTCATTTAACTATGATACACAGTAGATACAAGAGTGAGATGAACTGCACAAAGTTCCTTATGATACATGTGTGCATCTTATCGCTAGTGTGGCCTTGTTCTTATTATCAGAAAACTCAGATGCAATACACCTGGCCTCTCCATATCTAGGAAATTGAACTAAGCACATGGAACAAAAGCAGACCATAGTGGGGCTAAAATGTTTGACGCTAATTTTTGGCAAAAAAATATGAAAACAAGAAATACAAATGGTAAATTTAAGTAAACAAAAAATGTGGCAAGGACCAAACTTTGGGCGGGGGGGCTTACGATAGGTGTTACACGAGATCTACGGCAGCTCGTGTGGACAGACGGAGTTTGTACTCCATTGTTGCTCCTCTGCATAAAGGTAAGGCCAACTGTAAATACAAACAGGTTCCAACATGATATATTGTAACACCCCAAAAACATTAATCAAGTTTATCAAGTTCTAATCACCCAAATTTAGGGTTAACAAAAACTTTTATTCCAAAAATCTATATGAATGCATGTGTGATTTGCATTAGTGTAGAATTGAGTGAATTTGCCATGCTTGATTGCTAAAAATGATGAGAAATGGTTTAAAGGTGAATTCTACATCATCTAGTCCATTTACAAACAAAATCAAAAGAAAAAGAAATCAAATATGAATTAAATAAGTAAATGGTCATTTTGACCAAAGTTAACCACTAGGCCACTTTGAGTGTTCCTAGAAGAGAATTTTTAACGGAAACAATTCCACTTCTTTTCACCCCTTGCTAGACCAAGTAAAAGTGAACCCAAGCCCACTTTACAAACTCACCAAAGCTATTTCCAAATCAATTTAAAGGATAGTTCAAATTTGAATCTAGTTCATATGGTAAGATCACACTTATGCAAAAACCTATCAAATCAATTCACATTTCCTTTTCCAAGCAATCATAGACCCTCAAGCATAAGACCAAATCACTCACCAAATTTCATTTGAAAATTTCAAACTTAATCTCTTGTGGGCATTTAATCAAACACCTTGCTTACACTAATTAACTCTGGCCTAACTTCACTATTTGAGCAGTGATCACTAGACCAATTTTGTTCCCTCTTCACTCCCCTGTCTCCCCTAGTGACGAGCAGCACAAGACACGGCCACACTTAGCTGTTGTGCACCAGTGCACCGTCGCCCGAAGCCACACTCGCCGGCCGATAGTGGACAGAGCGCCAGCGACCATGCCGCCCTCTCCCACAACACGCACTAGACATGCCACTGTCCATCGCCACCCCTTGTCCAGCCCACGACCACAGGAGAGCCCTGGACCACCCCAGCAGCGCCGCGCCCAATGTCTCTGCGCCGTGCCGAGAACGCGCCAGAGCGCCACACCCGACCCACTCGCACATACCGTGCCTTGATCTCTTCGTGCATGCGCACACTCGCCATGATCACAGCCACCTCCCAGACACCCCCGTTCGCCGCCGCGCGACCCGTTGCACCCGTGCGCCGTCTTGAACACCGTCGCTCCCGTGCAGAGCATCGCACGTGCCATACCAACCTAGACCGCCCCGTGCCTCACCATTAAGCGAGTGACGATCGGTAGGGAACACCGCACCGCCCCTACCCTCAGCCGCACCGCTAGCTGCCTGTATTGTCATCACCGATGAGCCTGGGCCCATCCCGTTTAGTCCCCTCGCTATTGTATAAATGGAGACCCCCTCCGCCTCCATTCTCCACAACAACACACTCCCCACTCCTCTCTGAGCCTCCCTCACCCTTCCCCGGAGCAAGGCTAGCTCTTCTTCGCCGGAATTTGGCCGGAGCCCATCGCTGTAGGAGGACAAGGGCGCCGTTGATTGGAGCCGCCCCAGGAGCTGCCGCGACCACCATTCGAACCGCCGTCGTCGACCATGTCGTTCGCCCCCATCGCTGACCCTAGCTGGAGCCTAGGTGACCCTCACTAGACCCCCACCGCCACGTTAGGTTTAATTCCTCACCGGAGCTGTTCGTCATCGACGATGAACTACCGCCGTTGGATCGTCTTTTAGTCGCATGGCCTAGATTTAATGATACTGTTTCGTTTAGTTTAAGTCGCTGACTAGTGGACCACCCCTGTCAGTAGCCCGCTGTGCTGTGCTGTATAGATTGGGCTGGCCCGTTTAGTTTCCCGCGTAGGCCTGGCAAGTCAAATAAGGATTTTCCAATTTAGTTAAAACCACATTCTGTTAGTAGATTCAAAAATCAATTCAGAGAGATTCACTAAACCAAATTGCATGAATCCAATTTTGTTAGAAAGGTATTTAAATTATCTATCCAAGCCTCCTGGATTCAAATCATTTGGAGTTAGAGATCACCTATACCAAAATAATAAGATAGAGACTTTTTCAACTTCAAACATTTTTCAAAAATCAACCATAACTGCTTTTGAGTTGATCCCAACTCTCAAAAATCACATTTGTAAGATCTAACTGAATATGTAAAAATATTTAGGTTTGCGTGCAGTGACATTGGACTAGTACCAAAATAATACTATATAGGCATTTCTACTCACTTTAATTCTATTAAATGATAATCTTAAACTTTATAAAATATGATCAACACTTTAAATCACATTCCCATGTATTAGAATATGTGGTTGTGACATGTGTCAACATGATCCCATATTTTAATTGGAGTATATTAAATCTTAATTATTTTCAATGAGTAGAAATTACTTTTCTAAAATAAGATAAATAAAACTAAGTCTTTATTCCATGTGATGATTGTGATGATGCTAGATCATCAAGTGTGAGCCTTAGTGTGCTAAATAGAATTAGTTAAGTATTGTTTGGTGATTGTGTACCCCGTATTCATTTATAGACGATAGTACTGACCCGGGATACGAGGAGGAGTATTACCAAGAAGAAGAAGAAAACTTCAACCACTACTCTACTCAAGGCAAGCTAACACTTGCAACTTTCTTAACTATGCAAGCCAACACTAATTGCAAGATAACCTAAGCAATATGCATTAGGCATGCTTTGGTTATATAACTTTGATTATACCAATCCCAAGTTTTACTTGCAAGCTTTATTCTTCTAATTTACCAATATTATTTACTTTTAGTTAGTGCTTTGTAAGCATTGGAAAATTTAGTATAGATAGCATAAAGAGTATAAAACTAGGACTAACTAGTTATACTTAGATGTCATTCCATGGCATGATATTGGAGATTAGCACCACTCATTAGTGAACACTCTTAACTTTAGTGGCTAGCGCTAAGCATAAAAGTTGATCACTTTAGATGGGAATACTTGGTGAAAATGATTATGAAAACCTTGGAATGATGATTCATTCTATTGAAATGTTTTGACATGTGTTGAGAAACACTAAAGGATTTGATGATGAAAATGTTCAGGCATGACCCTTAGCCCTTTTATAAAAACTGATGGTTGGGTTCGGATGAGTTACCATTCCAATTTTACCATATAACCACAATACCCGAATTGGGTAGGGCTTAGCTGGAAGTTTATATGCCTTAGTATGGGTTCCCTCGCGGAAGAGGTTTGAGCTGAGGGTACCTCGCGAGTGTGAATGTCCACCTATGCAGTGCCCAAGCTGGTAGATAGCCATGTCTGGGAGGCCAAGCTCATAGGGGAGGTGCCTATACTAGAGTCTGTAAAGGAAAGGTTATGATTGATTATCCGCATACTAAGTATGATGATTCAGGGTTATCCCTGACGGATGTATCGAATTTTGTGGTAAAAGTGTACCACATCTGCAGAGTGTCAAACTATTCGAATAGCCGCGTCCACGGTCATGGACCGTTGGAGTGGCCATACTGTTCCGTCATCAGATGTTTTCAAAATGACTTGTGAAGTGAACTATGACTTTGACTTGACCACAACAGGGCTGTGAATATTTTTTTTGACAAAAACAGTAGGGAAGCCCCCTACTGTGTCATTTTATAACTTCTATAATGTACAGAAGATTGAGCCAGGCTCAATCAATAAAGATATTACAGATGTTTACATTCATAGTGTGTCAAGCCACTCTTGCATACCTTCCTTGAGACTAGGTTTAGCTCTATGCATAGTCAAGGTAAAGGTTGCTTTAAAAAAAGAAATACATCTAGTGATTGAGGGATTTAGGTCCCTAAAAATATAACCATTTCTTTGCTCCCATATACTCCAGCATCCAGTGATGATAATTTCCATAAGAAAATTGGGACTGAATCTACTTCTAGCATCATTGATCATCTGATGAATCTCCATATCTGTGTTCCATTCAAGTCCCAAGGCCCACCAGAACCCTTGGCTGAAACTACATTCAAAAAATAGATGCAGCAGGGTTTCCTGAGGACAGGTGTCACATATAACACAATCATTGAATTCCACAAAGAAGTTTTTTCTTGTCATTAAATCCTTGGTTTTTAGCCTCTTATTCAGTAGCAGCCAAGCAAAAAATTTGTGTCTTGGAAGACAGCATGATTTCCAAATATCCAGCATGGGTTTTGGTGTTGGGCGTGCCCCAATGAGTGCTCTATAGATATTTCTGGTTTTGAAAGACTCCCCCCAGGAAAAGTACCATGAATCATGGTCGTCTGTGTGGTTTATGCTTCTAATATTTTCCAACATAACAATAAACTCCTCATGAGCCATGATGGATAAGGGGAGTTGAAAAAGTTCATAGAAATCATTTTCAGCTGCAGTGATTGCCTTGGCCATGGTCAGAGTATCATTGTGGCAGAAAGAGTGTAAGTGTGGGTATCTATCTTCAAAGCATTCACCTGTCCATAGATCCTTCCATAGCAGCATAGATTTTCCATTGCCAATTTTGCAGTGAGTCAAATCTCTGTAAATATCCACATAATTCATACAGTCTCTCCACCAGAAAGAACCAATATGATTCATTGAATGTGGGGCAGAGTCAACTTGATAGTAAGCTTTCCATATAGGATCAACCCATGGTATATCAGCCCTGTTGTAGAATTTATGAATGTTCTTCAATAAAAGAGCTTGGTTCTGTACCCTGAGGTTTATGACTCCTAAACATCCTTGATCTTTTGGTCTACATATCAAGTCCCATTTAGCAAGACATTTGCCATGTTTGTGGATATCTTTTCCTGCCCAGAGGAACTATCTGCCACCCTTTTCAAACTGGGTAAAAATTGTTAATGGGACTTTGAAAGAGCACATGGCATGGATGGGCATAGAATTTAATACATAATTCAGTAATGTGAGTCTTCCTGTATATGATATGAGAGAAGATAGTCCAGATAATCTTCTGTCAAATTTGGAAACAATGGGCATCAAGCTATCAATAGATGGTCTTGTGGTACCAAGAGGGAGACCCAGGTAGGTGAAAGGCAATTTCTCCAATTTGCATCCAAAATCAGAAGCCAGTTGGGATGCAAATTCCACTGTTATATTGATAGGCACCAGAGTAGATTTGTCATAATTTACCTTAAGCCCTATCATGTTGCTGAATTGTTGGAGTCTGGTCTTGAGGTTATTAAGTTGTAGGCTATCAGCAGGCATAATCAGCAGGGTGTCATCAACATATTGAATAATTGGATATTTTTGCCCATAGTCATTATCAAGAGGCAGGCTGATTTCATTTCTATGCCAGGCATCATTGACAATTTCCTGTAGTAATTCAGCAGTGCAAACAAATAGAAGGGGGGACATGGGGTCTCCTTGTCTGACCCCTCTTTTACAGCAATTTTTTTCCCTGAGACACCGTTCAGTAGCACTGAGGTGGATGTAGAGTACAGTATAGATCTTACCAGGGAAATCCATTTGGGGCCAAAACCTTTGGCATTCAGCATATTAATAATTGCATTATATTCAATCTTGTCAAATGCTTTCTCATAATCAATCTTCAGAATAATAATTGGCTTCTTTGACACATGGCAGATGTGAAGATATTCAAATGCCCATCCCAGGCAATCATGGATATTTTTCCCTTTAATAAATCCATATTGATTATTATGTATAATGGGTTTGATAACCTTCTGGAGTCTATTAGCCATTATCTTGGTGATGAATTTAAGAGGAAGACTAACCAAAGATATGGGTCTGTAGTCATTCATGCTCTCAGGATCATTTATCTTGGGGATGAGAGTAATAAAAGCAGTGTTGATGGCACTCAAATTTACAGATTCAGCATAGAACTCCTGTACCAGTTTTACAAAATCTTCTTTGATAATATGCCAGCATTTCTTGAGGAATTTACCATTGAATCCATCAGGACCAGGTGCTTTATCAGAGGGAAAGTCTTTGATCACAGATTCAATCTCATCATTTGTGAATGGATCATCCAGGTGTAGAAGGTTACTTCCAGGTGCAATCAATTCATCAAGGTTGATGTCATTAGTAATATTTCCACTTGTGCCAAGTCTGTGTTCGTAAGATTGCCCGATTGCAGCAGCTTTAAGTTCATGCTCAGTCAGAATCAAATTGTCTTCAGATTTGATATGGGTGATGAGATTTATTCTGAAGCTCTGGGTAGCCATAGCATGGAAAAATTTGGTGTTTTCATCTCCCAATTTGGCCCATTTGATTTTCGCTCTTCTTTTCCAATATATTCTTTTAGCCTCCAGGAGCTTATTGGTATGATCCATCAAAATCTTTTTAAAATTCTTCTCATGTAGAGCAAGTGGTCTCTGATCCTCAATTCCTTCAAGTAATGCCAAGATAAATGTGCAGTTTTCAATAGTCTGATTTAGGTTTGAAAACTTCTTGCACCATTTTTTAAGTCCAGCTCTGAGATGTTTGAATTTGCAGTTGATAGCAAGGGCAGTATCACTTAAATAGGGAGCTGAGTTCCAGAGAGTATTCACAGTATCATAGAAACCATCAAATTCTAGCCAGTGGTTCTCAAATCTGAGTAATTGAGCTTTAGGTATGGAAGTGCCCACTTGGATACTGATGGGAGTATGATCAGATCCAATTCTGGAGAGTGGGTGAGCCATAGTGTTGGGGAAAGTTGTGGTCCATAAAGGACATGTAAAAATCCAATCCAGCTTTTCAAGAAGAGGGGGGTCTTGCATGTTGCTCCAGGTGAATGTTCTTCCTTTTAGTGGGACTTCCATAAGATCATGAGATTGAATAACATTGTTGAAGAGCATCATATTATGAGCGTCACCACCCTCTCTGTTTCTATCATCAGGGCTTCTAATGAGGTTGAAATCACCCACTAGCATCCAGAAAGGGTAATTGGAGGTATCAATATTATGCATCCAATTGAAAAATTCAGCTCTGTGTTCATTGTGTGCAGGCCCATAAATATTGGTCAAGATCCAGGTGATACCAGAGTGTTTACATGTAAAAGCCATAGTTAGGTGAAATTTCGATTGACTAAGAAGCTCCCCAAAAAAAAGGCTACCATTCTAAATAGTAATTAATCCTCCAGAATTTCCAAGTGAAGGAGAAAATGCAAAGTGAGAAAATCTCCTGGGACAGAACTTCCTTAAATATGAGTGTTCAAATTCTTCCCTTTTAGTTTCTTGGAGGCAGATAATATCACAATTGCAAGAGTTAACTTTTTCTCTAAGTTGATCATGCCTCAGATCAGAATTGATGCCTCTAACATTCCAGTCAAGAATCATACAGTTCCTATTCATAATTCAAAATATGAGGGTACCACAGGTTCTGATCAACATAGTTAATCAGGTATAAATTGGGGACAGCTGGCTGATCAAATGGAAATAAAAAATCATCTTGGCCCCAGATTGAAAATCCCACAAAGGTGTTGATGATGAAAATAGCATAAAAGGTGATAAATAGACATCCAGGTACATAAGCAGATATAGGGATATGGTTCTTCTCATCATGAGCAATAAGGAAGTGCTTATTACATGCCAGATAGTATCAAGTAGATGAAGTTCCAGAAACATAAAACTGTGTGTCATTAAATATATATGACACACATTATTACATGCAGAGGGGTGTAGTAACATTAGCCACTTTATGAGAAGAGCTTGTCCTCTGAGATCTCACTAGGAGATATCAGGCATTGATTGATACCAATAGACTGGATGGTGTCAACAGGGAGGACAGGTGGAGGTGGGGCATCTTGATCCATGATCACCACCTCATGAGGATGAGCTTTGCTCTTGGCCACCTTCCTGGATTTGCCTGAGGTATTGACCAGGGATGAACATTCTTTCTCCTGGGCTTTATCTGCAGCATCTTTGTTCTTGAACCCCTCTGATTGGCTGGCAATCCTTTTACTGTGTCTGACAGCAGTCACATCCTTTGGAGCCAGTAATTTGTGTTTGGTCACCAAAGAGATGTAGTCTTCATTGGCAGCAGAAGATCCACTAATAAATGTATCCAAAGGGGTTTGCACAATATTGTCAGAGATTTCAGTGATGCAAACAGATGATGAAGCTGGCACATGAGGTGTAGTTGCATAAAGTTTCAGAAGACACTTCCTCTGTTTTCCATGTTCAGTATCAACATCAAGAATTTGGAATCCAGCACCATGGATACAAGAGATATCAGTGTTGCCCAGAGTAGTGTGTGCATTCTTAACCATGTCAGTAAGCAGACCATGGATGGCATTGAAAGAATCCACAGCTTCCATCATTGGTTCAAGTTCGGCCATATGGTCAGCATGTGCAGGACTGAGCTGGGGAGGGGTAGCAATCATTGGTTCAATGTCAGCAGCAGGTGCAGCATTTCCAAATGGTATTACAACATTGGGTATCACAGGTGCAACATTAGCTGGTTCTTCAGGAACATGGTCATGTACCATATCATCCCAGTGTCCACCAAATGGTTGGGGCATGGGGTGTGGGTACCACCATCAGGTGGAAGAGGGTCCTCATCACCACCAAGTCCACCAATCACTCTAGCCTGCAGCACATAAATCACCATAGTCCAGGAATGACCATGTCCTTCATCACTGGTATTGTCTCCTAGGACAAGGCTAATAGGGATTTCAAGCATATCTGGCACTCTGACTTTAACCAGGACTCTAGCTCTGTTAGAAAAATCTCTGTTCCAGACTAAGAATTTTCCAAATTCACTGACAGATTCTCTAACTTTATCAACTAGCCATGCATCTTGTGGGAAATTGACCATCATCAACCAGACATCATGTGTAAAAGTCATGTTTCTATGGTTCAGACCTCTATTATGGGGGATCACCCTAAGAATGCTGTCTCCAACAAAGAAAGGACTACGCTCAATAGCAGTATCCCTAGCACAAGAATCAGTGAACTGTACCAGAGCGGCACCCATGGCAGACCTGGAGAAATTGCGAATGTTGAGGCCGCAGTCGTTGAAGTAGTTCCTGATGAGATGTGCATCCGCGGTGAACTACTCAGGGTCAGATGGAGGCTCAAGGATGACAATGGCCATGTCGTCGCATCGAAGCAGAGCATCTCCACTAAAAATGTGAAAACCTCGACGTCGTTGATGAATGCAGGGTTGGATGACTTCACCGCCAGGTGGGAGGTGGAGGATGGGGTCGCAAGGGTAGTTCGCCATTGTAGTGGAGGAGAGGGGGAGGTTCCAGGTGTGAGATTGCAGTGGCGACGATGGCGAGGAAGAAACGGGGCTTTCCTGGAGAGCGGAGGGGTCAAGGAGTATTGTTCCTGAAGTTGTAACGACAAGCCCTCTTTCGGAGGAGATGATATGCTCAGGTTGTTTTTGTTTAATGCGATAAACCTGAGATTTTCTCAAACGGATATAACAATATTTCCTAATGTGTCCATATCCATAACAAAATTTGCACCGAACTTGGGATGGGCAATCTAGGCCTGAGTGTCCCATAGCAAGGCATTTGGAGCAGATAACGTGGGCCGAGCGATGTGAGAGAATTGGGCTGGGAGAACCCGTGGGCTGAATTTCCCCAGGGTTTGAGACTGGCTCCGGGCGGGAAGCTGGCGTCCGACCCGAGGAGATCGGATCACGTAGCGTGATACCCAGCGTTCTTGCCATGTAGGTTCTCCTCTGATGTGAAGCTAACGGCGATGAATTGGCTCCGGTGTGACGTGATCGCCGGCGAGATATCAAGGTCCAGTCTAATTCTTTCTCATGAAACCAATCCGACGATTCTTTGATCCAATTCGGACCCCCATACCCCCACAGAGAAAAATAGCATTTAAATTTCGGGCATTCGAAGAATCTAAGTTTGTAGATCATGAAACCCACATCTTTGGAGTATATTTCAAACTTAAAAGTCCGATCACGAATCAAGCTGACATGAAAACCAAGTTTACTTCCACCAAGGCATGATTGAAGGGCAATGCAAACATTGACTAGATCGAGTCAAAAGATGGCTCGGCCAAATGAGACCACAAGAATAAATCCAGATCCAGGAGATGGGGATTGCACACGGGTGGAAAAGGAAGATCGAACCTGTAATTCAAAACCCATGCCATGAGAGAAATCCAGAGTATCACCAAGAGCACGAGGATCCATTGCATGGGGGATTTAGAAGGATTCACCATGGTTCGCCAGGGGGTGCACCAGAGAGAGGGTGGGTGGGGTGGTCGCCATAGTAGTTGCCTTCTCAACGACATTAGAGGTTGGATTAGACAGGGCTGTGAATATGAAAGATAGATTCCTACTTAAGTGATTTAGAACATTAACTTAGTTTTCTTTACTTCTAAACTCAGTTTAGATAAACCTGGCCTTTTGCAAATAAACTTAGAGCTTAAGATTCCTCCTAGAACTACCTTACTTGTCAGTGATAGTTTGTGAGTACTTAAAGAGTCCTCATGGCTTTTTCCCTGGCTATTCCCATGGCCAGACTATGAGGAGGGCTATCAGGATGATGGACAGCAGGATGTGTACGACAACTAGGATCATCTCCCATCGTCAGCATTGCATGTGACTCTGAAGATGGAGCCCCTACTACGTTTCTTTTCTGCTGCTTGATTTGTATTAAGACTGGATCATGATATCCTTTATTTGTAAGACCTTATTATGGTTTGTAATGGATGATGTACTATGATATCCAATCTATTATGTCTCACAAAAATGGTAATCCTGGGATTGCAAGGTATGGCATAACAGGCATTTGGGATTAAAAATCCGGGTGTTGACATATACGTTGGCATGAAGTGAAACAAAAGTGATGAGGTTTTACGAGATTATAGGAGCCATTCACTCTGATACTGTGTGCAAACTAAGGCTGCTTCTTGCATAATAACAGCAAACAGTTTGAGCTGCGGGTTAAGAGGGATCAAATCGACAGTACATAATGGTCAAATAGTATGACGTGTGTATACATGTAGTATAGGATAGTACGACAATAGCACGATGGAAATACTATAGTTCGTAAATCGAAGAATGAGAGAGATATTATATAACCACATCTCATGTGGACAGGTACAACAGAGAATGTAAACAAATATGTTAAGTGACTAATAATTGACAAAGAAATAGTATAGTACATAAAAACAGTTCAGTGCGTGGAGTTTAAGCGTAACCATACCGGGTTAATTTAGTACTCCCTTCCGTTTCAAAATATAAGATGTTTTAGCTTTGTGAAAATAGTGCATCTAGACCTATTTTAGTGTGTAGGTTCATCTAGGTTTGGAGTGAACCTACACACTAAAATGAGTCTGGATACACTTCTTTCACAAAACTAAAGCATCTTATATTTTGAAATAGAGGGAGTACATAACAGGTGTATATCAAGTAAAGAACCTGTTAGTTAGGAAATTTAGCACGAATACAGTACATTGCCAACAAACAAATCACGATGGCTAAAGTGTAGCGGGGATGTTCCAGCCGGTGACGTATTCCTGGAGGAAAGAGAGGGAGGGAGGGGTTGGGTTTAGGTACTTCTAGCACAATACTGGGAAAATTAAGAGTGAAGCCCCCCACCTACCAAATTTAATAGGGGTCGAATGGGAATTTCAAAGTATCTGAAATTTTGGGGCACGAACTATGTCCGGATGCGCGGGATCATTTTCAAAAGGTGTTCAAAATTTTCATGATGGAAAGTCTTAGCTAGAAGTCGAACCACTCGTCAAAACTCCCTGTGGTTTCTGATATATTAAGTAACCACTCGATGGGTACCTTCAAAAGATTTTTTCATAAAACTTTCAAAGCAACCTACAATTTATTACTTGTAGTTCAAGTTTGACCTAATTTCTTTAAATTCAAGAGCAATCTATCGCACTTAGTTGTAGCTCAAGTTTGACCTAATTTCATTAAACTGCCAAGACGCAAAATCTTAGCAAGAAGATGAACCTGTCATCATAACTCTCTTTTGGTTTCTGATAGTATATTAATTGACCCCCCCCCCCCACGCGCCCCCTCCGATGGGTACCTCTAAGAGCTTTTCCATAAAACTTTCAAAGCAACCTACACAGTTTACTTGTAGTAGTTCAAATTTTACCTATTATATTTTTTTCTCTTTGCCTATTATAGTTTTATATAGTGATGATATGCCATATGTCTATTATCTGAGTCTCACGTGCAGGACACGTGCAATTTACTAGTACTTGTAGTTTCAAATTTGACCTAATTTCGATAAATCGACATAAAGTCATTCTAATGGGCAGAATTAGCTGGGAAGTTTGAAAACTCATAAAACATGGGAATCATTGGTACAACATGTTGGTCCAATATATATGTATGTAAACTTGGCTTGTGGCATTCAGATCCAATATTCTTCAGACTTTTCTTTAGGAAAAAGAACAACCTCGCTCGTATTCTTCACTAGAAAAATGTAGAATTGAATGTTCTTTCTTGATAGTTGGAAACTCACAGCGACGACACTGTTTACGACAAGAAGATGCACCGATGATCTACCTATGAAAAGACATTTAATTCAAGAGCAATCTATGGCGTTTACTTGTAGCTAGCTCAAGTTTGACCTAATTTTGTTAAATTACCAATATGCAAAGTCTTAGCAAGAAGTTGAACCTATCGTTGAAACTCTCGCTGGTTTCTGGTATATTAATTTTGAACCCTCGATGGGTATGTCCAAAAGCTTTTTCATAAATCTATCAAAGCAAAACCTACAATTTACTTGTAGTTTCAAATTTGACCTAATTCCGAGATATCGACATAAAGTTATTCAAATGTGCGCGGTTAGCTATAGGAAGCTTCAAAACCCATAAAACATGGGAATCGCAAGTACAACATGTTGTCGATCCACTATATATATATATCTATCAACTTGGCTTGTGGCATCCACATCCAATATTCTTTGGACTTTTCTTTACGGAAAAGAACAACTAACCTCGTTCGTCTTCACTCAGAAAATGTAGAATTCAATGTTCTTTCCTAGTAGTTGGATAGTCACACCCACGACACTGCTTACTACTAGAAAATGCACCCATCTACCTCTGGAATGACATTGAATTCAAGAGCTCTCTATCGCGCTTACTTGTAGCTCAAGTTTGACCTAATTAATTTCGTTAAATTGTCAAGATTCAAAGCAGGAAGTTGAACCTATCGTCAAAACTCTTGTTGTTTTCATATATATTAACTGTGACCCCTCGATGGGTACCTCCAAATTAAAAGATTTTTGGTAAAAGTTATAGAGCATAACCTACAATTTACTTGTAGTTTCAAATTTGACCTAATTTCAATAAATCGACTTAAAGTCATTAAAATGGGCAGAGTTCGCTAGGAAGTTTGAAAGCTCATAAAACATGGGAATCGCAAGTACAACATGTTGTCGATCGACTATATATGTCTGTCAACTTGGCTTGTGGCATCCACATCCAATATTCTTTGGACTTCTCTTTACGGAAAATAACAACCAGTAGCCTCGCTCGTCCTCACTCGGAAAATGTAGAATTGAATGTTCTTTCCTGATAGTTGAAAACTCACACTGATGGCATTGTTTACTACAACAAGGTGCATCGATCTACCTCTAAAAATACATTTAATTCAAGAGCAATTTATCGTGCTTACTTGTAGCTCAAGTTTGATCTAATTTCGTTAAATTGTCAAGATGCAAAATCTTAGCAAGAAGTTGAACATATCGTCAAAACTCTCGGTGTTTTATGATATATTAATTGTGACCCCTCGATGGGTACCTACAAACGGTTTTTCGTAAAACTTTCAAAGCAACCTACAATTTACTTGTAGTTTCAAATTTGACCTAATTTCGATAAATCGACATGAAGTCATCTGGTCAAAAGGGCAGAATTAGCTAGGAAGCTTGAAAACTCATAAATAAAACATGGGAATCGTTGGTAAAACATGTTGGTCCACTATATATGTCGGTAAACTTGACTTCTGGCATTAAGATCCAATATTATTCTTCAGACATTTCTTTACGGAAAAGAACAACCTCGCTCGTCATCACTCGAAAAATTGAGAATAATTGAATCTTCTTTCTTGATATAGTTTGAAAATCACACTGTACCGATGATACTGTTTACTACAAGAAAATGCACCCATCTACCTCTCTGAAAAGTCATATATTTAAACAGCAATCTATCGCGCTTACTTGTAGATCAAGTTTGACCCAATTTCGTTAAATAGTGTCATGCGATGAAAAATCTTAGCAAGAAGTCAAACCTGTTGTCAAAACTCTCGGTTGTTTCTCATATATTGATTGTGACACCCCTCCCGATTGGTACGGTACCTCCAAAAGCTTTTTCATAAAAATTTCAGAGCCTCCTACAATTTAGTTATAGTTCAAGTTTGACCTAAGTTCGATAAGTCGACATGTAGTCATTCAAGTGGGCGGAGTTAATTAGCTAGGGAGTTTGAAAACTCAAAAAGCATATGGGAATCGTAAGTAAAACACGTTGGTCCACTTAATATGTCTAGAAGCTTGGTTTATGGCATTGAGCTCCATATTCTGCTTCGAGCTTTGTTTACGGAAAAGAACCATCTCGTCATCACTCGGAAAACTGAGAATTTTATTTCCTGATAGTTGGAAACTCACACTGAAGACATTGTTTACTACAAGAAGATGCACCCATCTACCTCCGAAAATACACTTAATTCAAGAGAAATCTATCGTGCTTACTTGTAGCTCAAGTTTGACCTAATTTCGTTAATCGACAAGAAGTCACTAAAGTGTGCGAAGTTAGCTAGGAAGCTTGAAAAATCCTAGTACTAAAAACTTGGGTATTATGTATAAGAAATTGTGGTCCAGTTTGTTTGATAATTGGGGCGGTTGCATTTTCTTTTAACCATGGTAGGTTGATACGTTGCTAACGTATCCATAATTTTTGATGTTCCATGTTTGCTTTTTATCTACTTTCTTATGTTTTGTTCCAACTTTGGAGTACTTTCTATACACTTTCTTGGACTAACCTATTAACAAGAGCCACAGTGCCAGCTGCCTATTTTCTACAGTTTTTGGTTCTAGGAAAGTCAGAAAATGAATATTCTCGGAATTGGACGGGACAAAAGCCAAAGTCAGTTTTTCACTGAGGAACACAAGGAGCCAGAATACGAGACGGAGAGGGGCCAGGGGGGCACCACACCACCTGGCCGCGCGGCCCATCCTGGGCCATGACAGGGGGTGGTCTGGCCATGCGGCCCAGCCTGGCCCACGCCAGGGGGTGCTCTGGCCGCCTCCGGCACCACCTCGGCCTTCCCTTTTGCCTATAAGATGCCTCCGATATAGAAACCCTAAGTACCCGATCAAAATTCTACGAAAGAGTCTATAGCCGCCATCATCTCCATCCCTAGATCGGGAGGGATCTAAAAGCTCTTCCCGGCACCCTGCCGGAGGGGAGAATTCACCCTGGAGGCCTTCTTCATCATCATGCAAGCCTCAGGTGTGATGCGTGAGTAGTTCATCCTTGGACTACAGGTCCATGTAGTAGCTATATGGCTGGTTCTCCTCCTTTGTGCTATCATGTTTAGATCTTGTGAGCTCCGTTCATGATCAAGATCATCTATTTGTAATTCCTACATTTGTGTTTGCGGGGATCCGATGGATATTGAGAATTTATTTCAGATTGATTATTGATTCTATCATGTCTTTGTTATTTGTGATCTTGCATGCTTTCCGTTGTTAGTAGCTATCTTGGCCAAGTAGATGCTAGCAACTCCAAGAGTTAGTATTTATGCTCGATAGTGGGTTCATGCCTCTAGCAATCTGGGGAAGTGACAGAAATCTCTAAGGTACTAGATGTGCTGTTTCTACTAGGGAGAAAACAACAATCCTTTGTTCATAGAACAATCATATTGTTTACTTTGCACGCAATGTGTAATGCAATTATCTGTTGCTTGCAACTTAATACTGGAGGGGGTTTAGATAATAACCTGAACGTGGATTATTAGTCATAGATGCAGTTGGATTATGTTCTATGTATAATGTTGTAATGCCCAGTCAAGTCTCAAAGGAGTCAAGATGAGTAGTATATGCATGATTGCTTTCTCGATGTTTGTCAATTGTGTTAGGTTCGCAGCATAGAAAACAAAAAAATTCCTGCGATGAGAACTATACGCCAAGATCTATCTACTAGATACAGAGCAACGAGTGGATATACATCCATAGAGAACTTACCCTCGAAGACAACAAAGCTTTGTTAACGAGATAGAACTCGTGGATGATGTAGTCGTACACTTGCCGATCTCAAGATCATGATGAAGTCCAGCAGGTCCGGCTCCAGCACGTCCATCAGATCTAGCTCCAGCAAGTCCATCACCACCAAGTCCAGCACCACAAAGCAGCAGTGCATCCGTGATTGCACACACGTCCGGTACCCCGACAACCTCCGTCCCTCGCTCCAGTAAAGAAGCGGAAGCAGCAACTCCTTTCCAGATAAAGCCACCGGGAACATGTATCTCGCTAATCCGAGACCATGGGGAATAATACTAGAGGGGGAGAGAGATCCTTCATGAGGAGGTGTGTGGAAGAAGGAGTGAGAGGGGGGGCTTTTATAGGAGGAGGGGAGGGTGTCCCTTCACCTCCCCCATTCATGTGGTGGTAACCCCCTCCACATTAAAATGCCCCTTCACATTCTCTTTTAAAGTCTCCACTTTAAATGCATTAAATTTCTCCAAATTTAATGCTCTCTCATTTAATAAAACTCTGTTATTAATTTTATTCAGAATTTTGTTAATTACTTTAATTAACAAACATTAACATAAAACCCCCTGCAACATTTCAATATTACATGCAGAACCAATTTCAGCAATTTCACCCTAAACAGTTTTAGTGTCTATTGAAATAATTCCAGCGCTTTCTTAAATCTTTATCTAAAACATATTTGCTCCAAATGGTGTCGGTATCCCTTAAGTGTGTCACCCTGCGGTTCGCGAATAATGTAGACATGATCGAGATCCCTCTCAGATCAATAATCAGAAGCGGGACCTTGAGATCCATACTAACTCCTACACATTCAACGATGACTTCTGTGATCGTGAGAACCTTTAACGCTAGTAACTAAATCCCTTTGTCTCAAGATATATTACATGTCCGAGATTCGATCATCGGTATCTCCATACCTAGTTTGATCTCGTTTCCGACATGCACTCTTTTCTCGTTCCCGTGATATAACATTCTAGTGATCACATCACTTGCTTGCAAGCTATCTTAATGTGATATCACCGAGAGGGCCCAGAGTATATCTATCCGTCATCGGGATGGACAAATCCCACTCTTGATCCATGAGCCTCAACATAACACCTTCGTAGCTCTGAACCCACCTTTATAGTCACCCTGTTACGGTGTGACGTTTGATGTTGTAAAGATACTCTTCTGATGTTAGCAATTAACATGATATCATGGTCTAAGGACTAAGATTACTTCGTATGATGTTATACCAATATAAACATAATGACTTTGATCGTAATTCTATACTTCAGATGAATGTTCATCACATCATTCCACCAATGTCGTGACCTCGTTATTAACAACATCCAATGTACATGATCAGGAAACCTTGATCATCCTATTAATCAACAAGCTAGTTTATATGAGAGGCAGTACTAGGAACTTTTATTTTGTTTATTAAACACACATGTATTAACGTTTCCAATTAATACAATTATAGCATGCAAAATAAACATTTATCATAAACATGGAATAAGATAATAACCACTTTATTATTGCCTCTCAGGCATATTCCCTTCAGTCTCCCACTTGCACTTGAGTTAATAATCTAGTTTGTAAACTTGTATATACAACACCTAGGTGTTGAATATACATGTTTGCTAGTGGTTAACATAATCTACGGATCTGGTACTTTCAGGTCCGTGTGTATTTGCATGTCTTTGCGTCTCTACGCATCACTCATTCTGAAATGAGATGGCATTGTATAAATTTGGTCCTTTGGTGAGACCTTTAGTTCGTTCGGGTTAAAATATGTTGATATTATTGTCATACAATATATCTTCATAGTATTAGCCCACATTGAACCACACCTAGTTTGATAGCAAACTTCTTAACACAAATGCCCTCCTTTGCTGCTACTATAGCAGTCATATACTTAGCCTTCGTTGTAGTATCTGTCACAATGTTTCAACTTTGGAACTTATCCAAATCCATCATGGAACATCCTTTCCATTACATTGTGCCACCCATAGTCTAAATTGAGATAAATTTAATTTGTATCTTGTGACAAAACTAGTATCGATGTAACACTTTACAATGAACTACCTTTAACTATTTGTCACTTATACATGATATATTCTTAGTTCTTCCAAAGCTCATAAGAATATCTTTACTATTGTCCAATGATCATCTTATGAATCATTCTGGTATGTGCTCATAACATTTGGAGCATAGGACATTCTGGATATATATCATGGTATAATCGATCAAAATCTTCATGTGATTTTACTCACCAAGTGTTGAAACACTTGAATCTTGATACAATCCTTTCCATGCAGCAAGAACCTTTCTTGTTGTTTCCATATTGAACCCTCTCAATATCTCATATATGTACGTCTGGCATAACCATATTAGCGCCTCAATCTATCCATATAGACATTGATGCCAAATATTCCGGTTTTGCCCAAGTCTTTCATCGAAATCCTATTTTAATGAAATTCTTAACTTGTGTCAATAAAAGATACATCATTTCCAATCAACAATATGTACTCTGCATAATGTATTGGAAATTTGTCTCAGCGCTCCCACTTAATTTCTTTCAAATGCAAGCATCTTCATCATCTCCTATGAAATTAAACTCCTTTAACATTTTTCATCATGGTGAAGATTCCAACTCCTCTATGCTCACTTCAACTATTGAAGTTTGCATGCCCTTTTAGCATCCTTCAAATTAACAAAACCCTTCGGACTGTGTCATGCACACGTCCTAGGTAACCATTCTATTAGAAGAACCTTGTTTTGTTTATTCAACTACCATATACCAAATTATATGTAGTGGTTGCTACATTAATCCGTCAAGACTAAATATCGCTATGAAAGATCAAATCTTGTCATAGTCAACTCCTTGAACATTGCCGTAAACTTCTTTCCGACATGTCGACTATTTCATAGATGTTAAACATCCATGTCTATTTCTTTATAGATCCAAACACGACCGATAGGCTTCACGCCTTTCCGGAGGGTCTTCCAAGTTTAGAAACTTGATTTCTCGTGTATGGATACTATCACGGATTCTATGACTTCTAGTCATTTTATGGAGTCAGGGCCCATCATTGCTTCTTTGCATGTAGTCGGTTCATCATTGTCAATACAATAACGACTTGCTTATCAAATCACACTATTTGATTCTTACCGACCCACACGGTTCAATAAGAACTCTAATCTCCGAGATCACAACCTTTGTAATCACGGGAGCCATGAGCATTGTGGCCGCCACCGGGACACTTTCCGGTGTTGCGCTACTTAGCACATATATCTAAGGTTCAACAACCTTATTAAAGTTCTATTGTCCTCCCACTTAACTTTTCGCGAAAAATTCCTTCTCAAGAAACTTGATGTTCCAAGCGACAAACTCTTTTGTCCTCGGTGTTATGGAGGAATTCCCAACAAATTCTTTGGGATAACCTACAAAGACGGGCTTATCCGACTTTGGTTGTAAACATTTTACTTATGCATAGCATACCAAAATTTAAGAAAAGACAATTTGGGTTTTATCCCAAACCATAACTTATATGGTGTCATTTCAACGGATCACGATGGTGCTCTTTTTAGTGTAAAAGCGGTAGTCTCTAAAGCTTCAATCCTCAAAACATAATGGCAGTTTAATAAATGACACCTTTGATCTTACCATGTCAAACATGGTTTGATTTCATATCTTGAATATGCCATACTCCTATGGTTTATCGAGAAACACAAATCATGGAACAATTCCTCAAATCTTAAGTGTTTTGCTAAACATGTAACTCAGATATCTTCCTTTATGATCAAATCATAAACTCTTTTATTTTCTTGTTACAATGATTTTTCACTTCATCTTGAAAGACTATGAACAATTTTCAAATGTTTCATACTTCTTCCTTATTAAGTAAATATATAGATATATTCACTCAAATTTCTGGAGAAAGCATATGAAGCAAAAAGATCCATCGCATATGGCTACATCTAATGGACTATATACATCAATATGTATAATATCCGATAAGTTAGTCACCCGTTCCTCTTTGGCCTATGGACGGAGTCTCAATTATCTCAAGGAAAGTCTCACAAGCGTCAGTTGATCAAAATCAAAGACTCCAAAAATCCATCAACATGGAGTTTCTTCATGTTTTCTTTCCAATATAATTTAAACAGAGATGTCACTTCATAAGTGATCTTTCAATCATTTGTCTTGCGACATTTTAGCAATAGTGTTTATGGATGTGATTTGTCCAACTAGACTTGTAAAAGTTCATTCATCCTTTATGGAATACGGTAATTATTTGAACAACCATTGTTCTCGTAATACCGAAACAAAATAACAATTATTAAAACAAATCTTGAAGGCTAGGTTTGACGACAACGAAAAAACACAATAACACTTTATTTGTTTTTGATGAACATCATCACTTATTCTTTTCCCAGTTACTTAGGCTGTTGCAGTTCATGAATTGTGTTGTTCTGTATGACACTTCACACCAACCAATTCGGTATCCAATACCGATATCCAATACCTCAGTACCACATTGTTTAACAAGCAAGGAATACAGCCATAACATGTATATCTTCTATATACCTAAGTTGGACATCTCCAACCTTTTATTTTTTTCCAAATATTTTATAGATTCTCTTTCAGCAATTCCTTTTCTTTTAAAAGAATATATCAACAACAATAGTGGTGTCATTCACATGACACATGGTACAAAGATTGTATATAGTCAAATACTAATACCTTTGGAGTTGCACTTTCAAGTGGATCACCATCATCAAATGTTTGGCATTCTTTCAAAAATCCATTCTTTAGTATTCTTTTAGTGTAGTAAACATTTTACTTACATCTTCTATTCATCCTTATCATGAAAACTTTCATGATCAAGCTACTATAGCTTATAAGGAAGAATGACGAGTATAATTTTAGTTCCCAAAACATTTTGGGAGATTCGGATGCCTAGCATCTCCATCCTTCACAAATTCTCATACAATATGAGAACATGTATTTTGCTAAATTATACTTTATCATAATGCAACCAAAAACATTGTTCAGATATCACAATATCTTCCACACATGATGGTTTCTGAAACAATTTTTCAGCTCCTAGATAATCTTGATATTAAAACAACTTTTGAATATCAATAATCATGGAGGCAAACATGATACTTTAGATACTAACATTGGAATTCTTACTCTTGATTTAATACTACTTATTAAACTTCATGGAGTAAATAGAGTTTGCTGAAAGTTTGCAACAGGACTTTTAAACTTTAAATTGACATTCAAAACAATACGATACCAGTTCATAAAGTAAATATCCAGAATTCTATAGTTCTATTATCTCAATTAAAACTAAGCATAAGGTAGTGAACAAATGCCAATGACTACAACAAATTATGCAAATTCACTTCGAGTTAGTTTATGACAAATTGAGTTTGAATAATCTAAATTAGAAATGAACTCCCACTCAAAAACGACATCCCTCATGCCTTTTTTGTGATTACATGAACCAAATCCACTACACCAAGTCCGATCATCACGTGAGTCGATGTAACTTCAAAGGAGAGCATCAATATGGGAATCATATCAACTATATGACTCATGCTTAACCTTTCGGTCCGTGTTTTGAGGCCATGTCTGTACATGCTAGGCTTGCCAAGTAAGAACCTTAGTATTCACGAGTGTAAAAATGTCCTACACCCGTTATATGAAAGCGTAGAGTCGAGTACACCCGATCATCATGTGATGTCTCGAAACACGATCCATAGAACGGTGCATACTTAAGGAAGAACACATTTTATCTTGATATTTAAATGAGGGATCATCTTATAATGCTACTAAAACGCCAAACAAGCAATATATGCATTTGATCCATGAGTAAAGTGGGATGATATGGTCCATGCATTTGATCACCATCATATGCATCGTGGTATGATCTCTATCATTCCTTTGTGTGTAAGACCAAGGTTTATCGAACTTACACGTTGAGTGTGTTGTAAGAGTATCTATCATACATCTACTTACAACAATACCATATCAAGACACTAGCCCAGCAACGATCTATACTAGACGCCTCTAATTTATCAATTGCAAGTTTTACGTGGCTTAGGGCTTTCGGAGATAGAACCGGTCTTACCTACGAACATGAACCACAACGAGGATAACCAAGTTATTAGCAACTTGTTGTAAATCAGATATTGACTATAGTAGGAGAGACAGACACCCGCCAGCCACTTATGCAAAACAAGTTGCATGTCAGTCATGGAACCGGTCTCATGTACGATGACATGTAAGGTTGGTCCGGGCCGCTTCATCCCACTATGCCACCAATATCCAAAATACATAGAAGATGCAATAACATGATCATCATCGCCCACATATAAACATATGTTTACTACCCGTGCAAAGCACCTACGCATAGATCAGGCTCTGATACCACTGTTGGGATCGCAGCATAGAAAACAAAAAAAATCCTGCGATGAGAACTATACGCCAAGATCTATCTACTAGATACAGAGCAACGGGTGGATATACATCCATAGAGAACTTACCCTCGAAGACAACAAAGCTTTGTTAATGAGATGGAACTCGTGGATGATGTAGTCGTACACTTGACGATCTCAAGATCGTGATGAAGTCCAGTAGGTCTAGCTCCAGCACGTCTATCAGATCCAGCTCCAGCAAGTCCATCACCACCAAGTCTAGCACCACAAAGCAGCGGTGCATCCGTGATCACACACACGTCCAATACCCCGACAACCTCCGTCCCTCGCTCCAGCAAAGCAGCGGAAGCAACAACTCCTTTCTAGATAAAGCCACCGAGAACATGTATCTCGCTAATTCGAGACCATGGGGAATAATACTAGAGGGGGAGAGATATCCTTCATGAGGAGGTGTGTGGAAGAAGGAGTGAGAGGGGGGCCTATTATAGGAGGAGGGAGGGTGTCCCGTCACCTCCCCCATTCATGTGGTGGTAACCCCCTCCATATTAAAATGCCCCTTCACATTCTCTTTTAAAGTCTCCACTTTAAATGCATTAAATTTCTCCAAATTTAATGCTCTCTCATTTAATAAAACTCTTTTATTAATTTTATTCAGAATTTTGTTAATTACTTTAATTAACAAACATTAACATAAAAACCCCTGCAACATTTCAATATTACATGCAGAACCAATTTCAGCAATTTCACCCGAACCCGTTTCATTGTCTATTGAAATAATTCCAGCGCTTTCTTAAATCTTTATCTAAAACATATTTGCTCCAAATGGTGTCGGTATCCCTTAAGTGTGTCACCCTACGGTTCACGAATAATGCAGACATGATCGAGACCCCTCTCAGATCAATAATCAGAAGCGGGACCTGGAGATCCATACTGACTCCTACACATTCAACGATGACTTCTGTGATCGTGAGAACCTTTAACGCTAGTAACTAAATACCTTTCTCTCAAGATATATTACATGTTCGAGATTCGATCATCGGTATCTCCATACCTAGTTTGATCTCGTTGCCGACATGCACTCTTTTCTCGTTCCCGTGATATAACATTCTAGTGATCACATCATTTGCTTGCAACCTATCTTAATGTGATATCACCGAGAGGTCCCAGAGTATATCTATCCGTCATCGGGATGGACAAATCCCACTCTTGATCCATGAGACTCAACATAACACCTTCGTAGCACTGAACCCACCTTTATAGTCACCCTGTTACGGTGTGACGTTTGATGTTATCAAGATACTCTTCCGGTGTTAGCAATTAACATGATCTCATGGTCTAAGGACTAAGATTACTTCGTATGATGTTATAGAAATATAAACATAATGACTTTGATCGTAATGTTATACTTCGGATGAATGTTCATCACATCATTCCACCAATGTCGTGACCTCGTTATTAACAACATCCAATGTACATGATCAGGAAACCTTGATCATCCTATTAATCAACAAGCTAGTTTATATGAGAGGCAGTACTAGGAACTTTTATTTTGTTTATTAAACACACATGTATTAACGTTTCCAATTAATACAATTATAGCATGCAAAATAAACATTTATCATAAACATGGAATAAGATAATAACCACTTTATTATTGCCTCTCGGGCATATTCCCTTCAAATTGCCCCGCTGTAATTTGTTCACCCAACATGTCATCTATCTTAAGTAGAGCCACCACTAGTGAACTATGGACCCCAGTCCTTTCTTTTATCATCAATCTACAATCAACTGTTTACTGTTTTCTGTTTACTTTCTGCAAACTACTACTTTCTTCCACACAATATGTTTAATCCTTTGTTTTCAGCAAAACCGGTGAGATTGACAACCTCACTGTAAGTTGGGGACAGAGTTCTGTGGTTGTGTTATGTAGGTCTCCACGTTGCTGCTGACGCTGGTAGTGCGCCCTGCCAAAGTCCAGCTAGCAATGCCTTTGGGGTGTTTCCTTGCTCCTACTGGTTCGATTAAACCTTGGTTTCATAATTGATGCAAAACTTGCTGCTGTGCTCATCATACCTTCCTCTTGGGGTTCCCCAACGAGCTCGATATATTTTGGGCCATCAAGCTATTTTTCTGGCGCCGTTGCCGGGGAGTCAAGGACATCTTCACAAGGGGAGTCCCTCATAACCAATCTCTTTACTTTGTTATTTTTGTTTTGCTTAGTTTACTTTTGCTTTGTTTGCTTGTTTCTTTATCAAAAACACAAAAAAAATTAGTTTTACTAGTTTGCTTTCTTTATTAAAAACACAAAAAAAATGACTACTCTGGAAAATACTAAGTTGTGTGACTTCACTAGCACCAACAACAATGATTTCATGAGCACACCTATTGCTCCACCTGTTCCCGAAGCTACTTCCTTTGAAATAAAACCTGCTTTACTCAATCTTGTTATGAGAGAACAATTTTCTGGTATTGTTAATGAAGATGTTGTTGCTCATCTAAATAACTTTGTTGAACTTTGTGAGATGCAAAAGCATAGGGATATAGATGGAGATATCATTAAGCTTAAATTGTTTTCTTTCTCTTTTAGAGGAAAAGCTAAAGAATGGTTGAATTCCTTAACTAGGAATAGTATTGATTCTTGGACTAAATGCAAAGATGCTTTCATTGGAAAATACTATCCTCCTGCTAATATTATATCTATGATAAGTGAAATAATGAAACAATCTGATAATGGACATGTTTCTCAAGCTTGGGAAAGAATGAAATCTTTTGTAAAGAATTGTCCCACTCATGGACTGACTGCTTGGATGATTATCCAAACCTTTTATGCAGGATTGAACTATTCTTCAAGAAATCTATTGGATTCTGCTACTGGAGGTACCTTTATGACCATTATTTTGGGTGCTGCAACAAAGCTTCTGGATAATATGATGGTTAACTATTCTGAATGGCATACTAAAAGAGCTCCACAAGGTAAGAAGGTAAATTTTGTTGAGGAAACCTCCTCCTTGAGTGATAAAATTGATGGTATTATGTCTATGCTTGTTAATGGGAAAGCTCATATTGATCCAAATCATGTTCCCTTAGCCTCTTTGTTTTCTCAAGAAGAGCAAGTTGATGTGAACTTTATAAGAAATAATAATTTTGGCAACAATGCTTATGGTAATAACAATTATAGGCCTTACCCTCCTAATAATACTTATGGTTATAATGGCAAACCCGGAATACCTAGTGAAGGAAGAATTTTAGAAGTTGAAAGAGCCACTAAAAACTTCATGCAAATGCAATATGAACAAAATAAATTATTTACTAAAACTATGGAGGAACAATCTACCCTTTTGAAGAATATTAGTCATCAACTTGAGAGTTTGAATAGGGAAATTCCTAGTTTGCAATTGCAACTTTCTAATGCTGAAAGAAATATATCATCTTTGTCTGAAGCACAATCCTCTTTGATTAATAAAATGGCTGCTAAACCTGAAACAATTGATAATCCCTTTGCTGCTACTAATGCCATACAAGTTAGAATTGATGAAAATGTTAGACTATTAGCTGAATTGCATGCTAAGTGGGAAAAATAAGATGAAATTGCTAGAAACATTAGTGTTTATACTATCACTACCACTAGTGTTGAGGCTAGTAATAGTTCTACTACTTAGATGATAATTATGATTTTGATCTTGATGGTTGCAACATCTCTGAAGTTATTAAGTTCCTACAAAAGCTTGCTAAAAGCCCTAATGCTAGTGCTATGAATATGGCCTTTACAAAACACATTACTGATGCTCTCATAAAAATTAAATAAGAAAAGATGAAACATAAAGCCTCTATTCCTATAAAACAAGAAGATGGTTGGGAACCCATCATTAATATGAAAGTGAATGATTTTGATTTCAAGGCTTTATGTGATCTTGATAGTAGTGTTTCTATTATGCCTAGAAGGATTTATGATCTGCTTGATTTGCCACCATTGGAAGATTTTTATTTGAATGTCCCACTTGATGATAATGCTAAAAATAAACTCATGGGGAGTATTAATGATGTTATTATTATGGTTAACAATGCCTATGTCCCTGTTGATTTCTATGTTTTGGATGTTGAATGCAATGCTTCTTGTCCTATTACTTTGGGAAGACCTTTTCTTAGAACTGTTGGTGCCATTATTGATATGAAAGAAGGCACCATCAAATATCAACTCCCACTCAAGAAAGGTGTAGAACACTTCCCTAAGAAGAGAGAGAAGATTTCTTTTGCCTCTCCTATGAAAAGAAAATTTGTTTTAATGCTTCTTCATTTCAGAAAACTTGATCCTTTTTCTTGCTTCTTATGCCTAACTTAAAGGCGTTATGAAAAGAAAAATTTTGTGCTTTGGCCCCACGTTGTTATCTAACTTTTTTTAGTTCAACACTTTTCGATTTGAGCAACAGAAGGTCTTCGAAAAAATTCCTCTTTACATGCTGGTCTGTTTTGACAGATTTCTGCCATTATTTGCATTTGCTTCTTGTTGGTTACTTTTTAGTTCTTTTGGGGAATTGAGATTTTTGAGCGAAGTGCTACAGTAGCTTGTGTTTTAATGGAATTTTTATTGATATTGGAACTGAACCTAAAGACTTATTATCTTGAGTGCACTAATGTTGCAAATAAAGATTGTGTGATGTTTTGTATGAAGGAAAAATTTTAGGTGTATGGAAGGAATGATGTAATGAGATGAAGAATGGACTAAAGCTCAAGCTTGGAGATGCCAACCCGTGTCACCCCAAGAAATATTCAAGAGGTACAAGCGTCAAAGCTTGGAAATGCCCAAGGCATCCCCTTCTTCATCAATAAAATTCCTAGGTTTCTTCCAAACACTTTATTTTTATTGTTTCATGCACAGTTGTGTTGTTCTTGGAGCGTCTTCTTTTTCGTTTTCGTTTTGGTTTTTGTTTGCTTGGTTTTCTTAGTTTTCTTAATAAATTGGTTGGACCCCTTCTTTTATACATTGGTTTTCAAATAGATTGGTTTGGATTGGAAAAGAGTAGGAAAAATTCATGCTTAAGTGGTAAAGAGAGCTTGTTTTTGACTGTGGCCAATGCTTTGTCATGCCATGCTTGATATTGTTTTGTCTTTATGCTTAGTATTATTTGCTGTAGCATAACTTGTTATAAACAATTGAGATTGCCTAATGTGCCTTGGAAGAATCATGCGTTGTTTTAGCATATTAAAGCATAGTATTGTGGTATTCTACTTTGATGCTTTATTCGGGTTGACTTGGCGCATGCTCACACCATGTTATGACTATCCCAAGTCACCATAGCCTTTATGATCCTTTAGTTTTCAACTTGTAATATCACTTTATGATTTTATTAATGATGTTTTGTCGCTCTGCATGATTATGGCCATTATTGATCTCTTAGTTGGTCGCTCCCAGTTTTTTGCTAGCCTCCATAACCAAGTATGAGTTCCACTCATGCATCCATTTCCTAAAACCAAGTTATTCCAAAGAGTCCACAATACCTAGCTATTATCATATGCTATTCCAAGTATATTCATGTTTTTATCTACCTTCCGAATTAAACTTGTTATGAGAAAATTAGTGATTAAAGCTCTCACAAACTTGATGGCACACTTTACTTTTCTTGCCCTTAATAAACTTGAACCATTGTGTCGTTTATGGTGTATATGCTTGCACTTATATGTTGGGGATTAGCATAACCATGCTGTCATGGGGAACGCTTTCAACCTTGCACTTGTACTTTGTACCTAGTTGATATCATGCTCTTTTGTCTATGGATGTTGTCGGTGTGAAATGAAAGGGGAGCTTGTAAGTCTATGGAGTTATGTATGTGTGTTAGAGAAATGGCTGGGCCGCTAGTCTAATCCATGTCGACATGGTGGAAACCTGTAGCATAACCACAATGAACTATCTATGAAGCATTCTTCTTATAAAAAAAGAGTCAGATATTGAGAAAAAGAAAAAAAAAGAGATGAGAAAACAGGAAAGAGAGAAAAAAGCACCATTTCCCATGGTAAATAAGAAGATTGCTGAGATGCTCGTTGTCTGCTTGCCTTGTCATTTTGATATGGGGATTCTTCCGTATCATCGGGCAAGGGATACCCCGTTGGCGGTTCTCTATGATACAGATGTACTTACTATGACAGGAACTTACCGGTAACTAAACTTGAGTAGCATGAGGAGTGGCCCTCGTATTCAAGGGACATGAGATTTCCAACTTATACTTTGTCAAGCATATACCCCATAGTTTGTTCACTTTAACCTTAATCACTTCAAGATGCTTATGATAGGGGCAATGAGAGCTGAAAGCTAATAAGTACCATAATTTTTGGAAGCTCTTTATGAAACTCGAATCCCTACTTCCTTCTATGAAGGCCTTTCTTTTACTTTTATGTTGAGTCTCCACCTTCTATCTTTATGCACCTACTTTGAGAGCATAGTGTCCATTCCTAGTTCTATGTGTATTGTCCCAAGACTTGTTGATTGATGCATAGCTTTGATATTGCTTGTTTTAAACTATTTGTATCTAGTCACTCTTATGAACTTTGAAGGTGTCCTATGCATTTATGTTTTCTACTCTATGAGGGACAAGCTGAATGCTACTATGCTATGATTTCTTTATGAAACAAACAAACGTCTTGCAAATCATTATTATTCATGAATCTTTTTTTGTGCCTTTTCATGTTGCAACATAGTTGCTATGTCTTATTGTTAGAACTTTGTCTTTCATGTTATGATTGAAGTACTATGATCCCAGCTATCAATGTTTTACAAATACTTTGATCAAGTTTATGATGGTGCATGTCACCTCAAAAATTATTCTTTCTTTTTATCACTTACCTACAAGAGGACGAGCAGGAGTTAAGCCTGGGGATGTTGATACGTTGCTAATGTATCCATAATTTTTGATGTTCCATGCTTGGTTTTTATCTACTTTCTTATGTTTTGTTCCAACTTTGGAGTACTTTCTATACACTTTCTTGGACTAACCTATTAACAAGAGCCATAGTGCCAGCTGCCTGTTTTCTGCTGTTTTGGTTCTAGGAAAGTCAGAAAATGAATATTCTCGGAATTGGACGGGACAAAAGCCAAAGTCAGTTTTTCACCGAGGGACACAAGAAGCCAGAATACGAGACGGAGAGGGGCCAGGGGGTCACCACACCACCTGGCCGCGCGGCCCAGCCTGGCTCGCGCCAGGGGGTGGTCTGGCCGCCTCCGGCACCCCCTCGGCCTCTCCTTTCACCTATAAGATGCCTCTGATACAGAAACCCTAAGTACCCGATCAAAATTCCACGAAAGAGTCTGTAGCCGCCATCATCTCCATCCCTAGATCAGGAGGGATCTGAAGCTCTTTCCAGCACCTTGCCAGAGGGGAGAATTCACCCTGGAGGCCTTCTTCATCATCATGCAAGCCTCCGGTGTGATGCGTGAGTAGTTCATCCTTCGACTACGGGTCCATGTAGTAGCTAGATGGTTGGTTCTCCTCCTTTGTGCTATCGTGCTTAGATCTTGTGAGCTCCGTTCATGATCAAGATCATCTATTTGTAATTCCTACATGTTGTGTTTGCGGGGATCCGATGGATAATGAAATGCTATTTCATTTTGATTATTGATTCTATCATGTCTTTGTTATTTGTGATCTTGCATGCTTTCCGTTGTTAGTAGCTATCTTGGCCAAGTAGATGCTGGCAACTCCAAGAGTTAGTATTTATGCTCGATAGTGGGTCCATGCCTCTAGTAATCTGGGGATGTGACATAAATCTCTAAGGTACTAGATATGCTGTTGCTACTAGGGAGAAAACAACAGTCCTTTGTTCATAGAACAATCGTATTGTTTACTTTACACGCAATGCGTAATGCAATTATCTGTTACTTGCAACTTAATACTGGAGGGGGTTCGGATGATAACCTGAAGGTGGATTATTCGTCATAAATGCAGTTGGACTACGGTCTATGTATAATGTTGTAATGCCCAATCAAGTCGCAAAGGAGTCAAGATGAGTAGTATATGCATGATTTCTTTCTCGATGTTTGTCAATTGCCCCGCTGTAATTTGTTCACCCAACATGTCATCTATCTTAAGGAGAGCCACCACTAGTGAACTATGGACCCCGGTCCTTTCTTTTATCATCAATCTACAATCAACCGTTTACTGTTTACTTTCTGCAAACTACTACTTTCTTCCACACAGTACATTTAATCCTTTGTTTTCAGCAAAACCGGTGAGATTGACAACCTCACTGTAAGTTGGGGACAGAGTTCTGTGGTTGTGTTGTGCAGGTCTCCACGTTGCTGCTGATGCCGGTAGTGCGCCCTGCCAAAGTCCAGCTAGCAACACCTTTGGGGTGTTTCCTTGCTCCTACTGGTTCGATTAAATCTTGGTTTCATAACTGAGGGAAAACTTGTTGCTGTGCTTATCATACCTTCCTCTTGGGGTTCCCCAACGAGCTCGATATATTTTGGGCCATCATAGGTCTCGTAGGAGCGAGGTGCTTGAAAGTTAACACGGTCGGTGGAAGTAAAAGTTACATCAAGGACCTCATAAAAATGAAAATTGCACCCAAGTCCATGCATTTAGCACAAGGACCCTAAAATTGAGCAATGAAGTGTGTGTTTTGAGGTTTGTGCATACTAGCGTTCATCGTGCTAAAGACTATCAGTAGAATCTTTGTAGATGCTAAGAATGGAAAAGAAGATCCAACGGTTAGCATGTTTGGATTTGTCGGTCTTGATCCAACGGTCAATGTTCGAAGTTATCCATATACTATACAATGGTATGGTATGGTATTGTAAGAGATAAGACAAGATAAAGATAAGATAAGAAGTACTGCGAATGGCCGATATTTCGAGTAACCTTCCCTCCTGATGTTTGGGAAGCAAGTGAAAATTTTGAAAACCAGAAAAGTTTGATTTTTTTGCTGCCAAGGACCAAAGTGGTTTCCTTCCTATGTACTCCTCGTCCCTACTCCACACCAACGCGGCTGCCGAACACGCCAGAGACACAGAGCCGCCGTACCAAGGCACACGTGCGCAACACCACGTTGTGGAGGAGGGAGAGATCAGCCAGGCCGATGCGTGAGGGGAAAGGGTAGGAGAGAGGGAGGATGGATGGTGAGAGGCAGCAAAGGAGAGAGAAAACACAAAAAAAAATTTGCGTGCATAGGTCCTGAAATTTACTAGTACTAGCATAGTGTAGTACACTTTAAGGCCACCGGAGTACCTCGTGTCAGAAACCCATCATAACTTTGCTCTGACATGGAACCACCTTCAACTTCTCTTCATTGTTGCCCTCTTCCCCTGCCAACGTTTTATTCTCTCAACATGTACAGCGCGTGGACAGAGGTGACCATATGTCTAAGCAAAGATATTTACCACTCCAGCATTGTGTAAAAAAGCACACCTTAATATGGCCTACTACCCGTTCAAAAAATGGCCTACTATGTGGCATCCGCTAAGGTTCACCTTATACATAGTGCAAAAAATAAAGTTATCTTTAAGCCTAAGGTGCACCTCAAGCTTGTGGGTTCCCCATAGAAAATAGAAATATCATTTCCCCTCTCTCCCTATTTCATGTGATCGTTTTCAAAAGGTGTTCAAAATTTTCATGATGCAAAATCTTAGCTAGAAGTCGAACCACTCGTCAAAACTCTCTGTGGTTTCTAATATATTAATTAACCACTCGATGGGAATCTCGAAAAGCTTTTTTCGTAAAACTTTCAAAGAAACCTACAATTTATTACTTGTAGTTCAAGTTTGACCTAATTTCATTAAATTCAAGAGCAATCTATCGCACTTAGTTGTAGCTCAAGTTTGACCTAATTTCATTAAACTGTCAAGATGCAAAATCTTAGCAAGAAGATGAACCTGTCGTCAGAAATCTCTTTTGGTTTCTAATAGTATATTAATCCATAAAACTTTCAAAGCAACCTACACGGTTTACTTGTAGTAGTTCAAAGTTTACATATTTTATTGTTTCCGCTTTGCCTATTATAATTTTATATAGTGATGATATGCCAGATGTCTATTATTTGAGTCTCACGTGCAGGGCACATGCAATTTACTAGTACTTGTACTTTCAAATTTGACCTAATTTTGATAAATCGACATAAAGTCATTCTAATGGGCAGAGTTAGCTGGGAAGTTCGAAAACTCATAAAACATGGGAATCGTTGGTACAACATGTTGGTCCAATATATATGTATGTAAACTTGGCTTGTGGAATTCAGATCCAATATTCTTCGGACTTTTCTTTAGGAAAAAGAACAACCTCGCTCGTATTCTTCACTCAAAAAATGTAGAATTGAATGTTCTTTCTTGATAGTTGGAAACTCACACCGACGACACTGTTTACTATAAGAATATGCACCGATGATCTACCTATGAAAAGACATTTAATTAAAGAGCAATCTATGGTGTTTACTTGTAGCTAGCTCAAGTTTGACCTAATTTCGTTAAATTACCAATATGCAAAGTCTTAGCAAGACTTTGAACCTATCGTCAAAACTCTCGCTGGTTTCTGGTATATTAATTTTGAACCCTCGATGGGTACGTACAAAAGCTTTTTCGTAAATCTATCAAAGCAAAACCTACAATTTACTTGTAGTTTCAAACTTAACCTAATTCCGAGATATCGACGTAAAGTTATTCAAATGTGCGGGGTTAGCTATAGGAAGCTTCAAAACCCATAAAACATGGGAATCACAAGTATAACATGTTGTCGATCCACTATATATATATATGTCTGTCAACTTGGCTTGTGGTATCCACATCCAATATTCTTTGGACTTTTCTTTATGGAAAAGAACAACTAACCTCGTTCGTGTTCACTCGGAAAACGTAGAATTCAATGTTCTTTCCTGGTAGTTGGACACTCACACCCACGGCACTGCTTACTACTAGAAAATGCACACATCTACCTCTGAAATGACATTCAATTCAAGAGCTATCTATCGCGCTTACTTGTAGCTCAAGTTTAACCTAATTAATTTCGTTAAATTGTCAAGATGCATAATCTTAGCAGGAAGTTGAACCTATCGTCAAAACTCTTGTTGTTTTCAGATATACTGATTGTGACCCCTTGATGGGTACCTCCAAATTATAAGCTTTTTCGTAAAAGTTACAAAGAAAAACCTACAATTTACTTGTAGTTTCAAATTTGACCTAATTTCGATAAGTCGACTTAAAGTCATTAAAATGGGCAGAGTTATCTAGGAACTTTGAAAGCTCATAAAACATGGGAATTGCAAGTACAACATGTTGTCGATCGACTATATATGTCTGTCAACTTGGCTTGTGGAATCCACATCCAATATTCTTTGGACTTCTCTTTACAGAAAATAACAACTAGTATCCTCGCTCATCTTCACTCGGAAAATGTAGAATTGAATGTTCTCTCCTGATAGTTGGAAACTCACACTGACGGCATTGTTTACTATAACAAGGTGCATCGATCTACCTCTGAAAATACATTTAATTCAAGAGCAATCTATCGCGCTTACTTGTAGCTCAAGTTTGACCTAATTTCATTAAATTGTCAAGATGCAAAATCTTAGCAAGAAGTTGAAAATATAGTCAAAACTCTTGGTGTTTTATGATTTATTAATGGTGACCCCTTGATGGGTACCTCCAAAAGATTTTTCGTAAAACTTTCAAAGCAACCTACAATTTACTTGTAGTTTCAAATTTGACCTAATTTTGATAAATCGACATGAAGTCATTCGGTCAAATGGGAAGAGTTAGCTAGGAAGCTTGAAAACTCATAAATAAAACATGGGAATGGTTGGTACAACATGTTGGTACACTATATATGTCGGTAAACTTGACTTCTGGCATTAAGATCCAATATTATTCTTTGGACATTTCTTTACGGAAAAGAACAACCTCGCTCGTCATCACTCGAAAAATTGAGAATAATTGAATCTTCTTTCCTGATATAGTTCAAAAATCATACCAAACCGACGGCACTATTTACTACAAGAAAATGCACCCATCTACCTCTCTGAAAAGTCATATATTTCAACAGCAATCTAACGCGCTTACTTGTAGCTCATGTTTGACCCAATTTCATTAAATAGTGTCATGTGATGCAAAATCTTAGCAAGAAGTCAAACCTGTTGTCAAAAATCTCGGTTGTTTCTCATATATTGATTGTGACAACCCTCCCGATCGATACGGTACCTCCAAAAGCTTTTTCGTAAAACTTTCAGAGTAACCTACAATTTAGTTATAGTTCAAGTTTGACCTAATTTCGATAAATCGACATGTAGTCATTCAAGTGGACGGAGTTAATTAGCTAGGGAGTTTGAAAACTCAAAAAACATATGGGAATCGTAAGTAAAACACGTTGGTCCACTTAATATGTCTAGAAGCTTGGCTTATGGCATTGAGATCCATATTTTGCTTCGAACTTTCTTTATGGAAAAAAACCATCTCGTCATCACTCGGAAAACTGAGAATTTTATTTCCTGATAGTTGGAAACTCACACTGACGACATTGTTTACTACAAAAAGATGCACCCATCTACCTCCAAAAATACATTTTATTCAAGAGCAATCTATCATGCTTACTTGTAGCTCAAGTTTGACCTAATTTCGTTAATCGACAAGAAGTCATTGAAGTGTGCGAAGTTAGCTAGGAAGCTTGAAAAATCCAAGTACTAAAAACTCGGGTATTACGTATAAGAAATTGTGGTCCAGTTTGTTTGATAATTGGGGAGGTTGTATTTTCTTTTAACCGTGGTAGGTCTCGTAAGAGCAAGGTGCTTGAGAGTTAACACGGTCGGTGGAAGTACAACTTACATCAAGGACCTCATAAAAATGAAAATTGCACCCAAGTCCATGCATTTAGCATAAGGACCCTGAAACTGAGCAATGAAGTGTGTGTTTTGAGGTTTGCGCATACTAGCGTTCATCATGCTAAAGACTATCAGTAGAATCTTTGTAGATGCTAAGAGTGGAAAAGAAGATCCAACAGTTAGCAATGTTTGGATTTGTCGGTCTTGATCCAACGGTCAATGTTCAAAGTTATCCCTACACTATATAGTGGTATGGTATGGTATTGTAAGAGATAAGAAAAGATAAAGATAAGATAAGAAGTACTGCGAATGGCCGATCTATTGAGTAACCTTCCCTCCTGATGTTTGGGAAGCAAGTGAAAATTTCGAAAACCGGAAAAGTTTGAATTTTTTTGCCGCCAAGGACCAAAGTGGTTTCCTTTCTATGTACTCCTCGTCCCTACTCCACACCAATGCGGCTGCCGAACACGCCAGAGACACAGAGCCTCCATACCAAGGCACACGTGCGCAACACCATGCTATGGATGAGGGAGAGATCAGCCAGGACGGTGCGCGAGGGGAAAGGGTAGGAGAGAGGGAGGAGGGATGGTGAGAGGCAGCGAAGGAGCGAGAAAACACACAATTTGTTTTGCGTGCATAGGTCCTGAAATTTACTAGTACTAGCATAGTGTAGTACACTGTAAGGCCGCTGGAGTACCTCGTGTCAGAAACCCATCATAACTTTGCTCTGACATGGAACCACCTTCAACTTCTCTTCGCTGCTGCCCTCTTCCCCTGCCAACGTTTTATTCTCTCAACATGTACAACACATGGACAGAGGTGACCATATGTCTAAGAAAAGAAATATACTGTTGGGGATATACTTTCCAGGTATCCTTACAGTTCCTCACTGACCAGGGTGGCCCACTTCGGGTTAGAGCTTTTCTTCACGGGCGGCCCAGTCAGGGAGAAGAGACAGAGTCTAGTCTGGCTACGGGAAGGCCCAGAAGACTTACCGACATAGGCCCATAGTGTTACTTGTAGTTCAAGATGTACTCTGTAACCGAATCTTAGTCATAGCCGGATAGATCTCTCTTGTAAACCCTAAGCCGAATATCTATATAAGTTGTCCTAGGGAGAGCCTTTTGGGCAACTACCACCAGACAATAGTCTACAACCTCAACTCGCACAGGCGATACCCTTGTAACCCATATTTCGGCTATGTCGTATTACTGGATTGCTAGCAGGAGTAGGGTTCGTCCAAAGCCGGCGGATTCGAACCTGGGTAAACTTGTGTGCTCACCGTCCCGGAACACTGTATGCCTCACACCCCTCTCTTCCACACACCTCGAGGACCCCCTCATGGCATACTTGTCATCAATCCGACGACAGTTGGCGCCCACCGTGGGGCAAGTGAGCTTCGGATCTACATTCCGAGCAGAATCTGCAAGAATCGGAATCAGCGAGACTATCGTCGTTGGTCGCATCCTCTACGCTAGTGACGTCCCTCTCATCGTCCTAGACGAGACTTGGATTCCGGCTAGGGAAGCCATGACCACCTACACCATCATATCTTTTAGCGAGATTGATGTTTAAATCAGTTTCGCTGAACCTGCCCCACCCACCCCAGCGGTGATGATAGAGGCAGAAGAAATTTCTGGGTCCCCCCTATCCGCGGAGGCGACAGAGTTCCGGATCTCAAAAAACCCTAATCCCACCCAGCCCGCACCAGCTGTGAAGATAGTGGAGAAAGCTGAACCTGAGGCAGATCTCGCGGTGCATGTTGGATCTGGAGTGGATCTCCCTAGCTGAATCCCAGATCGATCCACCTGCAGAGGTCGAAATCCAGGAAGAACAAGAAGACAACTCTGGTTCTGGCTCTGATGATGCTGGGACGGACAGGCCCTTCCTGAGATACACACTAAGACGCATGATGATGCAAAACTCAGGCGTAGATGCAATCCTCGAGACCATCAGGCGTTTCGACGAAGCCTACTATGAAGACCGCAGTTATCTCAGGAGGAGCACATCGCACTTTGTCAGATATGTGGGATCCGTATCCGGATCCGCCGATGCTGGAGACAACACCGACTCTGTGCTAGAGGCTATTGGAACAAGCGTCAAATTACCGGCATCTTCAGATGACTCCATGATGTCGGCAGATTTCTGGAAGTTCTCCGCGGAATATGAAGAGGAGATTAACTCCACAGCTGCTGCAAAAGGAGAAGACATGGACGAAGGATCTAGAGAAAACTCTCCCAAAGCACAGGACAACATGGATCTCGGAGATGATCCCGAGAACCAAATGGCCGAAAGTACCGATCAAAGCTTGACTCCGGGAAACAGGCCCAAAGTCGTCTTTGCTATCGGCGCTGCCAAGAAGGCAAAGAAGAAGAACAAGAAGAACAAGACCCTGGCAAAAGACCCTCTGGCAGAAGAGGTGATTGCCGAGGAATATGGGGAAGACTCGGATGGAGCACTTATCCCAGACGAGCCCAAAGAAGAGTCAGTGGATGGACACGTGATCACTGAAGGTGCGCGTAAACTCATCGATGCTGCATTAACCACACCTATTCCTACAGCTGCAGAACTTACTACTGAAGAGCTGGACGAAAGGACCCAGGCCCTAGAAGCGCGTCACCAAGTACTCCTCGATGAATCCAAAAACCTTGAGGAAGAAAAGAAACGCATGGCAACTACGGAGAAGTACAACTCCAGGCAACATCAGAAGACTAGGAAACGTCATATTCACGATGACCAATTCCCGCAGATTCACAAAGTCCTCTTTGGAGGAGAACATGGGATGCCTCGACTCGGCAGCAACGGGGATTGGGTGTATCCAACTCCAGTGCAAAACACCGTTGCGACTCAAGAAATCCTATCTGCTAATCTAGGCCCAGAGCAGATTTGATTAGGCATTAAACTACTCAACAAGGGTCTAGAGCAGCAAAAATTCACCCTGTCCGGAAGCCAAAAACTGGTCTCCCATTCTGACCAATGTCGCACGGATCCGGCCTGGAATGACGTAATACCCCAATGTGTTCCGAAATAGCATCATCGTTCCGACCATCAGGAAGACAACTACTCAAGAACAGATCTTCAGGACAGCACCACAAATCTGCACGTGACTGGCGTAATGTTACCCCAGTTGCGGAGCAAGAGGCAATCGCTGCACTGAATCCGAAGAATCCTCCCCAGCGGGAGTCGAAGGATCGCGGGGAAGAAGATAAACAGAAACGTCAGGAGGAGGACCGACAAAGAATGCCACCTCCTAGACACGCAAGCCGTCTGGATGACGGGCGAGGGAACGACGGACACCGTGTCGAGACAAACCGGCAGGGGGCTCGTCATAATGAAGATCCTCCCTGGAACCGGAATAATGACGCTCCGGACGGAGGCCGGCGATCAGCCGGAAACAACCCAGCTGCTCCACCCTCTCCACCAAGTTGCCATCACAACGGCCCCCAAGGAGGCCAAGGAGGGCGTCATGGTGGAGGAGGTGGTGACAGAAGCCGAAGTCCGGCTCCAAGGCACCGCAGCCGTCATTCAGGATGATCTTTATCCCCAAGTGACACTAGACACAGGATCAATTCCAACATAGAAGCGCGGCACTACGAAAACGATGATATATACATGGGCCCAAAATTCTTTGGACCACGTATAAGAGCCAAAAAAATTCAGAAGGATTTGCTATCTCAAGACACATTCAAGCCTACGACGGCATAGCTCAGCCAGACACTTGGCTCTAGGATTTCTTCCAAGCTTGATGTATTGCCAAAGGCGGAAATAGCCTGGTCGCAACCCGATATCTCCCACTCATGTTGCAGAAGACGGAACGATCATGGCTCAATGAACTTCCAGATAACACCATCCACAACTGGTATGATATGCAAAGTGCGTTCTTTCAGAATTTCGAAGGCACATACCGGAGGCCCTGGGCAGTAGGAGACCTACAGCGTTGCACCCAGAAAGCCAGAGAAACTTGTCGGGACTATCTCGAACGATGGATCGACACCAAGAACTCCTGTGAAGGAGTAAACGACCAAACTGCGATTGAAGCTTTCATTGTAGGACTCCCAATTGGTTTACTACGTCATCGCTTGAAGTGTGACAAGGTCACTGATTTGGGAGAGATGATAGAAGCAGCAAGCAAATATGCAGATGCTGACGATGACGCAGAAGGATTACTTAACGCCCTAGATGTGCCACAGTCGGAAAAACAACCAAAGCAACAAGCTCACAAGAGCAAGAACACCTCGGAAGAAAAGCCCAACGCGGAAACGGTAGTGGTCACTGCTACTTTCGGGTCTGGAGGACGAGGAGGGCGCGGCGGTGGCCGTGGACGTGGTCGTGGGACATCAAGAGTCCAGGGTAGAGGAGACCAACAACCTGGAAAAACCTACTCCTGGGCTGACATTGCTAATAACCCATGTGTGCATCACTTAGATGCCAATGGGCGCTCGTCCGACACAAACACCGAGTGTCGTTTCAATGACGACATCAAGAAATATGATATCACTGGCTATAGGGCTAAGAGAAAGAAGGGAAAGAAGAATCCCGAAAAAGATAAAGAGACCAAGGATGATTCCGACATGGAGGAAGCTGATGCTTCAAATCCCAAGCCGGAAGGGAAAAAGAACTTCCCGACAAAGAAAGACACTTACGTCACCTTCCTCGGATCTCAGCCATCTAAGATCAAGAAAGTAGTTCTACATGAGCTCAACGCAACAGTTCCGGCTGTCCCTCAATTTTTGGACTGGTCGGAAGTGGCAATCACCTTTGACTGTGTTGATCATCCACCTAAATTGCACAGGCGAGGAAAATACGCCTTAGTCGTCAATCCACTTATTGACGGCTATGGTTTATCCAAGACTCTCATGGACGGCGGTAGCAGCATTAATATTCTGTCTGTCAAAACGCTACGCCGGATGAAGATCTCGGAAACCCAGCTGAACTATAGCTATGTGATCTTTCACGGAGTTGTCCCAGGAAGACAAGCAAATTCCATGTGGGAAATTACTTTGGATGTTACCTTTGGAACTCGAAAGAATTATCAGACAGAAGCAATTTCTTTCGAAGTGGTCCCGTTCAAGAGCGTGTACCATGCTATATTCGGACGTCCGGCTTACTAGGATTTTATGGCTCGTCCGTGTTACATTTACAATATGATGAAAATTTCAGGTCCCAACGGCTTGATCACCATCATGGGAGACCCGAAGAAAGCACGAGAATGCGAGGATGGAAATGCCGCATTTGCTGAAGTTGTGCTGCATGCCCAGGAGTACCAAGAGATGAAGAATAGCATAGAGCCGTCCGAGATGCCCACAACGAAGAAGGAGGTGACAAAGCCGAATCCGGAGTTCAAGGCATCAAAAGAGACGAAGAAGATGCCGTTGAAGGATCATCACCCTTCCAAGGTGACTCAGGTAGGCGTAGGCCTAGATAGCGCATAGGAAAGCACGCTCGTCAAGTTCCTCCAAGCAAATCAAGATATCTTTGCATGGCAGCCATCTGACATCACCGGAGTACCTAGGGAACTTGCCGAGCACTCTTTAAATGTACACCCGAACGCTAAACCTGTTAAATAGTCCCTACAACGTTTTGGCGATGAAAAGCGTAAGGCAATAGCTAAGGAACTAGCACGACTCGAGTTAGCCGGATTCATAGAAGAGGTCATCCACACTGAGTGGTTGGACAATCCTGTAATGGTCCCTAAAAATGACACCACTGATTTAAGGACGTGTGTTGATTATACTGCCTTGAACAAGGCTTGTCCCAAAGATCCGTTCGCTCTGCCTAGGATTGATCAAGTTATCGATTCTATGGCAGGCTCGGAACTACTATGTTTTCTCGATGCATATTCCGGCTATCACCAAATTCGGATGAAGGAATCTGACAAAGTCAAAACTTCATTCATAACCCCCTTCAGAACCTTCTGTTTTATTACGATGCCCTTTGGGCTGAAGAACGCAGGAGCTACATATCAACGCACAATGCAGCGTTGCCTCCACGATCAAATCGGACGCAATGTACATGGATATGTGGATGATATTGCGGTAATGTCCAAAAAGAAGGAAACCTTGATTTCCGACTTGGAGGAAACATTTGCCAATCTACGAAAATACAACATAATGCTTAATCCGAATAAATGCTTTTTTGGAATCCCAGCCGGAAAATTGTTTGGTTTTATCGTGTCTCAAAGAGGCATAGAGGTAAACCGAGACAAAATCAAGGCTATACTCAATATTTCCAGGCCAACTCACCTGAAGGATGTGCAAAGACGGCTCGGTGAAAGAGCCGCACTACTATACAAACTCCTGAAAAATACAAAGAATTTTGTGTGGACCGACGAAGCTGAAGCTGCACTGCATGACCTGAAAGCAGTACTCTCATCGGCTCCCATCCTTGCAGCACCGGAACCACATGAACCGATGTTGCTCTATCTTGCTGCGACAAACAAAGTCATCAGTATCGTCATGGTGGTGGAGAGACCGGAGGAAAATCAGGAACACTTGGTGCAGCGTCCGACTTACTATCTCAGCGAGGTATTAACAGAATCAAAGCAGCGGTATCCGCACTATCAAAAGCTGGCTTACGGTTTGTTCTTAGCATCTCGTAAGTTACGACATTATTTTCAGGAACATCCTATTACCGTGGTGAGCACAACTCCCATGAGAGATATAATCAACCATAGTGACGCCATAGGACGCGTCGCTAAATGGGGCATAGAGCTTTCAGCTTTCGATATTGAGTACAAACCTCGTACAACAATCAAATCCCAAATCCTTGCTGACTTTGTCGCTGATTGGACAGAGACAACGGAGAGTATGACCCTACCAGAGTTGGAATACTGGACCCTGCATTTTGACGGGTCTAAGGCGCTTGGGGGCTCGGGGGCTGGCGTGGTGCTCAAATCACCCCAAGGAGATAAACTTTTCTATGTATTGCAGATACACTTCACGGCAACAAATAACATTGCTGAATATGAAGCACTACTGCATGGAATCCGGATTTCTAAGGATATCGGCATCCGACGATTAATCTGTTACGGAGATTCGGATCTTGTTGCACAGCAAGTATCGGATATCTGTAAGGCAAATAAGCACATGGCAGCATATAGGGCTGTCGTGGATGAACAATCTAAATCGTTTGAAGGGTTTGAAGTTCAACACATCCCTCGAACAGAAAATGAGGAAGCATATGCATTATCTCGAATAGGCTCTGCCCAGAAAATGGTCCCGGATGGCTCTTTTTTAGAGCACCTCAAAGTTCCCTCTATAAAAGGAGTAGATGAGGAATATCCGACCAAATCCGACTCACCTTTAGTAGCAGTCTTGGTTGTGATTCCCGGTTGGACTCAACCCTATCTTAATTTCTTGATAGACGGAAAATTACCCGAAGACAAAGTTCTGATCCGGCAGATCGTCTGACGAGCAAAATCCTATACTATAATTAGTGGTGAGCTCTATAAGCGGGGTGCATCTGGGGTTTTTCAGCGATGTGTATCTCCGGAAGAAGGAGTGTAAATCTTACGGGAAATCCACGAAGGCGAGTGTGGTCACCATGCTGCATCCAAATCTTTAGTGGCAAAAGCTTTCTGACATGGTTTTTTCTGGCTTACAGCCAACGCAGATGCCGAATGGCTGGTCAAGACGTGCAAGGGCTGCCAAAAGTACGCCAAACAAGCTCACGTTCCGGCTGATCAGTAGCGAACAAATACCTATAACATGGCCTTTTGTGGTCTGGGGGCTTAACATGGTAGGACCATTTAAACAAGCTCCAAGTGGATTTACTCACCTCTTAGTGATGGTGGATAAATTTACCAAATGCATTGAGGCTAAACTCGTCACTAGTTGTGATGGAGCAATAGTCACAAGTTTTTTTTGAGGATGTTATAATCCAATACGGTTATCCGCATAGCATTATCACGGACAATGAGAGTAACTTTTCTATGGGAGAACTTGCTGAATTCTGCAATGAACAAAATATTTGGCTTGACATTGCGTCAGTCGCACATCCACAAGCTAATGGACAAGTCGAAAGAGCAAATGGTTTAATCTCACAGGGCCTAAAACCGAGACTCAAAGCACCACTACGACGTGCTGCGGGGGCTTAGGTAGAGGAATTACCTTCTGTAATTTGGAGTTTGTGAACAACTCCAAACAGGTCAACTGGATACACACCTTTCTTCTTGGTCTATGGCGCAGAAGCAGTTCTTCCTAGTGATTTGATTCACACTTCTCCTAGAGTGGCCGCGTATATGGAGGAGGATGCCGAAATTTTCTCGACAAAATGATCTCGACTTAGTCGAAGAAGTTCACGTCGTTGCTGAAATGAGATCAACAGCCTATCAGCAGAAGTTACGCAAGTATCATAGCCAGAGAGTCAGAAATCGGTCTTTCAATAAGGGCGATTTGGTGCTCCGGCTTGTGCAGCAAAGAAAGCACAAACTTTCCCCAATATGGGAAGGGCCATTTTTAGTTAGTCGAGTATTACACAATGGTTCGTACTACCTAACTGATATGAGGCCAGTCAAAGAAAGACCTGCTACTAAGAAGAGAAAGAGAGCTGGAGGCATTACAAATCCGGATGAGTTAGACAGACCATGGAATATTGCTCAGCTACGTCCTTTTTATTCTTAGTTTATCCTTCTTTGTAATCATACATATGTACATGTTCTGTGAGAAATAAAAGTCTTGGTTGCCTCAAGTTTTTTCTGAGAAGTTTTTACCATCTTATTTCCGAATGATCATGTCATAGTCGAAAATCCTAGAATACTTGAAAGTACTTTATGCTCATGTTTGTTCTGGTTTAGATTTCTGATTCTAAAAATGCTACCTTCGGGTATAACTCTAAAGTTTCTAGTCTATACTTTGGTTATTTGTCTGGTTGCCGGATGCGGGCATTTTCCGAGTAGTGAATTGTTGGTAGTGGAAGCCGGCTTGATAGCACTAGCACTAGTCTAATAAAACTTAGCACTAGCAAAAGTATCATACTACTTAATTACAAACCCAAATTGTTTTTTCAGAATAACACATTATTCTTCAGATATTCTATGATGCAGGAGGAGAGGTAGGAGCTGTCGGCTCGCTGGATACATTGGCCTCGGCTTGATAGCATTCCGAGATGTTCAAATCCGATATGGTTTGATCATCCTCGGAAACCTCAGCTGTTTCTTCGGAAGGCAGAGGTGGCGTGTCCACACGGGTGAAGATGGGAGTGTCGTAGCTGGTCAAATCAGCTACGTGGCACCCATATCCAGTGCAGGAGTCCATGATAGCCTTGATGTCTTGCTCCTGTCCGTCTTTGTCCACCTTGCAGTACCCTCTAGTTACTTGCCAGATTTCCATGTTTCCATGGTGGCTCATAACCATGGTGAGAGCGTTTTGCGCTGCGGTTCACGCGTAGGACATGTTCTAGTCCTGAACAAGCTGCGGCATATCTTTGGCCTTGTCTCGCACCTCAAACCCGGACATGTTGTGCATATCCAGAACCTTGAGAACCTCGCCAATGTCTTCGAGAGATTGGCGGAAGTCATGAAGCAAATCACCGACTTGGGTAAGCCGGTGGGTGCGAGGCTCGGCAGAGGCAGAATCCGTCAAGTTCAGAGGACCTACGCATATAATGCAAAGGATAAGTCAAATAAACCCGAACTCTAGAGAGTCAGAAGATGCAGAAAAATCAGAGAAAGGGAAACATACCAAGGATGACATCGTCGACTTTGGTCTTCTCTTCGCGAAGACTCCGGAGCTCAGCCCAGAGTGCCGTGGAAATGTCCTTCTCTCTGAATAACTCGTCATTGAGATCCGAGATTTTCTTATCTTGAAGCGCAATCTCAAGAATCTTGAAGCGCAATCTCAAGAATCTTATCCGAGATCACGCTCATCGGTGGCCATGGAGCTGGACTCAAGAATCTGAGCAATGCTCTTCTCATGATCTGCCTTGATCTTATCCACCTCTTGGCGAAGTTCTTTGTTCTCCACCACCAAGGTCTTAAGATTCTCGGCCTCTTCGATCATGGCGCAGGACTGTTTTACCAGTTCTGTAAGTCAAAATAACAACAGTTCAACAAAAATTCGACTATGAAACAAGAAAGACAAGGTTTGAGTCTCAAAATGTTTACCTTTGGCCTCATCCTTGGAAACCTTCAGCTGTGCATTTTCAAGTCGGAGAGCTCTGATCTCTTTCCGCTTGTTGCAGACATTTTTTAATAATTCCGGGTTATACGAATTAAGTTTCTGTAAGTCAGAATACCCAGAGTCAGAAGTCTACTAAAGACTCGGGCTAATATTGTAAGTAATATCAGCACGAGCCTTGGGGGCTACACTAGTTCATTCTTTGGCATCCTAAGTAAGCATAAACCCGGATTTTACTATCCAACTTCATGCTTGGGGGATGGAGGATAAGATAGAAAGTAAAATAAAGAAAAAAGTGAGTTGGAATTCCGACTTACGTGTTGTTCATGTGTGAGTTTGCTCAAGCACATGTTCACTTCATTTGTAACCTTCTCGGCAAGGGTGAGCGGGATCACAGGTGGAGGTCGTAACACACCAGCTCTTAGTCCCTCTCGTGAAGGCGGACTTGTTCAAGAAGTTCGGAGTATTTGATGTCCTCCGCTTCTTATGCTTCTTCTTCGGAAGAAAGATTCCGGCTTTCCAAGCATTGTCGGGCCAAATGTTGGATTTCCTCTGCAGATTTCCAAGACAGGACAAGTTTGGCAAGTCCCGGATTACTTAGGAGATTGTCAGCAAAGATTTCTGCCGAGGGATCATTACCCGAGGAGGGTTCACCCTTATCAACACCTGAGTCACTCATGGTGACATTAGTTTGTGACTCAAGGATCACGGGCTCTGCTGTTTGAGCCGAATCTTCTACAATAGTCAGAGATCGAGTAATCTCCGGTGCTGCAGAAGGCTAAGGAGCGGGAGTCGGAGGAGCCATGGCAGGAGAAGCTAACTTGAGCTTTGACTGGTGCAGGGGCTTTGCAGCCGTTTCCTTCCCTTTGCCCTTGATGAGTTGTTTAACTCTGAGAAGATAATAGAGCAAAGAACATTACATCTCAGAAGGAATTACAATTAAAATACAAAAGACCTTGTGAGGAAAGATTACCTCTTCACAACGGGCACTTCTTTGGTACCAATGGCCAATGTCGGAGCTTTGCGTTTTCGAGGAACGACATCCGGCATTGGGACCAACTCACCCTCGTCTTGAGACTCAGGAGGGTATCCCTCGATAGGAGCGAACTCCGACTCGAGGAGGTCGGCAAGCTGAAAAGGATAAACATCTCAGTATTGCAAAGATAACATATGGATGAGCATGAAAAAGAGTTACTGCTGAAGTTTACCGGCACAACAGGAATTTCCACTGTATGCATGTCCAAGGAAAGCTCTGGAATCTTCCTCTCGATCCGCTCCCTTATCAGCCATTTGATTTGGCTTACATAGTCCTTCGGCTTTAAGGACTTGGAACTGACGTGGAGGGAGTCATTCTTCCACGACGTGATGGAGTGCATCAGTCGATCTCCATGATGTTGAAGAGGTTGGATCTGGCGCGCCACCCAGCATTGAACTAAGTCGCACCCTTTCAGGCCCTTGTGCTTCAGCAGATATTCAATCCATCTCTTGGCGAGAAACAGATCGTCACTGAGAGTTGGAGCGGCCTCGTCCCAAGATTCTTGGGGTGTGGCGGCTCCATCTACGAAAGCCGGCAAAGATGTGGCTTTGCCGGGAGAGGGGATATCCTTGTGGTAGAAGAAGGTGGACAACCATTGTTTGACCGAGTCACTAGCCATAATCCGAGGATAAACGCGCTCGCGCCTAACCGAAAAACTAATGGTGCCAGTAATATAAGGATTACCGGTAATAATGGAATTTCTCCAGACATGGAAGTACTACCGGAAAAGAGTAAGGCTTGGCCTAATGCCGAGATACCCCTCGCACAAAGAAGCGTATGTGCTCATCTCTAAGATAGAGTTCGGGGGAAGATGATGGAGATGAACGCCATAATGATCTACAACCTCGGAAAAGAATTCCGAGGGAGGAAAAGATAGACCTCTGTCAAGGTGAGTGCCGAAATGCACTCGCTCATCGTTGCGGGGGTTGGGGATGGTTTCACCGAAACCGCTCCGCCAGTCGCCGGCGCGGAGGAGCCCTTCGTCTTCAATGACCTGGAGCTTGGGATCGTCTAGGACGCAGGGGATCCAGACTCCACGGTGGCTCTCCTTCTCCGCCGCCACTGCCGCCGTCGTCGCCGCTGCCGTTGCCGCTAAGCTGGAGGATGATGAAGAATCCATTCTATGTGGTGCGCCGGTGACCTTAGATGGGCGGCGCTGGAGGTGTTTTTGCAGGAGCAGTGGAGCGCTGGGTTCGTGGGAGGCGTAGAGGAGAAGGAAATGGCGCTGGAACTGGTGAAGAGAATTGGGGGAGAAATCCACATCACTTATATCCGCCAAACACGTCAAGATTTGTGTAAACGCTACAGTAAACATGCCACGCATCGTGGAAAGGACGGGGAAACCTCCGCCCGATGATTATGATGCCTCGATCTCCATGCACACATTGAAACGGCACCTCGGTTCCGCGAAAGGCGAACCCACCAACGATCGTGCTGACAGGAAATGTCTGTTAGTGACGTGACTTGACCATGACTGGTGTCAGGCTACGTCAGAGACCAAGTTCCGGCTTAGTTTGAATTTCGAGCTAGAAATCTGAATAACCATACTGATGGGTCTGACTTATTTTGAGACCCGGATCGTATCTTTTGTTTTGAAGTTTCAGGAACCCTTCAAGATTCTCCAAGACGAAGATCAAGTTAGATGATGATGAATCCAACTTTGGATCTTGGAGGCTTCCGGGGGCTGCTGTTGGGGATATACTTTCCGGGTATCCTTATTGTTCCTCACTGACCAGGCTGGCCCACTTCAGGTTAGAGCTTTGCTTCACGGGCGGCCCAGTCAGGGAGAAGAGACAGAGTCCAGTCCGGCTACGGGAAGGCCCAGAAGACTTACCGACATAGGCCCATAGTGTTACTTGTAGTTCAAGATGTACTCTGTAACCGACTCTTAGTCGTAGCCGGATATATCTCTCTTGTAAACCCTAGGCCGGATATCTATATAAGCCGTCCTAGGGAGAGACTTTAGGGCAACTACCACCAGACAATAGTCTACAACCTCAACTCGCACAGGCAATACCCTTGTAACTCATATTCCGGCTCTGCCGTATTACTGGATTGCTAGCAAGAGTAGGGTCCGTCCAAAGCCGGTGGAATCGAACCTAGGTAAACTTGTGTGCTCACCGTCCCGGAATACCGTATGCCTCACACCCCTATCTTCCACACGCCTCGAGGACCCCCTCGTGGCATACTTGTCATCAATCCGACGACATATACTACTCCCACATTGTGTAAAAAAGCACAGCTTAATATGGCCCACTACCTGCTCAAAAAAATGGCCTACTATGTGGCATCCGCTAAGGTTCACCTTATACATAGTGGAAAAAATAAAGTTATCTTTAAGCCTAAGGTGCACCTCAAGCTTGTGGGTTGCCCATAGAGAATAGAAATATCATTACCCCTCTCTCCCTATTTCATGTGATCGTTTTCAAAAGGTGTTCAAAATTTTCATGATGCAAAATCTTAGATAGAAGTCGAACCACTCGTAAAACCTCTCTATGGTTTTTGATATATTAATTAACCGCTCGATGGGTACCTCCAAAAGCTTTGTTCATAAAACTTTCAAAGCAACCTACAATTTATTACTTGTAGTTCAATTTTAACCTAATTTCATTAAATTCAAGAGCAATCTATCGCACTTAGTTGTAGCTCAAGTTTGACCTAATTTCATTAAACTGTCAAGACGCAAAATCTTAGCAAGAAGATGAACCTATCGTCAGAACTCTCTTTTGGTTTCTGATAGTATATTAATTCCCCCCCCCCCCCACGTGCCCCCTTCGATGGGTACCTGTAAGAGCTTTTCCGTAAAACTTTCAAAGCCACCTACACAGTTTACTTGTAGTAGTTCAAATTTTACCTATTATATTTTTTCCACTTTGCCTATTATAATTTTATGTGGTGATGATACGCCAGATGTCTATTATCTGAGTCTCATGTGCAGGGCACGTGCAATTTACTAGTACTTGTAGTTTCAAATTTGACCTAATTTCGATAAATCGACATAAAGTCATTCTAATGGGCAGAGTTAGCTGGGAAGTTTGAAAACTCATAAAACATGGGAATCGTTGGTACAACATGTTGGTCCAATATATATGTATGTAAACTTGGTTTGTGGCATTCAGATCCAATATTCTTCAGACTTTTCTTTAGGAAAACGAACATACTCGCTCATATTCTTCACTTGGAAAATGTAGAATTGAATGTTCTTTCTTGATAGTTGGAAACTCACACCGACGACATTGTTTACTACAAGAAGATGCACTGATGATCTACCTATGAAAAAATATTTAAATCAAGAGGAATCTATGGCGTTTACTTGTAGCTAGCTCAAGTTTAACCTAATTTTGTTAAATTACCAATATGCAAAGTCTTAGTAAGAAGTTGAACCTATCGTCGAAACTCTCGCTGGTTTCTGGTATATTAATTTTGAACCCTCGATGGGTACGTGCAAAATCTTTTTCGTAAATCTATCAAAGCAAAACTTACAATTTACTCGTAGTTTCAAATTTGACCTAATTCTGAGATATCGACATAAAGTTATTCAAATGTGCGGGGTTAGCTATAGGAATCTTCAAAACCCATAAAACATGGGAATTACAAGTACAACATGTTGTCGACCACTATATATATATATATGTCTGTCAACTTGGCTTGTGGCATCCACATCCAATATTCTTTGGACTTCTCTTTACTGAAAAGAACAACTAACCTTGTTCATCTTCACTCGAAAAACGTAGAATTCAATGTTCTTTCTTGGTAGTTGGACACTCACACCCATGACACTGTTTACTACAAGAAAATGAACCCATCTACCTCTAAAATGACATTTAATTCAAGAGTTACCTATCGCGCTTACTTGTAGCTCAAGTTTGACCTAATTAATTTTGTTAGATTGTCAAGATGCAAAATCTTAGCAAGAAGTTGAACCTATCGTAAAAACTCTCGTTGTTTTCAGATATAATAATTGTGACCCCTCGATGGGTACCTCCAAAAGATTTTTCTTAAAATTTCAAAGCAATCTACAATTTACTTGTAGTTTCAAAATTGACCTAATTTCAATAAATCGACATATAGTCATTCGGTGAAATGGGCAGAGTTAGCTAGGAAGTTTGAAAACTCATAAATAAAACATGGGAATCGTTGGTACAACATGTTGGGTCCACTATATATGTCTATAAACTTGGCGTGGCATTCACATCCAATATTCTTTGGACTTCTTACAAAAAGAATAACCTCCCTCGTCTTCACTTGGAAAATGTAGAATTGAATGTTCTTTCTTGATAGTTGGAAAATCACATTGATGGCATTGTTTACTACAACAAGATACACTGATCTACCTCTAAAAATACATTTAAATTCAAGAGCAATCTATCGAGCTTAATTACTTGTAGCTCAGGTTTGACCTAATTTCGTTAAATTGTCAAGATGCAAAATCTTAGCAAGAAGTTGAACCTATCATCAAAACTCTCGTTGTTTATGATATATTAATTGTGACCCGTCGATGGGTACCTCCAAAAGTTTTTTTGTAAAACTACCAAAGCAACCTATAATGTACTTGAAGTTTCAAATTTGACCAAATATTTATAAATCGACATAAACTCATTCAGTCAAATGGGCAGATTTAGCTAGGAAGTTTGAAAACTCATAAAACATGGGAATCATTGGTACAATATGTTGGTCCACTATATATGTCGGTAAACTTGGCTTCTGGCATTTGGATCCAATATTCTTCAGACATTTCTTCACGAAAAAGAACAACCTCGCTCGTCATCACGCGAAAAATTGAGAATTGAATGTTCTTTTCTGATAGTTGGAAAATCACACCGACGACATTATTTACTACAGGAAAATACACCCATATAACTCTGAAAAGTCATATATTTCAAGAGCAATCTATCGCGTTTACTTTGTAGCTCAAGTTTGACCCAATTTCGTTAAATAGTGTCATGATGCAAAATCTTAGCATAAAGTCAAACCAGTTGTCAAAACTCTTGGTTGATTATAATATATTGATTGTGACCCACCGATGGGTACCTCCAAAAGCTTTTTCATATAACTTTCAGAGCAACCTACAAAACTTGTAGTATATAGTTCAAATTTGACCTAATTTTGATTAATCGACATATAAGTCATTCAAGTGGGCAGAGCGATAAGCTATAGGAAGTTTGAGAACTCATAAAACACGGGAAATCATAAGTACAATATGTTGGTCCACTATATATGTGTGAAAACTTGGCTTGTGGCATTTAGATCCTTATTCTTCAGACTTTCTTTATAGGAGAGAATAATCTCGATATCACTCAAAAAATTGAGAATGTTGTTTCCTGATAGTTGGAAACTCACACTTACAGCATTGTTTACTACAAGAAGATGCACCCATCTATCCTAGAAAAGACATTTAATTAAAGAGAAATCTATCGCGCTTACTTGCTTGTAGCTCAAGTTTGATCTAATTTCGTTAAATAGTCAGGATGCAAAATCTTAGCAAAAAGTTAAAACTATCGTCAAAACTCTCGGTGGTTTCTGACATATTGATTGTGACCCCTCGATGGGTGCCCCCAAAAGCTTTTTCGTAGAACTTTCAAAGCAACCTACAATTTACTTGTAGTTTCAAATTTGACCTAATTTCGATAAAATGACATAAAGTCATTCAAATGGGCAGAGTTAGCTAGGAAGTCATTCAAATATCGACAAACATTTAATTCAAGAGCAATCTTTCGCACTTACTTGTAGCTCAAGTTTGACCTAATTTTGTTAAACTGTCAAGATGCAAAATCTTAGCATGAAGTTGAACGTGTCGTCAAAACTCTCGATGGTTTATGATATATTAATTGTCCCCTAAATAGTTACCTCCAAAAGATTTTTCATAAAACTTTCAAAGCAACCTATAATTTATTTGTAGTTCAAATTTGACTTAAATTCGATAAATAATTGGCATAAAGTCATTCAAGTTGACGGAGTTAGCTTGGAAGTTTGAAAGCTCATAAAACATGGGTATCATCAGCACAACATGTTGGTCCACTCTTTATGTCTGAAAACTTGTCTTGTGGTATTCAGATCTATATTCTTTGGAGTTTCTTTATGTAAAACAATAATCTCGTCATCACTCGAAAAATTGAGAATTAAATGTTCTTTCGTGATAGTTGGAAACTAACACCAACGACATTGTTTACTACATCACAAATCTACCTCTAAAAATACATTTAATTCAATAGCAATCAATTGCCCTTACTTGTGTAGCAAATGTTTGACATAATTTCATTAAATCGGCAAAAAGTCATTAAAGTGTGCAAAGTTAGCTAGGAAGCTTGAAACATCTTATTTCTAAAAACTTTGGAATTATAAGAAACCATGTTCCACTTTATCTAATAATCGGGGCAGTGTAATTATTTTTTAATTATGGTAGGTCCTGTAGGAGCAAGGTGCTTTATTAGTTAACACACAGTCGGTGGAAGTACAAGTTACATCAAGGACCACATAAAAATGAAAATTATATCCAAGTTCATGCATTTAGCACAAGATCCCTGAAACTAAGCAATGAAGTGTCTTTTGAAGTTTGCGCGTATGCTAGATATTGTAGAGCCAAATTTTGTTCTGAAACAATCTACATTCTAGCTTTTACTACTAGTACGTATAGTAAACAAGAATCCATAAAACAAAGTGATCGTACTCTCTATTGGAGTAGTAACTTGGATTGGTTTTTCATATATCTAAGTACTACTACTAATTATAATTTCTCAAAAAAAAGTACCACTAATAAATGCAGTACTGGTTTGTCTGATTTGTTTTAAGATGTAGTACTACTACTATTACTAGTACTCCCTCTGTCTGGGATTATTAAGGCCATTTAAATTTAATAAGACCAAAAGGTTAATTACAGGATGGTGTCGAAGACATGCATCAAGTCCTCGGTCTCTCCCATGCAGCACTGTACACCCTGCAGCAGGCCGCGGGCTTTTCGTCTCTCTCCAGGAGTAGATCTTGTTGCCTCTCACTCACCTGGATCTTCTTGCCTCGATCTGTCCATCTGTTTGTACTATACTGTTTGGTACAATATGGCGTGACACCTGCTTTATTACTCACCTGTCAACTTTCTGCACCCTTTTTGTTTTGACGAAGCATGTACAGCATGTGGACACTGTCTAAGAAAAAAGTGGCCAAGTGCAGCTTCCGATGGTGCGCCTATGCCTAGTGTATTCCTGTACAATCGTACCAGTACAGTACGAAACTCAATCAGTATACTCTTCAGTATATCCACCTAACCCGGGTTTCTGGCCGGTGGGCACTATGTCGACGAGCCGATCTTCCCTCTGTAACCACTCCCACAAGTTCGTGTACCGCGTCGGCGGATTCGACCATGAGCCGGCTGCTATGGATGCCGTCCAGTCTGAGGTGATGATTGAGTGCCCCTACGATGGCTCCTTTAGCTTGGTCGCCTTCGACAAGCTCGACGAGCACAAGATCGCGTGCTCGCACGGCCCGTGCTCCTGCATTGATTCTTCCTGTGATTTCATTGCCTCGCCAGCAGGACTCCTTCCCCACATGAAGGAGGCCCACGGGGTCATAGTAACCAGGGCCATCTACGACATCGCCTTCTTTTGCCTCATCCCGACTCCACCACCAACAAGCACGAGGGGATTCACGCGCTTCCTATGCGGGGATGACGGTGCCGTGTTGGCCTGACCATCAGCGCACTCGTCCCAGCCGCCATCATGTCCTTGGTGTGCATCAGGCAGGACAGGTGCTTGTGGCCGCGGTACACAGTGAAACGGTGTGCGCCTGGCCCGCCGGGGTCGGCGGACTTGTCGATGGTCGAGAGCCTTAATGCGGTAATCGAGCTGACGAGCATCTCGTCGCCGGCCAACCTCCCGTCCGACAAGCTCAGGACGTACCTCGGGGTGCCGCCGCGGTTCCTGATAAAGGTTGGACAGTCCACCCATGTATCTTTCTGGATTTGCATCGACAGGAAAAATGATCTTAAACTACGGCTGATGATCAAGACTGTAATGGTGTATTAGCAGATAAATAGTACTACTAGTAGTACTATTTTACTATTTCAGTTTACTAGTAGTAGTCGCATGTAGGTTCTCTTTTGGTACTAGGAAGGATGCATTTTGGATGTAAACTAAGTTTGCTGCTAATATTATTACGGAGTATTTACTGGTTTAGTACGACTTTTATGTAATTGTTCACTTCTATGACATGGACCAGAGATAAACACACTAACCGTTCTTACGGTGCTTAGATTTTAGTCATCTAACTCAGTGATTACGGAATTTTATATCTAAACTTGTCAATTCGATATGATTTAAGTCTTGAACCAAGATTGCCGTCGAAATTGCGCTGGTGTGGACGATGCATCGACGTGGGTCCAGCGTGCAGGATAGGCCGCCCTGGAATTTAGCCTAAATATCTAAAAAATAATATGTACATCTACGACATCAACTCAATGTTATCAGAATCATCACGAACCATGTTTTTCATATTATATGCGTTTGACATTATGTAAGTTAGTATGTTTGTACATATAGTTGGTCAAACTTTATAGATATTGATTTCGACAGAACCTAGTATGCTTTCTAATTTGGAAATGAGGGAGCATCTAAGTACTAAAATGCATCGAAATACATATGTATCTAAACAAAGCCAAGTCAGTAACTACTATTTTAGGATGGAGGGAGTAATTATTTATGAGTAATCTATTTTTCACAAAAAAAATACTGCTACGGCACGTGCCCACGAGTAGAGCATGGACTAATGCATAATAATCACGCAACCATGTGGTGGCGATCTACTCCGTGCTGGATTACCCTACGTGCGGAGGCGCACTAGTGGAGCACACGCTTGTGCCGTTCCTAAGTACGTAGTAGTACTACTAGTATACGCAAATAGGAGTACAAAAATAGATAGATCTTGTTGCTCATCATACTATTTTTTCCTGTAAGGCAACCTGGATGTGACTACTACAGTACTATATTGGCACAACTTCTGCTTTTGGCGCTACAAGATGAATGTGGAACTCTCTGTGTCCGTTCAAAAAAAACTCTATGTGTAACATTAGTATACTAGTACTTCTTGTACTCCCTAGTTTTCCGGACGCGCAGTAAAGTAGTGCAGTACGTTTGTTTGGTCAAGCTGCATGCAACGAGCATTGGTTTCACAGGACAATTCAGGTTTTTAGATATCCAAATTTCTACTCCAGCTCGAGGGCTCAAGACACGAAGCAGCTAGTACTCCTCTATCCTCCGGTTGTCGCCCAGATCAAAATGAACAAGCAAAAGATTGTGTATCTTGGAAATTGCCATTTCCATTTATTACCTGCAGAGCTTTATTTTGTTTCCTCCGAGGCACCTGCAAAGACTGATACTGTACTGTACTAGTATTACTCTTGTAAATAACATGCCATGGTTGGGCCCTACAGCTAGTACTAGACATAGACTTTAGTAGCTACCCTTGTCACAGTGAATTGTCCAAGAGGTGGAGTTCCTTTTTTTTCCTGAGAGAGGAAACCTTTTTTATTCCTTCTTTGATTCAAAGAAAATTCAAAGGTTTTGTGAAGGATCTTGTCCCTTAGGAAATAATCCTACGCTATTTTGTTTGATTCATAGGATTCCAATATGTAGGAATTATGTCCCGTTTGGAACGCAGGATAGGAAAAACACGGGAATTTAGATTCCTTCAAAGTATTCCTTTGCCCTCTATTTTTAGGAAAATTTCCGTCCACTCCAACCTCATGGTATAATTGCTTTACTTTTCTATGATTCAAACACATACTTGATCCAAATTCCTTTAGTTTCCTCTTCTTATGTTTTGAGAATCCTGCAAATCAAATGAGCCTAGAGAGATGGTCTTTTTTTTGTCTTTGATCATTTTTTTGTTTGAACATAGGGTCATAGAGCTTCCTCGGAACACGAGGAGGGTGGAAATTGCACAAACCTCCAACAATTGGATTCGAATTTGGAGGGAACTCCATATAATTAGGATAGTATAGTTGCAAGAAACTACTGTACTACAATTACTTTTGGGTACAAATGCTGCACGTAGCACAAAATGCTCGATTAGCCCTCTTAGCATTATTTCTTACATGCCCAGGCCTCGACAGTTGGAGCTCTTTGCAACTACGACTCTAATTGTTGGAGGTTTGTGCAACTAGCCTCAATTGGAGCCCCACCCCCACTCGCCCAACTTTTGCAGTACTACTAGTAGTAGAGTACCAGTACTACGCACCATCAGCCTTTGTCTTCTCCATCGCACCCCGACCACCAGCTCACGCCAATGATCTTCCCTCCCTCCCCCACCCAACCCCACCCTAAAGAAAGCCCCCAAAGCACCATCCGCAGTTTCAGAAGGTGTCCACCGAAGGCCCTCTTCAAGTACTCATCAACCATTGCGACGCCACCACCACCGCCAGCCTCGTCAGTTCATCCAAACATATTCTTTAATCAGCAAAAGAGAGCGGGACTAAGCCTTCTTCTCATCCGTTTGGCCTCCCATGTGTTCTTGATTCTCACCCGGCGGTGAGACCGTGGGAATCCAAAGACTGCTTAGAAGTGGCGGGCAACCCGTGCAAGCTGACGCCACTGGACAGGTTCTCCTCCGATGTTGTGATGCCAAATGGTTTTGATGAGCAGCAAGCAAGCAGCAATGGAGATTGGATCGTCACAGTTGGGCCTGATTTCACGTGGGACCTTGTCAACGTGTACACTCGTCGCAAGATTGTTATTCCGCAAGTGTCGGGATTTGAACCGACCGAAGGTTCTGCACTTACATTTCAGGATGATGCTGATGAAGGTCGACGTACTAAACTGCAGAAGATAGTTATTTGCCAAGTTCCGACAGCTGCTGGGGGATACAAAGATTTCTCTCTAGTCACCATTTTCGAATTCAAGATTGCTGTCATTAATGGGAATGAGAGTCATGGATGGTCAGTTTGTGTGAACGAGTTCCAGGGCTACTTTAGATACTGCGATGCTATTATCCAACACGATCATGTGTTCGTCGTGACCGAGAACAACCGTGTTTATGCATGGAAGTCTTTGGAAATTGGTAAATTCTCCTCCCTACGTATTTTATTAGATTTGTTCCTAAATCGATGCAAGCTATTTTTTCTGAACTATCATTGGTTAGTAGGAATTTCATTAAAATTTTAGTTTCTTTGATTCAAAGGAATTCCCTAGGAATTTCATAGGAATGCAACCTTTAGGAGGTTTTCTTACATATAAGTAGTTTGTTTCATATGATTGAGTTCTGTTGATAGTATTGCTTTGTCTCCTAGTACATCCCATGGAAAATATGGTATCTACTATGTAGTAGTAAGTACTTATGTGAGACCCAGATATTATTCCTGAATCAATGTAAGTTATTTTTTCTGAAGTTTCTTTGGTTAGTAGGAATTTCATAGGAATTTTAGCCTCTTTGATTCGTACGAATTCCCTAGGAATTTCAGAGGAATGCAATCCTTACTAAGTTTTCTTACATATAAGTAATTTGATTCATAGGATTGAGTTTTGCTGATAGTATTGCCTTGTCTCCTAGTACTAGTACATCCATGGAAAATATGGTATCTACTAGTTGTATTGACGTGAGACTCAGATACTAGACATATGACATATCATAACTATATAGAATTATAATACTAGGTAAAGCTCAAAAAATTAGAAATTTGATCGACATCTATAAAGTATGGACGCATATTTAGTTCTTGTATTTTCTATCATGTAGAATTCAATGTTTATTAGGTACTAGTACTTGTCAATTTTGTTAACACGGTCTTGAGAAATGAAGGAGAAGATTCTAGAATGATGGAGAAGTGTGTTTTGAGGATTGTGCATAGTGTTCATTGTGCTAAAGACTATCAATAGAATCTTCAAGTAGATGCTAGAATGGAAAAGAAGATCCAACTGTTGGCAATGTTGGGATTTGCAAGTCCTGATCCAACAGTGAATATTCAAAGTTATTCATACACTAGATAGTGGTAAGATAAGATAAGATAAGATACGATAAGATAAGATATTAAACCTCCTAGAAATAATCCTTGTTGGTTTTCCTTTGGTATATAAGACACCAAAATCTTGTAGGATCCAACCTTGCTTTTTTCCCTATGAACTTTACATTCAAGATCTATAGGATTATTTCCTATTTCATTTGATCCCATGAATCAAACCGTGTCTCTAGGAGAATTTCCATAGCATATCCCCATTTCGAAAAGAATTAGAATTTACATAGCATCTCCCTAGGTTGGCATTTTTTTACGCAATCAAACATCTTAAGTATAATCAAGATTTTTGAAAATAGTACTGTATATCAACTTCTACAATGCCAGATCAATATCAATATTATTTCCATGTTACATTTCCTTTCCCTTTGAAGGTCCTATCCTTATCTTATCGTCACGCAATGTGCTGTACCTGACACATGGGTTTGTTGAGGATGATGAGGAGAATGATCCTGGTAGGTGGTAGTTAGCAAGATCTGCCGGTGGTTCAAGAATTCTTCTGGTCTACATATGGTGTCTCAGGTAATGCAATTGCTGATGATACTAGTGTTGTTCACTATGGTCGCACCATTCGCACCTATCCTTCTGGGTTTGAGTGCATGGTGTTCTCGATGGACACAAGCCAGTTAACTGCAGCTAACCAATGGAAAAGGGTTACAGACCTTGGATCATATTCTCTTTTCCTTGGCGTGAACTATCTAATTGTCATTGCAGTAGGCGATGCAATGATCTGCCAGGACATCTTACAAGAAGTAACTGTGTTTACACATCACACCAAGAAATTGGCTATGAGTACAGGCCACGTCCTGAAATTTGCCGCTTCAGTTTGAATGGTGACGCAGATGTTGGTTTCCACATCAACACTCGCTGGACATGGTCGGAGACTCCATTTTAGTTCATCCCAAGCTTCTCAAACACCTTGGAGTGGAACGAGCCTGTTCAAGGATAGCTCATTTGGTCACGGCCTTCTGTTGAACTCTTTCTTTTTGCTGGTTTTTAGTTGATGTACGAGTACTTAGCATTTAGTTTCGCACCCGGTCCGGCTTGTAAAATACTCCGTATGACCAAAAACCCCTTTTGTAAACTTGGTAGTTTCTCCAGTATGTATATTTCACCAAGCTTGTAAAAGAACCTTATTAGGAGTACAGTTGTACTCTACTACTACTATTCTGTACATAATTTCTTCCAGAATGTTGTATAATAGTAGTACTGTTAATATTACTCCTTGTAGAAGGAACACGATGTTTCCAGGTTTACCAGGAAAAACATGTTGCTCATCATGGCATAACCAGTGATTTGACAAGGCAATACTATACGACGGTGTGCTAGTCTAGTTGTTTTCTTCTTCTGAACAAGTACTCCTTGTCTACCTAGTAGTAGTAGTAAAGGTCTCCTAGTAGGAGTACCAGAGAACTCGATGAAGCTAGCTAGAGTACTATTGTCAGTACCTACCGCAGAAGAGAGAGGGAGGGAGTTTTCCACACGTCGGTGCACGTGGCAGCGCATTCCTTCCGAGACAAGATGGATTTAACTCCCTCACCAGCCTCCCCCCATGCACACACAGCCTCTTTTACTCAGTCCCTTCTTCCCATCCACTACCGCCCCCTGGCCTCTCGCTCCATATTGTTGCCTACCAGCTCCTCGGATCCATCCTCTACAGGTGGCGGTGAGATCGGCGCGACAACCTTCTGTAGGGCGGTAGAGCATCCGTCATCTCTGTCCCGCGGTAGCAATGGCGGTTTGTGAAATACTAGAACACTCGTACCTATTCCCTCCGTTTCAGAATATAAGATGTTTTAGCTTATGTGAAATGAGTGTATCTAGATTCACTTCGAACTTACATGATAGAGTTGATGATGCGGCTAATTTTTTATTGTCGATTGCGCAGCATTGTCATGTGTAGAGTAGTTCTTATCCCGGGTATGCATCCTTTTTTGTAGACTAGGATTCCATAGAAGCTTGTTTTCTAGGCTAGATCCCATAACTAAGAACATTGTGGATCCGTTCGAATTTGGTAGTTTGACAGCGCAAACTTTTGAACATTTTCATATATTTGTCAATCAACATCATGTAATCAATATTACAACTTGCTGCAGAAGGAGATAGGGGAAGGAGAGAAAAAGAGGATTCTCGATGAAATAGGTTCCAATCCTGTGACTTCTGCTACCCTAGATGACAAGGTAAATCAATAGAATGACATATGTTCTTGTCGTTACGCGTAGATGCTTTCAATGTAATCTCTATTTATCTTGTAACCGTAGAAGCACAAAGTTGAAGAAGACTCTCAGTTTCCTAATGACGGAGTAGAAAATGGATGTCTGATTGCTACACCTAAGACGCCTCCTTGTTTACCTTCTATGGAGACTGATGTAGTTGCAGCTGCAGCTGGTACTGATGAGCCTGCACCTTCCATCGTCGTGCCAGATGATGGAGGTGGTGGATTGGTTTTACCATCCGTGGAGACTTGTGCGGCTAGAGCTGGCAGTGAAGAGCCTTTAGAGGACATTGTGGTGCTTGATAGTTCACCTATTGTGGAGACTCATGCTACCGGTGCTGGCGCTGTTGTTGGTGCTGCTGATCCCACTCCCGAAATTATCGTGCCACCTGAAGGAGGCGGTGATTTGGGTTTACAATTTGTAGAAACTATTGCACCTGAAGGTGGTGAACTGTGATGCGAAGCTTTCTTTCTTATGATTTGTATGCTTTTCTCTGGAACCTATATTATGGAGCTACCTTATGCATTTCTTACACTTTTTCCTATTGAACTGTAGTGTGTAACTGGAACTACTCCTAGTATGTAATCATAATATTCAGATGCTTGAGTATTATCGATGATAAACCAATGCTAGCTGAGCTGCACGAGAATTGTCCTATACCACTTGCAGGCGTGGTTCCTGGCTCATCTCCTTTTCACAAGCATGGTGAAACGATGGTTATGTTCCTTTTCTTGCAATGCCATTATGCTTATGTTATTTATTTGGCAATTTTATGCTGATTTTGTCACCCAATCCGCATTTATGTCTCTACATACAAACATATTTGTTCACATGACTTGAACAGAAAACAGTATCTTCTTTGCATCGACTAACACAAGGAGACATGCAAATATTTATTTATTTTTGAAACAAGGCAAACGATATGCCATTTTCATTGATAGAGAGGGACATGCAATTCATAAATCATCACCTCCAGCATCTTGTTCTACATAAGGCGTTATTACCAGATCCACAACCTTCTTTTCCTTGGGACGACAATGTCAAGTGCAGGATTTCAAATCTAAACGCAATCCAATGCAGGTTCATCAGGACAACCTCCAGCTACGCCAGTCTCCACAGAAGGTACATCAGCACTATGGCAGACACCATTGGAAATGCAAGCTGAAGCTTTTGTTGTACTCCTATCAGGACCACAGATAAGAGCCAGAAATTCAAGCTCCGAAATCTAGCGTTACAAAATAGACAAGAGGTTGCCCCATCTAGACAATTCACAGTGCAATTTGAGCGTCTTACATGATCCTTAGATCTTAGTCCATCCGGTCTTTTTATTGGTGGAACGAAATTTGCTGGTACTTTTATTTCTACGAAGAACCTACAAAACATAGCCAAGTCAGACATCTGAATATATCTGACTTTTCTGCAGTCTTATATGTGAAGATATCTTTGCATAACACTCACTTATCAAACTGTCTACGGATATCTTCCCACTCCTTGGAAATGCGAAGTCGACGTTCTATAGGGTACATCCATCTATAATGTACTATACCTCTAAGTACTTCCTGGTTAGGTACATCAACAGCCAAATGCTCCATCGTATCAAAGAAGGATGGGGAATATATCAGGTCAAAAGCTTGCACAGGGTCTCTGCCAAGTCCTTTTTAAGATGTTTTCGAACTCTCCTGTCCAGAGCTTTACTATTGATTTACCTAAAGAACGTACCTACCCAAATCTACAAGCACCTTGTAAATCTAGATGGTCACAAGCTTTAACTATTTCTAGGAGCGGTGGAGAACAAACCAAAGCCAAGAAGAATGTCTAGTGCCTGAATCTAGCAGGCGAAGCATGGGGATCGACCAGCTGACCGCCGGCCGGTGCGTCTCGTGAAGAATGGCGCGGCCAATGGTTGTAGGCCGACACTACTAATAGAAAGGCATCGAGAAGTTTTTTTAAGGCGTGGAGAAGTTTGCGGCCTAGTTCTAATCCAGTGCATCTCCCATAAGAACGGCGCAAAATTTGAAGAGACAAGGGCTAGTCGCTCGATTGAGGGTGGGCTTAGGAAAGTTTGGGGTCTAGGCGAAAAGTTTTGGCGGGCGTGGGGTGTTTGTCCACAATTTTCACAGAAATATCTGTGAATATTTTATTGGATTTGTCAGTTGTCAAGAGTCATCTCTCTCGCCATTGGATTTACCTCACGATTGGTGCAATGTGAGGGTTACACATTTGTTGCAACAGCTTGCAACTAGGAATTTAATGAGTTGTAACTACTAGGTTACAACTAAGTATTAGCACAATTAGTAGGGTGTCGTCAGCTCCTTAACATAACAAGTTCTCAGACGCCTGGGATCTAGGCACTCATATTTTATACCTTTTTTCCCTTGTTGACGGCTTTGTTTCGAATCTGGCCGAGCCCTAGCACGTACCTTGGGATTTTAACTATCGAGCCCAAGAAATTAGCCCATCCGGCCTCATTATAGCCGAAGACCTTCTAACTCGGCCATGTTTTGGGTCATTTGGCCTCGCAAATAGCCTAGTTAGATTGGGCGAGAGCCCATGAAAAATAGCCCATCAATCCCTTCTTGGCCCATTTTTCTTCAATTCGGACTTTTTTGGGCACCGTCCACCCACCCCTTAAAAAACTCCGCATATCCATGTTTTCAAGTACTACCTACTAGATTATTTATACTTAGCATTTTTTAGTTGAGCTGCTAGTAATCACGCATAGCAGATGGATAAGCAATTTTTTAAGAAGAAAAATAAATAAGTTATATACGATGTTAGTATACATTTTTTATGTTTTATAAAAGGATAACAATTTTCTTGTGTAGTGGCAAGGCATGCAGTTTATCTGTAGCAATATTTTTATACTGAGAGGCTGACATGGCCGACCCACCTGCATGCAGCTAGCGCCCATCAACCTTACTATACAAGAGATCAAGTTTAACGAGTGCATTTAAAAAGTACTTGTACAACAGTCTCGATCGGAAAAAAGAAGACCAAGATCGACATGTTTCTTGTCGAGAGAGGCTGATACGTGGGCCCTAGCAGCAAGACCATACACGTCTACCGCATGGAACAACGTTACGAAGGTCAAATCGGTGGACGCGACCAAAAAAAGTCCAACATACACACGTTTCCTCTACATAGGCGGCTGACATGTAGACCCAACAGGGAGACATTATACGGGTTCTATATCGAGCAACGTTGCCAAGTTCCAAACGGGGAGGCGCGAGAGAATAAAAAAAGTCTAGCATGCACACGTTTCCTGCACAGAGGAGGTTGACATGTCGGGCCCACCAGCCTGTATAAACGGCTGAAATAGCGAGCAACGCTATCAAGTTCGGAACACGAAGGCACGACAGAGGGTAAAAAATCCATCATACACATGTTTCTTCTAATGAGAGGATGACATGTGGGGCCCAGCATCGTGATTAAACAGTAGATGCATCGAACAATGCTATCAAGTTTGGAATAGGGTAGCACGAGCGAAGGAAAAAATCCATCATACACACGTTTCTTCTAATGAGAGGATGACATGTAGGGCTCAGGAGGTTGGTTAAACGGTAGATGCGTCGAGCAGCGCTATCAACTTCGGAATGGGATAGCGCCAGCGAAGGAAAAAATGCCATCATACACACGTTTCTTCTAATGAGAGGATGACATGTGGGTCCTAGGAGGTTGATTAAACGGTAGATGCATGGAGCAGCGCTATCAACTTCGGAACAGGGTAGCGCGAGCGAAGGAAAAAAAATTACATCATACACACGATCCTTCTAATGAGAGGCTGACATGTAGGACCTAGCAGCCTGACTAAACGGCAGATGCCTCGAGCAATGTTATCGAGTTCAAATCAGGGAGGCGCGACTGAAAAGTATAGTCCGCTAGAGACACTGACGTCTGGGACCCACACGCCTCAAAAGACTTCGGCTAGTCAACATCGCGTGAGGAAACGAAATCTTTCTTCCGCCACGCGTCAGCCGAGCTTCCTCCATGTTTTTAGCAGATCTGTCGTAGTAGAGGGCCGCGAAACCGGAAAAAAAAGGTTTTCCATCGGCCACGACCGAGCCAAGAATTTTTTCGCGGAAGACACGCCTTCTACAACGACCGTTGGGCCAATTCATTATAGAAGGAAACTTTTCTTGTAGTGCTAGTACTTAATAAACTTTAGCTTTGACCTATTATATTAACCTTCCAAAGACCTTAAGTAAATTAATAAAAAGAAGGAACTACATATGATAGAGTGTGCCATCATCAATGGAATGTGATCCTAAGTGGAGATCAAACCATCTGATGTTGGAGGAGTTAATTCACTCATGAGTTAACTAGAATAAGTATCTAAACCTAAGAAATTCACTAATACTTGAGAAGTTATAAAAAAGCTAGTAGTGTTAGAATATCAGATAATCATCTTGTTAAGCCAAGTGAGTATAAACTTAAAGTAAGCTTCCTTAACAAGATAAGCCTATAGAGAGACTAGTACAAGTTTACTACTTAGTTGATGATATACCTTGATCACACAAATAGAAGCCTACGCTTTGCATGATCAAAGGAGGGTGGTCATTATTCTGAAGTCATTGGATAATAGATGATTAGATGTTGAAGTAGGGTTCTGAGTATACTAAGTTAGGCAGGCCCTAGTAAGCTGAATCATCTAGCTTGATCATGAGTGGTCAAGCTAGGGTATGAGGAAGAATATGATATGAGTTGTATGGAGCAGTTGAAGGCATAGTAGTTTAACCAAGCTAATACAAGAACAAACTTGTATTGTGGAGAGTAGTACCCTACCCATCCCAGAGGATTGTTATGACCTATGATATAGAAAGGAATTGTAATCTTGCAAGCCTAAGAAGTAGATGCAAGGTACATATGAAGGAGTTTATGGAATAAAGTTAGTGATAACTGCTTCGGTGGATCTATCAGAGGGAGTTAAATAATGGAATTTATACTAGATATGCATGTAGGGGAATATTGTTGAAGTGGCAGGACCATGTCATCATATGATGATGGATATGGTGGAGCCAGATAACTAGATCAGTTAGACAGAAGAGATCTTAGTGAAGTAGATGAGAGATTTAAATAAAGTATATTTAGGAAAGGAATTCTTTAACTATGACCCAAGCTTATTTAAGTGCAAGAATTGGAATTCTTTAGTAGCCTTAACCTAAATCATATCAAGCCATGACAAAACCCATATCTACCTCTTTGTTTAAAGTCCTAGAATAAAGAGGGTAGTTAAACCAATTCCTATTTTTAGGCAGCCAATGGATAGTATATCTTAGTCAAATGAAATGTCTAAGAGATAAGTAGAATACCAGTTGAGAATGTATTTATGGAAGCCCTATCCATATGATTGTCTTAAACCCTAAAAAGGACCTAGTCTCATATACCATCAAGATCACTTTAGTAAGGAAATCTCAATATCTCACTCTAAGTTGAGTTGTTATCCATGGACACAAGACATGAAAGCAAATTATCTTAGCTCTTAATCTTCATCCATACCCATAATAGAATGTGAGTTCATTAACTATTCTTTAAACACATGATAGCTATATGTAAATGAATATCTTCATCCCTCCATTAATGAATCTATTAAACCTTCCGAAAACTTATGTCCATTATTTGGAAATGAACAGTTTCATTTCCTCATTAATGATTGAGATTCATGCATAATGACTTAACCAAGATTATGCTAAGGAAATTCTAATACTTAACACCTAGTTGGTTTGAGTAGAAGAATCACCATATTTTGAATCATAAAGACTTAAAGCATTATTAGGGTTATATATATGAATTCTTATATGATGCCAAGTGTGTACAGAATGATATAAACATCATTAGCCATTCAAACCATTACCATTAAAAATTATCAATTGAAAACAAATCATTTTTATAAGGATTTTGGATAATGAAGAAAATATTAAAACCCTAATATTTTCCAATAAAACAATCCATCATACTAGGATGGTGAAAATACAAAAAAGTAATATCAAACCAGTTTGTTACATTAATCCATGTTGAACCCTAGTTGATTCAATGAATTTTGAATACGTGAATCATTGTATAAATTTAAATTGAAAGGGAAAACAGAAAACAAAAATAGAAAATGAATCAGAAAATAACAAAATAGAACCAGGCCGAAGCCGAGTTCCTATTCAACGCCCGTGTGTAGCAGCAACAAATCTCGCACACTTTGGGGGAGCTTGCCGCCACCTGATGCCGTCGTCGACATCATCCGCACGCTGTGATACTCGTCGTTGTCATCTGCAAGGATAAGAAGGCCATGGAGATGATCTCGTCCATCCTCATCCCCATTTTCCTCCCTCTCTTGTTCTTATCCTCTCCATAGAGGAGGTCACCAAACCCTACCTCACCGGAGCCGCTCGCCGTTTTTGCTCCATAGCCCCCCTGCTCAATCAAGCTCACCAGAAGAACCACCTGGCTCTTGTCGTTCGATTTCCCCACTCCACGGAAGCCATGGAGACCTCAGGCACCCGGATTGGTACCTCTGTCCTGACACTGGTCGTTGTCTTCCTCATCGATTCTGACAAATGCCCCATCTTGCCCTCGAGCTCGTTGTATTCCTGGTGAGTTCCTGGTGCTCGGGAACCCTTACTCTCGATCGATTGCTTGCTAGATCACCCTAGCCGTGTAGGTCCGATCGTGCCATCGCAAAAGCTCGTCGCCGGAGATCTATCGATGACCATTAGGGGGTGGTGCGAGTAATGATGTATTACTCACGTCCTTGTGATTCCAACGCAGCCATGTGCACTTGGCAGAGTGGCCTGGCTCGCCGCCGGCGACCACTTCCTAGTGGTAGAGACCGGATGACGTCATGATGATGTTAGGCCCATGTCATTCGGGTCCCGCCAGACGCGTTTGACTGGGTCGTCATCCACGTGGCTGACAACGTGGCCCCAGACCCACTTGTCATTGACCGCGGGTAGAACTAATTCAGTGAAAAAAATATTAGGTAAAGAGCTGACATCGGTGGTGATGCATTAAATCATTTATTATTTTATTTAACTAAATCTAGAAAATGAATAAATCTTGTTAAATCGATATCTTTTGTTTTATAATTTAGACAAATATATATTATATATCAAAATGTTCGGAAAAATAAATTGTATATTCTAAACCTATTAACATGTTTTATTTCCAACTTAAATAAAATAATAATTATTATAAGTAAATAGCCTATTAGGAATAAATCTTAAATAAATATATTTTATTATTTAAAATTCAGAAAAACAACTATAATATATAAAATTCTTAGAAAAATAAATTATACAATTATAAACTTATTTTGTACATTCTGATGTCACTCAAATAAATATTATTATTTATTAAGTCATTATAAAGTAATAAAACTTATAAAAATCATATATTATTATTTATAAATCATAAAAATATTTATAATATACCAAAATGATCACAAAAATAAAATCTATACTTTAAAAATACCCGCTTTCAGAATTTAAGCAAAATAAAAGGTAAAGGTCTAATAAATCTTATTTAAACCCTTTTCTTTTATTTTAATTCATTAAAAATATATAAATGTTTACTATTGCCTTTACCTTTATTTGTTTAAAATCTAAAAATGTAATAACAAGTTCAATTGATATTTAAGTGAAGTAAAAATAGGTTCAGCCATTTTTTAGAAATATTTACCAAAGCTACCATTTAAAAAACTAAGTGTATCTTAACTTTACCCATTATAAGATCATCAAGATATTAACTACAAATTATTTTACTAGTTTGAAAATCTACCTAAAGCTCTAAACCAAGTTTTTAAGTAATTAAAGTAAGGCCTTTTCCATGTTTATAAAATATAAGCATTACTTCTAAAATAGGTAAGTGATCCATTCAATTATAAAATTATGAGGACACCACTTCTATAAAGGCAATAATACTTTTACTCTACCTTACTATAAACATTAAGAAGAGAGCCACATATAATATAATACATATTCCAAGTATCTAAGTATCCACTACAAGTGGGATAGCTATTCAAATATGATAATTTTTTCTTCTTTAATATTCATAACTAATCAAAAAAAATTAAATCTTAGCCTTAAGTTTAACTGCTTTTACTTGGTAAAGAAATTGTAACACCCCAAAAACTTTAATCAAGGTTATGAAGTTCTAATCACCCAATTTAGGGTTAACAAAAACTTTTATTAAGAAAATGAATATGAATACATGTGTGTTTGCATTAGATAGAATTGTGTGTATATACCATGCTTGATTGTTCTAAATGTTGTGCAATGGTTTAAAGGTGAATGCCACATCATCTAGCCATTTACAAACAAAATCCAAAGAGAAAAAATCAAATAAGAATAAATAATGCAAATGGTCATTTTGACAAAACTAAACCACTAGGCCACTTTAGGTGTTCCTAGGAGAAGATTTCCAACAGAAACAATTCTACTTCTTTTCACCCCTTGCTAGAAAAAGTAGAAATGTATCAATGCCCACTTTACGGACTTACAAAAACATCTAGCAAATCAATTAAATGGACAATGGAAAATTGAATCTCTTTCATATGTTAAGATCACACTTTTTCAAAAACCTACCAAATAAATTCCCCTTGACCTCTCCAAGCAAACCTAGTCTCTCAAGCTTAATTCAAGTTCACTCAAAAAATTTGAATCAAAAATTCCAAAATTTCTTTCATGCGGTCGTTAACACAAACACTTGGCATGCACAGAATAATCTCTAACCTAACTTCATTGTTTAAGTGTAATTAAACGACCAATTGATCTCCCTCTTAACCCACTTGTCCCCCTGAGTGTCTAGCAGCAGCAAACAAGCCCCCCTTCACCATGGAGAACAGTGCAGCGCCGCCCATTTATGGTCGTTGTCAGCCGACCAAGGTCAGATCGCTCCAGACAGCCCCTCGCCCATCCAGCATGTCCAGTAGCCTCGCCGCACCCTACCGCCACTCCCTGTCTAGGCCACATCCCCAGCCGAGCCGTGGACCACCCTAGTCGCGCTGCGCACCGCCTCTCTGCGCCATGTCCAGAGCGTGCCAGTGCGTCGTGCCCGACCAGCCCCGCTAGCTCGCGCCTTGCCCTCACCACGCACGCGCAGCCTTGCCATGATCACGCCACCCCGGCAGACACCCCTGTTCGTGACGCACGACCTGCAGTTGTCGCACACCGCCGCAAACACCACCACCTCCGCTCAGAGCGCCGCACGCGCCAGACCAAACCACGCCGCCCCACGCCATGCCTTTAAGTCCGTTAGAACCGCCAGGGAGCACCGCACCGTCCTACACCCTCGCCCATACCTTTAGCTCGTTGTACCGTCCTTATTGGAGACGCCAACCCATCCCGCTCGATCGCCTCGTCGGTGTATAAATAGAGTGTCAACACCCGGATTTTTAATCCCAGATGCCTGTTATGCCATACATCGCAATCCCAGGATTACCATTTTTGTGAGACATAACAGATTGGATATCACAGTACATCATCCATTACAAACCATAAATAAGGTCTTACACAAATAAGGATCTCATGATCCAGTCTTAGTAAATTAAGTAGCAGAATAAATAGCGTAGCGGTGGGGTCCATCTTCAGAGTCACAGGCAATGCTGACGATGGGATATAGTCCTAGTTATCATAGCCGTCCTGTTGTACTTCATCTTGGTAGTCTCCTTCATAGTCTGGCCATAGGAATAGCCAGGGACAAAAGCCATGAGTACTCTTTAAGTACTCGCAAACTATCACTAATAAGTAGTATAGTTCTGTTTGGAATGCTAACTCTAAGTTTACTTGTAAAGTTAAGTTTGAAACCTAAGCTGAGTTCAGAAACAAAGAAAGATAAAATAAGGTTTGAAAACACCTAAGTGGGAACTTAATCATCATAATCACAACTCTGTGGTGGTCAACTCAAGTCACAATTCATTTCATAAGTTGTTTTGAAAACATCTGACAACGGAACAGTATGGCCACTCCAACTGTCCATAACCGCGGATGTGGCTATTCAAATAGTTTGACACTCTGCAGAGGTGGTACACTTTCACCACAAGATTCAATACATCTGTCAGGGATAACCCTGAATCATCATACTTGGTATGCAGATAATCAAACATAACCTTTCCTTTACACACCCTAGTATAATCACCTCTCCTATGAGTATGGCCTCCCAACTATGACCATCTGTCATCTTGGGCACTGCATAGGTGGACAACATTGAGAGGTAACCTCAGCTCAAACCTCTCCCGTGAGGGAACTAATACTAATGCATATAAACTTCCGGCTAAGCCTTACCCAATTTAGGTATTGTGGTTGTACGGTAAAATTGGAATGGTATCGCATCCGAACCCAACCATCAGTTTTATAAAAGGGCTAAGGCTCATGCCTCAACATTTTCATCATCATAAACCATTTGTGTTTCTCAACACATGTTAAAACATCTCAATAGAATGACTCGTCATTCCAAGGTTTTCACAAGTCATTTTCACCAAGTATTCCCATCTAAAGTGAAATCAAGTTTTGAGTTTTGTTCCAACTACTAAGTTAAGAGTGTTCACTAAAGTGGGATGCTAATGTCAATCTCATGCCATAGAATGACATCTAAGTCTAACTATATAAGTCAAGTTTATACTCTTTATGCTACCTTCAAACAAGTAAAGGATTTTGGTAAAGTAAAGGAAGTAAAGCTTGTAAATAAAACTTGGAAAAGATACAAGTCAAAGTGGTATAACCAAAGCATGCTTAATGCCTTTGCTTAGGTTATCTAGATTGCGAGGGTTAGCTTGCATTGTTAATGATGGCTTGCTAGTATAATACTTGCAAGTGTTAGCTTGCCAATAATAGCTTGCCTTATGTAGTGCAGTGGTTGAAGTTTTCTTCCTCCTCCTCTTGGTAGAATTCCTCCTCCTTGTAAGCTTGGTCGGTACTATCGTATATAAATACATACGGAGTACACAATCACCAAACCATGCTTAAATATTCTACTTAGCACACTAAGGCACACATTTGATGATTTAGTATCATCTCAAACATCACAAGGTTTAATTAACTATCTCCATTCTTTTTATTTGAGAAAAGTAATTTCTACTCATTGAAATTAACTAAGATTTAATATTCTCCAATTAAAATATGGGATCATGTGAACACATGTCATCACCACATATTCTAACATATGGGAATGTGATTTAAGGGTTGAATCACATCTTTATAAGTTTAAGTTTAATATTTAATGATTTAAAGTGACTAGAAATGCCTATATAGCATTATTTTGGTACTAGTTGAAAGTCACTACATGTAAACCCTAATATTATTACATATTCAGATAGGTATGGTTAAATGTGATTTTTGAGAGTTGGAATCAACTCAAAAGCTATTATGGTTGATTTTATAAAAATGTTTGAATGTGCAAATGCTTCTGTCTTGTTATTTTTACTAGGCGAGATCTCTAACACTAAATGAATTAATTCCAACGGGCTTGGGTAGATCTTTTCAGAAGCTTTCCAACAAAATTAGAATCACTCAATTTGGTTAAGTAAATCTTCCTGAATTGGTTTTTAAATTAAGGGACAAAATTGATTTTAAGCCTAAATGGAAAAATCCTTATTTGAATTACTGGGTCAGCGCGGGAAATGAAATGGGCCGTCCCAGTGACGCTCAGTGGCGCAGAGGGCGGCTGACAGGTTGGTCCGGCTTGTCAGCGAGACTTAAAACCCGAAACGGTATCTAGCGATCTGGGCCACACGATTATAACGCGGATCAACGGCTCATAGTCATCATCGACGACAGACTCGTCGCCGGCGAGACCAAACCCTAAATGGTCAGTGGGCGTCTGCTGGGGACGTACCAGGGCTCCAACTAGTGCGGCGAGGCGGGCGATCAAACTGGACGGTGACGGCGGACTCAGGCGAGGTAGCGGCAGGGGCTGAGGTGGACAGAATCGACAGCAGCGTCTCCTCCTCTGCAGTGGCCTTCTCTAGTGCAATTCTGGCGAACAGGGGCTCGAGCTGCTCCAGCGAGAGGTAGGGAAGGACTAGGGGTGAGAGGGGAGTGGAATGGTGTGTGGAATTCGTGCTGGGGAGGCCTGCTTATATAGGTGCGATGAGGTGACCGACGGGTGTGGGCAGGCATCTCCGGCGAGGGCGGTATAGGGGGCTACTAGCGTGGACAAGGTAGGCGGACAATGGGCGGTTCCCTGGCGGTGCTCTACAGCGTAATGGTGACACTAGGGGCGGTGCCTAACTGTCGGGGGCCTCATGCGCTCTGGGGTACAGAGGCGGTGCTCGACGGCGAGCATGGCGTCTATGGGTCGCACGGCGGTGCACGCCTATGTCTGGCAGGGTGCTGGGGTCGAGGCCGAGCGGCGTGCGCGATATGGAGTCAAGGGCTGGTCTGTTGCGTGCTGGCGGCGATCGCGCTCAGGCGCGCTCTGGCTGGCTCGCAGAGAGAAAGGGTGGTGATGCTGGGGAGTGGTCTAGGGGATGGGGTTGATCGAGGGGTGGACCGTGGGCGGCGGTAGGGTTGGGCGGAGCTAGTGGGCATGCTGGTTTGGCGCGGCGCGGTCCCTAGCGTGCTGCCCGCTTCTGGCCGGCGGTGACCTCATTCGGGTGGCGCACCACTGCTGCAACGGCTAAGGGGGAAGCTGGTTGGGGACTTGGTTTGACTTAGGGGGGACAGAGGAGAGTAGAGAGGGTCCAATGGGGGACAAGGGTTTAACTAGGAGCAGTGTTAGTTAGGTAGTTTGATCTCTGTCTGCCACCTGTTCGACACAATGGCCGCATGAGGTAAGTTTTTTAATTTTTGGGAGATTTTTGGTGGAGTGACTCATCTGATGCTTAAGCTTCTAGGTTTGCTTGGTATTTGAAAATGGAGTTCATTTGAGTGGTTTTTGAATAAGTGTGATCTATACATATGAACTACATTCAATTTTCAAATGTCATTTAAATTTAGTGTTTGCAAGTTTTTGGGATGAAACAAAGTGGGGCCTTGGCACATCACTACTTGTACTAGCAAGGGGTGCAAAGAACCATAATTGTTTCTATTAAGATTTGAGTTCTAGGAATAGCCAAAGTAGGCTAGTTAGTTAAAATGGCACAAATGACCATTTCCTTATTTTATTCTTTTTGATTTCTTTTTCTTTGGGATTTGTTTGGGAATGATCTAGATGATGTTTAATTCACCTTAGAATCATTTTACAATCAATGGATCACTCAAACATGGCAATTCAAAACAACTCCTATTTAAATGAATACACATATGAATGCTTAATCATTTTAAATGGAAAAGTTTGTGTTAACCCTGAATTGGGTAGCTTTGATCTTGATTACCTTGGATTAAGTTTTGGGATGTTACAAACCTTCCCCCCTTAAACAAAATATCGTCCCGAGATTTACGAAAGAAAACTAGGAACTAAAGAGATCTGGGAACTCAGTCCTAATGTAATCTTCGCGCTCCCAAGTGGCTTCCTCTTTGGTATGGTTGCTCCATTGAATCTTGAGGAACCGGATACTCCTGGTCCGGGTGGTTCTATAGGCTTCCTCCAAGATACGGATGGGCACTTCACGATACGTCAGATCCTTGTTGATATCAACAGCTCGGTGATCGATGTTCTTGAAAACTTTGGTCTTCCCCGGCACTTCTAAGCATTTGCGAAGTAACGAGATATGGAACACGTTGTGGATGGCTGACATCTCCTCTGGCAGTTCCAATTGATACGATACTTCTCTCGGTGATTCAGAATCTTGAAGGGCCCGATATATCTGGGGGCTAACTTTCCTTTCAAACTAAAACGTTGGGTTCCCTTCAATGGTGAAACCTCAAGATACACAAAATCTCCGACATTGAAAGTCAGGTCTCTCCTTCTCTTGTCAGCATAACTCTTATGTCTGGATTGGGCGGTCTTGAGGTGCTCACGGACTTTGTGAACCTTCTCTTCGGCTTCTCGGAGAATGTCGGGTCCAAAGATCTGACTCTCTCCTACTTGCGACCAATTCAAAGGGGTGCGACACTTTCTTCCGTACAGGAACTCAAATGGTGCCATTTGCAAACTAGCTTGATAACTGTTGTTATATGAGAATTCTGCGAACGGCAGGCAGTCTTCCCATTTTGATCCATATTCAAGCACACAAGATCTCAACATATCTTCTAAGATTTGGTTGACTCTTTCAGTCTGTCCATCCATTTGCGGGTGATAATCGGTGCTGAAATTCAACTTGGTTCCTAATCCTTCCTGGACTTTCTGCCAAAATCTCGATGTGAATTGGGTTCCTCGATCTGATACTATGGTCTTGGGGGTTCCATGCAGACTAACAATTCTAGTGATATACATCTCTGCTAGCTTCGAACTCTGGTAAGTTGTCTTGACAGGTATAAAGTGAGCTACTTTGGACAGTCTATCAACGATGACCTAGATTGAGTCATTTCCCCTACACGAAGTAGGCAATCCGGTGATAAAGTCCATTCCGACGGAATCCCATTTCCATTCTGGAATCTGCAATGGTTGCAATAGTCCTGCGGGTCTCTGATGTTCCGCTTTGACTCTTTGACAGATATCACACTTGGCGATGTAGCTTCCGATTTCTCTCTTCATCTTGTGCCACCAAAATTGCTCTTTCAAATCTTGATACATCTTTGTTCCTTTGGGGTGGATAGAATAAAGAGTATCATGAGCTTCTTCCATGATAACTTGCTTCATCTCCGGATCTGTGGGCACATAGATACGGCCTTTGTACCATAGAAATCCTTTGTCTTCGGTGAATCCAAGTACCTTTCCTATACCAATACGATGTTTGATTCCGTCGATACTTTCATTTCCCTTCTAGGCTTCCTTGATTTGGCTAATCAAAGTGGGTTGAAGTTCAATGCTAGCTAAGAATCCTTTGCTAACTAGTTCAGTTCTGAACTGGTCCAACTCCTCATACAAACTTGGATGCTTCTCCTTGATCATAGTGTTTAGCCTACACGGCAATCTGCTAAGAGCATCTGCTACCACATTGGCTTTGCCAGGGTGATAGTGAATGTCAAGGTCATAATCCTTGATTAACTCTATCCATCTCCTTTGCCTCATATTCAGCTCCTTCTGAGTGAAAATATACTTCAAGCTTTTGTGATCTGAGTAAATCTCACAGCGATTACCCATCAGATAATGACGCCATGTCTTCAGTGCCAAAACTATGGCTGCTAACTCAAGATCATGAGTAGGATAATTTTGCTCATGCTGCTTTAGTTCTCGAGACAGATACGCGATGACTTTGCCTTCTTGCATCAACACACATCCGAGACCAATCTTGGATGCATCACAATACACATCAAACGGCTTCTTGATATCTGGCATGACCAATATTGGGGCTGAAATCAATCTCTTCTTGAGCTCTTGGAAACTGGCCTCACATTTGTCGGTCCATTCAAACTTCTTGTCCTTCTTCAACAATTGGGTCATGGGTCGGGCGATGCTTGAAAATCCTTCGAAGAACTTTCGGTAGTATCCCGCTAATCCGAGGAATGCACGGACTTGGCTTTGAGTGGTTGGGGCTTCCCATTCTTCGACATCTTTGATCTTGGCGGGATCAATAGTGACTCCTCCAGCAGACACAATATGTCCTAGGAATCCTACTTCTTTCAGCCAAAACTCACATTTGCTGAACTTGGCATACAACCGATGCTCTCTAAGGGTTTCAAGGATGATTCTCAGATGTTGCTCATGCTCTTCTTCTGACTTGGAGTAGATAAGGATATCATCGATAAACACAACGACAAACTTATCTAGAAAATTCATAAAGATCTTATTCATTAGATTCATGAAATAAGCAGGGGCATTGGTTAATCCAAAAGACATAACCATATACTCGTATAAACCATAGCGAGTAGTAAAGGCGGTCTTCGGAATATCCGTTGCATGAATCTTAAGTTGGTGATAACCAGTCCTAAGATCGATCTTAGAGAATACATTCGCTCTAGTCAATTGATCAAATAGATCCTCTATCTTTGGCAAAGGGTACTTGTTTTTGATGGTGACATCATTCAGCTTTCTGTAATCGGCACACAGACGGTTTCCTCCATCTTTCTTGTCGACGAATAACACTGGTGATCTCCATGGCGATGCGCTTGGTTGAATCAAGCATGTTGCCAACGTAGCATCCAGCTGCTTCTTCAATTCTACTAACTCCGAGGGGTTCATGCTATAGGGTCTCTGGGCTATGGGTCCGGTTCCAGGGATTAGTTCGATAATGAACTCACTATCCCTATCCGGGGGCATACCGGGCAATTCATCTGGGAATACATCAGGGTATTCATAGACTACTCTGATTTGGTCAATGGTAGGCTGGGCTAGACTCTTGTTACACTTGAATTGACGGGGCAAGGTTTCAGATATGTGCTCTACTGATACTCCAGAGCTACTAGTCATGGTGATGGCTTTCTTGGCACAGTCTATCAATCCTTTATGCTTTGACATCCAATCCATCCCTAGTACTACTTCCAAACCTTTGGTTCCAAGTACTATTAGATTAGCATAAAAATCTATCCCATGTATTCTGATAGGCATAGCTTTGCAAATTTTTCTAGCTTTTGTAGTTGAATCGGGGATTTGAACTATCATGACATGCTTCAGGTTGGTTGGGTGAATCTTACTAGTGCATGCAAATTCTTCGGTGACAAATGAGTGCGATGCTCCCGAATCAAACAATACTCTTGCTAAAACTGAGTTGATAGAAAACATACCCAGCACTACATCTGGAGCTTCTTGGGCTTCTTCGGTGTTCATGTGGAAGAGACGGCCATTGCGGTTGTGAGGGTTCCCTGGGGCGAATCTTCTTCCCGGTTGAACACGACGCTGATGTTGAGCTGGGGCATTCACATTTGCAGTGGTGGCAATCTTCTTGGGATACTCATTGGAATAGTGACCCTTCACTCCACACTCGAAACAAGTGATCTAAGACTTGTCTTTCGCTGCCATGGGCACAACATTGCTTCTAGTTCAGGGTGCAGTGTTGTTGTTGTTGTTGTTGTTGCTCTTGGGAGGGGCACGGTTGAAATTGCTGGTGTTGCCGGAGTGATTGTTGTTTCCTCTGGACTTCACATTTCCTCCGTTACGGTTGGGGTAGCTTGGGCGAGACATTGGGGGTCGGTTGTTCCTCGGTGCATATCCTGCTGAGGGGTTGGGACGGTACTTCTGGTGACTGTTGGATCCAGCTTGCTGCATCATACGACGTTTGCGGTTGTCATTTGCCTAGTTGAGCTTCCCTTCCATCTGAATGGCAGAGTCGACTAGCTCTTCGAGTTCCTCGAAACAGATGTTGACGAGGACAGTCTGCATCTCATCATGCGGTCCGTTCAGGAATCTCTCCGTCTTCTTAGCCTCCGTGTTGATCTCATCAGGTGCATACCTGGCTAAGGACAAGAATCTGTCATGGTACTTCACTACAGTCATTTTGCCTTGCTTCAACTCTCTGAATTCATCCCTCATTCTGGTGACTAGACCCTGCGGCACTTGGGTGCGGCTGAACTTGATTTTGAAGGCTTCCCATGTCATCACTTGGCCATGGTTCATTGTGCGGATACTGTTCCACCATGCTCTTGCATCTCCTGCCAGATAGTGGGTGGCAAAAAGAACCTTCTCATTGGCATCCACTCCAGCTACTTCTAAGTTGTTTTCCATTGTCTACAACCAGTCATCAGCATCTAGTGGGTTCTCTGAAGTACTAAAGATTGGGGGATTTGTATTCTGGAAGTTCTTGAGTTTGGATCCATGATGATCCTGATTTCCATGGTTCTGGTTGTTGAGAGCCATCTTGGCGATCTATTGCAGTGTTGCTAGATTAGCTTGGCGCTCTACCCTGCTTGCTTCCCGGTCAGCGATGAGATTCTGCAGGATTTGCAGCATTGGGTATTGCGATGAGCTGCTCCCTCCTTGGTTTCCACGAGTCATCTGAAGACTGAGGTAGATGAAGGGGTAAGAGGGAAAGTTCTAAGGTTCATGGTTTTGATTTCAAAGCTCAAACTTTGAGTTTGACTCAGGTTTTTGCAACTAACTTCTTTTCATTCATTCAAGCAAAGCACACGATACAAACACACACACACCACAACATAAAAGGAAAATAGATGGTTTTAAGAACCATTCTGTAAGCTACGATACAATGGGACCGATACTCCTCATGCTACGACCGTGCTCTAGTGCATCTACTCATCGTTGATGAAGTCGAAGTCGTCATCGTCGGTGTAGAAGTCCATGGCATCTTCCTCCAGAAAGTCATCATCATTGCTGAGGTAGGAGTAAATATCCCCTTGGATATCTTCACCTTCCACTTCTTCTTCCTTTACGGCAAGCTGAGCTTCTTACTCCTTGATGGTCTTCTCGAGGTCGGCCACCTTCTTGCGAAGACGGTCGATGGTGAGATCCTTCTTGGCACGTTGACGGCGCAGAGACTAACGATCCTGGACTAGCAGTGAGAAAGTCTGGGCCTTCTGGGCGGCAATGGCGAGGTTGTGGTTGGCTAGCTCTCTTGCATTGTCCAACTTCTTCTAGCGGTCGTACAGTAGGAAGTCGAGGTTCTCTACTTGGCGCTTCAGTATTGGGTGACTTGGCATCTCAAGCGGCATTCCCATGGAATCACGCCTTTCATAGTGAACAAAGCGGGTTCCTTGGATGAGGTTGACACTGAGGGCACATAGACGTGCGAGAGCTTCATGCATTTCCCTGGCTAATCCGTCTAGCCAGTTGTTCTCCCTCATCGAGAACTGAATCCTCCCAGATACTAGTGCTTCTATCTTGCCTTGAAGATCAGCAGTCACTAGCCATTGTAAAACTACTCCTGGTGGACCCGGGAGTTGAGGTCCAAGGAATTCCGGATGAGGACGCTCCAAGAACTCAGACAGTGCATTCATATCCCTCTCGAAGATCAGTTGGCCTCCATTGCCCAACTAGTAGAACTTGTTGTATTGGGCTTCCATCTATAAGAATTTAGGATGAGAAAGTTAGTGAAGTGATCAAGTGTGTCCAAGTTTTATGTAGTAATGTAAGAATTTGGAGGAACATGAATTTTTTTGAGAGAAAGAATTACCAAGGGTAAGAGAGGAAATAGTTTTCATAAATACTCACTTTGGTTTTTGAAACTAAGTTTTTGTTCGGACGTCCATTCTAACTAGCGTCTCCTATGGTCAGGATGGCTTTGATACCAACTTGTCAACACCCGGATTTTTAATCCCAGATGCCTGTTATGCCATACATCGCAATCCCAGGATTACCATTTTTGCGAGACATGACAGATTGGATATCACAGTACATCATCCATTACAAACCATAAATAAGGTCTTACACAAATAAGGATCTCATGATCCAGTCTTAGTACAATCAAGTAGCGGAATAAATAGCATAGTGGTGGGGTCCATCTTCAGAGTCACAGGCAATGCTGATGATGGGAGATAGTCCTAGTTATCATAGCCGTCCTGCAGTCCTTCATCTTGGTAGTCTCCTTCATAGTCTGGCCATAGGAATAGCCAGGAACAAAAGCCACGTGTACTCTTTAAGTACTCGCAAACTATCACTAATAAGTAGTATAGTTCTGTTTGGAATGCTAACTCTAAGTTTCCTTGTAAAGTTAAGTTTGAAACCTAAGCTGAGTTCAGAAACAAAGAAAGATAAAATAAGCTTTGGAAACACCTAAGTGGGAACTTAATCATCATAATCACAACTCTATGGTGGTCAAGTTGAGTCACAATTCATTTCATAAGTTGTTTTGAAAACATCTCACAACGGAACAGTATGGCCACTCCAACTGGCCATAACTGCGGACGCGGCTATTCAAATACTTTGACACTCTGCAGAGGTGGTACACTTTCACCACAAGATTCTATACATCTGTCAGGGATAACCCTGAATCATCATACTTGGTATGCAGATAATCAAACATAACCTTTCCTTTACACACCCTAGTATAAGCACCTCTCCTATGAGTATGGCCTCCCAACCATGACCATCTATCATCTTGGGCACTGCATAGGTGGACAACATTGAGAGGTAGCCTCAGCTCAAACCTCTCCCATGAGGGAACTAATACTAATGCATATAAACTTCTAGCTAAGCCTTACCCAATTCAGGTATTATGTTTGTACGGTAAAATTGGAATGGTATCACATCCGAACCCAACCATCAGTTTTATAAAAGGGCTAAGGCTCATGCCTCAACATTTTCATCATCATAAACCATTTGTGTTTCTCAACACATGTCAAAACATCTCAATAGAATGACTCATCATTCAAAGGTTTTCACAAGTCATTTTCACCAAGTGTTCCCATCTAAAGTGAAATCAAGTTTTGAGTTTTGTTCCAACTACTAAGTTAAGAGTGTTCACTAAAGTGGGATGCTAATGTCAATATCATGCCATAGAATGACATCTAAGTCTAACTATATAAGTCAAGTTTTATACTCTTTATGCTACCTTCAAACAAGTAAAGGATTTTGGTAAAGTAAAGGAAGTAATGCTTGTAAATCAAAATTGGAAAAGATATAAGTCAAAGTGGTATAACCAAAGCATGACTAATGCCTTTGCTTAGGTTATCTAGATTGCAAGGGTTATCTTGCATTGTTAATGATGGCTTCCTAGTATAATACTTGCAAGTGTTAGCTTGCCAATAATAGCTTGCCTTGTGTAGTGTAGTGGTTGAAGTTTTCTTTCTCCTCCTCTTGGTAGAATTCCTCCTCCTCGTAAGCTTGGTCGGTACTATCGTCTATAAATACATAGGGAGTACACAATCACCAAACCATGCTTAACTAGTCTACTTAGCACACTAAGGCACACATTTGATGATCTAGTATCATCTCAAACATCACAAGGTTTAATTAACTAGCTTCATTCTTTTTATTTGAGAAAAGTAATTTCTACTCATTGAAATTAACTAAGATTTAATATTCTCCAATTAAAATATGGGATCATGTGGACACATGTCATCACCACATATTCTAACATATGGGAATGTGATTGAAGGGTTGGATCACATCTTAATAAGTTTAAGTTTAATATTTAATGATTTAAAGTGACTAGAAATGCCTATATAGCATTATTTTGGTACTAGTCCAAAGTCACTACATGTAAACCCTAATATTATTACATATTCAGATAGGTATGGTTAAATGTGATTTTTGAGAGTTGTAATTAACTCAAAAGCTTCTGTCTTGTTATTTTTATAAAAATGTTTGAATGTGCAAATGCTTCTGTCTTGTTATTTTTACTAGGCGAGATCTCTAACTCTAAATGAATTAATTCCAATGGGCTTGGATAGATCTTTTCAGAAGCTTTCCAACAAAATTGGAATCACTCAATTTGGTTCAGTAAATCTTCCTAAATTGGTTTTTAAACTAAGGGACAGAATTGATTTTAAGCCTAAATGGAAAATTCCTTATTTGAATTACTAGGTCAGCGCGGGAAATGAAATGGGACGGCCCAGTGATGCTCAGCAGCGCAGAGGGCGGCTGACAGGTTGGTCCCGCTTGTCAGCGAGACTTAAAACCCAAAACGGTATCTAGCGATCTGGGCCACACGATTATAACGTGGATCAAGGGCTTACAGTCGTCGTCGATGACGGACTCATCGCCGGCGAGACCGAACCCTAAACGGTCAGTGAGGGTCTGCTGGGGACGTACCAGGGCTCCAGCTAGTGCGGCGAGGCGGGCGATCAAACTGGACGGCAACGGAGGACTTAGGCGAGGTAGCGGAAGGGGCTGAGGTGGACGGAATCGACGGCAGCGTCTCCTCCTCTGCAGCGGCCTTCTCCGGTGCAATTCTGGTGAATGGCGGCTCGAGCTACTCCGGCGAGAGGTGGGGAAGGACTAGGGGTGAGAGGGGAGTGGAATTCGTGTTGGGGAGGCCTGCTTCTATAGGCGCGACGAGGGGACCGACGGGTGTGGGCAGGCGTCTCCGACGAGGGCGGTACATGGGGCTACCGGCGTGGGCAAGGTAGGGGGACGGTGGGCGGTTCCCTGACAGTGCTCTGTGGCATAATGGCGATGCTAGGGGTGGTGCCTATTTGTCAGGGGCCTCACGCGCTCTGGGGGACAGAGGCGGTGCTCGACGGCGAGCAGGGCGACTGTGGGTCACGCGGCGGTGCTCGGCCGTGTCTGGCAGGGTGCTGGGGTCGAGGAGGAGCGGCATGCGCGATATGGAGTCAAGGGGTGGTCTGCTGCGTGCTGGCGCGCTCTGGCTGGCTCGTAGAGAGAAAGGGCGGCGATGCTGGGGAGTAGTCCAGGGGCTGGGGTTGATCGAGGGGTGGACCGTGGGCGACGGTAGGGTTGGGTGGAGCTAGTGGGCACGCTGGTTTGGTGCGGCACGGTCCCTGGCGTGCTGCCCGCTTCTGGCCGGCGGTGACCTCATTCGGGCGACGCACCACTGCTGCAACGGCTAAGGGGGAAGCTGGTTGGGGACTTGGTTGGACTCGGGGGGACAGAGGAGAGTAGAGAGGGTCCAATGGGGTACAAGGGTTTAACTAGGAGCAGTGTTAGTTAGGCAGTTTGATCTTTGTCTGCCACCTGTTCGACACAATGGCCGCATGAGGTAAGTTTTTGAATTTTTGGGAGATTTTTTGTGGAGTGACTCATCTGATGCTTAAGCTTCTAGGTTTGCTTGGGATTTGAAAATGGAGTTCATTTGAGTGGTTTTTGAATAAGTGTGATCTATACATATGAACTACATTCAATTTTCAAATGTCATTTAAATTTAGTGTTTTCAAGTTTTTGGGATGAAACAAAATGGGCCTTGGCACATCACTACTTGTACTAGCAAGGGGTGCAAAGAACCATAATTGTTTCTGTTAAGATTTGAGTTCTAGGAATAGCCAAAGTAGGCTAGTTAGTTAAAATGGCACAAATGACCATTTCCTTATTTTATTCTTTTTGATTTCTTTTTCTTTGGGATTTGTTTAGGAATGATCTAGATGATGTTTAATTCACCTTAGAAGCATTTTACAATCAATGGATCACTCAAACATGGCAATTCAAAACAACTCCTATTTAAATGCATACACATATGAATGCTTAATCATTTTAAATGGAAAAGTTTTTGTTAACCCTAAATTGGGTAGCTTTGATCTTGATTACCTTGGATTAAGTTTTGGGATGTTACACAGAGGGCCTCTCCATCCCATTTCTCCACACCACTCGACTCCCCACTCCTCACTAACCTTCCCCACTTCTCCTCGGAGTAAGGCGAGCACCACCGCGCCGAAAGTTCACCGGAGTCCACCGTTGCTGGAGGAGAAGGGCGCCAGCGATTCCGACCACCCCGAGCCCTGCTGTGACCGCGCCTCGCCTCGCCGTCGTCTACCAAGTCGTTTGCCCCTGTCGCTGACCCTAGTTGGAACCCAGGTGAGCCCCGAGAGACCCCCACCGCCGCGCTAGGTCTGATTCCTCGCCAGAGTTGTTCGTCGTTGATGACGACCCTCGGTCGTCGATCTAGCTTCTAATCGTAGGGCTCCGGTTAAACAATACCGCTTTGCGTCCTTAGTCTCGTTGACGAGTGGACCCCCTCTGTCAGCCGCACGCTGCGCTGTGCTGTGTAGTTGGGCCGTCCTGTTTAACGTTCCCGCCCAGGCTTGGAAATTCAAATATTGATGTTCCAATTTAGTTTAAATCCTATTCTGTCCGTAGATTCAAAAATCAATTCAGAGAGTTTTACTTAACCAAATTGCATGATTCAAATTTTGCTAGAAAGGTAATTAACATATCTATCCAAGCCCGTTGAATTTAACTCACTTGGAGTTAGTGATAATCTTTAGACAAAATAACAAGACAGAGACTTTTGCAACTTAAAACATTTTTCAAAAATCAACCATAATAGCCTTTGAGTTGATTCCAACTCTCAAAAATCACATTTGATAATATATATCTGGATATGTAAAAATATTTAGGTTTGCATGCAGTGACATTGGACTAGTACCAAAAGAATGCTATTAGGGCATTTCTAGTCACTTTAAAATCTATAAAACAATATTCTTAAACTTTATAAAATGTGACCAACCCTTTTAAATCACATTCCCATGTATTAGAATATGTGGTGATAACATGTGTCCACATGATCCCATATTTTAATTGGAGAATATTAAATCTTAATAAATTTCAATGAGTAGAAATTTCTTTTCTCAAATAAACTAAATAAAACTAGTCATTATTGCATGTGATGATTGTGATGATGCTAGATCATCAATGTGAGCCTTAGTGTGCTAAATAGACTTAGTTAAGTATTGTTTGGTGATTGTGTACCCCGTATTCATTTATAGACGATAGTACCGACCAAGGATACGAGGAGGAGGAGTTCTATCCCGAAGAAGAGGAGGAAAACTTCAATCACTGCACCAATCAAGGCAAGATAGATCTATGCAAGCTTTAACCTAAGCAAGATGCCTTAGGCATGCTTTGGTTATATATTTTTATTTATACCCATCCCGATTTTTACTTGCAAGCTTTACTCTCTTACTTTACCAAAGTTCTTTACTTTTAGTTAATGCTTTGTGAGGATTTGGAAAGTAGTATAGATAGCATAAAGAGTATAAAAATAGGCCTATACTAGATGTCATTCTATGGCATGAGATTGAGATTAGCATCCCTCATTAGTGAACACTCTTAACTTAGTGGCTAGTGCTAAGCATAAAACTTGATCACTTTAGATGGGAATACTTGGTGAAAATGATTATGAAAACCTTGGAATGATGAGTCATTCTATTGAAATGTTTTGACATGTGTTGAGAAACACAAATGGATTTCGATGATGAAAATGTTGAGGCATGAGCCTTAGCCCTTTTTAAAAACTGATGGTTGGGTTCGGATGCGATACCATTCCAATTTTACCATACAACCACAATACCTGAATTGGGTAAGGCTTAGCCGGAAGTTTATATGCATTAGTATGGGTTCCCTCTCGAAGGAGGTTTGAGCTAAGGCTACCTCTTGATGATGTCCACCTATGCAGTGCCTAGGATGGTAGATGGCCATGGCTGGGAGGCCAATCTCATAGGGGAGGTGCTTATACTAGAGTGTGTAAAGGAAAGGTTATGATTGATTATCCGCATACTAATTATGATGATTCAGGGTTATCCCTGACGGATGTATCGAATTTTGTGGTGAAAGTGTACCACCTCTGCAGAGTGTCAAACTATTCGAATAGCCACGTCTGCGGTCATGGACAGTTGGAGTGGCCATACTGTTCCGTCATCAGAAGTTTTCAAAATGACTTGTGAAGTGAACTATGATTTTGACTTGACCACAACAGGGTTATGAATATGAAAACTAGGTTCCCAACTTAAAGTGATTTAGAACTTTAACTTAGTTTTCTTTACTTCTAAACTCAGTTTAGATAAATCTGGCTTTTTCCAAATAAACTTAGAGTTTAAGATTCGTACTAGAACTACCTTACTTGTTAGTGATAGTTTGCGAGTACTTAAAGAGTACTCATGGCTTTGTCCCTGGTTATTCTCGTGGCTAGACTATGAGGAGGACTATCAGGAAGATGGATAGCAGGATGGCTACGACAATTAGGATCATCTCCCATCGTCAGCATTGCCTGTGACACTGAAGAAGGAGCCCATTGCTATGCTTATTATTCCATTGATTGTTTGTATTAAGACTGGATCATGAGATCCCCTATTTGTGTAAGACCTTATTATTGTTTGTAATGGATGATGTACTGTGATATCCAATCTGTTATGCCTTGCAAAAATGGTAATCTTGGGATTGCGATGTATGGCATAACAGGCATCTGGGATTAAAAATCTGGGTGTTGACAAGTTGGTATCAGAGCCATCCTGACCATAGGAGACCCTAGTTAGAATGGACGTCCGAACAAAAACTTATTTTCAAAACCAAAGAAGTAAGTATTTATGAAAACATATTCCCACTCTTATCCTTGGTTCTTTCAAAAAAAGCATGTTCCTCAAAAATTCATACATTACTACATAAAATTTGACACACTTGATCACCTCACTAACTTACTCATCCTAAATTCTTATAGATGGAAGTTCAGTATTGCAAGTTCAACCAATTGGGCAACAGAGGCCAATTGATCTTTGAGAGGGATCTTGATGCACTGTCAGAGTACCTTGAGCGCCCGCATCCGGAATTCTTCGGAGCCCAACTCAAGGATTTCCCAGGAGGAGATTTACAATGGCTGATAGTTGCAGACCTTAGAGGCAAGATGGAAGCCCCCCTTTCTGAGAAGATTTAATTCACCGTGCGAGAGAACAACTAGCTAGATGGATTAGCCAGGGCTATGCATGAAGCTCTTGCCCGTCTGTGTGGGCAAAACATCAACTTGATCCAGGGAACTCGCTTTGCTCACTATGCAAGACGTGATTCTATGGGAATGCCATTGGAGATGCCAAGTCACCCAGAAATGAAGCGCCAAGTGGAGAATCTTGACTTCCTACTGTATGATAGGCAGAAGGAATTGGACAATGCTCGATCCTACGCCAACCATAACCTTGCCATTGCTGCCAAGAATGATCAGACTGTCGCCATGCTCATCAAGGATCGCTAATCACTTCGTCGTCAACACGAGAAGAAGGATCGCATCATTGCCCGTCTTCGCAAGAAGGTGTCCAACCTCGAGAAGACCATCCAGGAGCAAGAAGTCCAGCTTGAAGCAAAGGAAGAGGAAGAAGGTGAAGACATCCAGGGAGATATTCACTCGTACCTCAGTGATGACAATGACTACCTGGAGGATGATGCCATGGATTTCTACACCGATGATGATGATTCTGGCTTCATTGATGATGAGTAGATGCACTTGATCACTACCGTAGGAAGGAGTTGTATCGGTCCCACTGTATCCTAGTTCCCAGAATGGTTCTTAAAACCATATGTTTTCCTTTTGTGTTGTCATGTGTGTTTGTATTGTGTGCTTGAATGAATGAATCAGAAGGAGTTAGTTTGCAAAACCTGATTTCAAACTCAAAGTTTAAAGCTTTTGAAACAAAACCATGAACCTTAGAAATTTCCCTCTTATCTCTTTATCTATCTCAATCTTCAGATGACTCATGGAAACCCCGGACAAAGCAGCTCATCGCAGGACCCGATGTTGCAGATACTGCAGATGCTAGTTTCTGACCGTGAAGCTAGTAGAGCCGAGCGCCAAGCCAACCTAGCCAACCTGTAATAGATAGCTCAGATGGCCCACAATAATCAAGGCCAAGGAAATCCGAATCATCATGGATCCAAGCTTAAGAACTTTCAGAATACCAATCCCCCTATCTTTAACATATCTAAGAATCCCTTAGATGCTGATGACTGGCGGCAAACCATGTAGAATAATCTGGAAGTCGCAGGAGTTGACGCCAACGAGAAGGTACTGTTATCCACCCACTATCTGGCAGGAGATGCAAGAGCCTGGTGGAACAGCACCCGTACTATGAACCACGGTCAGATCATGAATTGGGAAGCTTTCAATATCAAGTTCAACCACACCCATGTGCCGCAAGGTTTAGTCACCAGAATGAGAGATGAGTTTAGGGAACTGAAGCAAGGGAGGATGACGGTAGTTGAGTACCGTGACAAATTTCTGTCCCTCGCTAGATATGCCCTTGATGAGATCAACACTAAAGCCAAGAAGAAGGAAAGATTCCTGAACAGACTGCATGATGAGATGCAGACTGTGTTAGTCAACATCTGTTTTGAAGACCTAGAAGAGCTAGTAGACTCTGCCATCCAGATGGAAGGGAAGATCAACCAAGCCAATGACAACCGCAATCGCAGGATGATGCACCAGACTGGGTCCCACAATACCCAGAAGTATCGCCCCAACCCGTCTGCAGGATATGCCCCAAGAAACAACAGACCACCGATGTCTCGTCCAAGCTACCCCAATCGTAGCAGAGGAAACTTGAAGTCTGGAGGAAACCACAACAATAACCCTGGCAACTCCAACAACTTCAACTATGCACCGCCCAAGTCCAACAACAACAACAACAATACTTCCCCAAGGACTGGAAGCAATGTTGTGCCTGTTGCAGCCAAAGACAAGTCCTAGATTACTTGCTTTGAATGTGGAGTCAGGGGTCACTACTCCAATGAGTGTCCCAAGAAGATTGCAGCCACCACCAATGTGAATGCTCCACCTCAACAAAAGCATCGTGTTCAGCCTGGAAGAAGATTTGCCCCAGGGAATTCGCTCAACCGCAACGGTCGTCTGTTCCACATGAATGCTAAGGAAGCTCAGGAAGCGACAGATGTCGTGCTGGGTATGTTTTCTGTTAACTCAGTACTTGCAAGAGTGTTGTTTGATTCTGGAGCATCGCACTCGTTTGTTACAGAAGAATTTGCATGCACTAGTAAGATTCAACCAACAAAATTGAAGTATGTTATGATAGTTCAAATACCTGGTTCAACCACCAAAGCTAGAAAAATTTGGAAGGCTGTACCCATCAGAATCCATGGAATAGATTTTATGCCAATCTAATAGTACTTGGAACCAAAGGTTTGGAAGTAGTACTAGGAATGGATTGGATGTCGAAACATAAAGGATTGATCGACTGTGACAAGAAAGCCATAACCATCACCAGTAGCTCTGGAGTATCAGTAGAGCATATATCTAAAACCTTGCCCCGTCAGTTCAAATGCAACAAGAGTCTATCCCAACCAACCCTAGACCAAGTCAGAGTAGTCTGTGAATACCTCGATGTATTCCCAGATGAATTGCCTGGTATGCTCCTAGATCGGGATATCGAGTTTATTATTGAACTAATTCCTGGAACTGGACCCATAGCTCAGAGACCTTATAGTATGAACCCATCGGAACTAGTGGAGTTGAAGAAGCAACTTGATGCTATGCTGGAGAAAGGTCTGATTCAACCAAGCGCATCGCCATGGAGATCGCCTATTCTGTTTGTGGACAAGAAAGATGGAGGTAGCCATTTGTGCATGGATTACCGGAAGCTGCATGATGTCACCATCAAGAACAAGTACCCACTGTCCAAGATTGCGGATCTATTTGATCAGTTGACTGGTGCCAGAGTGTTCTCTAAGATTGATATTAGGACTGGTTATCATCAACTCAAGATACGTGCAACGGATATTCCAAAGACCGCCTTTACCACCAGATATGGATTGTATGAGTATACGGTCATGTCTTTTGGATTAACCAATGCCCCCGCTTATTTCATGAATCTCATGAATAAGATTTTTATGAACTTTCTGGATAAGTTTGTCGTTGTTGTTATCGACGATATTCTAATCTATTCCAAGTCAGAAGAAGACCATGAGCAACATCTGAGAACCATCCTTGAAATCCTTAGAGAGCATCAGTTGTATGCCAAGTTTAGGAAATGTGAGTTTTGGCTGAAAGAAGTAGGATTCCTCGGACATATTGTGTCGGCTCCAGGAGTCGCTGTTGATCCCGCCAAGATCAAATATGTTGAAGAATGGGAAGCCCCAACCACTCAAATCCAAGTCCGTGCATTTCTAGGATTAGCAGGATATTACCGCAAATTTGTTGAAGGATTTTCGAGCATCGCAAGACCAATGACCCAACTGTTGAAGAAAGACAAGAAGTTTGAATGGACCGACAAATGTGAAGCAAGTTTTCAAGAGCTCAAGAAGAGATTGATTTCAGCCCCAATATTGATCATGCCAGATATCAAGAAGTCGTTTGATGTGTATTGTGATGCATCCAAGATTGGTCTCAAATGTGTGTTGATGCAAGAAGGAAAAGTCATAGCATATATGTCAAGACAACTGAAGCAGAATGAGCAAAACTACCCTACCCATGATCTTGAACTAGCAGCGGTAGTTTTAGCCTTGAAGACATGGCGTCATTACCTTATGGGTAACCGCTGTGAGATTTATTCGGATCACAAGAGTCTGGAGTATATTTTCACCCAGAAGGAGCTAAATATGAGGCAAAGGAGATGGATAGAGTTAATTAAGGATTATGACCTTGACATTCACTATCACCCCGGCAAAGCCAATGTGGTAGTGGATGCTCTTAGAAGATTTCCGTGTAGATTAAACACCATGATCAAAGAAGCCCAGCCAAGTTTGCATGAAGAGTTGGAGCAGTTTCCAATAGAACTAGTTAGCAAAGGATTTTTAGCTAGCATTGAACTTCAACCCACTTTGATCAGCCAGATCAAGGAGGCCCAGAAGGGAAATGCAAGTATCGACGGAATCAAACAGCGTATTGGTACAGGAAAGGTACCTGGATTCACCGAAGATGAAGAAGGAGTTTTGTGGTACAAAGGATGTATCTGTGTGCCAGTAGATTCGGAGTTGAAGCAAGTTATCATGCAGAAAGCTCATGATACCCTTTATTCTATCCACCCCGGAGGAACGAAGATGTATCAAGATTTGAAGGAGCAATTTTGGTGGCATGAGATGAAGAGAGAAATCGGAAGCTACATTACCAAGTGTGATATCTATCAGAGAGTCAAAGCGGAACATCAGAGACCCGTAGGACTGTTGCAACCATTGCAGATTCTGGAATGGAAATGGGATTCTGTCGGAATGGACTTTATCATCGGTTTGCCTAGTTCTAGTAGGGGAAATGACTCTATCTGGGTCATAGTTGATAGACTATCCAAGGTAGCCCATTTTATACCTGTCAAGACAACCTACCAGAGTTCGAAGCTAGCAGGGTTGTACATTGCTAGAATTGTCAGTTTGCACAGAACCCCCAAGACCATAGTGTCAGATCGAGGAACCTAATTTACCTCAAGATTTTGGCAGAAAGTCCAAGAACAATTAGGAACCAAGTTGAATTTCAGCACAGCTTATCACTCACAGACCGATGGACAAACTGAAAGAGTCAACCAAATCTTAGAAGATATGTTGAGAGCTTGTGTGTTAGAATATGGATCAAAATGGGAAGATTGTCTGCCTTTCGCAGAATTGTCATACAACAACAATTATCAAGCCAGTTTGCAAATGGCCCTATTTGAGTTCTTATATGGAAGGAAGTGGCATACCCCCTTGAATTGGTCGCAAGTAGGAGAAAGTCAGATTTTTGGACCCCGACATCCTACGAGAAGCCGAAGAGAAGGTTCACAAAGTCCGTGAGCACCTCAAGACTGCCCAATCCAGATAGAAGAGTTATGCAGACAAGAGACATAGAGACCTGACTTTCAATGTCGGAGATTTTGTGTATCTCAAAGTTTCGCCGTTGAAGGGAATGCAGCGTTTTCAGCTGAAAGGAAAGTTAGCCCCCAGATATATTGGACCCTTGAAGATTCTGAATCGCCGAGGAGAAGTATCTTATCAACTGGAACTGCCAGAGGAGATGTCAGCCATCCATAATGTGTTCCATATCTCGTTACTTCGCAAATTACTAGAAGTTCTGGAGAAAACCGAAGTGTTCAAGAACATCGATCACCGAGCCATTGATATCAACAAGGATCTGACTATCGTGAAGTGCCCATTCGTATCTTGGAAGAAGCCTTCAGAACCACCAGGACCCAGAGTATCAAATTTCTCAAGATCCAATGGAGCAACCATACCGAAGAAGAAGCTACCTGGGAGCGAGAATATTACATTAGGACTGAGTTTCTAGATCTCTTTAGTTCCTAGTTTTTCTTAAATCTCGGGACGAGATTTTGTTTAAGGAGGGAAGGTTTTGTCACACCCCAAAAACTTTAATCAAGGTTATCAAGTTCGAATCACCCAATTTAGGGTTAACAAAAACTTTTATTAAGAAAATGAATATGAATGCATGTGTGTTTGTATTAGTATAGAATTATGTGTATATGCCATGCTTGATTGTTCTAAATGTTGTGCAATGGTTTAAAGGTGAATGACACATCATCTAGACCATTTACAAACAAAATCCAAAGAGAAAGAAATCAAATAAGAATAAATAATGCAAATGGTCATTTTGACAAAACTAAACCACTGGGCCACTTTAGGTGTTCCTAGGAGAAGATTTCCAACAGAAACAATTCTACTTCTTTTCACCCCTTGCTAGACCAAGTAGAAATGTATCACCGCCCACTTTACAAATTTACAAAATCATCTAGCAAATCAATTAAATGGACAATGGAAAATTGAATCTCTTTCATATGTTAAGATCACACTTTTTCAAAAACCTACCAAATCAATTCCCCTTGACCTCTCCAAGCAAACCTAGTCTCTCAAGATTAATTCAAGTTCACTCAAAAAAATTGAATCAAAAATTCCAAAGTTTCTTTCATGCGGCCATTAACACAAACACTTGGAATGCACAGAATAATATCTAGCCTAACTTCACTATTTAAATAGTAATTAAACGACCAATTGATCTCCCTCTTAACCCCCTTGTCCCCTTGAGTGTCTAGCAGCAGCAGACAAGCCCCCCCTTCGCCGTGGAGAACAGTGGAGCGTCGCCCATTTATGGTCGTCGCCGGCCGACCAAGGCCAGCTCGCTCCAGACAGCCCCGCACCCATCCAGCATGTCCAGTAGCCTCGTCGCACCCTACCGCCACTCCCTATCTAGGCCACAACCCCAGCCGAGTCGTGTACCACCCTAGTCGCGCCGCGCACCGCCTCTCTGCGCCATGTCTAGAGCGTGCCAGTGCACCGTGCCTGACCAGCCCCGCTAGCTCGCGCCTTGCCCTCACCGCGCATGTGCAGCCTCGCCATGATCACGCCACCCCGGCAGACACCCCTGTTTGCCGTTGCGCGACCCGCAGATGCCGCACGCCGCCACAAACACCAATGCCTCCGCTCAGAGCGCCGCATGCGCCAGACCAAACCACACCGCCCCACGCCGCGCCTTTAAGTCCGTGAGAACTGCCAGGGTGCACTGCACTGTCCTACACCCTTGCCCATGCCTTTAGCTCGCTGTACCGTCCTCGCTAGAGACGCCAACCCATCCCGCTCGGTCGCCTCGTCGGTGTATAAATAGAGGGCCTCTCCATCCCATTTCTCCATACCACTCGACTCCCCACTCCTCACTGACCTTCCCCACTTCTCCCTAGAGCAAGGCGAGCACCACCACGCCGGAATTTCACCGGAGTCCACCGCTGCTGGAGGAGAAGGGCGCAAGCGATTCTGGCCACCCCGAGCCCTGCTGTGACCGCACCTCACCGTCGTCTTCCAAGTCGTTTGCCCCCGTCGCCGACCCAAGCTGGAGCCTAGGTGAGCCCCGAGAGACCCGCACCACGGCGCTAGGTCTGATTCCTCGCCGGAGATTTTCGTCGTTGACGACGACCCTCAGCCGTCGATCTGGCTTCTAATATTAGGGCTCAGGTTAAACGATATCGCGTCGTTAGTCTCGCTGAAGAGTGGACCCACTCTGTTAGTCATGTGTTGTGCTATGTTGTGCAGTTGGGCCGGCCCGTTTAACGTTCCTGCCCAGGCCTGTAAATTCAAATATTGATTTTCCAATTTAGTTGAAATCCTATTTTGTCCCTAGATTCAAAAATCAATTCAGAGAGTTTTACTTAACCAAATTGCATGATTCAAATTTTCCTAGAAAGTTAATTAAAATATCTATCAAAACCCATTGGATTTAACTCACTTGGAGTTCGGGATAATCTTTAGCAAAAATAACAACACAGAGACTTTTGCAACTTAATTTTTTTTTCAAAAATCAACCATAATATCCTTTGAGTTGATTCCAACTCTCAAAAATCATATTTGATAATATATATCTGGATATGTAAAAATATTTAGGTTTGCACGCAGTGACATTGGACTAGTACCAAAAGAATGCTATTAGGGCATTTCTAGTCAGTTTAAAATCTATGAAATAATATTCTTAAACTTTATAAAATGTGACCAACCCTTTTAAATCACACTCCCATGTATTAGAATATGTGGTCATGACATGTGTCCACATGATCCCATATTTTAATTGGAGAATATTAAATCTTAATAAATTTCAGTGAGTAGAAATTACTTTTCTCTAATAAACTAAATAAAACTAGTCATTATTGCATGTGATGATTGTGATGATGCTAGATCATCAAGTGTGAGCCTTAGTGTGATAAATAGCCGTATTCATTTATAGACGATAGTACCGACCAAGTATACGAGGAGGAGGAGTTCTACCCCGAAGAAGAAGAGGAAAACTTCAATCACTGCACCAATCAAGGCAAGCTAGATCTATGCAAGCTTTAACCTAAGCAAGATGCCTTAGGCATGCTTTGGTTATATATTTTGATTTATACCCATCCCAAGTTTTACTTGCAAGCTTTACTCTCTTAGTTTACCAAAGTTCTTTACTTTTAGTTAATGCTTTGTGAGGATTTGGAAAGTAGTATAGATAACATAAATAGTATAAAACTAGCCCTATACTAGATGTCATTCTATGGCATGAGATTGAGATTAGCATCCCTCATTAGTGAACACTCTTAACTTAGTGGCTAGTGCTAAGCATAAAACTTGATCACTTTAGATGGGAATACTTGGTGAAAATGATTATGAAAACCTTAGAATGATGAGTCATTGTATTGAAATGTTTTGACATGTGTTGAGAAACACAAATGGATTTTGATGATGAAAATGTTGAGGCATGAGCCTTAGCCCTTTTTAAAAACTGATGGTTGGGTTTGGATGCGATACCATTCTAATTTTACCGTACAACCACAATACCTGAATTGGGTAAGGCTTAGCCAGAAGTTTATATGCATTAGTATGGGTTCCCTCTCGGAGAAGGTTTGAGATGAGGCTACCTCTTGCTGATGTCCACATATGCAGTGCCTAGGATGGCAGATGGCCATGGCCGGGAGGCCAAGCTCATAGGGGAGGTGATTATACTAGAGTGTGTAAAGGAAAGGTTATGATTGATTATCCGCATACTAAGTATGATGATTCGGGGTTATCCCTGATGGATGTATCGAATTTTGTGTTGAAAGTGTACCACCTCCGTAGAGTGTCAAACTATTTGAATAGCCGCATCCGTGGTCATGGACAGTTGGAGTGGCCATACTGTTCCATCGTCAGAAGTTTTCAAAGTGACTTGTGAAGTGAACTATGATTTTGACTTGACGACAACAGGGTTGTGAATATGAAAACTAGGTTACCAACTTAAAGTGATTTAGAACTTTAACTTAGTTTTCTTTACTTCTAAACTCAGTTTAGATAAATCTGGTTTTTTGCAAATAAAATTAGAGCTTAAGATTCCTACTAGAACTACCTTACTTGTTAGTGATAGTTTGCGAGTACTTAAAGAGTACTCATGGCTTTGTCCCTAGCTATTCCCGTGGCCAGACTATGAGGAGGACTATCAGGAAGATGGACAGTAGGACGGCTACGACAACTAGGATCATATCCCATCGTTAGCATTGCCTGTGACACTGAAGATGGAGCCCATTGCTACGCTTATTATTCCGTTGCTTGTTTGTATTAAGACTGGATCATGAGATCCCCTATTTGTGTAAGACCTTATTATGGTTTGTAATGGATGATGTACTGTGATATCCAATCTGTTATGTCTCACAAAAATGGTAATCTTGGGATTGCGATGTATGGCATGATAGGCATCTGGGATTAAAAATCCAGGTGTTGACAGAAATCTTTTCCTCAAAAATTATTCTCTTAAGAAACATTAAGGGTAATCCTTAAACATTTGTATAAAGGCTCTAAAGGGGACTTAATGGAGGTGTGGTTAGCCCTGAAGGATCGTGCAGACATACGGGAGCACGGAGAGGGCAGTGATTGGCTTGGATCATCTACTAGGCCCCACATCAAGGAATTGTGGATGGGAAAGATCGCCCGGTTGTGCAACAAGGATTTGGTCTCTCATGGGTAAAGCAACGCACCTCTGCAGAGTGTAAGAACTGTGACATGTTACTCCTTGTTCTAGGAAGGAGCTACGAACCCGGCAGGAAAGGAACTCCATGAAAGTTCTGGTAACCCTGTGAAGGCTGACGGACATAGTTTTCAGAATAAAAGCAACCTTTGAAGAAATGTTTACGAAAACCTGCATTGCCTACGACCTTTGGTGTGTAGCTATAGAGATAGTGCATCATACACTCCTTTTTAGTGAACTTGTTGAGTATGCTCGTACTCAACCGTACCTTCTTAACCCTTGCTAGATTCTGAAGCCATTAAAGATGACATCAACACCAACTTATGCTCAAGAAACCATCATCGACAACTCAAAATCTTCAATAAAGTTAATGAAGTCAACATGTTCATCAACCGAAGTGAAGACGAAGTTCTGATTAGATAGGGGTAGATACTCTAGCCATAAAACCTACTCATGTGGAGCATTGCATTAGTAGCAATTGCAAGCCAAATAGTTTAGATGTTAGTATTTTTAGCCAGATGGTTCTGAGTTATTATTTTCCGGTTCTTCTTTCTAAAAAGTTGTTTTCTACCTCTTTAACCTAGAGTGTTCTCTGGATCTTTTGTAAAGAGTCGAGTTGTAATCTATAGTCATGTCTTGGACCTGCTGTGTTTCTGTTGTACCACTCTGAGGGATGTAATACAAGTGAATGGTGTTTCATTGGTGTTATGTCAATGAATATAGTGTACTACATCATCCAGTGGTATGTTGGGTCACCACAGTTGGTATCAGAGCATATGCTTTGACCTTAGGTTGGTAAACCTAGTAAATGGGTAGAACCTGTAGGAAGGATGTTAGCAACAATTAAGAGTTCCCTAGAAATATGATGGATATTAAATTGGGAATAATCTCATCATGTTGCTAGTGCGATGATTCTTTATTATGCTGTAATTGTAAATAAGTACCATGAGTTTTAACTCAAGATGACTAATGATAATTTCTTATCAACAGTACAAGAATGGCACCTAGGTATCCACCTCGGAATGTTCAAGTATTGAACAAGACCTTAGATGATTATGAAGATGACTGGACAATCACTCTAAGACAACTTCTATGGAGTCTGGATTGTGAGTCTCGACTTCTGGTCAAGGTTTACAGTTTCTATGACGGGAAGATATTGGCCAAGTATCGTATCCTGATCATGTTACCCAAGAAGTTGGGAGTGCGTGGAGAAATGCTATCGGGAGAAGCAAGATGTATGGCAACAACCTATTAGATTGTAGTAGTAGCAGCCATAACCAGGATAAGGGAACAGAATTCCAAGGCACTGGTAGGTACTACCTATATTTCTATACCTCATGAAACCCATAGTACTGATCCAAAGTTAGATCATTCTGCTCTGGTAAGGACTAAACCTACTCTGGCAGTAGAGTATATGGAACGTTACAAGTATTTACTGAAAATGTTCCATAACACTCATAAAGTGCTAGTTCAAGAGTTGGACACTGTCATTGAGGATTTTACTGATCATGCAAAGGCAATGACATGTAGAAAGAAGTTAGCTAAAGAAGCAAAGCACCTGATACCAGTCTTTTCAGGGGAGGTGTTTGAAGAAACGGAGTTTAATGACCCACACTCTAAAGTCTATGCCTATTATCCAGTTGAACCTCAGCAACCAGTAGACACGTGGACCAGATATGAGGAGGAACAGAAAATTTGGAATGCACCCAACCCCAATAATGCCGTTAGAGGTAATACCAGATGGGAAGACCAGTCTTACGATGAAATCGTGGGAAAACCTATACCCTGTGGATCTGGTAATAGAGTAGAAACCAGTTATAAGCCTATAGAATCTTATGGACCATATGGGGTAGTAACAATTCCATTGATCTGGAAGAATGTCCTGGTAATTACTATACCAATATATACGACTGGATTGTGGAAAAGGCAAAGAATACCTCTTACTTTGAAGATATGCTCGAAGGAAGAAAGAAGAACCCTGAAGAAGATCATGAGTATCTTAGTCATTTTTCAATGGCTAATCTCAATCTTGGTACTTCTACTCAAGATTACGCACCTACTGGATGTTCTTATGCACCAGAAGGCAGTCGTCGAACTTTGCACCATCATGGACGAAAATCCCAGAAGCACTGAAGTGAGAGAGGAAAGTAAGAATACAAGTGATCCACAAAGTAGAGTGCTTGAATAATGATTATATTGGGTAATGCGTATTGTAGCGTTTGAGATGCTAGCGGAAATAAGTGAGAACATGCTCACATGGGCAAGAGATCTCTTGTATTATAAGGAGGTAGTGTACAAAGGGAGTGTCTTTCCATGGTTGGGAGTTGTAATATTTCGAAGACATATGTTTAATACATGGTATATGTTTGAGTATTACATGGTTTTATTGGTTCTTCTTGATTGACTAGATATGTACATAAAGTTTGACTTGGTACGCAAATGCATGTTGCATCATCAAGTTATTACTCGATGTTATAGACCTAGATAGTAAAGGGAATTCGTGTAAGGGAGTGACAAGTTACGAAGATCAAGATGAAGACTTGCACGAAGAAGGAAGTTAAATCTAAGGAGTATCAACACTATTTTGAAGGATGGATTAATCTCAACTCACTATAATCTGGCAAAAAGAAGGAATATTAATGCAGAAAAGGTGTGGATCAACATGAAGGAATGAATTTAAGTTCACTCCAAATAGGTTGAACTTAGGGCCATTCACAACTACTAAAATGAGACTCCATCTTGCTGATTCTACTTATAAATAAGCTGTTGGGATTAAATAAAACATAGTTGTTGACATTAAAGGATGTACTGCTCTTATTGATCTAGTTATAGTAGACATGCCTGAAGATCCCATAGCACCTAAAATTTTAGGTAGGCAATTCCTAAGAACCATTAAAGTTTAGATTAATTTAGATGAAGGGAATGTGAGAATAGGACTACCGTCTAGAGATCCTTTTATAGTCCACTTCCCTAGGAATAAGAAGGTCAAGCCTAATGATGATGGTGTAATCACTTTAAAGGCTATTTACTTTGGAGTGGGACTCTGCTTGCAAAGCCTAAATAGTCACCATCTCGGTCAAGCTAATTGACCTTAACTAGAAGCGCTCCATAGGAGACAACCCATGTGAAATAAAGTTTTACTCTTGTGTTAGTTTTGTTTTGTTTTGTTTTTTCAATAAAGAATGTTTAAGAAGGTCCTTTGAAGAGAGGATAAGAAATTAAGGTTATCCTCACTCTATGATATGCACTAACACATGGCCAAAAGGTACTTCAGTTTTATGAAGTATATTTGTTGTCATTCTTATGTTATTTAGATGTGCAAAGCCGTATGGTGTTTCTAACTGAATTCTCAAGTTTTTGAAGCTTACTGGGCTCCTAACGACCAGTAGTACGACCAGACCGAGTTGTACCGTCCGCCTATACCACATCTCGGCACAAAAGGATGCAACCTTTGATTTTTTATCACAGGGTACAGAGCGTTTAACGATCATCCGTATGACCGGAGGCCACCGTACCGTGTAATACCTCAGACACTACGCTCTAAGAAACAAGCTAGGATGAACCAAAAGTGGATAAGGTGTGCTACCGCGGAGGCCCAATGGCCACCCACGTGTAGGCCCGTCTAAGTGGAGCAGGGCACGGTACCAGCCAACCACCCTACCCACTTTTCTAGAACATTGTATCAGGTGTGAGCAGCGTAGTCGAAAGGTATGTGAACAAAACATACACAAATGAGTATGTATGTCAGTGAGATACAATAGTACATCAGAGTCAGATCATCTAAAAGAAATAGAAATATTCAACGCTATACGGCAAGATACAGATATCCTAGATAGAGATAGTAGTTTAGGATACATCCTCATACATCACACTTCAGAGTATCAAGCAAAAGCGGAAAACAAGATTCGAGTATGGATTAAGAGTCAAATCGGTATAAGATGCCACAAAAATAAGCACATTCCTGCCCACAGATCTCAACGGTCTCCATCCTAGGAATCTCTACACAAGAGGATCGTTGCCTCCATCATCGTCCTCATCGACATAGTAGCCTTCATATGGTTGTACCAGACAACCTAATCAATAATTGGTGTGAGACCCTAGGGGTACTCAGCAAGTCTTTATGCATCTAAAGGGAACAACCTGGGGGTGATGCAAATGCATTGAAAGATAATATCTAAACAGTTCTATAGAGACACGGTACAACATCCGCCCAACCAGATATGGACAGATGCTCATTAATTAGAAACGACAGTTATATAAGCAACATAAGTAAACAACGCTCGCCCTCCTTCTCGCTTACCGAATGATAAGGCGGAAGAACGTCTCATCCGTTGGCAATTTTATTAACCATTCCATGAGTGTTGCACTATTTACTAGTCAAGTTATAGTCAAATTAAACATGGTACTTTAGTTATAGTTATCTATGATCAAGAAAATATGCTCCAAGTCATCCATAATTGTAGACACGGCTTTTAAAAAGCAACGAGGCCTCAAGACAAAGCATTCACAGGATTCAAAAATTATTTCAGGGGGCAACCCCACTAAGCTACCCACAACAAAGTTGGCTAGCTCCGAGATGGACCCAGGGTTTGTGATGACGGTTGTAAACAACTAGGAACCCAAAAGTATGAGTGGGCTTGTCGATACCGCGAAAAAGTGGCAAGGGGTTCCAAAATAGTATAGGCGCCATGGAAAAAAATAGCGCGCTATTTCTTCGCTATAGCGCCGCTATAGCATATTTGGGACGCAAACGCTACGCTATGCAAAATCTGCTCGCTATGGCACTAATTACGCTTTAGCGGTGCTAAATACGCTATAACGTCACAACGCAATAGCGCCGCTAAGAATATCTATGAATATAGCGTCACTCCATAAGCCCATTGAGCCCACGACTCCATCACGCCCAACACTCTTCATCTAAATATATGTCAACTCAACCCTATTTCCTAGTTCTCCCTTCTCACATTACGGTGACGGCTGCTAACAGACTGCAACGCCCGTCTCCTCCGGGTCCAGCTGGTCAGCCACCTCTCTTCTTGGCACGTCCACCAGACACAGTGGAGCACCAAGAGGACGCACATCTCAAGTTCTTGAACTAGTGAGCTGGCCTAACACAGGTCTTTCCCTCTAACTTGTCTTGCACCGGATGTCAAGAAAACTTTATCATTTGCCACTACTAGTTAATTGGTTATGCATGTATTACTCAAAAAATAGCTGCTGAAATTCCTAGAAATACATGCTAGACCTTTTTTTTTATTTTTTTACCAACGCTATTTTGAAAAATAGCGCGTTATTAGCACGCTATAACTTGCATAGCGTTTGAAGAAGGGTCACGCTAAAAGAAATAGCACGCTATTTTTTTCCTTGATAGGCGCTCCACGCGCAATAGTAAGTAATGCAGTAAAGCATGGCATAAGTACATGATAGTAATAAAGACCCAAACTACCTATGGCCGCAAGAAATAAGATGTGAATCAAGCTCGGTGAGGGGGATTCATGGTCCCACATGCGGATAGTGTGATAGTCAAGGAACAGGAATTAAATAATTGGGTCCTACGGGAGACAATGAGTGTGGAAGAACCAAATAACAGCTATTGCCCACCGGTGCCTCTTTCTTCAGTTATCCCATTAGTACAAAGTTTAGGTTGTTTAGGTACCTCATTCTCCAAAGATGCGCACAAACCCTACACATGAAATTCTATGACTCGCGTGGCTCAAACCACTCTTGTAGTGATGGCTCGTAGGATTGAGGGTACAAGCTTCGTTGGGGTCTAAAAGTAAAGCATATGCAGTACTTGGGATTCAATTTAATGCAATCGTGACTCAATGATGCAAGAATAACATAGAGGCATAGGTGCTATATGTAATGCAAGCATGGGGGATTGCTTGCCTGTCAGATCAGTAGTAGGGTAACCGGGATCTAGGTAGTACTCTTGGTTCTCCTGATAGTTCCCTTGCTTAGTGTCTATTCGGAATAAAAGCCAAACACACAAATGGCCATAATAAATAAAGCGCGCAATCATATGAATATATAAAACAAGCAACCAAGGTATGCCATGATGGAATGATGCACAATTGCATGGTATAACATAGCATGGCATGGGTGAGGTGTGAGAACAATAATAAATCACATTAATTAATTATTTAGGCATGTTTTAATCCCACAAACTTTGTTGTTTTCTTAATGTTTATACGATGCATGCTTAAATTGGTATCATGGAATGCATAATCAGAAATAGGCTCATCGCGTTGATTGATTTAGACATATTATTTATCGAATTTGGAATTACGGAATTGAAGTTGTGAATTTATTAATATAAAGGCATATTAATGGTATTTAGTAATTTGAAATTTTTAATGTCCCAGAAAATATTATAAAAAGCATATTCATATTCCTGACATTTTTCTGATCAGAAAACATATATCATTTGTATTATTTGGAATAATGAATTTAAAACAATATTTGAATGCAAAGTAATTTAAATTGGGTCAAAATCACAGGTTTGACTAGTTAGAGTTGACTCTGGTCAAATTTGAAAATAGTTTCAAACTCATATTTGAATATCATTCATATTTCATTTAATAAGTTTTTACAAATTCGAATTATTTTAAAAGATATGAATTAAATTTGAGTTATATCCATTTCTGGAATTTTGTTATTGTTTTCACAAAATCACTAGGACTTTCTTACTCGGGCTAGGTTTACTCACAGAGACAGACTGGTGGAGTCAAATGGTCCGCGGGGCCAAACGTGAGTGCGCCAGCAAGGAGGCGACACGTGGGCGAGCCGGGATCACAGATGGAATTATCAAACACGTTGAGTACCTTTTCATAAAAGCACAGGCTAGGCTAGATCTGGGTGGCTAACAGGTGGGTCCGGTGGGTGGACCACGGGTTAAAGCGCAAAAGGTACCGGGGGATAAGTGCAAAAGGACATAGTGCGTCATCTGAACTTAATGTTCCTCTTCTATGTCTAACTTGTTGGAAATATGCCCTAGAGACAAATAGTTATAAGGACTATTATCATATTTCATATAGTTTATGATTAAGTTTTATATCATGCTATAACTGTATTGAGTGGAAACATCAATACACGTGTGATATACAAACAACCAGGGATTCCCAGTGAAACTCTAGTCACTGGTTCATTGGTCAATAGATGATCAAGTTTCCTGATCATGTGGCATTTATGCCAGTTGGAAATGGAGTCAACTCATTCTGAGAATGAGTTGATGAACCAATACCCAACCTAAACATCATGACCCGATCATGTCACGAAGTTCAAGTTACGATGATTAGAAATTGATCCTCGTAGACTATTCCTTAGACCGTGAGGCTATATCAATCACTGTCTCCCGAGAGTGCTTAGATAGCATCAAACGCCATCTGGTAATATGGTGGTTATAAAGGTGTGTTCAGGTACTCGAGGAAACCGTAGAGGCAATATATGTCAAGAGCGGGATTTGTCTATCCACGTGATGGAAAGATACTCAAGGGCCCACTCGGAGAGGTTATATCCAATAGCTGCATAGCGTGTGATTTGATCACAGGGATATCACTTGTCGGAACGAGTCAAGTAGCATTGTTCGGTAACGAGATTGAACACGACATGGTGATGTCATTGATTAGATCTCGGGCAATGCAAGTATCAAGAGACAAAGAGAATAAGACACGATTGTCCCGGTTCAAACGGTGAAAGATCTTCGTGGAACGCACAGGGGTCACATGGCCATCCAGGTCCTCTATCGATCATTGGTCCGGGAGTGTCCCGACCATGTCTGGAGTGTTCCTGAATCGTAGGGTATCACTCTTAAGGGTTTGATGATGCTTGGAGAGTGTTTATAGGATCGGTAGAATCACTGAAGAATAGTAGAGAGAAAACAGGAAGGGTTTCGGTGAGTCCGGAGGATGTCCGGAGTGGAGGTGGAAGGTGTTCCATAGCCACGGAGATTAAATAATATATGAATAAATGTTAAATATTGATTTAATCATTTATTCATAATTATTTAATAAAGAGAAAATCAATTTAAAAGGTCAAAAGGCTTAATGGGCCAATTCCCGGATGGGAGAGGGCCCATTAGGGAAAGGAGAGAGGGAGAAGGAGCAAAGGGGGTGGCCGGCTGGGCCAAGCCCCCCCCCCACCCCCGCGCAGGGCCAACTAGGGCCGGCCGGCGGCTGCCCCTCGCCCTCCTCTCCTTTAGTCCCACCCTGGGACTTTGAGGGAGGTAGTACCTCCCCTCCCCCTATATATAGTGGGGGTATTTGGCTAGATAAATACACACAATATTCAATAAAGGTCTTCTCACTTTTGGGAAGACCTCCAATTCATATTCTCTCTCCCTCTCTCTCTCATGACCGTGGTCCCAAGTTTGGACTGCGCGAACGAGAGACATCTTCACCGCGGAGCGCCGTCGCGCTGCGGGATTCGGATCCAAGAGCTCTACTTCCGCAGCTGCTGCTGGATCGGGGAATCAGGAGTCATCGTCAGGCACCGGACATGTGTAACACCCCGCGAGGTGTCACACTTGAGGCACTCAAGTCGTTGGAGCCACAGGAGCGCAAGGACTTCATCACGACCTTGAGGTCGGCTTCGGCTCGTCTACATCAACCACACTCTCCTGAGCGTTGACAATGCTTTTCGGTGTTCAAGGGTAAGTTCGCGAAAAGCCCCTCCCGTTACTGTATTACTAATAGATAGGTCCTGGCAACTTTAGGGGTTCAGGGGTGTAGGGTAAAAATTTATTATTTTCATGCACGGAACCCCTACAGTCGTATCAGAGCTAGATCTATGCGCAGTAATGCTAGTACGGGTAAAACACATGAGATGTAGTGTGTGGGAGTTGATCTTTTAGTTGTTACCCTCCCATGTGTACTTGTGTATACCACAGTAATGCTTGATGAAGCGGCCCCCAACTGACTTTACACATTCATTCGCGAGACTGGTCCACGCTTGACATACGGCTTGTACCGTATAAAGTGGCTTAGGGGGTGTCTATCTCTCTCGCATTAGTTGGTATGCCATTTACAGCGGAGGGCCCCGAAAGGGGTGTAGTAGAGACAACTACTTGATCACCATTGTGCTGAAAGTTCGTAGGTAAGAACGGCTCTTGTGCGAAATCCCATTTAGCGATGTAAAACATGCAAAGATAAAGTAGAGGCATCTAACTTTGTTTTGCAGTGGGCATTGCTTTGTGATATGGTTGTGGCAAAGGTAAAGTGATTACCTTATGTTACGTAGTAGTAGATAGTCAAGGAGGTGACGGACTACCACGCCGGAAAGACACCGATACCCTGGTGTCTACGACACCAGAATTCGGTGACGACGGATGGAGATCACGACGTGAAGGACCATATCACATCACATTTACATTCAATGTTATTGTTTGTATATCTTATTGGGTGGTAGTATTAGATACTCGACGGTAGCCTAATAAGATGATCCCTGTTAAAATTACCAACGATTATGTTCCCCCTTAGTGTGCACCACCAAGAAAGTTCTTCGGTATGAGGCGATCCACGGTACGGGTGTGGGTGTCAGACATATCTACATTCGCATACAGTGGGTGTAAGACATGTTGCACAGCGAATACACTAAGGTTGAGTTGGCAAGCCTAGCACGTTACAGAGACATGGCCTCGGAAGGCGGATGGTCAAAAGATCGAGCACGAGTTGCATGAATGATGTGACCGACATTTAGCGTCCACCCTTGAACCCACATTGATGGCTATGACGATCGGGGGAGATGTGGCTGATAGGGGTCGTGTTATCACTAGGAACCCTTCATGGGATAGGTATTTCTGAGTGGAGTTATTATTAACTCATTTAATTATAAACTTAGTCTAAATTCCTTTTGCAATTGTAAATGTAGAAAAGTTCTCCCCAGTGCCACCTTTCCTATTGACGATTGATTGGTTAGAAGGAGAGAAGCTCAGATTAGATGGATCAAACTTCTCTATATGGGTTGCGCATCTCCACGTTCTCCTTAGCGAGAATGGCGTGGTCGACTATATACTCGACGGAATGGATTTGGATCAGCCCATTGACCTAGAGACCCCAGAGCAGCGGGAAGACCGCTATCAGCGTCGGGAGATGGCCTCCTTCATTTCAGTTACAATGCGTTTCAGAATGGTGGACGAGCTGTGGCCTTTCGTGGGTGATGTCAACCCTTGTACGGTAATGCTACATGTTAGGACACATTTTGTGGAACAAGAACGCATATGGGAGCATGAGTTGATGGGATATAATATAATACCAAACATAACCCATCCGAAGATTTCCCCCTTGGAGACCAGTCAAGGAAGTCCTCTTGTGGCACACACACAGTGGCAATTTTAGTTAAGCAGGTGTTTAGTGGATAAGGCTAATTACTAATCATATTATTAGAGGCAAAGCATTAGTGGCATTATCTATGATCGTGATACCGTACTCCTGAGGCGTCCATAACCATGGACACACGGCTTCTCGAAAAGATTTACCCTATAGGGGTGCACTACTGTACCCAAACGCATGTTCAATCCTTCAGGCAACATAATACGCGTGCCTTCCAAATCTCACAACAAGAACTGTGCCATAACTACGTGTGTATCTAGAGGTATCACCTACTGTGTTTTATCCAGTCCAGAGGCATGGCCGAGTCTAAAGGTGGCATAGTGTTCACGACTACTATACCGAACGGCCCTGGAAGATAACATGTAGAGATCCCCTTGAACCACCGGCATGTACCGCTTTTATATATGCAATGTCCGGGATGTCCACCAAATCATATCATAACCAAGTCCGAAGACATATTCAACTCACCCATGTTCGAGGACATATTATGCGTATGCACCAAATGGAAAACCAATTTGTGACCCTCTGGATAAACGAATAGCGTCGGTAGTTGAGGGGTATCCCAGGGGCCCCCACGTTTGGTTAGCACGATCAACTCGGAACTACTATCAAAGAACGAATGGGTCCTAGGTAGGGTCAAGCAGTTCCCAAAGGTGGTCCCTACCAAGGCCTTATCATTAGGTGAAACCATAACCACAACCATAACCAACATCAACAATTTAACTTATCATATTATCAACCATAACCAGATATCACGGTTCACCTGTATGAGAGCGAGCATCAGACATAAGCATGTTCTACGACTCGCATGGGCCAAAGCTAGCTAGTCAAACAAAGGCAATAGGATATCCAAGGCAATATAGTGGAGCAGGTAAATAAAGGGGACGACACTAGAGCATCGGTAATAAGGATAGCAATAGATTAAAGGAAGGAAGTAAAGACTATAAATGCAAAATAGGTAGAAGGGAGAAATGCTCGCTTGAGAAGATCATCTGAAGGCTTGTCGTATCTCACATCGACTCATCGTCCTATCCGGTGAAGAAGCAAACACTAGAAAGAACACCCGATGCGATATTTAATAATGCGCAGAAGATCTGGCATGTTTATGGTATGATGCATGGCATGGCAATATGCGATCTATCTTAGTAATATTAAGCGGAATTCGGGATCCTGGCGATAAAATATTATGGTTCAAGTTGTTTATCTACTCCACATATTAAATGTTGAATCAACAAGGAAAAACATGGCATCAGTGAGCTACACAAATTTAAATGGAGTTGGAATAAGCCAAGATATATCCCACATATACACCCCATATTTAATTATTAGGTGAATTGACCAAGTACCCCCAAATGACAAAATATGTATGCAAGCATGATCAATTTATTATGCAACAAGTTACATGTCATTTAATAAAATAGGGGTCTTGGATAGGGGTCACACATTGGGGTTCGGAACCGAGGATCTTGGGGTCCGAGGGTTAGACAGGGTTCGGTCTCGGCTTTGGATCAGGGCTTCGGACTCCGGGAAGGAGAACTTATCATCCCGTGTAGGCAACCTTTGGGTACGGTCTTCAGGTTCGGACTTCAAGGATCGGTGGTAAACTTGTTCGATGTTGGTGGCCTTGTGTGGTTCTTCGAGGTCTCGTCTTGTGTCGGTCTTGGTCCCATGAAGGGTCGGAGATCTTATCAAGATGGGTCTTGAACAATGGATCTGAACACCGGAACCACATCACACATACTCCATCATCACTAGTTCACATTAATAGAAAGCACGGTCGATAGGAGGTCCTGTCCCGTTTGGACTTTACCTCGAACATCTAGCGGTTGGGATGCAGCATTCGGGCGACGAGTTCAGGAAGCAGCAAGACACGCAAAGCCGGAGGCACGCGTGCAGTGAGGTCCAGTGCAAGGAGGCGCGACACGCGCAACACTGGGAGGAGGAGAGGAAGACGACACCATGGACAGGAGGGGTCGTGCATGAGCGGCTTTTGCGGGACAACATGGAGGCGCGGGCTTGGGGTCCCTAGCTCCACCTACGATTATAAGGCAGGTCGAGGAGAGGTCGAGGGCGACGATGTCGGGCGACCAGAGGCGAAGCAGGGCAGCGATGGGCGATGGAGAGGATGTAGGGTGGCCGGTCGGAGTAGAAGGGGACCACAGAGGCGGGGCAGCCATGGTGTGGTCGTGGTCGAGCCGAGGTCAGCCGGAGAGGATGCCGAGCTTGCAGGGACTAATGTCATAACCCGGATTTTTAATCCCAGATGCCTGTTATGCCATACCTCGTAATCCCAGGATTACCATTTTTGCGAGACATAACAGATTGGATATCATAGTACATCATCCATTACAAATCATAATACGGTCTTACACAAATAAAGGATCTCATGATCCAGTCTTAATACAAACAAGTAGCAGAATAACAAACGTAGCAGTGGGATCCATCTTCAGGGTCACGGGTAATGCTGACGATGGGACATGATCCTAGTTGTCATAGACATCTTGTTGTCCATCATCCTGGTAGTCCTCCTCATAGTCTAGCCACGAGAATAGCCAGGGATAAAGCCATGAGTACTCTTTAAGTACTTGCAAACTATCACTAACAAGTAAGGTAGTTCTAGTAGGAATCCTAAGCTCTAGGTTTATTTGCAAAAAGGCAGGTTTGTAAAGAAAACTAAGTAAATGTTCTAAATCACTTTAAGTGGGAACCTAGTTTTCATATTCACAACCCTGTTATGGTCAAGTCAAAATCATAGTTCATTTCACAAGTCATTTTGAAAACATCTGAAAACGGAATAGTATGGCCACTCCAACTGTCCATGACTGTGGATGCGGCTATTCTAATAGTTTGACACTCTATAGAGGTGGTACACTTTCACCACAAAATTCGATACATCCATCAGGGATAACCCTGAATCATCATTCTTAGTATGTGGATAATCAATCATAACCTTTCCTTTACACACTCTAGTATAGGCACCTCCCATGTGAGCTTGGCCTCCTAGCCATGGCCATCTGCCATCCTGGGCACTTCATAGGTGGACAATTCACACTCACGAGGTAGCCTCAGCTCAAACCTCTTCCGCGAGCGAACCCATACTAATGCATATAAACTTTCGGCTAAGCCTTACACAATTCAGGTATTGTGGTTGTACGGTAAAATTGGAATGGTATCGCATCCGAACCCAACCATCAGTTTTTATAAAGGGCTAAGCCTCATGCCTCAACATTTTCATGATCAAATCCATTTGTGTTTCTCAACACATGTCAAAATATTTCAATAGAATGACTCATCATTCCAAGGTTTTCATAATCATTTTAACCAAGTATTCCCATCTAAAGTGATCAAGTTTTATGCTTAGCACTAGCGACTAAGTTTAGAGTGTTCACTAATGAGGGGTGCTAATCTTCAATCTCATGCCATAGAATGATATCTAGTATAGGCCTAGTTTTATACTATTTATGTTATCTATACTATCTTTTCAAATACTCACAAAGCACTAGTTATAAGTAAAGAACTTTGGTAAAGTAAAAGAGTAAAGCTTGCAAGTAAAACTTGGGATGGGTATAAATCAAAGGTATATAACCAAAGCATGCCTAATGCATTTTGCTTAAGATATCAACTAGGCAAGTGTTAACTTGCATAATTCTAGCTTGCCAATAATAGCTTGCCTTGATTGGTGCAGTGATTGAAGTTTTTCTCCTCTTCTTCGGGGTAGAACTCCTCCTCCTTGTATCCGGGGTCGGTACTATCGTATATAAATAAATACGGGATACACAATCACCAAACAATACTTAACTAATTCTATTCAGCACACTAAGAATCAGACTTGATGATCTAGCATCATCACAATCATCACATGAATTAAAGAACTAGTTTTATTTAGTTTATTTGAGAAAAGTAATTTCTACTCATTGAAATTAATTAAGATTTAATATTCTCCAATTACAATATGGGATCATGTGGACACATGTCATCACCACATATTCTAATACATGGGAATGTGATTTAAAGGGTTGGTCACATTTTATAAGGTTTAAGATTATTATTTAATAGATTTAAAGTGACTAGAAATGCCCTAATAGCATTCTTTTGGTACTAGTCTAATATCACTACATGCAAACCTAATTATTTTACATATTCAGATAGATATTCTCAAATATGATTTTTGAGAGTTGGAATCAACTCAAAAGCTGTTATGGTTGATTTTTGAAAAATGTTTGAAGTTGCAAAAGTCTCTGTATTGTTATTTTTACTAAAGATTATCTCTAACTCCAATTGATTTAAATCCAACGGGGTTTGATAGATAATTTAAATATCTTTCTACCAAAATTTGAATCATCCAATTTGGTTTAGTGAAACTCTCTGAAAATATTTTTGAATTTGTTTACAGAAACTAGTCTAAACAATAATGGAAAATCAATATTTGAATTTCCAGGCCAGCGCGGGAAGTTAAACAGGCCAGCCTAGCTGCACTGCACAGCACAGCAGGTTGCTGACAGATGGAGTCCACCAGTCAGCGACTGCATCTAAGCAAAACGGTATCGGTGGATCTAGGCCGTGTGATCTAATTCTAATCCAACGGCGGTGAGTCGTCGTCGATGACGAACTACTCCGGTGAGGAATCAACCCTAACGCGAAGGTGGGGGTTTGGCTAGGCTCACTTGGGCTCCAGCTAGGGTCGGCGATGGGGGCAATCGACGTGGTAGACGGTGGCTAGTCGAGGCGCGATCACGGCAGGGCTTGGGGTGGTCGAAATCAACGGCGCCCTTCCCCTCTAGCAGTGGTGGGCTCCGGCCAAATTCCGGCGAGAGAGAGCTCGCCTTGCTCTGGGAAGAAGTGGGGGAGGATCAGTGAGGAGTGGTGAGTGGAATGGTGTGGAGAAATGAGGCAGGGGAGGGCTCTATTTATACTGCGGCGAGGGGACCGAACGGTGCGGGCGCGAGCTCGTCGGTGATGATGCTACAGGCTGTTATCGGCGTGGCAGTGGCTAGTGGACGGTGTTGTGTTCCCTGGCGGTTCTTATGGGCGTAATGGCGAGGCGTGGGGTGGTGTGGTTCGATCGAGAGCGTGCGGTGCTCCGCACGGATGCAGAGGTGTTTGCGGCGTCGTGCGGCAGCTGCGGGTCGCGCGGCGGCAAACGGGGTTGTCTGCGTGGTTGATGCGATCATGGCGAGCTAGTGCATGCAAGGCGGGGGTGAGGCGCGGTCTGGGCGGGCACGGCGAGCTGGCATGCTCTGTACATGGCACAGAGAGGCGAGGCGCGGCGTAACTAGGGTGGTCCAGGGCTCGACTGGGGTCGAGGCTTGGACAGGGGGTGGCGGTGGACCAAAGCGTGTATGGTGCGTGTCGTGGGAGAGGACGGCGTGTCTCCTGGCGTGCTGCCCACTGTCGGCCGGCGACGACCAAAAATAGGCGGCGCTCCACTATGCATAACGGCCAAAGGGGGATGGTCTGGGTGCTGCTTGACACCAGAGGGGACAAGGGAGTGAAGTGGAGACCAAATGGTCGAGGATCACTGTGCAAAACAGTGAAGTTAGGCCAGGGGTTAATTTATGTAGTTAAGGTGTTTGATGATATGGCCGCAAGAATTTTACTTTGGAATTTTTGAATGAAAGTTTTTGAGTGATCTTAACTTAAGCTTGAGAGTTTATGTTTTCTTGGAGAGGTCAAGTGGAAGTGGTTTGATAGGTTTTTGAAAAAGTGGGATCTTAAGATATGAACTAGATTCAATTTTCAACTATTCATTAAATTGATTTTAAAGATGTTTTTGTAAGTGTGTAAAGTGGGCCTTGATACACTTTTACTTGGTCTAGCAAGGGGTGAAAAGAAGTAGAAATGTTTCATATTTGATTTCTTTTTCTTTTGATTTAGTTTGTAATTGGTCTATATGATGTAGCATTCACCTTTAAACCATTTCACATCATTTCTAACAATCAAGCATGGCAATTTCAATCAATTCTACACTAATGCAAAACACACATGCATTCATATTCATTTTCTTAATAAAAGTTTTTGTTAACCCTAAATTGGGTGATTTGAACTTGATAATCTTGATTAGAAGTTTTGGGGTGTTACAAACCTTCCCTCCTTAAACAAAATCTCGTCCTGAGATTTAAGAAAAACTAGGAACTAAAGAGATCTAGAAACTCCGTCCTAATGTAATCTTCTCGCTCCCAAGTAGCTTCTTCTTCGGTATGGTTACTCCATTGGATCTTGAGAAATTTGATACTCTGGGTCCTGGTGGTTCTGAAAGCTTCCTCCAAAATATGAATGGGCACTTCTCGATACGTCAGATCCTTGTTGATTTCAATGGCACGGTGATCGATGTTCTAGAAAACTTCGGTCTTCTCCGGAACTTCTAGGCATTTGCGAAGTAACGAGATATGGAACACATCATGCATGGCTGACATCTCCTCTGGCAGTTCCAGTTGATAAGATACTTCTCCTCGGTGATTCAAAATCTTGAAGGGTCCAATATATCTGGGGACTAACTTCCCTTCCAGCTGAAAATGTTGCATTCCCTTCAAAGGAGACACTTTGAGATATACAAAATCTCTGACATTGAAGGTCAGGTCTCTATGTCTCTTGTCAGCATAACTCTTCTGTCTGGATTGGGCAGTCTTGAGGTACTCACGGACTTTGTGAACCTTCTCTTCTGCTTCTCGTAGGATGTCGGGTCTGAAAATCTGACTCTCTCCTACTTGCGACCAATTCAAAGGGGTATAGCACTTCTTTCCATACAGAAATTCAAATGGGGCCATTTGCAAACTGGCTTGATAACTATTGTTGTATGAGAATTCTGCGAAAGGCAGACAATCTTCCCATTTTGACCCATATTCTAGCACACAAGCTCTCAACATATCTTCTAAGAGTTGGTTGACTCTTTCAGTTTGTCCATCGGTTTGCGGGTGATAAGTTGTGCTGAAATTCAATTTGGTTCCTAATCCTTCTTGGACTTTCTGCCAAAATCTTGAGGTAAATTGGGTTCCTCGATCCGACTCTATGGTCTTAGGGGTTCATGCAAACTTACGATTCTAGCAATGTACAACTCTACTAGCTTCGAACTCTAATAGGTTATCTTGATAGGTATAAAATGGGTTACCTTGGACAGTCTATCAACTATGACCCAAATAGAGTCATTAACCCTACTAGAAGTAGGCAAACCGGTGATAAAGTCCATTCCGACAGAATCCCATTTCCGTTAAGGAATCTGCAATGGTTGCAAAAGTCCTGCGGGTCTCTGATGTTCCGCTTTGACTCTCTGACAGATATCACACTTGGCTATGTAGCTTCCGATTTCTCTCTTCATCTTGTGCCACCAAAATTGCTCCTTCAAATCCTGATACATCTTCGTTCCTCCGGGGTGGATAGAATAAAGAGTATCATGAGCTTCCTGCATGATAACTTGATTCAGCTCCGAAACTGCTGGCACGTAGATACGTCCTTTGTACCACAAAACTCCTTCTTCATCTTTGATAAATCTAGGTACCTTTCCTATGCTAATACGATGTTTGATTCTGTTGATACTCTCATTTCCTTTCTGCGCTTCCTTGATCTAGTTGATCAAAGTGGGTTGAAGTTCAATGCTAGCTATAAATCCATTGCTAACTAGCTCTGTTTTAAACTGCTCCAACACTTCATGCAAACGTGGTTGGGCTTCTTTGATCATGGTGTTTAATCTACACAGCAATCTTCTAAGAGCATCCGCTACCACATTGGCTTTGTCGGGGTGATAGTGAATGTCAAGGTCATAATCCTTGATTGACTCTATCCATCTCCGTTGCCTCATATTTAACTCCTTCTGAGTGAAAATATACTTCAGACTCTTATGATCTGAATAAATCTCACAGCGGTTACCCATAAGGTAATGACGCCATCTCTTCAAGGCTAACACTACGGCTGCTAGTTCAAAATCATGGGTAGGGTAGTTTTGCTCATGCTGCTTCAGTTGTCGGGACAGATATGCTATGACTTTGCCTTCTTACATCAACACATATCCGAGACCAATCTTGGATGCATCACAGTACACATCAAAAGGCTTCTTGATATCTTGCATAATCAAGATTGGGGCTGAAATCAATCTCTTCTTGAGTTCTTGAAAACTTGCTTCACATTTGTCGGTCCATTCAAACTTCTTATCTTTCTTCTACAATTGGGTCATCGATCTTGCGATGCTCGAAAATCCTTCAATGAACTTGCGGTAATATACCGATAATCCGAGAAATGCACGAACTTGGGTTTGAGTGGTTGGGGCTTTCCATTCTTCAACATCTTTGATCTTGGCGGGATCGGCAGCGACTCCTCCTGCCGACACAATATGTCCAAGGAATCCTACTTCCTTCAACCAGAACTCACATTTGCTAAACTTGGCATACAACTGATGTTCTCTAAGGGTTTCAAGGATGGTCCTCGGATGTAGTTCATGGTCTTCTTCTGACTTGGAATAGATTAGAATAATGTCGATAAAAACAACGACAAACTTATCCAGAAAGTTCATAAAAATATTATTCATGAGATTCATGAAATAAGCGGGGGCATTGGTTAATCCAAAAGACATGACCGTATACTCATACAATCCATATCTGGTGGTAAAGGCGGTCTTTGGAATATCGGTTGCACGAATCTTGAGTTGATGATAACCAGTACTAATATCAATCTTAGAGAACACTCTGGCACCAGTCAACTGATCAAACAGATCCTAAATCTTTGGCAATGGGTACTTATTCCTGATGGTGACATCATTCAGCTTCCGGTAATCCGTGCACAAACGGTTACCTCCATCTTTCTTATCCACAAACAAAATAGGCGATCTCCATGGCGATGCGCTTGGTTGAATCAGACCTTTCTCCAGCATAGCATCAAGTTGCTTCTTTAGCTCCACTAATTCAGATGGGTTCATACTATAAGGTATCTAAGCTATGGGTCCAGTTCCAGGAATTAGTTTAATAATGAACTCGATATCCCGATCTGGGGGCATACCGGGCAATTCATCTGGGAATATGCCGGGGTATTCACAGACTACTCTGACTTGGTCTATGGTTGGTTGGGCTAGACTCTTGTTGCATTTGAACTGACGTAGCAAGGTCTCAGATACATGCTCTATTGATACTCCAGAGCTACTGGTCATGGTTATGGCTTTCTTGGCACAGTCGATTAATCCTTTATGTTTTGACATCCAATCCATTCCTAGTACTACTTCCAAACCTTTGGTTCCAAGTACTGTTAGATTGGCATAAAAATCTATCCCATGGATTCTGATAGGTACAGTCTTGCAAATTTTTCTAGCTTTGGTGGTTGAACCAGGTATTTGAACTATCATAACATGCTTCAATTTTGTTGGTTGAATCTTACTAGTGCATGCAAATTCTTCTGTAACAAATGAGTGCGATGCTCCAGAATCAAACAACACTATTGCAAGTACTGAGTTAACATAAAACATACCCAGCACGACATCGGGCACTTCTTGGTCTTCTTCAGCATTCATGTGGAATATACGGCCATTGCGATTGAGTGAATTCCCTGGGGAAAATCTCCTTCCAGGCTGAACACGGCATTGCCGCTGAGCTAGGGCATTCACATTGGTGGTGGCTACAAGCTTCTTGGGACACTCGTTGGAGTAGTGACCTCTGACTCCACATTCAAAGCAAGTAATCTGGGACTTGTCTTTGGCTGCAACAGGCACAGCATTGCTTCTAGTCCTTGGGGCAGTATTGTTGTTGTTGTTGTTGTTGGACTTGGGCGATGCACGGTTGAAGTTGTTAGAGTGGTTGTGGTTTCCTCCAGACTTCAAGTTTCGTCCGCTATGATTGGGGTAGCTTGGACGGGACATCGGGGTCTGTTGTTTCTTGGGGCATATCCTGCAGACGGGTTGGGGTGATACTTCAGGGTATTGTGGGAGCCAGTCTAGTGCATCATCCTGCGCTTGCGATTGTCATTGGCTTGGTTGATCTTCCCTTCCATCTGGATGGCAGAGTATATAATCTCTTCTAGATCTCCAAAACGTATGTTGACTAACACAGTCTACATCTCATCATGCAATCCATTCAGGAACCTTTCTTTCTTCTTGGCTTTAGTGTTAATCTCATCAGGGGCATATCTAGCTAGGGACAGAAATTTGTCACGGTATTCAACTACTGTCATCCTTCCTTGCTTCAGTCCTCTGAATCCATCTCTCATTCTAGTGACTAAACCTTGTGGCACGTGGGTGTGGCTAAACTTGATCTTGAATGCTTCCCAAGTCATCATTTGACCGTCATTCATAGTACGGGTGCTATTCCACCAGGCTCTTGCATCTCCTGCCAGATAATGGGTGGCAAACAGTACCTTCTCATTGGCTTCAACTCCTATGACTTATAGATTGTTCTCCATGGTTTGCAGCAGTCATCAGCATCTAAGGGATCCTCAGATTTGTTGAAGGTAGGGGGATTGGTATTCTAAAAGTTCTTAAGTTTGGGTCTTATGGTGATCCTGATTTCCATGGCCTTGATTATTGTGGGCCATCTGAGCTATCTGATGAAGAGTGGCTAGGTTGGCTTGGCGTTCGGCTCTACTAGCTTCATGGTCAGAAACTAGCATTTGCAGAATCTGCAACATCGGGTCCTGCGATGAGCTGCTTCCTGTGGGGTTTCCACGAGTCATCTGGAGATTGAGATAGATAATGAGATAAGAGGGAATTTCTAAGGTTCATGGTTTTGTTTTCAAAAGCTTTAAACTTTGAGTTTGACTCAGTTTTTGCAAACTAACTTCTTCTTCTCGTTCATTTATTCAAAGCACATAATACAACACACACCACAACACAAAGGGAAACAGATGGTTTTAAGAACCATTCTGTGAAACTACGATACAGTGGGACCGATACAACTCATTCCTACGGTAGTGATCAAGTGCATCTAATCATCGTCAATGAAGTCGGAATCATCATCATCGGTGTAGAAATCCAGGGCATCATCCTCCAGGTAGTCATTGTCATCACTGAGGTAAGAGTGAAGATCTCCCTGGATATCTTCACCTTCCTCCTCCTCCTTTGCTTCAAGCTGGACTTCCTGTTCATGGATGGTCTTCTCGAGAGCGGCCACCTTCTTGCGAAGACGATCGATGGTCCAATCCTTCTTCTCGCGTTGACGACAAAGTGATTGGCGATCGTTGACGAGCATGGCGATAGTCTGGTCCTTCTTAACGGTAATGGCAAGGTTGTGGTTGGCGTTGTTGGGTCCGCAGCATAGAAAACAAAAAATTCCTACGATGAGAACTATACGCCAAGATCTGTCTACTAGATACAGAGCAAACGGGTGGACATACATCCATGGAGAACTTACCCTCGAAGACAACGAGTTTTGTTAACGAGTAGGAACTCGTGGTTGATGTAGTCGTACGCTTGCCGATCTCAAGATCGTGTGGAAGTCCGAGCGCCGTAAATCAGCAGCGCGTCCGTACTCGCACACACATTCAAGCCACCGGACAACCTCCACCTCCTCGCTCCAGTGAATCAGCGGAAGTAGCAACTCCTTCCAGACGCAAGGCCACCGGGAACATGTATCTCGCTAATCCGAGACCATGGGGGAATATCTAGAGGGGGAGAGAGATCCTTCACGAGGAGGTGTGGTTTGTGAGAGGGGAGAGGGGGGCTTTATATAGGAGGGAGGGAGACCCCTCCCCTCCCATATCCGGCGCATGAGGGAGGGGACTCCTCCCCTCCTTCATTCAGGTGGTGAACCTCCACTCACATAAACATGGCCTCCACCCAAAATCCCACTCACATGTATTTAATTTCCACCAAATTAAATGCAACTCTCAATTAATAAAACTCTTTTATTTATTTTATTCAGAATTTTGTTAATTACTTTAATTAACAAACATTCACATAAAACCCCTTGCAACATTTCAATATCACATGCAGAACTACTTTCTGCAATTTCACCCGAAACAATTCCGGTTTCTATCGAAACAATTCCTGTTTCTATCGAAACATTTCCTGCACTTTGCAAACCTTTTGTTTGGAACATATGTGCTCCTAAATGGTGTCCGGCAACCCTTAAGTGTGTCACCCTATGGTTCGCGAATAATGCAGACATGATTGAGACTCCTCTCAGATCAATAATCAGAAGCGGGACCTGGAGATCCATACTGACTCCTACATATTCAACGATGACTTCTGTGATCATGAGAACCTTTAACGTCAGCAATTTAATCCCTTTGTCTCATGATATAATACATGTCCAAGATTCGATCATTGGTATCCAAATACCTAGTTTGATCTCGTTACCGACATGCACTCTTTTCTTGTTCCCGTGATATAACATTCTAGTGATCACATCACTTGCTTGCAAACTATCTTAATGTGATATCACCGAGAGGGCCCAGAGTATATCTATCCGTCATTGGGATTGACAAATTCCACTCTTGATCCATGAGCCTCAACATAACACCTTCATAGCACTGAACCCAGCTTTATAGTCACCCTGTTACGGTGTGACGTTTGATGTTATCAAGATACTCTTCCGGTGTTAGCAATTAACATGATCTCATGGTCTAAGGATAAAGATTACTTCGTATGATGTTATAGCAATATAAACACAATGACTTGATCGTAATGCTATACTTCGGATGAATGTTCATCACATCATTCCACCAATGGTGTGACCTTGTTATTAACAACATCCAATGTCCATGATCAGGAAACCTTGATCATCCTGTTAATCAACAAGCTAGTCTATAAGAGAGGCATGACTAGGAACCCTTTTGTTTATTAACACACATGTATTGATGTTTCCTATCAATACAATTATAGCATGCAAAATAAACATCTATCATATACAAGGAATACATAATAACAACTTTATTATTGCCTCTCAGGGCATATTTCCTTCAGGCATAAGCTCAAGCATTGTCCAATTCCTTCTGCTTATCATATAGCATGAAATCAAGATTTTCCACCTAGCGCTTCAACTCTAGATGACTTGGCATCTCCAATGGCATTCCCATATAATCACGCCTTGTGAAGTGGGCAAAGCGAGTTCCCTGGATCAAGTTGATGGTTTGCCCACACAGACGAGCAAGAGCTTCATGCATAGCCCTAGCTAATCCATCTAGCCAGATGTTCTCTCGCAAGGTGAATTGGATCTTCTCAGAAAGGGGTGCTTCCATTTTGCCTCTGAGATCTGCAACTATCATCCATTGTAGATCTCCTCCTGGGTGATTGTTGAGTTGTGCCCCGAAGAATTCCGGATGCGGGTGCTCAAGGTACTCAGACAGTGCATCTAGATCCCTCTCAAAGATCAGCTGGCCTCCGTTGCCCAACTGGTAGAACTTCCAATAATGAACTTCCATCTATAAGAATTTAGGATGAGTAAGTTTGCGAGGTGATCAAGTGTAAAATTTTATGTAGGAATGTAAGAATTTTTGGGGAACATGAATTTTTTGAAAGAATCAAGGATAAGAGTGGGAATAGGTTTTCATAAATACTCACTTCTTTTGTTTTGAAACTAAGTTTTTGTTCGGATGTCCATTCTAACTAGGGTCTCCTATGGTCAGGACGGCTCTGATACCAACTTGTCAACACCCGGATTTTTAATCTCAGATGCCTCTTATGCCATACCTCGCAATCCCAGGATTACCATTTTTGCGAGGCATAACAGATTGGATATCACAGTACATCATCCATTACAAATCATAATAGGGTCTTACACAAATAAAGGATCTCATGATCCAGTCTTAATACAAACAAGTAGCGGAATAATAAACATAGCAGTGGGCTCCATCTTCAGCGTCACGGGCAATGCTCCATCTTCAGCGTCAGGGTCTTGTTGTCCATCATCCTGGTAGTCCTCCTCATAGTCTGGCCACGGGAATAGCCAGGGATAAAGCCATGAGTACTCTTTAAGTACTTGCAAACTATCACTAACAAGAAAGGTAGTTCTAGTAGGAATCCTAAGCTCTAGGTTTATTTGCAAAAGGCCAGGTTTATCTAAACTGAGTTTAGAAGTAAAGAAAACTAAGTAAATGTTCTAAATCACTTTATGTGGGAACCTAGTTTTCATATTCATAACCCTGTTGTGGTCAAGTCAAAATCATAGTTCACTTCACAAGTCATTTTGAAAACATCTGACGATGGAATAGTATGGCCACTCCAACTGTCCATGACCACGGACGCGGCTACTCGAATAGTTTGACACTCTGCAGAGGTGGTACATTTTCACCACAAAACTCGAATATCCTTAGTTCTTGTCAAGTACTTAAGGATATTCTTGACCGCTATCCAGTGTTCCGAACCTGGATCAGATTGGTACCTACTTGTCAAACTAATAGCATGTGCCACATCTGGTCTTGTACATAGCATGGAATACATTATAGAGCCTATGGCTGAGGCATAGGGGATCTTATCCATTATCTCTCTTTCTTCCGCCGTAGCCGGACTTTGAGTCTTACTCAATGTCTTGCCTTGCAACATAGGTAAGAACCCCTTCTTACTTCCGTCCATATTAAACTTCTTTAATATCTTATCAAGGTATGTACTCTGCGATAGCCCAATTAGGCATCTTGATCTATCTCTATAGATTTTAATGCCTAATATATATGAAGCTTCACCAAGGTCCTTCATCGAAAATTTGCTGTTTAGATAACTTTTAACACTGTTTAAAAGATCTAAATCATTTCCAATCAATAATATGTCATCCACATATAATATCAGAAATGCCACATTGCTCCCACTCACTTTCTTGTAAATACAAGCCTCTCCATAAGTTTGGACAAATACAAACTCTTTGATGACCTCATCAAAGCGGAGATTCCAACTCCGGGATGCTTGCTTCAGTCCATAGATGGATCGCTGAAGTTTGCACACCTTATCAGCATCCTTAGGATCGACAAAACCCTTAGGTTGTATCATATACAACTCTTCTTCAATATTACCATTGAGGAATGCAGTTTTGACATCCATCTGCCATATTTTATAATCGAAATATGCAGCAATTGCTAACATAATCCTAACCGACTTAAGCATCGCTACGGGAGAGAATGTCTCATCGTAGTCAACTCCTGGAATTTTTCGAAAACCCTTTGCGACAAGTCAAGCCTTATAGATGGTTACATTACCATCAGCATCAGTTTTTCTTTTGAAAATCCATTTATTCTCAATGGCCTTTCAATCGTGAGGTAAGTCCACCAAGGTCCAAACCTGGTTTTCGTACATGGATTCCATCTCGGATTTCATGGCTTCTAGCCATTTGTTGGAATCAGGGCTCATCATCGCTTCTTCATACGTCGCAGGGTCATCTATTTCATCAATCATGAAATTCATAACAGGATTGCCGTACAGTTCAGGAGCTACACGTGTCCTGCTTGACCTGCGAGGTTCGGTAGTGTCCTCTTTCGGAGTTTTATGATCAATATCATTAGCTCTCTCTTCATTAGGTGAAGTCAACTCCGAAACAATTTCCGGTGCTGCGCTACTCGTCATTTCATGAAGAGAAGGTTCAATAACCTCTTCGAGTTCTACCTTCCGACTACTCACACCTTTCGCGAGAAACTCCTTCTCAAGAAAGGATCCATTCTTGGCAACAAAGACCTTGCCCTCGGATCTGTGATAGAAGGTATACCCAATCGTTTCCTTAGGGTATCCTATGAAGACGCATTTTTCCGCTTTGGGTTCGAGTTTATCCGGTTGAAGTTTCTTCACATAAACATCGCATCCCCAAACTTTAAGAAATGACAGCTTAGGTTTGTTTCCAAACCATAATTCATATGGTGTCTTTTCAACGGATTTAGATGGTGCCCGATTTAAAGTGAATGCATCTGTTTCCAGTGCATAACCCCAAAATGACAGTGGCAAGTCAGTCAGAGACATCATAGATCGAACCATATTCAATAAAGTAGATTACGACGTTCTGACACACCATTACGTTGTGGTGTTCCGGCAGGCGTGAGTTGTGAAACTATTCCACAGTCTTTCATATGTGTGCTAAACCCGTAACGAAGATACTCTCCTCCACGGTCGGACCGCAGAAATTTGATCTTTCTGTTATGATGATTTTCCACTTCATTCTGAAATTCTTTGAACTTTTCAAAAGTTTCAGACTTGTGTTTCATCAAATAGATATACCCATATCTACTCAAATCATCCGTGAAAGTAACAAAATAACGATATCCACCTCGCGCCGACATACTCATTGGTCCACACACATCAGTATGTATGATTTCCAATAGATCTGACGCCTGTTCCATTGAACCAGAAAACGGCGTTCTAGTCATCTTGCCCATAAGGCATGGCTCACATGTATCAAATGATTCAAAATCAAGTGATTCCAAAAGTCCATCAGAATGGAGTTTCTTCATGCGTTTAACGCCAATATGACCTAGACAGCAGTGCCACATATATGCAGATATATCATTATCAAGTTTAATCCTTTTAGCATCAACATTATGAATATGCGTAATACTGCTATCGAGATCCAACAGAAATAAACCATTCAACATAGGTGCATGACCATAAAAGATATTATTCATATAAATCGAACAACCATTGTTTTCAGACTTAAATGAATAACCACTTTTCATCAAACACGATCCGGATACAATGTTCATGCTCAGTGCAGGCACCAAATAACAATTATTCAGGTTTATAACTAATCCCGACGGCATATGGAGAGGCAGCGTTCTGACGGCGATCACATCAACTCTTGATCCATTGCCGACCCGCATCGTGACCTCATCCCTTGCTAGCTTTCGCTTGTTCCGCAGCCCCTGAACCGAGTTACATATATTAGCAACTGATCCCGTATCAAATACCCAGGTGCTACTGCGAGTACTAGTCAAGTACACATCAATAACATGTATATCACATATACCTTTGTTTGCCTTGCCGGCCTTCTTGTCCGCCAAATACTTGGGGCAGTTGCGCTTCCAATGGCCAGTCCCTTTGCAATAGTAGCACTCGGTGTCAGACTTAGGGCCAGCTAGGGGTTTCTTTTCAGGTGCGGCAACAGATTTGCCGCCCTTCTTTCCCTTCTGCTTGCCTTTCTTGTCCTTCTTGAAACCGGTGGTCCTATTGATCATCAACACTTGATGTTCTTTCCTAATCTCCACTTCTGCAGTCTTAAGCATTGACAGAAGCTCGGGAAGAGACTTCTTCATGCCCTGCATATTATAGTTCATCACGAAGCTCTTGTAGCTAGGTGGCAGAGATTGGAGAACACGATGTATGCCTAAGTCAATGGGAATCGTTATTCCCAAGGACACAAGCTTATCGGCATACCCAGACATTTTGAGTACGTGCTCACTAACGGAGTTGTTTTCCTCTGTCATGCAGCTAAAGAACTTTTCTTTAGCATTATAACTCTCTACGGCAGCATGGGTATCGAAAATCATTTTCAATTCTCCCATGGTATCAAAAGCATTTCCATTTTCAAAACATTTTCGAAGTTCTGGCTCTAGCCCATACAGTATGCCGCAATGAACTAAGTTGTGGTCCTCCTGACGAGTTATATAGACGTTCTTTTCCTCGTCAGAGCATCAGGAGCTGGTGGGGGGCCTAGCGGCGCCTCTAGCACATATTGCTTTTGTGCAGCAGTGAGGAGAATCCTCAAATTCATAGCCCAGTTGGTGAAGTTGCTACCATTCGCAGCAAGTTTCTCTTTCTCCATGAACACATTGAAATTAAAAGCAGGTGGTGCCATCTACAACAGAATTTGTAAAATTTATTTAGACTAAGTTTATGATAGATTGAGTTCAACTAATCCAAATTACTAATGAACTCCCACTCAAAAATGACATCCCTCGTGTCCTTTTGGTGATTACATGAACCAAATCCACTACACCAAGTCCGATCATCACGTGAGTCGGTGTAGCTTCAAAGGCGAGCATCTATATGGGCATCATATCAACTATATGACTCATGCTTAACCTTTCGGTCCATGTTCCGAGGCCATGTCTGTACATGCTAGGCTCGTCAAGTAAGAACCTTAGTATTCCCGTGTGTAAAACTGTCTTACACCCGTTGTATGAAAGCGTAGAGTCGAGAACACCCGATCATCACGTGATACCTCAAAACACGATCCACAAAACGGTGCATACTTAAGGAAGAACACATTTTATCTTGATATCTAAATGAGGGATCATCTTATAATGCTATCAAAAGCGCCAAACTAGCAATATAAGATGCTAACATCTAATGTGTGAAGTGAGGTGATATGGTCCATGCATTTGATCTCTATCATTTGCATAGTGGTATGATCTCTATCATTCCTTTGTGTGTAAGGCCAAGGTCTATGGAACTTACACGTTAAGTGAGTTGTAAGAGTATCTATCATACATCTACTTACAACAATACCATATCAAGACACTAGCCCAGCAACGATCTAAACTAGACGCCTCTAATTTATCAATTGCAAGTTTTACGTGGCTTAGGGCTTTTGGAGATAGAACCGGTCTTACCTACGAACATGAACCACAACGAGGATAACCAAGTTATTAGCAACTCGTTGTAAATCAGATATTGACTATAGTAGGAGAGACAGACACCCGCTAGCCACTTATGCAAAACTAGTTGCATGTCAGTCGTGGAACCGGTCTCCTGTACGATGACATGTAAGGTTGGTCCGGGCCGCTTCATCCCACTATGCCACCAATATACAAAGTACATAGAAGATGCAATAACATGATCATCATCGCCCACATATAAACATATGTGTACTACCCGTGCAAAGCATCTACGCATAGATTAGGCTCTGATACCACTGTTGGGTCCGCAGCATAGAAAACAAAAAAATTCCTACGATGAGAACTATACGTCAAGATCTATCTACTAGATACAGAGCAAACGGGTGGACATACATCCATGGAAAACTTACCCTCGAAGACAACGAGTTTTGTTAACGAGTAGGAACTCGTGGTTGATGTAGTCGTACGCTTGCCGATCTCAAGATCGTGTGGAAGTCCGAGCGCCGCAAATCAGCAGCGCATCCGTACTCACACACACTTTCAAGCCACCGGACAACCTCCACCTCCTCGCTCCAGCGAATCAGCAGAAGCAGCAACTCCTTCCAGACGCAAGGCCACCGGGAACATGTATCTCGCTAATCCGAGACCATGGGGGAATATCTAGAGGGGGAGAGAGATCCTTCACGAGGAGGTGTGGTTTGTGAGAGGGGAGAGGGGGGCTTTATATAGGAGGGAGGGAGACCCCTCCCCTCCCATAGACGGTGCATGAGGGGGGGACTCCTCCCCTCCTTCATTCAGGTGGTGAACCTCCACTCACATAAACATGGCCTCCACCCAAAATCCCACTCACATGTATTTAATTTCCACCAAATTAAATGCAACTCTCAATTAATAAAACTCTTTTATTTATTTTATTCAGAATTTTGTTAATTACTTTAATTAACAAACATTCACATAAAACCCCTTGCAACATTTCAATATCACATGCAGAACTACTTTCTGCAATTTCACCCGAAACAATTCCGGTTTCTATCGAAACATTTCCTGCGCTTTGCAAACCTTTTGTTTGGAACATATGTGCTCCTAAATGGTGTCCGGCAACCCTTAAGTGTGTCACCCTACGGTTCACGAATAATGTAGACATGATTGAGACTCCTCTCAGATCAATAATCAGAAGCGGGACCTAGAGATCCATACTGACTCCTACATATTCAACGATGACTTCTATGATCGTGAGAACCTTTAACGTTAGCAATTTAATCCCTTTGTCTCATGATATAATACATGTCCGAGATTCGATCTTCGGTATCCAAATACCTAGTTTGATCTCGTTACCGACATGCACTCTTTTCTCGTTCCCGTGATATAACATTCTAGTGATCACATCACTTGCTTGCAAGCTATCTTAATGTGATATCACCGAGAGGGCCCAGAGTATATCTATCCATCATCGGGATTGAAAAATTCCACTCTTGATCCATGAGCCTCAACATAACACCTTCATAGCACTGAACCCACCTTTATAGTCACCCTGTTACGGTGTGACGTTTGATGTTATCAAGATACTCTTCCGGTGTTAGCAATTAACATGATCTCATGGTCTAAGGATAAAGATTACTTCGTATGATGTTATAGCAATATAAACACAATGACTTGATCGTAATGCTATACTTCGGATGAATGTTCATCACATCATTCAACCAATGGTGTGACCTTGTTATTAACAACATCCAATGTCCATGATCAGGAAACCTTGATCATCCTGTTAATCAACAAGCTAGTCTATAAGAGAGGCATGACTAGGAACCCTTTTGTTTATTAACACACATGTATTGATGTTTCCTATCAATAAAATTATAGCATGCAAAATAAACATCTATCATTACAAGGAATACATAATAACAACTTTATTATTGCCTCTTAGGGCATATTTCCTTCAGGCGTAAGCTCAAGCATTGTCCAATTCCTTCTGCTTATCATATAGCATGAAATCAAGATTTTCCACCTAGCGCTTCAACTCTAGATGACTTGGCATCTCCAATGGCATTCCCATATAATCACGCCTTGTGAAGTGGGCAAAGCGAGTTCCCTGGATCAAGTTGATGGTTTGCCCACACAGACGAGCAAGAGCTTCATGCATAGCCCTAGCTAATCCATCTAGCCAGATGTTCTCTCGCAAGGTGAATTGGATCTTCTCAGAAAGGGGTGCTTCCATTTTGCCTCTGAGATCTGCAACTATCATCCATTGTAGATCTTCTCCTGGGTGATTGTTGAGTTGTGCCCCGAAGAATTCCGGATGCGGGTGCTCAAGGTACTCAGACAGTGCATCTAGATCCCTCTCAAAGATCAGCTGGCCTCCGTTGCCCAACTGGTAGAACTTCCAATAATGAACTTCCATCTATAAGAATTTAGGATGAGTAAGTTTGTGAGGTGATCAAGTGTAAAATTTTATGTAGGAATGTAAGAATTTTTGGGGAACATGAATTTTTTGAAAGAATCAAGGATAAGAGTGGGAATAGGTTTTCATAAATACTCACTTCTTTTGTTTTGAAACTAAGTTTTTGTTCGGATGTCCATTCTAACTAGGGTCTCCTATGGTCAGGATGGCTCTGATACCAACTTGTCAACACCCGGATTTTTAATCTCAGATGCCTCTTATGCCATACCTCGCAATCCCAGGATTACCATTTTTGCGAGGCATAACAGATTGGATATCACAGTACATCATCCATTACAAATCATAATAGGGTCTTACACAAATAAAGGATCTCATGATCCAGTCTTAATACAAACAAGTAGCGGAATAATAAACGTAGCAGTGGGCTCCATCTTCAGCGTCACGGGCAATGCTGACGATGGGAGATGATCCTAGTTGTCGTAGACGTCTTGTTGTCCATCATCCTGGTAGTCCTCCTCATAGTCTGGCCACGGGAATAGCCAGGGACAAAGCCATGAGTACTCTTTAAGTACTTGCAAACTATCACTAACAAGAAAGGTAGTTCTAGTAGGAATCTTAAGCTCTAGGTTTATTTGCAAAAAGCCAGGTTTATCTAAACTGAGTTTAGAAGTAAAGAAAACTAAGTATATGTTCTAAATCACTTTATGTGGGAACCTAGTTTTCATATTCACAACCCTGTTGTGGTCAAGTCAAAATCATAGTTCACTTCACAAGTCATTTTGAAAACATCTGACAATGGAATAGTATGGCCACTCCAACTGTCCATGACCACGGACGCGGCTATTTGAATAGTTTGACACTCTGTAGAGGTGGTACACTTCCACCACAAAATTCGATACATCCGTCAGGGATAACCCTGAATCATCATACTTAGTATGCGGATAATCAATCATAACCTTTCCTTTACACACTCTAGTATAGGCACCTCCCCTATGAACTTGGCCTCCTAGCCATGGCCATCTGCCATCCTGGGCACTTCATAGGTGGACAATTCACACTCACGAGGTAGCCTTAGCTCAAACCTCTTCCGCGAGGGAACCCATACTAATGCATATAAACTTCTGGCTAAGCCTTACCTAATTCAGGTATTATGGTTGTACGGTAAAATTGGAATGGTATCACATCTGAACCCAACCATTAGTTTTTATAAAGGGCTAAGCCTCATGCCTCAACATTTTCATCATCAAATCCATTTGTGTTTCTCAACACATGTCAAAACATTTCAATAGAATGACTCATCATTCCAAGGTTTTCATAATCATTTTAACCAAGTATTCCCATCTAAAGTGATCAAGTTTTATGCTTATCACTAGCCATTAAGTTAAGAGTGTTCACTAATGAGGGGTGCTAATCTTCAATCTCATGCCATAGAATGACATCTAGTATAGGCCTAGTTTTATACTCTTTATGCTATCTATACTATCTTTCCAAATACTCACAAAGCACTAGTTATAAGTAAAGAACTTTGGTAAAGTAAAAGAGTAAAGCTTGCAAGTAAAACTTGGGATGGGTATAAATCAAAGGTATATAACCAAAGCATGCCTAATGCATTTTGCTTAAGTTATCAAGTGGGCAAGTGTTAACTTGCATAATTCTAGCTTGACAATAATAGCTTGCCTTGATTAGTGCAGTGATTGTAGTTTTCATCCTCTTCTTCGGGGTAGAACTCCTCCTCCTTGTATCCAGGAACGGTACTATCGTCTATAAATAAATACGGGGTACACAATCACCAAACAATACTTAACTAATTCTATTCAGCACACTAGGGCTCACACTTGATGATCTAGCATCATCACAATCATCACATGAATTAAAGAACTAGTTTTATTTAGTTTATTTGAGAAAAGTAATTTCTACTCATTGAAATTAATTAATATTTAATATTCTCCAATTACAATATGGGATCATGTGGGCACATGTCATCACCACATATTCTAATACATGGGAATATGATTTAAAGGGTTGGTCACATTTTATAAGGTTTAAGATTATTATTTAATAGATTTAAAGTGACTAGAAATGCCCTAATAGCATTCTTTTCGTACTAGTCTAATGTCACTCCATGCAAACCTAAATATTTTTACATATCCATATAGATATTCTCAAATGTGATTTTCGAGAGTTGGAATCAACTCAAAAGCTATTATGGTTGATTTTTGAAAAATGTTTGAATTTGCAAAAGTCTGTGTCTTGTTATTTTTACTAAAGATTTTCTCTAACTCCAATTGATTTAAATCCAACGGGCTTGGATAGCTAATTTAAATATATTTCTACCAAAATTTGAATCATCCAATCTGGTTTAGTGAAACTCTCTAAATTGATTTTTGAATCTGTGGACAGAAACTAGTCTAAACAAAAATGGAAAAATCAATATTTGAATTTCCAGGCCAGCGCAGGAAGTTAAACGGGCTAGCCCAGCTACAATGCACAGCGCAGTGGGATGCTGACAGATGGGGTCCACTAGTCAGCGACTGTATCTAAGAGAAACGGTATCGGTGGATCTAGGTCGTGCGATCTAATTATAATCCAACGGCGGTGAGTCGTCGTCGATGATGAACTACTCCGGTGAGGAATCAACCCTAACGCGGCGGTGGGGGTCTGGCTAGGCTCACCTAGGCTCCAGCTAGGGTCGACAACAGGGGGAATCGACGTGGTAGACGACGGCAAGTCGAGGCGCGGTCACGACAGGGCTTGGGGTGGTTGAAATCGACGGCGCCCTTTTCCTCCAACAGTGGCAGGCTCCGGCCAAATTCCAGCGAGAGAGAGCTCGCCTTTCTCCAGGAAGAAGTGGGGGAGGATCAGTGAGGAGTGGTGAGTGGAATGGTGTGGAGAAATGAGGCAGAGGAGGGCTCTATTTATACCTCGGCGAGGGGACCGAACAGTGCGGGTGCGAGCTCGTCGGTGACGATGCTACAGGCTGCTATCGGCATGGCGGTGGCTAGTGGACGGTGATGTGTTCCCTGGTGGTTCTTATGGGCATGATTGTGAGGCGTGGGGCGGTGTGGTTTGGTCAAGAGTGTGCGGTGCTCCGCGCGGACGCAGAGGTGTTTGCGGCGGCGTGCGGCATCTGCGGGTCGCACGGCAGCGAACGGGGTTATCTGCGGGGTTGTGGCAATCATGGCGAGCTAGTGCACGCGAGGCGGGGGTGAGGCGCGGTCTGGGCGAGCTGGTCGGGCGCGGCGAACTGGCGCGCTCTGGACATGGCACGGAGAGGCGGGGCGCGGCATAGCTATGGTGGTCCAGGTCTTGGCTGGGGTCGAGGCTTGGACAGGGGGTGGTGGTGGACCGAGGCATGTCTGGTTCATGTCGTGGGCGAGGGCGGCGTGGCTCCTGGCATGCTACCCAGTATCAGCCGACGACGACCAAAAATGGGCGGCGCTCCACTGTGCATAACGGCCAAAGGAGGGATGGTCTTGGTGTTGCTCGACACCAGAGAGGACAAGGGAGTGTAGTGGAGACCAAATGGTCGAGGATCACTTTGCAAAACAGTGAAGTTAGGCCAGGGGTTAATTTATATATTTAAGGTCTTTGATGATATGGCCGCAAGAATTTTACTTTGGAATTTTTGAATGAAAGTTTTTGAGTGATCTTAACTTAAGCTTGAGAGTTTATGCTTTCTTGGAGAGGTCAAGTGGAAGTGGTTTGATAGTTTTTGAAAAAGTGGGATCTTAACATATGAACTAGATTCAATTTTCAACTATCCCTTAAATTGATTTGAAAGATGTTTTTGTAAGTGTGTAAAGTGGGCCTTGATACACTTTTACTTGGTCTAGGAAGGGGTGAACAGAAGTAGAAATGTTTCTATTAGAATTTATCTTCTAGGAACACACAAAGTGGCCTATTAGTTTACTTTTGTCAAAATGAGCATTTGCTTTATTTATTCATATTTAATTTCTTTTTATTTTGATTTAGTTTGTAATTGGCCTAGATGATGTAGCATTCACCTTTAAACCATTTCACATCATTTGTAACAATCAAGCATGGTAATTTCAATCAATTCTACACTAATGCAAAACACACATGCATTCATATTCATTTTCTTAATAAACGTTTTTGTTAACCCTAAATTGGGTGATTTGAACTTGATAATCTTGATTAGAAGTTTTGGGGAGTTACAACTAAGAATGGCGAGGATGCGCAGACAACAGTGGAGCGGAAGGCTCGTGCGGCGGTCGGGTCGCGCGCAGGGAGAGGAGCCAGGCAGGGTGGAGGAGCGGGCCGCGCTTGTGCGGAAGGGGCGAGCCCGGGGCAAGGTGGTGATGTGTTGGGTAGGGCGAGGGCGACCGGAGGCGACCTCGCCGGCGGCGGCGTGCAAGGAGAAGGGAGGTGCCAGGCACCACGGCCGGTGGCGGCGTGCCTGAGATGGGGCGAGCCAAGGGTGATGAGCGAGGAAGGAGAGAAGGGGAAAAATCGGGATTAGGATTTGCGGGCCTAGGGAGCGTGCGAGGTGGGGCCGGTCAGTGATGTGGTGCGGTGAGCGTGTCAGTCGTGCTCGCCTGCGTGCTTTGTGTGTATCGTGTGGCCGGGTGGAGGCATGTCGGCCATGTTGGGCGGGCTCGCACGCTGGCTTGTGTGCGTGCTGGACATAGTGGGTGGTGGATAGGGCTAGCTTAGGACTGGGGTGGCCAGGCTAGCTAGGCCTTGGGCCTGGCCTATTGGGTTGCCCCCCTGATAAAACAAAATTTGTTTTATTAATTCCAGTTATGTTTTAAAAGCCTTTTACAAATAGTTTTTATCGTCGGATTGATGACAAGTACACCATGAGGGGGTCCTCGGGGCGTGCGGAAGAGAGGGGTGTGAGACGTACGGTGTTCCGGGACAGTGAGCACACAAGTTTACCCAGGTTCGAATCTGTCGGCTTTGGACGGATCCTACTCCTACTAGCAATCCAGTAATACGGCACAGCCAGAATATGGGTTACAAGGGTTCGCCTGTGCGAGTTGAGATTGTAGACTATTGAGGGTGCCCTAAAGGCTCTCCCTAGGATGGCTTATATAGATATCTGGCTTAGGGTTTACCGGAGAGATCTATCCAGCTATGACCGAGAGTCGGTTACAGAGTACATCTTGAACTACAAGTAACACTATGGGCCTAAGTCGGTAAGTCTTCTGGGCCTTCCCGTAGCCGGATTGGACTCTGCCTTTTCTCCCTGACTAGGCCGCCCATGAAGCAAATCTCTAACCCGAAGTGGGCCACCCTGGTCAGCAAGGACTGTGAGGATACCCGGAAAGTATATCCCCAACAGTTTTTAGATAAATGAAAGAAAAGACCAAAGTTTTAGTTTGAAATAAAGAAGGGGTATAACTAGAAAACAAAATAGGCTTTTGGCGAAAATATTTCAGGGCAAAATATGCATGATGTCATGATGATGCGCAAAATAAAAAGAATAACAGGCAAATGCGCAAAAGAAAAGACCAAAGTTTTAGTTTCAAACTAAGCCGGAACTTGGTCTCTGACGTCATCTGACACTCGTCATGGTCAAGTCACGTCATCTGACAAACATCCTGTCAGCACGACCGTTGGTGGGTCTGCCGTTCGCAGAACCGAGGCGTCGTTTCAATGCATACACGGAGATCGAGGCGACGTAATCATCGCGTGGGTCCTTCCCGACTCCTTCCACGAAGCATGGCGTTTACACAGTGATGTTTGCACGAATCTTGGCGCAGGTAGGTGGTTATAAGGGGTGAGGATCCTCTTCTCTCCCATCTTCACATGTTCCCTTGTTGTTCCTTCTCCTCCACTTCTCCCTCACGCACAGAGCTCTCCCACCTCTCAGATTCCTAGCGCCGCCCATCCAAGGTCACCGACGCACCGGAGAAATGGCTGCTTCTTCATCTTCCGGCTTGGCTGGCTTCACAGCGGCAGCGACAGCGGCGGCGAGGGAGAAAGAGAGCAACCGTGGGGTTTGGATCTCGTGTCTCCTCGACAACGAGAAGCTCCATGGCATGGAGAATGAAGGTCTCCTCCACGTCGGTGACTGACGGAGTGGCTTCGGAGAAACCATCCCCAACCCGCAAGCCGGCAAGCGGGTACACTTCGGCACCCACCTCGACAGAGGTTTGTCTTTCCCTCCCTCGGAATTCTTTTCTGAGGTGATTGATCACTATGGTGTTCAGCTTCATCATCTTCCCCCGAACTCCATCTTAGAGATGAGTTCTTACACAACTTTGTGCGAGGGGTATATCGGCATTAGTCCAAGTCTTACTTTATTCCGGTATTACTTTCATGTCCGGAGAAACTCCATTACTGCCGGTAATCCTTATATTACCAGCACTATTAGCCTTTCTGTTAGACGCGAGCGTAGTTATCCTCGCATTTTTGCCAGTGAGTCGGTCAAACAATGGCCGGCCACTTTCTTTTATCATAAGGACATTCCTGCTCCCGGCAAAGCTACTGCTTTGCCGGCTTTCATCGATGGAGCCTCCACCGCCCTTCCATCTTGAGACGAGGCTCCTCCGGCTCTTAGTGACGATCTGATTCTTGCTAAGAGGCGGATCGAATACCTGATAAAACACAAGGGATTGAAAGGATCCGACCTGGTCCAGTGCTGGGTCGCACGCCGGATCCAGCCTCTCTAATACCACGGCGATCGTCTGATGCACTCCATCACGGTGTCGAAGAATGATTCCCTCCGCATCAGTCCTAAGGCTTTAAAGCCACAGGATTACATAAGCCAGATCAAATGGTTGATCAAGGAGCGGATTGAAAGAAAGATTCCGGACTTGTCTCTGGACATGCATACAGCGGAAGACCCTGTAGTTCCGGTAAGCTTCAATAATAAAGCCTTTTATGTGTTTCACCTTTTAAACTATTTTGCAATACTAAAAGATCTTCTTTTCAGCTTGCCGATCTCCCCGAGTCAGAGCTGGCTCCTATCGAGGGATATCCTCCGGAGTTTTCATAGGAGACGGAACTGGTCCCACTACCGGACGTTGTGCCCAGGAAGCGCAAAGCTCCGACAGTGGCTGTCGGCACAAAGGAGGTGCCAGTCATGAAGAGGTAACTTTCAACACAACTTCCACCTTTGTACCTTACTCAAATTTTCTTCCGAGATGTAATGTTTTCCATTCTATTACACTCTCAGAGCTAAGCAGCTCATCAAGGGCAAGGGGAAGGGAACTTCTTCGAAGCCCTTGCGGCAGACGAAGCTGACTATGGATTCTCCTACTACGGCTCCTCCGACTCCTGCTCCTCAACCTTCCGCAACACCGGTGATTACTACATCACCAGTTGTCGCAGAAGATCCGGCTCCTTCAACGGGGCCAGCGATCCTTGAATCGCAAACTGACACCACCATGGGTGGCTCAGGTTTAGATAAGGGTGAACCCTCTTCGGGTAATGATCCCTTGGCAGAGACCTTTGCCGAAAACCTCCCGAACAATCCGGGACTTGCCAAATTTGGCTTGTCTCGGAAATCCGTAGAAGAAATCTAGCTTCTGGCCCGGCAATGCCTGGAGAGCCAAAATCTCTCTACTGAAGAAGAAGCACAAGAAGCGGAGGACATCAAATACTCCGACCTTCTTGAACAAGTCCGCCTTCACGACGAGGGACCTAGAGCTGGTGTTCTTCCACCACCTCCGGTTATTCGACCCACCCTCGCCGAGAAGGTTACCACCAAAGTGAACATGTGCCTGAGCAAGCTCACACATGAACATCATGTAAGTCGGAATTCCAACTCATGATTTTCTTTATTGTACTTTATATCATATCCTCTAGCCACCAAGCATGAAGTAGGATATACAATCCGGGTTTATGCTTCCTTAGGATTCCAAAGAATGAACTAGTGTAGCCCCCAAGGCTCATGCTGATATTAGTAACAATATTAGCCCGAGTCTTCAGTGGACTTCTGACTCTGGGTATTCTGACTTACAAAAAGTTAATTCATATAACCAGGATTTGTTGGAGAATGTTTGCAACAAGCGGAGAGAGATCAGAGCTCTCCGACTTAAGAATGCTGAGCTAAAGGTTTCCAAGGATGAGGCTGAAGGTAAACATTCCGAGACTCAAACCTTGTCTTGTGTTTTCATAGTCGAATATTTTTTGCTGAACTGTTATTCTTTCTGTCTTACAGCACTGGTAAAACAGTCCTGCGCTATGATTGAAGAGGCCGAGAACCTCAAAACCCAGGTGGTGGGGAATAAAGAACTTCGCCAAGAGCTGGATAAGCTCAAGGCATATCATGAGAAGAGCGTCGCTCAAATTTTCGAATCCTCCTCCATGGCTACTGATGAACGTGATCGCAAGATTGCAGTTCAAGATCAGAGAATCTTGGATCTCAACAATGAGCTTTGCAGAGAGAAGGACCTTTCTGAGGCACTCCGGGCTAAACTCCGGAGTCTTCGAGAAGAGAAGACCAAAGTTGATGACGTCATCTTCGGTATGTTTCCATCTTTCTGACTTGTCTACATTCTTTGACTCTTTCGATGTCGGATTTTACTTAACCGTTTTGTGTTATGTGTATAGGTCCTCTGAATTTGACGGACTCCACCTCTGCCGAGCCTCGCACCCACCGGCTTACCCAAGTCGGTGATCTACTTCATGACTTCTGCCAATCCATTGAGGATATTGGCGAAGCTCTCAAGGTTCCGGACATGCATCACATGTCCGACTTTTAGGTGCGAGACCAGGCAAAGAAGATGCCACAGCTCGTCCGGGACTAGAACATGTCCTATGCGTGATCCGCGGCGCAGAACGCTCTCACCATGGTCATGAGCCACCATGGAAACATGGAGATATGGCAAGTGAGCAAAGGGTACTGCAAGGTGGATGAAGACGGCTAGGAGCAAGATATCAAGGCCATCATGGACTCCTGCACGGGATATGGGTGTCACGTAGCTGACTTAACCAGCTACGACACTCCCTTCTTCACTCGCGTGGACACACCGCCTCCTCCTCCGGAAGAAGCAGTTGAAGTTTCCGACGATGAACATACCGTATCGGATCTGAACATCTCGGAGTGTTATCAAACCGAGGCTGATGTATCCAGCGAGCCGGCAGCTCCTACCTCCTCTCCTACATCATAAATTACCAGAAACAAATATATTATTCCAAGAAACATTATGGGTCTATAAATATGCAGTACTATAATTTTGCTAGTGCTAAGTTTTTAATCTATTCAGCACTTTTGGCTTTGAAATTTTTGCGTGCCTGAAATGTTTACATAAGCACTTGTACTTTTTTTCCTATACTTATCGTTTATCTAGCTTTCCGCCTCGTCCCTTTCGTGAGCTGGCTAAACCTTATGCACGGAAACTTTGCCAAGCAACGGAGCTCAATTGCTAAACCAGTTTAAACTCAGAAACAAAGCCGGCTTCCACTACCAACAATTCACTACTCGGAAAATGCCCGCATCCGGCAACCAGACAAATAACCAAAGTATAGACTAGAAACTTTAGAGTTATACCCGAAGGTAGCATTTTTAGAATCGGAAATCTAAACCAGAACAAACATGAGCATAAAGTACTTTCAAGTATTCTAGGATTTTCGACTATGACATGATCATTCGGAAATAAGATGGTAAAAACTTCTCAGAAAAAACTTGAGGCAACCAAGACTTTTATTTCTCACAGAACATGTACATATGTATGATTACAAAGAAGGATAAACTAAGAATAAAAAGGACGTAGCTGAGCAATATTCCATGGTCTGTCTAACTCATCCGGATTTGTACTGCCTCCAGCTCTCTTTCTTTCCTTAGTAGCAGGTCTTTCTTTGACTGGCCTCATATCAGTTAAGTAGTACGAACCATTGTGCAATACTCGACTAACTAAAAAGGGCCCTTCCCATACTGGGGAAAGTTTGTGCTTTCTTTGTTGCACAAGCTGGAGAACCAAATCGCCTTTATTGAAAGATCTGTTTCTGACTCTCTGGCTATGATACTTGCGTAACTTCTTATGATAAGCTGTTGATCTGATTTCAGCAACGACACGAACTTCTTCAACTAAATCGAGATCATTTTGTCGAGAAATCTCGGCATCCTCTTTGATATACGCGGCCACTCTAGGAGAAGTGTGAATCAAATCACTAGGAAGAACTGCTTCTGCACCATAGACCAAGAAGAAAAGTGTGTATCCGGTTGACCTATTCGAAGTTGTTCATAAACTCCATATTACAGAGGGTAATTCCTCTGTCCAAGCCCCCGCAACACGCCGTAGTGGTGCTTTGAGTCTCGGTTTTAGGCCTTGTAGGATTAAACCATTTGCTCTTTCAACTTGTCCGTTAGCCTGTGGATGTGCGACTGACGCAATGTCAAGCCGGATATTTCTTTTGTTGCAGAATTCGGCCAATTCTCCCATAGAGAAATTACTCCCGTTGTCCGTGATAATACTATGTGGATAACCATACCAGATTATAACATCCTCGACAAATCTTTTGGTTGTTGCTCCATCACAACTAGTGACGGGTTTAGCCTCAATCTATTTGGTGAATTTATCCACCATCACTAAGAGGTGAGTAAATCCACTTGGAGCCCGTCTAAACGGTCCTACCATATCAAGCCCCCAGATCGCAAAAGGCCATGTTATAGGTATTGTTCGCAGCAGATTAGCTAGAACGTGAGCTTGTTTTGCGTACTTTTGGTAGCCTTTGCACGTCTTGACTAGCCATTCGGCATCTGCCTGAGCTGTAAGCCAGAAAAACCGTGTATGGAAGCTTTTGCCACTAAAGATTTGGCTGCAGCATGGTGACCACACTCGCCTTCGTGGATTTCCCTTAAGATTTCCACTCCTTCTTCTGGAGATACGCATCGCTGAAAGACCCTAGACACACTCCGCTTATAGAGCTCACCTTTAATTATAGTATAGGCTTTCGCTCGTTGGATCATTTGCCGGCTCAGAACCTCGTCTTCGGGTAATTTGCCATCTACCAGATAATCAAGGTAGGGTTGAGTCCAGCTGGGAATTACAGCCAGAACTGCTATTAGAGGTGAGTCGGATTTGGTCGGATATTCCTCATCTACTCCCTTTATTTAGGGAACTTTGAGGTGCTCTAAAAAAGCGCCATCCGGGACCTCTTTCCGTGCAGAGCCTATTTGAGATAGTGCATCTGCTTCCTCATTTTCTGCTCTAGGGATGTGTTGAACCTCAAACCCTTCGAACGATTTAGATAAATCATCCACGACAGCCTTATATGATGCCATGTGTTTATTTGCATTACAAATATCCGACACTTGCTGAGAAACAAGATCCGCATCTCTATAACACATCAAACGTCGGATGCCGATATCCTTAGCAATCCGGATTCCGCGTAACAGTGCTTCATACTCAGCAATATTGTTTGTCGATGTGAAGTGGATCTGCAACACGTATAGAAGTTTATCTCCTTGGGGTGATTTGAGCACCATGCCAGCCCCCGAGCCCCTGCGAGCCTTAGACCCATCAAAATATAGGGTCCAATATTCTGACTCAGGGAGGGTCATATTCTCCTTCGTCTCTGTCCAATCAGCAACAAAGTTGGCAAGGATTTGGGATTTGATTGTTGTCTATGATTTATACTCAATATCGAAAGCTGAAAGCTCTATGCCCCATTTGGCGACGCGTCCTGTGGCGTCACTGTTGTTGATTATATCTCTCATGGGAGCTGTGCTCACCACGGTAATTGGATGCTCCTAAAAATAGTGTCGTAGCTTATGAGATGCCAGAAAAACACCGTAAGCCAGCTTTTGATAGTGCGGATACCGCTGTTTTGATTATGTTAGAACCTCGCTGACAAAGTAAGTCAGACGCTGCACCAAGTATTCTTGATTTTCCTCCGGTCTCTCCACTACCATGACGATACTGACGACTTTATTTGTCGCAGCAAGATAAAGCAACATTGGTTCCTGTGGTTTCGGTGCAGCAAGGATAGGAGCAGATGAGAGTACTTTCTTCAGGTCTTGTAATGCAGCTTCAGCTTCGTCGGTCCACACAAAATCCTTGGTCTTTTTCAGGAGTTTGTATAATGGTGCGGCTCTTTCACCAAGCCGGCTTACAAACCGACTGACTGCAGCGATGCAACCCGTTAGTCTTTGTACGTCCTTCAGGCGAGTTGGCCTGGAAATATTGAGTATAGCCTTGATTTTGTCTCGGTTCACTTCTATGCCTCTTTGAGACACGATGAAACCTAACAGTTTTCTGGCTGGAATTCCAAAGAAGCATTTCTTCGGATTAAGCATTATGTTGTATTTTCGTAGATTGGCGAACGTTTCCTCCAAGTCGGAAATCAGTGTTTCCTTCTTTTTGGACATCACCGCAATATCATCCACATATGCATGTACATTGCGTCTGAGTTGGTTGTGGAGGCAACGCTGCATCGTGCGCTGGTACGTAGCTCCTGCGTTCTTCAGCCCAAAGGGCATCGTAACAAAATAGAAGGTTCCGAAGGGGGTTATGAATGAGGTTTTGACTTTGTCAGATTCATTCATCCAGATTTGGTGATAACCGAAATATGCATCGAGAAAACAGAGGAGTTCCGAGCCTGTCGTAGAATCGATAACTTGATCAATCCTAGGCAGAGCGAATGGATCTTTTGGACAAGCCTTGTTCAAGGCAGTATAATCAACACACATCCTTAAATCATTGGTGTCCTTTTTAGGGACCATTATAGGATTGGCTGACCACTCAGTGTGGATGACCTCTTCTATGAATCCGGCTAACTCGAGCCATGCTAGTTCCTTAGCTATTGCCTTACGCTTTTCATTGTCGAAACGTCGTAAGGACTGTTTGACAGGTTTAGCGTTCAGGTTTACATTTAAAGATTGCTCGGCAAGTTCCCTAGGTACTCCGGTCATGTCAGATGGCTGCCATGCGAAGATATCTTGATTTTCTTTAAGGAACTTAACAAGCGCGCTTTCCTATGCGTTATCTAGGCCTACGCCTATTTTGGTCACCTTGGAGGGGTCATCATCCTTCAACGGCGTCTTCTTCGTCTCTTCTGATGCCTTGAACTTCGGATTCGACTTTGTCACCTCCTTCTTCGTTGTGGGCATCTCGGGCGGATCTATGCTCTTCTTGATCTCCTTGTACTCCTGGGCGTGCAGCACGGCTTCAGCAAAGGCAGCATTTCCATCTTCGCACTCTCGCGCTTTCTTCAGGTCTCCCCTGATGGTGATCACGCTGCTAGGACCTGGAATTTTCATCATATTGTAAATGTAACACGGACGAGCCATAAAATCCCAGTAAGCCGGACGTCCGAATATAGCGTGGTACGCGCTCTTGAACGGGACCACTTCGAAGGAAAGTGCCTCCGTCCGATAGTTCTTTGGAGTTCCAAAAGTAACATCCAAAGTGATTTCTCCCAGGGAATTTGCTTGTCTTCCTAGGACAACCCCGTGAAAGATCACAGAGTTGTGGTTTAGCTAGGTCTCCGAGATCTTCATCCGGCGTAGCGTTTCGACATATAGAATATTAATGCTACTGCCACCATCCATGAGAGTCTTGGAGAAACCATAACCGTCAATGAGTGGATTGACGATTAAGGCGTATTTTCCTCGCCTGTGCAACTTAGGCGGATGATCAGCGCGGTCAAATGTGATTGCCACTTCCGACCAGTCCAAGAATTGGGGGACAGCCAGAACTATTGCATTGAGCTCATGTAGCACTGCCTTTTTGACCTTTGCTGGTTGAGATCTGAGGAAGGTGACATAAGTGTCTTTCTTGGTCGAAAAAATTTTCTTCCCTTCCGGCTTGGGATTTGAAGCATCAGCTTCCTCCATGTCGGAATCTTCCTTGGTCTCTTTATCTTTTTCGGGATTCTTGTTTCCCTTCTTCCGCTTAGCTTTGTAGCCAGAGGTATCATCTCTTTTTATGTCGTCATTGAAACGACACTCGGCGTTGGTGTGGGACGAGCCCCCATTGGTGTCTGAGTGATGCACACATGGGTTATTGGCAATGTCAGCCCAAGAGTAGGTTTTGCCTGGTTGCTGGTCTCCTCTACCTTGAACTCTCGAAGTCCCACGGCCGCGTCCGCGGCCTCCGTCGTGTCCTCCTTGCCCTCCAGGCCCGAAAGTAGCAGTGACCACTGCCGTTTCCGCGTTGGGTTTCTCTTCCAAGGTATTTTTGCGCTACTGAGCTTGTTGCTTTGGTTGTTTTGCCGATTGTGGCACAGCTAGGGAGTTGAGTAATCCCTCTGCATCGTCGTCAGCATCTGCATACTTGCTCCCTGTTTCTATCATCTCTCCCAAGTCAGTGACTTTGTCACACTTCAAGCGGCGACGTAGTAAACCAATTGGGAGACCTGCAATGAAAGCTTCCATCGCAATTTGGTCATTTACTCCCTCATAGGAGTTCTTGGTGTCGATCCATCGTCCGAGGTAATCCCGGCAAGTTTCTCCGGCTTTCTGGGTGCAACGCTGTAGGTCTCCAACCGTACAGGGCCTCTGATATGACCCTTCGAAATTCTGAAAGAACGCACTTTGCATGTCATACCAGTTATGGATGGTATTCTCCGGAAGTTCATTGAGCCATGATCTTGCCGTCTTCCGCAACATGAGTGGGAGATATCGGGTTGCGACCAGGCTGTTTCCGCCTTTGGCAATGCAACAAGATTGGAAGAAATCCTATAGCCAGGTATCTGGCCGAGCAATGCCGTCGTAGGCTTGGATATGTCGTGAGAAAGCAAATCCTTCCGGGAATCTTGTAGCTCTTATGCGTGGTCCGAAGCACTTTGGGCCCACGTATATATCATCATTTTCGTAGCGCCGCGCCTCTATATTGGAGTTGATCATGTGCCTTGCATCGTTCGGGGATAGAGATCGTCCCGAGTGTCGGCTGTGGTTGTGGTGCCTTGGAGCCGGACTTCGCCTTCTGCCACCACCTCCTCCACCACGACGCCCTCCTTGGCCTCCTTGGGAGCCGTTGTGATGGCTACTTGGCGGAGAGGGTAGAGCAGCTGGGTTATTTCCGGCTGATCGCCGGCATCCGTCCGGAGCGTCATTATTCTGGTTCCGAGGAGGGTCTTCATTGTGATGAGCCCCCTGCCAGCTTGTCTCGGCACGGTGTCCGTCGTTCCTTCGCCCGTCATCCGGACGGCTTGCATGTCTAGGAGGTGGCATTCTTTGTCGATCCTCCTCCTGACATTTCTCTCTATCATCGTCCATGCGGTCTTTCGACTCTCACCGGGGCGGGTTCCTCGGATTCGGTGCAGCAATTGCCTCTTGCTCCGCAACTGGGTTAACGTTACGCCAGTCACAGGCAGCTTTGTGGTGTTGTCCTGAAGATCCGGTTCTTGAGTAATTGTCCTCCCGGCGATCGGAACGCTGATGCTGCTCTGGAATGCGCTAGGGTCTTACGTCAGTCCATGCCAGATCTGTGCGACAATGGTCGGAATCAGAGACCAGCTTTTGACTTCCGGACATGGCGACCTTTTGCTGCTCCAGTCCCTTGTTGAGTAATTTGATGCCCAACCAGATCTGCTCCGGTCCTGGATTAGCCGATAGAATCTCTCGGGCCGCCACGGTGTTTTGTACTGGGGTTGGATACACCCAATCCCCTTTGCTATCTTTCCGAGGCTTCCCCATTTCTTCTTTGAAAAGGACGGCGTGAATTGCGGGAATTGGTTGTCACTAGTATGACACTTCCTGGTCTTTTGGTACTGGCTGGAGTTGTACTTCTCCGCAGATGATATGCGTTCCTTTTCCTCCTTAATGTTTTTGGCTTCATCGAGGAGTACTTGACGACGCGCTTCTAGGGCTTGTGCCCTCTCGTCCAGTTCTTCAGCAGTAAGTTCTGTAGCTGTAGGAATAGGTGTGGTTAATGCAACATTGATGAGTTTATGCGCACCTTCAGTGATCACGTGTCCATCCACCGATTCTTCTTTTTTGGGCTCGTCTAGGATAAGTGCTCCATCCGAGTCTTCCTCGTATTCCTCGGCAATCACCTCCTCTGCCGGAGGGTCTTTTGCCGGGGTCTTGTTCTTCTTGTTCTTCTTCTTTGCATTCTTGGCAGCGCCGGTAGCAAAGACGGCTTTGGGTCCGTTTCCCAGAGTCAAGCTCTGATCGGTACTTTCGGACATCTAGACCTCAGGATTATCTCCGATTTCCATGTCATCCTGCGCTTTGGGAGAGTGTTCCCCGGATCCTTCATCCATGGCTTCTGCCTTCTCTGCAGCTTTGGAGTTATACTCCTCTTCATATTCCGCGGAGAACTTTCGGAAATCTACTGATGTCATCGACTCATCCGAGGATGCGGGTACGTCGGCATTTGTTCCAATCACCTCCAGCACAGAGTCGGCGTTGTCTCCAGCATCGGCAGAGCTGGATCTAGATCCTACATATCCGACGAAGTGCGATGCGTGCCTCCTGAGATACCTGCGGCTCTCGCGATCGGCCTCGTCGAAACGTTTGATGGTCTCGAGGATTTCATCTACACCAGAGTTTTGCATCATCATGCGTCTTAGCGTGTATCTTAGGAAAGGCCTGTCTTTCCTGGCGTCATCAGAGCCGGAATCAGTGTTGTTGCTATGCTCCTCCTGGATTTCGACTTCAGTGGGTGGGTCGATCTGGGATTCGGCTTCTCCAGGGAGATTCACTCCAGATTCAACTTGGACCACCAGGTCTGCCTCAGCTCGGATTTCTCCACTATCTCCACAACTGGTGCGGGTTGGGTGGGATTAGGGTTTCCTGAGATCCGGAACTCTGCCGCCTCCACGGACAAAGGGGACCCAGAAATTTCCTCTGCCTCTATCATCACCGCTAGGGTGGGTGGGACAGGTTCAGCAAAACCGATGTAAACATCGATCTCACCAAAATACATGATGGTGTAGGCAGTCACAGCCTCCCTAGCCGAAATCCAGGTCTCGTCGAGAACGATGAGAGGGATGTCGCTGGCGTAGAGGATGCGACCGACGACGATAGTCTCGCCGATTCCGATTCTTGCAGATTCCGCTCGGAACGCAGATCCAAAGCTCACCTGCCCCACGGTGGGCACCAACTGTCGTCGGATTGATGACAAGTACGCCATGAGGGGGTCCTCAGGGCGTGCGGAAGAGAGGGGTGTGAGATGTACGGTGTTCCGGGATGGTGAGCACACAAGTTTACCCAGGTTCAAATCCGCCGGCTTTGGACAGATCCTACTCTTGCTAGCAATCCAGTAATACGGCAGAGCCAGAATATGGGTTACAAGGGTTCGCCTATGCGAGTTGAGATTGTAGACTATTGAGGGTGCCCTAAAGGCTCTCCCTAGGACAGCTTATATAGATATCCGGTCTAGGGTTTACAAGAGAGATCTATCCGGCTATGACTTAGAGTCGGTTCCAGAGTACATCTTGAACTACAAGTAACACTATGGGCCTAAGTCGGTAAGTCTTATGGGCCTTCCAGTAGCCGGATTGGACTCTGCCTTTTCTCCCTGACTGGGCCGCCTGTGAAGCAAATCTCTAACCCGAAGTGGGCCACCCTGGTCAGCGAGGACTGGGAGGATACCCGGAAAGTATATCCCCAATAGTTTTTAGACAAATGAAAGAAAATACCGAAGTTTTACTTTGAAATAAAGAAGGGGTATAACTAGAAAACAAAATAGGCTTTTGGCGAAAATATTTCAGGGCAAAATATGCATGATGTCATGATGATGCGCAAAATAAAAAGAATAAAAGGCAAATGTAATTGGGGATATTTACCCGGGCATTACATATATGATGCTCAAATGCAATGTGGCATGGTGACATGAGCATGATGTAATGATGATGCAATTAATGATATGTAGGAAGTAGCATTATATAGAGTAAACCCCATAGCATCACATTTGTTAGATGATTGGGATGCTACAACTCTCCCCCACTAAATAAGAATCTCGCCCCGAGATTCCTAGGAAAAATAAAAAGACACAAGGAGAGGCAGGTGTTCGGAACAAAGGTGATCCTCGTGTTCCTAAGTTGATTCATCAATGGAATGGTGCGACCACTGCACCTTGAAAAAATTGATAGACTTGTTGTGAGTCTAGAGTTTTGCCTCTTCGCACAAAGGACTTGAAGAGTTGGAGGATTGTCTATAAACAAGGAAGGTAGGTGAACATAGCTCGGTGATCTCAAGGAACACGATAAAGGAAAAGAACCACTTGTTGAAAGGATTATGGAAGGACGATGTATCAAGGAGAGGAAGAAAAGACACATCATTAGGATTCAAGATCAAAAGTTGCAAGTGGAGATGATTCTTTGTTTCACCGGAAGGAAAGGACGACTTCAAAAAATAGCATTGTCCCTTCCCTTAGATTTAAGAAATGAAGTTCAGAAAAACAATATTGCCTTGAAACAATAGAATTCCTTGATATCAACGGAAAGATTTGGGTTCAGAATTCTTGGATTAGATTCTTCTTGCGCCGGTAAGAACCAAAGGATCACGCAATTGAGGTGCACAGATTTATATTCAAGAGAAATAGATGATGTTAGTTTATGTTGGAATCCTGAGAAGAAGTTAAATGTTTAATATCTGGAGTTTATTGTAGATATGCTTGTTGCTTACCTTAACCCTAAGGTTATTGCAATAGATTTTGCGATTGATAGCATCAACCGTAACTGGCGTTACCAATAGAAAGGAATTGATAACTTGGAGTAATAGATATATCTTCCATCCATCTTGTTTGACGATGTTGAGCACAGGTAGAATGAAGAGGATGGAGAAGATTTTGCATTTGCTTCCACCAGATCATTGAATATTTTGCTCCATGTTGAAATAGAAGAGACCATCAACAAGATATTGTTGCTCATGTTCGTCGAGGGAACACTCCATAAAACAAGGACGGAAGTAAAAGTTTCGAGGGATAAAGGCCACTTCTGACTTCCGTGGAATGAGTAAAATCACATTGATTCACCAATTCAATGTACAAGAGTGAATGATAAGAGTAGTGGTATGGTAGCTACTCCATCCCGCACCCAAAGCAATACTCCGCACATGAATAGTAAAACTATGTAACCTAACTCTCGAATTTCAGACTGAAGATCTTGATAAGTAGAATTCATGAAGCTCCGTAAGAAAACAAGATTGATGCAAACACTTCACCGGATCCAAGCAGATAAATATGTTGATGTTGTCATCATGTCGGAAGTCCTAAGCCGCCAGAAAAGATATGAAGAAAGATCACTAAAATAGATGATAGATCCCATAGATAGAACAAGAAAGGCACCAAGGTCTTGAATAGAGGGATTACAAAGATCTGAAAATCTTCGTGGTATCAAAGGAGTCAGGATATGAATAAAGAGTGAGGTTTTCAAAAGGTTTCATGACGAGTCGGAGACCAAAAGAACTTCTTATCCTTCTTAAGAATATCTCAAAGAGATTTAGCCATCCTGAGGAAGTCTTCAACAAAGTAGTGAGAATTACTTGTTAAAACCGAGGATAGAGCTCCAGAGTTGATTGGAATCTGTAAGATGGAATTAACAATTGACTTGATGATTCTAGGATTGTATCAATGTCTTTAGCAGAAGGAAGTTGCCGAGATAGGTGACTTCGGGAAGGCAAAATCCACATTTTGATGATTATTTGGCCCTTCGAATGAGAAAAGAGATGTTGACTTACAGTTGATCGGATCACCGGTTGCAAAGATAAAGAGATTTTGGATAAAGAATCGATGATAACTTATACATTTAAGCAAAGCTATCAGAGATGAACGGATGAGTTTCTCCTATATCAAAGAAAACCTTTTAGGATATGAAGTTCAAAAGATGTGAAGCACGACAGTCCAATGATAATCCCTCCTAGTGCCTTAAGAAATCTCCAGATTGCCAAAGATACTTGAATATGATAAAGATATGATCGCAGTACAACTCAAATTCACAAGAGAAAACCACACTCAATAGGAATTGCAAGCATCGGATCGACGCAAGTTATGCATTTAGCCCAAAAGAATTGAAGATGAAGTGAAAACTCTAGATTGAAGCGTCGGTAGCAAAAGATCGACTTAGCATGGACATGCCGATAAAAGAAGATAGATAGCGTATCCCACACGAATAAAAAGAAGTGTGGAAACACAGATGTATCAAAGAAAAAAACTGCATTTTTCGGCATTAAAATACCAACTAGATGCAAAAACAACTTAATGGATAGATATAAGTAACTCCACATTCATTGAAAGCATGCCGAAAAGAAGAAGACCCTTAAAAATATCGCGCCGGTTAACAAAGAGTCAGATAGATCGCGTCAGTTTACACACAAGCCTGTCGGTATGGAATGTACCAATAGTAGATAACCAAAGGCAGATTGTGAAGCAAAGTTGGATGCAATAGATCAACAAAGGATTACCACATCCTATGGTACTACAGATACCCCGAACACGTGAATCCTAGTTTGAATTTTTAGAAGAGGATAGACAAACGTTACACTTCCGTACCAGAATAGGGTGGGTGGATGGGTAAGAAGAAAAATGGAAGCAGTCCTACTCTCACGTTTAGTATTTCTTTAATATATATAGCTACCAAAATATTTTCTAGACTGACAACGACGACCTTGGTTGAGATCCTGAAGGACGGAATGGCTCTGATACCAGTTGTAATACCTCGGACACTACGCTCTAAGCAACAAGCCAAGATGAACCAAAAGTGGATAAGATGTGCTACCGCAGAGGCCCAAAGGCCACCCACGTGTAGGCCTGTCTAAGAGGAGTGATGACCCACAATTATAGGGGGTGTATCGCAGTATTTTCGATAAGTAAGAGTGTCGAACCCAACGAGGAGAAGAAGGTGCTGGCTAGTGGTATGGATCAGGAATTCTCTGCAAATACTTAGCAAACAGATGTTTAGGGGTTTTCGATAAGGCAAGTAAACAAAGTACGAGTAAATGAAAGACAGTAGGAATAAATACAGCAAGTAGCCCAATCCTTTATGCGGCAAAGGACAAGCCGGTTGTATTACTTAAGATGACCAAACTTTCTCGAGGACACATGGGAAGACTGTCAAGTGCTTTCGCTTCATATAGCTGATTAATCTTCTTTAGCTTGCTAAGTGTTGTGTGGGTGAACCTGTGCTAATGTACCGCCCCATCCAAGACTAATACATACTTGTGATTATACCCCTTGCAAACATCCGTAAGTACAAGAAAGTAAATAAGGTAGAAACCTAACCACAGCTTTAAACTCTAAGACCCTAACGTCCCTTGTGCAATGGTTTCCTAACGGGGGTTCAGGTTTCTGTCACTCCGGCAACCCCTACGATTAGTAGCCAAATACACAATGCATTCTCCTAGGCCCATATAGGTGAAGTGTCATGTAGTCGACGTTCACATGACACCACTATAAGAAGTACACCACAACTTAAATATCAAACCATTGGATCTTTCTCAACACAATTCCACTACTAACAACATGACTTCTCCCATGTCCTCAAGAACAAAACGAACTACTCACAAGACATCATATGGATCATGATCAGAGATGGAATAATGATATATAACAATCTGAACATAAACAATAATTCAACGGTTCACTCAATAGCATCAACTACAAGTAGTAATCAACATCAGGAAAGTTTCCCCTAAGAACTATGCAAGATTTAACCCAATTGTTACATCGATATGGAGATAGTGATGAGGGTGCTGGTGGAGATGATGGTGGTGATGATGATGATGATGATCCCGATGAAGTCCCGCTTGATGGTGGTGTTGATGAGGATGATCTCCCCACTCCGGGAAGGAATTCCCCCGGCAGAATTCTGTCTATTGGAGAGATCTTTCTCTCTCGGTGTTTTCCGCCCCGTAGAGGCGGCGGAATCTTTCTGTGGTCGATCCTCGAGTCTTAGGGTTTCGGGAGGATAATATACGCCAGAGGGGAGAGCCAGGGGTGGACCAGGGTGGCCACACCACCTGGTGGCACGGCCTAGGGTGGCCCGCGCCAGGGGATGGTGTGGGACCCCTATGGCCCATCTCAGCCTCCCCTTCTGGCTTCCTTCGTCTTCTGGAAAATAAGGATTTTCCATGTATTTTCCCGGATTTTTCTGATCTTCGTGAGTTTTGCCTCCAAACAGCACCTTTTCCATCAGAATCCGGACTGCAGCGGTCCATGCTCCAAAAGTCATCAACCATGCAAAAATAGATGAAATAACATAAGTATCATCCCTTAATATGAAATATATCAATGAATAACAGTAAATTATGATATAGAATAGTGATGCAAAATGGACGTATCAACTCCCCCCAAGCTTGGACTTCGCTTGTCCCCAAGCGAAACTCAGCTCAATAAACATGGCATCAGGTTTATGGAGTGAAGAGTCGATAAAAGAATACGGACAGGAAGCATCACATTCATCAATACATAGATCATAATAGAAGACAACTCACTATTATATAACTTAACTTGCAATAGGTAAAGGAAACACAATAAAGATACATAAAGTTAATCATAATTGGTAATGGCAAACTTAGCTCTTGGTCGAATAATAGTTGACAATTTGTAGGAGTTCACAAATAACTGATTTTCAATGATAGCTTTCAAAGTAGTAGACACCAAGATAAGAGCAAAGTGCAAAATAAGGAACATAAGAAACATGATTGAATAAATCATCATATGAATGAATGAAACACAACAACTCAAAATGCTTGCTGAGGTAGAAGGGAATAGGTTTACTGACTCAACTAAAAAGTAAAAGATAGGCCCTTCGCAGAGGGAAGTAGGGATTTCTAGTTTCATAAAGAGCTTCCAAAAATTATGGTACTTTCTAGCTTTCAGCTCTCATTTCCCCTATCATAGGCATCTTTAGGTGATTAAGGTTAAAGTGACACAACTAAGAGGATATGCTTGACAAGTTATAAGTTTAAATCTCATGCCCCTTACTTACGAGTACCGAACCTCATGCTACTCAACTTCAGTCACAAGTAAGCTCTTGTCATTGTAAATACATATGTATCATAAAGAGCCGCCAACATGGGTACCCCTTGCACATGATACAGGAGCTATCCCATAATCAAAATGACAAGGCAAGCAGACAATGAGCGTCTCAGTGATCCTTTTATTTGTTATTTGCATAGGTTTTTATTGAGGATGCTTCATAGAGTGCTCATTATGGTTATGCTGCAAGTTTCCACCATGATTAGGCATGGCTTATGCTAGCGGCCCAGGCGTTTCTCTAACACACATATAAACTCCATGATCTTACAAGTTCCCCTTTTATTTCACACCGCCGGGATCCATAAGCAAAAGAATCATGATATCAACGAGGTACAAAGTACCAGTGCAATGTTGAAAGCGTTCCCCATGATACATGGTTCTGCGAACTTCAACTTATAAAGCGCAAGCATATACGCAACAGAGATGGACATAATGGTTCAAGTTTATTAATTGCAAGAAAGTAAAGTGTGCCATCAAGTTTGTGAGAGCTTTAATCACTAATTTTCTCATAACAAATTTAATTCGGAAGGTAGATAAAAACAAGAATTTACTTGGAATAGCAATAGTGCTAATAGGTAGGTATGGTGGACACAAATGTCATAGGTTTTGGTTTAAGGATTGGATGCACGAGAAGCATTCCCTCTCAGTACAGGTTTTTGGCTAGCAAGGCCGGGTAGCAAGCATAAGAGTTGAAGGAAACAAATAAACATACAAGTGATAAAAACAAACATGCAATATTCCTTGGAAGCACAAAAGATCTTAACTAGAGAATACTAAACTTATGAGCAAATCAAGAAAGAAAGCTGATGAAGTTATGTTTCTTAGAGTACTTTTATCTTTTTCATTCAACTCTCAAAAATAGTGTTGCTACTGACCAAGCCAGGTTTGCCAAAACCAACTAAATTAACTCAATGATCCCAAAGTGATACCAATACTAACAATAAGATCAATCATATAACCACGAATTGAAAACTAATATAAGATATGCAAAAGAGTAAATGATAGAACTTCTCATTAATATTCCATAACGGCAACTCACACCACGGGATACATAGATATCTAACGAGAGGGGGGACACTTCCGTAATGTAAACCATCCTACATGATAACTTCTCTATTCATGATATGACTCTACTAAAAAGGTAAAAAGATAGAAGATAGTGATGTGATACCGCGGCACTCCCCCAAGCTTGGAACAAACCAAGGGGATGCCAAAACTGATGACGAATTACTCCTTCGGTGGTGGTGGTATTCTCTCATCATCGTTCGACTTCCAGGGTAAGGGCTCCCCATCAACAAAGGACATCGTGGTCTCCAGCATCCTGAGACTTGCAGCAGCACTTATGCGTTTAAACCTAACCTCGTACTCATAGTTTTGATTTTGAACGTTGTAGAGATGTGCTTGCAGTTGGTTGGTTGTTTGGCGGAGTGAGAGGACTTCATCCTTGAGCTCAGCAGTCTCCTTTTGGTGCTCGGCGATGAGTTCGGAAAAAATCTTATGGATAATATCCACTTCGTGCTTCGCCATCTTCTTGTACCTAAAGACTTCTTGCTCCAGTGCTTCCATCCTGTCTTCCATACTTCCTTAACCTTTAGGGCCTTGAACCTCCTTTATCCGTACCTCCCCATCTTCAAGCAACAACTCCCTGGGATGAATCCTCAACTCTCTCATGTATGGGTTGATGATACCCGCAGAGGAATCTTCCTTGGCTGATCCAGAAGAAGACATTGTGGCTCCAAATCTAGGACTCTACCTATCAGAAACAGATCAAAACGAAAACACGAGGAGAACAAGATATACAAACCTCGGGGGATCCGGGGGATTATATATTATGAAGTTTTACAACAAAAGGAACGTACTGGGAGAAAACGGGTCGGAGACGGAGACCGAGGTGGCCACACCACCTGGTGGTGCGGCCAGGGGTGGGCCTGCGCCACAGGGTGGTGTGATCCACCCTGGCTCCGTTTCCGTCCCTCTTTCGCTTCGTAGCTTTCCTTGTTGGATAAAAACTGCAAAAATATAACTGGATAGATCTTTCGTGGAACTTTTCTTACCAGAACTATTAGCTATTCAAAAACGGACTCTGCAGGTCTCTGAATTTGGTCTTTGATAAATTTTTCTGGAGTTATAACTTGAAAAGCATCAACATCTTCATTATAAGAATCTCTGGCAATGTAGTGCTTAAGTCGCTGCCCATTCACCACTTGTGTAGTGTTATCTTTTAAAGAAGAAATTTTTATTGCTCCTGAACGGTACACTTCTTCAATAACGAAAGGTCCTTCCTATTTTGACAGTAGTTTTCCTGCAAAAAATCTGAGACGAGACCTATACAATAGAACTTTCTCACCAACATGGAATTCTCTCTTAAGTATTCACTTGTCATGCCATCTTTTAACTTTTTTCTTAAAGAGTCTAGCATTCTCATAAGCTTCACTCCTCCATTCATCCAAAGAACTTAAGTCAAATAATCTTTTTTCACCAGCAAGCTTACAATCTCTGTTAAGTTCTTTAACTGCCCAATAAGCTTTGTGTTCTAATTCTAAAGGTAGGTGACAAGCTTTCCCATAAACCATTTTATAAGGAGACATCCCCATAGGGTTTTTATAGGTAGTCCTGTAAGCCCATAAAGCATCATTCAACTTTTTAGCCCAGTTTTTTCTAGATCTATTAACAGTCTTTTGCAAGATGAATTTAATTTCTCTATTTGATAACTCTACTTTCCCACTAGTTTGGGGGTGATAAGCTGAAGCGATTCTATGATTAACATCATATTTAGCAAGGGTCTTTCTAAAACCACCATGAATGAAATGAGAACCTCCATCAGTCATGAGATACCTAGGCACTCCAAACCTAGGAAATATAACATCTTTAAGCATTTTAGAGAGGTCTCCCCGTCAGCACTTTTCGTAGGTATGGCTTCTACCCACTTAGTAACATAATCAACTACAACAAGAATATGAGTATAACCTTTCGAGGGAGGAAAAGGACCCATAAAGTAAAATCCCCAGTAATCAAAGGGTTCAATAACTAGAGAGTAGTTCATAGGCATTTCATTGCGTCTAGAAATATTACCAACATGCTGACACTCATCACAAGATAAAACAAATTTTCTTGCATCTTTAAAAAGGGTAGGCTAGTAGAAACCTAATTGTAGCACCTTTTGCGTAGTTCTATCTCCCGCATGATGTCCTCCATAGGCACTACCATGACATTTCTACAATATCTCCTTTTGTTCGTATTCTGGAACACATCTTCGCATAATACCATCCACTCCTTCTTTATATAAATGTGGGTCATCCCAAAAATAATGCTTCAAATCATAAAAGAACTTCCTTCTTTGCTGAGCTGTGAAAGTTGGAGACAAATACTTGGAGACAATAAAGTTAGCATAATCGGCATACCAAGGGCTCCCTTGCGAGCTTACCCCTACTGCAGCCAATTGTTCATTTGGGAAACTAACATTAACAGGCATAGGATCAAAAGAGATGTTTTCCAATCGAGATAAATTATCAGCTACAGGATTTTCAACACCTTTCATGTCTATAATATGTAGGTCAAATTTCTCTAAGAGTAGCACCCATCTAATAAGCCTAGGCTTAGCATCTTTCTTCGTCATAAGGTACTTAATAGCAGCATGATCGGTATGAATGGTAACTTTTGAATCTATAATATAAGGTCTAAACTTATCACAAGCAAAGACGACGGCTAGGAATTCTTTTTCAGTAGTAGCATAATTCCTTTGAGCAGCATCAAGAGTCTTACTAGCATAATGGATAACGTTTAACTTTTTATCAATTTGTTTCCCAAGGACAGCACCTATAGCAAAATCACTAGCATCACACATTATTTCAAAGGGTAAACTCCAATCAGGTGGTTAAACGATAGGAGCTGTAGTTAAAGCCTTCTTAAGAGTTTCAAAAGCTTCCTTGCAATCATCATCGAAAACAAAGGGTACGTCTTTTTGAAGAGGATTAGTGAGGGGTTTTGATATCTTAGAGAAATCTTTAATAAACCTTCTACAGAAACCAGCATGACCAAGGATACTACGAATACCTTTGATGTCTCTTGGGCAGGGCATTTTCTCAATTGCCTCAACTTTAGCTCTATCAACTTCTATGCCTCTTTCAGAAACCTTATGTCCAAGTACAATACCTTCATTCACCATGAAGTGACATTTCTCCCAATTAAGAACAAGATTAGTTTCTTCACATCTCTGCAAAACTTTATCGAGGTTGTGCAAACAATTATCAAAAGAAGTTCCATAGACGGAGAAGTCATCCATGAACACTTCCATAATGTCCTCACAAAAACCATGAAATATAGCAGACATGCATCTTTGAAAAGTAGCGGGAGCATTACATAAACCAAAAGGCATACGTCTATAAGCATAGGTTCCGTAAGGGCATGTAAAAGTAGGTTTTTCTTGATCTTGTTGTTTAACAGCAATTTGAGAGAAACCAGAATATCCATCAAGAAAACAAAAATGGGTCTTTTTAGACAACCTTTCTAACATTTGATCAATAAAAGGAAGTGGGTAATGATCCTTCTTAGTAACTTTGTTAACTTTCCTGAAATCAATGCACATTCTATAGCCTACTACTATTCTTTGGGGAATAAGCTCATCATCATTAGGGACGACGGTAATTCCCCCCTTTTAGGGACACAATGAACAGGACTAACCCATTCACTATCAGCAATAGGGTAAATAATACCAGCATCAAGGAGTTTCAATACCTCATTTCTTACCACTTCCTTCATCTTAGGATTTAAACACCGCTGGTGCTCGACCACTGGCTTTGCATCTGGTTCTATATTGATAGAATGTTGACATATAGTAGGAGAAATGCCTTTTAAATCATCCAGAGTATAGCCCATAGCCCCTCGGTGTTTCTTCAGTACCTCCAATGACCTTTCTTCTTCCTTCCCTGAAAGTTTAGAGCTAATAATAACAGGATATATCTTTTTGTCATCAATGTAAGCATATTTAAGATCATCAGGGAGAGGTTTTAGATCGAAGACCGGATCCTTTTTAGGTGGCAACGTAGTACCCAAGTCTTCTACAGGCAAGTTGTGCTTAAGCATCTTAGGTTGACTACGGAGAATCTTGTCAATCTCATTTATTTCTTCCATGAAGATTTCACTTTCATGATCCTCCTTAAATTGCTGCAAAGCATTGTTAGGAGCAAGAGAGATAGAAGCAAGTTGTTCAACTCTAAAATCTTCATTATGTGTTTCATTTTCACAAGGTTCTTTAGTAAATTTCGAAAAATTAAACTCATAAGATTCCCCATCCAATTTAGTTAAGATTTTCTCCCTTCTGCAATCTATAATACCTCCATAAGTACTCAGGAAAGGTCTACCAAAAATGATGGGATAAGTTTTACTAGCAGCCAAATCAAGTACTAGAAAATCAGCAGGATATTTAATCTTACCACAAAGAACTTCTATATCCCTCACAATACCAATTGGAGAGATGGTCTCTCTATTAGCAAGGTGAATAACAACATCAATCTCTTCCAGTTCGCAGGGACTGATTTCATGCATAATTTCTTTGTAAATCTCGTAAGGAATAGCACTTGAACTTGCACCAATATCACATAAACCATAATAGCAATGATCACCAATTCTAACAGAAAGCACAGGGACACTAGCCTTTTTAGTTATATTAGGATGTGAGACAATATTAGAAGCATCTTCACAAAAGACTATGTGTCCATCTTCTACACTTTTAGTCACAAGGTCTTTCACAATTGCTACCACAGGTTCAATGTTTATTTGTTCATTAGGTTTTACAGTTCTCTTTGCACTTTTAGTGATTACACTAGTTATCATAGGATGATCCTTTACCTTATCCGGGAAGGGTATTTTCTCGATATAAGGTTCAGGTAAGATGTGATCAATAGTGTAAAACTCAGTACTCCCAACAGGAACACAGTCAACAATATCTTTATAAGATGCGTGGTACTTGCTCCATCCCTTTTTTGGAATTTCAATATAAGAATCAAAAGCCTTAAAACAATTTGTAATAACTTGTAAATTAAGACCATAAGCATTACTAATATTTTGAAAATCATCAGTTCCCATAAAATATTCAATGCATTCATAATCATAATTTATACCTGACTTTCTTCATTTGTCATTCTCCCATGCCTCAGCATTATCTTGAATACGGTCCAGAAGATCCCATTTAACTTCTTCTTCCATGCGAGTGAATGATCCAGCACAAGAAGCATCCAATAAATCCTTATCATGAAGAGAAAGCCTTGCATAAAAGTTATTGATAATAATATTGTTGGGGAGCTCATGAATGGGACATTTGAGCATTAGTAACTTCAATCTCCCCCAAGCTTGAGTTGTACTCTCTCCATCAAGAGGCCAAAAGTTGTATATTTGATTCCGATCTTTATGAATCTCACTAGGAGGATAAAAATTTGAATAAAAGAGAGGTACTATTTCTTCCCATTCAAGAGCTTGACCATTCTTTAGCAGCTTATACCATTCATCAGCTCTTCCTTTCAGTGATAATGAGAATAACTTCTTCTTAACTTGATCTGTAGTAATACCTGCACACTTGAACAACCCGCATAATTCGTGTATAAAGAGCAAATGATCACCGGGATGGACAGTTCCATCCCCAACATAGTAGTTATCCATAACACGATCAATAATTCTCGTAGGTATTTTAAAAGTATCATTCTCAGCAGGTGGTGGTTCATCTACTACCTTAGCAGTGGTAGTAGCACTACGAAATAATAAACTCAGCAAATTATCCATAATGAACAATAAAGCAACTAACAGAAATAAACAATACTCACAGTAGAAGTTTCCTTTACCAGCTCCACTCTCCAATAGCGCTTCACTCCCCGGCAACGGCGCTAGAAAATAGTCTTGATGACCCACAAGTATAGGGGGTGTATCGCAGTATTTTCAATAAGTAAGAGTGTCAAACCCAACGAGGAGCAGAAGGTGCTGGCTAGTGGTATGGATCAGGAATTCTCTGCAAATACTTAGCAAACGGATTTGTAGGGGGTTTTGATAATGCAAGTAAATGAAGTACGAGTAAATAAAACACAATAAGAATAAATGCAGCAAGTGGCCCAATCCTTTATTAAGCAAAGGACAAGTCGGTTGTATTACTTAAGATGACCAAACATTCTCGAGGACACATGGGATTACTATCAAGTGTTTTCGCTTCATATAGTTGATCAATCTTCTTTAGTTTGCTAAGTGTTGTGTGGGTGAACCTGTGCTAATGTACCGACCCTCCTAGGACTAATGCATACTTGTGATTATACCCCTTGCAACCATCCGTAAGTACAAGAAAGTACTTAAGGTAGAAACCTAACCACAGCTTTAAACCCTAAGACCCTAGCGTCCCTTGTGCAATGGTTTCCTAACGGAGGTTCAGGTTTCTGTCACTCCGGCAACCCCTACGATTAGTAGCCAAATACACAATGCATTCCCCTAGGCCCATATAGGTGAAGTGTCATGTAGTCGATGTTCACATGACACCACTTGAAGACGTACACCACAACTTAAATATCAAACCATTGAATCTTTCTCAACATAATTCTACTACTAACAACATGACTTCTCCCATGTCCTCAAGAACAAAACGAACTACTCACAAGACATCATATGGATCATGATCAGAGATGGAATAATGATGTATAACAATCTGAACATAAACAATAATTCAACGGTTCACTCAATAGCATCAACTACAAGGAGTAATCAACACCAGGAAAGTTTCCCCTAAGAACTATGCAAGATTCAACCCAATTGTTACAGCGATATGGAGATGGTGATGAGGGTGCTGGTGGAGATGATGGTGATGATGATGATGATGATGATCCCGATGAAGTCCCACTTTATGGTGGTGTTGATGGCGACAATCTCCCCTCTCCGGGAAGGAATTCCCCCGGCAGAATTCTGTCTGCCCGAGAGATCTTTCTCTCTTGGTGTTTTCCGGAATCTTTCTGTGGTTGCTCCCTGAGTCTTAGGGTTTCGGGAGGATAATATACGCCAGAGGGGAGAGCCAGGGGTGGACCAGGGCGGCCACACCAACTGGTGGCGCGGCCTAGGGTGGCCTGCGCCAGGGGGTGGTGTGGGCCCCCTGTGGCCCATCTCAGCCTCCCCTTCTGGCTTCCTTCGTCTTCTGGAAAAATAGGATTTTCCATGTATTTTCCCGGATTTTCTGATCTTCGCGAATTTTGCCTCCAAACAACACCTTTTCCATCAGAATCCTGACTGCAGCGGTCCATGCTCCAAAAGTCATCAACCATGCAAAAACAGATGAAATAACATAAGTATCATCCCTTAATAAGAAATATATCAATGAATAACAGTAAATTATGATATAGAATAGTGATGCAAAATGGACGTATCACGGAGCAGGGCACGGTACCAGCCAACCACCATACCCACTTTTCAAGAACATCGTATCAGGTGCGAGAGGTGTAGTCGATAAGTATGCGAACAAAACATACACAAATGAGTATGTATGTCAGCGACATAAAACAGTACATGAGAGTCAGACCATCTAAAAGAAATAGAAATATTAAACGCCATACAACAAGATGCAAATATCCTAGATAGAGATAGTAGTTTAGGATACATCCTCATACATCACACACCAGAGTATCAAGCGTAAGCGGAAAACAAGATCCGAGTATGGATTAAGAGTCAAATTAGCATAAGATGCCATAGAAATAAGCACATTCCTGCCCACAGATCTCAGCGATCTCCTAATGACTTCAAGTGCAGAGATTGTTTGTAGCTAGTTTCGAAATAAAGATATCGATCCCACAGGGAGCAGGAGTCTGAAGTCTAATAACTCTTGAAATAAATATTATAATAGAAATGCTAAATAAGTTCTCAATGACAACATAAAATGCGAGTATTGCATAAAAAGGTGTTTTGGGGTTTTTGGTATCAGAGCAACAATAAGTAAAGTAAAGTAACTAAATACAGAAAGTAAGTATCGCGTATGTAAAACAGATTGAAACTACAATAGGGAAAAAACATTATCAGGGAGTAGCGGATACACCACTAGCATTATAAAGAGCTAAGGTAAAGATTATTATCATGAACATTCTCAACTGTGTATGCGTGGGAGGAAGTCCGTATTTGGAAAAATAGACAGCAATCGCTGCTCACATCATCCTCATAACCACAGCAGTCAGCAATTGACATCAATCGAATTACTGTGTTTTAAGGGACTTAATCCCATAGGACGTATCACATGGCATGGATAGTTTTCCATGAGTTTCTTCGATTCCCAAGTTGATACGTAAGTGGTTCCAATAGCTTTATAGTCACTGTAAGTGCTAACACTCCTCTGTCTACCAACAAGTAGTTCCCTCCATCAAGTCCCCATGAGAGAAAAATATTGAGAGGTCGACTTCTCTCAACATCAAGATGAAGACAATCTAACACATGGTCACAGTGATGAATATCATAATAGACTTTATCTTATTTCAATCTCATACTAGGGTTTCTCCATCTCCCACAGAACTAATGATCTACTCAGACATGGCGGCAATCAACATCACGGCAATAACAATGGAATCTATCATAGATGAATAGTACTTGTATAAATCCACAACGAGTACGGGAATTACAACAAGATCTAGATAAGATGTAGATGGGATGGATGGAGATGGTGGTGATGCAGTGGTTGATGATGAAGATCGATGCCTTAGCCTCTCGGATCTGCGCAGGGTGAAGATGGATCCCTGCTGGATGAGTTCCCCCTCCAGATGCCTTCCGGAGGTGAAGTTTCGGTGATTTCTGGGTATTCTGTATGTCGTCTCTCCGATCCAGTTGCATGGTGTGAAACTATTTGAGGAGGCAGAGGTGGCGCCAACTATACGGTGGAACTATACGGCCAGAAAATTTATTCTCGCTGTATAGTTGGTCGTTAAACCGTTTGCCTCCTTCGTTCGCTTAGGGTTTTTTAGTATTTCCAAAATAAGCGATTTACGTTGTTTTTGGTCCTTTTCTCCTCAATACAACTGCTCGAAGAATTGTGTCCATTGTATCCATCATCTATCCTGATCCTGGTGAAAACAGATATAAACCGTGTGCGCAAACGTCGTAAAATACCAAGTTCCTACATCTATAGTGCAAAATAATAATATAAAACATGATGCAAATATGCACTCATCAACTTCCCCAATCTTAGACTCTTGCTTGTCTCGAGCAAGTTTAGCTTAATGGATGTGATCCTCATATTCATGAAGCTGAGTCGATAAAATAAATGAGGCAGTTGTAGCATGTGTTTACCCTATATGATACATAGGAATAAGTTCATGAATAGTCCCTTACTCGAACCATCTGAATAGTATTAGCAGGCTTCCACACCTTAATGATTAATAGTTCACAAAATATGAATCTCAACATAATGTAAAAGTATCTGGTTCAACCGAATGAGTTAGCGAGGTAGTCCCAAGTGTTTTAGGATTACCATATTCACTTGGGATTCAAAATCTCAAAAGTGTCTCTTTGTCATACTACAATATAGTGGTGTATGCCTATTTGCTCTTTGCACATTCGCTCTTTTTCTTCTTTTCTTTTTCTTTGTATGTATATGCTCACGCTTTTGTTTAAGTGTTGTGCAAAGGAGCTAACCATACATTCCTCTTCATGTAGGAATCCAAAGTTTAACGATCTCAATTATCAAATTCCAATTGTATATGAAGCATTTTTATGACTTGAAGATTCTACCTCGACTTTATCTCACTCCAATTTGATAGCACTTTTTATTTTCCTTTGTTCAAGGTTTCTTTTTCAACTTAACTGCAAAGGTAATTTCTTTTGTAAATCAAACCATAGACTTACAACATATTGACCAAATTATCTTTATATGTTCCATCAATACCAATGGTGTGGAAGACCACTATTGCTATCATCAAGTGCAAGTAAAATTATAGTCAAGACATTCATATATCCAATAAGACAAACTCAAACTCAATATTGCTCCATATATAATAATAAACTCAGAATTTCATTAAAACGATCGACTATTCCTAAAGGAAATTCTAATAATGCAAACTTTATTTCTAGTTTGAACTAATGAAGACTTAAATAATAATATAAAACTTATAAGATAGATTACAAGGTCTTAAAGATCTCCCCAAGCTTGGAATCAAGCCACACGGGATCAAATAATCCCTTGCGATTATTCGATACCGTGATTATTGTAGATCACAGTGGCGCCATGGCATGTAACACCACGGTGTAGCTTCTTGTTGGTATCCTCCAAAGCAGTGATGCGGCTATAGCACCTGCGCAAATCAGATTGCAAAGTGTCCACCCTATCTGCGAGCTTAGTCACCAATGGGAGGAGGTCTTCCTTCTCCTCAATCTCATTGAGACAGTGACGGACTTCAACACGATGGAGTAACTCCTGTTCTGATATATCTCTAGTGCCCGCACGCGATCCTTGGTCTGGGGATCAGCTTCTTCTTCCTCATCCATTATTGATGGATCGAGGAAGTGGAAATCGTACCTCCACTCTTCTTGAGGCTTAAACCTCATACGAGCACCAGTGGTAGGCTTCATGAGTGGCACCTTGGCTGCCTCGCTAACACATGCACCAGTATTAGGTAATTCCTTACGCTTGTGAGGCCTTGGATCCGTGGTGATGAACTTGATCGTCTCCACATGCCCTTTTCCATGCGGCTTGCGATCTTCTCTCTCTCATTGAGCTTTCTTCATTGCCACCCAGTTGATCTCCGGGGGATCGTAGATATCACGGCGGATGTAGACGTCAACCACATCATCATCAGAATCATTGTTGTAGTAGCTTGGCTCGATGTACTCCTTGTACCTCGGGCTAAACCTCTCCACCTCCTCGTCATCGTCCTCCATGAACGGGCTGCTAGAGCGGTCCCTAGATGGAGCAATGTGCCCCATGGGTTTCCCATGGCCTGGGACGGGATAGCGCATGGCTAGATTGGTTACTGGTAATTATGATTTAGAGAGAGAGAGACAATGGTAGTATATAAGGGGGGTCAGAGGTCGGTAAAATTCGCGAGAAACACCAAATTATTGCCCAAGAAAAGAATCTAAACGAAACAGGGAAAGAAATCGCGGATTTAGAGGAGTTCTACCGCGTAACAACCAACTATACGGGCGTGGCCCGTATAGCTCCATCTGTATAGTTGGTTCCGGGCAGATATTTCCAAATATCTCGAGTCTAGGTCGGTTAAATTACGACTCGGAACCGACAATAACGTTTTTTTAGATGAATAAAAAACAAAAAAGCAAACGAAAACGTCTGATAGTTTAACTACCAACTATACGGCCGAAATTTTTATTCCGGTCATATAGTTGCGACTTTATAGATATAGACATCAAAATCAAAAAGTATCTGAGAGTTTAACAACCAACTATACGGCCAGAATTTTTATTCCCGTCGTATAGCTGCACCCGTATAGATCCAGACATCATAAACAAGTTCACAAAGAAGATACAGAGAGTTTAACGACCAACTATACGGCCGGAATTTTCTCTCCAGTCGTATAGTTCCGCCCGTATAGTTGGTAAAAACCTCCAAAAATTTAAGAAAAACACAAGGAAATCAAAGGCAAAAAAATTAAGAGTAAAATCTGTGGAAATAAGTCACTTATTTGAGTAAGAACACTTACATTGAACTTACCAATTACTTATTAAGGGATGACAAGCTCCTCCAACAACAAAGGCTTCTTCTTTTTTGGAGGAATTGACCTTAGTTCATTGAATAATTCTCATAACGAAAATCACCAGGACTAAAGTTCCTCTCAATAAGATTGGTGTCTTGCTGGGCAAATATGGACACTGCATCCAATGTCTTTATTTCCTGCCTCTACATAATCTGCAACTCGAATTCTTGAAGTAAAAGAATCCAACAGATCAGTCTTGGCTTATGGTCTTTCCTCTCAAGGAGTTTTTTTTAAACCATCACGATCCGTGTGAACTCTTACTTTTTCATCAACTATATAAGAATGAAATTTATCACAAGAGAAAAATACAACAAATAGTCCCTTTCTTCCTTAGGATAATTCTTTTGAGCACCATTAAGAGTTCTACTAGCATGATGTGTAATATTAAATCTGCGACCAATGTGTTGTCCCAGAGTTACTCCTACAGCATCATCACTAGCTTCACATATTAAGTCGTAAGTTATATCCTAGATAGGTGGTTTAATGATAGGAGCATGGGATAAAGTATTTTTGAGTTTATCAAAGGCTACAAGACATTTATCATCAAAATTAAATCTTACTCCCTTTTGCAAGAGGTTAGTCAAAGGCTTAGATATTCTAGAAAAAATTCTAATGAACCTTCTATAAAAACCCACATGACCAAGGAAGCTTCTTATACCTTTTATATCCATAGGTTGTGGCATTCTTTCTATGGCCTCAACCTTAGCTCTATCCACTTCAATTCCCTTACCTGATACCTTATGTCTAAGGATTATGCCTTCTTTGACAATAAAATGGCACTTCTCCCAATTTAGGACAAGATTGGTTGCTTCGCAACACTACAAAACTCTTTTGAGTTTATCCAAGAAACTAGTAAATGAAGTTCCACAGACAGAAAAGTCATCCATAAATACTTCCATTATCAGTTCTATAAAATCCGCAAAAATAGCAATCATACATCTTTGAAAAGTAGTCGGAGCATTACATAAACCAAAAGGCATACATTGGTAAGCATGTAAACCATAAGGACTAATCAAAGTTGTTTTAAGTTGGTCATCAGGATGAACAACTATTTGAGAAAACCCAGAGTATCTGTCCAAGTAGCAAAAATGAGTGTGGTTTGCTAACCTTTCTAAAGTTTGATCTATGAACGGTAAAGGATAGTGATCTTTCCTAGTTTCTTTATTTAGTTTCCTGAAATCTATACACATCCTATGTCCAACAATAGTTGTAGTAGGTATTAATTCATTGTTATCATTAGGAACAATAGTAAAACCACCCTTCTTAGGGACACAATGAACAAGACTTACCCATTCACTCTCTTTAATAGGATAGATTATACTTGCGTCTAGTAGGCGTACAATTTCTTTTCTTACCACTTCCTTCATTTCAGGCTTCAACCTTCTATTAAATTTCGCAACTGGTTTAGCACCTTCTTCCATGAATATTCAATGGATGGCTATCATGGGACTAATGCCCTTCAAATCATCCATTGAGTACCCAAAACGCCTAGCGATGCTCCTTTAGTATTTTCATTAGTTCTTCTTCTCCTGAAAGTTTAGCACTAATAATAATAGGAAATTTATTTGTTTCATCTAAAAATGTGTATTTAAGATTATCTGGTAGAGTATTCAACTCTGGGGGGTGGTAATTCTTCGTCCCCTCTCTTTTCTGCCTCTTTGAAAGCCTCATTTGTTGGAGGCCCAAAAATGGGAAGTGAATCAAGTTCATCTTCTAGTTCTTCTAGGGACTTGTCCTCCATGACTATTTCTTCATAATTTGAGTCTTCATTTATTTCTTCTTCTTGATTACTAAAGAAGAGAGTTGCCAATTCCTTAGTAGTCTTCTCTTTCTCTTCTTCTTGCATTTGTGGAGGCCTATCTTTAAATTTGGAAAAGTGGAATTCATTTTCCGCTCACCTAAGCTTAAGAGACACAATCTCCTTGAAATTAACATAGGCACCTATATCACTCAAAAAGTTTCTTCCAAATATGATTGGGCAAAGAGTGTCAGCTGGCATATCAACAACTACAAAATCGATAGGAAAGTTTCTGTTGCCAATGGTGATAGTTGCATCTTCAACTACTCCCATTGGAATTGTAAGAGTTTTATTGGCTAACATGATTGTCATATCAGTATTCTCAATTGTAGCCGGTTCTATCTCTTCTTTTATTTCTAAATAGAAATCATAAGATATAACATTAACTTCGGTGCCAAGATCGCATAAACCATAGTGCGAGGTTTCCTTAAATATGCAGGGAAGAGTAGGCTTACCCACATCTTTTATCTTTCTTTTACCTTCAACCAATACGGAAGTCTCTTCATCGAGTTCAACTATGTTACAATGTGGGTACATAGCCATAATTGCTTCCTTGGTTACCTCTTCATATTTGGTTTCTTCCATATGTTCCATGACTTCTGGCATACTTTCCTCTTCCTTCTTCTCCTGTATTGCTTTGACCTGTTCATATTCAAGAATATGCTTTTGTGCAGTGTTAGGGAAAGATATCTCATATGTTGGTTCTAGGGAGGCTAGTGTTGCTTCAACTTCTCTCTTCTTCTCAGGTTTAGGTGGCGGATAATACTTGACCGAACCCTATTTTGGAGCATTGATATGTTCTGTAAAAGTTTTAACAACTTGCAACACAAGATCTGAATCCAAGTAAAGTCATTTAGATAATTCTTTAACATGGCCTTTTTTATTATAGTCATGAATACAATCATGCTCTATTTCTATGCCTCCTTCACTTCCTAGACCAAAATTCCATGAAACTCTATGATCACGAATTCTATTAAGTAAGGCCCAAGCTTTAGTTATAGGAAGATTCATAAAGGCTCCTTCAGCGAAACAATCTAGTTCCATTTTATTATATTCAATTAAACCGCCATAAAATATATACAATAAGTACCATTCAGGTAAATCATGATGAGGACATAAACGTAGTAAATCTTTAATTCTGATATAATCTCTTACTAGTCCTTCATTAGAATGATTCTTCCAAGTCATTATAAGATGCCTGATTCCAAAAGATTTTGATAATGGATAATATTTTGCTAGAAATTCACAGGCTAAATTGTCCCAGGTAGTAGTGGCTTCAGGGTAAAGATCTATACCATGAGAGAGTTGTATTAGTCAAAGTCTGACTGAAAAGTTTAACCCTTACCTCATTAGCAATATATCCCGTCAATTGAAAAGTGCCACATATATCTTTGAAACATGCAATATGCTCATATGGATCAGGATCTTCTTCATCTCCAGTAAATTGCTTCTTGTGTAGAATACCATGTAATAGAGGATCTATTTCAAACCCCCTTGTCTTCTTATTGGAGTTGTCTCTTTTATAAATATCATAGGGCTTCCCAAAGTGGCTGAGTGGGCTAGCACTAGTCATATTCTCAAACTCCATCATGTTGGTGGAAACCTGTAACTCAAAACAAAACTTAGCAAGACAAAAATAAATAAGCAAAAACTAAAAGACCTATAGCGCCTAGCTCCCCGGCAACGGCGCCAGAAAATAGCTTGATGACTACAAGTGCACAGATCGTTTGTAGCTAGTTTCAAAATAAAGATATCGATCCCATAGGGAGCAGGAGTCTGAAGTCTAATAACTCTTGAAATAAATATTACAATAGAAATGCTAAATAAAGTTCTAAGTGACAAGATAAAATGCGAGTATTGAGTAAAAAGGTGTTTTGGGGTTTTGGTATAAGAGCAACAATAAGTAAAGTAAAGTAACTAAATACAAAAACTAAGTATCGCGTATGTAAAACAGATTGAAACTACAATAGGGAAAAAACATTATCAGGGAGTAGCGGATACACCACTAGCATTATAAAGAGCTAAGGTAAAGATTATTATCATGAACATTCTCAACTGTGTATGTGTGGGACGAAGTCCGTATTTGGAAAAATAGATAGCAAATGCTGCTCACATCATCCTCATAACCACAGCAGTCAGCAATCGACCTCAATCGAATTACTGCGCTATTAAGGGACTTAATCCCATAGGACGTATCCCATGGCATGGATAGTGTTTCGTGAGTTTCCTCGGTTCCCAAGTTGATACGTAAGGGGTGTCAACAGCTTTATAGTCACTGTAAGTGCTAACACTTCTCTGTCTACCAACGAGTAGTTCCCTCCATCAAGTCCCCATGAGAGGCAAATATTGAGAGGTCGACTTCTCTCAACATCAAGATGAATACAATCTAACATATGGTCACAGCAATGAATATCATAATAGACTTTATCTTATTTCAATCTCATACTAGGGTTTCTCCATCTCCCCAAGAACTAATGATCTACTCAGACATGGAGGCAATCAACATCATGTCAATAACAATGGAATCTATCATAGATGAATAGTACTTGTATAAATCCACAACGAGTATGGGAATTACAACAAGATCTAGACAAGATGTAGATGGGATGGATGGAGATGGTGGTGATGCAGCGGTTGATGATGAAGATCGATGCCTTAGCTTCTCGGATCTATGTAGGGCGAAGATGGATCCCTGGTGGATGAGTTCCCCCTCCGGATGCCTTCCGTTGGTGACGTTTCGGCGATTTCTAGGTGTTCTGTATGTCGTCTCTCTGATCTAGTTGCACGGGGTGAAACTATTTGAGGAGGCGGAGGCGGCTCCAACTATACGGCGGGAACTATACGGCCGGAAAATTTATTCCCGCCGTATAGTTGGTCGTTAAACCGTCTGCCTCCTTCGTTCGCTTCAGGTTTTCTTCTGGTATTATTAATATTTTCCAAATAAGCGATTTACGTTGTTTTTGGCTCCTTTTCTTATTAGTACAACTGCTCCAAAAATTGTGTCCATTGTATCCATCATGTGTCCTGATCCTGGTGAAAACAGACATAAAATATGCGTGCGAACGCCGTAAAATACCAAGATCGTACATCTACAATACAAAATAATAATATAAAACATGATGTAAATATGCACTCATAATCTCCATCCACGAAATCTCTACACAAGAGGATCGTTGCCTCCATCATCGTCCTCATCGACGTAGTAGCCTTCATATGGTTGTACCTAACAACCTAATCAATAATTAGTATGACACCCTAGGGGTACTCAGCAAGTCTTTATGAATCTAAAGGGACCAACCTGGGGGTGACGCAATTGCAGCGAAATATAATATCTAAACAGTTTTATAGAGACGTGCTACAACATCCGTCCAACCAGATATGGATGGACGCTCTTTAATTAGAAACAACAGTTATATAAGCAATATAAGTAAACATCGCTCGCCCTCCTTCTCGCTTACCGAACGATAAGACGAAAGAACATCCCATCCGTTGGCAATTTTATTCACCATTCCATTAGTGTTGCACTATTTACTAGTCATATTATAGTCAAATTAAACATGGTACTTTAGTTATAGTTATCTATGATCGAGAAACTGTGCTCCAAGTCGTCCATAACCACGAACATGGCTTTCAGAAAGATTTACCCTACAGGGGTAGCAACACACGTACGATCAACCTCGGGAAGAACCAAATAAAAAGCAATGAGGCCTCAATACAAAGCATTCAGAGGATTCAAAAAATATTTCAGGGGGCCACTCCACTAAGCTACCCACAACAAAGTTGGTTGGCTCCAAGATGGACCAAGGTTTGTGACGACGGTTGTAAACAACTGGGAACCCGAAAGTGTGACTGGGCTTGTCAATAGCGCGAATAGGTGGTAGGGGGTTCCAAAATAGTATAGGCGCTCCACGCGTAATAGTAAGTAAAACAGTAAATCATGGCATAAGTACATGATAGTAATAAAGACCCAAACTACTTGTGGATCTAAGAAATAAGATGTGAATCAAGCTAAGGTGAGGGGGATTCATGGTCCCACATGCGGATAGTGCGATAGTCAAGGAACGGAATCAAGTACTTGGGTCCTACAGGACACAAGTGAGCATGGAAGAACCAAATAACAGCTATTGCCCACTTGTGCGGTTTCTTTAGTTATCTCATTACTATATAGTTTAAGTTGTTTAGGTACCTTGTCTCCAAAGACCCGCACAAACCCTACATATGCAATTCTACGACTCGCGTGGCTCAAACCATTCCTATAATGGCTCATAGGATTGAGGGTACAAGATTCGGTGGGGTTTAAAAGTAAAGGCTATGCAGTACTTGGGATTAAACTTAATGCAACCGTGACTCAATGATGCAAGAATAAGATAGAGGCGTAGGTGCTATATGCAATACAAGCATGGGGAATTGCTTGCCTATCAGATGTGCAGTAGGGTAACCAGGATCTGGGCAGTACTCTTAGTTCTCCTGATAGTTCCCTTGCTCAGCGTTTATCCGGAATAAAAGCCAAATACACAAAAGGCCATAATAAATAAAGTGCGCAATCATATGAATATATGCAACAAGCAACCAAGGTATACCATTATGGAATGATGCACAATTGCATGGTATAACATAGCATGGCATGGGTGAGGTGTGAGAACAATAATAAATCACTTTAATTAATTATTTAGGCATGTTTTACTCCCACAAACCTTGATGTTTTCTTAATGTTTATTGATGCATGCTTAAATTGATATCGTGGAATGCATAATCAGAACGGGCTCGTCGCGCTAATCGATTTAGATATATTATTTGTCAAATTTGGTATTACAGAATTAAAGTTGTGAATTTATTAATATAAAGGCATATTAATGGTATTTAGTAATTCGAAAATTTTAATTGCCCAGAAAATATTTTAAATAGCATATTCATATTCCTAACATTTTTCTAATCAGAAAACTTATATCATTTGTATTATTTGGAATGATGAATTTAAAACAATATTTGAATGCAAAGTAATTTAAATTGGGTCAAATCACAGGTTTTACTAGTTAGAGTTGACTCTGGTCAAATTTGGAAATATTTTTAAATTTATATTCGAATATCATTCATATTTCATTTAATAAGTTTTTCCAAATTCGAATTATTTTAAAAGATATGAATTAAATTTGAGTTATATCCATTTTTGGAATTTTGTTATTGTTATCAGAAAATTGCTAGGACTTTCTTACTCGGGCTGGGTCTACTCACAGAGACTGACAGGTGGGGTCAAAGGCTCTGCGGGGGCCACACGCGAGTGCGCCAGCAACGAGGCGACACGTGGGTGAAAGCGCAAAAGGTACAGGGAGATAGGTGCAAAAGGACACGGTGCTTCATCTGAACTTAATGTTCCTCTTCTTTGTCTAATTGTTGGTGTCGCCCACGACAGAGAAAAAATCAGAGCGCGGGGCACTCGAACCTGGGACCTGGGCTCGTGCTGACAGGGTGGAACCGGTGCGGCATGTCTAGGATGGTGTTGGTTACGGTTTTGGCGCAAGATAAACTTCCGAGGCTCGCCTCCGGCGACCGGAAACTGGCGGCGCCAGGACCAGCATGGTCGTGCACGGCGGCACGGGTTAGGTGGCCTCCAGGATGCTCGGATAGGAGCACTCGACGCGGTGCAACGAAGCGGTCTCGGCAGCACACACGCGTGACATCAGGCCACAGCGCAGCGATAGCAAGCAAGCAAGCTTCCCACATCTGGCGGTGCACGACAGATGTTCAGCATAACATGGCGGCGCTACAGGAAGCGAGGCAAGGAACGGGCATGTCTGGGGGGTCAGGAGCTCACCGCGGGGAGGTTGGTGGTGTCAAACTGGCTTGAGGCGATGGCGGTCGTGGATGACACCGGCGAACGGGATCTAGGGTTTTGCTTCGGATTTCCTTGTGTTCTGGTGGTTCTAGGCCTTCTCCTCCTCTTCTTCGTGTTCAAGCAGGTACGGGAGGTTGCTCCAGGGCTCCCTCAACACCCAGGCTCCTCTCCTCCTTCTCCTCCTCCCCGGAATAGCTAGTACCTAAGGATGGTCGGCTAAGGTGATAGGGAGCTAGCAGGGGAAGATGGAAGAAGCAGAGAGGCTCAGTCCAGGCCCTGTTGAGATCTAGGATGAGCCAGGGGCTGGAGGTGAGGTAGATAAGGCAGGGGAGACACGGCACATGGGGGAACTCAGGTTAGGGCGGCACATAAAGCAACTACGGTTGCTTTCCTCTCCTCTCTCTCTCTCTCGGCCAGGGCCAGGGGTAGGGTAACCAGGGGTGGCCAGGGTTAGGGACCTGGGGGACCTTCTTGTCTAGCAAGGTAGCTAGGAGGGGGTGGTTCACTTAGAGAGGGGTGAGGCACATAGTATGGTCACCACCATGGCATGGGACTCGGGTTAGAGCTAGGGCTAGGTTAGTTGGGGGTTTAGGTTAGTTGGTTTGGATTAACCAAACCGAGTGGGTAGGGTAGAGATAGGAATAGGAGGGGTTGGTAGATTAATGGGGTAGAATAGATAGCTCTTTCTTCCTCTCTTTTTATTTGATTTTGTTTGTATTTTTTTCCACACTAGATCATATATATATGAGCTATGCAAAAGAACCCCGTGATCAAAAAGAAACTCAAAGAGAAAGTTGGCCAAGGAGGTGAGCTTGTTGGTGGGGAATTGAATTGAAAACCATTTGTAGCAATTCAAATCCCACAAGCATCCTCCCATAAGCAAATAAATTCAAATAAAAAGGTATGTGGAGCAAGCTTGCATGGGCCATGTACATGTATTAAATGCCACAATCTTAATTGTGAAAACAACTATATATCCATATGGGCATTTAAACCATGTGTGCATTCAAAATTGAATAAAGGTCATACCAAAATACACAAGCTTGCTTCTCATATGGAATAGATGAAAATTAAGCATAAATATATATAAATGGGCAATGCTAGTATGTGGTTCCACTAGATGATTATTTCGCCTCATATATATTCAAACATGCTCACATATTCAAATCAAACCATATAGAAACAAGAGAAGTGGTTCTACTCACATGGAATGCAAAGGTGGCCATGATGCTCCACATATTATTATTGTGAAAACAACATATACCACATATGAGAGCATGTAGAACTAGAAGTGGATCCATCCAAGCACATATTACCCGGCGCTTCCAGACCAAACTTGACACACTGGAGGGGGGAGGGGGGCTAAAGGGGGCATCGGATGAACGATAAGACGATGCGGGCCAGTCCTGGAAGTGAGATAGTCCACGCGGCGACGAAATTGCTTACCACTGAGTTCTCCCACCATGCCCTTCCCACTTTTTCCACGGCTTCCCGCCATGTCTTTCCGCCATTTTCTCGCTATATGTACACGCGACGGCCATCGCCATTGCAGACCTACACTCTCACACCATGGCCACACCTCACACCCTCTCCCACTATATCTAGGGCGGCGGTCGAAGGTGCTGCTTTTGCCAGTAGGAGCGTCGCACGGCCATGCATGGGCATCGTCTTCCTCCAACTCGTGCACCGCCCACAAGAGAGCGGAGGCGCCTCTCCATGGTCCCAACCACACTGACTCCAAGGAAGAGGAGGGGATCCCCTCCGATGACCTCGACGCCAACTCCGAGGAGTTGGGCGGGGGCAGCTCCAACGCCGATTCTAAGGAGCCGGAGGAGCCACCATGGGTGCCACTCGAACAACGAGTGATCAACCGATGCATTCAAGATGAGAGCCGGCGAAATCTTCCGCGGTCATCGATACCCCGAGGGACAGCTAACCAGATCACCAGCGAGTCTTACGGGTAGGACATCCTCAACCACATTTTTTTGCCAGAGCACGTCCGGCTGCAACATCTCGACGATATCCACACGCGCCTCGTCCTTGCGTCGCGCAGATACCTCGGCGAGGCGAACTTTCGCGCCCGTCGCAACCGAGCAAGGAGGAGGCCGACACACAGCTAGCGTTGTACAACTCCCTGTTTGACCTATGGGATGTCGACAGAGGACCGTGGCCGCCGCGTCATCCTGGTGAGAGCAGCGGCTCCCATCGCCGAGGGCCGTAGTTTTGGTTCTTTGTCTTTTTATGTAAATTTGCTGTCGGCGTACCGTATTGTATAAACATGTTTGAACTACATATGGAATCGCGGTTAATTTTGTATTTTTAACATATTTGAAATGTTTAAATTTTTCATATGGGGGGCTAATTTTGTATTTTAAATAGATTTGGAATGCAGGGGCACGGTTGGTAGCCAGCGCCTCCTAAATCTTTGATCTATCTGGTGCTCCCATATGGGGTAAAAAACCACCTTGCCAGCGCCATACGGATGAGTGGAGATGAGATGCTCTTAGGGCATCCACGATGTTGCCATTGCTAAATCTGATATAAAGGTAAAATTGGCTTTAGTATGAAATATAGCAAGAGCTCCACAGGTAATAGTTTCAAGTGGATTCCACCATCGAGCTAAAACAACACAAGAAGCAAATATGGAACTACCCTCACAGTGTAGGGAACTAGTTTCAAAAGACAAAAAACCAAATTTGGTATCGGAGCAACTACTTTCGGTTCCAGTTTTTTTCATTTGGAACCACCTCCACATTGTAGGGAACTAGTTCTAAACGCCAAAAAGCAAATATAGAACCACTTTTGGCTACATATTATGGGTGCCCTTAGACGTTTCGAGTTGGAGTTGGCCGAGGTGCAATCACTTCCTCCATGGACGATGTATTTGCCGTATGGGGAGTCCATGTTCGACACCATGCACTTCATTAAGGGACTGTTTAGTTTAGAGGATGTCATTTAGAAAATGAGGATATCCTCAACCAGCTGGTTAGGGGTAACTTTTTTTCTGTTTGGCTAAAGTGGGATAAAAAGTGATTAGGAATAGCCAGTCAAAATCTATGCGCCCAATTGTGTTTTTTTCATTTTCCTCTTTCTCCTTGTCTTCTTCATCCGCCTCACCACTTCCCTAGCAGCGGTCACGACCACCGGCAGCTCTCCACCCTTTTGCCCCTGTCGACCTCGTTTCAACATGCCTGTCTGCGCCCCCTCTACCTGTCCACTCTGCTCGACGGCCTACGCCCGCATGCGTATTTGAACATCCGCTCTGCCCGGCGGCTTACGTTATGACCGCCCTCGTTGCCTCTCCTTGTCGAGCCTATAGGCGAGAAAAAATGGTTATTTTCTCTCGAGGAAGGGTAAACGAACAAAAGAACGCTTCGGAGCTATCCAAAAGTGGCTAAGCTCATCCAGCTTGTGTGGATATGCTCAACCACCATTTTGAGCCAAAAGTGATTATCCATATTCCCTCCACCCTTTAAACCAAACACAGGATAACCACACAAAAAGTGAATATCCCTTGTCATCCAGTGAACCAAACAGCGCCTAAGCGTTTGGGCCGGCATTGTGGCATCCACCATTTATGCACCCAAGATGACAAAAGCACTGTAAGCAATAACAGCAGCCATCTCCTCTTCACAAAATGCGGTTGATCTGCTGAGTGGACGACTCTGTTCTTTCACATCTTCTGACCACAACCTTATATGTCTCATCAATGCTATCCTCTAATTAAAACTACTAGAATTTCAACAAAAATGTAACCTGAACCATCTTCTCAGCGTTCTTAAGTTTGATCGGTTAAACTGAACTGCAGCAGCAAACAAACCAAAACAACATAGATAATCCTGTAGTATGAACAAAGTTCGCAGGTAGCAATAACTTATAGCAATCCTGAACAGTTCACTGAATATTTGGATGCATATAGTTTGTTGGTGACACATACCAATCATGAGCACATAAGCAGTAACATGTATATTGTTGGAACAAAACCATCACAAAAGGTACCCCTTCTTCCTCCTAAAGACATAGATAACGTTCCAGCCAGACCTCACAGTATACATTACAAAAGGATCTGAACGACTACGCATCCTGCTACCTCAACCTGGGTATCAAAAATAAAATCTCGGACAAAACTCAAGCCGCAAAAGCACCCTCATCGCAGGCTCTAACCAGCCAACGACCAAAAAGACCATGGACCAAGGACCCACGAAGACAGAAGCTCCACATCAAGTGCTAAATGTCAGTCTACCAACACCAGCTAATATATCCCTAACACGGAATTTTAGTCTCTGGAAATCCTATGCCTAACTGGGAAACTTAGTGTGTCTGTGCTTGAAAGTCCTCAAGACGCTCTCCATAATGGATACCTGTAAGACAAGACTAACCAGAAGAAAAAAGGGGATGACACAGTTCACTCGTACTGTCGCTGTATATCAGCTCCTACCAAAAATGTATATCTAATGAGAAACTAGAGTAAAAAGCAACCTGACAGACCCTACGAGAGAGCAACTACAACATTAATCCCAGGCACTGGGAGCCCCAGCACCACCATAGCCACCACCCCCATATGTAGAGGAGCCACCATAGCCACCACTGCTGCCTCCATAGTCAGCGCCACCACCCTTGCCAAACGATGAAGATTCCTTACGGAAGTCCCGGCCACCAAAACGGCTCCCACCTCCACCACCACGCCTGTTCCTTCCACCACCACCACCACCATAGGATGGGCGAGCTGCATAGCGAGTGAGCCACGCAGGTACCTCCTGATTAGATTCTGTCATTAGGTCAGCCAGAGATTTCGCCATTGAAGAATTGTTGTCATTGAAGAAAGCAGTCGCAAGACCGCTTTTTCCTGCCCTCCCTGTTCTACCAATCCTGTGTACGTAATCATCGATATCATTGGGAAGATCAAAGTTCACAACATGAGCAACATGAGGAATGTCGAGGCCCCTGGCCGCCACATCAGTCGCAACTAGAATTGGAGTTTGGCCACTCTTGAAGGATCTCAAAGCATATTCTCTTTCCTGTAAGAAACAGTACATCAATCTGTCAGAGCCCTTGATGACATAAGCATGTTTAGTTTATCTAACAAATATCCACAATGTTCAACACCACCAAGTAGTAAGATTCTAATAAGTAGAAATGTCTGAAGCAAATCAACAAATAAGTAGTTCTAGTGTCCGCTGTGTGATAGCCAGAGCTGGACATAAGACAAACTAAATATACAGTTGTCAAACAAACCAAACTGATTAGTTGTTGGGCAATATTCATTTGATGGCACCAACTGATCGATTATACAGTATAAACATTCCAGAGAACAAAATATAAATAAATATGCTCCAAGCAAAATGGGAGATTCTGAAGAAAAAACGAGAACAAACCTGCTGGTTTCTATCACCATGAATAGAAGTCGCTGGAAATCCGTTCGTACACAACCAGTTCTCCAGTGAGTCAGCACCCCTTTTGGTTTCCACAAAGACAAGTGTGAGAGCTTGCTGCAGAAGAAGAAAAGATAAAAAATAAGCACCAGGAATAAATATCTGCACTGGTTACTTGGAGTAACTCCAGAGGTGGATGTACATCCGCAACTGATCTAAATAGACTTCAACAACAAAACATAAGGGAAATTGATTGAATAACAACACTGATAAAGGGGACGGCCAATATATTACCTTTGCTTGATCTGCACTGTCTCTGTGTGCATGGAGCAGGTCCATCAGGTGACTTCTTTTATCTGCCTCCTGTACAAACTCAACTCTCTGGGCGATCAACTCAGTACTCGACCCGACTCTTCCAACAGCCAGGAAGATGTAGTTCTCCAGAAAGTCAGATGCCATTCTCTGTTCGTTAGAGTAACCTCAATGTCGTTAAGAATGCAAATTGGAAAGTTTTGGCATAAAAAATATAATTGGAAAACATTGTACATGAAAAAGATGTTCAACATAGTACAGGAAACCCAGTTGGAGAACCAAAATGACGGCACCAGAACACAACTTGTCAACGTTACATCGGTGCCAGATGACAGTTACCAAGCAGATATTCGAGCAACAAAGAAGGATATTTCAATAAAGTGAGATTGTGAGAAGTTACATAACAGTCAGGAAAAGATCATTTGTCCAGACCGATATTAGAAAAGGGTTTTTTTAAACCTATCCTACGCATAAAGCTTCTCTCGTCATTAAATGTCGATAGACTGATATCTACCAATACATTCACTGTTCGGCTTCTGAACCGAAAATGCCGAAATATATAAATATATGGAAAAATGAATATATTGATAATCGAGTTGACCTAACATTCTCTTCAGAAGGCATTGCATATTATTTATTTCTTTTCACATATACAACAACCTAGTACTCACAAGGTAGACTGTAATCAGATTTATATCATGCTAATGCAACAGAGATACTACAGATAAGCTTCTGCAGCGCACAACTAACATATAAAGCACATGACAACTTGACAATTGCTGTCATTAATAGACCATAATAGCTCAACTCTGTAATGTAATACACCATTGGCCCTGAATGTCCATATCATATAGTACAACATAGCACAACAATCTATTACCAGTGGGTCTTTCAAGAATGTAAATCTAACTACTTTGCCTCGTCTAGCATGGAACTGAGCTTAACATCATTCAAGGAAATGATGACATAGTGTTTAAAGAGTACAGCATCAACCAAATTTAGAATATAGCTACCAATAGGAGAGAAGCATATAAACACAGCAACAAGAAAAAAAGGAAGTACAACCAGGGGCTCAAACTAAATAGCAAGAACCAGCCATCTAATTGGAGTGGAGATGATAACTCCAGGAATGTATAGCATTGTGATTACCACTGAAATGCGAGATTAAAATCTAACCTGGATTTCTCCTGGGAATGTAGCGCTAAACAACAATGTCTGCCTGACACCTCGTGGGGGCATATCCATTTGCTCAACAATTCTCCTAACTTGCGGTTCAAAACCCATGTCCAGCATTCTATCTGCCTCGTCAAGGGCAAGGTATCTGATTGACTGTAAGGATACTCTTGCCCTTTCCAGTAAATCAACCAAACGGCCCGGAGTAGCCACAAGAATGTCAACACCCCTCTCAAGATCTCTCAACTGCAAAAAAATAGAATAAAGAGTGATTTTATGGTCTGATAGAAATTTAAACCAACTAAGGTTACTCCACAAGCATCCAAAAGCGAATACGTGGCAAAATTAACTAGCTATATGACACAACAGAGAATTTTTTAGTGACAACAAAAGCTGAAGACAGCAGACAAACAGCACCTGCGTAATCTAACGTAAAGCCAGGAAAACTAATGGGGGTCAATGGGATGTGCATGACACAACCCATAATAGGTCTAATATCACTGAGACTTGAGATTAGGGTGACCATCAAAAGAACGCATTGCTACCACTAATGAACAGGCCAAGAGGAATGTTGCTCTAGAAAGAAACCAGATTTTGGACGAGGAAAAAAAACCATTGGAAATCGCACAATCAAGCACTGTAACACAGAATACAGGACCATAAATTTTTATTCACGATACATGTATCTGTGGAAGGATGACAAGACAAATGTTCAGTTATTTGCTAATCTGGAACTGTTGAATAGAGTCTGAACAAATTAAAATACCTAACCATTTGATCTCAGTTTATGCAAATCACCATTCGCATTGCAGCAGAACTAATAACTAAAACCAAATGCAACACGTGCGACCAGCAATTCATGATATGGTTAACATAAACCCTCTGAACTGACTGCCTATCCTTCCATGCAAATACTATCCAGACATGTCTTGTAAGACAGAAACTTTCTATGAAACGGACAATTCTCAGAACTTGAGGGACTATTACAGCCAAGGACAGACAAAAGCAGACCTGCTGGGTAATAGGCGCCCCACCATATGCAACGACTACCTTGACACCAGTCTGATATGAAAATTTCTTGGCCTCTTCATGAATCTGCAGCACAGGGCAAAAGTAAGGAAACAAATGCCAAGGGCATGTGACAAGGAAATCATCAAACGTCAAACAAGATGTAGTCACCTGCATGGAGAGCTCTCTTGTGGGCGACAGTATGAGAGCGAGCGGGCAGGCGGTCCTACTCCCGCTCCGCTGAGGCCGCTGCACGGGCGGACCCCGCATGATGCCGCTGATGATGGGGAAGCAGAAGGCGGCCGTCTTCCCCGAGCCAGTCTGCGCGCAGGCCATGAGGTCGCGGCCGGCCAGCGAGATCGGAATGGCGTGGCGCTGCACGGGGGTGGGCCGCACGTACTTGCAGCGGCGGATGTTGTCGTTGAGCGCGGCTCCGAGGTCGATCTCGGCGAAAGTACCGACGGCGGGCGGCACCTCCCGGCCACTGGTCTCGACGGGGATGTCCTCGTAGGCGTCGAAGTTGATCCCCGTGTTCTGGTGCTCGTCGAAGGGTACGGGCTCCGGCAGCGCCTCCTCCTCGTTCCCGAACGGGTTGGGCTCCCGGTCCCACCTGCGAGGCGGGGCGCCGCCACTCGCAAACCTCCCCCCGACGCCGCCGGTGTGGCGACCGAGAAGGCTGGGTGCGGCGCGCGGGGGAGGAGCGGAGGACGCGGGAGGCGCCGCTGCGGAGGAGCGGTTGCGGAGGTGGGGAGGGACGTAGGAGGAGCGGTCGGCGCGCGCGGGGCCGTTGGATGCGGCGGGCGCGGGCACCGGAGCTGGAGCGGGAGGGGGAGCGGGAGGGGCCGGTTCGGCGTCGGCGACGTCGGCCCAGGAGGTGCGGGAGGGAGCCGCCATGGTTGGATCTGCGCGGAGGTGGAGGTGGAGGAGGCGAGGTTTTTTTCAGGGCAAAGGCAACTTTTTCGTGGGATTTCGATCGGTGGTGGGTGGGTGGAGTTTGCGGCTAAAACGAAGCGTGCGAGATGGAAAACCTAAACGGGAAGGAAAGAGGAGGGTCGGACCGGAGCAGGAGTGGTCGCGCGCGTCGGTGGGATCTCTCTCGTCTCGGCGGTGCTGCAAAAATATCTCCCGTATACGTGCAACGTGCGTGGGTCTCTCTCTTTGGCACATGTTCTGTGGTGTTTGTATTCGAGTTCCCTTTTAACAGTGTTTGTATTCGATTTTTCCTTTAATTAAAGGTGTTTGTGTTCGTGTTTCAAAAAAGAAGTGTTTGTGTTCGAGTTTCTTTTTGAAAGGTGTTTCTATTTGGTCTTGGTTTCTGGCACACGCGCTATATTAACCGCCGATTTGCAGCATCGCGCGCGTTTTTTTTTCCTCCAGCGAGCGCCGCAAAACTCGTGCACGCGGTAAATATTTTAGAGCGGGTAGCTCTCGGCGCGTTGCATATGTCAAGCGCACGCTGCGGCACGCGATATTGTTGCATGTTATCTTGGCTGCATAGCATGGAGCAGTCGACGGACTTCATCGCCTTCTGTGAAAGTTATCTTGGCTGCTGCCCCTACTTGCCGCTCTAGCTCGAGCTATTCCACGGTCGGGCCAGCCACGAGGGGAAAGGTGGGCCTTTGCTGGCCGCGGGCGGCGTTACCTTCCAGGTAAATCCCAACGTCAGTTTCTTCAAGTTGATGCTGCTAAAGAAGGCGGCCAACGAATGGAAGAAATTTTAGTTCTACATCAAGGAATTCACCCTAGCCGAGGAGGTGGCGGTCCTAGCATACACTGAGCGGAGTAATCTGCGGTGGTTATGAGTGCATACGAGTGTGTACAGCGTCGGTTGTGTCTAGGAAAATCTTAGACACTGAGTCTAGCAAAACCAAATAGGCTCCAGCGTTTAGACACACTGGTAGTGTCGGGGGGATGACCCCCGGGTAGGCCAAGACGGGACCAACCGGCCGGCTCCAAGGAGCACATGACGTCTGGACCCAGATCAAGGAACCACAGTCGGGTGGAATCCCCACCCGGTCCGCATTCAAGTTTCCCCAGCTGGTCCGTCTAGCCGGATAGCCAGAAGAACCGGCTGGGAGACCGCTCCTAGCCGGCCGCCTCGGATCCGCTGGTCATGGTACGGTGGGGATAACACTCCTTGCTGAGCGCACCCTTGACCGGACAGGCTAGTTGGTCTGACCGGCGCTATTGGACAACTGCGCCAAAGCTGAAGACTGACGAGCAAAGCAAGGGCTGACGAGGAAAGCCCCGGCTTACGCATAAAGAATCGACTGACGGATAAAGAGCCGGATGACAAGTAAAGCAGGAGCGCTGGACACTGCAGCATAGTCCTCCGCTGTACTGGAGGCTTGACTGGACCCGGACCTACCATTTGGCCCTGTCCAGCCAGCCCACTTTGTAAGGCCCAAATCCAAACAGTAAACCCTAGAACCCACATTGTAAGCTACCTCCTCAACCTGTATATAAAGGGGGTAGCGCTAGGGTTCTAGGTAAGCAAAAATAGACACCAGAAGAAGGACTTAGACAGTTTCGAGCAAGAAGTAGCTAAGGAAACAGCTCAAGGAGCACATGTATTGGGCATTCGCCCCTTTTGATAGTAGATCCTTGCAGGAGTAGGAGTTTTACCTCGCCAAGAGGGCTCTGAACCTGGGTACATCGCTGTGTTTGGAGTATCTGTGCCCAACCTGTTACGAGTAGCCACCGATAGCATCCTGATTATCCCCTTCAAGTCATCTCCGATGGTACTGCCGTGTTCCACACCACGACAGTTGGCGCCCACCGTGGGGCACAGCGCTTCGGCTGGGATCATCTTTCGCACGGGACTTCCACTCGTCGCCAGTGAGAGAGTAGCCTCTAGCCTCGTCCTCACTCTCGGCTCCTACGACTGCGTCCTCGACAACGCGTCCTGCTTCGCTCGGGGAACTTTCCCTAGCAGGGGATCCATCATGCACTTCGGCGAGCACCGCGTCTACGTCGTCACCGTCCCTGAGGCCTTCCCTCGTGAGGTCGTCACCATCTTCGGCGCGCCCCTGGCTTCTCCACCTCGCGCGCCGCCAGCGGCAGCGTCGAGGTCATGATGGCGGGCTCGGTGGAGAACCGCCGTCCACCTCTAGAGCGCAACGTGGACGGTCGCGCCACTAACTCACGCCTCCTGAACCAAGACCTGATCAACGCGTCCATCGAGCACCTGCGTAACCCCATCACCCCCATCGAGGCGGATCCAGCCGTAGCTGCGGCAGCCCTAGAGACCACACGCCAGAACCTTCTGGAGGAAGCTGGCAAGGTGGCGGCCGCCCAACGGCGGATGAATGCCACCATGCGGGAGTACAACATCGTGCACGGCTTCACGCGCTTGCCCGGCACCAGCCGTCTGGCTCAGCCACAAGACCGGAACCTTGGTTCGGAGATGGATCGCGCCGCTGATCCGCGTACGCCCCCGGTGCAGCCGGTCTACAACACCCCCGCCAAAAATATGAGGGCCGCGGATGCGGCTAATACGTCCATTTTGCATCACTATTCTATGTCTTAATTCACTATTATTCATTGATATATTTCATATTGAGAGGTGATACTTATGTTATTTCATCTGTTTTTGCATGGTTGATGACTTTTGGAGCATGGACCGCTGCAGTCAGGATTCTGATGGAAAAGGTGCTGTTTGGAGGCAAAATTCGCGAAGATCAGAAAAGTCGGGAAAATATACGGAAAATCCTATTTTTCCAGAAGACTAAGGATGCCAGAAGATGGAATGGAGATGGGCCACAGGGGGCCCACACCACCCCATGGCGCGGGTAGGCCTAGGCCGCGCCAGGAGGTGGTGTGGCCACCCTGGCCCACTCCAGCCTCTCCCCTCTAGCGTATATCAACCTCTCGAAACCCTAAGACTCGAGGAGCGACCACAGAAAGATTTTGCCGCCTCTGCGGGGCGCTAAACACCGAGAGAGAAAGATCTCTCCGGCAGACAGATTTCTGTCGGGGGAATTCCTTCCCGGAGAGGGGAGATCGTCGCCATCAACACCACCATCAAGCTGGACTTCATCGGGATCATCATCATCATCACCACCACTATCACCATCAGCACCCTCATCACCATCTCCATATTGTTGTAACAATTACGTTGAATCTTGCATAGTTCATAGGGGAAACTTTCCCGATGTTGATTACTCTTTGTAGTTGATGCTATTGAGTGAACCATTGAATTATTGTTTATGTTCAGATTGTTATACATCATTATTTCATCTCTGATCATGATCTATATGATGTCTTGTGAGTAGTTCGTTTTGTTCTTGAGGACATGGGAGAAGTCTTGTTGTTAGTAGTGGAGTTGTGTTGAGAAAGATTCAATAGATTGTTATTTAAGTTGTGGTGTACTTCTTCTAGTGGTGTCATGTGAACGTCGACTACATGACACTTCACCTATATGGGTCTAGGGGAATGCATTGTGTATTTGGCTACTAATCGTAGGGGTTGCCTATGGCATCCCGCTAAAACCACTACTAGAAAATCGCGTTGTTTTTGTGCATTGCATCGTCATGACCGCATGCTCATGTCATCATGCCACATTGCATTTGAGCATCGTCATGTCCTCATGCATATTTTGTCTAAAACTATTTTCGAAACGCCTAGTTTTGTTTTTCTAAATATTCCCGTCCTTATTTAAATTAAAACCCCGGGCCTCCGGATTATTTTGGTTTGTCTAAAAACGGATTGCCAAAGCCTCGTTCTAAATAAATAAAATATTTATAATATTTGTAGGAGGCAGCCCGCCAGGCCCGAAAGCCCGACCGACCACCTCCACGCCCTAAAATAAAACCTAAGCTAAATCCCAAACCCTAGCCCTACCTACCCCAACCCTATCCACCCTCACCAACCCCCCACACGCACACACACGCCACACGCATGCACCAGCCCCCACCTGCCCCGCACACCCAGCCCGACCCCCACACCGACCCAGGCAAACCCACCTGCACCACTCCCCATCCCCCTGGTCGCCCCGCCCCCACTCTCCCTGCTGGCCCCACTTGGCAGTGATCCCACCTCGCCACCAACCGCGTCCATCCCACCCCAGCGCCATACCCCAGTGCCACACCCCACCTGTCGCCCTTCACCCTGCTCCCCGCTACCGACAAGGCCCCTGCCTCGGTATCCCGCCCGCGTGGGCCCTGCCCTGCGGAGCCGACCCCACCACCCCGCGCTCTCCTTCCCCATCGCGTCAACCCGCCCCGCGTCCATCCCTAGTTCCCCACCGTCCTTGCCGCCACCTGTGCCACCGGACCCCGTCCTTCTCCGGCCGCCACCGCCTCCGAGGCTGCCCTCTGCGCTCCGCCGTCCGCCACCCTCGGACCGCTCGACACCACCAGCCCGAGCTCCTCCCGGCCGGCGAGCCCCCGCAACCACACGTCGATCCCCAACCACCTCGCCACCACGAGCTCCCCGGCCCCGCCTCTCCACCCCTGGCCGCCTCCTCGGACCGCCGCCTCCGCTGCCAGGGTCGCAGTCGCCTCGGCCGGCCCTCCACCTTCACCGCGTCGTGGCCTGCCTCCGCCGTCCTCTCCCTGCAGGTCCGCCCGGCCATGGTGCCACCGCCTCGGCGTCCCTTTGTCCTCGAACCGGGCGTCGCCCCTCCCCCTGGGCCCCGCCTCGGCCACCTCTTCCTCGACCTGGAATGCCGTCGCCGCCGCTGGCCCATCGCCAGCAGCCCGCCGCCCTCTGCCCGGGTTCGACGCCTCGTCATCTAGGCATGCGCGTCCTCGCCAGAGCCGAGCTCCTCACCGAGCCGCCTCGACCTCCACCTTCCGGACAACGCCTCGCTGATGTCCGCCCCCAGCGCCTGCATCTCGCCACTTCATGCTCTGCGCTGCACCACCCGAGCATGTCCTCGATTCCTGGCATCCTCTAGCTCACCTCCAATGCTCTCCGGCCCGCACGCGTGTATAGCCTCGTCCCGACCATGACCGTTCTGTCAGTAAGATGTGGTGTAGTTGACTTAGTGGTTTGAGACCCTCGCGATGGGAAAGATTGATGAGATCTTTGACAAGTTTCGGTACCCTCGAGCAGCCGAGAGAACCATGCCAAGAACCCGCGGTACGCGAAGACCACGCCGGTACCGGAACCAAGTACACCTTCGATAATTGAAGCCGACAACCTCCAAGATCTCCGACACGGCACGCAATGTTCTCCTTCTCGGACGCCAAGATCTACCTCTCGAACTCGAGGACTCCAAGACCGAACCCGAAGACCACAGATGCGACAAGTACTCCTTCCCGGATGCGAGGCCCGGATCCGAAGGCCGCCAAGATCGCCACCGGAACGCCAAGTTCTTCTTCCCGAACGCCAAGACCGACCCGATACGCAGACCCGACAAGATCTTTGCGACGACAAGATCGACACCGACCAGGGCAAATCCGATGCGCCCCTGACGCCAAACCAAGTCCTTCTTCCCGGAACGCCAAGCTCTCCTTCCGTTGTCCGAACTCGATCTCGTCGATCCGCACCCCAGATCCAATCCCCGTCGAACCCTGTCGACCCCGAACCCCCCCTGCCCCCCTCCCCCCGGAACCCAAGATCTCCTGAACCCAGATGTGTGAACCTTTTTCCTAAGCCCCTATTTTTATAATATGACATTATCAACTGTCGCATATTAAATTGTTCATGCATGCATATCTGTCTGTGGGTTTGGGGGCATTATGTCTATTCACCTCATAATTAAATATGGAGTGTTTCTGCGGGATATCTTTGACTTATTCCGGACTCCATTTAAATTGGTGTAGCGAACCGATGCCATGTTTCACCCTGTTAATACAACATTTAAATTGTGGGGGTTCTAAACAACTTGAACCGTGTAATTAATTGTCGGGACCCCGGTTCTGCTTAATACTGCCTAATTGCACCTCATCTGCATCATATCATAATCATGTCGGATCTTCTGCTGTAGTATTAAATATTGCATCCGGTGTTCTTCTAGTGCTTTGCTTCTTCGCGGATTAGGCCGATGAGTGGATGCGAGTATCGACAAGTCTCCAGATATGAACCTTCGGCAGTGTTTCCCAGGCGAGCATCTCTCCCCTTCTACCTATTTTGTATTTATAGTCTTTATTTCCTCCTGTTGATCTATTGCTATCCGTGTCACGATGCTTTAGTTTCCGTGCACCAGTTATATCCCGTGCAGCCTCTATATTGCCTTGGACACCTCCTATTACCTGTGTTTGGTAGATAGCTAGCCTTGCGAGTCGTAGTTGCTTGCTCAGGTGCGATCTCGTGTCGTCGAGTACCACAGTTGTTGGTATGCTGGAAGATGTTTGTGGTGGAGATGTTTAGTGGTGGAGATGATCATGACTTTAAATACAACTATTAAAATGCTAGATATAACTAATGCAGAGGCATCAGTGGGCAATAGATGTTATTTGGTTCTTCCACGCTCACTTGTGTCCCGTAGGACCCCGAGTACTTGATACCTGTTCCTTCATTTTTCGCACTATCCACATCCGGGAGGCCTTATGGACCCCCCTGAGCCAGAGCTTGATTCATTTCTTTTTCTTGGGGCCACAAAGTAGTTTGGGGCTTTATTACTATCCTGTATCTATGCCATGCTTTACTGCTTTATTTAAGATTGTGCGTGGAGCACCTGTACTGTTTAGGATTGTGGAGTGTTTTCGCGCTATCGACAAGCCCAGTCACACTTTCGGGTTCCCAGTCGTTTACAGCCATTGACGCAAACCTTGGGTCCGTCTCGGAGCCGGCCAACTTCGTTGCGGGTAGCTTAATGGGGTGGCCCCCTAAAATGTTTTATGAATCCTGTGATTGCTTTGTCGTGAAAGCCTCGTTGGGTTTGATTTGGTTTTTCCGAGGTTGATCGTGTGTGTGTTGCTATTTGTGCACCCCTGCAGGGTAAAACTTTCTGACAGCCGTGTCCGTAGTTATGGACGACTTGGAGCACAGTATCTCGATCATAGACAAGCATAACTAAAGTAGTGCTATAAACTTGACTTAATATATGACTAGTAATCAGATTCAACTATCACGGAATGGATATTAAAATGCCAACAACTGGTGGATCTGGGGTTGTTTTGTGACATGTTGTACCTGCCTAGTAAGTATTACAACTCCAATGGAATGTGATAAAAGTGCCAACAACTGCTGGGTTTTGGGATTCCTCAGGACAATTATATCGGACTAGTAAATGTTCCAACTACAACGGAATGGTTAATTAAATCTGCCCACTACTTATGCTATCAGGATAGCTCATGCTATCTCTATCTGATTAGTAATTGCTGCAACTATAACAGAATGAGTAAAATTGCAAACTGTGTGAGTTCCTTGGTCCGACTTCCTCGTTTGGTCTCGAGGGGGAAATACTAGGATGGGTTTGTTTGGTGTTAGCTTCAGGTTGGATCCGAATAGGTCTTTCTTACCCCTCTCTGATAACCGCCAGTTGTATCGAGTCTCTATAGGTTGTTTAGTGCTGCTGCGCTGCCGCTTCATCCCACCATACCTATGTAGGCGAGAGCCGCCGAATTCTAGCCTCGCCGTGTACTGGCCTCAGTACTGACGCTCCTCTTTTTCCTTTGCCCTTTGTCGGCACCCCTTTTGTTTTAGCAGGTTTGAGATCGATGTCGTTAGCAGGGTTACCCTTCCGGCTTGGCCTGGGCAGGGTTATGGACGCCATTGGTTATTCTTCAGGGCTCTTAGCCCCATTTGCATCTTGTCCATAGTCGAACGCTCTATCGTTTTCAAGGTGTTTTGGATCTTTGTATTGTATATCTGTATTCTTGACTCGTTGAGTCGTCGTTGTATATATATCTGTTCTGTGGGTCCCATCGAGGACTGTTGTGTAATGGTATTACTTCGTTTTTCCACCCGCACGAAAGTGCCTGGTGGGCGTCCTTGAATCGTTTCTATGCGGGTTTGGCGGAAAGTGCTAAAACTTGCATAGGGCCGATTCGAGGGTGTTACATTGCCGGAGTGATAGAAACCTGAACCCCCGTTAGGAAACCATTGCACAAGGGACGTAAGGGTCTTAGAGTTTAAAGTTGTGGTTAGGTTTCTACCTTAATTACTTTCTTGTACTTACGGATGTTTGCAAGGGGTATAATCACAAGTATGTATTAGTCTTGGATGGGGCGGTACATTAGCACAGGTTCACCCACACAACACTTAGCAAGCTAAAGAAGATTAATCAGGTATATGAAGCGAAAGCACTTGACAGTCTTCCCATGTGTCCTCGAGAACGTTTGGTCATCTTAAGTAATACAACCGGCTTGTCCTTTGCTGCATAAAGGATTGGGCCACTTGCTGCATTTATTCCTACTGTATTTTATTTACTCGTACTTTGTTTACTTGCCTTATCGAAAACCCCTAAAAATATGTTTGCTAAGTATTTGTAGAGAATTCCTGATCCATACCACTAGCCAGCACCTTCTGCTCCTCGTTGGGTTCGACACTCTTACTTATCGAAAATACTGCGATACACCGCCTATACTTGTGGGTCATGAAGACTATTTTCTGGCGTCGTTGCCGGGGAGTGAAACGCTATTGGAGAGTGGAACTGGTAAAGGAAACTTCTACTGTGAGTATTGTTTACTTTTGTTAGTTGCTTTATTTTTGTTATGGATAATTCGCTGAGTTTCTTATTTGGTAATGCTACTACCACTTCTAAGGTAGTAGATAAGCCACCACCTGCTGAAAATGATGTTTTCAAAATACCTACAAGAATTATTGATCATGTTATGGATAACTACTATGTTGGGGATGGAACTGTCCATCCCGGTGATCATTTACTCTTTATACACGAATTATGCGGGTTGTTCAAGTGTGCAGGTATTACTACAGATCAAGTTAAGAAAAAGTTATTTTCATTATCGCTGAAAGGAAGAGCTGAGGAATGGTATAAGCTGCTGAAGAATGGTCAAGCTCTGGAATGGGAGGAAATAGTGCCTCTCTTTTATTCAAAGTTTTATCCTCCTAGTGAGATTCATAAAGATCGGAATCAAATATATAACTTTTGGCCTCTTGATGGAGAGAGTACAACTCAAGCTTGGGGGAGATTGAAGTTACTAATGCTCAAATGTCCCATTCATGAGCTCCCCAACAATATTATTATCAATAACTTTTATGCAAGGCTTCCTCTACATGATAAAGATTTATTGGATGCTTCTTGTGCTGGATCATTCACTCGTATGGAAGAAGAAGCTAAATGGGATCTTCTGGACCGTATTCAAGACAATGCTGAAGCTTGGGAGAATGACAAAGGTAGAAAGTCAGGTATAAATTATGATTATGAATGCATTGAATCTTTTATGGGAACTGATGACTTTCAAAATATTAGTAATATTTATGGTCTTGATTTCCAAGTTATTACGAATTGCTTTAGAGCTTTTGCTTCCTATATCGAAATTCCAAAAAGGGGCTGGAATAAATACCATGCACCTTACAAAGATATTGTTGACTATGCTCCTATTGGAAGTGCTGAGTATTGCATTATTGACCCCATCTTACCCAAACCTTATATTGAGAAGATTCCCTTCCCCGAAAAGGTAAAGGACCACCCTATGATAACTAATGTAATCACCAAAAGTGAAAAAAGAACTGTAAAACCTGATGAACAAATAAACATTGAACCTGTGGTAGCAATTGTGAAAGACCTTGTCACTAAAAGCATAGAAGATGGGCACATAGTCTTTTGTGAGGATGCTTCTAATATTGTTTCACATCCCAATAGAACTAAAAAGGCTAGTGTTCCTATGCTTTCTGTTAGAATTGGTGATCATTGCTATTATGGTTTATGTGATATTGGTGCAAGTTCCAGTGTTATTCCTTATGAGCTTTACAGAGAAATTATGCATGAAATCAGTCCTTGCGAGTTGGAAGAGATTGATGTGGTTATTCACCTTGCTAATAGAGAGACCATCTCTCCAATTGGTATTGTACGAGATGTGGAAGTTCTTTGTGGTAAGATTAAGTACCCTGCTGATTTTCTAGTACTTGGTTCGGCTGCTAGTAAAACCTACCCTATCATTTTTGGTAGACCTTTCTTGAGTACTTGTGGAGCTATTATTGATTGAAGAGGGAGAAAATCTTGACTAAGTTTGATGGGGAATCTTATGAGTTTAATTTTTCGAAATTTGCTAAAGAACCTTGCGAAGAGGAAACCCATAATGAGGATTTTAGGGTTGAACAACTTGCTTCTATTTCTCTTGCTCCTAACAATGCTTTGCAGCAATTTATGGAAGATCATGAAAGTGAAATCTTCATGGAAGAAAGGAATGAGATTGACAGGATTCTCCGTGATCAACCTATGATGCTTAAGCACGACTTGCCTGTAGAAGACTTGGGTATCACGATGCCTAAAACCTCTCCCTGATGATCTTAAATATGCTTATATTGATGATAAAAAGATATATCCTGTTATTATTATCTCTAAACTTTCAGGAAAGGAAGAAGAAAGGCTGTTGGAGGTTTTGAAGAAACACCGAGGAGCTATGGGCTACACTCTGGATGATTTAAAAGGGATTTCACCTACTATATGTCAACACTCTATCAACATAGAACCAGATGCGAAGTAGTAATGGAACACCAAAGATGTTTAAATCCTAAGATGAAGGAAGTGGTAAGGAATGAGGTATTGAAACTCCTCGATGCTGGTATTATTTACCCTATTGCTGATAGTGAATGGGTTAGTCCTGTTCATTGTGTTCCTAAAAAGGGAGGTATTACCATTGTCCCTAATGATAATGATGAGCTTATTCCTCAAAGAATAGTGGTAGGCTATAGGATGTGCATCGATTTTAGGAAAGTCAATAAAGTTACTAAGAAAGATCACTACCCGCTTCCTTTTATTGATCAAATGTTGGAAAGGTTGTCTAAAAAGACCCATTTTTGTTTTCTTGATGGTTATTCTGGTTTCTCTCAAATTGCTGTTAAACAACAAGATCAAGAAAAGACTACTTTTACTTGCCCTTATGGAACTTATGCTTATAGACGTATGCCTTTTGGTTTATGTAATGCTCCTGCTACTTTCCAAAGATGCATGTCTGCTATCTTTCATGGTTTTTGTGAGGAAATTGTAGAAGTGTTCATGGATGACTTTTCTTGTTCATGGATGACTTTTCTGTCTATGGAACTTCTTTTGATAATTGTCTACACAACCTTGGTAAAGTTTTGCAGAGATGTGAGGAAACTAATCTTGTTCTTAATTGGGAGAAATGCCACTTCATGGTTAATGAAGGGATTGTTCTTGGGCATAAGGCTTCTGAAAGAGGCATAGAAGTTGATAGATCTAAGGTTGAAGCAATTGAGAAGATGCCATGTCCAAGAGACATCAAAGGTATTCGTAGTATCCTTGGTCATGCTGGTTTCTATAGGAGGTTTATTAAAGACTTCTCTAGGATATCAAAACCTCTCACTAATCTTCTTCAAAAAGATGTACCCTTCGTTTTTGATGATGATTGTAGGGAAGCTTTTGAAACTCTTAAGAAGGCTTTAACTACAACCCCTATTGTTCAATCACCTGATTGGAGTTTACCCTTCGAAATAATGTGTGATGCTAGTGATTTTGCTGTAGGGGCTGTCCTTGGGCAACGTATTGATAAAAAGTTAAATGTTATCCATTATGCTAGTAAGACCCTAGACGCTGCTCAAAGGAATTATGCCACTACTGAAAAGGAATTTCTAGCTGTTGTTTTTTCCTGTGATAAGTTTAGGCCCTATATTGTGGACTCAAAAGTAACCATTCATACTGATCATGCTGCTATTAAATATCTTATGACGAAAGAAGGACGCTAAGCCTAGGCTTATTAGATGGGTACTACTTTTACAAGAGTTTGATATACACATATTAGATAGGAGGGGTGCTGAAAACCCTGTAGCTGATAATTTATCTCGTTTGGAAAACATCTCTTTTGACCCTATGCCTGTTAATGATAGTTTCCCAAATGAACAGTTAGCCGCAGTAGGGGTGAGCTCGCGAGGAAGCCCTTGGTATGCTGATTATGCTAACTTTATTGTCTCTAAGTATTTGCCTCCAACTTTTACAGCTCAGCAAAGAAGAAAGTTCTTCTATGATTTGAGGCATTATTTTTGGGATGACCCACACTTATACAAAGAAGGAGTTGATGGTATTATGCGAAGATGTGTTCCAGAATATGAACAAAAGGAGATATTGCGTAAATGTCATGGTAGTGCCTATGGAGGACATCATGCAGGAGATAGAACTGCACAAAAGGTACTACAATCAGGTTTCTACTGGCCTACCCTTTTTAAAGATGCAAGAATTTTTGTCCTATCTTGTGATGAATGTCAGCGTGTTGGTAATATTTCTAGACGCAATGAAATGCCTATGAACTACTCTCTAGTTATTGAACCTTTTGATTGTTGGGGATTTGACTTTATGGGTCCTTTCCCTCCTTCGAAAGGCTACACTCATATTCTTGTTGCCGTTGATTATGTTACTAAGTGGGTAGAAGCTATTCCTACAAAGAGTGCTGGCGGAGAGACTTCTCTAAAAATGCTTAAGGATGTTATCTTTCCTAGGTTTGGGGTGCCTAGGTATCTCATGACTGATGGGGGTTCTCATTTCATTCATGGTGGTTTTAGGAAGACCCTTGCTAAATATGATGTTAATCATAGAATTGCTTCAGCTTATCACCCCCAAACTAGCGGGCAAGTAGAGTTATCAAATAGAGAAATTAAATCTATCTTGCAAAAGACTGTTAATAGGTCTAGGAAAAATTGGGCTAAGAAGTTGAATGATGCTTTATGGGCTTATAGAACTGCTTACAAAAATCCTATGGGAATGTCTCCTTATAAAATGGTTTATGGGAAAGCTTGTCACCTACCCTTAGAATTAGAACACAAAGCTTACTGGGTAGTGAAAGAACTAAATAGAGATTGTAAGCTCGCTGGTGAGAAAAGATTGTTTGACTTAAGTTCTTTAGATGAATGGAGGAGTGAAGCCTATGAGAATGCTAGGCTCTTTAAGGAAAAAGTTAAAAGATGGCATGATAAGCGAATACTTAAGAGAGAATTTCATGTTGGTGAGAAAGTTCTATTGTATAGGTCTCGTCTCAGATTTTTTGCAGGTAAGCTACTATCAAAATGGGAAGGACCTTTCATCATTGAAGAAGTATACCTTTCAGGAGCAATAAAAATTTCTTCTCTAAAAGATAATACTACACAAGTAATGATGGACAACGACTCAAACACTATATTGCTGGAGATTCTTACAATGAAGATGTTGATGCTTTTCAAGTTATAACTCCAGAGAAATTCATTGAGGACCAAATTCAGAGACCTGCAGAGTCTATTTTCATCTAGGTAACAGTTCTGGTAAGAAAAGTTCCACGAAAATACAATCCAACTATATGTTTGTAGTTTTCACTCAATAAGGGAAGCTACAAAGCGAAAAAGGGACAGAAACGGAACCGGGGTGGCCCACACCACCCCATGGCGCGGGCCCACCCCTGGTCGCGCCACTAGGTGGTGAGGCCACCCAGGACTCCGCCTCCGACTCGTTTTCTCCCAGTACCTTCCTTTTGATATGAAACTTCGTAATATATAACCCCTGGATCCCCCGAGGTCTGTATATCGTGTTTTCGTCGTGTTTTTGTTTCGATCTGTTTCTGCCAGGTAAAATCTCAGATTTGTAGCCTCAATGTCTTCCACTGGATCAGTTAAGGGAGATTCCTTGGAAGATGTCATCAACCCATACATGAGAGAATTGAAGATTCATACCAAGGAGTTATTGCTCGAAGGTGGGGAGGTTCGGATTAAAGAGGTTCAAGGCCCTAAAGGTGAAGGTAGTCTGGAGGACAGGATGGAAGCATTGGAACAAGAAGTCTTTAGGTACAAGAAGATGGCGGAGCGCGAAGTGGATATCATCCATAAGATTTGTTCCGAACTCATCACTGAGCACCAAAAAGAGACTGCTGAACTCAAAGACGAAGTCCTCTCACTCCGCCAAACAACCAGCAAACTGCAAGCACAGTTCTATGACGTTCAAAATCAAAACTGTGAGTATGAGGCTAGATTTAAACTCATAAGTGCTACTGCAAGTTTCAGGATGTTGGAAACCACGATGTCCTTTGTTGATGGGAAGCCCTTACCTTGGAAGACAGACAAAGATGAGAGGATACCACCACCACCGAAGGAGTAATTCGTCATCAGGTTTGGCATCCCCTTGGTTTGTTCCAAGCTTGGGGGAGTGTCGCGGTATCACATCACTATCTTCTATCTTTTTACCTTTTTAGTAGAGTCATATCATGAATAGAGGAGTTATTATGTAGTATGGTTTGCATTATGGAAGTGTCCCCTCCCTCGTTAGATATGTATCCCTTGGTGTGAGTTGCCGTTATGGAATATTAATGAGAAGTTCTATCATTCACTCTTTTGCATAGCTTATATTAGTTTTAAATTCTTGGTTATATGATTGATCGTGTTGTTAGTATTGGTATCACTTTGGGATCATTGAGTTAATTTAGTTGGTTTTGGTAAACCTGGCTCGGTCAGTAGCAACACTATTTTTGAGAGTTGAATGAAAAAGATAAAGGTACTCTAGAGAAAAATATTTTCATCATCTTTCTTTCTTGATTTGCTCATAAGTCTAGTATTCTCTAGTTAAGATCTTTTGTGCTTCCAAGGAAGATTGCATGTTTTGTTTTTATCACTTGTATGTTTGTTTGTTTCCTTCAACTCTTGTACTTGCTACCCAGCCTTGCTAGCCAAAAACCTGTACTGAGAGGAAACCTTCTCGTGCATCCACTCCTTTAAACCAAAACCTTTGCCATTTGTGTCCACCATACCTACCTATTAGCATTATTGCTATTCCAAGTAAATGGTTGTTTTATCTACCTCCCAAATTAAACTTGTTATGTGAAAATTAGTGATTAAAGCTCTCACGAACTTGATGGCACACTCTACTTTCTTGCACTTAATGAACTTGAACCATTGTGCTCACCTATGTTGCGTATATGCTTGTGCTTTGTAAGTTGTGAATTAGCAGAACCATGTTGTCATGGGGAATGCTTTCAACATTGCACTGGTACTTTGTACCAAGTTGATATCATGTTCTTTTGTATATGGATGTCGTCGGCGTGAAATGAAAGGGGAGCTTGTAAGTCCATGGAGTTATGTATATGTGTTAGAGAAACGCCTGGGCCGCTGGTGTAATCCATGCTGACATGGTGGAAACCTGCAACGTAACCATAACAAGTATCTATAAAGCATTCTTCTTAAAAAAAGAGATAGAGATTGAGAAAAAAGAAAAGAGAAAAAAAGAGATATTATGAAAAGAGGAAAGAGAGAAAAAAGCACCATATTCCCATGGTAAATAAGTAGATTGCTGAGATAATTGTTGTCTGCTTGCCTTGTCATTTTGATATGGGGATTCTTCCGTATCATCGGGCAAGGGGTACCCCGTTGGCGGTTCTCAATGATACACATATGCTTACAATGACAAGAACTTACCGGTGACTAAACTTGAGTAGCATGAGGAGCGGCCCTCGTATTCAAGGGACATGAGATTCTCAACTTACAACTTGTCAATGCATATCCTCATATTTGATCACTTTAACCTTAATCACCTAAAGATGCCTATGATAGGGGCAATGAGAGCTGAAAGCTAGTAAGTATCATAATTTTTGGGAGCTCTTTATGAGACTTGCAATCCCTGCTTCCCTCTTTGAAGGGCCCTTTCTTTCATTTTGTAGTTTAGTCAGTAAACCTATTCCCTTCTATCTCAGCAAGTATTTTGAGTTGATGTGTTTCATTCATTCATATGATGATTTATTCAATCATGTTTCTCATGTTCCTTGCTTTGCACATTGCTCTTATCTTGATGTTTACTACTTTGAAAGCTATCATTGAAAAGCCAGCTATTTGTGAACTCCAGCAAATTATCAACTATTCTTCGACCAAGAGCTAAGTTTGCCATTACCAATTATGATTCACTTTATGTATCTTTATTGTGTTTCCTTTACTCATTGCAAGTTGAGTTATATATTAGTGGGTTGTCTTCTATTATGATCTATGTATTTGATGAATGTGATGCTTCTTGTCCGTATTATTTTATCGACTCTTCACTCCATAAACCTGAGGCCATGTTTATTGAGCTCAGTTTTGCTTGGGGACAAGCGAAGTCTAAGCGTGAGGGGAGTTGATACGTCCATTTTGCATCACTATTCTATGTATTAATTCACTATTATTCATTGATATATTTCATATTGAGAGGTGATACTTATGTTATTTCATCTGTTTTTGCATGGCTGATGACTTTTGGAGCATGGACCGCTGCAGTCAGGATTCTGATGGAAAAGGTGCTGTTTGGAGGCAAAATTCGCGAAGATCAGAAAATCTGGGAAAATATACGGAAAATCCTATTTTTCCAGAAGACTAAGGATGCCAGAAGACGGAGTGGAGATGGGCCACAGGGGGCCCACACCACCCCATGGCCTGGGCAGGCCTAGGCTGCGCCAGGAGGTGGTGTGGCCACCCTGGCCCACTGCAGCCTCTCCCCTCTGGCGTATATCAACCTCCCGAAACCCTAAGACTCGGGGAGCAACCACAGAAAGATTTCGCCGCCTCTACGGGGCAGAAAACACCGAGAGAGAAAGATCTCTCCGGTAGACAGATTTCTGCCGGGGGAATTCCTTCCCGGAGAGGGGAGATCGTCGCCATCAACACCACCATCAAGCTGGACTTCATCGGGATCATCATCATCATCATCACCACCATCATCACCATCAGCACCCTCATCACCATCTCCATATTGCTGTAACAATTGCGTTGAATCTTGCATAGTTCATAGGGGAAACTTTCTCGGTGTTGATTACTCTTTGTAGTTGATGCTATTGAGTGAACCATTGAATTATTGTTTATGTTCAGATTGTTATACATCATTATTCCATCTCTGATCATGATCCATATGATGTCTTGTGAGTAGTTCGTTTTGTTCTTGAGGACATGGGAGAAGTCTTGTTGTTAGTAGTGGAGTTGTGTTGAGAAAGATTCAATAGATTGTTATTTAAGTTGTGGTGTACTTCTTCTAGTGGTGTCATGTGAACATCGACTACATGACACTTCACCTATATGGGCCTAGGGTAATGCATTGTGTATTTGGCTACTAATTGTAGGGGTTGCCGGAGTGACAGAAACCTGAACCCCCGTTAGGAAACCATAGCACAAGGGACGTAAGGGTCTTAGAGTTTAAAGTTGTGGTTAGGTTTCTACCTTATTTACTTTCTTGTACTTACGGATGTTTGCAAGGGGTATAATCACAAGTATGTATTAGTCTTGGATGGGGCGGTACATTAGCACAGGTTCACCCACACAACACTTAGCAAGCTAAAGAAGATTAATCAGCTATATGAAGCGAAAGCACTTGACAGTCTTCCCATGTGTCCTCGAGAAAGTTTTGTCATCTTAAGTAATACAACCGGCTTGTCCTTTTCCGCATAAAGGATTGGGCTACTTGCTGCATTTATTCCTACTGTCTTTCATTTACTCGTACTTTGTTTACTTGCCTTATCGAAAACCCCTAAACATCTGTTTGCTAAGTATTTGCAGAGAATTCCTGATCCATACCACTAGCCAGCACCTTCTGCTCCTCGTTGGGTTCGACACTCTTACTTACCGAAAATACTGCGATACACCCCCTATACTTGTGGGTCATCAGCGGCAGTTGCGGAACTAAGCCACCTGGAGGGCGAGGAACTGCTCCGTTAGCAGGCACGTGTCCAGCTCCTTGTGGTCACGACGAACAAGCAGTAGGCCGAGGCAGAACTCGGCATGGCTGGCAATAGCAGAACCCAACCGGCTCGCCGGATGGCGGACCCGGCTGTAGGCGGCAGCAAGGCATCTTCCCAAAATGGAGTAAGGCAGAGCAACCGCCCAAGCGGTGGATCTGCAGGTCGTGGGCACAACGCCCGCGATGCGGCAACTGTTACCATCAAAAACCGCGAGCCGGCCGATGAAGCCGGAAAGGGCCAAGCACTCCCCAAATCCCGCCTATCTGGCCGACTGGGACCACTCGAGCCGGATGAACATCAAGACATGCGCGCGTGAATCGACCTGCTGGTCCAGTCACGCGCGCAGGAGGAAGAAAGCCCAGCCGGACCAAGATGCTTGGACCGCGCATCTGGAACGAACCGTTTCCAAAGGGATTTTCGCTCCTAAGGGATACGCCAAAGTACAATGGTTTGGTCAAGACGGAGGACTGGCTGGTGGATTACACCACCGCCGTAGGCATCGCCAATGGCAACCGCTGGGTAGCAGTACGCTACGCCCCTCTCATGCTCCTCGACTCAGCCAGAACGTGGCTAAATAGTCTCCCCGACAACAGCATCAACGCTTGGATCGATTTCGAGCAAGCGTTTGTTCACAACTTCACCGGCACCTACAAGCGCCCAGGCCGTCCTGGCGAGCTTGCTCTTTGTGTGCAGGGCTCGGATGAATCCGATCGCTCCTACATCACCTGATGGACGAGCATGCACAACTCCTGTGAGGGGGTACGCGAACACCAGGCGGTTGATTTCTTCATCAACGGCTGCAGAGACGGCACTATGCTCAAGCATAAGCTTCGTCGGGTGGAACCCACAGCCATGGAATAGACCATGGCCATCGCGGACAAGTATGCCACGGCCGACGTGGCAATGAAAAGATCCGTCCGGGTGGATGACCAAGGGCAAATAATCGTCTACGTAGCCGTAGATCGGCGCCAGCCGGAAGGGAATGGCCACAATTCCAAGCGACACGACAACCGCCACGGTAAAAGAAAGGACGACCAGCCAGATAACCAATATGGCTCCAGGCAGGTGCCGGCAGTACAGGAGGATCCGGCTGCAGGGGGAAGCCGGAGACAGAAGCCTGATGACCGGCCTCTAGCTTGATGGTGGTGTTGATGGCGACGATCTCCCCTCTCCGGGAAGGAACTCCCTCGGCAGAAATCTGTCTACCGGAGAGATCTTTCTCTCTCGGTGTTTTCCGCCCCGCAGAGGCGGCGGAATCTTTCTATGATCGCTCCTTAAGTCTTAGGGTTTCGGGAGGATGATATACGCTAGAGGAGAGAGGCTGGAGTTGGCCAGGGTGGCCACACCACCTCCTGGCGCGGCCTAGGGCTGCCCGCGCCAGGGGGTGGTGTGGGCCCCCTGTGGCCCATCTCCACTCCGTCTTCTGGCATCCTTAGTCTTCTGGAAAAATAGGATTTTCCGTATATTTTCCCGGATTTTCTGATCTTCGCGAATTTTGCCTCCAAAGAGCACCTTTTCCGTCAGAATCCTGACTGTAGCGGTCCATGCTCCAAAAGTCATCAACCATGCAAAAACAGATGAAATAACATAAGTATCACCTCTCAATATGAAATATATCAATGAATAATAGTGAATTAAGACATAGAATAGTGATGCAAAATGGACGTATAAACTCCCCCCAAGCTTAGACTTCGCTTGTCCCCAAGCGAAACTGAGCTCAATAAACATGGCCTCAGGTTTATGGAGTGAAGAGTCGATAAAAAAATACGGACAAGAAGCATCACATCCATCAAATACATAGATCATAATAGAAGACAACTCACTATTATATAACTCAACTTGCAATGAGTAAAGGAAACACAATAAAGATACATAAAGTGAATCATAATTGGTAATGGCAAACTTAGCTCTTGGTCGAAGAATAGTTGATACTTTGCTGGAGTTTACAAATAACTAGTTTTCAATGATAGCTTTCAAAGTAGTAAACGTCAAGATAAGAGCAATGTGCAAAGCAAGGAACATAAGAAACATGATTGAATAAATCATCATATGAATGAATGAATCACAACAACTCAAAATACTTGTTGAGATAGAAGGGAATAGGTTTACTGACTCAACTAAAAAGTAAAAGAAAGGGCCCTTCACAGAGGGAAGCAGGGATTGCAAGTCTCATAAAGAGCTCCCAAAAATTATGATACTTACTAGCTTCCAGCTCTCATTGCCCTATCATAGGCATCTTTTGGTGATTAAGGTTAAAGTGACACAACTAAGAGGATATGCTTGACAAGTTATAAATTGAAGTCCCATGCCCCTTACTTATGAGTACCGAATCTCATGCTACTCAACTTTAGTCACGAGCAAGCTCTTGTCATTGTAAATACATGTGTATCATTAAGAACCGCCAACGGGGTACCCCTTGCACATGACACAGGAGCTATCCCATAATCAAAATGACAAGGCAAGTAGACAGTGAGCATCTCAGTGATCTTTTTATTTGCTATTTGCATAGGTTTTTATTGAGGATGCTTCATAGAATGCTCACTATAGTTATGCTGCAAGTTTCCACCATGATTAGGCATGGCTTAGGCTAGCGGCCCAGGCGTTTCTCTAACACACATATAAACTCCATGATCTTACAAGTTACACTTTTATTTCACACCGCCGGGATCCATAAGCAAAAGAACATGATATCAACTAGGTACAAAGTACCAATGAAGTGTTGAAAGCGGTCCCCATGATACATGGTTCTGCTAACTTCAACTCATAAAGCGCAAGCATATATGCAACAAAGAAGGACCCAATGGTTCAAGTTTATTAAATGCAAGAAAGTAAAGTGTGCCATCAAGTTCGTGAGATCTTTAATCACTACTTTTCACATAACAAGTTTAATTTGGGAGGTAGATAAAACAGGAATTTACTTGGAATAACAATAATTCTACTAGGTAGGTATGGTGGACACAAATGGCAAAGGTTTTGGTTTTAAGGAGGTGGATGCACGAGAAGAATTCCCTCTCAGTACAGGTTTTTGGCTAGCAAGGTTGGGTAGCAAGTACAAGAGTTGAAGGAAACAACTAAACACAAAAATGTAAAGGCAAACATTTTGTGCTTCCTTGGAAGCACAAAAGATCCTAACTAGAGGATACTAAATTTATGAGCAAATCAAGAAAGAAAGATGATGAAATTATATTTCTTTAGAGTACTTCTATCTTTTCTTTCAACTCTCAAAAATAGTGTTGCTACTGACCGAGCCAGGTTTGCCAAAACCAACTAAATTAACTCAATGATCCCAAAGTGATACCAATACTAACAACAAGATCAATTATATAACCACAAATTGAAAACTAATATAAGCTATGAAAAAGAGTGAATGACAGTACTTCTCATTAATATTCCATAACGGAAACTCACACCAAGGGATACATATCTAACGAGAGAGGGGACAGTTCCATAATGCAAACCACCCTACATAATAACTCCTCTATTCATGATATGACTCTACTAATAAGGTAAAAAGATAGAAGATAGTGATGTGATACCGCGGCACTCCCCCAAGCTTGGAACAAACCAAGGGGATGCCAAACCTGATGACGAATTACTCCTTAGGTGGTGATGGTATCCTCTCATCTTCGTCCGTCTTCCAGGGTAAGGGCTTCCCATCAACAAAAGACATCGTGGTTTCCAACATCCTGAAACTTGCAGCAGCACTTATGCGTTTAAATCTAGCCTCATACTCACAATTTTGATTTTGAACGTCATAGAACTATGCTTGCAGTTTGTTGGTTGTTTGGCCGAGTGAGAGGACTTCGTCTTTGAGTTCAGCAGTCTCCTTTTGGTGCTCGGTGATGAGTTCGGAACAAATCTTATGGATGTATTCCACTTCGCGCTCCGCCATATTCTTGTACCTAAAGACTTCTTGCGCCAATGCTTCCATCCTGTCCTCCAGACTTCCTTCACTTTTAGGGCCTTGAACCTCTTTAATCCGGACCTCCCCTCCTTCGAGCAACAACTCCTTGGGATGAATCTTCAACTCTCTCATGTATGGGTTGATGATATCTTCTAAGGAATCTCCCTCGGCTGATCCGGTGGAAGACATTGTGGCTATAAATCTGGGATTGTACCTGGCAGAAACAGATTGAAACGAAAACACGACGAAAACACGATATACGAACCACGGAAGATCCGGGGGGTATATATTACGAAGTTTCATAACAAGAGGAAGGTACTGGGTGAAAATGGGTCAGAGACGGAGTCTGGGGTGGCCTCACCACCTGGTGGCACGGTGATACATTGCAAATGTATCTATAATTTTTGATGTTCCATGCTTGGTTTTATCCACTTTCTTGTGTTTTGTTCCAACTTTGGAGTACTTTTCATATGATTTCTTGGACTAACCTATTAACAAGAGACACAGTGCCAGCTGCCTGTTTTCTGCTGTTTTTGGTTCCACGAAAGTCAGAAAATGAATATTCTCGGAATTGGATGGGACAAAAACCAAAGTGCCTATATTTCCGGAAGGGATCAAGTGCCAGAATACGAGACGGAGAAGGGACAAAGGCCGGCCACACCACCTGGCCATGCGGCCAGGCTGGGCCCCCGCTAGGGGGTGGTGTGGTGGCCCCTGGCACCCCCTCGGCCTCCCCTTCCGACTATAAGATGCCCTCGGGACATAAACCCTAAGTAGCCGATCAAAAAATCCATGAAAGAGTCTGTAGCCACCGTCATCTCCATCCCTAGATCGGGAGGGATCTGAAGCTCTTCCCGGCACCCTGCCGGAGAGGGGAGTTCACCCTGGAGGCCTTCTTCATCACCATGCAAGCCTCCAGTGTGATGCGTGAGTAGTTCATCCTTGGACTACGGATCCATGTAGTAGCTAGATGGCTGGTTCTCCTCCTTTGTGCTTTCATGTCTAGATCTTGTGAGCTCCGTTCATGATCAAGATCATCTATTTGTAATTCTACATGTTGTGTTTGCGGGGATCCGATGGATATTGAGATGCTATTTCAGATTGATTATTGATTCTATCATGTCTTTGTTATTTGTGATCTTGCATGCTTTCCGTTGTTAGTAGCTATCTTGTCCAAGTAGATGCTAGCAACTCCAAGAGTTAGTATTTATGCTCGATAGTGGGTTCATGCCTCTGGTAATCTGGGGAAGTGACAGAAATCTCTAAGGTACTAGATGTGCTGTTGCTACTAGGGAGAAAACAACAATCCTTTGTTCATAGAACAATCATATTGTTTACTTTACACGCAGTTCGTAAAGCATTAATCTGTTGCTTGCTACTTAATACTGGAGGGGGTTCGGATGATAACCTGAAGGTGGATTATTAGTCATAGATGGAGTTGGATGGCGGTCTATGTATTATGTTGTAATGCCCAATCAAGTCTCAAAGGAGTCAAGATGATTAGTATATGCATGTATTGCTTTCTCGGTGTTTGTCAATTGCCCCGCTGTAATTTGTTCTCCCAGCATGTTATCTATCTAAGGAGAGCCACCTCTAGTGAACTATGGATCCCGGTCCTTTTTCTTTACATACAATCTACAACTGTTTACTGCTTTGTGTTTACTTTCTGCAAACTTTTACTTCTTTCCATTCGATACGTTTAATCCTTTGTTTTCCGCAAAACACGGTGAGATTGACAACCTCATCCCAAGTTGGGGACAAAGTTCTGTGGTTGTGTTGTGCAGGTCTCCACGTTGCTACTAGGACCGGTAGTGCGCCCTGCCAAGGCTCAGCTAGTAACACCTTTGGGGTGTTTCCTTGCTCCTACTGGTTCGATTAAACCTTGGTTTCATAACTGAGGGAAACTTGCTGCTGTGCTCATCATACCTTCCTCTTGGGGTTCCCAACGAGCTCTACATCAACCACGAGCCATCAAGCATTTTTCTGGGCGCCGTGCACTGAGCCATCACGCGGCCAGGGGTGGGCCCGTGCCACAGGGTGGTGTGGGCCATCCTGGCTCTGTTTCCGTCCCTTTTTTGCTTCATAACTTCCCTTATTGACTGAAAACTGCAGAAATATAGTTGGATTGTATTTTCGCGAAACTTTTCTTACCAGAACTATTACCTATTTGAAAACAGACTCTATAGGTCTATGAATTTGGTCCTTGATGAATTTCTCCGGAGATATAACTCGAAAGGCATCAACATCTTCATCTTCATACACTTAATACTTGAGTCATAAAACCCTTCTCTTCCTTATTACACCATTGTCTCCACTTCCTAGAAATTTCTTTCACACAAAACTTCACACAGTTCTTATTAGCAACATTAGTATAAGTGAAGTGATAGAACCTTTTGAGTCCAACTTCAACTGAAAACCATCAAAACATAAGATACTGTAGCAACTCCTTCCGAAAACCCAAAAAGAATTCAAAAAGGAAATCGAATTAAGAGGCAAATGCAAAAGTGGCAATATTTGTCAAAACAGACCAGCAGGTAAAGATCAATTTTTTCGAAAATCTTCTGTTGCTCAAATCAAAAGGTGCAAAACTAACAAAAGTTAAATTACAACCTGGGGCACAAGCACAAAAAATTACAGCTCAATCCGACATACAGAGATCTCTCACGAATTTTTACGGTGAAGCACAAAAATCTGTTTCGGGACAACAACTTCCCCAAATCTTACTTCTCTCTGATTAGAGGTTGATCTTGACACAAAAACCAAACAAAACGGATAAGGAGCGGTCATTACAAAAGTAATAACTTCCAAGACTCAAAGAAACAAAAACAAAACTGAAAGCAAAAACAAATTGGGTTGTCTCCCAAGAAGCTCTTTCTTTATAGCCATTAAGATGGGCATAATAATTTTGAAGAAACTCTCATAGGGATATGAATTGAAGTGAAAGAGAGCATTAAGAAGCAAAAATACACATATTTAAGTCTAACCCACTTCCTATGCAAGGGAATTTTGTAAACAAACAAGTTGTTGAAACCAGAGACCACTAGCATAAGAAGGCAAAACAAATGCAACATAAAAACTTTCAGCATAAAACGAGGAAACTTGATATTATTGAGATGCACAAGAACACTTTTCCCTCTCTCATAATAACTTTCAGTATCATGCATAAACTTAACAATATAGCTAACACAAGGACCATCATAGCAATGATCACTTATTCTAACAGAAAACATAGGAATACTAGCTCTCATAACACTACTATGTGAAACAATATTAGAGGTATCCTTACAAAGGATAGTGTGTCCCTCTTTTTCATATTTAGTGACAAAGGCTTTCACATTTGCTATTATAGGTTCATCAACCATTTGTTTATCAGGTTCAATGGCTTTATTCATACTTTCATCTACCATACTAGCCATCATAGAATGTTCCCTTATCTTAACTAGGAAAGGCATTTTCTCAATGTAAGGTTTAGGTAAAACATGATTAGCAGTATAAACTTCAGTATTTCTTGCAGGAACACTCTTAGCAACATCTTTATAAGGTTCATGATACTTATTCCACTTCTTTTTAGAAACTTCAATGTAAGAAGCAAAAGCCTTAAAATAAGAAGCAATAGCTTGAGAGTCTAGACCATAAGCATTTTTAATATTTTGAAAGTCATCACTTCCCATAAAAGATTAAATGCATTCATAATCATAATTTATACCTGACTTTCTACCTTTGTTATTCTCCCAAGCTTCAACATTGTCTTGAATACGGTCCAGAAGATCCCATTTAGCTTCTTCTTTCATGCGAGTGAATGATCCAGCACAAGAAGCATCCAATAAATATTTATCATGTAGAGGGAGCCTTGCATAAAAGTTATTGATAATAATATTGTTGGGGAGCTCATGAATGGGACATTTGAGCATTAGTAACTTCAATCTCCCCCAAGCTTGAGCTGTACTCTCTCCATCAAGAGGCCAAAAGTTGTATATTTGATTCCGATCTTTATGAGTCTCACTAGGAGGATAAAACTTTGAATAAAAGAGAGGCACTATTTCCTCCCATTTCAGAGCTTGACCATTCTTCAGCAGCTTATACCATTCCTCAGCTCTTCCTTTCAGCGATAATGAAAATAACTTCTTCTTAACTTGATCTGTAGTAATACCTGCACACTTGAACAACCCGCATAATTCGTGTATAAAGAGTAAATGATCACCGGGTTGGACAGTTCCATCCCCAACATAGTAGTTATCCATAACACGATCAATAATTCTTGTAGGTATTTTAAAAACATCATTCTCAGCAGGTGGTGGCTTATCTACTACCTTAGCAGTGGTAGTAGCATTACCAAATAAGAAACTCAGCGAATTATCCATAACGACAATAAAGCAACTAACAGTAATAAACAATACTCATAGTAGAAGTTTCCTTTACCAGTTCCACTCTCTAATAGCGCTTCACTCCCCGGCAATGGCGCCAGAAAATAGTCTTGATGACCCACAAGTATAGGGGGTGTATCGCAGTATTTTCGATAAGTAAGAGTGTCGAACCCAACGAGGAGCAGAAGGTGCTGGCTAGTGGTATGGATCAGGAATTCTCTGCAAATACTTAGCAAAAGGATTTTTAGGGGTTTTCGATAAAGCAAGTAAACAAAGTACGAGTAAATAAAAGACAGTAGGAATAAATGCAGCAAGTGGCCCAATCCTTTATGCAGCAAAGGACAAGCCGGTTGTATTACTTAAGATGACCAAACGTTCTCGAGGACACATGGGAAGGCTGTCAAGTGCTTTCGCTTCATATAGTTGATTAATCTTCTTTAGCTTGCTAAGTGTTGTGCGGGTGAACCTGTGCTAATGTACCGTCCCATCCAAGATTAATACATACTTGTGATTATACCCCTTGCAAACATTTGTAAGTACAATAAAGTAATTAAGGTAGAAACCTAACCACAACTTTAAACTCTAAGACACTTATGTCCCTTATGCAATGGTTTCCTAACGGGGGTTCATGTTTCTGTCACTCCGGCACCCCCTACGATTAGTAGCCAAATACACAATGCATTCCCATAGGCCCATATAGGTGAAGTGTCATGTAGTCGATGTTCACATGACACCACTAGAAGAAGTACACCACAACTTAAATAACAATCTATTGAATCTTTCTCAACACAACTCCACTACTAACAACATGACTTCTCCCATGTCCTCAAGAACAAAACAAACTACTCACAAGACATCATATGGATCATGATCAGAGATGGAATAATGATGTATAACAATCTGAACATAAACAATAATTCAATGGTTCACTCAATAGCATCAACTACAAAGAGTAATCAACACCGGGAAAGTTTCCCCTATGAACTACGCAAGATTCAACACAATTGTTACAATAATATGGATATCATGATGAGGGTGCTGATGGTGATGATGATGCTGATGATCCCGATGAAGTCTAGTTTGATGGTGGTGTTGATGGCGACGACCTTCCCTCTCGGGATAGGAATTCCCCTGGCAGAAATCTGTCTGCCGGAGAGATCTTTCTCTCTCGGTGTTTTCCGCCCCACAGAGGCGGCGGAATCTTTCTGTGGTCACTCCTCGAGTCTTAGGGTTTAGGGAGGATGATATACGCCAGAGGAGAGAGGCTGGAGTGGGCCAGGGTGGCCACACCACCTCCTGGTGCGACCTAGGGCTGCCCGCGCCAGGGGGTAGTGTGGGCCCCCTGTGGCCCATCTCCACTCCGTCTTCTGGCATCCTTAGTCTTCTGGAAAAATAGGATTTTCCGTATATTTTCCCGGATTTTCTGATCTTCGCGAATTTTGCCTCCAAACAGCACCTTTTCCATCAGAATCCTGACTGTAGTGGTCCATGCTCCAAAAGTCATCAACCATGCAAAAACAGATGAAATAACATAAGTATCACCTCTCAGTATGAAATATATCAATCAATAATAGTGAATTAAGACATAGAATAGTGATGCAAAATGGACGTATCACCTAGCCGACCAACTACTCGGTTTTCTCGTGTCTGAGCGAGGAATCGAGGCGAACCCGGAGAAGATCGGCACAATCGAGTGCATGCAGCCGCCCAAGAACTTGAGAGATGTCCAGAAGTTTACCGGATTCCTGGCCTCCCTCAGCCGGTTCATCAGCCGGCTAGGCGAGAAAGCACTCCCATTGTACCAACTCATGAAGAAGACGGACAACTTCGTCTAGACATCGCAGGCGTATGAAGCCTTCCGCGACCTCAAGCGCATGCTCACTTCACCACCTATTCTGGCAGCACCAGCAGCAAAGGAACCCATGTTGATGTATATCGCAGCAACAAACAGGGTTGTCAGTGTGGTGTTGGTAGTGGAGAGGCCGAAAGAAGGAAAGGCGCAGCCGATGCAACAACCGGTGTATTACTTGAGTGAGGTGCTCTCGCTCTCGAAGCAGAATTGCCCTCATTACTAGAAGCTGGTGTACGTCTTGTACATGGCCGCCAAGAAACTGAAGCACTACTTCCAAGAACATTCCATCCGGGTGGTGGCGCTAGCGCCACTTTCGGAGATCATCGACAACAGAGACGCCACAGGCCGGGTGGCGAAATGGGCCATAGAGCTCGCCGCCCACAACATACAATACGAGACAAGAACGGCAATCAAGTCTTAGGCCTTGGCATATTTCCTCGTCGATTGGGCAGAAACACAGTACCTGCCCCTTGCCCTGACTTCACGCATTGGAAGTTGCATTTCAACGGCTCCAAGATGTATGGAGGACTCGGAGCCGGAGTGGTCATCACCTCTCCAAAAGGAGACTGGCTGGAATATGTGCTTCAGATCCACTTCACGCGTCCAACAACGTCCCTGAGTATGAGGCGCTCGTCCACGGCCTCAAGATGGCAAAGGAAATAGGCATCCGACGCATCCTATGCTTCGGCGATTCTGATCTGGTGGTGCAGCAAGTGTCAGGAGATTGGGACGCCAGAGATGCAAACATGGCTCTATATTGTTTCTTCGTACAGCAGCTACGCGCCTGTTTTGAAGGGTGCGAGTTTCACCATATTCCCAGGGTAAACAACAAGGTCACGGACACGCTTGCCTGCATCGGGTCAACGAGACAACCAATTCCGCCTGGAGTCTCCCTTGAGCACCTGCGCAAGCCATCAATCACGCCATCTCCTGAATCCGACTCCATAATATTGGACACGGACCTGGGGACTACCGGCTCCAAGACCTCCGTGACGGCTGCACCACACCCGGGGACTGCTTCGCCGCACCCGGGGACTGCCGGCTCCAAGACCTCCACGACGGCCGCAGTTCACCCGGGGACTGCTCCCCCGCACCCGGGGACTGCCGCCTCCAGCCTAGAGGCTGCCGGCTCCTCCGCTCCACCCGGTCGGCCTCCGGACGAGCCTGACCCGGCCATCCGGGCAGAAGTGAATCTGCTAATGCAGACGGTATGCGCCATCCGGGAAACCCCAACATGGGCCAAGCCGTTCATGGACTTCCTAGCCAAAGGAGAGCTGCCCGAAGAGGAGGTACATGTAAGACATGTGAAGCGCAAAGCCAGCACATACACCATCATCATCAACGAGCTCTACAAGCGCAACATTGGCGGTATCTGTCAACAATGTGTGAGCCAAGAGGAAGGAATCCGGCTGCTGGTCGACATCCACTAGGGCGAATGCGGACACCATGCATTGTCACGAGCCATAGTGGCAAAGGCATTCCGACACGGGTTCTACTAGCCCACGACATTAGAAGACACTGAGCAGATTGTCAAGGCGTGCAACGGGTGTCAGCGGTTCAGCCAGCAGAAGCACACTCCGTCTGCAACACTCAAGACGATTCCCATCACCTGGCCGTTCGCCGTCTGGGGGCTGGACATGGTTGGTCCTTTCAAGACGGCTAGATCCGGCATGACCCACTTGTTGGTGGCGGTGGACAAATTCACCAAGTGGGTAGAGGCAAAGCCAATAAAGAAGCTGGATGGGCCAACGGTGGTCAAGTTCTTCATAGACATAATTACACGCTTTGGCTACCCCAACAGCATCATAACCGACAACGACACAAATTTCTCCAAGGGAGATTTTGCGTGATTCTACGGAGATAAGGGCATCCGCCTGGACCTTGCATCTGTGGCACACCCCCAGTCCAATGGGTAGTGTGAGCGAGCAAATGGCATGGTCCTAGCCGGAATCAAGCCCCAGCTGATCGAACCACTGATTGGATCCCCCGGCTGCTGGATTGAGGAGCTGCCGGATGTACTCTAGAGCCTTTGCACCACGCCAAACCGGTCCACCGGCTACACTCCCTTCTTCCTCGTTTACGGGGCGGAGGCGGTTTTGTCCACTGACACCGAGTTCGACGCACCCCGCAAACTGCTCTACACAGAACAACAAGCCAAAGAAGCATGGGAAGACAGCGTTGATCTCCTAGAAGAAGCACGCGAACTGGCCTTGTCCAGATCCGCCATCTACCAGTAGAACCTGTGCCGCTACCACGCCAGCCGGATACGCAGTTTCTCGTTCCGCGAGGGCGACCTAGTGCTAAGGCTAGTTCAAGACACCAAGGGGATGCACAAGCTGTCCCCACCTTGGGAGGGCCAATTCATAATCAGCCAGGCACTGCAGAACAACTCATACTACCTCATCGATGCCCACAAGCCAGAAAAGAACAGGATGGACCACTCAGGTGAAGAAACTGAATGCCCATGGAACGCGAGCCTGCTCCTCCCCTTTTACACTTGAGCAAGAAGTGTATGTACCTTACTTTCATGTAATGAACAAGCATAGGAGCCTCGACGCAGTCTCAGGGACTCCGCAATAAATAAGCAAGTCATGCTGCACAAATTGGTTTTTCTGGCTGCATTACTCTAACCCCGGAGCCGGTGATCCGTCTTGGGGACTCGTCGGTTGTCCCAGACGACTGCGCGACCCACGCGGCAAAGTACTGTACGCGGTTCTTAAGGCTTCCTCTTCGGTTCCGGCTGCAGAACGCAAGCCGGCTGACAGATCCGGCAAGAGCAGCGCGCTCAAAGGCCCCTACACGAAAAAGCCACAAGGAAAACAAAAACGTCTAGACGATCCGGTTGCGCTCGCTCGCTCAAAGGCAATGACCCAAACCCGAAGTATCGTGCAGTACACCTACTAAGCTACCCCTTCGACTTCAGCTAAAAGCCAGCAAGGGAACAACATCGAAACTGGCCAATGCTCACTGAAAAAAGGGCAAAGACATTGGATTTGCGCGAAACAACAAAAATTTCAAAAACTAGCCAACCTAAGATTATAGTTCGAACTTGCATATGCTTAACCAGGCAAACAACTTGTTTGTTTCTATGTTTGCATGAGCCAAAGTTTAACGACGAGCACCATCAAGCCCGAGGCAGATAGCTTCCAGGCGGCAGCAGAGCAGGTCAAGAAGCTTCGACCCGGCTGCATTCTCCAGCCGGCCCGGACCTCGGGGACTACACCCTGTGGGTGCGCTCGCGCACCCCCCACACAGAAACCTGCAAACAAAAAACGCAAAGGAGCTTCGACCCGGTTGTATTCTCCAGCCGGCCCGAACCTCGGGGACTACACCCTGTGGGTGTGCTCGCGCGCCCCCCACAAAAATAGGCATGCAAAAGATGCAAAGCAGAAAATGCAAACAAAAGAGCACGAGCAAATATACAGAGGGAGGTGATGCTCCCACAAACGTCCAATAAGAAGAGGGTGGACAATTATTCACACAGAAAAGATAAGTGCTTCACATCACAAATACTCCCGGCATACCGGGGATCAAATTCATTGGGGGCAGAAGGGCCAGAGGCATCAGCTGGAGCTCAGCTGCTAGAGGCGACGTCCGTCGAGGCGGTCTGCGGTGCAGCCGGAGCATTAGTATGTGGCGCATCCAGGCTATGGAAGTACCGCTCCATGCCGGCTGGGTCGCTGAAGTCCCTGTCCAGTGCAACGAAGCTCCCGATCATCACACCACAGGAGCGGATGTCAGGAACCTTAGCACGAAGCTGGTCACTGGTCCCTTGGCGAAATCCGCGGGAAAGGCTCCGTAGATCCACATCCGGGTACCAGGACTTCAGCAGCGCCAACATCTTCTCCGCGCCTCCGCGAGCCGCCCACTCCCGGGCCACATTCGTGAGCTCCGGAGCGCCCCAAAGATTCTCGGCCAAGACATCCATGGTGGCAGGCGGGACGACCTCGGGCTAGACGTAGTCAAAGACCTCGAGAGCGGTGGTGCAAAGCCGGTTCACCTCCTCGCTGATGACCGTCACCAGCTCCCCCGGATGGAGATCCCGATCCGGGTCCGTCTCGGGAATCCGGCCCAGTGCCTGATCTGTCGCCTCAGGGTACTGAGTTGTAGCCAGAAAAGAGGCAGCAATCAGTATTGACCACAAAGGACAAAACTGGAAGAAGAAGCAGCGATCAGTAAGCCAAGGGCACTTACTGACAATGATCTCAGTGATTTAGCAAAGCTCCGATAGCGCCGCCGCCTCCTTGGCCTTGGAAACCTTGAGGGCATCCACCTGGGTAGCATAAAGCCCCTCCGGGTTCTTCAACGCCTCGGCCTGGGTCTCCGCGGTCTTCTTGGCTCTACTAGCCTTGATCTCCATCTGCTGCTGTTGTGCAATCAGTTGGGTGATCTGGTCCTGGCGGGTCTTGTTGGACTCCTCCAGCCGGGCAACCTCCTCCTTCAGCCGGGCCACCTCGCGGTCCCGGTCCGCCAGTAGAGCTGCAGGAGGGTAACCAATACTCAACAAGAAGCGCGATAAATCGCGCAATTGAGAATATACAGCAGAGCGAGCAATCTTATGGCCCAGGTCCCACGAAGTCTTGGCGGCATCAGCGAGAGCCCTCTGTGCAAGAAAAGGGATATAAGAACCAAAAGAACCAGCTGCGCCACAAGACGGCGAAAAAACACCAAGATTAGCGACAGAGTACATACCTCGACGGAAGCCCCTAACGCCCTGACTTGGCCGAGCCCCTGCTCTAGCGGCCCAACCAGCTGACAGGCCTGGCCAACGGCCAGAGGCGCCACCTCCGACAACTGTGCCAAGAGAGCATCCAGCGGCGGCGCAGCCCGCGCCGGCATCTAGTTGGTGACCTGGAGGTCATCGTCACTCACCGGAGCCGCGGAGGGACCAACCTCCGGCTAGATGGGGCCTCCGGCAGCGGCACTTCAACCGGCTCCTCCACCCGGTAGGTGCTGGAGTCAGTGCCCACCATCGAGCTGGAGGGAGGCACAGCCGTATCGGCACGCCCGAACAGCAAACCCTTAGCAAGCCGGGACACGAACCCGGCCCGGTGAAGCATCGTGGGCTCAGCCAGTGGCACCACCTCCATCGCTGCCGCCTCGGGGGCTAGAGCCGGCGCAGCCTCGGATGCCGAAGCCGGCGCACTCCCCTCAGTAGCAGGCGGAGGGGCGGACACGATGGCGATGGTCGCGGAGCCGGGCAAGGACATAGCCTCGCTGCAGAAACACAAGGAGTGAGCAACGCGAATACGAGTAAGTCAATACAAGCACCAAGAAGACAAAGGTACCTACCCGGCAACGCTCGGCATGGTGGTCGTAGGGCGGGGCAGCGTGTCTTCTTGGCGCCACCTCCGGCTGGAGCAGCGCTGGTGGGAGCGGCCCGCTTCCCCCTGCCCCTGGGCACGGCGACCTCGCCATGGGCGGCTATTCCAAGTGCAAGCAAAACGTCAAGATTACGACTACATGCATAACAAGGGCAAGACAGACAAGGGCAGAGAACAAACTCTCACCGGGTGGGAACTCGCAGCCCTCGTCGGCCCGCATGAGGAACCGCTCTGCCTCCGCCGGTGGAGCCTTCGCCGGCTTGAAGTCGCGGCGAAGTTGGGGAGCTCGGTGTCCCCCATACCGTCCTCCGCTAGCTGCGCTGTGAAAAGCTACTCAACAAGGGAAGATAAGAGGCACGAAACGGGAGTCCCTCAGGAAAATCCACCCGGAGAAGAGCAAGAAATACATACCTTCGGCGGAAGCCGGCCGTGGTGGTACGGCCGGCAGGAGAACACCCAGTCCTCCTCTAACGCCTCCTTCGAGATGGTGGCAAGCCACTCGTGGAGGGCGACGTACATCACCTCCAGCCGAGACACCCGGGTAGGGTCCAGATGGCCGGAGAGGTGGCACATCTTGTGTGACTGGTGCTGCAGCGGAAGCACGCGGTTCGCCATCTAGGATAGCAGAATGTCCCGGGCGGTGAGCCACTCCTTCTCCGCCAAGACCGCCAGCCGGGCGCCCATCCGGTCGATGTCTCCCTAGGCACCCAAGTGCTGGACGCTCTAGGCCTTCCAGCTGGAGGGGATGTTAGCGAAGGCAGGGACCTTGACGAAGTCCACCTCCGTGTTGTTGCCCACGTAAAAATACGAGCGCTGCTAGAGCTTGACGGTGTCGGGGAGCTCCAGGCGTGGTATGGGCACTGATGGCCGCAGGTAGATGGCACAACAGCCCGCCTCCGTCAACGGGCCGCCCTTCCCCACCACCTGAACCTTGAAGTAGAAGAACTTCAAGAAATTCGCAGCATCGGGGTAGACACCGAGGAACGCCTCGCAGCAAGCCACGTGATGCGACAACATCGACATGGCGTTGACTCCGAAGTGGTGGAGCTGCAGGTCAAAGGTGACTAGTGTTGGCTCAGTGCACGGCGCCTAGAAAAGTGCTTGATGGCTCGTGGTTGATGTAGAGCTCGTTGGGAACCCCAAGAGGAAGGTATGATGAGCACAGCAACAAGTTTCCCTCAGTTATGAAACCAAGGTTTAATCGAACCAGTAGGAGCAAGGAAACACCCCAAAGGTGTTACTAGCTGAGCTTTGGTAGGGCGCACTACCGGTGCTAGTAGCAACGTGGATACCTGCACAACACAACCACATAACTTTGTCCCCAACTTGCGATGAGGTTGTCAATCTCACCGTATTTTGCGGAAAACAAAGAATTAAACGTATCGAATGGAAAGAAGTAAAAGTTTGCAGAAAGTAAACACAAAGCAGTAAACAGTTGTAGATTGTATGTAAAGAAAAAGGACCAGGATCCATAGTTCACTAGAGGTGGCTCTCCTTAGATAGGTAACATGCGGGGTGAACAAATTACAGCGAGGCAATTGACAAACACCGAGAAAGCAATACATGCATATACTAATCATCTTGACTTCTTTGAGACTTGATTGGGCATTACAACATAATACATAGACCGCCATCCAACTGCATCTATGACTAATAATCCACCTTCAGGTTATCATCTGAACCCCCTCCAGTATTAAGTTGCAAGCAACAGATTATTGCTTTACGAACTGCGTGTAAAGTAAACAATATGATTGTTCTATGAACAAAGGATTGTTGTTTTCTCCCTAGTAGCAACAGCACATCTAGTACCCTAGAGATTTCTGTCACTTCCCCAGATTACCAGAGGCATGAACCCACTATCGAGCATAAATACTAACTCTTGGAGTTGCTAGCATCTACTTGGCCAAGATAGCTACTAACAACGGAAAGCATGCAAGATCACAAATAACAAAGACATGATAGAATCAATAATCAATCTGAAATAGCCTCTCAATATCCATCGGATCCCCGCAAACACAACATGCATGAATACAAATAGATGATCTTGATCATGAACGGAGCTCACAAGATCTAAACATGAAAGCACAAAGGAGGAGAACCAGGCATCTAGCTACTACATGGATCCGTAGTCCAAGGATGAACTACTCACGCATCACACTGGAGGCTTGCATGGTGATGAAGAAGGCCTCTAGGGTGAATTCCCCTCTCCGGCAGGGTGCCGGGAAGAGCTTCAGATCCCTCCCGATCTAGGGATGGAGATGACGGTGGCTACAGACTCTTTCGTGGATTTTTGATCGGGTACTTAGGGTTTACGTCCCGAGGGCATCTTATAGTCAGAAGGGGAGGCCGAGGGGGTGCCTGGGGCTACCACACCACCCCCTGGCGCGGGCCCAGCCTGGCCGCGCGGCCGGGTGGTGTGGCCGGCCTCTGGCCCTTCTCCGTCTCGTATTTTGGCACTTGATCCCTTCCGGAAAAATAGGCACTTTCGCTTTTGTCCTGTCCAATTCCGAGAATATTCATTTTCTGACTTTCCTGGAACCAAAAACAGTAGAAAATAGGCAGCTGGCACTATGGCTCTTGTTAATAGGTTAGTCCAAGAAATCATATGAAAAGTACTCCAAAGTTGGAACAAAACATAAGAAAGTGGATAAAACCAAGCATGGAACATCAAAAATTATAGATACATTTGCAATGTATCAACATCCCCAAGCTTAACTCCTGCTCGTCCTCGAGTAGGTAAGTGATAAAAAGAAAGAATAATTTTTGAGGTGACATGCACCATCAAAGACTTGATCAAAGTATTTGCAAAACATTCAAAGCTGGGATCATAGTACTTCAATCATAACATGAAAGACAAAGTTCTAGCAATAAGCAAAGAAACTATGATGCAACATGAAAAGGCACAAACAAAAGATTCATGAATAACATGCTTTGCAAGATGTTTGTTTGTTTTACATAAAGAAAGCATGGCATAATAGTATTCAGCCTGTCCCTCAATAGAGTAGCAAATATAAATACATAGGACACCTTCATAGTTCAAAAGAGTGACTAGATACAATAGTTTAAAACAAGCAATGTCAAGTTATGCATCAATAAACTAGTCTTGGGACAATGCACATAGAACTAAGAATGGCCACTATGCTCTCAAAGTAAGTGCATAAAGATAGAAGGTGGAGACTCAATATAATGGTGGAAGAAAGGCCTTTGTAAAAGTAAGTAGGGATTCAAGTCTCATAAAGAGCTTCCAAAAATTATGGTACTTATAGCTTTCAGCTCTCATTGCCCCTATCATAAGCATATTGAAGTGATTAAGGTTAAAGTGAACAAACTATGGTGTACATGCTTGACGAAGTATAAGTCAGAAATCTCATGTCCCTTGTATACGAGGGCCGCTCCTCATGCTACTAAAGTTTAGTCACCGGTAAGTTCTTGTCATTGTAAGTACATGTGTATCATTGAGAACCGCCAACGGGGTACCCCTTGCCCGATGATACGGAAGAATCCCCATATCAAAATGACAAGGCAAGCAGACAACGAGCATCTCAGCATTCTTCTTATTTACCATGGGAATATGGTGCTTTTTTCTCTCTTTCCTCTTTTCATAGTATCTTTTTTTTCTCTTTTCTTTTTTTCTCAATAGGACTCTTTTTTTATAAGAAGAATGCTTCATAGACAGCTCATTATGGTTACGCTGCAGGTTTCCACCATGTCAGCATGGATTAGACCAGCAGCCTAGGCGTTTCTCTAACACATATACATAACTCCATGGACTTACAAGCTCCCCTTTCATTTCACACCGACGACATCCATATACAAAAGAGCATGATATCAACTAGGTACAAGTACCAAGTGCAATGTTGAAAGCGTTCCCCACGAAAGCATGGTTCTGCTAATTCCCGACAAATAAGTGCAAGCATATACAACATAGACGACACAATGGTTCAAGTTTATTAAGGGCAAGTAAAGTAAAGTGTGCCATCAAGTTCGTGAGAGCTTTAATCACTAGTTTTCTCATAACAAGTTTAATTTGGAATAAACAAAAGCATGAGTATACTTGGAATAGAATAAGCTAGTAGGTAGGTATGGTGGACTCTTTGGAATAACTTGGTTTAGGGAGTTGGATGCATGAGTGGAATTCATACTTGGTTGTGGAGGCTAGCAAAAGACTGGGAGCGACAAACTAAGAGAGCAATAATGGCCATAATCATGCAGAGCGACAAAACATCATTGATCAAAGCATAAAGTGATACTACAAGTTGAAAACTAAAGGATCATAAAGTCTATGGTGAATTGTGATAGTCATAACATGGTGTGAGCATGCGCCAAGTCAACGCAAATAAAGCATCAAAGGAGAATACCACTATACTATGCTTTAATATGCTAAAACAACGCATGATTCATCCAAGGCACATTAAGCAATCTCAATTGTTTATAACAAGTCATGCTACAACAAAGAATACTAAGCATAAAGCCAAAACAATATCAAGCATGGCATGACAAAGCATAGGCCACAGTAAAAAACGAGCTCTTTTTACCACATAAGTATGAACTTTCCTACTCTTTTCCAAACCAAACCAAACCATTTGCAAACCAATGTAAGAAAGAGGGGGTCCAACGTATTCTGGCACACACCACCTGACACGAGACGGAGAAGGGCCAGAGGCCGGCCACACCACCTGGCCGCGCGGCCAGGCTGGGCCCACGCCAGGGGGTGGTGTGGTGGCCCCAGGCACCCCCTCGGCCTCCCCTTCCGACTATAAGATGCCCTCGGGACGTAAACCCTAAGGACCCGATCAAAAATCCACGAAAGAGTCTTTAGCCGCCGTCATCTGCATCCCTAGATCGAGAGGGATCTGAAGATCTTCCCGGCACCCTGCCGGAGAAGGGAGTTCACCCTGGAGGCCTTGTTCATCACCATGCAAGCCTCCGGTGTGATGCGTGAGTAGTTCATCCTTGGACTACGGATCCATGTAGTAGCTAGATGGCTGGTTCTCCTCCTTTGTGCTTTCATGTCTAGATCTTGTGAGCTCAGTTCATGATCAAGATCATCTATTTGTAATTCTGCATGTTGTGTTTGCGGGGATCCGATGGATATTGAGATGCTATTTCAGATTGATTATTGATTCTATCATGTCTTTGTTATTTGTGATCTTGCATGCTTTCCGTTGTTAGTAGCTATCTTGGCCAAGTAGATGCTAGCAACTCCAAGAGTTAGTATTTATGCTCGATAGTGGGTTCATGCCTCTGGTAATCTGTGGAAGTGACAGAAATCTCTAAGGTAATAGATGTGCTGTTGCTACTAGGGAGAAAACAACAATCCTTTGTTCATAGAACAATCGTATTGTTTACTTTACACGCAATGTGTAATGCAATGCTTGCAACTTAATACTGGAGGGGGTTCGGATGATAACCTGAAGGTGGATTATTAGTCATAGATGCAGTTGGATGGCGGTCTATGTATTATGTTGTAATGCCCAATCAAGTCTCAAAGGAGTCAAGATGATTAGTATATGCATGTATTGCTTTCTTGGTGTTTGTCAATTTCCCCGCTGTAATTTGTTCACCCAGTATGTTATCTATCTAAGGAGAGCCACCTCTAGTGAACTATGGATCCCGGTCCTTTTTCTTTACATACAATCTACAACTGTTTACTGCTTTGTGTTTACTTTCTGCAAACTTTTACTTCTTTCCATTCGATACGTTTAATCCTTTGTTTTCCGCAAAACACGCTGAGATTGACAACCTCATCGCAAGTTGGGGACAAAGTTCTGTGGTTGTGTTGTGCAGGTCTCCATGTTGCTACTAGCACCGGTAGTGCGCCCTGCCAAGGCTCAGCTAGTAACACCTTTGGGGTGTTTCCTTTCTCCTACTGGTTCGATTAAACCTTGGTTTCATAACTGAGGGAAACTTGCTGCTATGCTCATCATACCTTCCTCTTGGGGTTCCCACCGAGCTTTACATCAACCACGAGCCATCAAGCATTTTTCTAGGCGCCGTGCACTGAGCCATCAGGCTCTGAAGAATATTACGGAGGTGATCTTCACCAATCTTTAAGAGGTCCTTACTCCGTATAAGCCGAATAGAAGGCTGGCCCACAATAAGTTGTTGTATGTGTTTTTAGTCGCTTCCTTTTCCAGTCGTATTTCCAAGTTGCTTTCTTGACTCGCGCGTTGATTTTATTTGAAAAACTTCCAGATCCTAGAGCACTGGTTGCCTCCGCTAGACGAAGAGATGCCGGAGGATATCCTTGACGAGGATGAAGCGGATGATTCCAAGGAGGAGGAGGTCGCGGAGGAAGAAGAGCCTGTCTCCGTGCCTCGTAAGACTCGTGGCCAGAAGTGTTGGGTTCGCAGCATAGAAAACAAAATTTTTCCTACGATGTGAACTATACGCCAAGAACTTACCCTCGAATACAATGAGTTTTGTTAACGAGTTGGAACTCGTTGATGATGTAGTCGTACACTTGCCGACCTCAAGATCATGATGAAGTCCAGCAGGTCCGCCTCCAGCACGTCCTTCAGATCCAGCTCCAGCAAGTCCAGCACCACCAAGTCCAGCACCGCAAAGCAGCGGTGCATCCGTGATCGCACACACGTCCGGTACCCCGACAACCTCCGTCCCTCGCTCTAGCAAAGCAGCAGAAGCAGCAACTCCTTTCCATATAAAGCCACCGGGAACATGTATCTCGCTAATCCGAGACCATGGGGGAATAATACTAGAGGGTAGAGAGATCCTTCACAAGGAGGTGTGAGGAAGAAGGGGTGCGAGGGGGGCCTTTTATAGGAGGAGGGGGTACCCCTCCCCATGGCCGGCGCCCGATGAGGTGACCCCTCACCTTCTCATTCATGTGGTGGTAACTCCCTCCACATAAATTTGCCCCTTCACATTCTCTTTTAAAGTCTCCACTTTAAATGCATTAAGTTTCTCCAAATTTAATGCTCTCTCATTTAATAAAACTATTTTATTATTTTTATTCAGAATTTTTTTAATTACTTTAATTAACAAACATTCACATAAAACCCCTTGCAACATTTCAATATTACATGCAGAACCAATTTTAGCAATTTCACCCGAAACAGTTTTGGTGTCTATTGAAATAATTACAGCGCTTTCTTAAATCTTTATCTGAAACATATTTTCTCCAAATGGTGTCGGTATCCCTTAAGTGTTTCACCCTATGGTTCACGGATAATGCAGACATGATCGAGACCCCTTAGATCAATAATCAGAAGCGGGACCTGGAGATCCATACTGACTCCTACACATTCAACTATGACTTCTGTGATCGTGAGAACCTTTAACGCTATTAACTAAATCCCTTTGTCTCGCGATATGTTACATGTCCGAGATTCGATCATCGGTATACAAATACCTAGTTTGATCTCGTTACCGACATGCACTCTTTTCTCGTTCCCGTGATATAACATTCTAGTGATCACATCACTTGCTTGCAAGCTATCTTAATGTGATATCACCGAGAGGGCCCAGAGTATATCTATCCGTCATCGGGATTGACAAATTCCACTCTTGATCCATGAGCCTCAACATAACACCTTCGTAGCATTGAACCCACCTTTATAGTCACCCTATTACGGTCTAACATTTGATGTTATCAAGACACTCTTTCGGTGTTAGCAATTAACATGATCTCATGGTCTAAGGACTAAGATTACTTCGTATGATGTTATCGCAATATAAACATAATGACTTTGATCGTAATGCTATACTTCGGATGAATGTTCATCACATCATTCCACCAATGTTGTGACCTCGTTATTAACAACATCCAATGTCCATGATCAGGAAACCTTGATCATCTTGTTAATCAACGAGCTAGTTTATATGAGAGGCATTACTAGGAACTTTTTATATTTTGTTTATTAAACACACATGTATTAACGTTTCCAATTAATACAGTTATAGCATGCAAAATAAACATTTATCATAAACATGGAATAAGATAATAACCACTTTATTATTGCCTCTCGGGCATATTCCCTTCAGTCTCCCACTTGCACTAGAGTCAATAATCTAGTTTGAATAACTTTGCGTATTGAACACCTATGGCTTTCTGGTGTTGCATATACGCTATTGCTAGTGGTTAACATAATCTCTGGATCTGACAGTTTCAGGTCCGTGTGTATTTGCATGTCTTTGCGTCTCTACGCATCACTCATTCTCAAATGAGGTGGCATTGTATAAATTTGGTCCTTTGGTGAGACCTTTAGTTTGTTCGGGTTAAAATGTGTTGATATTATTGTCATACAATATATCTTCATAGTATTATCCCACTTTGAACCATACCTAGTTTGATAACAAACTACTTAACACAAATGGCCTCCTTTGCTGCTACTATAGCAGTTATATACTGTAGTATCCGTCACAATGTCTCAACTTTGGAACTCATCCAAATCCATCATGGAACATCCTTTCCATTACATTGTGCCACCCATAGTCTAAATTGAGATAAATTTAATTTGTATCTTGTGACAAAACTAGTATCAATGTAACACTTTACAATGAACTACCTTTAACTATTTGTCACTTATACATGATATATTCTTAGTTCTTCCAAAGCTCATAAGAATATCTTTACTATTGTCCAATGATCATCTTATGAATCATTCTAGTATGTGTTCATAACATTTAGAGTATAGGACATTCTAGATATATACATATCATGATATAATCGATCAAAATCTTCATGTGATTTTACTCACCAAGTGTTGAAACACTTGAATGTTGATACAATCCTTTCCATGAAGCAAGAACCTTTCTTGTTGTTTCCATATTGAACCCTTTCAATATCTCATGTATGTATGTCTGGCACAACCATATTAGTGCCTCAATCTATCCATATAGATATTGATGCCAAATATTCCGGGTTTGCCCAAGTCTTTCATCGAAATCTTATTTTAATGAAATTCTTAACTTGTGTCAATACAAGATACATCATTTCCAATCAACAATATGTTCTCTTCCTAATGTATTAGAAATATGTCTCAGTGCTCCCACTTAATTTCTTGCAAATGCAAGCATCTTCATCATCTACGATGAATTTAAACTCTTTTAACAGTTTCATCATGGTGAAGATTCCAACTCCGCTATGCTCACTTTAACTATTGAAGTTTGCATGCCCTTTTAGCACCCTTTGAATTAACAAAACCCTTTGGACCATGTCATGTACACGTCCTAGGTAACCGTTCTATTAGAAGAACCTTGTTTTGTTTATTCAACTACCATATACCAAATTATATGTAGTGGTTGCAACATTAATCCGTCAAGACTAAATATCGCTATGAAAGATCAAATCTTGTCATAGTCAACTCCTTGAACATTGTCGTAAACTTCTTTCCGACATGTTGACTATTTCATAGATGTTAAACATCCATGTCTATTTCTTTATAGATCCAAATACGACCGATAGGCTTCACGCCTTTCCGGAGGGTCTTCCAAGTTCAGAAACTTGATTTCTCGTGTATGGATACTATCACGGATTCTATGACTTCTAGTCATTTTATGGAGTCAGGGCCCATCATCGCTTCTTTGTATGTAGTCGGTTCATCATTGTCAAAACAATAATGACTTGCTTATCAAATCACACTATTTGATTCTTACCGACCCACACGGTTCAATAGGAACTCTAATCTCCGAGATCACAACCTTTGTAATCACGGGAGCCATGAGCATTGTGGCCGCCACCGGGACACTTTCCGGCGCTGCGCTACTTAGAACATATAGCTAAGGTTCAACAACCTTATCAAAGTTCTATTGTCCTCCCACTTAACTTTTTACGAAAAATTCCTTCTCAAGAAACTTGACGTTCCAAGTAACAAACTCTTTTGTCCTCGGTGTTATGGAGGAATTCCCAACAAATTCTTTGGGATAACCTATAGAGACGTGCTTATCCGACTTTGGTTGTAAACATTTTACTTATGCATAGCATACCAAAATTTAAGAAAAGACAATTCGGGTTTTATCCCAAACCATAACTCATATGGTGTCATTTCAACGGATCACGATGGTGCTCTTTTCAGTGTAAAAGCGATAGTCTCTAAAGCTTTAATCCTTAAAACATAATGGCAGTTTTATAAATGACACCTTTGATCTTACCATGTCAAACATGGTTTGATTTCATCTCTCAAATATGCCATACTCCTATGGTTTATCAGGAAACACAAATCATGGAACAATTCCGCAAATCTTAGGTGTTTTGCTAAACATGTAACTCAAATATCTTCCTTTATGATCGAATCATAAACTCTTTATTTTCTTGTTACAATGATTTTCCACTTCATCTTGAAAGTCTTTGAACAATTTTCAAATGTTTCATACTTCTTCCTTATTAAGTAAATATATAGATATATTCACTTAAATTTCTGGAGAAAGCATATGAAGCAAAAGGATCCATCGCATATGGCTACACATAATGGACTATATACATCAACATGCTAAATATCCAATAAGTTAGTCATCCGTTCCTCTTTGGCCTATGAACGGAGTTTCAATTATCTCGAGGAAAGTTTCACCAGCGTCAATTGATCAAAATCAAAAGACTCCAAAAATCCATCAACATGGAGTTTCTACATGTTTTCTTTCCAATATAATTTAAACAGCGATGTCACTTCATAAGTGATCTTTCAATCATTTGTCTTGCGACATTTTAGCAATAGTGTTTATGGATGTGATTTCTCCCACTAGACTTGTAAAAGTTCATCCATCCTTTATGGAATATGGTAATTATTTGAACAACCATTGTTCTCGTAATACCGGAACAAAATAACAATTAGTAAAACAAATCTTGATGACTAGGTTTGATGACAACGAAAAACACAATAACACTTTATTTGTTTTCGGTGAACATCATCACTTATTCTCTTGCTAGTTACTTAGGCCATTGTAGTTCATGGACTGCATTGTCCTGTATGACACTTTATACCAACCAATTCGGTATCCAATACCTCAAAACCACATTGTTTAAGAAGCAAGGAATACAGCCATAACATGTATATCTTTTATGTACCTAAGTTGGACATCTCCAACCATTTCTTTTCTGCCAAATATTTTATATATTCTCTTTCAACAATTCCTTTTCCTTTTAAAAGAATCTATCAACATCAATAGTGGTGTCATTCACATGACACATAGTACAAAGCGTATATAGTGAAATACTAATACCTTTGGACTTGCACTTTGAAGTGGATCTCCATCATCAAATGTTTGGCATTCTTTCAAAAATCCATTCTTTAGTAATCTTTTAGTGTAGTAAACATTTTACTTACATCTTCTATTCATCCTTATCATGACAACTTTCATGATCAAGCTACTATAGCCTGTCAGGAAGAATCGCGAGTATAATGTTAGTTCCCAAAACCTTTTTGGGAGATCCAGATGCCTAGCATCTCCATCCTTCTCAAATTCTCATACAATATGAGAACATGTATTTTGCTAAATTATACTCTATCATAATGCAACCAAAAACATTGTTTCAGATATCACAATATCTTCCACACATGATGGTTTCCGAAACAATTTTTCAGCTCCTAGATAATCTTGATATTAAAACAACTTTTGAATATCAATAATCATGGAGGCAAACATGATACTTTAGATACTAACATTGGAATTCTTACACTTGATTTAATACTACTTATTAAACTTCATGGAGTAAATAGAGTTTGCTGAAAGTTTGCAATAGGACTTATAAACTTTAAATTGACATTCAAAACAATACGATATCAGTTTGTAAAGTAAATATCCAGAATTATATAGTTCTAATATCTCAATTAAAATTAAGCATAAGGTAGTGAACAGACGCCAATGACTACAACAAATTATGCAAATTCACTTCGATTTAGTTTATGACAAATTGAGTTCGACTAATCCAAATTAGAAATGAACTCCCACTCAAAAACGACATCCCTCGTGCCTTTTTGGTGATTACATGAACCAAATCCACTACACCAAGTCCGATCATCACGTGAGTTGATGTAGCTTCAAAGGCGAGCATCTATATTGGGCATCATATCAACTATATGACTCATGCTTAACCTTTTGGTCCGTGTTCCTAGGCCATGTCTATACATGCTAGGCTCGCCAAGTAAGAACCTTAGTACTCGCATGTGTAAAACTGTCTTACACCCGTTCCTATGAAAGCGTAGATTCGAGTACACCCGATCATCACGTGATGTCTCGAAACACGATCCACAGAATGGTGCATACTTAAGGAAGAACACATTTTTATCTTGATATCTTAATGAGGGATCATCTTACAATGCTACAGAAAGCGCCAAACTAGTAGTATAAGATGCTAACATCTAATGTGTAAAGTGAGATGATATGGTCCATGCATTTGATCTCTATCATTCCTTTGTGTGTAAGGCCAAGGTCTATGGAACTTACACATTGAGTGTGTTGTAAGAGTATCTATCATACATCTACTTAAAACAATACCATATGAAGACACTAGCCCAGCAACGATCTAAACTAGACGCCTCTAATTTATCAATTGCAAGTTTTACGTGGCTTAGGGCTTTCGGAGATAGAACCGTTCTTACCTACGAACATGAACCACAACGAGGATAACCAAGTTATTAGCAACTCGTTGTAAATCAGATATTTACTATAGTAGGAGAGATAGACACCGGCCAACCACTTTTGCAAAACAAGTTGTATGTTAGTCATGGAACCGGTCTCATGTACGATGACATGTAAGGTTGGTCTAGGCCGCTTCATCCCACTATGCCACCAATATCCAAAATACATAGAAGATGCAATAACATGATCATCATCGCCCACATATAAACATATGTGTACTACCGTGCAAAGCACCTATGCATAGATCAGGCTCTGCTACCACTGTTGGGTTCGCAGCATAGAAAACAAAAAAATTCCTACGATGTGAACTATACGCCAAGATCTATCTACAGAGCAACGGGTGGATATACATCCATGGAGAACTTACCCTCGAAGACAACGAGTTTTGTTAACGAGTTGGAACTCGTGGATGATGTAGTAGTACACTTGCCGATCTCAAGATCATGATGAAGTCCAGCAGATCCGGCTCCAGCACGTCCTTCAGATCCAGCTCCAGCAAGTCCAGCACCACGAAGTCCAGCACCACAAAGCAGTGGTGCATCCGTGATCGCACACACGTATGGTACCCCGACAACCTCCGTCCCTCGCTCCAGCAAAGCAGCGGAAGCAGCAACTCCTTTCCAGATAAAACCACCGGGGACATGTATCTCGCTAATCCGAGACCATGGGGGAATAATACTAGAGGGGGAGAGAGATCCTTCACGAGGAGGTGTGAGGAAGAAGGGGTGTGAGGGGGGCCTTTTATAGGAGGAGGGGGGGTTCCCCTCCCCCATGGCCGGTGCCCCATGGGGTGACCCCTCACCTTCTCATTCATGTGGTGGTAACTCCCTCCACATAAATTTGCCCCTTCACATTCTCTTTTAAAGTCTCCACTTTAAATGCATTAAGTTTCTCCAAATTTAATGCTCTCTCAGTTAATAAAACTATTTTATTATTTTTATTCAGAATTTTGTTAATTACTTTAATTAACAAACGTTCACATAAAACCCCTTGCAACATTTCAATATTACATGCAGAACCAATTTCAGCAATTTCACCCGAAACAGTTTCGGTGCCTATTGAAATAATTCCAGCGCTTTCTTAAATCTTTATCTGAAACATATTTTCTCCAAATGGTGTCGGTATCCCTTAAGTGTGTCACCCTACGGTTCGCGAATAATGCAGACATGATCGAGACCCCTCTCAGATTAATAATCAGAAGCGAGACCTGGAGATCCATACTGACTCCTACACATTCAACGATGACTTCTGTGATCGTGAGAACCTTTAATGCTAGTAACTAAATCCCTTTGTCTCGCGATATATTACATGTCCGAGATTCGATCATCGGTATCCAAATACCTAGTTTGATCTCGTTACCGACATGCACTCTTTTCTTGTTCCCGTGATATAACATTCTAGTGATCACATCACTTGCTTGCAAGCTATCTTAATGTGATATCACCGAGAGGGCCCAGAGTATATCTATCCGTCATCGGGATTGACAAATTCCACGCTTGATCCATGAGCCTCAACATAACACCTTTGTAGCACTGAACCCACCTTTATAGTCACCCTGTTACAGTGTGACGTTTGATGTTATCAAGATACTCTTCCGGTGTTAGCAATTAACATGATCTCATGGTCTAAGGACTAAGATTACTTCGTATGATGTTATAGCAATATAAACATAATGACTTTGATCGTAATGTTATACTTCGGATGAATGTTCATCACATCATTGCACCAATGTTGTGACCTCATTATTAACAACATCCAATGTCCATGATCAGGAAACCTTGATCATCTTGTTAATCAACGAGCTAGTTTATATGAGAGGCATTACTAGGTATTTTTATATTTTGTTTATTAAACACACATGTATTAACGTTTCCAATTAATACAGTTATAGCATGCAAAATAAACATTTATCATAAACATGGAATAAGATAATAACCACTTTATTATTGCCTCTCAGGCATATTCCCTTCAAGAAGCGCCGCGAGGTTGAGGCTAGCCGTAGCCTCGAAGAGCTCGACAGTGATATGGAGATCGTTGACGAGTAGAGCTCCAAGCGAGTGCCCACTCTGACCAATCTCGCCATGAGAATGAAACCGCCAGTGAAGCCAGTGGCCAAGCCATCGGCGGTGCTCGATTCGAAGGATGAAGCCGAAGAGGTAGTAGCAGAGCCAGTCGTGGCGAAGGGGTCGGAGGGCCTGGCTCCAGCAACTGGATCGGAGTCCCTGATAGTGACAAAGGGGTTAGAAGACCCAGTTGCAGCGAAAGGGTCGGAGACCCAAGTGGCGGCCATCGCGTCGGTGAAGAAGCCGGTGGTGCCGCCCAAACCACAACGTCAAGCGAGCATGCTAGAGTCGGGGTTGAAGCATGCGCTGGGCCCCGAGCTGGAGAGCCAATGCACATCAGCACGGGTCTACGTGTTATTCCAGTCGCCAAGTCAGTCTTTCCATTTTGCTAAGCTGCACGACTGTTGCACTCGTCGGAATTTCCGAATCACTAGTTGTTTTGAACTTCACAGGGGCAATCAAAGAGGATAACATGGGTGACTGTGTCAAGGATCCCCTCGAACCATGTTGAGGAGGGAGAGGACGCCTCCAAGAATAGGAAGGGCAAATCCGGCGAGGCGCCTGACCTCGCTGCTAAGAAGCAGAAAAAGGTTAACCTCGACCCGGCAGGCGAGGTGGAAGCAGAGGGTACCGTGGGAGACATTGTTGTGAGCGAGTAAGGTGTCGCATCCCAGGAGGTTGAAGCGGAGGATGCCGCTGCAACCAAGGAGATAACGGCGGTGGCCCCCTCAGTAGCGACCAAAGTCACGATGTTTCCTCGGTTCCTTGCAAAGGGAGCCTCCGTGGCCGCCCAATCGCAGTCGCCAGTGGTAGCCAAAGTCATCGATGGCAATGTTGGGTTAATGGTGCAAGGATCCTAGGGAGTGGCATATCTGATGTCGTCCATGGGGGCGATCGAACTCCATCGCTTGCTCGTCCAGGCGCTCTAGGTATGCCTAGTACCCAAGGCTATGGTTACTAAGTAGTAGCTACCGGAGTCTTATTTTCGAGTGCCCAGTCCCCAAGGGTCGGGCCGCTGGTTAGCAGCAAGTTGGCACTTGTAGTTTTTGCGATTCCCCAGTCCTTGACGGTCGGGTCGCTGGTTAGCAGCGAGTCAAATCTTGTACATTTTGTTGATCACATTCTTGTATTGTAGCAGGAGTCGGACGACCGACGTGTGGAGTTCGAGCGACTTCATGCCTCTACGCTAGACAAGGCCCACGAAGGTTATGTGCCAGTGTCTGAGCTGGAAGCTGCGAGGGCGACTGCTGCTGAAGCGGAGGAGAAGGCCAAGGTGGCATTAGCGGAGGCGGAGAAGGCCAGGTCCATGCTGGCGGAATTGGAGAAGGACCGCAAGGCCTCAGACTCCATTATGATGGAGTTGCAGTCGAATTTCTTTGACTTGGAGAAGTACGTCACTGACAACTGCCGACGTCTCCTTGGTGACTTCCTTTTCCTCTTTAGTTTTGGTCCAATCTTCGGACTTCCGAGTCCCCGAGCGACTGAATCTTCGAGTCGATCGGGTGTGCTAATACTTTGTAGATATCCAAGGGATCTAGCGATGCATCGGTATGGGGCCAAGGACTACGTCAAAGCGGTCCTTGAGAATTCCTCGGCATCGGCGATGTGCATGTGGGCTATCCTTCAGGACATCTCTCCCACCGAGGTGATTCACGAGGGCTTCACCGAGGTGTGGAAGTACTTGGAGGAGGTGCCCACCGTCATCGGGTGGATGATGCGCTTCGTGTTTTGTCACGGGGCAACTGCTGCGTTGAGCCTTGGTCTCGTGCACTTTCCCGAGGACTTCGAGATCGACAATGTTACCAGCGGGTATCCTTCCTCGACCGGAGTCGTCCAGATCACCGATGTGTTGGCGCTGAATGCGAAGGCTGCCCCTTATGCGGAGCGCGTCTTGTGATGAGCGACCTCCTCCCCTACCAGGAGAGTCAGGTCGCCCTAGAGATAAGTAACTAGAGCACCTTGATTTAGCGCCGGAGCATCCATTCCAGTCGGCGATCGGTAAGTCGTTGACGACCTACCTCATTGATACGTTGCAAACGTATCTATAATTTGTGATGTTCCATGCTTGTTTTATATCTACTTTCTTATGTTTTGTCCACACTTTGGAGTACTTTTACACATTTTCTGGAACTAACCAATTAACAAGATGCCACAGTGCCAGTTGCCTATTTTCTTCTGTTTTTGGTTCCAGAAAAGCCATAAAATGAATATTCTTGGAATTGGACCGGACAAAAGCCAAAGTCGATATTTTACCGGAAGACTCACGGAGCCAGAAGACGAGACGGAGAGGGGCCAGGGGCTGGCCACACCATGTGGTAGTGCGGCCCCCTGGCCACGCCACCAGGTGGTGTGGGCCCCTGGTCCACCCTCTGACATTGCCCCTTCGCCTATAAAATCCCCCCAGGACAAAAACCCTAAAGAATCCAGCCTCTAGCCACGAAAAGTTCCACAGTGCCGCTGCCATCGAAGGGGAGATTCGGGGGACAGAAAGTATCTGTTCCGGCACCCTGCCGAGACGGGGAAGTGCCCCCGAAGCCATCTCCATCGATCTCCACCACCATCTCCATGTCGTTGTTGATTCCCATGATGAGGAGGGAGTAGTTGTCTCTCGAGGCTAAGGGTTCTATCGGTAGCTATGTGTTCATCTCCCTCTGTATGCATGATCATATCGTTATCATGAGCTTTGTAATCAAGTAGATCTACCATGCTACTCAAGTGCTTTAATAGATCTCTGGCTCTCCCCACGTGTGTGAAAGTGATAGCGTGCCAACCATGGTGGAACTTAGGCTAGAGATTACAAATAATTGTTATGAGTTATATTTGGAGTTGGATGTTTCTATGAAATTGTGGTGTTTGTTGGAACCATCTAGCACTCAAGGTGATAGTGAGGGGTTATCTAGATGGGGAAAGCGAACTTTGAGGAGTGCTGTTATAGCCCTATGATACGTTGCTAACGTATCTATAATTTTTGATGTTCCATGCTTGTTTTATATCTACTTTCCTATGTTTTGTCCACACTTTGGAGTATTTTTACTTGGACTAACCTATTAACAATATGCCATAGTGCTAGCTGCCTGTTTTCTTCTGTTTTTGGTTCCAGGAAAGTCAAAAATGAATATTCTCGGAATTGGATGGACAAAAGCCAAAGTCAGTATTTCATCGAGGGAGACACAGAGCCATAAGACGAGACAGAGAGGGGATAGAGGCTGACCACACCACCTGGCCGTGCGGCCAGGCCTGGTCTGCGCCAAGGGGTGGTGTGGCTGCCTAGGGCACCCCTCGGCCTCCCCTTTTGCCTATATATCACCTCCGATACAGAAATACTAAGTACCCGATCAAAATTCCACGAAAGAGTTAGTAGCCGCCGTCATCTCCATCCCTAGATCGGGAGGGATTTGAAGCTCTTCCCGACACCCTTCTAGAGGGGAGAATTCACCCTGGAGGCCTTCTTCATCACCATGACTGCCTCCGGTGTGATGCATGAGTAGTTCATCCCTGGACTACGGGTCCATGTAGTAGCTAGATGGTTGGTTCTTCTCCTTTGTGCTACCATGTCTAGATCTTGTGAGCTTTGTTCATGATCAAGATCATCTATTTGTAATCCTACATGTTGTGTTTGCGGGGATCCGATGGATATTGAGATGCTATTTCAGATTGATTATTGATTCTATCATGTCTTTGTTATTTGTGATCTTGCATGCTCTCCGTTGTTAGTAGCTATCTTAGCCGAGTAGATGCAAGCAACTCCAAGAGGGATTATTTATGCTCGATAGTGGGTTCATGCCTCTAGTAATCTAGGGAAGTGACAAAAATCTCTAAGGTACTAGATGTGTTGTTGTTACTAGGGAGAAAACAACAATCCTTTGTTCATAGAACAATCGTATTGTTTACTTTACACGCAATGTGTAATGCAATGCTTGCAACTTAATACTGGAGGGGGTTCGGATGATAACCTGAAGGTGGATCATTAGTCATAGATGCAGTTGGATTACGGTCTATGTATAATGTTGTAATGCCTAATCAAATCTCATAGGAGTCAAGATGATTAGTATATGCATGTATGCTTTCTCGATGTTTGTCAATTGCCCCGCTGTAATTTGTTCACCCAACATGTCATCTATCTTAAGGAGAATCACCACTAGTGAACTATGGACCCCGGTCCTTTCTTTTACTATCAATCTACAATCTGCTTTTTACTGTTTTCTGTTTACTTTCTGCAAGCAATTTCTATCTTCCACACAATACGTTTAATCCTTTTTTCAGCAAAACCGGTGAGATTGACAACCTCACTGTAAGTTGGAGGCAAAGTTCTGTGGTTGTGTTGTGCAGGATTCCAAGTTGGAAACAACACCATGGTGGTGTTTCCTTGCTCCCACTGGTTCAATAACCTTGGTTTCATAACTAAGGGAAAACTTGCTGCTATGATCATCATACCTTCCTCTTGGGGTTCCCCAACAAGCTCGATATATTTTGGGCCATCAAGCTATTTTTCTGGCGCCATTGCCGGGGATTGAAGAAGAAGAAGCTCCCATGTCAACCACGCGCCATCAAACTATTTTTCTGGCGCCGTTGCTGGGGAGTCAAGGACATCTTCACAAGGGGAGTCCCTCATAACCAATCTATTCACTTTGTTTTATTCGTTTTGCTTAGTTTATTTCTGCTTTGTTTGCTTGTTCTTTTTATAAAAAATACAAAAAAATTAGTTCCTACTATAGTTGTTATTTTCGTTGGTCTGTTATTGTCTTGCTTTATCATGCTTTCTATCAATGGTTGGTTTCTTTGAAACTGAATCTAATTGGCAAGGGGGGTTCACGGAAGAACAAAAATATTATTATAAGGAACACCCTTTGTCACAAAAAGGGAAACACTTATAGGAACAAATTGATAAATTGTATACCATTGTTAGAAACGTGTGCTCTACTTATAGTGTTACTTATTGCTTTGATAAATCTTGTTGCTGTAAGAGGTATAAACACCTCCCTTTTCAATGTGAGTATAATGATGATGTTACCATATCTTCTTATGTTAAGGGAAATTATGACTTTTATGATGTGGAACAAATTGAAGAATATATTGCTTTGAAGGGTGCATTCGAACTAGCTTATTTGCTTGAACATACTGATGATGCACCTTATAAATATGAGGTTTATGATATACTTCAATTTTGCTTTGATAATTACAAGGAAGAAAATGGCTATATTCTTGAATATCTTAATAGATGCTCTCCACCAGCGGAAGAGACTAATGCCTTGCAGGAGCCTATGGAAGAAGAAATTGCTGAAACTGGAAGCTCATTGGATGAAAAAGAGGAGGAGAGTGATGATCAAGAGGAGTAAGAATGGATCTACCCATTCCTACCTTCTAATTAGAGTAACTCTTTACCCCTTACAATATTTGATTGTCCCCCATGCTTACTAAAGTAGGATGAATGTTATGTTCCTGAGGATTTTTTGAAAATGTTTATAATAAAGCTCTAGTGCTTGTAGATCATGAAAAGCATGCTTTATGTGATATTTATATTGTTGAGTTTATTCATGAGGCTACTGCAAATTATTATGAGAGAGGAAAATATGGTTGTAAAAGTTTTCATGGCACTGAAACACCTATCTATTTGCTGAAAGTTTTGAAGTTACTCTCGTTTTATCTTCCTATGCATGTCGCTTTGTTCTTTGTGAATTTATTTGCGTATAAGATTCCTATGCATAGGAAGTGGGTTAGACTTAAATGTGTTTTGAATTTTCTTCTCAATGCTCTCTTTTACTTCAATTCATATTTCTTATGAGAGCATCATCGAAATTCTTATGCCTAGCTCAAAGGCGTTAAAGAAAAGCACTTATTGGGAGATAACCCAAATTTCATTAGGAATCTTTTTTTGAGTCTTGGAAGTTATTACTTCAGTAATAACCTCTCCTTATCATTTTTGTGTGGTTTTTGTGCCAAGAGTAACCTCTAATGAGAGAGAAGTAATACTTGGGAAAGTTGCTGTCCCGAAATAGATTTTTGTCATTCGCTGTAAAAATTCTTGAAAAATATCTGTACGTCGGTTTGAGCTGTAATTTTTTGTGTTTCTGCCCCAGGTTGTTATCCAACTTTTGTTGGATCAACACGTTTCGATTTGAGCAACAGAAGGTCTTCGAAAAAATCGGTTTCTACCTGCTGGTCTGTTTTGACAGATTTCTGCCGTTATTTGCATTTGCTTCTTATTGATTCCTTTTTGGGTTCTTTTTGGGGAAATTGAGCTTTTTGAGGGAATTGCTACAGTAGCTTGTGGAATGTTATGCTGTTTTAAACCTAAAACCCCCAAGGTCTATTATCTTTTGAACATACTAATGTTGCTAATGGAGACTGTGTGAAGTTTTGTATGAAGGAAAAATTTCAGGTGTAGGAAAAGAATGATGTAATGAGATGAAGAATGGACTAAATCTCAAGCTTGGGGATGCCACCCGTGTAACCCCAAGAAATATACAAGAAGTACAAGCGTCAAAGCTTGGGGATGCCCAAGGCATCGCCTTCTTCATCAAAAAATATTCAGGTTTCTTCCAAACACTTCATTTTTATTGTTTCATGCACAGTTGTGTTGTTCTTGGAGCGTCTTTGTTTTCGTTTTCGTTTGCTTGGTTTTCTTAGTTTGGTTGAATACATTGGTTGGACCCCCCTCATTCATTCATTAGTTTTCAAATAAGATTGGTTTGGATTAGAAAATAGTAGGAAAAGTTCATGCTTAAGTGGTAAAAAGGAGCTTGTTTTTGGACTGAGGCCTATGCTTTATCATGTCATGCTTGATATTGTTTTGGCTTTATGCTTAGTGATTTTTGCTGTAGCATGACATGTCATAAACAATTGAGATTGCTTAATGTGTCTTGAAAGAATCATGTGTTGTTTTAGCATATTAAAGCATAGTATTATGGTATTCTCCTTTGATGCTTTATTTTGGGTTGACTTGGCGCATGCTCACACCATGTTAAGACTATCCTAAGTCACCATAGCCTCTATGATCCTTTAGTTTTCGACTTGTAATATCACTTTATGCTTTAATTAATGATGTTTTGTCGTTTTGCATGATTATGGCCATTATTGCTCTCTTAGTTGGTCGCTCCCAGTCTTTTGCTAGCCTCCATAACCAAGTATGAGTTCCACTCATGCATCCAACTCCAAATAAAACCAAGTTATTCCAAAGAGTCCACAATACCTACCTATTAGCATTTGCTATTCCAAGTATATTCATGTTTTTATCTACCTTCCGAATTAAACTTGTTATGAGAAAACTAGTGATTAAAGCTCTCACGAACTTGATGACACACTTTACTTTTCTTGCCCCTAATAAACTTGAACCATTGTGTCATCTATGTTGTATATTCTTGCACTTATACGTTGGGGATTAGCAGAACCATGCTGTCATGGGGAACTCTTTCAACATTGCACTTGTACATTGTACCTAGTTGATATCATGCTCTTTTGTCTATGGATGTCGTCGGTGTGAAATGAAAGGGGAGCTTGTAAGTCCATGTAGTTATGTATGTGTGTTAGAGAAACGCCTGGGCCGCTGGTCTAATACATGCCTAATCATGGTGGAAACCTGCAGAGTAACCATAATGAGCAATCTATGAAGCATTCTTCTTATAAAAAAGAGATAGAGATTGAGAAAAAGAAAAAAAATATGAGAAAAGAGGAAAGAGAGAAAAAAGCACCATTTTCCCATGGTAAATAAGAAGATTGCTGAGGTGCTTATTATCTGCTTGCCTTGTCATTTTGATATGAGGATTCTTCTGTATCATCGGGCAAGGGGTACCCCGTTGGTGGTTCTCTATGATACACATGTACTTACTATGACAAGAACTTACCGATAACTAAACTTGAGTAGCATGAGGAGCGGCCCTCGTATTCAAGGGACATGAGATTTCCAACTTATACTTTGTCAAGCATATACTCCATAGTTTGTTCACTTTAACCTTAATCACTTCAAGATGCTGATGATAGGGGCAATGAGAGCTGAAAGCTAATAAGTACCATAATTTTTGGAAGCTCTTTATGAGACTTGAATCCCTGCTTCCTTCTATGAAGGACTTTCTTTTAGTTTTATGTTGATTCTCCATCTTCTATATTTATGCACCTATTGAGAGAGCATAGTGGCCATTCTTAGTTCTATGTGCCTTGTCCCAAGAATTGTTGATTGATGCATAACTTTGATATTGCTTGTTCTTAAACTATTTGTATCTAGTCACCCTTATGAACTTTGAAGGTGTCCTATGCATTTATGTTTTGCTACACTATGAGGGACAAGCTGAATACCATTCTTATTATGCTTTCTTTATGTGAAACAAACAAACGTCTTGCAAAGCATTGTTATTCATGAATATTTTGTTTGTGCCTTTTCATGTTACAACATAGTTGCTATGTCTTATTGTTAGAACTATATCTTTCATGCTATGTTAAAGTACTATGATCTGAGTTATCAATGTTTTACAAATAGTTTGATCAAGATTATGATGGTGCATGTCACCTCAAAAATTATTATTTCTTTTTATCACTTACCTACTCGAGGACGAGCAGAAGTTAAGCTTGGGGATGTTGATACGTTGCTAACGTATCTATAATTTTTGATGTTCCATGCTTGTTTTATATCTACTTTCTTATATTTTGTCCATACTTTGGAGTATTTTTATACACTTTCTTGGACTAACCTATTAACAAGATGCCACAGTGCCAGCTGCCTGTTTTCTGTTGTTTTTGGTTCCAGGAAAGTCAGAAAATGAATATTCTCGGAATTGGACGGGACAAAAGCCAAAGTCAATATTTCACCGAGGGCGACAGGGAGCCAAAAGACGAGACGGAGAGAGGCCAGAGGCCGGCCACACCACCTGGCCGTGCGGCCAGGCCTGGCTCGCACCAGGGGGTGGTGTGGCCGCCTAGGGCACCCCCTCGGCCTCCCCTTTCGCCTACAAGAAGCCTCCAATACAGAAACCCTAAGTACCTGATCAAAATTCCACGAAAGAGTCTGTATCCACCGTCATCTCCATCCCTAGATCGGGAGGGATCTGAAGCTCTTCCCGGCACCCTACCGGAGGGGAGAATTCACCCTGGAGGCCTTCTTCATCACCATGACTGCCTCCGGTGTGATGCGTGAGTAGTTCATCCCTAGACTACGAGTCCATGTAGTAGCTAGATGGTTGGTTCTTCTCCTTTGTGCTACCATGTCTAGATCTTGTGAGCTCCATTCATGATCAAGATCATCTATTTGTAATCCTACATGTTGTGTTTGCGGGGATCCGATGGATATTGAGATGCTATTTCAGATTGATTATTGATTCTATCATGTCCTTGTTATTTGTGATCTTGCATGCTCTCCGTTGTTAGTAGCTATCTTGGCCGAGTAGATGCTAGCAACTCCAAGAGGGAGTATTTATGCTCGATAGTGGGTTCATGCCTCTAGTAATCTGGGGAAGTGATAGAAATCTCTAAGGTACTAGATGTGCTGTTGCTACTAGGGAGAAAACAACAATCCTTTGTTCATAGAACAATCATATTGTTTACTTTACACGCAATGCTTAATGCAATTATTTGTTGTTTGCAACTTAATACTGGAGGGGGTTTGGATGATAACCTGAAGGTGGATTATTAGTCATAGATGCAGTTGGATTATAGTCTATGTATAATGTTGTAATGCCCAATCAAATCTCATAGGAGTCAAAATGATTAGTATATGCATGTATGCTTTCTCAATGTTTGTCACCCAACATGTCATCTATCTTAAGGAGAATCACCACTAGTGAACTATGAACCCCGGTCCTTTCTTTTACTATTAATCTACAATCTGCCTTTTACTGTTTTCTGTTTACTTTCTACAAGCAATTGCTATCTTCCACCCAAAACATTTAATCCTTTGTTTTCAGAAAAACCGGTGAGATTGACAACCTCACTGTAAGTTGGGGGCAAAGTTATGTGGTTGTGTTGTGCAGGATTCCAAGTTGGAAACAACACCTTGGAGGTGTTTTCTTGCTCCTACTGGTTCAATAACCTTGGTTTCATAACTGAGGTAATACTTGCTGTTGTGCTCATCATACCTTCCTCTTGGGGTTCCCCAATGAGCTCGATATATTTTGGGCCATCACCCTACCATGATTATAGTGTCCAACCGGAGAGTAGTTCAGAGTAGTATCATAAAGAGATGATATTTATATGAGAGTGTTCACTGGTGAAAGTATGATCCCTATGCCTTGTTTCTAAGCATTGAAGCACCGTTTGCAACTAGATCTGTTACATGTTTGCTTGCTTCCATCATTATTTCAGATTGCCTTTAGTCTCTTCCTACCCGTCAAGCTATTTTTTGGCACTGTTACCACCTGTATTTCACTATCTCTTTGCCGAACTAGTGCACCTATACACCTGACAAGTGTATTGGGTGTGTTGGGGACACAAGAGACTTCTTTTATCTTGATTGCAGGGTTGCTTGAGTGGGATACCTTTGACCACTTCCTCCCTGAGTTCGATAAACCTTGGGTAATCCACTTAAGGGAAACTTGCTGCTGTTCTACAAACTTCTGCACTTGGAGGTCTAACAACTGTCTACAAGAATAGAAGTGCATAGACATCAAGCTATTTTCTGGCACTGTTGCCGGTGAGGTAAGGTAAAAGGTACTCACATCCTCTGGCTACTAAGCTATCTTCTAGCATTGTTGCTGGTGTGTGAGTGCTCGAAGTTATTTCCTTTAGATTCTGCAATTATATCTTTTTGTTTCTTGTTTTTATTTTCACTAGCTAGGCTTAATGGAAAACAACAACAAAATTAGAGAGCTTTATAATATTTATCTTGAGTTAGGACATGAAGTGTTTGAAGAGAAAATTAAAAAACCTATGGAACTTTATTTGCATTCTAATAGCAATGTTATTAGTATGAATTCTTTGAACACCATTATTGCTAATGCTATGGAAAAGTCTAAGCTTGGGGAAGCTGGTTTTGATGAAAATGATCTTTTTAGTCCCCCAAGCACGGAGGAGAAAATTTACTTTGATGATACTATGCCTCCGATATATGATGATTACAATGATGAATATGATATTTTTAGTCCACCTACTATTGAGGAGAAAATTTATTATGATTACAATATGCCTCCTATATTTGATGATTATGGTAATGAGAATAATAATGATAGCTATTTTGTTGAATTTGCTCCCACTACAATTAATAAGAATGACTATGTTTATGTGGGGAGTATTAATTCTTTTATGCACGTGGCTCATGATAAGAATGTTTTATGTGATAGTTATATTGTTAATTTTATTCATGATGCTACTGAAAGTTATTATGAGAGAGGGAAACATGGTTTTGTAAGTCTCAATAATATTAAGTTTCCCCTCTTTACGTTGAAAATTTTGAAGTTGCACTTGTTTTGCTTTTCTATGCTTGTTGCTTTCTGCTTTCATGAATTGTTTCTTTACAAGATTCCCATGCATAGGAAGTGGGTTAGACTAAAATGTTCTCTGAATTTTCTTCTTGATGCTCTCTTTTACTTCAATTCATATGTCTTATGTGAGCATCTTCTCAAACTATCATGCCTAACTTAAAGGCGCTAAAGAAAAGTACTTCTTAGGAGATAACCAAATAGTTTTCTTGAGTCTTGGAAGTTATTACTTCTGTAATAAACTCCCCTTATCCTTTTTTATTTGATTTTTGTTCCAAGAATAACGTCTAATGAGAGGAAAGTAAGATTTGGGGAAGTGCTGTCCCGAAACAGATTTTTGTGCTTCACTGTAAATATTCGTGAAAAATCTCTATATGTCGGATTGAGCTGTAATTTTCTGAATAAATCCCCCAGGTTGTTAGCTAACTTTCATTAGTTCAACACTTTTCGATTTTAGCAATAGAAGGCCTTCGAAAAAATTGGTTTTAACCTGCTGGTCTGTTTTGACAGATTTCTGCCATTATTTGCATTTGCCTCTTTATCGATTTCTTTTTGGGTTCTTTTTGGTGAATTGAGCTTTTTGAGGGAATTGCTACAATAGCTTGTGTTTTTAATGAATGTTTTGCTGTTTTAAAACTAAAACTCAAAGGTTTATTATCTTTTGAATGCACTAATATTGCTAATGAAGATTGTGTGAAGTTTTGTATGAAGGAATTTTTTAGGTGTAGGGAAAGAATGATATAATGAGATGAAAAATGGACAAACGCTCAAGCTTGGTGATGCCACCCCGTGTCACCCCAGGAAATATTCAATAGGTACAAGCGTCAAAGGTTGGGGATGCCCAAGGCATCTCCTTCTTCATCAATAAAAATCTCAGGTCTTTCTAGACACTTCGTTTTTATTGTTTCATGCACTGTTCTGTTGTTCTTGGAGTGTCTTCGTATTTGTTTTTAGTTTTCTTTTGTTTGGTTTGCTTAAATAAGTTGGTTGGATCCCAACACACTTCTTTTGGAGAGAGACACACCCCGTTATTCATTGCCTAGAACACACTAGTTTTCATTCTTATTGTTTTGTGAGTGTTCTCTTTTGCTAGCACTGTGTTTAGCCTTAGTTTTTTTGTGCTTTCACCTTAGAACTTTTTAGTTCTTATTTTTGGATTTGTGAGAAAATCTCACTGATCTTTATTTATTATTATCTTTGTGAGTTCTTTCAAATAAAGTTGATTTGGATTGGAGAAGAGTAGGAAAGTTCATGCTTAAGTGGTATAAAAGGAGCTTGTTTTTGACTGTGACTTAGACTTTATCATGTCATGCTTGGTATTGTTTTGGCTTTATGCTTAGTGATTTTTTGCTGTAGCATGACATGTTATAAACAATTGAGATTGCTTAATGTGCCTTGAAAGAATCACGCGTTGTTTTAGCATATTAAAGCATAGTATTGTGGTATTCTCTTTGATGCTTTATTTGGGTTGACTTGGCGCATGCTCACACCAAGTTAAGACTACACCAAGTCACCATATCCTCTATGATCCTTTATTTTTTGACTTGTAATATTACTTTATGCTTTAATTAATGATGTTTTGTCGCTTCGCATGATTATGGCCATTATTGCTCTCTTAGTTGGTCGCTCCCACTCTTTTGCTAGCCTCCATAACCATGTATGAGTTCCACTCATGCATCCAACTCCAAATAAAACCTAGTTATTCCAAAGAGTCCACCATACCTACCTATTAGCATTTGCTATTCCAAGTATATTCATGTTTTTATCTACCTTCCGAATTAAATTGTTATGTGAAAATTAGTGATTAAGGCTCTCACGAACTTGATGGCATACTTTACTTTTCTTGCCCCTAATAAACTTGAACCATTGTATCATCTAAGTTGTATATGCTTGCACTTATATGTTGGGAATTAGCAGAACCATGCTGTCATGGGGAACGCTTTCAACATTGCACTTGTACATTGTACCCAGTTGATATCATGCTCTTTTGTTTATGGATGTATGATACGTTGCAAACGTATCTATAATTTTTGATGTTCCATGCTTGGTTTATATCTACTTTCTTATGTTTTGTCCACACTTTGGAGTACTTCTCATATGATTTCTTGGACTAACCTATTAACAAGAGCCACCGTGCCAGTTGCCTGTTTTTTGCTGTTTTTGGTTCCAGGAAAGTCAGAAAATGAATATTCTCCGAATTGGACCGGACAAAAGCCAAAGTTGTTATTTTCCCGGAAGACTCACGGAGCCATAACGAGAGTCGGAGAGGGGCCACAGGGTGGCAACCCCCCTTGGTGCGGGCAACCCTAGGCCGCGCCAGGGCAAGGTGTGGGCCCCCTGGCCGGCCACCGACCTTGCCCCTTTGCCTATATATTCCCCCCGATGCAGAAACCCTAAATAGTCAAGCCTCCAACCACGAAAAGTTCCGGAGCACCGTCGCCACCGAAGGGGAGATTTGGGGGACAGAAAGTCTCTGTTCCGGCACCCTGCCAGGACGGGGAAGTGCCCTCGGAGCCATCTGCATCGATCTCCACCACCATCTCCATCGCCGTTGCTGATTCCCATGATGAGGAGGGAGTAGTTCTTCCTCGAGGCTAAGGGATCTACCGGTAGCTATGTGTTCATATCTCTCTCTATGCATGATCATATTGTGATCATGAGGTTTGTAATCAAGTAGATCTACCTTGCTACTCAAGTGCTTTAATAGATCTCTGCTCTCCCCATGTGTGTGAAAGTGATAGCGTGCACACCATGGTGGCACTTAGGCTAGAGATTACAAATACTTGTTATGAGTTATATTTGGAGTTGGTTGTCTTTATGAAATTGTGGTGTTTGTTGGACTCGTCTTGTACTCAAGGTGACAGTGTGGGGTTATCTAGATGGGAAAGATGAACTTTGAGGTGTGCTGTTATAGCCCTACCAACGATTAGAGTGTCCAACCGGAGAGTAGTTCAGCATAGTATCATAAAGAAGAATATATTTATATGAGAGTGTTCACTAGTGAAATTATGATCCCTAGGCCTTGTTTCTAAGCATAGAAACACCGTTTGCAATTAGATCTGTTACATGTTTGCTTGCTTCCTTCTTTATTTCAGTTTGCCTTTAGTCTTTTTCCACTTCAACCACACGCCAGCAAGCTATTTTCTGGCACCGTTACCACTTATTATTATCCATACCACTTGTATTTTACTATCTCTTCGCCGAACTAGTGCACCTATACACCTGACAAGTGTATTGTGTGTGTTGGGGACACAAGAGACTTCTTGTATCTTGATTGCAGGGTTGCTCGAGAGGGGATACCTTTGACCACTTCCTCCCTGAGTTCAATAAACCTTGGGTGATCCACTTAAGGGAAAACTTGCTGCTGTTCTACAAACCTCTGCACTTGGAGGCCCAACAACTGTCAACAAGAATATAAGTGCGTAGACATCAAGCTATTTTCTGGCGCCATTGCCGGGGAGGTAAGGTAAAAGGTACTCACATCCTTCGGTGTGAGTGCTCGAAGTTATTTCCTTTAGATTCTGCAATTTTGCCTTTTTGTTTCTTGTTTTCACTAGTTAGGCTTAATGGAAAACAACAAAAAAATTAGAGAGCTTTATAGTATTTATCTTGAGTTAGGACATGAAGTGTTTGAAGAGAAAATTAAAAAACCTATGAAACTTTATTTGCATGCTAATAGCAATGTTGTTAGTATGAATTCTTTGGACACTATTATTGCTAATGCTATGGAAAAGTCTAAGCTTGGGGAAGCTAGTTTTTATGAAAATGATCTTTTTAGTTCCCCAGCTTTGGAAGATAGCTATTCTATTGCTTATGATGATACCAAACCGCCAATATATGATGATTACAATGATGAATATGATATTTTCAGTACACCTACTATTGAGGAGGAAATTAATTATGACTATAATATGCCTCCTATATTTGATGACTATGGTGATGAAAATAATAATGATAGCTATTTTGTTGAATTTGCTCCCACTACAATTAATAAGAATGACTATGTTTATGTGGGGAGTATTAATTCTTTTATGCATGTGTCTCATGATAAGAATGTTTCATGTGATTGTTATATTGTTAATTTTATTCATGATGCTACTGAAAGTTATTATGAGAGAGGGAAACATGGTTTTATGTATCTCAACAATATTAAGTTTCCCCTCTTTATGTTGAAAGTCTTGAAGTTGCACTTGTTTTTCTTTACTATGCTTGTTGCTTTGTGCTTTCATGACTTGTTTCTTTACAATATTCCTATGCATAGGAAGTGGGTTAGACTTAAATTTGTTTTGAATTTGCTTCTTGATGCTCTCTTTTACTTCAATTCATATTTCTTATATGAGCATCTTCTCAAACTATCATGCCTAACTTAAAGGCGTTAAAGAAAAGTACTTATTGGAAGATAACCCAAAAGTTTTAGATGAGTCTTGGAAGTTATTACTTCGGTAATAACCGCTCCTTATCCTTTTTATTTGCTTTTTGTGCCGAGAGTAACATCTAATGAGAGAGAAGTAATGATTGGGAAAGTTGCTCTCCCGAAACAAATTTCTGTGCTTCATCATAAAAATTCATGTAAAATCTCTGTACGTCCTTTTGAGGCGTGAATTTTTTTGCTTCTGCCCCAGGTTGTTATCTAACTTTCATTTGTTCAACACTTTTCGATTTGAGCAACAGAAGGTCTTCAAAAAAAATTTGTTTTTACCTGCTGGTCTGGTTTTACAGATTTCTGCCATTATTTGCATTTGCTTCTTGTTGGTTCCTTTTTGAGTTCTTTTGGGGAATTGAGCTTTTTAGGGAAGTGCTATAGTAGCTAGTGTTTTAATGGAAGTTTTATTGGAGTTGGAACTTAACCTAAAGACTTATAATCTTGAGTGCACTAATGTTGCTAATAAAGATTGTGTGAAGTTTTGTATGAAGGAAAAATTTCAGGTGTATGGAAGGAATGAGTAATGAGATGAAGGATGGACTAAATCTCAAGCTTGGGTATGCCACGCGTGTCACCCCAAGAAATATCCAAGAAGGACAAGCGTCAAAGCTTGGGGATGCCCAAGGCATCCCCCTCTTCATCAATAAAAATCCCAGGTTTCTTCCAAACGCTTCATTTTTATTGTTTCATGCACAATTGTGTTGTTCTTGGAGCGTCTTCTTTTTCGTTTTCGTTTTGGTTTTTCGTTTGCTTTGTTTGGTTAGTTTGCTGAATAAATTGGTTGGACGCCCTCTTTCATACATTGGTTTTCAAATAGTTTGGTTTGGTTTGGAAAAGAGTAGGAAAGCTCATGCTTAAGTGGTAAAGAGAGCTTGTTTTTGACTGTGGCCTATGCTTTGTCATGCCATGCTTGATATTGTTTTGGATTTATGCTTAGTATTCTTTGCTGTAGCATGACTTGTTATAAACAATTGAGATTGCTTAATGTGCCTTGGAAGAATCATGCGTTGTTTTAGCATATTAAAGCATAGTATTGTGGTATTCTCCTTTGATGCTTTATTTGGGTTGACTTGGCGCATGCTCACACCATGTTATGACTATCCCAAGTCACCATAAGCCTTTATGATCCTTTAGTTTTCAACTTGTAGTATCACTTTATGCTTTGATCAATGATGTTTTGTCGCTCTGCATGATTATGGCCATTATTGCTCTCTTAGTTTGTCGCTCCCAGTCTTTTGCTAGCCTTCACAACCAAGTATGAGTTCCACTCATGCATCCAACTCCCTAAACCAAGTTATTCCAAAGAGTCCACCATACCTACCTACTAGCATATGCTATTCCAAGTATATTCATGTTTTTGTTTACCTTCCGAATTAAACTTATTATGAGAAAACTAGTGATTAAAGCTCTCACGAACTTGATGGCACACTTTACTTTTCTTGCCCTTAATAAACTTGAACCATTGTGTCGTCTATGTTGTATATGCTTGAACTTATTTGTTGGGGATTAGCAGAACCATGCTGTCATGGGGAACACTTTCAACATTGCACTTGTACTTTGTACCTAGTTGATATCATGCTCTTTTGTCTATGGATGTCATCGGTGTGAAATGAAAGGGGAGCTCGTAAGTCCATGGAGTTATGTATATGTGTTAGAGAAACGCCTGGGCCGCTGGTCTAATCCATGCTGACATGGTGGAAACCTGCAGCGTAACCATAATGAGCTGTCTGTGAAGCATTCTTATTATATAAAAAAGAGTTAGATATTGAGAAAAAAGAGAAAAAGAAAAAAAGATTATGAAAAGTGGAAAGAGAGAAAAAGCACCATATTCCCATGGTAAATAAGAAGATTGCTGAGATGCTTGTTGTCTGCTTGCCTTGTCATTTTGATATGGGGATTCTTCCGTATCATCGGGCAAGGGGTACCCCGTTGGCGGTTCTCTATGATACACATGTACTTACGACGACAAGAACTTACTGGTGACTAAACTTGAGTAGCATGAGGAGCGGCCCTCGTCTTCAAGGGACATGAGATTTGTAAATATACTTCGTCAAGCATGTACACCAAAGTTTGTTCACTTTAACCTTAATCACTTCAAGATGCTTATGATACGGGCAATGAGAGCTGAAGGCTATAAGTACCATAATTTTTGAAAGCTCTTTATGAAACTTGAATCTCTGCTTCCTTCTATGAAGGCCTTTCTTCCACCATTATATTGAGTCTCCACCTTCTACCTTTATGCACTTACTTTGAGAGCATAGTGGCCATTCTTAGTTCTATGCGCATTGTCCCGAGACTTGTTGATTGATGCATAACTTTGATATTGCTTGTTTTAAACTATTTGTATCTAGTCACTCTTATGAACTTTGAAGGTGTCCTATGCATTTATGTTTGCTACTCTATGAGGGACAAGTTGAATACCACTATGCTATGTTTTCTTTATGTGAAACAAACAAACGTCTTGCAAAGCATTGTTATTCATTAATCTTTTGTTTGTGCCTTTTCATGTTGCAACATAGTTTCTTTGTCTTATTGCTAGAACTTTGTATTTCATGTTATGATTGAAGTACTATGATCCCACCTTTCAATGTTTTACAAATACTTTGATCAAGTTTCTGATGGTGCATGCCACCTAAAAAATTATTCTTTCTTTTTATCACTTACCTACTCGAGGACGAGCAGGAGTTAAGCTTGGGGATGTTGATACATTGCAAACGTATCTATAATTTTTGATGTTCCATGCTTGGTTTATATCCATTTTCTTATGTTTTGTCCATACTTTGGAGTACTTTTCATATGATTTCTTGGACTAACCTATTAACAATAGCCACAGTGCTAGTTGCCTGTTTTTTGCTATTTTTGGTTCGAGGAAAGTCGGAAAATGAATATTCTCGGAATTGGACCAGACAAAAGCCAAAGTTGTTATTTTCCCGGAAGACTCACGGAGCCAGAAGGAGAGTCGCAGAGGGGCCATAGGGTGGCCACACCCCCTTGGCACGGGCAATCCTACGCCACGCCAGGGCATGGTGTGGGCCCCCTAGCCGGCCACCGACCTTGCCCCTTCGCCTATATATTCCCCCCGATGCAGAAACCCTAAATAGTCAAGCCTCCAGCCACGAAAAGTTCTGCAGCACCGCCGCCACCGAAGGGGAGATTCAGGGGACAGAAAGTCTCTGTCCTGGCACCCTGCCGGGACGGGGAAGTGCCCCCGGAGCCATCTCCATCGATCTCCACCACCATCTCCATCGCCGTTGCTGATTCCCATGATGAGAAGGGAGTAGTTCTTCCTCGAGGCTAAGGGATCTACCGGTAGCTATGTGTTCATCTGTCTCTATGCATGATCATATTGTGATCATGAGGTTTTTAATCAAGTAGATCTACCTTGCTACTCAAGTGCTTTAATAGATCTCTGCTCTCCCCATGTGTGTGAAAGTGACAGCGTGCACACCATGGTGGCACTTAGGCTAGAGATTACAAATACTTGTTATGAGTTATATTTGGAGTTGGATGTCTTTATGAAATTGTGGTGTTAGTTGGACTCATCTAGAACTCAAGGTGACAGTGTGGGGTTATCTAGATGGGAAAGATGAACTTTGAGGTGTGCTGTTATAGCCCTACCAACGATTAGAGTGTCCAACCGGAGAGTAGTTCAACGTAGTATCATAAAGAAGAATATATTTATATGAGAGTGTTCACTAGTGAAAGTATGATCCCTAGGCCTTGTTTCTAAGCATAGAAACACTGTTTGCAATTAGATCTGTTACATGTTTGCTTGCTTCCTTCTTTATTTCAGTTTGCCTTTAGTCTTTTCCCACGTCAACCACACGCCAGCAAGCTATTTTCTGGCACCGTTACAACTTATAATTATCCATACCACTTGTATTTTACTATCTCTTCGCCGAACTAGTGCACCTATACACCTGACAAGTGTTTTGGGTGTGTTGGGGACACAAGAGACTTCTTGTATCTTGATTGCAGGGTTGCTCGAGAGGGGATACCTTTGACCACTTCCTCCCTGAGTTCGATAAACCTTGGGTGATCCACTTAAGGGAAAACTTGCTACTGTTCTACAAACCTCTGCACTTGGAGGCCCAACAACTGTCTACAAGAATAGAAGTGCATAGACATCAATGTCGTCGGTGTGAAATGAAAGGGGAGCTTGTAAGTCCATGGAGTTATGTATGTGTTTTAGAGAAACGCCTGGGCCGCTGGTCTAATCCATGCCTAATCATGGTGGAAACCTGCAGAGTAACCATAATGAGCAATCTATGAAGCATTCTTCTTATAAAAAAAGAGATAGAGATTGAGAAAAATAAAAAAAGAAATGAGAAAAGAGGAAAGAGATAAAAAAGCACCATTTTCCCATGCTAAATAAGAAGATTGCTGAGATGCCCATTGTCTGCTTGCCTGTCATTTTTATATGGGGATTCTTCCGTATCATCGGGCAAGGGGTACCCCGTTGGCGGTTCTGTATGATACACATGTACTTACTATGATAAGAACTTACCGATAACTAAACTAGAGTAGCATGAGGAGCGGCCCTCGTATTCAAGGGACATGAGATTGCCAATTTATACTTTGTCAAGCATATAGTCCATGGTTTGTTCACTTTAACCTTAATCACCTCAAGATGCTTATGATAGGGGCAATGAGAGCTGAAAGATAATAAGTACCTTAATTTTTGGAAGCTCTTTATGAGACTTGAATCCCTGCTTCCTTCTATGAAGGCCTTTCTTTTACTTTTATGTTGAGTCTCCATCTTCTATCCTTAGGCAACAATTAAGAGAGCATAGTTGTCATTCTTAGTTCTATGTGCATTGTCCCAAAACTTATTGATTGATTCATAATGTTGATATTGCTTGTTCTTGAACTATTTGTATCTAGTCACCCTTATGAACTTTGAAGGTGTCCTATGCAATTATGTTTTGCTACTCCATGAGGGACAAGCTGAATGCCACTATGCTATGTTTTCTATATATGAAACAAACAAACATCTTTCAATGCATTGTTATTCATGATCTTTGTTTGTATCCTTTCATGTTGCATGCATTGTTACTATGTCTTATTGTTAGAACTTCATCTTTCATGCTCATGTTTAGAGTACTTTGATCCCAGCTTTCAACGCTTGCAAATGGTTTGATCTTGATTGTGACGGCGCATGTCACCTCAAAAATTATTCTTTTTATCACTTACCTACTCGAGGACGAGCAGGAGTTAAGCTTGGGGATGTTGATACGTTGCAAACGTATCTATAATTTTTGATGTTCCATGCTTGTTTTCTATCTACTTTCTTATGTTTTGTCCACACTTTGGAGTAATTTTACACATTTTTTGGAACTAAACTATTAACAAGATGCCACAGTGCCAGTTGCCTGTTTTCTTCTGTTTTTGGTTCCAGAAAAGCCAGAAAATGAATATTCTTGGAATTGGACCGAAAAAAGCCAAAGTCGATATTTTACCGGAAGACTCACGGAGCCATAAGACGAGACGGAGAGGGGTTAGGAGCTGGCCACACCATGTGGTGGCGCGGGCCCCCTGGCCGCGCCACCAGGTGGTATGGGCCCATTGTCCACCCTCTGACATCGCCCCTTCGCCTATAAAATCCCCCCGGACGAAAACCCTAAAGAATCCAGCCTCCAGCCACGAAAATTCCGCAGCGTTGCCGCCACTAAAGGGGAGATTCGGGGGACAGAAAGTCTCTGTTCCGGCACCCTGCCGGGATGGGAAGTGCCCCCGGCCCATCTCCATCAATCTCCACCACCATCTCCATCACCGTTGCTGATTCCCATGATGAGGAGGGAGTAGTTCTCTCTGGAGGATAAGGGTTCTATCGGTAGCTATGTGTTCATCTCTCTCTATGCATGATCATATTGTGATCATGAGCTTTGTAATCAAGTAGATCTACCTTCCTACTCAAGTGCTTTAATAGATCTCTGGCTCTCCCCACGTGTGAAAGTGATAGCATGCACACCATGGTGGCACTTAGGCTAGAGATTACAAATACTTGTTATGAGTTATATTTGGAGTTGGATGTCTCTATGAAATTGTGGTGTTTGTTGGAACCATCTAGCGCTCAAGGTGATAGTGAGGGGTTATCTTGATGGGGAAAGCGAACTTTTAGGAGTGCTGTTATAGCCCTACCATGGATTAGACTGTCCAACCGGAGAGTAATTCAGAGTAGTATCATAAAGAGATGATATTTATATGAGAGTGTTCACTAGTGAAAGTATGATCCCTAGGCCTTGTTTCTAAGCATTGAAACACCGTTTGCAGCTAGATCTGTTACATGTTTGCTTGCTTCCATCTTTATTTCAGATTGCCTTTAGTCTCTTCCTACCTGTCAAGCTATTTTATGGCACCGTTACCACCTGTATTTCACTATCTTTTTGCCGAACTAGTGCACCTATACACCTGACAAGTGTATTGGGTGTGTTGGGGACACAAGAGACTTCTTGTATCTTGTTTGCAGGGTTGGTTGAGAGGGATACCTTTGACCACTTCCTCCCTGAGTTCGATAAACCTTGGGCAATCCAGTTAAGGGAAACTTGCTGCTATTCTACAAACCTCTGCACTTGGAGGCCAAACAACTGTCTACAAGAATAGAAGTGCGTAGACATCACCCGTCAACCACTGGAAGCCCTTCGTCAGGGCCAAGGGCACGGAGGGGGCCTAATCTTCGCCGGCAGCAGAATAGGTAGCTTGATCTGGATGATGTAAATCAGTTTGTGTAATGGGCCGGTGCGGCCATAAACGAAGTATTTGTAAGATATTTTGGTGGCTTAATCGTAATGCAAGTGTTTTTATGACTCGCATTGATTTGCTTATTTGGTGTGTTTGATGGTTACATAGTTTTTTTTGTCTTGTGTGAGTCCCCGAGCATATTCGCTGTGGGGGTGGGGTTGCATGCGCTTGTTTAGTGGGGGCGATTTGTTTGGAAGCTGTTTGAAGTATCTTAGGTCGACTTGCCGTGGCTCGTGGAGCCAGTCGCATGGTGACCCCAAGGGGTACTCTATACTTGGTGTTTTCCCTGGACGCGTGCAAGTTTGAGTTGGTGAGTCCCCAAGCGTCGTACTTAACCGTTCGAGTCATAAGACCATGGTAGGTAAGGACGTGGTACGCTGTCTATTGTGTAGTGTGTCTCTCCTCCTAGCTTGGAAAGCCAGCCTCTTGGCGACTCCAAGGCGCGCTCTCATACTTGGTGTTTTTCCGAGTCATGTGCGAGTTCATTTTGGAATGAGTCCACGAGCGTGGTATTTAACCGTTTGAGTTGCTGTGTACAAGGGTGAGGAGGACGGGGTGCTATGGGAAGCATGGTCGGTTGTCTTGGATAGGGGAGCCAGTCGAGCTAGGCGACTCCGATGGTGGCTCCTGGGTTGGCTTTTTCGTGGACTGTGCAAGGCCCGATTGATTCTCGGTGCCCTTGAACAACACTACTTGGCCATGCTGGGTCGCACTACTAAGGGTTGACTGTCGTATTTAGTGTATTTGTTGTACTATACGAGTGCAATTGTCACAAGAGATGGCGAGCAGACACAATTTGTGGAGACAAAATTTTTATTCATCAGCGGTACAAGGGAGTACAAGTTTTAGTTCTATGTATAGAACTTTCATAGTAGATTCACGTTCCATGGTCGCTCGACGTCGAGATTGCTGTCGCCTAGGATGTCGATGAGGTAGTAGGCATCGTTGCCCAGGACTCACCTGATGGCGAATGGCCCCTCCCTCGGAGGAGAAAGCTTATGCATGCCCTTCTTGTACTAGATGAGTCACAGGATGAGGTCACCTTCCTAGAAGGTGTGAGTCCGGACTCGTCAGCTGTGGTAGCGGCGGAGGCCTTGCTGGTAGATGGTGGTGCAGGAGCGAGCCAGATTGCTTGCTTCATCTAGTAGATCGATTCTGTTCTGATGGGAGGCTTCGTTGTCCTCCTCCGTGTAGTGGACGACTCCGGGAGAGTCGTGGTCAAGGCCAGTTAGCATGACGGCTTCGGCGCTGTACACCATGAAAAAGGAGGTAAACCCTATTGATCGATTGACGGAGGTGTGAATGCCCCAGAGCACGGAGTGGAGCTCTTCGACCCAGCATCCTGGCGTCCGCTCTAGGGGACTTATAGTCGTGGCTTGAGACCGTGGAGGACACTCTGATTGGCACGCTCATCTTAGTAGTTCGACTATGGGTGGGCAACTAAGGCAAGTCGAGTCAAATGTTGTGCTTCTCACAAAATTCAGCCATGGAGCCCTTGGCGAACTTGGTGCCTTTATCGGTGATGATGTTGTGTGGGTAGCCATAGAGGTAGATGAGTTCACAGAGAAACTTGGTGGCGGTCTTTCCGTCACACTTCTTGATTGGCTTCGCCTCGACCCACTTCATGAACTTGTTGACTGCGACCAAGAGGTGGGTGTAGCCCGATGGTGCAGTTTTGAATCGACCCACCATGTTGATGCCCTAGACGACAAATGGCCACGTAATTGGGATAGTATTGAGGGCCAAACCAGGGATGTGCGTCTGGTTGGCATACTTCTGGCACCCGACGCGGCGCTAGACGATGTCAATGGCGTCGGCATGTGCGCTGACCTAGTAGAAGCCATGGCGCATGGCCTTGGCGACTAGCAACTTTGCACCAGTGTGGTGGCCACAGTCGCCACCTTGGTGGCCGCAGTCGCCAGCATGGATGTCCTACAGGATCTTGCGACCCTCTTCTAGTTGGACACAGCATTGGTACACGCCTGTCACGTTGCATTTGTAAAGCTCACCATTGATGAGGACGAATTACTTGCAATGGCGCATGATCATTCGTGCCTTAGTCTCATCCTTGGGCATGACCTTATGTTCGAGGTAGGCGATGTAGGGCTTGGTCCAGTTGCTAGGTTCTATGACTGGCGCGACTAGAGTGGAATCGAGCTGTAGTGGGATCCCAATGTCGATCTCCTTGGGAGGAGAGACCAACAGTTCATCGATGAAGATGCTTGGAGGTGGTGTTTGCTGAGCCGACCCGATGCGGGAGAGTGCATCGACTTCCTCGTTATTCTAGCGATCGATCCACTTGATGGAGTAGCTAGCGAAATAACCGCCCAGTTGGACCATCGCTTGTCGGTATGCTATCATGTTGGGGGCGACAGTGTCGTAGGTGCTGATGACTTGTGCGACAACGAGGTCGGAGTCTCCGTAGCACTTGAGGCAATTGATGTTCATCTCCTTGGCGGCCCGCATGCCGTGAAGGAGGGCCTCGTACTCGGTGATGGCCCAAAATATATTGAGCTCGTTGGGGAACCCCAAGAGGAAGGTATGATGAGCATAGCAGCAAGTTTTCCCTCAGTACGAAACCAAGGTTATCAATCTAGTAGGAGCAAGGAAACACCCCAAAGGTGTAGCTAGATGAACGATGGCATGGCGCACTACCGGTGCCAGCAGCAACGTGGAGACCAACACAACACAACCACAGAAATCTGTCCCCAACTTGCGATGAGGTTGTCAATCTCACCGGTTTTGCTGAAAACAAAGGATTAAACGTATTGAATGGAAGGAAGTAATAGTTTGTGATGTCTACGCACTTCTATTCTTGTAGACAGTTGTTGGACCTCCAAGTGCAGAGGTTTGTAGAACAGCAGCAAGTTTTCCCTTAAGTGGATCACCCAAGGTTTATCGAACTCAAGGAGGAAGTGGTCAAAGGTATCCCCTCTCAAGCAACCCTGCAATCAAGATACAAGAAGTCTCTTGTGTCCCCAACACACCCAATACACTTGTCAGGTGTATAGGTGCACTAGTTAGGCGAAGAGTTAGTGAAATACAAGTGGTATGGATAATTATAAGTGGTAACGGTGCTATAAAATAGCTTGATGGCGTGGAAAAGACTAAAGGCAAACTGAAATAAAGAAGGAAGCAAGCAAACATGTAATAGATCTAATAGCAAACGGTGTTTCAGTGCTTAGAAACAAGGCCTAGGGATCATACTTTCACTAGTGAACACTCTCATATAAATATATTATCTTCATGATACTACTCTTAACTACTCTCCCGTTGGACACTCTAATCGTTGGTAGGGCTATAACAGCACACCTCAAAGTAAGCCTTTCCCATCTAGAAAACCCCACACTGTCACCTTGAGCACTAGATGGTTCCAACAAACACCACAATTTCATAAAGACATCCAACTCCAAATATAACTCATAACAAGTATTTGTAATCTCTAGCCTAAGTGCCACCATGGTGTGCACGCTGTCACTTTCACACACATGGGAAGAGCAGAGATCTATTAAAGCACTTGAGTAGCAAGGTAGATCTATAGATTACAAGCTCATGATCTCAATAAGATCATGCATAGAGAGAGAGATGAACACATAGCTACCGGTAGAAACGTTAGCCTCGAGAGAGAACTACTCCCTCCTCATCATGGGAATCAGCAATAGCGATGGAGATGGTGGTGGAGATCGATGGAGATGGCTCCGGGGCACTTCCTCGTCCCGGCAGAGTGCCGGAACAGAGACTTTCTGTCCCCCGAATCTCCCCTTCGGCGGCGGCGGTGCTGCGGAACTTTTCGTGGATTTCTGATTAACTATCTAGGGTTTTGGTATTGGGAGGCTCTTATAGGCGAAGGAGGCAAGGTCGGTGGCCAGCCAGGGGGCCCACACCATGCCCTGGTGTGGCCTGAGCTGGCCCGCGCCAAGGGGGGTGTGGCCACCCTGTGGCCCCTCTCCGAATCTCCTTCTGGATCCGTGAGTCTTCCGGGAAAATAGTAACTTTGGCTTTTGTCCCATCCAATTCCGAGAATATTCATTTTCTGACTTCCTGGAACCAAAAGCAGCAGAAAACAGGCAACTGGCACTATGGCATCTTGTTAATAGGTTAGTCCAAGAAATCATATGAAAAGTACTCCAAATTTGGAACAAAACACAAGAAAGTAGATAAAACCAAGCATGGAACATCAAAAATTATAGATACATTTGCAATGTATCAACATCCCCAAGCTTAACTCCTGCTCGTCCTCGAGTAGGTAAGTGATAAAAAGAAAGAATAATTTTTGAGGTGACATGCACCATCAAAGACTTGATCAAAGTATTTGTAACATAGTACTTCAATCAAAACATGAAAGACAAAGTTCTAGCAATAAGACAAAGAAACTATGATGCAACATGAAAAGGAACAAACAAAAGATTCATGAGTAACAATGCTTTGCAAGAAGTTTGTTTGTTTCACATAAAGAAAACATAGCATAATAGTATTCAACTTGTCCCTCAATAGAGCAACAAATATAAATGCATAGGACACCTTCAAAGTTCATAAGAGTGACTAGATACAAATAGTTTAAAACAAGCAATATCAAAGTATGCATCAATCAACAAGTCTTGGGACAATGCACATAGAACTAAGAATGGCCACTATGCTCTGAAAGTAGGTGCATAAAGTTAGAAAGTGGAGACTCAACATAAAAGTAAAAGAAAGGCCTTCATAGAAGGAAGCAGAGATTCAAGTTTCATAAAGAGCTTCCAAAAATTATGGTACTTATAGCTTTCAGCTCTCGTTGCCCCTATCATAAGCATCTTGAAGTGTTTAAGGTTAAAGTGAACAAACTATGGTGTACATGCTTGACGAAGTATAAGTTAGAAATCTCATGTCCCTTGTATACGAGGGCCGCTCCTCATGCTACTCAAGTTTAGTCACCGGTAAGTTCTTGTCATTGTAAGTACATGTGTATCATAGAGAACCACCAACGGGGTACCCCTTGGCCGATGATACGGAAGAATGCCCATATCAAAATGACAAGGCAAGCAGACAACGAGCATCTCAACAATCTTCTTATTTACCATGGGAATATGGTGCTTTTTTCTCTCTTTCCTCTTTTCATAATCTCTTTTTTTCTTTTTTCTCTTTTTTCTCAATATAGGACTCTTTTTTTATAAGAAGAATGCTTCATAGACAGCTCATTATGGTTACGCTGCAGGTTTCCACCATGTCAGCATGGATTAGACCAGCGACCCAGGCGTTTCTCTAACACATATACATAACTCCATGGACTTACAAGCTTCCCTTTCATTTCACACCGACGACATCCATATACAAAAGAGCATGATATCAACTAGGTACAAGTACCAAGTGCAATGTTGAAAGCGTTCCCCATGACAGCATGGTTCTGCTAATTCCCAACAAATAAGTGCAAGCATATACAACATAGACGACACAATGGTTCAAGTTTATTAAGGGCAAGAAAAGTAAAGTGTGCCATCAAGTTCGTGAGAGCTTTAATCACTAGTTTTCTCATAACAAGTTTAATTTGGAAGGTAAAAAAACATGAATATACTTGGAATAACATAAGCTAGTAGGTAGGTATGGTGGAATCTTTGGAATAACTTGGTTTAGGGAGTTGGATGCATGAGTTGAACTCGTACTTTGTTGTGGAGGCTAGCAAAAGACTGGGAGCGACAAACTAAGAGAGCAATAATGGCCATAATCATGCAGAGCGACAAAACATCATTGATCAAAGCATAAAGTGATACTACAAGTTGAAAACTAAAGGATCATAAAGGCTATGGTGACTTGAGATAGTCATAACATGGTGTGAGCATGTGCCAAGTCAACCCAAATAAAGCATCAAAGGAGGATACCAGTATACTATGCTTTAATATGCTAAAACAATGCATGATTCATCCAAGGCACATTAAGAAATCTCAAATGTTTATAACAAGTCATGCTACAGCAAAGAATACTAAGCATAAAGCCAAAACAATATCAAGCATGACATGACAAAGCATAGGCCACAGTCAAAAACAAGCTCTCTTTACCACTTAAGCATGAACTTTCCTACTCTTTTCCAACCCAAACCAAACTATTTGAAAACCAATGTATGAAAGAGGGGGTCCAACCAATTTATTCAGAAAACTAAGAAAACAAAAGCAAACGAAAACGAAAAATAAGACGCTCCAAGAACAACATAGCTATGCATGAAACAATAAAAATGAAGTGTTTGGAAGAAACCTGAGATTTTTATTGATGAAGAAGGGGATGCCTTGGGCATCCCCAAGATTTGACGCTTGTACTTCTTGGATATTTCTTGGGGTGAGACCATCCCCAAGCTTGATCTTTAGTCCATCCTTCATCTCATTCCTCATTCCTTCCATACACCATTCCTCATTCCTTCCATACACCTAAAATTTTCCCTTCATACAAAACATCACACAATCTTTATTAGCAACATTAGTGCACTCAAGATAAATAAGTCTTAAGGTTCAGTTCTAACACCAAATAAACTTCCATTAGAACACTAGCTACTGTACCACTTCCCTCAAAAAGCTCAATTCCCCAAAAGAACTCAAAAAGGAACCAACAAGAAGCAAATGCAGAAAATGGCAGAAATCTGTCAAAACAGACCAGCAGGTAAAGACGATTTTTTTGAAGACCTTCTGTTTCTCAAATCAAAAAGTGTTGAGCTAACGAAAGTTGGATAACAACTTAGGGCAGAAGCACAAAAATTCACGCCTCAAAAAGACGTTCAGATATTTTACACGAATTTTCACGGTGAAGCACAGAAATCTGTTTCGGGACAGCAACTTTCCCAGTCATTACTTCTCTCTCATTAGAGGTTACTCTTGGCATAAAAAGCAAATAAAAAAGATAAGGAGAGGTTATTAAAGAGGTAATAACTTCCAAGACTCATCTAAAACTTTTGGGTTATCTCCCAATAAGTACTTTTCTTTAATGCCTTTAAGTTAGGCATGATAGTTTGAGAAGATGCTCACATAAGAAATATGAATTAAAGTAAAAGAGAGCTTCAAGAAGCAGATTCAAAACACATTTAAGTCTAACCCACTTCCTATGCTTAGGAATCTTGTAAAGAAATAAGTCATGATTGCACAAAGCAACAAGCATAGGAAAGCAAAACAAGTGCAACTTCAAAATTTTCAACATAAAGAGGGGAAACTTAATATTATTGAGATGCATAGAACCATGTTTCCCTCTCTCATAATAACTTTCAGTAGCAACATGAATAAAATTAACAATATAACTATCACATAAAACATTCTTATCATGATCCACATGCATAAAAGGATTAATACTCCCCACATAAACATAGTCATTCTTGTTAATTATAGTGGGAGCAAATTCAACAAAATAGCTATCACTATTATTCTCATCACCATAATCATCAAATATAGGAGGCATATTGTAATCATAATTAACTTCCTCCTCAATAGTAGGTGGACTGAAAATATCATACTCATCATTGTAATCATCATATATTCGAGGTTTGGTATCATCATACGCAATAGAATAGCTATCTTCCAAAGCTGGGGAACTAAAAAGATCATTTTCATAAAAACTAGCTTCCCCAAGCTTAGACTTTTCCTTAGCATTAGCAATAATGGTGTCTAACGAATTCATACTAACAACATTGCTATTAGCATGCAAATAAAGTTCCATAGGTTTTTTAATTTTCTCTTTAAACACTTCATGTCCTAACTCAAGATAAATACTATAAAGCTCTCTAATTTTGTTGTTGTTTTCCATTAAGCCTAAATAGTGAAAACAAGAAACAAAAAGACAACATTGCAGAATCTAAAGGAAATAACTTCGAGCACTCACACCGGAGGATGTGAGTACCTTTTACCTTACCTCCCCGGCAAAGGCGCCAGAAAATAGGCGTTTGCCGTGGGAGGTTCTTCTTCTTTAATCCTCCAGTGTGAATACCTTTTACCTTACCTCCCCGGCAACGGTGCCAGAAAATAGCTTGATGTCTACGCACTTCTATTCTTGTAGACAGTTGTTGGGCCTCCAAGTGCAGAGGTTTGTAGAACAGCAGCAAGTTTTCCCTTAAGTGGATCACCCAAGGTTTATCGAACTCAGGGAGGAAGTGGTCAAAGGTATCCCCTCTCAAGCAACCCTGCAATCAAGATACAAGAAGTCTCTTGTGTCCCCAACACACCCAATATACTTGTCGGGTGTATAGGTGCACTAGTTCGGCGAAGAGATAGTCTAATACAAGTGGTATGGATAATTATAAGTGGTAACGATGCTATAAAATAACTTGATGGCATGGAAAAGACTAAAGGCAAACTGAAATAAAGAAGGAAGCAAGCAAACATGTAATAGATCTAATAGCAAACGGTGTTTCAGTGCTTAGAAACAAGGCCTAGGGATCATACTTTCACTAGTGAACACTCTCATATAAATATATTATCTTCATGATAGTACTCTTAACTACTCTCTGGTTGGACACTCTAATCGTTGGTAGGGCTATAACAGCACACCTCAAAGTAAGCCTTTCCCATCTAGAAAACCCCACCCTGTCACCTTGAGCACTAGATGGTTCCAACAAACACCACAATTTCATAAAGACATCCAACTCCAAATATAACTCATAACAAGTATTTGTAATCTCTAGCCTAAGTGCCACCATGGTGTGCACGCTGTCACTTTCACACACATGGGGAGAGCAGAGATCTATTAAAGCACTTGAGTAGCAAGGTAGATCTATAGATTACAAGCTCATGATCTCAATAAGATCATGCAAAGAGAGAGAAAGATGAACACATAGCTACTAGTAGAACCCTAGCCTCGAAAGAGAACTACTCCCTCCTCATCACTGGAATCAGCAATGGCGATGGAGATGGTGGTGGAGATCGATGGAGATGGATCCGGGGGCACTTCCCCGTCCCGGCAGAGTGCCGGAACAGAGACTTTCTGTCCCCCGAATCACCCCTTCGGTGGCGGCGGCGCTGCGGAACTTTTCGTGGATTTCTGATTGACTATCTAGGGTTTTGGTATCGGGAGGCTCTTATAGGCGAAGGATGCAAGGTCGGTGGCCAGCCAGGGGGGCCACACCATGCCCTGGCGCGGCCTGGGCTGGCCCGCGCCAAGGGGGGTGTGGCCACCCTGTGGCCCTCCGACTCTCCATCTGGCTCTGTGAGTCTTCCGGGAAAATAGTAACTTTGGCTTTTGTCCCGTCCAATTCCGAGAATATTCATTTTCTAACTTCCTGGAACCAAAAATAGCAGAAAACAGGCAACTGGCACTGTGGCATCTTGTTAATAGGTTAGTCAAAGAAATCATATGAAAAGTACTACAAAGTTGGAACAAAACACAAGAAAGTAGATAAAACCAAGCATGGAACATCAAAAATTATAGATACATTTGCAATGTATCAGTTTGCAGAAAGTAAACACAAAGCAGTAAACAGTTTATAGATTGTATGTAAAAGAAAGGACCGGGATCCATAGTTCACTAGAGGTGGCTCTCCTTAAGATCGATAACATGCTGGGTGAACAAATTACAGCAGGGCAATTGACAAACATCGAGAAAGCAATACATGCATATACTAATCATCTTGACTCTTTTGAGATTCGATTGGGCAATACAACATTATACATAGACCGCCATCCAACTGCATCTATGACTAATAATCCACCTTCAGGTTATCATCCGAACCCCCTCCAGTATTAAGTTGTAAGCAACAAATTATTTCTTTACGAATTGCGTGTAATGTAAACAATATGATTGTTCTATGAACAAAGGATTGTTGTTTTCTCCCTAGTAGCAACAGCACATCTAGTACCTTAGAGATTTCTGTCACTTCCCCAGATTACCAGAGGCATGAAACCACTATCGAGCATAAATACTAACTCTTGGAGTTGCTAGCATCTACTTGGCCAAGATAGCTACTAACAACGGAAAGCATGCAAGATCACAAATAACAAAGACATGATAGAATCAATAATCAATCTGAAATAGCATCTCAATATCCATCGGATCCCCACAAACACAACATGCAGAATTACAAATAGATGATCTTGATAATGAACGGAGCTCACAAGATCTAGACATGAAAGCACAAAGGAGGAGAACCAGCCATCTAGCTACTACATGGATCCGTAGTCCAAAGATGAACTACTAACGCATCACACCGGAGGTTTGCATGGTGATGAAGAAGGCCTCCGGGGTGAATTCCCCTCTCCGCCAGGGTGCCGGGAAGAGCTTCAGATCCCTCCCGATCTAGGGATGGAGATGACGGCGGCTACAGACTCTTTCATGGATTTTTTGATCGGGTACTTAGGGTTTTCGTCCCGAGGGCATCTTATAGGCGGAAGGAGAGGCCGAGGGGGTGCTGGGGTTGGCCAGACCACCCCCTAGCACGGGCCAGGCCTGGCCGTGCGGCCAGGTGGTGTGGCCGGCCCCAGTCCTTCTCCGTCTCGTATTCTGGTATCTGATGACTTCCAGAAAAGTAGGCACTTTGGCTTTTGTCCCGTCCAATTCCAAGAATATTCATTTTCTGACTTTCCTGGAACCAAAAATAGCAGAAAACAGGCAGCTGGCACTGTGGCTCTTGTTAATAGGTTAGTCCAAGAAATCATATGAAAAGTACTCCAAAGTGTGGACAAAACACAAGAAAGTGGATAAAACCAAGCATGGAACATCAAAAATTATAGATACATTTGCAATGTATCAACATCCCCAAGCTTAACTCCTGCTCGTCGTCGAGTAGGTAAGTGATAAAAAGAAAGAGTAATTTTTGAGGTGACATGCACCATCAAAGACTTGATCAAAGTATTTGTAGAACTTTCAAAGCTAGGATCATAGTACTTAAATCATAACATGAAAGACAAAGTTCTAGCAATAAGACAAAGAAACTATGATGCAACATGAAAAGGCACAAACAAAAGATTCATGAATAACAATGCATTGCAAGACGTTTGTTTGTTTCACATAAAGAAAACATGGCATAATAGTATTCAGCTTGTCCCTCATAGAGTAGCAAATATAAATGCATAGGACACCTTCAAAGTTCATAAGAGTGACTAGATACAAATAGTTTAAAACAAGCAATATCAAGGTATGCATCAATCAACTAGTCTTGGGACAATGCACATAGAACTAAGAATGGCCACTATGCTCTCAAAGTAAGTGCATAAAGATAGAATGTGGAGACTCAATATAATGGTGGAAGAAGGGCCTTTATAAAAGGAAGCAGGGATTCAAGTCTCATAAAGAGCTTCCAAAAATTATGGTACTTATAGCTTTCAGCTCTCATTGCCCCTATCATAAGCATCTTGAAGTGATTAAGGTTAAAGTGAACAAAGTATGGTGTACATGCTTGACGAAGTATAAGTTAGAAATCTCATGTCCCTTGTATACGAGGGCCGCTCCTCATGCTACTCAAGTTTAGTTACCGGTAAGTCCTTGTCATCGTAAGTACATGTGTATCATAGAGAACCGCCAATGGGGTACCCCTTGCCCAATGATACGGAAGAATCCCCATATCAAAATGACAAGGCAAGCAGACAACGAGCATCTCAGCAATCTTCTTATTTACCATGGGAATATGGTGCTTTTTCTCTCTTTCCTCTTTTCATAATCTTTTTTTTCTTTTTTTCTTTTTTTCTCAATATAGGACTCTTTTTTGTAAGAAGAATGCTTCATAGACAGCTCATTATGGTTATGCTGCAGGTTTCCACCATGTCAGCATGGATTAGACCAGCGGCCCAGGCGTTTCTCTAACACATATACATAACTCCATGGACTTACAAGCTCCCCTTTCATTTCACACCGACGACATCCATATACAAAAGAGCATGATATCAACTAGGTACAAGTACCAAGTGCAATGTTGAAAGCGTTCCCCATGACAGCATGGTTCTGCTAATTCCCAAAAAATAAGTGCAAGCATATACAACATAGACGACATAATGGTTCAAGTTTATTAAGGTCAACAAAAGTAAAGTGTGCCATCAAGTTCGTGAGAGCTTTAATCACTAGTTTTCTCATAACAAGTTTAATTTGGAAGGTAAACAAAAGCATGAATATACTTGGAATAGCATAATCTAGTAGGTAGGTATGGTGGACTCTTTGGAATAACTTGGTTTAAGGAGTTGGATGCATGAGTGGAACTCATACTTGGTTGTGGAGGCTAGCAAAAGACTGGGAGCGACAAACTAAGACAGAAATAATGGCCATAATCATGCAGAGCGACAAAACATCATTGATCAAAGTATAAAGTGATACTACAAGTTGAAAACTAAAGGCTATGGTGACTCGAGATAGTCATAACATGGTGTGAGCATGTGCCAAGTCAACCCAAATAAAGCATCAAAGGAGAATACCACTATACTATGCTTTAATATGATAAAACAACGCATGATTCATCCAAGGCACATTAAGTAATCTCAATTGCTTATAACAAGCCATGCTACAGAAAAGAATACTAAGCATAAAGCCAAAACAATATCAAGCATGGCATGACAAAGCATAGGCCACAGTCAAAAACAAGCTCTTTTTACCACATAAGCATGAACTTTCCTATTCTTTTCCAAACCAAACCAAACTATTTGAAAACCAATGTATGAAAGAGGGAGTCCATCCAATTTATTCAGAAAACTAAGCAAACAAAGCAAACGAAAAACCAAAATGAAAACGAAAAAGAAGACGCTCCAAGAACAACACAGCTGTGCATGAAACAATAAAAATGAAGCGTTTGGAAGAAACCTGGGATTTTTATTGATGAAGAAGGGGATGCATTGGGCATCCCCAAGCTTTGACGCTTGTACTTCTTGGATATTTCTTGGGGTGAAACGCGTGGCATCCCCAAGCTTGAGCTTTAGTCCATCCTTCATCTCATTACTCATTCCTTCCATACACCTGAAATTTTTCCTTCATACAAAACTTCACACAATCTCTATTAGCAACATTAGTGCACTCAAGATAATAAGTCTTTAGGTTCAGTTCTAACAGCAATAAAACTTCCTTTAAAACACTAGCTACTGTAGCACTTCCCTAAAAAAGCTCAATTCCCCAAAAGAACTCAAAAAGGAACCAATAAGAAGCAAATGCAGAAAATGGCAGAAATCTGTCAAAACAGACCAACAGGTAAAGACGAATTTTTTCGAAGACCTTCTGTTTCTCAAATCAAAAAGTGTTGAACTAGCGAAAGTTAGATAACAACCTGGGGCAGAAGCACAAAAATTCACACCTCAAAAAGACGTTCAGAGATTTTACACGAATTGTTACGGTGAAGCACATAAATCTGTTTCGGCACAGCAACTTTCCCAATCATTACTTCTCTCTCATTAGAGGTTACTCTTGGCACAAAAAGCAAATAAAAGGATAAGGTGCGGTTATTACTGAAGAACTTCCAAGACTCATCTAAAACTTTTGGGTTATCTCCCAATAAGTACTTTTCTTTAACGCCTTTAAGTTAGGCATAAGAAGCAAGAAAAAGAATCAAGTGTTCTCAAATGAAGAAGCATTAAGACGAAATTTTGTTTTCATAGGAGAAGCAAAAGAAATCTTCTCTCTCTTCTTAGGGAAGTGTTTTATACCTTTCTTGAGTGGGAGTTGATATTTAATGGTTCCTTCTTTCATATCAATAATGGCACCAACAGTTCTAAGAAAAGGTCTTCCCAAAGTAATAGGACAAGAAGCATTGCATTCAACATCCAAAACATAGAAATCAACGGGGACATAGGCATTGTTAACCATAATAAGAACATCATTAAGACTCCCCATGAGTTTCTTTTTAGCATTACCATCAAGTGGGACATTCAAATAACAATTTTCAAGTGGAGGCAAATCAAGCAAAACATAAATCCTTCTAGGCATAATACAAACACTACTATCAAGATCACATAAAGCTTTGAAATCAAAATCATTCACTTTCATATTAATGATGGGTTCCTAACCATCTTCTTGTTTTATAGGAATAGAAGCTTTATGTTTCATCTTTTCTTCTTTAATCTTTATGAGAGAATTAGTAATGTGTTTTGTAAAGGCCATGTTCATAGCACTAGCATTAGGACTTTTAGCAAGCTTTTGTAGGAACTTAATAACTTCAGAGATATTGCAACCATCAAGATCAAAATCAAAATTATCATCTAAAGAAGTAGAACTATTACTAGCATCAACACTAGTGGTGGTAATAGTAGAGACACTAATGTTTCTAGCAATTTCATCTTCTCTTTCCCACTTAGCATGTAATTCAGCTAATAGTCTAACATTTTCATCAATTCTTACTTGTATGGCATTAGTAGCTGCAAAGGGATTATCATTAGTTTTAGGTTTAGCAGCCCTTTTATTCAAAGAAGATTGAGCATCAGCCAAAGATGCTATATATCTTTCAGCATTAGAGAGCTTTTCCTTAATAGTTTTATTGAAAGCTGTTTGATTATTAATAAAGTCTTTAAGCATAACTTCAAGTTTAGAGGGAGCACTCCTATTATTGTTGTAGGGATTTCCATAAGCATTACCATTGTTGGGAGGATATGGCTTATAATTGTTGTTACCAAAATTATTCCTATAAGCATTATTGCCGAAATTGTTATTTCTTATGAAGTTCACATCAACTTGCTCTTCTTGAGCAACCAAAGAGGCTAAAGGAACATTATTTGGATCAATATGGGCTTTCCCATTCACAAGCATAGACATAATAATATCAATCTTATCACTCAAGGAGGAGGTTTCCTCAACAGAATTTACCTTCCTACCTTGTGGAGCTCTCTCAGTATGCCATTCAGAATAATTAACCATCATATTGTCTAGAAGTTTTGTTGCAACACCCAAAGTGATGGTCATAAAGGTACCTCCAGCAGCAGAATCCAATAGGTTCCTTGAAGAATAGTTCAATCCTGCATAAAAAGTTTGGATGATCATCCAAGCAGTCAGTCCATGAGTGGGACAATTCTTGACTAAAGATTTCATTCTTTCCCAAGCTTGAGCAACATGCTCATTATCAGATTGTTTAAACTTCATTATTTCACTTCTCATAGATATAATCTTAGCAGGAGGATAGTATTTTCCAATGAAAGCATCTTTGAACTTAGTCCAAGAATCAATACTATTCTTAGTTAAGGAATTCAACCATTCTTTAGCTTTTCCTCTCAAAGAGAAAGGAAACAATTTCAGCTTAATATTATCACCATCTACATCCCTATGATTTTGCATCTCACAAAGTTCAACAAAGTTATTTAGATGGATAGCAGCATCTTCATTACCAATACCAGGAAATTGTTCTCTCATAACAAGATTGAGCAAAGCAGGTTTTATCTCAAAGAAAGTATCTTCAGGCACAGGTGGAGCAATAGGTGTGCTCATAAAATCATTGTTGTTGGTGCTAGTGAAGTCACACAACTTAGTGTTTTCAAGAGTAGTCATTTTTTTTGTGTTTTTTTGATAAAGAAACAAGCAAACAAAGCAAAAAGAAAGTAAGCAAAACAAAAATAACAAAGTAAAGGTGTAGCTAGCTGAACGATGGCAGGGCGCACTACCAGTGCCAGCAGCAACATGGAGACCTGCACAACAAATCCACATAACTCTGTCCCCAACTTGCGATGAGGTTGTCAATCTCACCGGTTTTGCTGAAAACAAAGGATTAAATGTATCGAATGGAAGGAAGTAATAGTTTGCAGAAAGTAAACACAAAGCAGTAAACAGTTTATAGATTGTATGTAAAAGTAAGGACCGGGATCCATAGTTCACTAGAGGTGGCTCTCCATAAGATAGATAACATGCTGGGTGAACAAATTACAGTGGGGCAATTGACAAACATCGAGAAAGCAATACATGCATATAATAATCATCTGGACTCCTTTGAGATTCGATTGGGCATTATAACATTATACATAGACCGCCATCCAACTACATCTATGACTAATAATCCACCTTCAGGTTATCATCTGAACCCCCTCTAGTATTAAGTTGCAAGCAACAGATTATTGCTTTACGAATTGCGTGTAATGTAAACAATACTATTGTTCTATGAACAAAGGATTGTTGTTTTCTCCCTAGTAGCAACAGCACATCTAGTACCTTAGAGATTTCTGTCACTTCCCCAGATTACCAGAGGCATGAACCCACTATCGAGCATAAATACTAACTCTTGGAGTTGCTAGCATCTACTTGGCCAAGATAGCTACTAACAACGGAAAGCATGCAATATCACAAATAACAAAGACATGATAGAATCAATAATCAATCTAAAATAGCATCTCAATATCCATCGGATCCCCGCAAACACAACATGCAGAATTACAAATAGATGATCTTGATCATGAACGAAGCTAACAAGATCTAGACATGAAAGCACAAAGGAGGAGAACCAGCCATCTAGCTACTACATGGATCCGTAGTCCAAAGATGGACTACTCACGCATCACACCAGAGGCTTGTATGGTGATGAAGAAGACCTCCAGGGTGAATTCCCCTCTCCGGCAGGGTGCCAGGAAGAGCTTCAGATCCCTCCTGATCTAGGGATGGAGATGACGGCGGCTACAGACTCTTTCGTGGATTTTTTGATCAGGTACTTAGGCTTTTCGTCCCGAGGGTATCTTATAGGCGGAAGGAGAGGCCGAGGGGGTGCTGGGGTCGGCCAGACCACCCCCTGGCGCAGGCCAGGCCTGGCCGCGCGGCCAGGTGGTGTGGCCGGCCCCCAGCCCTTCTCCGTCTCGTATTCTGGCATCTGATGACTTCTGGAAAAATAGGCACTTTGGCTTTTGTCCCGTCCAATTCCGAGAATATTCATTTTTTGACTTTCGTGGAACCAAAAACAGTAGAAAACATGCAGCTGGCACTGTGGCTCTTGTTAATAGGTTAGTCCAAGAAATCATATGAAAAGTACTCCAAAGTGTGGACAAAACACAAGAAAGTGGATAAAACCAAGCATGGAACATCAAAAATTATAGATACATTTGCAATGTATCACTCGACCATTGGTGCAGGGGGTGAAGTTGAGCTGCATCACATATTGGAGCTTATCACCTTTGGGGGAGGTGAGGATTATTCTAGCCTCGACACCATCCGAGTTCTTGGATCCGTCGAAGTGGAGGGACCAGTAGTGGAGATAGGGCAGCATCTCGGGCTGCTGCGCTTCTTCCTAGTCGGCAAGGAAGTCGTCTAGGGCCCACGACTTGTACGGCTCGTACTTGATGTTATGGACGCTGATTTCGCTGGCCCACTTAGCGACTCGCCCTATCGCGTCGCGATTGCGAATGATATCCTGCAGCGGGTGGAGGAGACAACCACGGTAGGGTGTTCCTAGAAGTAGTGAGGGAGCCGTCATTGGGCTTGGAAGACCACGTAGACCAATTTCTGGCACTTCGGGTAGTGTTTCCTCAAGTCAGTGAGGAACTCGCTGAGGTCATACACGGGGCGCTCCTTGCGCTTTGTGGGTCACTCGACCACCATCACGGCACTGACGACTCGGTTGGAGTCCGCGATGTAGATGAGCATTAGCTCCTTGTTGAGAGGTGCGGCGAGTACTAGTGCCGCGAGTAGAACCTCCTTGAATGTGTTGAGCGCATTGTCAGCCTCACTATCCCACTTGAATGTGGGGTTCTTTCGCATCAGGCGATAGAGAGGCATTGTCTTCTCGCCGAGTCAGGGGATGAAGAGACTGAGGGCCGCAACTCGCCATGCCATCTTCTGGACGTCACCTAGGCACTCGGGCTTCCCGAGTCACACGATGGTGTTGATCTTGGAGGGGTTTGCTTAGATTTCTCACTTGGAGACCACGTACCCAGCAGTTGGCTAGTGGGTACACTGAACATGCACTTCTCCGGGTTGAGATTGATGTTGTACTTCCGTAGATTCGCGAAAGCCTTGGCCAGGTCGGCGAGTAGGTCGCTCTGGCGAGTCGACTTCACCACCACATCATCAATATAGACGTGGATGTTGCAGCCAATTTGGCTCACTAGGCACTCCTGCATGCATGGCTGGTAAGTCACCCTAGTGTTCTTGAGGCCGAACGTCATCATGATGTATCAGAAGGCTCTAAATGACATGACGAAAGCCATTTTGTCTTCATCCTTGATGGCCATTTTTATCTAGTTGTAGCCAGAGGATGCGTCGAGGAATCACAACGACTCGGTCACCGTGATCGAATCGATGATTTGGTCGATTTGCGGGAGTACGAATTCCTCCTTTGGGCAGGCACTGTTGACGTTAGTGTAGTTGGTTCACATCCTCGAGGTGTTCTTCTTCTTTAGAACTAGGACTGGGTTGGCCAACCACTTGGAGTACTTGATGGGCCGAATGAACCCTGCGGCGAGTAGTCGCTGGACCTCTTCGGCAATTGCACGATAGCGCTCTTCATTGAAGGGCCGCAGGGGTTGCTTGACAGGTCGCGCCGTGGGGTTGGTGTTTAATTTGTGCTCAGTGAGTTCCCTCGAGACACCAGGAATGTCGGATGGCTTCCATGCGAAGATATCGCGATTCTCATGGAGAAACTTGATGAGCGTGCTTTCCTATGCAGGGCTCATGTTGGTCCCCACAATGACCTTCTAGCTCGAGTCGCCTGGGACGAGCTCGATGGTGTGAGTGTGCGTAGTGGCCTTGAAAGTTGTTGGCGTGGTGCTTGTCGATGTGGGCTTCTTGAGGATTGCTGAGTCTTCCTTGTCTATGCCACTCGCGTATTTCACGAGCTCGTCAGCATGGTTCGTTTCTTTGGCGATGATGGTGTTGACGAGCTGGGCGCCTTTGTCCTCGCACTCCATGGCCATATCAGGGTCTCCATGGACGGTGATGATGTCGCATGGCCCCGGGAGCTTCATCATGTTGTATGTGTAGTGGGGACCACCATGAATTTGGCGAATTCTTGCCACCCCAAGCCAAAGTGGTATGATCTCTAGAAGTTCACCAGCTCGAAGTTGATTCACTCGGTGTGGAAATTTGCAGGAGTGCCAAAGGTGACTGGCCGTGTCACCTTGCTAATTGGGTATGCGTTCCTTCTTGGGACGATGCCATGGAAGGTGCAGAGGGCGATTAAACCATCGATTGCGGTAGGTTCAGCCGGCTGAAGGTGTCTAGATATATGATGTTGATGGAGCTTTCGCCGTCCATCAATGTCTTGGTGAGCCAGTAATTAGCCACTTTGGGCTTGACTACTAGGGCGACTCGCCCTAGGTACTTGATCATGGGCACGCGATCCTCGCAGCTCTAGGTGATGCTTTGCTCCTACCAATTAATACAACACGAGACATCCACTTAGGTCACCGGATTAACGGCGACTGCGCGGGCGAGAACCTTCTTCTCGCGCTTAGTGCCGAGCCTAGTGAATGTATGCAGCGAGATGACTGCGTTGCCGAATGCGCCGTTGTTGCTGTTGTCCCTTGGCGGGTCGTCATTGGGGCCTTATCTTGCTTGCCTTGCCTTCTCTATCTCCTTGAGAGAATGGCAGTTGGCGGTGGTGTGGATGGCGGGCTTCCCCTCCCTGTTGTGTTAGACACAAGGTTGGTTGAGTAGTGCCGTGGGGTCGAATTACGGCCTCGCGAAGTTGTTGGTGCAGTAGTTGCCTCTATCACGGCGGAAGTTCTTGGGGTCGCGCTGCCCGTAGTTGGCATTGGTGATGAAGTCAGTCCTACCATTGCCACGATGTTTGCCGGTGAGGCGGGTGTTGCTTCAGTGCAGCTCGCAGTGTCTTCTGTTGTCGTGGTCGCTCATGCGACGCCTTCCACCTGACTCGTTGCCCGAGTCCTGGTTTGCATCTTCCTCCTCGTAGCTCTTGGCGACCTCGAGGAGGTCGAGGATGTTGTCGAGCATCCGGTAGACCCTCTTGATCTTGGCGACCAAGGGTTCGTACCGGAACGCGTTCTTGAAGCTATGGATCGCCGTGTCCGGGTGGATGCCAGAAGCATTGATCCACAAGTCCTGCTAGTGTTGGACCCAGTGGCGAGTCAATTCGCACGATCCCTGGATGCAATGTTCCAGGTCCTCGATGGTGGTAGCGCGGGTGTAGGAGCCCTCAAAGTGCTTGACGAAGGCGTCCTGCTTCTCTTACCATGAGTCGACACTATTCTCGAGGAGAGTGTTGATCCATTGATGAGTCTCCCCCTCCATCATTAGGGGGATGTAGCGATTAGCGAGTAGATCCGTATGGCCGACAATCCCCATCGCAATGAGGTATGTGTCGAAATGCGACATGGTGGTGATGGATCCAGCGACCAAATCAAGGGTCGCCAAGTCGGTGTCGTCACGGAGATCCGTGTCGCTCCCGGCCGCGTTGTAACATCCCAAAAATATTAATCAAGCTTATCAAGCTCTAATCACCCAAGTTTAGGGTTAACAAAAACTTTTATAGTTAAACCTAATAAGAGTGTATGTGTGATTTGCATTAGTGTATGAATGTTTGCAATTGCCATGTTTGATGGTTAAAAATTATAAGGATTGATTTAAAGATGAATACTACATCATCTAGATCAAATCCAAGCAGAATCAATAAAGGAAAAATCAAATATAAGATATATAAGCAAATGGTCATTTTGGCCAAACTTATCCACTGGACCACTTTGAGTGTTCCTAGTAAACAATTTTCAACAGAAACAATTCCAATTCTTTTCACCCCTTGCTAGATCAAGTAAAAGTGAATCCAAGAAAACTTTACAAAGTGGCAGAAACTAAATTCAAATATATTTAAGAGGTAGTGCAAAGTTGAATCAAGATCACTTTCTCAAAAACCACTCAAATCAATTCCATTTGACAAATCTCAGCAACCAAAGTCTACCAAGCAAACAACAAGATCACTCACCAAATATATTTCAAAAATTTGAATTATGAATTCATGCGGCCATTGTGTCGAACACTTGGCATGTACAGTACAACCTCACCAACTATTCACTATTTGGAATTGTCATTTGCTCCAAAATGTACTGCAATCAACACATTGAATTGTCCTAGATCATCCCTGGTACTTTGCCGTGCAGTGGAGAGCCCTTTGCCCACCATTGCAGTAGTGACATGCCCATGTCAAGCCGTCCATGCCGGTCGAGCACGAGCCAGTCGCTGCGTGCCGCGCCCGCCCTCTACCACGACCCCCAAGAGGTAGGCGTGACCTCACCGCCACCCCCTGACCACCCCTTGACCAACGGCTAGGTGAGAAGGAGCCAGACCAGACGCGCCCATTTAACCCTTGGCCATGTCGAGAGCACGACGGAGCGCCGCAACCGCCTCGCTCGCACACGTGGCGCCTCACTCTCTCCGCCCATACCCGCGTTCGCCATGGCAACAGTGAGCTGCTAGACATGATCGTTCGCTGTCTCGCGCCCCGTGACCACCGTACCAAGTGACGAACGCCTGCATACCCGCCCAGAGCACCGACGTATCCCGGCCAATGGAGAGAGCCCCTTGACGTTCCATCACTTCCATGACGACCGCCATAGTCCACCGCCACGACCCATGCCCTCCGCCGTGACGATTGCCACCTGTAGCAGCATCGCCGGAGTAGCCCGACCATGCCGCCCAACCGCCACACTGGGTATATAAATAGAGGCCACCCAAACCTATATCTACACACCATTCCACTCCCCACTCATCACAGAACCTCACCGTCCCTTCCACGGATCAAGGTGAGCACCAGTCCGCCAGAATTTAGCCGGAGTCCGCCGCTGTAGAGGAGGAAGGAGCCCGTTGATTGCGACCATCCTAGGAGCCGCCGTGACCGCACCTCGAACAGCCGTTGATAACAACCTCATTCGCCCCCATCGCCGACCTTAGCTGGAGCCTAGGTGAGCCTCACGCGACCCCCACCGCGGTGTTAGGGTTTAGTTCTTGCCGGAGCTGTTCGACGTAGACGACGCACGTCAGCCGTTAGATCGTGTTCTAATCGTAGGGCTAAGATTGAAACATACCATTTCGGTTAGAATGAGCCACTGATGAGTAGGACCCGCCTATCAGTAGCTAGCTGCGCCAGCGCAGTGCAGTTGGGCTGGCCTGTTTAGTTTCCCGTGCAGAGCCCACCCATTCAAATAGGATTTTTTCCATTTTAGTTAAAACTAGATTCTATCAGTAGATTCAAAATCAATTCAAAGAGATTCACTAAACCAAAATGCATGATTCCAATTTTGTTGGAAAGATATTGAAATTATCTAATCACTCCCATTGGATTCAAACCAATTGGAATTATAGATAACCTATACCAAAAATAACAAGACAGAGACTTTTGACACTTCAAACATTTTTCTAAAATAAACTATAAATGCTTTTGAGATGATCCCACCTCTCAAAAATCACATTTACCATGCTCTACCTGAATATGTGAAAACATTTGGTTTTACAGATATTAAACTTGGACTAGTATTAAAAGAAGTCTATATAGGCTTTTCTAGTCATTTAAATCTTATTAAATAGTAATATTAAATCTTGTAATGCATGACCATCCTTTTAAATTACATTCCCAAGCTTGAGAATATATGGTGAGGACATGGTCCATATGAACCTATATTCTAGTTGGAGAATATTAAATCTTAAACAATTTCAATGAGTAGAAATTACTTTTCTCATTAAAGAGAAATAAAAATGTGCCATTATGACTTGGAATGATTGAGATGATATTAGATCATCTAGTATGAGCCTTGAGTGCTAAATAGGAGTATTGAAGTGTTGTTTGGTGATTGTGTATATTGAATGTGTTTATAGACGCTAGTACCGACCCAAGATTCAACGAAGAGGAGTACTTCGAGGAGGAAGGGGAAAACTTCAACGACTGCAACCAACAAGGCAAGCTATCAGTGCAAGATAGCACCATACTTTCTATCTAAGCAAGCCATCACTAATTGCAAGCTAGAACTATGCATACTATATATGCAAGCCCCTTATACCAGATGCACTAGGCATACCTGGTTGTGCAACTTTACCAATTCCCAGTTTTTACTCCAAGCTTTACTTTCCCCTTTACTACAGTTATTACTTAGTTAATGAATTGTGACTAGTGGAAATTAGAATGGATCCTATCAAGATCTTAGGATTAGTTTTGGATACTTGTACCAGATTAGCACCCCCAAATAGTGAATACCCTCAACTTTAGTGGCTAATGCTAAGCATAAAACTTGATCACTTTAAATGGGAATACTTGGTGAAAATGATTATGAAAACCTTGGAATGATGATTCATTCTATTGAAATGGTTTGACATGTGTTGAGAAACACAAGGGTTGAGGATGAAAATGTTGAGGCATGAGCCTTGACCCTTTATAAAAACTGATGGTTGGGTTCAAATGCGATACCATTCCAATTTACCATACAACCACAATACCTGAGTTGGGTAGGGCTTACTAGAAGTTTATATGTCTTAGTATGGGTTCCCTTGCAGAAGAGGTTGAGCTGAGGCTACCTCGTGATGAATTTCCACCTATGCAGTACCCAAGATGACAGATGGTCATGGTTGGGAGGCCAAACTCATAGGGGAGGTGCCTATACTAGGGTGTGTAATTGAAATGTTAAGATTGATTATCCGCATACTAAGTATGATGATTCAGGGTTATTCCTGACGAATGTATCAAATTTTGTGGTGAAAGTGTACAATCTCTGTAGAGTGCCAAACTATTCGAATAGCCGCGTCCGCGGTTATGGACAGTTGGAGTGGCCATACTGTTCCGTTGTCAGATGTTTTCAAAATGATTTGTGACTTGAAATATGACCTTGACTTGACCACAACAAAGTTGTGGACATGAAAACTAGTTTCCCCCTTAAGTGATATAGAGAACTAAATTAGGTCTTTACTCTTGAAACCCTCATGAAGTAAATCTGGCTTTTTGCAAAACCAACCTAGAGATTAAGTTTCCTATTAGCTTTGACCTTACTTATACTAGTGTTAGTTTGCGAGTACTTAAAGAGTACTCATGGATTTGTCCCTGGCTATTCCCATGGCAAGACTATGAGGAGGATTACCCGGAAGATGGACAGCAGGAGGTCTATGACAACTAGGATCATCTCCCATCGTCAGCATTGCCTGTGACCCTGAAAGATGAAGCCCCGCTATGTTTACTTTCTGCTGCTTTGATTGTATTAAGACTGGATCATGAGATCCTTTATTTGTAAGACCTTATTATGGTTTGTAATGGATGATGTACTATGGTACCACTTCTATTATGTCTCGCAAAAATGGTAATCCTGGGATTGCGATGTACGGCATAACATGCATCTGGACTTAAAAACCTGGGTGTTGACACGCGTCGCTAGCGGCCGGTCGTAATCAGAGGCGAGGAGGGTGATGGTGCGGATGTTGGGTATACGCTAAATAGGTATCAACATTGCATGTATCTAGTTTTGATAACCCGAGTGGCCCACAGTTGGTAGCATGTCCCATGGCTGATGTCTACGCACTTCTATTCTTGTAGACAGTTGTTGGGCCTCCAAGTGTAGAGGTTTGTAGAACAGCACCAAGTTTTCCCTTAAGTGGATTACCCAAGGTTTATCGAACTCAGGGAGGAAGTGGTCAAAGGTATCCCACTTAAGCAACCCTACAATCAAGATACAACAAGTCTCTTGTGTCCCCAACACACCCAATACACTTGTCAGGTGTATAGGTTCACTAGTTCGGCGAAGAGATAGTGAAATATAAGTGGTATGGATAAAAGACAATGGTGCCAGAAAATAGCTTAATGGCATGGAAGAGACTAAAGGCAAACTGAAATAAAGATGGAAGCAAGCAAACATGTAACAGATCTAGTTGCAAATGGTGTTTCAATGCTTAGAAACAAGGCCTAGGGATCGTACTTTCACTAGTGAACACTCTCATATAAATATCCTCTCTTTATGATACTACTCTGAAATACTCTTCGATTGGACACTCTAATCCATGGTAGGGCTATAACAGCACTCCTCAAAGTTTGCTTTCCCCATCTAGATAACCCCACACTGTCACCTTGAGCTCTAGATGGTTCCAACAAACACCACAATTTCATAGAAACATCCAACTCCAAATATAACTCATAACAAGTATTTGTAATCTCTAGCCTAAGTGCCACCGTGGTGTGCACGCTGTCACTTTCACACACATGGGGAGAGCAGAGATCTATTAAAGCACTTGAGTAGCAAGGTAGATCTACTTGATTACAAAGCTCATGATCACAATATGATCATGCATAGAGAGAGAGAGAGAGATGAACACATAGCTACCGGTAGAACCCTTAGTCTCGAGGAAGAACTACTCCCTCATCATCATGGGAATCAGCAACGACGATGGAGATGGTGGTGGAGATCGATGGAGATGGCTCCGGGGGCACTTCCTCGTCCCGGCAGGGTGCCGGAACAGAGACTTTCTGTCCCCCGAATCTCCCCTTCGGTGGTGGTGGCGCTGCGGAACTTTTCATGGCTGGAGGCTATTCTATTTAGGGTTTTGCATCAGGGGCTTCTTATAGGCGAAATGGCAAGGTCAGTGGAGGCATGAGGGGCCCACACCACGTGGTGGCGCGTCCAGGGGTGACCTGCGCCACCATATGGTGTGGCCAGGCCCTGGCCCTCCTCCGTCTCGTCTTCTGACTCCGAGTTCCCCTCGGTGAAATATTGACTTTGGCTTTTGTCCCGTCTAATTCCGAGAATATTCATTTTCTGACTTTGCTGGAACCAGAAACAGCAGAAAACAGGCAACTAGCACTGTGGCATCTTGTTAATAGGTTAGTCCAAGAAAGTGTATAAAAATACTCCAAAGTGTGTACAAAACATAAGAAAGTAGATATAAAACAAGCATGGAACATCAAAAATTATAGATACGTTTGCAACGTATCAATGGCCTGCTGGGTGGCCCATAGTTGGTAGCATGGCCCATGGCTTGCTGGGCAACCCACAGTTTGTAGCATGGCCCATGGCCTGCTGTGCATCCCACAGTTGGTAGCATGGCCCATGGCCTGCTGGGTGGCCCAATTAGACAGATCTAGACGGGAGGCCCATGCCACAAGAAGGAAGGCTACGTTGTAGTTACCGACCAACTCGGAGCCTTGGAGTACAAGACACGAAGACTAGTTAGTATTAGTGTAGGACTTTGTACCCTGTCTAGCAAGGTCTTTCCCTATAACCCTAGGTTCCGGCGCCTTTATAAGCCAGACCCGTGGGATCTTTTAGGGAAACAATCATAGTGCTTAATGCAACACCTCACATAGCGAACCGATCCTTGTAACTTGGTGTATTACCATTATAGTGATTTATAGCAGGAGTAGAGTTCTGCCACCGTTGCGGGACTTGGACCTGGGTAAGTTGTGTTACCTCGTACCCGTTAACTCACTGCCTTCCCCCAACTCTCTAAACACGCTCTGTGAGGACCCCTCCATGGTGTACTCGTTGGCAATACCATGACAGTTGGCTCCCACCATGGGGCTGGAGGCGCTTAGAGCTCTACACCGGGCAAGGTTAAATCTCTTCATGAGAATCAACGATACTGTGGCCATTGGGCATGTTCTCTTCTCCGCTAATGTTCCGATCATCCCCCCAGACGAGTTCTGGATCCCGGCAAAGTCGAACCCCACCCGTTGCTCTATTCACTACAAGAAAAGTTGGCTTTTACAACATATGGCTTTTGATGAGGGGTTAACTCGTTAATGACCATCGTTGATGGACTTACGTTCGAGGGATTGGGGAGCGCTGGAGGCGTCGATCGGCTAGCAAACAAGCACATAGGAAGACATGAGGTTTACCTAGGTTTAGGCCTTGAAGAGGACCCTACTCTTGCTTGTCTGCTCTTTGAGTATTGGGGAGTCGAAAGTTACAGGGGGTGCGCAGATGCAATCTGGCAAGGCGTATGCTAGGGTTGTGGATTTTCCTCCTCGATGCCCCCTCCTAGCCTTTATATAGGGGGTCTAGGTCTCGAGATAGCAGGCCGAGTCGGTTACAAATTAGGGTTTTCCTTTTAAGTTTCTATCTATTCTTTGCCATGTTCTTCAAGAAGTCACGTCCCTTTTGGCCACCCGAATCCTTATCGGGCTTTGTTTGCACCATGGACTCCTCCTGGGCTAGACCGTATAGGCTAACCGCGAGTACCTGTAGGGTATACCCATGTCAGTAGCCCCCGAGTGTCCAGTCAAATCGTAGATTCGGGTGGAGACTATAAAGTCTTCAAGTGCATGAAATGCGGGATCATCCAAAAGTTCTTTCAAGTGCCTCAGTTTGTGTCATAGGGATTGTTGATATGCGTGCCTGATACATCCGATGGATCAGGATCAGTTAATTGCGTTTGGGTAAAACAACGCTATCTACTCAAACTAGAGTTCCCGGACTCGAATTCAGAACATTGATGGCGTAATTCAACTCCTGCCGCGGAGGTCTTATAGAGTCGAATTCCAGTGTTTTGGTGTGAGCACTCGACGCGTCCGTCAAGGCTTTTTCATCATGCCTGTAGGCACGGATTATTTCTGGTAGACCACATCAGGTGCATTACTAGGCCTTTTGCAGGTCTTATCTTCACGTTGTAAACGTGACATGCGAAAGTTTATTCACCGCGGAGGTGATTCGAGTGACCTAGGAGACGTTGTCTCTTTGTAGGACATGGTCAGTGATTGTGAGGTGAAGTCACCGAATGCTTCGAATGCTCACGGTGCGGACGTGGTCAATGCCTTTTTCCATGTACAAGTATCTTTTCTTCTCATAGGGTGCGGGACCAGTGCTCCTTATGGGAGTAGCCCCTAAGTGCCTACTCGAGTCACAGACTCGAGTGGGGTCTTTGAACATTTGTCGACTGCTATCATTATAACTTGTCGATTGTGCTTCTAGTGCTCCCTATGGGAGGATCCCACGAGTCTACAATTGAATCGTTGATTCAAAAGAGGGGGTTGAGATGTAAATGTCTTGTATTTTTACCATGGTAATTATGTGCCCTTAAAATATTCGGGTGCATGGCCAGTGCTCCTATTAGGAGTAGCCCCTAAGTATTTGATCGAGTCATAGAGTCGATCAAAGACTGGATCAGTCGAAGGGAACTCCTACTGGAGTGCAAATCCGGATGGCGTCAGCGCTGATGATCCGATGAGATCAGTTGCCCGCATAAGCGGTGCTGATGGGACGTGACGGAGGTGGGCCTAGAATTCTGACTGGGATTTGACTAGTCACGCGTAAATTACGGTTTTAACTGCGCCTCCTCGATTTTCGCGCAACGTGGGGGTCGTGTAGCGACGATTCAGTACGCACGTTCCCATGTGTACCCACCGATGTGCTCCACGTGTCTAGATGAAAGCATGTTGGCTGTTGGATAGCAATCCTCGATGCTTAAATAGGGATCTTGGTGTGGTAATTTCTGCACTGTGCTTCTTCCTCCCTTTCGCGCTTCTACCATTGTTGTTCTTCCTCTGCTTTACCACGCCCATCGTCTTTGTTGCACAGGACATTCTCAAGGAATTTCCTAGATACTTCCTCCGATCTCTTCGTCGCTAAAGGATGGGGAAGAAGAAGGGCACCACTGCTGCGGGATCTGCTGCCGCCGCCACCGTGACGAACAAGAAGGGCTTCGCCGTAGCCGCCGAGTCCGTCACTACCGCTGTGGCCACAAAGAAGAAGGGGGTCGGGACCTACGTGACCAATGTGTCCTGGCGGCGTACCACCCTAAAGGAGAATGAGCTCCAGACGTGTCGTCAGGATGGTCTCCTACCGGCAAACGTGGTGGATTGCCAACTCCCTGGACCGGAGGTAATCCCCGATCCTCCCACCAGTTTTCGGGTGATGTTTATGGCTTTTGTTCGTCGGGGTCTCTCTCTCCCCCTCCACAAGTTCGTGCGAGGGTTGTGATGTCTCTGAAATATAGCCATTCGTCCACATTTAAACTGGATTTTACTCATATTCTTGATGAAATATCTCTCTAAACCATGCCACTAATGCTAATATTCAGAGGGGTATGCAATCCTTTCTTTTATATTTTCCTGCACAGATAATGTCGTTTAAAGGAGGGAATCACTACATTAAAGTCAAAGATACGATATTTCCAACAACCAAAACAAACCAGGAGCCGTACAACAGAGGCAGACACTTTAACGACCAACTATACGACCGGAGCAAAAATTCTGGCCATATAGCTCCGGTCGTATAGTTGGCGCCACCACCGTTAGGTCAAACAGAACAACTTTCGTGAAGGGGCCCCTATATAAAGAAGCCTCGGGCGACAAGAAAACAAGACAGACCTCGCCAAAAAGTCTCTGCCATAGATCACCAGCCGCCTCTAGATCTCCAAACCCTTCTCCATCTCCATAGCCATATTCCACCACTTATAATAGTAGATCTCTTCTCCGATTGGCGACATTGTAAGACTATTGCTATCAATCTTATGATTTTCATTACAATGTTTGTGATTGTTGATCTCATCTCTATGTGTGAGTAATTCTCATTGGGCTATGGGCTTCAGCCTAGCCATGTAGCAATTGTGCATGTTATTTATCATAGATGGGATCGTGTATTAGTTTGTATGACAGGATGATTATTGTATCCTCTCTTGCCTCAATCCAAGAACTTGTCAGGTACCCAAGACCCCAAGGGTTGAACCAGGTATAGGGAGTATGAGTGATGACTGATATGCAGGTTGGGAACCCCAGTGACAGAAGGGGTAGTACGGCTGTATGTGAGGGATTTTCTTGGGATTAACGGTGACATCACTATGCATATCATTAGTTCTCTTTCTTCTATGGATGAGACTAGTAGGTTATTGCTATAAGCAGTTGCGGAGGCAATGACAATTATGGATGCACTACCCACATATAATTTATCTTGCTCTAACAAGTACATGCATACTTTATTTCTATCTTTTATTCCCATTAGATGTTTTGCACAGCTACAGGTGAAACCGAACACCCTAGGCCCTCTCTCCATCATCGACAACAACAAAAAGACGCAAGCTATTGGTCTGGTAAAAACACAAAAGGAATTCTAAAACTCCCGAAGGTCCGTTAAAGTAACTTCACTACACATTCGCTTCCCGAGGATTCGATAACCTAGGTCTATTAGGCAAAAAGAAGCTACACTACATATGTAATTCGGATCGAAGGTATCAACCCTTTTTCTCGCGCTGTTGCCGGGGAAGCAATAGCTACCCTGGTGAGCTTATTAGGAACCTTGCTAGTTTTAATTCCTGTTTTTTTAATTTTGTTAGTTTGCTTTCAGTCTTTATTTGATAAACCAGAAAAATTAGTTAGCCTTTAAATTCTTGCTTTTACTATTAGAATTCTTTGTTTAAGAAAACCCAAAAACATAGGAAATATGGCTGAAAGAAGCTTGAGGAGTTTGCTACTCGCAACAATGATTATTTGCGTACTCCTATTACTCAGCCAGCAATAGCTGCTGATGATTATGAAATTAAGCCCCATTACTAAAGTTTGGTTCAAAAGAATCAATTTGGAGGCTCTGCTGTTGAAGACGCAGGTATGCACTTAAATACTTTCACTAAAATATGTGATATGATGTGTATAAAAGACGTTGACCCTGATGCGGTCAAATTGCGTTTATTTCCTTTCTCTCTTAGAGGAAGAGCAAAAGAATGGTTGCTATCTTTTCCTATAAATACTATTACATCATGGGTGGGATGTACTTATTTATTTATGACTAATTTTTCCCACCTGCAAAGACTATGCAACATCGATCTAATATTACTGGCTTTAGGCAGGAAGAGCGTGAGCCACTAGCGCTTGCATGGGAGAGGATGAGAGAATGCTTAAGAAGCTGTCCTAGTCATGGGATGGAAGATTGGTTAATCCTCCATTTATTTTATAATGCTCTTAATCCTGTGTCTAAGTCTATGCTTTATACTGCAGCTGGAGGAACGTTTATGGGTAAACATATTACCGAAGCAAAGCAGCTGTGATACGTCCATAACGTATCTATAATTTTTGATGGTTTTATGCTAATAATATGCTTTTGATACTCCTTTTTATATAAAGTTTATAATTTATTTGGACCAACCTACTAATAGTTGCAAAAGTGCACAATGTTCTTGTTTTACACTTTGATGTGTAGGAATTACCAAGAATACAAGTGGAAACCTTGTTGGAGTCAAATTGGGATTTTCCAGAAATCTATCTTAGAACTCTTTTTGAAGATGATCACGTTTCGGGCCGAAGACGGTGTCAAACAGAAAACTCGTCAACTACAAAGTAGTTGCAAATTTCGTGACAAACATTCTGGACATAAAATTTATCGGATTTCGAGTCCGGATGGGCCCGATAGGCCCGATTTACTGCAGCCAAGATGGGGTGACGGGTATCCGAGAAGCTATATAAAGGGAGGAAACCTAATTCGCCCAGGGCATCTCCACCCACGAATTTGCAGCCACCAAAGCCACGTTTTTGCATCCCCAAGAATCCATGAAGGAAGGGGGATAAGGGGCGGTGCTCCTCCATGATACCGACAACGGGGAAGGAGTCCCCCACGCCGCCGCCGCCCTCTTCACCATCTCCACCGCCATCTCCATCACCGTTGCTGATTCCCATGATGATGAGAGAGTAGTTCTTCCTCGAGGCTAAGGGTTCTACCAGTAGCTATGTGTTCATATCTCTCTCTATGCATGATCATATTGTGATTGTGAGCTTTGTAATCAAGTAGATATACCTTGTTACTCAAGTGCTTTAATAGATCTTTGCTCTCCCCATGTGTGTGAAAGTGACAACATGCACAACTTGGTGGCACTTAGGCTAGAGATTACAAATACTTGTTATGAGTTATATTTGGAGTTGGATGTTTTTATGAAATTGTGGTGTTTGTTGGAACCATCTAGAGCTCAAGGTAACAGTGTGGGGTTATCTAGATGGGGAAAGCGGACTTTGAGGTGTGCTCTTATAGCCCTATCATGGATTAGAGTGTCCAACCGGAGAGTAGTTAAGAGTAGTATCATAAAGAGAAGATATTTATATGAGAGTGTTCACTAGCGAAAGTATAATCCCTAGGCCTTATTTCTAAACATTGAAACACCGTTGCAACTAGATCTGTTACATGTTTGCTTGCTTCCATCTTTTTGCCTTTAGTATTTTCCTTCCATCAAGCTATTTTCTGGCACCGTTGTCTTATATCCATACCCTTGTATTTTACTATCTCTTCGCTGAACTAGTGCACCTATACACCTGACAAGTGTATTGGGTGTGTTGGGGACACAAGAGACTTCTTGTATCTTGATTGCAGGGTTGCTTGAGAGGGATACCTTTGACCACTTCCTCCCCGAGTTCGATAAACCTTGGGTGATCCACTTAAGGGAAAACTTGCTGCTGTTCTACAAACCTCTACACTTGGAGGCCCAACAACTATCTACAAGAATTGAAGTGCGTAGACATCAAGCTATTTTCTGGCGCCGTTGCTGGGGACTGAAGAAGAAGAAGCTCCCACCTCAACCACGCGCCAGCAAGTATATTTTCTCGCGTCGTTGCCGGGGAGGTAAGGTAAAAGGTACTCACATCCTCCGGTGTGAGTGCTCGGAGTTATTTCCTTTAGATTCTGCAAATTTGTCTTTTTGTTTCTTGTTTTCACTAGTTAGGCTTAATGGAAAATAACAAAAAAATTAGAGATCTTTATAGTATTTATCTTGAGTTAGGACATGAAGTGTTTGAAGAGAAAATTAAAAAACCTATGGAACTTTATTTGCATGCTAATAGCAATGTTGTTAGTATGAATTCTTTGGACACCATTATTGCTAATGCTATGAAAAATTCTAAGCTTGGGGAAGCTAGCTCCTATGAAAATGATCTTTTTAGTTCCCCAGCTTTAGAAGATAGTTATTCTATTGCTTATGATGATACCAAACCTCCAATATATGATGAATACAATGATGAGTATGATATTTTCAGTCCACCTACTATTGAGGAAAAAATTAATTATGATTACAATATGCCTCCTATATTTGATGATTATGGTGATGAGAATAATAATGATAGCTATTTTGTTGAATTTGCACTCACTACAATTAATAAGAATGACTATGTTTATGTGGAGAGTATTAATTCTTTTATGCATGTGGCTCATGATAAGAATGTTTTATGTGATAGTTATATTGTTAATTTTATTCATGATGCTACTGAAAGTTATTATGAGAGAGGGAAACATGGTTTTATATGTCTCAACAATATTAAGGTTCCCCTCTTTATGTTGAAAATCTTGAAGTTGCACTTGTTTTGCTTTACTATGATTATTGATTTGCGCTTTCATGACTTGTTTCTTTACAAGATTCCTATGCATAGGAAATGGGTTAGACTTAAATGTGCTTTGAATTTGCTTCTTGATGCTCTCTTTTACATCAATTCATATTTCTTATGTGAGCATCTTCTCAAACTATCATGCCTAACTTAAAGGCGTTAAAGAAAAGTACTTATTGGGAGATAACCCAAAAGTTTTAGTTGAGTCTTGGAAGTTATTACCTCTGTAATAACTGCTGCTTATCATTTTTGTGTGGTTTTTGTGCCAAGAGTAACCTCTAATGAGAGAGAAGTAATGCTTGGGAAAGTTGTTGTCCTGAAACAGATTTTTGTGCTTCACTGTAAATTTTTTGAAAAATCTCTGTACGTCGGTTTGAGCTGTGATTTTTTGTGCTTCTGCCCCAGGTTGTTATCCAACTTTCTTTAGTTCAACACTTTTCGATTTTAGCAACAGAAGGTCTTCGAAAAAATTGGTTTTTACTTGTTGGTCTGTTTTGACAGATTTCTGCCATTATTTGCATTTGCCTCTTAATCTCTTTCTCTTTGAGTTCTCTTTGATCATTTCAATTTTTTAAAGGAAGTGCTACAGTAGCTTTTGTTTTAATGGAAGTTTTACTTGTGTTGAAACTGAACCAAAAGGTTTATTATCTTTTGAATGCACTAATGTTGCTAATGAAGATTGTGTGAAGTTTTGTATGAAGGAAATTTTCAGGTGTAGGGAAAGAATGATGAAATAAGATGAAGAATAGACAAAAGCTCAAGCTTGGGGATGCCACCTCGTGTTACCCCAAGAATTATTCAAGAGGTACAAGCATCAAAGCTTGGGGATGCCCAAGGCATCCCGTTCTTCATCAATAAAAATCTCAGGTCTTTCTAGACACTTCGTTTTTATTGTTTCATGCACAATTGTGTTTTTCTTGGAGCGTCTTTGTTTTAGTTTTTAGTTTTCTTTTGTTTGGATTTATTAAATAAGTTGGTTGGATCCCAACACACTTCTTTTGGAGAGATACACACTCCATTTTCATTGCCTAGAACACTCTAGTTTTCATTCTTATTGTTTTGTGAGTGTTCTCTTTTGCTAGCACTGTGTTTAGCCTTAGTTTTCTTGTGGTTTCAGCTTAGAACTTTTTAGTTATTCTTTGTGGATTTTTGAGACAAACTCACTGATCTTTATTTATTATTATCTTTGTGAGTTGCTTCAAATAAGTTGATTTGGATTGGAAAAGAGTAGGAAAAGTTCATGCTTAAGTGGTAAAAAGGAGCTTGTTTTTGACTGTCGCCTATGCTTTGTCATGTCAAGCTTGATATTGTTTTGGCTTTATGCTTAGTAATTTTTGCTGTAGCATGACATGTTATAAACAATTGAGATTGCTTAATGTGCCTTGAAAGAATCATGCGTTGTTTTAGCATATTAAAGCATAGTATTGTGGTATTCTCCTTTGATGCTTTATTTGGGTTGACTTGGCGCATGCTCATACCATGTTAAGACTACACCAAGTCACCATAGCCTCTATGATCCTTTAGTTTTCTACTTGTAATATCACTTTATGCTTTGATTAATAATGTTTTGTCGCTTTGCATGATTATGGCCATTATTGCTCTCTTAGTTGGTCGCTCCCAGTCTTTTGCTAGCCTCCATACAAAGTATGAGTTCCACTCATGCATCCAACTCCAAGTAAAACCAAGTTATTCCAAAGATTCCAACATACCTACCTATTAGCATTTGCTATTCCAAGTATATTCATGCTTTTATCTACCTTCCGAATTAAACTTGTTATGAGAAAATTAGTGATTAAAGCTCTCACGAACTTGATGGCACACTTTACTTTTCTTGCCCCTAATAAACTTGAACCATTGTGTAAACTATGTTGTATGTGCTTGCACTTATACATTGGGAATTAGCAGAACCATGCTGTCATGGGGAACGCTTTCAACATTGCACTTGGTACTTGTACCTAGTTGATATCATGCTCTTTTGTATATGGATGTCGTCGGTGTGAAATGAAAGGGAAGCTTGTAAGTCCATGGAGTTATGTATATGTGTTAGAGAAACGCCTGGGCCGCTGGTCTAATCCATGTTGACATGGTGGAAACCTGCAGCGTAACCATAATGAGCAATCTATGAAGCATTCTTCTTATAAAAAAGAGATAGAGATTGAGAAAAAAGAAAAAAAGATGAGAAAAGAGGAAAGAGAGAAAAAATCACCATTTTCCCATGATAAATAAGAAGATTGCTGAGATGCTCGTTGTCTGCTTGCCTTGTCATTTTGATATGGGGATTCTTCCGTATCATCGGGCAAGGGGTACCCCGTTGGCGGTTCTCTATGATACACATGTACTTACTATGACAAGAACTTACCGGTAACTAAACTTGAGTAGCATGAGGAGCGGCCCTCGTATTCAAGGGACATGAGATTTCCAACTTATACTTTTTCAAGCATATACTCCATAGTTTGTTCACTTTAACCTTAATCACTTCAAGATGCTTATGATAGGGGCAATGAGAGCTGAAAGCTAATAAGTTCCATAATTTTTGGAAGCTCTTTATGAGACTTAAATCCCTGCTTCCTTCTATGAAGGACTTTCTTTTACTTTTATGTTGAGTCTCCATCTTCTATGTTTATGCACCTATTAAGAGAGTATAGTGTCCATTCTTAGTTTAATGTGCATTGTCCCAAAACTTGTTGATTGATGCATAACTTTGATATTGCTTGTTCTTAAAGTATTTGTATCTAGTCACCCTTATGAACTTTGAAGGTGTCCTATGCATTTATGTTTTGCTACACTATGAGGGACAAGCTGAATACCATTCTCATTATGCTTTATTTATGTGAAACAAACAAACGTCTTGCAAAGTATTGTTATTCATGAATCTTTTGTTTGTATGCTTTCATGTTACAACATAGTTGCTATGTTTTATTGTTAGAACTCTATCGTTCATGTTCATGTTTATAGTACCTTGATCCCAACTATCAATGCTTTTACAATAATGATGATCAAGATTGTGTTGGCTGCGTGTCACCTCAAAAATTATATTGTTTTTATCGTTTACCTACTCGAGGACGAGCAGGAACTAAGCTTGGGGATGTTGATATATCCATAACGTATCTATAATTTTTGATGGTTTTATGCTAATAATATGCTTTTGATACTCCTTTTTATATAAAGTTTATAATTTATTTGGACTAACCTACTAATAGTTGCAAAAGTGCACAATGTTTTTGTTTTACACTTTGATGTGTAGGAATTACCAAGAATACAAGTGGAAACCTTGTTGGAGTCAAATTGGGATTTTTCAGAAATCTGTTTCAGAACTCTTTTTGAAGATGATCATGTTTCGGGTCAAAGACGGCGTCAAACGGAAAACTCGTCAACGACAAAGTTGTTGGAAATTATCTAATTCCGAGTCCGGATGGGCCCTATAGTCCTGATTTACTGCAGCCCAAGATGGGGTGACGGGAATCCGAGAAGCTATATAAACGGAGAAAACCTAATTCGCCCAGGGCATCTCCACCCACGAATTTGCAGCCACAAAGCCACGTTTTTGCATCCCCAAGAAGCCATGAAGGAAGGGGGCTAAGGGGCGGTGCTCTCCCATGATACCAGCGGCTAGGAAGGAGTCCCCCATGCCACCGTCGGCACCGTCGCTGCCCTCTTCACCATCTCCATCATCGATGCTGATTCCCATGATGAGGAGGGAGTAGTTCTTCCTCGAGGCTAAGGGTTCTACCGGTAGCTATGTGTTCATCTCTCTCTCTATGCATGATCATATTGTGATCATGAGCTTTGTAATCAAGTACATCTACCTTGTTACTCAAGTGATTTAATAGATCTCTGCTCTCCCCATGTGTGTGAAAGTGACAGCATGCACACCATGGTGGCACTTAGGCTAGAGATTACAAATACTTGTTATGAGTTATATTTGGAGTTGGATGTTTTTATGAAATTGTGATGTTTGTTGGAACCATCTAGAGCTCAAGGTAATAGTGTGGGGTTATCTAGATGGGAAAGCGGACTTTGAGGTGTGCTCTTATAGCTGTACCATTGATTAGATTGTCCAACCGGAGAGTAGTTAAGAGTAGTATCATAAAGAGAAGATATTTATATGAGAGTGTTCACTAGCAAAAGTATGATCCCTAGGCCTTGTTTCTAAACATTGAAACACCTTTGCAACTAGATCTGTTACATGTTTGCTTGCTTCCATCTTTTTGCCTTTAGTATTTTCCTTCCATCAAGCTATTTTCTGGCACCGTTGTCTTATATCCATACCCTTGTATTTTACTATCTCTTCGCCGAACTAGTGCACCTATACACCTGAAAAGTGTATTGGGTGTGTTGGGGACATAAGAGACTTCTTGTATCTTGATTGCAGGGTTGCTTGAGAGGGATACCTTTGACCACTTCCTCCCCGAGTTCGATAAACCTTGGGTGATCCACTTAAGGGAAAACTTGCTGCTATTCTACAAACCTCTGCACTTGGAGGCCCAACAACTGTCTACAAGAATAGAAGTGCGTAGACATCAAGCTATTTTATGGCGCCGTTGCCGGGGACTGAAGAAGAAGAAGCTCCCACGTCAACCATGCGCCAACAAGCTGCTAGACAATATGCAAGACAACCATGCCCAATGGCATGTGGAAAGATCAAACACGAAGAAGGTGAACTCTATTTCACCACAAGAAAACGAAGAACTCAATGCTAAGTTGGATGAGCTCATACTAGCCGTAAAAGGTAAGGAAACCCAGGTAAGAGGCACCCCTGAAACAAATATTGAAGAAATAGACTTCATAGCTCATAATGATTATAACCCTTCTTGGAAGAAGTGTTACAATCCTAACTTTCAAAAACATAATGCTAGTCCTGCAGGTAACTCTAATAATAATATGGGAACAAGTAATGGTAGTATCCAAGAAACACTTAAGTCTTTCATAGACTCACAAAATGAACAAAACAATATTCTTGTTAAAATAACAGAGAACCATGATGCCATGCTTGGTAAATTATCTAACCAAGCTGTTAGTTTGAGAAATGATTTACAGGCCCTCCAAGAAAGAACGAGGATCGTTGAGGCATAACTAGGCAAGATAACCGAGAGTCAAACTCTCATTCTAGCTAAATTTGCAGGTAAAGCTGAGCCCAATCCTGTTGAAGAACTCAAAATGATGAGGATCCAAAGGGAGGAGCCTGAAGAACTTGACTATAGTAATGCTCCTTCACCAAGCTACACCATTGAAGATCTCGTAAAAAGGATCAACATCAAGATTCTGGTAAGTGAAGGTAGTGAGGAAGCTATGTACCAACACTTTGTCAATCAAGTAGCAATAAAAGTACATGAGCTTGAGGAAGAATACAAGAAAATTGCTGAAAAATTACCTGTTAAACTAGATGACATATTTGAGCCTACTATTAAGATTAAAATTGGAACCAATGAGATAGCTGCACTTTGTGATCTAGGTGCAAGCGTCTCAACAATTCCAAAGAGTCTTTTTAACAAGTTAAATCTTGGCTCCTTTGAAATTACTGAGTTAAATTTGCATCTAGCAGATTCTACCTACAAAAAAGTTGTAGGAATTAAGGAGAACACTTTAGTATACATTAAATGTTGTCCTTCTCTCATTGATTTTGTTATTGTTGATATGCCTGAAGATGCTACTACTCCTATTATATTAGGCCATCCTTTCTTAAGAACTATTAAGGCTTTGATTAATTTGCATGAAGGGAACGTGAAACTACAATTGCCTTCGCAGGATCCTTTTGTTATTCATTTTCCCAGGAAGAAAAAAGCCAAACATGCTGAAAAGGAGGCTATCACTTTGAAGGCCAATTACTTTGGAGTGGGTGTTCCACTAATCTGGCCCAAGTGAGTATCGTCAAGGTCAAGCTATTGACCATAAAAGAGCGCTTCATGGGAGGAAACTCATGTGAAATAAAGGTTTGAGTAAAGTTTTTAGTTTTAGTTTAAGTTTATGTTTAATAAAGAGTGCTACAAAACTCCATTAGAGGAGAAGAAGTTCGTTAGTACTTAAAATTCTGCTTTATTCATGCTATTGTTGGTCGATAATATTTACTATCAATTTTCCGTCAAAAACAAGGTATATCATTAAGTTACAGGAAAAGAAATAGTTTTCGAAGAATTTTTTTTTGATGCACATAGAGAGTTTAACTACCAACTATACAACGGGAATAAAAATTCTGGCCGTATAGTTCTGACTGTATAAATATCTTTGCCATCGACAATTTTCTTTTCATTTGTACTGAGATTTTAATGACCAACTATATGATGGGAATAAAAATTCCGGCCGTATAGCTCCGGTCGTATAGATATCAGCACCTTCGTACAATTTCTTTTCTAATGTTCTGAGAGTTTAGCGACCAACTATATGGCGGGAATAAAAATTCCAGCTGTATAGATCCGGTCGTATAGATATCAATGCCTTTGTATATATTTTTTGTAGGGATAGACAGTTTAACGACCAACTATACGGCAGGAACATTTTGTTCCGGCCGTATAGTTGCGTCCGTATAGCTGCGCCGCCAGGAGGAAACCCTAATTTCTTGACAAAAGGCCCACTATACGGCCGGAACACCTTGTTCTGACCATATAGTTTCGCCCGTATAGTTGCGTACGACCACAAAAACACACGGGAAGGTACTTCCAACTCCAAAACTTCAATCCTTTTTCTTTCTTCTACTTCCAAACTCTCTCAAAATCTCAAGGGATCTTCATCTCTACTCAATTTCGTTCGATTTCCTCGCACATGAGTGATCTACGGTATGTTTCTCCTCTAATACCCCAATTACTTTTTGCAAATTCATCTTCGATCTATTGTCATTGTCAATCTAGGGTGATACCTACGAACCAATTGTCATGATTCTCTTGCCTAGATTATTATTTTGAGGAGAATTCTTTAGTGTGCTACGATGAGGAATATGATACACTTACTGTTGTTGGATCAAAAAGTTTTATTTTTGCCTTTCTTCAATATTTTAGATGATGAACACAAGGAGGCAAGCTCGTGCTCATGCCACCGCTAGCGCTTCTCGGGCTGCCGCTCAGCAACGCATGGGAATACGTTTCAGGGATGAGGCCCATCGTGATCGCTTCAACAGGATCAAGAACCGCAAAGTGAAGGCCACCAAGTGGGCTTTCCCCATTATATTGAACCAACACGGTATTTTTGATGACTTCAATTTACTTTGCAATAGAGCTAGCCTACAAAACTTTGTGTACAATGATGTACCTACTTATCGCCGCTTAACCATTGAATTCCTAAGTTCGTCGCAAAGCACCGTTAAACAATGGCAAGGAGAGGACACTATTTCTTTCCGTCTGATGAACAACACACCTTAACATTAAATGAATGGTGCTCATGTTTCAGTTTTCCAAACAATGATATTCATGCCTTACGCACATCCTTTACTGGCTTAGAACCTACCCCCGAACAATACTATAATGGAATGAGTTTCACTAGTAGAGTGAACAAGGGGAAGAATATTCAACATCCTGCAATTCGCTATTTGTTCTATGTTATTGCTAACACTTTGCAGGAATGCAACGAGTTCATGAGACTCAACGAGGAGGACATCCTAGTCCTTGCAAAGGTTGCTTACATCAACTACGGCTTGTCACTCAACTTGGGCGCCATCCTTGTGCTCTACTTGGAGCACCAATCCTCCCAAAGCCAAGGACCAATCACAGGTGGAGGCGTCATCACCGTGCTTGCCATTGCCCTAGACATTGACCTAGGTGAGTTGCAACCCGTACTAGGTGAAACACGTGTTGGTTTCTCCACTTTGAGAGCATGTGGAATGCTTACTAGGAGAGGTGATGCTTATTACTTGCATATTGCTAGAGCTGGGCGTATCTACCCCGCTCCTATGCCTAATGGTCTTTTCTCTATCGAGGAAGTACGTTTGCTATATGATTTGCAGGTTGAACAACACCAACCCGAGGAAGAGATTCTGAAGGAGGATGAGGACCAAGAGGAGGAGCAAGAAGTTCCTTATCAAGAGGAGTAGCCACAAACCCGGTTTGCCACATACCAAGATTTCCAAGGACTTGGAGGGACTGTGGAGAGGATGCATATCCTCTCTTTGAACCTCCAAGAATCAACAAGTAACCTCTCAACTCAATTCACGAACTAGAGTAACAACTTTTTCCTGTCACCACAATAAATTTAAGGGCTTGCAAAAGCCTAAGCTTGGGGAAGTTTCCTCATGTATCCTTACGTGGCGTTCATTTGCTTTTATTTATGTTAGAGGTTGTGTTTTTATTTGAGTTTATAAGCACTCGTGCTGGTTCTCCCAACACATTATTTTAGTTCTTTCTATTTTCTTTCGAAATTTTCTAGCCGAGCTTTGCCACCAATTTTCTATTCTTTAATGTCCCTCTCTTAAAACCACAAAAAGATTTCTCCATTTTCCTTATTTTCCCTCTTTCTTTCTTTCTGCCTCGAGGTCTTCATATATTTGGAGGAGAGTGATCGAATTCGAGTTTCCAAGAAACAAATAAAAAAGGAAGAGAGAAGTGGAACCAAACATGAGAGGTATGCCTTATGACTCCCCACTTTTGAAGTTTGAGAAACCCATGCTAGTTAATAGTACATGTTGAGATACTATACTGGTGGAGTGAGTCTTTGTATTGTAGTAAGATTTTCGTTTGCATGGGTATTTAATTGGGTACATTTTGTTCCAGCTCTCGTAATTAACCAAGTCTTGCCTAAAATTGCTAAACAATTGTAATAAGAAAAAGTCTCACAATTGAAGGCTTGGGTGTTGTAGTGCTTAGTCTTGAAGGCTTATTTCTAGAGACAATCAACACCACTGAAAATGTTGATTGACTTAATAGCTCTCTTTGAAAGGATTTGTTCAATTGAATTAATGTTTAGCGGTTTTTGTGAGCATGCCAAAGTTTGACTTGTTAATCATAAGAATGATATAGCTTTATGCGTGTCAAACTTCAGGGGATGCCAACAACTCTGCTGGCCTACGAACGATCTTCATGAAGGAAACTCCTAGATTTCGGCTATGAGTTGATTAAACACTTGTAGCAGCAATGCTATAGTGGGTAAGATTCTTGGTACTCCCGGGTATCTGTAATCATGATGGAATCACTCCTCTGGCTATTATGAGAAATCATTATGCAAAAGGAACAAATCCTTAGTGATGCTATGAGTGTCCATCACAACCAGATAAACTAATATTTTTCTAGCATGCTCTCAATTAGTTAAAACTGAAATTCTTGAAGGACAATGAATAAAAAAGTACTGCTTGCAAAGTCTTGATTTATTGATGTGGGAGAATTGAGATACTCTAGTGTATATGCTTTTCATGACAACTCTCACACTCTTAATTTACATGATTATACTTTATCGTTCAAAGGCAAGCCTATGAGTTGATTACTTGACATGGAATAAAGTTTACTCATTTGAATCATCCATGTTTACAATAATTTTTCTTCACTATAAGGATGCATGAAACCCGTATGATATGCTTGCCATTACTCTATCTATGCTGAAGTTTTTCAGATTTATGAAGTGGAGAAAACATGAGACTACTAATCATGAGTAAGATCACCATCTCGTTATTTCAGTTTAAATGGTGAGTTCCTTTTTTATTTTGGTTTTCTTGCTCGGGGACGATCAAGTTTAAGCTTTGGGAGGTTGATGGCTCTGAAATATAGCCATCTACGTCCACATTTAAACTGGATATTACTCATATTCTTGATCAAATATCTCTCTAAACCTTGCCACTGATTCTAATATTCAGAGGGGTATGCAATCCTTTCTTTTATATTTTCCTGCATAGATAATGTTGTTTAAAGGAGGGAATCACTACATTAAAGTCAAAGATACGAGATTTCCAACAACCAGAAGAAACCAGGAGCCGTACAACGGAGGCAGACGCTTTAACGACCAACTATACGATCGGAGCAAAAATTCCTGCCGTATAGCTCCGGTCGTATAGTTGGCGCCGCCACCGTTAGGTCAAACAGAACAACTTTCATGAAGGACCCCTATATAAAGAAGCCTCGGGTAACAAGAAAACAAGCCATACCTCGCCAAAAAGTGTCTGCCACAGATCACCACCCACCTCCAGATCTCCAAACCCTTCTCCATCTCCATAGCCATATTCCACCACTTGTAATAGTAGATCTCTTCTTCGATTGGCGACATTGTAAGACTATTGCTATCAATCTTATGATTTTCATAACAATGTTTGTGATTGTTGATTTCATCTCTATGTGTGAGTAATTCTCCTTGGGCTAAGGGCTTCGGCCTAGCCATGTAGCAATTGTGCATGTTATTTATCATAGATGGGATCGTGTATTAGTTTGTATGACATGATTATTATTATATCCTCTCTTGCTTCAATCCAAGGACTTGTCAGGTACCCAAGACCCCGAGGGTTGAACCAGGTATAGGGAGTATGAGTGATGACTGATCTACAGGTTGGGAACCGCAGTGACAGAAGGGGTAGTACGGCTGTATGTGAGGGATTTGCTTGGGATTAATGGTGACATCACTATGCATATCATTTGTTCTCATTCTTCTATGGATGAGACTAGTAGGTTATTGCTATAAGCGGTTGCGGAGGCAATAAAAATTATGGATGCACCGCCCAAATATAATTTATCTTGCTCTAACAAGTACACGCATACTTTATTTCTATCTTTTATTCCCATCAGATGTTTTGGATAGCTACAGGTGAAACTGAACGCCCTAGGCCCTCTCTCTCCATCATCGACAACAACAAAAAGACGCAAGCTATTGGTCCGGTAAAAACACAAAAGGAATTCTAAAACTCTCGAAGGTCCGTTAAAGTAACTTCACTACGCATTCGCTTCCCGAGGATTCGATAACCTAGGTCTACTAGGGAAAAATAAGCTAAACTACATCCATAATGCATATCAAAGGTATCAGGTTGCTTTGGTTTTATGGGCTTCAACTTCATCAGTTGACCCCCAATTCCATCTTGCACATTGCATGCTATATTACTCTCTGCGAGTGCTAGCTCGGAATTGAGCCGCACTTTGTTCTGTTCAAAAAATTATTCAAACTGAAGAGGCAGCCAGGTGGCTCGGTGACGTACAATCTTGGCAAATGCGGCATATATGTGGACCCCAATGTCCAGTATTTCAGCCTCAATCTTGTCGAATCCGCCCAAGGATGGAGGGGTAAGTGGTTTTATATCCGAGACCAGAAGGTTGATGGAGAAAGATTTGGACTTGCTCCTTTTGACCCAAAGGTCGAGCTGAAGAGAAGGAGATCCTGGAAGAATGTCCCGATGCCGGGAAAAGCAGAGGAAGTCGAAGTCTTGTACAAGCGTGTCTATGACCTTCAGCTTGTCCGAGGCTAGGAAATTACCAGCGTGGATCTCATCCGCACATGGTTGCAGCGTTGCGTGTAGCCTCTGTAGGCCAGGGCACATCCAATGTTGTGCTGAACCAGTGTGAATGACCCAACTCGCATTTCTTCCGAGTATCTGTCGTCGGTGGAGGTGGATGCAAAGGTACGAGCGCTAACCAAATTCACTGCCAAGGATATTCTTCCTGGGGATTCAGCCACTCTGCCATTTCGTGCTAGTAACTCTCCTCCCGAGGTAAATTTTTTGTCAACTCTTCTTCGTCATGCTTGTCCGCAAGACTATTTTCTGATTGTAATTTGATGCTTGCACTAGGATTGGTAAGTTGCGAGTGCGCTGCCTCCTCAACCGGAGGGGATACTTCCTCCCGAGGCTGAAGAAGAGGATGAATTAGCGTCGACTGTGCCCGTCATTGACGCGTAGGAAATCCCTAATCTGAGCGAAGATGACGCTCACAAGTGCTCCCAGAGCAAAGAGTTGGTTGAATCTATGCCAGAGACACCGAGGGGTCCTTTGGCTAAGGTGGGTACTGCGAATCCAATTCCAGCGGTACCTGTCCGTAGTATGGCCCTGCCGCCGCTGAAGAAGCCAAGGAAGCTGAAGAAGAAGCTAGATGATGACTTCGACCTCAACAGATTTGACGGGTGAGTCTTTGCTACTCGATGTGTGTAAATATCAGTCTTGGCTGCAATGTCTTTGTGCTGAATGTCTTATTATTCATGTGGTATGATACATTGCAAATGTATCTATAATTTTTGATGTTCCATGCTTGGTTTTATCCACTTTCTTGTGTTTTGTCCACACTTTGGAGTACTTTTCATATGATTTCTTGGACTAACCTATTAACAAGGGCCACAGTGCCAGCTGCCTGTTTTATGCTATTTTTGGTTTCAAGAAGTCAGAAAATGAATATTCTCGGAATTGGACGGGACAAAAGCCAAAGTTATTATTTTACCGGGGGGACGCTTGGAGCTAGAATACGAGACGGAGAAGGGCTAGAGGGTGGCTACACCACCTGGTGGCGCGGGCCAGGCCAGGCCGCGCCAGGGGGTGGTGTGGGCCCCTCCGGCACCACACCATAGTTTCTTTTGTTTGTGCCTTTTCATGTTGCATCATAGTTTCTTTGTCTTATTGCTAGAACTTTGTCATTCATGTTATGATTGAAGTACTATGATCCCAGCTTTGAATGTTTTACAAATACTTTGATCAAGTTTATGATGGTGCATGTCACCTAAAAAATTATTCTTTCTTTTTATCACTTACCTACTCGAGGACGAGCAGGAGTTAAGCTTGGGGATGTTGATACGTTGCAAACGTATCTATAATTTTTGATGTTACATGCTTAGTTTTATCTACTTTCTTATGTTTTGTCCACACTTTGGAGTACTTTTCATATGATTTCTTGGACTAACCTATTAACAAGAGCCACAGTGCCAACTGCCTGTTTTCTGCTGTTTTTGGTTCCAGGAAAGTCAGAAAATGAATATTCTTGGAATTGGACAGGACAAAAGCCAAAGTGCCTATTTTTCCGGAAGTCATCAGATGCCAGAATACGAGACAGAGAAGGGCTGGGGGCCGGCCACACCACCTGGCCGCGCGGCCAGGCCTGGCCCACGCCAGGGGGTGGTATGGCCGACCCCAGCACCCCCTCGGCCTCTCCTTCCGCCTATAATATGCCCTCGGGACGAAAACCATAAGTACCCGATCAAAAATCCACGAAAGAGTCTGTAGCCACCGTCATCTCCATCCCTAGATTAGGAGGGATCTGAAGCTCTTCCCGGCACCCTGCCAGAGAGGGGAATTCACCCTGGAGGCCTTCTTCATCACCATGCAAGCCTCTGGTGTGATGCGTGAGTAGTTCATCTTTGGACTACGGATCCATGTAGTAGCTAGATGGCTGGTTCTCCTCCTTTGTGCTTTCATGTCTAGATCTTGTGAGCTCCGTTCATGATCAAGATCATCTATTTCTAATTCTGCATGTTGTGTTTGCGGGGATCCGATGGATATTGAGATGCTATTTTAGATTGATTATTGATTCTATCATGTCTTTGTTATTTGTTATCTTGCATGCTTTTCGTTGTTAGTAGCTATCTTGGCCAAGTAGATGCTAACAACTCCAAGAGTTAGTATTTATGCTCGATAGTGGGTTCATGCCTCTGGTAATCTGGGGAAGTGACATAAATCTCTAAGATACTAGATGTGCTGTTTCTACTAGGGAGAAAACAACTATCCTTTGTTCATAGAACAATCGTATTGTTTACATTACACGCAATTTGTAAAGCAATAATCTGTTGCTTGCAACTTAATACTGGAGGGGGTTCGGATGATAATCTGAAGGTGGATTATTAGTCATAGATGCAGTTGGATGGCGGTCTATGTATAATGTTGTAATGCCCAATCGAATCTCAAAGGAGTCAGGATGATTAGTATATGCATGTATTGCTTTCTCGATGTTTGTCAATTTCCTCGCTATAATTTGTTCACCTAGCATGTTATCCATCTTAAGGAGAGCCACCTCTAGTGAACTATGGATCCCGGTCCTTTCTTTTACATACAATCTATAAACTGTTTACTGCTTTGTGTTTACTTTCTGCAAACTATTACTTCCTTCCATTCGATACGTTTAATCCTTTGTTTTCAGCAAAACCGGTGAGATTGACAACCTCATCGCAAGTTGGGGACAAAGTTCTGTGGTTGTGTTGTGCAGGTCTCCACGTTGCTGCTGGCACCGGTAGTGCGCCCCACCATCGTTCAGCTAGTTACACCTTTGGGGTGTTTCCTTGCTCCTACTGGATTGATAACCTTAGTTTCGTACTGAGGGAAAACTTGCTGCTGTGCTCATCATACCTTCCTCTTGGGGTTCCCCAACGAGCTCGATATATGTTGGGCCATCAAGCATATTTTCTGGCGCCGTTGCCGGGGAATCAAGGACATCTTCACAAGGGGAGTCCCTCATAACCAATCTCTTTACTTTATTATTTTTGTTTTGCTTAGTTTCTTTTGCTTTGTTTGCTTGTTTCTTTATCAAAAACACAAAAAAATTAGTTTTACCAGTTTGCTTTCTTATTTAAAAAACACAAAAAATGACTACTCTTGAAAACACTAAGTTGTGTGACTTCTCTAGCACCAACACCAATGATTTTCTGAGCACACCTATTGCTCCACCTGTGCCTGAAGATACTTTCTTTGAGATAAAACGTGCTTTGCTCAATCTTGTTATGAGAGAACAATTTTCTGGTATTGGTAATGAAGATGCTGTTGCCCATCTAAATAACTTTGTTGAACTTTGTAGATGCAAAAGCATAGGGATGTAGATGGTAATATTATTAAGTTGAAATTGTTTCCTTTCTCTTTGAGAGGAAAAGCTAAAGAATGGTTGAATTCCTTAACTAAGAATAGTATTGATTCTTGGACTAAGTGCAAAGATGCTTTCATTGGAAAATACTATCCTCCTGCTAAGATTATATCTATGAGAAGTGAAATAATGAAGTTTAAACAATCTGATAATGAGCATGTTGCTCAAGCTTGGGAAAGAATGAAATCTTTGGTCAAGAATTGTCCCACTCATGGACTGACTGCTTGGATGATCATCCAAACTTTTTATGCATGATTGAACTATTCTTCAAGGAACCTATTGGATTCTGCTGCTGGAGGTACCTTTATGACCATCACTTTGGGTGCTGCAACAAAACTTCTGGACAATATGATGGTTAATTATTCTGAATGGCATACTGAGAGAGCTCCACAAGGTAGGAAGGTAAATTCTGTTGAGGAAACCTCCTCCTTGACTGATAAGATTGATATTATTATGTCTATGCTTATGAATGGGAAAGCCCATACTGGTCCAACTAATGTTCCTTTAGCCTCTTTGGTTGCTCAAGAAGAGCAAGTTGATGTGAACTTCATAAGAAATAACAATTTCGGCAATAATGCTTATAGGAATAATTTTGGTAATAACAATTATAAGCCATATCCTCCCAACAATTGTAATGCTTATGGAAATCCCTACAACAATAATAGGAGTGCTCCCTCTAAACTTGAAGTTATGCTTAAATACTTTATTAATAAACAAACAGCTTTCAATAAAACTATTGAGGAAAAACTCTCTAATGCTGAAAGATATATAGCATCTTTGGCTGATGCTCAATCTTCTTTGAATAAAATGGCTGCTAAACCTGAAATTAATGATAATCCCTTTGCAGCTACTAATGACATACAAGTAAGAATTGATGAAAATGTTAGACTATTAGCTGAATTACATGCTAAGTGGGAAAGAGAAGATGAAATTTCTAGAAACATTAGTGTTTCTACTATTACCACCACTAGTGTTGAGGCTAGTAACAGTTCTACTACTTTAGATGATAATTTTGATTTTGATCTTGATGGTTGCAATATCTCTAAAGTTATTAAGTTCCTACAAAAGCTTGCTAAAAGTCCTAATGCGAGTGCTGTGAACATGGCCTTTACATAACACATTACTAGTGCTCTCATAAAGATTAAAGAAGAAAAGATGAAACATAAAGCTTCTATTCCTATAAAACAAGAAGATGGTTGGGAACCCATAATTAATATGAAAGTGAATGACTTTGATTTGAAAGCTTTATGTGATCTTGATAGTAGTGTTTCTATTATGCCTAGAAGGATTTATGATATGCTTGATTTGCCTCCACTTGAAGATTGTTATTTGAATGTCCCACTTGATGATAATGCTAAAAATAAACTCATGGGGAGTCTTAATGATGTCCTTATTATGGTTAACAATGCCTATGTCCCCGTTGATTTCTATGTTTTGGATGTTGTATGCAATGCTTCTTGTCCTATTACTTTGGGAAGACCTTTTCTTAGAACTGTTGGTGCCATTATTGATATGAAAGAAGGCACCATTAAATATCAACTCCCGCTCAAGAAAGGTATAGAACACTTCCCTAAGAAGAGAGAGAAGATTTCTTTTGCTTCTCCTATGAAAACAAAATTTGGTCTTAATGCTTCTTCATTTGAGAACACTTGATTCTTTTTCTTGCTTCTTATGCCTAACTTAAAGGCGTTAAAGAAAAGTACTTATTGGGAGATAACCCAAAAGTTTTAGATGAGTCTTGGAAGTTATTACTTCAGTAATAACCTCTCCTTATCCTTTTTATTTGCCTTTTGTTCCAAGAGTAACCTCTAATGAGAGAGAAGTAATGATTGGGAAAGTTGCTGTCCCGAAACAGATTTCTGTGCTTCACCGTATAAATTCGTGTAAAATATCTGAACGTATTTTTGAGGCGTTAATTTTTTTGCTTCTGCCCCAGGTTGTTATCTAACTTTCATTAGTTCAACACTTTTCGATTTGAGCAACAGAAGGTCTTCGAAAAAATTCGTCTTTACCTGCTGGTCTATTTTGACAGATTTCTGCCATTTTCTGCATTTGCTTCTTGTTGGTTCCTTTTTGAGTTCTTTTGGGGAATTGAGCTTTTTGAAGGAAGTGATTCGGTAGCTAGTGTTCTAATGGAAGTTTATTGGTGTTGTAACTGAACCTTAAGACCTATTATCTTGAGTGCACTAATGTTGCTAATAAAGATTGTGTGAAGTTTTGTATGAAGGAAAAATTTCAGGTGGATGGAAGGAATGAGTAATGAGATGAAGGATGGACTAAAGCTTAAGCTTGGAGATGCCACGCGTGTCACCCCAAGAAATTTCCAAGAAGTACAAGCGTCAAAGCTTGGGGATTCCCAAGGCATCCCCTTCTTCATCAATAAAAATCCCAGGTTTCTTCCAAATGCTTCATTTTTATTGTTTCATGCACAGTTGTGTTGTTCTTGGAGCGTCTTCTTTTCCATTTTTTATTTGGTTTTTTGTTTGCTTGTTTTTCTTAGTTTTCTGAATAAATTGGTTGTACCCCCTCTTTCATACATTGGTTTTCAAATAGTTTGGTTTGGTTTGGAAAAGAGTAGGAAAGTTCATACTTATGTGGTAAAAAGAGCTTGTTTTTGACTGTGGCCTATGCTTTGTCATGCCATGCTTGATATTGTTTTGGCTTTATGCTTAGTATTCTTTGCTGTAGCATGGCTTGTTATAAACAATCGAGATTGCTTAATGTGCCTTGGATGAATCATGCCTTGTTTTAGCATATTAAAGCATAGTATAGTGGTATTCACCTTTGATGCTTTATTTGGGTTGACTTGGCGCATGCTCACACCATGTTATGACTATCTCGAGTCACCATAGACTTTATGATCCTTTAGTTTTCAACTTGTAGTATCACCTTATGCTTTGGTCAATGATGTTTTATCGCTGTGCATGATTATGGCCATTATTGCTCTCTTAGTTTCTCGTTCCCAGTCTTTTGCTAACCTCCACAACTAAGTATGAGTTCCACTCATGCATCCAACTCCTTAAACCAAGTTATTCCAAAGAGTCCACCATACCTACCTACTAGCTTATGCTATTCCAAGTATATCCATGTTTTTGTTTACCTTCCAAATTAAACTTGTTATGAGAAAACTAGTGATTAAAGCTCTCATGAACTTGATGGCACACTTTACTTTTCTTGCCCTTAATAAACTTGAACCATTGTGTCGTCTATGTTGTATATGCTTGCACTTATTTGTTGGGAATTAGCAGAACCATGATGTCATGGGGAACGCTTTCAACATTGCACTTGGTACTTGTACCTAGTTGATATCATGCTCTTTTGTATATGGATGTCGTCGGTGTGAAATGAAAGGGGATCTTGTAAGTCCATGAGGTATTGTATATGTGTTAGAGAAACGCCTGGGCCGCTGGTCTAATCCATGCTGACATGGTGGAAACCTGTAGCGTAACCATAATGAGTTGTCTATGAAGCATTCTTCTTATAAAAAAAGAGTCCTATATTCAGAAAAAAATAGAAAAAGAAAATAAAAAGAGATTATGAAAAGAGGAAAGAGAGAAAAAAGCACCATATTCCCATGGTAAATAAGAAGATTGCTGAGATGCTCGTTGTCTGCTTGCCTTGTCATTTTGATATGGGGGTTCTTCCGTATCATCGGGCAAGGGGTACCCCGTTGGCGGTTCTCTATGATACACATGTACTTACGATGACAAGAACTTACCGGTGACTAAACTTGAGTAGCATGAGGAGCGGCCCTCGTATACAAGGGACATGAGATTTCTAACTTATACTTCGTCAAGCATGTACACCATAGTTTGTTCACTTTAACCTTAATCACTTCAGGATGCTTATGATAGGGGCAATGAGAGCTGAAAGCTATAAGTACCATAATTTTTGGAAGCTCTTTATGAGACTTGAATCCCTGCTTCCTTTTATAAAGGCCCTTATTCCACCATTTTATTGTGTCTCCACCTTCTATCTTTATGCACTTACTTTGAGAGCATAGTGGCCATTCTTAGTTCTATGTGCATTATCCCAAGACTAGTTGATTGATGCATACCTTGATATTGCTTGTTTTAAACTATTTGTATCTAGTCACTCTTATGAACTTTGAAGGTGTCCTATGCATTTATATTTGCTACTCTATGAGGGACAAGCTGAATACTATTATGCTATGTTTTCTTTATGTGAAAGAAACAAACTTCTTGCAAAGCATTGTTATTCATGAATCTTTTGTTTGTGCCTTTTCATGTTGCATCATAGTTTCTTTGTCTTATTGCTAGAACTTTGCCTTTCATGTTATGATTGAAGTACTATGATCCTAGCTTTGAATGTTTTACAAATACTTTGATCAAGTCTTTGATGGTGCATGTCACCTCAAAAATTATTCTTTCTTATTATCACTTACCTACTCGAGGACGAGTAGGAGTTAAGCTTGGGGATGTTGATACATTACAAATGTATCTTTTTTGATGTTCCATGCTTGGTTTTATCCACTTTCTTGTGTTTTGTCCACACTTTGGAGTACTTTTCAGATGATTTCTTGGACTAACCTATTAACAAGAGCGACAGTGCCAGCTGCCTGTTTTCTGCTGTTTTTGGTTCTAGGAAAGTCAGAAAATATATATTCTTGGAATTGGACGGGACAAAAGCCAAAATGCCTATTTTTCCAGAAGTCACCTGCTGCCAGAATACGAGACAGAGAAGAGCTAGGGGCCGGCCACACCACCTGGCCGCATGACCAGGCCTGGCCCGCGCCAGGGGGTGGTCTGGCCGACCCCAGCACCCCCTCAGCCTCTCCTTCCGCCTATATATTGCCCTCGGGACCAAAACCCTAAATACCCGATCAAAAATCCATGAAAGAGTGTAGCCGCCATCATCTCCATCCCTAGATCGGGAGGGATCTGAAGCTCTTCCCGGCACCCTGCCGGAGATGGGAATTCACCCTGGAGGCCTTCTTCATCACCATGAAAGCCTCCGGTGTGATGCGTGAGTCGTACATCTTTAGACTACGGATCCATGTAGTAGCTAGATGGATGGTTCTCCTCCTTTCATGTCTAGATCTTGTGAGCTCCGTTCATGATCAAGATCATCTATTTCTAATTCTGCATGTTGTGTTTGCGGGGATCCGATGGATATTGAGATGCTATTTCAGATTGATTATTGATTCTATCATGTCTTTGTTATTTATGATCTTGCATGCTTTCCGTTGTTAGTAGCTATCTTGGCCAAGTAGATGCTAGCAACTCCAAGAGTTAGTATTTAGGCTCGATAGTGGGTTCATGCCTCTGGTAATCTAGGGAAGTGATAGAAATCTCTAAGGTACTAGATGAGCTGTTGCTACTAGGGAGAAAACAACAATCCTTTATTCATAGAACAATCGTATTGTTTACATTACACGCAATTCGTAAAGCAATAATCTGTTGCTTGCAACTTAATACTGGAGGGGGTTCGGATGATAACCTAAAGGTGGATTATTAGTCATAGATGCAGTTGGATGGCGGTCTATGTATAATGTTGTAATGCCCAATCGAATCTCAAAGGAGTCAAGATGATTAGTATATGCATGTATTGCTTTCTAGATGTTTGTCAATTACCCCGCTGTAATTTGTTCACCCAGCATGTTATCTATCTTAAGGAGAGCCACCTCTAGTGAACTATGGATCCCGGTCCTTTCTTTTACATACAATCTATAAACTGTTTACTGCTTTGTGTTTACTTTCTGCAAACTATTACTTCCTTCCATTCAATATGTTTAATCCTTTGTTTTCAGCAAAACCGGTGAGATTGACAACCTCATCGCAAGTTGGGGATAGAGTTCTGTGGTTGTGTTGTGCAGGTCTCCACATTGATGCTGGCACCGGTAGTGTGCCCTGCCATCGTTCAGCTAGCTACACCTTTGGGGTGTTTCCTTGCTCCTACTGGATTGATAACCTTGGTTTCGTACTGAGGGAAAACTTGCTGCTGTGCTCATCATACCTTCCTCTTGGGGTTCCCCAACGAGCTCGATATATTTTGGGCCATCAAGCAACCCTGCAATCAAGATACAAGAAGTCTCTTGTGTCCCCAACACACCCAATACACTTGTCAGGTGTATAGGTGCACTAGTTCTACGAAGAGATAGTGAAATACAAGTGATATGGATAATTATAAGTGGTAACGGTGCCAGAAAATAGCTTGCTGGCGTGTGGTTGACGTGGGAAAAGACTAAAGGCAAACTGAAATAAAGATGGAAGCAAGCAAACATGTAACAGATCTAATTGCAAACTGTGTTTCAATGTTTAGAAACAAGGCCTAGGGATCATACTTTCACTAGTGAACACTCTCATATAAATATATTCTTCTTTATGATACAACGTTGAACTACTCTCCCGTTGGACACTCTAATCCATGGTAGGGCTATAACAGCACACCTCAAAGTTCATCTTTCCCATCTAGATAACCCCACACTGTCACCTTGAGCACTAGATGGTTCAAACAAACACCACAATTTCATAGAGACATCCAACTCCAAATATAACTCATAACAAGTATTTGTAATCTCTAGCCTAAGTGCCACCATGGTGTGCACGCTGTCACTTTCACACACATGGGGAGAACAGAGATCTATTAAAGCACTTGAGTAGCAAGGTAGATCTATATATTACAAGCTCATGATCTCAATAAGATCATGCATAGAGAGAGATGAACACATAGCTACCGGTAGAACCCTTAGCCTCGAGAGAGAACTACTCCCTCCTCATCATGGGAATCAGCAATGGTGATGGATATGGTGGTGGAGATCGATGGAGATGGCTCCCGGGGAACTTCCCCGTCCCGACAGGGTGCCGGAACAGAGACTTTCTGTCCCCCAAATCTCCCCTTCGGTGGCGGCGGCGCTGCGGAACTTTTCGTGGCTAGAGGCTTGATGATTTAGGGTTTATGAATCGGGAGCCTCTTATAGGCAAGAGGGGAGACCGAGGGGGTGCCAGAGGGGCCCACACCACCCCCTGGCGCAGCCTAGCCTGGCCCGCGCCACCAGGTGGTGTGGCCACCCTCTGGCCCTTCTCCGTCTCGTATTCTGGCTCCAAGTGTCCCCCGGTAAAATAATAACTTTGGCTTTTGTCCCGTCCAATTTCGAGAATATTCATTTTCTAACTTCCTGAAACCAAAAACAGCAGAAAACAGGCAGCTGGCACTGTCGCTCTTGTTAATAGGTTAGTTCAAGAAATCATATGAAAAGTACTCCAAAGTGTGGACAAAACATAAGAAAGTAGATAAAACCAAGCATGGAACATCAAAACTTATAGATACGTTTGCAACGTATCAACATCCCCAAGCTTAACTCCTGCTCGTCCTCGAGTAGGTAAGTGATAAAAAGAAAGAATAATTTTTGAGGTGACATGCACGATCATAAACTTGATCAAAGTATTTGTAACATTCAAAGCTGGGATCATAATACTTCAATCATAACATGAAAGACAAAGTTCTAGCAATAAGACAAAGAAACTATGATGCAACATGAAAAGGCACAAACAAAAGATTCATGAATAACAATGCTTTGCAAGACATTTGTTTGTTTCACATAAAGAAAACATAGCATAATGGCATTCAGCTTGTCCCTCATAGAGTAGCAAATATAAATGCATATGACACCTTCAAAGTTCATAAGAGTGACAAGATACAAATAGTTTAAAACAAGCAATATCAAGTTATCCAACAATCAACTAGTCTTGGGACAATGCACATAGAACTAAGAATGGCCACTATGCTCTCAAGGTAGGTTCATAAAGATAGAAGGTGGACACTCAATATATAAGTGGAAGAAAGGCCTTCATAAAAGGAAGTAGGGATTCAAGTTTCATAAAGAGCTTCCAAAAATTATGGTACTTAATAGCTTTCAGCTCTCATTGCCCCTATCATAAGCATCTTGAAGTGATTAAGGTTAAAGTGAACAAACTATGGAGTATATGCTTGACAAAGTATAAGTCGGAAATCTCATGTCCGTTGAATACGAGGGCTGCTCCTCATGCTACTCAAGTTTAGTCACCGGTAAGTTCTTGTCATCGTAAGTACATGTGTATCATAGAGAACCGCCGACGGGGTACCCCTTGCCCGATGATACGGAAGAATCCCCATATCAAAATGACAAGGCAAGCAGACAACGAGCATCTCAGTAATCTTCTTATTTACCATGGGAATATGGTGCTTTTTTCTCTCTTTCCTCTTTTCTCATATATCTTTTTTTCTTTTTTTCTCCTTTTTATCAATATCTGACTCTTTTTCATAAGAAGAATGCTTCATAGACAACTCATTATGGTTACGCTGCAGGTTTCCACCATGACAACATGGATTAGACCAGCGGCCCAGGAGTTTCTCCAACACATATACATAACTCCATGGACTTACAAGCTCCCCTTTCATTTCACACCGACGACATCCATAGACAAAAGAGCATGATATCAACGAGGTACAAAGTACAACTGCAATGTTGAAAGCATTCCCATGACAGCATGGTTCTGCTAATCCCCAACAAATAAGTGCAAGCATATACAACATAGACGACACAATGGTTCAAGTTTATTAAGGGCAAGAAAAGTAAAGTGTGCCATCAAGTTCGTGAGAGCTTTAATCACTAGTTTTCTCATAACAAGTTTAATTCGGAAGGTAGATAAAAACATGAATATACTTGGAATAGCAAATGCTAATAGGTAGGTATGGTGGAATCTTTGGAATAACTTGGTTTTAGGATTTGGATGCATGAGTGGAACTCATACTTGGTTGTGGAGGCTAGCAAAAGACTGGGAGCGACAAACTAAGAGAGCAATAATGGCCATAATCATGCAGAGCGACAAAACATCATTGATCAAAGCATAAAGTGATACTACAAGTTGAAAACTAAAGGATCATAAAGGCTATGGTGACTTGGTATAGTCATAACATGGTGTGAGCATGCGCCAAGTCACCCCAAATAAAGCATCAAAGGAGAATACCACAATACTATGCTTTAATATGCTAAAACAACACATGATCCTTGCAAGGCACATTAAGCAATCTCAATTGTTTATAACATGTCATGCTACAACAAATAATACTAAGCATAAAGTCAAAACAATATCGAGCATGGCATGACAAAGCATAGGCCACAGTCAAAAACAAACTCCTTTTACCACTTAAGCATGAACTTTCCTACTCTTTTTCCAATAAAAACCAAACTATTTGAAAACCAATGTATGAAAGAGGGGGTACAACCAATTTATTCAGAAAACTAAACAAACCAAGCAAACGAAAATCCAAAACGAAAACGAAAAAGAAGACGCTCCAAGAACAACACAACTGTGTATGAAACAATAAAAATGAAGTGTTTGGAAGAAACCTGAGATTTTTATTGATAAAGAAGGGGATGCCTTGGGCATCCCCAAGCTTTGACGCTTGTACTTCTTAGATATTTCTTGGGGTGACATGTGTGGCATCCCCAAGCTTGAGCTTTAGTCCATCCTTCATCTCATTACTCATTCCTTCCATACACCTGAAATTTTTCCTTCATACAAAACTTCACACAATCTCTATTAGCAACATTAGTGCACTCAAGATAATAAGTCTTTAGGTTCAGTTCTAACAGCAATAAAACTTCCTTTAAAACACTAGCTACTGTAGCACTTCCCTCAAAAAGCTCAATTCCCCAAAAGAACTCAAAAAGGAACCAACAAGAAGCAAATGCAAAAAATGGCAGAAATCTATCAAAACAGACCAGCAGGTAAAGACGATTTTTTCGAACACCTTCTGTTGCTCAAATCGAAAAGTGTTGAACTAACGAAAGTTAGATAACAACCTGGGCCAGAAGCACAAAAATTCATGCCTCCAAATGACGTACATAGGTATTACACAAATTTTTACGGTGAAGCACATAAATCTTTTTCGGGACAGCAACTTTTACAATCATTACTTCTCTCTCATTAGAGGTTACTCTTGGCACAAAAAGCAAATAAAAAGGATAATGAGAAGTTATTACTGAAGTAATAACTTCCAAGACTCATCTAAAACTTTTGGGTTATCTCCCAATAAGTAATTTTCTTTAATGCCTTTAAGTTAGGCTTGATAGTTTGAGAAGATGCTCACATAAAAATATGAATTGAAATAAAAGGGAGCATCAAGAAGCAAATTCAAAGCACATTTAAGTCTAGCCCACTTCCTATGCATAGGAATCTTGTAAATAAACAAGTCATGACAGCACAAAGAAACAATCATAGGAAAGCAAAACAAGTGCAACTTCCAGACTTTCAACATAAAGAGGGGAAACTTAATAATGTTCAGATACATAAGCCCATGTTTCCCTCTCTCATAATAACTTTCTGTAGCAACATGAATAAAATTAACAATATAACTATCACAAGAAACATTCTTATCATGAGCCACATGCATAAAAGAATTAATACTCCCCACATAAACATAGTCATTCTTATTGATTATAGTGGGAGCAAATTCAACAGAATAGCTATTATTATTATTTTCATCACCATAATCATCAAATATAGGAGGCATATTGTAATCATAATTAATTTCCTCCTCAATAGTAGGTGGATTGGAAATATCATATTCATCATTGCAATCATCATATATTGGAGGCATGGTATCATCAAAGTAAACTTTCTCCTCCATGCTTGGGGGACTAAAAAGATCATTTTCATCAAAACCAGGTTCCCCAAGCTTAGAATTTTCCATAGCATTAGCAATAATGGTGTTCAAAGAATTCATACTAATAACATTTCTATTAGCACACAAATAGAGTTCCATAGGTTTTTAAATTTTCTCTTCAAACACTTCATGTCCTAACTCAAGATAAATACTATAAAGCTCTCTAATTTTGTTGTTGTTTTCGATTAAGCCTCACTAGTGAAAACAAGAAACAAAAAGACAAAATTGCAGAATCTAAAGGAAATAACTTCGAGCACTCACACTGGAGGATGTGAGTACCTTTTACCTTACCTCCCCAGCAACGGCGCCAGAAAATAGCTTGATGTCTACTCACTTCTATTCTTGTAGACAGTTGTTGGGCCTCCAAGTGCAGAGGTTTATAGAGCAGCAACAAGTTTTCCCTTAAGTGGATCACCCAAGGTTTATCAAACTCAGGGAGGAAGTGGTCAAAGGTATCCCCTCCCAAGCAACCCTGCAATCAAGATACAAGAAGTCTCTTGTGTCCCCAACACACCCAATACACTTGTCAGGTGTATAGGTGCACTAGTTCGGCGAAGAGATAGTGAAATACAAGTGATATGGATAATTATAAGTGGTAACTGTGCTAGAAAATAGCTTTTTGGTGTGTGGTTGACGTGGGAAAAGACTAAAGGCAAACTGAAATAAAGATGGAACCAAGCAAACATGTAACAGATCTAATTGCAAACTATGTTTCAATGTTTAGAAACAAGGCCTAGGAATCATACTTTCACTAGTGAACACTCTCATATAAATATATTCTTCTTTATGATACTACACTGAACTACTCTCCGGTTGGACACTCTAATCCATGGTAGGGCTATAACAGCACACCTCAAAGTTCATCTTTCCCATCTAGATAACCCCACACTGTCACCTTGAGCACTAGATGGTTCAAACAAACACCACAATTTCATAGAGACATCCAACTCCAAATATAACTTATAACAAGTATTTGTAATCTCTAGCCTAAGTTCCACCATGGTGTGCACGCTGTCACTTTCACACACATGGGGAGAGCAGAGATCTATTAAAGCACTTGAGTAGCAAGGTAGATCTATAGATTACAAGCTCATGATCTCAATAAGATCATGCATAGAGAGAGAGATGGACACATAGCTACCCGTAGAACCCTTAGCCTCGAGAGAGAACTACTCCCTCCTTATCATGGGAATCAGCAATGGTGATGGAGATGGTGGTGGAGATCGATGGAGATGGCTCCGGGGGCACTTCCCCGTCCCGACAGGGTGCCGGAACAGAGACTTTCTGTCCCCCGAATCTCCCCTTCGGTGGCGGCGGCGTTGAAGAACTTTTACGATTAAAATTGCTGAAAAGTTACGTGTTAAACTTGATGATATATTTGAGCCTGCTATTACGATTAAAATTGGGACAAACGAGATAGCTGCACTTTGTGATCTAGGTGCAAGCGTTTCAACAATTCCAAAGAGTCTTTTTAATAAGTTAAATCTTGGCTCTTTTGAGATCACGGAGTTAAAATTACATCTAGCAGATTCTACCTACAAACAAGCTGTAGGAATTAAGGAGAATACTTGAGTACTCCCTCCGTCCCAAAATTTAAGTCGCCTAAGCTTTAGTCAAAAGTCAACATATTTTAAGTTTGACCAACTTTGTACATAAAAATATAAACATTCACAATACCAAATCAATATCAATAGATTCACTAGAAAGTATAGTATCTCAAAATGTCCATTTGATATTGTAGATATTCATATTTTTTCATATAAACTTGGTCAAACTTAGAAGATGTTGACTTTTGTCTAAAGCTCAGGCACCTTACATTTTGGGACGGAGGGAGTATACATTAAAGGTTGTCCTACTCTTATTGATTTTATTATTGTTGACATGCGTGAAGATGCTACTGCTCCAATTATATTAGGTCGTCCTTTCTAAAGAACTATGAAGGCTTTGATAAATCTACATGAAGGGAACATGAAGCTTCAATTGCCTTCGCGAGATCCATTTGTTATTCATTTTCCCAGGAAGAAGAAAGCCAAGCATGATGAAAAGGAGGCCATCACTTTGAAGGCCAACTATTTTGGAGTGGTTGTTCCACTCATCTAGCCTAAGTGAGCAACATCAAGGTCAAGCTATTGACCATAAAAGAGTGTTGTATGGGAAGCAACCCATGTGAAATAAAGGTTTGAGTAAAGTTTTTAGGTTTTAGTTTAAGTTTATATTTAATAAAGAGTGCTAGAAAACTCCAACCGAGGAGAAAAAGTTCGATAGTACGAAAAATCTTGTTTTATACATGTTGTTGTTGGTCGACAATATTTACTGTTATTTTTTTGGTCAAAAACAAGGTATTTCACTAAGTTACAGGATATGAAATAATTTTCAAAGAAATAGAATTTTTTTTATGCTTATAGAAGGTTTAACGACCAACTATACATCGGGAATAAAAAATCCGGCCATATAGTTCCGATCGTATAGATATTTTTGCCATCGACATTTTTTATTTCATATGTACTGATGGTTTAATGACCAACTATACGGCGGGAATAAAAATTCCGGCCGTATAGTTCTGGTCGTATAGATATCGATGCTTTCGTACAATTTATTTTCTAGGTATAGAGGGTTTGATGACTAACTATACGGCGAGAACAAATTTTTCTAGCCGTATAGCTGCATCGCCAGGTGGAAACCCTAAAATTTTGACAGCAGACCAACTATACAATGGGAACACACTGTTTCGGTTGTATAGTTTCGCCCGTATAGTTGCGTCCGACCACAAAAACACCACGAGAGGTACCTCCAACCCCAAAAACTTCAATTTTTATCTCTCTCTTCTACCTCCAAACTCTCTCAAAACCTCAAGTGATCTTCATCTCTACTAAATTCCGTTCGATTTCCTCGCACACAAGTGATCTACGGTAAGTTTCTCCTCCGATCCTCCAATGACTTTTTGTAAATTCATATTTGATCTATTGTCATTATCAATCGAGGGTGAGACCTACTATGAACTAGTTGCCATGATTCTCTTGCCTAGATTATTATTTTGAGGGGATTCTTTAGTGTGCTATGATGAGGAATATGTTATACTTATTATTGTTGGATCAAAAAGTTTTATTTTTTGTATTTCTTCATTATTTTAGATGATGAACACAAGGAACCAAACTCGTGCTCATGCCGTCGCTAGCGCTTCGCGGGCTATCACTCAAGAATGCATGGGAATATGATTCAGGAATGAGCTCCAACGTGATCACTTCAATAGGATCAAGAACCGAGAAATGAAGGCAACCAAGTGGGCTTGCCCCATTATATTGAACCAACTCGGTATTTCTAATGACTTTAATTTACTTTGCAATAGAGCTGGCCTACAAAACTTTGTATACAATGATGTGCCTACTTATCGCCAGTTAACTATTGAATTTCTAAGTTGTTTGCAAAGCACCATTAAACTATGGCAAGGAGAGGACATGATTTCTTTCTAACTTATGAACAACAATTACACTTTAACACTAGATGAATGGTGCGCATGTTTTAATTTCCTAAACAATGATGTTAATTCCTTACGCGCATCCTTTACTGGCTTAGACCCTTCCCCTGCATAATATTATAATGGAATGAGTTTCACTACTAGAGTAAGCAAGGGGAAGAATATTCAACATCCTGCAATTCGCTATTTGTTCTATGTTATTGCTAACACCTTGCAGGCAAGAAATGAGTTCACAAGAATCAACGAGGATGACATCTTAGTCCTTGCAAAAGCTGCTTACACCAACTGTGACTTGTCACTCAACTTGGGCACAATCCTTATTCCTTCTATGAAGGGCCTTTCTTTTTTACTTTTATGTTGAGTCTCCATCTTCTATATTTATGCACCTATTAAGAGAGCATAGTGGTCATTCTTAGTTTAATGTGCATTGTCCCAAAACTTGTCTATTTATTCATAACTTTGATATTGCTTGTTCTTGAATTATTTGTATCTAGTCACCCTTATGAACTTTGAAGGTGTCCTATGCATTTATGTTTTGCTATACCATGAGGGACAAACTGAATATCATTCTCATTATGTTTTCTATATGTGAAACAAACAAACGTCGTTCAAAGCATTATTATTCATGAATCTTTTGTTTGTACCTTTTCATGTTACAACATAGTTGCTATGTCTTATTGTTAGAACTATATCTTTCATGGTATGTTAAGGTATTATGATCCCAGCTATCAATGTTTTACAAATACCTTGATCAAGATTATGATGGTGCATGTCACCTCAATTTTTTTATCACTTACCTACTCAAGGACGAGCAGGAGTTAAGATTGGGGATGTTGATACGTCGTGAACGTATCTATAATTTTTGATGCTCCATGCTTGTTTTATATCAACTTTCTTATGTTTTGTTTACAATTTGAGGTATTTTTTATACATTTTCTAGAACTAACCTATTAGCAAGATGTCGCAGTGCTAGTTGCCTGTTTTCTGATGTTTTTGATTTTAGAAAAGCCAGAAAAGAAATATTCTTGGAATTGGACGAAACAAAAGCCGAAGTTCCTATTTTTCCCGACACAACATGGAGTCCAAAGGGGAGACGGAGGGGAGCCAGGGGGCAGGCACACCCTAGGGTGGTGCGGGTCACCCCTGGCCATGCCACCAGGTGGTGTGGCCACCCTAGAACACCTCTATCCCACCTCTGGCATCACCCCTTCGCCTATAAAAGCCTCCCGGGACGAAAACCCTAAGTACCAGATCAGAATTCCACGAAAAGTTCCACAGCGCCACCGCCACCGAAGAGGAGATTCAGGGGATAGAAGTCTCTATTCCGGCACCCTGCCGGGATGGGGAAGTGCCCCCGGATCCATCTCCATCAACTCCACTGCCAGCTCCATCGCTGTTGCTGACTCCCATGATGAGGAGGGAGTAGTTCTGTCTCGAGGCTAAGGGCTCTACAAGTAGCTATGTGTTCATCTTGCTCTCTATGCGTGATCTTATTGAGATCATGAGCTTTGTAATGTAGGATCTATTCTGATACTCAAGTGCATTAATTAAGCTCTGATTATCCCCACATGTGTGAAGTTAACAGTGTGCACACCGTGTGGCACTTTGGCTAAGGTTACATAAATACTTATCATGAGTATAATTTGAGTTGGATGTCTCTATAAGATTATGGTGTTTGTTGGAACCATCTAGCGCTCAAGGTGATAGTGAGGGGTTATCTAGATGGGGAATGCGAACTTTAAGGTGTGTTGTTATAGGCCTACATCGTCCAATCGGAGAGTAGTTCAGGGTAGCATCATGAAGAGAAGATATTTATATGAGAGTGTCCACTAGTGAAAGTATGATCCCTATGCCTTGTTTCTAAGCATTGAAACACCATTTACAATTAGTCCTGTTACATGTTTGCTTGCTACCACTCTTATTTCAGATTACAATTACCACTTATAATCATCCATATTACTTGTATTTCACTATCTCTTCGCCGAACTAGTGCACCTATACACCTGACAAGTGTATTGGGTGTGTTGGGGACACAAGAGAGTTCCTCCCTGAGTTCGATAAACCTTGGGTGATCCACTTAAGGGAAACTTGCTGCTATTCTACAAACCTCTGCACTTGGAGGCCCAACATTGTCTACAAGAATAGAAGCGTGCGTAGACATCAAGCTAATTTCTGGCGCCATTGCCGGGGAGGTAAGGTAAAAGGTACTCACATCCTCTGGCTACTAAACTATCTTCTAGTACTGTTGCTAGTGTGTGAGTGCTCAAAGTTATTTCCTTTAGTTTCTGCAATTATATCTTTTTGTTTCTTGTTTTTATTTTCACTAGTTAGGCTTAATGGAAAACAACAACAAAATTAGAGAGCTTTATTGTATTTATCTTGAGTTAGGACATGGCGTGTTTGAAGAGAAAACTAAAAAACCTATGGAACTTTATTTGCATGCTAATAGCAATATTATTAGTATGAATTCTTTGAACACCATTATTGCTAATGCTATGGAAAATTCTAAGCTTGGGGAAGGTGGTGTTGATGAGCATGATACTTTTAGTCCCCCAAGCACGGAGGAGAAAATTTACTTTGATGATACTATACCTCCAATATATGATGTTTACAATGATGAATATGCTATTTTTAGTCCACCTACTATTGGGAGAAAATTAATTATGATTACAATATGCCTCCTATATTTGATGATTATGGTGATGAGAATAATAATGATAGCTATTTTCTTGAATTTGCTCCCACTACGATTAATAAGAATGACTATGCTTATAGGGAGAGTAATAATTATTTTATGCATGTGGCTCATGATAAGAATGTTTTATGTGATATTTATATTGTTAATTTTATTCATAATGCTACTGAAAGTTATTATGAGAGAGGGAAACATGGTTTTATATATCTCAACAATATTAAGTTTCCCCTCTTTATGTTGAAATTTTTGAAGTTGCATCCTATGCTTGTTGCTTTGTGCTTTTATGACTTGTTTATGTACAAGATTATTTTTCATAGGATGTGGGTTAGACTTAAATTTGTTCCATATTTTCTTCTTGATGCTCTCTTTTACTTCAATTCATATTTCTTACGTGAGCATCATCGAAATTATCATGCCTATCTTAATGGCTATAAAGAAAGAGCTTTTGGGAGACAACCTATTATATGTTTACTTTCAGTTTATTTTTGTTTTGTTGAGTCTTGGAAGTTACTGCCTCTGTAATAACCTCTCTTTATCCTTTTTGTTTGGTTTTTGTGCCAAGAATAACTGATAACCCACAAGTATAGGGGATCGTGTGTAGCCTTTTGGACAAGTAAGAGTGTCAAACCCAACAAGGAGCTAAAGGTAGGATAAATGTTCTCTCAAGTTCTATCAACCACTGATACAACTCTACGCACACTTAACGTTTGCATTATCTAAGAAATAAAACTAGAGCAACAATACGAGTAATAGAGATAGCTTTGCATAATAATAAATAACAAGAAAGTAAAGCTAGTTGCTATAGCAATAAAATACACTAAACTAACAGAACCATGAGTGTGGAATAGTGGTGGTAATTGTGGTGGCTTTGTCCAAGTTTAAATAGCGAATAGATCGGGTTCATTGTCTTCGATGCAGTTTTCTATGTGGGAGAGGCTAAATATACATGCGATTCACTACTTGGAATTACATGTACTATATGATTGGATTGTTATCAAACATCCGTAAGTACTAATCAATGCATTAAGGTTTCCCTAACCATAGCCTTAAGTTTAATGGTCCTCTTACTCCCGTACGTGCAACGTTCCGGTTCGCGTCCTTAGGTTTCTGTCACTCCGATAGAACTCCCCCTTCCTTTTACACATACTACAAACCCTATGATGTTTAATCCATGCGCGTATAAATATAATGGACACCAAAGGACTGTACCATATCAACATACAATTCTAATGAACCAAATACGTTCAACCATTCAATCTAAGAACAAAGAAACTATGCAAACATGACATAGATTATAGGATTATAACTTATAGTATCAAACACCATGTTTACATAGGATGGTACAGAGGTGTGTGGGAGGATGAACCACTGCATACTAGGAGGATTAGGTGATGGATATGGTGGTGAAGATGGTGAAGTGGGCGGAGGCAGCACCGGCGGCGGTGTGTGGGACTCCTTCCCCGCCGCCGGTATCATGGGGGAGCACCGCCTCTTAGCCTCCTTCCTTCATGGCTTCTTGGGAGCCCTCCCCCATGGAGATGGGATCCATGGGGGAGGCAAAAAAGTGGCTTTGGTGGCTGCAAATTCATGGGTGGAGATGTCCTAGGCGAATTAGGGTTTCTCCCTTTATATAGCTTCTCGGATTCCCGTCACTCCATCTTCAAAAAGAGTTCTGAGACAGATTTCTGGAAAATCCCAATTTGACTCCAACAAGGTTTCCACTTGTATTCTTGGTAATTCCTACACATCAAAGTGTAAAACAAAAACATTGTGCACTTTTGCAACTATTAGTAGTTTAGTCCAAATAAATTATAAACTTTATATAAAAAGGAGTATCAAAAGCATATTATTAGCATAAAACCATCAAAAATTATAGATACGTTATAGATGTATCAACATCCCCAAGCTTAGTTCCTGCTCATCCTCGAGTAGGTAAACGATAAAAACAATATAATTTTTGAGGTGACACGCAACCAACACAATCTTGATCATCATTATTGTAAAAGCATTGATAGCTGGGATCAAGGTACTATAAACATGAACATGAAAGATAGAGTTCTAACAATAAAACATAGCAACTATGTTGTAACATGAAAGGATACAGACAAAAGATTCATGAATAACAATAATTTGTAAGATGTTTGTTTGTTTCACATAAATAAAGCATAATTAGAATGGTATTCAACTTGTCCCTCATAGTGTAGCAAAACATAAATGCATAGGACACCTTCAAAGTTCATAAGGGTGACTATATACACATAGTTTAAGAACAAGCAATATCAAAGTTATGCATCAATCAACAAGTTTTGGGACAATGCACATTAAACTAAGAATGGCCACTATACTCTCTTAATAGGTGCATAAAGATAGAAGATGGAGACTCAACATAAAAGTAAAAGGAAGTCCTTCATAGAAGGAAGCAGGGATTTAAGTCTCATAAAGTGCTTGCAAAAATTATGGTACTTATTATCTTTCAGCTCTCATTGCCCCTATCATAAACATCTTGAAGTGATTAAGGTTAAAGTGAACAAACTATGGAGTATATGCTTGACAAAGTATAAGTTGGAAATTTCATGTACCTTGAATACAAGGGCCTCTCCTCATTCTACTCAAGTTTAGTTACCGGTAAGTTCTTGTCATAGTAAGTACTCCCTCCATTTCAAAATATAAGATGTTTTAGATTTGTGAATGAAGTGTATCTAGTCCTCTTTTAGTGTCTAGGTTCATCTAGGTTTGGAGTGAACCTAGACACTAAAGGCGTCTAGATACACTCCTTTCACAAAGCTAAAACATCTTATATTTTGAAACGGAGGGAGTACATGTGTATCATAGAGAACCGCCAACGGGGTACCCCTTGCCCGATGATACGAAAGAATCCCCATATCAAAATGACAAGGCAAGAAGACAACGAGCATCTCAACAATCTTCTTATTTATCATGGGAAAATGGTGCTTTTTTTCTCTCTTTCCTCTTTTCTCATCTCTTTTTTTTTCTTTTTCTCAATCTCAATCTCTTTTTTATAAGAAGAATGCTTCGTAGATTGCTCATTATGGTTACGCTGCATGTTTCCACCATGATTAGGCCTGGATTAGACCGGCGGCCCAGGCATTTCTCTAACACACATACATAACTCCATGGACTTACAAGCTCCCCTTTCATTTCACACCGACGACATCCATAGACAAAAGAGCATGATATCAACTAGGTACAATGTACAAGTGAAATGTTGAAAACGTTCCCCATAACAGCATGGTTCTGCTAATCCCCAACATTTAAGTGCAAGCATATACAACATAGATGACACAATGGTTCAAGTTTATTAGGGGCAAGAAAAGTAAAGTGTTCCATCAAGTTCGTGAGAGCTTTAATCACTAGTTTTCTCATAACAAGTTTAATTCAGAAGGTAGATAAAAGCATGAATATACTTGGAATAGCAAATGATAATAGGTAGGTATGGTGGACTTTTTGGGATAACTTGGTTTTATTTGGAGTTGGATGCATGAGTGGAATTCATACTTGGTTATGGAGGCTAGCAAAAGACTGGGAGCAACCAACTAAAAGAGCAACAATGGCCATAATCATGCAAAGCGACAAAACATCATTAATTAAAGCATAACGTGAAGTCGAAAACTTAAGGATCATAAAGGCTATGGTGACTTGGGATAGTAATAACATGGTGTGAACATGCGCCAAGTCAACCCAAATAAAGCATCAAAGGAGAATACCACAATACTATGTTTTAATATGCTAAAACAACGCATGATTCTTTCAAGGCACATTAAGCAATCTCAATTGTTTATAACATGTCATGCTACAGCAAAAATCACTAAGCATAAAACCAAAACAATATCAAGCATGACATGACAAAGCATAGGCCACCATAAAAAACGAGCTCCTTTTACCACTTAAGCATGAACTTTTCCTACTCTTTTCCAATCCAAACCACATTTATATGAAAGAGGGGGTCCAACCAATTTATTCAAGCAAACTAAGCAAATCAACTAAACGAATACCAAGAACAAAAACGAAGACGCTCCAAGAACAACAAAACTGTGTATGAAACACTAAAAATGAAGTGTTTGGAAGAACCTGAGATTTTTATTGATGAAGAAGGGGATGTGTCAACACCCGGATTGTTAATCCCAGATGCCTGTTATGCCATACATAGCAATCCCAGGATTACCATTTTTGCGAGACATAACAGATTGGATATCATAGTACATCATCCATTACAAACCATAATAAGGTCTTACACAAATAAAGGATCTCATGATCCAGTCTTAGTACAAACAAGTAGAGGAATAATAAGCGTAGCGGTGGGCTCCATCTTCAATGTCACAGGTAATGCTAACGATGGGAGATGATCCTAGTTGTCGTAGCCGTCCTGATGTCCTTCTTCCGGATAGTCCCCCTCATAGTCTAGCCACGAGAATAGCCAGGGACAAAGCCATGAGTACTCTTTAAGTACTCACAAACTATCACTAACAAGTAAGGTAGTTCTAGTAGGAATGCTAAGCTCTAAGTTTATTTGCAACGTCAAATTTGAAACCTAAGCTGAGTTCAGAAACAAAGAAAGATAAAATAAAGTTCTAAATCACCTAAGTGGGAACTTAGTTTTCATAGTCACAACCCTGTTGTGGTCAAGTCAAGTCACAATTCATTTCATAAGTCATTTTGAAAACATCTGGCGACGGAACAGTATGGCCACTCCAACTGTCCATGACCGCGGACGCGGCTATTCGAATAGTTTGACACTCTGCAGAGGTGGTACACTTTCACCACAAAATTCGATACATCCGTCAGGGATAACCCTGAATCATCATACTTAGTATGCGGATAATCAATCATAACCTTTCCTTTACACACTCTCCTCCCAGCCATGGCCATCTTCCATCCTTGGAACTGCATAGGTGGACAACATCAAGAGGTAGCCTCAGCTCAAACCTCTTCCGCGAGGTAACCCATACTAATGCATATAAACTTCCAGCTAAGCCTTACCCAATTCAGGTATTGTGGTTGTATGGTAAAATTGGAATGGTATCGCATCCGAACCCAACCATCAGTTTTTATAAAGGGCTAAGGCTCATGCCTCAATATTTTCATCATCATAAACCATTTGTGTTTCTCAACACATGTCAAAACATCTCAATAGAATGACTCATCATTCCAAGGTTTTCATAAGCATTTTCACCAAGTATTCCCATCTAAAGTGATCAAGTTTTATGCTTAGCACTAGCTACTAAGTTAAGAGTGTTCACTAAGGTGGGATGCTAATCTCAATCTCATGCCATAGAATGACATCTAGTATAGGCCAAGTTTTATACTCTTTATGCTATCTATACTACTTTCCAAAATCTCACAAAGCATTACAAAAAGTAAAGAAACTTTGGTAAAGTAAAAAGTAAAGCTCACAAGTAAAACTTGGGATGGGTATAAATCAAAAAGTATAACGAAAGCATGCCTAATGCATCTTGCTTAGGTTAACTTGCATATAGTGATGGCTTGCAAGTATTAGCTTTCCAATAATAGCTTGTCTTGATTGATGCAGTGATTGAAGTTCTCCTCGTCTTCTTCGGGGTAGAACTCCTCCTCCTTGTAGACTTGGTCGGTACTATCGTATATAAATGAAATACGGGATACACAATCACCAAACAATACTTAACTAGTCTATTTAGCACACTAATGCACACACTTGATGATCTAGCATCATCACACTCATCACAAGATATAAAGAACTAGTTTCATTTATTTTATTTGAGAAAAGTAATTTCTACTCATTGAAAATTAATTAAGGTTTATTATTCTCCAATTAAAATATGGGATCATGTGGACACATGTCATCACCACATATCCTAATACATGGGAATGTGATTTAAAGGATTGATCACATTTTATAAAGTTTACGATTATTATTTAAATGATTTAAAGTGACTAGAAATGCCCTAATAGCATTATTTTGGTACTAGTCCAAAGTCACTGCATGTAAACCTAAATATTATTACATACTCAGATAGGTATTGTAAAATGTGATTTTTTAGAGTTGGAATTAACCCAAAAGCTATATGGTTGATTTTTGAAAAATGTTTGAATGTAGAAAAGTCTCTGTCTTGTTATTTTTTCTATATGTGATCTCTAACTCCAATTGATTTAAATCCAACAGGCTTGGATAGATATATTAATTATCTTTCTAGCAAAATTTGAATCATGCATTTTGGTTAAGTGGATCTCTCTGAAATGATTTTTAAATAAGTGGATAGAATCTAGTTTAAACCTAAATAGAAAAACCTCTATTTGAATCTGTGGGCTAGCGCGGGAAAAGAAATGGACCGACCCAGTGGCGCTCCGCGGGGCAGAGGGCAACTGACAGGGGGGGTCCGCATGTCAGTGAATAATTCTAACCAAAGCGGTACGGGGCAATCTCAGCCATGAGATTAGAACAAGAATCGACGGCTGTGGTTCATCATTTCCGGTGAACAGCTCCGGCGAGAGAAAACCCTAACGCGACACGGTGGGGGTACGTGGGGGCTTACCAGGGCTCCAGCTAGACGTGGCGATGGGGGCGATCGAGCTGGTGGACGACGGTGGTTCTAGGCGTGGTCGTGGTGGCTCCTGGGGAAGTCGCAATCAATGGCGCCTCTTCTCCTCTGCTGCGGTGAGCTCCAGCAAAATTCCGGCGAACTAGGGCTTGATTGGCTCCGGGGAGAAGTGTGGGGTGGTCAGTGGTGAGAGGGGAGTGATATGGTGTGAGGAATGAGGCTGGGGGAGGCCTCCTTTTATAGGCTCGACGAAGGGGCAGAGCGGCATGGTCAGGCGATGGTGGCAACATGGCTACGGGATGCTAGCAGCGTGGCTGCGAGCGGCGGTCGACGTAGAGCTCCCTGGCGATCGTCTATAGCTTAAAGGCGTGGCTAGGGGCGGTGGCATTTGGTCGGGCGCGACTGGTGCACTACACGGTAGAAGCAGTGATCGACGCGGCGCATGGTGGCTGCGGGTCAAGCGACGACGAACGGGCATGTCTGGGTGATTCCTGGGGTCGTGGCAAAGCGGTGCGCGCGGGCTGCGGTCGAGGCACGACGTGTGCATGCTTGTCGGGCGCGGAGCCCTGCCGCGTGCTCGGCATGGTGCAGACGCGGCGGGCGCGGCTTGCTGAGGGTGGTACACGACCTGGTAGTGCTTGGGGAAGGGACAGAGAGGGGCGGTGTGGTCTCGCCTACCTCCTAGGCACGACGGGAGAGAGCGGGGTGGTCTGCTGGGAGCGGTCCATGCTTGACCGGCGGGCATGGCGCTCGGGTGGCGCGGCACTGCTGCAAGCGGCTAAGGGGTAGCTCCTTTATGGCCTGGTTGTGACTGGAGGGGACAAGGGGAGTGGATTGAGGCCTTAGTGGCGCTTGATCACTGCTCTAGAATAGTAATAGTTACGCCAGATAAATTTTGCCTGCCAAGTGCTTGATCAAATGGCCGCAAGAAAATTATATTTGAATTTTGAAAAGATTTTTGGTGTGTGATTTGATCTTATGCTTGGTAGTCTCTAGTTGCTGGGAATTGTCAAGGTGAATTGGTTTGGTTGGTTTTTGAGAAATGGTGATCTTAACACATACACTTGATTCAATTTTTAATTGTCATTTAAATTGCTTTGCTAGGTGTTTTTGTAAGATTTTAAAGTGAGCCTTGGTAGATTTTTACTTGTACTAGCAAGGGGTGAAAAGAGTTGAGAAAGTTTCTATTTGAAATTAAATTCTAGGAACACCCAAAGTGGCCTAGTGGATTAAAATTGTCAAAATGACCATTTGCATTATTGAATCTCATTTGATTTCCTTTTTCTTTGGATTTTGTTTGTAAATGGTCTAGATGATGCGGCATTCACCTTTGAACCATTTCATACATTTAGAACAATCAAACGTGGCATTTTCAAACAATTCTACACTAATGCAACATACACATGCATTCGTAATTATTTTAATAATAAAAAGTTTTTGTTAACCCTAAATTGGGTGATTTGAACTTTGATAACTTTGATTAAAGATTTGGGATGTTACAAACCTTCCCTACCTAAAAAAAATCTCGTCCCGAGATTTAAGAAAAACTAGGAACTAAAGAGATCTATAAACTCAGTCCTAATGTAATCTTCTCGCTCCCAGGTAGCTTCTTCTTTGGTATGGTTGGTCCATTGCATCTTGAGAAATTTGATACTCCGGGTCCTGGTGGTTCTGAAGGCTTCTTCCAAGATACGAATGGGCACTTCACGATACGTCAAATCCATATTGATATCGATGGCTCAGTGATCGATGTTCTTGAAAACTTCGGTCTTCTCTGGCACTTCTAGGCATTTGCATAGTAACAAGATATGGAACACATTATGGATGGCTGACATCTCCTCTGGCACTTCCAGTTGATACGATACTTCTCCTCGACGATTCAGAATCTTGAAGGGTCCGATATATCCGGGGGCTAACTTTTCTTTCAGACTAAAATGATGCGTTCCCTTCAACAGCGAAACTTTTAGATACACAAAATCTCCGACATTGAAAGTCAGGTCTCTACGTCTCTTGTCAGCATAACTCTTCTGTCTGGATTGGGTGGTCTTGAGGTGCTCACGGACTTTGTGAACCTTCTCTTCGGCTTCTCGTAGGATGTCGGGTCTAAAAATCTGACTCTCTCCTACTTGTGACCAATTCAAGGGGGTACGGCATTTTCTTCCATATAAGAACTCAAATGGGGCCATTTGCAAACTGGCTTGATTACTGTTGTTGTATGAGAATTCTGCGAAAGGCAGACAATCTTCCCATTTTGATCCATACTCTAGCACACAATTCATACATTGTAAATGTATCTATAATTTTTGATGTTCCATGCTTGGTTTTATCCACTTTCTTGTGTTTTGTTCCAACTTTCGAGTACTTTTCATATGATTTCTTGGATTAACCTATTAACAAGAGCCACAGTGTCAGCTGCCTGTTTTCTGCTGTTTTTGGTTCCAGGAAAGTCAGAAAATGAATATTCTCAGAATTGGACAGGACAAAAGCCAAAGTGCCTATTTTTCCGGAAGGGATCAAGTGCCAGAATACGAGATGGAGAAGGGCCAGAGGACGGCCACACCACCTGGCCGCGCGGCCAGGCCTGCCCATGCCATGGGGTGGTGTGGCCTGCCCAGGCACCCCCTCGACCTCTCCTTCCACCTATATATTGCCCTCGGGACGAAAACCCTAAGTACCCGATCAAAAATCCACGAAAGAGTCTGTAGCCACCGTCATCTCCATCCCTAGATCGGGCGGGATCTGAAGCTCATCCCGGCACCCTGCCGGAGAGGGGAATTCACCCTGGAGGCCTTCTTCATCACCATGCAAGCCTCCGGTGTGATGCCTGAGTAGCTCATCCTTGGACTACGGATCCATGTAGTAGCTAGATGGCTGGTTCTCCTCCTTTGTGCTTTCATGTTTAGATCTTGTGAGCTCCGTTCATGATCAAGATCATCTATTTGTATTCATACATGTTGTGTTTGCGGGGATCCGATGGATATTGAGATGCTATTTCAGATTGATTATTGATTCTATCATGTGTTTGTTATTTGAGATCTTGCATGCTTTCTGTTGATAGTAGCTATCTTGGCCAAGTAGATGCTAGCAACTCCAAGAGTTAGTATTTATGCTCGATAGTGGGTTCATGCCTCTGGTAATCTGGGGAAGTGACAGAAATCTCTAAGGTACTAGATGTGCTGTTGCTACTAGGGAGAAAACAACAATCCTTTGTTCATAGAACAATCGTATTGTTTACTTTACACGCAGTTCGTAAACAAATAATCAGTTTCTTGCAACTTAATACTGGAGGGGGTTCGGATGATAACCTAAAGGTGGATTATTAGTCATGGATGAAGTTGGATGGCGGTCTATTTATTGATGGGTTCGTAGCATGGAAAACAAAAAAATTCTACCGCAAGAACAAACAAAACCCAGATCTAATCTAGATAAAAGCCAAGATCTAACCTATTAGACATGTGAAACGAGATAGATCTGTACTAACCCTTGTAGATCCAAAAGCATTACGAGATCAGATCTCGTGGTTGATGTAGTCGATCACTTGCCGATCTCAAGATCGAGTAGACGATCCTTCCGGCGCCGCGTTCCGGCAGCGCTTCCGCAGTCGGTCACACGTGCGGAGTCGAAGCAGACCTTTCTCTCCCCGTTTCAGCAAGCAGCGGAGGTAGTAGATCTCTCCACGGAATCCCAGCAGCACGACGGCGTTGTGGTGGTGGTGGAGTAGAGAATTCTGCAGGGCTTCACCTAAGCCAGAGCAGAGGGAAGGAGGAGGAGAGAGGCAACTTGAGATCTAGAGAATAGAAGGGGCTTGTGCCTCCACCCCTCTATTTAAAGGAGGGAGGCGCCATGGGGAGGTGGAGTCCTTGTAGGACTCCCCTCTCCCTTGGCCGGCGGATCAAGGAGGTGGGGGAGAGTCCTACTCCCCCATGAATCCTTGTCTTACCCCACAAGGATTCCTTGATCCTTTCTTGTTTTTCAAGTAAACTCCAAGAAATCTTCCAGAACCTTCCGGAACATTCCGAAACCTTCTAGAATCCCTATACAAATACTCTGGAACATTTCCTAACTTAGAAAATGATCCCCAATATATGAATGTTATTCCCCGGACAATTCCGGATCTCCTCGTGATGTCCCGGATCCAATCCGAGACTCCGAACAACATTCGGTCTCCAACTCACATTCCATATCTACTTAAAACAACTTCGAACCTTAAGCATGTCACCCTACGGTTCGTGAATATGCAGACATGATGGAGACACCTCTCCGATCAATAATCATCAGCGGGATCTAGAGATCCATAATGGCTCCCACATACTCAACGATGACTTTGTGATCGATAGAACCATTTAACATACGAAACCAATTCCCTTTGTCACGCGATACTATACTTATCCGAGGTTTGATCGTCGGTATCTCCATACCTAGTTCTACCTCGTTACTGATAAGTACTCTTTACTTGTTCCATGATATGTAATCCCTTGTGACCTAGTCACATGCTTGCAAGCTAACTAGATGACATTCCACCGAGAGGGCCCAGAGCATATCTATCCGTCATATGGATGGACAAATCCCAATCTTGGTCCATGCGCTTCAACACATACTTCCAGAATACCCAATGTCACCTTTATAACCACCCAGTTATGAAGCGGCGTTTGATGTCATCAAAGTACCCATCCGGTGATGGTGATTAACATAACCTCATGGTCGAAGGATTAGGTTACTATGCATTTGAAAAGCTTGTAGCAAAACGAACTTTAATGACTTGATCTTATGCTATGCTTACTATGGGTGTGTGTCCATCACATCATTCTCCTAATGATATGATCTTGTTATTAACAACATCCAATGTCCATGATCAGGAAACCATGATCATCCATTAATCAACAAGCTAGTTTAACAAGAGGCTTACTAGGGACTCTTTTATGTTTACAAAACACACAAGTATTAATGTTTCCGGTTAATACAATTGTAGCATGGGATGTAAACATTTATCATAAACATAAAGATATAATAATAACCACTTTATTATTGCCTCTTGGGCATATCTCCAACAGTCTCCCACTTGCACTAGAGTCAATAATCTAGTTAAAAACTTGTGCACTCAACACCTATGGCTTTCTGGTGTTGTATAGACACTATTGCTAGTGGTAAACATAATCTTCGGATCTGACACTTCCAGGTCCGTGTATATTTGCATGTCCTTGCGTCTCTACGCATTACTCATTCTCCAATGAGATGGCATTGTATAAATTTGGTCCTTTGGTGAGACCTTTAGTTCCTTGGGATTAAATCATGTTGATACAATTGCCATACAATGTATCTTCATAGTATTATCCCGCTATGAACCACACCTAGTTTGATAACAAACTACTTGACGCAAATGCCCTCATTTGCTGCTATAATAGTAGTCATATACTTAGCCTTTTGTTGTAGTATCTGTCATAATGTTTTAACTTTGGTACTCAACCAAATCTTTTATGGAACTTCCTTTCCATTACATTGTGCCACCCATAGTTTAAATTGAGATAAACTTAATTTGTGACAAAACTAGTATCAATGCAACAATTTACAATGAACTATTTGTCACCACTATCTAAATAATATATTCTTAGTTCTTCAAAAGATCATAGGAATATCCCTACTATTGTCCAATGATCATCTTATGAGTTATTCTGGTATATGCTCATAACATTTAGAGCACAGGACATATCTGGATGTGTACATCTCAAAGAATGATTGATCAAAATATTCTTGTGATTTCACCAAGTGTCAAAACACTTGAATGTCATGTCAACACACTTGAATCTTGATTCAGTCCTTTCCGTGCGTCAAGAACCTTTTTTGTTGTTTCCATATTGAACTCATTCAACATCTTATCTATGTACATTTGGCAAAACCATATTAGCGCCTCAATCTATCCATATAGACATTGATGCCTAATTCTTGGGTTATGCCTAAGTCTTTCATCGAAATGAAATTCTTAACCTGTGTCAATAAAAGTTACATCATTTCTAATCAACAATATGTCTTTCACATAATGTATTAGAAATATGTCTTAGCGCTCCCACTTAATTTCTTGCAAAATGCAAACATCTTCATCGTCTCTGATGAAATTAAACCTTTTAACGGTTTCATCATGGTGAAGATTGCAACTCTGCGATGCTCACTTCAGCCATTGAAGTTTTGCATACTATTTTAGCATCCTTTGAATTAACAAAACCCTTTGGATCGTGTCATGGACACATCCGAGGTAACCATTCTATTAGAAGAACTTGTTTTGTTTGTTCAACTACCATATACCAAAATATATGTAGTGGTTGCTACATTAATCCGTCCAGACTAAATATCGCTATGAAAGATCAAATCTTATCATAGTCAATTGCTTGAACATTGTCGTAAACTCTTTCCGACATGTCGACTATTTCATAGATGTGAAACATCCATGTCTATTTCTTTATAGATCCATATACGACTGTAAGGTCTTGCACCTTTCCAGAGGGTCTTTAAAATTCAAAGCTTGATTTCTCATGTATGGAATTATCACGGATTTATGGCTTCAAGCCACTTAACAAAGTCAGGGCCCATCATTGCTTCTTTGCATGTAGTCGGTTCATCATTGTCAAACAACAATGATTTAAATCTCAAATATTGGCATTTGATTACTTACCCGACCTACTTGGTTCAATAGTAACTTAGATCTCCATGACCACAAACTTTGAGGCACGTGAGCCATGAGCATTGTTGCTGCCTCCGGGACACTTACCGATGCTGCGCAACTCAGCACATATTAGCCAAGGTTCAACAACCTTGTCAAAGTTCTACTGTCCTCCCACTTGACTTTTCACCAAAAATTCCTTCTCAAGAAACTCGACATTCTAAACGACAAACACTTTTGTCTTCGGTGTTATGGAGGAATACCCAATGGTTATTCGAAATAACCTACAAAGACATGCTCATCCGACTTTGGTTGTAGACATTTTACTTATGCCTAGCATACCAAAAATTTAAGAAAGGACAACCTGGGTTTTATCCCAAACCATGACTTATATGGTGTCATTTCAATGGATCACGATGGAGCTCTTTTCAGTGTAAAAGCGGTAGTCACTAAAGCTTTAATCTTTAAAAATATAATGGCAGTTTTATAAATGACACCTTTGATCTTACCATGTCAAACAAGGTTTCATTACATATCTTGAACACTCCATACTCCTATGGTGTTTTGGGAAATGCAAATCCATGGAACGATTCCTCAAATCTTAGGTGTTTTGCTAAACTTGTAACTCAAACATCTTTATGATCCAATCATAAACTTTTTTTATTTTCTTGTTATAATAATTTTCCACTTCATCTTGGAAGTCTTTGAACATTTTCAAATGTTTCATACTTCTTCCTTATTGAGTAAGTATATACATATACTCACTCGAATCTTCGGAGAAAGCATATGAAGTTGAAATCCATCGCCCACGACTACACATAATGGACTATATAGATCAATATGTACAAATTCCAATCAGTTAGTCGTCCATTCCTCTTTTGGCCTACGAACGGAGTTTTAATTATCTCCAGGAAAGTATCACAAGCGTCATTTGATCAAAATCAAAGACTCCAAAAATCCATCAACATGGAGTTTCTTCATGTATCCCTAATATAATTTAAACGGTGATGCCACTTCGCAAGTGATCTTTCAATCATTTGTCTTGCGACATTTTAGCATTAGTTTTATGGTCGTTATTTCTCCAATCAGACTTGTATATCATCCATCTATTATGGAATACGGTAATTATTTGAACAACCTTTTGTCGTCATAATACCTGATCAAAATAACAATTATTGAAACAAATCTTGAAGGTAAGCTTTGATGTTAATGAGCAACACAATAACCCTTTGTTTGTTTTCGATGAACATCATCACATATTCTCTTGCTAGTTACTTAGGCCATTGCAGTTCATGAATTGTGTTGTCCTGTATGACACTTCATACCAACCAATTCGGTATCCAATACAGCAAAACCACATTGTTTAACAACCAAGGAATACAGCCATAACATGTATCTTCTATATACCTAAGTTGGATATCTCCAATCTTTTCTTTTCTGCCAAATATTTTATAGATTCTCTTTCAACAATTCCTTTTCTTTTAAAAGAATCTATCAACATCAATAGTGGTGTCATTCACATGACACATAGTACAAAGTGTGTATAGTCAAATACTAATACCTTTGGACTTGCACTTTGAAGTGGATCACCTTCATCAAATGTTTGGCATTCTTTCAAAATTCCATTCTTTAGTAATCTTTTAGTGTAGTAAACATTTTACTTACATCTTCTATTCATCCTTATCATGACAATTTTCATGATCAAGCTGCTATAGCTTATAAAGGTGAATTGCGAGTATAATGTTTCTTTTCCAAAACCTTTTGGAGGATTAGGACGACTGGCGTCTCCAACCTTCACAAATTCTCATCAAATATGAGGACGTATACTCTATCATGTTGTAACCAACACATTGTTTTAGATATCATAATACCTTTCACATATGATGGTTTCTGAAACATTGCTTTCAGCTCTTAGATAAACTTGATATTAAAAACAATCTTTTGAGTATCAAGAATCATGGAGGCAAACATGATACATTAGATACTAACACTGGAATTGTTACTCTTGATTTAATACTGTTTATTAAACTTCACAGAGTAAACGGAGTTTGCTGAAAGTTTGCAACAGGACTTTTAAACTTTAGATTGACACTCAAAATAATACGATACCAGTTCGTAAAGAAAATATCCAGAATTTCTATAGTTCCACTATCTCAACTATAACTAAGCGTAAGGTGGTGAACAGATGTCAATGACTATAACAAACTATGCAAATTCACTTTGATTGTTTTTATGATAAATTGAGTTTGACTAATCCAAATTACGAAAGAACTCCCACTCAAAACAACATCCCTCCAATTGTTTTAGTGATTACACGAATCAAATCCACTACACCAAGTCCGATCATCACGTGAGATGATGTAGCTTTAAAGGCGAACAATCAACATGTTCATCATATCATCCATATGACTCATTCTTTACCTTTCGGTATTCCGTGTTCCGAGACCATGTCTGTACATGCTAGGCTCGTCAAGGTTAACCTTAGTATCCGCATGTGCAAATCTGGCTTGCACCCTTCGTATGCACACGTAGAATCTATCACACCCGATCATCACGAGATGCTTCGAAACGACGAGTCTTAGCAACGGTGCCTACTAAGGACGAACACTTTATTACTTGATATTTAGTGAGAGGGATCATCTTATAATGCTACCGTCGCGATCTAAGCAATACAAGATGCATAAAGGATTAACATCACAGGCAATTCATAATTAGTGTGATATGATATGGCCCTTTCTTCTTATGCCTTTGATCTCCATCTCCAAAGCACGGACATGATCTCCATCATCACCAGCATTGCGTCAAGGTCAGTGGCGCCGCTTCATGGTTGTCCATCATCACTAGCAACTATTACAACTACTTGGAATAAAGCTATTACAAGATGAATAGACACGCAGGTCTTAACAGAATTAAAGACAACCATTAGGCTCCTGCCGGTTGCCATATTACAACAAGGATCATTGCATACATCAAATATAATCACAATCACATGATGGCCATATCACATCACAAAACCCCTGCAAAAACAAGTTAGACGCCTCTAATTTTCTTTGCATGTTTGACGTGGTTTGGGGCTTTCGAATAAGAACGGATCTTACCTATGAAACTGAACCACAACGTTGATACAAGTGCTATCAAGTACAAAGTGTAAATTGGATCTATACTATGATGGGAGAGACAGACACCCGCAAAGCCACTTGTGCAATACGAGTTGCACGTCAACTATGGAGCAAGTCTCATAGGCGATGACATGTAAGGTTAGCACGGGCCGCTTCATCCCACCATACCGCAAGATGCAAAGTACACAAAGCAAAAGACGGCACGAGCACCAACGCCCACAAAACCATTGTGTTCTACTCGTGCAACAGATCTACGCATAAACCTGGCTCTGATACCACTGATGGGTTCGTAGCATGGAAAACAAAAAATTTCTACCGCAAGAACGAACAAAACCCAGATCTAATCTAGATAAAAGCCAAGATCTAATCTATTAGACATGTGCAACGAGATAGATCTGTACTAACCCTTGTAGATCTGAAAGCGTTACGAGATCGGATCTCGTGGTTGATGTAGTCGATCACTTGCCGATCTCAAGGTCGAGTAGATGATCCTTCCGGCGCCGCGTTCCAGCAGCGCTTCCGCAGTCGGTCACACGTGCGGAGTCGAAGTAGACCTTCCTCTCCCCGTTCCAGCGAGCAGCGGAGGTAGTAGATCTCTCCACGGAATCCCAGCAGCACGACGGCGTGGTGGTGGTGGAGTAGAGAATTCTGCAGGGCTTCTCCTAAGCCAGAGCAGAGGGAAGGAGGAGGAGAGAGGCAACTTGAGATCTAGAGAATAGAAGGGGCTTGTGCCTCCGCCCCTTTATTTAAAGGAGGGAGGCGCCATGGGGAGGTGGAGTCCTTGTAGGACTCCCCTCTCCCTTGGCCGGCGGATCAAGGAGGTGGGGGAGAGTCCTACTCCCCCATAAATCCTTGTCTTACCCCACAAGGATTCCTTGATCCTTTCTTGGTTTTCAAGTAAACTCCAAGAAATCTTCTAGAACCTTCTAGAACATTCCGAAACCTTCTAGAATCCCCATACAAATACTCTGGAACATTTCCTAACTTAGAAAATGATCCCCAATATATGCATCATATTCCCCGGACAATTCTGGATCTCCTCGTGATGTCCCGGATCCAATCCGAGACTCCGAACAACATTCGGTCTCCAACGCACATTCCATATCTACTTAAAACAACTTCGAACCTTAAGTGTGTCACCCTACGGTTCATGAATATGCAGACATGATGGAGACACCTCTCCGATCAATAACCATCAGCAGGATCTGGAGATCCATAATGGCTCCCACATACTCAACGATGACTTTGTGATCGATAGAACCATTTAACATACGAAACCAATTCCCTTTGTCACGAGATACTATACTTATCCGAGGTTTGATCGTCGGTATCTCCATACCTAGTTCTACCTCGTTACTGATAAGTACTCTTTACTCGTTCCATGATATGTCATCCCTTGTGACCTGGTCACATGCTTGCAAGCTAACTAGATGACATTCCACCGAGAGGGCCCAGAGCATATCTATCCGTCATATGGATGGACAAATCCCAATCTTGGTCCATGCGCTTCAACACATACTTTCAGAATACCCAATGTCACCTTTGTAACCACCTAGTTACGAAGCGGCGTTTGATGTCATCAAAGTACCCATCCGGTGATGGTGATTAACATAACCTCATGGTCGAAGGATTAGGTTACTATGCATTTGAAAAGCTTGTAGCAAAACGAACTTTAATGACTTGATCTTATGCTATGCTTACTATGGGTGTGTGTCCATCACATCATTCTCCTAATGATATGATCTTGTTATTAACGACATCCAATGTCCATGATCAGGAAACCATGATCATCCATTAATCAACAAGCTAGTTTAACAAGAGGCTTACTAGGGACTCTTTTATGTTTACAAAACACACAAGTATTAATGTTTCCGGTTAATACAATTATAGCATGCGATGTAAACATTTATCATAAACATAAAGATATAATAATAACCACTTTATTATTGCCTCTTGGGCATATCTCCAACATTTATTATGTTGTAATGCCCAATCAAGGCTCAGAGGAGTCAAGATGATTAGTATATGCATGTATTGCTTTCTTGGTGTTTGTCAATTGCCCCGCTGTAATTTGTTCACCCAGCATGTTATCTATCTTAAGGAGAGCCACCTCTAGTTAACTATGGATCCCGGTCCTTTTTCTTTACATACAATCTATAAACTGTTTCTGCTTTGTGTTTACTTTCTTCAAACTATTACTTCTTTCCATTTGATACGGTTAATCCTTTGTTTTCCGCAAAACACGGTGAGATTGACAACCTCATTGCAAGTTGGGGACAAAGTTCTGTGGTTGTGTTGTGCAGGTCTCCATGTTGCTACTAGCACCGGTAGTGTGCCCTGCCACAGCTCAGCTAGCAACACCTTTGGGGTGTTTCCTTGCTCCTACTGGTTCGATTAAACCTTGGTTTCATAACTGAGGGAAAACTTACTGCTGTGCTCATCATACCTTCCACTTGGGGTTCCCAACAAGCTCTACATCGAAAGTCGAGCGCATCAACAAGCTCTCAACATATCTTCTAAGATCTGGTTGACTCTTTCAGTCTATCCGTCGGGGTGCGGGTGATAAGCGGTGCTGAAATTCAACTTGGTCCCTAATCCTTCTTGGACTTTCTGCCAAAATCTCGAGGTAAATTGGGTTCCTCGATCTGATACTATGGTCTCGGGGGTTCCATGCAAACTGACAATTATGGCAATGTACAACTCTACTAGCTTCGAACTTTGGTAGGTTGTCTTGACAGGTATAAAATGGGCTACCTTGGACAGTCTATCAACAATGACCCAGATAGAGTCATTTCCCCTACCAGAAGTAGGCAAACTGGTGATAAAGTCCATTCCGACGGAATCCCACTTCCATTCCAGAATCTGCAATGGTTGCAACAGTCCTGCGGGTCTCTGATGTTCCGCTTTGACTCTTTGACAGATATCACACTTGGTGATGTAACTTCCGATTTCTCTCTTCATCTTGTGCCACCAAAATTGCTCCTTCAAATCCTGATACATATTCGTTCCTCCGGGGTGGATAGAATAAAGAGTATCGTGAGCTTCTTGCATGATAACTTGCTTCAGCTCCGAATTTGCTGACACACAGATACGTCCCTTGTACCACAAAACTCCTTCATTGTCTTCGGTGAATCCAGGTACCTTTCCTGTACCAATACGATGTTTGATTCCGTCGATACTTACATTTCCCTTATGGGCCTCCTTGATTTGGCTAATCAAGGTGGGTTGAAGTTTAATGCTAGCTAAAAATCCTTTGCTAACTAGCTTTGTTCTAAACTGCTCCAATTCTTCATGCAAACTTGGTTGGTTCTCTTTGATCATGGTGTTTAATCTACACGCCAATCTGCTAAGAGCATCCGCTACCACATTGGCTTTGCCGGAGTGATAGTGAATGTCAAGGTCACAATCCTTGATTAACTCTATCCATCTCCTTTGCCTCATATTCAGCTCCTTCTGAGTGAAAATATACTTCAAGCTCTCGTGATCTGAATAAATCTCATAGCGGTTACCCATAAGGTAATGGCGCCATGTCTTCAAGGCTAAAACTACAGCTGCTAGTTCAAGATAATGGGTAGGGTAGTTTTGCTCATGTTGCTTCAGTTGTCGGGACAGATATGCGATGACTTTGCTTCTTGCATCAACACACATCTGAGACCAATCTTGGATGCATCACAATACACATCAAAAGGCTTCTTGATATCTGGCATAATCAATATTGGGGCTGAAATCAATCTCTTCTTGAGCTCTAGGAAACTTGCTTCACATTTGTCGGTCCATTCAAACTTCTTGTCTTTCTTCAACAATTGGGTCATGGGTCTTGCGATGCTCGAAAATCCTTCTATGAACTTGCGGTAGTATCCCGCTAATCCGAGAAATGCACGGACTTGGGTTTGAGTGGTTGGGGATTCCCATTCTTCAAAATCTTTTATCTTGGCGGGATCAACAGCGACTCCTCCTGCCGGCACAATATGTCCAAGAAAAATCCTACTTCTGTCAGCCAAAACTCACATTTGCTGAATTTGGCATACAACTGATGCTCTCTAAGGGTTTCAAGGATGATTCTCAGATGTTGCTCATGGTCTTCTTCTAACTTGGAATAGATAAGAATATCATCGATATACACAACGACAAACTTATCTAGAAAGTTCATAAAGATCTTATTCATGAGATTCATGAAATAAGTGGGGGCATTGGTTAATCCAAAAGACATGACCGTATACTCATACAATCCATATCTGGTGGTAAAGGCGGTCTTTGGAATATCCATTGCACGAATATTGAGTTGATGATAACCAGTCCTAAGATCAATCTTAGAGAACACTCTGGCACTAGTCAACTGATCAAACAGATCCTGTATCTTGGGCAGTGGGTACTTGTTCTTGATGGTGACATCATTCAGCTTCCGGTAATCCATGCACAAATGGTTACCTCCATCTTTCTTGTCGACAAACAAAACGGGCAGTCTCCATGGCGATGCACTTGGTTGAATCAAGCCTTTCTCTAGCATAGCATCCAGTTTCTTCTTCAGCTCCACTAACTCTGATGGGTTCATGCTATAAGGTCTCTGAGCTATGGGTCCAGTTCCAGGAATTAGTTCAATAATGAACTCAATATCCCGATCTAGGGGCATACTGGGAAATTCATTTAGGAATACATCGGGGTATTCACAAACTACTCTAACTTGGTCTATGGTGGGTAGGGCTAGACTCTTGTTGCATTTGAATTGGCAAGGCAAGTTTTCAGATACATGCTCTACTGATACTCCAGAGCTACTGGTCATGGTGATGGCTTTCTTGGCACAGTCGATCAATCCCTTATGTTTTGACATCCAGTCCATTCCTAGTACTACTTCCAAACCTTTGATTCCAAGTACTATTAGATTGGCATAAAAATCTATCCCATGGATTCTGATAGGTACAACCTTGAAAAATTTTCTAGCTTTGGTGGTTGAACCAGGTATTTGAACTATCATAACATGCTTCAAATTGGTTGGGTGAATCTTACTAGTGCATGCAAATTCTCTTGTAAAAAACGAGTGTGATGCTCCATAATCAAACAACACTCTTGCTAATACTGAGTTAACAGAAAACATACCCATCACGACATCTGGCGCTTCTTGGGCTTCTTTAGCATTCATGTGGAATAGACGGCCGTTGCGGTTGAGCGAATTCCCTGGGGCAAATCTTCTTCCAGGATGAACACGGCGTTGCTGTTGAGCCGAGGCATTCACATTGGTGGTGGCTGCAATCTTCTTGGGACACTCGTTGGAGTAGTGGCCCTTCACTCCACATTCAAAACAAGTAATCTGAGACTTGTCTTTTGCTACAACAAGCACGTCATTGCTTCCAGTCCTTGGGGCAGTATTGTTGTTGTTGTTGTTGGACTTGGGAGGTGCACGGTTGAAGTTGTTGGAGTTGCCGGGGTTGTTGTTATGGTTTCCTCCTGACTTCACATTGCTTCCAGTCCTCTGCTACGGCGTTCCTCCTGACTTGTCTTTTGCTACAACAAGCACGTCATTGCTTCCAGTCCTGTGCTACGGTTGGGGTAGCTTGGGCGAGACATTGGGGGTCTATTGTTTCTTGGGGCATACCCTGCAGACGGTTTGGGGCGATACTTCTAGGTATTGTGGGACCCAGTCTGGTGCATCATTCGGCGCTTGCGGTTGTCATTTGCTTGGTTGATCTTCCCTTCCATCTGGATGGCAGAGTCCACTAGCTCTTCGAGATCATCAAAACGGATGTTGACTAACACCGTCTACATCTCATCATGAAGTCCGTTCAGGAATCTCTCCTTCTTCTTGGCTTCATTGTTGATCTCATCAGGTGCATACCTAGCGAGGGACAGAAATCTGTCATGGTACTCCACTACCGTCATCCTGCCTTGCTTCAGTTCCCTGAACTCATCTCTCATTCTGGTGACTAAACCTTGCGGCACATGGGTGCGGCTAAATGTAACACCCCAACATTAGAGATTAGAAATAAGTTGAACATAGGTGTGTGCATTGCATTCATGAATCTGAAAATCTGGGTAAATTTTTTGCCAATTTAAAAGGCTAGAGTGATCAGAATTCTCTCACTCTGATGAAGTTAGGTTTAGCACCATCCGAGGTGAGTGGGATGAATTTTGACATGATCTCTATTGATTAAGTGAATTATGAGGGGAGAAATTTAAATTATAAATAATTATTCACAAAAGCAAGTGTTATAAATAAAGGTTAAAGAATATTTAAGACTAACATTACATTGTTCTTTTACAAAAGAATAAATAAGTAAAGGAAGATTACAATGAATTCAAATAAGAAAGTTTATCTCTTGTTCTTTTCTTAGTCCATAATCATAATTCTTATACAAGTGAATAAGTAAGGAAATGTTACTGAAACAGTGTCACACAATCAAAAGAACTTTATTAAATAAACACTTAGTACAATGTCTGTACATAAGTCAAAATAAAAGATTACAAAGGTAATGAAATAAAGACCCTATACTAATATCTAACTATTCCTTCATCTGGTGTCTTCATTCCTCACTCTAATCCCGCCAAAACAATACAAAAGATAACCAAACAAAAGTAAAAGAATAAAATAAAGGGAATTGTTTAGATTAATGTTACTCTCAGTCTGGCATAGTGTTGCTATGCTAAGTTCATCATTGAGTATGGATTAAAGGGGCCACATTGGATCTGTTCTTATCAAATTTAGGCTTCAGACTTGTGCATCATTAGCATCGAGTTAATATTCCACTTGGAAACTAAAAATAAAGGACAAGATCAGAAAATCCCAAACCAGCCGAGCACATCCTTAGCAAAAATATCTCACAGATGAAACCTGGACACGGGGAGGTTCCCTGGACCAGCAACACACAAGCAGCTTAGTCATTGCATGCTTGTGTGCTGTCAACACAAGACCTCCACAAGGGAGGATAAGAACACAACCATAGTAGCAGAGTACCACTTTGTTGGTCACTCACCACACTTCATTTCACCACATGGCACCTCAACAGGTTCACAGCTAAACCACAAGAACAACATGTGTTTTTGATGGATCATCACAGATCTGCTTCACACATACCAACCAATATCACATGAATTCCTAGATCAAGATTTAGCCCAAGAAGCATCAAGGGGATCAGGACAAGACCATCAGCTAGTCTAAAAGAAGGAGAAGGCCAGCAGATCAGGGAGGAGTAGCTCAAGCAAATAGAATATCAAGCATTAGCAACAATAAACTACCTCAACCATACATCCCTTGGATCCTGGTTGCTCTAAGAGCCATCTAGGAGGTGAGACAAGTGGAGCTAGATATCAAGAACCAGTTATATCTGATAGCAATAAGAATCATAACACAATTGCAGGTAGTTATCTCTCCCAAACCAAACATAGCATCTGTTTTCTTGATCTTTTATTTAAAGAGAGGAGTTTGGAGTGAGAGGGGGATCTCAGAATGCATAGATGCTATGCAGTTCATCATAGAGGCTGTAGGGACAAATAATATCTGTTCTTGTTTTAGAAAAGGATTGGCCTCAGACTTGGCATCATTGGCAAGGGGGTCTTGGCATCATTTTTATGGTGCAGAGCATCAAGATCTACTGCTGATTTCAAAAACAAGGTGGGTTTAACTATACAACAAACTACACAGTGATGAATCACTGTTGTGCACCCTCTTATGAGGCACCATAGCAGCAAATCATCAAGATAGAGGCTATATGGTTAACCAGATTGTTCAAATCACTTGCCCGCAAGTAAAATAAAGCCCACAATTAATCCTTAACTCGATTCATTATAAAAGGAAACCATTTTGAGCCAACAGTACTCACAAGCACAGACAAGTTATGCTTGCACATTATCTACACATGAAGTAGACCATCTTTTAATTCCAGTATATGGAGGTTACCACTGTGTACCATCCAACAGGAGGTTTCACAGTGGCATCCCTCCAAACTAGGGCCAATTTTTAAGGTAAACAAGTTAAGCAATCATTTTCTCTTGATACTAGGGTATATCCTTAGGCCTCTGGTTGAGAATCATCTCAACTGTTGTTATCATATTAGCAGAGTAATCATAGCATCCACCATCTCTGTTTATAAATGTTATACAAACCAATTTCATCATTTTCCTAGTAGTAACTCTAGGAATCAGAATTATATATTGTTCCACTGATAGAAATTGACAGAAAAATAAATCATCTTCCTAGAAAAGTTAACTAGGAATCATATATTACAGTACGCAACTATTCAGGCAAGTTTCCATGGTCCTAATAGGAGAAGCTATTATTCAAATTGAGGCATCAACCACGCATTTATAATCTGTCCAGCAGTATAGGAAACATTCATAGGCTAGATAATTATATATCCCAATAGCAAAAATTCATCCTCAGACCCGGCAAGCGAGTTTAATTAACCACTCCATAACAAAATAATTTGTTCAAGGATAGAACCATAGCAAACTATACATTTCTAGGATGAGAGATTCATTCATATCGAGAGAGAGGGGAGTGAGGAACAAAAGGGGAGAAGGGAAAAACTTACTCAATGGCCTCGTCCAGCAAGAAGAGGAAGCAGAACCTGGCCTGGCAAGGGAAGCGGTGGCCACGACACGGCGGCACGGTGAGCAGCACCACGCCAAGCCACACCTGTGGCAGCAGCAACTCTGCCCAGTCGAAGATGGCAGTTTAGGCAAACAACACTTCACCCAGAGTCACACCACCACATCATCATCTCCACCACCGCAGGGCCGCGAGACAGTGGTGTAGGACGCCAGAGTTGCATCAACTTGTTGTCATCCCGCCAGCATCAGAGAGGGGGACGAAGAGTCCAAGGTTCACGAGCACCAAACCACCACCACGAAGCCAGGAGGTAGCCAAAAAGCACCAGAGTCACGGGCGACGAAACCCTAGCGCCATAGAGGTGAAGGGAGTGGATAGCAGGAGGTGCGGATCTCAAATCGAGCTAGACCAGAAGAACTAGAAGAGTGCGGTGGAGCTTTTAGCTGCGGCGGCGAGGGCCGCAACGACTAGCATCACCGGAGTCAAGCCGGCGGGAGCAGCAGGCGTCGGTGGCGGCGCTGTTCGTGTCACATGCGAACGCAGAGAAGGGTGAGAGATTGACCGAACCAATTGATCGGCCTAAAGGGGATTAGGACAACCTATGGGCTGGGCTGTCTTATGGGCCAAGCCTAGTTATAGAAATAAAGAGATGAACAAATAAAATAAAATGGAGATAGGGAAATTACCAAAATACCCCTGAAATTGTTTTAGCCCTAGAAAAATATAGAAAAACCATAAAAATACTTATAACATATTGGAAGGATCACAAAAATAATATCTACCTAAGAAAAATATAACATGACTTGTTTGAGTTAAATAAAATATAAATCAATATTAATACCAGTAGGACCTAAACGAAATTTTATAAAATAAAACAAGGACTTAAAATTAAATAAAAATCATTTTTACATATAAAAATGAGTCTATTATTTTATAAAAATACTAACTTAATTGTTTACAAATAAAGCTTGAAACAAATATTTAAAGATATAAAATCCTTTATGAAATTTTGTAAAAATAAGGATAACACCTAAAATCAAATAAAATGCACTTTTAACATCTTAAGTAAGTATGTTTCCCGAGAAAAATACCAGTTGTGTTATTCCAACACACTTAAAGGTTATTAAGAAATAAATTCTTCTTTCTTATTTAGTTGGTAAATTCTTTAAGAACATTCTTAAATAAGAAATAATCTCAATTTTATGTAGAACCCTAAATCTGGTACATTGAAATACTACTTCCAAAACCATAACTTAAGTCTATAATAATACTTAAAAGTAAAACTATTAACATTTAGAAATCTCACTTAAACTAAAAATGAATGATTTTATACCTTCAACATGCTTGTTATAAGATTTAAAGCTTATTAACACTTTTAAACACATCACACCCTAATTCTAATTATGTTTTATAGTTAAATTTTGTCTGTTCCAAATTAAGTCATAAGGCATCTCAAATCCAAACTTATCGAACAAACGCAAATGACATCGATCCCATTCTACTAAACATAAAGATTGGTTAAACCTTATCAAAGAAACCTTCTCTTCAAAAGTTACTCGTTTTGCCACTTCAAGCAACAATCTCATTATAAGTTCTTCAACTCTTATCAACCTAAAACATGTAATTCCATAATAGATACATAATATCCAATAACTCTAAGCATGTGGTCTTATAGTCACTTTATCTCATACATATTAGTCTTAAATTCCTTGTATATGTATATTGGTTTGTAAAGTAAACTTATAGACAAACTAAATTTTAAAGAAATCACTTAAGTTTAACTCATTCACCATACTGGGGTATTAACTCGGGGTTTTCTAAACTACATTACATTACTTATGCATAACTGCATCTTGCTTCTTTAAACATCAGGCCTTACCGGACCAATGATGCTTTTTACAGAATTTGAATATTCTATTGTCTTGAAGACCGTGAGTGCATAATCTTGCAATCACAAAAGGCAAGTTCACAACTTGCTCATGTCCTTTGATTATTTTCTATGCTTGTAACTCAACTATGTTATCACCTGCATTTCAAAAAGGTCAGAAAACAATATTTTCACAATAATATGATTATGGATTCTTTACCAGATGGTAATAATCTACTAATACTATTCAAGTGGTAAAGGAACATAATATCTAGGACTTAATAACCAATGTCGCCAGTGATTCTAGCACCGTATATTACGCGTCAATCATAAGACTTGGAATTGAAGGGAATATGCCCGAGAGGCAATAATAAAGTGCTTATTATCTTATTCCATGTTTATGATAAATGTTTATTTTGCATTCTATAATTGTATTAATTGGAAACATTAATACATGTGTGTTTAATAAACAAAATACAAAGTTCCTAGTAATGCCTCTCATATAAACTAGCTCATTGATTAACAAGATGATCAAGGTTTCCTGATCATGGACATTGGATGTTGTTAATAACGAGGTCACAACATTGGTGGAATGATGTGATAAACTTTCATCCAATGTATAGCATTCCGATCAAAGTCATTATGTTTATATTGCTATAACATCATACAGAGTAATCTTAGTCCTTAGACCATGAGATCATGTTAATTTCTAACACCGGAAGAGTATCTTGATAACATCAAACATCACACCGTAACATGATGACTATAAAGGTGGGATCAGTGCTACGAAGGTGTTATGTTGAGGCTCATGGAACAAGAGTGGGATTTGTCCATCCAGATGACTGATAGATATACTCTGGGCCCTCTCGGTGATATCACATTGAAATAGCTTGCAAGCAAGTGATGTGATCACTAGAATGTTATATCACGGGAACGAGAAAAGAGTGCATATCGATAACGAGATCAAAGTAGGTATTTGGATACCGATGATCAAATATCGGACATTTAACATATCGCGAGACAAAGGGATTTAGTTATGACGTTAAAGGTTCACACGATCACAAGAGTCGTCGTTGAATATGTGGGAGTCAGTACGGATCTCCAGGTCCCGCTGCTGATTATTGATCAGAGAGGGGTCTCGATCATGTCTGCATTATTCACGAATCGTAGGGTGACACTTAAGGGATACCGACACCATTTGGAGCAAATATGTTTCAGATAAAGATTTAAGAAAGCGCTAGAATCATTTCGATGGAAACCGAAATTGTTTCGGGTGAAATTGCAGAAACTGGTTCTGCATGTGATATTGAAATGTTGCAGGGGGTTTTATGTGAATGTTTGTTAATTAATGTAATTAACAAAATTCTGAATAAAATAGTTTTATTTAATGAGAGCTTGCATTAAATTTGGTGGAAATTTAATGCATGTGTGAGTGGAATTTTGAGTGGAGGCTTTTTATGGGAGTGGGAGCTCCACCCACGTGAATCTGGAAGAGGTGGGGGCACCACCATGGCTGCCATACCATGTCCCTTGGGTGCCCCCCTCTCCCCTATAAAAGGCCCCCCTCTCCTCCTCACAAACTACACCTCTTCGTGAAGGATGTCTCTCCCCCTCTAGTTATTCCCATGGTCTCGGATTAGCGAGATACATGTTCTCGGTGGCTTTATCTGGAAAGGAGTTGTTGCTTCTGCTGCTTTGCTGGAGCGAGGGACGGAGGTTGTCGGGGTACCGGACGTGTGTGCGATCACGGATGCACCGCTGCTTTGTGGTGCTGGACTTGGTGGTGCTGGGCTTGCTGGAGCTAGATCTGATGGACGTGCTAGAGCCGGACGTGCTGGACTTCATCACGATCTTGAGATCGACAAGTGTACGACTACATCATCCACAAGTTCCAACTTGTTAACAAAGCTTTGTTGTCTTGGAGGGTAAGTTCTCTATGGATATATATCCACCCGTTGGTTGTATCTAGTAGATAGATCTTGGCGTACAGTTCCCATCGTAGAATTTTTTTGTTTTCTATGCTGCGAACCCAATAGTGGTATCAGAGCCTGATCTATGCGTAGGTGCTTTGCAATGGTAGTACACATATGTTTATATGTGTGCGATGATGATCATGTTATTGCATCTTTCATGCATTTTGGATATTGGTGGTATAGTGGGATGAAGCGGCCCGGACCAACCTTACATGTCATCGCACATGAGACCGGTTCCACGACTTGAAATGCAACTAGTTTTGCATAAGTGGCTGGTGGGTGTGTATCTCTCCTACTATAGTCAATATCTTATTTACAACGAGTTGCTAATAACTTGGTTATCCTCGTTGTGGTTCCATGTTCGTAGGTAAGACCAGTTCTATCTCCGAAAGCCCTAAGCCACGTAAAACTTGCAATGGATAAATTAGAGGCGTCTAGTTTAGATCGTTGCTAGGCTAGTGTCATGATATGGTAATGTTGTAAGTAGATGTATGATAGATACTATTACAACACACCTAACATGTAAGTTCCATAGACCTTGGCCTTACACACAAAGGAATGATAGAGATCAAATGCATGGACCATATCATCCCACTTTACACATTAGATGTTTGCATCTTATATTGCTAGTTTGGCGTTTTTAGTAGCATTGTAAGATGATCCCTCATTTAAATATCAAGATAAAATGTGTTCTTCCTTAAGTATGCATTGTTCTGTGGATCGTGTTTCGAGACATCACGTGATAATCGGGTGTACTCGACTCTACGCTTTCATACAACGGGTGTAAGACAGTTTTACACACACGAATACTAAGGTTCTTACTTGGCGAGCCTAGCATGTACATACATGGCCTCGGAACACGGACCGAAAGGTTAAGCATGATTCATATAGTTGATGTGATGACCATATTGATGCTCGGCTTTGAAGCTAAACCGACTCACGTGATGATCGGACTTGGTGTAGTGGATTTGGTTCATGTAATCACCAAAAAGGCACGAGGGATGTCGTTTTTGAGTGGGCATTCATTTCTAATTTGGATTAGTTGAACTCAATTTGTCATTAACTAAATCGAAGTGAATTTGCATAATTTGTTGTAGTCATTGGCATCTATTCACTACCTTATGCTTAGTTCTAATTGAGATAATAGAACTATAGAATTCTGGATATTTGCTTTACGAACTGGTATCGTATTGTTTTTAATGTTAATTTAAAGTTTAGAAGTCCTATTGCAAACTTTCAGCAAACTCTATTTACTCCATGAAGTTTAATAAGTAGTATTAAATCAAGAGTAAGAATTCCAATGTTAGTATCTAAAGTATCATGTTTGCCTCCATGATTATTGATATTCAAAAGTTGTTTTAATATCAAGGTTATCTAGGAGCTGAAAGAATTATTTCAGGAACAATCATGTGTGGAAGATATTGTGATATCTTAAAAAATGTTTTTGGTTGCATTATGATAGAGTATAATTTAGCAAAATACATGTTCTCATATTGTATGAGAATTTGTGAAGGATGGAGATGCTAGGCATCCAGATCTCCCAAAAAGGTGTTGGGAACTAACATTATACTCGTGATTCTTCCTTATAGGCTATAGTAGCTTAATCATGAAAGTTGTCATGATAAGGATGAATAGAAGATGTAAGTAAAATGTTTACTACACTAATAGATTACTAAAGAACTGATTTTTGAAAGAACACCAAACATTTGATGATGGTGATCCACTTCAAAGTGCAAGTCCAAAGGTATTAGTATTTGACTATATACGCTTTGTACTATGTGTCATGTAAATGACACCACTATTGATGTTGATAGATTCTATTAAAATAAAAGGAATTGTTGAAAGAGAATCTATATAATATTTGGCAGAAAAGAAAAGGTTGGAGATGTCCAACTTAGGTATATAGAAGATATACATGTTATGGATGTATTCCTTGCTTGTTAAACAATGTGGTTCTGAGGTATTGGATACCGAATTGGTTGGTGTGAAGTGTCATACAGAACAACACAATTCATGAACTGCAACGGCCTAAGTAACTAGCAAGAGAATAAGTGATGATGTTCATCGAAAACAAATAAAGTGTTATTGTGTTTTTCGTTGTCGTTAAACCTAGCCTTCAAGATTTGTTTTAATAATTGTTATTTTGTTCCGGTATTACGAGAACGATGGTTGTTCAAATAATTACCGTATTCCATAAAGGATGGATGAACTTTTACAAATCTAGTTGGAGAAATCACATCCATAAACATTATTGCTAAAATGTCGTAAGACAAATGATTGGAAGATCCCTTATGAAGTGACGTCGTTGTTTGAATTATATTGGAAAGTAAACATGAAGAAACTCCATGTTGATGGATTTTTGGAGTCTTTTGATTTTGATCAATTGGCGCTTGTGAAACTTTCCTCGAGATAATTGAAACTCCGTCCATAGGCCAAAGAGGAACGAATGACTAATTTATTGGATATTATGCATGTTGATGTATATAGTCCATTATGTGTAGCCATATGCGATGGATCTTTTGGCTTCATATGCTTTCTCCCGAAATTTGAGTGAATATATCTATATATTTACTTAATAAGGAAGAAGTATGAAACATTTGAAAATTGTTCAAAGACTTTCAAGATGAAGTGAAAAATCATTGTAACAAGAAAATAAAAGAGTTTATGATTTGATCATAAAGGAGGATATTTGAGTTACAAGTTTAGCAAAACACCTAAGATTTCAGGAATTGTTCCATGAATTTGCATTTCCCGATAAACCACAGGAGTATGGTATGTTCGAGAGATCAAATCAAACCTTGTTTGACATGGTAAGATCAAAGGTGTCATTTATAAAATTGCCATTATGTTTTAAGGATTAAAACTTTATAGACTACTGCTTTTACACTGAAAAGAGCACCATCGTGATCCATTAAAATGACACCATATGAGCTATGGTTTAGGATAAAACCTGAATTTTCTTTTCTTAAATTTTGGTATGCTATGCATAAGTAAAATGTTTACAACCAAAGTCGGATAAGCACGTCTTTGTAGGTTATACCAAAGAATTTGTTGGGAATTCCTCCATAACACCGAGGACAAAAGAGTTTTTCGCTTGGAACATCAAGTTTCTTGAGAAGGAATTTTTCGTGAAAAGTTAAGTGGGAGGACAATGAACTTTGATAAGGTTGTTAAACCTTAGCTATATGTGCTAAGTAGCGCAGAGCCAGGAAGTGTCCCGGTGGCGGCGACAATGCTCATGGCTCCCGTGATTACAAAGGGTGTGATCTTGGAGATTAGAGTTCCTATTGAATCATGTGGGTCAGTAAGAATCAAATAGTAAGATTTGAAACAGAAGTCGTTATTGTTTTGACAATGATGAACCGACTGCATGCAAAGAAGCGATGATGGGCCCTAACTCCATAAAATGACTAGAGGTATAGAATCCATGATAGTATCCATACATGATAAATCAAGTTTCTGAACTTGGAAGACCCTCCGAAAAGGCATGAAGCCTATCAGTTGTGTATGGATCTTTAAAGAAATAGACATGGATGTTTGACATCTATGAAATAGTCGACATGTCGAAAAGAAGTTTACGGCAATGTTCAAGGAGTTCACTATGACAAGATTTGATCTTTCATAGCGATATTTAGTCTTGACGGATTAATGTAGCAACCACTACATATAATTTGGTATATGGTAGTTGAATAAACAAAACAAGGTTCTTCTAATATAATGGTTACCTAGGACGTGTACATGACATGGTCCGAAGGGTTTTGTTAATTCAAAGGGTGCTAAAAGGGCATGCAAACTTCAATAGTTGAAGTGAGCATACCGGAGTTGGAATCTTCCCCATGATGAAAATGTTAAAAGAGTTTCATTTCATCGGAGATGATGAAGATGCTTGCATTTGCTAGAAATTAAGTGGGAGCGCTGAGACATATTTCGAATACATTATGTAGAGGACATGGTGCTGATTGGAAATGATGTATCTTGTATTGACATAACTTAAGAATTTCATTAAAATAGGATTTCGATGAAAGACTTGGGCAAAACCAGAATATTTGGCATCAATGTCTATATGGATAGATTGAGGCACTAATATGGTTATGCCAGACATACATATATGAGATATTGAAAGGGTTCAATATGGAAACAACAAGAAAGGTTCTTTCTACATGGAAAGGATTGTATCAAGATTCAAGTGTTTCAACACTTGTTGAGTAAACTCACATGAATATTTTGATCGATTATACCGTGATATGTATATATCCAGATATGTCCTATTCTCTAAATGTTATGAGTACATACCAGAATGATTCATAAGATGATCATTGGATGATCATAAAGATATTCTTATGAGCTTTGGAAGAACTAAGAATATATCATGTATAAGTGACAAATAGTTGAAGGTAGTTCATTGTAAAGTGTTACACTAATACTAGTTTTGTCACAAGATACAAATTAAATTTATCTCAATTTTGACTATGGGTGGCACAATGTAATGGAACGTATATTCCATGATGGATTTGGATGAGTTCCAAAGTTGAAACATTGTGAAAGATACTACAACAAAAGGCTAAGTATATGACTGCTATAGTAGCAGCAAAGGAGGGCATTTCTGTTAAGTAGTTTGTTATCAAACTAGGTGTGGTTCAAAGTGGGCTAATACTATGAAGATATATTGTATGACAATAATATCAACATATTTTAACCCGGACGAACTAAAGGTCTCACCAAAGGACCAAATTTATACAATGCCATCTCATTTGAGAATGAGTGATGCGTAGAGACGCAAAGACATGAAATACACACGGACTTGAAACTGTCAGATCCGGAGATTATGTTAACCACTAGCAATCGCGTATATGCAACACTAGAAAGCCATAGGTGTTCAATATGCAAAGTTTTTCAAACTAGATTATTGACTCTAGTGCAAGTGGGAGACTGAAGGGAATATGCCCGAGAGGCAATAATAAAGTGCTTATTATCTTATTCCATGTTTATGATAAATGTTTATTTTGCATGATATAATTGTATTAATTGGAAACATTAATACATATGTGTTTAATAAACAAAATACAAAGTTCCTAGTAATGCCTCTCATATAAACTAGCTCATTGATTAACAAGATGATCAAGGTTTCCTGATCATGGACATTGGATGTTGTTAATAACGAGGTCACAACATTGGTGGAACGATGTGATGAACATTCATCTGAAGTATAGCATTACGATCAAAGTCATTATGTTTATATTGCTATAACATCATACGGAGTAATCTTAGTCCTTAGACCATGAGATCATGTTAATTGCTAACACCGGAAGAGTATCTTGATAACATCAAACGTCACACCGTAACAGGTCGACTATAAAGGTGTGTTCAGTGCTACGAAGGTGTTATGTTGAGGCTCATGGAACAAGAGTGGGATTTGTCCATCCAGATGACGGATGGATATACTCTGGGCCCTCTCAGTGATATCACATTGAAATAGCTTGCAAGCAAGTGATGTGATCACTAGAATGTTATATCACGGGAACGAGAAAAGAGTGCATGTCGGTAACAAGATCAAACTAGGTATTTGGATACCGATGATCGAATCTCGGACATGTAATATATCGCGAGACAAAGGGATTTAGTTACGACGTTAAAGGTTCACACGATCACAAGAGTCATCGTTGAATATGTGGGAGTCAGTACGGATCTCCAGGTCCCGCTGCTGATTATTGATCGGAGAGGGGTCTCGATCATGTCTGCATTATTCACGAACCATAGGGTGAAACACTTAAGGTATACCGACACCATTTGGAGCAAATATGTTTCAGATAAAGATTGAAGAAAGCGCTAGAATCATTTCGATGGAAACCGGAATTGTTTCGGGTGAAATTGCAGAAACTGGTTCTGCATGTGATATTGAAATGTTGCAGGAGGTTTTATGTGAATGTTTGTTAATTAATGTAATTGAAAAAATTCAGAATAAAATAAATAAAATAGTTTTATTTAATGAGAGCTTGCATTAAATTTGGTGGAAATTTAATGCATGTGTGAGTGGAATTTTGAGTGGAGGCTTTTTATGGGAGTGGGAGCTCCACCCACATGAATGTGGAAGAGGTGGGGGCACCACCATGGCTGCCACGCCATGGACCTTGGGTGCCCCCCTCTCCCCTATAAAAGGCCCCCTCTCCTCCTCACAAACTACACCTCCTCGTGAAGGATCTCTCTCCCCCTCTAGTTATTCCCATGGTTTCGGATTAGCGAGATACATGTTCCCGGTGGCTTTATCTGGAAAGGAGTTGCTGCTTCTGCTGCTTTGGTGGAGTGAGGGACGGAGGTTGTCGGGGTACCGGACGTGTGTACGATCACGGATGCACCACTGCTTTGAGGTGCTGGACTTGCTGGAGTTGGATCTGATGGACGTGCTGGAGCCGGACCTGCTGGACTTCATCACGATCTTGAGATCAGCAAGTGTACGACTACATCATCCACGAGTTCCATCTCGTTAACAAAGCTTTGTTGTCTTCGAGGGTAACTTCTCTATGGATGTATATCCACCTGTTTCTTGTATCTAGTAGATAGATCTTTGCTTATAGATCCCATCGTAGAAATTTTTTGTTTTCTATGCTGCGAACCCAACAGGAATGGGACAGGAAAGTCAGCTGTATCTTCTCCCTTTCATATGGAGCCAAGATGACCTTATCGTGAGGCCGTTGATTTCTCGTGGAGTTCCAGAGAATCCAGCACATGGGAGGACCCCTTAGTTCCCCACGAGCTAGATGTCTAGATTATCTGTGCAGGCTGTCTGGATTGGAGTTCACCATAGCTGATGGTGACCGCCAGTCAGAGCTGCTTACAGAGTCTTCAGGAACTTCCCATGGTTATAGCTTGCCCTAGCTGGCGGCTTAACGGAGGTGTAGTCAACCCCGGAGGATCGTGCAGACATATGGGATCGCGGAGAGGGCAGTACTGGCTTAGATCTTAGACTGGGCCCCACATCAAGGAATTGTGGACGGGAATAAGCTGCCCGGTTGTGCAACAAGGCTAAGATCTCTTATGGGAAAAGTGACGTACCTCTGCAGAGTGTAAGAATTGTGACATGTTACTCCCTGTTCCGGGAAGGAGCTACGAATGCAGTAAGAAAGGAACTCCATGAAGTTTTGGTCAACCTGTGAAGGCTGTCGGACATAGTTTTCAGAATAAAAGTAACTTTTGAAGAAATGTTTATGAAAACCTACATTACCTATGACCTATGGTCTATGGCTGTAGAGATAGTGCATCATACACTCCTTTTTTGTGAACTTGCTGAGTACACTCGTACTCAACCATACCTACTTAACCCTTGCTAGGTTCTAAGCCATTGAAGACGACGTTAACATCAACTTCTACTCAAGAAACCATCATCGACCGCTCAAGATCTTCAACAGAGTCAATGAAGTCAACATATACATCAACTGAAGTGAAGAAAAAGTTCTTAAGTAGATAGGAGTAGATTCTCTAGCCATAAAACCTACTTCTGTAGAGCATTGCAATAGCAGCAATGGCAAGCCTATTAGTTAAGATGCTAGTCTTAGTTACTAGATATTTCTAGGTTATTATTTCTGGTTCTTCTTTGTAAGAAGTTCTTTCTCTCTCTTTAACCTAGAGTGTTCTCTGGATCTTTTGTAAAGAGTCGAGTTGTAATCTATAGTCATGTCTTGGACCTGCGGTGTTTCTGTTGTACCACTATGAGGGATGTAATACTAGTGAACGGTGTTTCATTGGTGTTATGTCAACGACTATAGTGTACTACATCATGAAGTGGTATGCTGGGTCACCGCACTAAACTTGGTCTTGAAAGCTTCCCACGTCATCACTTGACCGTGGTTCATTGTACGGGTGCTGTTCCACCAGGCTCTTGCATCTCCGGCCAGATAGTGGGTGGCAAACAGTACCTTCTCGTTGGTGTCAACTCCTGCAACTTCTAGGTTGTTCTCCATTGTCCGCAACTAATCATCCGCATCCAACGGATCTTCAGACTTGTTAAAGATAGGGGGATTGGTATTCTGAAAGTTCTTGAGTTTGGATCCATGATGATCCTGATTTCCATGGCCTTGATTGTTGTGGGCCATCTGAGCGATCTGTTGTAGGGTGGTTATATTGGCTTGGTGCTCTGCTCTACTAGCTTCGCGGTTGGAAACTAGCATCTGCAAAATCTGCAGCATCGGGTCCTGATGAGCTGCTTCCTCCTTGGTTTCCACGAGTCATCTGAAGATTGAGATAGATAAAGGAGTAAGAGGGAAAGTTCTAAGGTTCATGGTTTTGTTTTCAAAGCTAAAACTTTGAGTTTGAACTCAGGTTTTGCAAGTAACCCCTTCTCCTTCCTTCATTCAATCAAAGCACACGATACAAACACACACACCACAACATGAAAGGAAAACATATGGTTTTAAGAACCATTTTGTAAGCTAAGATACAGTGGGACTGATACATCTCACTCCTACAATAGTGATCAAGTGCACCTACTCATCATCGATGAAGTGGGAGTCGTCATCATCGGTGTAGAAGTCCATGGCATCACCTCCAGGTAGTCATTGTCATCACTGAGGTATGAGTGAATATCTCCCTGGATGTCTTCACCTTCTTCCTATTCTTCTTATTTTGCTGCAAGCTAAGCTTCTTGTTCCTGGATGGTCTTCTCGAGGTCGGTCACCTTCTTGCAAAGACGAGCGATGGTCCGATCCTTCTTCTCGCATTGCCGGCAAAGTGATTGGCGATCCTTGACGAGCAGGGTGAAAGTTTGGGCCTTCTGGGCGGCAATGGCAAGGTTGTGGTTGGCATAGGGTCGAGCATTGTCCAATTCCTTCTATCTATCATACAACAGGAAGTCAAGTTCTCCACTTGGCGCTTCATATCCGGGTGATTTGGCATCTCTAGTGGCATTCCCATAGAATCACGCCTTGCATAGTGAGCAAAGTGAGTTCCTTGGATCAAGTTGACATTCTGCCCACACAGACGGGCAAGGGCTTCATGCATAGCCATGGCTAGTCCATCTAGCCAGTTGTTCTCTCTCACGGTGAATTGAATCTTATCGGAAAGGGGTGCTTCCATTTTGCCGCAAAGATCTGCAACTATCAGCCATTGTAAATCTCCTCCTGGAAAATCCTTGAGTTGAGCTCCGAAGAATTCCGGATGCGGGCGCTCAAGGTACTCAGATAGTGCATCAAGATCCCTCTCGAAGATCAGTTGGCCTCCGTTGCCCAACTGGTAGAACTTGAAGTACTGAACTTCCATCTATAAGAATTTAGGATGAGTAAGTTAGTGAGGTGATCAAGTGTGTCAAATTTTATGTAGGAATGTAAGAATTTTTTAGGAACATGAATTTTCTTGAAAGAATCTTGAGGATAAGAGTGTAAATAGGTTTTAATAAAAACTCACTCCTTTGGTTTTGAAACTAAGTTTTTGTTCGAATGTCCATTCCAACTAGGGTCTCCTATGGTCAGGATGGCTCTGATACCAACTTGTCAACACCCGGATTTTCAATCCCAGATGCCTGTTATGCATACATCACAATCCCAAGATTACCATTTTTGCGAGAGATAACATATTGGATATCATAGTACATCATCCATTACAAACCATAATAAGGTCTTACACAAATAAGGATCTCATGATTCAGTCTTAGTACAAACAAGTAGCGGAATAATAAGCATAGCGGTGGACTCCATCTTCAGTGTCACAAGCAATGCTGATGATGGGAGATGATCCTAGTTGTCGTAGACGTCCTGCTGTCGTTCTTCCGGATAGTCCTCATAGTCTGGCCACGGGAATAGCCAGGGACAAAGCCATGAGTACTCTTTAAGTACTCACAAACTATCACTAACAAGTAAGGTAGTTCTAGTAGGAATGCTAAGCTCTAAGTTTATTTGCAAAGTTAAATTTGAAACCTAAGCTGAGTTTACAAAAAAAGAAAGATAAAATAAAGTTCTAAATCACCTAAGTGGGAACTTAGTTTTCATAGTCACAACCCTGTTGTGGTCAAGTCAAGTCACAATTCATTTCATAAGTCATTTTGAAAACATCTGACGATGGAATAGTATGGCCACTCCAATTGTCCATGACCACGGACGCGGCTATTCGAATAGTTTGACACTCTGCAGAGGTGGTACACTTTCACCACAAAATTCGATACATCCGTCAGGGATAACCCTGAATCATCATACTTAGTATGCGTATAATCAATCATAACCTTTCCTTTACTCACTCTAGTATAAGCACCTCTCCTATGAGCTTGGCCTCCCAGCAATGGCCATCTGCCATCCTGGGTATTGCATATGTGGACAACATCAAGAGGTAGCCTCAGCTCAAACCTCTTCCGCGAGGGGACCCATACTAATGCATATAAACTTCCAGCTAAGCCTTACCCAATTCAGGTATTGTGGTTGTATGGTAAAATTGGAATGGTATCGCATCCGAACCCAACCATCAGTTTTTATAAAGGGCTAAGGCTCATGCCTCAACATTTTCATCATCATAAACCATTTGTGTTTCTCAACACATGTCAAAACATCTCAATAGAATGACTCATCATTCCAAGGTTTTCATAAGCATTTTCACCAAGTATTCCCATCTAAAGTGATCAAGTTTTATGCTTAGCACTAGCTACTAAGTTAAGAGTGTTCGATAAGGTGGGATGCTAGTCTCAATCTGATGCCATAGAATGACATCTAGTATAGGCCAAGTTTTATACTCTTTATGCTATCTATACTACTCTCCAAAATCTCACAAAGCATTACTAAAAGTAAAGAAACTTTGGTCAAGTAAAAAGTAAAGATGCAAGTAAAACTTCGGATGGGTATAAATCAAAAAGTATAACCAAAGCATGCCTAATGCATCTTGCTTAGGTTAACTTGCATCTAGTGATGGCTTGCAAGTATTATCTTGCCAATAATAGCTTACCTTGATTGGTGAAGTGATTGAAGTTCTCCTCGTCTTCTTCGGGGTAGAACTCCTCCTCCTCGTAGACTTGGTCGGTACTATCGTCTATAAATGAAATACGGGATACACAATCACCAAAACAACACTTAACTAGTATATTTAGCACACTAATGCACACACTTGATGATCTAGCATTATCACACTCATCACAAGATTTAAAGACTAGTTTCATTTATTTTATTTGAGAAAAGTAATTTCTACTCATTGAAAATTAATTAAGATTTAATATTCTCCAATTAAAATATGGGATCATGTGGACACATGTCATCACCACATATCCTAATACATGGGAATGTGATTTAAAGGGTTGATCACATTTTATAAAGTTTAAGATTATTTTTTAAATGATTTAAAGTGATCAGAAATGCCCTAATAGCATTATTTTGGTACTATTCCAAAGTAACTGCATGCAAACCTAAATATTATTACATTTTCAGATAGGTATTGTAAAATGTGATTTTTGAGAGTTGGAATCAACCCAAAAGCTATTATGGTTGATTTTTGAAAAATGTTTGAATATAGAAAAGTCCCTGTCTTGTTATTTTTTTGCTATATATGATCTCTAACTCCAATTGATTTAAATCCAACGGGCATGGATAGATACTTTAATTATATTTCTAGCAAAATTTGAATCATGCATTTTGGTTAAGTGGATCTCTCTAAAATGATTTTTAAATAAGTGGACAGAATCTAGTTTAAACCTAAATAGAAAAACCTCTATTTGAATCTGTGGGCTAGCGCGGGAAAAGAAATGGGCCGGCCCAGTGGCGCTCCGTAGCGTAGAGGGCAACTGACAGGGGGCTCCACATGTCAGGGACTAATTCTAATCGAAGTGGTACGACGCAATCTCAGTCGTGCGATTAGAACAAGAATCGACGGTCGTGGTTCATCATTTCTGGTGAACAGCTCCGGCGAGAGAAAACCCTAACACGGCACGGTGGGGTTACATGGGGGATTACCAGGGCTCCAGCTAGACATGTCGATGGGGGCAATTGAGCTGGTGGACAACAACGGTTCTAGGCGTGGTCGCGGTGGCTCCTAGGGCAGTCGCAATCAACGACGCCTCTTCTCCTCTGCTGCGGCGAGCTCCGGCAAAATTCCGGCGAACTAGGGCTCGATTGGCTCTGGGGAGAAGTGTGGGGTGGTCAGTGGTGAGAGGGGAGTGAGATGGTGTGAGGAATGAGGTTGGGGGAGGCCTCCTTTTATAGGCTCGCCGAAGGGGCAAAGCGGCATGGTCAGGCAACGGTGGCGACATGGCTACAGGCTGCTAGCAGCGTGGCTGGGAGCGGCGGTCGACGTAGAGCTCCCTGGTGGTCCTCTACGGCTTAAAGCCGCGGCTAGGGGTAGTGGCATTTGGTCGGGCACGGCTAGTACTCTGCGCGGCAGAAGCGGTGTTCGACGCGGCGCACGGTGGCTGCGGGTCAAGCGGGGGCGAACGAGCATGTCTAGGCGGTTCCTGGGATCATGGCAAAGCGATGCGCGCGGGCTGCGGTCGAGGCGCGGCGTGTGCATGCTTGTCGGGCGCGGCGCTCTGGCGCATGCTCGGCATGGTGTAGACGCGGTGGGTGCGGCTTGCTAGGGGTGGTCCACGGCTTGGTAGTGCTTGGGGAAGGGACAGAGAGGGGTAGTGTGATCTCGCCTACCTCCTAGGCACGACGAGAGAGAGCAGGGTGGTCTGCTGGGAGCGGTCCATGCTCGACCGGCGGGCATGGCGCTCGGGTGGCGCGACACTTCTGCAAGCGGCTAAGGGGTAGCTCCTTTATGGACTGGTTGTGACTAGAGGGGACAAGGGGAGTGGATTGAAGCCTTAGTGGCGCTTGATCACTGCTCTAGAACAGTAATGGTTAGGCCAGATAAATTTTGCCTGCCAAGTGCTCGATCAAATGGCCGCAAGAAAATTATATTTGAATTTTGAAAAGATTTTTGGTGTGTGATCTGATCTGATGCTTGGTAGTCTCTGGTTGCTGGGAATTGTCAAGGTGAATTGGTTTGGTTGGTTTTTGAGAAATGGTGATCTTAACACATACACTTGATTCAATTTTTAATTGTCATTTAAATTTCTTTTCTAGGTGTTTTTGTAAGATTTTAAAGTGGGCTTGGTAGATTTTTACTTGTACTAGCAGGGGTGAAAATAGTTGAGAAAGTTTCTGTTTGAAATTGACTTCTAGGAACACCCAAAGTGGCCTAGTGGATGAAAATTGTCAAAATGACCATTTGCATTATTTAATCTCATTTGATTTCCTTTTTCTTTGGTTTTTCTTTGTAAATGGTCTAGGTGATGTGGCATTCACCTTTGAACCATTTCATACGTCTAGAACATTCAAACATGGCATTTTCAAACAATTCTACACTAATGCAACATACACATGCATTCATAAATATTTTAATAATAAAAAGTTTTTGTTAACCCTAAATTGGGTGATTTGAACTTAGATAACTTTGATTAAATATTTGGGATGTTACAAACCTTCCCCCCTAAAAAAAATCTCGTCCTAAGATTTAAGAAAAACTAGGAACTAAAGAGATCTGGAAACTCAATCCTAATGTAATCTTCTCGCTCCCAGGTAGCTTCTCCTTCGGTATGGTTGCTCCATTGGATCTTGAGAAATTTGATACTCCAGGTCCTGGTGGTTCTGAAGGCTACGAATGGGAACTTCATGATACATCAGATCCTTGTTGATATTGATGGCTCAGTGATCGATGTTCTTGAAAACTTCGGTCTTCTCCGGCACTTCTAGGCATTTGCGTAGTAACGAGATATGGAACACATTATGGATGGCTGACATCTCCTCTGGCAGTTCTAGTTGATACGATACTTCCCCTCGATGATTCAGAATCTTGAAGGGTCCAATATATCTGGGGCTAACTTTCCTTTCAGACTAAAACGTTGCGTTCCCTTCAACGGCGAAACTTTGAGATACACAAAATCTCCGACATTGAAAGTCAGGTTTCTATGTCTATTGTCAGCATAACTCTTCTGTCTAGATTAGGCGGTCTTGAGGTGCTCACAGACTTTGTGAACCTTCTCTTAGGCTTCATGCATTCCTACAAGTTTTTAACTGAAAAGATTCCATGGAAAGATTTGTTTTGGTTTCATAGGCATGAACACAAGTGTTCAAGGTCGACCCCCACTTAACCATTACTCATCTTTCCAATCACTTTCCTTTTTGAAAACGTTTTTAGGTAACAAGTACAACTATTTTTTTTGTAATTCGCATTCCCTATCCATACTAAGATAGAGAACAACTTAAAGCTGAAAGTAAAACCTACTTAGATATAAAGCAAACAAGTGCACACAAGAATATTCACCCACACGCTATTGCTCCCCGGCAACGGCGCCAGAAAAGGTCTTGATAACCCACAACTGTAGGGGATCGTGTGTAGCCTTTTTGATAAGTAAGAGTGTCAAACCCAACGAGGAGCTAAAGGTAGGATAAATGTTTTCTGAAGTTCTATCAACCACTGATACAACTATACACACACTTAACGTTTGCATTATTTAGGAAATAAAACTAGAGCAACAATATGAGTAATAGATATAGCTTTGCATGATAATAAATAACAAGAAAGTAAAGCTAGTTACTGCAGGAATAAAATACACTAAACTAATAGAACCATGAGTGTGGAATAGTGGTGTTCATTGTGGTGGCTTTGTCCAAGTTTAAATAGCGAATAGATCGGGCTCATTGTATTCGATGCAGTTTTCTATGTGGGAGAGGCTAAATATACATGCGCTTCACTACTTGGAATTACATGTACTATATGATTGGATTGTTAGCAAACATCCGTAAGTACTAATCAATGCATTAAGGTTTCTCCAACCATAGCCTTAAGTTTAATGGTCCTCTTACTCCCATACGTGCAACATTCCGGTTTGCGTCCTTAGGTTTCTGTCACTCCAGCAGAACTCCCCCTTCCTTTTACACATACTACAAACCCTATGATGTTTAATCCATGAGCGTACAAATATAATGGACACCAAAAGGACTGTACCATATCAACATACAACTCTAATGAACCAAAGACGTTCCACCATTCAATCTAAGAACAAAGAAACTACACAAACATGACATAGATCATAGAATTATAACTTATAGCATCAAACACCATGTTTACATAGGACGGTACAGAGGTGTATGGGAGGATGAACCACTGCATACTAGGAGGATTTGGTGATTGATATGGCGGTGAAGATGGTGAAGAGGTCGGTGGCGGCACCGGCGGCGGCGCGGGGGACTCCTTCCCCGCCGCCGGTATCATGGGAGAGCACCGCCCCTTAGCCTCCTTCCTTCATGGCTTCTTGGGAGCCCTCCCCCATGGAGATGGGATCCATAGGGGAGGCAAAAACGTGGCTTTGGTGGCTGCAAATTCGTGGTTGGAGATTCCCTGGGCGAATTAGGTTTCCTCCCTTTATATAGCTTCTCGGATTGCCGTCACCCCATCTTGGGCTGCAGTAAATCGGTCCTAAAAGGCCCGTCCGGACTCGGAATCAGCTAAAGTTTATGTCCAGAACGTTTGTCGCGAAATTTCCAACAACTTCGTAGTTGAAGAGTTTTCCGTTTGACACCGCCTTCAAACAGAAACGTGACCATATTCAAAAAGAGTTCTGAGATAGATTTCTGGAAAAATCCCAATTTGACTCCAATAAGGTTTCTACTTGTATTCTCGGTAATTCCTACACATCAAAGTGTAAAATAAGAACATTGTGCAATTTTTCAACAATTAGTAGGTTAGTCCAAATAAATCATAAACTTTATACAAAAAGGAGTGTCGAAAGCATATTATTAGCATAAAACCATCAAAAATTATAGATACAAACATCTAAGGAGAGGAAAGTAAGATATGAGGAAGTTGCTGTCTCGAAACAGATTTCTACGCATCACTGTAAAACATCGTGAAAAATCTCTGTACGTCGGATTGAGCAGTAATTTTTTGTGCTTATGCCCCAGGTTATTACCCAACTTTCGTTATGCACTTTTCGATTTGAGCAACAGAAGGTCTCCGAAAAAATCGGTTTTTACCTGCTAGTCTGTTTTGACAGATTTCTGCCATTATCTGCATTTGCCTCTTAATATCTTTCTCTTTGAGTTCTCTTTGATCACTTGAGCTTTTAGAAGGAATTGCTACAGTAGCTTGTGTTTTAATGGAAGTTTTACTTATGTTGAAACTGAACCTAAAGACTTATTATCTTGAATAAACTAATGTTGTTAATGAAGATTGTGTGAAGTTTTGTATGAAGGAAATTTTCAAGTGTAGGGAAGAACAATGTGATGAGATGAAGTATGGATAAAAGTTCAAGCTTGGGGATGCCACCCGTGTCACCCTAAGAAATATTGAAGAAGTACAAGCATCGAAGCTTGGGGGATGCCCAAGGCATCCCCTTCTTCATCAATAATCTCAAGTTTTCTCCCAAAACACTTCATTTTTATTGTTTCATGCACAATTATGTTGTTCTTGGAGCATCTTTGTTTTTAGTTTTCTTTTGTTTGGTTTGCTTAAATAAGTTGGTTGGATCCCAACACACTTCTTTTGGAGAGAGACACACCGCTTTATTCATTGCCTAGAACACTCTAGTTTTCACTCTTATTGTTCTGTGAGTGTTCTCCTTTGCTAGCACTGCATTTAGCTTTAGTTTTCAATTGGTGTTGGAAAAGAGTAGAAAGTTTCATACTTATAGTGGTACAAAAGGAAGCTTGATTTGACTGTGACTTAGACTTTATCATGTCATGCTATATGTTGCTTTGACCATATGCTTAGTGATTATTATTGTAGCATGACTTGTTTCAAACAATTGAGATTGCTTAATGTGCCTTGAAAGAATCATGCATTGTTTTAGCATTCATGTAACATCCCTGAACTTTAATCCAAGTGATCAAGATCCAAATCATCAAATTTAGAGTTAACAAAAACTTTTCCATTTAAAAATATTAAAGCATTCATATGTGTGTGCATATAATTTAGGAGTTGTTTTGAATTTCCATGATTAAGTGATCCATTGCTTGTAAAATGATTCTTAGGTGAAATAAACATCATCTAGATCATTCCCAAACAAATCCCAAATAAAAACAAATCAAAATGAATAAAATAACCAAATGGTCATTTGTGCCATTTTAATCAAAATACCTACTTTAACTATTCCTAGAACTCAAAACCTAACAGAAACAAATGTGGATCTTTGCACCCCTTGCTAGTACAAGTAGTGATGTACCAAGGCCCACTTTGTGATCTACCAAAAACTTTCAAACACTAATTTTAAATGGCATTTGAAAATTGAATGTAGTTCATATGAGAAGATCCCACCTATTCAAAAACCACTCAAATGACCTCCATTTTCAAAAACCAAGCAACCACAAATGTTTAAGCATGTGCATAGCAACTCCACCAAAAATCATCTAAAAATTCAAAACTTGAATTCTTTCGGCCATTTCTACAAACACCTTGCAGACAGAAATTAAACTGCCTAAATATTATTGTTTGTCCCCCAATTGACCCTCTCTACTCTCCCTTGTCCCCCCTTAGTCCAACCAAGTCATCACCAGCCTACCCCTAAGCCGCAGCAGCAGTGGAGCGCCGCCCCTTTTTGGTCACCACCGGCTAGAAGAGGGAAATGCGCCACAGACCATGCCACGCTGTTCCAGCACCACAACTAGCTCCGTCTAACCCTACCGCACCTCCATGCCCCTTCCCCAAGCCTAGCAAGCCCCTGGACCACACCCCAGCACCGCCGCCCATTCTCTATGCGAGCTCGCTAGAGCGCGCCAGAGCGCGTTAGCCGCCAGCATGCCACAGACCGTCCCCCAACCTAATACCGTGCACGCTGCTCCGCCTCGACCCCAGCACCCCTCCTAACACAGCCGTGCGCCACCGCGCGACCCACAGTCGCCGTGCGCCGTGTCGAGCATCGCCTCTGTCTCCCAGAGCGCGGGACGCTCCCGACCAATCGCCACCGCCCCTAGCCGTGCATTGAAGCCATAGAGCACCGCCAGGAGGTAGGCCACCATCCGCCTACGCCCCATGCCTCTAGCCTCCTGTATCAACATCACCAACAAGCTCACTGTCGTGTCGTTCAGTCCCCTCGTCGCCCTATAAAAGGAGGCCACCCCAGCACAAACTACTCACACCATCTCACTCCCCTCTCTCCATTGATCCTTCCACCCCATCTCTGGAGAAAGGCGAGCCGCCATTTGCCGGAATTTAGCCGGAGCTTGCCGCAGCAGAGGAGGAGAGGCACCGTCGATTTCGTCCACCCCAGGAGCCACGACGACCTCGCCTGAGTCTGCCGTTGCTGTCTAGTTTATTTGCCCACCTCACCATAGTAGATGGAGCCCTGGTATGCCCCCATTGCACCCCCGCTGGCGGTTTAGGGTTCGGTCTCGCCGGCGACGAGTCCGTCGTCGACGACGACTGTGGACCGTTGATCTCTATTCTAATCGTAGTGCCCATATCGTCCCATACCGTTTCGGGTTTTAAGTCTCACTGACAAGCGGGACCAACCTGTCAGCCGCCCTCTGCACCGCGGAGCGCCACTGGGCCAGCCCATTTCCTTTCCCGCGCTAGCCCATGAATTCAAATATAGATTTTTCCATTTTAGTTTGAACTCACTTCTGTCCCTTAGTTCAAAAATCAATTCAAGAAGATTTACTAAACCAAATTGAGTTATTCAAATTTTGTTAGAAAGCTACTGAAAATATCTATCCAAGCCCGTTGGATTTAATTCATTTAGAGTTAGAGATCTCTCCTAGTAAAAATAACAAGACAGAAGCTTTTGCACATTCAAACATTTTTATAAAATCAACCAGGATAGCTTTTGAGTTGATTCCATCTCTCAAAAATCACATTTAACCATACCTATCTAAATATGTAATAATATTAAGGTTTGCATGCAGTGACTTTGGACTAGTACCAAAATAATACTATATAGGCATTTCTAGTCATTTTAAATTATTAAATAATGAACTTAAACTTAAGTAAAAGTGATCCAACATTTAAATCACATTCCCATATGTTAGAATATGTGGTGATGACATGTGTCCACATGATCCCATATTTTAAGTGGTGAATATTAAATCTTAGTTATATTCCATGAGTAGAAATTACTTTTCTTAAATAAAAAGAATGAAACTAGTTAATAAAACCTTGTGATGCTTATGATGATAATAGATCATCCATTGTGTGCCTTCGAGTGCTAAGTAGACTAGTTAAGCATTGTTTGGTGATTGTGTACTCCGTATGTATTTATAGACGATAGTACCAACCAAGCTTTCGAGGAGGAGGAGTTCTACCAAGAAGAGGAGGAAGAAAACTTCAACCACTGCACTACCGAAGGCAAGCTAACACTTGCAAGTATTATGCTTAGCAATCCATCATTAACAACGCAAGCTAACCCTTGCAATCTAGATAACCCAAGCAAAGACATTAGACATGCTTTGGTTGTACCACTTGACTAGTACCTACCCCAAGTTTTATTTCCAAACTTTACCTTCTTTACTTTATCAAAGTCCTTTACTTGTTTTAAAGGTAGCATAAAGAGTATAAAACTTGACCTATCTAGATAACCTTAGATTTCATTCTATGGCATGAGATTGATCTTAGCATTCCACCTTAGTGAACACTCTTAACTTAGTAGCTGAGAGCTAGATCAAAACTTGAGTCACTTTAGATGGGAACACTTGGTGAAAATGAATTATGAAAACCTTGGAATGATGAGTCATTCTATTGAGATGTTTTGACATGTGTTGAGAAACACAAATGGTTTATGATGATGAAAATGTTGAGGCATGAGCCTTAACCCTTTTACAAAACTGATGGTTGGATTCAGATGCGATACCATTCCAAATTAACCGTACAACCACAATACCTGAATTGAGTAAGGCTTAGCCGGAAGTTTATATGCATTAGTATTAGTTTCCTCGCGGGAGAGGTTTGAGCTGAGGCTACCTCTCAATGTTGTCCACCTATGCAGTGCCCAAGATGACAGATGGTCATGGTTGGGAGGCCATGCTCATAGGAGAGGTGCTTATACTAGGGTGTGTAAAGGAAAGGTTATGTTTGATTATCTGCATACTAAGTATGATGATTCAGGGTTATCCCTGATAGATGTATCAAATCTTGTGGTGAAAGTGTACCACCTCTGTAGAGTGTCAAACTATTCGAATAGCCGCGTACGCGGTTATGGACAGTTGGAGTGGCCATACTGTTTCGTTGTCAGATGTTTTCAAAATGGCTTAGGAAATGAATGATGAATCATGACTTGACCACAACAGGGTTATGACTATGACACTTGCTTCCCAACTTAAGTGATTCTAGAACTTAATTTTATCTTTCTTTGTTTCTGAACTCAGCTTAGGTTTCAAACTTAACTTTATAAATAAACTTAGAGTTAGCATTTACACTAGAACTATCTTACTTGTTAGTGGTAGTTTGCGAGTACTTAAAGAGTACTCATGGCTTTTGTCCCTGGCTATTCTCGTGACCAGACTATGAAGGAGATTACCAAGATGACGGTCAGCAGGACGGCTATGATAACTAGGACTATCTGCCTTTGTCAGCATTTCCTGTGCCCCTGAAGATGGACCCCACCGCTATGCTTATTATTTATTCCACTGCTTGTTGTATTACGACTGGATCATGAGATCCTTATTTGTGTAAGACCTTATTTATGGTTTGTAATGGATGATGTACTATGATATCCAATCTTTTATGTCTTGCAAAAATGGTAATCCTGGGATTGTGATGTATGACATAACAGGCATCTCGGATTAAAAATCAGGGTGTTGACAAGTTGGTATTAGAGCCATCCTGACCATAGGAGTCCCTAGTTAGAATGGACGCCTGAACAAAAACTTAATTTCAAAACCAAAGTGCGTATTTATGAAAACTATTTCCTCTCTTATCCTTGGGAATTCATTCTTTCTCAAAAATTCATGTTCCTCCAATTTCTTACATTACTACCTAAAATTTGACACACTTGATCACTTCACTAACTTCCTCATCCTTAATTCTTGTAGATAGAGACTCAGTTCAGCAAGTTCTACCAATTGGGCAACGGAGGCCAGCTGATCTTTGAGAGGGATCTAGATTCACTATCTAAGTTATTGGGATGCCCACATCCGGAGTTTCTTGGAGCTCAACCTCCAGGACCCCCAGGAGGAGATTTAAAGTGGCTAGTCACCGTTGATCTTCGAGGAAGCATAGAAGCACCAACATCCGGGAGAATCCAGTTCTCCATCAGCGAGAACAACTGGTTAGATGGATTAGCCAGGGCAATGCATGAAGCTCTTGCATGTCTGTGTGCCCTCAGTGTCAACCAAATCCAAGGAACCCGTTTTGTTCACTATGCAAGGCGTGACTTCATGGGAATGCCGATGGAGATGCCTAGTCACCCGGAGCTAAAGCGTCAAGTGGAGAACCTTGCCTTCCTGTTGTACGATCGCTAGAAGGACTTGGACAATCCTAGGGAGTTTGCCAACCACAACCGTGCCATTGCCACCCAGAAGGCCCAGACTTTCTCACTGCTTGTCAAGGACCATCAGTCTCTTCGCCTCCAACGCGAGAAGAAGGATTGCACCATCACCTGTCTGCGCAAGAAGGTGGCCAACCTCGAGAAGACCGTCAAGGATCAAGAAGCTCAGCTTGCAGCAAAGGAGGAAGAAGAGGAGGGTGAAGACATCCAGGGAGATATGGATTCTTACCTCAGCAATGATGATGACTTTCTGGAGGAGGATGCCGTGGACTTCTACACTAACAATGAGGACTCTGACTTCATCGATGATGAGTAGATGCACTAGAGCACTATCATAGCATGAGATGTATCGGTCCCTGTAACACCCTCAAATCGGCCCTATGCAAGTTTAGCGCTTCCCGCCAAACCCGCATAGAAACGATTCAAGGATGCCCACCAGGCACTTTCGTGCGGGTGGAAAACGAAGTAATAACATTACACAACAGTCCTCGATGGGACCCACAGAACATATATATATACAACACGACTCAATGAGTCAAGAATACAGATATACAGTACAAAGATCCAAATCACCTTGAAAACGATAGAGCGTCCGTCTACGGACAGGATGCAAATGGGGCTAAGAGCCCTGAAGAATAACCAATGGCGTCCATAACCCTGCCTAGGCCAAGCCGGAAGGGTAACCCTGCTAACGACGTCGATCTCAAACCTGCTAAAACAAAAGGGGTGCCGATAAAGGGCAAAGGAAAAAGAGGAGTGTCAGTACTGAGGCCAGTACATGGCGAGGCTAGAATTCGGCGGCTCTCGCCTACATAGGTATAGTGGGCTGAAGCGACAGCGCAGTGGCACTAAACAACCTATAGAGACTCGATACAACTAGCGTTTATCATAGAGGGATAAGAAAGACCTATTCGGATCCAACCTGAAGCAAACACCAAACAAACCCATCCTGGTATTTCCCCCTCGAGACCAAACGATGAAGTCGGACCAAGGACCTCACACCGTTGGCAATTTTACTCATTCCGTTATAGTTGCAGCAATTACTAATCAGATATAGATAGCACGAGTCATCCTGAAGCATAAGTAGTGGGCAGTTTTAATTACCATTCTGTGGTAGTTGGAACATTTACTAATCAGATATAATTGTCCTGAGGAATCCCAAAACCCAGCAGTGGTTGACACTTTTATCACATTTCATTGGAGTTGTAATACTTACTAGGCAGGTATAGCAAAACAACTCAGGTCCACCAGTGGTTGGCATTTTTAATATCCATTCCGTTATAGTGAAGATGATTACTAGTCAGATATATTAAGTCAAATTTATAGCACTACTTTAGTGATGCTTGTCTATGATCGAGATACTGTGCTCCAAGTCTTCCATAACCGCGGACACGGCTTTCAGAAAGTTTTACCCTGCAGGGGTGCACAAATAGCAACACACACTCGATCAACCTCGGAAAAACCAACTCAAAACCCAACGAGGATTTCACGACAAAGCGATCAGAGGATTCATAAAATATTTCAGGGGGCCACCCCACTAAGCTACCCGCAACGAAGTTGGCCGGCTCCGGAACGGACCCAGGGTTTGCGAGAACGGCTGTAAACGACTGGGAACCCGAAAGTGTGACTGGGCTTGTCGATACCGCGAAATCATGCCGCGATCCAAAACAGTACAGGTGCTCCACGCACAATCTTAAATAAAGCGGTAAAGCAGGGCATAGGTATAGGATAGTAATAAAACCCCAAACTAGTTTGTGGCCCCAAGAAATAGAAATGAATCAAGCTCTAGCTCAGGGGGGTCCACGGCCTCCCGGATGTGGATAGTGCGAAAAATCAAGGAACAGGTATCAAGTACTCGGGTCCTACGGGACACAAGTGGGCGTGGAAGAACCAAATAACATATATTGCCCACCAATGCCTCTGCATTAGTTATAGCTAGCAATTTAATAGTTGTCTTTAAAGTCATGGTCATGTCCATCAGTAAGCATCTCCACCATGAACATCTGCCGGCATTTCAACGACTGTGGTACTTGACATCACGAGATCGCACCTGAGCAAGCAACTACGACCCGCAAGGCTCAGGAAAAGGTTCACACATCTGGGTTCGGAAGATTTTGGGTTTCCGAGGGTTCTGGGTCTCGACGGGGAACGGGATTGGAGAGGAAGAAGATAGCTCCAGGGTTCGGTCTTCGGATCTTGGTCGGGTCATCGGTTTTCCGGGGCCGAAGGACTTGGCGTCTGAGAGACGATCTCGCCGCATCCATGGTCTTTGGGTCATGCCGATGGTCTTGTCGTTCGCGATGGAGAACTCGTTTCGTGATGAGGCTTCGAGTCATCGAATTTGTGAAGCGTAGCTCGTGGTCGATGCTACGAAAAATAGTGTCATCACCACCATCTTGATGCTCTCGAAGACGATGAAGACAAAGTCGTTGAAGTAGCGGTTACGCCGGACGGATGTTCAGAGACAAGTGTTGCGAAGGGGCCAACTTTATGAAGTAGAAGCCTGCTGAAACGCGTTAGCCTCAACAGATAGGATAAACATGCGCGAAACATAAGTGGACATTTTATCGAACACTAAGCGGGCAAGCACATACAGAGAGACGACAGACAGAAACAAAAAGGTTCCAGCATGTTGGCGACATCGTTGAGGCACTGCAGCGAGCGTCGGGCGATGGGGCTGCGGCCAAGGAAGAGAGGCAAGGGCCAATGATGGGCTCGACAGCCGGCGCCTGGGTCGAGGACGAGGCCCAGGTCGAGGAGACGCGGGCGGGAAGCACGGCCACTCGGGGGATGGAGGCCGGCGAGGCCGAGGTCGACGAGGATGCGTGGCCGGCGGCGCCTGGAGCCAGAGGAGAAGGGGCCGCAGCGCTGAGGTCCCAGGCGGGTGCTTGCCGGAGATGAGAGGGCGGCGCGGCGGACAGATCCTCACGGGCAGAGGAAGGTGGACAGCGAGGCCGGGCCGACGAGGAGGTCGTAGCGGCGTGTGGCCGAGGTCGGGGCGGGATCGGCCGGCGGGCGCGGGGGATGCGGTCGACGAGGGCGAGGTGGAACCGGAGGGAGACGCGGGCGAGCGCGTGGCTCGACGGTGAGGTGGCCTTGGCGGCGGCGGCCCGAACGGGGTTGTGCAGGGAGAGGCATCACGAGGCGGCGGGACTTGGCTCTGGCTCTGGCGGCGGTTGAGGAAGGGCGAGCGGAGGAGAGGACGGCGGTGGGGTGAGAGCGGATGGGGAGGAGGACGGCAGAGGAAGGTGGGCCCGCAGGGTGGACCTGGTGGGATGCGTGTGGGGTGTTAGGTGGGGAGTGGTTCAGGTGGGGGTAGGTGGCACGGGAGTATAGGAGCGTGGGTGGTGGGTCGGGGCGACCAGGTGGAGAGCGGGAGGCTCGGGGAGCATGCGCGGCTGGGGATGTTTTTGGCGGCGGGGTCTCGCGTGTACGCGTGCCGCGCGCGGGGTGGGCAGTTGGTGAGCAGGAAAAAGGCTGGCCCGGGGTGGGGCCCGGCTCGGGAGGTGGGCAGGAGATGAGGTGGCGATGGGGTGGCTGTGTGAGGTGGAGGGAAAAAGGGGAAACTGGTGAGGTGACGCGCTGCTATTGGGCAGGGTGAGGTGGAGGGGGCTGGGTAGAATAGGATTGGGTAGATTTAGGAATTAGGACTAGATTTTAGTTTAAGGCTTGGAGGTGGCCGGCCGGGCTTTCGGGCCTAGCGGGCTGCCTCCCAAAAATAACTTAAATATTATATTTATTAAAACGAGGCTTTTGCAAACCGTTGATAGACAAAGCAAAATATTCTGGACAAGCCCGGTGTTTTTGATTTGAATTAAAGACGGGGTATTTAGAAAACAATAATAGACTTTTCGAAAATAGTTTAAGACAAAACCATGCATGATGATGACGATGCTCAAATGCAATGTGGCATGATGACATGAGCATGCGGTCATGATGATGCAATGCACAAAAACAACGCAATTTTCTAGTAGTGGTTTTAGCGGGATGCCACAATTCGACACCACTAACAATGGATATCGCCCTCAAGATCCGCCTCATGGTACCGGAAAGAAGGTCGGCAATCTGAATCTTCTCGCTTCGTGTAGATCCTCGCGACACCACTAACAAGAGGTCGTTGTCCGTGATTGTCGAGAGAACACTCCGGTAACAAAGGACGAAGGTAGAGGTATCAACAAATAAAGCCACCTCTAGCTTCCATCGACGGAGTAATTGCAGATCCACCGATTCGATATACAAAAGCGAATGATAGGAGTAGTCGAATGGTGATCAGTCCATCGCACACCCAAACCATTACTCTGCACACGAATAGGTGAATTATGCAACCAACTCTCGGAACTAGACTGAAGATCTCGACAAACGAGATTCAGAAACAAGGAGTGAGGCACACTCTACATTGGATCAGGCATAGATGATGTCGTCGCGTCGAAAAACACCGAAAGGCACGAGAAGGAACAAAGAGAAGTCCAACAGATGAAGGATTCCTCAGATAGCATGAAGACCGGATGTAGCAACACCGTTACCAAAGGAGGAAGCGAAACCCTGAAGGTATGATGGAAAACCCAACCACGAGAAATCCTGGACTAGAACAAGGTAAGAGAGCAGATTCCAAAACACGCAGAGGTAAGAGGAGAACAGCAGAGGGGTAAGGAGTAAAATCAGACCTAATCAGATCTATCCAACCATGTTTGCAAAATAGTTTTGACACTCTACTTAGGCCGTTAGCTAGGTTATCCTACTTGCTGGACTTGTGAGGTATCGCAACTGCTGAGCTCTGATACCACTCTGTAACACCCTCAAATCGGCCCTATGCAAGTTTTAGCGCTTCCCGCCAAACCCGCATAGAAACGATTCAAGGACGGCCACCAGGCACTTTCATGAGGGTGGAAAACGAAGTAATAACATTACACAACAGTCCTCGATGGGACCCACAGAACAGATATATATATACAACACGACTCCATGAGTCAAGAATACAGATATACAGTACAAATATCCAAATCACCTTGAAAACGATAGAGCGCCCGTCTACGGACAAGATGCAAATGGGGCTAAGAGCCCTGAAGAATAACCAATGGCGTCCATAACCCTGCCCAGGCCAAGCCAGAAGGGTAACCCTGCTAACAACGTCGATCTCAAACCTGCTAAAACAAAAGGGGTGCCGACAAAGGGCAAAGGAAAAAGAGGAGCGTCAGTACTGAGTCCAGTACATGGCGAGGCTAGAATTCGGCGGCTCTCGCCTACATAGGTATAGTGGGCTGAAGCGGCAGCGCAGCGGCACTAAACAACATATAGAGACTCGATACAACTGGCGTTTATCAGAGAGGGATAAGAAAGACCTATTCGGATCCAACCTGAAGCTAACACCAAACAAACCCATCCTAGTATTTTCCCCTCGAGACCAAACGAATAAGTTGGACCAAGGAACTCACACCGTTGGCAATTTTACTCATTCTGTTATAGTTGCAGCAATTACTAATCAGATATAGATAGCATGAGTCATCCTGAAGCATAAGTAGTGGGCAGTTTTAATTACCATTCTGTGGTAGTTGGAACATTTACTAATCAGATATAATTGTCCTGAGGAATCCCAAAACCCATCAGTGGTTGGCACTTTTATCACATTCCATTGGAGTTGTAATACTTACTAGGCAGGTATAGCAAAACAACTCAGGTCCACCAGTGGTTGGCATTTTTAATATCCATTCCGTTATAGTGAAGCTGATTACTAGTCAGATATATTAAGTCAAATTTATAGCACTACTTTAGTTATGCTTGTCTATGATCGAGATACTGTGCTCCAAGTCATCCATAACCGCGGACACGGCTTTCAGAAAGTTTTACCCTGCAGGGGTGCACAAATAGCAACACACACTCGATCAACCTCGGAAAAACCAACTCAAAACCCAACGAGGCTTTCACGACAAAGCGATCACAGGATTCATAAAATATTTCAGGGGGCCACCCCTCTAAGCTACCCGCAACAAAGTTGGCCGGCTCCGGAACGGACCCAGGGTTTGCGAGAACGGCTGTAAACGACTGGGAACCCGAAAGTGTGACTGGGCTTGTTGATACCGCGAAATCGTGCCGCGATCCAAAACAGTACAGGTGCTCCACGCACAATCTTAATAAAGCGGTAAAGCATGGCATAGGTACAGGATAGTAATAAAACCCCAAACTAGTTTGTGGCCCCAAGGAATAGAAATGAATCAAGCTCTGGCTCAGGAGGGTCCACGGCCTCCCGGATGTGGATAGTGCGAAAAATCAAGGAACAGGTATCAAGTACTCGGGTCCTACGGGACACAAGTGGGTGTGGAAGAACCAAATAACATCTATCGCCCACCGATGCCTCTGCATTAGTTATAGCTAGCAATTTAATAGTTGTATTTAAAGTCATGATCATCTCCACCAGTAAGCATCTCCACAATGAACATCTGCCGGCATTTCAACGACTGTGGTACTTGACAACACGAGATCGCACCTGAGCAAGCAACTACAACCCGCAAGGCCAGCTATCTACCAAACACGGGTAATAGGAGGTGTCCAAGGCAATATAGAGGCTGCACGGGATATAACTGGTGCACGGGAACTAAAGCATCGCGACACGGATAGCAATAGATCAACAGGAGGAAATAAAGACTATAAATGCAAAATAGGTAGAAGGGGAAGAGATGCTCGCCTAGGAAACACTGTCGAAGGTACATATCTGGAGAACTTGTCGGTACTCGCATCAACTCATCGGCCTAATCCGCGAAGAAGCAAACACTAGAAGAAACACCGGATGCAATATTTAATACTACGGCAGAAGATCCGGCATGATTATGATATGATGCAGATGCGGTGCAATTAGGCAATATTAAGCGGAACCGGGGTCCCGACAATTAAGTATATGGTTCGAGTTGTTTAGAACCCTCGCAATTTAAATGTTGTATTAACAGGGCGAAACATGGCATCGGTTCGCTACACCAATTTAAATGGGGGCCATATGAGGCAAATATAGCCCGCATATGGTCTCCATATTTAATTATGAGGTGAATCGGCATAATGCCCCCAACCCACATGATATGCATGCGAGATGAACAATTAATATGCAACAGATTTCATATATAGCATTTATAAAATAGGGGCTCAGGAAAAGGTTCACACATCTGGGTTCGGAAGATCTTGGGTTTCCGAGGGTTCTGGGTCTCGACAGGGAACGGGATTGGAGAGGAAGAAGATAGCTCCAGGGTTCGATCTTCGGATCTTGGTCGGGTCATCGGTTTTTCGGGGCCGAAGGACTTGGCGTCTGAGAGACGATCTCGTCGCATCCGCGGTCTTTGGGTCATGCCGATGGTCTTGTCGTTCGCGATGGAGAACTCGTTTCGTGATGAGGCTTCGAGTCATCGAATTTGTGAAGCGTAGCTCGTGGTCGATGCTACGGAAAATAGTGTCATCACCACCATCTTGATGCTCTCGAAGACGATGAAGACAAAGTCGTTGAAGTAGCGGTTACGCCGGACGGATGTTCAGAGACAAGTGTTGCGAAGGGGCCAACTTTATGAAGTAGAAGCCTGCTGAAACGCGTTAGCCTCAACAGATAGGATAAACATGCGCGAAACATAAGTGGACATTTTATCGAACACTAAGCGGGCAAGCACATACAGAGAGACGACAGACAGAAACAAAAAGGTTCCAGCATGTTGGCGACATCGTTGAGGCACTGCAGCGAGCGTCGGGCGATGGGGCTGCGGCCAAGGAAGAGAGGCAAGGGCCGATGATGGGCTCGGCAGCCGGCGCCCGGGTCGAGGACGAGGCCCAGGTCGAGGAGACGCGGGCGGGAAGCACGGAAGACGGGGGATGGAGGCCGGCGAGGCCGAGGTCGACGAGGATGCGCGGCCGGCGGCGCCTGGAGCTAGAGGAGAAGGGGCCGCGGCGATGAGGTCCCAGGTTGGTGCTTGCCGGAGATGAGAGGGCGGCGCGGCGGATAGATCCTCGCGGGTAGAGGAAGGTGGACGGCGAGGCCGGGCCGACGAGGAGGTCGTAGCGGCATGCGGCCGAGGCCGGGGCGGGCTCGGCCGGCGAGCGCGGGGGATGTGGTCAACGAGGGCGAGGTGGAACCAGAGGGAGACACGGGCGAGCGCGTGGCTCGACGGAGAGGCGGCCTTGGCGGCGGCGGCCCGAACGGGGTTGCGCGGGGAGAGGCGTGGCGAGGCGGTGGGACTTGGCTCTGGCCCTGGCGGCGGTTGAGGAAGGGCGAGCAGAGGAGAGGACGACGGTGGGGTGAGAGCGGATGGGGAGGAGGACGGCAGAGGGAGGTGGGCCCGCAGGGTGGACCTAGTGGGATGCGTGTGGGGTGTTAGGTGGGGAGTGGTTCAGGTGGGGGTAGGTGGCACGGGAGTAGAGGAGAGTGGGTGGTGGGTCGGGGCGACCAGGTGGAGAGCGGGAGGCTCGGGGAGCGTGCATGGCTGGGGATGTTTTTGGCGGCGGGGTCTCGCGTGTACGCGTGCCGCGCGCGGGGTGGGCAGTTGGTGAGCGGGGAAAAGGCTGGCGCGGGGTGGGGCCCGGCTCGGGAGATGGGCAGGAGATGAGGTGGCAATGGGGTGGCTGTGTGAGGTGGAGGGAAAAAGGGGAAACTGGTGAGGTGGCGCGCTGCTATTGGGCGGGGTGAGGTGGAGGGGGCTGGGTACAATAGGATTGGGTAGATTTAGGAATTAGGACTAGATTTTAGTTTAGGGCTTGGAGGTGGCCGACCGGGCTTTCGGGCCTAGCGAGCTGCCTCCCAAAAATAACTTAAATATTATATTTATTAAAACGAGGCTTTTGCAAACCGTTGATAGACAAAGCAAAATATTCCGGACAAGCCCGGTGTTTTTGATTTGAATTAAAGACGGGGTATTTAGAAAACAATAATAGACTTTTCAAAAATAGTTTAAGACAAAACCATGCATAATGATGACGATGCTCAAATGCAATGTGGCATGATGACATCAGCATGCGGTCATGCTGATGCAATGCACAAAAACAACGCGATTTTCTAGTAGTGGTTTTAGCGGGATGCCACAGTCCCACTGTATCGTAGCTTGCAGAATGGTTCTTAAAACCATCTGTTTTCCTTTGTTGTTGTGGTGTGTGTTTGTATCGTGTGCTTGTTTGAATGAATGAAATGAAGTTAGTTGCTAAACCTGAGTCAAACTCAAATTTTTAGCTTTGAAACCAAAACCATGAACCTTAGAACTTTCCCTCTTACCCCTTTATCTACCTCAATCTTCAGATGACTCGTGGAAACCAAGGAGGGAGCAGCTTGTCGCAAGACCCAATGCTGCAGATCTTGCAGAATCTCATTGCAGACTGAGAAGCAAGCAGGGCAGAGCGCCAATCTAATCTAGCAACACTGCAGCAGATCGCCCAGATGGCTCTCAACAACCAAGGGCATGGAAATCAGGATCATCAAGGATCCAAGCTGAAAAACTTCTAGAATACTAATCCCCAATCTTTAGCACTTCAGAGAACCAATTAGATGTAGATGACTGGTTGCAGACAATGGAGAACAATTTAGAAGTAACCAGAGTTGATGACAATGAGAAAGTTCTCTTTGCCACCCACTACTTGGCAGGAGATGCAAGAGCATGGTGGAACAGCATCCGCCTGATGAACCATGGTCAAGTGATGACATGGGAAGCCTTCAAAATCTAGTTCAGCCACACCCATGTGTCGCAGGGCTTAGTCACCAGAATGAGGGATGAATTCAGAGAGCTAAAGCAAGGCAGAATGACTGTGGTAGAGTATCGTGATAGATTCCTGTCCCTTGCAAGGTATGCACCTGATGAGATCAACACGGAGGCCAAGAAGAAGGAGAGATTCCTGAATGGACTGCATGACGAGATGCAGACTGTCCTCGTTAACATCTGCTTTGAGGATCTCGAAGAGCTAGTCGACTCTGCCATTCAGATGGAAGGGAAGATTAACCAGGCAAATGACAACCGCAAACGTCGTATGATGCAGCAAACTGGATCCAGCAGTCACCAGAAGTACCGTCCCAACCCCTCACCAGGATATGCACCGAGGAACAACCGACCCCCAATGTCTCGCCCAAGCTACCCCAATCATAGCGGAGGCAATGTGAAGTCCGGAGGAAACAACCACAACCCCGGCAACACCAACAATTTCAACCATGCCCCTCCTAAGATCAACAACAACAACAACACTGCACCCAGAACTGGCAGCAATGCTATGCCCGTCGCAGCAAAAGACAAGTCTTAAATAACTTGTTTCGAGTGTGGAGTTAAGGGTCAATATTCCAATGAGTGTCCCAAGAAGATTGCAGCCGCTGACAATGTGAACGCCCCAGCTCAACAGCAGCGTCGTGTTCAACCAAGGAGAAGATTTGCCCCAGGGAACCCTCACAACCGCAACGGTCATCTCTTCCACATGAACGCAGAGGAAGCTCAAGAAGCGCCAGATGTAGTGTTGGGTATGTTTTCTGTCAACTTAGTTTTAGCAAGAGTATTGTTTGATTCGGGAGCATCGCATTCATTTGTCACCAAAGCATTTGCATGCACTAGTAAGATCCATCCAACCAACTTGAACAATGTCATGATAGTTCAAATCCCTGGATCAACTACAAAAGCTAGAAAAATTTGCAAAGCTGTGCCTATCAGAGTACATGGGATATATTTTTATGCCAACCTCATAGTACTTCGAACCAAAGGACTGGAAGTAGTACTAGGTATGGACTGGATGTCAAGGCATAAAGGACTGATAGACTTTGCTAAGAAAGCCATCACCATGACCAGTAGCTCTGGAGTAACAGTAGAGCATATATCTGAAACCTTACCCCGTCAATTCAAGTGCAACAAGAGTCTAGCCCTGCCCACCATTGACCAAGTCAGAGTAGTCTATGAATACCTCGACGTATTCCAAGATGAATTGCCAGGTATGCCCCCGGATAGGGATATTGAGTTCATTATCGAACTAATCCCCGGAACCAGACCCATAGCCCAGAGACCCTATAGCATGAACGCCTCAGAGTTAGTAGAATTGAAGAAGCAGTTGGATGCCATGTTAGCAACGGACTTGATTCAACCAAGCGCATCGCCATGAAAGATGGAGGCAACCGTCTGTGCACCGATTACAGGAAGTTGAATGATGTCACCATCAAGAACAAGTACCCCTTGCCAAAGATAGAGGATCTATTTGATCAGTTGACTGGAGCTCAGGTATTCTCAAAGATTGATCTTAGGACTGGTTATCACCAACTTAAGATTCGTGCAACAGATATTCCGAAGACCGCCTTTACTACTCGCTATGGTTTATACGAGTATACGGTTATGTTTTTTGGATTAACCAAGGCCCCTGCTTATTTCATGAATCTCATTAATAAGATCTTTATGAATTTCCTAGATAAGTTTGTCGTTGTGTTTATCGACAATATCCTTATCTACTCCAATCGGAAGAAGAGCATGAGCAACATCTGAGAATCATCCTAGAAACCCTGAGAGAGCATCGGTAATATGCCAAGTTCAGCAAGTGTGAGTTTTGGCTGAAAGAAGTAGGATTCCTAGGACATATTGTGTCTGCTGGAGGAGTCTCTGTTGATCCCGCCAAAATCAAAGATGTCGAAGAATGGGAAGCCCCAACCACTCAAACCCAAGTCCGTGCATTTCTCGGATTAGCGGGATATTACCGCAAGTTCGTCGAAGGATTCTCGAGCATCACCAGACCCATGACCCAATTACTTAAGAAGGACAAGAAGTTTGAATGGACCGACAAGTGTGAAGCTAGTTTCCAAGAGCTGAAGAAGAGATTGATTTCAGCCCCAATTTTGATCATGCCAGATATCAAGAAGCCGTTTGATGTGTATTGTGATGCATCCAAGATTGGTCTCGGATGTGTACTGATGCAAGAAGGCAAAGTCATCGCCTATTTGTCTCGATAACTGAAGTAGCATGAGAAGAACTATCCGACCCATGATCTTCAATTAGCAGCCATAGTGTTGGCATTGAAGACATGACGTCATTATCTGATGGGTAATTGTTGTGAGATTTACTCAGATCACAAAAGCTTGAAGTATATTTTCACTCAGAAGGAGCTGAATATGAGACAAAGGAGATGGATAGAGTTAATCAAGGATTATGACCTTGACATTCACTATCACCCCGGCAAAGCCAATGTGGTAGCGAATGCTCTTAGCAGATTGCCATGTAGGCTAAACACCATGATCAAGGAGAAGCAACCAAGTTTGTATGAGGAGTTGGAGCAGTTTAGGACTGAGCTGGTTAGCCAAGGATTCTTAGCTAGCATTGAACTTCAACCCATGTTGATTAGCCAAATCAAGGAAGCAGAGAAGGGAAATGAAAGTATCGACGGAATCAAACGTCGTATTGGTACAGGAAAGGTACCTGGATTCACTGAAGACGAAGAAGGAGTTCTGTGGTACAAAGGACGTATCTGTGTGCCAGCAGATTCGGAGCTGAAGCAAGTTATCATGCAGGAAGCTCATGATACTCTTTATTCTATCCGCCCCGGAGGAACGAAGATGTATCAAGATTTGAAGGAGCAATTTTGGTGGCACAAGATGAAGAGAGAAATCGGAAGCTACATCGCCAAGTGTGACATCTGTCAAAGAGTCAAAGCAGAGCATCAGAGACCCACAGGACTGTTGCAACCTTTGCAGATTCTAGAATGGAAATGGGATTCCGTCGGAATGGACTTTATCACCGGATTGCCTACTTCTAGTAGGGGAAATGACTCAATTTGGGTCATCGTTGATAGACTGTCCAAGGTAGCTCACTTTATACCTGTCAAGATAACCTACCAAAGTTTGAAGCTAGCAGAGCTGTATATTGCTAGAATTGTTAGTCTGCATGGAACCCCCAAGACCATAGTATCAGATTGAGGAACCCAGTTTACCTCGAGATTTTGGCAGAAAGTCCAGGAAGGATTAGGAACCAAGTTGAATTTCAGCACCGCTTATCACCCACAAACTGATGGACAGACTGAGAGAGTCAACCGAATCTTAGAGGAATATGGATCAAAATGGGAAGACTGCCTGCCTTTCGCAGAATTATCATATAACAATAGTTATCAAGCTAGTTTGCAGATGGCACCATTTGAGTTCCAATACGGAAGAAAGTGCCGTCCCTCTTTGAATTGGTCGTAAGTAGGAGAGAGTCGGATCTTTGGACCCGACATTCTCCGAGAAGCCAAAGAAAAGGTGCATAAAGTCCGTGAGCACCTCAAGACCGAAAATCTAGACAGAAGAGTTATGATGACAAGAGAAGGAGAGACCTGACTTTCAATGTCGGAGATTTTGTATATCTCAAGGTTTCGCCATTGAAGGGAACGCAACGCTTTAGTCTGAAAGGAAAGTTAGCCCCTAGATATATCGGGCCCTTCAAGATTCTGAATCACCGAGGAGAAGTATCGTATCAACTGGAACTACCAGAAGAGATCTCAGCCATCCACAATGTGTTCCATATCTCATTACTTCGCAAATGCTTAGAAGTGCCGGAGAAGACTGAAGTTTTCAAGAACATCGATCACTGAGTTGTTGATATCAACAAAGACCTGACATATTGTGAAGTGCCCATCCGCATCTTGGAAGAAGCCTACAAAACCACCAGGACTAGAAGTATCAAATTTCTCAAGATCCAATGGAGCAACCATACCGAAGAGGAAGCCACTTGGGAGCGAGAATATTACATTAGGACAGAGTTCCCATATCTCTTTAGTTCCTAGTTTTCTGTCGTAAATCTTGGGACGAGATTTTGTTTAAGGGGGGAAGGTTTATAACATCCCAAAACTTTAATCCAAGTGATCAAGATCCAAATCATCAAATTTAGAGTTAACAAAAACTTTTCCATTTAAAAATATTAAAGCATCCATATGTGTGCATATAATTTAGGAGTTGTTTTGAATTTCCATGATTAAGTGATCCATTGCTTGTAAAATGATTCTTAGGTGAAATAAACATCATCTAGATCATTCCCAAACAAATCACAAAGAAAAACAAATCAAAATGAATAAAATAACCAAATGGTCAGTTGTGCCATTTTAATCAACATACCTACTTTCGCTATTCCTAGAACTCAAAACCTAACAGAAACAAATGTGGATCTTTGCACCCCTTGCTAGTATAAGTAGTGATGTACCAAGGCCCACTTTGTGACCTACCAAAATCTTTCAAACACTAATTTTAAATGGAATTTGAAAATTGAATGTAGTTCATATGAGAAGATCCCAACTATTCAAAAACCACTCAAATGACCTCCATTTTCAAAACCCAAGCAACCACAGATGTTTAAGCATGTGCCTAGCAACTCCACCAAAAATCATCTAAAAATTCAAAACTAAAATTCTTTCGGCCATTTCTACAAACACCTTGTAGACAGAAATTAAACTGCCTAACTATTATTATTTCTACTTAAGCCATTGTCCCCCAATTGACCCTCTCTACTCTCCCTCGTCCCCCCTGAGTCCAACCAAGTCATCACCGGCCTACCCCTAAGCCGCAATAGCAGTGGAGCGCCACCCCTTTTTGGTCACCGCCAGCCAGAAGAGGGAAATGCGCCACAGACCATGCCGCGTCGTTCCAGCACCACCACTAGCTCCGCCTAACCCTACCGCACCTCCTTGCCCCTTCCCCAAGCCCAGCAAGTCCCTGGACCACACCCCAGCACCGCCGCCCATTCTCTCTGTGAGCTCGCCAGAGCGCGTTAGCCGCCAACATGCCACAGACCGTCCCCCGACCTAATACCGTGCACGCCGCTCTGCCTCGACCCCAGCACCCCGCCAGACACGGCCATGCGCCACCGTGCGACCGATAGTCACCGTGCGCCGCGTCGAGCACCGCCTCTGTCTCCTAGAGCGCGGGACGCTCCCGACCAAACGCCACCACCCCTAGCCGCGCATTGAAGCCGTAGAGCACCGCCAGGAGGCAAGCCACCGTCCGCCTACGCCGCCCATGCCTCTAGCCGCCTATATCAACGTCACCGACGAGCTCACCGTCGTGCCGTTCGGTCCCCTCGTCGCCCTATAAAAGGAGGCCACCCCAGCACAAACTACTCACACCATCTTGATCCCCTCTCTCCACTGATCCTTCCACCCCATCCCCGGAGCAAGGCGAGCCGCCGTCCGCCAGAATTTAGCCGGAGCTTGCCGCAGCAGAGGAGGAGAGGCGCCGTCGATTTCGTCCACCCTAGGAGCCGCCGCGACCTCGCCTAAGTCCGCCGTCACCGTCTAGTTCGTTTGCCCGCCTCACCGCAGTAGCTGGAGCCCTGGTATGCCCCCATTGTACCCCCACTGGCCGTTTAGGGTTTCGTCTTGCCGGCGACGAGTCCGTCGTCGACGACGACTATGGACCATTGATCTCTATTCTAATTGTAGCACCCAGATCGTCCCATACCGTTTCGGGTTTTAAGTCTCGCTGACAAGCGGGACCAACCTGTCAGCCGCCCTCTGCACCATGGAGCACCACTGGGCCGGCCCATTTCCTTTCCCGCGCTAGCCCGTGAATTCAAATATGGATTTTTCCATTTTAGTTTGAATTCACTTATGTCCCTTAGTTCAAAAATCAATTCAAGAAGATTTACTGAACCAAATTCAGTGATTCAAATTTTGTTAGAAAGCTACTGAAAAGATCTATCCAAGACCGTTGGATTTAATTCATTTAGAGTTAGAGATCTCTCCTAGTAAAAATAACAAGACAGAAGCTTTTGCACATTCAAACATTTTTATAAAATCAACCATGATAGCTTTTGAGTTGATTCCAACTCTAAAAAATCACATTTAACCATTACTATCTAAATATGTAATAATATTAAGGTTTTCATGTAGTGACTATGGACTAGTACCAAAATAATACTATATAGGCATTTCTAGTCATTTTAAATTATTAAATAATGAACTTAAACTTAAGTAAAAGTGATCCAACCTTTAAATCACATTCCCATATGTTAGAATATGTGGTGATGACATGTGTCCACATGATCCCATATTTTAAGTGGTGAATATTAAATCTTAGTTATTTTCCATGAGTAGAAATTACTTTTCTTAAATAAAAAGAATGAAACTAGTTAATAAAACCTTGTGATGCTTATGATGATAATAGATCATCCAATGTGTGCCTTAGAGTGCTAAGTAGACTAGTTAAGCATTGTTTGGTGATTGTGTACTTCGTATGTATTTATAGACGATAATATCGACCAAGCTTTCGAGGAGGAGGAGTTCTACCAAGAAGAGGAGGAAGAAAACTTTAACCACTGCACTACCCAAGGCAAGCTAACACTTGCAAGTATTATGCTTAGCAAGCCATCATTAACAATTCAAGCTAACCCTTGCAATCTAGATAACCCAAGCAAAGACATTAGACATGCTTTGGTTGTACCACTTGACTAGTACCTACCCCAAGTTTTATTTCCAAACTTTACCTTATTTACTTTATCAAAGTCCTTTACTTGTTTTAAAGGTAGCATAAAGAGTATAAAACTTGACCTATCTAGATAACCTTAGATGTCATTCTATGGCATGAGATTGATCTTAGCATTCCACCTTAGTGAACACTCTTAACTTAGTACCTTAGAGCTAGATCAAAACTTGAGTCACTTTAGATGGGAGCACTTGGTGAAAATGAATTATGAAAACCTTGGAATGATGAGTCATTCTATTGAGATGTTTTGACATGTGTTGAGAAACACAAATGGTTTATGATGATGAAAATGTTGAGGCATGAGCCTTAACCCTTTTACAAAACTGATGGTTGGATTTGGATGCGATACCATTCCAAATTTACCGTACAACCACAATACCTGAATTGGGTAAGGCTTAGCCGGAAGTTTATATGCATTAGTATTAGTTCCCTCGCGGGAGAGGTTTGAGCTGAGGCTACCTCTCAATGTTGTCCACCTATGCAGTGCCCAAGATGACAGATGGTCATGGTTGGGAGGCCATGCTCATAGGAGAGGTGCTTATACTAGGGTGTGTAAAGGAAAGGTTATGTTTGATTATCTGCATACTACGTATGATGATTCAGCGTTATCCCTGACATATGTATCGAATCTTGTGGTGAAAGTGTACCACCTCTGTAGAGTGTCAAACTATTCGAATAGCCGCGCCTGCGGTTATGGACAGTTGGAGTGGCCATACTGTTTCGTTGTCAGATGTTTTCAAAATGGCTTAGGAATGAATGATGAATCTTGACTTAACCATAACAGGGTTGTGACTATGACACTAGCTTCCCAACTTAAGTGATTCTAGAACTTTATTTTATCTTTCTTTGTTTCTGAACTTAGCTTAGGTTTCAAACTTAACTTTATAAATAAACTTAGAGTTAGCATTTACACTAGAATTATCTTACTTGTTAGTGGTAGTTTGCGAGTACTTAAAGAGTACTCATGGCTTTTGTCCCTGGCTATTCTCATGGCTAGACTATGAAGGAGATTACCAAGATGACGGTCAGCAGGACGGCTATGATAACTAGGACTATCTGCCTTCGTCAGCATTGTTTGTGCCCCTGAAGATGGACCCCACCGCTACGCTTATTATTTATTCCACTGCTTGTTGTATTAAGACTGGATCATGAGATCCTTATTTGTGTAAGACCTTATTTATGGTTTGTAATGGATGATGTACTGTAATATCCAATCTGTTATGTCTCGCAAAAATGGTAATCCTAGGATTGTGATGTATGACATAACAGGCATCTAGGATTAAAAATCCGGGTGTTAACAATTCAAAAGCATAATATTGTGGTATTCTCTTTCGATTCTTTATTTGGGTTGATTTGGCGCATGCTCACACCATGTTAAGACTATACCAGTCGCCATAGCCTCTATGATCATTTAGTTTTCGAATTTAATATCACTTTATGCTTTAATTAATAATGTTGTCTCTTTGGATGATTATGGCCATTATTTCTCTCTTAGTTGGTCGCTCCCAGTCTTCTGCTAGCCTCCACATGCACCAAGTATGAGTTCCACTCATGCATCCAACTCCAAATAAAACCAAGTTATTCCAAAGAGTCCACCATACCTACCTATTAGCATTATTGCTATTCCCAGTATACTCATGTTTTTATCTACCTTCCGAATTAAACTTGTTATGTGAAAATTAGGGATTAAAGCTCTCACAAACTTGATGGCACACTTTACTTTCTTGCACTTAATAAACTTGAACCATTGTGCCCATCTATGTTGCGTATATGCTTGCGCTTTATAAGTTGTGAATTAGCAGAACCATGTTACCATGGGGAACACATTCAACATTGCACATTATTTAGTTGATATCATGTTCTTTTTCTTATGGATCCCGATAGTGTGAAATAAAAGGGGAGCTTGTAAGCTCATGGAGTTTGTATATGTGTTAGAGAAACGCCTGGGTGGCTAGCCTAAGCCATGCCTAATCATGGTGGAAACTTGCAGCATAACCATAGTGAGCAATCTGTGAAGCATCCTCAATAAAAACCTATGCAAATAGCAAATAAAAGGATTGTTGAGATGCTCATTGTCCGTTGCCTTGTCATTTTGATATGGGATAACTCCTATATCATGGGGAAAGGGGTACCCCGTTGGCGGTTCTCTATGATACACATGTACTTACAATGACAAGAACTTACTCGTGACTAAAGTTGAATAGCATGAGGTTCGGTACTCGTAAGCAAGGGGCATGAGATTTTCAACTTATAACTTGTCAAGCATATCCTCATATTTATTCACTTTAACCTTAGGCACCTAAAGATGCTTATGATAGGGGGAATGAGAGCTGAAAGCCAATAAGTACCATAATTTTTGGAAGCTCTTTATGAAACTTGAATCCCTGCTTCCTTCTACGAAAGGCCTTTCTTTTTTACTTTTACGTTGAGTCTCCATCTTCTATCTTTATGCACTTATTAAGAGAGCATAGTGGTCATTCTTAGTTTAATGTGCATTGTCCCAAAAATTGTTGATTGATTCATAACTTTGATATTGCTTGTTCTTAAATTATTTGTATCTAGTCACCCTTATGAACTTTGAAGGTGTCCTATGCATTTATGTTTTGCCATACCATGAGGGACAAGCTGAATATCATTCTCATTATGTTTTCTATATGTGAAACAAACAAACGTATTTCAAAGCACTGTTATTCATGAATCTTTTGTTTGTACCTTTTCATGTTACAACATAGTTGCTATGTCTTATTGTTGGAACTATATCTTTCATGCTATGTTAAAGTACTATGATCCCAGCTATCAATGTTTTACAAATACCATGATAAAGATTGTGATGGTGCATGTCACCTCTAAAATTATTCTTTTTTATCACTTACCTACTCGAGGATGAGCAGGAGTTAAGCTTGGGGATGTTGATACGTCGTGAACGTATCTATAATTTTTGATGCTCCATGCTTGTTTTATATGAAATTTCTTATGTTTTGTTTACACTTTGAGGTATTTTTTATACATTTTCTAGAACTAACCTATTAACAAGATGCCGCAGTGCTAGTTGCCTATTTTCTGCTATTTTTGGTTTCAGAAAAGTCAGAAAAGAAATATTCTCGGAATTGGACGAAACAAAAGCTGAAGTTCCTATTTTCCCGACACGACACGGAGTCCAAAGGGGAGACGGAGGGGAGCCAAGGGGCAGGCACACCCTAGGGTGGCGCGGGTCACCCCTGGCCGTGCCACCAGGTCGTGTGGCCACCCCGGCCCACCTCTGGCATCACCCCTTCGCCTATAAAAGCCTCTCGGGACGAAAACCCTAAGTACCAGATCATAATTCCACGAAAAGTTCCACAGTGTTGCTGCCACCGAAGAGGAGATTCGGGGGACAGAAGTCTCTGTTCCGACACCCTACCGGGATGGGGAAGTGCCCCCAGATCCATCTCCATCGACTCCACCACCATCTCCATCGCCGTTGTTGACTCCCATGATGAGGACGGAGTAGTTCTCTTTCGAGGCTAAGGGCTCTACAAGTAGCTATGTGTTCATCTCTCTCTCTATGCATGATCTTATTGAGATCATGAGCTTTGTAATTTAGGATCTATTCTTCTACTCAAGTGCTTTAATTAATCTCTGCTTATCCCCACGTGTGTGAAGTTGACAGTGTGCACACTGTGTGGCACTTTTGCTAAGGTTGCATAAATACTTATCATGAGTATAATTTGAGTTGGATGTCTCTATGAGATTGTGGTGTTTGTTGGAACCATCGAGCACTCAAGGTGACAGTGAGGGGTTATCTAGATGGGGAATGCGAACTTTAAGGTGTGCTGTCATAGCCCTACATCGGCCAACCGGAGAGTAGTTTAGGGTAGCATCATGAAGAGAAGATATTTATATGAGAGTGTCCACTAGTGAAAGTATGATCCCTAGGCCTTGTTTCTAAGCATTGAAACACCATTTACAATTTGTCATGTTACATGTTTGCTTGCTACCACTCTTATTTCAGATTGCAATTACCACTTATAATCATCCATATTACTTGTATTTCACTATCTCTTCGCCGAACTAGTGCACCTATACACCTGACAAGTGTATTGGGTGTGTTGGGGACACAAGAGACTTCTTGTATCTTGATTGCAGGGTTGATTGAGAGAGATACCTTTGACCACCTCCTCCCTGAGTTCGATAAACCTTGGGTGATCCACTTAAGGGAAACTTGCTGCTGTTCTACAAACCTATGCACTTGGAGGCCCAACACTGTCTACAAGAATAGAAGCATGCGTAGACATCAAGTAACGACTTTTTCCCGCCACCACAATGATTTGAAGGGCTTGCAAAAGCCTAAGCTTGGGCAAGTTTCCTCATGTATATTTATTTGGCGTTCAGTTGCTTTTATTTATTTCAAGGTTATGTTTTTAATTCGAATTTATAAGCACTCGTGTTGGCTTCCCCAACATTTTATCTTTAGTTATTTCTATTTGCTTTTGTAGCCGAGCTTTGCCGCCAATTTTCTATTATTTAATTCCCTCTCTTAAAAACAACAAAAATATTTCCCTATTTATCTTTATTTTTCCTCTTTCTTTTCTTTCCGCCTCGAGGTTCTCGTGTATTCACAGGAGAGTGATCAGAAACGAATAAAAAAGGAAGAGAGAAGTGGAACCAAACATGAGAGGTATGCCTTATGACTCCCCACTTTTGAAGTTTGAGAAACCCATGCTATTTAGTAGTAAATGTTGACATATTATATTGGTGGACTAAGTCTTTATAATATAGTAAATTTTTGTTTGCATGGGTATTTAGTTGGGTATGTTTTGATCCAGCTCTTGTGGTTAACCAAGTCTTGCCTAAAAATTTGCTAAACAATTGTACTAAGAAAAGTCTCACAATTGAAGGCTTGGGTGTTGTAGTGTTTAGTCTTGAAGGCTTATTTCTAGAGACACTCAACACCACTGAAAATGTTGATTGTCTTGATAGCTCTCTCTAAAAGGATTTGTTCGATTGAATTAATGTTTAGCGGTTTTTGTGAGCATGCCAAAGTTTGACTTGTTAATCATAAGAATGATATAGCTTTATGCATATCAAACTTCATGGGATGCCAACAACTCCGCTGGCCTACAAACGATCTTCATGGAGGAAACTCCTAGATTTCGTCTATGAGTTGATTAAACACATGTAGCAACAATGCTATAGTGGGTAAGATTCTTGGCACTCCCGGGTAGCTGTGTTCATGATGGAATCACTCCTCTGGCTGTTATGAGTAATCATTGTACAAAAGGACCAAAACCTTAGTGATGCCACGAGTGTCCATCATAGCCCGATAAACTAATATTTTTTTTGGAATGCTCTCAATTACTTAAGAACTGAAATTCTTGAAGGACAATGAATGGCAAAGTAGTGTGCTTGAAAAGTCTTGATTTATTGATGTGGGAGAATTGAGATACTCTAGTGTATATGCTTTTCATGACAACTCTCATGCTCTCAATTTTACATGATTATACTTTATTTTTCAAAGGCAAGCCTATGAGTTGATTACATGACATGGAATAAAGTTTACTCATTTGAATCATCCACCTTAACAATAATTTTGCTGCCCTACAAGGATGCATGAAAACCCGTATGATATGCTTGCCATTACTCTATCTATGCTGAAGTTTTTCAGATTTATGAAGTGGAGGAAACATGAGACTACTAATCATGAGTAAGATCACCATCTCGTTATTTCAGTTTAAATGGTGAGTTCCTTTTTGATTTTGGTTTTCTTGCTCGAGGACGATCAAGTTTAAGCTTGGGGAGATTGATGGCTCTGAAATATAGCCATCTACGTCCACATTTAAACTAGATGTTATTCATATTTTGGATGAAATATCTCTCTAAACCCTGCCACTAATGCCTAATGATCAAAGGGGTATGCAATCATTTTCTTTCTATTTTCCCTGCACAGATAATGATGTTTGATGATGGGAATTGATATATTGCAAATGTATCTATAATTTTTGATGTTCCATGCTTGGTTTTATCCACTTTCTTGTGTTTTGTTCCAACTTTGGAGTACTTTTCATATGATTTCTTGGACTAACCTATTAACAAGAGGCACAGTGCCAGCTGCCTGTTTTCTGCTGTTTTTGGTTCCAGGAAAGTCAGACAATACATATTCTCGGAATTGGACGAGACAAAAGCCAAAGTGCCTATTTTTCTGGAAGTGATCAAGTGCCAGAATACGAGACGGAGAAGGGCCAGGGAGCCACCACACCACCTGGCCGCGTGGCCAGGCCTGGCCCACGCCAGGGGGTGGTGTGGCCGCTCCCGGCACCCCCTCGGCCTCTCCTTCCGCCTATATATTGCCCTCGGGACGAAAACCCTAAGTACCCGATCAAAAATCCACGAAAGAGTCTGTAGCCGCCGTCATCTCCATCCCTAGATCGGGAGGGATCTAAAGCTCTTCCCGGCACCCTACCGGAGAGGGGAATTCACCCTGGAGGCCTTCTTCATCACCATGCAAGCCTCTGGTGTGATGCGTGAGTAGTTCATCCTTGGACTACGGATCCATGTAGTAGCTAGATGGCTGGTTCTCCTCCTTTGTGCTTTCATGTCTAGATCTTGTGAGCTTCGTTCATGATCAAGATCGTCTATGTGTAATTCTGCATGTTGTGTTTGCGGGGATCCGATGGATATTGAGATGCTATTTCAGATTGATTATTGATTCTATCATGTCTTTGTTATTTGAGATCTTGCATTCTTTCCATTGTTAGTAGCTATCTTGGCCAAGTAGATGCTAGCAACTCCAAGAGTTAGTATTTATGCTCGATAGTGGGTTCATGCCTCTGGTAATCTGGGGAAGTGACAGAAATCTCTAAGGTACTAGATGTGTTGTTGCTACTAGGGAGAAAACAACAATCCTTTGTTCATAGAACAATCGTATTGTTTACTTTACATGCAGTTCATAAAGCAATAATCTATTGCTTGCAACTTAATACTGGAGGGGGTTCGGATGATAACCTGAAGGTGGATTATTAGTCATAGATGCAGTTGGATGGCGGTCTATGTATTATGTTGTAATGCCCAATCAAGTCTCAGAGGAGTCAAGACGATTAGTATATGCATGTATTGCTTTCTCGGTGTTTATCAATTGCCCCGCTGTAATTTGTTCACCCAGCATGTTATCTATATTAAGGAGATCCACCTCTAGTGAACTATGGATCCCGATCCTTTTTATTTACATACAATCTATAAACTGTTTCTGCTTTGTGTTTACTTTCTGCAAACTATTACTTCTTTCCATCCGATACGGTTAATCCTTTGTTTTCCGCAAAACACGGTGAGATTGACAACCTCATCGCAAGTTGGGGACAAAGTTCTGTGGTTGTGTTGTGCAGGTCTCCATGTTTCTACTAGCACCGGTAGTGCGCCCTGCCAAGGCTCAGCTAGTAACACCTTTGGGGTGTTTCCTTGCTCCTACTGGTTCGATTAAACCTTGGTTTCATAACTGAGGGAAACTTGCTGTTGTGCTCATCATACCTTCCTCTTGGGGTTCCCAACGAGCTCTACATCAACACCGCCATCAAGCATTTTTCTGGGCGCCGTGCATTGAGCCATCAAGCTATTTTCTGGTGCCGTTGCCGGGAGTCAAGGACATCTTCACAAGGGGAGTCCCTCATAACCAATCTATTTACTTTGTTGTTTTTGTTTTGCTTAGTTTCTTTTTGCCTTTTTGCTTGTTTTGTTATTCAAAAACACAAAAAAAATTAGTTTTACTAGTTTGCTTTCTTATTTGAAAAACACAAAAAAATAGTTCCTATCTTGAGTGCCACTATGTCTAGCCTTGCTCCAATCACTATGTCACCTGAGGAAATGATTTTCACTTTTAAACAAGGAATTGAGGAAAGTTTTAAAGAAGCTTGGTCTAGAATCTCTGATCTACATGAAAAAACTGAGCCTAAAATGACTCAAAGCTTGTTCCTTAGCAGTTTTTACCTTGGGATTGCTCTTTGCTATAGATATGCTTTAGATGCTGTTGTGGGAGGATATTTCCTCGAATGTAATGAGGATGATGCTATTAATGCTATAAAGAAATTGATCCTCACTTACAACATGCCTAGCCAAACTGCAAAAATATTTGCTAGGTTGAACACTCTTTAGGCTAGCACTACCAGCTTAGAAAGTTGCTGTAATACGCTTAGGGAGCATCACAATCATGTTCCATTAAACTCTGGACCATCAAAGTGGTTCCCTACAGTAAAGATTGAGATGAACACTAAAACTTTTCAAGCTCGTTGTGATATCATGTCTGAATTCTACCTCATGCCCAAAGATATTTATGAATCTCTGAATACTTGGGGGCTCACTGAGGGAGGAAAAGAAATATCTATTGCTAATAATACTACCATATTACCTCTTGGAATAGCTGAAGGAGTGTTTACAAATATCCTTGGGAAAACGATTTCTATTGATTATCTTGTTATTGAATGTGCAGTAAAAAGGACAAATTACACTTGGAAGGTCCCTATTAGAAATCCTTGGAGCAATAATAAATGTGGGAAAGGGGACCATGCACCTTTCTTCTCCACCAAACAATCACATTTTCCCAAAGGTTAAGAATAAAAATAAGAGATGTAAGGGCAAGAAAGTTGGTCTTAATGCTTCTTCATTTGAGAACACTTGATTCTTTCTCTGCTTCTTTTGCCTAACTTAAAGGCGTTAAAGAAAAGTACTTATTGGTAGATAACCCAAAAGTTTTATATGAGTCTTGGAAGTTATTACCTCTGTAATAACCTCTCCTTATCCTTTTTATTTGCTTTTCGTGCCAAGAGTAACCTCTAATGAGAGAGAACTAATGATTGAGAAAGTTGCTGTCCCGAAACAGATTTTTGTGCTTCACCGTAAAAATTCGTGAGAGAGCTCTGTATGTTGGATTGAGCTGTAATGTTTTGTGCTTCTGACCCAGGTTGTTATCTAACTTTCGTTAGTTCAACACTTGTTTATTTGAGCAACAGAAGGTCTTCGAAAAAATTCGTCTTTACCTGCTGGTCTATTTTGACAGATTTCTGCAATTTTCTGCATTTGCTTCTTGTTGGTTCCTTCTTGAGTTCTTTTGGGGAATTGAGCTTTTTGAGGGAAGTTCTACAGTAGATAGTGTTCTAATGGAAGTTTATTTAGTGTTAGAACTTAACCTTAAGACTTATTTATCTTGAGTGCACTAATGTTGCTAATAAAGATTGTGTGAAGTTTTGTATGAAGGAAAAATTTCAGGTGTATGGAAGGAATGAGTAATGAGATGAAGGATAGACTAAATCTCAAGCTTGGGGATGCCACGCGTGTCACCCCAAGAAATATCCAAGAAGTACAAGCGTCAAAGCTTGGGGATGCCCAAGGCATCCCCTTCTTCATCAATAAAAATCCCAGGTTTCTTCCAAACGATTCATTTTTATTGTTTCATGCACAATTGTGTTGTTCTTGGAGCGTCTTATTTTTCATTTTCGTTTTGGTTTTGGTTTTTAGTTTGCTTGGTTTGCTTAGTTTTTTGAATAAATTGGTTGGACCCCCTCTTTCATACATTGGTTTGCAAATAGTTTGGTTTGGTTTGGAAAAGAGTAGGAAAGTTCATGCTTATGTGGTAAAAAGAGCTTGTTTTTGACTGTGGCCTATGATTTGTCATGCCATGCTTGATATTGTTTTGGCTTTATGCTTAGTATTATTTTCTGTAGCATGACTTGTTATAAACAATTGAGATTTCTTAATGTGCCTTGGATGAATCATCTGTTGTTTAGCATATTAAAGCATAGTATAGTGGTATTCTCCTTTGATGCTTTATTAGGGTTGACTTGGCGCATGCTCACACCATGTTATGACTATCTCATGTCACCATAGCCTTTATGATCCTTTAGTTTTCAACTTGTAGTATCACTTTATGTTTTGATCAATGATGTTTTGTCGCTCTGCATGATTATGGCCATTATTTCTCTCTTAGTTTGTCGCTCCCAGTCTTTTGCTAGCCTCCACAACAAAGTATGAGTTCCACTCATGCATCCAACTCCCTAAGCCAAGTTATTCCAAAGAGTCCACCATAACTACCTACTAGCTTATGCTATTCCAAGTATATTCATGCTTTTGTTTACCTTCCAAATTAAACTTGTTATGAGAAAACTAGCGATTAAAGCTCTCACGAACTTGATGGCACACTTTACTTTACTTGCCCTTAATAAACTTGAACCATTGTGTCATCTGTGTTGTATATGCTTGCACTTATTTGTCGGGAATTAGCAGAACCATGCTTTCATGGGGAACGCTTTCAACATTGCACTTGGTACTTGTACCTAGTTGATATCATTCTCTTTTGTATATGGATGTCGTCGGTGTGAAATGAAAGGGGAGCTTGTAAGTCCATGGAGTTATGTATATGTGTTAGAGAAACGCCTGGGCCGCTAGTCTAATCCATGCTGACATGGTGGAAACCTACAGCGTAACCATAATGAGCTGTCTATGAAGCATTCTTCTTATAAAAAAAGAGTCCTATATTTAGAAAAAAAGAGAAAAAAAAGAGATACTATGAAAAGAGGAAAGAGAGAAAAAGAACCATATTCCCATGGTAAATAAGTAGAATGCCGAGATGCTCGTTGTCTGCTTGCCTTGTCATTTTGATATGGGGATTCTTCCGTATCATCGGGCAAGGGGTACCCCGTTGGCGGTTCTCTATGATACACATATACTTACAATGACAAGAACTTACTGGTAATTAAACTTGAGTAGCATGAGGAGCGGCCCTCGTATACAAGGGACATGAGATTCTGACTTATACTTCGTCAAGCATGTACACCATAGTTTGTTCACTTTAACCTTAATCGCTTCAAGATGCTTATGATAGGGGCAATGAGAGCTGAAATCTATAAGTACCATAATTTTTGGAAGCTATTTATGAGACTTGAATCCCTACTTCCTTTTACAAAATGCCTTTCTTCCACCATTATATTGAGTCTCCATCTTCTATCTTTATGCACCTACTTTGAGAGCATAGTGGCCATTCTTAGTTCTATGTGCATTGTCCCAAGACTACTTGATTGATGCATAACTTGATATTGCTTGTTTTAAACTATTGTATCTAGTCACTCTTATGAACTTTGAAGGTGTCCTATGCATTTATATTTGCTACTCTATTGAGGGACAAGATGAATACTATTATGCTATGTTTTGTTTATGTGAAACAAACAAACGTCTTGCAAAGCATTGTTATTCATGAATCTTTTGTTTGTGCCTTTTCATGTTGCAACATAGTTTCTTTATCTTATTGCTAGAACTTTGTCTTTCATGTTATGATTGAAGTACTATGATCCCAGCTTTGAATGTTTTACAAATGCTTTGATCAAGTTTATGATGGTGCATGTCACCTCAAAAATTATTCTTTCTTTTTATCACTTACCTACTCAAGGACAAGCAGGAGTTAAGCTTGGGGATGTTGATACATTGCAAATGTATCTATAATTTTTGATGTTCCATGCTTGGTTTTATCCGCTTTCTTGTGTTTTGTTCCAACTTTGGAGTACTTTTCATATGATTTCTTGGACTAACCTATTAATGAGAGCCACAGTGTCAGCTGCCGGTTTTCTGCTGTTTTTGGTTCCAGGAAAGTCAGAAAATGAATATTCTCGGAATTAGACGGGACAAAAGCCAAAGTGCCTATTTTTCCGGAAGTGATCAAGTGCCAGAATACGAGATGGAGAAGGGCCAGGGAGCCACTAAACCACCTGGCCGCGCGGCCAGGCCTGGCCCGCGCCAGGGGGTGGTGTGGCCGCTCCCGGTACCCCCTCGGCCTCCCCTTCCGACTGTAAGATGCCCTCGGGATGAAAACCCTAAGGGCCCGATCAAAAATCCACGAAAGAGTCTGTAGCCGCCGTCATCTCCATCCCTAGATCGGGAGGGATCTGAAGCTCTTCCCGGCACCCTGCCGGAGAGGGGAATTCACCCTGGAGGCCTTCTTCATCACCATGCAAGCCTCCGGTGTGATGCGTGAGTATTTCATCCTTGGAATATGGATCCAAGTAGTAGCTAGATGCCTGGTTCTCCTCCTTTGTGCTTTCATGTCTAGATCTTGTGAGCTCTGTTCATGATCAAGATCACCTATTTGTAATTCTGCATGTTGTGTTTGCGGGGATCCGATGGATATTGAGATGCTATTTCAGATTGATTATTGATTCTATCACGTCTTTGTTATTTGTGATCTTGCATGCTTTCCGTTGTTAGTAGCTATCTTAGCCAAGTAGATGCTAGCAGCTCCAAGAGTTAGTATTTATGCTCGATAGTGGGTTCATGCCTCTGGTAATCTGGGGAAGTGACCGAAATCTCTAAGGTACTAGATGTGCTGTTGCTACTAGGGAGAAAACAAAAATCCTTTGTTCATAAAACAATCGTATTGTTTACTTTATACGTAGCTCGTAAAGCAATAATCTGTTGCTTGCAACTTAATACTGGAGGGGGTTCGGATGATAACCTGAAGGTGGATTATTAGTCATAGATGCAGTTGGATGGCGGTCTATGTATAATGTTGTAATGCCCAATCAAGTCTCACAGGAGTCAAGATGATTAGTATATGCATGTATTGCTTTCTCGGTGTTTGTCAATTGCCCCGCTGTAATTTGTTCACCCAGCATGTTATCTATCTAAGGAGAGCCACCTCTAGTGAACTATGGATCCCGGTCCTTTTTCTTGACATACAATCTATAAACTATTTACTGCTTTGTGTTTACTTTCTGCAAACTTTTAGTTCTTTCCATTCGATACGTTTAATCCTTTATTTTCCGCAAAACACGGTGAGATTGACAACCTCATCGCAAGTTGGGGACAAAGTTATGTGGTTGTGTTGTGCAGTTCTCCATGTTGCTACTAGCATCGGTAGTGCGCCCTGCTAAGGCTCAGCTAGTAACACCTTTGGGGTGTTTCCTTGCTCCTACTGGTTCGATTAAACCTTGGTTTCATAACTGAGGGAAACTTGCTGTTGTGCTCATCATACCTTCCTCTTGGGGTTCCCAACGAGATGTACATCAACACCGCCATCAAGCATTTTTCTGGGCGCCGTGCATTGAGCCATCAGGAATCACTACAATAAAGTCAAAGATATGAGATTTCCAACGACCAGAAGAAATTAGGAGTCGTGAAGCGGAAGCAGACGCTTTGACGACCGACTATACAACCGGAATAAATTCCGGCCGTATAGTTCCGGTCGTATAGTTGGCATCAACACCGCTAGGTCAAACATAACAACTTTCATGAAGGGACCCCTATATAAAGAAGCCTTGGGCGACGAGAAAAGGGCCCTGCCCTAGATCATCAGCCGCCTCCATATATACATCCACCACATCGAAGAGCTGCCGAAGGAATAGAGTTAGATCTAATCTCTAAACCCTTCTCCACCACCATAGCCATATTCCACCACTTATAATAGTAGATCTCATCTTCGATTGGCGACATTGTAAGACTATTCGCTATCAATCTCATGATTTCCATTACAATGTTTGTGATTGTTGGTCTCATCTCTATGCGTGAGTAATTCTCCTTGGGCTAAGGGCTTAGGCCTAGCCATGTAGCTTTTGTGCATGTTATTTATCATAGATGGGATCATGTATTAGTTTTATGACATGATGATTATTGTATCCTCTCTTGCCTCAATCTAAGGACTTGTCAGGTACCCAAGAGCCTGAGGATTGAGCCAGATATAGAGAGTATGAGTAATGACTAATCTGGAGGTTGGGAACCCTAGCGATAGAAGGGGTAGTACGACTGTATGTGAGGGATTTACTTGTGATTAACGGTGACGTCACTATGCATATCATTAGTTCTCTTTATTCTATGGATGAGACTAGTAGGTTATATATATAAGCGTTCGCGGAGGCAATAGCAATTATGGATGCACTGCCCACATATAATTTATCTTGCTCTAACAATTACATGCATACTTTATCTTTATCTTTTATTCCCATCAGATTTTTTTGCACAGCTACAGGTGAAACCGAACGCCCTAGGCCCTCTCTCTCCATCATCGAAAACAACAAAAGACGCAAACTCTTAGTCCGGTAAAAACACAAAAGGAATTCTAAAACTCCCGAAGGTCTATTAAAGTAACTTCACTATGCATCTTCTTCCTGAGGATTAGATAAACTTAGGTCTACTAGGGAAAAAGAGCTATACTACATCCATAATCCGGATCGAAGGTATCAAGCCCCTGAGTGAAAAATACAAATATAAGTAAATGTAACATGACACATAGTTGAGGCGCTTAGCTTTATTGATTTGGAGAATATCAGGAGGTACAATGTTTGGCTAAGTAGCCTGGCTGAGTAGCCTTATTGTAAAGTAAAAACATCTAGGGGTAGAAACATCACAGCTACGTGACGTTCCATGGATTGGAGTATTCTACTCTACTCTTTGTGTCCTTCAGGCGATAGGCGCCACCTGGGATTACTTCAGTGATCACGTAGGGTCCCTCCTAGGGGGACTCAAACTTGAGGTGCCCTTTCTGCTTCAGACGCACGACAAGGTCTCCTTCGACGAAGGACCTTGGACATAGCCGTCGTCTATGGTAGTTATGGAGACTCTGCTGGTAGATTGTTGATTGCTCCACCACGATTTCGCGTGCTTCATCCAGAAGATCGACGAAATCCTCGATTGCGGTCGTAGATTCAGCCTCGCTATAAGCAACGACCCTTGGAGATTTGTAGTGCACTTCTGCGGGTAGTACTGCTTCAGTGCCATGCACCATGAAGAATGGGGTGTAGCCTATGTCACTGTTCAGAGTTGTGCGCAAGCTCCATAGTACAGAGGGCAGCTACTCGGTCGAGTGGTCGAAGGAGTCTCTTCTTGATGCCATTGCAGGCAAGGCCGTTGGCCTTCTCGACTTGACCGTTGGTCTGGGGATGTGCCACAAAGGCATAACTGATGTTGATTCCTAGGTTTTCGCAGAAATCCTATAACTCGTTCAAGGTGAAGTTCGTCCCATTGCCGGTGATGATGTTGTGTGGCACCCCGAACCTGAAGATGATGGACTCGAAGAACTTGACGGTGGTGGCGCATGTCTGGTTAGTCACCATCATGGCCTCGACGCACTTGGTGAACTTGTCGACGGCGACGAGGAGGAAGACGTAACCTCCTAGCAATGATTTTGGCAGCTTGCCGACCATGTCGAGTCCCTATTGCGCAAAGGGCCAAGCCATAGGTACTGGCCTGAGTTCCATACCTGGTGTGTGCGGCTTATCCACGAATCTTTGGCAAACGTTGCACTTCTAGACGATGTCCTTGGCGTCGTGCACTGCCTGGGCCAGTAAAAGCCTTCTCGTAGAGCCTTGGTGACTAGGACGCGACTACCAGCATGATGTCCGCAGGTGCCTTCGTATATTTCGAGGAGGATGCCTCTTCCATTGCCATTGGTGACGCATCGCTGGAGGACGTCCGTGATGCTGCGCTTGTATAGCTCGCCATTGATGATGGTGAAAGCCTTGGAACGTCACGCTATGTGTCGCGCATCTGTTGGGTCATCTAGTAGCATTTTGGTGAGAAGGTATGTGATGTTGGCTGCGTCCAGGATGGCTCGATGAGCATGACCTCCATGGGACCTTCGGGTGCGGATCCCTATTCTACATTGCTGGAACCCATGGCTTCTTTAGGTAGCGTAGTCCCCGAGTCCTTTGTTGTGCCGGATGGTCCTGCAGGAGTCTTTGGCTTGATGGAGCGCTCGCAGATTTGCTCAAGGAATACGCCTGGTGGCACCAGGCGCACTTGGAGCCTATGTTGGCGAGCATGTTGACATCCTCATTGCTTTCGCGGCCTAAGTGTCGCAGTTCATAGCCATCAAAGTCTCCTTAGAGTGAATTGTAGAGGTTGCGGTACGCGACCATGTTGTTGTTTAGAGCATCGCACATGTTCATGGTTTGCTGGACCACAAGGTTAGAGTCGCCGTAGATGATGAGCCATGTAGTGCCACAAGCCTTGGCCATCCGTATCCCGTGGATCAGCGCCTCATACCCCGCCTCATTGTTGGATGCACGAAACATCATCTGAAGGATGTATCACATCTTGTCACCTTGAGGAGACGTCAGGATCATGCCTGCACCAGCTCCCTCCTTGCGCTTGGACCCATCGAAGTTCATGGTCCATAGGTTGGACATATTTGGTGTATCAGGGAGCTGGTTCTACATCCAGTGGATGAGGAAGTCCGTTAAGACCTGCGACTTGATCGCCACTTGCCGCTCATAGGTGATGTCCCGCGGGGACAATTCGATGCCCTAGAGGTGGACTCGCCCCGTGGCGTCGGGGTTGTTGAGGATGTGGTTCAACGGGGCATCGTTCACCATGACTATGGGGTGTTCCTAGAAGTAGTGGCGCAATCGTCATGCTGTCATGAAGACACCGTAGGCCAGCTTATGGTAATGCGGGTACCGCTGCTTTGTTGGTGTCAGGACCTCGCTGAGGTAGTATACGGGGCGCTGCACCCCATGGATCTTGCTATCTTTAGCTTGTTCTACCACCAACATGGTACTAACCACCTGATTAGTGGCGGAGATGTATAGCAACATTGGCTCCTTTTCCCTGGGGTCACCAGCACATGCGAGGTGGAGAGTAGGCGCTTGTGATCTTCGAATTATTCTTGCGCCTCATCTGTCCACTCGAATTTTTCAGTTTTGCCGAGGAGCTGGTAGAACAGTAGTGCATTTTCGCCCATTTGACTGATGAATCGACTGAGCGTCGCGATTCTCCCAGCTAGCTGATGAACGCCTTTGACGTACTTCAGCTTCTCCATGGCCACTATGGCTCTTATTTTCTTTGGGTTGGCCTCGATTCCCCTAGCGGATATGAGGTACCCGAGTAATTGCCTAGATGGCACGCCGAAGGTGCACTTCTCTAGATTTAGCTTGATCCGATAGCGGTTCAGGTTGTCGACGGTCTCGCGGAGATCATCAATGAGTGTAGCTTCCTCCTTGGTTTTGACGATGATATCATCGACATAAACTTGGATGTTTCAACCAAGTTGGTTTTTGAGGAAGGCCTGCATGCACCATTGATAGGTTGCTCCTGTGTTCTTCAGGCCGAAGGGCATTGTGGTGTAGAAGTAAACGCCAAAGGGTGTGATGAAGGCCGTCTTCTCTTGGTCCTCCTCCTTCATTCAAATCAGATGATAACCTGAGTAGGCATTGAGGAAACCAAGGCGTTCGCATCCCCTAGTGGATTCGATTATTTGGTTGATCTACGGTAATGGGAAGTGGTCCTTTGGAAAGTGCTTGTTGAGAGAAGTGAAGTCCACGCACATCCGCAGGATATCCGTGTCCTTTTTAGGAACGAGCATGGGGTTAGCTACGTAGGTGCTTTCCTTTATTTAGCGTATAAAATTGTTGTCGAGGAGTCAGTTGACTTCCATGCCGACCGCCTTTGCCCTTGGTTCGGACAGTTGACACTAGACACCAGGTTGCTTGACTGGTGTTGCATCTGGGTTCATGTTGAGTGCATGCTCCGTGAATGCCCTAGGAACTCCTAGCATGTCTGCTGGACAACAGACGAATATTTCCTAGTGCTCATGGAGGAATTCGACGAGCGCGAGTTCCTATGTGGGACTCAAGTTGTTGGTGATGAGGGTCGTCTTGGTCAGGTCCGTTGGTTGGACTTGGACCGCCTTGGTGTTCACCGAGGAGTTGAAGGACTGGTCGGGTGCGTTCTGTTTGCTCACAGGAGGAAGACTATTGTCTGTTGACTCCTTGAGTCTTGCCAACTCTTCTTGCATGCCAGAGGATTGGTAGATTCTATTGAATTCCCTGTCACAACTATACGACTTGGCGAAGCTCCCACTGATGGTGATAATATTGTTGGGTCCTGGCATCTTCATCTGCAAGTAGGCGTAGTTCGGGACCACCATGAACTTTGAGAACATGACACGCCCGAGGATTGTGTGGTATTTAGAGGGCTAGTGGACCACCTCAAATTTGAGGCGCTCTCGCTGAAAGTTTGCGGGCATGCCGAAGATGACATCCAGATTGATTTTGCCCAAGGGGTATACGCCTTTCCCTGGGGCGATGCCATGGAATGTTGTTTCAGATGCCTCGAGGCAGGAGAGGGGTATCCGCATGGCACACAGGGTGCAGGCAAACATGAGATTGATGCTGCTGCCACCATCCATGAAGACTCGACTCATGTCATAGCCAAAAATTTGTGCCTCGAGCACCAGGGGAGAATGACCTGGGCGGGGCACTTGGCACGGATGGTCACTCTTGTCGAAGGTGATGTAGGACTCGCACCCGCTAAGGTACTCAATGGTCGAGGATGGAGAGTTAATTGCCAAGTTGATTTGGTGAGTGATTGATTTCTGCGTCATGTTGGAGGCACGCCCTTTCTAGATCATACCCATGTCCCCTAGCGCTCGTGGGTACTGTTTGTGGGGTTCGTTGCATGGAAAACAAAAAATTTCTACCACAAGAACGAATAAAACCAAGATAAAATCTATGGAAAAGCCAAGATCTAATCTATGAGATAAGTGCAACGAGATAGATCTGTACTAACCCTTGTAGATCCAAATCCTTGAGCGAGATCGGATCTCGTGGTTGATGTAGACGAGCACTTGCCAATCTCAAGATCGAGTATACGATCCTTCTGGCGCCACGTTCCGGCAGCGCTTTTGCACTCGGTCACATGTACGGAGTCGATGTAGATGATCCTCTCCATTTCCAGTGGGCAGCGGAGGTAGTAGATCTCCACGGAATCCTAGCAGCATGACAGCGTGGTGGTGGTGGTGGAGAAGAAATCCTGCAGAGCTTCGCCTAAGCCGCAGGAGGATGAAGGAGGAGTAGAGTGGCGGCTAGGGTTTTGGGTGGAAGGGGCAAGGGGGAGGGGTGTCACCTCCCCTCCTTATATAGAGGGGGGCAGCCAAGGGTTGCCCCCCTTTGCCCTCCTAGGGCCGACGCACGAGGGGAGGGGGAGTTTTCTTCCCCTAAGTCTTTCCCCTTTCTTTCTTATTTTTCAAGTAATCTCCTTAGAAGCTTCTGAAACCTTCTAGAAGCTTCATATGAATAATCTAGAACTTTTTCGAAACCTAGAAAGTGATCTCCATTATATGAATCTTATTTTCCGGACAATTCCGGATCTCCTCATGATGTCCTGGATCCAATCAGAGACTCCAAACAACATTCGGTCTCCAACTCATACTCCATATCTACCTAAACAACGTTGAACGTTAAGTGTGTCACCCTATGGTTGACGAACTATGCAAACATGATCGAGACACCTCTCCGATCAATAACCAACAACAGGACCTGGAGATCCATAATGGCTCCCAGATATTCAACGATGACTTCGTGATCGAAAGAACCATTAACATACGACACCGATTCCCTTTGTCACGCGATACTCTACTTATCCGAGGTTCGATCATCAGTATCTCCATAACTAGTTCTACCTCGTTACCAATAAGTACTCTTTACTCGTTCTATGGCATGACATCCCTTGTGACCTAGTCACATGCTTGCAAGATAATTGGATGACATTCCACCTAGAGGGCCCAAAGCAAAACTATCTGTCATATGGATGGACAAATCCCATTCTTGATACATGCGCTTCAACACATACTTATAGAATACCTAATGCCACATTTATAACCACCCAGTTACGAAATGGCGTTTGATGTCATCAAAGCACTCATCCAGTGATGGTGATTAACATAATCTCATGGTCGAAGAATTAGGTTACTATGTATTTCGAAGCTTGTAGCGAAATGAACTGAATGACTTGACCTTATGCTATGCTTACTATTGGTGTATGTCCATCACATCATTCTCCTAATGACATGATCTTGTTATTAATAAAATCCAATGTCTATGATCTGGAAACCATGATTATCTGTTAATCAACAAGCTAGTTCAACAAGAGGCTTACTAGGGACTCTTTTATGTTTACAAAACACACAAGTATTAGTGTTTCCTAATAATACAACTATAGCATGGGATGTAAACATTTATCATAAACACAAATATATAGTAATAACCACTTTAATATTGCCTCTTGGGCATATCTCCAACAGTCTCCCACTTGCACTAGAGTCAATAGTCTAGATTACATGGTAATATACCTAACACCCATTGCGTTCTGGTGTTGGTCATGCTTTGCTCTAGGGAGAGGTTTAGTCAACAGATCTGCCACATTCAGATTAGTGTGTACTTTGCAAATCTTTATGTCACCATCTTGGACATACTCGCGAATAGCATGGAAACGTAGCTTGATGTGCTTCAGCTTCTTGTGTGACCTTGGCTCCTATGCATTAGCTATGGCACCCATGTTGTCACAATAGATGGCCATCGGGTCCAACACACTAGGAACCACACCAAGCTCAGTAATGAACTCCTTCACCCATATTGCTTCTTGTGCAGCCTCTAAAGCAGCTATGTATTTCGATTTAGTTAACGATTTCTCCACAACGCTTTGCTTGGCACTCCTCTAGCTCACTGTTGCACCATTCAAAATATATATGTATCCATACTGTGACTTTGAGTCATCCGGATCGGTGTTCCAACTAGCATCGGTGTAACTATTTACAATGAGCTCTTCATCACCTCCGTAAGAAAGAACCATATCCTTAGTCGTATTCAGGTACTTTAGGATATTTTTGACCGCTGTCCAGTGTTCCATTCCAGGATCACTTTGATATCTGCTGGTCAAACTAACAGCATGTGCAATATCCGGTCTCATACACAGCATGGCATACATGATAGAACCTATGGCTGAGGCATAGGGGATTTTACTCATCTTCTCTCTATCTTCTGCCGTAGCTAGACTTTGAGTCTTACTCAAGGTCCTACCTAGCAACATGGGCAAGAACCCTTTCTTGCTTTCTTCCATTCTAAACTTCTTTAGAACCTTGTCCAGGTATGTACTTTGTGAAAGCGCTATTAAGCGCCTTGATCTATCTCTATAAATCTTGATGCCTAAAATGTATGCCGCTTCGCCAAGATTCTTCGTTGAAAAACTATTATTCAAATAGGATTTGACACTTTCAAGAAGTTCTATATCATTCCCAATCAACAATATGTCATCCACATATAGTACCAGGAATGCTACAGAGCTCCCACTCACTTTCTTGTAAATACAAGCTTCTCCATAAGTTTGTATAAATCCAAAGTTTTTGATCACCTTATCAAAATGTTGATTCCAACTCCGGGATGCTTACTTCAGTCCATAAATGGAGCGCTGAAGCTTGCATACCTTGTCAGCATCTTTAGGATTGACAAAACCTTTGGCTTGTACCAGATACAACTCTTCCTCAATGTCACCATTAAGGAATGCCGTTTTGACACCCATCTTCCAAATCTCATAATCGAAATATGCAGAGATTGCTAACAAAATCCTCACAGACTTTAGCTTCGCTACCGGTGAGAAAGTCTCATCGTAGTCCAATCCTTGAATTTGTCGGAACCCTTTTGCGACAAATTGAGCTTTATAGACAGTAACATTACCATCAACGTCTATTTTGCTTTTAAAGATCCATTTGTTCTCGACAGCCTTGCGGCCATCCGGTAAATCCACCAAAGTCCACACTTGGTTTTCGTACATGGATCCTATTATGGATTTCATGGCTTCTTGCCATTTATCGAAATCTGGGCTCATCATAGCTTCCTCATACATCACAGGGTCGTCGATGTTGTCCACAAACATGACATTCAAGGTAGGGTTATACCAATCAGGAGTGGTACAAACCCTTGTTGACCTGCGAGGTTCAGTAGCAACTTTGTTCGAAGTTTCATGATCATCATCATTAGCTTCCTGTCTCATTGGTGCATGCGGCACAGAAACATCTTTCGGTGCTGTGCTACTCGCAAATCCGAGAGAAGGTTCAACAACCTCGTCAAGTTCTACTTTCCTTCCAGTCACTTCTTTCGAGAGAAACTCCTTCTCAAGAAAGGATCCATTGTTGGCAACAAAAACTTTGTCTTCAGATCTATGATAGAAGGTATACCCAATTGTTTCTTTAGGGTATCCTATGAAGACACATTTTTCCACTTTGGGTTCAAGCTTGTTGGGTTGTAACTTCTTTACATACGCTTCATAGACCAAACTTTAAGGAACGACAACTTAGGTTTCTTACCAAACCATAGTTCGTACGGTGTCGTTTCAACGGATTTAGATGATGCCCTATTTAAAGTGACTGCGGCTGTCTCTAGTGCATAACCCCACAATGATAACGGTATATCTCTAAGAGACATCATAGACCGAACCATATCTAGGAGAGTTTGATTACAATGTTCAGACACACCATTACGCTGTGGTGTTCCCAGCAGTGTCAATTGTGAAAGTATTCCGCATTTCTTTAAATGCATGCCAAACTCATAACTTAGATATTCACCTCTGCGGTCAGAATGAAGAAACTTAATATTATTGTTATGCTGATTTTCTACTTCACTTTGAAATTCCTTAAACTTCTCGAAAGTTTCGGACTTATGTTTCATAAAGTAGACATACCCATATCTACTCAAGTCATCCGTAAAAGTAAGAACATAACGATATCCACCACGTGATGCTACACTCATTGGGCCACACACATCGGCATGTATTATTTCCAATAAGTTTGTAGCTCGCTCCATTATCCTAGAGAATGGAGTCTTAGTCATTTTTCCCATTATACATGCTTCGCATCTTTCAAGTTATTCAAAATCAAGTGAGTCAAGAAGTCCATCGGTATGGAGTTTCTTCATGCGCTTCACTCCAATGTGACCAAGACGACAGTGCCACATGTATGTAGAATTATCATTCAATTTTATTCGCTTAGCATCTATGTTGTGAACATGTGTATCACTACTATCGAGGTTCAATAAGAATAAACCATTCATCTCAGGTGCATTACCATAAACAATATTACTCATATAAATCGAACAACCATTATTCTCATACTTAAACAAGTAACCATCTCGCAATAAACAAGATCGAGATATAATGTTCATGCTCAATGTAGGCACCAAATAACAATTATTCAAATTCAAAACTAACCCTGAAGGTAGATGAAGAGGGAGCGTGCCGACGGTGATCAGATCAACCTTGGAGGCATTTCCAACGCGCATCATCACCTCGTCTCTTGCCAGTCTTCGTTTATTCCACAACTCCTGTTTCGAGTTACAAATATGAGCAACAGAACCAGTATCAAATACCTAGGCACTACTATGATTACTAGTAAGATACACATTAATAACATGTATATCAAATATACCTCTCTTCTTGATGTTGCCGTTCTTCAGATCTGCCAGGTACTTTGGGCAGTTGCGCTTCCAGTGACCTTCACCCTTGTAGTAAAATCACTCAGGCTTAGGACTAGCCTTGGGCTTCTTAGCAGGTGCGGCAACTTTCTTGCCGTCCTTCTTGAAGTTGCCCTCGTTCTTAGGCTTGCCCTATTTCTTGAAATTGGTGGTCTTATTGACCATCAACACTTGGTGCTCTTTCTTAATCTCCACTTCAGCAGTTTTTAGTATGGAGAAGAGTTTAGGCAACGTCTTGTTCATGCAATGCATATTGTAGTTCATCACGAAGTTCTTGTAACTAGGTGACAATGATTGGAGGACACGATGAATCCCCAATGCATTAGGAATCATCATTCCCAATTCTTGGAGCCTGTTTGCGTGCCCATACATTTTGAGCACATGCTTGCTAATGGAGATGCCCTCTTCCATTTTACAGTTAAAGAACTTGTCGGAGGCCTCATAGCTTTCCACGGCCGCATGAGTCTCAAAAATCAGTTTGAGCTCATTGATAATCTCAAAAGGGTCGCTAATACATTGCAAATGTATCTATAATTTTTGATGTTCCATGCTTGGTTTTATCCACTTTCTTGTGTTTTGTCCACACTTTGGAGTACTTTTCATATGATTTCTTGGACTAACCTATTAACAAGAGCCACAGTGCCAGCTGCCTGTTTTCTGCTGCTTTTGGTTCTAGGAAAGTTAGAAAATTAATATTCTCGGAATTGGACGGGACAAAAGCCAAAGTGCCTATTTTTTCGGAAGTCATCAGATGCCAGAATACGAGACGAAGAAGGGCTGGGGGCTGGCCACTCCACCTAGCCGCGTGGTCAGGCCTGGCTCGCGCCAGTGGTGGTCTGGCCGACCCCAACACCCCCATTGGCCTCTCCTTCCACCTATAAGATGCCCTCGGGATGAAAACCCTAAGTACCCGATCAAAAATACACAAAAGAGTCTGTAGCCGCTGTCATCTGCATCCCTAGATCGGGAGGGATCTGAAGCTCTTCCCGGCACCTTGCCAGAGAGGGGAATTCACCCTGGAGGCCTTCTTCATCACCATATAAGCCTCCGGTGTGATGCGTGAGTAGTTCATCCTTGGACTACGGATCCATGTAGTAGCTAGATGGCTGGTTCTCCTCCTTTGTGCTTTCATATCTAGATCTTGTGAGCTCTGTTCATGATCAAGATCATCTATTTGTAATTCATACATGTTGTGTTTGCGGGGATCCGATGGATATTGAGATGCTATTTCAGATTGATTATTGATTCTATCATGTCTTTGTTATTTGTGATCTTGCATGCTTTCCGTTGTTAGTAGCTATCTTGGCCAAGTAGATGCTAGCAACTCCAAGAGTTAGTATTTATGCTCGATAGTGGGTTCATGCCTCTGCTAATCTGGGGAAGTGACAGAAATCTCTAAGGTACTAGATGTGTTGTTGCTACTAGGGAGAAAACAACAATCCTTTGTTCATAGAACAATCGTATTGTTTACATTACACGTAATTCGTAAAGCAATAATCTGTTGCTTGCAACTTAATACTAGAGGGGGTTCGGATGATAACCTGAAGGAGGATTATTAGTCATAGATGAAGTTGGATGGCGGTCTATGTATAATGTTGTAATGCCAGTCGAATCTCAAAGGAGTCAAGATGATTAGTATATGCATGTATTGCTTTCTCGATGTTTGTCAATTTCCCCGCTGTAATTTGTTCACCCATCATGTTATCTCTCTTAAGGAGAGCCACCTCTAGTGAACTATGGATCCCGGTCCTTTCTTTTACATACAATCTATAAACTGTTTACTGCTTTGTGTTTACTTTCTGCAAACTATTACTTCCTTCCATTCGATACGTTTAATCCTTTGTTTTCAGCAAAACCGGTGAGATTGACAGCCTCATCACAAGTTGGGGATAGAGTTCTGTGGTTGTGTTGTGCAGGTCTCCATGTTGCTGCTGGCACCGGTAGTGCGCCCTGCCATCGTTCAGCTAGCTACACTTTTAGGGTGTTTCCTTGCTCCTACTGGATTGATAACCTTGGTTTCGTACTGAGAGAAAACTTGCTGCTGTGCTCATCATACCTTCCTCTTGGGGTTCCCCAACGAGCTCGATATATTTTGGGCCATTAGTCGTGGTGTTCAAAATGCTTCTGAAGCTCCGATTCTAAGTCATACAGGATGGCACACTGAACTATGGAGTAGTGATTCTTTCGAGTGAGGAGAACATTTTTAACATCATCGGGAGCATCCTCTATAGGTGGATCACCTAGCGGCGCATCGAGCACATAGGTTAACTGACCAGCGCTATGGACAATCCTCAATCCGTGGAACCAGTCCGTGAAGTTGCTTCCATTGTTTTTCAGCTTTTCTTTCTCTAGGAACGCATTAAAGTTGATGGAGGGGGTCACCATGATCTACAATATATTTGCAAAGAGTTTAGACTAAGTTTATGACAAACTAAGTTCAAATTTAATTCTTAAATTACTAGGTGAACTCCCACTCAAAAAAACATCCCTCATGTTGCCTTAGTGATTACACGAACCAAATCCACTACACCAAGTCCGATCTTCACGAGAGAAGATGTAGCTTCAAATGCGAATAATCAACATGTTCATTGACGGGGGAATACCAATCGGGGTATACCCATTAAGCAGAGTCGCCAGCTGGATCGAGTAGACTGAAGCCAAGCCCAGAGCAGGTCGACTCGCCTAATACGGCGATTGGCTCCAGCGACTCACTGACTGGAGGACCAAGATAACGACTCCAATACAAAGCCCATTACCACACTTGTAAACCCTAACTGGCTGCATATATAAAGCCACCAGGGGCACCCCTTTGGACGGGCTTGATACATTGCAAATGTATCTATAATTTTTGATGTTCCATGCTTAGTTTTATCTACTTTCTTATGTTTTGTCCACACTTTGGAGTACTTTTCATATGATTTCTTGGACTAACCTATTAACAAGATTCCACAGTGCCAGTTGCCTGTTTTCTGCTGTTTTTGGTTTCAGGAAGTCAGAAAATGAATATTCTCGGAATTGGACGGGACAAAAGCCAAAGTTCCTATTTTATCAAAAGACTCACGGAGCCAGAATACGAGACGGAGGAGGGCTAGGGCCTGGCCACACCCCCCCAGGCGCGGGCTAGCCTTGGCCACGCCACCAGGTCGTGTGGGCCCCCTGGCACTCCACCGACCTTGCCTCCTTCGCCTATAAGAGCCTCCTGATACCAAAACCCTAAATAGTCAAGCCTCCAGCCACGAAAAGTTCTGCAACGCCGCCTCCACCGAAGGGGAGATTCGGGGGACATAAAGTCTCTGTTCCGGCACCCTGTCGGGACGGGGAATTGCCCTCAGAGCCATCTCCATCGATCTCCACCACCATCTCCATCACCATTGCTGATTCCCATGATGAGGAGGGAGTAGTTCTCTCTCGAGGCTAAGGGTTCTACCCGTAGCTATGTGTTCATCTCTCTCTATGCATGATCTTATTCAGATCATGAGCTTGTAATCTATAGATCTACCTTGCTACTCAAGTGCTTTAATAGATCTTTGCTCTTTCCCCATCTGTGTGAAAGTGACAGCGTGCACACCATGGTGGCACTTAGGCTAGAGATTACAAATACTTGTTATGAGTTATATTTGGAGTTGGATGTCTTTATGAAATTGTGGTGTTTGTTGGAACCATCTAGTGCTCAAGGTGATAGTGTGGGGTTTTCTAGATGGGAAAGGCTTACTTTGAGGTGTGCTGTTATAGCCCTACCATGGATTAGAGTGTCCAACCGGTGAGTAGTTCGGCGTAGTATCATAAATAAGAATATATCTATATGAGAGTGTTCACTAGTGAAAGTATGATCCCTAGGCTTTGTTTCTAAGCATTGAAAAACCGTTTGCAATTAGATCTGTTACATGTTTGCATGTTTCCATCTTTATTTCATTTTGCTTTTAGTCTTTTCCACGCTATCAAGCTATTTTCTATCACCACTACTACTTATAGTTATTCATACCACTTGTATTTTACTATCTCTTCGCCGAACTAGTGCACTTATACACCTGACAAGTGTATTGGGTGTGTTGGGGACACAAGAGACTTCTTGTATCTTGATTGCAGGGTTCCTTGAGAGGGGATAACTTTGACCACTTCCTCCATGAGTTCGATAAACCTTGGGTAATCCACTTAAGGGAAAACTTGCTGCTGTTCTACAAACCTCTGCACTTGGAGGCGCAACAACTGTCTACAAGAATAGAAGTGCGTAGACATCAGGGCTCTCCCACATCATATTAGATTTAGTCTGGCCCTCCGCCTCCGGTGGCTCTATGTAATCCAATCTATGATCATATACTGGATTGATAGTAGGTCGTAGCGATCCTCCACCGAGGGGACGTGAACCTGGGTACATCGTGTGCCAATCTCGCTCCCGGATTCTCCTACATCGTCTTGCCCTTTCCTTTACGTAAGCTACCCTGTAGCATCTGCCGTCGTCAATTCTACGACAGTTGGCGCCCACCATGGGGAAAGCGGTGCTTGGAGGTGATGATCCGGACGGGATACCTCAGCTAAACAACTGCCAGATCACATCTGGTTGGTTCCTCAGCAACGCGCCGGAAGAATTCATCGCCACCATGCATGTTCAGCTGCACGTCGCCTTGGCGGCTTTTGATTTCCAATGCGATCCCATCGTTTTCTCTCATTAATTAGTCTATTAATGGACTTATTTTATTTGGATCTAACTTTTTCTATGCACTTTGATACATGTCATTGGAGAATCTATCCATGGATGAAAAACAGATTGAAACAAGTACTAGTGGACCTACCCAATTTTCTTGGCGGTGACTGGAACCATAAAATCACAGAGTCATCGTACCCTGGAGCAGCTACGCACGCGTGATTGCATATGCCACCATTAATTGGTTTCTCTTATCCGATCTCATCCCTCTCACCTATTGATTACTCTCTGATCAATATTTAATTTGGATTTAATTCTTTACGCATTATTTTTTGAATACATGCCCTACGACATGAACTGGTCGTGGAGATGGGATCGGAGGATGCCTCAATGCTATTATCTTTTCCTCATGGCCTCGCAAGACGGCCAGTCGACGTCCTAGGCGGCCTTGGTGGCGTGCGTCGTGCCGCTCGACAACATATAAGCCTCGACGGTATGGCAATTTGGCACCGGGGCCTCAGTCGTCGATACCGAAAGCAATTTCATAGCACACAGTCCGACTGCAAATCCCATGCGTCAAGAAGAGCTGTGTCTAGTCATCACACAATGCAATAATGGATTATTTGATATCCCGCCGATGTCTTTATCTCATTAATTACCGTGTCAATAAATGATTTTATTTATATCTAATTTTCTCCATGTTGATTTTCTACATATGCATCCTTGGAGAACCAAGTCATGGTGACATGGGTATACCCTACGGGTACTCGACCTTGGTATATACGGTCCAAATACGTACAGGCCCACAGTGTCGCCAAGGCCCAGATGAAAGGACTCGAGTAACCTGTGGACTCTCGATTGCTTGAAGGACAAGAAGAAGCTAAAGATAGAAAGTTTGAAGGGGAAAACCCTAACTTGTAAACCGACTCGACCTGCTACCCGAGACCTAGCCTATCTATATAAGGGCTAGGAGGGGGCGGCGAGGAGGACACACGCAACCCTAGCTTCCACAAACCCTCGCCAGATTGCATCTGCGCATCGTTCTAACTTTCGACTCCCTCAATAATTCCACGAGCAGACAAACAGGAGTAGGGACCTCTACGAGGCCTGAACCTGGGTAAATCCTTTGTCCCCTGTGTGCTTGTTTGCTAGCCGATAGATGTCTCTAGCGCTCCCTCCTTCTCCAAAACCCAAGTCCATAACAATGGGCATTGACGAGTTAAACCCTCGTCAATTGGCGCCATCTGTGGGAATTGGGAGTGCTGATGCTGCGGCTTCTTCGGCCCCATCAAACGTGATCTACAACTCTGCAACAGCGGAGATTCGCCAGCTTTTCGGCGCCTTCGACTTCACCGTCCACACGTCGGCTACTCGCCCGGCCTTCGAGTCCATGGGCGACGGAATCAGCCTGGCGATTGGGAGCTTCCGCTTCCAAGTTGGTCAGATGGGCAGGCTTCGCATGCCCGATCAGCCGACGGCACCGGCCATTTCCCCAGCATCATGGTTCCCTCCATCGATCGGCACCCTCAGTGAGCTCAATGCTCCGGCGGTAGTTGGGAACATGGTCAGCGACAGCAGTCGCGACTCCGATCTAAGCGATCTGGCCACTGAAGATGGAACCTACGGTTCCGGATCTGAAAGTTGTGGAAGCAACAACTTCCCAAATCACTTCATGTGCGCCGTCATCAACGCGGGCGACACCTCCGCCAACCGCGGTAACGGTGGCAACACCGGCAACGACACCGATCCACCCAATCGTGGCAACGGTGGTAACACCAGCAACGGCACCGACCCGCCCAACGCCGGCAACGGCGGTAACGGTGGCAACGGAGGAGCAGTCGAACATCCTAGCATAATCAACGAGCAAAACCGGCGAACGCGTTGTGATCAGGCTCAACGAGCAAGAGTGGGAACGCTGCCGCGAAGACCTACGAGGTGCACCTCTACCCTTCGGGTCCCTGCAGGAGCTACTGATGGGCTACCACTGGCTCCTAAAAGAGGAATTCAAGCGCCAAAAACAAGCAATCGCGCAACTTGAGGCGCGTAAAAAGGCGGAGGACGAGTCAAGCCTTCGTCGCACTGGGCTCTCCTCCTACGGAGGATCCTCCTCAAGAGGCAACGAGCACCTCGCCAGGAAAAGGCAATCGCGGATGGCTCACCTCACCGAACAAGAACGCATAGACGCCGCAAAAGTCCTCAACTTCGTCTCTATGACAGTCGACACAAGAGGCAACGTGGTTCCCAGGACACCACAGGCCGCGGTGACAGCGGCCACCATGTACCTTCTCAATAACCAGCCACCAGCTGGAGATCCCCGAACGGCCATGCACCAATCTACGATCGCGGGCCTGGGGCTAATCGAGGCCGCCCTCAACAAGGAACTGGTACCAGACCCAGAAAGGGGCAAAGCGTTAGCAAAGCGCTACTCCTCGCCCTCGTCCAGCGATGACAGTCACGACCTGTCTCGGCGCCGCCGCTCACGGCGACACGATCGCGACTACGATGCACATGATGAACTCACGCAGCGCAAGATCGACAAGTCAAGGGCACGGCATGCTCGATCGACTGACTCGGAAGAAGAAGATGGGGAGCTCTGCGGTGCCAGATGCTTCAGCAGATCCATCAGGCAAAAGCGAATGCCTAAAGGGTTCAAACTCCCATCTAAGAACCCGAAATTTGACGGTCTGCAGAACCCCAAGATCTGGCCGAAGGATCACATCTCCTCCTTCAGGCTACATGGAGGCAGTCGAAGTACTGCCATGCAATGCTTGCAGCTACAGCTGCAGGGCGCCGCCCGGGCATGGCTCAATAACCTACCACGCGGATCCATTCGCAGCTGGGATGAGCTGGTCTACAGCTTCGTGCGCCACTTTAAGGGCACGTACAAACGCCCCGCCTCAATCGAAGAACTGAGATGCTGCCAGCAAAGATCTGGCGAATCACTGCGCTCTTACATCCAAAGGTGGTCCATCATCAAGAACTCCGCGGAGAACATCTCGGAAGACCACGCGATTGATGCATTCAATGGTGGTGTCCACCGCATGGAACTCAGGGAGGAGCTAGGCCGCTCAAAGCCCCAGACCATCGACCACCTGATGGAGATCGCGAATCGGTGGGCTGATGGAGAAGATTCGGTGAAGAATCGCGTTCACTCTAACGAGGAGGCAGAACTCGAACAAAGACGCGACCGCCGGGGTAAGCGTCGCATGTGCGTCTACGACGATCGCGATGACGTCAACATGGTCGCAGCCGGCTACGCCGATAGACGCAACGATAACCGTAACAGCGGATACCACGACTCCGGGAAAACCACGCAAGTGTGGCAACGCCGCACTCGCGATGAAGCACCCGCGACCTCCATCGAGGACAAACTATCCGGGCTATGCATAATACACTTCTACATCGACAAGCATGATGGCAAGAGAAAGTCCAGCCACCTCCTCAAGGACTGCCGCGAGTTCCTCAAGCTACATGAGGGATTGGTTCGGATGAACCGCAATGCAGTCCAAAGAGGCTACGGAGCCGCTCCAGGCGCTGTGGCACATGGCGCACCACCACCACCACCTGGGCCGCCCCCGAACGAAGCTGCACCAGACCAACACCACGGAGGAGAACCGTACCCACGGGCCATGGGTACCATGATGATCCAAAAGGGGCACCCCTCCAATAGGGTGCAGAAGGCCATCACTCGCCAAGTCAACTTGGCCACGCACTCGCCACCATCCACCACTGAGTACCTCAGTGGCAGTGAGTCGTGCATTACTTTTGACAAACACGACCACCTGCCTCAAGTACCTCGCCTAGGTCATTGCCCCTCGTACTCGAGGCGCAAATTGGAGGCTTCGACATGAGTCGCGTCTTCATGGATGGCGGAAGCGGTATCAACCTCATATTCGCGAGTACCTTGCGAGCAATGAGGATCCCTCTAACCTGCTTGGAGGCATCGGACACAATGTTCCATGGCATCGTCCCAGGGAAAGGCGTATACCCCCTGGGAAAAATCAATCTCGACGTCATATTCGGCACGCCGAAGATCTTCCGGCGCGAGCGCATCGACTTTGAAGTTGTCGACTGGCCCTCACAATACCACAACATCCTCGGACGCGTCGCGTTCGCTAGGTTCATGGCGGTACCCCACTACGCCTACCTGCAGATGAAGATGCCAGGTCCCAACAGCGTCATCACGATCAACGGGAGCTTTGAGCGATCTGATAGTTGCGACAGGGAATTCAACAGAATCTCCCAGTCCTTTGCCATGCAGGAGGAGCTCATGCGATTGAAGGAAACGACAGACAACAGTCTGCCGCACCTAAGTAGGCCAAGCTCACCAGACCTCTCCTTCGACTCATCTGTGCACACAAAGAAGGTGCAGGTCCATCCATCAGATCCCGCCAAAACGGCCCTCATCGCCAACAACTTGAGTCCTGCATAGGAACTCGCGTTCGTCGAATTCCTCCGTGAGCACTGGGAAATTTTTGCCTAGTGTCCTGCGGACATGCTAGGAGTTCCCAGGGAATTCGCCGAGCACGCACTCAACGTCAACCCCAACGCAAGGCCAGTCAAGCAAACAATCAGGCGACTGTCTGAGCCACGAGCGCAGGCAGTCGGAATGGAGATCAACAGACTCCTCGAGGCCAAATTCATACGCGAGATCAAGGAAAGCACTTGGCTCCCCAATACGGTGCTGGTGCCAAAAAAGGACACGGATATCCTACGGATGTGCGTGGACTTCACTTCTTTAAACAAGCACTGCCCAAAAGATCACTTCCCGCTACCACGGATCGACCAAATTATCGACTCCACCGCTGGATGCGAGCGCCTCTGCTTCCTCGATGCCTACTCAGGCTACAACCAGATTCGAATGAAGGAGGAAGACCAGGAGAAGACCGCGTTTACAACGCCCTTCGGTGTGTTCTGCTACAACACAATGCCCTTTGGGCTAAAAAACGCGGGAGCTACCTACCAACGGTGCATGCAGGCTTGCCTCAAGGAGCAGCTGGGTCACAACATCCAAGTCTATGTCGACGACATAGTAATCAAAACCAAAAAGGAAGCCTCTCTAATCGATGACTTGAGCGAAACATTCGCCAATCTCGACCGTTATCGGATCAAGCTCAATCCGGACAAATGCTCCTTCGGCGTACCATCTGGGCAGCTGCTCGGGTATCTCATCTCCGCGAGAGGGGTTGAGGCAAACCTGAAAAAGATAAAGGCCATACTAGCCATGGAGAAGCCAAAGAACATAAGAGGCGTCCAACAACTAATCGGACGAATTGCGGCCCTCAGTCGATTCATTAGTCGAATGGAAGAAAAGGCACTGCCCTTCTATCAACTCCTCCGCAAAGCTGATAAATTTGAGTGGACCAATGAAGCGCAAGAAGGATTCGAAGATCTCAAGCGCCTGTTATCCACATCGCCAGTACTGGTGACTCCACGGGAAAGGGAACCACTACTGCGGTACATCTCCGCTACCAACCAAGTGGTTAGTATAGTGCTCGTTGTCGAACGGGCAGAGGAAAACAAGGTCCATGGCGTACAACGCCCGGTATACTACCTCAGCGAGGTCCTCACGCCAACAAAACAGTGGTACCCGCACTACCAGAAGCTGGCGTACGGTGTCTTCATGACCGCCCGGCGACTACGCCATTACTTCCAGGAGCACCCAATCGTGGTAGTCAACGACGCCCCATTGGGACATATCCTCAATAACGCCGACGCCACGGGACGAGTCGCGCTTTGGGGAATTGAACTATCTCCACGAGACATCACATACGAAAAGCGCAACGCAATCAAGTCGTAAATTCTCCCTGACTTCCTCGTGCATTGGACGGAAAATCAACTCCCAGACAAGCCAGATATGTCCTACCTCTAGACCACGCACTTCGATGGATCCAAGCGGAAAGATGGAGCAGGAGCAGGTGTCATACTGACATCACCTCAAGGAGACAAGTTGAAATACATCCTGCGAATGCAGTTCACAGCCTCAAACAACGAAGCTGAATACGAGGCCCTGTTGCACGGGATGAGGATGGCAAAAGCCTGTGGCGCAAAAAGGCTCATCATATACGGCGACTCCAAGCTGGTCGTCAACCAAACAATGCACGAGTGCGACGCACTGAACGACAACAGGATCACTTACCGCGGCCTCTACGATACACTCGAAGGGGACTTCGATGGTTGCGAGCTGCAACACGTAGGTCGCGAAAGCAACGAGGAGGCGGATGCACTCGCAAACATAGGCTCTACCTGTGGCCCCATACCACCTGGTGTATTTCTCGAGCGCATCTGTGAACGCTCCATCAAGCCAAAGGCCGCAGAGAAGAAAACAAGCGCAGCAATGGACTCGGGGGCTACGCCACCCAATGAGCCAATGGCACTCGACGACTTGGAGCTAGACACAGGACTCGAAGGGCCAATGAGCGTCATGATGATCGAACAATCCTGGACGCAGCCGTACATTACGTACCTCCTTAGTAAGCGCCTATCGGACGACCCGACAGACGCACGACACATCGCGCGACGCTCCAAGGCATTCGCCGTTATCAACGACGAACTATACAAACACAGCATCACAGGAGTACTACAGCGATGTGTCTCCATGGCCGATGGAAGAGCAATTCTCCTCGACATCCATGAAGGGACCTGCGGGCACCACGCAGGCAGTCGCGGCCTCGTCGCCAAAGCTCTACGGGCTGGATTTTACTGGCCCACGGCCATGCGCAATGCCAAGGACATTGTCCAAAAATGCAATGCTTGCCAACGATTTGTGGACAAGCCACACGCACCAGGCGCAGAACTACGGCCTATTCCATTGGCCTGGCCCTTTGCCTAGTGGGGACTCGACATGGTTGGCAAACTTCCAAGGTCCTCGCAAGGAGGCTACGTCTACCTCTTGGTCGTAGTCGACAAATTCACCAAGTGGATTGAGGCCATGCCAGTGACCAAGCAATCAGGACACAACGCAGTCAAGTTCTTCGAGTCCATAGTCTACCGCTTCGGCGTGCCGCACAGCATCATCACCGACAACGGAACAAACTTCACATCCAAGGAGTTCGAAGAATTCTACGAGAACCTGGGGATCAACATCAGCTACGCCTCAGTAGCACACCCACAGACCAACGGTCAGGTGGAAAAGGCAAACGGGCTCGTCTGCAGCGGCATCAAGAAGCAACTCCTCCGACCACTCGAACAAGCCGCGGGCTGCTGGCCAGACAAACTGCAATCCGTACTCTGGAGCCTGCGTATAACTCCAAACAGCGCCACCGGCTACACGCCATTCTTTATGGTACACGGAGCAGAGGTAGTACTACCCATCGAGGTACGGTACAAAGCGCCACGTGTAGTCGCCTACAGCGAGCAGGAGTCATCCCTCGCACTCGAAGACTCCGTTGATCTCCTCGACGAGGCAAGAGAAATCACCGCAGCAAGATCCACGATCTACCAGCAGAACCTGCGCAACTACCACAGTAGAAGGCTTCACCCCAGATCCTTCGTCGAAGGTGACCTGGTCCTGCGACTGAAGTAGCAGGGGCATCTCAAGCTCGAATCCCCCTGGGAAGGACCGTACGTGATTACATAAGTAATCCCAGGTGGCGCCTATCGCCTTCAAGATTTAGAGACAGGAGTCGCACACTCCAACCCTTGGAACGTCGCACAACTACGACGCTTCTACCCTTAGTCGTTTTTCTTTACTTTTGCATCGCAAATAAGGCTATTCAGCCAAGGCTACTTAGCCGCACATTGTACCTCGTACTATTCTTCGAATAAATAAAAGCTAAGTGCCTCGAAACTCTGTTCTCTCCTTTACTTTGTCAATTTTCATACTCAGGGGCTACGCCACCCTATACACATATGTTCTTCGAACAATAACGCGACATCCTGAGTAGCTGGCACATCAATCGAACCCCTTAACACAAACTCAACCCAGCTGCAACACACCTGACAGGTTGACAAGGGAACGATACCAAGATGGCTAGGCTAACGAAAAGGACTCACATAAGTGCAACGCACCGCATTCTTAAAGCTATTTGTACACATTCAACAGTAAATTATCTACAAATATATACGAGCTTTACAACACTAGTACACTTATGTGCAGGATACATATTTGGCTACCCTTGCAACAGAAGAACATTAGTCTGTTCCTCGAAGAAGTCGACGACCTCCTCGGCTGGACGGTACACCGCCTGATAGTGCGGCACCATGTTCCAAGAAGATCCTACTGGTGGCACCGGTGGCCTAGAGGCAATGGCGGCGACATCCATGTCAGGCCTGTGAAAACGCACCATGGAAAGGGCAGCCTTGGCACCATCCACCAACTGCTGCCTCACGTACTCGCGAACCGCGAACATATCTTGAAATTTGGTCAGGAGAGCCAGCAGGCTTGATGGAGTATCATCCAGCAGGAACATCGCCTGATAGATGTTCTTCAAACACGACTGCGACATTTTCAGAAAGAGAAGCACTCGCGAGGCGTGATCCTGCAGGGTCGCCAACGTAGTCGCACGATCATGATCTACCCAGAAGTATCCACTCTCCTGAAGTTGCTCCTGGGTGAGATCATGGAGGCGGATGGCAATCCTATCCCTCTCCACCTGCGGATGGCGTGCGCTAACAACTACACGAAGCAGCATCAACAGCATGAGTACAACGTACCATTGCGATTAACTACAAAGGAAAAGACGAGGATGAGCAAACTAACACTTAAACTGGTCGCCCAGCTGCATCACCTCGCCAAGCAGATATTGCTCGCCGGCAGCGGCTTTTTTAGCCTTTGACTTCCACACGTCTGCGCTACCGCGGATCATGGGCAACTCACGCTCCAGTTGCTTAACGCGATCACGAAGTCGCGAAAGCAAGGACAGCTCCTCTACCCTGGAGCATGGTGGTGCCATTGTATCCTCAAGAGATGGCGAGTCCAGGGTTCCCCCCACAAGACCACTTGATGTGCCCTACCAAAAATCAAGCCAGAGGCAAATAAGGTGACCAACTCAAAAGTCAAAAGTAACAGATGCATTCAGGATCAGCATAAAAGTATCTACAAACACATTCGCTAATAGGCATGTTCTCCAATCGAAAGAGCAATTCATCAACTATTACCAGAAACTAACTACGAAGCAGCTGGCTTCTTCGACTTCGATGACCTCGGGGGCTTCATAAAATCCGTGGCAGTATCAGCTGCCACTGACTTTCCGCCGGCCCCTGAGGCCGAAATTTTCGCCGCCTTCTTCGCACGATTGAGCTCCTCCGAATACTTGGCAACAATGTTAATCAAGGAATGGCCATATTTGCCACAGGCAGTAGCAAAGGGAGCGAATACTACCTACTGACCATCCGCGCCAACAGGTATCGTCTTCGACACCGCAAAAGGATCTACTTCGACTCCGTGGGCTTGCACCATGGCAAGCGACATGGTCGCGCCAGCTGCGCGGAGGGAGTTTTTGTACGTGGCAGGCACACCCCCAGCGAGCGACTCCACCAGCTCTTCCACATTGTCGACCAGCTCCGCCTTTGGCATCAACTCCTCCCAGAGGCGACTCAGGGTGGCCTTGGCCTTGGACAACGTATTTTGGATAGTGGCGCTACGATCCTCGACCGTAGATACCGCGCCCGCCAGAGCATCATCGTGACAAAGGGCTTGTGGATCAAAACTCAAGACGCCAGCATCTACACCAAAATACACACATGGATCAAACTTCTAGTGCCACCGGCACTACAGATGCAGAGAAGAACATCAATAAAATATCTACCAGTAAAGGTACCTGAGAGGGCCTTGGCGACTGAGAACAGTTGCTCTTCGAACAACTTCTCCCTGGCCGCAAAGGAGGCGCGCATATCCTCTTCGCGCTTCTGGGCATCATCAAGAGCCGCGATTGCCTCGTCGCGCCCCTTCACAGCTGCGGCTAGTGTCTTCTCCAACGTGGCGACACCATGCAGTAAAGCGTTATGCTCAGCTATATGGCAGTCAATAATTGGCTGTCAGTCGATTATACCAAACAGAGAGAAGACGAAAAGAATAAGTTTAGAACACTCACTCTCGACCACGCGGTGGCGCGTCTCTAGCATCGCATGCTGGCGACCCATCACCATCACCTGCTCCGCCACCTGCGTGGCTTCCTTTACAAGGAGCTGTCGCACCAAACAAGGACTCAGCAGAGGGCAGCAGAAGGCGTTGACTACCACATTAAAAAAGAAGGAAAGCTATACTTACATGGTCCTCTAGCGACTCCGAAGAAGTTTGCTGAACCATCATCCGAGCAACTACTCGATGCTCCCCTACGTGAGGAGAGCTCGAAGAATTGTGCCCGGAGTGGGCCGCCGCCGGAGAAGGAGCACGCTCGACCTCTACCTTGGCCCTTGAAGTCACGACTCCCGATTCCTTCAAAAATTCGATGTCGCCAGAAGATGACGACGCCTCTTGACTGCAAGACAAAATCCACATTGATAAAAGGGCAAACTCCAGGGCGAAAACCAACAAGAAGAAAACAGAAAAGAATGAATAACCCAGCAAACTTACCAGTTAAAGTTGTCAAGATCAAACGTGGCAGCCGTCGATTCTGACGAAGACTCCTTGGGCAATCGCATCTTCTTGCGAGAAGACGGTGCCACAACCCTCATAGGAACAGCTAGAATTGGTGACTCCGCGCCAACAACCGCGCCTCCTGGAGTTGAAGGAGTCGACGCGTCGGAATCCCCGCTACGCGAATGCTTGCGAGTATCCGGGCTCTCGGACTCGGGGGCTTCCTGTTCCACATTAGAACGGACAGTCGACTCAGACTCGTCCTCTTCCAAAGCTTCACGAGGAATAATCCCCTCAGGGAGGGGAGGCATACAAGGCGACACCGCCCACTCCTACATACAAACAGTAAAGATCAGCAAATATAACAGGTAAGCAATAGTAAAGGCAATCGAGAAAATAAGCTACTACGTAGCACAACTGTACCTCAGGAGGAGGATTCGAAGCATCGAAAGGAGGAACGACTGGCTCGTTCGGAAGCACATCCTTGAGGGTGTACTTCGTGACCAGTCGCACCCTCTTATCTACCTCACTCGCGGACATGCCATCAGCAGACACGCGAGTGGCATCATTAGCGCCACCCCATTGAAACATGGGATGGACCCTAGCCTGGAGAGGCTGGACGCGACGACGCAGCCAAGTCCTGACAAGGGCACAGCCTCCCTCTTCTGCGCCTATGCGACTCTCAAGGTCACAGACGCGCTGATATAGCACGTCTGTCTCCGCGACTTCGGAAGGCATGATCACGTTCTTCCAAGAACGCATCTTCTTGCAGGGAGTCGCGGGATCGAAAGGCGCGAGTCCAAAGTGCTCGTCCTTGGCCTTCTGGTCGCGAATATAGAACCATTTGTCCCTCCATCCCTGGACGGACTTGGTAAGCTTGATGTCAAAGTAGGTGGCGGATGGGTCGACGTGAATTCCGCAACCACCTACGTCATAAACTAAAGAGCCAGATGCGGACTGACGCTTCAATTTAAAGATGCGCTTGAAAAGACCAAAGTGTGGCTCGATTTCGAGCCAGCACTCGCAGAGAGTGATGAAACAAGTGATGTGGAGGAGCGAATTTGGGGACAGCTGATGGAGCTGGAGCCCATAGAAACAAAGAAGACCCCTAAGAAAGGGGTGAAGAGGCAAGGAAAGACCGCGAATGATGAATGCAAGAAACATCACTCGAAAACCAGCGGGAGGAGCAGGAATGGTCTCACCGCTGGGGACGCGCGCATCAGCGACTGCCGCAGAGATAACTCCATCTTGGTGAAGAAGACGGAGATCCGACGCCTTGATGATAGAGGGGCGCCATGCGCCATTGGTCACGCGGGTTCCTGCGACTTTCTTCTTCCCGCTGGCGGCGGTGCTGGTGCCCGTAGTAGCGGAGCCACCTTTCTTCTTTGCCGCAGCGACGATGGTCGCGGAATCAGCGGCAGCGCCTCCCTTCTTCTTCCCCATTGCGCGGCAGCGATGTGAGCGAAGGAAGTAGCTCGGGAACGAACGGAGCTGGTCCAGCGTCGTGGAGAAGATGGGCGCAAGGGAAAGCAGAAAAGCAGCAGCAATGGCGATGGCAGCAAGGAAGAAAGAGCGCAGATGGGAAATTACCACCGCAGCACCGCTACTTAACCCCTGGAAGATGCAATCCAACGGCTGACAAAAACCCTATTGGACGCGTGGCACGCATCGCGTTGGACGCGTGGAGAAGAGGAAGCGCGAACCGTACCCCCACTTCTACCATTACGCGCGGAAATCGAGGAGGCGCCGTTAAAAATAAGATTACACACGCCCAGTCAAATCAAAGTCAGAAAGTGGGACAGACCGCTCGTCACATCCCGTCAAAATCGCTCACGCGGGGAACTAAGGTCATACAAGCGTCAGCACTAACGTCACCAAGGCTACGCAGTGGAAAACTTCGAATATTTTTAGTCCTTGCTGGAGTCTTCGACTCCACCAAGCACTCGGGGGCTACTCCTATAGGGAGCGCTGGCCGCGCACCCTACGACATTTCTTTTTCTTGTTGCAGGAACATGGACAATCACAAAAGCAAACCCAACCACTCGAAACACAGTTCGATTATGGACATGGGTTACTGCCATAGGGAGCACCGGAAATAAATTCAACTGAAACAAGCAGGCAAAAGGCGACAGTAGTCGCAAAAGTGTTTTAGTACCTGCTTGAGTCATCGACTGAAACAAGCAAGCAAAAGACGATAGCAGTCGCACAAGTTCTTTAGTCCCTGCCTGAGTCTTCGACTCAACCAGGCACTCGGGGGCTACTCCCATAGGGAGCGCTGGTCGCGCACCCTATGATTATTTGTACAAAAAAACTGTGTGTTGATAACATCCACACTCGAAACTCATGGCGACACCGCCTCATAATTTTCCCCCTACAAAGAGACTGCGTCTCGTGGGTCACCCGAATCGTCTCCGCGATGATAAAATTCGGATGTCGCGCCTACGGCGTGAAGGTAAGACCTGAATAAGGCCTGGCAACGCATTTAACTGCGCACTACCAGAAACATATCCGTGCCTACAAGCACGATGAACATGCCTTGACGGACGCGTCAAGTGCTCACACCCATATAACTGGAATTTGACTCCTGTAAGACCTCCGCGGCCTAAGTCGAATTACACCAGCACTTCTCCGGATTCGAGTCCGGGGACTCGAATTTGAGTAGATTGCGTTGTCTCACCCTAAGGTGGTTAACTGATACCGATACTTCGGTTATATCAGGCACGTATATCAACAATCCCTATGACACGAATAAAAGCAATCAAAATGTACTCATTTAGGCATTCGAAGGCTTTAAAAGTCCCCAGTCGAATATGCGATTCCACTGGACACTCGGGGGCTACTGACATGGGTATACCCTACGGGTACTCGAGCTTGGTATATACGGTCCAAATACGTACAGGCCCACGGTGTCGCCAATGCCCAGATGAAAGGACTCGAGTAACCTGTGGATTCTCGATTGCTTGAAGGACAAGAAGAAGCTAAAGATCGAAAGTTTGAAGGGGAAAACCCTAACTTGTAACCGACTCGACCTGCTACCCGAGACCTAGCCTATCTATATAAGGGCTACGAGGGGGCGGCGAGGAGGACACACGCAACCCTAGCTTCCACAAACCCTCGCCAGATTGCATCTGCGCACCGTTGTAACTTTCGACTCCCTCAATAATTCCACGAGCAGACAAGCAGGAGTAGGGACCTCTACGAGGCCTGAACCTGGGTAAATCCTTTGTCCCCTGTGTGTTTGTTTGCTAGCCGATAGATGTCTCCAGCGCTCCCTCCTTCTCCAAAACCCAAGTCCATAACAATGGGCATTGACGAGTTAAACCCTCGTCACATGGAGATTACAAGTCGGCCTCTACTTGATGTGTCCACTGGAAGAATACCTGGCATCACCATCGTACGTCGCATCGCAAATACTCGCCACGCTCGGGACTCGCCACCATCGCGGAATCGTCGTCGCGTGCTCGTCACGCTCGTGGACTCGCCTGCCATGGACTCGCTTGTCGTGAACCCGCCATCGCGGACTCACCCTCGCGGAGTCGCCGCGCTCGGGGTCTCGTCCGCCGTGGACTCCCAAGGTCGCGGACTCGCCATGTTTGGCGACGTGCCTGTCACCTACTCGCATGCTACTGGCTAAACGCCACACAGTTCTCCATAGCGCGACCTCCATCCACTTCGTCGACCCCGTGTCCGCCGCGTTGAAATCGCCATAGGGCGACCTCCGTCTGCCGTGTTGACCCCGTGTCCCCCGCGTTGACATCGCCATAGCGCGACCTCCGTCTGTCGTGTCGACCCTGTGTCCGCCGCGTCGACTTCGCCATAGCGCGACCTCCGTCCGCTGCGTCGACCCTGTGTCCGCCGTGTCGACATCGCTATAGCGCGACCTCTGTCTGCCGCGTCGACCCCGTGCCCGCCGCGTCGAATTTGCCATAGCGCGACCTCCGTCCACCGTGTCGACCCCGAGTCCGCCGCGTCGACAACGCCATAGCGCGACCTCCGTCCGCCGCGTCGACTCCGTGTCCGCCGCATCGACATCGCTATAGCGCGACCTCTGTCCAACGCGTCGACCCCATGTCTGCCGCATCGACTTTGCCATAGCGCGACCTCCGTCCACCGTGTCGACCCTGTGTCCGCCGCGTCGACATCACCATAGCACGATCTCCATCCGCCGCATCGACCCCGTGTCTACCGCGTCGACATCGCCATAGCGTGACCTCGGTCCGCCGCATCGACCCCGTGTCCACCGCATCGACTTCGCCATAGCGCGAACTTTGTCCGCCGCGTCGACTCCGTGTCCGCCACATCGATTTTGTCCGGTTAAACACCGTGTGACCGTGTCCTCTATGTCAAATGCGTATGTCACGCCCTCTAAAGGATCCTCATCGTCCGAGTCGCCAAAGAGGGTCGCATGCCACGCTGCATGGACTCACCATTGGGCTTCTCTTCCCTCCGGGAAAAATCAATTCGCCTTTGTAAACCTTTGAAAGAGCGACTCGTAATGGCCAAGTAGTGTGGACGAGGACTCGCAAACCGAGCCTCGGATCGTCCATGAAAAATGCTAACCGAGAGCCATCATTGGAGTCGCCTTGCTCGACTAGCCTTCCGGGCCAAGACAAATGGTAGTGCTACAAAAATAGCACCATGTCCTCCTCAACCTTAGACAGTGCGACTCGCACGGCAAGTATTGCGGAAGAGGACTCGCAAACCAAGCCTCGGATCGTCCAGGAAGAACGCTAAGCTGAGAGCCATCTTTGGAGTCGCCATGCGACTGGCCTCCCGGGCCAAGATGAGAGACTCGCTAACAAAAACAGCGCAATTAACATCATCGCGGACTCGCAGTCATCATGGACTCGCCACACTCGGGGACTCTCCCCTCGCGGACTCGCAATCATCGGGAACTCGCCACACTCGGGGACTCTCCCCTCGTGGACTCGCGGTCATCGCAGACTCACCACACTAGGGGACTCTCCCCTCGCGGACTCGCAATCATCGCGGACTCACCACACTCGGGGACTCTCCCCACGCAGACTCGCCATGCTCGGCAATAACCACTAATATTTCCATAATATGTATCTCTAAAGAGCCTCAAGTCGCCTCTAAAAGCCAACTTGAGCCTCAGGGACTACTCCTAGGCATACTGCGTGTGCACGTGGTTCCACGACCGCGGCTCGACATGCTCGGGGACTCGCCACCGCAGACTAGCCCTCGTGTACCCGCCACGCTCGGGGACTCGCCACCGCGCACTCGCCCTTGCGTACTCAACACGCTAGTGGACTCGCCACTACGGACTCGCCCTCGCGTACTCGCCACCACGGACTCGCCCTCGCGTACTTGCCATGCTCGGGGACTCGCCACCGCGGACTCGCCCTCGCGTACTCGGCACGGTCGGGGACTCGCCCTCGCGTACTCGCCACACTTGGGAACTCGCCACCGCGGACTCGCCCTCGCGTACTCAACACGCTCGGGGACTCGCCACCACGGACTCTCCCTCGTGCACTCGCCACGCTCAGGGACTCGCCACCGAGGACTCGCCCTCGCGTACTCAACACTCTCAGGGACTCACCACCACAGACTCGCCCTCGCATACTCAACATGCTCGGGGACTTGCCCCTCGTGGACTCGTCTCGCGTATTCCCCTGCACCGACTTAGCGACTTCACCATCAATGATTTGGTGGCCTCCACGTCCCCTACGACAGCAAGTTGACAAGGCGCTGGCCAAACTTCTCCAAGGGGCGACTCCGTCCAATGACGACTCGCGTACTCAACATGCCTTGGCGATTGCGCTACTTTATGAGCTATTTCTCTGTTTCAGGAGCTCGCCAATGACTCACGATCGACTCCACCCTGGAATCGAGAATATCATTTTGCGGCCCGAAAGTTGGGGCGCACAGGCAACACGGTACCCAAGTTCCCTGAAATCAGCCGCGATGACTACAGTTGGTGTGCCAAATACTCAGAGGGTCTTTTTCGGCACGAATTCAACTTTATGTTTCAATACAAAATATCAGGCTAACGGCCGTCAAGTTGGGCCCCCTATTAATTCTCGCTGTTATGTCGCTCCCCTCGCTTAGGTGTCAATTAGGCTTGCAGCATTGGCGCCTGCATCCATTACGCGTCTTCTTCTTCCCCGGAGCGGCAATCTGTGGGGCGTCGCAGCCATGGCGTGGAGCTAGGATGTGGACGAACCTGCTCAGCCCAGCTCTCCTCCCTGTAGGCTTGTAGAGTTGGCGCCTGCATCCATTACGCGTCTTCTTCTTTCCCGGAGCGGCAATCTGTGGCCGCGGTCATGGCGCAGAGGTGGGACATGACGAACCTGCTCAGTCCCGCTCTCCTCCCCATCCCGAGTCGGAGCTCGCCCTCACCATGGACGCACCCATGGCACGGTGTAGGGACGAGAATTGGTTCCCGGTGAGATCTGTCACCGTGTCGACCATGCTCGGTTCTGTTTTCCTCCTCTAGAATTCGAGCTCGCTGTCGCCGTGGTTGCACCCGCACCAATTCTGCCACCTCTGTCGAGGTCTCTATGGTAGCTCAAGTTCTACCATGCAGGACCTGTAAGCGAATTCGGAGCTGGGCGGCGGCAACCGTTGTTAAACCTGTAAGGAATTTGCTGAAGACTGCGTGCCGCTCCAAGGTCTTCGGCTGATGCCTTCGGCTTCTGCCAACGCCCATCACTGATGTGAGATCATTTAGTTACTTCAATACAAAATTTCGACCAATTTAACTTGTTGATGTATTCCTTGACAATTATAATATAATCAAGCACTAGAAATATTTTGTAGTGTGCATGAGCATGATCAGTAATATAATTGAACACTAGAAATTTTAAGGCACTCCATATAAAGGAGTAGATTAATATAGAAGGTTCACCAGAGACACCACGGATATATTGTCTTACATGCCACACACAGGTAATAATTAACTAAAACAAAATAAAAGCAGGGGCGACAACAGGAGGCCAGGACACGGAGACTCCTAGCAGGGCAGGGGCATTAGCAGGAGGCAGGGACAACCTAGTCGATCGGATATAGGCCAGTCCTGACATAATCTCGGAGGAATTTGCTGAAGGCTGCGTGCCACACCAAGGTAATCGGCCTATGGCTTCTACCTCCGCCTCTGGCAATGCCCACCGCGTGCTAGATCATGCTGTCGAGGTCCATGTTGATTGCTCTACCACAGAATGGGCAAAACAGTCTCCCCCTATGGTAGAAACGGATTAGCCCACACCGTAACCGCCTCAGCACGTAACAGCTCTTGTTGTCCCTGGATTCCTTGCTATCGTCCACTTCATCATCATCCTCCTGGTGATTTTTAAGAACATAACTTAGAACTCATACATATGATTTAAATGTATTACAACTCAAGAATTAACAACATTTACATGTAAGACAATATATACATGGATATCAAAGAGAAATCATCTCAGCAATAGTTTGATTGTTTCATATATCATTTCATCTTAACACAATGACAAATAATTGCATCGGAGTGTATGTAGAATAAAGATTGGGGCCTCATAAGTTTCTTCAGGGATGGCGTGAGTGAACCAAGTAACAATTGCACAACCTATATTGTTCTTGTACATCGCCCCAGGTTCACTAACTCATCCCTGAAAAAATCTGACACCAATGTATCTGCCTCTCTTTTGGGACAAATTTGAATCATTGGCTACAATAAGAAATTGAAATGTAATCGTACAAAATAATATTCAGGGATATACATAGTCAGGTACAAAAACAAGCCTAAATATTGTAATTATAAATAAAAAACCAAACAATTAATCTTCAGGTACATGTTAAAAATACTTATGATCAAAACCATTCATATACATATACACCATACCAATCATTAAATGATCAGAAACAATTCAAGGATCATATATGTAGTTCCATATGAGAATAAATCTAGGGCCTCATAATTTGTTTCAGAGATGGACTTGGCGGACCAAAGTACAAACAACACAACCTATATTGTTTGTGTGCATTGCTGTCTTAGGTTCACCAACCTATCCCTAAAACACGACACCATCATATGTGTCTCCCCTTGAACTCTTTTGGGGCAAATTTCAATCATCGGCCTCGGTGACAAACTAAAATGTAATTCTTATACACTATGAATGCATGGAATAGATAATTCAAATATCATAGTTCTATGAATGTAGAATAAAGGTTGCGGACTCATAAGTTTCTATAGGGATGTCGTAAGAGAACCAAGTAACAATTGCACAACTTATATTGATCTTATACATGGCCCCAGGTTCACTAACTCATCCCTAAAAAAATCTGACACCAATGTGTCTGCCTCTCTTTGGGGCAAATTTGAATCATTGGCCATAATAAGAAATTGAAATGTAATCGTACAAAACAATATTCAGGGATATACATACTCAGGTACAAAAACAAGCCTAAATATTGTAATTATAAATAAAAAACCAAACAATTAATCTTCAGGTACATGTTAAAAATACTTATGATCAAAACCGTTCATATACATATGCATCATACCAATCATTAAAAAATCAGAAACAAATCAAGGATCCTATATGTAGTTCCATATGAGAATAAATCAAGGGCCTCATAATTTGTTTCAGAGATGGAGTTGGAGAACCAAAGTACCAACAACACAGCCTATATTGTTTGTGTGCATTGCTGCCTCAGGTTCACCAACCCATCCCTAAAACACGACACCATCATACGTGTCTCCCCTTGAACTCTTTTGGGGAAAATTTCATTCATCGGCCTCGGTGACAAACTAAAATGTAATTCTTATACACTATGAATGCATGGAATAGATAATTCAAATATCATAGTTCTATGAATGTAGAATAAAGATTGCGGCCTCATAAGTTTCTACAGGGATGGCGTAAGCAAACCAAGTAAGAATTGCACAACTTATATTGATCTTGTACATGGCCCCAGGTTCACTTACTCATCCCTGAAAAAATCTGACACCAATGTGTCTGCCTCTCTTTGGGGAAAATTTGAATCATTGGCCGGAATAAGAAATTGAAATGTAAACGTACAAAACAATATTTAGGGATATACATATACATCATATAACGCATTCATAGATCAGAAACAATACAAATATTATATATAGGTTCCATATGAGAAAAAAATTAGGGCCTCATTTTTTCCAGCGATGGAGTCGGAGAACGAAAATACCAACAACACAACCTATATTGTTTATGTGCATTGCTGCCTTAGGTTCACTAACCATCCCTAAGAAAACGACACCATCAGATGCCCTTGCACTATTTTGGGACAACATTGAATCATTGGGCTCAGTAAGGAATAGAAATATAATGTTATAGGCATGATGTGTATTGAAATCAACACTCAACTAGCAAACTCAACTAGATGGAAGATGACCAGACTGAGGTTTTGTGACTAGATGGCAGATGCATCAATCGACCGATCGAACCATATATATACTACCCTACTTCAAGAGCAAAAGAATTTGTACACAATTGAGCAAATCCTATGTATGAATAGTGAAATCTGCGGCTGCGGCTAGAGAAGCTAGCAATGTAGTACCTCAGATTCCTCATCAGGGACCTCCTCCTCAAACTCGTCATTCTCCACGATTGCGTCGAAGATTTCTTGTACGGTGATGAGGTTGTTTATGTAGAGCACCAGATTGCCTCCGTCTGCCACCTGCCCCCCACCAGATCTGCCGCTAGCACCACGACGTTGTCGGCCACCTGCTGCTCGGTGGCAACGACTACTGGCTGGACGGATGAGCTCGTACCCTCGACAGCGCAGCGACGAGCAGCGTTCATGCCCGGAGAAGACGCCTCCGCCTACTTGGCAACGACCTAGCCATCTACTGATGCGCCTTCAACTGGCTTCACCTCCGGCTTGTCTCCACACGTACGCTTCATGGCGCACCTAGGGAAGGAGGTAGTGCAAGCGAGGGAGCTTCGCGTGCACGGTAGGTGCAGATTGGGGTCTTGGGACTAGACAGACTGGGGGAAATGACATGAGCACATGGAAGAACAAGGTCGAGCGGGTTTATAAACACCGGACCGTTCGTAGTCCTCGAGTGGACACATCTGGTGGGCGGGGGGCGGGGGTCTACCATGATCTCCACCTTTTTTTGAAATAGCCATGATCTCCACTTTAGAGCTACATTGAAAACATGCTCATGGAAGACCTCGATTCCACTGCATGCAAGTGGCGCAAAACCAATTTCTAGCAACGTTAGATCTACTCGAGGGGGCCCTTGACTCGTGGAAGTTACTTGCGGTAGGGCCCAGTTGGAAGTGAGATTGAGAGCGCTACGTAAAAATGGGATATGTCTTATTAAAATCAAATGGCAATAAATTGCAGCGTCCCATCGACAACCGTGCACTCGATGACCCCATTGCCCTGTACATGTGTTGTAGTAGCAGTAGTAGCCTCTGCAGACTAGATTAAACATGATATGACCACTCGGCGACTTTTTCCATGGACGACATCACGTTCCTTCTTGTAGAGCGAGACGTCCGTGATGTCTCGCGTTGTACTGTGAAGGGCACGACGTGTGCAACGATCATTGTTGGATCACACAGGATCAACTGTTGGTGCACAGGATCCGCGTGACAACTGTGACAACCAATCAGGGCCTAGCAGACAGAGTGAGCACATGTTTGGGCTTCTACAAAAGAGAGAGGGGGAACCAAGGGCAAAACTGAGTAGTATCAAAAAACCAAGGGCAAAACTGAGTAGTATCAAAAAACCAAGGGCAAAACTGAGTAGTATAAAAATCAAAAGTGAGTGTCTTGTACAATGAAATACATCATGGCATACATCAAATTATGCCAAGATAGATCCACTAGAGTTTATTGCATGTGTGTTCTTCTCATTAACCACATATGGATCACCCAGAGTCATTGCATGTCTGTTCTTCTCACAAACCAAACATGGATCCACCAGTGTCATTGCATATGTTTTCTTTTCATGAACCACACCCAGTGTCATTGCATGTCTGTTCTTCTCAAAAACCACACATGGATCCACCAGTGTCATTGCATGTGTGTTCTTCCCATGAACCACACCCAGAGTCATTGCTTGACTGTTCTTCTCACAAACCACATAAGGATCCACCAGTGTCATTGGATGTGTATTCTTTTCAAGAACCACACCCAGTGTCATTGCATGTGTGTTCTTCTCACAAACCACACATGGATCCACCAGTATCATTGCATGCCTGTTCTTTTCATGAACCACAACCAGTGTCATTGCACGTGTGTTCTTCTCACAAACCACACATGGATCCACCAGTGTCATTACATGTCTGCTCTTTTCATTAACCACGGTTAGAGTCATTGCATGTGTGTTCTTTTCACAAACCACATATCACCAGTGTCATTGCATGTGTGTTCTTCTCATAAACCACATATGGATCCACCCAGTGTGATTGCATGTGTGTTCGTCTCATAAACCACATAAGGATCCACTAGTGTCATTGGATGTGTGTTTTTTCATGAACCACACCTAGTGTCATTGCATGTCTGTTACTCTCATAAACCACACATGGATCCACCAATGTCATTGCATGTAGGTTCTTCTCATGAACCACAGCTAGAGTCATTGCATGTGTGTTCTTTTCACAAACCATAGCTAGAGTCATTGCATGTGTGTTCTTCTCACGAACCACATAAGGATACACCAGTGTCATTGCATGTGTGTTCTTCTCATGAACCACATCTAGTGTCATTTCATGTATGTCATTCTCACAAACCACATAAGGATACACGAGTGTCATTGCATGTGTGTTCGTTTCATGAACCACACCCAGTTTCATTCGATGTGTGTTCTTCTCACAAACCACACATAGCTCCACTAGTGTCAGTGCATGTGTGTTCTTCTCATAAACCACACATGGATCCACCCAGTGTGATTGCATGTCTGTTCTTTTCACAAACCACATATGGATCCACCTTTGTCATTGCATGTGTGTTCTTTTCATGAACCACACCCAGTGTCATTGCATGTCTGTTCCTCTCATAAACCACACATGGATCCACCAGTGTCATTGGATGTGCATCTATGTTCTTCTCATGAACCATATCTAAATTCATTGCATGTCTGTTCTTCTCACAAACCACATAAGGATCCACCAGTGTCATTGGATGTGCGTTCTTTTCATGAACCACGGCTAGAGTCATTGCATGTGTGTTCTTCTCACAAACCACATAAGGATACACCAGTGTCATTGCATGTGTGTTCTTCTCATGAACCACAACTAGAGTCATTGCATGTCTATTCTTCTCACAAACCACAAAAGGATCCACTAGTGTCATTGGATGTATGTTCTTTTCATGAACCACACCTAGTGTCATTGGATGTGTGTTCTTCCCACAAACCACACATGGATCCACCAGTGTTATTGCATGTGTGTTCTTTTCATGAATCCAACATGGATCCACCTAGTGTGATTGTATGTCTGTTCTTTTCACAAACCACATATGGATCCACCAGTGTCATTGCATGTCTGTTCTTTTCATGAACCACACCCAGTGTCATTGCATGTCTATTCCTCTCATAAATCACACATGGATCCACTAGTGTCATTGCATGTGTGTTCTTCTCGTGAATCACATCTAGAGTTACTGCATGTCTATTATTCTCACGAACCACATAATGATACACCAGTGTCATTGCATGTGTTTTCTTTTCATGAACCACACCCAGTGTCATTGCATGTGTGGTCCTCTCATAGACCACACATGGATCCACCAGTGTCATTGCATGTGTGTTCTTCTCATGAACCACATCTAGAGTCATTGCATGTTTCTTCTTCTCATAAACCACATAAGGATCCACCATTGTCATTGGATGTGTATTCTTTTCATGAACCACACCCAGTGTCATTGCATGTGTGTTCTTCTCACAAACCACACATGGATCCACCAGTATCATTGCATGTCTGTTCTTGTCATGAACCACAGCTAGTGTCATTGCATGTGTGTTCTTGTCACAAACCACACATTGACCCACCAGTGTCATTGCATGTCTACTCTTTTCATTAACCATAGTTAGAGTCATTGCATGTTTGTTCTTTTCACAAACCACATATCATGAGTGTCATTGCATGCGTGCTCTTCTCATAAACCACATATGGTTCCACCTAGTGTGATTGCATATGTGTTCTTTTCACAAACCACATAAGGATCCACTAGTGTTATTGGATGTGTGCTCTTCTCACAAACCACAGCTAGAGTCATTGCATGTGTGTTCTTCTCACAAACCACATAAGGATACACTAGTGTTATTTCATGTGTGTTCCTCTCATGAACCACAGCTAGAGTCATTGCATGTTTGTACTTCTCACAAACCACATAAGGATCCACCAGTGTCATTGGATGTGTGTTCTTTTCATGAACCACACCAGTGTCATTGGATGTGTGTTCTTCTCACAAACCACACATGGATCCACCAGTGTCATTGCATGTGTGTTCTTTCATGAACCACACATGGATCCACCAATTGTGATTGCATGTTTGTTCTTTTCACAAACCACATTTGGATCCACTAGTGTCATTGCATGTCTGTTATTTTCATGAACCACATCTAGTGTCATTGCATGTCTGTTCCACTCGTAAACCACACATGGATCCACCATTGTCATTGCAGGTGTGTTCTTCTCATGAACCACATCTAGAGTGATTGCATGTGTTATTCTCACAAACCACATAAGGATACACCAGTGTCATTACATGTGTGTTCTTTTCAACCACACCCAATGTCATTGCATTTGTGTTCCTCTCATAGACCACACATGGATCCACCAGTGTCATTGCATGTGTGTTCTTTTCATGAACCATACCCAGTATCATTGCATGTGTGTTCTTCTCACAAACCACACATGGATCCACCAGTATCATTGCACGTCTATTCTTTTCATGAACCACAACCAGTGTCATTGCATGTGTATTCTTCTCACAAACCACACATGGATCCAGCAGTGTCATTGGATGTCTGCTCTTTTCATTAACCACTGTTAGAGTCATTGCATGTGTGTTCTTTTCACAAACCACATATCACCAGTGTCATTGCATGTGTGTTCTTCTCATGAACCACATATGGATCCACCCAATGTGATTGCATGTGTGTTCTTATCACAAACCACATAAGGATCCACCAGTGTCATTGGATGTGTGTTCTTTTCATGAACCACACCGAGTGTCATTGCATGTTTGTTCCTCTCATAAACCACACATGGATCCACTAGTGTCGTTGCATGTCTGTTATTTTCATGAACCACAACTACAGTGATTGCATGTGTGTTCTTTTCACAAACCACAGCTAGAGTCATTGCATGTGTGTTCTTCTCACAAACCACATAAGGATACACCAGTGTTATTGCATGTGTGTTCTTCTCATGAACCACAGCTAGAGTCATTGCATGTCTGTTCTTCTCACAAACCACATAAGGATCCACCAGTGTCATTGGATGTGTATTCTTTTCATGAACCACACCCAATGTCATTGGATGTGTGTTCTTCTCACAAACCACACATGGATCCACTAGTGTCATTGCATGTGTGTTCTTTTCATGAACCACACATGGATCCACCCAGTGTGATTGCACGTCTGTTATTCTAACAAACCACATAAGGATACACCAGTGTCATTGCATGTGTGTTCTTTTCATCAACCACACCCAGTGTCATTGCATGTGTATTCCTCTCACAGACCACACATGGATCCACCAGTGTCATTGCATGTGTGTTCTTCTCATGAACCACATCTAGAGTCATTGCATGCCTGTTCTTCTCACAAACCACATAAGGATCCACCAGTGTCATTGGATATGTATTCTTTTCATGAACCACACCCAGTATCATTCCATGTGTGTTCTTCTCACAAACCACACATGGATCCACCAGTATCATTGCATGTCTGTTCTTTTCATGAACCACAGCCAGTGTCATTGCATGTGTATTCTTCTGACAAACCACACATGGATCCACCAGTGTCATTGCATGTCTGCTCTTTTCATTGACCATAGTTAGAGTCATTGCATGTGTGTTCTTTTCACAAACCACAGATCACAAGTGTCATTGCATGTGTGTTCTTCTCATGAACCACATATGGATCCACCCAGTGTGATTGCATGTGTGTTCTTATCACAAACCACATAGGGATCCACCAGTGTCATTGGATGTGTGTTCTTTTCGTGAACCACACCCAGTGTCATGGCATGTCTTTTCCTCTCACAAACCACACATGGATCCACCAGTGTCATTGCATGTGTTTTTGATGTCTACGCACTTCAATTCTTGTAGACAGTTGTTGGGCCTCCAAGTGTAGAGGTTTGTAGAACAGCAGCAAGTTTTCCCTTAAGTGGATCACCCAAGGTTTATCGAACTCAGGGAGGAAGTGGTCAAAGGTATCCCCTCTCAAGCAACCCTGCAATCAAGATACAAGAAGTCTCTTGTGTCCCCAACACACCCAATAGACTTGTCATGTGTATAGGTGCACTAGTTCGACGCAGAGATAGTGAAATACAAGTGGTATGGATAATTATAAGTGGTAACGGTGATAGAAGATAGCTTTATGGTGTGGAAAAAACTAAAGGCAAACTGAAATAAAGAAGGAAGCAAGCAAACATGTAACAAATCTAATAGAAAACGGTGTTTCGGTGCTTAGAAACAAGGACTAGGGATCATACTTTCACTAGTGAACACTCTCATATAAATATATTCTTCTTTATGATACTACGTTGAACTACTCTCCGGTTGGACACTCTAATCCATGGTAGGGCTATAACAGCACACCTCAAAGTAAGCCTTTCCCATCTAGAAAACCCCGTACTATCACCTTGAGCACTAGATGGTTCCAACAAACACCACGATTTCATAAAGACATCCAACTCCAAATATAACTCATAACAAGTATTTGTAATCTCTAGCCTAAGTGCCACCATGGTGTGCATGCTGTCACTTTCACACACATGGGGAGAGCAGAGATCTATTAAAGCACTTGAGTAGCAAGGTAGATCTATAGATTACAAGATCATGATCTGAATAAGATCATGCATAGAGAGAGACATGAACACATAGCTACCGGTAGAACCCTTATCCTCGAGAGAGAACTACTCCCTCCTCATGATGGGAATCAGAAATGGTGATGGAGATGGTGGTGGAGATCGATGGAGATGGCTCCAGGGGCACTTCCCCGTCTCGGCAGGGTGTCGTAACAGAGACTTTCTGTCCCCCGAATCTCCCCTTCGGTGGCGGCGGCACTGCGGAACTTTTAATGGATTTCTGATTGATGATCTAGGTTTCTGCCTTGGGAGGAATATATAGGTGGAGGAGGCAAGGTCGGTGGCCGGCCAGGGGGCCCACACCATGCCCTGGCGCGGCCAAGGGGGACCCGCGCCAAGCGGGGTGTGGCAACCCTGTGGCTCCTCTCTGACTCTCCTTATGGCTCCGTGAGTCTTCTGGGAAAATAGTAACTTTGGCTTTTGTCCCGTACAATTCCAAGAATATTCATTTTCTAACTTCCTGGAACCAAAAACAGCAGAAAACAGGCACCTGGCACTCTGGCATCTTGTTAATAGGTTAGTCCAAGAAATCATATGAAAAGTACTCCAAAGTTGGAACAAAACACAAGAAAGTAAATAAAACCAAGCATGGAACATCAAAAATTATAGATACATTTGCAATGTATCAACATCCCCAAGCTTAACTCCTGCTCGTCCTCGAATAGGTAAGTGATAAAAAGAAAGAATAATTTTTGAGGTGACATGCACCATCATAAACTTGATCAAAGCATTAACATTCAAAGCTGGGATCATAGTACTTCAACCATAACATGAAAGACAAAGTTCTAGCAATAAAATAAAGAAACTATGTTGCAACATGAAAAGGCACAAACAAAAGATTCATGAAAAACAATGCTTTGCAAGACGTTTGTTTGTTTCACATAAAGAAAACATAGCATAATAGCATTCAGCTTGTCCCTCATAGAGTAGCAAATATAAATGCATAGGACACCTTCAAAGTTCATAAGAGTGACTAGATACAAATAGTTCAAAACAAGCAATATCAAGTTATACATCAATCAACTAGTCTTGGGACAATGCACATAGAACTAAGAATGGCCACTATGCTCTCAAAGTAAGTGCATAAAGATAGAAGGTGGAGACTCAATATAATGGTGGAAGAAAGGCCTTCATAGAAGGAAGTAGGGATTCAAGTTTCATAAAGAGCTTCCAAAAATTATGGTACTTAATAGCTTTCATCTCTCATTGCCCCTATCATAAGCATATTGAAGTGATTAAGGTTAAAGTGGACAAACTATAGTGTATATGCTTGACGAAGTATAAGTTAGAAATCTCATGTCCCTTTAATACGAGGGCCGCTCCTCATGCTACTCAAGTTTAGTCACCGGTAAGTTCTTGTCATCGTAAGTACATGTGTATCATAGAGAACCGCCAACGGGGTACCACTTGCCCGATGATACGGAAGAATCCCCATATCAAAATGACAAGGCAAGCAGACAACGAGCATCTCAGTAATCTTCTTATTTACCATGGGATTATGGTGCTTTTTTCTCTCTTTCCTCTTTTCATAATATCTTTTTTTCTCTTTTTCTCTTTTTTTCTCAATATAGGACTCTTTTTTATAAGAAGAATGCTTCATAGACAGCTCATTATGGTTACGCTGCAGGTTTCCACCATGTCAGCATGGATTAGACCAGCGGCCCAGGCGTTTCTCTAACACATATACATAACTCCATGGACTTACAAGCTCCCCTTTCATTTCACACCGACGACATCCATAGACAAAAGAGCATGATATCAACTAGGTACAAAGTACCCATGCAATGTTGAAAGCATTCCCCATGACAGCATGGTTCTGCTAATCCCCAACAAATAAGTGCAAGAATATACAACATATATGACACAATGGTTCAAGTTTATTAAGGGCAAGAAAAGTAAAGTGTGCCATCAAGTTCATGAGAGCTTTAATCACTAGTTTTCTCATAACAAGTTTAATTTGGAAGGTAAACGAAAACATGAATATACTGGAATAACATAAGCTAGTAGGTAGGTATGGTGGACTCTTTGGAATAACTTGGTTTAGGGAGTTGGATGCATGAGTGGAACTCATACTTGGTTGTGGAGGCTAGCAAAAGACTGGGAGCGACAAACTAAGAGAGCAATAATGGCCATAATCACGCAGAGTGACAAAACATCATTGATCAAAGCATAAAGTGATACTACAAGTTGAAAACTAAAGGATCATAAAGGCTTATGGTGACTTGAGATAGTCATAACTGGTGTGAGCATGCGCCAAGTCAACCCAAATAAAGCATCAAAGGAGAATACCACTATACTATGCTTTAATATGCTAAAACAACGCATGATTCATCTAAGGCACATTAAGAATTCTCAATTGTTAATAACAAGTCATGCTACAGCAAAGAATACAAAGCATAAAGCCAAAACAATATCAAGCATGGCATGACAAAGCATAGGCCACAGTCAAAAACAAGCTCTCTTTACCACTTAAGCATGAACTCTCCTACTCTTTTCCAAACCAAACCAAACTATTTGAAAACCAATGTATGAAAGAGGGGGTCCAACCAATTTATTCAGCAAACTAAGCAAACAAAAAACCAAAATGAAAACGAAAAAGAAGACGCTCCAAGAACAACACAACTGTGCATGAAACAATAAAATGAAGCGTTTGGAAGAAACCTGGGATTTTTATTGAGTTTTTATTGATGAAGAAGGGGATGCCTTGGGAATCCCCAATATTTGACGCTTGTACTTCTTGGATATTTCTTGGGGTGACACGTGTGGCATCCCCAAGCTTGAGCTTTAGTCCATCCTTCATCTCATTACTCATTCCTTCCATACACCTGAAATTTTTCCTTCATACAAAACATCACACAATCTTTATTAGCAACATTAGTGCACTCAAGATATTAAGTCTTAGGTTCAGTTCTAACACCAAATAAACTTCCATTAGAACATTAGATACTTTAGCACTTCCCTCAAAAATCTCAATTCCCCAAAAGAACTCAACAAGGAACCAACAAGAAGCAAATGCAGAAAATCGCAGAAATCTGTCAAAACAGACCAGCAGGTAAATATGAATTTTTTTGAAGACCTTCTGTTGCTCAACTCAAAAAGTATTAAACTAACTAAAGTTAGATATCAAACTGGGGCAGAAGCACAAAAATTCACGTCTCAAAAAGACGTTTAGATATTTTACACGAATTTTTATGGCGAAGCACATAAATCTGTTTCGGGACAGCAACTTCCCAATTATTACTTCTCTCTCATTAGAGGTTACTCTTGGCACAAAAAGCAAATAAAAAGGATAAGGAGCGGTTATTACTGAAGTAATAACTTCCAAGACTCATCTAAAACTTTTGGGTTATCTCCAAATAAGTACTTTTATTTAACGCCTTTAAGTTAGGCATGATAGTTTGAGAAGATGCTCACATAAGAAATATGAATTGAAGTAAAAGAGAGCATCAAGAAGCAAATTCAAAACACATTTAAGTCTAACCCACTTCCTATGCATAGGAATCTTGTAAAGAAACAAGTTATGAAAGCACAAAGAAACAAACATAGGAAAGCAAAACAAGTGCAACTTCAAAAATTTCAACATAAAGAGGGGAAACTTAATATTGTTGAGACACATAAGCCCATGTTTCCCTCTCTCATAATAACTTTCAGTAGCAACATGAATAAAATTAACAATATAACTATCACATAAAACATTCTTATCATGAGCCACATGCATATGATAATTATTACTCTCCACGTAAGCATAGTCATTCTTATTAATTGTGGTGGGAGCAAATTCAATAAAATAGCTACCATTATTATTCTCATCGCCATAATCATCAAATATAGGAGGCGCATTGTAATCATTAATTTTATCCTCAATAGTAGGTGGACTGAAAATATCATATTCATCATTGTAACCATCATATATTGGAGGTTTGGTGTCATCATAAGCAATAGAATAGCTATCTTCCAAAGTTGGGGAACTAAAACGATCATTTTCATAAAAACTAGCTTCTCCAAGCTTAGACTTTTCCATAGCATTAGTAATAATGGTGTACAAAGAATTCATACTAACAACATTCCTATTAGCATGCAAATAAAGTTCCATAGGTTTTTTAATTTTCTCTTCAAACACTTCATGTCCTAACTCAAGATAAATACTATAAAGCTCTCTAATTTTGTTTTTGTTTTCCATTAAGCCTAACTAGTGAAAACAAGAAATAAAAATATATAATTGCAGAATCTAAAGGAAATAACTTCGAGCACTCACACCGGAGGATGTGAGTACCTCTTACCTTACCTCCCCGGCAACGGCGCCAGAAAATAGCTTGATGTCTACACACTTCTATTCTTGTAGACAGTTGTTGGGCCTCCAAGTGCAGAGGTTTGTAGAACAGCAGCAAGTTTTCCCTTAAGTGGATCACCCAAGGTTTACCGAACTCAGTGAGGAAGTGGTCAAAGGTATCCCCTCTCAAGCAACCCTGCAATCAAGATACAAGAAGTCTCTTGTGTCCCCAACATGCCCAATACACTTGTCAGGTGTATAGGTGCACTAGTTCGGCGCAGAGATAGTGAAATACAAGTGGTATGGATAATTATAAGTGGTAATGGTGATAGAAGATAGCTTGATGGCGTGGAAAAAACTAAAGGCAAACTGAAATAAAGAAGAAAGCAAGCAAACATGTAACAGATGTAATAGAAAATGGTGTTTCGGTGCTTAGAAACAAGGCCTAGGGATCATACTTTCACTAGTGAACACTCTCATATAAATATATTCTTCTTCATGATACTACACTGAACTACTCTCCGATTGGACACTCTAATCCATGGTAGGCTATAACAACGCACCTCAAAGTAAGGCTTTCCCATCTAGATAACCCCACACTGTCACCTTGACTACTAGATGGTTCCAACAAACACCACAATTTCATAAAGACATCCAACTCCAAATATAACTCATAACAAGTATTTGTAATCTCTAGCCTAAGTGCCACCATGGTGTGCACACTGTCAACTTCACACACATGGGGAGAGCAGAGATCTATTAAAGCACTTGAGTAGCAAGGTAGATCTATAGATTACAAGCTCATGATCTGAATAAGATCATGCATAGAGAGAGAGATGAACACATAGCTACCGATAGAACCCTTAGCCTCGAGAGAGAAATACTCCCTCCTTATCATGGGAATCAGCAATGGTGATGGAGATGGTGGTGGAGATCGATGGAGATGGCTCCGGGGCACTTCCCCGTCCTGGTAGGGTGCCGGAACAGAGAATTTCTGTCTCCCGAATCTCCTCTTCGGTGGCGGCGGCACTGCGGAACTTTTCATGGATTTCTGATTGATGATCTAGGGTTTCTGCCTCGGGAGGAATATATAGGCGAAGGAGGCATGGTCGGTGGCCGGCCAGGGGGCCCACACCATGCCCTAGCGCGGCCAAGGGGGACCAACACCAAGGGGGGTGTGGCCACCATGTGTCCCCTCTCCGACTCTCCTTCTTGCTCCATGAGTCTTCCGGGAAAATAGTAACTTTGGCTTGTGTCCTGTCCAATTCCGAGAATATTCATTTTCTGACTTACTGGAACCAAAAACAGCAGAAAACAGGCAACTGGCACTCTGGCATCTTGTTAATAGGTTAGTCCAAGAAATCATATGAAAAGTACTCCAAAGTTGTAATGAAACACAAGAAAGTAGCTAAAACCAAGCATGGAACATCAAAAATTATAGATACATTTGCAATGTATCACTGTTCTTCTCATGAACCACAGCTCGAGTCATTGGATGTGTGTTCTTTTCACAAACCACAGCTAGAGTCATTGCATGTGTGTTCTTCTCACAAACCACATAAGGATACACTAGTGTCATTGCATGTGTGTTCTTCTCATGAACCACAGCTAGAGTCATTGCATGTCTGTTCTTCTCACAAACCACATAAGGATCCACTAGTGTCATTGGATGTGTGTTGTTTTCATGAACCACGCCTAGTGCCATTGCATGTCAGTTACTCTCGTAAACCACATGTGGATCCACCAATGTCATTGCATGTAGGTTCTTCTCATGAACCACAACTACAGTCATTGCATGTGTGTTCTTTTCACAAACCACGGCTAGAGTCATTGCATGTGTGTTCTTCTCACAAACCACATAAGGATACACCAGTGTCATTGCATGTGTGTTCTTCTCATGAACCATAGCTAGAGTCATTGCATGTCTGTTCTTCTCACAAACCACATAAGGATCCACTAGTGTCATTGGATGTGTGTTCTTTTCATGAACCACACCTAGTGCCATTGCATGTCAGTTACTCTCGTAAACCACACGTGGATCCACCAGTGTCATTGCATGTAGGTTCTTCTCATGAACCACAACTAGAGTCATTGCATGTGTGTTCTTTTCACAAACCACAGCTAGAGTCATTGCATGTGTGTTCTTCTCACAAACCACATAAGGATACACCAGTGTCATTGAATGTGTGTTCTTCTCATGAACCACAGCTAGAGTCATTGCATGTCTATTCTTCTCACAAACCACATAAGGATCCACTAGTGTCATTAGATGTGTGTTCTTTTCATGAACCACACTCAGTGTCATTGGATGTGTGTTGTTCTCACAAACCACACATGGATCCACCAGTGTCATTGCATGTGTGTTCTTCTTATGAACCACACATGGATCCAACCAGTGTGATTGCATGTCTATTCTTTTCAGAAACCACATATGGATCCACCAGTGTCATTGCATGTCTGTTCTTTTCATGAACCACACCCAGTGTCAGTGCATGTCTGTTCCTCTCATAAACCACACATGGATCCACCAGTGTAATTGCATGTGTGTTCTTCTCATGAACCACATCTAGAGTCATTGCATGTCTGTTCTTCTCACAAACCACATAAGGATCCACCAGTGTCATTGGATGTGTGTTCTTTTCATGAACCACACCCAGTGTCATTGCATGTATGTTCTTCTCATGAACCACATGTAGAGTCATTGCATGTTTGTTCTTCTCACAAACCATATAAGGATCCACCAGTGTCATTGGATGTGTGTTCTTTTCATGAACCACACCCAGTGTCATTGGATGTGTGTTATTCTCCCAAACCACACATGGATCCACTAGTGTCATTGCATGTGAGTTCTTTTCATGAACAACACATCGATCCACCCAGTGTGATTGCATGTCTGTTATTCTCACATACCACATAAGGATACACCAGTTTCATTGCATATGTGTTCTTTTCATGAACCACACCCAGTGTCATTGCATGTGTGTTCCTCTCATAGACCACACGTGGATCCACCAGTGTCATTGCATGTGTGTTATTCTCATTAACCACATCTAGAGTCATTGCATGTCTGTTCTTCTCACAAACCACATAAGGATCCACCAGTGTCATTGGATGTGTATTCTTTTCATGAACCACACCCAGTGTCATTGCATGTGTGTTCTTCTCACAAACCACACATGGATCCACCAGTATCATTACATGTCTGTTCTTTTCATGAACCATAGCCAGTGTCATTGCATGTGTGTTCTGCTCACAAACCACACATGGATCCAGTAGTGTCATTGCATGTTTGCTCTTTTTATTAACCATAGGTAGACTCATTGCATGTGTGTTCTTTTTACAAACCATTTATCACCAATGTCATTGCATGTGTGTTCTTCTCATAAACCACATATGGATCCACCCAGTATGATTGCATGTGTGTTCTTCTCAAAAACCACAGAAGGATCCACCCGTGTCATCGGATGTGTGTTCTTTTCATGAACCACACCCAGTGTCATTGCATGTCTGTTCCTCTCACAATACACACATGGATCCACCAGTGTCATTGCATGTGTGTTCTTCTACCAAACCATAGCTACAGTCATTGCATGTGAGTTCTTTTCACAAACCACAACTAGAGTCATTGCATGTGTGTTCTTCTCACAAACCACATAAGGATACATCAGTGTCATTGCATGTGTGTTCTTCTCATGAACAACAACTAGAGTCATTGCAGATCTCTTCTTCTCACAAACCACATAAGGATCCACCAGTGTCATTGGATGTGTGTTCTTTTCATGAACCACACCTAGTGTCATTGGATGTGTGCTCTTCTCCCAAACCACACATGGATCCACTAGTGTCATTGCATGTGTGTTCTTTTCATGAACCACACATGGATCCACATAGTGTGATTGCATGTCTGTTATTCTCACAAACCACATAAGGATACACTAGTGTCATTGCACGTGTGTTCTTTTCTTTAACCACACCTAGTGTCATTGCATGTGTGTTCCTCTCATAGACCACACATGGATCAACCAGTGTCATTGCATGTGTGTTCTTCTCATGAACCATATCTAGAGTCATTGCATGTCTGTTCTTGTCACAAACCACATAAGGATCCACTAGTGTCATTGGATGTGTATTCTTTTCATGAGGCACCCCAGTTTCATTGCATGTGCATTCTTCTCACAAACCACACATGGATCCACCAGTATCATTGCATGTCTGTTCTTTTCATGAACCACATCCAGTTTCATTGCATGTGTGTTCTTCTCACAAACCACACATGGATCCACCAGTGTCATTGCATGTCTGCTCTTTTCATTAACCACAATTAGAGTCATTGCATGTCTGTTCCTCTCATAAACCACACATGGATCCACCAGTGTCATTGCATGTGTGTTCTTTTCATGAACCACATATGGATCCACCCAGTGTGATTGCATGTGTGTTCTTCTCACCAACCACATAAGGATCCACCAATGTCATTGGATGTGTGTTCTTTTCATGAACCACACCCAGTGTCATTGCATGTCTGTTCCTCTCACAAACCACACATGGTTCCACCAGTGTTATTGCATGTGTGTTCTTCTCATGAACCATAGCTAGAGTCATTGCATGTGTGTTCTTCTCACAAACCACAGCTAGAGTCATTGCATGTGTGTTCTTCTCGCAAACCACATAAGCATACCCCAGTGTCATTGCATGTGTGTTCTTCTCATGAACCACAACTAGAGTCATTGCATGTCTGTTCTTCTCACAAACCACATAAGGATCCACTAGTGTCATTGGATATGTGTTCTTTTCATGAACCACACCTAGTGTCATTGGATGTTTGTTCTTCACACAAACCACACATCGATCCACTAGTGTCATTGCATGTGTGTTCTTTTCATGAACCAGACATGGATCCAACCAGTATGATTGCATGTCTGTTCTTTTCACAAACCACATAAGGATACACCAGTGTCATTGCATGTGTGTTCTTTTCATGAACCACACCAAGTTTCATTGCATGTCTGTTCCTCTCATAAACCACACGTGGATCCACCAGTGTCATTGCACGTGTGTTCTTCTCATGAACCACATCTAGAGTCATTGCATGTCTTTTCTTCTCACAAACCACATAAGGATCCACGAGTTTCATTGGATGTGTGTTCTTTTCATGAACCACACCTAGTGTCATTGCATGTGTGTTCTTCTAACAAACCACACATGGATCCACCAGTATCATTGCATGTCTGTTCTTTTCATGAACCACAGCCAGTGTCATTTAATGTGTGTTCTTCTCACAAAGCACACATGGATCCACCAGTGTCATTGCATGTCTGCTCTTTTCATTAACCACAGTTAGAGTCATTGCATGTGTGTTCTTTTCACAAACCACATATCACCAGTGTCATTGCATGTGTGTTCTTCTCATAAACCACATATGGATCCACCCAGTGTGAGTGCATGTGTGTTCTTCTCACAAACCACATAAAGGATCCACCAGTGTCATTGGATGTCTGTTCTTTTCATGAACCACACCCAGTGTTATTGCATGTCTGTTCCTCTGATAAACCACACATGGATCCAACAGTGTCATTGCATGTATGTTCTTCTCATGAACCACATCTAGAGTCATTGCTTGTGTCTTCTTATAACAAACCATAGCTAGAGTCATTGCATGTGTGTTCTTCTCACAAACCACATAAGGATCCACCAGTTTCATTGGATGTGTATTCTTTTCATGAACCACACCCAGTGTCATTGCATGTGTGTTCTTCGCACAAACCACACATGGATCCACAAGTATCATTGCATGTATGTTCTTTTCATGATCCACATCTAGTGTTATTGCATGTGTGTTCTTCTCACAAACCACACATGGATCCACCAGTGTCATTGCAAGTCTGCTCTTTTCATTAACCACAGATGTTTGTTCCTCTCATAAACCACACATGGATCCACTAGTGTCATTGCATGTGTGTTCTTTTCATGAACCACATATGGATCCACCAAGTGTGATTGCATGTGTGTTCTTCTCACAAACCACATAAGGATCCACCAATTTAAATGGATCGTATTGGCACCTAGAGGGGGGTGAATAGCTGCTACACCAATTTTAAATTCTTTTTCAATTTTAGGCTTAGCACAAAGGTAAATTCACTAGATAAACTAATGGGTGGAATTTCCCTATATGCAAACCTATCTACTAGCGAGTAAAGAGTGAGTGGAAGAGGAACGAGTGAACCAAAGTAAGGCACGCGGAGACACAAGATTTGTTTGACCGCAGTTCCTTCCTTGTTAAGGGAAGTACGTCTGCGTTGGAGGGGTGGGCGATACTAAGACCACCACGCCACAAAAGGCCTCACCCTGTTCTCCGATGGATCTCGCCACAACAGGCTTGATCCACCTTCCACTATAGGTACCCTTCAAGGCAGGCACCGGTGCCTTTACACAACTAGTGGGGCAATAACTCCACAACAACTTGGAGGCTCTTGAAATGACAACAAGCTGCCACAAGAACAAAGTTGTCAAATACAATAACAAGATCTAGGTATTGACAAGGATACTAGATGAGGAATTTCTCCAAGTGAATGGAGAGGAGTTGAAGCGCTTGATTCTTGATGTTGATGATGAACTTCTCCTCCTTCAATTCCACCAAATATCAAGACCTTCGGGTGGTTGAAGTGGGAGATCGAGAATGAGAGCTCTTGCACAAAGTCTAGTCAATTTCGAATGAATCAAGAGTTATGAACGGGAATAAGGGGTACTTATACCCCTTTCCAAAAACCAGCCGTTGCACACTTTGGGGGCCGGATTATCCGGCCTGGGAAAACACCGCCCCAGACTCGGAATATCCAACAGATAATCCGCCCCCTCTCTGAGCACCGCGCCGAGCTTGCCCTTGATCAACTTCTGGGGGCTGGATTATCCGGTCCTATGCGAAGGCCAGATTATCCGGCTTGGGGAAGAAAAACCGCCCCAGTTTGGATTTTCCGGGAGAAAATCCGACCGGATACCGAGCGATGCGCCTTGGCTCCTTTTGATCGAAAACTAGGGGCCGGATTATTCGGCCCATGCGATACCCGGATTATCCGGCTTGGGGAGGAAAAACCGTCCCAGTTCGGATTTTCCGAGAGAAAATCCGACTAGACATAGAGCGACGCGCCTTAGCTTCCTCGAGAGATGAGGTAGGCCGGATGATCCGGCCCTTGGAGGGGCCGATTATCCGGCCCCCTTCAAAACTTCCTGCACACTTAGCACACATGAAAAGTCTCCATAGTATTGTTATCTAACACGCAAAACATAGGAAAACATGAAATGTTCTTTCAATCTCCCCCTTTTTGGTGTTAGATGACAATACCAGGATTTGCAGGAGAAAGACACAAGACACACAGAGATAACTATGAAAGGGACTCCCCCTCAATGTATGCATAATAGAGTTTTGCATTGTAATACAAATGCACACAAATAGTTGAATCTATTCCATAGACATAAGGGCAAAAACACATACCCACATACCACCGAAGTAGAGAATAGGGATCCTTGACATAAATCACAATTATTATTGGATAACCATTATGAGCGCGCGCCTTCCGTGATAAACCTCTAGCAATAGGATATGAATAGATATAACCATGAGCATAATCCAGAGCATAATCCATGATATGAAGTCCATAGGTATCATCCAGACACCCACATAAAGTCTCAACCACAAATCACAAACCACGAATTTAAAAGTTCAAATAAGCAAGAAATAACGAATAGAAAAGTGCAAGTGCTTATGCCCGACCCATGCAAATCCACGGACAACCTAATAGAACTACTTCTCCCCCTTTGGCATCGAGACACCAAAAAGGGAGAAGAGCGATGCTAGCGCCCCATGGGATCACTCATCGTAGTCCTCGTCCTCGTCCTCTTCTTCATTTTATTCCTCATCCTCATCTTCAAGCTCCTCAGTTTCACCTTCCTCATATTCACCATCATCAGCAGGCGCAGAGGGGAACAGGTGACGCTCCAGCTCACCATAGTTCAGCCCGGAGGAAGAGTTCCACCGAGCATACGGAGTGGGAGGTGTAGGAGCCGGAGGAGCACCCGAAGCGCCAGACATGAAAGTATTTGGCGCGAGGACGACGCTTGTAGGTCTTGGGAACACCGGAACCACCTATGAGGAGAAATAAGGGCGATAGCAAGGGGATAAGCATACACACAAGTCCAGGAGAGAGCATGGAAAACGTAGTTAAAAAGTTCATAGGACAAAACTACTCAATGCATACACCATAGTGAAACTGAAGCAGAATTGAATCTGTCGGGCCGGATTATCCGGCCTGGCCAGGGGCGGATAATCTGGCCCTGGCAGGAATTTTTGATTCCACCTAGATAGTATGCAAAAAAAGTAGATCGGGACTAGAAACTGCAAGACTACGATTTCTATGCGAAAACACATCCTTCTAGACAACGTACCACCCAACAAGATACACATCTAGCCAAAGATGGGGAGAGAGGGAGTTACCCTCACTCATTGGAGGAAGAACGCGGAGGAGAAGGTACCCGGAGGTGCGGAGAAGAAGATCCGGGGAGGCCCGGAAAATCTGGTGGCCGGAGAGGCTCCGGGGAGGGTGAGGGGCGGCAGGCGGCGGCTAGGGAAGAGGAGAGGGCTGGGGGAGAAGTGTTGCTCGATATGAGCCCTTCCCCCCGAGCCCTGCCCTTTAAGATGAAATCTGCCAGGGCCGGATTATCCAGCCACCACTTGGGCCGGATTATCCGGCCTAAATTCTAGGATTCTATTATACACAGAACCAGTCCCACGCGTCCCCAAACAACACCCCCACAAGGTGTACAAGGGACTTGTGTGCAAGAATAGATGGCTTAGGGGTAGGGAAGGCTTAGGATTAAGAGAGCCAAACTGAGATGGTACTAGACACTCAAAATTGCAAAATCCAAATCAAATAAAAGCTAAGATTGAGTGTGATTCCCATAAGAACATGAGAGAGCAAATAACAACCAAAAAGATCCAATTCTCCGCAATGGAGAGGGCGGTGGCCGAAGCCACCTTGTTGGAGTGTGTGGTGTGACACCGCGAAGATATATCTTGGGTTCACGACCAATACTCATCAATAAGCTCACATATCACAACATAATATTAAGAGAAGTAACATATCTTGCTATTGGCATTATGGGGGGAGGGTTAGCCCAATGGGTTAGGACCACACTCCCCCTATATCCATGCCCACACTTAGACCAAAAAAGTATTGAGATGTATGAGTGGGTGCATGGGTAATCAAGACAAGCTCCCAGAATCAATGATATTTAGCCCATTCCTCAAATAGCAGAATCTTGCTTCATCAAGTGGCTTTGTAAAAATATCCGCAAGTTGGTTCTTCATGCTCACAAAAGATAGATCAATATCGCCTCGAGCAACATGGTCACGAATAAAATGATTCTGAATCTCAATATGCTTCGTCCTTGTGTGCTGAACTGGATTGTACGCAATTTTGATAGCACTTTCATTATCACATAAAAGAGGCACTTTGTCACAATTGACACCGTATTCCTTTAAAGTTTGCCTCATCCACAATAATTGAGTACAATTTCTGGCAGCAGCAACATATTCAGCTTCGGCGGAGGAGAGAGATATACAATTCTGCTTCTTGGAGGACCAATAAACAAGAGAACTTCCCAAGAATTGACAAGCTCCAAAAGTGGACTTCCGATCATCCTTATCACCAGCCCAATCTGAGTCAGTATAACCACATAAAGAGAAATTGGAGCCCTTGGGATACCAGAGACTAAAGTTGGGGGAATGAACCAAATATCGAAAGATCCTCTTGACCCCCACTAAGTGGCTTTCTTTAGGAGCTGCTTGATACCTTGCACACACTCCCACACTCAACACAATATCGGGTGTAGATGCGCAGAGGTAAAGAAGAGAGCCGATCATGGACCGGTATACCTTTTGGTCCACATCTTTACCATGAGGGTTAAGTTCAAGATGACACTTTGTTTGCATTGGAGTGGCAACACCATTTAGATCCGTCATCTTGAATCTTTTGAGCATGTCTTGGATGTACTTTGCTTGATTAATAAAGGTTCCTTCTCTAAGTTGCTTGATCTTGAATCCAAGAAAGAACCGTAATTCCCCCATCATAGACATCTCGAACCTATCAGTCATAAGCTTTGAAAATTCATCGTTAAAAGCTTTGTTAGTAGAACCAAAGATGATATCGTCTACATATAGTTGGCATACAAAGAGCTCCCCCTTAACCTTCTTAGTAAAAAGAGTGGGGTCAATTTGCCCAACTTCGAAGCCACGATCTAGCAAAAGCTCTTTAAGGTGCTCATACCACGCACGTGGGGCTTGTTTAAGGCCATAGAGTGCCTTATCGAGTATGTAGACATGGTTCAGGAAGTTAGGATACTCAAACCCCGGGGGTTGCTCTACGTATACCAACTCATGTAGAGGACCGTTAAGGAAGGCACTCGTGACGTCCATTTGCTGCAACTTAAAATTGTTATGAGGAGCAAAAGCAAGTAGGATACAGATGGACTCAAGGCGAGCCACAGGAGCATAGGTATCGCCGAAGTCGGTGCCCTCAACTTGGGAGTACCCTTGCGCCACAAGTCTTGCCTTGTTCCTCACAACAATGCCATGCTCATCTTGCTTGTACTTGAAAATCCACTTGGTGCCGATAACATTGCGGCACTCTTTGGGTTTCTCCACTAGTTTCCAGACTTTGTTGCGCTCGAAATTATTCAATTCTTCATGCATAGCAACAACCCAGTCTGGGTCTTCAAGAGCTTCAAAGGCCTTCTTAGGTTCCACCATGGAGATATGAGCTAGATGCTCACCAAAACTGGCCAATTCTCTTCTTGTAGAAACCCTTCGTCGAAGATCACCAACAACCTTGTCGAGAGTTTGACCCCTCAACTCAAGGTTACGATCAGCCCGAGCATTGCGACGAAGTTCAATAAGTTTGTTGTCTCTAGGTGGAGGAGATTCATCACTCGAGTCTTCATTGGAAGCATTTTCTCCGCCTTGATCAGTAACTGGAACATCAGTAGCAGGTGGTGGAGACGCATGCCCTTGAGGTGAATCCGAAGCAATAACAGGAGGCTGCAGAACTGGAGAGTCAGGGCCAGATAATCCGGCCGATGAAGAGGCCGGATATTCCGGCCTAGGAGTACTTGCAGCAGCTTCATCAGGAAGCCTAGGACTTGCTTGAAATGGCGAGGAGCCGGATAATCCGGGGTCAGCCGGAAAATCCGGCCTGGAGCTTGTGTTGATATCTTCACCACCAGGAGCAGCATGGTCAGCTGGAGCAGGGTGGCCGGATAATCCGGTGTCAACCAGAAAATCTGGCCTGGAGCTTTCTGGAGCATCTTGACCTTGAACAGTTGATGGAGATGGTGTAGAAGTTGCTCCCGTGGTTGGAGCATGTTGCGTATGTGTAGATGAGGGCTCTATATGAGTAGAACATTGTCCTTCCCGGTCTGCCACAAGGGGTTCCTCAATGGGGCGGAAGAATCCCATGCCCATTCTTCTTATGGCATCTTGGGGTATTTCAACATCTGCATCACAAACACCAACTTGCTCCGCACAACCGTCATTTTCCTCGAACACCACACTACAAGATTCTACAACAGTTCCGGAGAGCTTATTGTAGACTCTATAAGTGTGGGATTTGGCACCATAACCAACAAAAATACCTTCTAGAGCCTTAGATTCAAACTTAGATAAACTGACTCCTTTAATAAGAAAGAAACACTTACACCCGAATACCTGAAAGTATGAGATGTTTGGCTTGTTACCGGTAAGTATTTCATAAGGAGTCTTGTCCAAAATCTTGCGGAGGTATAAACGGTTGGATGAATGACAAGCAGTAGAGATTGCTTTAGCCCAGAAGTTATATGGAGATTTCAATTCGGCTAACATTGATCTTGCCATGTCCATTAGAGTTCGATTCTTCCTCTCGGCTACACCATTTTGTTGAGGGGTGTACGCAGCGGAATATTGATGTCTTATCCCCTCTTCACTTAGGAACTCATTTAAGGTGTAGTTCTTGAACTCCGAGCCGTTATCACTACTTATAGCCAAAATGGGGACGTTGTGTTGACGTTGAACCTCGTTGGCAAAGTCGATGACAGTTTGTTGAGTTTCACTCTTCAACTTGAAGAAATAAACCCAAGTGTATCTTGAGTAATCATCAACAATCACTAGACAATACTTCTTCCCACCTAGGCTTGCATGAGATGGAGGTCCGAAGAGGTCCACATGGAGGATCTCCAAAATCCTTTTTGAAGAGATAATGGTTTTCCTTCGATGAGGTGAATCATGCATTTTCCCTTCAACACACGCCCTGCAAACACGATCTTTGGCAAAAGAGAAATTTTCTTTTAGTCCAAGAATGTGGCCACCCTTGTGGAGACTTTGTAAAGTTCTCATATTGACGTGGGCTAGTCGGTGATGCCATAGCCAACCCGCGTCAGCCTTTCCGAAAAGACACATCGGGCCTGTAGTGGTTTTCCCCGAAAATTCCACCACGTACAGGTCGTTTTTGATATATCCCACGAAAGCGACTTTAAGAGACCTGCTCCACAAGAGTACCACCAAATCAGCATCAATGTAAACTGCAAAGCCCATCTTACCAAGGGCACGGACTTAAAGTAAGTTATACCCGAGGGTCTCAACAAGCATGACGTCCACGAGAGAGATATCGTGAGCCACCACAAATTTGCCGAGACCCAGTACCTCAGATTTTGACTTGTCACCATAGGAGACGGTAATGTGATCAAGGTTTGGCCGCATCTCCGTGATGATCTCCTTGCTTACGGTCATATGACTCGTGCAACCGCTATCGAGTACCCATTTAGAACCACCGGAAGCATAGCCCTGCAAGAAAATTACTTCTTGGTTTTACGTACCCATTTTTCAATGGGTCCTCTCATGTTAGTAACAAGGGTCTTGGGAACCCAAATAGACCAATGAATGTAACAATCATAAGGCCCTACATAACAAGCATAAACATCACCATAATGATCACAATATAGTTCAAAGTTAGGATTGTTGATCCCTGCAAAACCATCATAATTAGTCTTGTCATTGGTAATGTTGCTAGTCTTTGATTGAGCAGCCTTGTTCTTCTTCTTCTTTTTGTTTTTCTAGCTCTTTATCTTGGTTATGTAACCAAGACCTTCTTTACTATTGTTTGTCCTTTGCCTGCTTAGTATCTCATCAATAACTCATTTACCTTTGTTTTGAGAACTTTTTGCAAGGTCTTCTTTTCCAAAGGATGAAGTGGAGGTACTTGGCACATCATACCATTTCAATTGAGTTTGGAGCTGGTCATGATACTCATTTAGAGTAGAATGATCACTCTTCAATGCCTTGTGAGCACTTTCAAGATTATCAAACTTCTCCAAAAGTCTAGCATGAACAGCCCCAAAGTCAATCTTTTCTTTCTTTAGTTTCTTTACCTTGGCAAGAGCATGGTCACGTTCTTTAATGAGCCGAGCTACAGCTTCTTCTTGTGACTCCTCAAGGGATTCAAGTCTTTCTTCGAAAGATGCTCGAGCTTCCTCTTCCTCTTCCAAGGCATTCTTCAAAGAAGCTATCTCCAAGGCATCTTCTCTTTCAGTTCTGCCCTTTTCTTCAAGGAGATCTTTGGCTTGAGCAAGTTGACTCATAAGAACATCAAAATGAAGTTTGTGCTCACCTTGTAGGTTAGTGAAAAAAGTATCCAAGGCAATAACTTCTTCTTTCATTTCAGGACTGTCATGATCATCCATATCCAAAATTATGTTAGTCTTAGAAAATGAAGAGCTAGAAGTTGATACCTCGGATTCCCTCGCCATTAGACAAGCGGCGTTGTTGTTGATGGCGTTCTTGTTCGGTGAGTCAAAGAGAGAGGAGGGAGTCGATGTGGTGGCTATAGCAGCCACTTCGTGGGAACTATCATCATCCTCTTCATCTTCACTTGTGGAGGAGTATTCCTATTGAGCTACAAGAACAATCTTGGGTTGCTTCTTGAAAGGGTCATTCTTCTTAACAAACGTCTTCTTCTTAGGAGCTTTGGATTTCTCTTTAAGAATGATCCTGCCACCATTGTCTTCTCTATTTTGATAAGGACACTCGGCTACAAAGTGCAGTCTATCTCCACGGTTGAAGCAAGTTCTCAATCTTGGGCCACTTTCTCTTCTTCCATTTGACCCGTTCTTCCGCTCAAGTTCAGACTTGGCTTTGGCAGGGTCCTTCCAAAAGTTCCCTGCATAGAATGACATGTACTCACCATGAGCACGTTTGACCTAATTGGGGCAGTCCATGGATACCCCTTCGAAATCTCCTTCATCTTCCTCTTGCTCAACAACATTAGCTTTGAGAGCCACATTGACACCCTTTTGCATTCCAATGGCCCGAGCACGGGCATCTTCAGCATTCTTTGCCGCCACTTTGAATGATGCCATTTCTTGCATGACTTCGTTGGATCTCATTTGATGATAGTTGTGTCTACCTTGCAAGCTCTTCAAATTCGTTGGTTCGAAAGGCATTAAGGCACTCACATATTTTCTTTTTATCCATGCATCATCAATGTGAGTGGCCACGTGCTTCTGAAATGTTGTTGCGATGCCCTTGAGTCTTCTATACATGTCCTCATGGTTTTCACCATCCAACATGTAGAATCCCTCGTCTTCATTACTAAGGGCATCATACCTGTTTCTTCTGATGCTTTCATTTCCAACGAAAAGGTCCGTAAGAGCATCCCACGCCTCTTTAGCTGTGTTGAGATGTTCAATGTGTGGCATGTCCTTGGGACCCACACCCAGCTGTATCATGTGGAGAGCGGTGGCATTCAATTGGCTCTCCACAACTTCCCTTCTCGTTAGATTGGTTTGATCTCCAATATGAAGACCTTCTTCAATAATCCTCCACAATTCAATAGAGGAGCTGCAAACATGAGATTTCATTAGAAATTGTCATTGGTTAAAAGAGGATGCAGTGAGCTTGGGTGGATCACCCCTATTGTTTATATGAGGATGAGGGATAGGTGGGTCGGGGGAATATACGTGGCGAACCTCACTATATTCCTCCTTACCACTTCCCTTTTTGGAGATGGAGCCATTTAGTTTTTCACCTTCCACATCATCATCCTTGGATCCGGTGTTATCCTTTTCCTTAGATGATGGTGTGGGAGCCTCAGAGGAGGATGGAGATGGGGCTATGGATGATGTAAGGCGAGCAATCATTTGATTCATCTCCTCCATCTTGGACTCAAAGGATTTCAACAAGGCTGTTTCCAACGACTTGAGATCATCCATTGTGACATTATCCACAGCCTCATTTCCATCATCCTTGGTACCCATACTACTCTTAGGCGGTTAAGCCCGAATTAAGAGCCGGGGCTCTGATACCAATTGAAATGGATCGTATGGGTAGCTAGAGGGGGGGTGAATAGGTGCTACACCAATTTTTAATTCTGTTTCAATTTTAGGCTTAGCACAAAGGTAAATTCTCCACATAAACTAATGGGTGGAATTTCCCTATATGCAAACCTATCTACTAGCGAGTAAAGAGCGAGTGGAAGAGGAACGAGTGAACCAAAGTGAGGAACACGGAGACACATGATTTGTTTGACCGCAGTTCCTTCCTTGTTAAAGGAAGTACGTCTGTGTTGGAGGGGTGGGCGGTACTAAGACCACCATGCCACAAAAGGCCTCACCCTGTTCTCCGATGGATCTCGCCACAACAGGCCTGATCCACCTTCCACTATAGGTACCTTTCGAGGCGGGCACCGGCGCCTTTACACAACTAGCGGGGCAACAACTCCACAACAACTTAGACGCTCCTGAAATGACAACAAGCTGCCACAAGAACAAAGTTGTCAAATACAATAACAAGATCTAGGTATTGACAAGAACACTAGATGAGGGATTTCTCCAAGTGAATGGAGAGGAGTTGAAGCGCTTGATTCTTGATGTTGATGATGAACTTCTCCTCCTTCAATTCCACCAAAGATCAAGACCTTCGGGTGGTTGAAGTGGGATATCAAGAATGAGAGCTCTTGCACAAAGTCTGGTCAATTTCGAATGAATCAAGAGTTCTGAACGTTGGGGAAGAAGGGGTACTTATACCCCTTCCAAAAACTAGCCATGGCACACTTTGGGGGGTGGATTATCCGGCCCAGGTGAGGGCCGGATTATTCGGCCTGGGGAAACACCGCCCCAGACTCGGAATATCCGGCAGATAATCCGCCCCCTCTCTGAGCACCGCGCCGAGCTTGCCCTTGATCAACTTCTGGGGGCCGGATTATCTGGTCCTATGCTAAGGCCGGATTATCTGGCCTAGGGAAGAAAAACCGCCCCAGTGGAGAAAATCCGACCGGATACCAAGCGACGCGCCTTGGCTCCTTTTGATCGAAAACTGGGGGCCAGATTATCCGGCCCATGTGATACCCGGATTATCCGGCCTGGGGAGGAAAAACCGCCCCAGTTCGGATTTTCCGGGAGAAAATCCGACTGGACACAGAGCGACGTGCCTTGGCTTCCTCGAGAGATGAGGTAGGCCGGATTATCCGGCCCTTGGAGGGGCGGATTATCCGGCCCCCTTCAAAACTTCCTGCACACTTAGCACACATGAAAAGTCTCCATAGTATTGTTATCTAACACGCAAAACATAGGAAAACATGAAATGTTCTTTCACCAATGTCATTGGATGTGTGTTCTTTTCATGAACCATAGCTAGAGTCATTGCATGCCTGTTCTTCTCACAAACCACATAAGGATCCACCGGTGTCATTGCATGTCTGTTCTTTTCAGGAACCACAGCCAGTGTCATTGCATGTGTGTTCTTCTCACAAACCACACATGGATCCACCAGTATCATTGCATGTCTGCTCCTTTCATTAACCACAGTTAGAGTCATTGCATGTGTGTTCTTTTCACAAACCACATATCACTAGTGTCATTGCATGTGTGTTCCTCTCATAAACCACATATGGATCCATCCAGTGTGATTGCATGTGTGTTCTTCTCACAAACCACATAGGGATCCACCTGTGTCATTGGATGTGTGTTATTTTCATAAACCACATATGGATCCTAACCTTAGGAGAGCCCTAACCTTAGCCCCCTAATGGGTGGCCGTTAGACCGAGTCTTATGGAAGGCACGCCCTAACATAGTTGTTCTGCTTGACGATTGTTACATACCGTTCGATCGGGGTGCTTGGATGATTGGGATGGTCTTCGTGAGAGCGATCCGCGAGTAGGTTGTTCTGCGGCATGATTGACCATGCTTGCTCTGGACAAACTGGCAACACCGGGCGCTCCCCTGTTGCGAGTGTCACAACTCACGAGTTCAGTGGGCCATATCCCAGTGTCACGTCCCCATTTCATCTCTTCCTCCCCGTACTTCTCTTCCTTCCCCTCTAAGCCACTTTCCCCACTTCACTCCCATTGTGTCGTAGCCGCAAGCCGACGGCGGTTCCATCCCAATCCCTTCTCCGGCAGCCACCCCCCATTCCTCCCCCTTCTCGCCATGGGTTCAAGGGGAGACGGCGAGGAAACGCGTCATGACGACAGGGACGGTGATTTCGATGTGAGTCATCTCATCTCTATCTCTATCATCTATGGCCAGTTATCTATTTTTTGAGCTAGATCTACTCTGTTTACTCATGCGCATATGATGTGTTAGGCCAACCAGACGATGTATGACTCCGACTATCACGGTTTAGCGGATGAAGACAGTCCTCTGCTATGTAAACATGGATATGTGCCCGCTAAATTTGTAGCGTTCGAAGGACGAAACGCAGGCAGGAGGTTTCTACGGTGTCAAGGACATCGTGCAATGATGCAAGGTGGAAGTTGCGGTGTTGTCAAATGGGTAGATCCAGAGTGGCCCAAATCGATGCAGAAAACGCTGGAAAAACTATGGGAAATGACTGTTGAGTTGAAAGAATTGGTATTCAGCTCACTTCTTAACAGTGTTGAGATGAAGCTATGGGAACCAGTTGACACGACCAAGCATAACCGAGATCCCAGGTCAGTCTAAGACAAGGTTAGAAAAGTCAAGAAGGAGAGGGACACGGCGTTGGCCCTGAAGGCTAAAGCAGAGCAAGAATTGACTCAAGCAAGGAATGATCTTCACCAGGCCAAAGTCCTGCAGTTCACATCTACGAGTATTGACAGGTGCATGAGGAAAATGCAGAGAAACAATTGAAGCTGTGCAAGGAAGATGCTAAAAGGAAGGAGCAAACGATTCGATCCTTGCTCTCGCGGCAAGATGCACATCGGGCTAAGATTAGGAAGATCAAGGAGATGTGTGATAACTAGTTCTATTTAGCTTGAGCTTCGTGCCTTGTTAAGTTGTAATAGTTGTACTTGTTGACCTAGCGGTCTGAACTAGTGGTCCCGGAGTCCTAGGAGGAAAAAAACTAGTCGCCCGTTAATCTGTCTTAATCCTGCATTACTTCCTTTTGTCTGATCATGGTGGTATTCTAACATTGGTGGTTTGTTTAAACGTAATCTACGTGGATTGTGCCGCATGCAAATGGCACAACCAAAATTTATAAAGTGGAAGAACGTACACCCGGTTACTGGAGATTCGGGAGCTTCGCCAGATGCAGGGGATGCAGGAGCAGAGAGGCGGTGAGATAGACGGGCTCAAGATTAAGCCAGAAAGTGGTACCGATTTCCTCCTCATCTGGGCATTATCGGTTGCCATTGTTGTTTATGTTGCCATGTCGTTGTGTGCAGCAGCTGAAATAACTTGCTGCTTCATGGAGTGTAGCAGCTTAAATAATTTATTTCTGTGCCACTTACATTCCGTCGTATTTAGAGACCTCCTTCCCCTTAGCAATCGTGGAACCGGTGCTCATTGTTTTCAGATAGTAGTGGCACAATCATAATTTCGGATTCAACTACTGACTCGGGCGTTTCCAAGCCCTAAGTTGCGGTACATTTTACTCAAAGAACATGGGTAGATTGTTTCGCCCAGCAAAGCTCCACACACAGAGCTCCAGAATCTAACCGAATTACATATATAGGTTCAAGTTCAACACATTACTATGCATCTTCATTGCCAGCAGCCTTCTTCTGCAGCCTGGGTGCCAAGCCTTCACATCCACTGGCTTCTTCATTTCCTGCCTTCTTCCTCTTCCTCGGTGCCAATTTTCTTAGCTTCACGTACTCTGCATCACCAGGACAATGGGCACTAGAATCGTGTCCAACATCAGCTTTCCACTCGTTTTTAATTTCTTCGAGCAACAAAATGACTGACCCGGCAGTCATGTTTCTAACCTTTGCGGCGCTTCCTGTCAAAGAAACAAGACTGTTGCATAGCTGCCCAATATCTACAGAGTAAATAAAATAAAAATTACAATTCAGCACAAACATGTGAACCCCAAGAGACTTTTGCTTACCAAGAGCTAATTGGGTTCGAGCAACCACCTTGTCCAAGAGGGCGACTCCCAGTTGCAGCAGCTTCCACATCTAGTATATCACAATTCAGCTCAAACATGCAAGCCGAAGCATACCTCTTCATCAACCCAATTAGCTGACTGTCACACGTTAGAGGAAGCATGATGCCACGTTCATCCATGAAGCTGAACTTTGCAGTCTGCTTTGGCCATAATTCATCATGATTAAACAGAGCAGCAACAATACCAAATATAGTGTAGATCTGCGCATGCGCTTCTTCCATCGTGATACAATGGTGTCCATACCACCTCCCTTAGAGTCGTACCTGAAGAGGACTACCGTAACCAGTAAGGGTGGTCCGCAGAGATCCCACTTGACAGAAAACTACGGACAAAATATGTTTGTCAGTGTTGGGCTAACAAACAGTTTTAGGTTCAGTAGCCAGCTAGCAGTTATAATTAGTGCGAATAGCAAAGAGAAGGGTAGCTCACCCGCTTGTAGCAAGAACTTCTTCTTCCTTGGTAGTAGGATCTGCCATCCTCCGAGCTGCTCGGCTCGTCGGCAGCGGAGGCGGGCTAGAGCCTCGCAACGGCGGCTATGACATGCGCCATTGGAGCTCGGGATCAGCGACTGGGCACAGCAACTTGGTGCCGGAAGTCAAATGTCCGAAGGGATCGTCCTGCCTGGAGGGTGGATTCCGACGGTGCCAGTGCTAGGGGAAAGGTGGGAATGGATTTGTGAAATTGGTCAACGCATCCAATCCAATTAGTTACTCAATTTGCCTAAGAGGTTGTCGTGTTGGCGCTCGCGTCACGGACAGATGACCGACATGAGGGTCCCCACCGTCTACTTCACGGGGCAGTTTCACGAAATGTTTGAATTTGGCAGGGGCACGATGAGTTTGCATCGACATGGCCCCTCTCGGTAGTTGGCGGCCCAACATTTCAAAACGCGGCAATTTCAGGCAACTTAGGTACCGCCATGCGCTGGCCCGGGAACTTTGGTACCGCAGACGAATAGGCCCCCGGAATCACCTGCGCCAATTCGGTGGCTTGAAGTCATCGCCGAGTCCCTAACGCGTTTGCGGACTACTGACGAGGGAATACCAATCAGGTATACCCATTAAGCGGAGTCGCAGCTGGATCGAGTATACTGAAGCCAAGCCTAGAGCGGGTCGACTCGCCTAATACAGCGATTGGTGCCAGCGACTCACCGACTGGAGGCCCAAGATAGCGACTCCAATACAAAGCCCATTAGCACACTTGTAAACCCTAACTGGCTGCATATATAAAGCCACCAGGGGCACCCCTTTGGACGGGCTCTCCCACATCATACTAGTTTTAGTCTGGCCCTCCGCCTCCGACGGCTCCATGTAAACCAATCTATGATCATATACTGGATTGATAGCAGGACGTAGTGATCCTCCATCGAGGGGACGTGAACCTAGGTACATCGTGTGCCAATCTTGCTCCCAGATTCTCCTATGTCACCTTGCCCTTTCCTTTACATAAGCTACCCTATAGCATCTGCCGTGGTCAATTCCACGACATTCATCATATCATTCATATGACTCATGATTTACCTTTTGGTATTCCGTGTTCCAAGACCATGTCTGTACATGCTAGGCTCATCAAGATTAACCTTAGTATCCGCGTGTGCAAATCTGGCTTGCCCCCGTTGTATGCACAAGTAGAATCTATAACACCCGATCATCATGAGATGCTTCGAAACGACAAGTCTTAGAAATGGTGCCTACTAAGGACGAACACTTTACTACTTGATATTTTAGTGAGAGGGATCATCTTATAATGCTACCGTCGTGATCTAAGCAATACAAGATGCAAGAAGGATTACCATCACATGCAATTCATAATATGTGACATGATATGGCCTTTCTTCTTGTTCCTTTGATCACCATCTCCAAAGCACGGACATGATCTCCATCATCACCAGCATGGCATCAAGGTCAGTGGCGCCGCTTCATGGTTGTCCATCACTAACAGCAACTATTGCAACTACTTGGAATAAAGCTATTACATGATGAATAAACACGAAGGTCTTAACGAATTTAAAGACAACCATTAGGATCCTACCAGTTTCCATATTACAATAAGGATCATTGCATACATCAAATATAATCACGATCATATCATGGCCATATCACATCACATGCCCCTGCAAAAACAATTTAGATGCCTCTAATTTTCTATGCATATTTTATGTGTCTTGGGGCTTTCGTATAAGAACCAATCTTACCTACGAACAAGAACCACAACGCTGATACAAGTGTTGTTAGATGCTAATTGTAAATTGGATCTTAACTATGGTGGGAGAGACAGACACCCGCAAAGCCACTTGTGCAATGCAAGTTACACGTCAAGTGTGGAGCAAGTCTCATGTGCGATGACATGTAAGGTTAGCCCCAGCCGCTTCATCCCACCATCCTACAAGATGCAAAGTACACGTGAAGACAACAACAAAAAAAGCATCAACGTGCACAAAACCATTGTGTTCTACTCGTGCAACAGATCTACGCATAAACACGGCTCTAATACCACTATAGGGTTTGTTGCATGGAAAACAAAAAAATTCTACCGCAAGAACGAATAAAACCAAGATCCAATCTATGGAAAAGCCAAAATCTAATCCATGAGATAAGTGCAACGAGATAGATCTGTACAAACCCTGGTAGATCCAAAGCCTTGAGCAAGATCAGATCTCGTGATTGATGTAGACAATCACTTGCCAATCTCAAGATCGATTAGACAATCCTTCTGGTGCCTCGTTCCAGTAGCGCTTCTGCACTCGGTCACACGTACAAAGTCGATGTAGACGATCCTCTCCCCGTTCCAGCGGGCAGCAGAGGTAGTAGATGTCCACGGAATCCCAACAGCACGACGGCGTGGTGGTGGCGGTGGAGAAGAAATCCTGTAGGGCTTCACCTAAGCTGGAGCAGGAGGAAGGAGGAGGAGAGTGGCGGCTAGGGTTTTGGGTGGAAGGGGAAAGGGGGAGGGGTGGTACCTCCCCTCCTTATATAGAGGGGGCGGCCTAGGGTTGCCCCCTTTGCCCTCCTAGGGCCGGCGCACAAGGGGACGGGGGAGTTTTCTTCGCCCAAGTCTTACCCCTTTCTTTCTTGGTTTTCAAGTAATCTCCTTATAACCTTCCGGAACCTTCCGAAACCTTCTAGAAGCTTAATATGAATACTCCGGAACTTTTCCGAAACACAGAAAGTGATCTCCATTATATGAATCGTATTCTCCGGACAATTTCGGATCTCCTCATGATGTCCTGGATCAAATCCGAGACTCCGAACAACATTCGGTATCCAAATCATATTCCATATCTACCTAAACAACATTGAACCTTAAGTGTGTCGCCCTATGGTTTACAAACTATGCAGACATGATCGAGAAACCTCTCCGACCAATAACCAACAGGGGGAGCTAGAGATCCATAATGGCTCTCACATATTCAACGATGACTTCGTGATCAAAAGAACCATTAACATACGACACCTATTCCCTTTGTCACGTGATACTCTACTTATCCGAGGTTCGATCATCGGTATCTCCATACCTAATTCTACCTCATTACTGATAAGTACTCTTTACTTGTTCCATGGCATGACATCCCTTGTGTCCTAGTCACATGCTTGCAAGCTAATTGGATGACATTCCACCGAGAGGGCCCAGAGCATATCTATCTGTCATATGGATAGAAAAATCCCATTCTTGATCCATGTGCTTCAACACATACTTTCAGAATACCTAATGCCACCTTTATAACCACCCAGTTACGAAGTGGCATTTGATGTCATCAACGCACTCATCCGGTGATGGTGATTAACATAATCTCATGGTCGAAGGATTAGGTTACTATGTATTTCAAAGCTTGTAGCAAACCAAACCGAATGACTTGATCTTATGATATGCTTACTATGGGTGTATGTCCATCACACCATTCTCCTAATGACATGATCTTGTTATTAATAACATCCGATGTCTATGATCTGGAAATCATGATCATCTATTAATCAACAAGCTAGTTCAATAAGAGGCTTACTAGGGACTCTTTTATGTTTACAAAACACACAAGTATTAGTGTTTCCTAATAATACAATTATAGCATGGGATGTAAGCATTTAACGTAAACACAAAGATATAATAATAACTAGTTTATTATTGCCTCTTGGGCATATCTACATCACTGTTCGCCTCTGTTGTTTTGTACCGGCGCCTGGTCCTCTAGGCGGTGGTGGTGGTGCTCCATGAGCTATGGCGCCTGGGGAAGCCCCGTACCCCTAATTTACCGCATCACAATTTAGTTGGAGTAGTCCTTCGTGGAGCTTCAGGAACTCGTGGTAGTCCTTGAGGAGGTGGCTGGACTTCTTCTTGCCATCATGCTTGTAGATGTAGAAGTGGACATTGCAGGGTCCAGACAACTTCTTCTGATGGATGTTCCAGGTGCTTCATCTCGGGTGCGGCGTTGCCACACTTGCGCGTATTTACCGCTATTGCGGTAGTTTCTACTATGGTACCTGCCGCTACAGTTGCCTTCATCGCGCTTATCAGCGTAGTCGACCGCAACCATGTCGACTTCCTCACTGTCTTCATAGCCGCATATCCGACGCTACCCTCTACGGTCATGTCTGTGGCCGAGGTCATCCTCATCACCTGAGTGAACACGGTTTTTGTTCACCGAGTCTTCTCCATCTGCCCACCGATTCGTGATGGCCATCAGGTGGTCGATAGTTTTGGGCTTCGTGCGACCCAGCTCCTCCCTGAGCTCTCTTCGGCGGACACTATCGTTGAATGCGTCGATTGCACGATCCTCGGAGATATCTTCCGCCAGGTTTTTAATGATGGACCACCTTTGAATGAGAGAAGGCACTTGGATTGACACAGACTGCTTGTAGGTGCACTTGAAGTTTCAGACGAAGCTGTAGACCAGCGCTTCCTAGCTGCGGATTGATCTGCCGGACAGATTGTTGAGCCATGCACGAGCAGCACCTTGCAGCTGTAGCTGAAGGCATTGCATGAATGTGCACTTGTTTCCGCCATGCAGCTTGATGGAAGAGATGTGGTCTTCCCGCCAGATCTTTGGGTCTTGGAGGCCATCAAACTTCAGGTTCTCCGAAGGGATCTTGAACCCTTTAGGCATTCACGTCTGTCATATGGCTCTGCTGAAGCAGTTGGCGCCGTAGAGCTCTGTTCCTTCATCCTCTGACTCTATTGAGTAGGCGCGCTTGGCGCCATGTTGTCGACTTTGTGCTGCGTGATCTCATCACGCGCGTCGTAATTGCGATCATGTCGATGTGAGTGATAGCTATGAGATTCGACACATATTTGATGGTTTTTATTGATAGTTTTCTCCCGGATTTGATCGTTTACTAGCCTTACCTAACGCTAATACTTCAGTAGCAAAGAAAACTTGGTTTTTAATGTGTGTTTCTGGTTCTGAACGTCAACAGAAGGTTTTAACTAGAGAAACACAATATTCAGGCAAAAACAAGCAAGTCTCTCTTTGGAAGCAATCGAGGGAAGCATACAGAGGCTTTAACAAGCAACTATATGGCGAGAACATTTTTCCGGACGTATAGTTCCTGCCGTATAGCTACCGCCGCCTCCATCTTGTCAAAAGGGACAACTTCCGTGAAGATGCTAGACGTGAAACACAACACAACATCCGCCATCCCATCCAGAAAGGAGAAAGGGGAGATCCGGAGAAGAAGAGGAAGACGTTCTTCATCCCGCTCCACTGTAACATCCCAAAACTTTAATCTAAGGTTATTAAGATCCAAATCATCAAAATTAGGGTTAACAAAAACTTTTCCAAATCAAATTATTAAAGCATTCATATGTGTGTGCATTTAAAATAGGAGTTGATTTTAATTGCCATGATTAAGTGATCCATTTCTTGTAAAATGATTCTTGGGTGAAATAAACATCATCTAGATCATTCCCAAACAAATCCCAAAGAAAAACAAATCAAAATGAATAAAAGAAGTGAATGGTCATTTGCGCCATTTTAATCAACATGCCTACTTTGGCTATTCCTAGTACTCAAAACCTAACAGAAGCAATTATGGATCTTTGCACCCCTTGCTAGTACACATAATGATGTACCAAGGCCCACTTTGTGATCTGCCAAAAACATTCAAACACTATTTTTAAATGGCAATTGAAAATTGAATCTATTTCATATGGGAAGATCCCACTATTTCAAAAACCACTCAAACAAGCTCAATTTTCAAAACCCAAGCAACCACAGAGTCTCAAGCTTATGCCTAGCACACCCACCAAAAATCTTTCCAAAATTCCAAAGTAATTTTCTTGCGGCCATTTTTACAAACACATGGCAGGCAGGATTTACACCTAATATCTAGCTCACTATTTTGAACAGGGTTTTGGCCCCAATTGATCTCCATTTAATCCCTTTGTCCCCTCTTGATCAAACTAGGCCAGTAGCACCCCATCCCCTACCCCCTAGTGGCATTGCCATGCCATGCCGAGCACCAACTCGCCGGCCAAACCTTGCCTTGCTCCAGCAGACCGCCCCTTCTCTCTCACCATGTCTACGAGCTAGCCAGGACCTCACCGCCACTCTCTGTCCCCTCCCCGAGCCGAGCCAGAGCATGGACCACCGCCAATGCGCCGCGCCTAGTGCGTCTGCACCATGCCGAGCATGCGCCAGAGCGCCGCGCTCGACACACGTGCACACACCGCCCCTCGATCGCAGCCCGCAACCCGCATCCACCGCTCCGCCACGACCCTAGGAACACGCCAGACATTCCTGTTCGCCGCCCAATACACCACAGATACCGCTCGCCGTTGAGACCGCCGCCTCTGCCGCTCAGAGCGCACGCATCGCCTGACCGCATACCACCGTCCCTAGGCCCGCATTTAATCCGTAGAGCACCGCCAGGAGACCAGCCACCGTCCCCTATCTCGAGCCATGCCGCTAGCACGCTGTGTAGTCCTCGCCGGAGCCGCCCGCCCATGCCTCTCGGTCGCATCGTCGTCCTATACATAGAGGCCTTCCCTAGCCAGTTTCTGCACACACCACTCACCTTCCCTCTTGCCACTGACCCTTCCCCACCTCTAGCCAGAGCAGCGCGAGCACTTGTTCGCCGGAATTTGGCCGGAGTAGCCTGCAACAGAGGAGGAGAGGGCGGCGTCGATTTCGTCCACCCTCGGAGCTGCCTCGACCACCCTTGAGCTCGCCGTCGTCTACCAGTCCGTTTGCCCGCCTCGCCGTCGTTGCTGGAGCCCTGGTACGCCCCCTAAGCACCCCCACCGAGCCGCTAGGGTTAGAGTTTGCCGACGACAGGTCCGTCGTCAACGACGAGCCCCAGCCGTTGATCCCCGTTCTAATCTAACGGCCCCCATCGCCCCATACCGCTTCACGCGTTATGAGCCACTGACCAGTGGACCCCCTGTCAGTTGTGCCCCACGCCGCGTAGTTTCACTGGGCCAGCCCGTTAGTTTTCCCGCGTGACCCATTTAGTTTGAATTACGAATTTTCTGTTTTAGTTTAAACCTAGTTCTGTCCCCTAGTTTGAAATTCAATTCAGAGAGATTTACAAATCCAAATTGGAGTGATTCCAATTTTGTTAGAAAGCTACTGAAAAGATCTACCCAAGCCCGTTGGATTTAATTCAGTTAGAGTTAGATAACTCTCCTAGTAAAAATAATAAGACAGAAGCATTTGCACCTTGCAACATTTTTATAAAATCAACCAAGATAGCTTTTGAGTTGATTCCAACTCTCAAAAATCACATTTCACCATACCTATCTGAATATGTAATAATATTAAGGTTAACATGCAGTGACTTTGGACTAGTACCAAAATAATGCTATATAGGCATTTCTAGTCACTTTAAACCATTAAATAATGAACCTAAACCAAAGTAATTATGATCCAACCCTTAAATCACATTCACACATGTTAGAATATGTGGTGATGACATGTGTCCACATGATCCCATATTTTAAGTGGTGAATATTAAATCTTAGTTAATTTTCAATGAGTAGAAATTACTTTTCTAAAATAAAAAGAAGGAAACTAGTTAATAAAACTTGTGATGCTTGTGATGATAATAGATCATCAAATATGTGCCTTAGAGTGCTAATTAGACTAGTTAAGTATTGTTTGGTGATTGTGTACTCCGTATGTATTTATAGACGATAGTACTGACCAAGATTTCGAGGAGGAGGAGTTCTACCAAGAAGAAGAGGAAGAAAACTTCAACCACTGCACCAACCAAGGCAAGCTAGCACTATCCAAGTTAACCCTTGCAAGTTGTACTTGAAATCCACCATTAGCAATGCAAGCTAACCCTTGCAATCTAGATAACCCAAGCAAAGATGCTTTAGGCATGCCTTGATTATAACACTTTGACTAGTATTTACCCCAAGTCTTATTTTCAAGCTTTACTTCCTTTACTTTACCCAAAGTTCTGTACTTGTTTTGAAGGTAGCATAAAGAGTATAAAACTTGACCTATAGAGATAACTTTAGATGTCATTCTATGGCATGAGATTGATCCCATCATTTTCCACCTTAGTGAACAGTCTTAACTTAGTAGTTTAGAGTAGATAAAAACTTGAGTCACTTTAGATGGGAACACTTGGTGAAAATGAATTATGAAAACCTTGGAATGATGAGTCATTCTATTGAGATGCTTTGACATGTGTTGAGAAACACAAATGGTTTATGATGATGAAAATGTTGAGGCATGAGCCTTGACCCTTTTACAAAACTGATGGTTGGATTCGGATGCGATACCATTCCAAATTTACCGTACAACCACAATACCTAAATTGGGTAAGGCTTAGCCGAAAGTTTATATGCATTAGTATTAGTTCCCTCGCGGGAGAGGTTTGAGCTGAGGCTACCTCTCAATGTTGTCCACCTATGCAGTGCCCAAGATGATAGATGGTCATGGTTGGGAGGCCATGCTCATAGGAGAGGTGCTTATACTAGGATGTGTAAAGGAAAGGTTATGTTTGATTATCTGCATACTAAGTATGATGATTCAGGGTTATCCCTGACAGATGTATCGAATTTTGTGGTGAAAGTGTACCACCTCTGTAGAGTGTCAAACTATTCGAATAGCCGCGTCCGCAGTTATGGACAGTTGGAATGGCCATACTGTTTCGTTGTCAGATGTTTTCAAAATGACTGATGAATCTTGATGTTTTCAAAATGAATGATGAATCTTGACTTGACCACAACAGGGTTGTGTTTATGACACTAGCTTCCCAACTTAAGTGATTCTAGAACTTTATTTTATCTTTCTTTGCTTCAGAACTCAGCTTAGGTTTCAAACTTAAATTTATAGTTAAACTTAGAGTTAGCATTTTAACTTAGAACTATACTACTTGTTAGTGGTACTTTGCGAGTACTTAAAGAGTACTCATGGTTTGTCCCTTGCTATTCTCATGGCCAGACTATGAAGGAGACTACCAAGATGATGGACAGCCGGACGACTATGATAATTAGGACTATCTGCCTTCGTCAGCATTTCCTGTGCCCTTGAAGATGGACCCCACCGCTACGGTTATCTTTTATTTCCGCTACTTGTTGTATTAAGACTGGATCATGATATCCTTATTGGTGTAAGACCTTATGTATGGGTTGTAATGGATGATGTACTATGATATCCCATCTGTTATGTGTCGCAAAAATGGTAATCCTGGGATTGTGATGTATGACATAACAGGCAACTGGGATTAAAAATCCGGGTGTTGACAAGTTGGTATCAGAGCCATCCTGACCATAGGAGACCCTAGTTAGAATGGACGTCCAGATAAAAACTTAGTTTCAAAACCAAAGTGAGTATTTATGAAAAACTATTTCCTCTCTTATCCTTGGGAATTCATTCTTTCTCTCAAAAATTCATGTCCTCAAATTTCTTACATTACAACTTAAAATTTGGCACACTTGATCACTTCACTAACTTCCTCATCCTTAATTCTTGTAGATGGAGACTTAGTTCAGCAAGTTCTACCAGTTGGGAAACGGAGGTCTGATACATTGCAAATGTATCTATAATTTTTGATGTTCCATGCTTAGTTTTATCCACTTTCTTATGTTTTGTTCCAACTTTGGAGTACTTTTCATATGATTTCTTGGACTAACCTATTAACAAGAGCCACAGTGCCAGCTGCCTGTTTTCTGCTATTTTTGGTTCCACAAAAGTCAGAAAATGAATATTCTCGGAATTGGACAGGACAAAAGCCAAAGTGCCTATTTTTCCGGAAGGGATCAAGTGCCAGAATACGAGACGGAGAAGGGCCAGGGAGCCACCACACCACCTAGCCGCGTGGCCAGGCCTGGCCCACGCCAGGGGGTGGTGTGGCCGCTCCCGGCACCCCCTCGGCCTCTCCTTCCGCCTATATATTGCCCTCGGGACGAAAACCCTAAGTACCCGATCAAAAATCCACGAAAGAGTCTGTAGCCGCCATCATCTCCATCCCTAGATCGGGAGGGATCTGAAGCTCTTCTCGGCACCCTACCGGAGAGGGGAATTCACCCTGGAGGCCTTCTTCATCACCATGCAAGCCTCTGGTGTGATGCGTGAGTAGTTCATCCTTGGACTACGGATCCATGTAGTAGCTAGATGGCTGGTTCTCCTCCTTTGTGCTTTCATGTGTAGATCTTGTGAGCTCCGTTCATGATCAAGATCATCTATTTGTAATTCATACATGTTGTGTTTGCGGGGATCCGATGGATATTGAGATGCTATTTCAGATTAATTATTGATTCTATCATGTCTTTGTTATTTGTGATCTTGCATGCTTTCCGTTGTTAGTAGCTATCTTGGCCAAGTAGATGCTAGCAACTCCAAGAGTTAGTATTTATGCTCGATAGTGGGTTCATGCCTCTGGTAATCTGGGGAAGTGACAGAAATCTCTAAGGTACTAGATGTGTTGTTGCTACTAGGGAGAAAACAACAATCCTTTATTCATAGAACAATCATATTGTTTACTTTACACGCAATTCGTAACAGAATAATTTGTTGCTTGCAACTTAATACTAGAGGGGGTTCGGATGATAACCTGAAGGTGGTTTATTAGTCATAGATGCAGTTGGATGGCGGTCTATGTATTATGTTGTAATGCCCAATCAAGTCTCAAAGGAGTCAAGATGATTAGTATATGCATGTATTTCTTTCTCGGTGTTTGTCAATTGCCCCGCTGTAATTTGTTCACCCAGCATGTTATCTATCTAAGGAGAGCCACCTCTAGTGAACTATGGATCCCGGTCCTTGTCTTTACGTACAATCTACAACTATTTACTTCTTTGTGTTTACTTTCTGCAAACTTTTACTTCTTTCCATTTGATACGTTTAATCCTTTGTTTTCCGCAAAACACGGAGAGATTGACAACCTCATCGCAAGTTGGGGACAAAGTTTTGTGGTTGTGTTGTGCAGGTCTCCACGTTGCTACTAGCACCGGTAGTGCGCCCTGCCAAAGCTCAGCTAGTAACACCTTTGGGGTGTTTCCTTGCTCCTACTAGTTCAATTAAACCTTGGGTTCATAACTGAGGGAAACCTTGCTGCTGTGCTCATCATACCTTCCTCTTGGGGTTCCCAACGAGCTCTACGTCGAACGACGAGCACATCAAGATATTTTCTAGCGCCGTTGCCGGGGAGTCAAGGACATATTCACAAGGGGAGTCCCTCATAACCAATCTCTTTACTTTGTTGTTTTTGTTTTGCTTAGTTTCTTTTTGCTTTGTTTGCTTGTTTTGTTCTTCAAAAACACAAAAAAATTACTTTTACTAGTTTGCTTTCTTATTTGAAAACCCAAAAAAATGACTACTCTTGAAAACACTAAGTTGTGTGACTTCACTAGCACCAAAAACAATGATTTTATGAGCACACCTATTGCTCCACCTATGCCTGAAAATACTTTCTTTGAGATAAAACCTGCTTTACTCAATCTTGTTATGAGAGAGCAATTTTCTGGTATTGGTAATGAAGATGTTGCTTCCCATCTAAATAACTTTGTTGAACTTTGTAAGATGCAAAAGCATAGGGATATAGATGGTGATATTATTAAGCTAAAATTGTTTCCTTTCTCTTTGAGAGGAAAAGCTAAAGAATGGTTGAATTCCTTAACTAGGAATAGTATTGATTCTTGGACTAAGTGCAAAGATGATTTTATTGGAAAGTACTATCCTCCTGCTAAGATTATATCTATGAGAAGTGAAATAATGAAGTTTAAACAACTTGATAATGAGCTTGTTGCTCAAGCTTGGGAAAGAATGAAATATTTGGTAAAGAATTGTCCCACTCATGGACTGACTGCTTGGATGATCATCCAAACTTTTTATGTAGGGTTGAACTATTCTTCAAGGAACCTATTGGATTCTGCTGCTAGAGGTACCTTTATGACCATCACTTTGGGTGCTGCAACAAAACTTTTGGACAATATGATGGTTAATTATTCTAAATGGCATACTGAGAGAGCTCCACAAGGTAGGAAGATAAATTCTGTTGAGGAAACTTCCTCCTTGAGTGATAAGATTGATATTATTTTGTCCATGCTTGTTAATGGGAAAGCCCATATTGATCCAAATAATGTTCCTTTAGCCTCTTTGGTTGCTCAAGAAGAGAAAGTTGATGTGAACTTCATAAGAAATAACAATTTTGGCAACAATGCTTATGGTAATAATGCTTATAGGAACAATTTTGGTAACAACAATTATAAGCTATTCCCTCCCAACAATTGTAATGCTTATGGAAATTCTTACAACAATAATAAGAGTGCTCCCTTTGAACTTGAAGTTATGCTTAAAGACTTTATTAGTAAGCAAACTACTTTCAATAAAACTATTGAGGAAAAACTCTCTAATGCTGAAAGAAATATAGCATCTTTGGCTGAAGCTCAATCTTCTTTGAATAAAATGGCTGCTAAACCTGAAACTATTGATAATACCTTTGCAGCTACCAATGCTATACAAGTAAGAATTGATGAAAATGTTAGACTATTAGCTAAATTACATGCTAAGTGGGAAAGAGAAGATGAAATTGCTAGAAAACATTAGTGTTTCTACTATTACCACCACTAGTGTTGAGACTAGTAATAGTTCTAGTACTTTAGATGATAAATTTGATTTTGATCTTGATGGTTGTAATATCTGTGAAGTTATTAAGTTCCTACAAAAGCTTGCCAAAAGTCCTAATGCTAGTGCTATGAACATGGCCTTTACAAAAAACATTACTGATGCTCTCATAAAGATTAAATAAGAAAAGATGAACAAAACCGAACCTAATGGGGAGGAACCTAAGATACCAATACCCTTTAAACTAGTAGCAATACATGATGCCATAGAAAAGAATCTTGATTGGATTGTTCCTGCAAACCCTTTTGATGAGAATAGTGAACCTAAGAGCATTGAGAGAGGATCCTCTAGAACTTATTTGGATGATATACCTTGCCTTGTTGAAAATATTTCTGGTATAGATCTTAATGCTTCTTCATTTGAGAACACTTGATTCTTTCTTTGCTTCTTATGCCTAACTTAAAGGCGTTAAAGAAAAGTACTTATTGGGAGATAACCCAAAAGTTTTAGATGAGTCTTGGAAGTTATTACCTCTGTAATAACCTCTCCTTATCCTTTTTATTTGTTTTTTGTGCCAAGAGTAACCTCTAATAAGAGAGAACTAATGATTGGGAAAGTTGCTGTCCCGAAACAGATTTTTGTGCTTCACCGTACAAATTCGTGAGAGAGCTATGTATGTAGGATTGAGCTGTTATTTTTTGTGCTTCTGCCCCAGGTTGTTATCTAACTTTCATTAGTTCATAACTTTTTGATTTGAGCAACAGAAGATCTTCGAAAAAATTCGTCTTTCCCTGCTGGTCTGTTTTGACAGATTTCTGCCATTTTCTGCATTTGCTTCTTGTGGGTTCCTTTTTGAGTTCTTTTGGGGAATTGAGCTTTTTGAGGGAAGTGATACAGTAGCTAGGGTTCTAATGGAAGTTTATTTGGTGTTAGAACTGAACCTTAAGACTTATTTATCTTGAGTGCACTAATGTTGCTAATAAAGATTGTGTGAAGTTTTGTATGAAGGAAAATTTTCAGGTGTATGGAAGGAATGAGTAATGAGATGAAGGATGGACTAAAGCTCGAGCTTTGGGATGCCAGCGTGTCACCCCAAGAAATATCCAAGAAGTACAAGTTTCAAAGCTTGGGGATGCCCAAGGCATCCCCTTCTTCATCAATAAAAATCCCAGGTTCCTTCCAAACGCTTCATTTTTATTGTTTCATGCACAGTTGTGTTGTTCTTGGAGCGTCTTATTTTTCGTTTTCGTTTTGGTTTTTAGTTTGCTTGGTTTGCTTAGTTTTCTAAATAAATTGGTTGGACCCCCTCTTTCATACATTGGTTTGCAAGTAGTTTGGTTTGGTTTGGAAAAGGGTAGGAAAGTTCATACTTATGTGGTAAAAAAGAGCTTGTTTTTGACTGTGGCCTGTGCTTTGTCATGCCATGCTTGATATTGTTTTCACTTTATGCTTAGTATTCTTTGCTGTAGCATGACTTGTTATAAACAATTGAGATTGCTTAATGTGCCTTGGATGAATCATGCGTTGTTTTAGCATATTAAAGCACAGTATAGTGGTATTCTCCTTTGATGCTTTATTTGGGTTGACTTGGCGCATGCTCACACCATGTTATGACTGTCACACGTCACCATAGCCTTTATGATCCTTTAGTTTTCAACTTGTAGTATCACTTTATGCTTTGATCAATGATGTTTTGTCGCTCTGCATGATTATGGCCATTATTGCTCTCTTAGTTTGTCGCTCCCAGTCTTTTGCTAGCCTTCACAATCAAGTATGAGTTCCACTCATGCATCCAACTCCATAAACCAAGTTATTCCAAAGAATCCACCATACCTACCTACTAGCTTATGCTATTCCAAGTATATTCATCCTTTTGTTTACCTTCCAAATTAAACTTGTTATGAGAAAACTAGTGATTAAATCTCTCACGAACTTGATGGCACACTTTACTTTTTGCCTCTAATAAACTTGAACCATTGGGTCCTTGTTTGTTGCGTATATGCTTGCGCTTTATAAGTTGAAATTAGCAGAACCATGTTTTATGGGGAACGCTTTCAACATTGCACTTGTACTTTGTACCCCGTTGATATCATGTTCTTTTGCTTACGGATCCCGGCGGTGTGAAATAAAAGTGGAACTTGTAAGATCATGGAGTTTGTATGTGTGTTAGAGAAACACCTGGGCCGCTAGCCTAAGCCATGCCTAATCATGGTGGAAACTTGCAGCATCACCATAATGAGCACTCTATGAAGCATCCTCAATAAAAAACTATACAAATAGCAAATAAAAAGATCGCTGAGATGCTCATTGTCTGCTTGCCTTGTCATTTTGATTATGGGAAAGCTCCCGTATCATGTGCAAGGGGTACCCCGTTGGGGGTTCTTAATGATACACATATACTTACAATGACAAGAGCTTACTCGTGACTGAAGTTGAGTAGCATGAGGATCGGTCTTCGTAAGTAAGGGGCATGAGATTTCGGTTTATAACTTGTCAAGCATATCCTCTTAGTTGTGTCACTTTAACCTTAATCACCTTAAAGATGCTTATGATAGGGGCAATGAGAGCTGAAAGCTATAAGTACCATAATTTTTGGAAGCTCTTTATGAGACTTGAATCCCTACTCCCTTTTACAAAAGGCCTTTCTTCCACCATAATATTGAGTCTCCACCTTCTTTCTTTATGCACTTACTTTGAGAGCATAGTGGCCATTCTTAGTTCTATGTGCATTGTCCCAAGACTAGTTGATTGATGCATAACTTGATATTGCTTGTTTTAAACTATTTTATCTAGTCACTCTTATGAACTTTGAAGGTGTCCTATGCATTTATATTTGCTACTGTATTGAGGGACAAGCTGAATACTATTATGCTATGTTTTCTTTATGTGAAACAAACAAACGTCTTGCAAAGCATTGTTATTCATGAATCTTTTGTTTGTGCCCTTTCATGTTGCATCATAGTTTATTTGCTTATTTCTAGAACTTTGTCTTTCATGTTATGATTGAAGTACTATGATCCCAGCTTTGAATGTTTTGCAAATTCTTTGATCAAGTCTTTTATGGTGCATGTCACCTCAAAAATTATTCTTTCTTTTTTATCACTTACCTACTCGAGGACGAGCAGGAGTTAAGATTGGGGATGGTGATACATTGCAAATTTATCTATAATTTTTGATGTTCCATGCTTGGTTTTATCCACTTTCTTGTGTTTTGTGCCAACTTTGGATTACTTTTCATATGATTTCTTGGACTAACCTATTAACAAGAGCCACAGTGCCAGCTGCCTGTTTTCTGCTGTTTTTGGTTCCAGGAAAGTCAGAAAATGAATATTATCGGAATTGGACGGGACAAAAGCCAAAGTGCCTATTTTTCCGGAAGGGATCAAGTGCCAGAATACAAGACGGAGAAGGGCCAGGGAGCCACCACACCACCTGGCTGCATGGCCAGGCCTGGCCCGCGCCAGGGGGTGGTGTGGCCGCTCCCAGCACCCCCTGGGCCTCTCCTTCCGCCTATATATTGCCCTCGGGACAAAAACCCTAAGTACCTGATCAAAAATCCACGAAAGAGTCTGTAGCCGCCGTCATCTCCATCCCTAGATCAGGAGGGATCTGAAGCTCTTCCCGGCACCCTGCCGGAGAGGGGAATTCACCCTGGAGGCCTTCTTCATCACCATGCAAGCCTCCGGTGTGATGCGTGAGTAGTTCATCCTTGGAGTACAGATCCATGTAGTAGCTAGATGGCTGGTTCTCCTCCTTTGTGCTTTCATGTTTAGATCTTGTGAGCTCCGTTCATGATCAAGATCATCTATTTGTAATTCATACATGTTGTGTTTGCGGGGATCCGATGGATATTGAGATGCTATTTCAGATTGATTATTGATTCTATCATGTCTTTGTTATTTGTGATCTTGCATGCTTTCCGTTGTTAGTAGCTATCTTGGCCAAGTAGATACTAGCAACTGCAAGAGTTAGTATTTATGCTCGATAGTGGGTTCATGCCTCTGGTGATCTGGGGAAGTGACAGAAATCTCTAAGGTACTAGATGTGTTGTTTCTACTAGGGAGAAAACAACAATCCTTTGTTCATAGAACAATCGTATTGTTTACTTTACACGCAGTTCGTAAAGCAATAATCTGTTGCTTGCAACTTAATACTGGAGGGGGTTCGGATGATAACCTGAAGGTGGATTATTAGTCATAGATGCAGTTGGATGGCGGTCTATGTATTATGTTGTAATGCCCAATCAAGTCTCAAAGGAGTCAAGATGATTAGTATATGCATGTATTGCTTTCTCGGTGTTTGTAAATTGCCCCGCTGTAATTTTTTCACCCAGCATGTTATCTATCTAAGGAGAGCCGCCTCTAGTGAACTATGGATCTCGGTCCTTGTCTTTATATACAATCTACAACTGTTTACTTCTTTGTGTTTACTTTCTACAAACTTTTACTTCTTTCCATTCGATACGTTTAATCCTTTGTTTTCCGCAAAACACGGTGAGATTGACAACCTCATCGCAAGTTGGGGACAAAGTTTTGTGGTTGTGTTGTGCAGGTCTCCACGTTGCTACTAGCACCGGTAGTGTGCCCTGCCAAAGCTCAGCTAGTAACACCTTTGGGGTGTTTCCTTGCTCCTACTGGTTCGATTAAACCTTGGTTTCATAACTGAGGGAAAACTTGCTGCTGTGCTCATCATACCTTCCTCTTGGGGTTCCCAACAATATCTACGTCGAACAACGAACACATCAAGGTCAACTGATCTTCGAGAGGGATCTAGATGCACTATCAGAGTTACTGGGACGCCCCCATCCGGAGTTTCTTGGAGCTCAACTTCCAGGACCCCCAGGAGGAGATTTACAGTGGCTCGTCACAGCTGATCTTAGAGGAAGCATCGAAGCACCAACATCCGGGCGAATTCAGTTCTCCATGAGAGAGAACAACTGGCTAGATGGATTAGCCAGGGCAATGCATGAAGCTCTCGCACGTCTATGTGCCCTCAGCGTCAACCAAATCCAAGGAACCCGTTTTGCTCACTTTGCAAGACGTGACTTCATGGGAATGCCGATGGAGATGCCAAGTCACCTAGAGTTGAGGCGTCAAGTGGAGAATCTTGACTTCTTGCTGCACGATAGACAGCAGGAACTAGACAATGGTAGAGAGTTAGCCAACCAGAGCCATGCCATTGCCGACTAGAAGGCCCAGACTTTCGCACTGCTCATCTAGGATCGCCAGTCTCTTTGCCGCTAGCGTGCAAAGAAGGATCACACCATTGCTCATCTTCACAAGAAGATAGCCGACCTCGTGAAGACCGTCAAGGAGCAGGAAGCTCAGCTTGCAGCAAAGGAGGAAGAAGAGGAGGGTGAAGACATCCAGGGAGACATGGATTCTTACCTCAGCAATGATGATGACTTTATGGAGGAGGATGCCGTGGACTCCTACACTGACGATGAGGACTCCGACTTCATGGATGATGAGTTGATGCACTAGAGCACTGTCGTAGCATGAGATGTATTGGTCCCGCTGTATCGTAGCTTGCAGAATGGTTCTTCAAACCATCTGTTTTCCTTTGTTGTTGTGGTGTATGTTTGTATCGTGTGCTTGTTTGCATGAATGAAATGAAGTTAGTTGCAAAACCTGAGTCAAACTCAAAGTTTTAGCTTGAAACCAAAACCATGAACCTTAGAACTTTCCCTCTTACCCCTGTATCTATCTCAATCTTCAGATGACTCGTGGAAACCAAGGAGGGAGCAGCTCGTCGCAAGACCCAATGCTGCAGATCTTGCAGAATCTCATCGCAGACAGAGAAGCAAGTAGGGCAGAACACCAAGCTAACTTAGCAACATTGCAGCAGATCGCCCAGATGGCCCTCAACAACCAAGGACATGGAAACCAGGATCACCATGGATCCAAACTCACAAACTTCCAGAATACCAATCCCCTAATCTTCAACCAAGCTGAAAATCCACTAGATGCTGATGACTGGTTATAGACAATGGAAAACAACTTAGAAGTTGCAGGAGTTGATGAAAACGAGAAAGTTCTCTTCGCCACCCACTATCTGGCAGGAGATGCAAGAGCTTGGTGGACTAGTATCCGCAACATGAACCATGGTCAAGTGATGACATGGGAAGCCTTCAAAGTCAATTTCAGCCGCACCCACGTGCTGCAAGGTCTAGTCAACAGAATGAGGGATGAGTTCCATGACTTGAAGCAAGGCAGAATGACTGTGGTGGAGTACCATGACAGATTCCTGTCACTTGCCAGATATGAACCTGATGAGATCAACACGGAGGCCAAGAAAAAGGAGAGATTCCTGAACGAATTGCATGATGAGATGCAGACTGTCCTCGTCAACATCCGTTTCCAAGATCTCAAAGAGCTAGTTGACTCTGCCATTCAGATGGAAGGGAAGATTAACCAGGCAAACGACAACTGCAAACATCGTATGATGCAGCAATCTGGATCCAACAGTCACCAGAAGTACCATCCCAACCCCTCACCAGGCTATGCACCAAGGAACAATCGACCCCCAATATCTCGCCCAAGCTACCCCAACCGTAGCGGAGGCAATGTGAAGTCCGGAGGAAACAATCACAACTCTGGCAATACCAACAATTTCAACCGTGACCCTTCCAAGAGCAACAACAACAACAACAACAAGACTGCACCCAGAACTGGCAGCAATGATGTGCCTGTCGTAGACAAGGACAAGTCCCAGATCACTTGTTTTGAGTGTGGAGTGAAGGGTCACTATTCCAATGAGTGTCCCAAGAATACTACAAGCAATGCCAATGTGAATGCCCCGGCTCAACAGCAGCGTCGTGTTCAACCAGGAAGAAGATGTGCCCTAGGAAACCCTCACAACCACAACGGCCGTCTCTTCCACATGAACGCAGAAGAAGCCCAAGAAGCGCCAGATGTAGTGCTGGGTATGTTTTCGGTCAACTCAGTTTTAGCAAGAGTATTGTTTGATTCGGGAGTATCACATTCATTTGTCACCGAAGAATTTGCATGCACTAGTAAGATTCACCCAACCAACCTGAAGCATGTCATGGTAGTTCAAATCCCCGGTTCAACAACCAAAGCTAGAAAAATTTGCAAAGCTGTACCTATCAGAATACATGGGATAGATTTTTATGCCAACCTAATTGTACTTGGAACCAAAGGATTGGAAGTAGTACTAGGTATGGACTGGATAACAAGGTATAAAGGACTGATAGACTGTGCTAAGAAAGCCATCACCATGACCAGTAGCTCTGGAGTCACAGTAGAGCATATCTCTGAAACCTTACCTCGCCAATTCAAGTGCAACAAGAGTCTAGCCCTACCCACCATAGACCAGTCAGAGTAGTCTGTGAATACCCGACGTATTCCCAGATGAATTGCCAGGTATGCCCTCGGATAGGGATATTGAGTTCATTACCGAACTAATCCCCGGAACCGGGCCCATAGCCCAAAGACCCTATAGCATGAACCCCTCAGAGTTAGTGGAACTGAAGAAGCAGTTGGATGCCATGTTAGAAAAAGGCTTGATTCAACCAAGCGCATCACCATGGAGATCACCAGTGTTATTTGTCGACAATAAAGATGGAGGAAATCGTTTGTGCACAGATTACATAAAGTTGAATGACGTCACCATCAAGAACAAGTACCCCTTGCCAAAGATAGAGGATCTATTTGATCAGTTGACTGGAGCCCAGGTATTCTCAAAGATTGATCTTAGGACTGGTTATCACCAACTTAAGATTCATGCAACGGATATTCCGAAGACCGCCTTTACTACTTCCTATGGTTTATATGAGTATACGGTTATGTCTTTTGGATTAACCAATGCCTCTGCTTATTTCATGAACCTCATAAATAAGATCTTTATGAATTTCCTAGATAAGTTTGTAGTTGTGTTTATCGACGACATCCTTATCTACTCCAAGTCAGAAGAAAAGCATGAGAAGCATTTGAGAATCATCCTAGAAACCCTGAGAGAGCATCAGTGATATGCCAAGTTCAGCAAGTGTGAGTTTTGGCTGAAAGAAGTAGGATTCCTAGGACATATTGTGTCTGCCGGAGGAGTCTCTGTTGATCCCGCCAAGATCAAAGATGTCGAAGAATGGGAAGCCCCAACCACTCAAACCCAAGTCCGTGCATTTCTCGGATTAGCGGGATACGACCGCAAGTTCGTAGAAGGATTCTCGAGCATCGCCAGACCCATGACCCAATTGCTAAAGAAGGACAAGAAGTTTGAATGGACAGACAAATGTGAAGCCAGTTTCCAGGAGCTGAAGAAGAGATTGATATCAGCCCCAATATTGATCATACCAGACATCAAGAAGCCGTTTGATGTATATTGTGATGCATCCAAGATTGGTCTCGGATGTGTATTGATGCAAGAAGGCAAAGTCATCGTGTATCTGTCTTGACAACTGAAGCAGCATGAGCAGAACTATCCGACCCATGATCTTGAATTAGCAGCCGTAGTGCTGGCATTGAAGACATGGCGTCATTATCTGATGGGTAATCGCTGTGAGATTTAATCAGATAACAAGAGCTTGAAGTATATTTTCACTCAGAAGGAGCTGAATATGAGGCAAAGGAGATGGATAGAGTTAATCAAGGATTATGACCTTGACATTCACTATCACCCCGGAAAGCCAATGTGGTAGCGGATGCTCTTAGCAGATTGCCGTGTAGGCTAAACACTATGATGAAGGAGAAGCAGCCAAGTTTGCATGAGGAGTTGGAGCAGATCAGGACTGAGTTAGTTAGCAAAGGATTCTTAGCTAGCATTAAACTTCAACCCACTTTGATTAGCCAAATCAAGGAAGCCCAGAAGGGAAATGACAGTATCGACGGTATCAAACGTCGTATTGGTACATGAAAGGTACCTGGATTCACTAAAGACGAAGAAGAAGTTCTGTGGTACAAAGGATGTATCTGTGTGCCAGCAGATTCGGAGTTGAAGCAAGTTATCATGAAGGAAGCTCATGATACTCTTTATTCTATCCACCCCGAAGGAACGAAGATGTATCAGGATTTGAAAGAGCAATTTTGGTGGCACAAGATGAAGAGAGAAATCGGAAGCTACATCGCCAAGTGTGACATCTGTCAAAGAGTCAAAGAAGAGCATCAGAGACCCGCAGGACTATTGCAACCATTGCAGATTTTGGAATGGAAATGGGATTCTGTCGGAATGGACTTTATCACCGGTTTACCTACTTACAGTAGGGGAAATGACTCAATCTAGATCATAGTTGATAGACTGTCCAAGGTAGCTCACTTCATACCTATCAAGACTACCTACCAGAGTTCGAAGCTAGCAGAACTGTATATAGCTAGGATTGTTAGTCTGCATGGAACCCCCAAGACCATAGTATCAGACCGAGGAACCCAGTTTACCTCGAGATTTTGGCAGAAAGTTCAGGAAGGGTTGGGAACCAAGTTGAACTTCAGCACCGCTTCTCACCCGCAAACTGATGGACAGACTGAGAGAGTCAACCAGATCCTAGAGGATATGTTAAGAGCTTGTGTGTTGGAATATGGATCAAAATGGGAAGACTGCCTACCTTTCGCAGAATTTTCATACAACAACAGTTACCAAGCTAGTTTGCAGATGGCACCATTTGAGTTCCTATACGGAAAAAGTGTTGTACCCCTTTGAATTGGTTGCAAGTAGAAGAGAGTGAGATCTTTGGACTTGACATTCTCCGAGAAGCCGAAGAGAAGGTTCACAAAGTCCGTGAGCACCTCAAGACCACCCAATCCAGACAGAAGAGTTATGCTGACCAGAGAAGGAGAGACCTGACTTTCAATGTCGGAGATTTTGTATATCTCAAGGTTTCACCATTGAAAGGAACCCAACGCTTTAGTCTAAAAGGAAAGTTAGCCCCTAGATATATCGGGCCCTTCAAGATTCTGAACCGTCGAGGAGAAGTATCGTATCAACTAGAACTGCCTGAAGAGATGTTAGCCATCCAAAATGTGTTCCATATCTCGTTATTTCGCAAATGCTTGGAAGTGCCGGAGAAGACTGAAGTTTTCAAGAACATCGATCACATAGTGGTGGAGATCAACAATGACCTAACCTATCGTGAAGTGCCCATCCGTATCCTAGAAGAAGCTTATAGAACCACTAGGACCAGGAGTATCAAGTTTCTCAAGATTCAACGGAGAAACCATATAGAAGAGGAAGCCACTTGGGAGCGAGAAGATTACATTAGGACAGAGTTCCCAGATCTCTTTAGTTCCTAGTTTTCTTTGTAAATCTCGGGACGAGATTTTGTTTAAGGGGGGAAGGTTTGTAACATCCCAAAACTTTAATCTAAGGTTATTAAGATCCAAATCATCAAAATTAGGGTTAACAAAAACTTTTCCAAATCAAACTATTAAAGCATTCATATGTGTGTGCATTTAAAATAGGAGTTGATTTGAATTGCCATGATTAAGTGATCCATTGCTTGTAAAATGATTCTTGGGTGAAATAAACATCATCTAGATCATTCCCAAACAAATTACAAAGAAAAACAAATCAAAATGAATAAAAGAAGTGAATGGTCATTTGTGCCATTTTAATCAACATGCCTACTTTGGCTATTCCTAGTACTCAAAACCTAATAGAAACAATTATGGATCTTTGCACCCCTTGCTAGTACACATAATGATGTACCAAGGCCCACTTTGTGATCTGCCAAAAACATGCAAACACTATTTTTAAATGGTAATTAAAAATTGAATCTATTTCATATGGGAAGATCCCACTATTTCAAAAACCACTCAAACAAGCTCAATTTTCAAAACCCAAGCAACCACCGAGTCTCAAGCTTATGCCTAGCACACCCACCAAAAAGCTTTCCAAAATTCCAAAGTGATTTTCTTGCGGCCATTTTTACAAACACATGGCAGGCAGGGTTTACACCTAATATCTAGCTCACTGTTTTGAACAGGGTTTTGCCCCCAATTGATCTCCATTTAATCCCTTTGTACCCTCTTGATCAAACCAGGCCAGTAGCACCCCATCCCCTACCTCCTAGTGGCATTGCCATGCCATGCCGAGCACCAACTTGCCGGCCAAACCTTGCCTCGCTGCAGCAGACCGCCCCTCTCTCTCTCACCATGTCTATGAGCTAGCCAAGACCTCACCGCCACTCTCTGTCCCCTCCCCGAGCCAAGCCAGAGCATGGACCACCGCCAATGCGCAACGCCAAGTCCGTCTGCACCATGCCGAGCATGCTCCAGAGCGCCGCGCTCGACACACGTGCATGCGTCGCCCCTTGACTACTGCCCGCGTCCACCTCTCTGCCATGACCCCAGTAACATGCCAGACATGCCCGTTCGCCGCCCAATGCACCATAGCCACCGCTCGCCGTTGAGACCGCCGCCTCTGCCGCTCAGAGCGCGTGCATTGCCCGACCGCATACCACCATCCCTAGGCCCACATTTAATCCTTAGAGCACCGCCAGGAGACCAGCCACCGTCCCCTATCTCGAGCCATGCTGCTAGCACGTTGTGCAGCCCTCGCCGGAGCCGCCCGCCCATGCCTCTCGGTCGCATCATCGTCCTATAAATAGAGGCCTTCCCCAGCCAGTTTCTGCACACCACTCACCTTCCCTCTTGCCACTGACCCTGCCCAACCTCTAGCCGGAGCAGGGCAAGCACTTGTTCGACGGAATTTGGCCGGAGTAGCCCGCAGCAGAGGAGGAGAGGGCAACGTCGATTTTGTCCACCCCCGGAGCTTCCTCGACCACCCCTGAGCTTGCCGTCGTCTACCAGTCCGTTTGCCCGCCTCGCTGTCATCGCTAGAGCCCTGTTACGCCCCTAAGCACCCCCAACGATCTGCTAGGGTTAGAGTTCGTCGGCGACAGGTCTGTCATCGACGACGAGCCCCAACCGTTGATCCCCGTTCTAATCTAACGGCTCCCATCGCCTCGTACCGCTTCGCGCGTTATGAGCCACTGACCGGTGGACCCCCTGTCAGCTGTGCCCCGTGCCGCGTAGTGTCACTCGGCCGGCCTGTTAGTTTTCCCGCACGACCCATTTAGTTTGAATTAGGAATTTCTATTTTAGTTTAAACCTAGTTCTGTCCCCTAGTTTGAAATTCAATTCAGAGAGATTTACAAATCCAAATGGAGTGATTCCAATTTTGTTAGAAAGCTACAGAAAAGATCTACCCAAGGCCGTTGGATTTAATTCAATTAGAGTTAGAGATCTATCCTAGTAAAAATAATAAGATAGAAGCATTTGCACCTTGCAACATTTTTATAAAATCAACGAAGATAGCTTTTGAGTTGATTCCAACTCTCAAAAATCACATTTCACCATACCTATCTGAATATGTAATAATATTAAGGTTTACATGCAGTGACTTTGGACTAGTACCAAAATAATGCTATATAGGCATTTCTAGTCACTTTAAACCATTAAATAATGAACCTAAACCAAAGTAATTATGATCCAACCCTTAAATCACATTCACACATGTTAGAATATGTGGTGATGACATGTGTCCGCATGATCCCATATTTTAAGTGGTGAATATTAAATCTTAGTTAATTTTCAATGAGTAGAAATTACTTTTATAAAATAAAAAGAAGGAAACTAGTTAATAAAACTTGTGATGCTTGTGATGATAATAGATCATCAAATATGTGCCTTAGAGTGCTAATTAGACTAGTTAAGTACTGTTTGGTGATTGTGTACTCCGTATGTATTTATAGACGATAGTACTGACCAAGATTTCGAGGAGGAGGAGTTCTACCAAGAAGAAGAGGAAGAAAACTTCAACCACTGCACCAACAAAGGCAAGCTAGCACTATCCAAGTTAACCCTTGCAAGTTGTACTTGCAATCCACCATTAGCAATGCAAGCTAACCCTTGCACTCTAGATAACCCAAGCAAAGATGCTTTAGGCATGCTTTGATTATAACACTTTGACTAGTATTTACCCCAAGTCTTATTTTCAAGCTTTACTTCCTTTACTTTACCCAAAGTTCTGTACTTGTTTTGAAGGTAGCATAAAGAGTATAAAACTTGACCTATAGGGATAACTTTAGATGTCATTCTATGGCATGAGATTGATCCCATCATTTTCCACCTTAGTGAACACTCTTAACTTAGTAGTTTAGAGTAGATAAAAACTTGAGTCACTTTAGATGGGAACACTTGGTGAAAATGAATTATGAAAACCTTGGAATGATGAGTAATTCTATTGAGATGTTTTGACATGTGTTGAGAAACACAAATGGTTTATGATGATGAAAATGTTGAGGCATGAGCCTTGACCCTTTTACAAAACTGATGGTTGGATCCAGATGCGATACCATTCCAAATTTACCGTACAACCACAATACCTGAATTGGGTAAGGCTTAGCCGGAAGTTTATATGCATTAGTATTAGTTCCCTCGTGGGAGAGGTTTGAGCTGAGGATACCTCTCAATGTTGTCCACCTATGCAGTTCCCAAGATGACAGATGGTCATGGTTGGGAGGCCATGCTCATAGGAGAGGTGCTTATACTAGGGTGTGTAAAGGAAACGTTATGTTTGATTATCTGCATACTAAGTATGATGATTCAGGGTTATCCCTGACAGATGTATCGAATCTTGTGGTGAAAGTGTACCACCTCTGCAGAGTGTCAAACTATTCGAATAGCCGCGTCCGCGGTTATGGACAGTTGGAATGGCCATACTGTTTCGTTGTCAGATGTTTTCAAAATGACTTATGAAATGAATGATGAATCTTGACTTGACCACAACAGGGTTGTGTTTATGACACTAGCTTCCCAACTTAAGTGATTCTAGAACTTTATTTTATCTTTCTTTGCTTCAGAACTCAGCTTAGGTTTCAAACTTAACTTTATAGTTAAACTTAGAGTTAGCATCTAGAGGAACTCCCTTTATTCTTATTGTGGATCTCCACGGTAATATCGAGAGGAACTCCCTTTGTTTAATTATATCGATGATGCTTTCTTCTCTCATGTGTGAGTAAGTTCCTTGAGTGTGGGAGATGTAAGTGATTGGTGAGATGTGATGTGCCTCCATATATTTTCTATTAGTTTGTGATTGATTTAATTACTATATTATGTGTGTTGACTATCTGTGGGATGCCTAATGCTTGTTGTCCAATTAAGGGCCCAGACAACATGATGCTTTGTTCTACATGGATAGGATCTTGTTCGCCAGCAAACCGACGACCCTCGAGTGACACGGGGATATCAATGGAAAACTAGTAGACTCGAGGATAACGAGCAACCACCATGCTTATTCCATTAGTCCGATCCAAGGAGCTTAATTGCTAAGCAACTTGAAGGGTCTTAATCGTCTAGTGTCTGATCATTGTTTTGGTAACAGACTAGTAGGGTTACTAAAGTTGGGACGAAATCTACCAAGAGGAGTTCCGACTAATTATGGGTTGCTCGCCTACACGTATACTTATAAGATTATAATTGTTACATTTATCATTCGTCCACCTCGCACAAGCACTATGACCATGAACTGTATCTCCCCGTGCCTTCTTTGTCATCTGCAGTAAACAACAAACAACTGAACCGTTCTTTACTTTTATGCCTTTGATTTCTGAAGTTTACATTTTAAGTTTTATTTAAATACACCCAGTTTAATCCAAATTCCATTCTCATTTCAACACTTGCAGTCAATTCACTCGAACACCCGTGACAACTTTGGGTGTGACAGAGGCTTCACCCATAAACACTTACCTATGGTCTCCCTGTGGCATCGATATCTATACTTCGAAACTAGCTACAAACGATTTGTGCACTTGCAGACATCAAGCTATTTTGTGGCGCCGTTTCCGTGGAACTAAGCGCTAAGTGTTTGTCTCTTGACATTTCAGGTGTTACTACTACAAAATATCCTCCTTAGGAGACAAAGGGTCTACACGCTCTGGTAGGACCTATTTACCAAAGGTGTTACTACTACCAAATATCCTCCGAGGAAATTATTGAAAAACTTTTAAGATCAAATAAAGTTGAAGTTGAAAACCTGAGTGATATTATGGAAATCATGTCTATTTATAGGACAACTCCCAAGAAACCTGAGAAAACTCTCAGAAAATACAGTGCTCCAAGTTCTGAATTTCTTAAACAACCAATAGAATTCCCTAATCCTAGAGTTAGAGAATATCGATTTGATGGTGGAATTATTAAAATTTTGCAGGAAAAGGCTTTCAGTGGAAGGGAAAATGAAGACCCAGGAAGACATCTTAGAGAGTTCGACGATGTGATAACATCACTTGGACCAAAAGGTTTGCCAAGAGACTTCTCTCATCTAAAATTATTTCGTTGGTCTCTTAAAGGCAAGGCTCTAGACTGGTTATATTCTCTCCCTCGCGATTACATTAAATGTTGGGAAAACTGCATTGTTAAATTCATAAACAGGTTTAATCCTTTTAAAAAGGTAACTGACATTAGAAATAATATAGGCAACTTTAGTCAGAACGTGGGAGAAAACTACCCACAAGCCCAGGATAGATTCTTTGGAATTAACAATAGTATTCCTAATCATGGCTATTCCAAATCAACTATTTGCCATTTATTTTACCACGGTCTTAATACTCAATGTAGGAGTTGCTTGACTTCTCAGGAGGAGGATCGATAAATACTTTAACTATTAAAGAATGTTTGGAATTGATGTCTACTAGGGCTAAGAATGATTCTTTATATAATCCTGATTTCGGCACTAAGCTGGAAAAAGGGATACTTCGGATGACTCATGATCTTATGCCTGAAGTACGCAAAACAATGAAAGAAAAAGGTATACCTTCTGAACTTGTTAAGGAAAAAAATAGACTTGTTACAAGTTCTTACTGAAGAAGATGAAACTAGGAAAGTTTTTTAAGAATTAAAGCATCGACAAGCAAAATATCATAATAACCTGCATAAGCACTTTCAAAAACATAAAAAGACTTTGGCAGAACTCATGGAAAATTATGAGAGATTGGCCAAGAAATAAAATTATTTCACAAGTATCTTAGTATGATTGAAACCCAGTGTGAACAAATAGCATCTAGTTATCAAATTTTTCTTCGAGATGATATAGACATTCCTGTTTCTACTAATGTTGTTACAAGAAGAGGTGCAGTTGTTACATGACCATTATGACCACCAGAATATGAAGCTAAAAAATATTGAAGGGAAAAAGCCTTACTCAAAGCAAGCCAAGAAGATGATACACTGGTGGATCATCAAGATGAAACTGCTCAAGAAACACAAGATCAAACCAAGGAGGGCCAAGATGATGCACAAGATGACCGTTATGACTCTAATGCAGAGACGGTTGATCCAAGAGAAGAAAAGGAGATAAGCAATGAAGATGAAGTTGTTGTAGTAGAAAAGAACAAAAAGCAATAAGCAACAACAAAAGAAAGCAATAAAAGAGCATGACCCCCCACAAAAGGTAAAACACAAGAATAAGAAAGGTAAGGAAAAGCTTCCTTATCCAGATCAGAAAAAAGCACCAGATCGGGTAATCTATGATTCTTTTACAAATGCACTTGGTGACATTCGTTTGGAAATTCCATTTGCGGATGCAATCAAAGTTCCTACCTATTCTAAATTCCTCCGTGATACTCTTAGTAGAAAGAAAGAGATAACTGAAACTGTTGCCATGGTGACTAGTTATCCTGCTAATGGGAAGCTATTATCTAAATCGGGAGATCCCGAAATACCAACTATTTCATGCTCAATAGGCAAAACTGATATTCACAATGCCTTGTGTGATTTAGGTGCAGGAGTTAGTGTAATACCATACTCCCTCTATAAAAGGTTAGGATTAGGGGAGTATTCCCCTACTACTTTCACTTTACATATGGCTGACAAGTCCACTAAACAACCCATTGGTATGATTGAGGATGTTCTACTTAGAATAGATGAGCATGTTATTCCCACTGATTTTATTATTCTTGAGATGCCAGAAGATGAAAAATTATCCATAATACTTGGAAGACCTTTCCTTAGTACTGTAGGAGCATCAGTTGATTGTGCTGAGGGAAAAATAATCTTCAATGTTTATGATGCTGAAATCATCCAGTATTTTCCAAAGAAGCTAGAAGCAGGAGGAAGATATATTCCACCGACAAAACGAGTTCATGTGGTAAGTGCCTTTGATAAGGGGCAACCCAAGGTAAGAATTCGAGAACATAGAAGGGGTTGAGTTATTCAACCATTCTTAATAAAATGCTTAATGGGAGTCAACCCATCACATCAATAAAATAAACTAAAGAATGAAAAGTTCATCGCATTCCTACAACTTTTTCACAGACATTCTTGCGGAAGCGTGCCCGTGAAGATGCAGTTGTCAAAAAGTAGTAGAAACATCGACTGAACAAGTGTAGAATAAGTGACATGGGTGTACCCTACAGGTGCTCGAGCTTGGTGTATACGGTCCAAATACATATAGGCCCACGGTGTCTCCAAGGCCCGGATGGAGGGACTCGAGTAACCTACGGACTCTCGATTGCTTGAAGGACAAGAAGAAGCTAAAGATAGAAAGTTTGAAGGGGAAAACCCTAACCTGTAACCGACTAGACCTGCTACCTGAGACCTAGCCTATCTATATAAAGGCTAGGAGGGGGCGGCGAGGACGACACCCGTAACCCTAGTTTCCATAACCCTTGCCAGATTGCATCTACGCACCATTGTAACTTTCGACTCCTTCGATAATTCCACGAGCAGACAAGCAGGAGTAGGGACCTCTACGAGGCCTGAACCTGGGTAAATCCTTTGTCCCCTGTGTGCTTGTTAGCTAGCCGATAGATGTCTCCAGCGCTCCCTCCTTCTCCAAAACCCATGTCCATAACAATGGGCATCGACGAGTTAAACCCTCGTCAATTGGTACCGTCTGTGGGAATTGGGAGTGCTGATGTTGCGGCTTCTTCGGCCCCATCAAATGCGATCTACAACTCTGCAACAGCGGAGATTCGCTAGCTTTTCGGCGCCTTCGACTTCACCGTCCACACGCCGGCTACTCGCCTGGCCTTCGAGTCCGTGGGCGACAGAATCATCCTGGCGATTGGGATCTTCCGCTTCCAAGTTGGTCAGATGGGCACGCTTCGCATGCCCGATCAGCCGATGGCACCGGCGATTGCCCCAGCATCATGGTTCCCTCCATCGATCGGCACCCTCAGCGAGCTCACTGCTCCGGCGGTAGTTGGGAACATGGTCAGCGACAGCAGTCGCGACTCCGATCTAAGCGATCTGGCCACTAAAGATGGAACCCACGGCTCCGAATCTGAAAGTTGTGGAAGCAATAACTTCCCAAATCACTTCATGTGCGCCGTCATCAACGCGGGCGACACCTCTGCCAACCGCGGTAACGGTGGCAACACCGGTAACGGCACCGATCCACCCAATCGCGGCAACGGTGGTAACACCGGCAATGGCACCGACCCGCCCAACGCCGCCAACGGCGGCAACGGTGGCAATGGAGGAGCAGTCGAACCTCCCAGCATAATCAACGAGCAAACCGGCGAACGCGTCGTGATCAAGCTCAACGAGCAAGAGTGGGAGCGCTGCCGCGAAGCCCTACGAGGCGCACCTCTACCCTTCGGGTCCCTGTAGGAACTGCTGATGGGCTACCACTGGCTCCTAGAAGAGGAATTCAAGCGTCAAAAACAAGCAATCGCGCAACTTGAGGCGCGTAAAAAGGCGGCGGACGAGTCAAGCCTTCGTCGCGCTGGGCTCTCCTCCTACGGAGGATCCTCCTCAAGAGGCAACGAGCATCTCGCCAGGAAGAGGCAATCGCGGATGGCTCACCTCACCGAACAAGAACGCATAGACGCCGCGAAAGTCCTCAACTTTGGCTCTATGACAGTCGACACGAGAGGCAACGTGGTTCCCAGGACACCATAGGCCGCGGTGACAGCGGCCACCATGTACCTTCTCAATAACCAGCCACCAGCTGGAGACCCCCGAACGGCCATGCACCGATCTACGATCGCGGGCCTGGGGCTAATCGAGGCCGCCCTCGACAAAGGACCAGTACCAGACCCAAAAAAGGGCAAAGCGTTAGCAAAGCGCTACTCCTCGCCCTCGTCCAGCGATGACAGTCATGACCTGTCTCGGCGCCGCCACTCATGGCGACACGATCGCGACTACGATGCACGCGATGAACTCACACAGCGCAAGATCGACAAGTCAAGGGCATGATGTGCTCGGTCGACTGATTCGGAAGAAGAAGATGGGGAGCTCTGCGACGCCAGATGCTTCAGCAGATCCATCAGGCAAAAGCGAATGCCTAAAGGGTTCAAACTCCCATCGGAGAACCCGAAATTTGACGGTCTGTAGGACCCCAAGATCTGGCTGGAGGATCACATCTCCTCCGTCAGGATGCACGGAGGCAGTCGAAGTACTGCCATGCAATGCTTGCAGCTACAGCTGCAGGGCGCCGCCCGGGCATGGCTCAATAACCTCCCACGTGGATCCATTCGCAGCTGGGATGAGCTGGTCTACAGCTTCGTGCGCAAATTTAAGGGCACGTACAAACGCCCCGCTTCAATCGAAGAACTGAGATGCTGCCAGCAAAGATCTAGCGAATCGCCGCACTCTTACATTCAAAGGTGGTCCATCATCAAGAATTCCGTGGAGAACATCTCGGAAGACCGCGTGATTGATGCATTCAACGGTGGTGTCCACCGCATGGAACTCAGGGAGGAGCTAGGCCGCTCAAAGCCCAAGACCATCGACCACCTGACGGAGATCGTGAATCAGTGGGCTGATGGAGAAGATTCGGTGAAGAACCGCGTTCACTCTGACGAGGAGGCAGAACTCGAACAAAGACGAGACCGCCGGAGTAAGCATCGGATGCGCGTCTACGACGATCGCGATGACGTCAACATGGTCGCATCCGGCTACGCCGATAAACGTGACGATAACCACAACAGCGGATACCGCGACTCTGGGAAAACCACGCAAGTATGGCAACGCCGCACTCGCGATGAAGCACCCGTGACCTCCATCGAGGACAAACTGTCCAGGCCATGCACGGTACACTTCTACATCGACAAGCATGATGGCAAGAGAAAGTCCAGCCACCTCCTCAAGGACTGTCGCGAGTTCCTCAAGCTACATGAGGGTTTGGTTTGGATGAACCGCAATGCAGTCAAAAGAGGCTACGGAGCCGCTCCAGGCACCATGACACATGGCGCACCACCACCACCACCTGGGCCACCCCCGAATGGAGCTGCACCGGACCAGCACCACGAAGGCGAACCATACCCACGGGCCATGGGTACCATGATGATCCAAAAGGGGCGCCCCTCCAATAAGGTGCAGAAGGCCATCACTCGCCAAGTCAATTTGGCCACGCACTCACCACCATCCACCACTGAGTACCTCAGTGGTAGTGAGTCGTGCATTACCTTCGACAAACGCCACCACCCGCCTCAAGTACCTCACCCAGGTCATTGCCCCCTCGTACTCGAGGCGCAAATTGGAGGCTTCGACATGAGTCGCGTCTTCATGGATGGCGGAAGCGGCAGCAACCTCATATTCGCGAGTACCTTGCGAGCAATGAGGATCCCTCTAACCTGTTTGGAGGCATCAGACACAACGTTCCACGACATCGTCCCAGGGAAAGGCGTATACCCCCTGGGCAAAATCAACCTCGACGTCATATTCGGCACGCCAAGGAACTTCCGGCGTGAGCGCATCGACTTTGAGGTCGTCGACTGGCCCTCACAATACCACTGCATCCTCGGACGCGTCGCGTTCGCTAGGTTCATGGCAGTACCCACTACGCCTACCTGCAGATGAAAATGCCAGGTCCCAACAGCGTCATCACGATCAGCGGGAGCTTTGAGCGATCTGACAGTTGCGACAGGGAATTCAACAGAATCTCCCAGTCCTTCGGCATGCAGGAGGAGCTCGCGCGATTGAAGGAAACGACAGACAACAGTCTGCCCCCCCTGAGTAGGCCAAGCTCACCTGACCTCTCCTTTGACTCATCTGTGCACACAAAGAAGGTGCAGGTCCATCCATCAGATCCCGCTAAAACGGCCCTCATCGCCAACAACTTGAGTCCCGCATAGGAACTCGCGCTCGTCGAATTCCTCCGTGAGCACTGGGAAATTTTCGCCCGGTGTCCTGCGGACATGCCAGGAGTTCCCAGGGAATTCGCCGAGCACGCACTCAACGTCAACCCCGACGCAAGGCCAGTCAAGCAAACAATCAGGCGACTGTCTGAGCCACGGGCATAGGCAGTCGGAATGGAGATCAACAGACTCCTCGAGGCCAAATTCATACGCGAGATCAAGGAAAGCACTTGGCTCGCCAATACGGTGCTGGTGCCAAAAAAGGACACGGATATCCTGCGGATGTGCGTGGACTTCACTTCTTTGAACAAGCACTGCCCAAAAGACCACTTCCCGCTACCACGGATCGATCAAATCATCGACTCCACCGCTGGATGCGAGCGCCTCTGCTTCCTCGACGCCTACTCAGGCTATAACCAAATTCGAATGAAGGAGGAAGACCAGGAGAAGACCGTGTTTACAACGCCCTTCGGTGTGTTCTGTTACAACACAATGCCCTTCGGGCTAAAAAACGCAGGAGCCACGTACCAGCGGTGCATGTAGGCTTGCCTCAAGGAGCAACTAGGTTGCAACATCCAAGTCTATGTCAAGGACATAGTAATCAAACCAAGGAAGAAGCCTCTCTAATCGACCACTTGCGCGAAACCTTTGCCAATCTCGATCGTTACCGGATAAAGCTCAATCCGGACAAATGCGCCTTCGGCGTACCCTCTGGGCAGCTGCTCGGGTATCTCATCTCCGCTTGAGGGATTGAGGCAAACCCAAAAAAGATAAAGGCCATACTGACCATGGAGAAGCCAAAGAACATAAGAGGCGTTCAGCAACTAGCTGGGCGAATCGTGGCCCTCAGTCGATTTATCAGTCGAATGGGAGAAAAGGCGCTGCCCTTCTATCAGCTCCTCCGCAAAGCTGACAAATTCGAGTGGACCAACGAAGTGCAAGAAGCATTCGAAGACCTCAAGCGACTGCTATCCACCTCGCTAGTATTGGTAACTCCACGAGAAAGGGAACCACTGCTGCTGTACATCTCCGCCACCAACCAAGTGGTTAGCACAGTGCTCGTCGTCGAACGGGCCGAGGAAAACAAGGTCCACGGCGTACAACGCCCGGTATACTACCTCAGCGAGGTCCTCACACCAATAAAACAGCGGTACCCGCACTACCAGAAGCTGGCGTACGTCGTCTTTATGACCGCCCAGTGACTGCCCCATTACTTCCAGGAACACCCAATCGTGGTAGTCAACGACGCCCCATTGGGACATATCCTCAATAACCCCGACGCCACAGGGCGAGTCGCGCTTTGGGGAATCGAACTGTCTCCACGAGACATCACATACGAAAAGCGCGGCGCAATCAAGTCGCAAGTTCTCCCTGACTTCCTCGTACATTGGATGGAAAACCAACTCCCGGACAAGCCAGACATGTCCTACCTCTAGACAATGCACTTCGATGGGTCTAAGAGGAAAGATGGAGCAGGAGCAGGTGTCATACTAACATCGCCTCAAGGGGACAAGCTGAAATACGTCCTGCGAATGCAGTTCACAGCCTCAAACAACGAGGCTGAATACGAGGCCCTGTTACACGGGACGAGAATGGCAAAAGCCTGCGGCGCAAAGAGGCTAATCATATATGGCGACTCTAAGCTAGTCGTCAACCAAACAATGCATGAGTGCGACGCACTGAACGACAACATGATCGCATAGCGCGACCTCTATGACACAATTGAAGGAGTCTTCGATGGTTGCGAGTTGCGACACATAGGTCGCGAAAGCAATGAGGAGGCAGACGCACTCGCCAACATAGGCTCCACCTGCGCACCCATACCACCTGGGGTATTTCTCGAGCGCATATGCGAACGCTCCATCAAGCCAAAGGCCGTAGAGAAGAAAACAAGCGCAGCAATGGACTCGGGGGCTACGCCACCCAGTGAGCCAATGACACTCGAGAACTTGGAGCTCGACACAGGACTCGAGGGACCAATAAGCGTCATGATGATCAAACAATCCTGGACGCAGCCGTACATTACGTACCTCCTCAGCAAGCGCCTACCGGACGACCCGACAGACGCACGACACATTGCGCGACGCTCCAAGGCATTCGCCGCTATCAACGGTGAACTGTATAAACGCAGCATCACAGGCGTATTACAATGATGCGTCTCCCTAGCCGATGGAAGAGCAGTCCTCCTCGACATCCATGAAGGGACCTGCGGGCACCATGCCGACAGTCACGCCCTCGTTGCCAAAGCTCTACGAGCTGGATTTTACTGGCCCACGGCCATGCGCGACGCCAAGGATATAGTCCAAAAGTGCAACGCTTGTCAGCGATTCGCGGACAAGCCACACGCACCAGGTGCAGAACTATGGCCTATTTCATTGGCCTGGCCCTTCGCCCAGTGGGGACTCGACATGGTTGGCAAACTTCCAAGGTCCTCGCAAGGAGGCTACGTCTACCTCTTGGTCGCAGTCGACAAATTCACCAAGTGGATTGAGGCCATGCCAGTGACCAAGCAATCAGGACACAGCGCAGTCAAGTTCTTCGAGTCCATCGTCTACCGCTTCGGCGTGCCGCACAACATCATCACCGACAACGGAACGAACTTCACATCCAAGGAGTTCCAAGATTTCTGCGAGAACCTGGGGATCAACATCAGCTACGCCACAATAGCACACCCACAGACCAACAGTTAGGTGGAAAAGGCAAACGGGCTCGTCTGCAGCGGCATCAAGAAGCGACTCCTCCGACCACTCGAACAAGCCGCGGGCTGCTGGCCAGACGAACTGCAATCCGTACTCTAGAGCCTGCGTACAACTCCAAACTACGCCACCGGCTACACGCCATTCTTTATGGTACATGGAGAAGAGGCAGTACTACCCGCCGAGGTACGGTACAAAGCACCACGCGTAGTCACCTACAGCGAGCAGGAGTCATCCCTCGCACTCGAAGACTCCGTCGACCTCCTTCACGAAGCAAGAGAAATCGCCGCAGAAAGATCTACGATCTACCAGCAGAACCTGCGCAAATACCATAACAGAAGGCTTCGCCCCAGATCCTTCGTCGAAGGTGACCTAGTCCTGCGACTGAAGCAGCAGGGGCATCTCAAGCTCGAGTCCCCCTGGGAAGGACCGTACGTGATTACAGAAGTAATCCCAGGTGGTGCCTATCGCCTTCAAGATTTAGAGACAGGAGTCGCACACTCCAACCCTTGGAACGTCGCACAACTGCGACGCTTCTACCCTTAGTCGTTTCTCTTCACTTTTGCATCGCAAATAAGGCTATTCAGCCAAGGCTACTTAGCCACACATTGTACTTCGTACTTTTCTTCGAATAAATAAAAGCTAAGTGCCCCAAAACTCCGTGTTCTCCTTTACTTTGTCAACTTTCATACTCGGGGGCTACTCCACCCTATACACATATGTTCTTCGAACAATAACGCGACATCCTGAGTAGCTGGCACATCAATCGAACCCCTTAACACAAACTCTACCCAGCTGCAACGCACCCGACAGGTTGACAAGGGAACGATACAAAGATGGCCAGGCTAACGAAAAGGACTCGCATAAGTGCAACGCACCCCACGCTTAAAGCTATTTGTAAACATTCAATAGTAAATTATCTACAAATGTATACGAGCTTTACAACACTAGTACACTTATGTGCAGGATACATATTTGGCTACCCTTGCAACAGAAGAACATTAGTCTGTTCCTCGAAGAAGTCGACGACCTCCTCAGCTGGACGATCCACCGCCTGATAGTGCGGCACCATGTTCTAGGAAGATCCTACTGGTGGCACCGGTGTCCCAGAGGCAATGGCGGCGACATCCACCTCAGGCCTGTGCAAACGCACCATGGAAAGGGTAGCCTTGGCACCAGCCACCAACTGCTGCCTCACGCACTCGCGAACCGCGGACATATCTTGAAATTTGGTCAGGAGAGCCAGCAGGCTTGATGGAGTATCATCCAGTGGGAACATCGCCCGATAGATGTTCTTTAAACATGACTGCGACTTCTTCAGAAAGAGCAGCACTCGCGAGGCGCGATCCTGCAGGGTCGCTAACGCAGTCGCACGATCATGATCTACCCAGAAGTATGCACTCTCCTGAAGTTGCTCCTGGGTGAGATCATGAAGACGGATGGCAATCCTATCCCTCTCCTCCTGCGTATGGCGTGCGCTAACAACTACACGAAGCAACATCAACAGCATGAGTACAACGTACCATTGCGATTAACTACATAGAAAAAGACGAGGATGAGCAAACTAACACTTAAACTGGTCGCCCAGTTGCGTCACCTCGCCAAGCAGATATTGCTCGCGGGCGGCGGCTTTTTCAGCCTTTGACTTCCACACGTCCGCGCTACCGCGGATCACGGGCAATTCACGCTCCAGTTGCTTAACGCGATCACGAAGTCGCAAAAACAAGGACAGCTCCTCTACCCTGGAGCATGGTGGTGCCACTCTATCCTCAAGAAATGGCGAGTCCGGGGTTCCCCCCACAGGACCACTTGATGTACCCTACCAAAAATCAGGCCAGAGGCAAATAAGGCGACCAACTCAAAAGTCAAAAGTAACAGATGCATTCAGGATCAGCATAAAAGTATCTACAAACACATTCGCCAATAGGCATGTTCTCCAATCAAAAGAGCAATTCATCAACTATTACAAAGAAACTAACTACGAGGCAGGTGGCTTCTTTGACTTCGATGACCTCGGGGGCTTCATCAAGTCCGTGGCAGTATCAGATGCCACTGACTTTCTGCCGGCCCCTAAGGCCAAAGTTTTCGCTGCCTTCTTTGCATGATTGAGCGCCTCCGAGTACTTGGCAATAGTGTTTATCAAGGAATGGCCATATTTGGCACAGGCAGTCGCAAAGGGAGCGAATACTACCTGCTGACCATCCGCGCCAACAGGCATCGTCTTCGACACTGCAGAAGAATATACTTCGACTCCGTGGGCTTGCACCATGGCAAGCGACATGGTCGCGCCAGCTGCGCCGAGGGAGTTCTTGTACGTGGCAGGCACACCCCCAGCGAGCGACTCCACCAGCTCTTCCACATTGGCGACCAGCTCCGCCTTCAGCATCAGCTCCTCCCGGAGGCGACTCAGGGTGGCCTTGGCCTTGGACAGTGTATTTTGGACAGCGGCGCTACGATCCTCGACCGCAGATACCGCGCCCGCCAGAGCGTCATCGCGACAAAGGGCTTGTGGATCAAAACTCAAGCCACTAGCATCTACACCAAAATACACACATGGATCAAACTTCTAGTGCCACCGGCTCTATAGAGGAAGAGAAGAACATCAATAAAATATATACCAGTAAAGGTACCTGAGAGGGCCTTGGTTACTGAGAACAAATGCTCTTTGAACAACTTCTCCCTGGCCGCAAAGGAGGCGCACAGATCCTCTTCGTGCTTCTGGGCATCATCACGAGCCACGATTGCCTCGTCGCGCCCCTTCACAGCTGCGGCTAGTGTCTTCTCCAACGTGGCGATATCGCGTAGTAAAGCGTTATGCTCAGCTACATGGCAGTCAATAATTGGCTGTCAATCGATTATACCAAAACAGAGAGAAAACGAAAAGAATAAGTATAGAACACTTACTCTCGACCACGCAGTGGCGCGTCTCCAGCATCGCATGCTGGCGGCCCATCGCCATCACCTGCTCCGCCACGTGCATGGCTTCCTTTACAAGGAGCTGTTGCACAAAACAAGGAGTCAGCAGAAGGCGTTGACTACCACATTAAAAAAAGAAGGAAAGCTATAGTTACATGGTCCTCCAGCGACTCTGAAGAAGTTCGCTGAACCGTCGTCCGAGCAACTACTCGATGCTCCCCTACGTGAGGAGAGCTCGAAGAATTGTGCCCGGAGTGGGCCGCCGCCGGAGAAGGAGCGTGCTCGACCTCTACCTTGGCCCTTGAAGTCACGACTCCTGATTCCTTCAAAAATTCGACGTCGCCAGAAGATGACAACGCCTCTTGACTGCAAGACAAAATCCACACTCAGAAAGGGCAAACTCCATAACAAAGCCAACAAGAAGAAAACAGAGAAGAATGAAGGCACTAGCAAAATTACCAGTCAAATTTGTCAAGATCAAATGTGGCCTCCGCCGACTCCGACAAAGACTCCTTGGGCAATCGCATCTTCTTGCGAGAAGACGATGCCACGACCCTCACAGGAACGGCGGGAATTGGTGACTCCGTGCCAACAGCCACGCCTCCTAGAGTGGAAGGAGTCGACGCGTCGGAATCCCCGCGACGCGAACGCTTGCGAGTATTCGGGCTCTCGGACTCGGGGGCTTCCTCTTCCACATCGGAAGGGACAGTCGACTCAGACTCGTCCTCTTCTAAAGCTTCACGAGGAATAATCCTCTCAGGGAGGGGAGGCATGCAAGGCGACACCACCCACTCCTGCATACAAAAAGTAAAGATCAGCAAACATAACAGATAAGCAACAGAAAACGCAATCGAGAAAATAAGCTACTACGTAGCACAACCATACCTCAGGAGGAGGATTCGAAGCATCGAAAGGAGGAACGACAGGCTCGTTCGTAAGCACATCCTTGAGGGTGTACTTCGTGACCAGTCGCACCCTCTTATCTACCTCACTCGCGGACATGCCATCAGCAGACACGCGAGTGGGATCATCAGCGCCACCCCATTGGAACATGGGATGGACCCTGGCCTGGAGAGGCTGGACGCGACAATGCAGCCAAGTCCTAACAAGGGCGCAGCCTCCCTCTTCTGCGCCTATGCGACTCTCGAGGTCGCAGACGCGCTGATATAACACGTCTGTCTCCGCGAGTTCGGGAGGCATGATCACGTTCTTCCAAGAACGCATCTTCTTGCAGGGAGTCGCGGGATCAAAAGGCGCAAGTCCAAAGTGCTCGTCCTTGGCCTTCTGGTCGCGAACATAGAACCATTTGTCCCTCCATCCCTGGACGGACTTGGTAAGCTTGATATCGAAGTAGGTGGCGGATGGGTCGATGTGGATTCCGCAACCACCTACGTCATAAACTAAAGAGCCAGATGCGGACTAATGCTTCAATTTAAAGATGCGCTTGAAAAGACCAAAGTGTGACTCGATTCCGAGCCAGCACTCGCAGAGAGTGATGAAACAAGTGATATGGAGGAGCGAATTTGGGGATAGCTGATGGGGCTGGAGCCCATAGAAACAAAGGAGACCCCGAAGAAAGGGGTGAAGAGGCAAGGAAAGACCGCGAATGATGAATGCAAGAAACATCACTCGAAAACCAGCGGGAGGCACAGGAATGGTCTCACCGCTGGGGACGCGCGAATCGGCGACTGCTGCAGAAATAACTCCGTCTTGGCGAAGAAGACGGAGATCCGACGCCTTGATGATAGAGGGGCGCCATGCGCCATTGGTCACGAGGGTGCCCGCGACCTTCTTTTTCCCGACGGCGGCGGCACTGGTGCCCGCAGCAGCGGAGCCACCTTTCTTCTTCGCTGCAGCGAGGGTGGCCACGGAATCAGCGGCAACGCCTCCCTTCTTCTTCCCCATTGCGCAGCGGTGATGTGAGCGAAGGAAGTAGCTCGGGAACGAACGAAGCTGGTCCAGCGTCGTGGAGAAGATTGGCGCGGGGGAAAGCAGAAAAGCAACAGCAATGGCGATGGCAGCAAGGAAGAAAGAGCGCGGATGGGAAATTACCGCCGCAACATCGCTACTTAACCCCTGGGAGATGCAATCCAACGGCTAACAAAAACCCTATTGGACGCGTGGCACGCATCGCGTTGGACACGTGGAGAAGAGGAAGCGCGAACCGTCCCCCCACTTCTACCATTACGCGCGGAAATCGAGGAGACACAGTTAAAAATAAGATTACGCACGCCCAGTCAAATCAAAGTCAGAAAGTGGGACCCACCGCTCGTGACGTCCCGTCAAAATCGCTCACTCGGTCAACTAAGGTCATACAAGCGTCAGCACTGACGTCATCAAGGCTATGCAGTGGAAAACTTCGACTATATTTAGTCCTTGCTGGAGTCTCTGACTCCACCAAGCACTCGGGGGCTACTCCCATAGGGAGCGCTAGCCGCGCACCCTACGACTTTTATTTTTCTTGTTGCAGGAACATGGACAATCACAAAAGCAAACCTAACCACTCGAAACACAGTTCGATTATGGACATGTGTTACTCCCATAGGGAGCGCCGGAAACAAGCAGGCAAAAGACGACAGTAGTCGCAAAAGTATTTTAGTACCTACCTGAGTCATCGACTGAAACAAGCAGGCAAAAGACGACAGCAGTCGCAAAAGTGTATTAGTACCTGCCTGAGTCATCGACTAAAACGAGCAAGCAAAAGACGATAGCAATCGCAAAAGTTCTTTAGTGCCTGCCTGAGTCTTCGACTCAACCAGGAACTCGGGGGCTACTCCCATAGGGAGCGCTGGTCGTGCACCCTATGATTATTTGTACAAAAAACTCTGTGTTGATAACATCCACACTCGAAACTCATGGCGACACCGCCTCATAATTTTTCCCCTACAAAGAGACTGCGTCTCCTGGGTTACCCGAATCGTCTCCGCGATGATAAAATTCGGATGCCGCGCCTACGGCGTGAAGGTAAGACCTGAATAAGGCCTGGCAACGCATTTAACTGCGCACTACCAGAAACATATCCGTGCCTACAGGCACGATGAACATGCCTTGACGGACGCGTCAAGTTCTCACACCCATATAACTGGAATTCGACTCCTGTAAGACCTCCGTGGCCTGAGTCGAATTACACCAGCACTTTTCCGGATTCGAGTTCGGGGACTCGAATTTGAGTAAATTGCGTTGTTTCACCCTAAGGTGGTTAACTGATACCGATACTTCGGCTATATCAGGCACGTATATCAACAATCCCTATGACACAAATAAAAGCAATCGAAATGTACTCATTTAGGCACTCGAAGGCTTCAAAAAGTCCCTAGTCGAATCTGCGATTCCACTGGACACTCAGGGCTACTGACATGGGTATACCCTACAGGTGCTCGAGCTTGGTTATATGGTCCAAATACATACAGGCCCACGGTGTCGCCAAGGCCCGGATGGAGAGACTCGAGTAACCTACGGACTCTCGATTGCTTGAAGGACAAGAAGAAGCTAAATATAGAAAGTTTAAAGGGGAAAACCCTAACCCGTAACCGACTCGACCTGCTACCTGAGACCTAGCCTATCTATATAAAGGCTAGGAGGGGGCGGCGAGGATGACACGCGCAACCCTAGTTTCCACAACCCTTGCCAGATTGCATTTGCGCACCATTGTAACTTTCGACTCCTTCGATAATTCCACGAGCAGACAAGAGGAGTATGGACCTCTACGAGGCCTGAACCTGGGTAAATCCTTTGTCCCCTGTGTGCTTATTTGCTAGCCGATAGATGTCTCCAGCGCTCCCTCCTTCTCCAAAACCCAAGTCCATAACAATGGGCATTGACGAGTTAAACCCTCGTCAATAAGTATAATAATAAAAGTTCGAGTTTTATCTACAAAGACTAGATCCATCATTTAGTTCAAACTAAAAAATAAATCTCCAGTTGAGGAGAAGAAATTAGGTTGTGCTAACATTCTGCTCTTTATATGCTGATGTTGGTCGACAGTTTTCTACTATCATTTTTCTATCAAAAATAAGGTATTTCGCTAAGTTTCAGAATAAGAAGGTATTCTCAAAGAAATAGAAATTTTTTGATGACTACTGATGGTTTAACAACCAACTATATGGCGGGAATAAGAATTCCGGCCATATAGATATCTTTGCCATCAACAAATTTTCTTTCGAAGGAACAGAGAATTTAACGACCAACTATACGGCGGGAATAAAAATTCCGGCCGTATAGATCTGGTCATATAGATATCGATGCCTTCATACAATTTCTTCTCAAAGGTACTGATAGTTTAACGACCAACTATACGGCAGGAATGAAAATTCCGACCTGTATAGTTCCGACCATATAGATATCGATGTCCGTTTTAGAAAATTTATCTCGAGGGTACAGATGGTTTAACGACTAACTATATGGCTAGATCATTATGATCCGGCCGTATATTTGCATCCGTATAGCTGTGTTCTGCATAAAGAAACCCTAGTTGGCAGCGCCGCCGCAACTATACTACAGGAACTACATATCCCACCCGTATAGTTCTGGGCGTATAGTTTGGCGCAACCTCATAATCGCACCAGGATGGCTAGGTTTCTTCTCCCTCCTCACTTTTTCTCTCGTATTCTCTCTCCAAACCTCTCAAAACCCACCTAGAACTCTTGATTCTTCATGGATTTCATTCGTTTGAGTGGGGGAGCCAACAGATCGGTATGTTTCTCTCCTTATCCATGCTTTATTTTCAGATTTCCATGGTTGAAGCTCTCACATTGATCTAGTGGATGAACTCAAGCTTATTTATCTTTTCCACTTAATTTTTCATGTGAGGATTAAAATTTTCCATGTAGAATCGTTTGTATATCATGTAGAAACTATATGCCTAAAGTTTTATGGTGAAATTGTTCAGTGCATCAATATGAACAAAATCAGTAATATTTTTTGCAAGAGCAAGCGCCAACATGGCGAGAGCTCGGGGCAAAGTACCGAGCTCAACCCCAAGTTGGCCACAGTTTCATCAAGGAGGGTGCTGCCCAAACGTTGGGCCTACCATAGCTTTCTCACCGCGGCGGGATTGAAGGCGCACTTCGAGCTCATGTGTAATAAGGCCGAGCTAACAGTACTCGGCTATGCAAGCCACAACGCCTAGGCCGAGCTTACCTATGAGTTCCTTGCCTCCTTCTATGACGACCATAGGGAGAAAGGTAATGCTTGCACGGTAAGCTTCACCATGGACCGGCAGCACTATGAAATAACTTTTGAACAATTTTGCGATGCTTTTGGCTTTCCTCACATTGGGGAGTCAAATGTTACTAACGTCTATAGCGTCACAAGTGGAGAAACTTGGGAGGTTATTTCTGTTAATGGTGGTAGTGAATTCTACCAGAAGAAGATGTCCACCATTCAGAACCCAACCATTCGCTACTACTCCTTATTCCTCACCAATACACTATTGGGAAGAGGTGATACCGGTTCCATGGATAATGCAGACATGGCCATGATCACCAAGGCACTCTTTCCCATTGCACCGCAAAGGCCCAATCCCGCAGCTCTACTCATCCAGCATTTTCGTCACCAGAGCAACAAGACGAAAGGTGACATTTGCATTGGTGGATTGGTAGCCCACCTTGCCCATGCATTAAATATTACATTACCTGTTATTCAACCTGTTGACGGCTCCAAACTTATGGACATCAAGTATTTGCCTGCTTGTGGCTTCCTTGGTGTTTACCAAGCTAACAAGAGGTTCCGAGCATACCAGTTTGGTTATCTTGGTGATGCATAGGGTGAGAAGGTTCCGTTGACCTGTCCACAAGCCTTCTCGAATGTGGAGAAGGACACTTGGATCCTCACCAAGGAGCAAGTGGTGGAGATCATGGTTGAACTCCAGCCTGATCAAGAGGAAGATAAAGAAGGGGAGCAGCAAGATGAAGATGATCAGGAGAATGAGGATGAACATGGATACAACCCTGCCTGGGAGGGACAACAACATCAACAACAAGGGGGAGCCTGGGACCCATGGCCTAATCAGCCACAATAGGGGTTCAACTATGTCCCATATCAAGAATTTCAACAGCTCAATCAGCGTGATGGGGAGATTGAACACACTCTTCAAGGAGTAAATGAAGATGTGAGTGCCTTAACTCACAACTTCAGTCACTTCATGACCCACTTCCACGACTACTACTAGCAGTATTGGCACTAGTCACCGAATGACGACAACAACTGAGCCTGGCAACAGCCTAAGCTTGGGGGAGGTTTGAAAACCTCCAAACCTTGCATTCATATTTTTATTTCTTCTTTTGATTTATTTTATTTATTCAAAATTGCATGTTTACTTTCAGTTTGCATTCCTAAACCAAAAATACAAAAAACAGTTGTAACTTTTATTGCAAGTTCGTTTCTTTGTTTCTCTCGAAGATTGCTCAATTTCAGGTGACTTGGCAATATGGAAATATAGAGGGGGTTCGACTCAAACACGAGAACAAAGCAAGCAAGAGGAGGTATCACATTCCTTTCATCACCTTTTTTGCAACCTTAAATTGACCCTACAGTTATTTACTCGCTTGCATTGGAGTCACTTCCCACTTAGCTTGTATCCTATAAATTTTATTCCTTTGCTAGTGTCTCCATTTTAGCTTTGAAACAATGAGCAATGAACTTAGTTAAAAATATTTCCTACATTTTTACAACCAAAAAAAGCATCCAAAAGATGACTTGAGTCCATGTTTAGCCCAAAGAATTTGATTTTAGAACTACTCCATCCCATTTGAGCTTAATATAAATAGACTCAATAGTACCTTTAAATAAAATTGTTTGATAAAATGGATGCTTCGAAGTAGTAGAGATTATGCCACCAATTTTTCTAATAATTACCGTAAGATATTGCTTTACGCGTGTGATTACAACACTATCGTGCTCCATGGGGAACTATTAACTCCGCTAGCCAATGAACGATCTAAATGTGGGAAACCACTTGATTTCGGCTATTGAGTCATGTAAACGTCTGTACCAGCAATGCTATGACGGGTAAAATTTTAGTATCCTCTTGGTTTCATGTTCCAAGTGAAGTTGTAGTACGCCTCTGACCCATTATTGCTCAACAATTATTTATTGGCATGGTCACAAGTGCAAAACATAGTCCCAATTAACATGTTAAAAACAGTGGCATGATTTCTCTATGAAAGAGCTGAAGTTTTTGAAAGGCAAGGAAAGGAAAAAGGTGCTTTGAGAGTCTTGAAATTTTGACATGGAGATAGATGAGCTGTTCTTAAATTGAATGTTTTGGTGCCAACTTGAGTACTCTTAATTGATTAAAGACACAAGAGCAAAAAGTTTTCATCTATCAACAAAGGGAGACACTAAAAGAATTTGTCTCACTTTCCTAGCTAAACTTTTGACACTTGCTCTGGCATATGATTTATTTGCTAGCAAGATATACATGGTTAGGAAGTGGACTCAGTGCAATGATACGTCCAAAACGTATCTACTTTCCCGAACACATTTGCTATTGTTTCTCCTCTATACTTGTGTGATTTGGATGCAACTAATACGGACTGACGCTGTTTTCAGCAGAATTGCCTGGGTGTCTACTTTTTGTGCAGAAAATCAACTATCAGGAAAAATCCCAGAAAATATGCCAAAAATCCTATTTCACCCGAAGACTCTAGGAGCCAGAATACGAGATGGAGAAGAGCCAGGGGTGGCCACACCAGCTGGTGGCGTGGGCCAGGCCAGGCCGGGCCAGGGGTGGTGTGGGCCCCCCAGGCACCCCCTCGGCCTCTCTCTTCGCCTATGAGGAGCCTTCTGACCTAAAACCTTCGGGGGGTTTCACGTTTTTACACAAGGAGTTCCGCTCCACCGCCACCACCAGATTCCACGAAACAGCACCAGAAACTTCGTTTTGGCACCCTGTCGGGACGGGGAATTGGAGGAGATCATCGCCATCATCATCACCATCGCTTTTCCATCGACCATCCATGTTTCCCACATCTATGAGTGAGTAATCCCCCGATGTAGGCTATGGGGATGGTAGGGATTGGATGAGATCATTCATGTAATGGCATCAGATTGTTAGGGCATGGTGCCTAGTATCTTCTATTAGTGCTTTATGACTTTGTTGCGACTTGTTGTGCTTAATGCTTGTTACTAGGGCCCGAGTGCCATGATTTCAGATCTGAACATGTTACTGATTCATTATGATAGTATTGTTTTTGGTCTTACCTGCAAGTTGTTTACACACATTGTTGTCTGGAACCTATGGCCCCGAAGTGACAGAAATCAGGCTAACCGGAAGGGAATGGCTTTGATGTGAGGATCACATGTGTTCACTGAGTGTTAATGCTTTGCTCCGGTGCTCTATTAAAAGGAACACCTTAATTGTAGTAGTTCCCTAGAGGCCCCGCTGCAAACAGGCTGGCAGGACAAAAGATGGTGTGCAAGTTCTCATTACGAACACGTATGACTATATATGGAACACATGCCTAGGATTGTCTAGTACTTGGATGCTTTATCTTATTTATCCGCAATTGCCCTATGTTCTGATTGCTATGTGAATTGTCTTGTGCATGCAATGCCCGTCCATCCATCCCTATGCCTAACGCACTCGAATCCCATTGTTTACTGCTTTTGTTTACTACTGTCTTTGCTTTACTACTGCTGTTACTTTACTATTCCTACTACAAAACTGTTGCTACTGATAAACTACTGTGAGCAAGATTGTTTCCAGGTGCAGCTGAACTGACAAATCTGTTGTTAAGGCTTATAAATATTCTTTGGCTCCCCTTGTGTCGAATCAATAAATTGGGTTTCACTTCCTTCGAAAATACTGCGATACAGCCCCTATACTTGTGGGTCATCAAGACTATTTTCTGGCACCGTTGCCAGGGAGCATAGCTTTATTTATCAAGCTCACTTGGATTCTCTGTTATTCGCTGCTATCCATCAATCATGGGTAAGTCTCGTGATGGCAAGGTTCCTATTTTACCATCCACTACAAGAAGAGGTATGGTTCTGAACACCTTTGTTGCTCTTGATTCACCGTCTGTTTTGAGTAAGTTCCTTACACCACCACATACACATGCTACGCACACTACTACTACTGCTGAATCTAAAACTTCTGATGCTTATGATGCTGCTTCTACTGTGCTTGATAAGAGTGGTTCATTAGGTCCTTTCCTAGATGCTACGATTGCTAGAACTATAGTTGGAAATACCGAAACTCCTAATGAAGACACTACCACACCTGTTAGCTCACCTGAGTCTAGTGAGAGTTATGATATTCAAGATGGTTATGTTGAGATGACCGATGAGTTTATTAAAGAATGTAAAAACACACATGATAGGAGCGCTGCTAAGAGTCTCGTTGAGAGGCGTACTATTAGACCCAAATTATCTCCTGCTGCTAAGTTTGCTGCTTCTCCCATAAACATTATAGATGAAGATTATGATTTCTCTCTCGATCTATTTTACATAGCTATTGTCGAGAAAGAACCTTTTTGTGGGACTAAGAATGAAAGTGCGGTAGCACATATGAATGAACTTTCTACCATGAGTGGCTTGTTTTCTGATGATATTAAGATGCATACTTACTTTGTTGCTAAGATTTTTCCCTTTTCACTGAAAGGAGAAGCTAAAACTTGGTTTAGTAATTTACCTCCTGGATCTATTGACAGCCCTGAGTGCTTGATTAGTACTTTCCTGCAGAAATATTTTCCTCCCAGTGCTAGATATGCTATTTTGTAGGAACTTTTTGATTTTAAACGGGGAGAAAAAGAGGTATTGCCCGAATCTTAGGCAAGGTTTTGTGCTTTGATTCATGCACAGGTTGGAAGTCCATTACCTAAGAATGAGCTTCTTGATATATTTTATAATGGACTAACCGAAGAATGTAGGACATACCTAGATAGTTGTGCTGATTGTGTTTTCAGGAATAGGACTCCTAAGGAAGCTGAGGAATTAATGTCTAAAATAAGCAAGAATTATGAAGATTGGACTCCTCCTAAACAAGCTATACCTGAAGTAATTGTACCTGAACCATCTATTCCTGTGCCTATTCCAACATCAAAGAAGAGGGGAGTTATTGAATTAAATGATGAAGTGATGAAGGAAGCTAAGAAATGTCTTAAGGATAAGGGAATTAAAGCTGCAGATGTCAAGAATTTACCTCCTATAGAAGAATTATGTAAGCCTATTCCCTACTCATCCACTATTGAGCTACACTCTCTCCAACACTTTGATGAAGGTGATATCCCTTACTCTAAACCTCCTGATCAATGCTTAGAAGAATTTGATATCTTTATTGTTAAGCAAGATAACTTTAATAAAAGGGTGCAAAATCATCTAATGGAAAACACTAGAGCTATTGTTGAGTTGAAAGATATTATGGAAATAACCTCTAATGATGTTAAAATGATTGTTAAACACTTTCAAATGGTTCAAACTCAAATAGATCAACTCGTTAAAGTGCAAAACGACTTGCTAGTTAATGCTGCTAAAGAAAAACATGCTTATGAAATTAGAACTAGAAGTGGTGCTGCTACCCAGGATCCTCTATATCCTGAGGGGCATCCCAAAAGAATTGAGCAGGATTCTCAACAAGATGAAAATAGTGGTTCTACTCGTAAGAAAAGGAAAAAGAAACATAAAACTGTTGTAGAACCCTCTGAACCTGCTGTAGATCCTAATAGTATATCTATCTCTGATGCTGAAACTGAAAGTGGTAATGAAGAAAATGTTGTTCCTAATGAAGAAAATTTTGAAGAAGAACCTGAAAACCACACTAAGAATACTAAATACACCAAAGAAGATTTTATTGCTAAGAAACATGGTAGTGAAAGAGAGCCTTAGGTCCAAAAACCTATGCCTTTCCCTGATAAGAAACACAAGTCAAAGGAAGATGAACACTATAATAAGTTTCGTGAGTGGATGAAGCCTTTATTCTTGCAAATTCCTTTGAATGATGCTATTAAATTGCCCCCTTACTCAAAGTATATGAAGGACATTGTCTCGAATAAAAGGAAGATCCCTAATGAAGAAATTTCTACTTTGCTTGCTAATTATTCCTTCAATGGTAAGGTTCCTAAGAAACTTGGAGACCCAGGGATTCCAACTATCCCTTTCTCTATTAAAAACAATTATGTTAGAACTGCTTTGTGTGATTTGGGAGCTAGAGTTAGTGTTATGCCTTTCTCTCTCTATAAGAGGCTTCAACTAGAAAAATCAATACCAACTGATATATCTTTGCAAATGGCTGATAAATCTACCACTATTCCTGTGGGTATATGTGAGGATGTACCTGTTCAAGTGGCTCATAATTGCTTGATATTAACTGACTTTGTTGTGCTTGAAATGCCTGAAGATGATAATATGTCTATTATCCTTGGGAGACCTTTTCTTAATACTGCAGGAGCTGTTATTAATTATAATCAAGGAAAGGTGACCTTCAATGTTAATGACAAGGAACATACAGTCTATTTCCCCAAGAAGATTGAAAGGACTTATGGTTTGAATTCAATTGAACATGTTGAAGGCATTCAAGTTGGAGAAATATATTGTCCCATACCAAGAGAAAAATTTGAAACTATTATGATTGGGACCATTGCTATCAAGGTTGAGGTAACATAATCATTAGTGGAATACAAAGTTTTGTCTCATATGAAATTGTTTTGGTAGCAAGACTTGATCAACCTTGTTAACAAAAGGATTCCATTGAACAAAACATTGTTTTCATTATGATTATCTTCGTTTATTTCTATCCTTTGCATTTTAGTTTTTGCTTTCATTTAGTTTTCTTTTTGTTGTTAGTTGCTTGCATGTTAGAACTTCTGTAGTTCTAGCCTTGTTTTGTCCTTGCATCATGTTTCCAAAAGAAGAAAAAAATCTGTCTGTCAGAAAAATCATTCTTCTATTTCTTAAAAATGCCCAAAAATAAAGTGACTCAAAAAATTCCAGAAAATTCATATTAAATTTTTACGTGAAAAAAGGGGTAGAGGAGTACCTGGGAGGTACCAGGGGGCCCACCAGGCAGACACACCACATGGCGCGGCCAGCCTTGGGTGGCGCCATGCCCTGGTGTGGGCCACCCCTGGCCCCCCACTAACTCTCTCACCTGCCACTTTCTTCTCTCTCCCGAGTAAGCTCTAGTTCATAGCTCAAAATCGCGTTCTTGCTATGCTTGCTATCGATTTTTTCGATCTCTTTGCTCAGCCCATCTTTCTTGCTGAAATTTGGAGCATTTGTTCCCAGGTATGTGACTCCTCCCCTTGTCCAAGTAGATTTGTGTTTAGTGGATTATATGTTGAGTATTTTGCTGCTGTAGGTGACTGGTTATGAGGGCTTGTAAGCTTGTTTGATGCTTAGAGATATAGTTTTGATGCATGGTTTAGTGCCTCATCATCTAGACCTACAGTTTCCCATAGAGAGGCTTGATCTTAATTCCATGATACAACAAAAATTTGTTTCCTCGTGGGCTAGTATGAGTGAGTTATCTTATGAAATAACCTTTCTCAAAGCTGGTTGGAGAAAGAGCAAGTCCGAGCGTGTTGTTCTTTTGCCTGCACCTGTTTTTTTTAACCTTGATAACAGGGAAGGATGGTCCCTCACTGAGGAGGAGCTTGACACGTACTTGGGAGAGCTCTCCCAACAGGAGGAGGACACTAGAAGGGAGGTCACGGATGATTCGGTCCAGCCCTCGAATAAGGGAGAGTCTTCATATCAGCATCCCGCTTATGATTGGGGAGCTTCTTGTTCTTCTCATGGGCCCAGCTACAACCATTCTTACCAAGATCCGCCAGCTTGGAACCCCTATTCGTACATGGATTGATACCCACTTAGGCCAAAAGCCTAAGCTTGGGGGGAGGTACGCCAACACCGCACTCATCTTCATGTCATGTTGCGTCGGTACTTTGTAAATTCATGTTTTAGCTCTCTTTTTAGTTTTCGTTCTTCTTTGCTTTTGCTTTCTAAAAACACAAAAAGACCAAAAATATTTCTTTTGTTTCTCTTTGGTTTGCTTTTTCTTTTTGCCTAGGTTTGTTTTTCCCTTTTTGCTTTGTTTGAACTTTTTGAAAAACCTAAAAAGATTTTGCTTTGCTTGTTTTTCCCTTTTGGTTCTTGTTTAAAAATCAAAAACACCAAAAATATTTGTCGTTCTTCCTTGGCTTTCTGAGTTTGTTGCAGGGTTCAGCAGTCCTCAGTGGATGTTGGTTTCATATCATTATTCAATCCACACAAGTGAAGAGCAATAATGAGGATCAATGACAACTTGAGGCGTGGTAAGAGGCTGGTAACGAACTCTATTTGTTTTCATTTTTGTACATATACTCATCACTGTGGTGTTGCTTAGTCCGTTCAAGTAGGGTGTATGTTATCTTTGGATGCTTAGTTGTTCTTGCTTTCTTATGATTAGCTCCAGCTCGCTAATAGTTTGTAGCATGTCTTATGAATGTTTGCTTGCATTTCTCTATTCATAAATTGGTATGACACCGCGGTATCCTCCTCTGAATGTTTCATTTGAATTGACTTGGCACATGCTCACGCATGCACAGGACTGTGATAATCAGTTAAGCCTTGATGAATTATTTTGCCTTGAGGATCTTGACTCACTTTCATGCCATGAGTAGTCCTGTTTTGTTGCAAGCATGATAACGACAGCTATTGCTCTCTCGTTTGTCGCTCCCTTACTATTGCTAGCCTTCACTTCCACTGAGTGTTTTACTCATGTTTCCAACTCCCTAAACCAAATATTTCCAAAGTGTCCACCATACCTACCTATTAGCATCATTTGCTACTCCCGTGCATATTCAATATGCCTTGTTTTCTTCCGAATAAAATGTTTGCTTGTTATGGGAAAATTAGTTAGTAAAGCTCTCACAAACTTGATGGCACACTTTATTTCCTGCACTTAATAAACCTGAACTATTGTGAACTCTCCATGAAAGTTATATGCTTGCAAATTATAGGCTGGGGATTAGCAGAACCGTGCTGTCACGGGGTACGCTTTCAACACTTGTAAATGTATACCTAGTTGATACCTTGCTCTTTTTTTTGCGGATGTCGTCAGTGTGAAATAAAAGGGGAGCTTGTAAGTCCATGAAGTTATGTATGTGTGTTAGAGAAATGCCTGGGCCGCTGGTCTAATCCATGCTGATATGGTGGAAACCTGCAGCGTAACCATAATGATATCTATGAAGCATTCTTCTTATAAAAAAAAGAGAGAGATAGCTATTGAGAAAAATAAAAAAAAGAGTTTTATGAAAAGAGGAAAGAGAGAAAAAAGCACCATTTTCCCATGGTAAATAAGAACATTGCTGAGATACTCATTGCCTGCTTGCCTTGTCATTTTGATATGGGGATTCTTCAGTATCATCGGGAAAGGGGTACCCCGTTGGCGGTTCTCAATGATACGCACATACTTACGATGATAAGAACTTACCGGTAACTAAAGTTGAGTAGCATGAGGATCGGCCCTCGTACTCAAGGCACTTGGGATTTTCAGTTTATAGTTTGTCAAGCATATAACTCAGATTGGACCTCACTTTAACCTTAACCATTTAAAGATGCTTATGATAGGGGCAATGAGAGATCAAAGCTAACGAGTACCATACTTTCAGCATTTGGAAGCCTTTCAAATTATTCAAAACCTTTTTCTTTACTTGTTGAGTCTCCACATATTCTTTGAGCACCTTCTTGAGAGCATAGTTGTCATTATTTGTGTTTGTTCCATTACTTGATTATTTGCGTTATGACTTTGATGCTTGTATCCTTGATATCTTTACTTCTACTCATCACTTGAACTTCAGAGGTGCCTTGGCATTCATAATCAAAGGGGAAGCGGGATACCACTCTATCATACCTTTTTATGAGCATTGTAATGTTGCTTATGTTTGTGCTTCATGCTACTATTTATTCTTGAGTTGGAATCTCTTCATAGCTTGCAATGACTATTAAGTAGACTCAGTTGCATACTCTTTATTATGAACTGCCTAAGTAGTTGATCACATTGCTGGGAATATTTACACCATATGAAGCAAATGTGTTCGTGAAAGTTCTTTTATCGCACTTAGTTTTCAACTGAATTGCTTGAGGACAAGCAATAAGCTAAGCTTGGGGGGAGTTGATACGTCCAAAACGTATCTACTTTCCTGAACACTTTTGCTATTGTTTCTCCTCTATACTTATGTGATTTGGATGCAACTAATGCGGACTGATGCTGTTTTCAGCAGAATTGCCTTGGTGTCTACTTTTTGTGCAGAAAATCAACTATCAGGAAAAATCCCGAAAAATATGCCAAAAATCCTATTTCACCCGAAGACTCCAGGAGCCAGAATACGAGACGGAGAAGAGCCAGTGGTGGCCACACCACCTGGTGGCGCGGGCCAGGCCAGGCCGCGCCAGGGGTGGTGTGGGCCCCCCAGGCCTATAAGGAGCCTTCTGACCTAAAAACTTCGGGGGTTCGACATTTTTCCAGAAGGAGTTCCGCTCCGCCACCACCACCACATTCCACGAAACAGCACTAGAAACTCCGTTCTGGCACCCTGTCGGGATGGGGAATTGGAGGAGATCATCGCCATCATCATCACCATCGCTTCTCCATCGACCATCCATGTTTCCCCCATCTATGAGTGAGTAATCCCCCGATGTAGGCTATGGGGATGGTAGGGATTGGATGAGATCGTTCATGTAATGGCATCAGATTATTAGGGCATGGTGCCTAGTATCTTCTATTAGTGCTTTATGACTTTGTTGCGACTTGTTGTGCTTAATGCTTGTCACTAGGGCCCGAGTACCATGATTTCAGATCTGAACATGTTATTGATTCATTATGATAGTATTGTTTTTGGTGTTACCTGCAAGTTGTTTACACACGTTGTCCAAAACCTATGGCCCCGAAGTGACAGAAATCAGGATAACCGGAAGGGAATGGCTTTGATGTTAGGATCACATGTGTTCATGGAGTGTTAATGATTTGCTCCGGTGCTCTATTAAAGGAGCACCTTAATTGCCAGTAGTTCCCTAGAGACCCCGCTGCAAATGGGCTGGCAGGACAAAAGATGTTGTGCAAGTTCTCATTGCGAGCATGTATGACTACATATGGAACACATGCCTAGGATTGTCTAGTACTTGGATGCTTTATATTATTTATCTGCAATTGCCCTATGTTCTGATTGCTATGTGAACTGTCTTGTCCATGCAACGCCCGTCCATCCATTCCTATGCCTACCGCACTCGAATCCCACTGTTTACTGCTTTTGTTTACTACTATCTTTGCTTTACTACTGCTGTTACTTTACTATACCTACTACAAAACTTTTGCTACTGATAAACTGCTGTGAGCAAGATTGTTTACAGGTGCAGCTGAACTGACAACTCAGTTGTTAAGGCTTATAAATATTCTTTGGCTCCCCTTGTGTCGAATCAATAAATTGGGTTTCACTTCCCTCGAAAATACTATGATACACCCCCTATACTTGTGGGTCATCATGCAATCTTGTGAATACTTGTATGATCATGTTTAAGATTGTAGGGATTGTGAAGAAAAGAATTTGACACCAACTCAAGCTTGTAAGTTATTTTATTCAGTCTTGAATCTCCGCTATTCTTCTTTATTTCCTTGTCACTCGAGGGCGAGCAACATCTAAGCTTGGGGGAGTTGATAGCTGTGAGATTCGACACATTTTTTATGGTTTTTATTGATGGTTTTCTCCTGGATTTGATCGTTTTCTAGCTTTACTTAACGCTAATACTTCGGTAGCAAAGAAAAATTGGTTTTTAATGTGTGTTTCAGGTTCTGAATGTCAGCAGAAGGTTTTAACTAGAGAAACACAATATTTAGGTGAAAACAAGCAAGTCTCTATTTGGAAGCAATCGAGGGAAGCATACAAAGGCTTTAATGAGCAACTATACAACATGAACATTTTTCTGTCCATATAGTTCCCGCTGTATAGCTGCTGCCGCCTCCGTCTTGTCAAAATGGACAACTTCCATGAAGAGGCCAAACGCGAAAACACAACACAACAGCCACCATCCCATGCAGAAAGGAGAAAGGGGAGATCCGGAGAAGAAGGGGAAGACGTTCTTCATCTCGCTCCACGATCTTCGACCTCCTAGCCAATACACCCCCATAGCCATTACTTGTACTTGAGAGAGAGAGATCTTGACCTTGCAAGACTAGGGTTTGAGATTGTTTCTTCCTACCTTGAATTGTGTTGGATTACTTTTCTATTCTTATTGTGGATCTCCATGGTAATATCGAAAGGAACTCCCTTTATTTAATTATATTAATGATGCTTTCTTCTCTCATGTGTGAGTAAGTTCCTTGGGCATGGGAGATGTAAGGGATTGGTGAGTTGTGATGTGCCTCCATATATTTTCCATTAGTTTGTGATTGATTTTAGTTACTATATTATGTGTGCTTGACTATCTGTGGGATGCCTAATGCTTGTTGTCCAATTAAGGGCCCAGACAACATGATGCTTTGTTCTGCATGGATAGGATCTTGTTCGCTAGCATACCGGCGATCCCCGAGTGACACGGGGATATCTGGAAAACTACTAGACTCGAGGATAACGAGGAGCCACCGTGCTTATTGCATTAGTCCGATCCAAGGAGCTTAATTACTAAGCTACCTGAAGGGTCCTAATCGTCTAGTGTCTGACCATGGTTTTGGTAAAGACTAGTAGGATTATTGAAGTTGGGACAAAATATACTAAGAGGTGTTCCGGCTAATTATGGGTTGCTCCCCTACACATATACTTATAAGATTATAATTGTTACACTTATCATTCGTCCACCTGGCACAATCACTGTCACCATGAACTGTATCTCCACGCGCCTACTTTGTCATCTGCAAGAAAAAATAAACAACTGAACCGTTCTTTACTTTTATGCTTTTTATTTCTAAAGTTTACATTTTAAGTTTGATTTAAATACACCTAGTTTAATCCAAATTCCATTATCATTTCAACACTTGTAGCCAATTCACTCGAAAACCCGTGACAACTTTGGGTGTGACAGACACTGCACCCATAAACACTTACCTCCGGGCTCCCTGTGGGATCGATATCTGTACTTCGAAACTAGCTACAAACAATATGTGCACTTGCAGACATTAGTGAGCTACGGCATCGCCGCGACAGGTCGTGCTCATCCTTGCTAGAGGATAGCGAGTAGTACTTGGGTGGAGCTTTGATTTTCTTCAGCTCCTGTGTTGGCTCCTTGGCCAGCGGAGCCTCGACCTGTCCTAGTCCAGCGATAGTGGACCGGTGTATGGCAGATCATGGGTCTCTAGCTAGTGGATGATTGGTGAGCAGATACATGGTGGCTCCTGTCACCGCTGCACGTGGCGTTTTCGGGAGCATGTTGCCTCATGAGTCCATGGTCATGAACGAGAAATCGAGGGTTTTACTGTCTTCTTCTCGATCTTTCTCGTTGAATTGGGCTAGTCGAGACTACCTTTTGGCAGCTGCATGGTCATTGGCTTTGGAGGAGCATTCCCCAATGGAGGAGAGTGCTGCCTGCCAAGGGCTCAACTCGTCTGTGGCCCTCTTGCGCTTGTCGAGCTATGCCATCACCGTCCATTGGCGGTTTAACTCCTAGATGAGGAGGTAATGCTACCCCATCAACATATGATGTGATGAGTTTGGCGACAAGGGGTTGCCCTGTAGGGCTTCCTTGCATCTCGCCCACTCAATGTTATTATGGTGGATCTCCTGCCACCTCGTCTTGTTGTTAACGTGTTCACCCTGATTATCAGGGTTGGGCGGGTTCGGCTGTTCGCTATTGACGCGGCCAATGGTGAGCGGTCGATTGGTATTGCCGTTGTTGGTGGTCCCTCCATTGGCGGTGTCCCTTTGAGTGCCTCCATCGCCGGTGTTGATGATGGCACACATGTAGTGGCTTGGGAAGCCAATACTCCCGCAGATCTTAGATATGGAGCCGTAGGTCCCATATTGCAATGTCAGATCGCACAGATCAGACTCTGTTGTTGCTATATGTGTCACCGGCCGGTGATGAGGCATAGATCTCGCATAGGGTGCCAATCGGTGGTGGGAACCATGAGGCAGGAGCGATCGAAGGAGCTTGCGGGTGATCGGGGAAGTAGAGCATGCTGATCTGATCGACCTGAAAGCGTAGGATTCCGATTGTCAAGCCGACTCCGTCACCCACGGACTTGAAGTTCTGGCGAGCTGCCGGTGAGTGGACGACAAACTTGAAGGCGCCAAAGAGGAGGCAATTCTCCGCTGTAGCGGAGTTGTAGATAGTAGTCAATGGGGCCGAGGAAGCCGCAACATCAGTGCTCCCGTTTCCCATAGATGGCGCCAATTGACGAGGTGTTAACTCTACAATGACCATCATTGATGGACTTAGGTTTGAGGGATTGGGGAGAGCTAGAGGTGTCAATCGGCTAGCAAACAAGCACATAGGGAGACACGAGGTTTACCCAGGTTCAGGCCTCGAAGACGACCCTACTCCTACTTGTCTGCTCTTTGATTATCGGGGAGTCGAAAGTTACAGTGCGTGCGCAGATGCAATCTGGCAAGGCATATGCTAGGGTTGTGGATTTTCCTCCTCACTGCCCTGTCAACCCCCGGATTTTTAATCCCAGATGCATGTTATGCCATACATCGCAATCCCAGGATTACCATTTTTGTGAGACATAACAGATTGGATATCACAGTACATATCCATTACAAACCATAATAGGGTCTTACACAAATAAAAGATCTCATGATCCAGTCTTAATACAAACAAGCAGCAGAATAATAAGCGTAGCAGTGGGCTCCATCTTCAGAGTCACAAACAATGCTGACGATGGGAGATGATCCTAGTTGTCGTAGACGTCTTGTTGTCCATCATCCTTGTAGTCCTACTCATAGTCTGGCGACAGGAATAGCCAGGGACAAAGCCATGAGTACTCTTTAAGTACTCGCAAACTATCACTAACAAGTAAGGTAGTTATAGTAGGAATCCTAAGCTCTAAGTTTATTTGGAAAAAGCTAGATTTATCTAAACTAAGTTCAGATGTAAAGAAAACTAAGTAAAAGTTCTAAATCATTTTAAGTTGGGAACCTAGTTTTCTATTCACAACCCTGTTGTGGTCAATTCAAAATCATAGTTCACTTCACAAGTCATTTTGAAAACATCTGACGATGGAACAGTATGGCCACTCCAACTTTCCATGATCGCGGACCCGACTATTTGAATAGTTTGACACTCTGCAGAGGTGGTACACTTTCACCACAAAATTCGATACATCCATCAGGGATAACCTTGAATCATCATACTTAGTATGCGGATAATCAATCATAACCTTTCCTTTACACACTCTAGTATAGGCACCTCCCCTATGAGCTTGGCCTCCCAGCCATGGTCATCTACCATCCTGGGCATTGCATAGGTGGACATCATCAAGAGGTAGCCTCATCTCAAACCTCCTCCACGACGGAACCCATACTAATGCACATAAACTTCCGGCTAAGCCTTATCCAATTCAGGTATTGTGGTTGTATGGTAAAATTGGAATGGTATCGCATCCTAACCCAACCATCAGTTTTTATAAAGGTCTAAGGCTCATGCCTCAACATTTTCATCACCAAATCCATTTGTGTTTCTCAACATATGTCAAAACATTTCAATAAAATGACTCATCATTCCAAGGTTTTCATAAGCATTTTCACCAAGTATTCCCATCTAAAGTGATCAAGTTTTATGCTTAGCACTAGCCACTAAGTTAAGAGTGTTCACTAATGAGGGATGCTAATCTCAATCTCATGCCATAGAGTGACATCTAGTCTAGGTCTAGTTTTATACTCTTTATGCTATCTATACTATCTTTTCCAAATACTCACCAAGCACTAAGTAAAGGTAAAGAACTTTGGTAAAGTAAAAGAGTAAAGCTTGCAAGTAAAACTTGGGATGGGTATAATGAAAGGTATATAACCAAATCATGCCTAATGCATCTTGCTTAGGTTAAAACTTGCATGGTTAACTTGTATAAGTCTAGCTTGCCTTGATTGGTGCAGTGATTGAAGTTTTCTTCGTCTTCTTCGGGGTAGAACTCGTCCTCCTCGTATCCTTGGTCGGTACTATCGTCTATAAATAAATACGGGGTACACAATCACCAAACAATACTTAACTAAGTCTATTTAGTACACTAAGGTTCACACTTGATGATCCAGCATCATCACAATCATCACATGAATTAAAGAACTAGTTTTATTTAGTTTATTTGAGAGAAGTAATTTCTACTCATTGAAATAAATTAAGATTTAATATTCTCCAATTAAAATATGGGATCATGTTGACACATGTTATCACCACATATTCTAATACATGGGAATGTGATTAAAAGGGTTGGTCACGTTTTATAAAGTTTAAGATTATTATTTAATAGATTTAAGGTGACTAGAAATGCCCTAATAGCATTCTTTTGGTACTAGTCCAATATCACTACATGCAAACCTAGATATTTTTACATATTCAGATAGATATTATCAAATGTGATTTTTGAGATTTGGAATCAACTCAAAAGCTATTATCGTTGATTTTTGAAAAATGTTTGAAGTTGCAAAAGTTTCTGTCTTATTATTTTTACTATAGATTATCTCTAACTCCAAATGATTTAAATCGAACGGGCTTGGATAGATATTTTAATTACCTTTGTAGCAAAATTTTAATCATTCAATATGGTTTCGTGAAACTCTCTGAATTAGTTTTTCAATAAGTGGACAGAATAGTGTTCTATCTAAAAAGGAAAATCCATATTTGAATTTCCAGGCCTGAGCGGGAAAGCTAAACGGGACGGACCAGCTACATAGCGCAGCGCAGCGCGCGGCTGACAAAGGGGGTCCACTGGTCAGTGACTCATCTGACGCGAAGCGGTATCTTTGATTCTAGGCCATGCGATTAGAAGCAAGATCGACGACTGAGGGTCGTCGTCGACGACGAACAGCTCCGGCGACGAGCTAAACCTAACACGGCGGTGGGGGTCTCGCGGGGCTCACCTGGGCTCCAGCTAGGCTCGGCGACAGGGGCAAACGACTTGGTAGACAATAGCGAGGCAAAGCACGGTCACGGCAAGGCTCGGGGTGGTCGGAATCGACGTCGCCCTTCTCCTCCAGCAGCGGCGGACTCCCGTGCAATTCCGGCATGGTGGTGCTCCCCTTGCTCCGGGGAGAAGTGGGGAAGGTCAGTGAGGAGTGGGGAGTCGAATGGTGTGAGGAATGGAGGCTGGGGTGGCCTCCTTTTATAGCTCGGCGAGGGGACTGAGCGGTGCGGTGGTGGGCTTGATGGCGGCGTCGCTACAGGCAGCTAATGGCATGGGCGAGGGCGTAGGACGGTGCGGTGCTCCCTGGCGGTTCTCACGGACTTAATGGTGCGGCATGGGGTGGCTTGGTTTGGTCTGGCGCGTGCGGCGCTCTGAGCGGAGGCAGTGGTTTTTGTGGCGGCGTGCGGCTGCTGCGGGTCGCGCGGCGGTGAACGGGGGTGTCTTCCGGGGTGGGGTGATCATGGTGAGGCTGCACGTGCATGGTGAGGGCAAGGGGCGAGATGGCAGGGCTGGTCGGGCACAGCGCATTGGCGCGCTCTGGACATGGTGTAGAGAGGCGGTGCTAGTGTGGTCCACGACTCAGCTGGGGCTGTGGCCTAGACAGGGAGTGGCGGTAGGGTGCGGCGAGGCTAGTGGACATCCTGGATGGGCGTAGGGTTGTCTGGTGCGAGCTGGCCGTGGTCGGCCGGCGATGACCACAAACCTGCGGCGCTCCACTGTGCCAACAGTGCTGGGGGAGCTGGTTTGGGGCTGGGGTAGGCTTAGGGGAGACATGGAAGTAACTAGGGGACCATTTGGTCGATGATCACTGTACAGAACAGTGAAGTTAGGCGAGAGCTTATTCTGTGCATGCCAAGTGTTTGTGTTAATGGCCGCATGAAAGAAACTTTGGAATTTTTGAGTGAACTTGAATTAAGGTTGAGAGGCTAGGTTTGCTTGGAAATGTCAAGTGGAATTGATTTGGTAGGTTTTTGAAAAAGTGTGATCTTAACACATACACTTGATTCAATTTTCAAATGTCCTTTAAATTGATTTGCTAGATGTTTTTGTAAGTTTGTAAAGTGGGCCTTGATATACTTTTACTTGGTCTAGCAAGGGGTGAAAAAAAGTAGAATTGTTTCTGTCAGAAATTATCCTCTAGGAACACCTAAAGTGGCCTAGTGGTTTAAAATGGTCAAAATGACCATTTGCATTATTTATTCTTATTTGATTTCTTTCTCTTTTGATTTTCTTGTAAATGGTCTAGATGATGTGGCATTCACTTTTAAACCATTTCGCAACATTTAGAACAATCAAGCATGGCATATACACTCAATGCTACACTAATGCAAACACACATGCATTCATATCCATTTTTCTTAATAAAAGTTTTTGTTAACCCTAAAAGTTTTTGCAAACACACAATCTTGATCATCATTTTTGTAAAATCATTGATAGCTGGGATTAAGGTACTCTAAACATGAATCATGAAAGATAGAGTTCTAACAATAACACATAGCAACTATGTTGTAAAATGAAAAGGCACAAACAAATGATTCATGAATAACAATACATTGCAAGACGTTTGTTTGTTTCACATAAAGAAAGCATAATGAGAATGATACTTAGCTTATCCCTGATAGAGTAGCAAAACATAAATGCATAGGATACCTTCAAAGTTCATAAGGGTGACTAGATACAAAAAGTTTAAGAACAAGCAATATCAAAGTTATGCATCAATCAACAAGTCTTGGGACAGTGCACATTAAACTAAGAATGGACACTATGCTCTCTTAATAGGTGCATAAAGATAGTAGATGGAGACTCAACATAAAAGTAAAAGAAAGTCCTTCTTGGAAGGAAGCAAGGATTCAAGTCTCATAAAGAGCTTCCAAAAAATATGGTACTTATTAGCTTTCAGCTCTCATTGCCCCTATCATAAGCATCTTGAAGTGATTAAGGTTAAAGTGAACAAACTATGGAGTCTATGCTTGATAAAGTATAAGTTCGAAATCTCATGTCCCTTGAATACGAGGGCCGCTCCTCATGCTACTCAAGTTTAGTTACCGGAAAGTCCTTGGCATAGTAAGTACATGTGTATCATAGAGAACCGCCAACGGGGTACCCCTTGCCCGATGATACGGAAGAATCCCCATATCAAAATGACAAGGCAAGCAGACAACGAGCATCTCAGCAATCTTCTTATTTACCATGGGAAAATGGTGCTTTTTCTCTCTTTCCTTTTTCTCATCTCTTTTTTTTTCTTTTTTCTCAATCTCTAGCTCTTTTTATAAGAAGAATGCTTCATAGATTGCTCATTATGGTTACGCTGCAGGTTTCCACCATGATTAGGCATGGATTAGACCAGCGGCCCAGGCGCTTCTCTAACACACATACATAACTCCATGGACTTACAAGCTCCCCTTTCATTTCACACCGACGACATCCATAGAGAAAAGGGCATGATATCAACTAGGTACAATGTACAAGTGCAATGTTGAAAGCATTCCCCATGACAACATGGTTCTGCTAATCCCCAACATATAAGTGCAAGCATATACAACATAGATGACACAATGGTTCAAGTTTATTAGGGCAAGAAAAGTAAAGTGTGCCATCAAGTTCGTGAGAGCTTTAATCAATAGTTTTCTCATAACAAGTTTAATTCGGAAGGTAGATAAAATCATGAATATACTTGGAATAGAAAATGCTAATAGGAAGGTATGGTGGACTCTTTGGGATAACTTGGTTTTATTTGGAGTTGGATGCATGAGTGGAACTCATACTTGGTTATGGAGGCTAGCAAAAGACTGGGAGCGACCAACTAAAAGAGAGCAATAATGGCCATAATCATGCAAAGCGACAAAACATCATTAATTAAAGCATCAAGTGATATTACAAGTCGAAAACTAAAGGATCATAAAGGCTATGTTGACTTGGGATAGTCATAACATGGTGTGAGCATGTGTCAAGTCAACCCAAATAAAGCATCAAAACAGAATACCACAATACTATGCTTTAATATGCTAAAACAACGCATGATTCTTTCAAGGCACATTAAGCAATCTCAATTGTTTAAAACATGTCATGCTACAGAAAAAATCACTAAGCATAAATCCAAAACAATATCAAGCATGACATGACAAAGCATAGACCATCGTAAAAAATGAGCTCCTTTTACCACTTAAGCATGAACTTTTCCTACTCTTTTCCAATCCAAACCACACTTATTTGAAAACTACTGTATGAAAGATGGGGTCCAACCAATTTATTCAAGCAAACTAAGAAAACCAAGCAAACGAAAACCAAAAACGAAAACAAAGACGCTCCAAGAACAACAAAATTGTGCATGAAACAATAAAAATGAAGTGTTTGGAAGAACCTGAGATTTTTATTGATGAAGAAGGGGATGCCTTGGGCATCCCCAAGATTTGATGCTTGTACTTCTTGGATATTTCTTGGGGTGACACGGGGTGGCATCCCCAAGCTTGAGCTTTAGTCCATTCTTCATCTCATTACATCATTCTTTCCTTAACACCTGAAAATTTTCCTTCATACAAAACTTCACATAATCTTCATTAGCAACATTAGTGTACTCAAGATAATAAGTCTTTGGGTTCAGTTTCAACACCAATAAAACTTCCAGTAAAACACAAGCTACTGTATCACTTCCCTGAAAAATCTCAATTCCCCAAAGAGAACCCAAAAAGGAGTCAACAAGAAGCAAATGCAAATAATGGCAGAAATCTGTCAAAACAGACCAGCAGATAGAAACCAATTTTTTCGAAGACCTTATGTTGCTCAAATCGAAAAGTGTTGAACTAAAGAAAGTTGGATAACAATCTGGGGCAGAAGCACAAACAATTACAGCTCAAACCGATGTATGGATATTTTACACGAAATTTTACAGCGAAGCACAAAAATCTGTTTCGGGACTGCAACTTTCCCAAGCATTACTTCTCTCTCATTAGAGGTTACTTTGGCACAAAAAGCAAATAAAAAGGATACGAAGAGGTTATTACTGAATCAATAACTTCCAAGACTCAACTAAAACTTTTGGTTATCTCCCAATAAGTACCTTTCTTTAATGCCTTTAAGTTAGGCATAGGATCAAGATTCAAGTATTTTCGAATGAATAAGCATTAAGATCAATACCAGAAATATCTTTATTTTTCAAGGCTTCATGCATTCCTAGAAGTTTTTAACTGAAAATCTTCCATGGAAAGATTTGTTTTGGTTTCATAGGCATGAACACAAGTGTTCAAGGTCGACCACCACTTAACCATTACTCATCTTTCCAATCACTTTCCCTTTTTAAAACGTTTTTAGGTAACAAGTACAACTGATTTTTTTTTGTAATTCGCATTCCCTATCTATACTAAGATAGAGAACAACTTAAAACTGAAAGTAAAACCTACTTAGAGATAAAGCAAACAAGTGCACACAAGAATATTATCCCACATGCTATTGCTCCCCGGCAACGGCGCCAGAAAAGGTCTTGATAACCCACAAGTATAGGGGGTCGTGTGTAGCCTTTTCGATAAGTAAGAGTGTCGAACCCAACGAGGAGCTAAAGGTAGGATAAATATTCTCTCAAGTTCTATCAACCACTAATACAACTCTATGCACACTAAACGTTTGCATTATCTAGGAAATAAAACTAGAGCAACAATACGAGTAATAGAGATAGCTTTGCATGATAATAAATAACAAGAAAGTAAAGCTAGTTGCTGCAGCAATAAAATACATTAAACTAACAGAACCATGAGTGTGGAATAGTGGTGGTAATTGTGGTGGCTTTGTCCATGTTTAAATAGCGAATAGATCAGGTTCATTGTCTTTGATGCAGTTTTCTATGTGTGAGAGGCTAAATATACATGCGCTTCACTACTTGGAATTACATGTACTATATGATTGGATTGTTAGCAAACATCTGTAAGTACTAATCAATGCATCAGGTCTCCACAAAGTCGTAAGACCATGTATGGGGGCTGATGCCTGCCTAGTGCCGGAAGGTCAAGGAAGTTGGTGAACTGATGACAGGGAAGCCGGCGATCGAAACCAGGTTTTGTCTTATCCCAGCAGCAATGATTATAAATTTCTTCTCCTGATGTGAATACACAAACCCATATAGCGTCCGACACGACTCACATACCCTAGAAATTCTTGTTGTGGGGCAAGTGAAAGTACTTTGATATGCCCCAGAGGTCTTCGAACCTTGGTATTTCGAATCAGATTGATAGCTTTTTGAATGGCTGTGGTTCCGGGACTAGCTTGAGAGAGATCAATTACAGGCATGTGGTGAACCATACCGAGAGAAAGAGCACTGAAATGAACCATATCGAGCACAGGTCTCACTTTACAAGTAAAGTTCGATGAGCTCTTAGCGGACCTGTGCCTACTATCTACTAAGTGTGTGCTAGGGAAAGAAAGCAAGCTGAGTAGTTCTCACTCTATCGGTGACCAAGAAAGCTTAAAGAATACTGTAAAGTGATCACTTAAACCTCAGACCGATTCTCCTTAAGTTTAATGGTCCTCTTACTCCCATACGTGCAACATTCCGGTTCGCGTCCTCAAGTTTTTGTCACTCCGGCAAAACTTCCCCCCTTCCTCTTACACATACTACAAACCCTATGATGTTTAATCCATACACGCACAAATATAATGGACACCAAAGGACTCTACCATATCAACATACAACTCTAATGAACCAAAGACGTTCAACCATTCAATCTAAGAACAAAGAACTATGCAAACTTGACATAGATCATAGGATTATAACTTATAGCATCAAACACCATGTTTACATAGGACGGTGACGAGGTTTAATCTCGTCAATGCCCATTGTTATGGACTTGGGTTTTGGAGAAGATGGGGATGCTGGAGATCGTGGCACGGTTAACAGACAAGCAACCAGGGGACACGAGATTTACCCAGGTTCAGGCCCCCGGAGGGAAAACCCTACTCCTGCTTGTCTGCTCTTTGATTACGGCGGAACCGGAGGTTACAGGGTGCACAAATTCGATCTGGTGTGGATGCGTGTGCAAAAGTATGAGTCGAGTTTTCCTAGGACGTGCCCTCCTGGCCTTTATATAGACTTAGGCAGGTCCCGGGCGTAGTCCTAGTCGGTTACAAGTTCTAGGGTTTTACCCCTTTGAATTTCCTATCTCCTCTAGTCTTGTTCTCCAAGGATCCGAAGTCGTCATGGGCCTTGGCCACCCGAAAATCTTCATGGGCCAGCGTATGTCTGTCGTGGGCCTTCCTTGGGCTGGACTAGGTATGCCGAAGTTACGTACCCGTAGGGTATAACCATGTCAGTAGCCCCCGAGTGATCAGTCGAATCGTAGATTCGGCTGAGGACTCTTCCATCCTTCGGGAGCAGCTATATGTTAATAGTATATGTGTGTAGGGATTGTTGATGCGTGTGCCTGACTCACCCGACAGATCAAGGTTAGTTAACTGTCTTAGGACGAAACAACACGATCTTCTTCAGGTTCGGGTCCCTTAACCTGGGCCTGGAACATATCCTGGCGTAATTCAACTCAGGCCGCGGAGGACTTATAGGAGTGGAATTCCAGTGATTTTAATTGGTGTACCCAACGCGTCCGTCAGGATTTTTCATCGTACCTGCTGGTACGGATTCATACTAGCAGAGCGCAGTCAGGTGCGTTGCCAGGCCATCAGATGATATCTGTAGGTCTTATCTTTGCGTCGCAGACGCAGCATCCGAACATTTATCACCTCGGAGGTGCTTCGGGTGGCCAAGGAGATTGTTGCTCACTCAGCGTTTTGTTGGGGCAGAGTTTCCAAAAAGTTTTTGCGTGCTGATCCGAAAGATCGCAGTCAAAGATTTCATAGGGTGCGCGACCAGCGCTCCCTATGGGAGTAGCCCCCAAGTGTCTGTTCGAGTCGTAGACTCGAACAGAGACTTTTAGTTCAAACATTGTTTCAATCATTAGGTCCGCAGGACTCGAAAATTTTCGGATGCTTAAATCCATCCTCCCTATGGGAGTAGCCCCCAAGTCCGTAGTGGAGTCGTAAACTCGACGTAGGACTCAGAGAAATAATTTTGTCCTCATTTGTCTGTCGGGTGCGCGGCCAGCGCTCCTGATAGGAGTAGCCCCCAAGTATTTAGTCGAATCGTAGATTCGAGTGAGTACTTTTAGCTGTGGAGCCGAAGTGGTGCTAGTATAGCTTTTGGTGACGTCAGTGCTTACGATTGATGACCTCAAGCGTCTGCTACACCAGAGATGACTTGACTGGACGAAGCGTGGGTCCCACTTGCTGACTTTGAATTGACCGGTCACGCGCCGCGTGGAGATGATTTCGGCGTCTCCTCGATTTCCGCACGTAGTGGACGGCGTGGTAATGACGGTTCGTTTTGGTGCTGACACGTGTATGGCCAGATCTACCGTTGGCGTTAGGTCTTCTCGATGGACGGCCGGCGTGCGTCGTCTTCACTGTTATAATCCCTGGTGAAATCATGGTTTGTTTTTCACCACAGCAGTTCATCTATTCACTGCCCCCTCGTTCTTGAGCTATTCTTGCTGCGCGCTGAGAGTTTCCTCCACATTTCCTTTGTCTTTCTTCGTTGGCAATGCCACCACCGCCGTAGCGCCATGGAGAAAACAAAGAAGTCCTCATCTGGAGATGGGACCAGCGCCGCCGGAGGCAAGAAAGGCACCGCCACTGCTCGCGTCACCGACGGTGGCTGGCGGCGATCAGAAACGCGGGAGAATGATCTCCGCAAACTACGCGAGCGGAGCCTGATCCCGCAAGACACGACGGCCGTGAGACTCCCTAGCAATGAGGTAATCCCCCGTCCCCCATCTGGGTATCGGGTTATGTTTGTTGCCTTCATGATTCGCGGGTTTTCTTTTCCGGTCCATGACTTCCTTCGTGGACTGCTCTTTTTTCTATGGGGTTCAACTCCATCATCTGTCTCCCAACTCCCTTCTCCACATTGCGTGTTTTATCACGCTTTGCGAGTGTTGGCTTGGCATTGAGCCGCACTTTGGCCTCTTCCGAAAGCTTTATTCCGTGAAGAGGCAGTCTGGTTCGGATGGTGTGTATCCCATTGGGGGTTTCATCATCTCCCTCAGTCCCAATGTGCAATTCTTTTCCTTTTCCATGTCCGAATCTGTCCAGTACTGGCGGAGGAAATGGTTTTACATCCGTGATTCCGTACTGCCTGGGCAAGATTTTGGTCTCGTTCCTTTTGATCCCTCCCAATTGATTGAGAAGAAAAGATCCTGGAAAAACCAAATCTTAGACGGTGAAGTGGCGGAGATAGCGGCCCTGTACCGTCGGGTGGAGGATCTCCAATTGATTCCTGAGAAGGAGGTGAACGGTGTCGACATCATCCGGACGTTTCTTGAGCGTCGGGTGCAACCCCTCCAAGCGAGAGCGCACCCGATGTTTCTTTACTCTGGGCGTCGTGATCCGACGAGGGTTTCAAGTGAGAAAATCTCCGAGGTGGAACTTGACAAGGCTCTTCGCGCGCTGTTGAAGTTCAAGGCCGACGAAGAAATCCCGGGGAAGTCGCTGACTCCTCCCTTTTCTTCGACGTTGGTCGTACCGAAGGTGTAGATTTGGGCACGTAGTGCTTCCCTTTTGTTTTTGTCAGCTGTGTACTTTTTCCTTTGTTTGCTAACAAAGTTCTTTTTCCTTTTGCAGAGCTTCAAAGTGCCGGGCATGGCACCACCGTTGCCCGAAAGGTATCCGAATGCCCTGGATAATGAAGTGGTGGATTCCGTGTCCGAGCTACCGTCAGCGCGATCCCCAGCGGAGGATGCCGACGAATCGAGTGAGGACCATTCGCGCAAGCGATCACGGAGCTCTAGCGAGTCGTCAGATGCCTCGACGCCTCCGACTCCCAGAAATCCTCTAGGCCTTGAGCGTCATGATGATGTTCATGGGGGTTCTTCCTCTCCCCTTCCTGCCATTCCTGTGCCGGCTGTTGCTCCGCACCCGCCAGCAAAGCGGAAGAAGGAAGAAAAGAAGGAGGAGAAGAGGGAAGAAAAGAAGGAGGAGAAGAGGGCCCGAAGGGCTTCTCCTATCTTCGACCTGAGCGCGTTGGGCTCGTAAGTTTTCTTGTTGCCACTGTTGTCCTTTGTTCCCTTGTTATTTTTGCGCCTGTGTTGATTGGTTCGTATGCAGGCAATCCTCCGACGGCTCTAGTGATGGTGCGCGCGAGATGATGGGGGAGTCGAACATTGCGTCGCATCCTCCTCAGACGGTGGCGACTTCTGGTGATGCTGCGCCAGTTCCTCCTGTGCAGGAGAGGCTGGTGGTTGCGCCTCAGAATTTCGCAGGCGGGCCTGCGGGTTCGCCTTCGGAGCACGTAAGTTTTTCTGCTTGATGTTACGGGGGGAGCCCCCGAGTGTCTTCGTATGCTGATGTTGTTTATGCTTATTTGTGTTGGGCGTAGCCCCCAAGTCCTGCTCTTACTACTATTGCCTGTTGCTGCAGCCCTTTGTCAAAGAGGCCAAGCGGCTGGTGGAGGAACGCCTGACGCTGGAGGCGAAACTGCGGCAGCTTCAAGGTATTCGTCTGCCTTGTAGTACTTCTCTTGCTTATCCTGGTCCTGTTCTTTAACACTTGCTTGTTGTAAATACAGAGGAGCATAACGACTCTCTCCGTGAGGTCGATGCTCTGAAGAAGAGCCTTGGCCAATCGGAGCAGAAGGCCGAAGCTGCCGCTGGGGCGAGAGAGCGCCTTGAGCTGGAGCTGACGAAGGCAGCCGAAGCGAAAGAGCGTCTGCAGCAGGAGGCCGCAGATCGTGAGGAGCAGCTGGCCACCGTTGCACCTGCTCGTGAAAAAGGGGTGGCGGAGAAGCTCATGGCTGCTGCCAAGGCTATTTCGGGTGAGCGCTAGCTTTTGTACTTGCTTCTTTTTCTGCGGATCTTCTTCTATGTTGCCTTTCTTCATGTTTTCTTCTTTTTTGTCTCAGATGCCGCAGGCATCAAGTTTGACCGCGGTGCTTTGGAGCACGGGAGTGCTCTAGATGATGCCACTGTAGTGGTCGAAGACCGCTGTAGCACCGTCGTCAACTCCCTTGCCAAGGCGAAAGAGGTCCTTGGTCGCTTCTACCAGGAGCTCTTCCCGAAGGCCGCGTCTCTTGAAGACGTGGATGCCCTGGCAGAGGCTCTGTCAGCCGAAGCGCCTGCAGCGTACAAGCGAAAGCAAAAGGGCATCGGCGCGTCCGTCGGGCTGGCGATAGCCATGGCGGCTGGGGCAGAGCTGGACCTGCCCCAGATTACTTCTCGGATGCCGACGGCTGCAGATGGATCCGAGGTAGTCTTCGCCTCCTACTCCGCTCGCTGCAGACGATATGGGCCCAAGCTCATTGACTTGCTATCTGAGTACGCATTGCGGCAGCAGGGCGAGGCCAAAGCTAGGCAGTCTGGTTCTGAGGCGACTCAGTGCCCTCCGCCTTAGGCATAGTAGACATAGGGTATCTTGTAGTCTATTTTTGTTGTAAATATCTTTTGTAGTACCATCCTTGTGCCACGTAGTGGCCTTATATACTTTAATGAATTTCTCCGAGTTGTGCTCTATCCTTGGCTGAATGTCTGTGTGCCTTCTTTTTTCTTCTGCTATAGGTTCCTTCGGGTGCTGACCCAGTTAACACTTCATCCGAAAGGCCCTTGCGAGCATCATTGGATGATTCCTCACAGCTCGCTTTTCTTCGAGATCGCGTGCGCAGCTTGGAGAGAGATTTGCTTGGGTTACGCGGTCGCGCTGACGTTTGGAAGTCCAAAGCAGACCGTGGTGCAGCCAGAGAGGAGTATTTGATGGCGGAGCTAGGTCGGCTGTCCGAGCAGCTGCAATGTAAGTTGATCCTTCTTTCGGGCTGTAGCTCAGTTCTTCGGGTGAGCCTGCTGGCCTTACTCTTGTTTTGTGCGGTTGTCACGGGTGCCAATCTTGCTCCGAGGGAAGAAAAGGAGCGTATTGCTGTTCGAGTCAATTGCTTGACTCAACAGGACATGGAGGCCGGCGGCTTATTCTGGATGGATCGTGATCGCGCCATAGTTCTGGCGATGGTGCAGGATCGTGTCTGCCAGGTTTCGTGGGTGCTCCGCCAGGTGCAGACATCGCTTTCCTCGGTGCTGCACGTCATGTTTCCGTTGGATGCCGTGCCAACGACCCTTGCAGGTCTTTTGACGAGTTTCGGAGTGCCAGCAATGTCAAGGAGCTAGTGCGGCAGCAGCTCGTCGCAGGGGTGAAGGCTGCCTTGTCTCTTGTGAGGGTGCACCGCCCTGATGTAGATTTGGCTGCTGTGGCGACTGGGCCACCTCCTCGACCAGATGGTGGCGAGTGGAATATGCGTCCGCATTACGCGGCTGTAAGGCAGTATGCCGAACAGATTGTAGATTTGTTTGAGCAGCGTGCTTAGGTTATTCTTCAGAATAGGTAGGACCTGAAAATAAACAGATAGATGTAAAATTTCTATATTGCGGCTGGGCGTGTATGTGCCCTTTGTTGTAAAGGTTTGCTTGTTTGCGAGCACGCAGTTCTTTGATTTAGTACGTGCCCTTTTCGTTTGCCTGACGTGGTCAGCTACTCAGGTGTACACGTTTTGTCCTCAGTCGATGAAATCGTGAGGTGGGGGGAGCCCCCGAGTGCGTATGTAGCATGTAGTAAAGTTACAGAAAATAGTCAACCGAGGGTTGGGGGCGAGGTACTTAGCTTTATTTATATCGTAGTGGAGGAGGTACATGACTCGGCTGAGTAGCCTTGGCTGGAAGCCTTATTGAAAGTAAAAAGGGGGGTAGGTTGCTACGGGTAGAATCGTCGCAGGTGCGAGACGTTCCAGGGGTTGGAGTATGCGATTCCAGACTCCACGTGCTTGAGGCGATAGGTGCCACCTGGGATGACTTCGGTGATGACATATGGTCCTTCCCATGGTGAGTCGAATTTGTTCGGTCGCTTTTGCTTGAGTCGCAAGACGAGGTCTCCTTCGACAAAGGACCTTGGGCGCAGCCGGCGGCTGTGATAGTTGCGGAGACTCTGCTGGTACACCGCTGATCGAGCGGCTGCTATATCCCGCGCTTCATCGAGTGTGTTGACGGCGTCTTCGAGTGCAGCCGTGGATTCGGCTTCGCTGTACGCGACGACTCATGGAGCCTGATGGCGTACTTCGGCTGGAAGCACTGCCTCGGCTCCGTGTACCATGAAGAACGGTGTGTAGCCGGTGGAGCTGTTTGGCGTTGTCCATAAGCTCCACAGGACAGACGGTAGCTCTTTCGTCCAGTTTCCAGCTTTGTGCTCGAGTGAGCTCATGAGGCGTTTCTTGATGCCGGCGCCGATTAGGCCGTTGGCCTTTTCCACTTGCCCGTTTGTTTGCGGGTGTGCCACTGAGGCATACGTGATATTGATCCCGAGGCCTTTGTAGAAGTCCTGGAATTCTTCGAAGATGAAGTTCGATCCGTTGTCGGTGATGATGCTGTGCGGTACGCCAAACCTGTAGACAATGGATTCGAAGAACTTGACGGCGGTTTTGCCCTTCTGGTTGGTGACTGGCATGGCTTCGATCCATTTGGTGAATTTGTCGACTGCGACCAGGAGGAAGACGTGTCCTCCCTTCGAGGATTTTGGCAGTTTGCCGATCATGTCAAGGCCCCATTGGGCAAAAGGCCAGGCTATGGGTATGGGTCGAAGTTTGGACCCAGGTGCGTGCGGTTTGTCGGCGAACCGTTGGCACCCGTTGCATCTTCGGACGATGTCTTTCGCGTCGCTCATGGCCGTTGGCCAGTAGAATCCTGCTCGCAGAGCTTTGGCGATGAGGGAGCGGCTACCTGCGTGGTGGCCGCAGATGCCCTCGTGGGTATCTTGGAGTATGGCCTTGCCGTCATTGATGGTGACGCACCATTGTAGTACGCCCGTAATGCTGCGTTTGTACAGCTCGCCGTTGATGATGGTAAAGGCTTTTGACCGACGAGATACGCGTCGGGCATCTGTCGGGCTGTCTGGCAATTTTCCGTTTATCAGGAACTGGAGGTATGGACGTGTCCAAGTTTCGTCGACTGCCATGACCTGCATCAGGTTGACCATGGCAACTTCGGTATCCAACTTTTCAGGTCCTTCATGACCTTCGGGTAGCGTAGCCCTCGAGTGTTCTGCTTCTTTGGGTGATCCTTTGGGGAATTTTCGCTTGATGGATGGCACGCAGATCTGTTCGAGGAACACACCTGGTGGTACCTTTGCACAAGTGGAGCCGATGTTGGCGAGTCTATCGGCCTCCTCGTTGCTCTCTCTTCCAACGTGCCGAAGTTCGCAGCCGTCGAATTCTCCTTCGAGTGCGTTGTATAGCGCGCGGTACGCGATCATGTTTTTGGCGTGTGCGTCGCACTCATTCATCGTCTGCTGTACGACAAGGTTGGAGTCACCGTAGATGACCAGGCGCGTTGCGCCGCATATTTTTGCCATCTTCATGCCATGGATGAGGGCTTCGTATTCGGCCTCGTTGTTGGAGGCTCTGAATTTCATCCGAAGGACGTACTTCATCTTGTCACCTTGCGGGGAGGTCAGTATGACTCCTGCCCCTGCTCCGGCTTCGCGTTTGGAGCCGTCAAAATGCATTGTCCAGGACTGTGACATGTCTGGGGTGTCAGGCAGCTGCAGGTCCATCCAGTGCACTAGAAAGTCCGGAAGGACTTGAGATTTGATTGCGTGTCGCTTCTCGTAGATGATGTCCAGGGGTGATAGTTCAATGCCCCACAGGGCCACGCGTCCTGTGGCCTCTGGGTTATTCAGGATGCTGTTTAGGGGTGCCTCGTTGACGACCATCACCTGATGCTCCTGGAAGTAGTGGCTCAGTCGTCGAGCCGTCATGAACACGCCGTAGGCCAGCTTCTGGTAGTGCGGGTACCGCTGTTTTGTTGGAGTGAGCACCTCGCTGAGGTAGTAAATTGGGTGTTGTACCCTATGGGTCTTGCCTTCTTCGGGTCGTTCGACCATGAGTACTGTGCTGACCACCTGGTGTGTGGCTGCTATGTACAGCAATAGGGGCTCGCGCTCTTTTGGCGTGACCAAAACTGGCGAGGTGGAGAGGAGCCGCTTGAGGCTTTCGAATGCGTCGTTGGCTTCTGGTGTCCACTCGAACTTGTCTGCCTTGCGCAGCAGCTGGTAAAATGGTAGGGCCTTCTCGCCCATGCGGCTGATGAACCTGCTTAGTGCCGCTACTCGCCCTGCGAGCTGCTGAACGCCCTTGAGGTTTTTCGGCTTCTCCATTGTCATGATATCTTTGATTTTCTTCGGGTTCGCTTCGATCCCTCGTTGAGAGATGAAGTACCCGAGCAGCTGACCCGAGGGGACGCCGAAGGCGCACTTTTCTGGATTGAGCTTGATCCTGTAGCGATCAAGGTTGTCGAACGTCTCGCGGAGATTGTCGATAAGTGTTCTTGCCTCCTTGGTTTTTATGACTATGTCGTCGACATAGACTTGGACGTTGCGACAGATCTGGTCCTTGAGGCAGGCCTGCATGCATCGCTGGTACGTGGCACCCGCGTTCTTTAGCCCGAAGGGCATTGTGTTGTAGCAGTATACTCCGAACGGTGTGATGAACACCGTTTTATCTTGATCTTCGACCTTGAGTCGAATTTGGTTATAGCCTGAGTAGGCGTCGAGGAAGGAGAGTTTCTCACAACCTGCAGTCGAATCGATGATCTGGTCAATCCGAGGAAGAGGGAAGTGGTCCTTAGGGCAGTGTTTATTTAGTGACGTGAAGTCAACGCACATCCGCAGGATGTCCGTGTCCTTCTTCGGGACCATCACCGTGTTTGCCAGCCACTCGCTTTCCTTGATTTCCCGGATGAAGTCTGCTGCGAGTAATCTGTTGATCTCCTTGCCGATAGCTTCGGCTCGTGGCTCCGACAGTCTTCGGATGGACTGCTTGACTGGCTTGGTGTCTGGAAAGACATTGAGTGCGTGCTCGGCGAATTCCCTAGGAACTCCTGGCATGTCCGCAGGACACCAGGCGAAGATTTCCCAGCGCTCACGGAGGAATTCGACGAGCGCGCCTTCCTATGCGGTGCTGAGGTTGTTGGCGATCAGCGCCGTCTTGGAGGCATCCGTTGGATGTACCTGCACTTTCTTGGTGTTGATGGTGGAGTCGAAAGACATGTCAGGTGCGTTCTGCTTTGTGACTGGGGGTAGCCCATTGTCCGTCACCTCGCGGAGCCTTACAAGCTCGTCTTGCATGCCGAAAGACTGGGAGATTTTGTTGAAATCCCTGTCGCATTGGTCCGATCGGGTGAAGCTCCCGTGGACTATGATGACGCCCCTCGGTCCTGGCATCTTGAGTAGTAGGTATGCGTAGTGTGGGACGGCCAGGAACCTTGCGAATGCTACACATCCCAGGATGGCATGGTATTGCGACGGCCAGTCCACCACTTCGAATTCTAGGCGCTCCTGCCAAAAGTTGTCCGGCTTCCCGAAGATGATGTCGAGCCCTATTTTGCCCAGGGGGAAGATGCCCTTCCCTGGGACAATGCCGTGGAACGTTGTGTCTGATTATTCCAGGCTGCATTGCGGGATCCGCATAGCTGCTAGAGTGCTTGCGAACATTAGGTTGATGCCGCTGCCGCCGTCCATGAAGACGTGACTCATCTCGAAGCCTCCGATCTGCGCCTCCAGTACCAGGGCAGCATGACCTAGGCGAGGGATCTGGCAAGGGTGATCCGCGCAAGTGAATGTGATGCAGGACTCCGATCCGCTGAGGTACTCAGGGATTGCAGGCGGAGTTGCCACGGCCAAGTTGATTTGTCGGGTGATTTTCTTCTGCACCCTGTTGGTTGGGCGTCCCTTCTGGCTCATATTTAGTGCTCCCTTTGGTGGGGGGTATGCGACCCCGGCGTTGTTTTGCGCTGGTGCGACTGGTTGATTTGGGCCTCCAATAGGCGGCGGTGGAGGAGCTCCGTGTGCTATTTCACCTGGCGCATGTGCGTTTCCGAACGCAGGAATTGGAGCTTGTTGCCTCATCTGCACCATGCCTTCGCTGAGTTTCTGGAACTCGCGGCAGTCCTTGAGCATGTGGCTAGCTTTCTTTTTGCCATCTTGTTTGTCGATGTAGAAGTGGATGGTGCATGGACCCGAAAGTTTGTCGAATGTTGAGGGTCCGTTGTCGCGGTCGCGGCGTTGCCACGACTGCGTTGGTCGTCCGTTGTCGCGGAAGTTTCCGCTGCGGTATCCTCCGCTGTTGCGGCTGTTGTCGTTACGGCGGTCGGCGTAGCCGGCTGCGACCATGTCGGGTCCGTCGCGGTCCTCGTAGACGCGCGATCTCCTCTTGCTGCGGCGTTCGCGTCTTCGGCCGTAGTCGTCCTCTTCATCTGATTGCGCTCGCTGGATGCAATCTTCGCCGTCTGCCCAACTGTTGGCGATTTCCATGAGGTGGTCGAGTGTCTTGGGCTTTACACGCCCAAGTTCCTCCTTGAAGTCTGGGCGCTTGACGCCGTCCCGGAAGGCATCGATGGCCCTTTCTTCGGAGATGTGTGCTGCGGAGTTCTTGGTTGTAGACCAGCGTAGTATGTACGAGCGAATAGATTCACCCGTTCTCTGAGTGCAGGCTCGCAACTCTTCGATTGAGGCGGGTCTCTTGCTGGTGCCTTTGAAATTTCAGATGAAGCTATAAGCGAGCTCCTCCCAGCTTCGGATGGATCCTGATGATAGGCTGCTAAGCCAAACCCGCGCCGCGCCTATCAGCTGCAGCTGAAGGCATTGCATGGCGGTTTCTTTGTTGCCTCCGTGAAGCTTGACGGATGACAGTTGATCACTGAGCCAGGACTTTGGATCTTGTGTGCCGTTGAACTTCGGAGTATCCGAAGGAAGCTTGAAGTTGTGTGGCATCTGTGTTCGCCGAATGGATCTGCTGAAGCATCGAGCCCCGCAGAGTTCTCCTTCGTCTTCATCCATCTCAGATTCAGACGAGCATGCGCGTTTAGCGCGTGCTTTGTCGATCTTGCGCTGTGTAAGCTTGTCTCTGGCGTCGTAGTCGCGTTTATGGCGGTGCGAGCTCTTCTTCCTTCGAGGAAGATCATGTTCCTCTTCATCTTCGGATGAGGGAGTGGGGCTCCGGTCACGCCTGGCCGGAGCTTTCTTCTTCGGCTCTGTAGGAGCGTCTTCGTGGAGCGCAGCTCTGATTAGTCCTAGTCCGGTGAGTGCGGACCTATGCATGTCCCTTTTCGGGTCCCCCTCCGGAGGTGGGTGAGCCGCGAGATACGCAGTGGCTGCCATGATCGCAGCTTGTGGCGTCTTCGGGATGATGTTGCCGTCGGCGTCCATATCCATGAACGATGTATGGAGAGTTCAGGTCACGTCACGCCGCTCCTTCGGGTCCATGTTTTCCACCCGAGAGTGGTGCTTGTTTCCCTGGTTTCCGTTTGTGCTGGAGCCGGGTGCCATGGCGGAGAGCGCAGCTCGTCGCGTGCTGGACTCGGAGGCTGCTTGCTTGCGTTTGTCGAGCGTCTCCTGCATCTTGATTTGTTTCTTGTGCTCCTCGATGAGGAGGTAGTGGTATGCCATCAGTAGGTCACGTGAGGAGTCCAGAGGTAGGACTATTTAGCCTGCGACGGTGCGGCGTGCTTCGACCCATCCTTCTTTGCTAAGTTGGATGAGGTGGCCCCTGTTTTCCCTATTTTCACCGTTTCCACCGTTTTCGCCGTTTCCGTCCTGCGGGTTGGGGTTGGGCGGCGGGTTAGGCGTTTCCTCGTCGGTTTGGATGACTGCGGCGGACAGATAGCGCCTGCAGATTGGTTGGCTGCTGCCACAACTTTCGGATCCGGAACCGTAGGTCCCTTCATCCGAAGGTGGATCGCACAGATCGGAGTTGCAGCTGCTGCTGTAGAACTCATCTGTTGATGGTGACGTGCGTAGCACGGGGTGTGGAGTCCATGAAGCGGGCCTGATTGACGGCACGGGCACCCGCTCAGGGAGGCGGAGGGTGCCAGTTTGTCCCACCTGGAAGCAGAAGCTCCCGAACAAGATTTCGAGTCCGTCGCCTACGGGCTCGAAATCCTTCATGGTATCCGGCGAGTGGGCGGTGAAGTCGAAAGCGCCGAAGAGGAGGTGATTCTCCATCGCCACGGAGTTGTAGATCGATCGGGTCGGAACCGTCACGACCGCACAATCAGCAGCCCCAATTCCCACAGACGGCGTCAATTGACGAGGTTTAATCTCGTCAATGCCCATTGTTATGGACTTGGGTTTTGGAGAAGATGGGGATGCTGGAGATCGTGGCACGGTTAACAGACAAGCAACCAGAGGACACGAGATTTACCCAGGTTCAGGCCCCCGGAGGGAAAACCCTACTCCTGCTTGTCTGCTCTTTGATTACGGCGGAACCGGAGGTTACAGGCTGCGCAGATTCGATCTGGCGTGGATGCGTGTGCGAAAGTATGAGTCGAGTTTTCCTAGGACGTTCCCTCCTGGCCTTTATATAGACTTAGGCAGGTCCCGGGCGTAGTCCTAGTCGGTTACAAGTTCTAGGGTTTTACCCCTTTGAATTTCCTATCTCCTCTAGTCTTGTTCTCCAAGGATCCGAAGTCGTCATGGGCCTTGGCCACCCGAAAATCTTCATGGGCCAGCATATGTCTGCCGTGGGCCTTCCTTGGGCTGGACTAGGTATGCCGAAGTTACGTACCCGTAGGGTATAACCATGTCAGATGGTACAGAGGTGTGTGGGAGGATGAACCACTGCATACTAGGAGGATTAGGTGATGGAGATGGCGGTGAAGATGGTGAAGAGGGCGGTGGCGGCGCCAGTGGCAGCGCGGGGGACTCCTTCCCCGTTGTCGGTATCATGGGGAGCACCGCCCCTTAGCCCCTTCCTTCATGGCTTCTTGGGAGCCCTCCCCCATGGAGATGGGATCCATGGGGGAGGCAAAAACGTGGCTTTGGTGGCTGCAAATTTGTGGGTGGAGATGCCCTGGGCGAATTAGGTTTCCTCCCTTTATATAGCTTCTCAGATTCCCGTCATCCCATCTTGGGCTGCAGTATATCGGGCCTAAAAGGTCCGTTCGGACTCAGCATCAGCTAAATTTTAAGTTCAGAATGTTTGTCAAGAAATTTCCAACAACTTTGTAGTTGAAGAGTTTTCCGTTTGATGCCGTCTTCGATCCGAAACGTGACCATCTTCAAAAATAGTTCTGAGACAGATTTCTGGAAAAATCCCAATTTGACTCCAACAAGGTTTCCACTTGTATTCTTGGTAATTCCTACACATCAAAGTGTAAAACAAGAACATTGTGCACTTTTGCAACTATTAGTAGGTTAGTCCAAATAAATCATAAACTTTATACAAAAAGGAGTGTCAAAAGCATATTATTAGCATAAAACTATCAAAAATTATAGATACGTTATGGACGTATCACACCCGAATCCTTATTAGGCTTCATTTGCACCGTGGACTCCTCCTGGGCTGGACCATATAGGCTAACCGCGAGTACCTGTAGGGTATATCCATGTCAATTTTCGTAGTTGAAGGCTCGTTTTTCGTGGTTAAAAAGTATTCTATGCCGGATGGCCTTTGCAAACGCTGTTAACGCCCAGTTACTGCCGTTAACAGTCACAGAAACCATGGTAGAAGCCAGGCCCAGCCAAGGCCTGCTAATTATTAAGTGGGACGACCCATGAGGAAAGCCCTATAAGAATACAACCCTTTACTGTTTTGTCTTGCACTGTTTGAAATCGGCCCAGTATTGCAGCCAACCACGGCCCATACACTTTCGAGCCTAATACTGTTTCGGTCTACATGAGGCCCAAGTTAGGCCAACACTATGTGGCCACTTGAGGCCTGCACCACGACGGCCGGATACTATTCAGACCTGGTGTAAATCTAGCATTTTACTGTTCATGACTGTTACTGTTCCAGCCTTTTAGGATATTCGCCCTGTTACTGTTTAGGCCATTTAGTGTTTGGGATTTTCGCTATTCAGGTCGGTACTGTTCAGCCTATTACTGTAGTGGCCTGCTACTGTACTGGTCTTTCAATGTTCTGGCTACTATTCTGGCCTTTTACTGTTATGGCCTTTAAAAGTTCCAGCCTTCTACTATTCTACCGTTAGAAGTTCCATCCTTCTACTACTGAGTCCAGTCACTGTTCCGGCCTTCCACTATTCAGGACTTTCATTGTTCTGACTTTCTATAGTCCAGGGCTTTCATAATTTTGGTCTTCTATTGTTCTGGTCTTTCACTGTTTTGGCCTTCTACTATTCTATCCTTTAGAGTTCTGGCCTTCTACTATTCCGGCCTTCTACTGTTCCAGCCTTCTATTGTTCTAGCCTTCTACTGTTCTGGCCTTCTACTATTTTGGCCTTCTACTGTTCTCCCCTTTAAATTTTTGTTTTGGACCATCCATGTTCACGTTGTTTCAATGTTCGGCATGTTACCGCTCCGGCCAGTTATTGTTTCAGCCTTTTTTGGTAGAGCCTACTTTTTTGCAGAACAACACATGAATGTCAAGACATCAATTAATGAACATGCACAAATTTAAACTACTTATTACACAACAATAAAAGGTCACCACAACAGATTATACAACAAGATCGACATTCTGAAAGATTAGAAAGTGTTGGTATCATCAATAAGGGATCGGTACATGGCAATTCGCTTCAACGTATCATTTGTCCTCTTCTTCAACATTTCAGCTATAGATCTAAGAGCAGCTACACCCTTTCTTTCTGCATGCAATATAGTCTTTATATATTTATCACCTACAGGAGTTGTTCGAGGTGGATTGTGAAGTAACTTGTTTTCTTTAGAAATGCAATGGGAGGATGAATGGGAAGAGGGATCACAACTTTCACTCCTGCCTTCCTAGGACTCCTACTTGGTTTTAACTATAGCCTACTAAAATATGGTGAAAGAGGTTAAAACAAAGAACAAGGGAAACAATTAGTATTATATAAAGTAGAGATCATTTAAACTAAGTATGAACTTATAGTAGCACGTTCAGGCTGACAGTAGCTCCTTCTCAATCGGGTGCGACTCCTAGTTAATCTACTAGAAGAATCCGAGCCAAGCAGCTGGAACTCTGGTCCTTGTACTCCATTGTCATTTCTCTGCATTAAGGCATGACATTTAAAATCTATTTTGCTGGTTTGGAAGGATAAAAACTCTTGAAAAAACCAAAAACCTAGAATTAAAACTTACCAAATGTATGATTCAAACTAGATAGCTGGTTTGAAAGCATGAAAGCAGGTGAAAACACCAAAAATATAGAATTAAAAATGACCAGGTATATGATTCAAACTAGATGGACATTTTCTGAATTAAGCATCCGTAGATAGAAGCACAAGAGAACATGAATTCAAATGTCATGATAAGGTTTTAGGTAGAATGAATAATTAACTTATTAGGCGGGCAGGTTATATAACTTATTAACATGACAAGAAACTAGCCTAAGTGATACAAGGAAACCTCGCACTTCGGCCTTGCTTGGCAGCAGATTGTCAGTGTTGGATCCTCTATGAGATATTTGCATGACCCGTGCAAGTGCTCGAAAAGAATAGAATCTATGAGTTAGTGTTGCAGGATTATACCGATAGCGTGAGAATGTAAGAAAGGGAATAAAAGAGAGAAGCTAATGATGTGGATACGACCTACCAGATGTGGTTGTAAACGAAATGCCAATAGCATGCAGGATATTGAGAAACATTCTAATGATTTCATAGCTTATGAGAACCAAAAAATAGTAAACGGACAAGAGAAATTACCACTACATGGCGAGGATGGGTGGGACGGGTAAGAGGGTGGCGGGGGCGGCGGCTGGGAATTTCAGGGTCAGCGATGAGTGATTCGGTGAAGCGCCCCCATAGGGTACACGACGGCGTTGGTGAAGCAGATCTGGTGTGTCGAGGGAGCCAGTGAAATAGTTTTGGTGTGGAAGAGAGCGCATGCAGTGAAGGAGCTCCAATGTAGAAGAGAGGGTCAGCGGTGAAGCAGCTGGAGGAAGGTCGATGCTAGAGGGGTGTGGGCGGGGAAGAGGTGATGGGGGGATATAGGTGGGATGATGCACATTTACCACCTATACCCCTCTATTATTGCAGTACTCCTCCGGTCCTTGTTTCCAGAACAGGGATAGAAGAGGAATTTTGCATTTGCAAAGAGCGGGGCGGGATATTTGAATCGATGCGTGGGATATTTGAATAGACATGTCGTATGTTTTGGTGCTCTGTGGAAATTTTTAGGTTGAAGCTTCTGACGTACGCTACTCCGACGCGGCCACTCTCACATGTTGGCCCCGTCTAGATCCACACGTCAGCGACAGTATGCTTACCAACATTTAAATGAGTTTCCACACATTTTCTGAAATTGATAAACATTATATTTTGAAGGCTTTCATACAAGATGACCCAGGTCAAGGCCATATCTTTTCTATAGTTTATGATAGTGTGTCCATATCTGGTAGATCGTTGCATCTTGGCATTTCAAAAGAAGATTGCAAATTTGATGGATAATGCCCTACTTTCATGAATTTCCAAGCTTCCTAGCTAAATATATGCAATAAAATGACTTTTTTACAATCTGAAGTAAGTATGTCTAATTTCGAACTACAAAGTGTGTGATATTACTTGCTCTTGACTTTTTAAAAATAATTCAAACGTACCAAGTAGTCAAATATTGGAGAACCACCGAGAGTTTCACAAGATTCAACTTTTTGATATGAATGGTAATAACACCTAATTTCGGCCATTTTTAGAAAAATACAAATAAACAAAATATAAAACGAAATACAACAATTCTTTTCTCTCGTCGTGTCTTACTATGTGACACTACCTAGTTTCCATGGAAAAATATAATCTTAAAATTTGATAACTTTTGAAAAAAACTTGTTTCACAATATATGGAATACCATGTATGAATATGCATGGCTTTCAAACCAGATGACCAAGGTCATGGCCATATCTTTTCTATAGTTTATAATAACCTGTCCATATTTGGTAGTTGGAGCGTATTGGCATTTAAAATATTATTTACAAAGCAAGCTTCCAAATTCAAAGTTATTTCAATTTTCTAAGGCACAACAACGACTTTTGTCATCAAGCAACTACAAAATATGGCTCAAAATCCCACGGCTCCAGTTTTCACACAAAGTCTATATAGCCTACGGTTTAGGGTTTATTTTGGGTTGAGGGTTTAGGGGTTCATGGTTTAGGGATTAGGATTTTAGGGTTTATGATTTAGGGTTTAAGGGTTTAGGGTTTAGGGTTCATGATTGAGGGTTTGGGGTTCATGATTTAGGGTTTTGGGGTAATTCAGGGTTTTAGGGTTTATGATTGTTTATGTTTTAGGGTTTAGAGAATTTTCAATAATAATGTTCAAGCTTTATATATATGCTTATATTCATGGAATAGAATGGTGTTATCGCAATTTAATGAAAGTATCTCAAATTTTGATCTATAAGTGCATTATACATGATTGGTAAGGGTTTACGGTTCTAGGGTTAGGAGGTTAGGGTTTTGGGTTAAGGGTTTAGGGTTCTAGGGTTAGGAGGTTAGGGTTTAGGGTTTTTTATTTTCAATAATGTTCAAGTTTTATGCTTATATTCGTGGAATAGAATGGCGTTACTGCAATTTAATGAAAGTATCTCAAATTTTGATCTATAAGTGCATGGTACCTGCTTGGTTAGGGTTTATGGGTCGAAGATTTAGAGTTTTAGTGTTTTACGGTTTTGGTTTTATGGGTTGTTTAGGGTTTAGCGAATTTTTAGTAATGCTTAAATTTATGCTTATATTCATCGAATAGAATGGTGTTACCTGATTTAATGGAAGTACGCCAAATTTGGATCTATATGTGCATGATACCTGCTTGGTTAGGGTTTATGGGTTGAGGGTTTAGGATTTAGGGTTTAGGTTTTACGGGTTGTTTAGGGTTTATGGAATTTTCGATAATTCTCAAGATTAATGCTTATATTCGTCGAATAAAATGGCGTTACCCAATTTAATGGAAGTATCTCAAATTTTGATCTATAAGTGCATGCTACATGCTTGGTCAAGGTTTAGGATTTTAGGGTTTAGGGGTTTGGGTTTTAGGGGTTTAGGGTTTTTGGGATTTTCAATAATGTTCAAGCTTTATGCTTATATTCATGGAATAGAATGGTGTTACCCAATTTAACGAAAGTATCTCAAAATTTGATCTATAAGTGCATGATACCTGCTTGGTCAGGGTTTAGGGGTTTAGAGTTTATGGTTTAGGATTTCGTGAATTTTAAATAATGTGTTCAAACTTTATGGTTATATTCGTGGAATGGTATGGTGTTACCGCAATTTAATGAAAGTATCTCAAAATTTGATCTACAAGTTGATGATACCTGCTTGGTCATATTTTTGTTAAATTCAATTGAAGGTACCCAAGTACTAAAACAAGGGAGAAGCACCAAGAGTTCCGCGAGCTTTAGGTGTTGTTTGGTTGGGCTCTAATTCTGGGTTTTGATTTTTTGGCTTATAAGCCAAGAAGGTGTTTTTGGCTTTATTTTTTTAGCTTTTACTCTGACGTAGGTTAATGATGGTATGAGCGAAAAGCCAAAATCAAAAGTGGCTTATAAATAATGCTAAAAGCGATAGATAAGCTTAACCAAACAACCCTCAACTTCTTGATATGAATGCTAATGCAACCAAATTTGGGACCTTTTGAAAAGAAATCAAATAAAAAATAAATAAATTGAATCAATGTCTTTCTTTCACAGAGTATCTTGTTATGTGTGTTGCCTAGTTTCCATGAAAAAGCATGTTAAAACTTAACAACTTTCGGAGAAACTTGTTTCACAATACGGCCTACCATGAACATTCATGGCTTTCAAACGAGATGACCAAGGTCATGGCAATATGTTTGCCATAGTTTATGATAACATGTCCATGTTTGCTAGATCGGTGCATAACTGCATATTGGCATTTCAAACAATGTTTAGAAAGGGTGCATCCAAATTCAAAGTTATTTTAAATTGTGCAAGTGACAATAATGGCTTCCGTTGTGAAGCAACTACAAAGAGTATATGTGGTTCAAAATATCACAACACCAATTTTCTCACAAAGTATAAAAAAATTGATGGATAATGCCCAAGTTTCATGAATTTTCAAGCTTCCGAGCCAAGATTGCCGATTTTAACAATTTATCTTCATTTAGCAAAAAATGTTCGAATTTTGAACAACAAGCGTGGGAATCTCTACTTCTGGCAATTCTGGCTTACTGTCATGTGGGTCACTTGTATGGTGGATCCAAAAAGTTAGTGTAGGTCGGAGTGGGCGGGAAGGTAAATATTGAAGAATGGCAGGGAAACGTCGATGGGGTGATGCACATGGTATAACACAAATTTACCACCTATACCCCTCTGTTATTGCAGTGTGATACCTTTGTTCCGGATTACGGATGTAGTATATCTCTTTTTCCCTAGTAGACCTAGGTTATCGAATCCTCGAGAAGTAGAAAGCATAGTGAAGTTACTTTAATGGATCTTCAGGAGTTTAGAATTCTTTTTGTGTTTTACCGGACCAAGAGTTTGCTATCTTTTGTTGTTGTCGATGATGGAGAGAGAGGGCCTAAGGCTTTCGGTTTCACCTGTAGTTGTGCAAAACATCTGATGGGAAGAAAAGATAATGATAAAGTATGCATGTAATTGTTAGAGCAAGGTAATTATATGTGGCCAGTGCAACCATAATTGCTATTGCCTCCGCAACTGCTTATAGCAATAACCTACTAGTCTCATCCATAGAAGAAAGATAACTAATGATATGCATAGTGATGTCACTGTTAATCCCAAGTAAATCCCTCACATACAGCCATACTACCCCTTCTGTCACTAGGGTTCCCAACCGGCAGATTAGTCATTGCTCATACTCCCTATACCTGGCTCAATCCTCGGGGTCTTGGGTACCTGACAAGTCCTTGGATTGAAGGAAGAGAAGATATAATAATCATCATGTCATACAAACTAATACATGATCCCATCTATGATAAATAACATGCACAAAAGCTACATGGCTAGGCCGAAGCCCTTAGCCCAAAGAGAATTACTCACACATAGAGATGAGATCAACAATCATAAACATTGCAATGGAAATCATGAGATAGATAGCAAATAGTCTTACAATGTTGCTAATCAAAGATGAGATCTACTATTACAAGTGGTGGAATATGGCTATGGTGGTGTAGAAGGGTTTGGAGATTAGATCTAAGTCTATTCCTCTGGCGGCTCTTCGTGTTGTCGATGCAGGTTTCTGGAGTTCTGGGGACGTCCCATTTCTCATTGCCCGAAGCCTCTTTATATAGGGGTCCCTTCACAAAAGTTGTTCTGTTTGACCTAGCGGTGTCGATGGTAACTATACGACCGGAACTATACGGCCGAATTTTTTTTCCTGCCGTATAGTTGGTCGTTAAAGCGTCTATCTCCACTTCACGACCCCTGGTTTCTTCGGGTTGTCTGAAATCTCGTATCTTTGACTTTAATGTTGTGATTCCCATCATCAAACATCATTATGTGCGTGGGGAAAATGGAAAGAAAGGATTGCATACCCCTTTGATCATTAGGCATTAGTGGCAGGGTTTGGAGAGATATTTCATCAAAAATATGAATAATATCTAGTTAAAATATGACGTAGATGGCTATATTTCACAACCATCAACCTCCCCAAGGTTAACCTTGACCGTCCTCGAGCAACAAAACCAAAATCAAAAAGGAACTTAGCATTTAAACTGAAATAACAAGATGATGATCTTAATCATGATTTGTACTCTCATGTTTCCTCGACTTTATAAATATGAAAAACTTCAGCATATATCGAGTAATGGCAACCATTTCATATGGGTTTTTATGCATCCTTATAGCACAGGAAAATTATTATTAACATGGATGATTCAAATGAGTAAACTTTATTCCATGTCATGTAATCAACTCGTAGGCTTGCCTTTAAACAATAAAGTATAATCATGTAGAATTGCGAGTGTGAGAGTTGTCATGAAAAACATATACACTACAGTATCTCAATTTTCCCACATCAATAAGTCAAGACTTTTCAAGTGCTAATTTTCTATTCATTGTCCTTCAAGAATTTCAATTCTTAAGTAATTGAGAGCATGCCAAAAACATTAATTAGTTTATCGGGCTATAATGGACACTCGTGGCATCACCAAGGTTTTTATTCCTTTTGCATAATGATTACTCGTATCAGCCAGAGGAGTGATTCCATCTTGAACACAACTACCCGAGATTTATAAGAATCTTACCCATTATAGCATTGCTGCTACAAATGTTTAATCAACTCATAGCCAAAATCTAGGAGTTTCCTCCATGAAGATCGTTCGTAGGCTAGAGGAGTTGTTGGCATCCCATGAAGTTTGACACGCATAAAGCTATATCATTCTTATGATTCACAAGTCAAACTTTGGCATGCTCACAAAACCGCTAAACATTAATTCAATTTAACAAATCCTTTTAAAGAGAGCTATCAAGTCAATCATTATTTTCTGTGGTGTTGAGTGTCTCTAGGAATAAGCCTTCAATACTAAACACTACAACACCCAATCCTTCAATTGTGAGACTTTTTCTTATTACAATTATTTAACAAATTTTTAGGCAAGACTTGGTTAACTACAAGAGCTGGAACAAAACGTACCCAACTAAATACCCATGCAAACAAAATTTTACTACAATATAAAGACTCACTCCACCAATATAATATCTTAACATTTACTACTAACTAGCATGGGTTTCTCAAACTTCAAAAGTGGGTAGTCTTAAGACATACCTCTCATGATTGGTTCCACTTCTCTCTTCCCTTTTGATTTGCTTCTTGGAAACTCGAAGTCGATCACTCTCCTACAAATATGTGAAAGCCACAAGGAGAATAGGAAGGAAGAGGGAAAATAAAGATAAATGGAAAAATCTTTTTGTTGCTTTTAAGAGATGGAATTAAAGAATAGAAAATTGGTGGCAAAGATCGGCTAGAAAGTTTTGAAAACAAATAGAAATAACTAAAGTTAAAGTGTTGGGGAAACAACACAAGTGCTTATACACTCAAATTAAAAACATAACCTCGAAATAAATAAATGAACACCAAATAAAGATAATGATGAAACTTCCCCAAGCTTAGGATTTTGCAAGCCCTTCAAATCATTGTGGTGGCAGGAAAAAGTCATAACTCCAGTTTGCAAATTGTGTTGATAAATTACTAGTTGTTTCTTGGAGGTTCAACGAGAGGTTATGCATCCTCTCCACAGTTCTTCCAAGTTCTTGGAAGTCCTTATATGTAGCGAACCGGGTTGGTGGCTGCTCCTCTTCTTGGTCCTCATCCTCATCCAGAATCTCCTCCTCGGGTTGGTGTTGCTCAACCTGCAAGTCATATAGCAAACGTCCTTCCTCGATAGAGAAAAGACCATTAGGCAAAGGAGCGGGGTAGAGACGCCCAACTCTAGCAATATGCAAGTAATAAACACCACCTCTCCTAGTTAGCATTCCACAAGATTTTAAAGTAGAGAAACCAACACGTCACTCACCTTGCACCGGTTGCAACTCACCTAGGTCTATGCCTAGGGCAATGGCAAGCACAGTGAGGACGCCTACACCTGTGATTGGTCCTTGGCTTTGGGCGGATTGGTACTCCAGGTAGCGCACAAGAATTGCGCCCAAGTTGAGTGAAAAGTCGATGTTGTTGAAAGCAGCTTTTGCAAGAAATAAGATGCCCTCCTCATTGAGTCTCGTGAACTCATTTCGTGCATCCAACATGTTAGCAATAACATAGAACAAATAGCGAATTGCAGGATGTTGAATATTCTTCCCCTTGCTTACTCTAGAAGTGAAACTCATTCCAATATAATAAAGTTCCAGGGAAAGGTATAAGCCAGTAGAGGATGCGCGTAAGGCATTAACATCATTGTTTGGAAAATTAAAACATGCGCACCATTCATCTAGTGATAAAGCATAATTTTTGTTCATAAGTCATAAAGCAATCATGTCCTCTCCATGCCATGCTTTAACGGTGCTTTGCAAAGAACTTAGAAATTCAAGAGTTAACCAGCGATAAGTAGGCACATCATTGAATACAAATTTTTGCAGGCCAACCCTATTGCAAAGCAAATTGAAGTCATTAGAAATACCGAGTTAATTCAATATAATGGGACAACCCACTTGGTTGTCTTCACTTCTTGGTTCTTGATCCTGTTGAAGCGATCATGTTGGAGCTCATCCCTGAACCGTATCCCCATGCGTTCTTGAGCAGCAGCCCGAGAAGCACTAGTGGCAGCACGAGCACGAGTTTGGCTCCTTGTGTTCATCATCTAAAATAATAAGGAAAGACAAAAAATAAAACTTTTTGATCCAACAATAAAAAGCATAACATATTCCTCATCATAGCACACTAAAGAGCCACCTCAAAATAATAATCTAGGCAAGAGAATCATAGCAATTAGTTCATAGTAGATCTCACCCCAGATTGATGACAATAGATCGAAGATGAATTTGCAAAAATTAATCGGAGGATCGGAGGAGAAACATACCGTAGATCACTTGTGTGCGAGGAAATCGAATGAAACTAAGTAGAGATGAAGATCTCTTGAGGTTTTGAGAGAGTTTGGAGGTAGAAGAGAGAAAAAGGATTGAAGTTTTGGTGTTGGGGGTACATTCCCATGGCGATTTTGTGGTCGGACGCAACTATACGAACGGAACAATTTCTTCCTGCCGTATAGTTGATCTGATGTAAAAAAATTAGGGTTTTCACCTAGCGGCGCAACTACACGGCCAGAACTATACGACCGGGATTTTTATCCCTGCTGTATAGTTGGTTGTCAAATCTTCTGTACCTGGAAAAGAAATTTACAAAGGCATCGATATCTATACGACCGAAATTTTTATTCCCGCCGTATAGTTGGTCGTTAAACCTTGAGTACCTAAGAAGAAATTTTACAAAGGCATCGATATCTATACGGCCGGAACTATACAGCTGGAATTTTTATTCCTGCCATATAGTTGGTCATTAAACCTTTAGTACCTAAGAAGAAAAATTTGTCGATGGCAAAGATATCTATATGGCCATACTATACGGCCGGAATTTTTATTCCCATCGTATAGTTGTTCGTTAAACCTTCTGTAGTCATCAAAAAATTTCTATTTCTTCACGAATTCTTTCTTATCCTGAAACTTAGTGAAACACCTTGTTTTTGACAAAAAAATGACAGTAAAAATTGTCGACCAACATTAGCATGTATAGAGTAGGATTTTAGTACTATCGAACTTCTTCTCCTCAACTGGAGCTTTCTAGCACTCTTTATTAAACATAAAACTTAAACTAAAATTTAAAGCTTTACTCAAACCTTTATTTCACATGGGTTGCCTCCCATGAAGCGCTCGTTTATGGTCAATAGCTTGACATCTTGCTCACTTAGGCCAGATGAGGGGAACACCCACTCCAAAATAGTTGGCCTTCAAAGTGATGGCCTCCTTTTCATCATGCTTGGCTTTCTTCTTCCTAGGAAAATGAATAAGAAAAGGATCCCGTGAAGTCAATTGAAGCTTCACGTTCCCTTCATGTAGATTAATCAAAGCCATAATAGTTCTTAAGAATGGAAAGCCTAATATAATAGGAGCAGTAGCATCTTCAAGCATGTCAACAATAACAAAATCAATAAGAGCAGGACAGCCTTTAATGTATACTAAAGTATTTTCCTTAATCCCTATAGCTTGTTTGTAGGTGGAATCTGCTAGATGTAGTTTTAACTCGGTGATTTCAAAGGGGCCAAGATTTAACTTATTGAAAAGACTTTTTGGAATTGTTGAAACGCTTGCACCTAGATCACAAAGTGCAGCTATCTCATTGGTCCCAATTTTAATCTTAATAGTAGGCTCAAATATATCATCAAGCTTCACAGGTAATTTTTCAGCAATTTTCTTATATTTTTCCTCAAGCTCACGTACCTTTATTGCTACCTGATTAACAAAGTGTTGATACATATCTTCCTCATTTCCTTCACTTACTAGAATCTTGATATTGATCCTTTTTACAAGATCTTCAACAGTGTAATTTGGTGGAGGAGCATTACTATAATCAAGTTCTTCAGGCTCCTCCCTTTGGATTCTTATCATCTTGAGGTCTTCAATAGGATTGGCTCAGCTTAACCTGCAAATTTAGTTGCAATGAGAGCTTGACTCTCGGTTATCTTACCTAGCTGTGCCACAACAATCCTTGTTATTTCTTGGAGGGCCTGCAAATCATTCCTCAAACTTACAGCTTGGTTAGATAATTTACCAAGCATAGTATCATGGTTCTCTGTTATTTTAACAAGGACATTGTTTTTCTCATTTTGTGAGTCCATAAAGGACTTAAGTGTTTCTTGGAGACTACCATTACTTGTTCCATATTATTATTAGAGTTACCCGTAGGACTAGAATAATGTTTCTAAAAATTAGGATTATAATTCTTCTTCCAAGCAGGGTTATAATCATTACGATCTATGAAGTCTATTGCTTCAATATTTGATTCTGGGATATCTCTTACCTGGCTTTCCTTACCTTTTATGGCTAATATGAGCTCATCCATCTTAGCATTGAGTTCTTCATTTTCTTGTGGTGAGACGGAGTTCACCTTCTTCGTGTTTGATCTATCCACATGCCACTAGGCATGGTTGTCTTGCATATTGTCTAGCAGCTACTTTGCTTCGGTAATATGTTTGCCCATAAATGTTCCTCCAGCTTCAGTATCAAGCATAGACTTAGACACAGGGTTAAGAGGATTATAAAATAAATGGGGAATTAACCAATCTTCCATCCCATGACTGGGACAATTTCTCATGCATTCTTTCATCCTCTCCCATGCAAGCGTTAGTGTCTCACACTCTTCCGGTCTAAAACCAGTAATATTAGATCTTAGTTGCATAGTCTTTGCAGGTGGGGAAAATTTAGTCATAAATAAAGTACACTCCACCCATGATGCAATAGTATTTCTAGGCAAAGATAGCAACCATTCTTTTGCTCTTCCTCTAAGAGAGAAAGGAAATAAGCGCAATTTGACCGCATCGGGGTCAACATCTTTAATGAGCATCATATCACATATTTCAGTGAAAGTGTTCAAGTGCATACATGTGTCCTCAACAGCAGAGCCTCCAAATTGGTTCTGTTGAACCAAACTTAAATAGTGGGGCTTAATTTCATTATCGTCAGCAGTAATTGTTGGCTGGGTAATAGGAGTACGCAAATAATCATTATTGGGAGTTGCGAACTCCCCAAGCTTCTTTTCAGCCATATTTCCTATGTTTTTGGGTTTTCTTAAACAAATACTTATGATAGTAAAAACAAGAATTTAAATACTAACTATTTTTTTGGTTTTTCAAATAAAGACTGAAAGCAAACTAACAAAATTAAAAATAAGAATTAAAACTAGCAACATTCCTACTAACCTCACCAGGGTAGCTATTGCTTCCCCGACAATGGCGCTAGAAAAAGGTTTGATACGTTTGATCCGGATTACAGATGTAGATAGCTCTTTTTCCCTAGTAGACCTAGGTTATCGAATCCTCGAGAAGCAGAAAGCATAGTGAAGTTACTTTAATGGACCTTTGGGAGTTTTAGAATTCTTTTTGTGTTTTACCGGACCAAGAGTTTGCTGTCTTCTGTTGTTGATGATGTAGAGAGAAGGCCTAGGGCTTTCTGTTTCACCTGTAGCTGTGCAAATTATCTGATGGGAATAAAAGATAATGATAAGGTATGCATGTAATTATTAGAGCAAGATAATTATATGTGGGCAGTGCATCCATAATTGATATTGCCTCCGCAAATGCTTATAGAAATAACCTACTAGTCTCATCCATAGAAGAAAGAGAACTAATGATATGCATAGTGACGTCACCATTAATCCCAAGGAAATCCCTCACATACAGCCGTACTACCCCTTCTGTCACTAGGGTTCCCAATCTACAAATTAGTCATTACTCATACTCCCTATACCTGGCTCAATCCTCGGGGTCTTGGATACCTGACAAGTCCTTGGATTGAGGCAAGAGAGGATACAATAATCATCATGTCATACAAACTAATACATGATCCCATCTATGATAAATAACATGCATAAAACCTACATGGCTAGGCCGAAGCCCTTAGCCCAAAGAGAATTACTCATGCATAGAGATGAAATCAACAATCATAAACATTGCAATGGAAATCATTAGATTGATAGCAAATAGTCTTACAATATCGCCAATCGAAGATGATATCTAGTATTACAAGTGGTGGAATATGGCTATGGTGGTGGATAATGGTTTGGAGATTAGATCTAAGTTTATTCCTCCGGCGGCTCTTCGGTGTTGTGGATGCAGGTTTCTGGAGATCTAGGGGGCGGCCCGTTTCTTGTCGCTCGAAGCCTCTTTAGATAGGGGTCCCTTCACAAAAGTTGTTTTGTTTGACCTAGTGGTGTCGATGGCAACTATACAGCCAGAATTTTATTCCCTCCGTATAGTTGGTCATTAACGTGTTTGTCTCCACTTCACAACCCCTATTTTCTTCGGGTTGTTGGAAATCTCATATCTTTGACTTTAATATTGTGATTTCCATCATCAAACGCCATTACCTGCGCAGGGAAAAATATAAATAAAGGATTACATACCCCTTTGATCATTAGGCATTAGTGGCAGGGTTTAGAGAGATATTTCATCAAAAATATGAATAATATCCAGTTTAAATGTGGACGTAGATGGCTATATTTCACAGCCATCACAGTGCTCCTCGGGTTCTTGTTTTCAGAGCAGGGATAGAAGAGGAATTTTTCATTCTAAAAAGAGGTGAAGAATGTTTGAATGGATGCGCGGGATATTTTAATGGATGGGTGCCATGTTTGGGCGCCATACCAAAATTTTGAGGTCGAAGCTTCTAGCATACACTACTCCAACCTAGGGCCGCTCAGATGCGTTGTCACCGTCTAGACCCACACGCCAGCAAGAGTTGCTTTCCAACATTTAAACGAGTTTCTAGGCATTTGATGAAATTTTCGAACAATTCAAGGATTTCAAGAAGATGGGCATCGTCCAAAAAAAGGAGACCAAGGTCATGGCCATAGTTTATGATGACGTGTCCGCATTTGGTAAATCGGCGCATCTTGGCAAATCAACCAATATGTCTGGTTCCAAATTTGAAGTTTGTTTTCAAATTTCCAAGTGACAATAATGTGTTTTGTTGTGGAGCAACTACAAAGGTGATGGCTCAAAATGCCACCACCCCCATTTTCACACAATGTATAATGCCCTTTCTAGCTTACAGGCTAAATTGGTGCAATAAAATAATTTTTGGGGCTGGATGTTTGAATGGTTGGGCGGGATGTTTGAATGGATGGGTGAGATATTTTGGCGCTCTACCGAAATTTTGAAGTTGAAGCTTCTAAGGTATGCTACTCCCACTTGGGATGTTATTCCCATCAGATAGACCCACACACCTGTATGGTTTCTAGCATTTAATGAGTTTTTAGACATCTGCTGAAATTAATGAACATTAATTCAAAGCTTTCAAACAATATGACCAAGGTCACAACCATAGTTTTTGTACCGTGTCCATGTTTTGTACTACTCCGTACATTGATGCATCTTCGCCAATCAAGCTTTTCTTACAAATGTGTCCATAATTGGTAGATCGGTGCATCTTGGCATTTCAAGAAATGTTTACAAAAGGAGATTCCATATTTGATGGATAATGCCCTACTTTCATGAATTTCCAATATTCCTAGCTAAATATGTGTAATAAAATGACTGTTTGACAATTTAAAGTAAGTATGTCTAATTTCAAACTAAAAAGCGTGTGATATAGCTTGCTCTTGACTTTTTAAAAATAATTTAAAGGTACATAATTAGTCAAATATTGGAGAACCACCGAGAGTTTTGCAAGATTCAAATTTTTGATATGAATGGTAATGACACCAAATTTGGGCCATTTAAAAAATAAAGAAAAAAAATATAAAACTAAATACAACCATTATTTTCTCTCTTGGTGTCTCACTGTGTGCACTAACTAGTTTCCATGAAAAAAATATAATCTTAAATTTTGATAACTCTTGAAAAAACTTATTTCACAATATGGCGCACCATGTATGAACATTCATGGCTTTCAAAAACTAGATGACCAATGTCAAGGCCATATGTGTTACCATACTTATGATAATGTAACCATGTTTGGTAGATTGGTGTATATTGGCATTTAAACATTGTTTAGAAAAAGAGCTTCCATATTTGAAGTTATTTTAAAAATTCCCAATCAATAATAATGGCTTTAATTTTGTCATATGATATATGGCGTACCATGTATGAATATGCATGGCTTTCAAACCAGATGACCAAGGTCCTGGCCATATCTTTGCTATAGTTTATAATAACCAATCCTTATTTTGTGGATTGGTGCGTATTTGCATTTAAAATATTATTTACAAGGGAAGCTTCCAAATTTGAAGTTATTTTCAATTTTTCAAGCGATGACAATGGATTTTGTAATGAAGCAACTACAAATAAGTATGTATCAAAATCCCACTACCCTAGTTTTTGCACAAGATATATATAGCCTAGGGTTTAGGGTTAGGGGTTTTTGGGTTGAGGATTTAGGGGTTTAGGGTTTATGGTTCATGGTTTAGGACTTTAGGGTTTGGGGTTTCGGGGTTTAGGGTTCAGTATTTAGGGTTTAGGGTTGTCTAGGTTTTAGGGTTTAAGGAATTTTCAATAATAATGTTCAAGCTTTATATATATTCTTATATATTCGTGGAATATAATGGTGTTATTGTAATTTAATGAAAGTATCTCGAATTTTCATCTATAAGTGCATGATACCTGCTTGGTAAGGGGTTGAGGGTTTATGGTTTAGGGTTCTAGGGTTTATGGTTTTTAGGGTTTAGGGTTTAGGTTTTAGGGATTTAGGGTTTAGGTTTTAGGAAATTTTCAATAATGTTCAAGCTGATTTATGCTTATATTCGTGGAATATAATGAGGTTACCGCCATTTGATGAAAGTATATCTGAAATTTTGATTTACAAGTGCACGATACCTCTTTTGTTAGGGCTGTTTAGGGGTTGAGGGTTTAGCGTTTAGGAAATTTTCAATAATGTTCAAGCTTTATGCTTATGTTCGTGGAATAAAATGGCGTTACCGCAATTTAATGAAAGTATCTCAAATTTTGATCTATAAGTGCATGGTACCTTCTTGGTTAGGGTCTATTGGTTGAGGGGCATGCAGAAGGTGGCCGACAACGTCGTGGTGCCAGCGGCAGATCTGGATGAGGGGCATGCAGCAGGTGGAGGCAAGCCGATGCTCTACATCAACGACCCAATCCTCCATGAACAAATACTCGATGCAATCATAGAGAATGACGAGTTTGAGGAGGAGGTCTTCGATGAGGAGTCTGAGGTACTACTTTGCTAGCTTCTCTAGTCACAACCGTAGATTTTGCTGTTCATATGTAGGATTTGCTCAATCTTCTATAGATTATTTTGCTCTTGATGTAGGGAATATATATGGTTTGGACGGTCGATTGTTTTGGAGATTTGATTAGATATGCTCATATGCCATCTAGTAAATTTACATTTTCTTAACTTGCTATTGTTCATACGGTTCTTCTTATGCTGTAAATTTAATCAATCTGTAATATTTGATTTTAGGGGTTTTAGGGATTGCTAGCTGAGTGTTGATTTCGATACACAACATGCATATAACATTACATTTCTATTCCTTACTGAGGCCAATGATTCAATTTTGCCCCAAAAGAGTGCAAGGGGAGACACATATGATGGCGTCAGATTTTTTTAGGGATGGTTAGTGAACCTGAGGCAATGTACAACGATATAATTTGTGCAATTGGTATTTTGGTTCACTAACTCCATCTCTAAAAAAATTATGAGGCCCCAGAATTATTCTACACATATGAACTATGATCTCTGAAGTATGATCTTTCAACTGTTTCTCACTAAGGCCGATGATTGAAATTTGCCCCAAAAGATTGCAGGGGTGACACACAAACAATACAGGTTGTGATGTTGGTACTTTGGTTCGCTTACTCCATCTCTGAAAAAACTTATGAGGCCCCTAGATTTATTCTACATTTGTAGAACTATGATCTTTGAATTGTTATTGCATGCATTCATAGTGTATAAGAATTACATCTCAGTTTCTCACTGAGTCCGATGATTGAAATTTGCCCCAAAAGAGTGTAGTGCTGACACATTTGTTGGTGTTGTTTTTAGGGATGGGTTAGTGAACCTGAGGCAACAATGTACACGAATAATATAGGTTGTGATGTTGGTACTTTGGTTTGCCAACTCCATCTCCGGAAAAAATTATGAGGCCCTTGATTTATTCTTTGAATTGTTTTTGATATGTAATGCATGGTTTTGATCATAAGTTGTTTCTACATGTACCTGAAGATTGTTTGGTTTTTTGTTATTTATAATTACAATACTTAGGATTACTTTTATACCTGAATATGTATATCCCTGAATATTGTTTTGTAGGATTACATTTCAATTTCTTATTATGGCTGATGATTCAAATTTTCCCCAAAAGAGAAGCAAACACATTGGTGTCAGATTTTTTTAGGGATGAGTTAGCGAACCCGGGGAAATGTTCAAGAACAATAGGTTGTGCAATTGATACTTGGTTCGCTTACGCCATCCCTGAAGAAACTTATGAGACCCCCAGATTTATTCTACATTCATAGAACTATGATCTTTGAATTGTTATTGCATGTATTCATAGTGTAAAAGAGTTACATATTTGTTTCTCACTGAGGCCAATGATTGAAATTTGCCCCAAAAGAGTGCAGTGGTGACACATTTGTTGGTGTCGTTTTTTTAGTGATGGGTTAGTGAACCTGAGGTAGCAATGTACACAAACAATATGAGGCCTTGTGTTGTGATGTTGGTACCTTGGTTCGCCCATTGTTTCGATCATAAGTTGTTTCTACATGTACCTGGAGATTGTTTTTTTTGTTATCTATAATTACAATATTTAGGACTATTTTTGTACCTGAATATCGTTTCATAGGATTACATTTCAATTTATTATTGTGGCCAATGATTCAAATTTGCCCCAAAAGAGAGGCAGACACACTAGGGTTAGATTGTTTTCACGGATGAGTTAGCGAAGCCGGGAAAATATACAAGAACAACAGGTTGTGCAATTGGTACTTGGTTCACCTACGCCATCCCTGAAGAAACTTATGAGGCTACAATCTTTGTTCTACATATACTCTGATCCCATTAATTTTCACTTTGTTGAGATGAAATGATATATGAACAGATCAAACTATTGCTGAGATGCATTCTCTTTGATATCAATTTAATATTGTCTTACATATGTTGTCAGTTCTTGAGTTATAATATAATTCAATTATGTGTATGAGTTCTAATTTATGTTCTTAAAAATCAACAGGAGGATTATGATGTCGTGGACTATAGAAAGTACTCCAGGGACAACAAGAGCCGCTATATGCTGAGGCAGTTATGGTGTGGGCAAATTCCTTTCTACCGTAGGGGGAAACTATTTTTCCATTCTGTGGTAGAGCCATCGACACGGTCCTCGACAGCATGATCCAGCACACGGTGGAAGTTGGCAAAAGCCGAGGCCGAAAGCACCAGTCGAAGACCTTGGCGCGGCACACAGCCTTTGGCAAATTCCGCCGGGAATATGTCAGGACTGGCCCGTTTCACCTCGAGTAGGCTGATGCATGCTCATGCTGCTACCCCTACTAGGCGTCTCCGTGTCCCTCCTGCTGCTGCCCCTGCTTATATTTTGTTTAAGTTAAGTATTACCTAGTTGCATGTGAGACAATATATTTGCGGTGTCTCTGGTGAACCTTGTATATATACATATATATTAATCTACTCCTTTATATGGAGTTCCTTCAAATTTCTAGTGTTCAATTATATTACTGATCATGCTCATGCACACTACCAAATATTTCTAGTGCTAGATTATATTATAATTTTCAAGGAATACATCAACAAGATTTTAAATTGGTGGAAAATTCGTATTAAAGTAACTAAATGATCTCACATCAGCATTAAACATTTGAATTAGTCAAATTCAAAATAGTTGCACCTTATTTCTCTGCATCATGGTATGAACCTCATTTACTCTTAGGACTTAATTTCACTCTTTGATGTATATATGTACTACGCCATATATTTTCTTCGATGTATGAACTTCATTTACTCTTAGGACTCAATTTCACTCTAGCAAGCATGTGTAAACACCTTCCTTTGCCTTTAAATTATGAATTATTCTCAAAATTTAGGATTAACAAAATCCGGAGTTCTGAATATATCTGTATGTCCGAATATTCACTCAACGAGATTTCCTTATTACATGAAAAAAGGTTATATTGGTGAAAAATTCATAATTAAGTAACCAAATGATCTCACTTCGTGATTAAACATTTGAATTAGTCAAATTCAAAACACTTTTACCATATTTCTCTGTAGCAAAGCGCATGAACACTAGTCGTCATGCCTTTCAGGGTAAAGATCCAAGGTTAGTACTATGACAATTATTTTCTTCAATTTATGAACCTCATTTAGTCTTAGGGGACTCAATTTCACTCTAGAAAGCATGTATACACACCTTTATTTGCTTTTAAATTATGAATAATTCTTAAATTTTAGGATAATCAAACGTTGGAGTTCCAAATATATCCAGAGTTCCAAATATTAGCTCTTTTCAAATTACTAGTCATCTAGTACTTGGAGGCAAAATGTGAAATACTCGGAGAACAGATGTTCTTAGAGACATTTTACACTTGCAGCTACCTGAGGCTAGTACTTGGTGGCAAATATCTGAAAATATTTCGAAAAATATTTTAGATCTGTGCCACTTTTGTTCTTCCCCGCCTGCCCAGACTACTATCCACCGCCGTCGCCCTCCACCACTGCCGCCTTCGGTCCCCTACGGTGCGTACGCTCTCCATGCCTCCGAACACCCCTTCATCGTCCAGCTAGGTATGCGTGAAAACCAAACCGCCAAAACCCTAAATCAGCAGCTTCGATTTAGGAATTTTTCCATGGGATTTGCCATTTTGCTTATTGAATTTAAGGTTCAGGGTTACCGAGTTGCAAAGACACGATGACGCTGTCGGGAGAGCCTCCCCCATCCGGCATGCATCTGTCCCAACTCTTTCCCCTTGTATAAATCTCAAAATCTGCAATTGTCATTTCTAGCAATAGAGATATAATTGTCACTTCCAGCAATAGAGATTAATTTTTCAATTCATTGGTCTCTGTATCTATTTAAATTGTCACTTCATTAGTCTTCTTACATCTTGATTGTATTAAGACGCTCTCTCTGTATCTATTTAACAGATGGAACCCGCAGCGACAATGGAATAATGCTCTCTAGCGATGACAGTTTTCAATAGATGGAACTTTGGTGGTTTTGAATTCCAGTCAATAGATGAAGAGTCCATTGAGAGGATTGAGTTTAGATGTATCAAAAGAACATCAAAATTGCAATCAAATGTTTTGTATGCATTTAGACGGTAGACATTAATATTCCACCACATTAAAAAAAATATGTGTTGTTGTATCAGGGCCTCAACACAAGGGGGACACTGATTTTGATAAGAAGAGCCTCTTTGAAAACAACATGTATCTGAAAGAAGTTCATGTAGACTTCCTCTTAGACTGGTGTGAACCAAAATTTCCACCAAAAATCAAGTACTACGTCTATAGGCTGCCCTATTCATCTGTCATGAAAAATAAGTGCAAGCTGGTAAGACAATATATTCTTGATCATGTTATCAACAAGCTACCCTGTGATATTTAAATACTTCCAGTAATCACAAGCATGCTAATTCTTAAAGTATTTGTACTTGCCCAGACATTTGGAGCTAAGTTCACAAGAAAATACATAAAGAATCGCCTTGATGAACCTATTGATGTCCATGTTTGGCAAATGAAGAGCAAAAATCCAAAGATAGTTAGGATGAAGATGGGAGCTGGATCAAATGCAATCTTGATAACTGGATGGGAGAAGGTTGTGAGAAGCTTCAACCTAAAGAAGGATAACATTGTCCTTTTTTGCTTTGATGAAAAAGATAACGGAGAGGTACATATTCTGGTTTAGCAACTTCCACCGGGCGGCCGATTATAAATGCAACGCTGGTTTGATATAGAGTACTAATTGTGCTAGCTGATTGATTTATGGACTGCACTTTGTATGTACTGCCATAACGTGTAGTGGCTAAATTTTTCCCCAACTATCTGGCTAATGTTATCGTGATCAAACTGCTATAAGTTCTTTAGTTAATGTGTCTACATGTCTGCCGAATCATGATTATGTGTCATGTCAACTATGGTCGAGTTTGAATTAGCATGTTATTATTTAAAATGGTTTACACACACTGGAGGCGGTCACTTTAAAAGCCGCTTCGAGGCACACTAGTTCTAGAGACGGTCTTTGTTAAAATCCGACTCATGTCGCCTGACTATTGGAGACGGTCCACAGAATAAGCCGTATGAGGTTGAGGAGTTCTTGCAAGCGGTCATAAATATTAGCCATCTCCAGCTCGTACATGTTAGAGGCCTTTTATTTTTTCACCGTCTGAGGTGGCGTATCTTAGAGCCGCAAAGAAAAACCGGCTCAGGTGGTGTGCTCTTAGAAGCTATGCGCTTGAGCCGGAACGAGAAACCAACTGAGGCCTATGGTCAATTGACATATCTAAGTAATGCATACTAGTGACTGCTTTTGGACGGAGTTGATGCAGGGCTGCTAATCATCAGGGGTGTACTTCTGGTGCCGTCTGGGTAGTCTCATGACTACTAGCCCAACTGTAAAACTCTTGGTGTGTAGAGATTTCCCATGATTAGTTTGCTACTATTGTAGTTCTGTAATATGGAGCTACCTTATGATTTCTAGGCCTTTGTTAGCAGAACTGTAATTGGAAACTATTCCGTATATTAGTATATATATGTGTGTTTGTGTGTGTTTATAGTCTGAAATCCGATCTTATGATTTTATTGGTTCCCAAACGGTTTTTGAGGCCCCAGCGCTGGTTCCCTATGCTGCAAATACCGCCATCTTGTCCTCTGCTAGCCCTTCCCCTCCCTCAATGCTCCGTGAGCCGAATCAACGAGAGTATATATAAGCTAGGATCAATTTGCTTTGAAGAGGGGTGATTTTCTCGGTCCAGGGAGAGGAACCCGGGAGAACTAGTAGTTCCAAGGGAAGGAGGAGGTTGGCTCGGTCAATTCTTTATCTCACCCCCTTGATGTGGGACCCGCTTTAACTCACCCCCTTTACGTGGGTCCCACTTTAACTTATCCTGTGAAACATCTGTAGGCCACCACGTGATAGTTGGGATCAAAAATTCAGAAATCGCCCAGCAAAATGTTCCCGCCACCACCACTTAAAAATATTACTATAGAAAAAGTGTACTACAGCCTACTACTAGTATTACTACTACTCTGCCGCCCATGCCATTCTACCGACAAGACAAGAAACCACCACTAGCTAGCGCCCATCTAGCAAGCAACTATTGGAATTGGTGCAACCTCCGATTGGGGAGTTCTTGCTGAAATAGGTGGGTGTATTTTCTCACCTCGAAATCCTGCTTTGTTTAATTTTCTTTCGATTGGGCCATTGGGGGTACTATTAGTAGTAGTATTTGGTATACTTTGATTCTAGAGTTCTTCCTTATTGCTCACCTCGGAATCACCTAATCAGGATATTTTCCCTCTGCTCTTATCGATTAGGTCATTTGGGTGTGGGTGGCGGTGGGGTGGGTGGGGGGTGGGGGGTAGGGAGTGGGGTACTAATTTCATATGGATTCGGGATCAGTCCATGGTCACCGCCATTCTGATTGGGGAATTTGGTCGGGTTCGACTTCAATGTTCTTCACTTATGTAACCTTTAGTTTCTACTCGAATGTGCAATGGATTTTGCTTTAGATTTTGTATGGAGAATTATGGGTTAGTGGCGCGCACGTCCACTACGGACATGGATGGTCCCGTCAGTTCCCTTAAAAGTTGCCTAAAAAGGTAATGTAGCAGTATATTTGTTGCGTTCTTCCATTCTTTCCAATGCTGAAAGTGGTTGGCTACAACCTGAATGTATCCCTGTGCTAAAAGTTGTGTTTTTCTGCATCCTATTTTTGTGTAAGCCTCTATGACACCATCTCTTATTTATTTACTATAGCAAAGTGGTACATAACCGTGAACGTGCGGTGGCAAACAGGATGGTACCCCCACATGTTGCATGATCCGGCCAGTACGACTACTCACCAAACAAGCACAAGGCCACTGACCAGCCGAGGGCCCAACTTAAAGATACATGTATTTTTTCTTAATCCACTTATTACCATGGTGCAGTCTGATCTAATTATTACCCTCTTGGTGTCATGCATGTTTATTAGATGTTCACAAAAATATATGTGATTTTATTAATTCTGGCACTGTCTTTATGTGAATCTAGATCTGGATATGTCTGACAGTCTCATACAATCAGTATATGACTACTATGTACTGTATTGAACTATTGACCTTTGTTGCTATTTATGCAGATTAAAGGTGCTGCTATGGAGGTTGAGGCTGCTGTAGAGGCTAGTAGATTGCTGATGCATGCACCAAAAGCGGACATCATCTACATGCCAAGGAATCTCTAACACAGTACCTAGGTGGGCAGTGACCTCTCTAAGAAGTGGGTATAATTTGGAAATCCACAATTTCACATATTATGATTTTTCGTGTTATTGTTATCACCTAGTACTATATCTTTACGCTCATCAGAAGTTCACAAACATCAAACCTGTTTGCTTTACATGCAATGATTTTGTCTAATATTATTAGATTTACATGTTATTTACATAATTTAACCTTTCCACTTAATTTCAATCAGTACCATGCACCAACTTCTCAGCCCTTTCTTATATCGTCCTCTTGTCAAGCTTGTAGATTGAAAGGGGGCCTTGTATGCCCTTCCAAAGGAAGAGGGAAGAAAAATGGTGCATGGACACCCTTCACAAAGGGTACCCATGGTATCAGGTATGGATTCCAAGTGGTTTAGACCGACTAGATGTAATATCTTGTATCTCACTTTTTGTTGGTCGTCGCGTTACTTGTCTATCAGTTTTCTCATGAAGGCTGTCCCTTGTGTCGCTTGCCCCATTATAAACAAGATGTTTGGAAACGACAAGTTTCTAACTCTATATAGCGAGGGCCCTAAATGCATGCAGCAACTATATGATGTGGATGTCTCCCGGACGATGGCCACCACCTATTTGGGTGGCCGAGGTTGGTCCAAGTATATCCATGAGAATGGTCTGAAGAAGGGGGACAAGGTAGCATTTGATTTTAGCAAGCCTAGGCAGATACTTGCATGCCATCGTACACCTATTGACCTAAGGACCAAGAACAGAGGTAGTACTAATAAATTTGCTTTTGTACTCATCACAACCTCTAATGATTTCCTTGAGACTAACTGTTCTGCACCATTGTCTTTACTCATCATATGACCCTGACCATTTATGCAGTCCGCTACCCCTTATGTACCCTGATGTCTATGCACTTCTATTCTTGTAGACAGTTGTTGGGCCTCCAAGTGCAGAGGTTTGTAGAACAGCAGCAAGTTTTCCCTTAAGTGGATCACCCAAGGTTTATCGAACTCAGGGAGGAAGTGGTCAAGGGTATCCCCTCTCAAGCAACCCTCCAATCAAGATACAAGAAGTCTCTTGTGTGCCCAACACACCCAATACACTTGTCAGGTGTATAGGTGCACTAGTTCGGAGAAGAGATAGTAAAATACAAGTGGTATTGATATCAGATAACGGTGCCAGAAAATAGCTTGACAGGAGGAAACGATTAAAGGCAAAAATATGGAAGCAAGCAAACATGTAACAGATCAAGTTGCAAACGGTGTTTCACTGTTTAGAAACAAGGCCTAGGGATCATTGATAACCCACAAGTATAGGGGGTGTATCGCAGTATTTTCGAGGGAAGTGAAACCCAATATATTGATTCGACGCAAGGGGAGCCAAAGAATATTTATAAGCCTTCACAACTGAGTTGTCAATTCAGCTGCACCTGGAAACAATCTTGCTCACGACAGTTTATCAGTAGTAACAGTTTTGTAGAAGGAATAGTAAAGTAACAGCAGTAGTAAAGCAAATACTGTAGTAACAAAAGCAGTAAACAGTGGGATTCGAGTGCGGTAGGCATAGGGATGGATGGACGGGCGTTGCATGGACAAGACAATTCACATAGCAATCAGAACATAGGGCAATTGCAGATAAATAAGATAAAGCATCCAAGTACTAGACAATTCTAGGCATGTGTTCCATATTTAGTCATACGTGCTCGCAATGAGAACTTGCACAACATCTTTTGTCCTGCCAGCCGGTTTGCAGCGGGGCCTCTAGGGAACTACTGGCAATTAAGGTGCTCCTTTTAATAGAGCACCAGAGCAAAGCATTAACACTCCGTGAACACATGTCATCCTCATATCAAAGCCATTCCCTTCCGGTTATCCCGATTTCTGTCACTTCGGGGCCATAGGTTCCGGACAACAACGTGTGTATACAACTTGCAGATAAGACCCAAAACAATACTATCATAATGAATCAATAACATGTTCAGATCTGAAATCATGGCACTCGGGCCCTAGTGACAAGCATTAAGCACAACAAGTCACAACAAAGTCATAAAGCACTAATAGAAGATACTAGGCACTATGCCCTAACAATCTGATGCCATTACATGAACGATCTCATCCAATCCCTACCATCCCCATAGCCTACAGTGGGGGATTACTCACTCATAGATGGGGGAAACATGGATGGTTGATGGAGAAGCGATGGTGATGATGATGGCGATGATCTCCTCCAATTCCCCGTCCCGACAGGGTGCTAGAACGGAGTTTCTGGTGCTGTTTCGTGGAATCTGGTGGTGGCAGCGGAGCGGAACTCCTTCTGGAAAAACGTCGAACCCCCCGAAGTTTTTAGGTCAGAAGGCTCCTTATAAGCAAAGAGAGAGGCTGAGGGGGTGCCTGGGGGCCCACACCACCCCCTGGCGCGGCCTGGCCTAGCCCGCGCCACCAGGTGGTGTGGCCACCCCTGGCTCTTCTCCGTCTCGTATTCTGGCTCCTGGAGTCTTCGGGTGAAATAGGATTTTTGGCATATTTTCTGGGATTGTTCCTGATAGTTGATTTTCTGCACAAAAAGTAGACACCAAGGCAATTCTGCTGAAAACAGTGTCAGTCCGCATTAGTTGCATCCAAATCACACAAGTATAGAGGAGAAACAATAGCAAAAGTGTTCAGGAAAGTAGATACGTTTTGGACGTATCAACTCCCCCCAAGCTTAGCTTATTTCTTGTCCTCAAGCAATTCAGTTGAAAACTGAGTGCGATAAAAGAACTTTCACGAACACATTTGCTTCATATGATGTAAATATTCCCAGCAATGTGATCAACTACTTAGACAGTTCATAATAAAGAGTATGCAACTGAGTCTACTTAATAGTCATTGCAAGCTATGAAGAGATTCCAACTCAAGAATAAATAGTAGCATGAAGCACAAACATAAGAAACATTACAATGCTCATAAAAAGGTATGATAGAGTGGTATCTCGCTTGCCCTTTGATTATGAATGCCAAGGCACCTCTGAAGTTCAAGTGATGACTAGAAGTAAAGATATCAAGGATACAAGCATCAAAGTCATAACGCAAATAATCAAGTAATGGAACAAACACAAAGAATGACAACTATGCTGTCAACAAGGTGCTCAAAGAATATGTGGAGACTCAACAAGTAGAAGAAAAGGTTTTGAATAATTTGAAAGGCTTCCAAATGCTGAAAGTATGGTACTTGTTAGCTTTGAGCTCTCATTGCCCCTCTCATAAGCATCTTTAATGTGGTTAAGGTGAAAGTGAGGTCCAATCTGAGTTATATGCTTGATAGAATATAAACTGAAAATCCCAAGTCCCTTGAGTATGAGGGCCGCTCCTCATGCTACTCAACTTTAGTTACCGGTAAGTTCTTGTCATCGTAAGTATGTGCGTATCATTGAGAACCGCCAACGGGGTACCCCTTGCCCGATGATACGGAAGAATCCCCATATAAAAATGACAAGGAAAGCAGACAATGAGTATCTTAGCAATCTTCTTATTTACCATGGGAAAATGGTGCTTTTTTCTCTCTTTCCTCTTTTCATAAAACTCTTTTTTTTCGTTTTCTCAATAGCTATCTCTCTCTTTTTTTTATAAGAAGAATGCTTCATAGATATCATTATGGTTACGCTGCAGGTTTCCACCATGTTAGCATGCATTAGACCAGCGGCCCAGGCGTTTCTCTAACACACATACATAACTCCATGGACTTACAAGCTCCCCTTTTATTTCACACCGACGACATCCGCAAACAAAAGAGCAAGGTATCAACTGGGTATATATTTACAAGTGTTGAAAGCGTTCCCCGTGACAGCACGGTTCTGCTAATCCCCAGCCTATAATTTGCATGCATATAACTTTCATGGAGAGTTCACAATGGTTCAGGTTTATTAAGTGCAGGAAATAAAGTGTGCCATCAAGTTCGTGAGAGCTTTACTAACTAATTTTCCCATAACAAGCAAACATTTTATTCGGAAGAAAACAAGGCATATTGAATATGCACGGGAGTAGCAAATGATGCTAATAGGTAGGTATGGTGGACACTTTGGAAATATTTGGTTTAGGGAGTTGGAAACATGAGTAAAACACTCAGTGGAAGTGAAGGCTAGCAATAGTAAGGGAGCGACAAACGAGAGAGCAATAGCCGTCATTGTCATGCTTGCAACAAAACATGACTACTCATGGCATGAAAGTGATTCAAGATCCTCAAGACAAAATAATTCATCAAGGCTTAACTGATTATCACAGTCCAGTGCATGCGTCAGCATGTGCCAAGTCAATTCAAATGAAACATTCTGAGGAGGATACCGCGGTGTCATACCAATTTATGAATAGAGCAATGCAAGCAAACATTCATAAGACATGCTACAAACTATTAGCAAGATGGAGCTAATATAAGAAACTAAGAACTACTAAGCATCCAAAGATAACATACACCCTACTTGAATGGACTAAGCAAGCCCACAGTGATGAGTATATGTACCAAATGAAAACAAATAGAGTTCGTTACCAGCCTCTTACCACGCCTCAAGTTGTCATTGATCCTCATTATTGCTCTTCACTTGTGTGGCTTGAATAATATTATGAAACCAATATCCACTGAGGACTGCAGAACCCTGTACCAAACTCACAAAAACCAAAGAAGAACGACAAATATTTTTGGTGTTTTCGATTTTTAAACAAGAACCAAAAGGGAAAAACAAGCAAAGCAAAATCTTTTTGGGTTTTTCGAAAAGTTCAAACAAAGAAAAAAGGGAAAACCAAACCAAGGCAAAAAGGAAAGGCAAACCAAAGAGAAACAACAGAAATATTTTTGGTCTTTTTGTGTTTTTAGAAAGCAAAAGCAAAGAAGAACGAAAACTAAAAAGAGAGCGAAAACATGAATATACAAAGTACCGACGCAACATTATATGGAGATGAGTGCGGTGTCGGCGTACCTCCCCCCAAGCTTAGGCTTTTGGCCTAAGTGGGTATCAATCCATGTAAGAATAGGGGTTCCAAGCAGGCGGATCTTGGTAAGAATGGTCGTAGCTGGGCCCATGAGAAGAAGAAGCTCCCCAATCATAAGCAGGCTGCTGATATGAAGACTCTCCCTCATTCGAGGGCTAGACCGAATAATCCGTGACCTCCCTTCTAGTGTCCTGCTCCTGTTGGGAGAGCTCTCCCAAGTACGTGTCAAGCTCCTCCTCGGTGAGGGACCATCCTTTCCTGTTATCAAGGTTAAACAAAACAGGTGTAGGCAAAAGAACAACACACTCGGACTTGCTCTTTCTCCAACCAGCTTTGAGAAAGGTTATTTCATAAGATAACTCACTCATACTAGCCCACGAGGAAACAAATTTATGCTGTATCATGGAATTAAGATCAATCCTCTCTATGGGAAACTATAGGTCTAGATGATGAGGCACTAAACCATGCAATGCTAGTAAACGAGAAGCAATAAGGCCTCCACAAATCCACCTTTTTCACGGTTAGCAGCAAGACGGAAAGCTATCAAAGAACCTAAGTTGTAAGACCTATCTCGTTTAAGAGCAGCAGAGATAAATGCTAGATCAAACAAAGATAACTTATTGGCTGTTTTCCTAGCAAGACACACTTGGCAATAAAGTAGGCAAATTAGCGAATGGAGGGAAAATGAATGTTATGGATTTTTCCACTCTCCTTCGAGAATCTACTCCCTTGGCAAATTTCTGTGTATAAATCCATGTGTGGTTCAGGTCTCTCCTTAATCTTTCTGCATGATCCCCGTTGAGGTACCTTAATAGCTGCACAAAAATCATCAAGAGAAAGGTCGGCAACTATATTGTAAATTTTGTAATGAACCATGGGGTTAGGCAAAGAGTGACTAAATTGAAAGTCCTGCACCACAGACATGGTTAGCTTCACAAATTGACAAGGTTCATCTTCCAAAAAGCGCTCTAACCCTGCATTAGAAACCAAAGTGTTGAAATCTTGTAGAATTCATGCAGCTCTCATGAACTTAGGGCATGGATAAATGGAGGGAAAAACTTCCTCCTCCCGGTGGACCTTCATGACCTCAGGCACCCAAAGCTCATGTTGGTTTTAGGTGGTGTTCACTCATCTTCTATTCTGGGAACAAATGCTCCAAATTTCAGCAAGAAAGATGGGCTGAGCAAGGAGATCGAAAAAATCGAGAGCAAGCACAGCAAGAACGCGATTTTGAGCTATGAACTAGAGCTTACTCGGGAGAGAGAAGAAAGTGGCAGGTGAGAGAGTTAGTGGGGGGCCAGGGGTGGCCCACACCAGGGCATGGCACTACCCAAGGCTGGCCGTGCCACCATGTGGTGTGCCTACCTGGTGGCCCCCCTGGTGCCTCCCAGGTACTCCTCTGCCCCTTTTTTCACGTAAAAATTTAATATGAATTTTCTGGAATTTTTCGAGACACTTTATTTTTGGGCATTTTTCAGAAATAGAAGAATGATTTTTCTGACACATAGATTTTTTTCTTTTGGAAACATGATGCAAGGACAAAAAAGGCTAGAACTACAGAAGTTCTAACATGTAAGCAACTAACAACAAAAAGAAAACTAAACGAAAGCAAAAACTAAAATGCAAAGGATAGAAATAAACGGAGATAATCATAATGAAAACATTGTTTTGTTCAAAGGAATCCTTTTGTTAACAAGGTTGGTCAAGTCTTGCTACCAAAACAATTGCATATGAGACAAAACTTTGTATTCCACTAATGATTATGTTACCTCAACCTTGATAGCAATGGTCCCAATCATAATAGTTTCAAATTTTTCTCTTGGTATGGGACAATATATTTCTCCAACTTGAATGCCCTCAACATGTTCAATTGAATTCAAACCATAATTCCTTTCAATCTTTTTGGGAAATAGATAGTATGTTCCTTGTCATTAACATTGAAAGTCACCTTTCCTTGATTACAATTAATAACAACTCCTGCAGTATTAAGAAAAGGTCTCCCAAGAATAATAGACATATTATCATCTTCAGGCATTTCAAGCACAACAAAATCAGTTAATATCAAGCAATTGTGAGCCACCTGAACAGGTACATCCTCACATATACCCACATGAATAGTGGTAGATTTATCAGTCATTTGCAAAGATATATCAGTTGGTATTAATTTTTCAAGTTGAAGCCTCTTATAAAGAGAGAAAGGCATAACACTAACTCCAGCTCCCAAATCACACAAAGCAGTTCTAACATAACTGTTCTTAATAGAGCAAGGGATAGTTGGAATCCCTGGGTCTCCAAGTTTCTTAGGAACCTTACCATTGAAGTAATAACAAGCAAAGTAGAAATTTCTTCATTAGGGATCGTCCTTTTATTCGAGACAATGTCCTTCATATACTTTGAGTAAAGGGGCAATTTAATAGCATCAGTCAAAGGAATTTGCAAGAATAAAGGCTTCATCCACTCACAAAACTTATTATAGTGTTCATCTTCCTTTGACTTGTGTTTCTTATCAGGGAAAGGCATAGGTTTTTGGACCCAAGGCTCTCTTTCACTACTATGTTTCTTAGCAATAAAATCTTCTTTGGTGTATTTAGTATTCTTAGTGTGGTTTTCAGGTTCTTCATCAACTTTTTCTTCATTAGGAACAACATTTTCTTCATTACCACTTTCAGTTTCAGCATCAGAGATAGATATACTATTAGAATCTATAGCAGGTTCAGAGGGTTCTACAACAGTTTTATGTTTCTTTTTCCTTTTCTTATGAGTAGAACTACTATTTTCAGCTTGTTGAGAATCCTGCTCAATTCTTTCGGGATGCCCCTCAGGATATAGAGGATCCTGGGTAGCAGCACCACTTCTAGTTCTAATTTCATAAGCATGTTTTTCTTTAGCAACATTAACTAGCAAGTCGTTTTGCACTTTAACGAGTTGATCTATTTGAGTTTGAATCATTTGAAAGTGTTTAACAATCATTTTAACATCATTAGAGGTTATTTCCATAATATCTTTTAACTCAACAATAGCTCTAGTGTTTTCCATTAGATGATTTTGCACCCTTTTATTAAAGTTATATTGCTTAACAATAAAGATATCAAATTCTTCTAAGCATTGATGAGGAGGTTTAAAGTAAGGGATATCACCTTCATCAAAGTGTTGGAGAGAGTGTACCTCAATAGTGGATGAGTAGGGAATAGGCTTACATAATTCTTCTATAGGAGGTAAATTCTTGACATCTGCAACTTTAATTCCCTTCTCCTTAAGACATTTCTTAGCTTCCTTCATCACTTCATCATTTAATTCAATAACTCCCCTCTTCTTTGATGTTGGAAGGCACCAGAATAGATGGTTCAGGCACAATTACTTCAGGTATAGCTTGTTTAGGAGGAGTCCAATCTTCATAGTTCTTACTTATTTTAGCCATTAATTCCTTAGCTTCCTTACGAGTCCTATTCCTGAAAACACAATCAGCACAACTATCTAGGTATGTCCTAGATTCTTCGGTTAGTCCATTATAAAATATATCAAGAAGCTCATTCTTAGGTAATGGACTTCTAGCCTGTGCATGAATCAAAGCACAAAACCTTGCTCAATATTCGGGCAATACCTCTTTTTATCCCTGTTTAAAATCAAAAAGTTCCTGCAAAATAGCATGTTTAGCACTGGGAGGAAAATATTTCTGCAGGAAAGTACTAATCAAGCACTCAGGGCTGTCAATAGATCCAGGAGGTAAATTACAAAACCAAGTTTTAGCTTCTCCTTTCAGTGAAAAGGGGAAAATCTTAGCAACAAAGTAAGTACGCATCTTAATATCATCAGAAAACAAGCCACTCATGATAGAAAGTTCATTCATATGTGCTACCGCACTTTCATTCTTAGTCCCACAAAAAGGTTCTTTCTCGACAATAGCTATGTAAGATAGATCGAGAGAGAAATCATAATCTTCATCTATAATGTTTATGGGAGAAGCAGCAAACTTAGCAGCAGGAGATAATTTGGGTCTAATAGTACGCCTCTCAAGGAGACACTTAGCAGCGCTCCTATCATGGGTGTTCTTACATTCTTTAATAAACTCATCGGTCATCTCAACATAACCATCTTCAATATCATAACTCTCACTAGACTCAGGTGAGCTAACAGGTGTAGTAATGTCTTCATTAGGAGTTTCGGTATTTCCATCTATAGTTCTAGCAATCGTAGCATCTACGAAAGGACCTAATGAACCACTCTTATCAAGCACAGTAGAAGCAGCATCATAAGCATCAGAAGTTTCAGATTCAGTAGTAGTAGCAGTGTGTGTAGCATGTGTATGTGGTGGTGTAAGGAACTTACTCAAAACAGACGGTGAATCAAGAGCAACAAAGGTGTTCAGAACCGTACCTCTTCTTGTAGTGGATGGTAAAATAGGAACCTTGCCATCACGAGACTTACCCATGATGGATGGATAGCAGCGAACAATAGTGAATCCAAGTGAGCTTGATAAATAAAGCTATGCTCCCCGGCAATGGCGCTAGAAAATAGTCTTGATGACCCACAATTATAGGGGGTGTATCGCAGTATTTTTGAGGGAAGTGAAACCCAATTTATTGATTCGACACAAGGGGAGCCAAAGAATATTTATAAGCCTTAACAACTGAGTTATCAATTCAGCTGCACCTGGAAACAATCTTGCTCACGGCAGTTTATCAGTAGTAACAGTTTTGTAGTAGGAATAGTAAAGTAATAGTAGTAGTAAAGCAAAGACAGTAGTAACAAAAGCAGTAAACAGTGGGATTCGAGTGTGGTAAGCATAGGGATGGATGGACAGGTGTTGCATGGACAAGACAATTCACATAGCAATCAGAGCATAGGGCAATTGCAGATAAATAAGATAAAGCATCCAAGCACTAGACAATCCTAGGCAGGTGTTCCATATATAGTCATACGTGCTCGCAATGAGAACTTGCACAGCATCTTTTGTCCTGCCAGCCCGTTTGCAGCGGGGCCTCTAGGGAACTACTAGCAATTAAGGTGCTCCTTTTAATAGAGCACCGGAGCAAAGCATTAACACTCTGTGAACACATGTGATCCTCACATCAAAGCCATTCCCTTTCGGTTATCCCGATTTCTGTCACTTCGGGGCCATAGGTTCCGGACAACAACGTGTGTATACAACTTGCAGGTAAGACCAAAAACAATACTATCATAATGAATTAATAGCATGTTCAAATCTGAAATCATGGCACTCGGGCCCTAGTGACAAGCATTAAGCACAACAAAGTCATAAAGCACTAATAGAAGATACTAGGCACTATGCCCTAACAATCTGATGCCATTACATGAACGATCTCATCCAATCCCTACCATCCCCATAGCCTACAGCAGGGGATTACTAACTCATAGATGGGGGAAACATGGATGGTCGATGGAGAAGCGATGGTGATGATGATGGCGATGATCTCCTCCAATTCCCTATCCCGGCAGGGTGCCAGAACGGAGTTTCTAGTGTTGTTTCATGGAATCTGGTGGTGGCGGCGGAGCGGAACTCCTTTTGGAAAAACATCGAACCCCCCGAAGTTTTTAGGTCAGAAGGCTCCTTATAGGCGAAGAGAGAGGCCGAGGGGGTGCCTGGGGGCCCCACACCACCCCCTGGCATGGCCTGGCCTGGCCCGCGCCACCAGGTGGTGTGGCCACCCCCTGGCTCTTCTCCGTCTCGTATTATGGCTCCTAGAGTCTTCGGGTGAAATAGGATTTTTGGCATATTTTCCGGAATTTTTCCTGATAGTTGATTTTCTGCACAAAAAGTAGACACCAAGGCAATTCTGCTGAAAACAGCGTCAGTCCGCATTAGTTGCATCCAAATCACACAAGTATAGAGGAGAAACAATAGCAAAAGTGTTCAGGAAAGTAGATACATTTTGGACGTATCAATCATACTTTCGCTAGTGAACACTCTCATATAAATATCTTCTTCTTCATGATACTACTCTGAACTACTATCCGGTTGGACACTCTAATCCATGGCAGGACAATAACAGCACACCTCAAAGTTCGCTTTCCCCATATAGATAACCCCACACTGTCACCTTGAGCTCTAGATGGTTCCAACAAACACCACAATTTCATAGAAACATCCAACTCCAAATATAACTCATAATAATTAATTCTAATATCTAGCCTAAGTGCCACCATGGTGTGCATGCTGTCACTTTCACACACATGGGGAGAGCAGAGATCTATTAAAGCACTTGAGTAACAAGGTAGATCTACTTGATTACAAAGCTCATGATCACAATATGATCATGCATAGAGAGAGAGAGATGAACACATAGCTACCGGTAGAAACCTTATCCTCGAGGAAGAACTACTCCCTCATCATCATGGGAATCAGCAACGACGATGGAGATGGTGATGGAGATCGATGGAGATGGCGGTGAAGATGGTGAAGAGGCGGCGACGTGGATGACTCTTTCCCCGCCGCCGGTATCACAGGGGAGCACCGCCCCTTAGCGCCCTTCCTTCATGGCTTATAGGGAGCCCTCTCCCATGGAGATGGGATCCATGGGGGAGGCAAAAACGTGGCTTTTGTGGCTGCAAATTCGTGGGTGGAAGTGTCTCCCACGAATTAGGTTTCCTCCCTTTATATAGCTTCTCGGATTCCCGTCACCCCATCTTGGGCTGTAGTAAACCGGGTCTATCGGACCCGTCGGGACGCAGAATCAGCTAAATTTTATGTCCAGAACGTTTGTCGCGAAATTCTCAACAACTTTGTAGTTGAAGATTTTTCCATTTTACGCCGTCTTCGACCCAAAACGTGACCGTCTTCAAAAAGAGTTCTGAGACAGATTTCTGCAAAATCCCAATTTGACTCCAACAAGGTTTCCACTTATATTCTTGGTAATTCCTACACATCAAATTGTAAAACAAGAACATTGTGCACTTTTGCAACTATTAGTAGGTTAGTCCAAATAAATCATAAACTTTATATAAAGAGGAGTATCAAAAGCATATTATTAGCATAAAACTATCAAAAATTATAGATACGTTATGGACGTATCAACATCCCCAAGCTTAGTTCCTGCTCGTCCTCAAATAGGTAAACGATAAAAACAATAAAATTTGTGAGGTGACACGCAGCCAACACAATCTTGATCATTATTATTGTAAAAGCATTGATAGTTGGGATCAAGGTACTCTAAACATGAACATGAAAGATAGAGTTCTAACAATAAGACATAGCAACTATGTTGTAGCATGAAAAGGTACAAACAAAAGATTCATGAATAACAATATTTTGAAAGACGTTTGTTTGTTTCACATAAAGAAAACACAATGAGAATGGTATTTAGCTTGTCCCTCATAGTGTAGCAAAACATAAATGCGTAGGACACCTTCAAAGTTCATAAGAGTGACTAGATACAAATAGTTTAAGAACAAGCAATATCAAAGTTATGCATCAATCAACAAGTTTTGGGACAATGCACATTAAACTAAGAATGGCCATTATACTCTCTTAATAGGTGCATAAAGATAGAAGATGGAGACTCAACATAAAAGTAAGAGAAATTCCTTCATAGAAGGAAGCCGGGATTCAAGTCTCATAAAGAGCTTCCAAAATTTTTGGTACTTATTAGCTTTCAGCTCCCATTTCCCCTATCATAAGCATCTTAAAGTGATTAAGGTTAAAGTGAACAAACTATGGAGTATATGCTTGACAAAGTATAAGTTGGCAATCTCATGTCCCTTGAATATGAGGGCCGCTCCTCATGCTACTCAAATTTAGTTACCGGTAAGTTCTTGTCATAGTAAGTACATGTGTATCATAGAGAACCGCCAACGGGGTACCCCTTGCACGATGATACTGAAGAATCCCCATATCAAAATGACAAGGCAAGCAGACAACGAGCATCTCAACAATCTTCTTATTTACCATGGGAAAATGGTGCTTTTTTCTCTCTTTCCTCTTTTCTCATCTTTTTTCTTTTTCTCTTTTTCTCAATCTCTATCTCTTTTTTTATAAGAAGAATGCTTCATAGATTGCTCGTTATGGTTACGCTACAGGTTTCTACCATGATTAGGCATGGACTAGACCAGCGGCCCAGGCGTTTCTCTAACACACATACATAGCTCCATGGACTTACAAGCTCCCCTTTCATTTCACACCGACGACATCCATAGACAAAAGAGCATGATATCAAGTAGGTACAAAGTACAAGTGCAATGTTGAAAGCGTTCCCCATGACAACATGGTTCTGCTAATCCCCAACATATAAGTGCAAGTATATACAACATAGATGACACAATGGTTCAAGTTTATTAGGGGCAAGAAAAGTGAAGTGTACCGTCAAGTTCGTGAGAGCTTTAATCACTAGTTTTCTCATAACAAGTTTAATTCGGAAGATAGATAAAAACATGAATATAATTGGAATGACAAATGCTAATAGGTAGGTATGGTGGACTCTTTGGAATAACTTGGTTTTATTTGGAGTTGGATGCATGAGTGGAACTCATACTTGGTTATGGAGGCTAGCAAAAGACTAGGAGCGACCAACTAAGAGAGTAATAATGGCCATAATCATGCAGAGCGACAAAACATTATCAATTAAAGCATAAAGTGATATTACAAGTCGAAAACTAAAGGATCATAAAGGCTATGGTGACTTGGGACAGTCATAACATGGTGTGAGCATGTGCCAAGTCAACCCAAATAAAACATCAAAGGAGAATACCACAATACTATGCTTTAATATGCTAAAACAACGCATGATTCTTCAAAGGCACATTGAGAAATCTCAATTGTTTATAACAAGTCATGCTACAACAAAGATCACTAAGCATAAAGCCAAAATAATATCCAGCATGGCATTACAAAGCATAGGCCACAGTAAAAAACAAGCTCCTTTTACCACTTAAGCATGAACTTTCCTACTCTTTCCAATCCAAACCAAACTATTTGAAAACCTATGTATGAAAGAGGGGGTACAACCAATTTATTCAAGCAAACTAAGAAAACCAATAAAATGAAAACCAAAAAAAAATGAAGACGCTCCAAGAACAACATAACTATGAATGAAACAATAAAAATGAAGTGTTTGGAAGAAACCTGGGATTTTTATTGATGAAGAAAGGGATGCCTTGGGCATCCCCAAGCTTTGATGCTTGTAATTCTTGCATATTTCTTGGGGTAACACGCGTTGCATCTCCAAGCTTGAGCTTTAGTCCGCTCTTCATCTCATTACATCATTCTCTCCATACACCTGAAATTTTTCCTTCATAGAAAACTTCACACAATCTTTATTAGCAACATTAGTGCACTCAAGATAATAAGTCTTTGGGTTCAGTTTCAGCACCAATAAAACTTCCATTAAAACACAAGATACTGTATAACTTCCCTTGAAAATCTCAATCCCCCAAAGAGAACCTAGAAAGGAACCAACAAGAAGCAAATGCAAATAATGGCAGAAATCTGTCAAAACAGACCAGCAGGTAAAAACCAATTTTTCGAAGACCTTTTGTTGCTCAAATTGAAAAGTGTTGAACTAACGAAAGTTAGATAATAACCTGGGGAAGAAGCACAAAAATTTATGCCTCAAAACAACGAACAAAGATTTTACACGAATTTTTACAGTGAAGCCCAAAAATCTGTTTCGGGACAACAACTTTCCTAGGTCTTACTTCTCTATCATTAGAGGTTATTATTGGCACAAAAACCAAACAAGAATGATAAGGAGAGGTTATTACTGAAGCAATAACTTCCAAGACTCGTCTAAAACTTTTGGGTTATCTGCCAATAAGTACTTTTCTTTAACGCCTTTAAGTTAGGCATGATAGTTTGAGAAGATACTCACATAAGAACTATGAATTGAAATAAAATAGAGCATCAAGAAGGAAATTCAAAGCACATTTAAGTCTAACCCACTTCCTATGCATAGGAATCTTGTAAAGAAACAAGTCATGAAAGCACAAAGCAACAAGTATAGTACAGCAAAACAAGTGCAACTTCAAGACTTTCAACATAAAGTGGGAAACTTAATATTGTTGTGATGCATAAAACCATGTTTCCCTCTCTCATAATAACTTTCAGTAGAATCATGAATAAAATTAACAATATAACTATCACATGAAACATTCTTATCATGAGCCACATGCATAAAATAATTATTACTCTCCCTATAAGCATAGTCATTCTTATTAATCATAGTGGGAGCAAATTCAACAAAATAGCTATCATTATTATTTTCATCACCATAATCATCAAATATAGGAGACATATTGTAATCATAATTAATTTTCTCCTCAATAGTAGGTGGACTGAAAATATCATATTCATCATTGTAATCATCATATATTGGAGGCATAGTATCATCAAAGTAAATTTTCTCCTCCGTGGTTGGGGGACTAAAATGATCATTTTCATAAAAACTAGCTTCCCCAAGCTTAGACTTTTCCATGGCATTAGCAATAATGGTGTTCAAAGAATTCATACTAATAACATTGCTATAAGCATGGAAATAAAGTTCCATATGTTTTTTTAATTTTCCCTTCAATCACTTCATGTCCTAACTCAAGTTAAATACTATAAAGCACTCTAATTTTGTTGTTGTTTTCCATTAATCCTAACTAGTGAAAATAAAAACAAGAAACAAAAAGATATAATTGAAGAATCTAAAGGAAATAACTTCGAGCACTCACACCGGAGGATCTGAGTACCTTTTACCTTACCTCCCCGACAACGGCGCCATAAAACAGCTTGATGTCTATGCACTTCTATTCTTGTAGACAGTTGTTGGGCCTCCAAGTGTAGAGGTTTGTAGAACAGCAGCAAGTTTTCCCTTAATTGGATCACCCAAGGTTTATCAAACTCAGGGAGGAAGTGGTCAAAGGTATCCCCTCTCAAGCAACCCTGCAATCAAGATACAAGAAGTCTCTTGTGTCCCCAACACCCAATACACTTGTCAGGTGTATAGGTGCACTAGTTCGGAGAAGAGATAGTAAAATACAAGTGGTATTGATATAAGACAACGGTGCCAGAAAATATCTTGACGGGAGGAAAAGATTAAAGGCAAAAAGATGGAAGCAAGCAAACATGTAACAGATCTAGTTGCAAATGGTGTTTCAGTGTTTAGAAACAAGGCCTAGGGATTATACTTTCGCTAGTGAACACTCTCATATAAATATCTTCTTCTTCATGATACTACTCTGAACTACTCTCCGGTTGGATGCTCTAATCCATGGTAGGGCTATAACAGCACACCTCAAAGTTCGCTTTCCCCATCTAGATAACCCCACACTGTCACCTTGAGATCTAGATGGTTCCAACAAAAACCACAATTTCATAGAAACATCTAACTCCAAATATAACTCATAACAAGTAATTGTAATCTCTAGCCTAAGTGCCACCATGGTATGCATGCTGTCACTTTCACACACATGGGGAGAGCATAGATCTATTAAAGCACTTGAGTAACAAGGTAGATCTACTTGATTACAAAGCTCATGATCACAATATGATCATGCATAGAGAGAGAGAGATGAACACATAGCTATCGGTAGAACCCTTAGCCTCGAAGAAAGAACTACTCCCTCATAATTATGGGAATCAGCAACAGTGATGGAGATGGTGGTGATGATCGATGGAGATGGCGGTGAAGATGGTGAAGAGGCGGCGGAAGCGCCGGCGGTGGCGTGGAGGACTCTTTCCCCGCCACCGGTATCATCGGGGAGCACCGCTCGTTAGCGCCCTTCATTCATGGCTTATTGGGATCCCTCTCCCATGGAGATGGGATCCATGGGGGAGGAAAAAACGTGGCTTTGGTGGCTGCAAATTCGTGGGTGGAGGTGTCTCCGACGAATTAGGTTTCCTCCCTTTATATATCTTTTCGGATTTCCGTCACCCCTTCTTGGGTTGCAGTAAATTGGGTCTATCGGGCCTGTCCGGACTCGAAATCAACTAAATTTTATGTCCTGAACGTTTGTCGTGAAATTTCCAACAACTTTGTATTTGAAGTGTTTTCCATTTTACGCTGTCTTCGACCCGAAACGTGACCGTCTTCAAAAAGAGGTCTGAGACAGATTTCTGCAAAATCCCAATTTGACTCCAACAAGGTTTCCACTTGTATTCTTGGTAATTTCTACACATCAAAGTGTAAAACAAGAACATTGTGCACTTTTGCAAATATTAGTAGGTTAGTCCAAATAAAGCATAAACTTTATATAAAAAGGAGTATCAAAAGCATATTATTAGCATAAAACTATCAAAAATTATAGATACGTTATGGACGTATCATACCCTAGAAGGGTGCCAACATCAAACTGCTAGTACCCGCACCGGCACCGGCCCTAGTTCCTGCTCTGGCACCTGTTGACCTAAGGAGAAAGAATGGAGGTAGAAACTTAATTTTCTTGTATATTCATCCTATCATCTGATCACTGTCTTGTGAGTAATTGTTGTATAAAAGACCATTTTTCTTATACACATCTCATCTGCCTCTACCATCCTTGCAGTCATCTTAGCTACCCCTTAGAAGGAATCTAGCATCAAGCTACTAGCGCCGACACCAGTTCTGGATCCTATACCAGCCCTTCTATAATTAACTGCATCGACACCATCTCCTGCACCTGCACTAGCCCCAGCACATGAAGTGACATCATCGCCTGCACCAGCACCAGCTACCGCACCAGCCCCAGCACAGGCACCGACACAAGCTCCTTCATCACCCTAGGCAGTGCCTGTTCAGACCATATCCTACACATGTGTCATCACAAGGTCGCACCAGATTATGTTTGTGAGTATATGGCGGCAGATAAACATCTCCAAATGTCTTCTCAAGTTTCACCCGATTCAGTGCATTGCTCTTATTAATTATGCGTCTATCTCTTAATTTGACTAAGAAATTGCCTAAGAGTGCCACAAAGCAACTCCATGCCAGATGAAAGGGCACAACAGTCTTCAAGATGCAGAGTGAATGAGTGAAAATTGAGGGACGCTTCGCCATTAACTCGACTGGTAGGCGCTTGACAACTAATTCTAGGTGGATCAAGTTCCAGAAAGCAGCCAAACTTACCATTGGAAGAAAAAAGGTCAAGGTCGACGTATCTTGCTGATCTGAATGCCGCATGTTGTTCATGAAGTTCCTAGCTGTCTAGCTCTGTGGTGGCATGTTATAGTAATTAATTATGTGGTTATCTCATCTCCACTAATCATATATAGATGCTAAACCTATGATAACATTTTGCTAGGTTGGAGCTATGACTAGTACGTACTGGTATGGTATATCTATATCTATATGACAGTTCCCTATATGACCAAATATTATGACAATGATTATGTTCCAGTGATCGAGTGTGTTTGGAGAAAAGGGAAACTGATCGTGTGACATGGTTTTTAGAGTTGAAACAAGAACTGACTCTCTCTATATTGCTATTCAATTTTTCTGTTTGCATTATTGAATCAATCACTTTGAAATGCTGCTGAATTGGTCGAGTGATGCTGAATATGAATTTGGAATCTATCGATATTTTTATGTCTTATTATTCTATAGTGCTTAATCTTTCAAATGCTACTGAAATTTTTAAAAGTTCTGTCGTTGCTGCTGGGTTGCTTTCTCTAGAGATTTTGCCTGTGTGTCATCGGAACCATTCAATGTATTTGTACGTAGATGACAGGCTAAAGATACATCATGATTTCACCAAGTGAATTCATTAGAAACTAGCCATGTTTTGGTGCATGTGGTGTGTGTTCCTGGTTCTTTAAATATTTTTACATAGCCCAAAAACTTTTTCAGATAGGATCCTATTTACCATAGCCTAAAAACTTTTAAATTTGTCCTTTTTAGCATTACCCCCCATCTCTAAAAAAACCCTATCCATTTTTTTAAGAAACTAATCCATTATGTGACATTTTATAAATTGAGGTTCCTGTAGCACCATCCTTTTATTTTAAGAGAGATAAACATGGACACACAAAATATTTTTAAGAAGACTAATGTATATGTTATAGGTACTATAACACTTTTAATGATAATTTTCATCCGATTTCTTTTGCATACTGGCAACACATACGGTTTATATTTGTTGAGGTTTTGGGTTTGAATCCTGTGTGCTTGACCTATATTTATTTGGGTTTACTTTTTTATGTAGCAATATTGCTTTACGGAGAGGCTACATCACGTACCCACTAGCCTACAACGTCCCTTGATTTTAATGGGCGGATTTTAATGGGCTACATCACGTACTGGTATAGAGAGGCTAGCATCAGGGACCCACAAGCCAGAACATACCAGGGAGGCTTACATGTGGGCCCCAGCAGCAAGATCACATGCGGCTGCCACATCGAGTAACGTTTCCAAGGTCAAAATAGCAGACGCAGTCAAAAAAAGTCCATCATACACACGTTTGATTTATAGAGAGACTGACATGTTGGACCCAGTAGCGAGACCTTATACAGGTGATGCATTGAGAAACATTGCCAAGTTCGAAACAGGGAGGCACGAGCGAGGAAATGGTCCAGCATGCACATGTTTATTCTAATGAGAGGGACATGGGGGATTGTTGAGCACAACCCAGAGAAATTTGAGAAAGGAGCCCATGGAGCATAACCTATGTAGTATAACCCATGTAGAGCAGCCCATGCAGATAGCCAAAATCTTTTTAATTCGGCCTTTTGGGCATTGCCCCCACCTCTCAAAATAAAAAACACTGCCTACCCATGTTTGAAACTACTCCATTATGTGGCACTTTATATATTGAGATGACCGAGTGCTGCCATTTTATATTTTAAAAGAGATAAAAATAGACACACAAAACATTTTTTAGAAGACTGATAATAAGTTGTAGTACTAATACAGGTTTAATGATATAACTTCTATAAATATCTTTGGTGTAGTGGCAAAGCACTCAGTTTATGTTTGTTTGATCTAAAGGTCTTTAGTTTGAATCCCCTGTGCGTACATATATATATATATTGGGTTTAAATTTTAATATCGCATTACAGAGAGGCCGACATCACGGACCCACTAGCCTGCAGCATCCCTCGAGTTTAATGGTCGGATTTGAAAAAAAGTTAAATACTTGTACAAAGAGGCTGGCATCAGGGACCCACCCGCCAGAACATACAAGGCTGCACCAGGGACCCACAAGCCAGAATATACTAGAGAGGCTAACATGGGGCCCTCATCAGCAAGAATACGCGAATACCGCATCGACCAACATTTCCAAGGTCAAAACAGCGGCCGCGACAAAAAAAGTCTATCATATGCAAGTTCCATTTACAGAGAGACCGATATGTGGGACCCAGTAGCATGACCTTATACAGGTGCTGCATCGAGCAACATTTCTAACTTCGAAATAGGGAGGAACGAGCAATAAAAAAGTCTAGCATGCACACATTTCTTATAATGAGAGGCTCACACGAGGGACCCAGCAGCCTGAAAAAGGCTCATGCATCGAGCAATGCTATCACGTTAGAAACACGGAGGCATGATCGAGGGAAAAAATCCATCATACACACATTTCTTTTAATGAGTAGATGACATGTGGGGCCTAGCACCATGATTAAACGGTAGATGCATCGAGCAACACTATCAAGTTAGGAACACGGAGGCACGACCGAGAGAAAAAATTCTATCATACACACGTTTCTTCTAATGAGAGGATGATATGTGGGGCCCAGGAGTTTGATTAAATGGTAGATTCATCGAGCAACGCTATCAAGTTTGGAACAGGGTAGCAGGAGCGAAGAAAAAAATTCCATCATACACACGATTCTTCTAATGATAGGATGACATAGAGGACCCAACAGTGTGACTAAATGGCAGATAGATGGAGCAATGTTATTGAGTTGAAATCAGGCAGGCAATAGACAAGGAAAAAAATTCCATCATGCACACGTTTCTTCTAATAAGAGAATGACATGTGGGACCCAGCAGCCTGGTTAAACGGCAGATGCACCGAGCAATGCTATCAAGTTTGGAACAGGATAATGCGAGCAAAAGAAATATACCATCATACATACGATTCTTCTAATAAGAGGCTGACATGTGGGACCCAGCAGCTTGACTAAATAGCAAAAGCATCGAGCAACGTTATCAAGTTCAAATCAAGGAGGCGCGACTAAAAAGTATGGTCCCCTAGAGACACAGACGTTCGTGACACACACACACCTCAAAAGACTTTAGCGAGTCAACGTCACGTGAGGAACCAAAAATCTTACTTCTTCCATGCACCGGTTGAGCTTCCTCCATGTTTTTAGCGGTTTCATCATAGTAGAGGGCCACGAAACCCGAAAAAAAAGTTTTCCATCAGCCACGGTCGAGCTGAGAAATTTGTCGTGGAAGACACGCCTTATACGAAGACCGACGAGCCAGGTTGTTGCGGATGGACAGTTTTCTTGTAGTGATTGTTCCAATCAGGGACATCCATCTCTTCATTGGTGAAATCGACTGGGGTCCTAGCTCCCAGGCAGTCGGAAATGCATCAAGGCCCGCACGGACTGCCTCCAGGTAGGACAGTTTCACAGAAGGATCAGGCTTGGATCTCTCCGTAGTTTTCTGGCTCGGATTAGGAAAAATCAAGGCCCACCCAAACCGCCCCTATGCTGGATATAATGTTGGAAGGACCCCGCAAATCCGCTTGGTTTCCCCCAATGTTCGAGATGTACAGGTCACACTTTGTCGGTCTCGTCACCATCTTCGATCTGAATCGATGTGTACAAAGTACGAGGGAGTCCCCACGTGAGTACCTCGCCAGATGGATGAGGGTGAGGGAAACCCTAGAAGGCGACCGCGCTGTTGAACTAGTGTACTACTTCGTGGAGGGGCTTACGCCCGGAACACTTCTCTGGCATACGCTTAAGAGGCGATAGGTTGCTGGCTTACTTACCCTCAATGAGATGATCGCAATTGTTAACAGTTTCGCTGACGCCAATGAGGAAGTTGAGGCCGAGATCACCGCTACAACCGGAAAAGCTAAGACTACTGGACCCACACCCTCTGCCTCCAGCTCCACCATCGAAAACACCGAGGCCAACTCTGACTCACTGCTCGACGTACTTTACACCGACATTAACATGGATGGTGGTGGTTCAGAGACCAACTCGGAGGAATATGATGCTGCCATGAGGGAAATCTATAAGGAGTTCGAGAGGGAGGAGCACGCCGAGAAAGCTGCCACTTCCTGCCAGGTACTGGTTGAAGGAAATATGCCCTGAGAGGCAATAATAAAGTTGTTATTATGTATTCCTTATATATGATAGATGTCTATTTTGCATGCTATAATCGTATTGATCGAAAACGTCAATATATGTGTGTTTAATAAACAAAAAGGGTTCCTAGTTATGCCTCTCTTATAGACTAGCTTGTTGATTAACAAGATGATCAAGGTTTCCTAATCATGGACATTGGATGTTGTTAATAACAAGGTCACGGCATTTGTGAAATGATGTGATGAACATTCATACGAAGTATAGCATTACGATCAAGTCATTATGTTTATATTGCTATAACATCATACGAAGTAATATTTATCCTTAGACCATGAGATCATGTTAATTGCTAACATCGGAAGAGTATCTTGATAACATCAAACGTCACACCGTAACAGGGTGACTATAAAGATGGGTTCAGTGCTACGAAGGTGTTATGTTGAGGCTCATGGATCAAGAGTGGAATTTGTCAATCCCGATGACGGATAGATATACTCTGGCCCCTCTCGGTGATATCACATTAAGGTAGCTTGCAAGCAAGTGATGTGATCACTAGAATTTTATATCACGGGAACAAGAAAAGTGTGCATGTCGGTAACGAGATCAAACTAGGTATTTGGATACCGATGATCGAATCTCGGACATGTATTATATCAAGAGACAAAGGGATTAAATTACAAGCGTTAAAGGTTGTCACGATCACAGAAGTCATCGTTGAATATGCAGGAGTTAGTATGGACCTCTAGGTCCCGCTTCTGATTATTGATCTGAGAGGAGTCTCAATCATGTCTGCATTATTCGCGAACCGTAGGGTTACACACTTAAGAGTTACCGGACACCATTTTGGAGCACATATGTTTCAGACAAAAGAATTGCAAAGCGCAGGAATTGTTTCGATAGAAACCGAAAATTGTTTCGGGTGAAATTGCAGAAAGTGGTTCTGCATGTGATATTGAAATATTGAAAGGGGTTATATGTGAATGTTTGTTAATTAAAGTAATTAAAAAAATTCTGAATAAATTTAATAAAAGAGTTTTATTAAATGAGAGAGCATTAAACTTAGAGAATTTTAATGCATTTAAAGTGGGGACTTTAAAAGAGAATGTGAAGAGACATTTTAATGTGGAGGGGTTACCACCACATGAATGGAGGAGGTGAAGGGTCACCTCCCCCATGCGTCGGCCATGGGGAAGGGAGTATCCCCCCTCCTCCTATAAAAGGCCACCCTCTCCCTCCTTCTTCCACACACCTCCTTGTCAAAGATCTCTCTCCCCCTCTAGAATTTTATTCCCCCATGGTCTCGGATTAGCGAGATACATGTTCCCGGTGGCATTTCGTCTGGAAGGAGTTGCTGCTTCCGCTAGATCGCTGGAGCGAGGAGGTGGAGGTTGTCTGGTGGCTTGAACGTGTGTGCGAGTACGGATGCGCTGCTGAGTTGCGGCGCTCGGACTTCCTCACGATCTTGAGATCGGCAAGTGTACGACTACATCAACCACGAGTTCCTACTCGTTAACAAAACTCGTTGTCTTCGAGGGTAAGTTCTCGATGGATGTATGTCCACCCGTTTCTCTGTACCTAGTAGATAGATCTTGGCGTGTAGTTCTCATCGTAGGAAATTTTTTATTTTCTATGCTGTTGACCCAACAGTGGTATCAGAGCCTGATCTATGCGTAGGTGCTTTGCACGGGTAGTACACATATGTTTATATGTGGGCGATGATGATCATGTTATTGCATCTTCTATGTATTTTGGATATTGGTGGCATAGTGGGATGAAGCGGCCCGGACCAACCTTACATGTCATCATACATGAGACCTGTTCCACGACTGACATGCAAATAGTTTTGCACAAGTGGCTAGCGGGTGTGTGTCTCTCCTACTATAGTCAATATCTGATTTACAACAAGTTGCTAATAATTTGGTTATCCTCGTTGTGGTTCATGTTCGTAGGTAGGAATGGTTCTATCTCCGAAATCCCTAAGCCACGTAAAACTTGCAATTGATAAATTAGAGGCGTCTAGTTTAGATTGTTGCTGGGCTAGTGTATTGATATGGTATTGTTGTAAGTAGATGTATGAGAGATACTCTTACAACACACTCAACGTGTAAGTTCCATAGACCTTGGCCTTACACACAAAGGAATGATAGAGATCATACCATGATGCAATTGATAGAGATCAAATGCATGGACCATATCATCTCACTTTACACATTAGATGTTAGCATCTTATACTGCTAGTTTGGCGCTTTCTGTAGCATTGTAAGATGATCCCTCATTTAGATACCAAGACAAAAATGTGTTCTTCCTTAAGTATGCACCGTTTTGTGGATCGTGTTTCGAGACATCACGTGATGATTGGGTGTACTCGAATCTATACTTTCATATGAACGGGTGTAAGCCAGTTTTACACACGTGAATACTAAGGTTCTTACTTGGCGAGCCTAGCATGTACAAACATGGCCTCGGAACATGGACCGAAAGGTTAAGGATGAGTCATCTAGTTGATACGATCCCCATATAGATGCTCGCCTTTGAAGCTACATCAACTCACGTGATGATCGGACTTGGTGGAGTGGATTTGGTTCATGTAATCACCAAAAGGACACGAGGGATGTCGTTTTTGAGTCGGAGTTCATTAGTAATTTGGATTAGTTGAACTCACTCTATCATAAACTTAGTCTAAATAAACTTTACAAATTCTGTTGTAGATGGCACCGCCTGCTTTTAATTTCAATGTGTTCATGGAGAAAGAGAAACTTGCTGCGAATGGTAGCAACTTCACCAACCGGGCTATGAATTTGAGGATTCTCCTCACTGCTGCACAAAAGCAATATGTGCTAGATGCGCCGCTAGGCCCCCCACCAGCTCCTGATGCCCCTGACGAGGAAAAGAATGTCTATGTGACTCGTCAGGAGGACCACAACTTAGTTCATTGCTGCATACTATATGGGCTAGAGCCAGAACTTCGAAAGCGTCTCGAAAATGGCAATGCCTTTGATACCATGGGAGAATTGAAAATGATTTTCGATACCCATGCTTCCATAGAGAGTTATAATGCTACTGAAAAGTTCTTTAGCTGCATGATGGAGGAGAACAGCTCCGTTAGTGAGCATGTACTCAAAATGTCTGGGTACACCGATAAGCTTTTGTCCTTGGGAATAACGATTCCCATTGACTTAGGCATACATCATGTTCTCCAATCTCTGCCACCTAGCTACAAGAGCTTCGTGATGAACTATAATATGCAGGGCATCAAGAAGTCTCTTCTCGAGCTTCTATCAATGCTTAATACTGCAGAAGTGGAGATTAGGAAGGAACATCAAGTGTTGATGATCAATAAGACCACCGGTTTCAAGAAGGACAAGAAAGGCAAGCACAAGGGAAAGAAGGGTGGCAAATCTGTTGCTGCACCTAAAAAGAAACCCCGAGATGGCCCTAAGTCTGACACCGAGTGTTACTATTGGAAGGGGACTGGCCATTGGAAGCGCAATGGCCCCAAGTATTTGGCGAACAAGAAGTCCGGCAAGGCAAACAAAGGTATATGTGATATACATGTTATTGATGTGTACTTGACTAGTACTCGTAGTAGCACCTGGGTATTTGATACATGATCAGTTGCTAATATATGTAACTCGATTCAGGGGCTGCGGAACAAGCGACAACTAGCAAGGGATGAGGTCAGGATGCGGGTCGGCAATGGATCAAGAGTTGATGTCATCGCCGTCGGGACGCTACCTCTCCATATGCCATCGGGATTAGTTATAAACCTAAATAATTGTTATTTGGTGCCTGCACTGAGCATGAACATTGTATCCGGATCGTGTTTGATGCAAAGTGGTTATTCCTTTAAATCTGAAAACAATGGTTGTTCGATTTATAAGAATGATATCTTTTATGGTCATGCACCTGTGTTGAATGGTTTATTTCTGTTGGATCTCGATAGTAATATTACGCATATTCATAATGTTAATGCTAAAAAGATTAAACTTGATAATGATATATCTGCGTATATGTGGCACTGCCATCTAGGTCATATTGGCATTAAATGTTTGAAGAAACTCCATTCTGATGGACTTTTGGAATCACTTGTTTTTGAATCATTTGATACATGTGAGCCATGCCTTATGGGCAAGATGACTAGAACTCCGTTTTCCGGTTCAATGGAACGGGCGACAGATTTATTGTAAATTATACATACTTATGTATGTGGACCAATGAGTGTGTCGGCGCGAGGTGGATATCGATATTTTGTTACTTTCACGGACAATTTAAGTAGATACGGGTATATATATTTGATGAAACACAAGTCTGAAACTTTTGAAAAGTTCAAAGAATTTCAGAATGAAGTGGAAAATCATCGCAACAGAAAGATCAAATTTCTGCGGTTCGACCGTGGAGGTGAGTATCTAAGTTACGAGTTTAGCACACACATGAAAGAGTGTGGAATAGTTTCACAACTCACGCCTGCCGGAACACCACAACATAATGGTGTGTTGGAACATCGTAATCGTACTTTATTAGATATGGTTCGATCTATGATGTCTCTGACTGACTTGCCACTGTCATTTTGGGGTTATGCACTGGAAACAGCTGCATTCACTTTAAATCGGGCACCATCTAAATCCGTTGAAATGAAACCGTATGAATTATGGTTTGGAAACAAACGTAAGTTGTCATTTCTTAAAGTTTGGGGCTGCGATGTTTATGTGAAGAAACTTCAGCCAGATAAACTCGAACCCAAAGCGGAAAAATGCGTCTTCATAGGATACCCTAAAGAAACGATTGGGTATACCTTCTATCACAGATCCGAGGGCAAGGTTTTTGTTGCCAAGAATGGATCCTTTCTTGAGAAGGAGTTTCTCGCGAAAGGTGTGAGTAGTTGGAAGGTAGAACTCGAAGAGGTTGTTGAACCTTCTCTTCATGAAATGGCGAGTAGCATAGCACCGGAAACTGTTTTGGAGTTGACTTCACCAAATGAAGAGAGAGATAATGATATTGATCATGAAACTCCGAAAGAGGACACTACCAAACCTCGCAGGTCAAGTAGGACACGTGCAACTCCTGAATTGTACGGCAATCCTGTTGTGAATTTCATGGTTGATGAAATGGATGACCCTATGACGTATGAAGAAGCGATGATGAGCCCGGATTCCAACAAATGGCTAGAAGCCATGAAATCCGAGATGGAATCCATGTACAAGAACCAAGTTTGGACCTTGGTGGACTTACCTTGTGATTGAAAGGCCGTTGAGAATAAATGGATTTTCAAAAGAAAAACTGATGCCGATGGTAATGTGACCATCTATAAGGCTCTACTTGTCGCAAAGGGGTTTTGACAAATTCAAGGAGTTGACTACGATGAGACATTCTCTCCCGTAGCGATGCTTAAGTCGGTTAGGATTATGTTAGCAATTGCTGCATATTTCGATTATGAAATATGGTAGATGGATGTCAAAATTGTGTTCCTCAATGGTAATATTGAAGAAGAGTTGTATATGATACAACCAAAGGGTTTTGTCGATCCTAAGGATGCTAATAAGGTTAGCAAACTTCAACGATCCATCTATGGACTGAAGCAAGCATCCCAGAGTTGGAATCTCCGCTTTGATGAGGTGATCAAAGAGTTTGGATTTGTCCAAACTTATGGAGAGGCTTGTATTTACAAGAAAGTGAGTGGGAGCAATGTGGCATTTCTGATATTATATGTGGATGACATATTGTTGATTGGAAATGATATAGATCTTTTAAACAGTGTTAAAAGTTATCTAAACAACAAATTTTTGATGAAAGACCTTGGTGAAGCGTTATATATATTAGGCATTAAAATCTATAGAGATAGATCAAGGCGCCTAATTGGGCTATCACAGAGTACATACCTTGATAAGATATAAAGAAGTTTAATATGGATGGAAGTAAGAAGGGGTTCTCACCTATGTTGCAAGGCAAGACATTGAGTAAGACTCAAAGTCCGGCTACGACGGAAGAAATAGAGATGATGGATAAGATCCCCTGTGCCTCGGCCATAGGCTCTATAATGTATGCCATGCTATGTACAAGACCGTATGTGGCACATGCTATTAGTTTGACTAGTAGGTACCAATCTGACCCAGGTTCGGAACACTGGATAGCGGTCAAGAACATCCTCAAGTACTTGAGAAGAACTAGGGATATGTTTCTTACATACGGAGGTGAAGAAGAGCTAGTCGCTAAGTGTTATGTCGATGCTAGCTTTGACACCGATCCGGATGACTCTAAGTCTCAATCCGGCTACGTATTTCTCTTGAACGGAGCAGCAGTTATTTGGAGGAGTTCCAAACAACCTATGGTGGCTGGATCAACGACGGAGGAGGAATATGTTGCTGCTTCAGAAGCGGCACAGGAAGCGGTTTGGATGAAAGAGTTCATTACGGAACTAGGTGTGGTTCCTAGTGCATTGGACCCGATGGTGATCTATTGTGACAACAATGGAGCCATTGCCAATGCAAAGGGACCGAGGTCTCACAAGAATTCCAAGCATATTAAGCGCCGGTTTCACTCCATCTGCGAACATGTCAAGGATGGAGACATAAAGATTTGTAAAGTACACACTGACCTAAATGTAGCAGATCCGTTGACTAAAGATATCCCTAGGGCAAAACATGATCAATACCAAAACTCCATGGCTGTTAGATTTATCACTATGTGAACTAGATTATTGTCTCTAGTGCAAGTGGGAGACTGAAGGAAATATGCCCTGAGAGGCAATAATAAAGTTGTTATTATGTATTCCTTATATATGATAGATGTTTATTTTGCATGCTATAATTGTATTGATCGGAAACGTCAATACATGTGTGTTTAATAAACAAAAAGGGTTCCTAGTTATGCCTCTCTTATAGACTAGCTTGTTGATTAACAAGATGATCAAGGTTTCCTGATCATGGACATTGGATGTTTTTAATAACAAGGTCACAGCATTTGTGAAAGGATGTGATGAACATTCATCCGAAGTATAGCATTACAATCAAGTCATTATGTTTATATTGCTATAACATCATATGAAGTAATCTTTATCCTTAGACCATGAGATCATCTTAAGTGCTAATACCGGAAGAGTATCTTGATAACATCAAACGTCACACCATAACAGGGTGACTATAAAGATGGGTTCAGTGCTACGAAGGTGTTATGTTGAGGCTCATGGATCAAGAGTGGAATTTGTCAATCCCGATGACGGATAGATATACTCTGGGCCCTCTCGGTGATATCACATTAAGGTAGCCTGCAAGCAAGTGATGTGATAACTAGAATGTTATATCACGGGAACAAGAAAAGTGTGCACGTCGGTAACGAGATCAAACTAGGTATTTGGATACCGATGATCGAATCTCGGACATGTATTATATCAAGAGACAAAGGGATTAAATTACAAGCGTTAAAGGTTCTCACGATCACAGAAGTCATCGTTGAATATGCAGGAGTCAGTATGGACCTCCAGGTCCCGCTTCTGATTATTGATCTGAGAGGAGTCTCAATCATGTCTGCATTATTCGCGAACCGTAGGGTGACACACTTAAGAGTTACCAGACACCATTTTGGAGCACATAAGTTTCAGACGAAAGAATTGCAAAGTGCGGGAATTGTTTAGGTAGAAACCGGAAATTGTTTCGGGTGAAATTGCAGAAAGTGGTTCTGCATGTGATATTGAAATATTGCAAAGGGTTATATGTGAATGTTTCTTAATTAAAGTAATTAACAAAATTCTGAATAAATTTAATAAAAGAGTTTTATTAAATGAGAGAGCATTAAACTTAGAGAATTTTAATGCATTTAAAGTGGGGACTTTAAAAGGGAATGTGAAGAGGCATTTTAATGTGGAGGGGTTACCACCACATGAATGGAGGAGGTGAAGGGTCACCTCCCCCATGCGCCGGCCATGGGGAAGGGGGTACCCCCTCCTCCTATAAAAGGCCACCCTCTCCTTCCTTCCACACACCTCCTTGTGAAGGATCTCTCTCCCCCTCTAGAATTATTCCCCCATGGTCTCAAATTAGCAAGATACATGTTCCCGGTGGCATTTCTTCTGGAAGGAGTTGCTGCTTTCGCTGGATCGCTGCAGTGAGGAGGTGGAGGTTGTCCGGTGGCTTGAACGTGTGTGCGAGTATAGATGTGCTGCTGAGTTGCGGCGCTCGGACTTCCTCACGATCTTGAGATCGGCAAGTGTACGACTACATCAACCACGAGTTCCTACTCCTTAACAAAACTCGTTGTCTTCGAGGGTAAGTTCTCGATGGATGTATGTCCACCCGTTGCTCTGTACCTAGTAGATAGATCTTGGCCTGTTGTTCTCATCGTAGGAATTTTTTTGTTTTCTATGCTGCGGACCCAACACTAGTGTCCATCGGGAATGTGATAGAAGAAGATTAGCAGAACCAGGGAGCCGGAAAAGCTCCACCAGCAGCGGCCGATGCCAGAGCCGCAGTGGCCAATGTAAAAAAGTTCTCGATCCTTTGGGTCCGGCAAAAGCCATGCCCACTCAGGCTACCCCCTGCAGCAGCCACATGAACTCACAACCGAGCCTAGTGCTGCAAACTAAACAAACCTACCGCCTCCGCCATCTACGTCAGCAGCTAGCAACCCCTTGGTCCCTCCTGCCAACAAGGTGATATATAATGAGTTCCTTGTCAAACCGCTAATGGTTTCCCATATCCAGAATGTTACGCAGCTTGATGAGAAATGCTAGGAAATCCTTGCGGAAGCTAAGTGCATTGCAGAACAGGGAGCACAGCTGGACAAGGACTTGGCCAAGGCACATCAGTCGATCAAGGCGGCTCAAGCAATGTAGGTTGAATACAAGCAGTTGTTCCTGAAGCACAAGGCAAAGAAGGCTCCAGCTCACGTCGTCAGTGATCCAGTGTTCGACTGTACTTGGGGTAGGCTCCATCTAAACCGGCCAAAGCTACCCCCTACATTGATTCGGCTGGGAAGCAAGTGATGCCAACGCCTAGCCTCAATATTGTCGTCGCCAAGAACCTACTTGAACATGATAAATCACCTGAAGTGGTGGATCATGTCTTTGACCTTGTTTCCAAGGCTTGCGAACAACAGGAGAAGGACACCTCACATAGGGTGGCTTCCAACCCAGAGCTTTGCCAGTCTAGCATGAACAACCGCCGGAGACCAAGATCTCCTTCCAATGAAGGATCCCACACAAGCTCTCCAGAACGAAGGCGGAGGGATTCACGCAATAGGACTGATGCCATCCCAATATCCTTGAGCAAAGGAGACAAGGATCACCCCCATCGCTCGCTGCCATCCCCGTAGTCCCAACATCGTGAGGACCCATAGTCGCTCCACCGCACGAATATGCCACTTCCTATGTGTCCTTATGTCGGCATCACTATACACGAATAGGGATAATAACCTCGGCATGACGGAGAGCATATCAGCAATGACAGATATAGGAGAATATCTCACAAGGAAGCCCCTAGTATGACAAGCAATCATGACAGGCATGATGAATCGCATGGAGGGAGCAGCAAGAAGGCTAACCCACCGCCGCCACCACCACCATCGCCACCCAGCAGTCGCCATGGCAGAGGATCATGCAGGTATCATGACTCACACCACAACTCTCCGTCCCATGGCAGAAATGGGCACAAGAAACAACCGGACCTATACAATACACGATCGCGCCTTGATAAGATCCATGAAGCCCGGGAAGATCCATACTTGGGGCCATGTTGCTTCTGACCGGTTATCTGGGCCACAACCTACCCTAAGGGCCTCGGGATTGACAATACTATTAAGCCCTATGACAACACTACCAGACCAGCCATGTGGTTGCAGGATTACCGCAAAGCGATTGAAATCGCAGGGGGAAACCCCAACATCGCCATCAAGTACCTCCCACTTATGCTCTCTAGAACTGCCCGGCAATGGATCGACGACTTGCTGGAGAAATCAATCTGTAATTAGTTGGACATGCAGGAAGCGTTCTCCAAAAACTTCGAGGGTACGTACAAACATCCCTGCACTATCGGTGACCTACAACAGTGTGTGCAAGAAAAGGAAAAATCATCTCGTGCCTACCTATCCCGCTGGCTTGATATGAGCAATTTATGCCTGTGAGAAAACGACAAAACCGCTATGGCCGCCTTCATCGCTGGTCTGGAAAAGGGAACACTACTCCGATATACGCTGAAGCACACTGAGGACAAGGGCAAGCTTGACCTCAACTCAATGATTGCCAAGGCTAGCGAGTTTGCCGCTGTCGACGATGATGCTCGTGGGTCCCTACTTGCAGTGGCTATTCCCACCTAGGGCAAGAACAACAACAATAATAAGCGGAAGAATCTGCTAGAAGACAAGCAAGCAGCCAACATGGTTGCCATGCCAGGCGAATGTGGACAACATGGTCATGTCCGGGGGGCTGGTCATGGACAACTATGGAGTGACTCTACACCCATAGCGCCCCGCGTTCCCTATACGTACGAGGAGTACCATGGTATGCCGTGTTTCATCCATCTTGATGCAAATGATAAACCCACTCATACCAACCACTAGTGCAAGTTTTTCAACGACCTCAAGGAAGACCCTGACTCTGGCTACAAGCAAAGTTGGAAGAATAGACCCCCCGGAAAGGGCAAAGGGTAGAAGGAGGAAGAGTCCAAGGATTCAGACAATATGGATGAAGTGCGTACCCCAAGACCGACAATAAGGGAGATGGAAAGAGCAAGAATCCCTTTGAAAAGAAGGCTCCGATCTACCACACTTTCATTGGCACTCCCACCGTCCAGGCCCAAAAAACCTCTCTGAGGATACTGATGGCCACCCTCCATGTAGTTCCCAAGTATGTCAGGTGGTCGGATATTCCAGTTACTTGGGACAAACAATATCACCTAGAGCTCATCCCAACAGATAACCAGTATGCCTTGGTCATCAACCCCCTGATTGACGGTAATGAGTTCACCAAGTGGCACGTGGACAGTGGAAGCAGCATAAACATTATGTACCTTGATACACTGCACAAGATGAACTTGACAGAGACCCAGATAAGGTGGAGCAACACCGTGTTCTATGGCGTCGTTCCTGGTCGGCAAGCTCAGTCCCTTGGCTGCATCACCCTTCCGGTCGCCTTTGTTGATGTCAACAATTACCACCAAGAGCGCATGACCTTTGAAGTGGTGCCCTTCAAGAGTGTGTACCACGTCACTTTGGACGCAACATCTTCCACTCTTTCCTCTCTAGTCCATGTTTCATCTACAACAAGTACAAGATACCTGGACCAAACAACATCATCATTGTTGCTGAAAGCTTCACCAAGGCAAGGGATTGCAAGCTGAGTGAAGCTGCCTTCACCAAAGCGGTCCTCTACGTGAAGAGTTCAAGGATATGCAGCACCAGGTTGACGCCTCGAAGATGCCGGCTTTGAAGAAGAAGATTTCTAACTCCGAACCCGCCTTCAAGGTCACCATCAAGACCAAGTAGGTGGAACTTGTGGAAAGAGATTCCTCCAAGACCACCTCCATTGGCATGGACCTGGATCCCAAATAAGAAAGCGCGCTCGTCCTGTTCCTCCGTGATAATAGGAAGATTTTCGCTTGGAAACCTGCCGACATGAAGGGTGTACCTAGGGAACTTGCCGAGCACAGCTTAAACATTGATCCTAAAGAAAATCGGTGAAACAACATCTACAACACTTCGGTGATGAAAAACGACAAGCCATATGCAAGGAGCTAGCTAGGTTACTTAAGGCTAATTTTATCGGAGAAGTTATTCGCACCCAGTGGGTGGCCAATCCTGTACTTGCCCCCAAAAAGAGAACCAAAGAATTAAGAACGTGCGTTGATTACACCGGCTTGAAAAAATCGTGCTCGAAATATCTGTTTGCTTTGCCTCACATTGACCAAGTAATTGACTCGACGGTTGGCTTGAAACTTTTGTATTTTGTCGATGCATACTCAGGATACCACCAGATCAAGATGCGAAAGTTGGACCAATTGTCCATTTTGTTCATCACACCTTACGACACATATTGCTACGTCACGATGCCCTTTGGATTGAAAAACGCTGGCGCTACGTACCAGTGGATGATGTAGCGTTTCCTACGTGACCAAATAGGTCGTAACGTGCACGCTTATGTGGACAACATTGCGGTAATGTCAAAGAAATCAAACGATATCATCATTGACTTGCATGAAACCTTAGATGGCCTCCAAAAACACAACATGATGCAAACCCCAAGAATTGTTTCTTCGGGGTCCCAGCCGGCAAATTGTTTGGCTTCATCGTTTTGCATCGTGGAATTGAGGTCAACTCAGAGAAGATGAAGGAAATCCTCAATATCAAACACCCGACATGCTTGAAGAACATAGATCGTCTCATAGGCTACGTTGCAGCATTAAGCCGATTCATCAGCCGACTTGGAGACAAGGCAATGCCACTCTACAAGTTACTCAAGAAGGCGCAAAAATTCTTATGGACAGATGAGGCAGATGCAACACTATAGGAGTTGAAGAGAATACTCACCTACGCACCAATACTTGCAGCACCGGAGTCAATGGAGTCAATGTTAATATACATGGCGACCACCAATTGGGTTATCAGAATCATCGTCATGGTGGAGCGCAAGGAACCAACGCATGAACACAGAGTTCAGCGACCAGTTTACTATGTAAGCGAGGTCTTGACAGAGTCCAAGAAGCATTACCCACACTACCAGAAGCTAGCTTATGGAGTTTTCCTTGCTTCACGCAAGCTAAGGCAATACTTCCAGGAGCACCCCATCATAGTGTTGAGCAAAGCTCCACTGTCTGACATTACCAACAACAGCGACACAACAGGAAGGGTGGTGAAGTGGGGCATCGACCTTGTCGCCTTCGAAATCACCTATAAGAGGCACGGCGCTATTAGATCTTCGGCGTTGGCGGATTTTATTGGAGATTGGACAAAACTGCCACAAGACACTCCTATGCTAGAGCCAGAGTTTTGGGTCATGCACTTTGATGGATCCAAGTTACTCAATGGCTGGGGGGCAGGTGTATTACTACAATCACCAATAGGGGAGAAGCTATAGTATGTCCTGCAGATCCACTTCAACACTACCAACAACATGGCAGAATATGAAGCTCCTACTCATGGACTTCGTGTGGTCAAGGATATTGGCATCAAGCGCATAGTTTGCTGTGGAGATTTTGACTTGGTTGCCCAGCAGGTGGTTGGCACCTAGAACGTGCGGAACCCTATGATGGCGGCATATCGAGAAGAAGTAGACGAGATAGCCAAGTGCTTCGACGGCTACAAAGTCAAGTACGTCAAAAGTGAAAGGAATATGTCCAAGAGGCAATAATAAATTGGTTTTTATATTATATTTCATGTTTATGATAAATATTTATTTCTCATGCTATAATTGTGTTAACTTGAAACGTTAATACATGTGTGTTTAATGAACAAATAAAAGGTTCCCAGTGATACCTCTCATTACACTAGCTTGTTGATTAATAGATGATCAAGGTTTCTCGACCATGACATTGGATGTTGTTAATAACAAGGTCACAACATTGGTAGAATGATGTGATGAACATTCTCCCAAAGTATAGTAACACGATCATGCCATTTTGTTTACACTACTATAACGTCATTCAAAGTAACTCTAATCCTTAGACCATGAGATCACGTCAATCACTGACTCCCGAAGAGTACCTAGATTACATCAAACGTCACACCGTAACGGGGTGATTATAAAGGTGTCGTCAGGTACTTGGAAAGTGTTAGTTGAGTCTCGTTGATCAAGAGTGAGATTTCTCCATCCTGATGATAGAGAGATATACGCAGGTCCGGCTTGGTGATATCACATTAAGATAGCTTGCAAGAAGTGATAACAATCACTAAGAATGTTATATCACGGGAACGAGAAAAGAGTACTTGTCAGTAACATGATCGAACTAGGTATGGATGATACCGAATGATCAGATCCCAGACAAGTAAAATATCACGAGACAAATGGAATTGGTTATTGCGAATAAAGTTCACGCGATCACTAAGTCATCGCTTGAGCTGGTGGGAGTCATTATGGATCTCCAGGTCCCGCTAATGATTATTGATCGGAGAATGTCTCGATCATGTCCACTCAGTTCGCAGCCTGTAGGGAGACACACATAAGGGTAGTTGACACATTTGAGTGGATAGGGAACACCGGAGAAAATACTGGACGGCGCAGGAATTGTTCTAATAAAAACTGTCAGAATAGTTTCGGTGTATCGGAATATTGCGAGGGGATAAAATGTTAAATGAAGTGTTCATTAAATGAAGTACTCATTAAATGAAGTGTTCATTAAATTGAATGGCATTAAACCAAGTGAATTAAAGTGCTTTAATTGAAAGTCCTTTGATTATTGAGTGGGAATTAATGGAATTATGGTGACCCTTTGATTTGTGTGAGTGGAGACTCCACTACCATCAAGAGGGGAGAGGTGGGGCACCACTAGGGGCTGGTTTATGGTCTTTGATCTCAGCCCCTGATGAGGGGTTAACTCATCAATGCCCATCATTGATGGACTTGGGTTACAGGAATTGGGGAGCGCTGGAGGTATCGACCGGCTAGCAAACAAGAACATCAAGGACACACGGTTTACCTAGGTTTAGGCCCTCGGAAGGGACCCTACTCTTTCCTGTCTTCTCTTTGATTATCGAGTCGTCGAAAGTTGCAGCGGGAGCGTAGATGTAATATAGCGGTGTGTAAACTAGGGTTGCGGATTGTCATTCTCGATGTTCCCTACTGTCCTTAATATAGGGAGGCTAGGTCTACGACAACAGGCCGAGTTGGTTACATATTAGGGTTTTCCCTTTAAATTTCTATCTATTGCTTGTCGTGTCCTTCAAGGAGTCGCCTTCCTCCGGACTTGGGCTACCCGAATCCTTGTTGGGCTTTAATTGTTCCACAGGTTCCTTTTGGGATGAACCATATAGGCTAAACACGAGTAACCATAGGGTATACCCATGTCAGTAGCCCCCGAGTGTCCAGCCGAATCGCAGATTCGGGTGTAGACTATAAAGTCTTCAAGTCCGTGGAATATAAGGCCATCCGAAAGTGCTTTCAGGTGCCTTAGTTTGTGTCATAGGGATTATCGATATGTGTGCCTGATACATCCGAAAGATAGGTATTAGTTAACAGCCTTAGGACAAAACAACGCTATCTAATCAAACTCAAGTCCCTAGACTCGAATTCGGAAAATTGCTGGCATAATTAGACTGATGCCGCGGAGGCCTTACAGAGTCGAATTCTAGTGTTTTAATATGGGCACTTGATGCGTCCGTCAAGGCTTTTTCATCGTGCATGTAGGCATGGTTTATTTCTGGTAGAGCGTAGCATGTGCGTTGCCATGCCTTTCTTAGGTCTTACCTTTATGTTTTAAATGCGGCATCCAAATGTTTAGTCACCACGGAGGTGATTCAGGTGACCCAAGAGACGCTGTCTCTTTGAAGGGTGTTTCTGGTAAATATGAGGCGGGGTCGCTAGAGGCTTTGATTGCGGACATGGTCAATGCACTTTTCATAAGTAATTATTTTTTTGCATAGGGTGCACGACTAGCAATCCCTATGGGAGTAGCCCCCGAGTGCCTATTCGAGTCGTAGACGCGAGTTGGGACTTTGATTTTTGCAACTGCTGTCATTAGTTGTAGCTTGTCGGTTAAGCTTCCAGCCCTCCCTATGGGAGTAGCCCCCGAGTCCGTCATCAAATCATTGATTCAAAGAAGGGGTTAAGGCACGAGTGTCTTGTTTTCATGTGCAAATGGCTTATTTACTGGACCCGGGAAATCTTCAGGTGCACGACGAGTGCTCCTGTTAGGAGTAGCCCCTGAGTATTTGGTCGAATCACTGATTCGAGCAAAACCTAGATGAATCGAAAGGATAGTTTCGATGTTGCTTGGTATCGTCTCCTACTGGAGCACGCATCTGGATGACGTCAGTTGCCCGCATAAGCGGTACTGATGGGACGTGATAGAAGTGGGCCCCAAAGTCTGTCTGGGATTTGACTAGTCACGCGTAAATTGGGGTTTTAACTACGTCTCCTCGATTTCCACACAGAGTGGGGATCATGTAGTGACGATTCAGTACACGCGCTACCACGCTTTCTCACCGATATGTGCCACATATCAAGGTGGATCTTCTTTGTTCGTTGGATGGTACTTCGGTGATGCTTAAGTAGGGATCCGGGGCAGTAATTTTCGCACTGTTCTTCTTTTTCCTCCGTGCACTACTGACATCGCTGCTTTTCCTTTATCCATTGCGCTCTGCCCCTTCCGCACTAGACGTTCTTAGGGAGTTTCCAAGCTACTTTCTTCGGTCACTCCATCGGAGGAAGATGGGAAAGAAGAAGGGCGCCCAGTCTGCCGCTGGATCCAATGCTACTGCCACCACGAAGCCGAAGAAGGGCGCCAGGACCCTTGTGACCGACCGGGTCATGGCGGCGTTCAACTCTGAAGTCGCATGAGCTCCAGCCTCACCGTTAGGATAGTTTGATTCCATCCAATGAAGATGATTGTCGGGTCGCCAGACCATAGGTAATTCCTGATCCTCTTGCCGAGTTTCGGGTGATGTTTCTTGCGTTCATCCTCCGAGGCCTTTATCTCCCCCTCCACAAATTCGTGCAAGGGTTGATTTGTTTTTACGAGATTCAGCTCGATCAACTCTCTCCCAACTCTATTCTGCACATTGCATGCTTGATCACTCTCTGCGAGTGTTGGCTCAGTATCGAATCGCACTTCGGCCTCTTCAAGAAGTTGTTTAGCTTGAAGAGGCAGTCAGGGTCAGGTTATGTCATGTATGATCTTGGGGGCTATGCTATATCTCTCGATTCCCATGTCCAGTACTTTAGCCTCAATCTTGTCGAGTCTGCCCAAGGATGGAGGGAGAAGTGGTTTTTCATTCGAGACCAGAAGGCAACCAACAAAAGGTTCGGCCTCACCCCCTTTGATCCAAATGATTAATTGAAGAGAAGGAGATCCTGGAAGAACGTCGTGATGTCGGGAGAAGCGAAAGAACTAGAGGTCTTGTACTAGCGGGTGCTAGGCCTTCAACTTGTCCATGGTAAGGAAGTCATAGGCGTAGACCTTATTCAGATGTTGTCGCAGCGTTGGGTACAACCGCTACAGGACAGAGCATACCCGATGTATCTCTGGACCACCATGATGGACCTGACCCGCATCTACCCTAAGGATATGTCTTCGGTGGAACTTGATAAGAAGATCAAGGCGCTGACCAAATTCACCCTGAAGGATGCTCTTCCTGGGGAGTCAAGCACACTGCCTTTCTGTGTGACACATCCTCCTCCTGCGGTAATTTTCCTGTTGAATGTTTGCTTGTTGTGTCCATGGGATAGTTTTAGTTGTAAGTATGATGACATTGTATTTTTTACGACAGGACTGGAAGGTTGGAGAATTGATTCCTCCTCAACCGGAAGGGATACTCCCCTTGAGGTTGTAGAAGAAGACGAGTCGGGCTTGACTGTGCCTATTGCAGAGCCACAGGGAGCCCCCGAGTCCAGCAAGGATGGGACTTGCAAGCGTTCTCATAGCAAAGACTCGGATGCTTCCACACCAGGAACACCGAAGGATTTGGCGCCTGAGGTGGGTACCATGGACCCAATTCCGGTGGTGCCCGTTCATAGCATAGCTCCTCCACCGCTGAAGAAGTTGAAGAAGAAGTAGGATGAGGTCTTTGATCTCGACAATTTTGACGAGTGAGTCATTGTGGCCTATTTGGTGTGCTTTAAGGTTGTATTCCCCATCAATTTCCTTGTGCTAAATGCCTTCTAAGTCCGTTGAAGCATGACTGCGTCGTCGTCCTCTGGCACTTTCCACGACCTGGAGGATGCAGGAGTCGTTGACTCAAAACATAAGGGTGTGGAGAGATCTGAGCCCTCCCCGAAGATGATGGCCACCTCCGACGTAAGCTCCTCGATCTCTTCCAAGTTGGGAGAACACAGGGTCATTGCCCGGACGATCAATAAATAACCTTCGGTGTCTTTGGGTGACCATGTACGATTTTGCCCCGAGTCACATGCTTCCCTTGACATGTCTTTTCTGCAGCCTTTCCTCCATGAGACTATTTGTCTTAGTGAGGAAATGGTTCGCCTTGGCCTGGAGCATGTTCGATTAGATACTGATCACCGCCAGCTTTAGAATTTGTTATTTCCCTTTGCCTGGTTTGCCTAAAACGGGTTTCAACTATGCTTAATATGCTTGCTTCATATACTAGAGGAGAACAATGACGTTCTTCATCGGCTGAGCTTCCTTGAAAAGGGGCTTAGTGCAGCAGCGACCAAGCAGGACGAAGCACTTGAATCCCTTGAGAGCTTCAAGACAGAGTCGAAGAAGCGCGAGACGATCTAATGGCTACTGCAGCTGATAGAGAAAAGGTGTTCGTAGAACAGCTTCTCTTGGCTACCCAAGCTCTCTCCGGTAGGTCTTTATTTGAGTGGCTTGTACGACTGTATCTTTTATTTTGTTCTCTCCTTTGCCACTGTTTGTTGGGGGATAACCCCGGGTAGGGTCAAGCCAGGGTATAAAGGCCATAATAGTCGAGGTATAGCAAGGTCAAAGCGTAAGCTGGCCAAGTTACCTGAAGGCAGGCCAACTTACAGCAGACCCGGCCCGGACGGAGTTCATCCAACGTTACCTCGGCCGACATAAAGTATATGTCAGCAGTCTCTTTGTAACTTGTATACAGGTACCCACAGGGCCGAGTTAACTAGGCTTGAGCCGAGTTACGACTTGGCTTGCAAGAGAAGTAAGGAATCTCCTTGGTCAAAGATTTTCTCTCTCCACTGTAGCGTGAGCGCAGAGGATAGAGGGAAGGACCAGCGGGTATGGGCTGACAAAGGTGATGTTGCTTATGTCGGGTGTCGTTGCCTATATCGGATGACACCGTGCCGTAGAGAGGCTCAGAGAGGCAGATGCCATGAGTCTGGATCAGCTTACAAAGGACAAAAGAGGCGCACCGCTTTACAATTTTGGGAGACGTATGCCCTAGATTGTAACCTGGGCTCTCCTATATAAGGAGCACCAGGACCTCCATAGAGAGGGTGGACCATTTTTACTAAGGGAAAACCCTAGAGAGAGGTGGGGTAGTAGAGAAGTTCATACTCTTCCTCCCCACGAACAGCTCAAGGAGCACTTGCAATCCATCATTTATAGAGAGAATACGAAGCATCTGTGTGTGGAGTCGCCACACCATGCCTCCCTGGATACCTATAGCGCACTTTGGCTCCATCTTTAGCCTACACATGGCATCTGGCGTGCCACCACCATGACAGGTGGCGCCCACCATGGGGCCAGCACCGGTGCTAGCTGGAGTGAAGATCCGGACGGGAAACATCATTGCCACCGGGGAACGCATCGTCTCTGGGCTTGTTCAGTGCTGGATTATGTCAGCGACAACGCTGGCAGCTTCGCCAGGCGCCCTCCTCCGTGCAATAGCCTCTTCATCAACCTTGGCACTCAGAAGATCTACGTGGGCGTGTGATACCTTTGATCCGGATTCACGGATGTAGTATAATATTTTTCCCTAGAAGACCTAGGTTTAATCGAACCTCGGAAAGCACTGCTAAAAGGTAATAAAAAGGACACGTCTACAAGACTTTGTTTCTTTGTTTTACCTTAGTTGACCGGACCAATCTAGTTTACTTTATAACGGGTTTGAATCAATGGATGGAGATAGGCCAGGGTTGAAGATCCACCTGCAGTTGCACATCAAATGGGATAAAAGATAATAATAAGCATAGTCATGTATAATGTTTGTATTGAGATAATCTCTTATGGGCAACACATACTAATATTCTAGAGCCCTCATGATGCAGGGAGCATAGCAGTAGAATTTTAATCCAACTGAGAGTAAACCGAAGCCACGAGTTACAAACGATTATTAAGTGTAAACATAGATCAAAGCTTTAAGTGGTGACGTTGTCGTTGATCCCGAATGGGGTGCTAAGCGCAGACCGTACTACCCTTTTTGTCACTGAGGTTCCTATAAGATTGCTGCTAGCCAAGTATCTCACCTCAAGCCTTTATCAATCTATGGGATCTTGGGTACCTACAAGTCCACAGACCGAGACGAGAGACGAAGAAACAAAAGATACAAATGATGAATCCAAACAAAATAAAATTCTCCCATGATCTAGACGCACATAATTGTTGCAAGGTTTCTCCCCAACCCGTAGCCCGTGAGGACTAATCACTCATAACAAATAGATCAGAGATAGAAAACATCATGCAAATATTTAGATTTAAATCAAATATTCTTACAATGGTCGCCAAATCACAAGGAGATCTAAAAGTACAAAGCAATGGCTATGGCTAGTGGAGGGATGGACGATGGAAGTGATGAACAATGGTGTGGATCTCCTTTGGTGGTGTTGTGATGCAATCTGAGAATGGCGCCCCCTTGGCCGACGGCTAGAGCCTCGAAATATATAGGCATCTTCACGAAAGTTGTAGGGTTTGACGAGACGAAGCCGTCGCCACCTAGTACGGGAAGGCAGTACGGGTGGACCGTGCCCGTACTAGTGGTCGTTAAGCGTGCTGACGCCCTGGAAGGCTTCTCCAATTACTTGGTCATGTGTACTTCCTCAAAATACTTCATTATGACTCCTTATTTCGCTTTAAAAGCAGTGATTTACTACACAACATAAAGCAAAGAAGGGATGTGCATATATTTGCAATTATTAGTCATTAGTGGCAAGAGTGGAGAGTTTCTTTGGCAATTGCTTGACCAAAACAACGTTTAAACAAAGTGGAAGATGGCAAAAATTGGTGCCATACACTTCCCCAAAGCTCAAACCTTGATCGTCCTCGAGCAATAAGAACCAAAAAAAAAACTATAAGGAATTCAACGTTTAAACTTGAAACAATGAGAATAAGCATTCACTTACAGTTGGTAGTCGTATGTGCTCAACACTTCATTCATTTGTAAAGCTTATCAAAGTTAGAGAGATGATAAGAATACTATACAATCTTAGGTAAGTCAAGATAATCAAAGTAAAGTTTAATATAAGCAAAAATAACTAGAAGTGTAGCAGTCAATCCAATTCTTCTAATTAACTCTCAGCTTTCCAAGGATCACTAGGATGTTTAAATAGCATAATTGAGTAAGAGAATTTCATGTCCCAAGTAGTATAACAATGAAGTGTCTTATTTACACCCACATCAATAAATCAAGTCAATCTAAAAACTTCTAATCCAATCATTGTCTTTCAAGAAAAAATCATAAAGTAGTAATGATACCATGCCAAGGACTTGTTATGTGGATCCTGATAGATATCTATTTTCTTTTTTTTTCATTTCATCTTTTTCACGGATCGATGTTTGTTTCTTTTTGCTAGTGTTTGCACAACCTTTGAGAGTACCAATACTTTTGCCCATACATTGACACGGATGCCAATCATGTCATCATCTCATAGGCAAAATCTGGGGTTATACTATAGATTGTTCAAAAGCTAGCAGAGTTGTTGGCATCCGAAAGGTGTGCATTAGAGACATAGAACAAAGTTGTCTAACTTCTTTCTCTTTCTATTTTTTTGAGCTAGTACCACGGTTTGATCCAGAAGGTTAGCTTTGGCATGCATCACAATTACCACTAGACTTTATTTCAATCAAACAATTCCTTTCATCAGTGTCGTCGAGACTGTCAAAATATCTATGGGGTTAAGTATAATCAAGGATATACTCTCAAGACAATCATTCATCAAATAAGTCATAAATTTCAGACTTTTTATTTTTGTACTTGTTTGGCATTATTATTTCCAAGGCAAGACTGGATTAACTAAAAAAATAGAGCAGGAGCTTCAACAACTAATCATCATACCAATAAAAAGCCTTACTCTAACCATATTAAATTACTTCCCATTAGCATGGCATCTTAGCAAATCAACCAACCAAGATAAACAATTCAAACTTCATAAGTGGGAGACATAGGACATACCTCTCATAAATAACTTCATGATCCTCTTCCTTATAGGGATGTGTTCCTTCAAAAATCAAACAAGATTACTCTCAAAATGATATTAAAGCAAAGAGGCTAAGTATAAATCCACGTTTACAAAAAAGGGATAAACAAAAAATCGTTTTGTATTTTTGAGGATAGGGATTAAAGAATAGAGAAGAACTTGTGACCAAGCAAGGGTTTAAGAAAACAAAAACAAAGGAAAACAAATAAACTAAAATGAAAGCAAATTAAAGAAAAGGGAAAAAAGCAAAGTGTTGGAACAAGCAAACACGAGTGTTTCAAAGCTCTCAAGGAGCTGGAGTACAACCTCGTTATTACACAAATAAGTTTTCTAGGGGAACACATCCCCAACTCAGGCTTTTGTAGGCCCTTTTGTTGCTCATTGTGGTGGCGGTAGATAATCTCCCACGTTCCATTGGCTGCTCCAATCATGGAACTGGGTGGCGAGGCTTCCAGTGGCATCTCGAAGGTTGATGGACAGGATGTTCATGTTTTGAATATTTCCCCCGAGTGCATAGATATCTGCATAGGTGGTGTAGTAGTTTGGTGGATGCACATATTGTTCGGGTCGTTCTTGTTCTACTTCTTCATCTCCTCCTCCTCCCACGGGTATTTCTTGTTGGGGTAGATTAACTTTGACCTACGCATCATAACGCAAACATCCATCCCTGATAGAGAATAAACCGTTAGGCAAAGGAGCCAGGATCAAGTGATCCACTCCAATTATATTGAAGAAATATCTACCATGATTTTTAGAAATCATACCACATGCTCTTAGAGTAGATAGACCGAGACGGTTACCTCTAGTCAATAGTTGGATGTTACCTAGGTTGATGGGAAGTGCGCGTGCAAGAACGGTCACAATTCCTGCTCCACATATGGGTCCTCGAGATTGAAGAGCTTGATGCTTAAGATCAAACACAAGTAGAGCACCCAAATTTGGCATTAAGTTACAATTGGTAAGTGCAGATTTTGCGATGATCAACATGTACTCCTCATTAACTCTAGCAAACTCACCACGTGCCTACAATGTGTTAGCTGGATGATCAATTTGGTTCCCCTTCGGTGTGTGCCCACGGATTCTCATAAAGTTAAAATATTGTGAAGGGGAACGATCTAAAAAAAAGTAGTTATGCGTCCATCGCTGGTGTTGTGGGTTAACCCAAAGCATTGAGCCCATTGGCTGAGTGTCAGAGTATACTCATAGTACACAAGGCAGAATTTAATTCGATCAACTCTAGGCCTTTTTTCCTCGGAACAACCATAAGGATCCACCGTGTGTGTCAAGGTTCTGAAGAACTCAAGTGTCAAGCGGCGGTATGTCGCAACATCCTAAAAGACAAAATTATACAAACCAACATTGTTGCAAAGTAAATCGAAATCAGCAAGAATTCCAAGTTGGTTCAAGATATAAGGACACACCCACTTGGTGGACTTGATCTCTCGAATCTTGAGACGATTGAAACGGGTAAGATGGAACTCCTCGGTGAACTCAATGCCAAGCGACTCGGGGGTTAGCGTATCAACGGGTGGAGCAGAGGACTCCGCAGCCATCTCACGTGTACGACTCCTCGTGTTCATATAATAAATAAAAAACAAGATAAAGTAAATAAAGATTGCTAACAAAAAATTGTCCAATAAAAACATAGCATAAGTGATTCTCTACACTAACTACAAAAGAAACTCATCTAAAATCAATGCTAAGCATATTTAATATCAAGATTGAATCAAGAAAAAGACCTATGTCTAGATTGGCAATGATGAATGATTAAGCAAAGCTTTTGCACAAATAAGTTGGGGATCAGATGAGACTCATACCTTAGATCAAGTGAGTGCGAAGAAACGAAGAAGATTGAGTAAATTTGAAGATCCAATGGAGGTGGTTTGAACTTTGGAGGAATAAGAAAGAGAAAAATTGATTTGGGGATTTTTGGTGACCTCCTTGGGGTGTTTATGGTGTCCGCGTACTCGGTACGGGCGGGCGGTATGGCCGGAGCCGCCCGTACCGGGTAACTTACCTTGGGGGGCGACGGCTGCACCTAGGTGGTGCACTCGGTATGGGCGCGCAGTACGGTCGCCCGCGCCCGTACTACTGGTTGTTAACGCCGCGGTGACGTTTTCTTAAAACTTGATGTTTGCTCGGGTGTACAGTACGGGCGCGCGGTATGGGTGCGTCCTGCCATACCAGTGGTCGTTATTGACAATATTCCTTCGATAATCATCGATTTTTTTATCTTCCTTTGCCTTGAGGTGGTACGGGTGCACGGTACGGTCCACTCCGGCCGTACCAGTGGTCGTTATCGACACTGTGAACTGCAAAAACTCAAGGAATTTGATTAGTAGCTCCATGCGCCTTTGCACATCTTATCAAAAGGTTAAATAGCAGCAAAACACTAAGTAATGATCCAACAATACTTCTTTGTCCATGTGTTAGTAAAATAAAATATAGAGGATTACCTTATTTCTTCTCCTCTCTCCATAGGTGTTTTTTGAGGAAGTCTCCATAGGTCTTCTTGAACACTCTTTATTAAAAATGAGAACAAAAACAAAAACAAAAACAAAAAATAAAACAAACTAACACAAAATAAAACATAATAGAAAAACTTAAAGAAACTTTATTTCACATGGGTTGCCTCCCATGAAGTGCTTCTAGTTAAGGTCAATTAGCTTGACCTAGATGGCAATCACTTAGGTTTGCGGAGCGGAACACCCACTCCAAAGTAGTTTGCTTTTAAAGTAATTACACCATCATCATCATTAGGCTTGGACTTCTTTTTCCTAGGGAAGTGGACTACAAAAGGATATCTAGATGGAAGCCCTATTCTTACATTCCCTTCATGTAGATTAATCAAAGCTTTAATAGTTTTTAGAAATGGCCTACCTAGAATTATAGGTGCTATGGGATCTTCAGTCATGTCCATAATAACAAGATCAATAAGAGCATCTCCAGTAGGCATGCTATATCGGCCGTGCGCTAAAAAAACCACCGTTATGCAGCGCGCGGAGCAAAAAACCTCCCTCCAGCAGGTGCTGTAAACCGTGCGGAGCTGTAAATGTTTTTGGGCGCGCGGCATTTTGCACTATCCAGAGCGCCAAATGTGACGCATTCGCTTCAGCACGCAGCATCTTCTCTCACGCGCGCGTACCGCCAACGGCTGGAAATTTCACCCCGCGCCCGCGCCTCCATTTTCCCCACCCGCGCCGTCGCCTTGCAATTTCGCCTGCGCCGGTCGATTTCGCCGCTGCCCGCGCTCGACTTCGCTACAACGCTATAGATCTGCCTCCCCCGCGCCTGTTCCCGGTGTTTTTCAGCACTCCGCCGTGTTGTACCGAGCGGGCACCACTGCCCCCACCGACGCTATTGCCCTCAAGGTCCAGCAGCACGCTCCAGCGGCGACCATGTCGTCCTCAAGCCTACTTGCAACATGGCGCCACCAAGATGCTCGCTGATTTGCTTGCAAGGTATGCGCCTCCTCGGCCGCGAACTTTTTTAGCTAAAAGGTAGTAGTAACAAGTCAAGTCCTTTCATATGTATATTTGTAGAGTTCATCATACGATTCTTCGGACGAAGAGTATGATATAGAGGAAGAAAAGGACATGTCCATATTATTAGCATACCGTGCCATTAAGAAGCCAAAAATAGGAGGATCGATGTTCAGTAGACAGAAATTGTGGAAAGAAAGGATTGAAGGGCACGAGAAGTTGATGCGGTCGTATTTCAATGAAAATCCAATATTTCCCAAAAGCTACTTTCGTCGGAATTTTTGGATGAGAATCAACTTGTTCAAGCACATCGCAACGGAGGTGATGAAGTATGATCAGTTCTTTGAGCAATGAAGAAACGTTTCTAGAGAACTTGGTCATAGCACCTATCAGAAGGTGACCTCTGCCTTGCGTATGTTGGCATACAGTATACCGACGGATCTTATTGACGACCACTTGGCCATGGGTGAGAGCAGTTGTATCATGTGTGTCAAGCGATTTGCCGTAGAAATTTTGAAAGTTTTCGGATCCACATACTTGAGAGCCCCCAATGCTCAAGACACGGCAAGACTTTTGGAGTTCAACACTGAGCGGGGATTTCTACGTATGCTTGGCTCAATTGATTGTATGCATTGGAGTTGGAAAAATTGTCCAGCGCCATGGCATGGACAATTCAAAGGGTACAAAAAGGATGCCACTATAGTCCTTGAAGCGGTCGCCAATCATGAGACTTGGATATGGCATGCATTTTTTGGAATGCCCGGGTCTTGCAATGGCATCAATATTCTTCAACGGTCACCACTAATGACAAGACTTGCAATACGGGAAGGTCCATTGGTGGAGTTTGAAGCAAATGGCCACAAGTACAACTATGGCGACTTTCTCGCTGACGGCATCTATCCAAGGTGGCAAACATTTGTGAAGACGGTTATTCAACCACGAGGTAAGAAGAAACCCACTTTCACAGTGCACAAGCGGCGGCTCGGAAAGATGTAGAGAGAGCATTTGGGATTTTAGAAGCCAAATTTTCCATTGTAAGGGGGGCAAGAGTGTCTTTGGTATATCATGACTGCTTGTGTCATCATGCATAACATGATTATAGAGGATGATCGTGGGAAAAATGTGGATCATACCCAGTACGAATTGATGGGGTTCTCGTCCAAGTGAGGTGGAATGCACATAGGATTTCCCGGTTTATTGCCTTGTATCATTCCATTCGTTCCAATGAAACACATGATGAGCTCCAAAAAGATCTCATGGAAGAATGGTGGAATTGGCATGGACAACAGTAGTTGTATTGTTTGAAAACTATGTTGTATTGTTGAATCATTAAACTTGTTGTATTTGTTGTAAACAATTTGATGTACTTGTTGAATTTTTGGTGCAGTTATTTGTTAATTTTAGAAGCTTGTTTGATCTCGTTGAATTCATAGCGCAGTGTGAATGTTGTTTCGCACGATGTAGTTTGCAGCGCCTGGTGGAGGACCCCTTTTTGTGGCCGCGCTCGTGCTGCGGTTTAGCGCCTCCGGTGGAGGAAAACATTGCACCCTGCGCTCTAAAATTATATAGAGTCGACGCCAAAATATAGCGGTTTAGCGCCTCCGCTCGCGTTGTGGTTTACCATGCCAAAATAAAGCGTGCCTGCTGGAGATGCTCTAAGAGCGGGACTACTTTTAATTTCAACAACTATATTTTCTTTGATCCCAACAACTATATTTTCTTTGATCCCAACAGCTTGTTTATAAGTCGAATCAACTAGATGGAGTCTTAATTCAGTTGTAACAAATGGCTCCAAGTTTAACTTATCCAATAGGCTTTTGGAAATTGTTGAGACACTTGCACCAAGATCACAAAGTGCGGATATCTCATTAACTCCCAACTTAATTTTAATAGTGGGCTCAAATATATCATCTAGCTTAGCCGGAATCTTATCAGCTAGTCTTTTGTGCTCCATCTCTAAATCACAAACCTTAGATGCTACTTGTTGTATAAATTGTTGGTACATAGCATCATTACCTTGTTCTATACTTGGATTCTTAATGGTGATCATCTTCAATAGATCTTCCATGGTATATTCCGGTGTTGGCGCGTTGCTATAATCGAGCTCTTCAGGTTTTTCATCATTGGTTACCACCCTCATCATCTTGAGGTCTTCTACCGGATTTGGCTCGGGTTTGCTAGTGAACTTTGCTATTATGAGAGCTTGGCTCTCGGCTACCTTACCCAGCTAAGCCTCCATGGTCTTTGTTCTTTCCTATAGAGCCTACACATCATTTCTAATTGCAACAGCCTAATTAGATAATCTTCCTATACTACTTTCATGGTTTTCTGTAATCTTAATAAGCATATTGTTTTGTTTGGTTTCAGCTTGCATAAATGTTCTAACAGTTTGCTCAAACAGGAGATTGCCATAATTTTCTTCATTACTATTATCATAATTATTATAAGGAGCTCCTGTAGGATTAGTATGATATTTTTGAGCATTAGAAGCATAATTATTTTTCCATGCAGGATTAAAAGGAGTGCGAGCTATAAAATTAACATCATTAACATTGGTAGTGATAGCATTAACTTGGGTATCTTCCTTACCCTTTACTAAACTAAGCAACTCATCTACCTTAGATGTAAGCTCCTCATTGTTTACCTCGGTAATTGAACTTACTCTCTTCGAGGTTCTTTCCACATTCCATTGGGCATGACTATTTTGCATATCATCAAGGAACTTCTTTGCAACACTCACATGCTTTCGCATGATCGTTCCTCCTACTGCAGTATCTAGCATAGACTTAGACATTGGGTTAAGACCATTATAAAATAAATGTAATATAAGCCACTCTTCCATCCCATGATTAGGATAGTTCATTACGGCTTCTTTCATTCTTTCCCATTCAAGCGCTAGTGGCTCACAGTCTTCTTGTCTAAATCTTGTAATATTGGATCTTAGCTGCATACTTTTAGCTAGGGGAAAAAATTTAGTCATAAACAAATTTAGTGCATTCCTCCCAAGATTTAATAGTGACCTTTGGTAGAGCTAGCAACCAATCCTTAGCCTTTCCTCTAAGATAGAAAGGGAATAATCTTAGCTTAATAGCATTTGGATCTACATCCTTAATACGCATCATGTCACAAATTTCAGTAAAAGTATTTAAGTGCAATCCTGAATCCTCAGAAGATGAACCCCCAAATTGGTTTTATTGAACCAAACTTAAAAAGTTAGGTTTTATCTCATATTTTTCCGCATCAACTACGAGTTGAGTGATGGGTGCACAAATAAAATCATCAGTGGGAGTAGCATACTCCCCTAATCTCATTTGATCCATGGCTCTTATCTTTTTGTTAATTTTTAAGTAATGAAAACGAATAACAGGTAACTAATTTTGTTGGGTTTTCAAATAGATAACAAGAAAGTAAACTAATAACAAGAATTAAACTACAACTAATAATAAAACTAAAAACAAGGTCTATAATGACCTCACCAGAAGAGCAAAATTGCTTCCCTGGCAACGATGCCAGAAAAAGGGTTGATACATTCGATATGGATTCACGGATGTAGTAGAATAGCTTTTTCACTAGCATACCTAGGTTTAATCGAACCTCAGAAAGCACTGCTAAAAGGTAATAAAAAAGGACACATCTACAAGACTTTGTTTGTTCGTTTTACCTTAGTTGACCGGACCAATCTAGTATACTTTATAACGGGTTTGAATCAATGGATGGAGATAGGACAGGGTTGAAGATCCACCTGCATCTGCACACCAAATGGGATAACAGATAATAATAAGCATAATCATGTATAATTTTTGTATTGAGATAATCTCTTGTGGGCAACACATCCTAATATTCTAGAGCACCCATGATGCAGCAGGGCATAGCAATAGAATTTTAATCCAACCGAGAGTACACCGAAGCCACGGGTTACAAACGATTATTAAGTGTAAACACAGATCAAAGCTTTAAGTGGTGATGTTTTTGTTGATCCTGAATGGGGCGCTAAGCAAAGACCATATTACCATTTCTGTTACTGAGGTTCCTATGAGATCGCCGCTAGCCAAGTATCTCACCTCAAGCCTTTATCAATCTATGGGATCTTGGGTATCTACAAGTCCACATATTGAGACGAGAGACGAAGAAACAAAAGATACAAATAATAAATCCAAACAAAATACAATTCTCCCATGATCTAGATGCACATAATTGCTGCAAGGTTTCTCTCCAACCCCTAGCCTGTGAGGACTACTCACCCATAACAAATAGATCAGAGATAGAAAACATCATGCAAATACTTAGATTGAAATCAAATATTCTTACAATGGTCGCTAATCACAAGGAGATCTAAAAGTACAAAGCAATGGCTATGGCTAGTGGAGGCATGGATGGTGGAAGTGATGAACAATGGATGAACTATGGATGAACAATGGTGTGGATCTCCTTTGGTGGTGTTGTGACGCAATCTGAGAAATGAGGCCCCCTAGCCGGTGGTTGGAGCCTCAAAATATATAGGCGTCTTCACGAAAGTTGTAGGGTTTAAGGAGACGAAGTCGTCCCTACCTGGTACGGGCGGACAGAACGGGCGGACCACGCCCATACCAAGGGTTATTAAGCGTGCTGACGCCCTAGAAGTCTTCTCCAATTATTTGGTCGTGTCTACTTCGTCAAAATCCTTCATTATGACTCCTTATTTCGCTTTAAAAGCAGTGATTTCCTTCACAACATAAATCAAAGAAGGGATTTGCATATCTTTGTAACTATTAGTCATTAGTGGCAAGAGTTGACAGTTTGTTTGGCAATTTCTTGACCAAAAACAATGTTTAAACAAAGTGTAAGATGGCAAAAATCGGAGCCATCAGCGTGGATGAGTCCTACGCTCACCCGCTGCATGTCGTCCAGGGAGGCAAACCACCTCTCAACTCAGCTCGGGGCTCACGTATCACTCGCCCCGCTAGTTGCGTCGAGGTCATGATGACGGCGCTAGACGCAGGAGCAAGCAAGGACCCGGCACCTGATCCAGATGCTACCCCAAAGGTAGTTAGGTCAAGGTTCCCTCTTCTAGAGAGTCGGAGAACATGCTGCAGCATGCAATAGATAGCTTAGCTACTCCCATAACACCTGTAGTAGATCCGGATCAGGCATAGACTGAGTTAGAGGAGACTCGACAGAAAATATTAGTAGGGGCAAAGAGAGTAGCCGAGTTGCAGCAGTCACTAAACATCATTTTGTGTGAATACACGAAAGCAAACCAGATTACAACTCATATGGACGGGTAAAAATTAGGGGTAGAAACCTGATCACTGAGATAGACAAAGAGTATGTGCCTAGGCTGGGGCAATCAGCTACCCTTGTGATAGCAGGGCTGGCGAGGTATAGTACCTCAACAAAGAACCTCAGAGCTGTAGAGGCAATAGTGTCCAAGTTAGAGGGTCTGACCAAAGAAGCCCGAGAGAGGCAGCAAGAAAGAGTAAACCACTGAGTGAGAGTAGCAAATAAGCAGAACGAGGAGATACTCAAATCAAACCCGGCGATAGCGGGAGGCTCTCATATAGTTTATTCAGCAAGGGGTGACCCGGCGAAATCCGTCGGGGCAGCATCATCACCTCATGATGGCCCTAGAAGAGAAGAGGTGGTAACCTCAGGGAGAAAGAACAAACAAATGGTCCCATATGACACGGCAAGGGCAGGGAAAGGAAAAGCAGTGCAAATTGATGAGGATCGTCATAGTGCCAGCCAAGGTAAAGCTGGCCGAGGTAACTGCGACCAAGGTAATGCCAGTCAGGGAAATGTTGGACATCGTAACTTGGCAGGAGTAGGGCAAAACCCACCTCGACAACAACAACAACAATATGTACCTCGGTAGGAGAGAAGTGCTGGCCCGACGATGCAACATCAGTATGCGCGTCCGGGTCAAGATAGGTACAATTATTTTTATTCGACGATTGCTGATGTCGGGTTTCCTAGGCTAGAGCACCAGGAGATAGGATCAAGATTGGGAAACAGGAACTTGCAGCCAGATGATGCAAGGCTGAAGTTGGACCAAATCTATAGGTCGGAGATGATTGAGAGACAAGGTCCTCTAGGTCCTGCATGCTTTGGACCTCGGATCATGAGAGAGCCACCTGTGCCGAACTTTCAGTTGGCCAAAGGAACAAAGACGTATGACGGCAGCACCAAGCCGGATGATTGGCTCATTGACTATGCCACTGCGGTTAACATTGCCGAAGGTAATTTGAGGTGGGCTGTGAGATATGTACCTCAGATGTTGGAGGGGCCAGCAAGAGTATGGTTAAACAATTTGCTAGAAGGAAGTATCAACTATTGGATATATTTTGAGGAGATGTTCATCAGTAACTTCACGAGCACCTATAAGAGGCCGAATAGGTCACAAACACTGGCGATGTGCAATCAAAGGCCAAATGAGACTGACCGGGAGTTCTTAACTCGCTGGTGCAATGTGCGTACTCTTGTGAGGGGGTAATTGAGTCATAGGCCATTTCCTGGTTTGCACAAGGGTGTAGGTATGCGAGTATGCTGTGGTAGAGGCTGCAAAGGATATGCCAACTACCTTAGCAGAAACAATCCTGATAGCTAATTTGTACGCGTTGGGTGATCCGACTCAACCTCGGCTAATGTCAAGTGAGTCAAATGAAGAGTACTACAACTGAGATGGAACCAGGTCTTACCAGCGGAGTGACTTCCAAGGTAAAAGGAGAGATGAACGACCGGATTATAGATACAGTTCGCAACAACATGCGGCTATGGATCAAGATCAGCCAAATGCCAATGCTAGCCAGCGTCAGAAAACTGGTGGGTAACACAAGACTCTGAGAAATTATGGCAAGAAAACTTGGACGCCAGAGCAAAAGAAACAGTGGCAGGAAAAGAAGGATAGGCCGAGGTATACATATGAATCTATGTTGGATCAGCCGTGTAAATTTAACATGCCAAATACGAGTAACCCGACGAATCATACGACTCGGCAATGTGAGTGGATGAGGAAAATAGAATAAGGTGGTTCGGGGAATGCTCAGGCACCTCGGCACGATGCATGTCGCCATGATGGACCTTGGCACGATGCACCTCGACAGCAGCATCTCACTGTGGCGAATGGACAGCACTTGATGTTGCCACCACCTCCACTGAGGTATGAAAATCAAGACAGGAGAGATGCAGTGCATCATGTAGACAATCAGCAACAACAGAACCAAAGGTATCCTAGCAGTAATGGGAGAAACGAATATAGAGAGCACCACCAGAGTTATTGTGTGTTCACCACTGAGGAGACTGATAGAAAGAGCTTGCAACGCCGACATATGGAGGTGAATGTAGTTATGGAAGCTGTGACGAGGTATATGCCTAAGGCGGATCAGGAGATTACGTGGAATATCAAGGATCACCCCAAGCACATGCCGAGTCCTAGAACATATGCACTGGTGCTGGATCCGACATTCATTGGGCCGAATATCAATGTGAGATTCTCCAAGGTGCTGATTGACAATGGTAGTACATCAACATCATGTACAAGGACACAATGCACAAGTTAGGAATATCAGAGAACATGCTCCAAGCAAAAAGGACAATTTTCCACAGCATAGTGTCGGGTATCTCCTGCGAGCCCATTGGCAAGGTCCGACTTGATGTGTATTCGGCACAACAGAGAAATGCCATACTAAGAATTTTGAGTTTGAGGTTGTGAACTTGGAAAGAGCGTATCACAGGTTACTCAGCAGGCCCGCTCTCAACAAGTATAGGGAAAGTACACACATCAGTTTCTTGAAAATGAAATTGCCTGGGCCAAACGGAGTGACCACAATAACTGGGAACTTCAGGCGCTCAATAGAATGTGCTTCGGCTGGGTCAAACTTGGCCGAGTCACTTGTGATTGCACAAGAGAAAAGGAGAATCCAAGAGGTGGCAGTATTGGCTTAGTCCGCACAGCTACATATGCCGGCTCTGAGTAACCCGCATGGGAGTATCTCATTTCAAGCGACAAAGGATACCAAGAAAGTGCCCATTGATGATCAGTTCCTAGAGCGCACCTTAACCATTGGTGTCGGGTTAAGCGACAAATAGGAAAGCGAGCTCATCCACTTCCTCCGTGATAATCGGGATATCTTTGCTTGATCCACACAGGATTTGCAAGGTGTGCCGAGGGAGTTGGCCAAGCACTCTTTGCATGTGAGACTCGGAGCTAAGCCGGTGAAGCAACCTCTCTGCCGCTTCACCGAAGACAGGAGAAAGGTGATTGGTGAACAGATAGCTCGGTTCCTTGCAGCTGTGTTTATCATGGAAGTACTCTATCTAGATTGGCTCTCTAATCCGGTGCTTGTGGAAAAGAAAAAGGATGATCCGAATGTAGTAGTGGTGTGGCGTATGTGTATCGATTACATGAACCTGAATAAGGCATGTACAAAAGATCCATTCCCACTGCCAAGGATATATCAGGTCATTGATTCAACTGCTGGGTGTGAGTTGTTGTCATTTGTATGGGTATTCTGGTTTCCACTAGATACCCCTGAAACCGGATGATCAAATAAAGACTGCTTTTATTACCTCGTATGGGGCTTATTGCTATCGCACCATGACATTTGGCTTACGTAATGCAGGAGCAACGTATTAGAGCTGTATGCAAAAATGTTTACATGATCAGATTGGGAAAAATGTCCAAGTATATGTAGATGATGTTGTGATAAAAACAAAGGAAATCAAAACGCTCCTAGATCATCTCCGACAAACATTCGCGAACCTAAGGAGGTTCCAAATGAAGCTTAACCTGGAGAAATGTACCTTTGGTGTGCCGACTAGGAAGTTACTCGGTTTTCTCGTGTCCAACCGATGTATCGAGGCCAACCCCACTAGAATCCGAGCTATAGAAAGAATGGAACTGCTGAAGTGCCTCAACGATGTGCAGAAGTTCACTAGTTGCCTGGCATCATTAAGTCAGTTTGTATGTCGGCTGGGAGAGAAGGCATTGCCCCTCTATCAGCTGATGAAAAAGGCAGATAAGTTTGTCTGGACACCACAAGTTGATAGCGTGTTTCATGAACTAAAAACGATGCACTAGTGTTAGCTTCACCACTATCCAAAGAGCCAATGTTTCTCTATATAGCAGCGACCAACCGAGTCGTAAGTGCCGTGGTAGTGGTGGAGCATGACAATGAAGGTAAGTCAGTGTAGAGGCTAGTATATTACCTGAGCGAGGTATTGTCCACTTCGAAGCAGAACTATCCTCACTATCAGAAGATGGCATATGGTGTCTACATGGCAGCCAAGAAGCTCAAGCATTACTTTGAGGAACACCCCATAAAAGTGATATGTGAAGCGCCCATATCCGACAAAATGGGAAATTGAGTTATCCCCATATGCACCACAATTTGATAGAAGGGATGCCATAAAGTCTCAAGCAGTAGCTGATTTTTTCGTGGATTGGGCCGAGATGCAGTATGAACCACCTTTGCCGGACTCTAACTATTGGAGGATGCATTTTGATGGATCAAAGCTGAAGGAAGTACTAGGGTCCGGGGTAGTACTTACCTCGCCCAAGAAAGATCAACTGTGTTATTTTCTTCAGATCCACTTTAGAGCATCGAACAATGTTGCCGAGTATGAAGCACTCGTGTATGGACTAAAGGTCGCAAGAGAAGTTGGGATACGTCAGATACAATGCTTCGGTGATTCGGATTTAGTGGTGCAGCAAGTATCTGGTAGTTGGGATGCCCTAGATGAAAACATGGCCCTATATAGATTTCATGTCCAGAAGATATGTGGGTACTTCAAGGGATGCGAATTCCATCATGTACATTGGCTTAAGAATGAAGCAGACGACATACTGTCCAAGGTGGGCTCATCTCGGCAGGCCATCCCGCCAGGAGTTGCTTTGGAGCATCTAAGAAAACCATCTATCACACCTTCACCAGAATCCGAATCAATTTATATCCCGGCAAACCCCGGATCAGAAGCTACACCTATGGACGTTGACTGGGGGAACACCTTAGCAAACTCGGGGACTACCTCGGCAAACTCGGGGACTACCTCGGCACACCCGGGGACTGCCTTGCAGAACCCGGGGACTATTCAGCTTGATCCAGCGGGAGTTATGTCAGTAGATGCAATGGAAATTGACGAGGTACTTTTCCCAGTTCGTGCTGTACCAACATGGGAAAAGCCAATATTCGAGTTCTTGAAGGATGGAACTTTGCCAAGTGATGAGATACTTTCAAGGCAAATCCAGAGGAGAGCAAAGGCATACACCATTATCAACACCGAACTATACAAGAGAAGTGTCACAAGTGTTCTGCAATGATGCATTGACCCAGAAAAAGGGCCTGACATCCTGCGAGATATACATCCGGGAGAATGTGGGCATCACGCATCGTCCAGAGTGTTAGTGGAAAAAGCTTTTTGGCATGGATTTTACTAGCCTAGTGCCTTGGAGCAAGCACAAGAACTAGTAAGGAAATGCAATGGTTGTCAGAGGTATGACCAAAACACACATGCCAATGCCGGAACTAAAAACTATACCAATCACTTGGCCATTCGTTGTATGGTGCCTAGATATGGTTGGAGCATTTAAGCCGGCAAAGGGGAACATGACTCACATCTTGGTCATGGTGGACAAGTTTACAAGGTGGATTGAAGTAAAGACAATAAGAAAATGTGATGGAGCTATGGCCGTAACTTTCCTCAAAGATATTATTCTAAGATACAGTTATCCTCAGAGTATCATAACTAACAATGGCACCAATTTCACCGAAGGAGCATTTGCCTGGTTCTGCCGAGATAAAAAGATCCAACTAGATGTTGCATCAGTAGCCCACCCCGGATCGAACGAACAAGTGGAAAGATCCAATGGACTAGTTTTGTCTAGGATAAAACGTCGGCTCATTGAGCCTCTGAAAAGGTCAGCTGGGTGCTGGATAGAAGAACTACCAATGGTACCGTGGAGTTTAAGAACAACTCCAAATCGATCAATAGGCTATACACCATTCTTTCTGGTATATGGGGCAGAAGCTGTATTACCAGCCGACATAGAGAATGACTCGCCTAGGGTCGCCCAATACATAGAAGCCGAAGTGCAAGAAGCCCGGCAAAATGATGTTGATCTACTGGAAGAAGCGAGAGAACTGGTCTTGTCCAGATCTGCCATATTTCAGCAAAATCTCCAACGCTACCATAGACGGAAAGTGAACCCCCGAGTCTTCCGAGAACGAGATCTGGTACTTTGGTTGGTGAAGCACACCGCCTGCATGCATAAGCTATCCCCTTCATGGGAAGGGCCATTCATTGTAAGCAAAGCACTGCACAATGATGCCTATTACCTCATTGATGCACAACCACAGGAGAAGAACAAGGCGGATAGGTCCGGCAAGGAATCCAAGCGTCCACTGAATGTAGCTCTACTTCACCCGTTTTACACTTAGCGAAACGTGTATGTATCTTGAAATCTCATATGTCGGCCTGTATGTCAGCAATGATCTTATCAATGAAACCTCGGCACCCCAAGCAAAAACACGGGGTCTCCCTTAATAATAATTGTATTTTATGCATTTACTTTTTTATACGTCAGCTGGCTTAAATTACTTACACTTTAGCCGGATTAGTAATGTGTAGGAACCAAAAGCTAACTCTTCGACTTGCTGCTGTCCAACAAGAATTGGCTCCATGGCAAGCAAGAGAACAAGTTTGGAATTGCTAAGGACATGAAAAATGACTAAAGGAAAGGAACGTAATCGAGCTGACGTTTGTTTTTGGACTAACCCCTATACTTACTTTATTCCTGTCATGTTGAATTATTTTGAGCTAATCCTAAAGTTTCGAGTATTGTTAAGTCATTTGTTTGAACCTTGGACTCGTAAATCAAACACCGAATCAAGGTAGATACGAGCCGAGTCATAAAATTGGGAGAACAAGAAAATGGGACTCGGGGACTTCTCCCAAGTTAACCCGACATAAAGGACTTAGTGGTAGCAAAACATCACATTGTGCATATTACATCTACGCCCGGCATACCGGGGATTTAACAAATTTCAAAGTGTTTTTGGCTCAAGGAGCAGCAGCATCCGAGGTATCTGTAGCAGGAGGTGGCAAGTCAACATCGGTGGGGGGAACTTTGGTTTCAGCCTTATCGTCCGTGTTGGCTTCAGCTTCCTCAGCATCTTCAGTTTCCTAGGCGTAGTCCGAAGCTTCTTGCTCTTTGCCATCCGAACCATATTCGACATACGCGTCATCGATGGCTTCAGGGAAACTTGGCCCCTCGTTCCATTGATGGCAATAATCATATTGGATGAGATTGTAGGCGCAAGCTTTGCGTTGGGCAATGCAGTCCAGATCACTGGTCTGGATCCAGTGCACATGCGGCTGAGAACCTTCAGGTCAAGACCTTCGTACCAAGATAGCACAAAGCTCAAGGCTGTGTCAGCACCGGCACGCGCAGCGAATTCCCTCCACAGATCAAGTTGAGTCTCACACTCCATAAATTTTGAAATCAATGGAGCAGGCCTTTAGGAGTGGGCTCTAAGGGCCAAAGGGAACTGAAAACCTAAACAACAGCATCCATGATATCTGAGCCAAAGCTCTTCATAGGTTTCACCCGAGCTGCGCGGCTCGCCAAGGTATCCTCCATGTCATAAGGAATTGGCTCAGCAGAAGGACCAACCGGAGTGACTCGCTTCACCCAGAACTTGTCAACACCAGTGGCAACAAGGGTGTTGGTCTCCGGGAAGTTGCCTAAAAATGAGACAAATATGATATGCCGCTAAGGGCACAAGACCCGGAGAAAGAAATGCCGGCGCAAGAGAAAAAACTGACGAGAGATATAACTATTGATCCGAGTCAGCTCCATGAGCCATGCAATGTTCCTCTTTTTGAGATTCTCATACTCGGTGTTGACCGACTCAAACTTGAGGTCGGCGTCCTTCAACATAACTTGGCTTTTCTCAAGAGCGTTCTTCAGCCGATCCTTTTCTTCACTTAAGGCTTGGTCAACTTTGTCTAGCTCAGCTTTCTAGAGGCTCTTCAGTTTTTCAATCTCAGCATTAAGACGAGTAATCTCATCATCCTTGAGCTGAAGTCGGGCACTTTCTTCATCTTTCTTCTTTAATTCAGCCTGATGTTGCCCTGCTTGTTCGAGAAAGTGGAGCATCATGTTAGGCAAATGCACACTATCTTGAAGAGACACTGCAATAGTTTGTTGACCCGGTAGAGCCGTATTAAAATTATCTACCGAGTCGGAAGGAAGAAGGACAAAGGCTAAATAACCAAGGAGAATTACCTTTTATCTCGGCCAATTTCTTCGTCATAATGATCTTTTTAGCCTCCACTTCGGCTGCGCAATCCGAATCACAAGTTAGTTCAGCAATTCAAAGGATGAAGAGGTAAAAAGGGGGCAATATGAAAGAGAGAAATTTACCTTTCTTCTCCGCCTCGGGCAGCACGGCCTTATGCTTCGTGCACAACTCTTTGTGGGTGTCCATGAGCCACTAGAACTCAATAGTTTGGCGGTTGGTGTGATCTGAAAAGGAAATGTTAGCTCATGTATCATAAGGAATATTTGAAGTTACTCAAGACCCGGCCCAAGTGGATATTAACCCGACTCTAGGTGAGTGAATATTTGAAGCTACTCAAGATCTGGGCCAAGCGAAACTTAACCCGGCTCTCAGTGAGTGAATATTTGAAGTTACTCAAGACTCGGGCCAAGTGGAACTTAACCCGGCTCTAGGTGAGTGAATATTTGAAGCTACTCAAGATCCAGGCCAGGCAGAACTTAACCCGGCTCTAGGTGAGTGAATATTTGAAGTTACTCAAGACCCGAGCCAAGTGGAACTTAACCCAGCTCTAGGTGAGTGAATATTTGAAACTACTCAAGATTCAGGCCAAGTCAAATTTAACCCGGCTCTAGGTGAGTCGATATTCGATGCTACTAAGGAATTACACTGGTTTTCTAAGAGCATCCAGCCGAGTAACAAGTTACTCCCCCGGAGGCTCGGGGACTAGAGGATATATCTACAACTACTTGTGCATATGTAAGGGTATGACAGAAAATTTTACCTCCATCATCTTGCTGGCAAGGCCAATAGCTTTGGCGGCTGTGTTCATCTCTGCACCAATGTCGGCTGGACCAAACATCAGCGGGTTACCGGAATTGACGTCAATATATTCAACATTGTTCCAGTTATCCGCATATTCGGAGAGTGAACCATAGCTCTCCCTGCTAAGAGTCTGGGCCACCACCAAGCCCTTGGCGTGAGCAGTTTTTTGGGCAGTTTGAGCTGCGGCCGGGCTGGTGTGCAGAGTAAGTTGTTTTTCAGTGATAGAGCCAGGTGCAGTGCTCCCCTTTTGCATCCTGGACGCAAGAGTGCGCTGCCCAGACTCGGCCACTGTTCCTTTGGGGGGCTTGGTCTTGGCAGCCTAAGAAGCCTTCTGGCCCTTGGAAGCATCAAAACCTTTCTTTTGACAGACTCATCCAGAAGATAGGTGAAATTTTCCTTTGGACGGACGACTTCGACTACTACGCCGCCTTTCGGGTAGTCTATAGTGCCTGGCACGGCTTCACAGAGGAGCGCTTTATGCCAGCCAACTGGATTGTTCTAGAGCACTAGTTGTCCGAGGATTAACAGGTAGAAGACGCCGCCATCATTTTGCTGAATGATAACCCACAAGTACAGGGGGTGTATCGCAGCATTTTCGATAAGTAAGAGTGTCAAACCCAACGAGGAACAAAAGGTGTTGACATGTGGCTTGGATCAAGAATTCTCTGTAATACTTAGCAAAAGGATTTTTAGGTTTTTTTGATAATGCAAATAAATAAAGTGCGAGTAAATAAAAGACAATGATAATAATTGCAGCAAGTGGCCTAATCCTTTCTTTAGCAAAGGACAAGTTGGTTGTATTACTTAAGATGACCAAACGTTCTCGAGGACACATGGGAATATTGTCAAGTGCTTTCGATTCATATAGTTGATTAATCTTCTTTGGTTGGATAAGTGTTGTGTGGGTGAACCTGTGCTAATGTACTGACCTTCCTAGGACTAATACATACTTGTGATTATACCCCTTGCAAGAATCCGCAACTACAAGAAAGTAATTAAGCTAAAAACCTAACCACAGCCTTAAACTTTGAGATCCTACACTCCCTTATGCAAAGGTTTCCTAACGGGGGTTCAGGTTTGTGTCACTCCGGCAAACCCGCGATTAGTAGCCAAATACACAATGCATTCCCCTAGGCCCATAAAGGTGAAGTATCATGTAGTCGATGTTCACATGACACCACTAGAAGAATAACACCACAAATTAAATGTCAAACCATTGAATCTTTCTCAACACAATTCCACTACTAACAACATGACTTCTCCCATGTCCTCAATAACTAAACGAACTACTCACGAGACATCATATGGATCAAGATCAAAGATGAAATAATGATAAGTAACAATCGGAACATGAATAATAATTCAATGGTTCCACTCAATAGCATGAACTACAACAAGTAATCAACACCGAAAAAGTTTCCCCTAAGAACTATGCAAGATTCAACCCAATTGTTACAGCGGTATGGACTGGTGGTGATGGTGCTAGTGGAGATGATGGTGGATATGATGATGATGCTGATCCCGATGAAGTCCATCTTGATGATGGTGTTGATGGCAACGATCTCCCCTCTCTAGGAAGGAATTTCCCCGGTGGATTTTTGCCTGCCGGAGAGCTCTTTCTCTCTCTGCAGATTTCTACTTCGTAGAGGCACCGGAATCTTTCTATGGTCGCTCCCTGAGTCTAAGGGTTTCGAGGGGATTATATACGCCAAAGGGCGATGCTGGGAGTGTGCCAGGGTGGCCACACCACCTGGTGGCGCGGCCAGGGGGACCCGTGCCACTAGGGGGTGCTGGCCCCCTGTGGCCCATCTCCGCTCCTCCTCTTCTTCTTGTGGAAAAATAGGATGTTCCATATATTTTCTGGGATTTTCTGATCTTCACGAATTTTGCATCCAAACAGTGCTTTTTCCATCAGAAACCTGACTCCGGTGGTTCATCCTCCAAAAATCATCAATCATGCAAAAAATAGATGAAATAACATAAGTACCATCTCTTAATATGAAATATATCAATGAATAATAGTGAATTATGATATATAATAGTGATGCAAAATGGGCGTATCACTAAACATGAGAACTGGCCGCCACCTTGAGAAGAAGATTAGACGGGTTATTCGCAGGTGCTTTCTTTATACTCATCTGTATATATGTGATCCTTTTTTGCATTCACATCCTATACTATCTGTTTTTCAAGTTATGTTTCTTCATCCACTTGTTGCCCAGGGTTTTGCTCCATGGTTTACCTTGATTGAATTTCAGTCTATTTACCTTGACTGAATCTCTTTCTCCTTCCTCTATCTCTGGAAGGTACTTTTATGTTGGTAGGACAACCGGCAGCCTCCTTGTGCTTGGACAGAGGGTGAAGCCGTACAAGACCCGGTTGTACAACCCCTTCTCGGGCGCTATCAAGCGCCTGAGGGCGGAGATACCGACCGAGCAGGTGGCTTCTGTCGCTGTGACGATGTTCCCGTCGTTGATGGTGTTTACATCAAACCATTATAACACCACCATTCGGTGGGCGGATGAGAGCACGAAGGAAGGGAGTCGCCCGGTCTTTGGTGAAGGGTGGTACTCGCCATATGACTTCGCAGAACTCCGGAGCATCACTTCTTACACCGGTGATGTTTTTGTCGTAGACAGATACGGGTCTGTCCTCTGGACTATGTGTGATGCTGCTCATGGAGATGTCCAGCTGCAGTGCTCCGCACGAACCCTGGAGATGCATCCCACCGTTGCAGGCCCTGTTCCAGACTGCCAGTTCCCAGAAAATCGTTTTTACGTCGTCGAGTCTGATGGGGAGTTGTTGGTCGTTGTGAGTGGACCGGTCTACGGCGGCAGGCCGGTTGTTTACCGGGTTGATACCCAAAACCGTGTCCTTCAACCGATCAGAGGCATCATAATTCGTGCTCTCTTCGTTGCTGACAACCGGTGCGTCTGCATCGACAGTGCCAGGGTATGTTGGGTCCGCAGCATAGAAAACAAAAAATTTCCTACGGTGTGAACTACACGCCAAGATCTATCTACTAGGTACAAAGCAAACGGGTGGACATACATCCATAGAGAACTTACCCTCGTAGACAACGAGCTTTGTTAACGAGTAGGAACTCGTGGTTGATGTAGTCGTACACTTGCCGATCTCAAGATCGTGAGGAAGTCCGAGGGCCGCAACTCAACAGCGCATCCGCACTCGCACACACGTTCAAGCCACCGGACAACCTCCACCTCCTCGCTCCAGCAATCCAGCGGAAGCAGCAACTCCTTCCAGACGAAATGCCACCGGGAACATGTATCTCGCTAATCCGAGACCATGGGGAAATAATTCTAGAGGGGGAGAGAGATCCTTCACAAGGAGGTGTGTGGAAGAAGGAGGGAATGGGTGGCCTTTTATAGGATGAGGGGGGTGCCCCCTCTCTCCATGGCCGGCGCATGGGGGGGGTGACCCCTCACCTCCCCCATTCATGTGCTGGTAACTCCTCCACATTAAAGTGCCTCTTCACATTCCCTTTTAAAGTCTCCACTTTAAATGCATTAAGTTTCTCCAAATTTAATGCTCTCTCATTTAATAAAACCCTTTTATTAAATTTATTCAGAATTTTGTTAATTACTTTAATTAACAAACATTCACATATAGCCCCTTGCAATATTTCAATATCACATGCAGAACCACCTTCTGTAATTTCACTCGAAACAATTTCCGGATTCTATTGAACCAATTCCTGCGCTTTGCAATTCTTTCGTCTGAAACAAATGTGCTCCAAAATGATGTCCGGTAACTCTTAAGTGTGCCACCCTACGGTTCGCGAATAATGCAGACATGATCGAGACCCTTCTCCGATCAATAATCAGCAGCGGGACCTGGAGATCCGTACAGACTCCTACACATTCAACGATGACTCCTATGATCGTGAGAACCTTTAACGCTTGTAACTAAATCCCTTTGTCTCTCGATATATTACATGTCCGAGATTCGATCATCGGTATCTCCATACCTAGTTTGATCTTGTTACCGACATGCACTCTTTTCTCGTTCCCGTGATATAACATTCTAGTGATCACATCAGTTGCTTGCAAGCTATCCTAATGTGATATCACCGAGAGGGCCCAGAGTATATCTATCCGTCATCTGGATTGACAAATTCCACTCTTGATCCATGAGCCTCAACATAACACATTCGTAGCACTGAACCCATCTTTATAGTCACCCTGTTACGGTGTGAGGTTTGATGTTATCAAGATACTCTTCCGGTGTTAGCAATTAACATGATCTCATGGGCTAAGGATAAAGATTTCTTCGTATGATGTTATAGCAATATAAACACAATGACTTGATCGTAATGCTATACTTCGGATGAATGTTTATCACATCATTCCACCAATGGTGTGACCTTGTTATTAACAACATCCAATGTGCATGATCAGGAAACCTTGATCATCCTGTTAATCAACAAGCTAGTCTATAAGAGAGGCATGACTAGGAACCCTTTTTGTTTATTAAACACACATGTATTGATGTTTCCTATCAATACAATTATAGCATGTAAAATAAACATCTATCATGTACAAGGAATACATAATAACAACTTTATTATTGCCTCTCAGGGCATATTTCCTTCAGTCTCCCACTTGCACTTGAGACAATAATCTAGTTCACATAGTGATAAATCTAACACCCATGGAGTTCTGGTGTTGATCATGTTTTTCCCTAGGGAGTACTTTAGTCGATCTGCTACATTCAGGTCCGTGTGCACTTTACAAATCTTTATATCTCCATCCTTGACATGCTCGCGGATGGAGTGAAACCGGCGCTTAATATGCTTGGAATTCTTGTGAGACCTTGGTTCCTTTGCGTTGGCTATGGATCCATTGTTGTCACAATAGATCACCATCGGGTCCAACGCACTGGGAACCACACCCAGTTCCGTAATGAACTCCTTCATCCAAACCGCTTCCTGCGCTGCTTCTGAAGCAGCAACATATTCCGCCTCCATTGTTGATCTAGCCACCACAGGTTGTTTGGAGCTCCTCCAACTAACTGCTGCTCCGTTCAAAAGAAATACGTATCCGGATTGAGACTTAGAGTCATCCGGATCAGTGTCAAAGCTAGCATCGACATAACACTTAGCGACTAGCTCTTCTTCACCTCCATATATAAGAAACATATCCTTAGTTCTTCTCAAGTACTTAAGGATATTCTTGACCGCTATCCAGTGTTCCGAACCTGGATCAGATTGGTACCTACTAGTCCAACTAATAGCATGTGCCACATCCGGTCTTGTACATAGCATGGTATACATTAGAGAGCCTATGGCTGAGGCATAGGGCATCTTATCCATTATCTCTCTTTCTTCCGCCGTAGCCGGACTTTGAGTCTTACTCAATGTCTTGCCTTGCAACATAGGTAAGAACCCCTTCTTACTTCCGTCCATATTAAACTTCTTTAATATCTTATCAAGGTATGTACTCTGTGATAGTCCAATTAGGCGTCTTGATCTATATCTATAGATTTTAATGCCTAATATATATGAAGCTTCACCAAGGTCCTTCGTCAAAAATTTGTTGTTTAGATAACTTTTAACACTATTTAAAAGATCTAAATCATTTCCAATCAATAATATGTCATCCACATATAATATCAGAAATGCCACATTGCTCCAACTCACTTTCTTGTAAATACAAGCCTCTCCATAAGTTTGGACAAATCCAAACTCTTTGATCACCTCATCAAAGCGGAGATTCCAACTTCGTGGTGCTTGCTTCAGTCCATAAATGGATCGCTGAAGTTTACACACCTTATTAGCATTCTTAGGATTGACAAAACCCTTAGGTTGTATCATATACAACTCTCCTTCAATCTTGCCATTGAGGAACGCAGTTTTGACATCCATCTGCCATATTTCATAATCGAAATATGCAACAATTGCTAACATAATCCTAACCGACTTAAGCATCGCTACGGGAAAGAATGTCTCATCGTAGTCAACTCCTTGAATTTGTCGAAACCCCTTTGTGACAAGTCGAGCCTTATAGATGGTCACATTACCATCAGCATCAGTTTTCCTTTTGAAAATCCATTTATTCTCCACGGCCTTTCGGTCGTGAGGTAAGTCCACCAAGTTCCAAACTTGGTTCTCGTACATGGATTCCATCTCGGATTTCATGGATTCTAGCCATTTGTTGGAATCCGGGCTCATCATCGCTTCTTCATACGTCGCAGGGTCATCCATTTCATCAACCATGAAATTCACAACAGGATTGCCGTACAGTTCAGGAGCTGCACGTGCCCTGCTTGACCTGCGAGGTTCGGTAGTGTCCTCTTTCGGAGTTTCATGATCATTATCATTAGCTCTCTCTTCATCAGGTGAAGTCAACTCCGAAACAACTTCCGGTGTTGCGCCACTCGCCATTCCATGAAGAGAAGGTTCAATAACCTCTTCGAGTTCTACCTTCCGACTACTCACAGCTTTCGCGAGAAACTCCTTCTCAAGAAAGGATCCATTCTTGGCAACAAAAACCTTGCCCTCGGATCTGTGATAGAAGGTATACCCAATCATTTCCTTAGGGTATCCTATGAAGACGCATTTTTCCGCTTTGGGTTCGAGTTTATCCGGTTGAAGTTTCTTCACATAAACATCGCATCCCCAAACCTTAAGAAATGACAGCTTAGATTTGTTTCCAAACCATAATTCATACGGTGTCGTTTCAACGGATTTAGATGCTGCCCGATTTAAAGTGAATGCAGCTGTTTCCAGTGCATAACCCCAAAATGACAGAGGTAAGTCAGTCAGAGACATCATAGATCAAATCATATCCAATAAAGTACGATTACGACGTTTTGACACACCATTACGTTGTGGTGTTCCGGCAGGCGTGAGTTGTGAAACTATTCCACAGTCTTTCATACGTGTGCTAAACTCGTAACTAAGATACTCTCCTCCACGGTCGGACCGCAGAAATTTGATCTTTCTGTTATGATGATTCTCCACTTCATTCTGAAATTCTTTGAACTTTTCAAAAGTTCCAGACATGTGTTTCATCAAATAGATATACCCATATCTACTCAAATCATCCGTAAAAGTAACAAAATAACGATATCCACCTCGCGCCGACACACTCATTGGTCCACACACATCAGTATGTATGATTTCCAATAGATCTGTCGCCCGTTCCATTGAACCGGAAAACGACGTTCTAGTCATCTTGCCCATAAGGCATGGCTCACATGTATCAAATGATTCAAAATCATGTGATTCCAAAAGTCCATCAGAATGGAGTTTCTTCATCCGTTTAACGCCAATATGACCTAGACGGCAGTGCCACATATATGTAGATATATCATTATCAAGTTTAATCCTTTTAGCATCAACATTATGAATATGCGTAATACTGCTATCGAGATCCAACAGAAATAAACCATTCAACATAGGTGCATGACCATAAAAGATATTATTCATATAAATCGAACAACCATTGTTTTCAGACTTAAATGAATAACCACTTTGCATCAAACACGATCCGGATACAATGTTCATGCTCAGTGCAGGCACCAAATAACAATTATTTAGGTTTATAACTAATCCCGATGGCATATGGAGAGGCAGCGTTCCGACAGCGATCACATCAACTCTTGATCCATTGTCGACCCGCATCGTGACCTCATCCCTTGCTAGTTGTCGCTTGTTCCGCAGCCCCTGAACCGAGTTACATATATTAGCAACTGATCCGGTATCAAATACCCAGGTGCTACTGCGAGTACTAGTCAAGTACACATCAATAACATGTATATCACATATACCTTTGTTTGCCTTGCCGGACTTCTTCTCCGCCAAATACTTGGGGCAGTTGCGCTTCCAATGGCCAGTCCCCTTGCAATAGTAGCACTCGGTGTCAGACTTAGGGCCAGCTCGGGGTTTCTTTTCAGGCGTGGCAATAGACTTGCCACCCTTCTTTCCCTTGTGCTTGCCTTTCTTGTCCTTCTTGAAACCGGTGGTCCTATTGATCATCAACACTTGATGTTCTTTCCTAATCTCCACTTCTGCAGTCTTAAGCATTGACAAAAGATCGGGAAGAGACTTCTTCATGCCCTGCATATTATAGTTCATCACGAAGCTCTTGTAGCTAGGTGGCAGAGATTGGAGAACACGATGTATGCCTAAGTCAATGGGAATCGTTATTCCCAAGGACACAAGCTTATCGGCGTACCCAGACATTTTGAGTACGTGCTCACTAACGGAGCTGTTTTCCTCCATCATGCAGCTAAAGAACTTTTCTGTAGCATTATAACTCTCTACGGCAGCATGGGTATCGAAAATCATTTTCAATTCTCCCATGGTATCAAAGGCATTGCCATTTTTGAAACGCTTTCGAAGTTCTGGCTCTAGCCCATACAGTATGCCGCAATGAACTAAGTTGTGGTCCTCCTGACGAGTTATATAGACGTTCTTTTCCTCGTCAGGGGCATCAGGAGCTGGTGGGGGGCCTAGCGGCGCATCTAGCACATATTGCTTTTGTGCAGCAGTGAGGAGAATCCTCAAATTCATAGCCCAGTTGGTGAAGTTGCTACCATTCACAGCAAGTTTCTCTTTCTCCATGAACACATTGAAATTAAAAGCAGGTGGTGCCATCTACAACAGAATTTGTAAAGTATATTTAGACTAATTTTATGATAGATTGAGTTCAACTAATCCAAATTACTAATGAACTCCCACTCAAAAACGACATCCCTCGTGTCCTTTTGGTGATTACATGAAACAAATCCACTACACCAAGTCCGATCATCACGTGAGTCGGTGTAGCTTCAAAGGCGAGCATCTATATGGGCATCATATCAACTATATGACTCATGCTTAACCTTTCGGTCCATGTTCCGAGGCCATGTCTGTACATGCTAGGCTCGTCAAGTAAGAACCTTAGTATTTGCGTGTGTAAAACTATCTTACACCCGTTGTATGAAAGCGTAGAGTTGAAAACACCTGATCATCACGTGATGCCTCAAAACACGATCCACAAAATGGTGCATACTTAAGGAAGAACACATTTTATCTTGATATATAAATGAGGGATCATCTTATAATGCTATTAAACGCGCTAAACTAGCAGTATAAGATGCTAACATCTAATGTGTGAAGTGAGATGATATGGTCCATGCACTTGATCTCTATCATTTGCATCGTGGTATGATCTCTATCATTCCTTTGTGTGTAAGGCCAAGGTCTATGGAACTTACACGTTAAGTGAGTTGTAAGAGTATCTATCATGCATCTACTTACAACAATACCATATCAAAACACTAGCCCAGCAACGATCTAAACTAGACGCCTCTAATTTATCAATTGCAAGTTTTACGTGGCTTAGGGCTTTCGGAGATAGAACCTGTCTAACCTACGAACATGAACCACAACGAGAATAACCAAGTTATTAGCAACTCGTTGTAAATCAGATATTGACTATAGTAGGAGGGACAGACACCCGCTAGCCACTTATGCAAAACAAGTTGCATATCAGTCGTGGAACCGGTCTCATGTACGATGACATGTAAGGTTGGTCCGGGCCACTTCATCCTACTATGCCACCAATATCCAAAATACATAGAAGATGAAATAACATGATCATCATCGCCCACATATCAACCATATGTGTACTACCCGTGCAAAGCACCTACGCATAGATCAGGCTCTGATACCACTGTTGGGTCCGCAGCATAGAAAACAAAAAATTTCCTACGGTGTGAACTACACGCCAAGATCTATCTACTAGGTACAAAGCAAACGGGTGGACATACATCCATAGAGAACTTAACCTTGTAGACAACGAGCTTTGTTAACGAGTAGGAACTCGTGGTTGATGTAGTCGTACACTTGCCGATCTCAAGATCGTGAGGAAGTCCGAGCGCCACAACTCAGCAGCGCATCCGCATTCGCACACACGTTCAAGCCACCGGACAACCTCCACCTCCTCGCTCCAGCGATCCAGCGGAAGCAGCAACTCCTTCCATACGAAATGCCACCGGGAACATGTATCTCGCTAATCCGAGACCATGGGGAAATAATTCTAGAGGGGGAGAGAGATCCTTCACAAGGAGGTGTGTGGAAGAAGGAGGGAATGGGTTGCCTTTTATAGGAGGAGGGGGGGTGCCCCCTCTCACCATGGCCGGCGCATGGGGGGGTGACCCCTCACCTCCTCCACATTAAAGTGCATCTTCACATTCCCTTTTAAAGTCTCCACTTTAAATGCATTAAGTTTCTCCAAATTTAATGCTCTCTCATTTAATAAAACCCTTTTATTAAATTTATTCAGAATTTTGTTAATTACTTTAATTAACAAACATTCACATATAGCCCCTTGCAATATTTCAATATCACATGCAGAACCACCTTCTGCAATTTCACCCAAAACAATTTCCGGTTTCTATTGAAACAATTCCTGCGCTTTGCAATTCTTTCGTCTGAAACATATGTGCTCCAAAATGATGTCCGGTAACTCTTAAGTGTGCCACCCTACGGTTCGCGAATAATGCAGACATGATCGAGACCCTTCTCCGATCAATAATCAGCAGCGGGACCTAGAGATCCGTACTGACTCCTACACATTCAACGATGACTCCTGTGATCGTGAGAACCTTTAACGCTTGTAACTAAATCCCTTTGTCTCTCGATATATTACATGTTCGAGATTCGATCATCGGTATCTCCATACCTAGTTTGATCTTGTTACCGACATGCACTCTTTTCTCGTTCCCGTGATATAACATTCTAGTGATCACATCACTTGCTTGCAAGCTATCCTAATGTGATATCACCGAGAGGGCCCAGAGTATATCTATCCGTCATCTGGATTGACAAATTCCACTCTTGATCCATGAGCCTCAACATAACACATTCGTAGCACTGAACCCATCTTTATAGTCACCCTGTTACGGTGTGAGGTTTGATGTTATCAAGATACTCTTCCGGTGTTAGCAATTAACATGATCTCATGGTCTAAGGATAAAGATTACTTCGTATGATGTTATAGCAATATAAACACAATGACTTGATCGTAATGCTATACTTCGGATGAATGTTCATCACATCATTCCACCAATGGTGTGACCTTGTTATTAACAACATCCAATGTCCATGATCAGGAAACCTTGATCATCCTGTTAATCAACAAGCTAGTCTATAAGAGAGGCATGACTAGGAACCCTTTTTGTTTATTAAACACACATGTATTGATGTTTCCTATCAATACAATTATAGCATGTAAAATAAACATCTATCATATACAAGGAATACATAATAACAACTTTATTATTGCCTCTCAGGGCATATTTCCTTCAGGGTACCCATGGTGCAGGCCGGCAACATATACTATGCGGACCTATCCAAGATAAGATCTTACAACTTTGAGGCTCTTGCATGGGAAGAGGAGCCAAGCGTTGTATATGGGTATGGAGTAGGAGGATTATGGATCAATGACCGTCCTTTCGAACTTGATCGATTGCTGGCAGAGTATTGTAGAATCATCGAGCATTCTGAGCTGCGGATGGTGCCGCCTTATGGCGAGGATGGTACCACCCACTACGATTACTACGATGGGTATCCATTAGATTGATGGATTGTGTGGGTCTGCTCCTGATGTATTCTCTTCAGGTTAGCTCTTTATGTGTTCACTTTGTTGAGTGAACGTCTATGAATTTTGCAAATTATATGGTGCCCATGTAATACCATGGACGTTCTCCCTATTCCGGTAGATCGTGTGTTGTACCTCTTATAATTTCACTGCTTTTCATGTGTGTGTAGTAATTCTGATAGATGCTCAGTTTGTAACAATCCTCAAACAACTTACACCTGCAAATTACAGTAGATTATTACAATCCTTATTAAACTTGCTAGTAATAAAAATGAAGCATAAAAGTTGCATAAGAGTCCAGACAACTAAAAAACACCATAACTGGTGTTACAGAAAAGGTCTCTATGGATCTTGCATCCCATGACATGTAACAACTGGCTTCCCATGAGAGCTGCAGATGAGATTATTAAGTATGTTCTGCGCTAAAGCTTGCATGTCTTTCAATTCATATAAGTCTTTGCGTGCTATGGTGATTACTGAATCTATTTTGTTGGCTTCTTGCTCAACAATATCACGGGCATCTTGGAGGGCATGCTCAAATAATATTTCGGCTGAAAAACGAGGATCAGTCGAAGCGGTGTGCCATGAGAAATAGGTATTGTCACTGCAGCTGTGTGAAACAAACTCTAAACTTGGAGAAGCGGGTCTTTGTTCGGCATTCAGAGGGTCATTTGCATCCTGAAACAAACACAAAACAAGTTATAACAACATTACCATGCAATCAAACCACCATGAATTTTAAATGTGTCAATGCGGTGATATATAAGGAAGGAAGCAATTAACAGTGGTGGCTCATACATCTATTTCTTCTTGAATAAGTGGACCAGCTGGCGCCATGGAGCGATGCGAGCATGTGCTTCTCTGTGAAATTACTGCTCTACTTGAAGATGCCTGAGACCAAGACAAAACAAGTTACTTAAACAACACACTTGGGAAAAAAACTACAAGTTCATTTTGAATAACAATGCGAGCAATCACCAAAGTACCTGATGCAGACTGCTCAAACTAGAATGTGCAGAACATGAATAAAATGAATATTAAAACTAAGCCATTATGTTTCTCATATATAAACTAGCCAGGATCTACACAACGAAATCTGCCACTGATTTAATCATAGACAAAAAAGAGTAACTCGGCCAATAAAAACACATCAATTGTGAGCCTCGAATATGCTAGCCAGATAATTTCAGACAAACAATGAATCAAGCAATCATACATTGAATTATTCGTGAATAGCCAGATAATTTCAACGCTTCGGCGGCCTGAGAACAACAAACTGAACCATCAAGTGCCTCGTATTAAAATAGCCAATTCATGTAACTATGATACACACTAGATACAAGAGTGAGATGAACTGAACAGAGTTCCTAATGATACATGTGTGGATCTTATCACTAGTGTTGCCTTGTTCTTATTATCAGACAACTCAGATGCAATCCACCCAGCCTCTCCATATCTAGGAAATTGAACTAAGCACATGGAACAAAAGCAAACCATAGTTGGGGCTAAAATGTTTGACGCTAATTTTTGGCAAAAAATATGAAAACAAGAAACACAAATGGTAAATTTAAGCAAACAAAAAATGTGGCAAGGACCAAACTTTGGGTGGGGGGCCTTACGGTAGGTGTTACACGATATCTATGGTGGCTCGTGTGGACGGGTGGATTTTGTACTCTATTGTTGCTCCTCTGCCTAAAGGTAAGGCCAACTATAAATACATATAGGTTCCAACATATATATGTTGGCATGAAGTGAAACAAAAGTGATGGGGTATTACGAGATTATAGGAGCCATTCACTCTATGATATTGTGTGCAAACTGAGGTTGCTCCTTGCATAATAACAACAAACAGTTTGAGCCACATGTTAAGAGGGATCAAATCGATAGTACATAATGGTCAAATAGTATGACGTGTGTAAACGCGTAGTATAGGATAGCAGGACAATAACACGGTGGAAATACTATATTCATAAATCGACGAATGAGAGAGATATTATATAATCATATCTCATGTGGAGTTTAAGCGTAACCACAACGGGTTAACTTAGTACTCCCTCCATTTCAAAATATAAGATGTTTTAGCTTTGTGAAAAGAGCGCATCTAGACCTCTTTTAGTTTGTAGGTTCATCTAGGTTTGGAGTGAACCTACACACCGAAATGAATCTGGATACACTTCATTCACAAAGCTAAAGCATCTTATATTTTGAAACAGAGGGAGTACATAACAGGTGTATATTAAGTAATGAACCTATTAGTTAGTAAATTAAGCACGAATACAGTAAATTGCCAACAAACAAATTGCACGGGCAGATCTGGTTTTACCTCGGTCGGGGCAGCGTCTAGGCCTTCTCCGCATCCTCACGGGTCACATCAAGGTTGCCGAATGTGCTACAGTCGTAATGGGTGTCGACGACGGGGAAGCAGATCTTGGGTGGGCGAGGATACGAGGAGAACGCTGGACCACGACGTCCTTGGAGCAGATCCTATGCGGTCGATGATGTGGTCAGCGCCGGACAAGAGGGTTCGTTGAGCAGATCAGGTGTGCGGGTACACCGGCTAATATGCAGCGGGGACGTTCCGGCCGGTGACGTATTCCTGGAGGAGAGAGGGGGGTACTGCTAGCACTATACTAGGAAAATTACGAGTGAAGCCCCCACCTACCGAATTTAATAGGGGTCGAATGGGAATTTCGAAGTATCTGAAACTTTGGGCATGAACTATGTCCAGATGCGCGGGATTATTTTCAAAAGGTGTTCAAAATTTTCATGATGCAAAGTCTTACCTAGAAGTCGAACCACTCATCAAAACTCTCTGTGGTTTCTGATATATTAATTAACCGCTCGATGGGTACCTCCAAAACCTTTTTTCATAAAACTTTCAAAGCAACCTACAATTTATTACTTGTAGTTCAAGTTTGACCTAATTTCATTAAATTCAAGAACAATCTATCGCACTTAGTTGTAGCTCTAGTTTGACCAAATTTCATTAAACTGTCAAGACACAAAATCTTAGCAAGAAGATGAACCTGTTATCAGAACTCTCTTTTGGTTTCTGATAGTATATTAATTGACCACCACGCGCCGCCTCCGATGGGTACCTCTAAGAGCTTTTCCATAAAACTTTCCATGCAACGTACACAGTTTACTTGTAGTAGTTCAAATTTTATCTATTATATTTTTTTGCTTTGCCTATTATAATTTTATATAGTTATGATATGCCAGATGTCTATTATATGAGTCTCACGTGCTGGGCACGTGCAATTTACTAGTACTTGTAGTTTTAAATTTGACCTAATTTCGATAAATCAACATAAAGTCATTCTAATAGGCAGAGTTAGCTGGGAAGTTTGAAAACTCATAAAACATGGGAATCCTTGGTAAAACATGTCGGTCCAATATATATGTATGTAAACATGGCTTGTGGCATTCAGATCCAATATTCTTTAGACTTTTCTTTAGGAAAAAGAACAACCTCGCTCGTATTCTTCACTCAAAAATATAGAAATTGAATGTTCTTTCTTGATAGTTGGAAACTCACACCGACGGCACTGTTTACTACAATAAGATGCACCGATGATCTACCTATGAAAAGACATTTAACTTAAGAGCAATCTATGGCGTTTACTTGTAGCTAGCTCAAGTTTGACCTAATTTTGTTAAATTATCAATATATAAACTCTTAGCAAGAAGTTGAACCTATCGTCGAAACTCTCGCTTGTTTCTGGTATATTAATTTTGAACCCTCGATGGGTACGTCAAAAAGATTTTTCGTAAATCTATCAAAGCAAAACCTACAATTTACTTGTAGTTTCAAATTTGACCTAATTCTGAGATATCGACATAAAGTTATTCAAATGTGCGGGGTTAGCTATAGGAAGCTTCAAAACCCATAAAACGGGGTTAGACTTTTCTTTATTGAAAAGAACAACTAACCTCGTTTGTCTTCACTCGAAAAACGTAGAATTCAATGTTCTTTCCTGGTAGTTGGACACTCATACCCACGACACTACTTACTACTAGAAAATGCACCCATCTATCTTTGAAATGACATTTAATTCAAGAGCTATCTATCATGTTTACTTGTAGCTCAAGTTAGACCTAATAAATTCCGTTAAATTGTCAAGATGCAAAATCTTAGCAAGAAGTTGAACCTATCGTAAAAACTCTCGTTGTTTTCAAATATATTAATTGTGACCCCTTGATGGGTACCTCCAAATTAAAAGCTTTTTAGTAAAAACTACAAAGCAAAACCTACAATTTACTTGTAGTTTCAAATTTGACCTAATTTCGATAAATCCACTTAAAGTCATTAAAATGGGCAGAGTTAGCTAGGAAGTTTGAAAGCTCATAAACATGGGAATCGCAAGTACAACATGTTGTCGATCGACTATATATGTCTGTCAGCTTGGCTTGTGGCATCCACATCCAATATTCTTTGGACTTCTCTTTACAGAAAATAACAACTAGCCTCGCTCGTCTTCACTCGAAAAATGTAGAATTGAATGTTCTTTCCTGATAGTTGGAAAATCAGACTGACGACATTGTTTCCTACAACAAGGTGCATCGATCTACCTCTGAAAATTCATTTAATTCAAGAGCAGTCTATTGCGCTTACTTGTAGCTCAAATTTGACCTAATTTCATTAAATTGTCAAGATCCAAAATCTTAGCAAGAAGTTGAACATATTGTCAAAACTCTCGTTGTTTTATGATATATTAATTGTGACCCCTCGATGGGTACCTCCATAAGATTTTTCGTAAAACTTTCAAAGCAACCTACAATTTACTTGTAGTTTCAAATTTGACCTAATTTTGATAAATCGACATGAAGTCATCCGGTCAAATGGGCAGAGTTAGCTAGGAAGTTTGAAAACTCATAAATAAAACATGGAAATCGTTGGTACAACATGTTGGTCCACTATATATGTTGGTAAACTTGGCTTCTAGCATTTAGTTCCAATATTATTCTTCAGACATTTCTTAACAGAAAAGAACAACCTCGCTCGTCATCACTCAAAAAATTAAGAATAATTGAATCTTCTTTCCTCATATAGTTCAAAAATCACACCGTACTAACGACACTGTTTACTACAAGAAAATGCGCCCATCTACCTCTCTGAAAAGTCATATATTTCAACAGCAATCTATCGCGCTTACTTGTAGCACAAGTTTGACCCAATTTCGTAAAATAGTGTCATGGGATGCAAAAATCTTAGCAAGAAGTCAAACCTGTTGTCAAAAATCTCGCTTGTTTCTTATATATTGATTGTGACACCCCCCCAATCGGTACAGTACCTCCAAAAGCTTTTTTGTAAAACTTTTAGAGAAACCTACAATTTAGTTATAGTTCAAGTTTGACCTAATTTTGATAAATCGACATGTAGTCATTCAAGTGGGCGGAGTTAATTAGCTAGGGAGTTTAAAAACTGAAAAAACACATGGGAATCCTAAGTAAAACACGTTGGTCCAATTAATATGTCTAGAAGCTTGTCTTATGGCATTGAGATCCATATTCTGCTTCGAGCTTTCTTTACGGAAAAGAACCATCTCGTCATCACTCAAAAAACTGAGATTTTTATTTCCTGATAGTTGCAAACTCACACTGACGACATTGTTTACTACAAGAAGATGCACCCATCTACCTCCGAAAATACATTTAATTCAAGATTAATCTACCGCTCTTACTTGTAGATCAAGTTTGACCTAATTTCGTTAATCGACAAGAAGTCACTGAAGTGTGCGAAGTTAGCTAGGAAGCTTGAAAAATCCTAGTACTAAAAATTTGGGTATTATGTATAAGAAACTGTGGTCCAGGTTGTTTGATAATTGGGACGGTTGCATTTTCTTTTAACTATGGTAGGTCTCGTAGGAGCGAGGTGCTTGAGAGTTAACACGGTCGATGGAAGTATAAGTTACATCAAGTACCTCATAAAAATGAAAATTGCACCCAAGTCCATGCATTTAGCACAAGGACACTGAAACTGAGCAGTGAAGTGTGTGTTTTGAGGTTTGCGCATACTAGCGTTCATCATGCTAAAAACTATCAGTAGAATCTTTGTAGATGCTAAGAATGGAAAAGAAGATCCAACGGTTAGCAATGTTTGGATTTGCTGGTTGTGGCATCCCGCTAAAACCACTACTAGAAAATCGCTGTGTTTTTGTGCATTGCATCATCATGACCGCATGCTCATGTCATCATGCCACATTGCATTTGACCATCGTCATCATCATGCACGGTTTTGCATAAAACTATTTTCGTAAACCTATTTTTGTTATCTAAATACCCCGTCTTTAATTTAAAATCAAAAAGCCCGGTCGTCCGGATATTTTGTTTTGTCTACCAACTATTTACAAAAGGCTATTAAAAATCAAATAAAGATAAAAACTATTTTTCCCGGGGGAGGCCGCCCCCGGCCAGGCCCAAAGGCCCAGCTGGCAGCAGCCTACTACCCCAGATAAAAATCTGGACCAAAGCATATCCTAACCGGCTACCCTAATCCTACCCAACTCCCTCCTGCCCCGCCGCCATACTCCCTCCTCTCAACTCGTTTCCCGCCCAGCTGCCAACTCCCATCACTTGGCCCTCCTCCACCGATCCCAGCACGCCACCTGCCACCCGGGTCCCACCCTGCAGGAGAGACCCGTCCCCAGGCGCTTTTCTCCTTGCCGACAACCTCCCACCAACCACCCCGCTCCTTCCCGCCTGGCCCCACCCCCTGGCCCAACCCCCACCATCTCCCCTCGATCCTATCCCCAGGCCCCGTCGCCACCCCATGCGAGGCATGCACACCCGCGCGCTGTCCTCATAACACGACACGTCCGCACCGCGCGTTGTCCCCACCCCGCGTGGACCCACCGCATCTCTCTCTCTCCCTCCCTCTCTCTCTCTCTTCTTCCTCACCAACCCGCAATCCCCGCCCATGACTGCCTCCTTCCCCGCGCCTCCTCCGATCCTACCGCTCCCCTGTCCCCTGTCCGCCGTTGCCATGGAGTTCGTCCCGTCGCCGCCCCTCACCGATCGTTCCAGTGGCTATCCTCGGAGTCGCCCGTGTCCGCAACGAGCCCTTGCCCAGGAGCATCCCTGCGCTGCCGTCTGCCTCGCCATCAACTGCCGCCGCTGTGGTCGGTATGGAGCTCGTCGGCCCCGCGGGTTCTCTCCTCGTCCTAAGTACCGCCAGGCGCTTCGCCGCTGTTCCCCGTGGCCTCACCTCATTCCTGGCTCGCGACCCGCGTCGCCGCCTAGGCGCTCCCCTACCTCCACGTTGCCGGTCGCCCCACCTGCAAGCCGCCACCGGGCCGCCTCTGCTCTCCCGTCCTCGTCATGTCCGTGCGGTCGTCGCCCGATCCGAGCCCTGCTCCCTGCCTCCGTCACTGACAAGTCTCGCCCTCTACAACGCCGGGCTATGCCGCTCGCTTCCTCATCTCTGCATGCGCCGTCGTGCCACCGCGACCGTCCTTCGCCTCGTCGAGCCCCGCATCTCTGCCCTGCCTTCTGCAGCACACCGGCGCCACGGATCCCTGCAACTTCCTCCTCAACCCGCGGAACCACGTCACCGAGCCACCCTGTCTTGCGTCGACCCGAGACCCTCCTGCTATCCTCATGGCGTTCTCGTGGTGTCTGCAGATGGTGTGGATGTTGAGTGTTTTGGAGTTGTGATGATGGTGTCCAAGTATAGATTGTGATGTGCCGCCTAGGTGTGTTGATGGTGTGGTGCTACAACAGGGGCTTCCTCTAAACCGAGGCGACAAGATTGACAATTGATGATCGTTACCCGAATTATCCTGACAAGGATGGTCCGATGTCAAGATCTTCATCATGGGACACCAAGATATCCTTCCCGGCTCCGCTAGCCGAAGCCCCAGATCCGAAGACGTCGAGACCCGAGTGCGCCTACATGGATCCGGTGACGCCGGCACGCCAAGATCTACCACACGAAACCGAAGACCGGCCGGAAACGCCAAGATCTCCAATTCGGAATCCGAGGACACCGAGACCCAGGTGTGACAAGTACTTCTTCCCGGACGCCAAGTTTGCCGATAACCCAGACGCCAAGACCTGGATCCGAATACCGCCAAGATCACCACCGGAACGCCAAGTTCTTCATCCCGAACGCCAAGACCGACCCGATCTGCGGACCCGACAAGATCTTCGCAACGACAAGATCGACACCGACCGGGGCGAATCCGATGCGCCCTGACGCCAAACCAAGTCCTTCTTCCCGGTGTCGGAACCCGATCCCCGTCGAACCCTGAGACCGAACCCCGAACCCCTAGAACCCAAGATCTTCGAACCCAGATTTGTGACCTCTTTTTCTAAGACCCTTTTTTGATAAATGACACATATCTGTCGCATATTAAGTTGTTCATGCATGCATATCTGTCTGTGGTTTGGGGGCATTATGCTGATTCACCTCATAATTAAATATGGAGTCTATATGCGGGATATCGTTGTCTTATTCCGGACTCCATTTAAATTTGTGTAGTGAACCGATACCCTGTTTCACCTTGTTAATCCAACATTTAATTTGTGGGGTAGATAAATAACTCGAACCTATTAATTAATTGTCGGGACCCTGGTTCCGCTTAATACTACCTAATTGCACCGCATTTGCATCATATCATAATCATGCCGGATCTTCTGCCGTAGTATTAAATATTGTATCCGGTGTTTCTGCTAGTGTTTGCTTCTTCGCGGATTAGACCGAGGAGTGGATGCGAGTATCGACAAGTTCTCTGGATATGTACCTTCGACGGTGTTTCCCAGGCAAGCATCTCTCTCCCCTTCTTCCTATTTTTCTTTTATAGTCTTTATTTCCTCCTATTGATCTATTGCTATCCGTGTCGTGATGCTTTAGTTCTGTACCCGATATATTCCGTGCAGCCGATATATTGCCTTGGACACCTCCTATTACCTGTTGTTTGGTAGATAGCTGGCCTTGCGAGTCGTAGTTGCTTGCTCAGGTGCGATCTCATGTTGTCGAGTACCATAGATGTTGGAATGCTAGCAGATGTTTATGGTGGAGATGATCATGACTTTAAACATAACTATTAAATTGCTAGATATAACTAATGTAGAGGCATCGGTGGGCAATAGATGTTATTTGGTTCTTCCACGCTCACTTGTGTCCCGTAGGACCCCGAGTACTTGATACCTGTTCCTTGATTTTTCGCACTATCCACATTCGGGAGGCCTTATGGACCCCCCTGAGCCAGAGCTTGATTCATTTCTATTTCTTGGGGCCACAAAATAGTTTGGGGTTTTATTTACTGTCATGTACTTATGCCATGCTTCACTGCTTTATTTACGATTGTGCATGGAGCACCTGTACTTTTTAGGATCGTGACACGTTTTCGCTGTATCGACAAGCCCAGTCACACTTTCAGGTTCCCAGTCGATTACAGCCGTCCACACAAACCTTGGGTCCGTCTCGGAGCCGGCCAACTTCGTTGTGGGTAGCTTAATAGGGTGGCCCCCTGAAATATTTTATGAATCCTGTGATCGCTTTGTCGTGAATGCCTCGTTGGGTTTTGAGTTAGTTTTTCCGAGGTTGATCGAGTGTGTGTTGCTATTTGTGCATCCCTGCAGGGTAAAACTTTCTGAAAGCCGTGTCCGCGGTTATGGACGACTTGGAGCACAGTATCTCGATCATAGACAAGCATAACTAAAGTAGTGATATAAATTTGACTTAATATGTGACTAGTAATCAGCTTCACTACAATGGAATGGATAATAAAAATGCCAACAACTGGTGGATCTGTGGTGATCTGTGTCATACTATACCTGCCTAGTAAGTATTGCAACTCCAATGGAATGTGATAAAAGTGCCAACAACTACTGGGTTTTTGGGATTCCTCAGGACAATTATATATGACTAGTAAATGTTCCAACTACAATGGAATGGTAATTAAAATTGCCACTACTTATGCTTCAAGATGACTCATGCTATCTACATCTGATTAGTAATTGCTGCAACTATAATGGAATGAGTAAAATTGCCAACTGTGTGAGTTCCTTGGTCCGACTTCCTTGTTCGGTCTCGAGGGGGAAATACCAGGATGGGTTTGTTTGGTGTTAGCTTTAGGTTGGATCCGAATAGGTCTTTCTTACCCCTCTCTAATAGCCGCTAGTGATACCGAGTCTCTATAGGTTGTTTAGTGCCGTTGCGCTGCCGCTTTAGTCCACCATACCTGTGTAGGCGAGAGCCGCCGAATTCTAGCCTCGCCGTGTACTGGCCTCAATACTGACGCTCCTCTTTTTCCTTTGCCCTTTGTCGGCACCCCTTTTGTTTTAGCAGGTTTAAGTTCGACGTCGTTAGCAGGGTTACCCTTCCGGCTTGGCCTGGGATGGGTTATGGACGCCATTGGTTATTCTTCAGGGCTCTTAGCCCAATTTGCATCTTGTCCGTACTCGGACGCTGTATTGATTTCAAGGTGATTTGGATCTTTGTACTGTGTATCTGTATTCTTGACTCGTTGAGTCGCTGTTGTATATATATATATATATCTGTTCTGTGGGTCCCATCGAGGGCTGTTGTGTAATGGTATTACTTCGTTTTCCACCTGCACGAAAGTGCCTGGTGGGCGTCCTTGAATCGTTTCTATGCGGGTTTGGCGGAAAGGGCTAAAACTTGCATAGGGCCGATTTGAGGGTGTTACACTAGTATTGATCCAATGGTCAATGTTCGAAGTTATCCGTACACTATATAGTGGTATGGTATGATATTGTAAGAGATAAGGCAAGATATAAATAAGATAAGAAGTACTGCGAATGGCCGATCTTTTGAGTAACCTTCCCTCCCGATGTTTGGGAAGCAAGTGAAAATTTCGAAAACCGGAAAAGTTTGAATTTTTTTGCCGCCAAGGACCAAAGTGGTTTCCTTCCTATGTACTCCTTGTCACTACTCCACACCAACATGGCTGCCGAACACGCCAGAGACACAGCCACCATACGAAGGCACACGTGCACAGCACCATGCTGTGGACGACGGAGAGATCAGCAGGGCCGGTGTGCGAGGGGAAAGGGTAGGAGAGAGGGAGGATGGATGGTGAGAAGCAGCAAAGGAGAGAGAACACACAATTTGTTTTGCCGTCATAGGTCCTGAAATTTACAAGTAATAGCATAGTGTAGTACACTGTAAGGCCACAGGAGTACCTCGTGTCAGAAACCCATCATAACTTTGCTCTGACATGGAACCACCTTCAACTTCTCTTCGCTGCTTCCCTCTTCCCCTGCCAACGTTTTATTCTCTCAACATGTACAGCATGTGGACAGAGGTGACCATATGTCTAAGCAAAGAAATATACTACTCCCACAGTGTGTAAAAAAGCACACCTTAATATGGCCTACTACCCGTTCAAAAAAAATATGGCCTACTATGTGGCATCCGCTAAGGTTCACCTTATACATAGTGGAAAAAATAAAGTTATCTTTAAGCCTAAGGTGCACCTCAAGCTTGTGGGTTGCCCATAGAGAATAGAAATATCATTTCCCCTCTCTCCCTATTTCATATTGTTTTCAAAAGGTGTTCAAAATTTTCATGATGTGAAATCTTAGCTAGAATTCGAACCACTCGTCAAAACTCTCTGTTGTTTCTGATATATTAATTAACCACTCGATGGGTACCTCCAAAAGATTTTTTCATAAAACTTTCAAAGCAACCTAGAATTTATTACTTGTAGTTCAAGTTTGACCTAATTTCATTAAACTGTCAAGATGCAAAATCTTAGAAAGAAGATGAACCTATCATCAAACTTCTCTTTTCGTTTCTGATAGTATATTAATTGACCCCTCCCCCGCACGCGCCCTTCGATGGGTACCTCTAAGAGCTTTTCCGTAAAACTTTCAAAGCAACCTACACAATTTACTTATAGTAGTTCAAATTTTACCTATTATATTTTTCCACTTTACCTATTATAATTTTATATAGCAATGATATGCTAGATATCTATTATCCGAGTCTCACGTGTAGGGAACGTGCAATGTACTAGTACTTGTAGTTTAAAATTTGACCTAATTTCGATAAATCGACATAAGGTCATTCTAATGGGCAGAGTTAGCTGGGAAGTTTGAAACACATAAAACATGGGAATCGTTGGTACAACATGTTGGTCCAATATATATGTATGTAACCATGGCTTGTGGCATTCAGATCCAATATTCTTCGGACTTTTATTTAGGAAAAAGAACAACCTCGCTCGTATTCTTCACTCGCAAAATGTAGAATTGAATGTTCTTTCTTGAAAGTTGGAAACTCACACCGACGACACTGTTTACTACAAGAAGATGCACCGATGATCTACCTATGAAAATACATTTAGGGCAATCTATGGTGTTTACTTGTAGATAGCTCAAGTTTGACCTAGTTTCGTTAAATTATCAATATGCAAAGTCTTAGCAAGAAGTTGAACCTATCGTCGAAACTCTCGCTGGTTTCTGGTATATTAATTTTGAACCCTCGATGGGTACGTCCAAAAGCTTTTTCGTAAATCTATCAAAGCAAAACCTACAATTTACTTGTAGTTTCAAATTTGATCTAATTCCGAGATATCGACATAAAGTTATTCAAATGTGCGGGGTTAGCTATTGGAATCTTCAAAACCCATAAAACATGGGAATCGCAAGTACAACATGTTGTCGGTCCACTATATATATATATATGTCTTTCAACTTGGCTTATGGAATCCACATCCAATATTCTTTGGACTTCTCTTTACGGAAAAGAACAACTAACCTCGTTCATCTTCACTCGAAAAACGTAGAATTCAATGTTCTTTCCTGCTAGTTGGACACATACACCCATGACACTGCTTACTACTAGAAAATGCACCCATCTACCTCTGAAATGACATTTAATTTAAGAGCTATCTATCGCGCTTACTTGTAGCTCAAGTTTGACCTAATTAATTTCGTTAAATTGTCAAGATGCAAAATATTAGTAAGAAGTTGAACCTATCGTCAAAACTCTCGTTGGTTTCAGATATATTAATTGTGACCCCTCGATGGGTACCTCCAAACGATTTTTCTTAAAACTTTCAAAGAAACCTACAATTTACTTGTAGTTTCAAATTTGACCTAATTTCGATAAATCGACATATAGTCATTCGGTCAAATGGGAAGAGTTAGCTAGAAAGTTTGAAAAATCATAAATAAAACATGGGAATCGTTGATACAACATGTTGGTCCACTATATATGTCTGTAAACTTGGCATGGCATTCACATCCAATATTCTCCGGACTTCTTATGAAAAAGAACAACCTCGCTCGTCTTCACTTGGAAAATGTAGAATTGAATGTTGTTTCCTGATAGTAGGAAACTCACATTGAAGGCATTGTTTACTACAACAAGATGCACCGATCTACCTTTGAAAATACATTTAATTTCAAGAGCAACCTATCGTGCCTAATTACTTGTAGCTCAGATTTGACCTAATTTCGTTAAATTGTCAAGATGCAAAATCTTAGCAAGAAGTTGAACCTATCATCAAAAATCTCGGTGTTTTATGATATATTAATTGTGACCCGTTGATGGGTACCTCCAAAAGGTTTTTTGTAAAACTTCCAAAGCAACCTATAATGTACTTGAAGTTTCAAATTTTACCTAATTTCGATAAATCGACATAAAGTCATTCGGTCAAATGGGCATAGTTAGCTAGGAAGTTTGAAAACTCATAAAACATGGGAATCGTTGGTACAATATGTTGGTCCACTATATGTCGGTATACTTGGCTTCTGGCACTCAGATCAAATATTCTTCGGACATTTCTTTATAGAAAAGAACAACCTCGCTCGTCATCACTCGATGGGTACCTCCAAAAGCTTTTTCGTATAACTTTCATAGCAACCTACAAAACTTGTAATATATAGTTCAAATTTGACCTAATTTTGATTAATCGACATATAAAGTCATTCACGGCAGAGTTAGCAATATGTTGGTCCACTATATATATGTGTGAAAACTTGGCTTGTGGCATTTAGATCCTTATTCTTCGAACTTCCTTTATAGGAGAGAATAATCTCGATATCACTCAAAAAATTGAGAATGTTCTTTCCCGATAGTTGGAAACTCACACTGATAACATTGTTTACTACAAGAAGATGCACCCATCTTCCCTAGAAAAGACACTTAATTCAAGAGAAATCTATCGCGCTTACTTGCTTGTAGCTCAAGTTTGACCTAATTTCGTTAAATAGTCATGATGCAAAATCTTAGCAAGAAGTTGAAACTATCATCAAAACTCTCGGTGGTTTCTAACATATTGATTGTGACCCCTCGATGGGTGCCACCAAAAGCTTTTTTGTAGAACTTTCAAAGCAACCTACAATTTACTTGTAGTTTCAAATTTGACCTAATTTCGATAAATCGACATAAAGTCATTCAAATGGGCAGAGTTAGCTAGGAAGTCATTCAAATATCGACAAACATGTAATTCAAGAGTGATCTTTTGTGCTTACTTGTAGCTCAAGTTTGACCTAATTTTGTTAAACTGTCAAGATGCAAAATCTTAGCATGAAGTTGAACGTGTCGCCAAAAATCTCGGTGGTTTATGATATATTAATTGCCCCCTGAATAGGTACCTCCAGAAGAGTTTTCATAAAATTTTCAAAGCAACCTAAAATTTACTTGCAGTTCAAATTTGACCTAAATTCGATAAATAATTGGCATAAAGTCATTCAAGTTGGCGGAGTTAGCTTGGAAGTTTGAAAGCTCATAAAACATGGGTATCGTCAGTACAACATGTTGGTCCACTCTTTATGTCTGAAAACTTATCTTGTGGTATTCATATCTATATTCTTCTGAGTTTCTTTACGTAATAGAACAATCTCGTTATCACTCGAAAAATTGAGAATTAAATATTCTTACGTCATAGTTGGAAACTAACACCGACGATATTGTTTACTACATCACCCATCTACCTCTAAAAATACATTTAATTCAATATCAATCAATTGCCCTTACTTGTGTAGCAAATGTTTGACATAATTTCGTTAAATCGGAAAAAAGTCACTAAAGTGGGCATAGTTAGATGGGAAGCTTGAAACATCCTATTTTAAAAAACTTTGGAATTATAAGAAACCATGTTCCACTTTGTCTGATAATCGAGACGGTGTAATTATTTTTTAATTGTGATAGGTCCCGTAGGAGCGAGGTGCTTTATTAGTTAACACGTGGTCGGTGGAAGTACAAGTTACATCAAGCACCTCATAAAAATGAAAATTACATCCAAGTCCATGCATTTAGCACAAGATCCCTGAAACTAAGCAATGAAGTGTCTTTTGAGGTTTGCGCGTATGCTAGATATTGTAGAACCAAAATTTGTTCTAAAATAATCTACATTCTAGCTTTTACTACTAGTACGTATAGTAAACAAGAATCCATAAAACAGAGTGATCGTACTCTCTATTGGAGTAGTAACTTGGATTGATTTTTCACATATCTAAGTACTACTACTAATTATAATTTCTCAAAAAAAAGTATCACTAATAAATACAGTACTAGTTTATCTGATTTGTTCTAAGATGTAGTACTACTACTATTACTAGTACTCCATCTGTCTGAGATTATTAAGGCCATTTAAATTTGATAAGACCAAAAAAGTTAACTACAGATTGGTGTTGAAGAATGCATGCAGTCCTCGGTCTCTCCCCTGCAGCACTGTACACCCTGCAGCAGGCCGCAGGCTTTTCGTCTCTCTCCAGGAGTAGATCTTCTTTCCTCTCACTCACCTGGATCTTCTTTCCTCGGTCTCTCCCTCTGTCTGTACTGTATCTTCTGATACAGTATAACATGACACCTGCTTTATTACTCACCTGTCAACTTTCTACAACCTTTTTGTTTTGATGAAGCATGTACAACGCGTGGATACTGTCTAAGAAAAAAGTGGCCAAGTGCAGTTGCTGTCGGTGCACCCATGCCTAGCATATTCCTATACAATCTTACCAGTATAGTACGAAACTCAATCAGTATACTCTTCAGTATACCCACCCAACCCGGGTTTCTGGCCGACGGGCACTACGTCGGCAAGCCGATCTTCCCTCTGTAACCACTCCCACAAGTTCGTGTACCGCATTGGCGGATTCGACCGTGAGCCGGCTGCTGTGGACGCCGTCCAGTCTAAGGCGATGATTGAGTGCCCCTACGACAGCTATTTAGCTTGGTCGCCTTCGACAAGCTCGACGAGCACAAGATCGCATGCTCGCACGGCCCGTGCTCATGCATTGATTCTGCCTTTGATTTCATTGTCACGCCGGCAGGGCTCCTTCCTCACATGAAGGAGGCCCACGGGGTCATAGTAACTAGGACCATCTACGGTAGCGCCTTCTTTTGCCTCATCCCGACTCCGCCACCAACAAGCACGAGGGAATTCATGCGCTTCCTCTGCGGGGATGACCATGCCGTGTTCGGCCTGACCATCAGCGCGCTCGGCCTGGCCGCCGTCGTCTCCTTGGTGTGCATCAGGCAGGATAGGTGCTTGTGTCCGTGGTACACGGTGAAACTGTGTGCGCCTGGCCCGCCGGGGTCGGTGGACTTGTCGATGGTCGAGAGTCTTGATGCGGTAGTCGAGCTGACGAGCAGCTCGTCCCCGGCCAACTTCCTGTCCGATAAGCTCAGGACGTACCTCGGGGTGTCGCCACGGTTCCTGATGAAGGTTGGACAGTCCACCCATGTATCTTTCTGGATTTGCATCAACAGGAAAAAATGATCTTAAACTATGGCTGATGATCAATACTGTAATGGTGTATTAGCAGATAAATATTACTAGTAGTAGTACTATTTTACTACTCAAGTTTACTAATAGTAGTCGCATGTAGGTTCTCTTTAGGTACTAGGAAGGATGCATTTTGAATGTAAACTAAGTTTGTTGCTAATGTTATTACGGAGTATTTAGGGGTTTAGTATGACTTTTATATAATTGTTCACTTTTACGACATGGATTAGAGATAAATACACTAACCGTTCTTACGGTGCTTCGATTTTAGTCATCTAACTCAGTGATTACGGAATTTTATGCCCAAACTTATCAATTCGACTTCATTTAAGTCTTGAACCAAGATTGCTGTCGAAATTGCACTGGTGTGGACGATGCATCGACGTGGGTCCAGCGTGCAGGATAGGCTGCCCTGGAATTTTGCCTAAATATCTAGAAAATAATATGGACATCTACGACATCAACTCAATGTTATTAGAATCATCACGAACCATGTTTTCATGTTATATGCGTTTGACATTATGTAAGTTAGTATGTTTGGTCAAACTTTATAAATATTGACTTCGACAAAACCTAGTATGCTTTCTAATTTGGAAATGAGGGAGCATCTAAATACTAAAATGTGTCGAAATACATGTGTATCTAGACAAAGCCAAGTCAGTAAGTACTATTTTAGGATGGAGGGAGTAATTATGAGTAATCTATTTTTCATAATATTTTTACTGCTATAGCACGTGCCCACGACTAGAGCATGGACCAATGCATAATAATCATGCGACCATGTGATGGCAATCTACTCCGTACTGGATACCCTACGTGCGAAGACGCACTAGTGGAGCACACGCTCATGCCGTTCCTGAGTACGGAATAGTACTACTAGTATACGCAAATAGGAGTTAAAAATAGATAGATCTTGTTGCTCATCGTACTATTTTTTCCCTGTAAGGCAACCTGGACGTGACTACTACAGTACTATATTGGCACAACTTCTGCTTTTAGCGCTACAAGATGAAAGTGGAACTCTCTGTGTCCGTTCAACAAAAACTCTCGGTGTAACATTACTCTACTAGTACTTCTTGTACTCCCTAGTTTTTCGGACGCGCAGTAAAGTAGTGCAGTAATTCTATTTGGTCAAGCTGCATGTAACGAGCATTTATTTGACAGGACAATTCAGGTTTTGAGATATCCAAATTTCTACTCCAGCTCGATGGCTCAAGACACGAAGCAGCTAGCACTCTTCTATACATAAGCAAAATATTGTGTATCTTGGAAATTGTCATGACCATTTATTACCTGCAGAGCTTTATTTTGTTTCCTTCGAGACACCTTCGACTGATACTTTACTGTACTAGTATACTACTAGTAAATAACGTGCTACAGTTGGGCCATACAGCTAGTACTAGACATAGAGTTTAGTAGCTACTCTCGTCATAGTGAATTCTCCAAGAGGTGGAGTTCCTTTTTCTAAGAGGTGGAGTTCCTTTTTTTCCGAGAGAGGAAACCTTTTTTATTCCTTCTTTGATTCAAAGAAAATTCAAAGGTTTTGTGAAGCATCTTGTCACTTAGGAAATAATCCTACGCTGTTTTGTTTGATTCATAGGATTCCAATATGTAGGAATTATGTCCCATTTGGAACACATGATAGGAAAAATATAGGAATAGGAAAAACACGGGAATTGAGATTCCTTCAAAGTATTCCTTTTCCCTCTATTTTTAGAAAAATTTCCGTCCACTCCAACCTCATGGTATAATTGCTTTGCTTTCCCTGTGATTCAAACACATACTTGATCCAAATTCCTGTAGTTTCCTCTTCTTATGTTTTGAGAATCCTACAAATCAAACAAGCCCTGAGAGATGTCTTTCTTTTTTTGTTTGTCTTTGATTATTTTTTTGTTTGAACATAGGGTCATAGAGTTTTCTCGGAATACGAGGAGGGTGGACATTGCACAAACCTCCAACAATTGGATTCGAAATTGCAGGGAACTCCAGATAATCAGGATAGTCTAGTTGCAAGAAACTACTATACTACAATTACTTTTGGGTACAAATGCTGCACATAGCACAAAATTCTCGATTAGACCTCTTAACATTATTTCTTACATACCCGGGGCTCAACAGTTGGAGCTCTTTGCAACTACGGCTCTAATTGTTGGAGATTTGTGCAACTAGCCTCAATTGGAGCACTACCCCCACTCGCCCACCTTCTGCAGTACTACTAGTAGTAGAGTACTACTATGCATCATCAGCCTTTGTCTTCTCCATCGCACCCCGGCCGCCAGCTCACGCCAACTATCTTTCCTCCCTCCCCCACCCCACCCCACCCCAAAGAAAGCTCCCAAAACACCATTCGCAGCCTCCCATGGTGAGATCGAGCAAGGTCTGTAAAGATCCCGAGCAGTTTCAGAAGGTGTTCATCGAAGGCCCTCTTGAAGTACTCATCAACCATTGTGACGCCACCAATGCCGCGAGCCTCGTCGGTTCGTCCAAACATATTCTTCAATCAGCAAAAGAGAGCGGAACTATGCCTTCTTCTCATCCGTTTGCCATCTCATGTGTTCTTCATTCTTACCCGACGGTGAGAACGTGGGAATCCAAAGACTGCTTTGAAGTGGGGGGCAGCCCGTGCAAGCTGACGCCGCTGGACAGGTTCTTCTCCAATGTTGTGATGGCAAATTGTTTTGATGAGCAGTGAGCAGGCGGCAATGGAGATTGGATCGTCATAGTTGGGGCCGATTTCATGTGGGACCTTGTCAACGTGTACACTCGTCGCAAGATTGTTATTCTGCATGTGTCGAGGTTTGAACAGACCGAAGATTCTGCACTTATATTTCAGGATGATGCTGATGAAAGTTGACGTACTAAACTGCAGAAGATAGTCATTTGCCAAGTTCCGACAGTCGCCATTTTCGAATTCAAGATTGCTGTCATCAATGGGAATGATAGTCATGGATGGTCAGTTTGTGTGAACGAGTTCCAAGGTACTTCAGATACTGCGATGCTATTATCCAACATGATCGTGTGTTCGTCGTGACCGAGAACGACTATGTTTATGCATGGAAGTCTCTGGAACTTGGTAAATTCTCCTCCCTACGTATTTTATTAGCTTTGTTCCTGAATCGATGCAAGCTGTTTTTTCTAAACTTTCATTAGTTAGTAGGAATTCCATTAAAATTTTAGTTTCTTTGATTTGAAGGAATTCCCAAGGAATTTCAGAGGAATGCAATCTTTAGGAGGTTTTCTTACATATAAGTAGTTTGTTTCATATGATTGAGTTTTGCTGATAGTATTGCTTCATCTCCTAGTACATCCCATGGAAAATATGGTATCTACTACGTAGTAGTAAGTAATTATGTGAGACCCAGATATTATTCCTGAATCAGTGTAAGTTATTTTTTCTGAAGTTTCATTGCTTAGTAGGAATTTTAGCCTCTTTGATTCGTACGAATTCCCTAGGAATTTCAGAGGAATGCAATCCTTACTAAGTTTTCTTACATATAAGTAATTTGATTCATAGGATTGAGTTCTGCTGATAGTATTTCCTTGTCTCCTAGTACTAGTACATCCATGGAAAATATGGTATCTACTAGTAGTATTAACGTGAGACTCAGATACTAGACATATGACATATCATAACTATATAGAATTATAATACTAGGTAAATCTCAAAAAATTAGAAATTTGATCGACATCTATAAAGTATGGGCACGTATTTAGTTCTTGTATTTTCTATCATGTAGAACTCAACATTCATTAGGTACTAGTACTTGTAAATTTTGTTAACATGGTATTGAGAAATGAAGAGGAAGATTCTAGAATGATGGAGAAGTGTGTTCTGAGGATTTTGCATAGCATTCATTGTGCTAAAGATTATCAATAGAATCTTCAAGTAGATGCTAGAATGGAAAAGAAGATCCAACTGCTGGCAATATTGGGATTCGCAAGTCCTGATCCAACAGTGAATATTCAAAGTTATTCATACACTACATAGTGGTAAGATAAGATAAGATAAGGTATTAAACCTCCTACAAATAATCCTTGTTGGTTTTCCTTTGGTATATAAGACACCAAAATCTTGTAGGATCCAACCTTGCTTTTTTCCCTATGAACTTTACATTCAAGATCCTATAGGATTATTTCCTATTTCATTTGATCCCATGAATCAAACCGTGTCTCTAGGAGAATTTCCATAGCATATCCCCATTTCGAAAAGAATTAGAATTTCGATAGCATCTCCCTAGGTTGACATTTTTTTACGCAATCAAACATCTTAAGTATAATCAAGATTTTTGAAAATAGTACTGTATATCAACTTCTACAATGTCAGGTCAATATCAATATTATTTCCATGTTACATTTCCTTCCACTTTGAAGGTCCTATCCTTATCATGTCGCCACGTGATGCGTTGTACATGACACATGGGTTTGTTGAGGATGATGAGGAGAATGATCCTGGTAGGTGGTGGTTAGCAAGATCTGCCGGTGGTTCAATACTTCTTCTGGTCTATACATATGGTGTCTCAGGCAATGCAATTGCTGATGAATCTAGTGTTGTTCACTATGGTTGCACCGTTCGCACCTATCCTTTTGGGTTTGAGTGCATGGTGTTCTCGATGGACACAAGCCAGTTAACTGCAGCTAGCCGATGGAAAAGGTTTACTGACCTTGGATCATATTCTCTTTTCCTTGGCGTGAACTATCTGATTACAATTGCAGTAGGCGATGCAAATGATCCGCCAGGACATCTGACGAGAAGGAACTGTGTTTACACATCACACTAAGAAATTGGCTACGAGTACATGCCGCGTCCTAAAATTTGCCGCTTTAGTCTGAATGGTGATGCAGTTGTTGGTTTCCACACCAACACTCGCTGGACATGCATGCTTGGAGACTCCATTTTGGTTCATCCCAAGCTTCTCAAACGCCTTGGAGTGGAACAAGCATGTTAAAGGATAGCTCATTTGGTCTCGGCCTTCTGTTGAACTCTTCCTTCTGGCTGGTTATTAGTTGATGTACGAGTACTCAGCATTTAGTTTCACACCCGGTCTGGCTTGTAAACTACTCCGTATGACCAAAAACCCCTTTTGTACACTTGGTAGTTTCTCAAGTATGTATATTTCACCAATCTTGTAAAATAACCTTATTAGGATTAAAGTTGTACTCTACTACTACTATTCTGTACATAATTTCTTCCAGAATGTTGCATAATAGTAGTACTGTTAGTATTACTCCTTGCAGGTCCGTAGTTTTGTTTCTTTTTATTGCGGTTTGGGTCCTATAAGCCTAAGTTGGACGTGTTGGTAAGTACTTCGCTCAGAAACTACACGCGGTGGATGGAACACGATGTTTCCAGGTTTACCAGTAAAGACATGTCGCGCATCATGGCATCACCGGTGATTTGACAAGGCAATACTGTACGACGGTGTGCTAGTCTAGTTTCTTCTTCATCTGAACAAGTACTCCTTGTCTACCTAGTACTAGTAGTAGTAGTAAAGGTCTACTAGTAGGAGTACTAGAGAACTCGATGAAGCTAGCTGGAGTACTACTGTCAGTAGCTACCCTAGAAGAGAGAGGGAGGGAGTTTTGCACACGCCAGTGCACGTCGCAGAGCGTTCCTTCCGAGACAAGCTAGATTTAACTCCCTCACCAGCCTCCCTCCATGCACACACAACCTCTTTTACTAAGTCCCTTGTTCCCATAAAATACCACCCCCTGGACTCTCGCTCTATATTGTTGCCGACCAGCTCCTCGGCTCTGTCCTCTACAGGTGGCGGCGAGATCGGCGCGGCAACCTTCTGTAGGGCGGTGGAGCATCAGTCATCTCTGTCCCGCGGCAGCAATGGCGATATGTGAAATACTAGAACACTCGTACCTATTCCCTCTGTTTCATAATATAAGATGTTTTAGCTTATGTGAAACGAGTGTATCTAGATTCACTCTGAACTTACATGATAGAGTTGATCATGCGGTTAAATTTTTATTATCGATTACGCAGCATTGTCATGTGTAGAGTAGTTCTTATCCCGGGTATGCATCCTTTTTTGTAGACTAGGATTCCATAGAAGCTTGTTTTCTAGGCTAGATCCCATAACTAAGAACAGTGGGGATCCGTTTGAAGTTGGTAGTTCGACAGCGCAAACTTTTGAAAATTTGCATATATTTGTCAATCAACATCATGTAATCAATATTGCAACTTGTTGCAGAAGGAGATAGGGGAAGGAGCTAAAAAGAGGATTCTCGATGAAATAGGTTCCAATCCTGTGACTTCTGCTATCCTAGATGACAAGGTAAATCAATAGAATGACATATGTTCTTGTTGTTGCGCGTAGATGCTTTCACTGTAATCTCTATTTATCTTGTAACCGCAGAAGCACAAAGTTGAAGAAGACTCTCAGTTTCCTAATGACAGAGTAGAAAATGGATGTCAGATCGCTACACCTAAGACGCCTCCTTGTTTACCTTCTGTGGAGACTGATGCAGTTGCAGCTACAGCTGGTACTGATGAGCCTGCACCTGCCATCGTCATGCCAGATGATGGAGGTGGTGGATTGTTTTTACCATCCGCGGAGACTTGTGCGGCTGGAGCTGGTAGTGAAGAGCCTTCAGAGGACATTGTGGTGCTCGATAGTTCACCTATTGTGGAGACTCATACTACCGGTGCTGGCGCTGCTGTTGGTGCTGCTGATCCCGCTCCCAAAATTATCGTGCCACCTGAAGGAGGTGGTGATTTGGGTTTACAATCTGTAGAAACTGTTGCACCTGAAGGTGGTGAACTGTGATGCGAAGCTTTCTTTCTTATGATTTGTATGCTTTTCTCTGGAACCTGTATTATGGAGCTACCTTACGCATTTCTTACACTTTTTCCTGTTGAACTGTAGTGTGGAATTGGAACTACTCCTAGTATGTAATCATAATATTCAGATGCTTGAGTATTATCGATGATAAACCAATGCTAGCTGAGCTGCACGATAATTGGCCTCTGCCACCTGCAGGCGTAGTTCTTGGCTCATCTCCTTTTCACAAGCACGGTGAAAATATGGTTATGTTTGTTTTCTTGCAATGCAATTATGCTTGTGTTATTGATCTAGCAATTTTATGTTGATTTTGTCACCCAATCCGCATTTATGTCTCTACATAAAAAAATATTTGTTCACATGACTTCAACAAAAAACAGTATCTTCTTTGCATCGACTAACACAAGGAGACATGCAAATATTTATTTATTTTTGAAACAAGGCAAATGATATGCCATTTTCATTGATAGAGAGGGACATGCAATTCAATTAAACTATGATAACTACTCGTACAAGTCATAGAATGGTAGGGATTGCCATAGGAAATCATCACCTCCAGCATCTTGTTCTACAGAAGGCGTTATTACCAGATCCACGACCTTCTTTTCCTCGGGACAACAATGTCAAGTGTAGGATTTCGAATCTAAACGCAATCCAGTGCAGGTTCATCAGGACAACCTCCAATTGCATCAGTCTCCACAGAAGGTACATTAGCGCTATGGCAGACACCGTTGGAAATGCAAGCTGAAGTTGTTGTTATACTCCTATCAGGACCACATATAAGGGCCAGAAATTCAAGCTCCGAAATCTTGCATTACAAAATAGACAAGAGGTCATCCCATCTGGACAATTCATAGGCAATTCATAGTGCAATTTGAGCGTCTTACATGATCCTTAGATGCTAGTCCATCCGGTCTTTTTATTGGTGGAATAAAATTTGCTGGTACTTTTATTTCTGCGAAGAACCTACAAAACATAGCCAAGTAAGACATCTGAATATATCTAACTTTTCTATAGCCTTATATGTGAAGATACCTTTGCATAACACTCACTTATCAAACTGTCTACGGATATCTTCCCACTCCTTGGAAATGCAAGTCAACATTCTATAGGGTACATTCATCTATACTATATTGTACCTCTAAGTACTTCCTCGTCAGGTACATCAACAGCCAAATGCTCTATCGTATCAAAGAAGGATGGGGAATATATCAGGTCAAAAGCTTGCACAGATCTCTGCCAAGTCCTTTTTAAGATGTTTTCGAACTCTTATGTCAAGAGCTTTACTATAGATTTACCTAAAGAATGTACCTACCCAAATCTAGAAGCACCTTGTAAATCTAGATGGTCACAAGCTTTAACTATTTCTGGGAGAGGTGGAGAACTAACCAAAGCCAAGAAGAATGTCCAGTGCCTGAATCTAGAAGGTGAAGCGTGGGGATCGCCCAGCTGACCGCCGACCGGTGCGTCTCGTGAAGAACGGCGCGACGAATGGTGGTAGGCTGGAACTGCTGATAGAAAGGTGTCGAGAAGTTTTTTTAAGGTATGGAGAAGTTGGCGGCCTGGTTCTAATCCTGTGCATCTCCCATAAGAATGACGCTAAATTTGAAGAGACAGGGGTTGGTCGCTCGATTGAGGACGGTCTTAGGAAAGTTTGGGGTCTTGGCGGAAAGTTTTGGCGGGCCCGGGGTGTTCGTCCATAATTTTCACAGAAATATCTATGAATATTTTATCGGATTTGCCAGTTCTCAAGAGTCCCCCCTCTCGCCATTGGAATTACCTCGCGATTGGTGCAACGTGAGGGTTACACATTTGTTGCAACAGCTTGTAACTGGGATTTTAATGAGTTGCAACTACTAGGTTACAACTGAGTATTAGCACAATTAGTAGGGTGACATCAGCTCCTTAACATAACAAGTTCTCAGGCGTCTGGGATCTAGGAGCTCATATTTTATACCTTTTCCCCCTTGTTGACGGCTTTATTTCGAATCCGGTCGAGCCCCAGCACGTACCTTGGGATTTTAACTATCGAGCCCAAGAAATTAGCCTATTTGGCCTCATTATAGCCCAAGACCTTATAATTCGGCCATGTTTTGGATCATTCGGCCACGCAAATAGCCCAGTTAGATTGGGCGAGAGCCCATGAAAAATAGCCCATTAATCCCTGCTTGGCTCATTTTTCTTTAATTCGGCCTTTTTTGGGCATCGTCCACCCATCCCTAAACTCCGCTTATCCATGTTCTTAAGTACTACCTACTATATTATTTATACTTAACATTTTTAGTTGAGCTGCTAGCAATCATGCATAGCAGATGGACAAGAAATTTTTAAGAAGAAAAATAAATAAGTTATATACGATGTTAGTATACATTTTTTACGTTTTATAAAAGGATAACAATTTTCTTGTGTAGTGGCAAGGCATGCAGTTTATCTGTAGCAATATTTTTGTACTGAGAGGCTAACATGGCCGACCCACCTACCTGCAGCTAGCTCCCATCAACCTTACCATACAAGAGATCAAGTTTAACGAGCGCGTTTAAAAGTACTTGTACAATAGTCATGACCAGAAAAAGAAGACCAAGATCGACACCTTTCTTGTCGAGAGAGGCTGACACGTGGGCCCAACAGCAAGACCATACATGCCTGCCGCATGGAACAACGTTACCAAGGTCAAACTAGAGGACGCGACCAAAAAAATGTCCAACATACACACGTTTCCTCTACATATGCGGCTGACATGTGGACCCAGCAGGGAGACATTATACAGGTGGTCTATCGAGCTACGTTGCCAAGTTCCAGACGGGGAGGCGCGAGAGAAGAAAAAAGTCTAGCATGCACACGTTTCTTGCAGAGAGGAGGCTAACATGTCGGGCCCACCAGCCTGTATAAACAGCTGAAACAGCAAGCAACACTATCAAGTTCGGAACACGAAGGCACGCAGAGGGTAAAAAATCTATCATACACACGTTTCTTTTAATGAGAGGGTGACATGTGTGGCCCAGCATCGTGATTAAATGGTAGATTCATCGAACAACGCTATCAAGTTCAGAATAGGGTAGCGCGAGTGAAGGAAAAAATCCATTATGCACACGTTTCTTCTAATGAGAGGATGACATGTGGCGCTCAGGAGGTTGGTTAAACGGTAGATATGTTGAGCAGCGCTATCAACTTTAGAACGGGGTAGCACCAGCGAAGGAAAAAATCTCATCATACACACGTTTCTTCTAATGATAGGATGACAGGGTAGCGCGAGCGAAGGAAAAAATTCCATCATACACATGATCCTTCTAATGAGAGGCTGACATGTGGGACCTAGTAGCCTGACTAAATGGTACATGCCTCGAGCAACATTATCGAGTTCAAATCAGGGAGGTGCGACCAAAAAGTATGGTCCACTAGAGACACTGACGTCCGGGACCCACACGCCTCAAAAGACTTCAGCGAGTCAACATCGCACGAGGAAACAAAAATCTTGCTTCTTCCACGCGCTGGCCAAGCTTCCTCCAAGTTTTTAGCAGATCCGTCATAGTAGAGGATGCGAAACCAGAAAAAAAGTTTTCCATCGGCCACGGCCGAGCCGAGAATTTTGTCGCGAAAGACGCGCCTTCTACGACGACCGTCGGGCCAAGTCGGTGCGGAAGGAAACTTTTCTTGTAGTGGAGTTAAAAGTTATAGGGGGAGCGCAGATGTAACCTGGCGGTGTGTAAACTAGGGTTACAGATTGTCCTTCTCGATGTTCCCTCCTGTCCTTTATATAGGGAGGCCGGGTCTTGGGATAACAGGCCGAGTCGGTTACAGATTAGGGTTTTCCCTTTAAATTTCTATATATTGCTTGTCGTGTCCTTCAAGGAGTCGCCTTCCGCCGGACTTGGGCCACCCGAATCCTTGCTGGGCTTCAATTGTCCCACAGGTTCCTTTTGGGCTGGACCATATAGGCTAAAAACGAGTACCCGTAGGGTATACCCATGTCAACCACCCTCTCCTATAAAAGGAGGAGGTGGAGACCGCCTCTAAACATACCATTACACTCACTCATCCCCTCCTCTTATATGCCCTTTGGTTGGCATGTTCCTCCCCTTCTAGCCATGTCCATTACCACGAGCGAGGAGCTTAGGCAAAGCCATGCTCAAGATCTTCTCCACCACCATCACCACCATGTCATAGTGTTGGCAGAGTTCTCGAGGATCCACTATTTCCGCTGCCGCGCTGGGGCGAGAGACAGAAGTCGTTGGCACACCGTATGTGTGACTGATTATGGAGGTGATGCACGTGGGGTACTGTCATCAGGTCCTGGAGGATGGTCGTGTACACTCTACAACAGCCACATTTCTTTGCGGGAACGTTATCCCGCATTATGGTCTTCGAGGGTGAGTTCATCTGAAACCGTTACATGTATCTCCTAGATGTGATCTTCGTGGTTGCAATCATTGATTTTTTTTGTTTTCCATACAATGAACCCCATCAAAAAGAGAGGACAATGAGGCGGCAGATCTGCTGTCTAAGCTTGGACCAGCCCGTCGACCAATTATGCCTGGCGTTTTCCTAAAACAATTACGGACTCCATCTGTGAAGGGAGCAAACCTCGACAACCCAGATAGAGTGGATTCATTTGTTAACACAGTAACAATGACCTCTCCAGCTTGGACATAACCATTCATGGACTACCTTCAAGACGGAGCACTGCCCATCGACGAATTCGAAAGCCTGCAGATAGTACACAAAGCAAAAAGGTATGTCATAATAGATGGACAACTATATAAAATAAGTAATAGAGGGGTATTCCTATAGTGCGTCTCCCAGCAGCAAGGTATGGATATGCTTAGAGAGATACATCTCGGAGATTGTGGGCACCACGCCCCTCCCTGTTCCTTTTTCATGACCTTCCTACAAGCTGGTGCAGACTTGTGTTGGGTGTCAGTTTTATGCAAGGCAACCACATGTTCTAGCTAAAGAATTGCGAACAATACCAATCACTTGGATGTTTGCGGTCTGGGGGATTGACATGGTTGGTCCTTTGCGGACAACACCTTGTGGATTTAAACATCTGTTAGTTGAAGTTGACAAATTCACTATATGGATTGAAGCTAAACCCATTAGAAATCTCGATGGGGAAACAATCCTGAAATTTGTTCGGGATCTAGTGGTGAGATTTGGTCTCCTACATAGCATCATGACCAACAACGGAAACAACTTGTCACTCAGATAAGTTGAGGAGTATTGTCATGAAAAAGGCATCCGCCTTGACCTAGCATATGTGGCACATCCACAGTCAAATGGGCAAGTGGAGCGAGCCAATGGACTAATTCTGCAAGAAATTAAGCCACGCTTAGAGGCACCTCTACATAGAGCATTTGGAGCCTGGGAAGAGAAATTACCATCTATCTTGTGGAGTTTACGAACAACACCCAGCAGATCCACCAGATTTAACCCCTTCTTCATGGTTTATGGAACAGAAACCGTACTACCATCTGACATCCTCCATGATGGACAGAGAGTCGTCGTCTACGACAAAGATGACGCTGAAGAATCCAAACACCTATCTATGGACCTGCTTGAGTAAGAACACGTCTTGGCATGCCAGAGGTTCGCCAACTACTAGCGGAAGCTACATAGCTACCATCGTCGGCCCGTTAGGCATCACTCATTTAAAGAGGGGATATGGTGCTTCGTCTCAAGCAGAAAAAGTCACACAAACTATCCCTGCCTTGGGAAGGACCGTTCGTCATAAGCGAAGTGTTTCTCAATGGTTCCTATTACCTCGTCGATATTCACGAGTTTAAAGATAGGCCAACAGAATGCAAGCGCAAGCGACATGACCTTGATGATGATTATACGGAGACTGATCAGCCATGGAACATAGCATAGCTACGTCCCTTTTACACATAGAATATTTTTTATTATGTAATAACACTACTACAAAATCGGGCTTTGTAGCATCCACTTGTAGTGTGTTTTTGCCTAAAAAATCGAACCACCTCCTAAACCCATTTCCGCAGGTGGTTTTTGTGAAAAATCCACCATTAATAATTCACCTACGTGTAATAATACATTTTTGGAGGCGGTTCAAACAAATACACTACTATGTAGGGAGGCGGGCAGAAAACCCGACCGCCCCCGAAAAAAGTCTTATTGACAGCAATTCAATTCGCAGCAGTTTTTGGAGGTGGTTTGATAAACAAGCCGCTGCGGAAGTTGTGAAACAAAATTCGCACTCCCTGTCTTGCCACCATGTGTTGTTCATAATATCTTTTACTCAAGTTTTATCACAAAGTGAGGCATAACCTAGTGGTCAGAGAGAGGTGTTCCAACCCACCCAAGTTCAAGTCCTAGTACTTACACTTTGTGTTGTTAAATTAAAAACTTACTTGACATAACCACATGTTTTAATTGGTGTGATAAATCACTAGCAACATCCTTGATGGTGCTTAGGGTTTAGAGTTTAGTGTTTAGGGTTTGTGGTTTAGTGGTAATTAAACCCTAAACTCTATACCCTAAACCCTAAACTCTAATCATAGCATAGGATGCCCCTATTGACTTGTTACATCAGTTAAATCATGTGATCATGCCAATTAAGTTTTTTATATACGATCGCACATAACTTTTTCTTACTAGTTTAGATTTATCAATAATTTCCCCTCTAGTTTAGATGTTATATATTTTAAGTATCATACATGCATCTAAAGTAACTTTCCTCTAGTAAATCTTGATCTTACAACAAAATGTAAAAACTTTGCAACATTCTTATGTATTCTTGATAAATAATTTTCACAATAGGAGGGATCAATGTTATTTGAAGTGCGATGAGTGGATCACATATACATATTTTAAGACGCTTCATGACACGTACATTACATGCTAATTAGACAGGGACACATATACAAGTTGGCACATTCCTGATAGCAAAAACAAACAGTGTTTTGATATGTTCCTATTTATTGCAAAATCTGAACCATCAAAATGTATTTCGAACCACTCACATGCATATGAATTTGTTTTATATTTTTTCCAACCCACAATGGCTAGTTTGACTACGGGCTATCCAAAAAACTCGGAATCTCCGGGTCACAATGGCAACCTGCATAATTGCAATCGCTGGTGGTGATTCAATGCCTTGTTTAGCTTTATTAGGGAATGTGCAATGCTGGTGAACAGGCCTATAAATTCAACAATCAATTCCATCTCAATGTTATGCCTTTCTTCTCAACCTTTCTCCACAAAATCAATTCCCCAAATTACCCCAAACAACCCAAGGAAGAACATGTCTCGGAGATGGGATTTGGAACCCGAATCAAGCCACGACGGCCTCAGCAAAGGAAGCACCGACTCTAGGGTCATCGACGTCCCACACGAGTTAGGGTCGTCCGATGATCCCGAGCTCGTCGCTCTGCAAGAATATCGGGAGGAGCCGCTAGAGCGGTATTCCGATGAGGGCAAGGAGGAGGACGAGGACGACGACGAGGAGGAGGCACTGCTGGAGCAGAGCATGCAGGTGCCGCTGGAGCAGATCATGCAGGCGATGTCGGTGGAGAATGGGCCTGTTACGCAATACGAGTGGCCGGTGGTCGAGGACGACGACAACAAGCCAGAGGAGTGGCCTGTGGTTGACAATGATGGTGATGAGCCAAAGGTAGCAACCGCTAGCAGGAAGTGTCGCCGCTCAGATGATGGCGTGAGGAATAAGAAGTGATCGATAGTACTAGTTAGTAGTATAATTTTAGTTAGATGTTATTAAAGTATGCTAGTACTGGGTGCTTTTAGGATGATGGATGGCTGTATGAAATTGCGTGCTTTTGTGATTACAGTGGTAATCAAGAATGTATGTGAAGTTTACTTAATTAGTAGTTCGTTCTATACAGATTTTGATCTTAGGATGATGCATGAAGTGTTAGTGGAAAGACTTAAATATATATAGTGCCTAGTTTGATTTGAAGTGTTAGTGAAGGAAACTTACATGGAGTCATCAATAATGATTAGTTGATGCTAGTTTTCATTTGAAAATGCACTACAACCTGGAGTGTCTAGATTATGGAGTCCGGGTTTAGGTAATTTTCATATACATCATCAATTTGGTGACACTTTTTATATACTTGTTACGAATTATAGATTCATTTATTGTGTTTTGGTATTTAACCTTAAAATAAATAGTAAAATGTAGATACGGTTGTCCAAAATGGCCTATGGCAGTAGGTATATCTATGCTTGTATACGGGTGGTCCGGATACTTCCGGAATTTCAGAAACCGAGTTTCCATGGAGACATTCAAAGATTTTTTAGGACAGTCAAAAAGTATGATTCTTTGTATTGCCCCATATTTTGAGTATATAACCTTAAGAAAAAATAGTAAAAGTCGATACGCACATCCTAAATGAAACTTGCTTCACAAAAGTGATCATCTTCTAGGAATGTCATTGGTTTAGAGAGCAAACTCCCATGCTTCGGAACACTGAAACCAAGTTTTCTACAAATTGGACTCTTTTTTGTTGGGATTGTGTATATGCACCCCCCACTTGAACTAATAATGACTAATACGATTTTTTTGATTGTCCAAATAATGATTTACTCATTTCCACACATTTTCAAGAGAAAATAAATAAATAATACATATATTTGTGAAAAAATCTAGTTTTTTTGCATGCGCACACATTTTAAGGTTTTTAAACTTGTGACAAATTGTAAGAGATGACATGACTGTCCTAATTGGTGAAAGAAAGTATGAATTTATTTAAAATCCGGACCCTCCGCACCCAAATTCCCCATTTTACTGCACGTCAATCCCCTTCCCCAATATTTGCCCTCCTTTGATAAGACGCTGCATTCAAAATCCCCAATTTCCAGCCACCACTGCCATTCAATCCTCCCCCTTCCTGTAGATCCTCCATTTCCATCGGAGATGGCAGCGGAATCCGGCTCGAGCCATAGCAGGGCTGGCCGAACAAGGGTGAACACGGCGACGACGCGCCTTTTGGCAGAAGTTTTCTCCCTCGTGCCACCGGACTGCCACCTGCCAAAGGGGTGGCACCTTAACCTGAGGGGTGTCCCAGTGCCACCGCCACCGAGGAGTGCCACGGCCCACGCCATTGAGGTCGCCCGCTGCCATGTGTGCCTACCGTCGGCGCTACGTGCGGACCCAGATACGGCTCGTATGCACCGTATTAGGCCAAGCTTTTCAAGGAGGAGCATGAATCCATGCACCGATCCGCCTGCCATGGCCAAGCACAAGCCCGCTGGAACGTGGCAAATCACCGGCGACTCTAGGCCCAAGTCGCTACCGACGATGCCAAGCCGGATTCTAAGGAGGACAGCTACCCCATGGCAGAGGAGGAGGAGGAAGCTGAGACCAGCGGATATTAGCTCAAGGTCCAGATGTCACCGCTGCCCCACGAGCTCGGCAACGAGCGAGAGTGGCCGGGCACCATGGTCGCGCATCGTGCATCGTTGGAGGCCGTCCACAACAATGACGTCAAGCCAGAGCCCATCGAGTCCGACAGATCCGGCTCCATCGACTGGGAGGAGGTCGAGGCATAAGCAGATTCGTTGTCGGTCGAGCCGACACCACCTCCGCCGCCCATCCACGAGCCCGACGATGAGCTAGAGTGGTCGAGCACCATGGAAGCTTACCGTGCGTTGGTGGAGGCCATCATGGTGGTCATCGACAATGATTAATGAGCTAAAATGTGGCCTATGTTTAATCTGAATATTCAGTTATTGCTTCATAGTAGAACTTTGTAATCTGGAGATCAATATGTGGCATCTGTTTAAATTTATGTGAATTTCTAGTTATGTTTGTCCTCTGTTTAATTTTATGTGAATTCTTGTTATCTTCGTCCTCAGTTTATATTTATGTGACTTTCTAATTGAATTTGAACTCTGTACATTTGTTTAGAAAAAATAAGCATTTCCGGACCATTCGGAAATATACAGACTGTCCGCATATTTTGATTTGGTGGGCAAATATTTGGGTATATTCCCTTAGCCCTGCTCAAATCCCTAGCATTCCGCCTCCTCTAATTTGAAATTTTCCCCTCTCGTCGTGCTACCCCTCCCCTGCTGGATTCGCCGCCCCCTCCCCTCTCCCATCTTCTGCTAGATTCGCCGCCCCTCTCCCCCCTCCCCTCTCCTCTTTCCTGCCAGATTTGTCTCCCCACACTCAGCCTCCTCCCTCCGGACATATCCTCCCTACTGGTGCGCCCTCTGCCCCTCCCCCACCCCACACCCATCGCGGCGGCCTTCCAGAACACCAGCCTTCCCGCGCCCCCTTCCCACCGGCGCCCGCCCTCCCTGCAGATATGGTGTTCTCTCTTCTTCCTTTTCTTTTCTTTATTTAGTACAATGCATAGCAAGATTCTTATCTAGAGTTGTTCCTTCTTTATTTAGTATGTGGTACTTATAGATGAGTACTTCTTTATTTGCTACCAAATAAATGGCATGTATAGATGAGTACTTCTTTATTTAGATTCCATTTATTTAAGTGGGTCCTTAATTATTTAGTAATAGAGATAGCAAAGTTCTTGTATTTAGGTGTTGGTATATAATACTTAGGCTGGTCGTACTAGAGAGTGACATACATATGTTACTATTAGACTAGTAACATGCATATGTTACTCTCCACTATGACCAGCCTTATTATTATATCCATAGTGGGTAGTTTATAACATAGAGATCATCATATAGGCTTGTCATAATGGGAATTAATACGCTAGTATCATGTGTATGATACTAGTAAGGGTAGCCACAATGTTGCTATAGCTAAATCTATCAGAAAGTTGAATTTGGATTCACCATGAAATTTGGTTAGAGCTCCACAACGTAGCTATTCTAAATTCCTGCATCATGGGTCCTACTAATACCTCATTTTTTGTATAAGACATGAGAATAGAGGAACATGTCATACACAAGCTAGCTAATCAAATTGGAACCACATTTAGCATTGAAGCACCCTCTTGCTCCAGTTCCCTCTTTTGCAAATATATGACCACTTTTGGCTACATATTGTGGGTGACACTCCCACTCTGGCTAGCCTAGTAGAAGATAGTGGGAAATTTATGCATACTATTATCATATGAGTATGATCCCTATTCCCTCTGTTCTAGAGTAACGGACTCAATTATGATTAGATACATACTAGACAAAGTTCAGTCACTTATTTCAGAACAGAGCGAGTAGTGTATAATACTAACTACGATGTCCATATTGGGAGCGACGCAACCGCTATCATACTGTAATGTTTGCAAACATGACTATGTAATAGTGTTTGTGATGGTCCCACTATGTTTACCCTAGTAAAATATTGTACTATGTATATATAGTGTATTTTTATTTTTTAGTTTCCACTTACTAGCAATATACTCTCATATTTAGTCATGGATTATTGTATATATGGAGTTTTACCTTGTTTACTAAAAGAAACGGAAAAGTGTGTCTGAACTAACTCAAGTTGTAGCTAGATTTTTGGGTCCATGTTTGCTTTATTTTGTGCAGGCTCCATGTTGCCCTGTTTGCATGAGCATTGAGGGGCCATGCAGGCAGAGGAATCAACGTAGTTCATTTATTGTACTAACTATGCATGTGGGGACCAAACATACAATGGTATGTGAGTTAAATGGATTATTTATATTGATAAGATACGAAGGATTTTGCAAAACAGTTTGTCTGTTGTTTATGAATTACTGCACTGCATAAGAAAAATGACTACTGTTTTTTTGTCAATATTTCTTTGCCATGTCAAGAAGCAGTTAAATGAAATGACTCCTTGTAACAAGATGCGCATCATGACACCATATGTATATTTGTATTGCTTTGAACTAATCAAAGAAAAGGACAAGACAATGATATGGGGTGAGAAACGGGATAATTTTATCATCCACTATTATATCCGCTCCTATGATCAGATAGTTGTGTATTTGGATGGTGACCAAGAATTCCTCATGCTATTGTATATGACAAACTTGGTAGTAAGAAAAAACTTTCTAAAAAGCCAGGTTATTTCATATATACTCTCTATGTACAATTTGTTGTGCACGCCTATGTTGAGACATATTATACTAACTCTAAATGTATGGTGCAGATGAGGAAATCAGTGTGAAACTATATTCGTTTACCATACAAGGCAACTAAATAAAACAATCATCGTCTGATAAGTATTTTTGTTTGAAGCATATGATTTATTCAGAACTACAAGCTAGCACTATACTTTTTATTAACTGAGAAAGTGTTGGACTATTGTTGTATTTGCAGGCATGATGAAATCCTTAATTCGGTGATAAAACGTCCATCAATGCCACTCTCATCCATCGATAAAGCTGGTGTCATTGTTTTTCCCAGACACAACTATACTCGTATCAGTCCAATTGTCTTCCATACGTTGACGGAGAAAAACATTGGACATAAAACACTTGTAAGTAGTAACAACAATGCAGAAGCTAAGCAGTGGTTTTATGAGATAGTGTGACCTACCCTCGTCAAGAAAAGTTCAGTTTCATGGAGGCATAGATGTGCTTATGTTCTCCAATTAGTCTCAGGATAAAGAAGGAAGATTAGTCATGGAGAAGGCCACCTAGCACGATTTTGTTTACCGGGCGGGTTAGAAAGTTAGTGAGGTAGTTATGTTCTGCATCACAAAGTCTGAGCAAGAAAGTATCTTCAATATTTACTTCTCCAGAGTTTAACATTCAGCTTGCTTCCTCGTATGTAAAGAGCAAGATATGTGAAGAATTCAGTCCTAACTAGCTACTATATCCTTTATTTTATTATTGCACTGATGTAACTGCAAGCACTGTAAAATCTACTTAATTAAGTTTTCTTTAGTTTAGTTATGTGGTCTTCATAACGGGTTTCAACTGTAATTTGATGAAATGAAGCACGTGTGCTAAAGCCACCCGGAGTCTCCGAGTTTTATATTGGAGGTTCTGGGTAGGGAAACGTAAACCCAGACCAGAGCGAGAAATCCGGATGCCCCGGTCTAGCAGAGGCGGCTTATATTTATAACCGTCTCCTAACAGCTGGAGTAGGTTTGTCGTAGAAACCGTCTCCAACCTTACCGGGATGTCGTAGAAACCGTCTCCAACCTTACCGAGACATCTGTAGAAATGTGGACGCCCCGGCCTACTTGAGCCAGTTCATATGGGCGACCATCTCCTAGTCCGCCGGTGGTCCATTTTTTAAACCATCCACGTAAATCATATTAACACATGTGGCCCTTTATATAAATCGACTGGTATATACTACCGGAGATGGTTCGGCCAACTGCTTCAGAAAAATCTGATTTATCAGCAACTGTCATCGGGAGTAGGAAGCCAATACTGTCGCCCGCACATGGTGGAAAACCATCGTCGGAAGTTGATTCTGATGTAGTGTAAGTATCTTATGTAATCACTGAAATAAAGCATTTGGTCCACTCATATTTGTTGAGTCTTTTACCTCCTTTAGTGTTTATTTTTGGATTATATAAACCATTTATGCGCAAGTTTGCATTTGCACCTGTGAAAATTCTGCCTACGGGCGTTATCTTAAGTTTTCTGGTCTACACGTTTTCTATTGTTTTTATGTGGATTCTGGAGTAGTGACTTTATGACACTCATAGCCAACGATTTTGTTCTTAGGTTCTTGTCGGTGCTATTAAGCATCATCACCTGAGAGCATTGTTATGTGCTGCGAGTCTTTCGTCTCACGAAAGGTTAAGCATAAGAACCAGAATAATGGATAAGCCAACACTTGATTAACATATATATACATACTGGATATAGATAAGTAGAAGGAGGCTTACAACCAAGTTTTCCGCCTTACTTCTACAAGTTTTTCACATACTTACAAAAAATCGCAGGGTTGTTCGATGCTACCGTAGGGGACTTCGATGCAGCATCATCAGCGAAAAGAGAGGCTGGCCTAGAGAGATCGTCAAACACGGAAGATCCAGGGCTAGATGCTGAAGCTGTTGGCTCATCATCCATCTCCTCGGCTGGCACAAAGACATCCGCCTTGACGAGCTTGAAAATCTTGGCATCATAGATGGTGAGGGAGTTCCAAATAGCAGTGCTACAATTTCACGCCCTTCCTCGTAAAACTTCGGCATACCAGATGATATTAGGTCCATGTCGGCTTCGTCATAGTGTGCCTTCACCAAGGACAAGGCCATCCTTGTGTCGGGCTGGATAGAGGATGCTTTCCAGCTCCTTATTTTCTCACGGTCTCGATAGAGGATTTTCGAGTACTTGGCGACAGAATCCTCCTCTTTGATGGTAATATCTAGGGGCTACGCTATCTCCTTTGCTTGAGTGATGGCAGTATTAATGAAGTTACCGGCAAGAATCATCCACTCCTTTGAATCCGGAGCACCTTCGCCCATTTTGGTTAAACCAATGGGATTTTTGTTTTCGTAAGAGACGAGGGTCATGAGTACAACAGTAGAATACATGTATCCGACTTACAGAATTGAGAAAGACGGAGGAAATTTACCAAATATGCTAGTTTCAGCTTGATGGCAGGTTTCCACCAAGATGTCATGCTCCTTCTGAAGTTTTTTGCATGCCTCAAGGCCTCGAGAATTCTGCTCTGTGGAAGCTTGGTTTTGCTCCTTGAGGTGTTCAATATCCTTCTTCAAACGCTACATCTCAGTGTCAGTAGATTCTTGCAGAACCTTCATTTACTCTTCATGCCCCTTGATGACAGTAGCTAGGTCTTTCTTGAGGATCTTATTCTCATCTTACACCTCTTGGACGTGATTGGATTTCTCAATGATACTTTTGTCCTTGACAATGGCATCTGCAAGTCGGAACAAATACATCATATGAGAATTTAGACGAAATGGCTATAAATGAAGGATTAGGGAACTGTTGGCGGAAAAAAGGCGTTGGCTATTTTTGATCTATTCCTTCAAAAGGCTATTTTACCCTTTTCAAGATACAACTCATTTTGCAGCTTGGCAAACTTCTCATTGGCAGCCCTCTTCTAGGTATTTTCATTCTGCAAAGAGAAGAATACTTAGTTTCTCTACAACATCTAGTCAGAACTTATCAGTTTCAATTAGAAGCTCGGGGGCTACCGTATCAGATTTTAACTCAAGTGTGTTTTCTCTTAGAGTACCTAGCCAGAATTATTCATTCTTCCTAGATACTCGGGGGCTACACTATCAAGTTCTATACTTAGTTGTTCTTTGTAGCACTCAGGACAATAACTAATGGTTTTAGGAGTAAGATCTCAGGGGCTACAGTGGGATATATTATAAAGTGAAATGTAAAAAGATCGAAGACTTACAATAGCAATAATCTTGAGATTATTTGCCAAATTGGCATATGCATCATGGAAGGTCCTGGAATTGTTATAAATAGCATTCGCCTACTGAATAAGATCATCTAGGCTTGGTGTCGGAGGAGTTAGATGCATGGAAGATGAAGTAGCCAGAGGCATGGATGAAGTCCTAGCCGTATCCTGCATTATCATAGCAGTTGATGAAGTATAGGTTCCTGGCTTGGTAATTGATGCTGCTACTTCTGCTTTCTCCGCCCGTTGTTTCCCTTCTTCAGTGGCATCCTTAGATAGAGCTTCAACCAATTTTTAAGAGGTACTTTCCTGCGTCGCCTGACCGCTAGGGGCAAGGTCCATACCGGTAGAACCTGAGACATCTAGTGTTGGGTCGATGTCAATCTCCACGACAGGAGTCTCAGGTGCGATGGGGGACGAAGTTTCGATAGAGCCTGTTGTAGGCTTGACGACATGAGTCGGGGGAGTAACAGCAGGCAAGGACTTGGTTAGCATCTCACGAATATTCTTAGAACCTCCAACATCTTTGGAGGTGCGTTTCAGACTAATACCGTATATCTTCCTGAAACGTACCAAGTATAAGTACATGAATGAGCAGGTGCAAAGTAATGTCGGAGAATGAATATACTTACACCACGGTAGATGCCTTGGTTAATGGGATACTGGTGGACTTCTTCTTCTTTGCCTCTAAGACGGTAGTGGATTTCTTAGAGACTCCACTCTCCGATTTCTTATTTTTCTTGCCCTCGGCAACAACGTCAGAGGTGGAGCTCTTCTGCTTCTGCGTTGCCGGAGCTGGATGATCCTTGGAGGTATCATCGTTGGACACAACCTGCACATCCTTTAGCTTTGGATCATAGACCTAGGAGGCCATTTCTTCCTCCAACAAGGTCGCCAGTTGATGAGACAAAAGCATGTCAGATGGTTGATACACCCAAGTCGGAAACCTTAGAGTACATATAAAAGCAATAAAGGAAACATGGTTACCTCTGGGCATTTGCCGAATTCAAACATGTCAAAGGTGATTTTGAAGCCATGCTTCTTGTCCTTCACCTTGACGATGTAATTAAGCCGGAAATCCGCACCTTGATGGAGTCCTTGGAGAAGCTGTCCATGGAAATCCACATAGGATCTTTCCTCTCCTTGGAATATTTATGCATCAGCTGGGTGCGGTGCTGTAGATGTTGGATCCGCCTTATGAACCAGCACATGGCTAGGTCCAAGCCGGTTAGCCTCCGTCTACCGGCCATTCTATCCTCCTTACGGCGCGAGAGGCTTGATCGTCGGATGGGAGGGGGCCTTGGGATCTCTAGGTGGGGGCCTCAGTGGTGGCTCCATCGACAAAGTCGGAGTACAAGTCTTGACAGCCAGCCAGAGGTATATCTAGGCCGTAAAAGTATGTCCTTTGCCAGTTTTTGCAGGACTCATGGCCAATGATGTCGGGGAACCACCGGTTAGGAAAGATCTTGAAGCTAATGGTTCCATAGTTCCGCAATTCATCCTTGGACTCTTCATACTCTCTCTTGATGGTGAAAAAGAAAATAAACAGATCTAACTTAGGCTTGATACCTAGGTATCCTTCATACAAGGCTATGTAATTGTTAAGTGCTAGGATGCTATTGGGATAAAGGTTATGGGGGATAAACCGAAAGTGATTCAGGCCTTCAAGGAAGAAGTTGAGGTATACCTAAAGTGATTCAGGCCTTCAGACTGGGAGGGAGACACCGTGTACCAGCTGAGACTTGAGGTATACCTTTTCTCTGTCTTGGGGAGAAGGGATGACCTCGCCGGTTAGCGCCAGCCACCAGACTAGGTCCTCCGCTTAAGGGAGGTATCCTTTAGTGACGGGTTCCTTCAGGTGCTCCGTAGAAAGCTCATAGCCCCTGCAGACTCCCTTGTGGAAATCAGCCTCCTCCTCCATGGCTTCAAGCGCCGCCCGTGTTTGGTCATCGCTGATGGTCTCCACCACGGCGGAGACAGGCACCACCACTCCCTCCGGTGGAACGGGTACGCCCTTGGATGGCTCTATTGATGCCTCAGGAGCCGCCTCCGTTGATGGAGTGTTGTTGCTGCTGGCCATTGGGTGGATTGGTGGATGATGGGGAAGGGAGGTTTCTTGGCTAGGGTTTTCTCGCTGGGAGCTCGAACAGTTGCTCGGCGAGAGGAAGAAGACGATGCAGGGGAGAATACAGGTAAAAGAGAATTCTCTAGCCGTAGTAAATATTTATAGCCCCTGGCATCAAGATCCGTGCGCGGGAGATCTAACAGTTGCAGCGTGGACAACATGTGTGCGAATGTGCACGGTAATTTCGCCATGTCCCCCATTTTCCGCTTAACATTTCAGATTTTACACGCGGGAAAATCACTAATGATTAAACCACTGCCATAGGTGAGTTTTGAGGAAGTGTAGGCTATAGCCTTTGTCATCTTACCGACCATTGCAGTGGAGTAGTCACGGGCTGAAGATTCCACTAAAGGCGAACACTATCCGACTCTGGAAAAAAAGACTTGGAGAATCTCCGGCTTACATATTAAAGACAAAGAAGATTACATGGTTCTTTGGGAGAACTTCAAGACATTTCTTAACGAATTACCGACATCACCTAGATGGAGAACTCAAAACCAAAGGGCAATATAGCACAAGATATCAAAGTCCTTGGGGATACTATTGGGGATATGCTAAATAGGTATCACCATTGCATGTCTCTAATCCGGATAACCCGGGTGGCACACAGTTGGTAGCACAACCCATGGCCTGCTGGACGGCCCAGTTAGACGGATCTAGAACGGAGGCCCATGCCGGAAGAAGGAAGGCTACGGTGCAGTTACCGACCAACCTGGAGCCATAGACTACAAGACACGAAGACTAGTTAGTATTAGTGTAGGACTCTATAACCTATCCGGCTAGGTGTTTCCCTATAACCCTAGGTTCTGGCGCCTTTATAAGCCAGACTTCTGGGAGCCTTTAGGGCAACAATGATAGTTGTTGAACGTAACACCTTGCACAGTGAACCAATCCCTGTAATTTTGTGTATTGCCATTAGAGTGATTTATAGCAGGAGTAGAGTTCTGCCACCGTTGTGAGACTTGAACCAGGGTAAGCTGTGTTACCTCGTACCCGTTAACTCACCGCCTTCCCCCACCTCTCTAAACATTCTCTATGAGGACTCCTCCATGGCGTACTCGTCGGCAATACCACAACAGTGGACCTGCTCCTCTGAAAGTAGATCACATGGTGGCGATTCATTGGCGGTGCCGATTCTCGTCATTTTCGTCAGGTCGACGGCGTCCGTGAACCCGACGAAGAGGTTGATGGTGCTGACTGGCATCACCGCAACATGGGTGACCAGGTGCGACGCTGGTATGTAGCTGCTCGGCAAGATATGGAGGAATTCTCCACTACCAACCATGCGAACAGTCGATATCGGCCAATCAACTGGAGTGTAGGGTCTTGCCGCAGATCTCAGGCTTGACTAGCCAAGCCCTACGATGGGTGCCACTATCGTGGGAATGGCCACGATAGTCTCTACCATGGGTAGTGATTGATAAGATTGGGGGCAACAACGAGTCGCCATCCGCGGATCGAGATTGATGGAAGACACAAGGATTTACCTAGGTTCGTCCCCCCAAAGGGTAAATACCTACTTCCTGCTAGATTGTATTAATGGCGAGTGGATTACAAGATCAGTGAGCTCGGTGCTAGGCAGTGAGTCGCTTGGATGGGATAGCTAATAGCACGTGATTATAACAAGTGCCCCAAGGAGGTTTATATAGGGTCACCTTTCTAGGGTTTACAAGATTACAACCGAATAAGTTTAGGTTTCGAAGGGTTTGACCAAATCCGACTAGGCCTAGCTAGGGTCTTGGGCCTTCAGCTTCCAGTCGCCGAGCTTTATTCGAAGTCTCATTCGAGTCGTTGTACCAGCAGGCCCACTTGCCATGGGCCAGGGTCAGTCACATCTCCCTCCCGAGCATACCCCGATTGGCAGATCCCATCAGCTTGTGTGCACTACTAGAGCTTATATCTGTGTCCTGCTTAGCCATGATTAGCTATTAGTGGTAGTTCATCCAGATGATGTATCAGATGCAAAGAATCTAGAAAGGCAGGAGAACAAGGTATGTTGGTGAGAAGATCAGTGGTAAAGTGAGGTAAACATGCTAAGGCTTGTATGGGAGGCCACAGTGGGATGTGGTTTTTGTAGTCCCATGCTCACCACCCCTAGGACCTCGGAGTTCTTTCCCTCGGAACCAAGACGAGTGTACAGCCACACTGGCACCTATGGGAAACACCTCGACTCACTAACTTGCCTAGTCTAATCCATGAATCTGTAGTTTGAGATTCGGATGGGTTGAAGATGGTGCATCATATGGGGCATGTCCAAGGAGGAAGGAGGATCCCGGAGTACTCCCGATTTGTTGGACAGAGAGATTGGGCCAATACAACCCTTTCTTAGTGACTCATGGATTAGGTGAAACCAAGGTAAATCTCGTGTCTAACCACCCTCTGCCGACCTTCCAAGGAATAGAGCTAATAGCTTGGCATTAAGAGGCGATTGGTACGTGTGGGTAAAGTAGTACACCCCTGTTGGTTTAATATTTTCAGAAAGTCGTATTCACGGTTATGGACGACTTGGGAATGAACGTGGGATCATGGAGAACATTAACTTAATCATAAAACTTGGTTACTAAGGTTTGTTAAGGATGCTTCCTGATGGGTACGAGGGGGTGATCCTAGTTGAGAGTCCTAATGATGATGATTCGATGGATACCAAAATATGATGATCAAAACTTTGGAGATGTCACCCTCTTATCCCTTTTAATATATTCTGTCTCTCTCACCTGTTTTACAAACAAAGATAGCTTTATGCAAATTAACCCCACCAGCCATAAGTCTTGCGGAGAACACCCTGTACTCACCCTTGCTTTGTTGATACTTTTGTAGCAGAGTAAAAGTCCCCTGAAGATGAGTTCTTACGACATCGACACTAACGAGTAGCTTGGGTTTCCTGGTCGGCATCCTAGAATCTATGGGTTGGGACGTCATCGTTATGCTTCGGGCCTCTTTGGCCATTTGTTAAGTTTTCTATACTTAATAGCATAATTTTCCTTCTTTTGTTTGATGTTTGTGGTCAATGACCTCTGTTTGTAATAATTTGGTTCTCTGCTCAGTTATGATCTTGCAGTAATGATTTTTGCGTCATAGGGTCACTGTTGTGTTACAGACTAGATATCCTTGAGCTCTAGGTTAGGATTATGTCGGACTAAGGTTTAGGATCTGTTTAACCCTGATCCCAGGGGTGTCACAGGTTTTGGTATCAGAGCAGTATCGATCGTAGTAAAACCTTGCTATTCATCTATGTTGAGTCTAGTGCTTTTGAAAACTATTTCAAAGATGAAATTTTTTTACGTAAACTCTAGTATGCTCCTTTTATTCCTTATATATTATCGCTATAACTCTGATTCATCTTATCTTGTGTTGATTTGGAATTTATTTGATATCTCTTCTAGTCTTTCAAAGCTTAGGTGCCTTCTGGGCATGTCATTCCTCAACCAGTTGACCTAGTGTTGAGTTCTCTAGAGTTGTGTGTGTTGTGTGTTCCTTGTTCCCCTTACTCTGCTTCAGCTGAGAGATTCCTTCCCATCATGATCTCTCTGTATTATGGAACCTATAACATAATGTTTCATAGTGTTATGTCCTAGTCTTTGAGGATTCCTTTCACTTCGTGTGCCTCCTTTTTGTTTGTTTGGGTGCTTTAGAGGTCATTTCTTCTTTTGGAAGCTACCTCGTGTGTTGGGGATATACTTTTCGGGTATACCCACTGTGACTCGCTGACCAGGGTGGCTCACTTGAGGTTAGAGCCATGCTTCATGGGCAGCCCAGTCAGGGAGAGAAGATGGAAGCCCATCCGGCTACAGGAAGGCCCAGAAGACTTACCGACTTAGGCATGTAGGAATACTTGTAGTTCAAGATGTACTCTTTACCGACTCTGTATCGTAGCCGGATAGGAATCTCCTGAAACCCTATGATCGAATAACTATATAAGCCATCGTAGGGACCATCCTTCAGGGCATGCACTACAACCACAACCCACACAGGAAAAACCTCTCTTGTAATCTGCTGTACTTCCGGCTCTGCCAATATACTAGATTGCTAGCAGGAGTAGGATCCATCCACCGCAATCGGATCTGAACCTGGGTAATCTTGTGTGCTCACTATTGTGGGAATGGCCATGGCACTAGCTACTCGGGGTAGAGATTGAGTTGATTGAGGGAAAGAGCAAGTCGCCATCTATAGATCGAGATTGAGGGCAGACATAGGGGTTTACCCAGGTTTCCCCCGTAGGGTAAAGACCTACTTCCTGCTTGATTGTATAAATTGCGAGTGGATTACAAGATCAGCGAGCTCGGTGACTAGGTAGCGAGTCACTCGGATGGGGTAGCTCATAGCATGTAAGTATAACGAGTACCCTAGGGAGGTTTATATAGGGTCACCTTGCTAGGTTTCACAAGATTAGAACCGAATTAGTTTAGGTTTCGGAGGGTTTGAATAATCTGACTGGGCCTAACTAAGGTCTTGGGCCTTTAGCTTTCAGTCGCCAGGCTTCATTCAAGTCTCCTTCTAGTCGCCATGCAAGAAGGCCCATTCGTCATGGTCTTGGGCCAGTCGAATATTCCCTTTGGGCATATGTCAATTGGTATATGCCCATTAGTAGTCCCCGAGTGTGTCAGGGATTTGGCGAGGGTGTCGTCTTGATAGTCGGTGTAATAGAATCCGAGTGGACACCTTGTATAATCAGTGGTGGACTTCTCCAATGAAGGGAGAAGCCTCAGTATGTTCTCAGACACTTCTTGGTGGGTTGGCGAGTGCCCGAGTCACCTCGTCCAAGCGATTGGAATGGACGAGTGAAGTAAGCGAGTCGAGTGATCAGTTTGATCGAAGTTGGACCATCAGCTTGGTCAAACTAGGCGTTAGGTAATCTTCAATGGTAACTTTGGGGGATATACCGCGAAGCAACGGCTAATCTGGGTCATTTTACTAGCCCTCCTTATAAAGGGGCAATGGAGATATGCGGTATGGATCTTCCTATGCATTCCTCCAACCTCTCTTCCTCTTTTCGAGCTGCCCTCGATCCAGATTCCCATATCAAGCGAGCTCCTCTCAATGGCGCCTCCCAAGGACCTCTGGGGAAAATCTAAGTGCACCGCAGCCATGCTGTAGTCATTTCAGGATCCAGGTATCCTTGTTAAGGGGAATTGGCGAATCCCTGTGGCCATTGAGACCGAGCCGAAGCCGCGATCGGGGAGTTCATATGCTTAATCAGCCACTTGGAGCGAGGTCTGGGGTTCCCCACCTCAATCATTTCCGGTGGTTCTGCGCCTACTGCCGGATCAAGCCCTCTGATCTGTGGCAGCATAGTATCGAGCAGCTCGCACTCTTTGTTGTGTTCTATGAGTGCTACGTGGGGTGACGAACATATTTCCCCTCTATCTGGAGCTATTCCACAGGCGCGTCAGCCGCGAACGGAAGGGTGGCCCCATCTTGGTCATGAGTAGCGTCACGTTCTAGCTGAAGCCCAACGCCAAGTTCTTGAAATTGATGTTTCCAAAGAAGGCGGTGAACAAGTGGAAGAAATATTGGTTCTATGTCAAGGAATCTACCCCCACCGGGGAGGTGGCGATCCCAGCGTACACTACGGAACAAAGCGAAGCGTGGAGGTTGTCAGTGAAAGGGCTCCCCGAGGAGAAGAATATGGCCGTGACGAAGATGTGCTCACGGATCACGGAGCTCGAGGACGAAGGGTTGGAAACAATCGACCTTTACAACTGCTGGCTCGAGCGGCGACTGGTTCCCCTAGCCACCCGAGCCCACTGGATGTATGAATATACCGGGGCATCGGACCCGACAAGATTGTGCCATGAAGGGTGGGCCATAGAAAATTATGTGGCGGCCTTGAAGAACATCACAGATGCGAAGTACACCGATTCATCGGCGGGACTTCGCCCATACAGAGGCGGAACATGACCGGCATCTCTACTAAGTTTCTTTCATTTTCTTTCGTCTTTCTCATTTGCTTGTCCGATTCACATTATTGACCCATTGCCATTGGTTTCGTGTTGAGTCGGAAGATGAAGTGAAAGAGGCGATGGTGGAGCCAGAGGTGGCGAAGGGGTCGGAGGCTCCGGCTGTACCAAACGCAACGGTGACAAAACTACCGGTGCCACCCAAGCCATGACGTCAGGCAGGCCTCCTTGAAGCGGGGTTGACGCGTTTGATCGGCCCAAACTTGATAAGCCCATGCATGTCAGTACGGGGCTGTGGACCCTCCTGGTCGCCAAGTGACTATTCTGATTCCCTGAATCGTGTGTGATGCGCCAGTCAGCATTTCTAAATCGTTGATTTCTTTAAGAATCACAGGAGCCAAGCAAAGAAGATAAAGCGGGTGACTGTGTCGAAGATATCCTCGAGCCACGCTGAGGAGGAGGAAGATTCTTCCAACAAGAGTAAGGGCGACTTCGGTGAGGCACTTGACCTTGGCGCTAAGAAGCATAATAAGATCGACCTTGACCTAGCTGGCGAGGTGGTAGTGAAGGGTAACGCGGGCAACATCGTCGTGCGTGGAGAGGGGACCATCACCCAGGATATTTAGGCGGTAGCAGAAGATGCTGCTGCGACCAAGGACGCTGTGGTGGTGTCTCCTGCAGCAACGACCAAGGCCGCGACATTCCCGTTGTTTCTTGCAAAGGGGTTCTCCGTGACCGCTCAAACACAGTCACCGGCGGTGGCAGAAGTCATTGACGGTAACGTCAGGTTGGTGGTGCAAGGGACCAAAGGAGTGGCGTATATGATGCCATATGTGGGGGCGATCGAGCTCCACCGCTTGCTCGGCCAGGTGCTCCAGGTATGTCCAGTCCCAGAGGCTCTGGTCGCTAAGTACTAGCGGTCGAAGACTTAGTTTTGAGTGCCCAGTCCCCGGGGGTCGAGTCGCTGATTAGCAGCGAGTCGAGTTTCACAATTTTTGCAATTCCCCAGTCCATGAGGGTCGGATCGCAGGATAATAGCGAGTCAGGTCTCGTATATGGTGTTAATGATTTTGTTGGGTTGCACCGCGAGTCGGAAGACCAGCAGATGGAACTAGAGCGACTCCAGCATGACTACCGGGGTGCGACCAAGGCGATCAACCACCTTCGAGCTGCTGTGAGTATGGAGTTTTCTCATTTGTTGGGTAACAACTTGTCTATTATAATTCAGCATCGAATTGACTGTATTGTCATGTGTTCAGATAATCATGCCTCTGTGCTGGAAAAAGCCCACACGGGCTATGTGCCAGTTTCCAAGAATGAAGCCGCGAAAGCGACAGCTGCCACAGCCGAGGAGAAGGCCGAGGTCATGCTGTCAAAGGCAGAGAAGGCTAGGTCCTTGTTGGCAGAAATGGAGAAGGACCACAAATCTTATGACTCCGTGATCGTGGAATTGTAGTCGAAGTTCTCCAACCTGGAGAAGTTCGTAATGGAGAAATGCCAGCACATCCTTGGTAAGTATCCCATCCTTTTTGGTTATGGCAACATCCCTGGGCGTCTGAGTTTCCGAGCGGCGGAGTTTTCGAGTGGATAGGATGTGCTAACACTTTGCAGATATCATACGTCCAAAGGATCTAGTGATGCACCGATACGGGGCCAAGGACTGCATCAAGGCAGTGCTGGAAGCTTCCGCGACATCGTCAATGTGTGTGCGGGCTATCCTTCAAGATATCTTCCCACCAAAGTGATTCACGAGAGCATCGCCGAGGTGTGGAAGTACCTGGAGGAGGTTCCCACCATCGTCGGGTGGATGACGCACTCCATTTTTCATCGCCGGGCCATCATTGCGCTGAGCCTTGGGCTTGCACATTTCCCTGAGGACTTCAAGCTAGACGACGTGCAGAGCGGATTACCCTCCACGAATGGGGTCATCCGGATCGCCAACGTGCTTGCATTGAATGCGAAGGCCGCCCCTTACGCAGATCAGGTCTTGGCGATGAGAGACCTCCTCTCCTACCAGGAGAGCCGAGTCCGCTATGCCAGCGATGTCCCTCTCGTCCTTCTCGACGAGACCTGGATTCTAGCTAGGGAGTTCATGACAAGCTACAACATCATGTCAATTGGCGAGATCGATATCTACCTCGGTTTTGCTGAAACCGCCCAACCCACCCAGAGGAGATGATAGAGGCGGATAAAACTCTATATCCACTTTGTCTGCGGAGTAGAAGAGTTCCGGATCTCAGAAAACACTAATCCCACCCAACTTGCACCTGAAGCAGATATCATGGAGAAGATCGGATGTGAAGAAGAGCTCCCTCATGAGATCGAATCTCAGGAAGGTCAAAGCTGCAACAGCTTCGGATCCGGTTTTGCCAATGCTAGAGCAGGAAAATCGCTACTGAGGCACATAGTGAGGCGGATGATGCTGCATGGCAATGCTAACACGGACGATGTTCTTGAGACCATAAAAAGTTTGGAGGAAGCCAAGTAAGAAGGCCTCACCCACCTCAGAGCACATGGATCTCACTTCGTCGGTTATGTCAGCGCTGGATCTGGCTCAATCGATGCTGGAGATGACAACGACTCGGTTTTGGACGCAATCGGAATGAACACCAACACATCGACTTTCCTAGGGGAATCTGTGATGTTGGAAGAACTCCAAGTGTACAAATAATAATTTGGAGAGGAAGCAAACTCCAATGTTTCGCGTGAAAGAGAAGGGTCAGATCCGAGTCCCTACAATAGTATGGATGAAAGATACGATGAAAACTATCCCGACTCGTAAGATGATATGGATCTCGCAGAAAATCCTGGTGTCGCAATGTCCGAAAGAACTGATAGAAGCTTATCCCTAGGAAATGAGCTAAAAGTAATGAGGGAGAACCTCGTGGGTTGCCCGATCTTCACGGATCTTATGGTCAAATCGATTGGAAAGCGAGGGAAAAGGAAGAAGGTAGACAAGCAAACACACACCTCATGAAGAACACGATGAACACACAAAAAAAGCACACAATACAAGGCAAATTTCTCCTGCTGATGGCCACTGGTTTGATAGAATCCTCGCAAGGAAAGATCAGTCAATGTGCTCCCTTCAATCCCAAGCGGAGAGGGAAGAACACCTTGGAGAGGTCTTGACAACTATGCTCATGCACTCACAAACGTAGGCCTTGTACAATGATGGATGCGCGATGCAAACTCCAACGAGGTTGGTGATGATAGTTGGTCCCCTTGGTAAATGGGATGAGGCAAAACTAGAGATTCCACAAAGGGGATTGTCTTTAGTCTGTCATCTATTCCTAAGGGATACATGAGGGGGTGGGGTTCTATTTATAGGCCAGCAACTAGATAGGGGGTAGTTTGGGGATAAACTAGGCCAAAGGGTAAGTAAAGGGAATATTCCAGTGCATCAAACCCAGATCCGCGCGCAGACGGGTATTTCTGGCTATAAGTCCAGTGGCGCCGGATCTGGCGCCAGAAGTTTCGGTAGTCACGAGTTATTGCAGTCTTCACCGGATGGGTGTACTGAAGCCGTTTGTGATGGTGGGCCTGGTCCCGCGGTTCTCCCACCAGTGATTTCTGCGGTGGGCCGGTCCGCTGGTTCTGGTGCCAGAGATTCTGATGGTGGGTCCGACGGTGCCGGATTGTCGCAGAAATGGCCTTCTTCCGTATCCTCTTCCAAGCCTCCTTCTTGTTGGGCATGAGTCCTCGGGATTCCTCCCTTCTTTCCATACTTGTCGGTGTGAACCTATCATGGTCATAGAACGGAGTATAAAGTAGTATACCATTCAATAGGGTAGGAAGTGCGATCTTGAAGAGGATGGGATTCACCTTTGGAGTCCATGATATTTTGGCATACATTGGAGACCTTGGTGTGGTAACGACCATAGGTCGGCCTACATTAGCTCCCCCTTCAAAAAGTCGTCCTCGACTCTACATGATCATCACAAAGTCGAAGAGGTCGAGAGACATTCTTGATCCCGGGGTTCACCATATAGTCGTCCTCAGGAAGATTGATTTGACAACACTTCAATGTTCCTTCACCTTCCTTGAAGCCGACAAAGCTCACAACAAAAGCGAAGCAACACTCAAAGAGTAGCTAATTCATTAATATTATAGGATGACTCCTCAAGTAGAAGGAAGTCGCCTTAGGATGTAGAGATAACTCATTGAAGGGAAGACTTAGGTAACTCTCTACGGTTAGTCTTGTGAACTGTTGGTCCATAGAGGTTGACGCGTATGCATTTCTACCTTCACACAAAAAAGACCAAGCAAAATATTTTTGTGCGTGATAGAGGAACATGTCATTTGTGGCATGTCCATTCTTGTCCACAACACTATTAGCACAATACATGTATAGCAAATGGAATGCATATGCAAGGTTAATGTGCATGGAAATAGTCTGAACTTCATCCAAATGTGGATACTCAAAAACTCCATTTAACGTCTTAGTGTGGCACTCAAAGCATTGTACTAAATATTTGATCAACATCTTTGATGCAAGAGTAGGAGATTTCGGCAAAAACACATGTGGAATGATATCCAAAACAACATCTTTATGTGTGCAAACCAACCAAAAATTGTTCCAAATGTTGGATGCTAGACACAAATCATCCAAAGCAAAAATCATGGGGATATGGGTATCGATAATGGAAGCAAAAACAACATGTTTGGAAACAAACCATATGAAAGAGCAAATGTTCCTTATGTTTGTTGCAACAACTATATGAGATACTTGGAAGCTCTCATGACAATACATGCTCATAATGGCATTATGGTTGCACACAAAACTTTGGAAAGAGTAATTGTTCAACATTTTTGTTGCAACAAACAAGGCATCAATATCCAATAGCAAATAAACATGATTATCACAAGGTGAAAGAATACCATCAACATGCTTGCAAGCAAACCATAGGAAAGAGCAACTTTTCAACTTGAAAGATGCAAAGCATGCAAAAGATATCAGAGCTGGGTTCGGTCCTTAACTCACTTGTGGGATGCTCTCTAAAGCTCTTTTTTGTCAACTAATGCTCAACCGAGGTTGACATTCTAGTGCGGGTACCTACACACATCAAACACAATAGGAAGAATATGTGTGCAGGTAGAGAAACACATCATCCATCATGACGTATTTCTTCTTGTGCACATCACCATTAGTGTCAATCAAGTATGAAATATATGCATGGTGATTATGCAAGTGGGGAACATGCTTATCATGGAAATCATCAAAATCTCCAAATTTTGAGAAAGCTATGGGGTCCATCACAATAGAAACCATATGAGAATTATTGTTGCAAGCAAAACAAGTTAAAGAGCAAGTATTCATCTTATTGCAATCAATGGGAGAAGTTGAATAACTATCATGGCAAAGCATGTCCGAAGAAATATCATGGTTGACGACAAACATATGGAAAGATAAATTGATCTTCAAGTTTTTCACAAGACAAGAAGCATTTTAACATCATTGCAAGAAAAACATATGAAAGAGAAATTGTTCAACATATTGCAAGACATGGACGGATACAAGAAACATTTATAGCATGGCATGTCTATGGAAACATCGTCATAATAAAATAATTTCACGTGCTCAACATTATGCAAAGGCAAAGTATCACATGGAAATATGAATGAATCATATATAATGTCACAAATATCATCCATAGCATGACAATCATCACAAGTCATCATGTCCACTAGTGGGATCATGGCATCATCAACACTCTTATTTTTACCTTGTTCATATCTCTCATATGAAGTGGGTGTTGTGGTAGTATTGGCCTCCATGTGGGCGACTTCTTCATCATCTATGGGGATGGCGTCATATTCATCCGCCATGTACATGTTCTCGATAGGAGGCATCATCATCTCCAAAGCTTGGCACTTCTTGATCCATGGAACCTAGCACATCATGAGAAAACACAGTAGAGGTAGAGGGTAAGTCGTTAGGTCTCACAAGACCTATCAACAACCACTCTCAACTCACTCGGTGTATCACTCATGCCCTCCAAATGGAAGCACTAAATGTCACGTATGGTGGAGTCACTCATCTCACTCTTTATCTCACTCAAGTGGGCTAAGTGGCTCTCATACTCACATGTGATTGGTACCACATCATTACTCAAGAATATAGGAATAGGCTCGGTTTGCTCAACTCCATGCGCCTCCTTTGGTGAAGGGAAAATCCCATGCTCACCATTCTCGACCTTGTCATCACAAGAACTGGATGTCATGAGGTGGTCATCGCTTGCCTCCATGGTCGAAGGGAAAATCCCATGCTCGACCGTCATGTCGCCATCTGGTAGTAGTGGTGGAAGTAGGATCATGTCAATGTCGAGAGCAGTGCTCAGATCGACTTCATCACATATGTGGCATTGTCTTCCTCCATCTTGAACTGTAGAAATCCTCTTGACGTACTCGTCCAACTTGGCAAAATATAGGTCTTCGTCCTCCTCATCCATGAAGTTGCATGCATCATCTAGGACATCAAGTATTAGCATTGAAGCTTGATGGCGTTGAGGAAGGCTTCCTCTTGGTGACATTTTGGTGGTGACACGTCTAATTGAAGGTGCCTTATGATGGTGTCGATGGAGGCCATTGGCGTGCATTGCCGAAGGTTGATGTAGGTGGCGCCTTCTTGAGTTTCACTTGTTAAATTTGGCAAAGTTGTTGTCCATGTCCTTCTTAAACTTGACGAGGTCGCTTTTCAAGTTCTCCAATATATTTTGGACCTTTGCGCTCTTGAAATGGCGGACGATGTCTTGTATACTCTTGATGTTGGGGTGATCACGAGAAGATGTATGTGGGGCGCCACTTGTCCTAGAGTAGGTGGTACTTGATGCCTTGGAGGAGGTCACACTTGACGCATTGGACATGTTGGTGCTTGGCGCCTTTGAGATGTTGGCGCTTGACGCTTTGTAGATGGTGGCACTTGACGGCTTGGAGGTGATGGCACTTGACACCTTGGAGATGGTGGCGCATGACGCCATGTAGGTGGCAGTCCTTGACGCCTTGGAGGTGGATCATCAAAGTAAGTGGTGCCCTTTGGTGTGGCATGCTTGGCCTTGAAGGTCATGGTTTCTTGATGATGCGCCTCCGCTTGCTTGGCGTAGTAGTCTTCCATCTCCAAGTGGTGGAGGAATTCATGGCTCATGGAAGAGCTATCCGAGTCGATGATGTTCTCCATATCCTCCATGCTTGGAGAGGCATTGTCAATGTCACACTCAAAGTCGTCCATGCTCGGGGAATTATTGTGGTTTTAATACTCCATATCACCCAAGCATGTGGAGCCATTGTTGCTGTAGTAGTGTTCCATGCATGCGGAGCCATTGTCGATGGAGATCTCCAATTCCTCCATGATTGAGGAGCCATAGGTTATGACGTGATCCATGCCTTCCATGCATATGGGGTCATCGTAAGTGTAGTGCTCCGGGTCCTAAAAGCATGGTGGCTCATCATATATTCTTGATAGATATCATCCTTGGTTCCAGAGTCCCTAGACATGATTCACAAGAGCAAGTGGTGTATATGGAAGTGGTAGAGGGTGTTAGGGATGCAACATCAAACCTTACTTTACCTTGGAAGATAGTATCGTGCAAGTGGCCACACTTGAGAGCAATCAAAACCAAGTAAAGTGAAGTTCACGCGGAACACCAAATCCAACTAACCACTAAAACATACACACACACAAAGCTTATGGTGGATAGGTATGGAAAGTGGCATGTCAAGAAACAATCCAAAATCAAGATGTTGTAATAGAAAGTAAAGAACCACGATGATCACAAAGCAAAACAAGTCAATCCACAAGATAGGAATTATGTTCAAGGAAACACACATGGTGGGATAAATGGGACTTGTGTGATGGATAAAGTGAGCTAAGAACCAAGATATTACCTAGCGAAGACTATAACCTCATGTCGCACAAGTGCAAGGAGAGACGCTAGTTCGATTGCACAAAAATTTGCTGGGCTACAAGATATGCACAATAAGTACCACCTATATGATGTTCATCGAGCTTGTGCTTCCTATTGTATGAGGCACTTGTTTGTTTGTTTCTTTTTTCTTTTCCTTTTTCTATATATTTTTCTCTCTTTTTCTTTTCTTTTTCACTTGCCTCTTCCTTGTACCAACAACTATACAAGATAACTATATGAGATAACACGCTCATAACTTTTGCTCGGAATTCTACAAGGTATAAAATGTGCATATCCTAAGTAATCATGGGAGGAACTAGCCTCCATATGTGTTTGTTGGTCACAAATATAGTGTGTCTCACAAAGGAATGCAAGTGGGGAGAAGTCGTAGAATGTTTATATCTTTCATCGCTGATCTTCACCCTTTATTATGGGATTCCACCTTGCTCACTTAGTTTGGATGGAGCAGATAACATGAACAACAAGGATTATGATGTAGAGCTCCTCGTCCTCTTCGAAATGAGCTAAAGAATACCAAAATCCGAGTTCAAATGCAAAAGTAATGCTAAAAACAGTGCGAATATGAACATGTTGGCATCAAAATCGGTGGTGCCAGAACTATTGAGGGAATTTCCGGCGGTGGGGCTGGCGCCTCCGAAACTAGCGCTAGAATTTTCGGTGGAGGGGCCAGCTCGCTAGACTTTTAGCCGAAGCCAAGTAAGAATGCCTCGGCAACCTCAAAGCGCATGGATCTCACTTCGTCGGTTACGTTGGCTCTGGATCCGGATCAGTCGATGCCGGAGACGACAATGACTCGGTTTTGGATGCAATCAAAACGAACACCAACACATTGACTTCTGTCCACACCCGGATTTTTAATCCTAGATGCCTGTTATGTCATACATCGCAATCCCAGGATTACCATTTTTGCGAGACATAACAGATTGGATATCATAGTACATCATCCATTACAAACCATAAATAAGGTCTTACAACAAATAAGGATCTCATGATCTGGTCTTAATACAACAAGCAGCGGAATAAATGAGAAGCGTAGTGGTGGGGTCCAGGGGCACAGGCAAAGCTGACGAAGGCAGATAGTCCTAGTTGTCATAGCGTCCTGCTGTCCATCGTCTTGGTAGTCTCCTTCATAGTCTGGCCATAGGAATAGCCAGGGACAAAAGCCATGAGTAATCTTTAAGTACTCGCAAACTACCACTAATAAGTAGTATAGTTCTAGTGGGAACAGCTAAAGCGAAGTTTTAACTAAGAAGTTAAGTTTGAAACCTAAGCTGAGTTCAGAAACAAAGAAAGATAAAATAAAGTTCTGGAATCACTCATAGTTTAAAAAACCAGACCGGTGATCGAACCAGTGAGGCTATCGGTTTAGATTTTTACTGGTCGGACCAATGGTTCATTCGATTTGATGGCGACAAAAACCCGTTCCTTTTAATTAAAATTTAAGAAGAAATCAGAACAAAATGACAATAAATTACATATTAAGCATATATTTTAATCTGTAATCACAAAACATGGTGTGTTCAAGTGGTATTGGGCCTTATGTGGTGCTATTTCTATCTAGGATAAGGTCTTGAGTTCGATTCCTCTTGCAACTTCTTCATTTTTTCTGGTTTTTTGCTATTTGGACCGGTGCCTCTTAAAAAACCAGTGAGGTCATTGGTTCAGGTTTTTTCCGGTTAAATCATTGAACCGGTCCGGTTTTTAAAACTATGGAATCACTTAAGTTGGGAAGCTAGTGTCATAGTCATAACCCTGTTGTGGTCAAGTCAAGATTCATCATTCATTTCGTAAGTGATTTTGAAAACATCTGACAACGAAATAGTATGGCCACTCCAACTGTCCATAACCACGGACGCGGCTATTCGAATAGTTTGACACTCTGCAGAGGTGGTACACTTTCACCACAAGATTCGATACATCTGTCAGGGATAACCCTGAATCATCATACTTAGTATGCAGATAATCAAACATAACCTTTCCTTTACACACTCTAGTATAAGCACCTCTCCTATGAGCATGGCCTCCCAACCATGACCATCTGTCATCTTGGGCACTGGATAGGTGTACAACATTGAGAGGTAGCATCATCTCAAACCTCTCCCGCGAGGGAACTAATACTAATGCATATAAACTTCCGGCTAAGCCTTACCCAATTCAGGTATTGTGGTTGTACGATAAAATTGGAATGGTATCGCATCCGAATCCAACCATCAGTTTTGTAAAAGGGTTAAGGCTCATGCCTCAACATTTTCATCATCATAAACCATTTGTGTTCCTCAACACATGTCAAAACATCTCAATAGAATGACTCATCATTCCAACGTTTTCACAAGTCATTTTCACCAAGTGTTCCCATCTAAAGTGGCTCAAGTTTTAGTTTAGCTCTAAACTACTAAGTTAAGAGTGTTCACTAATGTGGGATGCTAATATCAATCCCATGCCATACAATGACATCTAAGGTTATATAGATAGGTCAAGTTTTATACTTTTTATGCTACCTTCAAAACAATTAAAGGACTTTGGTAAAGTAAAGAAAGTAAAAGCTTGAAAGTAAACTTGGAATATGTACTAGTCAAAGTGGTATAACCAAAGCATGCCTAATGCATCTTGCTTAGGTTATCTAAATATTCTAGCTTGCTAACAATAGCTTGCAGGGGTGATCTTGCATTGTTAATGATGGCATGCTAGTATAATACTTGCAAGTGTTAGCTTGCCTTGGGTAGTGCAATGGTTGAAGTTTTTTTCCTCTTCTTCTTGATAGAACTCCTCCTCCTCGAAAGCTTGGTCGGTACTATCGTCTATAAATACATACGGAGTACACAATCTCCAAACAATACTTAACTAGTCTACTTATCACTCTAAGGCAGACATTGGATGATCTATTATCATCACAAGCATCACAAGGTTTTATTAACTAGCTTCATTCTTTTTATTTAAGAAAAGTAATTTCTACTCATTGAAAATAACTAAGATTTAATATTCACCACTTAAAATATGGGATCATGTGGGCACATGTCCTCACCACATATTCTAACATGTGGGAATGTTATTTAAGGGTTGGATCACATTTTAATAAGTTTAAGTTTAGAATTTAATGATTTAAAGTGACTAGAAATGCCTATATAGCATTATTTTGGTACTAGTCCAAAGTCACTGCATGCAAACCTTAATATTATTACATATTCAGATAGGTATGGTTAATTGTGATTTTTGAGAGTTGGAATCAACTCAAAATCTATTACGGTTGATTTTACAAAAAATGTTTGAATATGCAAAAGCTTCTGTCTTGCTATTCTTACTAGGAGAGATCTCTAACTCTAAATGAATTAAATCCAACGGGCTTGGATAGATCTTTTTAGTAGATTTCTAACAAAATTTGAATCACTCAAATTGGTTCAGTAAATCTTCCTGGATTGATTCTTGAATTAAGGTACAGAAGTGAGTTCAAACTTAAATAGAAAAACCTAAATTTGAATTCATGGGCTAGCACGGGAAAGAAAACGGGCCGGCCCAGTGGCACTCTGTTGTGCGAATGACAACTGACAGGGGGGTCCCACAGGTCAGCGACACATCAAACGCGAAGCGGTATGGGGCAACATGGACCGTGTGATTAAAAAGAAGATCTACGGCTGAGGATCATCGTCCCCAGCAAATAGGTCGCCGACGAGAGATAACCCTAGCGGCTCGGTGGGGGTGCAATGGGGGCATACCAGGTCTCCAGCTAGCATGGCGATGGGGGCGATGAAACGTGTTGGCGGAGTCAGGTGTGGTCGCGGTGGCTCCTGGGGTGGACGAAGTCGACGGCGCCTCTCCTCCTCTGCTATGGCAAGCTCCGGCTAAATTTTGGTGAACGGTGGCCCGCCTTGCTCTGGGGATGGTGTGGAAGGATCAGTGGAGAGAGGGGAGTGAGATGGTGTGAGTAGTTTGTGCTAGTGAGGACTCCTTTTATAGGGCGACGAAGCGACCGAGTGGGATGGGCTGGCGACTCCGGCGAGGGTTGCACAGCATGCTAGCGTCGTGGATGGAGGTAGGGGACGGTGGGCTGCCTCCTGCCGGTGTTCTACGGCTTAAATGCGCGGATAGGGGCGGTGGCATTTGGTCGGGAGCGTCCCGTGCTCTAGGAGACAGTGGCGGTGCTCGACACGGTGCACGGCGACTGTGGGTCGCACGGTGGCGCACGGCCGTGTCTGGCAGGGTGCTGGGGTCGAGGCAGGGCGGCATGCACGATATTGGGTCAAGGGGCGGTCTGTGGCATGCTCGCGGTAAGGGCACTCTAGCACGCTCTGGCTGCATGCAGAGAGAATGGGCAGCGAGGTTGGGGAGTGGTCCAGTGGCTGGCAGTGGCTGTGGGGTGGACCGTGGGCGGCGGTAGGGTGGCGCCTAGCTTCCTGGAGCGGCGGAGAGGGGGTGGCCGGTCTGCTACTGCGTTGGCAACGTTGGCCGGCGAGCATGGCGTCGGGGCGGCATTGCACTGGCGCCAGGGGCCTGAACTAGGGTGGGTTTTGGTCTGGTTGTTCTTAGGGGAGATATGAATGATCAATGCAAACCAATTGGTTCGATAAAAATTGATCAAAACAGTAGTAGTTAGGCCAAATGGATTCTGTCTGCAAGGTGTTTGACACAAGGGCCGCAAGAGAAAAACATTTTAGTTTTGGGCTGAAATTTTGTGGAGTGTTTGATTACATGCTTGAGCTTCTAGGTGTGCTTGGGTTTTGAAAATGGAAGTCATTTGATTGGTTTTTTAATAAGTGTGATCTTGATACCTACACTAGATTCAATTTTCAAATGCCATTTAAAATAAGTGTTTGCAAGTGTTTGGTAGATCACCAAGTGGGCCTTGGTACATCACTACATGTACTAGCAAGGGGTGCAAAGATCCACATTTGGTTCTGTTAATAATTGAGTACTAGGAATAGCCAAAGTAGGCATGTTGATTAAAATGGCACAAATGACCATTTAGTTTTTTTATTCATTTTGATTTTTTTTCTTTGGGATTTGTTTGGGAATGATCTAGATGATGTTTATTTCACCTAAGAATCATTTTACAATCAATGGATCACTTAATCATGGCAATTCAAATCAACTCCTAATTTAAATGCACACACATATGAATGCTTTAATATTTTTAAATGGAAAAGTTTTTGTTAACTCTAAATTTGATGATTTGGATCTTGATCACTTGGATTAGAGTTTTGGGATGTTACAAACCTTCCCCCCTTAAACAAAATCCCGTCCCGAGATTTACGAAAGAAAACTAGGAACTAAAGAGATCTGGGAACTCTGTCCTAATGTAATCTTCTCACTCCCAATTGGCTTCTTCTTCGGTATGGTTGCTCCATTGAATCTTGAGAAATTTGATACTCCTGGTTTTGGTGGTTCTGTATGCTTCCTCCAAGGTACGGATGGGCACTTCTCGATATGTCAGGTCATTGTTGGTCTCAACGGCTCGATGATCGATGTTCTTGAAAACTTCACTCTTCTCCGGCACTTCCAGGCATTTGCGGAGTAATGAGATATGGAACACATTGTGGATGGCTGACATCTCTTCTGGCAGTTCTAGTTGATATGATACTTCTCCTCGATGGTTCAGAATCTTGAAGGGACCAATATATCTGGGGGCTAACTTTCCTTTCAGACTAAAGCGTTGGGTTCCTTTCAATGAAGCCTTGATATACACAAAATCTCCGACATTGAAAGTCAGGTCTCTCCTTCTCTTGTCAGCATAACTCTTCTGTCTGGATTGGGCGTTCTTGAGGTGCTCACGGACTTTGTGCACCTTTTCTTCGGCTTCTCGGAGAATGTCGGGTCCAAAGATCTTACTCTCTCATACTTGTGACCAATTCAAAGGGGTACGACACTTTCTTCCATATAGGAACTCAAATGGTGCCATTTGCAAACTAGCTTGATAACTATTGTTATATGAGAATTCTATGAAAGGCAGGCAGTCTTCCCATTTTGATCCATACTCTAACACACAAGCTCTCAACATATCCTCTAGGATTTGGTTGACTCTTTCAGTCTGTCCATCAGTTTGCGGGTGATAAGCGGTGCTAAAATTCAATTTGGTTCCTAATCCTTCCTGGAGTTTCTGCCAAAATCTCGAGGTAAATTGGGTTCCTCGATCTGATACTATGGTCTTGGGGGTTCCATGCAGACTAACAATCCTAGCAATATACAGCTCTGCTAGCTTCGAACTCTGGTAGGTTGTCTTGACAGGTATAAAGTGAGCTACCTTGGACAGTCTATCAACGATGACCCAGATTGAGTCATTTCCCCTACTAGAAGTAGGCAATCCGGTAATAAAGTCCATTCCGACGGAATCCCATTTCCATTTTGGAATCTGCAATGGTTGAAACAGTCATCTGGGTCTCTGATGCTCTGTTTTGACTCTTTGACAGATGTCACACTTGGCGATGTAGCTACCGATTTCTCTCTTCATCTTGTGCCACCAAAATTGCTCCTTCAAATCTTGATACATCTTCGTTCCTCCGGGGTGGATAGAATAAAGCGAATCATGAGCTTCCTGCATGTTTTCTTGCTTCAGCTCCGAATCTTCTGGCACACAGATACGTCCTTTGTACCACAGAACTCCTTCTTCGTCTTCAGTGAATCCAGGTACCTTTCCTGTACCAATACGATGTTTGATTCTGTCGATACTTTCATTTCCCTTCTGGGCTTCCTTGATTTGGCTGATTAACGTGGGTTGAAGTTCAATGCTAGCTAAGAATCCTTTCCTAACCAGCTCAGTCCTAAACTTCTCCAACTCCTCATACAAACTTGGTTGCTTCTCCTTGATCATGGTGTTTAGCCTACAAGGTAATCTGCTAAGAGCATCCGCTACTACATTGGCTTTGCCGGGGTGATAGTGAATGTCAAGGTCATAATCCTTGATTAACTCTATCCATCTCCTTTGCCTCATATTCAGCTCCTTCTGAGTGAAAATATACTTCAAGATTTTGTGATCTGAGTAAATCTCATAGAGATTACCCATAAGATAATGACGCCATGTCTTCAATGCCAAAACGACTGCTGCTAATTCAAGATCATGGGTCGGATAATTCTGCTCATGCTGCTTCAATTGTCGAGACAGATAGGCTATAACTTTGCCTTCTTGCATTAATACACATCCGAGACCAATCTTGGATGCATCACAATATACATCAAACGACTTCTTGATGTCTGGCATGATCAATATTGGGGCTGATATCAATCTCTTTTTCAACTCTTGGAAACTGGCTTCACATTTGTCGGTCCATTCAAACTTCTTGTCCTTCTTCAACAATTGGGTCATGGGTCTGGCGATGCTAGAGAATCCTTCTACGAACTTGCGGTAGTATCCCTCTAATCCGAGAAATGCACGGACTTGGGTTTGAGTGGTTCGGGCTTCCCATTCTTCGACATCTTTGATCTTGGCAGGATCAACAGAGACTCCTCCGGCAGACACAATATGTCGTATGAATCCTACTTCTTTCAGCCAAAACTCACACTTGCTGAACTTGGCATATAACCGATGCTCTCTTAGGGTTTCTAGGATAATTCTTAGATGTTGCGCATGCTCTTCTTCTGACTTGCAGTAGATAAGGATATCGTTGATAAACACAACTACAAACTTATCTCGGAAATTCATAAAGATCTTATTCATGAGATTCATGAAATAAGCAGGGGCATTGGTTAATCCAAAAGACATGACCGTATACTCGTATAAACCATATCGAGTAGTAAAGGCGGTATTCGGAATATCCGTTGCATGAATCTTAAGTTGGTGATAACCAGTCCTAAGATCAATCTTTGAGAATACCTAGGGTCTAGTCAACTGATCAAATAGATCCTCTATCTTTGGCAAGGTGTACTTGTTCTTGATGGTCACGTCATTCAACTTTCTGTAATCTATGCACAAATGCTTGCCTCCATCTTTCTTGTCGACGAATAACACTGGTGATCTCCATGGTGATGCGCTTGGTTGAATCAAGCTTGTTGCTAACATAGCATCCAACTGCTTCTTCAGTTCCACTAACTTGGAGGGGTTCATGCTATAGGGTCTCTGGGCTATGGGTCCGGTTCCGAGGATTAGTTCGATAATGAACTCAACATCCCTATCCGGGGGCATACTTGGCAATTCACCTGGGAATACGTCGAGGTATTCACAGACTACTCTGACTTGGTCTATGGTGGGTAGGGCTAGACTCTTGTTGCACTTGAATTGACGAGGTAAGGTTTCAGATATATGCTCTACTCTGACTCCAGAGCTACTGGTCATGGTGATGGCTTTCTTAGCACAGTCTATTAGTCCTTTATGCCTTTACATCCAGTCCATACCTAGTACTACTTCCAATCCTTTGGTTCCGAGTACGATTAGGTTGGCATAAAAATCTATCCCATGTATTCTGATAGGCACAACTTTGCAATTTTTTCCAGTTTTTGTAGTTGAACCGGGGATTTGAACTATCATGACATGCTTCAAGTTGGATGGGTGGATATTACTAGTGCATGCAAATTATTCGGTGACAAATGAATGCGATGCTCCCGAATCAAACAATACTCTTGCTAAAACTGAGTTGACAGAAAACATACCCAGCACTACATCTGGCGCTTCTTGGGCTTCTTCGGCGTTCATGTGGAAGAGACGACCATTGCGGTTGTGAGGGTTCCCTAGGGCAAATCGTCTCGCTGGTTGAAGATGACGCTGCTGTTGAGCTGGGGCATTCACATTGGTAGTGGCGGCAATCTTCTTGGGACACTCATTGGAATAGTGACCCTTCACTCCACACTCGAAACAAGTTATGTGGGACTTGTCTTTTGCTGCGACAGGCACAACATTGCTGCCAGTCCTAGGTGCAGTGTTGTTGTTGTTATGGTTGTTGTTGTTGCTCTTGGGAGGTGCACGGTTGAAATTGTTGGTGTTGCCGGGGTGATTGTTGTTTCCTTCAGACTTCACATTGCCTTCGCTACGGTTGGGGTAGCTTGGCCGAGACATTGGGGGTCGGTTGTTCCTTGGTGCATATCCTGGTGAGGGGTTGGGACGGTACTTCTGGTGACTGTTGGATCCAGATTGCTGCATCATACGACGTTTGCGGTTGTCGTTTGCTTGATTAATCTTCCCTTCCATCTGAATGGCAGAGTCGACTAGTTCTTCGAGATCCTCGAAGCGGATGTTGACGAGGACAGTCTGCATCTCATCATGCAGTCTGTTCAGGAACCTCTGCTTCTTCTTGGCCTCCATGTTGATCTCATCAGGGGCATACCTTGGAAGTGACAGGAATCTGTCACGGTACTTCACCACCGTCATTCTGCCCTGCTTCAACTCTCGGAATTCATCCCTCATTCTGGTGACTAGACCCTCCGGCACGTGGGTGTGGCTGAACTTGATATTGAAGGCTTCCGATGTCATCACTTGACCATGGTTCATCAGGCGGATGCTGTTCCACCAGGCTCTTGCGTCTCCTGCCAAATAGTGGGTGGCAAAGAGAACTTTCCCATTGTCATCAACTCTGGCTACTTCTAGATTGTTCTCCATCGTCTGCAACCAGTCATCAGCATCTAATGGGTTCTCTGAAGTGCTAAAGATTGGGGGATTGCTATTCTGGAAGTTCTTCAGCTTGGATCCTTGATGATCCTAATTTCCATGCCCTTGCTTGTTGAGAGCCATCTGGGCGATCTGTTGCAGTGTTGCTAGATTAGCTTGGCGCTCTGCCCTGCTTGCTTCTCTGTCTGCGATGATATTCTGCAGGATCTGCAGCATTGGGTCTTGCGACGAGCTTCTCCCTCCTTGGTTTCCACGAGTCATCTGAAGATTGAGGTAGATAAAGGGGTAAGAGGGAAATTTCTAAGGTTCATGGTTTTGATTTCAAAGCTAAAACTTTGAGTTTGACTCAGGTTTTGCAACTAACTTCTTTTCATTCATTCAAGCAAAGCACACAATACAAACAAACACACACCACAACATAAGGGAAAACAGATGGTTTTAAGAACCATTCTGCAAGCTACAGTACAGTGGGACCGATACATCTCATGCTACGATAGTGCTCTAGTACATCTACTCATTGTCGATGAAGTCGGAGTCCTCATCGTCAGTGTAGTAGTCCACAGCATCCTCCTCTAGAAAGTCATCATCATTGCTGAGGTAAGAATCCATATCTCCCTGGATGTCTTCACCCTCCTCTTCTTCCTCCTTTGTTGCAAGCTGAGCTTCTTGCTCCTTGACGGTCTTGTGGAGGTCGGCTACCTTCTTGCGATGGGCGATGGTGCGATCCTTCTTTTCGCGCTGGAGGCGAAGAGACTGATGGTCCTTGACAAGCAGTGAGAAAGTCTGGGCCTTCTGGGCGGCAATGGCACGATTGTGGTTGGAAAACTCCCTAGCAGTGTCCAATTCCTTCTAGCGATCATACAGCAGGAAGTCAAGGTTCTCCACTTGACGCTTCAACTCCGGGTTACTTGGCATCTCCATTGGCATTCCCATGAAGTCACGTCTTGCATAGTGAGCAAAACGGGTTCCTTGGATTTGGTTGACACTGAGGGCACACAGACGTGCGAGAGCTTCATGCATTGCCCTGGCTAATCCATCTAGCCAGTTGTTCTCCCTTATGGAGAACTGGATTCTCCCGGATGTTGGTGCTTCTATGCTTCCTCGAAGATCAGCGGTGACTAGCCACTGTAAATCTCCTCCTGGGGGTCCTGGAAGTTGAGCTCCAAGAAACTCCGGATGCGGGCGTCCCAATAACTCCGACAGTGAATCCAGATCCCTCTCGAAGATCAGGTGGCCTCCATTGCCCAACTGGTAGAACTTGCTGAACTGAGTCTCCATCTATAGGAATTAAGGATGAGGAAGTTAGTGAGGTGATCAAGTGTGTCAAATTTTAGGTAGTAATGTAAGAATTTGAGGTACATGAATTTTTGAGAAAGAATGAATTCCCAAGGATAAGAGATGAAATAGTTTTTCATAAATACTAACTTTGGTTTTGAAATTAATTTTCTGTTCGGACGTCCATTCTAACTAGGGTCTCCTATGGTCAGGATGGCTCTGATACCAACTTGTCAACACCCAGATTTTTAATCCTAGATGCCTGTTATGTCATACATCGCAATCCCAGGATTACCATTTTTGCGAGACATAACAGATTGGATATCACAGTACATCATCCATTACAAACCATAAATAAGGTTTTACAACAAATAAGGATCTCATGATCCAGTCTTAATACAACAAGCAACGGAATAAATGATAAGCGTAGCGGTGGGGTCCATCTTCAGGGGCATAGGCAACGCTGACGAAGGCAGATAGTCCTAGTTATCATAGCCGTCCTGCTGTCCATCATCTTGGTAGTCTCCTTCATAGACTGGCCATAGGAATAGCCAGGGACAAAAGCCATGAGTACTCTTTAAGTACTCGCAAACTACCACTAATAAGTAGTATAGTTCTAGTGGGAAAAGCTAAAGTGAAGTTTTAACTAAGAAGTTAAGTTTGAAACCTAAGCTGAGTTCAGAAACAAAGAAAGATAAAATAAAGTTCTAGAATCACTTAACTTGGGAAGCTAGTGTCATAGTCAAAACCCCGTTGTGGTCAAGTCAAGATTCACCTTTCATTTCATAATTCATTTTGAAAACATCTGACAACGAAACAGTATGGCCACTCCAACTGTCCAAAACCGCGCATGCGGCTATTCGAATAGTTTGACACTCTGCAGAGGTGGTACACTTTCACCAAAAGAATCGATACATCTGTCAAGGATAACCCTGAATCATCATACTTAGTATGCAGATAATCAAACATAACCATTCCTTTACACACCCTAGTATAAGAACCTCTCCTATGAGCATGGCCTCCCAACCATGACCATCTGTCATCTTGGGCACTGCATAGGTGGACAACATTGAGAGGTAGCCTCAGCTCAAACCTCTCCCGCGAGGGAATTAATACTAATGCATATAAAACTTCCGGCTAAGCCTTACCCAATTCAGGTATTGTGGTTATACGGTAAAATTGGAATTGTATCGCATCCGAATCCAACCATTAGTTTTGTAAAAGGGTTAAGGCTCATGCCTCAACATTTTCATCATCATAAACCATATGTGTTCCTCAACACATGTCAAAACATCTCAATAAAATGACTCATCATTCCAAGGTTTTCACAAGTCATTTTCAACAAGTGTTCCCATCTAAAGTGGCTCAAGTTTTAGTTTAGCTCTAAACTACTAAGTTAAGATTGTTCACTAATGTGGGATGCTAAGATCAATCTCATGCCATAGAATGACATCTAAGGTTATCTAGATAGGTCAAGTTTTATACTTTTTATGCTACCTTCAAAACAAGTAAACGACTTTGGTAAAGTAAAGAAAGTAAAAGCTTGAAAGTAAACTTGGAATAGGTACTAGTCAAAGTGGTATAACCAAAGCATGCCTAATGCATCTTGCTTAGGTTATCTAAATATTCTAGCTTGCTAACAATAGCTTGCAAGGGTGATCTTGCATTGTTAATGATGGCTTGCTAGTATAATACTTGTAAGTGTTAGCTTGCCTTGGGTAGTGTAGTGGTTGAAGTTTTTTTCCTCTTCTTCTTGATAGAACTCCTCCTCCTCAAAAGCTTGCTCGATACTATCATCTATAAATACATACGGAGTACACAATCACCAAACAATACTTAACTAGTCTACTTAGCACTCTAAGGCACACATTGGATGATCTATTATCATCACAAGCATCACAAGGTTTTATTAACTAGCTTCATTCTTTTTATTTAAGAAAAGTAATTTATACTCATTGAAAAGAACTAAGATTTAATATTCACCACTTAAAATATGGGATCATGTGGGCACATGTCCTCACCACATATTCTAACATGTGGGAATGTGATTTAAGTGTTGGATCACATTTTAATAAGTTTAAGTTTAGAATTTAATGATTTAAAGTGACTACAAATGCCTATATAGCATTATTTTCGTACTAGTCCAAAGTCACTGCATGCAAACCTTAATATTATTACATATTCAGATAGGTATGGTTAATTGTGATTTTTGAGAGTTGGAATCAACTCAAAATCTATTATGGTTGATTTTACAAAAATGTTTGAATATGCAAAAGCTTCTTTTTGCTATTTTTACTAGGAGAGATCAATAACTCTAAATGAATTAAATCCAACGGTCTTGGATAGATCTTTTCAGTAGCTTTCTAACAAAATTTGAATCACTCAAATTGGTTCAGTAAATCTTCCTGAATTGATTCTTGAATTAAGGGACAGAAGTGAGTTCAAATTTAAATGGAAAAACCTAAATTTTAATTCGTGGGCTAGCGCGGGAAAGAAAACGGGCCGGCCTAGTGGCGCTCCGCAGTGTGAATGACAACTGACAGGGGGGTCCCGCAGGTCAGCGGCACATCAAATGCGAAGCGGTATGGGGCAACGTGGACCGTGCGATTAAAAAGAAGATCTATGGCTGAGGATCATCGTCCCCGGCGAATAGGTCGTCGGCGAGAGCTAACCCTAGCGGCTCGGTGGGGGTGCAATGGGGGCATACCAGGGCTCCAGCTAGCATGGCGATGGGGGTGATTGAACATGCTGTCGACAGCGGACTCAGGCGTGGTCGTGGCGGCTCCTGGGGTGGATGAAATCGACGGCGCCTCTCCTCCTCTTCTACGGCAGGCTCCGGCTAAATTCCGGTGAATGGCGGCCCGCCTTGATCTAGGGATGGGATGGAAGGATCAGTGGAGAGAGCGGAGTGAGATGGTGTGAGTAGTTTATGCTGGGGAGGGATCCTTTTATAGGGCGACGAAGCAACCGAGCAGGATGGGCTGGCGACTCTAGCAAGGGCTGCACAGCGTGCTAGCGTCGTGGCTAGAGGTAGGGGATGGTGGGATGGCTCCTGGCGGTGCTCTATGGCTTAAATGCGCGCATAGGGGTGGTGGCGTTTGGTCGGGGGCGTCCTGCGCTCTGGGAGACAGAGGCAGTGCTCGACGCGGCGCACTACGACTATGGGTCGCGCGGCGGCGCACGGCCGTGTCTGGCGGGGTGCTGGGGTCGAGGCGGGGCAGCGTGCACGGTATTTGGTCGAGGGGCGGTCTGTGGCATGCTGGCGGTGAGGGCGCTCTGGCGCGCTCTTGCTGCGCGTAGAGAGAATGGGCGGCGAGGCTAGGGAGTGGTCCAGTGGCTGGCAGTGGCCGTGAGGTGGACCGTGGGCGGCAGTAGGGTGGCGCCTAGCTTCCTGGAGCGGCGGAGAGGGGCTGGCGGTCTGCTGCTGTGTTGGCAATGTTGGCCGGCGAGCATGGTGTCGGGGCGGCTTTGCACTTGCGCCAGGGGCTAGAACTAGGGTGGGTTTTGGTCTGGTTGTGCTCAGGGGAGACAAGAATGATCAATGCAAACCAATTGGCTCGACAAAAATTGATCAAAACAGTAATAGTTAGGCCAAATGGATTATGTCTACAAGGTGTTTGACACGATGGCCGCAAGAGACAAACATTTGAATTTTGGGCTGAAATTTGGTGGAGTGGTTGATCACATGCTTGAGCTCCTAGTTGTGCTTGGGTTTTGAAAATGGCAGTCATTTGAGTTGTTTTTTAATAAGTGTGATCTTGATAGCTACACTAGATTCAATTTTCAAATGCCATTTAAAATTAGTGTTTGCAAGTGTTTGGTAGATCACCAAGTGGGCCTTGGTACACCACTACATGTACTAGCAAGGGGTGCAAAGATCCACATTTGTTTCTGTTAAGAATTGAGTTCAAGGAATAGCCGAAGTAGGCATGTTGATTAAAATGGCACAAATGACCATTTGGTTTTTTTATTCATTATGATTTGTTTTTCTTTGGGATTGGTTTGGGAATGATCTAGATGATGTTTATTTCACCTAAGAATCATTTTACAATCAATGGATCACTTAATCATGGCAATTCAAATCAACTCCTAATTTAAATGCACACACATATGAATGCTTTAATATTTTTAAATGGAAAAGTTTTTGTTAACTCTAAATTTAATGATTTGGATCTTCATCACTTGGATTAGAGTTTTGGGATGTTACAACTTCCCCAGGGGAATCTATGACATCAGCAGAACTCCGAGCATACGAATAAGAATTTGGAGAGGAAGCTAACTCCAATGTTGCATACGACGGAGAAGGGATGGATCTGAGTCCCTACAATAGTATGGATGAAAGATACGACGAAAATTGTCCCAACTCGCAAGATGATATGTATCTCGTAGAAAATCCTTATGTCCCAATGTCCGAAAGTACTGGCAAAAGCTTATCTCCAAGAAATAGACCAAAAGTAATCAGGGCGAACCTCGTGGGTGGCCTGAACTTCACGGATCTCGTGGTCAAATAAATTGGAAAGCGAGGAAAAAGGGAGAAGGTAGCGGAAGCGAACACACACCTCGCGAAGAACACAATGAACACACGCAAAACTCACACGATACAAGGTCAATTTCTCCCACCAGGGGCCACCGGTCCGATAGATTCCTCGCAAGGAAAGATTGGTCAACGTGCTCCCTTAAATCTCAAGCGGAGAGGGAAGAAGAGCTTGGAGAGGGTCTTGACAACTATGTTCACACACTCGCACACGTAGGCCATGTACAATGATGTATGCGTGATGCAAACTCCAACGAGGTTACTGACGATAGTCGGTCCCCTTGGTAAAGGGGATGAGGCAAATCTAGAGATTCCACAAAGGGGGTTCTCTTTAGTCTATCATCTATACCTAATGGATACATGAGGGGTGGGGGCTCTATTTATAGGCCAGCCACTAGAATGGGGTATTTTGGGGATAAACTAGGAAAAAGGGTAAGTAAAGGGTGCATCAAATCCAGATATGCGCACAGACAGGTATTTCTGGCGATAAGTTTGGCTACGCTGGATCTGGCACCAGAAGTTTCGGCGGTCGCCAGTTATTCCAGTCTTCGCCGGATGGGTGTACTGAAGCCATTTCTAGCGTGAGTCTGGTCTTTCGGATCTGGCACCAGAGATTCATGTGGTGGGTCCGGCGACACCAGATTGTCCACTAAAATAGCCTCTTATTCTGTCTCCTCTTCCAAGCCTCTGTCTTGTTGGGCATGAGTACTCATGCTTCCTCCCTTGTCTCCGTACTTGTCAGTGTGAACCTATCATGGTCATAGGAGGGAGTATGAAGTAGTATACCATTCAATAGGGTAGGAAGTGGGATCTCGAAGAGGATATGATTCACCTTTGGAGTCGATGATGACTTGGCATACATTAGAGACCTTGATGTGGTAACAACCGTAGGTCAGGCTACATCAAAAAGCCATCTTTGCCACCTATACCCAGAGGGCGAACAAGGCAAAGAAGAAGAAAAACAAAACTCCGACACATGATCTTTCGGCTGAGGAGAAAGTTGACGAAGAGCTCCAGATAGAGGATTCGGATGACGCTCTGATCCCAGGGGCCGGAAAAATCTCCGATGGATGGACATGTGGTCACTCCCAGTGACCATGAAGTCTACAGAGAAGCGTTAACAACACCAATCCCAACTGCCTCAGAACTTACACTAGAAGAGTTGGAGGACAGGGCTCAAGCTTTAGGAGCATTACACTTGCGACTCCTAGACGAAGCAGCTCACCTTGTCCAGGAAAAGCAGTGCATCGACAGCAACTATGTAGAGCAGTTCAATTCCCCGCAGCATCAGAAAACCCGGAACAGACCTGTACTAGCCAGTAAAAATCTGGATGTTCACAAGACCCTTTTCAAGGGAAAGAAAGAAGATGTAGTCATGGGACAACCTCAAATTGATAGCAAGGGGAACCAGGTGTATAACACGCCAGTGGAAAACACTATCACAGCCTAAGAGATCTTGGCAAATAATCCAACTCTAGAGCAGGTCTGGCAGTGTGTAACACTGCTCAATAAGGGCCTAGAGCAACAAAAGGCCACTACGCCCTTCAACAGGAAGATGGTCTCGAAATTCGACCAATGCCGCATTAACGCGGATTGGCAACACGAATCAGGAACTGGATTAGCATCACCGTTCTGACCCTCGGGATTATACCTACTCAAGAATTGGCTCTTCGGGACACGATGCAGAATCGTGCATGATTGGAGTAATGTTGCTCTAGCCGCAGCACGAGACACTATCATAGAACTGGTTCCACAGCAACCTCCCCGGTGGCAATCTAATAACCACAGGGAAGAAGATGAAGAGCGACGTTGGGAGCGGGATTGGCAGCAGATGCCACCCCCGAGGCACACAAGCCGTCTGGCCGAACCTCGCCACAATGACGATAAGGCCGGACAAAGAAATGACAAAAACCATGACGACCAAGGCTGGCAGAGTGGCCGACGTCACAAAGACCCAAACTAACGCTGGCTATCAGCCGGAAACAACCCACCCGAGCCTCCGTCCCCACCAGGTAGTGACCATAATAGTTCCCATGGGAGCCAAGGGGCGTCAGGGTGGAGGAGGTGGCAGAAGAAGCAGAGATCTGACTCCACGGTCCCGCAGCCACAATGAACATCCGACAAGGCGCTCCTTGACACTAAGTGACGCCAGGATCCGGATCAACTCCAACATAGAGGCACAAAATTATGACTCGAATGACATATATGTGGGCCCAAAGTGCTTTGGACCAAGGGTCCGCCAAAACAACTTTCCGGGGTGGTTCGCTATCTCAAGACACATTCAACCCTACGACGGTGAAGCTCCGCCAGATACTTGGTTCCAAGACTTCATATAGGCTTGATGCATCACCAAAGGAGGAAATAGTTTGGTCACAGTCTGATATCTCCCACTCATGTTGCGGAAGACGGCTCGATCATGGCTAAATCAACTCCTAGAAAACACAATTCACAACTAGTATAATATGCAAAGTGCGTTCTTTCAGAATTTCAGCGGTGCCTATAGGAGGCCCTGCATAGTCGGATACTTGCAGCGTTCTGTCCAGAAAACCATAGAAACTTGTCGGGACTACCTCGGATGATGGATCGAGACGAAAAACTCCTACGAGGGAGTCAATGACCAGAACACGATTGAATCTTTCATCGCAGGTCTCCCAATGGGATTACCGAGTCACCAACTAAAGAGCGGCAAAGTTACCGACTTGGGGGAGATGATAGGTACGGCAAGCAAATATAAAGATGCCGAGGATGATTCAGAAGGATTGTTGAACGGCCTGGCTGTGCTAAACTCGGCAAAACAGCAATAGACCTAGAAGCGAAGAACACCTCGGAAGATAAACCCAACCCAAAAAAAGCAATTGTCAATGTAACTTTTCGATCTGGAGGCCGAGGAGGGTGCGGAGGTTGCTCGGGATGAGGCCGTGGAGCTTCCCGAGTCCAAGGTAGAGGAGACTAGCAACCTAGTAAAACCTACATTGGCAATAACCCATGTGTCCATCACCCAGACGGGGACGAGGGCTCTTCCCACACAAATGATGAGTGTCATTTCAATGATGACATCGAGACACACAAAGCCGCTGGCTACAAGTCCAAGTGACGAAAAGGAAAGAAAAAATTCTAACAAAGATAAGGAGTCCAAGAAAGATTTTGACATGGAAGAAGCGGACACCGCTAACCCCAAGTCAGATGGTAAGAAGTCTTACCCAACCAAGAAAGACACTTACGTCTTTTTCCTCGGATCCCAACCCTCCAAGGTCAAGAAGGCAGTAATGCATGAGCTCAACATAATTGTTCTGGTTGTCCCCCAATATCTGGACTGGTCGGAAGTGAAAATCACTTTTGACCGAAGTGATCATCCGCCTAAGCCTCACATGCGAGGAAAGTATGGACTCGTTATCAATCCACTTATTGTTGGCTATGAGTTTTCAAAGACCCTCATGGATGGTGGTAGCATCATCAACATCCTCTACATCGAAACACTTCACCACAAAAGGATATCGGAAACCTAGCTGAATCACATCAACGTGGTTTTCCACGGAATCGTCCCCGGAAGGCAAGCGAACTCTCTGGGAGAAATCACTCTGGACATTACCTTCGGAACGCCGGAGAACTATCGAACTGAACCACTGTCTTTTGAGGTGGTGCCTTTTAAGAGCGCATATGACGCTATCTTTAGGCTCCTAGCTTACTAGAAATTTATGGCTTGCCCTTGCTATATTTACAATATGATGAAACTTTGAGGTCCCAAAGGCATTATCACAGTTCGGGGAAACCCGAAGAAAGCATGAGAATGCGAGGATGGAGCTACCGCTTTCGTCAAAGTTGTGCTACATGCCAAGGAGTACTAGCACTACAAGAAAAGTTTCCTTTCGCGACGAATTGGCCCGACGGTCGTTGTAGAAGGCGCGTCTTCCGCGACGAAATTCTCGGCTCGACTGTGGCCGATGGAAAACTTTTTTTTATGGTTTCACGTCCCTCTACTATGACGGATCTGCTAAAAACATGGAGGAAGCTCGGCTAGCGTGTGGCAGAAGCATGATTTCCGTTTCCTCGCACGATGTTGAGTCGCCGAAGTCTTTTGAGGTGTGTGGGTCCCGGACATCAGTGTCTCTAGCGGACCATACTTTTCGATTGTGCCTCCCTGATTTGAACTCGATAATGTTGCTCGAGGCGTCTGCCATTTAGTCAGGCTGCTGGGTCCCACATGTCAACCTCTCATTAGAAGGATCGTGTGTATGATGGAATTTTTTTCCTTCGCTCGCGCTACCCTATTCCGAAGTTGATAGCGCTGCTCGATGCATCTACCGTCTAATCAACATCCTGGGACCCACATGTCATCCTCTCATTAGAAGAAACGTGTGTATGATGGATTTTTTCCTTCGCTAGCGCTACCCCGTTCCGAGTTGATAGCGCTGCTCGACGCATCTACCGTTTAACCAACCCCCTGAGCCCCACATGTCATCCTCTCATTATAAGAAACGTGTGTATGATGGACTTTTTTTCCTTGGCCCGCGCTACCTTGTTCCGAACTTGATAGAGTTGTTCAATGCATCTACCATTTAATCACGATGTTGGGCCCCACATGTCATCGTCTCATTAGAAGAAACATCTGTATGATGGATTTTTTAACCTCTGTCGCACCTTCGTGTTCTGAACTTGATAGCGTTGCTCGCTACATCAGCCGTTTAATCAAACTCCTAGACCCCACATGTCATCCTATCATTAGAAGAAATGTGTGTATGATAGAATTCTTTCCCACGGTCGCGCCTCTGTGTTCTGAACTTGATAGCGTTGCTTGCTACATCTACCGTTTAATCATGATGCATGGCCCCACCCCCACATGTCATACACTCATTAGAAGAGACGTGTGTATGATGGAATTTTTTCTCTTGGTCGTGCCTCCGTGTTTCGAACTTGATAGCGTTGCTCGATGCATCAACCTTTTTCCAGGCTGCTGAGTCCCCCATGTGAGCCTCTCATTAGAAGAAAGGTGTGCATGCTAGACTTTTTTCTTGCTCGCGCCTCCTTGTTTCAAACTTGGCAACGTCGCTCGAGGCAGAAACTGTATAAGGCCGTGCTACTAGGTCCCACATGCCGGTATCTCTGTATATCAAACCTGCGTATGATGGACTTTTTTCGGCTGTGTTCGTTGTTTTGACCTTGGCAACATTGCTCGATGTGGCAGCCTTGTATGGTCTTGATGCTGAGGCCCCCATGTCACCCTCTCTGGTATGTTCTGGCCGGTGGGTCCCTGATGCTAGCCTCTCTATACAAGTATTTAACTTCTTTTTCAAACCTGACCATTAAACTCGAGGGATGCTGCAGGATGGTGGGTCCATGATGTCAGCCTCTCCGTAATGCGATATTAAGAAGTAAACCCTTTCTAAAAAAGTAAGCCCAAGATATACATAAATATGTACACATAGTGGATTCGAACTAAAGACCTTCAAATCAAATCAAATAGACATAAACTGAGTGTTTTTCCACAATACCAAAGATACTAATAGAAATTGAATCATTAAACATGTATTAGTACTACGACTTATGTATCAGTCTTCTAAAAAATATTGTTGTATTTCCATGTTATATCCCTTAAAATAAAAGAGCAGTGCTACTGGAACCTCGATTTATAAAAAGCCACATAATGGATTAGTTTCTTAAAAACATGGGTAGGCAGAGTTTTTTTAGAGGTGGGGGCACTGCCAAAAAGTCCAAATTAAAAAGTTTTTGGGCTATGGTTAATGGGCTCCTATCTAAAATTTCACTGGGCTATGTCTCGCCAGATTCAAACACAGCCCTCTTCGAGGGAGGAAAAAAAGCGATAATTCATCTGACAGATATTCATGTAAAAATATCTAATGAACACACACCACATGCGCCAAAACATGGCTGGTATCCAATGACTTCACTTGGTGAAATCATGTTGTATATATTTACCCTGTCATCTCTATCCAAAATGCATCCAACGGTTCCGATGACACAAAGGCAAAAGTTGTAGAGCAAGCAGCCAGCAGCAACGACAGAACTTTTGACAATTCAATACCATTTGAAAGATAAAGGAGTACCGAATAACAAGACATAAAAAATCGACAGATTCCTAGTTCATATTTAGCAGCACTTGACCAATTCAGAAGCATTTCAAAGTGACTGATTCAACAATACAAACACTGAAAATCAATATCACTATAGAGAGAGACAGTTCTTGTTTCAGCTCTAAAAACCATGCCACGCGATCAGTTTGCCCTTTTCTCCAAACACACTCGATCACTGGAACACAATCATTGTCATAATATTTGCTCATATAGGGAACCGTCATATAGATACAGATATACCATACCAGTACGTACTAGTCATATATCCAATCCAGCAAAAGGTTATCACAGTTTTACCATCCATATATGATCAGTGGAGATAAGACAACCACATAATTAATTACAACAGCATGCAGCCAAAGAGCTAGACAACTAGGAAGTTCATGAACAGCATGCCACATTCAGGGCAGCAAGATACATTGACCTTGACCGTTCTTCCTATAGTAAGTTTGGCTGCTTTCTGGAACTTGATCCACCTAGAAGTAGCTGCCAAGCGCCCATCAGTCGAGTTAATGGCGTAGCGTCCCTCGATAAGAAATCCTTCGCTCTACATCGTGAAGACTATTGTTCCCTTTCGTCTGGCCTGGAGTTGCTTTGTGGCACTCTTAGGCAAGATCTGAGTCAAAGAAAGAGATAGACACATAATTACTAAGAGCGATGCACTGAATCATGTGAAACTTGAGAAGACATCCAAAACAATTTATCTGCCGCCATATACTCACAAACATAATCCGGTGCGACCTTGTGATGACACATGTGTAGGATATGGTCTGACAAGGTGTTGCCCGGGGTGATGAAGCAGCTTGTGCCGGTCCCTGTGCTAGGGCTGGTGCTGGTGCAGGAGATGGTTCCACTAATTGTAGAGGGGCTGGTGCGGGATCCAGAAGGCCTAGAACCGGTGCCGGCGCCAGCAGCTTGACACTAGATTCCTTCTGAGGGGTAGCTAAGATGACTGTAGGGATGGTAGAGGCAGATGAGAAGTGTACAAGCAAAATAGTCTCTTATACAACAGTTACTCACAAGACAGTGATCAGAGGATATGATGAGTATACAAGCAAATTAAATTACTACCTCCATTCTTTCTAGTTAGGTCAACAGGTGCCGGAGCAGGAACTAGGGCCAGTGCCGTTGGGGGTGCCAGCAGCTTGGTGTTGGTTACCTTATGAGGGGTAGGTAAGGGGACTACAGGAGTGGTCAGAGAGGCATATGAGATGTGGACAAGAAAAATGGTTTCTTATACAACAGTAACTCCTAGACAGAGATGAGAGTATACAAGCAAATTAAGTTACTACCTCTATTCTTTCTCCTACTGAGGTCAACAGGTGCCGTTGCAGGAACTAGGGCCGGTGCTGGTGCCAGCAGCTTCATGCTGGCACCCTTCTGGGTGGTACATAAGGGGAAGCGGACTGCAGAAGTGGTCAGGGTCATATGATGAGTAAAGACAATGGTGTAGAATAGTTAGTCGCAAGAAAACCATTAGAGGTTGTGATGAGTACAGAATCAAATTAATTAGTACTAACTCTGTTCTTGGTCCTTCGGTCAACAGGTGTACGATGGCGTGCAAGTATCTACCCAGGATTTCTAAAATCGAATGTTACCTCGTCCCCCTGCTTCAGACCATTCTCACTGACATACTTGGACCAACCTCGGCCACCCAAATAGGTGGTGGCCATCGTCTTGGAGACATCCACATCATATAGTTGCCGCATGCCTTTAGGGCCCTCTCTATATAGAGTTAGAAACTTGTCATTTCCGAACATCTTGTTTATAATGGAGCGAGCCACACAAGGGACAACCTTCATGAGAAAATTGATAGAGAAGTTAGGCGACAGCAAAAAAAAGTGAGATACAAGATCTTACATCAAGTCGGTATAAACCACTTGGAATCCATATCTGATACCATGGGTACCCTTTGGAATGGCATACAGTGGCCCCTTTCAATACACAAGCTTGACAAGAGGAGGGTAGTAGAAAGGGCTGAGCAGCTGGTGCGTGGTACTGATTGAAATTCAGTGGAAATGTTAAATTATGTAAAGAGCAAGTAAATCTAATAATATAAGACAAAACCATTGCCTGTAAAGCAAACAGATTTTGTTTTTTTGAACTTCTAATGAGCGTAAACATATAGTACTAGCTGATAAAAATAACATGGAAAGTCATAATATGTGAAATTGTGGATTTACAAATTATACCCACTTCTTAGAGAGGTCACTTCCCACCTAGGTACTGTGTTGGCACTTCCCCATTGTGTAGAGGATGTCCTCTTTTGGTGCGGGCATCAGAAATCTACTAGCCTCTACAGCAGCCTCAGCCTCCGCAATAGCACCTTCAATCTGCATAAATAGCAACAGAGCTCAACAGTTCAATACTATGTAAAGTTTGGTCAAACTTGTCGTTGCTTGACTTTTCAAAAAATACAGTATATGCCTAAGCCTTGGGATGAGGGAGTACAGTACATAGTAGTCATATACTGACTGTATGAGACAATCTGATAGATCTAGATCTGGATTCACATAAACACAGTGCTAGAATTAATAAAATCACACATATGTTTCTGAACATCTGATAAGCATGCATCACACCAAGCAGGTAATACTTAAATCTGTCTGCACCATGGTAATAAGGGTACTAAGAACAAATATCTTTCTCTTTAAGTTGGGCCCTCTCAGCTGGATGGTGACCTTGCGCTTGTTTTTTGGTGAGTAGTGGTACTCGCCGATCCTGTGGCATGTGGGGGTACCATCCTGTTTGCCGCACCTGGAGCACCCCACGTTCGCAGGTATGTACCACCGTGCTACAGTAAATGAAGAAGAGATGGTGCCACAGAGGCTTCCACAAAAATAGGATGCAGACAGAGACAACTTTTAGCACAAGGATACATCCAGGTTGCAGCCAACCACTTTCACCATTGGAAAGAATGGAAGAACGCAACGAATATACTACTAAATTACCTTTTTAGGCAACTTTTAAGGGAACTCACGGGACCATCCATGTACGTAGTGGCCGTGCGCGCCACTGACCCATAGTTCTCCATACAGAATCTGACGCAAAATGCATTGCACATTACGAGTATCAACTAAAGGTTACAGAAGTGAAGAAACACCGAAATTGAAACCAACCAAATGCCCCAATCAGAACAGAGGTGACCATGCCCTGATCCGGAATCCATACGAAATCAGTACCACCTCCCCCCCACCCCCACCCCACCCAAATGACCCAATCGATTAGAGAAGAGGAAAATTATCCTGATTAGGTGATTCCGAGGTGAGAAATAAGCAAGAACTCCACAATCAAAGCATACCGAATACTACTACTCCTAGTACTAATAGTACCCCCAATGGCCCAATCGGAAGAAAATTAAGCAAAACCAATTTTGAGGTCAGCAAATACACACACCTATTTCAACAAGAAGTCCCCAATCGGAGGTTGCACCAGTTCCAACAGTTGCTTGCTGGATGTGAGCTAGATAGTGATGGTTTGTTGTCTTGTAGTCGGTAGAAAGGCATGGGCAGGGGAGTAGTAGTAGGGCTGGGCAGTACACTTTTTTCTACAGTAAGTATTTTTAAGTGGTAGTGGCAGGAACATTTTACCGGGAGAGAATCCTAATTTTTTTATCCCAACTATCACGTGGTGGCCTACAACTGTTTCAAGCGGGACCCACGTCAGGGGTGAGTTAAAGCAGGTCCCACATCAAGTGGGTGAGATAATTGACCGAGCCAACCTCCTCCTTCCCTTGGTACCAGTACTAGTTCTCCCGGGTTCCTCTCCAAGGACAGAGAAAATCGCCCCTCTTCGAATCAAATTGGTCCTAGCTTATTATCCTTCTGCTGATTCATCTCATGGAGCAGTGGACAATACGGCGGTAGTTGCAGCATTGGGCACCAGCATTGGGGCCTCAAAAATAGTTTAGGAACCAATAAAATGATAAGCTCGGATTTCAGACTAGAAACACACACAAACACACATATACTCCGTATATACTAATATACATAATAGTTTCCAATTATAGTTCTGCTAACAAAGGCCTAGAAATCATAATAAGGTAGCTCCATATTACAGAACTACGATAGTAGCGAACCAATCATGGGATAGCTCTACACCCCAAGAGTTTTGCAGTTGGGCTAGTGGTCATGAACAACACCAAAAGTACACCCCTGATGATCAGCAGCCCTGCATCAAATCCATCTAGACGCAGTGTACCCGATCCACAGCCTCAGGTACAGGCTCATCAACGAATAGGTCATAGTCATTACCATCAAAGTCCTCTTCGGTCGTCTGCTTCTGTGATTAGTAGATTAACATATACGTTTATAGACAAACATCAAAGACGCACAACCTGAACATTTGTCGTTCTACAGATATACCTTGTCATCTGGCATAGCGGTAGTACTAGAAATGAAACCTGTTTCATGCAGCTTGCGCTTTTTCTCTCCTATCCCTTCTCCAAGTTGATCTAGATGCTCAGGAGCTGTCTCTATCAGTTGATCTAGTTGATCAACATCTGCTTCCCCTACTTGATCTTGATGATAAAGATGTGCTTCCCCCGGTTCATATGGAGGATCATATGGTTCACCATGAAATACCCATCTAACATATGTGCTAAGCATCCCAAATGTAAAAATATGGTCTTCCACTATGCTTTGTGGCAGCACCCTACGATTCGCACACAACTGGCAGGGGCAATGTACTTTTGAGTTGTCACAATGAGCTCTAACAAATCCCATAAATCGTAGAACATCAAGGATACATTTAGCGCTGCCTAATGGAGCAATCTCTATCCAAAATCTGTCCATCAGTTTAATTATGACATACACGGTTGGTTATTATTAAAAGAATAGCATGATACATTGCAAATGTATCTATAATTTTTGATGTTCCATGCTTGGTTTTATCTACTTTCTTATGTTTTGTTCCAACTTTGGAGTACTTTTCATAGACTTTCTTGGACTAACCTATTAACAAGATGCCACAGTGCCAGTTGCCTGTTTTCTGCTGTTTTTGGTTCCAGGAAAGTCAAAAAATCAATATTCTCGGAATTGGACGGGACAAAAGCCAAAGTTGATATTTTACCGGAAGACTCACGGAGCCAGAATACAAGACGAAGGAGAGCTAGGGCCTGGCCACACACCCCCCCTAGGCGGGCTAGCCCTAGCCGCGCCACCAGGTGGTGTGGGCCCCTCTTGCCTCCACCGACCTTGCCTCTTCGCCTATAAGAAGCCTCCCGATGCATAAACCCTAAATAGTCAATCAGAAATCCACGAAAAGTTCTGCAGCGCCGCCCCCACCGAAGGGGAGATTCAGGGGACAGAAAGTCTATGATCCGGCACCCTGCCGGGACATGGAATTGCCCCCGGAGCCATCTCCATCGATCTCCACCACCATCTCCATGACCATTGCTGATTCCCATGATGAGGAGGGAGTAGTTCTCTCTCGAGGCTAAGGGTTCTACCGGTAGCTATGTGTTCATCTCTCTCTCTATGCATGATCTTATTGAGATCATGAGCTTGTAATCTATAGATCTACCTTGCTACTCAAGTGCTTTATTAGATCTCTGCTCTCCCCGTGTGTGTGAAAGTGATAGCGTGCACACCATGGTGGCACTTAGGCTAGAGATTACAAATACTTGTTATGAGTTATATTTGGAGTTGGATGTCTTTATGAAATTGTGGTGTTTGTTGGACTCATCTAGTACTCAAGGTGACAGTGTGGGGTTTTCTAGATGGGAAAGGCTTACTTTGAGGTGTGTTGTTATAGCCCTACCATCGATTAGAGTGTCCAACCGGAGAGTAGTTAAGAGTAGTATCATAAAGATAAGATATTTATATGAGAGTGATCACTAGTGAAAGTATGATCCCTAGGCCTTGTTTCTAAGCATTGAAACACCGTTTGCTACTAGATCTGTTACATGTTTGCTTGCTTCCTTCTTTATTTCAGTTTGCCTTTAGTCTTTTCCACACCATCAAGCTATTTTCTATCACCATTACCACTTACAATTATCTATACCACTTGTATTTCACTATCTCTTCGCCGAACTAGTGCACCTATACACCTGACAAGTGTATTGGGTGTGTTGGGGACACAAGAGACTTCTTGTATCTTGATTGCAGGATTGCTTGAGAGCGAATACCTTTGACCACTTCCTCCCTGAGTTCGATAAACCTTGGGTAATCCACTTAAGGGGAAACTTGCTACTGTTCTACAAACCTCTGCACTTGGAGGCCCAACAACTGTCTACAAGAATAGAAGTGCGTAGACATCAAGCTATTTTCTGTCGCCGTTGCCGGGGAGGTAAGGTAAAAGGTACTCCCATCCTCCGGTGTGAGTGCTCGAAGTTATTTCCTTTAGATTCTGCAATTTTGTCTTTTTGTTTCTTGTTTTCACTAGTTAGGATTAATGGAAAACAACAACAAAATTAGAGAGCTTTATAGTATTTATCTTGAGTTAGGACATGATGTGTTTGAAGAGAAAATTAAAAAACCTATGGAACTTTATTTGCATGCTAATAGCAATGTTGTTAGTATGAATTCTTTGGACACCATTATTGCTAATGCTATGGAAAAGTCTAAGCTTGGGGAAGCTAGTTTTTATGAAAATGATCTTTTTAGCTCCCCAGCTTTGGAAGATAGCTATTCTATTGCTTATGTTGATACCAAACCTCCAATATATGATGATTACAATGATGAATATGATATTTTCAGTCCACCTACTATTGAGGAGAAAATTATTTATGATTACAATATGCCTCCTATATTTGATGATTATGGTGATGAGAATAATAATGATAGCTATTTTGTTGAATTTGATCCCACTACGATTAATAAGAATGACTATGTTTATGTGGGGAGTATTAATTCTTTTTTGGATGTGGCTCATGATAAGAATATTTTATGTGATAGTTATATTGTTAATTTTACTCATGATGCTACTGAAAGTTATTATGAGAGAGGGAAACATGGTTTTATGCATCCCAATAATATTAAGTTTCCCCTCTTTATGTTGAAAGTTTTGAAGTTGCACTTGTTTTGCTTTCCTATGCTTGTTGCTTTGTGCTTTCATGACTTGTTTCTTTATAAGATTCCTAAGCATAGGAAGTGGGTTAGACTTAAATGTGTTTTGAATTTGCTTCTTGATGCTCTCTTTTACTTCAATTCATGTTTCTTATGTGAGCATCTTCTCAAACTATCATGCCTAACTTAAAGGCGTTAAACAAAAAGTACTTATTGGGAGATAACCCAAAAGTTTTAGATGAGTCTTGGAAGTTATTACCTCGGTAATAATCTCTCCTTATACTTTTTATTTGCTTTTTGTGCCAAGAGTAACCTCTAATGAGAGTGAAGTAATGATTGGGAAAGTTGCTGTCCTGAAACAGATTTTTGTGCTTCACCGTAAAAATTCGTGAGAGAGCTCTGTATGTCAGATTCAGCTATAATGTTTTGTGCTTCTGCCCCAGGTTGTTATCTAACTTTCATTAGTTCAACACTTTTTGATTTGAGCAACAGAAGGTCTTCGAAAAATTTGTCTTTACCTACTGGTCTGTTTTGACAGATTTCTGCCATTTTCTGCATTTGCTTCTTGTGGGTTCCTTTTTGAGTTCTTTTGGGGAATTGAGCTTTTTGAAGTAAGTGCTACAGTATCTAGTGTTCTAATGGAAGTTTATTTGGTGTCAGAACTGAACCTTAAGACCTATTTATCTTGAGTGCACTAATGTTGCTAATAAAGATTGTGTGAAGTTTTGTATGAAGGAAAATTTTCAGGTGTATGGAAGCAATGAGTAATGAGATGAAGGATGGACTAAAGCTCAAGCTTGGGGATGCCACGCGTGTCACCCCAAGAAATATCCAATAAGTACAAGCGCCAAAGCTTGGGGATGCCCAAGGCATCCCCTTCTTCATCAACAAAAATCGCAGGTTTCTTCTAAACGCTTCATTTTTATTGTTTCATGCACAGTTGTGTTTTTCTTGGAGCGTCTTCTTTTTCGTTTTCGTTTTGGTTTTCATTTGCTTTGGTTTGCTTAGTTTTCTGAATAAATTGGTTGGACCCCCTCTTTCATACATTGGTTTGCAAATAGTTTGGCTTGGTTTGGAAAAGAGTAGGAAAGTTCATACTTATGTGGTAAAAAAGAGCTTGTTTTTGACTGTGGCCTATGCTTTGTCATGCCATTCTTGATATTGTTTTGGCTTTATGCTTAGTATTCTTTGCTGTAGCATGACTTGTTATAAACAATTTAGATTTGCTTAATGTGCCTTGGATGAATCATGCGTTGTTTTAGCATATTAAAGCATAGTATTGTGGTATTCTCCTTTGATGCTTTATTTGGGTTGACTTGGCACATGCTCACACCATGTTATTACTATCTCAAGTCACCATAGCCTTTATGATCCTTTAGTTTTCAACTTGTAGTATCACTCTATGCTTTGATCAATGATGTTTTATCGCTCTGCATGATTATGGCCATTACTGCTCTCTTACTTTGTCGCTCCCAGTCTTTTGCTAGCCTCCACAACCAAGTATGAGTTCCACTCATGCATCCAACTCCTTAAACCAAGTTATTCCAAAGAGTCCACCATACCTACCTACTAGCTTATGCTATTCCAAGTATATTCATGCTTTTGTTTACCTTCCAAATTAAACTTTTTATGAGAAAACTAGTGATTAAAGCTCTCACGAACTTGATGGCACACTTTACTTTTCTTGCCCTCAATAAACTTGAACCATTGTGTCGTCTATGTTGTATATGCTTGCACTTATTTGTTGGGAATTAGCAGAATCATGCTTTCATGGGGAATGCTTTCAACTTTGCACTTGGTACTTGTACCTAGTTGATATCATGCTCCTTTGTATATGGATGTCGTCGGTGTGAAATGAAAGGGGAGCTTGTAAGTCCATGGAGTTATGTATAGGTGTTAGAGAAACGCCTGGGCCGCTGGTCTAATCCATGCTGACATGGTGGAAACCTATAGCGTAACCATAATGAGCTGTCTATGAAGCATTCTTCTTATAAAAAAAAGAGTCCTATATTGAGAAAAAAAGAGAAAAAGAAAAAAAAGATATTATGAAAAGAGGAAAGGGAGAAAAAAGCACCATATTCCCATGGTAAATAAGAAGAATGCTGAGATGCTCGTTGTCTGCTTGCCTTGTCATTTTGATATGGGGATTCTTCCGTACCATCGGGCAAGGGGTACCCCGTTGGCGGTTCTTAATGATACACATGTACTTACAATGACAAGAACTTACCGGTGACTAAACTTGAGTAGCATGAGGAGCGGCCCTCGTATACAAGGGACATGAGATTTCTGACTTATACTTCGTCAAGCATGTACACCATAGTTTGTTCACTTTAACCTTAATCACTTAAAGATGCTTATGATAGGGGCAATGAGAGCTGAAAACTATAAGTACCATAATTTTTGGAAGCTCTTTGTGAGACTTGAATCCCTACTTCCTTTTACAAAGGCCTTTCTTCCACCATTATATTGAGTCTCCACCTTCTATCTTTATGCACCTACTTTGAGAGCATAGTGGCCATTCTTAGTTCTATGTGCATTGTCCCAAGACTAGTTGATTGATGCATAACTTGATATTGCTTGTTTTAAACTATTGTATCTAGTCACTCTTATGAACTTTGAAGGTGTCCTATGCATTTATATTTGCTACTCTATTGAGGGACAAGCTGAATACTTTTATGCTATGTTTTTTATGTGAAACAAACAAACGTCTTGCAAAGCATTGTTATTCATGAATCTTTTGTTTGTGCCTTTTCATGTTGCATCATAGTTTCTTTGCTTATTGCTAGAACTTTGTCTTTCATGTTATGATTGAAGTACTATGATCCCGACTTTGAATGTTTTACAAATACTTTGATCAAGTCTTTTGATGGTGCATGTCACCTCAAAAATTATTCTTTCTTTTTATCACTTACCTACTCGAGGACGAGCAGGAGTTAAGTTTGGGGATGTTGATACATTGCAAATGTATCTATAATTTTTGATGTTCCATGCTTGGTTTTATCTGCTTTCTTTTGTTTTGTTCCAACTTTGGAGTACTTTTCATAGACTTTCTTGGACTAACCTATTAACAAGATGCCACAGTGCCAGTTGCCTGTTTTCTGCTGTTTTTGGTTCTAGGAAAGTCAGAAAATCAATATTCTCAGAATTGGACGGGACAAAAGCCAAAGTTGATATTTTATCGGAAGAATCACGGAGCCAGAATACGAGACGGAGGAGGGCCAGGGCCTGGCCACACCCCCCCAGGCGCGGGCTAGCCCTAGCCGCGCCACCAGGTGGTGTGGGCCCCTCTAGCCTCCACCGACCTTGCCTCTTTACCTATACGAAGCCTCCCGATGCATAAACCCTAAATAGTCAATCAGAAATCCACGAAAAGTTCCACAGCGCCGCCGCCACCGAAGGGGAGATTCGGGGGATAGAAAGTCTCTGTTCCAGCACCCTGCCGGGATGGGGAATTGCCCCTGGAGCCATCTCCATCGATCTCCACCACCATCTCCATCACCATTGCTGATTCCCATGATGAGGAGGGAGTAGTTCTCTCTCGAGGCTAAGGGTTCTACCAGTAGCTATGTCTTCATCTCTCTCTCTATGCATGATCTTATTGAGATCATGAGCTTGTAATCTATAGATCTACCTTGCTACTCAAGTGCTTTATTAGATCTCTGCTCTCCCCATGTGTGTGAAAGTGACAGCGTGCACACCATGGTGGCACTTAGGCTAGACATTACAAATACTTATTATGAGTTATATTTGAAGTTGGATGTCTTTATGAAATTGTGGTGTTTGTTGGACTCATCTAGTACTCAAGGTGACAGTGTGGGGTTTTCTAGATCGGAAAGGCTTACTTTGAGGTGTGTTGTTATAGCCCTACCATCGATTAGAGTGTCCAACCGGAGAGTAGTTAAGAGTAGTATCATAAAGAGAAGATATTTACATGAGAGTGATCACTAGTGAAAGTATGATCCCTAGGCCTTGTTTCTAAGCATTGAAACACCGTTTGCTACTAGATCTGTTACATGTTTGCTTGCTTCCTTCTTTATTTCAGTTTGCCTTTAGTCTTTTCCACGCCATCAAGCTATTTTCTATCACCGTTACCACTTACAATTATCTATACCACTTGTATTTCACTATCTCTTCGACGAACTAGTGCACCTATACACCTGACAAGTGTATTGGGTGTGTTGGGGACACAAGAGACTTCTTGTATCTTGATTGCAGGATTGCTTGAGAGGGAATACCTTTGACCACTTCCTCCCTGAGTTCGATAAACCTTGGGTAATCCACTTAAGGGAAAACTTGTTGCTATTCTACAAACCTCTGCACTTGGAGGCCCAACAACTGTCTACAAGAATAGATGTGCGTAGACGTCAAAGCACAAAACATATAGATGAAGTACAAAAACTATACATGCCTATGCGTTTCAGCAAACATATTGACAGCAAAAATCGTTGAAGGTATTTGATGGCTCAGTGCACGGCGCCTAGAAAAATGCTTGATGGCTCGTGGTTGATGTAGAGCTCGTTGGGAACCCCAAGAGGAAGGTATGATGAGCATAACAGCAAGTTTCCCTCAGTTATGAAACCAAGGTTTAATCGAACTAGTAGGAGCAAGGAAACACCCCAAAGGTGTTACTAGCTGAGCTTTGGCAGGGCGCACTACCGGTGCTAGTAGCAACGTGGAGACCTGCACAACACAACCACAAAACTTTGTCCCCAACTTGCGATGAGGTTGTCAATCTCACCGTGTTTTGCGGAAAACAAAGGATTAAACGTATCAAATGGAAAGAAGTAAAAGTTTGCAGAATGTAAACACAAAGCAGTAAATAGTTGTAGATTGTATGTAAAGAAAAAGGACCGGGATCCATAGTTCACTAGAGGTGGCTCTCCTTAGATAGATAACATGCTGGGTGAACAAATTACAGCGGGGCAATTGAAAAACACCGAGAAAGCAATACATGCATATACTAATCATCTTGACTCCTTTGAGACTTGATTGGGCATTACAACATAATACATAGACCGCCATCCAACTGCATCTATAACTAATAATCCACCTTCAGGTTATCATCCGAACCCCCTCTAGTATTAAGTTGCAAGCAACAGATTATTGCTTTACGAACTGCGTGTAAAGTAAACAATACGATTGTTCTATGAACAAAGGATTGTTGTTTTCTCCCTAATAGCAACAGCACATCTAGTACCTTAGAGATTTTTGTCACTTCCCCAGATTACCAGAGGCATGAACCCACTATCGAGCATAAATACTAACTCTTGGACTTGCTAGCATCTACTTGGCCAAGATAGCTACTAACAACGGAAAGCATGCAAGATCACAAATAACAAAGACATGATAGAATCAATAATCAATCTGAAATAGCATCTCAATATCCATCGGATCCCCGCAAACACAACATGTATGAATACAAATAGATGATCTTGATCATGAACGGAGCTCATAAGATCTAAGCATGAAAGGACAAAGGAGGAGAACCAGCCATCTAGCTACTACATGGATCCGTAGTCCAAGGATGAACTACTCACGCATCAAACCGGAGGCTTGCATGGTGATGAAAAAGGCCTCCAAGGTGAATTCCCCTCTCCGGCAGGGTGCCGGGAAGAGCTTCAGATCCCTCCCGATCTAGGGATGGAGATGACGGCGGCTACAGACTCTTTCGTGGAATTTTGATCGGGTACTTAGGGTTTTCGTCCCGAGGGCAATATATAGGCGGAAGGAGATGCCGAGGGGGTGTCGGGAGCGGCCACACCACCCCCTGGCGCGGGCCAGGCCTGGCCGCGCGACCAGGTGGTGTGGTGGCTCCCTGGCCCTTCTCCGTCTTGTATTCTGGGACTTGATCCCTTCCGGAAAAATAGGCACTTTGGCTTTTGTCCCGTCCAATTCTGAGAATATTCATTTTCTGACTTTCCTGGAACCAAAAACAGCAGAAAACAGGCAGCTAGCACTGTGGCTCTTGTTAATAGGTTAGTCCAAGAAATCATATGAATAGTACTCCAAAGTTGGAACAAAACACAAGAAAGTGGATAAAACCAAGCATGGAACATCAAAAATTATAGATACATTTGCAATGTATCAGTATTTAGGAACACAGATCCAGCGCAAAATAAACTATGACCATGCAGATTGAGGACAAATTAAACTACGTAGGAGTATTTGAAAGGGCAATAAAAATGCCAACCAAATCGAGCTAGAGATAGACGGACCACCGTGGGATTGACGTGCCCACCAGTGCGTCTCAAGAAGACCGACAGGTAGGGAAAGCTTCTTCGCGCATGTTGGTGATGAGGAGCGGCCGTAAGCGCGTCTGTTTCGTGGGGAAGGAGGTGAGGACTAGGCGACGGACGGTGGAAGTTAATACACAACACGAAGGGGTGCGGAGGGATAACTTTGGAAATTCTGACCTACCCTAATTTGGGCACCACCATATACGTGGCCCACCTGCCAACCACCACAGATCAAAATTGATCCAAAACTTGTCAAAATACAAGTTTATGTTTTACCATGGAAACTAATGCACATAGCATTCCACTTTGTGAACGAATGGCTTTATGTCAAAAAGTTATTTAATTTCAGCATCTTCAGCTAGGAAGCTTGGAAACTCATGAAAGTAGGGCATTATCCATAAAATCTGGAATCTCCTTTGTAAACAATTGCTTGAAAATACCAAGATGCACCGATCTACTAAATATGGCCAGGTTTGTAAGCTTGGTTGGCGAAGATACTTCAATGTATGGAGTAGTACAAAAGATGAAAAAGGTACAGAAAGTATGGTTGTGACCTTTCTACTCTTGTTTGAAAGCCTTGAATTAATGTTAATTAATTTCGGCAGATGTCTATAAACTCATTAAATGCTGAAAAGCATACAGGCATGTGGGTTTATCTGATGGGGACAGAATCCCAAGTGGGAGTAGCATACCTTATAAGCTTCAACTTAAAAATTACGGCAGAGCGCCCACCCATTCAAACATCCCGCGCATCCATTCAAACATCGAGCCCCAAAAAAACATCCAGCCCGAAAAATTATTTTATTACACAAATTTAGCCTGGAAGCTTGAAAGGGCGTTATACATTGTGTGAAAAAATAGGGCGGTGGCATTTTGAGCCATCATCTTTGTAGTTGCTTCATAACAAAACACATTGTTGTTACTTTGAAATTCGAAAACAAACTTCAAATTTGGAAGCAGACATATTGGTTGATTTGCAAAGATGCACCGATCTACCAAATACGGACACGTCATCATAAACTATTTTCATGACCTTGGTCACCTTTTTTTTGGACGATGGTCATCTTCTTGAAAGCCTTAAATTGTTCGAAACTCGTTTAAATGCTGGGAAGCAACTCTCGCTAGCGTGTGGGCCTAGACGATGACAGCGCGTCTGAGAGGCCCCACGCCGGGGTAGCGTATGCTAGAAGCTTCAATCTCAAAATTTGGTGCGGCGCCCAAACATCGCACCCATCCATTAAAATATCACGCGCATCCATTCAAACATGCTTCACCTCTTTCTAGAATGCAAAATTCCTCTTCTATCCCTGCTCTGGAAACAAGAATCTAAGGGATCACTACAATAACAGAGGGATATAGGTGGTAAATTTGCGTTCTCCCAAGTGCATCACCCCATCCACGTTTCCCAGCCCTTCTTCAATATTTACCTGCCCGCGCACTCCGACCTACACCGACTTTTTGGACCCACTATGCAAGTGACCCACATGTCAGTGAGCCAGAATTACGGGAAGTAGAGATTTCCATCGCTTGTTGTTCAAAATTCGAACATTTTTCGCTAAACCGAGATAAAATCATTAAAATTATCCAACCTGGCTTATACTATCATTCCACTATGTCACAGTAAAAGCTAAAAAAACAAAGCCAAAAACACGTTCGTAGCTTTATAAGCCAAAAATCAAAAGCCAGAATTCGAGCCCAACCAAACAGAGCCTAAATCTCAAGGAACTCTTCATGTTTCTCCCTTGTTTTAGTACCCGGGTACCTTCAATTTTATTTAACAAAAAATATGACCAAGTAGGATATCATCGACTTGTAGATCAATTTTTGAGATACTTTCATTAAATTGCGGTAAGACCATTCTGTTCCACGAATATATATAACCATAAAGTTTGAAAATATTATTGAGAATTTACAGAATCCTAAACCATAAAATCTAAACCCCTAAACCCTGACCAAGCAGGTATCGCGCAACTATAGATCAAAAATTGAGACACTTTCATTAAATCAGGTAAGGACATTCTATTAGATGAATATAAGCATAAATCCTAAGCATTACCAAAAATTCTCTGAACCCAAAACCAGAAACAACCCATAAACTAAACTGTAAAACCCTAAACCAGCGGCCCATAAACCCTAATCAAGTAGGTATCATGCACTTATATATCAAAATTTGAGATACTTTCATTAAATTGTGGTAACGCCATTCTATTCAATGAATATAAGCATAAAGCTTGAACATTATTTAAAATTCCCGAAACCCTAAAATCTAAACACTAAACCCAAAATCCTTACCAAACACGTAGCATGCACTTATCGATCAAAAGTTGATATATTTTCATTAAACTGGTAACTCCATTATATTCGATGAATATAAGCATAAATCTTGACCATTATCGAAAATACCCGAAATCCTAAACAACCCCTAATAAAACCTAAACATAAAACCCCAAACCCTCAACCCATAAACCCTAACAGATCAGGTATCATGCAATTATAGATCAAATTTGGAGATACTTTCAATGAGTTAGGTAACGCCATATATATTCTATTCGACGAATATAAGCATAAAGCTTGATTATTATTGAAAATTCGATAAACCCCCTAAACCCTATTCAGTCCATAAAACCTAAACCGTAAAACCCTAAACCCTCGACCCATATAAACCCTAACCAAGCAGGTATCATGGACTTATAGATCAAAATCTGAGATTCGATCTTTCAGTAAATTGCGGTAACACCATTCTATTCCATGAATATAACAATAAAGTTTGAACATTATGGGAAATGCCCTAAACCCTAAAACCCTAAACCCTCAACACCGCACGTAGCATGCACTTATCGATCAAAAATTGATATATTTCCGTTAACCTAGTAACTCCATTCTATTCGATGAATATAAGCATAAATCTTGAGCATTATCAAAAATACCTTAAACAAACCCCTAATAAAACCTAAACCTAAAACCCCAAACCCTCAACCCATAAACCCTAACCAATCAGGTATCATGCACTTATAGATCAAATTTTGAAATACTTTCATTGAGTTAGGTAATGCCATATTCTATTCAACGAATATAAGCATAAAGCTCGAGTATTATTGAAAATCCGATAAACCCCCTAAACCCTATTCAGTCCATAAAACCTAAACTGTAAAATCATAAAACCCTAAACCCTCGACCTATATAAACCCTAACCAAGCATGTATCATGGACTTATAGATCAAAATCTAAGATTCGATCTTTCATTAAATTGCGGTAATGCCATTCTATTACACGAATATAACAATAAAGTTTGAACATTATCGAAAATGCCCTAAACCCTAAAACCCTAAACCCTGCCTAAACGACATTGGCAAATGAGGTATCACATGCACATGTAGATCAAAATTTCAGATAAACTTTCCTCAAATTGTGATAATGCTATTCAATTCCATGAATATAACCATATATAAAGCAGCTTGAACATTATCAAAAATTCCCAAAAATCCTAAACCCTAAACACCTAAACCCCCAAAACCATAAAAACCCTAAACCCTCAACCCCTTACCAAGCAGGTATGATGCACTTATAGATCAAAATCTGAGATACTTTCACTAAATTGCGATAACACGAGTCTATTCCACGAATATATATAAGCTTGAAAAATTATTATTGAAAATTCATAAACCCTAAAACCTAGAAACCCTAAACTCTAAAACCCTAAACCCTAAGTACCAACCTTAAACACCTAAGCCCTAAACCCTAAAATCCTAAATCATATTCCATAAACCCTAAACCCCTAAACTCTCAGACCAAAAAACATGAACCCTAAACCCCAGGCTACATATATCTTGTGTGGAAACTAGGGCATGGGATTTTGAGCCATACTTATTTGTAGTTCCTTTGTAAATAATATTTTAAATTGAAAATAACTTCAAATTCAGAAGCTTCCTTTGTAAATAATATTTTAAATGCCAATAATACGGACCAATCTACCAAATACAAACATGTTATTATAAACTATAGCAAAGGTGTGGCCATGACCTTGGTCACCTGGTTTGAAAGCCATGCAAATTCATACATGGTACGCCATATATCATATGAAAAAATTAAAGCCATTATTATTGATTGGAGCTTTTAATATAACTCCAAATATGGAAGCTCTTTTTCTAAATAATGTTGAAATACCAATATGCACCAATTTACCAAACATGGTTACATTATCATAAAGTATGGTAACACATATGGCCTTGACATTGGTCATCTAGTTTTTGAAAGCCATGAATGTTCAAACATGGTACGCCATATTGTCAAACGAGTTTTTCAAGAGTTATCAAATTTTATATATTTTCATGGAAACTAGCCAATGCACACAGTAAGACACCAATGGAGAAACGAATGGTTGTATTTCGTTTTATTTTGTTTCTTTATTTTTTAAAAAAACTAGCCCAAATTTGGTGTCATTACTATTCATATCAAAAAATTGTAATCTTGCAAAACTCTCGGTGGTTCTCCAATATTTGACTAATTCGATACCTTTAAACTATCTTTAAAAAGTCAAGAGCAAGCTATATCACACACTTTGTAGTTTGTAAATATACTTACTTTCAATCATCAAAAAGTTATTTAATTTCAGCATCTTCAGCTAGGAAGTTTGGAAACTCATGAAAGTAGGGCATTATCCATCAAATCTGGAATCTCCTTTGTAAACAATTGCTTGAAATGCCAAGATGCACTAATCTACCAAATATGGCCAGGTTTGTAAGCTTGGTTGGCGAAGATGCTTCAATGTATGGACTAGTACAAAAGATAAAAAAGGTACAGAAACTATGGCTGTGACCTTGCTCCTCTTGTTTTAAAGCCTTGAATTAATGTTCATTAATTTCGGCAGATGTCTATAAACTCATTAAATGCTAGAAAGCATACAGGCCTGTGGGTCTATCTGACGGGGACAGCATCCCAAGTGGGAGTAGCGTATCTTAGAAGCTTCAACTTAAAAATTTCGGCAGAGTGCCGAAATATCCCGCCCCCCATTCAAACATCCCGCCCATCCATTCAAACATCTAGCTCCCAAAAAAATCCAGCCCCAAATTTTTTTATTGCACAGATTTAGCCTGGAAGCTTGAAAGAGTGTTATATATTGTGTGAAAAAAGGGGGCATTGGCATTTTGAGCCATCATCTTTGTAGTTGCTTCACAACAAAACACATTGTTGTTACTTGGAAATTTGAAAACAAACTTCAAATTTGGAAGTAGACATATTGGTTGATTTGCAAAGATGCACCAATCTACCAAATATGGACATGTGATCATAAACTATTTCCATGACCATGGTCACCTTTTTTTGGACGATGGTCACCTTCTTGAAACCCTTAAATTGTTTGAAACTTTCAGCAAATGCCTAGAAACTAGTTTAAATGCTGGGAAGCAACTCTCGCTGGTGTGTGGGCCTAGACGATGACAACACGTCTGAGAGGCCCCACGCCGGAGTAGCGTATGCTAGAAGAAGCAAGTTTTCACTTAAGTGGATCACCCAAGGTTTATCGAACTCAGGGAGGAAGTGGGCAAAGGTATCCCCTATCAAGCAACCCTGCAATCAAGATACAAGAAGTCTCTTGTGTCCCCAACACACCCAATACACTTATCAGGTGTATAGGTGCACTAGTTCGGCGAAGAGATAGTGAAATACAAGTGGTATAGATATAAGACAACGGTGCTAGAAAATAGCTTGATGGCGTGGAAGAGACTAAAGGCAAACTGAAATAAAGATGGAAGCAAGCAAACATGTAACAGATCTAGTTGCAAATGGTGTTTCAATGCTAAGAAACAAGGCCTAGGGATCATACTTTCACTAGTGAACACTCTCCTATAAATATATTCTTCTTTATGATACTACGCTGAACTACTCTCCGGTTGGACACTCTAATCATTGGTAGGGCTATAACAGCACACCTCAAAGTTCAACTTTCCCATCTATAAAACCCCACACTGTCACCTTGAGCACTAGATGGTTCAAAGAAACACCACAATTTCATAAAGACATCCAACTCCAAATATAACTCATAACAAGTATTTGAAATCTCTAGCCTAAGTGCCACCATGGTGTGCACACTGTCAACTTCACACACATGGGGAGAGCAGAGATCTATTAAAGCACTTGAGTAGCAAGGTAGATCTATAGATTACAAGCTCATGATCTCAATAAGATCATGCATAGAGAGAGAGATGAACACATAGCTACCGGTAGAACCCTTAGCCTCGAGAGAGAACTACTCCCTCCTCATCATGGGAATCAGCAATGGTGATGGAGATGACTCCGGGGGCACTTCCCCGTCCCGGCAGGGTGCCGGAACAGAGACTTTCTGTCCCCCGAATCTCCCCTTCGGTGGCGGCGGCGCTGTGTAACTTTTCATGGCTAGAGGCTTGACGATTTAGGGTTTTTGCATCAGGAGGCATCTTATAGGCGAAGAGGCAAGGTTGGTTGGCGGCCAGGGGGCCCACACCACCTGGTGGCGCGGCCAGGGCTACCCTGTGGCCCCTCTCCGTCTTGTCTTCTGGCTCCGTGAGTCTTCCGATAAAATATCGACTTTCGCTTTTGTCTGGTCCAACTCCGAGAATATTGATTTTCTGACTTTCCTGGAACCAAAAACAGCAGAAAACAGGCAACTGGCACTGTGGCACTTGTTAATAGGTTAGTCCAAGAAAGTGTATAAAAAGTACTGCAAAGTGTGGAAAAAACATAAGAAAGTAGATAAAACCAAGCATGGAACATAAAAAATTATGGATATGTTAGCAACGTATCACTCATCCATTAAAATATCCCGCGCATCCATTCAAACATGCTTCACCTCTTTCTAGAATGCAAAATTCCTCTTCTATCCCTACTCCGAAAATAAGGATCCGACGGAGCACTGCAATAACAGAGGGATATAGGTGGTAAATTTGCATTCTCCCAAGTGCATCACCCCATCCACGTTTCCTAGCCCTTCTTCAATATTTACCTGCCCACCCACTCTGACCTACACCGACTTTTTGGACCCACTATGCAAGTGACCCACATGTCAGTGAGCCAGAATTACGGGAAGTAGAGATTCCCATCGCTTGTTGTTAAAAATTCGAACATTTTTCGCTAAACCGAGATAAAATTGTTAAAACCATCCAACCTGGCTTATACTATCATTCCACTATGTCAGAGTAAAAGCTAAAAATACAAAGCCAAAAACACGTTCGTAGCTTTATAAGCCAAAAATAAAAAGCAAGAATTCGAGCCCAACCAAACAGCGCCTAAATCTCATGGAACTCTTCCTGTTTCTCCCTTGTTTTAGTACCCGGGTACCTTCAATTTTATTTAACAAAAAATATGACCAAGCGGGATATCATCGACTTGTAGATCAATTTTGGAGATACTTTCATTAAATTGTGGTAACACCATTCTGTTCCACGAATATATATAACCATAAAGTTTGAAAATATTATTGATAATTCACGGAATCATAAACCATAAAATCTAAACCCCTACACCCTGACCAAGCAGGTATCATGCAAATATAGATCAAAAATTGAGATACTTTCGTTAAATCAGGTAACGCCATTCTATTAGACGAATATAAGCATAAATCCTGAGCATTACCAAAAATTCTCTAAACCCTAAACTGGAAACAAACCATAAAACTAAATTTTAAAACCCTAAACCCTCGACCCATAAACCCTAATCAAGCAGGTATCGTGCACTTATATATCAAAATTTGAGATACTTTCATTAAATTGTGGTAACGCCATTCTATTCCACGAATATAAGCATAAAGCTCGAACATTATTTAAAATTCCTGAAACCCTGAAATCTAAACACTAAACCCTAAATCCTTACCAAACACGTAGCATGCACTTATCGATCAAAATTGATATATTTTCATTAAACTGGTAACTCCATTCTATTCGATGAATATAAGCATAAATCTTGAGCATTATCGAAAATACCCTAAACCCGAAACAACCCCTAATAAAACCTAAACCTAAAACCCCAAATCCTCAACCCGTAAACCCTAAAAGATCAGGTATCATGCACTTATAGATAAAATTTGGATATACTTTCAATGAGTTAGGTAATGCCATATATATTCTATTCGACGAATATAAGCATAAAGCTTGAGTATTATTGAAAATTCGATAAAACCCCTAAACCCTATTTAGTCCATAAAATCTAAACCATAAAACCCTAAAACCCTAAACCCATGACCCATATAAACCCTAACCAAGCAGGTATCATGGACTTATAGATCAAAATCTGAGATTCGATATTTCATTAAATTGCGGTAACGCCATTCTATTCCAAGAATATAACAATAAAGTTTGCATATTATTGAAAATTCCCGAAAACCGAAACCCATAAAACCCAAATCCTAAACCCCTAAACCCTATAACCCTAAACCCTAAACCCACACCAAGCACGTAGCATGCACTTAGAGATCAAAATTGAAGATAATTCTGTTTAATTGGGTAACGCCATTCTATTTGACGAATATAAGCATAAATCTTGAGTAATATCAAAATTTCCCTAAACCCTAAACAACCCCTAAAATTAAACCCTAAACCCTAAAGCCCTAAACCCTCAGCCATAAACCCTAACCAAGCATGTGTCATGCACACATTGATCAAAAATTGAGATACTTTCATTAAATCAGCTAACACTCATTATGTTCTACGAGTATAAGCATAAATATTGAGAATTATTGAAAATTTGCTAAACCCTAAACCCTAAATAACCCATAAACAAAACCGTAAAAACCTATAACCCTAAACCGTCGACCCATAAACCCTAACCAAAGCAGGTATTGTGCACTTATACATCAAAAGTTGAGATACTTTCAATAAATTGATGTAATGCCATTCTATTCAAGGAATATAGGCATAAATAAACTTCAACATTATCGAAAATTCCTAAAACCCAAAACCCTAATCCCTAAAACCCTAAACCCTTACCAAGCACGTAGCATGCACTTATAGATCAAAATTTGATATTCTTTCGTTTAATTTGCTAATGCCATTTTATTTGATGAATATAAGCATAAATCTTGAGCATTATTGAAAATTCCCTAAACCATAAACCCTAAATAACCCCTAAAACCTAAACCCTAAAACCCCAATCCCTCAACCCATAAACACTAACCAAGCAGGTATCATGCACTTTATAGATCAAAATTTGAGATACTTTCATTAAATTAGGTAAGGTCATTCTATTTGACGAATATAACAATAAAGCTTGAGAATTATTCTAAATTCGCTAAACTCTAAACCTTATACAACAATAAAACCTAAACTGTAAAACCCTAACCAAGCAGGTATCATGCACTTATAGATCAACATTTGTGATACTCTCATTAAAGCAGGTAACGCCATTCTATTAGACGAATATAAGTATAAATCTTTGAGCATTATTGAAAAATCGCTAATCCCTAATCCCTAAACAACCCATAAAACCTAAATCATGAAACCCTAAATCATCGACCCATAAACCCTAAACCAGCAGGTACCGTGCACTTATAGATCAAATTTTGAGATACTTTCGTTAAATTGTGGTAACGCCATTCTATTACATGAATATAAGCATAAAGCTTGAACATTATTGAAAATAAAAAACTCTTAATTGTAAACCCTAATAACCTCCTAACCCTAGAACTCTAACTTCCTTACCCTAGAACCCTAAACCCTTACCAAGGAGGTATAATGCACTTATAGATCAAATTTTGAAATAATTTTATTAAATTGCGATAACGCCATTCTATTCCATGAATATAACCATATATATAAAGGTTGAACATTATTATTGAAAATTCCCTAAACCTTAAAACCTAAACAATCGTAAACCCTAAAATCTTGAACAACCCTAAACCTTAAACCACTAAACCCTAAAATCCTAAACCCTAAAATCCTAAACCATAAACCATGAACCCTTAAACCCTCAACACAAAATAAAACCCCAAACCCTAAGCTTAACCCTAGGCTATATATACTTGGGGTGAAAACCAGGGCAGTGGGATTTAAAGCCATGTTTTGTAGTAGCTTCATGACTAAAGCCATTGTTGTGCATTAGAAAATTGAAATAACTTCCAATTCGGAAGCTTCCTTCATAAATAATATTTTAAATGCCAATACACACCATAAAAAATATGGATAGGTTATTATAAACTATAGAAAAGATATGTCCATGACCTTGGTCATCTGGTTTGAAATCCATGCATATTCTTACATGGTACTCCATATATATTGTGATACAATATTTTCTCAGAAATTATCAAATTTCAAGATTATATTTTTCCATGGAAACTAGCTAGTGCACATAGTGAGACATGAAGAGAGAAAATAATGGATGCATTTCTTTTTATATTTTGTTTCTTTTTATTTTTTTAAATGGCCGAAATTAGGTGTCATTACCATTCATATCAAAAAGCTGAATTTTCCGAAACTCTCGGTGGTTCTCCAATATTTAACTACTTGATATCTTTGAATTATTTTAAAAAGTCAGGAGCAAGGTATATCACACACTTTCTACTTCAAAATTAGACATATTTACTTCAGATTGTCAAAAAGTCATTTTATTGCATAGATTTAGCTAGAAATTTTGGAAATTCATGTAAGTTGGGCATTATCCATCAAATCTAGAATCTTCTTTTTAAATGCCAAGATGCAGCTATCTACCAGATATAGACACGATATTATAAACTATAACAGAGAGATGGCCGTGACCTTGGTCATCTTGTATGAAAGCCTTCAAAATATATTGTTTATCAATTTCAGCAAATGTTTGGAAACTCATTTATATGTTGGTAAGCATACTGTCGCTGGCGTGTGGGTCTAGACGGGGCCAACACGTGAGAGCGGCCGCATCGGAGTAATGTACGTTGGAAGCTTCAACCTAAAAAATTCCGCATAGTGCCAAAACATCCCGTGCACATCTATTCAAATATCCCATGCATCTATTCAAATATCCCGCCCCGCTTTTTGCAAATGCAAAATTCCACTTCTATCCCTGGTTTGGAAACTAGGACCATGGGAGTACTGCAATAATAGAGGGGTATAGGTCGTAAATGTGCATCGTCCCACCTATATCCCCCCATCGTCTCTTCCCTGCCCACACCCCTCCAACCTCGACCTTCCTCTAGATGCTTCACCACCGGCCCTCTCTTCCACACCGGAGCTCTTCCACTACATGTGCTCTTCACCGAAACTATTTCACCGACTCCCTGGCAGCACCGGATCTGCTTCACCAACACCGTCGTCTAACCTACCGGGGCCACTTCATTGAATCATTCATTGCTGACCCCGAAATGTCGAGCCGCCGCCCACTTGCCTGTCCCACCCGTCCTCGCTACACAGCGGTAATTTCTCTTGCCCGTTTGCAATATTTTTGTTACTCGTAAGCTACGAAATCTTTAGGATGTTGCTCAATATCCTGGATGCTATTGCCATTTCATTTGCACCCTTCATATTGTAGGTCCTATCCACCTCATTAGCTTCTTGCTTTTATTCCCTTTCTTTATTCTCACGTTATCGGTTTAATCCTCCAACACGAACTCATAGATTCTATTCTTTCCGAGCGCTCGCACGGGTCATGCAAACATCTCATAGAGGATCCAACACTGACAATCTGACGCCTAGCAAGGCCGAATCGTGAGGTTTCCTTGTGTTAGTTAGGCCAGTTTCTTGTCATGTTAATTAGTTGTCATTCTACCTAAGAACTTAGCATGACATTTGCATTTATGTTCAATTCTGAATATATGTGTGAATGCTTAATTTGGAAAATGTCCATCTAGTTTGGATGATATATCTGTCATTTTTAATGCTATATGTTGGTGTTTTCACCTGCTTTCATACTTCCAAACCAGCTATCTAGTTTGAAACATACATCTGGTAATTTTTAATGCTATGTTTTTGGTGTTTTTCAAGAGTTTTCATCCTTCCAAACCAACCAACTTGGTTTTGTCATGCAGAGAAGTGACAATGGAGTACAAGGACTAGAGTTCCAACTGCTCTGCTCAGATTCTTCTAGTAGATTGACTAGGGGTTGCACCCGCTCGAGAAGGAGCTACTGTCATCCTAAACATCCTAATGTAAGTTCATGCTTACTTTAAATGGTCTCTACTTTATATAATACTACTTGATTCCCTTATTGTTTGTTTTAACCTATTTCACCATACTTTAGTAGACTGCAGTTAAAACCTAGTAGGAGTCCTTGGAAGGGAGAACTGAAAGTTGTGATCCCTCATCCTATTCATCCTCCCATTGCATTGTCAAAGCAAACTTACTTAAAGTCCACCTAGAACAACTCATGCATGTGATAAATATATAAATTTTGTATTGCATGCAGAGCGAAAGGGTGTAGCTGATCTTAGATCTGTAGCTGAAATGTTGAAGAAGAGGACAGATGATACAGTGAAGCGAATCTCCATGTACCGATCTCTTATTGATGGTACTGACACATTGTAATCTGTCGGAATTATGATCTTGTTGTATAACCTGTTGAAACAAAGTTTTATTGTTGTGTAATAAGTAAGTTTAATTTCTGTGTGTTTATTAATTGATGTCTTGATATTCACTTGATATTCTGTGAAAAGTAGGCGCTAGCAAAAAAGTCTGAAATAGTAATAAGCCGGAGCAGTAGCATGCCGAACGTTCAAACAACATGCGCATGGACGGCCCAAAACGACTAGAACCGTAAAAGGCCAGAACAGTAAAAGGTTAGAACAATAAAAGGCCAAAGCAGTAAAAGGCCAGAACAGTAAAAGACCAGAACAGTGAAAGGCCAGAATAGTAAAAGGCCAGAACATTAAAAGAGCAGAATAGTAATAGGCCAGAACAGTAAAAGGCCATAGAAGCAAAAGGCCAGAATAGTTATAGGCCAAAACCATAAAAGGCCAGAACAGTAAAAGGCTAGAATAGTGAAAAGGCTGGAACAGTGAAAGGTCGGAACTGTAGAAGGTATCAACAACAAAAGGTTAGTACGGTGGCAGGCCAGTATAGTAACAGGCCAAAGAGTGTCGGCCTTAACAAGCAAAAGCCCAAACACTAAAGGGCCTAAATAGTAATAGGTAGAAATTCCTAAAAGGCTGAAACAGTAATAGGACTAAATAGTAAAAGGCTAAATTTGTAACAGGCCTGAATAGTGCAGGGCCGGATTTGTGCAGGCCTCAAGTGGCAGCATAGTGTTGGACCAACATGGGCCTTCTGTCGGCCGAAATAGAATCGGGCCTGAAAGTTCGCGGGCCGCATCTCTAGGCCCATTTTAAACCGTGCAGGACAAAACAGTAACGTGCCATCTTCTTGTTGGGCTCCCTTGATGGGCCGGCCTAGTTAGTATTTAGCATGCCTTGGCTGGGCCTGGCTTCTGCCACGGTTTCTATGACCGTTAACGGCGGTAACCAGTCGCTAACAGCGGCTGCCACGTGGTAGTTTGCATGACGTCAGTCATCAGCATGGCTAGCGAACAGATCTACGACGGAACATGTTTCCGTGGCTGAAGGGTGCGATCCGCCACGGGCGGAAAAAAAACCATGGTTAATTCATTTGTGACGGGGCTTTTACCACGAAGGCCATCCGTCGCGCAAGACTCTTTGACCATGAAAAGCGGGCCTTCAACCACGAAAATATTCCGTTGTGAAAGCCAACTTTTCTTGTAGTGTAGGGGATCAAGAAGAACACTGATATGTCTGAGATTCCCGCTATGAAGAAGGAGGTGTTGAAGCCGACTCTAGATTTCAAGGCATCAGAAGAGACAAAGACAACACTGCTGAAGGATGATGACCCCTCCGAGGTGACATAGATAGACGTAGGATAAGATCACGCATAGCAAATCACTCTCATCGAGTTCCTCAAAGCTAATATAGATATCTTCGCATGGCAACCTTCTAACATGATCGGAGTACCTAGAAAACTCGCCGAGCACCCTCTCTCAATGTTTATCCTAATGCTAGACCCGTCAAATAGTCCTTATGACATTTCAGTGATGAAAAGCGCAAAGCTATAGATAAAGAATTAACCCGGTTAGAACTAGGCGGATTTATTAAAGAGGTCATCCACACTAAGTGGTAGACCAATCCTATAATGGTCCCCAAGAAAGGACACCACTAATTTAAGGATGTGTGTTCATTATACTGATGTTTATCTCTCTCAATGTTTATCCTGATGCTAGACCTGTCAAATAGTCCTTATGATGTTTCAGTGATGAAAAGCGCAAAGCTATAGATAAAGAATTAACCCGGTTAGAACTAGGCGGATTTATTAAAGAGGTAATCCACACTTAGTGGTAGACAATTCCTATAATGGTCCCCAAAAAGGACACCACTAATTTAAGGATGTGTGTTGATTATACTGCCTTGCATAAGGCTTCTCCCAAATATCCGTTCACTCTGCCTAGAATTGACCAAGTTATCGATTCAAATGTAGGCTCGGAACTCCTATGTCTTCTCGACGCATATTCTGGTTATCACCAAATATACATGAAGGATTCAGACAAACTAAAGACTTTGTTCATCACTCCCTTCGGAACCTTCTACTACGTAACGATGCATTTCAGGCTCAAACACGCAAGAGCTACATATCAAATCAGACGCAATGTACATGCATACGTGGATGACATAGCCATGATGTCCAAAAAGAAGAAAACCTTAATTTCTGACTTGGAGGAAACATTTGCCAATCTAAGAAAATACAACATCATGCTTAACCCACAAAAGTGTTTCTTTGAAATAGCATCTGGAAAATTATTAAGTTTCATCATGTCTCAAAGAGGCATAGAGGTGAACCATGACAAAATAAAGGCTATACTCAACATAACTAGGCTAACTCACCTGAAGGACGTACAACGGCTCACTGGTTGCATCGGAGCAGTCAGTCGGTTTGTCAGCCAGCTCGGCGAAAGAACCGCACCATTATACAAGCTCTTGAAGAAAACCGACAAATTTCTATGGACCGATGAAGCTGAAGCTGCAGTCGAAGACCTGAAAGCAGTACTCTCTTCCTCCCCTATTCTTGTAGCTCTGAAACCTCAGGAACCTATGTTGGTTTACATCTCTATGACAAATAGGGTCATCAGTGTCGTCACGGTGGTGGAACAAAAGGAGGAAAAGCAGGAGCACTTGGTGTAGTGTCCGACTTACTACCTCAGCAAGGTCCTGACAGAATCAAAACAACGGTAACCTCATTACCAAAAACTAGCCTATAGTGTGTTCTTTGCCGCCAGAAAGCTACGCCATTACCTCCAAGAGCACAAAATTACCATGGTGAGCACAACTCCCATGAGAGATACAATAAGAAACAACTATGCTACAAGACACATTGCTAAGTGGGGAATTAAGCTAGCAGCTTTTGACATCGAGTATAAACCACGAACAACGATGAAATCCCAGATCCTTGCTGACTTTGTTGTTGATTGGACAAAGACGGCAGAAAACACTAGCACCCAGAGTCAGAATATTGGACCTTACATTTTGATGGGTCGAAAACGCTCGAGGGCTCGGGGCTGCCATGGTGCTCAAGTCACCCCAAGGAGACAAGCTCTTCTATGTACTACAGGTTCACTTCACAGCGACCAATAATGTTGCCGAATATGAAGCGATGTTACATGTAATTCGAATTGCTAAATACATAGGTATTCGCCGACCCATGTGCTACGGAGACTCGGATGTAGTTGCCCAGCAAGTATCCGACCACTATAGAGAAAACAAGCATGGCAGCCTAACGCGTTGTTGTGGATGAACTATCAAAATCGTTCGAAGGGTTTGAAGTTCAACACATTACCTGAACATAACATGAGGAAGTAGATGCACTATCAAGGATAGGCTCTGCACTTAAAAATGTTCCGAATGGTGCTTTTTTGGAGAACCTCAAAGTTCCCTCTATCACATGAGTTGATCGGGAGTATCAGACCAAATCCAACTCGCCTCTTAGTAGTTCTAGCTATTATTCCCAGCTAGAAAAAACCCTACCGTGATTTCTTGGTAGATGGAAAATTATCTGAGGACAAAGTTCTGAGCCGATTGATCGTCCCACAAGCGAAATCCTATAGATAATCAGCATTGTGTTTCTCCAGAAGAAGGAGTGGAAATCCTAATGGAAATCGACGAAGTCGAATGCGGACACCACGCCATAGCCAAATCTTTAGTGGAAAAAGCTTTTCGACACTGATTTTTCTAGCTTACAGCTAACGCAGATGTCGAGAGGCTGGTCAAGACGTGCAAAGGTTGCCAAAAATACACCAAACAAGCCCATGTTCCGGCTGATCAGCTGCGAACAATTCTGATTACATGGCCCTTTGAGGTCCAGGGGCTTGACATGGTAGGATCATTTAAAAAGGCTCCAAGTGGACTTACCCACCTACTAGTGATGGTGGATAAATTTACAAAATGAATTGAGGTTAAACCCGTAACAAGTTGCAATGGAGCCACAACTGAAAGATTCGTCAAGGATGTCATAATCCGATTCGGCTATCCGCATAGTATCATTACAGACAATGGGAGAAAATTTTCAATGGGATAAATTGCTGAGTATTGCGCAGATTAAGGGATCCGACTTGATATTGCATCAGTCGCACATCCACAAGACAATGGACAAGTCAAAAGGGGAAATAGTTTAATCCTACATGTCCCTCGACCTAGGCTTGAAGCACCACTTCATCATGCTTAGGGTGCTTGGGCGAATGAATTGCCGGCTGTTATTTCGAGCCTACAAACTACTCCTAATAGGTCAAATGGATACACACATTTTTTCTTGGTTTACGGCACAAAAGCAATACTTTCGAGTGAACTTATCCGTATTTCTCCGCGAGTCACTACGTACATCAAAGAAGATGCCTATGTTTCTTGACAAGATGACCTCGATGTACTCGAGGAAGTTCATGTTGTTGCTGACTACAGATATACAGCCTATCAGCAGGAGTTACGTAAGTATCATAGTAAGAGAGTCAAAAATCATTCTTTCAGGAAGGGCGGTCTAGTTCTCCAACTAGTGCAACAAAGAAAGCACAAACTTTCCACAATATGGGAAGGACCCTTCATGGCTAGCAGAGTACCGCATAATGGGTCATACTATCTAACAGACATGAGACCAGACAAAGAAAGATCTGCTACTAGGAAGAGAACGAGAGATGGAGGCAGTACAGATCAGGATGAATTAGACCATCCATGGAATATTGCTCAGCTACGTCCCTTTTATTCTTGAATTTTATTTGTTTGTAATCATATCAATGTACATGTTCAAAGTGAAATAAAGTATTGGTTCCCTCAAAGTATTGGTTCCCTCAAATCTTAGAATACTTGAAAGAACTGTATGCTCATATTTATTCTGGTTAGATTTTTGATTCCTTAAAAATGCTACCTTCAGGTATAAGTCTCGTTTTCTGTTTGTACTTTGGTTTTTATCTAACTGCTTAGACCTGGGTATTTTCCATGTAGTGAATTGTTGGTACTAGAAGACGACTCTATTTCCGAGTTTAACCTCATTTAGCAATTGAGCTCCATTGCTCGGTAGTGTTTCGGTGCTAAAAGTTTGTTGGCTCACAAAAGGGACGAGCCAGAAAGCTAGATAAACGATAAGTATGAACAACAAGTGATTAAGTAATTCTCGATCACACAAAAAATCGAGTGCTAGAGTAAATGCATAAGTTCTTACAAAATAGCACCACCATATAAATAGTTTAAACATTACATCACTTGCTTTGGAATAATGCAAAAGTTTTTGTGATCCTATGATGCAGGTGAAGGAGACGGAGGATTTGTCGGCTCACTGGTGCTAGCATCAAACTCACCCTGATTTTTCTCTGAGACATCGAAGTCAAACTAGGTCTGTTTGTCATTGTCGGAAGCTTCAACTTCATCGGCTGGGGGGCTTGGTGGCACAATGACGGACTGGAAGAACGTCTTCTCATAGCTGGTCATCTCGGCCACGCGACAGGCGTATCCAGCACAAGACTCCCATATGGCTCTGATATCTTGGTTGTGGTCGTCTTCATTAACAGTCGAGATACCCTTGGTGACCTGGCAGATTTCCATGCTACTATGGTGACTCATCACTGTGGTAAGGGCGTTCTGGGTAGTAGTGCGGGCATAAGACATTTTCCAGTACTCAACGAGCTTTGGAAATTCCTTTGCCCTGTATCGCAATTGAAAACTAGAGAGCCTATGCATGTTGTATTGATTAATGGCTTCACCAACCTCTTCAAGAGTTTGGCGGAAGTCATGAAGCAGATCTCCAATAGCAACAAGCCACTCGATGCGGGACTCAGTTGAGGATGAATCCGAGATGTTGAGGGGGCTGTGAAAAAACAAGATTTGTAAAAAAACTAATGAAATTTAGTCAGAAAACATTGAAGCAGGGAAAATATATAGCTTTGGCAGCAAAAAACTTACCAAAGATGGTTTCATCTAGCTTGTTCCTTTCCTCCCTCAAACTCCATAGTTTTTCCCGAAGTGCTTGAGTGGTATCAGCCTGCCTATCCATTTCTGCCTTCAATTCCTAGATTAGTTTGTCTTGACGGGCAATGGTTCAGTCACGCTCTTCAATGGCCATGTTGCTGGATTCAAGGATATTACTGACACTACGTTCTTGGCCAGCCTTCAACTTTTGGATCTTATATCGCAATCTGGCATTCTCTACCTCCAAGACTTTGAAATTTTCGGCCTCCTACATGAGTTTGCATTACTGGCTCAGCAAAATTGGAAGGGTAAAAGCAAAAGTCGAATAAATATTCTACACTTCTACCAAATTTTGGACAGAGAGCCGAAAATGTTTACCTCCCACCTCGTACTTCTCCACTTTCAATTAAGCATTCCTAAGCTGGAGAGCTTTGATCTCTCTTTGCTTATTGCATATGTTCTTCAACAATTCCTGATTGTAAACATTAACTTTCTATAAGTCAGAATAGTTACCAAAGTCAGAAGTGTACTAAGACTCGGGCTTTTATTTTAACTAAGTTAAATTTCTAGCACGAGCCTTGGGGGATACACTAGTTCATTCTTTGGCATTCTATAAAAGTATAAACTCAGATTTTGTTTCCATCCAACTTCATGCTTGTTGGCTAGAGAATGTGATATAAAGACAGTAAAAGAGTAGGAAAAACGACTTACAATATGCTCACGATGCAGCTTGTTAAGGCTGGCATTGACCTTTGCAAAAACCTTTTCGGTCAAGGTTAAGGGTTGCACTAGTGTAGGCGGAACTTCACCAGCCCTTAGACTTTCGTCTGAAGCAAAAATCTTCCCCAAAAAATCTACAAGCTTCATGTGCTCGGCTTCTTGGGCCTATTCCTCGGCATAAATGTTCCAAGATTCCAAGAAACTAAATGCAAGATTCTGAAGTTCTTCTGCACTTTTCTTTGTAAGGACAAGATTGGCAGCACCAGGAATCTTGAGGAGATTGTCGATAAAAGTTTCAACTAAGGGATCATTACCCTTAGCCAGTTCACCCTTATTAACTCCCGAGTCATAAATGGTGGCATCGGTTTGTGAACCAATGTTCACTGGCTCTTTAGAATGAGCCTCAACATCTCCAGCATGTGGAGATGGAACATCCTTCGGCGCTGACGATGGGGTGCGGTTAGGAGTCGGGGGAGCTATAGCAGGAGAAACCAAGGTCAACTTATGTTGGCACAGAGTCTTCCTGGTTTTCTCTTTTCCTTTTCCCAATGGTTTAGCTCTAAGCTATAAAGAAGATAAAAACGTTATTACTCAGAAAGATGATAATAACACAAGTAATGATAAAGTGGAACTTACTTTTTGATGACTAGCAGCATTTGCGGGCCAGCCAAAACGACCGGAGTCTTACATTTCCGAGTAAGCATCCCCGACAGTTCTTCAAGTTCCTCATCCCCACAAAGAGGAATCAGATCTTCAGGTGGATATCCCTCGAGGGGAGAAAGCTCCAACTCGAGGAGAGGAGCAAGCTAAAAGTCGAAAATATCTCTTCATTGCAATAATATGTAAAAGATGAATAAAGTACAACAAGGTGAAAGTCAAATAACTTATGAGATTCATAGGATTTTATGCCATGTACATTGACATGGAAACCTCTGGAACTTTCTGGTTAACCTGTTCTTTGATCAACCACTGATCCGAGTTTTATAGTCTTTGGTGGGGATCGGGTTGGGGCTAACCTTTAAGCTATCCTTTTTGTTGAGAGTGACTGAATGCATCATCCGGTCCCCATGGTACTAAGGAGGTTGAATCCGACATGATAGCCAATAGTGGCCTAAGTCGAATCCCTTCAAGCCCTTGTTCTTCATCAAGAACTTAATCTTCCGCTTGACATGGATCAAGTCTTCAGTCAAAGCCGACGCTTATCCATCCCAAGATTCTTGGTGGGTAAATTCATACCTATGAGATCTCAAGATCATGTTATCCAGGCCCTTAAATTAGATAACAAGCATTAGTCAAACATAGATAATCATTCTCACAATATAATAACCACAACGATAATCACAAATAGGTGGAAATATAAAAGGCATAACACATCTTACCAATCCCCTACATCTCTCATGCCTATGGGTATTTACTGAGACATGAGAGGGAGACAGATCAAAGGCATAATCATATTGTAAATTGAAGTCATCCCAACGGTACTGTAGCGAGGAACAATACCATCGAAGATCAAATCAAGTACAAACCAAGGTAGAATGGAGGTTCAAACCCTAATCTTACAAGTGTGAATCTCTCTATACAAGTAGGAATGATGGTGGAATTGATGATGGCGAGGTCGGGGATCGTCGAAGGATGAGATGATGTTCTTATCCCTCTTCAAATCTGATCTCCTTTCTTCTAGGACTGTTTACAGTGGTTGTGTTCGTATTTTCTTCTCCCTTCCTTCACGAAAGTTGCTTGTATTGATATAATGGATGCGAAGGAGGGTACTATGGGCGATGGTATGGGCGGCCTCTGATCGTACCAGTGGTTGTTATGGCCTCTGGACACCCTGAATGAAAAGGCCTTCAATTGGGGATTTGCTCAATTTGGTGTAAATAGTCCATAAATGCTCTCAGATCTTCCCTAAGTGCTCAACACCTGAAAACCAATAATAGAAAACAAGGTTTCACTAACTTGTGATGTTAACATTAGTTGAAAGGGGAAAATCAACGAAACCCGGTGAGAACCAATGGAAAATCCTCTATAAAAGTATCAAAATTTGGAGTTATCAACCTCCCCAAGCTTAGCTGTTACTCTCCCTCGAGTGACAAACCTACAAAGAATAAATACAGAAAAATGAATTCAAGCAAGGAAACTCACAAGTTCAAGGTTGTATCATATTCCATTGTCATAAATCCTTCAACCTTAAACACGAGCATACTATTTCTGAACAATTACACTTAAGTTGGCTTCCTAACCGCATATTACTCGCTAGCTAATAAATCTTAAACTCAAAAAGAGATTTCCAAATATTTGGTTGGCCTTGCGGATTAATTCTTTCAATGCCTCTCTTATGAGAGTAATATTATTTTAAGCATGGATGCTTTTGTCAAATTAGGGGTGCACTAGTAGACGTCTAAAGAAGGATAAACTTAGAGCTTTTCATTAACACCCACTTCAAAATTTGTGGCCTTCCAACACCCTATATTTTCCTTGTTTTTCAAAAACTTAAATCTTTTAACTGGTGAGGTGATGCCAAAACTTTCATAAGAATCAAATAATTTCTGTTCATAGCTTGATGATATTTTGGTCTACTGAAGCATTATATTTTGTTTTACTCAAGCACTTGAACTCAAGGAATTAAAAATTTGCACACCGTATCAATGCTACAAATGTCTCCCCAACTCATAGCCAAAATCTGAGATGAACTCAAGATCGTTCATAGGCCATAGGAGTTGTTAGTTCCATGCAGTTTTGGGTACTCTTATAGTTCTATCTTATAAATAATTCATTTCAACCATGCAAGACAAGTTTTGCATCTCCCTCAACCACCACAAAATATACATTCCTTCAAACAAATCTTTTTCAAAAGGTGTTTTCAAGTTAAGTCGTTAAGGTGTGGAGTTGAGTGCTACTAAGATTAAACCCTTAAGACAAAAACTTGGCAACAAAGTCGTCAAGAAGACACTTTTTCTTGTTCTCGAAAAGTTTGGAATTTAATCCAATGAGATTGTTTTTCCAACTGAGCATAATTGCCATAAGTCGAAACCAAAGTACTAACATTATCCTTGGGTATAAGTCTTAAAAGATAACGAGCTAAGCATGGAGTAGGACTCAAGTGCAACCGAAAAAACATAAAATGTTCATGAATAAACTTACAAGAAGAGGGAAAAGAGGAATGTGGTACCTCCTCTTGATTGCTTATCTCTCACTTGGATTGACTCCTTGCGTTCTTCTCCATGGCAAGGTCACTTGAGGCGAATAACCTAGAAGAAAAAAGAGAACAGAGAGATCTTCAAATGAAACAAGATAAAAGCTAAATCTAATTTCTTTGTGTTTTCTTTTACCAATGCAAAACTGAAAGTAAACATGCAATTGAAGAAAACAAATATATGAATGCAAAGGTGGGGAGGAGTTCAACTTCCCCAAGTTTAGACTCTTGGTTTATCTCAAATCAGTTGTTGTCGCCATCGTTGGGTGGTGGCTGTTGGTGTGGCTATTATGGGTAGTAGTTTGGGAACTCGGACATGAAATGGGTAAAGTCCTGGGTGAGAGTGACAATGTTGGAGTTCACATAATGCAACGTGTTCTCCACATTGATGATGCAATGCACCACCTGATCAAATTCTCCCCTTGGAACATAGTTGAATCTCGGCTGAGGTGGAGGCATATTCTGCTGCTGGTAGATCTAGGGGAATTGTTTTTGATGATGATGTTGCTGACCATAGTCATCCCAACCCATGGTGCTCCAAATCTGCTCCTCCTCCTCATGCTGCTAGCTTCCGCCCGCATTTTCCCAAGCGGGGTTTCCTTCCGGGGGTACAATTCTTCGTGAGATAATCATAGCTTGATGGAATTCCTCTTTAGTGAGGACCGATTCAGTTTTCCTGGCAAACCAAAAGCTTGGACAAAAGGAAGCAAAGTTTGGTGGGAATCACTGTTAGATTCAAAATAAAATTGGTAGGCGCGAAGAGAGGGTTGAGGCCTATAGACCCCCATGAATTTGGTGCTCGCCATGTGGGCATCATCCAGATGCTTACTACCAGCTACGGATCTCTCACGAGGCATGACAACTCACTTGCTTAGGCGATCTAAGTGATCAATCCTCCACGGCAGATGTCACTCGAGTGAGCCGACCTTTGGCGGCGAAAGTGCTCGATGAGCAAAGTAACCAAGTTTACCTTATATCCATATCTGGATAGAGAGCCATATAAATTACACTTATCTCGAGGCCTGCCATTGCCCCGTATCTCCCTTCCCAAAAACAGAATTCGCCAAGAAGGTGGCGAAGTAGAGGATAGTGGCGCTCTTCTTCCGCAAATAATCGGTATTCTTGAAAACAAAAATCTGCTCCTAAGCATGCATTGCCTCTTAGAGGACTTCTTCAGTGATATCGAGCTCTCCCTCATGAGAGAACCCAAAACAATCACAAAATTTCTAAAAAGTAAGGTTGTGTGGATGCCCGTCAAGTGTGAAACTTATAGTGCATTGATGTTTTTGTTGCTCGAGGTCATCATGGAAGGTCGAAAGGAATTCATGTGTGGTTCGCTCATAGGTGTTGGTGGATAGAATGGAAAAGTCACCATGACAGCATTCACGGTCATTGCGTCGAAGTCCTCCTTCAGACCATGGTGAGAGAGGAATTCATGGCAAACCCACTTGGTGGGCAGAACCTTGAATTCACTCACCCTCTGATGGTCCTTTTTTAGGGCTGCCTTCAAAGCATCCCCCTCTGCACGCGTCTTCTTCAAACCCGGTGCCCTGGTGGTCCCTAAAGTTCCTGACATTCCCGAACCCTTCCCAGTGCGGAAAATCCTTCCAATGTTATGCATTGTGCTGAAACGTTTCATAGCAAAACTATAGGCATCAGGTTTCTAGTGTATAGACAAACGATTACAGGTGAAAACTACAAATCCTAACATGAGGAAACAAAAATAATCTCAAGAAAATATGAACTGATCTAGATAGCCAATGTGAGATATTCAACCATGGATTTCAGAAAATAAAGCATGTATTGGGTGAGAAACTTACCGATGTGAAGATTCTCCCAATCAAACGAACAAAATCGGTGAAGAATCAAGAGTTCTAGGAGATTAGGGTTTGAGTTTGAGAGAGAAAGAGAGAGAAAATGAGAGGAAGAAGATGGTTGGCTGGGCTTGCAGCCAGCCATTGTCGCTCTGGGCGACGCGATCGACATAGGCGCGTGGTATGGGCGGGTCCTGCCATACCAGCGGTCATCACCATTGGATGTGATGTTACGGTTTCGAGATCGAACCTGGGCAGTCGATACGGGCTTCTCCGGTCATACCACGGGTCATTAACTATCCAGTATGTTTGGAGAAGATTTTTCAATTTCTTTCGAAGCACAGTTTGGGTGGTACAACAGTTCCGGTTGTACCAGTGCTCTTTGAGAGCTCTACCTCGAAGAAGAATTTTTCTATTGTATTTGCCCCGTTGGTATGGGCACGTGGTCCGGTAGGCTATGGTCATACCACTTATTGTTAATTTTCCATTATCTTGGGTAAATAATTTTGTTGTTTTCTTTGATCCATCAGTATGGGCGCACAGTACGGCCCTCCCTAGTAGTACCGGTGCTCGTTATGCTCTCTGTTCCCTTTCCTCTTCTTTAGTTTTCAATGCTACTCTTCAAACTCAAGCCTTAGCACTTCAATCAATAGCCTGTTTTCTCTACACAAATGACTTCAAGAATTTATTAGAATAATTAAACTAAATTATTTCGAAAATGGGTTGACTCCCATAAATCATTTTATTCAAAAGGTTAGTATTTTCTAACCTACCTCTATATCTTTGGCACATACCTTGAGTTGCCCTTCATCGAAGGTACTCAACTTGAAGACGCCTAGGAGGAGGTATATATTTCCCACACTATTCTTGTTTCTTAGGAAAATAACGAATAATCTGATCATCATATATGTTGAAAACGATTTTTTCGCTAGAGTAGTCCACATTAGATCCTGCAGTGCTAAAAAAAGTTCTTCCAAGTATGATTGAAAGTTTTTCATCTTAAGGAACATCAAGTATAATAAAATCAGTGGATATAACATGTTGATGAATTGTAAGTAGGACATCTTAGATCATACCGACAGGTTGTTTGGTGATCTTATCAGCCATTTGTAAGGTAATTGAAGTAGGAGAGTAATCACCAAGATTCAATTTCTTAAAAAGCGAATAAGGCATGACGCTAATGCCTGCACCTAAATCATAAAGAGCATTAAGGATGTTAGTTTTTCCAATTGCACAAGAAATAGTTGTAATACCAGGATCCCAAGCTTAGCAGGTAGCTTATCACCAAAGCTTGTCATGAATGCTACAGTCTTAGTTACCTTTTTCTTTCTATTAAGGATATCTCACATGAATTTTGATAGGTAGGAACTTGAATTGCGTCAGCCAAAGGAAGTTCTAAACGAAGATTACCTAGAGCTTTGGCAAACGAATCATAAACAGTCTTATCCGGTTCATACTGAACATGGTTAGGATAAGGAACTTTCTTCCTTCTGGGTATTACCTTTTCTTTTACCTTTACTATATGATTCTGATGTTTGCGTGTCTGCTGGATTTTTCTAGCGTATAGACTGTTGTTTCTGTGCTAGCTTGATTTTGCAGGCAAAACAGCTTTTTGACATGTCGCGGTGCCAGCTAGGGGATAGGGGCTTGGGCGTAGTTGAGTTTTCAAATCAATGTGACACTAAATAATTAAATAGGAGTACCGTCGAGTAAGGAGATGATTTCCGTACGTACAGAGTTTTTTATCTAGGGATGCTAATATTTCATTATAATGGTTGGTATACTAGTAATTAAAGGATCACTCTAAATACAACCAGTTTCCCAGGTCACTTCCTTTTAATATTAACTATCTGAATTCACGTTAGTAATTAACGTGGGTTTCTCTATATTGGCACCCCTCTTTCCTCGTATGCACGCAGAAATTAAAGGGAGGAGGTAATTCACGGTTCTCGGTAATATAAGAGGTTTTACTACGTCACATAAGCGGAGAGAAGATGAAATAACAAATGGAGTAGTACAATGCTAGACCCCAACACCGATCCAATTTGGATTTGATAATATTCAGTCTTCGAACATTATTAGAGATAGCAAGTACAGGTGAAATTAAACATAATTAATCCTAAGACTCTATCTTCTTCCTACACCTGGATTCTTCCACTATGGCCTTCCTGTTGGCGTCATCCTTCCACTTCGTGTGGCCTCCCCCAGCTTGCGCCATCTTCTTCTTCTTCTTCTTCTTCTTCTTCTTCTTCTTCTCCAAGCCTCCCGCCTCATTCCTCTTCTTCTTGACGGTGAAGGGAGAATCAAGTGCACTCTTCTTGGAGACGATGTCTCCTACCGGGAGGAATGACCATAAATCTTCCATCCCTTCCTCCTCCTCCGCCTCTGCCTCCTTCCTATTCTTCTTGTCGATGAAAGGTGGATCAGGTGCACTCTTCTTGAAGACAACGTCTCCTTCATCGATAAATGACCACAAATCTTTCTCCCCCTCCTCCTCCTCTTTGCTCTCCGTCGGTGTCCCCTCCATGATATTACGGTAAGCAGGGTCCTTATCAAAAAGTTACCTTCTGGTGTGTCGGAATAGTATGGCCCATCAACGGATCCTTGCTATCACCATGGGAGGGAATGATATCCCTGTTGGCCCATGCGTTGGACTCCTCAATAGAGGTGCACTGATTGGAGCAGCTGCGCGGCATTTTTGTTTGTGTGGTGGCTTGGTCGGTGTACAGGAGGGGGAAGGGAGGGAGAGACAGAGAGAAAGTTCTTCGTTGTGTGTTGTGTCATGCTTGGATGGGAGAGGTTTTTGTTGTTGATGGCCACCGCCGCTTAATATAAGCTGGCTCGAGACACCAGGAGTGCCACGTGCCGTAGGAGCAACCTAGCAGTTCCCTTCCACTGTCGTTGAAAAAAGACCGAACAGTTGCTACTCCTTCGCCCCAAGAACAACAACAGCGAGGAAATTGCAGGTAACACCGCATGTTGTGGAAGTATTTGCACATAAACACAACCATAGACCTTTTCTATGCAAAACACAAACATTTACCACAATCGTTGCACATAATACATAACGAGTCATTAAATGCTTCATAGTTAATTAGTAAAATTAGGCCTACCACAGAAGGGTTGAATTGTAAGAATGCCGAAGGATAATGAATCGAGTGTCTTTCTATCTGTCTCATTGATTGCAAAATATCTCGAGAGCACGGCATGGGCTAGATGGGGGCACACTACTGGAGACGAGAGCCATCGTGGCTACCCGTGTCGCCGAGTATGTGCTCTGCCGCGGCCGAGGTGTCTTCCAGGAAGAACAAGGCCACCAATCCGCGCACCTTGTTATCTCTTCGTGGGGACTGAGACGATCATTTTTGGTCGGTACATGCAAGTCTCCCAGCAAGTCAAGATCGAGCAATTTGGTCAAAAGCACTGTTTCAACAACCTTTGTATAAGTGCACCACACATAATTTGTAAAGCCATCAATATTGACACTTTGAGTTGGTATACTAGTAAGTTACGCGTGCTTTGCACATGCGTCATCGGATTGATGACAAGTACGCCATGAGGGGTTCCTCGAGGCGTGTGGAAGAGAGGGGTGTGAGACATACGGTGTTCTGGGACGATGAGCACACAAGTTTACCCAGGTTCGAATCCGCCGGCTTTGGATGGATCCTACTCCTGCTAGCAATCCAGTAATACAACAGAGTCGGAATATGGGTTACAAGGGTTTCACCTGTGCGAGTTGAGATTGTAGACTATTGTGAGGGTGCCTAAAGGCTCTCCCTAGGATGTCTTATATAGATATTCGGCCTACGGTTTACAGGAGAGATCTATCCGGCTACGACTAAGAGTCGGTTACAGAGTACATCTTGAACTACAAGTAACACTACGGGCCTATGTCAGTAAGTATTCTAGGCCTTCCCGTAGCCGGACTGGACTCTGTCTCTTCTCCCTGACTGGGTTGCCCATGATGCAAAGCTCTAACCCGAAGTGGGCCACCCTGGTGAGTGAGGCACAATGAGGATACCCGGAAAGTATATCCCCAACAGCAGCCCCCAGAAGCCTCCAAGATCCAGAGTCGGATTTCATCATCGTCTAGCTTGATCTTCGGCTTGCAGAATCTTGAAGGGTTCCTGAAACTTCAAAAGAAAGGATAGTATCCAAGTCTCAAATGATCCGGACCTATGAATATGTTATTCAGGTTTCCATCTTGAAATTCAAACTAAGCCAGAACTTGGTCTCTGACATAACCTGACACAAGTCATGGTCAAGTCACGTCACTGATAGACATTCCTGTCAGCACGACCGTTGGTGGGTCCGCCTTTCGCGGAACCGATGCGTCGTTTTTATGCGTGCATGGAGATCGAGTCGACATAATCATCGCGTGGGGGTTAGCCAGTTCCTTCCACGACACGTGGCGCGTTCATTGTTGCGCTTACACGAATCTTGATAGGGCTGGAGTATATAAGTGGTGAGGATTCTATTCCCCATCTTCTTCATCATCTCTTGTGCTGTTTCCTTCTCCTCAATGCTTTCTACGAACACAGAGCTTCCCTTCTCCCCAGAATCCTCCAGCGCCACCCATCCTAGGTCACCAGCCGCAAGAAAATGGCTTCAGCATCATCTTCCGGCACGGCGGCGACAGTAGCGATAGCATCAGCGGCGGAGAAGGAGAGCAATTGCGGGGTCTGGATCCCGTGCGTCCTTGATGACGCCAAGCTCCACGTCGTGGAGAACGAAGGGATCCTTTGTGCTGGTGACTGGCAGAACAGCTTCGGCGAAACCATCCCCAACCCTCGTTCCAGCGAGCGGGTACACTTCGGAACCCACCTCGACAGAGGTTTGAGTTTTCCTCCCTCAGACTTCTTTTCTGAGGTTATAGATCACTATGGAGTTCAACTCCATCATCTTCCCCCAAACTCTCTCTTAGATATGAGCACATATGCTTCTTTGTGCGAGGGGTATCTCGGCATTAGGCCGAGTCTACTCTTTTCCGGTTTTACATTCATGTCCGTAGAAATTCCATCACTCCCGGTAATCCATACATTACCGGTACTAATAGTTTTTTGTTACAAGAGAGCGTGTGTATCCTCGGATTAGGGCTAGTGAGTCGGTCAAGAAATGTTCATCCACTTTCTTTTATCACAAGGATATTCCTGCTCCCGGCAAAGCTACTGCTTTGCGGGCTTTTGTCGGTAGTGCCGCCACACCCCAAGAGTCCAGGGACGTAGATGCGTCGGCTCTCAGTGACGATCTGCTTCTTGCCAAGAGGCGGATCGAATATTTGATGAAGCACAAGGGCCTGAAAGGGTCCGACTTAGTTCACTGCTGGGTGGCACACTGGATCCAGCCTCCTCAACATCATGGAGATCGGCTGATGCACTCCATTACGGTGTCCAAGAAAGATTCCCTCTGAATCTTCTCCCAAGCTTACATGGATAAGGATTATGAGTCTCAAATCAAGTGACTAATAAGGGAGCTGGTCGAGAGGAAAATCCCAGAGCTGTCTTTGGACATGCATACTGCTGAAGATTCGGTGGTACTGGTAAGTTTCCAGTAGAAACTCGAATTATGTGTTCATCTTTACATTGTTTTGCAATACTGAGATATCTCGTCTCTTTTCAGCTTGTTGACCTCCCCGAGTCGGAGCTTGCTCCTATCGAGGGATATCCTCCTGAGATTTCTCAGGATGATGGAGAGTTGGTTCCACTGCTAGACATAATTCCTCGGAAGCGTAAAGCTCCCAGAGTGGCTATCGGTACAAAGGAAGTGCCCGTTGTGAAGAGGTAATCTTTCCTCACAAGGTCTTTGTATTGTATTTTTTAATTCTTTCCAAGATGTAATGTTCTTTGCTCTATTACTTCCTCGGAGCTAGATAGCTCACCAAGGGCAAAGGGAAAGGAGGTCCGTCGAAGCCCCTACACCAGTCAAAGCTAAACTTGACTTCTCCTGCCGCAGTGCCTCTGACTCCTGCCCCTCAGCCTTCTGCGGCTCCGGAGATTACTCCATCTTCGATCGTCATGAAAGATCCGGCTCAATCAGCAGAGCCAGTGATCCTTGGATCGCAGACTAACGTCACCATGGGTGACTCAGGTTTTGATAAGGGTGAACCCTCTTCGAGTAATGATCCCTCGGTAGAGGTCTTCACTGAAAACCTCCTCAGCAATCCAGGAATTGCCAAACTTGGCCTTTCTCAGAAATCTGCATAGGAGATCCAACGGCTTTCCCGACAATGTCTGGAAAGTCGGACTATCACTGCCGAACAAGAAGCACAAGAATCAGAGGACGTCAAGTACTCTGAACTTCTTGAACAAGTCCGTCTTCGCGATGAGAGGCTGAGAACCGATGAGCTTCCACCACCACCAGTGATTCCGCTCACCCTCGCCGAGAAGGTTACCACAGAAGTGAACATGAGTTTGAGCAAACTCACTCAAGAACAACATGTAAGTCGGAATTCCAACTTACCTTTTTACTTTATTCCATATCATATCCTCTAGCCCCCAAGCATGAAGTTCGATAGATAATCCGGACTTATGCTTCCTTAGGATGCCAAAGAATGAACTAGTGTAGCCCCCAAGGCTCGTGCTGATATTAGTAAAGATATTAGCCCGAGTCTTTAGTAGACTTCTGACTCTGGGTATTCTGACTTACAGAAAGTTAATTCATATAACCAGGAATTGTTGAAGAATATTTTCAACAAGCGGAGAGAAATTAGAGCTCTCCAACTTGAAAATGCTCAACTGAAAGTATCCAGGGATGAGATTGAAGGTAAACATTCTAGTACTCAAACCCTGCCTTTTATTTCATAGTCGAATTTTTGTTCAACTATTGTTCTTTTGACTACAGCACTAGTAAAGCAATCCTGTGCTATGATTGAGGAGGCCGAGAATCTGAAGACCCTAGAGGTGGAAAACAAGGACCTCCGCCAAGAGCTGAATAATCTTAAGTCACATCATGAGAAGAGCATTTCTCAAGTTCTCGAATCTTCTTCCATGGCCACAGAGGAGCGCGATCGTAAGATTGTGCTCTAGGATAAGAAAATCTCGGATCTCAGCAATGAATTGTTCAGAGAGAAGGATATTGCCGAGGCACTACGGGCTGAACTCCAGAGTCTTCGGGAGGAGAAGACCAAAGTCGACGATGTCATATTTAGTATGTTTCCTCTTTCTGACTTTTCTGCATCTTTCGACTCTTTGGAGTCTAGATTTATTTTATTAACCCTTTTGCATTACATGCGCAGGTCCTCTGAACTTTCTGGACTCAACCTCTGCCGAATCTCGCACTAGCCGGCTTACACAAGTCGGCGATTTGCTTCATGACTTCCGCCAATCCGTTAAGGATATTGGCGAAGTTCTCAAGGTTACAGACATGCATAGTATATCCGGTTTTAAAGTGCGAGACAAGGACAAGGAGATGCCCTAGCTCATCCAGGACTGGAACATATCCTACGCACGGACCGCAACGCAGAATGCTCTCACCATGGTCATGAGCCACCATGGAAGCATGGAGATCTGGCAAGTGACCAGAGGGTATTCTACTGTGGATGAAGACGGTCAGGAGCAGGACATCAAAGCAATCATGGACTCCTGTGCCAGATATGGGTGCCATGTAGCTGACTTGACCAGCTATGATACTCCCTTCTTCACTCGCGTAGAGACGCTGCCTCCGCCCGCCAAAGAAACTGGTGAAGCTTCTGACGACAAACAAACCATCTCGGATTTGAATGTCTCGGAAAGATATCGAGGCGAGCCTGATGTCTCCAGTGAGCCAGCAGCTCCTTCTTCTTCCCCTGCATCATAGAGCATCAGAAAATACAATGTATTATTCTGAAAACAATTCGGGTTGTAAATCGTTAGTATGATACTTTTGCTGGTGCTAAGCTTTATTTTATATCTTTAGCACTTTTTGTTTTATAATTTTTCGTGCTTGAAATATTTTCAGCAGCACTTTATGTTTTTTGTCTGTACTTATCGTTTATCTGGCTTTCCGCCTCGTCCCTTTCATGAGCCAGCCAACCTTTAGCACGGAAACTTTGCCGAGCAACGGAGCTCAATTGCTAAACCAGTTTAAACTCAGAAACAAAGCCGGCTTCCAGTACCAAAAATTCACTACTCGAAAAATGCCCGCATTCGGAAATTAGACAAATAACCAAATTATAGACTAGAAAATTTAGATTTATACCCAAGGTAGCAATTTTAGAATCGGAATCTAAACCAGAACAAACATGAGCATCAAGTACTTTCAAGTATTCTGGGATTTTCAACTGTGACATGATCATTCGAAAATAAGATGGTAAAAAACTTCTCAGGAATTTTTCTTGAGGCAACCAACACTTTATTTCTCATTGAACATGTACACATATATGATTACAAAGAAAGATAAACTAAAAATAAAATGGACGTAGCTGAGAAATATTCCATGGTCTGTCTAATTCTTTTGGGTCTGTACTGCCTCCAGCTCTCTTTCTTTTCTTAGTAGCAAGTCTTTCTTTAACTAGCCGCATATCAGTTAGATAGTAAGAACCATTGTGAAATACTTGGCTAACTAAAAAGGGCCCTTCCCATATTAGGGAAATTTTGTGCTTTCTTTTCTGCACAAGCCGGAGAACATAATCTCCCTTATTAAAAGACCGGTTTCGGACTCTCTGGCTATGATACTTGCATAACTTCTGTTGATAGGCTGTTGGTCTCATCTTAACAACGACACGAACTTCTTCGACTAAGTCGAGATCATTTTGTCGAGAAATTTCGGCATCCTCTTCAATATATGCAGCAACTCTAGGAGAAGTGTGAATAAAATCACTAGGAAGAACTGCTTCTGTGACATAGACCAAGAAGAAAGGTGTGTATCCGGTTGACCTGTTCGGAGTTGTTCGTAAGCTACATATTATAGAAGGTAATTCCTCTGCCCAAGCCCCCGCAGCCCGTCGTAGTGGTGCTTTGAGTCTTGGTTTTATGCCATGTAGGATTAGACCATTTGCTCTTTCGACTTGTCCATTAGCTTGTGGATGTGCGACTGACGCAATGTCAAGCCAGATATTTTGTACGTTGCAGAATTCGGCAAGCTCTCCCATAGAGAAATTACTCCCGTTTTCCGTGATAATGCTATGCGGATAACTGTATCGGATTATGACATCCTTGACAAACCTTCTGGCTGTTGCTCCATCACAACTAGTGACGGGTTTAGCCTCGATCCATTTTGTGAATTTATCCACCATCACTAAGAGATGAGTAAATCCACTTAGAGACCGTTTAAACGGTCCTACCATGTCAACCCCCAGACTGCGAAAGGCCATGTTATTGGTATTGTTCGCAGCTGATCAGCCGGAACGTGAGCTTGTTTGGCGTACTTTTGGCAGCCTTTGCACGTCCATACCAGCCGTTCGGCATCTGCCTTGGCTATAAGCCAGAAAAAACCGTGTCGGAAAGCTTTTGCCACTAGAGGTTTGGCTGTAGCATGGGGACCACACTCGCCTTCGTGGATTTCTCGTAAGATTTCCACTCCTTCTTCCGGAGGTACACAGCGCTAAAAGACCCCAGACGCACTCCGCTTATAGAGCTCACCACTAATTATAGTATAGGCTTTTGCTCGTCGGACGATCTGCCGGATCAGAACTTCGTCTTCGGGTAATTTTCCATCTACCAAGTAATCAAGGTATGGTTGAGTTCAGATGGGAATTACAGCCAGAACTGCTACTAAAGGTGAGTCGGATTTAGTCAGATATTCCTCATGCACTCGTATTCTAGAAGGAACTTTGAGGTGCTCCAAAAAAGCACCATCCGGAACCTTTTTCCGTGTAGAGCCTATACGAGATAGTGCATCTGCTTCATCATTTTCTGTTCGAGGGATGTGTTGAACTTCAAACACCTTCAAACGATTTAGATAGTTCATCCACGACATCTCTATATGCTGCCATGTGTTTATTTGCATTACACATATCCGACACTTGTTGGGCAACAAGATCCGAATCCCCATAACACATTAAACGTCGGATGCTAATATCATTAGCACGGATTCCATGCAGTAGTGCTTCATACTCGGCAATGTTATTCGTCGTCATGAAGTGGATCTGCAACACATAAAAAAAATTCTCCTTGGGGTGATTTGAGCACCACGCTAGCCCCCGAGCGCTTTAGACCCGAAAAATGTAGGGTACAGTACTCCGACTCTAGGAGGGTCATATTCTCTGTCGTCTCTGTTCAATCAGCGACAAAGTCAGCGAGGATTTGGGATTTGATTGTTATACGAGGTTTGTACTCAATGTCGAAAGCTAAAAGCTCTATGCCCCATTTTGTGACGCGTCCTATGGCATCACTGTTGTTGATCATATCTCTCATGGTAGTTGTGCTCACTACTGTAATAGGATGTTCCTAAAAATAATGTCGTAACTTACGAGATGCGAAAAACACACCATAAGACAACTTTTGATAGTGCAGATACCGCTGCTTTGATTCAGTTAAGACCTCGCTGAGATAATAAGTCGAACGCTGCACCAGGTGTTCCTGATTTTCCTCTGGTCTCTGCACTACCATGACGACACTGACGACCCTATTTGTCGTAGCGAGATAGAGCAACATCATTTCCTGTGGTTCCGGTGTAGCAAGGATGGGAGAAGATGAGAGTACTGCTTTTAGGTCTTGTAGTGCAGCTTCAGCTTCGTCGGTCCAAATGAACTTTTTGGTCTTTTTCAGGAGCTCGTATAGTAGTGCGTCTCTTTCACCGAGCCGTCTTACAAACCGACTGACTACCGCAATGCAACCAGTTAGTCTTTGAACGTCCTTTAGGCGAGTTGGCCTGGAAATATTGAGTATAGCCTTAATCTTGTCTCGGTTTACCTCTATGCCTCTTTGAGACACGATAAAACCTAGCAATTTTTCGCCTGGTATTCCAAACAAGCATTTCTTCGGGTTAAGCATTATGTTGTATTTTCGTAGATTGGTGAACATTTCCTCCAAGTCAGAAATTAACGTTTCCTTATTTTTGGTCATCACCGCAATGTCATCCACATATGCATGTACATTGCGTCCGATTTGGTCGTGGAGGCAACGCTGCATAGTGCGCTGGTATGTAGCTCCTGCGTTCTTGAGCCCAAAGGGCATCGTCACGAAACAGAAGGTTCCGAAGGGGGTTATGAATGAAGTTTTGACTTTGTCAGATTCCTTCATCTGAATTTGGTGGTAACCGGAATATGCGTCGAGAAAACATAGGGGTTCCGAGCCTGCCATAGAATCGATAACTTGATCAATCCTAGGCAGAGCGAACGGATCTTTGGGACAAGCCTTGTTCAAGGCAGTATATTCAACACACATCCTTAAATCAGTGGTGTCCTTTTTAGGGACCATTACAGGATTGGCCGACCACTTAGTGTGGATGACCTCTTCTATGAATCTGGCTATCTCGACTCAGGCTAGTTCCTTAGCTATTGCCTTACGCTTTTCATCGCCGAAATGTCGTAGGGACTGTTTGATGGGTTTAGCATTCGGTTGTACATTTAGAGAGTGATCGGCAAGTTCCCTAGGTACTCTGGTCATGTCAGATGGCTACTGATGGCTCTGTGTATGGCGCTAGAAAAATGCTGGAGCGTGGTTGATGTAGAGCTCGTTGGGAACCCCAAGAGGAAGGTATGATGAGCACAGCAGCAAGTTTCCCTCAATATGAAACCAAGGTTTATTCGAACCAATAGGAGCAAGGAAACACCCCAAAGGTGTTACTAGCTGAGCTTTGGCAGGGCGCACTACCGGTGCTAGTAGCAACGTGGAGACCTGCACAACACAACCACAAAACTTTGTCCCCAACTTGCGCTGAGGTTGTCAATCTCATCGTGTTTTGCGGAAAACAAAGGATTAAACGTATCGAATGGAAAGAAGTAAAAGTTTGCAGAAAGTAAACACAAAACAGTAAATAGTTTATAGATTGAATGTAAAAGACAAAGGACCGGGATCCATAGTTCACTAGAGGTGGCTCTCCTTAGATAGATAACATGATGGGTGAACAAATTACAGCGGGGCAATTGACAAACATCGAGAAAGCAATACATGCATATACTAATCATCTTGACTCCTTTGAGATTCGATTGGGCATTACAACATTATATATAGACCGCCATCCAACTGCATCTATGACTAATAATCCACCTTCAGGTTATCATCCGAACCCCCTCCAGTATTAAGTTGCAAGCAACAGATTATTGCTTCACGAACTGCGTGTAAAGTAAACAATACGATTGTTCTATGAACAAAAGATTGTTGTTTTCTCCCTAGTAGCAACGGCACATCTAGTACCTTATAGATTCCTATCACTTCCCTAGATTACCAGAGGCATGAACCCACTATCGAGCATAAATACTAATTCTTGGAGTTGCTAGCATCTACTTGGCCAAGATAGCTACTAACAACGGAAAGCATGCAAGATCACAAATAACAAAGACATGATAGAATCAATAATCAATCTGAAATAGCATCTCAATATCCATCGGATCCCCGCAAACACAACATGTATGATTACAAATAGATGATCTTGATCATGAACGGAGCTCACAAGATCTAGACATGAAAGCACAAAGGAGGAGAACCAGCAATCTAGCTACTACATGGATCCGTAGTCCAAGGATGAACTACTCACACATCACACCGGAGGCTTGCATGGTGATGAAGAAGGCCTCTAGGGTGAAATCCCCTCTCCGGCAGGGTGCCGGGAAGAGCTTCAGATCCCTCCCGATCTAGGGATGGAGATGACGGTGGCTACAGACTCTTTCGTGGATTTTTGATCGGGGACTTAGCGTTTTCGTCCCGAGGGCATCTTATAGTCGAAAGGGGAGGCCGAGGGGGTGCCTGGGCTGGCCACACCACCCCCTGGCGCGGGCCAAGCCTGGCTGCGCGGCCAGGTGGTGTGGCCACCCTCTGGCCCTTCTCCGTCTCGAATTCTGGCATTTGATGACTTCCGGAAAAATAGGCACTTTGGCTTTTGTCCTGTCCAATTCCGATAATATTCATTTTCTGACTTTCCTGGAACCAAAAACAGCAGAAAACAGGCAGCTGGCACTGTGGATCTGTTTAATAGGTTAGTCCAAGATATCATATGAAAAGTACTCCAAAGTTGGAACAAAACACAAGAAAGTGGATAAAACCAAGCATGGAACATCAAAAATTATAGATACATTTTGCAATGTATCAGCATCCCCAAGCTTAACTTCTGCTCGTCCTCGAGTAGGTAAGTGATAAAAAGAAAAAATAATTTTTGAGGTGACATGCACGATCTAAGACTTGATCAAAGTATTTGTAAAACATTCAAAGCTGGGATCATAGTACTTCAATCATAACATAAAAGACAAAGTTCTAGCAATAAGACAAAGAAACTATGATGCAACATGAAAAGGCACAAACAAAAGATTCATGAATAACAATGCTTTGCAAGACGTTTGTTTGTTTCACATAAAGAAAACATACCATAATAGTATTCAGCTTGTCCCTCATAGAGTAGAAAAACATAAATGCATAGGACACCTTCAAAGTTCATAAGAGCGACTAGATACAAATAGTTTAAAACAAGCAATATCAAGTTATGCATTAATCAACTAGTCTTGGGACAATGCACATAGAACTAAGAATGGCCACTATGCTCTCAAAGTAGGTGCATAAAGGTAGAAGGTGGAGACTCAATATAATGGTGGAAGAAAGGCCTTTGTAAAAGGAAGTAGGGATTCAAGTCTCATAATGAGCTTCCAAAAATTATGGTACTTATAGCTTTCAGCTCTCATTGCCCTATCATAAGCATCTTGAAGTGATTAAGGTTAAAGTGAACAAACTATGGTGTACATGCTTGACGAAGTATAAGTCAGAAATCTCATGTCCCTTGTATACGAGGGCCGCTCCTCATGCTACTCAAGTTTAGTCACAGGTAAGTTCTTGTCATCGTAAGTACATGTGTATCATAGAGAACCACCAACGGGGTACCCCTTGCCCGATGATACAGAAGAATCCCCATATCAAAATGACAAGGCAAGCAGACAACAAGCATCTCAGCGATCTTCTTATTAACCATGGGAATATGGTGCTTTTTTCTCTCTTCCCTCTTTTCATAGACATTTTTTTTCACTTTTCTCTTTTTTTATCAATATAGGACTCTTTTTTTATAAGAAGAATGCTTCATAGACAGCTCATTATGGTTACGCTGTAGGTTTCCACCATGTCAGCATGGATTAGACCAGCGGCCTAGGCGTTTCTCTAACACATATTCATAACTCCAAGGACTTACAAGCTCCCCTTTCATTTCACACCGACGACATCCATATACAAAAGAGCATGATAAAAACTAGGTACAAGTACCATGTGCAATGTTGAAAGCGTTCCCCATGAAAGCATGGTTCTGCTAATTCCCAACAAATAAGTGAAAGCATATACCACATAGATGACACAATGGTTCAAGTTTATTAAGGGCAAGAAAAGTAAAGTGTGCCATCAAGTTCGTGAGAGCTTTAATCACTAGTTTTCTCATAACAAGTTTAATTTGGAAGGTAAACAAAAGCATGAATATACTTGGAATAGCATAAGCTAGTAGGTAGGTATGGTGGAATCTTTGGAATAACTTGGTCTAGGGAGTTGGATGCATGAGTGGAACTCATACTTTGTTGTGGAGGCTAGCAAAAGACTGGGAGCGACAAACTAAGAGAGCAGTAATGGCCATAATCATGCAGAGCGACAAAACATTATTGATCAAAGCATAAAGTGATACTACAAGTTGAAAACTAAAGTATCATAAAGGCTATGGTGACTTGAGATAGTCATAACATGGTGTGAGCATGTGCCAAGTCAACCCAAATAAAGCATCAAAGGAGAATACCACTATACTATGCTTTAATATGCTAAAACAACGCATGATTCATCCAAGGCACATTAAACAATCTCAATTGTTTATAACAAGTCATGCTACAACAAAGAATGCTAAGCATAAAGCCAAAACAATATCAAGCATGGCATAACAAAGCATAGGCCACAGTCAAAAACGAGCTCTTTTTACCACATAAGCATGAACTTTCCTACTCTTTTCCAAACCAAACCAAACTATTTGCAAACCAATGTATGAAAGAGGGGGTCCAACCAATTTATTCATAAAACTAAGCAAACAAAAGCAAACCAAAACAAAAACGAAAATGAAAAAGAAGATGCTCCAAGAACAACACAACTGTGCATGAAACAATAAAAATGAAGCGTTTGGAAGAATCCTTGGATTTTTATTGATGAAGAAGGGGATGCCTTGGGCATCCCCAAGCTTTGACGCTTGTACTTCTTGGATATTTCTTGGGGTGACACGTGTGGCATCCCCAAGATTGAGCTTTAGTCCATCCTTCATCTCATTACTCATTCCTTCCATACACCTGAAATTTCTCCTTCATACAAAACTTCACACAATCTTTATTAGCAACATTAGTGCACTCAAGATAAATAAGTCTTAAGGTTCAGTTCTAACACCAAATAAACTTCCATTAGAACACTAGCTACTGTAGCACTTCCCTCAAAAAGCTCAATTTCTCAAAAGTACTCAAAAAGGAACCAACAAGAAGCAAATGTAGAAAATGGCAGAAATCTGTCAAAACAGAGCGGCAGGTAAAGATGAATTTTTTCGAAGACATTTTGGTGCTCAAATCAAAAAGTGTTGAACTAATGAAAGTTAGATAACAACCTGCGGAAGAATCACAAAAATTCATGCCTCAAAAAGATGTTCAGATATTTTACACAAATGTTTATGGTGAAGCACAGAAATCTATTTTGGGACAACAACTTTCCTAATCATTACTTCTCTCTCATTAGAGGTTACTCTTGGCACAAAAAGCAAATAAAAAGGATAAGGAGCGGTTATTACTGAAGTAATAACTTCCAAGACTCATCTAAAACTTCTGGGTTATCTCCCAATAAGTACTTTTATTTAACGCCTTTAAGTTACGCATAAGAACCAAGAAAAAGAATCAAGTGTTCTCAAATGAAGAAGCATTAAGATCAATACCAGAAATATTTTCAACAAGGAAAGGTATATCATCTAAATAAGTTCGAGAGGATCCTCTCTCAATTCTCTTAGGTTCACTATTCTCATCAAAAGGGTTTGCAGGAACAATCCAATCAAGATTCTTTTCTATGGCATCATGTATTGCTACTAGTTTAAAGGGTATTGTTATCTTAGGTTCCTCCCCATTAGGTTCGGTTTGTTCATTTTTTCTCGTGTACCAACAACATCTACACATGAGCCTAGCATATTGAAACGTTCAAAGACTTTTCTAGCTTCTTTGGCAACATCGTAGAACTCCTTAAACAAAGATTCTAGAATAAAATCCCTCTTTTCAGGGTCCTCAATTTCTTTAAGCTTAAGAAACATTATTTGCATTAAGGGGTTGAGGTTAACAAACCTAGCTTCTAACATGTGAATTAAAGAAGCTGCAGCAATCTCATAGTTTGGAGCAAGTTCTGCAAGGGATCTATCCTCAGTATCCTCATGTTTACTAACATGATTAAAGAATTCTTCAATGTTATCTTTCCCAATTATAGAACCACCACCAATTGGAAGATCTTTCAGGGTGAATTTAGGGATCAACATGGTGAGCTAAAGAAGAGGTGGCAACTAAAGGAGACTTAATATTTTTTGTGTTTTTGAATAAAGAAAGCAAACTAGTAAAACTATTTTTTTGTGTTTTTGATAAAGAAACAAGCAAACAAAGCAAAAAGAAACTAAGCAAAACAAAAATAACAAAGTAAAAAGATTGGTTATGAGGGACTCCCCTTGTGAAGATGTCCTTGACTCCCCGGCAACGGCGCCAGAAAAATGCTTGATGGCTATGTGTATGACGCTAGAAAAATGCTGGAGCATGGTTGATGTAGAGCTTGTTGGGAACCCCAAGAGGAAGGTATGATGAGCACAGCAGCAAGTTTCCCTCAGTATGCAACCAACGTTTAATCAAACCAGTAGGAGTAAGGAAACACCCCAAAGGTGTTACTAGCTGAGCTTTGGCAGGGCGCACTACCGGTGCTAGTAGCAACATGGAGACCTGCACAACACAACCACAGAACTTTGTCCCCAACTTGCGATGAGGTTGTCAATCTCACCGTGTTTTGCGGAAAACAAAGGATTAAACGTATCGAATGGAAAGAAGTAAAAGTTTGCAGAAAGTAAACACAAAACAGTAAATAGTTTATAGATTGAATGTAAAAGACAAAGGACCGGGATCCATAGTTCACTAGAGGTGACTCTCCTTAGATAGATAACATGATGGGTGAACAAATTACAGCGGGGCAATTGACAAACATCGAGAAAGCAATACATGCATATACTAATCATCTTGACTCCTTTGAGATTCGATTGGGCATTACAACATTATACATAGACCGCCATCCAACTGCATCTATGACTAATAATCCACCTTCAGGTTATCATCCGAACCCCCTCTAGTATTAAGTTGCAAGCAACAGATTATTGCTTTATGAACTGCGTGTAAAGTAAACAATACGATGTTCTATGAACAAAAGATTGTTGTTTTCTCCCTAGTAGCAACAGGACATCTAGTACCTTAGAGATTTCTGTCACTTCCCCAGATTACCAGAGGCATGAACCCACTATCGAGCATAAATACTAACTCTTGGAGTTGCTAGCATCTACTTGGCCAAGATAGCTACTAACAACGGAAAGCATGCAAGATCACAAATAACAAAGACATGATAGAATCAATAATCAATCTGAAATAGCATCTCAATATCCATCGGATCCCCACAAACACACCATGTATGATTACAAATAGATGATCTTGATCATGAACGGAGCTCACAAGATCTAGACATGAAATCACAAAGGAGGAGAACCAGCCATCTAGCTACTACATGGATCCGTAGTCCAAGGATGAACTACTCATGCATCACACCGGAGGCATGCATGGTGATGAAGAAGGCCTCTAGGGTGAATTCCCCTCTCTGGCAGGGTGCCAGGAAGAGCTTCAGATCCCTCCCGATCTAGGGATGGAGATGATAGCGGCTACAGACTCTTTCATGGATTTTTGATCAGGGACTTAGGGTTTTCGTCCCGAGGGCATCTTATAGTCGGAAGGGGAGGCCGAGGGGGTGCCTGGGCTGGCCACACCACCGCCTGGCACGGGCCAAGCCTGGCTGCATGGCCAGGTGGTGTGGCTGCCCTCTGTCCCTTCTCTGTCTCGTATTTTGGCATCTGATGACTTCCGGAAAAATAGGCACTTTGGCTTTTGTCCCGTCCAATTCCGAGAATATTCATTTTTTGACTTTCCTGGAACCAAAAACAGCAGAAAATAGACAGCTGGCACTATGGCTCTTGTTAATAGGTTAGTCCAAGAAATCATATGAAAAGTACTACAAAGTTGGAACAAAACACAAGAAAGTGGATAAAACCAAGCATGTAACATCAAAAATTATAGATACATTTTGCAATGTATCAGCTACCATGCGAAGATATCTTGATTTGATTAGAGGAATTTGATGAGCATGCTTTCCTATGCGCTATCTAGGCCTACACCTATCTAGGTCACCTTGGAGGGGTCATCATCCTTCAATGGTGTCTTCTTCGTCTCTTCCGATGCCTTGAACTCTAGATTCGGCTTTGTCACTTCCTTCTTCGTCGCGGGCATCTCGGACGGATCAATGGTCTTCTTGATATCCTGGTACTCCTGGGCGTGTAGCACGGCTTCAACAAAGGCGGCATTTCCATCCTCGCAATCTTGCACCTTCTTCAGGTCTCCCCTGATTGTGATCACGCCTTTGGGACCTTGAATTTTCATCATATTGTAAATGTAACATGGATGAGCCATAAAAGCCTAGTAAGCCAGACGTCCGAATATAGCGTGGTATGCGCTCTTGAATGGGACCACTTAGAAGGAAAGTGCTTCCGTCCGATAGTTCTTTGGAGTTCCAAAAGTAACATCCAAAGTGATTTCTCCCAGGGAATTTGCTTGTCTTCCTGGGACAACTCCGTGAAAGATCACAGAGCTATAATTCAGCTGGGTCTCTGTGATTCACATCCGGCGTAGTGTTTCGACATGCAGGATGTTAATGTTGTTGCCGCCATCCATGAGAGTCTTGGAGAAACCATAGCCATCAATAAGTGGATTGACGACTAAGGCGTATTTTCCTTGCCTGTGCAACTTAGGCAGATGATCAGCACGGTCAAAGGTGACTGCCACTTCCGACCAGTCCAGGAATTGGGGGACAGCCGGAACTGTTGCATTGAGCTCATGCAGAACTACTTTCTTAACCTTAGCTGGTTGAGATCCGAGGAAGGTGACGTAAGTGTCTTTCTTTGTTGGGAAGTTTTTCTTTCCCTTCGGCTTGGGATTTGAAGGATCGGCTTCCTCCATGTCGGAATCTTCCTTGGTCTCTATATTTTTTGGGATTCTTCTTTCCCTTCTTCTGCTTAGCCCTGTATCCAGCAGTATCGTCTTTCTTGATGTCCCACAACCGCGTCCGCGGCCACCGCCGTGTCCTCCAGACCCGAAAGTAGCAGTGACAACTGCCGTTTCCGTGTTGGGTTTTTCTTCCGAGGTATTCTTGCACTTTTGATCTTGCTGCTTTGGTTGTTTTGCCGACTGTGGAAGAGCTAGGGCGTTCAGTAATCCCTCTGCGTCATCCTCAGCATCTGCATATTTGCTCGCTGTTTCTATCATCTCTCCCAAATCAATGACCTTGTCACACTTCAAGCGATGACGTAGTAAACCAATTGGGAGTCCTGTAATGAAAGCTTCAATCGTAGTTTGGTCATTTACTCCTTCACAGAAGTTCTTAGTGTCGATCCATCATCCAAGGTAATCTCGGCAAGTTTCTCCGGCCTTCTGGGTACAACGTTGTAGGTCTCCTACCGTATGGGGCCTCCCATACGTGCCTTCGAAATTCTGAAAGAACGCACTTTACATGTCATATCAGTTGTGGATGGTACTCTCTGGAAGTTCATTGAGCCATGATCGTGCCGTCTTCCGCAACATAAGTGGGAGATACTAGGTTGCGACCAGGCTGTGTCCGCCTTTGGCGATGTAGCAAGCTTGGAAAAAGTCCTTGATCCAAGTATCTGGCTGAGCTACACCTTCGTAGGGTTGGATGTGCCTTGAGATAGAGAATCCTTCCGAGAATCTTGTTGCTCTTATGCATGGTCTGAAGCATTTTGGGCCCACGTATATATCATCGTTTTCATAGCGCCACGCCTTTATATTGGAGTTAATCCGGTGTCTCGCATCGCTTGGCGATAGAGATCGCCGTCCTGATTGACGGTTGTGGATGTGGTGCCTTGGAGCCGGACTTCAGCTTTTGCCACCACCTCCTCCGCCATGATGCCCTCCTTGGACTCCTTGAGAGTCGTTGTGATGGCTACTTGGTGGAGAGGGTGGAGTAGCTAGATTGTTTCCGGCTGATCGCCGGCCTCCGTCCGGAGCGTCATTATTCCGGTTTCGGGGAGGGTCTTCATTACGACGAGCCCCCTCCGGCTTGACTTGGCACGGTGTCCGTCGTTCCTTCGTCCATCATTCCCATCACGATGGGGTTCAACTGTACGACTTGTATGTCTAGGAGGTGGCATTCTTTGTCAGTCCTCCTCCCGACGTTTCTCTTTGTCTTCTTCCCTGTGATTGTTCGACTCTCGCCAGGGATGATTTCTCGGATATAGTGCAGCAATCGCCTCTTGCTCGGTGGCTGGAGCAACGTTGTGCCAGTCACGTGTAGCTCTGAGGTGCTATCCTGAAGATCCAGTTCTTGAGTGATTGTCTTCTCGACGGTTGAAACGATGATGTTGTTCTAGAACCCGCTGGAGTCTTATCTCGTTCTAGGCCGGATCTGTGCGACATTGGTCTGATTGAGAGACCATTTTTCCACTCCTGGATTTGACGGCCTTCTGCTGCTCCAGACCCTTGGTGAGTAGCTTAATGCCCAATCGAACCTCTTTTGGGCCTATATTATTTGCAAGGATATCTCGAGCTGTGGCGGTGTTTTGTACTGGTGTTGTGTACACCAGATCTCCATTACTATCTAGCCGAGGCATCCCCGGATCTCCCTCAAAGAGAACCTTTCGTACTTCCGGAAATTTTTCAGCCCGTACGTGGCCTTTCTAGTTCTTCTGATGTTGCAGAGAGATGAGCTTCTTGATACATTGCAAATGTATCTATAATTTTTGATATTCCATGCTTGGTTTTATCCACTTTCTTGTGTTTTGTTCCAACTTTGGAGTACTTTTCATATGATTTCTTGAACTAACCTATTAACAAGAGCCACAGTGCTAGCTGCCTGTTTTCTGCTGTTTTTGGTTCCAGGAAAGTCAGAAAATGAATATTCTCGGAATTGGACGCGACAAAAACCAAAGTGCCTATTTTTTCGTAAGGGATCAAGTGCCATAATACGAGACGGAGAAGGGCCAGGGAGCCACCACACCACCTGGCCGCACGGCCAGGCCTGGCCCGCGCCAGGGGGTGGTGTGGCCGCTCCCGGCACCCCCTCGGCCTCCCCTTCCGAAAATAAGATGCCCTCGGGATGTAAACCCTAAGTACCCGATCAAAAATCCACAAAAGAGTCTATAGCCGCCGTCTTCTCCATCCCTAGATCGGGAGGGATCTGAAGCTCTTCCCGGCACCCTGCCGGAGAGGGGAATTCACCCTGGAGGCCTTCTTCATCACCATGCAAGCCTTCGGTGTGATGCATGAGTAGTTCATCCTTGGAATACGGATCCATGTAGTAGCTAGATGGCTGGTTCTCCTCCTTTGTTTTTTCATGTTTAGATCTTGTGAGCTCCGTTCATGATCAAGATCATTTATTTGTATTCATACATGTTGTGTTTGCGGGGATCCGATGGATATTGAGGTGCTATTTCAGATTGATTATTGATTCTATCATGTCTTTGTTATTTGTCATCTTGCATGCTTTCTGTTGTTAGTAGCTATCTTGGCCAAGTAGATGCTAGCAAATCCAAGAGTTTGTATTTATGCTCGATAGTGGGTTCATGCCTCGGGTAATCTGGGGAAGTGACAGAAATCTCTAAGGTACTAGATGTGCTGTTGCTACTAGGGAGAAAACAACAATCCTTTGTTCATAGAACAATCGTATGGTTTACTTTACACACAGTTCGTAAAGCAATAATCTGTTGCTTGCAACTTAATACTGGAGCGGGTTCAGATGATAACCTGAAGGTGGATTATTAGTCATAGATGCAGTTGGATGGCGGTGTATGTATTATGTTGTAATGCCCAATCAAGTCTCAAAGGAGTCAAGATGATTATTATATGCATGTATTGATTTCTTGGTGTTTGTCAATTGCCCCGCTATAATTTGTTCACCCAGCATGTTATCTATCTTAAGGAGAGCCACCTCTAGTGAACTATGGATCCCGGTCCTTTTTCTTTACATACAATCTCCAACTGTTTTCTGCTTTGTGTTTACTTTCTGCAAACTTTTACTTCTTTCCATTCGATACGTTTAATCCTTTGTTTTCCGCAAAACACGGTGAGATTGATAACCTCATCGCAAGTTGGGGACAAAGTTTTGTGGTTGTGTTGTGCAGGTCTCCATGTTGCTACTAGCACCGGTAGTGCGCCCTGCCAAAGCTCAGCTAGTAACACCATTGGGGTGTTTCCTTGCTCCTACTGGTTCGATTAAACCTTGGTCTCACAAATGAGGGAAACTTGCTGCTGTGCTCATCATACCTTCCTCTTGGGGTTCCCAACGAGCTCTACATCAACCACGAGCCATCAAGCATTTTCTAGGCTCCGTGCACTGAGCCATCAAGCATTTTTCTGGCGCCGTTGTCGGGGAGTCAAGGACATCTTCACAAGGGGAGTCCCTCATAACCAATCTCTTTACTTTGTTGTTTTTGTTTTGCTTAGTTTCTTTTTGCTTTGTTTGCTTGTTTTGTTCTTTCAAAAACACAAAAAAAATTAGTTTTACCAGTTTGCTTTCTTATTTGAAAACCCAAAAAAATGACTACTCTTGAAAACACTAAGTTGTGTGACTTCACTAGCACCAACAACAATGATTTTATGAGCACAGCTATTGCTCCACCTGTGGCTAAAAATACTTTCTTTGAGATAAAACCTACTTTGCTCAATCTTGTTATGAGAGAACAGTTTTCTGGTATTGGTAATGAAGATGTTGCTTCCCATCTAATTAACTTTGTTGAACTTTGTGAGATGCAAAAGCATAGGGATATAGATGGTAATATTATTAAGATGGAATTGTTTCCTTTCTCTTTGAGAGGAAAAGCTAAAGAGTGGTTGAATTCCTTAACTAGGAATAGTATTGATTCTTGGACTAAGTGCAAAGATGCTTTTATTGGAAAATACTATCCTCCTGCTAAGATTATATCCATGAGAAGTGAAATAATGAAGTTTAAACAACTTGATAATGAGCATGTTGCTCAAGCTTGGGAAAGAATGAAATCTTTGGTAAAGAATTGTCCCACTCATGGACTGACTGCTTGGATGATCATCCAAACTTTTTATGCAGGATTGAACTACTCTTCCAGGAACCTATTGGATTCTGCTGCTAGATGTACCTTTATGACCATCACTTTGGGTGCTGCAACAAAACTTCTGGACAATATGATGGTTAATTATTCTGAATGGCATACTGAGAGAGATCCACAAGGTAGGAAGGTAAATTCTGCCGAGGAAACTTCCTCCTTGAGTGATAAGATTGATATTATTATGTCTATGCCTATTAATGGGAAAGCCCATATTGATCCAAATAATGTTCCTTTAGCCTCTTTGGTTGCTCAAGAAGAGCAAATTGATGTGAACTTCATAAGAAATAACAACTTTGGCAACAATGCTTATGGTAATAATGCTTATAGGAACAATTTTGGTAACAACAATTATAAGCCATATCCTCCCAACAATGGTAATGCTTATGGAAATTCTTATAACAGTAATAAGAGTGCTCCCTCTGAACTTGAAGTTATGCTTAAAGAGTTTATTAGTAAACAAACTTCTTTCAACAAAACTATTGAGGAAAAACTCTATAATGCTGAAAGAAATATAGCATCTTTGGATGAAACTCAATCTTCTTTGAATAAAATGGCTGCTAAACCTGAAACTAATGATAATCCCTTTGCAGCTACTAATGCCATACAAGTAAGAATTGATGAAAATGTTAGACTATTAGTTGAATTACATGCTAAGTGGGAAAGAGAAGATGAAATTGCTAGAAACATTAGTGTTTCTACTATCACCACCACTAGTGTTGAGGCTAGTAATAGTTCTACAACTTTAGATGATAAAGTTTATTTTGATCTTGATGGTTGCAACATCTCTGAAGTTATTAAGTTCCTACAAAAGCTTGCTAAAAGTCCTAATGCTAGTGCTATGAACATGGCCTTTACAAAACACATTACTAATGCTCTCATAAAGATTAAAGAAGAAAAGATGAAACATAAATCTTCTATTCCTATAAAACAAGAAGATGGTTGGGAACCCATCATTAATATGAAAGTGAATGACTTTGGTTTCAAAACTTTATGTGATCTTGATAGTAGTGTTTCTATTATGCCTACAAGGATTTATGATATGCTTGATTTGCCTCCTCTTGAAGATTGTTATTTGAATGTACCACTTGATGATAATGCTAAAAAGAAACTCATGGGAAGTCTTAATGATGTTCTTATTATGGTTAACAATTCCTATGTCCCCGTTGATTTCTATGTTTTGGATGTTGAATACAATGCTTCTTGTCCTATTACTTTGGGAAGACCTTTTCTTATAACTGTTGGTGCCATCATTGATATGAAAGAAGGCACCATTAAATATCAACTCCCACTCAAAAAGGTATAGAACACTTCCATAAAAAGAGAGAAAAGATTTCTTTTGCTTCTCCTATGAAAACAAAATTTGGTTTTAATGCTTCTTCATTTGAGAACACTTGATTCCTTCTTTGCTTCTTATGCCTAACTTAAAGGCGTTAAAGAAAAGTACTTATTGGGAGATAACCCAAAAGTTTAGATGAGTCTTGGAAGTTATTACTTCAGTAATAACCTCTCCTTATCGTTTTTATTTGCTTTTTGTGCCAAGAGTAACCTCTAATGAGAGTGAAGTAATGATTGGGAAAGTTGCTGTCCTGAAACAGATTTTTGTGCTTCACCGTAAAAATTCTTGAGAGAGCTCTGTATGTCAGACGGAGGTGTAATATTTTGTGCTTATGCCCCAGGTTGTTATGTAACTTTCATTAGTTCAACACTTTTTGATTTGAGCAACATAAGTTCTTTGAAAAAATTCGTCTTTACCTGCTGCTCTGTTTTGACAGATTTCTGCCATTTTCTACATTTGCTTCTTGTGGGTTCCTTTTTAAGTTCTTTTGGGGAATTGAGCTTTTTGAAGGAAGTTCTACAGTAGCTAGTGTTGTAATAGAAGTTTATTTGGTGTTAGAACTGAACCTTAAGACTTATTTATCTTAAGTGCACTAATGTTGCTAATAAGATTGTGTGAAGTTTTGTATGAAGGAAAATTTTCAGGTGTATGGAAGGAATGAGTAATGATATGAAGGATGGATTAAAGCTCAAGCTTGGGGATGCCACGCATGTCACCCCAAGAAATATCCAAGAAGTACAAGCGTCAAAGCTTGGGGATGCCCAAGGCATCTCCTTCTTCATCAATAAAAATCCCAGGTTTCTTCCAAACGCTTCATTTTTATTGTTTCATGCACAGTTGTGTTTTTCTTGGAGCGTCTTCTTTTTCGTTTTCATTTTGGTTCTTAGTTTGCTTGGTTTTCTTAGTTTTCTGAATAAATTGTTTGGACCCCCTCTTTATTACAATAGTTTGCAAATAGTTTGGTTTGGTTTGGAAAAGAGTAGGAAAGTTCATACTTATGTGGTAAAAAGAGCTTGTTTTTGACTGTGGCCTATGCTCTGTCATGCCATGCTTGATATTGTTTTGGCTTTATGCTTAGTATTCTTTGCTGTAGCATGACTTGTTACAAACAATTGAGATTGCTTAATGTGCCTTGGATGAATCATGTGTTGTTTTAGCATATTAAAGCATAGTATAGTGGTATTCTCCTTTGATGCTTTATTTGGGTTGACTTGGCGCATGCTCACACCAAGTTATGACTGTCACAAGTCACCATAGTCTTTATGATCCTTTAGTTTTCAACTTGTAGTATCACTTTATGCTTTGATCAATGATGTTTTGTCGCTCTGCATGATTATGGCCATTATTGCTCTCTTAGTTTGTCGCTCCCAGTCTTTTGCTAGCCTCCACAACCAAGTATGAGTTCCACTCATGCATCCAACTCCCTAAACCAAGTTATTCCAAAGAGTCCACCATACCTACCTACTAGCTTATGCTATTCCAAGTATATTCATGCTTTTGTTTACCTTCCAAATTAAACTTGTTATGAGAAAACTAGTGATTAAAGCTCTCACGAACTTGATGGAACACTTTACTTTACTTACCCTTAATAAACTTGAACCATTGTGTCTTCTATGTTGTATATGCTTGCACTTATTTGTTGGGAATTAGCAGAACCATGCTTTCATGGGGAACGCTTTCAACATTGCACTTGGTACTTGTACCTAGTTGATATCATGCTCTTTTGTATATGGATGTCGTCGGTGTGAAATGAAAGGGGAGCTTGTAAGTCCATGGAGTTATGTATATGTGTTAGAGAAACGCCTGGTCGGCGGGTCTAATCCATGCTGACATGGTGGAAACCTGCAGCGTAACCATAATGAGCTATCTATGAAGCATTCTTCTTATAAAAAAAGAGTCCTATATTGAGAAAAAAGAGAAAAGAAAAAAAGAGATACTATGAAAAGAGGAAAGAGAGAAAAAAGCACCATATTCCCATGGTAAATAAGAAGAATGATGAGATGCTCGTTGTCAGCTTGCCTTGTCATTTTGATATGGGGATTCTTCCGTATCATCGGGCAAGGGGTACCCCGTTGGCGGTTCTCAATGATACACATGTACTTAAAATGACAAGAACTTACCGGTGACTAAACTTGAGTAGCATGAAGAGCGGCCCTCGTATACAAGGGATATGAGATTTCTGACTTATACTTCGTCAAGCATGTACACCATAGTTTGTTCACTTTAACCTTAATCACTTCAAGATGCTTATGATAGGGGCAATGAGAGCTGAAAGCTATAAGTACCATAATTTTTGGAAGCTCTTTATGAGACTTGAATCCCTACTTCCTTTTAAAAAGGCCTTTCTTCCACCATTATATTGAGTCTCCACTATCTATCTTTATGCACTAACTTTGAGAGCATAGTGGCCATTCTTAGTTCTATGTGCATTGTCCCAAGACTAGTTGATTGATGCATAACTTGATATTGCTTGTTTTTAAACTATTGTATCTAGTCACTCTTTTTAACTTTGAAGGTGTCTTATGCATTTATATTTGCTACTCTATTGAGGGACAAGCTGAATACTATTATGCTATGTTTTCTGTATGTGAAACAAACAAACGTCTTGCAAAGCATTGTTATTCATGAATCTTTTGTTTCTGCCTTTTCATGTTGCATCAAAGTTTCTTTGCTTATTACTAGAACTTTGTCTTTCATGTTATGATTGAAGTACTATGATCCCAGCTTTGAATCTTTTGCAAATACTTTGATCAAGTCTTTGATGGTGCATGTCACCTCAAAAATTATTCTTTCTTTTTATCACTTACCTACTCGAGGACGAGCAGGAGTTAAGCTTGGGGATGTTGATACATTGCAAATGTATCTATAATTTTTGATGTTCCATGCTTGGTTTTATCCACTTTCTTGTGTTTTGTTCCAACTTTGGTGTACTTTTCATATGATTTCTTGGACTAACCTATTAACAAGAGCCACAGTGCTAGCTGCCTGTTTTGTGCTGTTTTTGGTTCCAAGAAAGTCAGAAAATGAATATTCTCGGAATTGCACGGGACAAAAACTAAAGTGCCTATTTTTCCGGAAGGGATCAAGTGCCAGAATACGAGACAGAGAAGGGCCAGGGAGCCACCTGGCCGCGCGGCCAGGCCTGGCCCGCGCCAGGGGGTGGTGTGACCACTCCCGGCACCCCCTCGGCCTCCCCTTCCGACTATAAGATGCCCTCGAACGTAAACCCTAAGTACCCGATCAAAAATCCACGAAAGAGTCTGTAGCCGCCGTCATCTCCATCCCTAGATCGGGAGGGATCTGAAGCTCTTCCCGGCACCCTGCCGGAGAGGGGAATTCACCCTGGAGGCCTTCTTCATCACCATGCAAGCCTCCGGTGTGATGCGTGAGTAGTTCATCCTTGGACTACGGATCCATGTAGTAGCTAGATGGCTGGTTCTCCTCCTTTGTCCTTTCATGTTTAGATCTTGTGAGCTCCGTTCATGATCAAGATCATCTATTCTTATTCATACATGTTGTGTTTGCAGGGATCCGATGGATATTGAGATGCTATTTCAGATTGATTATTGATTCTATCATGTCTTTGTTATTTGTGATCTTGCGTGCTTTCCGTTGTTAGTAGCTATCTTGGCCAAGTAGATGCTAGCAACTCCAAGAGTTAGTATTTATGCTCGTTAGTGGGTTCATGCCTCTGGTAATCTAGGGAAGTGACAGAAATCTCTAAGGTACTATATGTGTTGTTGCTACTAGGGAGAAAACAACAATCTTTTGTTCATAGAACAATCGTATTGTTTACTTTACACGCAGTTCGTAAAGCAATAATCTATTGCTTGCAACTTAATATTGGAGGGGGTTTGGATGATAACCTGAAGGTGGATTATTAGTCATAGATGCAGTTGGATGGCGGTCTATGTATTATGTTGTAATGGCCAATCAAGTCTCAAAGGAGTCAAGATGATTAGTATATGCATGTATTGCTTTCTCGGTGTTTGTCAATTGCCCCGCTGTAATTTATTCACCTAGCATGTTATCTATCTTAAGGAGAGCCACCTCTAGTGAACTATGGATCCCGGTCCTTTTTCTTTACATACAATCTACAACTGTTTTCTGCTTTGTGTTTACTTTCTGCAAACTTTTACTTCTTTCCATTCAATACATTTAATCCTTTGTTTTCCGCAAAACATGGTGAGATTGACAACCTCATCGCAAGTTGGGGACAAAGTTCTGTGGTTGTGTTGTGCAGGTCTCCACGTTGCTACTAGCACCGGTAGTGCGCCCTGCCAAAGCTCAGCTAGTAACACCTTTGGGGTGTTTCCTTGCTCCTACTGGTTTGATTAAACCTTGGTTTCAGAACTGAGGGAAACATGCTGCTGTGCTCATCATACCTTCCTCTTGGGGTTCCCAACAAGCTCTACATCAACCGCGAGCCATCAAGCATTTTTCTGGGCGCCGTGCACTGAGTCATCACTTCTCCGCATTGACCATGCACTTCTTCTCTTCCTCGATGTTTTTGGCTTCATCCAGGAGTACTTAGCGACGCGCTTCTAGGGCTTGGGCCGTTTCATCCAATTCTACAGCAGTGAGTTCTACCACAGTAGGGATAGGTGTGGTTAGTGCAACATCGATGAGTTTACGGGCACCTGCTGTGACCACATTTCCATCCACCAACTCTTCTTTGGGCTCGTCTAGGATAAGTGGTCCATCCGAGTCTTCCTCGTATTCCTCGGCAATCAGCTCCTCTACTAGAAGTTCTTTTGTCGGGGTCTTGTTCTTCTTGTTCTTCTTCTTTGCCTTCTTGGCAGCACCGGTAGCAAAGACGGCTTTGGGTCCATTTCCCAGAGTCAAGCTCTGATCGGTACTTTCGGACATCTAGACCTCAGGATTATCTCCGAGATCAATGTCATCCTGTGCTTTGGGAGAGTTTTCTCTAGATCCTTCATCCATGGCTTCTTCTTCTACAGCTTTGGAGTTGAACTCCTCTTCATATTCCGCAGAGAACTTCCGGAAATCCAACGATGTCATCGAGTCATCCGAGGATGCGGGTAAGTCGGTGTTTGTTCCGATCGCCTCCAGCATCAAGTCTTCGTTGTCTCCAGCATCGACAGAGCCGGATCCGGATCCAACATATCCGACGAAGTGCGATGTGTGGGTCCTGAGGTAGTTGTGGCTTTCTTTGTGGGCTGCCTCGAAAATCCTAATGGTCTCGAGAACCTCATCCACGTTTGCGCCTTGCAGCATCATGCGCCTCAATGTATGCCTCGGGAAAGGTTGGTATGTTCCGGTGTTGGCAGAGCCAGAACCAAGGTTATTGTTTTGATCCTCCTGGACTTCAACCTCGGCGGGTAGATCGATCTGGGATTCGTCCTTGCTAGGGAGATCCACTCCAGATTCGACTTGAACCGCCAGATCTGCTTCAGGTTTGGCTTTCTACACTATCTCCGCAATGGGTGCGGGCTGGGTGGGATTAGGGTTTTCTGAGATCCGGAACTCTGCCGCCTCCGTGGACAAAGGGGACCCAGATATTTCTTCTACCTCTATCATCACCGCTGGGGTGGGTGGGGCAGGTTCAGCAAATCCGATGTACACGTCGATTTCGCCAAAGGACATGATGGTGTAAGCGGTCACGGCCTCCCTAGCCGGAATCCAGGTCTCGTCAAGAACGATGAGAGAGACGTCACTGGCGTAGAGGATGCGACCGATGGTGATAGTCTCGCTGATTTCAATTCTTGTAGATTCCGCTCGGAACACAGATCCGAAGCTCACTTGCCCCACGGTGGGCGCCAACTATCATCGGATTGATGACAAGTACGCTAAGAGGGGGTCCTCGAGGCGTGTGGAAGAGAGGGGTGTGAGACGTACGGTGTTCCAGGACGGTGAGCACACAAGTTTACCCAGGTTCGAATCCACTGGCTTTGGACGGATCCTACTCCTGCTAGTAATCCACTAATACGGCAGAGCCGGAATATGGGTTACAAGGGTTTCGTCTGTGCGAGTTGAGATTGTAGACTATTGTGAGGGTACCCTAAAGGCTCTCCCTAGGACGGCTTATATAGATATCCGGCCTAGGGTTTATAGGAGAGATCTATCTGGCTACGACTAAGAGTCGGTTACAGAGTACATCTTGAACTACAAGTAACAGTCAAGGCCTATGTCGGTAAGTCTTCTAGGCCTTCCTGTAGCCGGACTGGACTCTGTCTCTTCTCCCTGACTAGGCCGCCCGTGAAGCAAAGCGCTAACCCGAAGTGGGCCACCCTAGTCAGTGAGGCACAGTGAGGATACCTGGAAAGTATATCCCCAACAACGTGAGAATTAGATACTAGAAGTATGGCATGTCATATTTTATATAAAATTATAATTGGTAAAGCTCAAAACAATAATTATACTTTTGCTCCACATTCATAAAGTATCGAGTGTATATTTGGTTCTTGTAATTTGTACCCCATAGAAATCAACTTATTAGCTACCTAATACTCACCATGCTCTAGAGAAATGATGGAGAAGATTCTATAATGATGGGTAAGTGTGTTTTGAGGGTTGTGTGTAGCGTTCATTATGCTAAAGACAATCAATAGAATCTTCTTGATGCTATAGTGGAAAGAAGATCCAACGATGAAAGTTATCCGTTCACTATGTAGTGGTGGTGTATGGTAAGATACGATATGACAAGATAAGATACTATAAAAAAATTATGACATATCATGTCTATACAAAATTATTATAATGGGTAAAGCTCAAAAAAATATAATTTTGAGCCATATCCATAAAGCATCGGGTGTATATTTGGTTCTTGTACTTTACATAATATAGAAATCAACCTTTATTAGCTACCTAATACTCAATTTTTTTGGTAACATGCTCTAGAGAAATGCCAGATAAGATTCTTTGTTGTTTGTGCATAGCGTTTAGTGTGCTAAAGACTATCAATAGAAGTTTCTAGATGCCATCTAGAAAAGAAGATTCAACAATTAGTATTGTTGCGATTTACAAGTCTTGATTTAACTTTCATTGTTAAAAAATACTCATACACTATATAGTGGTAAGATTTGCAAAAATTCACACACCACTTCCTATAATTCCAAAACATTGGCGTGAGAGGTCCACTGCTGCTTGCGGAAAATCCAGCGTATGGCCAATGACACTAACCACCACCCCGTCGCCTCCCACGAGGATCCCGTTGTCCTATCCCTCTTCTCTCATGGCTTTGAGAGCTTCTCTATCGCTGTATTGAGGTGTGTCCGCTCGTGGTCCTCATAGAAAATTCGGTCGGATTGGAATTATCGCCGGTGGAGGAGAAACTCGGTGCCACCCAGGTGCTCTCAACCGGCCTGCACTTTATCTCCCACGCCGCCTCACCTCCACGCACGTCGGGCAATGCGACAGCGATCAGCTGCCATAACGGGGGCTGGTTTGGCCTTGTTCTCCTAACCTCCTCCTATCGTAATCACTGTCCCCTCTTCGCTCACGTTCCATCCATAGCTAACCCCCGTGAGTCCGGTTGACATGCACATCGACCCTCAACTAGTTGACCCCACATGTCATTGTCATGACATGAGTTTGGCTAGGAAGGGCAAACACTACCTGCTAATATAAGAAGGCTAGGAAATCAAAAATTGTGTTGTATTGATAAACCTTCACATTCCTTCTCCTATAGCCAACTTTTAGCAATTCAATACACAAAGGTTGTTGGACATGCTCTAAAACCCAATAATTTGTTCTTTTTAAATCATAACAATGGTGATTAGCTTGACTAATCAATTACGGTCTACGTATGTTGTACTACCATACTACATAGAATATGCTATATGTGCATGACCGAATAACTTTTGAAAAATCTAAAGGAAGAACGTTACTACATTAATCAATGAGCACGAAGAGACAATAAGATTTGTGAGGACAAATCACTAACTATTGGATCTAGAAACTTTCACATTTTTTCTTGTTTTTTTCAATCAAAGCACTGCCATTGCTTCCTCGCTCAGGCACACTAGATTATTCACATTCATGGAATAGTGGATTCCCAAATTTTTCTTTAAAATAGAAAGGTTAAACACTCCCAGCCATAGTGATTTAAAATTTAGTGATAAAGGGTGCTTTATTTATGTTGAAGCTCAGGATGCTTTATTATTACACCTGATTCCCCTTCCCCACCGACCCACTACACCACTTGTAGACCGGAGCTTCTGCACACTCACCCAGTGCCACCACCTCGATCTTACCGACCTAACCACTCTACCACGTGTCGTACGCTAGAAAGCTCCATCGTCGAGGAGACTGCGGGGTTGTCGGTGTTGTCGCCGGGTAAGATGAAGGACGAAGCGGCCAGCAAGCAGAGGCGGGTCGAGCCAGAACCATAAGAGCCTATGGCTTTCCTCGACCTCATCAGCCGCCTCCTCGACAAGATGTTGTACATTATCGACTCCCTCCTCCCCACCAAGTCTTCCGTGCGGACAACGGCCCTCTCCTGGTCGTGGCGCCCTGTCCAGTCCTCTGTCCCCCTCAACCTCACTGTCAACTACGGGCTCTGCTACTAGCATAGCAAACGCGTCGCCGCAGTTGCCAAGATCCTTGCCACACACCCCGGGCCCGCCAGGGGCCTAACCATCGACCGGTTTTTCCCCAACTGCAAGATCGATGCCAAGTTTGATAAGTGGTTCCTATCCTCCATCCTAAATAAACTCGAGGGGCTCAACTTCGACGGTGGAGAATAGGCATGCTCTCTTCCACCATTAGTGTTACGCCTCGCGCTCACGCTGCGTATCACCTGCTTCCGGTGCTGCTATTTTCCCCAGATTGATGTTGCGACACCGCTACTTCTCCCCCGACTCAAACACCTCTAGCTCTACAATGTTGGCATCTCAAAGGCGGCCATCCACAATCTGCTCGACGGTTGTATTGCACTCGAGGTACTTCAGATTTAGGGGATCCACTGGTTCAGTAGCCTTCGCATCGCCTCGAAGAATCTACGTACGTTAGATGTGACTTGCTAGGATAATAGCAAGGCACTTGAGGTGTGTGATGACCTGGTCATCGAGGATGCACGTCGCCTGGAGAGATTGATCCTACTTGATCTAGATAGTTCACCAGCTGTTAGGGTCATCCACGCTCCAAAATTTACAATATTGGGCTACCTGTCTAACAGATTCTCTCATATAGTTATTGGACGTATAAGCTAGAAGGTAGACTATTCTTCTACTTAATCTTGGTATTCTTGAAACTCACTTCTTATTATTTTTCTTGATGTATGTACCTCTGTCCTCTAGAAAATGATGCCTACCAGCTTGACCGGTTCTATGCACACAATGAAGGTCTTTGTACTAAATTCTATCGGCCCCAATCTAGATGCATTTTTATCGATTCCTTCGATGCTTTCCTGCACAGAAAAACTATACATTGAGGTTTTGTTTTTAAATGTTAGCCACCAGCAAAAAAGTAGAATTACATGTAGCTAAACCTGTTATGAGATTTGATCGGTGGACCAACATTTTGTAAAGTAACATTTACAATGGAATTTTATTATGTATTACCTTTTTCCTATTTTTTTAGCCATTATACTTAATTTGTTCTCTGATCTTGCAGTCAGAAATCGATATTGGTATGAAAAATGTGATGCAATGTAGCAGGCCCGATCCCATCGAGTGCCTAATATGCATCCCAAAGAGATTATTTTGAACAACTACCGAGGCATGACCCCGATATTAACTTTGCCATGTTTTTCGTTCTACACACATCAGTGCTCAAGGTAATGAGATTTGGCGTCAAATTTAAGCATCATGATCAATGATGGCCTATTTAGTAGAGGCGACTACATCTAACTAAGAAAGCTTCTAGAGTAGATAATTTTCTAGTTATACCAGTATCTATCTACTTTGATAAGTTTGGTCCTGGAGGTCTTGATAAAAGCGTCTTGCATAACATGTTGGTGGCTGGTCCCATTGCTTCCTCAATTTGACCGGGCCAGATGTTGGTTGGAGAAAGTACACGGATTGTCTACGAATTTGGTTATCATTTGTTTGCTATCAGGAAAGTTTATTCAGACCAAGCACGGCTTGACGATGTCTATCCGATTTTTTATGTTGTTGCACACTAGCCCATCTTTTGAACATCGGTCTATGTCCATCAAGGCATCTACTTAATACTTTACTTTGATTTCGATATATTTTGTTTGTCACTCGGTACATGTATATCATTCAGAATTAAGACTTGATGCTCTTCTTATGAACATGCTTAATGCTTTTTTCATACCATGTAACTTAATATGAGATGGAGTGAGTAGTACTATACTTAATTTCTGAACAGAGGTAGTTTGGGATGTGGATGATCAGTTGGTGTGACTCCCATCCTTCGATTTCCTAAACAAAATGAGTATAGCCTACCGATTTATTGTTATTACTTGGACTACAGCTAAATTCAAATTCATTCAACGGGGAAAATCTCCCGTTATCGCTCAAATATTTATTCCCCTAGTGTTTCAGACACTGTGGAATTCCCCTTTGGCCCCTAGTTAAGTAGGTTGGTTGGGGCTTCAGTTGTAATTTTCAGGCTCACTACCTCTAGTTACTTCCTCGGTGACACAACATTTTCATACGCATCATCATGTGATAAATGGATATAATACGGAAGTATATAAATGCCAAAGTATTTTAGGCTCCATTTGGTTGCTCTATATTTTGCAAACCGAAGTATTTCAAAACCAAAGAAATCCAACAACTGGCTAACGAAGACCATAGTTTTTCTTCTTTCTCTGTTTTTGAAAAAAGAGGGACTATCCTCTTTCTAAAATACTTCAAAGAAACCACAGTTTTTTAGAATACGTTAGTTCTAAAACCACATTATTTATTGGATCCAAACACTTCAAAGTATTTAATACTTAAGTATTTCAGAACCCGAAGTATTCCCTAAATACTTCAAAAATACTTTGATGCTAAATGGGGCCTACCTACCAAAGCAATATTTCAGTTTTATCTCTTTTCAGTTTCATCAAAAAGTGGGTCTGACATCTTTCTCAAATTCTAAAAAAAAGCATAGTTATGGAGAATACTTTAGTTTTAAAATAAAATAATTTGTTGGATCCAAACACCTCAAAGTATTTAATATTTTAGCTTGTTTAGATTTCTGAACAAAGGTTGTATGGGCCATGGATGATCAGTTGATGTGTCTGAACAGAGGCTCTCCCTTGATGCTACCTAGTCACACTTTCTATTGATCTTTCACTCTCACTATCCAAGGAAAAATGCACAATGCTCAAGCAAACACAAGATGAGCCACTCTCGTGGGATAGGTACACACAAAGGAAGATAGGGGTTAACAAGGTGACGCAAGTTATACCTTCGTTGGTGATGATGCACTTGACATTGGTGGTGCGGAAGGATGTTCAGTGCTGTAACATCCCAAAACTTTAATCCAATATATCAAGATCCAAATCATCCAATTTAGGGTTAACAAAAACTTTTTCTATTTAAAAATCTTGAAGCATTTATATGTGTGTGCATTTAAATAGGAGTTGTTTTGAATTGCCATGATTGAGTAATCTATTGATTGTAAAATGACTCTAAGGTGAATCACACATCATATAGATCATACCCAAGCAAATCTCAAAGAAAAATAAATCAAAAAGAATTAAATAAGCAAATGGTCACTTTTGCAATTTTAATCACCTAGCCTACTTTGGGCATTCCTAGCACTCAAATCTTAACAGAGACAATTGTTGTTCTTTGCACCCCTTGCTAGTATAAGTAGTGATGTTCCAAGGCCCACTTTTTTTCATCCCAAAAACTTTCAAACTCTAACTTTAATTGATATTTGAAAATTGAATCTAGTTCATATGTCTAGATACCACTTTCTCAAAAACCACTCAAATGAACTCCATTTCAAAATCCCAAGAAAACCTAGATACTCAAGCATAAGTTACACCACTCCACCAAAAATCTTTCAAAAATTCAAAACTTTTCTTCATGCGGCCATTTGATCGAACAATTGGCAGGCAGACAAACTATGGCCTAACTATTACTGTTTTGGGGCAATTTTTGTCGAGCCAATTGTTGTGCATTGATCATCTTGGTATCCCTTAGGCCCAACCAGACCAAACCCACCTCTATCCCTATCCCCTGGCGCCAGTGCCATGCCGCCCTGACACCATGCTCGCCGGCCAAGCATGCACAAGGCGCAGGAGACCGCCAGCCCGTCTCCGCCGCTCCAGGAAGTTAGGCGCCACCTCACCGCCACCCACGGTCCACCCCACGGCCGCAGATAGCCCCTAGACCACCCTACAGCCTCACTGCCCTTTCTCTCTGCGCGCAACTAGAGCGCGCCAGAGCACGATCGCTGCCAGCACGCAGCAGACCGTGCCTCGACACCAAATCGCGCACGCCGCTCCACCTCGACACCAGCACCCCGCCAGACACGATCGTGCACCGCCGCGCAACCCACGGTCGCCGGGAGCCGTGTCAAGCACCGCCTCTGCCTTCCAGAGCACGGGAAGCTCCCGACCGTTAGGCACAGCCCCTAGCCGGCCATTGCGCCATAGCTGACCGCCAGCAGACAGCCCACCTTTCGCCTACCTCGCCCACGCTGGTAGCCCCCTGTACCGACCTCGCCGGAGACGCCTGCCACACCCGTCAGTCCCCTCGTCGAACCTATATAAGAAGGCCACCCCCAGCCTCAGTCGCCACACCATTCCACTCCCCTCTCTCCACTGACCATTTCCCTTCTCTCGTCGGAGCCGCTCGAGCTGCTGTTCGCTGAAATTGCACCAGAGGAAGCCGCTGCAGAGGAGGAGAAGTTGTCGTCGATTCTGTCCACCTCATCCCCTGCCGCGACCTTGCCTGAGCCCACCGTCGACAACCAGTTCGTTTGCCCTCCTCGCCGCACTAGCTGGAGCCCTAGTACGTCCCCAGTAGACCCCCACTGGCCGTTTTGGGTTTAGTCTTGCCGGCGACGAGTCCGTCATCGATGACGATCGTGAACTGTTGATCTGCGTTCTAATCGTATGGCCCAGATCGCCCCGTACAGTTTCGGGTTTTAAGTGTCGCTGACATGCGGACCCCCCTTGTCAGTCGCCCACTGCGCTGCTGAGCGTCACTGGACCGGCCCATTTACTTTCCCGCGCTGACCCAGTAGTTCAAATTTAGTTTTTTCTATTTAGACATAAAACCATTTATGTCCCTTAGTTTAAAAATCAATTCAGAAAGATTTACTAAACAAAATTGAGTGAGTCCAATTTAGTTGGAAAGCTACTGAAAATCTCTATGCAAGCCCGTTGCATTTAAATCTTTTAGAGTTAGAGATCTCTCCTAGTTAAAATAACAAAACAGAAGCTTTTGCACATTCAAACATTTTTATAAAATCAACCATAATAGCTTTTGAGTTGATTCCAACTCTCAAAAATTACAATTAACCATACCTATCTGAATATGTAATAATATTAAGGTTTACATGCAGTGACTTTGGACTAGTACCAAAATAATGCTATATAGGCATTTCTACTCACTTTAAATCATTAATTATTAACCTTAAACTTATTCAAATGTGATCCAACCCTTAAATCACATTCACATATGTTAGAATATGTGGTGATGACATGTGTCCACATGATCCCATATTTTAATTGGAGAATATTAAATCTTAGTTAATTTCAATGAGTAGAAATTACTTTTCTCAAATAAAAAGAATGAAACTAGTTCATTAAACCTTGTGATGCTTGTGATGATATTAGATCATCAAATGTGTGCCTTGGAGTGCTAAGTAGACTAGTTAAGCATTATTTGGTGATTGTGTATCTCGTATGTATTTATAGACGATAGTACCGACCAAGCTTTCGAGGAGGAGGAGTTCTACCAATAACAGGAGGAAGAGAATTTCAACCACTTCACCAACCAAGGCAAGCCATCATTAACAATGCAAGCTAATCCTTGCAAGCTAGATAACCTAAGCAAGATGCATTAGGCATGCTTTGGTTATACCCCTTTGACTTCTACCTATTCCAAGTTTTATTTACAAGCTTTACTTCCTTTACTTTACTAAAGTCCTTTACTTGTTTAAAGGTAGCATAAAGAGTATAAAACTTGACCTATCTAGTTAGAATTAGATGTCATTCTGTGGCATGAGATTGGGATTAGCATCCCACATTAGTGAACACTCTTAACTTAGTAGTTTTGAGGTAAACCAAAACTTGATTCACTTTAGATGGGAATACTTGGTGAAAATGACTTGTGAAAACCTTGGAATGATGAGTCATTCAATTGAGATGTTTTGACATGTGTTGAGAAACACAAATGGTTTATGATGATGAAAATGTTGAGGCATGAGCCTTAGCCCTTTTACAAAACTGATGGTTGGGTTCGGATGCGATACCATTCCAATTTTACCGTACAACCACAATACCTGAATTGGGTAAGGCTTAGCCGGAAATTTATATGCATTAGTATTAGTTCCCTCACGGGAGAGGTTTGAGCTGAGGCTACCTCTCAATGTTGTCCACCTATGCAGTGCCCAAGATGACAGATGGTCATGGTTGGGAGGCCATGCTCATAGGAGAGGTGCTTATACTAGGGTGTGTAAAGGAAAAGTTATGTTTGATTATCTGCATACTAAGTATGATGATTCGGGGTTACCCCTGACAGATGTATCAAATCTTGTGGTGAAAGTGTACCACCTCTACAGAGTGTCAAACTATTCGAATAGCCGCGTCCGCGGTTATGGACAGTTGGAGTGGCCATACTGTTCCGTTGTCAGATGTTTTCAAAATGACTTATGAAATGAATTGTGACATGACTTGACCACAACAGAGTTGTGACTATGATAACTAAGTTCCCACTTAAGTGTTTACAAACTTTATTTTATCTTTCTTTGCTTCTAAACTCAGCTTAGGTTTCAAATTTAACTTTACAATTAAACTTAAGAGTTAACATTCCTACTAGAACTACCTTACTTGTTAGTGATAGTTTGCGAGTACTTAAAGAGTACTCATGGCTTTTGTCCCTGGCTATTCCCGTGGCCATACTATGAAGGAGACTACCAAGATGAAGGACAGCAGGACGACTATGATAACTAGGACTATCTTCCATCGTCAGCATTGCCTGTGACTCTGAAGATGGACCCCACCGCTATACTATTTATTCCGCTACTTGATTGTACTAAGACTGGATCATGAGATCCTTATTTGTGTAAGACCTTATTATGGCTTGCAATGGATGATGTACTGTGATATCCAATCTGTTATGTCTCACAAAAATGGTAATCCTGGGATTGCGATATATGGCATAACAGGCATCTGGGATTAAAAATCCGGGTGGTGACAAGTTGGTATTAGAGCCATCCTGACCATAGGAGACCCTAGTTAGAATGGACGTCCGAACAAAAGCTTAGTTTCAAAAACCAAAGTGAGTATTTCTGAAAACTATTTCCTCTCTTACCCTTGGGAATTCTTTCTCTCAAAAAAATCATGTTCCTCCAAATTCTTACATTACTACATAAAACTTTGACACACTTGATCACTTCACTAACTTTCTCATCCTAACTACTTATAGATGCAAGCTCAATACAACAAGTTCTACCAGTTGGGAAACGGAGGCTAACTGATCTTCGAGAGGGATTTGGATGCACTGTCCGAGTTCTTGGAGCGTCATCATCCGGAATTCCTTGGAGCTCAACTCCCGGGTCCACCAGGAGGAGATTTACAATGTCTAGTGACTGCTGATCTTTGAGGCAAGATAGAAGCACCAGTATCTGGGAGGATTCAGTTCTCCGTGAGAGAGAACAACTATCTAGATGGATTAGCCAGGGAAATGCATGAAGCTCTCGCACGTCTATGTGCCCTCAGTGTCAACCTAATACAAGGAACCCGCTTTGTTCACTATGCAAGGCGTGATTCCATGGGAATGCCGCTAGAGATGCCAAGTCACCCAATACTGAAGCGTCAAGTGGAGAACCTCGACTTCCTACTGTACGACAAACAGAAGGAGTTGGACAATGCCAGAGAGCTCACCATAAACAACCTCGCCATTACAGCCCAGAAGGCTCAGACTTTCTCACTTCTAGTCTAGGATCATCAGTCTCTGCACCGTCAACGTGCCAAGAAGGATCGCACCATCGACCGTCTTCGCAAGAAGGTGGCCGACCTCGAGAAGACCATCAAGGAGCAAGAAGCTCAGCTTGTCGTAAAGGAATAAGAAGAGGAAGGTGAAGATATCCAAGGGGATATTGACTCCTACCTCAGCAATGATGATGACTTTCTAGAGGAAGATGCCGTGGACTTCTACACCGACGATGATGACTCCGACTTCATGGATGATGATTAGATGCACTAGAAGAACTATTGTAGAGTGAGGAGTATCGGTCCCATTGTATCGTAGCTTGCAGAATGGTTCTTAAAACCATCTTTTTTCCTTTGATGTTGTGGTGTGTGTGTTTTTGTATCGCATGCTTTGCTTGAATGAATGAAAGGAAGTTAGTTGCAAAACCCGAGTCAAACTCAAAGTTTTATCTTTGAAATCAAAACCATGAACCTTAGAACTTTCCCTCTTACCCCTTTATCTACCTCAATCTTCAGATGACTCGTGGAAACCAAGGAGGAAGCAGCTCATCGCAAGACCCAATGTTGCAGATCCTGTAGAATCTCATTGCAGACCGTGAAGAAAGCAGGGCAGAGCGCCAAGCTAACCTAGCAACACTGCAGCAGATCGCCCAGATGGCTCTCAACAACCAGAACCATGGAAATCAGGATCATCATGGATCCAAACTCAAGAACTTCCAGAATACTAATCCCCCAATCTTTAGTAATTCAGAGAACCCACTGGATGCTGATGACTGGTTGCAGACAATGGAGAACAATCTAGAAGTAGCAGGAGTGGATGCCAATGAGAAGGTCCTTTTTGCCACCCACTACTTGGCAGGAGATGCAAGAGCATGGTGGAACAGCGTCCGCACAATGAACCATGGTCAAGTGATGACATGGGAAGCCTTCAAAATCAAGTTCAGCCGCACCCACGTGCCGCAGGGTCTAGTCACCCGAATGAGGGATGAATTCCGAGAATTGAAGCAAGGCAGAATGCTGTAGTGGAGTACCGTGACAGATTCCTATCCTTAGCAAGGTATGCACCTAATGAGATCAACACGGAGGCCAAGAAGAAGGAGAGATTCCTGAACGGACTACATGATGAGATGCAGACGGTCCTTGTCAACATCCGTTTCCAGGATCTCGAAGAGCTAGTCGACTCTGCCATTCAGATGGAAGGGAAGCTTAATCAGGCAAACGACAACCGCAAACGTCGTATGATGCACCAAGCTGGATCCAACAGTCACCAGACGTACCGTCCCAACCCCTCAGCAGGATATGCACCGAGGAACAACCGACCCCCAGTGTCTCGCCCAAGCTACCCCAACCGTAGCGGCGGAAATGTGAAGTCCGGAGGAAACAACAATCACCCCGGCAACACCAGCAATTTCAACCGTGCACCTCCCAATAGCAACAACAACACTGCACCCAGAACTGGAAGAAATGTTGTGCCCGTGGCAGCGAAAGACAAGTCTCAGATTACTTGTTTCGAGTGTGGGGTGAAGGGTCACTATTCCAATGAGTGCCCCAAGAAGATTGCCGCCACTTCCAATGTGAATGCCCCATCTCAACAGCAGCATCGTGTTCAACCAGGAAGAAGATTTGCCCCAGGGAACCCTCACAACCGCAATGGCCGCCTCTACCACATGAACACCGAAGAAGCCCAAGAAGCGCCAGATGTAGTGTTGGGTATGTTTTCTGTCAACTTAGTTTTAGCAAGAGTATTGTTTGATTCGGGAGCATCGCATTCATTTATCACCGAAGAATTTGCATGCACTAGTAAGATTCACCCAACCAACCTGAAGCATGTCATGATAGTTCAAATCCCCGGTTCAACAACCAAAGCTAGAAAAATTTGCAAAGTTGTACCTATTAGAATACATGGGATAGATTTTTATGCTAACCTAATTGTACTTGGAACCAAAGGATTGGAAGTGGTACTAGGTATGGACTAGATGTTAAGGCATAAAGGACTGATAGACTATGCTAAGAAAGCCATCACCATGACCAGTAGCTCTGGAGTCTCAGTAGAGCATATATCTGAAACATTGCCCCGTCAATTCAAGTGTAACAAGAGTATAGCCTTGCCCACCATTGACCAAGTCAGAGTAGTCTTTGAATACCCCGACGTATTCCTAGATGAATTGTCCGGTATGCCCCTGGATAGGGATATTGAGTTAATTATTGAACTAATCCCCAGAACCGGACCCATAGCCCAGAGACCCTATAGCATGAACCCCTCAGAGTTAGTGGAATTGAAGAAGTAGCTGGATGCTATGCTGGCAACGGGATTGATTCAACCAAGCGCAGCGCCATGGAGATTGCCAATGTTATTCGTCGACAAGAAAGATGGACACTACCGTTTGTGCACAGATTACAGGAAGCTGAATGACGTCACCATCAAAAACAAGTACCCTTTGCCAAAGATAGAAGATCTATTTGATCAGTTGACTGGAGCAAATGTGTTCTCTAAGATCGATCTTAGGACTGGTTATCACCAACTTAAGATTCGTGCAACGGATATTCCGAAGACCGCCTTTACTACTCGTTATGGTTTATACGAGTATACGGTTATGTCTTTTGGATTAACCAATGCCCCTGCTTATTTCATGAATCTCATGAATAAGATCTTTATGAATTTTCTGGATAAGTTTGTTGTTGTGTTTATCGACGATATCCTTATCTACTCCAAGTCAGAAGAAGAGCATGAGCAACATCTGAGAATCATACTTGAAACCCTTAGAGAGCATCGGTTGTATTCCAAGTTTTGCCAATGTGAGTTTTGGCTGAAAGAAGTAGGATTCCTAGGACATATTGTGTCTGCCGGAGGAGTCGCTGTTGATACCGCCAAGATCAAAGATGTCGAAGAATGGGAAGCCCCAACCACTCAAACCCAAGTTCGTGCATTTCTCGGATTAGCGGGATACTACCGCAAGTTCGTCGACGGATTCTCAAGCATAGCTAGACCCATGACCCAATTGTTGAAGAAGGACAAAAAGTTCGAATGGACTGACAAATGTGAAGCCAGTTTCTAGGAGCTGAAGAAGAGATTGATTTCAGCCCCAATATTGATCATGCCAGATATCAAGAAGCCGTTTGATGTGTATTGTGATGCATCCAAGATTGGTCTCGGATGTGTATTGATGCAAGAAGGCAAAGTCATCGCATATCTGTCTCAACAAGTGAAGCAGCATGATGAGAATTATCCTACTCATGATCTTGAGTTAGCAGCCATAGTTTTGGCACTGAAGACATGGCGCCATTATCTGATGGGTAATCGCTGTGAGATTTACTCAGATCACAAAATCTTGAAGTATATTTTCACTCAGAAGGAGCTGAATATGAGGCAAAGGAGATGGATAGAGTTAATCAAGGATTATGACCTTGACATTCACTATCACCCCAGCAAAGCCAATGTGGTAGCAGATGCTCTTAGCAGATTGTCGTGTAGGCTAAACACCATGACCAAGGAGAAGCAACCAAGTTTGTATGAGGAGTTGGAGCAGTTCAGGACTGAGCTAGTTAGCAAAGGATTTTTATCTAGCATTGAACTTCAACCCACGTTGATTAGCCAAATCAAGGAAGCTCAGAAGGGAAATGAAAGTATTGACGGAATCAAACATCGTATTGGTAGAGGAAAGGTACCTAGATTCACCAAAGACGAAGAAGGAGTTCTATGGTACAAAGGCCGTATCTATGTGCCAGCAGATTCGGAGCTGAAGCAAGTAATCATGCAAGAAGCTCATCATACTCTTTATTCTATCCACCCAGAGGAACAAAGATGTATCAAGATTTGAAAGGGCAATTTCGGTGGCACAAGATGAAGAGAGAAATCAGAATCTACATCGCCAAGTGTGATATATGTCAGAGGGTCAAAGCGGAACATCAGAGGCCCGCAGGACTGTTGCAACCATTGCAGATTCCGGAATGGAAATGGGATTCCATCGGAATGCACTTTATCACCGGTTTGCCTACTTCTAGTAGGGGAAATGACTCCATCTGGGTCATTGTCGATAGACTGTCCAAGGTAGCTCATTTTATACCTATCAAGACAACCTACCAAAGTTCGAAGCTAGCAGAGTTGTACATTGCCAGAACTGTTAGCCTGCATGGAACCCCCAAGACCATAGTATCAGATCGAGGAACCCAATTTACCTCGAGATTTTGGCAGAAAGTCCAGGAAGGATTAGGAACCAAGTTGAATTTCAGCACCTCTTATCACCTGCAAACAGATGGACAAACTAAAAGAGTCAACCAAATCTTAGAAGATATGTTGAGAGCTTGTGTGTTAGAGTATGGATCAAAATGAGAAGACTGCCTGCCTTTCGCAGAATTCTCATACAACAACAGTTATCAAACCAGTTTGCAAATGGCACCATTGGAGTTCCTATACGGAAGAAAGTGTCGTACCCCTTTGAATTGGTCGCAAGTAGGAGAGAGTCACATTTTTGGACCCGACATTCTCCGAGAAGCCGAAGAGAAGGTTCACAAAGTCCGTGAGCACCTCAAGACTGCCCAATCCAGACAGAAGAGTTATGCTGACAAGAGAAGGAGAGACCTGACTTTCAATGTCGGAGATTTTGTATATCTCAAGGTTTCACCATTGAAGGGAACACAACCTTTTAGTTTGAAAGGAAAGCTAGCCCCAGATATATCAGACCCTTCAAGATTCTGAACCGTCGAGGAGAAGTATCGTATCAACTGGAACTGCCAGAAGAGATGTCAACCATCCACAATGTGTTCCATATCTCATTACTTCGCAAATTCCTAGAAGTGCCGGAGAAGACCGAAGTTTTCAAGAACATCGATCACCGAGATGTTGATATCAACAAGGATCTGACATATCATGAAGTGCCCATCCGTATCCTGGAGGAAGCATACAGAACCACCAGGACCAGGAGTATAAAATTTCTCAAGATCCAATGGAGCAACCATACCGAAGAGGAAGCCACTTGGGAGCGAGAAGATTACATTAGGACTGAGTTCCCAGATCTCTTTAGTTCCTAGTTTTCTTTCTTAAATATCGGGATGAGATTTTGTTTAAGAGGGGAAGGTTTGTAACATCCCAAAACTTTAATCCAATATATAAAGATCCAAATCACCCAATTTAGGGTTAACAAAACCTTTTTCTATTTAAAAATCTTGAAGCATTCATATGTGTGTGCATTTAAATAAGAGTTGTTTTGAATTGCCATGATTGAGTGATCTATTGATTTTAAAATGATTCTAAGGTGAATTGCACATCATCTAGATCATCCCCAAGCAAATCCCAAAGAAAAATAAATCAAAAAGAATTAAATAAGAAAATGGTCACTTTTGCAATTTTAATCACCTAGCCTACTTTGGGCATTCCTAGCACTCAAATCTTAACAGAGACAATTGTGGTTCTTTGCACCCCTTGCTAGTACAAGTAGTGATGTGCAAGGACCACTTTGTTTCATCCCAAAAACTTTCAAACTCTAAATTTAATTGACATTTGAAAATTGAATCTAGTTCATATGTCTAGATACCACTTTCTCAAAAACCACTCAAATGAATTCCATTTCAAAATCCCAAGAAAACCTAGATACTCAAGCATAAGTTACACCACTCCACCAAAAATCTTTCAAAAATTCAAAACTTTTCTTCATGCGGCCATTTGATCGAACAGTTGGCAGGCAGACAAAATGTGGCCTAACTATTACTGTTTTGGGGCAATTTTTGTTGAGCCAATTGTTGTGCATTGATCATCTTGGTCTCCCTCGGGCCCAACCAGACCAAACCCACCTCTATCCCTAGCCCCTGGTGGTAGTGCCATGCCACACTGACGCCATGCTCGCTGGCCAAGCAAGCACAAGGCGCATGAGACCGCCAGCCCCTCTCCGCCAATCCAGGAAGTAAGGCGCCACCTCACCGCCGCCGACGGTCCACCCCACGGCCGCAGATAGCCCCTGGACCATCCCACAGCCTCGCCGCCCTTTCTCTCTGTGCGCAGCCAGAGCGCGCCAGAGCGCGATCGCCGCCAGCACGCAGCAGACCGCGCCTCGACACCAAATCACGCATGCCGCTCCACCTCGACACCAGCACCCTGCTAGACACGATCGTGCACCGCCGCCCGACCCACAGTCGCCGGGAGCCGCGTCGAGCACCGCCTCTGTCTTCTAGAGCGCGGGAAGCTCCTGACCGTTAGGCACCACCCCTAGCCGGCCATTGCGCCATAGCTGACCGCCAGCAGACCACCCACCGTCTGCCTACCTCGCCCACGCCAGTAGCCCCCTGTACCGACCTCGCCGGAGACGCCTTCCCACACCCGTCGGTCCCCTCGTCGAACCTATATAAGGAGGCCACCCCCAGCCTCAATCGCCACACCATTCCACTCCCTTCTCTCCCCTGACCATTTCCCCTCTCTCGCCGGAGCCGCTCGAGCTGATGTTCGCCGGAATTGCACCGAAGGAAGCCGCTGCAGAGGAGGAGAAGTTGTCGTCGATTCCGTCCACCTCATCCCCTGCCACGACCTCGCCTGAGCCCGCCGTCGACCACCAGTTCGTTTGCCCGCCTCGCCGCACTAGCTGGAGCCCTGGTACGTCCCCAGTAGACCCCCACCGGCCGTTTAGGGTTCAGTCTCGCCGGCGACGAGTCCATCGTCGACGACGACCGTGAACCGTTGATCTGTGTTCTAATCGTGTGGCCCAGATCGCCCCGTACTGTTTCGGGTTTTAAATGTCGCTGACATGCGGACCCCCCTTGTCAGTCGCCCTCTATGCTGCTGAGCGTCACTGGGCCAGCCCATTTACTTTCCCGAGCTGACCCAGTAGTTCAAATTTAGTTTTTTCTATTTAGACTTAAAACCATTTATGTCCCTTAGTTTAAAAATCAATTCAGGAAGATTTACTAAACCAAATTGAGTGAGTCCAATTTAGTTGGAAAGCTACTGAAAATCTCTATCCAAGCCCGTTGGATTTAAATCTTTTAGAGTTAGAGATCTCTCCTAGTTAAAATAACAAAACAGAAGCTTTTGCACATTCAAACATTTTTATAAAATCAACCATAATAGCTTTTGAGTTGATTCCAACTCTCAAAAATCACAATTAACCATACCTATCTGAATATGTAATAATATTAAGGTTTACATGCAGTAACTTTGGACTAGTACCAAAATAATGCTATATAGGCATTTCTAGTCACTTTAAATCATTAATTATTAAACATAAACTTATTCAAATGTGATCCAACCCTTAAATCACATTCCCATATGTTAGAATATGTGGTGATGACATGTGTCCACATGATCCCATATTTTAATTGGAGAATATTAAATCTTAGTTAATTTCAATGAGTAGAAATTACTTTTCTCAAATAAAAAGAATGAAACTAGTTCATTAAACCTTGTGATGCTTGTGATGATATTAGATCATCAAATGTGTGCCTTAGAGTGCTAAGTAGACTAGTTAAGTATTGTTTGGTGATTGTGTATCCCGTATGTATTTATAGACGATAGTACCGACCAAGCTTTCGAGGAGGAGGAGTTCTACCAAGAAGAGGATGAAGAGAATTTCAACCACTGCACCAATCAAGGCAAGCCATCATTAACAATGCAAGATAATCCTTGCAAGCTAGATAACCTAAGCAAGATGCATTAGGCATGCTTTGGTTATACCCCTTTGACTTCTACCTATTCCAAGTTTTATTTACAAGCTTTACTTCCTTTACTTTACTAAAGTCCTTTACTTGTTTAAAGGTAGCATAAAGAGTATAAACCTTGACCTATCTAGTTAGACTTAGATGTCATTCTATGGCATGATATTGGGATTAGCATCCCATATTAGTGAACACTCTTAACTTAGTAGTTTGGAGCTAAACCAAAACTTGATTCACTTTAGATGGGAATACTTGGTGAAAATGACTTGTGAAAACCTTGGAATGATGAGTCATTCTATTGAGATGTTTTGACATGTGTTGAGAAACACAAATGGTTTATGATGATGAAAATGTTGAGGCATGAGCCTTAGCCCTTTTACAAAACTGATGGTTGGGTTCGGATGCGATACCATTCCAATTTTACCGTACAACCACAATACCTGAATTGGGTAAGGCTTAGCCGGAAATTTATATGCATTAGTATTAGTTCCCTCGTGGGAGAGGTTTGAGATGAGGCTACCTCTCAATGTTGTCCACCTATGCAGTGCCCAAGATGACAGATGATCATGGTTGGGAGGCCATGCTCATAGGAGAGGTTCTTATACTAGGGTGTGTAAAGGAAAAGTTATGTTTGATTATCTGCATACTAAGTATGATGATTCGGGGTTACCCCTGATAGATGTATCGAATCTTGTGGTGAAAGTGTACCACCTCTACAGAGTGTCAAACTATTCGAATAGCCGCGTCCGCGGTTATGGACAGTTGGAGTGGCCATACTGTTCCGTTGTCAGATGTTTTCAAAATGACTTATGAAATGAATTGTGACATGACTTGACCACAACAGAGTTGTGACTATGATAACTAAGTTCCCACTTAAGTGTTTTCAAACTTTATTTTATCTTTCTTTGCTTCTAAACTCAGCTTAGGTTTCAAACTTAACTTTACAATTAAACTTAGAGTTAACATTCCTACTAGAACTACCTTACTTGTTAGTGATAGTTTGCGAGTACTTAAAGAGTACTCATGGCTTTTGTCCTTGGCTATTCCCATGGCCAGACTATGAAGGAGACTATCAAGATGAAGGACAGCAGGACGACTATGATAACTAGGACTATCTTCCATCGTCAGCATTGCCTGTGACTCTGAAGATGGACCCCACCGCTACGCTATTTATTCCTTTACTTGATTATACTAAGACTGGATCATGAGATCCTTATTTGTGTAAGACCTTATTATGGCTTGTAATGGATGATATACTGTGATATCCAATCTATTATGTCTCGCAAAAATGGTAATCTTGGGATTGCGATGTATGGCATAATGGGCATCTGGTATTAAAAATCCGGGTGTTGACAGGTGCCATGGTGTCAATGAGCGCGGAAGTGTCGATGCGGAAGCTTATTGTTAGTTGCTGACACGCACACGAGACACGAGCAAACAAAAGAAATTAGCCAATGCGAAAAATGAAGCAAAACTATCAAAACTATCGTTCCGGTCGGATATTCCGGCTGTGTCGGGCCGGACACTCCGGTCATGCCGGACACTCCGGTCGGATTGAGCCGGACACTCGGTGTCTCCGGACACTCCGGTCTGGTTAGGCCGGACACTCTGGTGCGGGTTTCCTGCTCGTGTTCTTGAGCAGAAATCCTCGCCTTATGGCCTCAAATCTGCAAAAAACTGGCCAAATTGGGCTAGGAGAACGCAGTAGAAAGCTGGACCAACGCCTATGACAAGGTTTGGTCGGATCAAAACCACAAATGACACTCCAAATAAAGATATCGATCCAAAGGCAAATTTGGGGCTCTTTTTTGGTGATTTTCGAATTTTTGGTGGATAGAAGAAAATTTTGTGGGGAAATTCGTGAGCAACAAAACTCTTGATACCATATGTTGCGGGGCAACCTCGGGGATGGCCTGATCTTTCACGAATCCCTTGAAATCAAGGCGGAGTGAGTGTGGGGATGAGGGAGAGAGAGCGAAAACGCGAACTCACGCACGAAGAACACGATGAACACACACACGAAGACATGATACAAGCCAATTGCTCACTCCGGTGGCTATCGGTCCGGCGCAATCCCTAGGATCAGCGTCGGGCGGAGGACTCTCTCTCGAACCAGCACGGCGAGTAGTGAGACTCGGTGAGATCTTGACGTCTAGGCAAAGGGACTCCGATGCCTAGGCCTTGTACAACACGGAGGCATGATGCAAACTCCAACGAGGTTTGTGATATTTGATGTTCCTCTATCAAAGGAGCATGAGGCAAGAACTAGATAGATCCACAAGGGGTTTCCATTAATTCCAAATATCAAGCCTAGGGTTTACAATAAAGGTGGGGGACTATATATAGGTCAGCCACAAGTTTAGGGGTAATTTAGGCATTAAAGTAGAGTTCTGGGCGAAGTAGAGGGGTACATGGGCCTCTGGGCCCAGCTATGGCTCTTAGGCCCATCTTTAGGCCAGACAGTCCGGGTCGAGTAGACCGGACAGTCCGGGTTGGATGGACACTCCGGATGGAGTCCGGGTAGAGTTCGATGTAGCACACACAATGTCCGCGCCAGGATGGGATTGGGATAGGCCGAACTCTCCGGCGTGGTCGGGCCGGACACTCCGGTAGTGCCAGACATTCCGACTGGCTTTGGGCGGACTCTCCGGCTCAGGCAGCGTCAGGACAGGTGCAACTTCTGGGCTCGTGGGTCGACGCGGCAGGGCTTCGTACCTGATAATGCATAGAGTAGTGGCATGAAGTAGCAAGCCATCCAAGTGTATGTCAAAGTCACAAGATGAGAGGAGCGAATTCACCTTAGGTTGAAGGAGCTTGGCTCGGGCACGAGTCATTGGTCCACTTGGGGGACTTGGTGGTGTAGATGTAGGAGCATCCATAGGACGGGTTGCATCACTCTCCATTCCCTACCTATATCTCGTAGCACTCGCCTCTGTCCGAACCCTAGATCTCCCAACACACACACTCTCTCTCCACTAGGAACCCAAGATCCCACCACTATATCTCCCTAGGTGTTCCCAAGATAAAGATTAGTAGGTTGGCCTCAGCTGGTACCGCACGATATGCTCTAGGCGCGCGTGCGTCCTCCATCGGCCTTCTCGACCAATGGTAGTCATGGCAACTAGGTCGGCAGCGTTGTGCACCGCACGGAAGATGGTGGTTAGGCCATCGACAAGGTCGTCATCTTCCTACGGATCCATCGTGAGGAAGATAGTGGTCAGGTCACCGGCGAGGTCATCATTGTCGTGTAAATCTTCTACCCACGGTGATTTGGAGAAGAATAGAGAAACGCTCAAGAATAGGAATTTAGTTGGATTTTGTAGGTAGTTTTTTCTTCCTTTGTTGCATAGTTTTTTTTAAAGTAATGAATAGAGAGGTCCTCAAATAGTGAAATGGGTAAAATTGTATATAATCAAATTTTGATTTATCGATATGCACAACTAATTTGTTTACCATTGATTGTGATTAATGTATTTTGCTGACGAAAGGTATAACAAAAATACAAAATATTGCGTAGCACCTTATATCTACACGACACTAAATTTTCAGCACTCTTTTAATGTAGCCAGGCCTATAACTATATACAAAAGTGTGAGGGTTTTGGGGTCTCTCCCTGGTCCACGCTCTGGTACCGTAGATGAACAATTTCTTCCGATAGCAGGTTGCCACGTCGTCATACTACGGTATTTTTATTTTGAATCTTTCACCCTTTAATATGGAAGGGAACTAAGAAAAGCCGCTGAAAAAATACTTTTCAGCGGTAAACTTTCTATGCGTCTTTCTGTCTTTCTGGCTATAATTTTTTGGCAGTAGTTTCGACACAATTTTTGGGATAGTTATCCTATGACATTTTTTTACGCCTCTTCTCAGCCGTAATTTTCTAACGGTAGATAGCCTACATCGATAACGGTGTTATTTTAGCTTATTTGTTAACTACTCGACGGTGACTTCCTTGGTATAGTTTTTCGTCCTTATTTTTCTGACGGTAATTATTCTACCTTTACATTGGTATTATTTTTACATCCTTTTTTAAACTACTTGACGGTAGATTTTTGACAAGCTCCGGCCATCATTTTTTGACGATAGTTGGCCTAGGTGTACGACGGTATTGTTTTAGCCCTTTTTACCTTATCGATGGTAATTTCCCGGCACAGATATATGGCTGCACTTTCTCGCCGGTAGTTACCCATAGTAACTCATCAACGATGAATAATTCTCTAATCGTATTTTCCCGGCAGTTTTTCTTAGTTTTCTTCCATATTTTTGGCAATAATTTGTTTCCACACTTTTCTACCCGTAATTTGCACGCGGTAACTACTTTCTAGTAATTTTTTGAGGGTAAGTAATTTGCAGGCCTTTATTCGCCACAAGTAATTTACTTTTTTATACTTTTTTTATTCTCTCACACTAATTTCACCATTCGCCGTCTCTTTTGTCCTAAAAAATTACCGTTGTCCCCTGAATTAACATTGGACAGAGATTTGTGATATCTTACACATTATGAGGCTTTATCAGATAAGTATTTGGGTCTCCCTACAACTGTGGGAGCTGATAAGAGTGAGTCTTTCGAGCACTTTATTGAGAGGATTATTCAGCGCATCAATGGTTGGAAGTAAAAGCACCTCTCTATTGGGGGTAAGGAAATTCTGATTAAGACGGTTGCACAAGCCATCCCTGTTTATGCAATGTTAGTTTTCCAAATCCCCTTAGGTGTGTGCAAAAGGATGATGGAGGCTATTGCAAAATTCTGGTGGGGTGATGATGACAATAGCAATAAGATGCATTGGTATGCTTGGTGGAAGCTTTGCTTTCCCAAAAGTGAAGGAGGGATGGGTTTTAGAGATTTTAAATCTTTTAATCTTGCTATGTTAGCTAAACAGGCGTGGAGACTCATCACAACACCTGAGTCTCTCTGTGCACGGGTTTTAAGAGCTAAGTACTATCCTATTGGTGGTATTTTAAAGGCTGGTCCGAAAGCTGGGGCCTCCTTTACTTGGCAAAGCATTCTAGCGGGACTAACAACGTTCAAAAGAGGTTATATCTGGAGGGTTGGTAATGGAGAAAGTATTAATATTTGGAGTGACCCATGGCTAGCGAGAAGCCCTACAAGGCAGGTGGTGACACCGAGAGGAGGTACGCTATTGACTAAAGTGTGTGAATTAAGGGACCCTTACTCGGGTCAGTGGGATGAAGACCTTATCAGATCTTTATTCCTTACGGTGGATGCTAATAGGATTCTGCAGATTCCGATTAATGATCAAGGATTTGAAGACTTCATTGCATGGAATCATACGACCCATGGTAGATATACGGTGAGGTCTGGGTATCACTTGCAATGGCACCACACGTTTGGACCATCGGCGGGTCAAATTTCTATCCCTGGAACTTCTGCTTCTAACCCTATTTGGAAGATTCTTTGGAAGCTTAAAATCCTAAGTAAGATTAAAATATTTTGTTGGCGATCCCTGCATGGGATAATCCCCCTCAAGTCGATCCTGATCAATCGACATATCGGTGAGGAGGGGGTTGCCCGATTTGTGCCCAGGGACTGGAAGATGTGAGGCATTTGCTATTCTTGTGCCCAACTGCTATTGAAATGTGGCAGTCCCTTGGACTATATGATCGGATCTCTGAAGTTATGACGAATGAATTATCGGGCTCGGTCATTTTGGAGTGCTTGCTACGGCAAGAAAATACCGACCATATGTTAAATGTTGGACAACACGAGTTAATTGCTGTAACAGCCTGGTACTTATGGTGGATGAGACGGAGGAGAACACATGGTGAACAGGTCCCTCCATTATTCTCCTGTAAGTTTTCTATATTATCCATTGTTGCCAATAACTCAAAAGGAGCCATGCTAACCAACGATGCAATAGACGTTTCCTGGAAGCGTCCTAAAACAAGGTATGTCAAAGTTAATGTTGATGCATCATTTCATGTGGACTCTTATTCGGACGCGGTTGGTGCTGTGATACAGGACTATCAAGGAAATTTGTAGCCGCTTCCTGCAAATATATTCCTAATATTTCGTCAGCCTCAATGGCGTAAGCGGTAGCATGAAGGAAGGTCTTAGTTTGGCAAACAGGTTGGGCTGTCATAATCTAATTGCTGAGGGTGATTCAACGGAGGTAATAGAAGCTTGTTCTTCTCAAGACACTTGGTGGACAGGATCGGCGGCTATTTACGCGGATTGTTTGGACATTTGCTCATCAATTGGCAATGTTATTTTTCGTCACTATCCGAGGGAGGCGAGTAAGGCGGCACATGAGATAGCTAGCTTTTGCTTCAATGCCAAAATTATTTGTAATTGGGACGATGAGCCCCCTAGCTTTCTCTTAGACAAACTTATAAACGATGTAATGATTGTTTGAAAGGCTGCAAGTTTCAGACGCACTATTTTTCCTTACCAGGGTACCTAAGGGACTAGAAGGTTTTAATGAGACGGCTTGCATGCTTAATATATGATTTTTCCCTCAAAAAACATTGGACAATAATATTACACGTAAACATATTAAGAATTACTACCTCGTGCCAAAATGTAAGCCTTTGTAGATAGCTACATTAGCTTTCTAAAAAAGGCTTATATTTTGGAACGAAGGTAATAAGAAATAGTAAAACTCAACCAACTTATAGCTTATCACAGCGATTTCACCACCTCCGTCCGATCGGGACATCCAACGATCCAAATCTTTCTGTCCATCCCGCAGCATCGCTAAACCAGTTTACTTCGTCAAATCACGATTATGGGCCAGCTTAACGTTTTATGGGGTGCTGCTCCACGGACCAAGTTAGACGTAGCCTAATTAATCATCCCAACAAACATGAAACTCTCAAAACAGGCCCATAGTTTAGCTCTGTCGCTTCTCGTTTCGGCTCCATCTTTTCTGTGTTAACTTACATATTTTTTGTTCGCCTCCCTCCTTCTTCCCCGACACAGACCGACCCCGAGGCAGTGTGCCCCTACCTCGATTAGTATGCGTTATTGCGGTGACCCAATATACCACTGCATGATATAGTACACTATAGTCATTGACATAACACCAATGAAACATCGTTCCACCAGTATTACATTCCTCGGAGTGGTACAACAGAAACATCGCGGGTCTAAAATAAGACTTAGATTACATACAACATATTACAAAGATCCAGAAACTTCCTCGACATAATAAGGATTATAATTTACAACAGAGAACCAGAAATAGCAACTCGAAGTCGATTCTAGAAATACCACTATTATATAACGATGGCTGCGATTGCTGATAAAGCAATGCTCTACACAAGTAGGTCCTGGTTTTTGAGATTCTTTACACACTACGCTTCAGCTTGGCTTTCATGGCTTCAGATGTATTCATTGACCTCGTTGATCTTCACTGGATATCTTGAGTTCTTCAATATAGTTCATCTCCTAGGTTCACCATTGATTGCTCAGAAATCTAGCAAGCGTTAAGAAGGTATGATTGAGTACGAGCGTACTCAGCAAGTTCACTAAAAAAGAGTGTTTGATGCACTAACTACAACCACAAACCAAAACTTCGTAGATTATGCAGGTTCTCGTAAACATTTTTTCAAATGTTGCTTTTATTCTGAAAAGCTATGTCTGTCGGCTTTCACAGGTTTTTTGAACTTCATAGAGTTTCTTTCCTGCAGCGTTCACAACTCCTTCCCGGAACAGGGAGTAACATGTCACACTTTTATACACTCTGTAGAGGTGCGTTGCTTTACCCATAAGAGATTCTTACCCATGTTGCACAACCGGACATATTTTCCTGTTCACACTTCCTTTGGTGTGAGGCCCAGTATAAGAACCAAGCCGATCACTGTCCTTCTTCGCGACCCTACATGCCAGCACGATCCTTCAAGCCGCCACATATCTGTTAAGCCCCCTTTCGGGAAAGATACAACTCTAATAGGCCCTGAAGACTTTGTGAGTCAGTTGTGCCCCTGGTAGGTCTCATTTAGAAATGGCCGACTGTACCTCCGACAGCCTCACACAGATAATCTAGACACTTTGCCCGTGGGGCCTAAGGGTGCCCACCCATGTTGCCGGATCCACGCAAGGAATCACAGCGTCGCGTAAAGGTCGTCCGCTGACACACGAAAGGAAGAAGATCGAGTTGACTTCCCCAGATCCCATATAGATCTCATGGTTAACGCGTAATCTACGGCGCAAGAATCACTGGCGCATTTTTACATTACCGAACAATGGTGTTTCCATTGCTAGATATAATAGATTAGCTCATCACCCTGGATCAGTAACCACTAGTTCAAGTCAATTATGAAAATGGTGTTTTATGTCCTTTTTTTCGAAATGTAGGTGATAACAATAGTAGATTACAATTTATGGAAAATAACCAAAGGACATGAACAAGTGTGAACTTGCCTTTTTGACTACAAGATTATGTAGTCAAGGTCTTCTAGTCGGTATAAACTTCAATATCTGAAAACAACATCATTGGTCCGGTAAGGACTAATGTTTTAAAAAGCAACATACTATTATGCATAGATAATGATATACATTTTGTATAAATCCCAAATAAATCCACATGTCTTAGTATGTATTGAGTTTGGTGATTTATAAAAAATTTGTGTTACAATCAAGTTTTACTTTACAAATAAATACCTACTAACCTTCTAAACGTAATTGACAAGTGATGAAATTAAGGTACAACGAAAGTTGTTAGTAGATATTGATTGGTAAGCACTTTTAAGGTTATAATATTTTAAGTTTTATTATGCTAAAATATATTGTAGTATTTCTCTTACATAAAGTGTTTATTTATGATCTTAAAAAATGATGTTTTTTTAAGTATTATTCTTTATTTTATAAAATTCTGTGTAGAAATTATTGGAGAATAGATTTTGTACTTGTACATGCGGGTACACAAGCCATCACAGCCACATGCATGCTTTGAGTTCCGCGGCAAAATATAAGCTAGTTCCATTTTGTGATTTCCATCATGTCCCTTCGTCTGAGGATATAGCCGGTACACCTGGACGCGCGCTTCACCGCGAGTAGCAGTACAACACCATAGTATATTTGGCTAGCTTGCAGCCGGCCAGCCCTTTTGATTCCCTCCGGTTTGATTTAGTTGGGTCATTCTCCCTGTGAGTGGAGCATTGCTGATTAGCTGGGAGGGTGCAGTCTCAGCGGACTTTCTTTTTGCCACGCTTTCATACGCCGCTGATCTGATGTATCAAGAATTAGACACCGGCCACATGGACGAATTTATTGCATTTGTTTCTGTTATACTCCCTTAGCCACTGGATGATTGAGAAGTAAGCGAGTAGTCGATAATTTATCAGTTCATGGGATTGTTTTGTTGGGTAGGCAAACCGGGAACTGGACGTAAAAACTAGATGTTCTAACACAGGAATCTCTGGACATCCTAGGCCCCACGTTGCTTTACGTCCCATCGCCATGAGTCATTCTTAGCTTTATGCCTCTTTCGTCAGGTCAAATCACTATTTCTCATTTTCTGAGAGCAAAGAAAAGGCAAAGAATGATTTTCTCTGTTTCTTTCTTTTGAGAATCTCAAAGCAACTTTTTGGAAGTGGGTGGACAAGATAGGTCATGTAACCATGTAACTACAAACACAAATGTATTTCGTGGAATTATTGTCCTAAAATTAATTAAGTGGATTTTATAATTCTAAAATACAAGTTAGTATTTTTATTGAACAGGTCACATTTTTATGGATATTTATAGATATAATTTGTATTTTTAGGAGTTTTATTTATTTTCCTAGCGTCAAAATACCTTCAGGGTATTTGTGTAATTTATAATATTTCTTTTATTAAAACATGGGCCTAGCCCATTGGGCTAGCCCAGCCTGACTCGGCCCAGCGGGTTTTGTCAAACCCACACACCCACACTGGACCGGTCTACCAGCCCAGTACTTGCCCTGCTCACTCGCTTGCGCGCGACTCTCCTCTCCTCTCTAGTGACCTAGCGGCGCTGTCGCTGCTATGCTTGAACCTGGCCGGTTCCGGTCTTCCCGGCCGCCACCGTGGTGCGAGATGACGTAGTCGACGACGCTGCATTGACTGGCCCAGCTCGATTTGATGCTCGAGCCATTCACTAGCCACACCACTCCCTCTCTGGTTCTTAGGGTTTGCGCCTTGTCGGTGATGTGGTGCTCTAACTACCTCTAGCGCTGCCCTAGTGCGTTGTTGGCGCGGTGGTGTTGTCTATGCCGCTCCTTCTCCTGTGGCCGTTGTGACTGTGGCTTGGCGCTTGTTGCAGCGCCCTCCAATGCTCCATGTGCCACCATGTTCATCATCGTCGGCCACCTCTGCTTCCTATTCTAACTTTAAGCGAGGACCACGGGTAAGTCGTGCTTCTCCCTTCTTCTCTCTGTTCCTCTCTGTAATCCCCTCTATGGATTCCCCACTTTGTGATGGTTAACCCTGATTAGGGTTTGTGTTCTGGGGTTCATCTTACTACATGTTGTTGTCGGTGATTGAGTTTTAGTATATTTCACTTATGAGTAAACCGTGAGGAACCTAGTGATGTAATTGGATTAGCACTACTGAAAGTGGTATCCTTTCAATTGTTCACTGTCTAAATTATCTATGGATAATTATTAGATTGAACTAGTTTAGAGAATTACCTGGTTTGTCATTTTTTTGGTGAAAGAACATTTCATGTTTTCCTATGTTTTGCGTGTTAGATAACAATACTGTGGAGACTATTCATGTGCGCTAAGTGTGCAGGAAGCTTTGAGGGGTCCGGATTATCCGCCCCACCAAGGACCGGATAATTCGGCCTACCTCATTGCTCAAAGGTAGACAAGGCGCGTCGCTCAGTATTCGGTCGGATTTTCTCCCGGAAAATCCGAACTGGGGCGTTTTTTTCCCCAGGCCAGATAATCCGGCTGTCGCATAGGTCGGATAATCCGGCCCCTAGTTTTTGAGCAAAGGGAGCCAAGGCGCGTCGCTCGGTATCCGGTCGGATTTTCTCCCGGAAAATCCGAACTGGGGCGGTTTTTCCTCCCCAGGCCGGATAATCCGGCCTTCACATGGGACCGGATAATCCGGCCCCCAGAAGTTGATCAAGGGCAAGCTCGGCGTGATGCTCAGATAGGGGGCGGATTATCTGCCGGATATTCCGAGTCTGGGGCGGTGTTTTCCCCAGGCCGGATAATCCGGCCCCCAAAGTGTCCAACGACTGGTTTCAAAAGGGGGTATAAATACCCTTTATTTCCCAACGTTCAGAACTCTTGATTCGTTCGAAATTATCCAGATATTGTGTAAGAGCTCTCATTCTTGATCTCCCACTTCAACTACCCGAAGGTCTTGATCTTTGGGGGAATTGAAGTAGGAGAAGTTCATCATCATCATCATCACGAATCAAGCGCTTCAACTCCTCTCCATTCATTTGGAGAAATCCCTGATCTAGTATTCTTGTCAATACCTAGATCTTGTTCATTGTATTTGATAACTTTGTTCTTGTGGCAGCTTGTTGTTATTTCAGGAGCCTCCAAGTTGTTGTGGAGTTGTTGCCCAGCTAGTTGTGTAAAGGCGCCGGTGCCCGCCTCGAAGGGTACCTATAGTGGAAAGGTGGATCAGGCCTTTTTTGGCGAGATCCATCGGAGAACAGGGTGAGGCCTATTGTGGCGTGGTGGTCTTAGTACCGCCCACCCCTCCAATGCAGACGTACTTCCCTTAACAAGGAAGGAATTGCGGTCAAACAAATCCTGTGTCTCCACGTGCTTCAATTCGGTTTACTCGTTCCTCTTCCACTCGCTCTTTACTCGCTAGTAGATAGGTTTGCATATAGGGAAATTCCACCTAATAGTTTATCTAGAGAATTTACCCTTTGTGCTAATCCTAAAATTGAAAAAGTATTAAAAATTGGTGTAGCACCTATTCACCCTCCCTCTAGGTGCCCATACGATCCATTTCAATTGGTATCAGAGCCCTGACTCTTAATTTGGGCTTAACCGCCTAAGAGTAGTATGGGTACCAAGGATGATGGAAATGAGGCCGTGGATAAGGTCACAATGGATGATCTCAAGTCGTTGGAAACAACCTTGTTGAAATCCTTTGAGGCCAAGATGGAGGAGATGAATCAAATGATTGCTCGCCTTACATCATCCATAGCCCCATCTCCATCCTCCTCTGAGGCTGCCAGACCATCATCTAAAGAAAAGGGTAACACCAGATCCAAGGATGATGATGTGGAAGGTGAAAAACTTAATGGTTCCACCTCCAAGAAGGGAAGTGGTAAGGAGGAATATAGTGAGGTTCGCCATGTATATTCCCCCGACCCACCTATCCCTCATCCTCATATAAACAATAGGGGTGATCCACCCAAGCTCAGTGCGTCCTCTTTCAATCAATGGCAATTCCTAATGAAATCTCATGTTTGCAGCTCCTCTATTGAATTGTGGAGGATTATTGAAGAAGGTCTTCATATTGGAGATAAAACCAACCTAACGAGAAGAGAAGTTGTGGACAGCCAGTTCAATGCCACCGCTCTCCACATGATACAGCTGGGTGTGGGTCCCAAGGACATGCCACACATTGAACATCTCAACACAGCTAAAGAAGCTTGGGATGCTCTTACGAATCACTTCGTTGGAAATGAAAGCATGAGAAGGAACAGGTATGATGCCCTTAGTAATGAATCTGAGGGATTCTACATGTTGTATGGTGAAAATCATGAGGACATGTATAGAATACTCAAGGGCATCGCAACAACATTTCGAAAGCATGGGGCCACTCACATTGATGATGCATGGATAAAAAGGAAATATGTGAGTGCCTTAATGCGTTTCGAGCCAACGGACTTGACGAGACTGCAAGGTAGACATAACTATCATCAAATGACATCCAACGAAGTCATGCAAGAAATGGCGTCATTCAAAGTGGCAGCAAAGAATGCTGAAGATGCCCGTGCTCGGGCCATTGGAATGCAAAAGGGTATCAATGTGGCTCTCAAGGCCAATGTTGTTGAGCAAGAGGAAGACGAAGGAGCTTTTGAGGGGGCATCCATGGACTGCCCCGATGAAGTCGAACGTGCTCATGGTGAGTACATGGCGTTTTATGCAAGGAACTTTTGGAAGGACCCTGCCAAAGCCAAGACTGAACTTGAGCGCAAGAACGGGTCAAATGGAAGAAGAGAAAGTGGCCCAAGATTGAGAACTTGCTTCAACTGTGGAGATAGAATGCACTTTGTAGCCGAGTGTCCTTATCAAAATAGAGAAGACAATGGTGGCAGGCTCATTCTTAAAGAGAAATCTAAAGCACTTAAGAAGAAGCCATTTATTAAGAAGAATGGTACTTTCAAGAAGCAACCCAAGATCGTCTTAGTTGCACAAGAAGAATACTCCTCTGCAAGTGAAGATGAAGAGGATGATGATAGTTCACGTGAGGTGGCTGCTATAGCCACCACATCGACTCCTTCATCTCTCTTCGACTTGCCAAACGAGAACGTCATCAACAACAACGCAACTTGCCTAATGGCAAGAGGGTCCGAGGTATCAACTTCTAGCTCTTCATTTCCTAAGACTAACATAATTTTGGATATGGATGATCATGATAGTCTTAAAATGAAATAAGAAGTTATTGCTTTGGATACCTTTTTCACTGACCTACAAGGTGAGCACAAACTCCATTTTGATGCTCTTATGAGTCAACTTGCTCAAGCCGAAGATCTTCTTGAAGAAAAGGGCAGAATTGAAAGAGAAGATGCCTTGGAGATAGCCTCTTTGAACAATGCCTTGGAAGAGGAAGAGGAAGCTCGAGTATCTTTGGAAGAGAGACTCGAATCTATTGAGGAGTCACAAGAAGAAGTTGTAGCTCATCTCATTAAAGAACGTGATCATGCTCTTGCCAAGGTAAAGAAACTAAAGAAAGAAAAGATTGACTTTGGGGCTGTTCATGCTAGACTTTTGGAGAAGTTTGATAATCTTGAAAGTGCTCACAAGGCATTCAAGAGTGATCAATCTACTTTAAATGAGTCTCATGACCAGCTCCAAACTCAATTGAAACGGTATGATGTGCCAAGTACCTCCACTTCATCCTCCGGAAAAGTAGACCTTGCGAGAAGTTCTCAACACAAAGGTAAAGGAGTTATTGATGAGATACTGAGCAGGCAAAGGACAAACAATAGTAAAGAAGGTCTTGGTTACATACCCAAGACAAAGAGCAAGAAAAACAAGAAGAAGAAGAAGAAGAAGAAGAAGAAGAAGAGCAAGACTGCTCAACCGAAGACTAGCAACATTACCAATGACAAGGGTAATTATGATGGTTTTGCAGGAGCCAACAATCCTAACTTTGAACTATATTGTGATTATTATGGTGATGTTTATGCTAGTTATGTAGGCCCTTATGATTGTTACATTCCTTGGTCTATTTGGGTTCCCAAGACCCTTGTTACTAACATGAGAGGACCCATTGAAAAATGGGTACCTAAAACCAAGAAGTAATTTTCTTGCAGGGCTATGTTTCCGATGGTTCTAAATGGGTACTCGACAGCGGTTGCACGAGTCATTTGACCGGAAGCAAGGAGATCATCACAGAGATGCGGCCAAACCATGATCACATAACCGTCTCCTATGGTGACAAGTCAAAATCTGAGGTATTGGGTCTCGGCAAAGTTGTGATGGCTCACGATATCTCTCTCGTGGACGTCATGCTTGTTGAGACCCTCGGGTACAACTTACTTTCAGTTCACGCCCTTGGTAATATGGGCTTTGCAGTTTATATTGATGCTGATTTGGTGGTACTCTTGTGGAGCAAGTCTCTAAAAGTCGCTTTCGTGGGATATGTCGAAAACGACCTGTACGTGGTGGACTTTTCGGGGAAAACCACTACAGGCCCGATGTGTCTTTTCGGAAAGGCTGACGCGGGTTGGCTATGGCATCGCCGACTAGCCCACGTCAATATGAAAACTTTGCAAAGTCTCCACAAGCGTGGCCACATTCTTGGACTAAAAGAAAATGTCTCCTTTGCCAAAGATCGTGTTTGCAGGGCGTGTGTTGAAGGTAAAATGCATGACTCACCTCATCGAAGGAAAACTATTATCTCTTCAAAAAGGATTTTGGAGCTCCTTCATGTGGACCTCTTCGGACCTCCATCTCATGCAAGCCTCGGTGGGAAGAAGTATTGTCTAGTGATTGTTGATGATTACTCAAGATACACTTGGGTTTATTTCTTCAAGTTGAAGAGCGAAACTCAACAAACTGTCATCGACTTTGCCAACGAGGTTCAACGTCAACACAACGTCCCCATTCTGGCTATAAGAAGTGATAACGACTCTGAGTTCAAGAACTACACCTTAAATGAGTTCCTAAGTGAAGAGGGGATAAGACATCAATATTCCGCTGCGTACACCCCTCAACAAAATGGTGTAGTCGAGAGGAAGAATCAAACTCTAATGGATATGGCAAGATCAATGTTAGCCAAATTTAAATCTCCATATAACTTCCGGGCTGAAGCAATCTCTACTGCTTTTCACTCATCCAACTGATTATACCTCCATAAGATCTTGGACAAGACTCCGTATGAAATACTTACCGGTAACAAGCCAAACATCTCATACTTTCGGGTATTCGGGTGTAAGTGTTTCTTTCTTATTAAAGGAGTTCGTTTATCTAAGTTTGAATCTAAGGCTTTAGAAGGTATTTTTGTTGGTTATGGTGCCGAATCCCACACTTATAGAGTCTACAATAAGCTCTCCGGAACTGTTGTAGAATCTTGTAGTGTGGTGTTCGAGGAAAATGACGGTTCCCGTGCGGAGCAAGTTGGTGTTTGTGATGCAGATGTTGAAATACCCCAAGATGCCATAAGAAGAATGGGCGTGGGATTTTTCTGCCCCATTGAGGAACCCCTTGTGGCGGATCGGGAAGGACAATGCTCTACTCATATAGAGCCCTCATCTACACATACTCAACATGTTCCAACCACGAGGGCAACTTCTACAGCATCTCCATCAACTGTTGAAGGTCAAGATGTTCTAGAAAGCTCTAGGCCGGATTTTCCGGTTGACACCGGATTTTCTGGCCACCCTGCTCCAGCTGACCATTTTGCTCTTGGTGGTGAAGATATCAACGCAAGCTCTAGGTCGGATTTTCCAGCAAGCCCCGGATTATCCGGCCCCTCGCCAGTTCAAGCAAGCCCCAGGTTTCCTAATGATACTGCTACAAATATTCCCAGGCCGGATTATCTGGCCTCTCCATCGGCCAGATTATCCGGCCATGACTCTCCGGTTCAGCAGCCTCCTGTTACGGCTACTGACTCACCTCAAGGGCACGCGTCATCACCACCAGCTGTTGATATTCTAGTTCCTGATCAAGTCGAGTAAATGCTTCCAACGAAGATTCAAGTGATGAAACTACTCCTCCAAGAGACAACAAACTTATTGAACTTCGTCGCAAGGCTCGAGCTGATCGAAAACTTGAGTTGAGGGGTCACACTCTCGACAAGGTTGTTGGTGATCTCTCTCCACCGCCGAAGCTGAATATGTTGCTGCTGCCAGCGCTTGTACTCAATTATTGTGGATGAGGCAAACTTTAAAGGAATACGGTGTCAATTGTGACAAAGTGCCTCCTTTATGTGATAATGAAAGTGCAATCAAAATTGCGTACAATCCTGTTCAGCATACAAGGACGAATCATATTGAGATTCGGAATCATTTTATTCAAGACCATGTTGCTCGCGGAGATATTGATCTATATTTTGTGAGTACGAAGAACCAACTTGCGGATATCTTTACAAAGCCACTTGATGAAGCAAGATTCTGCTACTTGAGGAATGAGCTAAATATCATTGATTCCAGGAGCTTGTATTGATTACCCATGCACTCACTCGTTCATCTCAATCCTTCTTTGGTCTAGGTGTGGGCATGGATATAGGGGGAGTGTGGTCCTAACTCATTGGGCTAACCCTCCCCCCATAATGCCAATAGCTAGATAAATCATTTCTCTTAATATCATGTTGTGATATGTGACCTTATTGATGAGTATTGGTCGTGAACCCAAGATATATCTTCGCGGTGTCACACCATACACTCCAACAAGGTGGCTTCGGCCACCGCCCTCTTCCTTGAGGAGAATTGGATCTTTTTGGATGTTCTTTGCTATCTCATGTTCTTATGGGAATCACACTCAATCTTGGCTTTTATTTGATTTGGATTTTGCAATTTTGAGTGTATAGTACCATCTCAGTTTGGCTCTCTTAATCCTAAGCCTTTCCGTACCCCTAAGCCATCTATTCTAGCACACAAGTCTCTTGTACACCTTGTGGGGGTGTTGTTTGGGGACACGCGGGCCTGGTTCTATGTACAACATAATTCCAGATTTGAGGCCGGATAATCCGGCCCAAGTGTAGGCCGGATAATCCGGCCCTGGCGGATTTCATCTTAAAGGGCAGGGATCGGGGGAAGGGCTCATAACGAGCGGCACTTCTCCCCCAACCCTGTCCTCATCCTCAACCGCCTCCTATAGTTCCCCACCCTCCCCGGAGCCTCTCCGGCCACCGGATTTTCCGGGCCTCCCCGGATCTTCTTCTCCGGGCCTCCGGGTACCTTCTCCTCCGCGTTCTTCCTCCAATGAGTGAGGGTAACTCCCTCTCTCCCCATCTTTGGCTAGATGTGTTACTTGTTGGGTGGAACATTGTCTAGAAGGATGTGTTTTCGCATAGAAATCGTAGTCTTGAAGTTTCTAGGCCTAATCTACTTTTTTGCATTCAATCTAGGTGAAATCGAAATTTTCTGCCAGGGCCGGATTATCCGCCCCTGGCCAGGACGGATAATCCGGCCTGACAGATTTGATTCTGGTTCAGTTTCACTATGGAGTATGCATTGGGTAGATTTGTCCTATGAACTTTTTGACTACTTTTTCCATGCTCTCTCCTGGACTTGTGTGTATGCTTATCCCCTTGCTATCGCCCTTATTCTCCTCACAGGTGGTTCCAGTGTTCCCAAGACCTACAAGCGCCGCCCCCACGCCAAATACTTTCGGGACGACGGACAAGGTAACTTGGTGGACGAAGTTGAGTTGAGGAGGAGAAAGAACAAGGAGAAGCGCATGGCTGAACAAGCTAAGAGGACTAGGAAGGGGGTGTCCAAGAGGAAGGGCAAGGATCCCAAGATCAACTACAGGACTTTGGATGTGGTCACCTATTCCTCCATCCGTCACCGTGACTTGTTTGTTGAGCTGCCTCGTGATGATGAGCTGGGGGATACTCGTTTTTAGTGTGCAGAATAGAAGGGAATCTATGAAGATGTGTATGCCAGGCTGAACATTAGGCCTATGCACCCATTGGTACTTGCTGATGCTTTGGAGAAGGATCATCTTGTGGATGCGATGTTTGTGGCTGAGAGGATGGGGCTGCACCATCTCATGTCTCTCCAGTGCTCTTTTGACTCTGAGGTGGTGAAGCAGTTCTTCTCCACTTTGGTTATTTGTGGGGGCCTATGCACCCACTGGTACTTGCGGATGCTTTGGAGAAGGATCATCTTGTGGATGCGATGTTTGTGGCTGAGAGGATGGGGCTGCACCATCTCATGTCTCTCCAGTGCTCTTTTGACTCTGAGGTGGTGAAGCAGTTCTTCTCCACTTTGGTTATTTGTGGGGATGAGCATCGCACTATGAAGTGGATGACTCATGACAGGCCTATGACTGCTGATTTTCACATGTTTGCTGAGGTTCTTGGATACTCCTTCCGCAGCAGGGATAGAGCCAGTGGCCATCGCATCATCACCCAGTTGAAGCCCAACAAAGATGCAGCTCTCTCTCCTTGCACTGTGGATAATGGCATTGTGGGCACTCTGGCTGGCCTTGCTCCCATCTATGCTGCCTTAGTGGGTCTCTTCCGTGATTCCATTACTCCGAGTGGGGTCAACAATGAGAACATCCGTGGTCACCTTGTTCAGCTACTTCAATTTTCTCATGAGATTGCCTCTTGCGAGGACGAGTCGGTGCAGTACAGGCTGGATGTCATGGACTTCATTTACCATGAGTTGACTAATGCTATGTTCAACCGTCTGTCCATTCCCTATGCACCCTACATTATGTTGCTCATTAGGCACTTGCTTCCTGCTGAGGAGTTCCATCTTGACTCAGTGCATAAGGCTAACAAGATCTACACCAAGGTTCGGAAGACCTCTCACCCCTCCTCTGCTCCTGAGGGCCTCATGAGGGATGCTCGCAGGCCTCCAGTGGATGTTCGCAGGCCCCCAGTGCCTCCCGTTGCCCGTGAGATCCAGCAGCTGAACTGGTTCCAGCATAACATTCTGTGCATGGGGGTGGACACGCGCAAGGGTCAGTACGAGGCATACAAGCAGCGCCATGAGTTGGCTCACTCCCAGCAGCTCATTCTCCACCATGTGTCCGGTGCTTCGGGTGATCCTCCGTCTCCTACACCTCCCACTCCGTATGCTCGGTAGAACTCTTCCTCCGGGTTGAACTATGGTGAGCTGGAGCGTCACTTGTTCCCCTCTGCGCCTGCTGCTGACGATGAGGATGAGGAAGGTGACACTGAGGAGTTTGAAGATGAGGATGAGGATGAGAATGAAGATGAGGACGAGGACTACGAGTGATCCCGTGGGGCACTAGCATCGCTCTTCTCCCTTTTTGGTGTCTCGATGCCAAAGGGGGAGAAGTAGTTCTATTAGGATGTCCATGGATTTGCATGGGTCGGGCATAAGCACTTGCATTTTTTTCTATTCGTTGTTTTCTTGCTTGTGCCCATTTAGCGTTGAACTTTAAATTTGTGGTTTGTGGTTGGTTGAGACTCTGTGTGGTTGTCTAGATTATTATGCCTATGGATTTCATCTCATGGATTATGCGTACGGAGCTATCTATTCATATCCTATTGCTGGAGGTTCTTATCACGGAAGGCGCTCATATTGGTTATCCGGTAATAATTGTGGCTTATGTCAAGGATGCCTTCCCTCTACCTCGGTGGTATGTGTATGATGCTCACATGTCTATGGAATAGATTCACCTATTTGTGTGCATTTGTATTCCAATGCAAAATTCTATTATGCACACATTGAGGGGGAGTCTCTTTCATGGTTATTACTGTTTGTCTTGTGACTTTCTTTTGCAAATCCTGGTATTGTCATCTAACACCAAAAAGGGGGAGATTGAAAGAACATTTCATGTTTTCCTATGTTTTGCGTGTTAGATAACAATACTGTGGAGACTATTCATGTGCGCTAAGTGTGCAGGAAGCTTTGAGGGGGGCCGGATTATCCGCCCCACCAAGGGCCGGATAATCCGGCCTACCTCATTACTCAAAGGGAGCCAAGGCGCGTCGCTCAGTATCCGGTCGGATTTTCTCCCGGAAAATCCGAACTGGGGCAGTTTTTCTTCCCCAGGCCGGATAATCCGGCTGTCGCATGGGCCAGATAATCCGCCCCCAGTTTTTGAGCAAAGGGAGCCAAGGCGTGTCGCTCGGTATCCGGTCGGATTTTCTCCTAGAAAATCCAAACTGGGGAGGTTTTTCCTCCCCAGGCCGTATAATCCGGCCTTCGCATGGGACCGGATAATCCGGCCCCCAGAAGTTGGTCAAGGGCAAGCCCGGCACGATGCTCAAATAGGGGGCGGATTATCTATCGGATATTCCAAGTCTAGGGTGGTGTTTTCCCCAGGCCGGATAATCCGACCCTCACTTGGGCCGGATAATCTGGCCCCCAAAGTGTCCAACGGCTGGTTTCTGAAGGGGGTATAAATACCCTTTATTCCCCAATGTTTAGAACTCTTGATTCATTCGAAATTGTCCAGACATTGTGTAAGATCTCTCATTCTTGATCTCCTACTTCAACCACCCGAAGGTCTTGATCTTTGGGGGAATTGAAGGAGGAGAAGTTCTTCATCATCATCACGAATCAAGCGCTTCAACTCCTCTCCATTCATTTGGAGAAATCCCTGATCTAGTATTCTTGTCAATACCTATATCTTGTTCATTGTATTTGATAACTTTGTTCTTGTGTCAGCTTGTTGTCATTTCAGGAGCCTCCAAGTTGTTGTGGAGTTGTTGCCCCGCTAGTTGTGTAAAGGCGTCGGTGCCCGCCTCGAAGGGTACCTATAGTGGAAAGGTGGATCAGGCCTTTTGTGGCGAGATCCATCGGAGAACAGGGTGAGGCCTATTGTGGCGTGGTGGTCTTAGTACCACCCACCCCTCCAACATAGACGTACTTCCCTTAACAAGGAAGGAACTTCGGTCAAACAAATCATGTGTCTCCGCGTGCTTCACTTTGGTTTACTCGTTCCTCTTCCACTCGCTCTTTACTCGCTAGTAGATAGGTTTGCATATAGGGAAATTCCACCTAATAGTTTATCTAGAGAATTTACCCTTTGTGCTAAGCCTAAAATTGAAAAAGTATTAAAAATTGGTGTAGCACCTATTCACCCCCCCTCTAGGTTCCTATACGATCCATTTCATTTGGTGGCCTTAGTTTTCTAGTGGTTTCCCCACCTTCTCTCCTGCCTTACGGCAAGTGGCGTGGCCGCCGAAGTTCCGTCCTGTTTTCCTCGTCAAGTTTGAAGGCAACACCAACCCGAAGGAGTTTCTGGCCATCTACTCCACCACAATGGTGGCTGCGGGTGCTGATGAGAAGGTCATGGCCAATTAGTTTCCAATGGCTCTAAAGGGCACGGCCTTGTCCTGGCTCATGCATTTACCCAAGGATTCCATTTGTTCCTGGGCCGAGTTGTGTACTCGCTTTGTGAGCAAGTTCCAGGGAGCCTTCAAGCCCCCGGGAACACTCATTTAGCTCCACACAGTGGTACATGGGAGTGGTGAGCGACTACGAGACATCATGCTGTGGTTTTCGCAAATCCCACACACTATCTCGGAGGCGGAGGACGCCGCCATTATTGGCGCATTCACCATGAATGTCCACGACAGCAAGATGCGCGAAGAGCTTAATATGCATCCCGTCAAGAGAATCCACGAGTTGTGGGTGTTGGCTGACCTCTGCTCCTTGGCAGAGGAAGGATGCCTAACGCCCAAGGATGTTGCCCGGGAAGCCACTAGAGTGGCGAACCCGGGAAGCTCTGTTGTGAAGAAGAGTGTCTCGCGTAAGCGGGGCCCTCGATAGGCTTTGGCTGCAGAGCCTAGTGCTCCCACCAGGGCTGAAAAGAAGACCAAACTGGAAGAAGAAGTGGCGACTATCAAGCCCGCCACATGGAAATGTTTCCCTCTGCACGAGTCCGACAAGCATGATGCTCAGAACTACCGCTCTATCCTCGCTGAGTAGGGTGCTAACAGTACCTTCGGGAACTATTATCGCTGCAACAAGGGTGGCCATCATACAAAGTACTGCCCAGTCCAACCTGGCCTAGGTGCCCCCGCAGGAGGTCGCAGGGGAAACGTGGATGCTGCTCGAGGAGGGAATGGATGCGGTGGAGACGGAGCAAGAGCAGGGCGTGAAGGGGGCTACAGCAATGTAGCCTCTCAACCGCGTGGCAACAGCCCTGCCGCTAACCAAGGCGGCGATAATAACGGGTGCAAACAGTACCCACAAGAACAAGACTATGCACACACACACGGAGGAGCATACGCCATGACTTCCCATGGGGAGTTTAAGCATTTCTCCCATGAACTGTGCATTGTGCAGCCCAGCTGGAGGTGCAATGGCCACTTCGGTGGTCTCATGTGCCGATTACTTTTGATGCGGGAGATCACCCGGACCGCGTCGCCGGGGGCGGCATGCTACCCCTGGTGGTCTCTCCCATCATAAAGAACGTCGGATTACCAAGATGCTGGTGGATGGAAGGGCTGGCCTCAACATCCTTTCGGCAAGGCTGATGGATAAGCTCCAGATCACTGAGGATCAATTAGCCCCTACAGGGTCTTTTCTGGGCGTAAGCCTAGAGCTATCCACCCACAGGGGAAGATCGAGTTGTCGGTCACATTTGGCAATCAAGACAACTACCGCACTGAGAACATCATCTTTGATGTTGCGGACATTGCCCTACCGTATAACAGCATAATAGGGCGCCCTGCCTTGGCAAAGTACATGGTGGTCTCCCACCATGCCTACAACTCGCTCAAGCTTCCCTCCTCGTGGAGGACCTTGACCATCAAAGGTGATATCGGGGACGCAGTGTTCTACTTTGAACAACTGTTCAAACTGGTAGCCACCACTTCTCCTATGACTCACACTGACCCTTTGTCCAACTCAGACCAACCTTTCGCCCCAATTCCCGGCTCACCCCAAAAAAGGCTGTGGCCCTTTCCAGAACTTAGTTCCGATGACTATTCTGGTACTGGTGGCTCTTCGAGTAAGATAAAAACTTCTCGCATCCACCCTACCAACTAAAAAGCCCAGGAGTGTGCATGGTACTTCCGGTAAACCTTAAAAGCCGGGGTAGAGTTGAGGTTCCCCCGACAAATAAAAGTCCGGGAGCATGCGTGGTACTCCCGAAAACCTTAAAAGCCCGGGTGGAGTGGAGGTTTCCGCCGGAAATTGAAAGCCTGGGAGTGTGCGTGGTGCTCCCGACAAACCTTAAAGCCCGGGAGTGAGTGTAGTACCCCCGACAAATGCGATGAATACTAGCGTATCTGGCCTGGCCCACCTATGTGTAAACCGCTTGTAACCCAGGGGCTGCCACCGTTTTGAAATGAAAATCCCGTTGTTCTCGTTTGTCTGCCCATTTTCATTTGCCGAGCCTTTTCGATATTTTGCATTCCTTTGGATTTTCTCGAGGTCGGACGTGGGTAACGAGACTGTCAGTCCAGGAAACGTCATACTATCATGATCTACTCTGAGGTGTGAGCGTTGTGCTTTAGGCATTGCCTACGAGCACTAAATCATGAAGACACACCTCCCACATCAGGTCCCCGAGTTGGCAACATCGTGCGCCCTGATCAAGCGCATGGCACCTTGTTTTAAACCTGAGGCATGGGTAAGATGATGTAAGGTGTGTTCATCGTATTTCAGGATGAGCAGCGGATGGATGAGCAAGAATAGGCTGGGGCAAGGGATCGGTGAGGGTGTCAGGCTCGCCGCCGGATAGCAGCGGCCACACGGCTTCTAGGGGCGACTGGCCCCACAATCAAGGCATGAGTCGAACGCAAGGTTGGAACCAAGGAACGGGAGCAGTGCACCTGAGAATATGATCAACGCCCCTATGAGCCCTGCAGAGGTGTAGAGGCGGCAAGGGACGGATGGATCAAGGGCAACCTTGAGCACGATACGGTAGGAAAAAAGAGCAAAGAACGCGAAGGCAAAGGTAAATTCATTGATAATGGCCAATTGGCATTACATTTAGGAATACAATGCAACACCTAGCTCCGGGCATGAAGGAGAGAGCCGAAGGTCAACGATGCAACGAAGGAGTCTGCACACCCTCCTCCACCTTGCGCATGACTGCGTCACTCGCTCCACGTGGCCCCCCGCCTCAGGCGTCGCTGAGGTCTGAGTCAAAGACAAGCGGTGGGTAATAGCTTCTACGGTAGAGGGTGTCATCGAAGATTTTCACCGACAGGCGGCCCCCGCCACGGTAGCGAAACTTCAGGGCGTCACCAACCTTCAGCTCGTTGTGGTCCACGAAGTCCGTCCACCCGTCACTCAGGTACAGGTTACCGGCACCATCCACCCACCTCTGGAAGTCCCAGATGGTCTGGCCGTTGCTAACCTCGTGCAACCGGAGCTCTCACGAAGGGTGCTCTCTGAGCTCCTCGGTGAACAAGTCTGGCAGGCGCATCCACCACTTGAAGTTCCCCGGGAGGAAGACGAGGAACTCAAAGACAATGAGTCCCACCGTTTCGTCATCACTTTCCCCTCGACAGAGCGGTGGGGGAGGGGAGTACCTGTCAGGCTCTCGCCATTTGTAGCAACCCCAATGAGGAGGGTAGCGTCCGTGCCTTGGAGAAGAAGAACGACGACCGGGAGGGCCCCCTGTTCGTTGTTGCCTTCTCGGCAGCCACAGTAGGGCAGGGACTCAGCATGCGGTTTAGGGAGATCCGCTCCAGTGGAGGAGACGCGATGGCCTCGGCGCCTGCGCCTGCACCGCGGCTTCTCCGGCGAGGTCGGGGCCATCTCCCTTAGAGAAGGAAGATCATCGTCACCGGAGCTGCCCGACCCTATCGCCACTAGGCAGGGAGTTGGAAGGGAAAGGCTGCGGGGGAAGTGGAGAGTAAGCCACAGCCCCGCTCCTTCCCTCCCTTTTATAACCCATGAGGAGGGGGAACGGTTGCTCCTCGCCTTACCGGTCCATGGGAGGGCAATAATTACGCCCCACCAAAGTTATTTTGTAGGAATCGAAGTAGGTGCAGTCAATGCGGGCTACCATGGAAGCAAAGGCATGGCTTGGCAGTCCCACAGCCACTTGAGTATGTAGGCACATGCACATCAGCTCTGCAGGATGGCAAGCGTGTCGTCCAGTCATGTCGTGCTTCCTGCGATGTGGACTAGGCCCACGTGCTATTGAAGGGCAAAGCCCAACAACAGCCTCTTTGTCGAACCACGACCAGCATTGCAAGTTGCCGGCCCTCGCCCGAGGCTTCTATTGGCGTAATAACATCGGGGGTCCCTCGCATTGCGCCGTAGCGCGTGGGCCAGGACCCACTAGTCTGCGACTCAGCAGATGCGTGGCCTGGCCGGCAAGGGTGTCGCAAGGATGCGAGCACCGAGTGCTCCGAGCAGGTATGGCCTTGGCATGATGAGCCTATGGAGACTAAATGTCGGCTATGATGTAGGTTCCTATAGATGATACGAACGCTACGAGACAAGCCTCGATCCGCCAGCCAGGTGCGTACAAGAAGGAAAAGACAACGACATGCGCGAGGAGGTCTGATCCCTCTTTCTGGGGGCTGCCCCGGAAAGAGGGTAAGGACGCGGGTGGGGGCAGCGAAGCCAAGGAGTGGCCTTGACTAAGCACCGAAAGGACTAGGGAATGCCTCTTCTAGGCCAGGCGCAACCCAAGAACTGGAGTCCACTGAGCCTGACAAGGCGTGTCAGTCCTAGCCTTGGGAACTGGCAACACACCAGCACTAACGGACATCATCATGGAGCTACAGTCCGCTGCGGCGTTCCACCGACAAGAGTGACAGCTCGGAGCCGGAGCTGTCACTCAGTCATCGAGTGCACCTATGCACCGCCCCTGGCGATCCATTAGCCACAGGCGCTGCCCACCTGCCTGAAGACCGTGTGGCACGCTGCGATTGAGCCCGGGAACGCCTCGGATGGTGCTCCACGACGGCCCTCGTAGTGACCCCTTGGGGTATAAAAGGAGGCACGTGGCCCAAGGTTGCAGAAAAAAGAAAAGGAGGGAAGAGTTTGACTCAAGAAGGAGTTTGGCTCGAGGGAGAGTTGGACTCGAGAGGGTACTTTCCTGAAGGAGGGGGTTTGTTGAGAGCAGTGGTGTCTAGGAGGCGGTTTCTGGAGAAGGGTCCTTTGGAGAGTTAGAAGAGAGGTAGCAAAGTGAGGAAAGAAAGAGGAATCCCGGGGAGTGTCGAAGCTAGAGAGAAAGTGGCTCCCTGGCACCATAGAAATCACCTCTGTGTACCTCGATCCACCCAAGATAATCCACCAAAGTAGGACGTAGGGTTGTTAGCTGAAGGGCGGCCCGAACCTAGATAAAAATGTATGTGTGTGCTCTATGTGTGTTGTGTGCTCGAATCAGCAGGTTCCTTAGTTGATGTTGAGGCCGGAATGCATTTGTGCCCACTACCAAACAAATAGGGGGTGCCAACATCCCCAATGTCCGTGCAGGCGAGACACGACAGCCACCTCTACTTCCTCTTCTAACTTTAAGTGAGGACCACGGGTAAGTCGTCCTTCTCCCTTTCTTCTCTCTATTCCTCTCTAGAATCCCCTCTATGGATTCCCCAATGTGTGATGGTTAACCCTGATTAGGGTTTGTGTTCCGAGGTTCATCTTACTGCCTATTGCTGTCAATGATTGATTTTTTAGTATATTTCACATGTGAGTAAACTATGAGGAACCTAGTGTTGTGATTGGATTAGCACTACGGACAGTTATATGCCATCAAATGTTCACTGTCTAAATTATCTATGGATAATTGTTAGATTGAACTGGTTTGGAGAATTACCTGGTTTGTCATTTTTGTGGTGGCCTTAGTTTTGTACTGGTTGATGATCTCCTTCTTGGAAAAATAGTTTCTTCTCCTCCTTGATCACCTCATGACTTGTCCTTGCCCAACTCCTGATCTCCCCCCTCCTCAAGTAACCATTTTTGTTGATATCTAGTGATTTGTTGGAGTGGATGATGGTTTGATCTGTGGTTGTGGTTACTGAAACCTTCAAATTCCTTGGTTGTTCTTGGTTGAGCTGTGTGGGGGTGTTATAGGCTTTAGAGAGTGCACTCTCTCTGTTGCGACTAGGGAGATAACCCTTGCCCTGTGTGCTCCCGTGTCGACAGCAAGGCAGTCATGCATGACTGTGCCGTGTGCCTGTGTGGTGTGACTATGGATCAGCTCAAGTACAATTAGTTGATCCCTTTACTTTTTTACTTCTATCCTCTCGGTGAAACTTCCCCTGGGTTTATGATGTAGGACTAAAACCCTTTTATTTGAAAGAACAAATATTACACTATGGTGAAATTTTCCCCTTCATTTAAATAGCTCAATGATGCAATCTGGACAATGCACTTCACTGTTCATAGCTCAGAGCAATAATATTAACACTAATTCTATTTTTTCTTTTGTTTACAGGTACAAGAAGTTTCAAAGAAGATCAAGAATATCTAGATTAGGATTAGTTAGGAATTAGTTTAAGTTTTTCCCTTATTACTATTGTAATCTTTTTATTTTTCTCCTTGTAAGAACAATGTAATGTATATAGATGATTCAATAAAGTTTACTTTTCTTATTATTTATAATTGTTTCTTTTGTATCCCTTCTTACTTATTCATTTCTATTTATATTGTAATTATGGAATAAAGAAAATAATAAGAGTTTCTACTTACTTGTATTATTATCCTTTAACGTAATACCTAATACTTCATATTGAATATTCAAAATCTACTTTAAAATATTAATTTCCTACATACTTTTATTTTGAATCATTTCAAAAGTAGTTTCAAATTTGAATGTAAATTCAAATTATTTCCCCAAAATAACACAAAGGTCCTAGAGATCATGTCAAAATTTATAACAATCAGCAGAATGAGCTAAATCCTATCTCAATCCAGTGAAAGAAACTCTGATCTCCCAGGGTTTTAGTTTGAGAAAAATTTACCCCAAATTTTCTTATGCATGAATGCAAATGCACAACTCTCTTCTTTAGCCCTAAATGTTGGGGCATTACAACCGACATGTGCCATCACGCACTCCAAACATCTACGCTTGATTTTGGTGAATTCGATTATCATACTCTGATACAAGAAGGTGTTCAATATCTAGGCTTGATTTGGCGAATTTCTATCATCATGCCCTGATACAAGAAGGTGTTGGTTGCTGGTGATTAGCATAGGGTGATTGGCAGCTCGCCTTTCTGACACAAAGCGAGTGAGATTACTCATGACGACTTAAGCATGATTGCTATTGCTAGCCACTAAATTATCTGACATGATTATTTACTCACTTAGTGCTAATTAGTTTACGATTATTTCTACTAGATTTAGGAACTAGAACCTGTATATCTTCAGTTCTTAGCTTCTTCTTCTCTTATTTTTCTAGCTCGGCTTTTTGCCTTTTTTGTTTCAGTATTTTGGGATTTATGTTTGTCGCACTAGGCATGGTTAGTCAATTGTGCGTCAATGCTGCTCGGAGTCTTTACTGAGTTTTTGCTTTATCCTGTAGCTATGTAAGAGTGTTCACTGATGAGACTTCTTTTTAGAAATTCGAACATTTGGTAAAGAGAGTTTCTCAGGTTATTAACTGCATTGGATTGAATCTGTTAGATTCGCGACAAGAAAATAACAAAGAACAAAAATGAAATCGCAGCAAGGGGACACAGATTTAACGTGAAAAAACCTCTCCAACAAAGAGAGGAAAAAACCACGGGCTTCAGCCAACGAAACTTCACTATAACGGGGAGTGTTTACATAACGCTCGGAATTTTCACAGATGGAACTTATCCCAGCCGACGGCTTACAAGAGGTTTATATAGCGGTGGAAACCTAGGTCTTCAACGATCCGTACCTATTGGGCATGGTATGGGCCTCGCTCGCTCCGTCAGAAGTTAGCCTCTTTAATAGAATTTGGATCATACTTCAACAGAATCTTTGATAAGATATCACCAGGGAATAATCTATGAAGCAAACCATTTATATTTGTGCAGGTTTTGTCAGGCATGAAGACCTTAAACGTGCCACCAATTCAGACTAAGTCATGAGATAAGGTAGTGCTCATGTTCTTCTCCCGTCTATTTTTGCTCTTCCAAAATCACTAGTGCACCCCCCCTCTAACACCGGTTTGGAGGGCCCTCTAACAGCGGTTGTAGAACCGCTGTTGAGTGTTCGGTGTTAGAGGGGCCCCCCCTTTAACACCGGTTCTTATACGAACCGGTGTTAAAGGGTGGCGCACGTGGGGCTGCCGCAGGGCTCAGCCCCCCCCCCTTTAACACCGGTTCGTGTTACGAACCGGTGTTAAAGGTCTGTGCCGCGGCAGGAAAAGGAGATAAATCTCTGCCGCGGCAGAGTTCTGCCACGGCAGGAAAACGGCCTAAATCTCTGCCGCGGCAGAGTTCTGTCCCTGCCCCGTTCTGGGCGTATTTCTGCGGCGCGGCGGGGACGGGGAGGGGGAATCGATTGGGAGCGGTATACACATACATCGTCATCGGTACATACGAGTACATGAATAATTAAGCAACTATTATTATACACAACATCGTCATTGTGTGGTATTCTCCGTAAACGTTGAAGCATCAAGTACAAGACAAACACGTTCAAGCATATATACAACGTTCATTTTGGTGGATATCTAAAGAGTTCTCCGCCAGGCGTGACGACCTCATCAAGTATGAACCCCGCCAATTCCTCTTGAATGGCTCGTATGCGGTCAAATGGTAGGAGTTGGTCCCGCATCCGTTCGATTTGAATATATATGAAGAATGGGGTCAATATATATATATAAGAATAAAACTCAACACAATTGATGGTAATAAAATAATGTTGTGTACTTTGTTTACTTACTCTAAGTTGTTCTAGTGCGGGTTGGCCCGTCGCACATATCGTGTTGCGAATGAACTCGCAAACATAGTACCCACATAAGTTATTGCCGTGTCCCTGATGCGCGCACATTACGAGAATAGAAAGTTCAATCAAAATAATAATCAATAAAGCATGATATAATGGAATTGGAAGCAGAATCAAAGAGATACGCAGACCTAGCTAGCTAGTATTACTTACATTTTGGTCTACAAATTTTAGTTCTTCTGACCATTCACCCACGGCCCTGCCCGTGAACCTTTTCCAAACCCTGTCCGGCAAAGAAAATGGATAAAGGAGTAATTAATTACTTGTTGTCACGAAAGTTGCCGATCTAGTGCGATAATATGATTGAAATTACCTCTGAAGCATCTCTCTAAAGTCTGCCAATAGCTCTTTTTCTTTTCGTAACGAGTCCATGACAAGGACTTTTCCTGAGTCAGGTTAAATGACTAGCAGAATAAAGTGGAAGCTACGCACGGATAACTCATCATCAGTTACACTTAACATCGAGTAAGCCGAAACAGAATATGTACAAGAGAGGGTAACAGTACTCACGAGAAGTTGTAAGGCAATAGTATTTCCCTTTTGGTTTGTTGTCTCAGTAAAGACCTTATCAATAAATCTTCTGTTTGCCCGAGTTTGGTTCTTATCACTTCTTCATGAACTCAATTTGGGTCAACGAACCCAATGTCAAAAGGTCCTACTTTCATGCATTCCATAACCTTTTTCCTGCATAATAGTATATACATATATGGTGAGCATATATATATACATGCAATTAATGAAGTGAATGAGATGAGATAGAAAATACAGAAATAGTACTTACACACAATAAAGGCTGATGGCAGCTTTGTCGAGTTCCTTCTGATTGAATAGAAAATGCAAGTCTTGAATGTTGAAGGCAATCTCGTCGTCTCCGCACAAGAAAATCTGATCTCTTATATGCGCCGTGATCCATTCTTTTTTTCTCGTCTTGCAGAAATCAAGGTACCACTTGTGCAATCTTCGCATCTTTGTTGGTAGATTCTTGAGCTCCTCTTTCTTGACGAGATTCTTCCCATACTTCCATGGCTGTATGGGGTTGGCATCGCATTTGGGCAAGTTGTCTCCCATGATGTTCAAGTATGCAATATAAGGCATCCCCATCTCATTGGCCTTTCTTTGTAGCTCTGCCTCGTAATCATTTACGGGAGGAGCGTCCCGTGTGTCGAACACTTGGAGCGGGGCGCATGATTGGTTTTCCTGCTCTCCGAGCATGGGAACTATTTTCTGGGGTGCCGCACGACTGCTACTTTCAGTCTCCCTACGACGCCTTGCATCCGCCTTCAAAATCTGGCGCTCGTAGTCCGGCACAAGTGGGGTTTCAGGTTTCAAAAGATTTTTGTAAAACTTTCCACCACTGCCGGATCTATTTTCTCCTTTGGCTCGGCCTGTCTAGGTGCAAAGAATTTCTTGACCTCTTCTTCCGAGATCCTATTGGTCTCCTCGTCGCCACGATTCCATGATAAAACCGGCAATGGCTTGGCGGAAGGCTGTGGGACGTAGTTTTTTGAACTCTTTGTGGCAGTGCTAGTGATGCTCTTCGTGGCAGTGCTCTTCCGCTTACGCTGAGGAGATGGCTGAAGTGCCGGAGATGGCTGACGGGCAGGAGATGGCTGGCGCGCCGGAGATGGCTACCGCGTAGGAGATGGCTGAAGCGCCGGAGATGGCTGCCGCGCAGGAGATGGCTGAAGCGGCTCAGACTGCTGACGCTGTGGAGACGGCGGGGGTGCCAGTGGCCTCCAATTTGGAAGCATGATGTGTTCCTTCTTCCAAAGAATGGTTATTTTCACTACAAATTTGAGTTGAGTTTCCCCTTCACCTATAGCATGGTCAAGCTGTGCTTCCTCATATTCCTTCACAACCTCATCCACTCCGACAATAGCATAGCCATCTGGAATCGGTCGGCAGTAGTAAGTTCCACCAGCTACAGGAGGTAAGGCATAGCCGACAGCCACCTTAATGGATAATCCCATTAATCTCACATGCAGCTCAGTGTGTTCGCTCTCCGTGATGTCATCCACAGGGTATCGAGGACCCGACATTTCAAGCGTGGGCTGCACGTTCTCTGTGGAAGCCATGCTGCTTTTCCGTGCAGAGTCTGGGCCGCCGGCAGCTTCCAATGCAGGCTCTTTGTGCCGCTGAGATGGGCCGGTAGCTTGATGGCTCTGTTGTGCATTCACTTGCGCCTTCAGCGCCACAAGTGCATGTTCTATCTGTGTCATCCGCTCTGTATGCTCTTTTTCTTTTCTGCAGCGCCATCTGTAAGAGTCGCTCCACTCGGCAAACCCATCCTTCCACGTCATACCCCCTGTGCCTCGTGCATGTCTAGGGTGTTCTTTTTTACCGATGGCGCGTGTGAGCTGGTCATTCTCTGTGTCGGGATGGAAGGTCCTGGCGGCTGTTTCCTCGTATGTCGTGATGAGTTCAGTGACGGGTTTGGCAAGGAGGGTTGGGAAGATACACAATCATGTTTCTGGGTCCAACCTTGCCCCGATTCTGTAGAACCAAGTCTTTGCACGTAGGTCCCACCCACGTGTCTGGGGTGTGATCCCTCTGTCGCGCAGGGCCTTCTCAGCTTCCTCCCACTTAGGCCTCTGAGATATGTAGCCACATGACCCTGTCCTCTGGTGATATTCCTTCTTCTGGGCATTTAGCGTATTGGTTTCTGACCTCTTTGTAGCTATAGCACCTTCCTTGTATGCCACAAATTCACGCCAGTGAGGTCTTCTCTTCGCATAATATGCGTCTTCGAAATCTGGAGTCTCGCGAGCTTTGACAAATTTGTTCAATTTTGTCTTCCAGTTGCGGAAAGCGTCAGCCATCTTCTTTAGAGTCCACTCTTTGACCTTTTCCTTTATAACCAGTTTGTTTTCATCCTCCTCTGGCGGAAGGGTGAAATTTACCAACAGCGAATTCCAAAGCATTTTTTTGGATCTTTCATCGACAAAGGTACCGTCGCCCTTCTTTGGCTTATTCCAATATTCAATTATGATTGGGATTTGGTCCCTAACAAGAACTCCAGCCTGACGTATAAATTTGTCTGCGGCCTTCTTGGGTTCCATCGGCCTGCCATCAACACGGACTGCTTCGATCGTGAACTTTGCACGATCTTTCAACCGATGGCTCGCGCCTCGCTTGCTCTTTTTCGTAGAAGAAGATGGTTGCTGGCTGGTCAATCCAGAGGGCTAAAAGAAGAAAGAACCGTTAATTAATACATGTAGAAGAAGATTGTTGGTGGAAGTCAGCAGAGGCTTAATCAATGCATATACCTCGCCGGACTTTGTAATCACTAAATTGCGTTCACCGGAGTCTTCATCTTCTCCATGACTACTTGAGTTGTCATCATGTCCCTCCAAGTCTAGATATTATGAGGTGTCCTCATTGATAATGTTCTCCATTATTTCTTCTTCTTCAAGGTTTCTACTAAGTGGATCCATAGTTTCTAAAACAATAATATTATCTAGAGTAAGAGAGTAAACATTCAAGTGGACTTGGATTCATACACAAATATACATATTATTCATACAAAAATACACAAATAAATACACAAATGAAATCGGGCAGGCGTGGTGAAGTGGCGGCGGCGGTTGGGGTGGTGGCGGCGCCGGAGAGAATTGGGCAGGCGCTCCCGCGGGATGGCGACGGCGACCGGCTGGGGGAAGAATCGATCTGGCTGGGGGAAGAAGGAAGGGGTGGCGCGCGCGTTATAACCCCCCCTTTAACACCGGTTCGTGGCTGGAACCCCCCCTTTAACGCGACAACTCGGATACAGTACTTAGTGATTAAGATAAAGTACAATAATATAAGATAAAGTACATTATTAATACATCACCGGAGAATAGCTCGGGTGCATTATAGAATAAAGTATAAGATAAAGTACATTATTAATACATCACCGGAGAATAGCTCGGGTGCATTATAGGATAAAGTATAATATAAAGTACATTATTAATACATCACTGGAGAATAGCTCGGGTGCATTATAGGATAAAGTATAAGATAAAGTACATTATTAAGATAAACTAGTGAACGCGGCTGCCGCGTTCTATGCTACGGGAGCTCTGCAGCCACAGAAGAGGAACCATCACCGGAGAATAGCTCGGGTGAGATCCGTGAACCTGCCAGATATTGGAGAAGCTAGTCTCCAAAAGATACATGTATCGCCGCACATGCTCGTCCTCCTCCCTAATACGACGATGTACCACCTCCTCGGGGGCTGGCTCCCTCTGCACCACTCCTGGACCTCTTGGACGCCACCAAAGAAGCTCCGGGTCGACGATGATACCCAGATTCCTCACCAAGGTACGAGTCCCGACAGGTAGCACCTCCCAGTGCCAACCCGGCGGAGCCTAGACTCGGACATCCCCGACAGAGTCCAGTAGGCTCGGGCCAAACTACTACCACGTTCGGATCATCGTTCTTCTTTTCTACCAGCACCGAATTAGAGAGCCAATCCGGATACATTACTTCCATGATAAATCCTACTGCTAGCAACCGAGCTATCTCGTCTCCAATGACTTTTCTCCTATCCTCGGCAAAGCGGCGGAGAGGTTGCTTCACCGGCCTTGCTCCGGGTCTTACGTTCAAAGAGTGCTCGGCCAACTCCCTCGGAACACCTTGCAAATCCTGTGTGGACCAAGCAAAAATGTCCCGATTCTCACGGAGGAAGCTGACGAGCTCGCTTTCCTATTTATCAGTTAACCCGGCACCAATTGTTACGGTGCACTCTGGGAACATGTCATCAACTGGAACCTTCTTGGTATCTTTCGTGGCTTGGAAGGAGACAGATCCATGCGGGTTACTCATCGCCGACATATACTGCTGCGCGGACTGAGCCAAAGCTGCCACCTCTTGAATTTTCCTTTTCTCCTGCGCGATCACAAGCGATTCGGCTAAGTTAGACCCGGCTGAGGCACACTCAATGGAACGCCGGAAATCTCCTGCAATGGTAATCACTCCATTTGGCCTAGGCAACTTCATCTTCAGATAACTGATGTGGCAGCTTGCCATGAACTTGTTCAATGCTGGCCTTCCGAGTAATGCGTGATATGCACTTTCCAAGTTCACCACCTCGAACTCTAGATTCTTAGTTCGGCAATTATCTCTCGTGCCGAACAATACGTCGACCCGGACTTTGCCTATGGGCTCACAAGAAATGCCTGGTACAATACCATGGAAAGTTGTCCTTGTAGCCTGGAGCATATTCTCCGAGATTCCCAACTTGCGCATTGTATCCGCATACATAATGTTGATGCTACTACCATTGTCAATCAGTACCTTGGAGAACCTCACATTAATGTTAGGCCCAATGAATGTCGGGTCCAGCACTAACGCATACGATCCAGGGTTTGGCATAAGCTTGGGATGATCCTTTATGCTCCAAGTGATTTCCTGGTCCGACCAAGGCATGTACCTCGTCACTGCCGGCATCACTGCATTTACCTCCATATGCCTACGCTGCAGGCTTTTTTTGTCAGTTTCCTCAGTGGTGAACATGCAATAGCTCTAATGATGCTCCCTGTACTCATTTCTCCCCTCATTTCCGGGGTTCCTCTGATCCGGCTGATGTTGGTTTTCCACTTGATGCACCGCATCCCTTCGCTCAATGTTATCATATCTCGGTGGGGGGAGGCAACATTAGCTGTTGCATGTTCGCTCCGGAGAGCAGTTGCTGCCGGGGTAACTCCTGCCGAGGCTGATCATTCCGGGGTGCCTGAGCATTCCCCGAACCACCTTGTTCAATCTTGCGCATCCACTCACATTGCCTCGTCGTATGACCCGCTGGATTACTCGGGTTTGGTGTGTGAAACTTACACGGCTGGTCCAACATCGACTCATAGGTATACCTTGGATGGTCTTTCTTTTCTTGCCACTGTCTCTTTTGCTCCGGCGTCCATGTTTTCTTGCCATCGTTTCTTGGAGTCCATTGCCCTCCAGTTTTCTGGCGCTGGTTGCTCCCTGCTCCGTGTTGATCTTGATTCACAGCCGCAACTTGTTACGAACCGTAGCAATGATCCGGTCTATCATCTGTTCTTTTTCCTCTGTAGTCATTCCTCCGAGATGACCCGGCTCCATACCTCTGATAGTATTCCTCGTTTGACTCGTTTGATGCGAGCCTAGGTTGAGTCAGATCACCCAAAGCATACGAATCGGCAATGCGGATCATCTCTGCCAAAGTAATTGGCATTTTCCTTTGCAACTTGATCCACAGCTCGCTGCCATATCTGCACCCTTGCGCAAACCACGCTATGGCCTATGACTCTATGACACCCTCACACGAGTTTCTCACGGTACACCACCGGGTCAAGAATTCACGGTCTGTCTCATTAGGCCTTTGCTTGCATATTGCTAGGGTCTGCGACCTATTTGGCCTCTGATATGTACTTGAGAAATTGCTGATAAACATTTCCTCAAAATCTATCCAGCAGTTGATGCTTCCGGGTGGTAAATTGTTCAACCATACTCTGGCTGGACCTTCCAACATCTGGGATACGTATCGTACAGCCCATCTCAAGTTGCCAGTGGCAATTTTCATTGCCGTAGCATAGTTTATCAGCCAATCCTCCGGCTTGGTACTGCCGTCATACGTCTTCGTGCCCTTGGGCAGCTTGAAGTTGGGTACCGGTGGCTCCTTCATGATCCGGGGTCCAAAGCACGCTGGACCCGGTGGACCTTGACATTCGATCTGTTCCGACCTATACATGCGATCCAGTTTCAACCTGGCGTCATCCGGCATCAAATCCCTGCTTCCTAATCTTGACCCTATCACATGATAGTCCGGTCTTGGGTACCCCGCGTTCACCATCTCTGAATCACCGTCGACCAGTTTTGCTCTTGTGGCGCACCTTTCTGTTGCATACCTCGGCCGGCACTTTGCTCTTGCCTTGGTATATTCCGCTGCTGCGGTTGTCCTGCTCCTGCCGAGTTTCGCTGTCCGGCATTGTCGTTGGCACCGTTCCCTTGACCAGCATTGCCTTGGTCGTGGTTACCTCAGCCAGCTTCACCTCGGCTCACACTTCGTCGATCATCATTTTCCTGTGCTTCTTTTCCTTTTCCTGCCCGCGTCGGGTCGTACGGGACGATCTGTTTGTTCCGTCTGGCCGAGGTTACTACCTCTTCTCTCCTTGGACCACCATGAGGAGACGATGCGGATCCAGCGGATTTCTCCAGGTTACCCATCGCCGAATGAACGATTTTGGAAGCTCCAGCTCTCTCCGGGTTAGCTCTGAGTAGCTCTTCGTTCTGTCTGTTCGTGATCCGAACTAGCTCGTTAATCCTATCTTGTTGTCTTTGACGGGCCTCACCCGTCAGACCCTCTAACTCGGATGCAGCCGCATCCGCTGCTCTGAGGTTCTTTGCCGGGGTACTATACTTCGGCAGCCCCACGGACAAACAGTTCTCTGCCTCCTCAATCCTAGTATCACCTTCTCTATTCATCTCACTCATGAGATTTCTCCCTTTTACTTTTACCGTGTCAACTTTGTTTGCTTTTGCATATTCACGTAGCGTCATGTTCAACGACTGCTGCGGCTATTTTCTTTGCGCCTTCTAGTATCTTTTGCCTAGTTTCCTCCAGCTTAGCCTGTGCCCGAGTCAGATCTACTGCTGCTACTACAGGGTTTGCCAAGCTATCCATCGCCTCTCTCAGCACATTTTCTGGCCTCTCTAGTGGAGGACCTCTAGCTTTCCTTGGTGCCTTAGGCGTTACCTCCAGATCTGGCCCGGATCCTTGTTTGCGCCCGCACCAGGCACGGTCATCATCACCTCTGCATGGTCCGGGGAGCGAACGATACGCGCCCCGCGAGCCACAGTGAGGGGTGGTTCCCCTACTTCGACGATGCGGCGCAGATGAGCACATGTTACGTCCATAACAACGTAGACCTTGTGCGCGCCGAGCTTGACGAAGAGGCCGTTGCACGGAAGTGGGCGCGTGCCGAAGCAGCCTGCATTGTCGCTGACGAAGTCCAGCGCTCCAAAGCGCTGAACAAGCCCGGAGACGATGCGTTCGCCGGTGGCGATGAAGTTTCCCGTCCGGATCTTGACCCCTGCTAGCGCCGCTAGCCCCACGGTGGGCGCCAACTGTCATGGTGGTGTCATGGCAGATGCCATGGATAGGCTAAAGGTGGGGACTAATACACGCTAGGGGAATCCAGGGAGGGATAGTGAAGTGATTCTCCACACAGAAGTTTGTATTGCTTTCCTTTCAAGATTACAAGTGCTCCTAGAGCTATATCAGCGAGAGGAGGAAGAAGGAGCTCTCTTACTCTCACCCACAGTTCACACCTAAAACCTTAGCCAAATTAGTATAGAAGAAAACCCAACCCCCTTCTACTGAAACCCTAGCCCCCCTTATATAGAGGTGGTTTGGTCTCTGCCTAGGGCATACGTGGAGGCATATTCCTAAGAATATGCCTCCTCTCAAAGTGGTAACCCGACCGGGGTGCTTTTCCCCCGCATCACACATGCTTTAGCTACGTGAGCCTCTGCGGCGCCCGCGTCAGCCGACACGGTCGTCGTCACCCTTGTCGGCCATGACCCGGTGGTCCTGCCCTTGCCTGCTTCGCTCATGCAGTGCGTACCGGGCTTTCTTTTTGACCAGCAAGATTCCTTCCTTCTCCCAGAAGCTAAACGGGACCCGGATCATGGTAGATCCGGCTATACCTGTTCCTGCATACAAGTTAGACAAGCACTTCCGACTTACTCCTTCAGTCGGTTGAGATTTAGTTAGGCGAATGCCCCTGGTCTGGGTTACCCCGTGATTCGGCCTGCCTTGAGGTGACCCGGCCAGCATCCGCTTTGGCCTTGCCAAACCCCGGCTAACTCGGCCTTTATACCCCGGAGTGACCCTACCCAGGGGTATCCCCCAACAATCTTTATTGTGTTTCCTTTACTTATTGCAAGTTAAGTTATATAATAGTGAGTTGTCTTCTATTATGATTTTTGTATTGATGAATGTGATGCTTCTTGTCCGTATTCTTTTATCAACTCTTCACTCCATAACCCTGAGGTCATGTTTATTGAGCTCAGTTTTCGCTTGGGGACAAGCGAAGTCTAAACTTGGGGGGAGTTGATACGTCCATTTTGCATCACTATTCTATATCATAACTTACTATTATTCATTGATATATTTCATATTAAGAGATGATACTCATGTTATTTCATTTGTTTTTGCATGGGTGATGACTTTTGGAGCATGGACCGCTATAGTCAGGATTCTGATGGAAAAGGGGCTGTTTGGAGGCAAAATTCGCGAAGATCAGAAAATCCGGGAAAATACATGGAAAATTCTATTTTTCTAGAAGACGAAGATTGCTAGAAGAGGGAGTGGAGATGGGCCACAGGGGGCCCACACCACCCCCTAGCTCGGGCATCCCTAGGCCGCGCCAGTAGGTGGTGTGGCCACCCTGGACCACTCCAGGCTCTCCCCTCTAGCGTATATTATCCCCATGGAACCCTAATACCTGGAGAGCGACCATAGAAAGATTCCGCCGCCTCTGCGGGGCAGAAAACTATATAGAGAGAAAGATCTCTCCGGTAGACAGAATTCTGCTGGGGGAATTCCTTCTCGGAGAGGGGAGATCGTCGACATCAACACCACCATCAAGATGGACTTCATCGGGATCATTATCATCATCATCACCATCATCATCACCATCATCATCTCCACTAGCACCATCATCACCACTTCATACCACTGTAACAATTAGGTTGAATCTTGTATAGTTCTTAGGGGAAACTTTCCCAGTGTTGATTACTCCTTGTAGTTGATGCTATTGAGTGAACCATTGAATTATCACTTATGTTCAGATTGTTACATATCATTATTTCATCTCTGATCTTGATCCATATGATGTGTTGTGAATAGTTCATTTAGCTCTTGAGGACATGGGAGAAGTCATGTTGTTAGTAGTGGAATTGTGTTGAGAAAGATTCAATGGTTTGATATTTAAGTTGTGGTGTATTTCTTCTAGTGGTGTCATGTGAACGTAGACTACATGATACTTCACCTATATGGGCCTAGGGGATTGTATTGTGTATTTGTCTAGTAATCGTAGGGGTTGCCGGAGTGACAGAAACCTGAACCCCCGTTAGGAAACCTTTGCACGAGGGACGTCAGGGTCTTAGACTTTAAAGTTGTGGTTAGGTTTCTATCTTAATTACTTTCTTGTACTTGCAGATGCTTGCAAGGGGTATAATCACAAGTATGTATTAGTACGAGGAAGGTCGGCACATTAGCACAGGTTCACCCACACAACACTTAGCAAACTAAAGAAGATTAATCAACTATATGAAGCGAAAGCACTTAACGATATTCCCGTGTGTCCTCGAGAACGTTTAGTCATCTTAAGTAATACAACCGGCTTGTCCTTTGCTAAAGAAAGGATTGGGCCACTTGCTGCATTTATTATTATTTTCTTTTATTTACTCGTACTTTATTTACCTGCAGTATCAAAAACCACTAAAAATCCGTTTGCTAAGTATTACGGAGAATTCCTGTTCCAAGCCACTCGCCAACACCTTCTGCTCCTCGTTGGGTTTGACACTCTTACTTATCGAAAATACTGCGATACACCCCCTATACTTGTGGGTTATCACCCCCACCGCCGCGTTAGGGTTAGAACCTCGCCGGAGTTGTTCGTCGTCGACGATGAACCTCAGCCGTTAGATCAGGTTCTAATCGTATGGCCTAGATTGAAAGATATCGTTTCGGTTAGATAGAGTCGCTAACTAGTGGGATCCCCCTGTTAGTAGCCCTCTGTGCCGTGCTGTGCAGATTGGGTCGGCCCAGTTAGTTTCCGTGCACAGCCCAGTGATTCAAATAGTTATTTTCCATTTTTAAACCTATTTCTGTCACTAGATTCAAAAATAAATTCAAAGAGATTTACTGAACCAAATTGCATGATTCAAATTTTGTTAGAAAGATATTTAAATTATCTATCCAAGACCGTTAGATTCATATCATTTGGAGTTAGAGATCGCCTATACCAAAAATAACAAGAGAGAGACTTTTCCAAGTTCAAACAGTTTTCAAAAATCAACCATAAATGCTTTTGAGTTGATTCCAACTCTCAAGAATCTCATTTGATAAGATCTATCTGAATATGTAAAAATATTTAGGTTTGCATGCAGTGACATTGGACTAGTACCAAAATAATGCTATTTAGGCATTTCTAGTCACTTTAATTTTATTAAATGATAATCTTAAAACTTTATAAAATATGAACATCACTTAAAATCACATTCCCATGTATTAGAATATGTGGTGATGACATGTGTCAACATGATCCCATATTTTAATTGGAGAATATTAAATCTTAAGTATTTTCAATGAGTAGAAATTACTTTTCTAAAATAAGATAAACAAGATTAAGTCTTTATTTCATGTGATGATTGTGATGATGCTAGATCATCTTGTGAGAGCTTTTGTGTGCTACATAAAGTAGTTAAGTATTGTTTGTTGACTGTGTACCTCATATTCATTTATATATGATAGTACCGACCCGGGATACGAGGAGGAGGAGTACTACTAAGAAGAAGAAGAAAACTTGAACCACTGCACTACTCAAGGCAAGCCATCACTAATTGCAAGCCTAGTAATACAAGTTAACTATGCAAGTTAACACTTGCTCACTTGATAACTTAAGAAAATGCATTAGGCATGCTTGGTTATATAACTTTGATTATACCAATCCCAAGTTTTACTTGCAAGTTTTATTCTTTTACTTTACCAAAGTTCTTTACTTTTAGTTAGTGCTTTGTGAGTATTGGAAGAATAGTATAGATACCATAAAGAGTATAAAACTAGGCCTAAGTAGTTATACTTAGACATAATTCCAAGGCATAAGATTAGAGTTGGATAGTTATACTTGATTAGAACCCCTCATTAGTGAATACCCTCAACTATAAAGGCTAGTGCTAAGCATAAAAGTTGATCACTTTAGATGGGAATACTTGGTGAAAATGATTATGAAAACCTTGGAATGAGTATTCATTCTATTTAAATGTTTTTACATATGTTATGGACACAAAAGGATTGATGATGAAAATATTGAGGCATGAGCCTTAGCCCTTTACAAAAACTGATGGTTGGGTTTGGATGCGATACCATTCCAATTTTACCATACAAACACAATACCTGAATTGGGTAGGGCTTAACTAGAAGTTTATATGCCTTAGTATGGGTTCCCTCACAGAAGAGGTTGAGCTAAGGCTACCTCGTGAGTGTGAATGTCCACCTATGTAGTGCCCAGGATGGCAGATGGCCATGGCTGGGAGGCCAAGCTCATAGGGGAGGCGCCTATACTAGAGTGTGTAATTGAAAGGTTATGATTGATTATTCGCATACTAAGTATGATGATTCAGGGTTATCCCCGACAGATGTATCGAATTTTGTGGTGAAAGTGTACCACCTCTGCAGAGTGTCAAACTATTTGAATAGTCACGTCCACGGTCATGGACAGTTGGAGTGGCCATACTGTTCCGTCGTCAGATGTTTTCAAAATGACTTGTGAATTGAACTATGATTTTGACTTGAACACAACAGGGTCGTGGATATGAAAACTAGGTTCCCACTTAAGTGATTTAGAACATTATCTTAGTTTTCTTTACTTCTAAACTCGGTATGAGATAAACCTAGATTTTTGCAAATAAACCTAGAGCTTAAGATTCCTACTAGAACTACCTTACTTGTTAGTGATAGTTTGCGAGTACTTAAAGAGTACTCATGGCTTTGTCCCTGGCTATTCCCGTGGCCAGACTATGAGGAGGACTACCAGGATGATGGACAGAAGGAGCTCTACGACAACTAGGATCATCTCCCATCGCCAGCATTGCCTATGACCCTGAAGATGGAGGCCCTACTACATTTCTTTTCCGCTGCTTGATTTGTATTAAGACTGGATCATGAGATCCTTTATTTGTAAGACCTTATTATGCTTTGTAATGGATGATGTACTGTGGTACCAATTCGGTTATATCACGCAAAAATGGTAATCCTAGGATTGCGAGGTATGGCATAGCATGCATCTGGGATTAAAAATCCGGGTGTTGACAAGTTGGTATCAGAGCCATCCTGACCATAGGATACCCTAGTTAGAATGGACGTCCGATAAAAACTTAGTTTCAAAAAAAAAGAAGTGAGTATTTATGAAAACCTATTCCCACTCTTATCCTTGATTCTTTCAAAAAAAGTCATGTTCCTCAAAAATTCTTGCTTTCTTACATAAAATTTGACACACTTGATCACCTCATTAACTTACTCACCCTAAATTCTTTTAGATGGAAGTCCAGTATTGCAAGTTCTACCAGTTGGGCAACGGAGGCCAACTGATCTTTGAGAGGGATCTAGATGCACTGTCAGAGTATCTTGAGCGCCCGCACCCGGAATTCTTCGGGGCACAACTCAACGATCACATAGGTGGAGATCTACAATGGCTGATAGTTGCAGATCTTAGAGGCAAGATGGAAGCACCCACTTTGGAGAAGATCCAATTCACCTTGCGGGAGACAACTGGCTAGATGGATTAGCCAGGGCTATGCATGAAGCTCTTTCCCGTCTTTCTGGGCAAAACATCAACCTGGTCCAGGAAACTCGCTTTGCTCACTTCACAAGGCGTGATTCTATGGGAGTGCCCTTCGAGATGCCAGGACACCCAGAGCTGAAGCACCAGGTGGAAAATCTTGACTTCATGCTGTATGATAGGCAGAAGGAGTTGGACAACGCCCATGCCTACGACAACCACAACTATGCCATTGCAGTCAAGAAGGACCAGACTCTCGCCATTCTCGCCAAGGAACGCCAATCACTTCATCATCAGCGTGACAAGAAGGATCGGACCATCGATCGTCTTCGCAAGAAGGTGGCCGCTCTCGAGAAGACCATCCGTGAATAGGAAGTCCAGCTTGAAGTGAAGGAGGAGGAAGGTGAAGATATCCAGGGAGATCTTTACTCTTAACTCAGTGATGACAATGACTACCTGGAGGATGATGCCATGGAGTTCCACACTGATGATGATTCCTACTTCATTGATGATGATTATATGCACTTGAGCACTACCGTAGGAGTGAATTATACTAGTCCCACTGTATCGTAGTTTCATAGAATGGTTCTTAAAACCATCTGGTTTCTATTTGTGTCGTGGTGTGTGTTTGTATGGTGTGCTTTGAATGAATGAATGAGAGGAAGTTGTTAGTTTGCAAAACCTGAGTCAAACTCAAAGTTTAAAGCTTTTGAAACAAAACCATGAACCTTAGACATTTCCCTCTTATCTCACTATCTATCTCAATCTTCAGATGACTCGTGGAAATCCCGAAGGAAGCAGTTCATCTCAGGACCCAATGTTGTAGATTCTGCAAATGCTAGTTTCTAACTGTGAAGCTAGTAGAGCCGAACGCCAAGCCAACCTCGCCACTATTCAACAGATAGCTCAGATGGCCCACAATAACCAAGGTCACGGAAACCAGGATCACCATGGATCCAAGCTCAAGAACTTTCAGAATACCAACCCACCTATGTTTAGTAAGTATGAGGATCCCTTAGATGCTGATGACTGGTTGCAAACCATAGAGAACAACCTGGAGGTCGCAGGAGTTGAAGCCAATGAAAAAGTACTGTTTGATCAAGTTCAGCCAGACTCATGTGCCCCAAGGTTTGGTCACCAGGATGAGGGATGAGTTCAGGGAACTGAAGCAAGGAAGGATGGCGGTAGTTGAGTATTGTGACAAATTTTTGTCACTATCTAGATATTCCCATGATGAGATTAACACAGAAGCAAAGAAGAAGGAAAGGTTCCTGAATGGATTACATGATGAGATGCAGACTGTGTTAGTCAACATCCGTTTTGCAGATCTACAAGAGCTAGTAGACTCTGCCATTCAGATGGAAGGGAAGATAAACCAAGCCAATGACAATCGCAAGCAGATGATGATGCACCAGCCTGGATCCCACCATACCCAGAAGTATTGCCCCAACCCGTCAGCAGGATATGCCCCAAGAAACAACAAACCCCCTACGTCCCATCCAAGCTATCCCAATCACAGCAAAGGAAACCTGAAGTTTGGAGGAAACCACAACAACAACCCCGACAACTCCAATAACATCAACCATGCACCACCCAAGTCCAACAACAACAACAATACTACCCAAGGACTGGAAGCAATGTTGTGCTTATCACAGGAAAAGACAAGTCCCAGATTACTTGTTTTGAATGTGGAGTCAAGGGTCACTACTCCAATGAGTGCCCCAAGAAGCTTGCAACACCCACCAATGTCAATGCACCCGCTCAGCAGCAACGCCATGTTCATCCTAGAAGGAGATTTGCCCCAGGGAATTCGCTCAACCGCAACGGCCGTCTGTTCCACATGAATGCTGAAGAAGCTCAAGAAGCGCCCGATGTCGTGTTGGGTATGTTTTCTGTTAACTCAGTACTTGCAAGAGTGTTGTTTGATTCTGGAGCATCGCACTCATTTGTTACGGAAGAATTTGCATGCACTAGTAAGATTCAACCAACAAAATTTAAGCATGCTATGATAGTTCAAATAACTGGTTCAACCACCAAAGCTAGAAAAATTTGCAAAGTTGTACCTATCAGAATCCATGGAATAGATTTTTGCCAATCTAATAGTACTTGGAACCAAAGGTTTGGAAGTAGTACTAGGAATGGATTGGATGATGAAACATAAAGGATTGATCGACTGTGCCAAGAAAGCCATAACCATGACCAGTAGCTCCGGAGTATCAGTAGAGCATGTATCTGAGACGTTGCCCCGTCAATTAAAATGTAACAAGAGTCTAGCCCAACCAACCATAGACCACGTCAGAGTAGTCTGTGAATACCCCGACGTATTCCTAGATGAATTGCCCGGTATGCCCCCAGATCGGGATATCGAGTTCATCATTGAACTAGTTCCGGGAACTAGACCCATAGCTCAGAGACCATATAGTATGAACCCATCTGAACTAGTGGAGCTGAAGAAACAACTTGATGCTATGTTGGATAAAGGTCAGATTCAACCAAGCGCGTCGTCATGGAGATCACATGTTCTGTTTGTGGATAAGAAAGATGGAGGTAACCGTTTGTGCACAGATTACCGGAACCTGAATGATGTCACCATCAAGAACAAGTACCCACTACCGAAGATAGAGGATCTGTTTGACCAGTTGACTGGTGCCAAAGTGTTTTCTAAGATGGATCTTAGAACTGGTTATCATCAACTCAAGATTCGTGCAACGGATATTCCAAAGACTACCTTTACCACAAGATATGGATTGTATGAGTATATGGTCATGTCTTTTGGATTAACCAATTCCCCCTCTTATTTCATGAATCTCATGAATACAATTTTTATGAACTTCCTAGATAAGTTTGTCATTGTTTTTATCAACGATATTCTGATCTATTCCAAGTCAGAAGAAGACCATGAGCTACACCTGAGAACCATCCTTGAAACACTTAGAGAGCATCAGTTGTATGCCAAGTTTAGCAAATGTGAGTTCTGGTTGAAGGAAGTAGGATTCCTAGGACATATTGTGTCGGCAGGACGAGTCACTGTTGATCCCGCCAAGATCAAAGATGTTGAAGAATAGAAGGCCCCAACCACTCAAACCCAAGTCCGTGCATTTCTCGGATTAGAGGGATATTACCACAAGTTTGTTGAAGGATTTTCGAGCATCACAAGACCAATGACCCAATTGTTGAAGAAAGATAAGAAGTTTGAATGGACGGATAAATGTGAAGCAAGTTTTCAAGAGCTCAAGAAGAGATTGATTTCAGCCCCAATTCTGATTATGCTGGATATCAAGAAGCCTTTTGATGTGTATTGTGATGTGTCCAAGATTGGTCTCGGATGTGTGTTCATGCAAGAAGGCAAAGTCATAGCATATCTTTCTAGACAACTGAAGCAGCATGAGCAAAACTACCCTACCCATGACCTTGAACTAGCAGCCGTAGTTTTAGCCTTGAAGACATGGCGTAATTACCTTATGGGTAACCGCTGTGAGATTTATTCGGATCACAAGAGTCTGAAGTATATTTTCACCTAGAAGGAGCTGAATATGAGGCAAAGGAGATGGATAGAGTTAATCAAGGATTATGACCTTGACATTCACTATCACCCCGACAAAGACAATGTGGTAGCGGATGCTCTTAGCAGATTTCCATGTAGATTAAACACCATGATAAAAGAAGCCCAACCATGTTTGCATGAGGAGTTGGAGCAGTTTAGAACGGAGCTAGTTAGCAAAGGATTTTTAGCTAGCATAGAACTTCAACCCACTTTGATCAGTCAGATCAAAGAAGCACAGAAAGGAAATGCAAGTATCGATGGAATCAAGCGTCGTATCGGTACAGGGAAGGTACCCGGATTCACCGAGGATGAAGAAGGAGTTTTGTGGTACAAAGGACGTATCTGTGTGCTAGCAGATTCCGAGCTGAAGCAAGTTATCATGCAGGAAGCTCATGATACTCTTTATTGTATCCATCCCAGAGGAACGAAGATGTATTAGGATTTGAAGGAGCAATTTTGGTGGCACAAGATGAAGAGAGAAATCGGAATCTACATAGCCAAGTGTGATATCCGTCTGAGAGTCAAAGCGGAACATCAGAGACGCGCATGACTTTTGCAACCATTGCAGATTCCAGAATGGAAACGGGATTCTGTCGGAATGGATTTCAGCACCGGATTGCCTACTTCTAGTAGGGGAAATGACTCTATTTGGGTCATAGTGGATAGACTATCCAAGGTAGCCCATTTCATACCTGTCAAAACCACCTACCAGAGTTTTAAGCTAGCAGAGCTGTACATTGCTAGAATCGTCAGTTTGCATGGAACCCCTAAGACCATAGTGTCGGATCGAGGAACCCAGTTTACCTCAAGATTTTGGCAAAAAGTCCAAGAAGTATTAGGAACCAAGCTGAATTTCAGCACAACTTATCACCCGCAGACTGATGGACAAACCGAAAGAGTCAACCAAATCTTAGAAGATATGTTGAGAGCTTGTGTGTTAGAATATGGATCAAAATGGGAAGATTGTCTTCCTTTCGCAGAATTCTCATACAACAACAGTTATCAAGCCAGTTTATAAATGGCCCCCTTTGAATTTTTGTATGGAAGGAAGTGTTGTACCCCCTGAATTGGTCGCAAGTAGGAGAGAGTCAGATTTTTAGACCCGACATCCTACGAGAAGCCGAAGAGAAGGTTCACAAAGTCTGTGAGCACCTCAAGACCGCCCAATCCAGACAGAACAGTTATGCTGACAAGAGACGTCGAGACCTAACCTTCAATGTCAGAAATTTTGTGTATCTCAAAGTATCGCCCTTGAAGGGAATGCAGCGTTTTCAACTGAAAGGGAAGTTATCCCCCAAATATATTGGACCCTTCAAGATTTTGAATCGCCGAGGAGAAGTATCATATCAACTGGAACTGCCAGAGGAGATGTCAGCCATATATGATGTGTTCCATATCTTGTTACTTCGCAAATGCCTAGAAGTTCCGGAGAAGACCGAAGTTTTCAAGAACATCGATCACCGAGCCATATATGTCAACAAGGATCTGACGTAATCGTGAAGTACCCATTCGTATTTTGGAGGAAGCCTTCAGAACCACCAGGACCCAGAGTATCAATTTTCTCAACATCCAGTGGAGCAACCATACCGAAGAAGAAGCTACTTGGGAGCGTGAGGATTACATTAGGACTGAGTTTCCAAATCTCTTTAGTTCCTAGTTTTTCTTAAATCTCGGGATGAGATTTTGTTTAAGGAGTGAAGGTTTGTAACATCCCAAAAATACTAATCAAGATTATCAAGTTCTAATCACCCAAGTTTAGGGTTAACAAAAACTTTTATTACTAAATTGAATATGATTGCATGTGTGTGTTGCATTAGTGTATGATTGAGTGAAATTGCCAAGTTTGATTGCTACAAATGATAAGAAATGGTTTAGAGATGAATACTACATCATCTAGGACAATTACAAACAAAATCCAAAGAAAAAGAAATCAAATATGAATCAAATGATCAAATGGTCATTTTGACCAAAGTTAACCACTAGGCCACTTTGAGTGTTCCTAGTAAAGAATTTCTAATAGAAACATGTCCATTTATTTTCACCCCTTGCTAGACCAAGTAAAAGTGAACCCAAGTCCGCTTTACAAACTCACATAAACTATTTTCAAATATATTTAAAGGACAATTCAAAATTGAATCAAGTTCATATGGTAAGTTCACCATTTTGCAAAAACCACTCAAATCAATTCACCTTGGCAAACCCAAGCAACCAGAGACTACCAAGCATAAGATTAGATCACTCACCAAATTTCATTCAAAAATGTCAAATTTAAATTCTTGCGGCCATTTAGTCAAACATCTTGTAGACACTAATCAAACTCTGCCTAACTCCACTATTTGGAACAGTGATCACTCGACCACTTGCCCTCATTTCACTCCCCTATCTCCCCTAGCACCTAGCAATGCAGTGGACAGCCTCCCCCTTTGCCGTTGCACCAGTGCAGCGCCGCCCGGAGCTTGCCACGCCGGCCGACCATGGACCGCTCGCAAGAGACCATGCTACCCTCGTCCATGATGTCTAGCAGGCAGGCCACCGTCCACCGCCACCCCCTGTCTAGCCCTTGACCGCAGCCAGACCATGGACCACCCCAGCATCACCACGCCCACTTTCTCTGCGCCATGCCAAGAGCACGCTAGAGCGCCGTAGCCGACCAGCTCGCATGCGCCGCGCTGTGCAGATTGGGCCGGCCCAGTTAGTTTCCCGTGCCCAGCCTAGTGATTCAAATAGTTATTTTCCATTTTAGTTAAAACCAGTTTCTATTAGTAGATTCAAAAATTAATTCAAAGAGATTCACTAAACCAAATTGCATGATTCAAATTTTGTTAGAAAGATATTTAAATTATCTATCCAAGCCCATTGGATTCAAATCATTTGGATTTAGAGATCACCTATAACAAAAATAACAAGACATTGACTTTTCCAACTTCAAACATTTTTCAAAAATCCATAAATTCTTTTGAGTTGATTCCAACTCTCGGAAATCACATTTGATAAGATCTATCTGAATATGTAAAAATATTTAGGTTTGCATGCAGTGACATTGGACTAGTACCAAAAAAATGCAATTTAGGCATTTCTAGTCACTTTAATTCTATTAAATGATAATCTTAAAACTTTATAAAATATGACCACCACTTAAAATCACATTCCCATGTATTAGAATATGTGGTGATGACATGTGTCAACATGATCCCATATTTTAATTGGAGAATATTAAATCTTAAGTATTTTCAATGAGTAGAAAATAATTTTCTAAAATAAGATAAACAAGATTAAGTCTTTATTTTTCATGTGATGATTGTGAAGATGCTAGATCATATAGTGAGAGCCTTTGTGTGCTACATAGAGTAGTTAAGTATTGTTTGGCGATTGTGTACCTCGTATTCATTTATAGACGATAGTACTGACCCGGGATAGGAGGAGGAGGAGTACTACCAAGAAGAAGTAGAAGGAAACTTAAACCCCTACACTACTCAAGGCAAGCCATCACTAATTGCAAGCCTAGCACTACAAGTTAACACTTTCCCACTTGATAACTTAAGAAAAATGCATTTGGCATGCTTGCTTATATAACTTTGATTATACCAATCTCAAGTTTTACTTGCAAGCTTTATTCTTTTACTTTACCAAAGTTCTTTACTTTTAGTTAGTACTTTGTGAGTATTGGAAGAATAGTATAGATACCTTAAAGAGTATAAAACTAGGCCTAAGTAGTTATACTTAGATGTCATTCCAAGGCATGAGATTAGAGTTGGATAGTTATACTTGATTAGCACCCCTCATTAGTGAATACCCTCAACTATAGTGGCTAGTGCTAAGCATAAAAGTTGATCACCTTAGATGGGAATACTTGGTGAAAATGATTATGAAAACCTTGGAATGAGGATTCATTCTATTGAAATGTTTTGACATGTGTTATGGACACAAAAGGATTGATGATGAAAATGTTGAGGCATGAGCCTTAGCCCTTTATAAAAACTGATGGTTGGGTTCGGATGTGATACCGTTCCAATTTTACCGTACAACCACAATACCTGAATTGGTTAGGGCTTAACTAGAAGTTTATATGCCTTAGTATGGGTTCCCTCGTGGAAGAGGTTGAGCTGAGGCTACCTCGTGAGTGTGAATGTCCACCTATGTAGTGCCCAGGATGGTAGGTGGCCATGGCTGGGAGGCCAAGCTCATAGGGGAGGTGCCTATACTAGAGTGTGCAATTGAAAGGTTATGATTGATTATCCGTATACTAAGTATGATGATTCAGGGTTATTCCTGATGGATGTATCGAATTTTGTGGTGAAAGTGTACCACCTCTACAGAGTGTCAAACTATTCGAATAGCCGCGTCCGCGGTCATGGACAGTTGGAGTGGCCATACTGTTCCGTCGTCAGATATTTTCAAAATGACTTGTGAATTGAACTATGACTTTGACTTGACCACAACAGGGTTGTGGATTTGAAAACTAGATTCCCACTTAAGTGATTTAGAACATTAACTTAGTTTTCTTTACTTCTAAACTCAGTATGAGATAAACCTGGCTTTTTGCAAATAAACCTAGAGCTTAAGATTCCTACTAGAACTACCTTACTTGTTAGTGATAGTTTGCGAGTACTTAAAGAGTACTCATGGCTTTGTCCCTGGCTATTCCCATGGCCAGACTATGAGGAGGACTACCAGGATGATGGACAACAGGAGGTCTACGACAACTAGGATCTTCTCCCTTCGTCAGCATTGCCTGTGACCCTGAAGATGGACCTACTACGTTTATTTTCCGCTGCTTGATTTCTATTAAGACTAGATCATGAGATCTTTATTTGTAAGAACTTATTATGGTTTGTAATGGATGATGTACTGTGGTACCAATTCTGTTATGTTTCACAAAAATGGTAATCCTGGGATTGCGAGGTATGGCATAACAGGCATCTAGGATTAAAAATCCGAGTGTTGACACGCTCCCTCCTTCTCCAAAACCCAAGTCCATAACAATGGGAATTCATGAGTTGAACCCTCGTCAATTGGCGCCGTCTGTGGGAACTGGGAGTGTTGATGTCGCGGCTTCTTCGGCCCTGTCAACTGCGATCTACAACTCCGCAACAGTGGAGATTCGCAAGCTCTTTGGCACGTTCGACTTCACCATCCACACGTCGGCCACTCGCTTGGCTTTCAAGTCCATGGGCGATGGGATCAGCCTGGCGATTGGGAGCTTCCGCTTCCAAGTTGGTCAACTGGGCACGCATCGCATGCCTTACCAGCCAACGGCACCCGTGATTGCTCCATCATCGTGGTTCCCACCACCAATCGGCACCCTCAGCGAGCTCAACACCTCAGCAACAGCTAGGAGTACGGACAACGACAACAGTCACGGATCCGATCTGGGTGACCTAGCCACAAAAGATGGAGCCTACATCTCTGGATCTTAAAGTTGCGGGAGCAACAGTTACCCCAATCACTTCATGTGCGCCGCCATCAACACAGGCGATACCGACGTTAATCACGAAAACGCCGGCACCGGCTCTGGCACTAGACCGCCCAACGACGGTATACCCACCGGCAGCACACCCAACGGCGTCCCCACCAGTGGTGGCAATGACGCGCCCGTCAATAATGGGACGGGAGGAGAACCATCACTCACGATGAATGAGAACACCGGTGAGCGCATGCTGATCAAGCTCAATGACAACGAGTGGCCCGCTGTCGAGAAGCTCTATAGGGCAATCCTCTACCCCCCAACACACTGCAGGACATGCTGATGGGCTACCATTGGCCGCTGAAGGAGGAATTCAAGTGCTAGAAGTAGGTGATCGTGCAACTCGAAGCGCGCAGAAAGGCGGTGGACGAGTCGAGCCTTCGGCGAGCTGGGCTCTCCTCCCACGGAGGATCCTCCTCCAAAGGCAACGAATACGTGGCCAACAAAAGGTGATCTCGACTGGCCCACCTCACCGAGCAAGAACATGTAGAAGCCTTGAAAGTCCTTGACTTCGGCTCTATGACGGTGGATACACGGGGCAACGTGCTCCCGAAGACACCGCAAGCTGCGGTGACAACGGTTACCATGTACCTCCTCAACAACCAGCCACCGGCTGGAGATCCGCGAGCTGCCATGCATCGATCTACGATCGTGGGTCTGGGACTAATCGAGGCCACCCTCGATAAAGAACCAACACCAGAGCCGAAGAAAAGCAAGGCTTTGGACAAGTACTATTATGTACTCCTCCAGTGACGACAGTCACGGTCCATCACGGAGACGTCGCTCACGGCGACATGACCACGACTATGATGCGCGTGATGACATCACGTAGCGCAAGGTCGACAAGATGCGGGCAAGGCGTGCTCGTTCGACTGACTCGGAAGAAGACGTGACAGATCTCTGTGGCACCAGATGCTTCAGTAGGGCCATCAGGCAGAAGCAAATGCCTAAGGGGTTCAAACTCCCGTTGGAGACCCCAAAATTTGACGGCCTGCAGGGAGGACCACATATCCTTCGTCAGGCTGCACGGTGGGTGTCGAAGCACGACCATGCAATGCCTACAGCTACAGCTGCAGGGCACCGCTCGCGCATGGCTCAAAAACCTCCCGCGCGGATCCATTCACAGCTGGGAAGAGCTGGTCTACAGCTTCATGCGCAACTTCAAGGGCACTTACAAAAGGCTCGCATCAATCGAAGAACTGAGAAGCTTCCAGCAAAGGTCTAGCGAGTCACTACGATCGTACATCCAGAGGTGGTCCATCATCAAGAACTCCACATAAAACATCTCGGAGGATCGCGCAATCGACGCGCTCAATGTCGGCATTCGCCGTATAGAGATCAGGGAAGAGCTAGGCCGCTCGAAGCCCAAAACGATCGACCACCTGATGGAAATCACGAATCGGTGGGCTGACGGAGAAGATTCGGTGAAAAACCGCACCTACTCCGATGATGACGATGACCTTGGGGGCAGACGCGACCGCCGAGGCAAACGTCAAATGCGCGTCTACGATGACCGCGATGAAGTCAACATGGTCGCAGTCGGCTACGCCGACAAACGCGATGACAAGCGCAACAACGGATATCGTAGCGGTGGATACCGCGACAGCGGAAAAACCACGCAGGTGTGGCAACGCCGCACTCGCGAAGAGGCACCCACAACATCTATCGAGGATAAACTGTCCGGACCATGCAACATGCACTTCTACATCGACAAGCGCGACGACAAGAAGAAATCCAGCCACCTTATCAAGGACTACCGCGAGTTCCTCAAACTCCACAAGGGTCTGGCTCGGATGAATTCTGACGCAATCAACATCGGCTATTGAGCTGCCCCAGGCGCTGTGGCACATGGAGCTCCTCCACCATCGCCCGGATCACCACCACCCGCGGTTGCGCTGGTCCAGCATCACGGAGGCGAGCCATACCCACGAGCCATGGGAAACATGGGGATGATCCAAAAGGGCATCCCTCAAATCGAGTGCAGAAGGCCATCACTCGCCAAGTCAATTTGGCTATAAACTCTCCACCCTCCATCACTGAGTACCTCAGTGGAAGAGACTCCTGCATCACCTTCGACAAGCGCGACCACCTGCATCAAGTTCCTCCTCCAGGCCACTGTCCCCTCGTACCCGAGGCGCAGATCGGGGGCTTCGATATGAGTCGCGCCTTCATGGACGGCGGGAGCGGCATCAACCTCATGTTCGCGAGTACCTTGCGTGCGATGAGGATCCCTATGACTTGTCTAGAAGTCTCAGACACAACGTTCCATGGCATCGTCCTAGGCAAGGGCATATACCCCTAGGCAAAATCAACCTTGACGTCATCTTCGGCACGCCGCAAAACTTTCGGCAAGAGCGCATCGACTTTGAGGTCGTCGACTGGCCCTCACAATACCACTGCATCCTCGGACGTGTCGCATTCGCTAGGTTCATGGCAGTGATGCACTACGCCTACCTGCAGATGAAAATGCCAAGTCCAAACAACATCATCACAATCAATGGAAGCTTCGAGAGGTCCGACAGCTGCGACAGGGAATTCAATAGAATCTCCTAGTCCTTCGACATGCATGAGGAACTCGCAAGATTGAAGGAGTCGACAGACAACATTCTGCCTCCCCTGAGCAGGCCAAGTTCACCCGACCTGTCCTTCGACTCGTCGGTGCACACAAAGAAAGTCCAGGTCCACCCAACAGACCCGACCAAGACGGCCCTTATCGCCAACAACTTGAGTTCCGCATAGGAACTTACGCTCGTCGAATTCCTCTGTGAGCACTGGGAAATCTTTGCCTGATGTCCAACGGACATGCCAGGGGTTCCCAGGGAATTCTCCGAGCACTCGCTTAATGTGAATCCAGACGCAAGGCTAGTCAAGCAGACAATACGGCGACTGTCTAAACCAAGAGCAAAAGCAGTCGGAATGGAGATCAATAGACTCCTCGATGCAAACTTCATACGCGAGATCAAGGAAATCACCTGGCTCGCTAACATAGTGATGGTTCCTAAAAAGACACGGATATCCTGTGGATGTGCGTAGACTTCACCACCTTGAATAAGCACTGCCCAAAGGATCACTTTCCATTGCCACGAATCGATCAAATCATTGACTCCACAGTGGGATGTGAGCGCCTCTGCTTCCTCGATGCCTACTAAGGCTACAACCAGATTCAAATGAAGGAGGAAGACTAGGAGAAAACAGCATTTACAACACCCTTTGATGTGTTCTGCTACAACACGACGCCCTTCGGGCTAAAAAACACAGGAGCCACCTATCAGCGGTGCATGCAGGCTTGCCTCAAGAACCAACTTGGTCGCATTATCCAAGTCTACGTTGACGACATTGTCATCAAAACCAAAGAGGAAGCCACGTTAATCGACGATCTCCGCGATACCTTCGCCAACCTCGACCGCTACCGGATCAAGCTCAATCCAGACAAATATGCCTTCGGTGTGCCATCTGGGTAACTACTTGGGTATCTCATCTCTGTGAGAGGGATCGAGGCAAACCCGAAGAAAATAAAGGCCATATTGGCCATGGAGAAGCCGAAGAACGTAAAAGGCGTCCAACAGCTGGCTGAGCGAATCGCGGTGCTCAGTCGATTCATCAGTTGAATGGGCGAAAAGGCACTACCCTTCTACCAACTTCTCTGCAAAGCTGACAAGTTTGAGTGGACAGACAAGGCGCAAGAAGCATTCGAAGACCTCAAGCGTCTGCTGTCCACGTCGCCAGTACTGGTGACGCCTCGTGAAAAGGAACCACTACTGCTCTACATCTCCGCCACCAACCAGGTGGTCAGCACGGTGCTAGTGGTAGAACGAGCCGAAGAAAATAAGGTCCACGGGGTCCAGCACCCAGTATACTACCTCAGCGAGGTTCTCACGCCAACAAAGTAGCAGTATCCGCACTACCAGAAGCTGGCCTATGGCATCTCCATGACAGCCAGGCGACTGCGCTACTACTTCTAGGAGAACCCAATCGTGGTGGTAAAGGACGCCCCGCTCGGGCACATACTCAATAATCCTGACGCCACTAGACGAGTCATGCTCTGGGGAATCGAATTGTCTCCACGAGACATCACATACGATAAGCGCGACGCGACCAAGTCGCAAGTTCTCCTGGACTTTCTCGTGCACTAGATGGAGAACCAGCTCCCCAACAAGCCAGATATGTCCTATCTTTGGACAATACACTTCGACGCATCCAAGTGAAAGGACGGAGCTGGCGCAGGTGTCATACTGACATCGCCTCAAGGAGACAAGATGAAATACATTCTGCGAATGTAGTTCACTGCCTCCAATAATGAAGCCGAGTATGAAGCCTTAATCCATTGGATGCGGATGGCGAAAGCCAGCGGCGCCAAGAGGCTCATCATCTATGGCGACTCCAAGATGGTGGTGAACCAAACGATGCACGAGTGCGACACACTGAGCGACAACATGATCTCCTATCGTGACCTCTATGACACACTCGAGGGAGACTTCGACGGTTGCGAGCTGTGGCACGTGGGCCGCGAAAGCAACGAAGAGGCGGATACACTCGCCAATATTGGCTCCACCTGCGCCCCAATACCACCTGGGTATTGCTCGAGCGCATCTGCGAGCACTCCATTAAGCCCAAAGCTCTAGAGAAGAAAGCAAGCACATCAACAGACTCGGGCGCTACGCCACCCAATAAGCCAATGGCACTCGACGACATGGAGCTCGATATAGGACTCGAAGGACCAATAGGTATCATGATGATCGAGCCATCCTGGACACAACCATGCATCACATATCTACTCAGCAAAAGGCTACCAGATGACCCGACTGATGCCGACACATCACGCGACGATCCAAGGCATTCGCCCTCATCAACGGCGAACTGTACAAGCACAGTATCACAAGAGTACTTCAACGGTGCGTTTCCAACGGGGACGGAAGGGCCGTCCTCCTCGACATACACGAAGGCACCTGCGGACATCATGCTGGCAGTCGCGCCCTCGTCGCCAAAGTTCTATGAGCTGAAATCTACTGGCCCACGGCCATGCGCGACACCAAGGACATCGTCCAGCGTTACAACGCTTGCCAGCGATTCGCGGACAAACCACACGCACCTAACTAGTCTTCATGTCTTGTACTCCAAGGCTCTGGGTTTGTCGGTAACTGCACCGTAGTCTTCCTTCATCCGTCATGGGCCTCCCTTCTAGATACGTTTAACTGGGCCGCCGAGCAGGTCATAGGCCGTGCTACCAACTGTAGGCCACCCGAGTAATCTGGATTAGAGACATGCAATAGTGATACCCATTTAGCATATCCCAAACACTAAGTCTACTAGAGTACAACTATCTCTGGTTCTTGCCGTCGGTTGTTACAGCTTCAGCATTGTGTCTGTTTCATGAATGACCTTTCATCCACACTCTAGACCTTCGTTATGAAATAGTTGCATATCAGCTTTGAAGTGGAAACTGAATTTGTTTTTGCGTTGTTATAGAGCAAGAAACCGCTGTCTATCACCGGGTGCAGAGCAAGAAATTTGATTGCTCTGAATAATAGCTTAGGAATTTTAAGATTAAATTGTTGCCAGTTTAGAAATTGCCCCACCAATGCTCATTTGAAATAATATTTATGCACCCAATAGTTACCATTTTTATTTTTGTCTTTTGTCTTTTACTATTCTGTTGTTATCTTCTAAATGGCCCTTTTCATTGTAATCCCTTGGTTCCGAGCATTTTGTGCTAGATAGCACAATTACAGTAGATTTTTTGTGTGAAAGTGATGGTTTTATAGATCAACCACTGTTACAATCTTCCTCACATAGTCTAGGTATAACATTTGGACCCGTACGGAGCCATACCGCAGTCCTGGCCTCCATGCATCCCATCTTGGCTAGAGCATCACTAACACAGTTTTGCTCTCTCCTTATATTCTCTACCTTCGACCCCACCCTCGACACCAAAAGCCTCGAGATATCCTTCAACATATGAGTGTGTTCCGATGGATTCAAGCACAATATATTCCTTGACTACTTTTAGTTTCTTATAACACATCATTATGAATTTACGATAGAAGTTAATCTGATATCATTCTTATTCTACCTACAGAAAATGTGAGCAACAGGCTAGACTGTACAATATTTGCCGCGATTATTTTGTCCTAAAAACAATTAAGATAGATATTTTTATTTAGAATTCAAGATAGAAATTAAATAATAGTCATTTGTAGATGATCATTGGTGCTCCTTCTCAAAAAGTTTCCTTTGTTTCTTTGGTGTAAGAATGAAGGATTATATAGGCACAAAATTTATAGGTAGAGTTGCAACTATTCTAGATCTTTTATGTATGTTGCACTATGCTCACTATTTTTAATATATTTCCCTATTCTCTCTGCACTCATGTTGAGGAGAAGCAAGCCTTGGACCGCTGCGAGGACCAGCCATCTCCGACCCCTCTAAAGTTCACGCTTCAGCCGCCCCTCCTCTGGTCAGCGCAGCAGCCAACCATGATCTTGCACGGAGGCAGCTACGAATATGGATACATGGTGCTCTGGCCATGCTTCTGCTGTTGTTGGGATGTGACGACAAGGCTTGCCATGTAAAAATCATTCTCCCATTATGTCCCCGTCCATTTACTTTATTTTTTGATTCAGTTCATATGTGCATCCATATGTGTAATTTATTGCATATTGTAATTCATTTTACCATTCTTCCTGGTCTTGTGATTTACAGGTAATAAATGGGGTGGTTTGGCTGGCCAACATTGCTCCTGGCATTTTCAGAAATAAGTTCAAAGATGTTCAGTTCAAAGGTTATACCCTCTTTATACAATTGAAGAATACTTATCTATCTTGCATACAAACCGAACCATTTTATCCTAATGTTATGATCTAAGAAATAAAAACAATAGCTGAGTACCTCTCAAATTATAAACATTGGCGTAAGGATACACAATTCTAGCAGGATGGGGGTGATGGTCTGCCTTATAGAAGTGCACTTGAATCCAGATATTTACCTGGATAAACTCACTTTCTATCCTTCATGGTTTAAGGTTTGTAGACACTTTAATTCTCAACTCGTGAAAGATCAAACAGCCTAACCCACGAGCCCCTTGCTTTAGATTGCTTGTTTATGTTTCTCAAGTTTCTCATGTGAACCGATGCCACAGCCATCTTCGCCAATATGCGGCTATAGTTAGCATCGTGTTCCTTCCCATTTTTTGTAGTTGAGGTGTTCCGAAGGTGTGATTATTTCAAATGCTGCCATATCTATTCCTCCATTTTTTCTGTTTTCGTAGTTAACATCTGAAGGGAGAAAAGGCCATATAACCTGAATCGCCATGCGGCGTAATATTGTGCCACACCTGCTTACTAGATAAATGCGTTCCATTAGCACCTGCAGCAGTCGTTGACTTTAACCAAGAAGCTTTTGTTCCTGTAAATTTAAAGCCTCCTAGGTCATCCCATGAAGAACTTGCAAAGCTTCTCGTTTGAACATAAGGAGCCTGACCGAACATAATACTTGTCTATTGCCTTGCATCTGTTCAGGATTGTCGCAAAAGTTTCAGCATTAAGGACAAATATTTTCAGCAAGAGAACAGTATTAAGGTTAACTCTGTTTTCCTTAAGCTTAAGTAAGCAACTCTATTTTCCTCAAGTAACCAACTCTGCTTTCCTACAACACATCGATAATATAGTGGGCTCAGTATGCACCTGTACTCAGATATGTGACAGCTTCCTGGGTGTCTCCAAACTACAAAACATCAAATTCTTTATACAGTTATGCCATTTTCTTTTCTCAAGAATTGTTTTGACTAATTTAAAAAGAAGAAACATGGCATTAGGCACTTCTTTAAATTAGGACAGCTTAAACTTCTTTCCATGACATCTAAAAAATGCTATGACTAGTGATGAAGTTTGAACATATAAAACAACCGAAGTGTCAGAGAGCAAAAAATGGTCTGCCTTGCCAAATTTTAGTGCCAGTGGGTTATCGAGATTTTTAAACGGACAGACGTAGTGACCCTACTTAATGCACAAATTTCACAACATATGAGGAACAAAGAAGCCTACAGCCCTACCATATAACATCGTAGACATCCTTGATGAACTGAACGAAATTGCTTCTGGCCGTGGCTTCTGTCTACGACAAGAAAATTATGATCTTGAGATGCCTACGACAGCTTTTCTTTTTCAGGTCAAACTCGCCTAAAGCAAGAAACCTGGAAACCAGTGGAGTATCAAGTCAAGGAAGAAAAAGGAACATATCAGAATAAACTCTTTTTTCCTTACTCGCCGATGACAAGAAAATGAACAATGGTAGAAAAATAGTCTTTGGTCCAGCACCCAAATATCATTGGTCCCGGTTCATTTCCTTAATCGGGACACCGGTCCCGGTTCATGCTGCTTGGACATTGGTCCCGGTTCGTGGCATGAATCGGGACCAATGCCACCGCGACACACACGTGGCGCTCTGCGGAGCATTGGTCCCGGGTCATGCCACGAACCGGGACCAAAAACCCCGCGACGGTCCACAATCCGGGACAATCTAAATTAATTCGGGGCAGAAATTAATTCGAGGCAGAAATTGAATTGATCAATATTTTTGAAAAAATCTTCCACAAATTAATCGAGACAAAGATCTAAATCGAGACATTTTATTAATTCGACCACAAATTCTTTCCAAACAAAGGTGCGATTTTACAAATTTTCCTAGTCGACAATTTCACTTCCGCTGCCGCTGTCCTCCGAGCCGCCGACTTCCTCGTTGTCGTCGGACGAAACCTCCACGATTTCGGCATTGTTCGGGAGACGGAGCTCCTCTGCGCCGCTAGCGGCGTCGATGGCGGTGTAGATGGTCCATCCAGGGACGGACCAGAACATCTCCCGTCCTTCTCGGTTGCGGAGATCCGGGTGCACCACGTGCCCGTCCACGATGTGGTTGCCAAGCTTGGCCTTCCGCTTCTTCTTGAACAGCCGGGGCCAGTACTCGCTGGCCGCCACGTACCGAGGCAACGCCCTCTTCCACGCGGGCATTTGGCGGCGACGCTCCGCGATGACGCTCTCCATCTCGTATCCGTCGGAGACGAGGAGCAGAGCCACCGGCATACCCGCCTCGCTGATGCGCCATCGGGCGGGCACCGTCGCGCACGGCGGCGTGAGGATGCCGTAGTACGCAAACATCGCCGCTTCGTAGAAGTTGAGCGTGGGCACCTCCATGGCAGCGCAGTGGAGATTGGAGAGGGAGGGGAGGCGAGACGACGGCGTGGTGGAAAGGTGTAGAGAGGCCGAGGCGATGGTGAAAGGGATGGGTGGAGATCAACTGCAGAGAGGCCGAGGCGATGGCGAAAGCGACGCGCTGTGGCCTCATATTTATACACGGGGACGACAAAGCGATGGTGGGTATTGGTCCCCGTTAATGCCACGAACCGGGACCAAATCCCCTCCTGCGTGACACGTGGCGGCCCAGCAACGCGCCCCCCACCCAGGTCATTGGTCCCGGGTCGTGCCATCAACCGGGACCAATGACCTGGGTGGAGGGCGCGTTGCTGGGCCGCCACGTGTTGCGCGGGTGGGGCTTTGGTCCCGGTTCGTGGCATTAACCGGGACCAAAAACCCTCTCCTGGCTATATATAAGCCCAGCCCATCCACTTATTTTTTCCAGAATTTTGTGTGGAAGGTGGATGCTAGTTTTTTTTTCTTCACACTACACACAAGGTGTTCGACGAAATGTCTGAGCCACGCTTAAGTTCACACAACATGGTATCCTCGGCCGAGGTTAGCAACCTTATCTTCTTTATCTGTAATTGATACAAAAATATTGTATGTGTCCATGTAGGATGGTCATTTCTCTATTCACGATGTCATTGTCATGGTTAATTATTATGACACAGATCGATGCGCGGATGCGATGGATGTACGACGACCGACGCGATTCCGATTTTATTGCAGGCCTGCATAAATTTATCGATTTGGCTAAGGCAAACAAAGTGGATAATCTTATGCCTTGTCCCTGCGTCGACTGTCGGAACGTGGCGGAACACTCTGCCCTGAGAATCCTTTAAAGCCATCTGCTTCGGAGAGGTTTCATGCCTGGATATTATTGTTGGGCCATGCACGGAGAAAGAGGGGTTAGGCTGGAAGAAAATGAAGAAGAGGAGGATGATGACAACTATCTTATGTCCCCTGAAGAATACAGTGATACTGCAATGGAAGACACTGAAGAAGAGGGAGGCGGCAATGAAGAAGAACAACGGGCATCAGATGAGCCTGCCGATGGTCTTGGTCGGGTCATTTCTGATGCAAAGCAACAATGCGATACATAAAGGGAGAAGCTTAAGTTAGAGGCCATGCAAAAGGATTACAAAAAGTTGTTGTACCCAAATTGCGAAGATGGCAGCACAAAGCTCGGTAACACACTTGAACTGCTGAAATGGAAGGCAGAGATTGGCTTATCTGACAAGGGATTTGAGAAGTTACTGAAAATAATGAAGCCGAAGCTTCCAAAGGATAACGAGCTGCCCGAGACAACGTACGAAGCAAAGAAGACTATCTGCCCTCTAGGATTAAATGTGGAGAAGATACATGCATTCATTAATGACTGCATCCTGTACCGCAGTGAGAAGTACGAAAATATGGATAAATACCCGGTATGCACTGCATGTCGATACAAGATCAGACAAGATGACCCTAGTGATGTTGAGGGCGATGACGAGCCCCCCAGGAAGAGGGTTCCTGCTAAGGTTATGTGGTATGCTCCTATAATACCACGGTTGAAACGTCTGTTCAGAAACAAAGAGCATGCCAGGTTGTTATGATGACACAAAGAAGAGCGTAAGAAAGACGGGAAACTGACACACCCTGCCGATGGGTCGTAGTGGAGAAACATCGAGAGAAAGTACTCGAACTTTCCAGGTGACGCAAGAAACTTATGGTTTGGTCTAAGTACAGATGGCATGAATCCTTTTGGGGAGCAGAGCTGTAGTCACAACACCTGGCCAGTGACTCTATGTATCTACAACCTTCCTCCTTGGTTGTGCATGAAGCGGAAGTTCATTATGATGCCAGTGCTCATCCAAGGACCGAAGCAACCCAGCAACGACATTGATGTGTACCTAAGGCCATTAGTCGATGAACTTTTGCAGTTGTGGGTAGAACCAGGTGTAAAGGTGTGGGATGAGCACAAATAGGATCCATTTGACCTACGAGCATTGTTGTTCGTAACCATCAATGATTTGCCTGCTCTTAGTAACATTTCAGGACAGTCAAACAAGGGATACAATGTATGCACACACTGTTTAGATAAGACTAAAGGTACATATTTGGATAAATGTAAGAAGGTTGTGTACCTGGGGTGTCATAAATTTCTTCCGACCAATCATCAAGTAAGAAAGAAAGGCAAGCATTTCAACAGTGAGGCAGATTACCGGAAGAAGCCTAAGCTCCCTAAAGGTGCTGATGTATTTGGTATGGTGAAGGACCTAGAAGTAATCTTTGGAAAGGGTCCTGGCGGTCAATCTATTCCGAAAGACCCCATTACCGGACACACGACCATGTGGAAAAAGAAATCTATATTTTGGGAGCTTGAGTATTGGAAAGACCTAGAGGTCCGTTCTTCAATCGACGTGATGCACGTGACGAAGAATCTTTGCGTGAACCTGCTAGGCTTCCTAGGCGTGTATGGGAAGACAAAAGATACACCAGAAGCACGGGAGGACCAGCAACGTATCAAAGACCCATACAACAAGCATACTGATAAAGGACGTGAATACTTAAGAAGTTACGCTCTTACCAAAGCAGAGAAGTAAATCTTTTTTGAAGTCCTTTAAAGTATCAAGGTCCCGGCTGGCTTCTCGTCAAATATAAAGGGAATAATAAATATGGCAGAGAAAAAATTTTAGAACCTGAAGTCTCATGATTGCCACGTGATTATGATGCAGTTGCTTCCGGTTGCATTGAGGGGGATTCTACCGGAAAATGTTCGATTAGCGATTGTGAAGCTATGTGCATTCCTCAATGCAATATCTTAGAGGGTAATCGATCAAGAAAGTCTAGAAAGGCTACAGAAGGATGTGGTCCAATGTCTTGTCAGTTTTGAGTTGGTGTTCCCCCCATCCCTCTTCAATATTATGACGCATCTCTTAGTTCACCTACTCGAGATTTCCATTCTCGGTCCTATATTTCTGCACAATATGTTCCCCTTCGAGAGGTTCATGTGAGTCTTAAATAAATATGTTCGTAACCGTGCTAGGCCAGAAGGAAGCATCTCCAAGGGCTATGGAACATAGGAGGTCATTGGGTTGTGTGTAGAGTTTCTTCCTGACCATAAGCCGATTGGTGTTCCTGAATCACGATATGAGGGGAGACTGAGTGGAAAAGGCACGCTAGGAAAGAAGGAAATGATATTTAGGGACAGGCATTCTGTGAATCAAGCATACTACACAGTTCTACAAAGTTCTACCTTCGTGGCTCCGTATATCGAGGAACACATGAATATCGTACGCTCCAAGTTCCTGGGGAAGGATGAATACTGGATTAAAGAAAATCACATGGAGACTTTCGGCACTTGGTTGCAATTACATCTCATGAATGACACCACTATTGGAGGTCAGCTCTACTTGTTAGCCGCGACACCATCTGCGACTATATTGACTTTCCAAGGGTACGAGATAAATGGAAATACATTTTACACGATTGCCCAAGATAAAAAGAGCACCAACCAAAACAGTGGTGTCCTCTTGGATGAAACATGCGAGAATGGGAAAAAAGACACATACTATGGTTACATAGAGGAGATATGGGAACTTGACTATGGACCTACTTTTAAGGTCCCTTTGTTTCGGTGCAGTTGGATCAACATGAATGGAGAAGGGGTAAAGGTAGACCAGTTGTACGGAATGACAACAGTGGATCTCAAGAATATTGGTTACAGAGACGAACCATTCGTCCTAGCAAATGATGTGGCTCAGGTGTTTTATGTGAAGGACATGTCCTCTAGACCGAAAAAAAGAAAAAAAAAATAAGGAAACGAATACATCAGATGATGAGCCCAGGCGTCACATAGTTCTTTTAGGGAAAAGAACATCACAGGAGTCGAGGAGAAGACAGACATGTCAACAGATTATGATAAGTTTGATGAAATTCCGCCCTTCACCGTGAAAAATGACCCAAGCATCCTGTTAAGCAAAGAAGATGCTCCATGGTTACGGCCTAAGAAGCGATCATAGGCAAGGGATCGACATACGCGATGAAGGATTCATACCCTAAACCCTAAACTCTATGTAATGCATGGAAAATTTATGTGATGTATAAAAACTTTATGTGATGTATGAAGGCATACATATATATAGTGGCACCCTAACATTTTAATCACCGACCGTTTAAGCAAACCAGAAACATGAACACGTCGGGGAGCTACCAAATTAAATTAGGGAGTGCCTCTATGGACATAGTGATGCCACCCACCCGCATAGTGCTGCCACCCACCCCTGGCACTGATGACATAATGTCGACACACTCATCCCTGGCATAGTGCTGCCACCCACCCAAAATAGTGTCATCATTTACTGGCTTAGTGCTGCCCACATTTAGTCCCGGTTGGTGCCTCCAACTGGGACTAAAGGTTCATCATATCATTAGTCCCGGTTGTTGGCTTTAATTTTGTTTTTTAGATTAGTACTAAAATCCATTGCAACAAAAATAAGAACCAAAACTATGAAGGAATACATATATATATAGTGGCACCCTAGCATTTTAATCATCGACCGTTTAAGCAAACCAGAAACATGAACACGTCGGGGAGCTACCAAATTAAATTAGGGAGTGCCTCTATGGCAAGCTCCTCGAAGATGTCTGAGGACGGGATCCTAAGACATCTTCGAGAAGCTCTGCCGTAGTGGTGTCCCTGCTCTCGCACACCATCTTTCATTTTATATCTTCTCTAGATAGATCAGTATGCTGGTGGAGCTAACTAATTTCACATATTAGAGAGTGCCTCTACGACGAGCTCCTCGAAGATGTCTGAGGACAGGATCCTAAGACATCTTCGAGAAGCTCCGCCGTAGTGGTGTCCCTGGTCTCGCACACCATCTTGCAGTTCTTCACAAGAGTGCATACCTATTTATAGATTAAGCAGCACAATATAGTGTCGGGCACTGATGACATAATATCGACACACTCACCCCTGGCATAGTATTGCCCACATTTAGTCCCGGTTGGTGCCTCCAACCGGGACTAAAGGTTCATCATATCTTTAGTCCCGGTTGTTGGCTTTAATTTTGTTTTTTAGATTAGTACAAAAATACATTGCAACAAAAATAAGAACCAAAACTATGAAGGCATACATATATATAGTGGCGCCCTAGCATTTTAATCACCAACCGTTTAAGCAAACCAGAAACATGAACACGCCGGGGAGCTACCAAATTAAATTAGGGAGTGCCTCTATGGACATAGTGCAGCCACCCACCCGCATAGTGCTGCCACCCACCCCTGGTTCTGATGACATAATGTAGACATACTCATCCCTAGCATAGTGCTGCCACCCACCCAAAATAGTGTCGTCATTTACTGGCTTAGTGCTTCCCACTGAGGACATAGTGTCGACATGTTGTCGCCACATCCACATTTATTTCCGGTTGGTGACTCCAACCGGGACTAAAAGTTCATCATATCTTTAGCCCTGATTGTTGGCTTTAATTTTGTTTTTTAGATTAGTACTAATTAATTGACTAACGGCAGGCATGAAGCTTCTTAGCCCGGGGCTGAGCCTCGCTGAACTTGAAGTGGATCTCTGATCAAATAGCATGTTGTGAACCTATAAATGATTTTTTTTAAAATTCACAAGCATTATATCATGTACTTGTAGTTCAAATCTTGGCAACCTCCTCCCGATTCGGCAGGAATTTGTCTTTTTCATGAGGAATGGACGGAAAGGTTCCAGATACACCGGTTGGGAAATTGTCCATATAAGGTGGTCTAGTATTTTTGAAAAATGGATTGGTACCAATGCCAAACTTTAATTTGGTGGTTGCTTCACAGAACACCCCGATTTCGGCACCTCAAAAATGGAAATTAGCTTTTTCGTGTGTCGAAAAGGAAAACTTCCTCCTGTAACATCGTAAGTCATCCCAAGATGCACATGTGTGCACAATATGGGCACATTATCACAAACTATGCCCTGATTCTAGCCATAACATTGGTGGTTTGACCTAAATGCGATGAAACCTCGAACATGATAGGTCATTTTGTGAAGGATTTTTTATGATGTTTGCAATTTTTCAAGTTCAATATTTTTCCTTGCAACTTTGACACATAATATGACACCACGCAAAGGTTTCACATTGTTTGGGTCATTTTTGAATTTCTTATGCCTGTTTCAAACTATATTCAAAACGACGGGCATGAAGCTTCTTAGCCCGGGGCTGAGCCCCGCTGAACTTGAAGTGGATCTCTAATGAAATAGCATGTTGTGAACCTATAAATGATTTTTTTAAAAATTCACAAGCATTATATCATGTACTTGTAGTTCAAATCTTGGCAACCTCCTACCGATTCAGTAGGAATTTGTCTTTTTCATGAGGGATGGACAGAAAGGTTCCAGATACACCGGTTGGGAAATTGTCCATAAGGTGGTATACTATTTTTGAAAAATGGTTGGTACCAATGCCAAACTTTAATTTGGTGGTTGCTTCACAGAAAACCCTGATTTCGGCACCTCAAAAATGGAAATTGGCTTTTTCATGCGTCGAAAAGGAAAACTTCCTCCTGCAACATTGTAAGCCATCCCAAGATGCACATGTGTGCACAATATGGGGACATTATCACAAACTATGCCCTGATTCTAGCCATAACATTGGTGGTTTGACCTAAATGCCATCAAACCTCGAACATGATAGGTCATTTTGTGAAAGATTTTTTATGATGTTTGCAATTTTTCAAGTTCAATATTTTTCCTTGCAACTGTGACACATAATATGACACCACGCAAAGGTTTCACATTGTTTGGATCATTTTTGAATTTCTTATGCCCGTTTCAAACTATATTCAAAACAGCGGGCATGAAGCTTCTTAGCCCAGGGCTGAGCCTCGCTGAACTTGAAGTGGATCTCTGATGAAATAGCATGTTGTGAACCTATAAATGATTTTTTTAAAATTCACAAGCATTATATCATGTACTTGTAGTTCAAATCTTGGCAACCTCCTACCAATTCGGCAGGATTTTGTCTTTTTCATGAGGGATGGACGGAAAGGTTCCAGATACACCGGTTGGGAAATTGTCCATATAAGGTGGTCTAGTATTTTTGAAAAATGGGTTGGTACCAATGCCAAACTTTAATTTGTTGGTTGCTTCATGTAACATCCCGAAACTTCAATCCAAGCCTATCAAGATCAAATCATCCAAAAGTGAGGTTAACAAAAACTTTTCCAAATTTAAAATGAAAGCATTCATATATGTGTGCAATTAAAATAGGAGTTGTTTGAATTGCCATGATTGATTGATCCAATGCTTGTAAAATGTTTCTTAGGTGATTTAAACATCATCTACATCATTCCCAAACTTTTCCTAAAGAAAATCAAATAAAAAAGAATTAAAATGAAGGAATGGTCATTTTGACAAATTTAACTCTCATGCCTACTTTGGGTATTCCTAGCACTCAATTCTTAACAGAAACAATTCTTGATCTTTGCACCCCTTGCTAGTACACATCATGAGGTACCAAGGCCCACCTTTTGATCTACTAAAAACATTCTGTAAACTATTTTAAATGACAGTTTAAAATTGAATCTAATGCATATGCACAGATCATCCCTATTTCAAAAACCATCTAATTGAGCACCATTTTCAAAACCCTTGCAACCAGAGACTACCTAGCACTAGTGGAGATCACCCAAAATTTTTGAACTCAAAATTCAAAACATTTTCTCTTGCGGCCATTTCATCAAACACTTGGCAGGCAGATTACAAACTAAACAAATTTCACTATTTTAAACTGTGTTCTGGCCAAACTTGTTCCCCAAAATGCCACAAAAAACCTCTCCACTACTCCCTCTAACCCTCTCTAGCCCAACCACTCACTGTGCAACGACCAAATGGTCATGGCCATTAAGGACGAGCCCCCACTTGGGCACCCCACCGGCGACAGCAAGCCACAGCCGCCGCCAGCGCCATCCACCGTGTCCTGGAGATAGCCCGTGGTCCACCTCCACCGCCCAACCAGTCCCAGCCCAAGGACAGCGACCAGGAATCGCCGTGCCCCGAGCCTGTCGACCATGCCGACGCCGCCCGCAGAGCGCGCACTGTCCCCGCTCGCACCGAACGCCCCTTGGCACCAGCCCGCGCCCACCGCTCCGCCTCGACCTGGAGAACACCCCAGACACCTCCGTTCGCCGCCCAAAGCACCACAGCCACCGCCCGCCGTGGACACAGCCGCTTCGGCCGCGCAGAGCGCCACCTCGCCCCGACCACATGCCACCGCCCCTACGGCCGCATTGAAGCACTAGAGCACCGCCAGGGGACCGCCCATCGATCGCCATCCCCAGCCATGCCGCTAGCTCGCCGGAGCCATGTCGCCACCGTCGACTGCCCATCCCGCTCGGTCTCAACGTCGAGCCTATAAAATGAGCCCTCCCCAGCACCAAGGACTCACACCATTCCACTCCCCTCACCTCCCTGAACCTCACCCACCTCTCGCCGGAGCAAGTGGAGCAGCAGTTCGCCGGAATTGGAGCCGGAGCCGCCGCCTCTAGAGAAGAAGGGTGCCGTTGATTCCAGCCACCCCAAGCTCCGCCGCGACCACGCCTCGCCTCGCTGTCGTCTTCCACTTTGTTTGCCTGCATCGCCGACCCCGCTGGAGCCCTGGTATGCCCCCAGTAGACCCCCACCGAGCCGCTAGGGTTCGAGCTCACCGGCGACCTGTCCGTCATCGACGACGACCCCCAGCCGTAGATCTCGCCTCTAATCGCACGAACCACAGCGCGCGTACCGTTTCGCGTTTTAAGTGCCGCTGACAAGTGGGACCCCCTGTCAGCTGAGCCCCGCGCCGCGTAGCGCCACTGGGCCAGCCCATTTCCTTTCCCGCGCAAGCCCGTAGATTCAAATCTACATTTTTCTTTTTAGTTAGAATATAGTTTCTGTCCAGTGTTTCAAAATTCAATTCTGTGAGTTTGACAAATCCAAATTACATGAAACTAATTTTGTCTGAAAGGTATTGAAATGCTCTATCCAAGCCCGTTGGATTTAATTCATTTAGAGTTATGGATTTCTCCTAATAAAAATAAGAAGACAGAAGCTTTTGCAACTTGAAACATTTTTATAAAATCAACCAAGTTAGCTTTTGAGTTGATTCCAACTCTCAAAAATCACATTTCATCATATCTATCCAAATATGTAATAATATTAAGGTTTACATGCAGTGACTTTGGACTAGTACCAAAATAATGCTATATAGGCATTTCTAGTCACTTTAAATCATTAAATAATAAACTTAAACCAAAGTAATATTGATCCAACCTTTAAATCTCATTCCCACTTGTTAGAATATGTGGTGATGAAATGTGTCCACATGATCCCATATCTTGGTGGTGAATATTAAATTTTAGTTAATATTTCAATGAGTAGAAATTACTTTTCCAAAATAAAACGGTTGAAACTATTGAATTAAACTTGTGATGCTTGGGATGATAATAGATCATCAATTGTGTGGTTTAGAATACTATTTAGCCTAGTTAAGTATTGTTTGGTGATTGTGCACTCCCTGTGTATTTCTAGACGATAGTACCGACCAACCCTTCGAGGAGGAGGAGTTCTACCAAGAAGAAGAAGAAGAAGAAAACTTCAACCACTGCACCAACCAAGGCAAGCTATTAGTGGCAAGCTAACCCTTGCAAACATGCTTTAGTAAGCTATTGTTAGCAAGCTAGAATAAAACTAGATGGTTTAGTAAAGATGCCTTAAGCATACTTTGATCACACCCCCTTTAACTATTAGTACCCCAAGTCTTATTGACAAGTTTTACCTCCCTTAGTTTACACAAAGTTCTTTAATTAATTTTGAAGGTAGCATAAAGAGTATAAAACTTGATCTACTTAGAAACCTTTAGATGTCATTCTATGGCATGAGATTGATCCCACCTTTCCACCTTAGTGAACACTCTTAACTTAGTACTTTAGAATAGCTCAAAAACTTGAGTCACTTTTAGATGGGAACACTTGGTGAAAATGAATTGTGAAAACCTTGGAATGATGAGTCATTCTATTGAGATGTTTTGACATGTGTTGAGAAACACAACTGGTTTATGATGATGAAAATGATAAGGCATGAGCCTTAGCCCTTTTATAAAACTGATGGTTGGATTCGGATGCGATACCATTCCAAATTTACCATACAACCACATTACCGGAATTGGGTAAGGCTTAGCTGGAAATTTATATGCATTAGTATTAGTTCCCTCACGGGAGAGGTTTGAGCTGAGGCTACCTCTCAATGATGTCCACCTATGCAGTGCCCAAGATGACTGATGGTCATGGTTGGGAGGCCATGCTCATAGGAGAGGTGCTTATACTAGGGTGTGTAAAGGGAAGGTTATGTTTGATTATCTGCATACTAAGTATGATGATTCAGGGTTATCCCTGACAGATGTATCGAATCTTGTGGTGAAAGTGTACCACCTCTGCAGAGTGTCAAACTATTCGAATAGCCGCGTCCGTGGTTATGGACAGTTGGAATGGCCATACTGTTTCGTTGTCAGATGTTTTCTAAATAACTTGAAATGAATGATGACCTTTGACTTGACCACAACAGGGTTGTGTTAATGATAATAGATTCCTAACTTAAGTGATTCTAGAACTTTACTTTATCTTTTCTTGCTTCCGAACTCAGCTTAGGTTTCAAACTTAACTTGATAGTTATTCTTTAAATTCAGCACTTTAACTTAGAATTATAACCCTTGTTAGTAGTAGTTTGCGAGTACTTAAAGATACTCATGGCTTTTGTCCCTGGCTATTATCATGGCCAGACTATGAAGGAGATTATCAAGATGATGGTCAGCAGGACGGCTATGATAACTAGGACTATTTGCCTTCGTCAGCATTGCCTGTGCCCCTGAAGATGGACCCCACCGCTGCGCTATCGTTTATTTTCTGCTACTTGTTATATTAAAGACTGGATCATGAGATCCGTATTTGTGTAAAACCTTATGTATGGTTTGTAATGGATGATGTACTGTGATATCCAATCCGGTATGTCTCGCAAAAATGGTAATCCTGGGATTGCGAGGTATGGCATAATGGGCATCTGGGATTAAAAATCCGGGTGTTGACAAGTTGGTATCAGAGCCATCCTGACCATAGGAGACCCTAGTTTGAATGGACGTCCAAACCAAAAACTTAGCTTCAAAACCAAAGTGAGTATTTATGAAAAACTATTTCCCCTCTTACCCTTGTGAACTCATTCTTTCTCAAAATTCTTACATTACTACTTAAAAATTTGACACACTTGATCACTTCACTAATTTCCTCATCCTAAATTCTTGTAGATGGAGACTCAGTTCAGCAAGTTTTACCAGTTGGGAAACGAGGGTCAGCTGATCTTCGAGAGGGATCTGGATTCACTGTCAGAGTTACTAGGACGCCCACATCCGGAGTTTCTTGGAGCTCAACTTCCAGGACCCCCAGGAGGAGACCTACAATGGCTAGTCACCGCAGATCTTCGAGGAAGCATTGAAGCACCGACTTCCGGGAGAATTCAGTTCTCTGTGAGAGAGAACAACTGGCTAGATGGATTAGCCAGGGCAATGCATGAAGCTCTCGCACGTCTATGTGCCCTCAGCATCAACAAGATTCAAGGAACCCGTTTTGCCCACTATGCAAGACGTGACTTCATGGGAATGCCGATGGAGATGCCAAGTCACCCAGAGTTGAGGCGTCAAGTGGAGAACCTTGACTTCTTGCTTCATGACCGACAACAGGAACTGGACAATGCCAGAGAGTTAGCAAACCAGAACCGTGCCATTGCCGACCAGAAGGCCAAGACTTTCGCACTGCTCGTCCAAGATCGCTAGTCTCTTCGTCGCCAGCGTGCCAAGAAGGATCACACCATCGCCCATCTTTGCAAGAAGGTGGCCGACCTCGAGAAGACCGTCAAGGAGCAGGAAGCTCAGCTTGCCGCCAAGAAAGAAGATGATGAGGGAGAAGACATCCAGGGAGATATGGATTCTTACCTTAGCAACGATGACGATTTTCTGGCAGAGGATGCTGTGGACTTCTACAATGATGATGAAGACTCCGACTTCATCGACGATGAGTAGATGCACTAGAGCACTGTCGTAGCATGAGATGTATCATCTCATTGTATCGTAGTTTGCAGAATGGTTCTTCAAACCATCTGTTTTCCCCTTTGCTTGTTGTGGTGTGTGTGGTATCGTGTGCTTGCTTGCATGAATGAAAAAGAAGTTAGTTGAAAAACCTGAGCCTAACTCAAAGTTGTAGCTTTGAAAACCCAAAACCATGAACCTTAGAATTTCCCTCGTACCCCTATATCTATCTCAATCTTCAGATGACTCGTGGAAACCAAGGAGGGAGCATCTCATTGTAGGACCCAATGCTGCAGATCTTACAGAATCTCATCGCAGGCCGTGAAGCAAGCAGGGCCGAGCGTCAAGCCAACTTAGCAACATTGCAGCAGATCGCCCAAATGGCTCTCAACAACCAAGGACATGGAAATCAGGATCACCATGGATCTAAACTCAAAAAATTTCAGAACACCAATCCCCCAATCTTCAACCAATCTGAAAACCCATTAGATGCTGATGACTGGTTACAGACCATATAAAACAACCTCGAAGTTGCAGGAGTTAAGGGGAATGAGAAAGTTCTCTTCGCCACCCACTAGCTTGGTGGAATAGCATTTGCAACATGAACCATGGCCAGGTGATGACCTGGGAAGCATTCAAGGTCAAGTTCAGCCGCACCCACGTGTTGCAAGGTCTTGTCAACAGGATGAGAGATGAATTCCATGAACTGAAGTAAGGAAGATTGACTGTAGTAGAGTACCGTGACAAATTCTTGTCACTTGCCAGATATGCACCGGATGAAATCAACACGGAGGCCAAGAAGAAAGAGAGATTCTTAAACGGACTGCATGATGAGATGCAGACTGTCCTAGTCAACATCCGTTTCCAGGATCTTGAAGAGCTAGTCGACTCTGCCATTCAGATGGAAGGGAAGATTAACCAAGCAAACGACAACCGCAAGCATCATATGATGCAGCAGTCTGGATCCAGTAGTCACCCGAAGTACCGTCCTAACCCCTGACCAGGATATGCACCAAGGAACAACCGACCCCCACATTCTCGCCCAAGCTACCCCAACCGTAGCGGAGGAAATGTGAAGCCCGGAGGAAACAATCACAACTCCAGAAACACCAACAACTTCAACCGTGCCCCTCCCAAGAGCAACAACAACACTGCCCCCAGAACTGGTAGCAATGTTGTACTTGTCGCAGTCAAGGACAAGTCCCAGATCACTTGTTTCGAGTGTGGAGTGAAGGGTCACTACTCCAATGAGTGTCCCAAGAAGACTGCCGCCAATGCCCCTGTGAATGCCCTAGCTCAGCAGCAGCGTCGTGTTCAACCAGGAAGGAGATTTGCCCCAGGGAACCCGCACAATCGCAACGGTCGTTTCTTCCACATGAACGCAGAAGAAGCCCAGGAAGCACCAGATGTAGTGCTGGGTATGTTTTCTGTCAACTCAGTTTTAGCAAGAGTATTGTTTGATTCTGGAGCATCGCATTCATTTGTCACCGAAGAATTTGTATGCACTAGTAAGATTCGCCCAACCAACCTGAAGCAGGTCATGATAGTTCAAATCCCCGGTTCAACTACAAAAGCTAGAAAAATTTGCAAAATAGTACTATCAGAATACATGGGATAGATTTTTATGCCAACCTAATTGTACTTGGAACCAAAGGTTTGGAAGTAGTACTAGGTATGGACTGGATGTCAAGGCATAAAGGACTGATAGACTGTGCCAAGAAAGCCATCACCATGACTAGTAGTTCTGGAGTAACAGTAGAACATATCTCTGAAACCTTACCCCGTCAATTCAAATGCAACAAGAGTATAGCCCTGCCTACCATTGACCAAGTTAGAGTAGTCTGTGAATACCCCGACGTATTCCCAGATGAATTGCCAGGTATGCCCCCGGATAGGGATATAGAGTTCATTATCGAACTAATCCCCGGAACCAGACCTATAGACCAGAGACCCTATACCATGAACCCCTCAGAGTTAGTAGAACTGAAGAAGCAGTTGGATGCCATGTTAGCAACCGGCTTGATTCAGCCCAGTGCATCGCCATGGAGATCACCAGTGCTATTTGTCGACAAGAAGGATGGAGGCAACCGTCTGTGTACAGACTACAGAAAGTTGAATGATGTCACCATCAAGAACAAGTACCCCTTGCCAAAGATAGAGGATCTATTTGATCAGTTGACTGGAGCTCAGGTATTCTCAAAGATTGATCTTAGGACTGGTTATCACCAACTTAAGATTCGTGCAATGGATATTCTGAAGACCGCCTTTACTACTCGCTATGGTTTATACGAGTATAAGGTTATGTCTTTTGGATTAACCAATGCCCCTGCTTATTTCATGAATCTCATGAATAAGATCTTTATGAATTTCCTAGATAAGTTTGTGGTTGTGTTTATCGACGACATCCTTATCTACTCCAAGTCAGAAGAAGAGCATGAGCAACATCTGAGAATCATCCTAGAAACCCTGAGAGAGCATCAGTTATATGCCAAGTTCAGCAAGTGTGAGTTTTGGCTAAAAGAAGTAGGATTCCTAGGACATATTGTGTCTGCCGGAGGAGTCTCTGTTGATCCCAGCAAGATCAAAGATGTCGAAGAATGGGAAGCCCTAACCAATCAAACCCAAGTTCGTTCATTTCTCGGATTAGCGGGATATTACCGCAAATTCGTAGAAGGATTCTCGAGCATAGCCCGACCAGACCCAATTGTTGAAGAAGGACAAGAAGTTTGAATGGACAGACAAGTGTGAAGCCAGTTTCCAGGAGCTGAAGAAGAGATTGATATCAGCCCCAATTTTTATCATGCCAGACATCAAGAAGCCGTTTGATGTGTATTGTGATGCATCCAAGATTGGTCTAGGATGTGTAGTGATGCAAGAAGGCAAAGTCATCGCGTATCTGTCTCGACAACTGAATCAGCATGAGCAGAACTATCCGACCCATGATCTTGAGCTAGCAGCCGTGGTTCTAGCATTGAAGACATGGCGTCATTATTTGATGGGTAATCGCTGTGAGATTTACTCAGATCATAAGAGCTTGAAGTATATCTTCACCCAGAAGGAGTTAAATATGAGGAAAAGGAGATGGATAGAGTTAATCAAGGATTATGACCTTGACATTAACTATCACCCCGGCAAAGCCAATGTGGTAGCGGATGCTCTTAGCAGATTGCCGTGTAGGCTAAACACCATGATCAAAGAGAAGCAACCAAGTTTGTATGAGGAGTTGGAGCAGTTCAGGACTGAGTTAGTGAGCAAAGGATTCCTATCTAGCATTGAACTTCAACCCACTTTGATTAGCCAAATCAAGGAAGCCCAGAAGGGGAATGAAAGTATTGACGGAATCAAACGTCGTATTGGTACAGGCAAAGTACCTGGATTCACCGAAGACGAAGAAGGTGTACTGTGGTACAAGGGACGTATCTGTGTGCCAGCAGATTCGGAGCTAAAGGAGGTTATCATGAAGGAATCTCATGATACTCTTTATTCTATCCACCCCGGAGGAACAAATATGTATCAGGATTTGAAAGAGCAATTTTGGTGGTACAAGATGAAGAGAGAGATCGGAAGCTACATCACCAAATGTGACATCTGTCAAAGAGTCAAAGCAGAGCATCAGAGACCTGCAGGATTGTTGCAACCATTGCAGATTCTGGAATGGAAATGGGATTCCGTCGGAATGGACTTTATCACCAGTTTACCTACTTCTAGTAGGGGAAATGACTCAATCTGGGTCATAGTTGATAGACTATCCAAGGTAGCCCACTTCATACCAGTCAAGACAACCTACCAGTGTGCAAAACTAGCAGAGCTGTACATTGCTAGGATTGTTAGTCTGTATGGAACCCCCAAGACCATCGTATCAGATCGAGGAACTCAGTTTACTTCAAGATTTTGGCAGAAAGTTCAAGAAGGATTAGGAACCAAGTTAAACTTCAGTACCGCGTATCACCCGCAAATAGATGGACAGACTGAGAGAGTCAACCAGATCTTGGAGGATATGCTTAGAGCTTGTGTGTTGGAATACGGATCAAAATGGGAAGACTGCCTGCCCTTCGCAGAATTCTCATATAACAACAGTTATCAAGCTAGTTTGCAGATGGCACCATTTGAATTCTTATATGGAAGAAAGTGTCGTACCCCTTTGAATTGGTCGCAAGTAGGAGAGAGTCGGATCTTTGGACCCGACATTCTCTGAGAAGCAGAAGAGAAAGTTCACAAAGTTCGTGAGCACCTCAAGACCGCCCAATCCAGATAGAAGAGTTATGCTGACAAGAGAAGGAGAGACCTGACTTTCAATATCGGAGATTTCGTATATCTCAAGGTTTCACCATTGAAGGGAACTCAATGCTTTAGTCTGAAGGGAAAGTTAGCTCCCAGATATATCGGACCTTTCAAGATTCTGAACCGCCGAGGAGAAGTATCGTATCAGCTGGAATTGCCTGAAGAGATGTCAGCCATCCACAATGTGTTCCATATCTCGTTACTTCGCAAATCCTTGGAAGTTCCTGAGAAGACTGAAGTTTTCAAGAATATCGATCACAGAGCAGTGGAAATCAACAATGACCTGACCTACCAGGAAGTACCCATCCGCATCTTAGAAGAAGCCTACAGAACCACCAGGACCAGGAGCATCAAGTTTCTGAAGATTCAGTGGAGCAACCATACTAAGGAGGAAGCCACTTGGGAGCGCGAGGACTACATTAGGACAGAGTTCTCAGATCTCTTTAGTTCCTAGTTTTCTTGTAAATCTCGGGATGAGATTTTGTTTAAGGGGGGAAGGTTTGTAATATCCGAAAACTTCAATCCAAGCCTATCAAGATCAAATCATCCAAAAGTGAGGTTAACAAAAACTTTTCCAAATTTAAAATGAAAGCATTCATATATGTGTGCAATTAAAATAGGAGTTGTTTGAATTTCCATGATTGATTGATCCAATGCTTGTAAAATGTTTCTTAGGTGATTTAAAAATCATCTACATCATTCCCAAACTTTTCCTAAAGAAAATCAAATCAAAAAGAATTAAAATGAAGGAATGGTCATTTTGACAAATTTAATTCTCATGCCTACTTTGGCTATTCCTAGTACTCAATTCTTAACAGAAACAATTCTTGATCTTTGCACCCCTTGCTAGTACACATCATGAGGTACCAAGGCCCACCTTTTGATCTACTAAAAACATTCTGTAAACTATTTTAAATGATAGTTTAAAATTGAATCTAATGCATATGCACAGATCACCCCTATTTCAAAAACCATCTAATTGAGCACCATTTTCAAAACCCTTGCAACCAGAGACTACCTAGCACTAGTGGAGATCACCCAAAATTTTTGAACTCAAAATTCAAAACTTTTTCTCTTGCGGCCATTTCATCAAACACTTGGCAGGCAGATTACAAACTAAACAAATTTCACTATTTTAAATAGTGTTCTGGCAAACTTGTTCCCCAAATTGCCACCAAAAACCTCTCCACTACTCCCCCTAACCCTCTCTAGCCCAGCCACTCACTGTGCCACGACCAAATGGTCATGGCCATTAAGGCCGAGCCCCCACTTGGGCACCCCACCGGCGACAGCAAGCCACAGCCGCCGCCAGCGCCATCCATTGTGTCCTGGAGATAGCCCGTGGTCCACCTCCACCGCCCAACCAGTCCCAGCGACTAGAACCACCAGGAACCGCCGTGCCCCGAGCCTGTCGACCATGCCGACGCCGCCCGCAGAGCGCGCACTGTCCCCGCTCGTACCGACCGCCCCTTGGCACCAGCCCGCGCCCACCGCTCCGCCTCGACCTAGAGAACACCCCAGACACCTCCGTTCGCCGCCCAAAGCACCACAGCCACCGCCCGCCGTGGACACAGCCGCTTCGGCCGCGCAGAGCGCCACCTTGCCCCGACCGCAAGCCACCGCCCCTACGGCCGCATTGAAGCACTAGAGCACCGCCAGGGGACCGCCCATCGATCGCCATCCCCAGCCATGCCGCTAGCTCTCCGTAGCCATGTCGCCACCGTCGACCGCCCATCCCGCTCGGTCTCAATGTCGATCCTATAAAAGGAGCCCTCCCTAGCACCAAAGACTCACACCATTCCACTCCCCTCACCTCTCTGAACCTCACCCACCTCTCGCCGGAGCAAGTGGAGCAGCAGTTCGCCGGAATTGGAGCCGGAGTCGCCGCCTCTGGGAAGAAGGGTGTCGTTGATTCCGGCCACCCCAAGCTCCGCTGCGACCATGCCTCGCCTCGCCTTCGTCTTCCACTTTGTTCGCCCGCATCACCGACACCGCTAGAGCTCTGGTACGCCCCCAGTAGACCCCCACCGAGCCGCTAGGGTTCGAGCTCGCCGGCGACCTGTCCGTCGTTGACGACGACCCCCAGCCGTAGATCTAGCCTCTAATCGCACGACCCACAGCGCGCGTACCGTTTCACGTTTGAAGTGCCGCTGACAATTGGGACCCCCTGTCAGCGGAGCCCCGCACCGCGTAGCGCCACTGGTCCGGCCCATTTCCTTTCCCGCGCAAGCCCGTAGATTCAAATCTAGATTTTTCTTTTCAGTTAGAATATAGTTTCTGTCCAGTGTTTCAAAATTCAATTCTGTGAGTTTGACAAATCCAAATTACATGAAACTAATTTTGTCTGAAAGGTAATGAAATGCTCTATCCAAGACCATTGGATTTAATTCATTTAGAGTTATAGATTTCTCCTAATAAAAATAAGAAGACAGAAGCTTTTGCAACTTGAGATATTTTTATAAAATCAACCAAGTTAGCTTTTGAGTTCATTCCAACTCTCAAAAATCACATTTGATCATATCTATCCAAATATGTAATAATATTAAGGTTTACAGGCAGTGACTTTGGACTAGTACCAAAATAATGCTATATAGGCATTTCTAGTCACTTTAAATCATTAAATAATAAACTTAAACCAAAGTAATATTGATCCAACCTTTAAATCTCATTCCCACATGTTAGAATATGTGGTGATGACATGTGTCCACATGATCCCATATCTTGGTGGTGAATATTAAATTTTAGTTAATATTTGAATGAGTAGAAATTACTTTTCCAAAATAAAAAGGTTGAAACTATTGAATTAAACTTGTGATGCTTGGGATGATAATAGATCATCAATTGTGTGGTTTAGAATACTATTTAGCCTAGTTAAGTATTGTTTGGTGATTGTGCACTCCTTATGTATTTCTAGACGATAGTACCGACCAAGCCTTCGAGGAGGAGGAGTTCTACCAAGAAGAAGAAGAAGAAAACTTCAACCACTGCACCAACCAAGGCAAGCTATTAGTGGCAAGCTAACCCTTGCAAACATGCTTTAGTAAGCTATTGTTAGCAAGCTAGAATAAAACTAGATGGTTTAGTAAAGATACCTTAAGCATACTTTGATGACACCCCCTTTAACTATTAGTACCCCAAGTCTTATTGACAAGTTTTACCTCCCTTAGTTTACACAAAGTTCTTGAATTAATTTTGAAGGTAGCATAAAGAGTATAAAACTTGACCTACTTAGAAACCTTTAGATATCATTCTATGGCATGAGATTGATCTCACCTTTCCACCTTAGTGAACACTCTTAACTAAGTACTTTAGAATAGCTCAAAAACTTGAGTCACTTTAGATGGGAACACTTGGTGAAAATGAATTGTGAAAACCTTGGAATGATGAGTCATTCTATTGAGATGTTTTGACATGTGTTGAGAAACACAACTGGTTTATGATGATGAAAATGATAAGGCATGAGCCTTAGCCCTTTTATAAAACTGATGGTTGGATTCGGATGTGATAACATTCCAAATTTACTGTATAACCACATTACCGGAATTGGGTAAGGCTTAGCTGGAAATTTATATGCATTAGTATTAGTTCCCTCACGGGAGTGGTTTGAGCTGAGGCTACCTCTCAATGATGTCCACCTATGCAGTGCCCAAGATGACTGATGGTCATGGTTGGGAGGCCATGCTCATAGGAGAGGTGCTTATACTAGGGTGTGTAAAGGGAAGGTTATGTTTGATTATCTGCATACTAAGTATGATGATTCAGGGTTATCCCTGACAGATGTATCGAATCTTGTGGTGAAAGTGTACCACCTCTGTAGAGTGTCAAACTATTCGAATAGCCGCGTCCGTGGTTATGGACAGTTGGAATGGCCATACTGTTTCGTTGTCAGATGTTTTCTAAATAACTTGAAATGAATGATGACCTTTGACTTGACCACAACAGGGTTGTGTTAATGATAATAGCTTCCTAACTTAAGTGATTCTAGAACTTTACTTTATCTTTTCTTGCTTCAGAACTCAGCTTAGGTTTCAAACTTAACTTGATAGTTATTCTTTAAATTCAGCACTTTAACTTAGAATTATAACCCTTGTTAGTAGTAGTTTGCGAGTACTTAAAGAGTACTCATGGCTTTTGTCCCTGGCTATTATCATGGCCAGACTATGAAGGAGATTATCAAGATAATGGTCAGCAGGACGGCTATGATAACTAGGACTATCTGCCTTCGTCAGCATTGCCTGTGCCCCTGAAGATGGACCCCACCGCTACGCTATCATTTATTTTCCGCTACTTGTTATATTAAAGACTGGATCATGAGATCAGTATTTGTGTAAAACCTTATGTATGTTTTGTAATGGATGATGTACTGTGATATCCAATCCGTTATGTCTCGCTAAAATGGTAATCCTAGGATTGTGAGGTATGGCATAACGGGCATCTGGGATTAAAAATCCGGGTGTTGACACTTCACAGAACACCCCAATTTCGGCACCTCAAAAATGGAAATTGGCTTTTTCGTGCATCAAAAAGGAAAACTTCCTCATGCAACATCGTAAGCCATCCCAAGATGCACATGTGTGCCCAATATGGGCACATTATCACAAACTATGCCCTGATTCTAGCCATAACATTGGTGGTTTGACCTAAATGTCATGAAACCTCGAACATGATAGATCATTTTGTGAAGGATTTTTTATGATGTTTGCAATTTTTCAAGTTCAATATTTTTCCTTGCAACTCTGAAACATAATATGACACCACGCGAAGGTTTCACATTATTTGGATCATTTTTGAATTTCTTATGCCCGTTTCAAACTATATTCAAAACGGCGGCGGGCATGAAACTTCTTAGCCCAGGGCTGAGCCTCCCTGAACTTGAAATGGATCTCTGATGAAATAACATGTTGTGAACCCATAAATGATTTTTTCAAAAATTCACAAGCATTATATCATGTACTTGTAGTTCAAATCTTGAAAAGTTTTTTAAAATTCCAAATTATGCAATAAATATTTGTTAATGCAATTTTAATGGACAATAGTAAAATTGTATAGTTCAAATAAAAAATTTGAAAACAGAAAATGGTTTTTGATTAGTTATTTAAATTGAAGCACTTTTCGTGTTAAAAGTTTTTTGAAATTCCAAATTATGCAATAAATATTTGTTAATGCAATTTTAATAAAAAATAGTAAAATTGTATAGTTCAAATAAAAATATTTGAAAACAGAAAATGGTTTTTGATTTGTTATTTTAATTGAAGCACTTTTCCTGTTGAAAGTTTTTTCAAATTCCAAATTATGCAATAAATATTTGGTAATGCAATTTCAATTGAAAATAGTAAAATTGTATAGTTCAAATGAAAATATTTGAAAACAGAAAATGGTTTTTGATTATTTATTTAAATTGAAGCACTTTTCCTGTTAAAAGTTTTTTGAAATCCCAAATAAATAATCATCTTAAATTGAAACATCTTATTAATTAAAGAAGAAAACAAATTTGAAAATGGCGGGAAGACCAAAAGGTTTGCCAAAACCTGAAAAACAGGTCAACAATCTCGGTTTGTCCCACTAACCGGGACCGATGATCCTGGGTGCGCGCGCTTCCATCAACATGCCTTTGGTCCCGATTCGTCCCAACAACCGGGACCGTTGATCCTTTGGTCCCGGTTGTTGGGACGAACCGGGACCAAAGTCCCGCGCACGTGGCAGCACAGCAATGCTCCTGCCCAAACCATTGGTCCCGGTTTGTCCCACCAAGCGGGACCAAAGTATCAACGGTCCCGATTGTTGGGATGAACTGGGACCAAAGGCCTGTACAGTTAACAGCCCCGGCCCTTCCTCCTCCCCAACTCCCCCAAATCACAGAGCACATCGACGCACGGTTAAGGAAAATTTTCGGTGGAGAAAAATCACACCGTCAGGCTCCCCAAATCCAGAGCGACCGCTTCACGCCGTCGACGCCCGCTGCCGCCGCGCCACCACCGTATGAGAAATCGACCGCGCATGCTAGAAATCGACGCCACGGTCACCGTCTGCTCCGACTCCGGTCGTCGCCATTGCCGCTGCTTCCAAGCTCCTCCGGCCTCGTCGACCCGTCCATCGTCTTCGTGGTGAGCCGCTGGTCCTCTAGGACCTCTCCTTTCTCTCTCTCTCGCTCCGTTTCGTTCTGTCACCGAGCGCCACTGTCCGCCGCTGTCGGACGCCGTCGCAGACGACGCTCTGATGACTAATAAGGGACAACGCGACCACCGTTAGCTTCCTCGTGATGCGCTCGTTCGAACCCGACCTTCTGCATGTTCCTGCAAGCAATCGAGTGCCGCTAACCACCGCCGGCCCACGTGCCCTCCAGCGATCCCATGTGGCGCCAAGGTGGCGCTCATGTGGCCCTGACGTGGGCATCGAGCAAGATCTGCCAGCGTGGCCCTGGCCCCACTCATCAGTCACTGTGGGTAGGCGCTGAATCAGTGAGAAAAGGTTCCCCAGCCTTAGGTGACGTCAGCCTTGACCTATGCTAACGCAATAAAGGTTTAATAATTGTTTTAATAATTTCAGAAAAAGGATAAATCTTATAAACTTAATAAGTAATTATTTATAAGTCAGAAAAATACAAATAATATATCAAAATGTTCAGAAAAATGAGATCTACACTTTACCATCAATATCATGCATTGTTCAACAACTTTAGTCACAAGTTTAATTAGAAGAATAAATGAACCCCCGTAGGTGATTCGAGGGTCTCTCTTTTGTATTAGGGTTTGGACCCCTCGGATCCCGCTTAAATTTCCATACATGCTATAGGGTTTCATTACAATACTAATTAACTTGTCATCTCATCATCTTTGCAGATACTATGGATCCAACACAGCAAGATACTATGATTCCAGAACATCAGGAAAACATCCTCTACGGAATGATCTACGAAAATGAAGATATTGATATCGATGTCACCAGTGAGTTTCTGAACGATTCCGGTCAGGGAGATGAGTCTCTCAACTGAGGAGATGGCTCTGGTGAGGTAGAAGCCGAAACCTGGGACAGGGGAGAAGCCGATGAGGGAGAAGGCGACGACTCCGGCGGAACCTTAAACCTCGCAAACACCGGCGAGGTGTATATATGTATTTTTGTAATTAAAATGCTGCTATATATACATGCATATATTAACACTCTTTCTTCTTTTAGCCCTCCGGATCAAGAACTTATGCCGTAAGAACGAAACGAGGCCCAACAAAAAAGTTGGATGACACTGTGAGGTATAGGATCGAAGAGGTCGGTGTAGATGGCGAACAGCAAGCTCCCATCAATGTCGCAAGAAAATTTGTCAAGCAATGCGGAGTTCTTGCGAGGGACTACATCCCGATCACCGTTCAAGAATGGAATCGGCCAAGCGGCGGTGGAGTCCCGTATGTCGGCGACACCACCAAAGATTAGCTTTTTGAGAAGCTCATGATTAATTTCCTCCTGCCGATGCCAGGTGTGAATCCAGAGGCGGAGGAGAGAGCAAGAATGGGTGTTGTGCAAAGAGTCAAAAGTTTGCTCTCATCGAGATGGCTGATGAATTCAAGAACTGGAAGAAGAAACTGTACAATAACTTTGTCAAGGTAGAGAAGCCTCCGGATTTCACTCAAGGCGGCTATGCTAAGTTACGACACTAGTGGGAGGATTTTGTGAAGTACAAGATATCGGAGAAAGATAAGGAAAGGTCTAGAATAAATATGGAGAACGCTGCTAAGAAAGTGTACCATCATAACATGGGGCCTGCTGGCTACGTTGGTTGCATGCCTAAGTGGGATGCACTTGAGGTCAATTACATAGCTGCCGGGATCAGACCAGAGCCCGCAACATGGACACCACGGGCGAGAAACTGGTTTTACGGCCATGAGGGCATGTTGGACAAAGAAGGGAGGGCAATATATAATCAGAAACACAAAGATGATCCCCTACTGCCCATCGACGATATTAGAAATGCAGTAGATGATGTTGCAGCGGGATGGTTCGTTCCTGATAGAGAGAACGGCGAGCTCACACGCGCCCTTAAAAATCCTGAACACAACGGACGAGCACGAGGCACACCAGGCTCCAAGCCGTGGAAGGTTGCCTTCCCCGCGGAAATGAAGAGATATCCCGATAAAAGCCATCAGAGGAGAAAGGAAAGGGAGGCAGCTGAGAAAGCGACCGCTACAGACCGGCTGCATAATGTAGAAGAAGCATTAAAGCCGCACCAGGATTAACTCGATAGACTTAGCCAACAAGGAACTAGCGGCCAATCTCAGCGGCACGTGGTAGAAGCTGCATTCGACAGTACCGGCGCCCTATCGAATAAGAAAAGCAGTGTCGCTTCCATGCAGCTCCATGATGTTGATGATGATGCACCGACAACATCTCCTCCTACACGCAACCCAGTGGATGATATCACGGAGACCACAACTTGTGAGCTAAAGGTGCAGGTTATGAACTTAAGGGTGACGGCGGCGGTCGGCATGGCCGTACCAATTGCGCCTAACCCAACTTGGCATTGTAGACCGGTTCCAAAAGGGTACGCTGTCGTCACGGTGGATGATGTGAAGGAAGATTTTGAGGAGCTGAAGCTAGACCACCCTGCGGGGGAAGATATGGAGCTGACTCAACTAGAGAAGCCAAAGGGGGGACTATTCTATGGTCAAAGAAGCGCATCATGCTTCCAAATTATGTGCCGCCAAGGCCAACCACTCCTCAGAGCAGCAATCCACCTTCGCCGCCACCTCATCATTCTCCAGCGCAACCGTCGCCTTCACCGCCTCACCACTCAGCTCAACCGTCTCCATCGCCGCCTCAGCCTTCTCCGCTGCCGCCTCAGCCATCTCCGTCCCCTGAGCCTCAGAGACAAAAGCGGAAGTATACTAAGAGGGGAAGCACCACCAGCAGCAGCAAAAGCACGTTCCGATCACCGAAACGTAAGCTATCACCCCTCCCAAAAGTACCTCATAAGAATATGAAGAAGCTACCTTGCGAGAAGACAGATGAGGAAACTGCTGCGGTCGCAGATGCCCATTATGAAAAGTGGAATATTGACATGGCTAACAAGAAAAGGCCGATAGAGCCATTCTTCCCGGTCACCGCAGAAGATAAAGCCAAAGCAGCCGCGCTTAAGATTCAGCTTCACCAACCCATAGCGCTCACATCAGACTATAATCGCTCTATTACCAAGTCGGCTAAGGCAAAAGAGCGGAGAGTCGGGAAAGAAGTTGCCCAGCTCGGACAACAGAAAAATCAATCGATCGAACCGCTCAAAGTGTACGATACCAATGAGTGGACTGAATGGCATGATCCGAACATTGATCTGGAGTTTGTTCGACTGTACGGAGAAAAGGCCCAATTATATGGACTGTCTATTACTGAGTAGATGAGCCGTATGGATGAGTTCGAGGGGTACCAAGAAACACCATACGTGTACCAGTACGGGGCTCCTCTCGTCAACCCCGAGTTAGTCAAAGATCTACCAACAAAAGTGCGAAGATTGCATAACGGTCATGGAGATGGCTTCCTACTGATCAAATTTCCAGAAACTGGATCCAAAAACTGGATCTATGCTGGATATAAACACCACCATTACGGTCATGGAGATGGCTTCCTACTGATCAAATTTCCAGAATTATTTCAGTTTTACCAACAAGACGCCCTCAACAAAACTATCGTCAGTGCCTATTGTTTGTAAGTATTATTAATTCCTGTAATTAAGTCTTTCTAGCTCAGCTCATTCATTGTTTGTATAATCTTACTCATCAATATACTAATTATATATGCAGAATGAAGATTCTCGAATGCAACAAAGGATAAATCTATGATCTTGGGTTTGTTGACTGCAATTTCGTTCATGAAGTTACTCTAAAAATGAAACCCAAAGAGACAGACGATAACTTGCTACAAGCGTTGAAGCATTTCAGCAACAGAAGGGAAATACTATTTCCTTACAATGCTGGGTGAGTGTTAGTGTCTTGTACACATTCTATTTTCGCTTACTCGATGTTAAGCGTATAATTGACTCGTGTTATATTTTGTTAGTATGTCCAGCTTCCACTATATTCTGTTAATCATTTCTATTGACACCGGAGTAGTAAAAGTCCTGGACTCGAAACGCACATCATTAGAAAAGTGGGCGGACATGCAGGAATGCCTCCAGAAGGCTTGGAAACAGTTCACCGCCAAAACTAGGGGTGTTTGGAAGCCAGAGCTTACATTTCAACAATTGACTGTAAGTACTACTTGCTAGATCCACGTATCTCTTTGATTCTAGTTTCAATACCACCATTATCATGCTTAATTATTATTTTGATTGAACTCTGTTCTCGTAAAGTGCTTGAGGCAGGAAGCCGGGAATAACTTATGTGGATACTATGTCTGCGAGTTCATTCGCCAGACGACCAAAGAGAAGGGCGCAGACCAGAACATCAAAAAAATTGAAGTACGATAAACAATAATCACAACTTTATTTTATTACCACAAATTGTGTTTAGTTTCATTCATATATATTGATCCCCTTCTTTAAATTAGATCGAACGGATGCGGGACGGTCTTCTATCACAAGAACGCGTGCAAGCAATTCAAGAGGAAATTGCCGGATTCTAGTTAGAACAAGTCATAGATCCAAAAGGAGAATACTATTACCCGCTTCATTTGAAAGGGTGAAGTGTAAAAAAGAAGATATAAATTAGATCAAATTCGTGTGAGTACCTTTTGTAATTAATATGTTTCAACCAAGAAGACGGATGAGACGGTGTATAATATATTTGTGATCATGCATGATGTGTAATATATATATCGTGGTTTCATTATTGTTGTATATACGTAGTACCATTAAATTGAATACAAAACACAAACTAAATAAATAAAATAAAACCCTGCCGCGGCACAAAACCCTGCCGCGGCATAAAAATACCCCGAAAATCCTGCCGCGGCACAGAACCCTGCCGCGACACAGAGACCAACGATCCCGGTTCGTGCCACGAACCGGGACCAACGATCCACCCCCGCTCGTCTCTCGTGCTCCCAAGTGGAGACCCATTGGTCCCGGTTTGTTCCACGAACCGGGACCAATGATCCACCCCCCTCGTCGCGCGCCCGCCCACGTGGAGACCCATTGGTCCCAGTTCGTGCCCGAACCGGGACCAGCATTAGTCCCGAGTGATTGGTCCCGGTTCTGTAACCGGGACCAATGACCCTTATGAACCGGGACTAGAGGCTCTTTTTCCACCACTAGAACTCAATAAAACAAACAGGTATATTGGTTTACGGAAACAGGTGTTGTGTGTACAAGATAAAGCATCTCACTGGCCACATTGCTGGCAAAGGCGTCCCTCCAGACCAGCAACAACCAAATTTGGGATCCTTAGAATGAGGTTCAGAGACTCTGTGCTTTTGATGTGCTATCCAGAGATATATAATTGACATAGTGCTTGATAGATAGAGTTGCTCATATCATCTCTTAATTTATTCAATGTGATTTTTTTTCAAAAATGGGGAGTGGAGCCCGGCCTCTGTATCGAGCGATGCACACAGCCTTTATTTATTATTAGAACCACAATGTTTGGCTAAGGCCATTACAAAGATCATACAACCCCGCCTTCACTATCTTCCGTCAACCATTTTCAGCATGTAGATCGATGTGCCGACTCTTGCCACAGCAGCCACCGACACCACCGCGGTGCCAAGCAGCACCACCCCCGCGCGCTAGCCGCTCCACCTCTCTTGCCACTTCCATCCAACACTTCTCCACAGGCGATGCTCCTAGGAGGGAAAGCGATACCGACACCATGGCACCGCCATCGCCTAGCCCGAAGATCTTAGGGTTTCCCCCGGAGTAGCACGATTGAGGTCGACACAAGGTGCACGGCGATGCCTTCATCAAGGTAACGACACAGTAACGCTGCCATCGCCTGCCAATGGCTCGGTTTTCACCGGCACCTAGGTCTCGCCGCCTCACTGCTGAGACTAGAAGACGGATCGTGAGATCTGCCAATCCAGCTGCAGGCCGGCCACCTTCGACGGAGAAGATGTCCACCTCCACCAAACCTAGGGCCTCCACCCCGGGCGCCCACATGATGCAAAGTAGGCCGCAGAATACCTTCGGACGACACCGGCCGACGTCAAGGAGGCGAAGACGTCACTGATCTAGGAACCCTATATCTCGACACCATCCGCCGCCCCGCCGCCCAGGGACCGCTGCCGTCAGAGCTCACTGGCCGCCGCCCACCCGCCATCATTGTTGGAGATCAGCTGGAGCGCCGCCACCGATGCCAAGATCCCGAGCCACCGCCGCCATGGAAGCGACGCACGCGAGGGCTAGGGCCCCGCCGCCGCGTGCCGCTGGAGCTTAGTCCGGCGATGGAACCGGCGACGGAGAGGAGGGGCGTGCGGGAGTGGGGGGCTGGCCGGGGGAAAGGGTGGTGACCTGGTGCGGCGGCGACGGCGCCACACGGGGTCGGGAGGAGGAGGGTGTCGGGAGGGTTCGGGAGTGGCAGGGTCAACCCCGTGCTACGTGTTCAAGCGTATTTGAGGTAGTAGTTAATGTGTTCTTGTTGCAGTTTTGCAAACCATTCCCAATATGGTTAGTATTTGTTTAGCTTTGTTTACTGATATTTGGATATTTGTCGTCTGAATGTCTGATGGTAGGCGTGCTTCGCAACACCCTAGATTTCTTACAATCTGACAATTTTTTTGTTAAAAGTAAGATGTCTGTTTTTTGTATTCATCATGCCATCCTGTGATTAGTGTAAAGTGTTTTTATTTTGTATCCATGTATTCAGGTTGATTAAAAGGATAGGATGTATCAGGGACTACTTATTATTATTGGATATTGCTACATGTGCTAAGCTGGATTATATTCATTAGTAACTTAATACTGAGATTTCTTCTGTTACATTCCTTTTTATTCATCTTTCCTCTCTTCATACTCGGCTTATCCTTCTATATACGCTTTCCTTTTGCTAGATGATATTTGTTCTGGGTGTTACAGCTGAAATATTTCTTTTCATTTCCCATTGTTGTCTTGTGTTCTGATTCATTTTAGTGGTGGCTTCATTGGTATGACCTTGCGTATTTGAGCTACAAAATAAGCTTCGATTTTGTTTCTTTCAGGGGGGTGTTGCTATTGTAGAACGTCGCGGCACTTAGTTTTTCGTCAGGTATTTTTATTTCTTCGCCACCCGTAACTCCCATGTGTTTATCCTTGCTACGTAGCTTTTGTTCATCTACACACTTACATGTAAGCCCATGTGGAATATTTTTAGTCTTGCACATCGATCTGTCGGCTCATGTTGTGTAGCACGGTGAAAGTTGTGTTTAATGTACATACCCGGCTGTTTTTCTCATGCTTCCATCTTTCAATAGTTCGCATACTTATCCAGTAATATTAAGTGGGATCTCTATTTATGATTTACAATAGGATTGATAGCTCTGGATACCACTATGAAGATGTTTGGTTCGTGAAATTGTAACGTAACCAGATTACGGTGTTAACCGATGACGTTAAAACACGTTTGGTTCGGTTACTCTGGAATGCGATTACCCGGTAACGAGTTACAGCCCAGTACAAATCTGATACCGGTGACGACCCTGCGTAATCAGAAAACAACACGGCCTGTTAACCTCGTCTTCCCCGCACACGACTGGTTCCTTCTCCTGTCAACGCTGCCGTCGCATGTCAAAAGAAAAACGCCGCCGACGCCACCGCAAGCACCTCGCTGCTCCACTCTTTCCTCTCAGGCGTTGCTATGGTAGAGATCGGATCACCTCCCTCCCTCACCTCGCCGACCACAAGCAATTCTTTTGTTGCAGATCCGCTGGTTTATCCGTGCGAAGTAGGCCATGGCGGTGGCCAAGCGCATGCCGGATTCGAGGTAGATGACCATCTATTGATTGATTGAGCCTGTCTTCGGTTTATTAATATTCTTTCTCATCGCGATCTGGCAATTTACAATGGTGAATTGTACGGGTTTGTTTTCCTCGTGTTTTGTTTGAGTTCTTCGCTATATTTTGCTTGGTCCAAAATCAGCCAGATCTGAATTGTTCAGATCATGAATTCATGGTTATTTACTGTGCAGTTGATTGATTGTTCCCAAGACTTTTTCAGTTTTTTATTTCGTTTGGGGTTCATCTGATCTCTTCAATCAACTAATGCTGGAAGATTGCAATGCATTACCGTTACCAATATTGAACCAAACATGTTTCGACTTTTACCCATTCCGTTAACATTACTAGTGTAATTTGATTACATTTATGTTTACATTACCGTTTCTGAAAACATGTTCTATATATTGTTCGCTCTGTTCTATTGAGATCAAAAAAATTGTCTACTTATTTCATGAGTGTAGATTTGCGTTCTCTGTATTTGTCCTAAAATGCAGTAGAATTTTGTTACTGGTTGTCCGCAGTGGTGCAAGACTCGGCCAAGTGGGTTCAAATGGGTAGGCTTGTTTTTCTGTTAAGCAAGATTCCTGTGAGATTTAACTATGGAACTGTATGTGTTCTAAAACTTCAAGGTGAATCTGTATATCTATGAGATTTTACTCAACTATTTCGTTGGATTTGCGGTTTTTCTATGAAGCATGAACTCGAATAGAAAATCATATGTGAAAATAGATATCCGATACCCAATAAATTAAGCAAGTGTTGGTTTCAAACTATCTCTAGGTAGTAATAACATTTGCAAAATATGTTTAGAAGCCACTTCACTGTCCTACATACCACTAGGCAGACTTTTGTCATGAAAGTGTAAAGCTCTCTACACTAGTAGAAAAAGGATCTTTAGTCCAGCACCCAAATACCATTGGTCCCGGTTCGGTTCTGAATCGGGACCAATGTCAGGCACCGGTCTCGGTTCATGCCGCCTGGGCATTGGTCCCGGTTTATCTCTAAGCTACGGTTTCGGTTCGTGGCATGAACCGGGACCAATGCCCCCGTGACTCACACGTGGCGCTCTGCGGAGCATTGGTCCCGGTTCATGCCACGAACCAGAACCAAAAACCCTGAACCCTCGACGGTCACTCGACAGTCACGTTCCCAACCCTCGCTATGACAGAAATTGATCCGGGACAGAGATTTAAATCGAGGCAGAAATTGATCTAAATCCGGGGCATTTCATTAATTCAATCACGAATTCTTCCTAAACAAAGGTGCGATTTCACATCCTACATTAATTCAACCACTAGTCAGCAATTTCATTTTCGCTGCCGCTGTCCTCCGAGCTGTCGGCTTCCTCGTCGTCGTCGGACGGAACCTCCACGATTTCCGCATTGTTCGCGAGACGGAGCACCTCTTCGCGGTGAACGGCGGCGATGACGGTGTACTTGGTCCGTCCAGGGACGGATCAGAACCTCTCCCGCCCTTCTCGGTTGCGGAGATCCCGGTGCACCACGCGCCCATAAACGATGTGGTTGCCAATCTTGGTCTTCCGCTCCTTCTTGAACAGCGTCGGCCAGTACGAGCTGGCCGCCGTGTACCGGGGCAGCGCCCTCTTCCACGCGGGCATCTGGCGGCGGCGCGCCGTGATATTGCTCTCCATCTCGGCTCGGCCAGGGAGCGGAGCCACCGGCACCCCCGCATAGCTGATGCGCCATCCGTGGGGCACCGTCGCGGCCGGCGGCGCGATGATGTCGAAGTGCCCGAACATCACCGCCTCGTAGAAGTTCAGCATGGGCACCTCCATGGCGGTGCGGTGGAGATTGGAGAGGGAGGGGATGGACGACGAAGCGATGACGCGGTGGAGATTGGAGAGGGAGGGGATGTACGACAAAGCGACGCGCTATGGCGCCTCCTATTTGTACACGAGGACGACGAAGCGGCGGGAGGAATATCCAAGGGCATTGGTGCCGGTTCATGCCACGATCCGGGACCAAAAACCCTCCCCCGCGATGCACACGTGGCGCTCTGTGGAGCATTGGTCCCGGTTCATGCCACGAACCGGGACCAAAAACCCGCAACGCACACGTGGCACTCTGCGGAGCATTGGTCCCGGTTCATGCCAAGAACCGGGAAAAAAACCCTCCCCTGGCTATAAATAAGCCCATCCCATCCACTTATTTTTTCTAGAATTTTGTGTGGGAGGTGGATGCTAGGTTTTTTTCTTCACACTGCACACTAGGTGTTTGACGAAATGACCGAGCCACGCTTAAGTTTGCACAACATGGTATCCTCGTCCGAGATTAGCAAGCTTATCTTCTTTATCTGTAACTGATACAAAAATATTGCATGTGTCCATGTAGGATGGTCATTTCACTATTCACGATGTTAGTGTAATGGTTAATTATTATGACGCATATCGATGCGCGTATGCGATGGATGTACGGCGACCGACGTGATTATGATTTTATTACAGGCCTGCATAAATTTATCGATGTGGCTAAGGCAAACAAAGTGGATAATTTTATGCCTTGTTCCTGCGTCGACTGTCAGAACATGGCGGAGCACTCTGCCTCGAGAATCCTTCAAAGCCATCTCTTTGGAGAGGTTTCATGCCCGGATATTATTGTTGGGCCATGCACGGAGAAAGAAGGGTTAGGCTGGAAGAAAATGAAGAAGAGGAGGATGATGACAACTATCCTACGTCCCCTGAAGAATACGGTGATACTGCAATGGAAGACAATGAAGAAGAGGGAAGCGGCAATAAAGAAGAACAATGGGCATCGAATGAGCCCGCTGATGGTCTTGGTCGGGTCATTTCTGATACAAAGCAACGATGTGATACAGAAAGGGAGAAGCTTAAGTTGGAGGCCATGCAAAAGGATCACAAAAAGTTGTTGTACCCAAATTGCAAAGATGGCAGCACAAAGCTCGGTACCACACTTGAACTGCTGAAATGGAAGGCAGAGACTGGTTTATCTGACAAGCGATTTGAGAAGTTACTGAAAATAATGAAGCCAAAGCTTCCAAAGGATAACGAGCTGCCCAAGACAACGTACGAAGCAAAGAAGACTATCTGCCCTCTAGGATTAGATGTGGAGAAGATACATGCATGCATTAATGACTGCATCCTGTATCACGGTGAGAAGTACGAGAATATGGATAAATGCCCGGTATGCACCGCATGTCGGTACAAGATTAGACAAGATGACCCTGGTGATGTTGAGGGCGATGACGAGCGCCCCAGGAAGAGGGTTCCTGCTAAGGTTATGTGGTATGCTCCTACAATACCACGGTTGAAATGTTTGTTCAAAAACAAAGAGCATGCCAGGTTGTTGCGATGGCACAAAGAAGAGCGTAAGAAAGACGGGAAACTGAGACACCCCGCCGATGGGTCGCAGTGGAGACACATCGAGAGAAAGTACTCAAACTTTGCAGGTGACACGAGGAACTTATGGTTTGGTCTAAGTACAGACAACATGAATTCTTTTGGGGAGCAGAGCTGCAGTCATAGCACCTGGCCAGTGACTATGTATCTACAACTTTCCTCCTTGGTTGTGCATGAAGCAGAAGTTCATTATGATGTCAATGCTCATCCAAGGACGGAAGCAACCCGGTAACGACATTGATGTGTACCTAAGGCCATTAGTTGATGAACTTTTGAAGTTGTGGGCAGAACCAGGTGTAAAGGTGTGGGATGAGCACAAAAAGGAGCCATTTGACCTACGAGCGTTGTTGTTTGTAACCATCAATGATTGGCCTACTCTTAATAACATTTCAGGATAGTCAAACAAGGGATACAATGCATGCACGCACTGTTTAGATAAGACTAAAGGTACATATCTGGATAAATGTAAGAAGGTTGTGTACATGGGTGTCGTAAATTTCTTCCGACCAATCATCAAGTAAGAAAGAAAGGCAAGCATTTCAACAGTGAGGCAGATTACTGGAAGAAGCCTAACCTCCCTAAAGGTGGTGATGTATTTGGTATGGTGAAGGACCTAGAAGTAATCTTTGGAAGGGTCCTGGCGGTCAATCTGTTCCAAAAGACCCCATTACCGAACACACGGCCATGTGGAATAAGAAATCTATATTTTGGGAGCTTGAGTATTGGAAAGACCTAGAGGTACGTTCTTCAATCGACGTGATGCACGTGACGAAGTATCTTTGCGTGAACCTGCTAGGCTTCCTGGGCGTGTATGGGAAGACAAAAGATACACAAGAATCACGGGAGGACCAGCAACGTATCAAAGACCGATACAACAAGCGTACTGATAAAGGTCGTCAATACTTAAGCAGCTATGCTCTTACCAAAGCAGAGAAGGAAATCTTTTTTGAATGCCTGAGCAGTATCAAGATCCCGGCTGGCTTCTCGTCAAATATAAAGGGAATAATAAATATGGCAGAGAAAAAATTCTAGAACCTAAAGTCTCATGATTGCCACATGATTATGACGCAGTTGCTTCCGGTTGCATTGAGGGGACTTCTACCGGAAAATGTTCAAGTACCCATTGTGAAGCTATGTGCATTCCTCAATGCAATGTCTTAGAAGGTAATCGATCGAGAAAGTCTGGAAAGTCTACAGAAGGATGTGGTCCAATGTCTTGTCAGTTCTGAGTTGGTGTTCTCCCCGTCCTTCTTCAATATTATGACACACCTCTTAGTTCACCTAGTCAAAGAGATTTCCATTCTCGGTCCTGTATTTCTGCACAATATGTTCCCCTTCGAGAGGTTCACGGGAGTCTTAAAGAAATATGTTCGTAACCGTGCTAGGCCAGAAGGAAGCATCTCCAGGGGCTATCGAACAGAGGAGGTCATTGGGTTCTGTGTAGACTTTCTTCCTGACCTTAAGCCGATTGGTGTACCTGAATCACGATATGAGGGGAGACTGAGTGGAAAAGGCACGCTAGGAAAGAAAGCAATGATATTTCGGGATGGGAATTCTTTGAATCAAGCACACTACATGGTTCTACAAAGTTCTACCTTCGTGGCTCCGTATATCGAGGAACACATGAATGTTGTACGCTCCAAGTTCCCGGGGAAGCATGACTACTAGATTAAAGAAAATGACATGGAGACTTTTGGCACTTGGTTGTAATTACATCTCATAAAGGACACCACTATTGGATATCAGCTCTACTTGTTGGCCGCCACACCATCTGCGACTGTATTGACTTTCCGAGGGTACAAGATAAATGGGAATACATTTTACACGATTGCCCAAGATAAAAAGAGCACAAACCAAAACAGTAGTGTCCCCTTTGATGCAACATGCGAGAATGGGAAAAAGGACACATACTATGGTTACATAGAGGAGATATGGGAACTTGACTATGGACCTACTTTTAAGGTCCCTTTGTTTTGGTGTAGTTGGGTCAACATGAATGGAGAAGGGGCAAAGGTAGACCATCTGTACGGAATGACAACAGTGGATCTCAAGAATCTTGGTTACAGAGACGAACCATTCATCCTAGCCAATGATGTGGCTCAGGTTTTTTATGTGAAGGACATGTCCTCTAGACCAAAAAGAAAAAATAAGGAAACGAAAACAACAGACGATGAGCCCAGGTGAAATGGATCGTATGGGCACCTAGAGGGGGGGGTGAATAGGTGCTACTCCAATTTTTAATTCTTTTTCAAGTTTAGGCTTAACACAAAGGTAAATTCTCTAGATAAAATAATGTGTGGAAATTCCCTATATGCAAACCTATCTACTAGCGAGTAAGGAGCGAGTGGAAGAGGAACGAGTGAACCGAAGTGAAGCACGCAGAGACACATGATTTGTTTGACCGCAGTTCATTCCTTGTTAAGGGAAGTACGTCTGCGTTGGAGGGGTGGGCGGTACTAAGACCACCACGCCACAAAAGGCCTCACCCTGTTCTCCGATGGATCTCGCCACAACAGGCCTGATCCACCTTCCACTATAGGTACCCTTCGAGGCGGGCACCGGCGCCTTTACACAAGTAGCGGGGCAACAACTCCACAACATCTTGGAGGCTCCCGAAATGACAACAAGCTACCACAAGAACAAAGTTGTCAAATACAATAACACGATCTAGGTATTAACGAGAATACTAGATCAGGGATTTCTCCAAGTAAATGGAGAGGAGTTGAAGCGCTTGATTCTTGATGTTGATGATGAACTTCTCCTCCTTCAATTCCACCAAAGATCAAGATCTTCGGGTGGTTGAAGTGGGAGATCGAGATTTAGAGCTCTTGCACTGGGTCTGGTCGAATTCAAAATGAATCAAGAAGACTGGACGATGGGGAAGAAGGGTACTTATACCCCCTTCCAAAAACCAGCCGTTGCACACTTTGGGGGCCGGATTATCTGGCCCAAGTGAGGGCCGGATTATCCAGTCTAGGGAAACTCCGCCCCAGACTCGGAATACCCGGCAAAAAATCCGCCCCTCTCTGAGCGTCGCGTCGAGCTTGCCCTTGATCAACTTCTGGGGGCCGGATTATCCGGCCCTATGCGAAGGCCGGATTATCCGGCCTGGGGAGAAAAACCACCCCAGTTCGGATTTTTCGGTAGAAAATCCGACCGGATACTGAGCGACGCGCCTTGGCTCCTTTTGCTCGAAAACTGGGGGCTGGATTATCCGGCCCTTGCGACGCGCCTTGGCTTTCTTGAGAGATGAGGTAGGCCAGATTATCCGGCCCTTGGAGGGGCGGATTATTCGCCCCCCCTCAAAACTTCCTGCACACTTAGCACACATGAAAAGTCTCCATAGTATTGTTATCTAACACGCAAAACATAGGAAAACATGAAATGTTCTTTCAATCTCCCCTTTTTGGTGTTAGATGACAATACCAGGATTTGCAGGAGAAAGACACAAGGCAAACAGAGATAACTATGGAAGGGACTCCCCCTCAATGTGTGCATAATAAAGTTTTGCATTGGAATACAAATGCACACAAATAGTTGAATCTATTCCATAGACAAAAGGGCAAAAACACATACCATCGAAGTGGAGAATAGGCATCCTTGACATAAATCACAATTATTATTGGATAACCATTATGAGCGCGCGCCTTCCATGATAAACCACCAGCAGTAGGATATGAATAGATATAACCATGAGCATAATCCATGATATGAACTCCATAGGTATCATCCAGACAACCACATAAAGTCTCAACCAAACCACGAATATAAAATTTCAACGCTAAATGGGCATAAGCAAGAAATAACGAATAAAAAGTGCAAGTGCTTATGCCCGACCCATGCAAATCCACGGACAACCTAATAGAACTACTTCTCCCCCTTTGGCATCGAGACACCAAAAAGGGAGAAGAGCGATGCTAGCGCCCCATGGGATCACTCATCATAGTCCTCATCCTCGTCCTCATGCTCTTCCTCATCCTCATCTTCAAGCTCCTCAGTGTCACCTTCCTCATTATCAGCATCAGCAGCAGGCGCAGAGGGGAACAAGTGACGCTCCAGCTCACCATAGTTCAACCCGGAGGAAGAGTTCCACCGAGCATATGGAGTGGGAGGTGTAGGAGCCGGAGGAGCACCCAAAGCGCCAGACACGTGGTGGAGAATGAGCTGCTGGGAGTGAGCCAACTCATGGCGCTGCCTGTAGGCCTCATACTGACCCTTGCATGTGTCCACGCCCATGCAGAGGATGTGACGCTGGAACCAGTTCAGCTGCTTGATCTCACGGGCCACGGGAGGCACTGGGGGCCGACGAGCATCCCTCATGAGGCCTTCAGGAGCAGAGGAGGGGTGAGCAGTCTTCCGAACCTTGTTGTAAATCTTCTTGGCCTTGTGCACCGAGTCAATGTGGAACTCCTCGGCAGGAAGCAGGTGGCGGATGAGCAACATAATGTAGGGCGCATAGGGAATGGACAGACGGTTGAACATAGCATCACACAGCTCATGGTAAATAAAGTCCATGACATCCAGCCTGTACTGCACTGACTCGTCCTCGCAGGAGGCAACCTCATGAGAAAATTGAAGTAGCTGAACAAGGTGACCACGGATACTGTCATTGTTGCCTCCACTCGGTGTAATAGAGTCACGGAAGAGACCCACCAATGCAGCATAGATGGGAGCAAGACCAGCCACAGTACCGACAATTCCATTGTCCACAGTGCACGGAGACAGAGAGCATCCTTGTTGGGCTTCAACTGAGTGATGATGCGGTGGCCACTGGCTCTATCCTTGCTGCGGAAGGAGTCCCCCAAAACCTCAGCAAACACGTGAAAATCAGCAGTCATGGGCCTATCATGAGTCATCCACTTCATAGTGCGACGCTCATCACCACAAATCACCAGAGTGGAGAAGAATTGCTTCACCACCTCAGAGTCAAATGAGCACTGGAGGGACATAAGATGGTGCAGCCCCATCCTCTCAGTCACATACATCGCATCCACAAGATGCGCCTTCTCCAAAGCATCAGCAAGTACCAGAGGGTGCATAGGCCTAATGTTCAGCCTGGCATAGATGTCTTCATAAATCCCTTTCTGTTCTGCACACCAAAACCGGGTATCCCCCAGCTCAACATCACGAGGCAGCTCAGCAAACAAGTCATGGTGACGAATGGCAGAGAAGGAGACCGCATCCAGAGCCATATAGTTGATCTTGGGCTCCTTGCCCTTCCGCTTGGACACACCCTTCCTAGTCCTCTTGGAGTGTTCAGCCATGCGCCTCTCTTCGTTCTTCCTTCTCCGCAATTCAACTTCGTCCACTGGGTTACCTTGACCGTCGTCCTGAAAGTACTTGGCATGAGGACGGTGTTTGTAGGTCTTGGGAACACCGGAACCACCTGTGAGGAGAATAAGGCCGATAGCAAGGGGATAAGCATACACACAAGTCTAGGAGAGAGCATGGAGCAAGTAGGCAAAAAGTTCATAGGTCAAAACTACTCAATACATACACCATAGTGAAACTGAAGCAGACTTGAATCTGTCAGGCCGGATTATCCGGCCTGGCCAGGGGCTGATAATCCGGCCCTGGTAGAAATTTTCGATTTCACCAAGAATGCATGCAAAAAAAGTAGATCGGGCCTAGAAACTGTAAGACTACAAATTCTATGCGAAAACACATCCTTCTAGACAACATTCCATACAACAAGATACACATCTAGCCAAAGATGGGAAGAGAGGGAGTTACCCTCACTCATTGGAGGAAGAACGCGGAGGAGAAGGTACCCGGAGGCGCGGAGAAGAAGATCCGGGAAGGCCCGGAAAATCCGGTGGCCGGAGAGGCTCCGGGGAGGGTGAGGGGCGGCAGGCGGCGACTGGGGAGAAGGAGAGGGATGGGGGAGAAGTGCTGCTTGTTATGAGCCCTTCTCCCCGAGCCCTGCCCTTTAAGATCGAATCCGCCCGGGCCGGATTATCCGGCAAATACTTGGGCCGGATTATCCGGCCTAAAATCTGGGATTCTGTTATACACAGAACCAGGCCCGCGCGTCCCCAAACAACACCCCCACAAGGTGTACAAGGGACTTGTGTGCAAGAATAGATGTCTTAGGGGTAGGGAAGGCTTAGGATGGAGAATGCCAAACTGAGATGGTACTAGACACTCAAAATTGCAAAATCCAAATCAAATAAAATCCAAGATTGAGTGTGATTCCCATAAGAACATGAGAGAGCAAATAACATCCAAAAAGATCCAATTCTCCACAAAGGAGAGGGCGGTGGCCGAAGCCACCTTGTTGGAGTGTATGGTGTGACACCGCGAAGATATATCTTGGGTTCACGACCAATACTCATCAATAAGCTCACATATCACAACATGATATTAAGATAAATGATATAACTTGCTATTGGCATTATGGGGGGAGGGTTAGCCCAATATGTTAGGACCACACTCCCCCTATATCCATGCCCACACCTAGACCAAACAAGGATTGAGATGGACGAGTGGGTGCATGGGTAATCAAGACAAGCTCCCGGAATTAATGATATTTAGCTCATTCCTCAAATAGCAGAATCTTGCTTCATCAAGTGGCTTTGTAAAAATATCCGCCAGTTGATTCTTCGTGCTCACAAAAGATAGATCAATATCACCTCGAGCAACATGGTCACGAATAAAATGATTCCGAATCTCAATATGCTTCGTCCTTGTGTGCTGAACTGGATTGTACGCAATTTTGATAGCACTTTCATTGTCACATAAAAGAGGCACTTTGTCACAATTGACACCGTATTCCTTTAAAGTTTGCCTCATCCACAATAATTGAGTACAAGCGCTGGCAGCAGCAACATATTCAGCTTCGGCGGTGGAGAGAGATATACAATTCTGCTTTTTGGAGGACCAACATACAAGAGATCTTCCCAAGAATTGACAAGCTCCCGAAGTTGACTTCCGATCATCCTTATCACCAGCCCAATCTGAGTCAGTATAACCACATAAAGAGAAATTGGAGCCCTTGGGATACTAGAGACCAAAGTTGGGGGAATGAACTAAATATCGAAAGATCCTCTTGACCGCCACTAAGTGGCTTTCTTTAGGAGCTACTTGATACCTTGCACACACTCCCACACTCAACACAATATCGGGTCTAGATGCACAGAGGTAAAGAAGAGAGACGATCATGGAACGATATACCTTTTGGTCCACATCTTTACCATGAGGGTTGAGTTCGAGATGACACTTTGTTTGCATCGGAGTAGCGACACCATTTAGATCCGTCATCTTGAATCGCTTGAGCATGTCTTGGATGTACTTTGCTTGATTAATAAAGGTTCCTTCTCTTAGTTGCTTGATCTCGAATCCAAGAAAGAACTGTAATTCCCCCATCATAGACATCTCAAACCTTTCAGTCATAAGCTTTGAAAATTCATCGTTAAAAGCTTTGTTAGTAGAACCAAAAATGATATCGTCTACATATAGTTGGCATACGAAGAGCTCCCCCTTAACCTTCTTAGTAAAAAGAGTGGGGTGGATTTGCCCAACTTCGAAGCCACGATCTAACAAAAGCTCTTTAAGGTGCTCATACCACGCACGTGGGGCTTGTTTAAGGCCATAGAGTGCCTTATCGAGTTTGTAGACATGCTTCGGGAAGTTAGGATCCTCAAACCCCGGGGGTTTCTTTATGTATACCAACTCATGTAGAGGACCGTTAAGGAAGGCACTCTTGACGTCCATTTGCTGCAACTTAAAATTGTTATGAGCAGCATAAGCAAGTAGGATACGGATGGACTCAAGACGAGCCACATGAGCATAGGTCTCGCCGAAGTCGATGCCCTCAACTTGGGAATAACCTTGTGCCACAAGTCTTGCCTTGTTCCTCACAACGGTGCCATTCTCATCTTGCTTGTTCTTGAAAATCCACTTGGTGCCGATAACATTGTGGCACTCTTTGGGTTTCTCCACTAGTTTCCAGACTTTGTTGTGCTCGAAATTGTTCAATTCTTCATGCATAGCAACAACCCAGTCTAGGTCTTCAAGAGCTTCAAAGACCTTCTTAGGTTCCACCATGGAGATATGAGCTTGATGCTCACCAAAACTGGCCAATTCTCTTCTAGTAGACACCCTTCGTCGAAGATCACCAACAACCTTGTCGAGAGTGTGACCCCTCAACTCAAGGTTACGATCAGCCCGAGCCTTGCGACGAAGTTCAATAAGTTTGTTGTCTCTTGGTGGAGGAGATTCATCACTTGAGTCTTCATTGAAGGCATTTTCTCCGCCTTGATCAGTAGCTGGACCATCAGTAGCAGGTGGTGGAGATGCATGCCCTTCAGGTGAGTCCGTAGCCATAACAGGAGGCTGCAGAACTGGAGAGTCAGGGCCGGATAATCCGGCCGATGAAGTGGCCGGATAATCCGGCCTCGGAGGACTTGCAGTAGCATCATCAGGAAGCCTGGGACTTTCTTGACCTGGCGAGGAGCCGGATAATCCGGGGCCAGCCGGAAAATCCGGCCTGGAGCTTGTGTTGATATCTTCACCACCAGGAGCTGCTGGAGCAGGGTGGCCGGATAATCCGGTATCCACCGGAAAATCCGGCCTGGAGCTTTCTGGAGCAACTTGACCTTCAGCAGTTAATGGAGATGGTGTAGAAGTTGCCCCCGTGGTTGGAGCGTGTTGCGTATGTGTAGATGAGGGCTCTATATGAGTAGAGCATTGTCCTTCCCGGTCCGCCACAAGGGGTTCCTCAATGGGGCGTAAGAATCCCACGCCCATTCTTCTTATGGCATCTTGGGGTATTTCAACATCTGCATCACAAACACCAACTTGCTCCGCACGGGAACCGTCATTTTCCTCGAACACCACACTACAAGATTCTACAACAGTTCCAGAGAGCTTATTGTAGACTCTATAAGTGTGGGATTCGGCACCATAACCAACAAAAATACCTTCTAGAGCCTTAGATTCAAACTTAGATAAACGAACTCCTTTAATAAGAAAGAAACACTTACACCCGAATACCCGAAAGTATGAGATGTTTGGCTTGTTACCGGTAAGTATTTCATACAGAGTCTTGTCCAAAATCTTGCGGAGGTATAAACGATTGGATGAATGACAAGCAGTAGAGATTGCTTCAGCCTAGAAGTTATATGGAGATTTGAATTCGGCCAACATTGATCTTGCCATGGCCATTAGAGTTCGATTCTTCCTCTCGGCTACACCATTTTGTTGAGGGGTGTACGCAGCGGAATATTGATGTCTTATCCCCTCTTCACTTAGGAACTCATTTAAGGTGTAGTTCTTGAACTCCGAGCCGTTATCACTCCTTATAGCCAGAATGGGGACGTTGTGTTGACGTTGAACCTCGTTGGCGAAGTCGATGACAGTTTGTTGAGTTTCACTCTTCAACTTGAAGAAATAAACCCAAGTGTATCTTGAGTAATCATCAACAATCACTAAACAATACTTTTTCCCACCGAGGCTTGCATGAGATGGAGGTCCGAAAAGATCCACATGAAGAAGCTCCAAGATCCTTTTTGAAGAGATAATAGTTTTCCTTCGATGAGGAGAATCATGCATTTTCCCTTCAACACACGCCCTGCAGACAGAATCATGCATTTTAGTCCAAGAATGTGGCCACCCTTGTGGAGACTTTGCAAAGTTCTCATATTGACGTGGGCTAGTCGGCGATGCCATAGCCAACCCGCGTCAGCCTTTCCGAAAAGACACATCGGACCTGTAGTGGTTTTCCCCGAAAAGTCTACCACGTACAGGTCGTTTTCGACATATCCCATGAAAGCGACTTTTAGAGACTTGCTCCACAAGAGTACCACCAAATCAGCATCAATGTAAACTGCAAAGCCCATCTTACCAAGGGCACGAACTGAAAGTAAGTTATACCCGAGGGTCTCAACAAGCATGATGTCCACGAGGGAGATATCATGAGCCACCACAACTTTGCCGAGACCCAATACCTCAGATTTTGACTTGCCACCATACGAGACGGTAATGTGTTCAAGGTTTGGCTGCATCTCTGTGATGATCTCCTTGCTTCCAGTCATATGACTCGTACAACCGCTATCGAGTACCCATTTAGAACCACCGGAAGCATAGCCCTGCAAGAAAATTACTTCTTGGTTTTAGGTACCCATTTTTCAATGGGTCCTCTCATGTTAGTAACAAGGGTCTTGGGAACCCAAGTAGACTAAGGAATGTAACAATCATAAGGCCCTACATAACTAGCATAAACATCACCATAAGCATCACAATATAGTTCGAAGTTAGGATTGTTGATCCCTGCAAAACCATCATAATTAGTCTTGTCATTGGTAATGTTGCTAGTCCTCGATTGAGCAGTCTTGTTCTTCTTCTTATTCTTCTTGTTTTTCTTGCTCTTTATCTTGGGTATGTAACCAAGACCTTCTTTACTGTTGTTTGTCCTTTGCCTGCTCAGTATCTCATCAATAACCCCTTTACCTTTGTATTGAGAACTCCTTGCAAGATCTTCTTTTCCAAAGGATGGAGATGAGGTACTTGGTATATTATACCGTTTCAATTGAGTTTGGAGCTGGTCATGAGACTCATTTAGAGTAGAATGATCACTCTTCAATGCCTTGTGAGCACTTTCAAGATCATCAAACTTCTCCAAAAGTCTAGCATGAACTGCCCCAAAATCAATCTTTTCTTTCTTTAGTTTCTTTTCTTTCTTTAGTTTCTTTAGTTTCCTCTTCCTCTTCCAAGGCATTCTTCAAAGAGGCTATCTCCAAGGCATCTTCTCTTTCAATTCTGCCCTTTTCTTCAAGGAGATCTTCGGCTCGAGCAAGTTGACTCATAAGAGTAACAAAATGGAGTTTGTGCTCACCTTGTAGGTTAGTGAAAAAGATATCCAAGTTAATAACTTCTTCTTTCATTTCAAGACTTTCAAGATCATCCATATCCAAAATTATGTTAGTCTTAGAAAATGAGGAGTTAGAAGTCGATACCTCGGATCCTCTTGCCATTAGGCAAGTGGCGTTGTTGTTTGTGGCGTTCTCGTTCGGCGAGTCGAAGAGAGAGGAGGGAGTTGATGTGGTGGCTATAGCAGCCACTTCGCGGGAACTATCATCATCCTCTTCATCTTCACTTGCGGAGGAGTATTCCTCTTGAGCTACAAGGACCATCTTGTGTTGCTTCTTGAAAGGGCCATTCTTCTTAGCAAATGGCTTCTTCTTAGGAACTTTGGATTTCTCTTTGAGAATGATCCTGCCACCATTGTCTTCTCTATTTTCATAAGGACACTCGGCTACAAAGTGCAGTCTATCTCCACAGTTGAAGCAAGTTCTCAATCTTGGGCCACTTTCTCTTCTTCCATTTGACCCGTTCTTGCGCTCAAGTTCAGACTTGGCTTTGGCAGGGTCCTTCCAAAAGTTCCTTGCATAGAATGCCATGTACTCACCATGAGCACGTTTGACCTCATCAGGGCAGTCCATGGATTCCCTCTCAAATGCTCCTTCATCATCCTCTTGCTCAACGACATTGGCTTTGAGAGCCATATTGACACCCTTTTGCATTCCAATGGCCCGAGCACGGGCATCTTCAGCATTCTTTGCCACCACTTTGAATGACACCATTTCTTGCATGACTTCATTGGATGTCATTTGATTATAGTTGTGTGTGCCTTGCAAGCTCTTCAAATCCGTCGGTTTGAAAGGCATTAAGGCACTCACATACTTTCTTTTTATCCATGCATCATCAATGTGAGTGGCCCCATGCTTCCGAAATGTTGTTGCGATGCCCTTGAGTCTTCTATACATGTCCTCATGGTTTTCACCATCCAACATGTAGAATCCCTTAGCTTTGTTACTAAGGGCATCATACCGGTTTCTTCTCATGCTTTCATTTCCAACAAAAAGGTCTGTAAGAGCATCCCACGCCTCTTTAGCCGTGTTGAGATGTTCAATGTGTGGCATGTCCTTGGGACCCACACCCAGCTGTATCATGTGGAGAGCAGTGGCATTCAACTGGCTATCCACAACTTCCCTTCTTGTTAGATTGGTTTGATCTCCAACATAAAAACCTTCTTCGATGATCCTACACAATTCAATAGAGGAGCTGCAAACATGAGATTTCATTAGAAATTGCCATTGGTTAAAAGAAGATGCAGTGAGCTTGGGTGGATCACCCCTATTGTTTATATGAGGATGAGGGATAGGTGGGTCGGGGGAATATATGTGGCGAACCTCACTATATTCCTCCTTGCCACTTCCCTTTTTGGAGGTGGATCCATTTAGTTTTTCACCTTCCACATCATCATCCTTAGATCCGGTGTTACCCTTTTCCATAGATGATGGTGAGGGAGCCTTAAAGGAGGATGGAGATGGGGATATGGATGATGTAAGGCGAGCAATCATTTGATTCATCTCCTCCATCTTAGCCTCAAAGGATTTCAACATGGTTGTTTCCAACGACTTGAGATCATCCATTGTGACCTTATCCACAACCTCATTTCCATCATCCCTGGTACCCATACTACTCTTAGGCGGTTAAGCCCGAATTAAGAGCCGGGGCTCTGATACCAATTGAAATGGATCGTATGGGCACCTAGAGGGGGTGGTGAATAGGTGCTACACCAATTTTTAATTCTTTTTCAAGTTTAGGCTTAGCATAAAGGTAAATTCTCTAGATAAACTAATGTGTGGAAATTCCCTATATGCACACCTGTCTACTAGCGAGTAAGGAGCGAGTGGAAGAGGAACGAGTGAACCGAAGTGAAGCACGCAGAGACACAGGATTTGTTTGACCGCAGTTCCTTCCTTGTTAAGGGAAGTACGTCTACGTTGGAAGGGTGGACGGTACTAAGACCACCACGCCACAAAAGGCCTCACCCTGTTCTCCGATGGATCTCGCCACAACAGGCCTGATCCACCTTCCACTATAGATACCCTTCGAGGCGGGCACCGGCGCCTTTACACAACTAGCGGGGCAACAACTCCACAACAACTTGGAGGCTCCCGAAATGATAACAAGCTGCCACAAGAACAAAGTTGTCAAATACCATAACACGATCTAGGTATTAACGAGAATACTAGATCAGGGATTTCTCCAAGTGAATGGAGAGGAGTTGAAGCGCTTGATTCTTGATGTTGATGATGAACTTCTCCACCTTCAATTCCACCAAAGATCAAGACCTTCGGGTGGTTGAAGTGGGAGATCGAGATTTAGAGCTCTTGCACTGGGTCTAGTCGAATTCAAAATGAATCAAGAAGACTGGATGATGGGGAAGAAGGGGTACTTATACCCCTTCCAAAAACCAGCTGTTGCACACTTTGGGGGCCGGATTATCCGGCCCAAGTGAGGGCCCGATTATCCGGTCTGGGGAAACTCCGCCCCAGACTCAGAATATCCGGCAGAAAATCCGCCCCCTCTCTGAGCGTCGCGCCGAGCTTGCCCTTGATCAACTTCTGGGGGCCGGATTATCCGGCCCTATGCGAAGGCCGGATTATCCGGCCTGGGGAGAAAAACCACCCCAGTTCGGTTTTTCTGGTAGAAAATTCGATCGGAGACTGAGCGATGCGCCTTGGCTCCTTTTGCTCGAAAACTGGGGGCCGGATTATCCGGCCCTTGCGATGCGCCTTGGCTTCCTTGAGAGATGAGGTAGGCCAGATTATCCGGCCCCCCTCAAAACTTCCTGCACACTTAGCACACATGAAAAGTCTCCATAGTATTGTTATCTAACAGGCAAAACATAGGAAAACATGAAATGTTCTTTCACCAGGCATCACATAGTTCTTTTAGGGAAAGAAACATCACGAGAGTCGAGGACAAGACAGACATGTCAGCAGATTATGATAAGTTTGATGAAATTCCGTCCTTCACCGTGAAAACTGACCCAGGCATCCCGTTAAGCAAAGAAGATGCTCCATGGTTACGGCCTAAGAAGCGATCATAGGCAAGGGATCGACATACGCGACGAAGGATTCATACCCTAAACCCTAACCCATATGTAAATCTACGTAATGTATGAAAACTTTATGTGATGTATGAAAACTTTATATGAGACCACGCGAAGATTTCACATTGTTTCATCATTAGACTTGAATTTGATCTCTGGTAAAATAGCATGTTGTGAACCTATAATTGATTTTAAAAAAATTCAAAAGCATTATATCATGTACTTGTAGTTCAAATCTGGGCAACCTCCTACCGATTCGGCAGGAATTTGTCTTTTTCATGAGGGATGGACGGAAAGGTTCCAGATACACCTGTTGGGAAATTGTCCTTCTAAGGTGGTCCAGTATTTTTGAAAAATGGGTTGGTACTAATGCGAAACTTTAATTTGGTGGTTGCTTCACAGAACACCCTGATTTCGGCACCTCAAAAAAGGAAATTGGCTTTTTTCATGCGTCGAAAAGGAAAACTACCTCCTGCAACATCTTAAGCCATCCCAAGATGCACATGTGTGCCCAATATGGGCACATTATCACAAACTATGCCCTGATTCTAGCCATAACATTGGTGGTTTGGCCTAAATGCCATGAAACCTCGAACATGATAGGTCATTTTGTGAAGGATTTTTTATGATGTTTGCAATTTTTCAAGTTCAATATTTTTCCTTGCAACTATGACACATAATATGACACCACGTGAAGGTTTCACATTGTTTGGATCATTTTTGAATTTCTTATGCCCATGTCGAACTATATTCAAAACGACGGGCATGAAGCTTCTTAGCCCGGGGCAGAGCCTCGCTTATCTTGAAGTGGATCTCTGATTAAATAGCATGTTGTGAACCTATAAATGATTTTAAAAAAAAATCACAAGCATTATATCATGTACTTGTAGTTCAAATCTGGGTAACCTCCTTCTGATTCCGCAAGAATTTGTCTTTTTCATGAGGGATGGACGGAAAGGTTCCAGATACACCGGTTGGGAAATTGTCCATCTAGGGTGGTCTAGTATTTTTGAAAAATGGGTCGGTACCAATGCCAAAATTTAATTTGGTGGTTGCTGCACAGAACACCCCGATATCGGCACCTCAAAAAAGGAAATTGGCTTTTTCGTGCGTCGAAAAGGAAAACTTCCTCCTGCAACATCGTAATCCATCCCAAGATGCACATGTGTGCCCAATATGGGCACATTATCACAAACTAAGCCCTGATTCTAGCCGTAAAATTGGTGGTTTGACCTAAATGCCACGAAACCTCGAACATGATAGGTCATTTTGTGAAGGATTTTTTATGATGTTTGCAATTTTGCAAGTTCAATATTTTTCCTTGCAACTATGACACAAAATATGACAACACGCGAAGGTATCACATTGTTTGGATCTTTTTTAATTTCTTCTGCCCGTTTCAAACTATATTCAAAACGGCGGGCATGAAGCTTCTTAGCCCGGGGCTGAGCCTCGCTGAACTTGAAGTGGATCTCTGATGAAATAGCATGTTGTGAACCTATAAATGATTTTTTTTTTAAAATTTACAAGCATTATATCATGTACTTGTAGTTCAAATCTAGGTAACCTCCTTCCGATTCGGCAAGAATTTGTCTTTTTCATGAGGGATGGACGGAAAGGTTCTAGATACACCGGTTGGGAAATTTTCCATCTAATGTGGTCTAGTATTTTTGAAAAATGAGTTGGTACCAATGCCAAACTTTAATTTGGTGGTTGCTTCACAGAACACCCCGATTTCGGCACCTCAAAAATGGAAATTGGCTTTTTCGTGTGTCGAAAAGGAAAACTTCCTCCTGCAACATCGTCAGCCATCCCAAGATGCACATGTGTGCCCAATATGGGCACATTACACAAACTATGCCCTCATTCTAGCCGTAACATTGGTGGTTTGACCTAAATGCCATGAAACCTCGAACATGATAGGTCATTTTGTGAAAGATTTTTTATGACGTTTGCAATTTTGCAAGTTCAATATTTTTCCTTGCAACTATGACACATAATATGACACCACGCGAAGGTTTCACATTGTTTGGATCATTTTTTAATTTCTTATGCCCGTTTCAAACTATATTCAAAACGATGGGCATGAAGCTTCTTAGCCCGGGGCTGAGCCTCGCTGAACTTGAAGTGGATCTATAATGAAATAGCATGTTGTGAACCTATAAATGATTTTAAAAGAATTCTCAAGCATTATATCATGTACTTGTAGTTCAAATCTGGGCAACCTCCTACCGATTCGGCCAGAATTTGTCTTTTTCATGAGGGATGGACGGAAAGGTTCTAGATACACCAGTTGGGAAATTGTCCATCTAAGGTGGTCTAATATTTTTGAAAAATCGGTTGGTACCAATGCCAAACTTTAATTTGGTGGTTGCTTCACATAACACCCCGATTTCAGCACCTCAAAAAAGGAAATTGGCTTTTTCATGCGTCGAAAAGGAGAACTTCCTCCTACAACATCGTAAGCCATCCCAAGATGCACATGTGTGCACAATATGGGCACATTATCACAAATTATGCCCTGATTCTAGCAAAACATTGGTGGTTTGACCTAAATGCCATGAAACCCCGAACACGATAGGTCATTTTGTGAAGGATTTTTTATGATGTTTGCAATTTTTCAAGTTCAATATTTTTCCTTGCAACTATGACACATAATAGGACACCACGCGAAGGTTTCACATTATTTGGATCATTTTTGAATTTCTTATGCCCGTTTCAAACTATATTCAAAACGGCGGGCATGAAGCTTCTTACACCGGGGCTGAGCCTCGCTGAACTTGAAGTGGATCTCTGATGAAATAGCATGTTGTGAACCTATAAATGATTTTTAAAAAAAATCACAAGCATTATATCATGTACTTGTAGTTCAAATCTGGGCAACCTCCTTCCGATTCGGTAGGAATTTGTCTTTTTCTTGAGGGATGGACATAAAGGTTCCAGATATACCGGTTGGGAAATTGTCCATCTAAGGTGGTATAGTATTTTTGAAAAATGGGTTGGTACCAATGCCAAACTTTAATTTGGTGGTTGCTTCACAGAACACCCCGATTTCGGCACCTCAAATGGAAATTGGCTTTTTCGTGTGTCGAAAAGGAAAACTTCCTCCTGCAACATCGTAAGCCATCCCAAGATGCACATGTGTGCCCAATATGGGCACATTATCACAAACTAAGCCCCGATTCTAGCCGTAAAATTGGTGGTTTGACCTAAATGCCACGAAACCTCGAACATGATAGGTCATTTTGTGAAGGATTTTTTATGATGTTTGCAATTTTGCAAGTTCAATATTTTTCCTTGCAACTATGACACAAAATATGACAACACGCGAAGGTATCACATTGTTTGGATCATTTTTTAATTTCTTCTGCCCAACTATATTCAAAACGGCGGGCATGAAGCTTCTTAGCCCGGGGCTGAGCCTCGCTGAACTTGAAGTGGATCTCTGATGAAATATCATGTTGTGAACCTATAAATGATTTTTTTTAAAATTCACAAGCATTATATCATGTACTTGTAGTTCAAATCTAGGCAACTTCCTTCCAATTCGGCAAGAATTTGTCTTTTTCATGAGGGATGGATGGAAAGGTTCTAGATACACCGGTTGGGAAATTTTCCATCCAAGGTGGTCTAGTATTTTTGAAAAATGAGTTGGTACCAATGCCAAACTTTAATTTGGTGGTTGCTTCACAGAACACCCCGATTTCGGCACCTCAAAAATGGAAATTGGCTTTTTCGTTTGTCGAAAAGGAAAACTTCCTCCTGCAACATCGTAAGCCATCCCAAGATGCACATGTGTGCCCAATATGGGCACATTATCACAAACTAAGCCCTGATTCTAGCCGTAAAATTGGTGGTTTGACCTAAATGCCACGAAACCTCGAACATGATAGGTCATTTTGTGAAGGATTTTTTATGATGTTTGCAATTTTGCAAGTTCAATATTTTTCCTTGCAACTATGACACAAAATATGACAACACGCGAAGGTATCACATTGTTTGGATCTTTTTTAATTTCTTCTGCCCGTTTCAAACTATATTCAAAATGGCGGGCATGAAGCTTCTTAGCCCGGGGCTGAGCCTCGCTGAACTTGAAGTGGATCTCTGATGAAATAGCATGTTGTGAACCTATAAATGATTTTTTTTAAAAATTTACAAGCATTATATCATGTACTTGTAGTTCAAATCTAGGTAACCTCCTTCCGATTCGGCAAGAATTTGTCTTTTTCATGAGGGATGGACGGAAAGGTTCTAGATACACCGGTTGGGAAATTTTCCATCTAATGTGGTCTAGTATTTTTGAAAAATGAGTTGGTACCAATGCCAAACTTTAATTTGGTGGTTGCTTCACAGAACATCCCGATTTCGGCACCTCAAAAATGGAAATTGGCTTTTTCGTGTGTCGAAAAGGAAAACTTCCTCCTGCAACATCGTAAGCCATCCCAAGATGCACATGTGTGCCCAATATGGGCACATTACACAAACTATGCCCTCATTCTAGCCGTAACATTGGTGGTTTGACCTAAATGCCATGAAACCTCGAACATGATAGGTCATTTTGTGAAAGATTTTTTATGACGTTTGCAATTTTGCAAGTTCAATATTTTTCCTTGCAACTATGACACATAATATGACACCACGCGAAGGTTTCACATTGTTTGGATCATTTTTTAATTTCTTATGCCCGTTTCAAACTATATTCAAAACGATGGGCATGAAGCTTCTTAGCCCGGGGCTGAGCCTCGCTGAACTTGAAGTGGATCTATAATGAAATAGCATGTTGTGAACCTATAAATGATTTTAAAAGAATTCTCAAGCATTATATCATGTACTTGTAGTTCAAATCTGGGCAACCTCCTACCGATTCGGCCAGAATTTGTCTTTTTCATGAGGGATGGACGGAAAGGTTCTAGATACACCAGTTGGGAAATTGTCCATCTAAGGTGGTCTAATATTTTTGAAAAATCGGTTGGTACCAATGCCAAACTTTAATTTGGTGGTTGCTTCACATAACACCCCGATTTCAGCACCTCAAAAAAGGAAATTTGCTTTTTCATGCGTCGAAAAGGAGAACTTCCTCCTACAACATCGTAAGCCATCCCAAGATGCACATGTGTGCACAATATGGGCACATTATCACAAAGTATGCCCTGATTCTAGCAAAACATTGGTGGTTTGACCTAAATGCCATGAAACCCCGAACACGATAGGTCATTTTGTGAAGGATTTTTTATGATGTTTGCAATTTTTCAAGTTCAATATTTTTCCTTGCAACTATGACACATAATAGGACACCACGCGAAGGTTTCACATTATTTGGATCATTTTTGAATTTCTTATGCCCGTTTCAAACTATATTCAAAACGGCGGGCATGAAGCTTCTTACACCGGGGCTGAGCCTCGCTGAACTTGAAGTGGATCTCTGATGAAATAGCATGTTGTGAACCTATAAATGATTTTTAAAAAAAATCACAAGCATTATATCATGTACTTGTAGTTCAAATCTGGGCAACCTCCTTCCGATTCGGTAGGAATTTGTCTTTTTCTTGAGGGATGGACATAAAGGTTCCAGATATACCGGTTGGGAAATTGTCCATCTAAGGTGGTATAGTATTTTTGAAAAATGGGTTGGTACCAATGCCAAACTTTAATTTGGTGGTTGCTTCACAGAACACCCCGATTTCGGCACCTCAAATGGAAATTGGCTTTTTCGTGTGTCGAAAAGGAAAACTTCCTCCTGCAACATCGTAAGCCATCCCAAGATGCACATGTGTGCCCAATATGGGCACATTATCACAAACTAAGCCCCGATTCTAGCCGTAAAATTGGTGGTTTGACCTAAATGCCACGAAACCTCGAACATGATAGGTCATTTTGTGAAGGATTTTTTATGATGTTTGCAATTTTGCAAGTTCAATATTTTTCCTTGCAACTATGACACAAAATATGACAACACGCGAAGGTATCACATTGTTTGGATCATTTTTTAATTTCTTCTGCCCAACTATATTCAAAACGGCGGGCATGAAGCTTCTTAGCCCGGGGCTGAGCCTCGCTGAACTTGAAGTGGATCTCTGATGAAATATCATGTTGTGAACCTATAAATGATTTTTTTTAAAATTCACAAGCATTATATCATGTACTTGTAGTTCAAATCTAGGCAACTTCCTTCCAATTCGGCAAGAATTTGTCTTTTTCATGAGGGATGGATGGAAAGGTTCTAGATACACCGGTTGGGAAATTTTCCATCCAAGGTGGTCTAGTATTTTTGAAAAATGAGTTGGTACCAATGCCAAACTTTAATTTGGTGGTTGCTTCACAGAACACCCCGATTTCGGCACCTCAAAAATGGAAATTGGCTTTTTCGTTTGTCGAAAAGGAAAACTTCCTCCTGCAACATCGTAAGCCATCCCAAGATGCACATGTGTGCCCAATATGGGCACATTATCACAAACTAAGCCCTGATTCTAGCCGTAAAATTGGTGGTTTGACCTAAATGCCACGAAACCTCGAACATGATAGGTCATTTTGTGAAGGATTTTTTATGATGTTTGCAATTTTGCAAGTTCAATATTTTTCCTTGCAACTATGACACAAAATATGACAACACGCGAAGGTATCACATTGTTTGGATCTTTTTTAATTTCTTCTGCCCGTTTCAAACTATATTCAAAATGGCGGGCATGAAGCTTCTTAGCCCGGGGCTGAGCCTCGCTGAACTTGAAGTGGATCTCTGATGAAATAGCATGTTGTGAACCTATAAATGATTTTTTTTAAAAATTTACAAGCATTATATCATGTACTTGTAGTTCAAATCTAGGTAACCTCCTTCCGATTCGGCAAGAATTTGTCTTTTTCATGAGGGATGGACGGAAAGGTTCTAGATACACCGGTTGGGAAATTTTCCATCTAATGTGGTCTAGTATTTTTGAAAAATGAGTTGGTACCAATGCCAAACTTTAATTTGGTGGTTGCTTCACAGAACATCCCGATTTCGGCACCTCAAAAATGGAAATTGGCTTTTTCGTGTGTCGAAAAGGAAAACTTCCTCCTGCAACATCGTAAGCCATCCCAAGATGCACATGTGTGCCCAATATGGGCACATTACACAAAATATGCCCTCATTCTAGCCGTAACATTGGTGGTTTGACCTAAATGCCATGAAACCTCGAACATGATAGGTCATTTTGTGAAAGATTTTTTATGACGTTTGCAATTTTGCAAGTTCAATATTTTTCCTTGCAACTATGACACATAATATGACACCACGCGAAGGTTTCACATTGTTTGGATCATTTTTTAATTTCTTATGCCCGTTTCAAACTATATTCAAAACGATGGGCATGAAGCTTCTTAGCCCGGGGCTGAGCCTCGCTGAACTTGAAGTGGATCTATAATGAAATAGCATGTTGTGAACCTATAAATGATTTTAAAATAATTCTCAAGCATTATATCATGTACTTGTAGTTCAAATCTGGGCAACCTCCTACCGATTCGGCCAGAATTTGTCTTTTTCATGAGGGATGGACGGAAAGGTTCTAGATACACCAGTTGGGAAATTGTCCATCTAAGGTGGTCTAATATTTTTGAAAAATCGGTTGGTACCAATGCCAAACTTTAATTTGGTGGTTGCTTCACATAACACCCCGATTTCAGCACCTCAAAAAAGGAAATTGGCTTTTTCATGCGTCGAAAAGGAGAACTTCCTCCTACAACATCGTAAGCCATCCCAAGATGCACATGTGTGCACAATATGGGCACATTATCACAAACTATGCCCTGATTCTAGCCATAACATTGGTGGTTTGACCTAAATGCCATGAAACCTCGAACATGATAGGTTATTTTGTGAAGGATTTTTTATGATGTTTGCGATTTTTCAAGTTCAATATTTTTCCTTGCAACTATGACACATAATATGACACCACGCGAAGGTTTCACATTTTTTGGATTATTTGGAATTTCTTATGCCCGTTTCAAACTATGTTCAAAACGGCGGGGATGAAACTTCTTAGCCCGATGCTGAGACTCGCTGAACTTGAAGTGGATCTCTGATGAAATAACATGTTGTGAACCTATAAATGATTTAAAAAAAATTAAAAGCATTATATCATGTACCTGTAGTTCAAATCTGGGCAACCTCCTTCCGATTCGGTAAGAATTTGTCTTTTTCATGAGGGATGGATGCAAAGGTTCCAGATACACTGGTTAGAAAATTGTCCATCTAAGGTGGTATAGTATTTTTGAAATATGGGTTGGTACCAGTACCAAACTTTAATTTGGTGGTTGCTTCACAGAACACCCCGATTTCGACACCTCAAAAAAGGAAATTGGCTTTTTCGTGTGTCGAAAAGGAAAACTTCCTCCTACAACATCGTAAGCCATCCCAAGATGCACATGTGTTCCCAATATGGGCACATTATCACAAACTATGCCCTGATTCTAGCCATAACATTGGTGGTTTGACCTAAATGCCATAAAACCTCGAACATGATAGGTCATTTTGTGAAGGATTTTTTATGATTTTTGCAATTTTTCAAGTTCAATATTTTCTTTGCAACTGTGACACATAATATGACACCACGCGAATGTTTCACATTTTTTGGATCATTTTTGAATTTTTATGTCCGTTTCAAACTATATTCAAAACGGCGGGCATGAAGCTTCTTAGCCCGGGACTAAGCCTCGCTAAACTTGAAGCGAATCTATGATGAAATAGCATGTTATGAACCTATAAATGATTTAAAAAAATTCACAAGCATTATATCATGTACTTGTAGTTCAAATCTAGGCAACCTCCTACCGATTCGGCAAGAATTTGTCTTTTTCATGAGGGATGGACAAAAAGTGACATGGGTATGCCCAGTAGGCACTCAACTACAACATACCTGGTACGGCTCGACAGAAGACCCACTCGACGAATTGCCAAGGTCCATGACGCCTATGACGGTTCGAGTAGTATGAAGCCCATATGGACACGGACTCCCAACATACAAGACAAGGAAAGCTCAAAACTAGAGTTATAATCTAACTTGTAACCAACTCATATTGGTAGCTGAGAACTAGCCTCCCCATATATAAAGGCTAGGACGGTCCAACGAGGAGGAGAAGCTACGACACAATAGATCTAGACATCGCGACTCCCCCAATAGATAGATCTACGATCTCCTGCAATAGATATAACACAATAGATCTAGACAAAACCCGTCAGATCCAATCTGCACGACACCGCCATCGGCGACATTGTAATCTTTCGGATCCTTCATCAATCAAGAGAAGACAAGCAGGAGTATGGTCCTCTACGAGGCCTGAACCTGGGTAAACCTTGCGTCCCTGTGTACTTGTTTGCTAGCCGATTGAGACTTCTAGCGCATCCCTATTCCTCGAATCTAAGTCCATAATAATGGGCACTGATGAGTTAAACCCTCGTCAATTGGCGCCGTCTGTGGGAACTAGGAGCGCTGATGTTGCGATCTCGACGACTCCATTGTCGACGATCTACGACCCGCCGATCTCTGGGAACAACAACAACACGACTTTGTCGCCATGAAAACTTTCCTGACTGGGCGCAGTCAATGGAGATAGCGGTGCCATCCTTCGTCGGACTTGGGGCCGACTCAGCGAAATCATCGTTCGACATCAACGTCAACGTCTGCCTCAAAAATCCCAATGACGAGAGTTGTTTCTTTGTGCTGCTACACGTAGGATCAAGTCAGGTCTAGATTGAACTCTCAGGCGAGCTGCACCTGGTCTACAATATTTGATCGGACGTGAAAGGCTTAGTGACCGGTTTATTCGGTGTTGAGTCACGTGCATATTCGTTCCAGCAATCGCGCAGACAGCAACGCAGCCGCGCGATTGGATTCGTACGCACATCGGAAACTACAAGAAGAAACAGTTTGTGTGTGCTTCAGCCAGACAGCTATCGCCGCACGCCATTTGCTATTCCACGCACTTTTCTTATTTCCTTGGAAAGAGGAACGAAGCAGCAAAGAAAAGGAAACCATTGGTCGGATCAGTTTTTGTCATGAATAGAAAATTGATGGCATGTTTTATGTGAAGTGCAAGCCAGGATTACTTCTACTAGTACTACTCAATAGTCATCAATACTAAATACAAGTCACGTACGGAACTACACCTCCATGCATGGAAATTGGCAGCCATAGCGCGTGCTCCGGATGACAAAAATCTGGCCATTTCGGTTGCGTGAGATCATCCGAGGCCTCGCCGTCCTTCGTCACAAGCTCCATGCGAGGGGTTGCCTTAACTCCGTTGCGTCCACTCTGTCGACCGTGTTGAATCTACGGCCGAGGCCATGCCGAATCCGCCACGATACCCGCTGCCACCATCGGCTCTAGGCGACTCGTTTCAATCTTCTACTCCAGTGACCTACCGTGGTCTTCGACTCGGGTGACCTGTAGGTTGCATCGGCTCCCACGACCATAACTCGTCGGTCGCAACTGCTTCGCGTCAACTTCGTCCAACGCGCGACTCCGTCGACCTCGAATCTACACTCGGGGATCTTTTGGCTCGGACGATCCGCAACAGTCTTCGAGTGCGGATACCCGCTACAATCTTCGGTTGCGGTAGCTCGCTGCCATCATCGGCTTCGACGACACGCTACATCCTCGACTCCGGACCACCGCATCGGCTCTCGAATGCCACCTCTACTACATCAACCATGCTGACTCAACACTCAGGGGCTCCTTCGACTCTGCCGTACAACTCGCTTCGGTCCTTGACTCTAGCGACTCAGGGGCTCCCTCCTCTACGGCGACCCGCCACGTCCTTCGACTCCGGTGACCTTTCTACGGTCTTCGGGTGCGGTGACCCGAGGAGGCATTCGACTGATGTGGCTCGTTACAATCTTCGGATGCGGCAATTCGTCATCACCACGTGATTTCAATCCGCCGCGTCGACTACGTCCGCCGCATGACCCGTTGCTACGTCAACTACATGACCGCTGCACAACTCTCGACCGCCACGTTGACTACTCATCCGGTGTCGATCTCGTGACCTGCTGCAGTCTTTGACTCCAGCGATTCGCTACGATCTTGGGCTCTAATGACTCGGGGGCTCGGGGGCTCCCTCTGCTTCAGCGACCCGCCGCGGTCTTCAACTTCAACGACCGGTTGCGGTCTTCATATCGGGTGACTAGGGGGCTCCCTCGACTCCCGCGATCACGAGCCGCTACAATCTTTGACTTCCGTGACCCGCCGATCACATCGGATCTTGCGACTCGTTCATCACAGCAACTATCAATAAAGCTAAGTTTCTCTCTACTTAGAGCTGATTCTTTTTAACTCGCACTCGAAACACTCGGGGGATGTGCCCTGTTCGAGTAACCTAATGTGCCATCGATTACACGTACTCGAGCACCCCATACGCGACAGCCCGAGTAGCTAATTCTGCCTGATCGTCGAATCCTTGAAATCCGAGTGCCTCGGCAAGGTACTGAGACTAAGGAAAATCAGGCTAACAATAAGGCCTAGCATACCGTGCAAAAGTGTCGACTCGATTGGCACCAGAATTTTACTTTACAAGCCAACATGCAAATATTCTTTACAAGATGCAAGTACTTCACAATCCCTTAATGTTTTATGCATCTTACAAGGATGTCGACTGCGTCGAGCTATTCTATCGGGTCCTCCAACAGGAGTTGACAAAACAACTGGCTACGACATACACTCAAGATCCGAGTTGAGTCCCTTCTCGGATGGTTGCATCGCTTGATGCTACACAGACGCGACGTTGGCCACGCACCCGATAGAAGTGACTACGTCGACTCCATCCGCATCGTCGACTCACTCGTGGTTTCTTCTCGCATGATTGGAAACTGTGTCTACAAGATACAAGACTCGAGTCTCTGCCCGAGTCTACGACTCCGCCAGACACTCGGAGGCTACTCCAAACTGGAGCGCTGGACGCACATATACAAGATCTTCGAGTGGCACGCTCCGAATCCTCACTCGAATCCACGATTGGACTAAGGACTCGGGGGCTACTCCCATAGGAAGCACTGGTCGCGCATTCAAAAAAGCGACGGTGTTGATGACACCCACAAGATCATCCGAAGTACTTCTGGATCGTTCTATCTATGCAATCGATGACTATAAGTCTCTGCTCGAGTCTACGACTCGAACAAACACTCGGGGGCTACTCCCATAGGGAGCGCTGGTCGCGTACCCTATGATTATTTTTCCTTATACATCGTACTATGTCGATAACATCCACACTCAAATGCTATGGCGACTCTGCCTCATATTTTCCCTGCAAAGAGATTATGCCTCCTGGGCCACCCGAATCATCTCCGCGATGACAAAATTCGGATGTCGCGCTTACAATGTGAAGATAAGACCTGAATAAGGCCTGGCAACGCATCTGCTGCGCACTACCAGAGATATATCCGTGCCTGCAGGTACGATGAATATGCCTTGACGGATGCGTCGAGTGCTCACACCCATACACTGGAATTCGACTCCTGTAAGGCCTCCACGGCATGAGTCGAATTACGCCAGCAATTTCCGAATTCGAGTTCGGGGAATCGAGTTTGAGTAGGTAGCGTTGTTTTTGTCCTAGAGCAATTAACTGGTCCCGATCCGTCGAGCGCACCAGGCAAGTTTACCATCATCCCTATGAACTACTATAAATTTGACTGACCCGATGAACTTCCGGGTGAAGTGCTTCGCACTCGACATAATTGTCGACTCTGACATCCTAATGCAAGACTCAAGACTTCTTAGTCTCCATCCGAATCTACGATTCGAATGGACACTCGGGGGCTACTGACATGGGTATGCCCAATAGGCACTCAACTACAACGTACCTGGTGCAGCTCGACAAAAGGCCCACTCGACGAATTGCCAAGGTCCATGACGCCTATGACGGTTAGAGTGGTATGAAGCCCATATGGACACGGACTCCCAACATACAACACAAGGAAAGATCAAGACTAGAGTTACAATCTAACTTGTAACCAAATCGTATTGGTACCTGAGACCTATCCTCCCCATATATAAAGGCTAGGAGGGTCCAACGAGGAGGACACGCTATGACACAATAGATCTAGACATCGCGACTCCCCCAATAGATAGATCTACGATCTCCCGCAATAGATACAACACAATAGATCTAGACAAAACCCGCCAGATCCAATCTACGCGACACCGCCATCGGCGACATTGTTATTCTTCGGATCCTTCATCAATCAAGAGCAGACAAGCAGGAGTAGGGTCCTCTATGAGGCCTGAACCTTGGTAAACCTTGCATCCCTGTGTGCTTTTTTGCTAGCCGATCGAGACTTCCAGCGCATCCCTATTCCTCGAACCTAAGTCCATAACAATGGGCATTGATGAGTTAAACCCTCGTCAGAAAGGTTGCAGATACACCGGTTGGAAAATTGTCCATCTAACGTGGTCTAATATTTTTGAAAAATGGGTTGGTACCATTGTCAAACTTTAATTTGGTGGTTGCTTCACAGAACACCCCGATTTCAGCACCTCAAAAAAGGAAATTGACTTTTTCGTGCGTCGAAAAAGAAAACTTCCTCATGCAACATCGTAAGCTATCCCAAGATGCACATGTGTGCCCAATATGGGCACATTATCACAAACTATGCCCTGATTCTAGCCATAACATTGGTGGTTTGGCCTAAATGTCATGAAACCTCGAACATGATAGGTCATTTTGTGAAGGATTTTTTATGATGTTTGCAATTTTTCAAGTTCAATATTTTTCCTTGCAACTATGACACATAATATGACACCACGCGAAGGTTTCACATTGGTTGGATCATTTTTGAATTTCTTATGCCCGTTTCAAACTATATTCAAAACGGCGGGCATGAAGCTTCTTAGCCCGGGGCTAAGCCTCGCTGAACTTGAAGTGGATATTTGATGAAATAGCATGTTGTGAACCTATAAATAATTTTTAAATAAATTCACAAGCATTATATCATATACTTGTAGTTCAAATCTGGGCAACCTCCTACCGATTTGGCAAAAAAAATTCTTTTTCATGAGGGATGGACGGAAAGGTTCCAGATACACCGGTTGGAAAATTGTCCATCTAAGGTGGTCTAGTATTTTTGAAAAATGGGTTGGTACCAATGCCAAATTTTAATTTGGTGGTTGCTTCACAGAACACCCCGATTTCAGCACCTCAAAAATGGAAGTTCGCTTTTTCGTGCGTCGAAAAGGAAAACTTCCTGCTACAACATCGTAAGCCATCCCAAGATGCACATGTGTGCATAATGTGGGCACATTATCACAAACTATGCCCTGATTCTAGACATAACATTGGTGGTTTGACCTAAATGCCATGAAACCTCGAACATGATAGGTCATTTTGTGAAGAATTTTTTATGATGTTTGCAATTTTTCAAGTTCAATATTTTTCCTTGCAACTATGACACATAATATGACACCGGGCGATGGTTTCACATTGTTTGGATCATTTTTGAATTTCTTATGCCCGTTTCAAACTATATTCAAAACGGCGGGCATGAAGCTTGTTAGCCCGGGGTTGAGCCTCGCTGAATTTGAAGTGGATCTCTGATGAAATAACATGTTATGAACCTATAAATGATTTTTATAAAATTCACAAGCATTATATCATGTACTTGTAGTTCAAATCTGGGCAACCTCCTACCGATTCGGCAAGAATTTGTCTTTTTCATGAGGGGCGGATGGAAAGGTTTCAGATACCCTAGTTGGAAAATTGTCTATCTAAGATGGTCTAGTATTTTTTTAAAATAGGTTGGTACCAATGCCAAACTTTAATTTGGTGGTTGCTTCACAGAACACCCCGATTTCGGCACCTCAAAAATGGAAATTGGCTTTTTCGTGCGTCGAAAAGAAAAACTTCCTCCCGCAACATCGTAAGCCATCCCAAGATGCACATGTGTGCAAAATATGGGCATATTATCATAAACTATGCCCTGATTCTAGCCATAACATTGGTGGTTTGACCTAAATGTCATAAAACCTCGAACATGATAGGTCATTTTGTGAAGGATTTTCTATGATGTTTGTAATTTTTCAAGTACAATATTTTTCCTTGCAACTATGACACATAATATGACACCACGCGAATTGTTTGGATCGTTTTTGAATTTCTTATGCCCGATTGAAACCATATTCAAAAAGGCGGGGATGAAGATTCCTAGCACGGCTTCTTAGTTAATGAAATATGCAAAAATAATAGTTATTGAATTTTTAATTGAAAAAGGCATAAATGTTAATATTTTGAATAGTTAGAATAATTCTTTTATAAATGAGAGAAAGGTTTTGAACACCCTGTTTTCCCGCCGTTTGTTTCTTAGTTAATTGCAAATGGTAAAATTGTTAATAGTTTGTATAGTTAGTATAATTATTTTTGAAAACATAAAATGATTTTGGATTAGTTATTTAAATAGATGCACTTTCCTGTTGAAAGTTTTTTCAAATTCCAAATTATGCAATAAATATTTGTTAATGCAATTTTATTTGAAAATAGTAAATTTGTATAGTTAAAATAAAAATATTTGAAAACATAAAATGGTTTTTATTAGTTATTTAAATTGAAGCACATTTCGTGTTAAAAGTTTTTTAAAATTCCAAATAAATAATCATCTTATTAATTAAAGAAGAAAAAAAATTTGAAAATTGTGGGAAGACCAAAAGTTTGGACAAAATCTAAAAAACCGGTCAAAGATCCCGGTTCGTCCCACGAACCGGGACCAAAGGCCCTGGGTGCGCGCGCACACATGTTGGCCCAGCAACGCTCCCTGCCCAGACCTTTGGTCCCGGTTCTTCTCACCAACCGGGACAGTTGAGCCTTTGGTCCCGGTTGGTGGGACGAACCGGGGCCAAAGTCCTGTACTACGTAACTGTTGCCCCTCTTTCTTCTTCCCCATCCACTTCACTCACAAAACTCCTAAGGAAAATCATGCGCGGAGCAGAACGACGCTGTCAGACTACCGGATTTTCGAACAGCCGTCGACCGTGCTGCCTTCGCCCTCTTCGCCGTGGACAGCGCCGCCCGAGCCCGCGCCGCTCCGCCTCCGACGCCGTCGCCCCTGCACCTGCCCCTGCCCGCGTCGCCTGAGTCCGCGCCGCCCAAGCCCGCGCCTCCGACTATGCCGCCCAAGCCCGCCGCATCCGACCGTGCTGCCCAAGGAGGAGGAGGCCCACGCCCTACCCCTGCCCCTGCCCGCTCCGCAGGCAGCTCTGCCCCGCACGCCGGCTGCCATCGCCGACCGGTAAGCCTCCCCCGGCCCTTTTAATTAGGTCTAACATGTGGGGCCAGATGGAAAATGATTTTAATAATTCCAAAAATGTTTATTTATTAAAAAATGATTTAAAAATGGATTAAAATTGGGAAAATCATAACTAATTCATTTTAAATCAGAAAAATGTGTATAATATATCAAAATATTCAGAAAAATGAGCTCTACCATTTAAAAACGTAAGTATTCATATTCATACAACTTTGAACCTTACTTTACATAGGGGAACACCGACACTCCCTAAGTACCATGGGTTCGATGGTTTGTCCAACTAGGGCATTCTGAACCCATTTAAATCGATGTGGCACCTAGGGATATTCTAATACATGAAATCCATCATATCATCCATATTGTGTGAGCATTGCACATGTCATGTATTGATTGTTGCTTCTTCTTTCCGGTGTTGGTTCTTTGCGAATAGGAACAAAGACCGAACCTGAAGTCAACGCACCAAAGAGCAGATACTATGGATACAACACACCAAGATACTATGAATCTAGAACATCAGGAAAACATCCTCCACGGAATGATCTATGAAAATTAAGTTACCGATGTCGATGTCACCAAGAAGTTTCTGAACGAATCCGGTGAGGAAGATGAGTCTCTCAACCGAGAAGACCGATCCGGTGAGGTAGAAGGCGAAGCCTGGGATGGGGGAGAAGCCAACGAAGGAGAAGATAACGGCTCCGGTGGAACCTTAAATCTCGCAAACTCCGGCGAGGTGTATATATGTATTTTTGTAATTAAAATGCAGCTGTCTATATATATATACATGCATATATTAACACTCTTTCTTCTTTTAGCCCTCCATATCGAGAACTTCTTCTGTAAGAACGAAACGAGGCCCAACGAAAAAGTTGGATGACATTATGAGGTATAGGATCGAAGTGGTCGGTGTATACGGCGAACCGCAAGCTCCCGACGATGTCACAAAAAAATTTCAAGCAATGCGGAGTTCTTGTGAGGGACTACATCCCGATCATCGTTCAAGAATGGAATCGGCCAAGCGGCGGTGGAGTCCCGTATGTCGGAGACATCGCTGATACATTGCAAATGTATCTATAATTTTTGATGTTCCATGCTTGGTTTTATCCACTTTCTTGTGTTTTGTCCACACTTTGGAGTACTTTTCATATGATTTATTGGACTAACCTATTAACAAGAGCCACAGTGTCAGCTGCCTGTTTTCTGCTATTTTTGGTTTTAGGAAAGTTAGAAAATGAATATTCTCAGAATTGGACGGGAAAAAAGCCAAAGTGCCTATTTTCCCGGAAGTCATCAGATGCCAGAGTACGAGACGGAGAGGGGCCAGGGGGCCACCACACCACCTGGCCACACGGCCCAGCCTGGATTGCGCCAGGGGGTGGTCTGGACGCCTCCGGCACCCCCTCGGCCTCCCCTTCCGCCTATAAGATGCCCTCGGGACGAAAACCCTAAGTACCCGATCAAAAATCCACGTAAGAGTCTATAGTCGTTGTCATCTCCATCCCTAGATCGGGAGGGATCTGAAGCTCTTCCCGGCACCCTGCCAAAGAGGGGAATTCACCCTGGAGGCCTTCTTCATCATCATGCAAGCCTCCGGTGTGATGCGTGAGTATTTCATCCTTGGACTACGGATCCATGTAGTAGCTAGATGGCTGGTTCTCCTCCTTTGTGCTTTCATGTCTAGATCTTGTGATCTCCGTTCATGATCAAGATCATCTATTTGTAATTCTGCATGCTGTGTTTGTAGGGATCCGATGGATATTGAGATGCTATCTCAGATTGATTATTGATTCTATCATGTCTTTGTTATTTGTGATCTTGCATGCTTTCCGTTGTTAGTAGCTATCTTGGCCAAGTAGATGCTAGCAACTCCAAGAGTTAGTATTTATGCTCGATAGTGGGTTCATGCCTCTGGTAATCTGGGGAAATGACAGAAATCTCTAAGGTACTGGATGTGCTGTTGCTACTAGGGAGAAAACAACAATCCTTTGTTCATAGAACAATCGTATTGTTTACTTTACACGCATTTTGTAAAGCAATAATCTGTTGCTTGCAACTTAATACTGGAGGGGGTTCGGATGATAACCTGAAGGTGGATTATTAGTCATAGATGCAGTTGGATGGCGGTCCATGTATAATGTTGTAATGCCCAATCAAGTCTTAAAGGAGTCAAGATGATTAGTATATGCATGTATAGCTTTCTTGATGTTTGTCAATTGCCCCGCTGTAATTTGTTCACCCAGCATGTTATCTATCTTAAGGAGAGCCACCTCTAGTGAACTATGGATCCCCGTCCTTTTTCTTTACATACAATCTATAAACTATTTACTTCTTTGTGTTTACTTTCTACAAACTATTACTTCTTTCCATTCGATACGTTTAATCCTTTGTTTTCAGCAAAACACGGCGAGATTGACAACCTCATTGCAAGTTGGGGACAAAGTTCTGTGGTTGTGTTGTGCAGGTCTCCACGTTGCTACTAGCACCGGTAGTGCGCCCTGCCAAGGCTCAGCTAGTAACACCTTTGGGGTGTTTCCTTGCTCCTACTGGTTCAATTAAACCTTGGTTTCATAATTGAGGAAAACTTGCTGTTGTGCTCATCATACCTTCCTCTTGGGGTTCCCAACAAGCTCTACATCAACGCCGCACCAGCATTTTTCTGGCGCCGACACTAAGCCATCAAGCATTTTTCTAGCGCCGTTACCGGGGAGTCAAGGACATCTTCACAAGGGGAGTCCTTCATAACCAATCTCTTTACTTTGTTATTTTTGTTTTGCTTAGTTCCTTTTTGCTTTGTTTGCTTGTTTCTCTATCAAAAACACAAAAAAATTAGTTTTACTAGTTTGCTTTCTTATTTGAAAAACACAAAAAAATTAGTTCCTTTCTTAAGTTGCCACCATGTCTAGCCTTGATCCAATCACTATGCCACCCGAGGAAATGATTTTCACTTTTAAACAAGGAATTGAGGAAAGTTTTAAAGAAGCTTGGTCTAGAATCTCTGATCTACATGAAAAAACTAAGCCTAAAATGACTCAAAGCTTGTTCCTTATCAGTTTCTACCTTGGAATTGCTCTTTGCTATAGATATGCTTTAGATGCTATTGTGGGAGGAGATTTCCTCCAATGTAATGAGGATGATGCTATTAATGCTATAAAGAAATTGATTCTTACTTACAACTTGCCTAGCCAAATTGATATTTCTTTCGCAAAAATATTTGCTAGATTGAACACTCTTGAGACTAGCACTACTAGCTTAAAAGATTGCTATAATACGCTTAGGGATCATCACAATTATGTTCCAATAAATTCTGAACCATCAAAGTGGCTCCCTACAGTAAAGATTGAGATAAACACTGAAACTTTTCAAGCTCGCTATGATATCATGTCTGAATTTTGTCTTATGCCCAAAGATATTAATGAATCTTTGAATACTTGGGGGCTTACTGAAGGAGGAAAAGAAATATCTCTTACTAATAATGCTACCATTTTACCTATTGGAATAGCTGAAGGAGTGTTTACAAAGATCCTTGGGAAAATGATTTCTACTGATTATCTTGTCATTGAATGTGTAGGAAAAGGACAAATTACACTTGGAAGGTCCTTATTAGAACTCCTTGGAGCAATAATAGATGTGGGAAAGGGGACCATGCACCTTTCTTCTCCACCAAACAATCACATTTTCCCCAAGGTTAAGAATAAAAGTAAGAGAGGTAAGGGCAAGAAATTTGGTCTTAATGCTTCTTCATTTGAGAACACTTGATCCTTTTTCTTGCTTCTTATGCCTAACTTAAAGGCGTTAAAGAAAAGTACTTATTGGGAGATAACCCAAAAGTTTTCGATGAGTCTTGGAAGTTATTACTTCAGTAATAACCGCTCCTTATCCTTTTTATTTGCTTTTTGTGCCAAGAGTAACCTCTAATGAGAGAGAAGTAATGATTGGGAAAGTTGATGTCCCGAAACATAGTTCTGTGCTTCACCGTAAACATTCGTGTAAAATCTCTGAACGTCTTTTTGAGGCATGAATTTTTGTGCTTCTACCCCAGGTTGTTATCTAACTTTCGTTGGGCCAAAACTTTTTGATTTGAGCAACAGAAGGTCTTCGAAAAAATTCGTCTTTACCTGCTGGTCTATTTTGACAGATTTCTGCCATTTTCTCCATTTGCTTCTTGTTGGTTCATTTTTGAGTTCTTTTGGGGAATTAAGCTTTTTGAGGGAAGTGCTTCAGTAGCTTGTGTTTTAATGGAAGTTTATTGGTGTTAGAACTGAACCTCAAGACTTATTTATCTTGAGTGCACTAATGTTGCTAATAAAGATTGTGTGATGTTTTGTTTGAAGGAAAAATTTCAGGTGTATGGAAGGAATGAGTAATGAGATGAAGGATCGACTAAAGCTCAAGCTTGGGGATGCCACGCGTGTCACCCCAAGAAATATCCAAGAAGTACAAGCGTCAAAGCTTGGGTATGCCCAAGGCATCCCCTTTTTCATCAATAAAAATCCTAGGTTTCTTCCAAACGCTTCATTTTTATTGTTTCATGCACAGTTGTGTTGTTCTTGGAGCATCTTATTTTTTGTTTTTGTTTTGGTTTTCATTTGCTTGGTTTGCTTAGTTTTATGAATAAATTGGTTGGACCCCCTCTTTCATACATTGGTTTGCAAATAGTTTGGTTTGGTTTGGAAAAGAGTAGGAAAGTTCATGCTTATGTGGTAAAAAGAGCTCGTTTTTGACTGTGGCCTATGCTTTATCATGCCATGCTTGATATTGTTTTGGCTGTATGCTTAGTATTATTTGTTGTAGCATGACTTTTTATAAACAATTGAGATTTCTTAATGTGCCTTTGATGAATCATGCGTTGTTTTAGCATAGTATTGTGGTATTCTCCTTCGATGCTTTATTTGGGTTGACTTGGTGCATGTTCACACCATGTTATGACTATCTCAAGTCACCATAGCCTTTATGATCCTTTAGTTTTCAACTTGTAGTATCACTTTATGCTTTGATCAATGATGTTTTGTCACTCTGCATGATTATGGCCATTATTGCTCTCTTAGTTTGTCGCTCCCAATCTTTTGCTAGCCTCCACAACCAAGTATGAGTTCCAGTCATGCATCCAACTCCCTAAACCAAGTTATTCCAAAGAGTCCACCATACCTACCCATTAGATTATGCTATTCCAAGTATATTCATGTTTTTGTTTACCTTCCGAATTAAACTTGTTATGAGAAAACTAGTGATTAAAGCTCTCACGAACTTGATGGCACACTTTACTTTTCTTGCCCTTAATAAACTTGAACCATTGTGTCGTCTATGTTGTATATGCTTGCACATATTTGTTGGGAATTAGCAGAACCATGCTTTCATGGGGAACGCTTTCAACATTGCACTTGGTACTTGTACCTAGTTGATATCATGCTCTTTTGTATATGGGTGTCGTCGGTGTGAAATGAAAGGGGAGGTTGTAAGTCCATGGAGTTATGTATATGTGTTAGAGAAACGCCTGGGCCGCTGGTCTAATCCATGCTGACATGGTGGAAACCTGCAGCGTAACCATAATGAGCTGTCTATGAAGCATTCTTCTTATAAAAAGAGTCCTTTATTGAGAAAAAAAAGAGAAAAAGAAAAAAAGATTATGAAAAGAGGAAAGAGAGAAAAAAGCACCATATTCCCATGGTAAATAAGAAGATTGCTGAGATGCTTGTTGTCTGCTTGCCTTGTCATTTTGATATGGGTATTCTTCCGTATCATCGGGAAAGGGGTACCCCTTTGGCGGTTCTCTATGATACACATGTACTTACGATGGCAAGAACTTACCGGTGACTAAACTTGAGTAGCATGAGGAGCGGCCCTCATATACAAGGGACATGAGATTTCTAACTTATAATTCGTCAAGCATGTACACCATAGTTTGTTCACTTTAACCTTAATCACCTTAAAGATGCTTATGATAGGGGAAATGAGAGCTGAAAGCAATAAGTACCATAATTTTTGGAAGCTCTTTATGAGACTTGAATCCCTACTTCCTTCTATGAAGGCCTTTCTTCCACCATTATATTGAGTATCCACCTTCTACCTTTATGCACCTACTTTGAGAGCATAGTGGCCATTCTTAGTTCTATGTGCATTGTCCTAAGACTAGTTGGTTGATGCATAACTTGATATTGCTTGTTTTAAACTATCTGTATCTAGTCACTCTTATGAACTTTGAAGGTGTCCTAAGCATTTATATTTGCTACTCTATGAGGGACAGGCTGAATACTATTATGCTATGCTTTCTTTATGTAAAACAAACAAACGTCTTGCAAAGCATTGTTATTCATGAATCTTTTGTTTGTGCCTTTTTCATGTTGCATCATAGTTTCTTTGTCTTATTGCTAGAACTTTGTCTTTCATGTTATGATTGAAGTACTATGATCCTAGCTTTGAATGTTTTACAAATACTTTGATCAAGTCTTTGATGGTGCATGTCACCTCAAAAATTATTCTTTCTTTTTATCACTTACCTACTCGAGGACGAGCAGGAGTTAAGCTTGGGGATGTTGATACATTGCAAATTTATCTATAATTTTTTATGTTCCATGCTTGGTTTTATCCACTTTCTTGTGTTTTGTCCATACTTTGGAGTACTTTTCATATGATTTCTTGGACTAACCTATTAACAAGAGCCACAGTGCCAGCTGCCTGTTTTCTACTATTTTTGGTTCCAGGAAAGTCAGAAAATGAATATTCTTGGAATTGGACGGGACAAAAGCCAAAGTGACTATTTTTCTGGAAGTCATCAGATGCCAGAGTACGAGACGGAGAGGGGCCAGGGGGCCACCACACCACCTGGCCATGCGGCCCAGCCTAGCAAACGCCAGGGGGTGGTCTGGCCACCTCCGGCACCCCCTCAGCCTCCCCTTCCGCCTATAAGATGCCCTCGGGACGAAAACCCTAAGTACCCGATCAAAAATCCATGAAAGAGTCTATAGTCCCCGTCATCTCCATCCCTAGATCGGGAGGGATCTAAATGTCTTCCCGGCACCCTGCCGGAGAGGGGAGTTCACCCTGGAGGCCTTCTTCATCATCATGCAAGCCTCCGGTATGATGCATGAGTAGTTCATCCTTGGACTACGGATCCATGTAGTAGCTAGATGGCTGGTTCTCCTCCTTTGTGCTTTCATGTCTAGATCTTGTGAGCTCCGTTCATGATCAAGATCATCTATTTGTAATTCTGCATGTTGTGTTTGCGGGGATCCGATGGATATTGAGATGCTATTTCAGATTGATTATTGATTCTATCATGTCTTTGTTATTTGTGATCTTGCATGCTTTCCGTTGTTAGTATCTATCTTGGCCAAGTAGATGCTAGCAACTCCAAGAGTTAGTATTTATGCTCGATAGTGGGTTCATGCCTCTGGTAATCTGGGGAAGTGACAGAAATCTCTGAGGTACTAGATGTGCTGTTGCTACTAGGGAGAAAACAACAATCCTTTGTTCATAGAACAATCCTATTGTTTACTTTACACGCAGTTCGTAAAGCAATAATCTGTTGCTTGCAACTTAATACTGGAGGGGGTTTGGATGATAACCTGAAGGTGGATTATTAGTCATAGATGCAGTTGGATGGCGGTCTATGTATAATGTTGTAATGCCCAATCAAGTCTCAAAGGAGTCAAGATGATTAGTATATGCATGTATTGCTTTCTCAATGTTTGTCAATTGCCCCGCTGTAATTTGTTCACCCAGCATGTTATCTATCTTAAGGAGAGCTGATACGTCCATTTTGCATCACTATTCTATGTCATAATTCACTGTTATTCATTGATATATTTCGTATTGAGAGGTTATACTTATGTTATTTCGTCTGTTTTTGCATGGTTGATGACTTTTGGAGCATGGACCGCTGCAGTCAGGATTCTGATGGAAAAGGTGTTGTTTGGAGGCAAAATTCACGAAGATCACAAAATCCGGGAAAATATACGGAAAATCCTATTTTTCCAGAAGACGAAGGAAGCCAGAAGGGGGGTTGGAGATGGGCCACAGGGGCCCACACCACCCCCTGACGCGAGCCAGCCCAGGCCGCACCACCAGGTGGTGTGGCCACCCTGGTCCACCCCTGGCACTCCCCTCTGGCGTATATTATCCTCCCAAAATCCTAAGACTCGGGGAGCGACCAAAGAAAGATTCCGTCGCCTCTGCGGGGCGGAAAACACCGAGAGAGAAAGATCTCTCCGACAGACAGATTTCTGCCGGGGGAATTCCTTCCCGGAGAGGGGAGATCGTCGCCATCAACACCACCATCAAGCTGGACTTCATCGGGATCATCATCATCATCATCACCACCATCATCACCATCAGCACCCTCATCACCATCTCCATATTTCTGTAAAAATTGGGTTGAATCTTGCATTAGTTCTTAGGGGAAACTTTCCTGGAGTTGATTACTATTTGTAGTTGATGCTATTGAGTGAACCATTGAATTATTGTTTATGTTCAGATTGTTATACATCATTATTCCACCTCTGATAATGATCCATATGATGTCTTGTGAGTAGTTCGTTTTGTTCTTGAGGACATGGGAGAAGTCATGTTGTTAGTAGTGGAGTTGTGTTGAGGAGATTCAATAGTTTGATATTTAAGTTGTGGTGTACTTCTTCTAGTGGTGTCATGTGAACGTCGATTACATGACACTTCACCTATATGGGCCTAGGGTAATGCATTGTGTATTTGGCTACTAATCGTAGGGGTTGCCGGAGTGACAGAAACCTGAACCCCCGTTAGGAAACCATTGCACAAGGGACGTAAGGGTCTTAGAGTTTATAGCTGTGGTTAGGTTTCTACCTTAATTACTTTCTTGTACTTACAGATGTTTGCAAGGGGTATAATCACAGGTATGTATTAGTCCTAGGAAGGTCGGTACATTAGCACAGGTTCAACCACACAACACTTAGCAAGCTAAAGAAGATTAATCAACTATATGAAATGAAAGCACTTGACAGTCTTCCCATGTGTCATCGAGAACGTTTAGTCATCTTAAGTAATACAACCGGCTTGTCCTTTGCTGCATAAAGGATTGGGCCACTTGCTGCATTTATTCCTACTGTCTTTTGTTTACTCGTACTTTGTTTACTTGCTTTATCGAAAACCCTAAAAATCCATTTGTGAAGTATTTGCAGAGAATTCCTGATCCATACCACTAGCCAGCACCTTCTACTCCTCGTTGGGTTCGACACTCTTACTTATCGAAAATACTGCGATATACCCCCTATACTTGTGGGTCATCAAGACTATTTTCTGGTACCGTTGCCGGGGAGTGCAGCGCTATTGGAGAGTGGAACTGGTAAAGGAAACTTTCTACTGTGAGTATTGTTTACTTTTGTTAGTTGCTTTATTTTCGTTATGGATAATTCGCTGAGTTTCTTATTTGGTAATGCTACTACCACTGCTAAGGTAGTAGATAAGCCACCACCTGCTGAGAATGATGTTTTTAAAATACCTACAAGAATTATTGATCGTGTTATGGATAACTACTATGTTGGGGATGGAACTGTCCATCCCGATGATCATTTGCTCTTTATACACGAATTATGCGGGTTGTTCAACTGTGCAGGTATTACTACAGATCAAGTTAAGAAGAAGTTATTCTCATTATCGCTGAAAGGAAGAGCTAAGGAATGGTATAAGCTGCTGAAGAATGGTCAAGCTCTGGAATGGGAGTAAATAGTGCCTCTCTTTTATTCAAAGTTTTATCCTCCTAGTGAGATTCATAAAGATCGGAATCAAATATACAACTTTTGGCCTCTTGATGGAGAGAGTATAGCTCAAGCTTGGGGGAGATTGAAGTTACTAATGCTCAAATGCCCCATTCATGAGCTCCCCAACAATATTATTATCAATAACTTTTAGGCAAGGCTTTCTCTTCATGATAAGGATTTATTGGATGCTTCTTGTGCTGGATCATTCACTCGCATGGAAGAAGAATCTAAATGGGATCTTCTGGATCGTATTCAAGACAATGCTGAAGCTTGGGAGAATGACAAAGGAAGAAAGTCAGGTATAAATTATGATAATGAATGCATTGAATCTTTTATGGGAACTGATGACTTTCAAAATATTAAAAATGCTTATGGTCTAGACTCTCAAGCTATTGCAACTTACTTTAAGGCTTTTGCTTCCTACATTGCAGTTCCTAAAAAGAAGTGGAATAAGTATCATGAACCTTATAAAGATATTGCTAAGAGTGTTCCTACAAGAAATACTGAAGTTTATACTGCTAATCATGTCTTACCTGAACCTTATATTGAGAAAATGCCTTTCCCAGTTAAGGTAAAGGAACATTCTATGATAGCTAGTATGGTTAATGAAAGTACAAGTAAAGCTGTTGAACCTGATAAACAAATGGTTGATGAACCTATAATAGCAAATGTGAAAGATTTTGTTACTAAATATGAAGAAGAGGGACACACTATCCTTTGTAAGGATACCTCTAATATTGTTTCACATAGTAGTGTTATGAGAGCTAGTATTCCTGTGTTTTCTGTTAGAATAAGTGATCATTGCTACGATGGTCCTTGTGATAGCTATATTGTTAAGTTTATGCATGATACAGAAAGTTACTATGAAAGAGGGAAAGTGTTCTTATGCATCTCAATAATATCAAGTTTCCTCGTTTTATGTTGAAAGTTTTTATGCTGCACTTATTTTGCCTTCTTATGCTAGTGGTTTCTGGTTTCAACAACTTGTTTGTTTACAAAATTTCCTTGCATAGGAAGTGGGTTAGACTTAAATGTGTGTATTTTTGCTTCTTAATGCTCTCTTTCACTTCAATTCATATCCCAATGTGAGCATCTGCAATATCTTTATTGATTGAGCCTGGATCAATCTTCTGTACATTATAAAAGTTATAAAATGACACAGTAGGGGGCTTCCCTACTGTTTTTGTGAAAAAAAAATGTGAGCATCTTCAAAATTATCTTGCCCATCTTAATGGATATAAAGAAAGAGCTTTTTGGGAGACAACCCAATTTGTTTTTGCTTTCAGTTTGTTTTTGTTTTTTGAGTCTTGGAAGTTATTACTTCGGTAATAACCGCTCCTTATCCGTTTTGTTTGGTTTTTGTGTCAAGATCAACCTCTAATGAGAGAGAAGTAAGATTTGGGGAAGATGCTGTCTCGAAACAGATTTTTGTGCTTCACCGTAAAAATTCGTGAGAGATCTCTGTATGTCAGATTGAGCTGTAATTTTTTGTGCTTCTGCCCAGGTTGTTATTTAACTTTCGTTAGTTTTGCACTTTTTGATTTGAGCAACAGAAGATTTTCGAAAAAATTGATCTTTACCTGCTGGTCTGTTTTGACAGATTTTGCCACTCTTGCATTTGCTTCTTTATTCGATTTCCTTTTTGAATTTTTTTTGGGTTTTCGGAAGGAGTTGCTACAGTAGCTTATGTTTTGATGGTTTTCAGTTGAAGTTGTACTCAAAAGGTTTTATCACTTCACTTATACTAATGTTGCTAATGAGAATTGTGTGAAGTTTTATGTGAAAGAAATTTCCAGGAAGTGGAGATAATGGTGTAATAAGGAAGAGAAAGGTTTTATGACTCAAAAAATGAGTGTATGAAGATGAAGATATTGATGCCCTTCAAGTTATAACTCCGGAGAAATTTATCAAGGACCAAATTCAGAGACCTGCAGAGTCCATTTTCAAATAGGTAACAGTTCTGGTAAGAAAAGTTCCGCGAAAATACAATCCAACTATACTTTTGCAGTTTTCAGTCAATGTGGGAAGGTACGAAGCAAAAAAGGGACGAAAACGGAGCCAGGGTGGCTCACACCACCCTGTGGCGCGGGCCCACCCCTGGCCACGCCAACAGGTGGTGAGTCCACCCCGTACTCCTCCTCCGACTCGTTTTCTCCTAGTACCTTCCTTTTGTTCTGAAACTTCGTAATATATAATCCCCCGGATCTCCCGAGGTTTGGATATCGTGTTTTCGTCGTGTGTTTGTTTCGATCTGTTTCTGCCAGGACATACTCTTTGAAGGTTTAGAAGCACAATGGTGTCCGCCAAGGATAAAGGGAAGGAGCCTATGGAGGAAGACCTCCAAGACCCCGAGAAGGAGAAGGAGATCAAGAGTGAAGGTGAAGAGGAGCAAGGCCAACATCCGCACACCGGCACTACCATTGCAAGAATTGGAGTGGTGACAAAACCTTCCATAGTTAGAAGGACTACACGGATGCAGACTGGGGGGAAAGCTCCTCGTCACAGTTTGGCTCCACGGTCACTTCCTCCACACACCAAGAATCCTTTCCATACCCTTATCCATGAGCATCAATACCAGAATATGCCCAAGGGGAAATTACCCTCCAATTGGGATTTGCCTCGTTCTAGCCATGCAGGAAAAGAAGACTTCAAGGAGGAAGAGTGGGGAAAGAATAGCAAGAGCTGGAATTCTCAACCCGACATGATCATGAGCCGCATTGAGAAAAACTCACATCTGACTCGTAATCTCACCTTTGAGATTGAGGACTTGGGGAAACTTATCAGAAAGCTCATTGAGAGGATACCACCACCACCTAAGGAGTAATTCGTCATCAGGTTTGGCATCCCCTTGGTTTGTTCCAAGCTTGGGGGAGTGCCGCGGTATCACATCACTATCTTCTATCTTTTTACCTTTTTAGTAGAGTCATATCATGAATAGAGGAGTTATTATGTAGTATGGTTTGCATTATGGAAGTGTCCCCTCTCTCGTTAGATATGTATCCCTTGGTGTGAGTTGCCGTTATGGAATATTAATGAGAAGTTCTATCATTCACTCTTTTTCATAGCTTATGTTAGTTTTAAATTCGTGGTTGTATGATTGATCTTGTTGTTAGTATTGGTATCACTTTGGGATCATAGAGTTAATTTAGTTGGTTTTGGCAAACCTGGCTCGGTCAGTAGCAACACTGTTCTTGAGAGTTGAATTTAAAAGATAAAAGTACCTCTAAAGAAATATAATTTCATCATCTTTCTTTCTTGATTTGCTCATAAGTCTAGTATTCTCTAGTTAAGATCTTTTGTGCTTCCAAGGAAGATTGCATGTTTGTCTTTATCACTTGTATGTTTGTTTGTTTCCTTCAACTCTTATACTTGCTACCCAGCCTTGCTAGCCAAAAACCTGTACTGAGAGGGAATTCTTCTCGTGCATCCACTCCTTTAAACCAAAACCTTTGCCATTTGTATCCACCATAGCTACCTAGTAGCATTATCGCTATTCCAAGTAAATTCTTGTTTTATCTACCTCCCAAATTAAACTTGTTATGTGAAAATTAGTGACTAAAGCTCACGAACTTGATGGCACACTTTACTTTCTTACACTTAATAAAATTGAACCATTGTGCTCACCTATGTTGCGTATATGCTTGCGCTTTGTAAGTTGTGAATTAGCAGAACCATGATATCATGGGGAACGCTTTCAACATTGCACTAGTACTTTGTACCAAGTTGATATCATGTTCTTTTGTCTATGGATGTCATCGGTGTGAAATGAAAGGGGATCTTGTAAGTCCATGGAGTTATGCATATGTGTTAGAGAAATGCCTGGGCCGCTGGTCTAATCCATGCTGACATGGTGGAAACCTGCAGCGTAACCATAACAAGCATCTATGAAGCATTCTTCTTATATAAAAAAAGGAGTCAGATATTGAGAAAAAAGAGAAAAAGAAAAAAAGAGATTATGAAAAGAGGAAAGAGAGAAAAAAACACCATATTCTCATGGTAAATAAGAAGATTGCTGAGATGCTTGTTGTCTGCATGCCTTGTCATTTTGACATGGGGATTCTTCCGTATCATCGGGCAAGGGGTACCCTGTTGGTGGTTCTCTATGATACACATATACTTACGATGACAAGAACTTACCGGTGACTAAACTTGAGTAGCATGAGGAGCGGCCCTCGTATTCAAGGGACATGAGATTCTCAATTTACAACTTGTCAATGCATATCCTCATATTTGATCACTTTAACCTTAATCACCTAAAGATGCCTATGATAGGGGTAATGAGAGATGAAAGCTAGTAAGTATCATAATTTTTGGGAGCTCTTTATGAGACTTGCAATCCCTGCTTCCCTCTATGAAGGGCCTTTCTTTTACTTTTTAGTTGAGTCAGTAAACCTATTCCCTTCTTTCTCAGCAAGTATTTTGAGTTTTATTCAATCATGTTTCTTATGTTCCTTGTTTTGCACATTGCTCTTATATTGATGTTTACTACTTTGAAAGCTATCATTGAAAACCAGTTATTTGTGAACTCCAGCAAATTATCAACTATTCTTCGAGCAAGAGCTAAGTTTGCCATTACCAATTATGATTTACTTTATGTATCTTTATTGTGTTTCCTTTACTAATTGCAAGTTAAGTTATATAATAGTGAGTTGTTTTCTATTATGATATATGTATTGATGAATGTGATGCTTCTTGTCTGTATTATTTTATCGACTCTTCACTCCATAAACCTGAGGCCATGTTTATTGAGCTCAGTTTCGCTTGGGGACAAGCGAAGTCTAAGCTTGGGGGAGTTGATACGTGCATTTTGCATCACTATTCTATGTCTTAATTCACTATTCTATGTCTTAAGTTATGCTCTCGAAACCCTAAGACTAGGGGGCGACCACAGAAAGATTCCACCGCCTCTGCGGGGCGGAAAACACCGAGAGAGAAAGATCTCTCCGGTAGACAGATTTCTGCCGGGGGGAATTCCTTCCCGGAGAGGGGAGATCGTCGCCATCAACACCACCATCAAGCTGGACTTCATCGGGATCATCATCATCACCACCATCATTACCATCAGCACCCTCATCACCATCTCCATATTGCTGTAACAATTGGGTTGAATCTTGCATAGTTCGTAGGGGAAACTTTCCCGGTGTTGATTACTCTTTGTAGTTGATGCTATTGAGTAAACCCTTGAATTATTGTTTATGTTCAGATTGTTATACATCACTATTCCATCTCTGATCATGATCCATATGATGTCTTGTGAGTAGTTCGTTTTCTTCCCGAGGACATGGGAGAAGTCATGTTGTTAGTAGTGGAGTTCTGTTGAGAAAGATTCAATAGATTGTTATTTAAGTTGTGGTGTACTTCTTCTAGTGGTGTCATGTGAACGTCGACTACATGACACTTCACCTATATGGGCCTAGGGGAATGCATTGTGTATTTGGCTACTAATCGTAGGGGTTGCCGGAGTGACAGAGACCTGAACCCCCGTTAGGAAACCATTGCACAAGGGACGTAAGGGTCTTAGAGTTTAAAGCTCTCGTTAGGTTTCTACCTTAATTACTTTCTTGTACTTACGGATGTTTGCAAGGGGTATTATCACAAGTATGTATTAGTCCTAGGAAGGTCGGTACATTAGCACAGGTTCACCCACACAACACTTAGCAAGCTAAAGAAGATTAATCAACTATATGAAGCGAAAGCACTTGACAGTCTTCCCATGTGTCCTCGAGAATGTTTGGTCATCTTAAGTAATACAACTGGCTTGTCCTTTGCTGCATAAAGGATTGGGACACTTGCTGCATTTATTCCTACTGTCTTTTATTTACTCGTACTTTGTTTACTTTCTTTATCAAACACCCCTAAAAATCCGTTTGCTAAGTATTTGCAGAGAATTCCTGATCCATACCACTAGCCAGCACCTTCTGCTCCTCGTTGGGTTCGACACTCTTACTTATCGAAAATACTGCGATACACCCCCTATACTTGTGGGTCATCAATTACAAGTTGAGTTATATAATAATGAGTTGTCTTCTATTATGATCTATGTATTTGATGAATGTGATGCTTCTTGTCCGTATTCTTTTATCGACTCTTCACTCCATAAACCTGAGGCCATGTTTATTGAGCTCAGTTTCGCTTGGGGACAAGCAAAGTCTAAGCTTGGGGGAGTTGATACGTCCATTTTGCATCAATATTCTATGTCATAATTCACTGTTATTCATTGATATATTTCGTATTGAGAGGTGATACTTATGTTATTTCATCTGTTTTTGCATGGTTGATGACTTTTGGAGCATGGACTGCTGGAGTCAGGATTCTGATGGAAAAGGTGCTGTATGGAGGCAAAATTCGCAAAGATCAGAAAATCCAGGAAAATATACGGAAAATCCTATTTTTCCAGAAGACGAAGGAAGCCAGAAGGGGGCTGGAGATGGGCCATAGGGGGCCCACACCACCCCCTGGCGCGGGCCAGCCCTGGATGCGCCACCAGGTGGTGTGGCCACCCTGGTCCACCCCTGGCACTCCCCTCTTGCGTATATTATCCTCCCGAAACCCTAAGACTCGGGGAGCGACCATAGAAAGATTCCACCGCCTCTGCGGGGCGGAAAACACCGAGAGAGAAAGATCTCTCCAGCAGACAGATTTCTACCGGGGGAATTCCTTCTCGGAGAGGGGACATCATCGCCATCAACACCACCATCAAGCTGGACTTCATCGGGATCATCATCACCACCATCATCACCATCAGCACCCTCATCACCATCTCCATATTGCTGTAACAATTGGGTTGAATCTTGTATTAGTTCTTAGGGGAAACTTTCCCGGTGTTGATTACTATCTGTAGTTGATGCTATTGAGTGAACCATTGAATTATTGTTTATGTTTAGATTGTTATACATCATTATTCCACCTCTGATCATGATCCATATGATGTCTTGTGAGTAGTTCATTTTGTTCTTCAGGACATGGGAGAAGTCATGTTGTTAGTAGTGGAGTTGTGTTGAGAGAGATTCAATAGTTTGATATTTAGGTTGTGGTGTACTTCTTCTAGTGGTGTCATGTGAATGTCAACTACATGACACTTCACCTATATGGGCCTAGGGGAATGCATTGTGTATTTGGCTACTAATCGTAGGGGTTGCCGGAGTGACAGAAACCTAAACCCCCGTTAGGAAACCATTGCACAAGGGATGTAAGGGTCTTAGAGTTTATAGCTGTGGTTAGGTTTCTACCTTAATTACTTTCTTGTACTTACGGATGTTTGCAAGGGGTATAATCACAAGTATGTATTAGTCCTAGGACGGTCGGTACATTAGCACAAGTTCACCCACACAACACTTAGCAAGCTAAAGAAGATTAATCAACTATATGAAGCGAAAGCACTTGATAGTCTTCCCATGTGTCCTCAAGAATGTTTAGTCATCTTAAGTAATACAACCAGCTTGTCCTTTGCTGCATAAAGGATTGGGCCACTTGCTGCATTTATTCCTACTGTCTTTTATTTACTCGTACTTTGTTTACTTGCTTTATCAAACACCCCTAAAAATCCGTTTGCTAAGTATTTGCAGAGAATTCCTGATCCATACCACTAGCCAGCACCTTCTGCTCCTCGTTGATTCGACACTCTTACTTATCGAAAATACTACGATGCACCCCCTATACTTGTGGGTCATCAAGAGCCTCCTCTAGTGAACTATGGATCCCGGTCCTTTTTCTTTACATACAATCTACAAACTATTTACTGCTTTGTGTTTATTTTCTGCAAACTATTACTTCTTTCCATTCGATACGTTTAATCCTTTGTTTTCAGCAAAACACGGTGAGATTGACAACCTCATCGCAAGTTGGGGACAAAGTTCTGTGGTTGTGTTGTGCAGGTCTCCACGTTGCTACTAGCACCGGTAGTGCGCCCTGCCAAGGCTTAGCTAGTAACACCTTTGGGGTGTTTCCTTGCTCCTACTGGTTCGATTAAACCTTGGTTTCATAACTGAGGGAAACTTGCTGCTGTGCTCATTATACCTTCCTCTTGGGGTTCCCAACGAGCCCTACATCAACGCCGCACCAGCATTTTTCTGGTGCCGACACTGAGCCATCAATCGCCAAAGATAAGCTTTTTACCAAGCTCATGATTAATTTCCTCCTGCCGAGGCCAGATGTGAATCCAGATGAGGAGGAGAGAGCAAAAAAGGAGCTTGTGCAAAGAGTCAAGAAGTTTTCTCTCATCAAGATGGCCGAGGCATTCAAAAACTGGAAGAAGAAACTGTACAATAACTTTGTCAAGGTAGAGAAGACTCTGGATTTCAATCAAGGCGGCTATGCTAAGTTAAGACACCAGTGGGATGATTTTGTGAAGTACAAGACATCACAGAAAGCTTTGGAAAGGTCTAGAATAAATACGGAGAACGCTGCTAAGAAACTGTACCATCATAATATGGGGCCTGCTGGCTACGCCGGTTGCATGCCTAAGTGGGATACACTTGAGGTCAATTATATTGTTGCCGGGATCAGACCAGAGCCCACAACATGGACACCACGGGTGAGAAACTGGTTTTACGACCATGGGGGAATGTTGGACGAAGAAGGGAGGGCAATATATAATCAGAAACACAAAGATCATCCCCTACTGCCCATCGATGATATTAGAAATGCAGTAGATGATGTTGCAGCGGGACGGTTCGTCCCATATAGAGAGAACAACGAGCTCACACGTGCCCTTAAAAATCCTGAACACAAAGGACGAGCACGAGGCACACCAGGCTCCAAGTCGTGGAATGTTACCTTCCCCACATAAATGAAGAGATATCCCGATAAAAGCCATCAGAGGAGAAAGGAAAGGGAGGCAGCTGAGAAAACGGTTGCTACAGACTGGCCGCATAATGTAGAAGAAGCATTAAAGCGGCACCAGGATCAACTCGACAGACTTAGCCAGCAAGGTATTAGCGGCCAATCTCAGCGGCACATGGTAGAAGCTACATTCGATGGTACCGGCGCCCTATCGAATAAGAAAAGTAGCGTCGCTTCCACGCAACTCCAGGATGTTGATTATGATGCACTGACGATGGCTCCTCCTAAGCGCTACCTAGTGGATGATATCACAGAGAGCACAGCTTGTGAGCTAAAGGTGCAAGTTATGAACTTAAGGGTGACAGCGGCGATCGGCATGGCCGTACCAATTTCACCTAACCCAACTTGGCATTGCAGACTGGTTCCAAAAGGGTACACTATTGTCACGGTGGATGATGTGAAGCAAGATTTTGAGGAGCTGAAGCTGGACCACCCTGCAGGGGAAGATATGGAGCTGACTGAACTTGGAGAAGCCAAAGGGGGACTGTTGTATGGCCAAAGGAGCACATCGTGCTTCCAAATTATGTGTCGCAAAGGCCACCCACTCCTTAGAGCAGCAATCCACCTTCGCCGCCACCTCACCATTCTCCAGCGCAACTGTCGCCTTCACCGCCTCACCACTCAGCGCAGCCGTCTCCACCGTCGCCGCCTCAGCCGTCTCCGTCCCCTAAGCCTCAGAGACAAAAGCGAAAGTATACTAAGAGGGCCAACACCAGCAGCAACAGCAAGAGCATGTTCCGATCACCGAAACGTAAGCTATCGCCCCTCCCAAGAGTACCTCATAAGAATATGAAGAAGCTACCTTGCGAGAAGACAGATGAGGAAATTGTTGCGGCCGCATATGCCCATTATGAAAAGTGGAAGATTGACATGGCTAACAAGAAAAGCCGATAGAGCCATTCTTCCCGGTCACCGCAGAAGGTAAAGCCAAAGCAGCCGCGCTTAAGATTCAGCTTCACCAACCCATAGTGCTCACATCAGACTATAATCGCTCTATTACCAAGTCGGCTGAGGAAAAAGAGCGGAGAGTCAGGAAAGAAGTTGCCCAGTTCGGATAACAAAAAAATCAGTCGATCGAACCGCTCAAAGTGTACGATACCAATGAGTGGAGAGCCTAGGAGCGGCATGATCCGAACATTGATCGGGTGTTTATTCAACTGTACGGAGAAAAGGCCAAATGAAATGGAATGTCTATTACTGAGTACATGAGCCGTATCGATGAGTTCGAGGGGTACCAATAAATAGCATACGTATACCGGCACGGGCCTCCTCTCGTCAAACCCGAGTTAGTCAATGATCTACCAACAAAAATACGAAGATTGCATAAGTGGTACATGCAAGCCTCTGCAGAATCCAAAAACTGGATCTATGCTGGATATAAACACCACCATTACGGTCATGGAGATGGCTTCCTACTGATTGAATTTTCAGAATTATTTCTGTTTTACCAACGAGACGCCCTCGACAAAACTATCGTCAGTGCCTATTGTTTGTAAGTATTATTAATTTCTGTAATTAAGTCTTTCTAGCTCAGCTCATTCGTTGCTTGTATAATCTTAATCGTCACTATACTAATTATATATGCAGAATGAAGATTCTCGAATGAAACAAAAGACAAATCTATGACCTTGGGTTTATTGACTGCAATTTCGTTCATGAAGTTACTCTAAAAACAAACCCAAAGAGACAGAGGATAACTTGGTACAAGCGTTGACGTATTTCAGCAACAGAAGGGAAATACTATTTCCTTACGATGTTGGGTGAGTGTTACTGTCTTGTACATATTCTATTTTCGCTTACTTGATGTTAAGCATATAATTGACTCGTGTTATATTTTGTTAGTGTGTCTAGCTTTCACTATATTCTGTTAATAATTGTTGTTGACCAAGGATTAGTAAAAGTCATGGACTCGAAACGCACACCTTTAGAAAAGTGGGCGAACATGCAGGAATGCCTCCAGAAGGCTTGGAAACGGTTCACCGCCAACACTAGGGGTGTTTGGAAGCCAGAGCTTATATTTCAACCATTGACTGTAAGTACTATTTGCTAGATCCACGCATCTCTTTGATTCTAGTTTCAATACCACCATTATCATGCTCAATTATTATATTGATTGAACTCCACTCTCGTAAAGTGCTTGAGGCAGGAAGCCGGGAATAACTTATGTGGATACTATGGCTGCGAGTTCATTCGCCAAATGACCAAAGAGAAGGGCATAGACCGGAATATCAAAAAAAATTGAAGTACGATAAACAATTATCATAACTTTATTTTATTACCACCAATTGTGTTTAGTTTCATTCATATATATTAATCCCCTTCTTTAAATTAGATCGAACGGATGCGGGACGGTCTTCTATCACAAGAACGCGTGCAAGCAATTCAAGAGGAAATTGCCGGATTCTTATTAGAACATGTCATAGATCCGAAAGGAGAATACTATTACCTGGTTCATTTGGAAGGGTGAAGTGTAAAAAAGAAGATGTAAATTAGATCAAATTCGCGTGAGTACCGTTTGTAATTAATATGTTTCGACCAAGCACGACGGATGAGACGGTGTATAATATATTCGTGACCATGATGTGTAATATATATATATATCGTGGTTTCATTATTGCTATATATATGTAGTACCATTAAATTTAATACAAAACACCAAATAAATAAATGGAAAAAAACACAAAACCCTGTCGCGGTACAAAAATAGCCCAAAATGTAGAGACCAACGATCCCGGTTCGTGCCACGAATTGGGACCAATGATCCACCCCCTGGTTGCCCTTTCGCGTCCACGTGGAGACCCATTGGTCCTAGTTCGTGCCACGAACCGGGACCAATGATCCACCCCCCTCGTTGCGCGTGTGCCCACGTGGAGACCCATTGGTCCCGGTTCGTGCCTGAACCGGGACCAGCATTGGTCCCGAGTGATTGGTCCCGGTTCAAAAACCGGGACCAATGCCCTTTATGAACCGGGACTATAGGCCCTTTTTCCACTAGTGCTATTACCAAATCAAAACTACGAATTTAGATTAAGATTACTTGGGATGAAATGTTTGTGACTGGACATGTGGATATTTTTCTGAAAGAGCATGAGTTTGGCGAAATATGATGGCTGTATTATTGAACCTCATGGACGAGTATATATAGGTGTATAGGGGATCGTCTTAGAGTACGAGTCAAGTTAGGATTGTATAAAAAAGATCCTAACTCTATCTAAACTACCATAACAACCGTATATGTCTAATACTCTAACACTCTCCCCTAGTCGTAGCGGTAGTGTCGTGAACAACTAGAACCTCGCAGACGGTCAGAATGGAGATAAACCGAAGTAGCATCCAGTAGGCTGACATCCCCCGCAGTCCGAACGGAAACGTCATGGACGGTGTCGCGTTGCGGTAGCTTGGACTGTAGAGGATGCTGATGATGCTCAAGCGAGGTGGTAGCCCTTGTGCCGATGTCAAGGGAGCCGAGAGCTTGAGGTGGTGCCGAGGTCGGGATAGCCGTTGCAAGGGGTAGCCGTGGTCGATGTCGTGGTCGGGGTTGCCGGTGTCAAGGTAGCCCCACGTGAAGCCGTATGCGCATAGTGCGCGAGGAGGATGACGGAGATGCATCGAGGCAGTCGTCGTGGGGCCACGACAGCTTGCCGCGGGTCCGCCAAGGCTTGCCGAGGGGGGAGGGGCTTGCTGAGGGTCCATAGAGGCTTGCCATGGGATTGCGACATCTTGCCGAGGGGTGTCGATGCCGAAGTCGATGAAGTCCGAGCCATCGAGGACGAGGTGCGGCCATAGTTTTGCTAGAACTAGGCGCACGTCGGGGAAGAACGCATACTCTAGTTTTACCAGAACCGAGTACGCAAAGAAGATCTTGTCAGTGATGTGGTCGAGGCCGTAGATGAAGTTGTCGATGCCGAAGAATACTTTGTCGAGGCCAATGAAGATGAGGAGCTGATCCAAGATTACTAGGCTCGGGACGCGTCAGGGACAAAGGCACGCACCGATGTTGCCAATACCGGGCACGCAAGGGCAGGGACGAAGACATAGAAGACGGCGAAACCAACGGCGGCCTACAGTCGCCATGTTGGATGCCTAGATTGGTCATGTAGGACGATAACCACGAAGACGAACCAAGGGGGGCAGCCATGGTAGCCTTCCGAGGAAGGCGTAGCAGCCGTCCGCGGTGCGCCGCAGCCTGCCGTGAGGCCGCAACAGCCTGCCGAGGCAGGCGCAGTAGCGGAGAGGGCAGGCGCACGAGCACGGTGTAGATCGTCGATGCCGATGGTCAGAGTACAGGTGCGGGGATGACGATGGATGTAGGCGACTCAATCCGATCTATGATCAGTAACCAAAAAAACCAATCAAGAGATCGGAGAAAAAGACTTACAGGGCATCCGATCATAGATCGGCTGATGAACCCTGCGTATGGATCGCGCGGTCCCCGGCGAAGATCATGGATTGATCCCCCCGGGGGCGACTTGGCGGAAGCCTGCGGCTAGGGTTTGGACCGGTTTGGCTGATACCATGAAAGAGTATGAGTTTGGCGGAATAAGATGGTTGTATTATTGAGCCTCATGGGCAAATATATATAGCCGTACATGGGATTATCTTAGAGTACAAGTCAAGTTAGGATTGTATGTAAACAGATCCTAACTTTATCTAAACTACCATAACAACCATATATGCCTAATACTGTAACATTTTCGTCCACTTTCTATAGGTAGGAGTAGGAGATCGATGATACAGTCGAGATAGTGCTTCTTTTTATTTCAGTTTCCTTTTTTCCTTTATGTTGATAAGATTCTCGCCACCATGTGTTTTCTTGTGTGCATTACCAAATGTGAGAGCACCCTTTTATTTTAGTGCTTTTCTTTCCCCTTCAACAACTATGGTTTAATTTTAGCCTGATGACAAAGTGTATATGTTCACTTGACGGAGGATTCTGTTTTAATTTAGGCTTATGAAAAGGCGTCTTGATTTTGCAGTTAGCTCATTTTAGAAGATTAGCATGACTTTTCATTATACAACCTTAGTGTTTCGATGACTCTTTTCTAGAGATCATGCTATCTTAGCTCATATTTTCTAATTTCTAGGTTCTTTGTTCAGCTGAAGTTTCATTGGTTCTATTCCAGGAGACCATCGAGATCCTAGGTAGTCATGCTAGAAGCAATGCTAAAGAAACTGGACCTTCCATGCCCGAAGCACGAGATTCGTGCTTCTAAGAATGCCAGTTTGTAACTAAGGTTATGTTTTAACCTTCTGCACAGTTTCTCCAGGATTCGTTCTGTCCTCACGTGTTGTCAAGTTGCCCAGCTAACTCTTGAGAGGAAGCAACAAATGAGAATGTGTAGAAGGTACTTAAAGACTTCAACTATGATGGGCTGGCAAAACGGAAGAGGGTGAACGAGGTTCTAATCCAAGAGCTGAAAAAAAAGATTCAACAACTTGGAGAGAAAATAGTGGCTACCAGAACCCGTGTGCTATTCCACCAATCGTATTAACGACATAGTTTTAAGTGTTTAGGCAGATATGCATTGCTTTCATTTTGTATAAACAAAAAAGAATTATCATTGATGAATTTAATTTAGTTTGCAACTTCAGTTTATATTGTTTGCTGACTATCATATCCAACTCTGAATGTAGTTTAGTTTATGAACATAGAAGGCAAGCAGCAGAGCAAAGGAACGGACACGCATTATTGAGACCGATTTTCATCACCGTTATACAAAATATAAACCCGTACGATATTCATGGGGTTGTGCGCCAGGACGCATCCCTAAATCTAGTATGAACCATACGCCACACACTAAGCATGCAAAAAGATATAAGAGAAAAAAAGATGCTCAATAGTCTCCATGAGTGTGAAAAGCAATATGTTTTTACTGACATTGCAATTTATTTTTGCTAAGTTATCCTTCAAATTGCTCGTCTCTTTATTGTTTCGATAGATTTGAGGACTAATGTATGTGAGGTTGCAGAGTATCGCTGGTATACAGAAGAAGGTCGTATCTTGATTGGTTGAATCAGCAGTATCTTGATTGGCTGAATCAGCAATATTCACTACCGAAATTTCATTCTTTACCGTGTCACACATGATACACGGCAAAGCCTTGAAAAGACACGACAAAGGCTTTGCCGTGTAACACCACACACGGCAAAGATCGGCACAGAAAAACAACTTGACTCCACCCTGAGAAAGACGGTGCCGTGACAGTGGGCCCATCCAGCCTTTCCCGTGTAACCGTCTTTCGACGTGAGTCTTGCAGGGAGTCCCACCGGTAGTGTTTGTTGTGCCGTCTGTCTTTGTTGTGCACCATTTCTTTGACATGGCCCTCCATTTGCTATGCGCCTTTCTTTGCCATGTGGGCCTTCTTTGACGTGTGCCTGGCTTTGTCGTGTAAGCCCGTTTTGTAGTGGTCCAATTCCTGGCCAGATAACAGCAGAGGCTGCTCAGCCCAACCCAAGTAGTTAGACCTTTACTGTGCGCCCTGGGCCAGCACATGGCAAAATGACCATTTGGTCACCAGGCCCTCTCATGTTGCACAGGTGAGCGCCTCGTGGCACCTTTGTCGTGTTCTTACACACGGCATAGGACCCTAGGTCTCTTTGTCGTGTGTTTGCACACACCAAAGGCCCAGTGATTTTTTTGCCTATTTTCTTTTTATTCCTGTAATTCAAATACAAAATATAGTACATATGCTTTCACATCAACAAATATAGCACCAAATACACGGCAAATTCCATATAGAGTTTATAGAGTTGCATATAACACCACATATATTCCAACAATACAAATTGAGTCCTAATCCATTCATAGAGTTCATAAAGTTCACACAAGTTACATATAGCAACACATAGAGTCCAACCATACACACTGAGTCCAGCCATATGGATAGAGTTCACATGTAATAAACAAACGGCGAATAGCTCCTTCCTTCATTCACATCCTACAAAATATAAATCAAAGACATGAGATTCATGTACAAGTCTAGAACGAAAAGCTCAAAAGTTTGACAAGTAAAGGGAAGATTCTCTAAATTTCTATGACTAAGTTTCTCTATGGATAAGTTTCTATGACTAAGTTTTTATATGACTAAGTGTCTCTATGACTATGTGAAATTCTACAAGTCACTATAATGAGATTACAAACCTAGAAGAGCGAGCGAGCGCGCGGGTTGTCGAGGTGCCCCCCATAGAAGGCGTCTGCATGGTCTTGTCCTGAGACAATGTTCCACCGTGCCCCGCATTGTTGGATCCACCCGAGGATTGTAGCTACAAGATGGAAAATTATGAGCCTAAGTCAATATGCACTAGACATGTGGTATTTTGAGATTGACACTTAATATGCAAGACAACTTACCCATGAAGTGTGGTCAAAAGGAGGTGGGTCAACCCTAGGAAGAGTGGCGCCACTCAGCAAAATGGTCTGCAAATCAAGCATGTGCAGGTAACGTGTATAGAATTAGGATTCGTATTAGGTCCTATGAGCAAGAACTTACCAATAACTGTGACTCGCAGACTGTCATCCTCTACGTAAACCACACCATCGTCTGATTTTGCTGCATCATCTTATGTCCGTGCTGCTAAGAAATGAGGGCCTCGGTCTGCTCCCTCTGTCTCATGTCGTTATCCAAGTCAAGCTATATTGTGTTTCCGGAAGGTCATGGATGTTGTAATGGAAAACATAGAATGAAGTGTTGATGACCAAGGAAGAAGAGCATACCCGGATCTTCTCAATGGCTCTAGAATACGCCATCGGGCGGGACTGTATGGAAGAGGAGGATCTCAAGCTGTCATGCCTAATATCTCTCATAGAAAGGATGGTCCTAGGATCAATGACGCTGTCACACATACATAAGCGGCAATTCTTCTTGCCGCCTCCCGCACACATGGCAACCTCAGGGTCAAAGTGCTCGGTCTTAGGGTTCACACCGTGATTTGTTGTGGCATGGAACTGCCGGGACTCCTTGTCCTTGAGCTCGGCATTATTGCTCACCCATGTCAGAGTCCCATCCACCTTGTCCTTCTTCTTATGAAACTGGCTCCAGACCACAAACAGCGGGGGCTCCGCTACTAGCTCTTGTACCTACAAAAGAGAGCCTGAAGATACATCAATAGGGACGCATTTGCAGAATAAGGAACAAAATGATGAGCAAGGCTAAGAGAAGGGGTTTTTTCTCACCTTGTTCGCCTTCATACGGACATTGGGTATGCTGCCTTGCGTGTGTGATCCACCACCCATCTCCGATCTCCTTAGCTTTCCTTCTTCGTGCCTCCTCTTGTACTCGACGCTTGTCCACCAATGGACCATAGCCCGGTAGACTCCCAGTCTGGTGTGACCTACAAACGGAGGAGGTACCTGCATACACAAAATACACATATTAGTGAAAGCCGTACATTGGAGGGCACCAAATACACAAAATACACATATTACCTACAAGTACTGCCACGGCTCCATAAAGATATCTTGGGCTTGAGACTTATTCTGCACCAGGAGATTGCGCTTCTTGGCGTACCATCTGTGGACGCAGCCCACACATACCTCGTACATAGAGTCAGTGACTTGCTTTGCAGCTGCCCTACAAGACACGACAATGCACTCCTCGCGAGGATAATCTGGGTCCATTTGAAAGTAAGTCCACAAGCAGGATGAACATTGGTTAAAAGTGGCAGAAATGTGTTAGTTCAACTATTTTCAGCCTCAAGGTTACCGTCGAAGAAACTTACCCATAACTCCGTGAGGACCCTCTCCTGGAAGTTCATGAGGAACGCATGCTTCGTGCCCAAGGGATCTTTTTCTTGCTTGTAGTGCCTCCAAGACCAAGCGATCTCCCAATGACCATTGGGCATTTTTACAGGCCGAGTGAAGTACTTTTTGATGATACATCCAAGGATGCTCGAGTAGGTGCGCACTTTTCTCCCACCCTTATACACGAACGAACTGCACAATGAGAGTCCAAACATGGTATTACCAAAGGTAATGAAAATTTCATTATTACAATATCAAAAGCTGAAAGGTACACCGCATACCCTTATACTCGGGCTCAACATACTCATCCGGCGCATCCCAGACCCTCGCCTTCCGCTCCTCGTCCTCCAAGTCGAAAACAGGCTCATCCCCCTTGATGGCTCTAATATTTGCCATCTTCTACTATGTTTAAATATTGTTTTTGGTCAAGCAATTGCCAAAGAAACTCTCAATCCTTGTCACTAATGACTAATAATTGCAAAGATACGCAAAACCTCTCTTTGAATTATGTTGTGCAGGAAATCACGACTTTTAATGTGAAATAAGGAGTCATAATGAAGGATTTTGAGGAAGTACACACAACCAAGTAATTGGGAAGCTATGCCAGGGCGTAAGTACACTTAACGACCACTGGTAAGTGCAGGGCCCACCCATACCGCCCGTTCGTACCAGGTGGCGACGGCTTCGTCTCGTCAAACCCTAAAACTTTTATGAAGATGCCTATATATTTTGAGGCTCTAGTCGTCGCCCAGAGAGCCGCCATTCTCAGATTACATGACAACACCACCAAAGGAGATCCACACCATTGTTTATCACTTCCACCATCCATCCATCCACTAGCCATATCCATTTATTTGTACTTTAGATCTCCTTGTGATTTGGTGACCATTGTAAGAATATTTGATTTCAATCTAAGTATTTGTATGATGTTTTCATCTCCGATCTATTTGTTATGAGTGAGTAGTCCTCACGGGTTACGGGTTGGGGAGAAACATCACATCAATTATGTGCATCTAGATCATGGAAGTATTGTATTTTGTTTGCAATTGAGATTTGTATCTTTTGTTTCTTCGTGTCTTGTCTCGATCTGTGGACTTGTAGGTACCCAAGATCCCGTAGATTAATAAAAACTTGAGGTGAGATACTTGGCTAGCGGCGATCTCATAGGAACCTCAGTGACTGAAAGGGTAGTACGGTCTTCGCTTAGCACCCCATTTGGGATAAACAACAACATCACCACTTAAAGCTTTGATCCGTGTTTTACACTTAATAATCGTTTGTAACCCATGGCTTCGGTGTGCACTCAGTTGGATTATAAGTCTATTACTATGGTTGCTGCATCATGGGGGCTCTAGAATATTAGGATTTGTTTCCCACAAGAGATTATCTCCATGCAAACATTATACATGACTATGCTTATTATTATTATCTTTTATACCATTTGATCTACAGCTACAGGTGGATCTTCAACTCTGGCCTATCTCTATCCATTAATTTAAACCCATTATAAAGTAAACTAGATTGGTCCGGTAAACTAAGGTAAAACAAACAAACAAAGTCTTGTAGAATTGTCCTTTTTATTTCCTTTTAGCATTGCTTTCCGAGGTTCGATTTAACCTAGGTCTTCTAGGGAAAAAGCTATTATACTACATTCGCAAATCTGGATCGAAGGTATCAACCCTTTTTCTGGCGTCGTTGCCAGGGAAGCAATTTTGCTATCCTGGTGAGGTCACTATAGACCTTGTTTTTAGTTTTATTATTAGTTGTAGTTTAATTCTCGTTATTACTTTAGTTTCTTGATATCTATTTGAAAACCTAAAAAAAATAGTTACTTGTTATTCGTTTTCATTACTTAAAAAATACCAAAAATATAAGAGCCATGGCTCAAAAGAGATTAGGGGAGTATGCTACTCCCACTCATGATTTATTCGTGCACCCATCACTCAGCTCGCAGTTGATGCAGAAACATATGAAATAAAGCCTAACTTTTTTAGTTTGGTTCAACAAAACCAATTTGGGGGCTCATCCGCTGAAGATTCGGGTTTGCACTTAAATACTTTTACTGAAATTTGCGACATGATGCATATTAAGAATGTAGATCCAAATGTTGTTAAACTAAGATTGTTTCCTTTCTCTCTTAGAGGAAAATCTAAGGATTGGTTGCTAGCTCTACTAAAGGGCACTATTAAATCTTGAGAGAAATGTACTAATTTGTTTATGACAAAAAAATTCCCCCAGCTAAGACTATGTAGCTAAGATCCAACACTGCAAGCTTTAGACAAGAAGACCATGAGCCACTAGCGCTTGCGTGGGAAAGGATGAAAGAAGCCATAATGAACTTCCCTATTCATGGGATGGAAGAGTGGCTTATATTACATTTGTTTTATAATGGTCTTAACCCAATGTCTAAGTCTATGCTAGATACTACAGCAGGAGGAATGATCATGAGAAAGCAAGTGAGTGTTGCAAAGAAATTACTTGATGATATGCAAAACAACCATGCCCAATGGCATGTGGAAAGAACCTCGAAGAGAGTAAGTTCAGTTACCGAGGTAAATAATGAAGAGCTTAGATCTAAGGGTAAATAAGATACCCAAGTTAATGCTATCACTGCTGATGTTAATGATGCTAATTTTATAGCTCACACTCCTTTTAATCCAGCATGGAAAAATAATTATGCATATAATGTTCATAAATATCATGCTAATCCTACAGGAGCTCCTTATAATAATTATGATAATACTAATGGAGCAAATCATGGCAATCTCCCATTTGAGCAAACTGTTAGAACATTTATACAATATCAAACCGAGCAAAATAATATTCTTATTAAAATCAAGAAGAACCATGAAACTAATATAGGAAAATTATCTAACCAGGTCATTGCAATTAGAAATGGTGTGCAGGCTCTACAGGAATGGACAAAGACCTGGAGGATCAATGATGACCCACAAGTATAGGGGGTGTATCGCAGTATTTTCGATAAGTAAGAGTGTCGAACCCAACGAGGAGCAGAAGGTGTTGACGAGTGGCTTGGAGCAGGAATTCTCTGTAAATACTTAGCAAACGGATTTTTAGGGATTTTTGATAACGCGGGTAAATAAAGTGCGAGTAAATAAAAGATAATAATAATAAATGCAGCAAGTGGCCCAATCCCTTCTTTAGCAAAGCACAAGCCGGTTGTATTACTTAAGATGACCAAACGTTCTCGAGGACACACGGGAATATCGTCAAGTGCTTTCGCTTCATATAGTTGATTAATCTTCTTTAGTTTGCTAAGTGTTGTGTGGGTGAACCTGTGCTAATGTGCCGACCTTCTTAGTACTAATACATACTTGTGATTATACCCCTTGCAAGCATCCGCAAGTACAAGCAAGTAATTAAGATAGAAACCTAACCACAACTTTAAACTCTAAGACCCTGACGTCCCTTGTGCAAAGGTTTCCTAACGGGGGTTCAGGTTTCTGTCACTCCGGCAACCCCTACGATTACTAGCCAAATACACAATGCAATCCCCTAGGCCCATATAGGTGAAGTATCATGTAGTCGACGTTCATATGACACCACTAGAAGAAATACACCACAACTTAAATATTAAACCATTGAATCTTTCTCAACACAATTCCACTACTAACAACATGACTTCTCCCATGTCCTCAAGAACTAAATGAACTACTCACAAGACACCATATGGATCAAGATCAGAGATGAAATAATGATATGTAACAATCTGAACATAAACGATAATTCAATGGTTCACTGAATAGCATCAACTACAAGGAGTAATCAACACCAGGAAAGTTTCCCCTAAGAACTATGCAAGACTCAACCCAATTGTTACAGCGGTATGAAGTGGTGATGATGGTGCTAGTGGAGATGATGATGGTGATGATGATGATAATTATCCCGATGAAGTACAACTTGATGGTGGTGTTGATGTCGATGATCTCCCCTCTCCGGGAAGGAATTCCCCCAGCAAAATTCTGTCTACCGTAGAGATCTTTCTCTCTCTGTAGTTTTCTGCCCCGCAGAGGCGGCGGAATCTTTTTGTGGTCACTCTCCAGGTATTAGGGTTCCATGGGGATAATATACGCTAGAGGGGAGATCTAGGGTGGCCACACCACCTGGTGGCGCGACCAGGGGTGGCCCGCGCCAGGTGGTGGTCTGGGCCCCCTGTGGCCCATCTCCTCTCCCCCTTCTGGCATCCTTCGTCTTCTGGAAAAATAGGATTTTCCATGTATTTTCCCGTATTTTCTGATCTTCCCAAATTTCGTCTCCAAACATCACCTTTTGCATCAGAATCCTGACTGCAGTGGTCCATGCTCAAAAAGTCATCAACCATGCAAAAACAGATGAAATAACATAAGTATCATCTCTTAATATGAAATATATCAATGAATAACATATGCAAAATGGACGTATCAACTCCCCCAAGCTTAGACTTCGCTTGTCCCCAAGCAAAAACTGAGCTCAATAAACATGACCTTGGGTTTATGGAGTGAAGAGTCGATAAAAGAATACGAACAAGAAGCATCACATTCATCAATACACAAATCATAATAGAAGACAACTCACTATTATATAACTTAACTTGCAATAAGTAAAGGAAACACAATAAAGATACATAAAGTAAATCATAATTCATAATGGCAAACTTAGCTCTTCGTCAAAGAATAGTTAACAATTTTAGGAGTTCAAACATAAAGGGGGTTTTCAATGATAGCTTTCAAAGTAGTAAACACTAAGATAAGAGCAATGTGCAAAATTGGGAACATAAGAAACATGATTGAATAAATCCTCATATGAATGATTGAAACGCAACAACTCAAAATACTTGCTGAGATAGAAAGGAATAGGTTTACTGACCCGACTAAAAAAATTAAAAGATAGGCCCTTCATAGAGGGAAGCAGGGATTTCAAGTTTCATAAAGAGCTTCCAAAAATTATGGTACTTATTAGCTTTCATCTCTCAATGCCCCCTATCATAAGCATCTTTAGGTTATTAAGGTTAAAGTGACACAACTAAGAGGATATGCTTGACAAGTTATAAGTTTAAATCTCATGCCCCTTACTTACGAGTACCAAACCTCATGCTACTCAACTTTAGTCACAAGTAAGCTCTTGTCATTGTAAATACATATGTATCATAGAGAACCGCCAACGGGGTACCCCTTTCACATGATACAGGAGCTATCCCATAATCAAAATGACAAGGCAAGCAGACACTGAGCATCTCAGCGATCTTTTTATTTGCTATTTGCATAGGTTTTTATTGAGGATGCTTCATAGAGTGCTCATTATGGTTATGCTGCAAGTTTCCACCATGATTAGGCATGGATTAGGCTAGCGGCCTAGACGTTTCTCTAACACACATACAAACTCCATGATCTTACAAGTTCCCCTTTTATTTCACACCGCCGGGATCCATAGAAAAAGAATCATGATATCAACGGAATAATAAGTGCAATGTTGAAAGCGTTCCCCATGATACATGGTTCTACTAACTTCAACTTATAAAGCGCAAGCATATACGCAACAAAGATGGACGCAATAGTTCAAGTTTATTAAGTGCAGGAAAGTAAAGTGTGCCTTCAAGTTCGTGAGAGCTTTAATCACTAATTTTCACATAACAAGTTTAATTTGGAAGGTAGATAAAAACATGAATTTACTTGGAATAGCAATAGTGCTAATAGGTAGGTATGGTGGACACAAATGGTGTAGGTTTTGGTTTAAGGATTGGATGCACGAGAAGCATTCCCTCTCAGTACAGGTTTTAGGCTAGCAAGGCTGGGTAGCAAGCATAAGAGTAGAAGGAAACAAACAAACATACAAGTGATAAAAACAAACATGCAATCTTCCTTGTAAGCACAAAAGATCTTAACTAGAGAATACTAAGCTGATGAGCAAATCAAGAAAGATGATGATGAAATTATATTTCTTTAAGAGTACTTTTATCTTTTTCATTCAATTCTCATAATAGTGTTGATACTGACCGAGCCGGATTTTCCAAAACCAACTAAATTAACTTAATGATCCCAAAGTGATACCAATACTAACAACAAGATCAATCATATAACATGAATTGAAAACTAATATAAGATATGCAAAAGAGTAAATGATAGAACTTCTCATTAATATTCCATAACGGCAACTCACACCAAGGGATAAAAATATCTAACGAGAGGGGGACACTTCCATAATGCAAGCCATCCTACATGATAACTCATCTATTCATGATATGACTCTACTAAAAAGGTAAAAAGATAGAAGATAGTGATGTGATACCGCGGCACTCCCCCAAGCTTGGAACAAACCGAGGGATGCCAAAACCTGATGACGAATTACTCCATCGGTGGTGGTGATGCTCTCTCATCATCATCCGCCTTCCAAGGTAAGGGCTCCCCATCAACAAAAGACATCCTGGTCTCCATCATCCTGAAACTAGCAGCAACACTTATGCGTTTAAACCTAACCTCATACTCACAGTTTTGATTTTGCACATCGTAGAGTTGTGCTTGCAGTTGGTTGTTCGTTTGGTGGAGTGAGAGAATTTCATCCATAAGCTCAGCAGTCTCCTTTTGGTGCTCGGCGATGAGTTCGGAGTAGATCTTATGGATGATGTCCACTTCACGTTCCGCCATCTTCTTGTACCTAAAGACTTCTTGCTCCAACACTTCCATCCTGTCCTCCAGACTTCCTTCACCTTTAGGACCCTGGACCTCTTTTATTTGTACATCCCCATCTTCAAGCAACAACTCCTTGGGATGAATCTTCAACTCACACATGTATGTGTTGATGATATCCGCGGAGGAATCTTCCTTGGCTGATCCAGAGGAAGACAATGTGGCTCCAAAACTGGGACTCTACCTGTCAGAAATAGATCAAAACAAAAACACGACGAGAACACGATATACGAACCTCGGGGGATCCGGGGGATTATATATTATGAATTTTTACAACATAAGGAAGGTACTGGGAGAAAACGGGTCGGAAAGAGAGTCTGAGGTGGCCACACCACCTGCTGGTGTTGCTAGGGGGGCCATGCTAGGGGTGGTCTGAGCCACCCTGGCTCTGTTTCCGTCCCTCTTTTGCTTCGTTGCTTTCCTTGTTGGATAAAAATAGCAAAAATATAACTTGACAGATTTTTCGTGAAACTTTTCTTTACTAGAACTGTTACCTATTTGAAAACTGACTCTACAGGTCTCTGAAGTTGGCATTTAGTAGATTCTTCCGGAGTCACCGCTTGAATAACATTAATATCTTCATCTTCATACACATATTTCTCGAGTCATGAAACCTTTCACTATCTTATTACACCATTTTCTCCAATAACCTGGAAATTTCTTTCACACAAAACTTCACACAATTCTCATTAGCAACATTAGGGTAAGCGAGGTAATAAACCTTTTAAGTTCAATTTCAACTGAAATCCATCTAAACATAAGCTACTGTAGCAACTCCTTTTGAAAACCCAAAAGGAATTCAAAAAGGAAATCGATTTAAGAGGCAAATGCAAGAGAGGCAAAAATCTGTCAAAACAAACCAGCAGGTAAAGATCAATTTTTTAGAAAGTCTTATGTTACTCAAATCAAAAAGTTCCAAACTAACGAAAGTTAAATAACAACCTGGATCATAAGCACAAAAAATTACAGCTCAATCCGACATCCGGAGATTTTTCACGAATTTTTACAGCGAAGCACAAAAATCTGTTTCGGACAACAACTTTCCCAAATCTTACTTCTCTCTCATTAGAGGTTGATCTTGACACAAAAACCAAACAAAAAGGATAAGAATAGGTTATTGATGAAACAATAACTTCCAAGACTCAAAAGAAACAAAAACAAACTGAAAGCAAAAATATATTGGATTGTCTCCCAAAAAGCTCTTTCTTTATAGCCATTAAGATGGGCATGATAATTTCAATGATGCTCACATAAGAATATGAATTGAAGTGAAAGAGAGCATTAAGGAGAAAAAACACACATGTTTAAGTCTAACCCAGTTCCTATGCAAGGGAATTTTTTAAACAAACAAATTGTTGAAACCAGAGGCTACTAGCATAGGATGGCAAAACAAGTGCAACATAAAGACTTTAAGCATAAAACGAGGAAACTTGATATTATTGAGATGTATTAGAACGGTCTTGCCTCTCTCATAATAACTTTCAGTATCATGCATAAATTTAACGATATAACTATCACAAGAACCATTGTAGCAACGATCACTTATTCTAACAGAAAACACAGGGACTCTAGCTCTCATAACACTACTTTGTGAAACAATATTAGAAGTATCCATACAGAGGATAGTGTGTCAATCTTCTACATGTTTAGTGAAAAAATCTTTCACATTTGCTATCATAGGTTCAACAGCTACTTGTTCATCAGGTTCAACAACTTTATTTGTACTTTCATTAACCATACTAGCTATCATAGAATGTTCCTTTACTTTAACTGGGAAAGGTATTTTCTCAATATAAGGTTCAGGTAAAACATGATTAGCGGTATAAACTTCAGTATTTCTTGGGGGAACACAATTATAAATATCTTTATAAGGTTCATGATACTTATTCCACTTCTTCTTAGGAATTTTAATATAGGAAGCAAAAGCCTTAAAATAAGTTGCAATATCTTGAGAGTCAAGACCATAAGCATTTTTAATGTTTTGAAATTCATCAGTTCCCATAAAAGATTCAATGCATTCATAATCATAATTTATACCTGAATTTCTTACTTTATCATTCTACCATGCTTCATCATTGTCTTGAATACGGTCTAGAAGATCCCATTTAGCTCCTTCTTCCATGCGTGTAAATGATCCAGCACAAGAAGCATCCAATAAATCCTTATCATGAAGAGAAAGCCTTGCATAAAAGTTATTGATAATAATATTGTTGGGGAGCTCATGAATAGGACATTTGAGCATTAGTAACTTCAATCTCCCCCAAGCTTACGCTGTACTCTCTCCATCAAGAGGCCGAAAATTGTATATTTGATTCCGGTCTTTATGAATATCGCTAGGAGGATAAAATTTTGAATAAAAGAGAGGCACTATTTCCTCCCATTCAAGAGCTTGACCATTCTTTAGCAGCTTATACCATTCTTTAGCTCTTCCTTTTAGTGATAATGAGAATAACTTCTTCTTGACTTGATCGGTTGTAATACCTGCACACTTGAACAACCCGCATAATTCGTGTATAAAGAGCAAATGATCACCGTGATGGATAGTTCCATCTCCAACATAATAGTTATCCATAACACGATCAATAATTCTTGTAGGTATTTTAAAAGTATCATTCTCAGTAGGTGGTGGTTCATCTACTACCTTAGCAGTGGTAGTAGCATTACGAAATAAGAAACCAAGTGAATTATCCATATTGAAATACATCAACTAACATAAGTAAACAATACTCATAGTAGACGTTTTCTTTACCAATTCCACTCTCCAATAGCGCTTCACACCTCCTCAACGGCGCCAGAAAATAGTCTTGATGACCCACAAGTATTGGGGGTGTATCGCAGTATTTTCGATAAGTAAGAGTGTCAAAGCCAACGAGGAGCAGAAGGTGTTGACGAGTGGCTTGGAGCAGGAATTCTCTATAAATACTTAGCAAACAGATTTTTAGGGTTTTTTGATAATGCAGGTAAATAAAGTCTGAGTAAATAAAAGACAATAATAATAAATGCAGCAAGTGGCCCAATCCCTTCTTTAGCAAAGGACAAGCCGGTTGTATTACTTAAGATGACCAAACGTTCTCGAGGACACACGGGAATATCGCCAAGTGCTTTCGCTTCATATAGTTGATTAATCTTCTTTAGTTTGCTAAGTGTGGTGTGGGTGAACCTGTGCTAATGTACCGACCTTCGTAGGACTAATACATACTTGTGATTATACCCCTTGCAAGCATCCTCAAGTACAAGAAAGTAATTAAGATAGAAACCTAACCACACCTTTAAGACCCTGACGTCCCTTGTGCAAAGGTTTGCTAACGGGGGTTCAGGTTTCTATCACTCTGGCAACCTCTACGATTAGTAGCCAAATACGCAATGCATTCCCCTAGGCCCATAAAGGTGAAGTGTCATGTAGTCGATGTTCACATGACACCACTAGAAGAATAACACCACAACTTAAATATCAAACCATTGAATCTTTCTCAACACAACTCCACTACTAACATCATGACTTCTCCCATGTCCTCAAGAACTAAACGAACTACTCATGAGACATCATAAGGATCAAGATTAGAGATGAAATAATGATAAGTAACAATCTGAACATAAAGGATAATTCGATGGTTCCACTCAATAGCATCAACTACTACAAGTAATCAACACCGGGAAAGTTTCCCCTAAGAACTATGCAAGATTCAACCCAATTGTTACAGCGGTATGGAGTGGTGATGATGGTGCTGGTGGAGATGGTGATGGAGATGACGATGATGATGATGATCCCGATGAAGTCCAGCTTGATGGTGGTGTTGATGGCGATGATATCCCCTCTCCAGGAAGGAATTCCCCTAGCAGAATTCTGTCTACCGGAGAGATCTTTCTCTCTCTGTAGTTTTTTGCCCCGCAGAGGCGGCGAAATCTTTCTGTGGTTGCCCCCAGGGATTATGGTTTCATGGGGATAATATATGCTAAAGGGGAGAGATGTAGGTGGGCCAGGGTGGCCACACCACCCTGGTGGCGCGACCAGGGGTAGCCCGCGCCTGGGGGTGGTGTGGACCCCCTGTGTCCCATCTCCACTCCCCCTTCTGGCATCCTTCGTCTTCTGGAAAATAGGATTTTCCATGAATTTTCCCGGATTTTTGATCTTCGTGAATTTCGCCTCCAAACATCACCTTTTCCATCAGAATCCTGACTGCAGCGGTCCATGCCCCAAAAGTCATCCACCATGCAAAAACAGATGAAATAACATAAGTATCATCTCTTAATATGAAATATATCAATGAATAATAGTAAATTATGATATAGAATAGTGATGCAAAATGGACGTATCACTCAGCTGGGTAAGGTAGCTAAGAGCCAAGCTCTCATACGCAAAGTTTGCTGAAAAACCCGAGCCAAATCCGGTAGAAGACCTCAAGATGATGAGGGTGGTAACCAATGAAGAAAATCCTGAAGAGCTGGGTTATAGCAACGCACCAACACCGGAATATATCGTGGAAGATCTATTGAAGATGATCAGCATGAAGAATCCAAGTATAGAACAAGGTAATGATGCTATGTACCAACAATTTATACAACAAGTAGCATCTAAAGTTCGCGATTTAGATATGGAGTATAAAAGACTAGCTGATAAGCTTCTAGCTAAGCTAGATGATATATTTGAGCCCACTATTAAAATTAAGTTGGGAGTCAATGAGATATCCACACTTTGTGATCTTGGTGCGAGCGTCTCAACAATTTCCAAAAGCTTATTCGATAAATTAAACTTGGGGCCATTTGTTACAACTGAATTGAGACTCCATCTAGCTGATTCGACTTATAAACAAGCTGTTGGGATCAAAGAAAATATAGTTGTTGAAATTAAAGGTATTCCCGCTCTTATTGATCTTGTTATTATGGACATGCCTGAAGATCCCATAGCACATATAATTCTAGGTAGGCCATTCCTAAGAACTATTAAAACTTTTATTAATTTACATGAGGGGAATGTGAGAATAGGGCTACCATCTAGGGTCCTTTTATAGTCCATTTTCCTAGGTAAAAAGGACAAGCCTAATGATGATGTTATTGTAAATACTTTAAGAGCTAACTACTTTGGAGTGGGTGTTCCACTTCATAAACCTAAGTGATTGCCATCAAGGTCAAGCTAATTTACCTTAACTAGAAGCGCTTCATGGGAGGCAACCCATGTGAAATAAATTTTTCTTTATGTATTAGTTTTTGTTGTGTTAGTTTTGTTATTTGTTTTAATAAAGAGTGTTCAAGTAGACCTATGGAGAGAGGAGAAGAAATAAGGTATTCCTATATATTTTATTTTACTAACATGGCCTAAGAAATATTGCTGGATCTTTACTTAGTATTTTTTCTGTTATTTTGTCCTTTGATAAGATGTGCAAAGGCACACGAAGCTACTAATAAAAATTTTGCGTTTTGCATTTCACAGTGTTCTTAACGACCACTGGTATGGCCGGAGTGGACCGTACCATGCGCCCATACCACATCAAGCCAAAGGGAGATAGAATTTTTGATTTTTGCCACAGGTATCAGTACCGGTAACAACCACTAGTACGAACGGACGCGGCGTTACCATGCGCCCGTACTGTACCTCGAGCAAACATCAATTTTCAAGCAGAGGTACTGTACCAATAACGACCAGCCGTACGGGCGCGCGCGATCGTACCGCGCGCCCGTACTGACTGCACCGCTTGGGAGCAGCCGTCGCCCCCAAGGTAAGTCACCCGTTACGGGCGGGCTCCGGTTGTACCGCCCGCCTATACCACATACACGGCCGCCATAATCAACCCGAGGAGGTAACCTAAAAATCCCCAAAATCAATCTTTCTCTTTTTTCTTCCTCCAAACTCTAAACCACCTCCATTGGATCTTCAAATTTGCTTAATCTTTCTTCGATTCCTTGCACTCATTCGATCTAAGGTATGATTCTCCTCTGATCCTCAACTTATTTGTGCAAAAGCTTCACTCAATCTTTCATCATTGTCAATCTAGACTTAGGTCTTGTTCTTGATTCAATCTTGATACTAAGCATGCTTAGCATTGTTTTTAGAGGAATTTCTTTTGTAGTTAGTGTAGAGAATCACTTATGCTATGTTTCCATTGGACAAAAAATTTACTAGCAATCTTTATTTACTTTGTCTTATTTTTATTATTAGATGAACACGAGGAGCCGTACACATGAGATGGCTGCGGAGTCCTCCGCACCACACATTGATACGTTAATCCCCGAGTCACTTGGTATTGAGTTCACCGAGGAGTTCCAGCTGGAGTGTTTCAATCGTATCAAGCTCAGAGAAATCAAGTCCACCAAGTGGGTGTGTCCTTATATCCTGAACCAACTTGACATTCGTGCTAATTTCAATTTACTTTGCAACAATGTTAGTTTGTATGATTTTGTCTTTCAGGATGTTGCCATGTATTGCCGCTTGACGCTTCAGTTCTTCAGCAACTTGATGCACACGATGGATCCTTACAGTTGTATCAAGAAACAAAGGCCGTGAGTTGATCGAATCAAATTCCGCCTTATGAACTGTCAGTATACTTTGACACTTAGCCAATGGGCTCAATGCTTTGGGTTTGCCAACAACACCACCGATGTACGCACAACTACTTTTGTTTTAGATCCTTCCCCTTCACAGTACTTTAATTTGATGAGAATTCATGGAAACACACCCAAGGGGAACCAAATTGATCATCCTGCTATTCGATATTTATTCTATGTCATTGTTAACACTTTGCAAACACGTGGTGAGTTTACTAGAGTTAATGGGGATGACATGATGATCCTCGCAAAAGATGCCCTTATTAATTGTAAATTAACGCAAAATTTGGGCGTTCTTCTCGTGTTTTACCTTAAGCATAAGGCTCTTCAATCTCGAGGACCCATATGCGGAGGAGGATTGTGACCATTCTTGCACGCGCACTTCGCATCAACCTAGGTAACGTCCAACCATTGACAGGAAGTCACCGTCTCGGTATTTCTACTCCAAGACCATGTGGTATGCTTACTCAAGATGTTGAGCTCGTTGGGGAACCCCAAGAGCAAGGTATGATGAGTATAGCAACAAGTTTTCCCTCAGTTATGAAACCAAGGTTATCGAACCAGTAGGAGCAAGGAAACACCTCCAAGGTGTTGTTTCCAACTTGGAATCCTGCACAACACAATCACAGAACTTTGCCCCCAACTCAGTGAGGTTGTCAATCTCACCGGTTTTACTGAAAACAAAGGATTAAACATATTGTGTGGAAGATAGTAATTGCTTGCAGAAAGTAAACAGAAAACAGTAAATAGATTGTAGATTGATGGTAAAAGAAAGGATCGGGGTCCATAGTTCACTAGTGGTGATTCTCCTTAAGATAGATGACATGTTGGGTGAACAAATTACAGCAGCGCAATTGACAAACATCAAGAAAGCATACATGCATATACTAATCATCTTGACTCCTATGAGATTTGATTGGGCATTACAACATTATACATAGTCTGTAATCCAACTGCATTAAGCATTGTGTGTAAAGTAAACAATAATCCACCTTCAGGTTATCATCTGAACCCCCTCAAGTATTAAGTTGCAAGCGACAGATAATTGCATTAAGCATTGTGTGTAAAGTAAACAATACGATTGTTATATGAATAAAGGATTATTGTTTTCTCCCTAGTAGCAACAACACATCTAGTACCTTAGAGATTTCTGTCACTTCCCCAGATTCCTAGAGGCATGAACCCACTATCAAGCATAAATACTCCCTCTTGGAGTTGCTATCATCTACTCGGATAACCTTGGAGCATAACCCACTAATAATGGAGAGAATGCAATATCACAAATAACAAAGACATGATAGAATCAATAATCAATCTGAAATAGCATCTCAATATCCATCGGATCCCCGCAAACACAACATGTATGATTACAAATAGATGATCTTGATCATGAACGGAGCTCACAAGGTCTAAACATGGTAGGACAAAGGAGAAGAACCAACCATCTAGCTACTACATGGACCCGTAGTCCAGAGATGAACTACTCACGCATCACACCGGAGGCAGGCATCGTGATGAAGGAGGCCTCCAGGGTGAATTCCCCCCTCCGGCAGGGTGCCGGGAAGAGCTTCAGATCCCTCCCGATCTAGGTATGGAGATGACTGTGGCTATAGACTCTTTCGTGGAATTTTGATCGGGTCCTTAGGGTTTCTGTATCGGAGGCAATATATAGGCGAAAGGGGAGGCCAAGGGGGTGCCCTAGGAGGCCACACCACCCCCTGGCGTGGGCCAGGCCTGGCCGCATAGCCAGGTGGTGTGGCTGGCCTCTGGCCACTCTCCATCTTGTCTTCTAGCTCCGTGTCTCCCTCCGTGAAATATTGACTTTGGCTTTTGTCCCGTCCAATTTCGGGAATATTCATTTTCTGACTTTCCTAGAACCAAAAACAACAGAAAACAGGCAGCTGGCACTGTGGCATCTTGTTAATAGGTTAGTACAAGAAAGTGTATAAAAATACTCCAAAGTGTGGATAAAACATAAGAAAGTAGATATAAAACAAGCATGGAACATCAAAAATTATAGATACGTTTGCAACATAGCAACATCCCCAAGCTTAACTCCTGCTCGTCCTTGAGTAGGTAAGTGATAAAAAGAAAGGATAATTTTTGAGGTGACATGCACCATCATAAACTTGATCAAGTATTTGTAAAACATTGATAGCTGGGATCATAGTACTTTAACATAGCATGAAAAATATAGTTCTAACAATAAGACATAGCAACTATGTTGTAACATGAAAGGATACAAACAAAAGATTCATGAATAACAATGCTTTGCAAGGCGTTTGTTTGTTTCACATGGCATTCAGCTTGTCCCTCATAGTGTAGCAAAACATAAATGCATAGGACACCTTCAAAGTTCATAAGGGTGACTAAATACAAATAGTTTAAGAACAAGCAAAATTAAAGTTATGCATCAATCAACAAGTCTTGGGACAATGCACATTAAACTAAGAATGGCCACTATGCTCTCTCAATAGGTGCATAAAGATAGAATATGGAGACTCAACATAAAAGTAGAAGAAAGGCCTTCATAGAAGGAAGAAGGGATTCAAGTCTCATAAAGAGATTCCAAAAATTATGGTACTTATTAGCTTTCAGCTCTCATTTGCCATATCATAAGCATCTTTAGGTGATTAAGGTTAAAGTGACACAATTAAGAGGATATGCTTGACAAGTTATAAGTTGAAATCTCATGCCCCTTGCTTATGAGTACCGAACCTCATGCTACTCAACTTCAGTCACAAGTAAGCTCTTGTCATTGTAAGTACATATGTATCATAGAGAACTGCCAACGGGGTACCCTTTGCCCCATGACACAGGAGCTATCCCATATCAAAATGAGAAGGCAACCAATTTATTTGCTATTCTCATTATGAGCATCTCAGCGATCTTTTTATTTGCTATTTGCATAGGTTTTTATTGAGGATGCTTCATAGAATTCTCATTATGGTTATGGTGCAAGTTTCCACCATGATTAGGCATGGCTTAGGCTAGCGGCCCAGGCGTTTATCTAACACACATACAAACTCCATGATCTTACAAGTTCCCCGTTTATTTCACACCGCCGGGATCCATAAGCAAAAGAATCACGATATCAACGAAATAATAAGTGCAATGTTGAAAGCGTTCCCCATGATACATGGTTCTACTAAATTCAAATTATAAAGCGCAAGCATATACACAACAAAGATGGACACAATGGTTCAAGATTATTAAGTGCAAGAAAGTAAAGTGTGCCATCAAGTTCGTGAGAGATTTAATCACTAATTTTCACATAAAAAGTTTAATTCTGAAGGTAGATAAAAACATGAATATACTTGGAATAGCAAATGCTAATGGGTAGGTATGGTGGACTCTTTTAAATAACTTGGTTTTATTTGGAGTTGGATGCATGATTGGAACTCATACTTGGTATGGAGGCTAGCAAAACACTGGGAGCGACCAACTAAGAGAGCAATAATGGCCATAATCATGCAAAGCGACAAAACATCATTAATTAAAGCATAAACTGATATAACAACGCATGATTCTTTCAAGGCACATTAAGTAATCTCAATTGTTTATAACATGTCATGCTATAGCAAAAATCACTAAGCATAAATCCAAAACAATATCAAGCATGACATGACAAAGCATAGGCCACAACCAAAAACAAGCTCCTTTTTACCACTTAAGCATGAACTTTTCCACTCTTTTCCAATCCAAACCAATCTTATTTGAAAACTAATGCATGAATGAGGGGGTTCAACCAATTTATTCAAGCAAACTAAGAAAACCAAGCAAACAAAAACAAAAACGAAGACGCTCCAAGAACAACACAACTGTGCATGAAATAATAAAAATGAAGTGTTTGGAAGAAACCTGAGATTTTTATTGATGAAGAAGGGGATGCCTTGGGCATCCCCAAGCTTTGACGCTTTTACTTCTTGGATATTTCTTGGGGTGACACGGGGAGGCATCCCCAAGCTTAAGCTTTAGTCCATTCTTCATTTCATTACATCATTCTTTCCCTACACCTGAAATTTTTCCTTCATACAAAACTTCACACAATCTTCATAAGCAACATTAGTGTACTTAAGATAATAAGTCTTTTGGTTCAGTTCCAACACAAGTAAAACTTCCACTAAAACACAAGCTACTGTAGCACTTCCCTCAAAAAGCTCAATTTCCCCAAAAAGAACCAAAAAGGAATCAACAAGAAGCAAATGCAAATAATGGCAGAAATCTGTCAAAACAGACCAGCAGGTAGAAAGCGATTTTTTTGAAGAACTTATGTTACTCAAATCGAAAAGTGTTGAACTAACGAAATTTGGATAACAACCTGGGTCAGAAGAACAAAAAATTATAGCTCAAACCAACGTTCAGAGAGTTTACATGATTTTTTACAGCGAAGCACAAAAATCTGTTTCGGGACAGCAACTTTCCCAAGCATTACTTCTCTCTCATTAGAGGTTACTCTTGGCATAAAAAGAAAATAAAAAGGATAAGGAGAGGTTATTACTGAAGCAATAACTTCCAAGACTCAACTAAAACTTTAGGATTATCTCCCAATAAGTACTTTTCTTTAACACCTTTAAGTTAGGCATAGGAAGCAAGAAAAGAATCAAGTATTCTCAAATGAAGAAGCACTAAGAGCAAATTTTGTTTTAATAGGAGAGGCAAAAGGAATCTTCTCTCTCTTCTTAGGTAAGTGTTCTATACCTTTCTTGAGTGGGAGTTGATATTTAATGGTGCCTTCTTTCATACCAATAATGGCACCAACAGTTCTAAGAAAAGGTCTTCCCAAAGTAATAGGACAAGAAGCATTGCATTCAATATCCAAAACATAGAAATCAACAGGGACATAGGCATTTTTAACCATAATAAGAACATCACTAATACTCCCCATGAGTTTATTTTTAGCATTATCATCAAGTGGGACATTTAAATGACAATCTTCCAATGGTGGCAAATCAAGCATTTCATAAATATTTCTAGGCATAATAGAAACACTACTATCAAGACCACATAAATCTTTGAGATCAAAATCATTCACTTTCATATTAATGATGGGTTCCCAACCATCTTTTAATTTCATAGGAATAGAAGCTTTATGTTTCATCTTTTCTTCTTTAATTTTTATGAGAGCATAAGTAATGTGTTTTGTAAAGGCCATATTCATAGCACTAGCATTAGGACTTTTAGAAAACTTTTGTAGGAACATAATAACTTCAGAGATATTGTAACCATCAAGATCAAAATCATAATTATCATCTAAAGTAGTAGAGCTATTGTTTCCCATGTTTCGAAGAATTTCAGCATTTTTATTAGAAAAGGTTCCATTGGGTTAGTAGGTTCAACATTAGTGGTAGTGATAGTAGAAATACTAATATTTCTAGCAATTTCATCTTCTCTTTCCCACTTAGCATGCAATTCATCTAATAGTCTAAACTTTTCATCAATTCTAACTTGTATGTCATTAGTAGCAGCAAAGGGATTTTCAATAGTTTTAGATTTAGCAACCATTTTATTCAAAGAAGATTATGCTTCAGACAATGATGCTATATTTGTTTTAGCATTAGAGAGTTTCTCCTCAATAGTTTTATTGAAAGAAGTTTGTTTACTAATAAAATCTTTAAGCATGACTTCAAGTTGGAGGGTGCAGTCCTATTATTGTTGTAGGAATTTCCATAAGCATTACCATTATTGGGAAGATATGTCCTATAATTGTTGTTACCAAAATTATTCCTGTAGGCATTGTTGCTAAAATTACTATTTCTTATAAAGTTCACATCAACTTGCTCTTCTTGAGCAACCAAAGAGGCTAAGGGAACATGATTTGAATCAATATGAGCTTTCCCATTAACAAGCATAGACATAATAACATCAATTTTATCACTTAAGGAGGAGGTTTCCTCAACAGAATTTACCTTCTTACCTTGTGGAGCTCTCTCAGTGTGCCATTCAGAATAGTTAACCATCATATTATCCAGAAGCTTTGTTGCAGAACCCAAAGTAATGGTCATAAAGGTACCTCCAGCAGTAGAATCCAGTAGATTTCTTGAAGAATAATTCAGTCCTGCATAAAAGGTTTGGATAATCATCCAAGCAGCCAGTCCATGAGTGGGACAATTCTTTACAAAATATTTCATGCTTTCCCAAGCTTGAGCAACATGTTCATTATCAGATTGTTCAGATTTCATTATTTCACTTCTCATAGATATAATCTTAGCAAGAGGATAGTATTTTCCAATGAAAGCATCTTTGCATTTAGTCCAAGAATCAATACTATTTATAGTTAGGGATTGCAACCATTCTTTAGCTTTTCCTCTCAAAGAGAAAGGAAACAATTTAAGCTTAATAATATCTTCATCTATATCCCTATGTTTTTGCATCTCACAAAGTTCAACAAAGTTATTAAGATGAGCAGCAGCAACTTCAGTACCAATTCTAGGAAATTGTTCTCTCATAACAAGATTGAGTAAAGCAGGTTTAATTTCAAAGAAAGTAGCTTCGGGAATAGGTGGAGCAATAGGTGTGCACATGAAATCATTGTTGTTGGTGCTAGTGAAGTCACACAACTTAGTATTTTCAAGAGTAGTCATTTTTTGTATTTTTAATATAGAAAGCAAACTAGTACAACTAATTTTTTATGTGTTTTTGATAAAGAAACAAGCAAATAAAGCAGAAATAAACTAAGCAAAACGAAAAATAACAAAGTAAAGAGATTGGTTATGAGAGACTCCCCTTGTGAAGATGTCCTTGACTCCTCGGCAACGACGCCAGAAAAAGTCTTGCTTACTCAAGATGTTGAGCTCGTTGGGGAACACCAAGAGGAAGGTATGATGAGTATAGCAACAAGTTTTCCCTCAGTTATGAAACCAAGGTTATCGAACCAGTAGGAGCAAGGAAACACCTCCAAGGTGTTGTTTCCAACTTGGAATCCTGCACAACACAATCACAGTACTTTGCCCCCAACTCAGTGAGGTTGTCAATCTCACCAATTTTGCTGAAAACAAAGGATTAAACGTATTGTGTGGAAGATAGTAATTGCTTGCAGGAAGTAAACAGAAAACAGTAAATAGATTGTATATTGATGGTAAAAGAAAGGACCGGGGTCCATAGTTCACTAGTGGTGATTCTCCTTAAGATAGATGACATGTTGGGTGAACAAATTACAGCGGGGAAATTGACAAACATCAAGAAAGCATACATGCATATACTAATCATCTTGACTCCTATGGGATTTGATTGGGCATTACAACATTATACATAGACCGTAATCCAACTGCATCTATGACTAATAATCCACCTTCAGGTTATCATCCGAACCCCCTCTAGTATTAAGTTGCAAGCAACAAATAATTCCATTAAGCATTGTGTGTAAAGTAAACAATACAATTGTTCTATGAACAAAGGATTGGTGTTTTCTCCCTAGTAGCAACAACACATCTAGTACCTTAGAGATTTCTGTCACTTGCCTAGATTCCTAGAGGCATGAACCCACTATCGAGCATAAATACTCCCTCTTGGAGTTGCTAGCATCTACTCAGCCAAGATAGCTACTAACAACATAGAGCATGCAAGATCACAAATAACAAAGACATGATAGAATCAATAATCAATCAAAAATAGCATCTCAATATCCATCGGATCCCCACAAACACAACATGTATGATTAGAAATAGATGATCTTGATCATGAATGGAGCTCACAAGATATAAACATGGTAGCACAAAGGAGAAGAACCAACCATCTAGCTACTACATGGACCTGTAGTCTAGAGGTGAACTACTCACGCATCACACCGGAGGCCGGCATGGTGATGAAGAAGGCCTCCAGGGTGAATTCCCCCCTCCGATAGGGTGCCGGGAAGAGCTTCAGATCCCTCCTGATCTAGGGATGGAGATGACGACGGCTATAGACTCTTTCGTGGAATTTTGATCGGGTCCTTACGGTTTCTGTATTGGAGGCAATATATAGGCGAAAGGGGAGGCCGAGGGCGTGCCCTAGGCAGCCACACCACCCCTTGGCGTGGGCCAGGCCTGGCTGCGCGGCCAGGTGGTGTGGCCGGCCTCTGGCCCCTCTTCGTCTCGTCTTCTGGCTCCGGTGTCCCCCTCGGTGAAATATTGACTTTGGCTTTTGTCCCATCCAATTCCGAGAATATTCATTTTCTGACTTTCCTGGAACCAAAAACAGCAGAAAACAGGCAGCTGGCACTGTGGCATCTTGTTAATAGGTTAGTCCAAGGAAGTGTATAAAAATACTCCAAAGTGTGGACAAAACATAAGAAAGTAGATATAAAACAAGCATGGAACATCAAAAATTATAGATACATTTGCAACGTATCATGGTATGATTTCTAAAAATCATGGTAGATATTTCTTCGATATACCTAGAGTGGAGAACTTGAACCCAGCTCCTTTGCCTAACGGTTTATTCTCTATCAAGGATGTACGTTTGCGTTTTGACGCACAGGTTGAAGCTAATCTACCCCAACAAGAAATACCCATGGGAGGAGGAGAAGATGATGAAGTAGAACAAGAAGGACCCGAACAAGATGAGTAGCCACCAAACTACTACACCACCTATGAAGACATTTATGCACTCGAAGGAAATATTCAAAATGTGAACAACCTCTCCATCAACCTTCGAGATGCTACTGCAATCCTCGCCACCCAGTTCCAATATTGGAGCAGCCAATGGAACGTGGGAGATTATCCACCGCCACCACAATGAGCAACAAAAGGGCTTGCAAAAGGCTGAGCTTGGGGATATGTTCCCCCGGCAAATTTATTTGTGTAATAACGAGGTTGTACTCCAGCTCCTTGGGAGCTTTGAAACACTTGTGTTGGCTTGTTTCAACACTTTTCTTTTTTCCTTTGCTTTTAGTTTGCTTTCGTTTTAGTTTGTTTTTATTTTCTTAAACCCTTGCTTGGTCGCAAGTTCATTTATATTCTTTAATCCCTATCCTCAAAAATACAAAAAGATTTTTCTGTTTTTCCTTTTTCGTAAATGTGGACTCGCACTTTGCCTATTTGCATTAATATCATTGTGAGAGTAATCGTGTTTGAGTTTTAAGGAACACATCCCTATAAGGAATAGGATCATGAAGTCACTTATGAGAGGTATGTCCTATGTCTCCCACTTATGAAGTTTGAGTTGTCTATCTTAGTTGGTTGATTTTCTAAGATGTCATGCTAGTGGGGAGTAATTTAATATGGTTGGAGTAAGGATTTTTATTAGTATGATGATTGGATGTTGAAGCTCTTGCTCTAGTTCTTTTATTTAACCGAGTCTTGCCTTGGAAATAATATTGCCAAACAAGTACAATAAGAAAAAGTCTGAAATTTACGAATTGTTTGATGAATGATTGTCTTGAGAGTATACCCATAAAGATACTTAACCCCATAGATATTTTTATAGTCTTGAGGACACAAATGAAAGGAATTGTTTGATTGAAAAAGTCTAGAGGTAATTGTGATGCATGCCAAAGCTAACCTTGTGGATCAAACCGCGGTACTAGATCAAAAAAAAGAGAAAGAAGTGAGACAACTTTGTTCTATGTCTCTAATGCACACCTTTGGGATGCCAACAACTCCGCTAGCTTTTGAACGATCTATGGTATAACCCTGAATTTCGTCTATGAGTTGATGACATGAGTGACATACGTGTCAATATATGGGCAAAAGTTTTTCTAATCTCAAAGGTTGTGCAAACACTTATAAATGAAATATCCAGCAATCCTTAAAAAATGAAAGAAATAAAAAAGATATCTATGAGTATCCACATAACAAGTCCTTGGCATGGTCTCGTTACTACTTTACAATTTTTTCTTGAAAGACAATGATTGGATTAGAAGTGTTTTTGATAGACTTGATTTATTGATGTGACTGTAAATAAGACTCTTCATTTTTATACTACTTGGGACATGAAACTCTCTTACTCAATTATGTTATTTAAAACATCCTAGCGTTCCTTAGCAAGATGAGAGTTAATTAGAAGAATTGGATTGATTACTACACTTCTAGTTACTTATACTTATATCAAACTTTACTTTGATTGTCTTCACTTACCGAAGCTTGTATAGTATTCTTGTCATCTCTCTAACTTTGATAAGCCTCGCAAATGAATGAAGTGTTGAGCACATATGACTACCAACCGTAAGTGAATTCTTATTCTCGTTGTTTCAAGTTTAAATGCAGAATTCCTTATAGTTTTTTTTGGTTCTCCTTGCTCGAGGGCGATCAAGGTTTGAGCTTTGGGGAAGTTGATGGATCCAATATTTGCCATCTTCCACTTTTTTAAACATTGGTTTTGGTCAAGCAATTGCCAAAGAAACTCTGAATCCTTGCCACTAATGACTAATAATTGCAAAGATGTGCAAAAACTCTCTTTGAATTATTTTGTGTAGGAAATCACGGCTTTTAATACGAAATAAGGAGTCATAATGAAGGATTTTGAGAAATTACACACGACCAAGTATTTGGGAAGCTCATGACTACAAGTGCACAGACCAATTGTAGCTAGTTTCAAAGTAAAGATATTGAACCCGCAGAGAGCTATTGGTAAAGGTCTTTATGCCCCTCGTTACTCTCTACCAAAGTATACTTATAAGCTATCTTCGGTGTCAAGTAAAGGGTGTTTGAAAAGTTTATGGTTGATTGTAGAAAAGTAATTAAAACAAGTAACAAGTTTGTGTGAAAGCGTGGTTGAACTCAATAGGGCTAAAACATTCTCGGGGATGTAGGATACACCACTAGCATTGTATTATTGTTATGTGCAACCAAGATAACATACTTCTTGTGTCATGATATGTGTGGAGAGAGCCCCATAATAGATGTTCACTACAAGGCTCGTAGGAAGCCACTTTGTTGATCCAAGTGTGAGGTCACCTCTAAATAATCACTGCGATGTCTGAGAGCAATCACCCATACAAACCACCGCAATTAAGGGTTTCCCCATGGATATCATAATCAGCTTAGGGAGTCCCTCTTTAATCCTCCTTTGACTGTGCAGGTTACGAGCCGACGCCAATATGTCAGGGGGCATTCTGGGTACGCTTCCAAGACACGTCCAAAGGATTTCTCCCTCTCGTTAGTCCTGAAGGAAAATGATATGCGGTCGACTACACATACCATTTAAAGAGAGAAATCAAACATAAATCATAATTATATCGTAGACAAGCAAGTCATACGGACACAAGAATAGATCATATTTATTACAAGTTCATAATGGTGCTAGGGTTTCTCCATCTCCCTAAGAACAAAGGAACTACTCACTCATGGAAGCAATCAACAACATCATCATAATCAAATGAATGGATAAAAGTAGGATGTAGATCTAATGCAAACCACAATTGGATCTGGAATTACAAAGAGATCTAATAGATGAAAGATGGGAGTAATGGTGGTGATGAAGATGCATCGGTTGATGATGAGGTGGATGATGAGTTGTCCCCCAATGATCCGTGAAGCAGCCACGATTTTACCCTAGCCAAGTTCCTCCTTTATATACCTCTCAGATGTGGTTTTTCATGGTTTCTGGTGGCTGTGAATGTTGGATCTCTCTCCCGTCTTTGCCAGGGTGAAGTATTTAATGAAACGGTCATGATGGCGCCTGGTACAGGCAGACGGTACAGGAGGGGTCCGCCCGTACCAGTGGTCGTTAACCATATTGGTGCCTCCTCCTTGTTTAATATTCTTCCAGGTGTGAAGGTAAATTCATAAAATGACTTTTATCACTTAGAAATATCATATAATTACACAAAATGACAACTCTAATTGATATGCTCATATATGACTCCATGATTCCTGTTTAAACAAGAACAAAATAGCGCACATAGACGCAGTGAAATACAAAAATACCTACTCTATTTATGCAAACACAAACGGTAAATATGCTTCAGTTTTGGACTCATAAACTCCCCCAATCTAGGCTCTTGCTTGTCCCCGAGCAAGATGGTGTCTTATGGACAATATCATCATATTCATGAGACACGAATCGTTATAATAAATGAGGTAGGAATTGGAGCAGTAATATAACATCGTATGTAGAGATACATCAGGGGTATTACCATACCCTTACACATTACATAATTTAGAGGCTTCCACACATTTTTGAGTATTAATGAAATTATAAGAAGCTACTAGTGATTCAACATATCATATAATCACAAAGTTTAGAGATATAGAGCACTAAGTTTAGTAATGAAGATTCATGATCATTTTCTCTTCTCTCTTTTTTTCTATGTATGGTTCTTTTGATAGCTGCTTTCTTCTTTTCTTTTAATGCTTGTATGCCAATATTTTTACTTACTCCTTTTTCTCTTCCTCTTTTCAGCATAGCTTATTGATCATGCTCACTACTTCCATGGCTTTCAAATACTCTTAATTATAATATGCTACCAGAATTCTTCTTCTCATAACTTAATCAATACCTTTATTGGTGTGGAAGTCCCTAAAATTATGGAAGTTTTACAAGTATCATAACACTCAACCTAGTTCAATCGTCTAATATAATAATCATGAATCAAACACAACGTCATATGGTCCTTCCCACCTAGATTTCAATTTTCCTGCAAAAATCTTGAGCCTAGAGTTGTAAAGCAAAACTTTATCTCCGGTTTTAAATCCCTTTCCCTCTAATTTTATGCCATGCCACTTTTTAACCTTGTCTTTAAATATTCTAGTGTTTTCATCAGCCTCAATCCTGAGTTCATCTAAAGCATGAATATCTAAGAGTCGTTTCCCCCTGCAGTTTTCAAGTCAAAATTCATAGTGTTGATAACCCATCGAGCCTTATGCTCAAGCTCTAATGGAAGGTGGCAATTTTTACCATAAACCATTTTGTATGGTGTCATTCCCATAGGGTTCTTGAATGTTGTGAGATATGCCCATCATGCATCATTAAGCTTCAAAGCCCAGTCTTTTCTTGACCTGTTCAGCAACTTCTGAAGTATGACTTTAATTTATCTCTTAGATAATTCCACTTGTCCACTGGTTTGAGGATGGTAAGAAGAGGTTACCTGGTGGTCCACTCCATATTTTTGAAGTATCTTGTCAAAAGTACCCTTCATAAAATGAGTTCCACCATCAGTAATCAAAAATCGGGGTACTCCAAACCTTGGAAAGATGATGTCTGATACATTGCAAATGTAGCTATAATTTCTGATGTTCCATGCTTAGTTTTATCCACTTTCTTGTGTTTTGTTCCAACTTTGGAGTACTTTTATTATGATTTCTTGGACTAACCTATTAACAAGAGCCACAGTGCCAGCTACCTGTTTTCTGTTGTTTTTGGTTCTAGAAAAGTCAGAAAATGAATATTCTCGGAATTGGACGGGACAAAAGCCAAAGTGCCTATTTTTTCGGAAGGGATCAAGTGCCAAAATACGAGACGGAGAAGGGCTAGGGGCCGGCCACACCACCTGGCCGCGCGGCAAGGCCTGGCCCGCGCCAGGGGGTGGTCTGGCCGCCCCCAACACCCCCTCGGCCTCTCCTTCCGCCTATAAGTTTCCCTCGGGACAAAAACCCTAAGTACCCGATCAAAATTCCACGAAAGAGTCTGTAGCCGCTGTCATCTCCATCCCTAGATCGGGAGGGATCTGAAGCTCTTCCCGGCACCCTACCGGAGAGGGGAATTCACCCTGGAGGCCTTCTTCATCACCATGCAAGCCTCCGGTGTGATGCGTGAGTAGTTCATCCTTGGACTACAGATCCATGTAGTAGCTAGATGGCTGGTTTCTCCTCCTTTGTGCTTTCATGTTTAGATCTTGTGAGCTCCATTCATGATCAAGATCATCTATTTGTAATTCATACATGTTGTGTTTGCGGGGATCCGATGGATATTGAGATGCTATTTCAGATTGATTATTGATTCTATCATGTCTTTGTTATTTGTGATCTTGCATGCTTTCTGTTGTTAGTAGCTATCTTGGCCAAGTAGATGCTAGCAACTCCAAGAGTTAGTATTTATGCTCGATAGTGGGTTCATGCCTCTGGTAATCTAGGGAAGTGACAGAAATCTCTAAGGTACTTGATGTGTTGTTGCTACTAGGGAGAAAACAATGATCCTTTGTTCATAGAACAATTGTATTGTTTACTTTACACGCAGTTCGTAAAGCAATAATCTGTTGCTTGCAACTTAATACTGGAGGGGGTTCGGATGATAACCTGAAGGTGGATTATTAGTCATAGATGCAGTTGGATGGCGGTCTATGTATTATGTTGTAATGCCCAATCAAGTCTCAAAGGAGTCAAGATGATTAGTATATGCATGTATTGCTTTCTCGGTGTTTGTCAATTGCCCCGCTGTAATTTGTTCACCCAGCATGTTATCTATCTAAGGAGAGCCACCTCTAGTGAACTATGGATCCCAGTCCTTTTTCTTTACATACAATCTATAAACTGTTTCTGCTTTGTGTTTACTTTCTGCAAACTTTTACTTCTTTCCATTCGATACGTTTAATCCTTTGTTTTCCGCAAAACACGGTGAGATTGATAACCTCATCGCAAGTTGGGGACAAAGATTTGTGGTTGTGTTGTGTAGGTCTCCACGTTGCTAATAGCACCGGTAGTGCGCCCTGCCAAAGCTCAGCTAGTAACAACTTTGAGGTGTTTCCTTGCTCCTACTGGTTTGATTAAACCTTGGTTTCATAACTGAGGGAAACTTGCTGCTGTGCTCATCATACCTTCCTCTTGGGGTTCCCAACGAGCTCTACATCAACACCGCCATCAAGCATTTTTCTGGGCGCCGTGCATTGAGCCATCAAGCATTTTTCTGGCGCCGTTGCCGGGGACCGAAGAAGAAGAAACTCCCACGTCAACTACACGCCAGCAAACATTTTTCTGGCGCCGTTGCCGGGGACTCAAGGACATCTTCACAAGGGGAGTCCCTCATAACCAATCTCTTTACTTTGTTGTTTTTGTTCTGCTTAGTTTCTTTTTGCTTTGTTTTCTTGTTTTGTTCTTCAAAAATCCAAAAAAATTAGTCTTACTTGTTTGCTTTCTTTATCAAAAACACAAACAAATTAAGTCTCCCTTAGTTGTCACCTCTCCCTTAGCTCATCATGTTGATCCCTACATTCATCCTGAAAGACCTTCCAATTGGTAGTGGTTCTATAATTGGGAAAGATAACATTGAAAAATTCTTTAATCATGTTAGCAAACATGAAGATACTGAGGATAGATCCCTTGTAGAAATTTCTCCGAATTATGAGATTGCTGCAGCTTCTTTAATTCACATGTTAGAAGCTAGGTTTATTAACCTCAACCCCTTAATGCAAGTAATGTTTCTTAAGCTTAAAGAAACTGAGGATCCTGAAAAGAGGGATTTTATTCTAGAAACTTTGTTTAAGGCGTTCTATAATGTTGCTAAGGAAGCTAGAAAAGTTTTTGAACGTTTCAATATGCTAGGCTCATGTGTAGATGTTGTTGGTACACGAGAAAAGATGAACAAAACGGAACCTAATGGGGAGGAACCTAAGATACCAATACCCTTTAAACTAGTAGCCATACATGTTGCCATAGAAAAGAATCTTGATTGGATTGTTCCTGCAAACCCTTTTGATGAGAATAGTGAACCCAAGAGCATTGAGAGAGGATCCTATAGAACTTATTTGGATGATATACCTTGCCTTGTTGAAAATATTTCTGGTATTGATTTTAATGCTTCTTCATTTGAGAACACTTGATTCTTTCTTTTGTTCTTTTGCCTAACTTAAAGGCGTTAAAGAAAAGTACTTGTTGGGAGATAACCCAAGAGTTTTAGATAAGTCTTGAAAGTTATTACCTCTGTAATAACCTATCCTTATCCTTTTTATTTGTTTTTTGTGCCAAGAGTAACCTCTAATGAGAGTGAAGTAATGATTGGGAAACTTGTTGTCCCGAAACAGATTTCTGTGCTTCACCGTAAAAATTCCTGAGAGAGCTCTGTACGTCGGATTGAGCTGTAATATTTTTTGCTTCTGCCCCAGGTTGTTATATAACTTTCGTTAGTTCAACACTTTTTGATTTGAGCAACAGAAGGTCTTCTAAAAAATCCATCTTTACCTGCTGGTCTGTTTTGACAGATTTCTGCCATTTTCTGCATTTGCTTCTTGTTAGTTCCTTCTTGAGTTCCTTTGGCGAATTGAGCTTTTTGAGGGAAGTGCTACAGTAGATAGTGTTGTAATGGAAGTTTATTTGGTGTTAGATCTGAACCTTGAGACTTATTTATCTTAAGTGCACTAATGTTGCTAATGAAATTGTGTGAAGTTTTGTATGAAGGAAAATTTTCAGGTGTATGGAAGGAATGAGTAATGAGATGAAGGATGGACTAAATCTTAAGCTTGGGGAAGCCACGCGTGTCACCCCAAGAAATATCCAAGAAGTACAAGCGTCAAATCTTGGGGATGCCCAAGGCATCCCCTTCTTCATCAATAAAAATTCCAGGTTCCTTCCAAACGCTTCATTTTTATTGTTTCGTGCACAGTTGTGTTTCTCTTGGAGCGTCTTATTTTTTGTTTTCGTTTTGGTTTTTAGTTTGCTTGGTTTGTTTAATTTTCTAAATAAGTTGGTTGGATCCCCTCTTTCATACTTTGGTTTGCAAATAGTTTGGTTTAGTTTGGAATAGAGTAGGAAAGTTCATGCTTATGTGGTAAAAAGAGCTCGTTTTTGACTGTGGCCTATGCTTTGTCATGCCATGCTTGCTATTGTTTTCGCTTTATGCTTAGTATTATTTGTTGTAGCATGACTTGTTATAAACAATTGAGATTCCTTAATGTGCCTTGGATGAATCATGCGTTGTTTTAGCATATTAAAGCATAGTATAGTGGTATTCTCCTTTGATGCTTTATTTGGGTTGACTTGGCGCATGCTTACACCATGTTATGACTTTCACAAGTCACCATAGCCTTTATGATCCTTTAGTTTTCAAATTGTAGTATCACTTTATGCTTTGATCAATGATGTTTTGTCGCTCTGCATGATTATGGCCATTATTGCTCTCCTAGTTTGTCACTCCCAGTCTTTTGCTAGCCTCCACCACCAAGTATGAGTTCCACTCATGCATCCAACTCCCTAAAACAAGTTATTCCAAAGAGTCCACCATACCTACCTACTAGCTTATGATATTCCAAGTATATTCATGCTTTTGTCTACCTTTCACTTGTTATGAGAAAACTAGTGATTAAAGCTCTCACGAACTTGATGGCACACTTTACTTTTTGCCTCTAATAAACTTGAACCATTTGGTCCTTCTTTGTTGCGTATATGCTTGCGATTTATAAGTTGAAATTAGAAGAACCATGTACCATGGGGAACGCTTTCAACATTGCACTTGTACTTTGTACCCCGTTGATATTATGTTCTTTTGCTTACGGATCCCGGCGGTGTGAAATAAATGTGGAACTTGTATGATCATGGAGTTTGTATGTGTGTTAGAGAAACGCTTGGGCCGCTAGCCTAAGCCATGCCTAATCATGGTGGAAACTTGCAGCATCACCATAATGAGCACTCTATGAAGCATCCTGAATAAAAACCTATGCAAATAGCAAATAAAAAGATCACTGAGATGCTCATTGTCTGCTTGCCTTGTCATTTTGATTATGGGAAAGCTCCCGTATCATGTGCAAGGGGTACCCCGTTGGCGGTTCTTAATGATACATATATACTTACAATGACAAGAGCTTACTCGTGACTGAAGTTGAGTAGCATGAGGATCGGTCTTTGTAAGTAAGGGGCATGAGATTTCGGTTTATAACTTGTCAAGCATATCCTCTTAGTTGTGTCACTTTAACCTTAATCACCTTCAAGATGCTTATGATAGGGGCAATGAGAGCTGAAAGCTATAAGTACCATAATTTTTGGAAGCTCTTTATGAGACTTGAATCCCTACTTCATTACAAAGGCCTTTCTTCCACCATTATATTGAGTCTCCACCTTCTATCTTTATGCACCTACTTTGAGAGCATAGTGGCCATTCTTAGTTCTATGTGCATTGTCCCAAGACTAGTTGATTGATGCATAACTTGTTATTGCTTGTTTGAAACTATTGTATCTAGTCACTCTTATGAACTTTGAAGGTGTCCTATGCATTTATATTTGCTACTCTATTGAGGGACAAGCTGAATACTATTATGCTTTGTTTTCTTTATGTGAAACAAACAAACGCCTTGCAAAGAATTATTATTCATGAATCTTTTGTTTGTGCCTTTTCATGTTGCATCATAGTTTGTTTGCTTATTGCTAGAACTTTGTCTTTCATGTTATGATTGAAGTACTATGATCCCAGTCTTGAATGTTCTGCAAAAACATTGATCAAGTCTTTGATGGTGCATGTCACCTCAAAAATTATTTCTTTTTATCACTTACCTACTCGAGGACGAGCAGGAGTTAAGCTTGGGGATGTTGATACATTGCAAATGTATCTATAATTTTTGATGTTCCATGCTTAGTTTTATCCACTTTCTTGTGTTTTGATCCAACTTTGGAGTACTTTTATTATGATTTCTTGGACTAACCTATTAACAAGAGCCACAGTGCCAGCTGCCTGTTTTCTGTTGTTTTTGGTTCTAGAAAAGTCAGAAAATGAATATTCTTGGAATTGGACGGGGCAAAAGCCAAAGTGCCTATTTTTCCGGAAGGGATCAAGTGCCAGAATACGAGACGGAGAAGGGCTGGGGGCCGACCACACCACCTAGCCACGCGGCCAGGCCTGGCCCACGCCAGGGGGTGGTCTGGCCGCCCCCAGCACCCCCTCGGCCTCTCCTTCCGCCTATAAGTTTCCCTCGGTACGAAAACCTTAAGTACCCGATCAAAAATCCACGAAAAAGTATATAGCCACCGTCATCTCCATCCCTAGATCGGGAGGGATCTGAAGCTCTTCCCGGCAACCTACCAGAGAGGGGAATTCACCCTGGAGGCTTTCTTCATCACCATGCGAGCCTCCGGTGTGATGCGTGAGTAGTTCATCCTTGGACTACGGATCCATGTAGTAGCTAGATGGCTGGTTTCTCCTCCTTTGTGCTTTCATGTTTAGATCTTGTGACCTCCGTTCATGATCAAGATCATCTATTTGTAATTCATACATGTTGTGTTTGCGGGGATCCGATGGATATTGAGATGCTATTTCAGATTGATTATTGATTCTATCATGTCTTTGTTATTTGTGATCTTGCATGCTTTCCGTTGTTAGTAGCTATCTTGGCCAAGTAGATGCTAGCAACTCCAAGATTAGTATTTATGCTCGATAGTGGGTTCATGCCTCTGGTAATCTGGGGAAGTGACAGAAATCTCTAAGGTACTAGATGTGTTGTTGCTACTAGGGAGAAAATAACGATCCTTTGTTCATAGAACAATTGTATTGTTTACTTTACATGCAGTTCGTAAAGCAATAATTTGTTGCTTGCAACTTAATACTGGAGGGGGTTCGGATGATAACCTGAAGGTGGATTATTAGTCATAGATGCAGTTGGATGGCGGTCTATGTATTATGTTGTAATACCCAATCAAGTCTCAAATGAGTCAAGATGATTAGTATATGCATGTAGTGCTTTCTCGGTGTTTGTCAATTGCCCCGCTGTAATTTGTTCACCCAGCATGTTATCTATCTAAGGAGAGCCACCTCTAGTGAACTATGGATCCCGGTCCTTTTACTTTACATACAATCTATAAACTTTTTCTGCTTTGTGTTTACTTTCTGCAAACTTTTACTTCTTTCCATTCGATACGTTTAATCCTTTGTTTTCCACAAAACACGGTGAGATTGACAACCTCATCGCAAGTTGGGGACAAAGTTCTGTGGTTGTATTGTGCAGGTCTCCCTGTTGCTACTAGCACCGGTAGTGCGCCCTGCCAAAGCTCAGCTAGTAACACCTTTGAGGTGTTTCCTTGCTTCTACTGGTTCGATTAAACCTTGGTTTCATAACTGAGGGAAACTTGCTGCTGTGCTCATCATACCTTCCTCTTGGGGTTCCCAACGAGCTCTACATCAACACCGCCATCAAGCATTTTTCTGGGCGTCGTGCATTGAGCCATCAATGTCCTTGACCATCTTAATGGAAGTGGCTGCATCTGCATGAGATGTGGGTATAGCTTCAACCCATTTCATAACATAATCAAGAGCAACAAGAATATGAGTATAACCGTTAGAGGGAACAAATGGTCCCATAAAATCCATTCCCCAAACATCGAATGGCTCTATTACTAAGTTATATTTCATATTCATTTCTTGTATTTTTCCTATATTACTCATACGTTGACAGGCATCACAATTTTTAATATATTCGTGAGAGTCTTTAACTAGTGTAGGCCAGTAGAAACCTGACTGCAAGACTTTGGCCGCAGTGCGATTACCAGTGTGGTGTCCACCGTAGGGACTATCGTCACAAGCTTTAAGGATGTCTTTCGCCTCGTGCTCGGGCATGCATTTCTGGATTATCCCATCTATACCATGCCTATATAGGTAAGGGTCATCCCAAAAGTAATGTTTTAAATCATTGAAGAATTTCTTTCTTTGATTGTAATCCATTCCTTTTGGTAAAAACTTTCCTACTCGAAAATTAGCATAATATGCAAACCAAGGATTGCGAGGTTCTATAACTGCAAGGTATTCGCCCAGCATAGATTCGTTAATAGGAATAGGATCCTCCATCATTCCTTCCATCCATGACAAATGGTCATCCATAGGGTTATCCTTTCCCCTCCTATCTACTATCTGCAAATCATATTCTTGTAGTAACAAGACCCATTTAATTAGACGGGGTTTAGCATCCTTCTTAGCTAGAAGATGTCTCAAAGCTTGATGATCAGTATGAAGTATTACTTTTGAGTTTATGATATAGTGTATAAACTTATCACAAGAAAAAACAACAGCAAGGAATTCTTTCTCAGCTGTTGCATAGTTCCTTTGATTGTCATTAAAGATTCGACTAGCATATTGAATAACATTGAGGTTAGGACCATCTCTCTGTCCTAAAATAGCCCCAATAGCATAATCACTAGCATCGCACATAATTTCGAATGGTTCATCCCAATTGGGTGGTTGAATAACATGTGCAGAAATTAGAGCCTTCTTTAATTGTGCAAAGGAATCATGGCAATATCTATCAAAATTCAAAGAGTATCTTTATCTAAGAGATGAGTTAAAGGGGCGGATATTTTAGCAAAATATTTAATAAAGTTTCTATAGAAACCGACATGTACAACGAAATGCTTTACCCCTTTTATATCCTGCGGAATTGGAAGTGTTTCTAAGGTGACTAAATTTGAACTATCAATCTTAATATTCTTTTCAGAAACCTTATGCCCAAAAACTATACCTTCCCTTACCATGAAGCGGCAACGCCTCCCAATTTAGAACCATGTTGGTTTGTTTACACCGTTGCAAAACTCTATTAAGATTATATAGACATTTTTTTAAAAGTAGTTCCATAGACAACAAAATTATCCATAAGAACTTCCATGGAACTTTCCACAAAAATGTCAAAGATCTTTAAAACACACTCTTAAAAAGTATCAGCTGCGTTACACAATCCAAAAGGCATTAAATGATAAGCATAGGTTCCATAGGGGCATGTGAAAGTAGTTTGTTCTTGATCTTTAGGTTGGATAGATAATTGAGAATATCCAGAATATCCATCAAGAAAACAAAAGGAAGAATTAGCGGACATCCTTTCCATAATATCATTAATGAGGGGAAGTTGCTTATGTATTTTTACTGTTTATTTATTCAACTTCCTAAAGTCAATACACATTATATACCCTACTATCGTTCTAGCTAGGATTAATTCATCTTTATCATTATTAATTATTGTTATGCATCCTTCCCTAGGTATGGAATGAGTTGGACTCACCCATTTATTGTCTGAAATTGGGTAGATAATACCGCTATCCAACATACGAATTACTTCCTTTCTTACTACCTATTTAGGATTTAACCTTTTCTGATTATCAACAAATGGTTTAGCATCTTCAACCATAGATATCTTATGAGTCATTATGGTGGGATCTATACCTTTTATGTCATTAAGAGTGTATCCAAAAGTTTCTCACTGTTTGACAAGTACTTCTAACAATTTCGTGCTTTCCTCTAGAGAGAGATTATCATCTAAAATTACTGGGCATTTACCTTCCTTATATAAGAATTCATACCTAAGTCCCGGAGAGAGAGATTTTAAAGCAATACGCGGCAGATCCTCGTCCCCTTTTCTTTCAAGTTCTTCATATTCATCCTTGAGACCTGGATCGACATCTGGAGCTTTGTTGAGGATCTCATCCAAATATTCTTTCGCAGAGTCGTTGGAAAGAGAATCATTGCTTGTCAAACTTCTCTCCAACTCAGATTGCGGAGTGCAAAAATAGATTGTTGCCAATTCTTCAATAGTCTTTTCTTCCTTAATCTCAACTATCTTCACCAAGTACAAAGATAAAGCCTGCTTTTTGTTGTCAATATCAATGTTCATAGAGTTGTAAAAACGATAACCAAAAATAACTGGGCAACTTGGGTTCAAAGGTATTTCGATAATATGAAAATCAACTAGATACACAAAAGCCCCAATAGAAATGCAAACATTGTGAAGTATCTCGCGAATAGGATGCAAAGTTCGATTAGAAAACATAAAAGTAGCTTATGATGCCTCAAGGTAAGATTCATCAAGGTGATCATGCAATTCTTCATAAATAGTATAAGGCATGATGTTTATGGAAGAACTTAAGTCACAGAAACCTACATAAGTAATCCCTCCTAAGCAAAAAGGAATTTTTTGTTGACTTCTATTCTTACCATCAAACTTACCTCCTATCATTTTGGAGGATTCTTTACTTACCATTATCACCTCTTCCTTGAGCAATTTAGGTTCCAAAAGTTCCTTTACTATCCCAATATTTTCTTTAGTGGCTCTCAAGTGCCTAGTTAACCTTCCTATTATTTTATACCCTTCACCCCTGCTATCCATTACTTTAGTTAGAATAGTTTCCTCTTCAGCTAACATTTTCTTTTGCATTTTTGAATATTTATCATTGTGGCAAGTTTTAGTGTGTTTTCTTCGACAGGTGGTGTATAGCATTCCCAATCTTTTGGAATTTGTAGGTAGTCAGCATAAGATCTAATAATTTGAACAACATGCGATGGTCAATATTAAAATTCCCAAGAAGTTTTTCTACGTTTCCCGAAGCTAGAAATCTTTTTAAACAATTGTACTCTCTGGAATTTTCCTTTTTAAACTTTGCCTCAAAATATGTTTCTCTATCCTATTCACCATATCTAGCAGGTTCCATGCCCTCTCAACACTGAATTCGGTGAACGACCCATTGGTAAGGGAATCGAGTTCATTTCTATTATTATCATTCAAACTTGCGTAGAAGGTGTGTATCACTAGCCAAGGTGGGAAATTATGATGGGGACAGAGATCAATCAACCCCTGAAATATTATATACCCTTCATGCAGGCGTTCTTTAGGTTTTCCTTTAAAATTCGTAATCATGCACCTTGCGCCAAGAGTTTTTGTCCTAGGAAAGAAATCAACTAAGAATAGAGAGGCTAGCCTCTCCCAGGAGTTAGTAATTTTTGCAGAACTTTGGATGTACCAAGAACGGGCCTCATCAATGAGATTTTGAGCAAAGAGAGAAAACTTAACCTCATCCTCAGTTTGTAAATTTAGGAGGAAAGTCCCACAAATATCTTCAAAGAACCCTACATGCTCATACGGATCTTCCGTATGATCTCCTGCAAATTTCTTTGCATGCAAAATATCCAAAAGCATGGGGTTAATATCATACCCTCTCGGGTTATTGGATTTTAAATAAGCGTCCATGGGTGGACCGGAATTCCTTACAGCCTCAAGCTGTATTATATGTTGGTACTCGCCCATAATGTATCACCTGAAACTAATAAACAACTTTAGCAAAACAATGAGTAAAATAAGTAACTAAGAACAAAGACCAAAAGCGCTTAGCTCCCCGGCAACGACACCAAAAAATAGCTTGATGACTGCAAGTGCACAGACCAATTGTAGCTAGTTTTGAAGTAAAGATATCGAATCCACAAAGAGCTATTGGTAAAGGTCTTTATGCCCCTCGTTACTCTCTACCAAAGTATACTTATAAGATGTCTTTGATCTCAAGTAAAGGGTGTTTGAAAGGTTTATGGTTGATTGTAGAAAAGTAATTAAAACGAGTAAAAGAAAACAAGTAATGTTGTGGTGGTGTTACGGCAGATGCCATGGATAGGCTAAAGATGGAGCCAATGAGTGCTAGGGGAATCCAGGGAGGGAGAACGTGGTGATTCCACGCACATATGTTCTTGTATTCTCTCGATCAATGGTGTTACAGATGCTCTTCAAGATATTGGTGAGAAGGAGAAAATGTCTCTTACTCCCCACAAGCTAGCCCTAGAGTTCTACCTTAGACAGAGAAAAAGATTGATCCCCCTCTATGGAGGCCCCGGTGCTCCTTATATAGGGGAGCCCGGGTTACAATGTTAGGGCATACGTGGCAGCATATTATCCGAATATGCCACTCGTCTAAAGCTAGATGCTTCTTTATTCTCTTTAACGGCTCGTCCGGGATTTGGACGTAACCCGCAGTGTAATCTTTGTCTTTAAGCGTCACCAGACACGGGCTACGTCAGCCGACATTGCTTGCGTCACCTTGGTCACCCCTGACCCGCTGGTCCTCCCCTCTGCTTTGCTTCGGTCATGCTACAGCTAATAAAGCCACCTTTTGGCCAGCGGGAGATTCCTTCCTTCTCTTGGAAGCCATATGATAGTACGGCTAGCATGTGGCTAATCCGGCTACTAGGATACCTGCAAAATAGATAGACAAACATGGTCGGCATATATTTTATGCTGGCTGGGATACGGTTAAGGAGATGCTCCACGGGCCAGGTCACTCCGTGGTTCGGCCTGCCTTGAGGTGACCCGGTCAGCACTTGCTTTGACCGCGCCATATCGTAGCTAACTCGGCCTTTATATCCCGGCATTACCCTACCCGAGGGTATCCCCCAACATTAGTCCCCGAAGCTAGTACGATCTTAGCAACTTTTAGTTGTTAAGACCACAGCAGGTTCCCATATCCGGATCTCTGCCTCTTTGGCCGAGTTATCCAGTAACCCAGGGCTTTTCCTCTGGCGATCCCTTGGCGCATTCCGAGTTATTCCTTGCTGGCCGGGCTTTTGCCTGCTTATCCGGGTTACCGTTCCTTCTCTTGTACGCCTCCCCACATCCTACATGGATGGTAATCATCATTTCGCCTCATTTTAAGGGCTACACGCATTTAATGCGCCAGTTACTATCGCAATGCCAGGAATAATTGTTGTTCATGTCCCTTCACTGCAGCGCCTCGTTAACTGTAACATTACATTGCATCATGGGATCCTCTGCCCCTATGGTCCTTGCGGTGGCCATGCTCTGATTGACTAACTCGGTCGCATACACGCCTGTTGCGTGTGTTGTGGCAACCGCAAAGGATCCCACTACATGCTCGTTGCGCGGTTAAGTAGAGGGCCTGGGGCAATCTCTAGGGAAGTTCCCCATTTTCTCTGCGCTTCCCATCCTCCTTTCTCTCTCACTGCAACCTCGCCACCGCCGCTAGTTCCTCGTCGTACCAGCGCCGTCGTGATCGTGCACAGGAAGCACCTTGTGCCTGCGCCGCCATTCCCGCTCAAGATCTTCATCACGGGGCCTTGTGCTTCCTGTTTCCCCTCCATCGGTTATTTCTATTCTGATTTCCTTCTCGAAGACCTTGAGTCCAACATGACTGAGGAGGAGGTAGCCGTGGTGGCGCAGCAGGAGGAAGAAACAAAAGGCCACGAGCGCGGCTGCTTGGACGATGCGTTCGTCTACGAGGACGATTTGGACTGGCTCTGTGCCAGGCGCCGCATCCCCGCCGGCGTTGCCTGTCGCCTCGCCGCCGACGAGATTTCCCCCTCTCCCAATCCAGGGGCGTAAGTTGTTTTTCTTTCTCATTTCCAGCGTGGCTTCGGCCTTCCTACCTCAGATTTCTTTTTTGATTTCATTTCTACGTATCAACTGCAATCACATCATCTCCCCGCCAATGTCATCACCTCTTTGTCCTCTTTTGCCTCTAGCATTGAGGGATATATTGGCCTCTAGCCAACTAAGGAACTGTGGCTCAAATTCTTCGGTCTCCGGGGGAATGTGGTTCCGGATAAGGAGCTTGCTCCGGAGGATAAGCATCTGACCCAATGCGGCGCTGCCTCCATATCTCCCTGCAAGAACTCCGCATTTCCCCGGGTCACTAGGCTCGAGTCCTGCAAAGGCTGGGCCCAGACTTTCTTCTACATCCGGAACACCACCGAGGAAGACATGATCTGGCTCCTCCCCTTCAAGCTCGGCCCTCCAGATGCCTCTCTTTGGGAGAGCATCCCCAAGCGACCAACAACCCTGGCGAATCAGGTGGAGCATCGGATCAAGGAGCTGATCAGGGAGAAGCTTCGGGGGGAGGACATCATGATCACTTTTGTCAGTAGCCAGGCATCCCCCCTTCAAAAGCGTGCCCACAAGATTTTCTACTTGAGCGGCCCCCTTGGCCCCCACTGGACTTCATCTTTTGAGCTTGATAACCCGCCGGGTTAAGGCCATTTTCAATGTGGAGAAGGAATTCTCCGAAGATTGGGAATGGGGGCTTGAGCCCTTCACCCGAGACAACCCTCCTCCAAAGGTAAACTTACTTCTTACTATTTTCTGGATCTTCTTTGTATGTCGGTTTACTTTCGTAACCTGGCAATTGTTGTCTTATTCTTAGTGATTCCTCCAGCAGCCACTGGAGGATGGCAAGGTGCTGGCGAGCAAGTGGGTACCGGACCGCGCCGAGGAGGACGAGGAGGAGCCTGATCCGGAGACCTTCCTGCCTACTCTAGACGTCATCAAATGCAGCTCTAGTAAGGCCTCTTCTCTAAGGGATTAGCTGATGACGATGACTCGGACGTTGAGGTCCTAGAGGTACCTGATCCGGTTCTCATCTCTTATGCGCATCTGGTTATGTCCGAATCTTCAGCTAACCCGGCCGGTTAGGTCCACGAGGTTCCTCCCCTCGCCACTGGTGGTCCGGTCCCTGCTTCTTCCTAGAAGTGTGTGGCTGCCTCGGCCGCAGCTTCGGAGGTGCCGCCGCCCAAGAAGAGGCAGAAGAAGTCTGAGGTGAAAACCTCGACTAAGCCGGCCGCCAAGAGCATGGTCTGGAGGATGCCCAAACCTCGGGCTCCCCCAACCTCTAACGAGTAAGTCTCTTTGCGTTTACCCTTCAAGTTTTTCCCTTTATGTGTTTGCTCTGGTCTCTTATTGGTTCTTTTTCTCTTTTTGACTTGGTTCTTTTCTGCTTCTTAGAGCTCCTAGGGTCATTCCCCAGAGCAGCCCCGGCATAGCATCTCCAATCCGGAGTAGCCCTTCTCCCCCCCCATGATAATGATACTCGCCCACCCAGCCCTATCCAAGAGGGCTCCGCGGTTGCGCCTGATCAGAGCCCACCTCGTCATGAGGAGGGAAATGTCGGCGCAGGGGGTAGTGGGGCGGCTTTGGATATGGCCATGCCGGATCTCCCCAATTCCTCTTTGGCCCCAGTGCCAAGTTTTGAGGTGCTAGCTTCATTGGCTACGCCCCAAACAAGTTCTCCTCTAGTTCAAGTTTCCTCTGAACCAGCAGTACCAGCACCAGCAGCAGCAATAGCACTAGCAGCAATACCAGCACCAGTGGCAGCACCAATAGCGGCAACAACACCAGCACCAGCACCAGCACCAACAGCCTCAGCAGCTTCCACCAAGCCTCCCAAGAGGAAATCCTCGTCAGCTCCCTCCGGATCAACTACCTCAATCGCAGATATCTTCCAGCCAGCTCCTAGGCTTCATCCGACAAGCTCAAGTAAGCTACCGGATCAGCTAAAGGGATCTCCTTTGGGTCACATGTTGTTGGATCAGAGGGTAGCAGGCAGCTGGTTCTGCATACCAGCCCTGCTGCATCTCAATCCGCCCGGCAAGAGGCCCACGTCAAAGGCCTTGTGGCGAACTACTCTCCTAGCGGCAAAAGTTACAATCCACTCCTCCTGGAGTACGTGAAGAACTGGAACAATGCTGAATTCATCGACCCCAAAGATGATCTCCTAGAGAAGTTTGTCCCAGCCGAGTTCAGCGCACAGATAAACTCCGTGACTAAGGCCATCTCTTTGGCAGGCCGGATGATGGAGGTAATTCTTTTCCTCCACTATGGTACTTTGCATAGATGAGCACTTGTATATATATCCCCTAGTCCCCGTTCCTCTGAGGGAGTAACTTGTTACTTGGTCGGATGCTCCTTAGAGAATTTGGTTCCTGTTCGTAGCAAGTTCTAATTTTAACAAAGTTAGAGCCGGGTTAAGTTCCCTTTGCCCGAATCTTGTAGATTTCGAATATCCACACACCTAGAGCCGGGTTAAGTTCCACTTGGCCCGGATCTTGTAGACTTCGAATATCCACACACCTAGAGCCGGGTTAAGTTCCACTTGGCCCGGATCTTGTAGACTTCGAATATCCACACACTTAGAGCCGGGTTAAGTTCCACTTGGCCCGGATCTTGTAGACTTCGAATATCCACACACCTAGAGCCGGGTTAAGTTCCACTTGGCCCGGACCTTGTAGACTTCGAATATCGACACACCTAGAGCCGGGTTAAGTTCCACTTGGCCCGGATCTTGTAGATTTTGAATATCCACATACCTAGAGCTGAGTTAAGTTCCGCTTGGCCCGGATCTTGTAGACTTCGAATATCCACACACCTAGAGCCAGGTTAAGTTCCACTTGGCCCGGGTCTTGTAGACTTCGAACTATTTTTTTTACTTTGCCTTTGAACTTGACATTGCCTTGCTTATTTCTGATTACCACTAACTGCCGATCCGCTGAGTTACGTCGCCTGTTGGACTCCTATAAAGACATGCGCGTGCATGTTATGGCAAACTCCTGGAGGAGCACCAGAAGAAGGGTAATGTTCCTTACTTAGAATTTTCCATCTTCCATTTTCGTTCATTCGAGTTGTCTGTGATCCATATTAATTTGTTATCCGAACCATGCAGCCAAGGATGAAGCTGAGAATATTATCATGCGGAAGAATCTAGCTGAGATCAAAGGTAATCTTATCTCCTTTGGATGATCACTGTACACTCCTTTATTTATCCGGTAGACATTTATACTTCGGCTTCTCCGAATTATGCCACTATTGCAGTTGCTCTCAAAGACAACATTACAATGCCTGATATGATGACCCATTTCCTCGAACAAGCAGAGAAGCATGAGGCTGAGCTGAAGAAGAAGGACGAAGAGATAGCTCGGTTGCAGCTCCAGGACTCGGAAATTACTCGGCTGAATGCTGAAATTCAGAGGCTCAAGGGCCTCCATAAGTCCGAATTGGAGAAGGCTGACCAGGAGTTTGCCGAGGAAAAAGAGCGTTTAACCACGCAAATTTCCAAGGACCAGAGCTTACTGCAGGAAGCCGACGTCAAACTTACGTCGGTGACCTCTGAATACAAGAAACTCCAGGCCCACAGCGCCAATGTCCATTCTGAGCTTCAACGACTCCTCTTCCAGATTGCACGTGAGTTCTTTTCCCTTGCTTAATTTTCCTTCCTCCCGGTTTGGTGCTTTTGCTCACTGTCTCCTCTGCTCTGTTCTCAGGAAAATTTCCAGAAAGTGATACGCTTGGTGGTTCTACCGTAACCCGGTCCCGTGAACAACGTGGTATTCTTGCGGGCCCTGATGCCGAGCCAATCCCGTATAATACGGAGGATCTGCTGGCGAGCCTCACTGCTCGCCTTGAGATAGTGAAGAACCATGGCGCAGACATTATACCGGCAGCAATGCGGATGTTTAGCTCCCTCTAGCCCACTAAGCCCATTCCCAAAAGAGGTTCGTCTTTCATAGCCAAACTGATGGAGTGCAAGCATCAACTGAATCTGTGGCGTGAATCTGCCGCACGGGTTGGGGCTGACATTGCCTTGCAGTTCGTCCTTTCGTGGTATGAAGGAATTTACCTGGGGTTGCTTACCCGCATGCGCACCGGATGTAAGTGGTCCGAAGATCCAGATTGCGTTGCGCGCCGCAAAGCCTGTGCCAACAAGCTTATTCAATACTCCTTCTGCCATGCTTGGAACGAAGGGCCGAGTTATCTCAACGTTTTAGATGATGAGGTTGCTTCTGGAGAAGAAGAGGATGAAGGGAGTGAGGGTGAGTCCTCCGAGCTTGGCGACAAGGCCGAAGACCCGAAGGATGGTGAGGTCAACCCTGAAGATGAACCCGAGGCTAGCGCCCCTCCCCCATATTCCGAAGTACCTCCTTCCTCGACAGATGGTTCGTCTGCTGCCCCTGCTCCTTAAAAACACTTGATCATATTTGTCAGATCCCCGGAATGCCGGGCGAAAATGTATCTAAGTACTCTGGTTTGGTTGTGCTACAACTTATTGTTTGGAACTAAGTTCGTAATGCTGGATTATCGTGGGCGAAGTCCCCGAGTTTCGTTTCTTGTTCCCTCAATTTTTGTCTCCGCTCGCGTCTACCTTGATTCGGCTTTTTGACTTACGAGTCCGAGGTTCAAAAAATTGATTTAACAATACTTGAAACTTTGAGATTAGCTCAAAATGATCCTGCGTAAGATAAATGCAGTAAACCAAGGGTTAGTCAAAATAACCAATGTCGGCCCACTTAAGTTCTTTTCCTTAGTTGTTTTTCAGGTGCTTTGCCATTCCAAACTTGTTCTCTTGCTTGCCATGAAGCCAATTCTTGTTGGACAATAGAAAAGTCAAAGAGTTGAGTTTTTGGTGCTCACACATTACTAACCTGACTAAGATATAAGCGACTTAACCCAGCCGACATAATAATACGAAAACGAGAAAGACAATTATTATAGCAGTCCCCGAGACTCTGCTTAGGGTGCCAAAGTTTCATTAATAAGCTCATTGCCGACATACATACCGACATATGAGTAGCTCGGATACATTCACCTCTTTGTCAGGTGTAGAAAGGACGAAGTAGTGCTACATTCCACAGTCGCTTACATTCCTCTCCGAACATGTCCGCCTTGTTCTTTTCCTGGGGTTGTGCATCAATAAGATAGTAGGAATCATTGTGCAAGGCTTTGCTTACAATGAAAGGTCCTTCCCATGGAGGGGATAGCTTATGCATGCCAGCAGTGTGCTGTATCAACCGGAGTACCAGGTCACCTTCCTGGAAGACTCGAGGGTTTACTTTCCGGCTATGATAGCGTCGGAGATTTTGCTGATATATGGCGGATCTGGACAAGGCCGGTTCTCTCGCTTCTTCCAGCAGATCAACATCATTTTGCCGGGCTTCGCACACTTCGGCTTCTATGTATTGGGTGACCCTTGGCGAATCATGCTCTATGTCGGCTGGTAATACAGCTTCTGCCCCATATACCAGAAAGAATGGCGTATAGCCTATTGATCGATTCGGAGTTGTTCTTAAACTTCATAGTACCGCTGGTAGTTCTTCTATCCAGCACCCCGCTAATCTTTGCAGCTGCTCTATGAGCCGGGATTTTATCCCGGACAATACCAGTCCGTTGGATCTTTCCACTTGCTTGTTCGATGCGGGGTGGGCCACTGAAGCTAAATCTAGCCGAATTTTCTTTTCTTCGTAGAACCTCGCAAATGCTCCTTTAGCGAAATTTTTCCCATTATCAGTTATGATGCTATGGGGATAGCCATATCTCAGGATTATATCCTTGAGGAACCTTACTGCTGTTGCCCCAACAGACTTCTTGATTTGCTTCACTTCAATCCATTTGGTGAACTTGTCGACCATAACTAGGATATGGGTCATTCCTGCTTTAGCCGGCTTAAATGGCCCTACCATGTCTAGGCACCATACAGCAAATCGCCAGGTAATGGGAATAGTTTTGAGTTCTGACATCGGTAAATGAGTTTTCGTGGCGTATCTCTGACAACCATTGCATTTTCTCACCAGATCCTCTGCTTGCTCCAAAGCACTTGGCCAATAAAATCTATGTCGAAAAGCTTTTGCCACTAACGCTCTTGAGGAGGCATGGTGGCCACATTCCCCTTGGTGAATATCTCGGAGTATGTCGAGTCCTTCTTCCGGGTCAACACACCGCTACAGCACTATTGTTACACTCCTTTTATATAATTCAGCGTTGATAATAGTATAGCCCTTTGCTCTTCTCTAGATCTCTCTTGAGATTATCTCGTCATCCAGCAAGGTTCCCTCTTTCAGGAAATCAAAAATTGTCTTGGCCCAAGCTGGTATAGTCTAGACGGGAAATGGTTCCTCATCAATTTCCATGGCATCTACCGACATAACTCCTGCCGGATCAGGCTGATCAGTCCCCGGGTTTGCTGAGGCAGTCCCCGGGTTTGCTGAGGTGCCTCCCCACTCTATTTCTATAGGTGCGGCTCCTGATCCGGAGAGTGTCGGGATATAAATTCAGTCTGATTCAGGCGATGGCGCGATAGATGGTTTTATCATGTGTTCCAAAGCAACATTTGGCGGGATTGGCCGCCGGGATGAGCCTAACTTGGACAGCGTATTTGCCGCCTCGTTTTCAATCCGAGGTATGTGATGGAATTCACACCCTTCGAAAAACCCACTTATCTTTTGGACATGGAATCTGTATAGGGCCATGTTAGCATCCAAGGCATCCAATTTCTAGACACTTGTTGCACCACCAAATCCGAATCTCCAAAGCATTGTATCCAACGTATCCCCACTTCTTTCGCTACCTTGAGACCATGTACCAATGCTTCGTATTCCGCAATATTATTCGAGGCACTGAAGTGGATTTGACGGACATATTTCAGTTGATCCTTCTTGGGAGAGGTAAGCACTACTCCGGTGCCCAACCTATATTTCAGTTTCAATCCATCGAAATGCATTCGCCAATAATTGGAGTCTGGCAGAGGTGGCTCGTATTGCATTTCAGCCTAGTCCACGAAGAAACCCACCACAGCTTGCGATTTTGTCGCATCTCTTCTGTCAAACTACGATGCATATGGGGCTAACTCAATTACCCATTTTGCTATCCAGCCACTTGCATCTTTGTTACTCATAATCTATGATATGGGTGCTTCACATATCACTTTGATTGGATGTTCCTCAAAATAGTGTTTGAGTTTCTTGGCCGACATATATACGCCATACGCCATCTTTTGATAGTGAGGGTAATTCTGTTTTGAAGCAGACAATACTTTGCTCAGATAATACACCGGCCTTTGCACCAACTTTCCTTCTTCCTCGTGCTCCACTACAATTACTGCACTTATGACTTGGTTGGTCGCGGCTATGTAGAGCAACAGTGGCTCCTTGGGTAGTGGTGCTGCTAGGATCGGCGCAGTAGATAACATCTTTTTCAATTCTTGAAACGTAAGGTCCGCCTATGGCGTCCATATGAATTTGTCTGCCTTTTTCATTAACTAGTAGAGGGGCAAGGCCTTCTCTCCCAACCGACATAAGGACCGGCTTAACGATGCCAGGCAACCAGTGCACTTCTGCACATCATTAAGGCATTTTGGCAGTTCCATTCTTTCTATGGCCCGGATTTTCGTCGGGTAAGCTTTGATACCTCGGCTAGACACTAAAAAATCGAGTAACTTTCCAGCAGGCACACCAAAGGTGCACTTCTCCGGGTTGAGCTTCATTTGGAACCTTCTTAAGTTCGCGAATGTTTGCCGGATATCATCAAGGAGCGTATTGCTTTCCTTGGTCTTTATCACCACATTATCCACATAAACTTGCATGTTCTGACCTATTTGGTTGTGTAAGTATTTTTTGCATGCACCGTTGGTACATTGCTCCCGCATTACATAGTCCAAACGGCATAGTGCAATAGCAATAAGCCTCGTACTGGGTAATAAATGCAGTCTTTATTTGATCATCCGGATTCAAGGGTATTTGGTGGAAACTAGAATACGCGTCAATGAATGATAGTAGTTCACATTCGGCCGTCGAGTCTATGACTTGATCTATTCTAGGGAGTGGGAATGGATCTTTGGGACACGCCTTATTGATCAGGTTCGTGTAGTCAATGCACATTCACCATACCACAGCCACCTTTGGATCATCTTTCTTCTTTTCCACAAGCACCGGATTAGAGGGACAATCCGGATAGAGTACTTCCATGATAAACCTGGTTGCTAGGAGCCTAGCTATTTCATCCCCCATGACTTTCCTTCTTTCTTCGGCAAAATGCCAGAGAGGCTGCTTTACCGGCTTAGCCTCGGGTCTTACGTTTAATGAGTGCTCGGCCAACTCCCTCGGCACACCTTGCAGATCTTGAGTGGACCAAGCAAAGATATCCTGATTCTCATGGAGGAAGTTGACGAGCTCGTTTTCCTATTTGCTGCTTAACCTGGCACCAATGGTTACGGTGCGCTCTGGGAAATGATCATCGATTGGCACTTTCTTTGTGTCCTTGGTCGCTTGGAATGAGACGCTTCCGTGCGGGTTGGTCAGAGATGGCATATGCTGTTGCGCGGATTTTGCCAACATCGCCACTTCTAGTATCAACCTTTTTTCTGAGCTATCACGAGTGACTCGGCTAAGTTAGATCCGGATGAGGTGCACTCGATTGAACGCTGGAAGTCCCCTGATACAGTTATCACACCCCTTGGTCCGGGCAGTTTCATCTTAAGGTAGCTGATGTGAGTACTTGCCATGAACTTGTTCAGCGCGGGCCTGCCGAGTAACGCGTGATAAGCGCTCTCCAGATTCACCACTTCGAACTCCAAATTTTTAGTCAGGCAATTATCTCTCGTGTTGAATAACACATCAACCCAGACCTTGCCAATTGGCTCACAAGAAATGCCTGGCACAATACCATGAAAAGTGGTCCTCGTTGCTTGCAACATGTTCTCTGTTATTCCCAACTTGTGCATGGTATCCTTGTACATAATGTTGATACTACTGCCATTGTCGATCAGCACCTTGGAAAATCTCACATTGAGATTCGGCCCGATGAATGTTGGATCCAGGACCAGTGCATAAGTCCCAGGACTAGGCATGATCTTTGGGTGATCCTTGATACTCCACGTGATTTCCTGATCTGTCCAAGGCATGTATCTCACTACTGCCGGCATTACTGCGTTTACCTCCATATGCCGGTGCTGCAAGCTTTTCCGATCATTTTCTTCCGTGGTAAACACATAGTAACTTTAATGATGCTCCCTGTATTCGTTTCGTCCCTCGTTCTCATGGTAACCTTGACCTTGTTGCTGGTTATTACCTACTTGATGTACCGCATCCCTTCTTTCCTGATTCTCGTACCTCGGCGGAGGTGGTGGCAACATCAGTTGCTGTCCATTCCCCCTGTTAGTAACACTTGTCGTGGTGTCTCATTTCTAGGTGCTTCGTTTCAAGGTGCCTGAGCATTCCCCAAACTGCCCTGCTCTAACTTTCTCATCCATTCACATTGCCGGGTTGTGTGGTTTGCCGGACTATTTGAACTTGGTGTCTGGAACTTGCAAGGTTGATCCAACATAGACTCGAACGTATACCTCGGTCTATCTTTCCACTCTTGCCATTGCTTTTCATGCTCCGGGGTCCAAGGCTTTTTCCCTTCGTTTTTCTGTTGCCAGTTTTGCCCTCCAGTTTTCTGGTGCTAGCTGGCACCGGCATTGGGCTGGTCCCGTTCTACCGCTGCCACCTGCTACGAGTTATATCTGTAATCCGGGCGCTCATCCATTCTCTTTCCCCGAAAATCATTCATCCTCGATTACCCGGAGCCATCTCGATTGTAATACTCCTCGTTTGCCTCGTTTGACATTAGCCGGGGTTGCGTTGGATCTCCCAAGGCATACGAATCCGTGATCCGGATTGTCTTAGACAAAGTGGTTGGCATATCTCGCTGCATCCTCTGCCACAACATACTCCCATATCGGCATCCCTGGGTGAACCACGCAATAGCTTATGATTCAATTACTCCCTCGCACGAGTTACGCACGTTGCATCACCGAGTCAAGAAATCCCGGTCTGGCTCATTCGGTCTTTGCCGGCATAGCGCCAGAGTCTGTGGCCTGTTGGGCCTCTTGTATGTTCTCCAGAAGTTGCTAACGAACAACTCCTCAAAATCCAGCCAACAGTTGACACTTCCTGGTGGCAAATTTTTCAACTAAACTCTTGCTGGTCCTTCCAACATCTGTGGCACGTATCTTACAACCCATCTTAAATTCCCTGTTGCGATCTTCACTGTTGTCGCATAATCAATCAGCCAATCTTTTGGCCTAGTACTACCATCATAGGTTCTGGTTCCTCTGGCCAGCTGAAAGTTTGGCACTGGTGGCTCTTTCATGATCGGGGGCCCAAAGCATGACGGACCCGGTGGACCTTGTACCTCGATTAGCTTCGACCTATAAATTCTATCTAGTTTCAGCCTTGCATCATCTGGCTGCAAGTTCTTGCTTCCCAGCCTTGACCCAATTATGTGGTGATCCGGTCTGGGGGATCCGTTGTTGATCATAGCCGAATAACCATCATTGTATCTTTCCTGATCCAGACAAGCATTTTGTTGTTGTGTTGCTTGTCCTGCACTTCCCTCCTGCCGAGGTGCGTGTTGTTGCTGCTGTCGAGGCACATTTTGCCCTGTTCCCATGGGATCACGCTGTCCGGCATTACCGTTGGCATCATTCCTTTGACCGACATTGCCTTGGTCGTGGTTACCTTGGTCGGCACACCTCGGTTGGTACTGTGCCGATCTTCATCAACTTGCACGACTTTGCCTTTTTCAGCCCTTACTGGATCATAGGGAACCATCTGTTTGTCTCTTCTCCCGGAGTTTACTACTTCTTCTCTCCTAGGATTGTGACCCAGAGATGACGCGGCTCCTCCGGATCTTGCCGGGTTATTCCTAGCCAAATGAACCACGTGTGACGCTCCTGGTGGTGCCTGGTTTGCCTTGTTCATTTCTTCATTTTGCTGGCAAGCGACTCTCAGCAAGTGATTCACCCTCTGTTGTTGCCTTTGCCGAGCCTCACCGGTTAAACCTCCTAACTTGGACGTGGCCGCATTTGCTGCCCTGAGGTTCTTTGTCGGGGTATTGTACCTATCTAGCCCTCCTGTTACTATCGTGGTTGTCTGACTTGGCCTAGGCTCGTATTCCTTGTCAATCTTAGTAATCATGTTCCTACCTCGGATTTTCACTCTGTCTATGCGGTTTGCCTTTGCATATTCTCTCAAGGTAATGTTCAAGGACTGCTGCAGCTCTGCTACCTTCTTTACCCTAGCTAACATTTTCGCCTAGTTTCTTCTAACTCAGCTTGCGCCTAAGCCGGATCTTCCACAGGTGCTATTGGCGTTGCTAGGCTATCTATTGCTTGCTGGAGCACATTCTCCGGCCTTTCTAGTGGGGGGAACCTAGACCTGGTTTGCTTTGGCGTGACTTCTGGCTCTGGTGTCGGGCCCTTGCTTGCTTCCATGTCTGGCGCAGTCATCAGGACCTCAACAGTGCTGGTGGGGTGAGTGATACGCACACCACGAGCTGCACTGAGAGGTCGTTCGCCTCCCTCGACGATGTGCCGCGGATGAACGCAGGACTCGTCCACGGCGACATAGATATTGTGTGTGCCAAGCTTCATGAAGACGTCGTTGCGCGAAGGGGGTGCTTGCCGAAGCTCCCTGCATTGTCGCTGACGTAGTCCAGCGCTCCAAAGCGCTGAACCAGGCCGGAGACGACGCGCTCGCCGGTGCTAGAGAAGCTTCCCGTCTGGATTTTCACCCCTGCTAGCACCACTAGCCCCACGGTGGGTGCCAACTATCATGGTGGTGGCACGGCAGATGCCATGGATAGGCTAAAGATGGGGCCAGTGAGTGCTAGGAGAATCTAGGGAGGGAGAAGTGGTGATTCCATGCACAGATGTTCTTGTACTCTCTCTATCAATGGTGTTACATATGCTCTTCAAGCTTTTGGTGAGAAGGAGACAATGTCTCTTACTCCCCACAAGCTAGCCCTAGAGTTCTACCTTAGACAGAGAAAAAGATTGATCCCCCTCTATGGAGGCCCCGGTGCTCCTTATATAGGGGAGCCCGGGTTACAATGTTAGGGCATACGTGGTAGCATATTCTCCGAATATGCCCATCATCTAAAGTTAGATGCTTTTTTATTCTCTTTAATAGCTCGTCCGGGCTTTGGACGTAACCCGTGGCGTAATCTTTGTCTTTAAGCATCACCAGACATGGGCTACGTCAGCCGACATTGCCCGCGTCACCTTGGTCGTCCCTGACCCGCTGGTCCTCCCCCCTGCTTTGCTTTGCTCATGCTACAGCTAATAAAGCCACCTTTTGACCAGCGGGAGATTCCTTCCTTATCTTGGAAGCCATATGATAATCCGACTAGCATGTGGCTAATCCGGCTACTAGGATACCTGCAAAACAGATAGACAAACATGGCTGGCATATATTTTATGCCGACCAGGCTACGGTTAAGGAGATGCTCCACGGGCCGGGTCACTCCGTGATTCGGCCTGCCTTGAGGTGACCCGGTCAGCACTTGCTTTGACCGTGTCGTACCGCGGCTAAATCGGCCTTTATATTCCGGCGTTACCCTACCTGGGGGTATCCCCACAACAAGTAACAAGTTTGTGTGAAAGCATGGTTGAACTCAATAGGTCTAAAACACTCTCGGGGATGTAGGATACACCACTAGCATTGTATTATTATTATGTGCAACCAAGATAACATACTTCTTATGTCATGATATGTGTGGAGAGAGCCCCATAATAAGATGTTCACTACAAGGCTCATAGGAAGCCACTTTGTTGATCCAAGTGTGAGGTCACCTCTAAATAACTACTGTGATGTCTGAGAGAAATCACCGATAATAACCACCGCAATTAAGGGTTTCCCCGTGGATATCGTCATTAGCTTAGGGAGTCCCTCTTTAATCCTCCTTTGACCATGCAGGTTACGAGCCGGTGCCAATCTATCACGGGGCATTCCGGGTATGCTTCCAATACACGTCCAAAGGATTTATCCCTCTCTTTAGTCCCGAAGGCAAATGATATGCGTCCGACTACGCATACCATCTAAAGAGAGAAATCAAACACAAATCATAATTATATCATAGACAAGCAAGTCATACGGACACAAAAATAGATCATCTTTATTACAAGTTCATAATTGTGCTAAGGTTTCTCCATCTCCCCAAGAACAAAGGAACTAGTCACTCATCGAAGCAATCAACAACATCATCATAATCAAATGAATGGATAAAAGTACGATGGTAGATCTAATGCAAACCACAATTGGATCTGGAATTACAAAGAGATCTAATAGATGATATAGGAGTAATGGTGGTGATGAAGATGCAGCGTTTGATGATGAAGGGGATGATGCGTTGTCCTCCAATGATCCATGAAGCGGCCGGGATTTTACCCTAGCCACGTGTCTCCTTCAGATCCCTCTCGGATGTGGTTTTTCATGGTTTCTGGTGGCTGTGAATGTCAGATATCTCTCTCTCGTCTTTTTCAGGAAGAAGTATTTGATGAAGCGATCATGATGGCGCCTGGTACAGGCGGACGGTACGGGAATGGTCTGCCCATACCAGTGGTCGTTAACCATACTGGTGCCTCCTCCTTGTTTAGTATTCTTCCAGGTGTGAAGGTAAGTTCCTAAAATGACTTTTATCACTTAGAAATATCATATAGTTACACAATATGACAGCTCTAGTTGATATGTTCATATATGACTCCATGATTTGGGATCCTGTTGAAACAAGAACAAATAGCGCTCGTAGACACAATGAAATACAAAAATCCCTACTCTATTTATGCAAAAACAAAAGGTAAATATGCTTCAGTTTTGGACTAATTAGAAGTTATGATAGGGTGTTAGTATGCTTAATGACCACTAGTACAGGAAGGACCCGCTCGTACCGCCCGCCCGTACCAGGTGGCGACGGCTTCGTCTCGTCAAACCCTACAACTTCCGTGAAGACGCCTATATATTTTGAGGCTCCAGCCGCCAGCCAGAGAAACACCATTCTCAGATTACATCACAACACCACCAAAGGAGATCCACACCATTGTTCATCACTTCCACCATCCATCCATCCACTAGCCATAGCCATTTCTTTGTACTTTAAATCTCCTTGTGATTTGTCGACCATTGTAAGAATATTTGATTTCAATCTAAATATTTGTATGATGTTTTCTATCTTTGATCTATTTGTTATGAGTGAGTAGTCCTCACATGCTGCGGTTTGGGGAGAAAACTTGCAGCGATTATGTGCATCTAGATCATGGGAGTATTGTATTTTGTTTGCAATTCAGATTTGTATCTTTTGTTTCTTTGTCTCTTGTCTCAATCTGTGGACTTGTAGGTACCCAAGATCCCATAGATTTATAAAGGCTTGAGGTCATATACTTGGCTAGAGGCAATCTCATAGGAACCTCGGTGATAGAAAGGGTAGTAGGTTCTTTTCTTAGCACCCCATTCGGGATCAACAACAACATCACCACTTAAAGCTTTGATATGTGTTTTACACTTAATAATCGTTTGTAACCAATGGCTTCGGTGTGCACTTGGTTGGATTAAAAGTCTATTGCTATGCCCGCTTCATCATGGGGGCTCTAGAATATTAGGATCTGGTGCCTACAAGAGATTATCTCCATTCAAACATTCTACATGACTATGCTTATTATTATATTTTATCCCATTTGATGTGCAGCTGTAGGTGGATCTTCAACCCTGGCCTATCTCCATCCATTGATTCAAACCCATTATAAAGTAAACTAGACTGGTCTAGTAAACTAAGGTAAAACAAACAAAGTCTTGTAGACATGTCCTTTTTATTTCCTTTTAGCATTGCTTTCTGAGGTTCGATTAAACCTAGGTATTCTAGGGAAAAAGCTATTATACTACATCCGTGAATCCAGATTGAAGGTATCACTCCTCCTCTGAGTCCTTCCCCTCCTTGTCGGTGTCCTCCTCCTCCTCTTCTGCACGGTCCTCCTCCTCAAACTCATCATCCTTGTCATCGTCAATGAGTGGGGGAGAAGGACTAGGTGGACGTCTACCCTTCCTCCTCGTAGTGGGTGGAGGATTGTGTGGTTGTCTACCCCCTCCTAGAAGTGGATCCTAAAGCTCTCTGGTCTTGCTTCGAGAGAAGGCTTGACACAGACCTAACTTTCTTTGATGCCTTCTTTGCTAAGTCTGCTACTCCTCGCCCCCTCCTCCTAGCATGTTTTAATCACCTACATTCACAAAAAAAGTATCTATTACATAGAGTTCTTAGAATAATTAGAATACAAGATAGCATAGAGTAATAAAGTAGAAAGTAATAATTAGAATACAACCTTGCATGATACAAAAGGAGTTCTTACAAGACCATAGCATAGATTTATTATGATGCAAATAATTAAAATACATAGAGTTCTTAGAATAGGCTAGTTTTACAAATTAATATTACAAATCACTATTACATAGAGAAGGACTACGAATTTTAGAAGCCCATTTCTTGATCATTGCGAATAATCAACGGGACACAAGCTTCATCATTGATATTCGGCTCCCCCCAATAATCAAGCACGTAACCTGGAGGCGGTTCTGTTGACTCATCGGTGTGAAGGCCTGCTTGGAACCGGGCAAGCAAAGTCAAGTCTTGTGCATTCTCAACCTCCTTGACTACATCTTGTGCGTCGTCTTACTCCCCAACATCCTGCGCAATGTCTTCCTCATCTACGACCATGTCATCATCAGTTGTTAAGTTGATAGTGAAATGTCCTAGGATCCCTTCTTCCTAGAAAACTTGCCATCATATGTCGAGGGGTCAAAGAAACGGTAATCTTCTTCTTCTAGCTTAGGTGGCATGTTGTGTGTTAGCACCATGATCATGATATCCTAGCCCTGCAGACTTTTTTCGGGTTCTTACATAGGTACGGGAGATAGAATACTTTAAAAGCCTGGGTAGCCAAAATATATATATATCATCTCCCGAGTAAATGGAGCTTCGCTCAGCTTTGACCAAGCCAATTCCAGGTTTCCATCTCACTCGATGTGGGTCGAACCAGTGACACTTGAATACAATGGAATCTAGACCTTTGTCGAAACCATAAGGCAGCTCATATATCCCCTTGACTCTACCATAGTACTGGAGATTATCCGAGCATTCACACATGACCCCGCTAATTTTTGCCTTCCGGTTGGCCCGACTTTGTGTGTACTCATGGGTATAGAAGAGCTACCCATTAATGGCATAGGCATTGAATGCATTGACGAGTGAGCTAAATCCCTTAGCAATTTTTCTCAAGTCGGGATTCATCTCACTGTCGATTTGTGCCTACAAGTTCGATAGGAGAAGTTTAGTAGGAGAAGTGCTCGAATAATGTAGGCACTATGAGCAAAGTTGTATAGAAAGGTACCAAATTCGAGAAACGGTTAATGAAATTGTAATCACCACCAGTTTCGAAGAGAACCTGATCTTCTTGGGCCGTACGACTCCTGCTTAGCTTCCAGTATTTTTTATTGAATCGTCTATGGCCATGAAAAGAGGAAATGTTAGCCACAAACTAACGAGTGAATGTTTGTAAAAAAACTAAGTGGTGGTCACTTACTCGATGTACGGATTCACTTTATTCATGCTTTTCAAGACATACAAGTGAATTAAGCCCCATTCGGGATTCATTATCTTGTGCCTCTTCATGCCACTTGATTTGCCACCTAACCCTATGAAGATGCCAAGATTGGTACATCTTCATGGTTTGCGGCATTGTAACGAAGGATTGGATTGTGTCGAGTGGGAATGTTTTCATCATAGTACTTTGTCATGAAGTTTAACACCTCCCTATTAAGGGTTTCCTCGGCTATGGATGCCTTGATCTTGCATTTATTGCCACAGTCCTCACGAAGCTTCTTTGTTTCTCTCTTAGGTCTATACTACCAGCGAGTCACAACATGGGCCCCATTAACGCCTCTCAAGGGAGATGCAAGATCAAATGTTGCATCGGGTTAAAGAACCCTTGCGGAAGGAGCATCTCTAGCTTGCAAAGCAGCAAGGGTGCTTGTTTATCTAGCTTCTCGACCACTTTACGGTATAACTCCTTAGAGCAACTCCAACGGACGCACTAAATCCCAGCGCTGTAAAAATAACCGCCAATATAGCGCGCACGACACTTTTTCATCCTCCAGCAGGCGCGTGAAAATCCGGCGCGCTGTAAAAAAAATTAGTGCACGTCAATTTTCCCACCCACGCGCCCCAAATTTGGTGCTCCGCCGCCAGCGTGCTCTATCCCTCACGTTCGCGCGCGAAGTACCAACCACCGCTGAAATTCCTCCCCCCATCCCGTGTCGCGATTTCTTCCTTGCCTACTCGCACGCCGTGACTTTCCGGCGATGGATCCGTCGAACTTGCTGCAGTACTTGGTCCCTGGCAGCGACATCATCGACACGGGAGTTCTAGCGGTGGCGAACCCTAACCCTACCGCAGCGGCATCACCGCGAGCACCAGCGCTCACCAGCTCAACTTCATGCTATCACGCGCGAACACGACTACCGCTGTCACCAGCATCGATGTGCCTCCACCGCCGAATGGAATGGCCAACACCGGCAAGCGCGCAGCCGCGGCCGCGGTAGGCGGCGCTGGCAAGCCGGCGAAATGGGTTAACTCACGGTGTCCTCCCGCAGCCGCACGCGCACAGGCGCCTACGCCAGCAACCACCGCCACCTCAGCTGCCAGCACGGCTCCGCAGATGAGCGTGCGCCAACTTTTAGACACATTGACAACAAGGTAAAAACTCGTCTTTTCAGTGTGGTAGATGCATTTTCCATGAATTCTAGGATTGCTATATTCATATGTGGTCATTTTACATTGTAGTGTTGATGATGAGACATTCATGGCACACATGGATATTGGCTCATCTTTTGCCGCTAAGCATGGAAATGGCGACGAAGAAGAAGAGTATGTGGTGGATGAGCAAGGTGAAGGTTTGATTGAGCCGCCGGTTGGTAGGACGGTAAACTACACCGCCAAGGAGGATAGGTTACTCTGCTGAGCATGGTTGGAAGTTTCCATGGACTGGTGGCTAGGACTGATCAATCAAGAGGGACCTATTGGGCGATAATGAAGGAGTTCTTCGATGCACGCAACACAAGTGCCAATTATCGCACTGATCGTTCTCTTTGGTCCCGGTGGTCGATCATAAACACCGATTGTCAAAAAAATGGCAAGTGCTTTGGCGGGTGTCGACGTAATCAATCCAAGTGGCACGATATTGGATGATAGGGTAAGTTGGGTGATCCATCTCATATGTTTATGCGCATATGTTTGTTCATATTCGTGACTCATTCTTGTCTTATGTTCACCATGTAGAACACCATCGCCCAAAATTTGTTCAAGGATCAAGGGAGGAAATACAAGAAGGGGAAGAAGATTATTGGCATGTCATTTGTGCTCCACCATTGCTTTGATGAGCTGTCGAACGATGAGAAGTGGAAAAGCCGTGATGGGTTGTGTGTGCACAACTTAGGGATGAATTCCACTGAAGCAAAAGTCACCACAATCATAGATGATGATGCATCAAAGTGATCAAAACAAGAAGAGAAGCTCCACTCCTCACTCGGTTGCATTCACGAAGAGGCCCGTGCTTGGAAGGAAGGCTACCAAGGAGTTGATGAGGGGGGAGAAGGTCGGTGATGATGACATAGGAAAAGCTATGGATAGGATGGCCAATGCAAGGTTGGAGTACAACAAAGATAAAAAGGTGGCAAGGACATTGGAGGCCTAGGCCAAGGCGCGTAGGGTAGCTTTGGAGGAGACGATTGCGGCAGTCGAGGAGAGGAAGTTGGCTTTGGAGGAGAAGAAGGTGGCCACCGCCGAGAAAGTGCGCCTACTGGAAGAAGAGAGAAAGATCTTCACCATTAACACGTCCAACATGGATGAAAGGCAAAAGGAGTACATAAACCTTACTCGTGATGAAGTGTTGTCCAAAAAAGAATGGCGACAAACCACTTGCAGGCCCAAAGTGAATGAATGAATGTGTTTGGAGGTATGGGTGGCTTTGGAGGCTTTGGAGGCATGGGAGCAACACCGGGGGCTTTTGGAGGTTATGGTGGCATGGGTGGCATGGGGCTCGGAAACATGGGAGGATTCGGTGGTATGGGTGGCTTCGGTGGCATGGAGCAACACCGGGGGGATTCATGGCCTCCATGGTGAGTCCATGACCTAGGATTCATGTTGATGCCTATGGCATGGCCTCCATGGGGAATCCATCACCTTCTATCAATGTTGATGGCTACGGAGATTCATTACATTCCAACACCACCCACACCACCATCTAAGACTTCCAAGGAGAAGAAGCACAAGATGGAAGTGGCAATGGCTATGGCTATGATGATGTTGACAAATGATGTGTCAACATGTAGTCTTGAACTTGGTTGTGTGAACTTATTATTTTCATTTGAACTATGTCCTTAATTTGTGTTGAACTTGGTTGTGTGAGACAAGCATTTGGTGATAGTTGAGAGTCGTTTGTTCTTTGATTTATTTTGTTTTGTTTGATCTTGTTGATGCGTAGTGAAGTTGGTGATAGCTGTTTGTGCCAGCGTGCGTGCTACATTTTAGCGTGTCTGGTGGAGGGGCAAATTTCGCTCTATTTTAGCGCGTGAGGTTTAGTGCTTCCGGTGGAGGAGAAACAGGCGCCGCACGCTAGAGAAGAATCGCACGCACCGGAAACCAATTTTATAGCATCGGGATTTAGTGCGATTGTTGGAGTTTCTCTTAGCACAAAGTTGGTAGAAGAAAAAGCTAAACTCCGCCAGCACTTCCCAAGTCTCGTCGTTGACATAGCCTTGAATCATGATCGACATTATCCATTGAACCCACACGTGATAGTCATGACTCTTGAGCCCATGCACTCGCAATATCACCAGGTTTTCTCCTCTCATCCAGTTAGCTGCATACCCATGAGGGAAGTATAAGCACTCGATGATCCACTAGAATATTTCCTTCCTTTCTTTCCTTGAAGGGAAGAACAAGGCCTTTCGCCTAGTCCACCTGGGGCCTTTGACTTCGGGAGGCTGCATATCCAAATGTGGCTTATCGCACCATATTTGTTGATCGAGTCTAGCCATAATGTTATCCTTCGTCTTCTCGGTGTCCATGATTGTGCTCCAAAGGGCCTCACCAATATTATTTTTGGTGTGCATTACATCAATGTTACACAGAAGCTTGAGGTCTTCAAAGTAAGGAAGCTTCCATAAGCATGGAATGTGGGTCCACTGATGTGTCTCCCCGTATCCCACGAAACCGTTCCATTGGGGTTCACCACGAGAGCCTCTAACTCAGCCTTGGTATCCTTGTCGGTCGACAGATGTGGACGTGGAGTATGGATAGTAATGCCTTTCTTGAAGTTCTTTTTGTCACTCCTACATTTATGATTTGCTTCAACGAACTACCGAGTTTCATCAAAGGAGGAATACTTGCCTCCGTTCTCCACCCACAAGAAAGTCACAGCCTGTCTACACACCGGGCAAGGCCACTTCCCATGTGTACACCAGCCATAGAACAACGCACGTGTCGGTATGTCATGCAGTGATGTGTGGTACTAGACATACATATCGAAGTTCGTCTTTGTTGAGGCGTCGTATGTTCGCACCCCATGACCGCTCCACCCAACAAGCAAGTCATCCACTAGCGGCTCTAGGTACGCGTTCATATTCTTCCCTGGGTATTTCGACCCTGGTATTATCATCGACACAAACATGTTCGTGGATCTCATGATGATGCCAGGAGGGAGGTTTAGGGGAATAACAAACACGGGCCAAAAAATGCACATTGTAGCTAACATACCATATGGATTGAACCCATCGATTCATATCGCAACTGCTATGCTCCTCGAGTTGCCCGCTTCTCTAGATATTTCTTGGTGAAATTATGCCATGCTTGACCGTCCGACGAATGTATCTTGTCTATGTATCTGACGAGGGGTTAACTCATCAATGCCCATCATAGATGGACTTAGGTTCGAGGAAGTGGGGAGCGATGGAGGCATCAATCATCTAGCAAACAAGCACACAGAGACACAAGGTTTACCCAGGTTTAGGTCTCGTAGAGGACCCTACTCCTGCTTGTCTACTCTTGGAATTATCAAGGAGTCGAAAGTTACATGGGTGCGCAGATGCAATGTGGAGATGGTGTGGAAACTAGGCTTGTGGATTGTCCTCCTCGTTGCCCCCTCCTAGCCTTTATATAGATAGGCTAGGTCTCGGTATAGCAGGCTGAGTCGGTTACATATTAGGGTTTTCCCTTTAAACTTCTATCTTGATTTTGCCGTGTGCTGCAAGCAATCGGAGTCTCATTGGCCACCCGAATCTTGATTGGGCCTTAGCAACGTCGTGGGCTTCTTCAATGTTGGATCGTATATACCAATCTCGAGTACCTGTAAGGTATGCCCATATTAGTAGCCCCCGAGTGTCCGGTTGAATCACAGATTCGAGTGGAGACTTTATAAAGCCTTTTGAGTGCACAGTCGAGCATGTTTTCGAGTGCTCTAATTTTTATCATAGGGTTTGCTGATATACTTGCCTGATTTATCCGAGGTATCGGGATCAGTTAACTGCCTTAGGGTAAGACAACACAATCTACTCAAACTCGAGTCCCCAGACTCGAATTCAGAAAAGTAGTGGCGTAATTTGACTCAGGCCACGGAGGTCTTATAGAGTCGAATCCCAGTATATAAGTGTGAGCACTCGACGCATCCATCAAGGCATATTTCATCGTACCTGCAGGCACGGATTATTTCTGGTAGAGCACATCAGGTGTGTTGCTAGGCCTTCTTCAGGTCTTACCATCACACTGCAAGCGTGGCATCCGAATTTTGTAATCACAGAGATGATTCGGGTGGCCCAAGAGACGCAGTCTCTTTGCAGGGAAAATATGAGGCGGAGTCGCCGATTCTTTCGAGTGTGGATGTAGTCAACACATAGTTATGCATAAGAAAATTCATAGGGTGCATGGTCAGCACTCCCTACGGGAGTAGCCCCCGAGTGCCTATTTGAGTCATAGACTCGAGTGGGGACTATTAGTATTTTGTGACTGCTGTCGTCTTTTCCTTGTTTCAATCAAATATGCTTCTAGCGCTCCCTATGGGAGTAACCCTGAGTCTACAGTCAAATCGTTGATTCGAGTCAAGAGTTTTGAGAGAAAAAGGAATTGTCATAATGTTTGGAGGTATATAAAGTTCATCGGGCATGTGCCTAGTGCTCCGGTTAGGAGTAGCCCCTGAGTGCTTGGTCGAGTCGAAGACTCGAGTAAGGACTACAGTAGTCAGAAGATGCTCCTGCTGGAGTTAATGACGTCAGTGTTGATGATGGGATGATCTCAGTTGCTCGCATGAGCGGTTTTGATGTGATGTGATGAAAAGTGGGCCCCATTTCTAACTTGGATTTGACCAGGCGTGCGTAATCTTTGATTTTAACTACATCTCCTCGATTCTCGTGCGTAATGGGGGGAATGGAGCATCGCTGATTTGCTCTGCCACTCGTCTGTATTGATGCACGCCACGCGTCTGACTAGTTTCCTCCTGGCCGTTGGATGGCATTTGCGGTGAGGTTAAGTAGGGGTTTGTTCTGGGGTAATTTTCTCCACAGCTCATCTTCCTCCTCGTGCATTGCTTCCATTGTTGCTCCTCACTGTTCCACTGCTCGCACCTTCTTGTTGCGCTGGACGGCCTCCGCACTTTTCCCAGCTACTTCCTGCGCTCCCATCGCAAGCGCCAGATGGGGAAGAAAAAAGGTGCTTCAGCTGCTGGATCTACGGCCGCCACCGTTGCAGCCAAGAAGAAGGATGTCGCCGCCGTGGGCACCAGTGCTGCCGCTGCTGGAAAGAAGAAAGGCCCAGGCACGCACGTCATGAATGGGTCGTGGCGGCCAACCACCATCAAGGGCCCAGAGCTCTTCAATCAGCATCAAGATGGTGCTCTCCCTGCTGCGGAAGATGATTGTCGAATTCCCGGTGACGAGGTAATCCCGAGTCCCCCCGCCGGATTTCGGGTGATGTTCCTCGCATTTATCATTCGTGGTTTTTCTCTTCCCCTTCACAAGTTTGTGAGGGGGTTACTTTGCTTCTACGAGCTCCAGCTGCACCAGCTGACCCCGAACTCCATCCTCCATATCGCTTGCTTCATTACCCTCTGCGAGTGATGGCTCGGAATCAAGCCCCACTTTGGCCTCTTTAAAAAACTTTTCAAACTCAAACGCCAATCAAGCTCGGGGTCGGTAGTCTATGATATAAGGAGTAGCTTTGCGATATTGCCCTTGACTTTTGACTCTTAAATCAGATTATCTGGTTTGAAACACTTGGATAATCCTAATTAAGTTTCGGATAATCCATATCCGCATGCTATTTTCCATACCATATCTGGGGCATCACGTCGGAATCGGATATCCTTATCCGCCAGATTCTATAAAATCGGATATGGATACCTTAAAACAGTTTCAGAGCCGGTTTTGGTGCGGAAATTATCCTATCCGTTTACATCCCTACCTTTTTGTTAGCCTGACGCATATGCATCTCAGCACCTTGCCAACCTGTCACGTGCATTACAACTGAGTTTTTTTATCAAGGGTTCGATTGATAGTACGTCAGCTACTTAGGGTACTGCTTTATTCATGTAACAAAGTGTAAAGGGTGGCGTAGCCCCCGAGTGATGTAATTGCAAGTAAAAATAGAAAACACAAAGTTGGAGGCACTTATCTTTATTTATTCGCAGAATATCACAAGGTACAATGTATGGCTAAGTAGCCTGGTTGAATATCCTTATTTGTAAAGTAAAAACATCTAAGGATAGAAACAATGCAGCTGCGCGACGTTCTAGGGATTGGAGTATGTGACTCCACTTTCTGGATCTTTAAGGCGGTAGGCGGCACCTGGGATTACTACAGTAATCACATAGGGTCCCTCCCAACATAGGGTCCCTCCCAAGGGGACTCGAGCTTGAGGTGCCCTTGTTGCTTCAATCGCAGGACCAGGTCTCCTTCGACAAAGGACCTAGGGCGCAGGCTTCTGCTATGGTAATTGCGGAGGTTCTGTTGGTAGATCCTAGATCTCTCTGCTGCAATCTCGGATGCTTGATCAAGGAGATCGATGGAGTCTTCGAGTGCGAGGGTGGATTCTGCCTCATTGTATTCTACTACCTGTGGGGCTTTGTAGCGCACATCTGCGGGTAGTACCGCTTCAGCACCGTGTACCATGAAGAACAGAGTATAGCCTGTGGTGCTATTTGGAGTTGTGTGTAGGCTCCATAGTACCGATTGCAGCTCCTCTGGCCAGCACCCGGCATCTCTTTCGAGTGGCCAGAGAAGCCTTTACTTGATGCCGCCACAGACGAGGCCGTTGGCCTTTTCGACTTGACCGTTGGTCTGAGGGTGCACCACTAAGGTGTAGCTGATGTTGATTCCCAAGTTTTTGCACAAACCTTGGAACTCATTCGAGGTGAAGTTTGTTCCATTATCTGTGATGATGCTATGTGGCACCCCAAACCGGAAGATGATAGACTCGAAGAATTTAATAGCGCTGGCTTCTGATTGGTTTGTCACCAGCATGGCCTCAATCCACTTGGTAAATTTGTCGACCGCGACGAGGAGGTAGACGTATCCTCCAGGTGAGGATTTCTGGAGCTCTATGCCAGGTGCGTGCGGCTTGTCCGCTAATCGTTGGCAAGCGTTGCATCGCTCGACGATGTCCTTGGCGTCACGCATTGCCATTGGATAGTAGAATCGAGCTCGCAGAGCTTTGGCAACGAGGGCACGACTGTCAGCGTGATGGCCGCAAGTGCCTTCGTGTATCTCGAGGAGGATGGCTCTTCTGTCTCTGTTGGAGACGCATCGTTGAAGCACTCCTGTGATGCTGCGCTTGTACAGTTTGCCGTTGAGGAGGGCGAAAGCCTTGGATCATCGTGCTATATGTCACGCATTTGTCGAGTCATCTGGCAACCTTTTGCTAAGCAAGTACGTGATGTATGGTTGTGTCCAGGATGGCTCGATCATCATGACCTCCATGGGACCTTCGAGTCTCGTATCTGGATCCATGTCTTTGTGTGTATTGGGTTCGTCGGGTGGCGTAGCCCCCGAGTCCTTTGATGTGCTGGTTTTATGCTCTAGAACCTTTGGCTTGATGGAGCGCTCACAGATGCGCTCTAAAAATACTCTAGGTGGTACTGGGGCACAAGTGGAGCTGATGTTGGCGAGTATATCCGCTTCCTCGTTGCTCTCGCGGCAAACGTGCCACAGCTTGCAGCCGTCGAAGTCTCCTTCGAGTGCGTCGTAGAGGTCGCGGTAGGCGATCATGTTGTCGCTCAGAGCATCACACTCATTCATGGTTTGATTCACCACCAGTTTGGAATCACCATAGATGACGAGTCGCTTTGCACCGCATGCTTTTGCCATTCGCATCCCGTGGAGTAGGGCTTCGTATTCAGCTTCATTGTTGGAGGCAGTGAACTGCATTTGCAAAACATACCTCATCTTGTCACCCTATGGTGATGTCAAGATGACGCCCGCGCCAGCTCCCTCTTTGCGCTTGGATCCATCAAAGTGCAGTGTCCATAGATAGGACATGTCTAGCTTGTCGGGGAGTTGGTTTTCCATCCAATGAATGAGGAAGTCCAGGAGTACTTGCAACTTGATCGCGTCCCGCTTATCGTATGTGATGTCTCGTGGAGACAGTTCTATCCCCCAAAGCACGACTCGTCTGGTGGCGTCGGGGTTGTTGAGGATGTGCCCTAGCGGGGCGTCATTCACCACGATTATTGGGTGTTCCTAGAAGTAGTGGCGCAGTCGCCTGGCTATCATGAAGACGTTGTACGCCAGCTTCTGATAATGCGGGTACTGCTGCTTTGTCGGTGTGAGCACCTTGCTGAGGTAGTAGACTAGGCATTGCACCCCATGGACTTTATTTTCTTCGGCTTGTTCCACTATGAGCACAGTGTTAACCACATGGTTGGTGGCGGAGATGTATAACAACAACGGCTCCTTTTCTTGGGGTGTTACCAGGACCGGCGAAGTGGAAAAGAGACGCTTGAGGTCCTCAAATGCCTCTTGTGCTTCATCTGTCCACTCGAATTTGTCAGCCTTGCGAAGGAGTTGGTAGAAGGGCAATGCCTTTTCGCCCATTCGACTGATGAATCGATTGAGTGACGTGATTCGCCCAGCTAGCTGATGGACGCCTTTTACATTCTTCGGCTTCTCCATGGCTAGTATGGCCTTTATTTTCTTCGGGTTGTCCTTGATCCCCATCGCGGAGATGAGGTACGCGAGCAATTGCCCAGATGGTACGCTGAAGGCGCATTTGTCCAGATTTAGCTTGATCTGGTAACGGTCAAGGTTGTCAAAGGTTTCACGAAGATCATCAAGTAACGAGGCTTCCTCCTTGGTTTTGACAACGATGTTGTTGACATAGACTTGAATGTTATGACCAAGCTGGCTCTTGAGTCAGGCCTGCATACATCGTTGGTAGGTGGCCCCTGCGTTTTTCAGCCCGAAAGACATCATTGTGTAGCAGAAGACACCAAAGGGCGTGATGAACGGTGTTTTCTCGTGGTCCTCCTCCTTCATTTGAATCTGGTGATAGCCTGAGTAGGCGTCAAGGAAGCAGAGGCATTCGCATCCCACGGTGGAGTCGATTATCTGGTCAATCCGTGGCAACGGGAAGTGATCCTTCGGGCAATGCTTGTTCAAGGAGGTGAAGTCCACGCACATCCGCAGGATATCCGTGTCTTTTTAGGAACAAGCACGGGGTTTGCTATCCAGGTGCTTTCTTTGATCTCACGTATGAAGTTAGTGTCGAGGAGTCTATTGACTTCCATACCGACCGCTTTTTCCCTTGGTTCAGATAGTCGACGTATTCTCTGTTTTACTAGCCTTGCTTCAGGATTTACATTGAGTGAGCGCTCGGCAAATTCCTTGGGAACTCCTGGCATGTCCGCTGCACACCAGGCAAAGATTTCCCAGTGCTCACGGAGGAATTTGATGACGTGTGTTCCTATGTGGAACTCAGGTTGTTGGCGATGAGTGTCATCTTGGTCGGGTCCATTGGGTGGACCTAGACCATCTTGGTGTGGATCGACGTGTCGAAGGATTGGTCAGGTGAGCTTGGCTTGCTCAGAGGTGGTAGACTATTGCCTGTCGACTCCTTCAACCTCGTGAGTTTCTCCTGCATGCCGAAAGACTGGAAGATTTTGTTGAATTCCCTATCATAGCTATCGGACCTCTCGAAGCTTCCGTTGACTGTGATAATGCCGTTTGGGCCCGGCATCTTCATATGCAGGTAGGCGTAGTGTGGTACCTCCATGAACCTTGCGAACACGACACGTCTGAGGATGCAGTGATATTGCGAGGGCCAGTCAACAACTTCGAATTCGATGCGCTCTTGTCGGAAGTTTGTCGGTGTTTCGAAGATGACGTCCAGACTGATCTTGCCCAGGGGGTATACGCCCTTCCCTGGGGCAATGTCGTGGAATGTTGTGTTTGAAGTTTCTAGACATGACAGAGGGAGTTGCATGGCATGCAACGTACTTGCGAACATGAGGTTGATGCCGCTTCCGCCGTCCATGAAGACGCGACTCATATCGAAGCCTCCAATTTGTGTCTCGAGCACTAGAGGGCAGTGACCTAGGCAAGGTACTTGGTGCGGATGATCGCGCTTGTCGAAGGTAATGCAAGACTCGCTTCCACTGAGGTACTCAGTGGTGGAGAGCGGAGAGTTCATCACCAGATTGACTTGGCGAGTGATTGATATTTCCACCCGATTTGATGGGCGTCCTATTTGGAGCATCCCCATGTTTCCCAGCGCTTGCGGGTATGGCTCGCCTCCGTGGTTTTCGACTGGCGCAGCCGCGGGTGGTGGTGGCCCGGGTGGCGGAGGAGGTGCTCCATGAGCCACAGCGCCTGGGGCAGCTCCATAGGCCTGGTTAATCGCGTCGCGATTCGTCTGGGCTAGGCCTTCGTGGAGCTTGAGGAACTCGTGGTAGTCCTTTAGAAGGTGGCTGGATTTTTTCTTGTTGTCGTGCTTGTCGATGTAGAAGTGTATGTTGCACGGTCCGGACAGTTTGTCCTGGATAGATGTTCCAGGTGCTTCGTCGCGACTGTGGCGTTGCCACACATGCGTCGTTTTTCCGCTATTGCGGTATCCGCCACTGTGATATCCGATGTTGCGGTTGTTGTCATCGCGTTTGTCGGTGTAGCTAGCCATGACCATGTCGACTTCCTCGCGGTCCTCGTAACCGCGCATCCAATGTTTTCCTCGGTGATCGCGTCTGTGATCGAGGTCATCGTCATCATCTGAGTCCTCTCCAACGGCCCACCTGTTTGCGATCTCCATCAGGTGGTCGATTGTCTTGGGCTTTGAGTGGCCTAGCTCCTCTTTGAGCTCCTTGCGGCGCACGCTGCTACTGAACGCGTCGATTGCGCGGTCTTCAGAGATGTCCTCTGCAGAGTTTTTGATGATGGACCATCTCTGAATGTATGAGCGTAGCAACTCGCCACTCTTCTGATAGCAGCTCCTTAATTATTCGATTGATGCGGGCCTTTTGTATGTGCCCTTGAAATTTCGCATGACGTTGTAGACCAGCTCATCCTAGCTGCGAATCGATCCGCGTGGGAGGTTATTGAGCCATGCATGAGAGGTGCCTTGCAGCTGTAGCTGGAGGCATTGCATTGATGTGCTTGTGGTTCCACCATGCAGCCTGATGGAGGAAATATGATCCTCCAGCCAGATCTTCGGGTCCTGGAGGCCGTCGAATTTTGGGTTCTCCGACGGAAGTTTGAACCCTTTCGGCATTCGCTTCTGCCATATGGCTCTGCTGAAGCAGCTGGCACCGCAGAGCTCTATTCCATCGTATTCCGAGTCAGTCGAGCGAGCGCGCCTTGTGCACATCTTGTCGACCTTGCGCTGCATGATGTCATCGCGTGCATTGTAGTCATAGTCGTGTCACCATGAGCGGCATCGCCGCGACATATTATGGCTGTCATTGCTGGAGGAGGAAGAAGAGTAGCGCTTGGCCAGAGACTTGCCTTTCTTCGGCTGCGCCACAGGATCCTTGGTGAGAGCAGCCTTGACTAGTCCCAAGCCAGCGATTGTAGATCGGTACATGGTGGACCGTCGGTCCCCAGCTGGCGGCTGGTTGTTAAGCAGATACATAGTGGCTACTGTCACGGCAGCTTGCAGCATTTTGGGGAGCACATTGCCATGTGTGTCCACTGTCATGGACGATAAGTCAAGGATGTGAGTGGCGTCCGCTCACTCCTTCTCACTGAGGTGAGCGAGTCGAGAACGTCTTCTGGTAGCCATATGATCGTTGCCTTTAGAGGAGGATCCTCCGATGGAGGAGAGCTGAACCCGACGGAGACTCGACTCGTGCACCGCCCTTCTGCGTTCGTCGAGATGGGCAATTACTTATTGCTGGCACTTGAACTCCTCATTTAGTAGCCAGTGATAACCCATCGACATGTCTTGCGATGAGTTAGGGGTCGCCCCGTGGAGCTTCCCTACATCGAGCCCACTCAGTGTCATTGAGCTTTATCAGCATGCACTCTCGGGTTTGCTCATTCGCTGAAAGATTCGAATGATCTTCTAGCGTGGGCCCTTCTATCCCATTGTTGGTGGGTGAGCTGTTGGCAGGGCCACCATTCGCGACTGGGATTCCACCGCTAGTGTCGGTGTTGTCCCGAGTGCCGATGTTGATGCCCATGTTCATGATGACGCACATGTAATGGCTGGGGAAGTTGTTGCTCCTGCAACTTCCAGATCCAGAGTCATAGGCTCTGTCTTCTGTTGCCAGATCGCCTAGATCGGACTCGCGACTGCTGTCGCTGTCAATATTCCCGACTAATGTCGGGGCATAGTTTGCTCAGGGTGTCGATCAGCGTTGGAAACCACGATGCTGGAGCAATCGCGGGAACCTTTGGCTGGTCAGGAAGGCGAAGTGTGCCAAGCCGACCAACTTGGAAGCGTAAGCTCCCGATCACCAGGCTGATCCCATCGCCCACGAACTCGAAATCTGAGCGAGTGTCCGGCGTGTGGAAGGTGAAGTCGAAGGCACCAAAGAGGAGGAGAGTCTCCGCTGCTGCAAAGTCGTACATCGCGGTTGATGGGGCCGAGGAAGCCGCAACATCAGCACTCTTGTTTCCCACATATGGCGCCAATTGACGAGGGGTTAACTCATCAATGCCCATCGCAGATGGACTTAGGTTCGAGGAAGTGGGGAGCGCTAGAGGCATCGATCAGCTAGCAAACAAGCACATAGGGATGCATGGTTTACCCAGGTTCGGGCCTCGTAGAGGACCCTACTCCTACTTGTTTGCTCTCTTGGAATTATCGAGGAGTCAAAAGTTACAGGGATGCGCAAATGCAATCTGGCGATGGTGTGGAAACTAGGGTTGTGGATTGTCCTCGTCGCCCCCTCCTAGCCTTTATATAGATAGGCTAGGTCTCAGGATAGCAGGCCGAGTCGGTTACATATTAGGGTTTTGCCTTTAAACTTCTATCTTGAGTTTGCCGTGTGCCGCAAGTAGTCGGAGTCTCCTTGTAACATCTCAAAAATATTAAATGAGTATATCAATTTCCAATCGACCAAATTTGGGGTTAACAAAAGCTTTTATTATTAAAAACTATATGAAGGCAAGTGTGTGTTTGTTAATAATATATGAATGCATGATATGCCATGTTTGTTTGTTATATATGATGAGGAATGGTGTAAAGATCAAATCAATATCATCTAGCTCAAATCAAAACCAAACCAAAGCAAAAGGAAATCAAATTATAAAGCATATGAGCAAATGGTCATTTGTGCAAATGTTAACACTTAGCCCACTTTGGGCATCTCTATTAAATCATTTCAAACAGAAACAATTCTATTTGTTTACTCACCTTGCTAGACCAAGTGACAAAGAACACAAGTGAGCTCTCAAAACTTACCACAACAAATTCAAATGCATTTGAGGGAATTTTCAAAATTGAATCTAGTGTATGAACCAAGATAGCACTTTTTCCAAAACCATCCAAACTTTCTCCAGTTGACCAATCCTTGCAACCAGAGACTCTCAAGCTTATGATCAACAAACCCACCAAAAAGAATTTAGAAATTCAAATAAATTTCTCTTGCGGCCATTTGACCGAACACTTAATGAGCACAATACACAGCTACCAACTCCACACTGTTTGGATCAATCTTGTGATCATCTTTGTACTCAACTCAGCCTCCACTACTCGCCCACAATCACCCCAGTACCAGCCCGTGCAGCGGAGCCTCCCTCACTCGACCATATGACTAGTGAAAACCCGTACCCGAGCTCACCATGCGGACCAGACATGGATGCGACGCTACATGCTTCGCCCCCCTCGCCCACGACGTCTAGGAGATATCCATGACATCACCGCACCCGCCTGTGTACACCTCGACCAAAGCCAGCCCATGGAGATGCCAGCACAATCGCGCCCATTTCCTATGTATGCCATGCCGAGCGCACGCCAGAGCACCGAGCAATCCCGCGCGACTATGCCGCGCCTCACTCTCTCCTTGCATCAATGCACTCGATGCGTTGCCAGCGACCTCCCAGACATGCCCGCTTGACCCCGCGTGACCTGTGACCACCGTACACCATGACGAACGCCCGCGGTACCCGAGGATAGCATGGACGTCCCCGACCGATTGAGACTATGTCTCGCCGTGCCACTGTGCGCATGACGATCACTAAGGAGCACCGCGTCGACCTACACCCTCCGTCATGCCTATAGCACACTGTAATGACGTCGCTGACGAGCCCGAGCCATGCTCCAATGCTCCCCTCGCTAGGGTATAAATAGACCCTGCCCCTTGCCTCAAAACGCATCCCACTCGACTCACCTCTCACCCAACAACCTCTCTGACCCATCCCTAGAGCAAGCCGAGGCGTACAGAGCTGGAATTTCACCGGAGCCTGCCGCCGCAGTGGTGGAATAGAGCCAGCTCTAGGAGCCGCCCCAGGAGCTGCCACAACCACCATTCGAACCATCGTCGTCAACCAGTTCATTCGCCTGCACCGCCGTACCTAGCTGGAGCCCTGGTAAGCCCCCCGACGACCCCCGCCGTAGAGCTAGGGTTGAATCCCGCATGCGCCGTGCGACGGACACGATGGTGCTGAGCCATTGGTCGTGCTCTAATCGTGCGACTAGGATTAGCGCATACCGCTTCGCATTAGAACAGCCGCTGACATGTGGGGCCAGTGCAAGTGTAGCCCGCCATGTGAACACCGTGTAGTTGGGTCGGCCCAGTATCGTTCCCGCGCACACCCATCAATTCAAATTGAGATTTTTCCTTTTATTTCAAAACCCTATTCTGTAGTTGATTTCAAAATTGAATTCATAAATATTTACTGAACCAAATTGCATGATTCCAATTTTGCTAGAAAGGAAATGAAAATCTCTAAACACTCCCACTGGATTCAAATAGTTTGAATTTATAGATCACCCATAGTAAAAATAACAAGGCAGAGACTTTTGCAACTTCAAACATCTTTCTAAAATCAACCATAAATGCTTTTGAGTTGATTCCAATTGTCAAAAATTACATTTGCCATGACCTATCTGAATATATAAAAAGATATGGTTTTACATGCAATAATCATGGGCTAAGATTAAAAGAATGGCTATATAGTCATTTCTAGTCATTTTAATTATATTAAATAGCCATATGAAACTTTGTGATATATGCCATCTAGTTTAAAACACTTTCCCAAGTATTATAATATGTGGTGATGACATGTGTCAACATGATCCCATATTTTATAATTTGAGAATATTAAATCTTAAGCGTTTTTTCAATGAGTAAAAATTGCATTTCTAAAATAAGATAAATAAGACTATGTCACTAATTCATGTAGTGATTGAGATGATGCTAGATCATCTAGTGTGAACCTTTGTGTGCTAAATAGAAGTAGTTAAGTATTGTTTGGTGATTGTGTACCTCGTATTAATTATAGACTCTAGTACCAACTCGGGCTACGAGGAGGAAGAATTCTACGAAGAAGAAGAGGAGCACTTCGACAACTATACCAACCAAGGCACGCTCCACTATGCAAGCTAACCTATGCAAGATATACTATGCATGTTATTGTGATGCAACCTTGATTATACCAAACCAAAGTTTTACCTACAAGCTTTATTTTTTCCCTTTATCAAAGTTTCTTGAATAGTTAATTATTGGTAATTAGTGGGAAAATAGGACAGATGCCATCAAGAGCATAGAATTAGGCTTAGGTAGTTACACTTGATTAGCACCCCTCAATAGTGATACCCTCATTGATAGTTGCTAGTGCTAAACTAATATTGATCACTTTAGATGGGAACACTTGGAGCAAATGATTATGAAAACCTTGCAATGATGAGTCATTCTATTGAAATGTTTTGACATGGGTTATGAAACCCAATAACTTGAAAATGATGATGAATGAGGCATGTGCCTTGACTTTGAATAAAAACTGATGGTTGGGTTCAGATGCGATACCATTCCAGCTTTTACCGTACAACCACAATACCTGAATTGGGTAGGGCTTAATAGGAAGTTTATATGTCTTAGTATGGGTTCCCTCGTGGAAAAGAGGTTAGGCTGAGGCTACCTCGTGACTATGAATGCCCACCTATGCAGTTCTCGGGATGGCGAATGGCCATGGCTGGGAGGCCAAGCTCATAGGGGAGGTGCCTGTACTAGGGTGTATAATTGAAAGGTTAGGATTGATTATCTGCATACCAAGTATGATGATTCAGCGCTATCCCTGATGGATGTATCGGATTTTGTGGTGAAAGTGTACCTCCTCTACAGAGTGTAAAACTATTCGAATAGCCGCGTCCGCGGTCATGGACAGTTGGATGGCCATACTGTTCCGTTGTTAGATGTTTTCAAAAAGACTTGTCACTTGAAGTATGACTTTTACTTGACCACAACAGGGTTGTGGAAATGAAAACTAGGTTCCCACTTGAGTAATCTAGATAACTAAAATAGGTGTTTACTACTAAGTACTTCTGAAATAAAACTAGCTTATTGCAAACAAGCCTAGAGCTTAGGATTCCTACTATAATTGTCTTACTTACATTAGTGATAGTTTGCGAGTACTTTAAGAGTACTCATGGCTTTATCCCCGGCTATTCCCATGGCCAAACTATGAAGAGGACTATCCAGAGGACGGACAGCAGGATGTCTACAAAAACTAGGATCATCTCCCATCGCCAGCATTGCCTATGACAATGAAGATGGAGCCTCTACTACATTTATTTCCGCTGCTTTGATGTGTATTATCATGAGATCAACTATTTGTAAGACTATTATGGTTTGTAATGGATGATGTACTGTGCTATCAATTCTGTTATGTCTCGCAAAAATGGTATTCCTAGGATTGCGATGTACGGCATAACAGGCACCTGGACTTAAAAATCCGGGTGTTCATAAGTTGGTATCAGAACCATCCTGACCATAGGAGACCCTAGTTAGAATGGACGTCTGAAAAACTTAGTTTCAAAACAAAAGAAGTGAGTATTTATAAAAACCTATTCTCACTCTTACCCTTGAGATTCTTTCAAAAAGAGAGTTCACATGTTCCTCAAAATTCTTGCAATCCTACATAAAATTTGACGCACTTGATCACCTCACTAACTTACTCATCCTAATTTCTTATAGATGGAGGTCAAGTACAGCAAGTTCTACCAGCTTGGCAATGGAGGAGAACTCATCTTCGAGAGGGACTTGAATCAGCTAGCAGAGTTTCTCGGATGCCCGCACCCCGAGTTCTATGGAGCGCAACTCAATGATCAACCAGGAGGAGAACTGCAGTGGTTAATTGTTGCAGATCTGAGAGGAAAGATGGAGCCACCCACCTCGGAGAAGATAGAGTTCACTTTGAGGGAGAACAACGTGTTGGATGCACTAGCTAGAGCAATGCAAGAAGCACTTGCCCGTCTGTGTGCGCAGAATATAAATCAGATCAATGGCACTCGCTTCGCTCACTATGCAACACATGATTCCATGGGAGAGTCCTTAGCCATGCCAGGACATCCGGAGCTGAAGCATCACGTGGACCACCTCGACTACATGTTGCACGAGACTCGGAAAGAGCTGGACAATGCCCGTGCTTACGGCAACCAGAAGCACACTGTCACAGCAGAGAAGAACCACACCCTCGCCATCCTAGCTAAAGAGTGCAAGACACTTCGCCGCCAGCGTGACAAGAAGGACCGCATCATTGCTTGCCTCCGCCAGAAGGTGGCAACCCTTGAAGAAACCATCCATGACCAAGAAATTCAGCTTGAGGAGAAGGAAGACGAAGGTGAAGATCTTCGTAGGGATATCACCTCTTACCTTAGTGACGATGAAGATTATCTGGAAGACAAGAACATGGAGTTCCACACCGACGAGGAGGACGCCGATTTCCTGGATGACGAAGAACCCATCAGTTCTGATGAGGAGTAGTAGCACTAGATCATTGTCGTAGGTGTGAGTTTGTATCCGGTCCCATTATATGGTAGAATGACAGAATGGTTCTTAAAACCATTTGCTTGGTAGTGGTAGTGTGTTGTTTGGAATGTATGGCTTGGAATGAATGAAAAGGGAGTTATTGGTTTTCAAAACCTTAGCAATACTCAAGTTTTAATCTTTTTGAACCATACCCATAAACCATAGAAATTTCCCGCTTATCTTATGATCTATCTCAATCTTTAGATGACTCGCGGCAACCCCGGTGGAAGCAACTCATCCCAGAATCCAATGCTTCAGATTCTGCAAATTCTTGTATCAGATCGAGAAGCCGGTAGAGCCGAGCGTCAAGCCAATCTTGCCACTCTTCAGCAGATCGCCTGGATGGCGCACAACAACCAAGGCCATGGAAACCAGGATCACCATGGATCTAAGCTCAAGAATTTTCAAAACACAAATCCTCCTATGTTTAGCAAATATGAAGAGCCCTTAGATGCTGATGACTGGCTATAGTCAATGGAGAACAACTTGGAAGTTGCAGAAGTAGATTCTATGGAGAAGGTACTGTTTGACACCCACTATCTGGCAGGTTATGCAAGATCCTAGTGGAACAGCACTCATACAATGAACAGAGGACAAATGATGACTTGGGAGGACTTCAAGATCAAGTTCAGCAGGACTCATGTGCCCTAGGTTTGATCAAGAGGATGAGGGATGAATTTAGGGAGTTGAAGCAAGGGAGAATGACTGTAGTGGAATACCGTGACAGATTTCTGTCTCTGGCTAGGTATGCCCCCGATGAGATCGACACCGAGGAAATGAAAAAGGAAAGATTCCTAAATGGCCTACATGATGAGATGCAGACAGTGTTAGTCAACATTCCTTTTGACTATCTAGAAGATTTAGTGGATTCTGCTATCCAGATGGAAGGAAAGATCAATCAAGCCAGCGAGAACCGCAAGCATCATATGATGCATCAGCCTGGACCCCACCATACCCCGAAGTACCGCCCCAACTCATCTGCGGGATTTGCACCAAGACCCAACAGGCCACTTACGTCCCGTCCGAACTTTCCTAATCATGGCGGAGGAAACCCGAGGTCCGGAGGCCACAACAACAACACCGGCAACCCCCATAACTTCAACTGTGCACCGCCAAGGTCCACCAACCACAACAACAACAACAACAACAATACTGCCCCAAGAACTAGAAGCAATGATGTGCCTATTGCTGGAAGGACAAGTCAACAGTAACCTACTTTGAATGTGGAGTCAGGGTCACTACTCCAATGAGTGCCCCAAGAAGCTTGCTGCAGCCACCAATGTCACTGCACCTGCCCAGCAGCAGTGCCGTGTCCAACCTGGAAAGAGGTTTGCCCCAGGCAACCCGCACAACCATACAGGCCATCTGTTCCATATGAATGCGGAAGAAGCCTAGGAAGCGCCAGATGTCGTGTTGGGTATGTTTTCTATTAACTCAGTACTTGCAAGAGTGTTGTTTGATTTTGGGGCATCGCACTCATTTGTTATAGAAGAATTTGCATGCACTAGTAAGATTCAACCAACAAATTGGAAGCATGTTATGATAGTTCAAATACCTGGGTCAACCACCAAAGCTAGAAAATTTTGCAAGGTCGTGCCTGTCAGAATACATGGAATAGATTTTTATGCAAATTTAATAGTACTTGGAACAAAAGGTTTGGAAGTAGTACTAGGAATGGATTGGATGTCAAAACATCAAGGATTAATAGAATGTGCCAAGAAAGCCATAACCATGACTAATAGCACCGGAGTATCAGTAGAGCATGTGTCTGAGCCGCTACCCCGTTAATTCAAATGCAACAAGAGTTTAGTCCAATCAACCCTAGACCAAGTCAGAGTAGTCTGTGAATACCCCGATGTGTTCCCAGATGAATTATCCGGTATGCCCCTAGATCGGGATATTGAGTTTATCATTGAACTAGTTCCTGGAACTAGACCCATAGCTCAGAGACCCTATAGTATGAACCCAGCCAAATTAGTGGAGCTAAAGAAGCAACTTGACGACATGTTAAGCAAAGGTCGGATACAACCAAGTGCATCACTGTGGAGATCACCTATTTTGTTTGTGGATAAGAAAGATGGTGCCAACCGTTTGTGTATGGATTACTGGAAGCTGAATGACATCACCATCAAGAACAAGTACCCACTGCTGAAGATACAAGATCAGCTGACTGGTGCCAGAGTGTTTTCTAAGATTGATCTTAGAACTGGTTATCACCAACTAAATATCCGTGCAACGGATATCCCAAAGACTGCTTTCTCTACCAGATATGGATTGTATGAGTACAATGTCATGTCATTTGGATTAACAAATGCCCCCGCTTATTTCATGAATCTCATGAATAAGATTTTTATGAACTTCTTGGATAAGTTTGTTGTTATTTTTATCAATGACATTCTGATCTATTTCAAGTCAGAAGAGGACCATGAGCAGCACCTAAGAACCATCCTTGAAACCCTTACAGAGCATCAGTTGTATGCCAAGTTTAGCAAATGTGAGTTCTGGTTAAAGGAAGTAGGATTCCTAGGATATATCTTATCGGCAGGAGGAGTTGTCGTCGATCCTGCCAAGATTAAGGACGTTGAAGAATGGAAAGCCCTAACCACTCAAACCGAAGTCCGCGCATTCCTTGGATTAGCGGGATATTACCGCAAGTTCGTTGAAGGATTTTCAAGCATCGCAAGGCCAATGACCCAGCTATTGAAGAAGGACAAGAAGTTTGAATGGACGGACAAATGTGAAGCAAATTTTCAAGAGCTCAAGAAGAGATTGATTTCAGCCCCAATTTTGATCATGCTGGATATCACGAAGCCTGTTGATGTATTTTGTGATACATCTAAGATTGGTCTCGAATGTGTGTTGATCCAGGAAGGCAAAGTAATATCATATTTGTCCTGACAACTGAAGCAACATGAGGATAATTATCCCACCCATGACTTAGAACTGGCAGCTATAGTCTAGCCTTGAAGACATGGCGTCATTACCTCATGGGTAACCACTGTGATATTTATTCGGATCACAAGAGTCTGAAGTATATTTTCACCCAAAAGGAGCTGAATATGAGGCAACGGAGATGGATATAGTTAATCAAGGATTATGACCTTGACATTCACTACCACCCCGGCAAGGCCAATGTGGTAGAGGATGCTCTTAGTAGACTACCATGTAGGTTAAACACCATGATTAAGGAAGATCAGTCAAGTTTGCATGAGGAGTTGGAGAATTTTAGAATGGATCTAGTTAGCTAAGAATTTCTAGCCAGTATTGAACTTCAACCCACTTTGATCAGTCAGATAAAGGAGGTTCAGAAAGGAAATGCCAGTATCAACGGAATTAAGCGTCATATCGGTATAGGGAAGGTACCCGGATTCACTAAAGATGAAGAAGGTGTTCTGTGGTCTAAAGGACGCATCTGTGTGCCAGCAGATTCAGAGTTGAAGCAAGTCATTTTGCAGGAAGCCCATGATACTCTTTATTCTATTCATCCGGGAGGAACAAAGATGTATCGGGATTTGAAGGACCAATTTTGGTGGCACAAAATGAAGAGAGAAGTTTAAAGCTATATGCCAAGTGTGATATCTGTCAGAGAGTCAAAGTGGAACACCAGTGACCTGCGGGACTTCTACAACCGTTGCAAATTCAGGAATGGAAATGGGATTCAGTTGGAATGGATTTCATCACCGGTTTACCTACATCTAGTAGAGGAAATGATTCTATTTGGGTCATAGTAGATAGACTATCCAAGGTAGCTCATTTCATACCTATCAAGACCACTTACCAAGCCCCGAAGCTAGCAGAGTTGTATATTGCTAGAATAGTCAGTCTGCACGGAACCCCCAAGACAATTGTGTCAGATCGAGGAACCCAGTTTACCTCAAGGTTTTGGAAGAAAGTCCAAGAAGGCTTAGGAACCAAACTGAACTTCAGCACAACTTATCACCCACAGACCGACGGACAGACGGAAAGAGTAAACCAGATACTAGAAGATATGCTGAGAGCATGTGTACTAGAATATGGATCTAAATGGTAAGACTGTCTGCCTTTCGCAGAATTCTCATACAACAACAGTTATCATACCAGTTTGCAAATGGCCCCATTTGAGGTTTTGTATGGAAGGAAGTGCCGTACCCCCCTGAATTGGTCGCAAGTAGGAGAGAGTCAGATATTCGGACTCGACATCCTACGAGAAGCCGAAAAGAAGGTTCACAAGATCTATGAACACCTCAAAACCGCTCAATCCAGATAGAAGAGTTACGCTGACAAAAGACATCGAGAACTGACCTTCAATGTTGGAGACTTTGTGTATATCAAAGTATCACCCTTGAAAGGAATGTAGTGTTTTCACTCAAAGGGAAACTTGCACCCAGATATGTTGGACCCTTCAAGATTTTAAGTCACCGGGGAGAAGTATCCTATCATCTAGATCTGCTGGAAGAGATGTCAGCCATGCATGATGTGTTTCATATCTCGTTACTTTGGAAATGCTTAGAAGTTCCGGAGAAGACCGAACTTTTCAAGAACATCGATCACAGAGCTGTGGATATCAAAAAGGATTTAACATATCGTGAAGTACCCATTCATATTTTGGAAGAAGCCTTTAGAACCACCCGGACCATAAATATCAAGTTTCTAAAAATTCAGTGGAGCAATCATACTAAAGAAGAAGCCACCTGGGAGTGAGAAGATTATATTAGGACTGAGTTTCCAAATCTCTTTAGTTCCTAGTTTTTCTTGAATCTCAGGACGAGATTCTGTTCAGGGGGGAAGGTTTAGAACATCTCAAAAATATTAAATGAGTATATCAATTTCCAATCAACTAAATTTGGGGTTAACAAAAGCTTTTATTATTAAAAATTATATGAAGGCAAGTGTGTGTTTGTTAATAATGTATGAATGCATGATATGCCATGTTTGTTTGTTATATATGATGAGGAATGGTTTAAAGATCAAAACAATATCATCTAGGTCAAATCAAAACCAAACCAAAGCAAAAGAAAATCAAATTATAAAGCATATGAGCAAATGGTCATTTTTGCAAATGTTAACACTTAGCCCACTTTGGGCATCTCTATTAAATCATTTCAAACAGAAAAAAATCTATTTCTTTTCTCACCTTGCTAGACCAAGTGACAAAGAACACAAGTGAGCTTTCAAAACTTACCATAACAAATTCAAATGCATTTGAGGAAATTTTCAAAATTGAATCTAGTGTATGCATCAAGATAGCACTTTTTCCAAAACCATCCAAACTTTCTCCACTTGACCAATCCTTGCAACCAGAGACTCTCAAGCTTATGATCAACAAACCCACCAAAAAGAACTTAAAAATTCAAATAAATTTCTCTTGCGACCATTTGACCAAACACTTAACGAGCACAGTACACAGCTACCAACTCCAAACTGTTTGGATCAATCTTGTGATCATCTTTGTACTCGACTCAGCCTCCACTACTCGCCCACAATCACCCCAGTACCAGCCCGTGCAGCGGAGCCTCCCTCACTCGACCAAATGACTAGTGAAAGCCTGTACCCGAGCTCACCATGCCGACCAGACATGGACGTGATACTACACGCTTTGCCTACCTCTCCCACGATGTCTAGGAGATAGCCATGACCTCACCGCACCCTCCTGTGTATGCCTTGACCAAAGCCATCCCGTGGAGATGCCAGCACAACTGCGCCCATTTCCGATGTCTGCCATGCCGAGCGCATGCCAGAGCGCCGAGCAATCCCGCGTGACCACGCCGCGCCTCACTCTCTCCTTGCATCAATGCACTCGCCGCGATGCTAGCGACCTCCTAGACATGCCCGCTTGACCCCGTGCGACCTGTGATCACCGTATGTCGTGACGAATGCCTGCGGTACCCGAGGATGGCATGGACGTCCCCGACCGATTGAGACTGCGCCTCACCATGCCACTATGCGCATAAGGATCACCAAGGAGCACCGTATCGACCTACACCCTCCGCCATGCCTATAGCACACTGTAATGATGTCGCCGACGAGCCCGAGCCATGCCCTGATGCTTCCCTCGCTGGGGTATAAATAGACCCCGCCCCTTGCCTCAAAATGTACCCCACTCGACTCACCTCTCACCCAGCAACCTCTCTGGCCCATCCCCGGAGCAAGCCGAGGCGTGCAGCACCAGAATTTCACCAGAGCCCAACGCTGCAGTGGTGGAACGGAGCCAGCGCTAGGAGCCTCCCTAGGAGCTGCCGCGGCCGCCATTCAAACCGCCTTCATCGACCAGTTCATTCGCCTGCACCACCGTACCTAGCTGGAGCCCTGGTAAGCCCCCGACGAACCCCGCCGTAGAGCTAGGGTTGAATCCCGCGCGCGCCGTGCCACGAAGATGATGATGCTGAGCCGTTGATCGTGCTCTAATCGTGCGGCTAGGATTAGCGTGTACCGCTTCGTGTTACAACAGTCGCTAATGTGTGGGGCCAGCACAAGTGCAGCCCGTCATGCGCTCGTCATGTAGTTGGGCCGGCCCAGTATCGTTCCCGCGCACTCCCATCAATTCAAATTTAGATTTTTTCTTTTATTTCAAAACCCTATTCTATAGTTGATTTCAAAATTGAATTCAGGAAGTTTACTGCACCAAATTGCATGATTCCAATTTTGTTAGAAAGGAAATGAAAATCTCTAAACACTCCCACTGGATTCAAATAGTTTGAATTTATAGATCACCCATAGTAAAAATAACAAGGCAGAGACTTTTCCAACTTCAAACATTTTTCTAAAATCAACCATAAATGCTTTTGAGTTGATTCCAATTGTCAAAAATCACATTTTCCATGATCTATCTGAATATATAAAAAATATGCGGTTTTACATGCAGTAATCATGGGCTAAGATTAAAATAATGGCTATATAGTCATTTTAATTATATTAAATAGCCATATAAAACTTTGTGATATATGCCATCTACTTTAAATCACTTTCCCAAGTATTAGAATATGTGGTGATGACATGTGTCAACATGATCCCATATTTTATAATTGGAGAATATTAAATCTTAAGTGATTTTTCAATGAGTAGAAATTGCATTTCTAAAATAAGATAAATAAGACTATGTCACTAATTCATGTAGTGATTGATATGATGCTAGATCATCTAGTGTGAACCTTTTTATGCTGAATAGAAGTAGTTAAGTATTTTTGGTGATTGTGTACCTCGTATTTAATTATAGACGCTAAAACCAACCTGGGCTACGAGGAGAAAGAATTCTACAAAGAAGAAGAGGAGCACTTGGACAACTGTACCAACCAAAGCACGCTCCACTATGCAAGCTAACCTATGAAAGATACACTATGCATGTTATTGTGATGCAACCTTTATTATGCTAATCCCAAGTTTTACCTACAAGCTTTATTTTTTCCCTTTACCAAAGTTTCTTGAATAGTTAATTATTGGAGATGAGTGGAAAATAGGAAAGATGCCATCAAGAGCATAGAATTAGGCTTAGGTAGTTACACTTGATTAGCACCCCTCAATAGCGAAACCCTCGTCGATAGTTGCTAGTGCTAAACTAATATTGATCACTTTAGATAGGAACACTTGGAGCAAATGATTATGAAAACCTTGGAATGATGAGTCATTCTATTGAAATGTTTTGACATGGGTTATGAAACCCAATAACTTGAAAATGATGATGAATGAGGCATGTGCCTTGACTTCGAATAAAAACTGATGGTTGGGTTCGGATGCGATACAATTCCAGTTTTACCATACAACCACAATACCTGAATTGGATAGGGCTTAACTAGAAATTTATATGTCTTAGTATGGGTTCCCTCGCGGAAAAGAGGTCAGGCTGAGGGTACCTCGTGACTACGAATGCCCACCTATGCAGTTCTGGGGATGGTGGATGGCCATGGCTGGGAGTCCAAGCTCATAGGGGAGGTGCTTGTACTAGGGTGTGTAATTGAAAGGTTAAGATTGACTATCCGCATACCAAGTATGATGATTCAGGGCTATCCCTGATGGATGTATTGAATTTTGTTGTGAAAGTGTACCACCTCTAGAGAGTGTAAAACTATTCGAATAGCCGCGTCCGCGGTCATGGACAGTTGGATGGCCATACTGTTCCGTTGTCAGATGTTTTCAAAAAGACTTGTGACTTGAAGTATGACTTTGACTCTACCACAACAGGGTTGTGGAAATGAAAACTAGGTTCCCACTTGAGTAATCTAGATAACTAAAATAGGTGTTTACTACTAAGTACTTCTGAAATAAAACTAGCTTATTGCAAACAAGCCTAGAGATTAGGATTCCTGCTAGTATTGTCTTACTTACATTAGTGATAGTTTGTGAGTACTTTAAGAGTACTCATGGCTTTGTCCCTGGCTATTCCCATGGCCATACTATGAAGAGGACTATCCGGAGGACGATCAATGAGATGTCTACGAAAACTAGGATCATCTCCTAACGTCAGCATTGCATGTGACAATGAAGATGGAGCCTCTACTACGTTTATTTCTGCTACTTTGATGTGTATTAAGACTTGATCATGAGATTAACTATTTATAAGCCTATTATGGTTTGTAATGGATGATGTATTGTGCTATAAATTTTGTTATGTCTCGCAAAAATGGTATTCCTGGGATTGCGGTGTATGGCATAACAGGCATCTGGACTTAAAAATCCGGGTGTTCACACTCCTTGGCCACCTGAATCTCGACTGGGCCTTAGCAACGTCGTGGGCATCTTCAATGCTAGATCGTATATACCAAGCTCGAATACATGTAAGGTATGCCCATGTCAGTATCGTTTTCCCCTCAACAGTGTTGGGTCCGCAGCATAGAAAACAAAAAATTTCCTACGATGAGAACTACACGCCAAGATCTATCTACTAGGTACAAAGCAACGGGTGGACATACATCCAACGAGAACTTACCCTCGAAGACAATGAGTTTTGTTAACGAGTAGGAACTCGTGGTTGATGTAGTCGTACACTTGCCGATCTCAAGATCGTGAGGAAGTCCGAGCGCCACAACTCAGCAGCGCATCCGTACTTGTATACACGTTCAAGCCACCGGACAACCTCCACCTCCTCGCTCCAGCGATCTAGCAGAAGCAGCAACTCCTTCCAGAAGAAATGCCACCGGGAACATGTATCTCGCTAATCCGAGAACATGGGGGAATAATTCTAGAGGGGGAGAGAGATCCTTCATAAGGAGGTGTAAGGAAGAAGGAGGAGGAGGAGGGGGTGCCCCTCCTCTCCATGGCCGGCGCATGCGGGGTGACCCCTCACCTCCCCCATTCATGTGGTGGTAACCCCTCCACATTAAAATGCCTCTTCACATTGCCTTTTAAAGTCCCCACTTTAAATGCATTAAAATTCTCCAAGTTTAATGCTCTCTCATTTAATAAAACTATTTTATTAAATTTATTCAGAATTTCGTTAATTACTTTAATTAACAAACATTCACATATAACCCCTTGCAATATTTCAATATCACATGCAGAACCACTTTCTGCAATTTCACCCGAAACAATTTCTGGTTTCTATCGAAACAATTCCTGCGCTTTGCAATTCTTTCGTCTGAAACATATGTGCTCCAAAATGGTGTCCGGTAACTCTTAAGTGTGTCACCCTACGATTTGTGAATAATGCAGACATGATTGAGACTCCTCTTAGATCAATAGTCAGAAGGGGGGCCTGGAGATCCATACTGACTCCTGCATATTCAACAATGACTTATGTGATCGTGAGAACCTTTAACGCTTGTAATTTAATCCCTTTGTCTCATGATATAATACATGTCCGAGATTCAATCATCGGTATCCAAATGCCTAGTTTGATCTCGTTACCGACATGCACTCTTTTCTTGTTCCCGTGATATAACATTCTTGTGATCACATCACTTGCTTGCAAGCTATCTCAATGTGATATCACCGAGAGGGCCCAGAGTATATCTATCCGTCATCGGGATTGAAAAATTCCACTCTTGATCCATGAGCCTCAACATAACACCTTCGTAGTACTGAACCCATCTTTATAGTCACCCTGTTACGGTGTGATGTTTGATGTTATCAAGATACTCTTCAGGTGTTAGCAATTAACATGATCTCATGGTCTAAGGATAAAGATTACTTCGTATGATGTTATAGCAATATAAACATAATGACTTGATCGTAATGCTATACTTCGGATGAATTTTCATCACATCATTCCACCAATGGTGTGACCTTGTTATTAACAACATCCAATGTCCATGATCAGGAAACCTTGATCATCTTGTTAATCAACAAGCTAGTCTATAAGAGAGACATAACTAGGAACCCTTTTTGTTTATTAAACACACATGTATTGATGTTTTCGATCAATACAATTCTAGCATGCAAAATAAACATCTATCATATATAAGGAATACATAATAACAACTTTATTATTGCCTCTCAGGGCATATTTCCTTCAGTCTCCCACTTGCACTAGAGACAATAATCTAGTTCACATAGTGATAAATCTAACACCCATGGAGTTTTGGTGTTGATCATGTTTTGCCCTAGGGAGAGCTTTAGTCAACGGATCTGCTACATTTAGGTCCATGTGTACTTTACAAATCTTTATATCTCCATCCTTGACATGCTCGCGGATGGAGTGAAACCGGCGCTTAATATGCTTGGAATTCTTGTGAGACATCGGTTCCTTTGCGTTGGCTATGGCTCCATTATTGTCACAATAGATCACCATTGGGTCCAATGCACTAGGAACCACACCTAGTTCAGTAATGAACTCTTTCATTCAAACCGCTTCCTGCGCCGCTTCTAAAGCAGCAACATATTCCGCCTCCGTCGTTGATCCAGCCACCACAGGTTGTTTGGAACTCCTCCAACTAACTGCTGCTCCGTTCAAGAGAAATACGTATCCGGATTGAGACTTAGAGTCATCCAGATCGGTGTCAAAGCTAGCATCGACCTAACACTTAGCAACTAGCTCTTCTTCACCTCCGTATATAAGAAACATATCCCTAGTTCTTCTCAAGTACTTGAGGATGTTCTTGACCGCTATCCAGTGTTCCGAACCTGGATCAGATTGGTACCTACTAGTCAAACTAATAGCATTTGCCACATCCGGTCTTGTACATAGCATGGCATACATAATAGAGCCTATGGCCGAGGCATAGGGGATCTTATCCATCATCTCTCTTTCTTCCACCGTAGCCGGACTTTGAGTCTTACTCAATGTCTTGCCTTGCAACATAGGTAAGAACCCCTTCTTACTTCCGTCCATATTAAACTTCTTTAATATCTTATCAAGGTATGTACTCTGCGATAGCCCAATTAGGCGCCTTGATCTATCTCTATAGATTTTAATGCCTAATATATATGACGCTTCACCAAGGTCTTTCATCGAAAATTTGCTATTTAGATAACTTTTAACACTGTTTAAAAGATCTATATCATTTCCAATCAATAATATGTCATCCACATATAATATCAGAAATGCCACATTGCTCCCACTCACTTTCTTGTAAATACAAGCCTCTCCATAAGTTTGGACAAATCCAAACTCTTTGATCACCTCATCAAAGCAGAGATTCCAACTCCGGGATGCTTGCTTTAGTCCATAGATGGATCGCTGAAGTTTGCATACCTTATTAGCATCCTTAGGATCGACAAAACCCTTAGGTTGTATCATATACAACTCTTCTTCAATATTACCATTGAGGAACGCAGTTTTGACATCCATCTGCCATATTTCATAATCGAAATATGCAGCAATTGCTAACATAATCCTAACTGACTTAAGCATTGCTACGGGAGAGAATGTCTCATCGTAGTCAACTCCTTGAATTTGTCGAAACCCCTTTGCGACAAGTCGAGCCTTATAGATGGTCACATTACCATCGACATCAGTTTTTCTTTTGAAAATCCATTTATTCTCAACGGCCTCTCGATCGTGAGGTAAGTCCACCAAGGTCCAAACTTGGTTCTCGTACATGGATTCCATTTCGGATTTCATGGCTTCTAGCCATTTGTTGGAATCCGGGCTCATCGTCGCTTCTTCATACGTCACAGGGTCATCCATTTCATCAACCATGAAATTTACAATAGGATTGCCGTACAGTTCAGGAGATGCACGTGTCCTGCTTGACCTGCGAGGTTTGGTAGTTTCCTCTTTCAGAGTTTCATGATCAATATCATTAGCTCTCTCTTCATTAGGTGAAGTTAACTCCGAAACAACTTCCGGTGCTGCGCTACTCGCCATTTCATGAAGAGAAGGTTCAATAACCTCTTCGATTTCTACCTTCCGACTACTCACACCTTTCACGAGAAACTCCTCCTCAAGAAAGGATCCATTCTTGGCAACAAAAACCTTGCCCTCGGATGTGTGATAGAAGGTATACCCAATCGTTTCCTTAGGGTATCCTATGAAGACGCATTTTTCCGCTTTGGGTTCAAGTTTATCCGGCTGAAGTTTCTTCACATAAACATCGCATCCCCAAACTTTAAGAAATGACAGCTTAGGTTTGTTTCCAAACCATAATTCATACGGTGTCGTATCAACGAATTTAGATGGTGCCCGATTTAAAGTGAATGCAGCTGTTTCCAGTGTATAACCCCAAAATGACAGTGGCAAGTCAGTCAGAGACATCATAGATCGAACCATATCCAATAAGGTACGATTACGACGTTCCGACACACCATTACGTTGTGGTGTTCCGGCAGGCGTGAGTTGTGAAACTATTCCACACTCTTTCATGTGTGTGCTAAACTCGTAATTTAGATACTCTCCTCCACGGTCAGACCGCAGAAATTTGATCTTTCTATTACGATGATTTCCCACTTCATTCTGAAATTCCTTGAACTTTTCAAAAGTTTCAGACTTGTGTTTCATCAAATAGATATACCCGTATCTACTCAAATCATCTGTGAAAGTAACAAAATAACGATATCCACCTCGCGCCGACACACTCATTGGTCCACACACATCAGTATGTATGATTTCTAATAAATCTGTCGCCCGTTCCATTGAACCGGAAAACAGCGTTCTAGTCATCTTGCCCATAAGGCATGGCTCACATGTATCAAATGATTCAAAATCAAGTGATTCCAAAAGTCCATCAGAATGGAGTTTCTTCATGCGTTTAACGCTAATATGACCTAGACGGCAATGCCACATATATGCAGATATATCATCATCAAGTTTAATCTTTTTAGCATTAACATTATGAATGTGCGTAATATTACTATCGAGATCCATCAGAAATAAACCATTCAACACAGGTGCATGACCATAAAAGATATTATCCATATAAATCAAACAACCATTGTTTTCAGATTTAAACGAATAACCACTTTGCATCAAACACGATCCGGATACAATGTTCATGCTAAGTGAAGGCACCAAATAACAATTATTCAGGTTTATAACTAATCCCGATGGCATATGGAGAGGCAGCATTCCGACGGCGATCACATCAACTCTTGATCCATTGCCGACCCGCATTGTGACCTCATCCCTTGCTAGTTGTCGCTTGTTCCACAGCCCCTGAATCGAGTTACATATATTAGCAACTGATCCCGTATCAAATACCCAGGTGCTACTGCGAGTACTAGTCAAGTACACATCAATAACATGTATATCACATATACCTTTGTTTGCCTTGCCGGACTTCTTGTTCGCCAAATACTTGGGGCAGTTGCGCTTCCAATGGCCAGTCCCCTTGCAATAGTAGCACTCGGTATCGGACTTAGGGCCAGCTCGGGGTTTCTTTTCAGGCGCGGCAATAGATTTGCCACCCTTCTTTCCCTTGTGCTTACCTTTCTTGTCCTTCTTGAAACCGGTGGTCCTATTGATCATCAACACTTGATGTTCTTTCCTAATCTCCACTTCTGCAGTCTTAAGCATTGACATAAGTTCGGGAAGAGTCTTCTTCATGCCCTGCATATTATAGTTCATCACGAAGCTCTTGTAGCTAGGTGGCAGAGGTTGGAGAACACGATGTATGCCCAAGTCAATGGAAATCGTTATTCCCACGGACACAAGCTTATCGGTGTACCTAGACATTTTGAGTACATGCTCACTAATGGAGCTGTTCTCCTCCATCATGCAGCTAAAGAACTTTTCAGTAGCATTATAACTCTCTACGGCAGCATGGGTATCGAAAATCATTTTCAATTCTCCCATGGTATCAAAAGCATTGCCATTTTCAAAACGCTTTCGAAGTTCTGGCTCTAGCCCATACAGTATGCCACAATGAACTAAGTTATGGTCCTCCTGACGAGTCACATAGACATTCTTTTCCTTATCAGGGGCATCAGGAGCTGGTGGGGGGCCTAGCGGCGCATCTAGCACATATTGCTTTTGTGCAGCAGTGAGGAGAATCCTCAAATTCATAGCCCAGTTGGTGAAGTTGCTACCATTCGTAGCAAGTTTCTCTTTCTCCATGAACACATTGAAATTAAAGTAAGTGGTGCCATCTACAACAGAATTTGTAAAGTTTATTTAGACTAAGTTTATGATAGATTGAGTTCAACTAATCCAAATTACTAATGAACTCCCACTCAAAAACGACATCCCTCGTGTCCTTTTGGTGATTACATGAACCAAATCCACTACACCAAGTCCGATCATCACGTCAGTCGGTGTAGCTTCAAAGGCGAGCATCTATATGGGCATCATATCAACTATATGACTCATGCTTAACCTTTCGGTCTGTGTTCCGAGGCCATGTCATACATGCTAGGATCGCCAAGTAAGAACCTTAGTACTCGCGTGTGTAAAACTGTCTTACACCCGTTGTATGAAAGCGTAGAGTCGAGTACACCCGATCATCACGTGATGTCTCGAAGCATGATCCATAGAACGGTGCATACTCAAGGAAGAACACATTTTATCTTGATATCTAAATGAGGGATCATCTTACAATGCTACCAAAAGCGCCAAACTAGCAGTATAAGATGCTAACATCTATGTGTAAAGTGAGATGATATGGTCCATGCATTTGATCTCTATCATTCCTTTGTGTGTAAGGCCAAGGTCTATGGAACTTACACGTTGAATGTGTTGTAAGAGTACCTATCATACATCTACTTACAACAATACCATATCAATACACTAGCCCAGCAACGATCTAAACTAGACGCCTCTAATTTATCAATTGCAAGTTTGACGTGGCTTAGGGCTTTCGGAGATAGAACCGTTCTCACCTACGAACATGAACCACAACGAGGATAACCAAGTTATTATCAACTCGTTGTAAATAAGATATTGACTATAGTAGGAGAGACAGACACCCGCCAGCCACTTATGCAAAACAAGTTGCATGTCAGTCGTGGAACCGGTCTCATGTACGATGACATGTAACGTTGGTCTGGGCCACTTCATCCACTATGCCACCAATATCCAAAATACATAGAAGATGCAATAACATGATCATCACCGCCCACATATAAACATATGTGTATTACCCGTGCGAAGCACCTACGCATAGATCAGGCTCTGATACCACTGTTGGGTCCGCAGCATAGAAAACAAAAAAAAATCCTACGATGAGAACTACACGCCAAGATCTATCTACTAGGTACAAAGCAACGGGTGGACATACATCCAACGAGAACTTACCCTCGAAGACAACGAGTTTTGTTAATGAGTAGGAACTCGTGGTTGATGTAGTCATACACTTGCCGATCTCAAGATCGTGAGGAAGTCCAAGCGCCGCAACTCAGCAATGAATCCATACTTGCACACATGTTCAAGCCACCGGACAACCTCCACATCCTCGCTCCAGCGATCCAGCGGAAGCAGCAACTCCTTCCAGACAAAATGCCACTGGGAACATGTATCTTGCTAATCTGAGACCATGGGGGAATAATTCTAGAGGAGGAGAGAGATCCTTCACAAGGAGGTGTAAGGAAGAAGGAGGAGGAGGAGGGCCTTTTATAGGAGGAGGGGGGTTCCCCTCCTCTCCATGGCCGGCGCATGGGGGGTGACCCCTCACCTCCCCCATTCATGTGGTGGTAACCCCTCCACATTAAAATGCCTCTTCACATTCCCTTTTAAAGTCCCCACTTTAAATGCATTAAAATTCTCCAAGTTTAATGCTCTCTCATTTAATAAAACTATTTTATTAAATTTATTCAGAATTTCGTTAATTACTTTAATTAACAAACATTCACATATAACCCCTTGCAATATTTCAATATCACATGCAGAACCACTTTCTGCAATTTCACCCGAAACAATTTCTGGTTTCTATCGAAACAATTCCTGCGCTTTGCAATTCTTTCGTCTGAAACATATGTGCTCCAAAATGGTGTCCGGTAACTCTTAAGTGTGTCACCCTACGGTTCGCGAATAATGCAGACATGATTGAGACTCCTCTCAGATCAATAGTCAGAAGCGGGACCTGGAGATCCATACTGACTCCTGCATATTCAACGATGACTTCTGTGATCGTGAGAACCTTTAATGCTTGTAATTTAATCCCTTTGTCTCATGATATAATACATGTCCGAGATTCGATCATCGGTATCCAAATACCTAGTTTGATCTCGTTACCGACATGCACTCTTTTCTCGTTCCCGTGATATAACATTCTAGTGATCACATCACTTGCTTGCAAGCTATCTCAATGTGATATCACCGAGAGGGCCCATAGTATATCTATCCATCATCGGGATTGACAAATTCCACTCTTGATCCATAAGCCTCAACATAACACCTTCGTAGTACTGAACCCATCTTTATAGTCACCCTGTTACAGTGTGACGGTTGATGTTATCAAGATACTCTTCAGGTGTTAGCAATTAACATGATCTCATGGTCTAAGGATAAAGATTACTTCGTATGATGTTATAGCAATATAAACATAGTGACTTGATCGTAATGCTATACTTCGGATGAATGTTCATCACATCATTCCACCAATGGTGTGACCTTGTTATTAACAACATCCAATGTCCATGATCAGGAAACCTTGATCATCTTGTTAATCAACAAGCTAGTCTATAAGAGAGGCATAACTAGGAACCCTTTTTGTTTATTAAACACACATGTATTGATGTTTCTGATCAATACAATTCTAGCATGCAAAATAAACATCTATCATATATAAGGAATACATAATAACAACTTTATTATTGCCTCTCAGGGCATATTTCCTTCAAACCGGCCATCGCATCTATTGGGTAGATTCCTCCATCATGAAAAGTCGTTGGAGCCTCGACAAGAATGGAAGATAATGAGGATTGTTTGAGGAATTCCAGTGTCCTCTTCTATCCATCACCAGTGTCAACCTCAAAGTACCTAGAGGAATTGCAATGTATGCAATAGTTACCTTTAGCATGTTCATTTCTAAATAGCATGCATCCCTTTGGGCAAGCGTCTATCTTCTGATATGTCATCTTTAGTGAATGGAGGATTTTTGTCGACTCGTAAAAGCTCTTCGTCAAGAGGTGCCCTTTTCGCAAGATGCTGCCAATGACAACCAGAATATCGTCGAACCGATCTCTAGATAAGTTTCTCTAGCACTTGAAGGACATTAGGCGAGCCATGACATCCAACTGGGTAACCTCTGTATATGGATGAAGGGGTTTCTGCGCATCAAACCTAGCCTCATAGAACTTCTTTGTGCTCTCCTTCAGATCCTCACTTGTCTCCGCCTCCTCTCCATTAGAATTTTTAGGCGCATTTACACCAATGAAGTCATCAAAGCACTTGTGAAACCCAGCATCAAATCCTCCAACTGGCTGACTCTACCGCGACTGCTTTCTAGCATGTTTTGGTGCTTTCGCTGGTGGCTCGCCATGGAAAATCCACCGATCATAATTCGGTGTGAACCTGAATTTGATTAGTTGTAAACTCATTTCATCCTTCGACTTTCGTTTAAAATTGCGGCATCATGCATATGGGCACAACAATTATGCGGGTCTGATATGGTCGGCAAACACATTATCCACAAACTGCTCGGTCTTTTCTTTCGACTCATCAGTAAATTCCCCCTGATCGGTCCAGCCCTCGTACATCCACAAAAGATCTGTATCCATCCTCTAACTAGTACAAAAACAAACATAGACTTCTTTTCAATTTAACATGTCATTATATCCAATATTAGTTCGATTAAGTTTAACAAATACAGGTTTTACGCGTTGCACCAACACCTATATCTCTAATAGGTAAAGATATATCCTAATCCCACCCGAGGATGTGCAGATTGGGTATGTTCTCCATGCTTTACTCCGCCTGAGACAGACTTTTGGCAGCACATCCCCGTTGTTCTCCCGATACACGTCTCAACCAAAAGCCGCGAGGATGTGCATCCGGAGAACAACAGGGGGGTGCTGCCAAATCCATTCTCGGAACGGAGTAGATCATGGAAAACATACCCAATATACACATCCTTTGGCTATCCAAAATGCGTGGACAATACGAAAGAATTACGGCCGTAAATATGCAATTTAATGCATATTTACTCGCGTAACCCTTCTAAATGGGAGACGCCTCGGTAGCACGACTAACTTGGTGATCTAGACACAAAAATAAAACCAAGGTACATGTAGAGATGGGAACAAGATTTGTACCCTTGATGACCCACAAGTATAGGGGATCGCAACAGTCTTCGAGGGAAGTAAAACCCAAATTATTGATTCGACACAAGGGGAGCCAAAGAATATTTATAAGCCTTAACAACTGAGTTGTCAATTCAGCTGCACCTAGAAAAAATCTTGCTCGCAGTAGTTTATTAGTAGCAACAGTTTTGTAATAGCAATAGCAAAGTAATAGCAGTAGTAAAAGTAAAGGTAGTAGTAACAATTGTAGTAAACAGTAGGATTAAAGCGCGGTAGGAATAGGGATGGATGGACGGGCGTTGCATGGACAAGACAATTCATGTAGCAATCAAGATATAGGGCATTTGCAGATAAATAAGGTTCCAAGTACTAAATAATGATAGGCATGTGTTCCATATATAGTCATGTGTGCTTGTAATGAGAACTTTTACAACATCTTTTGTCCTGCCAACCCGTTGCAGTGGGGCCTCTAGGGAATCTACCGGCAATTAAGGTGCTCCTTTTAATAGAGCACCGGAGCAAAGCATTAACACTCCGTCAACACACGTGATCCTCATATCATAGCCATCCCCTCCGGTTATCCCGATTCTTGTCACTTCGGGGCCTTTGGTTTCGGACAATAATATGTGTATACAACTTCCAGGTAAGATCATAAACAATAATATCCTCATGAATCAATAACATGTTCAGATCTGAAATCATGGCACTCGGGCCCTAGTGACAAGCATTAAGCATAACAAGTTGCAACAAAGTCAAAAAGCACTAATAATAGATACTAGGCACCATGCCCTAACAATCTGATGCAGTTACATGAATGATCTCATCCAATCCCTACCATCCCCATAGCCTACAGCGGGGGATTACTCACTCATGGATGGGGGAATAATAGATGATTGATGGAGAAGCGATGGTGATGATGATGGTGATGATCTTCTCCAATTCCCTGTCCCGGCAGGGTGCCAGAACGGAGTTTCTGGTTCTGAATCGTGGAATCTGGTGGTGGCGGCGCAGCGGAACTCTATCTGGAAAAACGTAGAACCCCCCGTTTGTTTTAGGTCAGAGGGCTTATATAGGCGAAAGGAGAGGTCGAGACGGAGTCCGAGGTGGCCACACCACCTCCTGGTGTGTCCTGGCCTAGCCCGCGCAGCCAGGTGGTGTGGGCCCCTCGTGGATCTTCTTCGTCTCATGTTTTGGCTCTGTGAGTCTTCTGGTAAAATAGGAGTTTTGCGATATTTTCCGGGATTTTTCTTAAAAGTTGATTTCCTGCACAAAAACGAGACACCAAAGCAATTCTGCTGAAAACAGCATTAGTCCACATTAGTTGTATCCAAATCACACAAATTAGAGAAGAAACAATAACAAAAGTGTTCGGGAAATTATATATGTTTTGGACGTATCAACTCCCTCCAAGCTTAGCTTATTGCTTGTCCTCAAGCAATTCAGTTGAAAACTGAGTGCGATAAAAGAAACTTTCACGAATACATTTGCTTCATAAGATGTATATATCCCCAGCATATGATCAAATCCTTAGGCAATTCATAATAGTGTATGCAAAAAGGTTTACCCAGTAGTCATGCAAGCTATGAAGAGATTCCAACCCATTAGTAATAAGCAACATGACACATAAGCATATGTAGGATTGTAGTGCTCATAAGAAGATATGATAAAGTGGTGTCTTGCTTTCCTTTCTTTGGAGCAAAACATAAATGCCAGGGCACCTCTGAAGTTTAAGTGAATACTAGAAATAAAAATATCAAAGATACAAGTGTCAAAGTTATGTCATAATTAACCGTATTTTGGGACAAGCACATTACACTAAGAATGGCAGCTATGTTCTCAGGAAGGTGCTCAAAGAATAAATGGTGACTCAACATAAAAGTGAAAGAAAATGTTTGAAAAGTTTGGAAGGCTTCCAAATGTTGAAAGTATGGTACTCATTAGCTTTGAGCTCCCATTGCCCCTATCATAAGCATCTTTAAGTGATTAAGGTTAAAGTGAACAAATATGAGGATATGCTTGACAAGTTATAAGTTGAAAATCTCAAGCCCCTTGCTTACGAGTACCGTTCCTCATGCTACTAAACTTTAGTCACAAGTAAGTTCTTGTCATTGTAAGTACATGTGTATCATAGACAACCGCCAACGGGGTACCCCTTGCACGATGATACGGAAGATTCCCCATATCAAAATGACAACGCAACCAAACAATGAGCATCTCAGTGATCCTTTTATTTCCTATTTTCATAGGGTTTTTTCTTTCCTATTTGCATAGGTTGTTTTTTATTGAGAATGCTTCACAGATTGCTCACTATGGTTATGCTGCAGGTTTCCACCATGATTAGGCATGGCTTAGACCAGCCGCCCAGTCATTTCTCTAACACATATACGAACTCCATGAGCCTTACAAGCTCCCCTTTCATTTCACACCGTCTGGATCCATAAGAAAAAGAACATGATATCAACTAAATAAAGTGCAATGTTGAAAGCGTTCCCCATGATAACATGGTTCTGCTAATTCACAACTTACAAAACGCAAACATATACGCAACATAGATGGGCACAATGGTTCAAGTTTATTAAGTGCAAGAAAGTAAAGTGTGCCATCAAGTTCGTGAGAGCTTTAATCACTAATTTTCACATAACAAGCAAACATTTTTACTGGAAGAAAACAAAGCATAATAAATATGCAAGGAACATCAATAATGCTAATAGGTAGATATGGTGGACTATTTTGACAACTTTGGTTTTAGGGAGTTGGATGCATGAGTAAAGCTTATACTCAGCACAAGTGAAGGCTAGAAATAGAAATGGAGCGACAATCGAGAGAGCAGTAACTGTCATAATCATGCTTGCGACAAAACAAAATTAATAGTGGCATAAAAGTGACACAAGAACTCTGAGGCAGAATAAATCATCGAGGCTTAACTGACCTTTTGTTTAGTCATATGCATGCGTGAGCATGTGCCAAGTCGATTCAAATAGAACATTTAGAGGAGGACACCACAATGTCATACCAAGTTATGAATAGAACAATGCGAGCAAACATTTATATGACATGTTACGAACTATAATGGATTGGAACTAATCATAAGAAGGCAAGGACCACTAAGTATCCATTAAATAACATACACCTTACATAAACAGACTAAGCATGCTCACAGTGATGAGTATATGTACAAAAATGAAAACAAATAGAGTTCATACCAGCCTCTTACCACACCTTGAGTTGTCATAAATCATCATTTCCTTTCGCTTGTGTGACTTGAATAACAAGATAAAACCAAACTCTAATGAGTCACTGAGGACCGCTGAACCCTGCTACGAACTTTACAAAACCAGAGAAGAACAACAAATATTTTTGGGTTTTCGATTTTAAAGGCATACCCGAAGGGAAGAATGAGCAAAGCGAAATCTTTTTGGGTTTTTTGAATAATCAATACAGAGCTAAAAGGATGAAGCAAACCAAGGCTAAAAGTCAAAGAAGAAAACAAAGAGAAATAACAAAATATTTTTGGTCTTTTTATGTTTTGGAAAGTAGAAATAAAGCAAGGACAAGAAAACTAAAAAGAAAACGAAACATGGATATGCAAAGTACCGACTGAACATGATATGTAGATGAGTGTGATATCGGTATACCTCCCCCCAAGCTTAGGCTTTTGTCCTAAGTGGGTATCAACCCCAACGCAGGTAGGAACTCCAAGCCGGTGGGTCATCATAAGAATGATCGTAGTTAGGCCCTTGTGAAGAAGAAGAAACTCCCCAATCATAGGCAGGCTGCTGGTATGAAGACTCCCCCTCGTTTGAGGGCTAGACCGAATCATCTATAACCTCCCTTCCAGTATCCTGCTCTTGTTGGGAGAGCTCCCCTAGATATGTATCGAGCTCTTCCTCAGCGAGTGACCATCCTACCCTGGTATCAAGGTTAAACAAAATAGGCACAGGCAAAAGAACAACACGCTCGGACTTACCCCTTCTCCAACCAGCCTTGAGAAAGGTTATTTCATAAGATAAATCACTTAAATTAGTCCAAGAAGAAATGAATTTATATAGTATCATGGAATTAAGGTCAAGCCTCTCTATGGGAAACTATAGGTCTGAATGATGAGGCGCTACACCATGCAAAGCTAATAAACGAGAGGCGATGAGGCCTCCACAAATTCCACCTTTCTCGCGGTTAGCAGCAAGATGGAAAGCTATCAAAGCACCCAAATTATAAGTCCTATCTTGTTTTAAGGCAGCTGACATGAAGGCTAGATCATATGAGGATAATTTATTAGCAGTTTTCCTAGCGAGAATGCACTTGGCAATAAAGTAGGCAAAGTATCAAATAGACGGGAGATGAATATTACGAATTTTACCACTCTCCTTTGAGAAGCTGCTCCCTTGGCAAATATCTACATACAAGTCCATGAGTGGTGTATGCCGCTCTCTAATCCTTTCACACGAACCCCATTGTGGTACTTTAATAGCTGCACAAAAATCATCAAAAGGGAGATCGACAGCTATATTGTAAATTTTGTAATGGACCATGGGGTTAGGCAAGGAGCAACTAAATCGAAAATCATGCACCATAAACATAGTTAGTTTCACATATTGGTAAGGTTCATCTTCCACAAAATGCTCCAATCCTGAATTAGAAATAAAGTATGGAAATCTTGAGAAATCCCAGCAGCCTTCATGAATTTGGGGCATGGATAGATAGAAGGGAAAAGTTCTTCCTCGCGATGAACCTTCATAACCTCGGGCACCCTTAATTCATGTTGGTTGAGTTGGTGTTCATTCATCTCCTTTTCTGAAATTTTAGACAAGCATCATACAAGTGATTGCAAAGTGATTACATAATGAAAGGAACTACTTATAGGGACTTGTGAGAGGCCTAAACATGCATCAAAATAACTTCTCTAAGCATAGAACTAGCATGCAAGCTCTCATAACCTATCACCTACAGTAGAAAAATACCCAAGATATAAACCACTAATCACAAATCTACTTGGACAAGCGGAGGAGTCACATACCGGAGAACAAATGCTCCAAATCTCAGTAGCAAAGATGGGCTGAGCAAGGAGATCGAAATCGCGAGCAAGAACAGCAAGAACATGGGTTTGAGAAATGAACAGGTGTTTTCTCGGGAGAGAGAAAGGAGTGGCAGGAGGGAGAATAAGTGGAGGGTCAGGGCTGGCCCACACCATGGCTAGGCGCGCCCCTGGTGTGGCCGCACCACCAGGTGGTGTGCCTATCTAGTGGGCCCCCCAGGGTCACTCTAGGTACTTCTCTGCCCCTCTTTTGACGTAAAAATTTAATATGAATTTTCTGGAATTTTTTGAGAAACTTTATTTTTGAGCAATTTTCATGTGTTGATGAATGATTTTCCGGCAGAAAGAAAATATTTGAATGATGCAATAACAAAATAAAACCTAAACTTTAGAAGTTCTAAGACACTCTAATATGCAAGAAGCTAACAAAATAGAAAAATAACCTAAGTGAAAACAAAAATTAAAATGGATAAAATAAAAGTAAGCAAGGATAATAATGGTGAAAGCATTGTTTTGTTCATTAAAATCCTTTTGTTAACAAGGTTGATCAGGTCTTATTACCAAAACAATTCTATTATGAAGTAAAACTTTGCATTCCACTAAATGATTATGTTACCTCAACCCTGATAGCAATAGTCCCAATCATAATAGTTTCATATTTTTCTCGCGGTATGGGACAATATATTTCTCCAACTTGGATGCCTTCAATATTTACAATTGAATTTAAGCCAGAAGTCCTATCAATCTTGTTGGGGAAATAAACAGTATGCTCCTTGTCATTAACATTAAAAGTTACCTTTCCTTTATTATAATTAATGACAACACATGGAGTATTAAGAAAAGGTCTCCCAAGAATAATAGACATATTATCATCTTCAGGCATTTCAAGCACAACAAAGTCAGTTAATATCAAGCAATTATAAGCCACTTGAATAGGAACATCCTCACATATACCAACAGGAATAGTGGTAGATTTATCAGCCATTTGTAAAGATATATCAGTTAGTATTAGTTTCTCCAATTGAAGTCTCTTGTAGAGAGAAAAAGGCATAACACTAACTCCTGCTCCTAAATCACACAAGGCAGTTCTAACATAATTATTTTTACTAGAGCATGGAATAGTTCGAATCCTGGGTCTCCAAGTTCCTTTGGAACCTTACTATTAAAGGAATAATTAGCAAGCAAAGTAGACATTTCCTCATTAGGGATCTTCCTTTTATTAGAGACAATATCCTTCATATACTTTGAATAAGGAGGCAACTTAATAGCATTAGTTAAAGGAATTTGCAAAAATAAAGGTTTCATCCACTCACAAAACTAATTATAGTGTTCATCTTCCTTCGACTTGTGTTTCTTATCAGGGAAAGGCATTGGTTTATGAGCCTAGGGTTCTCTTTCAATACCATGTTTATTAGCAACAAAATCTTCCTTAGTGTACTTAGTATTCTTAGTGTGCTTTTCAGGTTCTTCTTCAATTTCTTCTTTATCAAGAGCATCATTTTTCTCATTACCACTCTCAGTTTCAGCATCGGAGGCAGATATACTATTAGGATCTTTAGCAGGTTTAGAAGACACTACAATAGTTTTATGTTTATTTTTGTTTCTCTTAGGAGAAGTACCACTATTTTCAATTTGTTGAGAATCCTGCTCAATTCTTTTAGGATGCCCGTCAGGATATAGAGGATCCTGAGTGGCAGCACCACTTCTAGTTCTAATTTCATAAGCATGTTTTTCGTTAGAAGCATTAACTAGCAAATATTTTTGTACTCTAATAGGCTGATCAATTTGAGTTTGAACCATTTGGAAATGTTTAACAAGCATTTTAACATCATTGGAGGTTCTTCCCACAATATCCCTCAATTCAATAATAGCTCTAGAGTTTTCCATCAAATGATTATGCACTCTTTTATTAAAATTATCTTGCTTAACAACAAAGATATCAAATTCTTCTAAGCATTGATCAGGAGGTTTAGAATAAGGAATATCACCTTCATCAAAATGTTGGAGAGAGTGTACCTCAATAGTGGATGAGTGGGATATTGGCTTACATAATTCTTCTATATGAGGTAAATTCTTCACATCTTCAGATTTAATACCCTTCTCCTTAAGACATTTCTTAGCTTCATTCATCACTTCATCATTTAGTTCAATAACTCCCCTCTTCTTTGGTATTGGTGTTGGCTCAGGCACAGTTAACTCAGGTGTAGTTGACTCAGGTGAAGTCTAGTCATCATAATTCTTGCTTATTTTAGCCATTAATTCCTCAGCTTCTTTGGGAGTTCTCTTTCTAAAAACACAATCAGCACAACTATCCAGGTATGTCCTAGATTCATCAGTTAGTCCATTATAATATATATCAAGAAGCTCATTTTTAGGTAATGTACACACAGGCTATGCATGAATCAAAGCACAAAACCTTGCCCATGATTCAGGCAATATCTCCCTTTCTCCTTGTTTAAAATCAAAAAGTTCCTGCAAAATGGCATGTCGAGCACTAGGAGGGAAATATTTCTGAAAGAAAGTATCAATCAAGCAATCAGGGCTATTAACAGATCCAGGAGGTAAATTATTAAACCAAGCTTTAGCTCCTCCTTTTAGTGAAAAAGGGAAAATTTTAGCAACAAAGTAGGTGCGGGTCTTAATATCATCAGAAAATAGGCCACTCATGGTAGAAAGCTCAGTCATATGTGCTACAGCACTTTCATTTTTAGTCCCACAAAAAGGTTCTTTCTCAACAATGGTTATGTAAGATAAATCAAGAGAGAAATCATAATCCTTTTTTTAATGTTTATGGGAGATGTAGCAAACTTAGCATTATGAGATAATTTAGGTCTAACAGTATGTTTCTCAAGAAGACTCTTAATAGCACTCCTACCATGAGTGTTTTGGCATTCTTTAATAAATTCATCAATCATTTCTATATATCCGTCTTCAATATCATAGCTCTCTCTAGACTCAGGTGAATTGACAGGTGTAGTAGTACCTTCATTAGGAATTTCAGTATTTCTAGCTATAGTTCTAGCAATCGTAGCATCTAGGAAAGGACCTAATGAACCACTCTTATCAAGCAAAATAGAAGCAGCATCATAAGTATCAGAAGTTTCAGATTCAGCAGAAGTAGCAGTATGTGTAGCATGTGTATGTGGTGGTGGTGTAAGGAGCTTACTCATCACAGATGGTGAATTAAGAGCAACAGAGGTGTTCAGAACTGTACCTCTCCTTGTAGTGGATGGTAATATAGGAACCTTTCCATCATGAGATTTACCCATGATGAATAGATAGAAGCGAACAATAGTGATTCCAAGTGAACTTAATAAATAGAGCTATTCTCCCTGGCAACGGCGCTAGAAAATAGTCTTGATGACCCACAAGTATAGGGGATCGCAATAGTCTTTGAAGGAAGTAAAACCCAATTTATTGATTCGACACAAGGGGATCCAAAGAATATTTATAAGCCTTAACAATTGAGTTGTCAATTCAGCTGCACCTGGAAACAATCTTGCTCGCAGTAGTTTATCAGTAGCAACAGTTTTATAATAGCAATAGCAAATAGTAATAGCAGTAGTAAAAGTAAAGACAGTAGTAACAATTGCAGTAAAATGTAGAATTAAAGCGTGGTAGGCATAGGGATGGATGGACGGGCGTTGAATGGACAAGACAATTCATGTAGCAATCAAGATATAGGTCATTTGTAGATAAATAAGGTAAAGCATCCAAGTACTAAATAATCATAGGCATGTGTTCCATATATAGTCATACGTGCTCGTAATGAGAACTTGCACAACATCTTTTGTCCTACCAGCCCGTTGCAGCGGGGCCTCTAGGGAATCTACTGGCAATTAAGGTGCTCCTTTAAATAGAGCACCAGAGCAAAGCATTAACACTCCGTGAACACAAGTGATCCTCATATCATAGCCATCCCCTCCGGTTATCCCGATTCTTGTCACTTTGGGTCCTTTGGTTCCAGATAATAATAGGTGTATACAACTTGCAGGTAAGATCATAAACAATAATATCCTCATGAATCAATAACATGTTTAGATCTGAAATCATGGCACTCGGTCCCTAGTGACAAGCATTAAGCATAATAATTTGCAACAAAGTCAAAAAGCAATAATAATAGATACTAGGCACCATGCCCTAACAATCTGATGCAATTACATGAACGATTTCATCCAATTCCTACCATCCTCATAGCCTACAGTGGGGTATTACTCACTCATGGATGGAGGAATCATGGATGGTTGATGAAGAAGCGATGGTGATGATGATGGCGATGATTTCCTCCAATTCCCTGTCCCGGCAGGGTGCCAGAACGGAGTTTCTGGTTACGAATCGCGGAATCTGGTGGTGGCGGCGCAGCGGAACTCTATCTGGAAAAACGTCGAACCTCCCGTTTGTTTTAGGTCAGAGGGATTATATAGGCGAAAGGAGAGGTCGAGGTGGAGTCCAAGGCGGCCACACCACCTCCTAGCGCGGCTTGGCCTGGCCCGCGCGACCAGGTGGTGTGGGCCCCTTGTGGCTCTTCTTCGTCTCATCTTCTAGCTCCGTGAGTCTTCTGGTAAAATAGGAGTTTTGCGATATTTTCCGGGATTTTTCCTAAAAGTTGATTTCCTACACAAAAATGAGACACCAAAACAATTATGCTGAAAATAGCGTTAGTCCGTATTAGTTGTATCCAAATCACACAAATTAGAGAAGAAACAATAGCAAAAGTGTTCGGGAAAGTAGATATTTTTGGACGTATCAACCATCTTGTAGCGTGCTCGGCCGTCGAAGAAGATCTGGAGCACTACTTCAAGAAGCCCTATGACGTCGGTCCCCGGTGTCCACCTCCAAACATAGCATGCACATGCGAGAAAATGAATTAAGGGTCATTTTCTTTCCTAAACATGTCTAACTGCCCAAATCCTAAAACATGCAAACACCATTCTAAATACCCTATTTCTAATTATTTGTGCACTAAATCATATTTCTAAACTAATTTCTATCCTAAACCACCCTATTTTTCGTGCCTATTTATTTTAACTACCCTGAAGACTACTACATTAAGTAATTAGCATGCATAATATCCACTAATTAACAATGCAAATTGACAAAAAAAAGAATTACCTACGGGCGAGCTCACCCTGCCGGGATGGTGGAGCTAGGAATAGTGGTGACAGGGGAGGCGTGGTGTTGTCGGGGGAGGCGGGAGCTAGTCGGGGGAGATGGGTGGTGGGTTGCTACCGGGGGAGGCGGGAGCTGGTCGGGGGAGCTGGAAGGTGGGGTGCTGGCCGGGTGGCCGGGGAAGGCGGGGTGCTGGCCGGGGGAGGCGGGATCTAGCCGGGGAGCTGGGAGGTGGGTGCTGGCCGGGGGAAGCGGGGTGCTAGCCAGGTGAAGCGACGTTGTTGGATGGGGCGGTGGGTCGGACGCAGCGACACCGTAGGCCGGGGGCGGTGGGTCGTTGGAGGCGGCGAGTTGGGCGAGCTCGAGCGGCTGGGGTTGCGGGCTGGGGGAGATGGTGAGCGGCGGGCGAGGCGCACGTGGGCAGGGTGGCGGCGGCGTGCGCGTGGACATGGAGGCGTGTGGATATGTGGGATGTGTGTGGATAGGGTTTTTTATTTATTTTCTACCGAAAACGTGCATTTGCAGTGCGCCTCAAACGGCAAAGGTTTGCCTTTGTCGTGCGCCTAACACGGCAATAAACCTTTTTACATGTACATTATTTAATATTGTACTTACCATGCTTTTGGGGAAGACCATCGGGGCCGCAGACCTGGTCGAGTGACGGGTGTTTTCGGTGGAGAAAGATTCCCAAAGCACCGGAATCCCACCAAAACTTGCATGTGGACTTAGGATATATGTGGAAGTTTTGTGTAAGGTCTAATGGTGCAAGACATAGCTCCCCGGTGTGACCTTCTTTACATTAGGGCGATACCATTTAGCATATTTCTGGAATTGTAGGTGGAAATGTCCCGTTGCGGGTATACTGGGGGCTAGAATGTGCCACAGGGTCCCAAACTTGGTTTTCCTTGTATCTATGTCCTAAATAAACCTAAACCAATGAAAAATTACATTGGTGATACCTCATGCGGAGAAAGCAAGGGGTAGACCTCCCGGGCCCACAAACGGGTGCTTTCGACCCCGAAGCCCCGGAAACCCACCAAAACTTGCATGTGGATCTAGCGAACTTGCATCTGGACCTAGGATATATGTGAAAATTTTGTGGAAGGCCCATATATGGAATACATAGCTCCCCGGTGTAGCCTTCTTCACATTAGGGCGATAACACTTAGAAGATTCCTAGAACTCTAGGTGGAAATGTCCCGCTGCGGGTATACCGGGGGCTAGAATGTGCCACAGGGTCCGAAACTTGGTTTTGCTTCTATCTATGGCCTAAACAAACCTATACCAATGAAAAATTACATTGGTGGAACCTCGTGCGAACAAAGCTAGGGGGTAGACCTCTCGGGCCCACGGACAGGTGCTTTCGACCCTCGGAGCCCCAAAAACCCACCAAAAATTGCATGTGGACCTAGGAAACTTGCATGTGGATCTAGGATATATGTGAAATTATTGTGGAAGGCTCATAGATGGAATACATAGCTCCCCGGTGTGACCTTCTTCACATTAGGGTGATAACACTTAGCAGATTCAACTCTGTGTGGAAATATACCGGGGCTAGAATGTGCCACAGGGTTCCAAACTTGGTTTTACTTGTATCTATAGCCTAAACAAACCTAAATGAACGAAAAAGTACATTGGTGGAACCTCGTGGGAGAAAGCTAAGGGGTAGACCTCCCGGTCCCATAGACGGGTGCTTTCGACACCCGGAATATGACCCCTGGAGCCCTGGAAACCCACCAAAACTTGCATGTGAACCTAGGATATATGTGAAAGTGTTGTCGAAGGCCCATAGATGGAATACATAGCTTCCCGGTGTGACCTTCACATTAGGGCGATAACACTTAGCAGATTCCTGGAACTTTAGGTGGAAATGTCCTGCTGCGGGTATAGCGGGGGATAGAATGTGCCACAGGGTCCCAAACTTGATTTTCCTTGTATCTTTGGTCTAAAAAGTACATTGGTGGAACCTTGTGCAGAGAAAGCTAGGGGGTAGACCTCCTGGGCTCACATACGGGTGCTTTCGACCCCCGGAGCCTCGGAAACCCACCAAAACTTGCATGTGGTCCTAGGAAACTTGCATGTGGACCTAGGTGTGGTGGAAGATCTAATGGTGCAAGACATGGCTCACCGGTGGAACCTCGTGCGGCGAAATATGGGGGGTAGTACTCCCGGGCCCATAGATCGGTGTTTTCGCCGGAGAATGACCGCGGGAGCCTCGGAATCCAACAGAGTCCTGATGTGGATATAGGATATGTTTGAAAGTGTCCATAGATGCAATATAGGTGATATTAGAGATAAAATATGTGCTAAGATAAGATGGTGGTAAAAACAAGGATTTTTTTTGGAAAAAGTGCTTTGCCGTATGTGGCACCCGGCGAAGGATTTTCCCGCGTGGATTCATTCGCCCGGATCAATTTGCGCACGTTATAAAAATAAATGGCTGAAAATTTCGCGTGTAAAATAAATTTGGTATTTTAAATCTTTGTCGTGCCCGACGGTAAGGCACACGGCAAAACCATGCCGTCACCACGGCTCGGTCAACTGCGCCGAAGTGGTGGGCCCTATGTGACGGTGTGTCGTGTATTTTCTTTTCAGTGGGCCGTTTCTTACCTTTATCGTGCATTACATCTTTGTCGAGAATAACAAGCAGTCAATCAGGTCAATGAACATGGGATACGTGAAAAACACGACCAGAGTAGTTTGAGTTCAGGTTCAATGAGATCAGGGTGAGCTCTTGGGTACCACGACTGGCTCTCCATCAGCACTCCTCTTTATTTACTACTAGCATAGTATCCATGCGTTGCTACGGGATATGAGCTAAAGTGCTGAAACATACACACAATCCAACTAAATAAAGACACAGTTCAAACAATTAAAATTAGACGGCAAAAATATAAATTCACGACAACAATTACAAGTCAAAAAGGGACTAAGTCAATGCGAAGCCAAGTAAATACGAGTACAACATTTTTAACACCTGCTAAAAATGTTATTGTATAGTTAAAATTGTGTGTCACGGAAATATAAATGGCATACTCCCTCCGTCCGCAAATATCTATTTTATTCAAGTGATTTCTTCCAAACATATTTAGTTGAATACATATGATATTCACACATCATGAACTACAAGACTAAGAAAGAAAGAAATTACAACATGTAATGACCGTAAATTTTGCCACCCCTCCAACCCATATTAGTTGACTCAGATTTGTCTAAATATATTTGTATCTAGACAGATTTTAAATTAGATACATCCGTATATATAGTCAACTAATATGAATCGGATGGACTATTTAATTGTCGGCTTCCATTAAAAAAGAAACCACTGCCACCCGTATACAGTACAAGCGCGCATGCCCTTTACAGATGCAGTAATTAACCAAATCCTACATAGACTTATGAACAAATAAAGAACAACTCCAGAACTGAGGAAGTGATGTGTCCCTGTCATGCATCAGATGCAACAATTTAATCTAATTCTAGGAAAAGTCAGGACCATCTCCATCGCAAGCAGCGACCAAGTGCTGGTGCTACCGGAAGGCCAGCTAAAAAAACTAAAGCACAACAATCAGCGACAGAATAAAGGCATGCAGCGACAGAGTCACCTGCATTTTGTCGAACATACTACATACACTTGCCAAAGTGCTAAATTAGTGAAAAAGAGAAACGACGGTAGGGAACTGGTGCAGCTCAGAGTTCACCGGAAGAGGCAGCCGACGTCCTTGTAGTTGGGAACAGAGGCTGGGGATGGGAATGGGGCACTGAGCCTGGTTAATACACCGGCGCACTGATATTGTGGAAGACGCGACGTACTACAGAGGATGGAATCTCAGTGCCGGTAGGGGGAGGAGATCGGACTTCGTCGGTGCGAAACAGGTTGGGACTTGGACGGTATTGACACTTTGATCCGCGCCGGTAGGGGCAGAGACCTCAGGAATCGGCGCTAGAGATGGGCACAAGTAGAGGTCGAGGGATAGGTTTTCGCAGGCAGGAGTCCCGTTCCGCCTGCCAGAGGAGGCTTTGCTCGAATTGCCCCTCTTCCTAGGGATCTCGCCGACAGGAGAGAGGCGCTACACCGTGGAGCTCGAGCTCCCGCTTGGGGGGGGGAGGCAGAGGAGATCTGGGGACCAGGAGGGAGGCGGAGCAGAGGAGATCTGGGGACCGCTCGAGAGAGAGGCGTACCAGTTAGGAGGTGCGTCGCCACTATCCTTCCCGTCTAGGCCAAGAAACCGTACGTGTAGCATTAGTCGCCAAGAAAAGGGGTGGCCGAGGAGGTTCCTTTGCTCTCCAGGACCGCACCTTCTCCTGTCTTGGTCGCTGCTCCGGAGAGAGACCGGTTGGGAAGGAGACAGAGGAGAGTTGGGGTTCGGGAGGGAGGCGGAGGAGCGAGGTCACTTGGCGGTGGCAGTACCTGTAATATCCTCAAACTACCAGGGGCAAAAGCATCAATCCATGGCAGACAGAAATTTGCTGTATTGACGAACGTACCACAACGTAAATTAGATAGATAGATAGATAGATAGATAGATAGAGATACTAGATGGATTTGACTTGGGTCGCTTTACAAGAGATCTCTTTCGAGTTGTTGTGATTCGATCTGTCGAGGTCTCGCTCGGCCGGCGATCACCGTCATGCCACCGGCCAGGAAACGAGCGAGGCGCCACCGCCGTCCATGGTTCGAACTCCCGCATGACCTGCTCAGCGTCATCCTCGACCGACTCACTCCGTCCTTGGGCGACCGCGTCCGATTCCGCGGCGTTTGTCAGGCATGGCGCGCCGCCGAGCTTGCTCATCCACGTCCTCCCATGCCATGGCTCGTCGCCCCGGGGCACTGCGTCAGCCTCCACGATGCCGCCATCCACCGCGTCCCGCTGCCCGAGGATGCCGCCGCTGCCGTCTGCCGAGGATCGTTTGGCGACTGGCTCGCCCTCGTGCCGCCAACAGGCCGACCCTTCCTACTGAACGCTTTTACCATGGAGCGGATCATGCTGCCGCGGTGGAAGAAGAAGCCGATGGTTAAGTTTGTCATGTCGGCACCGCCAGACTCGACGAGTTGCACGGTTGCCGCCATCCTTGACAACGAAGAAGACAACGACTACAGAAGGAGAAGCAAGATTATCGTCTGCCGTGTAGGGCAAGTGGGCTCTTGGCGGACTATGACCACGGCGTTCCAGGAGCTCCACGGCATCATCTTCTTCGAGGGAAAACTCCATGCGCTCGACGCACAAGCCCGCGTCCAACGTGATAAGCCGTGGAAGCCACACCAGTACTATTATTATACAGGCGGACAAATGGATTTGGGCAATGCCAGGCTGCGCCTGCACCTGGTTGCCCTCCGTGGGAGGCTGTACATGGTCGGCAGAGCCTTCGGGACAAACCGCGTGCCCGGATGTACACACTTCACCTCCAATGTCGGAGTGTTCGCACTCGGCCTCAGCGGCGGGACGGCGGCCAAGCGGCCGGAGCCTGTCAAGGACTTGGAAGGGCACGCGATTTGTTGGCGACGCCTTCTGCGACGCTTTCCCCGCCGGTGCAGGTGGCGACAAGATCAGAGAGAACCAGATTTGCTTCGTGGACGATGAGAAGAACTTGTCGTCGCTGGCCGCCTACGGCCTCCGGCCCTTCCGGCAGCTGCAATCCTACGATGTCCGCAACGGCTGCATTCGTACATACCGGCCACCCGAACCATCGTCAGGGTCTTCAGCAACCTGGCGGTGCGTGACGGTACAACGCTTCCCGCACAACGGCGCCATGGGACCACCGGTGCGGAAGGTGCTGTCGGCGGCGGAGGAGCTGCTGTGGAACTTGACAAACTGCCTGGGAGCAACCGGCCAGCCCTCCTACACAACCCGCCAGTACCACGGTGCAGGTGGGTCACGCGTGACGACCGTGCGGATCTCCGTCCCTAAGACAGCAGCAATGCTCAAATTCGACACCCGAAGATTCACGCAGCACCGGCCATCGGCCAAGGAGGCGAGGCAGGCGGCAGTGCACGAGGCCGCCACGTTCCTCCGGAGCCGGTTCCGGAGCGTCTTGGACGACAGCCCGTGGAGCTCCGTCCCTCACTACCGTAGCCACGTCGATGAGCACGAGGAAGAAGAAGATGACGACAATCTGTTTGGGTATGAACGTTGGTACGGAGGGTACTAGTGTCGTGCAACTCCTGATTGTAAAACCAACATATATACCAGACACAAACCACGCGTTTAACAGAAAAACTTTGAATAGTTGCGATATATATATACGTAGAGTAATTTTGAGTAGAAGCTTTTTGGTTTTTTGTTGCAAAGAATCAGAGTGTTCTCGTCAAATGTACTGAAATTTTCATCCAACTCAGGGATTTCGATGACCCCTCCACATCGTCTGCATTCAGAATTATGAATGTGAGTTAGTGTTTAGGGTCTAGAAAGTGTTATCGAAAGATTGATTACCTTCAAAGAGGCTAGCATCTACGTCAATCAGCCAAAAAAATTGCAAAAACACACACAAAAATTGTCTTCAAGATTTATAATATTAGTCAACATTGCAACTCTATTACCACAGATTTATAATGTTCACCATATTATAGCATTTAATAAGAACAAAGAAAACGAGAATTAGCAACATCAAGCAAATTTAGTGCAGAAAAGTATGATGTACTATTTATGAGCTGATTAACCCTTATATGGAGAACGTATATGCATGTGCACGGAAATCTGTCCTCTCATGTTCCACCATCGTCGAATATTTTAAAATAATTTGTCTCCTAAGCCGCCGGATAAATGATTCATATACACAGGTAAGTTCATCATGAAGAGGGATTTAAAATTTTGATCTGTTATTAATATGTTTCTACAAAAAAATGCTGCACACCACTTGTTGGATTTATATATTGTAGATGCCAAATTAATAATGAACAGTTATCACAACTATAATTGCCAGATATGATTTATACATGTTTTTAAGCATTCTTACAATGTTATGCAAAGCTAAAAATTGAACATTTAAGTGCTTCTCAATAGCTAGAAAAAAAAACTAGAGATGTCATCCCACAAAATGTAGTACTATGCAAGAATAATCTACCTCTCAAGTTATTGTTGTATCTGTTCCATAAAATAAGACGTATAATTTTTTTAAAATCAAACTGAGTAAACTTTTACTAATTTTTTAGAACAAACGATAAACATACACCATTAGATACATCATGATATAAACTTCCATATTATATCTACCAATGTGGCTTTTATACCCGAAGTGATAGCTCCGGGTGCCCTTAGGGTCGTTCGATATGGTTTTGTGATATGTGTTGTCATGCACATCCATCAATGGTTCTCGTCTCAACAAAGAAAATGGTACCATACTGATTTCAGTTCAATTCCCTCCATCGTTCACACAAAATCTGCAGATATAGTCCATTGACCACAATCTCCAAATGCTCTGGATTGCAAACCATCAAAACTCAAGAACCAAAGACCGCAAACAAAAACTCATGAACTAGAAGCTTCCGAAAACCACCAAAAATAAAGAATCAAATAGGCGAATCCCATTCCTACCTCGACGACTGTAGCTTGAGAGGAATGGACCAGTGCAATGGCTACACTACATGTCATGGGAGCTCGTCGCCGTGCAAATCCGGATGCGGCGGGTGGTCCAGGCGGAGATGATGGACGGGCGCGTGGCCGGCCAAGATGCAGATGGAGGTGCAGTGGCACGGCAGGCAGTCCCATAAGCAAGAGAGGGGTGCGGCCGTGCGAGTACGGGGGCAGGGCATGGCTGGCGGGCCAGCATGCAGGTGATGAGTCCATTTTTGAAGCATTTTTACCTTATGTTTTTGCATAAGTAGAGTTAGGATTTTGGTATTTTACTGCGCGTTGGCGCACCTTTTTCCCTTATTTCAGCAGGATCCTGATTTATTAAGTCTTTTGTTATATCAATTGGGACTATCATGTTAATAATAAGATATTTCTAAGTGATAAATGTCATTTAAATGATTTTCCATGCACCTAGGAGAAGAGGGGATGCGAAAAGAAGTTACAGAAGGTTTAACGACCTGCTGTACGGATGAAGCCTGCCCGTACGGTCTACCCATACCACCTTCTAGGACGTCCGCCTCATCAAATACTCTCACCACGCAAAGACGGATCTGAGATATGACATTCACAGACACTTCCAAGCACGAAATACCATGCCAGGAAGGGATCTGGAGGAGGAACTTGGAGAAGGACAAATCCTTGCTACTACACGGATCATCCAAGGACATCACATCATCCTCTTCATCAGCAACCGCTGCATCTCCATCAACACTATTATTCATCTCTCTCATTCATTAGATCTTGTTGTAATTCCAATACAATTGTGGTTTATACTTGATTTACCTTTTACACTTTCAATCCATTCATGTGAATATGATGATGGTGTTGAGTAGTTCCCTTTGTTTTGGGGGAGATGGAGAAACCCTAGCATTATTATAAAATGGAATAAAAATGATCTATAATTTTGGTCTTTGATCTATTGATTTATGATATTTTGTTAGATCTCTCTCTAAATGGTATGTGAAGTCGACCACATAGTATATGCCTTCGGGACTAGAGAGAGGGACCTATCATTTGGACGTGTATGAGAATATGTCTGGTGCTACTTTGTGACTGCAAGCATTGGTTTATAACCTACATGGTTAAAGGGATATTTACTAAGCTCATAATGATATTTATGGAAAAATCCTTAATTTTTGTGGTCTGCTGAAGTGATGTGCTCACAGGCATCCTAGTGGTTATTGAGAGATGACTTCATCACATGACTCGTAGAAGTGGCCTGCTCACAAGACGTGTTGGTGAATATCTTATTATGGATCTCTCTCCACACATATCATGACGATCGACATGGATTATCCCAATCATGAATAATTCTCATATGCTAGTGATGTATCCTACATTCCCGAGAATATTTAATTCTTATTGAGTTCTAATACGAATTCCAATGCTCTTGTTACTTGTTTACTTTACTTGATTTCATTACTTTCTTGCACACAAACATTTCAAACATCTTTTACTTGAGATCAAAGACAACCTACAAGTATCCTTTGGTAGATAGTGACGAGGGGCATAAAGACCTTAACCAAATAGCTCTCTGTGGATACTCTTATTTCAAAACTAGCTACAATAGACGTGTGCACTTGCAGTCATCAGCAGGTCGAGGCCCACCACGAGTTGCTGGCAGGAATTGCATAGGGCAACAATGGAACCACATGGTTGGCAGCCGAATCGGATGGCCCGATGGTTATTGCATGGGGGCGCAGCGCAAGAACATCGGGGTGGTGGGAGCGCCAGGGCCAGTGAGAGAACCGCATAGGAGGGATTTTTTAGATGCATGAGAGAGAGCTTGAGGACGCGGGGCGAGGCGGTGCGATTCGGTGCCCTGGGCCAGGGCGGTTCCGTACTTGAGGTCAACAGGGCCGAGAAGTAGGAGGAATGGGAAGGGGCACGGTGGCGGCCCTGCCATGCGCGGGGGTGAGATTGGCATTGGTGGACCTGGCGCTGTGGTGGTATGTGGGAGGTGTCAATGTAGGGGTTCCGCGTATGAAAACAATAAATTTTACTCTACGCCCCTGAACCCCTGAAGCTACCAGGACCTATATATTAGTAATACAATAACGGGAGGGGCTTTTCGCGAACTTACCCTTGAAGACCGAAAAGTGTTATCAACGCTCAGGAGAGCGTGGTTGATGTAGACGAGCCGAAGCCGACCTCAAGGTCGTGATGAAGTCCTTGCGCTCCTTCTGGCTCCAACGACTTGAGTGCCTCAAGTGCGACACCTCGCGGGGAGTTACACACGTCCGGTGCCTGACGATCACTCCCGCTTCCCCGATCCAGCAGCAGTTGTGGAAGTAGAGCTCCCGGATCCGAATCCCGCAGCGCGACGGCGCTCCGTGGTGAAGATGTCTCTCGCTCGCGCAGTCCAGAATTGGGACCACGGACACGAGAGAGAGAGAGGGGGAGAGAGAAAATATCAATTAGAGATCCTCCCAAAAGTGGGGAGACCTTTATTGATTATTGGTTTATTTATCTTGGCCAAATACCCCACTATATATAGGGGAAGGAGGGGTACACCCTCCCTCAAAGTCCTGAGGTGGGACTAATTATGGGAGAGGGGTGGGGTGGCGCGCCGGCCAGCCCCCACCATGGGCCCCACATGGGGGAAGGCCCACTAGGGCCGCCGGCCACCCCCTAGGCCCTTCCTAAAGGTGGGATCCCCTCTTGGGCCTTTTCCCCTCCGGGAATTGGCCCATTAAGCCTTTGACCATTTAAATTGATTTTCTCTTTATTAAATAATTATGAATAAATGATTAAATCAACATTTAACATTCATTCACACATTATTCAATCTCCGTGGCCATGGAACACCTTCCACCTCCACTCCGGACATCCTCCGGACTTACCGAAACCCTTCCGGTTTTCTCTCTTCTTTTCTTTGGTGATTCTACCGATCCTATAAACACTCTCTAAGCATCATCAAGCCCTTAAGCGTGATACCCCACGGTTCGGGAACACTCCAGACATGGTCGGGACACTCCCGCACCAATGATCAACAGAGGGACCTGGATGGCCATGTGACCCCTATGCGTTCCACGAAGATCTTTCGTCGTTTGAACCGGGACAGATATGTCTTATTCCCTTTGTCTCTTGATACATGCATTTTCCGAGATCTGATCAATGACATCACCATGTCGTGTTCAATCTTGTTACCGAACAATGCTACTTGACTCGTTCCGACAAGTGATATCCCCGTGATCAAATCACACGCTGCACAGCTATTGGATATAACTTCTCCGAGTGGGCCCTTGAGTATCTTCCCGTCGCATGGATGGACAAATCCCGCTCTTGACATATATTGCCTCTACGGTTTCCTCCGAATACCTGAACACACCTTTATAACCACCGTATTACCAGATGGCGTTTTATGTTATCTAAGCACTCTCGGGAGACAGTGATTGATATAGCCTCATGGTCTAAGGAATAGTCTACGAGGATCCATTTCTAATCATCGTAACTTGAACTTCGTGACATGATCTGGTCATGATGTTTAGCTTGGGTATTGGTTCATCATCTCATTCACAGAATGAGATGACTCCATTTCCAACTGGCATAAATGCCACATGATCAGGAAACATGATCATCTGTTGACCAATGAACCAGTGACTAGAGTTTCACTGGGAACCCCTGGTTGTTTGTATATCACACGTGTATTGATGTTTCCACTCAATACAGTTATAGCATGATATAAAACTTACTCATAAACCATATGAAATATGATAATAGTCCTTACTACTATTTGACTCTAGGGCATATTTCCAACAGTCTCCCACTTGCACTAGAGTACAAATACACTAGCTGCATTTGTTCTCAATCATTGGCACCATATACCCGGTACCCTGAACATGCTTGCTCATGGAAGAGGTTGAGTCTTGGGTCTGTACTTTATAGTCCCAAATCCTTTGCAACTTACTAATGTCACTTTGATTGACATTAATACTTTATCATCACATGATAGCATCCGTGTGTATGTATCGTTGCTATGGCAGCAGAACGAGGCCTAATTCCAGGAGCCTACAGTGACGTTAGATCAACCTCGAGGGCTTTCTCATGGGCACTATGCCCTGGGACACATCATTCTACGTTAAAAGAAAACTAGCCCCGCCATAACATTATACAACACTTTAGATGGTACCCTTATCTATTATTATAAATGTATTCATCGAAACACTAGTGCACTCTGTGCAACTTTCGATGTTTTGTTCACCTCGCATCCTACTTGACTTTAATTGGTATCTACAGGAGTTTTCAACATATTCCCTTATAACATAACCCTTTATGCTTTAAGATATGTCATCCTTTATGGATTTGGAAAACATGTCTACAGTTCTCTATTAGACACTATGGACAAACTTAGCTCAACGTTCTATGATTCAAACTTAATCACTTTCAAACGTTCCTTAATTGGATCACATATTATGCTAAGCTATGATCATGGTTTTCTAAGAAAGAACCTATGTCTCAACATAGTGGATGACGATCATCCTTTTACTTTCTTTTAACCATTGATGTTTAACTTAATACTATTCCTAATTTGAGTTATTAAGGCTCAGTTCCTTAATTAACTTCTATTCTAAAACCCTTTCCAGAATCCTTTAAGGAATACTGCACAATATCATAATACACCTATCATTAACTTCTACATCGTATAAATCATTATTTATAAGTGTTTGCGCTTTCATTCTTAACATACTTAAGAATTACTCCTATACGCTCCCACTCAAAATATGTTCCTACATATTTGAATTTGAGACTTATATTGCTCCCACTCAAAAATATGTCAATCACATATTGTTTCAGGAAGACTTTCATAGCTCCCACTCAATTTTATGCAAATTGCATATCCTCCCACTATTTTGAACAATTTCAAAATCCTTTGATCAACTATCAAACTTAGAGATTTACTATGAGATACTAGTACTGTTACTAGTTTTAAATCTAGTAGACATTTAGCACATTTGAATCAAATTCATTTGAATTCATCCAATACTTGACAAATTGTGTTTTTGTCATTGACCCCTTTTTCCTACTATGACTTTGCAGTCATTTGGGAAAATTCAAGTAACCCCTTTTACTTGTGAGATTTAGCAACAAATTGCTTTCTAATCTTAAGGGAATTTTGCTTTTAGGACTTCTCATAATTCTAGTTTACCATTATTTCCTTAGTAGTTCGTAGGTATGTCATATTCCAAAAATCATGACAAGTGATTCACAAATGTCTCCATACAAGATATGGATTACATTTTGAATCCTACTTCATATAGTGAAAACGCCAGTGGGGAAAACACAATGATCAAAATCATTGATTCTTTCCTTCTGTGAAGAGAATCGTTCAGGAACGTTGTCTGTTGCGCTTCTCAACACTCTGATGCAGGGTTTTGAATCCCCATCGTGTTTTTCACTAATTTCCATTTGCTCCATAATTGAGAAACATCACTAGAAGTGAGTTTTCTCAAGAATGCACCAAAATCCAAGCAATACTAGTTTTGCTTCTCTTTTGGTTTCAGCTATGGGTTTTGTATTCAAAGTTTCCAATGAATACTCTACAAGGACTTATTCGCTATTGTTTTGGTTATATTGAATAACCCCAAAACTTTCATGAATTCAAATGGTTTACTGCCTTCTAATTGAGTGCTAACTATTTCTAAGCTAATGGTCTCTACATCTACACTGCAACGATTTATTTGGTGCCTTCTATTCAACCCCTTTGATATCTAATATCACATTGTGATGCTTTGTATTTTGACATTTCAAAACGTTTTGCATTCCATAATTTTTTTTATGACATTCTTATAAAGTTGAATTTCATTACTATTGATCAAATCATAGTAATTAGATTCTCTTTTATCTTTATACCCTTTGTTGATGAAACAGTTTGATCATATTAGTTTCATACTTATGTTTCCTTTGGTAAACTTCTTTACACATTTAAACAATCATTTAATGATAATTACCATTTTCGTTAAAACACAATACATCGGATATGTATTTACTTTTAACAATTCATTAAACACTTTGTATTCAAGTAATACACGGTGTTCAAGTTATTTTGCCGAACTTAGGCATGATTTATATGTGATAAGAAATTGAATGACTTTCATATATTATCACATAACTTTGAATTTAAACAATGATTTCATTTGCTAATGAATATATCATTAAGTTGGGTATTTTAAACAAGGCATTTTAATGTTTTACAAATGTTCATGCATTATCAATTAGTTTCAAACAACAAGGATAATTCACACATAATCAAACAAGATATGAACATGAATAGAAATCATTCATAAAAGTGGAACAACTGTTTGTTACAAACTCATATGAATAACCGTCTCACGAAGTGTGAGACACACTAAAGAAGTTCACAATGTCTTGACTACAATAATCATCCTAAAACATAAACTAAATGATAAATGTTGAGGGAGAGTGTCGTCGGCCATCATCATCATGCTCGCCATCAACACGCAACGTCACCTTCTCTCTAGCAAGCACCTCTCATGCAGAAGGACCTGTTTTCAGCAAAACAGAACAAGTATCAGATATACTTAACACTGCAAATGTGTTTGCAAGATTATAACATTTATAAAATTGTATATCAAATATACACCTTTGTCATCGATGACCTCTCCGGTGATTGGTTCAACCTTTACGTTCCTGAAACGTAGTATGAACTCATGGAAATCCAATGCTTCCGTATCACCACTCATGATGCTACTCCGGACATGTCCTTCGTAGCTGGGAGGCAACGATTGAAGTAGTACGTCTATCGCAAATGGATCAGCCATCTAGTAATCCACGAAGTGAACCAGTCTCATGTGTGCATCAAGCATGCGCTCCAAGTGACCCTTCAGACATGTATGATCCTCCATCTGTATGAAAAGGAACTCTCCAAGCAGCTCGTGCTTCTACATGCGCACATGGCCTATGAACTCTGTTCTCAGCTGATCCACCATTGAATATGGATCAAGATCACCCATGAGCGGATGTAGTTTATCCACCATCCCGTAACGCATTATTATCTGAATGAAGACATCTCTTGACGATAGTAGCGGTCTGCCAGCTCTTGTGGGGTTTCATAGTAGTCTGGCTCAGTCAAATCCATCGCGCGGCGTATGTAGTCTACCACATGATTCCTAGTAAGGAGATCATTTAGGCGCACAAGACAATTAGGGAAGTTGGATCCATCAAGTCTAAGTTTCTCACCCTTTACCCAATCCTCAATGACAAAGTAAGCTTCACGATGAGCCATCTACATTTATAATTGCAAAAGGAATTTAGACTAAGTTTATAATTAAATGAGTTAATAATAACTCCGCTCAGAAACGCCTATCCCTAGAAGGGTTCGTAGTGATAACACGACCCCTATCAGCCACATCTCCCCCGATCGTCACGGCCATCAATGTGGGTTCAAGGGTGGACGCTATACGTCGGTCACATCATTCATGCGACTTGTGCTCGATCTTTCGACCATCCGTGTTCCGAGGCCACGCTTCTCTGGCGTGCTAGGCTTGCCAACTCAACCTTAGTGTATTCGTTGTGCAGCATGGCTTAAACCCACTGTATGCGAACGTAGATATATCTGACACCCAGGCCTGTAACCCTGGATCGCCTCATACCGAAGAACTTTCTTGGTGGTGCACACTAAGGGGGAACACAATTGTTGGTAATTTTAACAGGGATCATCTTATTAGGCTACCGTCGAGTATCTAATACTAGCACACAATAAGACATACAAACAATAACATTGCATGTAAATGCTATGTGATATGGTCCTTCACGTCGCGATCTCCATCTGTCGTCACTGGGTTCCGGCGCTAGGGTTCCGGCGCCGTAGACACCAGGGTACCGGTGTCATTCCAGCGTGGTAGTCCGTCACCTCCGTGACAATCTACTACTACGTAACAAAAGGTAATCACTTTACCTTTGCCACAACCATATCACAAAGCAACGCCCCTTGCAAAACAAAGTTAGACACCTCTACTTTATCTTTGCATGTTTTACGTGGTTGAATGGGCTTTCGCACAAGAACCATTCTTACCTACAAACTTTCAGCACAACGCTGATCAAGTAGTTGTCTCTACTACACCCCTTTCGGGGCCCTCCATTGCAAATGGTATACAAACTAATGCGAGAGAGACAGACAGCCCCCTAAGCCACTTTATACGGTACAAGTCGTATGTGAAGCGTGGACCAGTCTCGCGAATGAACGTGTAAAGTCGGTTGGGGGCCGCTTCATCAAGCATTACTGCAGTATACACAAGTATACGTGGGAGGGTAACAACTAAAAGATCAACGCCCACACCCTACATCTCGTGTGTTCTACCCGTACTAGCATTACTACGCATAGATCTAGCCCTGATACCACTGTAGGGGTTCCGCGTATGAAAACAATAAATTTTACTCTACGCCCCTGAACCCCCGAAGCTGCCAGAACCTATCTATTAGTAATACAGTAACGGGAGGGGATTTTCGCAAACTTACCCTTGAAGACCGAAAAGCGTTGCCAATGCTCAAGAGAGCGTGGTTGATGTAGACGAGCCGAAGCCGACCTCAAGGTCGTGATGAAGTCCTTGCGCTCCTTCCGGCTCCAACGACTTGAGTGCCTCAAGTGCGACACCTCGCGGGGAGTTACACACGTCCGGTGCCTGACGATGACTCCCGCTTCCCCGATCCAGCAGCAGTTGCGGAAGTAGAGCTCCCGGATCCGAATCCCGCAGCGCGACGGCACTCCGAGGTGAAGATGTCTCTCGCTCGCGCAGTCCAGACTTGGGACCACGGTCACGAGAGAGAGAGGGAGAGAGAGAAAATATCAATTATAGGTCCTCCCAAAAGTGGGGAGACCTTTATTGATTATTGGTGTATTTATCTTGGCCAAATACCCCACTATATATAGGGGAAGGAGGGGGTACACCCTCCCTCAAAGTCCCGGGGTGGGACTAATTATGGGAGAGGGGTGGGGTGGCGCGCCTGCCAGCCCCCACCATGGGCCCCACATGGGGGAAGGCCCACTAGGGCCACCGGCCACTAGAATATCATTTTACGGTCCGAAAGTTGGGGTGGACAGGCAACACGGTACCCAAGTTGATTTTTATCACCGCGATTCGAAAAGTTGGGGCGCCAATTGCTGAGAGGGCTCTTTCGAGTGAATGATGGCCAAACCAAATATTTTCAATTCGCGCCCGTTAAGTCAGGATATTCCGTTACACTAGTTCTTGCTGTGCCCCTCCTTCGTCGGTCACTCTTCTTAGCCACCCTGCACGTGTCGTAGGGGCAAATCCATTAATGTACATTCCTAACTCTTGACACTGAATCTTGCTGCGGTGGCGACGGTCCCTTTTCTTCCCTTCCCTGACCCTAAATCTGCCGGCGGTGGAGGACCTTTTTTCTCTCTCCCCTGACACTGAATCCGGCGGTGGCGGCCCAGCATGTCTTGCAAGGCGAAGGTTGTAGCTATGTTGCCGACTGAAAAGGGTCCGTAGGGGCCCAAGTCTAGGGCTCAACACGTAGCTGCGGTGAGGTCTTCAGCCCCGGTTAGCGAGGAGGCCAGCAAGGATTCTGCTCCCAAGGTACCTACGAGCAGTGGGTTGAAGAGAAAAGTAAGGCCGGTGGCGGATTGTTCGGCTCTAGTGGGCGGATGCATCACTCAGATCTCGAAGAAAAAAACCCGGGAGAAGAGCGAGAGGTGAATTTTTCTTATCTGTGCCTTATCTTGCAAGTAGATTAGTTACGACATAATAGAATCGAATGAACTTAAATGTTCCCCTTTTTAATCAAATTAGGCACAGTTTTGATACAAGTGACCTATATGAGTTCACAGTTCATGTTCGGCAGTACACTGCAAAGCTTGATTTTGGTTGCGAGAGGGTTGTGTTCGGGCAAGATGTGCATCTGCTTGTGAATTGCAAAGAGGTTGTGTCTGTTTCGCAGCTGGTAGATATGCTTGCCGCTAGAATTCTCTGGGGTTCTAGACAGAGGAAAAAATTGGTGTGGTGCCACATGAATGATACCTATCAGCAAATTGAGCACTCCCATGAGCTTCAGATGGTTTGGGAGTGTTGTACAGCTGATCGTAAGGTGAAAGTTGAAGCGATGATTGATGATATGTATGCGGATGCTGGAGATCTTGCTGCCAGAGCTTCTGCTCCTAGAGAATACGGACCAATAGATGCTGATCTGGATAAGTTCAGTATACGCATAGAGGTGGATTCATACATGACAAAACTTGATGAGGGAGTTAATAAGCCAGTTTCGTCATGTACTGTGGAGATCACTGTCGATTCCAAAAACATAACTCTTGATGAAATGAGAGAGATGATCGGTAAGGAAATCACTATTGGCCCTAAGCAGATGGCAAAAATCCGGTGGTGGCATCATAAGAAGCAGCAATTCATAGATGTTTTGGATACTGAAGATCTTATGTTTTGGCGAAAAAAGCGAACCAAGAAGGTGTTCTTCCTTGGTACCTTTTCAGATGTTGTTGAACATGATATAGTGGATGTAGATGCCCCTGTAGTGGCTGAACAGAATGAGGTGGTCGACGTTGATGAGATCTGATGAGAGATGCTACCCTGGGCTTGTCATATGGACCGCGGGGTTCCCCTTCCTATATTTGTAATATTGACTGTTGCTGCATTTAGAGCGTGCTTATGTGATTATGTTTGTTGAAAGATTGCGATATAATGTTGTGCGAGCTGTTGAGATTTTCGGACATGTCACTCACTGAAACCATCGTTGTTGTAATAATACATAAGTACATTGTAGTTGACATGATTATGTTTCTTAAGATGACGTACCGTACTTGTTTCAATTATTATGTTTGTTGCGACATTGTAATGTAATGTTTTGTGAAACCATGACTAGACTAGTGATGCATAAATACATTGTAGTTGACTTGATTATGTTTCTTGAGATGATGTACTGTACTTGTTTCTGATATTTTGATTGTTGAGAGACTGTAATGTAATGTTTTGCGAAACCATGACAGGACAAGTGATGTGTAAGTACCTTGTAGTCGACATGATTTTGTTTCTTGATTTGATGTAATATACTTATTTTAGTGATTACGTTTGTTGAGAGATTGTAATGTGATGTTTTGTGAAACCATGTTGTGGTTATGTTTGTTGGGAGATTATAATGTAATGTTTTGTGAAACCATGACTGAAGAAGTGGTGCATAAGTACCTTGTAGTTGACATGATTTTGTTTCTTTGGATGATGTAATATACTGGTATGTTTTCGTTAGGCAATGAAATTGGGATGGAGGGAGTGCAGGTTTAATATTTGAAATGAGAATGTGTGAATAGAATCCATATCAGGCAGGAGACAGTAATCCAGGGAAAGGGCATGGTGTCCATTAAACTATTGTAACATGCCAATTTAGTCATCATTGCAGCGGTAGAAGGGCTGCTCTCTTGTGGCATCCCGCAAAATCACTACTAGAAAATCGCGTTGTTTTTGTGCATTGCATCATCATGACATCATCATGCATCTCATTGACTAAAACTATTTTGTTCAAACCTACTTTTGCTTTCTACAAAGATCCCTCTCTATTTTCAAAATAATTCCCGGACCCTTCCGGATATTTTGTTCGTCTAAAAATAAATTGCACAAGTTTTTTAAACAATACATAAAATTTTTATATTATTTTTAGGGGGCAGCCGTACCGGGCCGATCCGACCCAGTCGACCACCCCCAGTGCAAAACCAGCCTACCCAAAATCCCTATCCTACCCAACCTAACCTACCCAGTCCCTAGCCACATCACCCCGACCAATCACCTGCCGCCACCTCACCACTCCCTTCCCCCTATCCTATCCCAGCCCGCCACGTCACCCTGGACCCACCTCTGGCCCCACCACCCGCCTGTCTCCACCCCACCCACTCCACCGACAGACCAACACCACCTGGGGCGATTCCCACCCCACCTGGACCAACCGGCAGCCTGGCCCCACCCTGACCCGCGCGTCCCCACCCCACCACCAACTCCCGCCCGCTCCCGACGAATCCCACCGGGATTCCCTCCCCGCGGGCCCACCCCCACCGACGCGCCCGACCCCCACCTCCCGCACGTTCTCCTCCCCTCGCTCCTCTCCCCTCCGCTCTGCTCGCAGCCGCCAGCGGCCTCTCTCCCCTCGCCGTCCTCCCCTTCCCGACCGCCACCGTCCCTCCTCTTCCCCGCGTCGCCGGCCGTCCGCCGCCCCACCCGAGGCCGCTCCGTCCCCACCTGCGCCCCTCTGCGTCGCGCCTCCTCTCGCCGGCCAGCGACCCGAACGCAATCGAGCCGAGCCACCACCAGCGCGGCCCCGTTGACGCCATGGCCTCCGCCCATCTCTCCGTCCACCCGGCCTCTCCCGACGATGACCGGTGCTGCCGCGGGATTCGCCGCTGCCCCGCTCCTTCCTCTCCATCGAGAAGCCCCGAGCCCTCCACCCTGCGGGGCCTTGGCTTCCGCACACCGTCGCCGGTGCCCATCTGCGCCCGTCGAAGCTCCTCCCCACCGTGCGTCCGCCGTCGATCCGCCCGAGCCTGGCCGCCTGCGCCCCGCCTCGCCGGATCATGGCTCTGCCCTAGCACCACCGCCTCGGCGCCCCTCCGTCGGCCTCCTCGCCTCGCACCCGCGCCCCTCCTCCTCTCCCCCACCTCCGAGCTCCCGCGCGTCTCTCTCGCACCAACCTCTGCTCCTTGTCGGTCCTCCTCGCTCCAGGCCTCCTCGATGAGCCCGCAGCTGCCGCCTCTCCCCCTCCCGGCCTCGACCTCGCCCTCTTCTGCAACCCGACCCCGAGCTCGGCTGTGCGCCGTCGTTCGAGCGCCGCCGCACCCGCTGCGACCCCGCGACGCCCGCCTCTGCCTCCTCGCCTACCGTGGCCCACGCCCCGCTTCCCCGTCTCACGTTGCCCCTGCTCCTCTGCAGGTGGGAGGTGAGCTCGCGTGTGCCGCCACTCGAGCTCCAGTGAGCACCTCTTGTTTTTTTTGTGTTGACCTTCGGTTGCCTCGGATGTGGCCCTAGTGTTTTATCGTCGCTGCTTCTACATGGTTGTGACCTTTGGATGAGAAGATGGTGTTGGTGTTGCTAGATGAAGAAGGCCGTGATGCCATCGAATCCTACTTCCGTGAGTGCAGCCAAGACCGTCGTGAATCGTCAAGTTCGTCAACCGACAACGCCACTCGAGACCGACGCCACGAGAAGTAACCGCCATGATGCCAAGTTCGGCTAACGACAAGACCGACACGAGTCGAGACCCGGGGAACTATGCAATACCACGGCGCCGGACCCAAAAACCGAACCTCGACACGCCAAGTTCGCCGAGACCCCGTACCCGAGGGCCTTCGACGCGGAACCCCAAGATCTTCTCCTGGAGCGACGAGGTCTTCTTCGCGGAACGCCAAGACTAGCTACCGAAGAACACGGACCCAGAGAATCCCCGGACGACGAGCTATTCTACCTGAACCCGAAGACCGCAGATGCGACAAGTACTTCTTCCCGAATCTGATGCCCGAGAACCCGGACGCCCAGGTCGTCGACACGGATACGCCAAGTACTTCCTCGAGGACGCCAAGTTCTTCACCCCGAATGCCAAGACCGACTCGATGGCGCGGACCCGACAAGATCTTCGCAACGACAAGATCGACACCCACCAGGACGAATCCGATGTGCCCGACGCCAACCAAGTTCTTCTTCCCGGATGCGACAAGATCTACTCTGTTATCCGAGAACGATCCCGCTGAGACCGAACCCCAGATCCGGACCCTGAGACCGACCCCGAACCCCCCTGAGCCCCAAGATCTTCCGAACCCAGATGTGTGACCCCTTTTCCGAGCCCCTATTTTATAAATTGCCAACTATATAAACTGTTGCATTTAATTAATCATGCTTGCATATTCATGTGGTTTGGGGGCCTTATGCCGATTCACCATATAATTAAATATTGAGACCATATGAGGCTTTTCTAGTCTTATATTGGTCCCATTTAAATTTGTGTAGCGAACCGGTGATATATTTTGCCATGTTAAGACAACATTTAAATTGTGGGGTATCTAAACAACATGAACCTTCTAAATAAATGTCGGGACCCCGGTTCCGCTTAATATGGCCTAAATGCATCGCACCTTCGCCATGTCATACATCATACATGCATCATGCTCGGTCTTCTGCCGTAGTAATAAATAGTGTATCCGGTGTTTCTTCTAGTGTTTTGCTTCTTCGCGGATAAGGTCGTTGAGTTGATGTGAGCTTCGCCCCGACCTTCGGATGAACCTTCGGCAATGCTTTCAGGCGAGCATCTCCCCCTTTCTACCTATCTTACTTTTATAGTATTTATTCCCTCATGTTGATCTATTGCTATCTGTGTTGCGATGCTCTAGTTTTCGTGCCCGTGATATTCCTTGCAGCCTTATATTGCCATGGACACATCCTATTACCTGTTGTTTGGTAGATAGTTGGACTTGCGCGTCGTAGTCGCTTGCTCAAGTGCTGTTGTGTGTCGCCAAGTACCACAGTTGTTGGAGTATGGCCGCATGCTTAAGGTTGGAGTTGATCAAGACTTTAATTACTGTTTAATAACTAAAATTGAAGTAGGTAATGCAGAGGCACCGGTGGGTGATAGACAATATTTGGTTTCCGACCGCTCACTGGTGTCCCGTAGGACCCCGAGTTCTTGACACCTGTTCCGAGATCGAGCGCGCTAACCACATGTGGGATGTGTGGGCACCCCATCGATTAGTACCTGATTTCAAAGTATTGTACTGGGGGCCACAACTAGTTTGAGGTTTTATTTACTATTCTGTACTTATGCCATGCTTTACTGCTTTATTTAAATTGTGCGATGTACTGCACCTGTACTGTTTAGGATCGGGACACGTTTTTGCTGTATCGACAAGCCCAGTCATCTTTTCGGGTTCCCAGTCGTTTACAACCGTCCACCCAAACCCTGAGTCCGTCTCGGAGACCGGCCGACTTCGTTGCGGGTAGACTTAGTGGGGTGGCCCCCATGTACTTGCTTTGGATCTGGGAAACGTCATGACTTAGGCCCCGCCGACATACCGATGGGTGTATGTTAACTGATCTGGCAAAAAGGGTCGAAGTGCGTGTGGATACTTTGGTGCACCCCTGCAGGGTTAAATCTTTTCGAAAAGCCGTGTCCGCGGTTATGGACGACTTGGAGCACAGTTCTCGATCATAGACAACTATAACTAAAGTTTACTGTTATAATTTGACTTGTATCCGATGTGACTAGTAATCAGCTCAACTACAACGGAATGGCTAAATAAAAGTACCAACAACTGCTGGGTTTTGGGATATCTCATGCTAATTGTATTTGACTAGTAAGTGTCGCAACTACAACGGATTGGTTAAATAAAACTGCCCACTGCTTATTTTATCAGGATGACTATCTATACTTGACTAGTAATTGCTGCAACGATAACTGAATAAATAAAACTGCCAACTGTGTGAGTTCCTCGGTTGACTTCCTCGTTTGGTGTCGAGGGGGAAATACCAGGATGGGTATGTTTGGTGGTAGTATCAGGATGGTTCCGAATAGGTCTTTCTTATCCCTCTCTGATAGCCGACAGTTATATCGAGTCTCTATAGGTTGTTTAGTACATGCTGCACTGCCGCTTTAGTCCACCATACCTATGTAGGCGAGGACCGCCGAATTCTAGCCTCGCCGTGTACTGGCCTCAGTACTGACCGCTCTCTCTTTTTCCTTTGCCCTTTGTCGGCACCCCTTTTGTTTAAGCAGGCTTTGAGATCGACGTCGTTAGCAGGGTTACCCTTCCGGCTTGGCCTGGGCAGGGTTATGGACGCCATTGGCTATTCTTCAGGGCTCTTAGCTCAATTTGCATCTTGTCCGTACTCGGACGCTCTATCGTTTCAAGGTGATTTGGATCTTTGTCTTGTATATCTGTATTCTTGACTCATGGAGTCGTGTTGTATATATATCTGTTCTGTGGGTCCCATCGAGGACTGTTGTGTAATGTTATTACTTTGTTTTCCACCCGCACGAAAGTGTCTGGTGGGCACCTTTGAATCGTTTCTATGCGGGTTTGGCGAGAATCGCTAAGACTTGCATAGGGCCGATTCTGAGGGTGTTACATCTCTCTCTCTCTCTCTCTCGCTCTCGTCGACGCCGTCGCCATCGCATTCGCCATGTTGTCCTTGAACATGGAGGACGACCAGTCGAGCAGCGACAGCCTTCTCTCCGACATCGAGTATTCCTTCCATGATGTGAGTTCCTCTGTTTTCTCGGGCTAGGGTTAGGCAATGGTAAATCACTCGATCTGAGCCCGACCAGATGTGCATGCAATCGTGTTTGATTTCAGCTTTGCGTTTACCTATAGGTACCAAGGACGATCTACGACTCCGAATGGGAGGGCCTAGATCTCGATGGAGAAGTGCCATGTGACCGTGGGTTAAAACTAAGGAGATATGTTGCATTCGAAGGCAGTAACACTGGGAGAAGGTTTTTGGGCTGTACAAATCAGGTTTGTTTACAATATGTACAACTGTGACATGAAGTAAAATGTATCATGCATGTTCATAACACTATAGTGTGTGTGTTTTTAGGTTGGCCCGGTGTGTAAAGCAGTAGTGCGGGTGGATCTTGAGTGGCCAGATGCACTTAAGAAATGTTTGGCACAGTTATGGGAGATGTATGAGTTGGAAAGGTCGGGGAGATTTACTGATGTAACTGATGCAGCTAAAAAAATTATAAGCTGTCGGTACGAAATAAGGAGCTGGAACAAGAAATCGAGAATTTGCAGTCAAAGCTAACTAACGGAATCGATGGGAGCTTGGTTGTTGGAACTGCAAAGAAGCTTTAGGATAGTCACAGGTTGCTAATTCATAATGCAAAAAATGAGAGGGATCAGCTCCGGGAAGACAAGAAGAAGCTAGAGTGCTACATTGCAGATCTGTTGAAGGAACTGAAGAAGGCGCGCGAGGGTGAACAAGGACAGACTATAGAGGATAAAGGAAATTAGAGATGAATAATTTATGTTGTACCAATGCCTGAAACTAGTTAATTGTAAGACTTGCAGTTGCGCTTTCCGAACTAAGCCAAACTCAATCCTCGAGCAAACTAATTTCGGAGGAACACACATATCGTGCATAGAGTTAAGTTCACGCTTACAAAATCACTACTAAATAGGCATATGTTGTGTTCAAGCGAGCCTGGCCCAGAGCTGCATGTTTTCCTCCCTAAGATTGGCCAGCTACTTCAGTACTATGTCGTGCTTCAGCTGTAGGTTCCAGCGCTCCGTCACATGGCAGAGAATTTTGTCCGTAGCCATACGATTTTCCTTCAAGATCCCTTTCATGATCTCTGTCTGCTACCTAGCCGAGGCGCGACCTTCACTGTGTAGCTTCGCCCATTCAGCGTTTAACTCCTTCAGTTTCTGGCACTTGTCAGAAAGGACCGCGAATTCAGCGCGCAGTTGGTCAAAGGCCAGTTTCTAGGAATTCCGCTTCTCCCTTTGGATTGCTATCTTGTCATTTAGCCAGGTCGCCAGGTCCTGGTCGATCTTTCGCCTCTTTCCCTGCAACAAAAATACATGGTATGGTTTGTTCAGTTCACCAGGACAAGCTGGTTTGTTTCCATAATTAACTGAATCGACTAGTGGCACTATCATAATTTCAAGGAAGAATCAATCTAGGACTAATCAACATTTTATGAATCGACTAGTGGCACTGTCATAATTTCAATTTCGAAGACAAATAAGATTTATCAGCAGTTTAGTGTGTCGTGGATTTTTCCCAATATCACCAAATAGTAGTGGGAGAGTGGCAAACTCATAATGCAGAAACTCATGTCCAGATACATATGGAAAGAGAACATGGTGTCCATTCATGAACATGAACACCAACACGTGTCCAGATAGATAAGGAGTTGCCCTAGGATTCTTATTGCACCCTATAATGGGAAGCAGACATGGGCATTGCTCCCTGAACCCTAAACATTACAAAAGGAGAGGAGGACGAACTGGTATTCGTGTCCCCGCTAATGGGAATCAGACTTGGGCATTGCTCCGGTACGCCTCCAGACATGCCCTTAGCTCCTCGTTCTCTTTCCAAACACCCTCGAGTACGGTGATCCCTCTGCTCATGTCCGCCTTCATCTCCTTGACTGCATCCAGGCAACGGTTCCTATCATGGTAGGCTTGGATGGTAGCCTTGGTTTCCTCGACGCGTCCTCTAAGTGCCTCGCTAACTTCGTCATGCAGGAGAATGCACCTTTCCATGAGATTCTTCTTCTCCTCCGTGAGCTCGTTGATTATCTTGATGGCCTGTTCTTGCCTGATCAAGTTACGGTCGAGCACTTTCTGCAGCCTAACGACGTCACGTGCAAAATCTAGCGAGATCTCCTTCTGCACAGATAATTGCTTGCGTAGGCTCTCATTAGCTTGGGTGAGGGAGCGTGCAAGCTCATGTTGGTTGGCAATCTTGGAATTGATCGTGGCCACCTTCTCACGGTACTTGCCTTCGATCACTACATCATTCATGTTAATTGAAATCGGAATTCTACAATTACACTCCAGGTCCCAGGTGAATACTAATACAGATCAAAAAAAATCCCCGTTGAATCTATTGGCCGCAGTGTTAAAAAATGGACATGGAGATCTATTCATGACCACGATAAACTAATCCTAATCACAAGAAATCCATAGTGAATCTATGAACAGCGGTATTAAGGAAAGACCAAGAGATTCAGTCATATTCATGAAAACAAATACAACTCGCAAAAGAAGAAGAAAAACCACTGCGGGGCAGACAGCATCTAAGAAATCCACATCATAACTCGGAGAAATAACAGCATGGAGATTTGCTACCTCGCTGAGACATGGAGCAGGGTCGAACGGGTCCTGCAACGCCTCCGTCGTGGTGGATTCGGGCTCCATGGCCGACCTGTAATACGTAGAAGAGGAAGAGCCAGAAGAAGAAAAACAAGAAGAAGCTGATTAAGATCATGATGGAGAGGGAGATGGAGAAGAAGTAGAATAAGGAGACCGTACCGGGAGGAGCCCTCGCCTGCTAGAACATTCGGTGCCAATGTCGAGGGAGATTGGGCCTCGATGAGAGGGTGGGCTTGAGCGGCTGGTAGAGCAAGAAGTTCCTCGCGGCGATTTCTCTCCCTTTTCTCCGTGAGGATCGTCGACCGGCCTCTCCCCCTCCTTAGTGGAGCCATGGCTTGCAGGGTGAGTGTGGCAGAGGCAGGAGGAAGGAGATAGTGATTATTAGTGTGGGAGAAGAGTAAAGAGTACATGCCGCGGTCCAGTAGTACTAGTACTAATATACAAGACCACCGTGTACGGTCTACCTTCTCAAAGAAGCCAGGGAGGCAGGGGTAGGGAATCGATGGGACTTGTCTTTATTGCGATGGACACTTCAATGGTCTTCGGCGCTGCCCAAAATCCAGTATATAATAAGGGGAGTGCGAGCCAGGTGGTCGTCACGGGAATCGGCGCGCACATCCCGCGTGCGTGTGTCACATGTTGATGGGGCAATGACGCGCGCAACTACTACACGATCACGTCGGCACATCCAACTCCGTCGAACTCCATGTGACAGGCACGCACGGGATATTTACGAGTCTAGAATACGATGTGCCACTTTAGTTGTGATCAAATTATGTTCAGTACGCGAGATATTACTTTTTTTTGATAATCGACAAATGCACGCGTGGACACGACGCACGAAACCGCTGCTCGTCCTTGATCATATCGGCACCCCACTCTGTGTACCCGCCATCGACCATTTGGAGCAACTACCTCGAGCACGATGCCCCCTCGCCGTGGCAATGGCAGGTCCAAGCCGTCCACTGACCGTACTGTGTCCCCGGCTCTTCGTTGCATCGTCCGCGCTCGCGACTCGCCTGCTGAGGCAGCACGTCGTGTCCGACCGCGCCAGGATCCATCGACATCGGCACTCGAGGACACCGCGACGTCGAAGCTCGTACCGGCCGCGCAGGAGGAGCGTGGGGTACCTGCAGCGTTAGACGAGCGCAAAGTAGCAGCCAGGACGGGGGCGCGTGTTGCACTGGCGAGTACGGACAAGAAGAGGAACGAGAAGAAGACCAGGAAGAAGAGAGGAGATAGCTATTTGGACGAGTCCGACTCGGCCAACGAGGAGGCGTTCATCGATCAGTTGGAGGCAGGAGCGGAGGAGAGTGACATGGACCCATGGGACTACAAAGAGGAGGAGGAGGAGGACTCCGACGAGGAGATAGCGCGCCTATTCGAGGAAGGGGGTGGTGTCGAGTCGTCAGAGGAGGGCACCGACGGCGGCGATGGCGGGGACCATGGCGTTGACGAAGACAAGGACGAACCGGAAGACGAAGACGATGGCTTCTTCGAAATATGATCATTTATTTTAGTTAGATAGATGGATTTTCACTTGTTTATGGGGGTTCAGTATCGGTGGCACGGATTGACCATGCATAAAAAAGTGGAGAAGGGAGGGGCTATCCTGCCCGTTGGATCACATGGGATCAACGGTTGGTGGAGACGATCCGCGTGACATCTCTGTCAGCCAATTAGGGCATAGCACCCAGAGTGAGCACATGTTTGGGATGTCCACACGTTTGGGCTTTTGTGAGATTTGTGAGAGAGAGAGAGGGAAAATCTCTTTTCACAATCCGCCTATGGATCCACCCGTACCATTCAAATGTCATTGCATTTGTGCTCTTTTCACAATCCACCCATGGATCCACCAGTGTCATTTTGCATGTGTGTTCTTTTTAGTAACAACAACCAGAGTCATTTTGCATGTGTGATCTCTTCACATACCACCTATGGATCCACCAATGTCATTGCATGTGTGTTCTTTTCACTAACAACAACCAGAGTCATTGCATGTGTGTTCTTTTCACATACCACATATGGATCACCAGTGTTATTGCATGTGTGTTCTCTTCACAATCCACCTATGGATCCACCAGTGTCATTGCATGTGTGTTCTTTTTACTAACAACAACCAGAGTCATTTTGCATGTGTGTTCTTTTCACAAACCACCTATGGATCCACCAGTGTCATTGCATGTGTGTTCTTTTCACAATCCACCCATGGATCCACCAGTGTCATTGCATGTGTGTTCTTTTTAGTAACAACAACCAGAGTCATTTTGCATGTGTGATCTCTTCACATACCACCTATGGATCCACCAGTGTCATTGCATGTGTGTTCTTTTTAGTAACAACAACCAGGGTCATTGAAATGTGTGTTCTTCTCACATACCACCTATGGATCAAACAGTGTCATTGCATGTGTGTTCATTTCACAATCCACCTATGGATCCACCAGTGTCATTGCATGTGCGTTCTTTTTAGTAACAACAACCAGAGTCATTTTGCATGTGTGTTCTTCTCACATACCACCTATGGATCCACCAGTGTCATTGCATGTGTGTTCTTTTCACTAACAACAACGAGAGTCATTGCATGTGTGTTCTTTTCACATACCACATATGGATCCACCAGTGTGATTGAAATGTGTGTTCTCTATAGAGACCACACATGGATCCACCACTGTCATTGCATGTGTGTTCTTTTTAGTAATAACAACCAGTCATTTTGCATGTGTGTTCTTTTCACATACCACCTATGGATCCACTAGTGTCATTGCATGTGTGTTCTCTTCACAATCCACCTATGGATCCACCAGTGTCATTGCATGTGTGTTCTTTTTAGTAACAACAACCAGTGTCATTGCATGTGTGCTCTCTTCAGAGACCACACATGGATCCTCCAGTGTCATTGCATGTGTGTTATTTTTACTAACAACAACAAGAGTCATTGAAATGTGTGCTCTCTTCAGAGACCACACATGGATCCACCAGTGTCATTGCATGTGTGTTCTTTTCACAATCCACCCATGGATCCACTAGTGTCATTGCATGTGTGTTCTTTTTAGTAACAACCAGAGTCATTTTGCATGTGTGTTCTTTTCACATACCACCTATGGATCCACCAGTGTCATTGCATGTGTTTTCTTTTCACAATCCACCCATGGATCCCACTAGTGTCATTTTGCATGTGTGTTCTTTTTAGTAACAACAACCAGAGTCATTTTGCATGTGTGATCTCTTCATATACCACCTATGGATCCACCAGTGTCATTGCATGTGTGTTCTTTTTAGTAACAATAACTAGAGTCATTGAAATGTGTGTTCTTCTCACATACCACCTATGGATCCACCAGTGTCATTGCATGTGTGTTCATTTCACAATCCACCTATGGATCCACCAGTGTCATTGCATGTGCGTTCTTTTTAGTAACAACAACAAGAGTCATTTTGCATGTGTGTTCTTCTCACATACCACCTATGGATCCACCAGTGTCATTGCATGTGTGTTCTTTTCACTAACAACAACCAGAGTCATTGCATGTGTGTTCTTTTCACATACCACATATGGATCCACCAGTGTGATTGAAATGTGTGTTCTCTACAGAGACCACACATGGATCCACCAGTGTCATTGCATGTGTGTTCTTTTTAGTAACAACAACCAGTCATTTTGCATGTGTGTTCTTTTCACATACCACCTATGGATCCACAAGTGTCATTGCATGTGTGTTCTCTTCACAATCCACCTATGGATCCACCAGTGTCATTGCATGTGTGTTCTTTTTAGTAACAACAACCAGTCTCATTGCATGTGTGTTCTCTTCACAATCCACCTATGGATCCACCAGTGTCATTGGAATGTGTATTATTTTCACAATCCACCCATGGATCCACCAGTGTCATTGCATGTGTGTTCTTTTTAGTAACAACTACCAGACTCATTTTTCATGGGTGATCTCTTCCCATACCACCTATGGATCCACCAGTGTCATCGCATGTGTGTTGTTTTTAGTAACAACTAGAGTCATTTCGCATGTGTGTTCTTTTCACATACCACATATGGATCCACCAGTGTCATTGCATGTGTGTTCTTTTCACAATCCACCCATGGATCCACCAGTGTCATTGCATGTGTGTTCTTTTTAGTAAGAACCAGAGTCATTTTGCATGTGTGTTCTTTTCACATACCACCTATGGAACCACCAGTGTCATTACTTGTGTGTTCTTTTTAGTAACAATAACCAGTTTCATTGCATGTGTGTTCTCTTCACAATCCACCTATGGATCCACCAGTGTCATTGAAATGTTTATTATTTTCACAATCCACCCATGGATCCACCAGTGTCATTGCATGTTTGTTATTTTTAGTAACAACTACCAGAGTCATTTTGCATGGGTGATCTATTCACATACCACCTATGGATCCACCAGTGTCATTGCATGTGTGTTCTTTTTAGTAACAACCAGAGTCATTTTGCATGTGTGTTCTTTTCACATACCACATATGGATCCACCAGTGTCATTGCATGTGTGTTCTTTTCACAATCCACCCATGGACCACCGGTGTCATTGCATGTGTGTTCTTTTTAGTAACAACCAGAGTCATTTTGCATGTGTGTTATTTTCATATACCACCTAGGGACCCACTAGTGTCATTGCATGTGTGTTCTCTTCACAATCCACCTATGGATCCACCAGTGTCATTGCATGTGTTCTTTTTAGTAACAACAACCAGTGTCATTGCATGTGTGCTCTCTTCAGAGACCACACATGGATCCACCAGTGTCATTGCATGTGTGTTCTTTTTACTAACAACAACAAGTCATTGAAATGTGTGCTCTCTTTAGAGACCACACATGGATCCACCAGTGTCATTGCATGTGTGTCCTTTTCCCTAACAACAGCAAGAGGCATTGCATGTGTGTTCTTTTCACATACCACATATGGATCCACCAGTGTCACTGCATGTGTGTTCTTTTCACAATCCACCCATGGATCCACTAGTGTCATTGCATGTGTGTTCTTTTTAGTAACAACCAGAGTCATTTTGCTTGTGTGTTGTTTTCACATACCACATATGGATCCACCAGTGTCATTGCATGTGTGCTCTTTTCAAAATCCACCCATGGATCCACTAGTGTCATTGCATGTGTGTTCTTTTTAGTAACAACAACCAGAGTCATTTTGCATGTGTGTTCTTTTGACATACCACCTATGAATCCACCAGTGTCATTGAAATGTGTGTTCATTTCAAAATCCACCCGTGGATCCACCAGTGTCATTGCATGTGTGTTCTTTTTAGTAACAAGAACCAGAGTCATTTTGCATGTGTGATCTCTTCACATACCACCTATGGATCCACCAGTGTCATTGCATGTGTGTTCTTTTTAGTAACAACAACCAGAGGCATTGCATGTGTTTTCTTTTCACAATCCACCCATGGATCCCACCAGTGTCATTGCATGTTTGTTCATTTCACAATCCACCTATGGATCCACCAGTGTCATTGAATGTGTGTTCTTTTTAGTAACAACAACCAGAGTCATTTTGCATGTGTGTTCTTATCAAGTACCACCTATGGATCCACTAGTGTCCTTGCATGTGTGTTCTTTTCACTAACAACAACCAGTGTCATTGCATGTGTGTTCTCTTCACAATCCACCTATGGATCCACCAGTGTCATTGAAATGCGTGTTCTATACATAGACCACACATGGATCCACGAGTGTCATTGCATGTGTGTTCTTTTTAGTAACAACAACCAGTCATTTTGCATGTGTGTTCTTTTCACATACCACCTATGGATCCACCAGTGTCATTGCGTGTGTGTTCTCTTCACAATCCACCTATGGATCCATCAGTGTCATGGCATGTGTGTTCTTTTTAGTAACAACAACCAGTGTCATTGCATGTGTGTTCTCTTCAGAGACCACACATGGATCCACCAGTGTCATTGCATGTGTGTTCTTTTTACTAACAACAAGAAGAGTCATTGTAATGTGTGCTATCTTTAGACCACACATGGATCCACCTGTGTCATTGCGTGTGTGTTCTTTTCACTAACAACAACCAGAGTCATTGCATGTGTGTTCTTTTCACATACCACATATGGATCCACCAGTGTCATTGCATGTGTGCTCTTTTCACAATCCACCCATGGATCCACCAGTGTCATTGCATGTGTGTTCTTTTTAGTAACAACAACCAGAGTCATTTTGCATGTGTGTTCTTTTCACATACCACCTATGGATCCACCAGTGTCTTTGAAATGTGTATTATTTTCAACTACCGCCGTTGGCCACAAACAATCGGGACGCAGAACTAACCAACAACCGCTCTGGGCTTCTAGAAGACCTGATCCCCGATTGTTAGGCGCCATTGGATCGGGGTGCGTGTATGATAGTGATGTCCTTCGCGAGGGCTATCCGCGAGAAGTCTGTTCTGCGAACTGATTGGCCGTGGAAACTATGCTGGTCCTACGTCCTTGCCTTTATCCCCTTAACCTCGGGGCCGAAAATCAGATCGTGTTCCTTCTTCGCCATGGAGAGGGAGAGGCCCAAACTCAGCTTGCACGAGGCTCAGATGTTCGCCCAATACGGCATACTCGGGCCGTTGTTAGCGAGGCTTTCGGTCGTCTTCGAGCTCAGCTACGCCAGGGTTCCTATCGCGCCGCTCTTGCGCGACAACGCGTTGGCGAGGCAGATCGAGGAGCGCTGCCGCCAGCTGTCAGAGCGAAAGAGGGCAATAGCGCGGTACTCGCGTACGAGCGCGCACTAGCGAAAGCTGTTCAAGAAGGAGCGGGCTGCGTTGATTGAGCTGTGCGGAACCCACCGGCGGGAGATCCACCCGGATCTATGCAACCCCGAAGGGAGGCAACGCTTCTAGGCAGTGCCTGGGCGTACGACCTCCACCGTTATCGATGTAGCACGCCGTGAAGAATCCATGAGGAGGAGGAACGCTGATGGGAACGTCAGCATCGATTCCGACACGGAGGAGGCTGGCGGCGACGCGGACAACGTCGTCAATGATGGAGACTGCAGGAGCGTCATAGTCGATTAGGGCCACTTAAGCATAAATTAAATCTATGTATGGTATCTTAATGCGCTCTTTGGATCTGGGTCACCTGAGTCATGGTCGATTATCGTCATAATCCATATATGTTGGCCATATTTTAGTTGTCTTTGTCTTTGAAACTAGTCGATCGAAACTCGTCCGATCCTGAAAATAAAGTTCGCGCGTTCCCTGGCATATCTGATGGGACAATATGCTAACTCTGCTCCCATCACTTGATGGCACAACCGTAATTTGGAGTGCGCCTGAGGAGAAGGGATCGAGCGTGTTGTAATAGTATATTACTCCTGTCCAGATATAACTGACTTAGTTTTTTTAGATATTTAATAAATGTGTCTATACCCAAAACATGTCTAGATACATGTTTTAGGTTTCTCTGTCTTTCAAACTAATCAAAAGTCGTCAAATTCTGAACAAACAAAGTCATTGCGTTCACACCTGATGGGACAATACGCTGACTCTACTACTTGATGGCACAGCCATAATTCTGGAGTGCGCCAGAGGAGATGGGAATGCAAGGGAGATGAGAACTAGTAGCCGCGTCCAAACGCAGATACAAAATTAATGTAATAATATTTTTAAAAAATGTAATCTGGTCCACATGACCCCATCACAGACACGTTGCACGCGCCAGATATAAATAAAGATGACACGACTAGTTTAGTTTCAATGATACAATTCAACATAGGACGTTACTGTGCTCGCATCTTTCTGCTCCTCTTATTAGTCTGCTAGCCCACGCTGCATTAAGCATCAGTTGATGAGGATAAACAATGATAAAATGGAAAATAAAACAATTTTTAAGCTTACCTTTCATCCGGAGAATCGTACAAAGATGAAATTGGCAGGGATTTATTATTTCTCCTGCAGTTAGCCGAAAGATCCTCAAGAACATCCTCAATCACCCCTGCAACTTCTTCATATTCTAATACACCTCTATTATTTGCCCTTTCCTGCCCGTTTCGCTTACCCTTTTGTTTCTTTTCAAACCCTTTTCTCGCCAGCACCTCCACTTCTTCATAAATTGGCTGCTTACGTACGTTTTCCTCCGAGTGTTCATCACCGTCTTCGCGCTGCTCTTCCGCCAGTTCTGGCTGAGAAGCCTCATTTTCTGCCACCGGGGTGTGAACAGGGACAATAGCATGTGTAACTGGGTTTTTGCACAACCTCTTGATATGGACGAATCTGCCACAACGTCTGCATTTCCTTTTCCTAGCACCAAGCCTTGGACCTTTATTGGTGGAGGCTACGATCCTTAGCTTTCTAGGCCTCCCAGGTGGCCTCCTAAGAACTGGTGGTTGAAGTTTGAACCCTGGATCGACAATCTTTCAATCATTTTCATCGGCCATAGGTGGTATGTTTTCTGCATAAGTTGCAGCAAACTTGTCCACGGAGAAATAGTTGTCGACATAGTTCTCTATTTCAGCTCTGTTAAGCTTTAAGATGAAGTAAATTGCATGGTGACATGACAGACCAGTAATCTGCCACTGCCTGCATGAACAAGTCTTGTTTCCAATGTGTACAGTGTATCTCCGTTCACTTCCACGCTTGTATTCTGCATAAACCTCAGCCAATGTTCTAGAACGTCTGACCACCCTCATCTTTATTGTTCTCATTGCCCTGGTTCTTGCATTCAGTAACATAACCACCTTTGGAACTATTTTATGGCCTAAAAATTTTCTTGCACAAATTCTTTGCCTTAAATCTATCTTCACCATTATGCACTGTCTTATTGCATCCAACAAAATAACAATTCCAAGTGTCTTCATGCCCGAAATCTTATCATTGAAACTCTCTGCCAAATTATTGCATACAAAATCCACCTTGCTTAAATCACCAAACTTGCTTCTGGCCCATAGCTTGGTCTGATGTTCCTCAAGGTATTTTTTCACCTTTGGAACTACATACATGTTCTGCAAGTAAGTAGCATGCGTGCTTGGGATGTATGTGTATGCTGATCGCCACAAGTCCTCTTCAAAGATCTTTCCTTCAAACTTCTTCGTGAAGTTAGTAGCGAGGTGCCGCATGCATTCCCTATGCTCAACCCTAGGAAACACATCATCAACAGCATTCTCAAGACCCTCGGATGCACCGGTGTGTATCACCAAGCCTTCAGGGTGACCAATTACTTCCCGTAGTCTCTGCATGAACCATGTCCAGCTTTCATTTGATTCACCCTCAAGAACAGCATAAGCTACGGGTAGAAGCCAATTATGCGCATCCAAAGCACAAGCAGAAGCAACATGTCCCCTGAACTTCCCTGTTAAAGAAGTTGCGCCTACTGCCAAGTATGTCCTGCAGCCGTCTAGGAACCCCTTCTAGCATGCCTTCAGGCAGACAAAACATCTCCTGAAGCATATCTTATCTGCCCGCTTATACCTGACCCCCCTCGAGACCTTCTCTCTCCCTTTGACAACCTCGTAATCGATGTCAATAACACTACCAGGTGATGTTTTCTCTACCTGAGCTTTGAAACTATACAACATATGAAAACTGTCATTCCACTTGCCTTGAATAAAGTCTAGAGCCATCTCCTTCCCATCAAAGACTCTGTGATAAGGAATCAGAATGTTAAACTCTTTGCTAATCTTTGCTCTGAGTTTAGCTGGTCCAATGTTATGATCCTGCCTCACCCAGTCAAGTACAGTAGCAGCAATCCACTTGGTAGTCGCCGGTCTAATTTTACCACTTAAAGAAGTATTAGGGCAGTTGTGTTCCTTCGTGTTTACTTTGATCTGCATTCGATAAGAATCCAAATAATTCAGAGCTAGTTATCAGCAGAATAAATATGAGAAAGACTGAAACTAAATGTAGCTATTGCAACCTAAAATGGGTGTCCACCCCACATTGGAGATGCATGTAATCTCCATTACACACATTACTTTCCCTACAGTGCACCCTAAATCTCTTTTGGTCGCTCTTTTCAATGATAAATTCGAACCCAACTCTGATTGCATAGGTTGCAACTGCATATCTGCAGTCCTCCACATTATCAAAGACAGCCCCCTCATCAATTGTAGGATTGTCCCTGTCAAAGTGTATCACTGGTCTGTCCACGTCTTCGTCGTCGTATCTACATCCCATTTCCACATCTTCACATTCCTCTTCCTCATCAGTCCCATAGTCAGGCTCAAAGTTCGAATCAACCAACTATTCCCTACTCTCCATCCTATCAGGGTCAGCAGCCACGTCTGGATATGCTTTCTCATCATCATCCGCACTGCCACACGTTTTAGTGCCTTCATGCTTGCTTGACAAAGCATCATGCTCAAGGACAAGCTGTACAGACGTCCTGTGGTTACCAACCCATATCCTTGGCATCACCACGGGACTATAAACGCTAATTGGGGTATGCAGATAAGGAATCACAGTTCTTACCTTTCAATGTGGACGCACGACACCTTCTCTGGGCTCCATACCTCCAAAGCTCTACACCCCGCTACCTCTCCCCCCATTCCGTTGTCCTCTGTGCTCTCCAGACTTGAAGGAGATTCCGTGCTCTCCAGCCGTGAAGGACCCATATCCGTGCTCTCAAGCCTCGCAGGATCCATCTCCGAGCGGGATCCGGATCACCAGCGTCGTTGGGCCCCTAACCTAACGGCCGACTCTCAGTTTTCGTTTCCAGACGCGCCTGGGCGATGGGCGGCGGCAAGGAGACAGGGCAGGGAGGGGAGGGAGGGGACGTGAGGGGATGGCAGGGAGGGGAGGGCGGGAGGACAACGACCCAAGGGTATGACGAGAGTGGTGCACGACTGAGCAGAGTGGCGGCAGCAGGAGCAGAGGAGAGGAGCGGAGCGGAGCTGGTTGCGACAAAGCATGGAAAATTGCACAATAATGTGTTGGTGGGCGGCACCAGCCCTCGAACCTGGGACACGCGCTGTCGTGGGTGGAGGAGGCGGGCCCGCCTGTCAGAAAACATGCCACCTGTCATCGCACTATGCACGGGGAGCACTTCACGGAATTTTTAGTAGGTCCCACATGTCAGTCTGTTTGATCAAAACTTGCATGCAGTGCATGGCTGGTCCACGCGCTAGTTCCGGAAAAAAGCCCGTTGATCCAAACTTGAATTGGAAGTTCCGCTTCTTCTCCCCCGTCTCATCGTCTCCTCGCAGTGGCAGTTCCGCTTCGTCTCCCTCGTTTGTTATCCTCTTCTTCTTATCCTCGCGGTGGTAGTTCTTCTTTCTTCCTCGATCAAAATATTCCTACACGTAAGCCATGGCCAGTAGCCGGATGAAGAGGAACTGGGCCGATCTCCCGGCCGACCCACGTCGCAAGATCGCCGACTATTTGCTGGAGAAAGAGGAGTACGTCGACACCTATGCTGCTTGTCGGGAAGTCTGCACCGATTGGCGCCGCACTTTAAAGGTGCCTGAATTCCATCTCAACAACTGGATCATGATAGATAACACACTTCCAGACGTTGGCGACTTCACCTTCCTCAACCTCGCCACTGGTCATTGCTTCAGGACAAATCTAATGGACGTCCATCGCAGGTTCACATTCACATCCGATATTTATTGGTATTTTCCATTGTAAACATCTTAGTGCTAACTGATGCCCTCTTCTTCCAAAAGATTCTACTTCGTCGGTGTTTCTCGTGGCGTCATCGTGCTTGCTCAGAGGGTGGAGCCGTACCAGATTCGGCTTCTGAACCCAATCACTCACAAGTCTAACACTGAGTTTCAAGCACACATACCATCTGATCTTCTGCAATCTATCATCGTGACGAAGTCCCCGACGATGGTGTTCGTTTGTACTGATTATCCAGATCATATTGCATGGGCCGATGAGAGCAACCCAACGGGGCAAATCAATGGATCATTTGGAGAAGGATTGTATTCGCCACCTCCTGATATGCTTCTGGTCTGCATGACGGCATTCTGAGGGGAAGTATATGCATTACTTAAGAATGGAGACATCTTGTCGATCAACATCCAGTTAGAGCAGCGCGCGAGCACTGTCACGATGGCCAAAATAATTTCGGCCCCAGTCTTTGAATAGGTACGCTGAACCTACAAATTTTACCTTGTGGAGTTAGATGGTGATCTGCTTCTTGTGTTGAATGGGGATTTTGCCAAAGGGCAACCGGTGTTATACCGGGTGGACACGGAGAACCTCTCTCTCGAGGCCGTCGGCGACATTGGAAGTCATGCCCTCTTTGTTGGTTGCAATCGGTCTATCTTCATTGACACCAGGTTATACCCAATAGTCAAACCCGGTTGCATATACTACAGGAATTTTATCAGATTGTACGATCATGAGGTTCAAGCCTGGGAAGAGGAACCAACAATGGTAATGTATGGCTTAAGTCTGGAACATACACCGAGGCCTTACCCTCTGTACGAGATACTGGCAGCACACTGCAGACGGAGAGAGTTCTCTGAACATGTGTTGCAGCACGCGGGAGCCGACGACGATGAAATATATAGGGGAGAATGAATCATATATTCATCCTAGGTTATTTACTAGCATTTTCAGGTCTATTTTCCGAAGAAGAAATTTGTACTGTATTTATATTATTTCGATGATCAGAATGCGTATTACCTTTCAGACAAAATTGTAATGTATTTAAATTTAGTACTTCCAGAATTCAAAGTATTTATTTTTAGTATTTCTTTCAGAATTCTCTGTGTTCGACACGGGCATCAGCTCAGCGCCGGAATTCAGGTCCCACATGGAAAATTGCACAATAATGTGTTGGTGGGTGGCACCACCCCTCGAACCTGGGATACGCGCCGTCGAAGGTGGAGGGGCGGGCCCGCTAGTCAGAAAACATGCCACATCGGTATCCCCTGTTTCTGATGCCCTTTAAAAAAATAAAACACGCCATGTCGTTATCCCCTGTTTCTGATGGTGTTGCTACACTCGACGGTACATGGTGGAATATAAATAATATCATATAAACATAAGGGCACAGTCGTCAACATTTCTAAAATGAAACCCGGTCCCGTCTCCTACCTGTCCTGGTACATTGCCCGATGAGGTGGATAGCCACGACCGATCTTTTTAATACGTTCGCACTCTTATGCTGAGAAGGGAAATAAAGATTAAGCTGTTAATGCAACGAGTGTCGAATTATTACCCTCTAAGAAAATGGGAAATGGTTATTTTCACGCGTGCCCATAGTCCAAACCTACTGTCAGTCTTTCACTCCTCTTCTCCGACTAACCACAGTTCACCTTGCGCAGCTCCTCCGCGCCGCACCAACTAGGGTAACATGGCCCCGCCTAAGCCACCGCCGCCGCCGCGACAGCTGCCGAAACTGGGATATTTAGCCCCTCTAAGGTAGGCCATGAAGCTCTACTTCAAGGCCGGTCTCCCATTTCCCTGCCAGGCGGATGATTTCCCCGAATGTGCCGAATCGGCCGCGATGGCGACTGCGCCGTCGTCGGCGCCAGATGCGGCAAGCAGGGCCAAGAAAATGATGTGGAGAAATCGCGCGGTGGCATTACGACATGCTCTAGGCAATGGGAACAAGGTACGTATCAAACGTTCATGAGAGCATGCCGCTGCCGAGGGTACACACCCTCGAACAGGGCAGCGCCAAGGTCTAGGAACTCTCGCGTCCACGCTTCAGCGCGGACTACCTTACCTCAGTGGGGTAGGCTGGGAGCACGCCATCTGCGACAAAGACGCTCCATCCTATGCTCCGTCGAAGGCCGTACTATGGCGGCGACCAAGCGTCTACAGTCAGCATGCTGGATTGTTCGACAACCGGAGCCGATGGTGGGCATCAGCTCAGCCCCGGAATTCTTTCGAGTTCACACGGACCTACGATCCCGAGAAGGAGATGTCGAATTTCAGTTTCGAAGAAATCGTTGCGGCGGCGCGGATGGTCCAACTAAACCGGAACTGGCGCACGCAAATCGCTCGTGCATGAACGATGCAGATTTCTTATAGTTTGGCGGGAAGGCAATAGATCAGTTTGGGTTAAATGATCAAAGAACTTATGTCCTCTCAAGGCAATTGACCAGCCAACTTTTCTGGTTGAGATCTGTAGTTTCTTCAGTGTAGAATAGTTAAGTTCAGACTAAAGAATGGCTTTTGTAGATGAAATGCTGACGAATTGTTCTATAAACTAGTAGGAAGTTTATCCCACTTTTGTGCAGGTATAAGACCCTTTTGTATGGAAGTACTACTATTGTAAGCAAATACTATCAAGTACCTATTTCCTTCAATTGCTAGTCGTGGTTCAATCCAGTTAACTGGCATCTTTTTATCCCAGACTACAGATTTTGCGTCTGATGTCTGTGCTGTAAACCATTTTTTCCTTTGTCTTGTGTTGCCTGCAAAATGGTCCTGCAGTTCAACGTGTTACAAATGTAGCTACCTTGTACTCCCTCCATTTCAAAATATAAGATGTTTTAGCTTTGTGAATGAAGTGTATCTAGTCCCCTTTTAGTATGTAGGTTCATCTAGGTTTAGAAAGCACCATCACTAAAAGATGTCTAGATACGCTCCATTCACAAAGCTAAAACATCTTATATTTTGAAACGGAGGGAGTACTTATAGAGGAGATGGACTATATTTTCCTGGCATCCACAGAATTGACATTGCTCATTGCCAGACCACCCTCTTTTCATGAGGTTGTCCTTGGTTATTCGCATAAATTATAAAGCACGGTGTTCAACTACATCGATTCAAACTATTACACGCACACAAACTACATAAAATTCATTACCCACACATACTACATCGATTCAAACTATTACACACACATACTACTTCAAACTATTACACACACGTACTACATCGATTCAAACTGTTACACATTTTTAGTCGATGCTAACTTCCTGCTACGCTCTCCATACTACAAATTCATTAGCCACACATACCACGGCAATTCACTAGAGCTCTGTCTTCACTCGAGGGAAATCAGAACCACCCGCTCGTCCAAGCCCGGTCCCCCCACCGAAACTGTGTGCCCCGTCACGAAACGGTGGTGGTCCTCTGCCATCGATCCTTCCAGGCCAACACTGCAGGCGACGAGGGCGCTTTTTGGCAGCCTCTTCGGGGCCCTAAATGCCATGTACCGAGTCCAGAACCTCCTCCAGGTGGATGATGATCGGGTGCTTCCAGCAAAGTTGTCGCCCTGCCCTGCTTGGAATCTGCACCTCGTACATCTTAGGAACGGCGTCAGGATCTTTCAGCACGCCTTTACCTCGATGACCCATCTGTCGCTCGGTGGCACGATTTCCATCAGCTCGCCGCCAAGGCTACTGACGACCTGCTTGAGTGTAGGGTTTCGTAGCATGGAAAACAAAAAAATTCTATCGCATACAAACAAACAAGCCAAGATCTATCTACTAGATTGTAGCAACGAGTCGATGGAATAACTCACCCTCGAAGATTCCAAAGTGTTTAACGAGAGCAGATTCTCGTGGGTGATGTAGTCGTACTCTTTCCGATCTCAAGATCGCGTAGACGATCCTTCTGGCGCCGCATTCCGGCAGCGCTCCCGCAGTCGGTCACACGTTCGGTACTCGACGAAGACCTTCCTCTCCCTTGTTCCAGCAGGCAGCGGAGGTTGTAGCACTCTCCTCGCGATTCCGGCAGCACAACGGTGTGGTACCGGAAGTCGAGGGGAGATCTCGCAGGGCTTCGCCTTAAGCCGGAGCGAGTATGGTGGAGTATGAGAGGGCTCCTCGGCGATCTAGGTTTTAGATACACCAAGGAGGAAGTGCTAGAGCCGGCGGCTAGGGTTTGGGGCACCCCAAGTCGGCGGCTAGGGCAACCCTGGGAGGTGGCGGCAGCAGCAGGAGGTGGTGGCGCCAATCTAGGGTTTTGGAGGAGAGGTACTTGTGTGCCAGGAGGGGCAGCCCTGCCCCTCCCTTTATAGGTGGGAGGCGCAGCCAAGGGGAGGGGAGTCCCTCCCCAACTCGGCTTGGAGGTGGGCCGGCGGTTGGAGGAGGGAATCCCTCCCCAACTCGGTTTCCCACTCCTCCTCTTTCCAAAACTTGTCGTTTGACTTTCAAACTAGCCGTTTGACTTTTCAAATTAGGATTTAAATAAACCCTTTATTTTGGACAGCAAAGACACCTAGTACATGATGCAATCATTCCAACTTACAATGACACATTCATGTACCCTTCCCCCTCCGGAGTGCCGGACATTCCGGAACCTTCTAGAATGTTCCCGATGAAAACATCGGAACCATTCCCCAACTCCGAAACGGGACTTTCCTTATATGAATCTTATTCTCCGGACCATTCCGGATCTCCTTGTGATATCCCGAATCCCATTCGAGACTCCGAACAACATTCGGACTCTTTCTCATCATTCCATGACTACTCAAACAACGTCGAATCCTTAAGTGTGTCTCCCTACGGTTCGTGAATTATGCGGACATGATCGAGACACTTCTCCGACCAATAACCAATAGAGGAATCTGGAAATTCATATGGCTCCCACATATTTCTACGATTACTTTGCAATCGAATGAACCACTTACATATGATATCAATTTCCCTTTGTCTCACGATAGTTTACTTATCCGAGGTTATGATCGTCGGTATCTCTGCATACCTAGTTCAACCTCGTTACTGATAAGTACTCTTTTCTCGTTCCCGTGATATGTGATCCCTTGTGAGCCAGTCACATGCTTGCAAGCTAATTGGATGACATTTCACCGAGAGCGCCCAGAGTATATCTATCCGTCATATGGATGGACAAATCCCACTCTTGATCCATGTGTTTCAACCAATACTTTCTGAACACTCAATGACACCTTTATAGCCACCCAGTTACGGTGTGGTGTTTGATGTCATCAAAGCATCCATCCGGCAAAGGTGATATGCATGATCTCATGGTCGAAGGAATTAGATAACTATGTATCAGAAAGCATATAGCAATTGAACTATTAAAATGACTTGATCTTTATGCTACGCTTATCTATAGGAGTATGTCCACCATATCATTCTCCTAACGATATGATCTTGTTGTTAATAACATCTCAATATTCATGATAGGGAAACCACAATCATCTATTAACCAACAAGCTAGTATTATACAGAGGCTTTACAAGGGACTTCAAATTAAGTTTACAAATCACACAAGTATTAATGTTTCCTTATTAATACTATTATAGCATGAATGTAAACATTTATCATAAACACAAAGATATAATAATAACTATATTTATTATTGCCTCTAGGGCATATCTCCAACAGTCTCCCACTTGCACTAGAGTCATCTAATCTAGATTACATGGTAATATACCGAACACCCATGGCAGTTTGGTGCTGGTCATGTTTTGCCCTCGGGAGAGGTTTAATCAACGGATCCGCCACATTCAGATCTGTGTGTACTTTGCAAATCTTTATATCCCCATCTTGGATATGTTCTCGAATAGCGTGAAAACGTAGCTTGATGTGCTTCAGCTTCTTGTGTGACCTTGGTTCTTGCGCATTGGCTAAGGCGCCCATGTTATCACAGTAGATAGACATTGGGTCCAGCGCACTAGGAACCACAGCCAGCTCTGTAATGAACTCTTTCATCCATATCGCTTCTTGTGAAGCCTCCGAAGCAGCCATGTATTCCGATTTAGTTGAAGATCTCGCCACAACGCTTTGCTTTGCACTCCTCCAGCTAACTGTTGCACCATTCAAAATAAATACGTATCCAGATTGTGATTTAGAATCATCCGGATCGGTGTTCCAACTAGCGTCGGTGTAACCATTAACAACGAGCTGTTCATCACCTCCATAAGAAAGAACCATATCCTTAGTTCTTCTCAAGTACTTAAGGATGTTTTTGACCGTTGTCCAATGATCCACTCCTGGATCACTTTGATATCTGCTAGTCAAACTAACAGCATATGCAATGTCGGGTCTAGTACATAGCATGGCATACATTAGAGATCCTATGGCTGAGGCATAGGGAGTCTTACTCATCCTTTCTCTATCTTCTGCCGATGTCGGACTTTGAGTTTTACTCAAGGTCGTATTGGGCAACATGGGCAAGAACCCTTTCTTGCTATCTTCCATTCCAAACCTCTTTATAACTTTGTCCAAATATGTACTTTGTGACAATGATATTTGGCGTTTTGATCTATCTCTATAAATCTTTATGCCTAATATGTAAGCTGCTTCGCCAAGATCCTTCATTGAAAAACTATTATTCAAATATTCTTTGACACTATTAAGAAGGTCTACATCATTCCCAATCAACAATATGTCATCCACATATAGTATTAAGAATGCTACAGAGCTCCCACTCACTTTCTTGTAAATACAAGCTTCTCCATAAGTTTGTATAAAACCAAAACTTTTGATTACCTTATCAAAATGTTGATTCCAACTTCGGGATGCTTGCTTCAATCCATAGATGGACCGTTGAAGTTTGCATACCTTGTTAGCATCTTTAGGATCGACAAAACCTTTGGATTGCATCATATACAGCTCTTCATCAATGTCACCATTGAGGAATGCTGTTTTGACATCCATCTGCCATATCTCATAATCGTAATATGCAGCGATTGCTAACATAATCCTTACAGACTTTAGCTTCACTACTGGTGAGAAAGTCTCATCGTAGTCAACTCCTTGAATTTGTCGAAACCCTTTTGCGACAAGTCGAGCTTTATAGACAGTTACATTACCATCAGCATCTGTTTTCTTCTTGAAGATCCATTTGTTCTCGACAGCCTTCCGGCCATCCGGTAAGTCCACCAAAGTCCATACTTGGTTTTCGTACATGGATCCAATCTTGGATTTCATGGCTTCCTGCCATTTATTGGAATCTGGGCTCATCATCGCTTCCTCATATGTCTCAGGGTCATCGGTGTTGTCCACCAACATGACACTCATAACAGGATCATACCAATCTGGAGTGGTACGAGTTCTCATTGACCTGCGAGGCTCTATAGCAACTTCGACCGAAGTTTCATGATCATCATCATTAGCTTCCTCTCTAATTGGTGCAGGCACCACAGGAACTTCTTCCGGCGCTGCGCTACTCGCAATTTCGAGAGAAGGTTCGACAACCTCGTCGAGTTCTACTTTCCTTCCAGTCAATTCTTTCGAGAGAAATTCCTTCTCTAGAAAGGATCCATTCTTGGCAACAAAGATTTTGCCTTCGGATCTATGATAGAAAGTATACCCAATAGTTTCCTTCGGGTATCCTATGAAGACGCATTTTTCCGCTTTGGGTTCAAGCTTGTCCGGCTGTAACTTCTTTACATAGGCTTCGCATCCCCAAACTTTAAGGAACGACAATTTAGGTTTCTTCCCAAACCATAATTCATACGGTGTCGTTTTAACGGATTTAGACGGTGCCCTATTTAAAGTGAATGCGGCTGTTTCTAATGCATAACCCCAAAATGATAGTGGCAAATCTGTAAGTGACATCATAGAACGAACCATATCTAAGAGAGTTCGATTACGACGTTCAGACACACCATTACGCTGTGGTGTTCCCGGCGGTGTCAATTGTGAAAGTATTCCGCATTTCTTCAAATGCTCGCCAAACTCATAACTTAGATATTCACCTCCACGATCAGAACGTAGAAATTTAATCTTCTTGTTACGTTGATTCTCTACCTCACTTTGAAACTCCTTAAACTTCTTGAAAGTTTCGAACTTATGTTTCATGAAATAGATATACCCATATCTACTCAAGTCATCCGTGAAGGTAAGAACATAACGATAACCACCGCGCGATGCTACACTCATTGGACCACACACATCGGTATGTATGATTTCCAATAAGTTCGTAGCTCGCTCCATCATACCAGAAAATGGAGTCTTAGTCATTTTGCCCATCAGACATGCTTCGTATCTTTCAAGTGATTCAAAATCAAGTGATTCAAGAAGTCCATCGGAATGGAGTTTCTTCATACGCTTCACTCCAATGTGACCAAGACGACAGTGCCACATATAGGTCGAGTTATCGCTTGATTTCAAACGTTTAGCTTCAATGTTATTAATATGTGTATTTCCACCATCGAGATTCAACAAGAATAGACCATCTATCAAAGGTGCATGTGCATAAAACATATTACTCATATAAATCGAACAACCATTATTCTCGGATTTAAACAAGTAACCGTCTTGCAATAAACAAGATCCTGATATAATGTTCATGCTCAACGCAAGCACCAAATAACAATTATTTAAGTATAAAACTAATCCCGATGGTAGATGAAGGGGTAGCGTGCCGACCGCGATCACATCAACCTTTGATCCATTTCCCACGCGCATCGTTACCTCGTTCTTCACTAGCTTCCGTTTATTCTGCAGCTCCTGTTTCGAGTTACAAATATGAGCAACCGAACCAGTATCAAATACCCAGGCACTACTACGAATACTAGTGAGATACACATCAATAACATGTATATCAGATATACCTTTCTTCTTGATGTTGCCGTTCTTCAAATCTGCCAAGTACTTTGGGCAATTCCGCTTCCAGTGACCTTCTCCTTTGCAGTAAAAGCACTCAGTATCAGGCTTGGGTCCAGCCTTGGTCTTCTTCGTCGGTGTGGAAACTTTCTTGCCACCCTTCTTGAAGTGTCCCTTCTGCTTAGACTTGCCTTTCTTGAATTTGGTGGTCTTATTGACCAACAACACTTGATTCTCTTTCTTGATCTCCACTTCTGCAGACTTTAACATAGCAAACAGTTCTGGCAACTGCTTGTTCATGTTCTGCATGTTGTAGTTCATCACAAAGTTCTTGTAACTTGGTGGTAGTGATTGGAGGACACGGTAAATCCCCAAAGCATTAGGAATCACTATACCCAAGCTTTGAAGTTTGTTTGCGTGCCCAGACATCTTAAGCACATGCTCACTGACGGAGCTGCCCTCTTCCATCTTGCAGTTAAAGAACTTTTCAGAAGCCTCATAACTCTCAATCGCCGCGTGAGTATCAAAGATCAATTTGAGATCACGGACAATATCATGTGGGTCTGAATTCTCAAACCTTTTCTGAAGCTCCGATTCTAAACCATACAATATAGCACACTGAACTATGGAGTACTGATTCTTCCGAGCAAGGTAAACATTCTTTACTTCATCGGTAGCATCAGCTGCAGGTGGGTCACCCAGCGGTGCATCCAGCACATAGGTCAAATTACCAGCTGTGAGGACAATCCTCAAATTGCGGAACCAATCCGCGAAGTTGCTTCCATTGTTTTTCAACTTTTCTTTCTCTAGGAACGCATTAAAATTGATGGTAGGGGCTGCCATTGATCTACAACATATTTGCAATAGTTTAGACTAAGTTTATGACAAATTGAGTTCAAATTAATAATAAAGTTTAATCTAGGTGAACTCCCACTCAAAACAACATCCCTCACATTGTTTTAGTGATCACACGAACCAAATCCACTATATCAAAACCGATCATCACGAGAGTTGATATAGTTTCAACGGCGAACAATCGACATGTTCATCATATCTACTATATGATTCATGTTTTACCTTTCGGTGATTCGTGTTCCTGAGACCATGTCTGTACATGCTAGGCTCGTCAAGATCAAACCTTAGCTACCGCATAAGCAAATCTGGCTTGCTTACGTTGTATTCACTCGCGGAATCTAACACACCCGATCATCACGTGGTGCTTCGAAACAACAAGCTTTAGCAACGGTGCATACTAAGGGTGAACACTTTAGAACTTGAAATTTATGTGCATGAGGGATCATCTTATAATGCTACCGTCGTCTACTAAGCAATACAAGATGCATAAAGGATTAACATCACATGCAATTCATAATATGTGATATGATATGGCCTTTCTTCTTTGTGCTTCCGATCTCCATCTTCAAGCACGAACATGATCTCCATCATCAACGGTATAGCATCAAGGTCAATGACGCTTCTTCATGGTTGTCGTCCACCGGCTTCAACTATTACAACTACTTTGAATAGACACGCGGGTATTAACATAAATTAAAGACAACCATATGGCTCCTGCCGGTTGCCAACTTACAATAAGGAACATTGCATACATCAAATATAATCACAATCATGGCCATATCACATCACTACACACCCCTGCAAAACAAAGTTAGACGCCTCTACTTTCTTTGCATATTTTACGTGGTTTGGGGCTTTCAATAAGTGTCGTTCTAACTTACGAACAAGAACCACAACATTGATACTAGTATTGTTAATCACCCGTTCTAAATTGGATCTCCACTATGCTAGGAGAAACAGGCACCCGCAAAGCCACTTATGCAATACGAGTTGCATGTCAAGCGTGGAGCAAGTCTCATGAACGATGTCATGTAAGGTTAGCCCGGGCCGCTTCATCCCAACATCCCGCAAGATGCAAAGTACACAAGAAGCAATCGACAATAAAAGCATCAATGCCCACAATGACCATTGTGTTCTACTCGTGCAACAGATCTACATATAGACACGGCTCTGATACCACTGTAGGGTTTCGTAGCATGGAAAACAAAAAATTTCTATCGCATACAAACAAACAAGCCAAGATCTATCTACTAGATTATAGTGACGAGTCGATGGAATAACTCACCCTCGAAGATTCCAAAGTGTTTAACGAGAGCAGATTCTCGTGGGTGATGTAGTCGTACTCTTCCCGATCTCAAGATCGCGTAGACGATCCTTCCGGCGCCGCGTTCCGGCAGCGCTCCCGCAGTCGGTCACACGTTCGGTACTCGACGAAGACCTTCCTCTCCCTTGTTCCAGCAGGCAGCAGAGGTTGTAGCACTCTCCTCGTGATTCCGGCAGCACAACGGTGTGGTACCGGAAGTAGAGGGGAGATCTCGCAGGGCTTCGCCTTAATCCGGAGCGAGTATGGTGGAGTATGAGAGGGCTCCTCGGCGATATAGGTTTTAGATACACCAAGGAGGAGGTGCTAGAGCCGGCGGCTAGGGTTTGTGGCACCCCAAGTCGGCGGCTAGGGCAACCCTGGGAGGTGGCGGCAGCAGCAGGAGGTGGTGGCGCCAATCTAGGGTTTTGGAGGAGAGGTACTTGTGTGCCAGGAGGGGCAGCCCTGCCCCTCCCTTTATAGGTGGGAGGCGCGGCCAAGGGGAGGGGAGTCCCTCCCCAACTCGGCTTGGAGGTGGGACGGCGATTGGAGGAGGGAATCCCTCCCCAACTCGGTTTCCCACTCCTCCTCCTCTTTCCAAAACATGCCGTTTGACTTTCAAACTAGCCGTTTGACTTTTCAAATTAGGATTTAAATAAACCCTTTATTTTGGACAGCAAAGACACCTAGTACATGATGCAATCATTCCAACTTACAATGACACATTCATGTACCCTTCCCCCTCCGGAGTGTCGGACATTCCGGAACCTTCTAGAATGTTCCCGATGAAAACATCGGAACCATTCCCCAACTCCGAAACGGGACTTTCCTTATATGAATCTTATTCTCCGGACCATTCCGGATCTCCTCGTGATATCCCGAATCCCATTCGAGACTCCGAACAACATTCGGACTCTTTCTCATCATTCCATAACTACTCAAACAACGTCGAATCCTTAAGTGTGTCTCCCTACGGTTCGTGAATTATGCGGACATGATCGAGACACTTCTCCGACCAATAACCAATAGAGGAATCTGGAAATTCATATGGCTCCCACATATTTCTACGATTACTTTGCGATCGAATGAACCACTTACATACGATATCAATTTCCCTTTGTCTCACGATAGTTTACTTATCCGAGGTTATGATCGTCGGTATCTCTGCATACCTAGTTCAACCTCGTTACTGATAAGTACTCTTTTCTCGTTCCCGTGATATGTGATCCCTTGTGAGCCAGTCACATGCTTGCAAGCTAATTGGATGACATTTCATCGAGAGGGACCAGAGTGTATCTATCCGTCATATGGATGGACAAATCCCACTCTTGATCCATGTGTTTCAACCAATACTTTCTGAACACTCAATGACACCTTTATAGCCACCCAGTTACGGTGTGGTGTTTGATGTCATCAAAGCATCCATCCGGCAAAGGTGATATGCATGATCTCATGGTCGAAGGAATTTGATAACTATGTATCAGAAAGCATATAGCAATTGAACTATTAAAATGACTTGATCTTTATGCTACGCTTATCTATAGGAGTATGTCCACCATATCATTCTCCTAACGATATGATCTTGTTGTTAATAACATCTCAATGTTCATGATAGGGAAACCACAATCATCTATTAACCAACAAGCTAGTATTATACAGAGGCTTTACTAGGGACTTCAAATTAAGTTTACAAATCACACAAGTATTAATGTTTCCTTGTTAATACTATTATAGCATGAATGTAAACATTTATCATAAACACAAAGATATAATGATAACTATATTTATTATTGCCTCTAGGGCATATCTCCAACATTGAGGGCCTACGGATCCCAATCATCCAATGGGAGGCCGTCAAAGCCAAGTTTGGAGAAGAAACGAAGCTGCCCCAAGCGATCGTCCCACCCATAGGCGCGATGCCAACGCATGAAGCTCATTTTCTCCCCGCAGCACTCGAAAGAACGGGAAGAATGCAGAACACGCTCGGTGTCTGAGCTGTGCTCGAACCAGACAAAAAATTCGAATGGCGGCGCGCATCCCTCAATGTTGACCTCATTTCGTCTGATCCCAAAACGAGACCTGAAAGCCGACAGCAACTCTGCCGGCGACACGGCGGGACGGACGCCCAGCATAGTGGCCATGAGAGCGTGGTCGTCGAACTGCTATGCCAGGGCTACCATGCCTGGGGTGCGCGGCAGCACGCGACTTCCCGAGGCAGGTCGCCGGCCTGGATCGCCCGACGGGACGCGCTCCGCCGTGCGAGAAGGACTAGCCAGAGGCGAGATATTAGTCCGAGGACGTGAAGCTCCGATACGGCGGACGATGCAATGGCGACGGCTGCGAGCTTCGATTAGAGGCGTGGGAGGTTGACCGGACATGGCGGAGACACAAATTAGAGCAAGTGCGAGCTCCGATCTGAGACAAGCAGCCGGAGCTGAGCAAATGTTATGGGGAGGGGAGCAGGAGAGAAGACCAGAGCAGAGCAAAGAAATAGATCTCGTCCGCTCAGGGATCTGGTCCACGCAGGGGTAAGCTAGTCCACGACCGCAAAAGATAACAGGGAATACTGACATGGCGGGCCAAGAAGAGTTGACCTAACGGCAGTATTTGAGTTCAACCATTTTTCGTGTGGTTCAAACGACCGTTTGGCCGTTAGATTTGTATCCACCCCCGTTTGGCCCTTCTGGACAATTGGAAAAGCTACTATGTCCCCTCCGCGCGATTGATGGCAACTCGGGTACCGCGGTGCGCTCAGCCACCAACTTTGGTACCGCAAACGAACATTCCCGCCGGCCACCCCCTAGGCCCTTCCTAGGGGTGGGATCCCCTCTTGGGCCTTTTCCCCTCCGGGAATTGTCCCATTAAGCCTTTGACCATTTAAATTGATTTTCTCTTTATTAAATAATTATGAATAAATGATTAAATCAACATTTAACATTCATTCACACATTATTGAATCTCCGTGGCCATGGAACACCTTCCACCTCCACTCCGGACATCCTTCTGACTTACCGAAACCCTTCCGGTTTTCTCTCTTCTTTTCTTCGGTGATTCTACCGATCCTATAAACACTCTCTAAGCATCATCAAGCCCTTAAGCGTGATACCCCACGGTTCAGGAACACTCCAGACATGGTTGGGACACTCCCGCACCAATGATCGACAGAGGGACCTGGATGGCCATGTGACCCCTGTGCATGCCACGAAGATCTTTCGTCGTTTGAACCGGGATAGTCATGTCTTATTCCCTTTGTCTCTCGATACTTGCATTGCCGATCTGATCAATGACATCACCATGTCGTGTTCAATCTCGTTACCGAACAATGCTACTTGACTCGTTCCGACAAGTGATATCCCCGTAATCAAATCACACGCTGTGCAGCTATTGGATATAACTTCTTCGAGTGGGCCCTTGAGTATCTTCCCGTCGCATGGACAGACAAATCCCGCTCTTGACATATATTGCCTATACGGTTTCCTCCGAATACCTAAACACACCTTTATAACCACCGTATTACCAGATGGCGTTTGATGATATCTAAGCACTCTCGGGAGACAGTGATTGATATAGGCTCAGGGTCTAAGGAATAGTCTGCGAGGATACATTTCTAATCATTGTAACTTGAACTTCGTGACATGATCTGGTCACGATGTTTAGCTTGGGTATTGGTTCATCATCTCATTCTCAGAATGAGATGACTCCATTTCCAACTGGCATAAATGCCACATGATCAGGAAACATGATTATCTGTTGACCAATGAACCAGTGACTAGAGTTTCACTGGGAACCCCTGGTTGTTTGTATATCACATGTGTATTGATGTTTCCACTCAATACAGTTATAGCATGATATAAAACTTAATCATAAACCATATGAAATATGATAATAGTCCTTACTACTATTTGACTCTAGGGCATATTTTCAACAGTCAAGTGGTACATATAGGTAGGTCAAGGTCACGAGTAGGGAGAAAAGTAGATCGCACTTAGGTTAGTTCACATGTGGGGTGCAAACCAGCGTATAGGCACATTTGATGGCTGGTTGAGAGCGTATATATTCTCAACATATTCTTCTATAAGTTTGGCTAAACTTTTCATTGTTTGACTTCAGAAAAATTAGTTCCCCTCTTTTACTGAGCGGAGGTAGTATATTCTAGCAACTGAATAACGTATAATATGGCTAGTGTAACTACCCGACAATTACCGGTAAAAAGGGAAGTTGGTGAAACATCTCAACATGACATATCATCGTCGCTATGGCAACGGTGAAACATCTCAACAGTCTTCTCGTCGTCGCTATGTAGTTAGTTCCTTTTACGAGTGTAGAACCAGATATAAACTTTCGCAAGACAAGATACAACAGAACTACATAGTCCTGGAAATTAAATGCATAGAATGCAAAACTTAGTTTTTTAACAAATGTGATAGGCGTGTTTCCCATCTTATCTCGAGTATTGACTCCTCTTGTTGCAACGCCCACACTGTCAGTCATGGTAAGTATACCATCACATGCACACATAGTTAAGTATGGAAGTTTGAAATTTATATAAAAGTAAACATGCAAAATAGGAGAAATGATAGATATCCCCGGAAGGTGGAATGGTTCTATCTTCTAAGTCGCTTCGCTCTGCATCCTTCCTCGCATGCGCGTGTGCCCTAGACCACACTCCCTTCCTTATCCTCTTGATGTCGCCAAATCCTTCCTAAAAGTCTCTCCACCGCACTCATCCGACGCCTCCACCAAGCTCGTCCCCGCTAGCAGCCTGCACCACCGCTACCATCCCACCCCAGACATGTGTAACTACCTTGGTGAATTACGCTCTAAGTTGCATGCCTGGATGAGCGAAAGTGGTTAAAATAGTACGGTGGGGCCAGGGGCCACTCACAGGTAGACCTTTCGGCCGTCCTAACCACTTCCAGAACATCGGGACAAGAACGAGCGGCGTAATCGGCAGGCGAAGGGATCAACTACATACACAACTATGTATGCAAGCCACCATACAACAGTTTTCAGAGCCATTCCATCTAAAAGAAATAGAAATATTGCAACTCCATACGGCAAGATCCAAATATCCTAGATAGCAATAATAGTTTAGGATAGCTCCTCATACATCAAACATCAGAGTATCAGGCGGAAGCGGAAAACAAGATCCGAGTACGGATAAGAAGCAAATTGGCATAAGATGCCACATAAATAAACACATCCCGCCCACAGATCTCACGGATCCCCGTTCCCAGAATCTCTACCCCGCGTGATCGTTGCCAACATCATCCGTCTCCTCCACCCAGTATCCATCTTGCGAATACACCTGTTCATCTGAATCAAACAATTTATCTTGTGAGACCCTAGGGGTACTCAGCAAGTCTTTATGCCTCTAAAGGGGACATAAACCTGGGGTGACGCAATTGCAGCAAAAGATAATAACTAACAAGTCTATAGATACTCGTTAACCATCCGCCTAACCAATGATAGACGGATGTCCATTAATTAGTAACAATAGTTATACAGTATAATTAATAGATCCATCCTCCTTCTCGCTTACCAACGAGAAAGCGGACGAACAACCCATCCGTTGGTAGTTTTATTAACCATTCCATGAGTATTGCACTATTTACTAGTCAAGTAATTAGTCAAATTAAAAGCGGTACTTTAGTTATACTTGTCTATGATTGAGAAACTATGCTCCAAGTCGTCCATAACCGCGGACACGGCTTTCAGAAAGATTTACCCTGCAGGGGTGCACAAATAGCAACACACACTCGATCAACCTCGGAAAAACCAAATCAAAACCCAACGAGGCATTCACGACAAAGCGATCACAGGATTCAGAAATATTTCAGGGGGCCACCCCAATAAGCTACCCGCAACAAAGTCGGACGGCTCCGAGACGGACCCAGGGTTTGCGACGACGGCTGTAAACGACTGGGAACCCGAAAGTGTGACTAGGCTTGTCGATACCGCGAAAACGTGGCGCGATCCAAAACAGTATAGGTGCTCCACGCACAATCTTAACTAAAGCAGTAAAGCATGGCATAAGTACAGGATAGTAATAAAACCCCAAACTAGTTTGTGGCCCCAAGAAATAGATATGAATCAAGCTCTGGCTCAGGGGGGGTCCACGGCCTCCTGGATGTGGATAGTGCGAAGAGTCAAGGAACAGGAATCAAGTACTCGGAGTCCTACGGGACACAAGTGAGCATGAAAAACCAAATAACAGATATTTCCCACCGGTGCCTCTTTCATTAGTTATCCTATTACTACTCAGGTTAAGTTGTTTAGGTACCTCATTATCCATCAGACACTCACATACCCTACACATGATGTTCTACGACTCGCATGGCTCAAACAACTCCTGTAGTAATGGCTCAGGGGATGGAGGAACAAGCTTTGGTGGGGTTTAAAAGTTAAGGCTATGCAGTACTTGGGATTCAATTTAATGCAATCGCGACTCAATGATGCAAGAATAAGATAGAGGCAATAGGTACTATATGTATGCAAGCATGTGGTAGTGCTTTCCTAGCAGCTCAGTTGAAGCGAGAGACGGATCTGGGTAGTGCTCCTGGGATTCCTGATATATCCCCTGCTCGGCGTCTATTCGAAGAAGAACCAAACAAACAAGGGCCAACATAAATAAAGTGCACAAGCATATGAATTAAAATGCGACAAGCAAACAAGCATGCCATGATGAATGATGCACAATTTACATGGCAATAAAGTAGCATGGCATGGGTGAGGTGTGGGGTACAAGAATAAAGCATTTATTAAGTTTTAGTCATGTTTTGCTCCCATATAAGTTGCTGTATACTTTATATTTATATGATGCCTGCTGCAATTCAGAACATGGAGTGCATAGTTAGAACGGGCTCGTCGCGCTGATCGATTTAGACATATTATTTGTCGCATTTGGAGTTGTAGAACTAAAGTTATTAATTAATTAAAAAAAGGGCATTTTATTGTAATTTTAATCATCTCGAAAATTTAAAGTGTTCAATTAATATTTCGAAGACAAAATTTGAAATCCTCACATATTTCTGATTCCAAAACATATATTATTTATATTATTTGGAATTACAATTTGAAAGTTATTAAAACAAAATTTAAAATCATTTAAACAAAAACCAGAAATGTTTTTGTCGAGCAGAAAAAGAAACAGGGACTTTTTGCACTCAACGGAAGCTAGCCTGAGACGCTGACGGGTGGGGCCTTCGCTGACTCAGCAGCAGGTGGAGCGCAGCGGCTGGGTTGGCGTTTTCTCACCACGAGACTGGCTAGCCGGTGTGGCTGACGGACGGGTCCCACGCCAGTGCGGCCCCACACGCGGGCGCGCCAGCGGGGCCTTGCCACGTGGGGAATCCGGGTAGCGCGGGCGTGATACAAAGGAAACTGGGGTCCCTTTCTATAAAACGGCACAGGAGCTGACAGGTAGGCTCGGAGGAGCGCGAGTGAAGACGGGAAAAACCTCCAGGGCTTTTCTGCAAAAGCGACGGCGACGCCAGACTAACAGCTTCTCGTCGTCAGCAGAGAAGCTGCGCGCGCGGCTGGGTTGCGGGCAGGACTGCGGCTAAACGGCGGCAAGTTTCGCCGTGCCATAAAAAGGAAAAATGTAGAGGGATCTGCGGCCTACGACTTTCGTTCAGGTGGCATCGCCGGAGGAAGTCTACGGCGCGCGGGGCACGACGAGGAACAGAGGCGGACCAAGCGGCGGCGGCGACGCGAGCGGGAAGGTCAGGCGGCGTCTGCGTGCGCGCCGGCTGTTCGACGGATGGCGGTGGCACTACAGGGCACCAGAGAGGAGGCGAGCAAGTGCCGTGAGTAGGGGGCTCACCAGAGGCCGCTCATGCAGAAGAGGCTTGCTGGAGAGGAGGGGATCGGCGGCAGTGCTCGCGACACCGAGCTTCGGGAACATGGCGTCTACGGCGGCGCGGTGGCATCTCCGGCGACCTTCCGACGGGGGGTCACGTACAGGTCAAAGAAGAGGAGGTCGGGGAGTCTCCTGGCGCCTTGCACAGGCCTGGTGGCCATCATCTCGAGCCGGCATAGGGGAAGGCCGAGCTAGGGTTTAGGGAAGCATGAGCTAGAGATAAATCCAATAAAATGCAAAGCTCACATATAGTAGGATGGTGGAATTATGGGGTGGTGACAAAGAAAGGTGGTGGAGTTGAAAGAGACATGCCCCCAACTCAACTTGGGCATTAAACAATTTATCAAGAAGCAAATACAATGTATCAAGAGGCAAATACAAGTGATACAAATGCATATGAGAGAAGAACCAAAATAAAAAGGGGGTTAATATGATGCCCAAATGCAAGGTGGCATGATGACATGAGCATGATATAATAATGATGCAGCTAATTCTATGTAGGAGGTATCATATATATAGACTAGGCTAGTAGCATTGCAATTGTTAGACAATTGGGATGCTACAACTCTCCCCCACTAAACAACAATCTCGCCCCGAGATTCCTAGGAAAAAGAAAACAACACAAGGAGAGGCGGGTGTTCAGAACGAAGGTGACCCTCACGTTCCCAAGTTGATGAACCACTGAATGGTGCGACCATTACACCTTGCAAAACTTGCTAGACTTGTTGCGAGTCTTGCGTTTTGCTTGAGAAACGACGGGTTAGAGAGTTGAAGGATTGTCGTGAGACAAGAAGGATAGGATGAACATAGCTTCGGTTTTTCGAGAAACAATATAAAAGACTAGAACCACTTGTGAAAGAATAGAAAGGACGGTGTATGAGGGAGAAAGCAATGACACACCATTAAGATTAAAGATTTACCGCTACGAGAGAGGATGAATCTTTGTCTCGCCGGAAGAAAAGAGCTAGATTTGAGAGATTTTGAACCATTATGGCAATAGCATTGTAACTTCTCTCGGATTTAAGAAATGAAGATTGAGGAAAACATTATTGCCTTCATACAATAAGGTTCCTTGCTAACAACGGAAAGATTTGAGTTAGACATTGTCGGATTAGATTCTTGTTGCGCCGGCAAGAACCAAAGGATCACGCAATTGAGGTGCGCGCATATATCTTCAAGACAAGGAGGTGATGCTAGATTATGGTGGGATCCCGAGAAGAAAAGAATATAGAGGATCTGGAGTTTATTGTAGAGATACTTATTGCTTTCTTTAACCTTGAGGCTAACACAATAGATTTGCGGCTGATGGCATCCACCATAATTGTCTTTACCACAGAAAAAGAATTGATGAAACAAAGAGATAGATATTTTCCTCCATCTTGTTTGGGAATGTCGAGCACCGGTATAAAGAAGAAGACAGAGAAGATTTTGCATTGGTTTCCACCAGATAATTGAAGATTTGCTCCGTGTAGAAAAGACGAGATTACCAACAAGAGATTATTTCTTATGTTCTCAGAGAGAGCACTCCGGAAAAACAAGGACGGAAGTAGAAGTATTGAGGGATAAAGGCCACTTCCAACTTCCGTGGAATGAGTGGAATCACATTAATTCACTGATTCATTGTACAAAAGCGAATGATAAGAGTAGTGGTATGGTAGCTACTCCATCCCGCACTCAAAGCATTACTCCGCACATGAATAGGAAAACTAAGCAACCCAACTACCAAAACAAACTGAAGATCTTGACAAGGATAACTCATGGAACTCTGTTAGAAAACAAGGATAGATGCAAACGATTCGCCGGATTCAAGATAGATAAAGATGATGATGTGGTCGTCATATCAGAAGTAACAAGCCACCGGAAAGATATGAAGGAAGATCACGGAGACAACTGCCAGATTCCACAGATAAAGAAAAAGATAGCACCAACTTGAACAGAAGGATTACAAAAGATCTGAAAAGTCTTCATGGCCTCCGGTGGATTGAGCATAGACGATAGAACGAGAGGTTTTAAAGGTTGCTTACTGAGTGGAAGATCAAAAGAATTACTAATTCTTCTGAAGAATAACCAAGAGAGATTTAGCTGTCTTGAGGGAAACTTCGGCGAAAATACGATGACAACTTGCCAACAAGGAACAACTCTGGATTTGATTGAAGGTGGAGGATGGAATTAACAATGGACTTGCTGATTCCAGCATTGAAGCGATCTATTTAGTAGAAGGACGTGGTCGAGATAGGTGACTTCAAGAAGCCAGAATTCACACTTTGAGAACTTTGCACACAAGCGGTGTTCTTGCAGCTTGAGAGAAAGAGACACAGATGATCTTCCATGTTCTTCCATTTATATAAAATAGGCAAGCATATTATCAACATATACCACCATGGATTAACAAGATATTCCCAAAATACCAAGTTCAAGAGGCGAGAGAAACGAACAAATGCTCGAAACGCTTCCTGAGCTCAACGCTCTTTGAAAGATCAATATTGAGAGCACGGGTTCGTGTTGAAGAAGATGCACTGGCAGAATAGATTCTGGTCCTTCGGAAGAAAAAGAGATGTCGCCTGGTTCACATTGTCGATTGGATCGCCGGTTACAAAGATAAAGAGATCTTGGATAAAGGAACGATGATAGCTCATACCTTAAGAAAAACTATCAGAGGCGAAAAGATGCAATTCCCTCGTATCAACGAGAATTTTGCAGATATGGAGTTCCAAAAGATGTGAAGCATGATAAGCAGATGATAGACCACCGTAGGGCTTTTAAGAAAAACTCCGGATTGGCAAAGATACTTGATTACGATATAGATATGATCACGGTATAACTCAAAATCATAGGAGATAACCGCCATCATTTGGAGGATAGTGTTGATAGCATTTTCCATGCTCCACTCATGATAAGTGTCATATAGCTTTGCCGAAAACCAAAATACGATCACAAGAATCGGGTTGACACATGTTATGTATTTAGCCCAGAAGAATTGATGATGAAGTAAAACTCCAGGATTAAGCGTCGGTGACAAAGAATGAGTTAGCATGAACATGCCAAAAAAAAGGAAGATAGATAATGTTTCACACACGACTGAAGAGGAGTGTGGAAACACAGATGTATCAAATAATTTTTTTTCGCATTTTTCGGCATTAACATACCAATAAATGCGCAAAACCACTTATGAGATAGAAATTAGCAACTCCACATTCTGTGAAAGCATGCTGGAAGGAAGAACACCCTTAACAAGATTGCGCCGGTTAACAAAGAGTCGGATAGATCGCGTCGGTTTACAAAAGCCCGTTGGTATGGAATGCACCAACAGTTGATAACCAAAGGCAGATAGTGATAACAAGTTGGATGCAACAGATAGACAAGGAATTACACACACACACACAACCTATGGTACTACGGAACCCAGAACACGTGAATCCTAGTTTGAATTTTAGAAGAGGATTGAAAACGTTACACTTCCTTACCAGAAAAGGGTGGGTGGGTGGGTAAGAAGAAAAATGGAAGCAGTCCTACTCTCACGTTTTGTTTTTCCCTAGTATACATAGCTACCAAAAATATTTGCTAGACTAACAACGACCATTTGGCTGAGACCCTAAAGGGCGGGATGGCTCTGATACCAATTGTAACTACCTCGGTGAATTATGCTCTAAGTTGCATGCCTGGATGAGCGAAAGTGGTTAAAATAGTACGGTGGGGCCAGGGGCCACTCACAGGTAGACCTTTCGGCCGTCCTAACCACTTCCAGAACATTGGGACAAGAACGAGCGATGTAATCGGCAGACGAAGGGATCAACTACATACACAAGTGAGTATGTATGCAAGCCACCATACAACAATTTCAGAGCCATTCCATTTAAAAGAAATAGAAATATTGCAACGCCATACGGCAAGATCCAAATATCCTAGATAGCGATAATAGTTTAGGATAGCTCCTCATACATCAAACATCAGAGTATCAGGCGGAAGCGGAAAACAAGATCCGAGTACGGATAAGAAGCAAATCGGCATAAGATGCCACATAAATAAACACATCCCGCCCACAGGTCTCACGGATCCCCGTTTCTGGAATCTCTACACCGCGTGATCGTTGCCAACATCATCCGTCTCCTCCACCCAGTATCCATGTTGCGAATACACCTGTTCACCTGAATCAAACAATTTATCGTGTGAGACCCTAGGGGTACTCAGCAAGTCTTTATGCCTCTAAAGGGGACATAAACCTGGGGTGACGCAATTGCAGCAAAAGATAATAACTAACAAGTCTATAGATACTCGCTAACCATCCTCCTAACCAATGATAGACGGATGTCCGTTAATTAGTAACAACAGTTATACCGTATAATTAACAGATCCATCCTCCTTCTCGCTTACCAACGAGAAAGCGGACGAACAACCCATCCGTTGGCAGTTTTATTAACCATTCCATGAGTATTGCACTATTTACTAGTCAAGTAATTAGTCAAATTAAAAGCGGTACTTTAGTTATACTTGTCTATGGTCAAGAAACTGTGCTCCAAGTCGTCCATAACCGCGGACACGGCTTTCAGAAAGATTTACCCTGCAGGGGTGCACAAATAGCAACACACACTCGATCAACCTCGAAAAAACCAAATCAAAACCCAACGAGGCATTCACGACAAAGCGATCACCGGATTCAGAAATATTTCAGGGGGCCACCCCAATAAGCTACCCGCAACAAAGTCGGCCGGCTCCGAGACGGACCCAGGGTTTGCGACGACGGCTGTAAACGACTGGGAACCCGAAAGTGTGATTGGGCTTGTCTATACCGCGAAAACGTGGCGCGGTCCAAAACAGTACAAGTGCTCCACGCACAATCTTAAATAAAGCAGTAAAGCATGGCATAAGTACAGGATAGTAATAAAACCCCAAACTAGTTTGTGGCCCCAAGAAATAGATATGAATCAAGCTTTGGCTCAAGGGGGGGTCCACGGCCTCCCGGATGTGGATAGTGCGAATAGTCAAGGAACAGGAATCAAGTAGTCGGGGTCCTACGGGACACAAGTGAGCATGAAAAACCAAATAACAGATATTGCCCACCGGTGCCTCTTTCATTAGTTATCCTATTACTACTCAGGTTAAGTTGTTTAGGTACCTCGTTATCCATCAGACAATCACATACCCTACACATGTTGTTCTACGACTCGCATGGCTCAAACAACTCCTGTAGTAATGGCTCATGGGATGGAGGAACAAGCTTCGGTGGGGTTTAAAAGTAAAGGCTATGCAGTACATGGGATTCAATTTAATGCAATCGCGACTCAATGATGCAAGAATAAGATAGAGGCAATAGGTACTATATGTATGCAAGCATGTGGTAGTGCTTGCCTGGCAGCTCAGTTGAAGCGAGAGACGGATCTGGGTAGTGCTCCTGGGATTCCTGATATATCCCCTGCTTGGCGTCTATTCGAAGAAGAACCAAACAAACAAGGACCAACATAAATAAAGTGCACAAGCATATGAATTAAAATGTGACAAGCAAACAAGCATGCCATGATGAATGATGCACAATTTACATGGCAATAAAGTAGCATGGCATGGGTGAGGTGTGGGGTACAAGAATAAAGCATTTATTAAATTTTAGTCATGTTTTACTCCCATATAAGTTGCTGTATACTTTATATTTATATGATGCATGCTGCAATTCAGAACATGGAGTGCATAGTTAGAACGGGGTCATCGCGCTGATCGATTTAGACATATTATTTGTCGCATCTAGAGTTGTAGAACTAAAGTTATTAATTAATTAAGAAAAGGGCATTTTATTGTAATTTTAATCATCTCGAAAATTTAAAGTGTTCAATTAATATTTTGAAGACAAAATTTGAAATCCTCACATTTTTCTGATTCCAAAACATATATTATTTGTATTATTTGGAATTACAATTTGAAAGTTATTAAAACAGAATTTAAAATCATTTAAACAAAAACCAGAAATGTTTTTGTTAAGCAGAAAAAGAAATAGGGACTTTTTGCACTCAACGGAAGCTAGCCTGAGACGCTGACGGGTGGGGCCTGCGCTGACGAGGCAGCAGGTGGAGTGCAGCGGCTGGGTCGGCGTTCTCTCACCGCGAGACCGGCTAGCCGGTGTGGCTGACGGACGGGTCCCACGCCTGTGCGGCCCCACACGCGGGCGCGCCAACGGGGGCTTGCCACGTGGGGAATCCGGGTAGCGCGGGCATGATACAAAGGAAACTGGGGTCCCTTTCTATAAAACGGCACAGGGGCTGACAGGTAGGCTCGGAGGAGCGCGGGTGAAGGCGGGAAAAACCTCCGGGGCTTTTCTACAAAAGCGACGGCGACGCCGGACGGACGGCTGCTCGTCGTCAGCAGAGAAGCTGCGCGCGCGGCTGGGTTGTGGGCAGGACTACGGCTAAACGGCGGCGAGTTTCACCGTGCCATAAAAAGGAAAAATGTAGAGGGATCTGCGGCCTACGACTTTCGTTCAGGTGGCGTCGCCGGAGGAGGTCTATGGCACGCGGGGCACGACGAGGAACAGAGGCGGACCAAGCAGCAGCAGCGACGCGAGCAGCAAGGTCAGGCGGCGTCTGCGTGTGCGCCGGCTGTTCGACGGATGGCGGTGGTGCTACGGGGCACCAGAGAGGAGGCGAGCAAGTCCCGCGAGTAGGGGGGCTCACCAGAGGCCGCTCATGCGGAAGAGGCTTGCTGGAGAGGAGGGGATCAGCGGCAGCGCTCGTGACACCGAGCTTCGGGAACATGGCATACGGCAGCGAGGCGACATCTCCGGCGACCTTCCGACGGGGGGTCACGTACAGGTCGAAGAAGAGGAGGTCGGGGAGTCTCCTGGCGCCTTGCACAGGCCCGGTGGCCATCATCTCGAGTCGGCACAGGGGAAGGCCGAGCTAGGGTTTGGGGAAGCATGGAGGTGTCCATGGCCAAGCTTGGGGAAGGAGGGAGGAGGGAGAGGGATATGTCGCCTCTTGGATAGGGTCAGAGGTGGTTGAGGTGGTGGAGTAGAGGAGGGAGGATAGGAGGGCACATGGGGGTGGTTGTGGCCACCCTTTTGGCTAATCAAGGGAGAAACCGATGGGGTTTAGGGTTTTCTCTCTTCTCTCCTCTCTCTCTACTTAGCTAGGAGGGGGTAGGTCAACCAGGTTGGGGGGTTGGTGGCCGAGCTGGTTGAGCTTCTTACAAGGCAAGGCAAGAGGTGGCTCGGCCTAGGGTTGAAAGGGTGGTGGTTGTAGCTAGGGTTAGAGAAAGGAGGGTGAGGTTTATGGCTAGGGTTATGGCATGTACCCACTTGATCAAGCAAGGGTGGAGTGATGGATAAGGAGATGAATGGGGTAGGGTGGTTTGAGGTTAGGGTTTTCAACATGACCAAAAGCAAGATCAAAAGCATGGGTGAAAAGGAGATGGAGTGAGGGTGAGGCTCTTGATGCACGTGGCAAGGAAACTAAGACCAGGATGAGGAGGTCTGAGAGAGAAAAGGGGAGTTCACAAAAGAAAGGATCCACTCAAAAACAAAGGAAACCCAAAGGAGAACAAGATGGTGGTGATTTGCATGGCCCATGCATAGCAATAAATGCCCTGTCTAATCTTGTGGAAACAAAATAATAATCATGGCATTTATACACATGCATTCCAAAATATGGAGGAAGGCCATGCAAAAAGGAATTAAAAAGGAGGTTCCATGTGGAGTAGATGGAGATGATCATATTTGAATATAATTTGGACTTGCTAGTGTGTATGTTCCACTAGATGTTTAATAGTCCCAAAAATATTCCAACATGAGCATTCATTCAAAATAATCCATATGGAAGCTTGACAAGGGGTTCCATCCTCAAAGCATGCAAAATTGGCCATGTGGCTCTTCATATATCAATGATGTGAAAACAGCATGGTGCATATATGGAAGCATGTGGAAATGTAAGTGGAGCCATCCCGACCCACATGAGCTAGAGATAAATCCAACAAAATGCAAAGCTCACATATAGTAGGATGGTGGAATTATGGGGTGGTGACAAAGAAAGGTGGTGGAGTTGAAAGAGATATGCCCCCAACTCAACTTGGGCATTAAACAATTTATCAAGAAGCAAATACAATGTATCAAGAGGCAAATACAAGTGATACAAATGCATATGAGAGAAGAACCAAAATAAAAAGGGGTTTAATATGATGCCCAAATGCAAGGTGGCATGATGACATGAGCATGATATAATAATGATGCAACTAATTCTATGTAGGAGGTAGCATATATATAGACTAGGCTAGTAGCATTGCAATTGTTAGACAATTGGGATGCTACAACTCTCCCCCACTAAACAACAATCTCGCCCCGAGATTCCTAGGAAAAAGAAAACTACACAAGGAGAGGCGGGTGTTCGGAACGAAGGTGACCCTCACATTCCCAAGTTGATGAACCACTGAATGGTGCGACCATTACACCTTGCAAAACTTGCTAGACTTGTTGCGAGTCTTGCGTTTTGCTTGAGAAACAACGGGTTAGAGAGTTGAAGGATTGTCGTGAGACAAGAAGGATAGGATGAACATAGCTTCGGTTTTTCGAGAAACAATATAAAAGACTAGAACCACTTGTGAAAGAATAGAAAGGACGGTGTATGAGGGAGAAAGCAACGACACACCATTAAGATTAAAGATTTACCGCTACGAGAAAGGATGAATCTTTGTCTCGCCGGAAGAAAAGAGCTAGATTTGAGAGATTTTGAACCATTATGGCAATAGCATTGTAACTTCTCTCGGATTTAAGAAATGAAGATTGAGGAAAACATTATTGCCTTCATACAATAAGGTTCCTTGCTAACAACGGAAAGATTTGAGTTAGACATTGTCGGATTAGATTCTTGTTGCGCCGGTTAGAACCAAAGGATCACGCAATTGAGGTGCGCGAATATATCTTCAATACAAGGAGGTGATGCTAGATTATGGTGGGATCCCGAGAAGAAAAGAATATAGAGGATCTGGAGTTTATTGTAGAGATACTTATTACTTTCTTTAACCTTGAGGCTAACGCAATAGATTTGCGGCTGATGGCATCCACCATAATTGTCTTTACCACAGAAAAAGAATTGATGAAACAAAGAGATAGATATTTTCCTCCATCTTGTTTGGGAATGTCGAGCACCGGTATAAAGAAGAAGACAGAGAAGATTTTGCATTGGTTTCCACCAGATAATTGAAGATTTGCTCCGTGTAGAAAAGACGAGATTACCAACAAGAGATTATTGCTTATGTTCTCAGAGAGAGCACTCCAGAAAAACAAGGACGGAAGTAGAAGTATTGAGGGATAAAGGCCACTTCCAACTTCCGTGGAATGAGTGGAATCACATTAATTCAATGATTCATTGTACAAAAGCGAATGATAAGAGTAGTGGTATGGTAGCTACTCCATCCCGCACTCAAAGCATTACTCCGCACATGAATAGGAAAACTAAGCAACCCAACTACCAAAACAAACTGAAGATCTTGACAAGGATAACTCATGGAACTCCGTTAGAAAACAAGGATAGATGCAAATGATTCGCCGGATTCAAGATAGATAAAGATGATGATGTGGTCGTCATATCAGAAGTAACAAGCCACCGGAAATATATGAAGGAAGATCACGGAGACAACTGCCAGATTCCACAGATAAAGAAAAAGATAGCACCAACTTGAACAGAAGGATTACAAAAGATCTGAAAACTCTTCATGGCCTCCGGTGGATTGAGCATAGACGATAGAACGAGAGGTTTTAAAGGTTGGTTACTGAGTGGAAGATCAAAAGAATTACTGATTCTTCTGAAGAATAACCAAGAGAGATTTAGCTGTCTTGAGGGAAACTTCGGCGGAAAGACGATGACAACTTGCCAACAAGGAACAACTCTGGATTTGATTGAAGGTGGAGGATGGAATTAACAATGGACTTGCTGATTCTAGCATTGAAGCGATCTATTTAGCAGAAGGACGTGGTCGAGATAGGTGACTTCAAGAAGCCAGAATTCACACTTTGAGAACTTTGCACACAAGCGGTGTTCTCGTAGCTTGAGAGAAAGAGACACAGATGATCTTCCATGTTCTTCCATTGATATAAAATAGGCAAGCATATTATCAACATATACCACCATGGATTAACAAGATATTCCCAAAATACCAAGTTCAAGAGGCGAGAGAAACGAACAAATGCTCGAAACGCTTCCTGAGCTCAACGCTCTTTGAAAGATCAATATTGAGAGCACGGGTTCGTGTTGAAGAAGATGCACTGGCCGAATAGATTATCTGGTCCTTCGGAAGAAAAAGAGATGTCGCCTGGTTCACATTGTCGATTGGATCGCCGGTTACAAAGATAAAGAGATCTTGGATAAAGGAACGATGATAGCTCATACCTTAAGAAAAACTATCAGAGGCGAAAAGATGCAATTCCCTCGTATCAACGAGAATTTTGCAGATATGGAGTTCCAAAAGATGTGAAGCATGATAAGCAGATGATAGACCACCGTAGGGCTTTTAAGAAAAACTCCGGATTGGCAAAGATACTTGATTACGATATAGATATGATCACGGTATAACTCAAAATCACAGGAGATAACCGCCATCATTTGGAGGATAGTGTTGATAGCATTTTCCATACTCCACTCATGATAAGTGTCATATAGCTTTGCCGAAAACCAAAATACGATCACAAGAATCGGGTTGACACATGTTATGTATTTAGCCCAGAAGAATTGATGATGAAGTAAAACTCCAGGATTAAGCATCGGTGACAAAGAATGAGTTAGCATGAACATGCCCAAAAAAAGGAAGATAGATAATGTTTCACACACGACTGAAGAGGAGTGTGGAAACACAGATGTATCAAATAAATTTTTTTCGCATTTTTCGGCATTAACATACCAATAAATGCGCAAAAACACTTATGAGATAGAAATTAGCAACTCCACATTCTGTGAAAGCATGCTGGAAGGAAGAACACCCTTAACAAGATTGCGCCGGTTAACAAAGAGTCGGATAGATCGCGTCGGTTTACAAAAGCCCGTCGGTATGGAATGCACCAACAGTTGATAACCAAAGGCAAATAGTGATAACAAGTTGGATGCAACAGATAGACAAGGAATTACACAAACACACAACCTATGGTACTACGGAACAAAGAACACGTGAATCCTAGTTTGAATTTTAGAAGAGGATTGAAAACGTTACACTTCCTTAACAGAAAAGGGTGGGTGGGTGGGTAAGAAGAAAAATGGAAGCAGTCCTACTCTCACGTTTTGTTTTTCCCTAGTATACATAGCTACCAAAAATATTTGCTAGACTGACAACGACCATTTGGCTGAGACCCTAAAGGGTGGGATGGCTCTGATACCAATTGTAACTACCTCGGTGAATTACGCTCTAAGTTGCATGCTTGGATAAGCGAAAGTGGTTAAAATAGTACGGTGGGGCCAGCGGCCACTCACAGGTAGACCTTTCGTCCGTCCTAACCACTTCCAGAACATCGGGACAAGAACGAGCGGCGTAATCGGCAGGCGAAGGGATCAACTACATACACAACTATGTATGCAAGCCACCATACAACAGTTTTCAGAGCCATTCCATCTAAAAGAAATAGAAATATTGCAACGCCATACGGCAAGATCCAAATATCCTAGATAGAGATAATAGTTTAGGATAGCTCCTCATACATCAAACATCAGAGTATCAGGCGGAAGCGGAAAACAAGATCCGAGTACGGATAAGAAGCAAATCGACATAAGATGCCACATAAATAAACACATCCCGCCCACAGATCTCACGGATCCCCGTTCCTAGAATCTCTACACCGCGTGATCGTTGCCAACATCATCCGTCTCCTCCACCCAGTATCCATCTTGTGAATACACCTGTTCATCTGAATCAAAAAATTTATCGTGTGAGACCCTAGGGGTACTCAGCAAGTCTTTATGCCTCTAAAGGGGACATAAACCTGGGGTGACGCAATTGCAGCAAAAGATAATAACTAACAAGTCTATAGATACTCGCTAACCATCCGCCTAACCAATGATAGACGGATGTCCGTTAATTAGTAACAACAGTTATACAGTATAATTAACAGATCCATCCTCCTTCTCGCTTACCAATGAGAAAGCGGACGAACAACCCATCTGTTGGCAGTTTTATGAACCATTCCATGAGTATTGCACTATTTACTAGTCAAGTAATTAGTCAAATTAAAAGCGGTACTTTAGTTATACTTGTCTGTGATCGAGAAACTGTGCTCCAAGTCATCCATAACCGCGGACACGGCTTTCAGAAAGATTTACCCTGCAGGGGTGCACAAATAGCAACACACACTCGATCAACCTCGGAAAAACCAAATCAAAACCCAACGAGGCATTCACGACAATGCGATCACAGGATTCAGAAATATTTCAGGGGGCCACCCTAATAAGCTACCCGCAACAAAGTCGGTCGGCTCCGAGACAGACCCAGGGTTTGCGACGACGGCTGTAAACGACTAGGAACCCGAAAGTGTGACTGGGCTTGTCGATACCGCGAAAACATGGCGCGATCCAAAACAGTACAGGTGCTCCACGCACAATCTTAAATAAAGCAGTAAAGCATGGCATAAGTACAGGATAGTAATAAAACCCCAAACTAGTTTATGGCCCCAAGAAATAGATATGAATCAAGCTCTGGCTCAGGGGGGTCCACGGCCTCCCTGATGTGGATAGTGCGAATAGTCAAGGAACATGAATCAAGTACTCGGGGTCCTACGGGACACAAGTGAGCATGAAAAACCAAATAACAGATATTGCCCACCGGTGCCTCTTTCATTACTTATCCTATTACTACTCAGGTTAAGTTGTTTAGGTACCTCGTTATCCATCAGACACTCACATACCCTACACATGCTGTTCTACGACTCGCATGGCTCAAACAACTCCTGTAGTAATGGCTCATGGGATGGAGGAACAAGCTTCGGTGGGGTTTAAAAGTAAAGGCTATGTAGTACTTGGGATTCAATTTAATGCAATCGCGACTCAATGATGCAAGAATAAGATAGAGACAATAGGTACTATATGTATTCAAGCATGTGGTAGTGCTTGCCTGGCAGCTCAATTGAAGCGAGAGACGGATCTGGGTAGTGTTCCTGGGATTCCTGATATATCCCCTGCTCGGCGTCTATTCGAAGAAGAACCAAACAAACAAGGGCCAACATAAATAAAGTGCACAAGCATATGAATTAAAATGTGACAAGCAAACAAGCATGCTATGATGAATGATGCACAATTTACATGGCAATAAAGTAGCATGGCATGGGTGAGGTGTGGGGTACAAGAATAAAGCATTTATTAAGTTTTATTCATGTTTTGCTCCCATATAAGTTGTTGTATACTTTATATTTATATGATGCATGCTGCAATTCAGAACATGGAGTGCATAGTTAGAACGGCCTAGTCGCGCTGATCGATTTAGACATATTATTTGTCGCATTTGGAGTTGTAGAACTAAAGTTATTAATTAATTAAGAAAAGGGCATTTTATTGTAATTTTAATCATCTCGAAAATTTAAAGTGTTCAATTAATATTTTGAAGACAAAATTTGAAATCCTCACATTTTTCTGATTCCAAAACATATATTATTTGTATTATTTGGAATTACAATTTAAAAGTTATTAAAACAGAATTTAAAATCATTTAAACAAAAACCAGAAATGTTTTTGTTAAGCAGAAAAAGAAACAGAGACTTTTTGCACTCAACGGAAGCTAGCCTGAGACGCTGACGGGTGGGGCCTGCGCTGACTCAGCAGCAGGTGGAGCGCAGCGGCTGGGTCGGCGTTTTCTCACCGCAGGACTGGCTAGCCGGTGTGGCTGACGGACGGGTCCCACGCCTGTGCGGCCCCACACGCGGGCGCGCCAGCGGGGCCTTGCCACGTGGGGAATCCGGGTAGCGCGGGCGTGATACAAAGGAAACTGGGGTCCCTTTTTATAAAACGGCACAGGGGCTGACAGGTAGGCTCGGAGGAGCGCGGGTGAAGGCGGGAAAAACCTCCGGGGCTTTTCTGCAAAAGCGACGGCGACGACGGACTGACGGCTGCTCGTCGTCAGCAGAGAAGCTGCGCGCGGCTGGGTTGCGGGTAGGACTGCGGCTAAACGGCGGTGAGTTTCGCCATGCTGTAAAAAGGAAAAATGTAGAGGGATCTGTGGCCTACGACTTTCATTCAGGTGGCGTCGCCGGAGGAGGTCTACGGCGCGCGGGGCACGACGAGGAACAGAGGCGGACCAAGCGGCGGCGGCGACACGAGCGGCAAGGTCAGGCGGCGTCTGCGCGCGCGCCGGCTGTTCGATGGATGGCGGCGGTGCTACGGGGCACCAGAGAGGAGGCGAGCAAGTCCGGCGAGTAGGGGGGCTCACCAGAGGCCGCTCATGCAGAAGAGGCTTGCTGGAGAGGAGGGGATCGGCGGTAGCGCTCGCGACACCGAGCTTCGGGAACATGGTGTCTTCGGCGGCGTGGCGACATCTCCGACGACCTTCCGACGGGGGTCACGTACAGGTCGAAGAAGAGGAGGTCGGGGAGTCTCATGGCGCCTTGCACAGGCCCGGTGGACATCATCTCGAGCCGGCACAGGGGAAGGCCGAGCTAGGGTTTGGGGAAGCATGGAGGTGGCCATGGCCAAGCTTGGGGAAGGAGGGAGGAGGGAGAGGGATATGTCGCCTCCTGGATAGGGTCAGAGGTGGTTGAGGTGGTGGAGTAGAGGAGGGAGGATAGGAGGGCACATGGGGGTGGTTGTGGCCACCCTTTTGGCTAATCAAGGGAGAAACCGATGGGGTTTAGGGTTTTCTCTCTTCTCTCCTCTCTCTCTACACTTAGCTAGGAGGGGGTAGGTCAACCAGGTTGGGGGGTTGGTGGCCGAGCTGGTTGAGCTTCTTACAAGGCAATGCAAGAGGTGGCTCGGCCTAGGGTTGAAAGGGTGGTGGTTGTAGCTAGGGTTAGAGAAAGGAGGGTGAGGTTTATGGCTAGGGTTATGGCATGTACCCACTTGATCAAGCAAGGGTGGAGTGATGGATAAGGAGATGAATGGGGTAGGGTGGTTTGAGGTTAGGGTTTTCAACATGACCAAAAGCAAGATCAAAAGCATGGGTAAAAAGGAGATGGAGTGAGGGTGAGGCTCTTGATGCACATGGCAAGGAAACTAAGACCAGGATGAGGAGGTCTGAGAGAGAAAAGAGGAGTTCACAAAAGAAAGGATCCACTCAAAAACAAAGGAAAACCAAAGGAGAACAAGATGGTGGTGATTTGCATGGCCCATGCATAGCAATAAATGCCTTGTCTAATCTTGTGGAAACAAAATAATAATCATGGCATTTATACACATGCATTCCAAAATATGGAGGAAGGCCAGGCAAAAAGGAATTAAAAAGGAGGTTCCATGTGGAGTAGATAGAGATGATCATATTTGAATATAATTTGGACTTGCTAGTGTGTATGTTCCACTAGATGTTTAATACTCCCAAAAATATTCCAACATGAGCATTCATTCAAAATAATCCATATGGAAGCTTGACAAGGGGTTCCATCCTCAAAGCATGTAAAAGTGGCCATGTGGCTCCTCATATATCAATGATGTGAAAACAACATGGTGCATATATGGAAGCATGTGGAAATATAAGTGGAGCCATCCCAATCCACATGAGCTAGAGATAAATCCAACAAAATGCAAAGCTCACATATAGTAGGATGGTGGAATTATGGGGTGGTGACAAAGAAAGGTGGTGGAGTTGAAAGAGATATGCCCCCAACTCAACTTGTGCATTAAACAATTTATCAAGAAGCAAATACAATGTATCAAGAGGCAAATACAAGTGATACAAATGCATATGAGAGAAGAACCAAAATAAAAAGGGGTTTTATATGATGCCCAAATGCAAGGTGGCATGATGACATGAGCATGATATAATAATGATGCAGCTAATTCTATGTAGGAGGTAGCATATATATATAGACTAGGCTAGTAGCATTGCAATTGTTAGACAATTGGGATGCTACAACATGCCTCGATTCCCACACCCCGACGTTGAATCCCTGCGCATCCTTCCACGACTCCACAAGGTGGCCTCCAACTCCGTCCCCGACATCGACGACCGCGACGATCGGTCTCCATCTCCAACTCCGACCATATCCTTACAGGTGGCGGGGCTGCACGCTTGCCCTCCGTAGCCATGGCCGCCTCTACAGACCTCCGGTGGTCCGTGTTGTATCCTGGTGGCCGTAGCTGTCATGGCGACGCTACTGGGCCGACACCGGCTGACCCGGAGTTGCCACCGCCGTGGGAGACAGTGGGCGCACCACACACACACCTCTCGTGCCCTTCCATGGCCCTCTCGGCATCAAGATTTGCTACACGTGGACGACGGCACTGTTGCGCATGACGTTGAGGTTTGCTACATGGTGCCGGCGGTGCTGGTACGTGTGGCCGGCGATGGTGCTACAAGAAGCATAGAGTTTTGCTACATGCAACAGGCAGTGGTGCTACAAATGGGCGTCGAGTTTGCTACGTGCGCCGGTACGGCGCTATGAGACCTTTGGCGATGCTAAGTGCGGCATCAGATTTTGCTGCAAACGTTGCTACAAAAGTTATGTTGTTTTGCTATAATAGTATATAAAGGTTTTGAGACGACATCTCCGGTGAGGTCGCCGGCGAAGTTGGGTTTACTATAATAGAAGGTTTTTTCCTGCTACAACCGCTTTATGGTTTTTCTACATTTTTGCTACAATGTCTCCGGCGAGATCTCAGGCGGCATTTTTAGTCAAGTCGATTTTTGCTACATAAACATAACTTTTTCGCTACAAGTCTCTGGCGAGGGATATTCTTTTATATTTTGTTTCTCGCCGAACCATTTTTTGCTACATAGCAGGACTTTATTTGCTACATTGGTAAAAATGGGATAAAAGGGCGTGATAGGGAGATCTCACCGTTGTTTCCATCGAAAACTAAGTACAGAATATGAGTACTTGCAGTACTAAAAGCTGCCACTTATGGTGACCTTTGTTCTGGACGTCCCGTACCTCTCAGTTGTGGCCTCCTCTCCTAGCCTATCGTAGTATACTCTCCGTCTCCTCCTTAAAAAAAGCGGAACAACACTTCGTTCTTAGTATAGACTAAGAAAAATGTCCGTGCGTTGTACCGGGTGTAAAAAAGATATGTCGTAAAAGCCAAGTATTTTTATTAAATATATTTTAGACCCTTGAAAATTCCAGTACTCGAAATCAGTTTTCGTTAAAGGGACTAAGCGAAATTCTCATTTAAATTCACTTGAGTTTCTTTAAAAAATTAGAGTAAACATCCTACCGGACTTCTTCCGCATAGGTCGTGCTTGTCGGGTTTAAGGCTGCGCTAGGTCGCTTTCGTCCTCAATCTACTCGGAATATAGCAAACTGGTTCGAAATCTGATTCATAAAAAAATGAGTAAATCTTGTTATTAAATTTGCAATAACAAGATTTGTATTATCATTACGCAATAAGTAATTAATTTTTGTATCAAAAGATACCACATACACAATTGAGGGATTTGAAATGTACTAACCGACAAAGAAATTCTGCAAAACAGTAACTATATCGCTCTTGTCTAGTAGCTAACTGAAGAATCATTTGACTGTGTTCCTCCGTGACAATCTACTACTACGTAACAAAAGGTAATCACTTTACCTTTGCCACAACCATATCACAAAGCAACGCCCCCTTGCAAAACAAAGTTAGACACCTCTACTTTATCTTTGCATGTTTTACGTGATTGAATGGGCTTTCGCACAAGAACCATTCTTACCTACAAACTTTCAGCACAACGCTGATCAAGTAGTTGTCTCTACTACACCCCTTTCGGGGCCCTCCATTGCAAATGGTATACAAACTAATGCGAGAGAGACAGACAGCCCCCTAAGCCACTTTATACGGTACAAGTCGTATGTGAAGCGTGGACCAGTCTCGCGAATGAACGTGTAAAGTCGGTTGGGGGCCGCTTCATCAAGCATTACTGCAGTATACACAAGTATACGTGGGAGGGTAACAACTAAAAGATCAACGCCCACACCCTACATCTCGTGTGTTCTACCCGTACTAGCATTACTACGCATAGATCTAGCTCTGATACCACTGTAGGGGTTCCGCGTATGAAAACAATAAATTTTACTCTACGCCCCTGAACCCCCGAAGCTGCCAGAACCTATCTATTAGTAATACAGTAACGGGAGGGGATTTTCGCAAACTTACCCTTGAAGACCGAAAAGCGTTGCCAATGCTCAAGAGAGTGTGGTTGATGTAGACGAGCCGAAGCCGACCTCAAGGTCGTGATGAAGTCCTTGCGCTCCTTCCGGCTCCAACGACTTGAGTGCCTCAAGTGCGACACCTCGCGGGGAGTTACACACGTCCGGTGCCTGACGATGACTCCCGCTTCCCCGATCCAGCAGCAGTTGCGGAAGTAGAGCTCCCGGATCCGAATCCCGCAGCGCGACGGCACTCCGAGGTGAAGATGTCTCTCGCTCGCGCAGTCCAGACTTGGGACCACGGTCACGAGAGAGAGAGGGAGAGAGAGAAAATATCAATTATAGGTCCTCCCAAAAGTGGGGAGACCTTTATTGATTATTGGTGTATTTATCTTGGCCAAATACCCCACTATATATAGGGGAAGGAGGGGGTACACCCTCCCTCAAAGTCCCGGGGTGGGACTAATTATGGGAGAGGGGTGGGGTGGCGCGCCTGCCAGCCCCCACCATGGGCCCCACATGGGGGAAGGCCCACTAGGGCCACCGGCCACTAGAATATCATTTTACGGTCCGAAAGTTGGGGTGGACAGGCAACACGGTACCCAAGTTGATTTTTATCACCGCGATTCGAAAAGTTGGGGCGCCAATTGCTGAGAGGGCTCTTTCGAGTGAATGATGGCCAAACCAAATATTTTCAATTCGCGCCCGTTAAGTCAGGATATTCCGTTACACTAGTTCTTGCTGTGCCCCTCCTTCGTCGGTCACTCTTCTTAGCCACCCTGCACGTGTCGTAGGGGCAAATCCATTAATGTACATTCCTAACTCTTGACACTGAATCTTGCTGCGGTGGCGACAGTCCCTTTTCTTCCCTTCCCTGACCCTAAATCTGCCGGCGGTGGAGGACCTTTTTTCTCTCTCCCCTGACACTGAATCCGGCGGTGGCGGCCCAGCATGTCTTGCAAGGCGAAGGTTGTAGCTATGTTGCCGACTGAAAAGGGTCCGTAGGGGCCCAAGTCTAGGGCTCAACACGTAGCTGCGGTGAGGTCTTCAGCCCCGGTTAGCGAGGAGGCCAGCAAGGATTCTGCTCCCAAGGTACCTACGAGCAGTGGGTTGAAGAGAAAAGTAAGGCCGGTGGCGGATTGTTCGGCTCTAGTGGGCGGATGCATCACTCAGATCTCGAAGAAAAAAACCCGGGAGAAGAGCGAGAGGTGAATTTTTCTTATCTGTGCCTTATCTTGCAAGTAGATTAGTTACGACATAATAGAATCGAATGAACTTAAATGTTCCCCTTTTTAATCAAATTAGGCACAGTTTTGATACAAGTGACCTATATGAGTTCACAGTTCATGTTCGGCAGTACACTGCAAAGCTTGATTTTGGTTGCGAGAGGGTTGTGTTCGGGCAAGATGTGCATCTGCTTGTGAATTGCAAAGAGGTTGTGTCTGTTTCGCAGCTGGTAGATATGCTTGCCGCTAGAATTCTCTGGGGTTCTAGACAGAGGAAAAAATTGGTGTGGTGCCACATGAATGATACCTATCAGCAAATTGAGCACTCCCATGAGCTTCAGATGGTTTGGGAGTGTTGTACAGCTGATCGTAAGGTGAAAGTTGAAGCGATGATTGATGATATGTATGCGGATGCTGGAGATCTTGCTGCCAGAGCTTCTGCTCCTAGAGAATACGGACCAATAGATGCTGATCTGGATAAGTTCAGTATACGCATAGAGGTGGATTCATACATGACAAAACTTGATGAGGGAGTTAATAAGCCAGTTTCGTCATGTACTGTGGAGATCACTGTCGATTCCAAAAACATAACTCTTGATGAAATGAGAGAGATGATCGGTAAGGAAATCACTATTGGCCCTAAGCAGATGGCAAAAATCCGGTGGTGGCATCATAAGAAGCAGCAATTCATAGATGTTTTGGATACTGAAGATCTTATGTTTTGGCGAAAAAAGCGAACCAAGAAGGTGTTCTTCCTTGGTACCTTTTCAGATGTTGTTGAACATGATATAGTGGATGTAGATGCCCCTGTAGTGGCTGAACAGAATGAGGTGGTCGACGTTGATGAGATCTGATGAGAGATGCTACCCTGGGCTTGTCATATGGACCGCGGGGTTCCCCTGCCTATATTTGTAATATTGACTGTTGCTGCATTTAGAGCGTGCTTATGTGATTATGTTTGTTGAAAGATTGCGATATAATGTTGTGCGAGCTGTTGAGATTTTCGGACATGTCACTCACTGAAACCATCGTTGTTGTAATAATACATAAGTACATTGTAGTTGACATGATTATGTTTCTTAAGATGACGTACCGTACTTGTTTCAATTATTATGTTTGTTGCGACATTGTAATGTAATGTTTTGTGAAACCATGACTAGACTAGTGATGCATAAATACATTGTAGTTGACTTGATTATGTTTCTTGAGATGATGTACTGTACTTGTTTCTGATATTTTGATTGTTGAGAGACTGTAATGTAATGTTTTGCGAAACCATGACAGGACAAGTGATGTGTAAGTACCTTGTAGTCGACATGATTTTGTTTCTTGATTTGATGTAATATACTTATTTTAGTGATTACGTTTGTTGAGAGATTGTAATGTGATGTTTTGTGAAACCATGTTGTGGTTATGTTTGTTGGGAGATTATAATGTAATGTTTTGTGAAACCATGACTGAAGAAGTGGTGCATAAGTACCTTGTAGTTGACATGATTTTGTTTCTTTGGATGATGTAATATACTGGTATGTTTTCGTTAGGCAATGAAATTGGGATGGAGGGAGTGCAGGTTTAATATTTGAAATGAGAATGTGTGAATAGAATCCATATCAGGCAGGAGACAGTAATCCAGGGAAAGGGCATGGTGTCCATTAAACTATTGTAACATGCCAATTTAGTCATCATTGCAGCGGTAGAAGGGCTGCTCTCTTGTGGCATCCCGCAAAACCACTACTAGAAAATCGCGTTGTTTTTGTGCATTGCATCATCATGACATCATCATGCATCTCATTGACTAAAACTATTTTGTTCAAACCTACTTTTGCTTTCTACAAAGATCCCTCTCTATTTTCAAAATAATTCCCGGACCCTTCCGGATATTTTGTTCGTCTAAAAATAAATTGCACAAGTTTTTTAAACAATACATAAAATTTTTATATTATTTTTAGGGGGCAGCCGTACCGGGCCGATCCGACCCAGTCGACCACCCCCAGTGCAAAACCAGCCTACCCAAAATCCCTATCCTACCCAACCTAACCTACCCAGTCCCTAGCCACATCACCCCGACCAATCACCTGCCGCCACCTCACCACTCCCTTCCCCCTATCCTATCCCAGCCCGCCACGTCACCCTGGACCCACCTCTGGCCCCACCACCCGCCTGTCTCCACCCCACCCACTCCACCGACAGACCAACACCACCTGGGGCGATTCCCACCCCACCTGGACCAACCGGCAGCCTGGCCCCACCCTGACCCGCGCGTCCCCACCCCACCACCAACTCCCGCCCGCTCCCGACGAATCCCACCGGGATTCCCTCCCCGCGGGCCCACCCCCACCGACGCGCCCGACCCCCACCTCCCGCACGTTCTCCTCCCCTCGCTCCTCTCCCCTCCGCTCTGCTCGCAGCCGCCAGCGGCCTCTCTCCCCTCGCCGTCCTCCCCTTCCCGACCGCCACCGTCCCTCCTCTTCCCCGCGTCGCCGGCCGTCCGCCGCCCCACCCGAGGCCGCTCCGTCCCCACCTGCGCCCCTCTGCGTCGCGCCTCCTCTCGCCGGCCAGCGACCCGAACGCAATCGAGCCGAGCCACCACCAGCGCGGCCCCGTTGACGCCATGGCCTCCGCCCATCTCTCCGTCCACCCGGCCTCTCCCGACGATGACCGGTGCTGCCGCGGGATTCGCCGCTGCCCCGCTCCTTCCTCTCCATCGAGAAGCCCCGAGCCCTCCACCCTGCGGGGCCTTGGCTTCCGCACACCGTCGCCGGTGCCCATCTGCGCCCGTCGAAGCTCCTCCCCACCGTGCGTCCGCCGTCGATCCGCCCGAGCCTGGCCGCCTGCGCCCCGCCTCGCCGGATCATGGCTCTGCCCTAGCACCACCGCCTCGGCGCCCCTCCGTCGGCCTCCTCGCCTCGCACCCGCGCCCCTCCTCCTCTCCCCCACCTCCGAGCTCCCGCGCGTCTCTCTCGCACCAACCTCTGCTCCTTGTCGGTCCTCCTCGCTCCAGGCCTCCTCGATGAGCCCGCAGCTGCCGCCTCTCCCCCTCCCGGCCTCGACCTCGCCCTCTTCTGCAACCCGACCCCGAGCTCGGCTGTGCGCCGTCGTTCGAGTGCCGCCGCACCCGCTGCGACCCCGCGACGCCCGCCTCTGCCTCCTCGCCTACCGTGGCCCACGCCCCGCTTCCCCGTCTCACGTTGCCCCTGCTCCTCTGCAGGTGGGAGGTGAGCTCGCGTGTGCCGCCACTCGAGCTCCAGTGAGCACCTCTTGTTTTTTTTGTGTTGACCTTCGGTTGCCTCGGATGTGGCCCTAGTGTTTTATCGTCGCTGCTTCTACATGGTTGTGACCTTTGGATGAGAAGATGGTGTTGGTGTTGCTAGATGAAGAAGGCCGTGATGCCATCGAATCCTACTTCCGTGAGTGCAGCCAAGACCGTCGTGAATCGTCAAGTTCGTCAACCGACAACGCCACTCGAGACCGACGCCACGAGAAGTAACCGCCATGATGCCAAGTTCGGCTAACGACAAGACCGACACGAGTCGAGACCCGGGGAACTATGCAATACCACGGCGCCGGACCCAAAAACCGAACCTCGACACGCCAAGTTCGCCGAGACCCCGTACCCGAGGGCCTTCGACGTGGAACCCCAAGATCTTCTCCTGGAGCGACGAGGTCTTCTTCGCGGAACGCCAAGACTAGCTACCGAAGAACACGGACCCAGAGAATCCCCGGACGACGAGCTATTCTACCTGAACCCGAAGACCGCAGATGCGACAAGTACTTCTTCCCGAATCTGATGCCCGAGAACCCGGACGCCCAGGTCGTCGACACGGATACGCCAAGTACTTCCTCGAGGACGCCAAGTTCTTCACCCCGAATGCCAAGACCGACTCGATGGCGCGGACCCGACAAGATCTTCGCAACGACAAGATCGACACCGACCAGGACGAATCCGATGTGCCCGACGCCAACCAAGTTCTTCTTCCCGGATGCGACAAGATCTACTCTGTTATCCGAGAACGATCCCGCTGAGACCGAACCCCAGATCCGGACCCTGAGACCGACCCCGAACCCCCCTGAGCCCCAAGATCTTCCGAACCCAGATGTGTGACCCCTTTTCCGAGCCCCTATTTTATAAATTGCCAACTATATAAACTGTTGCATTTAATTAATCATGCTTGCATATTCATGTGGTTTGGGGGCCTTATGCCGATTCACCATATAATTAAATATTGAGACCATATGAGGCTTTTCTAGTCTTATATTGGTCCCATTTAAATTTGTGTAGCGAACCGGTGATATATTTTGCCATGTTAAGACAACATTTAAATTGTGGGGTATCTAAACAACATGAACCTTCTAAATAAATGTCGGGACCCCGGTTCCGCTTAATATGGCCTAAATGCATCGCACCTTCGCCATGTCATACATCATACATGCATCATGCTCGGTCTTCTGCCGTAGTAATAAATAGTGTATCCGGTGTTTCTTCTAGTGTTTTGCTTCTTCGCGGATAAGGTCGTTGAGTTGATGTGAGCTTCGCCCCGACCTTCGGATGAACCTTCGGCAATGCTTTCAGGCGAGCATCTCCCCCTTTCTACCTATCTTACTTTTATAGTATTTATTCCCTCATGTTGATCTATTGCTATCTGTGTTGCGATGCTCTAGTTTTCGTGCCCGTGATATTCCTTGCAGCCTTATATTGCCATGGACACATCCTATTACCTGTTGTTTGGTAGATAGTTGGACTTGCGCGTCGTAGTCGCTTGCTCAAGTGCTGTTGTGTGTCGCCAAGTACCACAGTTGTTGGAGTATGGCCGCATGCTTAAGGTTGGAGTTGATCAAGACTTTAATTACTGTTTAATAACTAAAATTGAAGTAGGTAATGCAGAGGCACCGGTGGGTGATAGACAATATTTGGTTTCCGACCGCTCACTGGTGTCCCGTAGGACCCCGAGTTCTTGACACCTGTTCCGAGATCGAGCGCGCTAACCACATGTGGGATGTGTGGGCACCCCATCGATTAGTACCTGATTTCAAAGTATTGTACTGGGGGCCACAACTAGTTTGAGGTTTTATTTACTATTCTGTACTTATGCCATGCTTTACTGCTTTATTTAAATTGTGCGATGTACTGCACCTGTACTATTTAGGATCGGGACACGTTTTTGCTGTATCGACAAGCCCAGTCATCTTTTCGGGTTCCCAGTCGTTTACAGCCGTCCACCCAAACCCTGAGTCCGTCTCGGAGACCGGCCGACTTCGTTGCGGGTAGACTTAGTGGGGTGGCCCCCATGTACTTGCTTTGGATCTGGGAAACGTCATGACTTAGGCCCCGCCGACATACCGATGGGTGTATGTTAACTGATCTGGCAAAAAGGGTCGAAGTGCGTGTGGATACTTTGGTGCACCCCTGCAGGGTTAAATCTTTTCGAAAAGCCGTGTCCGCGGTTATGGACGACTTGGAGCACAGTTCTCGATCATAGACAACTATAACTAAAGTTTACTGTTATAATTTGACTTGTATCCGATGTGACTAGTAATCAGCTCAACTACAACGGAATGGCTAAATAAAAGTACCAACAACTGCTGGGTTTTGGGATATCTCATGCTAATTGTATTTGACTAGTAAGTGTCGCAACTACAACGGATTGGTTAAATAAAACTGCCCACTGCTTATTTTATCAGGATGACTATCTATACTTGACTAGTAATTGCTGCAACGATAACTGAATAAATAAAACTGCCAACTGTGTGAGTTCCTCGGTTGACTTCCTCGTTTGGTGTCGAGGGGGAAATACCAGGATGGGTATGTTTGGTGGTAGTATCAGGATGGTTCCGAATAGGTCTTTCTTATCCCTCTCTGATAGCCGACAGTTATATCGAGTCTCTATAGGTTGTTTAGTACATGCTGCACTGCCGCTTTAGTCCACCATACCTATGTAGGCGAGGACCGCCGAATTCTAGCCTCGCCGTGTACTGGCCTCAGTACTGACCGCTCTCTCTTTTTCCTTTGCCCTTTGTCGGCACCCCTTTTGTTTAAGCAGGCTTTGAGATCGACGTCGTTAGCAGGGTTACCCTTCCGGCTTGGCCTGGGCAGGGTTATGGACGCCATTGGCTATTCTTCAGGGCTCTTAGCTCAATTTGCATCTTGTCCGTACTCGGACGCTCTATCGTTTCAAGGTGATTTGGATCTTTGTCTTGTATATCTGTATTCTTGACTCATGGAGTCGTGTTGTATATATATCTGTTCTGTGGGTCCCATCGAGGACTGTTGTGTAATGTTATTACTTTGTTTTCCACCCGCACGAAAGTGTCTGGTGGGCACCTTTGAATCGTTTCTATGCGGGTTTGGCGAGAATCGCTAAGACTTGCATAGGGCCGATTCTGAGGGTGTTACATCTCTCTCTCTCTCTCTCGCTCTCGTCGACGCCGTCGCCATCGCATTCGCCATGTTGTCCTTGAACATGGAGGACGACCAGTCGAGCAGCGACAGCCTTCTCTCCGACATCGAGTATTCCTTCCATGATGTGAGTTCCTCTGTTTTCTCGGGCTAGGGTTAGGCAATGGTAAATCACTCGATCTGAGCCCGACCAGATGTGCATGCAATCGTGTTTGATTTCAGCTTTGCGTTTACCTATAGGTACCAAGGACGATCTACGACTCCGAATGGGAGGGCCTAGATCTCGATGGAGAAGTGCCATGTGACCGTGGGTTAAAACTAAGGAGATATGTTGCATTCGAAGGCAGTAACACTGGGAGAAGGTTTTTGGGCTGTACAAATCAGGTTTGTTTACAATATGTACAACTGTGACATGAAGTAAAATGTATCATGCATGTTCATAACACTATAGTGTGTGTGTTTTTAGGTTGGCCCGGTGTGTAAAGCAGTAGTGCGGGTGGATCTTGAGTGGCCAGATGCACTTAAGAAATGTTTGGCACAGTTATGGGAGATGTATGAGTTGGAAAGGTCGGGGAGATTTACTGATGTAACTGATGCAGCTAAAAAAATTATAAGCTGTCGGTACGAAATAAGGAGCTGGAACAAGAAATCGAGAATTTGCAGTCAAAGCTAACTAACGGAATCGATGGGAGCTTGGTTGTTGGAACTGCAAAGAAGCTTTAGGATAGTCACAGGTTGCTAATTCATAATGCAAAAAATGAGAGGGATCAGCTCCGGGAAGACAAGAAGAAGCTAGAGTGCTACATTGCAGATCTGTTGAAGGAACTGAAGAAGGCGCGCGAGGGTGAACAAGGACAGACTATAGAGGATAAAGGAAATTAGAGATGAATAATTTATGTTGTACCAATGCCTGAAACTAGTTAATTGTAAGACTTGCAGTTGCGCTTTCCGAACTAAGCCAAACTCAATCCTCGAGCAAACTAATTTCGGAGGAACACACATATCGTGCATAGAGTTAAGTTCACGCTTACAAAATCACTACTAAATAGGCATATGTTGTGTTCAAGCGAGCCTGGCCCAGAGCTGCATGTTTTCCTCCCTAAGATTGGCCAGCTACTTCAGTACTATGTCGTGCTTCAGCTGTAGGTTCCAGCGCTCCGTCACATGGCAGAGAATTTTGTCCGTAGCCATACGATTTTCCTTCAAGATCCCTTTCATGATCTCCGTCTGCTACCTAGCCGAGGCGCGACCTTCACTGTGTAGCTTCGCCCATTCAGCGTTTAACTCCTTCAGTTTCTGGCACTTGTCAGAAAGGACCGCGAATTCAGCGCGCAGTTGGTCAAAGGCCAGTTTCTAGGAATTCCGCTTCTCCCTTTGGATTGCTATCTTGTCATTTAGCCAGGTCGCCAGGTCCTGGTCGATCTTTCGCCTCTTTCCCTGCAACAAAAATACATGGTATGGTTTGTTCAGTTCACCAGGACAAGCTGGTTTGTTTCCATAATTAACTGAATCGACTAGTGGCACTATCATAATTTCAAGGAAGAATCAATCTAGGACTAATCAACATTTTATGAATCGACTAGTGGCACTGTCATAATTTCAATTTCGAAGACAAATAAGATTTATCAGCAGTTTAGTGTGTCGTGGATTTTTCCCAATATCACCAAATAGTAGTGGGAGAGTGGCAAACTCATAATGCAGAAACTCATGTCCAGATACATATGGAAAGAGAACATGGTGTCCATTCATGAACATGAACACCAACACGTGTCCAGATAGATAAGGAGTTGCCCTAGGATTCTTATTGCACCCTATAATGGGAAGCAGACATGGGCATTGCTCCCTGAACCCTAAACATTACAAAAGGAGAGGAGGACGAACTGGTATTCGTGTCCCCGCTAATGGGAATCAGACTTGGGCATTGCTCCGGTACGCCTCCAGACATGCCCTTAGCTCCTCGTTCTCTTTCCAAACACCCTCGAGTACGGTGATCCCTCTGCTCATGTCCGCCTTCATCTCCTTGACTGCATCCAGGCAACGGTTCCTATCATGGTAGGCTCGGATGGTAGCCTTGGTTTCCTCGACGCGTCCTCTAAGTGCCTCGCTAACTTCGTCATGCAGGAGAATGCACCTTTCCATGAGATTCTTCTTCTCCTCCGTGAGCTCGTTGATTATCTTGATGGCCTGTTCTTGCCTGATCAAGTTACGGTCGAGCACTTTCTGCAGCCTAACGACGTCACGTGCAAAATCTAGCGAGATCTCCTTCTGCACAGATAATTGCTTGCGTAGGCTCTCATTAGCTTGGGTGAGGGAGCGTGCAAGCTCATGTTGGTTGGCAATCTTGGAATTGATCGTGGCCACCTTCTCACGGTACTTGCCTTCGATCACTACATCATTCATGTTAATTGAAATCGGAATTCTACAATTACACTCCAGGTCCCAGGTGAATACTAATACAGATCAAAAAAAATCCCCGTTGAATCTATTGGCCGCAGTGTTAAAAAATGGACATGGAGATCTATTCATGACCACGATAAACTAATCCTAATCACAAGAAATCCATAGTGAATCTATGAACAGCGGTATTAAGGAAAGACCAAGAGATTCAGTCATATTCATGAAAACAAATACAACTCGCAAAAGAAGAAGAAAAACCACTGCGGGGCAGACAGCATCTAAGAAATCCACATCATAACTCGGAGAAATAACAGCATGGAGATTTGCTACCTCGCTGAGACATGGATCAGGGTCGAACGGGTCCTGCAACGCCTCCGTCGTGGTGGATTCGGGCTCCATGGCCGACCTGTAATATGTAGAAGAGGAAGAGCCAGAAGAAGAAAAACAAGAAGAAGCTGATTAAGATCATGATGGAGAGGGAGATGGAGAAGAAGTAGAATAAGGAGACCGTACCGGGAGGAGCCCTCGCCTGCTAGAACATTCGGTGCCAATGTCGAGGGAGATTGGGCCTCGATGAGAGGGTGGGCTTGAGCGGCTGGTAGAGCAAGAAGTTCCTCGCGGCGATTTCTCTCCCTTTTCTCCGTGAGGATCGTCGACCGGCCTCTCCCCCTCCTTAGTGGAGCCATGGCTTGCAGGGTGAGTGTGGCAGAGGCAGGAGGAAGGAGATAGTGATTATTAGTGTGGGAGAAGAGTAAAGAGTACATGCCGCGGTCCAGTAGTACTAGTACTAATATACAAGACCACCGTGTACGGTCTACCTTCTCAAAGAAGCCAGGGAGGCAGGGGTAGGGAATCGATGGGACTTGTCTTTATTGCGATGGACACTTCAATGGTCTTCGGCGCTGCCCAAAATCCAGTATATAATAAGGGGAGTGCGAGCCAGGTGGTCGTCACGGGAATCGGCGCGCACATCCCGCGTGCGTGTGTCACATGTTGATGGGGCAATGACGCGCGCAACTACTACACGATCACGTCGGCACATCCAACTCCGTCGAACTCCATGTGACAGGCACGCACGGGATATTTACGAGTCTAGAATACGATGTGCCACTTTAGTTGTGATCAAATTATGTTCAGTACGCGAGATATTACTTTTTTTTGATAATCGACAAATGCACGCGTGGACACGACGCACGAAACCGCTGCTCGTCCTTGATCATATCGGCACCCCACTCTGTGTACCCGCCATCGACCATTTGGAGCAACTACCTCGAGCACGATGCCCCCTCGCCGTGGCAATGGCAGGTCCAAGCCGTCCACTGACCGTACTGTGTCCCCGGCTCTTCGTTGCATCGTCCGCGCTCGCGACTCGCCTGCTGAGGCAGCACGTCGTGTCCGACCGCGCCAGGATCCATCGACATCGGCACTCGAGGACACCGCGACGTCGAAGCTCGTACCGGCCGCGCAGGAGGAGCGTGGGGTACCTGCAGCGTTAGACGAGCGCAAAGTAGCAGCCAGGACGGGGGCGCGTGTTGCACTGGCGAGTACGGACAAGAAGAGGAACGAGAAGAAGACCAGGAAGAAGAGAGGAGATAGCTATTTGGACGAGTCCGACTCGGCCAACGAGGAGGCGTTCATCGATCAGTTGGAGGCAGGAGCGGAGGAGAGTGACATGGACCCATGGGACTACGAAGAGGAGGAGGAGGAGGACTCCGACGAGGAGATAGCGCGCCTATTCGAGGAAGGGGGTGGTGTCGAGTCGTCAGAGGAGGGCACCGACGGCGGCGATGGCGGGGACCATGGCGTTGACGAAGACAAGGACGAACCGGAAGACGAAGACGATGGCTTCTTCGAAATATGATCATTTATTTTAGTTAGATAGATGGATTTTCACTTGTTTATGGGGGTTCAGTATCGGTGGCACGGATTGACCATGCATAAAAAAGTGGAGAAGGGAGGGGCTATCCTGCCCGTTGGATCACATGGGATCAACGGTTGGTGGAGACGATCCGCGTGACATCTCTGTCAGCCAATTAGGGCATAGCACCCAGAGTGAGCACATGTTTGGGATGTCCACACGTTTGGGCTTTTGTGAGATTTGTGAGAGAGAGAGAGGGAAAATCTCTTTTCACAATCCGCCTATGGATCCACCCGTACCATTCAAATGTCATTGCATTTGTGCTCTTTTCACAATCCACCCATGGATCCACCAGTGTCATTTTGCATGTGTGTTCTTTTTAGTAACAACAACCAGAGTCATTTTGCATGTGTGATCTCTTCACATACCACCTATGGATCCACCAATGTCATTGCATGTGTGTTCTTTTCACTAACAACAACCAGAGTCATTGCATGTGTGTTCTTTTCACATACCACATATGGATCACCAGTGTTATTGCATGTGTGTTCTCTTCACAATCCACCTATGGATCCACCAGTGTCATTGCATGTGTGTTCTTTTTACTAACAACAACCAGAGTCATTTTGCATGTGTGTTCTTTTCACAAACCACCTATGGATCCACCAGTGTCATTGCATGTGTGTTCTTTTCACAATCCACCCATGGATCCACCAGTGTCATTGCATGTGTGTTCTTTTTAGTAACAACAACCAGAGTCATTTTGCATGTGTGATCTCTTCACATACCACCTATGGATCCACCAGTGTCATTGCATGTGTGTTCTTTTTAGTAACAACAACCAGGGTCATTGAAATGTGTGTTCTTCTCACATACCACCTATGGATCAAACAGTGTCATTGCATGTGTGTTCATTTCACAATCCACCTATGGATCCACCAGTGTCATTGCATGTGCGTTCTTTTTAGTAACAACAACCAGAGTCATTTTGCATGTGTGTTCTTCTCACATACCACCTATGGATCCACCAGTGTCATTGCATGTGTGTTCTTTTCACTAACAACAACGAGAGTCATTGCATGTGTGTTCTTTTCACATACCACATATGGATCCACCAGTGTGATTGAAATGTGTGTTCTCTATAGAGACCACACATGGATCCACCACTGTCATTGCATGTGTGTTCTTTTTAGTAATAACAACCAGTCATTTTGCATGTGTGTTCTTTTCACATACCACCTATGGATCCACTAGTGTCATTGCATGTGTGTTCTCTTCACAATCCACCTATGGATCCACCAGTGTCATTGCATGTGTGTTCTTTTTAGTAACAACAACCAGTGTCATTGCATGTGTGCTCTCTTCAGAGACCACACATGGATCCTCCAGTGTCATTGCATGTGTGTTATTTTTACTAACAACAACAAGAGTCATTGAAATGTGTGCTCTCTTCAGAGACCACACATGGATCCACCAGTGTCATTGCATGTGTGTTCTTTTCACAATCCACCCATGGATCCACTAGTGTCATTGCATGTGTGTTCTTTTTAGTAACAACCAGAGTCATTTTGCATGTGTGTTCTTTTCACATACCACCTATGGATCCACCAGTGTCATTGCATGTGTTTTCTTTTCACAATCCACCCATGGATCCCACTAGTGTCATTTTGCATGTGTGTTCTTTTTAGTAACAACAACCAGAGTCATTTTGCATGTGTGATCTCTTCATATACCACCTATGGATCCACCAGTGTCATTGCATGTGTGTTCTTTTTAGTAACAATAACTAGAGTCATTGAAATGTGTGTTCTTCTCACATACCACCTATGGATCCACCAGTGTCATTGCATGTGTGTTCATTTCACAATCCACCTATGGATCCACCAGTGTCATTGCATGTGCGTTCTTTTTAGTAACAACAACAAGAGTCATTTTGCATGTGTGTTCTTCTCACATACCACCTATGGATCCACCAGTGTCATTGCATGTGTGTTCTTTTCACTAACAACAACCAGAGTCATTGCATGTGTGTTCTTTTCACATACCACATATGGATCCACCAGTGTGATTGAAATGTGTGTTCTCTACAGAGACCACACATGGATCCACCAGTGTCATTGCATGTGTGTTCTTTTTAGTAACAACAACCAGTCATTTTGCATGTGTGTTCTTTTCACATACCACCTATGGATCCACAAGTGTCATTGCATGTGTGTTCTCTTCACAATCCACCTATGGATCCACCAGTGTCATTGCATGTGTGTTCTTTTTAGTAACAACAACCAGTCTCATTGCATGTGTGTTCTCTTCACAATCCACCTATGGATCCACCAGTGTCATTGGAATGTGTATTATTTTCACAATCCACCCATGGATCCACCAGTGTCATTGCATGTGTGTTCTTTTTAGTAACAACTACCAGACTCATTTTTCATGGGTGATCTCTTCCCATACCACCTATGGATCCACCAGTGTCATCGCATGTGTGTTGTTTTTAGTAACAACTAGAGTCATTTCGCATGTGTGTTCTTTTCACATACCACATATGGATCCACCAGTGTCATTGCATGTGTGTTCTTTTCACAATCCACCCATGGATCCACCAGTGTCATTGCATGTGTGTTCTTTTTAGTAAGAACCAGAGTCATTTTGCATGTGTGTTCTTTTCACATACCACCTATGGAACCACCAGTGTCATTACTTGTGTGTTCTTTTTAGTAACAATAACCAGTTTCATTGCATGTGTGTTCTCTTCACAATCCACCTATGGATCCACCAGTGTCATTGAAATGTTTATTATTTTCACAATCCACCCATGGATCCACCAGTGTCATTGCATGTTTGTTATTTTTAGTAACAACTACCAGAGTCATTTTGCATGGGTGATCTATTCACATACCACCTATGGATCCACCAGTGTCATTGCATGTGTGTTCTTTTTAGTAACAACCAGAGTCATTTTGCATGTGTGTTCTTTTCACATACCACATATGGATCCACCAGTGTCATTGCATGTGTGTTCTTTTCACAATCCACCCATGGACCACCGGTGTCATTGCATGTGTGTTCTTTTTAGTAACAACCAGAGTCATTTTGCATGTGTGTTATTTTCATATACCACCTAGGGACCCACTAGTGTCATTGCATGTGTGTTCTCTTCACAATCCACCTATGGATCCACCAGTGTCATTGCATGTGTTCTTTTTAGTAACAACAACCAGTGTCATTGCATGTGTGCTCTCTTCAGAGACCACACATGGATCCACCAGTGTCATTGCATGTGTGTTCTTTTTACTAACAACAACAAGAGTCATTGAAATGTGTGCTCTCTTTAGAGACCACACATGGATCCACCAGTGTCATTGCATGTGTGTTCTTTTCCCTAACAACAGCAAGAGTCATTGCATGTGTGTTCTTTTCACATACCACATATGGATCCACCAGTGTCACTGCATGTGTGTTCTTTTCACAATCCACCCATGGATCCACTAGTGTCATTGCATGTGTGTTCTTTTTAGTAACAACCAGAGTCATTTTGCTTGTGTGTTGTTTTCACATACCACATATGGATCCACCAGTGTCATTGCATGTGTGCTCTTTTCAAAATCCACCCATGGATCCACTAGTGTCATTGCATGTGTGTTCTTTTTAGTAACAACAACCAGAGTCATTTTGCATGTGTGTTCTTTTGACATACCACCTATGAATCCACCAGTGTCATTGAAATGTGTGTTCATTTCAAAATCCACCCGTGGATCCACCAGTGTCATTGCATGTGTGTTCTTTTTAGTAACAAGAACCAGAGTCATTTTGCATGTGTGATCTCTTCACATACCACCTATGGATCCACCAGTGTCATTGCATGTGTGTTCTTTTTAGTAACAACAACCAGAGGCATTGCATGTGTTTTCTTTTCACAATCCACCCATGGATCCCACCAGTGTCATTGCATGTTTGTTCATTTCACAATCCACCTATGGATCCACCAGTGTCATTGAATGTGTGTTCTTTTTAGTAACAACAACCAGAGTCATTTTGCATGTGTGTTCTTATCAAGTACCACCTATGGATCCACTAGTGTCCTTGCATGTGTGTTCTTTTCACTAACAACAACCAGTGTCATTGCATGTGTGTTCTCTTCACAATCCACCTATGGATCCACCAGTGTCATTGAAATGCGTGTTCTATACATAGACCACACATGGATCCACGAGTGTCATTGCATGTGTGTTCTTTTTAGTAACAACAACCAGTCATTTTGCATGTGTGTTCTTTTCACATACCACCTATGGATCCACCAGTGTCATTGCGTGTGTGTTCTCTTCACAATCCACCTATGGATCCATCAGTGTCATGGCATGTGTGTTCTTTTTAGTAACAACAACCAGTGTCATTGCATGTGTGTTCTCTTCAGAGACCACACATGGATCCACCAGTGTCATTGCATGTGTGTTCATTTTACTAACAACAAGAAGAGTCATTGTAATGTGTGCTATCTTTAGACCACACATGGATCCACCTGTGTCATTGCGTGTGTGTTCTTTTCACTAACAACAACCAGAGTCATTGCATGTGTGTTCTTTTCACATACCACATATGGATCCACCAGTGTCATTGCATGTGTGCTCTTTTCACAATCCACCCATGGATCCACCAGTGTCATTGCATGTGTGTTCTTTTTAGTAACAACAACCAGAGTCATTTTGCATGTGTGTTCTTTTCACATACCACCTATGGATCCACCAGTGTCTTTGAAATGTGTATTATTTTCAACTACCGCCGTTGGCCACAAACAATCGGGACGCAGAACTAACCAACAACCGCTCTGGGCTTCTAGAAGACCTGATCCCCGATTGTTAGGCGCCATTGGATCGGGGTGCGTGGATGATAGTGATGTCCTTCGCGAGGGCTATCCGCGAGAAGTCTGTGCTGCGAACTGATTGGCCGTGGAAACTATGCTGGTCCTACGTCCTTGCCTTTATCCCCTTAACCTCGGGGCCGAAAATCAGATCGTGTTCCTTCTTCGCCATGGAGAGGGAGAGGCCCAAACTCAGCTTGCACGAGGCTCAGATGTTCGCCCAATACGGCATACTCGGGCCGTCGTTAGCGAGGCTTTCGGTCGTCTTCGAGCTCAGCTACGCCAGGGTTCCTATCGCGCCGCTCTTGCGCGACAACGCGTTGGCGAGGCAGATCGAGGAGCGCTGCCGCCAGCTGTCAGAGCGAAAGAGGGCAATAGCGCGGTACTCGCGTACGAGCGCGCACTAGCGAAAGCTGTTCAAGAAGGAGCGGGCTGCGTTGATTGAGCTGTGCGGAACCCACCGGCGGGAGATCCACCCGGATCTATGCAACCCCGAAGGGAGGCAACGCTTCTAGGCAGTGCCTGGGCGTACGACCTCCACCGTTATCGATGTAGCACGCCGTGAAGAATCCATGAGGAGGAGGAACGCTGATGGGAACGTCAGCATCGATTCCGACACGGAGGAGGCTGGCGGCGACGCGGACAACGTCGTCAATGATGGAGACTGCAGGAGCGTCATAGTCGATTAGGGCCACTTAAGCATAAATTAAATCTATGTATGGTATCTTAATGCGCTCTTTGGATCTGGGTCACCTGAGTCATGGTCGATTATCGTCATAATCCATATATGTTGGCCATATTTTAGTTGTCTTTGTCTTTGAAACTAGTCGATCGAAACTCGTCCGATCCTGAAAATAAAGTTCGCGCGTTCCCTGGCATATCTGATGGGACAATATGCTAACTCTGCTCCCATCACTTGATGGCACAACCGTAATTTGGAGTGCGCCTGAGGAGAAGGGATCGAGCGTGTTGTAATAGTATATTACTCCTGTCCAGATATAACTGACTTAGTTTTTTTAGATATTTAATAAATGTGTCTATACCCAAAACATGTCTAGATACATGTTTTAGGTTTCTCTGTCTTTCAAACTAATCAAAAGTCGTCAAATTCTGAACAAACAAAGTCATTGCGTTCACACCTGATGGGACAATACGCTGACTCTACTACTTGATGGCACAGCCATAATTCTGGAGTGCGCCAGAGGAGATGGGAATGCAAGGGAGATGAGAACTAGTAGCCGCGTCCAAACGCAGATACAAAATTAATGTAATAATATTTTTAAAAAATGTAATCTGGTCCACATGACCCCATCACAGACACGTTGCACGCGCCAGATATAAATAAAGATGACACGACTAGTTTAGTTTCAATGATACAATTCAACATAGGACGTTACTGTGCTCGCATCTTTCTGCTCCTCTTATTAGTCTGCTAGCCCACGCTGCATTAAGCATCAGTTGATGAGGATAAACAATGATAAAATGGAAAATAAAACAATTTTTAAGCTTACCTTTCATCCGGAGAATCGTACAAAGATGAAATTGGCAGGGATTTATTATTTCTCCTGCAGTTAGCCGAAAGATCCTCAAGAACATCCTCAATCACCCCTGCAACTTCTTCATATTCTAATACACCTCTATTATTTGCCCTTTCCTGCCCGTTTCGCTTACCCTTTTGTTTCTTTTCAAACCCTTTTCTCGCCAGCACCTCCACTTCTTCATAAATTGGCTGCTTACGTACGTTTTCCTCCGAGTGTTCATCACCGTCTTCGCGCTGCTCTTCCGCCAGTTCTGGCTGAGAAGCCTCATTTTCTGCCACCGGGGTGTGAACAGGGACAATAGCATGTGTAACTGGGTTTTTGCACAACCTCTTGATATGGACGAATCTGCCACAACGTCTGCATTTCCTTTTCCTAGCACCAAGCCTTGGACCTTTATTGGTGGAGGCTACGATCCTTAGCTTTCTAGGCCTCCCAGGTGGCCTCCTAAGAACTGGTGGTTGAAGTTTGAACCCTGGATCGACAATCTTTCAATCATTTTCATCGGCCATAGGTGGTATGTTTTCTGCATAAGTTGCAGCAAACTTGTCCACGGAGAAATAGTTGTCGACATAGTTCTCTATTTCAGCTCTGTTAAGCTTTAAGATGAAGTAAATTGCATGGTGACATGACAGACCAGTAATCTGCCACTGCCTGCATGAACAAGTCTTGTTTCCAATGTGTACAGTGTATCTCCGTTCACTTCCACGCTTGTATTCTGCATAAACCTCAGCCAATGTTCTAGAACGTCTGACCACCCTCATCTTTATTGTTCTCATTGCCCTGGTTCTTGCATTCAGTAACATAACCACCTTTGGAACTATTTTATGGCCTAAAAATTTTCTTGCACAAATTCTTTGCCTTAAATCTATCTTCACCATTATGCACTGTCTTATTGCATCCAACAAAATAACAATTCCAAGTGTCTTCATGCCCGAAATCTTATCATTGAAACTCTCTGCCAAATTATTGCATACAAAATCCACCTTGCTTAAATCACCAAACTTGCTTCTGGCCCATAGCTTGGTCTGATGTTCCTCAAGGTATTTTTTCACCTTTGGAACTACATACATGTTCTGCAAGTAAGTAGCATGCGTGCTTGGGATGTATGTGTATGCTGATCGCCACAAGTCCTCTTCAAAGATCTTTCCTTCAAACTTCTTCGTGAAGTTAGTAGCGAGGTGCCGCATGCATTCCCTATGCTCAACCCTAGGAAACACATCATCAACAGCATTCTCAAGACCCTCGGATGCACCGGTGTGTATCACCAAGCCTTCAGGGTGACCAATTACTTCCCGTAGTCTCTGCATGAACCATGTCCAGCTTTCATTTGATTCACCCTCAAGAACAGCATAAGCTACGGGTAGAAGCCAATTATGCGCATCCAAAGCACAAGCAGAAGCAACATGTCCCCTGAACTTCCCTGTTAAAGAAGTTGCGCCTACTGCCAAGTATGTCCTGCAGCCGTCTAGGAACCCCTTCTAGCATGCCTTCAGGCAGACAAAACATCTCCTGAAGCATATCTTATCTGCCCGCTTATACCTGACCCCCCTCGAGACCTTCTCTCTCCCTTTGACAACCTCGTAATCGATGTCAATAACACTACCAGGTGATGTTTTCTCTACCTGAGCTTTGAAACTATACAACATATGAAAACTGTCATTCCACTTGCCTTGAATAAAGTCTAGAGCCATCTCCTTCCCATCAAAGACTCTGTGATAAGGAATCAGAATGTTAAACTCTTTGCTAATCTTTGCTCTGAGTTTAGCTGGTCCAATGTTATGATCCTGCCTCACCCAGTCAAGTACAGTAGCAGCAATCCACTTGGTAGTCGCCGGTCTAATTTTACCACTTAAAGAAGTATTAGGGCAGTTGTGTTCCTTCGTGTTTACTTTGATCTGCATTCGATAAGAATCCAAATAATTCAGAGCTAGTTATCAGCAGAATAAATATGAGAAAGACTGAAACTAAATGTAGCTATTGCAACCTAAAATGGGTGTCCACCCCACATTGGAGATGCATGTAATCTCCATTACACACATTACTTTCCCTACAGTGCACCCTAAATCTCTTTTGGTCGCTCTTTTCAATGATAAATTCGAACCCAACTCTGATTGCATAGGTTGCAACTGCATATCTGCAGTCCTCCACATTATCAAAGACAGCCCCCTCATCAATTGTAGGATTGTCCCTGTCAAAGTGTATCACTGGTCTGTCCACGTCTTCGTCGTCGTATCTACATCCCATTTCCACATCTTCACATTCCTCTTCCTCATCAGTCCCATAGTCAGGCTCAAAGTTCGAATCAACCAACTATTCCCTACTCTCCATCCTATCAGGGTCAGCAGCCACGTCTGGATATGCTTTCTCATCATCATCCGCACTGCCACACGTTTTAGTGCCTTCATGCTTGCTTGACAAAGCATCATGCTCAAGGACAAGCTGTACAGACGTCCTGTGGTTACCAACCCATATCCTTGGCATCACCACGGGACTATAAACGCTAATTGGGGTATGCAGATAAGGAATCACAGTTCTTACCTTTCAATGTGGACGCACGACACCTTCTCTGGGCTCCATACCTCCAAAGCTCTACACCCCGCTACCTCTCCCCCCATTCCGTTGTCCTCTGTGCTCTCCAGACTTGAAGGAGATTCCGTGCTCTCCAGCCGTGAAGGACCCATATCCGTGCTCTCAAGCCTCGCAGGATCCATCTCCGAGCGGGATCCGGATCACCAGCGTCGTTGGGCCCCTAACCTAACGGCCGACTCTCAGTTTTCGTTTCCAGACGCGCCTGGGCGGTGGGCGGCGGCAAGGAGACAGGGCAGGGAGGGGAGGGAGGGGACGTGAGGGGATGGCAGGGAGGGGAGGGCGGGAGGACAACGACCCAAGGGTATGACGAGAGTGGTGCACGACTGAGCAGAGTGGCGGCAGCAGGAGCAGAGGAGAGGAGCGGAGCGGAGCTGGTTGCGACAAAGCATGGAAAATTGCACAATAATGTGTTGGTGGGCGGCACCAGCCCTCGAACCTGGGACACGCGCTGTCGTGGGTGGAGGAGGCGGGCCCGCCTGTCAGAAAACATGCCACCTGTCATCGCACTATGCACGGGGAGCACTTCACGGAATTTTTAGCAGGTCCCACATGTCAGTCTGTTTGATCAAAACTTGCATGCAGTGCATGGCTGGTCCACGCGCTAGTTCCGGAAAAAAGCCCGTTGATCCAAACTTGAATTGGAAGTTCCGCTTCTTCTCCCCCCGTCTCATCGTCTCCTCGCAGTGGCAGTTCCGCTTCGTCTCCCTCGTTTGTTATCCTCTTCTTCTTATCCTCGCGGTGGTAGTTCTTCTTTCTTCCTCGATCAAAATATTCCTACACGTAAGCCATGGCCAGTAGCCGGATGAAGAGGAACTGGGCCGATCTCCCGGCCGACCCACGTCGCAAGATCGCCGACTATTTGCTGGAGAAAGAGGAGTACGTCGACACCTATGCTGCTTGTCGGGAAGTCTGCACCGATTGGCGCCGCACTTTAAAGGTGCCTGAATTCCATCTCAACAACTGGATCATGATAGATAACACACTTCCAGACGTTGGCGACTTCACCTTCCTCAACCTCGCCACTGGTCGTTGCTTCAGGACAAATCTAATGGACGTCCATCGCAGGTTCACATTCACATCCGATATTTATTGGTATTTTCCATTGTAAACATCTTAGTGCTAACTGATGCCCTCTTCTTCCAAAAGATTCTACTTCGTCGGTGTTTCTCGTGGCGTCATCGTGCTTGCTCAGAGGGTGGAGCCGTACCAGATTCGGCTTCTGAACCCAATCACTCACAAGTCTAACACTGAGTTTCAAGCACACATACCATCTGATCTTCTGCAATCTATCATCGTGACGAAGTCCCCGACGATGGTGTTCGTTTGCACTGATTATCCAGATCATATTGCATGGGCCGATGAGAGCAACCCAACGGGGCAAATCAATGGATCATTTGGAGAAGGATTGTATTCGCCACCTCCTGATATGCTTCTGGTCTGCATGACGGCATTCTGAGGGGAAGTATATGCATTACTTAAGAATGGAGACATCTTGTCGATCAACATCCAGTTAGAGCAGCGCGCGAGCACTGTCACGATGGCCAAAATAATTTCGGCCCCAGTCTTTGAATAGGTACGCTGAACCTACAAATTTTACCTTGTGGAGTTAGATGGTGATCTGCTTCTTGTGTTGAATGGGGATTTTGCCAAAGGGCAACCGGTGTTATACCGGGTGGACACGGAGAACCTCTCTCTCGAGGCCGTCGGCGACATTGGAAGTCATGCCCTCTTTGTTGGTTGCAATCGGTCTATCTTCATTGACACCAGGTTATACCCAATAGTCAAACCCGGTTGCATATACTACAGGAATTTTATCAGATTGTACGATCATGAGGTTCAAGCCTGGGAAGAGGAACCAACAATGGTAATGTATGGCTTAAGTCTGGAACATACACCGAGGCCTTACCCTCTGTACGAGATACTGGCAGCACACTGCAGACGGAGAGAGTTCTCTGAACATGTGTTGCAGCACGCGGGAGCCGACGACGATGAAATATATAGGGGAGAATGAATCATATATTCATCCTAGGTTATTTACTAGCATTTTCAGGTCTATTTTCCGAAGAAGAAATTTGTACTGTATTTATATTATTTCGATGATCAGAATGCGTATTACCTTTCAGACAAAATTGTAATGTATTTAAATTTAGTACTTCCAGAATTCAAAGTATTTATTTTTAGTATTTCTTTCAGAATTCTCTGTGTTCGACACGGGCATCAGCTCAGCGCCGGAATTCAGGTCCCACATGGAAAATTGCACAATAATGTGTTGGTGGGTGGCACCACCCCTCGAACCTGGGATACGCGCCGTCGAAGGTGGAGGGGCGGGCCCGCTAGTCAGAAAACATGCCACATCGGTATCCCCTGTTTCTGATGCCCTTTAAAAAAATAAAACACGCCATGTCGTTATCCCCTGTTTCTGATGGTGTTGCTACACTCGACGGTACATGGTGGAATATAAATAATATCATATAAACATAAGGGCACAGTCGTCAACATTTCTAAAATGAAACCCGGTCCCGTCTCCTACCTGTCCTGGTACATTGCCCGATGAGGTGGATAGCCACGACCGATCTTTTTAATACGTTCGCACTCTTATGCTGAGAAGGGAAATAAAGATTAAGCTGTTAATGCAACGAGTGTCGAATTATTACCCTCTAAGAAAATGGGAAATGGTTATTTTCACGCGTGCCCATAGTCCAAACCTACTGTCAGTCTTTCACTCCTCTTCTCCGACTAACCACAGTTCACCTTGCGCAGCTCCTCCGCGCCGCACCAACTAGGGTAACATGGCCCCGCCTAAGCAACCGCCGCCGCTGCGACAGCTGCCGAAACTGGGATATTTAGCCCCTCTAAGGTAGGCCATGAAGCTCTACTTCAAGGCCGGTCTCCCATTTCCCTGCCAGGCGGATGATTTCCCCGAATGTGCCGAATCGGCCGCGATGGCGACTGCGCCGTCGTCGGCGCCAGATGCGGCAAGCAGGGCCAAGAAAATGATGTGGAGAAATCGCGCGGTGGCATTACGACATGCTCTAGGCAATGGGAACAAGGTACGTATCAAACGTTCATGAGAGCATGCCGCCGCCGAGGGTACACACCCTCGAACAGGGCAGCGCCAAGGTCTAGGAACTCTCGCGTCCACGCTTCAGCGCGGACTACCTTACCTCAGTGGGGTAGGCTGGGAGCACGCCATCTGCGACAAAGACGCTCCATCCTATGCTCCGTCGAAGGCCGTACTATGGCGGCGACCAAGCGTCTACAGTCAGCATGCTGGATTGTTCGACAACCGGAGCCGATGGTGGGCATCAGCTCAGCCCCGGAATTCTTTCGAGTTCACACGGACCTACGATCCCGAGAAGGAGATGTCGAATTTCAGTTTCGAAGAAATCGTTGCGGCGGCGCGGATGGTCCAACTAAACCGGAACTGGCGCACGCAAATCGCTCGTGCATGAACGATGCAGATTTCTTATAGTTTGGCGGGAAGGCAATAGATCAGTTTGGGTTAAATGATCAAAGAACTTATGTCCTCTCAAGGCAATTGACCAGCCAACTTTTCTGGTTGAGATCTGTAGTTTCTTCAGTGTAGAATAGTTAAGTTCAGACTAAAGAATGGCTTTTGTAGATGAAATGCTGACGAATTGTTCTATAAACTAGTAGGAAGTTTATCCCACTTTTGTGCAGGTATAAGACCCTTTTGTATGGAAGTACTACTATTGTAAGCAAATACTATCAAGTACCTATTTCCTTCAATTGCTAGTCGTGGTTCAATCCAGTTAACTGGCATCTTTTTATCCCAGACTACAGATTTTGCGTCTGATGTCTGTGCTGTAAACCATTTTTTCCTTTGTCTTGTGTTGCCTGCAAAATGGTCCTGCAGTTCAACGTGTTACAAATGTAGCTACCTTGTACTCCCTCCATTTCAAAATATAAGATGTTTTAGCTTTGTGAATGAAGTGTATCTAGTCCCCTTTTAGTATGTAGGTTCATCTAGGTTTAGAAAGCACCATCACTAAAAGATGTCTAGATACGCTCCATTCACAAAGCTAAAACATCTTATATTTTGAAACGGAGGGAGTACTTATAGAGGAGATGGACTATATTTTCCTGGCATCCACAGAATTGACATTGCTCATTGCCAGACCACCCTCTTTTCATGAGGTTGTCCTTGGTTATTCGCATAAATTATAAAGCACGGTGTTCAACTACATCGATTCAAACTATTACACGCACACAAACTACATAAAATTCATTACCCACACATACTACATCGATTCAAACTATTACACACACATACTACTTCAAACTATTACACACACGTACTACATCGATTCAAACTGTTACACATTTTTAGTCGATGCTAACTTCCTGCTACGCTCTCCATACTACAAATTCATTAGCCACACATACCATGGCAATTCACTAGAGCTCTGTCTTCACTCGAGGGAAATCAGAACCACCCGCTCGTCCAAGCCCGGTCCCCCCACCGAAACTGTGTGCCCCGTCACGAAACGGTGGTGGTCCTCTGCCATCGATCCTTCCAGGCCAACACTGCAGGCGACGAGGGCGCTTTTTGGCAGCCTCTTCGGGGCCCTAAATGCCATGTACCGAGTCCAGAACCTCCTCCAGGTGGATGATGATCGGGTGCTTCCAGCAAAGTTGTCGCCCTGCCCTGCTTGGAATCTGCACCTCGTACATCTTAGGAACGGCGTCAGGATCTTTCAGCACGCCTTTACCTCGATGACCCATCTGTCGCTCGGTGGCACGATTTCCATCAGCTCGCCGCCAAGGCTACTGACGACCTGCTTGAGTGTAGGGTTTCGTAGCATGGAAAACAAAAAAATTCTATCGCATACAAACAAACAAGCCAAGATCTATCTACTAGATTGTAGCAACGAGTCGATGGAATAACTCACCCTCGAAGATTCCAAAGTGTTTAACGAGAGCAGATTCTCGTGGGTGATGTAGTCGTACTCTTTCCGATCTCAAGATCGCGTAGACGATCCTTCTGGCGCCGCATTCCGGCAGCGCTCCCGCAGTCGGTCACACGTTCGATACTCGACGAAGACCTTCCTCTCCCTTGTTCCAGCAGGCAGCGGAGGTTGTAGCACTCTCCTCGCGATTCCGGCAGCACAACGGTGTGGTACCGGAAGTCGAGGGGAGATCTCGCAGGGCTTCGCCTTAAGCCGGAGCGAGTATGGTGGAGTATGAGAGGGCTCCTCGGCGATCTAGGTTTTAGATACACCAAGGAGGAAGTGCTAGAGCCGGCGGCTAGGGTTTGGGGCACCCCAAGTCGGTGGCTAGGGCAACCCTGGGAGGTGGCGGCAGCAGCAGGAGGTGGTGGCGCCAATCTAGGGTTTTGGAGGAGAGGTACTTGTGTGCCAGGAGGGGCAGCCCTGCCCCTCCCTTTATAGGTGGGAGGCGCAGCCAAGGGGAGGGGAGTCCCTCCCCAACTCGGCTTGGAGGTGGGCCGGCGGTTGGAGGAGGGAATCCCTCCCCAACTCGGTTTCCCACTCCTCCTCTTTCCAAAACTTGTCGTTTGACTTTCAAACTAGCCGTTTGACTTTTCAAATTAGGATTTAAATAAACCCTTTATTTTGGACAGCAAAGACACCTAGTACATGATGCAATCATTCCAACTTACAATGACACATTCATGTACCCTTCCCCCTCCGGAGTGCCGGACATTCCGGAACCTTCTAGAATGTTCCCGATGAAAACATCGGAACCATTCCCCAACTCCGAAACGGGACTTTCCTTATATGAATCTTATTCTCCGGACCATTCCGGATCTCCTTGTGATATCCCGAATCCCATTCGAGACTCCGAACAACATTCAGACTCTTTCTCATCATTCCATGACTACTCAAACAACGTCGAATCCTTAAGTGTGTCTCCCTACGGTTCGTGAATTATGCGGACATGATCGAGACACTTCTCCGACCAATAACCAATAGAGGAATCTGGAAATTCATATGGCTCCCACATATTTCTACGATTACTTTGCAATCGAATGAACCACTTACATATGATATCAATTTCCCTTTGTCTCACGATAGTTTACTTATCCGAGGTTATGATCGTCGGTATCTCTGCATACCTAGTTCAACCTCGTTACTGATAAGTACTCTTTTCTCGTTCCCGTGATATGTGATCCCTTGTGAGCCAGTCACATGCTTGCAAGCTAATTGGATGACATTTCACCGAGAGCGCCCAGAGTATATCTATCCGTCATATGGATGGACAAATCCCACTCTTGATCCATGTGTTTCAACCAATACTTTCTGAACACTCAATGACACCTTTATAGCCACCCAGTTACGGTGTGGTGTTTGATGTCATCAAAGCATCCATCCGGCAAAGGTGATATGCATGATCTCATGGTCGAAGGAATTAGATAACTATGTATCAGAAAGCATATAGCAATTGAACTATTAAAATGACTTGATCTTTATGCTACGCTTATCTATAGGAGTATGTCCACCATATCATTCTCCTAACGATATGATCTTGTTGTTAATAACATCTCAATATTCATGATAGGGAAACCACAATCATCTATTAACCAACAAGCTAGTATTATACAGAGGCTTTACAAGGGACTTCAAATTAAGTTTACAAATCACACAAGTATTAATGTTTCCTTATTAATACTATTATAGCATGAATGTAAACATTTATCATAAACACAAAGATATAATAATAACTATATTTATTATTGCCTCTAGGGCATATCTCCAACAGTCTCCCACTTGCACTAGAGTCATCTAATCTAGATTACATGGTAATATACCGAACACCCATGGCAGTTTGGTGCTGGTCATGTTTTGCCCTCGGGAGAGGTTTAATCAACGGATCCGCCACATTCAGATCTGTGTGTACTTTGCAAATCTTTATATCCCCATCTTGGATATGTTCTCGAATAGCGTGAAAACGTAGCTTGATGTGCTTCAGCTTCTTGTGTGACCTTGGTTCTTGCGCATTGGCTAAGGCGCCCATGTTATCACAGTAGATAGACATTGGGTCCAGCGCACTAGGAACCACAGCCAGCTCTGTAATGAACTCTTTCATCCATATCGCTTCTTGTGAAGCCTCCGAAGCAGCCATGTATTCCGATTTAGTTGAAGATCTCGCCACAACGCTTTGCTTTGCACTCCTCCAGCTAACTGTTGCACCATTCAAAATAAATACGTATCCAGATTGTGATTTAGAATCATCCGGATCGGTGTTCCAACTAGCGTCGGTGTAACCATTAACAACGAGCTGTTCATCACCTCCATAAGAAAGAACCATATCCTTAGTTCTTCTCAAGTACTTAAGGATGTTTTTGACCGTTGTCCAATGATCCACTCCTGGATCACTTTGATATCTGCTAGTCAAACTAACAGCATATGCAATGTCGGGTCTAGTACATAGCATGGCATACATTAGAGATCCTATGGCTGAGGCATAGGGAGTCTTACTCATCCTTTCTCTATCTTCTGCCGATGTCGGACTTTGAGTTTTACTCAAGGTCGTATTGGGCAACATGGGCAAGAACCCTTTCTTGCTATCTTCCATTCCAAACCTCTTTATAACTTTGTCCAAATATGTACTTTGTGACAATGATATTTGGCGTTTTGATCTATCTCTATAAATCTTTATGCCTAATATGTAAGCTGCTTCGCCAAGATCCTTCATTGAAAAACTATTATTCAAATATTCTTTGACACTATTAAGAAGGTCTACATCATTCCCAATCAACAATATGTCATCCACATATAGTATTAAGAATGCTACAGAGCTCCCACTCACTTTCTTGTAAATACAAGCTTCTCCATAAGTTTGTATAAAACCAAAACTTTTGATTACCTTATCAAAATGTTGATTCCAACTTCGGGATGCTTGCTTCAATCCATAGATGGACCGTTGAAGTTTGCATACCTTGTTAGCATCTTTAGGATCGACAAAACCTTTGGATTGCATCATATACAGCTCTTCATCAATGTCACCATTGAGGAATGCTGTTTTGACATCCATCTGCCATATCTCATAATCGTAATATGCAGCGATTGCTAACATAATCCTTACAGACTTTAGCTTCGCTACTGGTGAGAAAGTCTCATCGTAGTCAACTCCTTGAATTTGTCGAAACCCTTTTGCGACAAGTCGAGCTTTATAGACAGTTACATTACCATCAGCATCTGTTTTCTTCTTGAAGATCCATTTGTTCTCGACAGCCTTCCGGCCATCCGGTAAGTCCACCAAAGTCCATACTTGGTTTTCGTACATGGATCCAATCTTGGATTTCATGGCTTCCTGCCATTTATTGGAATCTGGGCTCATCATCGCTTCCTCATATGTCTCAGGGTCATCGGTGTTGTCCACCAACATGACACTCATAACAGGATCATACCAATCTGGAGTGGTACGAGTTCTCATTGACCTGCGAGGCTCTATAGCAACTTCGACCGAAGTTTCATGATCATCATCATTAGCTTCCTCTCTAATTGGTGCAGGCACCACAGGAACTTCTTCCGGCGCTGCGCTACTCGCAATTTCGAGAGAAGGTTCGACAACCTCGTCGAGTTCTACTTTCCTTCCAGTCAATTCTTTCGAGAGAAATTCCTTCTCTAGAAAGGATCCATTCTTGGCAACAAAGATTTTGCCTTCGGATCTATGATAGAAAGTATACCCAATAGTTTCCTTCGGGTATCCTATGAAGACGCATTTTTCCGCTTTGGGTTCAAGCTTGTCCGGCTGTAACTTCTTTACATAGGCTTCGCATCCCCAAACTTTAAGGAACGACAATTTAGGTTTCTTCCCAAACCATAATTCATACGGTGTCGTTTTAACGGATTTAGACGGTGCCCTATTTAAAGTGAATGCGGCTGTTTCTAATGCATAACCCCAAAATGATAGTGGCAAATCTGTAAGTGACATCATAGAACGAACCATATCTAAGAGAGTTCGATTACGACGTTCAGACACACCATTACGCTGTGGTGTTCCCGGCGGTGTCAATTGTGAAAGTATTCCGCATTTCTTCAAATGCTCGCCAAACTCATAACTTAGATATTCACCTCCACGATCAGAACGTAGAAATTTAATCTTCTTGTTACGTTGATTCTCTACCTCACTTTGAAACTCCTTAAACTTCTTGAAAGTTTCGAACTTATGTTTCATGAAATAGATATACCCATATCTACTCAAGTCATCCGTGAAGGTAAGAACATAACGATAACCACCGCGCGATGCTACACTCATTGGACCACACACATCGGTATGTATGATTTCCAATAAGTTCGTAGCTCGCTCCATCATACCAGAAAATGGAGTCTTAGTCATTTTGCCCATCAGACATGCTTCGTATCTTTCAAGTGATTCAAAATCAAGTGATTCAAGAAGTCCATCGGAATGGAGTTTCTTCATACGCTTCACTCCAATGTGACCAAGACGACAGTGCCACATATAGGTCGAGTTATCGCTTGATTTCAAACGTTTAGCTTCAATGTTATTAATATGTGTATTTCCACCATCGAGATTCAACAAGAATAGACCATCTATCAAAGGTGCATGTGCATAAAACATATTACTCATATAAATCGAACAACCATTATTCTCGGATTTAAACAAGTAACCGTCTTGCAATAAACAAGATCCTGATATAATGTTCATGCTCAACGCAAGCACCAAATAACAATTATTTAAGTATAAAACTAATCCCGATGGTAGATGAAGGGGTAGCGTGCCGACCGCGATCACATCAACCTTTGATCCATTTCCCACGCGCATCGTTACCTCGTTCTTCACTAGCTTCCGTTTATTCTGCAGCTCCTGTTTCGAGTTACAAATATGAGCAACCGAACCAGTATCAAATACCCAGGCACTACTACGAATACTAGTGAGATACACATCAATAACATGTATATCAGATATACCTTTCTTCTTGATGTTGCCGTTCTTCAAATCTGCCAAGTACTTTGGGCAATTCCGCTTCCAGTGACCTTCTCCTTTGCAGTAAAAGCACTCAGTATCAGGCTTGGGTCCAGCCTTGGTCTTCTTCGTCGGTGTGGAAACTTTCTTGCCACCCTTCTTGAAGTGTCCCTTCTGCTTAGACTTGCCTTTCTTGAATTTGGTGGTCTTATTGACCAACAACACTTGGTTCTCTTTCTTGATCTCCACTTCTGCAGACTTTAACATAGCAAACAGTTCTGGCAACTGCTTGTTCATGTTCTACATGTTGTAGTTCATCACAAAGTTCTTGTAACTTGGTGGTAGTGATTGGAGGACACGGTAAATCCCCAAAGCATTAGGAATCACTATACCCAAGCTTTGAAGTTTGTTTGCGTGCCCAGACATCTTAAGCACATGCTCACTGACGGAGCTGCCCTCTTCCATCTTGCAGTTAAAGAACTTTTCAGAAGCCTCATAACTCTCAATCGCCGCGTGAGTATCAAAGATCAATTTGAGATCACGGACAATATCATGTGGGTCTGAATTCTCAAACCTTTTCTGAAGCTCCGATTCTAAACCATACAATATAGCACACTGAACTATGGAGTACTGATTCTTCCGAGCAAGGTAAACATTCTTTACTTCATTGGTAGCATCAGCTGCAGGTGGGTCACCCAGCGGTGCATCCAGCACATAGGTCAAATTACCAGCTGTGAGGACAATCCTCAAATTGCGGAACCAATCCGCGAAGTTGCTTCCATTGTTTTTCAACTTTTCTTTCTCTAGGAACGCATTAAAATTGATGGTAGGGGCTGCCATTGATCTACAACATATTTGCAATAGTTTAGACTAAGTTTATGACAAATTGAGTTCAAATTAATAATAAAGTTTAATCTAGGTGAACTCCCACTCAAAACAACATCCCTCACATTGTTTTAGTGATCACACGAACCAAATCCACTATATCAAAACCGATCATCACGAGAGTTGATATAGTTTCAACGGCGAACAATCGACATGTTCATCATATCTACTATATGATTCATGTTTTACCTTTCGGTGATTCGTGTTCCTGAGACCATGTCTGTACATGCTAGGCTCGTCAAGATCAAACCTTAGCTACCGCATAAGCAAATCTGGCTTGCTTACGTTGTATTCACTCGCGGAATCTAACACACCCGATCATCACGTGGTGCTTCGAAACAACAAGCTTTAGCAACGGTGCATACTAAGGGTGAACACTTTAGAACTTGAAATTTATGTGCATGAGGGATCATCTTATAATGCTACCGTCGTCTACTAAGCAATACAAGATGCATAAAGGATTAACATCACATGCAATTCATAATATGTGATATGATATGGCCTTTCTTCTTTGTGCTTCCGATCTCCATCTTCAAGCACGAACATGATCTCCATCATCAACGGTATAGCATCAAGGTCAATGACGCTTCTTCATGGTTGTCGTCCACCGGCTTCAACTATTACAACTACTTTGAATAGACACGCGGGTATTAACATAAATTAAAGACAACCATATGGCTCCTGCCGGTTGCCAACTTACAATAAGGAACATTGCATACATCAAATATAATCACAATCATGGCCATATCACATCACTACACACCCCTGCAAAACAAAGTTAGACGCCTCTACTTTCTTTGCATATTTTACGTGGTTTGGGGCTTTCAATAAGTGTCGTTCTAACTTACGAACAAGAACCACAACATTGATACTAGTATTGTTAATCACCCGTTCTAAATTGGATCTCCACTATGCTAGGAGAAACAGGCACCCGCAAAGCCACTTATGCAATACGAGTTGCATGTCAAGCGTGGAGCAAGTCTCATGAACGATGTCATGTAAGGTTAGCCCGGGCCGCTTCATCCCAACATCCCGCAAGATGCAAAGTACACAAGAAGCAATCGACAATAAAAGCATCAATGCCCACAATGACCATTGTGTTCTACTCGTGCAACAGATCTACATATAGACACGGCTCTGATACCACTGTAGGGTTTCGTAGCATGGAAAACAAAAAAATTCTATCGCATACAAACAAACAAGCCAAGATCTATCTACTAGATTATAGTGATGAGTCGATGGAATAACTCACCCTCGAAGATTCCAAAGTGTTTAACGAGAGCAGATTCTCGTGGGTGATGTAGTCGTACTCTTCCCGATCTCAAGATCGCGTAGACGATCCTTCCGGCGCCGCGTTCCGGCAGCGCTCCCGCAGTCGGTCACACGTTCGGTACTCGACGAAGACCTTCCTCTCCCTTGTTCCAGCAGGCAGCAGAGGTTGTAGCACTCTCCTCGTGATTCCGGCAGCACAACGGTGTGGTACCGGAAGTAGAGGGGAGATCTCGCAGGGCTTCGCCTTAATCCGGAGCGAGTATGGTGGAGTATGAGAGGGCTCCTCGGCGATCTAGGTTTTAGATACACCAAGGAGGAGGTGCTAGAGCCGGCGGCTAGGGTTTGTGGCACCCCAAGTCGGCGGCTAGGGCAACCCTGGGAGGTGGCGGCAGCAGCAGGAGGTGGTGGCGCCAATCTAGGGTTTTGGAGGAGAGGTACTTGTGTGCCAGGAGGGGCAGCCCTGCCCCTCCCTTTATAGGTGGGAGGCGCGGCCAAGGGGAGGGGAGTCCCTCCCCAACTCGGCTTGGAGGTGGGCCGGCGGTTGGAGGAGGGAATCCCTCCCCAACTCGGTTTCCCACTCCTCCTCCTCTTTCCAAAACATGCCGTTTGACTTTCAAACTAGCCGTTTGACTTTTCAAATTAGGATTTAAATAAACCCTTTATTTTGGACAGCAAAGACACCTAGTACATGATGCAATCATTCCAACTTACAATGACACATTCATGTACCCTTCCCCCTCCGGAGTGTCGGACATTCCGGAACCTTCTAGAATGTTCCCGATGAAAACATCGGAACCATTCCCCAACTCCGAAACGGGACTTTCCTTATATGAATCTTATTCTCCGGACCATTCTGGATCTCCTCGTGATATCCCGAATCCCATTCGAGACTCCGAACAACATTCGGACTCTTTCTCATCATTCCATAACTACTCAAACAACGTCGAATCCTTAAGTGTGTCTCCCTACGGTTCGTGAATTATGCGGACATGATCGAGACACTTCTCCGACCAATAACCAATAGAGGAATCTGGAAATTCATATGGCTCCCACATATTTCTACGATTACTTTGCGATCGAATGAACCACTTACATACGATATCAATTTCCCTTTGTCTCACGATAGTTTACTTATCCGAGGTTATGATCGTCGGTATCTCTGCATACCTAGTTCAACCTCGTTACTGATAAGTACTCTTTTCTCGTTCCCGTGATATGTGATCCCTTGTGAGCCAGTCACATGCTTGCAAGCTAATTGGATGACATTTCATCGAGAGGGACCAGAGTGTATCTATCCGTCATATGGATGGACAAATCCCACTCTTGATCCATGTGTTTCAACCAATACTTTCTGAACACTCAATGACACCTTTATAGCCACCCAGTTACGGTGTGGTGTTTGATGTCATCAAAGCATCCATCCGGCAAAGGTGATATGCATGATCTCATGGTCGAAGGAATTTGATAACTATGTATCAGAAAGCATATAGCAATTGAACTATTAAAATGACTTGATCTTTATGCTACGCTTATCTATAGGAGTATGTCCACCATATCATTCTCCTAACGATATGATCTTGTTGTTAATAACATCTCAATGTTCATGATAGGGAAACCACAATCATCTATTAACCAACAAGCTAGTATTATACAGAGGCTTTACTAGGGACTTCAAATTAAGTTTACAAATCACACAAGTATTAATGTTTCCTTGTTAATACTATTATAGCATGAATGTAAACATTTATCATAAACACAAAGATATAATGATAACTATATTTATTATTGCCTCTAGGGCATATCTCCAACATTGAGGGCCTACGGATCCCAATCATCCAATGGGAGGCCGTCAAAGCCAAGTTTGGAGAAGAAACGAAGCTGCCCCAAGCGATCGTCCCACCCATAGGCGCGATGCCAACGCATGAAGCTCATTTTCTCCCCGCAGCACTCGAAAGAACGGGAAGAATGCAGAACACGCTCGGTGTCTGAGCTGTGCTCGAACCAGACAAAAAATTCGAATGGCGGCGCGCATCCCTCAATGTTGACCTCATTTCGTCTGATCCCAAAACGAGACCTGAAAGCCGACAGCAACTCTGCCGGCGACACGGCGGGACGGACGCCCAGCATAGTGGCCATGAGAGCGTGGTCGTCGAACTGCTATGCCAGGGCTACCATGCCTGGGGTGCGCGGCAGCACGCGACTTCCCGAGGCAGGTCGCCGGCCTGGATCGCCCGACGGGACGCGCTCCGCCGTGCGAGAAGGACTAGCCAGAGGCGAGATATTAGTCCGAGGACGTGAAGCTCCGATACGGCGGACGATGCAATGGCGACGGCTGCGAGCTTCGATTAGAGGCGTGGGAGGTTGACCGGACATGGCGGAGACACAAATTAGAGCAAGTGCGAGCTCCGATCTGAGACAAGCAGCCGGAGCTGAGCAAATGTTATGGGGAGGGGAGCAGGAGAGAAGACCAGAGCAGAGCAAAGAAATAGATCTCGTCCGCTCAGGGATCTGGTCCACGCAGGGGTAAGCTAGTCCACGACCGCAAAAGATAACAGGGAATACTGACATGGCGGGCCAAGAAGAGTTGACCTAACGGCAGTATTTGAGTTCAACCATTTTTCGTGTGGTTCAAACGACCGTTTGGCCGTTAGATTTGTATCCACCCCCGTTTGGCCCTTCTGGACAATTGGCAAAGCTACTATGTCCCCTCCGCGCGATTGATGGCAACTCGGGTACCGCGGTGCGCTCAGCCACCAACTTTGGTACCGCAAACGAACATTCCCGCCGGCCACCCCCTAGGCCCTTCCTAGGGGTGGGATCCCCTCTTGGGCCTTTTCCCCTCCGGGAATTGTCCCATTAAGCCTTTGACCATTTAAATTGATTTTCTCTTTATTAAATAATTATGAATAAATGATTAAATCAACATTTAACATTCATTCACACATTATTGAATCTCCGTGGCCATGGAACACCTTCCACCTCCACTCCGGACATCCTTCTGACTTACCGAAACCCTTCCGGTTTTCTCTCTTCTTTTCTTCGGTGATTCTACCGATCCTATAAACACTCTCTAAGCATCATCAAGCCCTTAAGCGTGATACCCCACGGTTCAGGAACACTCCAGACATGGTTGGGACACTCCCGCACCAATGATCGACAGAGGGACCTGGATGGCCATGTGACCCCTGTGCATGCCACGAAGATCTTTCGTCGTTTGAACCGGGATAGTCATGTCTTATTCCCTTTGTCTCTCGATACTTGCATTGCCGATCTGATCAATGACATCACCATGTCGTGTTCAATCTCGTTACCGAACAATGCTACTTGACTCGTTCCGACAAGTGATATCCCCGTAATCAAATCACACGCTGTGCAGCTATTGGATATAACTTCTTCGAGTGGGCCCTTGAGTATCTTCCCGTCGCATGGACAGACAAATCCCGCTCTTGACATATATTGCCTATACGGTTTCCTCCGAATACCTAAACACACCTTTATAACCACCGTATTACCAGATGGCGTTTGATGATATCTAAGCACTCTCGGGAGACAGTGATTGATATAGGCTCAGGGTCTAAGGAATAGTCTGCGAGGATACATTTCTAATCATTGTAACTTGAACTTCGTGACATGATCTGGTCACGATGTTTAGCTTGGGTATTGGTTCATCATCTCATTCTCAGAATGAGATGACTCCATTTCCAACTGGCATAAATGCCACATGATCAGGAAACATGATTATCTGTTGACCAATGAACCAGTGACTAGAGTTTCACTGGGAACCCCTGGTTGTTTGTATATCACATGTGTATTGATGTTTCCACTCAATACAGTTATAGCATGATATAAAACTTAATCATAAACCATATGAAATATGATAATAGTCCTTACTACTATTTGACTCTAGGGCATATTTTCAACAGTCAAGTGGTACATATAGGTAGGTCAAGGTCACGAGTAGGGAGAAAAGTAGATCGCACTTAGGTTAGTTCACATGTGGGGTGCAAACCAGCGTATAGGCACATTTGATGGCTGGTTGAGAGCGTATATATTCTCAACATATTCTTCTATAAGTTTGGCTAAACTTTTCATTGTTTGACTTCAGAAAAATTAGTTCCCCTCTTTTACTGAGCGGAGGTAGTATATTCTAGCAACTGAATAACGTATAATATGGCTAGTGTAACTACCCGACAATTACCGGTAAAAAGGGAAGTTGGTGAAACATCTCAACATGACATATCATCGTCGCTATGGCAACGGTGAAACATCTCAACAGTCTTCTCGTCGTCGCTATGTAGTTAGTTCCTTTTACGAGTGTAGAACCAGATATAAACTTTCGCAAGACAAGATACAACAGAACTACATAGTCCTGGAAATTAAATGCATAGAATGCAAAACTTAGTTTTTTAACAAATGTGATAGGCGTGTTTCCCATCTTATCTCGAGTATTGACTCCTCTTGTTGCAACGCCCACACTGTCAGTCATGGTAAGTATACCATCACATGCACACATAGTTAAGTATGGAAGTTTGAAATTTATATAAAAGTAAACATGCAAAATAGGAGAAATGATAGATATCCCCGGAAGGTGGAATGGTTCTATCTTCTAAGTCGCTTCGCTCTGCATCCTTCCTCGCATGCGCGTGTGCCCTAGACCACACTCCCTTCCTTATCCTCTTGATGTCGCCAAATCCTTCCTAAAAGTCTCTCCACCGCACTCATCCGACGCCTCCACCAAGCTCGTCCCCGCCAGCAGCCTGCACCACCGCTACCATCCCACCCCAGACATGTGTAACTACCTTGGTGAATTACGCTCTAAGTTGCATGCCTGGATGAGCGAAAGTGGTTAAAATAGTACGGTGGGGCCAGGGGCCACTCACAGGTAGACCTTTCGGCCGTCCTAACCACTTCCAGAACATCGGGACAAGAACGAGCGGCGTAATCGGCAGGCGAAGGGATCAACTACATACACAACTATGTATGCAAGCCACCATACAACAGTTTTCAGAGCCATTCCATCTAAAAGAAATAGAAATATTGCAACTCCATACGGCAAGATCCAAATATCCTAGATAGCAATAATAGTTTAGGATAGCTCCTCATACATCAAACATCAGAGTATCAGGCGGAAGCGGAAAACAAGATCCGAGTACGGATAAGAAGCAAATTGGCATAAGATGCCACATAAATAAACACATCCCGCCCACAGATCTCACGGATCCCCGTTCCCAGAATCTCTACCCCGCGTGATCGTTGCCAACATCATCCGTCTCCTCCACCCAGTATCCATCTTGCGAATACACCTGTTCATCTGAATCAAACAATTTATCTTGTGAGACCCTAGGGGTACTCAGCAAGTCTTTATGCCTCTAAAGGGGACATAAACCTGGGGTGACGCAATTGCAGCAAAAGATAATAACTAACAAGTCTATAGATACTCGTTAACCATCCGCCTAACCAATGATAGACGGATGTCCATTAATTAGTAACAATAGTTATACAGTATAATTAATAGATCCATCCTCCTTCTCGCTTACCAACGAGAAAGCGGACGAACAACCCATCCGTTGGTAGTTCTATTAACCATTCCATGAGTATTGCACTATTTACTAGTCAAGTAATTAGTCAAATTAAAAGCGGTACTTTAGTTATACTTGTCTATGATTGAGAAACTATGCTCCAAGTCGTCCATAACCGCGGACACGGCTTTCAGAAAGATTTACCCTGCAGGGGTGCACAAATAGCAACACACACTCGATCAACCTCGGAAAAACCAAATCAAAACCCAACGAGGCATTCACGACAAAGCGATCACAGGATTCAGAAATATTTCAGGGGGCCACCCCAATAAGCTACCCGCAACAAAGTCGGACGGCTCCGAGACGGACCCAGGGTTTGCGACGACGGCTGTAAACGACTGGGAACCCGAAAGTGTGACTAGGCTTGTCGATACCGCGAAAACGTGGCGCGATCCAAAACAGTATAGGTGCTCCACGCACAATCTTAACTAAAGCAGTAAAGCATGGCATAAGTACAGGATAGTAATAAAACCCCAAACTAGTTTGTGGCCCCAAGAAATAGATATGAATCAAGCTCTGGCTCAGGGGGGGTCCACGGCCTCCTGGATGTGGATAGTGCGAAGAGTCAAGGAACAGGAATCAAGTACTCGGAGTCCTACGGGACACAAGTGAGCATGAAAAACCAAATAACAGATATTTCCCACCGGTGCCTCTTTCATTAGTTATCCTATTACTACTCAGGTTAAGTTGTTTAGGTACCTCATTATCCATCAGACACTCACATACCCTACACATGATGTTCTACGACTCGCATGGCTCAAACAACTCCTGTAGTAATGGCTCAGGGGATGGAGGAACAAGCTTTGGTGGGGTTTAAAAGTTAAGGCTATGCAGTACTTGGGATTCAATTTAATGCAATCGCGACTCAATGATGCAAGAATAAGATAGAGGCAATAGGTACTATATGTATGCAAGCATGTGGTAGTGCTTTCCTAGCAGCTTAGTTGAAGCGAGAGACGGATCTGGGTAGTGCTCCTGGGATTCCTGATATATCCCCTGCTCGGCGTCTATTCGAAGAAGAACCAAACAAACAAGGGCCAACATAAATAAAGTGCACAAGCATATGAATTAAAATGCGACAAGCAAACAAGCATGCCATGATGAATGATGCACAATTTACATGGCAATAAAGTAGCATGGCATGGGTGAGGTGTGGGGTACAAGAATAAAGCATTTATTAAGTTTTAGTCATGTTTTGCTCCCATATAAGTTGCTGTATACTTTATATTTATATGATGCCTGCTGCAATTCAGAACATGGAGTGCATAGTTAGAACGGGCTCGTCGCGCTGATCGATTTAGACATATTATTTGTCGCATTTGGAGTTGTAGAACTAAAGTTATTAATTAATTAAGAAAAGGGCATTTTATTGTAATTTTAATCATCTCGAAAATTTAAAGTGTTCAATTAATATTTCGAAGACAAAATTTGAAATCCTCACATATTTCTGATTCCAAAACATATATTATTTATATTATTTGGAATTACAATTTGAAAGTTATTAAAACAAAATTTAAAATCATTTAAACAAAAACCAGAAATGTTTTTGTCGAGCAGAAAAAGAAACAGGGACTTTTTGCACTCAACGGAAGCTAGCCTGAGACGCTGACGGGTGGGGCCTTCGCTGACTCAGCAGCAGGTGGAGCGCAGCGGCTGGGTTGGCGTTTTCTCACCACGAGACTGGCTAGCCGGTGTGGCTGACGGACGGGTCCCACGCCTGTGCGGCCCCACACGCGGGCGCGCCAGCGGGGCCTTGCCACGTGGGGAATCCGGGTAGCGCGGGCGTGATACAAAGGAAACTGGGGTCCCTTTCTATAAAACGGCACAGGAGCTGACAGGTAGGCTCGGAGGAGCGCGAGTGAAGACGGGAAAAACCTCCAGGGCTTTTCTGCAAAAGCGACGGCGACGCCAGACTAACAGCTTCTCGTCGTCAGCAGAGAAGCTGCGCGCGCGGCTGGGTTGCGGGCAGGACTGCGGCTAAACGGCGGCAAGTTTCGCCGTGCCATAAAAAGGAAAAATGTAGAGGGATCTGCGGCCTACGACTTTCGTTCAGGTGGCATCGCCGGAGGAAGTCTATGGCGCGCGGGGCACGACGAGGAACAGAGGCGGACCAAGCGGCGGCGGCGACGCGAGCGGGAAGGTCAGGCGGCGTCTGCGTGCGCGCCGGCTGTTCGACGGATGGCGGTGGCACTACAGGGCACCAGAGAGGAGGCGAGCAAGTGCCGTGAGTAGGGGGCTCACCAGAGGCCGCTCATGCAGAAGAGGCTTGCTGGAGAGGAGGGGATCGGCGGCAGTGCTCGCGACACCGAGCTTCGGGAACATGGCGTCTACGGCGGCGCGGTGGCATCTCCGGCGACCTTCCGACGGGGGGTCACGTACAGGTCAAAGAAGAGGAGGTCGGGGAGTCTCCTGGCGCCTTGCACAGGCCTGGTGGCCATCATCTCGAGCCGGCATAGGGGAAGGCCGAGCTAGGGTTTAGGGAAGCATGAGCTAGAGATAAATCCAATAAAATGCAAAGCTCACATATAGTAGGATGGTGGAATTATGGGGTGGTGACAAAGAAAGGTGGTGGAGTTGAAAGAGACATGCCCCCAACTCAACTTGGGCATTAAACAATTTATCAAGAAGCAAATACAATGTATCAAGAGGCAAATACAAGTGATACAAATGCATATGAGAGAAGAACCAAAATAAAAAGGGGGTTAATATGATGCCCAAATGCAAGGTGGCATGATGACATGAGCATGATATAATAATGATGCAGCTAATTCTATGTAGGAGGTATCATATATATAGACTAGGCTAGTAGCATTGCAATTGTTAGACAATTGGGATGCTACAACTCTCCCCCACTAAACAACAATCTCGCCCCGAGATTCCTAGGAAAAAGAAAACAACACAAGGAGAGGCGGGTGTTCAGAACGAAGGTGACCCTCACGTTCCCAAGTTGATGAACCACTGAATGGTGCGACCATTACACCTTGCAAAACTTGCTAGACTTGTTGCGAGTCTTGCGTTTTGCTTGAGAAACGACGGGTTAGAGAGTTGAAGGATTGTCGTGAGACAAGAAGGATAGGATGAACATAGCTTCGGTTTTTCGAGAAACAATATAAAAGACTAGAACCACTTGTGAAAGAATAGAAAGGACGGTGTATGAGGGAGAAAGCAACGACACACCATTAAGATTAAAGATTTACCGCTACGAGAGAGGATGAATCTTTGTCTCGCCGGAAGAAAAGAGCTAGATTTGAGAGATTTTGAACCATTATGGCAATAGCATTGTAACTTCTCTCGGATTTAAGAAATGAAGATTGAGGAAAACATTATTGCCTTCATACAATAAGGTTCCTTGCTAACAACGGAAAGATTTGAGTTAGACATTGTCGGATTAGATTCTTGTTGCGCCGGCAAGAACCAAAGGATCACGCAATTGAGGTGCGCGCATATATCTTCAAGACAAGGAGGTGATGCTAGATTATGGTGGGATCCCGAGAAGAAAAGAATATAGAGGATCTGGAGTTTATTGTAGAGATACTTATTGCTTTCTTTAACCTTGAGGCTAACACAATAGATTTGCGGCTGATGGCATCCACCATAATTGTCTTTACCACAGAAAAAGAATTGATGAAACAAAGAGATAGATATTTTCCTCCATCTTGTTTGGGAATGTCGAGCACCGGTATAAAGAAGAAGACAGAGAAGATTTTGCATTGGTTTCCACCAGATAATTGAAGATTTGCTCCGTGTAGAAAAGACGAGATTACCAACAAGAGATTATTTCTTATGTTCTCAGAGAGAGCACTCCGGAAAAACAAGGACGGAAGTAGAAGTATTGAGGGATAAAGGCCACTTCCAACTTCCGTGGAATGAGTGGAATCACATTAATTCACTGATTCATTGTACAAAAGCGAATGATAAGAGTAGTGGTATGGTAGCTACTCCATCCCGCACTCAAAGCATTACTCCGCACATGAATAGGAAAACTAAGCAACCCAACTACCAAAACAAACTGAAGATCTTGACAAGGATAACTCATGGAACTCTGTTAGAAAACAAGGATAGATGCAAACGATTCGCCGGATTCAAGATAGATAAAGATGATGATGTGGTCGTCATATCAGAAGTAACAAGCCACCGGAAAGATATGAAGGAAGATCACGGAGACAACTGCCAGATTCCACAGATAAAGAAAAAGATAGCACCAACTTGAACAGAAGGATTACAAAAGATCTGAAAAGTCTTCATGGCCTCCGGTGGATTGAGCATAGACGATAGAACGAGAGGTTTTAAAGGTTGCTTACTGAGTGGAAGATCAAAAGAATTACTAATTCTTCTGAAGAATAACCAAGAGAGATTTAGCTGTCTTGAGGGAAACTTCGGCGAAAATACGATGACAACTTGCCAACAAGGAACAACTCTGGATTTGATTGAAGGTGGAGGATGGAATTAACAATGGACTTGCTGATTCCAGCATTGAAGCGATCTATTTAGTAGAAGGACGTGGTCGAGATAGGTGACTTCAAGAAGCCAGAATTCACACTTTGAGAACTTTGCACACAAGCGGTGTTCTTGCAGCTTGAGAGAAAGAGACACAGATGATCTTCCATGTTCTTCCATTTATATAAAATAGGCAAGCATATTATCAACATATACCACCATGGATTAACAAGATATTCCCAAAATACCAAGTTCAAGAGGCGAGAGAAACGAACAAATGCTCGAAACGCTTCCTGAGCTCAACGCTCTTTGAAAGATCAATATTGAGAGCACGGGTTCGTGTTGAAGAAGATGCACTGGCAGAATAGATTCTGGTCCTTCGGAAGAAAAAGAGATGTCGCCTGGTTCACATTGTCGATTGGATCGCCGGTTACAAAGATAAAGAGATCTTGGATAAAGGAACGATGATAGCTCATACCTTAAGAAAAACTATCAGAGGCGAAAAGATGCAATTCCCTCGTATCAACGAGAATTTTGCAGATATGGAGTTCCAAAAGATGTGAAGCATGATAAGCAGATGATAGACCACCGTAGGGCTTTTAAGAAAAACTCCGGATTGGCAAAGATACTTGATTACGATATAGATATGATCACGGTATAACTCAAAATCACAGGAGATAACCGCCATCATTTGGAGGATAGTGTTGATAGCATTTTCCATGCTCCACTCATGATAAGTGTCATATAGCTTTGCCGAAAACCAAAATACGATCACAAGAATCGGGTTGACACATGTTATGTATTTAGCCCAGAAGAATTGATGATGAAGTAAAACTCCAGGATTAAGCGTCGGTGACAAAGAATGAGTTAGCATGAACATGCCAAAAAAAAGGAAGATAGATAATGTTTCACACACGACTGAAGAGGAGTGTGGAAACACAGATGTATCAAATAATTTTTTTTCGCATTTTTCGGCATTAACATACCAATAAATGCGCAAAACCACTTATGAGATAGAAATTAGCAACTCCACATTCTGTGAAAGCATGCTGGAAGGAAGAACACCCTTAACAAGATTGCGCCGGTTAACAAAGAGTCGGATAGATCGCGTCGGTTTACAAAAGCCCGTTGGTATGGAATGCACCAACAGTTGATAACCAAAGGCAGATAGTGATAACAAGTTGGATGCAACAGATAGACAAGGAATTACACACACACACACAACCTATGGTACTACGGAACCCAGAACACGTGAATCCTAGTTTGAATTTTAGAAGAGGATTGAAAACGTTACACTTCCTTACCAGAAAAGGGTGGGTGGGTGGGTAAGAAGAAAAATGGAAGCAGTCCTACTCTCACGTTTTGTTTTTCCCTAGTATACATAGCTACCAAAAATATTTGCTAGACTAACAACGACCATTTGGCTGAGACCCTAAAGGGCGGGATGGCTCTGATACCAATTGTAACTACCTCGGTGAATTATGCTCTAAGTTGCATGCCTGGATGAGCGAAAGTGGTTAAAATAGTACGGTGGGGCCAGGGGCCACTCACAGGTAGACCTTTCGGCCGTCCTAACCACTTCCAGAACATTGGGACAAGAACGAGCGATGTAATCGGCAGACGAAGGGATCAACTACATACACAAGTGAGTATGTATGCAAGCCACCATACAACAATTTCAGAGCCATTCCATTTAAAAGAAATAGAAATATTGCAACGCCATACGGCAAGATCCAAATATCCTAGATAGCGATAATAGTTTAGGATAGCTCCTCATACATCAAACATCAGAGTATCAGGCGGAAGCGGAAAACAAGATCCGAGTACGGATAAGAAGCAAATCGGCATAAGATGCCACATAAATAAACACATCCTGCCCACAGGTCTCACGGATCCCCGTTTCTGGAATCTCTACACCGCGTGATCGTTGCCAACATCATCCGTCTCCTCCACCCAGTATCCATGTTGCGAATACACCTGTTCACCTGAATCAAACAATTTATCGTGTGAGACCCTAGGGGTACTCAGCAAGTCTTTATGCCTCTAAAGGGGACATAAACCTGGGGTGACGCAATTGCAGCAAAAGATAATAACTAACAAGTCTATAGATACTCGCTAACCATCCTCCTAACCAATGATAGACGGATGTCCGTTAATTAGTAACAACAGTTATACCGTATAATTAACAGATCCATCCTCCTTCTCGCTTACCAACGAGAAAGCGGACGAACAACCCATCCGTTGGCAGTTTTATTAACCATTCCATGAGTATTGCACTATTTACTAGTCAAGTAATTAGTCAAATTAAAAGCGGTACTTTAGTTATACTTGTCTATGGTCAAGAAACTGTGCTCCAAGTCGTCCATAACCGCGGACACGGCTTTCAGAAAGATTTACCCTGCAGGGGTGCACAAATAGCAACACACACTCGATCAACCTCGGAAAAACCAAATCAAAACCCAACGAGGCATTCACGACAAAGCGATCACCGGATTCAGAAATATTTCAGGGGGCCACCCCAATAAGCTACCCGCAACAAAGTCGGCCGGCTCCGAGACGGACCCAGGGTTTGCGACGACGGCTGTAAACGACTGGGAACCCGAAAGTGTGATTGGGCTTGTCTATACCGCGAAAACGTGGCGCGGTCCAAAACAGTACAAGTGCTCCACGCACAATCTTAAATAAAGCAGTAAAGCATGGCATAAGTACAGGATAGTAATAAAACCCCAAACTAGTTTGTGGCCCCAAGAAATAGATATGAATCAAGCTTTGGCTCAAGGGGGGGTCCACGGCCTCCCGGATGTGGATAGTGCGAATAGTCAAGGAACAGGAATCAAGTAGTCGGGGTCCTACGGGACACAAGTGAGCATGAAAAACCAAATAACAGATATTGCCCACCGGTGCCTCTTTCATTAGTTATCCTATTACTACTCAGGTTAAGTTGTTTAGGTACCTCGTTATCCATCAGACAATCACATACCCTACACATGTTGTTCTACGACTCGCATGGCTCAAACAACTCCTGTAGTAATGGCTCATGGGATGGAGGAACAAGCTTCGGTGGGGTTTAAAAGTAAAGGCTATGCAGTACATGGGATTCAATTTAATGCAATCGCGACTCAATGATGCAAGAATAAGATAGAGGCAATAGGTACTATATGTATGCAAGCATGTGGTAGTGCTTGCCTGGCAGCTCAGTTGAAGCGAGAGACGGATCTGGGTAGTGCTCCTGGGATTCCTGATATATCCCCTGCTTGGCGTCTATTCGAAGAAGAACCAAACAAACAAGGACCAACATAAATAAAGTGCACAAGCATATGAATTAAAATGTGACAAGCAAACAAGCATGCCATGATGAATGATGCACAATTTACATGGCAATAAAGTAGCATGGCATGGGTGAGGTGTGGGGTACAAGAATAAAGCATTTATTAAATTTTAGTCATGTTTTACTCCCATATAAGTTGCTGTATACTTTATATTTATATGATGCATGCTGCAATTCAGAACATGGAGTGCATAGTTAGAACGGGGTCATCGCGCTGATCGATTTAGACATATTATTTGTCGCATCTAGAGTTGTAGAACTAAAGTTATTAATTAATTAAGAAAAGGGCATTTTATTGTAATTTTAATCATCTCGAAAATTTAAAGTGTTCAATTAATATTTTGAAGACAAAATTTGAAATCCTCACATTTTTCTGATTCCAAAACATATATTATTTGTATTATTTGGAATTACAATTTGAAAGTTATTAAAACAGAATTTAAAATCATTTAAACAAAAACCAGAAATGTTTTTGTTAAGCAGAAAAAGAAATAGGGACTTTTTGCACTCAACGGAAGCTAGCCTGAGACGCTGACGGGTGGGGCCTGCGCTGACGAGGCAGCAGGTGGAGTGCAGCGGCTGGGTCGGCGTTCTCTCACCGCGAGACCGGCTAGCCGGTGTGGCTGACGGACGGGTCCCACGCCTGTGCGGCCCCACACGCGGGCGCGCCAACGGGGGCTTGCCACGTGGGGAATCCGGGTAGCGCGGGCATGATACAAAGGAAACTGGGGTCCCTTTCTATAAAACGGCACAGGGGCTGACAGGTAGGCTCGGAGGAGCGCGGGTGAAGGCGGGAAAAACCTCCGGGGCTTTTCTACAAAAGCGACGGCGACGCCGGACGGACGGCTGCTCGTCGTCAGCAGAGAAGCTGCGCGCGCGGCTGGGTTGTGGGCAGGACTACGGCTAAACGGCGGCGAGTTTCACCGTGCCATAAAAAGGAAAAATGTAGAGGGATCTGCGGCCTACGACTTTCGTTCAGGTGGCGTCGCCGGAGGAGGTCTATGGCACGCGGGGCACGACGAGGAACAGAGGCGGACCAAGCAGCAGCAGCGACGCGAGTAGCAAGGTCAGGCGGCGTCTGCGTGTGCGCCGGCTGTTCGACGGATGGCGGTGGTGCTACGGGGCACCAGAGAGGAGGCGAGCAAGTCCCGCGAGTAGGGGGGCTCACCAGAGGCCGCTCATGCGGAAGAGGCTTGCTGGAGAGGAGGGGATCAGCGGCAGCGCTCGTGACACCGAGCTTCGGGAACATGGCATACGGCGGCGAGGCGACATCTCCGGCGACCTTCCGACGGGGGGTCACGTACAGGTCGAAGAAGAGGAGGTCGGGGAGTCTCCTGGCGCCTTGCACAGGCCCGGTGGCCATCATCTCGAGTCGGCACAGGGGAAGGCCGAGCTAGGGTTTGGGGAAGCATGGAGGTGTCCATGGCCAAGCTTGGGGAAGGAGGGAGGAGGGAGAGGGATATGTCGCCTCTTGGATAGGGTCAGAGGTGGTTGAGGTGGTGGAGTAGAGGAGGGAGGATAGGAGGGCACATGGGGGTGGTTGTGGCCACCCTTTTGGCTAATCAAGGGAGAAACCGATGGGGTTTAGGGTTTTCTCTCTTCTCTCCTCTCTCTCTACTTAGCTAGGAGGGGGTAGGTCAACCAGGTTGGGGGGTTGGTGGCCGAGCTGGTTGAGCTTCTTACAAGGCAAGGCAAGAGGTGGCTCGGCCTAGGGTTGAAAGGGTGGTGGTTGTAGCTAGGGTTAGAGAAAGGAGGGTGAGGTTTATGGCTAGGGTTATGGCATGTACCCACTTGATCAAGCAAGGGTGGAGTGATGGATAAGGAGATGAATGGGGTAGGGTGGTTTGAGGTTAGGGTTTTCAACATGACCAAAAGCAAGATCAAAAGCATGGGTGAAAAGGAGATGGAGTGAGGGTGAGGCTCTTGATGCACGTGGCAAGGAAACTAAGACCAGGATGAGGAGGTCTGAGAGAGAAAAGGGGAGTTCACAAAAGAAAGGATCCACTCAAAAACAAAGGAAACCCAAAGGAGAACAAGATGGTGGTGATTTGCATGGCCCATGCATAGCAATAAATGCCCTGTCTAATCTTGTGGAAACAAAATAATAATCATGGCATTTATACACATGCATTCCAAAATATGGAGGAAGGCCATGCAAAAAGGAATTAAAAAGGAGGTTCCATGTGGAGTAGATGGAGATGATCATATTTGAATATAATTTGGACTTGCTAGTGTGTATGTTCCACTAGATGTTTAATAGTCCCAAAAATATTCCAACATGAGCATTCATTCAAAATAATCCATATGGAAGCTTGACAAGGGGTTCCATCCTCAAAGCATGCAAAATTGGCCATGTGGCTCTTCATATATCAATGATGTGAAAACAGCATGGTGCATATATGGAAGCATGTGGAAATGTAAGTGGAGCCATCCCGACCCACATGAGCTAGAGATAAATCCAACAAAATGCAAAGCTCACATATAGTAGGATGGTGGAATTATGGGGTGGTGACAAAGAAAGGTGGTGGAGTTGAAAGAGATATGCCCCCAACTCAACTTGGGCATTAAACAATTTATCAAGAAGCAAATACAATGTATCAAGAGGCAAATACAAGTGATACAAATGCATATGAGAGAAGAACCAAAATAAAAAGGGGTTTAATATGATGCCCAAATGCAAGGTGGCATGATGACATGAGCATGATATAATAATGATGCAACTAATTCTATGTAGGAGGTAGCATATATATAGACTAGGCTAGTAGCATTGCAATTGTTAGACAATTGGGATGCTACAACTCTCCCCCACTAAACAACAATCTCGCCCCGAGATTCCTAGGAAAAAGAAAACTACACAAGGAGAGGCGGGTGTTCGGAACGAAGGTGACCCTCACATTCCCAAGTTGATGAACCACTGAATGGTGCGACCATTACACCTTGCAAAACTTGCTAGACTTGTTGCGAGTCTTGCGTTTTGCTTGAGAAACAACGGGTTAGAGAGTTGAAGGATTGTCGTGAGACAAGAAGGATAGGATGAACATAGCTTCGGTTTTTCGAGAAACAATATAAAAGACTAGAACCACTTGTGAAAGAATAGAAAGGACGGTGTATGAGGGAGAAAGCAACGACACACCATTAAGATTAAAGATTTACCGCTACGAGAAAGGATGAATCTTTGTCTCGCCGGAAGAAAAGAGCTAGATTTGAGAGATTTTGAACCATTATGGCAATAGCATTGTAACTTCTCTCGGATTTAAGAAATGAAGATTGAGGAAAACATTATTGCCTTCATACAATAAGGTTCCTTGCTAACAACGGAAAGATTTGAGTTAGACATTGTCGGATTAGATTCTTGTTGCGCCGGTTAGAACCAAAGGATCACGCAATTGAGGTGCGCGAATATATCTTCAATACAAGGAGGTGATGCTAGATTATGGTGGGATCCCGAGAAGAAAAGAATATAGAGGATCTGGAGTTTATTGTAGAGATACTTATTACTTTCTTTAACCTTGAGGCTAACGCAATAGATTTGCGGCTGATGGCATCCACCATAATTGTCTTTACCACAGAAAAAGAATTGATGAAACAAAGAGATAGATATTTTCCTCCATCTTGTTTGGGAATGTCGAGCACCGGTATAAAGAAGAAGACAGAGAAGATTTTGCATTGGTTTCCACCAGATAATTGAAGATTTGCTCCGTGTAGAAAAGACGAGATTACCAACAAGAGATTATTGCTTATGTTCTCAGAGAGAGCACTCCAGAAAAACAAGGACGGAAGTAGAAGTATTGAGGGATAAAGGCCACTTCCAACTTCCGTGGAATGAGTGGAATCACATTAATTCAATGATTCATTGTACAAAAGCGAATGATAAGAGTAGTGGTATGGTAGCTACTCCATCCCGCACTCAAAGCATTACTCCGCACATGAATAGGAAAACTAAGCAACCCAACTACCAAAACAAACTGAAGATCTTGACAAGGATAACTCATGGAACTCCGTTAGAAAACAAGGATAGATGCAAATGATTCGCCGGATTCAAGATAGATAAAGATGATGATGTGGTCGTCATATCAGAAGTAACAAGCCACCGGAAATATATGAAGGAAGATCACGGAGACAACTGCCAGATTCCACAGATAAAGAAAAAGATAGCACCAACTTGAACAGAAGGATTACAAAAGATCTGAAAAGTCTTCATGGCCTCCGGTGGATTGAGCATAGACGATAGAACGAGAGGTTTTAAAGGTTGGTTACTGAGTGGAAGATCAAAAGAATTACTGATTCTTCTGAAGAATAACCAAGAGAGATTTAGCTGTCTTGAGGGAAACTTCGGCGGAAAGACGATGACAACTTGCCAACAAGGAACAACTCTGGATTTGATTGAAGGTGGAGGATGGAATTAACAATGGACTTGCTGATTCTAGCATTGAAGCGATCTATTTAGCAGAAGGACGTGGTCGAGATAGGTGACTTCAAGAAGCCAGAATTCACACTTTGAGAACTTTGCACACAAGCGGTGTTCTCGTAGCTTGAGAGAAAGAGACACAGATGATCTTCCATGTTCTTCCATTGATATAAAATAGGCAAGCATATTATCAACATATACCACCATGGATTAACAAGATATTCCCAAAATACCAAGTTCAAGAGGCGAGAGAAACGAACAAATGCTCGAAACGCTTCCTGAGCTCAACGCTCTTTGAAAGATCAATATTGAGAGCACGGGTTCGTGTTGAAGAAGATGCACTGGCCGAATAGATTATCTGGTCCTTCGGAAGAAAAAGAGATGTCGCCTGGTTCACATTGTCGATTGGATCGCCGGTTACAAAGATAAAGAGATCTTGGATAAAGGAACGATGATAGCTCATACCTTAAGAAAAACTATCAGAGGCGAAAAGATGCAATTCCCTCGTATCAACGAGAATTTTGCAGATATGGAGTTCCAAAAGATGTGAAGCATGATAAGCAGATGATAGACCACCGTAGGGCTTTTAAGAAAAACTCCGGATTGGCAAAGATACTTGATTACGATATAGATATGATCACGGTATAACTCAAAATCACAGGAGATAACCGCCATCATTTGGAGGATAGTGTTGATAGCATTTTCCATACTCCACTCATGATAAGTGTCATATAGCTTTGCCGAAAACCAAAATACGATCACAAGAATCGGGTTGACACATGTTATGTATTTAGCCCAGAAGAATTGATGATGAAGTAAAACTCCAGGATTAAGCATCGGTGACAAAGAATGAGTTAGCATGAACATGCCCAAAAAAAGGAAGATAGATAATGTTTCACACACGACTGAAGAGGAGTGTGGAAACACAGATGTATCAAATAAAATTTTTTCGCATTTTTCGGCATTAACATACCAATAAATGCGCAAAAACACTTATGAGATAGAAATTAGCAACTCCACATTCTGTGAAAGCATGCTGGAAGGAAGAACACCCTTAACAAGATTGCGCCGGTTAACAAAGAGTCGGATAGATCGCGTCGGTTTACAAAAGCCCGTCGGTATGGAATGCACCAACAGTTGATAACCAAAGGCAAATAGTGATAACAAGTTGGATGCAACAGATAGACAAGGAATTACACAAACACACAACCTATGGTACTACGGAACAAAGAACACGTGAATCCTAGTTTGAATTTTAGAAGAGGATTGAAAACGTTACACTTCCTTAACAGAAAAGGGTGGGTGGGTGGGTAAGAAGAAAAATGGAAGCAGTCCTACTCTCACGTTTTGTTTTTCCCTAGTATACATAGCTACCAAAAATATTTGCTAGACTGACAACGACCATTTGGCTGAGACCCTAAAGGGTGGGATGGCTCTGATACCAATTGTAACTACCTCGGTGAATTACGCTCTAAGTTGCATGCTTGGATAAGCGAAAGTGGTTAAAATAGTACGGTGGGGCCAGGGGCCACTCACAGGTAGACCTTTCGGCCGTCCTAACCACTTCCAGAACATCGGGACAAGAACGAGCGGCGTAATCGGCAGGCGAAGGGATCAACTACATACACAACTATGTATGCAAGCCACCATACAACAGTTTTCAGAGCCATTCCATCTAAAAGAAATAGAAATATTGCAACGCCATACGGCAAGATCCAAATATCCTAGATAGAGATAATAGTTTAGGATAGCTCCTCATACATCAAACATCAGAGTATCAGGCGGAAGCGGAAAACAAGATCCGAGTACGGATAAGAAGCAAATCGACATAAGATGCCACATAAATAAACACATCCCGCCCACAGATCTCACGGATCCCCGTTCCTGGAATCTCTACACCGCGTGATCGTTGCCAACATCATCCGTCTCCTCCACCCAGTATCCATCTTGTGAATACACCTGTTCATCTGAATCAAAAAATTTATCGTGTGAGACCCTAGGGGTACTCAGCAAGTCTTTATGCCTCTAAAGGGGACATAAACCTGGGGTGACGCAATTGCAGCAAAAGATAATAACTAACAAGTCTATAGATACTCGCTAACCATCCGCCTAACCAATGATAGACGGATGTCCGTTAATTAGTAACAACAGTTATACAGTATAATTAACAGATCCATCCTCCTTCTCGCTTACCAATGAGAAAGCGGACGAACAACCCATCTGTTGGCAGTTTTATGAACCATTCCATGAGTATTGCACTATTTACTAGTCAAGTAATTAGTCAAATTAAAAGCGGTACTTTAGTTATACTTGTCTGTGATCGAGAAACTGTGCTCCAAGTCATCCATAACCGCGGACACGGCTTTCAGAAAGATTTACCCTGCAGGGGTGCACAAATAGCAACACACACTCGATCAACCTCGGAAAAACCAAATCAAAACCCAACGAGGCATTCACGACAATGCGATCACAGGATTCAGAAATATTTCAGGGGGCCACCCTAATAAGCTACCCGCAACAAAGTCGGTCGGCTCCGAGACAGACCCAGGGTTTGCGACGACGGCTGTAAACGACTAGGAACCCGAAAGTGTGACTGGGCTTGTCGATACCGCGAAAACATGGCGCGATCCAAAACAGTACAGGTGCTCCACGCACAATCTTAAATAAAGCAGTAAAGCATGGCATAAGTACAGGATAGTAATAAAACCCCAAACTAGTTTATGGCCCCAAGAAATAGATATGAATCAAGCTCTGGCTCAGGGGGGTCCACGGCTTCCCTGATGTGGATAGTGCGAATAGTCAAGGAACATGAATCAAGTACTCGGGGTCCTACGGGACACAAGTGAGCATGAAAAACCAAATAACAGATATTGCCCACCGGTGCCTCTTTCATTACTTATCCTATTACTACTCAGGTTAAGTTGTTTAGGTACCTCGTTATCCATCAGACACTCACATACCCTACACATGCTGTTCTACGACTCGCATGGCTCAAACAACTCCTGTAGTAATGGCTCATGGGATGGAGGAACAAGCTTCGGTGGGGTTTAAAAGTAAAGGCTATGTAGTACTTGGGATTCAATTTAATGCAATCGCGACTCAATGATGCAAGAATAAGATAGAGACAATAGGTACTATATGTATTCAAGCATGTGGTAGTGCTTGCCTGGCAGCTCAATTGAAGCGAGAGACGGATCTGGGTAGTGTTCCTGGGATTCCTGATATATCCCCTGCTCGGCGTCTATTCGAAGAAGAACCAAACAAACAAGGGCCAACATAAATAAAGTGCACAAGCATATGAATTAAAATGTGACAAGCAAACAAGCATGCTATGATGAATGATGCACAATTTACATGGCAATAAAGTAGCATGGCATGGGTGAGGTGTGGGGTACAAGAATAAAGCATTTATTAAGTTTTATTCATGTTTTGCTCCCATATAAGTTGTTGTATACTTTATATTTATATGATGCATGCTGCAATTCAGAACATGGAGTGCATAGTTAGAACGGGCTAGTCGCGCTGATCGATTTAGACATTTTATTTGTCGCATTTGGAGTTGTAGAACTAAAGTTATTAATTAATTAAGAAAAGGGCATTTTATTGTAATTTTAATCATCTCGAAAATTTAAAGTGTTCAATTAATATTTTGAAGACAAAATTTGAAATCCTCACATTTTTCTGATTCCAAAACATATATTATTTGTATTATTTGGAATTACAATTTAAAAGTTATTAAAACAGAATTTAAAATCATTTAAACAAAAACCAGAAATGTTTTTGTTAAGCAGAAAAAGAAACAGAGACTTTTTGCACTCAACGGAAGCTAGCCTGAGACGCTGACGGGTGGGGCCTGCGCTGACTCAGCAGCAGGTGGAGCGCAGCGGCTGGGTCGGCGTTTTCTCACCGCAGGACTGGCTAGCCGGTGTGGCTGACGGACGGGTCCCACGCCTGTGCGGCCCCACACGCGGGCGCGCCAGCGGGGCCTTGCCACGTGGGGAATCCGGGTAGCGCGGGCGTGATACAAAGGAAACTGGGGTCCCTTTTTATAAAACGGCACAGGGGCTGACAGGTAGGCTCGGAGGAGCGCGGGTGAAGGCGGGAAAAACCTCCGGGGCTTTTCTGCAAAAGCGACGGCGACGACGGACTGACGGCTGCTCGTCGTCAGCAGAGAAGCTGCGCGCGGCTGGGTTGCGGGTAGGACTGCGGCTAAACGGCGGTGAGTTTCGCCATGCTGTAAAAAGGAAAAATGTAGAGGGATCTGTGGCCTACGACTTTCATTCAGGTGGCGTCGCCGGAGGAGGTCTACGGCGCGCGGGGCACGACGAGGAACAGAGGCGGACCAAGCGGCGGCGGCGACACGAGCGGCAAGGTCAGGCGGCGTCTGCGCGCGCGCCGGCTGTTCGATGGATGGCGGCGGTGCTACGGGGCACCAGAGAGGAGGCGAGCAAGTCCGGCGAGTAGGGGGGCTCACCAGAGGCCGCTCATGCAGAAGAGGCTTGCTGGAGAGGAGGGGATCGGCGGTAGCGCTCGCGACACCGAGCTTCGGGAACATGGTGTCTTCGGCGGCGTGGCGACATCTCCGACGACCTTCCGACGGGGGTCACGTACAGGTCGAAGAAGAGGAGGTCGGGGAGTCTCATGGCGCCTTGCACAGGCCCGGTGGACATCATCTCGAGCCGGCACAGGGGAAGGCCGAGCTAGGGTTTGGGGAAGCATGGAGGTGGCCATGGCCAAGCTTGGGGAAGGAGGGAGGAGGGAGAGGGATATGTCGCCTCCTGGATAGGGTCAGAGGTGGTTGAGGTGGTGGAGTAGAGGAGGGAGGATAGGAGGGCACATGGGGGTGGTTGTGGCCACCCTTTTGGCTAATCAAGGGAGAAACCGATGGGGTTTAGGGTTTTCTCTCTTCTCTCCTCTCTCTCTACACTTAGCTAGGAGGGGGTAGGTCAACCAGGTTGGGGGGTTGGTGGCCGAGCTGGTTGAGCTTCTTACAAGGCAATGCAAGAGGTGGCTCGGCCTAGGGTTGAAAGGGTGGTGGTTGTAGCTAGGGTTAGAGAAAGGAGGGTGAGGTTTATGGCTAGGGTTATGGCATGTACCCACTTGATCAAGCAAGGGTGGAGTGATGGATAAGGAGATGAATGGGGTAGGGTGGTTTGAGGTTAGGGTTTTCAACATGACCAAAAGCAAGATCAAAAGCATGGGTAAAAAGGAGATGGAGTGAGGGTGAGGCTCTTGATGCACATGGCAAGGAAACTAAGACCAGGATGAGGAGGTCTGAGAGAGAAAAGAGGAGTTCACAAAAGAAAGGATCCACTCAAAAACAAAGGAAAACCAAAGGAGAACAAGATGGTGGTGATTTGCATGGCCCATGCATAGCAATAAATGCCTTGTCTAATCTTGTGGAAACAAAATAATAATCATGGCATTTATACACATGCATTCCAAAATATGGAGGAAGGCCAGGCAAAAAGGAATTAAAAAGGAGGTTCCATGTGGAGTAGATAGAGATGATCATATTTGAATATAATTTGGACTTGCTAGTGTGTATGTTCCACTAGATGTTTAATACTCCCAAAAATATTCCAACATGAGCATTCATTCAAAATAATCCATATGGAAGCTTGACAAGGGGTTCCATCCTCAAAGCATGTAAAAGTGGCCATGTGGCTCCTCATATATCAATGATGTGAAAACAACATGGTGCATATATGGAAGCATGTGGAAATATAAGTGGAGCCATCCCAATCCACATGAGCTAGAGATAAATCCAACAAAATGCAAAGCTCACATATAGTAGGATGGTGGAATTATGGGGTGGTGACAAAGAAAGGTGGTGGAGTTGAAAGAGATATGCCCCCAACTCAACTTGTGCATTAAACAATGTATCAAGAAGCAAATACAATGTATCAAGAGGCAAATACAAGTGATACAAATGCATATGAGAGAAGAACCAAAATAAAAAGGGGTTTTATATGATGCCCAAATGCAAGGTGGCATGATGACATGAGCATGATATAATAATGATGCAGCTAATTCTATGTAGGAGGTAGCATATATATATAGACTAGGCTAGTAGCATTGCAATTGTTAGACAATTGGGATGCTACAACATGCCTCGATTCCCACACCCCGACGTTGAATCCCTGCGCATCCTTCCACGACTCCACAAGGTGGCCTCCAACTCCGTCCCCGACATCGACGACCGCGACGATCGGTCTCCATCTCCAGCTCCGACCATATCCTTACAGGTGGCGGGGCTGCACGCTTGCCCTCCGTAGCCATGGCCGCCTCTACAGACCTCCGGTGGTCCGTGTTGTATCCTGGTGGCCGTAGCTGTCATGGCGACGCTACTGGGCCGACACCGGCTGACCCGGAGTTGCCACCGCCGTGGGAGACAGTGGGCGCACCACACACACACCTCTCGTGCCCTTCCATGGCCCTCTCGGCATCAAGATTTGCTACACGTGGACGACGGCACTGTTGCGCATGACGTTGAGGTTTGCTACATGGTGCCGGCGGTGCTGGTACGTGTGGCCGGCGATGGTGCTACAAGAAGCATAGAGTTTTGCTACATGCAACAGGCAGTGGTGCTACAAATGGGCGTCGAGTTTGCTACGTGCGCCGGTACGGCGCTATGAGACCTTTGGCGATGCTAAGTGCGGCATCAGATTTTGCTGCAAACGTTGCTACAAAAGTTATGTTGTTTTGCTATAATAGTATATAAAGGTTTTGAGACGACATCTCCGGTGAGGTCGCCGGCGAAGTTGGGTTTACTATAATAGAAGGTTTTTTCCTGCTACAACCGCTTTATGGTTTTTCTACATTTTTGCTACAATGTCTCCGGCGAGATCTCAGGCGGCATTTTTAGTCAAGTCGATTTTTGCTACATAAACATAACTTTTTCGCTACAAGTCTCTGGCGAGGGATATTCTTTTATATTTTGTTTCTCGCCGAACCATTTTTTACTACATAGCAGGACTTTATTTGCTACATTGGTAAAAATGGGATAAAAGGGCGTGATAGGGAGATCTCACCGTTGTTTCCATCGAAAACTAAGTACAGAATATGAGTACTTGCAGTACTAAAAGCTGCCACTTATGGTGACCTTTGTTCTGGACGTCCCGTACCTCTCAGTTGTGGCCTCCTCTCCTAGCCTATCGTAGTATACTCTCCGTCTCCTCCTTAAAAAAAGCGGAACAACACTTCGTTCTTAGTATAGACTAAGAAAAATGTCCGTGCGTTGTACCGGGTGTAAAAAAGATATGTCGTAAAAGCCAAGTATTTTTATTAAATATATTTTAGACCCTTGAAAATTCCAGTACTCGAAATCAGTTTTCGTTAAAGGGACTAAGCGAAATTCTCATTTAAATTCACTTGAGTTTCTTTAAAAAATTAGAGTAAACATCCTACCGGACTTCTTCCGCATAGGTCGTGCTTGTCGGGTTTAAGGCTGCGCTAGGTCGCTTTCGTCCTCAATCTACTCGGAATATAGCAAACTGGTTCGAAATCTGATTCATAAAAAAATGAGTAAATCTTGTTATTAAATTTGCAATAACAAGATTTGTATTATCATTACGCAATAAGTAATTAATTTTTGTATCAAAAGATACCACATACACAATTGAGGGATTTGAAATGTACTAACCGACAAAGAAATTCTGCAAAACAGTAACTATATCGCTCTTGTCTAGTAGCTAACTGAAGAATCATTTGACTGTGTTCCTCCTGTCCAGCAGCTCACTAAATCCATTCATTTCATATGTGTAGGATTATTGTTTGTCATAGCATCAAAAATACAAGCAAAGATAACACTCTTTTTAAGTAACCATATGAGGATTAATAGATCATAGATCAAAGGACAGATAAGACCTAAGATCAACAACTAACTGCTAAAAATCTAGCCAACCAGGAATGAATTGGCTGCCTTGACAGCCGAGCTTTTCCGAAGGTGTAGACATAATATAACATGACACGTATAGCAGTTTTGTCAAACAACTTTCGGTTGTTACAATTTTTCTGCCAATCCAATTAGCTAGGTGCTCAAGCTAATCTGCATTCTTGATAGCATGTCACCCGAACAACCTCCGTTGCATATGTTAAAATAAGGGCACGCCTTGGTCTCAGGCGACTGAGATATAGTTAAATCTCAGTCGCCTGACGTCATCATCTTTGATTTGTACTGTTTTCCTGTGCTGTGCTTCCGATCGGTAGGTTCACAGCTTGACACAGACTCGTTTCGTATGAGCTTCAACATAGGAGCTGCTATCTTGCAATGGCCATCCGATTTCTTTGTTTTGTTTCTTGGTCCCTTAAGTCTGTCGCTCTTTGAACCTTTTGACTGTATCACCTCCGTCTCAAATAACTGTCTCAATTTTATAAAGATATACATGTACCTACACACTAAAACATACTCCCTCCATTTTAAAATATAAGATGTTTTAGCTTTGTAAATAAAGTGTATCTAGACCTCTTTTAGTGTGCAGATTCACTCCAAACCTAAATGAACTACACACTAAAAGATCTAGATATACTCTTTTCACAAACCTAAAACATCTTATATTTTCAAACAGAGGGAGTATATACATGCGTATTTAGACAAAATTGATACACTTATTTTAGAACATAGGTATTATTGTCTTCTACCTTTGTAGGGTAGTAACATTTTTTTTCATCCATTTGCCTGTTTAACTGAATCTAATGGTTCGCGGTATTTTTTAGTTGCAACCCAAGTTCAAAATGAGAAAATCTCAGTTGCAACTCAGGAGGCCCGAGTTGCAACTCACGTGTAACTTAAAAACCTGAGTTGCAATCCATATGTAACTTAAAAATCTTGGTTGCAACTAGAAAAAGTACCAGTTGCAACAAATGTGCGACTGAGACACTTTCATTTGCATCTCACGTGCAACTATGGAAAACCACAATTGCAACCGACGGGTGCTCAGTTAGAAGCAAGTTGCAACTGGGCCCGACAAGAGCTCGGTTAGAAGCAAGTTACAACTATCCCTCGACAGGCCTCGACGGGGGCTCAGCGACAAACAAGTTGCAACTGGCCCCCTCGACGGAGCCCTACTTGCAAACAAGTTGCAACATGCACTCGATGGGGGTTCAGTTACAAGTAAGTTGCAACTGGCCACGGCGGGACCCCAGTTTATAAGCAAGTTGCAACTGCCCCCCTTGGCGGGTCCCCTGTTACAAGCAAGTTGCAACTGGGCCCTAACGGGAGCTCAGTTACAAGAAAGTTGCAACTATCCCTCGACGAGGGCTCGACAGGGCTAGGGCTCAGCTACAAACAAGTTGCAACTGGCCCCTCGATGAGGCCCTAGTTGCAATGAAGTTGCAACTGGTACTCGACGAGGGTTCAGTTACAAGTAAGTTGCAACTGGTCCCTCGACAGAGCGACCAGTTGCAATCAAGCGGCAACTGGGACTCGACGAGGGCTCAATTACAAGCAAGTTGTAACTGGGCCCCGCCGACGGTGTCCCCCTCAGTTGCATCAAGTTGCAACTAGCCCCCTCGGCAGGGCCCTAGTTACAAGCAAGTTGCAACAAAGCCCTAGGCCTGCCGACGAGGTCCCCCTGGTTGCAATCAAGTTGCAACTAGCCCTCTCGGAGGGCCCCAGTTACAAGCTAGTTGCAACTATCCCTCGATGGGGCTCTACGGGGGCTCAGCTACAAACAAGTTGCAACTGGCCCCCTCGATAGGGCCCTAGTTGCAATCAAGTTGGAAAAGGCACTCGACGGGGGTTCAGGTACAAGTAAGTTGCAACTAGCCACGGCGGGGCCCCAGTTACAAGCAAGTTGCAACTGGGCCCCGGCGGGAGCTCAGTTACAAGCAAGATGCAACTAGGCCCCGACGGGAGCTCAGTTACAAGCAAATTGCAACTGGCGCGCCGACGGGGTCCCCCTGGTTGCAATCAAGTTGCAACTAGCCCCCTCGACGGAGCCCTAGTTACAAGCAAGTTGCAACTGGCCCTAGGCCCGCCGACGAGGTCCCCCCAGTTGCAATCAAGTTGCAACTGCCTCCCTCGGCGGGGCCCCGGTTACAAGCAAGTTGCAACTGGGCCCCGGTAGGAGCTCGGTTACAAGCAAGTTGCAACTATCCCTCGACGGGGTCTCAGCTACAAACAAGTTGCAACTGGCCCATCGACGGGGCCCTAGTTGCAATGAAGTTGCAACTGGCACTCGACGAGGGTTCAGTTACAAGTAAGTTGCAACTGGCCCCTCAACAGAGCGAACAGTTGCAATCAAGTGGTAACTGGGGCTCGACGAGGGCTTAGTTACACGCAAGTTGTAACTGGGCCCCGCCGACGGGGTCCTCCCGGTTGCAATTCAAGTTGCAATTGGCCCCCTCGACGGGGCCCTAGTTACAAGCAAGTTTCAACTAGGCTCCGGCGGGAGCTCAGTTACAAACAAGCTGCAACAACCCCTCGACGGGGAATTGATGGGGGATCAGCTACAAACAATTTGCAACTGGCGCCTCGATGGGGCCCTAGTTGCAATGAAGTTGCAACTGGCCCTCGGCGAGGGTTCAGTTACAAGTAAGTTGCAACTGGCCCCTCAACAGAGCGACCAGTTGTAATCAAGTGGCAACTGGGGATCGACGAGGTCTCAGTTACAAGCAAGTTGCAACTAGGCCCCGCCGACGGGGTCTCCTCGGTTGCAATCAAGTTGCAACTAGCCCCATCGGCACGGCCCCAGTTACAAGCAAGTTGCAATTGGGCCCTAGTCCCGCTGACGGGTCCCCTGATTGCAATCAAGTTGCAACTAGCCCCTCGGTGGGACCCAGTTACAAGCAAGTTGCAATTGGGCCCCGACGGGAGATCAGTTACAAGCAAGTTGCAACTATCCCTCGACGGGGGCTCAGCTACAAACAAGTTGCATCTGGCCCCTCGATAGGGCCCTAGTTGCAATCAAGTTGCAACTGGCACTCGACGGGGGTTTAGTTACAAGTAAGTTGCAAGTGGCCACATCGAGGCCCCAATTACAAGCAAGTTGCAACTGGGCCTCGACGGGAGCTTAGTTACAAGCAAGTTGCAACTAGGCCCTTGCGGGAGCTCAGTTATAAGCAAGTTGCAACTGGCCCGCCGACGGGGTCCCCCTAGTTGCAATCAAGTTGAAACTAGCCCCCTAGATGGAGCCCCAGTTACAAGCAAGTTGCAACTTGGCCCTAGGAACACCGACGAGGTCCCCCCGGTTGCAACCAAGTTCCAACTGCCCCCCTCGGCGGGGCCTAGTTACAAGCAAGTTGCAACTGGGCCCCGGCGGGAGCTCAATTACTAGCAAGTTGCAACTATCCCTCGACGAGGGCTCAGCTACAAACAAGTTGCAACTGGCCCATCGACGGGGCCCTAGTTGTAATGAAGTTGTAACTAGCACTCGACGAGGGTTCAGTTAAAAGTAAGTTGCAACTGGCCCCTCAAGAGAGCAACCAGTTGCAATCAAGTGGTAACTGGGGCTCGACGAGGGCTCAGTTACAAGCAATTTGTAACTGGGCCCCGCCGACGGGTCCTCCCCGTTGCAATTCAAGTTGCAATTGGCCCCCTCGGCGGGGCCCTAGTTACAAGCAAGTTGCAACTAGGCCCCGGCGGGAGCTCAGTTACAAACAAGTTGTAACTACCCCTCGACGGGGGCTTGACAGGGGCTCAGCTACAAACAAGTTGCAACTGGCGCCTCGACGGTGTCCTAGTTGCAATGAAGTTGCAACAGGCCCTCGACGAGGGTTCAGTTACAAGTAAGTTGCAACTGGCCCTCAACAAAGCGACCAGTTGCAATCAAGTGGCAACTAGGGCTCGACGAGGGCTCAGTTACAAGCAAGTTGCAACTGGGCCCCACCGTCGGGGTCTCCCCGGTTGCAATCAAGTTGCAACTAGCCCCATCGGCACGCCCCCAGTTACCCCAGGCCCGCTGACGGGTCTCCCCGGTTGCAGTCAAGTTGCAACTGGCCCCTCGGTGGGCCCTAGTTACAAGCAAGTTGCAACTGGGTCCCGACGGGAGCTTAGTTACAAGCAAGTTGCTACTATCCCTCGACGGGGGCTCGACTACAATCAAGTTGCAACTGGCACTCGACGGGGGTTCAGTTACAAGTAAGTTGCAAGTGGCCACGACGAGGCCCCAGTTACAAGCAAGTTGCAACTGGGCCCCGGCAGGAGCTCAGTTACAAACAAGTTGCAACTCCCCCCCCCCCACACACACACCGACGAGTGCTCAGTTACAAGCAGGTTGCAACTGAGACCCGGCATAGCTCAGTTACAAGCAAGTTGCGACTGCACCCCCCATCCACACCAACGGTCTTCAGGTACAAGCAAGTTGCGACTGCCCCCTCCACACCAACGGGTTTTCAGTTACAAGCAAGTTCCAACTAAGATCCGTCAGAGCTCAGTTACAAGAAAGTTGCAACTGCCGCCTCCACACTGACAGGGTGCTCAATTACAAGCAAGTTAAGACTGGCCCGCCGATAGAGTCCCCCCGGTTACAAGCAAGTTTCAATTGAAACCCGGACGGGTGCTCGCAAAGCAACATACAAAACTGCCCTCCCCCAAACGGGGTCCCCCGGTTGCAAGCAAGTTGCAACTAGCCGGTTGAAAAACTCAATTGAAACTCAGATTGAACCTACAACTCAAAAAATACTTAAAGATAATCTTAATTTCACAAAAGAAAACAACCACAAAAAAAGAAAAAAAATGCCAAGCAGTCTAGCTTTATATATTTATGTTGCCAGTGAAAAAATAATAAAACTAATAATAATTGCCGTCCATAATAAAACGGCCACAAATAACAACTGCAAAACACAACACATGTTCAGAAAAAACAGATAAAAAGAGTACAGAAAAAACAGATAAAACCAACATCAGCCCACAGAGAAACAGCCCCAACCCGCCCCCGATCAAAATTTCTCTTGCTCCCATTGTGCGTTGCTAGGAACAGCCCAAAATAAAAGCACACAGAAAAAAACGCTGACAAAAAAAAAACAGCCCGCAGTAACAGCCCAGAGAAACAAAAGCCCACAAACACACGCATGACGGTCACAGCCCACAAACACATACGACACGCACACGCGCGACGGGAAGGCTCCAGTTTGCACAAATCGCAAAGCATACGATTGAACAGTTAAAAAGGTGACTGATACTTAACTAATTCTCAATAATTAGCAAATCCGCATAATATATTACCATCACATTATGACCAGTCTAGTAAAAATAATATAGTCTTATGTCGCCTAGCAATAAACAGTGACAACTGTAAAAAATAGAGAGAAACGGTCATAAAAATGAGATACAACCTGCAAAGGAAAATAGAAGATTGAAAATTACAAACCTGAAGCTAATCTTAATTTCGCCCAAAAAACCCAATTAGTTGCCGACGAAAAACGACAACAAAAGAAACAAGTATAGAGAAAAAAAGAAATGGCCGCCGGCGACAAAGTAGATAAAATAGCCAGTCGTGTCCACCTCTTGGTCTCACCCCCAATGTGTTCATTCAAAATATAAATAGATCGATACCTACTAGCAGATGTGCCAGGTCTACATATCTAAACGGCCACAAAACAGTCATCAGAAGAAGACAGGTACCAACCCACAAACACAAGACAAAACACGAAAAAGAGAAAACAGAAAAAAGGAAGAAGGCCACATACCTCACAGGCGCACAACCCATGTTCATCATGGGCCAGCAGCGGGTAGTGCAAGCGAACGCTAGGCAAAGATGGAGTCGCTGCGTGAGTCCACACAGCGATACAAACAAAGCTACTAAGTGCTGCACGAATCTTGGTGTATAAAATCTAATGGTTGATAAGGTGACTGAGATTTAGTTAAATCTTAGACGACTGAGATTTAGCAAATCTCAGTTAAAATAATATGGTTTTAAATGTTTTCTGAAGGAAAAAGGTTCGACCATTCTTCTGAAAATTAACCCATCTGGACACAATTCTTTTATTCACGGTCAAAATAAAAAGGAATTAACCTACCTGACGCCGTCGCCAGCACTGGTCTTCGCTTAAGACGGGAAATAGCATGAACCTGGGATGGGGCTTCAATGGAGCCAGCGGCAGCCTTGGCCTCTAGAGAGTCGGAGAAGAACGGGCACGGCAACACGCTAGCTCGGTCCGCCGACCTCCTCCTCGTCCCGATGCTGCCGACTTCTGCATTTTGACTCAACTGTCCGCCACCCCCTCTTCCTCGTCGCCCTCGAGTTGGCGAGGGCCGTCACGCACTGGATGGTTGCCAACGTCTTGTTCAAGTCCCCTCGACCGTATGGAGCAAGAACAATGCGTGGTTGTCGTGGTAGATTGGGGGAAGATCGATCCCTACAATTTTTTCTTCTCTATATTGAAGGAAGGAGCAGGAGCGGGCCAGAGAAAGGTTACGCCGATGCGTCCGAAGGAGGCGGCGGACTCCCGCAGGAAAAATAATAAAAAGAATCTCGTACGGACTACAACACCTTTCTCGCTGATCGGAGGTGCTTTAAAAAACTCAAACCTGTGTGACTTATGCGTGGCACGGTGGGTAATTATGGTCGAACTGAAAGGGCAAAACTGTTAAAAAAAACGAAACCTAAGAAACACTTCTTACTTTATTACTAGCAATAGGCACAAATCAATGGACGTGAGCGAGAAAATCCAAGAAACCAGAGTGGCGTCAGTCCACGATCACATCGAGAGCTGGAGGAGCACGTCGCCAACTGCGGGCGGCGGAAGCACGCCGAGGTCGGTGATGAGAAGCTCCAGGTGCTGTGGCGGGGTGTAGTCCCTGACCGCCGTGTCGACGTCGACGCCACGTGGCACCGGTTGGCCGCCGAAGTCCATGGCTCGGCCGGAGCCATGCTCGATGTCCTTCTGCCCTAGCGGGTACAGCCTTGCGAACTTGTAGCTCTCGGCTGCCACGTACACGGGCCTGTTCAAGGCGCGAGCTACCAGGGCCACCTGGTACGTGCCCACGGCGCCCACCACGCCGCCGGTCTCGGTGACAACGTCAGCGCCTACCAGCACCATGTCAACCTCACTCATTGCGTAGGCCACCGCCAGGTCGAGCAGCACCCTCGCTGGAATCCCCGCTGCCGCCAGCTCGCCGGCCAGTCTCAGCCCCGCGCCGTCGGGCCTACCCTCTGCAAGACAGCAAGAGTAGCACGCATTGTTAGCAATGCGCTAATCCTACGAAGTTTTGGTTAATTCGCGATTGAATCATGCATGCCTACCGGCGCATAGGACTCGGAGGCCCTTGCCGCTGGCGGCCGCCAGCTTGAGGGCGTCGAGCACGGCCGCCGAGTGGCCGTGCACCAGCACCGTGCAGCCGTCCAGCAAGAAATCCTGGCAGAGCGTCGCGACCGTCCCGCGTGCGCCTCCGCAGATGTCCCCGAATCTACTTGCGCGGCTGACGAGGCGGCGCTTGACGGCAGAGACGGGGGTGATTTGGTCGTCGCCGCCGCGCGTGACGACGTACCGGACGAACATGTCGCAGGCCGCCGAGAGAGAGCCGTACGGCTTTTCCAGGGACTGCAAGTTGATCGGTGAACACGTCCATCACAATTCGCGGGGTTGAAATAAGGGAGCAAAATAAACTGACCAAAACATACTAGGAGGCACGATTAGTATATACTGTAGTAGTATCAGATAAAGAGCCCACCTTTAGTTCCTGCACGGCCGCCTTGATCTCGGCCTCGAGCTCTGTAACGGTACCAGCAGTGCTGGCCCGGACGGCGCCAAAAAGTGCCTTTACTGCCGCCACGGCCTCGTCACCGTCGTGGGGCCCCTCTTTCTTCCACCGTTCGAACTCTCCGATGATGAAATCCGTGGTAGCCTCGCCATCCCCCGTCCCGGCCATTAGGGCCGAGGAAGAAGCGGCAATACGATCTTAGAAAGAAGCAGCGATTATTGTTGCAGTTGGGGAGTGGAGAAGAAGCCGGCGGCGACATGGCACCAAAAGTGCACGACGACGATCGATCTAGCTTACTGCATCGCGATTTCCATCTGGACAATTTTTGCGTTTGAGTTGCGAATCCGGCGATTGTTTTGCTCAGATTTTGGAATGCTAAACGTACGGAAAGTTTCTTACCGAAATTAACCTACGGGATTACGTGTAAACAGTCGGTTGGTGCTAATACTTTTACCTCCCGTGATTTGAGGACTCTAATCCAACTGAATCCCTCCACGTTCTTCCGTAAGTGATTTCCGTAATGTTCCGTCCGTAGGTGTAGCATCGTTGGGGACACGTCGTATGTATGGACAGATACCGCCGGCAAAGGGCACGGGACCGTGTTTGTTTCTGAGATGGAGTTTTCTGTTTAGGGCGGCCCAATGGATCCAGCCCGCGAAAAAGAACGATCTACTCGGCCCAATCAAACCAAATCGCACCTCTCTACCTGAACCCTAATACCCGATTTGTACAACACAACCCGCCGCCATCGCCGGCTGCGAACGCGATGGACATTCCGCTCCCCGGCGGGGCCGTCGACGGCTCAGAGGACTACTCCCCCGCGGTCACCGTCGTCACCTTCGACCAGCCCCTCCCTCTGCTCCGAGCGCCCGTCCCTTCCTCTGCGCCCGGGGATTCCCCCGTCCTCGCCTTCCGAGACGCCGCGAGCTGGCGCGCCGCCTGGGAGGCCGCCGAGGCCAGCCTCTTCTCCCAGTGCGAGGTAAACGGCCTCCTATCAATTGGCTAACACGTTCTCTCTCATCTTCATTTTAATTCCCGTGTCCCTTTAGCCAACCTACTCTGTGTCAGTTCCCCACACCTGAATCATCGAATGCAAAGCGAGCGTTGATCCAACCGCGTGGTGCTCTTACCTAGGAAGTGATTGATGGATAACCCAATAGATTACGAGATACCGATTGTTTAGAGTGTGACTGTTCTGTGAGGTGGACACGGATTTGCATATGCGTCTTCCGGCTCCAAGCACTGGCCTGGTTTGTTCTTGCCTTTGCATGTTTTGTTCTTGCAGCTGGCCGAGCTGCCTTGCGCTAGTCAATGCCAGGCAGCAAGTTTAGCAGCTGCGTACATCAAAATACGGCAAACAAGCTCCTGACTACTGAAGATGAGTAGTCTGGGCTTACGACGCTCCATAACATGGCATTGGCATACATGACGTGCATTCACTTCGGCAATGTTGCCGTCGGTTGGTTGAACACCGACTATGGAGTTGATGAAACACAAGGAGTTTTTGTTTTTTCATGTCTGGAACACAAGGAGTGATTACTTTTTGCAGCTGGCCGAGCTGACTTGCGCTAGTTCGGCAAGTCGGTAAATTTTTCAGCTGCGTACAGTGAAGAGAGCAAAAACAAAGTTCGTGGCTGCTTAGCTTTAGATGTCATGGTTGGTGACGCTCTGCATTTGAATTGGCAAGAAAAGTGCTCTAAATTTGAGTAGTGTATGTGTTGTGTATTTTGTATACAAGTGTTAGTCAATGGTCCATGCCCATTTGGTTTGCACATATCATTCATAGTTGCACTTTAGTTTGCAATGATGTACTTAATCCCCTTAGTAGCTGTCAACAACAGACGCCTTTTGCAAATGGAATGAACAGCAGATTGGTTCATCATTTTGCAGGCTGGTGCACGATCTGGGTGTTCAATCACAGCAATGCGAAAATGCAAGGCCACCTGGTGGAAAGGTTTGCTTGGGGGTGCAAGAACGGACTATCAAGCAAGAGAACAATGCGAAGAACGAGAAATGGCTGCTTGTCTTGAATCAGCAAAGGAGGCTTGCATTAAGTTTTCAAAGGAGAAGTGTAGTGCACCCTTCCGAGATGCAAGGATAGCTTCTGAAGGCCTTCTTGAAAATACTGATTTCGTTGTCTGGGGTGCGGAGCGTAACGGAGCAGCAGCAGCAGCATCCTTGTGTGTTGCAAACAGCCAGTACTCATCCAACCCTGGGCCTGGTGTGACAAACTACAAAGGAAGTGACTTGTTAGACAGTTTAGCATCTGAAGAAAATAGGAACTCAGGGTGATGACTGAGCAAAGGTGTTACAGTGGTCAGGAGGAGGTCACATGAAAACATGCCATTTGTTCTTTGGAGTTTTGGTTCATCAGTGAAATGATGGCACGACGCTGCTGAGGATGGTGTTCTCCCATTTTTTGGTTTATGTCGCTGAAGTTAGCTTGGTTGCAAGCGGTAGCGAACAATTGATTGATGGAGGAGTGGTGAAGCTTGAGATTAAATGGCTAGCATTCTGAAGTTTCGCAGGAGATGAAGAATGTCTGTATATTATTTACTGCTATTGTCTCTGCCGTTTCTATTGATGTGAATGTTGGGCAATGCAGAAGTCTGTTTTTCTTGGTGTTGGTGTTGGGCAGAAGCACAAGGTTTCTCTGTATATCAAATGCCTAAGGCTTCCTGTGGTGGGTGTGTAGTGCGTAGCAGCAGCAGTAATAATGGAGTACATGTTCTTTGGGTGTGTAGTGTAAATAATTTGTACACAGCTGACATTGTTTAAAACCACATATAAAGTGATCATCTTCTGTTAAAAAAAGTGATCATCTAGTTTCTGGGTCTTCCGGAAGAAAAAAATGTGCTCATCTGTTTCCTCTAAATAATTCATGCACAGCTGAATTCGTTGAAAACCACAATATCAGGTGCTCATCTAGTTTTTTTTAGCATAACGTGCTTATCTAGTCGAGAAGAATAAAATGCTCACATGGCTTCCCAACACAAGATTCTGGAAGAACCTGGGCTACTACTGTCGAGTTCAGTCGGAGCCTCATATTTTCCCTTCTAGTTCTAGACCGATTAGCTTGGAACTGTAACGTGTGAATAGAAAAATGGAGTGGCAATCATGTCATGGGATGATAGAGTTGCAAGTGGGTCAACCTTAGGACCATCTACCATCTTTAGTTTAACAAAATGAACTAACTTTAATCTTCATGCTTGCCATCGACCCTCTTCATTGTCTTCTTGACGTGGCAACAAAGAAGGGGATCTCCATTCGGCATACGGCCTTGTTCGGTTGTGAGGGTCTAGTTCCCTCACGGTATTTGGGTGGAGCCGAGATGTCACTTTAATTCCTGACGAGTTTAAACCTAATTAATCCCTCCAAACCGGACATGGAAGGAAGAAAAGAGGACGTCTTGGGGGCGTTGCTTCCGTTTTCCTTGCGTGCCGTCCGCGTTTTTGTCGCTGCAATCCACGCCTGAACACTCGATGATTCTATCCCGGACAAACGAGGCGGATTGCGACGTGGTGGACCGGGCCTAACCGAAGAGTAAATTTTGTTGAGCTTGGAACCAAACCGCATCTCTATATTAGACCGGTATTGCACCCCGACCCCGGGTAAACCGCACCTACCCCGGGGCAACCGAACAAGGCCTAAGTGAAGAGGCTGAGGTTCTTGCATTTGTACTTCTCGCATGTGGATGATGTGGTAATCTTTGTTGCCCCATTTTGAGACGATATATCAAACCTCCCCGTCATTCTAAATGCATTTGGAGAGATAATGGGCCTTTTGACAAACGTGCACAAAAGCTTAGTGATGCCAATAGGATGCTCGACAGTTGACCTTGATGAGGTTCTCCAGGACTTACCGGGGTTACCTCTTCGGTATTTGGGACCACCGTATCTATTTAGAGCATAATAGCTGCTGCAAAATGCGGCAGCAGCTAAACGCCGGATGCGGCACCGCAGGGCAAAAATAGGTCTCCAACAGCTGCTGCATTCGGTTTTGCTGTCGCATTTTTTTGCGGCAACGTCCCCTCGTGTTGCATATTTGCGATAGCTGCCGATGTGCCGCATTTGCTCTCCTCGCTCGCGTGCGCGGTCAACAGCCAGTTGAAATTTCATTTCCCCTTCCCCGCTGCTACCACCTACCACTCCCGCAGCCACCAAACCTCTCCCGCCGCGCCGCCACGTGCAAATCTGTCGCCAGGAACAGCCGCGCCACCGCCCATGCACCGCCTAGCCGCACTGCACCGAAGGTAGAATCTCTCTTTTTCTTCATTTTTCTTATTGTTTTAGTTTAGAATGTTGAATCAATCAATTCGTTTGTAGATGGTTTCACTCTTGTATTCAACTTCTGATGAGGAGGAGTATGATTTGGATGAAGACGAGGCTATTGCAATGATTTTTATGATGCACAAGAACAAGCGGCCGAAGATGGGGCGACAAGTTCGGTCACATAGGAATGTGGACCACATTGATCGTTTTCTAGAAGCTTACCATGACATTAGAGACTCGGATGTGCATGAGGAGCTTCAAAAGGACCTCACTGAGGAGTGGTAGGCTTGGCATGGCCGCTAAAATTAGTTCTGGTTGACATGAACTTCATGTTGTTGCTCGATGATTTATGTGGTACTTAAACTATTGGACAAACTATTTGTGTTGGCATGTAATAAATTAAGTACAATTGTAATTTATATAATTTTACCATCATTTCATTGTAAGTTGGGTTCATATGTATCGAAAATGTATTGAAATGAGGTGGTGGCACTGCAGCTGTTGCTGCATTTTGCGCCAGCTGCTGGGTCAGCTATAGCTGCATTTTGCGGCAGCTATTAAAACACCGAAACTGCTTCCGCATCACGCAAAAACACTATCGCATTTTGCAGCAGCTGTTAGAGATGCTCTTACAGGCTACAAAGTATCGACTTCTAAGATATCATTGACAAAATGGCGGGGAATTGGTTAACACGTAATTTGTAAGTTGTAGTGGGCCTTTTTATGGAGAGAACATACAAGGTGTTGGGGGCGGTGGAGGAGGGGCAAATTCAAGATCAAATGGGAGATAGTGGGGGCTTGATATTCTTGACTTGTATACATTTGCGGGGGGCCTTTGCCTTCGGTGGCCATGGATACAGTTAGGGATGCAATCGGACTGTATCGGATCGGATATTTCTATTACCATATCCTATATCATATTTTCTTGAAGGATTAGGAGCATATTAGATAATGACTGGTTGCAGATTCAAATATAGATATACGAGACCCCAGATTCGGAAGGAAAACGGGGCGGACTCGGGAGGAAACAAATCAATCGGATATGTACACGCATAAGTAGATTAGCCAACCATAAAACCAAAAATAGTTGATAAAACAAGTTTAGCGAAACACTCATAAAATGACTTTGTGCTTCAAGTTGTTTGATTTGTATGATTACAAATTTAAGGAATCCACTGTACCCTATTTTAGGAGAAGAAATGCATCAAACTCTTGTTATAATTTCTTCATGTGGATTTTACTTTTGTCTGATTGAGGAATACATGAACTTTGATCCTATGTTTGTTCCATTGGGGCCTTTTTTGTTCGCGCGATTTTAAAAATACAGGGACAAGAAAAAAAGGATTGTAAACACATGACATAATGAATCATACATGAAGGAAAACACATGAACCTATAACAAAATTTGTTTGGTCCGCAGCATCAAAAATCCTGGAACTTTATTCATGGCTTTAGGTGCATGACATGGTACGTATAGAAACAAAAAAAAATCATGAGGTTGGACCCAATGAATTTTCTTTTGAAATTCATGTAGAAGTTTTGAAATTCCAAAGTATTATGAGTTTCTATTCATACTAATTGAAAAATGCCGATCATGCTTTTCATGGTCTCTTTTAACTGGACAGAGTTTATAAAAAAATGGAGAATATGAATCCTAAGAACTTTTTCTTGCTTTTACGTCGTTTGATTTGTAGGATTTGAATTTTGAGGAATCCATTGTTCCCTATTCTAGAGAGAAAAAACTGTCCATTCCAAACTCTTGTTATTATTTCTTCTTTCTCTACAATGTCAAATACGGCATGTAGTTCTTTAGTTTTGTATGATTGAGGAGTATATAAAGCTCCGGTCCTATGTTTGTTCCATTAAAGCCTTTTTCGTTCGCATGATTTTAAAAATACAGGTACATGGAAAAGAAAGGGTTGTAATGACATGCCATATTGAATCATACATCAACAAAAACACATGAACATGTAATAAAAGATGTTTGGTTACAGCTCAAATATCGTCGGAACTTTCTTTCATAGCATTAGGTATTTAGGTGCATGACATGGTATGGATAGGTACAATGATTTTTTTCATAAAGGCCAAAAAATTTCTTTTGAAATTGTATACGAAGTACGCATTTAGGAAAACTATGGTTTCTAGTCCTACAAATTCAGTAAACATTGTAGACAAAACTTTCCTAAAGGGCAGGATCCTCTAAATTTCCATGAAATTTCTTTTGTATAAAAATGCCCTTAATTAGCTCGTTTTCGAAATTCTGCTCTTGTTCACCTTTCTCCGCCAATAGTTTATCAATATGACTCAAGATTTCATTCGATCGTTGTCCAAGTCGATCTAGTCACCAGCACGTCCTCTTCTTGTTCGGGATCTCCCAACTTTTTCCCATCACCTCATGTGTAACGTGGACAGATAGTCGACGTGGCCTTGGTACTCCCATCCTTTTCTCGTGTCACCTCACCACGAAAAGAAGCATCCCTTTCCTCGGGCACACTGTTTAGGCGCATACTCCGAGGCATCTCTGTGTGCATTCAGCGAGGGACACAGGGCTCGACAAGATGACAAAGCTAGGCGAGCGAAGGCTACATACAGTCTGTGCTCCTCGTGTCAGATGCCCGCGCCGCTACTCTACTGACCTTGCTTGCCAGGATTCGAGGGCATCCCCTCGGGCTGATCCAAACGCGTGATGGAACGGTTCGTTTCTGTATGTCTGGGTCGGTCCGTGGTTATTTTAGAATCGTGGTCCGATTTGTTCGGACGATGGCGTCCAACGACGCGATCCAAATATTCGTCTGGCCCACGTTTTTTTAAATTTAAACTGGCATGATTCGCGTATAAAATAAACTTACAAAGCTCATTCATAATTAAACAAAATATATTACGTTTAAAATAATAATAAAAGATAAAACTGGCCCTGGACCTAGCCCTAGCTACCGACGATCTTCTCCCCGCCACCGCCGCGTCCGTCTATGGATCGAGGTCGATGTACTCGGGCGACGTCCAGAGGTGTGGCGGCGACAGACCCGGAGCCGGCGCTGGCGCGGGAGGTGCCGGGTGGTCGATCACTGGCCTAGCCATGCCGGCCACACGTCCGTTTCGCCGGCGCGGGCGGAGCATACCACCCAGGTGTGGGTGGGGCAGACCACTGCGACGTCGGCGAAGCAGCCCCCGTCTGCAGCTGCTGCGATGGGGGCGGTGGCAGTGGCAGCGGCTGCCTGGTGTTGACGCGCGCCACTAGGCCGGTGAGCTGCACGGGTAGCCAGCCCACATGGCCTCCTCATCCCTCATGCTGGCCGCGATGGCCTGCTCGAGGATGGCGTCCTCGTCGTAGCCCCACGCCAGGACCGCCTGGTACTCCGGGGGCATATGCGCGGCGGCGGATGCGGAGGACGACCCCTCCGCCTCGTCCTCCTCCTCTTTGATGACGATGTTGTCGCCGTTGCGGTCGGCTTCGGAGTGGTTGACGACGCCGTCGGAGGCGGCCTTGATGGTGGGGAGATCGCGGGGGCCCAAAGGCTCGAACTCGCCGCGGTAGGTGTTGAGGCGGCGCTGTGTGCTCCCAGTCGAGGAACTCCTTCCAGAATAACGGGTTGTGGTACGCGGGGTCGTACCGGAAGGCCGGCGGGAGCTTGCGGATGCGACGGGCCATCTCCGCCTCCAGCGCCTTGTCGTCCTTCAGGACGGGCGGCACCGGCACCCACTCCTGGTTGAGGTACCAGCCCGTGGGAGAGGGAGACATCATGGTGGGCGATGCCTCTCCCCTCCCTCCACCGCCGCTCGCAATCCACAATGCAGAAATACCGGCGGTCGCGGGCTTGCTCCGCATCCTCCCGGCACGGGGCTTGGACGCCGAGGAAGTCCTGCGCCCGGGGCGGCGGCGGCAGCACCCCCCGAGCGAATGATGGCGTGCTACTCTGGTGGCGCCGGCCGCTGGAGGCGGATCCACTGGCTTTGTGGTCGTTCTTCCACTTCCTGAACCACCCCGACTTCTTCATCGTGGTGGCGGTGGTGGTGGTGGCTATGGTGGCTTGCTCAGAGGCTACGGCGACAGCGATGGCGATGGCGAGAGGAGGGGAGGTGTGCGGCACCGACGGCCGTAGGGTGGCAGCTTAAGTAGCCCCTGTCGGTGGGAGAGTGTTGGGAATATGCCCTAGAGGCAATCATGTATGATGTTATTCCCAATGTATTCATAAAGTTATTGTCCTTGTAGGAACCACTGATATGTATCATTGAATATGTGATTTAATTGTGAAACTATATATTCATGTTGTTCATACTATTTGTCCTTGGTTGTTGAGATTGTGTTGGACACACAACTTAGACTAATGTGAAAGTCGACAGATGACTCGGTTCCCCTTGTGATGGGTATGGAGATGCTATTCCGACTTACACGGATTCGACTAAAGAGTTTAGCGAGTCGGACTGACCATATTGAGATGAAACGAACAAGTCGTCATTTGTATGTCTCAATCAATGTAATTCTTCGACATGAGGTCATTGCACAATCTAAGTTGAGGATCACCGACTTAGCTTCTGTCAAACGTTGTTCCGTCACTAGGCAGTTACAAAGGCAGAGTTCGGGTCGACTGAGAATTAAGCTACGTGATGTGGAGGACCAAGATGGGACTTTGCCCTTCCGACTAGAGAGATATTCTCTGGGCCTTCTCAGAAGATATGATTCGAAAAGCATGGCCATGCGCGACTCGGTTAAGTGTTAACCGAAGCGACCTACTAAGAGTTAGTCGGATGAATTACTTATCTTGGATCGATAAAGAGAGTCGAACTATTTAAGGGATGGCGATTCTTCGCCTATAGTTCGACAAGGCATATCGTGAGGCAAAAGGGATTTGGACGAAAGTCGCATTGGAAGGTATGTCGTTGATACGTTGCTAACGTATCTATAATTTTTGATGTTCCATATTTGTTTTATATCTACTTTCTTATGTTTTATCCACACTTTGGAGTATTTTTATACACTTTCTTGGACTAACCTATTAACAAGATGCCACAGTGTCAGCTGCCTATTTTCTGCTGTTTTTGGTTCCAGGAAAGTCAGAAAATGAATATTCTCGGAATTGGACGGGACAAAAGCCAAAGTCAATATTTCACCGAGAGGGACACGGATCCAGAAGACAAGACAGAGAGGGGCCAGAGCCTGGCCACACCACCTGGCCAGGCCTGGCCCGCGCCAGGGGGTGGTGTGGCCGCCTAGGGCACCCCCTCGTCCTCCCCTTTCGCCTATAAGATGCCTCCGATACAGAAACCCTAAGGACCCGATCAAAATTCCACGAAAGAATCTGTAGCCACCGTCATCTCCATCCCTAGACCGGGAGGGATCTGAAGCTCTTCCCGGCACCCTGCCGGAGGGGAGAATTCACCCTGGAGGCCTTCTTCATCACCATGCAAGCCTCCGGTGTGATGCGTGAGTAGTTCATCCCTAGACTACGGGACCATGTAGTAGCTAGATGGTTGGTTCTTCTCCTTTGTGCTACCATGTCTAGATCTTGTGAGCTCCATTCATCATCAAGATCATTTATTTGTAATCCTACATGTTGTATTTGCAGGGATCCGATGGATATTGAGATGCTATTTCAGATTGATTATTGATTCTATCATGTCTTTATTATTTGTGATCTTGCATGCTCTCCGTTGTTAGTAGCTATCTTGGCCGAGTAGATGCTAGCAACTCCAAGAGGGAGTATTTATGCTCGATAGTGGGTTCATGCCTCTAGTAATCTGGGGAAGTGACAGAAATCTCTAAGGCACTAGATGTGTTGTTGCTACTAGGGAGAAAACAACAATCCTTTGTTCATAGAACAATCGTATTGTTTACTTTACACACAATGCTTAATGCAGTTATCTATTGCTTTCAACTTAATACTGGAGGGGGTTCGGAGGATAACCTGAAGTTGGATTATTAGTCATAGATGCAGTTGGATTACGGTCTATGTATAATGTTGTAATGCCCAATCAAATCTCATAGGAGTCAAGATGATTAGTATATGCATGTATGCTTTCTCAATGTTTGTCAATTGCCCCGCTGTAATTTGTTCACCCAACATGTCATCTATCTTAAGGAGAATCACCACTAGTGAACTATGGACCCCGGTCCTTTCTTTTACCATCAATCTACAAATATTTACTGTTTTCTGTTAACTTTCTGCAAGCAATTACTATCTTCCACACAATACGTTTAATCCTTTGTTTTCAGCAAAATCGGTGAGATTGACAACCTCACTATAAGTTGGTGGCCAAGTTTTGTGGTTGTGTTGTGCAGGATTCCAAGTTGGAAACAACACCTTGGAGGTGTTTCCTTGCTCCTACTGGTTCGATAACCTTGGTTTCATAACTGAGGGAAAACTTGCTCATCATACCTTCCTCTTGGGGTTCCCCAATGAGCTTGATATATTTTGGGCCATCAGTCATCATGAATCTTTGGTAATTGGGAGTTGGCACGTTCTGCTGGGAGTCGCTGCTGACTGATCGGTCACGGGTGAGACTCAGATCGTGTCCGAGTTACCATGAGCCTATTGGGTCCTACACTTAGAGGAGGAACAAGTTTGGGTTATACCCAAACCAGAAATCTATTTGGGTTGGACCCAAATAAGACATGGACTAAGTCAGTGAGTTGGACTCGCAGTGACTAATATAGGCCTTTTTAGTGAATGGGCCACATGTGAGTGGAGCCCACTTTCACTTCCTATATAAGTTGGGGCGTAGGTGCTTAGAGCACAAGGTTAGGTCACTCCATGCTTTGGAAACCCTAGCCCGAGTCCAGTCCTACTGCTGCCGTACTAGACCTAACAGTCCATCGCTGGTGTTCCTCCTCGTATGTGTGGATTCTGGCAGAGGTGTTGTACGTTCAGCACTTCAACGATCGTGGATTGGAACGGGTTGTGGGGACTGCACTGCATCAAGCGACATGCTTCATCGATTCCGCAACTGCACGTCTAGTGGTAATTCTTGTGGCCTACTACCTCAACTAGATCTTGGGATCACCGTGTAGGGAAAAAGTTTTGTTTATCTCTACGTGGCCAACAGTGGTATCAGAGCAATAGCTTCTGGTTTTAGGCTCGAGATCATGCATATGTGATATGCGGTTGGCATTAGATTGGATCTAATTGCAGTTTTGGTGGTCGATCTATGAGATAGATCGGTTTTGTACGAAGTTGATTGGATCAACTGTACTCGGGGAATTTGATGATCCGGTTTCCATGATCATACTGTAGAGGTCGTGAAATGACATACCCCTACTGATCGGCTTCCGCCATCGGGGTAGACTATGACACATAATTCTGGATGCGGTGATCGAAGATCAAAGAGTTTGGTCGAATCGGAGTCCGGATCAGATTTGGGTAAAATTGTTTTATCCGATGATGAAATCCATGTTTGGAATACTGATGAGATATGCGTTTTCGGAAAAATCGTCGGGCGCTTCCCGCACCCGCGAGGGGCGCTGCCCCTTCAATCCCGCCCGCTATCCGGCTAGCGGGACCGCCGGCTTCGCCCTATCGTAGCGCCTTAGATGTCGTTTGATACGTCCATTTTGCATAACTATTCTATATCATAATTTACTGTTATTCATTGATATATTTCATATTAAGAGATGATACTTATGTTATTTCATCTGTTTTTGCATGGTTGATGACTTTTGGAGCATGGACCGCTGCAGTCAAGATTCTGATGGAAAAGGTGTTGTTTGGAGGCAAAATTCGCGAAGATCAGAAAATTTGGGAAAATACATGGAAAATTCTATTTTTCCAGAAGACGAAGATTGCTAGAAGGGGGAGTGGAGATGGGCCACAGGGGATCTTCTAGACCGTATTCAAGACAATGCTGGAGCATGGGAGAATGACAAAGGAAGAAAGTTAGGTATAAATTATGATTATGAATGCATTGAATCTTTTATGGGAACTGATGACTTTCAAAATATTAAAAATGCTTATGGTTTAGACTCTCAAGCTATTGCAACTTATTTTAAGCCTTTTTCTTCTTATATTAAAATTCCTAAAAAGAAATGGAATAAGTATCATGAGCTATATAAATATATTGCTAATTATGTTGCTGCAAGAAATACTGAAGTTTATACTGTTAATCATGTTTTACCTGAACCTTACATTGAGAAAATGCCTTTCCCAATCAAGATAAAGGAACATTTTATGATAGCTAGTATGGTTAATAAAAGTATGAACAAAGCTGTTGAACCTGATGAACAAGTGGATGCTGAACCTATAGTAGAAAATGTGAAAGACTTTGTCACTAAATATGCATGATACTGAAAGTTATTATGAGAGAGGGAAGACTGTTCTTATGCAACTCAATAATATCAAGTTTCCTCGTTTTATGCTGAAAGTTTTTATGTTACACTTCTTTTGCCTCCTTATGCTAGTAGCCTCTGGTTTCAACAATTTGTTTGTTTACAAAATTCCCTTGCATAGGAAGTGGGTTAGACTTAAACATGTGTATTTTTGCTTCTTGATGATCTCTTTTACTTCAATTTATATTCTTTTGTGAGCATCATTAAAGTTATCATGCCCATCTTAATGGCTATAAAGAAAGAGGTTTTTGGGAGACAACCCAATTTCGTTATGCTTTCAGTTGTTTTTGTTTATTTGAGTCTTGGAAGTTATTACTTCGGTAATAACCTCTCCTTATCATTTTTGTTTGGTTTTTGTGTCAAGATCAACCTCTAATGAGAGAGAAGTAAGATTTGGGGAAGTTGCTGTCCCGAAACAGATTTTTGTGCTTCACCATAAAAATTCGTGAGAGGTCTATGTACGTTGGATTGAGCTGTAACTTTTTGTGCTTCTACCCCAGGTTGTTATTTGACTTTCGTTAGTTTTGCACTTTCTGATTTGAGCAACAGAAGATTTTCGAAAAAAATGATCTTTACCTGCTGGTCTGTTTTGACAGATTTATGCCACTCTTGCATTTGCCTCTTAAATCGATTTCCTTTTTGAATTCTTTTTGGTTTTTTGGAAGGAGTCGCTACAGTAGCTTATGTTTTGATAGATTTCAGTCGAAATTGGACTTAAAAGGTTTATTACCTCGCTTACTGAAGAGGGTTTAACTCATCAATGCCCATTGTTATGGACTTGGGTTTTGGAGAAGGAGGGAGCGCTGGAGACATCTATCGGCTAACAGACAAGCACACAGGGAACAAAGATTTACCCAGGTTCAGGCCTCGTAGAGGTCCCTACTCCTACTTGTCTGCTCGTGGAATTAACGAAGGAATCGAAAGTTATAATGGTGCGCAGATGCAATCTGGCAAGGGTTGTGGAAACTAGGGTTGCGTGTGTCCTCCTCGCCGCCCCCTCCTAGCCCTTAGGTCTCGGGTAGCAGGTTGAGTCAGTTACAAGTTAGGGTTTTCCCCTTCAAACTTTCTATCTTTAGCTTCTTCTTGTTCTTCAAACAATCGAGAGTCCGTAGGTTACTCGAGTCCTTCATTTTGGGCCTTGGCGACACCGTGGGCCTGTACGTATTTAGACTGTATATACCAAGCTCGAGTATCTGTAGAGTATACCCATGTCAGTAGCCCCCGAGTGTCTAGTGGAATCGCAGATTCGACTGGGGACTTTTGAAGTCTTTCGAGTGCCTGAAAGAGTATATATTTCGACTTCTTTTATTTGTGTCATAGGGATTGTCGATATGCGTGCCTGATGTAACCGAAGTATCGATATCAGTTAACCACCTTAGGGTGAAACAACGCAATCTACTCAAACTCGAGTCCCCGGACTCGAATCCGGAAAAGTGCTGGCGTAATTCGACTCAAGCCGCGGAGGTCTTACAGGAGTCGAATTCCAATTATATGGGTGTGAGTACTCGACATGTCCGTCAAGGCATGTTCATCGTACCTGTAGGCACGGATATATTTCTGGTAGTGCGCAGCTAAATGCAATGCCAGGCCTTATTCAGGTCTTACCTTCACGCTGTAAGCGCGGCATTCGAATTTTATTATCGCGAAGACGATTCGGGTGACCTAGGAGATGCAGTCTCTTTGTAGGGAAATTTATGAGGCGGTGTCGCCATGAGTTTCGAGTGTGGATGTTATCGACACACATTTTTGCATAAATAATCATAGGGTGCGCGACCAGCGCTCCCTATGGGAGTAGCCCCCGAGTTCCTGGTTGAGTCGAAGACTCAGGCAGGGACTAAAGAATCATTTTTACGACTGTTGTGCTTGGTTGAGTCGAAGACTCAGGCAGGGACTAAAGAATCATTTTGCGACTGCTGTCGAATTTGTTTCCGGTGCTCCCTATGGGTGTAACCCATGTCCATAATCGAATCGTATTTCGAGTGGTTGGGTTCACCTTTTGATTATCCTTATTCCTGCAAAAAGAAAATCGTAGGGTGCGCGGCCAGCGCTCCCTATGGGAGTAGCCCCCGAGTGCTTGGTGGAGTCAAAGACTCCAGCAAGGACTAAAGTAGTCGAATTTTTCCATTGCGTAGCTTTGATTACACTAGTGCTGACGCTTGTATGACCTTAGTTGCCCGCGTGAGCGAGTTTGACGGGACGTGACGAGCGGTTGGTCCCATTTCCTGACTTTGATTTGACTGGGCGTGCGTAATCTTTATTTTAACCGCGCCTCCTCGATTTCCATGCGTAATGGGAGTAGTGGAGGGACGGTTCGTGCTTCCTCTTCTGCACGTGTCAAACACGATGTGTGCCACGCGTCCAATAGGGTTTTTCTGAGCCATTGGATTGCATCTTCCAGGGGTTAAGTAGCGGTGCTACGGAAGTAATTTCCCATCTATGATCTTTCTTCCTTGTTGCCATCGCCATTGCTTCTACTCCTCTGCTTTCTTGCGCCCATCTCCTCCACGATGCTGGACCAGCTCCGCTCGTTCCCGAGCTACTTCCTTCGCTCACATCGTCGTCGTGCAATGGGGAAGAAGAAGGGAGGTGCTGCCACTGATTCCACGACTACTGTTGCCGCGACGAAGAAGAAGGGCGGCTCCGCCGCTGCGGGCGCCAGCACCGCCGCCGGCGGGAAGAAGAAGGTCGCGGGCACCCGCGTTACGAATGGTGCGTGGCGCCCTTCCATCATCAAGGCGTCTGATCTCCGTCTTCTTCGCCAAGACGGAGTGATCTCCGCAGCAGTCGCCGATGCGCGCGTCCCCAGCGGTGAGACCATTCTTGCTCCTCCCGCTGGTTTTCGAGTGATGTTTCTTGCATTCATCATTCACGGTCTTTCCTTGCCTCTTCACCCCTTTCTTAGGGGTCTTCTTTGTTTCTACGGGCTCCAGCTCCATCAACTGTCCCCAAATTTGATCCTCCACATCTCTTGCTTCATCACCCTTTGCGAGTGCTGGCTCGGAATCGAGCCACACTTTGGCCTTTTCAAGCGCATCTTTAAATTGAAGCGCTAGTCCGCATCTGGCTCTTTAGTTTACGACGTAGGTGGTTGCAGAATTCACGTTGACCCATCTGCCACCTACTTCGACATCAAGCTCACGAAGTCCGTCCAGGGATGGAGGGACAAATGGTTCTATGTCCGTGATCAGAAGGCCAAAGATGAGCACTTTGGACTCGCGCCCTTCGATGCCGTCACTCCATGCAAGAAGATGCGTTCCTGGAAGAACGTAGTTATGCCTGGCGAACTCGCGGAGACAGACGTGCTGTATCAACGCGTCTGCGACCTCGAGAGTCGCATAGGAAAAGAAGAGGGAGGTTGCACCCTCATTCGAACTTGGTCGCGTCGACGCGTCCAGCCCCTTTAAGCTAGAGTCCACCCCATGTTTCAATGGGCTGGAGCTGATGATGCCACTCGCGTGTCTGCTGATGGCATGTCCGCGAGTGAGGTGGACAAGAGGGTTCGACTGGTCACGAAGTACACTGGCAAGGATGTGCTTCCTAGTGAGCCAGTTGTTCCTCCCTTTGATGCTTCGAATCCTCCTCCTGAGGTATAGTTATGCTACGTAGTAGCTTATTTTGTCGATTGCTTTTTCTATTGCTTGCTTGTTTTTTTGCTGATCTTTGTTGTCTGTATGCAGGATTGGGCAGTGTCATCGTGTATGCCTCCTCTCCCTGAGGGGATTATTCCTCGCGAAGCTTTGGAAGAGGACGAGTCTGAGTCGACTGTCCCTTCTGATGTGGAAGAGGAAGCCCCCGAGTCCGAAAGTCCGGATACTCGCAAGCGTTCGTGCAGCGAGGATTCTGACGTGTCGTCTCTGTTGACTCCAGAAGGTACGGCCGTTGGCGCGGAGTCGCCAATTCCTGCCGTTCCTGTGAGGGCTGTGGCACCGTCTTCTCACAAGAAGATGCGATTGCCTAAGGAATCTTCGCCGGTGTCGGTGGCGGCGATGTTTGATTTTGACAAGTTTGACTGGTAAGTTTCGCGTTCTTTTGTTCTTCTCTGTTTACTTCTTGTTGGCTTTGCCCTTACTCAGGGTGGGTGTTGTCTTGTAGTCAAGAGGCGTCGTCATCTTCTGGCGATGTCGAATTTTTGAAGGAATCAGGAGTCGCGACCTCGAAGGCCAAAGATGAGGTCGAGCGTGCTCCTTCCCCTCCAGTGGCGGCCCACTCTGGGCACAATTTTTCCAGCTCGGATGACGGTTGCATCGAATGGTTGCTCGGATGACGGTGCAGCAAACATCTTCGGAGTCATTGGAGGACCATGTAAGTATAGTTTTTCTTCTCTTTAGTGTTGCAGTCGATGTTGTCTGTTGCCTCCGCTGATTCTTTGTTTGTGCGACAGCTCCTTTTAAAGGAAGCCGCGCAAGTGGCAGAGCAGGTGATGGCGATGGGCCGCCAGCATGCAATGCTGGAGACGCGTCATCACGTTGTTGAAAGTGAGTGTTCTACACTTATTTCTTTTTGTCTTCTCCTTTTGGTATAGTCGATTAATAATCAACTTTTGATTGCCGTGTAGCTGAACATAATGCCTTACTGCGTAACGTCGCCACCATGGAGAAAACACTTTTCGCGGCTGTTAAGGGTCACGACGAGGCACAGAAGCGCGAAGAGGATCTGCGTGCCTCTTTCGTGGCCAGGGAAAAGTTGTTCAAAGTGCAACTGTTCTCAATCGCCAAGGCTCTCTCAGGTACCTTTGCTTGTGGATATTGTTGTCCTTCTCTGCATCTAATGTTTATGCTGGTGACGCTAAAGTTTTGGTCCATGTGTGGGTTCATGCACAGATGCTGGAGATTTGAGCTTTGACCCACAGGCCCTTCGTCGCGATGACGTTCTGGCAGGCGCGGTGTCTGCAGTCGAGGACCGTAGCACCGCCGTCCAAGACACACTTTCCAAGGCCAAGGTCGCCCTCAGTCGCCTCCGGGAGGAGTTGATGCCGAAGGCGGAGCTGATCGATAATATGGACGAGCTGGTAGAATCACTCGCTGGGGGTGTGCCTTCCAGCTACAAGAACTCACTCCGCGCGGCTGGCACGACCATGTCACTCGCCATGGTGCAGGCCCACGGAGTCGAGATCGATCCTTCCGCGGTGTCGAAGGCGATGCCTATTGGCACGGACGGTCAGCAGGTAGTCTTCGCTCCTTTCGCGACTGCCTGTGCCAAATATGGGCATCCTTTGATAAATACTGTTGCGAAGTATTCTGAGGAGCTCCAACATGCCAAGAAGGCGGTGAAAGCTTTGGCCTCAGGGGCCGGTGGAAAGTCAGTGGCGTCTGATACTGCCATGGACTTGATGAAGCCCCTGAAGCCATCAAAGTCGAAGAGGCCAGCTGCTCCTTAGTTAGCTTTGTAATAGTTGATTAGTTTATGTCCTTTTGTTTAAGAACATGCCTGCTGGCTAGTGTATCTGCTGATACTTTATGCTGGTCTTGAATGCATCTGACCTTTTGCCTTTGTGTTGATTTGATCGCCTTATTTGCTTCTATCTTGACTTGTGGTAGGGTACCTCAAGTGATCCCGTGAGGGGACCCCAGGACTCGCCATCTCTTGATGATACCGTGGCACCGCCGCGCTCCAGAGTAGAGGAGTTGTCCTTGCTTTCGCGACTTCGTGATCGCGTGAAGAAGCTGGAGCGTGCGTTGCCCGTGCTCCGCGGTAGCACAGACGCGTGGAAGTCGAAGGCGGAAAAAGCCGCCGCCCGCGAGCAATATCTGCTTGGCGAGGTGACGCAGTTGGGCGACCAGTTCAAGTGTTAGTTTGCTTATTCTCATCTTTTCCTTTGTAGTCATTCGCAGTGGTACGTTGTACTCATGCTATTGGCGCTGCTTCATGTAGTTGTTAGCGCGCGCCATCCGCAGGAGGAGAAGGATAGAATTGCCATTCGCCTTCATGATCTTACCCAGGAGCAACTTTAAGAGAGTGGATACTTCTGGGTAGGTCATGATCGTGCGACTGCATTGGCGACCCTGCAGGATCGTGCGTCGCGAGTGCTACTCTTTCTGAAGAAGTCGCAGTCGTGCTTGAAGAACATATATCGGGCGATGTTCCCGCTGGATGACACTCCATCAAGCCTGCTGGCTCTCCTTGCCAAATTTCAAGATCTGTCCGCGGTTCGCGAGTGCGTGAGGCAACAGTTGGTGGTTGGTGCCAAGGCTTCTCTCTCAATGGTGCGATTGTACATGCCTGACGTGGATGTTGCTGCCATTGCATCTGGGCCGCCAGCATGATCTGCTTGGGATATGGTGCCGCACTATCAGGCGGTGGATCGCCCAGGAGAGGAGATCGTCGACTTCTTCAAGGAACAAACCAACGTTCTTCTGCTGCAATAGTAGCTTAGTTTGTATCCTGCACATAAATGTACTTGTGTTGTAAATTTCATATAGATGTTGTAGATAATTTATTGTCGAATGTGTATAAAGAGCTTTGTTAGCATGAGGTGCGTTGCACTATGCGAGTCCTTTTTGTTAGCCTGTCCATGTCAGTCCCTTGTCAACCTATCAGGTGCGTTGCAGCTAGGTTGAGTTTGTGTGAAGGGGTTCGATTGATGTGCCAGCTACTCAGGATCTCGCGTTTTTGGTTCGAAGAACTGACGTGTATAGGGTGGCGCAGCCCCCGAGTACGTAATTTGACAAAGTAGAGGAGTACATAGAGTTTTGGGGCACTTAGCTTTTATTTATCCGAAGAACAGTGCGAGGTACAATGTGTGGCTAAGTAGCCTTGGCTGAGTAGCCGTATTTGCAATGTAAAAGTAAAAAACAACTAAGGGTAGAAGCATCGCAGCTGTGCGACGTTCCAGGGGTTGGAGTATGCGACTCCTGTCTCTAAATCTTGGAGGCGGTAGGCGCCACCTGGGATTACTTCTGTAATCACGTACGGTCCTTCCCAGGGGGACTCGAGCTTGAGATGCCCCTGCTGCTTCAGTCGCAGGACTAGGTCACCTTCGACGAAGGATCTGGGGCGAAGCCTTCTACTGTGGTAGTTGCGCAGGTTCTGCTGGTAGATCGTGGATCTTTCTGCAGTGATTTCTCTTGCTTTGTCAAGGAGGTCGACGGAGTCTTCGAGTGCAAGGGATGACTCTTGTTTGCTGTAAGCGACTACGCGTGGTGCCTTGTATCGTACTTCAGCGGGTAGCACTGCCTCTTCTCCATGCACCATAAAGAATGGCGTGTAGCCCGTGGCGCTGTTTGGAGTTGTATGTAGGCTCCAGAGTACGGATTGCAGTTCATGTGGCCAGCAACCCGCGACTTGTTCAAGTGGTCGTAGGAGTCGCTTCTTGATGCCACTGCAGACGAGCCCGTTTGCTTTTTCCACCTGACTGTTGGTCTATGGATGCGCTACTGAGGCGTAGCTAATGTTGATCCCCAGGTTCTCGCAGAATACTTGGAACTCCTTGGTTGTGAAGTTCGTCCCGTTGCCGGTGATGATGCTGTGCGGCACGCCGAAGCGGTAGACGATGGACTCGAAGAACTTGACTACGCTGTGCCCTGATTGGTTGGTCACTGGCATGGCCTCGATCCATTTGGTGAATTTGTCGACTGCCACCAAGAGGTAGACGTAGCCTCCTCGCGAGGACCTCGGAAGGTTGCCGACCATGTCGAGCCCCCACTGTGCGAAGGGCCAGGCCAATGGAATTGGCCGTAGCTCTGTGCCTGGAGCGTGTGGCTTGTCTGCGAATCGCTGGCAAGCATTGCATTTTTGGACTATGTCCTTGGCGTCGCGCATGGCCGTGGGCCAGTAGAATCCAGCTCATAGAGCTTTGGCAACGAGGGCACGACTGCCGGCGTGGTGCCCGCAGGTCCCTTCATGGATGTCGAGGAGAACTGCTCTTCCTTCGGCCATGGAGACGCATCGTTGTAGCACCCCTGTGATGCTGCATTTATACAGTTCACCATTGACAACGGCGAATGCCTTAGATCGCCGCACGATGTGCCACGCATCTGACGGATCGTCCGGTAGCCTCTTGCTGAGGAGGTACATAATGTACGGCTGCGTCCAGGATTGCTCGATCATCATGATGCTCATTGGTCCCTCTAGTCCTGTGTCCAGCTCCGAGTCATCGAGTGCCATTGGCTCATTGGGCGGCGTAGCCCTCGAGTCCGTTGCTGCGCTTGCTTTCTTCTCTGCGGCCTTTGGCTTGATGGAGCGTTCGCATATGCGCTCGAGAAATACCCCAGGAGGTATGGGGGCGCAGGTAGAGCCTATGTTGGCGAGTGTGTCCGCCTCTTCGTTGCTTTCGCGACCTACGTGTCGCAGCTCGCAACCATCAAAGTCTCCTTCGAGTGTATCGTAGAGGTCACGGTACGCGATCATATTGTCGTTCAGTGCATCGCACTCATGCATTGTTTGGTTGACGACCAACTTGGAGTCGCCATATATGATGAGCCTCTGGGTGTCGCAAGCTTTTGCCATCCTCATCCCGTGCAACAGGGCCTCGTATTCAGCCTCGTTGTTTGAGGCTGTGAACTGCATTCGCAGGATATACTTCAGCTTGTCCCCTTGAGGTGATGTCAGTATGACACCTGCGCCTGCTCCGTCTTTCCGCTTGGACCCATCGAAGTGCATTGTCCAGAGGTAGGACATATCTAGCTTGTCCGAGAGTTGGTTCTCCATCCAGTGCACGAGGAAGTCAGGGAGAACTTGCGACTTGATTGCGTCACGTTTTTCGTATGTGATGTCTCGTGGAGATAGCTCTATTCCCCAAAGCGCGACTCGCCTCGTGGCATCGGGGTTATTGAGGATATGTCCCAACGGGGCGTCGTTGACTACCACGATTGGGTGCTCCTGGAAGTAGTGGCGCAGTCGCCGGGCGGTCATAAAGACGCCGTAAGCCAGCTTCTGGTAGTGCGGGTACCGCTGTTTTGTTGGCGTGAGGACCTCGTTGAGGTAGTACACCGGGCGTTGTACGCCATGGACCTTGTTTTCCTCAGCTCACTCGACGACAAGCACTGTGCTGACCACCTGGTTGGTGGCAGAGATGTACAACAACAGTGGTTCTCTTTCTCGTGGAGTCACCAGCACTGGCGAAGTGGATAGCAGGCGCTTGAGATCTTCGAATGCTTCTTGCGCTTCATTGGTCCACTCGAATTTTTCAGTTTTTCGGAGGAGCTGGTAGAAGGGCAGTGCCTTTTCACCCATCCGACTGATAAATCGACCGAGGGGCGCGATTCGTCCGGCCAGTTGCTGGACGCCTCTTATGTTCTTCGGCTTCTCCATGGCCAGTATGGCTTTTATCTTCTCCGGGTTCGCCTCGATTCCCCTCACGGAGATGAGATACCCGAGTAGCTGCCCAGATGGTACACCGAAGGCGCATTTGTCCGGATTGAGCTTGATCCGGTAGCGATCGAGGTTGGCGAAGGTTTCTCGTAAATCGTCGATTAGAGAGGCTTCCTCCTTGGTCTTGATTACTATGTCGTCGACGTAGACTTGTATGTTGCAACCCAGTTGTTCCTTGAGGCAAGCCTGCATGCATCGCTGGTAGGTGGCTCCCGCGTTTTTTAGCCCGAAGGGCATTGTGTTGTAGTAGAACACACCAAAGGGCGTTGTAAACGCTGTTTTCTCCTGATCTTCCTCCTTCATTCGAATTTGATTATAGCCTGAGTAGGCGTCGAGGAAGCAGAGGCGCTCGCATCCCGCGGTGGAGTCGATGATCTGGTCGATCCGTGGCAGCGGGAAGTGATCCTTTGGGCAGTGCTTGTTTAAAGAAGTGAAGTCCACGCACATCCGTAGGACATCCGTGTCCTTTTTGGGTACCAGCACCGTATTAGCGAGCCAAGTGCTTTCCTTGATCTCGCGTATGAACTTGGCCTCGAGGAGTCTGTTGATCTCCATTCCAACTGCCTGCGCTCGTGGCTCATACAGTCGCCTGATTGTTTGCTTGACTGGCCTTGCATCGGGGTTGACGTTGAGTGCGTGCTCGGCGAATTCCCTGGGAACTCCTGGCATGTCTGCAGGACACCAGGCAAAAATTTCCCAGTGCTCACGGAGGAATTCGACGAGCACGAGTTCCTATGCGGGACTCAAGTTGTTGGCGATGAGGGCCGTCTTGGCGGGATCCGATGGATGGACCTGTACTTTCTTTGTGTGCACAGATGAGTCGAAGGAGAGATCAGGTGAGCTTGGCCTACTCAGGGGAGGCAGACTGTTGTCTGTCGTCTCTTTCAATCTTGCGAGTTCCTCCTGCATGCCGAAGGACTGGGAGATTCTGTTGAATTCCCTATCGCAACTGTCAGATCGCTCAAAGCTCCCGTTGATCGCTATGACGCCGTTGGGACCTGGCATTTTCATCTGCAGGTAGGTGTAGTGGGGCACTGCCATGAACCGAGGAAATGCGACGCGCCCTAGGATGCAATGGTATTGTGAGGGCCAGTCGACGACCTCGTAGTCGATGCGCTCGCGTCGGAAGTTCTTCGGCGTGCCGAAGATGACGTCGAGGTTGATTTTGCCCAAGGGGTATACGCCTTTCCCTGGGACGATGCCGTGGAACATTGTGTCCGATGCCTCCAGGCAGGTTAGAGGGATCCTCATTGCTCGCAAGGTACTCGCGAATATGAGGTTGATGCCGCTTCCGCCATCCATGAAGATGTGACTCATGTCGAAGCCTCCAATTTGCGCCTCGAGTACGAGGGGGCAATGACCTGGACGGGGTATCTGAGGCGGGTGGTCGCGCTTGTTGAAGGTGATGCATGACTCGCTTCCACTGAGGTACTCAGTGGTGGATGGTGGCGAGTGCGTGGCCAAGTTGACTTGGCAAGTGATGGCCTTCTGCACCCTATTGGAGGGGCGTCCCTTTTGGATCATCATGGTGCCCATGGCCCGTGGGTACGGTTCGCCTCCGTCGTGCTGGTCCGGTGCGGCTCCGTTCGGGGGTGGCCCAGGTGGTGGTGGCGGTGCGCCATGTGCCACGACGCCTGGAGCGGCTCCGTAACCTCTTTCGACTGCATTGCGGTTCATCCGAACCAGACCCTCATGTAGCTTGAGGAACTCGCGGCAATCCTTGAGGAGGTGGCTGGACTTCTTCTTGCCATCATGCTTGTCGATGTAGAAGTGCACTGTACATGGCCCGGATAGTTTGTCCTCGATGGAGGTCACGGGTGCCTTATCGCAAGTGCGGCGTTGCCATACTTGCGTAGTTTTCCCAGAGTCGCGGTATCCGCCGCTACGGTATTCGCTGTTGTGGTTATCGTCGCGTCTATCGGCCTAGCCAGCTGCGACCATGTTGGCGTCGTCGCGGTTGTCGTAAATGCGCATGCGACGCTTGCCTCGGCAATCGCGTCTGCGCTCGAGATCTGCCTCCTCGTCGGAGTTAACATGATTCTTTACCGAGTCTTCTCCATCGGCCCACCGATTCGCGATCTCCATCAGGTGGTCGATGGTATTGGGCTTTGAGCGGCCCAACTCCTCTCTGAGTTCTAAACGACGGACACCACCGTTGAATGCATCAATCGTGCGATCCTCCGAGATGTTCTCTGCGGAGTTCTTGATGATGGAACACCTTTGGATGTAGGAGCGCAGCGAATCGCCAGATCTTTGCTGGCAGCATCTCAGCTCTTCGATTGATGCGGGCTGTTTGTACATACCCTTAAAGTTGCGCACAAAGCTGTAAACTAGTTCATCCCAACTGCGAATGGATCCACGTGGGAGGTTATTGAGCCATGCTCGGGCGGCGCCTTGTAGCTATAGCTGCAAGCATTGCATGGCAGTGCTTCGACTGCCTCCATGGAGTCTGACAGAGGAGATGTGGTCCTCCAGCCAGATCTTGGGGTCCTGTAGACCGTCAAACTTCGGGTTCTCCGACGGGTGTTTGAACCCCTTAGGCATTCGCTTCTGCCTAATGGATCTGCTGAAGCATCTGGCGCCGCAGAGCTCCACGTCCTCTTCTTCTGAGTTAGTCGACCGAGCACGTCGTGCTCTTGATTTGTCAATCTTGCGCTGCGTGATGTCATCACGTGCATCGTAGTCGTGGTCGTGTCGTCGTGAGCGACGACGTCGAGACAAGTCATGGCTGTCATCGCTGGATGAGGGCGAGGAGTAACTCTTTGCTAGCGCTTTGCCCTTCTTTGGCTCTGGTGTCGGTTCCTTGTCGAGGGAGGCCTCGATTAATCCCAAGCCCGCGATCGTAGATCGGTGCATGGCAGCTCGGGGGTCTCCAGCTGGTGGTTGGTTGTTCAAGAGGTACATGGTGGCCGCTGTCACCGCAGCCTGCGGCGTTTTGGGGACCACGTTGCCCCTGGTGTCGACTGTCATAGAGCCGAAGTCGAGGACTTTTGCAGCCTCGATGTGTTCCTGCTCGGTGAGGTGGGCCATCCGAGACTGCCTCTTCTTGGCGAGGTGCTCGTTGCCCTTTGAGGAGGATCCTCCGTAGGAGGAGAGTCCAGCACGACGAAGACTCGACTCGTCTGCCGCCTTTTTGCGCGCCTCAAGTTGCGTGATTATTTGTACTTGGCGCTTGAATTATTCCTTCAGGAGCCAGTGATAGCCCATCAGCAGTTCCTGCGGGGATCCGAAGGGTAGAGGGGTGCCCCGCAGGGCCTCGCGGCAGCGAGCCCATTCTTGCTCGTTGAGCTTGATTACGACGCGTTCACCGGTTTGCTCGTTTACTATGGTTGGAGGTTCGACTGCTCCTCCGTTGTCAACGGGGACGCGATTGCCACCGTTACCACCGTTGCCGCCATTGCCACCGTTGCCGCCGTTAGGCGGGTCGGTTCCGTTGCCGCGATTGCCGCCGTTGTCGCGGTTGGCGGAGGTGTCGCCTGCGTTGATGACGGCGCACATGAAGTGATTGGGGAAGCTGCTGCTTCCACAACTGTCAGATCCGGAGCCGTAGGTCCCATCTTCAGTGGCTAGATCGCTCAGGTAGGAGTCGCGACTGCTGTCGCTGACAGTGTTCTCGATTGTTGTCAGGGCGTTGAGCTCGCTGAGGGTGCCGATCGACGGAGGAAACCACGATGCTGGGGCAATCGCCGGTGCTGTCGGCTGATCAGGCATGCGAAGCGTGCCCATTTGACCAACTTGGAAGCAGAAGCTCCTGATCGCCAGGCTGATTCCATCGCCCACGGACTCGAAGGCCGGGCGAGTGGCCGGCGTGTGGATGGTGAAGTCGAAGGCGCCGAAGAGCTAGCGAATCTCCGCTGTTGCAGAGTTGTAGATCCCAGTTGATGGGGCCGAAGAAGCCGCAACGTCAGCACTCCCAATTCCCACAGACGACGCCAATTGACGAGGGTTTAACTCGTCAATGCCCATTGTTATGGACTTGGGTTTTGGAGAAGGAGGGAGCGCTGGAGACATCTATCGGCTAACAGACAAGCACACAGGGAACAAAGATTTACCCAGGTTCAGGCCTCGTAGAGGTCCCTACTCCTGCTTGTCTTCTCGTGGAATTAATGAAGGAATCGAAAGTTACAATGGTGCGCAGATGCAATCTGGCAAGGGTTGTGGAAACTAGGGTTGCGCGTGTCCTCCTCGCCGCCCCCTCCTAGCCCTTATATAGATAGGTTAGGTCTCGGGTAGCAGGTCGAGTCGGTTACAAGTTAGGGTTTTCCCCTTCAAACTTTCTATCTTCATCTTCTTCTTGTTCTTCAAGCAATCGAGAGTCCATAGGTTACTCGAGTCCTTCATTTTGGGCCTTGGCGACACCGTGGGCCTGTACGTATTTAGACCGTATATACCAAGCTCGAGTACCTGTAGGGTATACCCATGTCACTTACACTAATTTTGCTAATGAGAATTGTGTGAAAGAAATTTCTAGGTTATTGGAGAAAATGGTGTAATAAGAAATTGAAAGGTTTCATGACTCAAGCAACATGTGTATGACGATGAAGATATTGATGTTATTCAAGCAATGACTCCGGAAGAATCTACTAAATACCAAGTTCAGAGACCTGCAGAGTCCGTTTTCGAATAGGTAACAGTTCTGGTAAGAAAATTTCCGCGAAAATTATGTCCAGTTATATTTTTGGAGTTTTTATCCAACAAGGAAAGCAACGAAGAGAAAGAGGGACGGAAACGGAGCCAGGGTGGCTCACACCATCCCCTGGCGCGGCCCCCCCCTGACCGTGCCAGCAGGTGGTGTGGCCAACTCGGACTCCATCTCCGACCCGTTTTCTCCTAGTACCTTCCTTTTGTTGTAAAAATTCATAATATATAATCCCCCAGATCCTCCGAGGTTCGTATATCGTATTCTCGTCGTGTTTTCGTTTCGATCTGTTTCTACCAGGAACTATTCTCAAAATTTAGAAGCACGATGGTCTCTGCCAAGGATAAGGGAAAGGAGCCTGCAGAGGAGGATCCCCAAGATCTCGGGCAGGAGAAGGAGATCGATGAAGAGGAGGCAAAGAAAAGCCATCACCCGCACACTGGCACTACCATTGCAAGCATTGGAGTGTTGGCAAACCCTGCCACGATCAAAAGGAGACGACATGGGTGTCAACTGGAGGGAAGCCTCTGTGTCACTGTTTGGCTCCACGGTCACCTTCTCCACGCACGAAGAATCCCTTCCATACCCTTATCCACGAGCACCAATTCCAAAATATGCCCAAAGATAAACTACCCTCCAATTGGGATATGCCTCATTATAACCATGCAGGAAAAGAAGACTTCAAGGAGGAAGAGTGGGGAAAGAATCGCAAGAGCTGGGATTCGCAACCCGACATGATCATGAGCCACATTAAGAAAAACTCACAATTGATTCATACTCTCACCCTCGAGATTGAGGGCTTGAGGAAATTGATCGAAAATCTCATTGAGAGAACACCACCACCACCGAAGGAGTAATTTGTCATCAGGCTTTGGCATCCCCTTTGTTTGTTCCAAGCTTGGGGGAGTGCCGCGGTATCACATCACTATCTTCTATCTTTTTACCTTTTTAGTAGAGTCATATCATGAATAGAGAAGTTATCATGTAGGATGGTTTGCATTATGGAAGTGTCCCCCCTCTCGTTAGATATCTATGTATCCCTTGGTGTGAGTTGTCATTATGGAATATTAATGAGAAGTTCTATCATTTACTCTTTTGCATATATTATATTAGTTTTCAATTCATGTTATTGTTGGGTCCGCAGCATAGAAAACAAAAAATTTCCTACGATGAGAACTACACGCCAAGATCTATCTACTAGGTACAAAGCAACGGGTGGACATACATCCAACGAGAACTTACCCTCGAAGACAACGATTTTTGTTAACGAGTAGGAACTCGTGGTTGATGTAGTCGTACACTTGCCGATCTCAAGATCGTGAGGAAGTCCGAGCGCCGCAACTCAGCAGCGCATCCGTACTCGCACACACGTTCAAGCTATCGGACAACCTCCACCTCCTCGCTCTAGTGATCTAGCGGAAGCAGCAACTCCTTCCAGACGAAATGCCACCGGGAACATGTATCTCGCTAATCCGAGACCATGGGGGAATAATTCTAGAGGGGGAGAGAGATCCTTCACAAGGAGGTGTGAGGAAGGAGGAAGAGGGTGGACTTTTATAGGAGGAGGGGGGTGCCCCTCCTTCATGACCGGCGCATGGGGGTGTGACTCCTCACCTCCCCCATTCATGTGGTGGTAACCCCTCCACATTAAAATGCCTCTTCACATTCCCCTTTAAAGTTCCTACTTTAAATGCATTAAAATTCTCCAAGTTTAATGCTCTCCCATTTAATAAAACTCTGTTATTAAATTTATTCAGAATTTTGTTAATTACTTTAATTAACAAACATTCACATATAACCCCCCTGCAACATTTCAATATTACATGCAGAACCAATTTCAGCAATTTCACCCGAAACAGTTTCGATGTCTATTGAAATAATTCCAGCGCTTTGCAATTCTTTCGTCTGAAACATATGTGCTCCAAAATGGTGTCCGGTAACTCTTAAGTGTGTCACCCTACGGTTCGCGAATAATGCAAACATGATTGAGACTCCTCTTAGATCAATAATCAGAAGCGGGACCTAGAGATCCATACTGATTCCTACACATTCAACGATGACTTCTGTGATCGTGAGAACCTTTAACGCTAGTAACTAAATCCCTTTGTCTCGCGATATATTACATGTCCGAGATTCAATCATCGGTATCTCCATACCTAGTTTGATCTCGTTGCCGACATGCACTCTTTTCTCGTTCCCGTGATATAACATTCTAGTGATCACATCACTTTCTTGCAAGCTACCTTAATGTGATATCACCGAGAGGGCCCAGAGTATATCTATCCGTCATCGGGATTGACAAATTCCACTCTTGATCCATGAGCCTCAACATAACACCTTCGTAGCAATGAACCCATCTTTATAGTCACCCTGTTACGGTGTGACGTTTGATGTTATCAAGATACTCTTCCGGTGTTAGCAATTAACATGATCTCATGGTCTAAGGATAAAGATTACTTCGTATGATGTTACAACAATATAAACATAATGACTTGATCGTAATGCTATACTTCGGATGAATGTTCATCACATCATTTCACAAATGCTGTGACCTTGTTATTAACAACATCCAATGTCCATGATCAGGAAACCTTGATCATCTTGTTAATCAACAAGCTAGTCTATAAGAGAGGCATAACTAGGAACCCTTTTTGTTTATTAAACACACATGTATTGATGTTTCCGATCAATACAATTATAGCATGCAAAATAAACATTTATCATAAACATGGAATAAGATAATAACCACTTTATTATTGCCTCTCGGGCATATTCCCTTCAGTCTCCCACTTGCACTAGAGTCAATAATCTAGTTTGAAAAACTTTGCGTATTGAACACCTATGGCTTTCTGGTGTTGCATATACGCGATTGCTAGTGGTTAACATAATCTCCGGATCTGACAGTTTCAGGTCCGTGTGTATTTGCATGTCTTTGCGTCTCTATGCATCACTCATTCTCAAATGAGATGGCATTGTATAAATTTGGTCCTCTGGTGAGACCTTTAGTTCGTTCGGGTTAAAATATGTTGATATTATTGTCACACAATATATCTTCATAGTATTAGCCCACTTTGAACCACACCTAGTTTGATAACAAACTACTTAACACAAATGCCCTCCTTTGTTGCTACTATAGCAGTTATATACTTAGCCTTTTGTTGTAGTATCCGTCACAATGTCTCAACTTTGGAACACATCCAAATCCATCATGGAACATCCTTTCCATTACATTGTGCCACCCATAGTCTAAATTGAGATAAATTTAATTTGTATCTTGTGACAAAACTAGTATCAATGTAACACTTTACAATGAACTACCTTTAACTATTTGTCACTTATACATGATATATTCTTAGTTCTTCCAAAGATCATAAGAATATCTTTACTATTGTCTAATGATCATATTATGAATCATTCTGGTATGTGCTCATAACATTTAGAGCATAGGACATTCTGGATATATACATATCATGGTATAATCGATCAAAATCTTCATGTGATTTTACTCACCAAGTGTTGAAACACTTGAATTTTGATACAATCCTTTCCATGCAGCAAGAACCTTTCTTGTTGTTTCCATATTGAACCCTTTCAATATCTCATATATGTATGTTTGGCACAACCATATTAGCGCCTCAATCTATCCATATAGATATTAATGCCAAATATTCTGGTTTTGCCCAAGTCTTTCATCAAAATCTAATTTTAATGAAATTCTTAACTTGTGTTAATACAAGATACATCCTTTCCAATCAACAATATGTCCTCTACATAATGTATTAGAAATATGTCTCAGCTCTCCCACTTAATTTCTTGCAAATGCAAGCATCTTCATCATCTCCGATGAATTTAAACTCTTTTAACAGTTTCATCATGGTGAACATTCCAACTCCGCTATGCTTACTTCAACTATTGAAGTTTGCATGCCCTTTTAGCACCCTTTGAATTAACAAAACCCTTCAGACCGTGTCCTGTACACGTCCTAGGTAACCATTCTATTAGAAGAACATTGTTTTGTTTGTTCAACTACCATACATCAAATTATATGTAGTGGTTGCTACATTAATCCGTCGAGACTAAATATCGCTATGAAAGATCAAATCTTTTCATAGTCAACTCCTTGAATATTGTCGTAAACTTCTTTCCGACATGTCGACTATTTCATAGATGTTAAACATCCATGTCTATTTCTTTATAGATCCAAACACGACCGATAGGATTCACGCCTTTCCGGAGGGTCTTCCAAGTTCAGAAACTTGATTTCTCGTGTATGGATACTATCACGGATTCTATGACTTCTAGTCATTTTATGGAGTCAGGGCCCATCATCAATTCTTTGCATGTAGTCAGTTCATCATTGTCAAAACAATAACGACTTGCTTATCAAATCACACCATTTGATTCTTACCGACCCACACGGTTCAATAGGAACTCTAATATCCGAGATCACAACTTTTGTAATCACGGGAGCCATGAGCATTGTGGCCGCCACCGGGACACTTTCTGGCGCTGCGCTACTTAGCACATATAGCTAAGGTTCAACAACCTTATCCAAGTTCTATTGTCCTCCCACTTAAATTTTTGTGAAAAATTCCTTCTCAAGAAACTTGATGTTCCAAGTAACAAACTCTTTTGTCCTCGGTGTTATGGAGAAATTCCCAACAAATTCTTTGGGATAACCTACAAAGACGTGCTTATCCGACTTTGGTTGTAAACATTTTACTTATGCATAGCATACCAAAATTTAAGAAAAAACAATTCAGGTTTTATCCCAAACCATAACTTATATGGTGTCATTTCAACGGATCACGATGGTTCTCTTTTCAGTGTAAAAGCGGTAGTCTCTAAAGCTTTAATCCTTAAAACATAATGGCAGTTTTATAAATGACACCTTTGATCTTACCATGTCAAACATGGTTTGATTTCATCTCTCGAATATACCATACTCCTATGGTTTATCGAGAAACACAAATCATAGAACAATTCCTCAAATCTTAAATGTTTTGCTAAACATGTAACTCAAATATCTTCCTTTATGATCGAATCATAAACTCTTTATTTTCTTGTTACAATGATTTTCCACTTCATCTTGAAAGTCTTTGAACAATTTTCAAATGTTTCATACTTCTTCCTTATTAAGTAAATATACAGATATATTCACTCAAATTTTTGGAGAAAGCATATGAAGCAAAAAGATCCATCGCATATGGCTACACATAATGGACTATGCACATCAGCATGCACAATTTCCAGTAAGCTAGTCATTTGTTCCTCTCTGGCCTATGGACAGAGTTTCAATTATCTCAAGGAAAGTCTCACATGTGTCAATTGATCAAAATCAAAGACTCCAAAAATCCATCAACATGGAGTTTCTTCATGTTTTCTTTCCAATATAATTTAAACAGCGATGTCACTTCATAAGTGATCTTTCAATCATTTGTCTTGCGACATTTTAGCAATAGTGTTTATGGATGTGATTTCTCCCACTAGACTTGTAAAAATTCATCCATCCTTTATGGAATACGGTAATTATTTGAACAACCATTGTTCTCGTAATACCGGAACAAAATAACAATTATTAAAACAAATCTTGAAGGCTAGGTTTGACGACAACGATAAACACAATAACACTTTATTTGTTTTCGATGAACATCATCACTTATTCTCTTGCTAGTACTTAGGCCATTGTAGTTCATGAATTGCGTTATCCTGTATGACACTTCATACCAACCAATTCGGTATCCAATACCGGTATCAAATACCTCAGAACAACATTGTTTAACAAGCAAGGAATACAGCCATAACATGTATATCTTCTATATACCTAAGCTGGACATCTCCAACCTTTTCTTTTCTGCCAAATATTTTATAGATTCTCTTTCAACAATTCCTTTTCTTTTAAAAGAATCTATCAACATCAATAGTGGTGTCATTCACATGACACATAGTACAAATCTTGTATATAGTCAAATACTAATACCTTTGGACTTGCACTTTGAAGTGGATCACCATCATCAAATGTTTGGCATTCTTTCAAAAATCTATTCTTTAGTAATCTCTTAGTGTAGTAAACATTTTACTTACATCTTCTATTCATCCTTATCATGACAACTTTCATGATCAAGCTACTATAGCTTATAAGGAAGAATGACGAGTATAATTTTAGTTCCCAAAACCTTTTGGGAGATCCGGATGCTTAGCATCTCCATCCTTCACAAATTCTCATACAGTATGAGAACATGTATTTTGCTAAATTATACTCTATCATAATGCAACCAAAAACATTGTTTCAGATATCACAATATCTTTCACACATGATGGTTTCTGAAACAATTTTCAGCTCCAATATAATCTTGATATTAAAACAACTTTTGAATATCAATAATCATGGAGGCAAACATGATACTTTAGATACTAACAATGGAATTCTTACTCTTGATTTAATACTACTTATTAAACTTCATGGAGTACAAAGAGTTTGCTGAAAGTTTGCAATAGGACTTATAAACTTTAAATTGACATTTAAAACAATATGATACCAGTTCGTAAAGTAAATATCTAGAATTCTATAGTTCTATTATCTCAATTAAAACTAAGCATAAGGTAGTGAACAAACGCCAATGACTACAACAAATTATGCAAATTCACTTCGATTTAGTTTATGACAAATTGAGTTCGAGTAATTCAAATTAGAAATGAACTCCCACTCAAAAACGACATCCCTCGTGCCTTTTTGGTGATTACATGAACCAAATCCACTACACCAAGTCCGATCATCACGTGAGTCGGTGTAGCTTCAAAGGCGAGCATCTATATGGGCATCATATCAACTATATGACTCATGCTTAACCTTTCAGTCCGTGTTCCGAGGCCATGTCTGTACATGCTAGGCTCGCCAAGTAAGAACCTTAGTACTCGCGTGTGTAAAACTGTCTTACACCCGTTATATGAAAGCGTAGAGTCGAGTATACCCGATCATCACATGATGTCTCGAAACACGATCCATAGAACGGTGCATACTCAAGGAAGAACACATTTTATCTTGATATCTAAATAAGGGATCATCTTATAATGCTATAGAAAGCGCCAAACTAGCAGTATAAGATGCTAACATCTAATGTGTAAAGTGAGATGATATGGTCCATGCATTTGATCTCTATCATTGGCATCGTGGTATGATCTCTATCATTCCTTTGTGTGTAAGGCCAGGGTCTATGGAACTTACACGTTGAGTGTGTTGTAGAGTATATTTCATACATCTAATTGCAACAATACCATATCAAGACACTAGCCCAGCAACGATCTAAACTAGACGCCTCTAATTTATCAATTGCAAGTTTTACGTGGCTTAGGGCTTTCGAAGATAGAACCGTTCTTACCTACGAACATGAACCACAACAAGGATAACCAAGTTATTAGCAACTCGTTGTAAATCAGATATTGACTATTGTAGGAGAGACAGACACCCGCCAACCACTTATGCAAAACAAGTTGCATGTCAGTCATGGAACCAGTCTCATGTACGATGACATGTAAGGTTGGTCTGGGCCGCTTCATCCCACTATGCCACCAATATCCAAAATACATAGAAGATGCAATAACATGATCATCATCGCCCACATATAAACATATGTGTACTACCCGTGCAAAGCACCTACACATACATCAGGCTCTGATACCACTGTTGGGTCCGCAACATAGAAAACAAAAATTTTCCTACGATGAGAACTACACGCCAACATCTATCTACTAGGTACAAAGCAACGGGTGGACATACATCCAATGAGAACTTACCCTCGAAGACAACGAGTTTTGTTAACGAGTAGGAACTCGTGGTTGATGTAGTCGTACACTTGCCGATCTCAAGATCGTGAGGAAGTCCGAGCGCCGCAACTCAGCAGCGCATCCGTACTCGCACACACGTTCAAGCCACCGGACAACCTCCACCTCCTCACTCTAGTGATCCAGCAGAAGTAACGACTCCTTCCAGATGAAATGCCACCAAGAACATGTATCTTGCTAATCCGAGACCATGGGGGAATAATTCTAGAGGGGGAGAGAGATCCTTCACAAGGAGGTGTGAGGAAGGAGGAAGAGGGTGGACTTTTATAGGAGGAGGGGGGGTGCCCCTCCTTCATGGCCAGCACACGGGGGTGTGACTCCTCACCTCCCCCATTCATGTGGTGGTAACCCCTCCACATTAAAATGCCTCTTCACATTCCCCTTTAAAGTCCCTACTTTAAATGCATTAAAATTCTCCAAGTTTAATGCTCTCTCATTTAATAAAACTCTTTTATTAAATTTATTCAGAATTTTGTTAATTACTTTAATTAACAAACATTCACATATAACCCCCTGCAACATTTCAATATTACATGCAGAACCAATTTCAGCAATTTCACCCGAAACAGTTTCGGTGTCTATTGAAATAATTCCAGCGCTTTGCAATTCTTTCGTCTGAAACATATGTGCTCCAAAATGGTGTCCAGTAACTCTTAAGTGTGTCACCCTACGGTTCGCGAATAATGCAGACATGATTGAGACTCCTCTCAGATCAATAATCAGAAGCGGGACCTAGAGATCCATACTGATTCCTACACATTCAACGATGACTTCTATGATCGTGAGAACCTTTAACGCTAGTAACTAAATCCCTTTGTCTCGCGATATATTACATGTCCGAGATTCGATCATCGGTATCTCCATACCTAGTTTGATCTCGGTTCCGACATGCACTCTTTTCTCGTTCCCGTGATATAACATTCTAGTGATCACATCACTTGCTTGCAAGCTACCTTAATGTGATATCACCGAGAGGGCCCAGAGTATATCTATCCGTCATCGGGATTGACAAATTCCACTCTTGATCCATGAGCCTCAACATAACACCTTCTAGCAATGAACCCATCTTTATAGTCACCCTGTTACGGTGTGACGTTTGATGTTATCAAGATACTCTTCCGGTGTTAGCAATTAACATGATCTCATGGTCTAAGGATAAAGATTACTTCGAATGATGTTACAACAATATAAACATAATGACTTGATCGTAATGCTATACTTTGGATGAATGTTCATCACATCATTTCACAAATGCCGTGACCTTGTTATTAACAACATCCAATGTCCATGATCAGGAAACCTTGATCATCTTGTTAATCAACAAGCTAGTCTATAAGAGAGGCATAACTAGGAACCCTTTTTGTTTATTAAACACACATGTATTGATGTTTCCGATCAATACAATTATAACATGCAAAATAAACATTTATCATAAACATGGAATAAGATAATAACAACTTTATTATTGCCTCTCGAGCATATTCCCTTCAGTTATATGATTGATCTTGTTGTTTGTATTGGTATCACTTTGGGATCATTGAGTTAATTTAATTGGTTTTGGCAAACCTGGCTCGGTCAGTAGCAACATATTTTTGAGAATTGAATGAAAAAGATAAAAGTACTCTTAAAGAAATATAATTTCATCATCTTTCTTTCTTGATTTGCTCATAAGTTTAGTATTCTCTAGTTAAGATCTTTTGTGCTTCCAAGGAAGATTGCAATATTGTTTTTATCATTTTTATGTTTGTTTGTTTCCTTCGACTCTTATGCTTGCTACCCAGCCTTGCTAGCCAAAACCTGTACTAAGAGGGAAAGCTTCTCGTGCATTCAATCCTTAAACCAAAATCCTATGCCATATGTGTCCACCATACCTACCTACTAGCACTATTGCTATTTCAAGTAAATTCATGTTTTTATCTACCTTCCGAATTAAACTTGTTATGTGAAAATTAGTGATTAAAGCTCTCACGAACTTGATGGCACACTTTACTTTCTTGCACTTAATAAACTTGAACCATTGTGCCCATCTATGTTGCGTATATGCTTGCGCTTTGTAAGTTGTGAATTAGCAGAACCATGCTGTCATGGGGAATGCTTTCAACATTGCACTTGTACATTGTACCTAGTTGATATCATGCTCTTTTGTTTATGGATGTCGTCGGTGTGAAATGAAAGGGGAGCTTGTAAGTCCATGGAGTTATGTATGTGTGTTAGAGAAACACCTGGGCGAGCGGTCTAATCCGTTCCTAATCATGGTGGAAACCTGCAGCGTAACCATAATGAGCAATCTATGAAGCATTCTTCTTATAAAAAAAGAGATAGAGATTGAGAAAAAAGAAAAAAAAGATCAGAAAGGAGGAAAGAGAGAAAAAGCACCATTTTCCCATGGTAAATAAGAACATTGTTGATATGCTCATTGTCCGCCTGCCTTGTCATTTTGATATGGGGATTCTTCCGTATCATCGGGAAAGGGGTACCCCGTTGGCGGTTCTCTATGATAGACATATACTTACTATGACAAGAACTTACTGGTAACTAAACTTGAGTAGCATGAGGAGCAGCCCTCGTATTCAAGGGACATGAGATTTTCAACTTACAACTTGTCAAGCATATCCTCATATTTGATCACTTTAACCTTAATCACCTAAAGATGCCTATGATAGGGGCAATGAGAGCTAAAAGCTAATAAGTACCATAATTTTTGGAAGCTCTTTATGAAATTTGAAATCCCTGCTTCCCTCTGAGGAGGGCCTATCTTTTAGTTTTTAGTTGAGTCAGTAAACCTATTCCCTTCTATCTCAGCAAGTATTTTGAGTTGTTGTGTTTCATTCATTCATATGATGATTTATTCAATCATGTTTCTTATGTTCCTTGTTTTGCATATTTGCTCTTATCTTAGTGTTTTCTACTTTGAAAGCCATCATTGAAAACCCTTTATGTGTGAACTCCTGCATATTGTCAACTATACTTCGACCAAGAGCTAAGTTTGCCATTACCAATTATGATTTACTTTGTGTATCTTTATTGTGTTTCCTTTAATTATTGCAAGTTAAGTTATATAATAGTGAGTTGTCTTCTATTATGATTTATGGATTGATGAATGTGATGCTTCTTGTCCGTATTCTTTTCTCGACTCTTCACTCCATAAACCTGAGGTCATGTCTACTGGTAGCTATGTGTTCATCTCTCTCTATGCATGATCATATTGTGATCATGAGCTTTGTAATCAAGTAGATCTACCTTGCTATTCAAGTGCTTTAATAGATCTTTGCTCTCCCCATGTGTGTGAAAGTGACAGCATGCACACCATGGTGGCACTTAGGCTAGAGATTACAAATACTTGTTATGAGTTATATTTGGAGTTGGATGTCTCTATGAAAGTGTGGTGTTTGTTGGAACCATCTAGTGCTCAAGGTGACAGTGTGGGGTTATCTAGATTGGGAAAGCGAACTTTGAGGGGTGTTGTTATAGCCCTACCATGGATTAGAGTGTCCAACCGGAGAGTAGTTCAGAGTAGTATCATAAAGAGAAGATATTTATATGAGAGTGTTCACTAGTAAAAGTATGATCCCTAGGCCTTGTTTCTAACCATTGAAACACCGTTTAGATCTGTTACATGTTTGCTTGCTTCCATCTTTATTTCAGTTTGCCTTTAGTCTCTTCCACGCCATCAAGCTATTTTCTAGCACCGTTGTCTTTTATCCATACCACTTGTATTTCACTATCTCTTCGCCGAACTAGTGCACCTATACACCTGACAAGTGTATTGGGTGTGTTGGGGACACAAGAGACTTCTTGTATCTTGATCGCAGGGTTGCTTGAGAGGGGATACCTTTGACCACTTCCTCCCTGAGTTCGATAAACCTGGGGTGATCCACTTAAGGGAAAACTGGCTGGTGTTCTACAAACCTCTGCACTTGGAGGCCCAACAATTGTCTACAAGAATAGAAGGGCCTAGACCAAGCTATTTTCTGGCGCCATTGCCGGGGAGGTAAGGTAAAAGGTACTCACATCCTCCGGTGTGAGTGCTTGAAGTTATTTCCTTTAGATTCTGCAATTTTGTCTTTTTGTTTCTTGTTTTTATTTTCACTAGCTAGGCTTAATGGAAAACAACAAAAAATTTAGAGAGCTTTATAGTATTTATCTTGAGTTAGGACATGAAGTGTTTGAAGACAAAATTAAAATACCTATGGAACTTTATTTACGTGCTAATAACAATGTTATTAGTATGAATTCTTTGAACACCATTATTGCTAATGCTATGGAAAAGTCTAAGCTTTGGGAAGCTAGTTTTTATGAAAATGATCTTTTTAGCCCCCAAGCATGGAGGAGAAAATTTACTTTGATGATACTATACCTCCAATATATGATGATTACAATGATGAATATGATATTTTTAGTCCACCTACTATTGTTGATAAAATTAATTATGATTACAATGTGCCTCCTATATTTGATGATTATGGTGACGAGAATAATAATGATAGCTATTTTGTTGAATTTGCTCCCACCACAATTAATAAGAATGACTATGCTTATGTGGAGAGTAATAATTATTTTATACATGTGGCTCATGATAAGAATGTTTTATGTGATATTCATATTGTTAATTTTTTTACGATGCTACTAAAAGTTATTATGAGAGAGGGAAACATGGTTTTATGTGTCTCAACAATATTAAGTTCCCCCTCTTTATGTTGAAATTTTTGAAGTTGCACTTGTTTTGCTTTCCTATGCTTGTTGCTTTGTGCTTTCATGACTTGTTTCTTTACAAGATTATTTTTCATAGGAAGTGGGTTAGACTTAAATGTGCTTTGAATTTGCTTCTTGGTGCTCTCTTTTGCTTCAATTCATATTTCTTATGTGAGCATCTTCTCAAACTATCAAGCCTAACTTAAAGGCGTTAAAGAAAAGTACTTATTGGGAGATAACCCAAAAGTTTTAGTTGTGCCTTGAAACTTATGGCTTCAGTAATAACCTCTCCTTATCCTTTTTATTTGCTTTTGTGCCAAGAATAACCCCTAATGAGAGGGAAGTAAGATTTGGGAAAGTTGCTATCCCAAAACAGATTTTTGTGCTTCGCCGTAAAAATTTGTGAACAATCTCCGTACGTTGGTTTGAGCTGTAATTGTTTGTGCTTCTGTCCCAGATTGTTATCCAACTTTCGTTAGTTCAACACTTTTCGATTTGAGCAACAAAAGTTCTTCTAAAATCGGTTTTCACCTGCTGGTCTATTTTAACAGATTTCTGCCATTATTTGCATTTGCCTCTTTATCAATTTATTTTTAGGTTCTTTTTGGTGAATTGAGCTTTTTGAGGGAGTTGCTACAGTGGCTTGTGTTTTTAATGAAAGTTTTGTTGTTTTAAAACTAAACCCCAAAGGTTTATGATCTTTTGAATGCACTAATGTTGCTAATGAAGATTGTGTGAGGTTTTGTATGAAGGAAATTTTTAGGTGTAAGGAAAGAATGATATAATGATATAAAGAATGGACAAAAGCCTAAGCTTGGGGATGCCACCCCGTGTCACCCAAGAAATATTCAAGAGGTACAAGCGTCAAAGCTTGGGGATGCCCAAGGCATCCCCTTCTTCATCAATAAAAATCTCAGGTCTTTCTAGACACTTCGTTTTTATTGTTTCATGCATAATTGTGTTGTTCTTGGAGCGTCTTCGTTTTCCTTTTTAGTTTTCATTTGATTAGTTTGCTTGAATAAGTTGGTTGGATCCCAACACACTTATTTTGGAGAGAGACACACCCCGTTATTCATTGCCTAGAACACTCTAGTTTTCACTCTTATTGTTCTGTGAATGTTCTCCTTTGCTAGCACTGCATTTAGCTTTAGTTTTCGATTGGTGTTGGAAAAGAGTAGGAAGTTTCATGCTTATAGTGGTACAAAAGGAGCTTGTTTTTGGACTGTGGCCTATGCTTTGTCATGTCATGCTTGATATTGTTTCGGCTTTATGCTTAGTGATTTTTGCTGTAGCATGACATGTTATAAACAACTGAGATTGCTTAATGTGCCTTGAAAGAATCATGCGTTGTTTTATCATATTAAAGCATAATATTATGGTATTCTCCTTTGATGCTTTATTTGGGTTGACTTGGCGCATGCTCACACCATGTTATGACTATCCCAAGTCACCATAGCCTCGATAATCCTTTAGTTTTCGACTTGTAATATCACTTTATGATTTAATTAATGATGTTTTGTCACTTTGCATGATTATGGCCATTATTGCTCTCTTAGTTGGTTGCTCCCAGTCTTTTGCTAGCCTCCATAACCAAGTATGAGTTCCAGTCATGCATCCAACTCTAAATAAAACCAAGTTATTCCAAAGACTCCACCATACCTACCTATAAGCATTTGCTATTCCAAGTATATTCATGTTTTTATCTACCTTCCGAATTAAAATTGTTATGAGAAAACTAATGATTAAAGCTCTCACTAACTTGATGGCACACTTTACTTTTATTGCCCCTAATAAACTTGAACCATTGTGTAATCTATGTTGTATATGATTGCACTTATATGTTGGGGATTAGCAGAACCATGCTGTCATGGGGAACGCTTTCAACATTGCACTTGTACATTGTACCTAGTTGATATCATGCTCTTTTGTCTATGGATGTCGTCGGTGTGAAATGAAAGGGGATCTTGTAAGTCCATGGAGTTATGTATGTGTGTTAGAGAAACTCCTAGGGCACCGGTCTAATCCATGCCTAATCATGGTGGAAACCTACAGCGTAACCATTATGAGCAATCTATGAAGCATTCTTCTTATGAAGAAAAGAGATAGAGATTGAGAAAAAGAGAATAAATAAAAAAAAGAGTTGAGAAAAGAGGAAAGAGAGAAAAAAGCACCATTTTCCCATGGTAAATAAGAAGATTGCTGAGATGCTCGTTGTCTTCTTGCCTTGTCATTTTGATATGGGGATTCTTCCGTATCATCGGGCAAGGGGTACCCCGTTGGCAGTTCTCTATGATACACATGTACTTGCTATGACGAGATCTTACCAGTAACTAAACTTGAGTAGCATGAGGAGCGGCCCTTGTATTCAAGGGACATGAGATTGTCAACTTATACTTTGTCAAACATATACTCCATAGTTTGTTCACTTTAACCTTAATCACTTCAAGATTCTTATGATAGGGGCAATCAGAGCTGAAAGGTAATAAGTATCATAATTTTTGGAAGCTCTTTATGAGACTTTAATCCCTGCTTCCTTCTATGAAGGCCTTTCTTCCACTTTTATATTGCGTCTCCACCTTCTATCCTTAGGCACCAATTAAGGGAGCATAGTGTCCATTCTTAGTTTAATGTGCATTGTCCCAAGACTTGTTGATTGATGCATAACTTTAATATTGCTTGTTCTTAAACTATTTGTATCTAGTCACCCATATGAACTTTGAAGGTGTCCTATGTATTTATGTTTTGCTACTCCATGAGGGACAAGCTAAATGCCACTATGCTATGTTTTCTATATGTGAAACAAACAAACATCTTGCAAAGTATTGTTATTCATGAATCTTTTGTTTGTGCCTTTTCATGTTACAACATAGTTGCCATGTCTTATTGTTAGAACTATATCTTTCATGCTATGTTAAAGTACTATGATCCTAGCTTTCAATGCTTGCAAATGGTTTGATCTTGATTGTGATGTTGCATGTCACCTCAAAAATTATTCTTTCTTTTTATCACTTACCTACACGAGGACGAGCAGGAGTTAAGCTTGGGGATGTTGATACGTTGCTAACGTATCTATAATTTTTGATGTTCCATGCTTGTTTTATATCTACTTTCTTATGTTTTGTCCACACTTTGGAGTATTTTTATACACTTTCTTGGACTAACCTATTAACAAGATACCACAGTGCCAGTTGCCTGTTTTCTGCTGTTTTTGGTTCTAGAAAAGCCAAAAAATGAATATTCTCGGAATTGGATGGGACAAAAGCCAAAGTCGATATTTTACCGGAAGACTTACGGAGCCAGAAGACGAGACGGAGAGGGGCCAGGGGCTGGTGACACCATAGGGTGGCGCGGGTCCCCTTGGCCGCGCCACCAGGTGGTGTGGGCCCCTTGGGCGCCCACCGACCTTGCCTCTTCGCCTATAAGAAGCCTCCCGATGCAGAAACCTTAAAGAATCGAGCCTCTAGCCACGAAAAGTTCTGCAACGCGATCGCCACCGAAGGGGAGATTTGGGGGATAGAAAGTCTCTGTTCCGGCACCCTGCCGGGACAGGGAAGTGCCCCGGAGCCATCTCCATCGATCTCCACCACCATCTCCATTATCATTGCTGATTCCCATGATGAGGAGGGAGTAGTTCCCTCTCGAGGCTAAGGGTTCTACTGGTAGCTATGTGTTCATCTCTCTCTATGCATGATCATATTATGATCATGAGCTTTGTAATCAAGTTGATCCACCTTGCTATCTTTAATAGATCTCTCCTCTCCCCATGGGTGTGAAAGTGACAGCGTTCACACCATGGTGGAACTTAGGCTAGAGATTACAAATACTTGTTATGAGTTATATTTGGAGTTGGATGTCTCTTTGAAATTGTGGTGTTTGTTGGAACCATCTAGTTCTCAAGGTGATAGTGTGGGGTTTTCTAGATGGGGAAAGCGAACTTTGAGGTGTGCTGTTATAGCACTACCATGGATTAGAGTGTCCAACCGGAGAGTAGTTCAGAGTAGTATCATAAAGAGAAGATATTTATATGAGAGTGTTCACTAGTGAAAGTATGATCCCTAGGCCTTGTTTATAATCATTGAAACACCATTTAGATCTGTTACATGTTTGCTTGCTTCCATCTTTATTTCAGTTTGCCTGTAGTCTCTTCCACGCCATCAAGCTATTTTCTGGCATCGTTGTCTTTTATCCATACCACTTGTATTTCACTATCTCTTCGCCGAACTAGTGCACCTATACACCTGGCAAGTGTATTGGGTGTGTTGGGGACACAAGAGACTTCTTGTATCATGATTGCAGGGTTGCGTGAGAGGGGATACCTTTGACCACTTCCTCCCTGAGTTTGATAAACCTTGGGTGATCCACTTAAGGGAAAACTTGCTGCTGTTCTACAAACCTCTGCACTTGGAGGCCCAACAACTGTCTAAAAGAATAGAAGTGCGTAGACATCAGCCATCAACACCACCATCAAGCTGGACTTCATCGGGATCATCATCATCATCACCATCATCATCTCCACAAGCACCACCATCACCACTTCATACCGCTGTAACAATTGGGTTGAATCTTGCATAGTTCTTAGGGGAAACTTTCCCGGTGTTGATTACTCCTTGTAGTTGATGCTATTGAGTGAACCATTGAATTATCGTTTATGTTCAGATTGTTAGATATCATTGTATCATCTCTGATCTTGATCCATATGATGTCTTGTGAGTAGTTCGTTTAGTTCTTGAGGACATGGGAGAAGTCATGTTGTTAGTAGTGGAATTGTGTTGAGAAAGATTCAATAGTTTGATATTTAAGTTGTGGTGTATTTCTTCTAGTGGTGTCATGTGAACATCGACTACATGACACTTCACCTATATGGGCCTAGGGGAATGCATTGTGTATTTGGCTACTAATCGTAGGGATTGCCGGAGTGACAGAAACCCGAACCCCTGTTAGGAAACCTTTGCACAAGGGACGTCAGGGTCTTAGATTTTAAAGCTGTGGTTAGGTTTCTACCTTAATTACTTTCTTGTACTTGCGGATGCTTGCAAGGGGTATAATCACAAGTATGTATTAGTCCTAGGAAGGTCGGTACATTAGCACAGGTTCACCCACATAATACTTAGCAAACTAAAGAAGATTAATCAACTATATGAAGCGAAAGCACTTGACGATATTCCCATGTGTCCTCGAGAACGTTTGGTCATCTTAAGTAATACAACCAGCTTGTCCTTTTCTAAAGAATTGATTGGGCCACTTGCTGCATTTATTATTATTGTCTTTTATTTACTCATACTTTATTTACCTGCATTATCAAAACCCCCTAAAAATCCATTTGCTAAGTATTTACAGAGAATTCCTGCTCCAAGCCACCCGTCAACACCTTTTGCTCCTCGTTGGGTTCTACACTCTTACTTATCAAAAATACTGCGATACACCCCCCATACTTGTGGGTCATCATCATTGCGGTTTTCACAATGCCGGTAGATATCGTATCTATGCATAACTTGTTTTGCAGGATGATGTTGTGAATGGTATGGCTTTTGTACATGTGAGTGTGTAATCCATGCGTGATCTGCGTATCATGGGTTTTGTCAGCCGGCTGGAGCCTAGGTGCTGTCATCTTATTGAATAATGACATGCGTGTCGAATTCTCTATGTAATTTACTTTACTAGATAATGTAGCTGTTTGGAGAACCCGGATGGCATGCAAGTCAATGTGCACGTGACAAGAGTTGACACGAGTCAGATTACAGGCTTTGTGGAGATGGAGATCGACATGAAGAGAGTCATACCATTTCACATTATAATTGCTTTATTTTGTGTTATTGTTATGTCTCTGTTTTTACCTCTATTAGATAGTTGGTAGAAAAGTAATCCCTCAAAGAAGGTCTAGTCGGTTTCCCCGCCAGTGCTGCACTATCACAAGTCGGACATTTTTGGTAGTGGGCTCATAAAATTGAGGTGCTATCAATTCTTTCCGACTAGGTGGGTTCGAGTCAGACTCTTACAGCAGAAGCACTCGGTAATCTAGACGGGTCTATCACAACGGTTGTGGGACTCGGGGAAAAGTCGGATGGGAGATGGGGCATGTGATGCCACCCGTCCAACAGGAGTCATATGAGATGCAATTGACAAGGAGTTGTCTATCTAGATCACTTGACGACTAGCGGTGATGCAAAAGCTCACTAGTCGACTTGCTTATTTAGGGTCTTGAATCACTAAGTAACCATCAGAGGGGTGTTGGTTCTAGTGGGAGCATAAGTATTAAAGTGTTTAATATGCTTGCTCTTTTATGGATACATGTCTTAAGTGTTTTTGCATATTTTTCTGTTGTAGATCAATGGCACCTAGCAGTCTTCCCCAGTTATCCAGTTTTGTTTTGAGAACCATCTTAGAGAAAGATAAGCTAAATGGAACTAACTTCCCCAACTGGTATCGTAATCTGAGAATTGTTCTCAAGCAAGAAAAGAGGGACCATGTCCTAGACAACCCACTTCCAGCTGAGCCAAATGAGAATGCGAGTGTCACAGCCACCAATGCCTGCCATAGGACTTGTGATGAGTCTACGGAGATTAGCTGTCTTATGCTTGCTCACATGGAACTGGACTTGCAACAGCAGTTCGAGAATGTTGAGGCCTACGATATGATCGAAAGCCTCAAAAGTATGTTCCAGGCTCAGGCAAAGACTAAGAGATATCAAGTCTCTTAGGCTTTATTAAGCTTCAAGCTTAAGGATGGCGATCCACTGAGTCCGCATGTGATCAATATGGTTGGTTACGTGTAGTCTTTGGAAAGGCTGGGCTACCCCATTATCGAAGAGTTCGCTACGGACATAATTCTGAACTCTCTTCCTAGTGCGTATGGTCAGTTCATATTGAACTACCATATGCATGGTATGGATAAGAAGCTCACCGAATTACATGGGATGCTCAAGCAGGATGAGGCGGATCTCAAGAAAAGCGCCAGTCAAGTGTTGATGGTGCAGAATAAGGCTAAGTTCAAGAAGAGTTCTTGGACTAACAATAAGAAGGCAAAGTCGGGAGGTAAGGCTGAGGACCTAGTCCAAAGTGCTTCCTTAGGGACTAAGCCATCTCCTGCAGCTAGATCCACTTGCTTCTATTGCAAGGCAGATGGCCACTAGAAGAGGAATTGCAGCAAGTATCTGGCTGACAAAGCCAAGAGTGGAGGTGTGACTTCTGGCTCAGGCACACTTGTTTGCAATGTTATAGACGTCTATCTCGCAGATGCACCTAATAGTTTTTGGGTATATGATACCGGATCAGTTATTCACAACTACAACTCATTGCAGGGACTGGTAAGAACTAGGAGTGTGGCAAGAGGCGAGGTTGATATTCGAGTCGGCAACAAAGCGAGAGTCACTGCGTTGGAAGTCAACATGATGCAACTTCATTTACCTTTCGGATTCTAAATGGAGCTGAATAATTGTTATTATGTTCCAGTGCTTAGTCGAAACATTATTTCTGCCTCATGTTTGACGAGGCAAGGCTATGAGTCGAATATTAAGAATAATGGTTGTTCTTTATATTTGAATGATATGTTTCACGGCTTTGCACCCGTCCAGGATGGATTATTTATTTTGAATCTTGATGGTGAATCTGTCTATAATATAAATGTGAAAAGGTTTAAACCAAATGATCTGAATATGACTTACTTTTGGCATTGTCAGCTTGTTCATATAATTTGGAAACGCATGAAGAAGCTCCATGATGATGGACTCCTAACTTCGTTAGACTTGGAGTCGCTCGAGACATGTGAATCCTGCCTACACGGCAAGATGACCAAGACACCTTTTGCAAAGAGTTGTGAAAGGGCGTCCGACTTATTGGGACTAGTACATAGTGATGTATGTGGCCCGATGAGCACGACATCCAGAGGTGGTTATAAGTACTTCATTACTTTCACTGATTATTTGAGTAGGTATGGATATATCTACTTGATGAAAAATAGTTCGGAAGCCTTTGAAAAGTTCATTCCAGAATGAGGTACAGAATCAACTCGGCTAGAAAATAAAGTTTCTTCGGTCAGACTGAGGAGGCGAGTACATGAGCCATGAGTTTGATGACCATATAAAGAGTTGTGGAATAGTTCCCCAGCTCACTCCTCCAGGAACACCGCAGAGAAACGGTGTGTTGGAAAGGAGGAATCGGACCTTGTTGGACATGGTACGATCAATGATGAGTCAGAAAGATCTGCCTTTATCATTTTGGGTTTATTGTCTAGAAACTACAACGTTCACACTAAATAGAGTACCATCAAAGTCGGTAGAGAAGACACTGCATGAGATGTGGACTAACAAGAAGCCAAGTTTGTATTTTCTTAAGATTTGGGGTTGTGAAGCTTTTTTCAAGCGAATTCAGTCGTTCAAGCTTACAGCCAAGTCGGATAAGTGTATTTTCATGGGGTATCCGAGAGAAACCTTTGGTTACTACTTCTACAACTGAGAAGAGGGTAAAGTGTTTGTCGCTCGGAACGGTGTCATCCTTGAGAAAGAGTTTCTCAGTTGGGGAGTCAGTGGGAGCACGGTGCAGCTCAAAGAAAGTTGACAGGTAACGGCTAGTAGCGAGTCGGCAAAAGCCTTAGAGGTTGAGCCGATCATGGTACATGAGCCGGCAACTACACCGACACTGTGAAGATCTGCCAGATTGCGAAGTGTTCGTGATGTGTTACTGTTGGACAGTGATGAGCCGGCAACTTATTTAGAAGCGATGGTGGAATCTGATTCTGAGCCATGGCTTGGAGCCATGAGATCCGAGTTAAAGTCCATGCATGAAAACCAAGTTTGTAACTTGGTTGATCTGCCAGACGGTGCAAGACCCGTCAAGTGCAAATGGGTCTTTAAGAAGAAAACTGATATGTATGGAAATGTTTCTGTCTATAAAGAACGGCTTGTCGTGAAGGGGTTCCAATAGGTTCAAGGAGTTGACTATGATGAGACTTTCTCACCCATAGCGATGCTTAAGTCAGTTTGGATCATGTTAGCTATAGCAGCCTATTTTGACTATGAGATATGGTAGATGGATGTCAAGACGGCTTTCCTCAATGGAAATTTAACCGAGGACGTGTATATGATACATCCCAAGGGTTTTATCGATCCAGCTAATGCTGACAAGGTATGCAAGCTTCAGAAATCCATTTATGGGTTGAAGCAAGCATATCGGAGCTGGAATATTCGCTTTGATGAGGTAGTCAAATTGTTTGGCTTCATCAAGAGTGATCATGATTCTTGTTTATATAAGAAGTTTAGTGGGAGCAAAGTAAACTTTCTAATCGTATATGTGGATGCCATATTACTGATTGGAAATGATGTCGAGATGTTGCAAGAAACCAAGGAATCATTGGAAAAGAGTTTTTCGATGAAGGACTTGGGTGAGGCGACTTACATACTAGGAATCCGGATCTATAGAGATAGATCAAGGCGGCTCATTGGATTGAGTTAGAGTACATATTTGGACAAAGTGTTGAAGAAGTTCAACACGGAATCGTCTAAAGAAGATTAATCAACTATATGAAGCGAAATCACTTGACGATATTCCCGTGTGTCCTCGAGAATGTTTGGTCATCTTAAGTAATACAACCGACTTGTACTTTGCTAAAGAAAGGATTGGGCCACTTGCTACATTTATTATTATTGTCTTTTATTTACTCGTACTTTATTTACCTGCATTATCAAAACCCCCTAAAATCCATTTGCTAAGTATTTACAGAGAATTCCTGCTCCAAGCCACTCGTCAACACCTTCTGCTCCTCGTTGGGTTCGACACTCTTACTTATCAAAAATACTGCGATACACCCCTTATACTTGTGGGTCATCAAGACTATTTTCTAGCGCCATTTCCAGGGAGTGAACTGCTATTGGAGAGTGGAACTGGTAAAGGAAACTTCTACCATGAGTATTGTTTACTTCTGTTAGTTGCTTTATTTCAATATGGATAATTCGCTGAGTTTCTTATTTCGTAATGCTACTACCACTGCTAAGGTAGTAGATGAATCACCACCTGCTAAGAATGATACTTTTAAAATACCTACAAGAATTATTGATCGTGTTATGGATAACTATTATGTTGGAGATGGAACTGTCCATCCCGGTGATCATTTGCTCTTTATACACGAATTATGCAGGTTGTTCAAGTGTGCAGGTATTACAACAGATCAACTCAAGAAGAAGTTATTCTCATTATCACTAAAAGGAAGAGCTGAGGAATGGTATAAGCTGCTGAAGAATGGTCAAGCTCTTGAATGGGAGGAAGTAGTACCTCTCTTTTATTCTAAATTCTATCCTCCTAGTGAGATTCATAAAGATTGGAATCAAATATACAACTTTTGGCCTCTTGATGGAGAGAGTACAACTCAAGCTTGGGGGAGATTGAAGTTATTAATGCTCAAATGTCCCATTCATGAGCTCCCCAACAATATTATTATGAATAACTTTTATGCAAGGCTCTCTCTTCATGATAAGGATTTATTGGATGCCTCTTGTGCTGGATCATTCGCTCGCATGGAAGAAGAAGCTAAATGGGATCTTCTAGACCGTATTCAAGACAATGTTGGAGCATGGGAGAATGACAAAGGAAGAAAGTTAGGTATAAATTATGATTATGAATGCATTGAATCTTTTATGGGAACTGATGACTTTCAAAATATTAAAAATGCTTATGGTTTAGACTCTCAAGCTATTGCAACTTATTTTAAGCCTTTTTCTTCTTATATTAAAATTCCTAAAAAGAAATGGAATAAGTATCATGAGCCATATAAATATATTGCTAATTGTGTTGCTGCAAGAAATACTGAAGTTTATACTGCTAATTATGTTTTACCTGAACCTTACATTGAGAAAATGCCTTTCCCAATCAAGATAAAGGAACATTTTATGATAGCTAGTATGGTTAATGAAAGTATGAACAAAGCTGTTGAACCTGATGAACAAGTGGATGCTGAACCTATAGTAGCAAATGTGAAAGACTTTGTCACTAAATATGCAGAAGAGGGACACACTATCCTTTGTAAGGATATCCCTAAGATTGTTTCACAAAGTAGTGTTATGAGAGCTAGTGTCCCTGTGTTTTCTGTTAGGGTAAGTGATCATTGCTACAATGGTTCTTGTGATAGTTATATCATTAAATTTATGCATGATACTGAAAGTTATTATGAGAGAGGGAAGACTATTCTTATGCAACTCAATAATATCAAGTTTCCTCGTTTTATGCTGAAAGTTTTTATGTTGCACTTCTTTTGCCTCCTTATGCTAGTAGCCTCTGGTTTCAACAATTTGTTTGTTTACAAAATTCCCTTGCATAGGAAGTGGGTTAGACTTAAACATGTGTATTTTTGCTTCTTGATGATCTCTTTTACTTCAATTTATATTCTTTTGTGAGCATCATTAAAGTTATCATGCCCATCTTAATGGCTATAAAGAAAGAGGTTTTTGGGAGACAACCCAATTTCGTTATGCTTTCAGTTGTTTTTGTTTATTTGAGTCTTGGAAGTTGTTACTTCGGTAATAACCTCTCCTTATCATTTTTGTCTGGTTTTTGTGTCAAGATCAACCTCTAATGAGAGAGAAGTAAGATTTGGGGAAGTTGCTGTCCCGAAACAGATTTTTGTGCTTCACCATAAAAATTCGTGAGAGATCTATGTACGTTGGATTGAGCTGTAAAATTTTGTGCTTCTACCCCAGGTTGTTATTTGACTTTCGTTAGTTTTGCACTTTCTGATTTGAGCAACAGAAGATTTTCGAAAAAAATGATCTTTACCTGCTGGTCTGTCTTGACAGATTTATGCCACTCTTGCATTTGCCTCTTAAATCGATTTCGTTTTTGAATTCTTTTTGGGTTTTCAGAAGGAGTTGCTATAGTAGCTTATGTTTTGATGGATTTCAGTCGAAATTGGACTTAAAAGGTTTATTACCTCGCTTACTGATGAGGGTTTAACTCGTCAATGCCCATTGTTATGGACTTGGGTTTTGGAGAAGGAGGGAGCGCTGGAGACATCTATCGGCTAACAGACAAGCACACGGGGAACAAAGATTTACCCAGGTTCAGGCCTCGTAGAGGTCCCTACTCCTGCTTGTCTGCTCGTGGAATTAACGAAGGAATCGAAAGTTACAATGGTGCGCAGATGCAATCTGGCAAGGGTTGTGGAAACTAGGGTTGCGTGTGTCCTCCTCGCCGCCCCCTCCTAGCCCTTATATAGATAGGCTAGGTCTCGGGTAGCAGGTCGAGTTGGTTACAAGTTAGGGTTTTCCCCTTCAAACTTTCTATCTTTAGCTTCTTCTTGTTCTTCAAGCAATCGAGAGTCCGTAGGTTACTCGAGTCCTTCATTTTGGGACTTGGCAACACCGTGGGCCTGTACATATTTAGACCGTATATACCAAGCTCGAGTACCTGTAGGGTATACCCATGTCAGTAGCCCCCGAGTGTCCAGTGGAATCGCAGATTTGACTAGGGACTTTTGAAGTCTTTCGAGTGCCTGAATGAGTATATATTTTGACTGCTTTTATTTGTGTCATAGGGATTGTCGATATGCATGCCTGATGTAACCAAAGTATCGATATCAGTTAACCACCTTAGGGTGAAACAACGCAATCTACTCGAACTCGAGTCCCCGGACTCGAATCCGGAAAAGTGCTGGCGTAATTCGATGCAAGCCGCGGAGGTCTTACAGGATTCGAATTCCAGTTATATGGGTGTGAGTACCCGACGCATCCGTCAAGGCATGTTCATCGTACCTGTAGGCACGGATATATTTCTGGTAGTGCGCATCTAAATGCATTGCCAAGCCTTATTCAGGTCTTACCTTCACGCTGTAAGCGCAGCATCCAAATTTTATCATCGTGGAGACGATTCGGGTGACCCAGGAGATGCAGTCTCTTTGTAGGGAAAATTATGAGGCGGTGTGGCCATGAGTTTCGAGTGTGGATGTTATCGACACACAGTTTTGCATAAATAATCATAGGGTGCGCGATCAGCGCTCCCTATGGGAGTAGCCCCCGAGTGCCTGGTTGAGTCGAAGATTCAGGCAGGGACTAAAGAATCATTTTTGCGACTGCTGTGCTTGGTTGAGTCGAAGACTCAGGCAGGGACTAAAGAATCATTTTGTGACTGCTGTCGAATTTGTTTCCGGTGCTCCCTATGGGAGTAACCCATGTCCATAATCGAATCGTATTTCCAGTGGTTGGGTTCACCTTTTGATTGTCCTTATTCCTGCAAAAAGAAAATCGTAGGGTGCACGGCCAGCGCTCCCTATGGGAGTAGCCCCTGAGTGCTTGGTGGAGTCGAAGACTCCAGCAAGGACTAAAGTAGTCGAATTTTTTCCATTGCGTAGATTTGATTACATTAGTGCTGACTCTTGTATGACCTTAGTTGCCCGCGTGAGCGAGTTTGATGGGACGTGACGAGCGGTTGGTCCCATTTCCTGACTTTGATTTGACTGGGCGTGCGTAATCTTTATTTTAACTGCGCCTCCTCGATTTCCATGCGTAATGGGAGTAGTGGAGGGACGGTTCGTGCTTCCTCTTCTCCACGTGTCAAACACGATGTGTGCCACGCGTCCAATAGGGTTTTTCTGAGCCATTGGATTGCATCTTCTAGGGGTTAAGTAGCGGTGCTACGACGGTAATTTCCCATCTGTGCTCTTTCTTCCTTGTTGCCATCGCCATTGCTTCTACTCCTCTTCTTTCTCCTGCGCCGTCTCCTCCATGATGCTGGGCTAGCTCCGCTCGTTCCCGAGCTACTTCCTTCGCTCACATCGCTGTCGTGCAATGGGGAAGAAGAAGGGAGGCGCTGCCGCTGATTCCGCGGCTACTGTTGCCGCGGCGAAGAAGAAGGGCGGCTCCTCCGCTGCAGGCGCCAGCACCGCCGCCAGCGGGAAGAAGAAGGTCGCGGGCACCCGCGTTACGAATGGTGCGTGGCGCCCTTCCATCATCAAGGCGTCTGATCTCCGTCTTCTTCGCCAAGACGGAGTGATCTCCGCAGTAGTCGCCGATGCGCGCGTCCCCAGCGGTGAGACCATTCCTGCTCCTCCCGCTGGTTTTCGAGTGATGTTTCTTGCATTCATCATTCGCGGTCTTTCCTTGCCTCTTCACCCCTTTCTTAGGGGTCTTCTTTGTTTCTACGGGCTCCAGCTCCATCAGCTGTCCCCAAATTCGATCCTCCACATCTCTTGCTTCATCACCCTTTGCGAGTGCTGGCTGGGAATCGAGCCACACTTTGGCCTTTTCAAGCGCATCTTTAAATTGAAGCGCCAGTCCGCATCTGGCTCTTTAGTTTACGACGTAGGTGATTGTGGAATTCACGTCGACCCATCTGCCACCTACTTCGACATCAAGCTCACGAAGTCCGTCCAGGGATGGAGGGACAAATGGTTCTATGTCCATGATCAGAAGGCCAAAGATGAGCACTTTGGACTCGCGCCCTTCGATCCGGCGACTCCATGCAAGAAGATGCGTTCTTGGAAGAATGTAGTTATGCCTGGCGAACTCGTGGAGACAGACGTGTTGTATCAACGCGTCTGTGACCTCGAGAGTCGCATAGGCAAAGAAGAGGGAGGTTGCGCCCTCATCCGAACTTGGCTGCGTCGTCGCGTCTAGCCCCTTCAAGCCAGAGTCCACCCCATGTTTCAATGGGCTGGCGCTGATGATGCCACTCGCGTGTCTGCTGATGGCATGTCCGTGAGTGAGGTGGACAAGAGGGTTCGACTGGTCACGAAGTACACTAGCAAGGATGTGCTTCCTAGTGAGCCAGTTGTTACTCCCTTTGATGCTTCGAATCCTCCTCCTGAGGTATACTTATGCTACGCAGTAGCTTATTTTGTCGATTGCTTTTTCTATTGCTTGCTTGTTTTTTGCTGATCTTTGTTGTCTGTATGCAGGATTGGGCGGTGTCGCCATGTATGCCTCCTCTCCCTGAGGGGATTATTCCTCATGAAGCTTTGGAAGAGGACGAGTCTGAGTCGACTGTCCCTTCCGATGTGGAAGAGGAAGCCCCCGAGTCCGAAAGTCCGGATACTCGCAAGCGTTCGTGCAGCGAGGATTCTGACGCGTCGTCTCCGTCGACTCTAGAAGGTACGGCCGTTGGCGCGGAGTCGCCAATTCCTGCCGTTCCTGTGAGGGCTGTGGCATCGTCTGCTCACAAGAAGATGCGATTGCCTAAGGAATCTTCGTCGGTGTCGGTGGAGGCGACGTTTGATTTTGACAAGTTTGACTGGTAAGTTTCGTGTTCTTTTGTTCTTCTCTATTTACTTCTTGTTGGCTTTGCCCTGGAGTTTGCCCTTACTCAAGGTGGGTGTTGTCTTGTAGTCAAGAGGCGTCGTCATCTTCTAGCGATGTCGTATTTTTGAAGGAATCAGGAGTCACGACCTCGAAGGCCAAAGATGAGGTCGAGCGTGCTCCTTCCCCTCCAGTGGCGGCCCACTCCGGGCACAATTCTTCCAGCTCTCCTCACGTAGGGGAGCATCGAATGGTTGCTCGGATGATGGTGCAGCAAACATCTTCAGAGTCATTGGAGGACCATGTAAGTATAGCTTTTCTTCTCTTTAGTGTTGCAGTCGATGTTGTCTGTTGCCTCCGCTGATTCTTTGTTTGTGCGACAACTCCTTGTAAAGGAAGCCGCACAAGTGGCAGAGCAGGTGATGGCGATGGGCCGCCAGCATGCAATGCTGGAGACGCGTCATCACGTGGTTGAAAGTGTTGTTCTACACTTATTCTTTTTAGTCTTCTCCTTTTGGTATAGTCGATTGATAATCAACTTTTTATTGCCGTGTAGCTGAACATAATGCCTTACTGCGTAACGTCTCCACCTTGGAGAAAACACTTGCCGCGGCTGTTAAGGGTCGTGACGAGGCAATCGCAGCTCGCGGCGAGGCACATAAGCGCGAAGAGGATCTGCGTGCCTCTTTCGCGGCCAGGGAAAAGTTGTTTGAAGAGCAACTGTTCTCAATCACCAAGGCTCTCTCAGGTACCTTTGCTTGTGGATATTGTTGTCCTTCTCTGCATCTAATGTTTATGCTGGTGACGCTAAAGTTTTGGTCCATGTGTGGGTTCATGCACAGATGCTGGCGATTTGAGCTTTGACCCGCAGGCCCTTCGTCGCGATGACGTTCTGGCAGGCGCGGTGTCTGCAGTCAAGGACCGTAGCACCACCGTCCAAGACATACTTTCCAAGCCAAGGTCGCCCTCAGTCGCCTCCGGGAGGAGTTGATGCCGAAGGTGGAGCTGATCGATAATATGGACGAGCTGGTAGAATCACTCGCTGGGGGTGTGCCTTCCAGCTACAAGAACTCACTCCGCGTGGCTGGCGCGACCATGTCACTCGCCATGGTGCAGGCCCACGGAGTCGAGATCGATTCTTCCGCGGTGTCGAAGGCGATGCCTGTTGGCATGGATGGTCAGCAGGTAGTCTTCGCTCCTTTCGCGACTGCCTGTGCCAAATATGGGCATCCTTTGATAAATACTATTGCGAAGTATTCTGAGGAGGTCCAACATGCCAAGAAGGCGGCGAAAGCTTCGGCCTCAGGGGCCGGCGGAAAGTCAGTGGCGTCTGATACTGCCACGGACTTGATGAAGCCCCTGAAGCCATCGAAGTCGAAGAGGCCAGCTGCTCCTTAGTTAGCTTTGTAATAGTTGATTAGTTTATGTGCTTTTGTTTAAGAACATGCCTGCTGGCGAGTGTATCTGCTGATACTTTATGCTGGTCTTGAATGCATCTGACCTTTTTTCCTTTGTGTTGATTTGATCGCCTTATTTGCTTCTATCTTGACTTGTGGTAGGGTACCTCAAGTGATCCCGTGAGGGGACCCCAGGACTCGCCATCTCTTGATGATGCCATGGCACCGCCACGCTCCAGAGTAGAGGAGCTGTCCTTGCTTTCGCGACTTCGTGATCGCGTGAAGAAGCTAGAGCGTGAGTTGCCCGTCCTCCACAGTAACACATACGTGTGGAAGTCGAAAGCGGAAAAAGCCGCCGCTCGCGAGCAATATCTGCTTGGCGAGGTGACGCAGTTGGGCGACCAGTTCAAGTGTTAGTTTGCTTATTCTCATCTTTTCCTTTGTAGTCATTCGCAGTGGTACGTTGTACTCATGCTATTGGCGCTGCTTCGTGTAGTTGTTAGCGCGCGCCATCCGCAGGAGGAGAAGGATAGAATTGCCATTCGCCTTCATGATCTTACCTAGGAGCAACTTCAAGAGAGTGGATACTTCTGGGTAGATCATGATCGTGTGACTGCGTTGGCGACCCTGCAGGATCGTGCGTCGCGAGTGCTGCTCTTTCTGAAGAAGTCGCAGTCGTGCTTGAAGAACATATATCGGGCGATGTTCCCATTGGATGACACTCCATCAAGCCTGCTGGCTCTCCTTGCCAAATTTCAAGATCTGTCCGCGGTTCGCGTGTGCGTGAGGCAACAGTTGGTGGCTGGTGCCAAGGCTGCTCTCTCAATGGTGCGATTGCACAGGCCTGACGTGGATGTTGCCGCCATTGCATCTGGGCCGCCACCACCGCCAGCAGGATCTGCTTGGGATATGGTGCCGCACTATCAGGCGGTGGATCGCCCAGCAGAGGAGATCGTCGACTTCTTCGAGGAACAAACCAACGTTCTTCTACTACAATAGTAGCTTAGTTTGTATCCTGCACATAAATGTACTTGTGTTGTAAAGTTCATATAGATGTTGTAGATAATTTATTATCGAATGTGTATAAAGAGCTTTGTTAGCATGAGGTGCGTTGCACTATGCGAGTCCTTTTCGTTAGCCTGGCCATGTCAGTCCCTTGTCAACCTATCAGGTGTGTTGCAGCTAGGTTGAGTTTGTGTGAGGGGGTTCGATTGATGTGCCAGCTACTCAGGATCTCGCATTTTTGGTTCGAAGAACTGACGTGTATAGGGTGGCGCAGCCCCCGAGTGCGTAATTTGACAAAGTAGAGGAGTACATAGAGTTTTGGGGCACATAGCTTTTATTTATCCGAAGAACAGTGCGAGGTACAATGTGTGGCTAAGTAGCCTTGGCTGAGTAGCCGTATTTGCAATGTAAAAGTAAAAAACAACTAAGGGTAGAAGCGTCACAGCTGTGCGACGTTCCAGGGGCTGGAGTATGCAACTTCTGTCTCTAAATCTTGGAGGCGGTAGGCGCCACCTGGGATTACTTCTGTAATCACGTATGGTCCTTCCCAGGGGGACTCGAGCTTGAGATGCCCCTGCTGCTTTAGTCGCAGGACTAGGTCACCTTCGACGAAGGATCTGGGGCGAAGCCTTCTACTATGGTAGTTGCGCAGGTTCTGCTGGTAGATCGTGGATCTTTCTGCAGCGATTTCTCTTGCTTCGTCAAGGAGGTCGACGGAGTCTTCGAGTGCAAGGGATGACTCTTGTTCGCTGTAAGCGACTACGCGTGGTGCCTTGTATTGTACTTCAGCGGGTAACACTGCCTCTGCTCCATGCACCATAAAGAATGGCGTGTAGCCCGTGGCGCTGTTTGGAGTTGTACGTAGGCTCCAGAGTACGGATTGCAGTTCATCTGGCTAGCAACCCGCGGCTTGTTCGAGTGGTCGTAGGAGTCGATTCTTGATGCCGCTGCAGACGAGCCCATTTTCTTTTTCCACCTGACCGTTGGTCTGTGGATGCGCTACTGAGGCGTAGCTGATGTTGATCCCCATGTTCTCGCAGAATTTTTGGAACTCCTTGGATGTGAAGTTTGTCCCGTTGCCGGTGATGATGCTGTGCGGCACGCCGAAGCGGTAGACGATGGACTCTAAGAACTTGACTGCGCTATACCCTGATTGGTTGGTCACTGGCATGGCCTCAATCGATTTGGTGAATTTGTCGACTGCCACCAAGAGGTAGACGTAGCCTCCTCGCGAGGACCTTGGAAGCTTGCCGACCATGTCGAGCCCCCACTGTGCGAAGGGCCAGGCCAATGGAATTGGCCGTAGCTCTACGCCTGGCGCGTGTGGCTTGTCCGCGTATCGCTGGCAAGCATTGCATTTTTGGACTATGTCCTTGGCGTCGCGCATGGCCGTGGGCCAGTAGAATCCAGCTCATAGAGCTTTGGCAAAGAGAGCGCGACTGCCGGCATGGTGCCCGCAGGTCCCTTCATGGATGTCGAGGAGAACTGCTCTTCCGTCGGCCATGGAGACGCATCGTTGTAGCACCCCTATGATGCTGCATTTATACAATTCTCCATTGACAACGGCGAATGCCTTGGATCGCCGCGCGATGTGCCGCGCATCTGTCGGATCGTCCGGTAGCCTGTTGCTGAGGAGGTACGTAATGTATGGCTGCGTCCAGGATTGCTCGATCATCATGACGCTCATTGGTCCCTCTAGTCCTGTGTCCAGCTCCGAGTCATCGAGTGCCATTGGCTCATTGGGCGGCGTAGCCCCCGAGTCCGTTGCTGCGCTTGCTTTCTTCTCTGCGGCCTTTGGCTTGATGGAGCGTTCGCATATGCACTCGAGAAATACCCCAGGAGGTATGGGGGCGCAGGTAGAGCCTATGTTGGCGAGTGTGTCCGCCTCTTCGTTGCTTTCGCGACCTACGTGTCGCAGCTCGCAACCATCGAAGTCTCCTTCGAGTGTATCGTAGAGGTCGCGGTACGCGATCATATTGTCGTTCAGTGCGTCGCACTCATGCATTGTTTGGTTGACGACCAACTTGGAGTCTCCATATATGATGAGCCTCTGGGCGCCGCAAGCTTTTGCCATCCTCATCCCGTCCAACAGGGCATCGTATTCAGCCTCGTTGTTTGAGGCTGTGAACTGCATTCGCAGGATATACTTCAGCTTGTCCCCTTGAGGTGATGTCAGTATGACACCTGCGCCTGCTCCGTCTTTCCGCTTGGACCCATCGAAGTGCATTGTCCAGAGGTAGGACATATCTGGCTTGTCCGGGAGTTGGTTCTCCATCCAGTGCATGAGGAAGTCAGGGAGAACTTGCGACTTGATTGCATCACGTTTTTCGTATGTGATGTCTTATGGAGATAGCTCTATTCCCCAAAGCGCGACTCGCCCCATGGCATCGGGGTTATTGAGGATATGTCCCAACGGGGCGTCGTTGACTACCACGATTGGGTGCTCCTGGAAGTAGTGGCGCAGTCGCCGGGCGGTCATAAAGACGCCGTACGCCAGCTTCTGGTAGTGCGGGTACCGCTATTTTGTTGGCGTGAGGACCTCGCTAAGGTAGTACACCGGGCGTTGTATGCCATGGACCTTGTTTTCCTCAGCTCGCTCGACGACAAGCACTATGCTGACCACCTGGTTGGTGGCAGAGATGTACAGCAATAGTGGTTCTCTTTCTCGTGGAGTCACCAGCACTAGCGAAGTGGATAACAGGCGCTTGAGATCTTCGAATGCTTCTTGCGCTTCATTGGTCCACTCGAAGTTTTCAGTTTTGCAGAGGAGCTGGTAGAAGGGCAGTGCCTTTTCACCCATCCGACTGATAAATCAACCGAGGGCCACGATTCGTCCGGCCAGTTGCTGGACGCCTCTTATGTTCTTCGGCTTCTCCATGGCCAGTATGGCTTTTATCTTCTTCGGGTTCGCCTTGATTCCCCTCACGGAGATGAGATACCCGAGTAGCTGCCCAGATGGTACGCCGAAGGCGCATTTGTCTCGATTGAGCTTGATCCGGTAGCGATCGAGGTTGGCGAAGGTTTCGCATAAATCGTCGATTAGAGAGGCTTCCTCCTTGGTCTTGATTACTATGTCATCGACGTAGACTTGTATGTTGCGATCCAGTTGTTCCTTGAGGCAAGCCTGCATGCATCGCTGGTAGGTGGCTCCCACGTTTTTTAGCCCGAAGGGCATTGTGTTGTAGCAGAACACACCAAAGGGCGTTGTAAACGCTGCTTTCTCCGTATCTTCCTCCTTCATTTGAATTTGATTATAGCCTGAGTAGGCGTCGAGGAAGCAGAGGCGCTCGCATCCCACAGTGGAGTCGATGATCTGGTCGATCCGTGGCAGCGGGAAGTGATCCTTTGGGCAGTGCTTGTTTAAAGAAGTGAAGTCCACGCACATCCGTAGGATATCCGTGTCCTTTTTGGGTACCAGCACCGTATTGGCGAGCCAAGTGCTTTCCTTGATCTCGCGTATGAACTTGGCCTCGAGGAGTCTGTTGATCTCCATTCCAACTGCCTGTGCTCGTGGCTCATACAGTCGCCTGATTGTTTGCTTGACTGGCCTTGCGTCGGGGTTGACGTTGAGTGCATGCTCGGTGAATTCCCTGGGAACTCCTGGCATGTCTGCAGGACACCAGGCAAACATTTCCTAGTGCTCACGGAGGAATTCGACGAGCACGAGTTCCTATGCGGGACTCAAGTTGTTGGCGATGAGGGCCGTCTTGGCGGGATCCGATGGATGGACCTGTACTTTCTTTGTGTTCACATATGAGTCGAAGGAGAGATCAGGTGAGCTTGGCCTACTCAGGGGAGGCAGACTGTTGTCTGTCGTCTCTTTCAATCTTGCGAGTTCCTCCTGCATGCCGAAGGACTGGGAGATTCTGTTGAATTCCCTGTCGCAACTGTCAGATCGCTCAAAGCTCCCGTTGATTGTTATGACGCCGTTGGGACCTGGCATTTTCATCTGCAGGTAGGCGTAGTGGGGCACTGCCATGAACCGAGCAAATGCGATGTGCCCTAGGATGCAATGGTATTGTGAGGTCCAGTCGACGACCTCGAAGTCAATGCGCTCGCGTTGGAAGTTCTTCGGTGTGCCGAAGATGACGTCGAGGTTGATTTTGCCCAAGGGGTATACGCCTTTCCCTGGGACGATGCCGTGGAACATTGTGTCCGATGCCTCCAGGCAGGTTAGAGGGATCCTCATTGCTCGCAAGGTACTCGCGAATATGAGGTTGATGCCGCTTCCGCCATCCATGAAGATGTGACTCATGTCGAAGCCTCCAATTTGCGCCTCGAGTACGAGGGGCAATGACCTAGACGGGGTATCTAAGGCGGGTGGTCGCGCTTATCGAAGGTGATGCATGACTCGCTTCCACTGAGGTACTCAGTGGTGGATGGTGGCGAGTGCGTGGCCAAGTTGACTTGGCGAGTGATGGCCTTCTGCACCCTATTGGAGGGGCGTCCCTTTTGGATCATCATGGTGCCCATGGCCCGTGGGTACGGTTCGCCTCCGTGGTGCTGGTCCGGTGCGGCTCCGTTCGGGGGTGGCCCAGGTGGTGGTGGTGGTGCGCCATGTTCCACGACGCCTGGAGCAGCTCCGTAGCCTCTTTCGACTGCATTGCGGTTCATCCAAACCAGACCCTCATGTAGCTTGAGGAACTCGCGGCAATCCTTGAGGAGGTGGCTGGACTTCTTCTTGCCATCATGCTTGTCGATGTAGAAGTGCACCGTACATGGCCTGGACAGTTTGTCCTCGATGGAGGTCGCGGGTGCCTCATCGCGAGTGCGGTGTTACCATACTTGCGTAGTTTTCCTGGAGTCGCATTATCCGCCGCTACGGTATCCGCTGTTGCGGTTATCGTCGCGTCTATCGGCGTAGCCGGCTGCGACCATGTTGACGTCGTCGCGGTTGTCGTAAATGTGCATGCGACGCTTGCCTCGGCGATCGCGTTTGCGCTCGAGATCCGCCTCCTCGTCGGAGTGAACGTGATTCTTTACCGAGTCTTTTCCATCGGCCCACCAATTCACGATCTCCATCAGGTGGTCGATGGTCTTGGGCTTTGAGCGGCCCAGCTCCTCTCTGAGTTCTAAACAACGGACACCACCGTTGAATGCATAAATCGCGCGATCCTTTGGATGTAGGAGCGCAGCGATTCGCCAGATCTTTGCTGGCAGCATCTCAGCTCGTCGATTGATGCGGGCCGTTTGTACATACCCTTAAAGTTGCGCACGAAGATGTAAACCAGTTCATCCCAACTGCGAATGGATCCGCGTGGGAGGTTATTGAGCCATGCCTGGGCGACGCCCTGCAGCTGTAGCTGCAAGCATTGCATGGCAGTGCTTCGACTGCCTCCATGGAGTCTGACAGAGGAGATGTGGTCCTCCAGCCAGATCTTGGGGTCCTATAGACCGTCAAACTTCGGGTTCTCCGATAGGAGTTTGAACCCCTTAGTCATTCACTTCTGCCTAATGGATCTGCTGAAGCATCTGGCGCCGCAGAGCTCCACATCCTCTTCTTCTAAGTCAGTCGACCGAGCACGTCGTGCTCTTGATTTGTCGATCTTGCGCTGTGTGATGTCATCACGTGCATCGTAGTCGTGGTCGTGTGGTCATGAGCGACGATGTCGAGACAAGTCATGGCTGTCATCGCTGGATGAGGGCGAGGAGTAACGCTTTGCTAGCGCTTTGCCCTTCTTTGGCTCCGGTGTCGGTTCCTTGTCGAGGGCGGCCTCGATTAATCCCAAGCCCGCGATCGTAGATCGGTGCATGGCGGCTCGGGGGTCTCCAGCTGGTGGTTGGTTTTTCAAGAGGTACATGGTGGCCGCTGTCACCGCAGCCTGCGGCATTTTGGGGACCACGTTGCCCCTAGTGTCGACTGTCATAGAGCCGAAGTCGAGGACTTTTGCGGCCTCAATGTGTTCCTGCTCGGTGAGGTGGGCCATCCGAGACTGCCTCTTCTTGGCGAGGTGCTCGTTGCCCTTTGAGGAGGATCCTCCATAGGAGGAGAGTCCAGCACGGCGAAGACTCGACTCGTCTGCCGCCTTTTTGCGCGCCTCAAGTTGCGCGATTGTTTGTACTTGGCGCTTGAATTCTTCCTTCAGGAGCTAGTGATAGCCCATCAGCAGTTCCTGCGGGGATCCGAAGGGTAGAGGGGTGCCCCGCAGGGCCTCGCGGCAGCGAGCCCATTCTTTCTCGTTGAGCTTGATTACGACGCGTTCACCGGTTTGCTCGTTTACTATGATTGGAGGTTCGACTGCTCCTCCGTTGTCAAAGGGGACGCGATTGCCACCGTTACCACCGTTGCCGCCATTGCCACCGTTGCCGCCTGCGTTGATGACGGCGCACATGAAGTGATTCGGGAAGCTGCTGCTTCCACAACTCTCAGATCCGGAGCCGTAGGTCCCATCTTCAGTGGCCAGATCGCTTAGGTCGGAGTCGCGACTGCTGTCGCTGATAGTGTTCTTGATTGTTGTCGGGGCGTTGAGCTCGCTGAGGGTGCCGATCGACGGAGGAAACCACGATGCTGGGGCAATCGCCGGTGCTGTCAGCTGATCAGGCATGCGAAGCGTGCCCATCTGACCAACTTGGAAGCAGAAGCTCCTGATCGCCAGGCTGATTCCGTCGCCCACGGACTCGAAGGCCTGGCGAGTGGCCGGCGTGTGGACGGTGAAGTCGAAGGCGCCGAAGAGCTGGCGAATCTCCGCTGTTGCGGAGTTGTAGATCGCAGTTGATGGGGCCGAAGAAGCCGCAACGTCAGCACTCCCAATTCCCACAGACGACGCCAATTGACGAGGGTTTAACTAGTCAATGCCCATTGTTATGGACTTGGGTTTTGTAGGGTATAACCATGTCACTTACACTAATTTTGCTAATGAGAATTGTGTAAAGTTTTGTGTGAAAGAAATTTCCAGGTTATTGGAGAAAATGGTGTAATAAGAAATTGAAAGGCTTCATGACTCAAGCAACATGTGTATGATGATGAAGATATTGATGTTATTCAAGCAATGACTCCGGAAGAATCTACTAAATACTAAGTTCAGAGACCTGTAGAGTCTGTTTTCGAATAGGTAACACTTCTGGTAAGAAAATTTCCGCGAAAATTATGTCTAGTTGTATTTTTGGAGTTTTTATCCAACAAGGAAAGCAATGAAGAGAAAGAGGGACGGAAACGGAGCCAGGGTGGCACACACCATCCCTGGCACGGCCCCCCTGGCCGTGCCAGCAGGTGGTGTGGCCACCTCGGACTCCGTCTCCGACCCGTTTTCTCCCAGTACCTTCCTTTTGTTGTAAAAATTCGTAATATATAATCCCCCAGATCCTCCGAGGTTTGTATATCGTGTTCTCGTCGTGTTTTTGTTTCGATCTGTTTCTACCAGGAACTATTCTCAAAGTTTAGAAGCACGATGGTCTCTGCCAAGGATAAGGGAAAGGAGCCTGCAGAGGAGGATCCCCAAGATCTCGGGCAGGAGAAGGAGATCGATGAAGAGGAGGCAAAGAAAAGCCATCACCCACACACCGGCACTACCATTGCAAGCATTGGAGTGTTGGCAAACCCTGCCACGATCAAAAGGAGACGGCATGGGTGTCAACTGGAGGGAAGCCTCTGTGTCACTGTTTGGCTCCACGGTCACCTTCTCCACGCACCAAGAATCCCTTCCATACCCTTATCCACGAGCACCAATTCCAAAATATGCCCAAGGAGGAACTACCCTTCAATTGGGATATGCCTCGTTATAACCGTGCAGGAAAAGAAGACTTCAAGGAGGAAGAGTGGGGAAAGAATCGCAAGAGCTGGGATTCGCACCCCGACATGATCATGAGCCACATTAAGAAAAACTCACAGTTGATTCATACTCTCACCCTCGAGATTGAGGGCTTGAGGAAATTGATCAAAAATCTCATTGAGAGAACACCACCACCACCGAAGGAGTAATTTGTCATCAGGCTTTGACATCCCCCTTGTTTGTTCCAAGCTTGGGGGAGTGCTGCGGTATCACATCACTATCTTCTATCTTTTTACCTTTTTAGTAGAGTCATATCATGAATAGAGAAGTTATCATGTAGGATGGTTTGCATTATGGAAGTGTCCCCCCTCTCGTTAGATATCTATGTATCCCTTGGTGTGAGTTATCATTATGGAATACTAATGAGAAGTTCTATCATTTACTCTTTTGCATATATTATATTAGTTTTCAATTCATGTTATTGTTGGGTCCGCAGCATAGAAAACAAAAAATTTCCTACGACGAGAACTACACTCCAAGATCTATCTACTAGGTACAAAGCAACGGGTGGACATACATCCAACGAGAACTTACCCTCGAAGACAACGAGTTTTGTTAACGAGTAGGAACTCGTGGTTGATGTAGTCGTACACTTGTCGATCTCAAGATCGTGAGGAAGTCCGAGCACCGCAACTCAGCAGTGCATCCGTACTCGCATAGACGTTCAAGCCACCGGACAACCTCCACCTCCTTGCTCCAGTGATCCAGCGGAAGCAACAACTCCTTCCAGATGAAATGCCACCAGGAACACGTATCTCGCTAATCCGAGACCAAGGGGGAATAATTCTAGAGGGGGAGAGAGATCCTTCACAAGGAGGTGTGAGGAAGAAGGAGGAAGAGGGTGGCCTTTTATAGGAGGAGGGGGTGCCCATCCTTCATGGCCGGCGCATGGGGGTGTGACTCCTCACCTCCCCCATTCATGTGGTGGTAACCCCTCCACATTAAAATGCCTCTTCACATTTCCCTTTAAAGTCCCTACTTTAAATGCATTAAAATTCTCCAAGTTTAATGCTCTCTCATTTAATAAAACTCTGTTATTAAATTTATTCATAATTTTGTTAATTACTTTAATTAACAAACATTCACATATAACCCCCTGCAACATTTCAATATTACATGCAGAACCAATTTCAGCAATTTCACCCGAAACAGTTTCGGTGTCTATTGAAATAATTCTAGCGCTTTGCAATTCTTTCGTCTGAAACATATGTGCTCCAAAATGGTGTCCAGTAACTCTTAAGTGTGTCACCCTACGGTTCGCGAATAATGCAGACATGACTGAGACTCCTCTTAGGTCAATAATCAGAAGTGGGACCTAGAGATCCATACTGATTCCTACACATTCAACGATGACTTCTGTGATCGTGAGAACCTTTAACGCTAGTAACTAAATCCCTTTGTCTCGTGATGTATTACATGTCCGAGATTCGATCATCGGTATCTCCATACCTAGTTTGATCTCGTTGCCGACATGCACTCTTTTCTCGTTCCCGTGATATAACATTCTAGTGATCACATCACTTGCTTGCAAGATACCTTAATGTGATATCACCGAGAGGGCCCAGAGTATATCTATCCATCATCGGGATTGACAAATTCCACTCTTGATCCATGAGCCTCAACATAACACCTTCGTAGCACTGAACCCATCTTTATAGTCACCCTATTACGGTGTGACGTTTGATGTTATCAAGATACTCTTCCGGTGTTAGCAATTAACATGATCTCATGGTCTAAGGATAAAGATTACTTCGTATGATGTTACAGCAATATAAACATAATGACTTGATCGTAATGCTATACTTCGGATGAATGTTCATCACATCATTTCACAAATGCTGTGACCTTGTTATTAACAACATCCAATGTCCATGATCAGGAAACCTTGATCATCTTGTTAATCAACAAGCTAGTCTATAAGAGAGGCATAACTAGGAACCCTTTTTGTTTATTAAACACACATGTATTGACGTTTCCGATCAATACAATTATAGCATGCAAAATAAACATTTATCATAAACATGGAATAAGATAATAACCACTTTATTATTGCCTCTCGAGCATATTCCCTTCAGTTATATGATTGATCTTATTGTTAGTATTGGTATCACTTTGGGATCATTGAGTTAATTTAATTGGTTTTGGCAAACCTGGCTCGGTCAGTAGCAACATTATTTTTGAGAATTGAATGAAAAAGATAAAAGTACTCTTAAAGAAATATAAATTCATCATCTTTCTTTCTTGATTTGCTCATAAGTTTAGTATTCTCTAGTTAAGATCTTTTGTGCTTACAAGGAAGATTGCATGTTTGTTTTTATCATTTTTATGTTTTTTTGTTTCCTTCAACTCTTATGCTTGCTACCCAGCCTTGCTAGCCAAAACCTGTACTGAGAGGGAAAGCTTCTCGTGCATCCAATCCTTAAACCAAAATCCTATGCCATATGTGTCCACCATACCTACCTACTAGCATTATTGCTATTTCAAGTAAATTCATGTTTTTATCTACCTTCCGAATTAAACTTGTTATGTGAAAATTAGTGATTAAAGCTCTCATGAACTTGATGGCACACTTTACTTTCTTGCACTTAATAAACTTGAACCATTGTGCCCATCTATGTTGCGTATATGCTTGCGCTTTGTAAGTTGTGAATTAGCAGAACCATGCTATCATGGGGAACGCTTTCAACATTGCACTTGTACATTGTACCTAGTTGATATCATGCTCTTTTGTTTATGGATGTCGTCGGTGTGAAATGAAAGGGGAGCTTGTAAGTCCATGGAGTTATGTATGTGTGTTAGAGAAACACCTGGGCCAGCGGTCTAATCCGTTCCTAATCATGGTGGAAACCTGCAGCATAACCATAATGTGCAATCTATGAAGCATTCTTCTTATAAAAAAAGAGATAGAGATTGAGAAAAAAGAAAAAAAAAGAGATCATAAAAGAGGAAAGAGAGAAAAAAGCACCATTTTCCCATGGTAAATAAGAACATTGTTGAGATGCCCGTTGTCTGCCTGCCTTGTCATTTTGATATGGGGATTCTTCCGTATCATCGGGCAAGGGGTACCCCGTTGGCGGTTCTCTATGATAGACATATACTTACTATGACAAGAACTTACCGGTAACTAAACTTGAGTAGCATGAGGAGCGGCCCTCGTATTCAAGGGACATGAGATTTTCAACTTACAACTTGTCAAGCATATCCTAATATTTGATCACTTTAACCTTAATCACCTAAAGATGCCTATGATAGGGGCAATGAGAGCTAAAAGCTAATAAGTACCATAATTTTTGGAAGCTCTTTATGAAATTTAAAATCCCTGCTTCCCTCTGCGGAGGGCCTATCTTTTAGTTTTTAGTTGAGTCAGTAAACCTATTCCCTTCTATCTCAGCAAGTATTTTGAGTTGTTGTGTTTCATTCATTCATATGATGATTTATTCAATCATGTTTCTTATGTTCCTTGTTTTGCATATTTGCTCTTATCTTAGTGTTTTCTACTTTGAAAGCCATCATTGAAAACCCTTTATGTGTGAACTCCTGCAAATTGTCAACTATTCTTCGACCAAGAGCTAAGTTTGCCATTACCAATTATGATTTACTTTGTGTATCTTTATTGTGTTTCCTTTACTTATTGCAAGTTAAGTTATATAATAGTGAGTTGTCTTCTATTATGATTTATGGATTGATGAATGTGATGCTTCTTGTCCATATTCTTTTATCAACTCTTCACTCCATAAACCTGAGGTCATGTTTATTGAGCTCAATTTTCGCTTGGGGACTAGCGAAGTCTAAGCTTGAGGGGAGTTGATACATCCATTTTGCATCAGTATTCTATATCATAATTTACTGTTATTCATTTATATATTTCATATTAAGAGATGATACTTATGTTATTTCATCTGTTTTTGCATGGTTGATGACTTTCTGAGCATGGACCGCTGCAGTCAGGATTTTGATGGAAAAGTTGTTGTTTGCAGGCAAAATTCGCGAAGATCGGAAAATTCGGGAAAATACATGGAAAATTCTATTTTTCCAGAAGACGAAGATTGCTAGAAGGGGGAGTGGAGATGGGCCACAAGGGTCCCACACCACCCCCTGGTGCGGGCAGCCCTAGGCCGTGCCAGCAGGTGGTGTGGCCACCCTGGCCCACTCCAGGCTCTCCCCTTTGGCGTATATTATCCCCTCGAAACCCTAATACCTGGGGAGTGACCACAGAAAGATTCTATCACCTCTGCGGGGCGGAAAACTACAAAGAGAGAAAGATCTCTCTGGTAGACGGAATTCTGCCAGGGGAATTCCTTCCTAGAGAGGGGAGATCGTCGCCATTGATACGTTGCTAACGTATCTATAATTTTTGATGTTCCATGCTTGTTTTATATCTACTTTCTTATGTTTTGTCCACACTTTGGAGTATTTTTATACACTTGCTTGGACTAACGTATTAACAAGATGCCATAGTGCCAGTTGCCTATTTTCTACTGTTTTTGGTTCCAGAAAAGACAGAAAATGAATATTCTCGGAATTGGATGGGACAAAAGCCAAAGTCAATATTTTACCGGAAGACTCACGGAGCCAGAAGATGAGACGGAGAGGGGCTAGGGGATGCCCACACCATAGGGTGGCATGAGTACCCCTGGCCTCGCCACCAAGTAGTGTGGGCCCCTCGGGTGCCCACTGACCTTCCCTCTTCGCCTATAAGAAGCCTCCCGATGTAGAAACCCTAAAGAATCGAGCCTCCAGCCACGAAAAGTTCCGAAGTGCTGCTGCCACCGAAAGGGAGATTCGGGGGACAGAAAGTCTCTGTTTCGGCACGCTGTCGGGATGGGGAAGTGCCCCCGGAGCCATCTCCATCAATCTCCACCACAATCTTCATCGTCGTTGTTGATTCCCATGATGAGGAGGGAGTAGTTCTCTCTTGAGGCTAAGGGTTCTACCGGTAGCTATGTGTTCATTTCTCTCTATGCATGATCATATTGTGATCATGAGCTTTGTAATCAAGTAGATCTACCTTGCTATTCAAGTGCTTTAATAGATCTCTGCTCTCCCCATGTGTGTGAAAGTGACAGTGTGCACACCATGGTGGCACTTAGGCTAGAGATTACAAATACTTGCTATGAGTTATATTTGGAGTTGGATGTCTCTATGAAAGTGTGGTGTTTGTTGGAACCATCTAGTGCTCAAGGTGATAGTGTGGGGTTATCTAGATTGGGAAAGCGAACTTTGAGGTGTGCTGTTATAGCCTTACCATGGATTAGAGTGTCCAACCGGAGAGTAGTTCAGAGTAGTATCATAAAGAGAAGAAATTTATAAGAGTGTTCACTAGTGAAAGTATGATCCCTAGGCCTTGTTTCTAATCATTGAAACACCGTTTAGATCTGTTACATGTTTGCTTGCTTCCATCTTTATTTCAGTTTGCCTTTAGTCTCTTCCACGCCATCAAGCTATTTTCTGGCACCGTTGTCTTTTATCCATACCACTTGTATTTCACTATCTCTTCGCTGAACTAGTGCACCTATACACCTGACAAGTCTATTGGGTGTGTTGGGGACACAAGAGACTTCTTGTATCTTGATCGCAGGGTTGCTTGAGAGGGGATACCTTTGACCACTTCCTCCCGGAGTTCGATAAACCTTGGGTGATCCACTTAAGGGAAAACTGGCTGCTGTTCTACAAACCTCTGCACTTGGAGGCCCAACAATTGTCTACAAGAATAGATGTGCCTAGACATCAAGCAATTTTCTGGCGCCATTGCCGGAGAGGTAAGGTAAAAGGTACTCACATCCTCCGGTGTGAGTGCTTGAAGTTATTTCCTTTTGATTCTGCAATTTTTCTTTTTGTTTCTTGTTTTTATTTTCACTAGTTAGGCTTAATGGAAAACAACAACAAAATTAGAGAGCTTTATAGTATTTATCTTGAGTTCGGACATGAAGTGTTTGAAGACAAAATTAAAATACCTTTGGAACTTTATTTGCGTGCTAATAGCAATGTTATTAGTATGAATTCTTTGAACACCATTATTGCTAATGCTATGGAAAAGTCTAAGCTTGGGGAAGCTAGTTTTTATGAAAATGATCTTTTTAGCGCCCAAGCATGGAGGAGAAAGTTTACTCTGATGATACTATACCTCCAATATATGATGATTACAATGATGAATATGATATTTTCAGTCCACCTACTATTGTTGATAAAATTAATTATGATTACAATATGCCTCCTATATTTGATGATTATGCTGATGAGAATAATAATGATAGCTATTTTGTTGAATTTGCTCCCACCACAATTAATAAGAATGACTATGCTTATGTGGAGAGTAATAATTATTTTATACATGTGGCTCATGATAAGAATGTTTTATGGGATATTCATATTGTCAATTTTATTTATGATGCTACTAAAAGTTATTATGAGAGAGGGAAACATGGTTTTATGTGTCTCAACAATATTAAGTTCCCCCTCTTTATGTTGAAATTTTTGAATTTGCACTTGTTTTGCTTTCCTATGCTTGTTGCTTTGTGCTTTCATGACTTGTTTCTTTACAAGATTATTTTTCATAGGAAGTGGGTTAGACTTAAATGTGCTTTGAATTTGCTTCTTGGTGCTCTCTTTTACTTCAATTCATATTTCTTATGTGAGCATCTTCTCAAACTATGAAGCCTAACTTAAAGGCGTTAAAGAAAAGTACTTATTGGGAGATAACCCAAAAGTTTTAGTTGAGTCTTGAAAGTTATTGCTTCAGTAATAACCTCTCCTTATCCTTTTTATTTGCTTTTGTGCCAAGAATAACCTCTAATGAGAGGGAAGTAAGATTTGGGAAAGTTGCTGTCCCGAAACAGATTTTTGTGCTTCGCCGTAAAAATTTGTGAATAATCTCTGTACATCGGTTTGAGCTGTAATTGTTTGTGCTTCTGCCCCAGATTGTTATCCAACTTTTGTTAGTTCAACACTTTTCGATTTGAGCAACAAAAGTTCTTCTGAAATCGGTTTTCACCTACTGGTCTGTTTTAACAGATTTCTGCCATTATTTGCATTTGCCTCTTTATCGATTTCTTTTTAGGTTCTTTTTGGTGAATAGAGCTTTTTGAGGGAGTTGCTATAGTAGCTTGTGTTTTTAATGAAAGTTTTGTTGTTTTAAAACTAAACCCCAAAGGTTTATTATCTTTTGAATGCACTAATGTTGCTAATGAAGATTGTGTGAAGTTTTGTATGAAGGAAATTTTTAGGTGTAAGGAAAGAATGATGTAATGATATGAAGAATGGACAAAAGCCCAAGCTTGGGAATGCCACCCCGTGTCACCCCAAGAAATATTCAAGAGGTACAAGCGTCAAAGCTTGGGGCTGCCCAAGGCATCCCCTTCTTCATCAATAAAAATCTCAGGTCTTTCTAGACACTTCGTTTTTATTGTTTCATGCATAATTGTGTTGTTCTTGGAGCGTCTTCGTTTTCGTTTTTAGTTTTCGTTTGATTAGTTTTCTTGAATAAGTTGGTTGGATCCCAACACACTTATTTTGGAGAGAGACACACCCCGTTATTCATTGCCTAGAACACTCTAGTTTTCACTCTTATTGTTCTGTGAATGTTCTCCTTTGCTAGCACTGCATTTAGCTTTAGTTTTCGATTGGTGTTGGAAAAGAGTAGGAAATTTCATGCTTATAGTGGTACAAAAGGAGCTTGTTTTTGGACTGTGGCCTATGCTTTGTCATGTCATGCTTGATATTGTTTCGGCTTTATGCTTAGTGATTTTTACTGTAGCATGACATGTTATAAACAATTGAGATTGCTTAATGTGCCTTGAAAGAATCATGCGTTGTTTTAGCATATTAAAGCATAGTATTATGGTATTCTCCTTTGATGCTTTATTTGGGTTGACTTGGCGCATGCTCACACCATGTTATGACTATCCCAAGTCACCATAGCCTCAATAATCCTTTAGTTTTCGACTTGTAATATCACTTTATGATTTAATTAATGATGTTTTGTCTCTTTGCATGATTATGGCCATTATTGCTCTCTTAGTTGGTCGCTCCCAGTCTTTTGCTAGCCTCCATAACCAAGTATGAGTTCCAGTCATGCATCCAACTCTAAATAAAACCAAGTTATTCCAAAGAGTCCACCATACCTACCTATAAGCATTTGCTATTCCAAGTATATTCATGTTTTTATCTACCTTCCGAATTAAACTTGTTATGAGAAAACTAGTGATTAAAGATCTCACGAACTTGATGGCACACTTTACTTTTCTTGCCCCTAATAAACTTGAACGATTGTGTAATCTATGTTGTATATGCTTGCACTTATATGCTGGGGATTAGCAGAACCATGTTGTCATGGGGAACACTTTCAACATTGCACTTGTACATTGTACCTAGTTGATATCATGCTCTTTTGTCTATGGATGTCGTCGGTGTGAAATGAAAGGGGAGCTTGTTAGTCCATGGAGTTATGTATGTGTGTTAGAGAAACGCCTGGGCCGCCGGTCTAATCCATGCCTAATCATGGTGGAAACCTGCAGCGTAACCATAATGAGCAATCTATGAAGCATTCTTCTTATGAAAAAAAGAGATAGAGATTGAGAAAAAGAGAATAAAGAAAAAAAAGAGTTGAGAAAAGATGAAAGAGAGAAAAAAGCACCATTTTCCCATGGTAAATAAGAAGATTGCTGAGATGCTCATTGTCTGCTTGCCTTGTCATTTTGATATGGGGATTCTTCTGTATCATCGGGCAAGGGGTACCCCGTTGGCAGTTCTCTATGATACACATGTACTTGCTATGACAAGAACTTACCAGTAACTAAACTTGAGTAGCATGAGGAGCGGCCCTTGTATTCAAGGGACATGAGATTGTCAACTTATACTTTGTCAAACATATACTCCATAGTTTGTTCACGTTAACCTTAATCACTTCAAGATTCTTATGATAGGGGCAATCAGAGCTGAAAGGTAATAAGTATCATAATTTTTGGAAGCTCTTTATGAGACTTGAATCCCTGCTTCCTTCTATGAAGGCCTTTCTTCCACTTTTATATTGAGTCTCCACCTTCTATCCTTAGGCACCAATTAAGAGAGCATAGTGTCCATTCTTAGTTTAATGTGCATTGTCCCAAGACTTGTTGATTGATGCATAACTTTAATATTGCTTGTTCTTAAACTATTTGTATCTAGTCACCCATATGAACTTTGAAGGTGTCCTATGCATTTATGTTTTTCTACTCCATGAGGGACAAGCTAAATGCCACTATGCTATGTTTTCTATATGTGAAACAAACAAACATCTTCCAAAGTATTGTTATTCATGAATCTTTTGTTTGTGCCTTTTCATGTTACAACATAGTTGCCATGTCTTATTGTTAGAACTATATCTTTCATGCTATGTTAAAGTACTATGATCCTAGCTATCAATCCTTGCAAATGGTTTGATCTTGATTGTGATGGTGCATGTCACCTCAAAAATTATTCTTTCTTTTTATCACTTACCTACACGAGGACGAGCAGGAGTTAAGCTTGGGGATGTTGATACGTTGCTAACGTATCTATAATTTTTGATGTTCCATGCTTGTTTTATATCTACTTTCTTATGTTTTTTCCACACTTTGGAGTATTTTTATACACTTTCTTGGACTAACCTATTAACAAGATACCATAGTGTAAGTTGCCTGTTTTCTGCTGTTTTTGGTTCTAGAAAAGCCAAAAAATGAATATTCTCGGAATTGGATGGGACAAAAGCCAAAGTCGATATTTTACCGGAAGACTTACGGAGCCAGAAGACGAGACGGAGAGGGGCCAGGGGCTGGTGACACCATAGGGTGGCGCGGGTCCCCCTGGCCGCGCCACCAGGTGGTATGGGTCCCTTGGCGCCCACCGACCTTGCCTCTTCGCCTATAAGAAGCCTCCCGATGCAGAAACCCTAAAGAATCGAGCCTCTAGCTACGAAAAGTTCCGCAACACGACCGCCACCGAAGGGGAGATTCGGGGGACAGAAAGTCTCTGGAGCCTAGGTGTTGTCATCTTATTGCATAATGACATGCGTGTCGAATTCTCTATGTAATTTACTTTACTAGATAATGTAGTTGTTTGGAGAACCCGGATGGCATGCAAGTCGATGTGCACGTGACAAGAGTTGACACGAGTCGGATTACAGGCTTTGTGGAGATGGAGATCGACATGAAGAGAGTCATACCATTTCACATTATAATTGCTTTATTTTGTGTTATTGTTATGCCTCTGTTTTTACCTCTATTAAATAGTTGGTAGAAAAGTAATCCCTCAAAGAAGGTCTAGTCGGTTTCCCCGCCAGTGCTGCACTATCACAAGTCGGACATTTTTGGTAGTGGGCCCATAAAATTGAGGTGCTATCAATTCTTTCCGACTAGGTGGGTTCGAGTCAGACTCTTACAGCGGAAGCACTCGGTAATCTAGACGGGTCTATCACAACGGTTGTGGGACTCGGGGAAAAGTCGGATGGGAGCCGGGGCATGTGATGCCACCCGTCCAACAGGAGTCATATGAGATGCAATTGACAAGGAGTTGTCTATCTAGATCACTTGACGACTAGCGGTGATGCAAAAGCTCACTAGTCGACTTGCTTATTTAGGGTCTTGAATCACTAAGTAACCATCAGAGGGGTGTTGGTTCTAGTGGGAGCATAAGTATTAACGTGTTTAATATGCTTTCTCTTTTATGGATACATGTCTTAAGTGTTTTTGCATATTTTTCTGTTGTAGATCAATGGCACCTAGCAGTCTTCCCCATTTATCCAGTTTTGTTTTGAGAACCATCTTAGAGAAAGATAAGCTAAATGGAACTAACTTCCCCAACTGGTATCGTAATCTGAGAATTGTTCTCAAGCAAGAAAAGAGGGACCATGTCCTAGACAACCCACTTCCAGCTGAGCCAAATGAGAATGCGAGTGTCGCAGCCACCAATGCCTGCCATAGGACTTGTGATGATTCTACGGAGATTAGCTGTCTTATGCTTGCTCACATGGAACTGGACTTGCAACAGCAGTTCGAGAATGTTGAGGCCTACGATATGATCGAAAGCCTCAAAAGTATGTTCCAGGCTCAGGCAAAGACTAAGAGGTATCAAGTCTCTTAGGCTTTATTAAGCTTCAAGCTTAAGGATGGCGATCCACTGAGTCCGCATGTGATCAAGATGGTTGGTTACGTGTAGTCTTTGGAAAGGCTGGGCTATCCCATTAGCGAAGAGTTCGCTACGGACATAATTCTGAACTCTCTTCCTAGTGTGTATGGTCAGTTCATATTGAACTACCATATGCATGGTATGGATAAGAAGCTCACCGAATTACATGGGATGCTCAAGCAGGCTGAGGCGGATCTCAAGAAAGGCGCCAGTCAAGTGTTGATGGTGCAGAATAAGGCTAAGTTCAAGAAGAGTTCTTGGACTAACAAGAAGAAGGCAAAGTCGGGAGGTAAGGCTGAGGACCTAGTCCAAAGTGCTTCCTCAGGGACTAAGCCATCTCCTGCAGCCAGATCCACTTGCTTCTATTGCAAGGCAGATGGCCACTAGAAGAGGAATTGCAGCAAGTATCTGGCTGACAAAGCCAAGAGTGGAGGTGTGACTTCTGGCTCAGGCACACTTGTTTGCAATGTTATAGACATCTATCTCGCAGATGCACCTAATAGTTCTTGGGTATATGATATCGGATCAGTTATTCACAACTACAACTCATTGCAGGGACTGGTAAGTAATGAGGTCACAACATGGGTGGAATGATGTGATGAACATTCATCCGAAGTATAGCATTACGATCAAAGTCATTATGTTTATATTTCTATAACATCATACGAAGTAATCTTAGTCCTTAGACCATGAGATCATGTTAATTGCTGACACCGGAAGAGTATCTTGATAACATCAAACATCACACCGTAACATGGTGAGTATAAAGGTGGGTTCACTGGTACAAAGGTGTTATGTTGAGGCTCATGGATAAAGAGTGGGATTTGTCCATCCCGATGACGGATAGATATACTCTGGGCCCTCTCGGTGATATCACATTAAGATAGCTTGCAAGCAAGTGATGTGATCACTAGAATGTTATATCACGGGAACGAGAAAAGAGTGCATGTCGGCAACGAGATCAAACTAGGTATGGAGATACCGATGATTGAATCTCGGACATGTAATATATCGCGAGACAAAGGGATTTAGTTACTAGTGTTAAAGGTTCTCACGATCACATAAGTCATCGTTGAATGTGTGGGAGTTAGTATGGATCTCCAGGTCCCACTACTGATTATTGATCGGAGAGGGGTCTCGATCATGTCTGCATTATTCGCGAACCGCAGGGTGACACACTTAAGGGATACCAACACCATTTGGAGAAAATATGTTTCAGATAAAGATTTAAGAAAGCGCTGGAATTATTTCAATAGACACCGAAACTGTTTCGGGTGAAAATTGCTGAAATTGGTTCTGCATTTAATATTGAAATGTTGCAGGGGTTTTATGTGAATGTTTGTTAATGAAAGTAATTAACAAAATTCTGAATAAAATTAATAAAATATTTTTATTAAATGAGAGAGCATTAAATTTGGAGAAATTTAATGCATTTAAAGTGGAGACTTTAAAAGAGAATGTGAAGGGGCATTTTAATGTGGAGGGGTTACCACCACATGAATGGGGGAGGTGAAGGGACACCCTCCATGGGCGCTGGCCATGGGAGGGGTACCCTCCCCTCCTCCTATAAAAGGCCCCCCTCTCTCACACCTTCATACACACACCTCCTCGTGAAGGATCTCTCTCCCCCTCTAGTATTATTCCCCCATGGTCTCGGATTAGCGAGATACATGTTCCCGGTGGCTTTATCTGGAAAGGAGTTGCTGCTTCCGTTGCTTTGCTGGAGCGAGGGACGGAGGTTGTCGGGGTACCGGACGTGTGTGCGATCACGGATGCACTACTGCTTTGCGGTGCTGGACTTGGTGGTGCTGGACTTGCTGGAGCTAGATCTGATGGACGTGCTGGAGCCGGACCTACTGGACTTCATCGCGATCTTGATATTGGCAAGTGTACGACTACATCATCCCCGAGTTCCAACTCGTTAACAAATCTTTGTTGTTTTTGAGGGTAAGTTCTCTATGGATGTATATCCACCCGTTGCTTGTATCTAGTAGATAGATCTTGGCGTATAGTTCCCATCGTAGGAATTTTTTTGTTTTCTATGCTGCGAACCCAAAAGTGGTATCAGAGCCTGATCTATGCGTAGGTGCTTTGCACGGGTAGAATACATAAGAGTATGTGGGCGGTGATGATCATGTTATTGCTTCTTATATGTACTTTGGATATTGGTGGCACAGTGGGATGAAGCGGCCCGGACCAACCTTACATGCCATCGCACATGAGACCGGTTCCATGACTGACATGCAACTAGTTTTGCATAAGTGGCTGTCGGGTGTCTGTCTCTCCTACTATAGTCAATATCTGATTTACAACGAGTTACTAATAACTTAGTTATCATTGTTGTGGTTCCATGTTCGTAGGTAAGACCGGTTCTATCTTCGGAAGACCTAAGCCACGTAAAAACTTGCAATTGATAAATTAGAGGCGTCTAGTATAGATCGTTGCTGGGCTAGTGTCATGATATGGTAATGTTGTAAGTTGATGTATAGTTGATACTCTTACAACACACCTAACGTGTAAGTTCCATAGACCTTGGCCTTACACACAAAGGAATGATAGAGATCATACCACGATGCATATGATAGAGATCAAATGCATGGACCATATCATCCCACTTTACACATTAGATGTTTGCATCTTACATTGCTAGTTTGGCGTTTTAGTAGCATTATAAGATGATCCCTCATTTAAATATCAAGATAAAAATTTGTTCTTCCTTAAGTATGCACCGTTGTATGGATCGTGTTTCGAGACATCACTTGATGATCGGGTGTACTCGACTCCGTGCTTTCGTACAACGGGTGTAAGACAGTTTTACACACGCGAGTACTAAGGTTCTTACTTGGCAAGCCTAGCATGTATAGACATGGCCTCAGAACACAGACCGAAAGGTTAAGCATGAGTCATATAGTTGATATGATGCCCATATAGATGCTCGCCTTTGAAGCTACACCGACTCACGTGATGATCGGACTTGGTGTAGTGGATTTGGTTCATGTAATCACCAAAAAGGCACGAGGGATGTCGTTTTTGAGTGGGAGTTCATTTATAATTTGGATTAGTCGAACTCAATTTGTCATAAACTAAATCAAAGTGAATTTGCATAATTTTTTGTAGTCATTGGCATCTGTTCACTACCTTATGCTTAGTTTTAATTGAGATAATAGAACTATAGAATTCTGGATATTTACTTTACGAACTAGTATCGTATTGTTTTGGATGTCAATTTAAAGTTTATAAGTCCTATTGCAAACTTTCAGCAAACTCTATTTACTCCATGAAGTTTAATAAGTAGTATTAAATCAAGAGTAAGAATTCCAATGTTAGTATCTAAAGTATCATGTTTGCCTCCATGATTATTGATATTCAAAAGTTGTTTTAATATTCAAGATTATATAGGAGCTGAAAATTGTTTCAGAAACCATCATGTGTGAAAGATATTGTGATATCTGAAAGAATGTTTTTGGTTGCATTATGATAGATTATAATTTAGCAAAATACATGTTCTCATATTGTATGAGAATTTGTGAAGGATGGAGATGCTAAGCATCCAGATCTCCCAAAAAGGTTTTGGGAACTAACATTATACTCGCAATTCATTCTTATGGGCTATAGTAGCTTGATCATGAAAGTTGTCATGATAAGGATGAATAGAAGATGTAAGTAAAATGTTTACTACACTAATAGATTACTAAAGAATGGATTTTTTGAAAGAATGCCAAACATTTGATGATGGTGATCCACTTCAAAGTGCAAGTCCAAAGGTATTAGTGTTTGACTATATACGCTTTGTACTATGTGTCATGTGGATGACACCACTATTGATGTTGATAGATTCTTTTAAAAGGAAAAGGAATTGCTGAAAGTGGATCTATAAAATATTTGGCAGAAAAGAAAAAGTTGGAAATGTCCAGCTTAGGTATATAGAAGATATACATGTTATGGTTGTATTCCTTGCTTTTTAAACAATGTGGTTCTTAGGTATTGGATACCGGTATTGGATACGGAATTGGTTGGTATGAAGTATCATACAGGACAATGCAATAAATAAACTGCAATGGCCTATGTAACTGGCAAGAGAATAAGTTATGATGTTCATCGAAAACAAATAAAGTGTTATTGTGTTTTTCGTTGTCGTCAAGCCTAGCCTTCAAGATTTGTTTGAATAATTGTTATTTTGTTCCGGTATTATGAGAACAATGGTTGTTCAAATAATTACCGTATTCCATAAAGGATGGGTGAACTTTTACAAGTCTAGTGGGAGAAATCACATCCATAAACACTATTGCTAAAATGTCCCAAGACAAATGATTGAAAGATCAATTATGAAGTGACATCGCTGTTTAAATTATATTGGAAAGAAAACATGAAGAAACTCCATGTTGATGGATTTTTGGAGTCTTTGATTTTGATCAATTGATGCTTGTGAAACTTTCCTCGAGATAATTGAAACTCCGTCCATAGGCCAAAGAGGAACAGATGACTAACTTATTGGATATTATACATATTGATGTATATAGTCCATTATATGTAGCCACATGCGATGGATCTTTTTGCTTCATATACTTTCTCCAGAAATTTAAGTGAATATATCTATATATTTACTTAATAAGGAAGAAGTATGAAACATTTGAAAATTGTTCAAAGACTTTCAAGATGAAGTGAAAAATCATGGTATCAAGAAAATAAAAGAGTTTATGATTTGATCATAAAGGAAGATATTTGAGTTACATGTTTAGCAAAACACCTAAGATTTGAGGAATTGATCCATGATTTGTGTTTCCCGGTAAACCATAGGAGTATGGCATATTCGAGAGATGAAATCAAACCATTTTTGACATGGTAAGATCAAAGGTGTCATCTATAAAACTGCAATTATGTTTTAAGGATTGAAGCTTTAGAGACTACTGCTTTTACACTGAAAAGAGCACCATCGTGATCCGTTGAAATGACACCATATAAGTTATGGTTTGGGATAAAACCCGAATTGTCTTTTCTTAAATTTTAATATGCTATGCATAAGTAAAATGTTTACAAACAAAGTCGTATAAGCACGTATTTGTAGGTTATCCCAAAGAATTTGTTGGGAATTTCTCCATAACACCGAGGACAAAAGATTTTGTTACTTGGAACGTCAAGTTTCTTGAGAAGGAATTTTTCTTGAAAAGTTAAGTGGGAGGACAAAAGAACTTTGATAAGGTTAATGAACCTTAGCTATATGTGCTAAGTAGCGTTGCGCCGGAAAGTGTCCCGGTGGAGGCCACAATGCTCATGGCTCCCGTGATTACAAAGGTTGTAATCTCGGAGATTAGAGTTCATATTTAACCGTGTGGGTCGGTAAAAATCAAATAGTGATATTTGATAAACAAGTCGTTATTATTTTGACAATGATGAACCAACTGCATGCAAAGAAGCGATGATGGGCCCTGACTCCATAAAATGACTAGAAGTCATAGAATCCGTGATAGTATCCATACGCGAGAATCATGTTTCTAAACTTGGAAGACCCTCTGAAAAGGCGTAAAGCCTATCGCTCATGTTTGGATCTATAAAAAATAGACATGGATGTTTAACAACTATGAAATAGTCGACATGTCGAAAAGAAGTTTACGGCAATGTTCAAGGAGTTGACTATGACAAGATTTGATCTTTTCATAGCGATATATAGTCGTGACGGATTAATGTAGCAACCACTACATATAATTTGGTATATGGTAGTTGAATAAACAAAACAAGGTTCTTCTAATAGAACGGTTACCTAGGACGTGTACATGACATGGTCCGAAGGGTTTTGTTAATTCAAAGGGTGCTAAAAGAGCATGCAAACTTCAATGGTTGAAGTAAGCATAGCGGAGTTGGAATCTTCACCATGATGAAACTGTTAAAAGAGTTTAAATTCATCGGAGATGATGAAGATGCTTGCATTTGCAAGAAATTAGGTGGGAGCGTGAGACATATTTATAATACATTATGTAGAGGACATATTGTTGATTGGAAATGATGTATATTGTATTGACACAAGTTAAGAATTTCATTAAAATAAGATTTCGATGAAAGACTTGGGGAAAAACCAGAATATTTGGCATCAATATCTATTTGGCTAGATTGAGGTGCTAATATGGTTGTGCCAGACATACATATATGAGATATTGAAAGGGTTCAATATGGAAACAGCAAGAAAGGTTCTTGCTGCATGGAAAGGATTGTATCAAGATTCAAGTGTTTCAACACTTGGTGAGTAAAATAACATGAAGATTTTGATCGATTATACCGTGATATGTATATATCCAGAATGTCCTATGCTCTAAATGTTATGAGCACATACCAGAATGATTCATAAGATGATCATTGGACGATAGTAAAGATATTCTTATGAGCTTTGGAAGAACTAAGAATATATCATGTATAAGTGACAAATAGTTAAAGGTAGTTCATTGTAAAGTGTTACATTGATACTAGTTTTGTCACAAGATACAAATTAAAATTTATCTCAATTTAGACTATGGGTGGCACAATATAATGGAAAGTATGTTCCATGATGGATTTGGATGTGTTCCAAAGTTGAGACATTGTGACGGATACTACAATGAAAGGCTCAGTATATGACTGCTATAGTAGCTACAAAGGAGGGCATTTGTGTTAAGAAGTTTGTTATCAAACTAGGTGTGGTTCAAAGTGGGCTAATACTATGAAGATATATTGTATAACAATAATATCAACATAGTTTAACCCGAACGAACTAAAGGTCTCACCAAAGGACCAAATTTATACAATGCCATCTCATTTGAGAATGAATGATTCGTAGAGACGCAAAGACATGCAAATACACACGAACCTGAAAGTGCCAGATCCAGAGATTATGTTAATCACTAGCAAACACGTATATTCAACACCTACGTGTTTTATATACAAGTTAACAAACTAGATTATTTACTCTAGTGCAAGTGGGAGACTGAAGGGAATATGCCCGAGAGGCAATAATAAAGTGGTTATTATCTTATTCCATGTTTATGATAAATGTTTATTTTGCATGCTATAATTGTATTAATTGGAAACGTTAATACATGTGTGTTTAATAAAAAAAATACAAAGTTCCTAGTAATGCCTCTCATATAAACTAGCTCGTTGATTAACAAGATGATCAAGGTTTCCTGATCATGGACATTGGATGTTGTTAATAACGAGGTCACAACATTGGTGGAATGATGTGATGAACATTCATCCTAAGTATAGCATTACGATCAAAGTCATTATATTTATATTGCTATAATATCATACGAAGTAATCTTAGTCCTTAGACCATGAGATCATGTTAATTGCTGACACCGGAAGAGTATCTTGATAACATCAAACGTCACACCGTAACAGGGTGACTATAAAGGTGGGTTCAGTGCTACAAAGGTGTTATGTTGAGGCTCATGGATCAAGAGTGGGATTTGTCCATCCCAATGACGGATAGATATACTCTGGGCCCTCTCGGTGATATCACATTAAGATAGCTTGCAAGCAAGTGATGTGATCACTAGAATGTTATATCACGAGAACGGGAAAAGAGTGGATGTCGGCAACGAGATCAAACTAGGTATGGAGATACCGATGATCGAATCTCGGACATGTAATATATCGCGAGACAAAGGGATTTAGTTACTAGCGTTAAAGGTTCTCACGATCACATAAGTCATCGTTGAATGTGTGGGAGTCAGTACGGATCTCCAGGTCCCGTTGTTGATTATTGATCGGAGAGGGGTCTCGATCATGTCTTTATTATTCGCGAACCATAGGGTGACACACTTAAGGGATATCGACACCAAAACTGTTTTGGGTGAAAATTGCTGAAATTGGTTCTGCATGTAATATTGAAATGTTGCAGGGGGTTTTATGTGAATGTTTGTTAATTAAAGTAATTAACAAAATTCTAAATAAAATTAATAAAAGAGTTTTATTAAATGAGAGAGCATTAAATTTGGAGAAATTTAATGCATTTAAAGTGGAGACTTTAAAAGAGAATGTGAAGGGGCATTTTAATGTGGAGGGGTTCCACCACATGAATGGGGGAGGTGAAGGGACACCCTCCATGGGAGCCGGACATGGGAGGGGTACCCTCCCCTCCTCCTATAAAAGGCACACCTCTCTCACACCTTCATACACACACCTCCTCGTGAATGATCTCTCTCCCCCTCTAGTATTATTCCCCCATGGTCTCGGATTAGCGAGATACATGTTCCCGGTGGCTTTATCTGGAAAGGAGTTGCTGCTTCCGCTGCTTTGCTAGAGCGAGGGACGGAGGTTGTCGGGGTACTGGACGTGTGTGTGATCACGGATGCACCGCTGCTTTGCAGTGCTGGACTTGGTGGTGCTGGACTTGCTGGAGCTGGAGCTGGATCTGATGGACGTGCTGGAGCCGGACCTGCTGGACTTTATCACGATCTTGCAAGTGTACGACTACATCATCCACGAGTTCCAACTTGTTAACAAAGATTTGTTGTCTTTGAGGGTAAGTTCTCCACGGATGTATAACCACCCGTTGCTTGTATCTAGTAGATAGATATTGGCATATAGTTCCCATCGTAGGAAATTTTTTGTTTTCTATTGTGCGAACCCAACAACAGCTGCTTAGAGCACAAGGTTAGGTCACTCCATGCGTTGGAAACCCTAGCCCTAATCCAGTCCTGTCGCCGCCGTACCGGACCTAGCAGTCCATCGCCAGAGTTCCTCCTCATACGTGTGGATTCTGGCGGAGGTGCTGTACGTTCAGCAGTTCGACAATCATAGATCTGAACGGATCATGGGGACTGATATCTACGAGATTCGACATATTTTTGATGGCTTTATTGATGGTTTTCTCCCAGATTTGATCATTTTCTGGCTTTACCTAACGCTAATACTTCGGTAGCAAAGAAAACTTGGTTTTTGATGTGTGTTTCAGGTTCTCAACATGAACAGAAGGATTTAACTAGGAAAATACAATATTCTGGAGAAAACAAGCAAGTATCGCTCTGTAAGCACACGAGAGGAGCTCACAGAAGGCGTAACGACCAACTATACAGCGGGAATGGTCGTATAGTTCCCGCTGTATAGTTGCCGCCGCCCCTGTCTTGTCAAAAGGGTCAACTTTCGTGAAGGGAGCAAGGATGAAAACAGAACACAGCAGCCGCCGCACCATCCAGAAGGGAGAAAGAAGGGATCTAGAGAAGAAGGAGAAGACGTTCCTCATCTTGCTCCATGATCTTCGACCTCCTAGCCAATACACCCCATAGCCACTACTTGTACTTGAGAGAGTAGGATCTCCACCTTGCAAGACAAGGGTTTGAGATTGTTTCTTCCCATCTTGAATTGTGTTGGATATTTTTCTATTCTTATTGTGGATCTCCACGGTAATACCAAGACGAATTCCCTTTATTCAATTATATGGATGATCTATTCTTCTCTCATGTGTGAGTAATTCCCTTGGGCATGGGAGATGTAGGGGATTAGTGAGATGTGATGTGCCTTCATATATTCTATAGATTTGTGATTGATTCTAAAATATTATAATATGTGTGCTTGACTATCTGTGGGATGCCTAATGCTCGTTGTCCAATTAAGGTCCCAAACAACATGATACCTTGTTCTACATAGATAAGATCTTATACGCTAGTGGACCAGCGACCCCTGGGTGACACAGGGATATCAATGGAAAGCTAGTTGACTCGAGGATAACAAGTAACCATTGTGCTTATTGCATTAGTTCGATCCAAGGAGCTTAATCGCTAAGCAACCTAAAGGGTCTTAATCGTCTAGTGTCTGACCATGGTTTTCATAGCAGGCTAGTAGGATTATTGAAGTTGGGATGAAATCTACCAAGAGGAGTTCTTTCTAATTATAGGTTACTCGTCTACACATATATTTATAAGATTATAATTGTTACATTCAATATTCATCCACCTGGCACAGTCACTATCACCATGAACTGAATCCCCCCCGCGCCTTCTTTCGTCATCTGCAGGAAACAACAAACAATCAAAGTTGTTCTTTACTTTTATGCTTTATATTTCTGAAGTTTACATTTTTAGTTCTATTTACATCTATCACATTTAATCAAAACCCATTCTTATTTCAACACTTGCAGTAAATTCACTCGAACACCTGTGACAACTTCGGGTGTGATAGAGACTTCACCAATAAACACTTACCTTTGGGCTCCCTGTGGGATCGATATCTAAACTTCGAAACTAGCTACAAATGATCTATGCACTTGCAAGCATCAAGCTATTTTCTGGCGCCGTTGCCAAGGAGCTAAGCGCTAAGTGTTTGTCTTTTGATATTTAAGGTGTTGATACTACAAAATGGTCTCCTTAGGAGACAAAGAGTCTACACGCTCTGGTAGGACCTACCTACCAGATTATATTGAGTGCGTGCTTGCTCAGAGGCGCGAAGAAATTATTGAAAAACTTTTAAGATCAAATAAAGTTGAAGTTGAAAACCTGAGTGATATTATGGAAATCATGTCTATTTACAGGACAACTCCTCTAAAACCTGAGAAAACTCTCAGGGAATACAATGCTCCAAGTTCTGAATTCCTTAAACAACCAATAGAGTTCCCTAATCCTGGAGTTAGAGAATATCAATTTGATGGTGGAATTATTAAAATTTTGCAGGAGAAAGGTTTCAGTGGAAGGGAAGATGAATACCCAGGAAGACATATTAGAAAGTTTGACAATGTGATAACATCGCTTGGACCAAAAGGTTTGCCAAGAGACTTCTCTCGTCTTAAATTATTTCGATGGTCTCTTAAAGGTAAAGCTCTAGACTAGTTATATTCTGTCCCCCGCCATTACATTAAATGTTGATGAAACTGCATTACTAAATTCATAGACAGATTTCTTCCTTTTAAAAAGGTAACTGAATTAAGAAAGAACATAGGCAACTTTAGTCAGAACATGGGAGAAAACTACCCACAAGGCTGGGAAAGTTTTTTTGGAATGATCAATAGTATTCCTAATCATGGCTATTCTGAACTAACAATTTGCCATTTATTTTACCACAGTCTCAATACTCAATGTAGAGAGTTACTTGATGTCTCGACAGGAGGATCGATAAACACTTTGACTATTAAAGAATGTTTGGAATTAATGTCTACTAGGGCTAAGAATGATTCATTGTATAATCCTGATTTTGGTACTAAGCCAGAAAAATGGATACTTCGGATAACTCCTGATCTTATGCCGAGGTATGCAAAACTATGAAAGAAAAAGATATACCTTCGAAACTTGTCAAGGAAAGCAAATTAGATTTGTTACAAGTTTTAACTAAAGAAGATGAAACTGTAAAAGTTTTTTAAGAATTGAAACATCGACAAGTAAAATCTCATAACAATTTGCATAAGCATTTCCAAAAAACACAAAAAGATTTTGGTAGAACTCACTGAAAATTATGATGAGATTGGCCAAGAAATAAAACTGTTCCACAAGTACCTCAGTACGATTGAAACCCAGTGTGAACAAATAGCATCTAGTTATCAAATGTTCCTTCATGAAGACGGAGATGTTTATGTTTCTACTAATGTTGTCACAAGAAGGGGTGCAGTTGTTACAGGACCCCTAGGACCACCGGAATACGAAGCCAAAAAAGAGCGAAAGGAAAAAGCCTTGCTCAAGGCAAGTCAGGATTATGACACATTGGTGGATCCTCAAGAGGAAATTAAAACTGAAGAACAAAACAAGGAAGACTAGAATGATGCACAAGATGATCATTATGACTCTGATGCAGAAACGGTTGATCCAAGAGAAGGTAAAGAAACAAGTAAGGAAGATGAAGTTGTTATAATAGAAAGGAAGAAAAGCAATAAGCAACAACAAAGGAAAGCAACGAAAGAGCCTGACCCCCCAAAAGGTAAAAGACAAGAGTAAGTCAGGTGAGAAAAAGCTTCCTTATCCTGATCGAAAAAAGAAAGCACCGGATGAAGTAATTTATAATTCTTTTACAAAGGCACTTAGTGTCCTTCATCTAGAAGTCCCATTTGCGGATGCGGTCAAAGTCCCTACCTATGGTAAATTCCTTCGTGATATTCTTAGTAGAAAGAAGGAAATAATTAAAACGGTTGCCATGGTAACTAGCTATCCTGCTAACGGGAAGCTGTTGTCTAAGTCTGGAGATCTGGGAATACCAACCATTTCATGCTCCATAGGTAAAACTGATATTCACAATGCCTTATGTGACCTAGGAGCAGGAGTTAGTGTAATGCCTTACTCCCTCTATAAAAGGTCCTACCACTATCACTTTACAGGTGGCTGACAAGTCCACTAAAAAACCTGTTGGTATGATAGAGGATGCCTTACTTAGGATATATGAACATGTTATTCCCACTGATTTTATCATTTTGATCCGGTCGTATAGTTCTGGCCATATAGATATCGATGCCTTCGTAGAATTCTATTCCAAAAGTACCGGGAGTTTAACGACCAACTATACGGTGGGAATAACAATTCCGACCGTATAGTTCCGGTCGTATAGATATCGAAGCTAGTTTTAGAAATTTATCTTGAGAGACAGACGGTTTAACGACCAACTATACGGCAGGATCATTTTGATCCGGTCGTATAGTTGCGCCCGTATAGCTGATTTCTGATTAAAGAAACCCTAGTTGTCAGCACTGCCGCAACTATACCGGTGGAACAACATCATCTGCTCGTATAGTTCCGGCCGTATAGGTCGGTGCGACCACTTAATCGCGCCAAGGCGACGGGTTCTTCCTCCTCTCCTCATTATTTCTCTCATATTCTCTCTCCAAACCTCTCAAAATCCACCTAGAACTCTCATTCTTTATGGATTTCGTTCGTTTGAGTGGGGGAATCAACAGATCGGTATGTTTCTTTCCCTATCCATGCTTTATTTTCAGATTTCCATGGTTGAAATCTTTGCATTGATCTAGTAGATGAACTCAAGCTTATTTAGTTTTCCTTATTAATTTCTCATGTTAGGATTGAATTTTTCCACGTAGAATCATTCGTATATCATACAGAAACTATATGCCTAAGGTTTTATGGTGAAATTTTTCAGTGCATCACGATGAACAAGATCGGTAACCTCTTTTGTTCGAGCAAGCGCCAACGCGGAGAGGGCTCAAGTTCAGGGGCTCGAGCTCCACGCAATTCCAAGATGGACATCGTTCTATCGAGGAGGGTGCTGCCCACGCGTTGGGCCGACCACAACTTTCTCACCACGGCAGGGTTGAAGATGGACTTTGACCTCATGTGCAGCTGGTCGGGGCTGGCGGTGATCAGCTTCGCAAGCCACGACACCTACACTGAACTCATCCATGAGTTCTTGGCATCCTTCTATGACGACCAAAAGGAGAAATGTAACATGTGCACTATTAGCTTCAACATGAATCGGCAACACTATGATATAAGCTTCGAACAATTTTGCTATGCCTTTAGCCTCCCTCGTGCTGGGGAGCCCAATATTACTAACCTCTACAGCGTCACGAGTGGAGAGACCTGGGAGATTGTTTCTATTAATGGTGGTAGTAACTTCTATCAGAAGAAGATGTCCACCATTCAGAATCCAACCATTCACTACTTTGCTTTGTTCCTTGCCAACACAATGTTGGGAAGGGGTGATACTGGTTCCATGGTCAATCCGAAGATATCAATTTAGTTATCTTGATGATACAAAGTTTGAGCATGCACTCAAGAAAAGTTTCCTTCCGCGACGAATTGGCCCGAGAGTCGTCGTAGAAGGCACGTCTTCCGCGACGAAATTCTTGGCTCAGTCGTGGCCGATGGAAAACTTTTTTTCCGGTTTCGCGGCCCTCTACTACGATGGATCTACTAAAAACATGGAGGAAGCTCGGCCAGCGCGTGGCAGAAGCAAGATTTTCGTTTCCTCGCGCGATGTTGACTCGCCGAAGTCTTTTGAGGCGTGTGGGTCTCGGACGTCAGTGTCTCTAGTGAACCATACTTTTTGGTCATGCCTCCCTGATTTGAACTCGATAACGTAGCTCGAGGCGTCTGCTGTTTAGTCAGGCTACTAGGTCCCACATGTCGGTCTCTCATTAGAAGGATCGTGTGTATGATGGAATTTTTTTCCTTCGCTCACGCTACCCTGTTCGAAGTTGATAGCGCTGCTCGATGCATCTACCATCTAATCAACCTCCTGGGACCCACATGTCATCCTCTCATTAGAAGAAACATGTGTATGATGGAATTTTTTCCTTCGCTGGCACTACCCCGTTCCGAGTTGATAGCGTTGCTCAACGCATCTACCGTTTAACCAACCTCCTGAGCCCCACATGTCATCTTCTCATTAGAAGAAACATGTGTATGATGGATTTTTTCCTTGGCTCGCGCTACCCTGTTCTGAACTTGATAGCGTTGTTCGATGCATCTACCGTTTAATCACGATGCTAGGCCCCACATGTCATCCTCTCATTAGAAGAAACATGTGTATGATGGATTTTTACACTCTGTCGCGCCTTCGTGTTCCGAACTTGATAGCATCGCTCGCTGCATCAGCCGTTTATTTAGGCTGGTGGGTCCCTTATGTCAGCCTCACATTAGAAGAATCGTCGGTATGATGGAATTTTGTCTTCTCCAGCGCTACCCTGTTCTGAACTAGATAGCGTTGCTCAACGAATCTGCTGTTTGCTCATGCTGCTAGGTCCCACATTTTAGCCTCTCATTACAAGAAACGTGTGCATTGTGAACTTTTTTCTCGCTCGCGCCTCCCTGTTTCTTACTGGCAACGTTGCTCGATGTAGCATCTGTATAAGGTCGCGCTGCTGGGTCCCACATATCTGCCTCTCTATAAATGAAACATTGATTGCTCGATGCAACATCTGTATAAGGTCTCTGGTGGGTCCAACAGGTCAGCGTCTCTGCAAATGCAATGTGTGTATGATGCACTCCGCTGTTTTAACCTTGACAACGTTGCTGGGTCCCAGATGTCAGCTTTCTATGTGTAAGAAACGGGTGTATGCTAGAAAAAATGTAAAAGAACGACAGAGATTATACTATATATTATATATTTATATTGAAAAAACTAGAAATCAAACTCAAGACTTCAACAAATAGGAACCGTGTGTGCATCCACTACGCCAGAACCATCTATGCCACTATTGGAAAAGATTACATTTAGAAATGTTGAAATCACTTAAAATGAAAAGGCATCGACCCTGATGACTTGCCATAAAAAATACTAAATGCTCTGTACAAATACAACATGGGTAGGAGAAGCTTCTCCTATACTTTATCAGAATGGCACGAAAATACTAAATTAAGACGATTTTGGGCGATAAAAAAATAAGGGTTTTCTATTTCCGTGCCCTCAGGTCCTTAGTTGTACTCAGTTTTCCCCAGCTCCTTAGTTTTTCCTCAGTTTTCCCCAATCCCTTGTCTGAAACCCGCAGAAGGAGCTCGGACGGAGGATTCCCGTTTAGTTGATGTTGGTTGGTGCTGGCAAGTGGGGCCGCTGTTGGTGCCCCGCAGTGGACACGTCTCCACTTATCCAGATCATCGTGGGACCCACAACTTGTCCATGTTAGCGCGCCGGACCCACAGCTTACCCAGGTGACCATTGCAAAATGGGAGCCCGAGCCAGCCCCGCGCCCGTGCCCGTGCGATTGCTTCCACTTTGTTTCCCCGCGCCCGTGCCCGTGCCATTGCTTCCCCTTTCTTTCCCCGCGCCCCATTGTTCTTCTTCTCCGACAGCGGCAGCCCTTCTCTGGCAGGCGGGTGATGTCTAGTTTCTCTTCGACCTCCCGTTCTTCATGGCCGCAGTATGGACCCGTGCCTTTGACGAGATGCCCTAACTGCCCATGCCAGGAGCCTCTGAAGCGGTCGATCTGTAAGACGGACGACAACGGCAACCGTGGACGTGAGTTCCTTGCATGCGAGAGCTTGCTATATAGAGAGGGGGATAAGGTTAGATATCGCTCCAATTTCTCTGTTTTCTCTCGATTTTCTTGTTATTCCCTCGAATTTGGGATTTAGGGTTCACGTTGTTGTTTTCAGATCCTGAAGAAATGCAGGCATTTTGAGTGGATCAATGTGTACGTTCAGAGGCTTCAATTGCAGGAATCAATTGGCGCTATTGGGGAGCGCAATATGGGAGGGGGGAGACTTGATGTAGAGAATGCGGCGAAGAGAGGAGCCGTTCCGATTATGCCTAATGCTCCCAATGCAGGACTGGTGGAAGTGAAGGGAGAACTGAAGAAAATGAACAAGCAGTTAAGGCAGCTGATCGAGTTGAAGAAGCTAGCAAATCTGATGGCTGGTTGTTTTTTCTGTTGTATAATTGCGATCGAATTCTTATCATTGCTCACCAGGCGCTAGAAGTTGTTACAAGGGATACCTTGTTACAAATCCATTATTCAGTTACATGTACTTGTAGTTGTTTTCATAGTTAGTGTGTGCATTCACCAAAATTACCAACTATATTGGAATGCTAAAGAAAGTTGATAATTGTTAAAGGGGTGACAAATAATCCATTCACCGAAATCCCCCAAATATGCCAAATATGTATGTCTCATGTTTCTACCAAAATTACCAAAACTATATTCCCAACTATATTCCCTAAAAGGAAAGGAAAGCTAAAGATAGTTGATAATTGTTAGAGGGGTGACAATAATGCATTCACCGAAATCCGCAAATATGTATGTCTCATGTTTATACCAAAATTATACCACTTTTGGGCCGTTTCAAATTACCAAAACTATATCCCAAACTATATTCCCTAAGAGAAAAGGAAAGCTAAAGATAGTTGATAATTGTTAGAGGGTTGACAATAATGCATTCACCGAAATCCGCAAATATGTATGCCTCATGTTTATACCAAAATTATACCACTTTTGGGCCGTTTCAAATTACCAAAACTATATCCCAAACTATATTCCCTAAAAGAAAAGGAAAGCTAAAGATAGTTGATAATTGTTAGAGGGGTGACAATAATGCATTCACCGAAATCCGCAAATATGTATGCCTCATGTTTATACCAAAATTATACCACTTTTGGGCCGTTTCAAATTACCAAAACTATATCCCAAACTATATTCCCTAAAAGAAAAGGAAAGCTAAAGATAGTTGATAATTGTTAGAGGGGTGACAAATAATGCATTCACCGAAATCCGCAAACTATATTACGTGGCAAACTCATTATTGCACATAAATAGAGGGGTGGCACTCTCCACCGACAGAGAGAGAGGGGTGTCCACGAAGAGAGAGAGAGGGGTGGCCACGAAGAGACGGAGAGGGGTATACTGCTCGTTAGATCAGTTGATCAACGGTTCGTGGAGTCGATCCGTGTGACAACGGCTCAACCAATCAAGATAAGTTTGGGCTTCTGAGAGCATTTGTGACAGAACTTGAGGGCAAAACTGAGTAGTACTAAGAATCCAAGGGCACATAAATAGTAAATAGACTAAGGTATCAAACAAAAGAATTACAAAATGAAAAATGCGTGTTTTGTACAATATAATTCATATTGGGCTACATCAAATTATTTGCAATTCAAATATACATCAGTGTGATAATTATGGCATCATTTAGACAAACTATGTTTGTGGGGAAGATGTTTTGCAAAGGGGTTTGAGTGGAAAACCATGCATCTTCATAGCTACACTAGTGATTCTGAGAAGTGGCAATTTGTGGTAAAACTTGATTTATATATGTTTGTTAAGGTTTTCTAGGTGGCAGGTTGCGTAGGAACACTCCATGAGTAGGTGCCACTATGTTTTTATTTTTTTAGATTTTTTTGCGCATGAAATGACTCAATTAGCTATGTTAATCTCATTTGTTGACTCTCTGTTGACCAGCTACTTGAGGGTAAAACTGAGTATATTGCACTTGCCAGTCTAAGTACTCGAGGGGAAAACTGAGTACAGATAAAATTTCTGTATAAGGCCCGAGGTTATAACTGAGTACACCAAACGTCCCAGGGTTAGACTCGTGTCGCGGTGCACGCTGCAGCCGTGCATAGCGGACGCGTGTTGCGGTACACGCCACCTTCGTCTTTATAGAGCCCTTTTTCTCTCCCTCGACGCACATTCTCACTGCAACCGCCTCTCCTGTCCCATCATCTTCTCCACAACCGAAGAGCCCAAGAAAAAACCCTGAAGAAAACCGCCGGCGATGGAGAAGAATGAGATGCCCATTGTCGGCGCATCAGCCGCCGGCGCATCGGCCGCGGCCCTCGTCCAGGCCCCTGTCGCTGCTTCCAACGTAGCAGCCGGCGCATCAGCCGCCGGCGCATCGGCCGCCGCCACCGTCCAGGCCCCCGTTGCTTGGAACCCATACAAACCAGTGTCGTACGTCGCGCCGGAGAACCCCTACGACACCAGCATCGTCGACGACGAGCCGGAGGTAACCCTTTGCTCCCTTGTTCTTAGCCCATTTCAATCCTTTTGTGTTAGATCTAGCGTTATTAGGGTTCGTCTGTTCCTAGTTCAATCCATTTGTGTTAGATCTTGTGTTATTAGGGTTCATCTGTTCCTAGTTCAATCCTTTTGTGTTAGATCTTGCGTTATTAGTGTTTGTGATTTGCTTTTGTTTAAGATTTGTGCCGATGATGATGAATATTTGGGCACAAATTGATTCAGGGTTTGGTCAGTAAACAATTGGTGTGTACAAATTTTTTGTGCATGATCTTTGGTTTACTGACTCAAATCCTGGATATAAGTGTGTCCAATGTAACTGAGGCTACCTCTTTTTTTCGAGCCCATATTATCATGCATGATCTTTGTTCACTCTCTGTTCCATCATTGTTGCAATTGACTCCGTGTTTTTTGCACGATCTTTGGTGCTACGTGACAGGTGCAGAGCAGCGACGTCGACAGCGACGACGAGTCCTTCCACACCAAGACACGTCACGTCCTCAGGAGGCTGCAGTCCGGCCATTACGATGGCCCCTTTGCTCGAGGCATTTACAAGTGCCCCTTCTGCAACAGGAAGCTCCGCGCCACCGACTTCAACTGCCTGGTGAACCATGCTGAATCCATTGGCAGATGCGGCGCTAGAATTGGAACGACCGTGAACGTACATGCGTTCATGGCCAAACACAAAGCACTTGGGATTCACCTGCGCAACCTCCAAGCGAGTCACAGGCGCTACCTGGAGGCGTTGAACGTGCCTACTGCACTCTCTGTATGTGACTGCTCTATCTGTAGAGCAGCTTAAATTCATGTAAAATGTAGCTTATGTTGTATCTATCGGTACTACTGTTGGATCTGTCGTGAATATATCTATGCTATGTTGGCTGTTGTATGCAGCTTATCCTATATTTTCTCTGGATTGGTGCCCTAGATTTCCTACCTGATTGGGTAAAAACGAAGGCATAAAGAAATGAATGGCGTTAAAAAACATAAGGAGAAGCTGCTCTAGATTTGCTACCAATTTGGGCTATCAAATATGAATGAGATCGAGCGAGAGAGAGGAAAAAGGTACATTGAAAACTGCTAATCTGGGCGAAAGAGACAGAAACCACTCGTGCCCACATCCGGGACCCACACGGCTCCACACGCTACGGCCACACAAACACGGTCTCGTCCTGTCCCACGTGGTCCCTTCCTACCAGCCCCACACGGCGCGACCCCACACGACGCGGCCCCACAAACGACACGACCCCACTCGTCAGCACGGAACGGTCAACTTAACGGATTCCTTCCGTCCGAGCTCCTTCTACGGGTTTCAGACAAGGACTTGGGGAAAACTGAGGAAAAACTAAGGAGCTGGGGAAAACTGAGTACAACTAAGGACCCGAGGGCACGAAAATAGAAAACCCAAAAAATAACTTGGGTCCAATCTTCTGAACCAATGGGCTTCTTATCATGGGCTCCTTACCGAAACTTCTTCAGTGTGGTTCAAGCTTAAAAAACCAAGTAATAATGTGTTGAGGGTTGGCGGCCCACAGCCAACCTAAACCCGGAAGGATAAATTAGCGAGGTTTTGGGCCACAGTTGGGTAGAATGTAGTACTATTTTCTAATAACCTCCTCACTGAAAATTCAATGTACTTAATATGTCGCGGGTCGGCAGTCCACCTGACCAGCAGGCTAAATTTGCAAGGTTTTGGGCCAGTGTTGGATCGAATGTGCAATCTTTTTCCTAGGTCCTTAGTGAAAATTCAATGTAGTTCGTACCCCATCCTCCAAAAAAAATGCAGTTGGTACCCTAAAAAATATATATTCTTCTCACCACGAAAGGCTAATTAAGGGTTTTTCTTTTGAAACAAGAGTATGGGAAGTTTTTTGTCCGAAGTGGGGTTGAAATATTCATTTTCATAGGCTGAGTAGTAAAAATATATTGTACTGAAGGTCGATGGTCCACCTGACCTGGCTGTACCTACGCCGAATCCGAAAGAATGAAGTTGGAAATGGAGAAAAGTGACCGATATTGCGCCTTATTATACATAGCGAACATAGCGAGGAACTTGGCCAGCGCAGGATTCGAACATGGAAAGTACTGGAGGGAGTTTGACTGATTGACATAAAATCGTGTCATATCAAGTCTTACAGCACGCAATCATCTTTTCAGCAAAGGATATATTTCGAGATGGTTTGGGTGGCTTTGAATTGGCCTAAGTGCCCAATCGATTTGATGTACTCAAAACCTTGTAATCATGGCATATAAACTGTTGGCGATAGACACACGGTGGCCTTGACTTGCCCAGCCGCAGACAGCTCAGGTAAGCACCAGCTTAAACTGATCACTCTAAGTTGTATGCTTCCGTACAATAAAATTAGTACATGACGCAATTAGCACCAACATGTGGCATTGTCATCATGCAAAAAGGCTCAGAATTCGCACATTTAGTTCACAGTTTCGAACACAATAATACAACCAGTTTGTACACTAGCACAGACAGTACAATGTCAGCACATCAAAGCTTGACTTGTTCATGTCACATCAGAGCTTGAGTTGTTCATTTCACATACAGAAGAATGAGCAAGGATACATAATGTATTGAACCAGTAATTTCATGGTAGCGCCAAAAGTATGCCATGTATCAGAGACAATAGGGGGTCTGTGTAAACAACTTTTGTTTTTTGGAAGGGTGTGCATTAACTCTCTTTTTTTAGAATTTTGGCATACACATTTGCAGCTATCATCCTAGGTGTCTCGGCCTACTTTGGCGTACCGAGCCAAGATTAATTACGGCCCAGTTAAGGCCTGTTTCGTGGCCCTATAAAAAGTAGTGACCTACTTTTCCCTGTTCGCTAAGAGGAAAGAAGGAATATTCCTCTCAAAACACAAAGCTGCACGAGGTGCGATGGTTCAAAAAAAATGCACGAGTCGCATATATACAAGCCAGTAATAGTACTGAAAACTATAGTACAGAAATCACGCTGCGAATAAGCACGGCTACATGGATTATACCATGGAATGCAATACTAAATACAAAATCACAACGGGGCTCATATAAACTGATTCAAGCTAGCCACTAAAACTAGTGTACTAACAGTCACTTTTGAACCATGATGCAAAAAATATGACACAACGATACACCAGAAAGATCCACAGCTCAGTCTAGGAACGACACAACGAGCATACGGAACCTAAACTAGGCCTAAACAAAATTGCCGCATGTCGCACACAGTTCCAACCATCTTTGGGAAGGCTGATAACTGCCACAGGCTCACCTTCAGTTGGCTGCAGGTTGCAGCGTTTAATTTGAGGGTATTGTATTCCGCGAAATCTCCTGTATGTTGTGTACACACAATTTTTCCGCATGAATGGGAACAATGTGCCATCAGCAGCCTTGCATCCGCGTTTCTTCATCATCTTGTCAATGATTGGATAATTGAGACCGAGAAACAGAGAGTTGTCCCCTAGGCTGTTAACCTGCCTCCAAACAATGACCCCTGGAGGTCCAGCAGAGCTAGGATCCTGTTCAAAAATGTAGACACGAGAGGCAGGATATAGGCGTAGGTTAGTCCTATTTTGAGCATGATGAATGATCTCACCCTCTTCGCCATGGCCAACCCCCATGACATACGTTGTAATTATGATCATCAAGTGTTCACCATCAGCCGATCGAGCGAGGAACCACATGCCTGGCCGATCATTCAGAATAGGTGCTAGGATTACAAACGGAAGCTCCTTGTTTCCTGCAACATCCAAATTCGAGACAAAAAGTGCATTACTAGCATACATATTCTAACACCAGCATTCTTCATTGTTCGTGCTAACAGTGTGAATAGGAAAATCCTGACAATAATATTACACAATAAATTAACAACACTAGGAATTGCATTTCTTACTCTGCTATTTCGAACATTTGGATTTCTTGCTTATCATAGTTTCCATTTGTTGTAAGTTTCAAAAGATAAAGTGATGGCCCAAAATATACCGAGCTCGTTGGGGAACCCCAAGAGGAAGGTATGATGACCACAACAGCGAGTTTTCCCTCAGTTGTGAAACCAAGGTTATCGAACCAGTAGGAGCAAGGAAACACCTCCAAGGTGTTGTTTCCAACATGGAATCCTGCACAACACAACCACAGAGCTTTGCCCCCAACTTACAATGAGGTTGTCAATCTCACCGGTTTTGCTAAAAACAAAGGATTAAACGTATTGTGTGGAAGATAGTAATTTCTTGCAGAAAGTTAACAGGAAACAGTAAACATTTGTAGATTGGTAGTAAAAGAAAGGACCAGGGTCCATAGTTCACTACTGGTGATTCTCCTTAAGATAGATGACATGTTGGGTGAACAAATTACAGCGGGGCAATTGACAAACATCGAGAAAGAAAACATGCATATACTAATCATCTTGACTCCTATGATATTTGATTGGGCATTACAACATTATACATAGACCGTAATCCAACTGCATCTATGACTAATAATCCACCTTCAGATTATCATCCGAACCCCCTCCAGTATTAAGTTGCAAGCAACTGAAAATTGCATTAAGCATTGCGTGTAAAGTAAACAATATGATTGTTCTATGAACAAAGGATTGCTATTTTCTCCCTAGTAGCAACAACACATCTAGTACCTTAGAGATTTCTATCACTTCCCTAGATTACTAGAGGCATGAACCCACTATCAAGCATAAATACTCCCTCTTTGAGTTTCTAGCATCTACTCGGCCAAGATAGCTACTAACAATGGAGAGCACGCAAGATCACAAATATGAAAGACATGATAGAATCAATAATCAAAGTGAAATAGCATCTCAATATCCATCGGATCCCCGCAAGCACAACATGTAGGATTACAAATAGATGGTTTTGATCATGAACGGAGCTCAGAAGGTCTAGAAATGGTAGCACAAAGGAGAAGAACCAACCATCTAGCTATTACATGGACCCATAGTCCAAGGATGAACTACTCACGCATCACACCAGAGGATTGCATGGTGATGAAGGCCTCCAGGGTGAATTCTCCCCTCACAGGGTGCCGGGAAGAGCTTCAGATCCCTACCGATCTAGGGATGGAGATGACGGTGGCTATAGACTCTTTCGTGGCATTTTGATCGGGTACTTAGGGATTCTGTATCGGAGGCATCTTATAGGCGAAAGGGGAGGCGACGGGGTGCCCTAGGCGGCCATACCACCCCCTGGCATGGGCTAGGCCTGGCCGCGCGGCTAGGTGGTGTGGCCGGCCTCTGGCCCCTCTCCGTCTCGTCTTCTGGCTCTGTGTCCCCCTCGGTGAAATATTGACTTTGGATTTTGTCCCGTCCAATTCCGAGAATATTCATTTTATGACTTTCCTAGAACCAAAAACGGCAGAAAATAGGCAGCTGGCACTGTGGCATCTTGTTAATAGGTTAGTCCAAGAAATTGTATAAAAATACTCCAAAGTGTGGACAAAACATAAGAAAGTAGATATAAAACAAGCATGGAACATCAAAAATTATAGATACGTTATTATAAACATCCGCAAGCTTAACTCTTGCTCGTCCTCGAGTAGGTAAGTGATAAAAAGAAAGAATAATTTTTGAGGTGACAAGTACTATCATAAACTTGATCAAAATATTTGGAAAACATTGATAGCTGAAATCATAGTACTTCAACATAGCATGAAAGATATAATTCTAACAATAAGACATAGCAACTATGTTGTAACATTAAAAGGCACAAACAAAACATTCATGAATAACAATGCTTTGCAAGACGTTTGTTTGTTTTACATAAAGAAAGCATAATGAGAATGGTATTCAGCTTGTCCTTCATAGAGTAGCAAAACATAAATGCATAGGACACCTTTAAAGTTCATAAGGGTGACTAGATACGAATAGTTTAAGAACAAGCAATATCAAAGTTATGCATCAATCAACAAGTCTTGGGACAATGCACATTAAACTAAGAATGGTCACTATGCTCTCTCAATAGGTGAATAAAGATAGAAGATGGAGACTCAACATAAAAGTAAAAGAAAGGCCTTCATAGCAGGAAGTAGGGATTCAAGTCCCATAAAGAGCTTCCAAAAATTATGGTACTTATTAGCTTTCAGCTCTCATTGCCCCTATCATAAGCATCTTGAAGTGATTAAAGTTAAAGTGAACAAACCATGGAGTATATGCTTGACAAAGTATAAGTTGGAAATCTCATGTCCCTTGAATACGAGGGTCGCTCCTCATGCTAGTAAAGTTTAGTTACTGGTAAGTTCTTGTCATAGTAAGTACATGTGTATCGTAGAGAACCACCAACGAGGTACCCCTTGCCCGGTGATACGGAAGAATCCCCATATCAAAATGACAAGGCAAGCAGACAACGAGCATCTTAGCAATCTTCTTATTTACCACGGGAAAATGCTGCTTTTTTCTATCTTTTCTCATCTTTTTTTTTCTTTTTCTCTTTTCTCAATCTCTATCTATTTTTTTATAAGAAGAATGCTTCATAGATTGCTCATTATGGTTACGTTGCAGGTTTCCACCATGATTAGGCATGGATTAGACCAGCGGCCTAGGTGTTTCTCTAACACACATACATAACTCCATGGATTTACAATCTCCCCTTTCATTTCACACCGACGACATCCATAGACAAAAGAGCATGATATCAACTAGGTACTATGTACACGTGCAATGTTGAAAGCGTTCCCCATGACAACATGGTTCTGCTAATCCCCAACATATAAGTGCAAGCATATACAACATAGATGACAGAATGGTTCACGTTTATTAGGGGCAAGAAAAGTAAAGTGTGCCATCAAGTTCGTGAGAGCTTTAATCACTAGTTTTCTCATAACAAGTTTAATTCAGAAGGTAGATAAAAACATGAATATACTTGGAATAGCAAATGCTAATAGGTAGGTATGGTGGACTCTTTGGAATAACTTGGTTTTATTTGGAGTTGGATGCATGAGTGGAACTCACACTTGGTTATGGAGGCTAGCAAAAGACTGGGAGCGACCAACTAAGAGAGCAATAATGGCCATAATCATGCAAAGCGACCAAACATCATTAATTAAAGCATAAAGTGATGTTACAAGTCGAAAACTAAAGGATCATAGAGGCTATGGTGACTTGGGATAGTCTTATCATGGTGTGAGCATGCGCCAAGTCAACCCAAATAAAGCATCAAGGGAGAATACCACAATACTATGCTTTAATATGCTAAAACAACGCATGATTCTTTCAAGGCACATTAAGCAATATCAATTGTTTATAACATGTCATGCTATAGCAAAAATCACTAAGCATAAAGCCAAAACAATATCAAGAATGACATGACAAAGCATAGGCCATAGTCCAAAAACAAGCTCCTTTTTACCACTTAAGCATGAACTCTTCCTACTCTTTTCCAATCCAAACCAATATTATTTGAAAACTAATGCATGAATGAGGGGTTCCAACCAATTTATTCAAGCAAACTAAGCAAACGAAAACCAAAAACAAAAACAAAGACGCTCCAAGAACAACACAACTGTGCATGAAACAATAAAAATGAACTGTTTGGAAGAAACCTGAGATTTTTATTGATCAGGAAGGGGATGCCTTGGGCATCCCCAAGCTTTGACGCTTGTACTTCTTGGATATTTCTTGGGGTGACACGAGTGGCATCCCCAAGCTTGAGCTTTAGTCCATTCTTCATCTCATTACATCACTCTTTCCTTACACCTAAAATTTTTCCTTCATACAAAACTTCACACAATCTTTATTAGCAACATTAGTGTACTCAAGATAATAAGTCTTTGGGTTCAGTTTCAACACCAATAAAACTTCCATTAAAACACAAGCTATTGTAGCACTTCCCTTAAAAATCTCAATTTCCCAAAAAGAACCTGACATGGGTATACCCTACAGGTACTCGAGCTTGGTATATACGGCCTAAATACATAGAGGCCCACGGTGTCGCCAAGGCCCAAATGAAGAGCTCGAGTAACCTACAGACTCTCGATTGCTTGAAGAACAAGAAGAAGCTAAAGATAGAAAGTTCAAAGGGGAAAACCCTAACATGTAACCGACTCGACCTGCTACCTAAGACCTAGCCTGTCTATATAAAGGCTAGGAGGGGGCAGCGAGGAGGACATACGCAACCCTAGTTTCCACAACCCTCGCCAGATTGCATATGCACACCATTGTAATCCTCGATTCCTTTGATAATTCCACGAGCAGACAAGCAGGAGTAGGGGCCTCTACGAGGCCTGAACCTGGGTAAATCTTTGAGTTCCATGTGTGCTTGTTTGCTAGCCGATAGATGTCTCCAGCGCTCCCTCCTTCTCCAAAACCCAAGTCCATAACAATGGGCATTGATGAGTTAAACCCTCGTCAATTGGCGCCATCTGTGGGAATTGGGAGTGATGATATTGCGGCTTCTTCAGCCCCATCAACCGCGATCTGCAACTCTGCAACAACGGAAATTCGCTAGCTCTTCGGTGCGTTCGACTTCACCGTCCACACGCCAGCCACTCGCCCGGCTTTCGAGTCCGTGGGCGACGAAATCAGCCTGACAATCGGGAACTTCCGCTTCCAAGTTGGTCTGCGCACGCCGCATGCCTGACTAGCCGACGGTGCCGTCGATTGCCCCAGCATCATGGTTCCCTCCATCGATCGGCACCCTTAGTGAGCTCAACGCCCCGGCAATAGTCGAGAACATAGTCAGCGACAACAGACGCGACTCCGATCTAAGCGATCTAGCAACTGAAGATGGGGCCTACGGCTCCGGATCTGAGAGCTACAAGAGCAATAGCTTCCCCAATCACTTCATGTGCGCCGTCATCAACGCAGGCGACACCTTCGCCAACCACGACAACACGGGCAATCACGATAACAAAACCGACCCGCCTAACGGCGGCAATGGCGGCAACGGTGGCAATCGCACCCCCGTCAACAATGGAGGAGCAATCGAACCTCCAACCATAACAAACAAGCAAACCGGCGAATGCGTCGCGATCAGGCTCAACGAACAAGAGTGGGCTCGCTGCCGCGAGGCCTTACGAGGCAACCCTCTACCCTTTGGATCTCCGCAAGAACTGCTAATGGGCTACCACTGGCTCCTGAAGGAAGAATTTAAGCACCAAGTGCAAACTATCGCGCAACTCGAGGCGCGCAAAAAGGAGATAGACGAGTCGAGACTTCGACGTGCCGGGCTCTCCTCCCACGGAGGATCCTCCTCAAAGGGCAACGAGTACCTCGCAAACAAGAGGCGATCTCGGATGGCTCATCTCACTGAGAAAGAACGCATAGAAGCTGCAAAGGTCCTCGACTTCAGCTCTATGACAGTCGACACACGGGGCAACGTGGTCCCCAAGACACTGCAGGCCACGGTGACCGCAGCCACCATGTACCTCCTCAACAATCAGCCGCCAACTAGAGATCCCCGAGCCGCCATGCACTGATGTACGATCACGGGCTTGGGACTAGTCGAAGCCGCCCTCGACAAGGAACCAACACCAGAGCCGAAAAAAGGCAAAATGCTAGCAAAGCGCTACTCCTCGCCCTCATCCAGCGACGGCAGTCATGACCTTTCTCGACGCCGCCGCTCACGGTGACACGACCACGACTATGATGCGCGCGATGACCTCACGCAGCGCAAGGTCAACAAATCAAGGGCACGACGTGCTCGGTCGACTGACTCGGAAGAGGAAGATGTGGAGCTCTGTGGCGCTAGATGCTTCAGCAGGTCCATCAGGCAAAAGCGAATGCCCAAGGGGGTTTAAATGTTGGAGATATGCCCTAGAGGCAATAATAAATATAGTTATTATTATATCTTTGTGTTTATGATAAATGTTTACATTCATGCTATAATAGTATTAACAAGGAAACATTAATACTTGTGTGATTTGTAAACTTAATTTGAAGTCCCTAGTAAAGCCTCTGTATAATACTAGCTTGTTGGTTAATAGATGATTGTGGTTTCCCTATCATGAACATTGAGATGTTATTAACAACAAGATCATATCGTTAGGAGAATGATATGGTGGACATACTCCTATAGATAAGCGTAGCATAAAGATCAAGTCATTTTAATAGTTCAATTGCTATATGCTTTCTGATACATAGTTATCTAATTCCTTCGACCATGAGATCATGCATATCACCTTTTCCGGATGGATGCTTTGATGACATCAAACACCACACCGTAACTGGGTGGCTATAAAGGTGTCATTGAGTGTTCAGAAAGTATTGGTTGAAACACATGGATCAAGAGTGGGATTTGTCCATCCATATGACGGATAGATATACTCTGGGCCCTCTCGGTGAAATGTCATCCAATTAGCTTGCAAGCATGTGACTTGCTCACAAGGGATCACATATCACGGGAATGAGAAAAGAGTACTTATCAGTAACGAGGTTGAACTAGGTATGCAGAGATACCGACGATCATAACCTCAGATAAGTAAACTATCGTGAGACAAAAGGAAATTGATATCGTATGTAAGTGGTTCATTCGATCGCAAAGTAACCGTAGAAATATGTGGGAGCCATATGAATTTCCAGATTCCTCTATTGGTTATTGGTTGGAGAAGTGTCTCGATCATGTCCGCATAATTCACGAACCGTAGGGAGACACACTTAAGGATTCGACGTTGTTTGAGTAGTTATGGAATGATGAGAAAGAGTCCGAATGTTGTTCGGAGTCTCGAATGGGATTCGGGATATCACGAGGAGATCCGGAATGGTCCGGAGAATAAGATTCATATAAGGAAAGTCCCGTTTCGGAGTTGGGGAATGGTTCCGATGTTTTCATCGGGAACATTCTAGAAGGTTCCGGAATGTCCGGCACTCCGGGGGGAAGGGTACATGAATGTGTCATTGTAAGTTGGAATGATTGCATCATGTACTAGGTGTCTTTGCTGTCCAAAATAAAGGGTTTATTTAAATCCTAAATCGAAAAGTCAAACGGCTAGTTTGAAAGTCAAACGGCAATTTTTGGAAAGAGGAGGAGAAGTGGAAACCGAGTTGGGGAGGGATTCCCTCCTCCCCAAGCCGGCGCCACACCCAAGCCGAGTTGGGGAGGGACTCCACTCCCACCCCTTGGCCGGCCAGCCCCTCCACCTATATAAGGAGGGGTAGGGCTCCCTCCTAGCACACAAGTACCTCTCCTCCAAAACCCTAGATTGGCGCCACCACCTCCTGCTGCTGCCGCCACCTCCTAGGGTTGCCCTAGCCGCCGACTTGGGGTGCCCCAAACCCTAGCCGCCGGCTCTAGCACCTCCTCCTTGGTGTATCTAAAACCTAGATCGCCGAGGAGCCCTCTCATACTCCACCATACTCGCTCCGGCTTAAGGCGAAGCCCTGCGAGATCTCCCCTCTACTTCCGGTACCACGCCGTTGTGCTGCCGGAATCGCGAGGAGAGTGCTACAACCTCCGCTGCCTGCTGGAACAAGGGAGAGGAAGGTCTTCGTCGAGTACCGAACGTGTGACCGACTGCGGGAGCGCTGCCGGAACGCGGCGCCGGAAGGATCGTCTATGCGATCTTGAGATCGGAAAGAGTACGACTACATCACCCACGAGAATCTGCTCTCGTTAAACACTTTGGAATCTTCGAGGGTGAGTTATTCCATCGACTCGTTGCTACAATCTAGTAGATAGATCTTGGCTTGTTTGTTTGTATGCGGTAGAAATTTTTTGTTTTCCATGCTACGAAACCCTATAGTGGTATCAGAGCCGTGTCTATATGTAGATCTGTTGCACGAGTAGAACACAATGGTCATTGTGGGCATTGATGCTTTTATTGTCGATTGCTTCTTGTGTACTTTGCATCTTGCGGGATGTTGGGATGAAGCGGCCCGGGCTAACCTTACATGACATCGTTCATGAGACTTGCTCCACGCTTGACATGCAACTCGTATTGCATAAGTGGCTTTGCGGGTGCCTGTTTCTCCCAGCATAGTGGAGATCCAATTTACAACGGGTGATTAACAATACTAGTATCAATGTTGTGGTTCTTGTTCGTAAGTTAGAACGACACTTATTGAAAGCCCCAAACCACGTAAAATATGCAAAGAAAGTAGAGGCGTCTAACTTTGTTTTGCAGGGGTGTGCAGTGATGTGATATGGCCATGATTGTGATTATATTTGATGTATGCAATGTTCCTTATTGTAAGTTGGCAACCGGCAGGAGCCATATGGTTGTCTTTAATTTATGTTAAGACCCGCGTGTCTATTCAAAGTAGTTGTAATAGCTAAAGCCGGTGGACGACAACCATGAAGAAGCGTCATTGACCTTGATGCTATACCGATGATGATGGAGATCATGTTCGTGCTTGAAGATGGAGATCGGAAGCACAAAGAAGAAAGGCCATATCATATCACATATTATGAATTGCATGTGATGTTAATCCTTCATGCATCTTGTATTGCTTAGTAGACGACGGTAGCATTATAAGATGATCCCTCATGCACATAAATTTCAAGTTCTAAAGTGTTCACCCTTAGTATGCACCGTTGCTAAAGCTTGTTGTTTCGAAGCACCACGTGATGATCGGGTGTGTTAGATTCCGCGAGTGAATACAACGTAAGCAAGCCAGATTTGCTTATGCGGTAGCTAAGGTTTGATCTTGACGAGCCTAGCATGTACAGACATGGTCTCAGGAACACGAATCACCGAAAGGTAAAACATGAATCATATAGTAGATATGATGAACATGTCGATTGTTCGCCATTGAAACTATATCAACTCTCGTGATGATCGGTTTTGATATAGTGGATTTGGTTCGTGTGATCACTAAAACAATGTGAGGGATGTTGTTTTGAGTGGGAGTTCACCTAGATTAAACTTTATTATTAATTTGAACTCAATTTGTCATAAACTTAGTCTAAACTATTGCAAATATGTTGTAGATCAATGGCAGCCCCTACCATCAATTTTAATGCGTTCCTAGAGAAAGAAAAGTTGAAAAACAATGGAAGCAACTTTGCGGATTGGTTCCGCAATTTGAGGATTGTCCTCACAGCTGGTAATTTGACCTATGTGCTGGATGCACCGCTGGGTGACCCACCTGCAGCTGATGCTACCGATGAAGTAAAGAATGTTTACCTTGCTCGGAAGAATCAGTACTCCATAGTTCAGTGTGCTATCTTGTATGGTTTAGAATCGGAGCTTCAGAAAAGGTTTGAGAATTCAGACCCACATGATATTGTCCGTGATCTCAAATTGATCTTTGAGACTCACACGGCGATTGAGAGTTATGAGGCTTCTGAAAAGTTCTGTAACTGCAAGATGGAAGAGGGCAGCTCCGTCAGTGAGCATGTGCTTAAGATGTCTGGGCACGCAAACAAACTTCAAAGCTTGGGTATAGTGATTCCTAATGCTTTGGGGATTTACCGTGTCCTCCAATCACTACCACCAAGTTACAAGAACTTTGTGATGAACTACAACATGCAGAACATGAACAAGCAGTTGCCAGAACTATTTGCTATGTTAAAGTCTGCAGAAGTGGAGATCAAGAAAGAGCACCAAGTGTTGTTGGTCAATAAGACCACCAAATTCAAGAAAGGCAAGTCTAAGCAGAAGGGACACTTCAAGAAGGGTGGCAAGAAAGTTGCCACACCGACGAAGAAGACCAAGGCTGGACCCAAGCCTGATACTGAGTGCTTTTACTGCAAAGGAGAAGGTCACTGGAAGCGGAATTGCCCAAAGTACTTGGCAGATTTGAAGAACGGCAACATCAAGAAGAAAGGTATATCTGATATACATGTTATTGATGTGTATCTCACTAGTATTCGTAGTAGTGCCTGGGTATTTGATACTGGTTCGGTTGCTCATATTTGTAACTCGAAACAGGAGCTGCAGAATAAACGGAAGCTAGTGAAGAACGAGGTAACGATGCGCGTGGGAAATGGATCAAAGGTTGATGTGATCGCGGTCGGCACGCTACCCCTTCATCTACCATCGGGATTAGTTTTATACTTAAATAATTGTTATTTGGTGCCTGCGTTGAGCATGAACATTATATCGGGATCTTGTTTATTGCGAGACGGTTACTTGTTTAAATCCGAGAATAATGGTTGTTCGATTTATATGAGTAATGTGTTTTATGCACATGCACCTTTGATAGATGGTCTATTCTTGTTGAATCTCGATGGTGGAAATACACATATTAATAACATTGAAGCTAAACGTTTGAAATCAAGCGATAACTCGACCTATATGTGGCACTGTCGTCTTGGTCACATTGGAGTGAAGCGTATGAAGAAACTCCATTCCGATGGACTTCTTGAATCACTTGATTTTCAATCACTTGAAAGATGCGAAGCATGTCTGATGGGCAAAATGACTAAGACTCCATTTTCTGGTATGATGGAGCGAGCTACGAACTTATTGGAAATCATACATACCGATGTGTGTGGTCCAATGAGTGTAGCATCGCGCGGTGGTTATCGTTATGTTCTTACCTTCACGGATGACTTGAGTAGATATGGGTATATCTATTTCATGAAACATAAGTCCGAAACTTTCGAGAAGTTTAAGGAGTTTCAAAGTGAGGTAGAGAATCAACGTAACAAGAAGATTAAATTTCTATGTTCTGATCGTGGAGGTGAATATCTAAGTTACGAGTTTGGCGAGCATTTGAAGAAATGCGGAATACTTTCACAATTGACACCGCCGAGAACACCACAGCGTAATGGTGTGTCTGAACGTCGTAATCGAACTCTCTTAGATATGGTTCGTTCTATGATGTCACTTACAGATTTGCCGCTATCATTTTGGGGTTATGCATTAGAAACAGCCGCATTCACTTTAAATAGGGCACCGTCTAAATCCGTTAAAATGACACCGTATGAATTATGGTTTGGGAAGAAACCTAAATTGTCGTTCCTTAAAGTTTGGGGATGCGAAGCCTATGTAAAGAAGTTACAGCCGGACAACCTTCAACCCAAAGCGGAAAAATGCGTCTTCATAGGATACCCGAAGGAAACTATTGGGTATACTTTCTATCATAGATCCGAAGGCAAAATCTTCGTTGCCAAGAATGGATCCTTTCTAGAGAAGGAATTTCTCTCGAAAGAATTGACTGGAAGGAAAGTAGAACTCGACGAGGTTGTCGAACCTTCTCTCGAAATTGCGAGTAGCGCAGCACCGGAAGAAGTTCATGTGGTGCCTGCACCAATTAGAGAGGAAGCTAATGATGATGATCATGAAACTTCGGTTGAAGTTGCTACAGAGCCTCGCAGGTCAACGAGAACTCGTACCACTCCAGATTGGTATGATCCCGTTATGAGTGTCATGTTGGTGGACAACACCGATGACCCTGAGACATATGAGGAAGCGATGATGAGCCCAGATTCCAATAAATGGCAGGAAGCCATGAAATCCGAGATTGGATCCATGTACGAAAACCAAGTATGGACTTTGGTGGACTTACCGGATGGCCGGAAGGCTGTCGAGAACAAATGGATCTTCAAGAAGAAAACAGATGCTGATGGTAATGTAACTGTCTATAAAGCTCGATATGTCGCAAAAGGGTTTCGACAAATTCAAGGAGTTGACTACGATGAGACTTTCTCACCAGTAGCGAAGCTAAAGTCTGTAAGGATTATGTTAACAATCGCTGCATATTACTATTATGAGATATGGCAGATGGATGTCAAAACAGCATTCCTCAATGGTGACATTGATGAAGAGTTGTATATGATGCAACCCAAAGGTTTTGTCGATCCTAAAGATGCTAACAAGGTATGCAAACTTCAACGGTCCATCTATGGATTGAAGCAAGCATCCCGAAGTTGGAATCAACGTTTTGATAAGGTAATCAAAAGTTTTGGTTTTATACAAACTTATGGAGAAGCTTGTATTTAAGAGAAAGTGAGTGGGAGCTCTGTAGCATTCTTAATACTATATGTGGATGACATATTGTTGATTGGGAATGATGTAGACCTTCTTAATAGTGTCAAAGAATATTTGAATAATAGTTTTTTAATGAAGGATCTTGGCGAAGTAGCTTACATATTAGGCATAAATATTTATAGAGATAGATCAAAACGCCAAATATCATTGTCACAAAGTACATATTTGGACAAAGTTCTAAAGAGGTTTGGAATGGAAGATAGCAAGAAAGGGTTCTTGCCCATGTTGCCCAATACGACCTTGAGTAAAACTCAAAGTCCGACATCGGCAGAAGATAGAGAAAGGATGAGTAAGACTCCCTATGCCTCAGCCATAGGATCTCTAATGTATGCCATGCTATGTACTAGACCCAACATTGCATATGCTGTTAGTTTGACTAGCAGATATCAAAGTGATCCAGGAGTGGATCATTGGACAACGGTCAAAAACATCCTTAAGTACTTGAGAAGAACTAAGGATATGGTTCTTTCTTATGGAGGTGATGAACAACTCGTTCTTAATGGTTACACCGACGCTAGTTGGAACACCGATCCGGATGATTCTAAATCACAATCTGGATACGTATTTATTTTGAATGGTGCAGCAGTTAGCTGGAGGAGTGCAAAGCACAGCGTTGTGGCGAGATCTTCAACTGAATCGGAATACATGGCTGCTTCGGAGGCTTCACAAGAAGCGATATGGATGAAAGAGTTCATTACAGAGCTGGGTGTGGTTCCTAGTGCGCTGGACCCAATGTCTATCTACTGTAATAACATGGGCGCCTTAGCCAATGCTCAAGAACCAAGGTCACACAAGAAGCTGAAGCACATCAAGCTACGTTTTCACGCTATTCGAGAACATATCCAAGATGGGGATATAAAGATTTGCAAAGTACACACAGATCTGAATGTGGCGGATCCGTTGACTAAACCTCTCCCGAGGGCAAAACATGACCAGCACCAAACTGCCATGGGTGTTCGGTATATTACCATGTAATCTAGATTAGATGACTCTAGTGCAAGTGAGAGACTGTTGGAGATATGCCCTAGAGGCAATAATAAAAATAGTTATTATTATATCTTTGTGTTTATGATAAATGTTTACATTCATGCTATAATAGTATTAACAAGGAAACATTAATACTTGTGTGATTTGTAAACTTAATTTGAAGTCCCTAGTAAAGCCTCTGTATAATACTAGCTTGTTGGTTAATAGATGATTGTGGTTTCCCTATCATGAACATTGAGATGTTATTAACAACAAGATCATATCGTTAGGAGAATGATATGGTGGACATACTCCTATAGATAAGCGTAGCATAAAGATCAAGTCATTTTAATAGTTCAATTGCTATATGCTTTCTGATACATAGTTATCTAATTCCTTCGACCATGAGATCATGCATATCACCTTTGCCGGATGTATGCTTTGATGACATCAAACACCACACCGTAACTGGGTGGCTATAAAGGTGTCATTGAGTGTTCAGAAAGTATTGGTTGAAACACATGGATCAAGAGTGGGATTTGTCCATCCATATGACGGATAGATATACTCTGGGCCCTCTCGGTGAAATGTCATCCAATTAGCTTGCAAGCATGTGACTGGCTCACAAGGGATCACATATCACGAGAACGAGAAAAGAGTACTTATCAGTAACGAGGTTGAACTAGGTATGCAGAGATACCGACGATCATAACCTCGGATAAGTAAACTATCGTGAGACAAAGGGAAATTGATATCGTATGTAAGTGGTTCATTCGATCACAAAGTAACCGTAGAAATATGTGGGAGCCATATGAATTTCCAGATTCCTCTATTGGTTATTGGTCGGAGAAGTGTCTCGATCATGTCCGCATAATTCACGAACCGTAGGGAGACACACTTAAGGATTCGACGTTGTTTGAGTAGTTATGGAATGATGAGAAAGAGTCCGAATGTTGTTCGGAGTCTCGAATGGGATTCGGGATATCACGAGGAGATCCGGAATGGTCCGGAGAATAAGATTCATATAAGGAAAGTCCCGTTTCGGAGTTGGGGAATGGTTCCGATGTTTTCATCGGGAACATTCTAGAAGGTTCCGGAAAGTCCGGCACTCTGGGGGGGAAGGGTACATGAATGTGTCATTGTAAGTTGGAATGATTGCATCATGTACTAGGTGTCTTTGCTGTCCAAAATAAAGGGTTTATTTAAATCCTAAATCGAAAAGTCAAACGGCTAGTTTGAAAGTCAAACGGCAATTTTTGGAAAGAGGAGGAGAAGTGGAAACCGAGTTGGGGAGGGATTCCCTCCTCCCCAAGCCGGCGCCCCACCCAAGCCGAGTTGGGGAGGGACTCCACTCCCACCCCTTGGCCGGCCAGCCCCTCCACCTATATAAGGAGGGGCAGGGCTCCCTCCTATCACACAAGTACCTCTCCTCCAAAACCCTAGATTGGTGCCACCACCTCCTGCTGCTGCCGCCACCTCCTAGGGTTGCCCTAGCCGCCGACTTGGGGTGCCCCAAACCCTAGCCGCCGGCTCTAGCACCTCCTCCTTGGTGTATCTAAAACCTAGATCGCCGAGGAGCCCTCTCATACTCCACCATACTCGCTCCGGCTTAAGGCGAAGCCCTGCGAGATCTCCCCTCTACTTCCGGTACCACGCCGTTGTGCTGCCGGAATCGCGAGGAGAGTGCTACAACCTCCGCTGCCTGCTGGAACAAGGGAGAGGAAGGTCTTCGTCGAGTACCGAACGTGCCGACTGCGGGAGCGCTGCCGGAACGCGGCGCCGGAAGGATCGTCTACGCGATCTTGAGATCGGAAATAGTACGACTACATCACCCACGAGAATCTGCTCTCGTTAAACACTTTGGAATCTTCGAGGGTGAGTTATTCCATCGACTCATTGCTACAATCTAGTAGATAGATCTTGGCTTGTTTGTTTGTATGCGGTAGAAAATTTTTGTTTTCCATGCTACGAAACCCTACATTAAACTCCCTTCGGAGAACCCGAAGTTTGATGGCCTACAGGACCCGAAGATCTAGCTGGAGGACCACATCTCCTCCGTCAGGCTCCACAGCGACAGTCAAAGCACGACCATGCAATGTCTACAGCTACAGCTGCAAGGTGCCGCTCGAGCATGGCTCAACAACCTCCCACCCGGATCCATTCGCAGTTGGGATGAGCTGGTTTACAGCTTCGTCCGCAACTTCAAGGGCACATACAAGCGGCCTGCATAAATCGAAGAGCTGAGATGCTTCCAGCAAAGATCAGGCGTATCGCTACGCTCCTATATCCAAAGGTGGTCCATCATCAAGAACTCCGCGGAGAACATCTCGGAGGATCGCGCGATTGACGCATTCAACGGCGGCGTCCGCCGCATAGAGCTCAGAGAGGAGCTGGGCCGCTCAAAGCCCAAGACCATCGACCACCTGATGGAAATCGCGAATCGGTGGGCCGATGGAGAAGATTCGGTGAAAAATCGCGTTCACTCCAACGAGGAGGCAGAACTCGAGCACAGACGCGACCGTCGAGGAAAACGCCGCATGCATATCTACGATGACCGCGACAACGTCAACATGGTCGCAGCTGGCTACACCAACAGACGCGATGATAACCGCAACAGCGGATACCGCAGCGGTGGATACCGAGACTCCGGGAAAACCACGCAAGTGTGGCAACGCCGCAATCATGATGAGGCACCCGCGACATCCATTGAAGACAAACTATCCGGGCCATGTACGGTGCACTTCTGCATCGACAAACATGATGGAAATAAGAAGTCCAGCCACCTCCTCAAGGACTGCCGCGAGTTCCTCAAACTACATGAGGGATTGGTTCGGATGAATCGCAATGCAGTCGAAAGAGGCTACGGAGCGGCTCCAGGCGCCGTGGCACATGGCGCTCCGCCACCGCCACCTGGAATACCCCCAAACGTAGCTGCGCCGGACCAGCACCAGGGAGGCGAACCATACCCACGAGCCATGGGTACCATGATGATCCAAAAAGGACGCCCCTCCAATAGGGTGCAGAAGGCCATCACTCGCCAAGTCAACTTGGCCACAAACTCGCCACCATCTACCACTGAGTACCTCAGCGGAAGCGAGTCCTGCATCACCTTCGACAAACGCGATCATCCGCCTCATGTACCTCGTCCAGACCATTGTCCCCTCGTACTCGAGGCGCAAATCGGAGGTTTCGACATGAGCCGCGTCTTCATGGACGGCAGAAGCGGCATCAACCTTATATTCGCGAGTACCTTGCGAGCAATGAGGATCCCTCTGACTTGCCTAGAATCCTCGGACACAACATTCCATGGCATAGTCCTAGGAAAAGGCGTGTATCCCCTGGGCAAAATCAACCTCGACGTCATCTTCGGCACGCCGAAGAACTTTCGGCGCGAGCGCATCGACTTTGAGGTCGTTGACTGGCCCTCACAGTACCACTGCATCCTCGGACGTGTCGTGTTTGCTAGGTTCATGGCAGTGCCACATTATGCCTACCTGCAGATGAAAATGCCAGGTCCTAACGGCGTCATCACAGTCAATGGGAGCTTTGAGAGATCCGACAATTGCGATAGGGAATTCAATAGAATTTACTAGTCCTTCAGCATGCAGGAAGAACTCGCGAGACTAAAGGAGTCGACAGTCAACAGTCTGCCTCCCCTAAGCCGGCCAAGTTCGCCCGATCTATCTTTCGACTCATCGGTGCACACAAAGAAAGTGCAGGTCCACCCATCAGATCCCGCCAAAACGGCCCTCATCGCCAACAACTTGAGTCCCGCATAGGAACTCGCGCTCATCGAATTCCTCCGCGAGCAGTAGGAAATCTTCGCCTGGTGTCCAGCGGACATGCCAGGAGTTCCCAAGGAATTCGCCGAGCACGCACTCAACATCAACCCCGACGCAAGGCCAGTCAAGCAAACAATCTAGCGATTATCCGAGCCACGAGCAAAGGCAGTTGGAATGGAGATCAACAAACTCCTCGACGCCAAATTCATACGCGAGATCAAGGAAAGCACTTGGCTCGCCAACATGGTGCTAGTACCAAAAAAGGACACGGATATCCTGCGGATGTGTGTGGACTTCACCTCTCTGAATAAGCATTGTCCAAAGGATCACTTCCCGCTACCACGAATCGATCAGATCATCGACTCCATCGCGGGATGTGAGTGCCTCTGCTTCCTCGATGCCTACTCAGGCTATAATCAGATTCGAATGAAGGAGGAAGATCAGGAAAAACAGCATTTACAACGCCCTTCGGTGTGTTCTGCTACAACACAATGCCTTTCGGGCTAAAAAATGCATGATCCACCTACCAGCGGTGCATGCAGGCTTGCCTCAAGGATCAACTTGGTCGCAACATTCAAGTCTATGTCGATGACATAGTAATCAATACCAAGGAGGAAGCCTCCCTAATCGACGATTTACACGAAACCTTCGCCAACCTCGACCGCTACCGGATCAAGGTCAATCCGGATAAATGCGCCTTTGGCGTACCATCTGGGCAAATACTCGGGTATCTCATCTCCGCGATAGGAATCGAGGAAAACCCGAAGAAAATAAAAGCCATACTGGCCATGGAGAAGCCAAAAAACATAAGGGGCGTCCAGCAGCCGGCTGGGCGAATCGCGGCCCTGAGTCGATTTATCAGTCGGATGGGTAAAAAGGCACTGCCCTTCCACCAACTCCTCCGCAAAGCTGAAAAGTTCGAGTGGACCAACGAAGGGCAAGAAGCACTCGAAGACCTCAAGCGCCTGCTATCCACTTCGCCAGTATTGGTGACCCCACGAGAAAGGGAACCGCTATTGATGTATATCTCCGCCACCAACCAAGTGGTCAGCATAGTACTTGTGGTCGAACGAGCCGAGGAAAACAAGGTCCACGGGGTACAACGCCCAGTCTACTACCTCAGCGAGGTCCTCACGCCAACAAAACAGCGGTACCCGCACTACCAGAAGCTGGTGTACGGCATCTTCATGACCACCTGGCGACTGCGCCACTATTTCTAGGAACACCCGATCGTGGTGGTCAACGACGCCCCGCTGGGGCATATCCTCAATAACCCCGATGCCACGGGACGAGTCGCGATTTGGGGAATCAAATTGTCTCCACGAGACATTACATACGAAAAGCGCGACGCAATCAAGTCGCAAGTTCTTCCTGACTTCCTTGTGCACTGGATGGAAAACTAGCTCCCCGAAAAACCAGATATGTCCTACCTCTGGACAATGCACTTCGATGGATCCAAGCGGAAGGACGGAGCAGGTGCAGGTGTCATACTGACATCGCCCCAAGGGGACAAGCTAAAGTACATCCTGCGAATGCAGTTCACCGCCTCCAACAACGAAGCTGAATACGAGGCCCTGCTACACGTGATGAGGATGGCAAAAGCCTGCGGCGCCAAGAGGCTCATTATATACGGCGACTCCAAGTTGGTCATCAACCAAAAAATGCATGAGTGCGACACACTGAACAACAACATGATCGCCTACCGCGACCTCTACGACACACTCGAAGGGGACTTCGACGGCTGCGAGCTGCGACACGTAGGTCGCGAAAGCAATGAAGAGGCGGACGCACTCGCCAACATAGGCTCTACCTGCGCCCCCATACCACCTGAGGTATTTCTCGAGCACATCTGCGAACGCTCCATCAAGCCAAAGGAAGCAGAGAAGAAAACAAGCGCAGCAACGGACTCGGGGGCTATGCCACCCAATGAGCCAATGCCACTCGACGACCTGGAGCTGGATACAGGACTCGAAGGACCAATTAGCGTCATGATGACCGAATCATCCTGGACTCAGCCGTACATCACATACCTCCTCAGTAAAAGACTACCAGACAATCCGACTGATGCACGGCAAATCATGCGGCGATCCAAGGCATTCGCTGTTATCAACGGCGAACTATACAAGCGCAGCATCACAGGAGTACTCCAGCGATGCGTCTCCACGGCCGATGGAAGAGTTGTTCTCCTCGACATCCATGAGGGAACCCGCGGACACCGTGCTAGTAGTCGCGCCCTCGTGGCCAAAGATCTACGAGCTAGGTTCTATTGGCCTATGGCCATGCGCGACACCAAGGACATCGTCCAGAAATGCAATGCGTGCCAGCGATTCGTGGACAAGCCACACACACTTGGCGTAGAGCTCCGGCCAATCCCATTGGCCTGGCCCTTCGCGCAATGGGGACTCGACATGGTCGGCAAACTCCCCAAGTCCCCACGAGGAGGCTACGTCTACCTCCTGGTCGCAGTAGACAAGTTCACCAAGTGGATAGAGGCCATGCCAGTGACCAATCAATCAGGGCATAGCGCAGTCAAGTTCTTCGAGTCCATCGTCTTCCGCTTCGGAGTGCCACACATCATCATCACAGACAATGGAACGAACTTCACATCCAAGGAGTTCCAAGAATTCTGCGAGAATCTGGGAATCAACATCAGCTATGCCTCGGTAGCACATCCACAGACCAACGGTCAGGTCAAAAAGGCGAACGGGCTTGTCTGCGGCGGCATCAAGAAGCGATTCCTCCGGCCACTCGAACAAGCCACGGGTTGCTAGCCAGACGACTGCAATCAGTACTCTAGAGCCTATGCACAACTCCAAACAGTGTTACAGGTTACACCCCATTCTTTATGGTGCACGGGGCTGAAGCGGTGCTACCCGCTGAGGTACGGTACAAAGCGTCATGCGTGGTCGCTTACAGCAAGCAGGAGTCAACCCTGGCACTCGAAGACTCCGTCAACCTCCTTGACGAGGCAAGGGAAATCGCCACAGAAAGATCAACGATCTACCAACAGAACCTGCGCAACTACCACAGTAGGAGGCTACGCCCCAGATCCTTCGTCGAAGGTGACCTGGTCCTTCGACTGAAGTAGCAAGGACATCTCAAGCTCGAGTCCCCCTGGGAGGGACCATACGTGATTACAGAAGCAATCCTAGGTGGTGCCTATCGCCTTCAAGATTTAGAGACAGGAGTCGCATACTCCAACCCCTGGAACGTCGCGCAGCTGCGACGCTTCTACCCTTAGTCGTTTTTACCTTTACATTGCAAATAAGGCCACTCAGCCATGGCTACTTAGCCACACATTGTACTTCATACTGTCTCGCGAATAAATAAATCTAAGTGCCCCAAAACTCTGTGTTCTCCTTTATTTTTGCAACTTATCCACTCGGGCGCTACGCCACCCTTTACACATCTGTTCTACGAACTCACACGCGATATCCTGAGTAGCTGGCACATCAATCGAAACCCTTAACACACACCAACCCAGTTGCAGCGCACCTGACAGGTTGACAAGGGACTAAGATAAACGCATGGCCAGGCTAACGAAAAGGAATCGCATAGTGCAACGCACTCACACGCTAACAAGCTCTTTATACATCATCGACAATCAATTATACACAACGTATATACTTACTTTACAACATTGGTACACTTATATGCAGGACACAAACTAAGCTACTACTACAACAAAATAACATTGGTTTGCTCCTCGAAGAAGTCGATGATCTCCTCTGCTGGGCGATCCACTACCTGATAGTGCGGCACCATATTCCAAGAAGAACCCGCTGGTTACGTAGGTGGCCCAGCCGCAATTGTCGCAATGTCTACATCAGGCCTATGCAGTCGCACCAGCGATAGAGCGGCCTTGGCACCAGCCACCAACTGCTGCCTTACACACTCGCGAACCGCAACCAGGTCTTGGAACTTGGCAAGGAGGGCCAGCGGGCTCGATGGAGCAACATCTAGCGGAAACATCATCCGATAGATGTTCTTCAAGCATGACTGTGACTTCTTCAGAAAGTGCAGCACTCGCGACGCATGATCCTGTAGGGTCGCCAGCGTGATCGCACGATCATGATCCACCCAGAAGTATCTACTCTCCTGAAGTTGATCTTGGGTTGGATCATGCATGCAAATGGCAATCCTATCTTTCTCATCCTGTGGATGGCGAGCGCTGAAAACTATACAAAACAACAACGGAAGTGTGAGGATAACACACCATTGCGAGTGACTACAAGGAAAAGATAAGAGTAAGAAAACTAACACTTAAATTGGTCACCCAGCTGCGTCATCTCCCCCAACAGATACTGTTCTCAGGCGGTGGCCTTCTCTGCCTTTGACTTCCATACATCCGCGTTACCGCGGAGCACGGGAAATTCACGCTCCAACTGCTTCACGCGATCACGTAGTCGCGAGAGCAGAGACAGCTCATCCACCCTCGAGTGTGGCGGTGCCAAAGTATCATCAAGGGGCGGCGAATCCTGAGGTTCCCTCAAAGGATCAATTGATGTGCCCTACCACAAGCCAAGCAAGAAGCAATAAGAAGATCAAATCGACACACAGACAAAAGATTCGAGTGCATTCAAGATTAGCAAAAGTATCAGCAGATACACTCGCCAAAAGGAATGTTCTTGACAATAGACATAAACTAATCAACTATTACAAAGCTACTGAGGAGCAACTGGTTCTTCGACTTAGACGGCTTTGGGGGCCTCATCGAGTCCGTGGCGGTATCAGATGCCACTGACTTTCTGCCGGCCCCTAATATCGCAGCCTTTGCCGCCTTCTTGGCCCGCTGCAGCTCCTCAGAGTACTTCGCAACTATGTTAATCAGTTGTGGCCCATACTTGCCACAAGCAGTCGCGAAGGGAGCAAAGACTACCTGCTGGTTGTCCGTGCTAACGGGCATCGCCCTTGAGACCGCTGCAGGATCAAATTCGACTTCGTGGGCCTGCACCATGGCGAGTGAGATTGACGCGCCAGCCGCACGGTGCGAGTTCTTGAAGCTTGCAGGGACACCCCCGGCGAGAGACTCCACCAGCTCGTCCATGTTCTCGATTAGCTCAGCCTTGGGCATCAGCTCCTCCCGAAGGCGACTGAGCACGCCCTTGGCCTTGGAGAGCATATCTTGAACGGCGGCGCTGCGGTCCTCAACTGCTGAAAGCGCACCCGCCAAGGCATCGTCGTGACGGAGGGCCTGAGGATCGAAGCTCAAATCACAAACATCTGTACATAAACCCACAAATGGGCACGAAAGTTAGCACCGGTGATAAAATCGAACAAAGAATGATAATGATATCCAAGCAAGGTACTTGAGAGGGCCTTGGCAATCGAGAAAAGCTGTTCTTTGAACAACTTCTCCCTAGCTGCAATGGAGGCACGCAGGTCCTCTTCGCGCTTCTGTGCCTCGTCATGTGTCGCGATTGCCTCATCGCGGCCCTTCACAGCCGCGGCAAGCGTCTTTTCCATGGTGGCGGTGTTGCGCAGAAGGGCATTATGTTCAGCTACAAGAACAAAACAAAAGGGATTGACTATCAGTCGACTACATGACAACGATGCAGAAGAATGAGAAGTAAAGAGCGCTTACCTTCTACCACGCGATGGCACGTATCCAGCATTGCATGCTGGCGACCCATCGCAAGCACCTGCTCCACCAAGTGAGCGGCTTCCTTCACAAGGAGCTATCGCAAAAGAAAAAACAACAAATGATCAGCAGAGGCCATAGATAAAATCAACTGCAACATCAGAAGAAGAGATACTACACTTACATGATCCTCCAATGACTCCGAAGTCGATTGGTGTGCAGTCATCCCGGCAACCATCCGATGCTCCCCATCATGTGGAGAACTGGATGAGTTGTGCCTGGAGTGGGCCGCCAATGGAGGGGAAAGATCACGCTCAACCTCTTTCTTGGCCCTCGAGGTTGCCACTCCAGATTCTTTCAAAAATTGGACGTCGCCAGAAGATGACGACGCCTGCTGACTGCAAGACAAAACCAACATCAAGAAAGGGCACATCCAAAGAAGAACCAAAAAGGACAACTCGAATACTTACCAATCAAACTTATCAAAGTCAAAGGTTGGCTCCCCTGACTCTGACGAGGACTCCTTTGGCAGTCGCATCTTCTTGCGAGAAGATGGCGCCACGACACTCACAGGAATGGCAAGGATTGGCGACTCCGCACCAATGCCTGCACCTTCCGGAGTTGAAGGAGACGATGCATCAGAATCCTTGCTGCGTGAATGCTTGCGAGTATCCGGACTACCTGACTCGGGGGCTTCCTCCTCCACATCAGATGGGACGGTCGACTCCGACTCGTCCTCTTCCAAGGCTTCACGAGGAATAACCCCCTCAGGAAGAGGGGGCATACAAGGTGACACCGCCCAATCCTGCATACAGACCACAATTTAGCACAAAGCAAAGAAACAGCAAAGAGGCAATCAACAAACTAAGCTACTACGTAGCACAACTATACCTCAGGAGGAGGATTCACAGCATCGAACGGAGGAACGACTGGTTCACTGGGGCACACATCCTTGATGGTGTACTTGGTGACCAGTCGAACCCTTTTATCTACCTCACTCGCGGACATGCCATCGGCAGACACGCGAGTGACATCGTCAGCGCCAGCCCACTGGAACATGGGGTGGACTCTGTCCTGCAGGGGCTGGACACGACGGCGCAGCCACGTGCGAATGAGGGCACAGCCTCCTTCCTCTTTGCCTATGCGACTCTCGAGGTCGTAGACACGCTCGTACAGCACATCTGTCTCCGCGGACTCGCCGGGCATGACCACATTCTTCCAGGAGCGCCTCCTCTGGCACGGCGTCGCGGGGTCGAAGGGTGCGAGTCCGAAGTGTTCTCCGTCAGCCTTCTCATCGCGGACGTAGAACCACTTGTCCCTCCACCCTTGGACGGACATCGCCAGCTTGATGTCGAAGTATGTGGCGGATGGATCGACATGGATTCCGCAGCCGCCTACATCATAGACTACAGAGCTAGACGCCGATTGACGCTTCAATTTGAAGAGGCGCTTAAAGAGGCCGAAATGCGGCTCGATTCCGAGCCAGCACTCGCAAAGAGTGATGTAGCAAGATACGTGGAGGATGGAATTAGGGGACAGCTGATGGAGCTGGAGCCCGTAAAAACAAAGAAGGCCCCTGAAGAAAGGATGCAGGGGCAACGAGAGGCCGTGAATGATGAACGCTAGGAACATCACTCGAAAACCGGCAGGAGGAGAGGGGATTACCTCGCCACCGGGGACGCGTGCATCGGCGACTACGGCGGACAACACTCCGTCTTGGCGGAGAAGACGAAGATCCGAGGACTAGATCACAGATGGACGCCATGCGTCATTCGTGACGCGGGTGCCCGTGCCCTTCTTCTTCCCGCCCGCGGCGGTGCTAGTGCCCACAGCGGTGGAGCCGCCCTTCTTCTTCATCGCAGCAGCGGAATCGGCCGCATCACCTCCTTTCTTCTTCCCCATTAGGCGACGGCGATGCGACCGGAGGAAGTAGCTAGGAAATGTGCGGAGCTGGTCCAGCGCCGCGGAGGGAAAAGTGCGCAGAGAAAGCAGAGGAGCAGCGGCAATGGCGATGAAGGCAAAGGATGAATGATAGTAGATGTGAATTTTACCGTCGCAACGTCACTACTTAACCCCTAGAGGATGCAATCCAACAGCTCAGAACAACCGTACTAGATGCGTGGCGTTCATCATGCTCGACATGTGGAGGAGCTGAAACGCGAACCATCCCCCCACTACTCCCATTACGCGTGCAAATCGAGGAGGCGCAGTTAAAATAAAGATTACGCACGACCAGTCAAATCAGAGTCAGGGAGTAGGACCCACCGCTCGTCACGTCCTGTCAAACTCGCTCACGCGGGCAACTGAGGTCATGAAATCGTCAGCACCGACGTCATCAAAAACTACGCAGCAGAAGACTTCGACTACTTTAGTCCTCGCTCGAGTCTTCGACTCCACCAAGTACTCGGGGGCTACTCCCATAGGGAGCGCTGGTCGCACACCCTATGATTTTTCCTTCTTCTTTTACAGGAACATGAACAATCAAAGCAAAACCCAATCACTCGAAACACGGTTCGACTATGGACATGGGTTACTCCCATAGGGAGCGCCGGAAGCAAATTCGACTGAAATAAGCAAACAAAAGACGACAGTAGTCGCAAAAGTTCTTTAGTCCCTGCCTGAGTCTTCGACTCAACCAGGCACTCGGGGGCTACTCCCATAGCGAGCGCTGGTCGCACACCCTATGATTATTTGTACAAAGTACTGTGTGTGGATAACATCCACACTCGAAGTTTATGGCGACACCGCCTCATAATTTTTCCCTACAAAGAGACTGTGTCTCCTGGGTCACCCGAATCGTCTCCGTGATGATAAAATTTGGATGTCGCGCTTACAGTGTGAAGATAAGACCTGAATAAGGCATGGCAACGCATTAGCTGCGCACTACCAGAAATATCTCCGTGCCTACAGGTACGATGAACATGCCTTGACGGACACGTCGAGTGCTCACACCCATATACTGAAATTCGACTCCTGTAAGACCTCCGTGGCTTGAGTCGAATTACACCAGCACTTTTCCAGATTCGAGTCCGGGGACTCGAGTTCGAGTAGATGGCGTTGTTTTACCTTAAGGTAGTTAACTGATACCGGTACATCGGTTAAATCAGGCACGCACATCAACAATCCCTTTGACAAAAACAGAGCAGTCGAAAAACATACTCAGTCATGCATTCAGAAGGCTTCATAAAGTCTCCAGTCGAATCTACGATTCTACTAGACACTCAGGGGCTACTGACATGGGTATACCCTACAGGTACTCAGCTTGGTATATACGGCCTGAATACGTAGAGTCCCACGGTGTCACCAAGGCCCAAATGAAGAGCTCAAGTAACCTACGGACTCTCGATTGCTTGAAGAACAAGAAGAAGCTAAAGATAGAAAGTTCAAAGGGGAAAACCCTAACATGTAACCGACTCGACCTGCTATCTGAGACCTAGCCTATCTATATAAAGGCTAGGAGGGGGCGCCGAGGAGGACATACGCAACCCTAGTTTCCACAACCCTCGCCAGGTTGCATCTGCGCACCATTGTAATCCTCGATTCCTTTGATAATTCCACGAGCAAACAAGCAGGGGTAGGGACCTCTACGAGGCCTGAACCTGGGTAAATCTTCGAGTTCCCTGTGTGCTTGTTTGCTAGCCGATAGATGTCTCCAGCGCTCCCTCCTTCTCCAAAACCCAAGTCCATAACAATGGGCATTGATGAGTTACACCCTCGTCAATTGGTGCAGTTAATGTGTTGCCAGGCCTTATTCAGGTCTTATCTTTCAGCTGTAAGCGCGACATCCGAATTTTATCATCGCGGAGACGATTCGAGTGACCCAGGAGACGCAGTCTCTTTGTAGGTAAAAATTATGAGGCGGTGTCGCCATAAACTTCGAGTGTGGATGTTATCAACACACAGTACTTTGTACAAATAATCGTAGGGTGCGCGACCAGCAGGTAAAAACCAATTTTTTGTAAATAATGGCAGATATCTGTCAAAACAGACCAGCACGTAAAAACCAATTTTTTTGAAGACCTTCTGTTGTTCAAATCGAAAAGTGTAGAACTAACTAAAGTTGTATAACAACCTGGGCAGAAGCACAAAGAATTACAGCTCAAAGCGACTTGCAGAGATTTTACACGATTTTTTTACAGCGAAGCACAAAAATCTGTCTTGGGACAACAACTTTCCCAAGCATTACTTCTCTCTCATTAGAGGTTACTCTTGGCACAAAAGGCAAATAAAAAGGATAAGGAGTGGTTATTACAGAGGTAATAACTTCCAAGACTCATCTAAAACTTTTGGATTATCTCCCAATAAGTACTTTTCTTTAACGCCTTTAAGTTAGGCATAAGAAGCAAGAAAAGAATCAAGTATTCTCAAATGAAGAAGCATTAAGAGCACACTAACTCCAGCTCTCAAATCACACAAAGCAGTTCTAACATAATTGTTCTTAATAGAGCAAGGGATAGTTGGAATCCCTGGGTCTCCAAGTTTCTTAGGAACCTTACCATTAAAGGAATAATTAGCAAGCAAAGTAGAAATTTCTTTATTATGGATCTTCCTTTTGTTCGGGACAATATCCTTCATATACTTTGAGTAAGGAGGCAATTTAATAGCATCAGTCAAAGGAATTTGGAAGAATAAAGGTTTCATCCACTCAAAAAAACTTATTATAGTGTTCATTTTCCTTTGACTTGTGTTTCTTATCAGGGAAAGGCATAGGTTTTTGGACCCAAGGCTCTCTTTCACTACCATGTTTCTTAGCAATAAAATCTTCTTTAGTGTATTTAGTATTCTTACTATGCTTTTCAAGTTCTTCTTCAACTTTTTCTTCATTTGGAGCTTCATTTTCTTCATTACCACTTTCAGTTTCAGCATCAGAGATAGATATACTATTAGGATCTATAGCAGGTTCAGAGGGTTCTACAATAGTTTTATGTTTCTTTTTCCTTTTCTTATGAGTAGAGCCACTATTTTCAGCTTGTTGAGAATCCTGCTCAATTCTTTTGGGATGCCCCTCAGGATAAAGAGGATCCTGGGTAGTAGCACCACTTCTAGTTCTAATTTCATAAGCATGTTTTTCTTTAGCAGCATTAACTAGCAAGTCTTTTTGCACTTTAATGAGTTGATCTATTTGAGTTTGAACCATTTGAAAGTGTTTAACAATCATTTTAACATCATTAGAGGTTCTTTCCACAATATCTTTCAACTCAACAATAGCTCTAGTGTTCCCCATTAGATGATTTTGCACCCTTTTATTAAAATTATCTTGCTTAACAATAAAGATATCGAATTCTTCTAAGCATTGATCAGGAGGTTTAGAGTAAGGGATATCACCTTCATCAAAGTGTTGGAGAGAGTGTACCTCGATAGTGGATGAGTAGGGAATAGGCTTACATAATTCTTCAATAGGAGGTAAATTCTTGACATCTGCAGCTTTAATTCCCTTCTCCTTAAGACATTTCTTAGCTTCCTTCATCACTTCATCATTTAATTCAATAACTCCCCTCTTCTATGATGTTGGAATAGGCACCGGAATAGTAGGTTCAGGTACAATTACTTCAGGTATAGCTTGTTTAGGAGGACTCAAATCTTCATAATTCTTACTTATTTTAGCCATTAATTGCCCAGCTTCCTTAGGAGTCCTATTCCTGAAAACACAATCAGCACAACTATCTAGGTATGTCCTAGATTCCTCGGTTAGTCCATTATAAAATATATCAAGAAGCTCATTCTTAGGTAATGGACTTCCAACCTGTGCATGGCTCAAAGCACAAAACCTTGCCCAAGATTCAGGTAATACCTCTTTTTCTCCCTGTTTAAAATCAAAAAGTTCCTACAAAATAGCATGTCTAGCACTAGGAGGAAAATATTTCTACAGGAAAGTACTAATTAAGCAATCAGGGCTATCAATAGATACAGGAGGTAAATTACTAAATCATGTTTTAGCTTCTCCTTTTAGTGAAAAGGGGAAAATCTTAGCAACAAAGTAAGTACGCATCTTAATATCATCAGAAAACAAGCCACTCATGGTAGAAAGTTCATTCGTATATGCTACCGCACTTTCATTCTTAGTCCCACAAAAAGGTTCTTTCTCAACAATAGCTATGTAAGATAGATCGAGAGAGAAATCATAATCTTTGTCTATAATGTTTATGGGGGAAGCAACAAACTTAGCAATAGGAGACAATTTGGGTCTAATAGTACGCCTCTCAAGGAGACTCGTAGCAGCGATCCTATCATGGGTGTTTTTACATTCTTTAATAAATTCATCGGTCATCTCAACATAACCATCTTCAATATCATAACATTCACTAGACTCGGGTGAACTAACAGGTGTAGTATTGTCTTCATTAGGAGTTTCAGTATTTCCAGCTATAGTTCTAGCAATCGTAGCATATAGGAAAGGACCTAATCAACCACTCTTATCAAGCACAGTAGAAGCAGCATCATAAGCATCAAAAGTTTCAGATTCAGCAGTAGTAGCAGTGTGTGTAACATGTGTATGTGGTGGTGTAACGAGCTTACTCATAACAGATGGTGAATCAAGAGCAACATAGGTGTTCAGAACCGTAACTCTTCTTGTAGTGGATGGTAAAATAGGAACCTTGCCATCACGAGACTTACCCATGATGGATGGATAGCAGCGAACAATAGAGAATCCAAGTGAACTTGATAAATAAAGCTATGATCCCCGGCAACGGCGCCAGAAAATAGTCTTGATGACCCACAAGTATAGGGGTGTATCGCAGTATTTTTGAGGGAAGTGAAACCCAATTTATTGATTCGACACAAGGGGAGCCAAAGGATATTTATAAGCCTTAACAACTGAGTTGTCAATTCAGCTACACCTGGAAACAATCTTGCTCACAGCAGTTTATCAGTAGCAACAGTTTTGTAATAGGAGTAGTAAAGTAACAGCAGTAGTAAAGTAAAGACAGCAGTAACAATAGCAGTAAACAGTGGGATTCGAGTGCGGTAGGCATAGGGATAGATGGACGGGCGTTGCATGGACATGACAATTCACATAGCAATCAGAACATAGGGCAATTGCAGATAAATAAGATAAAGCATCCAAGTACTAGATAATCCTAGGCATGTGTTCCATATATAGTCATACGTGCTCGCAATGAGAACTTGCACAACATCTTTTGTCTTGCCAGCCCGTTTGCAGCGGGGCCTCAAGGGAACTACTGGCAATTAAGGTGCTCCTTTTAATAGAGCACCGGAGCAAAGCATTAACACTCCATGAACACATGTGATCCTCACATCAAAGACATTCCCTCCGGTTATCCTGATTTCTGTCACTTCGGGGCCATTGGTTCCGGACAACAATGTGTGTATACAACTTGTAGATAAGACCATAAACAATACTATCATAGTGAATCAATAACATGTTCAGATCTAAAATCATGGCACTCGGGCCCTAGTGACAAGCATTAAGCACAACAAGTCGCAACAAAGTCATAAAGCACTAATAGAAGATACTAGGCACCATGCCCTAACAATCTGATGCCATTACATGAACAATCTCATCCAATCCCTACCATCCCCATAGCCTACAGCGGGGGATTACTCACTCATAGATGGGGGAAACATGGATGGTCGATGGAGAAGCGATGGTGATGATGACGGCGATGATCTCCTCCAATTCCTCGTCCCGGCAGGGTGCCAGAACGGAGTTTCTGGTGCTGTTTCGTCGAATCTGGTGGTGGCGGCGGAGCGGAACTCCTTCTGGAAAAACGTCGAACCCCCCTGAGTTTTTAGGTCAGAAGGCTTCTTATAGGCAAAGAGGGAGACCGAGGGGGTGTCTAGGGCGGCCAGACCACCCCCTGGCGCGGCCAGGCCTAGCCCACGCAGCCAGGTGGTGTGGCTGGGCCCCAGCCCTACTCCGTCTCATATTCTAGCTCCGGGAGTCTTCTGGTGAAATAGGATTTTTGGCTTTTGTCCCGTCCAATTCCAAGAATATTCATTTTCTGACTTTCCTGGAACCAAAAATAGCAAAAAATAGGCAGCTGGCACTGTGGCTCTTGTTAATAGGTTAGTCCAAGAAATCATATGAAAAGTACTCCAAAGTGTGGACAAAACATAAGAAAGTAGATAAAACCATGCATGGAACATCAAAAATTATAGATACATTTGCAATGTATCAGGAGTCTTCTCTCTCTTTTTAGGGAAGTGTTCTATACCTTTCTTGAGTGGGAGTTGATATTTAATGGTGCCTTCTTTCATATCAATAATGGCACCAACAGTTCTAAGAAAAGGTCTTTCCAAAGTAATAGGACAAGAAGCATTGCATTCAACATCCAAAACATAGAAATCAACGGGGACATAGGCATTGTTAACCATAATAAGAACATCATTAATACTCTCCATGAGTTTCTTTTTAGCATTATCATCAAGTGGGACATTTAAATAACAATCTTCCAATGGTGGCAAATCAAGCATTTCATAAATCTTTCTAGGCATAATAGAAACACTACTATCAAGATCACATAAGGCTTTGAGATCAAAATCATTCACTTTCATATTAATGATGGGTTCCCAACCATCTTCTAATTTCATAGGAATAGAAGCTTTATGTTTCATCTTTTCTTCTTTAATTTTTATGAGAGCATCAGTAATGTGTTTTGTAAAGGCCATATTCATAGCACTAGCATTAGGACTTTTAGCAAGCTTTTGTAGGAACATAATAACTTCAGAGATGTTGCAACCATCAAGATCAAAATCACAATTATCATCTAAAGTAGTAGAGCTATTGTTTCCCATATTTCGAAGAATTTCAGTATTTTTATTAGAAAAGGTTCCATTGGGTTTACTAGCTTCAACATTAGTGGTAGTGATAGTAGAAATACTAATTTTTCTAGCGATTTCATCTTATCTTTCCCACTTAGCATGCAATTCAGCTAATAGTCTAACATTTTCATCAATTCTAACTTGTAGGGCATTAGTAGCAGCAAAGAGAATCTCAATAGTTTCAGGTTTAGCAGCCATTTTATTAAAAGAAGATTGTGCTTCAGCCAATGATGCTATATTTCTTTCAGCATTAGAGAGTTTTTCCTCAATAGTTTTATTGAAAGCAGTTTGTTTACAAATAAAATCTTTAAGCATAAATTCAGGTTCAGAGGGTGCACTCCTATTATTGTTGTAGGAATTTCCATAAGCATTACCATTATTGGGAGGATATGGCCTATAGTTATTATTACCAAAATTATTCCTATAGGAATTGTTGCTAAAATTATTATTTCTTATAAAGTTCACATCAACTTGCTCTTCTTGAGCAACCAAGGAGGCTAAGGGAACATGATTTGGATCAATATGAGCTTTCCCATTAACAAGCATAGACATAATAACATCAATTTTATCACTCAAGGAGGAGGTTTCTTCAACAGAATTTACCTTCTTACCTTGTGGAGCTCTCTCGGTATACCATTCAGAATAGTTAACCATCATATTATCCAGAAGCTTTGTTGCAGCACCCAAAGTAATGGTCATAAAGGTACCTCCAGCAACAGAATCCAGTAGATTTCTTGAAGAATAATTCAATCCTGCATAAAAGGTTTGGATAATCATCCAAGCAGTCAGTCCATGAGTGGGACAATTCTTTACTAAGGATTTCATTCTTTTCCAAGCTTGAGCAACATGTTCATTATTAGATTGTTTAAATTTCATTATTTCACTTCTCATAGATATAATCTTAGCAGGAGGATAGTATTTTCCAATGAAAGCATCTTTCCATTTAGTCCAAGAATCAATACTATTTCTAGTTAGGGATTGCAACCATTCTTTAGCTTTTCCTCTCAAAGAGAAAGGAAAAAATTTAAGCTTAATAATATCTCCATCTATATCCCTATGCTTTTGCATCACACAAAGTTCAACAAAGTTATTTAGATGAGCAGCTGCATCTTCAGTACCAATTCCAGAAAATTGTTCTCTCATAACAAGATTGAGTAAAGTGATGGCTCAATGCACGGCGCCCAGAAAAATGCTTGATGGCGGTGTTGATGTAGAGCTCGTTGGGAACCCCAAGAGGAAGGTATGATGAGCATAGCAGCAAGTTTCCCTCAGTTATGAAACCAAGGTTTAATCGAATATTGACTTTGGCTTTTGTCCTGTCCAATTCCGAGAATATTCATTTTCTGACTTTCCTGGAACCAAAAATAGCAGAAAACAGGCAGCTGGCACTGTGGCATCCTTTTAATACGTTAGTCCAAGAAAGTGTATAAAAATACTCCAAAGTACGGATAAAACATAAGAAAGTAGATATAAAACAAGCATGGAACATCAAAAATTATAGATATGTTAGCAACGTATCAGGAAGCGCCACTTTTTTTTTGATATAGAGGCATGTCGACTTGAATCCTATAGGATTAGATGCCTGCAGTATTTTGGATCAAGTGGTGTTTGATTTCACAGGAAAACCAAAGGAATTGTACAAAGAGGTTGGAGTGGATGGAAATTTTCCTCCAAAATAGAGTGCAAAGGAATCCTTTGAAGGAATTCCTAAGGATTATATGCTTTCGAATCAAACAGCATTTTATAGAAAAAAAATCCTAAGGATCCAAATCCTACACAATTCCTCTGAATCCCAAGGCAAAATCCAAAAAGGAAAGATTGGTGTCCTACAAAAATCCTATGTGATTCCTACAATCTGACGAGGGCCAGAAAGTACAAACAGATAAAGAAACCTGGATTCACTATGTTGCGCGCACAATTGAGATTCTGGTTAATAATACCTTTCATATTTTGACAATGAACGAACTTAGTAGTGCAGGGACACCGTCATACACTATATTTTTGGAAGGCATATTACTGGTACTAATTCATTACTGACAATGGTTCATTCTTTTTTTAGGACATAAAGTGTGTGCTCATTCAGTCATACGAAAGGTAAAACATCAACAAGGTAGCTAAAGAACAACTTCACCGAATCACTCGCAATGTATCATCATGGAACTAGAATTACCTTCCGATGTGGGATCCCAGCAGTACCTTGACTTGTGACCGCAAAAATGAGGCCACCGTGTTTAATGGCATCATAGTACTATCGTCTTCCAAGACCTGAATGCTCCAGACATCTCCAAACTTGGCTACCGCCTTCCAGGTAGGCGATTTCACCATCGAACAATGCAAGGAGCTTATAGTCTGTGTAACCCCTAGCTTCTGTGGGCACTCTGTAGATTACGATCTTCAACAACTCAAGAGATCCATCCTATGACTTATTGAACTTTTCTCCATACCTGCGGATTCGCCAAAAAAACTTTTGAATTGTGAATAAGTTCAGAAATGACTACATGTAACTGGGGAACGCTGGCTGGCTAGTAGCATTACAGGTTATATCGTGGATGTGAGGTAGCCGCAATGGCACAAGTATCCGTTAATGGAAGGTCGATTACTCGATAGGTGTAGATGTTCGCTAGGAACCAGGCCCTGCTCTGGTCCACCGCGGTGAGCCAGTCGCCGTGCATGCCAACCCAGAATTTTTCGTGCATGAAGGGCAGGATGGCGGTGCGCCAAGGATGGTCGAGGGGCACCATGTCGTACACCGTGTCGTGCAGACGATGTACCCTCGTACCATCATAGTGCTCGTCGAACCAATAAGCAGGCTGAGGCATCAGTAGGCATGGTTCATTCCAATGGTGAACGGTCCATTTCATACCTTCATTATTGGCGATACGATCGTGCAGCAGCTTGCAGCATGTGGCTAGACTGACGGTGCTAGAAATGTCCAGACGCTGAACGATGAGGTCGACATCGTCCGTGCTGAGTTGATCCCACTTGTATCACCCGCTAAGCTTCGAATCAGCCATCACAGCCGGATGGATTTAGACGGATGCCAAGTGCGGCTAGGGTTTTCTGCAGGAGGAGGGGAGCATTAGAAAGAAAGCGTGGGGGAGATTGTGGGCAGAGTGGGGACTAGGGAAGAAGATGGAGAGGCAAAGAAAAAAATAAGGGAGGAGATTTTACTTGCTTGCTCTAGGTAGTCAATAGCAGCATTGAGGACACCGCCGCTTAGACTTCACTGTATGTTAGACTAGCACGCCACGCAGCTAGTAGTTTGACAATACTCGTACTTACTGTATCATAGGTGCAGTATTGTCTAGTCACATCAGTTTGACCAGAGGGTTTTCTTTTTACAGCTTTCATTTCAACATAGTGTACTAGTATTTTCAATGGAAAATAGGAGGAAGAACTACTACTAGTAGTAGTAGCCGCGACATGGACACATGTACTTTCATCTTGTTCCCCTACATGCAGAACTCGTAGCACAGAACCGAAAATATATACACCGGATATAATGCATAGTACGGGTGTGTCCATGGTATTTTTGGCATGTTGCATGTGTTCATATATGTCCTTGTACAAGGTACATGGAATTACACGTGTACGGCATGCAACCACGCAGCAAAATGAGAGACGTGCAAGGACACTAGATTTCACTCAAGTCAGGCGACGTGCATGACTTTGTGTGGCTCTGATTCACTGACATGTGGGCCATGTTAAGGTCGGCTCTACCTGCCAGTGAAAATCTGCATGCAACATACGCTTGGATCCACTAGGTACGTCCACGACGGAAATTGCAATTTGCAACTAGCTGCACCGGCAACAAGCTGTTGCATGTGGAACTTCCAAGTTTTCAGAAAATGTGAAATAAATCATGAACATAGATCATATTTATATAGTTCATCTATAAATTTCCATCCCAAAAATATTACTAGTACATGGCCTGGCCACCATAAAATGAACAAATGAACACAAGACATTGTTTGCTTAGGTTTTTCTTTTTCATTGACACACGTCACATAAGATCTTATTGTGGAACGAATATTGTAGATGCACAAGATACAACATAGCCAATGTACCGAATTTATTTCACATTTTTTGAGAATTCGAAAGTGCAACAAATAATAAAGCGGTACGGGCACAACGAGTTGCAGAATATTCAACCCGCACTGACTAAAACTATGGCTTGCATACAGAAGGAGTTTGATCAAATCGCAAGCCTTGCACTATATTGCGGCGAAATGAGTGTTAGAGTACAGCAAGTTAACGGCTGAGGCCATACGATACAAATAAGATGAAGGAAATAATTCAAGATACACAAATCCCTATTCTATATGATCTCCCTTGAACCGTTAATTATGCCGGTTCCAATCCTTCGTGTTGGCCAAGCTTGGGATGAACCACAACGGAGTTTGCCGCCAATTCCAGCCAATGATTTTTTGAGGGAAATTCCAGCCAATGTTGGTTGAGCCAACAACAGCGTCTTGAGCATTCATACTGATGCGGCATATTTCAGGACAAATATTAAATCCACAGAGACTAACTGCATGCGGCGAGCTGTATACATAGTTGCTCCTCGTTAGATCTCCAGGGCCAAGTCCTGCCGCGCCAACTGGAATGGTAATTGGATAGTTCAATCCAAGGAAGATAGAAAATGCTCCAAGGTCTAAAACCCTCCGCCATTGCCTCGGTGGAAGTAACCTACTAGTGTCAATCGAGAACACATGGGAGCAAAACCCAGTAGAATAGATGTGAATATTATGGCTGTGATGATAACCATCATTTTCAGCCACAGGATAACTAGTGTCATACCGCCTAGCACTAACACCCACAGTATTGATCAAAATAAGGCTACCACCATCAGGAGATCTTGCTAACCACCATAGATTAGGACTGTACTCACGATTACCGTCTAATTCAGGTGGCCCCAAACGACGCATAGGACCTTGCAAGGAAAGCACGTTTAGAGGTAAGTTGCGCAAAATTTGAATGACGAAGCTTGAAAATTTAAGGATGGAAATTTTACCCCATGCCCGAGGATCCCATGCATAAACATTGCCAATCTGAGTTACAGCATAGACAACTCCATTGTGGATAATTGCATCACGGTAGCTGAATATGCTGAACTGGTTCTCCAGAACCATCCACATACCATGAGAACCATCAAGGAAGGCCATTACCGTGTCGAAGATGGTCAGGACAGAGAAATCCTTATAGTTCCCAGCAGCTGTGGGAACTCGGCAAATGGCTATCTTCAGTAGATTACTAGGCTGACCAGCCGCGATAAAATCAAAGATCGCTGGTAGAGGAATCTGGCGATCACAGCATCACAGCACCACTTCTTACCCTCACAATCTGGCATCACAGCATCGGAGGAGGACCTGTCCAGCAGCGTCAGCTTGCACAAGGTCCACCCGAACTTCTTTTGTGGCTTCTGCTTGCCCCTGTCGCAATAGTAGCTGCCCCTGTAGAACTGCTTCATGCGATTGTCGCGGTAGAAGACATTGTACTCACGCGGTACCTCAGTTGAGTGAGAGTGAAGAACATAGGGGAGACCAAACGGATGAGATTTCGACAGGGATGCACTATGTGTTGCTGAGTAAATATAATGTTTGCAACAGGCGGCGAGGCTCGCAGCGGTGATGACGTCGCATCTAGCGGAGATTTCTTCAAGGGGGCCATCGGGAAACACCCTAGAAGTGTCACTGTCATCGATCAATTGGGCCATCCTGAGGAAGGGCTCGAGCAGGTGGGGGCGATGGCGTTTGGTTTTGATTGGGGGGTTTTGGAGGAGAGAGCGAGCAGCAGCTGGCAGGGCGAGATGGAAAACAGTCTATCAAACTAGACGTCGGAGCTGATCCTAAAGCGGCATGGCGGCTTTGGCACATTCCTGGTGTGCGAGTGGTAATGGTTGTCGCCGGACGCTGGAGGTGAAGTGAGGATGGAGATTGAGGCAAAGAGAAATACGAAATGAAATCAAACCAAGCGTGCCTTCTTTCTCTCTGCTAAATCTATAGTGCCTATCGAACTGGGCTATAGAGATGCTCCGAAAGCGGCATGGCAACATTGGAGTGTGCTAAAGGTGGGCGAGTGGGGATCAGCAAGAAGATGGAGAGGAAGAGGACGGAGAGCAAAGGAAAATAGAATAAATCGATTGAAATCGTACAGCCTATCGAGCATGGTTTTTCTCTCTTCTGTGTGTTTCCTGGTGCCTATCGAGTAAATAGGTCAGGCCTAGCCTAGCACGGGATGGAGTTGTACTATCCTCTCAAATAAATGGCCATGGCAGAGAGACGATTTGGAGTATACTCGGAGCTCCTCTTGTCGAACGTAATAATCCTTTGATCTTCTACATTCATCATCTTGTGCAGTCACTACTATACTACTACTACTACTATAACTAATAAACACATAAAGGTTCCACCGGTAATTAAGGAACCAAAACTGGAATACTACTACTCTCGAACTCTTGTGTAGTACAACAATAAAATGCTCACAAAATGGGCTACCAGTACGGCAGTACCATCTGTACACCCACACTCTACCACCTCAAATAAGCTTGTCTGCCACACCGCCAATTTCCTCTCCCTGTCGGCCTTACCGGACCCAAAATCGAACATCTCTCAGTTCAATAAAGAAAAAAGTCCACAATCTCTCAAAAAAAATCAACCGTCCACCAAAAGAAAATCCATTGTCTAATGCTTCCTGTCCATTATGAACGGACGGTCGCAATTGCTCGAGCGCCGCGTGGGAGTAGTAGTCGTCTGAGCTACTGGTTTTAGCTCCACGAAAGCACGCGCCTGAAAGCGGCAGAAGAATTTATTATCTATCAGTGACGGAAGAAGATCGACGATATACAGTACCAAATCAACAAGTCAGTTGCTTTATCCATCTGACTGGTGAGAGCCGACACGAGTGGTGAACAGCTTGAAGCACAGCGGAACAGGTGTCTTTAAGGCATACAGTACGTACACCTCCGTTCTGATTTAGGATAGTCACATAGTGCTAAATAACTTAGACTACTCTAGTAACTTGCACATGTATCTTCGTCATAGTGGGTAACAATATGTGTGTAGTGTCATGCAAAGGCCTAATTAATTAGGTTGTAGTCCCTCCATTTAGAAATATAAGATGTTTTAGCTTTGTGAATCGAATGTATCTAGATGTTTTTTAGGATGGGTTCGTAGAGGTTAAGAGTGAACCTATACACTAAAAAGCGTCTAGATACATTCACCTCATAAAGCTAAAGCGCCTTATATTTCTGAACGGAGGGAGTAGAATCATATACTACTTGTCTTGGTATGTGTGATGTTATAGTAACTATCTAAGTTATTACGTCACTTTCTTTTTTCATTAATTAACTCTGAAAAGACATTTAATTAGAGACAAGTATCTACGCATACCTATAGTTCAAGTTTGTCAAGATGAAAAATCTTAGGAAGAAGTTGAACCTCTTGTCAAAACTCTTTGTGGTTTCTGATACAGAGTATATTAATTGATTGTCTGATGGGTGCCTCCAAAAGCTTTTTCCTAAAACTTTCAAAGCAACCTACAATTTACTCGTAGTTCAAATTTGACCGAATTTTGATGAATCTACTAGAGTCATTCAAGTGGCGGAGTTAGCTAGGAAGTTTGAATACTCATAAAACATAGGAATCGTTAGTACAACATGTTGGTCTACTATATATACTAGTAAGTTGCACGTGCCTTGCACGTGAGACTCAAATAGTAGACGTATGACATATCATCACTGTATACAATTATAATTGGTAAAGCACAAAAAATATAAATTCGATCAACATCTATAAAGAATAGGTGTATATTTGGTCCTTGTACTTTGCATCATCATGTAGAAGTCAAAGATTATTAGCTACCTAACACTAAATTTTTTGATAACATGGTCTAGAGAAACAAGGGAGAAGATTCTAGTATGATGGAGAAGTGTGTTTTGAGGTTTGTGCATAGCATTCATTATGCCGAAGACTATCAATAGAATCTTCCAGATTCTAGAATGGAAAAGAAGATCTAACGGCTAGAAAAGCTGGGATTCGCGAGTCTTGATCCAACAGTCAACATTCAAAGTTATTCGTACACTATATAGTGGTTTGTAATGAAGACTATCAATAGAATTTTTCAAGATGCTAGAATGGAAAAGAAGATCCAACGACTAGAAATGTATGGATTCGTGAGTCTTGATCCAACAGTCAATATTCAAAGTTGTTTGTACACTATATAGTGGTAGATCATGTAGAAGTCAACGATTATTAGCTACTAATAAGTTGCACATGAGACTCAGATAGCAGACGTATGACATATCGTCACTATATAAAATTATAATTTATAAAGCACAAAAAATTATAAAATTGATCAACATCTATAAAGTATGGGTGTATATTTGGTCCTTGTACTTTGTATCATCATGTGTAGAAGTCAAAAATTATTAGCTACCTGCTAACACATGAAATTTTTATAACATGGTGTAGAGAAACAAGGAAGAAGATTCTATTATGATGGAGAAGTGTGTTTTGAGGTTTGTGCATAACATTCATTATGTCAAAGACTATCAATAGAATCTTCTAGATGCTATAATGGAAAAGAAGATCCAACAGCTAGAAATGCTGGGATTCGTGAGTCTTGATCCAACGGTCAACATTCAAAGTTATTCGTACACTATATAGTGGTTTGTAATGAAGACTATCAATAGAATCTTCAAGATGCTAGAATGGAAAAGAAGATCCAACGACTGGAAATGTTAGGATTCGTGACTCTTGATCCAACGGTTAATATTCAGTAAGTTGTTTGTACACTATATAGTGGTAAAGTTAACGATTATTAACTACTAGTAAGTTGCACAGGAGACTCAGATAGTAGACGTATGACATATCATCACTAGATAAAATTATAATTGGTAAAGCACAAAACATTATAAATTTGATCAGCATCTATTAAGTATATGGGTGTATATTTGATCCTTGTACTTTGTATCATCATGTAGAAGTCAAAGATTATTAGCTACTAAACACATGAAATTTTTGATAACATGGTCTAGAGAAACATGGAAGAAGATTCTAGTATGGTGGAGAAGTGTGTTTTGAGGTTTGTGCGTAGCATTCATTATGCCGAAGATTATTAATAGAATCTTCTAGATGCTAGAATGAAAAAGAAGATCCAATGGCTATAAATGTTGGGATTCGCGAGTCTTAATCCAATTGTCAAAATTCAAAGTTATTCGTACACTATATAGTGGTTTGTAAAGAAGACTATCAATAGAATATTCAAGATGCTAGAATAGAAAAGAAGATCCAACGACTGGAAATGTTGGGATTCGCGAGTCTTGATCCAACGGTCAATATTCAAAGTTGTTTGTACACTATATAGTGGTAGGATCATATAGAAGTTAATGATTATTAGCTACTAGTAAGTTTCACATGAGACTCAGATAGTAGATGTATGACATATCATCACTATATAAAATTAAAATTTGTAAAGCACAAAAAATTATAAATTTATGGGTGTATATTTGGTCCTTGTACTTTGTATCATTATGTGTAGAAGTCAAAGATTATTAGCTACCTGCTAACACATGAAATTTTTGATAACATGGTGTAGAGAAACAAGGGAGAAGATTCTAGTATGATGGAGAAGTCTGTTTTGAGGTTTGTGCATAGTATTCATTATGCCGAAGACTATCAATAGAATCTTGCTAGAATGGAAAAGAAGATCCAACGGCTAGAAATGTAGAATTCATGAGTCTTGATCCAACGGTCAACATTCAAAGTTATTCGTACACTATATAATGGTAAGATAAGATAAGATAATATAATAAGATAATATAAGATAATAAGATAAGATAAGATAAGATACTAGTAGGTTGCACGTGCCCTGCAGGTGAGGCTCAGATAATAGACGTCTGACATATCATCACTATATAAAATTATAAAAGGTAAAGTTGAAAAAAATATAAATTTGATCAACATCTATAAAGTATGGGTGTATATTTGTTTCTTCTACTTTGTATCATCATGTGTAGAAGTCAAAGATTATTAGCTACCTAACACTTGAAATTTTTGGTAACATGGTCTAGAGAAACAAGGGAGAAGATTATAGTATGATGGAGACGTGTGTTTTGAGAGGTTTATGCATAGTGCATTCATTGTGTTCAAGACTATCAATAGAATCTTCTAGATGCTAGAATGGAAAAGAAGATCCAATGGTTGGAAATGTTCGGATTCGCGAGTCTCGATCCAATGGTCAATATTCAAAGTTATTCATACACTATATAGTGGTAAGATAAGATATCTAAAAACATGGCTTGTGGCATTTAGATCCATACTCTTCAGACTGTCTTTACATAAAGGAACAATCTCGCCGTCACTCGAAAAATTAAGAATGATATTTCCTGATATTTGGAAACTCACATCGACGACATTGTTTACTACAAGAACATGCACCCGTCTACCTCCGAAAAGACAATTAACTCAAGAGCAATCTATCGCATTTACTTGTAGCTCAAGTTTGATATAATTTCGTTGAATTGTCAAGATGCAAAATCTTAGCAAGAAGTTGAAGTTGTTGTAAACACTGTCGGTGGTGGTTTGTGATATATTAAATCAGCCCCCAATGGTTACCTCCAAAAAACGTAAATCTTTCAATGGAATCTACAATTTACTTGTAGTTCAAAATTGAACTAATTTCAATAAATCGACATAAAATCAATTTCAAGTGGGCAAAGTTAGCTATAGAATAATTTTTAAAACTCATAAAACACAGGAATCATAAGTACAAAATGAGGGTCCACTATATGTCTGAAAGCTTGGCTTGTGGCATTCAGGTCCATATCCTTCGGACTTTGTTTACGAAAACGAACAATAATCTCATCATCACTCAGAAAATTGAGAACGTTCTTTCCTGATAGTTGGAAACTCACACCGGCGGTACTGATTACTACAAGAAGATGCATCCATCTACCTCTAAAGAGACATTTAATTAAAGAAAAATCTATCACGCTTACTTGTAGCTCAAGTTTGAGCTATTTTTTCGTTATATTGTCAAGATGCAAAATCTTCATTAGAAAGGAGTTAAAAACCTATTGTCAAAACTCTCGGTTGTTTTCTGATATATTAACTGAACCCCAATGGGTATACCTCCAAAAGTTTTTTGTAATTCTTTAGAAGAAACATACAATAAGGGGGGTTCGATGTTTTTCCAGAAGGAGTTCCGCTCCGCTGCCACCACCAGATTCCACGAAACTGCATTAGAAACTCCATTCTGGCACCCTACCGGGATGGGGAATTGGAGGAGATCATCGCCATCATCATCACCATCGCTTGTCCATCGACCATCCATGTTTCCCCCAGCTATGAGTGAGTAATCCCCCACTATAGGCTATGGGGATGGTAGGGATTGGATGAGATCGTTCATGTTATGGCATCAGATTGTTAGGGCATGGTGCCTACTATCTTCTATTAGTGCTTTTTGACTTTGTTGCGACTTGTTATGCTTAATGCTTGTCACTAGGGCCCGAGTGCCATGATTTCAGATCTAAACATGTTATTGATTCATTATGATAGTATTGTTTATGGTCTTACCTGCAAGTTGTATACACACGTTGTTGTCCGGAACTAATGGCCTCGAAGTGACAAAAATCTGGATAACCGGAGGGAATGGCTTTGATGTGAGGATCACATGTGTTCACAGAGTGTTAATGCTTTGCTCCGGTGCTCTATTAAAAGGAGCACCTTAATTGCCAGTAGTTCCCTTGAGGCCCCGCTGCAAACGGGCTGGCAAGACAAAAGATGTTGTGCAAGTTCTCATTGCGAGCACGTATGACTATATATGGAACACATGCCTAGGATTATCTAGTACTTGGATGATTTATATTATTTATCTGCAATTGCCCTATGTTCTGATTGCTATATGAATTGTCTTGTCCATGCAACGCCCGTCCATCCATCCCTATGCCTACCGCACTCGAATCCTACTGTTGACTGCTATTGTTACTCCTGTCTTTACTTTACTACTGTTGTTACTTTACTACTCCTACTACAAAACTATTGCTACTGATAAACTGCTGTGAGCAAGATTGTTTCCAGGTGCAACTAAATTGAGAACTCAGTTGTTAAGGCTTATAAATATTCTTTGGCTCCCCTTGTGTCAAATCAATAAATTGGGTTTCACTTCCCTCGAAAATACTGCGATACACCCCCTATATACTTGTGGGTCATCATCCACTTAATATGTCTAAAAGCTTGGGTTATGGCATTGAGATCCATATTCTTTAGACTTTCTTTACATAAAAGAACCATCTCGTCATCACTCGGAAAACTGAGGATTTTCTTTCCCCATAGTTAGAAACTCACACCGACGACATTATTTACTAGAAGAAGATGCACCCATCTACCTACGAAAATACATTTAATTCAAGAGCAATCTATCGTGCTTACTTGTAGCTCAAGTTTGATATAATTTTGTTATATCGATAAGAAGTCACTGAAGTGTGCAAAGTTTGCTAAGACGAAGCTTGAAAAATCCTAGTACTAAAAACATGGGCATTACGTATAAGAAACTGTTGGTCCAGTTTGTGTGATAATTGGGGTGGTTGCATTTTCTTTTAACTATGGTAGGTCTCGTAGGAGAGAGGTGCTTGAGAGTTAACACGATCGATGGAAGTACAACTTACATCAAGGACCTCATAAAAATGAAAAATGCATCCAAGTCCATCCATTTAACACAATGACCCTAAAACTGAATAATGAAGTGTGTGTTATGTGGTTTGCGCATACTAGCGTTCATCGTGCTAAAGACTATCAATTGAATCTTTCTCGATGCTAAGGGAAAATAGAAGATCTAACGGTTAGCAATGTTTGGATTTGGCAGTCTTGATCCAGCGGTCAATGTTCGAAGTTAATTCGTACACTATACAATGGTGGTATGGTATTGTAAGAGATAAGACAAGATAAAGATAAGATAAGAAGTACCGCGAATGGATGATCTAATGGTTGGTCTTGTAGGAGCGAGGTTCTTAAGAGTTAAGACGGTCAGTGGAAGTACAAGTTACATCAAGGACCTCATAAAAATGAAAATTGCATCCAAGTTCATGCATGCATTTAGCACAAGGACCCTGAAAGTGAGCAATGAAGTGTGTGTTCTGAGGTATGCACACACTAGCATCTATTGTGCTAAAGACTATCGGTAGAATCTTTCTAGATGCTAATAATGGAAAAGAAGATCCAACGCTTAGCAAAATTTGGATTTCCTAGTCTTGATCCAATGGTCAATGTTCAAAACTGGTTCAAAATTGCCTTCCCTACCGATGTTTGCTCGATCTTTTGGATAACCTTCCCTCCCGATGTTTGGGAAGCAAGTTAAAATTTCGAAAACTGGAAAAGTTTGAATTTTTTACCGCCAAGTACCAAAGTGGTTTCCTTCCTATGTAATCATCGTCCCTACTCCACACCAACGCGTAGCTGCCGAACATGCCAGAGACACAGAGCCGCCTTACCAAGGCACACGTGCGCAGTGCCACACTATGGACGAGGGGAGAGAGATCAGCCGGACTGGTGCACAAGGGGAAAGGGGAGGATAGATGGAGCATAGGGAAGGAGAGAGAAAACACATGATTTGTTTTGTGTGCATAGGTCCTTAAATTTACTACTAGTAGAGTGTACACTGTAAGGCCACATGAGTACCTTGTGTCAGAAAACCATCATAACTTTGCTCTGACATGGAACCACCTTCAACTTCTCTTTGCTGCTGCCCTCTTCCCCTGCCAACGTTTTATTCTCTCAGCATGTACAACACGTGGACAGAGGTGACCATATATCTAAGCAAAGAAATATACTACTCCCAGATTATGTAAAATAGAACATCTTAATAAGGCTCAGATAGTAAACGTATGACATATCATTACTATATAAAATTATAATTAGTAAAGCACAAAAAATTATAAATTTGATCAACATCTATACTACTATAGTGGAGCAGTTTTGAATTGGATCCTTAGCACCAATCCTGACCGTTGGGCTGTTGGATCCAATGGTTCAGAGAAGCTGGATTCGTGTTGAATAGTACCTAGAGAAAACTCCAGCATGCATGTTCTACAACCATCATGTCACCACCACCAAAATTTCATAGCAAAGTAGACTATATTCTCTCTACTTATATACTACTATAGTGGAGCAGTTTTAAATTGGATCCATAGCACTAATCATGATCGTTGGGCTGTTAGATCCAATGGTTCAGAGCAACTAGATTCATGTTGAATAGTACTCCCTCCGCCAAAATATAAGGCGCCTAAGGATTAGTCAAAAGTCAACATTTTTTAAGTTTGACCATGATTATACACAAAAATATAAAAATTTAGAATACTAAATTAATATCAATAGATTCACCATAAAGTATATTTTCTTAATATGTCCATTCCATATTGTAGATGTAGATATTTTTTAAAAATATTTGGTCAAAGTTAGTAAGGTTTGACTTTTGACCAATCCTTAGGCGCCTTATATTTTGGGACGGAGCGAGGGAGTACAGACCTAGATGCTAGAATGGAAAAGAACATCCAACGGTTAGCAATGTTTGGATTTTCCAGTCTTGATCCAACTGTTAATGTTCAAAGTTAATCTCTACACTATATGTAGTGGTATGGTATATATTGTAAGAGATAAGAGAAAAGATAAAGATAAGATAGAAGTACTATGAATGGCCGATCTAATGGTAGGTCTCGTAAGAGCGAGGTGCTTGAGAGTTAACACGGTCGGTGTAAGTACAAGTTACATTAAGGACCTCGCAAAAATGAAAATTGCATCCAACAAGTCTGTGCATTTAGCACAAGGACCCTTAAACCGAGTAATGAAGTACTATGTGTTTTGAGGTTTGCGCATACTAGTGTTCATCGTGCTAAAGACTATTAGTAGAATCTTTCTAGACGCTAAGAATGGAAAAGAAGATCCAACGGTTAGCAATGTTTGGATTTGCTAGTGTTGATCCAACGGTTAATGTTCAAATAAGTTAATCCCTACACTATTTAGTGGTGGTATGCATGGTATTTTAAGAGATAAGAGACAAGATAAAGGTAAGATAAGAAGTACTACGAATGGCCAATCTAATGGTAGGTCTTGTAGGAGCGAGGTGATTGAGAGTTAACACGGTCGGTGGAAGTACAAGTTAGATCAAGAACCTCGTAAAAATGACAATTGCATCCAAGTCCATGCATTTTAGCACAAGGACCCTGACACTGAGCAATGAAGTACTGTGTTTTTAGCTTTGCGCATACTAGCGTTCATCGTGCTAAAGACTATCAATAGATCGAACCTTCTTGATGCTAAGAATGGAAAAAAGATCCAACGGTTAGCAATGTTTGGATTTGGTAGTCTTGATCCAAAGGTTAATATGTTCAAAGTTAATCCCTACACTATGTACTGGTATGGTATTGTAAGAGATATGAGACAAGATAAAAGATAAGATAAGAAGTACTGCGAATGGCTGATCTAATGGTAGGTCTCATAAGAGCGAGGTGCTTGAGAGTTAACACGGTGAGTAGAATTACAATTTACATCAAGGATCTCATAAAAAATGAAAATTTCATCCAAGTCCATGCATTTATCACAAGGACCCTGAAACCGAGTAACGAAGTACTGTGTGTTTTGAGGTTTGCGCATACTAGTGTTCATCATGCTAAAGACTATCAATAGAATCTTTATAGATTCTAAGAATGGAAAAAAATATCCAACAGTTAGCAATGTTTGGATTTGCCAGTCTTGAGATCCAACGGTCAATGTTCAAAATAAGTTAATCCCTACACTATGTAGTGGTGGTATATATGGTATTGTAAGAGATAAGAGACAAGATAAAGATAAGAAGTACTACAAATGGCTGATCTAATGGTAGGTCTCGTAAGAGCGAGGTGCTCGAGTGGTCGATGGAAGTACAAGTTACATCAAGGACCTCATAAAAAAATGAAAATTCCATCCAAGTCCGTGCATTTGGCACAAGGACCCTGAAACCGATTAATAATGAAGTACTATGTGTTTTGAGGTTTGTGCATACTAGTGTTCATTGTGATAAAGACTATTAGTAGAATCTTTCTAGATGCTAAGAATGGAAAAGAATATCCATCGGTTAGCAATGTTTGGATTTGCCAGTCTTGATCCAACGGTCAATGTTCAAAGTTAATCGGTTAGCAAAGTTTGACCTAATTTCATGAAACAGTGAGCAAAGTTTGATCTAATTTCATTAAATAGTTAGGATGCAAAATCTTAGCAAGAAGATGAACCTGTCGTCAAAACTCTCGGTGGTTTCTGATATATACTAATTGACCTTTCCCCCCGATGGGTACCTCCAAGAGCTTTTTCGTAAAACTTTCAAAGCAACCTACAATTTACCTGTAGTAGTCCAAATTTTACCTAATTTCGCTAAATCGACATAAAATCATTCAAGTGGGTGAAGTTAGCTAGGAAATTTGAGAACTAATAAAACATGGGAAATTGTAAGTGCATCGTGTTGGTCCACTATATATGTGTGAAAACTTGGCTTGTGGCATTCAGATCTATAGTATTTGGACTTTCTTTAGGGGAAAGAACAATCTAGTAATCAATCGAAAAATTAAGAATGTTCTTTCCTAAGATAGTTGGGAACTCACACTAGCGGCATTGTCTACTACAAGAAGGTGCACCTATATCTACCTCCGGAAAGACTTTAAAATCAAGAGGAATCTATTGCACTTACTTGTAGCTAAAGTTTGGCCTAGTTTTGTTAAACTGGCAAGATGCAAAATCTTAGCAAGAAATTCAATTTGTCGTCAAAAATCTCATTGGATGGTTTCTCATATATTAACTATGACCCCCCGATGGGTACCTTCAAAAGCTTTTTCGTAAAACTTTCACAATAACCTACAATTTGCTTGTAGTAGTTCAAATTTGACCTAATTTTGACGAATTGACATAAGGTCATTCAAGTGGGCGAAGTTAGGTAGCAAGTTTGAGAATTCATAAAACACAGGAAATCATAAGTACAATATGTTGGTCTACTATATATATGTGTGAAAACTTGGCTTCTGGCATTTAGATCGATATTCTTCAAACTTCCTTTACGAGAGAGAATAATCTTGAGATCACTCAGAAAATTGAGAATGGTCTTTCTTGATAATTGGAAACTCACACAGACGACATTGTTTACTACAAGAAGATGCACCCATCTACCTCCAAAAAGACATTTAATTCAAGAGCAATCTATCGCGTTTACATGTAGCTCAATTCTAACTTAATTTTGTTAAATTGTCAAGATACAAAATCTTAGAAAGAAGTTGAACATATCACCAAAGCTCATAGTGGTTTCTGATATATTAATTCACCCCCTCCCTGAAAGGGTACCTCCAAAAGCTTTTTCATGAAACTTTCAAAGCAACCTACAATTTACTTGTAGTTCAAATTCGACCTAATATAATTTTGATAAATCAGGATAAAGTCATTCAAGTTGGCAGAGTTAGATAGGAAGTTTGAAAGCACATAAAACATGGGTATCGTCAGTACAACATGTCGGTCCACTATATATATATATATATATATATGTCTGAAAACCTAGATTGTGGCATTCAGATCCATATTCTTCAGACTTTTTGACAAAAAATAACAACCTCGCTTGTCATCTCTCAGAAAATTGAGAATTGAATGTTCTTTCCTGATAGTTCGAAACTCACACCGACAACATTGTTTACTGTATATTGATTTTTTTCAATGAGTGTAATATTTAATACTGTATATAGTTTGGTCAAACTTTCTAGCAGTTAACTTTGACTAAACCTAATATGATGAGTAATACTCCCGCCGTTTAGAAATATAAGACGTTTTAGCTTTGTGAAATGAATGTATCTAGAAGCCTTTTTGTATATGGGTGTCTAGATACATTCGATTCACAATGCTAAAACGTGTTATATTTCTGAACAGAGGGAGTATTCCATAAATGGAGTATAGGATAAGATTAGGAAAACAACATTTTTTTAAACCCTCACAAGCTTTTTCTTACCATCATAGATCTGAATATTACATTGACACTGATGATTAACCAAACTGCAAACAGATCAAACCCAAACACATACAGAGTAGTAGTAGTAGTACAACTTAACGGCTTCTAGGGGGACTCTGCGGTCTTCTCAGGCGACTTGGCAGCATCCTCCGTGGGCAACTTGGTTGTGTCCTCCATAGTACCATCGCCAAGCAAGGACTCGTGGATTCTGGGCAGCACGCCGCTGTGTGCGATGGTAACACCAGCCAGCAGCTTGCTGAGCTCCTCGTCGCGCATGACGTCGAGCATCACATGCCTCAGGATGATGTGGATCTTCTTGCTGTCCTTCGCGGCTTGCCCGGCGAGCTCCAGCACCTCGGCGGTGAGGTACTCGAGAACGGCCGCGAGGTAGACGGGAGACCCGAAGCCAATGCGCTGGAAGTACCGACCCTCCTTGAGGTAGCGCCCGATCTGGCCGACAGGGAAATGTAGCCCGCCCTTGATGGACCTCGACACCTGCTTCTTCCTGCGGCTGCCTGGTGCGAGACTGCGAATTCGAGTGGCTAGAGCAGGATTCGAAAGCCAGTGTCATGACTTCTTTTTCTCCATGGCCTTTGTCGCTGCCACCGGGGTCTTATTCTTCCCATGGGGAGCTCTGGTATTCGGAGCCATAGCTGCAAAGTCTAAGAGGAAGAAAGGTTAATTGTGGAGGGCCGGTGAAGGTGCCCAGGTCCCTTGTATTGAAACTTTAACAGCGCCGCCTTTACTGTTTTACAAGTATGAATTTTTAATAGGAGTACTACTAAAAGGTTGTGTGCATGTTTCCTTATTTTCTTTCACTTTTTTGAAACATGGTCAGATGTGTCAGTATGAAAATTCATACAAATAAGTTGTATCTTTCAAAACAATAGTCGGTTTTCAATATGACTACATGGGTATAATAATTAGTACTATATGAATTTCTTACAAATTTACAAGCAATCTATCACGCACTTGTAGTTCAAAATTTACCTACTTTGGTTTTATTGACAAAATGTAATTTAAATATGAGAAATTAGCTAGAAGGCCTGAAAATTCATGAAACTTGTTAACCATGAAACAAAATCTATTTTGTGTGAAATTTAGTGTGTTGTGGCATTCAGAGCCATACTCTTTGCCTTTTCTTTAATAAATAATTATATGTGGCACTTCTAACATATTTTAACAAAATTCTATAAATAAAAGTTGAAAAGTCCAATTAACAACATTAGTATGCCATGCCAAGATGCACCCCGTCTACCTGAAATGGACACGACCTTTGTCATTATTTAACTTGAAACCCAAGTATATGTTAACACATCACTGGTCATATTGTGAAGAAGTGTTTTTAAACCTTGTCAAAATTCATGTTTATCATTTACGGAAGAGGAGACTGATACATTGCAAAAGTATCTATAATTTTTGATGTTCCATGCTTGGTTTTATCTACTTTCTTGTGTTTTGTTCCAACTTTGGAGTACTTTTCATATGATTTCTTGGACTAACCTATTAACAAGATGCCACAGTGCCAGTTGCCTGTTTTCTGCTGTTTTTGGTTCCAGGAAGTCAAAAAATGAATATTCTTGGAATTGGACAGGACAAAAGCCAAAGTTACTATTTTCCCAGAAGACTCACGGAGCCAGAAGGAGAGTCGGAGAGGGGCCACAGGGTGGCCACACCACCCCATGGCGCGGGTCCCCCTGGCCGCGCCAGGGCATGGTGTGGGCCCCCTGGTTGGCCACCGACCTTGCCTCCTTCGCCTATAAGAGCCTCCCGATACCAAAACCCTAGGTCGTAAATCATAAATCCACGAAAAGTTCAGCTGCGCTGCCGCCACCGAAGGGGAGATTCGGGGGACAGAAAGTCTCTGTTCCGGCACCCTGCCGGGACGGGGAAGTGCCCCCGAGCCATCTCCATCGATCTCCACCACCATCTCCATCACCGTTGCTGATTCCCATGATGAGGAGGGAGTAGTTCTCTCTCTCGAGGCTAAGGGTTCTACCGGTAGCTATGTGTTCATCTCTCTCTCTATGCATGATCATATTGTGATCATGAGCTTGTAATCTATAGATCTACCTTGCTACTCAAGTGCTTTAATAGATCTCTGCTCTCCCCATGTGTGTGAAAGTGACAGTGTGCATACCATGGTGGCACTTAGGCTAGAGATTACAAATACTTGTTATGAGTTATATTTGGAGTTGGATGTCCTTATGAAATTGTGGTGTTTGTTGGACTCATCTAGTACTCAAGATGACAGTGTGGGGTTTTCTAGATGGGGAAGATGAACTTTGAGGTGTGTTGTTATAGCCCTACCATTGATTAGACTGTCCAACCGGAGAGTAGTTCAGAGTAGTATCATAAGAGAAGATATTTATATGAGAGTGTTCACTAGTGAAAGTATGATCCCTAGGCCTTGTTTCTAAGCATTGAAACTTTGTTTGCAATTAGATCTATTACATGTTTGCTTGCTTCCATCTTTCTTTCAATTTGCCTTTAGTCTTTTCCACGCCATCAAGTTATCTTCTATTACCATTACCACTTGTATTTCACTATCTCTTCGCTGAACTAGTGCACCTATACACCTGATAAGTGTATTGGGTTTGTTGGGGACACAAGAGACTTCTTGTATCTTGATTGCAGGATTTCTTGAGAGGGGATACCTTTGACCACTTCCTCCCTGAGTTCGATAAACCTTGGGTGATCCACTTAAGAGAAAACTTGCTGCTGTTCTACAAACCTCTGCACTTGGAGGCCCAACAATTGTCTACAAGAATAAAAGTGCGTAGACATCAAGCTATTTTAGGGCACCGTTGCCGGGGAGGTAAGGTAAAAGGTATTCACACCGGAGGATTAAAGAAGAAGAACCTCCCCATGAGCTTGTAATCTATAGATCTACCTTGCTACTCAAGTTCTTTAATAGATCTCTGCTTTGCCCATGTGTGTGAAAGTGACGGCGTGCACACCATGGTGGCACTTAGGCTAGAGATTACAAATACTTGTTATGAGTTATATTTGGACTTGGATGTCTTTATGAAATTGTGGTGTTTGTTGGACTCATCTAGTACTCAAGGTGACAGTGTGGGGTTTTCTAGATGGGAAAGGCTTACTTTGAGGTGTGATGTTATAGCCCTACCATCGATTAGAGTGTTCAACCGGAGAGTAGTTCAGCGTAGTATCATGAAGAGAAGATATTTATATGAGAGTGTTCACTAGTGAAAGTATGATCCCTAGGCCTTGTTTCTAAACATTGAAACACCGTTTGCAATTAGATCTGTTACATGCTTGCTTGCTTCCATCTTTATTTCAGTTTTACTTTAGTCTTTTCCATGCCATCAAGTTATTTTCTATCACCATTACCACTTATAATTATCTATATCACTTGTATTTCACTATCTCTTCGCCGAACTAGTGCACCTATACACCTGACAAGTGTATTAGGTGTGTTGGGGACACAAGAGACTTGTTGTATCTTGGTTGCAGGGTTGCTTGAGAGGGGATACCTTTGACCACTTCCTCCCTGAGTTTGATAAACCTTGTGTGATCCACTTAAGGGAAAACTTGTTGATGTTCTACAAACCTCTGCACTTGGAGGCCCAACAACTGTCTACAAGAATAGAAGTGTGTAGACATCAAGCTATTTTCTGGCGCCGTTGCCGGGGAGGTAAGGTAAAAGGTACTCACATCCTCTGGTGTGAGTGCTCGAAGTTATTTCCTTTAGATTCTGCAATTTTGTCTTTTTGTTTCTTGTTTTCACTAGTTATGCGTAATGGAAAACAACAACAAAATTAGAGAGCTTTATAGTATTTATCTTGAGTTAGGACATGAAGTGTTTGAAGAAAAGATTAAGAAACCTATGGAACTTTATTTGCATGCTAATAGCAATGTTGTTAGTATGAATTATTTGGACACCATTATTGTTATGCTATGGAAAAGTCTAAGCTTGGGGAAGCTAGTTTTTATGAAAATGATCTTTTTAGTTCCCCAGCTTTGGAAGATAGCTATTCTATTGCTTATGATGATAACAAACCTCCAATATATGATGATTATAATGATGAATATGATATTTTTAGTCCACCTACTATTGAGGAGAAAATTAATGATTACAATATGCCTCCTATATTTGATGATTATGGTTATGAGAATAATAATGATAGCTATTTTGTTGAATTTGCTCCCACTATGATTAATAAGAATGACTATGCTTATAGGGAGAGTAATAATTATTTTATGCATGTGGCTCATGATAAGAATGTTTTATGTGATAGTTATATTGTTAATTTTATTCATGATGCTACTGAAAGTTATTATGAGAAAGGGAAACATGGTTTTATGCATCTCAACAATATTAAGTTTCCCCTCTTTATGTTGAAAGTCTTGAAGTTGCACTTGTTTTTCTTTACTATGTTTGTTGCTTTGTGCTTTCATGACTTGTTTCTTTACAAGATTGCTATGCATAGGAAGTGGGTTAGACTTAAATGTGCTTTGAATTTGCTTCTTGGTGCTCTCTTTTACTTCAATTCATATTTCCTATGTGAGCATCTTCTCAAATTATCATGCCTAACTTAAAGGCGTTAAAGAAAAGTACTTATTGGGAGATAACCCAAAAGTTTTAGATGAGTCTTGGAAGTTATTACTTCAGTAATAACCGCTCCTTATCCTTTTTATTTGCTTTTTTGTGCCAAGCGTAACCTCTAATGAGAGAGAAATAATGATTGGGAAAGTTGCTGTCCCGAAACAGATTTCTGTGCTTCACCGTAAACATTCATGTAAAATCTCTGAACGTCCTTTTGAGGCGTGATTTTTTGTGCTTCTGCCCCAGGTTGTGATCTAACTTTCGTTAGTTCAGCACTTTTCGATTTGAGCAACAGAAGGTCTTCGAAATAATTTGTCTTTACCTGCTGGTCTGTTTTGACAGATTTCTGCCATTTTCTGCATTTGCTTCTTGTTGGTTCCTTTTTGAGTTCTTTTGGGTAATTGATCTTTTTGAGGGAATTGCTATAGTAGCTAGTGTTTTAATGGAATTTTTATTGGTGTTGAAACAGAACCCAAAGACTTATTATCTTGAGTGCACTAATGTTCCTAATAAAGATTATGTGAAGTTTTGTATGAAGGAAAAATTTCAGGTGTATGGAAGGAATGAGTAATGAGATGAAGGATGGACTAAAGCTCAAGCTTGGGGATGCCACGTGTGTCACCCTAAGAAATATCCAAGAAGTACAAGCGTCAAAGCTTGGGGATGCCCAAGGCATCCCCTTCTTCATCAATAAAAATCTCAGGTTTCTTCCAAACACTTCATTTTTATTGTTTCATGCACAGTTGTGTTGTTCTTGGAGCGTCTTCTTTTTCGTTTTTGTTTTAGTTTTCGTTTGCTTTGTTTGCTTAGTTTGCTGAATAAATTGGTTGGACCCCCTCTTTCATACATTGGTTTTCAAATAGTTTGGTTTGGATTGGAAAAGAGTAGAAAAGTTCACTCTTAAGTGGTAAAGAGAGCTTGTTTTTGACTGTGACCTATGCTTTGTCATGCCATGCTTGATATTGTTTTGGCTATATGCTTAGTATTCTTTGCTGTAGCATGACTTGTTATAAACAATTGAGATTGCTTAATGTGCCTTGGATGAATCATGCGTTGTTTCAGCATATTAAAGCATAGTATTGTGGTATTCTCCTTTGATGCTTTATTTGGGTTGACTTGGCACATGCTCACACCATATTATGACTATGACAAGTCACCATAGCCTTTATGATCCTTTAGTTTTCAACTTGTAGTACCACTTTATGCTTTGATCAATGATGTTTTGTCGCTCTGCATGATTATGGCCATTATTGCTCTCTTAGTTTGTCGCTCCCAGTCTTTTGCTAGCCTCCATAACCAAGTATGAGTTCCACTCATGCATCCAACTCCTTAAACCAAGTTATTCCAAAGAGTCCACCATACCTACCTACTAGCTTATGTTATTCCAAGTATATTCATGTTTTTGTTTACCTTCCAAATTAAACTTGTTATGAGAAAACTAGTGATTAAAGCTCTCACGAACTTGATGGCACACTTTACTTTTCTTGCCCTTAATAAACTTGAACCATTGTGTCATCTATGTTGTATATGCTTGCACTTATTTGTTGGGGATTAGCAGAACCATGCTATCATGGGGAACGCTTTCAACATTGCACTTGGTACTTGTACCTAGTTGATATCATGCTCTTTTGTATATGGATGTCGTCGGTGTGAAATGAAAGGGAGCTTGTAAGTCCATGGAGTTATGTATATGTGTTAGAGAAACGCCTGGGCCGCTGGTCTAATCCATGCTGACATGGTGGAAACCTGCAGCGTAACCATAATGAGCTTTCTATGAAGCATTCTTCTTATAAAAAAAGAGTCCTATATTGATAAAAAAGAGAAAAAGAAAAAAAAAGAGATTATGAAAAGAGGAAAGAGAGAAAAAAAGCACCATATTCCCATGGTAAATAAGAAGATTGCTGAGATGCTCGTTGTCTGCTTGCCTTGTCATTTTGTGGGGATTCTTCCATATCATCGGGCAAGGGGTACCCCGTTGGCGGTTCTCTATGATACACATGTACTTACGATGACAAGAACTTACCGGTGACTAAACTTGAGTAGCATGAGGAGCGGCCCTCGTATATAAGGGACATGAGATTTCTAACTTATACTTCATCAAGCATGTACACCATAGTTTGTTCACTTTAACCTTATCACTTCAAGATGCTTATGATAGGGGCAATGAGAGCTGAAAGCTATAAGTACCATAATTTTTGGAAGTTCTTTATGAGACTTGAATCCCTGCTTACTTCTTTGAAGGCCTTTCTTCCACCATTATATTGAGTCTCCACCTTCTAAGTTTATGCACCTACTTTGAGAGCATAGTGGCCATTCTTAGTTCTATGTGCATTGTCCCAAGACTAGTTGATTGATGCATAACTTGTTATTGCTTGTTTTAAACTATTTGTATCTAGTCACTCTTATGAACTTTGAAGGTGTCTTATGCATTTATGTTTGCTACTCTATGAGGGACAAGCTAAATGCCACTATGCTATGTTTTCTTTATGTGAAACAAACAAACGTCTTGCAAAGCATTGTTATTCATGAATCTTTTGTTTATGCCTTTTCATGTTGCAACATAGTTGCTTTGTCTTATTGCTAGAACTTTGTCTTTCATGTTATGATTGAAGTACTATGATCCCAGCTTTGAATGTTTTACAAATACTTTGATCAAGTCTTTGATGGTGCATGTCACCTCAAAAATTATTCTTTCTTTTTATCACTTACCTACTCGAGGACGAGCTGGAGTTAAGCTTGGGGATGTTGATACATTGCAAATGTATCTATAATTTTTGATGTTCCATGCTTTGTTTTATCTACTTTCTTGTGTTTTGTTCCAACTTTGGAGTACTTTTCATATGATTTCTTGGACTAACCTATTAACAAGATGCCACAGTGCCAGTTGCCTGTTTTCTGCTGTTTTTGGTTCCAAGAAGTCAGAAAATGAATATTCTCGGAATTGGACGGGACAAAAGCCAAAGTTACTATTTTCCCGGAAGACTCACGGAGCCAAAAGGAGAGTCGGAGAGAGGCCACAAGGTGGCCACACCACCCCATGGCGCGGGTCCCCCTGGCCGCGCCAGGGCATGGTGTGGGCCCCCTGGTTGGCCATCGACCTTGCCTCCTTCGCCTATAAGAGCCTCCTGATACCAAAACCCTAGGTCGTAAATCAGAAATCCACGAAAAGTTCCGCTGTGCCGCCGCCACCGAAGGGGAGATTTGGAGGACAGAAAGTCTCTGTTCCGGCACCCTGCCGGGACGGTGAAGTACCCTCGAGCCATCTCCATCGATCTCCACCACCATCTCCATCACCGTTGCTGATTCCCATGATGAGGAGGGAGTAGTTCTCTCTCTCGAGGCTAAGGGTTCTACCGGTAGCTATGTGTTCATCTCTCTCTCTATGCATGATCATATTGTGATCATGAGCTTGTAATCTATAGATCTACCTTGCTACTCAAGTGCTTTAATAGATCTCTGCTCTCCCCATGTGTGTGAAAGTGACAGGGTGCATACCATGGTGGCACTTAGGCTAGAGATTACAAATACTTGTTATGAGTTATATTTGGAGTTAGATGTCTTTATGAAATTGTGGTGTTTGTTGGACTCATCTAGTACTCAAGGTGACAGTGTGGGGTTTTCTAGATGGGGAAGATGAACTTTGAGTTGTGCTGTTATAGCCCTACCATTGATTAGAGTGTCCAACCGGAGAGTAGTTCAGAGTAGTATCATAAGAGAAGATATTTATATGAGAGTGTTCACTAGTGAAAGTACGATCCCTAGGCTTTGTTTCTAAGCATTGAAACTTCATTTGCAATTAGATCTATTACATGTTTGCTTGCTTCCATATTTATTTCAGTTTGCCTTTAGTCTTTTCCATGCCATCAAGTTATCTTCTATCACCATTACCACTTGTATTTCACTATCTCTTCGCCGAACTAGTGCACATATACACCTGACAAGTGTATTGGGTGTGTTGGGGACACAAGAGACTTCTTGTATCTTGATTGCAGGATTGCTTGAGAGGAGATACCTTTGACCACTTCCTCCCTGAGTTCGATAAACCTTGGGTGATCCACTTAAGGGAAAACTTGCTGCTGTTCTACAAACCTCTGCACTTGGAGGCCCAACAATTGTCTACAAGAATAGAAGTGCGTAGACATCAGACACCATACATAAGTTCTTAACACTTTTTATTGTTTTCTTTACTTTTATTTAATTTATCCCAATAAATGGGATGAGTGATGCAGATATGACCTTGGCATTGGTAACTTGGCTTAAAATGTGAACAATGTTCATATATGGTTATTCTACTATTGTGTAGCAAGTTTTTCGAAATATGTCCAAATCCATGTTTGTAGTTTTCGTCCAAACAAGCACAAATATAAGAGGACACCATTTAAGTTTCAACTATGTATCATTACCACCCCCCTCCCGCAAAAAAACTATGTATCATGACACACATTGAAATAAGTATTTTCATATAGTACTAACATGCGGTGGAAATTATTTATATTTTGCTAGAATACAGTGAGTGCACTCTAAGCCTAATTATCCGGACGTACTTAATTACTAAAAACAAATCCTATCACTTGGAAATTAAAAAGCATTTTCCTAAAAGTTCGGAACTCTCATTGACAACATTATTTACCAAAGCCAAGATGCTTTGTAGAACGACATATAGTACATTGCCCGCCTCTTCTCTGGACGCCATTTAATTTTGCACTCGGGAACGCTTCTTCGGTGGGGGGCGGGAAGAGACCTCCTCGTCGTCGTCCTCGGCCTCCTCCCCGTCGTCGTCCTCGGCCTCCTCCTTGTCGTCGTCTTCGGCCTCCTCCTCAAGGTCGACCTCAGACTCCTCCTCTTCCTTAGTCTCATCTTCCGTCTTATCGGAGTCGCTCGGCGTTGGTGGTGGTGTCCCTTCGAAAAAGCGCTGCAAGTGGCTATCTTCTTCATCAGAGGAGTCAGACAGCAGCGGCAGTCATGGCCCATCGACTGAGTCTGGGCTTTCAGATGGAGTTTCGGGGCCTTTCCCATTTGTCAGGTCAATCGACATGTTCTGGAGAGAGTTGTCATACGACATTTTGGAAGGAAATAGAGAGAGATCGAGTTCTAAGCAACGGTGGGTTGGGTGTTTGGGGTAAAAGTAGGGGTGCATACTGTTGCAATTTATAATGTCTATTTATAGTCGTGCTTGTGTTAATACCCTGAAAACTATCCCAAAATATCATAAATAGATTGTACCAGACTCGTCCCATCAACAAAAAAATAATTATACCAGACTTGTCGGTTCTTGATTTTTCTCGGCCCAGAGAATTCAAGAGGTGCCCCGCTTTATCCAAAAATGAAGAGAATCATGCAGATCTTGCTGAATTACTCGGTGTCTCTTACTTCCTCCGTTAAATTTAAGTGTATATAGTAGTACATACTTATCTAACTACAGTACTACTAGTATACGTATACTCTTCACAAAGTTGCGTCACCGAACTTGATTGATGGTGGTATGGTGTGGGCCTCATCTTTTTCTGCACCGCTGCATCTCAGACTAGAAGTATAATCATTGTGTGAAAGCTTACACGGGAAGGAAGGAGAAATGGAGAGGATAGTGGATGGATGGTGAGAGGGGGCGAAGGAGAGAGAAAATTTACTACATAGTACTGTAGTATGTGTACTAGTACCGCATGTCACGACCCATCGTAATATTGAAACTTTTAGCTGAAGTTAGATAGGAACCATGACCAACTACAATATGTGTGGCTTGTGGCATTATGAACCATATTATTTGGACTTTCTTCACAAAAAAAACATCACCGTCCTCACTGGTAAAATTGAAATTCTTTTTTTCCTAATTGTTGGAAACTCCCACATGCAACAATGCTTACTACGCCAAGATGCACCCATCTACCAAACTATCGTGGGAACTCTATCAAATTGTAAACTATGATGTCAATATGTCCTTGATGACCTTGGTCGTTCGGGTTGAAATAAACCCGATGTTTGGCCGATCTTTTGGATAACCTTCCCTCCTGATGTTTGAGAAGCAAGTGAAAATTTCGAAAACCGAAAAAGTTTGAATTTTTGTGCCGCCAAGGACCAAAGTGGTTTCCTTCCTATGTACTCCTCCTCGTCCCTACTCTACACCAACACGCGGCTACCGAACACGCCAGAGACACAGAGCCACCGTACCAAGGCACATGTACGCAACGCCACGCTATGGACGAGGGGAGAGAGATCAGCCGGACCGGTGCGCGAGGGGAAATGGGAGGAGAGATGGAGCATAGGGAAGGAGAGAGAAAACACACGATTTGTTTGCATGCATAGGTCCTGAAATTTACTACTAGTAGAGTGTACACTGTAAGGCCGCAGGAGTACCCCGTGTCAGAAACCCATCATAACTTTGCTCTGACATGGAACCGCCTTCAACTTCTCTTCACTGCTACCCACTTCCCCTGCCAACGTTTTATTCTCTCAGCATGTACAGCGTGTGGACAGAGGTGACCAGATGTCTAAGCAAAGAAATATACTACTCCTGCATTGTGTAAAAAATCACACCTTAATAAGGCTCAGATAGTAAATCGTATGACATATCATCACTATATAAAATTATAATTGGTAAAGCACAAAAAATATAAATTTGATAAACATCTATTGTATAAAGTATGGGTGTATATTTGGTCCTTGTACTTTGTATCATCATGTGTAGAAGTCAAAGATTATTAGCTACATAACACTTGAAATTTTTGGTAACATGGTCTAGAGAAACGAGGGAGAAGATTCTAGTATGATCGAGAAGTGTGTTTGGAGAGGTTTATGCATAGTGCATTCATTATGTTCAAGACTATCAATAGAATCTTCTAGATGCTAGAATGGAAAAGAAGATCCAACGGCTAGAAATGCCGGGATTCGCGAGTCTTGATACAACGGTCAACATTCAAAGTTATTCGTACACTAATCTCATCATCACTTGGAAAATTGAGAATATTCTTTCCTGATAGTTGCAAACTCACACCAACAGTACTGATTACTAGAAGAATATGCATCCATCTACCTCCAAAGATACATTTAATTAAATAAAAATCTATCGCACTTACTTGTAGCTCAAGTTTGAGCTAATTTTTTGTTAAATTATCAAGATGCAAAATCTTAATTAGAAAGGAGTTAACCTGGAATTTGATCAACATCGATAAATTGGTAAAGCACAAAAAAATATAAATTTTATCAACATCTATAAAGTATGGGTGTATATATTTGGTCCTTGTACTTTGTATCATCGTGTAGAAGTAAAAGATTATTAGCTACCTAACACATAAAAATTTTGATAACCTGGTCTAGAGAAACAAAGGAGAAGATTCTAGTATGATGGAGAAGTGTGGTTTGAGGTTGTGCATAGCATTCATTATGCCAAAGAATATCAATAGAATCTTCTAGATGATAGGATGGAAAAGAAGATCCAACGGCTCGAAAAGTTGGGATTCGCGAGTCTTGATCCAACGGTCAGCATTCAAAGTTATTCGTACGTTATATAGTGGTTTGTAATGAAGACTATCGATAGAATCTTCAAGATGCTAGAATGGAAAAGAAGATCCAGTGACTGGAAATGTTGGGATTCGCGAGTCTTGATCCAACAGTCAATATTCAAAGTTGTTTCTACACTATATAGTGGCAAGATCATGTAGAAGTCAACAATTATTAGCTACTAGTAAGTTGCACGTGAGACTCAGATAGTAGACGTATGACATATCATCACTATATACAATTATAATTGGTAAAGCAAAAAAAATTATAAATTTGATCAACATCTATAAAGTATGGGTGTACATTTGGTCCTTGTACTTTATATCATCATGTAGAAGTCAAAGTTTATTAGCTACCTAACACATGATTTTTTTTTGATAACATGGTCTAGAGAAATAAGGGAGAAGCTTCTAGTATGACGGAGAAGTGTGTTTTGAGGTTTGTGTGTCGCATTCATTATACCGAAGACTATCAATAGAATCTTCTAGATGCTAGAATGGAAAAGAAGATCCAACGGCTAGAAATGCTGGGATTCACGAGTCTTGATCCAATAGTCAACATTCAAAGTTATCCGTACACTATATAGTGGTAAGATATGATAAGATAAGATACTAGTAAGTTACACGTGCCCTGTACATGTGGCTCAGATAATAGACGTCTAGCATATCATCACTATATAAAATTATAATAGGTAAAGTAGAAAAAATATAAATTTGATCAACATCTATAAAGTATGGGTGTATATTTGGTTCTTCTACTTTGTATCATTATGTCTAGAAGTCAAAGATTATTAGCTACCTAACACTTAAATTTTTTTGTAACAGGGTCTAGATAAACGAGGGAGAAGATTCTAGTATGATGGAGACGTGTGTTTTGAGAGGTTTATGCATAGTGCATTCATTGTGTTCAAGAGTATGAATAGAATCTTCTAGATGCTAGAATGGAAAAGAAGATCCAATGGCCAGGAATGTTCGGAATCGCGAGTGTTGATCCAGCGGTCAATATTCAAAGTTATTCATACACTATATAGTGGTAAGATAAGATGTCTAAAAACATGGCTTGTGGCATTCGGATCCATACTTTTCAGACTATCTTTACCAAAAGGAACAATCTCGTCATCACTCAGAAAATTAAGAATGATATTTCCTGATATTTGGAAACTCACATCGATGACATTGTTTACTACAAGAAGATGCACCCGTCTACCTCCGAAAAGACAATTAACTCAAGAGCAATCTATCGCATTTACTTGTAACTCAAGTTTGATATAATTTCGTTAAATTGTCAAGATGCAAAATCTTAGCAACAAGTTGAACTTGTTGTAAAAACTATCGGTGGTGGTTTGTGATATATTAAATCAGCCCCCAGTGGTTACCTCCAAAAAACGTAAATCTTTCAATGCAACCTACAATTTACTTGTAGTTCAAAATTGAACTAATTTCGATAAATCGACATAAAATCAATTTCAAGTGGGCAAAGTTAGCTATAGAATAAGTTTTAAAACTCATAAAACACAAGAATCATAAGTACAACATGAGGGTCCACTATCTATGTATGAAAGCTTGGCTTGTGGTGTTCAGGTCCATATCCTTCGGACTTTCTTAACGAAAACGAACAATAATCTCATCATCACTCGAAAAATTGAGAATGTTCTTTCCTGATAGTTTGAAACTCACACCGGCGGTACTAATTACTACAAGAAGATGCATCCAGCTACGTCTAAAGATACATTTAATTAAAGAAAGATCTATCGCGCTTACTTGTAGCTCAAGTTTGAGCTAATTTTTTGTTAAATTGTCAAGATGCAAAATCTTAATAAGAAAGGAGTTAAAAACCTATTGTCAAAACTCTCGGTTGTTTTCTGATATATTAACTGAGCCCCCAATGGGTACACCTCTAAAAGTGTTTTGTAATTTTTTAGAAACAACCTACAATAATTTAGTTGTTGTAGTTCAAGTTTGACAAAATTTCGATAAATATAGGCATGAAGTCATTCAAGTGGCGCAAAGTTAATTAGCTACATAGGGAGTTTGAAAACTCATAAAACATGGGAATCGTAAGTAAAACACGTTGGTCCACTTAATATGTTTAAAAGCTTGGCTTGTGGCATTGAGATCCATATTCTTTAGACTTTCTTTACATAAAATAACCATCTCGTCATCACTCGGAAAACTGAGGATTTTCTTTCCTCATAGTTAGAAACTCACACCAACGACATTGTTTACTAGAAGAAGATGCACCCATCTACCTACGAAAATACATTTAATTCAAGAGCAATCTATCGCGCTTACTTGTAGCACAAGTTTGATCTAATTTCATTAAATGGACAAGAATTCACTGAAGTGTGCAAAGTTTGCTAGGACAAAGCTTGAAAAATACTAGTACTAAAAACTTTGGCATTACGTATAAGAAACCGTTGGTCCAGTTTGTGTGATAATTGGGATGGTTGCATTTTATTTTAACTATGGTAGGTCTCGTAGGAGAGATGTGCTTAAGAGTTAACACGATCGATGGAAGTATAACTTACATCAAGGACCTCATAAAAAATGAAAATTGCATCCAAGTCCATCCATTTAACACAATGACCCTAAAACTGAATAATGAAGTGTGTGTGTTTTGTGGTTTGCGCATACTAGCGTTCATCGTGCTAAAGACTATCAATTGAATCTTTCTCGATGCTAAAAGAAAATAGAAGATCTAACGGTTAGCAATGTTTGGATTTGGCAGTCTTGATCCAGCGGTCAATGTTCGAAGATAAGACAAGATAAAGATAAGATAAGAAGTACCGCGAATGGCTGATCTAATGGTTGGTCTCGTAGGAGCAAGGTGATTGAGAGTTAAGACGGTCAGTGGAAGTACAAGTTACATCAAGGACCTCATAAAAATGAAAATTGCATCCAAGTCCATGCATTCATTTAGCACAAGGACCCTGAAACTGAGCAATGAAGTGTGTGTTTTGAGGTATGCGCATACTAGCGTCCATTGTGCTAAAGACTATCGGTAGAATCTTTCTAGATGCTAATAATGGAAAAGAAGATCCAACGGTTAGCAAAGTTTGGATTTGTCAGTCTTGATCCAACGGTCAATGTTCAAAGTTTGGATTTGCTAGTCTTGATCCAACGGTCAATGTTCAAAACTGGTTCAAAATGGCCTTCCCTCCCGATGTTTGGCTGATCTTTTGGATAACCTTCCCTCCCGATGTTTGGTAAGCAAGTAAAAAATTTCAAAAACCAGAAAAGTTTGAATTTTTTTGCCGCCAAGGACCAAAGTGGTTTCCTTCCTATATACTCCTCGTCCCTAATCCACACCAACACGCGGCTGCCGATGACGCCAGAGACACAGAGCCGCCGTACCAAGGCACACGTGCGCAGGGCCACGCTGTGGACGAGGGGAGAGAGATCAGTCGGACCGGTGCGCGAGGGGAAAGGGAAGGAGAGATGGAGCATAGGGAAGGAGAGAGAAAACACACGATTTGTTTTGCACGCATAGGTCCTAAAATTTACTACTAGTAGAGTGTACACTGTAAGGCCGCAGGAGTACCTCGTGTCAGAAACCCATCATAACTTTGCTCTGACATGGAACCTCCTTCAACTTCTCTTCGCTGATGCCCTCTACCCCTGCCAACGTTTTATTCTCTCAGCATGTACAGCGCATGGATAGAGGTGACCATATGTCTAAGCAAAGAAATATACTACTCCCGCATTGTGTAAAAAAGCACACCTTAATAAGGCTTAGATAGTAAACGTATGACATATCATTACTATATAAAATTATAATTGGTAAACCACAAAAAATTATAAATTTGATCAACATCTATACTACTATAGTGGAGCAGTTTTGAATTGGATCCATAGCATCAATCCTGACCGTTGGGCTGTTGGATCCAATGGTTCAGAGAAGCTGGATTCGTGTTGAATATTACCTAGAGCAAACTCCACCATGCATGTTCTACAACCATCATGTCACCATCCCCAAAATTTCATAGCATAGTAAACTGTATTCTCTCTACCTATATACTACTATAGTGGAGCAGTTTTGAATTGGATCCATAGCACTAATCATGACCGTTGGGCTGTTAGATCCAATGGTTCAGAGCAACTGGATTCGTGTTGAATAGTACTCCCTCCGCCAAAATATAAGGCTCCTAAGGATTAGTCAAAAGTCAACATTTTTTAAGTTTAACCATGATTATACACAAAAATATAAAAATTTAGAATACTAAATTAATATCAATAGATTCACCATAAAGTATATTTTATTAATATGTCCATTCAATATTGTAGATGTATATTTTTTTAAAATATTTGGTCGAAGTTAGTAAGGTTTGACATTTGACCAATCCTTAGGCGCCTTATATTTTGGGATGGAACGAGGGAGTACAGACCTAGATGCTAGAATGGAAAAGAAGATCCAACGGTTAGCAATGTTTGGATTTGCCAGTCTTGATCCAACTGTTAATGTTAAAAGTTAATCTCTACACTATATGTAGTGGTATGGTATATATTGTAAGAGATAAGAGACAAGATAAAGATAAGATAGAAGTACTGCGAATAGCCGATCTAATGGTAGGTCTCGTAAGAGCGAGGTGCTTGAGAGTTAACACGGTCAGTGGAAGTACAAGTTACATTAAGGACCTCATAAAAAATGAAAATGGCATCCAGCAAGTCCGTGCATTTAGCAGAAGGACCCTTGAACCGAGTAATGAAGTACTATGTGTTTTGAGGTTTGTGCATACTAGTGTTCATCGTGCTAAAGACTATCAGTAGAATCTTTCTAGATGCTAAGAATGGAAAAGAAGATCCAACGGTTAGCAATGTTTGTATTTGCCAGTTTTGATCCAACGGTCAATGTTCAAATAAGTTAATCCCTACACTATGTGGTGGTATGCATGGTATTGTAAGAGATAAGAGACAAAGATAAAGGTAAGATAAGAAGTAATGTGAATTGTAGATCTAATGATAGGTCTCATAGGAAGCGAGGTGCTTTGAGAGTTAACACGGTGGGTAGAATTACAATTTACATCAAGGACCTCATAAAAAATGAAAATTGCATCCAAGTCAATGCATTTAGCACAAGGACGACCCTGAAACTAAGCAATGAAGTGTGTGTTTTGAGCTAGAGGTTTACGTATACTAGCGGTCATCGTGCTAAAGACTATTAGTAGAATATTTCTAGATGCTAAGAATGGAAAAGAAGATCCAACGGTTAGCAATGTTTGGATTTGCCAGTCTTGATCCAACGGTCAATGTTCAAAGTTAATCCGTACACTATATGTAGTGTGTGGTATGGTATGTTATTGTAAGATATAGGACAAGATAAAGATAAGTTAATAAGAAGTACTATGAATGGCCGATCTAATGGTTGGTCTAGTAAGTGTGATGTGCTTGAGAGTGAACATGGTCGGTGGAAGTACAAGCTACATATCAAGGACCTCATAAAAATGAAAATTGCATCCAAGTCCATGCATTTAGCACAAGGACCCTAAAACCGAGCAATGAAGTGTGTCGTTTTAGGTTTGCGCATACTAGCGTTCATCGTTCTCATCAAGACTATTAGTAGAATCTTTTTAGATGCTAGGAATGGAAAAGAAGATCCAGCAGTTAGCAAAATGTTTAGATTTGCGAGTCTTGATCCAACTTGTCGTCAAAACTCTCGTTTGATGGTTTATCATATAGTAATTGTGACCCCTGATGGGTACCTCCAAAAGCTTTTTCGTAGAACTTTCACAGTAACCTAAAATTTACTTATACAAGTTCAAATCTGACCTATTTTCGGTAAATCGACATAAAGTCATTCAAGTGGATGGAGTTAGGTAGCCAGTTTTGAATTGGATCCATAGTACCAATCGTGGTCGTTGGGCTGTTAGTTCTAATGGTTCAGAGTAGTTGGATTCGTGTTGAAGAGTATCTAGAGCAAACTCCACCATGTTCTAGATAGTTATTATTAATATACTTAATATATCCCTTTTTCTCTAACAAGACTATTGGTTAATAACAACTGAAGGGAATATGCCCAAGAGGCAATAATAAAGTGGTTATTATCTTATTCCGTGTTTATGATAAATGTTTATTTTGCATCCTATAATTGTATTAATTTGGAAACGTTAATACATGTGTGTTTAATAAACAAAAGGAAAGTTCCTAGTTATGCCTCTCTTATAAACTAGCTCATTGATTAACAAGATGATCAAGGTTTCCTAATCATGGACTTTGGATGTCATTAATAACGAGGTCACAACATTGGTGGAATGATGTGATGAACATTCATCTGAAGTATAGCATTACGATCAAAGTCATTATGTTTATATTTCTATAACATCATAAGAAGTAATCTTAGTCCTTAGACCATGAGATCATGTTAATTTCTAACCCCAGAAGAGTATCTTGATAACATCAAACGTCACACCGTAACAGGGTGACTATAAAGGTGGGTTCAGTGCTACAAAGGTGTTATGTTGAGGCTCATGGATCAAGAGTGGGATTTGTCCATCTAGATGAGGGATAGATATACTCTGGACCCTCTCGGTGATATCACATTAAGATAGCTTGCAAGCAAGTGATGTGATCACTAGAATGTTATATCACGGGAACGAGAAAAGAGTGCATGTCGGCAACGAGATCAAACTAGGTATGGAGATACCGATGATCGAATCTCGGACATGTAATATATCGTGAGACAAAGGGATTTAGTTACTAGCGTTAAAGGTTCTCACGATCACAAAAGTCATCGTTGAATGTGTAGGAGTCAGTATGGATCTCCAGGTCCCACTTCTGATTATTGATCTGAGAAGGGTCTCGATCATGTCTGCATTATTCCCAACCATAGGGTGACACATTTAAGGGATATCGACACCATTTGGAGCAAATATGTTTCAGATAAAGATTTAAGAAAGCGCTAAAATTATTTCAATAGACACCAAAACTGTTTCGGGTGAAATTGCTGAAATTGGTTCTACATGTAATATTGAAATGTTGCAGGGGTTTTATGTGAATGTTTGTTAATTAAAGTAATTAACAAAATTCTGAATAAAAATAATAAAAGAGTTTTATTAAATCAGAGAGCATTAAATTTGGAGAAATTTAATGCATTTAAAGTGGAGACTTTAAAAGAGAATGTGAAAGGGCATTTTAATGTGGAGGGGGTTACCACCACATGAATGGGGAAGGTGAAGGGACACCCTCCATGGGCGCCGGCCATGGGAGGGGTACCCTCGCCTCCTCCTATGAAAGGCCCCCTCTCACACCTTCACACTGACACCTCCTCGTGAAGGATATCTCTCCCCCTCTAGTATTATTTCCCCATGGTCTCGGATTAGCGAGATACATGTTACCGGTGGCTTTATCTTGAAAGGAGTTGTTGCTTCCGCTGCTTCGCTGGAGCGAGGAATGGAGGTTGTCAGGGTTTTGGACGTGTGTGCGATCACGGATGCACCGCTGCTTTGTCGTGCTGGACTTGGTGGTGCTGGACTTGCTGGAGCTAGACCTGATGGATGTGATGGAGCCAGACCTGCTGGACTTCATCACGATCTTGAGATCCGCAAGTGTACGACTACATCATCCACGAGTTCCAACTTGTTAACAAAGCTTTGTTGTCTTCGAGGGTAAGTTCTCTATGGATGTATATCCACCCGTTGCTTGTATCTAGTAGATAGATCTTGGCGTATAGTTCCCATCGTAGGAAATTTTTTGTTTTCTATGTTGCGAACCCAACAGTGGTATCAGAGCCTGATCTATGCGTAGGTGCTTTGCACGGGTAGAACACATAAGAGTATGTGGGCGGTGATGATCATGTTATTGCTTCTTATATGTACTTTGGATATTGGTGGCATAGTGGTATGAAGCGGCCTGGACCAACCTTACATGTCATCGCACATGAGACCGGTTCCACGACTGACATGCAATTAGTTTTGCATAAGTGGCTGGCGGGTGTCTTTCTCTCCTACTATAGTGAATATCTGATTTACAACGAGTTGCTAATAACTTAGTTGTCATCGTTGTGGTTCCATGTTCATAGGTAAGACTGGTTCTATCTTCGAAAGCCCTAAGCCACGTAAAAACTTGCAATTGATAAATTAGAGGCGTCTAGTTTAGATCGTTGCTGGGCTAGTGTCATGATACAGTAATGTTGTCAGTTGATGTATAGTTGACACTCTTACAACACGCCTAACGTGTAAGTTCCATAGACCTTGGCCTTACACACAAAGGAATGATAGAGATCATACCACGATGCATATGATAGAGATCAAATGCATGGACCATATCATCCCACTTTACACATTAGATGTTTGCATCTTACATTGCTAGTTTGGTGTTTTAGTAGCATTATAAGATGATCCCTCATTTAAATATCAAGATAAAAATGTGTTCTTCCTTAAGTATGCACCGTTGTATGGATCGTGTTTCGAGACATCATGTGATGATCGGGTGTACTCGACTTCGTGCTTTCATACAACGGGTGTAAGACAGTTTTACACACGCGAGTACTAAGGTTCGTACTTGGCGAGCCTAGCATGTAGAGACATGGCCTCGGAACACGGACCGAAAGGTTAAGCATGAGTCATATAGTTGATATGATGCCCATATAGATGCTCGCCTTTGAAGCTACACCGAAAGGTTAAGCATGAGTCGCGTGATGATCGGACTTGGTGTAGTGGATTTGGTTCATGTAATCACCAAAAAGGCATGAGGGATGTCGTTTTTGAGTGGGAGTTCATTTCTAATTTGGATTAGTCGAACTCAATTTGTCATAAACTAAATCAAAGTGAATTTGCATAATTTGTTGTAGTCATTGGCATTTGTTCACTACCTTATGCTTAGTTTTAATTGAGATAATAGAACTATAGAATTCTGGATATTTACTTTACGAACTGGTATCATATTGTTTTGAATGTCAATTTAAATTTTATAAGTCCGATTGCAAACTTTTAGCAAACTCTATTTACTCCATGAAGTTTAATAAGTAGTATTAAATCAAGAGTAAGAATTCCAATGTTAGTATCTAAAGTATCATGTTTGCCTCCATGATTATTGATATTCAAAAGTTGTTTTAATATCAAGATTATATAGGAGCTGAAAATTGTTTCAGAAACCATCATGTGTGAAAGATATTGTGATATCTGAAACAATGTTTTTGGTTGCATTATGATAGAGTATAATTTAGCAAAATACATGTTCTCATATTGTATGAGAATTTGTGAAGGATGGATATGCTAGGCATCCGGATCTCCCAAAAAGGTTTTGGGAACTAACATTATACTTGTTATTCTTCCTTATAGGCTATAGTAGCTTGATCATGAAAGTTGTCATGATAAGGATGAATAGAAGATGTAGGTAAAATGTTTACTACACTAATAGATTACTAAAGAATGGATTTTTGAAAGAACACCAAACATTTGATGATGGTGATCCACTTCAAAGTGCAAGTCCAAAGGTATTAGTATTTGACTATATACACTTTGTACTATGTGTCATGTGAATGACACCACTATTGATGTTGATAGATTCTTTTAAAAGAAAAGGAATTGTTGAAAGAGAATCTATAAAATATTTGGCAGAGAAGAAAAGGTTCGAGATGTCCAACTAAGGTATATAAAATATATACATGTTATGGTTGTATTCCTTGCTTGTTAAACAATGTGGTTCTGAGGTATTGGATACCGAATTGGTTGGTGTGAAGTGTCATACAGAACAACACAATTCATGAACTGCAACGGCCTAAGTAACTAGCAAGAGAATAAGCGATGATGTTCATCGGAAACAAATAAAGTGTTATTGTGTTTTCATTGTCGTCAAACTGAGCCTTCAAGATTTGTTTTAATAATTGTTATTTTGTTCCGGTATTATGAGAACAATGGTTGTTCAAATAATTACGGTATTCCATAAAGGATGGATGAACATTTACAAGTCTAGTGGGAGAAATCACATCCATAAACACTATTGCTAAAATGTCGCAAGACAAATGATTGAAAGATCACTTATGAAGTGACATCGCTGTTTAAATTATATTGGAAAGAAAACATGAAGAAAGTCCATGTTGATGGATTTTTTGGTGTCGTTTGATTTTGATCAATTGACGCTTGTGAAACTTTCCTCGAGATAATTAAAACTCCGCCCATAGGCCAAAGAGGAACGGATGACTAACTTATTGGATATTATGCATGTTGATGTATATAGTCCATTATGTGTAGTCATATGCGATGGATCTTTTTGCTTCATATGCTTTCTCCAGAAATTTGAGTGAATATATATATATATTTACTTAATAAGGAAGAAGTATGAAACATTTGAAAATTGTTCAAAGACTTTCAAGATGAAGTGAAAAATCATTGTAACAAGAAAATAAAGAGTTTATGATTTGATCATAAAGGAAGATATTTGAGTTACAGGTTTAGCAAAACACCTAAGATTTGAGGAATTGTTCCATGATTTGTGTTTCTCGATAAACCATAGGAGTATGGCATATTCGAGAGATGAAATCAAACCATGTTTGACATGGTAAGATCAAAGGTGACATTTATAAAACCGCCATTATGTTTTAAGGATTAAAGCTTTAGAGAATACCGCTTTTACACTAAAAAGAGCACCATCGTGATCTGTTGAAATGACACCATATGAGTTATGGTTTGGGATAAAACCTGAATTGTCTTCTCTTGAATTTTGGTATGCTATGCATAAGTAAAATGTTTACAACCAAAGTCGGATAAGCACGTCTTTGTAGGTTATTCCAAAAGAATTTATTGGGAATTCCTCCATAACACCGAGGACAAAAGAGTTTGTTACTTGGAACGTCAAGTTTCTTGAGAAGGAATTTTTCGCGAAAAGTTAAGTGGGAGGACAATAGAACTTTGATAGGGTTGTTGAACCTTAGCTATATGTGCTAAGTATCGCAGCGCTAGAAAGTGTCCCGCTGGCGGCCACAATGCTCATGGCTCCCATGATTACAAAGGTTGTGATCTCGGAGATTAGAGTTCCTATTGAACCGTGTGGGTCGGTAAAAAACAAATAGTGTGATTTGATAAGCAAGTCGTTATTGTTTTGACAATGATGAACCGACTACATGCAAAGAAGCGATGATGGGCCCTGACTCCATAAAATGACTAGAAGTCATAGAATCTGTGATAGTATCCATACACGAGAAATCAAGTTTCTGAACTTGGAAGACCCTCCGGAAAGGGGTGAAGCCTATCGGTCGTGTTTGGATCTATAAAGAAATAGACATGGATGTTTAACATCTATGAAATAGTCGACATGTCGGAAAGAAGTTTACGACAATGTTCAAGGAGTTGACTATGACAAGATTTGATCTTTCATAGCGATATTTAGTCTTGATGGATTAATGTAGCAACCACTACATATAATTTGATGTATGGTAGTTGAACAAACAAAAAAAATGTTCTTCTAATAGAATGGTTACCTAGGACGTGTACAAGACACGATCCGAAGGATTTTGTTAATTCAAAGGGTGTTAAAAGGGCATGCAAACTTCAATAGTTGAAGTAAGCATAGCGGAGTTGGAATCTTCACCATGATGAAACTATTAAAAGAGTTTAAATTCATCGGAGATGATGAAGATGCTTGCATTTGCAAGAAATTAAGTGGGAGCGCTGAGACATATTTCTAATACATTATGTAGAGAACATATTGTTGATTGGAAATGATGTATCTTGTATTGACACAAGTTAAGAATTTCATTAAAATAAGATTTTGATGAAAGACTTGGGAAAACCCAGAATATTTGGCATCAATATCTATATGGATAGATTGAGGCACTAATATGGTTGTGTCAGACGTACATATATGAGGTATTGAAAGGGTTCACTATGGAAACAACAAGAAAGGTTCTTGTTGCGTGGAAAGGATTGTATCAAGATTCAAGTGTTTCAACACTTGGTGAGTAAAATCACATGAAGATTTTGATTGATTATACCGTGATATGTATATATCCAGATATGTCCTATGCTCTAAATGTTATGAGCACATACCAGAATGATTCATAAGATGATCATTGGACGATAGTAAAGATATTCTTATGAGCTTTGGAAGAACTAAGAATATATCATGTATAAGTGACAAATAGTTGCAGATAGTTCATTGTAAAGAGTTACATTGATACTAATTTGTCACAAGATACAAATTAAAAATTTATCTCAATTTAGACTATGGGTGGCACAATGTAATGGAATGGATGTTCCATGATGGATTTGGATAAGTTCCAAAGTTGAAACAATGTGACGGATACTACAACAAAAGGCTAAGTATATGACTGCTATAGTAGCAGCAAAGGAGGGCATTTGTGTTAAGAAGTTTGTTATCAAACTAGGTGTGGTTCAAAGTGGGCTAATACTATGAAGATATAGTGTATGACAATAATATCAACATATTTTAACCCGAACAAACTAAAGGTCTCACCAAAGGACCAAATTTATACAATGCCATCTCATTTGAGAATGAGTGATGCATAGAGACGCAAAGACATGCAAATACACACGGACCTGAAAGTGCCAGATCCGGAGATTATGTTAACCACTAGCAAACGCGTATATTCAACACCTAGGTGTTGTATATACAAGTTTACAAACTAGATTATTGACTCTAGTGCAAGTGGGAGACTGAAGGGAATATGCCCGAGAGTCAATAATAAAGTGGTTATTATCTTATTCCGTGTTTATGGTAAATGTTTATTTTGCATGCTATAATTGTATTAATTTGGAAATGTTAATACATGTGTATTTAATAAACAAAAGGAAAGTTCCTAGTTATGCCTCTCTTATAAACTAGCTCATTGATTAACAAGATGATCAAGGTTTCCTGATCATGGACATTGGATGTCGTTAATAACGAGGTCACAACATTGGGGAATGATGTGATGAACATTCATCTGAAGTATAGAATTACGATCAAAGTCATTATGTTTATATTGCTATAACATCATACGAAGTAATCTTAGTCCTTAGACCATGAGATCATGTTAATTGCTAACACCGGAAGAGTATCTTGATAACATCAAACGTCACATCGTAACAGGGTGACTATAAAGGTGGGTTCAGTGATACAAAGGTGTTATGTTAAGGCTCATGGATCAAGAGTGGGATTTGTCCATCCTGATGATCGATAGATATGCTCTGGGCCCTCTCACTGATATCACATTAAGATAGCTTGCAAGCAAGTGATGTGATCACTAGAATGTTATATCACGGGAACGAGAAAAGAGTGCATGTCGGCAACGAGATCAAACTAGGTATGGAGATACCGATGATCGAATCTCGGACATGTAATATATTGCAAGACAAAGAGATTTAGTTACTAGCATTAAAGGTTCTCACGATCATAGAAGTCATCGTTGAATGTGTAGGAGTCAGTATGGATCTCCAGGTCCCACTTCTGATTATTGATCTGAGAAGGGTCTTGATCATGTCTGCATTATTCGCGAACCGTAGGGTGACACACTTAAGGGATACCGACACCATTTGGAGCAAATATGTTTCAGATAAAGATTTAAGAAAGCGCTGGAATTATTTCAATAGACACTGAAACTGTTTCGGGTGAAATTGCTGAAATTGGTTCTACCTGTAATATAGAAATGTTGTAGGGGGTTTTATGTTAATGTTTGTTAATTAAAGTAATTAACAAAATTCTGAATAAAAATAATAAAAGAGTTTTATTAAATGAGAGAGCATTAAATTTGGAGAAATTTAATGCATTTAAAGTGGAGACTTTAAAAGAGAATGTGAAAGGGCATTTTAATATGGAGGGGGTTACCATCACATGAATGGGGAAGGTGAAGGGACACCCTCCATGGGCGCCGGCCATGGGAGGGGTACCCTCCCCTCCTCCTATAAAATGCCCCCCTCTCACACCTTCACACTGACACCTCCTCGTGAAGGATCTCTCTCCCCCTCTAGTATTATTTCTCCATGGTCTCGGATTAGCGAGATACATGTTCCCGGTGGCTTTATCTGAAAAGGAGTTGCTGCTTCTGCTGCTTCGCTAGAGCGAGGGATGGAGGTTGTCGGGGTACTGGACGTGTGTGCGATCACGGATGCACCGGTGCTTTTTGTTGCTGGACTTGGTGTTGTTGGACTTGCTGGAGCTGGATTTGATGGATGTGCTGGAGCCAGACCTGCTGGACTTCATCACGATCTTGAGATCGGCAAGTGTAAGACTACATCATCCACGAGTTCCAACTCGTTAACAAAGGTTTGTTGTCTTCGAGGGTAAGTTCTCTATGGATGTATATCCACCCGTTGCTTGTATCTAGTAGATAGATCTTGGTGTATAGTTCTCATGGTAGGAAATTATTTGTTTTCTATGCTGCGAACCCAACAACAACTTAATGTTCGTTAAATCACATTTCATACAGTATATACGAGTGTGGCACGTGCTTGTGTGTGTGCGTGCATGTGTGTGTGTATGCGTGTGAAAACTTTGGCTTGTGGCATTTATTTAGATCAATATTCTTCGGACTTCCTTTATGGGAGAGAATGATCATGACATGACTCGGAAAATTGAGAATGTCCTTTCCTGGTAGTTGGAAACTCACACCGACAACATTGTTTACTACAAGAAGATGCACCCATCTACCTCTGGAAACACATTTAATTCAAGAGCAGTCTATCATGCTTACTTGTAGCTCAAGTCTAACTTAATTTCATTAAATTGATACAAAATCTTAGCAATAAGTTGAAATGTACCTATATATCATCAAAACTCTTGGTGGTTTCCCATATATTAATTGACCCCTCCCCCGATAGATATGGGTACCTCCAAGAGAGATCTTTCGTCAAACTTTCAAAGCAACCTACAATTTACTTGTTCCAATTCAATTTGTACCTAATAATTTCGATAAATCAGCATAAAATCAATCAAGTGGGCGCAGTTAGCTAGGAAGTTTGAGAACTCATAAAACATGGGAAATCGTAAGTACAACATGTTGGTCCACAATATATGTCTGAAAACTTGCCTCGTGTGTCATTCAGATCCATATTCTTCAGACTTGCTTTACGGGAAAGAACAATCTCGTCATCACACTCGGAAAATTGAGAATGTTCTTTCCTGAGATAGTAGGAAACTCATAGTAATGGAATTGTTTACTACAACAAGATGCACCTATAGACCTCCAAAAAGACATTTAATTCAAGAGCAATCTATATCGCGCTTACTTGTAGCTCAAGTTTGACCTAATTTCGTTAAATTGTCAAGATGCAAAATCTATCTTATCAAGAAGTTAAACCTATTGTCAAAATTCTTGGAGTTTTGTGATATATTAATTGACCCCTCGACGGGTACCTCCAAAATCTTTTTCGAAAAACTTCCAAAGCAACCTACAATTTTTTTAGACACGAGGCTAGTAAATTTCTAAGCTACGTATAGTAAGGGCGTGTGCAGTGTCTAGAAGTAGCTATGAAAACTACTTTGGGTCCCGCGTTTAGAACTGAAGTGGATCCACACAACCATGCTAAAAGGAAAAATAGACTTTTATCCACTGAATAGTGGGTCCTCCCAATGGATTCTCTTAGACATAAGTCTAGCACTAGAATAACCTTGAAGAATCTTTTTTTTAGCACTACCCACTCCACCGTTAAGATATATGTTTAAGACTTGACATCATGCTTTCTTTGATGTCTAGGGCCAATGGGCTCACTGTCGTGGGGTCCTATTGTTATTAGTGGTCTAGTTATATCCTATAGCAACCAACGAATGTTAGATCTGACTCCTCTAGATCTTCCTTCTTGATGAAGCCTCGACGCTTGGCTTTGAAGGATGGTTACGAGGGCAATAGGTGCCTATGGTGAATTCGTCAAGCTCAAGCCCCCCACCGGATAGTCTGAAGACACAATCTTTTGTAGGTGCTCATAGGGGTAGGATGTGCGTTCATGCGTTCATAGGGGTGAGTGTGTTTATGCATTTGTGAGTGTGCGTGTTTTGTAGTGGATTTTTGCAAAGATGAGAGATATGGGCCTTCCATTTGTATTAAGTTTTGCTCGGTTATCCCAAAGAAATTGTAATGGTCACTCATGTCTAGGGTCTATGGGCTCACTATCGAGGGCCACATTATTAGTGGTTCAATTACATCCCATAGCAGCCAACGAATATGAGCTCCAACCCCCTAGCACTTCCTTCGCCACGAAGCCTCGGCGCTCGACTTTGAAGGATGGTTATGAGGGTACTGAGAGGCGACCTTCCCGTCAATATATAACGAGGTGCCAATGGTGACTTCGTCAAGATCAAGCCCCGTGGGATCAGTGTCAAGATCCAGTCTTTCTGAAATGCTCATAGGTGTAGGGTGTGTGTACCTGCATTCATAGGGGTGAGTGTGTGTATGCATTTGTGAGCGTCTCCGTTTTGTAATGGGTTTTCGCAAAAATAAAGGGGGCCTTTGGTTTATTTAATTATTGAGTTTTGATTTGTTTTCCAAAAGTACTCCATGTAATGCAAGTCAAACTAGGTGAGTGATGTTTGGGGGACCACGGGCTCTCTAGCGCGGGCCCTAGTTATTAGTGGTCGAGTTAAATCCAATATGGAGTAGTAGCCAGCGAATGTGAGGACCGGCTCCCCTACCTCTTCCTTCTCCATGAAGCCTCTGCACTGGGCTTTGAAGGCACGCTCTTTTTTCGAGCAATGTCGGCGGATTCAGTCATGCCGGTCCGGCAAACAATGGGGGATCTTGATGCACAAGGCGTCCAGGTTAGGGTAAGTATGCAAGAGTTCACGGTCTTAGTTTATTTTCTCGAATTCAGCTTATGGTTTCTCTCCTTTTGGGGTTTTTCTCTATTCTTCCCGTCTCGATCGATGATGTTTCCTGGGTTCAGATGCCGGTGCGGATGGTAGACGCGGAGTGGTATGGCATTGTTACCGATGCGGATCTCCGGCTCTAGTGCGACTGCGCCCTAGCACCCCGTCACTACGTCACGTTCGAGGGAATGAACTTCGGCCGCAGGTTCTTGGGTTGCAACTACGAATCTGAGCGCTGCATGTTCATCCACTGGGTAGATCTACCACACTCACTTTCATTGCAGCACGCGATGATGTCGTTGTGGTTACAGCTCGAGATCCGCGATGACCTCGAAGAGGAGGAGCAGGAGCGCCATCAGATGCACGCCGAGGAGATGGCTGCAAAGTTAACGGATGTCTCCAACTCACTACACTCAGTCGTAAATTGGATAGATGCTCTTAGATTTGGGTAATTAGAGCTGGACATTAGGTTCTTAACCAAGTATGGTCTGCCACGTTAAATTACATTAGGTTAATTAATATGGGAGTAGTTGATAGTCTGCTTACAGCCCTTCTGAAGTTTGTCGTTACTACTAATTCATATGGTTTATGTGTTACTGATATCCCTCTCTATATATATACGAGTATCGCTACATTTTTTGCATATTTGTGCACCTCCCCCGTCGTGCACCTTCTTTACCCAGCAGCGTCCACCTTTCCATCGCATCAGTGCAATCTCTGGTGAGTCTGCAACCATATGGATGGTTGTTTAGGTGATTGCTATTTGAAATAGTAGATCTATATGCCACATTAGGAAGCTAGGATCACCATGGATGTAGCCATGGAATTAGTTATAAGGTCCACTGAAAATAGGTAAGTATATGCTGCCAAGAAGAGTCTTTTGAGGATGGAAAGCTTGCTCCCTGGCTTTATTTCACAGAATGGTCCGATGCTGAACAATGCAGATGTAATTTGCTGCATATCGTTCATAAACAGATTGTTGTTTGCCGGTGTCCTGCATTGCTGAGTTCTTTAAATTATATTGTTCGTTAAAGGGAAACACGCCCAATCCTTGGCATCAGATTAATGCACGTATCCTTCTTTGCATTGCGAAGTTGATGTGGTCTTTCCTAAAATTTACTGGTTTTGCTGCATTTCATTTAGCATCATGCGCATATCCCACCCGTGGAGAAGGCATTATCGAGTGACAAGTGTTTTTATGTATCAAGCTGCTTTGCTGGAATTTCAGTAACCTATGCTTTGTCCCCAAAAACATTTTTTTCGATAAAGAGCACTTTATTACTTAAAATGTCCCCTAAAATACACTGATCATTTTTGTTGCATCATGATTTAGAGAAACGAAGTCATTCTGATCTGTTGCCACTTATTCCTAAGGCCAGGACTGCTCATGTGCCAGCTAAGAAGTAAAACCCTGAAGTACGACCCTTTTCATGTCGATTTTGTTTCCCATGTTTGGGAAATATGCCTCTATGGTTCTTTGCCATTTGTGGTACCACTGTGGAGCTTGCACGATGTGTGCAGCTGAATTTGGATTGTGAAATGAGAATTTGGTTTATTTTTTTAAATGAGAATCTGGTTTAATTTTGGATTTGTTATCTACAGTTTCCACCTTACTCATATTGCTCATGGCATAATGGTGTTGGTCACTACAAGGATTTGACAATTGCCCGTCTCCGAGAGAAATACAAAGCTCATAGACACATGATTTCGTGCCTTCAAGAGAAAGTGAAACACCAGGACGAACAGATTAGGCACCTGAAGGAAGAAGTGTCCACATCCACTAAGCGGATAGCTGATTTGACTGTAGGATGGAATACATCGATTTCAGTTGCTCATGATGTTGTTGTTGATTTTCAAAAGTCCGTGGCTGACAACTTAGTCCCCGAGTTGCCTAATGTGGATGGCGACGAGATGATTGGACAGGTATACGACCGGATCTTGGAACAGATGGGATTGCGAGCTGAAAATCTTTTCAATTCGGCTCAAGAAGCAGATGAGACCCTGACAGAAATTCGAGATTCTCCACGCCCATACAGTCCTGATCCTGCAAAAGATGAGGAAATCTGTAAACCATATTGACCGCTCTACTTTTTTTTGAAGGGTTTGAGTCTCTTGTGAGGATGACTGTTTGTTAAGTCAGGTACTATAACTATTTTTTTGCTCTACTGGTGTGTGCTGTCCATGAATCTATATATTTGATGTACTATTATGACATATATATTGGACCTGGCTTTATGTGACTATATTTGGCAACAACATTCATCTTATTCGAATTTGCGGTGGTTTTTTATCTTTCAATTGTTTTCCTTCTAAGATATGTTAATGATGATGTTAAAGCCAGTTGCGAGTGATTTTTTAGCATGTTTCTGGTAGTAAACCAAAACTTGTAGTTATAGATTGTGGGATTTCAGGTCGATGTTTGAACTCTAGATCTTGATGTCATAGAAAGGGCAGGCTTCTACCACCTGGAATATTTTACCCAGCAATTGATTGTATCACACGAATAAGTGTACAAACTTGATGTATGTAGGCGGGAAACTAAGCAACACAAGTGCACAAACTTGTATCAGTCGTGTGGTTGCTACTATTAATACAACCGTGGTTTCCCTTAAAAAAGGCGGGGTTCGCGAAAAAATAAAAATAAATAGTGGGGCGAAAGTTAGTTTTGATTTCGAGGTAGCTCACTCGTGTGCACCTTGACCCCATCGTTATCTTCTCCGCCTGGCTGCCCTCCCTCGATCGGACCGTCCCCGCCGCTCCACCATTGAACACCACCGTACCGTCATTCGCTAGTATGTACGTCCCCAACCTCCAGCCGTTACAAGATTTCTGAAGGAAAGAATGCATTTATTTTTGGGCATTGCGAGCTAAATAAGCTCGTGGCGTTTTATGAAATGGAATCGGCATTGGCGGATGCATTTGCTACATCGGTGGATGCTTGTAAAGTAGAGGTGGATGCGGAAGCAGCACCAACGGATATATGTGAAGCGGATGCGAAGGCCGATGCTTGTACCGCATCAGAGTCTTGGGAAGTGTTGAGTGATGCTTGGAAAGCGGTGGAGCCATAGTCGAAATCCTCGTATGCTGCTGCTGGAACAAATTTGGCTATGTTTGTTGCCGCTGCCAAAGCGACGACTATGTGGGATGCTAGGAATGCGTCAACTCGTGGTCATGCTTCTTCAGCGTGAACGGCTGTGGCTCATCATTCGTCGGCGGCGCCTGCTCCATCTGATCAGAACTCGTTGACCCCATTATAAGTTCTACATTGGATTTTGTCTCCTTGACTTGCTCCCTCTTTTGTGTATTCTGCTCCGGGGTTTTTTCTGGACGCAGTGGATATTAGATTAAACTAGTAGTACTGGGAACATAAAAATCTATTTAATCACAAACTAGTGATCTGAATGGGATGAAACTTTCACAGGATTCAAACCTAGGCACCGATGATTTACTATTTTTTTGTCAATTTTTTCGAATAGTTTTACTTTTTAGTTCAAAATCTGAACTACGGTCATACATTTGATCTAAGATGCAAGGTGAATCCGGGGGCAAGTCACCGTGAGACTTGGGTTCACCGAGTCACTGAAGCTGCGTCCGTTTTTCTCCTCATCTTTATGATAAAACCAGAAAATTCAGGTGGGGGCCTTTTTGTCCTCCCCGGTGACCTAAAAAAGTTCTTCATTCCCTTTGCCCAGTTCTGACATGCTGAAGCATTTTGCGGTGCTTTCGTACTACTCTGGTTGATTGCTTGTGCTGTTTAGGTTATTTTGTTGACAGACTCTGCTTTTTAGGTAGTTTTTCAGATGGGTGCAGTTTAGGAAATTTCGATGATAAATTTTCCTGTCAAAATGTATGATGCATTGTGGTGTTTAATTAATTCTTTTTTTAGGGTTGTGCATTATGCATTGTGTTGTTTACTTAATTCTTATGATGCACTTGTGCTATTTGCATCATCCTACCAGCTTCGGTGGAAGAACATATGCAACAATCAACGACTTGCCAGGTGATGTATTTGGTCAGATTTTTGTCAGGCTTCCTCCGCACCCATCCTGCATACTGAGGGCATCAGTCGCCCAAAAATGTTGGATGGACTTCATGGGAAGCAACGATTTCAAAAGGCTAACCCTGTCACACAACAGAGGAATGCCATTACTTGGGTTTTTCACCAACAGCTCTGAGGACGCTCGATTCTTAACAGATCATAATCTTGACCAATCCATCTTCCAGAAGCTGAACAGGCTAGTGGAAGTAGATAAATCCTACAAACCATATGTACTCGGATGTCGCAATGGTAGGGTGCTACTTCATTATCCGCAAGGGTCTAACATGATAAAGGCCTGGGATCCAATCAGTGGAAGTGAAAACGTGATACCAGAACCACCAATTTGGCGGAGACGTGAGTATGATAGCGGCACAATTCTCTATTCGATAAATCATGGGCAATTGTCTTCACACTGTTGCAGCAATTTCTGGGTTGTTTGGATAGTAACCAAGCACTGGTGTAGAGGTACTCATCAGAGTTAGGAAAATGGGAGGACTGGATTGAACCTGCTGAGATGCTGGCTAAGATTGATCGCAGGCCGTCAACTCACATAGGGGACATTTTGTACTGGCAAACAATAAACTCTAGATATATAATTGCCTTCGATAACGTGACAACAAAACTGTGTTATATTGAGTGCCCCCATGAGACACATGATATTTCCAGACGCAATTTTGTCATTGCTAAGGGGCATAATGGAGATGGTGCCCTTACGGTTTTAAGAGACTTCAGTCTAAACACGTGGTCTAGTGCAAGATCATCAACAGGCAAATGGGAAGCTTGGGTGCCTCATATAAAGGTTGAGTTGGATACTCTCCTTGGCCTTGATAAATCATGGGCATATGGTGGGAAAGATGCAGTAAGGTTACTCTGCACATTTGAGGATAGAGAAATGGTGGTTATATGGGCGAAGGAGGGAGTATTCGAATTAGATCTCAGCAACATGAAGTCTAAGAAGTTCAGATCTTGTAAGCGTTGGTGTACTTTACATCCCTACATTATGACACCTGGTTAGTGCAATCATTCATGTGCAACCCTTGCATTTTTTAACACCTATGATTTTGCTGATCATTTTGTTCATTTCCTTCAGCAACCGACGTGATTCAGAGTGCTAAATCAAAGAAACGAAAAGGAAGTCCTGTCAGCAACACAGCTGATTCAGACTGCAACATCAAGGAGATGAAAATAACACTTAGATGAACAAGCAATGATTGTTTGGGCAAGCATGTGTTTGCCCAGGTTGTGTTATTTGGAGCTGTAGTCTGATATTTGTTTGTTTTGGTAGTTGATGGAACTGTGGCGGTACCTTTGTTTGTGCTGCAGTCACAGCGACAGGGGCTGGAATATTAGAGTTGTATGTTTGTTTTGGGGGCCTATGTGTGTCTGATAAAACATTGTTTTATATGATGAAATGGTGTTCTCTATATAGTAGTGTATGTGTCATGAAATCTTATTTTATTTGTTGTACATATACTTTAGCTGGTCTTTGTGTTTTGATAGTATGTTGTAGTAGGAGTATTTGTTTCGCATCAGGATTTTTTATTTGATCTGAATTAGTACTACCATTTAGTTAGTGCTTCCTGTAGAAGAGTCTGTGCCGACACCTAAATAATTACTAGACCTTGGTTGCACACCATTTTCACATGCTTGAATCAGAGCTAATTCAGACATTTGTTTGTTATTATTTAAACAAACATTCTTGTATTGGAGATCTGCATTTTTATACGCGTGGTAGATAATCACTCTCCCTGACTTGGATCCCTGAATTAGAGGGAGAACAGCCTATTTATTTAATTATTCTTTGGACAATCTCTAAATTCAAAATCACTGTCAACCGCCAAAACCTACCGCCTACCCCGTTTGAATCGGAGGCATGAGTTGATGTGAGTCTCGCCTTAAATTCCTGACCAGATGGCGTTCGAACTACATAACCTTTTTTCTAGTAATAAAAACTTGGCTAGCAGCCAAATTCAAAATCGTAATCGAGCGGGAAAATAACCCACCGACCCCGAAGCATTTCGCACCCCCTCTGTTTTAAACATTTTTAGGCAAAATCACCCACCGAGGTAGTACCATTTTTATATTATTACATGGACCGTAGACAAATTTAAAATCTGAATCAAGCGGCAAAATTTACCGCCTATTGTTTGTGAATGGAAGGTATTCAAGTTTCTGTGCAAAAAAATGTTTATGGATGACCAGTTGATGTGACTCTCTGCCTTGACTTCCTGGGCAGATAGCATACGGTCTACTACCTTTTTTCTATTAGTAGATGCAGGCTAGCCAAATTCAAAATCTCAATCGAGCGGCAAAATCACCCACCTACCAAGCATTTCCCGCCCCACCGTTTCAAAAACTTTGAGCCAAAATATCCAACCGACCGGGGGAGTACCATTTTTCTATTATTATTATTAGATGGGCGCAAGCCAAATTGAAATTCTCAATCGAGTGGCAAACCACACAACGACCTTGAAGCATTTCGCGCCCTTCTGTTTCAAAAACTTTAGAATTTAAAATTCCAAATCTACCCATTGTTCAGACGACAAATGGGCATGCTAAAGTCGGTAGCTCGGGGGCACGATCGTAATTATTTTTTCTGCTCACCTCTATGGTCCGATTCCCCCAGTTTTTCCTGCCGGCCCTCCCAAAAAATCCCAAGCTCATCTGTCCCCTCCACGACCACCACGCGCACCGGCTTGAGCTGCGGTCTCGTGCACCGCCGTGCAACCGCTTCACCGACGCTCACCCACCAGATATAGGAGCTGCGGTGTCATTCACCATGCCGATGGCGTCATCGACCGCCTAAGATCTGCTTCCTCACCGCCGAAAGCTACCCAACCGTACCGGATCCGCTTCATCGGTGTCCACCGGGCGTGATCTAGTTCAAAGAGTTCCATGTCCACCGCTCCAGACCAGTTGCACGACCGTTGTTGTTCACTGCACCGGATCTGCCTCGGCGACGCTCTCGTCCACCTCTTTCAAGACGGCAGCGACCGCCCAAGATCTACTTCCCCGACGCCAACAGCCACCGCAACTGCAGCACCCTCGATGACCTAGACGTCACTCGCACGGAACCGACGATGCTTAGACGCCTCTCTGACCAAGGTTAACCAAATCTCCAACCCATTTTTGTCTTGTCAGCGGTATAGCAGGTTCAAGCCTATCACAGTGAACTGTATTTTTGTAATCGTGGTAGTACATACAAGTCACTAGGCACGCCTGTTCTTCGTGCTAGTACATACAATGTCATTAGAAATGTTGGTTTGCATTCACTGCTCTAAAAATATCAAGTCATGCACATGTCTGTTATTTTGTGATGCACATGTTCTTATCTTAGCTACTCCGTACACGAGTAAATGCCTGCTATTGTGTAGTTCTTGCAAAATATAATGTCAGTGGAAAATATTAGTGTGGATTCCCTGCTACACAGTTACTGACTCTATCTGGTTATTCATGAGCTAAGTTCTTGCTATTATTTCCTCCCTGGCATCATTCTGCTATCATGTGGTACCCGTTAAAACTCTTTGTACTAGTTCGATTATAATTTTGTTATTGCCATCTTGTTCTTCAAAAGCTACAACACTGACTATTTTCGTTTTCTTTGCGTAGAGCTCAAAAAGGCAACACTGAACATGTTGGTTTGCACAGCCTACAGGTCCACCAGCGATGCCATTATATATTTTATGTATCTGGTGCTGGTTCGACCTAATCAACGGCATAATTATTCTTTATTGTATAGTTCATTCGTGTTTTCCGTTCCTACTCAATAAGTTCTGGTATGATTCGGTCATAATTTCTATGGGGTTCATTCTTCGCTATGATAGTAACTGCATGCCATTATGTAGCTCACCGCAAATTCCGAGTCAACCGATGTCTCTTGCATTCCAGAAGATACCACTACTTCCATATATATTTGCTGAAATGACCTGGCTAGTTTATACTGAAATTCTAAGAAACATTTTGTTTGATTGCTCATTTCATTGTTGGCATACTTGTCTAATGCTTGTTTGTCCTGTTCTACAGGTTCACAAGCCACACCATTATATCTCGTATCTGGTTCTGATTCGTCCTAGGCAACGACATAACTATCCTCTACTATATAGTTCATTCATGGTTTACATTCCTGCTCTACAAGTTTGTATTATGTAGTTATAATTCCTATCTGGCTCATTCTTAGCTATGAGTAGTTTGTCTTCTTTGTTGTATTAACTTGTTATTAGTTAGTTTCAGACTGCAATTATTACTATCACAACCAAAGAGGGGACTGCAAGATCATATCTCAAGGTGGTTTTCCAATGTAGCTGTCACACTCAAAGGGAGATGCAGTTGATGGATTGAGAAAGCAAATTGAGGACTCTGCTATCAACTTGATTCGCAACTGAAGTGCTGAATTTTCTTTCCCTTTTGTTCATATTTTGTAATATTTTTAAGAAGTTTGCAGCTGATGTAAAATCTAGATAACTCGCATAGGCCATGTAGGCATTCAGTTGACGCCGTCCACGCATGGTTGTACCATAACTGTGCCAGCTAGGTCGATCAGGTTTCAGAGTTACTGAAACAGTAACGGTAACTAGCCAAAACAGTAACATGAAAAAACAGTGACAGACCAAAACAGCAATGGTAACTGGCTAAAATAGCAACATGCCCAAACAGTAACAGACCGGAACATTAACAGGCTGAAACAGTAACAGGCCGAAACAGTAACAGGCCAAAACAGTAACAGGCCAAAAGAGTACCAGGCCGAAACAGTAACAGGCCAAAACTATAACAGGTGAAAACAGTAATAGGCCTAAACAGTAACAGGCCAAACAGTAGCAGGCCAAAACACCAGCAGACCAGAACAGTGGCAATCCAGCACAGTAACATGCCTAAATACTAACAAGCAGAACAGTAACTGGCCTGAATAGTAATAGGCCAGAGCAGGGGCAACCAACACAGTAACGGGCCAAAACAGTAAAGGGCCACAATAGTAAAGGACATGAATAGTAAACGGCCAGAACAGTAACGAGCCAGAATTGTAAAAGGCCAGAACAGTGTCGGACCTTCTCAAAAGTGGGCCGTTCGTAGGTGGCCCATGACGAGCTAGGAAAACAGTGACGGGCTGACCGTGGGCTTTAACAGTATCGGGCCTACTTGACGCATCCTGTTAACGGGCCGCACAGTATTCGAAAAGTGTGGACTTTTGTAGGCCGAAACAGTAACGGACCTGACATTCGCGATCCGCTGCTGGCCACATCTTTGGGCCCATTTCAAACATTGTCGGACGAAACAGTAACGGGTCGTAATCTTATTGGGATTTCTTGATGGGCCGTCCCACTTAATTATGAGCAGACCTTGGCTGGGCCTGGCTTCTACCACGGTTTCCGTGGCTGTTAACGGCGGGTGCCATGCGGCATTTTGCATGACGTCAGCAGTCAATGCGGCTGGCAAACAGATCTACGACGGAACAAGTTTTCATGGCTGAAGGGTGCGATCCGCCACGGTGAGGAAAAAAACGTGGTAGATTCTTTTGTGATGGGGCTTTTACCATGATGGGCATCCGTCGTAGAAGACTTTTTAGCCATGAAAAACAGGCCTTCAACCATGAAAATCGTCTGTTGTAAAAGCCAACTTTTCTTGTAGTGAGGTTCAGCTGCCATGCCCCGAGGCCTTCTCGATAGTGGAGAAGGACACTTGGATCCTTAGAAAGGACCAAGTGATGGAGATTTTGGCCATGCACCAGGCCGAGGAGGAGGAAGATGAAGGTCAGCAGGATGAGCAGGAGAAGGAGGGAGAGCAGAGACACAACCCTTCTTGGGAAGGATAGTAGCAGCAGCCAGGAGGAGCTTGGGAACCATGGCCCAACCAGTCATAGCAGGGGTATGGCTACGTCCCCTATCAGGAGTTCCAGTAGCTCAACCAACGTGTTGGGGAGATCGACCACACTCTTCAGGACGTGAATGAAGATGTGAACACTCTGACTCACAACTTCGGTCACTTCATGACTCACTTCCCCGACTTGTACCAGCAGTACCCACCGCAACCGCCGAATGATGGCAACAACTGAGCATGGCAATAGCCTAAGCTTGGGGGGGTTCAAAAACCTCCAAACTTTCCATGCATGTTTTTATTTTATTCTTTTGATTTATTTATTTAAGAATTGCATGTTTATTTAGTTTTGCATTCCTAAACCAAAAAAAATAGTTGTAATTTTATTTGCAAGTTTGTTTCTTTGTTTCTCTCAGAGATTGCTTGATTTCAGGTGATTTGGCAATATCGAAATATAGGAGAGGTTCGACTCGAATGCACGAACAAAGCAAGCAATAGGAGGTATCACATTCCTTTCTTCACACTCCTTGCAACCTTAAATTGATCCTACAATTATTTACTTGCTTGCACTAGAGTCACTCCCCACTTAGCTTGTTATCCTACAAATTCTATTCCTTTGCCAGTGTTTCCTTTTTAGCTTTGAAACAATGAGCAATAAACTTGGTTAAAATACTTCCTACATTTTTACCACAAGAAAAAACATCTGAAACATGACTTGAGTCCATGTTTAGCTCAAAGAATTTGATTTTAGAACTACTCCATCCCAATTGTGCTTAATATAAATATACTTGATGGTACCCTTGATTAAAATTGTTTGATTAAATGGATGATTCAAAGTAGTAGAAATTATGCCACTACTTTTTCTAATAATTACCGTAAGATATTGCTTTACGCGTGTCATTACAACTCTGTCGTGCTCCATTGGGAACTTTTAACTACGATGGCCAACGAATGATCTAAATATGGGAAACCACTTGATTTCGGCTATTGAGTTATGTAAACGTCTGTAGCAGCAATGCTATGGTGTGTAAGAAAATTAGTCTCCTCATGGTTTCATGTTCCAAGTGAAGTTGTAGTACTCCTCTGGCCCATTATTGCTCAACATTATTTATTGGCATGGTCACGAGTGCACAACACAGCCCCAATTAACATGTTAAAAATAGTGGCATGATTTCTCTATGAAAGAGTTGAAGTTTTTGAAAGACAAGAGAAAGAAAAAGGTGCTTTGAGAGTCTTGAAATTTTGACATGGGAGTAGATGAGTTGTTATTAAATTAAATATTTTGATGCCAACTTGGTTACTCTTAATTGGTTAAGTGAGCAAGAACAAAAAGTTTTCATCTCACAACAAAAGAGAGGCACCAAAAGAATTTGTCTCACCTTCCTAGCTAAAACTTCCGACACTTGCTTGGGCATATGATTTATTTGCTAGCAAGATATACGTGGCTAGGAAGTGGACTCAGTGCAATCTTGTGAATACTTGTATGATCATATTTAAGATTGCAGGGATTGAGAAGAAAAGAATTTGACACCATCTCGAACTTGTGAGTTCCTTTACTCTCAGTCTCGAATCTCACCTATTCTTCCTTATTCCCTTGTCACTCGAGGACGAGCAACATCCAAGCTTGGGGGAGTTGATAGCTGCGAGATTCGACATATTTTTGATGGCTTTTATTGATGGTTTTCTCTCGGATTTGATCGTTTTCTGGCTTTACCTAACGCTAATACTTCGGTAGCAAAGAAAACTTTGTTTTTGATGTGTGTTTCAGGTTCTGAATGTCAATAGAAGGATTTAACTAGGAAAATAAAATATTCTAGAGAAAACAAGCAAGTCTCGCTTTGGAAGTGATGGCCCAAAATATATCGAGCTCGTTGGGGAACCCCAAGAGGAAGGTATGATGAGCACAGCAGCAAGTTTTCCCTCAGTACGGAACCAAGGTTATCAATCCAGTAGGAGCAAGGAAACACCCCAAAGGTATTGCTAGCTGAGCCTTGGCAGGGCGCACTACCGGTGCTAGTAGCAACGTGGAGACCTGCACAACACAACCAAAGAACTTTGCCCCCAACTTGCGATGAGGTTGTCAATCTCACCGGTTTTGCTGAAAACAAAGGATTAAACGTATCGAATGGAAGAAAGTAATAGTTTGAAGAAAGTAAACACAAAGTAGTAAACAGTTTGTAGATTGATTGTAAAAGAAAGGACAGTGGTCCATAGTTCACTAGAGGGGGCTCTCCTTAAGATAGATGTCATGTTGGGTGAACAAATTACAGCGGGGCAATTGACAAACATCGAGAAAGCATACAAGCATATACTACTCATCTTGACTCCTGATACGTCCATTTTGCATCACTATTCTATATCATAATTTACTGTTATTCATTGATATATTTCATATTAAGAGATGATACTTATGTAATTTCATCTGTTTTTGCATGGTTGATGACTTTCGGAGCATGGACCGCTGCAGTCAGGATTTTGATGGAAAAGGTGCTGTTTGGAGGCAAAATTCGCGAAGATCAGAAAATCCAGGAAAATATACGGAAAATCCTATTTTTTCAGAAGACGAAGGATGCCAGAAGGAGGAGTGGATATGGGCCATAGGAGGCCCACACCACCCCCTGGCGCAGGCCACCCTGGGCCGTGCCACCAGGTGGTGTGGCCGTCCTGGCCCACCTTTGGCTCTCCCCTCTGGCGTATATAATCCCCTCGAAACCCTAATACTCGGGGAGCGACCACAAAAATATTCCGCCTCCTCTGCGGGGCAGAAAACACCAAGGGAGAAAGATCTCTCCGGCAGACAGATTTCTGCCGGGGGAATTCCTTCCTGGAGAGGGGAGATTGTCACCATCAACACCACCATCAAGATGGACTTCATCGGGATCATCATCATCACCACCACCATCATCACCATCAGCACCCTCATCACCATCTCCATATTGTTGTAACAATTGGGTTGAATCTTGCATAGTTCTTAGGGGAAAATTTCCCGGTGTTGATTACTCTTTGTAGTTGATGCTATTGAGTGAACCATTGAATTATTGTTTATGTTCAGATTGTTATACATCATTATTCCATCTCTGATCGTGATCCATATGATGTCTTGTGAGTAGTTCGTTTTGTTCTTGAGGACATGGGAGAAGTCATGTTGTTAGTAGTGGAGTTGTGTTGAGAAAGATTCAATAGTTTGATATTTAAGTTGTGGTGTACTTCTTCTAGTGGTGTCATGTGAACATCGACTACATGACACTTCACTTATATGGGCCTAGGGGAATGCATTCTGTATTTGGCTACTAATCGTAGGGGTTGCCGGAGTGATAGAAACCTGAATCCCCATTAGGAAACCATTGCACAAGGGACGTTAGGGTCTTAGAGTTTAAAGTTGTGGTTAGGTTTCTACCTTAATTACATTCTTATACTCACGGATGTTTGCAAGGGGTATAATCACAGGTATGTATTAGTCCTAGGAAGGTCGGTACATTAGCACAGGTTCACCCACACAACACTTCGCAAGCTAAAGAAGATTAATCAACTATATGAAGCGAAAGCACTTGACAGTCTTCCCATGTGTCCTCGAGAACGTTTGGTCATCTTAAGTAATACAACCGGCTTGTCCTTTGCTGCATAAAGGATTGGGCCACTTGCTGCATTTATTCCTACTGTCTTTTGTTTACTCGTACTTTGTTTATTTGCTTTATCAAAAAACCCTAAAAATCTGTTTGCTAAGTATTTGCAGAGAATTCTTGATCCATACCACTAGCCAGCACCTTCTGCTCCTCGCTAGGTTCGACACTCTTACTTATCGAAAATACTGCGATACACCCCCTATACTTGTGGGGCATCAACTCCTTTGAGACTTGATTGGGCATTACAACATTATACATAGACCGCCATCCAACTGCATCTATGACTAATAATCCACCTTCAGGTTATCATCCGAACCCCCTCCAGTATTAAGTTGCAAGCAACAGATAATTGCATTACGAATTGCGTGTAAGTAAACAATATGATTATTATATGAACAAAGGATTGTTGTTTTCTCCCTAGTAGCAACAACACATCTAGTACCTTAGAGATTTCTGTCACTTCCCCAGATTACCATAGGCATGAACCCACTATCGAGCATAAATACTAACTCTTGGAGTTGCTAGCATCTACTTGGCCAAGATAGCTACTAACAACGGAAAGCGTGCAAGATCACAAATAACAAAGACATGATAGAATCAATAATCAATCTGAAATAGCATCTCAATATCCATCGGATCCCCGCAAACACAACATGCAGAATTACAAATAGATGATCTTGATCATGAACGGAGCTCACAAGATCTAGACATGATAGCACAAAGGAGGAGAACCAGCCATCTAGCTACTACATGGACCCGTAGTCCAGAGATGAACTACTCACGCATCACACCGGAGGCTTGCATGATGATGAAGAAGGCCTCCAGGGTGAATTCCCCTCTCTAGCAGGGTGCCGGGAAGAGCTTCAGATCCCTCCTGATCTAGGGACAGAGATGGCGGCGGCTACAAATTCTTTCGTGGAATTTTGATCGGGTACTTAGGTTTTCCGTATCAGAGGAAACTTATAGGCGGAAGGAGAAGCTGAGCGGTGCCTGGGGCGGCCAGACCACCCCCTGGCGCGGGCCCCAGCCCCTCTCCGTCTCGTATTCTGGCTCCAGGTGTCCCTCTGTGAAAAACTGACTTTGGCTTTTGTCCCGTCCAATTCCGAGAATATTCATTTTCTGACTTCCTAGAACCAAAAACAGCAGAAAACAGGCAATTGGCACTGTGGCATCTTGTTAATAGGTTAGTCCAAGAAATCGTATGAAAAGTACTCCAAAGTTGGAACAAAACACAACAAAGTACATAAAACCAAGCATGGAACATCAAAAATTATAGATACATTTGCAATGTATCAACATCCCCAAGCTTAACTCCTGCTCTTCCTCGAGTAGGTAAGTGATAAAAAGAAAGAATAATTTTTGAGGTGACATGCACCATCATAAACTTGATCAAAGTATTTGTAAAACATTGATAGCTGGGATCATAGTACTTCAATAATAACATGAAAGACAAAGTTCTAGCAATAAGACAAAGAAACTATGATGCAACATGAAAAGGCACAAACAAAAGATTCATGAATAACAATGCTTTGCAAGACGTTTGTTTGTTTCACATAAAGAAAACATAGCATAGTAGGATTCAGCTTGTCCCTCATAGAGTAGCAAAACATAAATGCATGGGACACCTTCAAAGTTCATAAGAGTGACTAGATACAAATAGTTTAAAACAAGCAATATCAAAGCTATGCATCAATCAACAAGTCTTGGGACAATGAACATAGAACTAAGAATGGCCACTATGCTCTCAAAGTAGGTGCATAAAGGTAGAAGCTGGGGACTCAACATAAAAGTAAAAGAAGGGCCTTCATAGAAGGAAGTAGGGATTCAAGTCTCATTAGGAGCTTCCAAAAATTATGGTACTTATTAGCGTTCATCTCTCATTGCCCATATCATAAGCATCTTGAAGGTGATTAAGGTTAAAGTGACACAACTAAGAGGATATGCTTGACCAGTTATAAACCGAAATCTCATGCCCCTTACTTACGAAGACCCAACCTCATGCTACTCAACTTTAGTCACGAGTAAGCTCTTGTCATTGTAAGTACATATGTATCATAAAGAACCACCAACGGGGTACCCCTTGCACATGATACATGAGCTATCCCATAATCAAAATGACAAGGCAAGTAGATAATGAGCATCTCAGCGATCTTTTTATTTGCTATTTGCATAGGTTTTTATTGAGGATGCTTCATAGAGTGCTCATTATGGTGATGCTGCAAGTTTCCACCATGATTAGGAATGGCTTAAGCTAGCGGCCCAGGCGTTTCTCTAACACACATACAAACTCCATGATCTTACAAGTTCCACTTTTATTTCACACCGCCGGGATCCATAAGCAAAAGAACATGATAACAACGGGGTACAAAGTACCAGTGCAATGTTGCAAGCGTTCCCCATGATACATGGTTCTGCTAACTTCAACTTATAAAGCGCAAGCATATACGCAACAAAGATGGACCCAATGGTTCAAGTTTATTAAATGCAAGAAATTAAAGTGTGCCATCAAGTTCGTGAGAGCTTTAAACACTATTTTTCGCATAACAAGTTTAATTCGGAAGATAGACAAAAACATGAATATACTTGGAATAGCATAAGCTAGTAGGTAGGTATGGTGGACTCTTTGGAATAACTTGGTTTAAGGAGTTGGATGCATGAGTGGAACTCATACTTGATTACGAAGGCTAGCAAAAGACTGTGAGCAACAAACTAAGAGAGCAATAATGGCCATAATCATGCAGAGTGACAAAACATCATTGATCAAAGAATAAAGTGATACTACAAGTTGAAAACTAAAGGATCTTAAAGTCTATGGTGACTTGAGATAGTCATAACATGGTGTGATCATGCGCCAAGTCAACCCAAATAAAGCATCAAAGGAGAATACCACAATACTATGCTTTAATATGCTAAAACAATGCATGATTCATCCAAGGCACATTAAGAAATCTCAATTGTTTATAACAAGTCATGCTACAGCAAAGAATACTAAGCATAAAGCCAAAACACTATCAAGCATGGCATGACAAATCATAGGCCACAGTCAAAAACAAGCTCTCTTTACCACTTAAACATGAACTTTCCTACTCTTTTCCAATCCAAACCAAACTATTTGAAAACCAATGTATGAAAGAGGGGTCCAACCAATTTATTTAGCAAACTTAGCAAACCAAGCAAACTAAAAACCAAAATGAAAACGAAAAAGAAGACGCTGCAAGAACAACACAACTGTGCATGAAACAATAAAAATGAAGCGTTTGGAAGAAACCTAGGATTTTTATTGATGAAGAGGGGGATGCCTTGGGCATCCCCAAGCTTTGACGCTTGTACTTCTTGGATATTTCATGGGGTGACACGCATGGCATCCCCAAGCTTGAGCTTTAGTCCATCCTTCATCTCATTACTCATTCCTTCCATACACCTGAAAATTTTCCTTCATACAAAACTTCACACAATATTTATTAGCAACATTAGTGCACTCAAGATAAATAAGTCTTAAGGTTTAGTTCTAACACCAAATAAACTTCCATTAGAACACTATCTTCTGTAGCACTTCCCTCAAAAAGCTCAATTCCCCAAAAGAACTCAAAAAGGAACCAACAAGAAGCAAATGCAGAAAATGGCAGAAATCTGTCAAAACAGACCAGCAGGTAAAGTCGAATTTTTTCAAAGACCTTCTGTTGCTCAAATAAAAAAAGTGTTGAACTAACGAAAGTTAGATAACAACCTGGGTCAGAAGCACAAAAATTCACACCTCAAAAAGACGTGCAGAGATTTTACACGAATGTTTACGGTGAAGCACAGAAATCTGTTTTGGGACAGCAACTTTCCCAATCATTACTTCTCTCTCATTAGAGGTCACTCTTGGCACAAAAAGCAAATAAAAAGAATAAGGAGCTGTTATTATTGAAGTAATAACTTCCAAGACTCATCTAAAACGTTTGAGTTATCTCCCAATAAGTACTTTTCTTTAACGCCTTTAAGTTAGGCATGATAGTTTGAGAAGATGCTCACATAAAAATATGAATTGAAGTAAAAGAGAGCATCAAGAAGCAAATTCAAAACACGTTTAAGTCTAACCCACTTCCTATGCATAGGAATCTCGTATGCAAATAAATTCACAAAGAACAAAGTGACATGCATAGGAAGATAAAACAAGAATACCTTCAAAACTTTTAGCACATAGAGAGGTGTTTCAATACCATGAAAACTTCTACAACCATATTTTCCTCTCTCATAATAATTTTTAGTAGCCTCATGAATAAACTCAACAATATAACTATCACATAAAGCATGCTTTTCATGATCTACAAACACTAGAGCGTTATTATAAACATTTTCAAAAGAATCCTCAGGAACATGACATTCGTCCTCCTTTGGTAAGCATGGGGACAATCAAATAATGTAAGGGGTAAAGAGTTACTCTCATTACAAGGTAGGGATGGGTAGATCCATTATTCCTCCTCTTGATCATCACTCTCCTCCTCTTTGTCATCCAATGAGCTTCCAGTTTCAGCAATTTCTTCTTCCATAGGCTCATGCAAGGCATTAGTCTCTTCCATTGGTGGAGAGCATCTATTAAGATATTCAAGAATATAGCCATTTTCTACCTTGTAATTATCAAAGAAAAATTTAAGTATATCATAAACCTCATATTTATAAGGTGAATCATCAGTATTTTCAAGCAAACTAGCAAGTTCAAATGCACCCTTCCAAGCAATAAATTCTTCAATTTGTTCCACATCATAAAAGTCATAATTCCCTTTAACATAAGAAGATATGGTAACATTATCATTATACTCACATTGAAAAGGCAGGTGTTTATACCTCCTACAGCAACAAGATTTATCAAAGCAATAAGTAATATTATAAGTAGAGCACACGTTTATAGGAATGGTATACAATTTATCAATTTGTTCCCATAAGTGTTTCCCTTTTTGTGAGAAGCGGTGTTCCTTATAATAATATTTTTGTTCTTCCGTGAACCCACCTTGCCAATAAGATTCAGTTTCAAAGAAACCAACCATTGATAGAAAGCATGATAAAGGAAGACAATAACAGACCAATGAAAATAACAACTATAGTAGGAACTAATTTTTTTGTGTTTTTGATAAAGAAACAAGCAAACAAAGCAAAAAAAAACTAAGCAAAACAAAAATAACAAAGTAAAGAGATTGGTTATGAGGGACTCCCCTTGTGAAGATGTCCTTTACTCCCCGGCAACAGCGCCAGAAAATATGCTTGATGGCCCAAAATATATCGAGCTCGTTGGGGAACCCCAAGAGGAAGGTATGATGAGCACAGCAGCAAGTTTTCCCTCAGTATGAAACCAAGGTTATCAATCCAGTAGGAGCAAGGAAACACCCCAAAGGTGTTGCTATCTGAGCCTTGGCAAGGCGCACTACCAGTGTGATGGCCCAAAATATATCGAGCTCGTTGGGGAACCCCAAGAGGAAGGTATGATGAGCACAGCAGCAAGTTTTCCCTCAGTACGAAACCAAGGTTATCAATCCAGTAGGAGCAAGGAAACACCCCAAAGGTGTAGCTAGCTGAACGTTGGTAGGGCGCACTACCGGTGTCAGCAGCAACGTGGAGACCTGCACAACACAACCACAAAACTCTGTCCCCAACTTGCGATGAGGTTGTCAATCTCACCGGTTTTGCTGAAAACCAAGGATTAAACGTATCGAATGGAAACAAGTAATAGTTTGCAGAAAGTAAACACAAAGCAGTAAACAGTTGATTGTATATTGAATGTAAAAGAAAGGACCAGGGTCAATAGTTCACTAGAGGTGGCTCTCCTTAAGATAGATAACATGCTGGGTGAACAAATTACAGCGGGGCAATTGACAAACATCGAGAAAGCAATACATGCATATACTAATCATCTTGACTCCTTTAGAACTTGATTGGGCATTACAACATTATACATAGACCGCCATCCAACTGCATCTATGACTAATAATCCACCTTCAGGTTATCATCCGAACCCCCTCCAGTATTAAGTTGCAAGCAACAGATTATTGCTTTACGAATTGCGTGTAAAGTAAACAATACGATTGTTCTATGAACAAAGGATTGTTGTTTTCTCCCTAGTAGCAACATCACATCTAGTACCTTAGAGATTTCTGTCACTTCCCTAGATTACCAGAGGCATGAACCCACTATCGAGCATAAATACTAACTCTTGGAGTTGCTAGCATCTACTTGGCCAAGATAGCTACTAACAACGGAAAGCATGCAAGATCACAAATAACAAAGACATTATAGAATCAATAATCGATATGAAATAGCATCTCGATATCCATCGGATCCCCGCAAACACAACATGCAGAATTAAAAATAGATGATCTTGATTATGAACGGAGCTCACAAGATCTAGACATGATAGCACAAAGAAGGAGAACCAGCCATCTAGCTACTACATGGACCCGTAGTCCAGAGATGAACTACTCACGCATCACACCGGAGGCTTGCATGATGATGAAGAAGGCCTCCAGGGTGAATTCCCCTCTCCGGCAGGGTGCCGGGAAGAGCTTTAGATCCCTCCCGATCTAGGGACAGAGACGACGATGGCTATAGACTCTTTCGTGGAATTTTGATCGGATACTTAGGGTTTCCGTATCAGAGGCAACTTATAGGCGGAAGGAGAGGCCGAGGGGGTGCCTGGGGCGGCCAGACCACCCCTGGCATGGGTCAGGCCTGACCGCGCGGCCAGGTGGTGTGGCCGGCTCCCATCCCCTCTCCGTCTCGTATTCTGGCTCTAGGTGTCCCTCGGTGAAAAACTAACTTTAGCTTTTGTCCTGTCCAATTCCGAGAATATTCATTTTCTTTGTTTCTTGGAACCAAAAATAGCAGAAAACAGGTATCTGGCACTGTGGCTCTTGTTAATAGGTTAGTCCAAGAAATCATATGAAAAGTACTCCAAAGTGTGGACAAAACATAAGAAATTAGATAAAACCAAGCATGGAACATTAAAAATTATAGATACATTTGCAATGTATCAGGAAGCACGCGAGAGAAGCTCACAGAAGGCGTAACGAGCAACTATACATCGGGAATGGTCGTATAGTTCCCGCTGTATAGTTGCCGCCACCTCTATCTTGTCAAAAGGGACAACTTTCGTGAAGGGAGCGAGGATGAAAACAGAACACAGTAGCCGCCGCACCATCCAGAAGGGAGAAAGAAGGGATCCGGAGAAGAAGGAGAAGACGTTCTTCATCTCGCTCCACAATTTTCGACCCCCTAGCCAATACACTCCATAGCCACTACTTGTACTTGAGAGAGAGATGGATCTCCACCTTGCAAGATTAGGGTTTGAGATTGTTTCTTCCCATCTTGAATTGTGTTGGATATTTTTCTATTATTATTGTGGATCTCTACGGTAATACCAAGACCAATTTCCTTTATTCAATTATATTGATGATCTGTTCTTCTCTCATGTGTGAGTAATTCCCTTGGGCATGGGAGATATAGGGGATTGGTGAGATGTGATGTTCCTTCATATATTCCATAGATTTGTGATTGATTCTAAAATATTATAATATGTGTGCTTGACTATCTATGGGGTGCCTAATGCTTGTTGTCCAATTAAGGGCCCAGACAACATGATACCTTATTCTACATAGATAAGATCTTGTACGCTAGTAGACCGGCGACCCCTAGGTGACACATGGATATCAATGGAAAGCTAGTTGACTCGAGGATAACGAGTAACAATTGTGCTTATTGCATTAGTCCGATCCAAGGAGCTTAATCGCTAAGCAACCTGAAGGGTCTTAATCGTCTAGTGTCTGACCATGGTTTTGGTAGCAGGCTAGTAGGATTATTGAAGTTGGGATGAAATCTACCAAGAGGAGTTCCGGCTAATTATAGGTTACTCGTCTACACATATATTTATAAGATTATAACTGTTATATTCACCATTCATCCACCTGTCACAGTCACTATCACCATGAACCGAATCTCTTCGCGCCTTCTTTCGTCATCTGCAGGAAACAACAAATAATCAAAGCTGTTCTTTACTTTTATGCTTTATATTTCTGAAGTTTACATTTTTAGTTTTATTTACATCTATCGCATTTAATCAAAACCTATTCTTATTTCAACACTTGCAGTCAATTCACTCGAAGACCTGTGACAACTTCAGGTGTGACAGAGACTTCACCAATAAACACTTACCTTTGGGCTCCCTGTGGGATCGATATCTAAACTTCGAAACTAGCTACAAATGATCTGTGCACTTGCAGACATCAGGGACTGCACTGCATCAAGCAACATGATTCATCGATTCCGCAACTACGCGTCTAGTGGTAATTCTCGTGGCCTACTACCTCAGCTAGATCTTGGGATCACTGCGTAGGAAAAAAGTTCTGTTTATCTCTACGTGGCCCAACAGAGCGTACGCAGGTTCTTGCGCCTTCGCCATAGATGCCGGTGCGGGAACTCATGCGATGCCCCGTCCCATCATCATTGATGGCAAAGACTGCCGCGGTTGCGTCTGACTTGGTGCCGCTGTTCAGTCTGCCGCCCTGAATCGCTGTCGCGGCCTTTGCGTTTGAATCGGTGCCACGGTTGCATCTGAATTGGCGACGCGATTATGCCAGTCGCTGGCGGATGGGCCACTAGCGTGTTCGGGGACCCACCCGTGTTCGGTCGACCCAGCGGTCACGCAAATTAGGTGCACGGATGGGTTGAGCCGGACGCGTCAGGACGGATGGATCGTGCCACTGGGGTGCCGCGCACGACACGCGTGTTCACGCGGACGGGTTCGGACGTGCCGGGATGGGTTGGTCGACCCGGTGGACATGCCCTGACCATTGGGTGGGAGGGGATGACAACGGCCATCGATTGTCATACACGATTTTTTTTAACAAGACCGAACCGTGTATAATGGTATAAGATAGTATAACATGACATATTATATCTCAAATAGCACGAAATATAGCAACCTCGGTACGAAGTTTGACAAACCTTTAGTATCTTATTATTGATTATTTTAGAGAACTTTTTAGAAAAATAAATTGTACTTAAATTCTTCTCTTGTTTTTGTGTTTCAACTCTAACGAAGTGTAGAAACTAATATATAATTTCTATCCGATCTAAAAAACTAAGCAGTGATATGAAAGGATTAATAGATGGCATACCTCAGACACAGATATTATCGGTGATTTACACTCGGTTAAGACAGTATCATAGATAGCCAGGACCGGTCATGGTCGGCAGGCGCTACACGATGCGGCCATGCCATATCCTGCTCCTATCTCCTCTTGCATGGTCGTCTTTAGGCGGTGAAAGCCACTGACGGCAGGCAGCGCCATAGCATGTTGCACCGAGCCGTAACAAAAGAGGATGTACGATTCAATCAATCTGCTAGTAGTATCATATAGTTTATAATACCATCTTCACAATGCATAATATCATGTAATAGTATCACAGTTTTAGTATATTTATTATTTTGTAGAATCTCAATATAAAACCGTGTACAAGATTTATTTGGAATTAGTTTCTCTAGTTCTACGTGCTATGATATCATATCTACCTACGATACCAACACAATTCTTTCATCATTAATTAGCATGCCACATCAGAATTTTGCCAACATGACATGAATACTACCTATGATACTCCTATTGGGGCTAGTCTAAAGACCAAGTTGTTAAGACCAAGATACTCTTCTCTTATTAATTTATGCATGCATCAATAATTTTGCATGCATGAGAGAAGTGAGGAGAAACGAAAAACATGTATTGCGAGAGAGTAATAAATGAGACAGACCTTATAATCTCAAACAATATAAAAAAGCTCTCGACAATTATAATCCCAAATAGAGGCGGTACTATATACTCCCTCTGTCCCTCGTTCAATCTCGGTGGAAGTCCAAGAGACATAACCAACATGGGAAGTGACTTCCTACAGAAGATGGGCATGGCAAAATATGCACAAATATTTCTCACTCTTTCAATCCTTATTCTTTGCGGCAGCGTCCAAGCCCAAGGTATGTAACTATAAGCGCACCATATTACTTGATTTCTATGCCTACTCGATTAAACAAAATAGTTGTAGCAGGTTTCAGTTATGCGACTCTGAATCTAAAATACTCTCTCTGTTCTCTTATATAAGACGCTTTTGGCAAAATAGAACAGAGGAAGTAGTAATCATGCATTGCACAATGATATATTTGATTAATATTAACTCACGTAATGCAAAAAAAATATCATTATTTCCTTTTTATAGTCTCATCATCATGTCACAATATTTTTTATACTATTATTTTTATGTACCCATATCATAAATACTTGATATGCAGGACAAACTGGAGCGAAGGAAATGCACAACATCAGTGAGTACATCCCAATGGAGTCCAAGAAGACTTTTTTTGCAGGAACCGTATTCATCTGAAGAGATTTTTCTAAGGCCTTGTTTACTTTCTCGTATTCACTAGTGTATTTGCGGGGAACGAAGGGGATTAGTTCAATTCCTGCAAAATCCCCGTAGTCCGTTTACAACTCCGGATTTGGCTGAGATAATTCTGGGATATCCCCGCAAATCCTTCTTATTTTTGTCTAGATTAAAAACTCTCCTATATGATAGAGTATTTTCGGGAAAAAGTATTTGTGGAGATTGGAGAGTATTGGATAAACACCAAATCTTCACATATCCCAAAACTTTAGTGGATAAAAATATGAGAAAAGTAAACAAGGCCTAGAACGGTGTTACCCCTGTCGCTGTTGCCCTAAGGATGAGAAGAAATCATGTTATAAAGCAACATCCTGCTGCTGGCAGCTAAACTGCAACAGTCCCGCAGATCCAATAGGTACCTGTGGCGGTACAGCGTTCTCCTGCAATTGTGACCGTAGTTGCAAGTGATCAATGTTTTGTAGCATGCTATGTATGACAATAAAGTATGTTTCTCGTGAATTTTTGTTGTCGTCTATAAATAACCTGTATGGAGATTCCGTATTTCCTTTAGAATGGTTTAAATTGACCAAAAACTTATCCAAGTATTCCAAATCTGAATTTTCACGTAAAATAGAGATAAAACTAAGAGTTACCAAAATTCATAAAAATGTCTTTGTGTGAATGTGGGATGTATAGATTATAGATATAGATACTATTTATTAAGGCGCGACCGATTCTCAGCATAAAGTATATAATAGATTCACAATAAAGTATTTTTTTTAATGTGTCCCTCCAATAATATTGATATAGATATTTTTTCTAAAATATTTCGTCAATTTTAATAAGATTTGACTTTTGACTAATCTTTAGAATGCCTTAAATTTTGGGATGAAGGGGGTACTAAACAATATCTCAACTATAGTTTTTATGTTAAAATGGACTGATCATAGGAATAATATTGTCAACGTGAAACTACAAAAACATTAACCATACCTTTTAGTGGAATAAAATTGAGACCGAGACAAATAAATAGGACGATGCTCACCTCCCTTGTATCATTGATGTCGTCACCTAAAGGTTGGTGAGAACATAATATTTCTTAAACAACCTCTATAATGATTACATGAGTATATCAAACAAAGATTCTACTTCAAAATAATAGTAAAATAAATACTTTAAATTCGGGATAAGTACACTTCATGATTTTTTATCCAGGTGATTACAATAATAACCAGAACACAGGAACGTAACTCTTCTTCATATCACTTCTCAAGAGGATCATTAAAAAACCAACATCTTACCCACCACTACAATGTGGTGATTAAGATCGCCCTTCTTCAAGTTGTAATGCTACCAAACTCAGGATATTCACATCTTTATTTTCATTAGCGTTGACATCTTCCAACAAAGAATATAATCTGTTTTCCATCTGACACACACACACAAAAAAGAGTGAAACCTGAAAACTTAAGTACAATGTATATTTTGGTAAGGGGTAAATGCGGAAACTGCATATCATAAAACAAAAAAATCTGAAATAATTATGTATGTAGACGCAAAAGGCATAACAAAGGATAGGAAAATAGTGATACTATAGATACAAACAGAACTATAGATCCACTATACATAACCACATGAAAATTTAAGTGCATCACACACTTGTGCGAGACAATAATTTTAGCCATTTAGCCACATGATCTACCGTCTTTTCCATTGACACTCTTAAACTATTGGGTGTTGTGACACCTGAATCCGTAAACCATGAAACTACTACACCGTAGTGGCCATGAGTAGAAATTGGGCTTCTCAAATAATTCTTCCGTCTCATATATAATATAAAATGTTTCGGCGAGCTAAAATAGCTTGCAACGTGAGGGAGTACATGACAAATAGTTCCCAAGGTATGGCTTGACCCTTGTTGATAGTGATTGTGGCGTTTCCTAGTAGAACAAACACAGCTAACAGACTTGAGCCATTGACTTTATCTGAAGCTAACAAACATCTTATTTTAGCTATATATATATATATATATATATATATATATATATATATATATATATAGAAACCCTATTCAGCATCCAGGGTGCAGAATAGTTATTTTGCACCCTACATATTTTTATGTTCTTACATACATAAATTTATGTTTTGTATACTAATAATTATGTTCATATTCATCAGAAACGTAAAAAAATCGATATAAAAATACGATTTATGAGTCATTATAGTGTAAAAAATAGAGAAAATTCGCATTTTATGCCATATTTTTTTACGGCATGTAAACAATTTTTTTACGACATGTCTAAATTTTCTTATGTTCTTCTTAACTTCTGAGGTAAGAGAAAATTTACGTGACGTAAAAATCTTATACGGTTTGAAAGATAGGGGGTGGATGAAGAATAACTATTCTACACTCAGGATGTCAAATAGCGTCTCTCTCTATATATATATATAATTATCATAGATAAAAAGTAAGCAGAGCCATCCATTAAAGCATATAAGCTGAACCACAATATTTTTACATCAGGGCAGTAGGTGGCCGTAGACATTATATAAATTGTCAGTACCTTCATGTTATTCACTGATTATGAATCATCTAGGTACACCAAGTATACCAGGTACAAGTCTGCGAAAACTATGAAAAATAGTAGTCTATTAACTCACAAGAAGTTGATCTAACTGTAGATTTTCTTATACGCGCAAACTATTAATGTAAAAATCTACAAAGCATCCAAAAAATCAGATACACATGAATTAATATATAACATTGTTGCATATAGATCTCTACAGAAATGTCAAACATTTATAGAGGTGTGACAAAAATGATGAAGTGGAGATTACATCCATAAGTAGCCCGAATGTTCATGTTGATCATGTCTCGTGTATCATGTATATTAGTAAGCAGCGGCACCAGTACGGAGGAAAGTCATTCAAAATGATATGGAAATTTGTTTCTAGAAAAAATAGTCAAAGGAACTCGTTTATTTGCTTACCATATTGCAAACTGAAGCTTTGATCAAATCGTAGATCATGTATGATTAGCATTGTACTTTAGGTTCAGGAGGAAATCTAGCTCCAGCTCCTTGTGTCTTAGCTAAACTTTTGCATACTTCTTCTGAACCATAAATTATTCAAACTCCGATACAAATTTTCTGTTTCCTTATATTTCTTCTACGTAAAGCTCTCCCACTCCATGAGCAATGTTTCCTGAAGCTCTCTTGCTTGGCAAGCAAAATCCTTTGGCACAAAACATAGGTTGATTTTATCTAGAAAAAATATTGATATCAAGTGTGATGCTTTATCCATGAACATCATTCAATCTTGAGGTGACAAAACCAACATCAGTCTTATGCAATGGTGACACATCCTTTCATTCATAAGAGGGTTCCTTGTGTTGGTACTAATAAATTAATATTCAAGAGAGTTTACTAAACGAAAGTGACAAGAATTATTATTTGAGCACACTGAATAAAAAACACAGCCTATTAGAAGATGCAAATATGGAATATATGGGAAAGATCGGTACAACACGCAATGCACATAATAAATAATTAATGGTTCTCACAAAATCCGCGAAAGAGTTGTTCGTGCTCCCGCCACTACTCATCGTGAATCTGGGGAGCTAGCCCTCCTCTGTTGTGATTGTTGTCGCCGCTCTTCTACTTGCAACATTGCGGCTACGGAAGAGGCATCTTCAAAACCACCACCGGACTAAGGGTGCTCCACCTTGGTTGTCTCCATGCCTCCCTACACCATCCTCTATGAATTGTGGGATAGGCAAATTCTCAGTTTCACATATGCATAGCTAAGAGAATAGTCATCGGTACGCTGATGCTTAGGACATTAACCTCCTCTTTTGTGCAGCAGCAGATTCATACAATCAGTGAATTAAATATAGATAATATTTTTTTATCTCCCCATTTAAGGATAAAGGGCATATTTGTTGGCCACCATTACACAGGAAGATATATATTAGGTACTTGAAAGTATTATTTGACCGAAAAAAACACTCTAAATCAGTCGATAACACAAAGTTCAGATGAGTATAAGCTAAACCAGCGAGGAGAATGCACGCCACTGTTCCGACAAAACTTGTTAAAGAAAATGGTCGCTCCTCAGTTTGAAAAATCACCTTCAATTGATTTGGTTGCAGTCCACTACAATGTGTAACTGTCAATCCTGGCTCCATGGCACGAAAACATTGAGCTTTTTAAAAATGAAGGGAGATGGAACTAACCCAAACCATAATGTCAGTTGTAATTCTTACATTTTTGGCTGCATGCTGGTACAACTTCACACATCATGACTGATTATTCTATATTTATATCCCTAAGGCATATGAAACTCTTTGTTGCTTAAAAAATAAAAGAAAAAAATGCTAATAATAATGTCTAATATGGAAATACATTCCTTCAATTCGTCTTAAACATAAAGGGAGAAAGAAAAGTGCCACCGATCGAATGTCCCTAAAATTAATTTTACCTCTTACATCACTCGTATCAGCATCCAAATTTTTCTTAGGCTCAATAAAACTGATAAAAACTCACTCAATCTCACCTTGGACCAAGATGTGGCATCCTGCTAAAACCACTACTAGAAAATCGTGCATTGCATCATCATGACCGTATGCTCATGTCTTCATGCCACATTGCATTTAAGCATCGTTATGTCATCATGCATGGTTTGTCTAAAACTATTTTCTAAAAGCCTAGTTTTATTCTCTAAATATGCCCCGTCTCTATTCAAAGTAAAACCCTGGCTCTCCAGAGTATTTTGTGTTGTCTAAAAATAATTTACAAAAAGTCTGTTAAAAATAAAATAACAGTCTAATAAAATACAAACGTTTTTACCGAGGAGACCGCCAGCCTGCCAGGCCAAAAGCCCGGCGAGCCCGCAGTCTACTACCCGGCCCAACTAGAAAACACCCTAACCCTGACTAGTCTAAACCCTAATTCCTACCTACCCCCAACCAGTCCTAATCCACTCCTACCCTATCCACCACCTGCCTCCTCCAATATTTCCCTCCCAGCCGCCACATGCGCGCCTCCTGTTTCCCACTCCCGCATGCAGCCTTTCCCGCCCACCTGGTCAAAACCCAACCCCACCTCCAGGGCCCATCCACCGACCAGCCCCCCACCAACTCCCAACAACGTCTGCTCCCACCTGGTCCCCATTCCCACGCGGCGGACACGCGCCCCGCATCCCGTACGCCACCGAGCCGCGCACTCCCGCCCACCTGCCGACCGAACCACCCCGCGCGGGCCCCTCCTGGCTCGTTTTCCGCCTCGCTCCCCCTGGCCAGGTCCACCTTCCACCCTGCACGCACTCCCTCGCCACTCGTCACCGCTCCCGACCCCACCTCGCCAGCGCATCGTTCCCCACCAACCTCGTTCCCTTTCCTCCATCGTGATCCGCTTCCTGCCTCGGTTCCATCGCCCTGCCCCGCCACCAGATCCCGCCGCCGCGCGGCCGTTCCCTCGCCGGCCGTCGCCCGTCCGCCCCGCTCCACCCCGCCTCCCGCGATCTCCCGCGAGGCTGCTGCGGCCGCTTCCTCCCCTCACCGGCGCCGACCTCCGCCACCGAGCTCCGCGCTGCCGCCGACCCCGCCGTGCCCCTCCTCCTCGCCTGCGCTCCGCCGCCCGCGCTCAGCCAACCACGCGTCGTCCTTGAGCCCCAGCGCCGCCAGGAGCCCGTCTCCTCGCTGCAAGCCGCCTCTGCACCCCTCTACGGCTCGCGCCCCTGCCCGCTCAGCTGCTCCGGCCGTCGCCTCGCCGAGGCCGCTCCTCTCTGTCGGTCGCCTTCCGCGACCTCCTCGAGCGCCTCCGCCTCGGCCGTGCCCCGCTTCCTCCTCGCGGCCTCGGCTGACTCGCCGCCGTCCGCATCGATCGCCATGTGCCGCGGTGCCCCGTCTTTCCTCTCGTCGCGGTCCCTCCTCTGCTCCCCACACGGGCGCCGCCGGCTTCTCCCGCCGCCATCGCGGCCTCCTGCGAGCAGCTCCGCCCCGCGGCCCCTTCCACTCTCTGCTGCCACGCATGGGAGCCCTGGCCCGCGACCCTCTCCGCTCTGCACGCTCCTGCTCTAGCGCAGCAAGCGCGCCGCGAGGCCCCCTGCTCCGACCAACCCTCGTTTCTGACCTCGCCTAGCGCGTGTCCTGTTCCGGCGTTTTCTCCCTACAGCACAAGGCCCTTTTTCAGATAGAGTCTTCGGTTGTTTCCCCTTGTGCGCCTTGCTTCTGCGTGGCTGAATGCAAGATCTACCAAGACCTTCCATCGGATAAGATCGACAAGTGGATCGATGCTCCTCGGACAAACTCGACCCCGGTAACCACCGGTGCGGACCCATGACCGTCATCGGCAGACGACATGATCTTCTTCATCACTGCCAAGACCCATTCCCAGAGGCGAAGCCGATCCCGGTGATCCGAAGACCACGCCAAGACCCAGATCCAAAGACCACAGATGCCGACACGGATACGCCAAGTTCTTCTTCCCAAACGCCAAGACCGACCCGATACACAGACCAGACAAGATCTTCATGACGATAAGATTGACACCGACCAGGGCGAATCCGATGCGCCCTGACGCCAAACCAAGTCCTTCTTCCCGAAACGCCAATCTCTCCTTCCGTTGTCCGAGACCGATCCCGTCGAACCGTTCCCCCGTTGAACCCTGAGACCGGACCCCAGACCCCCGAAACCCAAGATCCTCCGAACCCAGATGTGTGACCCTAAGCCCCTATTTTTATAATATGACATTATCAACTGTCGCATATTAAATTGTTCATGCATGCATACATATTTTGTGGGTGCGGGTTATTTTGTCGATTCACCTCATAATTAAATATGGAGTCCATATGCGGGTTATTCTAGTCTTATTCCGGACTCCATTTAAATTGCGTAGCGAACCGATGCCATGTTTCGCCCTGTTAATACAACATTTAAATTGCGGGGTTTCTAAATAACTTGAACCGCCTAATTAATTGTCGGGATGAGAATGCATCGGTTCTCTCTTTCTATCAAAGTTAGAGGTGGCTTTATTTGTGGATACCTTTACCTTCGCCCTTTATTCCTGGAGTGTTCTCTCGACGATCTCGGACAACGACCCCTTGTTAGTGGTGTCGCGAGGATCTACATGAAGCGAGAAGATTCAGATTGCCGACCTTCTTCCCGGTACCATGAGGCGGATCTCGAGGGCGAGATCCCTTGTTAGTGGTGTCGAATTGAATTGTGACATCCCGCTAAAACCACTACTAGAAAATCGCTGTGTTTTTGTGCATTGCATCATCATGACCGCATGCTCATGTCTTCATGCCACATTGCATTTGAGCATCGTCATGTCATTATGCATGGTTTGTCTAAAACTATTTTCTAAAAGCCTAGTTTTATTCTCTAAATATGCCCCATCTCTATTCAAAGTAAAACCCTGGCTCTCCGGAGTATTTTGTGTTGTCTAAAAATAATTTACAAAAAGTCTGTTAAAAATAAAATAACAGTCTAATAAAATACAAACGTTTTTGCCGGGGAGACCGCCAGCCTGCCAGGCCAAAAGATCGGCGAGCCAGCAGTCTACTACCCGGCCCAACTAGAAAACACCCTAACCCTGACCAGTCTAAACCCTAATTCCTACCTACCCCAACCAGTCCTAATCCACTCCTACCCTATCCACCACCTGCCTCCTCCAATATTTCCCTCCCAGCCGCCACCTGCACACCTCCCGTTTCCCACTCCCGCATGCAGCCTTTCCCGCCCACCTGGTCAAAACCCGGCCCCACGTCTTGGGCCCATCCACCGACCAGCCCCCCACCAACTCCCGCCAACGCCTGCTCCCACCTGGCCCCCATTCCCACGCGGGGGACACGCACCCCACGTCCCGTACGCCACCGAACCGCGCACCCCCGCCCACCTGCCGACCGAACCACCCCGCGCAGGCCCCCTGACTCGTTTTCCGCCTCGCTCCCCTGGTCAGGTCCACCTTCCACCCTGCACGCACTCCCTCGCCACTCGTCACCACTCCCGACCCCACCTCGCCAGCGCATCGTTCCCCACCAACCTTGTTCCCTCTCCTCCATCGCGATCCGCTTCCTGCCTCGGTTCCATCGCCATGCCCTGCCACCAGATCCCGCCGCTGCGCGGCCGTTCCCTCGCCGGCCGTCGCCCGTCCGCCCCGCTCTACCCCGCCTCCCGCGATCTCCCACGAGGCCGCCGCTGCCGCTTCCTCCCCTCACCGGCGCCGACCTCAAACACCGAGCTCCACACCGCTGCCGACCCTGCTGTACCCCTCCTCCTCGCCTGTGCTCCGCCGCCCGCGCTCGGCCAGCCACGCGCCGTCCTCGAGCCCCAGCGCCGCTAGGAGCCCGTCTCCTCGCTGCAAGCCCCCATGCCGACTACTCACTCTATTTGCTCGTGTACATTGAAGTGGATGAGAATGCATCGGTTCTCTCTTTCTATCAAAGTTAGAGGTGGCTTTATTTGTGGATACCTTTACCTTCGCCCTTTATTCCTGGAGTGTTCTCTCGACGATCTCGGACAACGACCCCTTGTTAGTGGTGTCGCGAGGATCTACATGAAGCGAGAAGATTCAGATTGCCGACCTTCTTCCCGGTACCATGAGGCGGATCTCGAGGGCGAGATCCCTTGTTAGTGGTGTCGAATTATGACATCCCGCTAAAACCACTACTAGAAAATCGCTGTGTTTTTGTGCATTGCATCATCATGACCGCATGCTCATGTCTTCATGCCACATTGCATTTGAGCATCATCATGTCATTATGCATGGTTTGTCTAAAACTATTTTCTAAAAGCCTAGTTTTATTCTCTAAATATGCCCCGTCTCTATTCAAAGTAAAACCCTGGCTCTCCGAAGTATTTTGTGTTGTCTAAAAATAATTTACAAAAAGTTTGTTAAAAATAAAATAACAGTCTAATAAAATACAAACGTTTTTGCCGGGGAGACCGCCAGCCTGCCAGGCCAAAAGATCGGCGAGCCAGCAGTCTACTACCCGGCCCAACTAGAAAACACCCTAACCCTGACCAGTCTAAACCCTAATTCCTACCTACCCCAACCAGTCCTAATCCACTCCTACCCTATCCACCACCTGCCTCCTCCAATATTTCCCTCCCAGCCGCCACCTGCACACCTCCCGTTTCCCACTCCCGCATGCAGCCTTTCCCGCCCACCTGGTCAAAACCCGGCCCCACCTCTTGGGCCCATCCACCGACCAGCCCCCCACCAACTCCCGCCAACGCCTGCTCCCACCTGGCCCCCATTCCCACGCGGGGGACACGCACCCCGCGTCCCGTACGCCACCGAACCGCGCACCCCCGCCCACCTGCCGACCGAACCACCCCGCGTAGGCCCCCTGACTCGTTTTCCGCCTCGCCCCCCTGGCCAGGTCCACCTTCCACCCTGCACGCACTCCCTCGCCACTCGTCACCGCTCCTGACCCCACCTCGCCAGCGCATCGTTCCCCACCAACCTCGTTCCCTCTCCTCCATCGCGATCCGCTTCCTGCCTCGATTCCATCGCCCTGCCCTGCCACCAGATCCCGCCGCCGCGCGGCCGTTCCCTCGCCGGCTGTCGCCCGTCCGCCCCGCTCCACCCCGCCTCCCGCGATCTCCCACGAGGCCGCCGCCGCCGCTTCCTCCCCTCACCGGCGCCGACCTCAAACACCGAGCTCCACGCCGCCGTCGACCCTGCTGTACCCCTCCTCCTCGCCTGTGCTCCGCCGCCTACGCTCGGCCAGCCACGCGCCATCCTCGAGCCCCAGCGCCGCTAGGAGACCGTCTCCTCGCTGCAAGCCACGTCTGCACTCCTCTGTGGCTCGCGCCCCTGCCCGCTCAGCTGCTCCGACTATCGCTTCGCCGAGGCCACTCCTCTCTGCCGGTCGCCTTCCGCGACCTCCTCGAGCGCCTCTGCCTCGGCCGTGCCCCGCTTCCTCCTCACGGCCTCGCTCGACTCGCCGCCGTCCGCATCGACGCCGCCCTGTGTCGTGGTGCCGCGTCTTCCCTCTCGTCACGGTCCCTCCTCTGCTCCCCGCACGGGCGCCGCCGGCTTCTCCCGCCGTTGTCGCGGCCTCCTGCGAGCAGCTCCGCCCCGCGGCCCCTTCCACTCTCTGCTGCCACGCACGGGAGCCCTGGCCCACGACCCTCTCCGCTCTGCACGCTCCTGCTCTAGCGCAGCAAGCGCGCCGCGAGGCCCCCTGCTCCGACCAACCCTCGTTTCCGACCTCACCTAGCGCGTGTCCTGTTCCGGCGTTTTCTCCCTGCAGCACAAGGCCCTTTTTCAGATACAGTCTTCGGTTGTTTGTTTCCCCTTGTGCGCCTTGCTTCTTTGTGGCTGAATGCAAGATCTGCCAAGACCTTCCATCGGATAAGATCGACAAGTGGATTGCTGCTCCTCGGACAAACTTGACCCCACAAACCACCGGTGCGGATCCAAGACCGTCATCGGCAGACGACATGATCTTCTTCATCGCCGCCAAGACCCGTTCCCGGAGGTGAAGCCGATCCCGGTGATCCGAAGGCCACGCCAATACCCGGATCCGAAGACCACTGATGCGACAAGTACTTCTTACCGGATGCGATGCCCGAGAACCCGGATGCCAAGGTCGCCGACACGGATACGCCAAGTTCTTCTTCCCGAACGCCAAGACCGACCCGATACGCAGACCCGACAAGATCTTCGCGATGACAAGATCGACACCGACCAGGGCGAATCCGATGCGCCCCGATGCCAAACCAAGTCCTTCTTCCCGGAACGCCAAGCTCTCCTTCCGTTGTCCGAGACCGATCCCGTCGAATCGTTCCCCCGTCGAACCCTGAGACTGGACCCCCGGAACCCAAGATCCTCTGAACCCAGATGTGTGACCCTAAGCCCCTATTTTTATAATATGACATTATCAACTGCCGCATATTAAATTGTTCATGCATGCATACATATTTTGTGGGTGCGGGTTATTTTATCGATTCACCTCATAATTAAATATGGAGTCCATATGCGGGCTATTCTAGTCTTATTCCGGACTCTATTTAATTTGCGTCGCGAACCGATGCCATGTTTCGCCCTGTTAATACAACATTTAAATGCAGGGTTTCTAAATAACTTGAACCGCCTAATTAATTGTCGGGACCCCGGTTCCGCTTAATGCTGCCTAATTGCACCGCATCTGTGCCATGCCATGCATCATATCATAAGCATGCCGGATCTTCTGCCGTAGTATTAAATATTGCATCTGGTGTTTGTTCTAGTGTTTGCTTCTTTGCGGATTAGGCCGATGAGTTGATGCGAGTATCAACAAGTTCTCCGGATATGAACCTTCGGCAGTGTTTCCCAGGCGAGCATCTCTTCCCCTTTCTACCTATTTTGTGTTTATAGTCTTTATTTCCTCCTGTTGATCTATTGCTATCTGTGTCGCGATGCTTTAGTTTCCGTGCACCATTTGTACTCCTTCCAGCCTCTATATTGCCATGGACACATCCTATTGCCTGTTGTTTGATAGATAGTCGGCCCTGCGAGTCGTAGTTGCTTGCTTCTGTGTTGCTTCGCGTCGTTGTCGTTCCACCATTGACGGCAAGTTGGCACATGATAAACGGTGGAGATGCTTAATGTTGGAGATGATCATGACTTTAAACACAACTATTAAATTGCTAGATATAACTAATGCAGAGGCATCGGTGGGCAATAGATGTTATTTGGTTTTTCCACGCTCACTTGTGTCCCGTAGGACCCCGAGTACTTGATACCTGTTCCTTGATTTTTCGCACTATCCACATCCGGGAGGCCTTATGGATCCTCCTGAGCCAGAGTTTGATTCATTTCTATTTCTTGGGGCCACAAACTAGTTTGGGGTTTTATTACTATCCTGTACTTATGCCATGCTTTACTGCTTTATTTAAGATTGTGCGTGGAGCACCTGTACTGTTTAGGATCGTGACACGTTTTCGCTGTATCGACAAGCCTAGTCACACTTTCGAGTTCCCAGTCGTTTACAGCCGTCCACACAAACCTTGGGTCTGTCTCGGAGCCGGCCAACTTCGTTGCGGGTAGCTTAATAGGGTGGCCCCCTGAAATATTTTATGAATCCTGTGATTGCTTTGTTGTGAAAGCCTCGTTGGGTTTTGAGTTGGTTTTTCCGAGGTTGATCGAGTGTGTGTTGCTATTTGTGCACCCCTGCAGGGTAAAACTTTCTGAAAGCCGTGTCCGCGGTTATGGACGACTTGGAGCACGGTATCTCGATCATAGACAAGCATAACTAAAGTAGTGCTATAAATTTGACTTAATATCTGACTAGTAATCAGCTTCACTATAACGGAATGGATAATAAAAATGCCAACAACTGGTGGATATGTGGTGATCTGTGTCATACTATACCTACTTAGTAAGTATTGCAACTCTAATGGAATGTGATAAAAGTGCCAACAACTGTTGGGTTTTGGGATTCCTCAGGACAATTATATCGGACTAGTAAATGTTCCAACTACAACGGAATGCTAACTAAAATTGCCCACTACTTATGTTATCATATCTATATCTGACTAGTAAGTGCTTTTACTATAATGGAATGAATAAAATTGCCAACTGTGTGAGTTCCTTGGTCCGACCTCCTCGTTTGGTCTCGAGGAGGAAATACCAGGATGGGTTTGTTTGGTGTTAGCTTCAGGTTGGATCCGAATAGGTCTTTCTTACCCCTCTCTCATAACCGCCAGTTGTCTCGAGTCTCTATAGGTTGTTTAGTGCCGCTGCGCTGCCGCTCCAGCCCACCATACCTATGTAGGCAAGAGCCGCTGAATTCTAGCCTCGCCGTGTACTGGCCTCAGTACTGACGCTCCTCTTTTTCCTTTGCCCTTTGTCGGCACCCCTTTTGTTTAGCAGGTTTGAGATCGACGTCGTTAGCAGGGTTACCCTTCCGGCTTGGCCTGGGCAGGGTTATGGACGCCATTGGTTATTCTTCAGGGCTCTTAGCCCCATTTGCATCTTGTCCGCGCTCGAACGCTGTATTGTTTTCAAGGTGATTTGGATCTTTGTTGTGTATATCTGTATTCTTGACTCTTGGAGTCGTGTTGTATATATATATCTGTTCCGTGGGTCCCATCGAGAACTGTTGTGTAATGGTATTACTTCGTTTTCCACCCGCACGAAAGTGCCTGGTGGGCGTCCTTGAATCGTTTCTATGCGGGTTTGGCGGAAAGGGCTAAAACTTGCATAGGGCCGATTCGAGGGTGTTACACAAGATCAGAGTAGAGAGGTGATGGTAGGATATGCATACCTAACTCGATGGCTATGGCACAATCCCATGAGGAAAATGAGATGGACACGAAGCCTTTGAAGGCATAGTAAGACATCCGTCGAGCGCTGCCTATATGGGACGACCAACATATGAAATTGATCCCATCAAGTTCAACCCATTAGTTGAGGAGCTGCATGGAATCAGTGTCGGCATGGATCTAATCGTCTCCACCAAGATCGCCTCTGACAAATAGCTAGGCTAGGATGAAGAGAGGCGTGTGTGGCAAGGATCGTAGCGCGCTGTCATCCGTAGGCATCAGCGTGATTGCTGATGTACCGCACTAGCGGGGCGGACCGGATGGATGAGGCGGGGTGGCCGGCTACCTGAGGTAGGGGGATATTGATGGTGGCCAGCGGAGAATGAGAGTTGCGCTTGCAAGGGGAGAGAGAGAGAAAGTAGCCATCAAAGGCGGTCGCGACCTATGGTTCGGAGCTGGGGAAAGTGGTGGCGGAGAACATGGACAGGATAAGCGCAAGGGCAAGCGAGGAAATTTCTTACGAAGGATTCGAGAAGGGATGAGATTGGAGAGGGGTTAGCAGCGACCAACGGGCCAGTTCTAGTTACTGCTATATCGTTAGGACATCTTTAATAGACATGCCAAATAGCGCTCGCACTGTAAAACCGCTATTTTAGCATGGGAAGGACAGTTTTTGTTGCTCCAATAGACGATGTATAGTGATGCGAGCTATAAAAATTTCTAGTGTGCTGCAAATTATGCTCTAAAATCCAACCCATGCGCGCGCAGCCCAACTGCCCATGGAAGTTTTGGCCATGACAGCCCATCGATTCCTGCCCTCTTATGCAGCGTCACCAGCGATTAAGTCTGGCCGAAATATCTTGGCCGGCGACGGACATGGCATGGGGTTTCACTCGATCTGATTCGTTTCTCCTCGGCCTGCTGCGGCGGCAGCATGGGGAGGCGGTGATGTCTTGACGGTGGTCAGCAGCGCGGTTGTAATTTGACACCTGCGCGATTCCTCAAAATTGATTTGAAAAAATGGATTCCTTGGGGATCCGATGCATGTCGCGCAGGGAGCGGCCGCTCTATCCTTCCGAGACCGAATCGATTCCAGAAGCCTAGAGAATACCTTGGAGTGTTGGAGCACATTGATGTCATTGTTAGAACATGCCATGCCAAAAAAGTGCCATATCCATAGATCTTGAGATGCAACTGCCTCAACAATCACTGTGCAGTCATCCACATGCTCACTATACCGGCGCTGCCAAACAAAAGGGAAGTTCTTCCACTCCCGATGAATACAATCTATGCTGCCTAGCATCCTGAAAATCCTCTCTTTTCATTGATGGACAATATACGGGAGTGTCTTCGAGATTTGGCTCTCTCAGGTAAACGTTACCAAAAACCTCAATCAGCGCTTTGCAGAACCTCTACATCGCCTCAACGCAGGTGCTCTCTCCCATGCGAATGTATTCATCGACGAGATCACCGGCCACTCCATATGCAAGCATTCGAATAGTAGAGCAACATTTTTGATAAGAACTAAAGCCAATCTTACCAGTGCAATCGTTCTTACAATCGAAATAGCTGTCATAGTCCCTGACACCATCAACAATTGTCTCAAGAAATTTTCTTGACATTCTAAACCGGCGCCGAAATATGTGCTCCGGGAAGAGCGTGTTCGTCCGATGGAAGTAGTTCTTGAATTGTCGGTTATGCCCACCTTCTCGATCATGCGGCAAGTTCGTAGCATGTCCCTTTACCGAGCCCTGGTGGACGTGTTGCATGCTCTCGGCGTGGTCGGCGATGAGGGTCGTCGCCACCATCATGAACTCGGTATCGTCGTGAGACAACGTGCCCATGAAATTATCGTAGAGCTCGTTGCCATCGCTTCGGCCGTGGGCGTTGTAGGCCGGGTACTGTTCGAAGCCAAGGGCAGGCGAAATGGGGCTGGCGTGGACGTCTCCCCGGTAGGAAGTCAGTGCAGCACAATAAACCGGCGACGTCCTGGTCTCTAGCGTGTCAGAGACTCGGCTGAAGGTTGGGGATGCGAAGCTACTCCGGTGATGCCCACGCGTACCAACAAGCACGAGGCTTCCTGTGGAGGTGGAGAACTACGGCAAGCTCAACAAGTTAGGTGGATGGCAAGACATCTACGGAAGCCGGTTGCGGTGTTGCAGCGGAGTGGCGGCCCAAGCTGGTTGGAAGTTGATTTGGGGGGGGGGGGGGGGGGGGGGGATGGGGTTTTCACCCACTGCCTAGCGGGTCAGGGGAGGACAAGAAGATGACGAGCGCGCTGTCTGGACTGGCACAACCAGCGTACCGTGCCGTATTGGTGTCGCTCCGCTGGGACGACTTCCGTCCGCGCGGACACGCTCGGACAATGAATGGAGATGACTTAAGTTTTTCTTAAGCAGACCCTACGATTTAAGCTAAGCAAGGTATTTTTTTTTTCTCTCCAACGGGCTTAGCGAGGCGCTGGTTTGTTCGATTGCGCATGCGTCCCGGCCGGTCAAAGAACGGCACGGGTTTCGGTGCACCACTCTCGCAGCGATGGGGAGCGCGCGTGATGGATTACTCCTAGTTTAGTCAGTTCATTAATGCGTTCACCGTCGGTTAGCGGTAATGAAAAGACAACTAAATCTCCAGCAAAGCAAGGTTGTCCTGTCTTGTGTTTTGGCAGCAATGTCATGCTCGGGCGTGCGGACATGCACGCTAGCACGTACGTCTTGGATTTAGCAAGATGTATTCTTTCTTCTTTTTTCTGGAGTGGAGCTTCCGTGTTCATCGGACTCACTATGAACGTATTTGTACAGTTGACAACTGACACGTCCGAAGGAATGAGCATTCTACGAAACCACTTTCAGATAGGGCATCTTTGATTTGGAGAAAACACTAAAGAAAAAATACAAAGTAGAAGGCTACGAAACTCTCCTGAGATATTACCGTTCACCACTTCTGCTTCAGTACACCTCCCTAAACACATCAAGGGTTAAGATTACTCTGTACCCCTTCGTAATTAAAGGTATGATGGTCATTAGTTAATTTGTCTTAGGCATTGAAACCCGTAGAGCCCGAATCTGTAGTTCTGTGCGCTCGTGCAATCTTATCCGTAGGTCGTCCTTGTCAGCCACCGCTACGCGTGCCAATGGCGAGCATGTCAGCTAGGACGTGATGTCCGGGCGCGCGTGCGTGTGGCCATCCGCGGAGAGAGCTCAGCCGGCAATGTGAACTGATGAGCACGAGTGTGGGTGCCAGACAGCTTGGTTGGTGACGTGAAGTCTAGATATAAGTGACGTCGGTGCGTGCGAGCGACCGTCGACAGCAAGCAGCTCGGCCGACGGCAGGAAGGGGCCGCAGGTGAACGAAGAAGTTATGGTTTGCGGCCGGACCATTCAAGGTGTCGAGCAGCTTGGCCGGCAGCATCCAGCTGCAGCCTGCTTGAAGGAAGAAGTAGAGGTACGTGGCAGTTGAGGCAAGTGGGCGTCTTGGTCGATCTGAATGGGGTGCAGCCGTGCAGACATAGTTTTAGTTTTTCCCTCGCGTAATTAGCGGTACGTGAGGGATGGATTCTGGGATTTGACCTGGATACCGTAGAGATCCAACAAGATAAGTACCATAGACCAAAATGTCCTATGAAGTTTCAAGAGGGGGGAGGGGCGCCGAAGCAGGACTCACCGTTCACACCTTTGATTCACAGATATTGTGAAAGGGGAAAATATAGAAACTTTGTCTTTGGATCTTAGTTTCAAAGCAAAACTTAGAGAAAATGAAAATTTGACTCATACCTTATTCTTTGATTCCTTTGCACAAAGAATGAGGCAAGGTTTACGCATGACATCCTTTCCTATTCCTATTTTTTCAACAAAGGAATATATTCCCTCCAAAAACAGATGTCGCAAGTTTGTCAAAATTTGGATGCTTTTTTAAAATGGGGATATAAGCCCGGCCTTATGGCCTTTATTGCTTTACTAAAATTATTAAAAGAATTTATTACAAAGTTTCTAGCTCATGGGTCACATAAAGTCAAAACATGCACCAGCCATCTAAAGAAACCGAGGATCAAAAAAGTCGTCGCATCAACATGTGATTGTCAAAACGCCAGCCGCACAGGGTGAATAAGTCTCGTGCAACCGTTTCCAAATGATTGCACCCAATAGCCATGTCCGGTCTTCGCTCCTCTGGCTGGAGGAAAGACCACATACGGATCCAGTGGGTAGTTATAGAAATAACCTAGATGAAAGAAGAGTTTGATGTTCTGTTCAGGTCATTCCTAATATTCCATATAGTCCAGAGCAAAGCACAAACACCCACTCGTATTTGAACTTTCTCTAACTTATCAACACCATGTAGTCAATTTCCAAATAGATTATTAATATTTTGGAGGAACTAAATTAAAAGCCATATGGATTATACGTCAAACAACTTTAGCAAACGTACAATTAATGAACAAGTGTTGTATCGTCTCATTTTGATCACAGAAACAACATTTCTGGCTTCCTTGCCATTTTTTTTCTAAGTTATCTTTTGTTAGCAAAACCTTTCGATTTAAAAATCACATAAAAATCTTAATTTTTAGTGACACCTTCATTTTCCATAAGTACTTACCTAGGAACCTTGATACATGGATTTGACTGAGAAAACCCACGATGAAGTTAGATTCCATTTAAATTTATCTTGACCCTCTTCAAGGTGTATATCCATTGTGGCCAACTTGACCATCTAGGTCTGGTTAAAGTTCTTCAGAATGCAGTGTTTAGAGGGTCATTAGGCAGAACGTGTGCGACGGAAACTTCTTTTCTTTGCACAATGGCATAAAGCGACGGGTACTGAACAACTAGAGGAGTCTCGCCTAACCAAACATCCTCCCAAAAACATGCACGACAACCACTCTTAATCGCGAATGACCCTCTAGAAAAAAACTCTTCCTTTACCCTCATAAGCCCTTTCCAAAATGGAGAGTCGGATGGCTTGACTTTCACTTGTGATAGTGTTTTGGAATGCAAATACTTATTTGTCAATAATTCCTACCAAACCCCTTCCTCATTCAAAAGTTTAAACAACCACTTGGTGAGTAAACTTTTGTTCTTTAATTCGATAACCTCGACTCCTACCCCCCCCCCCCCCCGATCTCTCGGTCTACAAATAATGTTTCATTTGGTTAAGCGATATTTTCTTTTATGTTTGTCACTTTGCCAAAAAATCGAGATCGAAAGAAATCTAGTCTCTTTCGAACCCCTTTCGGAATCTCCATGAATGACAACATAAACATTGGTAAACTTGTCAGAACAGAATTAATTAAAAACAAACAATCTCCGTATGATAATAATTTTCCTAACCAACAAGCTAATTTGTTCTCAAAGCGATCCTCCACCGGTTTCCACTCTCCATTCTTCAGCTTTCTGAAGTGGATCGGGATACCGAGATATGTAAATGGGAAAGATCCCATTTCGTACCCAAAGAGATTCATATATTGATCTTGTGAGTCGGTAGCTTTCCCGAAGCAAAATAATTCACTCTTATGAAAGTTTATTTTCAATCCAGAAAGTTGCTCAAAAATGCAGAGGATTAGTTTCATGTTAAGTGCTTTCTGCAAGTCATATTCCATGAAAATGATAGTATCATCAGTATATTGTAGAATAGATACTCCACCCTCTACAAGATGAGGAATGAGACCTTCCACCTGACTATCCTCCTTGGCTCTAGCAATTAGGATGGCCAATATATCTGCAATAAGGTTGAAAAGGATTGGAGATAATGGATCCCCATGTCTCAAACTTTTTTTGTTTGGAAATTGTGACTGATTTTATCATTAACCCGAATGCCCATGCTACCTTTTCTTACAAAATCATTGATCCATTGACACCATAAAGGGTCAAACCCTTTCATTCTTAGTGTTTGTTGCAGAAAGGACCAATTAACTTTATCGTAAGCCTTCTCAAAATCTATTTTAAGAAAAACTCCATCTAATTTCTTTCTGTGTAGCTCATGAATAATTTCATGGAGAATCACAACTCCTTTGAGAATGTGTCTCCCCGGCATAAAAGCAGTTTGTGTTGGTCTTATTATTTTATGAGTGATGTCAGTTATTCGATTTGTTCTCACCTTAGTGAAGATTTTAAAGTTCACATTTAATAGACAAATGGGACGATATTGTTGAAAATTTGAATAGCATTTTCGTTCTTTGGAAGAAGAATAATAGTACCAAAATTCAGTTGGAATTGGTAGATCTCCTTTATGGAATTGCGCAAACATGGCCATCATATCTTCCTTGATAACTCCCCAGAAAGTTTGATAGAATTCAGCAGGTAGGCCATCTAGACCCGGTGCTTTATTCTTTTTCATTTGCATAATTGCATCACAAACCTCCTTCTCTGTGAATTCGGATGTGAGAATAGTTTTTTCTTCCGCAGAAATTTGAGGTATGTCATCAATCTCATTTTCTAGCATAGAAACTTAATTCAAATTTGGTTCTCCAAATAGTTTCTTATAGAATTCAGAGATGTAAACCTTTAGGTTTTCTTGTCCAATTATAGTCCCTTCATCTTGCTCTAGTTGGAAGATCTTCTTCCTTCTATGTTTACCATTAGCAATAAGATGAAAAAATTTCGTGTTATTTCCCTCTTCTTGGATATGTTTAACTTTAGCTCTCTGAGCCCACTTAGATTCTTCATTGCGCCTAAGCTTAGCCAAATCATCATTAGCCTTATTCAAACTAGCTCTCTCTGAAAATCTTAGAAGGGTGGTTTCGGATTTTCGATCTAGAGAATCAATTAAGTTTAAAAGGTGTAGTTTTTCCTTCTTATAAATGCTACTGAGATTTTAGCCCAACCTCGCAAAAAAATCCGTAGATGGCGAATTTTATTCTGCCATTTCTCCATTGGAGAGTGTCCAAAAGAAATGGTCGCCCACTCTTGTGCAACCATTTCATAGAAACCATCTTGTCTTAGCCACGAAAGCTCAAAAGAGAAATTTGCCTTGTTTCCCAAGTGAGCTTGTTCACCTAAGTCAAGGAGCATTGGTGTATGGTCTAATCCTGACCTTGTCAAAGCCCTCACAGTGACCAAAGGGAACTTCAGCTCCCACTCCACACTTGTTAAAATTCTATCAAGTTTCTTATAAGTTGGTACATCCCTTCTGTTGGCCCGCATGAATTGTCTACCCGAGATAGCTATCTCTCTGAGGTTAAGACTTTCAATAATTGCATTGAACACAAAAGGCCATCTAGCATTTAAATTTTCATTATCCTTTTCTTCCTTACGTTTGATTATGTTAAAATCACCGCCAACAATCATGGGAAGAGTCTCATGCTCACATATGCGGACAAGCTCCGCCAAAAACTCATGTTTTTGGCATCTTGAGCTGCCCCATAAATAGGAATTAAAAGCCATTCAAAACCATCTGATTCATATGCATCTTCACACATCTGTCTCCATTCACCATATTTTTCACTTGTAATGTGGTCCTATTAATCCCAATTAACATACCCCCAGACCTCCCTAGAGGTGGTAAGCAATACCAAGCAATGTCTAGTTCTCGAGAAATATGGCCTAAAAATGGCTTGTGAAGTTTGATCGGCCAGTCTCCGAAATCGCAAAAAAAACAAGTTTATGTTCCCTGAAAGTCCCACTCACCAAAAGGTGCTTTGCCGTGTCTCTAAACCCCCACTATTCCAAATGCAACCTTTCATTTAGAACTAGTTTTATTTTTTTTGTTAATCCGTGCACTACGCTAGACTGCCAAACCATCATTTGACTTTTTACTAAGAGGTTTTTCACTATTAAGTCACGAAGGAGAAGATCCTTATGATCTTCAAATCTTTGTTGCTCTTCCTCCTGCAAGTCCCCACTAAGATTAATCGCTTTATTCAATACTAGACTGTGTTCTGAAATCTCCTCTTTTCTCGCTTTCTCTTCATTCCTCTTTAGAAGATGTTTGGTTCGTGAAATTGTAACGTAACCAGATTACGGTGTTAACCGATGACGTTAAAACACGTTTGGTTCGGTTACTCTGGAATGCGATTACCCGGTAATGAGTTACAGCCCAGTACAAATCTGATACCGGTGACGACCCTGCGTAATCAGAAAACAACACGGCCTGTTAACCTCGTCTTCCCCGCACACGACTGGTTCCTTCTCCTGTCAACGCTGCCGCCGCATGTCAAAAGAAAAACGCTGCCGACGCCACCGCAAGCACCTCGCTGCTCCACTCTTTCCTCTCAGGCGTTGCTATGGTAGAGATCGGATCACCTCCCTCCCTCACCTCGCCGACCACAAGCAATTCTTTTGTTGCAGATCCGCTGGTTTATCCGTGCGAAGTAGGCCATGGCGGCGGCCAAGCGCATGCCGGATTCGAGGTAGATGACCATCTATTGATTGATTGAGCCTGTCTTCGGTTTATTAATATTCTTTCTCATCGTGATCTGGCAATTTACAATGGTGAATTGTACGGGTTTGTTTTCCTCGTGTTTTGTTTGAGTTTTTCGCTATATTTTGCTTGGTCCAAAATCAGCCAGATCTGAATTGTTCAGATCATGAATTCATGGTTATTTACTATGCAGTTGATTGATTGTTCCCAAGACTTTTTCAGTTTTTTATTTCGTTTGGGGTTCATCTGATCTCTTCAATCAACTAATGCTGGAAGATTGCAATGCATTACCGTTACCAATATTGAACCAAACATGTTTCGACTTTTACCCATTCCGTTAACATTACTAGTGTAATTTGATTATATTTACGTTTACATTACCGTTTCTGAACCAAACATGTTCTTAGTATAATTAAAGTACGCTCTAAATCTGTATCCTTTAACAAGTGAACTGAATTTAAAACCTGAGAAGATGTACGCCCCAAAGAAACCCCCAGCTTACATGCCTTAGCGATGATTTCCTCGTTCAAAAAAGTAGTTAAAGTAAATTTGGGACATGAATTTGTACCTGCGCAAGAAGATGAATCGCGAAAAATAGCGCGTTGTTGTGCCCTCTCCAATTGCGTTGAGTCCGCATTCGGCTGAGAATGAATTCGGTCACTTGACCGAATGTTCTTGCTCACCGCCGACACACCCGTCTCAGGCTAGTGTTGTTTCGGCACAGACGAGCGACATACATGAGACTTGGGTGATGTGATTAAACCCTCGGCCTCCTGCCTGGGCGTGGATGTCATCAAGGACACGTTCAGCGAGGCCTCCTGTCCCACCTCCGGAATGATAAGTGACGAGACCTCCTTCTCCGCCACTTCTACCGGAGCGGATAATGGACTCGCAGCAGCTTGCCACGGGCCGGTTTCCGTTTGCCGCAGCCCCAGGGAAGCCCGACTCGAGTGCTGCGGGCAGGAGTCCTGCCCTGGGGTTGTCGTTGTAATCATCTTTGAAATCGCAGTTGGCGACTTATTTGGTGCAACAACGATCGACGTAGGAGCACCACCATTTCCAGCTATATCAGAAAAAGCATCACCAAGATCGGCGAAGGCAAATCAGCCTCCTCAGCCTCAACTAGGTCACCCCAGAACTTTGAGCTAGTAGATGTTTTTGGTTTAACCGCTGAGAGACTAGTGACCTTATCAATGGTCGCCAACTGAATATGAGCTGACTCGGTAGATACTTGATTGCCTATATTTGAAGGAGCTGAAGTTGGATGTGAATTCAGTTTTGACGTCGGATCAGGTCCCTTCTTTTCAAGCTCATCATTCTTATCAGCGTCCTCTTGCTGTTTGTCTGCCCCATCTGTTTTATCATCTCCATCTACCATTGTAACATCATTTGATATTTCCTCCACTCCTTCAACACGGAATGTAATACCATAACCCTCTCCATCATAAGTGTGATCGGTCCCATGGGGTATATGTTTAATTGCTGTGACAATGACTCGCAATCTCACCACACCATGCTCTCTAGAGAAGGCCATGTCCACCTCCAGAGTTTTGCCAATCAAGGAACCAACACCAAATAGTGCTAGATAATCACAGCGTAATTTGTAGGGACACCCTTTAATTCTCACCCAAGTCTCCTCCAAACGATACCGGTCCAAATGAAGATGACCACTCTTCGAAATGCAGCAGGAAAGGAGTGTTCTCAATGGGAATATCAGGCACTTTAATAACACGTGCGAGATGAGCTTTAGTAGGAAAAACAGCCTTAAAAACACTCAGAACGATCAGCAGGTCTAAGGTCCCATTGGTGATTGTCAGGTATTAACCATTCTAACTCCTTAATGATCTCCTTGGCAGACACCAGCCCTTCAACAACCTTGAACTCATTCAGGCTATGCAGAACCGAAATTCGTCCAACCTTGCCACTATCGTGCTTAAACCTGATATCAGGAGATGATGGGACCTCGTGAAACATCAACTCTGCCCGGCAAAGGCCGTATGTAACTGCAACATGTTTAGGTAGAGTCAGCAAGGGCCAATCTTTAGCATCGTGAGTAGCTTTCTCGCAAATAATGCATAGGACCGCAGTACAATCACCAGCAAAGTGACTAGCATCATCACATCGAAAATAAACAAATTTATCCTTCTTAGATTCCTTTGCAGCAGCCAACATACCATCATGTTGTTGTGGTACCTGCGCTATACCTTGAGTATTTGTAGTACCAACTGGAACAGTAGCCCTAATGGCGCCTGCCTCAATGTTCTGGGTGTTAGAGGGTTGATGCTTGGCACAATTCCCTGTTGAACACCGATAAATGTTTCGAGATGCACTAGAATTCTGTCTATAGAAATTTTGCTGCCTAAAAGGACGACGGTACTGATAGTTACCTCTATTATTGTTGTTGTTCCTCTGATTATTACTCTTATTTCCTTCGTACTAGCCTTGATCAAATTCCCCCAAATCACCATCAAAACCCTGCTCTTGTTGGTTGAAACCCCAACACCATGAGAGCTAGAGCCATATTCAAAGCATGGATTAGTATCATTGCAGAGTTGATGAGATGGAATGCCTTGTGGTCCACGATTCTCAAAACTCCCAGCACCTCCCCTGCCTAAAACCTCACCATGACCTCCATTGTTTCCTTCCCTGGCATCGCTGTCATTACGAAGGTCGTGGGGAGGAAGCCCTTGGAAACCACGAGGAACGGAGCCTCCATGGCTGCCTCGAAGAAAAGCATCACCGTTCCCTCCATTGGTCGTCCTCGTTGGCTCTTGGTTGCGGAAAGCCTACAGCAGAAAATTTCTCCCATTCCCGCCATGAAAAAAGCGTGGGGGTTGCGGATGGTTGTTTCTCCCATCACCACCTTGTTGATTACGGTAGGGCTGGTGCTAGTAGTTGCCCCCATCCCCACCAGCACGATGAGCAGGGAATCTCCCCGCCATGGTAGAGAGATCACGATCGCCCTCTAACCTGGATGATAGCGATGGGAAGAGGCTAGAAGCACAACTCTAGGCACTCGGAAGCCCTAGATGAGTGCGCATGAGCCGAACCGCAAAACATGAACTTGATCAAACGGTGTCTGCTGAACCCATTTGGCCTTTTGCCTAGGTCAGTCGAGTAGCAGAGCCATGGGCCTTATGCCCTTGAGGCCCAGAAATTTGAAACTGAGACTGATTAGATATGGATATCATACGACACTGTGTCGCTTGATCCGAAGAAACCGGGGCAGCTCGCTGGTGTTCTCTGTGAACAACCGTGATGTTACACCCCAAATCTTTAATCAAGGTTATCAAGTCCCTAATCATCCAATTTAGGGTTAACAAAAACTTTTATTAAGAAAAAGGCATATGAATGCATGTGTGTTTGCATTAGTGTAGAATTGAGTGTATATGCCATGCTTGATTGTTCTAAATGTTGTGAAATGGTTTAAAGGTGAATGCCACATCATCTAGACCATTTACAAACAAAATTCAAAGAGAAAGAAACAAAATAAGATTAAATAAGGCAAATGGTCATTTTGACCATTTTAAACCACTAGGCCACTTTAGGTGTTCCTAGGAGAAGATTTCTAACAGAAACATTTCCAACTATTTTCCCCCTTGCTATACCAAGTAAAGATGTACCAAGACCCACTTTACAAACTTACAAAAACATCTAGCAAAGCCATTTAAAGAATATTTGAAAATTGAATCCAATTCATATGAGAAGATCACACTTTTTCAAAAACACATCAAATGAATTCACCTTGACCTATCCAAGCAAACCTAGTCTCTCAAGCTTAAGGCAAATTCACCCAAAAAGTTTGAATCAAAAATTTAAAAATAATCTTCATGCGGTCATTTCATCAAACACTTGGCAGGCACAGAATAAACACTAGACTAGCTTCACTGTTTCATATAGTGATCATCGACCATTTTGTCACCAATTTAACCTCATGTCCCCTCTAAGCCTAACCCAACCCTAGACCAGCTTCCCCCTCAGCCGCTGGCACCATGGAGCGCCGCCCGTTCTTGGTCGTCGCCGGCCGACAGTGGGCAGCATGCCAGGAGCCACGCCAGCCCCGCCCAAGACGCGCACCAGACATGCGAGCACCTACCGCCACCCCCTGTCCACCCCACAGTCGAAGCCCAGCCCTGGACCACACTAGCACCTCCGCACACCGCCTCTCTACATCATGTCCAGAGCGCGCCAGTGCGCCGCGCCCGACCAGCCCCGCCAGCTCGCGCCTTGCCCTCACCGCGCACTCGCAGCCTCGCCGTGATCACGCCACCCCGGCAAACACCCCCGTTCGCCGTCGTGTGACCCGTAGCTCTCGTGTGCTGCCGCAAACACCACTGCCTCCGCCCAGAGCACCGCACGCGCCCGACCGTTACACACCGCCCCACGCCGCGCCATTAAGTCCATGAGAACCGCCAGGAGACACCGCACCGTCCACCTACCACCGCCATTCCCTTAGCTCTCTATGCCTCCCTCGCCGGAGACGTCAGCCCGCACCGCTCGGTCCCCTCGTCGAGCCATAAAAGGAGGCCACCCCAGCCTCTATTCCTCACGCCCCTCGACTCCACACTCACCATTGAGCCTCCCACACCCCTTCCCGGAGCAAGGCGAGCACCATCATGCTGGAATTGCACCGGAGTCCGCCGCTGCTGGAGGAGAAGGGCGCCGTCGATTGCAACCACCCCAAGCCTCGCCGTGACCGTACCTCGCCTCACCGTCATCTACCATGCCGCTTGCCCCCGTCACCGAGCCTAGCTGGAGCCCAGGTGACCCCCGATAGACGCCCACCGCCGCGTTAGGGTTCAGGCCTCGCCGGAGCTGTTCGTCGTCGACGACGACCCTCAGTCGTTGGATTAGATTTAGATCGTAGGGCTCTAGTTGAAAGATACCGGTTCGCGTTAGACAAGTCACTGACTAGTGGGTCCACGCTGTTAGCAGCCTGCTGTGCCGCGGAGTGCCACTGGGCCGGCTCGTTAGCTTTCCCGCGTTGGCCCAAAGATTCAAATAAGTGATTTTCCAATTTAGTTGAAATCATATTCTGTCTACTTATTTAAAAATCAATTCAGAGAGCTTCACTTAACCAAATGGCATGATTCAAATTTTGTTAGAAAGATAATTAAAATATCGATCCAAGCCTGTTGGATTTAAATCATTTGGAGTTAGAGATAATCTATAGCAAAAATAACAAAACAGAGACTTTTGCAACTTCAAAATTTTTTCAAATCAACCATAATAGCTTTTGAGTAGATTCCAACTTTCAAAAATCACATTTGACAATACCTATCTGAATATGTAAAAATATTTAGGTTTGCACGCAGTGACATTAGACTAGTACCAAAAGAATGTTATATAGGCATTTCTAGTCACTTTAAATAAATGACAATCTTAAACTTTATAAAATGTGACCAACCCTTTAAATCAAAGTCCCATGTATTAGAATATGTGGTGATGACATGTGTCCACATGATCCCATATTTTAATTGGAGAATATTAAATCTTAATTAATTTCAGTGAGTAGAAATTCCTTTTCTCAAATAAAATAAATGAAACTAGTTCTTTAAATCTTGTGATGAGTGTGATGATGCTAGATCATCAAGTTTGAACCTTAGTGTGCTAATTACACTTAGTTAAGTATTGTTTGGTGATTGTGTACCCCGTATTCATTTATAGACGATAGTACTGACCAAGTCTACGAGGAGGAGGAGGAGTTCTACCCCGAAGAAGACGAAGAAAACTTCAATCACTGCACCAATCAAGGCAAGCCATCACTAGATGCAAGTTAACCTAAGCAAGATGCATTAGGCATGCTTGGTTATACATTTTGATTTATACCCATCCCAAGTTTTACTTGCAAGCTTTACTCTTTTACTTTACCAAAGTTCTTTACTTTTAGTTAATGCCTTGTGAGGTTTTGGAAAGATAGTATAGATAGCATAAAGAGTATAAAACTAGGCCTATACTAGATGCCATTCTATGGCATGAGATTGAGATTAGCATCCCTCATTAGTGAACACTCTTAACTTAGTGGCTAGTGCTAAGCATAAAACTTGATCACTTTAGATGGGAATACTTGGTGAAAATGATTATGAAAACCTTGGAATGATGCTTCATTCTATTGAGATGTTTTGACATGTGTTGAGAAACACAAATGGATTTGATGATGAAAATGTTGAGGCATGAGCCTTAGCCCTTTATAAAAACCGATGGTTGGGTTCGGATGCGATACCATTCCAATTTTACTGTACAACCACAATACCTAAATTGGGTAAGGCTTAGCCCGAAGTTTATATGCATTAGTATGGGTTCCCTCGCGGAAGAGGTTTGAGCTGAGGCTACCTCTTGATGATGTCCACCTATTCAGTACCCAGGATGGTAGATGGCCATGGCTGGGAGGCTAAGCTCATAGGGGAGGTGCCTATACTAGAGTGTGTAAAGGAAAGGTTATGATCGATTATCCGCATACTAAGTATGATGATTCAGGGTTATCCCTGGCGAATGTATCAAATTTTGTGGTGAAAGTGTACCACCTGAAAGAACATTTCATGTTTTCCTATGTTTTGCGTGTTAGATAACAATACTATGGAGATTTTTCATGTGCGCTAAGTGTGCAGGAAGTTTTGAGGGGGGCAGGATAATCCGCCCCACCAAGGGCCGGATAATCCGGCCTACCTCATCTCTCAAGGAAGCCAAGGAGCATCGCTCGGTGTCCAGTCGGATTTTCTCCCGGAAAATCCGAACTGGGGCAGTTTTTCCTCCCCAGGCCGGATAATCCGAGTGTCGCAAGGGCCGGATAATCCGGCCCCCAATTTTCGAGCAAAAGAGACCAAGGCGCGTCGCACGGTATCCGGTCGGATTTTCTCCCGGAAAATCCAAACTGGGGCGGTTTTTCTTCCCCAGGACGGATAATCCGGCCCTCACATAGGACAGGATAATCCGCCCCCCAGAAGTTGATCAAGGGCAAGCTCGGCACGTCTCTCTGATAGGGGGCGGATTATCTGTCGGATATTCCGAGTCTGGGGCGGTGTTTTCCCCAGGCCAGATAATCCGGCCCCCAAAGTGTGCAACGGCTGGTTTCGGAAGGGGGTATAAGTACCCCTTCTTCCCCAACATTCAGAACGCTTGATTCATTCGAAATTGACCAGACATTGTGCAAGAGCTCTCATTCTCTATCTCCCACTTCAACCACCCAAAGGTCTTGATCTTTGGTGGAATTGAAGGAGGAGAAGTTCATCATCATCATCAAGAATCAAGCGCTTCAACTCCTCTCCATTCACTTGGACAAATCCCTGATCTAGTATTCTTGTCAATACCTAGATCTTATTTATTGTATTTGATAAGTTTGTTCTTGTGGCACCTTGTTGTCATTTCGGGAGCCTCCAAGTTGTTGTGGAGTTGTTGCCCCGCTAGTTGTGTAAAGGTGCTGGTGCCCGCCTCGAAGGGTACCTATAGTGGAAGGTGGATTAGGCCTGTTATGGCGAGATCCATCGGAGAACAGGGTGAGGCCTTTTGTGGCGTGGTGGTCTTAGTACCGTTCAACCCTCCAACGCAGACGTACTTCCCTTAACAAGGAAGGAACTATGGTCAAACAAATCCTGTGTCTCCACGTGCTTCACTTTGGTTTACTCGTTCCTCTTCCACTTGCTCTTTACTTGCTAGTAGATAGGTTTGCATATAGGGAAATTCCACCTAATAGGTTATCTAGAGAATTTACCCTTTGTGCAAAGCCTAAAATTGAAAAATAATTAAAAATTGGTGTAGCACCTATTCACCCCCCCTCTAGGTGCCTATACGATCCATTTCAATTGGTATCAGAGCCCCGGCTCTTAATTCAGGCTTAACCGCCTAAGAGTAGTATGGGTACCAAGGATGATGGAAATGAGGCTGTGGATAAGGTCACAATGGATGATCTCAAATCGTTGGAAACAACCTTGTTGAAATCCTTTGAGGCCAAGATGGAGGAGATGAATCAAATGATTGCTCGCCTTACATCATCCATAGCCCCATCTCCGTCCTCCTCTGAGGCTCCCACACCATCATCTAAGGAAAAGGGTAACACCGGATCCAAGGATGATGATGTGGAAGGTGAAAAACTAAATGGTTCCACCTCCAAAAAGGGAAGTGGCAAGGAGGAATATAGTGAGGTTCGCCACGTATATTCCCCCGACCCACCTATACCTCATCCCCATATAAACAATAGGGGTGATCCACCCAAGCTCACTGCATCCTCTTTTAACCAATGGCAATTCCTAGTGAAATCTCATGTTTGCAGCTCCTCTATTGAATTGTGGAGGATTATTGAAGAAGGTCTTCATATTGGAGATCAAACCAATCTAACAAGAAGGGAAGTTGTGGATAGCCAGTTGAATGCCACCGCTCTCCACATGATACAGCTGGGTGTGGGTCCCAAGGACATGCCACACATTGAACATCTCAACACAGATAAAGAAGCGTGGGATGCTCTTACGGACCTTTTCGTTGGAAATAAAAGCATGAGAAGAAACAAGTATGATGCCCTTAGTAATGAAGCTGAGGGATTCTACATGTTGGATGGTGAAAACCATGAAGACATGTATAGAAGACTCAAGGGCATCGCAACAACATTTCGAAAGCATGGGGCCACTCACATTGATGATGCTTGGATAAAAAGAAAATATGTGAGTGCCCTAATGCCTTTCGAGCCAACGGATTTGAAGAGCCTGCAAGGTAGACACAACTATCATCAAATGACATCCAACGAAGTCATGCAAGAAATGGCGTCATTCAAAGTGGCGGCAAAGAATGCTGAAGATGCCCGTGCTCGGGCCATTGGAATGCAAAAGGGTGTCAATGTGGCTCTCAAAGCCAATGGTGTTGAGCAAGAGGAAGATGAAGGAGCTTTTGAGGGGTATCCATGGACTGCTCCGATGAGGTCAAACGTGCTCATGGTGAGTACATGGCATTCTATGCAAGGAACTTTTGGAAGGACCCTGCCAAAGCCAAGTCTGACCTTGAGCGCAAGGACGGGTCAAATGGAAGAAGAGAAAGTGGCCCAAGATTGAGAACTTGCTTCAACTGTGGAGATAGAATGCACTTTGTAGCCGAGTGTCCTTATCAAAATAGAGAAGACAATGGTGGCAGGCTCATTCTTAAAGAGAAATCTAAAGCTCCTAAGAAGAAGCCGTTTATTAAGAAGAATGGCCCTTTCAAGAAGCAACCCAAGATTGTCCTTGGATCTCAAGAGGAATACTCATCCGCAAGTGAAGATGAAGAGGATGATGATAGTTCCCGTGAAGTGGCTGCTATAGCCACCACATCGACTCCCTCCTCTCTCTTCGACTCGCTGAACGAGGACGCCATCAATAACAACGCCACTTGCCTAATGGCAAGAGGATCCAAGGTATCAACTTCTAGCTCTTCATTTCCTAAGACTAACATAATTTTGGATATGGATGATCATGACAGTCTTGAAATTAAAGAAGAAGTTATTTCCTTGGATACTTTTTTCACTAACCTACAAGGCGTGCACAAACTCCATTTTGATGTTCTTATGAGTCAACTTGCTCAATCCGAAGATCTCCTTGAAGAAAAGGGCAGAATTGAAAGAGAAGATGCCTTGGAGATAACTTCATTGAAGAATGCCTTGGAAGAGGAAGAGGAAGCTCGAGTATCTTTGGAAGAAAGACTCGAATCCCTTGTGGAGTCACAAGAAGAAGCTGTATCTCAACTCATTAAAGAACGTGACCATGCAGTTGCCAAGGTTAAGAAACTAAAGAAAGAAAAGATTGACTTTGGGGCTGTTCATGCTAGACTTTTGGAGAAGTTTGATAATCTTGAAAGTGCTCACAAGGCATTGAAGAGTGATCATTCTACTCTAAATGAGTCTCATGACCAGCTCCAAAGTCAATTGAAATGATATGATGTGCCAAGTACCTCCACTTCATCCTTTGGAAAAGAAGATCTTGCAAGAAGTTCTCAACACAAACGTAAAGGGGTTATTGATGAGATAATGAGCAGGCAAAGGACAAACAATAGTAAAGAAGGTCTTGGTTACATACCCAAGATAAAGAGCAAGAAAACAAGAAGAAGAAGAGGAACAAGACTGCTCAATCGAAGACTAGCAACATTACCAATGACAAGACTAATTATGATGGTTTTACAGGGATCAACAATCCTAACTTTGAACTATATTGTGATTGTTATGGTGATGTTTATGTTAGTTATGTAGGGCCTTATGATTGTTACATTCCTTGGTCTATTTGGGTTCCCAAGACCCTTGTTACTAACATGAGAGGACCCATTGAAAAATGGGTACCTAAAACCAAGAAGTAATTTTCTTGCAGGGCTATGCTTCCGGTGGTTCTAAATGGGTACTCGATAGCGGTTACACGAGTCATATGACCGGAAGCAAGGAGATCATCACGGAGATGCGGCCAAACCTTGATCACATTACCGTCTCCTATGGTGACAAGTCAAAATCTGAGGTATTGGGTCTCGGCAAAGTTGTGGTGGCTCACGATATCTCTCTCGTGGACGTCATGCTTGTTGAGACCCTCGGGTATAACTTACTTTTAGTTCGTGCCCTTGATAAGATGGGCTTTGTAGTTTACATTGATGCTGATTTAGTGGTACTCTTGTGGAGCAAGTCTCTTAAAGTCGCTTTCGTGGGATATGTCGAAAACGACCTGTACGTGGTGGACTTTTCGGGGAAAACCACTATAGGCCCGATGTGTCTTTTCGGAAAGGCTGACGCGGGCTGGCTTTGGCATCGCCGACTAGCCCACGTCAATATGAGAACTTTGCAAAGTCTCCACAAGGGTGGCCACATTCTTGGACTAAAATAAAATGTCTCTTTTGCCAAAGATCGTGTTTGCAGGGCGTGTGTTGAAGGGAAAATGCATGATTCACCTCATCGAAGGAAAACCATTATCTCTTCAAAAAGGATTTTGGAGCTCCTTCATGTGGACCTCTTCAGACCTCCTTCTCATGCAAGACTCGGTGGGAAGAAGTATTGTCTAGTGATTGTTGATGATTACTCAAGATACACTTTGGGTTTATTTCTTCAAGTTGAAGAGTGAAACTCAACAAACTGTCATCGACTTCGCCAACAAGGTTCAACGTCAACACAACGTCCCCATTCTGGCTATAAGGAGTGATAATGGCTCGGAGTTCAAGAACTACACCTTAAATGAGTTCCTAAGTGAAGAGGGGATAAGACATCAATATTCCGCCGCGTACACCCCTCAACAAAATGGTGTAGCCGAGAGGAAGAATCGAACTCTAATGGACATGGCAAGATCAAGGTTAGCCGAATTTAAATCTCCATATAACTTCTGGGCTGAAGCAATCTCTACTGCTTGTCATTCATCCAACCGTTTATATCTCTGCAAGATCTTGGACAAGACTCCGTATGAAATACTTACTAGTAACAAGCCAAACATCTCATACTTTTGGGTATTCGGGTGTAAGTGTTTCTTTCTTATTAAAGGAGTTCGTTTATCAAAGTTTGAATCTAAGGCTTTAGAAGGTATTTTTGTTGGTTATGGTGCCGAATCCCACACTTATAGAGTCTACAATAAGCTCTCCGGAACTGTTGTAGTATCTTGTAGTGTGGTGTTCAAGGAAAATGACGGCTCCCGTGCGGAGCAAGTTGGTGTTTGTGATGCAGATGTTGAAATACCCCAAGATGCCATAAGAAGAATGGGAGTTGGATTCTTCCGCCCCATTGAGGAACCCCTTGTGGCAGACCGGGAAGGACAATGCTCTACTCATATAGAGCCCTCATCTACACATACTCAACATGCTCCAACCACGGGGGCAACTTCTACACCATCTCCATCAACTGCTGAAGGTCAAGATGCTCCAGAAAGCTCCAGGCCGGATTTTCCGGTTGACACCGGATTATCCGGCCACCTCGCTATAGCTGACCATGTTGCTCCAGCTGGAGAAAATTTCAACTCAAGCTCCAGGCCAGATTTTCCGGCTAGCCCCGGATTATCCGGCCCCTCTCCAGTTCAAGCAAGTCCTAGGCCTCCTGATGAAGCTGCTGCAAGTACTCCTAGGCCAGATTATCTGGCCTCTCCAATGGCCGGATTATCCGGCCCTGACTCTCTAGTTCTGCATCCTCCTGTTATGGCTACGGATTCACCGCAAGGGCATGCGTCTCCACCACCTGCTACTGATGTTCCAGTTACTGATCAAGGCGGAGAAAATGCTTCCAATGAAGACTCAAGCGATGAATCTCCTCCTCCAAGAGACAACAAACTTATTGAACTTCGTCGCAAGGCTCGGGATGATCGTAACCTTGAGTTGAGGGGTCACACTCCCGACAAGGTTGTTGGTGATCTTCGATGAAGGGTTTCTACAAGAAGAGAATTGGCCAGTTTTGGTGAGCATCAAGCTCATATCTCCATGGTGGAACCTAAGAAGGTCTTTGAAGCTCTTGAAGATCCAGACTGGCTTGTTGCTATGCATGAAGAATTGAATAATTTCGAGCACAACAAAGTCTGGAAACTAGTGGAGAAACCCAAAGAGTGCCGCAATGTTATCGGCACCAAGTGGATTTTCAAGAACAAGCAATATGAGAATGGCATTGTTGTGAGGAACAAGGCAAGACTTGTGGCACAAGGGTACTCCCAAGTTGAGGGCATCGACTTCGGCGAGACCTATGCTCCTATGGCTCGCCTTGAGTCCATCCGTATCCTACTTGCTTATGCTGCACATAACAATTTTAAGTTGCAACAAATGGACGTCAAGAGTGCCTTCCTTAACGGTCCTCTACATGAGTTGGTATACGTAAAGCAACCCCCGGGATTTGAGGATCCTAACTTTCCGAACCATGTCTACAAACTCGATAAGGCACTCTATGGCCTTAAACAAGCCCCACGTGCGTGGTATGAGCACCTTAAAGAGGTTTTGTAAGATCGTGGCTTCGAAGTTGGGCAAATCGACCCCACTCTTTTTACTAAGAAGGTTAAGGGGGAGATCTTCGTATGCCAACTATATGTAGACGATATCATCTTTGGTTCTACTAACAAAGCTTTTAACGATGAATTTTCAAAGCTTATGACTGACAGGTTTGAGATGTCTATGATGGGGGAATTACGGTTCTTTCTTGGATTCGAGATCAAGCAACTTAGAGAAGGAACCTTTATTAATCAAGCAAAGTACATCCAAGACATGCTCAAGAGATTCAAGATGACGGATCTAAATGGTGTCGCCACACCGATGCAAACAAAGTGTCATCTTGAACCCAACCCTCATGGTAAAGATGTGGACCAAAAAGTATACCGGTCCATGATCGTCTCTCTTCTTTACCTCTGCGCATCTAGACCCGATATTGTGTTGAGTGTGGTAGTGCGTGCAAGGTATCAAGCAGCTCCTAAAGAAAGCCACTTAGTGGCGGTCAAGAGGATCTTTCGATATTTGGTTCATTCCCCCAACTTTGGTCTCTGGTATCCCAAGGGCTCCAATTTCTCTTTATGTGGTTATACTGACTCAGATTGGGCTGGTGATAAGGATGATCGAAAATCCACTTCTGGAGCTTGTCAATTCTTGGGAAGATCTCTTGTTTGTTGGTCCTCCAAAAAGCAGAATTGTATATCTCTCTCCACCGCCGAAGCTGAATATGTTGCTGCTTCCAGCGCTTGTACTCAATTATTGTGGATGAGGCAAACTTTAAAGGAATACTGTGTCCATTGTGACAAAGTGCCTCTTTTATGTGATAATTAAAGTGCAATCAAAATTGCGTACAATCCTGTTCAGCACACAAGGACGAAGCATATTGAGATTCGGAATCATTTTATTCGTGACCATGTTGCTCGAGGCGATATTGATCTATCCTTTGTGAGCACGAAGAACCAACTGGCGGATATTTTCACAAAGCCACTTGATGAAGCAAGATTCTGCTACTTGAGGAATGAGCTAAATATCATTGATTCCGGGAGCCTGTCTTGATTACCCATGCACTCACTCGTACATCTCAATCCTTCTCTGGTCTAGGTATGGGCATGGATATAGGGGGAGTGTGGTCCTAACTCATTGGGCTAACCCTCCCCCCATAATGCCAATAGCAAGATATATCATTTCTCTTAATATCATGTTGTGATATGTGAGCTTATTGATGAGTATTGGTCGTGAACCCAAGATATATCTTTGCGGTGTCACACCATACACTCCAACAAGGTGGCTTCGGCCACCGCCCTCTCCCTTGAGGAGAATTGGATCTTTTTGGATGTTATTTGCTCTCTCATGTTCTTATGGGAATCACACTCACTCTTGGCTTTTATTTGATTTGGTTTTTGCAAGTTTGAGTGTCTAGTACCATCTCAGTTTGGCTTTCTTAATCCTAAGCCTTTCCCTACCCCTAAGCCATCTATTCTTGCACACAAGTCCCTTGTACACCTTGTGGGGGTGTTGTTTGGGGACGCGCGGGCCTGGTTCTGTGTGTAACAGAATACCAGATTTGAGGCCGGATAATCCAGCCCAAGTGTTGGCCGGATAATCCGGCCCTGGCGGATTTCTTCTTAAAGGGCAGGGCTCGGGGGAAGGGCTCATAACGAGCAGCACTTCTCCCCTAGCCCTCTCCTCCTCACCAGCCGCCGCCTGCCGCCCCTCACCCTCCTCGGAGCCTCTCCGGCCAACGGATTTTCCGGGCCTCCTCGGATCTTCTTCTCCGTGCCTTCGGGTACCTTCTCCTCCGTGTTCTTCCTCCAATGAGTGAGGGTAACTCCCTCCCTCCCCATCTTTGGCTAGATGTGTATCTTGTTGGGTGGAACGTTGTCTAGAAGGATGTGTTTTCACATAGAAATCGTAGTCTTGCAGTTTCTAGGCCCGATCTACTTTTTTGCATTCAATCTAGGTGAAATCGAAAATTTCTGCCAGGGCCGGATTATCCGCCCCTGGCCAGGCCGGATAATCCGGCTTGACACATTCAATTCTGCTTCAGTTTCACTATGGTGTATGCATTGAGTAGTTTGTCCTATGAACTTTTTGACCACTTTTTCCATGCTCTCTCCTGGACTTATGTGTATGCTTATCCCCTTGCTATCGCCCTTATTCTCCTCACAGGTGGTTCCGATGTTCCCAAGACCTACAAGCACCATCCTCGCTCAAGATACTTTCGGGACGATGGACAAGGTAACCTAGTGGACGAAGTTGAATTGAGGAGAAGGAAGAACGAAGAGAGGCGCATGGCTGAACAATCCAAGAGGACTAGAAAGGGGGTGTCCAAGAGGAAGGGCAAGGAGCCCAAGATCAACTACAGGGCTTTGGATGCGGTCTCCTTCTCCGCCATCTGCCACCGTGACTTGTTTGCTGAGCTGCCTCGTGATGATGAGCTGGGGGATACCCGTTTTTGGTGTGCAGAACAGAAGGGGATTTATGAAGACATCTATGCCAGGCTGAACATTAGGACTATGCACCCTCTGGTACTTGCTGATGCTTTGTAGAAGGTGCATCTTGTGGATGCGATGTTTGTGGCTGAGAGGATGGGGCTGCACCATCTCATGTCTCTCCAGTGCTCCTTTGACTCTGAGGTGGTGAAGCAGTTCTTCTCCACTCTGGTGATTTGTGGGGATGAGCGCCGCACTATGAAGTGGATGACTCATGACAGGCCCATGACTGCTGATTTTCACGTGTTTGCTGAGGTTCTGGGGTACTCTTTCCGCAGCAGGGATAGAGCCAGTGGCCACCGCATCATCACTCAGCTGAAGCCCAACAAGGAAGCTTCTCTCTCTCCTTGCACTGTGAACAATGGCATTGTGGGTACTGTGGCTGGTCTTGCTCCCATCTATGCAGCATTGGTGGGTCTCTTCCGTGACTCTATTACACCGAGTGGGGGCAACAATGACAACATCTGTGGTCACCTTGTTCAGCTACTTCAATTTTCTCATGAGGTTGCCTCCTGCGAGGACGAGTTAGTGCAGTACAGGCTGGATGTCATGGACTTTATTTACCATGAGCTGTGTGATTCTATGTTCAACCGTCTGTCCATTCCCTATGCGCCCTACATTATGTTGCTCATCCGCCACCTGCTTCCTGCCGAGGAGTTCCACATTGACTCGGTGCACAAGGCCAAGAAGATTTACAACAAGGTTCGGAAGACCTCTCACCCCTCCTCTGCTCCTGAGGGCCTCATGAGGGATGCTCGCAGGCCCCCTGTGCCTCCCGTGGCCCGTGAGATCAAGCAGCTGAACTGGTTCCAGCATCACATTCTCTGCATGGGCGTGGACACGCGCAAGGGTCAGTACGAGGCATACAGGTAGCGCCATGAGTTGGCTCACTCCCAGCAGCTCATTCTCCACCACGTGTCCGGCGCTTTGGGTGCTCCTCCGTCTCCTACACCTCCCAGTCCGTATGCTCAGTGGAACTCTTCCTCCAGGCTGAACTATGGTGAGCTGGAGCGTCACTTGTTCCCCTCTGCGCCTGCTACCGATGATGAAGATGAGGAAGGTGACACTGAGGATCTTGAAGATGAGGATGAGGACGAGAATGAAGACAAGGACGAGGACGAGGACTACGATGAGTGATCCCATGGGGCGCTAGCATCGCTCTTCTCCCTTTTTGGTGTCTCGATGCCAAAGGGGGAGAAGTAGTTCTATTAGGTTGTCCGTGGATTTGCATGGGTCGGGCATAAGCACTTGCACTTATCTATTCGTTATTTCTTGCTTATGCCCATTTAGCGTTGAACTTTAAATTCGTGATTTGTGGTTGTTTGAGACTTTATGTGATTGTTTGGATGATGCCTATGGACTTCATATCATGGATTATGCTTATGGTTCTATCTATTCATATCCTATTGCTAGAGGTTCATCACGGAAGGCACGCGCTCATAATGGTTATCCGGTAATAATTGTGATTTATGTCAAGGATGCCTATTCTCTACTTTGGTGGTATGTGTTTTTGCTCTTATGTCTATGGAATAGATTCACCTATTTGTGTGCATTTGTATTCCAATGCAAAACTCTAATATGCACACATTGAGGGGGAGTCCCTTTCATAGTTATCTCTGTTTGTCTTGTGTCTTTCTCCTGCAAATCCTGGTATTGTCATCTAACACCAAAAAGGGGGAGATTGAAAGAACATTTCATGTTTTCCTATGTTTTGCGTGTTAGATAACAATACTATGGAGACTTTTCATGTGCGCTAAGTGTGCGGGAAGTTTTGAGGGGGGCCGGATAATCCGCCCCACCAAGGGCCGGATAATCCGGCCTACCTCATCTCTCAAGGAAGCCAAGGCGCGTCGCTCGGTGTCCAGTCGGATTTTCTCCCGGAAAATCCGAACTGGGGCGGTTTTTCTCCCCAGGCCGGATAATCCGGGTGTCGCAAGGGCCGGATAATCCGGCCCCCAGTTTTCGATCAAAAGAGGCCAAGGCGCGTCGCACGGTATCCGGTCAGATTTTCTCCCGGAAAATCTGAACTAGGGCGGTTTTTTTCCTAGGCCGGATAATCCGGCCCTCACATAGGACCGGATAATCCGGCCCCTAGAAGTTGATCAAGGGCAAGCTCGGCGTGTCTCTCTGATAGGGGGCGGATTATCTGCCGGATATTCTGAGTCTGGGGCGGTGTTTTCCCCAGGCCGAATAATCTGGCCCTCACTTGGGCCGGATAATCCGGCCCCCAAAGTGTGCAACGGCTGGTTTCGGAAGGGGGTATAAGTACCCCTTCTTCCCCAATGTTCAGAACGCTTGATTCATTCGAAATTGACCAGACATTGTGCAAGAGATCTCATTCTCTATCTCCCACTTCAACCACCCGAAGGTCTTGATCTTTGGTGGAATTGAAGGAGGAGAAGTTCATCATCATCAAGAATCAAGCACTTCAACTCCTCTCCATTGACTTGGAGAAATCCCTGATCTAGTATTCTTAGCAATACCTAGATCTTATTTATTGTATTTGATAAGTTTGTTCTTGTGGCAGCTTGTTGTCATTTCGGGAGCCTCCAAGTTGTTGTGGAGTTGTTGCCCCGCTAGTTGTGTAAAGGCACCGGTGCCCGCCTCGAAGGGTACCTATAGTGGAAGGTGGATTAGGCCTGTTGTGGCGAGATCCATCGGAGAACAGGGTGAGGCCTTTTGTGGCATGGTGGTCTTAGTACTGCCCACCCCTCCAACTCAGACGTACTTCCCTTAACAAGGAAGAAACTGCGGTCAAACAAATCCTGTGTCTCCGCGTGCTTCACTTTGGTTTACTCGTTCCTCTTCCACTTGCTCTTTACTTGCTAGTAGATAGGTTTGCATATAGGGAAATTCCACCTAATAGGTTATCTAGAGAATTTACCCTATTCACCCCCTCTAGGTGCCCATACGATCCATTTCACCACCTCTGCAGAGTGTCAAACTATTCGAATAGCCGCGTCCGCGGTCATGGACAGTTGGAGTGGCCATACTGTTCCGTCGTCAGATATTTTTCAAAATGACTTGCAAAGTGAACTATGATTTTGACTTGACCACAACAGGGTTGTGAATATGAAAACTAGGTTCCCAACTTAAGTGATTTAGAACATTAATTTAGCTTTATTTGCTTCTGTACTCAGTTTAGATAAATCTGGCCTTTTGCAAATAAACTTAGAGCTTAGCATTCCTACTAGAACTACCTTACTTGTTAGTGATAGTTTGCGAGTACTTAAAGAGTACTCATGGCTTTGTCCCTGGCTATTCCTGTGGCCATACTATGAGGAGGACTATCAAGAAGATGGACAGCAGGACGGCTACAACAACTACGATCATCTCCCATCGTCAGCATTGCCCGTGACACTGAAGAGGGAGCTCACCGCTACGCTTATTATTCCGCTGCTTGTTTGTATTAAGACTGGATCATGAGATCCTTTATTTGTCTAAGACCTTATTATGGTTTGTAATGGATGATGTACTGTGATATCCAATCTGTTATGCCTCGCAAAAATGGTAATCCTGGGATTGCGATGTATGGCATAACAAGCATCTGGGATTAGAAATTCAGTTGTTGACAAGTTGGTATCAGAGCCATCCTGACCATAGGAGACCCTAGTTAGAATGGACGTCCGAATAAAAACTTAGTTTCAAAACCAAAGAAGTAAGTATTTACGAAAACATATTCCCACTCTTATCCTTGTTTCTTTCAAAAAAATCATGTTCCTCAAAAATTCTTACATCACTACATAAAATTTCACACACTTGATCACCTCACTAACTTACTCATCCTAAATTCTTATAGATGGAAGTTCAGTATTGCTAATTCTACCAGTTGGGCAACGGAGGCCAGCTGATCTTTGAGAGGGATCTTGATGCATTGTCAGAGTATCTTGAGCGCCCGCATCTGGAATTCTTCGGAGCTCAACTCAAGGATTTACCAGGAGGAGATCTACAATGGCTGATAGATGCAGATCTTCGAGGCAAGATGGAAGCACCCCTTTCTAAGAAGATTCAATTCGCCGTGCGAGAGAACAACTGGATAGATGGATTAGCCAGGGCTATGCATGAAGCTCTTGCTCGTCTGTGTGGGCTAAATGTTAACTTGATCCAGGGAACTCGCTTTGATCATTACGCAAGGCGTGATTCTATGGGAATGCCATTAGAGATGCCAAGTCACCCGGAGATGAAGCGCCAAGTGGAGAATCTTAACTTCCTGCTATATGATAGACAAAAGGAATTGGACAATGCTCGATCCTACGCCAACCACAACCTTGCCATTTCTGCCAAGAAGGACCAAACTTTTGCCATGCTAGTCAAGGATCGCTAATCACTTCATAGTCAACACGAGAAGAAGGATCGCACCATAGCTTGTCGTCGCAAGAAGGTGGCCGACCTCGAGAAGACCATCCAGGAGCAAGAAATCTAGCTTGTAGCAAAAGAAGATGAGGAAGAAGGTGAAGACATCCAGGGAGATATTCACTCATACCTCAGTGATGACAATGACTACCTAGAGGATGATGCCATGGATTTCTACAACGATGATGATGACTCCGATTTCATTGATGATCAGTAGATGCACTTGATCACTACCGTAGGAAGGAGTTGTATCGGTCCCACTGTATCTTAGCTTCACAGAATGGTTCTTAAAACCATATGTTTGCCTTTTGTGTTGTGGTGTGTGTTTGTATTGTGTGCTTGAATGAATGAATGAGAAGAAGTTAGTTGCAAAACCTGAGTTCAAACTCAAAGTTTTAGCTTTTAAAACAAAACCATGAACCTTAGAACTTTCCCTCTTACCTCATTATCTATCTCAATCTTCAGATGACTCGTGGAAAAAAAGGAGGAAGCACCTCATCGCATGACCCGATGCTGCAGATTCTACAGATGCTAGTTTCTGACCGTGAAGCTAGTAGAGCAGAGCACCAAGCCAACCTAGCCACCCTGCAACAAATAGCTCGGATGGCCCACAATAATCAAGGCCATGGAAATCAGGATGACCATGGATCCAAGCTTAAGAACTTTGAGAATACCAATCCCCCTATCTTCAACAAATCTGAGGATCTCTTAGATGCTGATGACTAGCTACAAACCATGGAGAATAACCTAGAAGTCGTAGGAGTTGATGCCAACGAGAAGGTACTGTTTGCCACCCACTATCTGGCAGGAGATGCAAGAGCCTGGTGGAATAGCACTCGTACTATGAACCACGGTCAGATCATGACTTGGGAAGCTTTCAAGATCAAGTTCAGTCGCACCCATGTGCTGCAGGGTTTAGTCACCAAAATGAGAGATGAGTTCAGGGAACTGAAGCAAGGAAGAATGGCGGTAGTTAAGTACCGTGACAAATTTTTGTCCCTCGCTAGATATGCCCCTGATGAGATCAACACTGAAGCCAAGAAGAAGGAAAGGTTCCTGAACAGATTGCATGATGAGATGCAGACGGTGTTAGTCAACATCCGTTTTGAAGACCTAGAAGAGTTAGTCGACTCTGCCATCCAGATGGAAGGGAAGATAAACCAAGCCAATGACAACCGCAAGCGCAGAGTGATGCACAAGACTGGGTCCCACAATACCCAGAAGTATCGCCCCAACCCATCCGCAGGATATGCCCCAAGAAACAATAGACCCCCGATATCTCGTCCAAGCTACCCCAATCGTAGCGGAGGAAACCTGAAGTCTGGAGGAAACCATATCTCGACCAAGTCTGGAGGAAACTCCAACAACTTCAACCGTGCACCGCCCAAGTCCAACAACAACAACAACAACAACAATACTGCCCCAAGAACTGGAAGCAATGTCGTGCTAGTTGCAGCCAAAGACAAGTCCCAGATTACTTGCTTTGAATGTGGAGTCAAGGGTCACTACTCCAATGAGTGTCCCAAGAAGCATGCAGCCACCACCAATGTGAATGCCCCAGCAAAGCAGCAGCGTCGTGTTCAGCCTGGAAGAAGATTTTCCCCAGGGAATTCGCTCAACCGCAACGGTCGTCTATTCCACATGAATGCTGAAGAAGCCTAGGAAGCGCCCGATGTCATGCTGGGTATGTTTTCTGTTAACTCAGTATTAGCAAGAGTGTTGTTTGATTCTGGAGCATCGCACTCGTTTATTACCAAAGAATTTGCATGCACTAGTAAGATTCAACCAACAAAATTGAAGCATGTTATGATAGTTCAAATACCTAGTTCAGCCACCAAAGCTAGAAAAATTTGCAAGGCTATGCCTATCAGAATCCATGGGATAGATTTTTATGCCAATCTAATAGTACTTGGAACCAAAGGTTTGGAAGTAGTACTAGGAATGGATTGGATGTTGAAACATAAAGGATTGATTGACTGTGCCAAGAAAGCCATAACCATGACCAGTAGCTCGGGAGTATCAGTACAACATGTATCTGAGACCTTGCCCCGTCAGTTCAAATGCAACAAGAGTCTAGCCCAACCCACCATAGACCAAGTCAGAGTAGTCTGTGAATACCCCGACGTATTCCCAGATGAATTGCCCGGTATGCCCCCAGATTGGGATATCGAATTCATCATTGAACTAATTCCTGGAACTGGACCCATAGCTCAAAGACCTTATAGCATGAAGCCATCTGAACTAGTGGAGCTGAAGAAGCAACTGGATGCTATGCTGGAGAAAGGTCTGATTCAACCAAGCGCATCGCCATGGAGATCACCTGTTTTGTTTGTGGACAAGAAAGATGGAGGTAACCGTTTGTGCATGGATTACCGAAAGTTGAATGATGTCACCATCAAGAACAAGTACCCGCTGCCCAAGATTGAGGATCTGTTTGATCAGTTGACTGGTGCCAGAGTGTTCTCTAAGATTGATCTTAGAACTGGTTATCACCAACTCAAGAGTCGTGCAATGGATATTCCAAAGACCGCCTTTACCACCAGATATGGATTGTATGAGTATACGGTCATGTCTTTTGGACTAACCAATTCCCCCGCTTATTTCATGAATCTCATGAATAATATTTTTATGAACTTTCTAGATAAGTTTGTCGTTGTGTTTATCAATGATATTCTAATCTATTCCAAGTCAGAAGAAGACCATGAGCAACACCTGAGAACCATCCTTGAAACCCTTAGAGAGCATCAGTTGTATGCCAAGTTCAGCAAATGTGAGTTCTGGTTGAAGGAGGTAGGATTCCTCGGACATATTGTGTCGGTAGGAGGAGTCGCTGTTGATCCCGCCAAGATAAAAGATGTTGAAGAATGGGAAGCCCCAACCACTCAAACTCAAGTCCGTGCATTTCTCGGATTAGCGGGATATTACCGCAAGTTCGTAGAAGGATTTTCGAGCATCGCAAGACCGTTGACCCAATTGTTGAAGAAAGATAAGAAGTTTGAATGGACCGACAAATGTGAAGCAAGTTTTCAAGAGCTCAAGAAGAGATTGATTTCAGCCCCAATATTGATCATGCCAGATATCAAGAAGCCTTTTGATGTGTATTGTGATGCATCCAAGATTGGTCTCGGATGTGTGTTGATGCAAGAAGGCAAAGTCATCGCATATCTGTCTCGACAACTGAAGCAGCATGAGCAAAACTACCCTACTCATGATCTTGAATTAACAGCTGTAGTTTTAGCCTTGAAGACATGGCGTCATTATCTTATGGTTAACCGCTGTGAGATTTATTCGGATCACAAGTCTAAAGTATATTTTCACCCAGAAGGAGCTGAATATGAGGCAAAGGAGATGGATAGAGTTAATCAAGGATTATGACCTTGACATTCACTATCACCCCGGCATAGCCAATGTGGTAGCGGATGCTCTTAGCAGATTGCCGTGTAGATTAAAAACCATCATCAAAGAAGCCCAGCCAAGTTTGCATGAGGAGTTGGAGCAGTTTAGGACTGAGCTAGTTAGCAAAGGATTTTTAGCTAGCATTGAACTTCAATCCACTTTGATTAGTCAAATCAAGGAAGCCTAGAAGGGAAATGCAAGTATCGATGGAATCAAGCGTCGTATTGGTACAGGAAAGGTACCTGGATTCACCGAAGATGAAGAAGGAGTTTTGTGGTACAAAGGACGTATCTGTGTGCCAGCAGATTCGGAGCTGAAGCAAGTCATGCAAGAATCTCATGATACTCTTTATTCTATCCACCCCGGAGGAACGAAGATGTATCAGGATTTGAAGGAGAAATTTTGGCGGCACAAGATGAAGAGAGAAATCGGAAGCTACATAGCCAAGTGTGATATCTGTCAAAGAGTCAAAGCGGAATATCAGAGACCCACAGGACTATTGCAACCATTGCAGATTCCGGAATGGAAATGGGATTCCGTCGGAATGGACTTTATCACCGGTTTGCCTACTTCTAGTAGGGGAAATGACTCGATCTGGGTCATAGTTGATAGACTGTCTAAGGTATCCCATTTTATACCTGTCAAGACAACCTACCAGAGTTCGAAGCTAGCAGAGTTGTACATTGCTAGAATTGTCAGTTTGCATGGAACCCCCAAGACCATAGTATCGGATCGAGGAACCCAATTTACCTCGAGATTTTGGCAGAAAGTCCAAGAAGGATTAGGAACCAAGTTGAATATCAGCACAGCTTATCACCTACAGACCGATGGACAGACTGAAAGAGTCAACCAAATCTTAGAAGATATGTTGAGAGCTTGTGTGTTAGAGTATGGATCAAAATGGGAAGATTGTCTGCCTTTTGCAGAATTCTAATACAACAACAGTTATCAAGCCAGTTTGAAAATGGCCCCATTTGAGTTCTTATATGGAAGGAAGTGTCCTACCCCTTTGAATTGGTCACAAGTAGGAGAGAGTTAGATTTTTGGACCCGACATCCTACGAGAAGCAGAAGAGAAGGTTCACAAAGTCCGTGAGAACCTCAAGACCGCCCAATCCAGACATAAGAGTTATGCTGACAAGAGACGTAGAGACCCGACTTTCAATGTCGGAGATTTTCTGTATCTCAAAGTGTCGCCGTTAAAAGGAATGCAGTGTTTCCAGCTAAAAGGAAAGTTAGCCCCCAGATATGTTGGACCTTTCAAGATTCTGAATCGCCGAGGAGAAGTATCTTATCAACTAGAACTGCCAGACGAGATGTCAGCCATCCATAATGTGTTCCATATCTCGTTACTTCGCAAATGCCTAGAAGTGCCGGAGAAGACCGAAGTTTTGAAGAACATCGATCACCGAGCCATTGATATCAACAAAGATCTAACGTATCGCGAAGTGCCCATCCGTATCTTGGAAGAAGCCTTCAGAACCACCAGGACCCGGAGTATCAAATTTCTCAAGATTCAATGGAGCAATCATACCGAAGAAGAAGCTACCTGGGAGAGAGAAGATTACATTAGAACTTAGTTTCCAGATCTCTTTAGTTTCTAGTTTTTCTTAAATCTTGGGACGAGATTTTGTTTAAGGGGGGAAGGTTTGTAACACCCCAAATCTTTAATCAAGGTTATCAAGTCCCTAATCACCCAATTTAGGTTAACAAAAACTTTTATTAAGAAAAAGGCATATGAATGCATGTGTGTTTGAATTAGTGTAGAATTGAGTGTATATGCCATGCTTGATTGTTCTAAATGTTGTAAAATGGTTTAAAGGTGAATGCCACATCATCTAGACCATTTACAAACAAAATCCAAAGAGAAAGGAACCAAATAAGATTAAATAAGGCAAATGGTCATTTTGACCATTTAAACCACTAGGCCACTTTAGGTGTTCCTAGGAGAAGATTTCTAACAGAAACATTTCCAACTCTTTTCCCCCCTTGCTAGACCAAGTAAAGATGTACCAAGGCCCACTTTACAAACTTACAAAAACATCTAGAAAATCCATTTAAAGAACATTTGAAAATTGAATCCAATTCATATGAGAAGATCACAATTTTTCAAAAACACATCAAATGAATTCACCTTGACCTATCCAAGCAAACCTAGTCTCTCAAGCTTAAGGCAAATGCACCCAAAAAGTTTGAATCAAAAATTTAAAAATAATCTTCGTGCGGCCATTTCAACAAACACTTGGCAGGCACAGAATAAACACTAGACTAGCTTCACTGTTTCATACAGTGATCATCGACCATTTTGTCTCCAATTTAACCCCCTGTCCCCTTTAAGCCTAACCCAACCCCAGACCAGCTTCCCCCTCAACCGCTGGCACAGTGGAGTGCCACCCGTTCTTGGTCGTCGCCGGCCGACAATGGGCAGCATGCCAGGAGCCACGCCAGCCCCACCCAAGATGTGTACCAGACACGCGAGCACCTACCTCCACCCCACGATCGAAGCCCAGCCCTGAACCACACTAGCACCACCGGGCACTGCCTGTCTGCGCTGTGTCCAGAGCGCTCCAGTGCGCCGCGCCTGACCAGCCCTGCCAGCTCGCGCCTTGCCCTCACCGTGCACTCGCAGCTTCGCCATGATCACGCCACCCTGGCAAACACCCCCGTTCGCCGCCGCGTGACCTGTAGCTCCCGTGCGCCGCCGCAAACACCACTGCCTCCGCCCAGAGCGTCGCACACGCCCAATCGTTACACACCGCCCCACATTGCGCCATTAAGTCCGTGAGAACCGTCAGGAGACACCGTATCGTACACCTACCCCCGCCATGCCCTTAGCTCTATGTGTCGCCCTCGCCGGAGACGCTAGCCCGCACCGCTCGGTCCCCTCGTCGAGCTATAAAAGGAGGCCACCCTAGCCTCCATTCCTCACACCCCTCGACTCCACACTCACCACTGAGCCTCCCACACCCCTTCCCGGAGCAAGGCGAGCACCACCTTGCGGAATTGTACCAGAGTCCGCCGCTGCTGGAGGAGAAGGGCGTCATTGATTGCGACCACCCCAAGCCTCACCGTGACCGCACCTCGCCTTACCATCGTCTACCATGCCGTTTTCCCCCATCGTCGAGCCTAGCTGGAGCCCAGGTGACCCCCGATAGACGCCCACCGCCGCGTTAGGGTTCAGGCCTCGCCGGAGCTGTTCGTCGTCGACGATGACCCTCAGTCGTTGGATTAGATTTAGATCGTAGGGCTCTGGTTGAAAGATACCGGTTCGCGTTAGACAAGTCACTGACTAGTGGGTCTGCGTTGTTAGCAGCCTGCTGCGCCGCGGAGTGCCACTGGGTCGGCCCGTTAGCTTTCTCGCGTTGGCCCAAAGATTCAAATAAGTGATTTTCCAATTTAGTTGAAATCATATTCTGTCCACTTATTCAAAAATCAATTCAGAGAGTTTCACTTAACCAAATGGCATGATTCAAATTTTGTTAGAAAGATAATTAAAATATTGATCCAAGCCCATTGGATTTAAATCATTTGGAGTTAAAGATAATCTACAGCAAAAATAACAAAATAGAGACTTTTGCAACTTCAAACATTTTTCAAATCAACCATAATAGCTTTTGAGTAGATTCCAACTCTCAAAAATCACATTTGACAATACCTATCTGAATATGTAAAAATATTTAGGTTTGCACGCAGTGACATTAGACTAGTACCAAAAGAATGTTATATAGGCATTTCTAGTCACTTTAAATCATTTAAATGACAATCTTAAACTTTATAAAATGTGACCAGCCCTTTAAATCAAAGTCCCATGTATTAGAATATGTGGTGATGACATGTGTCCACATGATCCCATATTTTAATTGGAGAATATTAAATCTTAATTAATTTCAGTGAGTAGAAATTACTTTTCTCAAATAAAATAAATGAAACTAGTTCTTTAAATCTTGTGATGAGTGTGATGATGCTAGATCATCAAGTTTGAACCTTAGTGTGCTAATTAGACTTAGTTAAGTATTGTTTGGGGATTGTGTACCCTGTATTCATTTATAGACGATAGTACTGACCAAGTCTATGAGGAGGAGGAGGAGTTCTACCCTGAAGAAGACGAAGAAAACTTCAATCACTGCACCAATCAAGGCAAGCCATTGATACGTCCAAAAAGTATCTACTTTACCGAACAATTTTGCCATTATTTCTCCTCTAAACTTGTGTGATTTGGATGCAACTAACACGGACTGATGTTATTTTCAGCCGAATTGCCTTGGTGTCTAGTTTTTGTGCAGAAAATCAACTATCAGGAAAAATCCCAAAAAATATGCCAAAAATCCTATTTCACCAGGAGACTCATAGAGCCAGAATACGAGACGGAGTGGGGCTGGGGCCTGGCCACACCACCTGGCCGCACGGGCTAGGCCTGGCCATGCCAGGGGGTGGTCTGGCCGCCCCAGACACCCTCTCGGTCTCCCTCTTCGCCTATAAGTTGCCTTCTGACCTAAAAACTCAGGGGGGTCTACGTTTTTCAAGAAGGAGTTCCGCTCCACCGCCACCACCAGATTCCACAATTCGGAACCAGAAACTCCGTTCTGGCACCCTGCTGGGACGGGGAATTGGAGGAGATCATCGCCATCATCATCACCATCACTTCTCCATCGACCATCCATGTTTCCCCCATCTATAAGTGAGTAATCCCCCATTGTAGGCTATGGGGATGGTAGGGATTGGATGAGATCATTCATGTAATGGCATCGGATTGTTAGGGCATGGTGCCTAGTATCTACTATTAGTGCTTTTTGACTTTGTTGCGACTTGTTATGCTTAATGCTTGTCACTAGGGCCCGAGTGCCATGATTTTAGATATGAACATGTTATTGATTCATTATGATAGTATTGTTTATGGTTTTACCTGCAAGTTGTATACACACGTTGTTGTCTAGAGCCAATGGCCCTGAAGTGACAGAAATCGGGATAACCGGAGGGAATGGCTTTGATGTGAGGATCACATGTGTTCATGGAGTGTTAATGCTTTGCTCCGGTGCTCTATTAAAAGGAGCACCTTAATTTCCAGTAGTTCCCTTGAGGCCCTGCTGCAAACGGGCTGGCAGGACAAAAGATGTTGTGCAAGTTCTCATTGTGAGCACGTATGACTATATATGGAACACATGCCTAGGATTATCTAGTACTTGGATGCTTTATCTTATTTATCTGCAATTGCCCTATGTTCTGATTGCCATGTGAATTGTCTTGTCCATGCAACGCCCGTCCATCCATCCATATGCCTACCGCACTCGAATCCTACTTTTTGCTGCAATTGTTACTACTGTCTTTACTTTACTACTTCTATTACTTTACTATTGCTACTACAGAACTGTTGCTACTGATAAACTACTATGAGCAAGATTGTTTCTAGTTGCAGCTGAATTGACAACTCAGTTGTTAAGGCTTATAAATATTCTTTGGCTCCCCTTGTGTCGAATCAATAAATTGGGTTTCACTTCCCTCGAAAATACTACGATACACCCCCTATACGTGTGGTTCATCAAGACTATTTTCTGGCGCCGTTGCCGGGGAGCATAGCTTTATTTATCGAGTTCACTTGGATTATTTATTGTTCTCTGCTATCCATCCATCATGGGTAAGTCTCGTGATGGAAAGGTTCCTATTTTACCATCCACTACAAGAAGAGGTACGGTTCTGAACACCTTTGTTGCTCTTGATTCACCATCTGTTATGAGTAAGCTCGTTACACCACCACACACACATGCTACACATGCTGCTACTACTGCTGAATCTGAAACTTCTGATACTTATGATGTTGTTTCTAGTGTGCTTGATAAGAGTGGTTCATTAGGTCCTTTCCTAGATGCTACGATTGCTAGAACTATAGCTGGAAATACTGAAACTCCTAATGAAGACACTACTACACCTGTTAGTTCACCTGAGTCTAGAAAGAGCTATGATATTGAAGATGGTTATTTTGAGATGACCGATGAATTTATTAAAGAATGTCAAAACACCCATGATAGGAGTGCTGCTAAGAGTCTCCTTGAGAGGCGTACTATTAGACCTAAATTGTCTCCTAATGCTAAGTTTGCTGCTTCTCCCATAAACATTAAAGATAAGGATTATGATTTCTCTCTTGATCTATCCCACATAGCTATTGTTGAGAAAGAACCTTTTTGTGGGACTAAGAATGAAAGTGCAGTAGCACATATGACTGAGCTTTCCACCATGAGTGGCCTGTTTTCTGATGATATTAAGATGCGCACCTACTTTGTTGCTAAAAATTTCCCCTTTTCACGGAAAGGAGAAGCTGAAACTTGGTTTAATAATTTACCTCCTGGATCTATTGATAGCCCTGATTGCTTGATTAGTACCTTCCTGCATAAATATTTTCCTCCTAGTGCTAGACATGCTATTTTGCAGGAACCTTTTGATTTTAAACAGGGAGAAAAAGAGATGTTGCCTGAATCATGGGCAAGGTTTTGTGCTTTGATTCATGGATAGGCTGGATGTCCATTACCTAAGAATGAGCTTATTGGTATAATTTATAATGGACTAACTGAAGAATCTAGGACATACCTGGATAGTTGTGCTGATTGTGTTTTCAGGAATAGGACTCCCAAGGAAGCTGAGGAATTAATGGCTAAAATAAGCAAGAATTATGAAGACTGGACTCCTCCTGAACCAGCTATACCTGAGACAACTATACCTGAACCAACTATTCCTGTGCCTATTCCAACATCAAAGAAGAGGGGAGTTATTGAACTAAATTATGAAGTGATGAAGGAAGCTAAGAAATGTCTTAAGGAGAAGGGAATTAAAGTTGCAGATGTCAAGAATTTACCTCCTATAGAAGAACTATGTAAGCCAATCCCCCACTCATCCACTATTGAGGTACACTCTCTCCAACACTTTGATGAAGGTGATATCCCTTACTCTAAACCTACTGATCAATGCTTAGAAGAATTCGATATTTTTATTGTTAAGCAAGGTAATTTTAATAAAAGGGTGCAAAATCATCTCATGGAAAACTCTAGAGCTATTGTTGAGTTGAAGGATATTGTGGAAAGAACCTCTAATGATGTTAAAATGCTTGTTAAACATTTTCAAATGGTTCAAACTCAAGTAGATCAACTTATTAAAGTGCAAAAATACTTGCTAGTTAATGGTGCTAAAGAAAGATATGCTTATGAAATTAGAACTAGAAGTGGTGCTGCTACCCAGGATCCTCTATATCCTGAGGGGCATCCCAAAAGAATTGAGCAGGATTCTAAACAAGCTGAAAATAGTGATACTACTCGTAAGAAAAGAAAAAAGAAACATAAAACTATTGTAGAACCCTCTAAACCTGCTAAAGATCCTAATAGTATATCTATTTCTGATGCTGAAACTAAAAGTGGTAATGAAGAGAATGATGTTCCTGATAAAGAAAAAGTTGAAGAAGAACTTGAAAAGCACACTAAGAATACTAAGTACACTAAAGAAGATTTTGTTGCTAAGAAACATGGTAGTGAAAGAGAGCCTTGGGTCCAAAAACCTATGCCTTTCCCTGATAAGAAACACAAGTCAAAGGAAGATGAACACTATAATAAGTTTTGTGAGTGGATGAAACCTTTATTCTTGCAAATTCCTTTGACTGATGCTATTAAATTGCCTCCTTACTCAAAGTATATGAAGGATATTGTCTCGAATAAAAGGAAGATCCCTAATGAAGAAATTTCTACTTTGCTTGCTAATTATTCCTTTAATGGTAAGGTTCCAAATAAACTTGGAGACCCAGGGATTCCAACTATCCCTTGTTCTATTAAGAATAGTTATGTTAGAACTTCTTTGTGTGATTTGGGAGCAGGAGTTAGTGTTATGCCTTTTTCTCTCTACAAGAGACTTCAACTGGAAAAACTAATACCAACTGATATATCTTTGCAAATGGATGATAAATCTACCACTATTCCTGTTGGTATATGTGAGGATGTACCTGTTCAAGTGGCTCATAATTGCTTGATATTAACTGATTTTGTTGTGCTTGAAATGCCTAAAGATGATAATATGTCTATTATTCTTGGGAGACCTTTTCTTAATACTGCAGGAGCTATTATTAATTATAATCAAGGAAAGGTGACTTTCAATGTTAATGACAAGGAGCATACTGTCTATTTCCCCAAGAAGATTGATAGGACTTATGGTTTGAATTCAATTGAACATGTTGAGGGCATTCAAGTTGGAGAAATATATTGTCCCATACCAAGAGAAAAATTTGAAACTATTATGATTGGGACCATTGCTATCAAAGTTGAGGTAACATAATCATTAGTGGAATACAAAGTTTTGTCTTATATGAAATTGTTTTGGTAACAAGACATGATCGACCTTGTTAACAAAAGGATTTCATTGAACAAAACAATGTTTTCACCATGATTATGTCTGCTTACTTCTATTTTATCTATTTAGTTTTTGCTTTCGTTTAGTTTTCTTTTTTGTTGTTAGTTGCTTGCATGTTAGAGTGTCTTAGAACTTCTGAAGTTCTACCCTTGTTTTGTCATTGCATCATTCCAGAAAATCTTTTTCTGTCAGAAAATCATTCATCTATACCTGAAAATTGCTCAAAAATAAAGTGTCGAAAAATTCCAGAAAATTCATATTAAATTTTTACGTGAAAAAAGGGGCAGAGGAGTGCCTGGGAGGTACCAGGGGGGCCCACCAGGCAGGCACACCACCTGGTGGCGCGGATTGCCTAGGGGCGCGCCTGCCTATGGTGTGGGCCACCCCTGGCCCTCCACTTACTCTCTCACTTGCCACTTTCTTCTCTCTCTCAAGTAAACACCAGTTCATTGCTCGAAATCGTGTTCTTGTTGTGCTTGCCCTCGATTTTTCGATCTCCTTGCTCAGCCCATCTTTGCTGCTGAAATTTGGAGCATTTGTTCTCCGGTATGTGACTCCTCCGCTTGTCCAAGTAGATTTGTGTTTAGTGGTTTATATCTTGAGTATTTTGCTGCTATAGGTGACAGGTTATGAGAGCATGTAAGCTTGTTTGATGCTTAGAGATATAGTTTTAATGCATGTTTAGGCCTCATACAAGTCCCTATGATTAGTGCCCTTCATTATATATTCACTTTGCAATCACTTGTTTAATAGATGTTTAAATTTAAGAATATCAAACATGAACAACCATACCTTTGGAGAAATATTTGAGAGGGATGCACCTAGGAGGTCAAGGCCCTCAAGATCAGCCTCTTAGTTTAGGCCATCATACAACGAAGATCTTATTGCACCTCGCATTGGTAATGAAGGAGATGATGGGGATGCTCACACATCTACTTTTCCTTGTTTTACTTTCTTACAAGCTGCAGGGATTCTTGATGATTTTTTGCTACTGATTCAGAGGGTTGGTTTGACCTCATACATGCAAGATGAGAGTGAGCAATACGCTATGCTCACCAAAACTTTTGTTGAGAGCTTCCTTTTTACTAACACGCCCTATCAGTCAACTGTCTCTTTCAGAATTTCTAATCTGCCCTTTACCATGCCATTGGAAAGATTTTGCAGTATCATAGGTGTGGGCATGACAGGGACCGTGAAGAAGATTCAAGGGTGACCCGCTGATTTGCTGGAGCTCTACCGAGGGGTGACCAATGACGATGACCGCATAGCTCAGCGCAGGAAGATAAGAAACATCCAACTCCTTGCTCTTAGATACTTTGCATATTATCTTGCTACTAGCGTTCTTGGTAGGGAGAATACGAGTAATATCTCCAACTATCATTTAGCCTTCCTTGCTGCTGCACTTAACAATGATACTCGGTACAATCTTGGCTCTCTTATTGCTCGCCGCCTAGCTGCTAGGGGGCCTATTTATGGGGGCATCATCGCTTCACGTATGGTCAATGCATTAGAGCTTTCGGTGGATCCCATTGATACTATATTGGCACCACAAAGGCTTGACCTTACTGCCATGAAAATACATCACTTCGTGACTGCTGATTCTGATATGGACAGTTTAGTATATAGGATGTTGTTTACTAACGGGGATGACAGGGAGATGCCTTTGCTGGAATCTACCTTGTTTAGTGTTCACAAGAGGTCGTGGTCACGCTCCAAGGAGGAGGTGGACGAGCAGCTCCGCTTGCTGGGTTTCCACAGGCAGCATCAAGAGGATGTGCCCTCCTACGATTACTCTGCGCACTACGGTGGGGCATCCTCGAGCTCGCACCAGGACGAGGGTACCTCCTCACCTTACTACAGAGGTGCTCCATCTTGGCTAGCTTGGGATTGATACCCACTTAGGCCAAAAGCCTAAGCTTGGGGGAGGTACACCGACATCACACTCATCTCCATATCATGTTTCATCGGTACTTTGTATATTCATTTTTCGTTCTCTTTTTAGTTTTTGTTCTTTCTTTGTTTTTGCTTTCTTAAAACACAAAAAGACCAAAAACATTTCTGTTGTTTCTCTTTGTTTGCTTCTTCTTCTTTTTGCCTTGGTTTGCTTTTCCCTTTTTTGCCTTGTTTGAACTATTCGAAAAACCCAAAAAGATTTTGCTTTGCTTGTTCTTCCTTTTTGGTTCTTGTTTTAAAAATCGAAAACACCAAAAATATTCGTTGTTCTTCTTTGGTTTTGTGAGTTTTGTTGCAGGGTTCAGCAGTCCTCAGTGGAATTTGGTTTCATATTATAATTGAAGCCACACAAGTGAAGGGCAATAATGAGGATTAATGACAACTTGAGGTGTGGTAAGAGGCTGGTAACAAACTCTATTTGTTTTCATTTTTGTACATATACTCATCATTGTGGGCATGCTTAGCCTGTTCGTATAGGGTGTATGTCATTTATGGATGCTTAGTAGTTCTTGCTTTCATATGATTAGTTCCAGCTTGCTAATAGTTTGTAGCATGTCATATGAATGTTTGCATGCATTACTCTATTCATAACTTGGTATGACACCATGGTATCCTCCTCTGAATGTTTCATTTGAATTGACTTGGCACATGCTCACGCATGCATATGACTGAAATAATCAGTTAAGCCTCGATGAATTATTTTGCCTTGAGGGTCTTGAATCACTTTCATGCCATGATTAGTCATGTTTTGTTGCAAGCATGATTATGACAGGTATTGCTCTCTCGTTTGTCGCTCCCTTACTATTGCTAGCCTTTACTTACATTGAGTATGTTTACTCGTGTTTCCAAACTCCCTAAAACCAAATATTGCCAAAAGTGTCCACCATACCTACCTATTAGCATCATTTGTTGTTCCGTGCATATTCAATATGCCTTGTTTTCTTCCGAATAAAATGTTTGCTTGTTATGAGAAAATTAGTTAGTAAAGCTCTCACAAACTTGATGGCACACTTTATTTCCTGCACTTAATAAATCTGAACCATTGTGACTGTCCATGAAAGTTATATGCTTGCAAATTATAGGCTGGGGATTAGCAGAACCGTGCTGTCACGGGGAACGCTTTCAACACATGTAAATATATACCCAGTTGATATCATGCTCTTTTGTTTGCGGATGTTGTCGGTGTGAAATAAAAGGGGAGCTTGTAAGTCCATGGAGTTATGTATGTGTGTTAGAGAAACGCCTGGGCCGCCGGTCTAATCCATGCCTAATCATGATGGAAACCTGCAGCGTAACCATAATGAGTATCTATGAAGCATTCTTCTTATAAAAAAAGAGATAGCTATTGAGAAAAAGAAAAAAAAGATATGAGAAAAGAGGAAAGAGAGAAAAAGCACCATTTTCCCATGGTAAATAAGAAGATTGTTGAGATACCCATTGTCTGCTTGCCTTGTCATTTTGATATGGGGATTGTTCCGTATCATCGGGCAAGGGGTACCCCATTGGCGGTTCTCTATAATACGCACGTATTTACAATGACAAGAACTTACCGGTAACTAAAGTTGAGTAGCATGAGGAGCGGCCCTCGTACTCAAGGGACATGAGATTTCCATTTTATAGCCTGTCAAGCATATAACTCAGATTGGACCTCACTTTCACCTTAACCATATTAAAGATGCTTATGATAGGGGCAATGAGAGCTCAAAGCTAACGAGTACCATACTTTCAGCATTTGGAAGCCTTTCAAACTATTCAAAAACATTTTCATTTCTTTGTTGAGTCTCCACATATTCTATGAGCACTTTCTTGAGAGCATAGTTGTCATTCTTAGTGTAATGTGCTTGTCTCAAAACTTGATTAATTGTGTTATGACTTTGATGCTTGCATCTTTGATATCTTTACTTCTAGTCTTCACTTGAACTTCTGAGGTGCCTTGGCATTCACAATCAAAGGCAAGCGAGATACCACTCTATCATACCTTGTTATGAGCACTGTAATGTTGCTTATGTTTATGCTTCTTGCTACTTATTATTTTTGAGTTGGAATCTCTTCATAGCTTGCAATGTCTATTAAGTAAACTTAGTTGCATACTCTTTATTATGAATTGTCTAAGTAGTTGATCACATGCTGAGAATATATACATCATATAAAGCAAATGTGTTCGTGAAAGTTTTTTTTATCGCACTTAGTTTTCAACTGAATTGCTTGAGGACAAGCAATAAGCTAAGCTTGGGGGAGTTGATACGTCCAAAACATATCTACTTTTTCGAACACTTTTGCTATTATTTCTCCTCTAAACTTATGTGATTTGGATGCAACTAACACGGACTGACGTTGTTTTCAGCAGAATTGCCTTAGTGTCTAGTTTTTGTGCAGAAAATCAACTATCAGGAAAAATCCCGAAAAATATGCCAAAAATCCTATTTCACCAGAAGACTCACGGAGCCATAATACGAGACGGAGTGGGGCTGGGGCCTGGCCACACCACCTGGCCGCGCGGGCTGGGCCTGGCCGCGCCAGGGGGTGGTATGGCCGCCCCAGACACCCCCTCAGTCTCCCTCTTTGCCTATAAGTTGCCTTCTGACCTAAATACTCAGGGGGGGTTCGACATTTTTCAAGGAGTTCCGCTCCGCCGCCACCACCAGATTCCACGATCCGGAACCTGAAACTCCGTTCTGGCACCCTGCCGGGACGGGGAATTAGAGGAGATCATCGCCATCATCATCACAATCGCTTCTCCATCGACCATCCATGTTTCCACCATCTATGAGTGAGTAATCCCCCGCTGTAGGCTATGGGGATGGTAGGGATTGGATGAGATTGTTCATGTAATGGCATCGGATTGTTAGGGCATGGTGCCTAGTATCTACTATTAGTGCTTTTTGACTTTATTGTGACTTGTTATGCTTAATGCTTGTCACTAGGGCCCGAGTGCCATGATTTCAGATCTGAACATGTTATTGATTCATTATGATAGTATTGTTTATGGTCTTACCTGCAAGTTCTATACACACGTTGTTGTCCGGAACCAATGGCCCCGAAGTGACAAAAATCGGGATAACCGGAGAGAATGGCTTTGATGTGAGGATCACATGTGTTCACGGAGTGTTAATGCTTTGCTCCGGTGCTCTATTAAAAGAAGCACCTTAATTGCCAGTAGTTCCCTTGAGGCCCCGCTGCAAACGGGCTGGCAGGACAAAAGATGTTGTGCAAGTTCTCATTGCGAGCACGTATGACTATATATGGAACACATGCCTAGGATTATCTAGTACTTGGATGCTTTATCTTATTTATCTGCAATTGCCCTATGTTTTGATTTCCATGTGAATTTTCTTGTCCATGCAACGGTCGTCTATCCATCCATATGCCTACCGCACTCGAATCCTACTGTTTACTGCAATTGTTACTATTGTCTTTACTTTACTACTTCTATTACTTTACTATTGCTACTACAAAACTATTGCTATTGATAAACTGCTGTGAGCAAGATTGTTTCCATGTGCAGCTGAATTGACAACTCAGTTGTTAAGGCTTATAAATATTCGTTGGCTCCCCTTGTGTCGAATCAATAAATTGGATTTCACTTCCCTCGAAAATACTGCGATACACCCCCTATACTTGTGGGTCATCAGCCATCACTAGACGAAAGTTAACCTAAGCAAGATGCATTAGGCATGCTTGGTTAGACATTTTGATTTATACCCATCCCAAGTTTTAGTTGCAAGATTTACTCTTTTTACTTTACCAAAGTTCTTTACTTTTAGTTAATGCCTTGTGAGGTTTTGGAAAGATAGTATAGATAGCATAAAGAGTATAAAACTAGGCCTATACTAGATGTCATTCTACGGCATGAGATTGAGATTAGCATCCCTCATTAGTGAACACTCTTAACTTAGTGGCTAGTGTTAAGCATAAAACTTGATCACTTTAGATGGGAATACTTGGTGAAAATGATTATGAAAACCTTGGAATGATGCTTCATTATATTGAGATGTTTTGACATGTGTTGAGAAACACAAATGGATTTGATGATAAAAATGTTGAGGCATGAGCCTTAGCCCTTTATAAAAACTGATGGTTGGGTTCGGATGCGATACCATTCCAATTTTAGCATACAACCACAAAACTTGAATTGGATAAGGCTTAGCCGGAAGTTTATATGCATTAGTATGGGTTCCCTCGTGGAAGAGGTTTGAGCTGAGGCTACCTCTTGATGATGTCCACCTATGCAGTACCTAGGATGGCAGATGGCCATGGCTGGGAGGCAAAGCTCATAGGAGAGGTGCCTATACTAGAGTGTGTAAAGGAAAGGTTATGATTGATTATCCGCATACTAAGTATGATGATTCAAGGTTATCCCTGATGGATGTATCGAATTTTGTGGTGAAAGTGTACCACCTCTGCAGAGTGTCAAACTATTCGAATAGCTGTGTCCACGGTCATGGACAGTTGGAGTGTCCATAATGTTCCGTCGTCAGATATTTTTCAAAATGACTTGCAAAGTGAACTATGATTTTGACTTGACCACAACAGGGTTGTGAATATGAAAACTAGGTTCCCAACTTAAGTCATATAGAACATTAATTTAGCTTTCTTTGCTTCTGAACTCAGTTTAGATAAATATGGCTTTTTGCAAATAAACTTAGAGCTTAGCATTCCTACTAGAACTACCTTACTTGTTAGTGATAGTTTGTGAGTACTTAAAGAGTACTCATGGCTTTGTCCCTGGCTATTCCCATGGCCATACAATGAGGACGACTATCAGGAAGATGGACAGCAGGACGGCTACGACAACTAGGATCATCTCCCATCGTCAGCATTGTCTGTGATACTAAAGAGGGAGCCCACCGCTACGCTTATTATTCCGCTGCTTGTTTGTATTAAGACTGGATCATGAGATCCTTTATTTGTGTAAGACCTTATTATGGTTTGTAATGGATGATGTATTGTGATATCCAATCTGTTATGCCTCACAAAAATGGTAATCCTGGGATTACGATGTATGGTATAACAAGCATCTGGGATTAAAAATTCGGGTGTTGACACGTGAACCTGTTCGTACCCTGTGCCCGGCGATAATTGCATCTGTCATCTTTCCTCGGGACTCTAGTCCACTCAGCAACATCGAAATGCTCAAGACAGAAAGTCGATGGTGCAAGGACGGGGATCTTTAGACTTACCCTCGTCGGAGTAAAAAAACTTTCCCTCGTCGGAGAAGAAAACCGCTGCACTTGGACTAGTTGTTAGCTCCATATCAGCCTTCCTCTGATTCTCCATTTTCTCCAATTTCTTGAGCCACCTCGGTGAATCCCGAAGCAAAGTTCCATCTAGCGACGACGAGCAACTCCAGGACGAAACCAACTCCGAAGGATACCGAGAGCATTGTGCCGAGGAGAACGTACCTTGGTCGTCACTCTCCGGCGAGGAGATTGCCTAGAACTTACCTTCGGCGAGCCCACGCGTGATGGTGGCATGGTCACCACCAGGGTCACCTGACATCCTCTCTTCACCGGCGTGCTTAATCAATCGCCAACTCTCATCTAAATTTGGATGTATCTATATACAAATTAGTGTCTAGATATATCCAAATTTAGACAAATTTTCGACATCTATTCTAAGACGAAGTAAGTATTAATATCACGAACATACCAATTGCATACAGACTCTACAACAACACAACACCCTAAAATTATAAAAAGAAAGTTCTGTTACAGTGATCTGTTCCTTTTAATAGCAGACGAAACACTACCAATATAGGACCAAAAATCCAACTTCTATAAAAGCGATGCCTCCAAGAAGGAAACATTGCACAAGCACCATCGTCGCACGATCATAGATCATTGGTTTTTATCCTGGAGTAAAATCCGCTCTCTCAAAACAATGCCTTCAACGAGGTCATTGTTAGGCACAACCAATTAAGACCGGACCTTATATTTTCACCCTGAAAGTTTAGACACTAAGCTTCTCATGTGCTATCACCCCCACTTTCTGATGCCACTTCTACAAGTCACGAATCACTAAGCCAATTCCTCATCGCTACCAGGACTCGAACCACCATTACTAGTCCTCATATCTTGGCTTTCATGACATTCTCTGCACACTAACTTCACCATGGAACTAAATACATGTCCCATGAAGGCAACAAATTGTGGAGCTTAGCCTCGCTCCCTCTGAAATCAAACGGTCAGAAAAACGGTTGTGTGCGTCTAAATCCCATCCGGTCCAGTAATCTCCACACATGATTCTCCCACGGGAGTTCACCAGTGGAGCCTTCCGGAACTCTACACTCCGGCCAATCACTAAAGATAGACATCAAACAGGTCAACATTTTGACGTGGGAGGAACCCTTGGACCACCGCCTTTATTATTAGAACCAAGCCGACATCATCCACATCGCCTGTTGGCCCCTACCAAGACAGGCCGCCCCAAAACCCACAGGCGGCCTAAAGGCTAGCAATGTAGGTGACCCGCGCCGCACGAAGCCTATGCCAGATGGTGTCACAACTTCGAGCATGCCGAAGGTGAGCCACCACCATGTCGTCGATGCAGGGCCGACCGTGCCACCACCACAGGACCACGCTACATCACCCTCGCCAAGCATCGTGTCCCGGTCATCAAACACGACTCCCACCGCCATCTTCCATGGGAGGACCAACAACACCTCCTGGGGCCACCGACCTGGTTTCCAACCTTCGCCATCATGTGTGCGCTGTCTGAGGCGATGTGCCAATGCGATCAAAGGGCTCCCTGCGGGGGAGAGACCGCCACGCGAGGAGATCGTCTCGCCACCGCCATCAACTGAAGGCCTTTGACCATCGGCATCCTTCGTGAATAGTGAAAGAGACTAGAGAGGAGGCGCTAGGGGTGGAGGCGGCTAGGGTTTTCGTCCGAGCCACCCTCGAAGAGCGACCCAGGGGTTTCCTATTCCTATGTATTCCATATCCCTTTGATTTTCCTGTGCTTTAAAACCAAAGAGTCCCTTATTTAGGTCAAAGACAAAGGCAAAACTTGGTGTCTTACTACCAACTTTGATTGTATTCTCCCTAGCTAGGTTGGAAGCAACATTCTCATCTTGTTCCATCGGCTACTATGGTGTCAACCTACCACCACATCAAAATGCAGTGTAACTCTACGACTTCAACGCCACCATCTACGGGTTTAGTATATAACACCTCACAAAATAGAACCTTGACATAAATTTTCATCAAGTCCTACCTACTTCGAAATGCATGCATGCATCATCACTACCACCACCATGGAGCACAACATGTAGTAGTGTTGGCGAGTAAGGTCCTAAGCCAGAGCTCGGTGTGGTCCTCTGCCATCCCAATAAAGCCATTACCTTGAGCAATGTTGTCAAAGAGGTGGCTTCAGAGCCACCATGAGAGCCTCAACGCTTAACCTGTTGGCTTCCATGACAGCGTTGTAGAGGTTGCAGTGCACATCGAGAGGTGTATTGCCCCTGATGGTAGATGCTACCTCCTTCATGACCTCAGTCATGTGGTATTGGCAGTCATGTCATCAATCGCAAAGGATGACCTCTTCCTCTTCTTACCACCTAGTTTAGAAGCAGCAACATCAATAGAGGTGTGATCACAATCGTCATCAAGGGCAGACTCCTTGGTCTCTATGTAGTCAGTGGGAGGCACACCGAGAGGATCACCAGAACCCATGGCAAATTTTCCAGTATCCGGGCCATAAGAGAAGATGGTCTACATCTAGTTGTAGTTTTGTATGGGCTTGTTGAGGTACTCAGCATCCTTGGGGTGATCCTCCTTGAAGACCTTTTTAGTGAAGATCCTTCTCTTGATGAGATCATGCATCTCATTGAGGACGAATGTGGATGGGAAATGAGCCCACTTCATGGTAGTGGGCTTCGCTGAGCCACAACTTGGTGCCTTACTACCAGCTTTGATTGTCTTCTTCCTAGCTAGGTTGGAAGCAACATTCTCAACTTGTTCCACCACAACGTAACACATAAAAGGAGCCGAAAGCACCTCTGCATTATGTAGAGATAGGCGACCATCACCATCAGTTAGGTGTCCTTAAAAAGGAGGGTAGATCTTGGGTATTGAATAGGGCCTGGCTAAACTCTTCACTGGTCATGGCCTACATTGGTCCGCATTAGGACTACAACAATGGAAAGGTACAAGAAGAACTACGCACGAGCAATGTGTTGAGCTAAATGCTCTTCATTGCATGCTCTCATATGTAAATGAATTGTTGGTGCAAGGAGAATAACTACACAATGTAGATCTGATCCTCATACCAGTGATTACAATTATACATGGATTGTTTGGCAATGAATATCATTAAGCTCAACACACAAGCACTCACCATAGTATGCATGGGCTAGATTTAGTCAAATCTACAACATTGGCATACATAATATACATTAGACAATACCATACTACAAATGAGCAAGATTTGAAGAACTGGACAAGAACAAGCTACACACTAACACTAGTAGAACATGCAAAACCTGCCTAACGTTCAATCTATCACTAAATTATGCATATCATTGGCTACTGACAAGCAAAATCATCCACATGGCCAAATTAGTGCCGCGTCATCTACTCAGATATACCACATGCTCAAAGATCTTAACTACTAGAGTTTGCTAGTACTTACCGCCATTAGAGGAGCGGAAAGGGCAGCGAACAACTCAGAGAAGAGGAGGAAGACCACTTGTTGTCGACTCGTCGTTCAACACCAAACGAGGTAGACGGTGCCGCTTACCTGCTCGTCGTTGAAGATCCTTGCCGGGATGGAGAGCTCGAAGGGGGGAGGGGATTGGTAGCACGGGATTTGGCGGTGAGTAGAACGGTGATAAATAGGTGCTGTGAATGGGCGGGAGATGGCGAAATTTGTCTCGTCGACTTTTTGGGGAAGCGACAGTTTGCACCATCTCTGCCTTTGCCCGAGCTCGGCGCAGTTTTCCCATTTTCGGCTACGCTGAGCTTGGCTCTGAAAAACCAATCGCTTCTGGTGTTCCTCCACGTGCATGCAAAAAACTACTGTAAGAATCATGTGAACCGATATTTGGCGTTGGCCATGCAACCAAACGGCCCAATTTGTACTCCCAAAATACTACATATATCATTGTGGGCAACCAAACAAAGATATTATATCAAGAGGCTCAATTGGATGAAAGTATTACTCCAGATAAGAGTGCAAATAGATCTTTAGAAAATTCCCAAAGGAATCCAATCATATGAACTAAATGACAAATATAGAATTTTTTCCAGGAATCAAATCCTCCAAAAAATTCTAAGAACTCTTTTGAATGAAAAGAGCCCCGAAAGAGCCGTTTCATGTCAGACATGCATACCCGTTTTTTTAGGGAAACATGCATAATAACTGTTTATGCAACGACCAAACGCTGGTTTGCGTACTGATAACAAGATTAGTTTGAACCTTAATTGGAAAGTTTCCATCTAGCATATACCACTTCTCTTGAACGATGTGAGGGCATGTATAATTAGGTGATGCTAGTCTTCCTTTAAAGTTGCCACGTGAGATTTTTGTTTAGTTAAAAGAGAGAAAAATTTTAAAAAAAAGATGTTATCTTCCTTTAGCGAAGCGACGATATCTTATAAAATAAGAGAAAACTATTTTTCTATTGTATCATATGTCCCCTTAGCAACATAATTTTTCATACTAAAAATAGTGAACTCTCATTAATTGCTAGAGATGATAGTTAGAGATAATACGTTGTATAACTTATCTCTAATATATTCTCTAGATAATGCGGAGAGCTAAGAGAAGACATGCTCTCTATCATTATACAAATCCATCTCATCTTCATCTATCTGAAGAATCCCCCTGAGGGTCTTTGATTATGGATAGGAAAATCAAAGGAATGGAAAAGGGATAGGAGTAGGAAAGGATGACGGGTGCAATACTTTCTTCGTTCCTTGTGCATAGGATTCGAAAAACGAGGTCTAAGTAAAATTTTCTAATCCTGTATGATTTGCCTTCAAAGTGAGATCTAAAGGAAAATTTTCTCTAGCTTTCTCTTGCACCATTCCTATGAATCAAAGAAGTGAACAATGTCATCTTTGGAAAAAATCCTAATCCTAGGCATTTCCTCCATGTTTCCTCCAAATCACAGGAGCCCTAAATGCAGTATGTAGCGTTATAATAATATCGTATTACCCCTTTCTTCATGTGCCCCACGTTGTTATCTCTCAAGCCCTCTCGCGACCGGCCGCCCCCGCATGGGCGACCGACCGCGCCCCCGAACCCTCCGCCTGAGCCCCTCCTCCTCCTCCCTATCGTCGTCGGCCACCTGTGACGGGCTATCCCCGGGCGACGCCGGCGGCGGCAGCCCCGGGCCTCTCCCCTCTCGTTTCCAGGCTGGCACAAGGCGGCATGGCGGCGGGTGGTGCTCCAAGGCCGGCGGCGCTCGGATGGCAGCGTTGCCCCTTGGCAGCACGACAGCTGAGCCCTGGCCATGGCTAGCAGTGCTCTAGCTTGGTGGGTGGCTTCCTGCAATCCTAGATCTGGGTCCTTTTGGGCTCGATCTGGGTTAGGGCGGGCCAGTTTTGGCCCGGGTTGGACTGAGTGCTATGCGTGACGGGGATGGTGGTGTCTATGGCGCGCTTGCTGCAGCGTGGCGGCGGGAACTCACGGGCACATCTGGGTATGGCTGGGCTTATGGCGCCGATCTCGAGGGTGGCAGCGGTGGTATCCTATATGTAGCAGCGTGGCTATAGGGATTTTACGGACCCTTCTGGGGACCAGCTGGGCTTGCCAGGCCTGGTGTGTCCCTGCTGTCACGTCCGATCAGCACACGCCATAGGCGGTGGAGGATGTCCTCCAGGTGGTTGTTCTGCTCCCGCCCTCCGGTTCCATTGGCCTGGTGTGTTCTTTCATCCGTGTCCGGTCGGTTATTGTCTTTGGCGGTGGAGGTTGTTCTCTCCCATGTGGCAATGGACCTACCACCCCATGTCTACGTCTCGTCTTGGTCCGGCCGGCGTCGAATTGTTTGCCATGGTGAGATGACGATGATAAACTCAAGACCGTGGTGACAGCATGTTGGTGGACGGCAAGTTCGGTGGAATGCTAAGGACTGTCAGGGCTGTGGTTTTGGGGGGTCGGGAGAAATCCCTGTTGGTTTGGCCGACACCGGTGCCGCCCTTCCTTTTTAAAGGGCGTCGGGTGCACCCCTTCCCCACTCCCCTACGTGTACCTGGAGAAATCCTAGGCTTAGCCCGGGCAGCAGCGTCGTCGCATTCCTTCTTGAAGGTGCTGCTTGTTACACGGTAGTCCGGTGGAATGGTGCGCGGTGGAACTTTTTCGGAGGGCGCAGCGGTTGCAGTTCATTTTCGCTTGTCGATCCGACGTTGTCGGCATTAGTTTCTTTCTATTTCTCTTGATTTTCTCTTTTGGAGTTTGCTTGTGCTGTTTCTTCCAACTGTGAGGTCGAAGTTGTACTTTATTGGTTGCTATATTAATATAGTGGGGCAAAATCATATTTCAAGGAGTTGTCTCTCAAGCATCCCATGTACCCAGTTATGGATTACAGAAAGAACAATCAGTAATTAATTAACCTAGTATATCACCTTGGACTTGGAGAAAGGGAAAAATCAGCTCGGGTTAGTACACGACACTAGACACCCGTTACATTACGCACATGCACCTTCCTGCTCCTAATCTTTCTCTGATGACGAGGCGGCGGACGAGCATCATGAATAGTTGAGAAGGTTTCCACTGACGATGTTGTCGCTGTTGCATGGGAAGCAGCCGCAGGACGCCGCGTTGCTCCCGGTCCCGGAGAGATGGTGGGTTATCGTCTTCACCCTCCGGGCGTGGTGCTCCGTGGTGGCGCGCCTGAGCTGCTGCAGGTGCTGCGCCTGCGCCGCCGCGCGCCACTCCTCGCCGCGCCTGTGCACGCTCGTCATCCTCTTCATCAGCTTCTCCTCCAGGTTCGACCGCATCTTCTGAATCTTCACCTGAACAACGCACGTCGTTAAAGTAAACGTGAGGAGTTCTGATCCCACAGAGAAGAACCTGTCTACCAAATTAAGTATCAACTGCAATGCTGCATGGAGGGAAGATGTTTCAAACTTTGTGTCCCATGTCCCTGCTCTGTACCGGGAATACAGTACACAGTGCATTTGCATAGGTTGTAGTGATGTAGTACCACGAAATCATAATGATGCCGCCGTAAGCACATGTCCTGATCTTAGATTAGGGTTAAAACGACATCATTTGCCGCTCTTGGACCGAAGAAATTCACATGGCTACTCTGACTAAGAATGCTAGTCCAGACTCAGGAACACACCCGGCTAAAGAATGGCAATGAGCTGGTTAAAGAGGATTAGGGGGGTAACATCGAAATCAACAACCAATCAATGCTTTCCACCATTCTAAACAATTCCCATCGGATTAGCAAAGCAACATTTGACTGCGTTGAATGTTGCGAAAGGCGATGAAACGTGGAAGTGACAGAGTCCGGATCCCAAATCATCCGTCTGCTGTTTATAATTCCGAAATTTTCTTGATGCGTGGAAAATACTGATGCCTAAGCATGAAATTCAAACAAATATAAACCTCCAAGAAATGGTAAAATTAGTGTATGAATTTGTGGTTCTTTGTTTGAAATTTAAAGCAATGGCTCGGTATGTATGGGAAAACTAAATGTAGTCATCCCATATGCAGCTGCAACATTTAGCAACTTTTGCTCGGTTTTGTTCAGCTGTCTCCAGGCTCTCTCCAGTATATGCCATCATTGTAGTACTAGTAAGGTAGTAGTAGGCAGGATTCAGATGCTATTCTTGCACTGAAGATTGAGAAGCAATTATTTGTGTGAATTTTTATGCATATGAGTGAGACAGTGACACACAAGGCTCAAAATGATCAAATATAACTTTCCTAGAATTGCACCATTACCACACCTTTTTCGGCCCAGTGTTAGTAACTTAACTTTTACTGTTGCATCTACAATGTTTTGTTAAAATTGTCATTCTAATTTCAGGTATAGCATATGCAAATGTGAATGCAGATTATGATGGTACAGTTTTTTTTTTTTTTTTTTTTTTTGCAACATTCATTATGAACAAGCACAGGGAAAAGATGAAATTTGACTCTTACCTCTAGCTTTCTGGATTGTGCTTCCGCTTTGGCACTCTCCAGGTTAATCCAAGCCTGAATCTTGGCCTCTTCTCTCTGATACCTAACCAAATCAAACACAACCAGTTTACTGGATATCTTCGTAAGATTTAGTCTTTACACAATGCAATATGCAGAAGCCACGCACCTTATGCAACTCTTAGTTCTCTCATCATCATCCCAGCGGCAATCGGCGGCGGCGACCCGCTTATCGCAAGTTCCTCCACCGCCCGCACTTGCCTCGAAGTGTCTGAGGCTCTTGGACACCTCCTCTTCCTCCTCCTCCTTGGAGTTCCAGTTGATGAGCATGGCGTCGAACTGCGCGCCGAGGTCTAGCTTGGCGAAGTGGCAGTCGGTGAGCTCCGAGATGTCCATGCCGCCGTTGTATGGCACCAGGGGCCCCGACCGGCCCGTGGGTGTGTTGTGCCTGAGCGGAGAGGCGCTCTTGATCGGCGTGTGGCACCTCGAGGTCGTGGAGCTCCCCAGGGGCGTCATCTCTGTGCCGATGTCCCTCCGGTGGAGGTCGTCGTCGCCGCCGCCGGCCACCGCCGCCGCGGCATTCTTCGCCGTCTCGCAGTAGGAGCTCCGGAACACGAAGCTCTCCTGGGACGGCTCCGCATTGTCCGTGAACTTGTCTGCAACGCCGAATATTTCTTGTTGACGAACACCAACACCGAATTTTTGGGGTAAATGCCCGAACAAGAAATGTAACTCGAGCCTGCTCACCTTTGAGGAGCACTTCTGCAGGTGGCGTGTACAACGCAAGCGCATTGGCGTCCAGTGAGGTCCTCCTGGCCGTCACCGTGGCCGGTGCCTTTCCCTCGTCCCCGCTGGCGCCTCTCTGAACAACCAGGCCGCCGCCACTATGGTGCTGCTTGGAGGCCACCTTGCCATGTTGATGGCCGCGGTGGTCGGACGACTGCCTCAGCCACTTCTCGGCGTCCTCCCACTTGGAGGGCACCGACCTCCTGGCGGAGACGAGCTGGTGGTGGGCAGGGCTCGAGGAGGAGGCGGTGAGGAACAGCAATGGCCGCCCAGGTGTCCCGGGGACCTGCTGCTCCACTGATCTCCGCCTCTGAGCCGAGGCCGTGGAGGAAGACGAGGAGGAGGTGGTGGAGGCCTCGTTGTGGTGGTGGTAGCCGTGCCCACTGCTGCTGTTGCTCCTGGCCATGGCGGCCATGGGGAAGGAGGACCTCACAAACTCTGATGTCTCCTTCAGGTGGAGGCTGCAGAGTGAGTCGCTGGATGTGGGCCCCAATAGGTTGCTGCTTCTTCCTCCTCCTCCAGCTGCTGCTTCAAGTCCTAATCCTTGGAATGAGTTCTGAAATCAATGGAGCAAGAATGTCTGTGATGTGGGTATCAGAAGAACAGATCAAGAGAACATTTCAGTGATTTTGGGTGAAAGAAGCAAGTAGAACAGAAAAAGGAAGAATGGTTTGGTTTGGCAGTTACTCTTCTTGTGGAGGGCAAGGCTGCTGAGGTCTGGAGGTAGGGGGAGGACGAAGAGGAGTTGAGCTCCAAGGAACTATGGAAGTGTGTGGGTTACTGTAAGCCTCGCTTCACTTTCTTCACTTGGGAGTTCCTATGAGCATCAGGTACAGTCAGTGGCAGGCCTTCTTAACACATATACTTATGGCTGAGATTAGGAGGTCCTTGGACTACATGATGGTCATTATAGTACTGTACTAGTACTACTATCTACTCCGTTTAAAAAATGAAGTACAGACAGGAGGCCCCTGATCTGGTTCGTTTAAAAAGTCCTATAATTTGTGTTCAAATGTTGAAGACTATTCATTTACAGGTCTGAATATTCAGTGTAGCAACAGCATGCCGGATAGTTTTGATCCTCCTTCACTTCACACTTGCTGCTGCTGCTGCTTCATGCATGCGTACTGGTGCTCTGGCAGGTTGCTTGCATTATGACGAGACCATGCTCCCTGCGTTTACTGTAGGTTGTTTGGTGAGTATAGTCAGCACCTTTTAGCCTCTTGAATTCGTTGCTTCAGTCCGTGAGTGTCTACGGTACGGTGGTAGGTACTCGCTCTGTTCCATATTACTCTGCACGTTACTGTTCATCACGTAAAACAAGATGGTATATTTCTCTCTCATTTTTCATTAAAAAAATTCTATGATTTTTGAAATGGGTAGAGTAAAGATGGAGCTACACATCCCAAAAAACCGAGGAGCAAAAAAGTAAAAAATGAGAGAGAAATCGACCACCTCGTTTTCCGTGCACTGTTCATCCACGCAAACTAAATTGGAACAGAGGGAGTATATAACTCTTTAAAGATAATAAAGGTTTTTGGCTTTTGCTTCGTTACTCCTCTTCAAGAGAAATATAGTACGAACCTGAGCCCTCGATAATTTGTTTTCTCTGAAAGTATACTTTCATGGCAAATTAATCACATTGTTTGGCATTTTGTTTCTTCCCTTGTCTGAATCTTGCGCTCTGGTTTCCTGTCTTGCAGGCGGCCCTGCATTATTAAGGCATGCAACATCTGACACCGCTCACTGTTGCTTGGTGAGTAGCAGCAGGAGTAGGACCATGTGTGCTTAGCTACACACCATTCATTACAGTCCTATGCCTATGGAGGAGTGTGTATCTTTGACCAATACACCACCTTGGACCTGCAGCAATGGGGACTTATTTTGCACTTGTTGATTGGGATGTGGTTACATTGACGTACTGTATGATCACGAGGGGATATATATATATATAGTACATTTTTTGCACTTATATAAAACCATGAGTACTAAGTTAAAACATACTAGTATCACAAGGAGATGAAACGAGCTCTGAAATTTCTTTTTAAGAATGGATAAGCATGGTGTCCTGCTGCTGCCTGCACGGTGGCCATGACGTGCAGCTGCATTTACTGTAGAAGATTAGACACTGCACAATAGTACTCCTACATTTACTGTAGAAGTAGAAGCTACATCAGCACTCAGCAGGCACGGCGGATGGATCTTGTGTTCGGAGCTGCTCCGTTTGTTGCGCAGCATGACGGCCGGCCGGCCATGAGACAGGGCCCCCCTCGCTTCTCCAGCAGTTGGTACGGTGGCGTAAGGACAAACCAGGACGCAGCAGTGAGAAGAAAAAGCTCCGATAATTCCATTGCTGAGGCGGACGGCACCGTCCTTGTGCCGCGAGTCCTGCATCATAGATCAGTTCAGCCAAAGCCATGGATGATGGTCGAGTACTATCAGGGTTTTGCTGGTACTAGTGCTACAGATGCAGGTCGTGCCGTTGTCCTTCAGGCCAGGGGTAGTCGAGTCACGATTTTTTCCTGCCATCTATAAAACGTCGGCACGGCGAGGGCGAGGAACACCTGTTAGATAATCACGTGTGTAACCGACATGTATAGGAGTTCCTATTCGGGCAGGATTAGTACTACATCTCCTAGTCGGTTTGTCTCAAGTAGTAATCTAGCATATATATATATACATGGTCACCCCTTGTAATCAAAGTACCGTGTCCAGAAGAGAATAAAAAAAAAAAAGAGGAGGGTGCGATATGCACCTCATGCAATTCAATCTGAATTTTCTCCGCTGTGTGTACGTGCGAGAGTAGCTAGATTAAAAAGTCGGGCCTAGTTAGCTACGTACTTGTATACTTGCGACGTCTCGCTGGAAGTCATCGCTGCAACAGCTCAGAAAGTAATCGAGCTTAGCATATATGTGCGCGTGTCGCCGGAAAGTACTCGGCGAGTCGACGCGGCGTGTCGGGGCCAATTTACAACAATTGGTATCAGAGCCAAGGTCGTCGTCCATGATCTGCTGAAAGTACAAGGAGGTCATGGCGATGGTGAAGTTTGGCGAGAGCTCGACATCGGCACCGGTGACGGAGATGGTGGGGGCGGCTTTGTATCCGCTCCTCAATTGCCAGGACTACGAACTATGGGCACTCAACATGGAGGTGGCCATGGAGGCTCAGGAGGTTTGGGAGGCCGTCAATCCAGGAGGCGACGAGTACGTCAAGGGAGGCGCGAAGTACCGGAAGGATCGCCAAGCGTTAACGGCGCTCTATTCCGTCGTGCCAAAAGACATGATGCAGCACCTCGACGGAAAGAAATCGACGAAGGATGCATGGGAGACGATCAAGATCTTGCACCAAGGTCATGCCCGCGTGAAGGAAGCGCATCTACAAACTTTGACGAAAAGCTATGAAGATCTGAAGATGGAGGAGAGCGAGACGGTTGATCAGTTTGCCGCTCGTTTCGTTACCCTCGTCAACGCAATCAGGGGATATGGCGAGAGATTGGACGAGGTCAAGAACGTCAGAAGGTTCCTGTGTGCGGCACCGGCGCACTATATGCAGATCGTCACATCGATCGAACAATGTATCAACCTGAATACATTGATGGTTGAGGATCTCGTCGGAAGATTCAAGGCACATGACGAGAGAATTCGGATCAGCTTCGGTGATCCGGAACAGATTGAGCACCTGATGCTCACGAAGCAGCAGTGGATGACTCTTTCGAAAGAAAAGCAAGGAGGCTCCACGAGCGGCAAGGAGAAGCAACGCCCAACGAAAAAGTACATCGTGGGGCAGGAGGATGAAGATGACGCCCTGCCACGGAGGAAGTTTGACATAAATAAAGTAAGGTGTCATAACTGCGGCGAGCTCGGTCACTTCAAGGCTGATTGCCGAAAACCACCAAAGGAAAAGGAGAGGGATCTCATCGCCCAGGAAGGAGATGATGGACCGATGATGCTGATGCTCGAAGTAACTAAGCTGAAGGATGAGGAGGATCCTCCATCACCGGCTACGGAGATTGTGGCGCAAGTGGATCACGATCTACTGTATGTGGATCACGAGGAACGGAGTGCCCCGTTACCATGTGAAGCCACGTTTGAGGCAAGTGAAGCCTCGGAACTTGTTCATGGCGATCTATGCGTTGGAATTTCACTTGCAACTCCGTCCGGCAATAAGTTCTTCATGCTTGTGGTGGATGATCATAGTAAATACATGTGAATTGTGTTGCTGAAAAGTAAGGATCAAGCACAACAAGCATTTGAGAAGATCAAGGAAGCCGAAGAATTCAAGGTGGAGGCGAAGATAAGAGCCCTACGCATTGATCAGGAGGGTGATCTGCATCAAACTGTGTTAATCATGGCACGGAGCATGATGAAGAGTAAAGGCTTGCCAGGAAAATTCTGGGGTGAGGCAGTCAATACGGCAGTGTATTTGCTGAACATGGAGCCAACTGAGAGTGGAGTTGGTATAACACCGTACGAAGCATGGTACGGATGGAAACCCTCGGTTGATCATCTTTGCACTTTTGGTTGTGTGGCGCATGTCGAGACGGAGTCCGACCATAAGAGTAAATTGGCGGATCAGAGGACTCCAATGATCATGACCGCTTGTGTAATCCTTATACCAATAAGGTAGTTGTCAGGGGCGACGTAATCTTTGAGGAAGGCGAGTCATGGAATTGGGGCTACAATGAACCGGGATATCCAACTTGTCACGTCACGTGGGATCTTGAGTATGAAGAAAATATGGACCAACCAAGCTTATCCTTGTCAGCAAGTTCGGGCCCAAAAGATGTTGAAGGCCTAGGGGGTGCTCCAGGCGTGGACACCAGGCCAGAAGCACTAGGGATTCTCCCCGAAGAAAAAGAGTCTGGATAAAAGGCTAGTCTGTGGCCAGAAGAAATGGAGGGAGCATCTCCATATGGACCAAGTGGTGTTACGTATAGCTCATCATGTGCTAGTACAGGAGGTGATGATCCACATGAAGAGCTTGGGGCAAAGGAGTGCCCAAAAGTGCAAGGGCCATATAACTTGGTGGTGAGTCAAGAAATTGGCTACATGCAGAGCCGTTGGCTCCAGGATCTCTACGTGGAGGCACACAAGGTTCAGAAACTGAAGAAACAAGCGTGTTGTCGGGCGAGAAGAGTGTGTCACAACGACTCCGACTGTACTGGAGACGAGACGAATACGACCAACACGAGCACGCATGCGAAGCGTGTTGGATAGCTATCCGAAGAAAGAATTTCGGACGGTTAATAATCCGGTGAAGGTGAAGCTAAAAAACAATGTTTACTCATCAAGTGACCGGTGATGACTAAAGACGCGGACATCGAGGATGCAGACAAGGAGGATGCAGATAAGGAGGGTCGACGTCAAGTCATGGAGAAGCCGACGAAGGTAAAGTCGGTGACATGGAGGATGATGCTTGGAGTGGCGAAAGCAATGCCGTGGATCATGCCCACGAGAAGTAGCTAGCGTATTTGGGACTCTAGTAGATATCGATGGGCATATCGTGATTAGAGGATGATTGTTAGATAATCACGTGTGTAACCGACATGTATAGGAGTTTCTATCCGGGTAGGATTAGTACTACATCTCCTAGTCGGTTTGTCTCAAGTAGTAATCTAGCATATATATATACATGGTCACCCCTTGTAATCAAAGTACCTTGTCCAGAAGATAATAAAGAAAAGAAAGGGGAGGGTGCAATATGCACCTCTTGCAATCCAATCTGAATTTTCTCTGGTGTGTGTACGTGCGAGACTAGCCAGATTAGAAAGTCGGGGCTAGTTAGCTACGTACGTGTATACTTGCGACGTCTCGCTGGAAGTCTTCGCCGCAATAGTTCGGAAAGTAATCGAGCTTAGCATATACGTGCGCATGCCGCCGGAAAGTACTCGGCGAGTCGACGCGGCGTGTCGGACACAATTTCCAACAACACCAGCCTTAGCATCACCGAGCGCCACAAAAGCACCAACAAAGAGTAGCCATGTCTCGCCATAAGATCGCTAATTGGATGGGATCAGGGAGATGTGCCGCAGCCGCTTCCCGTGGTCCTCCGAGGACGATGTAGAGTTGCAGGGACAGCGAGCTGGTTCGGCGTTTCGACGAGTAAAAAGTGGGCCGCTTTGAGCACCAAAGCGAGGTGGTCGAGCAGGCGCTAGGGAAGGTGGTCAAGCCGGCGACGCGCGAGGCCATCGAGGTTGCAATGTGTGATATCCACCACGGCGTGGCCAAGGCGGTAGTGGCGAAGGAGGCCGCCTTAGCGGCGCTGAACAAGATTTCCGCCCACGAGAAACCGCGACCGACATGAGCTTACGGGGCCACATCAGCTCTCGACGGGCCCCACGTCCGCGAGAAACCGCAGGCGACATGGGCTCACGGCACCACATCGGCTCTCGCCGGGCCCAAGTCCACAAAAAACCACGGCCGATATGGGTTTACGACGCTATGATAGCTCTCGACGGGCCCCGTGACCACGAGAGTCCACCACCAGCATGGGATCACCGTGCCACGTCGTCTCTCGGCAGGCCCCGCTGTTGAGTATGATCCGAATCCTATGTACTATAGAAGGAGTCCTAACGGACTACGGCGTGCCAACCGTGCTAGACGTAGCACATCTACAACTTCATTTCGTGTCCGCCAAGAAAGAGAGTTGGTGCCTCTTTATATAGTGTCAGATAGTCATAGATTAGATTGAGAGAGTTTCATCATATTGATAGCACGTAGAGGGTTTTTCCTCACGTGTATTATAATACTCCTCCCAATTATAGTGATACGCCGTCGAGCGTTTTGTGGTTTTCCCCATAAGGGTTTCCGTGTAAAAATGTATTTTTGTTCTCCGTTTGATTTACTTTTTGCTGCGCGATTGTGTAACACCCGCCACTTGGCGGGTGCGGAAGCGTGTCGTGTCGGGAATGCCTCTCACAGAGCGCGGTCCTGGCCGCGTACGCTAATGGTGGGCCCAGTCGCCCGCGTGGCCCACCGGCCTGCGACGCGAGGTACGACGACGCACACGACAACAAGCCGCGGTCTGGAATCTTTCGCCCTGGCCCGTAGTGGGTCCCGCCTCACGGGATATCAGGGCTCCGCTACGACATCGACGCGTGTCCTTTTTAGCGTACATCCCACGGCCGAAAAGAATCAGGACGACGTGGATATCAGTTTGAACCGAAACAATCTAGCGCTATTATATACTCCTGATTTTATAGATATAGTATTAATAGAATTACCATGATACTATTACATAACTTTGGTGACATACTAAAAAAACTATGCATTCATAGGAGCCCTTTGGGGTAGCGCTCACAACAGGGAACTACATAGGCGCCCATACGGCATGAATGATCTACCACATATATGGTCCAGAGAAAATATACTAACGTACGGTAAGCAATCTAAATAAACGACATTACAAAATGATGTCTAGAAAATGTATTCATGACCAGCTCAAAATGACAGCTCAGAAAATATACTTGGAGCTGACTTAAGAACTACTAAATGAATACATTGACTATAGGAAATTCACCAACAAAAAACAACAAAAGCAGAAGGCATCATACGATAGAGTAAAATCCTTCTCAAAGTTTTGACATCATAGCAATAATATGAATTCATTAATCTATAAGTTTATGTCTAACGATCGAGGTGAATTTTTCCATGAGCAAATTATGTTTGAAAGTAGAATTAGATGTTTGTCTTATACTTTCGGATGGACTGATATAGATGTCTTCTCATCCATTAGCATATATAGAAAGCTAAAAAATACAGCTACTCATGGGTGTTGAATGTACACAATGCATAAAAGTGAGTAAATTTTGTTATTCTAATTGTGACTTGGACTGCATCATTATCTGTTTGAGAGAACAAATATGTCATTTACTCACCTGCTATGAACACCTGAGTGTTGCTAGACATGCATTTTGTGGTTCTTAGCCATATAGACAAAGAATGTGTGTCGGGGGATGACCCCCGGATAGGCCAAGACAGCGCCAACTGGCCGGCTCCAGGGAGTGTTGGCCGGCTGGCCACAAGACAAAGAACCTCAGCCGGGTGATACGGTTCACCCAGTCCGTGCCAAGATTCCCCGGCTGGCCCGTCTAGTCAGGGGCCAGGATAGCCGGCTGGGTGGCCAGCTCGGATTCCCTGGCCAAAGGTACGGGAGGGGATGACGCTCCACGCTGAGTGCATCCTTGACCAGACAGGCTGGCACTACCAGACAAGGGCGCCAAAGCGCTAAGGCTAGGGGGTGACGGCCAAATCTCCAGCTGACGGATAAAGCGCCAAGCTGATGGTTAAAGCGCCAAGCTGATGGTTAAAGCATCGGGTGATGCCCAAAGCGGAGGCGCCAAGATGCTGTGGCGCTGCTCCCACCTGTACTGAAGCTTGACTGGGTCCTGGACCACCGGTTGGACCCGGTTAGCCGTCCCGCTTTGTAAACCCAAAGCCCAAAACAGTAAACCCTAGAGCCCACATTGTAACCTACCCTTCTACCAGTATATAAGGAGGGGTAGTGCTAGGGTTCTAGGTAAGGCATTACGAGTTACAAGTTAGCCAGAATCACCAACTTGTGTAGTCCATCTTCCTCTAGCCCCCAAGAGTAGCTAAGGAAACAGCTCAAGGAGCATCTGTATCGAGCATTCGCTCCCCATATAGTGGATCCTTGTAGGAGTAGGAGTGATACCTCGACAAGAGGGCTCCGAACCTGGGTACATCGCTGTGTCTACAGTATCTGTGCCCAACCCATTGCGAGTAGCCACCGATAACATCCTGATTGTCCCCTTCAATGCCATCCCCGATGGCACTGCCGTGTTCCACACCACGAAAGTTGGCACCCACCGTGGTGCACAACGCTTCGGCTGGGGTCATCTTTCGCACGGGACTTCCGCTCGTCGCTGGTGAGCAAGTCGCCTCTGGCCTCGTCCTCACTTTCGGCTCATTCGACTGCATCCTCGACAACGCATCCTGCTTCAACGGGGAAACTTTCCCAGGTGACAGCTATGTCATGCACTTCGGCGAGCACCACGTCTACATCACCACCGTCACCGAGGAGTTCCTTTGCAAGGTTGTCGCGGTCTCCAGTGCGCCTCTAGGTTTCTCCGCCCTGCTCCACACGAGCGGCAGCGTCAAGGTCATGATGGATGGCACGGGCGAAGGACGCCGCCCACCTCTGGAGCGTGATGCAGACGCCAAGGACGTCGCACCACAAGATCAAGGCGCAGACCCTCTAGTGGATTATATCCAAAACCTTCGCATCCCCATCGCCATCGAGCTAGATCCAGCTGTCGTGGCGGCCACACTAGAGACCACACGCCAGAGCCTCCTGGAGGAAGCCAACAGGGTCGCAGCATGCCAATGACGCCTGGACGTCACCGTGCGCGAGTACAACACCGCGCATGGCTTTTCCCGCCTACCAGGCACAAACTGGCAGGTGCCACCGCAAGGCCATAACCTAGGCTCAGAGTTAGACCGTGCTGCTAACTCGCGCGTGGCGGTGCCTCGCTCGGTTTACAATACCCCGACCAAAAACATGAGGGTGGTGGAAGCTGCTGCCGCAGAACTTAGCCACCTGTAGGGTGATGAGTTGCGCCGCCACCAAGCATGCGTCCAACTCCTTGTGGCAACAACTAACCGGCAATAGGCCGAGGCGAGTGCGAGCCTGGGTGGCAACAGCAAGAACCAGCTGCCTCACCGGGCGGGTGAGCCGGCTGCAGGCGGGAGCAAGGCATCCTCTCCAAACGTTACAAGGCAGGACAACCGTCTGCGTGGTAGGTCGGCCAGCCGTGGACACAACCCACGCGAAGCCACCAGCAAAAACCGCAATCCGGCTGACGAAGCCAGAAGAGCAAACACGCAGCCCCGGTCTCGCCACTTAGGTTGGCTTGGCCCGGTCGAGCCGGAGGAACCACGAGATGCACGTGAACGCATTGACCTGCTGGTCCAATCGCGCGCACTAGAGGAAGAAAGCCCGGCTGGCCCGAGGTGTTTCGGACCACACATCTAGAACGAACCGTTTCCAAAGGGATTTTTGCTCCCAAGGGACACGCCGAAGTACAACGGCACCGTCAAGCCGGAAGATTGGCTGGTGGATTACACCACCGCGGTGGGTATTGCAAACGGCAATTGTCGGGTGGCGGTGCGCTATGTCCCGCTCATGCTCCTGGATTCAACCAGAATTTGGCTCAACAGTCTTCCCGACAATAGCATCAATTCTTGGATCGATTTCGAGCAGCATTTGTCTGCAACTTCGCCGGCACCTACAAACGCCTGGGTCGCCCTAGCGAACTTGCCCTCTGTGTCCAGGGCAAGGACGAAACTGACCGCTCCTACATCACTCGGTGGACAAGCATGCCCAACTCCTGTGAGGGAGTATGCGAGCACCAGGCAGTCGATTTCTTCATCAATGGATGTAGGAATGGAACCATGCTCAAGCATAAGCTTCACTGGGTGGAACCTACCACCATGGCCAAGACCATGCAGATTGCGCACAAGTATGCCACCGCGAAGGCAGAGATGAAAAGATCCGTCCGGCTGGACGACCAAGGGCAGATCATCGTGGAGGTCACCGTGGATCGACGTTAGCCAGAGGGGAACAACCACAACTCTAGGCGGCATGATAACCGCCATGGAAAAAGGAAGGACGACCAGCCAGATAACCAATATAGTTCCAGGCAAGTGGTAGTAGTCCGGGAGGATCCGGCTACAGGCGATAGTCGGAGACAGAAGCCCGACGATCGGCCACCTCGGCCTAAGTACACCGTCGAGTTGATGCTTGATGGTCCATGCAAGTTCCATAGTGGCGACAACAAGCCGGCTACCCACACAACCCGCCAGTGCACCTGGACAAAGAAGATGTCTGAAGTTTGTGGTCTACCACCGCCACCCCCTCCTCCACCAGCTAGTGGGCAGCAAGACAACCGCGAGCAACAAAACCGACAGGATGAAGACGGTGGAGACTACCCTCATCGGGTAGGGAACTACTACATCTTCACCACCGATCCGGAAACCAAGCACAGCAAAAGGCGTCGCGAGGCGCAGGTGAACACAATCGTCCCTCCCGTCCCCCAGTTCCTGAACTAGTTGGAGCAGGAGGTCAAATGGAGCCGGAAGGACCAGCCGGACGTGCTGCCGCATCCAGGCACATATGCTATGGTCCTGGACCCCATCATCATCTCCAAGAAACCCTCGTGCACATTCTCCTGCGTGTTAGTGGACAGAGGAACAGCATCAACCTCCTATACCGCAGCTCCCTTGACCGGCTTGGCATCAGCGAGTCCAAGCTAGAACCATCCTCTACCTCCTTCCACGGAGCCGTCCCGGGTCCATCACATTCGCCCATTGGTAAGATCCGGTTGGACGTCATCTTTGGCACGGAGGATAACTTCCGCCACGAGCCTATCTGGTTTGAGGTGGTTAACCTCTTTAGTGCTTACCACGCCATCCTGAGGCGCCCCGCGCTCACCAAGTTCATGGCGGTGCCACACTACGTGTACCTCAAGATGAAGCTCCCCAGGCGAAAGAGAGTAATCACCATCGCAGGTGACTACAAGCGGTCGGTGGAGTGCGCCACAGACGGCTCCAAGATAGCCGAGGCCATGATCATTGCAGAGGACAAGCGCATCATCATGCAGAATGTGGCGGCCCTCCAGGTGGACATGCCAGCTGGCGAGTGCTACGCAGTAAACGTATCTATAATTTTTGATGCTCCATACTTGTTTTGTATCAACTGTCTTATATTTTTTCTACACTTTGAGGCATTTTTATACATTTTCTGGAACTAACCTATTGACAAGATGCTATGGTGCCAGTTGCCTGTTTTCTGCTGTTTTTGGTTTCAGAAAAGCTAGTAAGGAAATATTATCGGAATTGGACAAAACAAAAACCGAAGTTCCTATTTTACCCGACACAAGACAGAGTCCAAAGACGAGACAGAGGAGGGCACCGAGGCGGCCACACCCTATGGTGGCGTGGGTACCCCCAGGCACGCCACCAGGTGGCGTGGGCCCCTCGGGCCTCCACCGACCTTGCCCCTTCGCCTATATATTCCCTCCTGAGATGAAAACCCTAGATATCATATCAGAATTTCACGAAAAGTTCCACAGTGCCGCCGCCACCGAAGAGGAGATTCAGGGGACAGAAGTCTCTGTTCTGGCACCCTGCCGGGACAGGGAAGTGCCCCCGGAGCCATCTCCATCTACTCCACCACCATCTCCATCGTCGTTGCTGACTCCCATGATGAGGAGGGAGTAGTTCTCTCTCGAGGCTAAGGGCTCTACCGGTAGCTATGTGTTCATCTCTCTCTCTATGTGTGATCTTATTGAGATCATGAGCTTTGTAATCTATAGATCTATTCTGCTACTCAAGTGATTTAATTAATCTCTACTTATCTCCACGTGTGTGAAGTTGACAGTGTGCACACCGTGTGGCACTTAGGCTAAGGTTACAGAAATACTTATCATGAGTATATTTGAGTTGGATGCCTCTATGAGATTGTGGTGTTTGTTGGAACCATCTAGCGCTCAAGGTGATAGTGAGGGGTTATCTAGATGGGGAATGCGAACTTTAAGGTGTGCTGTTATAGCCCTACATCGTCCAACCGGAGAGTAGTTCAGGGTAGCATAATGAAGAGAAGATATTTATATGAGAGTGTCCACGAGTGAAAGTATGATCCATAGGCCTTGTTTCTAAGCATTGAAACACCATTTACAATCAGCCATGTTACATGTTTGCTTGTTGCCACTCTTATTTCAGATTGCAATTAGCACTTATAATCATCCATATTACTTGTATTTCACTATCTCTTCGCTGGACTAGTGCACCTATACACCTGACAAGTGTATTGGGTGTGTTGGGGACACAATAGACTTCTTCTTCTATTACTTGTATTTCTTGTATCTTGATTGCAGTGTTGGTTGAGAGGGATACCTTTGACCACTTCCTCCCTGAGTTTGATAAACCTTGGGTGATCCACTTAAGGGAAACTTGCTGTTGTTCTATAAACCTCTACACTTAGAGGCCCAACACTGTCTACAAAAATAGAAGCGTGCGTAGACATCAAGCTATTTTCTGGCGCTGTTGATACATTGCAAATGTATCTATAATTTTTGATGTTCCATGCTTGGTTTTATCTACTTTCTTGTGTTTTGTTCCAACTTTGGAGTACTTTTCATACGATTTCTTGGACTAACCTATTAACAAGATGCCACGGTGTCAGTTGCTTGTTTTTTGCTGTTTTTGGTTCCAGGAAGTCAGAAAATGAATATTCTCGGAATTAGACGGAACAAAAGCCAAAGTTACTATTTTCCCGAAAGACTCACGGAGCCAGAAGGAGAGTCAGAGAGGGGCCACAGGGTGGCCACACCACCCCATGGCGCGGGTCCCCCCTGGCCGCGCCAGGGCATGGTGTAGGCCCCCTGGCTGGCCACCGACCTTGCCTCCTTCGCCTATAAGAGCCTCCCGATACCAAAACCCTAGATCATCAAGCCTCCAGCCACAAAAAGTTACGCAGCGCCGCCACCACCGAAGGGGAGATTCGGCGGACAGAAAGTTTCTGTTCCGGCACCCTGCCGGGACAGGGAAGTGCCCTCAGAGCCATCTCCATCGATCTCCACCACCATCTCCATCACCGTTGCTGATTCCCATGATGAGGAGGGAGTAGTTATTCCTCGAGGCTAAGGGTTCTACCGGTAGCTATATGTTCATCTCTCTCTATGCATGATCATATTGTGATCATGAGCTTGTAATCTATAGATCTACCTTGCTACTCAAGTTCTTTAATAGATCTTTGCTCTCCCCATGTGTGTGAAAGTGATAGCGTGCACACCATGGTGGCACTTAGGCTAGAGATTACAAATACTTGTTATGAGTTATATTTGGAGTTGGATGTCTTTATGAAATTTTGGTGTTTGTTGGACTCATCTAGTACTCAAGGTGATAGTGTGGGGTTTTCTAGATGGGAAAGGCTTACTTTGAGGTGTGATGTTATAGCCCTACCATCGATTAGAGTGTTCAACCGGAGAGTAGTTCAGCGTAGTATCATGAAGAGAAGATATTTATATGAGAGTGTTCACTAGTGAAAGTATGATCCCTAGGCCTTGTTTCTAAACATTGAAACACCGTTTGCAATTAGATCTGTTACATGCTTGCTTGCTTCCATCTTTATTTCAGTTTTACTTTAGTCTTTTCCACGCCATCAAGTTATTTTCTATCACCATTACCACTTATAATTATCTATACCACTTGTATTTCACTATCTCTTTGCCGAACTAGTGCACCTATACACCTGACAAGTGTATTAGGTGTGTTGGGGACACAAGAGACTTCTTGTATCTTGATTGCAGGGTTGCTTGAGAGGGGATACCTTTGACCACTTCCTCCCTGAGTTCGATAAACCTTGGGTGATCCACTTAAGGGAAAACTTGCTGCTGTTCTACAAAACTCTGCACTTGGAGGCCCAACAACTGTCTACAAGAATAGAAGTGTGTAGACATCAAGCTATTTTCTGGCGCCGTTGCCGGGGAGGTAAGGTAAAAGGTACTCACATCCTCCGGTGTGAGTGCTCGAAGTTATTTCCTTTAGATTCTGCAATTTTGCCTTTTTGTTTCTTGTTTTCACTAGTTAGGCTTAATGGAAAACAACAACAAAATTAGAGAGCTCTATAGTATTTATCTTGAGTTAGGACATGAAGTGTTTGAAGAGAAAATTAAAAAACCTATGGAACTTTATTTGCATGCTAATAGCAATGTTTCTAGTATGAATTCTTTGGACACCATTATTGCTAATGCTATGGAAAAGTCTAAGCTTGGGGAAGCTAGTTTTTATGAAAATGATCTTTTTAGTTCCCTAGCTTTGGAAGATAGCTATTCTATTGCTTATGATGATACCAAACCTCCAATATATGATGATTGCAATGATGAATATGATATTTTCAGTCCACCTACTATTGAGGAGGAAATTAATTGTGACTACAATATGCCTCCTATATTTGATGATTATGGTGATGAGAATAATAATGATAGCTATTTTGTTGAATTTGCTCCCACTACAATTAATAAGAATGACTATGTTTATGTGGAGAGTATTAATTCTTTTATGTATGTGGCTCATGATAAGAATATTTTATGTGATAGTTATATTGTTAATTTTATTCATGATGCTACTGAAAGTTACTATGAGAGAGGGAAACATGGTTTAATGCATCTCAATAATATTAGGTTTCCCCTCTTTATGTTGAAAATTTTGAAGTCGCACTTGTTTTGCTTTCCTATGCTTGTTGCTTTATGATTTCATGACTTGTTTCTTTACAAGACTCCTATGCATAGGAAGTGGGTTAGACTTAAATGTGCTTTGAATTTGCTTCTCGATGCTCTCTTTTACTTCAATTCATATTTCTTATGTGAGCATCTTCTCAAACTATCATGCCTAACTTAAAGGCATTAAAGAAAAGTACTTATTGGGAGATAACCCAAAAGTTTTAGATGAGTCTTGGAAGTTATTACTTCAGTAATAACCGCTCCTTATCCTTTTTATTTGCTTTTTGTGCCAAGAGTAACCTCTAATGAGAGAGAAGTAATGATTGGGAAAGTTGTTGTCCCGAAACAGATTTCTGTGCTTCACCGTAAATATTCGTGAGACAGCTCTGTATGTCGGATTGAGCTGTATTTGTTTTTGCCTCTGCCCCAGGTTGTTATCTAACTTTCATTAGTTCAACACTTTTTTATTTGAGCAACAGAAGGTCTTCGAAAAAATTCGTCTTTACCTGTTGGTCTGTTTTGACAGATTTCTGCCATTTTCTGCATTTGCTTCTTGTTGGTTCCTTTTTGAGTTCTTTTGGGGAATTGAGATTTTTGAGGGAAGTGATACAGTATCTAGTGTTCTAATGGAAGTTTATTTGGTGTTAGAACTGAACCTTAAGACTTATTTATCTTGAGTGCACTAATGTTGCTAATAAAGATTGTGTGAAGTTTTGTATGAAGGAAAAAATTTAGGTGTATGGAAGGAATGAGTAATGAGATGAAGGATGGACTAAATCTCAAGCTTGGGGATGCCACGCGTGTCACCCCAAGAAATATCCAAGAAGTACAAGCGTGAAAGCTTGGGGATGCCCAAGGCATCCCCTTCTTCATCAATAAAAATCTCAAGTTTCTTCCAAACGCTTCATTTTTATTGTTTCATGCACAGTTGTGTTGTTCTTGGAGCGTCTTTTTTTCATTTTCATTTTGGTTTTTCATTTGCTTGGTTTTCTTAGTTTGCTGAATAAATTGGTTGGACCCCCTCTTTCATACATTGGTTTTCAAATAGTTTGGTTTGGTTTGGAAAAGAGTAGGAAAGTTCATGCTTAAGTGGTAAAAGAGCTCGTTTTTGACTGTGGCCTATGTTTTGTCATGCCATGCTTGATATTGTTTTGGCCTTATGCTTAGCATTCTTTGCTGTAGCATGACTTGTTATAAACAATTGAGATTGCTTAATGTGCCTTGGATGAATCATGCGTTGTTTTAGCATATTAAAGCATAGTATAGTGGTATTCTCCTTTGATGCTTTATTTGGGTTGACTTGACACATGCTCACACCATGTTATGACTATCTCAAGTCACCATAGCCTTTATAATCCTTTAGTTTTCAACTTGTAGTATCACTTTATGCTTTGATCAATGATGTTTTGTCGCTCTACATGATTATGGCCATTATTGCTCTCTTAGTTTGTCGCTCCCGGTCTTTTGCTAGCCTCCGCATCCAACTCCTTAAACCAAGTTATTCCAAAGAGTCCACCATACCTACCTACTAGCTTATGCTATTCCAAGTATATTCATGCTTTTGTTTACCTTCCGAATTAAACTTGTTATGAGAAAACTAGTGATTAAAGCTCTCACGAACTTGATGGCACACTTTAATTTTCTTGCCCTTAATAAACTTGAACCATTGTGTCGTCTATGTTGTATATGCTTGCACTTATTTGTTGGGAATTAGCAGAACCATGCTTTCATGGGGAACGCTTTCAACATTGCAGTTGGTACTTGTACCTAGTTGATATCATGCTCCTTTGTATATGGATGTCGTCGGTGTGAAATGAAAGGGGAGCTTGTAAGTCCTTGGAGTTATGTATATGTGTTAGAGAAATGCCTGGGCCGCTGGTCTAATCCATGCTGACATGGTGGAAACCTGCAGCGTAACCATAATGAGCTGTCTATGAAGCATTCTTCTTATAAAAAAGAGTCCTATATTGAGAAAAAAAAGAGAGAAGAAGAAAAAAAAAGAGATACTATGAAAAGAGGAAAGAGAGAAAAAAGCACCATATTCCCATGGTAAATAAGAAGAATGCTGAGATGCCCGTTGTCTGCTTGCCTTGTCATTTTGATATGGGGATTCTTCCGTATCATCGGGCAAGGGGTACCCCGTTGGCGGTTCTCTATGATACACATGTACTTACGATGACAAGAACTTAACGGTGACTAAACTTGAGTAGCATGAGGAGCGGCCCTCGTATACAAGGGACATGAGATTTCTGACTTATACTTCGGCAAGCATGTACACCATAGTTTGTTCACTTTAACCTTAATCACTTCAAGATGCTTATGGTAGGGGCAATGAGAGCTGAAAGCTATAAGTACCATAATTTTTGGAAGCTCTTTATGAGACTTGAATCCCTACTTCCTTCTATGAAGGCCTTTCTTCCACTTATATATACTGAGTCTCCACCTTCTATCTTTATGCACCTACTTTGAGAGCATAGTGGCCATTCTTAGTTCTATGTGCATTGTCCCAAGACTAGTTGATTGATGCATACTTTGATATTGCTTGTTTTAAACTATTGTATCTAGTCACTCTTATGAACTTTGAAGGTGTCCTATGCATTTATATTTGCTACTCTATTGAGGGACAAGCTGAATACTATTATGCTATGTTTTCTTTATGTGAAACAAACAAACTTCTTCCAAAGCATTGTTATTCATGAATCTTTTGTTTGTGCCTTTTCATGTTGCATCATAGTTTCTTTGTCTTATTGCTAGAACTTTGTCTTTCATGTTATTATTGAAGTACTATGATCCCAGCTATCAATGTTTTACAAATACTTTGATCAAGTTTATGATGGTGCATGTCACCTCAAAAATTATTCTTTCTTTTTATCACTTACCTACTCGAGGAAGAGCAGGAGTTAAGCTTGGGGATGTTGATACATTGCAAATGTATCTATAATTTTTGATGTTCCATGCTTGGTTTTATGTACTTTGTTGTGTTTTGTTCCAACTTTGGAGTACTTTTCATACGATTTCTTGGACTAACCTATTAACAAGATGCCACAGTGCCAATTGCATGTTTTCTGCTGTTTTTGGTTCCAGGAAGTCAGAAAATGAATATTCTCGGAATTGGACGGAACAAAAGCCAAAGTTACTATTTTCCTGGAAGACTCACGGAACCAGAAGGAGAGTCGGAGAGGGGCCACAGGGTGGCCACACCACCCCATGGCGCGGGTCCCCCTGGCCACGCCAGGGCATGGTGTGGGCCCCCTGGCTGGCCACCGACCTTGCCTCCTTCGCCTATAAGAGCCTCCCGATACCAAAACCCTAGATCATCAAGCCTTCAGCCACGAAAAGTTCTGCAGCGCTGCCACCACCAAAGGGGAGATTCGGGGAACAGAAAGTCACGGTTCCGGCACCCTGTCGGGACAGGGAAGTGCCCCCGGAGCCATCTCCATCGATCTCCACCACCATCTCCATCACTGTTGCTGATTCCCATGATGAGGAGGGAGTAGTTCTTCCTTGAGGCTAAGGGTTCTACCGGTAGTTATGTGTTCATCTCTCTCTATGCATGATCATATTGTGATCATGATCTTGTAATCTATAGATCTACCTTGCTACTCAAGTGCTTTAATAGATCCCTGCTCTCCCCATGTGTGTGAAAGTGACAGCGTGCACACCATGGTAGCACTTAGGCTGGAGATTACAAATACTTGTTATGAGTTATATTTGGAGTTGGATGTCTTTATGAAATTTTGGTGTTTGTTGGACTCATCTAGTACTCAAGGTGACAGTGTGGGGTTTTCTAGATGGGAAAGGCTTACTTTGAGGTGTGCTGTTATAGCCCTACCATCGATTAGAGTGTTCAACCAGAGAGTAGTTCAGCATAGTATCATGAAGAGAAGATATTTATATGAGAGTGTTCACTAGTGAAAGTATGATCCCTAGGCCTTGTTTCTAAACTTTGAAACACCGTTTGCAATTAGATCTATTACATGCTTGCTTGCTTCCATCTTTATTTCAGTTTTACTTTAGTCTTTTCCACGCCATCAAGTTATTTTCTATCACCATTACCACTTATAATTATCTATACCACTTGTATTTCACTATCTCTTTGCCGAACTAGTGCACCTATACACCTGACAAGTGTATTAGGTGTGTTGGGGACACAAGAGACTTCTTGTATCTTGATTGCAGGGTTGCTTGAGAGGGGATACCTTTGACCACTTCCTCCCTGAGTTCGATAAACCTTGGGTGATCCACTGAAGGGAAAACTTGCTGTTGTTCTACAAACCTCTGCACTTGGAGGCCCAACAACTGTCTACAAGAATAGAAGTGTGTAGACATCAGCCGTTGCCGGGGAGGTAATGTAAAAGGTACTCACATCCTCTGGCTACTAAGCTATCTTCTAATACGGTTGCTGGTGTGTGAGTGCTCGAAGTTATTTGCTTTAGATTCTGCAATTATATCTTTTTGTTTCTTGTTTTTATTTTCACTAGTTAGGCCTAATGGAAAACAACAACAAAATTAGAGAGCTTTATAGTATTTATCTTGAGTTAGGGCATGAAGTGTTTGAGCTTTATGTTATTAGTATGAATCTTTTGAACACCTTTGTTACTAATGCTATTGAAACATCTAAGGTTGGAGAATTTAGTTTTTATGAAAATGATCTTTTTAGTCCCCCAAGCACGGAGGAGAAAATTTACTTTGATGATACTATGCCTCCAATATATGATGATTACAATGATGAATATGATATTTTCAGTCCACCTACTATTCAGGAGAAAATTAATTATGATTACAATATGTGTCCTATATTTGATGATTTTGGTGATGAGAATAATAATGATAGCTATTTTGTTGAATTTGCTCCCACTACGATTAATAAGAATGACTATGCTTATAGGGCGAGTAATAGTTATTTTATGCATGTGGCTCATGATAAGAATGTTTTTATGTGATAGTTATATTGTTAATTTTATTCACGATGCTACTGAAAGTTATTATGAGAGAGGGAAACATGATTTTATGTATCTCAACAATATTAAGTTTCCCCTCTTTATGTTGAAAATTTTGAAGTTGCACTTGTTTTGCTTTCCTATGCTTGTTGATTTGTGCTTTCATGACTTGTTTCTTTACAAGATTATTTTTCATAGGAAGTAGGTTAGACTTAAATTTCTTCCATATTTTCTTCTTGATGCTCTCTTTTAATTCAATTCATATTTTTAATGTGAGCATCATCGAAATTATCATGCCTATCTTAATGGCTATAAAGAAAGAGCTTTTGGGAGACAACCCATTATATTTTTACTTTCAGTTTATTTTTGTTTCGTTGAGACTTGAAAGTTATTGCCTCTATAATAACCTCTCATTATTATTTTTGTTTGGTTTTTGTGCCAAGAATAACCTCTAATAAGAGGGAAGTAAGATATGGGGAAGTTGCTGTCCCGAAACATATTTCTGTGCGTCACTGTAAAAAATCGTGAAAAATATCAGTACGTCGGATTGAGCTGTAATTTTTTGTTCTGATGCCCCAGGTTATTACCCAACTTTCTTTTGTTTTGCACTTTTAGATTTGAGCAACATAAGATTTTCGAAAAAAATCGGTTTTTACCTGCTGGTCTGTTTTGACAGATTTCTACCATTATTTGCATTTGCCTCTTAATCTCTTTCTCTTTGAGTTCTCCTTGATCACTTGAGCTTTTAGAAGGAATTGTACAGTACCTTGTGTTTTAATGGAAGTTTTAATTGTGTTGAAACTAAACCCAAAGACTTATTATCTTGAATACACTCTAATGAAGATTGTGTGAAGTTTTGTATGAAGGAAATTTTCAAGTGTAGGGAAGAATAATATGATAAGATGAAGTATGGACAAAAGCTCAAGCTTGGGGATGCCAACCGTGTCACCCCAAGAAATATTCAAGAGGTACAAGCATCAAACCTTGGGGATGCCCAAGGCATTCCCTTCTTCATCAATAAAAATCTCAGGTTTTCTCCCAAAACACTTCATTTTTATTGTTTCATGCACAATTGTGTTGTTATCGGAGCACCTTTGTTTTTGTTTTTAGTTTTCTTTTGTTTCGTTTTCTTAAATAAGTTGGTTGGATCCCAACACACTTCTTTTGGAGAGAGACACACCCCGTTATTCATTGCCTAGAACACTCTAGTTTTCACTCTTATTGTTCTATGAGTGTTCTCCTTTGCTAGCACTGCGTTTAGCTTTAGTTTTCGATTGGTGTTGGAAAAGAGTAGGAAGTTTCATACTTATAGTGGTACAAAAATAAGCTTGTTTTGACTGTGACTTAGACTTTATCATGTCATGCTAGATGTTGCTTTGACCATATGGTTAGTGATTATTGCTGTAGCATGACTTGTTTTAAACAATTGAGATTGCTTAATGTGCCTTGAAAGAATCATGCGTTGTTTTAGCATACAAAAGCATAATATTGTGGTATTCTCCTTTGATGCTTTATTTGGGTTGACTTGGCACATGCTTACACCATGTTAAGACTATGAACCAGTCACCATAGCCCCCATGATCATTTAGTTTTTGACTTGCAATATCACTTTATTCTTTAATTAATAATGTTTTGTCGCTTTGCATGATTATGGCCATTATTTCTCTCTTAGTTGGTCGCTCCCATTCTTTTACTAGCCTCCACCTGTACTGAGTATGAGTTCTACTCATGCATCCAACTCCCAAGAAACCAAGTTATTCCAAAGAGTCCACTATAAATTCCTATGCATGGTGTGTTACACCATTCCAAGTATATTCATGCTTTTATCTACCTTCCAAATTAAACTTGTTATGTGAAAATTAGTGATTAAAGCTCTCACAAACTTGATGGCACACTTTATTTTCTTGCACTTAATAAACTTGAACCACTGTGTCCATCTATGTTTCTTATATGCTTGCACTTTATAAGTTGTGAATTAGCAGAACCATGATACCATGGGGAACGCTTTCAACATTGCACTTATTATTCAGTTGATATCATGTTCTTTTGTTTTTGGGTCCGGCGGTGTGAAATAAAAGGGGAGCTTGTAAGCTCATGGAGTTTGTATGTGTGTTAGAGAAACGCCTGGGCCGCTAGCCTAATCCATGCCTAATCATGGTGGAAACTTGCAACATAACCATACTGAGCATTCTGTGAAGCATCCTTAATAAAAACCTATGCAAATAGCAAATAAAAAGATCGTTGAGATGCTCATTGTATGTTGCCTTGTTATTTTGATATGGGAAAGCTCTTGTGTCATGGGGCAAGGGGTACCCCGTTGGCGGTTCTCCATGATACATATGTACTTACAATGACAAGAACTTACTTGTGACTAAAGTTGAGTAGCATGAGGTTCGCTACTCGTAAGCAAGGGGCATGAGATTTTTAACTTATAACTTGTCAAGCATATCCTCATATGTGTGTCACTTTAACCTTAATCACCTCAAGATGCTTATGATAGGGGCAATGAGGGCTGAAAGCTAATAAGTACCATAATTTTTGGAAGCTCTCTATGAAACTTGAAATCCCTGCTTCCCTCTATGAAGGGCCTTTCTTTTTTACTTTTATGCTGAGTCTCCATCTTCTATCTTTATGCACCTATTGAGAGAGCATAGTGGTCATTCTTAGTTTAATGTGCATTGTCCCAAAACTTGTTGATTGATTCATAACTTTGATATTGCTTGTCCTTAAATTATTTGTATCTAGTCACCCTTATGAACTTTGAAGGTGTCCTATGCATTTATGTTTTGCTATACCATGAGGGACAAGCTAAATACCACTCTTATTATGTTTTCTATATGTGAAACAAACAAACGTCTTTCAATGCATTGTTATTCATGACCTTTTGTTTGCACCTTTTCATGTTACAACATAGTTGCTTTGTCTTATTGTTAGAACTATATCTGTCATGTTTATGTTAGAGTACTATGATCCCAGCTATCAATGTTTTATAATACCTTGATAAAGATTGTGATGGTGCATGTCACCTCAAAAATTATTATTTTTATCACTTACCTACTCGAGGACGAGCAGGAGTTAAGCTTGGGGATGCTTGATACGTCATAAACGTATCTATAATTTTTGATGCTCCATGCTTGTTTTGTATCAACTATCTTATGTTTTGTCTACACTTTGAGGCAATTTTTATACATTTTCTGGAACTAACGTATTGACAAGATGCCGCAGTGCCAGTTGCCTGTTTTCTGTTGTTTTTGGTTTCAGAAAAGCTCGTAAGGAAATATTCCCGGAATTGGACGAAATAAAAGTCGAAGTTCCTATTTTTTCGACACAAGACGGAGTCCAAAGCAGAGACAGAGGAGGGAACCGAGGCGGCCACACCCTATTGTGGCGTGGGTACCCCAGGCGTGCCACCAGGTGGTGCGGGCCCCTCGGGCCTCCACCGACCTTGCCCCTTTGCATATATATATTCCCTCGAGATGAAAACCCTAGATACCAGATCAAAATTCCACAAAAAGTTCCGTCGCACCACCGCCTCCAAAGAGGAGATCCGGGGGACAGAAGTCTCTGTTCTGGCACCCTGCCAGGATGGGGAAGTGCCCCTGGAGCCATCTCCATCGACTCCACCGCCATCTCCATCGCCATTGCTGATTCCCATGATGAGGAGGGAGTAGTTCTCTCTCGAGGCTAAGGGCTCTACGGTAGCTATGTGTTCATCTCTCTCTCTATGCGTGATCTTATTGAGATCATGAGCTTTGTAATCTATAGATCAATTCTGCTACTCAAGTGCTTTAATTAATCTCTGCTTATCCCCACGTGTGTGAAGTAGACAGTGTGCACACCGTGTGGCACTTAGGCTAAGGTTAAAGAAATACTTATCATGAGTATAATTTGAGTTGGATGTCTCTATGAGATTGTGGTGTTTGTTGGAACCATCTAACGCCTAAGGTGATAGTGAGAGGTTATCTAGATGGGGAATCCGAACTTTAAGGTGTGCTGTTATAGCCCTACATCGTCCAACCGGAGAGTAGTTCAGGGTAACATAATGAAGAGAAGATATTTATATGAGAGTGTCCACTAGTGAAAGTATGATCCCTAGGCCTTGTTTCTAAGCATTGAAACACCGTTTACAATCAGTCATGTTACATGTTTGCTTGCTGCCACTCTTATTTCAGATTGCACTTACCACTTATAATCATCCATATTACTTGTATTTCATTATCTCTTCGCCGAACTAGTGCACCTATACACCTGACAAGTGTATTGGGTGTGTTGGGGATACAAGATACTTCTTGTATCTTGATTGCAGGGTTGGTTGAGAGGGATACCTTTGACCACTTCCTCCCTGAGTTCAATAAACCTTGGGTGATCCACTTAAGGGAAACTTGATGCTGTTCTACAAACCTCTGCACTTGGAGACCCAACACTATCTATAAGAATAGAAGCATGCGTAGACATCAGCGAGCCAAAGCCAGCCGGAGAGGCACAATTCAAGCCGTCAAAAGGCACCAAGAAAATCCTGATGAACGAGGTCGAGCCGGACAAGTTCGTCTTGGTCGGAGACGGCCTTGACAGCAAATAGGAAAGCGCGCTCGTTGACTTCCTCCGTGAGAATCGGGATATCTATGCATGGTGCCCCAAGGACATGCCTGGTGTTCCGAGGGAGCTCACCGAGCACTCTTTACATGTTAGGACGAATGCAAAGCCGTTCAAACAGTCTCTACGATGCTTTGCAAAAGAAAAAAGAAGAACCATCAGTGAGAAGATCACCCGGTTGCTCGTAGCCGGATTCATCATGGAAGTTTTCCACCCGGAATGGTTGGCAAACCCAGTACTGGTGCTGAAAAAGAACAAGACTTAGCGCATGTGTGTTGACTACACCAGCCTCAACAAGGCATGCCCCAAAGATCTGTTCGCCCTGCCACAGATAGACCAAGTGATCGACTCCACAACCAGCTGCGAACTCCTGTCGTTTCTGGATGCGTACTCTAGCTACCACCAGATCCGTCTGAACCCCGCTGATCAAATAAAGACAGCATTTATCACCCCGTATGGGGCCTACTGCTACACCAACATGCCATTCGGACTCAAAAATGCAGATGCCACATATCAGCGCTGCATGCAAAAGTGCCTACAATCGCAAATTGGCAGAAACGTGCACGCCTATGTTGATGACCTGGTGGTCAAGACAAAGGAGAAAAAGACACTCCTCGAAGACCTGAAAGAGACCTTCGCCAACCTTCGACGGTTCCAGATGAAGCTGAACCCGGAGAAGTGCGTGTTCAGCATTCCAACCGGCTAGATCCTTGGTTTCCTCGTGTCTGAGAGAGGGATCGAGGCTAACACGGAGAAGATCAGCGCAATTGAGTGCATGCAGCCACCACAGAACTTGCGCGACATGCAGAAGTTCACCGGATTCCTGGGCTCCCTCAGCCGGTTCGTCAGCCGGCTAGGCGAGAAGGCATTACCCCTATACCATCTCATGAAGAAAACGGGTTCGTCTGGACGCCGCAGGCGGACGAGGCCTTCTGCGACCTCAAGCACATGTTGTCCTCTCCACCGGTACTAGCGGCCTCAGCCGTGAAAGAGCCAATGCCAATGTACATCGCAGCCACCAACCGGGTTGTTAGCGTCATACTGGTGGTAGAAAGTCCAGAAGAAGGAAAGACTCAGCCGGTTCAACACCCGGTGTACTACTTGAGTGGGGTACTCTCGTTGTCAAAGCAGAACTACCCTCACTACCAGAAGCTAGTGTACGGCGTGTACATGGCCACCAAGAAGCTAAAGCACTACTTCCAAGAGCACTCCACCCGGGTAGTGGCGCTGGCCCCCCTGGCGGAGATCATCGGCAACAAGTACGCCACGGGTCGAGTGGCAAAGTGGGCGATAGAGCTCGTCGTACACTGCATCCGGTATGAGCCAAGAACGGCGATCAAGTCTTAGGCCCTGGCAGATTTCCTCGTTGATTGGACAGAAACACAATACCTGCCTCCGTGTCCCGACTCCACGCACTGGAAGCTACACTTCGATGGCTCCAAGATGTATGGTGGACTCGGAGCCAGGGTCATCATCACCTCTCCAAAAGGAGACCGGCTAGAGTACGTGCTACAGATCCACTTCCATGCGTCCAACAACGTCGCCAGGTATGGAGCGCTCGTTCATTGCCCCAAGATGGCAAAAGAAATCGGCATCAGGCGCATCCTCTTCTTTGGCGACTCCGACCTGGTGGTGCAGCAAGTATCAGGTGACCGGGATGCCAAGGACGCAAATATGGCACTATACCGCTTCTTTGTACAATAGCTATGCGCCTATTTCGAAGGATGCGAGTTCCACCATGTGCCTCGAGCAAACAATGAAGCCGCGGATGCACTCGCCCATGCAGGCTCAACAAGAGCAGCAATCCCGCCTAGAGTGGCCCTCGAGCACCTGCACAAACCTTCCATCATGACATCGCCGGAATCCAACTCCATCATGTTGGACACGGACTCGAGGACTACCACGCTGCACCCGGGGACTGCCGCGCCGCACCCGGGGACTACCACCTCCATCCCGGGGACTGTCGGCTCCGTACTCCCACCTGGTAGGCCACCTGATGAGCCCGAGACGGCCAGGAGCGAGGAAGTCAAGATAATCATGCAAGCGGTCCTTTCCATCCAGGAGACACAGTCATGGGGCAAGCCATTTATGGACTTTCTGGTCAAAGGGGAACTGCCGGATGAAGAGGTAGCGACAAGACTGGTGAAGCACCAAGCAAGCGCGTACACCATCATCAACAATGAGCTTTACAAGCGCAGCATGAGAGGAATATACCAGTGATGCGTGAGCAAAGAAGAAGGAATTCGACTGCTGGTGGAGATTCACCAAGGCGAATGCGTCCATCATGCATCGTCGAGAGCAATAGTGGCAAAGGCATTTCTCCATGGCTTCTACTGGCCCACAACACTAGAGGATGCCGAGCAGCTGGTGAAGGCATGCAACGGATGTCAGCGATTCACCCAGCAGAAACACACTCCGTCATCAGCACTCAAGACGATCCCCATCACCTGGCTGTTTGCCATCTAGGGCCTAGATATGGTGGGCCCATTCAAAACAGCGTGATTCAGCATGACACACTTGCTGGTGGCCATGGACAAGTTCACCAAGTGGATCGAGGCAAAGTCAATCAAGAAACTGGATGGGCCGACTATGGTCAAGTTTTTCACCGACATCATGACAAGGTTTGGCTACCCCAACAACATCATCACATACAACGACACCAACTTCGCCAAAGGGGCCTTCGTGCGTTTCTGTGGTGACAAAGGGATCCGCCTGGACCTGGCCTTCGTCGCACACCCCCAGTCCAATGGACAGTGCAAGCGAGAAAATGGCCTGGTCCTAGCCGGAATCAAGCCAAGACTGATTGAGCCACTGGTGAGGACACCCGGCTGCTGGATAGAGGAACTGTCGGCTGTACTATGGAGCCTACGAACAACTCCCAACCGCTCCACCGGCTTCACACCATTCTTCTTCGTCTATGGGGCAGAGCCAGTCCTGCCAACCGACATCGAATTCGACGCATCACAAACGCTATTGTACTCAGACCAGCAAGCACATGAAGCACGAGAAGACAACGTCAATCTCCTCGAGGAGGCTCGAGAGTTGGCCTTGTCCAGATCCAACATCTACTAGCAGAGCCTGCGATGCTATCACGCCAGCCGGATCTGCAATGTCTCTTTCCACAAAGGCGACCTCGTCTTGCAGCTGGTACAAGACACCAAGGGGATGCACAAGCTGCACAACAACTCCTACTACCTGATCGACACCCACCAGCCGGCAAAGAACAAGATGGACCGCTCCGGCAAAGAAACTAAGCGCATGTGGAATGTGAACCTGCTTCATCCATTCTACACCTAAGTAAAGGGAAAATTTATCTTACTATTATGTAATGAACAAGATGAGGAGCCTCGACACAGCCTCGGGGACTCCATAATAATTTGGCATTTTCTGCTGCATTCACAAACTTCCTGGCGGGATCATTTTCTAACCCTGGACCCGGCGGTTTCCCTTGGAAGCTCGCCGGATAGCCCAGACGGCCGCAAACTCCGAAGGGACAAAGTACTGTATGTGGCTCCAAGAGAACCCTCATTGATTCCGGCTGCAGACCGCAAGCCGACTGATAGACACGGCAAGAGCAGACCAACTCGAAGGCTCTTACATGAAAAATCTTAAGGAAATCCAGACGTCTGGATGTTCCGGCTGCACTCGCTCGCTCAAGGCCGCATAGTGAAAGTTCGAAGTATTGCGAAAGTACGCCACCTAAGCAAACCCTTGCATCCGGCCAAGCGCTGACAAGGGCAAAGCTTTAAAGGCGAATGCTCACTAAGAAAAGGATTAAGCTATCAGCCTTGTGCGAAATGGCATTTTTTTCAAAATGAAAGAGAAGTTGAAAGACTATATTCATTCTACACATACCTAACACACAGTCTATTAATCATGTTTTGTTTCCGCATGAGACGGAGTGCTGAAGCCAAAGGCTAACTCCAAGATGGTAAAGAAGGAGCTTTGACCCGCCTGGATTCTCTAGCCGGCCTGAACCTCGGGGATACACCCTGTGGGTGCGCTCGCGCACCCCCACACTAGAAACCTGAAACAAGCAAACATTCAAAGGAGCTTCGACCCGCCTGGATTTCCTAGCGGCCCGAACCTCGGGGACTACACCCTATGGGTGCCTCGTGCGCCCCCATACAGAAGAAATCACATAGAAAGTGCAAACAAGAAGATAACATCACAAGAAAGGAGGAGAGGCTCCAAACATAATTTGTCAAATGACCAAGGTCAAGTGTTCACCAAAGATAGTGCCACAAGCAAACAAAGTTTTCAGCCAGAGTACAAATACACCCAGCATTCTAGGGATCAAGTCTAAGGGTCATCAGAAGGGGGAGAGGCACCGGCTGAAGCACGACTGCTAGACGTAGGATCAGCGGGGGCAGAACTTGGCGCAGCCGGGGCGTCACAACGCATTGGGCTGTAATGATAGCCATCTGTGCCAGATGGGTCGGCGAAGTTCCGATCCAGCTGGATGAAGCTCCCAATCTTGACACCGCAGGAGCGAATGTCAGGAACTTCCGTCCGGAGCTGGTCATAGCTGGTCCCTTGATGAAACACTCTGGAGAGACTCCATAGGTCCACGTCTGGGTACCAGGACTTCAGCAGTGCCAAGACCATCTCAGCACTGCCGCGAGCAGCCTAGTCCCGCGCCACGTCCATGAGCTCCAGGGTGCCAGCGAGAGTACTGGCCAAGGCGGCTATCGTACCCGGGCGGTCAGTGTCAGGCCAGACATAGTCAAAGACCTCAAGGGGAGCGATGTGCAGCTGGTTGGCCTCCTTGCTAATGACCATCACCAGCTCCATTGGGTGCAGGTCACGGCCAATGTCCGCCTCAGGGACGCGAGCTAGGGCTTGGTCGGTCACCTAAGGATACTGAGCTGTAAAAGGAAAAGGAAAAACGTCAATTCTCCGGCTGAAGCAAAAGAAGGAGCAAAGCTGCCAGACGGATCACTTACTGATGACCATATCAGCAATCTAGCACAGCTCCCCTAGAGGTGACTTCTCTGGGTCCCGGGCGGTCTTCAGATCCTCCAGCTGGCGAGCCTGGATCTGCTCGAGGTTCTTCAGCGCCTCGGCCTGGATATCGGCGGTCTTCTTCGCCTAGCCGGCCTTGACCTCCATCTATTGTTGGTGCGACAGCAGCTGGGTGATCTGTTCCTAGCACGCCGCATTGGACCCCTCCAGCCGGGCGACCTCCGCCTTCAGCCTCTCCACCTTGCGGTCCATGTCTGCCAACAGAGCTGTAGGGGGTACCCAATGGTCGAACAGAAGAACGAAAACTCGCGCAGCCGGGAATACAAAGCAGAGAAAGCGATCTTACGCCCCAGGTCCTGCAAGGTCTTGGCGGCTTCGGTGATGGCTTTCTGCATAAGATAGCAGAAGGGCTGAGAGGAGAATAGCAAGAAGGGAAAAAAAATAGCAACATGGGAATCATCTACCTCGAGAGACGCCCCAAGCGCCCTGGCTTCGCCAAGCCCCTCCTTAATCATGTCCACCAGGTGGTGAACCTAGCCAAGCGCGATGGGCACCGACTCGGAGAGTTGCGCCAAGATGGAGTCCGATGGCGACGCAGCTGGATCCGACTGGCTTTTGGTGATTTGGAGCTCGTAATCATCACCAGCGGAAATGCGCGACACCCCCGGAGCCTTCGAGCCGGGAACCACCTCCCTACCTCTATCTCCAGCAGCAGGCGGTGCAAGGCCCTCCGCCTCCACGGATTCCTCCACCTGGTAGGCGGTAGAGCCTGCCTAAGCCTGGCCCGGAGCAAGGAACAGATCGGCGGCACGGGACGTAGTAGAAGACCGGTGCAGGAATAGAGAGGCAATCGGCACCGCCATCTCCACCGAACCCGCCGCGGCCTCGGTCGTGTTGGCAGCAGAGGTTGCAGCCTCAGACCCCTTGACAGCAGAGGCATCAGCCTCGGCTGCCTTCACAGCAGAGTCAGCATCCTCGGCTGCATTGGCAGCAGAGGCATCAGCCTCAACCGCCTTCGCAGCAGAGGCAGCAGCCGGCCCCTCTGCCCATCCAGAGCACGGTCGGACGCGGTGGTGATGGTCGTGGAGCCGGTGAGGGACATCGTGTCGCTAAGAGAAGGGCAAGCAAAACGCCATAAGTAAAGACAAAGAGAAACAAGCACGCCATGCAAGGACGACAAGGGCACATACCCGACGATGCTAGGCACGACGGCTGCAGCCCTTGGGCGGCAGCTCCTCTTCTCCCCTCCCCCGGTTGGAGCGGCGCTGGTCGAGGCATCCCGCTTCCCGCGAGCCTTCAGCGCGGCGGCCTCCGCCAGGTCCGCATCCTCGCCATGGGCAGCTTCGCCAAGACATGGGAACACCGTCAGGAGCACGACCAAGGAAGAGCAAGGAAATTCCGGGTATGGACAACAACTCACCGGGTGGAAACTCATAGCCCTCATCGTCCCGGGTGGGGAACCACTCTAGCTCCATCGCTGGAAACCTCGGCGGCTTGCGGTCGGCGGTGAACTCGGGAAGATCACCCTCCCCCATGCCGTGTTCGGCTAGCTGCGCCGTAAAAAGCTACTCAACAAGGAACATAAGAAGCAAGGAGAAAAGTCTCTTCGGGAAAAGATCTGCCCAGAGAAAAGGAAAAGAGACTGACCTTCGGGGGCAGCCGGCTATAGTGGTACGGCCGGCAGGAGAAGGCCCAGTCCTCCATCAGCATCTCCTTCGAGATGGTGGCAAGCCACTCTCGAAGGGCCACGAACGGCACCTCCAGCTGGGACACCCGGGTGGGGTCCAGCAGGCCGAACAAGTGGAAGATCTTGTGCGACCGCTTTTGCAGCGGAAGCACGCGGTTCGTCATCCAGGACAACAAGCCGCTCCTTCTCCACCAACACCGTCACCCGGGCAGCCATCCGCTCCATGTCGGCCTGGGCGCCCAAGTTCTGGAAGGTCCAAGCCTTCTGGCTGGAGTGGACATTGGCGAACACCAGCGCCTTGATCTAGTCGACGTCGGTGTTGTTGCGCACGGTGCCGGGCACCTCCAACCGCAGCATCGGTGATGACGGCCTCGGGTAGACGGTGCAACAGCCGGTCTCTGTTAGAGGGCCACCCTTCCCCACCACCTGGACCTTGAAGTTGAAGAACTTCAAGAAGTTCGCCACGTCCGGGTGAACCCCCAGGTAGGCCTCGCAACAGGACACATGGTGCGACAACATAGCGACGGTGTTGGCATCGAGGTGGTGGAACTGGAGGTCGAAGGAGAGCATCAACTCCAGGAAGAACCTACTCAAAGGCAGGCCAAGCCCGCGGGCGAATTGGGCGAGGAAGACGACAGCCTCCCTAGGCCGAGGATTGGGGACCCGCTCCCCCTCTCATGCAAGGTGGTGCTTCACCAAGCGCTCCGACGGGATGAGTTTCCCCTGCCGGTACTTCTGCACTAGGTCATCGGTGACATACGAGGCACACCAGCCCCCTGCCTGATAGGAAGCATCTCGGCAGGCATGGTGGCCGTGTTGGAGAAGCGAGGTCCTATCGCCGTGTCGGAGGAGCGGCAACACCGGCGCTAAAGGAAAGTGGTAGAGCATGGTGGCAACAAGGAAGCGGTAGCGCACGGCGGCGACGAGGAGGCTGAAGCACAAGGGGCAATGGGCGCAGGAAGAGGGCGAGGTAAGGGAGAAGCCCCTCCCCGACGCCCCTATTTAACAAGGTAGGGCAACCGCGCCTCCTGCACTCCCCCACGCCACGTGGCGCAAGAACTGCCCACTACCCACACGACATTTCGGTGACGGATCATTTGCGCCAAAGGAAATGCCACAGAAGATCCCGCGGGCGTTACTGCGAAGGCCAAGCGCGCGCACGATCCCCGAGAAACCGCCATGATGAAGGCGTGAACACGGTTACCAAAACTACAGCGGCAGGCCAAGAGGTCAAACTAATGCGACGTGCGACAGAGGCGGCAGGCCAAGAGGTCAATCTGACGCGACATGCGATAGAGGTGGCAGGCACGCCTAACGACAGCGTTGACGTCATCAACTAGCCGATTTGTCTCCCCAGACAGACGTGGTAGCCGAGAGACAGAATCACTGCTCATACCCTGTGGGTGGGCCACCGGACCCGTAGCCGGTAAACCCCAGCCGGGAAATTGCGAATCTCCAGCCGAAAAAGGAAAAGCACTACAAGACAAATTCGCGATACAGTCTTCAACAACAACCACTTCAAGAGCAGCTAATGAGCACGTAGGAACTTTCCCGCAAGGCCAAGCCCCAACTCGCTCGGGGACTAGGGAGTGTTGGTCGGCTGGCCACAAGACAAAGAACCTCAGCCAGGTGATACGGTTCACCCGGTCCGCGCCAAGATTCCCCGGCTGCCCCGTCTAGCCAGGGGCCAGGATAGCCAGCTCGGTGGCCACCTCTACCCGTCCGCCTCGGATCCACTGGCCAAAGGTACGAGAGGGGATGAAGCTCCATGCTGAGTGCATCCTTGAACAGACAGGCTGGCACTATGATACGTCCAAAACGTATCTACTTTCCCAAACACATTTGCTATTGTTTTTCCTCTAAACTTGTGTGATTTGGATACAACTAACACGGACTGGCGCTGTTTTCAGCAGAATTACCTTGGTGTCTAGTTTTTGTGCAGAAAATCAACTATCAGGAAAAATCCTAGAAAATATGCCAAAATTCCTATTTCACCAGAAGACTCACGAAGCTAGAAGACGAGACGGAGTAGGGCCACGAGGGGCCCACACCACCTGGCCGCGTGGGCCAGGCCAGGCCGCACCTCGAGGTGGTGTGGCCGCCTCGGCTGCCCCCTTGGCCTCCCTCTTCGCATATAAGTTGCCTTCTGACCTAAAAACTCAAGGGGGTTCGACGTTTTTCTAGAATGAGTTCCGCTCCACCGCCACCACCAGACTCCATGATTCAGAACCAGAAACTCCCTTCTGGCACCCTACCGGGACAGGGAATTGGAGGAGATCATCGCCATCATCATCACCATCGTTTCTCCATCGACCATCCATGTTTCCCCATCTATGAGTGAGTAAATCCCCCGTTGTAGGCTATGGGGATGGTAGGGATTGGATGAGATCGTTCATTGTAATGGCATCAGATTGTTAGGGCATGGTGCCTAGTATCTTCTATTAGTGCCTTTTGACTTTGTTACGACTTGTTATGCTTAATGCTTGTCACTAGGGCCCGAGTGCCATGATTTTAGATCTGATCATGTTATTGATTCATTATGATAGTATTGTTTATGGTCTTACCTGCAAGTTGTATACACACGTTGTTGTCCGGAACCAAAGGCCCCGAAGTGATAGAAATCGGGAATACCGGCGGGAATGGCTTTGATGTGAGGATCACATATGTTCACGGAGTGTTAATCTTTGCTCTGGTGCTCTATTAAAAGGAGCACCTTAATTGCCAGTAGTTCCCTTGAGGCCCCGCTGCAAACGGGCTGGCAGGACAAAAGATGTTGTGCAAGTTCTCATTGCGAGCATGTATGACTATATATGGAACACATGCCTATGATTATTTAGTACTTGGACGCTTTATCTTATTTATCTGCAATTGCCCTATGTTCTGATTGCTATATGAATTGTCTTGTCCATGCAACGCCCGTCCATCCATCCCTATGCCTACCGCGCCTTAAACCTACTATTTACTGCAATTGTTACTATTGTCTTTACTTTACTACTGCTATTACTTTACTACTCTTACTACAAAACTATTGCTACTGATAAACTGCTGTAAGCAAGATTGTTTCCAGGTGCAGCTAAATTGACAACTCAGTTGTTAAGGCTTATGAATATTCTTTGGCTCCCCTTGTGTCGAATCAATAAATTGGGGTTCACTTCCCTCGAAAATACTGCGATACACCCCCTATACTTGTGGGTCATCAAGACTATTTTTTGGCGCTGTTGCCGGGGAGCATAGCTTTATTTATCAAGTCCACTTGGAATCATTATTGTTCGCTGCCATCCATCCATCATGGGTAAGTCTCGTGATGGCAAGGTTCCTATTTTACCATCCACTACAAGGAGAGGTACGGTTCTGAACACCTCTATTGCTCTTGATTCACCGTCTGTTATGAGTAAGTTCCTTACACCACCACACACACATGCTACACATACTGCTACTACTGCTGAATCTGAAACTGCTGATACTTATGATGCTGCTTCTACTGTGCTTGATAAGAGTGGTTCATTAGGTCCTTTCCTAGATGCTACGATTGCTAGAACTATAGCTGGAAATACTAAAACTCCTAATGAAGACACTACTACACCTGTTAGTTCACCTGAGTCTAGAGAGAGCTATGATATTGAAGATGGTTATATTGAGATGACCGATGAATTTATTAAAGAATGTCAAAACACCCATGATAGGAGTGCTGCTAAGAGTCTCCTTGAGAGGCGTACTATTAAACCCAAATCGTCTCCTAATGCTAAGTTTGCTGCATCTCCCATAAACATTAAAGATAAAGATTATGATTTCTCTCTTGATCTATCTTACATAGCTATTGTTGAGAAAGAACCTTTTTGTGGGACTAAGAATGAAAGTGTGGTAGCACATATGACTGAGCTTTCTACCATGAGTGGCCTGTTTTCTGATGATATTATGATGCACACCTACTTTGTTGCTAAATTTTTCCCCTTTTCACTAAAAGGAGAAGCTAAAACTTGGTTTAGTAATTTACCTCCTGGATCTATTGATAGCCCTGATTGCTTGATTAGTACTTTCCTGCAAAAATATTTTCCTCCTAGTGCTAGACATGCTATTTTGCAGGAACTTTTTGATTTTAAACAGGGAGAAAAGGAGATATTGCCTGAATCATGGGCAAGATTGTGTGCTTTGATTCATGCATAGGCTGGATGTCCATTACCTAAGAATGAGCTTCTTGATATATTTTATAATGGACTAACTGAAGAATCTAGGACATACCTGGATAACTGTGCTGATTGTGTTTTTAGGAATAGGACTCCCAAGGAAGCTGAGGAATTAATGGCTAAAATAAGCAAGAATTATGAAGATTGGACTCCTCCCGAACCAGCTATACCTAAGACAACTATACCTGAACCAACTATTCATGTGCCTATACCAACATCTAAGAAGAGGGGAGTTATTGAACTAAATGATGAAGTGATGAAGGAAGCTAAGAAATGTCTTAAGGAGAAGGGAATTAAAGCTATAGATGTCAAGAATTTACCTCCTATAGAAGAATTATGTAAGTCAATTCCCCATTCACCCACTATTGAGGTACACTCTCTCCAACACTTTGATGAAGGTGATATCCCTTACTCTAAACCTCCTGATCAATGCTTAGAAGAATTCGATATTTTTATTGTTAAGCAAGATAATTTTAATAAAAGGGTGCAAAATCATCTAATGGAAAACTCTAGAGCTATTGTTGAGTTGAAGGATATTGTGGAAAGAACCTCTAATGATGTTAAAATGCTTGTTAAACATTTTCAAATGGTTCAAACTCAAATAGATCAACTTATTAAAGTGCAAAAAGACTTGCTAGTTAATGCTACTAAAGAAAAACATGCTTATGAAATTAGAACTAAAAGTGGTGCTGCTACCCAGGATCCTCTATATCCCGAGGGGCATCCTAAAAGAATCGAGGAGGATTCTCAACAAGATGAAAATAGTGGTACTACTCGTAAGAAAAGAAAAAAGAAACATAAAACTATTGTAGAACCCTCTGAACCTACTAAAGATCCTAATAGTATATCTGTCTCTGATGCTGAAACTGAAAGTGGTAATGAAGAAAATGATGTTCCTGATAAAGAAAAAGTTGAAGAAGAACCTGAAAAGCACACTAAGAATACTAAATACACTAAAGAAGATTTTGTTGCTAAGAAACATGGTAGTGAAAGAAAGCCTTGGGTCCAAAAACCTATGCCTTTCCTTGATAAGAAACACAAGTCAAAGGAATATGAACACTATAATAAGTTTTGTGAGTGGATGAAACCTTTATTCTTGCAAATTCCTTTGACTGATGCTATTAAATTGCCTCCTTATTCAAAGTATATGAAGGATATTGTCTCGAATAAAAGGAAGATCCCTAATGAAGAAATTTCTACTTTGCTTGCTAATTATTCCTTTAATGGTAAGGTTCCAAAGAAACTTGGAGGCCCAGTGATTCCAACTATTCCTTGCTCTATTAAAAATAGTTATGTTAGAACTGCTTTGTGTGATTTGGGAGCAAGAGTTAGTGTCATGCCTTTTTCTCTCTACAAGAGACTTCAACTGGAAAAACTAATACCAACTGATATATCTTTGCAAATGGCTGATAAATCTACTACTATTATTGTTGGTATATGTGAGGATGTACCTGTTCAAGTGGCTCATAATTTCTTGATATTAACTGATTTTGTTGTGCTTGAAATGCCTGAAGATGATAATATGTCTATTATTCTTGGGAGACCTTTTCTTAATACTGCAGGAGCTGTTATTAATTGTAATCAAGGAAATGTGACCTTTAATGTTAATGACAGGGAGCATACTGTCTATTTCCCCAAGAATATTGATAGGACTTATGGTCTAAATTCAATTGAACATGTTAAGGGCATTCAAGTTGGAGAAATATATTGTCCCATACCAACAGAAAAAATTGAAACTATTATGGTTGGGACCATTGCTATCAAGGTTGAGGTAACATAATCATTAGTGGAATACAAAGTTTTGATTCATATAAAATTGTTTTGGTAACAAGACCTGATCAACCTTGTTAACAAAAGGATTTCATTGAACAAAACAATATTTTCACCATGATTATCTCCGCTTACTTCTATTCTATCCATTTTAGTTTTTACTTTCATTTAGTTTACTTTTCTGTTGTTGTTTGCTTGCTTGTTAGAGTGTCTTAGAACTTCTGAAGTTTTAGCCTTGTTTTGTAATTGCATAAATCCAAAAACGTTTTTCTGTCAGAAAATCATTCATCTATACCTGAAAATTGCTCAAAAATAAAGTGTCTCAAAAAATTCCAGAAAATTCATATTAAATTTTACGTGAAAAGGGGGCAGAGAAGTGCCTGGAAGGTACCAGGGGGCCCACCAGGTAGGCACACCACCTGGTGGCGCGGCCAGCCCAGGGGCACGCCTGGCCATGGTGTGGGCCACCCTTGGCCCTCCACTCACTCTCTCACTTCCCACTTTCTTCTCTCTCCCGAGAAAACACCAGTTCATTGCTTGAAATCGTGTTCTTACTATTCTTGCCCTCGATGTTTCGATCTCCTTGCTCAGCCCATCTTTGCTGCTGAAATTTGGAGCATTTGCTCTCCGGTATGTGACTCCTCCGCTTGTCCAAGTAGATTTGTGTTTAGTGGTTTATAGCTTGAGTATTTTGCTGCTGTAGGTGACAGGTTATGAGAGGTTTTAAGCTTGTTCAATGCTTAGAGATATAGTTTTGATGCATGTTTAGGCCTCTGCAAGTACCTATGAGCAGTACCCTCCATTATATCCACTTTGCAATCACTTGTTTAATAGATGTTTAAATTTCAGAATATCAAAGATGAACAACCACACCTTTGGAGAAATATTTGAGAGGGACACACCTAGGAGGTCAAGGCCCTCAAGATCAGCCTCTCAGTTTAGGCCTTCATACAACGAAGATCCCATTGCACCTCGCTTTGGTAATGAAGGAGATGATGGGGATGCTCACCCATCTACTTTTCCTTGTTATACCAGGGATTATCGATGATTTCTTGCTACTGATTCAGAGGGTTGGTTTGACCTCATACATGCAAGATGAGAGTGAGCAATACGCTATGCTCACCAAAACTTTTGTTGAGAGTTTCGTTTTCACTAACACCCCCTATCAGTCAACTGTTTCTTTCAGAATTTATAATCTGCCCTTTACCATGCCATTGGAAAGATTTTGCAGCATTATAGGTGTAGGCATGACAGGGACCATGAAGAAGATTCAAGGGCGACCCGCTGATTTGCTGGAGCTCTATCGAGGTGTGACCAATGATGATGACCGTGTAGCTCAACACGGGAAGATAAGAAACATCCAACTCCCAACTCTTAGATACTTTGCCTATTATCTTGCTACTAGAATTCTTGGTAGGGAGAATACGAGTAATATCTCCAACTATCATTTAGCCTTCCTTGCTGCTGCGCTTAACAATGATACTCGGTACAATCTTGGCTCTCTTATTGCTCGCCGCTTAGCTGCTAGGGGGCCTATTTATGGGGGCATCATCGCTTCACGTATGGTCAGTGCATTAGATCTTTCGGTGGATCCCAATGATACTATATTGGCACCATAAAGGCTTGACCTTGCTTCCATGAAAACACATCACTTCGTCACTGCTAACCCTGATATGGACAGTTTAGTATACAAGATGTTGTTTACCGACGGGGATGAAAGGGAGATTCCTTTGCCGCAATCCACTTTGTTTAGTGTTCACAGGAGGCCGTGGTCGCGCTCCAAGGAGGAGGTGGATGAGCAGCTCCGCTTGTTGGGTTTCCACAGGCAGCACCAGGAGGATGTGCCCTCCTACGATTACTCTACGCACTACGGTGGGGAGTCCTCGAGCTCGCACCAGGACGAGGGTACCTCCTCACCGTACTACGGAGGCGCTCCATCTTGGCCAGCTTGGGATTGATACCCACTTAGGCCAAAAGCCTAAGCTTGGGGGGAGGTACACCGACATCGCACTCATCTCCATATCATTTTGCGTCGGTACTTTGTATATTCATGTTTCGTTCTCTTTTTAGTTTTCGTTCTTTTTTTGATTTTTCTTTCTAAAACACAAAAAGACCAAAAATATTTCTGTTGTTTCTCTTTGTTTGCTTCTTCTTCTTTTTGCCTTGGTTTGCTTTTCCCTTTTTGCTTTGTTTGAACTATTCAAAAAACCCAAAAAGATTTTGCTTTGCTTGTTCTTCCTTTTTGATTCTTTTTTTTAAATCGAAAACACCAAAAATATTTGTTCTTCTTCTTTGGTTTTGTGAGTTTGTTGCGGGTTCAGCAGTCCTCAGTGGAATTTGGTTTCATGTTATTATTCAAGCCACACAAGTGAAGGGCAATAATAAGGATTGATGACAACTTGGGGTGTGGTAAGAGGCTGGTAACGAACTCTATTTGTTTTCATTTTTGTACATATACTCATTATTGTGGGCATGCTTAGTTTGTTCATGTAGGGTGTATGTTATATATGGATGCTTAGTAGTTCTTGCTTTCATATGATTAGTTCCAGCTTGCTAATAGTTTGTAGCATGTCATATGAATGTTTGCTTCATTACTCTATTCATAACTTGGTATGACACTGTGGTATCCTCCTCTGAGTGTTTCACTTCAATTGACTTGGCACATTCTCATGCATGCATATGACTGAAATAATTAGTTAAGCTTCGATGAATTATTTTGCCTTGAGGGTCTTGAATCACTTTCATGCCATGATTAGTCCTGTTTTGTTGCAAGCATGATTATGATAGTTATTGCTCTCTCGTTTGTTGCTCCCTTGCTATTGCTAGCCTTCACTTACACTGAGTATGAGCTCTACTCGTGTTTCCAATCCCCTCAAAACCAATATTTCCAAGAGTGTCCACCATACCTACCTATTAGCGTCATTTGTTGTTTCGTGCATATTCAATATGCCTTGTTTTCTTTTGAATAAAATGTTTGCTTGTTATGAGAAAGTTAGTTACTAAAGCTCTCACGAACTTGATGGCACACTTTATTTCCCGCACTTAATAAACCTGAACCATTGTGACTGTCCATGAAAGTTATATGCTTGCAAATTATAGGCTGGGGATTAGTAGAACCATGCTGTCACGGGGAACGCTTTCAACACCTGTAAATATATACCCAGTTGATATCATGTTCTTTTGTTTGCGGATGTCGTCGGTGTGAAATAAAAGGGGAGCTTGTAAGTCCATGGAGTTATGTATGTGTGTTAGAGAAACGCCTGGGCCGCTGGTCTAATCCATGCTGTCATGGTGGAAACCTGCAGCGTAACCATAATGAGGTGTATATGAAGCATTCTTCTTATAAAAAAGAGTCAGATATTGAGAAAAAAGAGAAAAAAAGAGATATATGAAAAGAGGAAAGAGAGAAAAAAGCACCATATTCCCATGGTAAATAAGAAGATTGCTGAGGTGCTTGTTGTCTGCTTGCCTTGTCATTTTGATATGGGGATTCTTCCGTATCATCGGGCAAGGGGTACCCGTTGGCAGTTCTATATGATACACATGTACTTACGATGACAAGAACTTACTGGTGACTAAAGTTGAGTAGCATGAGGAGCGGCCCTCATACTCAAGGGACATGAGATTTCCAGTTTATAGTCTATCAAGCATATAACTCAGATTGGACCTCACTTTCACCTTAACCATATTAAAGATGCTCATGATAGGGGCAATGAGAGCTCAAAGCTAATGAGTACCATACTTTCAGCATTTGGAAGCCTTTCAAACTATTCAAAACCTTTTTCATTTCCTTGTTGAATCACCACCTATTCTATGAGCACTTTCTTGAGAGCATAGTTGTCATTCTTAGTATAATGTGCTTGTCTCAATACTGGATTAATTGTGTTATGACTTTGATGCTTGTATCTTTGATATCTTTACTTCTAGTCTTCACCTAAACTTCAGAGGTGCCTTGGCATTCACAATCAAAGGCAAGCGAGATACCACTCTATCATACCTTGTTATGAGCATTGTAATGTTACTTATGTTTATGTTTCATGCTACTTATTATTTTTGAGTTGGAATCTCCTCATAGCTTGCAATGCCTATTAAGTAAACTTAGTTGCATACTCTTTATTATGAATTGCCTGAGTAGTTGATCATATGCTGAGAATATATACATCATATGAAGCAAATGTGTTCGTGAAAGTTTTTTTATCGCACTCAGTTTTCAACTGAATTGCTTGAGGACAAGCAATAAGCTAAGCTTGGGGGAGTTGATACGTCCAAAACGTATCTACTTTCCCGAACACTTTTGCTATTGTTTTTCCTCTAAACTTGTGTGATATGTATACAACTAACACGGACTGATGCTGTTTTCAGCAGAATTACCTTGGTGTCTAGTTTTTATGCAGAAAATCAACTATCAGGAAAAATCCTAGAAAATATGCCAAAATTCCTATTTCACCAGAAGACTCACGAAGCCAGAAGACGAGACGGAGTAGGGCCACGAGGGGCCCACACCACCTGGCCGCGTGGGCCAGGCCAGGCCGCACCTCGAGGTGGTGTGGCCGCCTCGGCTGCCCCCTTGGCCTCCCTCTTCGCATATAAGTTGCCTTCTGACCTAAAAACTCAGGGGGGTTCGATGTTTTTCTAGAATGAGTTCCGCTCCACCGCCACCACCAGACTCCATGATTCAGAACCAGAAACTCCCTTCTGGCACCCTACCGGGACAGGGAATTGGAGGAGATCATCGCAATCATCATCACCATCGTTTCTCCATCGACCATCCATGTTTCCCCCATCTATGAGTGAGTAAATCCCCCGTTGTAGGCTATGGGGATGGTAGGGATTGGATGAGATCGTTCATTGTAATGGCATCAGATTGTTAGGGCATGGTGCCTAGTATCTTCTATTAGTGCCTTTTGACTTTGTTACGACTTGTTATGCTTAATGCTTGTCACTAGGGCCCGAGTGCCATGATTTTAGATCTGATCATGTTATTGATTCATTATGATAGTATTGTTTATGGTCTTACCTGCAAGTTGTATACACACGTTGTTGTCCGGAACCAAAGGCTCCGAAGTGATAGAAATCGGGAATACCGGCGGGAATGGCTTTGATGTGAGGATCACATATGTTCACGGAGTGTTAATCTTTGCTCCGGTGCTCTATTAAAAGGAGCACCTTAATTGCCAGTAGTTCCCTTGAGGCCCCGCTGCAAACGGGCTGGCAGGACAAAAGATGTTGTGCAAGTTCTCATTGCGAGCATGTATGACTATATATGGAACACATGCCTATGATTATTTAGTACTTGGACGCTTTATCTTATTTATCTGCAATTGCCCTATGTTCTGATTGCTATATGAATTGTCTTGTCCATGCAACGCCCGTCCATCCATCCCTATGCCTACCGCGCCTTAAACCTACTATTTACTGCAATTGTTACTATTGTCTTTACTTTACTACTGCTATTACTTTGCTACTCCTACTAGAAAACTGTTGCTACTGATAAACTGATGTGAGCAAGATTGTTTCCAGGTGCAGCTGAATTGACAACTCAGTTGTTAAGGCTTATAAATATTCTTTGTCTCCCCTTGTATCGAATCAATAAATTGGGTTTCACTTTCCTCGAAAATACTATGATACACCCCCTATACTTGTGGGTCATCACACTACTAGACAAGGGCGCCAAAGCGCTAAGGCTGGGGGGTGACGGCCAAAGCTCCGGCTGACGGATAAAGCGCCAAGCTGATGGTTAAAGCGTCGGGTGAAGCCCAAAGCGAAGGCGCCAAGACGCTATGGCGCTGCCCCCACCTGTACTGAAGCTTGACTGGGTCCTGGACCACCGGTTTGTAAACCCAAAGCCCAAAACCCAAAGCCCAAAACAGTAAACCCTAGAGCCCACATTGTAACCTACCCTTCTACTAGTATATAAGGAGGGGTAGTGCTAGGGTTCTAGGTAAGACATTACGAGTTACAAGTTAGCCAGAATCACCAAATTGTGTAGTCCATCTTCCTCTAGCCCCCAAGAGTAGCTAAGGAAACAGCGCAAGGAGCATCTGTATCGAGCATTCACTCCCCATATAGTGGATCCTTGCAGGAGTAGGAGTGTTACCTCGACAAGAGGGCTCCGAACCTGGATACAACGCTGTGTCTGCAGTATCTGTTTCCAACCCGTTGCGAGTAGCCACCGATAGCATTCTGATTGTCCCTTCAATGCCATCCCCGATGACACTGCCGTGTTCCACACCACGACAATGTGTATTAGGCACCTCAAGCTCTCTAATTCATCTACTCATTAGTCATGCACTACACAAGAAGGTGTCATAACAAACTAAAATATTGTAAACACACATCACTATTCTATAGTTATCTAATTAAGATGTATTGATAGCAATTATATATGTGCAAATTAAAATCAGTAATATTAGGAAAATGATTTGCATTTGTACACTTCCTAAATATTTGATAAGAGAATAAGATGCAAGATCCATCATAAATACATAACATGATACTACTACAACTACTACTTGTGATCTGGCAATTGATTACAAGTGTAGTTCAAAGACTCAAACAAAAAACTAGAGGTAGTAACATCGATTCATACGCTATATTATTACAACAATCAATCAATACTAACAGATAGAGATGGTAATGCGGATTAGTATATCGGAAAAGGAAAACCTAGCACCGGAAGGACCTTGGTCTTTGAATTGGGACGTTGATTGCTTAGTCCCTAGGGACATCTCGTAAAAGGACTGGCGTACGGTACCAGTACCGCTAAGCATACAGCTCGGAGGAACGCCAAGGTCGCACAACATTGATGAGTCGAGCCGCTGGCACCACAGGGTCTTCATTTGACTCTAGTTCTTCTAGTCATGGCATACCATGCCGACGTCGCGCTATCATGTGCTAGCGACAATGATGCTTAACTCCCATGCCAAAAGTTGTGGTGACCAGCCAACTCTGCCGGCCACCAATCACTCACGCGGTTGCACGTTGCCTTGGTTGTTGCCACAGAGCTCGGCCCCCATGCTACAAGCCACCGATCGGCTACCTCCCGCACTTGCGTGTTGTCCGCACGTTGTTTGTGGGAATCCAAGTGTCGCCATAGAGAACCACGCGTGTGCCCACCTGCGCCGTGGGGCGTGCGTCTCCTTGCTGCTTGCTCGTCCAAGCGACAGAACAACGGCATTATCACAAACAGGTTGTGGGCAGCTCAGAACCTTATATGGAGGAGTCTGTCGCCTGCGTGCAGACCAAAACCACCGAGTTGGGACCTCTCCACTGACCTGCAGAACACGGTGCTTCAGGCCTACCTCGTCATGGACGTGGTAGGGGGCCTCGTCATGCAAGAGTCACCCGTGGACGTCCATGCGCCAGCGTGCGCCACCCACCCTGGCCCACATGCAGTATAATAAATCGGGAGAGGCCCAGGACGAGCGATAGCATGCCGAGCTATTGAGAGGCAGATGACCTCACAACGCTTGCATGCGACCAAGGTTAAGTAATAGAGTAGTATGTGTGTGTCAATATAATATCTTGTCTCTGTTTGAGAAAAAACAGTAACATTTGTATTTGCTCAACTGATGTACATGTCTAACAAAATTAAGGTGACACCTTTAGTTACCTAAGGCCGGTTATAGTGGGAAGTAACTTGGACTAGTATCATACACATGTCACTAGTCTAAGTTACCACCTTCATAGTGCATAATAACCAATAGGTAGTCTCATAGATGACTATATTAATTGGTTATAAACTCATTTTGTCTAGAAAAGTATGATGTTATGGTAACATAGCTAGTTACCATAAGACTCTCTTTTTTTAATTAATTGGGATTAGTTTTTCTAGTTCTACGTGGTATCATACCGTATCTATCTAGTACGATACCAACACAATCTATTTCATCATTAATTACAGTGACATATAAACATTTTGCATGCATGTAATACATGATATCATCTATGATACCTTTATTGGGGCTAGTCTAAATCTTCAGTCTCAACTTACAAAAGGTACTCCTAAAACCCAGCGCAGGTTTAAGGACGCAGTCAAAATGCTGCTTTCCAACAATTGCTAGTTGATCAACAGATGTTGACACTTTATGTGCTTAGATTAGATATGTGGAAGTGGAGATGCATGCCTTGTGACTCACATCTAAACAAAAAACATAGAGATTTAGTGAACATATATAGTGATAAATCACCCAAGTAATAGAAGGTTATGCTCTTGTCTGAAAATTTTGGAATATGCATATTGGACTTATGAAAAGAAGTTATTGATCATAACAATCTATCAATAGTTTGCCATGATAAAGAACAATTTTGTCATCATATCATTCCATTGATATTTGTCATGGGCTCAAATGGTTCATACATGCGGCAGTGCAGGGAACCTCATTTGCTTTTCTAAATAGACATTACAGTAACTTAGCAGAGTACTGTACTAGTACTTAGTAGTAGTAGGTAGTAGTAAGTGCCTCACGGGGTATTCTCTCTTTTGGAAATAGAAATTTCATGATAATTTGGACTGTCGCTGCCATCAAGTAGTCAGGGAGCAAGCTTGGTGACGAGCTCCTGAAGAATGGAGGGGCAAGTGTTCTTGAGATGGTCGAAACCATCGGTGGCCACGACGGCCTTCATAATGCCAGGGGACTTTAGGAAATTGATGCACTGCTCCTTGAGCCCACGACAAGCATGCTGCTCAGCCAACGCCAGAGTAGTCGCGATGGTGTCTATGTCGATGTGCTTGCACAGCTTATCCTCGCACATGAGCTTCAGCCTTTCCAAGTTATACCTGTCAGCTGCTACAAGCAAGTGCTGAGATATAGCTACGACGGTATCACCATCTTTGTCCATTTCAGGCGGCGAATCGGTGTAGATCAAGTGAAGCAGGGCTCTGAACACTTTGGCTTCCACTCCATGTCGTCGATCCGGACGGAAGATCTTGTCTTCGCCTTCATCGGACCAAAGAGCTCCGCCATGAAGACTGGTGACCGAGCGGCAAGTATGTATCTGTGCGCCGCGAACTTCTCACCGCCCACCTGAAACGTGACATCCGCCCCGTCGCCGGCCGAGAGAAGCCGACCAAGATGCCGGTGCATGTCTGACGGCGGCACCACGACGCGCGGCGGGATGTCCTGCGTGACCACATGCTTTATGACGGTGACATCGCACCTCACTCTGAAGACATCGTCTTTCAGACAAACAGATTCCTCCAACTCCTTCCACTTGACGTAAAGAGGGAAACTAGAATGCCCAGCTCTGTCAGAGAAGGTTCTACTGTCAGCGTCACTCAGCCAGGTTGGGTTGCCATCCTGGTCGACCAAAGTAATCTTGTACTGCGCTTTGACTCTATTGGCATCCTTGTGATGAAGACAGATGGATAGCTCATCATAGTGAAAGATCTTAGGTTGCGCTTCATCATACCAAGGGGATCGAGGGAGATTACCTCTTGAGACAAGGGGGAGTCGAAATCCACGGAGAAAAGCAACAGATTTGAAGGGATTTGGGTAGGTGCAGAGCTGGGGGCGAGAGAGAGAGGGGCACGGTCGGGGACGAACAGGTGAGTGGTAGTGGCTGGCAGCGGGCGCTCGCGTCGTTTACAGTTAAAGGGGCATGGCACCCTCCTCAAAAACGTCATGCTAGGTAGCATGGCACCCCACGTAAAAGCGCCAAACATTAAAATCGAGCCCACGTTGACTGCCACGTCGGACGGGGCATGGCGTTTTTGGAAAGGGCGTTATGCTACCATGGCGCTTTCGGCGGGAGCGTCGTGCTACTGACCATGGCGCCTTCTGGTAAAGCGCCATAAAAAAGGTGAGAATTTTTCGACAAAGTAGGTTATTTCGTGTGATCATTTTTTAATTAGGTTATTTCTATAATTTTTGCCGCCAGGTTCGCACAGTGAGTTCTGGCTCAATCAGACGTACGTCCCAAGAAATTCGTTTTGCCCTGGTAGGGAAGGGGAATCGATCGGTCCGATCCACAATCATGGCATAGAGATTACAATTTATTGGAACGATTCCTACACAGTGTAAACATGGTAACTAATCTTCGCCAATTCCTCTAGCATATGAGTAGAGATCGTATCCCCTTAATACAGAGATTAGCCAGGCGCGATATCTACGCATAATAAATAGAAAGAACGGTGGTCAGATTAGATTGCCCCTGCCTCACGTTAATTGCTAGGCATATATGACAACACCTAAACGAAGATATACATTGTCATTATTTCTCAAGAAAGAAAACCTACTTAATACACCAGCGATGGCCTCCGACTGAAAACGTCGCGGATGTGAGGCAGGTGCCGGCACCGAATCCCCTTGTTCGGGAGTACCCGTCGATCCTGAACACGTGCGACCCGGAGAGGGGCTGCCCGACGACGGTCGACGCGGTGTGCCACGGCGACACGCCGTCGCACGCAGAGGACATGGCGGGAAGCCTGTCACCAACTCTAGCAGCAACGGGTCGAATGGAGAATGAGGGAAAGTTTGCTGTTGAGCATCCCACGCGAGAATGGTGAATATATAGGAGGTGAGTTCGATCGTCAGGTTGGTAATCGTGCACATCACTCGATGGAGATCGAGGAGTCGGCGGGGCACTACTACTACACGCGCACCGGGGAGTCGCGTGTGACCGGCCGGTTCCATGAATTCAATAGATAGAGCATTCAGCATGGTCTAACCTGAAGACGGATGAAAGTAGTAGGAGTAAGAATAGTACTACATGAGAACAATGATGAAGTCAATAGATAGTGTGTTCTTGTCAGAAAATCCGCAGAAAAAGATGTGGCAGTGAGCTACCAGAGTTGGGGATTTAGTCTAGTGGTAAGATATTCGCTTAGGGAGCGAAAGGTCCCGAGTTCATTTCTCGGAATCCCCATGTTGAAATCCTTTTGCGAGTGCATGGCAAATCTATTTTGAGCTTTGGATTGTTGAGGATGAGGTTTTGGACCACACTTCTGATGAGGTTCAGAGTCTGTGATACTATTATTGTGCATAGTTGGCAGTAGGGCTATTCCCTTCTTTGTCTCGTGTGTATGGCTCAGCTTGAGATGTTTGCGGTTGTTCCGCATAATCCAGCAAGCTAGCACAGTTGCAGTGCTGGACCTGTGACAATCACTCTCGGTTATTAACTTACTATATGCAGCTCTCCGAAGTATATCATATTAGTAAGGTGAAAGAATAAATAAGCCAACAAAGGGCATTTGGTCTAGTGGTATGATTCTCGCTTAGGGTGCGAGAGGTCCCGAGTTCAATTCTCGGAATGCCCCACCTTTTTTGTTGGTTTTTATTTTTACCAAGTTCTGTCTCCTACAGAATCTTCAGTGTTAACCAGCCTTGATACTTTTCCAAACCTACAGAATCCCGTACCCCCACGCATACACTCCTCCGTATGAAAAAGGAAACAGAAAACGCTCGGGCGCAAATAGATTAGGGTTGGTCACGCCGGCACGCGCAGACCGTGAGATGAGACTATGCACAAAACCCTTATTCCGTGTGGCATTGGGTCCAGCGATAATAACAGAATAGGTCTAGATCATGTCCACCTCTTCCTCCCTTGGCGGCGGCCTCACGCCGCCGGCGCACACGGCGTCGTCTATAGTCGCCAAGACCGAGTCCGGATCTCACGTGGTCAAGATCGACGGGTTCTCCCTGATCAAGGGGCTTGGCGTCACCAAGTACATCGAGTCTCGCACCTTCATCGTCGGAGGGCGAAGCTGGCGAATCAGATGCTACCCTGACGGTTGGGATTCAGAACACGCCGATTACGTTTCCATGGCCCTGTTTCTTGTTGACACCGATGGTGCGGACGTCAGAGTGAGGTACAGGTTCAGCTTGCTCGACCATGATCAAGGCAGACACGTTCCCCTCTGGACCGAAGCACCACACACATACCCGGCCAATACTGGGAACGGATATGGTAAATTTTTCGAAAGGAAAGCGCTGGAGGAGTCCACCTATCTGAGGGGCGATTCTTTGGAGATCAGGTGCGATGTCACCGTCGCCAAGGAGATCCGTGAGGCCGTCGGTGTCACGGCACGGTTTGTCACGGTGCCGCCGTCAGACCTGCACCGTCATTTTGGTCATCTCCTCTCGGATGGTAAAGGGACGGATGTCACGTTTAAGGTTGGCGACGAGATGTTCCCCGCGCATAGATACGTGCTTGCCGCTAGGTCCTCCGTGTTCATGGCGGAGCTCTTTGGCCCCATGAAGGAGAAGACCGTGACTTGTGTAACCATCGTCGACATGGAGGCGACAGTTTTCGAAGACATGTTACACTTTATCTACACCGATTCTGTGCCAGATCATCGCAACGGGGAAGCCTGCGAGATGGCTCAACATTTACTCGTTGCGGCGGACAGGTATAACCTCGAGAGGCTCAAGTTGATGTGCGAGGAGAAGTTGTGCAGCCACATCAACGCAAGCACGGTCGCCACTACGTTAACACTAGCGGAGCAGCATGCTTGTCATGGGCTCAAGGAGGCATGCTTCTGTTTTCTCAAGTCTCCTCACAATCTCAAGGCTTTCGTGGCGAGTGATGGCTTTGAGCATCTCACCAGGAGCTGCCCCTCAGTTATGAAAGAGCTTCTTCTCCAGCTTGCACCCTGACCGTGTTTCCGCATAAGTTTGGGAGCAAAATATTTAATTTGTTTGGGACTACCGTGAAAATATATCTAGTATTAGGGAGTATGGTCAGGTGCATAAATTATATTGGACCATGTACCTTCATTTTACATCCCTGCATCTTTAAATTGCAAAGTAAGCTCTTCACTTTTTCTTCAACTGAAACTAGGCTCTGCATATTAATTAGCTGTCACTCCAAGTTTCTTTTTTTGAAAACAAGACAAAAGATTTGCGAATTTCATTAATAAGAAGTTTAGAACAATTGCCTGGGACAGGTCCTAGGGATTTACAAATAGCCAACTCTCTCGAAATTACATTACTCAACAATTTTGCCCTAGCTATGCTACATGTTCTGGCTGTTAGAGTATATATTTGTATATTGTAGTTTCTCTATATGGGCTTTCTGTATATTTGCACTTGTACTTGTACTATATATTCTGGCCTTTGGCCCTCTGGTAATACAACGATCTATTACCCTAACATGGTATCAGAGCCGTAAGGCTTTTTTCTCCCTCGCAGCCGTCGTCGCCGCTCGCCCCGGCATCCCGCCGCCGCGCCTGGCCGCCGCCGCCGCCTCCGTCTCCGGCCGCCGCCGCCTCCTCTCCGGCCACCCCGACCGCCGCCGCCGCCTCCGTCTCCGCCGTCGCCTCCTTCGGTCGCCCCGGCCGCCGCCGCCGACTCTGCCTCCACCGCCGTCTCCTCTGGCCGCCCGTCCACCGCCGCCGCCGCCGACTCCGCCTCCGCCGCCGCCGACTCCGGCCGCCCGTCCCTGGCCGCCGCTCGCCCTAGCTCTCCACTGCCGCGCCCGGCCGCCCAGTTTTCGTCCGATCTAGATCGGATCTGAGAAAAAAAATCGACAGAGCTATGTCTTCCTCGTCGGGCTATGTTGCGATTCCTCGCTGCCCGGTGATTTTTGATGGCGCGAATTATCCTGATTTCGATGTCTTCATCCGCGTCCATATGCGCGGTCTTCGCCTTTGGGGTGTGCTTTCCGGTGAGGTCTCCTGTCCACCGCGCCCCGTTGCGCCTACGGCGCCTATTGCACCGACGCCCGTTGCCCTTGCCTCCGATACCACTCAGGCGGTCAAGGATGCAGCCCAGAGTGCTGATGATACTGCTCGGGATGATTATGATCGGAAGGTCCAGGAGCATTCTACTGCTGTTGCGACCTACCGGCTGGATCTGGCTGACTACACTCAGTGGATAGATGAGGATGCTCGTGTTGCTGCTGTTCTCACTTCCAGTGTTCTGCCTCAGTATGCTGCTGAGTTCATGGGTCTTCCCACTGCTGCTGCTCAATGGGCTTTTCTTCGTCAGCGCTATCAGCCGTCTGGAGATGCTCTTTATCTGTCTGTGGTTCGTCAGGAGCATGATCTTAAGCAGGGTTATTCCACTATTGATGAGTTCTATACTCAGAGTGCTGCTATTTGGCGTCAGCTTGACTCTCTTCGTACAGCTGTGTGTAACACCTGTCCCTGCTGTCTGATTGTGCGCGCGGATCTGGAGTTTCAGCGCGTCTTTGAGTTCTTGTCACGGCTCCGCAAGGAGTTTGAGCCGCGTTGTGCCCAGCTGCTTGCTCGTGGTCGTGTTCCGCTCTCTGAGGTACTGGCTGAGCTTCGTGTTGAGGAGACTCGTCTTCGTGGTGCTGGTCTTCTTGAGGTTCTATCTGTTCTTGCTGCTTGTGGTCCCCCCGTGCCGCCGGCTTCGTCATGGTCTCTAGCACCGCCGCTACTCTCTGCTCCGCCGACTCAGGGTCAGAGTCGGCCTTAGCAGCCTCGTGGTTCTCGTCCTCCCTGTACCCACTGTGGCAAGCCTGGCCACGATATCTCTGGCTGCTGGATGAGGGATCCTCGCTTGCGACAGCAGTACCTTGCTCGTTGGCAGGCTGGTTCTTCAGGATCTTCTGCTGTTGCTTCTGGACCTCCTGCTGCTACACTGTCTGATCAGGATATTATCCGTGGTCTTCGTAGTCTGCTCGCTGCTACAGGCTCTTCCTCGACAGGTACTGCTGGTTCTGTGCCTAGCTCTTCTGGCACCGCGCGACCACCACCTTCTACACAGTCAGGTACGTCGTCCCCGTGGTAACTGGATTCTGGAGCTTCTTTTCATATGACTTCTGCGTCTTCTATTCTTTCTGCTCTTCGCTCTCTTATTTCTCCTGTCCGTGTTACCACGGCTGATGGTACCCCTCTTCCTGTTTCCAGTCGAGGCACCCTCTCTACTTCCTCTTTCTCTGTTCCTGATGTTTCTCATGTTCCCAGTCTTAAGATGAACCTTTTCTCTGCTAGTCAGCTTACTGATTCGGGTTGTCGTGTCATTCTTGACGCTGATTTTTGTGCGGTTCAGGACCGTCGTACACAGGCTCTGGTTGGAGCTGGCCCTCGCAGCATTGAGTCTCCAGGGCTATGGGAGTTAGACTGGCTTCGCGTTCCTTCCGCTGACACTTCCTCTGCCAGTTCTCCTGCGGTTGTTGCTTCTGTCACCGGCTCGTTTCAGCAGTGGCATCATCGGCTGGGTCATCTTTGTGGCTCCCGTTTATCGTCATTAGTTCGTCGTGGTCTTCTGGGGTCTGTCTCAGGAGATGTGTCTTTACATTCGTGTCAGGATTGTAGGTTAGGCAAACAGATTCAGCTTCCCTATCCTACTAATGTGTCTGTATCTCAGCGACCTTTTGATTTAGTTCATTCAGATGTTTGGGGTCCAGCTCCCTTTGCTTCAAAAGGGGGCCATCGATACTATATTTTGTTCATTGTTGATTCTTCACGGTACACCTGGTTGTTTTTTATGCACTCTCGCAGTGAGGTGCTTCCTATTTATCAGCGTTTTGTGACCATGGTTCGTACTCAGTATTCCACTCCTATTCGTGTGTTTCGTGCTGATTCTGTAGGAGAGTATATCTCCCAGCACATGCGGGGCGTCCTCGCTGAGCAGGGCACCCTTGCTCAGTTCTCGTGTCCCGGCTCCCATGCTCAAAATGGTGTCGCCGAGCGTAAGCATCGTCATATTCTTGAGACTACCCGTGCTATGATGATTGCTTCCTCTCTTCCGCCGCATTTCTGGGTTGAGGCTGTCGCTACGTCGACTTACCTCATTAACATCCAGCCTTCTGCTGCTCTTCAGGGTGGCATTCCTCTCGAGCGTCTCTCTGGTACCTGTCCAGACTACTCGACTCTTTGTTTATTTGGTTGCGTTTGCTATGTCCTTCTCCCTCCTCACGAACGCACCAAACTGACCGCTCAGTCTGTTGAGTGTGTTTTTCTCGGCTACAGTGATGAGCATAAGGGCTATCGCTATTGGGACCCCGTTGGTCGTCGGATGCGCATCTCTCGTGATGTCACGTTCGATGAGACGCGTCCTTTCTATCCTCGCCCCATCTCTGGTACTTACCCGGCTGATGATCTCTCTTTTCTTCTTTTTCCTGATACACCTCCCGCTGTCTCTACTCCTCCACCTTATCCTTCTGATGCGCCTCCTTTGTTTTCGGCGCCATCCTCTCCTCCGTCTAGTTCCCCTAGTTCTCCCCGTTCTCCGGCTTCGGACCCTTCCTCCGTTGTTCCTTCCTCTTCCTCTTCTGATGAGTCGTCTTCCCTGGATGAGCTTCCCTCTTCATGGCATGTTCGTCAGCGTCGTGCTCCAGACCGTTACTCTCCTAGTCAGTATGGTCTCTCTGTCATCTCCGAGCCGACTTCTTATCGGGATGCCGCGTGTCATCCTGAATGGCAGCTTGCCATGGCTGAGGAGATCGCTGCGCTTGAGCGCACTGGCACTTGGGATCTTGTTTCTCCTCCTTCTGGTGTTCGTCCTATCACGTGTAAGTGGGTCTATAAAATTAAGACCCGCTCTGATGGATCTCTTGAGCGCTATAAAGCACGTCTTGTGGCTCGTGGCTTTCAGCAGGAGCACGGTCGTGACTATGATGAGACTTTTGCCCCTGTGGCCCATATGGCCACTGTGCGTACTCTTCTTGTTGTTGCTTCTGTTCGACGCTGGTCTGTGTCCCAGCTTGATGTTCAGAACGCTTTTCTTAATGGCGAGTTGAGTGAGGAGGTTTATATGCAACCTCCTCCTGGGTATTCTGTTCCCGATGGGATGGTTTGCCGTCTTCGACATTCCCTTTATGGCCTGAAACAGGCCCCTCGTGCTTGGTTTGAGCGTTTTGCCTCTGTGCTGACTGCTGCTGGTTTCTCTCCTAGTCTTCATGATCCAGCGCTTTTTGTTCACACTTCTCCTCGAGGACGCACTCTTCTCCTTCTCTATGTTGATGATATGATCATTACTGGTGATGATCCTAAGTATATTGCCTTTGTCAAGGCTCGTCTCCGTGATCAGTTTCTTATGACTGATCTTGGTCCTCTTCGCTACTTTCTTGGGATTGAGGTTTCCTCCACTTCTGATGGCTTTTCTATCTCTCAGGAAAAGTATATTCAGGATCTTCTTGCTCGCGCTGCTCTTATGGATGAGCGCACCGTTGAGACTCCTATGGAGCTTAATGTTAAGCTTCGTCCTACTGATGGTGATCCTCTTCCCGATCCCACTCGTTATCGCCATCTTGTTGGGAGTCTTGTTTATCTTGCTGTCACTCGTCCTGATATCTCTTATCCTATTTATATTATGAGTCAGTTTGTCTCAGCTCCTACCACTATTCACTACAATCATCTCCTATGCGTCCTTCGTTATCTTCCTGGCACGATTACTCATCGCCTTTTCTTCCCTCGTTCTAGCTCTCTCCAGCTCTAGTGCTACTCGGATGCTACGTGGGCGAATGATCCTACGGATCGTCGTTCACTTTCTGCTTACTGTGTGTTTCTTGGTGGTTCGCTTGTTGCTTGGAAGACGAAGAAACAGGGAGCGGTTTCCCGTTCGAGTGTTGAGGCTGAGCTGCGGGCTATGGCTTTGGTGACTGCTGAGGTGACCTGGTTACGGTGGTTGCTTGCAGATTTTGGGGTCTCTGTTACGACACCCACTCCACTTTTGTCAGACAGTACATGTGCTATCAGTATTGCACGTGATCCGGTCAAGCATGAGCTGACCAAGCATATTGGTGTTGATGCTTTTTATACATGTGCTCAGGTGCAGGATCAGGTTGTTGCGCTTCATTATGTGCCTTCAGACTTGCAGTTGGCAGATTTCTTTACAAAGGCACAAACCCGCTCACAGCATGATTTCTTACTCTCCAAACTCAGTGTTGTGGATCCACCATGAGTTTGAGGGGGGGTGTTAGAGTATATATTTGTATATTGTAGTTTCCTCATATGTTAGGGGCTTTCTGTATATTTGCACTTGTACTTGTACTATATATTCTGGCCTTTGGCCCTCTGGTAATACAACGATCTATTACCCTAACACTGGCCTCGTCATTGATTATATAGCCTACTCTACACCCGACCATAGTCACTTCTCTCTCTTTCCACCTCCCAAGACACTAACATGGGCATGGAGGTCATTGCCTTCCTAGCATTACCTTGCCGGCTTAACCCGACGACATTCTCAACCACCAATCTTTTACGCTAGCTTCATTGTCACGACCTCTGCTCTGAAGCTCGGCGCCGCGGTACCTGGGAGGAGGAAACTGAAGAAGGAGCTATCGGTTTAGAAAAGGGAAAAGCTACTGGAGACTGTTGGGCCGAAAGATGCGAAGTGGTAAGTAGGAATGCAAACGGCCAGTCCGGTGGACCGTGGCGGACAGCCGCGTGATTAGTGAATTAAACAAGTTGTCTAGGATTGTTGAGTATGTTAGTATGTGATTAGTGAACCAGTTGTACGAGGCGGACATGACTCGATGCATAGGCGGACGTCCGCCTGCATCGCTAGTGGTAAGTGGGTCGTGGGCTGTAGTCGTGTGTTGAGGTTGGAGCGTCGTCATAAGCTCCGGGATCTCGAGTGAGTTGTATTATCGAATGATTGTTTGAATGAACTAATCCCGTCCACATTCTTCTCTTCATGCCCCAAACTCAGCTTCCTCTCCAAGTTGGTCTCACCGTCCCCAAACCGAAGGAGAGATCCTTGGCAAGGACATAACATTCATTTTTCTATAAAGTTGTATCCATGTCATGATGGCTAAACCAAGGAAGGATGGCATTACAATTGCGGTTGGTGAAGCGACACTTAAGGAAAATATGCGACACCGATTTTTGGACTTGGTTGCATAGGGGCAATTGCCACAATTTGGCCATCCTCTCCGAGCCAATCGATCTGCCATCCAAATCCTATTTTGCAAGACCAACGCAAATTAATTCTATTTATGCGGGACCCGAGTCTTCCAAGCAATGGAGGCCAAAGTCGAGTGTATGGTGCCTTCGAATTGCATTTTGTAAGTCGAGGAAGCGGTGCCTTCGATTCCAACAGTGAGTTGAACACTGGCGAAGCTCCCACGAAGATAAAAATTATTGGATGTTTTCAACTTCAAAACCTTGTCTCAAATAAAATTTCGTTGACCCAAAATATATTGTGGAGTGCCTTTTCAACCGTGCAATTTCCTTTTTCTTTTCTAAGAGCTCGAAATTTTGTGGACACCAGGCAATGTCCTTAGGCCGAAATCTGTAGAGATAAGGGGAGAACAAACATTTTGCTTTTTCTCCATCACCATCATTGGCAATGGTGACCACATCAAACATATCTCTATCTTGGTCGTTGCAAGGGTTTCCTAGATCTACACTCATCGATCCATTCTAGCCAAAACTACCAAAGGCTCGAAATAGGCTTTCGCCCTGATTTATAAATAAAGCCACATCGACCGAACATATACAAGGTGGAGGGGAGATCCCTTTTATAAGGCATATCAAAATAAACAAGAAAAACGCGAAAAACCCAAACTTACCACCAGAAACAACGAGTCGAGACCCGGGTGAACCGGGGTTCCACGACGACGCCCCCAAGAGGATAACGACACATTGTGTCACCGCCGCCGAGACCAATGGTCAAGGGTTTTCACCCAGAGCCTTGTCACACAGAAGGTAGCTGCATCAGCGCCCCCAAGAGGGTACATAAACCCGCAGGCATCACCACCGATGGTACCGAAGCACTGAGATTTTGCCCTGAAAAACCTTCGCAGTGCTCCCCATCTTCCGTCACACCGTTGTCCCCAAGATAGGCCTCCAACAAGATCTGAGGGCTGTCGAAGCCGAAGAGCTGCCAACACCAAATCCTCCCAACGTCCTCTCCTCGCCATCCACATGACCGAGAGTAGGAACCAACACTCCTACGACTCTCGTCAAAGAGTCATCCGTGCAGTCCACCTTTCGAGGCCGCTACCCTGGCATCCACGAACTCTAGCCAAGGCTCTGACAAACGTCACATTGCACCACCGGCGAGAAGGACGGGTAGGTCTCACGGACTTGCAGGCATCAAGGCACCTGGTTGCCTGGGGGGGGAACTTCCCTCCATCACCTGTGGCGAGTGCAGTCCGGACGCAACAGCAATGCTAATTAGGGTTGGAACAGGCTCGGATCAGACCCGACCCGCCGGCCAGGCCTATATCTGGCCTAGATCGGGCCCCATCAGCTCCGCCACTGTGCTGCTGCAGCCATGCCACTATCGTCACCGGTCTCCTTCACCCCGAGCAGCCCTGAACCCCACTGCTACTATGCTAGCAGACCGCCATGGTCGTCATGGGAGCTCTGGCCGAGCTCACCTAGAGTCAGCGCCGCCTGGACTGCCCCCGTAGCCGAGAGGGGAGGTGGCGCTAGGGATGTAAGCGGATAGGATAATTTCCACACCAAATTCGTTTTCGAACCCGTTTTAGAGACTCCATATCCGATTTGAGTGAATCCGACGGATAAGGATATCCGGATCCGAACTTGACACCCAAAAACGGTATAGGATATGGTATGTGTATTAGCACCCGGATATCCATATCCAGAATTATTTAGGATTATCCGATGGATTTACACTGAATAATCCAATTTTTCATCCAAAATATCAGAGTTAATAAAACATGAATAATAGCTAGTGAGTTGGTGAGGTCATTCGATAAACATCTACACACTTACATAGTCATTTTATCGAATATAAAGTCCAAACTTGTTAGGATATTGAGTTAATTAAGCATGCGCCAGTGCTATTTTAGCTCTTGTGTCTGTGTTATTTCATACACATCGACTTATTTGTTAATGTGGTCAAGTTATATTTGCTCATTCAATCATGTTGCAATTGTTGAATCCATTAGTATTTTGTTAAACATGTTTTATCAATCAATTTTTATTGTTAGTCTACTTATGTATGTACCAATCCGATTACTTCTTTTTCCGTCCTGAATCTGCTCCGTTTCTGTTCCGTATTCGAATCCGTAACCGGTCCGAATCCGCGGGGAAAATATGGAATAGGATATGGTAGAGAGTAAATCTGATCTGATTCGATCCCTAGGTGGCGCCACCGCATCGTAGGCCACCACTAGGACCGGATCTCCGCCGCCCGAGCTCCAGCGCCTCCATGGTGCACCACTGCCAGGCCGAGGGGGACCCGATCTCCATGCATTGTGTGCAGGGAAGGTCAAGTTCGTCGCCACCAGCACCGTAGGGACTTTGCCCGGTGGTCCATGCCAGCGGCGGTAGAGGGGAGGGGTGGGGGAGGGGCCTGGCTGCCTAGGGAAGGGGGGGGGGGTGTTGGAAATATGCCCTAGAGACAAATAGTAATAAGGACTATTATCATATTTCATAAAGTTTATGATTAAGTTTTATAACATGCTATAACTGTATTGAGTGGAAACATCAATACACGTGTGATATACAAACAACCAGGGGTTCCCAGTGAAACTCTAGTCACTGGTTCATTGGTCAACAGATGATCAAGTTTCCTGATCGTGTGGCATTTATGCCAGTTGGAAATGGAGTCAACTCATTCTGAGAATGAGATGATGAACTAATACCCAACCTAAACATCGTGACCCGATCATGTCATGAAGTTCAAGTTACGATGATTAGAAATGGATCCTCGTAGACTATTCCTTAGACCATGAGGCTATATCAATCACTGTCTCCCGAGAGTGCTTTGATAGCATCAAGCGCCACCTGGTAATATAGTGGTTATAAAGGTGTGTTCAGGTACTCGGAGAAAACCGTAGAGGCAATATATGTCAAGAGCGGGATTTGTCCGTCCATGTGATAGAAAGATACTCAAGGGCCAACTCGGAGAAGTTATATCCAATAGCTGCGCAGCGTGCAATTTGATCACAGGGATATCACTTATCGGAACGAGTCAAGTAGCATTGTTCGGTAACGAGACTGAACACGACATGGTGATGTCATTGATCAGATCTCGGGCAATGCAAGTATCAAGAGACAAATGGAATAAGACACGATTGTCCCGGTTCAAACGACGAAAGATCTTCATGGAACACACAGGGGTCACATGGCCATCCAGGTCCCTCTGTAAAGTGCACCGACCATGTCTAGAGTGTTCCCGAACCGTAGGGTATCACGCTTAAGGGTTTGATGATGCTTAGAGAGTGTTTACAGGATCGGTAGAATCGTCGAAGAATAGTAGAGAGAAAACCGGAAGGGTTTCGGTAAGTCCGAAGGATGTCCGGAGTGGAGGTGGAAGTGTTCCATAACCACGGAGGTTGAATAATATGTGAATGAATGTTAAATATTGATTTAATCATTTATTCATAATTATTTAATAAAAGAGAAAATGAATTAAAAGGTCAAAGGGCATAATGGGCCAATTCCCGGAGGGGAGAGGGCCCATTAGGGAAAGGAGAGAGGGAGAAGGGGCAAGGGGTGGCCGTCTGGGCCAAGCCCCCCCTCCCGCGGGGGGGGGGGGGCACTAGGGCCGGCAGCCTCCCCTCCCCCTCCTCTCCTTTAGTCCCACCCCGGGACTTTGAGGGAGGTAGTACCTCCCCTCCCCCTATATATAGTGGGGGTATTTGGCTAGATAAATACTCACAATATTCAATAAAGGTCTTCTCACTTTTGGGAAGACCTCCAATTGATATTCTCTCTCTCTCTCTCTCTCTCGTGACCGTGGTCCCAAGTTTGTACTGCTCGAACGAGAGATATCTTCACCGTGGAGCATCGTCGCGCTGCGGGATTCGGATCCAGGAGCTCTACTTCCGCAACTGCTACTGGATCGGGTAAGCGGGAGTCATCGTCAGGCACCAGACGTGTGTAACTCCTCGCGAGGTGTCATACTTGAGGCACTCAAGTCGTTGGAGCCATTGGAGTGCAAGGACTTCATCACGACCTTGAGGTCGGCTTCGGCTCGTCTACGTCAACCACGCTCTCTTGAGCGTTGACAACGCTTTTTGGTCTTCAAGGGTAAGTTCACGAAAAGCTACCGTTATTGTATTACTAATAGATAGGTCATGGCAGCATCAGGGGTTTAGGGGCGTATGGTAAAAATTTATTGTTTTCATACGCGAAACCCCTACATTGGTATCATAGCTAGATCTATGCATAGTAATGCTAGTACGGGTAGACCACACGAGATGTAGCGTGTGAGTATTGATCTTGTAGTTGTTACCCTCCCACGTGTACTTGTGTATACCGTAGTAATGCTTGATGAAGTGCCCCCCAACCAACTTTACGCATTCATTCGCGAGACTGGTCCACACTTGACATATGGCTTGTACCGTATAAAGTGGCTTAGGGGGTGTTTGTCTCTCTCGCATTAGTTGGTATGCTATTTGCAACGGAGGGCCCCAAAAGGGGTGTCGTAGAGACAACTACTTGATCAGCGTTGTGCTGAAAGTTCGTAGGTAAGAACGGTTTTTGTGCGAAAGCCCATTCATCCACGTAAAACATGCAAAGATAAAGTAGAGGCGTCTAACTTTGTTTTGCAGGGGGCATTGCTTTGTGATATGGTTGTGGCAAAGGTAAAGTGATTACCTTATGTTACATAGTAGTAGATAGTCACGGAGGTGACGGACTACCACGCCGGAAAGACGTCGGTACCCTGGTGTCTACAGCGCCAGAATCTGGTGACGACGGATGGAGATCATGACGTGAAGGACCATATCACATCGCATTTACATTCAATGTTATTGTTTGTATATCTTATTGTGTGCTAGTATTAGATACTCGACGGTAGCCTAATAAGATGATCTCTGTTAAAATTACCAACGATTGTGTTCCCCCTTAGTGTGCACCACCAAGAAAGTTCTTCGGTATGAGGCGATCCATGGTATAGGCGTGGGTGTCAGACATATCTACGTTCGCATACATTGGGTGTAAGCCATGTTGCACAGTGAATACACTAAGGTTGAGTTGGCGAGCCTAGCATGTTACAGAGACGTGTCCTCAGAATGCGGATGGTCGAAAGATCGAGCACGAGTCGCATGAATGATGTGACCGACGTTTAGCGTCCACCCTTGAACCCACATTGATGGCTGTGATGATCGAGGGAGATGTGGCTGATAGGGGTCGTGTTATCACTAGGAACCCTTCTGGGGATAGTTATTTCTAAGTGGAGTTATTATTAACTCATTTAATTATAAACTTAGTCTAAATTCCTTTTGCAATTATATATGTAGAAAATGGTTCTCCCCGAGATTACCTTCCCTATTGACAATTGGTTAAAAGGAGAAAAGCTCAAGTTAGATGGATCCAACTTTTCTGCATGGGTCATGCGCCTTTATGATCTCCTTGGTGAGAACAAAGTGGCTGACTACATGATCTATGAGATGTACTTGGAGCCACCCTATTATCATGAGACCCAGGAGCAGCGAGATCTCCGCTGCCGTCGTCGTGTGATGGCCACATTCATATCAGTAACGATGCGCCTCGGGATGGAAGATGGGTTATGGCGGATGGTGGGAAGTCTTAATCCCCGAATGGTTATGGCACATCTGAGATTGCATTTCGTGGAACAAGTGCGCATATGGGAGTATGAGCTGATGGGGGACTTCCTCTCCATAAAGATGGAGGAAAGCTCCTCACTGGATGATCACTTGTTGAGCATATATGATGCATACATGAGTCTGGCATACTTCCTGGACAACTGGTTTGCAAGCTCTTTTGCAATAGGAGTTGTGTTGCGGTTGCTGCCACCAAGCTTCCAAGCACATGTCAAGATTTGCATTATGAGAGGCGACGCGGAAACACAGGATTTCCACGAGTTCATATCACATTTCAGAGATGTGGTGGTTGAACCCGTTGTCACTAAGGTCATCAATGACAAAGGTATATATTTGATATACAATTTTATAAATGTTATAATCTTGCAAACACATTTGCAGTGTTAAGTATATTTGATAATTCTTCTATTTTGCTAAAAACAGGTCCTTCTGCATGAGAGGTGCTTGCTGCAGAGGAGGTGATGTTGCGTGTTGATGGCGAGCATGATGACGATGGCCAACGATACTCTCCCTCGACATTTATCATTTAGTTTATGTTTAGGATGATTATTGTAATCAAAAGATTATGAACTTCTTTAGTGTGTCTCACACTTTGTGAGATGGTCATTCATATGAATTAGTAACAAACAGTTGTTCCACTTCTATGAATGATCTCTATTCGTGTTCATTATCCTTAGTAACAAACAGTTGTTTGATTATACGTGAATTATCCTTGTTGTTTGAAACTAATTGATAATGTATGAACATTTGTAAAATATCGAAATGCCTTAAAAATACCCAACTTAATGATATGTTCATTACTAAATGAAACCATTGTTTAAATTCAAAGTTATGTGATAATATGTGAAAGACATTTGATTTCTTATCACATATGAATCATGCCTAAGTTTGGCAAAATAACTTAAACACCGTGTATTACTTGAATACAAAGTGTTTGATGAATTGTTGAAAGAAAATACATATTCGATGTATTGTGTTTTGACAAAATGGTAATTATCATTATATGATTGTTTAAATGTGTAAAAATGTTTACCAAAGGAAACATGAATATGAAACTATTTGATTTGATCAAAGTGTTTCATCAACAAAGGGTATAAATATAAAAGAGAATCTGATTACTACGATTTGATCAATAGTAATGAAATTTGACTTTATAAGAATGGCATCAAAAGAAATTGTGGAATGCAAAGCATTTTGAAATGTCAAAATGCAAAGCATCACAATATGATATTAGATATCAAGATGGGTAAATAGATGGCGCCAAATAAATCGTTGTAGTATAGATATTGAGACCATTAGTTAGAAATAGTTAGCACTCAATTAGAATATATAGTGAACCATTTGAATTCGTGAAAGCGGCTCCATATCTGGTATGGATCATCATAAAAGTTTTGGGGTTATTCGATATAACCAAAACAATAGTGAATAAATCCTTGTAGAGTATTCATTGGAAACTTTGAATACGAAATCCATAGCTAAACCAAAAGATAAGCAAAACTTGTATTGCTTGGACTTTGGTGCATTATTGAGAAAGCTCACTTTTAGTGATACTTCTCGATTATGAAGCAAATGGAAGATAGTGAAAAACACGATGAGGATTCAAAACCCTGCATCAGAGTGTTGAGAAGAGCAACTGAAAATGTTCCTGAACGATTCTCTTCACAAAGGAAAGAATCAATAATATTGATCATTGTGTTTTCCTCGCTGGTGTTTTCACTACATGAAGTAGGATTCAAAATATAACCCATATCTTGTATGGAGACATTTGTGAATCATTTGTCATGATTCTTGGAATATGACATACTTACGAACTACTAAGGAAATAATGGTAAGCTAAAGTTATGAGAAATCCCATAGCAAAATTCCCTTGAGATTAGAAAGCAATTCATTGCTGAATCTCACAAGTAAAAGGGGTTTGATACATTGCTAACTTATCCATAATTTTGGATGTTCCATGCTTGGTTTTTATCTACTTTCTTATGTTTTGTCCACACTTTGGAGTACTTTTTATACACTTTCTTGGACTAACCTATTAACAAGATACCACAGTGCTAGTTGCTTGTTTTCTGCTGTTTTTGGTTCCAAGAAAGTTAGAAAATGAATATTCTTGGAATTGGACGGGACAAAAGCCAAAGTCAGTTTTTCACCGAGGGGGACACGGAGCCAGAATACGAGACGGAGAGGGGCCAGGGGCCGGCCACACCACCTGGCCACGCGGCCAAGCCTGGCCCACGCCACGGGGTGGTCTGGCCGCCTAGGGCACCCCCTCGGCCTTCCCTTTCGCCTATATATTGCCTCCGATACAGAAACCCTAAGTACCCGATCAAAATTCCACAAAAGAGTCTGTAGCCGCCGCCATCTCCATCCCTAGATCGGGAGGGATCTTAAGCTCTTCCCGGCACCCTGCTAGAGGGGAGAATTCACCCTAGAGGCCTTCTTCATCACCATGCAAGCCTCCAGTGTGATGCATGAGTAGTTCATCCTTGGACTACGGGTCCATGTAGTAGCTAGATGGTTGGTTCTTCTCCTTTGTGCTACCATGTTTAGATCTTGTGAGCTCCGTTCATGATCATGATCATCTATTTGTAATCATACATGTTGTGTTTGCGGGGATCCGATGGATATTGAGATGCTATTTCAGATTGATTATTGATTCTATCATGTCTTTGTTATTTATGATCTTGCATGCTTTTCGTTGTTAGTAGCTATCTTGGCCAAGTAGATGCTAGCAACTCCAAGAGTTAGTATTTATGCTCGATAGTGGATTCATGCCTCTAGTAATCTGGGGAAGTGACAGAAATCTCTAAGGTACTAGATGTGTTGTTGCTACTAGGGAGAAAACAACAATCCTTTGTTCATAGAACAATCGTATTGTTTACTTTACACGCAATGCGTAATGCAATTATCTGTTGCTTGCAACTTAATACTGGAGGGCGGTCGGATGATAACCTGAAGATGGATTATTAGTCATAGATGCAGTTGGTTTACGGTCTATGTATAATGTTGTAATGCCTAATCAAATCTCAAATGAGTCAAGATGAGTAGTATATGCATGTATGCTTTCTCGATGTTTGTCAATTGCCCCGCTGTAATTTGTTTACCCAACATGTCATCTATCTTAAGGAGAACCACCACTAGTGAACTATGGACCCCGGTCCTTTCTTTTATCATAAATCTAAAACTATTTATTGTTTTCTGTTTACTTTCTGCAAGCTTTTACTTTCTTCCACACAATACGTTTAATCCTTTGTTTTCAGCAAAACCGGTGAGATTGACAACCTCAGTGTAAGTTGGGGGCAAAGTTATGTGGTTGTGTTGTGCAGGATTCCAAGTTGGCAACAACACCTTGGAGGTGTTTCCTTGCTCCTACTGGTTCGATAACCTTGGTTTTATAATTGAGGGAAAACTTGCTGTTGTGCTCATCATACCTTCCTCTTGGGGTTCCCCAATGAGCTCGATATATTTTGGGCCATCAGGGTTACTTGAATTTTCCGAAATGACTGCAAAGCCATAGTGGAAAGGGGTGAATGACAAAAGCACAATTTGTCAAGTATTGGACGAATTCAAATGAATTTGGTTCAAGTGTGCTAAATGTCCAGTGGACTTAAAACTAGTAAAAGTACTAGTATCTCACAGTAAAACTCCAAGTTTGATATTTGATTAAAAGATTTTGAAATTGTTAAAAATAGTGAGTAGATGTGCAATTTGCATGAAATTTAGTGGGAGCTATGAAAGTCTTCCTAAAACAATATGTGAATGACATATTTTTAAGTGGGAGCAATATAAGTCTCAAATTCAAATATGTAGGAACACAGTTTGAGTAACAGTAGTGACTCATACCCAAATATGTTGGGAACATATTTTGAGTGGGAGCTTATAGGAGTGATTCTTAAGTGTGTTAAGTATAAAAGCGCAAGTACCAATAAATAATGATTTATGAGGTGTAGAAGTTGATAATAAGTGAATTATGATATTATGTATTCCTTAAGGGATTCTGAAAAGGGTTTTAGAATAGAAGTTAATTAAGGAACTAGTCCTTAATAACCCAAGTTAGGAATAGTATTAAGTTTAAACATCAATGGTTGAAAGAAAGAAAAGGATGATCATCATCCACTATGTTGAGACATATGTTCTATCTTAGAAAACCATGATGATAACTTAACATAATATACGATCCAAGAAGGAACATTTAAAAGTGATTAAGTTTGAATCACGGAACGCTGAGCTAAGTTTGTCCACAGTGTCTAATGGAGAACTGTAAGACATGTTTTCCAAATCCATGAAGGATGACATATCTTAAAACATAAAGGGTTATGTTATAAGGGAATATGTTGGAAACTCCTGTAATACCGATTAGAGTCAAGTAGGAAGCGAGGTGAACAAAAACATCGAAAGTTGCACAGAGTGCACTCGTGTTTCGATGAATACATTTATAATAATAGATAAGGGTATCATCTAAAGTGTTGTATAATGTTATGGCGGGACTAGTTCGCTTTTAACTTAGAATGATGTGTCCCAGGGAACAGTGCCCATGAGAAAGCCCTCGAGGTTGATGTAAAGTCACTGTAGGCTCCTGGAATTCGGCCTCGTTCAGCTGCCATAGCGACGATGCATACACACAGACGTTATCATGTGATGATAAAGTATTAATGTCAATCAAGGTGATATTATTAAGTTGCAAAGGATTTGGGACCATAAAGTACAGACCCAAGACTCAGCCTCTTCCATGAGCAAGCATGTTCATGGTACCGGATATATGGTGCCAATGATTAAGAACAAATGCAGCTAGTGTATTTGTACTCTAGTGCAAGTAGGAGACTGTTGGAAATATGCCCTAGAGACAAATAGTAATAATGACTATTATCATATTTCATAAAGTTTATGATTAAGTTTTATATCATGCTATAACTGTATTGAGTGGAAACATCAATACATGTGTGATATACAAACAACCAGGGATTCCCAGTGTAACTCTAGTCACTGGTTTATTGGTCAACAGATGATCAAGTTTCCTCATCATGTGGCATTTATGCCAGTTGGAAATGGAGTCAACTCATTCTGAGAATGAGATGATGAACCAATACCCTACCTAAACATCGTGACCCGATCATGTCACGAAGTTCAAGTTACGATGATTAGAAATGGATCCTCGTAGACTATTCCTTAGACTGTGAGGCTATATCAATCACTATCTCTCGAGAGTGCTTTGATAGCATCAAGCGCCACTTGGTAATACCGTGGTTATAAAGGTGTGTTAAGGTACTCAGAGGAAATCGTAGAGGCAATATATGTCAAGAGCGGGATTTGTCCGTCCATGTGACAGAAAGATACTCAAGGGCCCACTCGGAGAAGTTATATCCAATAGCTGCGCAACGTATGATTTGATCACAAGGATATCACTTATCAGAACGAGTCAAGTAGCATTGTTCGGTAACGAGGTTGAACACGACATGGTGATGTCATTGATCAGATCTCGGGCAATGCAAGTATCAAGAGACAAAGGGAATAAGACATGACTGTCCCGGTTCAAACAACGAAAGATCTTCGTGGAACGCACAGGGGTCACATGGCCATCCAGGTCCCTCTGTTGATCATTAGTCCGGGAGTGTCCTGACCATGTCTGGAGTGTTACCGAACCGTAGGGTATCACGCTTAAGGGTTTGATGATGCTTAGAGAGTGTTTATAGGATCGGTAGAATCACCGAAGAATAGTAGAGAGAAAACCGGAAGGGTTTCGGTAAGTCCGGAGGATGTCCGGAGTGGAGGTGGAAGTGTTCCATAACCACAGAGGTTGAATAATATGTGAATGAATGTTAAATGTTGATTTAATCATTTATTCATAATTATTTAATAAAAGATAAAATCAATTAAAAGGTCAAAGGGCATAATGGGCCAATTCCCGGAGGGAAGAGGGCCCATTAGGGAAAGGAGAGAGGGAGAAGGGGCAAGGGGGTGGCCGGCTGGGCCAAGCCCCCCCCCCCCCCCGCAAGGCCCACTAGGGCCGGCCGGCGGCCTCCCCTCCCCCTCCTCTCCTTTAGTCCCACCCCAGGACTTTGAGGGAGGTAGTACCTCCCCCCTATATATAGTGGGGGTATTTGGCCAGATAAATACACACAATATTCAATAAAGGTCTTCTCACTTTTTGGAAGACCTCCAATTGATATTCTCTCTCTCTCCCTCTCTCTCTCTCTCTCGTGATCGTGGTCCCAAGTTCGGACTGCGCGAACGAGTGATATCTTCACCGCGGAGCGCCGTCGCGCTGCGGGATTCGGATCCAGGAGCTCTACTTCTGCAACTGCTGTTGGATCGGGGAAGCGGGACTCATCGTCAGACACCGGACGTGCGTAAATCCCCGTGAGGTGTCACACTTGAGGCACTCAAGTCATTGGAGCCATTGGAGCGCAAGGACTTCATCACGACCTTGAGGTCGGCTTCGACTCGTCTACATCAACCACGCTCTCCTGAGCGTTGACAACGCTTTTCGGTCTTCAAGGGTAAGTTCGTGAAAATCCCCTCTTGTTACTGTATTACTAATAGATAGGTCCTGGCAGCATCAGGGGTTCAGGGGCGTAGGGTAAAAATTTATTGTTTTCATACGCGAAACCCTACAGGGTGCTCCCGTCACCCTCACGGGGAGGGAGGGGGCATGGGAGGTTATTTTTTTGTCTAAAACTACCAAAGCCTAAGAGCGGTAGCAAACTTATCAATGTTCCGAATTCCGAGGCCTCCAAGATTTGTTGGACGACAAAGCAGCTCCCAATTGGCTTTACGTTTTTCCGCCGGAAACCTTGTCACAACCGGCCCACAAGTTTGTACGAAGGAGGGCTTAGATCTTGTCACAACAGGAACCAAGTTTATGGTAAAATCAAGTGGTGTGTTGTTGCAGTGCTGAAAACTTTACGGTAAAAAATCAGTTATTCATGTGTGTGTTTTGTTGAGAGAATATGTGTGTTAACTGTTAAGTGGCTAAAACACCAAGGAAGCCTTGGTCTTATCCTCTCCCCGTCCCGTGAGAGAGGCGATTTGTGCGATCCACCTCCGCCGCCGTCAGATCGGCGGGTTCTTCACCCTCCAGCGGCTGCTCCGGCAGCGGGAGGATGGGGAAGCCCTGATCTGCGGCGTGTATATAGCGTAGGTTCGTGTAGGGAGCTAGCTGACGATGTTGGGGAGTGTGGGCGGCGCGGCCGAAGTGGCGTTTTGCGACGGCGATCTTCCTCTTCAGCAGTGGAGGTCCGAGGAGCTCTTCCATAGATCGGCTGTCTTCTTCGTGCTCGGAGCTCGGTAGAGTTTCTGGGCGCGCTAATCCCTCACCGGAGTTCGTGGGACGGCGGATCGGGATGTGTGATGAAGACGAAGGTGCAGGTGATGATGTGCGAGGCGATGCTCGTGGCGGCGCGGGGTGGAGGTTCTCCGAAACCGAGCGTCGAGGTCTTCCCGGCCATGGTGGGGCTTCTCCGTTTACAAGGTCACAGAGGAGAAGTGGCGGCGGCACGACAACGGCATGTTCGGCGCGGCGGCGGTGGTATCGGAGTCCTTCTAGACTATCTTGTAATTTTCCTTTTTTATTGGGTTTTTTCTGTAAGAATCTCGACATGAATATCATCTGCCCTTTCCGAAAAAAAAAATGTTAAGTGGCTGGGTTTTATTAGCCGATGTTAATTACTTGGAGTGGTCATGATATACGATAAAAAATCGAGCTGGTGTAGATGTACTCTCCTACGTGTAGGCGGTAAAAGAATCCTCAGATATCCACCGTATCCGACTTTTTCACAATAGACAATACCTACGCCATACACTTTTTACATTGAAAGTAGCAAAACGTCGACAGGTACCTGTATACCGTTTGTGATCGATGTCCAGCTCTTCCGGGTCGCCCGCGCAGGAGACATCGCTCTCCCTCGTCTCGGTGGCCGCCGAGTCCGGGTCGTACATATTCAAGACCGATGGTTACTCCAGAACTAAGGGGCGCCTCGGCGTCGGCAACGGCATCACGTCCCCGGTTTTCACCGTCGGAGGGCACGGTTGGCAGCTCAAATACTACCCCGACGGCTGGTGCACGTCTGAGTCCGCCGTCTGGATATCCATGTCTTTGGTCCTTGTGGACACCGATGCTAGGGGCGTCACGGTGAGCGTGACGTTCAGCTTGCTCGACGGGGCCGGCAACCCGCAGCAACGACTCCGCAGAGGATTCGGGACGGCAAGCACGATCGCCGTCAAGAACGTGCCGCTTGGGGTCCCCAAGTTCGCCTATGGGAAGAGGCTGGAGGAGTCTGCCTACCTGAAAGATGATTGTTTAACGGTGAGGTGCGATGTCATCGTCACCGGTGTGTTCCGGCCAGCAAGAGCCGCCGTGGTGCCGCCGTCCGACATACACGTAGATCTTGGCCGGCTGCTGTCGTCAGGCAGCGGGGCGGACGTGGTGTTCGAGGTGGGCGGTGAGACGTTCGCCGCGCACAGGTACATACTCGCCGTTCGGTCCTCGGTCTTCGCGGCGGAGCTCCTCGGCGCAATGAAGGAGAAGACGGCGACACGCGTGCGAATTGATGGCATGGAGGCGATAGTTTTTAGGGCCATGCTTCACTTTATCTACACGGATTCGTTGCCTGAGTTGAAGGATCCGGACGCCATGGCGATGGCTCAACACTTGCTCGTAGCGGCAGACAGGTATGATCTCCAGAGGCTTAAGTCGATATGCGAGGAGAAGCTGCGCAGTCAACTCAGCATTGGAATGGTGGCGACTACGTTGGTGTTGGCCGAGCAGCATGGCTGTCAGAAGCTCAAGCAAGCGTGCTACAATTTTCTCACACTTCCTGGCAATCTCAAGAAAGTCCTCGCCACTGATGGCTTTGAGCATCTGACCCGCAGTTGCCCCTCTCTTATCAAAGACCTTTTTGCCATGGTTGCTCCTTGACCTCCTCGACTTGGGACCAACAAAATTTTGAGATTATATGGAACACTTCAATCATCTTTGCTGCTCGTATTTTCCCCAATCATGAATGCCTTTTTTTTGTGTTTCATCTAGTTCTAGTACCTATATGTTTTTCTCTTTTGTTCTGTAATTTTTGTAGACAATAGTGGCATTATTGCTCTTAGTCTCGGCACCAACTAGCTAGTTATACATGGACATTTTTTTTAGACAATTTCATACATTCACCAACTGATGAGACCAGAAATTTTCTGGAGGAAGAATATATTAGTTGAACAATGTGAGATGATTATCAAGTTGTAAACTATAGAGCAAAGCGTTTGCCTCTTTCTATCAACTCGAGAGGTAGTTTGTTAAGTCCTACTAAGTTGACATCTAAGTTAAGTCCTACTCGAGAGGTCAGTACATGGATCTGACCAAAATGAGTAAGCATCTTGTTCACATTCATATTCAGAAGCGGCGGATCACGTGTCAATGCTGGACCTGCTGGGCCTAATGCCTTAATGCCTCTTGCCAACATAGAAGGAATGTAATGTAATTGATTCCACTAAGAAAAACGTAATTGATCTTCAACATTGATCTGGGGTTCCTCATCTCCCAGCACTGAATAGGCCGCTACACGGAGGGACGAACTAACAGAAACACCAACAACACGAATCTGTGTGAGCTATTGGAGATATATGTTCCTACCAATACTCGAAGCTGAATCCATCTCTCGCCAATATGATTGGAAGTATGCATGTCTAGGTCGTTGGGCCAAGCTGAACTTTGTGCACTGTAATCCGGATCTGCCATCATTTTTCCTTCTAGATGATGTAAATCTGCAATTCTTGCTGTCCGGCAGTGTATGGATTTTCAACAGCATCTGGTATGGAATGCTGCAAGCGAGCAGACTAGGTGAACCATATCATGCAGCCAAAGGCGAGAGCGATTAAAGTGCTTTCACAGCATTTCATAATGGAAGTATAACCGGGGCTAAAAGCCCTGAAATCCAAAATGCCAAAATGGGAATAAGGCTTGTTATTGAGGACTTCTCGAGTATATACCTATGTCTGTCCATAAACAATATATGTGAAAGAAAATTTTAGGCACTAGTATGTCATAAACAAACCCTGACTTGTCACAGAGCAAGCTTCGGATGCACATACAGCTTTACCCAAACAGAGATCCTGTTGCTCTCGTTTTCAGTTTTTACTACAGTGGTAGCCCATCCAAAGGGTTTAGCCTCACAACAGTATTATGTCCGACTTCAATTGGAGGCCTGGAGCAAACTATGCCAACATGACAATCAAGTACTACCTCCATTCCACAATATAAGCCTTTTTAGAAAGCTGTTGCTAAAAAGGCTTATTGTGGAACAGAGGTAGTACCAGTTAAACAGAAATGAGTAATTGCTTGCCTGCTGCTACCACCATATCCAGAGAACACAGCAACAACAAACTGCCAGACTGAGGCTAGTGATCAGTTATATCAACAGAACGGATTTGTGACACATCATAACTTCACAATGCATAAAACAATTCAGATTTGTAGCAGCAACCAAATCATAGGATACAATATAGCATGCATCCAATCAATTCAAATTACCCAGAGGTGACAGAATGATCAGGTCTCAAACCACAGTGCAACTTAATTTAGGCAACATAACAAAACCACAACCGGTGAACTACTCATTAAACCTCCACAGCCTATGCAAAAGACAGGCAATGTTCAACAACCTGATTCGAAAGCAGTACAGTTAAGGCAACATCACTTTACTTCCAAAGACAGGATAAACAACCGCTCAGCGCAGCCTCCTGGCCTCACGCTCAGACTCGAGCAGGGTGAGGATGTCGCCCTCACGGACAGGGCCCTTGACGTTCCTCATGATGAGACGGTTCTGGTCATCCAAGAACTTCACTCTGACCTGGGTCACCTGACCCCTGGAGCCGGTGCGGCCCATCACCTTGACCACAACCGCAAGCTTGACCTGGGTGTCCATGCTGCACAAACACAAGGATTTGCATTAGACATAGCAGGAGCACCATAAGAAACAGCTAGTGTAAAATTCAACTGATCTGGTACATGAACAAATTTTGAGTTCACAATTCCTTGCACACAGCCAACTAAACAAATGTACATGTATGTAGATTAAAATAAATGACTCGATACTATAATTCCAGTGGTTCATACACTCGTAGACTTTTTAGAAACATGCAATTATCAGCTCCATGTTTTGCAAATGAAAAGGTATCATATCAAGTAAAAGCAGAAAAGTTCTCTGGGAAATCAAGCAATCGATAGCAAAATAACGATAATGTTTACCCTGACTACTGTCGAGTGCTAATATAGCTCCAATTAAACAAACTTACTTTTAGACATAATAGATCCGAGTTCATCCTATATAAAACCTCAACAAGAACCAGCAACTGAAATATATAGCAAATTTTGCAAATAAGAACCCGAGGCCTGTTCGAGATCTAAACATCAGCTACTCATATCCGCAAAAACACATAAATACAAGTAGAAATTGAGAGAAAGATCTCCCAGGTTCAAGAAGACGCCCCTAACTAGACAGATGGGGAACTAAACTCCCAACGAACCTAGGTAACAGCATCATCAATCACAACAACTAATCACGCGCACACGGATAGACTAGACCCTGAATCCTGCGAGGTACAGGAGAAGGGAGGGAGAGAACAAGAACCTCTCTCCGGCTGTTGGCGATGGGCGATCGCTGCTTCTGCTACGACGACAGAGGCGGCGGCGCTGGGAGGGCGGAGAGAAGAGGAATAAAACCCTAGTGCTTCTCCGGTTCTTGTATAAGCTCTCGCTGCCGGCGGGCTTAGGGTCGTGGTCGTAGGCCGACTGATGGTCTCATGGGCCTAAAGCCCAAGCTGGTGCTACTTTTCTTTAGATAGTTTTCGTGGGCTTTTATCAACTTTTTAAACTTCTGATGGTACTAAAATCGAGAGGGAGTAACTCAGGGCGTGTTTGGTTGGCCAAACGTCTGTTTCTTGCACGACGCGAGAAAAAATAAGCCTGTTTAGAAAGTTGGGTCGCATGCAATCGCTACATCGCACGGGTTTTAAAGCAGACTAAAACTTGGCCCGCTGTGAACGTCGATTTCGGACGTTTGCACGGGGCCAGGCCCTGGCGAGCGCCACGTGCCTACCCCTTGCACGTGTGGGGAAGCGCAGGAGACGGGACGTTTTCGCCTTAACTCCCATGCCACTCCACTCATCGTCCAGTCCTGTCTTGTCACCACGATTCCCAACCATGGCCGCCGCTCCTCCTCCTTCCCCATGTTCGGCGGCCCCCGCATCGGCGAGGTGAGCGCGCACAGCCTCTGGGCGACTGTTCAACTGGAGAAGGTCGCCACCAGCAGTGCGGCGGCCCTCGAGAGGGTGCTTAGGGATCCCGCATCCATCCGCGTGCGCGCAACTCGGGCGGCATCGGCGGCGGCCGCGGCTGTGGCAGCGTCGCCTACACCCGCGGAGGACGCCGCATCTGCGGCCAAACAGGCCGGAAAATCCCCCGCCATAGTCGGGGCTACCCTCGACTACTCAGATAGGGTTATTTCGCCGGTGCCGGTGGCCCCAACCTTCACGGCCGGAGCTTCTTCTCTCGCTCCGGCAGCACCTTCTACTGCACCATCGTCATCGATGGTGCCACCGCCGCTAGGGTAAGTCCCCGATCTACATTGTAGTTAGGGTTTGGCCCCAAATCGACGACAGTTAGGACTTAATCTTCGGTAGTTGTAGAGCGATTTGGGGTTTTTCGCAATACGTAGCAACATATTTGATAATGTGCACACAATTTTTGGGATTTAATTGAGCGGATTTCTCAATTTGGGTGTCGTCCTAGGGCATTGCCCGATTGGGGATTCACAACGGAATCCTCAAATTGATTGTTGTCCTAGGGTATTGCCGGATTGGGGGTACTAGGTTAGTTGTACTCCATGTTTGTACCGTGTGCATTGTCAAATTAGGCATTGTACTCCATGTTTGTAGCATGTGCGTAGCCAGATTAGGCATTGTACTTCATGTTTGTACCATGTCCATTGCCAAATTAGGAAATGATGCTTGCTGACCTTGTTTTACTTCATGGCAAGGTTCTTAAGTTTGAATGCGAGATTGTCGGGAGGGGCTGGCACCCCCCACCGGGTTTTGCCGATGTGTTTCTGACCAATCGTTGGCAAATGAAGCTCGTTGTCATCGGCAGGGTGGAGGCGGCTATGCAGCCGCATAGCAAGAAGGGCAGGAAGCCGAAGCTTAGCCACTACCCAATCGTCGAGGTCACTCGTCGCTTCATCATCCAGCTGGACGCAGCTGACCTGCACATGCTGGTGATCCCGCCCGCGTTCTAGTTCGGCCTGAGGACCTGGATCGAGCAACCACTACCGTGCGTCGTGCAGGTCATAGCCTGTCGGTGGTGCGCCGAGTTGGTGTAGGTTGACTGGCTCGCTGGCTAGGTTGCCTTCAGGAAGAACTGGCTGGAGTTGGTCTACAAGTACGACATGGCGCACGACGACGTCCTAGAGTTCAAGATGAAGGCCTTCGTCATCAAGATGACGATCTATAAGGCCGGCTCTTCCTGTGTCAGGCAGTACACCTTTCCAAACCACGGCTAGCCGGCGACGGCCTTCATGTCGATGCGTGTGTAAGTTTGTAAGTAGTAGTAGTTGCTGATGGACAACTTGTGATGCTGAACTAAGTAGGTTGATGGTACTTTTGATCAGGGGTGAAAACCCCTGGTGGTGGCTCAGGGGCATCCCATACCCCTGTTGATGGTTTATTTCATCAGGGGTTAAGCCCCTGGTGCTTGAGGGGCAGGTGATGCCCCTGTTGATGGTTCTTTTGATCGGGGGTGAAGTTTAGAACCCATGATTGCTACCTGCTAGTGATTGTTAAGGCTGTTCTTGTGTAGCTAGCAATGTTTTATATCTACATATGGATGTTATGGTGATGTTCTGTGTGCATATGACTGTTCTTGTGATCATGTCATTGTGTGTGCGTGCTGGGTGGTAAGATCACAAAATTTTAAATGGGTGATCATAACCCATGTGATCAGATGCAAAGCACCACACCAAACAGCAGTGAAATGCATCAGCAGGGAAAAAACACAAAAATCTGGACACCCAAACAACTAGACCTATTTGCAGGAAACAAAGATACAGGAGTCCAAACAACATGCCCAACTTGGCCCAAGCTCAATCTCCCTCATGCAGCACCCAGCGGGCTAAATTACAAAAAGGGGAAATCTTGGGTCGAGCAACCAAACACGCCCTTATACTAGCAGAATGATCGTGCGTCGCTATGGTTGGTTAAAGTTTTCTTATCGTAGATATAAATATATGCATGATAATTCATGTCAAGATAGCCACAATATTTTGAAAACAAATATGAGCTTGATGAAAATCGTATATTGTTCCTTTTATCAAAACATGTAGTCATCTCGATGTGTAGAGTCTATTTTGTATATTATATCTAATCATTTCTTGATGATATTGGAGAAATTGTTTAGAGATATTTAAATGGCCACATTTTAGAAAATGTCAGAGTATCAAAGAAGACAAATAGAATGAAAGACTAAATTTGATATTGAGTAGAGTACATTCTGTACAACATCAAACCTATGAGCGAAATAGACAAGTAACAATTGGAAGAATAAACATAATGCAACGCAAGTATATATGTCACAGCCAATCGTATTATGACACATTGGGAGAAATGCCGATTTAGAAACAAGAACAAGACGGAAAAGGAAGATCAACCAAGACCGCTGGCCTCCTCTAGTTCTTCACTTAACTTGGTGGTGAGCTTCAAAACTGCAGAATTCATAGCGGTTGAGATTCTTGAACACGAAATACCCGATGCTACCAATTGTTAGTATTATAAGCTAACAAATGCCCATGTTGATTCTTTCCTGGATCTAGTTTCTTCTTGTGTGAAAGTGTAAGATGGTTAACCTAGAGGGGGTGAATAGGTTTTTATAAATTCTTTATAATCTTTTGAAACTTTTAGACTTTGTGAAATATAAGTGTGGCTAAATGCAAACTAGGTGAGGCAACCTAGATGATGATACAAGGTACTTCAAACATGAAGGCTATCACAAGGTAAACAACACGAGTAAGAGATTAGGGTTAGGAATAACCGAAACAAATGAGACGAAGATGTATTCCCGTGTTCACTTCCTTAGAGGGAGCTACGTCACGTTGGAGAGGTGTGAGGTTCCACAAAGGATTCCCTAATGCCACCTTCTCTCTGAGCCTATCCCATGAAATAATAGCTCACTTACTCGTGGTAGACTTTAAGGTAGCCTCCAAACGCTCATAAACTTTCTACAGGGCGAATCACAAGCCGAATGCCTCTGGAAGACCCTAGCCGCCTAGGGTTTCCCACGAACCCAAGAGTAACAAGCGAACTCGATGAACTCAAGGGGGAATGAACTTTGGCTTTGTGGAAACGTAGATCGGGACCTCCTCTTGCTTTATACCAAAGGGATTTGGCTTTGGTTGGGTAGAATGGGAGATCCTCAAGCTTTTGGTGTTTCAACAATGGAGAGAGAGCTCAAAGAATGAATATGAATGATTGACATAACCTCTTAGTGGAGAAGAAAGGGGTATATATAGTTTGTGGTGGAAAACAAGCCATTTAGGGTTTCCTGTGTAGAGACCATAGTAGATTCGCTAATTTCCTAGAGGGGCCAAATGGAGAATATCATTTTGCGGACCGAAAGTTGAGGTGCCTAGGCAACGCGGTACCCAAGTTGCCTGTAATCATCCGCAATGACCACAGTTGGCGTGCCAAATACACAGAGGGTCTTTTTAGGCACGAATTCAACTTTACGTTTTAATACAAAATATCAGGCTAACGCCCGTCAAGTTGGCCTCCCCTGTCAGTTTTCGCCGTTATGTCGCTCCCGTCGCTTAGGCGTGGTGGCTATCACGTAGGCTTGCAGCGCTGGCGTAGTGGATAGGACAACACGACTGGCCTAGTGTATTTGAAGGAGATCCGCAGCAGAAAACAAAAAAATTCCTACGATAGAACCCCAAAACGTCCTAGGATCTATCTATGTAGTAATGCGGTAACGGCCAATGCGTATAGAATATATACCCTTGTATACCGTACGCAGTTAACGTTCCGCGGGGAACGTGGTTGATGTAGTCGTACTCGTAGCCGACCTCAAGGTCGCGAAGCTCCTCGCAGGTCACCCCTTGCTCCTTCTTCATCTTCATCGTGCAGCAGCTCCGGCTCACGACATTTAAGCGCCCCAAGTGTTGCGCCTCGTGTATTCGTACACATCCGGTGCATGATGAGACCTCCGGCTCCCCGATCCCGCCGGGAGTGCGGAAGTTGATATCCGGCTAGGAATCCCTGCAGCGCAACGGCGTACTGCAGGTGTGCCTCGATCGCACAGCCCAGACTTGGGGCATGTTGGGTTCTGTAGCAGAAAACAAAAAAATTCTATCTACTCAAACACTAATACCAGGATCTATACTATGTAGACATAAATAACGGAGAAGGAATATAGTATTCATACCTTTGCAGACAGAGGCACGCCTTACGCAGGAAGGCGTATATTGATGAAGACGAGCAGCACCCCAAGTGTGGTGCCTCCGAAGTTCGTCACACGTCTGGTGTAGGAGACGTCAACCGGACTCCGATCCAGCCGAGCAGCGGAAGAAGTAGATGCCGGATCGCCGATCATACAACGGTAGTGCGAAGGTGGAGAACTCAACCACGAGGTCCTCCCTAATATTAGGGGGAAGTCCTAAGAGGATGAGAGAGAGAGAATGAGAGGAATGAGGTGATCCCAAAGGGGAGGGGGACACCTTTATATAGTGGGAAGGGGCACCACCCAGGGGCCAGGCGGTGTGGGACTAATCCCCACACCCGCCGGCCACATCGGGGCAGCCGCCGGCCCTAGGTGGGCCCCACTAGGGCGGCCCACCAGCCCTAGGCCGGCCGACCCCCACTCCCTAGGCGCCTTGCCCTATTGGGCCTCCCTTCGGGTGAGGCCTATTAGCAATATGGAGCCTTTAAAAATAAAATAAAAAATATATTTAATATTAATTCTCCAATTAACATTCAAATACACATATTATATTATTCCTTCACTCCGGAACACCTTCCGGACCCTTTCTGATCTCCATCGGATGTTATCGAAACTATTCCGGTTTCTCTCTCTCTATTTCTCATACGATACCTCATCTACCCTAAGCGTCCCTACCCTTAAGCGTGACATCCTTCGGTTTGGAAACACTCCGGACATGATAGAGACAACTCTCATATCAATGATCAATAGAGGAACCTGGATGGCCATGTGACCCCCGTGCGTTTCACGAATACAATCGCTCGAACCGTGAGATAGTCGTTCCCCATTCCCTTTGTCTTTCGATACCTAATTTATCCGAGACTTGATCCTGGTATCTCCATTCCTTAGTTCGATCTTATTACCGATGAACTTGTTTTCTCGTTCTCATGTCGTTGCATTCCACGACCTAGTCACATGCTTGCAAGCTTCATTAATGCAACGCCACCGAGATGGCCACATGTATCTGTCCGTTACATGGACTAGACAAATCCTGGTGTTGATATGTACTCCTCAACACATCCCTTCAGAAAACCTGAGTGGCATCTTTTTGATCACCCTTTTACGAGATGATTCTTGATAACCATCAAAGCTTCTTCCGGAAATGGTGATTTGCATTACCTCACAGTCAAAGGATCAGGTTGCAAGGTTCTCTGTGTTTTATCATTAATGGTGAACTTTGTAACTAGATCTCATCAAGATATAATGGTCGGATGTTTGTCTATCATGTTATTCAACTAATAACATGACCTCATTGTTAGTTGGCATAAATTCCCATGATCTTGAAACACAGATCATCCTCATGACCAATGAACTAGTTCACTAGAGGTAACTAGAGACACGGTTTGTTTACATACCACACGTGTATTAACGTTTCGTATTAACACGGTTATAGCATAATATGAAATTTATTATGAACATACAAGAGGTATATCAAATAATACACTTTATTATTTGCCTCTAGGGCATAACTCCTTCAGTCTCCCACTTGCACTAGAGTATAGACAAAACTAGTTTACAATAGGCAGGAACCTAACACCAATGGAATCTCGGTGTTGTTCGTGCTTTTCCTGATGGAGAGCTTTAGTCAAAGGATCTGCTACATTCAATTCCGTATCTACTTTGCAAATCTTGACTTCACCTTCGTCAACGTTCTGCCGGATGATGAGAAATCTTAGCTTGATGTGTTTGGCTATGGAATGAGTTCTTGGTTCCCTTGCGTTTGCAATAGCACCCGTGTTATCACAATAGACCATCATGGGGTCTTGCGCATTGGGAAAAACTCCCAGTTCGATGACGAAATTCCTTAGCCAAACAGCTCCATTTGCTGCATCAGCCGCAACAATATATTCAGACTCCATTGAAGATTGTGCCACCACCGGCTGTTTCTTGCTTTTCCAGCTTACCGCCCCACCATTCACCAGGAACACAAATCCTGTTTGAGACTTTGAGTCATCATGATCTGAGTTCCAGCTTGCATCCACGTAACCTGTTACGTTTAGAGCTTCATCACTTCCTCCATAAATTAGGAACATATCCTTTGTTCTTTTCACATACTTCAGGATATTCTTGACAGCTGTCCAGTGATCTGGTCCTGGATTACTTTGGTATCGGCTCGTCAAACTAAGAGCCAATGCCACATCCGGTCGTGTACTTAACATTGCATACATGATAGACCCTATGGCCGAGGCATAAGGTGTGAAAGCCATCTTCTTTCTATCATTGTCCGTTACAGGACATTGAGTCATACTCAATTTGCAATTCTTCATCATGGGAGTGAAACCCTTTTTGGTGTTCTCCATTTTGAACCTCTTCAAAATCTTTTCTATGTAAGTACTTTGACTCAATGCTATTAGGCGCCTTGATCTATCTCTATAGATCTTGATTCCTAATATGTATGCAGCTTCGCCTAGATCCTTCATGGAAAATTGGTTACTCAAGTATGCTTTCACGCTTTTCATAAGATCCACACTGTTTCCCATGAGTAATATGTCATCCACATACACTACTAGGAAAACAACTGATCTCCCACTCACTTTCTTGTAAACATAGAACTCTTGTTGGTTTTGGACAAATCCAAAACTCTTGATCACTTGATCAAAACGTTGGTTCCATCTTCGAGATGCTTGCTTCAATCCATAAATGGACCGTTGAAGCTTGCATACCTTTCCAGCATCCTTAGGATTGACAAAACCTTCTGGTTGCATCATATACAACTCTTCATCAATGTGACCATTGAGGAATGCGGTCTTGACATCCATCTGCCAAATTTCATAGCCAAAATATGCAGCAATTGCTATTAAAATCCTGATAGCCTTAAGCATCACTACGGGAGAATAAGTCTCGTCGTAATAAACTCCTTGAATTTGTTGAAAACCCTTTGTGACAAGTCGAGCTTTGTGAATGGTTACATTACCATTCGCATCTGTCTTTTTCTTAAAGATCCATTTATTTTCCACGGCCTTGCGGCCTTCTGGAAGATCCACCAAGGTCCAAACTTGGTTTTCATGCATGGATCCTATTTCGGATTTCATGGCTTCTAGCCATTTCTCGGAGTCAGCACTATCCATAGCTTCTTTATAGTTTGCAAGTTCTTCCTGTTCGTCTAGGATGATAGACATCACAAGGCTACTATACCAATCAGGAGTGGCACGAACCCTTGTAGACCTGCGAACCTCAGGAGTCTCGATGTCATTGTTTTGATCATCATCAACTGGCTCTTCCTCCATGTTGGAGAGCGGTTTCGGAATAGCTTCCGTTGTGCTACTCGGAATCTGGAGAGAAGGGTCAACAATTTCATCTAACTCAATTTTCCTTCCACTCACTCCTTTTGCAAGAAACTCTTTCTCGAGAAAGGTGCCATTTCTTGCGACAAAGTTTTGCCTTCGGCTTGGTTGTAGAAGGTATACCCAGCGGTTTCCCTTGGATATCCTACAAAGATACATTTTTCCAATTTGGATTCAAGTTTGTCAAGCTGCAGTTTCTTAACGTAAGCCTCACAACCCCAAACTTTCAGAAATGACAACTTGGGCTTCTTCCCATACCATATCTCATATGGGGTTGTCTCCACAGATTTGGATGGTGCTTGGTTTAAAATAAAAGCGGCGGTTTCTAACGCGTATCCCCAAAAAGACACAGACAAATCAGTTAAAGACATCATGGACCGTACACTATCCAATAGGGTTCGGTTACGGTGTTCCGACACACCATTACGCTGTGGTGTTCTGGCTGGCGTAAGCTGTGGGATAATCCCATGGTCCTTCAAGTGCATGTTAAACTCATAACTCAAATACTCGCCTCCTCGATCCGAAAGAAGGTGCTTGATTTTCTTGTTAAGTTGATTCTCTACCTCTTTCTGAAATTCCTTGAACTTTTCAAAGGTTTTAGACTTGTGCTTCATCAAGTAGATATATCCATATCTGCTTACGTCGTCAGTAAAGGTAACAAAGTAATGATAACCATTGCGTGTTGAGACACTCATTGGTCCACATACATCCGTATGTATGACCCCAAGTAGGTCTATAGCTCTCTCCACTATTCCAGAGAATGGTGTCCTAGTCATCTTGCCCATGAGGCATGGCTCACATGTATCAAGGGATTCGAAATCCAATGATCCAAGAAGTCCTTCTGAATGAAGCTTCTTCATGTGCTTTACGCCAATATGACCAAGACGGCAATGCCACATGAACATGGAATTATCGTCACTGTGCTTAAAACATTTAGCATCAACACTATGGATGTGTGTATCACAATCAAGATCAAGTAAGAATAAACCATCACATACAGGAGCATGAACATAGAAAACATCATTCATATAAATTGAACAACCATTTGTTCCTGATTTAAATGAATAACGGTCTTGCAACAAGCAAGACCCACTCACAATATTCATACTCAATGCGGGTACATAATAGCATTTATTCAAAACCAACAATAATCCTGACGATAGACGGAGATGCAGGGTGCCGACGGCCATCACTTCGACTCTCGAACCATTGCCGACGCGCATCGTCACCTCGTCCTTCCTCAGGCGCCTCCTACTCTGTAGATCCTGCTGAGAGTTACAAATGTGAGCAATAGATCCGGTATCAAATACCCAAGTGTTACTCCTGGTGCTCATAAGGAATACATCAATAACATGTATATCATATATACCTTTGTCCGGGATGGCTATCTTGCTAGCTCGCTTGTCTTCAAGGTACTTGGGGCAGTTGTGTTTCTAGTGCCCATCCCCTTTGTAGAAGAAGCATGAAGTGCCGGGCTTAAGGCCAGGCTTGGCAGTCTTTGAGGTGCTGGGAACAAACCTGCCATCCCTCTTAGACTTCTTACCCTTGCCTTTCCCCTTTTGCCCGGGTTTCTTAAAGTTGGTGGTCTTGTTGACCATCAACACCGTGTGCTTCTTCTTGATTTCAACCTCAGCAGTTTTGAGCATGGCAAACACCTCAACAAGGGTCTTAGTCATCCCTTGCATGTTGTAGTTCATCACAAAACTCTTATAGCTAGGGGGCAGCGAGTTCAGCACCCTATCTATAGCGAGCTCCTCCGGGATTTTGCAATCCAGGGTGTTTAAGCGCTTAACGTAGCCAGACATTTTGACCACGTGCTCACTAATACTGCTGTGCTCTTCCATTTTAGCAGAGAAGAAGAGCTCGAAAGCATCATACTTCTCTGCACTAGCCTGTGGTGCAAAGACAGCCTTGAGATCCTCAATGATCTCAAAAGCATTCATCTTCTCAGCCTCGATGACATAAGTCAACTTGTAGGGGACTAGGAGGATCCTAAGATTGCGGAACCATGCGGTGAAGTTGGTTCCGTCAGTTTTTAGCTTGTCCTTGTCAAGGAAAGTGCTAAGGTTGAAGGTGGGTGGGCGAGACATCTACAAAGAATTTGCAAAGTATTTAGACTATGTTCATAATAATGAGTTCAAGTTTTAACTAAAATAACTCCCACTTAAATGAACATCCCACTACTCGTTTAGTGATCACATGATCCCAATCCTCTGCACCTCCCCCGGTTAAACACAGCCATTAGTGCAGTATCAAGGGTGGACATTCCCTGATGTCGATCACATCAACTATGTGATTCATGCTCGACCTTTCGGTCTCTTGTATTCCGAGGCCACGTCTCTGTAACGTGCTAGGCTCGCCAATTCTAACTCGTGTGTATTCGCAGTGCAACATGGCTTACACCCACTGTATGCGAACGTAGATATGTCTGACACCCAGGCCTGTAACCCTGGATCGCCTCATACCGAAGAACTTTCTTGGTGGTGCACACACAAGGGGAATACGATAACTGGAATACTATGAGGGATTATCTTATTATGCTACCGTCTAGTAAGAATACTAGCACAAAAAGTGATACTTCAAAAGTAAAGTGTTATGACATGGTTTATAGCTTTATGATCATCATCAACAACTTTAAAGTTTCACAAACTTGTCATTGCCATGTTATAATACTTGCCCCATGCAATAGTGAAGATAGACGCTTCTATATTAACTATTGCATGTTTTACATGGCTTTAGGGATTTCGCAGTAGAACCCCTTCCCACCTACGAATGTCGAGCCACAACATGGATTCAATGATTGACGTTCTTATTCCCTTTTTAGGGCCCTCTAGTATCAATGCCATATCAACTACTGTAGAGAGACAGACACCCCCCTAAGCCACTTCAATTTGTGGACCAGTCTCGTGAATCACCACGTGAGGTTGGTTGGGGGCCGCTTCATCAAATAGTGCCGCGATATGAACAATAACACTAAAGAGGGTAGAAACTAGAGAATCAATGCCCACATATTGCTATGTGTTCTATCCGTACGACATGTCTACCCATAGACCCGCTCTGATACCACTGTTGGGTTCTGTAGCAGAAAACAAAAAAATTCTATCTACTCGAACACTAATACCATGATCTATACTATGTAGACATAAGTAACAGAGAAGGAATAAAGTATTCATACCTTTGTAGACAGAGGCATGCCTTACGTAGGAAGGCGTATATTGAAGAAGACGAGCAGCACCCCAAGTGTGGTGCCTCCGAAGTTCGTCACACGTCCGGTGTAGGAGACGTCAACCGGACTCCGATCCAGCCGAGCAGCGGAAGAAGTAGATGCCAGATTGCTGATCACATGATGGTAGTGCGAAGGTGGAGAACTCAACCACGAGGTCCTCCCCAATATTACGGGGAAGTCCTCAGAGGATGAGAGAGAGAGAGAATGAGAGGAATGGGGTGATCCCAAAGAGGGAGGGGGAACCCCTTTATATAGTGGGAGGAGGGGCACCACCTAGGGGCCAGGCGGTGTGGGACTAATCCCCACACCCGCCGGCCACCTAGGGGCAGCCGCCGGCCCTAGGTGGGCCCCACTAGGGCGGCCCACCAGCCCTAGGCCGGCCCCTACTCCCTAGTCACCTTGCCCTATTGGGCCTCCCTTTGGGTGAGGCCCATTAGTAATATGGAGCCTTTAAAAATAAAATAAAATATATATTTAATATTAATTCTCCAATTAACATTCAAATACACATATTATATTATTCCTTCACTCCGGAACACCTTCTGGACCCTTTCCGATCTCCATGTTACCAAAACTATTCCGGTTTCTCTCTCTCTCTATTTCTCATACGATACCTCATCTACCCTAAGCGTCCCTACCCTTAAGCGTGACATCCTTTGGTTCAGAAACACTCCGGACATGATAGAGACAACTCTCATATCAATGATCAACAGAGGGACCTGGATGGCCATGTGACCCCCGTGCGTTTCACGAATACAATCGCTCGAACCGTGAGATAGTCGTTCCCCATTCCGTTTGTCTTTCGATACCTAATTCCGAGACTTGATCTTCGGTATCTCCATACCTTAGTTCGATCTCGTTACCGATGAACTTGTTTTCTCGTTCTCATGTCGTTGCATTCCATGACCTAGTCACATGCTTGCAAGCTTCATTAATGCAACGCCACCGAGATGGCCACATGTATCTGTCCGTTACATGGACTAGACAAATCCTGGTCTTGATATGTACTCCTCAACACATCCCTTCGGAAAACCTGAGTGGCATATTTTTATCACCCTTTTATGAGATGATTCTTGATAACCATCAAAGATTCTTCCGGAAATGGTGATTTGCATTACCTCACAGTCAAAGGATCAGATTGCGAGGTTCTCTGTGTTTTATCATTAATGGTGAACTTTGTAACTAGATCTCATCAAGATATAACGGTCGGATGTTTGTTTATCATGTTATTCAACTAATAACATGACCTCCTTGTCAGTTGGCATAAATTCCCATGATCTTGAAACACAGATCATCCTCATGACCAATGAACTAGTTCACTAGAGGTAACTAGAGACACGGTTTGTTTACATACCACATGTGTATTAACGTTTCGTATTAACACAGTTATAGCATAATATGAAACATATTATGAACATACAGGAGATATATCAAATAATACACTTTATTATTTGCCTCTAGGGCATAACTCCTTCAAGGCCACGGTCACAAGGTAGAGAGAGAGAGGGAAGGAGGAAGTCAACCAAAGGACTTCTCCAATTGATGGTGTATTTTATCCCACCCATGGGCACCCCTTTATATATGCTAATGGGGTGTGCCTTTCTCAAAGGCTAAGCCATGTGTTACTAAATACTAAAAGGAAATGCAGAGGAATTTTCGTCCTAGCCGGATGGGCCGATTTCATCTCAGCCCAAAAGCCAAAAGGGGCAGCAGACAGCAGCCTAGAAAGGGGGCTGGCCGGGTGGGCCTTGGCGCGGCCCACCTCGTGCCTACCAGCCTCCCGCCCGCGGCGGCCTGGAGCGAGTGGCCCGGGTGGGCCGGCTGCCCACCCCGCGGCACACGCGCGCCCCCCACGGCCTGCTCGGCCTGTCGCCTGGACCCCGCCTGTCCGGGTGGGCTGCTTGCCCCGCCGGCGGCCTAGCGGTGCAGCCCGCCAGCCGGCTCCCCGCGAGCTCCTCTTGGGCTGGGTTGAGCTGGCCTGGCAGCGGCGGCGTCCAGCTGGTGCCCGCCCTGTGCGGCGGATATTATCCGCCGCCCACATGGGCTGTTTTCTTTTCCTTTTTCTTTTTCCTGTAGATTTTCTCTTAGGCTAATTCCCTCCAGGGTTTTGGCCTAATATGAAATTTGCTTTTATAAATCTTAACTTAAATATTATTTAGAATATATTAATTCATAATTAACATATAATAAATATATATTCAAATTCCCATTTATCCGAAAATACTTTTCCGGTCTTTTTCCTTTATTCTTTCTCCGAACATCTTCAGATCTCTCTGCGGAACGATTCCGACTTTCTCTTTCTCTACTGTGATTCCGTCTTACGAATTATCACTCTCATCGTACCCTTAAGTGTATCCTCTCATGGCTCGGGAATGCTCTAGACATGATCTAAATCAATGATCAACAGAGGGACCAGGGATATCCATGTGACCCCTATGCATTCCTGATGACAATGTTATTTGAACCGCTAAATGTAGCATCCTCTTCCTTTTGTTTCTCGATACGACTTGTCCGAGATACGATCATTGGTATCCCATACCTTGTTCAATCTCGTTCACAACAAGTTCTGTTTTCTTGTTACCGTGATATTACATCCCCGTGACCGAGTCACATGTTGCAACATTTATGGATGTAATCTCACCAAGCCGGCCGTATGTATCTTTACTCGTCATATGGGTGAACAAATCCCGGTCTTGCAGTCACATGTCATCTACTGTTCCTTCGGAATACTCAACATACACCTTTATGGCCACCGTATTACCAGATGACGGTTGATGTAGTCTAAGCAGCCTTGGGAAACAGTGAGTAATATGAGCTCACGGTCTAAGGAAAAGGAGTCTAGGTATAGTTGTTGCAATAATGAACTTATATGACTTGATCATGTTGCAATCCTTCGAGTAATGTCCAATCATATCATTCTCCAATGATATGATCCCGTTGTCAATTGGCATAAATGCCCATGATCTTGAAACCCAGATCATGCTCATGACCAACGAACTAGTATGAACAAAGGCTACTAGGGACTTTGTTGTTTCATACCACACCTATACCAATGTTTCTACTTGGCACAGTTATAGCACAATATGAAACTATTATAAACTAATTGAGATATGACAATAAAAACCTATTTATTATTTGCCTCTAGGGCGTACCTCCTTCAGTATTGACATGACAAACAGGGCACATATATGTCGTTATAATTATTTTTTGTTTACTCAGAAGCTGGAACGGCCACCGCCACGTGTCTTTCCATTGGACTTCCGTCCCCGTCGTTAACTACTATCTTAGAAACACATTGATGGTTCCACCATTCCCCTGTCTCGCAGAAACCACTCTTCTTCTTCTTTCTGTCATCTGTCTTCTTTCCGTCTTCTCCTTGCCGCCATGGAAGGTCGTCACACTCTAGAGACAAGCTTCACTACCCATGACAATAAGAAGATAGACGTTGTCTACACCAACAAGGAGGAGATAGTGGTGCGAGTCCTGAGGATGTACGAGGGTTGGCTTGAGAAAGACGAGGACAAGTTTGTGGGATTGGGCCTCGAGTACACCCCGGAGAACCCATATGAACAGAATGAAGTCACCGTCGTTCAACTGGCCATGAGGAAACACATCATCGTCTACCACTTTTCCCGGTTTGTAGATCTTCTCTCTGTAGTTAACCGCTTTTAGGGTTTTCTCCTCTTGTTCTTTATCCATTTGCTCATGTTGCAACTACTAAATTTTATTTAGGACCAAATAAATTATGACAAGCCAATGTTGAGAGTCTTGAGCTTGCATTTACTAAACTTTTTAAAATTATATTTAGATGATGATCTTGCATTGACAAAATATTTGTAGATACAAATTTTGGTGATGACAAACTACATACTTTCAGGACTGACAGGAATTGTCCGGCGCTGCGCCAATTCCTTGTAGAAAAAGGAATAGTTTTCTGCACTGTCGACAATACAACTGATTTTATGAAATTACATCAAGAGGGAATTACAATTCCTACGCACAACTCGATCGATATTCAGAGTCTTGTCAAGATCATAGGGGGCTCGAGGAAGGATGGAATGGCTACACTCGCAACTAGAATCCTCGATGAGTCATACGATAGAATGAAGGCAGATGTCCCCATGGATAGGCATGATTTTTGGGAGGAGTGGCTGTTGTCTAATATAAACCTGAACTATGCAGCCATAGATGCTTACGTGACCTACCAGTTGTACAAGAAGATCCATTTCTGTCTACGTTATCTCGTGTTTTACCCTAGTTGCAAGAGGGAATACGAGCTTAGGGGAGGCCTTTGTAGAAAATATAGAATAGCTGAGTTTAAAGCTGCATATGTAAAGAAAATGGTTGCATCTAAAACAACTGACAGAGAGGCTGCAGAAGCAGCTGACATAGAGGTTGCAGCTGAAGTAGCAAACAGAGAGGCATCATCTTCTAGCGGCAACAATCAGGCCTGTGATGCACCGCTAATTGTGCCGCAAGATGATGAAGATAGGGAAGCCAAGTCAGATCCCAGGTGGGACGAACTTACATTTCGTGAGCTGTGGAGGGCCAATAATGTAAGATCCACCTAGAATGATCGTAGTTGGTCGCCTAGGAACGATGGCAAGCGCCTCAAGTGGTCTGATGAGAAGTGAATTAAATTTTACTCCTTTGTGTTATGTTTCTGTTTTGTGGAACTCAGTTAGCTTGTCAAGATGGCTAGCGCCTCAAGTGAGAGTAGTAAAATAAATTTTACTTCTTTGTGTTATGTTTATGTATGTGTCTGGCAACTTGTCAAGATGGTATCTCGTTAACTGGCAGTTTGAAAGAGTACCTTTTTCCTCTCTCGCTAAACAGATATGTTTCATTTTGCCCAAATTGGTAGCAAATCTAGAGCAGCTTCTCTCTTCGATCATTTGTTCCCTTTTGGACCTCTTTTGCCTTCGATCTGGTAGCAAGTCTAGACCAGCAAATCACACCAGGCAAAATACATTCATTCAGAAAACAAAACAAATGTAGATATAGATGTGCGCAGCTAAATAGGATATAGCGATAGAGAGTAGGTTGCTTAACGAGGTTCGATACATCCAACCCCTCCTTGCATGCAGAAATAGGATACATGCAAAATATACAAAATCAAAAGAAGCTTCTTAGCATCAGCAATAGAAGACACGTTCAACCCCTCCTTGCATGCACCCGCGCCTCCCCCTCCTCCCTCTGGCGCTTCCTCCACTTCTTGCTGCCCAGTCCCTTGATCTTGGGGGCCTTGGGCTTGATTAGAGGCATGCGACCCTCTTTGATGGCCACCCACTGGATGTTTTGGAGGTGAATGCCGAGAGCCTGGTGTTCAGCAATATAGGCGTTGACTTTCACGGTCTATCCGACTTTGGTGGTGCCAGAGCTCGGGCCCTCTGCATGCATCATGACGTAGTTAAAGTCGGTGCGGGCGTGTCTCGTCCTACAGAAGGGGTAACTGTAGACGCTGCTAGCGAAGAAGGCATCGTTCCGGCCGGCCTGCAGCCACTTCAGCACCTGACGAGTCTTGGTGTGCCTGGACTCGTCATCGTTGTAGATGTCGCTGCCATAAACCTATTGGAAGAAAAGGAAAAGGGAGGATTAGATGATGTAAGAAGACCGAGCAATCAAAATGCGAACAAGCGAATCCTAATAAACCAAGATCTAGGATCCAACGATGGGAACGGGAGAAGAACCAGGGAAGGGGAGCAAACCCTAGTTACCTCTGACCATGGTTTGTCGATGCCGGTGTCATAGGGGTTCACCGGAGTGATGTACTCCTCTGGATCGTAGGGGTCCTAGAAGAGCTGGATCTGCTCATGACCAGCGGGGGGATCCTCGCCGACGGCTATGTCGGTAGCGGGGATGGGGGCCTGGACAGGAACAATGGCTACCATCGATGCCTCGACGGGGGCCTGGACGGGGATGACGGTTGCTTTCAACGTGTCGAGAGGGACCGGGACAGAGACAGGGGCCTCCTCGCCGGCGGCCTTGGAGGCGACGATGGCCACCGTATCCTCCTCCGCCATCACCGGCACGGATGGGGTTTTTCTCGAGAGTTTGTAGAAGCTGGTGGGACAGTGGAGAGGGTTGCTTGACGAGAGTGAGCGAGAGTGAGAGTGGGTATGCGGAGAGGGGCTCTATAGTTAAGGTGAATGGAAGCAAGGCACGTTTGGTTGCACCACCGTGCAACGCACTGAACCGTGCATCATGACACGTGCACGGTACGTCACGTTTTTTTCCCGGGCCATGCATGGCAGTTCTGTATTGAGCCACATGCAAAGGACGCAGACACAATTTCTATGTACGAAGTTTGAAACGGCCATAAAATTGGAGATAATTAAAAGGGGAAATATAGAGGAGAAGGTAGGTGGCTGTATAGCGAGATTTGTGAGGTTGTGCTAGATCGGGTAGAGGGATGTGTTGATGACTGCGAGTGACTCGATGAAGAAGGAGACGCTAGGTCTCGTCGAGCCCCCCTGGAGACCCATTTCTCATCTCTTTGGCCTCCGGCTAATGCATGGAAGTTTTTTACTATGCGGCCCAGTTGGAAGTGAGATTGAGAGCCGCTACGTAAAAAAATGGGATATGTCTTATTAAAATCAAGTGGCAATAAATTGCAGCTGCCCCTCAATGACCGTGCACTCGATGACACATGTGTTGTGGCGTAGTAATAGCAGTAGTAGTCTTTTCAGACTTGATTAAACATGACATGACCAGTCGACGACTTTTTCCATGGGCGGCTTCATGTTCCTTCTTGTAGAAGTCTCACTGAGGGAGACGTCCGTGATGTCTCACGTTGTACCGTGAAGGGCACGACGTGTGCAACAATCCTCGTTGGATCACACAGGATCAACGGTTGGTGCGCACGATCCGCGTGACAACTGTGACAACCAATCATGGCGTAGCAGACAGAGTGAGCATAGGTTTGGGCTTCTACGAAAGAGACACATAGGGCAAAACAATGTAGTATAAAAAACCAAGGGTAAAACTGAGTAGTATAAAAATGGAAAGTGAGTGTCTTGTACAATGAAATACATCGTGGCATACATCTAGTTATGCCAAGATGGATCCACTAGAGTTCATTGTATGTGTGTTCTTCTCATAAATCACATGGATCCATAGTTACTGTTATTGCATGTGTGTTCTTTTCACAAAACCACTGTTAGAGTCATTGCATGTCTATTCTTTTCACAAACCACATAAGGATCTACTAGAGTCATTGCATGCGTGTTCTTTTCACAAACCACATATGGATCCACCAGAGTCATTGCATGTTTGTTCTTCTCACAAACCACATATGGATCCAGTAGAGTCATTCCATGTGTGTTATTTTCACAAACCACATATGGATCCACCAGAGTCATTGCATGTGTGTTCTTTTCATTAACCACAGCTAGAGTCATTGCATGTCTATTCTTTTCACAAACCATAGCTAGAGTCATTGGATGTGTGTTCTTTTCATAAACCATAACTAGAGTCAGTGAATGTCTGTTCTTTTCTTAAACCACATGAGCATGTGTGTTTGTTTCATAGACCACATATGGATCCATAGCTAGAGTCACTGCATGTGTGTTCTTTTCACAAACCACATATGGATCTACCAGTGTCATTGCATGTGTGTTCTTCTCATGAACCACAACTAGAGTTAGTGAATGTCTGTTCTTTCACAAACCACACATGGATCCACCAGAGTCATTGTATTGCCTGTTCTTTTCATAAACCACAGTTAGATTCATTGCATGTGTGTTCTTTTAATTAACCACAACTAGAGTCAGTGAATGTCTGTTCTTTTCACAAACCACATATGGATCCACCAGTGTCACTGAATGTCTGATCTTTTCACAAACCACATATTGATCCACTAGAGTCATTGGATGTGTGTTCTTCTCACAAACCACATATGGATCCACAAGTGTCATTGCATGCCCGTTCTTCTCACAAACCACATATGGATCCACAACTAGAGTCATTGGATGTGTGTTCTTTTCACAAACCACATATGGATCCACTAGTGTCATTGCATGTGTGTTCTTCTCACAAACCACTTATGGATCCACTAGTGTCATTGCATGTGTGTTGTTTTCATGAACCACATGAGCATGTGTGTTCTTCTCACAAACGACATATGGATCCACTAGTGTCATTGAATGTGTGTTCTTTTCCTAAAACACATATGGATCCACCAGTATCATTGCATGTGTGTTCTTTTCATGAACCACAGCTAGAGTCATTGCACGTGTGTTCTTTTCACACACCACATATGGATCCACTAGAGTCATTTCATGTGTTCTTTTCATTAACCACAACTGTAGTCATTGCATGTCTATTCTTTCAGAAACCACACATGGATCTACCAGTGTCATTACATGCCTGTACTTTTCATAAACCATAGTCGGAGTCATTGCATGTGTGTTCGTTTCATTAACAATAGCTAGAGTCATTGAATGTGTGTTCTTTTCACAAACCACATATGGATCCACTAGTGTCATTGAATGTGTGTTCTTCTCACAAACCACATATGGATCCACAAGTGTCATTGCATGTATATTCTTCTCACAAACCACATATGGATCCACTAGAGTCATTGCATGTCTGTTCTTTTCACAAACCACATATGGTTCTACCAGTGTCATTGCATGTCTGTTCTTTTCACAAACCACTTATGGATCCACCAGTATCATTGCATGTGTGTTCTTTTCATGAACCACATGATCATGTCTGTTCTTTTCAAAAACCACATATGGATCCACTAGTGTCATTGAATGTGTGTTCTTTTCCTAAAACACATATGGATCCACAAGTGTCATTGCATGTATGTTCTTCTCACAAACCACATATGGATCCACCAGTGTCATTGCATGTGTGTTCTTTTCATGAACCACAACTAGAGTCATTGCATGTGTGTTCTTTTCACAAACCACATATGGATCCACTAGAGTCATTGCATGTGTGTTCTTTTCAATTAGCACAACTAGAGTATTTGGATTTGTGTTCTTTTCACAAATCACATATGGATCCACCAGTGTCATTGCATGTGTGTTCTTTTCATGAACCACATATGGATCCACAGAGTCATTGCATGTGTGTTATTTTCATGAACCACATGAGCATTTGTGTTCTTATCACAAACCACACATGGATCCACTAGTGTCATTGAATGTGTGTTCTTTTCCTAAAACACATATGGATCCACCAGTGTCATTGCATGTGTGTTCTTTTCATGAACCACAGCTAGAGTCATTGCATGTGTGTTCTTTGCACAAAGCACACATGGATCCACCAGTGTTATTGCATGTGTGTTCTTTTCATAAACCACAACTAGAGTCAGTGAATGTCTGTTCTTTTCACAAACAACATATGGATCCACTAGAGTCATTTCATGTGTTCTTTTCATTAACCACAACTAGAGTCATTGGATGTGTGTTCTTTTCACAAACCACACATGGATCCACCAGTGTCATTGAATGTGTGTTCTTTTCATTAACCACAATTAGAGTCATTGCATGTCTGTTCTTTTCACAAACCACATAAGGATACACTAGAGTCATTGGATGTGTGTTCTTTTCACAAACCACATATGGATCCACTAGTGTCATTGAATGTGTGTTCTTTTCACAAACCACACATGGATCCACTAGAGTCATTGCATGCGTGTTCTTTTCATTAACCACAGCTAGAGAAATTGGATGTGTGTTCTTTTCACAAACCACATATGGATCCACCAGTGTCATTGAATGTGTGTTCTTTTCACAAACCATACATGGATCCACCAGTGTCATTGAATGTGTGTTCTTTTCATTAACCACAGTTAGAGTCATTGCATGTCTGTTCTTTTCACAAACCACATAAGGATCCACTAGATTAATTGGATGTGTGTTCTTTTCACAAACCACATATGCAGCCGCCAGTGTCATTGAATGTGTGTTCTTTTCACAAACAACACATGGACCCACCAGAGTCATTGCATGTGTGTTCTTTTCATTAACCACAGCTAGAGTCATTGCATGTTTTTTTATCAAACCACATATGGATCCACCAGAGTCATTGCATGTTTGTTATTTTTACAAACCACATCTAGATTCCCTAGAGTCATTGCATGTGTGTTCTTTTCACAAACCACATGAGCATGTCTGTTCTTCTCACAAACCACATATGGATCCACCAGTGTCATTGAATGTTTGTTCTTTTCACAAACCACACATGGATCCACAAGAGTCATTGCATGTGTGTTCTTTTCATGAACCACATATGGATCCACCAGAGTGATTGCATGCCTGTTCTTTTCACAAACCAGATATAGAGTCATTGCATGCCTGTTCTTTTCACAAACTACATAGGGATCCACTAGAGTCATTTCATGTCTATTCTTTTCATAAACCACATAAGGATCCACTAGAGTCATTACATGTCTGTTCTTTTCATGAACCACATGAGCATGTGTGTTCTTATCACAAACCACATGTGGATCCACTAGTGTCATTGAATGTGTGTTCTTTTCCTAAATCACATATGGATCCACCAGTGTCATTGCATGTGAGTTCTTTTCATGAACCACAGCTAGAGTCATTGCATGTGTGTTCTTTTCACAAACCACATATGGATTCACTATAGTCATTTCATGTGTTCTTTTCATTAACCACAGCTAGAGTCATTGCATGCCTATTCTTTCAAAAACCACACATGGATCCACTAGTGTCATTACATTCCTGTTCTTTTCATAAGCCATAGTTAGAGTCATTGCATGTGCGTTCTTTTCATTAACCACAACTAGAGTCAGTGAATGTCTGTTCTTTTCACAAACAACATATGGATCCACTAGAATCATTTCATGTGTTCTTTTCATTAACCACAGCTAGAGTCATTCGATGTGTGTTCTTTTCACAAACCACACATGGATCCACCAGTGTCATTGAATGTGTGTTCTTTTCATTAACCACAATTAGAGTCATTGCATGTCTGTTCTTTTCACAAACCACATAAGGATCCAGTAGAGTCATTGGATGTGTGTTCTTTTCACAAACCACATATGGATCCACCAGTGTCATTGAATGTGTGTTCGTTTCACAAACCACACATGGATCCACTAGAGTCATTGCATGTGTGTTCTTTTCATTAACCACAGCTAGAGAAATTGGATGTGTGTTCTTTTCACAGACCACATATGGATCCACGAGTGTCATTGAATGTGTTCTTTTCACAAACCACACATGGATCCACCAGTGTCATTGAATGTGTGTTCTTTTCATTAACCACATTTAGAGTCATTGCATGTCTGTTCTTTTCAAAAACCACATAAGGATCCACTAGAGTCATTGGATGTGTGTTCTCTTCACAAACCACATATGGATCCACCAATGTCATTGAATGTGTGTTCTTCTCACAAACCACATATGGATCCACAAGTGTCGTTGCATGTCCGTTCTTCTCACAAACCACATATGGATCCACTAGAGTCATTGCATGTCTGTTCTTTTGACAAATCACATATGGATCCACCAGTGTCATTGCATGTCTGTTCTTTTCACAAACCACATATGGATCCACTAGTGTCATTGCATGTGTGTTCTTTTCATGAACCACATGAGCATGTCCATTCTTTTCACAAACCACATATGGATCCACTAGTGTCATTGCATGTGTGTTCTTTTCATGAACCACATGAGCATGTGTGTTCTTTTCACAAACCACATATGGATCCACTAGCCTCATTGCATGTATGTTCTTTTCCTAAAACACATATGGATCCACCAGTGTCATTGCATGTGTGTTCTTTTCATGAACCACAGCTAGAGTCATTGCATGTGTGTTCTTTTCACAAACCACATATGGATCCACCAGAGTCATTGCATGTGTGTTCTTTTCATTAACCACAACTAGAGTAATTGGATGTGTGTTCTTTTCACAAATCACATATGGATCCACCAGTGTCATTGCATGTGTGTTCTTTTCACGAACCACATATGGATCCACCAGAGTCATTGCATGTGTGTTATTTTCATGAACCACATGAGCATGTGTGTTCTTATCACAAACCACATATGGATCCACTAGTGTCATTGAATATGTGTTCTTTTCCTAAAACACATATGGATAAACCTGTGTCATTGCATGTGTATTCTTTTCATGAACCACAGCCAGAGTCATTGCATGTATGTTCTTTTCACAAAGCACACATGGATCCACCAGTTTCATTGCATGTGTGTTGTTTTCATGAACCTCAACTAGAGTCAGTGAATGTCTGTTATTTTCACAAACAACATATGGATCCACTAGAGTCATTTCATGTGTTCTTTTCATTAACCATAGCTAGAGTCATTGGATTTGTGTTCTTTTCACAAACCGCACATGGATCCACCAGTGTCATTGAATGTGTGTTCTTTTCATTAACCACAATTAGAGTCATTGCATGTCTGTTCTTTTCACAAACCAAATAAGTATCCACTAGAGTCATTGGATGTGTGTTCTTTTCACAAACCACATATGGATCGACCAGTGTCATTGTCGTGGAAATGGCCACGGCAGTCGCTGCCACTGGCAGCGATTGAGTGTTTCGTGAGGAAGAGTTGGCGGCCATCTGCGGTACAAGATGGGGGTGGATGCACATGGGTTTACCCAGGTTCGCCCCCCCGGAGGGTAAAGACCTACTCCTGCTAGATTAGATTATGAGAGAGCGAGTTACACGGGTGGCGAGCTCGGCGACTAGGCAGCGAGTCGCTTGAGGGGGTGTATGATGGAACGTGTGTCTCCAGGATACCCTAGGGAGGTTTATATATGGAGCACCTCGCTAGGGTTTACAAGTTATCCACGAATAAGATAAGGATCCGGAGGCTTTTGACCTAGTTCGACTGGGCTTCTGCTACGCTCCTGGGCTTCTAGTCGCCAGTCACTGGGCCTTTCCTTCCTTCATAATCCAGTCGCCGTCTTCCGGACAAGCTCGCGGGCCTTTCGGCCCGATCGGAACGTCCTGCTGGGCATACCCCCTTCATCATATCCCCATCAGTAGTCCATGAGGCCATCGTTGATGTAGGCGCGGGCGTCCTCTTGGTGGTCGGAGTAGGCGAGCCCAATTTGGGTGTCCAGTCGAGTCGGCGATGGACTCTATTAGATCCAAGGAGAATTTCCCCATGTTTCCACTCGCCGTCTCAATGAATGTCACCGCCACCCAGTCATCGTCTCAGCGGGTGGAAAGACTGGCGAGTGGCGAGTGGAGTAAAGAAGTTGGACCGACAAACCTGGTCAAACTATCCGTTGGAATTTCCAACGGTAACTACGGCGTAATTACCGCGGGTAACGGCTACCCCAATTTTGGCGGGTGGAGTTTCCCATATAAGGGGAGTGATGGTTCAGTCCCGCAGTCCTTCTTTGCATTCTTCACTGCCTTTCGTTTGCTATTCCTTCCTCCAATCTTCCTGCCCGCGTCCTTCCGACTTGTTTTCTCCGCATCACGCGATTCCTCATCCTACCCGATGGCGCCTCCTAAAGGCTCATGGGGGAAATCCAAGTGCACCATGGCCCAGCTTAGATCTTTTGAAGACGCCGGAGTGCTCCGCAAGGGGAATTGGCGGGTTCCCCCTCCTCCGATACCGAGCCGAAGCTGCGACCCGACGAATTCATCTGCTTCCCCAGTCATCTCGAGAGGGGGCTGGGTTCCCCACCTCTCTCTTTTTCCACCGCTTCTGCGCGTATTACGCGATCAAGCCGTCGGATCTTGGTCCGCACAGCATTGAGCAGCTGGCGATCTTCGTCGCCTTCTGTGAATGTTATCTTGGCCGCATGCCGTATTTCTCGCTATGGTTGGAGCTCTTCCACGGCCGCATCGGGCGCGAGGCGTCCATCGGCTTGATGCTGCCCGCAGGTGGAGTCACGTTTCAGCTGAAGCTGAAGGCCAATTTTGTAAAGCTCCTCCTGCCGAAGAAGGCCGCCAGTGAATGGAAGAAAAGCTGGTTCTATGTCAAGGAAGCCACTCCCTCTGGTGAAGTGGCTCTTCCCGAGTTCGTCGCTGAGAGGAGCGAGCCCCGCCGGTTGGCACCGAAGAAGCTTCCCGAGGATCAGTGGATGGCCGTCGCGGAAATGATGGACCAAATCCAGAAGCTGAAGGGCCAGGGGTTGATTCCAATCAACCTCTACAACTGCTGGCTCGGGCGGCGCCTGGTTCCGCTGGCGGCCCGACCGCACTGGATGTACGAATACAGCGGGAAGCACGACCCATCTCGGACTAACAAGGAGTCATGGGAGGCCGAGGACTATAGGGCCGCCCTGAAGAAGATCACTGACGCGGAGTTCACCAGCGTGGCGGTAGGGGTTGCCCCGTACACTCCTATGAAGAATGAAGCCCCCACAGTAATTTCCTTTTCCAATCGCTGCATCCGTGTCTCAGTTTCAGTCTCCCCGCTTAGTGTTTCTGACTCGTGGTGGCTTTCAGCTTTTTCAGGTGTTGGAGGGCTAGCTCCCTCTGCTTGATGAAGAGGTTCCCCAGGAACTGGATGAAGACTCCGAGGGGGATCCTTCCGATAGCGACGGAGAAGAGGAAGAGGTACCTCCCCCAGCCCCCGTGGCTCGCAAGACCCGGATGCAGAAACAACGTGAAGTCGAGGCGAGCCGTAGCCTGGACGAGCACGACGAAGGCGACGAGGTCGCGCAGGAGCAGACGTCCCGACGCACCGCTACACCGTCGAAGCTTGCGCGCCGGCCCAAGTCGCTAGCGAAAAGGTCTGCATCACCAGCCAGGTCGTCGGTGGTGTTCGAGTCGGATGATGATTCCGGCGACGAAGGAACTCCCGAGGTCTCGCACAAGGCCCCAAGGGACGCAGTCCCGGCGAAGGGGTTGGAGGGCGAGGACACGGAGGTGGTGGTAGTGGTTCCCCTGGCAGTGATTGCACCGACGACCTCGGGGGTTCCAAGCCAAGAAGCAGCTGGGGTGATGGCGTCCAAGTCACCACAGCCGTCAAAGGCGGCCGCGTCGGAGCCGGAGATCCCAGCAACTACAGCTTCATCGTCGAGGAAGCCCTCAGTTTCGTGGGCTTCAGACGTCTTCGAGAGGGGGCTCAACCGTAAGCTGGGTCCCGAGTTGGACAAGCCCGCCCACATTAGTACCGGGCTTCGTGTCCTTCCGGTCGCCAAGTAAGTAGCGCTCCCTCGTCCCAATTTATCTTGCTCCTTTTGTATTGCCGTTGTTTTGACTGAGGGGGCTCGTGGAGGTCGGGGGCTAAGAAGATTGGGCGTCCTTTGGTGGCTAAGATTCCACCGGCCACCGACGCGGGAGAGGGCGACCCATCTAAGAAGAGAAAGGCCGTCGGTGAAATGGTGACTGCTGAGGCCGCGAAGAAGCAGAAGGAGGACACCGATGATGCTGCGACCAAGGGCAACTGATGTCTACGCACTTCTATTCTTATAGACAGTTGTTGGGCCTCCAAGTGCAGAGGTTTGTAGAACAGCAGCAAGTTTTCCCTTAAGTGGATCACCCAAGGTTTATCGAACTCAGGGAGGAAGTGGTCAAAGGTATTCCCTCTCAAGCAACCCTGCAATCAAGATACAAGAAGTCTCTTGTGTCCCCAACACACCCAATACACTTATCAGGTGTATAGGTGCACTAGTTCGGCGAAGAGATAGTGAAATACAAGTGGTATGGATAAGTATAAGTGGTAACGATGATAGAAAATAGCTTGATGGCGTGGAAAAGACTAAAGCAAAACCGAAATAAAGATGGAAGCAAGCAAACATGTAACAGATCTAATTGCAAACAAAGTTTCAATGCTTAGAAACAAGGCCTAGGGATCATACTTTCACTAGTGAACACTCTCATATAAATATATCATCTTCATGATACTACTCTTTACTACTCTCCGGTTGGACAATCCTATCGATGGTAGGGCTATAACAGCACACCTCAAAGTTCATCTTTCCCATCTAGATAACCCCACACTGTCACCTTGAGTACTAGATGAGTCCAACAAACACCACAATTTCTTAAAGACATCCAACTCCAAATATAACTCATAACAAGTATTTGTAATCTCTAGCCTAAGTGCCACCATGGTATGCATGCTGTCACTTTCACACACATGGGGAGAGCAGAGATCTAATAAAGCACTTGAGTAGCAAGGTAGATCTATAGATTACAAGCTCATGATCTCAATAAGATCATGCATAGAGAGAGAGATGAACACATAGCTACCGGTAGAACCCTTAGCCTCGAGAGAACTACTCCCTCCTCATCATGGGAATCAACAATGGTGATGGAGATGGTGGTGGAGATCGATGGAGATGGCTCTAGGGGCACTTCCCCGTCCCGGCAGGGTGCCGAAACAGAGACTTTATGTCCCCCGAATCTCCCCTTCGGTGGCGACGACGCTGTGGAACTTTTCATGGATTTCTGATTGACTCTTTAGGGTTTCTGCTTCGGGAGGCTCTTATAGGCGAAAGAGGCAAGGTCGGTGGCCGGCCAGGGGGGCCACACCATGCCCTAGCGCGGTCTGGGGGGACCCGCGCCTAGGGGGGTGTGGCCACCCTGTGGACCCTCTCCGACTCTCCTTCTGGCTCCGTGAGTCTTCCGGAAAAATAGGCACTTTGGCTTTTGTCCCGTCCAATTCCGAGAATATTCATTTTCTGACTTCCTGGAACCAAAAACAGCAGAAAACAGGAAACTGTCACTGTGGCATCTTGTTAATAGGTTAGTCCAAGAAATCATATGAAAAGTACTCCAAAGTTGGAACAAAACACAAGAAAGTAGATAAAACCAAGCATGGAACATCAAAAATTATAGATACATTTGCAATGTATCAACATCCCCAAGCTTAACTCCTGCTCGTCCTCGAGTAGGTAAGTGATAAAAAGAAAGAATAATTTTTGAGGTGACATGCACCATCAAAGACTTGATCAAAGTATTTGTAAAACATTCAAAGCTAGGATCATAGTACTTCAATCATAACATGAAAGACAAAGTTCTAGCAATAAACAAAGAAACTATGATGCAACATGATAAGGCACAAACAAAAGAATCATGAATAACATGCTTTGCAAGACATTTGTTTGTTTCACATAAAGAAAACATGGCATAATAGTATTCAGCTTGTCCCTCAATAGAGTAGCAAATAAAAATGCATAGGACACCTTCAAAGTTCATAAGAGTGACTAGATACAAATAGCTTAATACAAGCAATATCAAGTTATGCATCAATCAACTAGTCTTGGGACAATGCACATAGAACTAAGAATGGCCACTATGCTCTCAAAGTAGGTGCATAAAGATAGAAAGTGGAGACTCAATATAATGGTGGAAGAAAGACCTTTGTAAAAAGGAAGTAGGGATTCAAGTCTCATAAAGAGCTTCCAAAAATTATGGTACTTATAGCTTTCAGCTCTCATTGCCCCTATCATAAGCATCTTGAAGTGATTAAGGTTAAAGTGAACAAACTATGGTATACATGCTTGACGAAGTATAAGTCAGAAATCTCATGTCCCTTGTATACGAGGGACGCTCCTCATGCTACTCAAGTTTAGTCACCGGTAATTTCTTGTCATCGTAAGTACATGTGTATCATAGAGAACCGCCAACAGGGTACCCCTTGCCCGATGATACGGAAGAATCCCCATATCAAAATGACAAGGCAAGCAGACAACGAGCATCTCAGCATTCTTCTTATTTACCATGAGAATATGGTGCTTTTTTCTCTCTTTCCTCTTTCCATAGTATCTTTTTTTTCTCAATATAGGACTCTTTTTTTTATAAGAAGAATGCTTCATAGACAACTCATTATGGTGACGCTGCAGGTTTCCTCCATGTCAGCATGGATTATACCAGCGGCCCAGGCGTTTCTCTAACACATATACATAACTCCATGGACTTACAAGCTCCCCTTTCATTTCACACCGACGACATCCATATACAAAAGAGCATGATATCAACTAGGTACAAGTACCAAGTGCAATGTTGAAAGCGTTCCCCATGAAAGCATGGTTCTGCTAATTCCCAACAAATAAGTGCAAGCATATACAACATAGAAGACACAATGGTTCAAGTTTATTCAGGGCAAGTAAAGTAAAGTGTGCCTTCAAGTTCGTGAGAGCTTTAATCACTAGTTTTCTCATAACAAGTGGAAGGTAAACAAAAGCATGAATATACTTGGAATAGCATAAGCTAGTAGGTAGGTATGGTTGACTCTTTGGAATAACTTGGTTTAGGGAGTTGGATGCATGAGTGGAACTCATACTTTGTTGTGGAGGCTAGCAAAAGACTGGGAGCGACAAACTAAGAGAGCAATAATGGCCATAATCATGCAGAGCGACAAAACATCATTGATCAAAGCATAAAGTGATACTACAAGTTGAAAACTAAAGGATCATAAAGGCTATGGTTACTTGAGATAGTCATAACATGGTGTGAGCATGCGCCAAGTCAACCCAAATAAAGCATCAAAGGAGAATACCACTATACTATGCTTTAATATGCTAAAAAACGCATGATTCATCCAAGGCACATTAAGCAATCTCAATTGTTTATAACAAGTCAAGCTACAACAAAGAATAGTAAGCATAAAGCCAAAAAAATATCAAGCATGGCATGACAAAGCATAGGCCAAAGTCAAAAACGAGCTCTTTTTACCACATAAGTATGAACTTTCCTACTCTTTTCCAAACCAAACCAAACTATTTGCAAACCAATGTATGAAAGAGGGGGTCCAACCAATTTATTCAGAAAACTAAGCAAACCAAGACAAACAAAAACCAAAACAAAAACGAAAAAGAAGACGCTCCAAGAAAAACACAACTGTGCATGAAACAATAAAATGAAGCGTTTGGAAGAAACTTGGGATTTTTATTGATGAAGAAGGGGATGCCTTGGGCATCCCCAAGCTTTGACGCTTGTACTTCTTGGATATTTATTGGGGTGACACGTGTGGCATCCCCAAGCTTGACCTTTAGTTCATCCTTCATCTCATTACTCATTCCTTCCATACACCTAAATTTTTTCCTTCATACAAAACATCACACAATCTCATTAGCAACATTAGTGCACTTAAGATAAATAAGTCTCAAGGTTCAATTCTAAAACCAAATAAACATCCATTAGAACACTAGATACTGTAGCACTTAACTCAAAAAGCTCAATTCCCCAAAATAACTCAAAAAGGAACCCACAAGAAGCAAATGCAGAAAATGGCAGAAATCTGTCAAAACAGACCAGCAGGTCAAGACGAATTTTTTCGAAGACCTTCTGTTGATCAAATCAAAAAGTGTTGAACTAACGAAAGTTAGATAACAACCTGCGGCAGAAGCACAAAAAATTACAGCTCAATCCTACATACAGATCTCTCTCATGAATTTTTATGGTGAAGCACAAAAATCTGTTTCGGGACAGCAACTTTCCCAATCATTACTTCTCTCTCATTAGAGGTTACTCTTGGCACAAAAAGCAAATAAAAAGGACAAGGAGCAGTTATTACAGAGGTAATAACTTCCAAGACTTATCTAAAACTTTTGGGTTATCTCCCAATAAGTACTTCTCTTTAACGCCTTTAAGTTAGGCATGATAGTTTGAGAAGATGCTCACATGAGAAATATGAATTGAAGTAAAAGAGAGCATCAAGAAGCAAATTCAAAACACATTTAAGTCTAACCCACTTCCTATGCATAGGAATCTTGTAAAGAAACAAGTCATAAAATCACAAATCAACAAGCATAGGAAAGCAAAACAAGTGCAACTTGAAGACTTTCAACATAAAGAGGGGAAACTTAATATTGTTAAGACACATAAAACCATGTTTCCCTCTCTCATAATAACTTTCAGTAGCATCATGAATAAAATTAACAATATAACTATCACATAAAACATTCTTATCATGAGCCACATGCATAAATGTAACATCCCAAAATTTTCTTTAAAAATCTTCATCATAGCATTCAAATCATCATGTCATGTACTGATTTGCATTAGATTTGTCCTCCAAAAATTTGGTGAAAATTTTGAGGCTTTTTGGAGCACTTTTGCTAAATTCAAAGAAAACTAGAAAAGGAATTCAAAAAGGAAAAATAAAAGGAGGGAAAGGTTTTTTTTTCAAAAACCACAGCAGCATCTGGCCTTTCGGCCCAAGTCGGCCCAACCAGCCCACCCGGGCCAACTCTCCCCCTCTCTCCCTTTTCTCACCCCCTCGCATCTACCCCCTCCCACTTCCACCCTGACCCCACGCCCACGTCACCACCACCCCATCGTCTTCAACCCCAGGCGACGAACACCCCTCCCCCTTCTCTGCCGTTTCGAAATCGGCTCAAATTCGGCCGTTTCCCGTATTAATTCCCCATGACAGCCACCCCTACTTAATCCCCTCTCCCTCCTCATCATTTCCCCCCAAACACCACCCAAGGGAGCCCCCAGGCTCCCCATATTGAGAGCTCGAACCACCATTTGCCGACAGAGCTCCGGCGGTGATTCCGGTGAGTATAGACCACCCCGCGCCCTCCTCTCTGTCCTGTATGGTTTGCCGTATCCTGGCGCACCTACTAACCCAGCCGCGTGCCTCCTCTTGCTCCAGGTCGACGACACGGACAACCCCAGCGAACTCTCTCTGCCGCCGCCGTCCGTCGAATTTTCCGGTAAGGACAGAGTTTCCGCCGCCTTTCTTTGGCCACAGGCCGCTTGTGCTTGACAAGCCGCACCTCACAGACCTCTCACCTTGCTTGTTTGAGCCCCAGGCCGTCGTCTCTGACACAGAACCGTCGCCTCCGCCGTCGACGCAACTCCGGCGAGGGATCGCGAGTGAACCAGAGAGCCTCCCACGCCATCGTGACCTCCATCGAGACCGCCGAGACCACCGCAAACCCTCGGTAAGACTACCGTTTCCCTACCCCTCTTAGAACCATCGGAACACCACTCACCCGACGTGCCGCCGCCGCGCGCCGTCGCTAGCGCCGCCAGTTCCCGGCTAAGCGTTAGGAGCCGTTCGATCGGTTTCTAGCGGATATGATTAGATCACTAATCGAAGGGGTATGGGCTAATCATATCCATCCGATGCCACTTATATCCAACGGCCACAGCGGTCGATCTGACCGAACCGGTACGGGCCAATTAGATTGCGCCACGTCACCCAGGATTATCTGTTTAAATAGAAATTAGACAGATTTTGGATTAAACTTAGAAAATCCATAACTTTTGTTCCACAATTCAGAAAAATGCAAATTTGGTGTCTATGGATTCAGAAAAATAAGACCTTTATTATAGAGGCCTTGTTTCACACTTTTGCCTCTAGAAAATTGGATTTATAGGCAGAACCTTTTTAGGAGTATTTTGCTCATAAAAATTGTTCTATAAATTATTTTGGGGTATTTCTTATGTATTTAGACGAGGTATTTTACCCTCTATACTGTAGACTCTGTAAATTATAGAGTTATGATCATATCATTGCATTTAGCATGCATCCATATTTTTGTAATGCTTTATTGATTGAATTATTATTGTTGTATTGTTCTTGTGTAGATTGTGTGGATTGTGAAGTTTGTTGCTGTGAGGATTGTACCTATTCCCCTAGCTACCAAGGCAAGTGATATTTCATCTCATGTCCTATTATTTTCACTATTGTACTAGTGTTATTTTGGTAGATCTTAGCATGATAGGATTATTCATATTATGCTATGCTACCCTATAGACTATATCTTGATAATATCTCCTAGTTGAAAGACTTCGTATGCTAGAGTGCTTAGCCATGCTATTAGAATTCGTGGGTGGAATATACACATAAGATAGTATGGAAAGATATTATTTTGTTAAGAAAACAACTAATGTTAATGAAACACCTAGGTGGAATGGGGCTTGCTTGGATTATGTTGAGTGGTTACTCAGGGGCCATGTCTATGGTCAGCTGGTGTATCACACTTGTGGATGGCCACCCAGGAACAAAGAGATTGGAGACATTCTTGTCATGAAGCTTCCAGTGCAGCCACATGGCATATGGGCTCTCCCTTGACCAACTAAGTTGCAAGAACTCAGCCAGATGGACAGAAGGTGGTAGATGTGGTAGGATGGAACGCGTCCGTGGTGGTCTGAGGGATTGCTTCTGAAAAGTCTCGTCTTGATGCATGTCGAGTCTTGTGGGGAAAGTGCACCACCTCTCGAGAGGGTAAAACTAAGTACTTAGCCGTGTCCCCGGTTATGGACAATTTCTGAGCCTCAAGACAGTGAAGTAGTTCAATAATCTCCTCATCCAAATTTCTCAAAAGTTAAAACTTGTGGGTGCACAAGGGTAGAGGTTCAGTGATGTCTATCATTGGTACCTTAGTGTAGAATGAGAAAACTTACTCTTCAAAAACTATAAGTTAAACTAGCTTTTAGCAAAGCCAGCCATAACCCCACTTAGCCATATATTCATGTAGTTGTTGGATTATACTAAGTATCTACGGTATCACTTGCCAATACAATTCCAAATGTATTGAACCTTGTGGCTATAACTTATTATGTTGCAGGATACTCTGATGATGAGTAGGGTTGCGGGTCTACACTCGACATGCTTGCCTGTGGCACATGAAGACTAAAGACTCTATTATTATTATGCTATGTAATGTGAACTTGAAGTGTCTTAGCCATGGGCTAAGTGAGTTGTAAGAACCATTATATTCCTGGATATGCGATGTAATAATGACCTTTGTTTCTGTGTACTTCATCTTAAACTGTGGGTGCTAGCATTTTCGATCCAGGGACTAGCACTGCAATCACAGGGATCTTACCTTACTATGGTGAGATCTTACAATAAAAGAATTAATACTCCCCACATAAACATAGTCATTCTTATTAATTGTAGTGGGAGCAAATTCAACAAAATAGCTATCATTATTATTTTCATCACCATAATCATCAAATATAGGAGGCATATTGTAATCATAATTAATTTCCTCCTCAATAGTAGGTGGACTGAAAATATCATAATCATCATTGCAATCATCATATATTGGAGGTATAGAATCATCATAAGCAATAGAATAGTTATCTTCCCAAGTGTGTTCATTTGTAAACATATCATCATTGGAAGGATCATGGATAGCACTAATAGTATAGCAATTATTAATATCATGATTTTCAGAATTGGTACCAAAGAGATTTTCAATATCAAAAGAAGTGTGCTTTTCCCAATCATGATCACTACTATAGGTAACATGCATAGGAACATCACCGAGTTCAGACTCATCAAAAACTATAATAGGAGCAACATGTTTTGGGGAAAATACCGTTTCCTCTCTCCTTTTACTCCTCCTTTTCTTCTTTTTCTTCTTCTCTTTAGGAGGGAGAGGCTTGAACGGAAGCTTCTCCATATACCTTGGTTCATTGTTAGAGACAATAGAAGAAACTTTGGAGGATTCCTCCTTTTCATTAATAAGACCAAAACACATATTAGTCATGTCATATTCTGGTAAGATCTCATCTTTTATAATATTTTGTATGTAAGTATTTGTGTGGCAATTATCAACACAATAAAGATGACAACCATGCATGACACTATTCATATCAAAAGCACCCATATCTACCAAAGAGGTTTTTCTTGATAACTCTTCACATCCCAAAAATAATGTAAGTTCATCATGCTGGTTAGGAGTGATCATGTCATCACAATACAAACTTGTAGTACTCATTGGACTAGAAGGGCTATTATTATGGCCTGAGCATTGGAAATTTAAATGACCCACTTCAAAGCAAAGTTCACAAATAAAAGGATAGAGGGCACAAACTTTTTTACCAAATCATTTAGAGCCCTATACCACATTCTAGTTTTTTCATTCCTATGGGTGATACAATATTCTTCTTCAACTTGATTACTCTCACAAGGTCTATGTATCCCACAAAAATTAACATGCTTATAAGAAATAGTGCTTTCAGAGGTTTGAGCATGTTTATTGTTATCATTAACAACAATTTCATTTTCCATGCAAGTGTCTTTAAAAGGCTCATGATACATGTCCCACTTTTCTTTAGGAGCATTAATATGAGAAGCAAAGGTTTTAAAATAATCAATAAGAATTTGAGGATCAAGACCATATTTAGCACTAAGCTCTTGAAAATCAGCAGTTTTAGCAAAAGACTTAATGCAATCATACTCATAGTTTATACCTGGTTCTTTACCTTTGTTGTTATCCCAATCTTCGGTATTGCTTTGAATTGTTTCAAGAAGATCCCACTTAGCTTTGACCTCCTTACTCATGAAGGATCCCTCTAAACAAGTATCTAGATAGTCCTTGTAATGTCCTGAAATCCTTGCATAGAAATTATTAATAACAATATTCCTGGGGAGCTCATGAATGGGACATTTGAGCATTAGTGACTTCAATCTCCCCCATGCTTGGGCAATACTTTCTCCATCATGAGGATGAAAATTACAAATATAATTCCTATCTTTATGAATTTCATGAGGAGGATAAAATTTAGAGTAAAAGAGAGATTCAAGTTCCTTCCACTCCAAATGATGAGGATCATCCAGTAGCTCATACCACTCCCTTGCTTTGTCCTTAAGTGATAAATAGAATAACTTCTTCTTGACGTGATCTGTTGTAATACCTGCACACTTGAACAACCCGCATAATTCGGGTATAAAGAACAAATGATCACCGGGATGGACAGTTCCATCTCCAAAATAGTAGTTATCCATAACACGATCAATAATTCTTGTAGGTATCGTAAAATTATCATTAGAATTACCACATATGGGAGATAAAGTATCATCAGAGCAAATTTTCTTCTTTAAAACTAGGGAAGTAAAACGATCATTTTCATAAGAACCAACTTCCCCAAGCTTAGACGTTTCCATAGCATTAGTAACAAAGGTGTTCAAAAGATTCATACTAATAACATTGTTATTAGCATGCAAAGAAAGTTCCAAGGGTTTTTTAATTTTCTTTTCAAAGAATTCGAGTTCTAACGTAGGAAAAAGACTAAAAAGCTCTCTAATTTTGTTGTTGTTTTCCATGAAGCCTAACTAGTGAAAACAAGAAACAAAAAGACAAAATTGCAGAATCTAAAGGAAATAACTTCGAGCACTCACACCGGAGGATGTGAGTACGTTTTACCTTACCTCCCCGGCAACGGCGCCAGAAAATAGGCGTTTGCCGTGGGAGGTTTTTCTTCTTTAATCCTCCGGTGTGAATACATTTTACCTTACCTCCTTGGCAACGGCGCCAGAAAATAGCTTGATGTCTACGCACTTCTATTCTTGTAGACAGTTGTTGGGCTTCCAAGTGCAGAGGTTTGTAGAACAACAGCAAGTTTTCCCTTAAGTGGATCACCCAAGGTTTATCGAACTCAGGGAGGAAGTGGTCACAGGTATTCCCTCTCAAGCAACCCTGCAATCAAGATACAAGAAGTCTCTTGTGTCCCCAACACACCCAATACACTTGTCAGGTGTATAGGTGCACTAGTTCGGCGAAGAGATAGTGAAATACAAGTGGTATGGATAAGTATAAGTGGTAACAATGATAGAAAATAGCTTGATGGCATGGAAAAGACTAAAGCAAAACTGAAATAAAGATGGAAGCAAACAAACATGTAACGGATCTAATTGCAAACGAAGTTTCAATGCTTAGAAACAAGGCCTAGGGATCATACTTTCACTAGTGAACACTCTCATATAAATATATCATCTTCATGATACTACTCTTAACTACTCTCCGGTTGGACACTCTAATCGATGGTAGGGCTATAACAACACACCTCAAAGTTCATCTTTCCCATCTAGATAACCCCACACTGTCACCTTGAGTACTAGATGAGTCCAACAAACACCACAATTTCATAAAGACATCCAACTCCAAATATAACTCATAACAAGTATTTGTAATCTCTAGCCTAAGTGCCACCATGGTATGCACGCTGTCACTTTCACACACATGGGGAGAGCAGAGATCTAATAAAGCACTTGAGTATCAAGGTAGATCTATAGATTACAAGCTCATGATCTCAATAAGATCATGCATAGAGAGAGAGAGAGATGAACACATAGCTACCGATAGAACCCTTAGCCTCGAGAGAGAACTACTCTCTCCTCATCATGGGAATCAGCAATGGTGATGGAGATGGTGGTAGAGATCGATGGAGATGGCTCCGGGGGCACTTCCCTGTCCCGGCAGGGTGCCGAAACAGAGACTTTCTATCCCCCGAATCTCCCCTTCGGTGGCGGTGGCACTGCGGAACTTTTTGTGGATTTCTGATTGACTCTTTAGGGTTTCTACCTTGGGAGGCTCTTATAGGCGAAAGAGGCAAGGTCGGTGGCCGGCCAGGAGGCCCACACCATGCCCTAGCGCGGTCTGGGGGGACCCGCGCCTAGGGGGGGGGGGTGTGGCCACCCTGTGGCCCCTCTCCGACTCTCCTTCTGGCTCCGTGAGTCTTCCGGAAAAATAGGCACTTTGGCTTTTGTCCCGTCCAATTCCGATAATATTCATTTTCTGACTTCTTGGAACCAAAAACAGCAGAAAATGGCAACTGACACTATGGCATCTTGTTAATAGGTTAGTCCAAGAAATCATATGAACAGTACTCCAAAGTTGGAACAAAACACAAGAAAGTAGATAAAACCAAGCATGGAACATCAAAAATTATAGATACATTTGCAATGTATCAGCAGCGCCGCGGAGTCGGCTGCTGCGCTAGTCGCCGAAGAAGTGATGGCGACGTGATCAGAACCAGCAGCGGCTGCGTCTGCGCCGGATGTGCCAGCCCCAGCAACCAGCGCTCCTGCCAGAGCGTCGACGACCTTCCCGCGCTTCATGGCGAGAGGGTTTCCAAGTGTAGCGGACACACAGTCTCCGCAGAATCCAGAAGTCGTGGATGCGGACATTGGGTCTCGCCGCGGGCGTACTTCCTTCATGGTCATGTTGACTGACACCGAGGAGCTTCACAAGATGCTCGGCTCTGCTATTCAGGTATGTCCAGTCCCCGAGTTCCTGGTCGCTGAATGTCAGCGTATGGGAACTGAAACTCTTTCTCCTTTCCAGTCCCCGAATTCCTAGTCGCTGAGTTTCAGCGGCTAGGAATTGAGTTTCTTTTTCCTCCTTCTCCAGTCCCCGAGTTCCTAGTCTCTGAATTTCAGCGTCTGGGAACTGGATTTTGTTTTGTCAAATGCTTAGGTGGGTTCTTTGTTTGCAGGGACTGCAAAGGGAGTCGACCGATCGCCAGGCCGCAAGAGAGCGCTTGGAGCATGACTTGCGCGACGCGCAGGAGGTGAACCGGCGGCTTCAGGAGACTATTGGTGAGTGTTTGTTTGTCTTTGTTCTTCTTTTTCTGGTGTAAGCTGGTTGTGTACATTGCTTTGATGTCTTCACTTCCAGATGGTTTCCCGGCTGAGATCTCCAAGGCCCGTGATGGGTATGTTCCAGTCGCTGAACTAGACGTGGCGAATGGGCGAATAGCCTCCTTGGTCAAGGACTTGGAGGAGGCTAAGGCAACCTCAATTTCTTCGGAGGAACGTGCGAAGGCTGCCGTCACCGGTGCTGAAGAAGAACACAAAGCCGCGGACTCCGTCATCGTGGGGCTGCACAACGAGCAAACTGCCTTGGAGAAGCACGTCAAGGAGAACTGCCGCAAACTCCTTGGTGAGTCTCTGTCTTTGCTTTACCCTTTTGTCGAGTCCCCGCTTTGGGGGTTTCATTGTTTCACTGACATCTGATTTTGCAGCTGTGGTAGGCCAAAACGACCCGGTGGTGCAAACTTACAACGCTTCGCAATGCGTGACTGCCGTGGTGATTGCGGCCACGGCCTCGGCATTGTGCATCCAGGCGGCTCTTCAGGGCGTGTCTCCCACCGAGGTCATCCCTGGGGGGCTTGCCGAGGTGTGGCGCTATCTGGAAGAGATGCTTGCCGTTGTGGAATGGATGACGCGCTCGGCGTTCAGGCGCGGGGCCGCCACGGCGTTGAGCTTGGGTCTCGCCCATTTCCCTGATGATTTCGACCTTGACGATGTGACGAGTGGCTATCCGTCGGCGACTGGCATGGTGGAGATGTCGGAGGTGTTGACGCTGACCGCGAAGGCCACCCCTTACGCCGATCGTGTCCTGGCGATGGGGGATTTGCTGCCGTATCAGGAGACGGTGTTGGCGCCTGGCGACCCCGAGCCAGAGCACCGCGACATGAAGTCGGAGCAGCCCTTCCGGTCGTCGTTGTCGAAGTCGCTGACAACGTACTCGACGAACCCGTGGCAGCCTTTTGTGCGCGTCAAGGGGGGTAGCGCTGCTTCTTCATCAGGGCCTATGGAGTAAACAATGTAATTGTCCAAGTTGTGATGTATGCCAAGTGGTTAATGCTATAAGGTATTTTTGCAATGTACGCCACGGGGAGTCGATCGACTCGTGTGTTGATTAGGAATGTGTGTTGAGTTTTGGTTAAGGATTGTTTTGATTGGGCGAGTCCCCGAGCGCGTCCGCCCTTTAATGGGGTATAACTCGATTGTGTACTTTTGTGTATTTGTTTTATTTGTGCACTGTTTTTATCCCTCGCGTCTTCTGGGTGGCGAGTCCCCGAGCGTGGGTAGGACTGACGTATGAGCGAGTCCCCGAGCGTGATGCCTGACCGAATTCGTCGTGCTCCTGGTGTAGGTTGTGTGTGCGTTGTTGGTAACACGTCTCCTCCCCTGGCCCGGAGAACCAGTCGCTTGGCGAGCCCTAGGCAGCTCTCTTACTTGGTGTATTCCCGAGCCGCGTGGTGGTTCTGGTTTTGTGGAGTCCCCGTGCGTGGTACTTAACCGTTCGAGTCGCTTTGCACGAGGGTGGGAGGGACAGATCACTGTGAGAAGCGTGTACCAGATGTCTTGGCCCGGCGGGCCAGTCGAGCTAGGCGACTCCAATGGCGGCTCCGGGTTGGTGTTTTTCATGGACGACCCAAGGCCCGAATGGTGCCCTTGTGTCGCACTACTTAGTCGTGCCGGCCGCTCGACCAGAGGTTGACTTCCGTGAGTAGTGTATTGCTAGTATGTACGAGTGCGAGTGGCACAAGAATATGGCGAGTGGGCACAATTTGTGCGATCCGAATGAATTTCATTATATATTCTGATGGAGTACAGTGTGAGGTTCTACGTATAGAACTTTCTGAGGAGGTTTACATTCCATGGCCTCCCGACCTCCAATTGGCCGTCGCCCCGTATGTCGATGAGGTAGTAGGCATCGTTGCCAAGGACCCGGCCTATGGCGTATGGCCCCTCCCATGGGAGGGAGAGCTTGTGCATGCCCTTGCTGGTATATGGTGGTGCGGGACCAGGTCGCCTTCCTGGAAGGTGCGAGTCCGCACTCGGCGGCTGTGATAGCGGCGGAGTCCTTGCTGGTATATGGTGGTGCGGGAGCGAGCCAGGTCTCGTGCCTCGTCGAGTTGATCGATGTTGTCTTGGCGGGAGACCTCGTTGGCCGCTTTGACGTAGTTGGCGACTCGAGGTGAATCATGCTCCAGGTTGGTTGGCATTACAGCCTCGGCGCCATACACCATGAAGAAGGGCGTGAACCCGGTTGATCGGTTGACGGAGGTGCGAATCCCCCATATCATGGAGGGGAGCTCGTCGACCCAGCATCCTGGGGTACGCTAGAGGGGCACCTGCAGTCATGGCTTGAGCCCATGGAGGACGCTCTGATTGGCGCGTTCTGCTTGGCCATTTGATTCCGGATGAGCGACTGATGCGAGGTCGAGTCGGATGCCATGCTCTTCGCAGAATTTCGCCATGGCCCCTTTGGCAAAGTTGGTGCCGTTGTCTGTTATAATGCTGTGCGGGTAGCCCTACCGATAGATGAGTTCGCATAGGAACTTGGTGGCCATCTTGCCGTCGCAATTTTTTATCGGCTTGGCCTCGACCCATTTGGTGAACTTGTCGACTGCGACCAGGAGGTGAGTGAAGCCAGACGTAGCCTTCTTGAACGGGCCCACCATGTCCATGCCCCATACGGCGAATGGCCACGTGATGGGGATTGTCTTGAGTGCCGAGCCAAGGAGGTGCATCTAGTTGGCGTATTTCTAGCACCCGACGCATCGTTGGACGATGTTGGTGGCGTCGGCGTGCGCGGTGAGCCAGTAGAAACCGTGCCGCATGGCCTTGGCGACTAGCGACTTGGCACTGGCGTGATGGCCGCAGTCGCCGGCGTGAATGTCCTGGAGGATCTTGCGGCCTTCTTCTGGCTGTACGCAGCGCTGGAACACGCCAGTCACGCTTCGCTTGTGGAGCTCGCCATTGATGATGACGAAGGATTTGCAGCGGCACATATCATTCGTGCCTCTGTCTCATTGCTCGGTAGGAGTTTGTTTTCCAGGAAGGCGACGTATGGTGTTGTCCAGTCGCTAGGTTTCGCAACCATGGCGACTAGGGCCGGTTCTGGTTGTAGTGGGATCTCGATGTCGATCTCTTTTGGTGGGTTGACCGATGGTTTGTGGATGATGTCGAGGAAGACGCCTACTGGTGGCGCTTGTCGGGTCGATCTGATGCGGGAGAGGGCGTCTGCCTCCTTGTTTTTGCGCCTGTCGATCCACTCGACGGAGTAGCCGTCGAAGTGTCCTCCCAACTGATCGACGGCTTGGCGGTATGCGATCATCGTTGGGGAGACGGCGTCGCACATCCCGTCGACTTGGCCGGCGACTAGGTAAGAGTCATCGTAGCATCGTAGGTGGTTGACATTCATCTCCTTGGCCGCTCTCATGCCGTGAAGGAGGGCCTCGTATTCTGCCATGTTGTTGGTGCAGGGCATGAAGTTGAGGTGGAGCACGTAGCGGAGCTTGTCTCCTTTGGGGGAGGTCAGGATGACCCCAGCCCCTGCACCGTCGGCGTTCTTGGAGCCGTCAAAGTGGAGCGATCGGTAGTGGAGGTATGGGAGATTCTCTGGCTGCTGTGCTTCTTCCCAATCTGCGAGAAAATCATCCAGGGCTTGTGACTTGATCGCTTTGCGGGGCTCGTACTTGATGTTGTGGACGCCAATTTCGACGGCCCACTTGGCGACTCGCCCGGTCGCCTCGCGATTGCGTATGATGTCCTGCAGGGGCGCGAAGGAGACCATCGTGATTGGGTGCTCCTGGAAGTAGTGTGGGAGTCGCCGTTGTGCCCGGAATACCGCGTACACCAGTTTTTGGTATTGCGGGTAGCGCTGTCGTGAGTCCGTCAAGACTTCGCTGATGTAGTAAACAAGGCGCTGTATGGGGCGCTCCTTGCCCTCTTTCGGTCGTTCGACGACCATCACGACGCTGACAACTCGAGTAGAGGCCGTGACGTAGACGAGCATTGGCTCCTTGTCGAGTGGCGCGGCGAGTAGTGGTGCCGCGAGTAGCACTTCTTTGAGTTCTTTGAGCGCGTCATCGGCCTCCGCGTCCCATTGGAATGTGGGGTTCTTGCGCATCAAGCGGTAGAGGGGCATTGCCTTCTCGCCTAGTCGGGGGATGAAGCGACTGAGGGCCGCGACTCGCCCTGCCAACTTTTGGACATCACGCAGGCACTCGGGTTTCCCGAGTCGCACGATGGTGTCGATCTTGGTGGGGTTGGCTTCGATGCCTTGCTTGGAGACGACGTAACCTAGGAGTTGTCCGGTGGGAACGCTGAAGGTGCATTTTTGGGGGTTCAACTTGATGTTGTACCTCCGCAAGTTTGCGAAGGTTTTGGCTAGGTCGGTGAGTAGATCGTCCTGGCGGGTGGATTTTACCACCACGTCGTCGATGTAGACGTGAATGTTGCGGCCAATTTGGCTCTCCAGACATTCCTGCATGCATCTCTGGTATGTGGCGCATGCGTTCTTGAGGCCGAACATCATGGCCGTGTAGCAGAATGCGCCGAATGGCGTTATGAACGCCGTCTTCTCCTTGTCCTCGACCGCCATCTTGATCTGGTTATAACTAGAGTAAGCGTCGAGAAAGCACAGCGACTCCGATCCCGCGGTCGAATCGATGATCTGATCGATCCGCGGTAGGATGAACTCCTCCTTCGGGCAGGCGCTATTGAGGTTGGTGTAGTCAATGCACATTCTCCATGTGTTGTTCTTTTTTAGAACCAGGACTGGGTTTGCCAGCCACTTGGAGTACTTGATCGGCCGGATGAATCCCGCGGCTAGCAGGCGCTAAACTTCCTCGACGATTGCTCAACGGCGCTCTTCATTGAAGGGTCGTAGCGACTGCTTTACTGGTCGCACTTTGGGGTCGGCATTGAGTTTGTGCTCAGCGAGTTCCCTCGGGACACCTGGCATGTCAGATGGCTTCCATGCGAAGATGTCGCGATTCTCACGGAGGAACCCGATGAGCGCGCTTTCCTATGCGGGGCTCATGTGCACCCCAATGGTGACCGTCTGGCTGGAGTCGCCTAGGACGAGCTCGACAGTGCGGGTGTGCGTGGTCGCCTCGAACATGGAGTTCGTGGCGGTTGGTTTCTTCAGGATGGTGGGGTCGTCCTTGTTGATGTTGCCCGCGTATTTCGCGAGCTCCTCCGCGTGGTTGGTCTCTGCGGCGATGACGGTGTCGACGAGCTCGGCGCCCTTGTCTTCACATTCCACGGCCATGTCGGGGTCACCGTGGACGGTGATGATGCCGCTTGTCCCGGGGAGCTTCGTCATGTTGTAGGCATAGTGTGGGGTCGCCATGAACTTTGCGAATGCCTGGCGGCCCAGGACGCAGTGGTAGGGGCTGCGGAAGTTCACCAGCTCGAAGACGATCCTCTCTGTGCGATAGTTAGCTGGAGTGCCGAAGGTGACTGGCAGCGTCACCTTCCCGATCGGGTATGCCTTCCGACCGGGGACGATGCCATGGAAGGTCGTCAGTGTTGGCTCGATGGCTGCTTCTGGGAGCTGGAGCCTTTTGAAGGTGTCGAGGTACAAGATATTGATGGAACTCCCGCCGTCCATTAATGTCTTGGGCAGCCAGTAATCGGCCACCTTGGGCCTGACTACCAGGGCGACTCGCCCTGGGTATTCGATCCTTGGCGCATGGTCCTGGCGACTCTAGGTGATACTCTGCTCGGACCAGTTTAGGAAGCGAGGGATGTCGACTTGCGTCACCGCATTGACGGCGACCACGCGGGCGAGCACCTTCTTCTCGCGCTTGGTGCCGAGTCCGGTGAAGGTATGTAGCGAGCCGACGGTGGTGCCGAAGCCGCCGCTGTTCCTGTTGTCCCGAGGTGGGTTGTTGTTGGGGTCTTCCCTTGCTCGTCTCGCCTTCTCAATCTCTTTGAGAGAGTGGCAATCGGCGGTGGTGTGGGTGGCGGGTTTTCCCTCCCTGCTATGATAGATGCAGGGCTGATTGAGCAAGGCGACGGGGTCGAATTTCGGCCTCGTCGTGTTGTTGGCGCGGTAGTTCCCACTGTCACGGTAGTTTCCTCCATCGCGGCGATAGTTCTTGGAGTCGCGTTGGCTGTAGCCGGCGTTGGCGACGAAGTCGACTCGCCCGTCCGTGCGGTGCTTGCCAGTGATGCGGGTGTTGCTGTAGCGCATGTCGCGTAGGCGCCCATTGTCGTGGATGCTAGTGCGGCGTCATCCTCCCGACTCGTCATCGGAGTCTTGGTTGGGGTCTTCCTCCGTATAGAGCTTGGCGATCTCGAGGAGGTCGGGGATGTTGTCGAGCGTCCGGTAGACCCTCTTGATCTTGGAGACCAGGGGTTCGTACCGGCACGTGTTTTTGAAGCAGTGTATCGCCGTGTCTGGGTGGATGCCGGAGGCGTTTATCCACAGTTCTTGCCATCTTTGGATCCACCGACGAGTCGACTCGCGTTGTCCCTGGATGCATCTCTCCACGTCCTCTATGGTGGTGGCGCGGGTGTAGGAGCCCTCGAAGTGCTTGACGAAGGCGTCCCGCATTTCTTCCCATGAGTCGATGCTATCGGCGGGGAGCGTGTTGATCCACTGCCGGGTCGCACCCTCCATCATCAGGGGGAGGTAGCGAGCGGCGAGCAGGTCGGTGTGGCCTGCGATCCCCATTGTCATGAGGTATGTGTCCAGCCAAACAGCGGGGTCGTACGTTGGGTCATACTTCTCGATCTCCTTGGGGGCCTTGAAGTTGGCGGGGTATTTTTCCCCGCGAATCATTGGTCCAAAGCATTGTGGCCTGACTCGGCTGAGCGAGCCTCTTGGCTCCGGGTCGCCGCGGTTGGTGAGGGAGTGTCGCAGGTCGTAGGGCTGGCGTGATCGCCACGCCTGGTTGTTGATGATGTTCATTCGGGCATCGAGGGGCTGCCCGTTGGCAGCGACCGTGTTGTTCGCCGGTCGCGGCTTGTTGGTTGACAATGCGGGATTGGTGGCCCGTGGTTGGTTCGCCAAGGGCTGGGGTGGTGGGCAAACTAATGCGTTAGCCACGGTGGGGTGGCCGCTTGATGCCGCCCTGCTTGCTGACGAGCGGGAGTACATCCGCCCCCGCGGGTCGACTCCCGCGGCTTGTTGCTCGACAGCCCTGACGAGTAGGGCCTCGGCGTATTGGATCTGTAGCGCGCCGTCGCCTTGGACGTCGAGGTTGGCGATCGCGGCGTCGGCCGCGACGACATTGTCCATCGGGTTGGAGTATAGTGGTAGCCCGTTGGCATCACGGGCTTGCGGCGAGATGATGATCCGCGGTTGGTCTGGCGGGGGCGCGCGGCCCATGGGTGGTGGAGGGGCCCCAGTCGCCGGCGCACCAGGTGGTGGTCTCGCGGGGTTGCTCCTGCCTGGCGGCATGTTCTCGCAGTATTCGCGCTCGGCGGCGCGTGTGGGATCGCCTTCGTCGTTGAAGTTCAGGACGCGGCCCTGAACGTTGGGGTTTAGGCGGGTCCTGATGCAGCGTTGGTGATAGAGCGACAGCTCCAGTGCCGTCTCTCGTTCGAGGCGGTATTTCTCGCGCTCGGCGAGTTTGTTGCGTTGCGCCTCCGCGAGCCGCAGGCAGGCTTGCTCCACCTCCGTGGCCGTCGCGGTCGGCGGGATCGGTGTGGAGAACGGATTGTAGGGTAACAGGTAGGCTACACTAGCGTAAAATCAAAATTTTCTACCGCGTCAACCAGGAATACTATTGTCATAGATCACGTGATTACCACTAGGCACGCAGTTGTGGAACTCGATGAATCACGTCGGGGCAGTGTAGATGTTCTACGTCTCCTCCTCGTCCTCGTCCCACGAGCAGCTCCCCTTTGCGCGGCTCGTCCAAGTGCTACAGCTGCAGCACCTCCGAGGTATCCACACGTCCGGAGTGGAAGCCGTCACACGCTCGACTGCTAGGTCTGCACGTGCAACACAGGTGGAAGAGGTGTGGCGGCTGGGTGGAATGCTCAACCCTATTCAGCTCGCCTCACCCTCTCTTATATAGGCATCCCTGGTGGGCTTCTACATTAGCAGCCCATTAGCAGCCTAAGCCTGGTCTAATTCGGATCCAATCCTCATTAGGCTTCCAGCCCCTAAAGTGTGTGACCCTATAAGTTCATACACGTATAGACATGACACGAGTACACTTACTCCGTCAATAGTTGGTAGCGGCCTCTAGCAAGGCGTGCCAACTTCTAAACGCATATAAAGATCATTCGGACGAACCATCACAAGGTTGAGTACATGTCTTTCCCTTTGCCTCACGATATTTGGTCTAGCTCCAAGCCGACCTCTCTTTCTCGATACTGTGATTCGGAATCCCTTTACTAGGTTAACTCTTAACCATATGTAGCACGGCCATGCATTTCTGGATCCGATCATTCGGGGGGCCCAGAGATATCTCTCTCAAGTAGAGAGGGGCAAATCCCATCTTGATTGACCGATGCCTTGCAGCATGTATTAGGACAAACCCGAAAGCTACCTTTATAACTACCCAGTTACGGAGTAGTGTTTGATAGCCCCAAAGTAGGTCGATCCACATCTCAAGTACATGTGACAATCTCAGGTCTAAGGACAAAACGTACACGATGTGTAGAGAGAGCTGCAAGTATTATTGCCAGTCTCATGTTGGGTCAGTCCAACCCCATGTTCATAACATGTGTCCACATTATTGGTTTGACATCTCCATGTCTATGACTTGCGAAACATAGTCATCAACCAATCGATGTGCTAGTCTAATATTCACGTGTGTCCTCACATGAACTCCGACTAGGGACAATTATTAGATAACCATACAAGTAAAGAGTTTCACAAACAATTCACATAATTGCCAATCAATACAAGTTGCCTGGTATATGGATATTCAAGGAACATTATAATAACTCATGGATACACATGAAATACAATCATCTCTATGATTGCCTCTAGGGCATATTTCCTTCAGTCTCCCACTTGCACTAGAGTCAATCTAGACAGAATCTAATACCTATTGCTCTTGTGTGCGCTTCATGCGTAGGCTGTGGGAGTGGCTTAGTCAAGGGATCAGCAACATTTGAGTCCGTATGTATTTTGCATAACAAGACACTACCATCATCAATGAACTCACGAATCAGATGGTAACACATGCGAATATGTTTGTTCTTCTGGTGATGTCTAGGTTCCTTGGCTTGTGCAATAGCACCATTGTTGTCACAATAAACGTCCAAGGGATTAGACGAGCCTTGAACCACACCAAGAGCGATCAGGAAATTCCTAATCCAAACAGCTTCCTTTGCAGCCTCTGAGGCAGCAATATATTCAGCTTCTGTTGAAGAGGAGGCCACTGTATCTTGCTTGGAACTTTTCCAGCTCATAGCACCACCATTCATGACAAACACATAACCTGATTGCGATTTCGAGTCATCTGAGTCATTAAGGTAACTCGCATCTGTGTAACCCTTTACACTGAGTTCAACCTCACCTCCATAAACTAGGAACATATCCTTAGTCCTTCTCAAGTACTTAAGGATATTCTTTACCGCTGTCCAGTGACTCTCACCTGGATCAGCCTGGTATCTGCTCGTAACACTTATAGCATAGGAAACATCTGGGCGAGTACATGTCATTGCATACATGATGGATCCAATAGCCGAAGCATATGGAACCCTACTCATGCGTTCTCGCTCATCAGTGGTCAAAGGACACTGAGTCTTGCTGAGTTTAATGCCGTGAGACATGGGCAAGAACCCCTTCTTAGCCTCTTCCATGCTGAACCATTTCAACACTTTGTCAATGTACGTACTCTGGCTTAATCCAATTAGCCTCCTTGATCTATCTCTATAGGTCTTGATACCTAGAATATATGCCGCTTCTCCAAAGTCCTTCATAGAAAAACTATTTTTCAATGAGGTCTTAACAGACTCGATCATAGGAATGTCATTTCCAATCAGGAATATGTCATCCACATATAAGATTAGAAACACAAATGATTCCCATTTTCTTTCTTATACACACAAGGTTCTTGCTCGTTTTTGGTGAAGCCAAACTCCTTTACAAATTCATCAAATCGAATGTTCCAACTCCGAGATGCTTGCTTCAGCCCATAAATAGACTTTTGAAGTTTGCATACCTTTCCAGCATTGTTTGGATCAACAAAACCTTCGGGCTGCATCATATACACGTCCTTAGTAAGGATTCCATTTAAGAAAGTCGTCTTGACGTCCATCTGCCATATCTCATAATCGAAATATGCCGCAATGGCTAGAATGATCCGTATAGATTTAAGCATCGCTACGGGCGAGAAAGTCTCATCATAGTCAACTCCTTGAACTTGTCGAAAACCTTTTGCGACAAGTCGAGCTTTATGGATGTGAACATTTCCATCCATATCAATCTTCTTCTTATAGATCCATTTGCACTCGATGGCTTTAAAACCATCAGGCAGGTTAACCAAGTTCCAAACTTGATTGTCTCCCATGGACTCTATCTCGGATCTCATGGCAATCAGCCATTTCTCAGAGTCTAGGTCCACCATCGCTTCTGCATAGGTCGCAAGCTCATCATTGTCTAACAATAATAATTCCCGCGCTTCGCGGAGCCTCGCCGACCTTCGTGGTTGTGGTGCTTCTGTTGCCACGGGTTCCTCAACTTGTTCTGCTACAATAGCATCACTTGTAGAAGCATCCCCGACTGGCTCATCTTGAACTTCTTCAAGTCGCACCGACCTTCCACTCGTTCCCTTTGTGAGAAACTCTTTCTCTAGGAAAACACTGCTACGAGCGACAAACACTTTGCCCTCTTCTCGGTTGTAGAAGTAATACCCTAAGGTTTCCCTTGGGTATCCCACAAAAATGCACTTATCCGATTTGGGTGTTAGCTTGTCCGACTGAAGTCGCTTGACAAATGCATCACAACCCCAAATCTTTAGAAAAGACAAACTGGGATTCTTTCCAGTCCACATCTCATATGGTGTCTTAACTACGGATTTAGACGGTACCCTGTTTAGTGTGAAAGCTGCTGTTTCTAGCGCGTAACCCCAAAATGATAATGGTAACTACGACTGGCTCATCATCGATCGAACCATGTCCAACAAAGTTTGATTACGCTGTTCAGAGACCCCGTTTCTTTGAGGCGTTCCGGGCGGCGTGAGCTGTGGAACAATTCCGCAACTCTTAAGATGATTGCTAAACTCGTGACTCAAATATTCACCTCCACGATCAGATCGTAAGGCCTTTATTTTCTTGCCACGTTGATTCTCTACCTCATTCTGAAACTCTTTGAACTTTTCAAAAGTTTCAGACTTATGCTTCATCAAGTAGACATGGCCATATCTACTAAAATCATCAGTGAAAGTAATGAAGTAGTGATATCCTCCTCTGGCTGTCGTGCTCATTGGTCCACATACATCAGTATGTATGAGTTCCAACAAGTCTGTCGCTCTCTCGGGAAACCCCGTAAAAAGGCGTCTTGGTCATCTTTCCAAGTAAACAAGCTTGACATGTCTCGTATGATTCAAAATCAAACGAAGTTAGAAGACCATCACCATGGAGCTTCTTCATGCGCTTTTCACTTATATGCCCCAAACGACAATACCATAAATAGGTAGGACTCAAATCATTTGGCCGAAGCCTTTTAGCACTAACATTGTAAACACATGCATTATCAAGATTTAAAATAAATAACCCATTCACAATGGGAGCATCAGCCACAAACATAGCATTCTTAGAGATTACACAACCATTGTTTGTACTCGCGAATGAATAGCCATCCCTCATCAAACATGAAGGTGATAAAATGTTTCGACCCATACTAGGAATGTAATAACAATTATTCAACTCCATGATAAATCCTGACGGAAGGTGAAGTTGCATGACACCGACGAACAATGCAGCAACCCTTGCTTTATTTCCGACGCGAAAATCCACTTCACCTTTCTGCACTTCTCTAGTCCTTATTAGCCTCTGCATCGAATTGCAAATATGAGCAACCAATCCGGTATCAAATACCCAAGAGTTAACATAAGAATCTGCGAGAAAAATGTCCACAACATTTACAACAAGCATACCTGAGTGGGAAGTACTCTTACTTCCACTCTTCTTCAAAGAAGCCTGGTACTTGCTGTAGTTTCTCTTCCAGTGGCCATATTCGTGACAAAAGAAACACTCAGTGTCTCCTGTAGGACTAGCCTTTTGCTTGGGTGCAGGGTTTGGATTAGGGATCGTATCCTTAGCCTTGCCCTTCTTCTTCTGCCAAGAAGTGCCCCTTTTCTTGAAGCTAGGCTTGTTCTGCATAGCCATCACATGGCTATGCCCTGCACACTTCTTAATGTCACATTCTGCTGTTTTCAGCATCCCACATAATTCATTAAGGCCCCTCTCCACCCCATGCATATGGTAGTTCGAAATGAAATGCCCATAGCTAGATGGAAGAGATGCCAAAATGAAATCAATGGCCAACTCTTGGCCTAATGGAAAACCAAGCTTTTCCAAAGTCTGACTGTAATCAACCATTTTGATCACATGGGGGCCTACAGCTGCTCCCTCTGCCAGCTTGCATTCCACAAAGGACTTAGCGACATTGTACCTCTCAGTCCTAGCCTAAGTTTGGAACATGTCCATAAGTGCAACGATCATATCGTACGCTTCCTGATCCTCAAACTGCTTTTGAAGATCAGGTTCCATGCATGCAAGCATAAGACAACTAACCTCAAGAGATTCATCACATGATTTCTTGTAGGCATTCTTAAGGGTAGCAGTTGCATTATCAGCAGGTTCATCTGGGATTGGGGTATCCAGAACAGTTTCCTTTTTCTCAACCCTGAGAACAATTCTCAGGTTACGGACCCAGTCCGAATAGTTTGTTCCATTTAGTTCATCCTTTTCAAGAATCGAACGCAAAGCAAAAGGTGATGAATTGTTCGGTGCCATTGATCTACAACAAAAAATATGCAAAATACTAAGCCATGTAACCATGAAAGAGTAAAACATATTAAACAATTTAATAGCATATATTCCCACTTAAATCAACATCCCTCTATTGATACTAAGTGATTCAAGATCCACAATTAACAAGTCGACTAGTGAGCTTTAGCATCACTGCTAGAAGACAAGGTAAATCGTTAAGCAACCTTTGCTAATCATATCACATATGACTCTTGTTGTTGGGTGACATCTCTATGTCAAAACTAGGCGCCCAACCTTTATGCCCCAAGGTCCTTAACTGTTAAGATGACCTTGTTAAGCTCACCAACCCTTATGCGTGTAGGTATCCGATACAAACCCATCCAGCCAAGGAAAACCGTGGCACCCTAATTTCATAGACCCACCAACGATTGTACAGGGCATAGGATGGTGCAAGGTTTGGTTGGGAGGGCATGGTTTAACTTAAACTTTGTGAGGGATCGTTCTACTTCTATCATCTAAGCATGCATAGTAGTAAAACATATAAGAATAGCATTCACATAGATGTGATATAGTATGGCCCATTTTCTCATGGTGATCTCCATTGCCATAGAACCTGTCCACCATGATGATCTCCATCTTCATGCTCTATGCGAGCCATCCTCCAAGTGATGAGTTCTCCAAGAACTAATACAAGCTATTACTCCTAACAGCTAGTAATCAAAATTACATGGTATTGGGATCATCACAAGTTGGCACGCAGGCCATTACAATAATTGACAACACATATGGCTCCAGCCGTGTTGCCCTACTCACGACAGGCAGGTCATGAAAAATACATACATGCATCACATACATTTTTGGGCCATACTGATCACATAAATCCTGCAAAAACAAGTTGTGCATATAATCGCATTCTACCGGATCATGTGAAATCGTAGAACCTTTGAACCTTAATGAGATACAAAAGGGGGCTACGACTAAGGGGGGTCTAGGGGGTTTCCCCCTGCGGGGTTCGAAGGGGCAGCGCCCCTCGCGGTAACGGGTAGGCTACACTAGCGTAAAATCAAAATTTTCTACCACGTCAACCAGGAATACTATTGTCATAGATCACAGGATTACCACTAGACGCGCAATTGCGGAACTCGATGAAGCACGTCGGGGCAGTGTAGATGTTCTACGTCTCCTCCTCGTCCTCGTCCCACGAGCAGCTCTCCTTTGCGCGGCTCGTCCAAGTGCTACACCTGCAGCACCTCCGAGGTATCCACACGTCCGGAGTGGAAGCCGTCACACGCCATACTGCTAGGTCTGCACGTGCAACATAGGCAGAAGAGGAGTGGCGGCTGGGTGGAATGCTCAACCCTATTCAGCTCGACTCACCCTCTCTTATATAGGCATCACTGGTGGGCTTCTACATTAGCAGCCCATTAGCAGCCTAAGCCTGGTCTAGTTCGGATCCAATCCTCATTAGGCTTCCAGCCCCTAAAGTGTGTGACCCTATAGGTTCATACACGTATAGACATGACACGAGTACACTTACTCTGTCAATAGTTGGTAGCGGCCTCTAGCAAGACGTGCCAACTCCTAAATGTTGGGTCCGCAGCATAGAAAACAAAAAATTTCCTACGGTGTGAACTACACGCCAAGATCTATTTACTAGGTACAAAGAAACGGGTGGACATACATCCAACGAGAACTTACCCTCATAGACAACGAGCTTTGTTAACGAGTAGGAACTCGTGGTTGATGTAGTCGTACACTTGCCGATCTCAAGATCGTGAGGAAGTCTGAGCGCCGCAACTCAGCAGCGCATCCGCACTCGCACACATGTTCAAGCCACCGGACAATCTCCACCTCCTCGCTCCAGCGATCCAGCGGAAGAAGCAACTCCTTCCATACGAAATGCCACCGGGAACATGTATAATAATTCTAGAGGGGGAGAGAGATCCTTCACAAGGAGGTGTGTGGATGAAGGAGGGAATGGGTGGCCTTTTATAGGAGGAGGGGGGTGCCCCTCTCTCCATGGCCGGCGCATGGGGGAGTGACCCCTCACCTCCCCCATTCATGTGGTGGTAACCCCTCCACATTAAAATGCCTCTTCACATTCCCTTTTAAAGTCTCCACTTTAAATGCATTAAATTTCTCCAAATTTAATGCTCTCTCATTTAATAAAACTCTTTTTATTAAATTTATTCAGAATTTTGTTAATTACTTTAATTAACAAACATTCACATATAGACCCTTGCAATATTTCAATATCACATGCAGAATAACCTTCTGCAATTTCACCCGAAATAATTTCTGGTTTCTATTGAAACAATTCCTGCGCTTTGCAATTCTTTCGTCTAAAACATATGTGCTCCAAAATGGTGTCCGGTAACTCTTAAGTGTGCCACCCTACGGTTCGCGAATAATGCAGACATGATCGAGACCCTTCTCCGATCAATAATCAGCAGCGGGACCTGGAGATCCGTACTGACTCCTACACATTCAACGATGACTCCTGTGATCGTGAGAACCTTTAACGCTTGTAACTAAATCCCTTTGTCTCTCGATATATTACATGTCCGAGATTCGATCATCGGTATCTCCATACCTAGTTTGATCTCGTTACCGACATGCACTCTTTTCTCGTTCCCGTGATATAACATTCTAGTGATCACATCACTTGCTTGCAAGCTATCCTAATGTGATATCACTGAGAGGGCCCAGAGTATATCTATCCGTCATCTGGATTGACAAATTCCACTCTTGATCCATGAGCCTCAACATAACACCTTCGTAGTACTGAAACCATCTTTATAGTCACCCTGTTACGGTGTGACGTTTGATGTTATCAAGATACTCTTCCGGTGTTAGCAATTAACATGATCTCATGGTCTAAGGATAAAGATTACTTCGTATGATGTTATAGCAATATAAACATAATGACTTGATCGTAATGCTATACTTCGGATGAATGTTTATCACATCATTCCACCAATGGTGTGACCTTGTTATTAACAATATCCAATGTCCATGATCAGGAAACCTCGATCATCCTGTTAATCAACAAGCTAGTCTATAAGAGAGGCATGACTAGGGATCCTTTTTGTTTATTAAACACACATGTATTGATGTTTCCGAATCAATACATTTCTAGCATGTAAAATAAACATCTATCATGTATAAGGAATATATAATAACAACTTTATTATTGCCTCTCAGGGCATATTTCCTTCAGTCTCCCACTTGCACTAGAGACAATAATCTAGTTCACATAGTGATAAATCTAACACCCATGGAGTTCTGGTGTTGATCATGTTTTTCCCTAGGGAGAACTTTAGTCAACGGATCTGCTACATTTAGGTCCGTGTGTACTTTACAAATCTTTATATCTCCATCCTTGACATGCTCGCGGATGGAGTGAAACCGGCGCTTAATATGTTTGGAATTCTTGTGAGACCTTGGTTCGTTTGCGTTGGCTATGGCTCCATTGTTGTCACAATAGATCACTATCGGGTCCAACGCACTGGGAACCACACCCAGTTCCGTAATGAACTCTTTCATCCAAACTGCTTCCTGCGCCGCTTCTGAAGCAGCAACATATTCCGCCTCCGTTGTTGATCCAGCCACCACAGGTTGTTCGGAACTCCTCCAACTAACTGCTGCTCCGTTCAAGAGAAATACGTATCCGGATTGAGACTTAGAGTCATCCGGATTGGTGTCAAAGCTAGCATCAACATAACACTTAGCGACTAGCTCTTCTTCACCTCCGTATATGAGAAACATATCCTTAGTTCTTCTCAAGTACTTGAGGATGTTCTTTACCGTTATCCAGTGTTCCGAACCTGGATCAGATTGGTACCTACTAGTCAAACTAATAGCATGTGCCACATCCGGTCTTGTACATAGCATGGCATACATAATAGAGCCTATGGCCGATGCATAGGGGATCTTATCCATCATCTCTCTTTCTTCCGCCGTAGCCGGACTTTGAGTCTTACTCAATGTCTTGCCTTGCAACATAGGTAAGAACCCCTTCTTACTTTCGTCCATATTAAACTTCTTTAATATCTTATCAAGGTATGTACTCTATGATAGCCCAATTAGGTGCCTTGATCTATCTCTATAGATTTTAATGCCTAATATATATGACGCTTCACCAAGGTCTTTCATCGAAAATTTGCTCTTTAGATAACTTTTAACACTGTTTAAAAGATCTATATCATTTCCAATCAATAATATGTGATCCACATATAATATCAGAAATGCCACATTGCTCCCACTCACTTTGTTGTAAATACAAGCCTCTCCATAAGTTTGGACAAATCCAAACTCTTTGATCACCTCATCAAAGCGGAGATTCCAACTTCGTGATGCTTGCTTCAGTCCATAGATGGATCGCTGAAGTTTGCACACCTTATTAGAATCCTTAGGATCGACAAAACCCTTAGGTTGTATCATATACAACTCTTCTTCAATCTTACCATTAAGGAACGCAGTTTTGACATCCATCTGCCATATTTCATAATCGAAATATGCAACAATTGCTAACATAATCCTAACCGATTTAAGCATCGCTACGGGAGAGAATGTCTCATCGTAGTCAACTCCTTGAATTTGTCGAAACCCCTTTGCGACAAGTCGAGCCTTATAGATGGTCACATTACCATCAGCATCAGTTTTCCTTTTGAAAATCCATTTATTCTCAACGTCCTTTCGGTCGTGAGGTAAGTCCACCAAGTTCCAAACTTGGTTCTCGTACATGGATTCCATCTCGGATTTCATGGATTCTAGCCATTTGTTGGAATCCGGGCTCATCATCGCTTCTTCATACGTCGCAGGGTCATCCATTTCATCAACCATGAAATTCACAACAGGATTGCTGTACAGTTCAGGAGCTGCACGTGTCCTGCTTGACCTGCGAGGTTCGGTAGTGTCCTCTTTCAGAGTTTCATGATCATTATCATTAGCTCTCTCTTCATCAGGTGAAGTCAACTCCGAAACAACTTCCGGTGCTGCGCCACTCGCCATTCCATGAAGAGAAGGTTCAATAACCTCTTCGAGTTCTACCTTCCGACTACTCACACCTTTCGCGAGAAACTCCTTCTCAAAAAAGGATCCATTCTTGGCAACAAAAACCTTGCCCTCGGATCTGTGATAGAAGGTATACCCAATTGTTTCCTTAGGGTATCCTATGAAGACGCATTTTTCCGCTTTGGGTTCGAGTTTATCTGGTTGAAATTTCTTCACATAAACATCGCATCCCCAAACCTTAAGAAATGACAGCTTAGGTTTGTTTCCAAACCATAATTCATACGGTGTCGTTTCAACGGATTTAGATGGTGCCCAATTTAAAGTGAATGCAGCTGTTTCCAGTGCATAACCCCAAAATGACAGAGGTAAGTCAGTCAGAGACATCATAGATCGAACTATATCCAATAAGGTACGATTACGACGTTCCGACACACCATTACGTTGTGGTGTTCTGGCAGGCGTGAGTTGTGAAACTATTCCACACTCTTTCATGTGTGTGCTAAACTCGTAACTTAGATACTCTCCTCCACGGTCAAACCATAGAAACTTGATCTTTCTATTACGATGATTTTCTACTTCATTCTGAAATTCCTTGAACTTTTCAAAAGTTTCAGACTTGTGTTTCATCAAATAGATATACCCATATCTACTCAAATCATCCGTGAAAGTAACAAAATAACGATATCCACCTCACGCCGACACACTCATTGGTCCACACACATCAGTATGTATGATTTCCAATAGATCTATCGCCTGTTCCATTGAACCGGAAAACGGCGTTCTAGTCATCTTGCCCATAAGGCATGGCTCACATGTATCAAATGATTCAAAATCAAGTGATTCCAAAAGTCCATCAGAATGGAGTTTCTTCATGCGTTTAACACCAATATGACCTAGACGGCAGTGCCACATATATGTAGACATATCATCATCAAGTTTAATATTTTTAGCATTAACATTATGAATGTGCGTAATATTACTATCGAGATCCAATAGAAATAAACCATTCAACATAGGTGCATGACCATAAAAGATATCATTCTTATAAATCGAACAACCATTGTTCTCAGATTTAAAGGAATGACCACTTTGCATCAAACATGATCCAGATACAATGTTCATGCTCAGTGCAGGCACCAAATAACAATTATTTAGGTTTATAACTAATCCCGATGGCAAATGGAGAGGTAGCGTCCCGACGGCGATCACATCAAGTCTTGATCCATTGCCGACCCGCATCCTGACCTCATCCCTTGCTAGCTGTCGCTTGTTCCGTAGCCCCTGAACCGAGTTACATATATTAGCAACCGATCCGGTATCAAATACCCAGGTGCTACTGCGAGTACTAGTCAAGTACACATCAATAACATGTATATCACATATACCTTTGTTTGCCTTGCTGGAATTCTTGTTCGCCAAATACTTGGGGCAGTTGTGCTTCCAATGGCCAGTCCCCATGCAATAGTAGCACTCGGTGTCAGACTTAGGGCCAGCCCGGGATTTCTTTTCAGGCGTGGCAACAGACTTGCCACCCTTCTTTCCCTTGTGCTTGCCTTTCTTGTCCTTCTTGAAACCAGTGGTCCTATTGATCATCAACACTTGATGTTCTTTCCTAATCTCCACTTTTGTAGTCTTAAGCATTGACAGAAGCTCGGGAAGAGACTTCTTCATGCCCTGCATATTATAGTTCATCATGAAGCTCTTGTAGCTAGGTGGCAGAGATTGGAGAACACGATGTATGCCTAAGTCAATGGGAATCGTTATTCCCAAGGACACAAGCTTATCGGCGTACCCAGACATTTTGAGTACGTGCTCACTAACGGAGCTGTTTTCTTCCATCATGCAGCTAAAGAACTTTTCTGTAGCTTTATAACTCTCTACGGTAGCATGGGTATCGAAAATCATTTTCAATTCTCCCATGGTATCAAAGGGATTGCCATTTTCGAAACGCTTTCGAAGTTCTAGGTCTAGCCCATACAGTATGCCGCAATGAACTAAGTTGTGGTCCTCCTGACGAGTCACATAGACATTCTTTTCCCCGTCAGGGGCATCAGGAGCTGGTGGGGGGCCTAGCGACGCATCTAGCACATATTGCTTTTGTGCAGCAGTGAGGAGAATCCTCAAATTCATAGCCCAGTTGGTGAAGTTGCTACGATTCGCAGCAAGTTTCTCTTTCTCCATGAACACATTGAAATTAAAAGCAGGTGGTGCCATCTACAACAGAATTTGTAAAGTTTATTTAGACTAAGTTTATGATAGATTGAGTTCAACTAATCCAAATTACTAATGAACTCCCACTCAAAAGCGACATCCCTCGTGTCCTTTTGGTGATTACATGAACCAAATCCACTATACCAAGTCTGATCATCACGTGAGTTGATATAGCTTCAAAGGCGAGCATCTATATGGGCATCATATCAACCATATGACTCATGCTTAACCTTTTGGTCCGTGTTCCGAGGCCATGTATGTACATGCTAGGCTCGCCAAGTAAGAACCTTAGTATTCGCGTGTGTAAAACTGTCTTACACCCGTTCCTATGAAAGCGTAGATTCGAGTACACCCGATCATCACATGAAGTCTCGAAACACGATCCATAGAACGGTGCATACTCAAGGAAGAACACATTTTTATCTTGATATCTAAAAGAGGGATCATCTTATAATGCTATCAAATGCGCCAAACTAGTAGTATAAGATGCTAACATCTAATGTGTAAAGTGAGATGATATGCTCCATGCATTTGATCTCTATCACTTGCATCATGGTATGATCTCTATCATTCCTTTGTGTGTAAGGCCAAGGTCTATGGAACTTACACGTTGAGTGTGTTGTAAGAGTATCCATCATACATCTACTTACAACAATACCATATCAATACACTAGCCCAGCAACGATCTAAACTAGACGCCTCTAATTTATCAATTGCAAGTTTTACGTGGCTTAGGGATTTCGGAGATAGAACCGTTCTTACCTACGAACATGAACCACAACGAGGATAACTAAGTTATTAGCAACTCGTTGTAAATCAGATATTGACTATAGTAGGAGAGACAGACACCCGCCAGCCACTTATGCAAAACAAGTTGCATGCCAGTCGTGGAACCGGTCTCATGTACGATGACATGTAAGGTTGGTCCGGGCCGCTTCATCCCACTATGCCACCAATATCCAAAATACACAGAAGATGCAATAACATGATCATCATCGCCCACATATCAACCATATGTGTACTACCCGTGCTAAGCACCTACACATAGATCATACTCTGATACCACTGTTGGGTCCGCAGCATAGAAAACAAAAAAATTCATACGGTGTGAACTACACGCCAAGATCTATCTACTAGGTACAAAGCAACGGGTGGACATACATCCAACGAGAACTTACCCTCGTAGACAACGAGATTTGTTAACGAGTAGGAACTCGTGGTTGATGTAGTCGTACACTTGCCGATCTCAAGATCGTGAGGAAGTCTGAGCGCCGCAACTCAGCAGCACATCCGCACTCGCACACACGTTCAAGCCACCAGACAACCTCCACCATCTCGCTCCAGCGATCCAGCGGAAGCAGCAAGTCCTTCCAGACGAAATGCCACCGGGAACATGTATCTCGCTAATCCGAGACCATGGGGGAATAATTCTAGAGGGGGAGAGAGATCCTTCACAAGGAGGTGTGTGGATGAAGGAAGGAATGGGTGGCCTTTTATAGGAGGAGGGGGTGCCCCCTCTCTCCATGGCCGGCGCATGGGGAGGTGACCCCTCACCTCCCCCATTCATGTGGTGGTAACCCCTCCACATTAAAATGCCTCTTCACATTCCCTTTTAAAGTCTCCACTTTAAATGCATTAAATTTCTCCAAATTTAATGCTCTCTCATTTAATAAAACTCTTTTTATTAAATTTATTCAGAATTTTGTTAATTACTTTAATTAACAAACATTCACATATAGCCCCTTGCAATATTTCAATATCACATGCAGAACCACCTTCTGCAATTTCACCCGAAACAATTTCCGGTTTCTATTGAAACAATTCCTGCGCTTTGCAATTCTTTCGTCTGAAATATATGTGCTCCAAAATGGTGTCCGGTAACTCTTAAGTGTGCCACCCTACGGTTCGCGAATAATGCAGACATGATCGAGACCCTTCTCCGATCAATAATCAGCAGCGGGACCTAGAGATCCGTATTGACTCCTACACCAACGATGACTCCTATGATCGTGAGAACCTTTAACGCTTGTAACTAAATCCCTTTGTCTCTTGATATATTACATGTCCGAGATTCGATCATCGGTCGTATGATGTTATAGCAATATAAACATAATGACTTGATCGTAATGCTATACTTCGGATGAATGTTCATCACATCATTCCACCAATGGTGTGACCTTGTTATTAACAACATCCAATGTCCATGATCAGGAAACCTTGATCATCCTGTTAATCAACAAGCTAGTCTATAAGAGAAGCATGACTAGGAACCCTTTTTGTTTATTAAACACACATGTATTAATGTTTCCGAATCAATACATTTCTAGCATGTAAAATAAACATCTATCATGTATAAGGAATATATAATAACAACTTTATTATTGCCTCTCAGGGCATATTTCCTTCACTAAACGCATATAAAGATCATTCAGACGAACCATCACAAGGTTGAGTACATGTCTTTCCCTTTGCCTCACGATATTTGGTCTAGCTCCAAGCTGACCTCTCTTTCTTGATAGTGTGATTCGGAATCCCTTTACTAGGTTAACTCTTAACCATATGTAGCACGGCCATGCATTTCTGGATCCGATCACTCGAGGGGCCCAGAGATATCTCTCTCAAGTAGAGAGGGGCAAATCCCATCTTGATTGACCGATGCCTTGCAGCATGTATTAGGACAAACCTGAAAGCTACCTTTAGAACTACCCAGTTACGGAGTAGTGTTTGATAGCCCCAAAGTAGGTCGATCCACATCTCAAGTACATGCGACAATCTCAGGTCTAAGGACAAAACATACACGATGTGTAGAGAGAGCTGCAAGTATTATTGTCAGTCTCATGTTGGGTCAGTCCAACCCCATGTTCATAACATGTGTCCACATCATTGGTTTGACATCTCCATGTCTATGACTTGCGAAACATAGTCATCAACCAATCGATGTGCTAGTCTAATATTCACGTGTGTCCTCACATGAACTCTGACTAGGGACAATTATTAGATAACCATACAAGTAAAGAGTTTCACAAACAATTCACATAATTTCCAATCAATACAAGTTGCCTGGTATATGGATATTCAAGGAACATTATAATAATTCATGGATACACATGAAATACAATCATCTCTATGATTGCCTCTAGGGCATATTTCCTTCACGGATCTGGTGGGCGGTCGTGCTGCCCGCCATGTAGATCGCATTGAAGCGATTGGATCTGGCGCGAAAATCCTCGGGGGATTCCAAGCTAGAATCGGAGTCGAAGATCCCCGGGATGGAGGGGTCCTCGATGTCCTCTGGGTTGGAGACCAGCATGACGGAGTCCTCCCGTGATGCGGCGGTGATGGATCCGTTGACCGATGCAGGGGCCGCGGAGTCGGCGTCGTCATTTAGGGCATCGTCGTTGGTGGCGGCGTTAGTCTCGACCGCATCGCTAGCGGCCGAGTCGTACTTGGTGACGAGGCCCCTGATGGAGCGGACCTGCTCCTCCAAAAGCAGATCGTGGTGCGGAGGCAATCCACCGACGATCACCGTCGCAGCTGGATCGACCACGCCGGGGAAACAGACGAAGAGGTTGATGGAGCCGACCGGCATCACCGCGGCATGAGTGACCGGGCGTGACGCCGGGATGTAGCTGCTGGGCAGGATCTGCAAGATCCCGCCGATGGCGATCATGCGACCGGTGGCGAGTGGCCGATTGATCGGCAAATAAGGTCTCGCCGCAGAACTCAGGCCTGTCCCGCTATGCCCCACGGTGGGCGCCACTGTGATGGAAATGGCCACGGCAGTCACTGCCACTGGCAGTGATTGAGTGTTTCATGAGGAAGATTTGGCGGCCATCTGCGGTGCGAGATGGGGGCGGATGCACGTGTGTTTACCCAGGTTCGGCCCCCAGAGGGTAAAGACCTACTCCTGCTAGATTAGATTATGAGAGAGCGAGTTACATGGGTGGCGAGCTCGGCGGCTAGGCAGCGAGTCGCTTGAGGGGGTGTATGATGGAACGTGTGTCTCCAGGATACCCTAGGGAGGTTTATATATGGAGCACCTCGCTAGGGTTTACAAGTTATCCCCGAATAAGATAAGGATCCGGAGGCTTTTGACCTAGTTCGACTGGGCTTCTGCTATGCTCCTAGGCTTCTAGTCGCCAGTCGCTAGGCCTTTCCTTCCTTCGTAATCCAGTCGCTGTCTTCCGGACGCGCTCGCGGGCCTTTCGGCCCGATCGGAACGTCCTGCTGGGCATACCCCCTTTAGCATATCCCCATCAGTCATTGAATGTGGGTTCTTTTCACAAACCACATATGGATCCACTAGAGTCATTGCATGTGTGTTCTTTTCATTAACCATAGCTAGAGATATTGGATGTGTGTTCTTTTCACAAACCACATATGTATCCACCAGTGTCATTGAATGTGTGTTGTTTTGACAAGCCACACATGGATCCACTAGTGTCATTGAATGTGTGTTCTTTTCATTAATCACAGTTAGAGTCATTGCATGCCTGTTCTTTTCACAAACCACATAAGGATCCACTAGAGTCATTGGATTGTGTTCTTTTCACAAACCACATATGGATCCACAAGTGTCATTGAATGTGTGTTCTTTTCACAAACAACACATGGACCCACCAGAGTCATTGCATGTGTGTTCTTTTCATTAACCACAACTAGAGTCATTGCATGTGTGTTATTTTCACAAACCACATATGGATCCACCCGAGTCATTGCATGTTTGTTCTTTTCACAAACCACATCTAGATCCCCTAGAGTCATTGCATGTGTGTTCTTTTCACAAACCACATGAGCATGTCTGTTCTTCTCGCAAACCACATATGGATCCACCAGTGTCATTGCATGTTTGTTCTTTTCACAAACCACATATGGATCCACTAGAGTCATTGCATGTGTGTTCTTTTCATGAACCACATATGGATCCACCTGAGTGATTGCATGTCTGTTCTTTTCACAAACCACATATAGATTCATTGCATGCCTGTTCTTTTCACAAACCACATATGGATCCACTAGAGTCATTTCATGTCTGTTCTTTTCATAAACCACATAAGGATCCACTAGAGTCATTGCGTGTCTGTTCTTTTCACAAACCACATATGGGTCCACTAGAGTCATTGCATGTGTGTTCTTTTGACAAACCACATATGGAACGACCAGTGTCATTGAATGTGTGTTCTTTTCACAAACCACACATGGATCCACTAGAGTCATTACATGTGTGTTCTTTTCATTAACCACAGCTAGAGTCATTGCATGTGTGTTCTTTTCATAAACCACATATGGATCCACCAAAGTCAGTGAATGTCTGTTCTTTTCACTAACCACATATGGATCCACCAAATTCAGTGAATGTCTGTTCTTTTCACAAACCACATATGGATCCACCAATGTCATTGAATGTGTGTTCTTCTCACAAACCACATATGGATCCACAAGTGTCATTGCATGTCTGTTCTTCTCAGAAACCACATATGGATCCACTAGAGTCATTGCATGTCTGTTCTTTTCACAAACCACATATGGATCCACCAGTGTCATTGCATGTCTGTTCTTTTCACAAACCACATATGGATCCACTAGTGTCATTGTATGTGTGTTCTTTCACAAACCACACATGGATCCACTAGTGTCTTTACATGCATGTTCTTTTCAGAAACCACAGTTAGAGTCATTGCATGTGTGTTCTTTTCATTAACCACAACTAGAGTCAGTGAATGTCTGTTTTTTTCACAAACCACATATGGATCCGCCAGTTTCATTGAATGTGTGTTATTTTCAGAAACCACATATGGATCCACCACTATAATTGAATGTGTGTTCTTCTCACAAACCACATATGGATCCACAAGTGTCATTGCATGTCTGTTCTTCTTACAAACCACATATGGATCCACAACTAGAGTCATTGGATGTGTGTTCTTTTCACAAACCAAATATGGATCCACCAGTGTCATTGCATGTGTGTTATTCTCACAAACCACATATGGATCCACAAGTGTCATTGCATGTGTGTTCTTTTCATGAACCACATGAGCATGTGTGTTCTTATCACAAACCACATATGGATCCACTAGTGTCATTGAATGTGTGTTCTTTTCCTAAAACACATATGGATCCACCAGTGTCATTGCATGTGTGTTCTTTTCATGAACCACAGCTAGAGTCATTACATGTGTATTCTTTTCACAAACCACATATGGATCCACTAGAGTCATTTCATGTGTTCTTTTCATTAACCACAGCTAGAGTCATTGCATGTCTATTCTTTCACAAACCACACATGGATCCACTTGTGTCATTACATGCATGTTCTGTTCATAAACCATAGTTAGAGTCATTGCATGTGTGTTCTTTTCATTAACCACAACTAGAGTCAGTGAATGTCTGTTCTTTTCACAAACAACATATGGATCCACTAGAATCATTTCATGTGTTCTTTTCATTGACCACAGCTAGAGTCATTGGATGTGTGTTCTATTCACAAACCACACATGTATCCACCAGTGTCATTGAATGTGTGTTCTTTTCATTAACCACAATTAGAGTCATTGCATGTCTGTTCTTTTCACAAACCACATAAGGATCTACTAGAGTCATTGGATGTGTGTTCTTTTCACAAACCACATATGGATCCACTAGTGTCATTGAGTGTGTGTTCTTTTCACAAACCACACATGGATCCACTAGAGTCATAGCATGTGTGTTCTTTTCATTAACCACAGGTAGAGAAATTGGATGTGTGTTCTTTTCACAAACCACATATGGATCCACCAGTGTCGTTGAATGTGTGTTCTTTTCACAAACCGCATATGGATCCACCAGTGTCATTGCATGTCTGTTCTTTTCATAAACCACATATGGATCCACTAGTGTCATTGCATGTGTGTTCTTTTCATGAACGACATGAGCACGTGTGTTCTTCTCACAAACCACATATGGATGCACTAGTGTCATTGAATGTGTGTTATTTTCCGAAAACACATATGGATCCACCAATGTCATTGCATGTGTGTTCTTTTCTTGAACCACAGCTAGAGTCATTGCATGTGTGGTTTTTTCACAAACCACATATGGATCCACTAGAGTCATTTCATGTTTTCTTTTCATTAACCACTGCTAGACTCAATGCATGTCTGTTCTTTCACAAACCACACATGGATCCACCAGTGTCTTTACATGCATGTTCTTTTCATAAACCACAGTTAGAGTCATTGCATGTGTGTTCTTTTCATTAACCACAACTAGAGTCAGTGAATTTCTGTTCTTTTCACAAACCACATATGGATCCGCCAGTTTCATTGAATGTGTGTTATTTTCAGAAACCACATATGGATCCACCACTATAATTGAATGTGTGTTCTTCTCACAAACCACATATGGATCCACAAGTGTCATTGCATGTTTGTTCTTCTTACAAACCACATATGGATCCACAACTAGAGTCATTGGATGTGTGTTCTTTTCACAAACCACATATGGATCCACCAGTGTCATTGCATGTGTGTTCTTCTCACAAACCACATATGGATCCACAAGTGTCATTGCATGTGTGTTCTTTTCATGAACCACATGAGCATGTGTGTTCTTATCACAAACCACATATGGATCCACTAGTGTCATTGAATGTGCGTTCTTTTCCTAAAACACATATGGATACACCAGTGTCATTGCATGTGTGTTCTTTTCATGAGCCATAGCTAGAGTCATTGCATGTGTGTTCTTTTCACAAACCACATATGGATCCACTAGAGTCATTTCATGTGTTCTTTTCATTAACCACAGCTAGAGTCATTGCATGTCTATTCTTTCACAAACCACACATGGATCCACTAGTGTCATTACATGCTTCTTCTTTTCATAAACCACAGTTAGAGTCATTGCATGTGTGTTCTTTTCATTAACCACAACTAGAGTTAGTGAATGTCTGTTATTTTAACAAACCACATATGGATCCACCAGTGTCATTGAATGTGTGTTCTTTTCACAAATCACTTATGGATCCACCAGTGTCATTGAATGTGTGTTCTTCTCACAAACCACATATGGATGCACAAGTGTCATTGCATGTCTGTTCTTCTCACAAACCACATATGGATCCACTAGAGTCATTGCATGTCTGTTCTTTTCACAAACCACATATGGATCCACCAGTGTCATTGCATGTCTGTTCTTTTCACAAACCACCTATGGATCCACTAGTGTCATTGCATGTGTGTTCTTTTCATGAACCACACATAGAGTCATTGCATGTCTGTTCTTTTCACAAACCACATATAGAGTCATTGCATGCCTGTTCTTTTCACAAACCACATATGGATCAACTAGAGTCATTTCATGTCTGTTCTTTTCGCAAACCACATATAGATCCACTAGAGTCATTGCATGTCTGTTCTTTTCACAAACCACATAAGGGTCCACTAGAGTCATTGCAAGTGTGTTCTTTTCACAAACCACATATGGATCCACCAGTGTCATTGAATGTGTGTTCTTTTCACAAACCACACATGGATTCACTAGAGTCATTACATGTGTGTTCTTTTCATTAACCACAGCTAGAGTCATTGCATGATTGTTCTTTTCACAAACCACATATGGATCCACCAGAGACAGTGAATGTCTGTTCTTTTCACAAACCACATATGGATCCACCAGTGTCATTGCATGTGTATTATTTTCACAAACCACATATGGATCCACCAGTGTCATTGAATGTGTGTTCTTCTCACAAACCACATATGGATCCACAAGTGTTATTGCATGTCTGTTCATTTCACAAACCACATATGGATCCACCAGTGTCATTGCATGTCTGTTCTTTTCGCAAACCACATATGGATCCACTAGTTTCATTGCATGTGTTTTCTTTTCATGAACCACATGAGCATGTGTGTTATTCTCACAAACCACATATGGATGCACTAGTGTCATTGCATGTGCGTTGTTTTTCTAAAACATATATGGATCCACCAGTGTCATTGCACGTGTGTTCTTTTCATGAACCACAACTAGAGTCATTGCATGTGTGTTGTTTTCACAAACCACATATGGATCCACCAGAGTCATTGCATGTGTGTTCTTTTCATTAACCACAACTAGAGTAATTGGATGTGTGATCTTTTCACAAATCACATATGGATTCACCAGTGTCATTGCATGTGTGTTCTTTTCACGAACCACATATGGATCCACTAGAGTCATTGCATGTGTGTTATTTTCATGAACCACATGAGAATGTTTGTTCTTATCACAAACCACATATGGATCCACTAGTGTCATTGAATGTGTGTTCTTTTCCTAAAACACATATGGATCCACCAGTGTCATTGCATGTGTGTTCTTTTCATGAACAAGAGCTAGAGTCATTGCATGTGTGTTCTTTTCACAAAGCACACATGGATACACCAGTGTCATTGCATGTGTGTTCTTTTCATGAACAACAACTAGAGTCAGTGAATGTCTGTTCTTTTCACAAAAAACATATGGATCCACTAGAGTCATTTCATGTGTTCTTTTCATTAACCACAACTAGAGTCATTGGATGTGTGTTCTTTTCACAAACCACACATGGATCCACCAGTGTCATTGAATGTGTGTTCTTTTCACAAACCACACATGGATCCACTAGAGTCATTGCATGTGTGTTCTTTTCATTAACCATAGCTAGAGAAATTGGATGTGTGTTCTTTTCACAAACCACATATGGATCCACCAATGTCATTGAATGTATGTTCTTTTCACAAACCACACATGGTTCCACGAGTGTCATTGGATGTGTGTTCTTTTCATTAACCACAGTTAGAGTCATTGCATGTCTGTTCTTTTCACAAACCACATAAGGATCCACAAGAGTCATTGGATGTGTGTTCTTTTCACAAACCACATATGGATCGACCAGTGTCATTGAATGTGTGTTCTTTTCACCAACAACACATGGATCCACCAGAGTCATTGCATGTGTGTTCTTTTCATTAACCATAGCTAGAGTCATTGCATGTGTTTTCTTTTCACAAACCACATATGGATCCACCAGAGTCATGGCATGTCTGTTCTTCTCACAAACCACATATGGATCCACTAGAGTCATTGCATGTCTGTTCTTTTCACAAACCACATATGGATCCACCAGTGTCATTGCATGTCTGTTCTTTTCACAAACCATATATGGATCCACTAGTGTCATTGCATGTGTGTTATTTTCATGAACCACATGAGCATGTGTGTTCTTCTCACAAACCACATATGGATCCACTAGTGTCATTGCATGTGTGTTCTTTTCCTAAAACATATATGGATCCACCAGTGTCATTGCATGTGTGTTCTTTTCATGAACCACAGCTTGAGTCATTGCATGCGTGTTCTTTTCAGAAACCACATATGGATCCACTAGAGTCATTCCATATGTTCTTTTCATTAACCACAGCTAGAGTCATTGCATGTCTGTTCTTTCACAAACGACACATGGATCCACCAGTGTCATTACATGCCTGTTCTTTTCATAAACCACAGTTAGAGTCATTGCATGTGTGTTCTTTTCATTAACAACAACTAGGGTCAGTGACTGTCTGTTCTTTTCACAAACCACATATGGATCCACCGGTGTCATTGAATGTGTGTTCTTTTCACAAACCACATATGGATCCACTAGTGTCATTGAATGTGTGTTCTTCTCACAAACCACATATGGATCTACAAGTGTCATTGCATGTCTGTTCTTCTCACAAACCACATATGGATCCACTAGAGTCATTGCATGTCTGTTCTTTTCACAAACCACATATGGATCCACCAATGTCATTGCATGTCTGTTCTTTTCTCAAACCACATATGGATCCACCGGTGTCATTGCATGTGTGTTCTTTTCATGAACCACATGAGCATGTCTGTTCTTTTCACAAACCACATATGGATCCACTAGTGTCATTGAATGTATGTTCTTTTCCTAAAACACATATGGATCCACTAGTGCCATTGCATGTCTGTTCTTCTCACAAACCACATATGGATCCATCGGTGTCATTGCATGTGTTTTTTTCATGAACTACAACTAGAGTCCATTGCATGTGTGTTATTTTCACAAACCACATATCGATCCAACAGAGTCATTGCATGTGTGTTCTTTTCATTAACCACAACTAGAGTAATTGGATGTGTGTTCTTTTCACAAATCACATTTGGATCTACCAGTGTCATTGCATGTGTGTTCTTTTCACGAACCACATATGGATCGGCAAGAGTCATTGCATGTGTGTTCTTCTCATGAACCACATGAGCATGTGTGTTCTTATCACAAACCACATATGGATCCACTAGTGTCATTGAATATGTGTTCTTTTCCTAAAACACATATGGATAAACCTGTGTCATTGCATGTGTATTCTTTTCATGAACCACAGCCAGAGTCATTGCATGTATGTTCTTTTCACAAAGCACACATGGATCCACCAGTTTCATTGCATGTGTGTTGTTTTCATGAACCTCAACTAGAGTCAGTGAATGTCTGTTATTTTCACAAACAACATATGGATCCACTAGAGTCATTTCATGTGTTCTTTTCATTAACCATAGCTAGAGTCATTGGATTTGTGTTCTTTTCACAAACCGCACATGGATCCACCAGTGTCATTGAATGTGTGTTCTTTTCGTTAACCACAATTAGAGTCATTATATGTCTGTTCTTTTCACAAACCACATAAGGATCCACTAGAATCATTGGATGTGTGTTCTTTTCACAAAGCACAGATGGATACACCAGTGTCATTGCATGTGTGTTCTTTTCATGAACCACACATGGATCCACTAGAGTCATTGCATGTGTGTTCTTTTCATTAACCACAGCTAGAGAAATTGGATGTGTGTTCTTTTCACAAACTAGATATGGATCCACCAGTATCATTGAATGTGTGTTCTTTCCACAAACCACACATGGATCCACCAGTGTCATTAAATGTGTGTTGTTTTCATTAACCAAAGTTAGAGACATTGCATGTCTGTTCTTTTCACAAACCACATAAGGATCCACTAGAGTCATTGGATGTGTGTTCTTTTCACAAACCACATATGGATCCACCAGTGTCATTGAATGTGTCTTCTTTTCACAAACCACACATGGATCCACCAGAGTCATTGCATGTGTGTTCTTTTCATTAACCACAGCTAGAGTCATTGCATGTGTGTTCTTTTCACAAACCACATATGGATCCACCAGAGTCATTGCATGTTTGTTCTTTTCACAAACCACATCTGGATCCCCTAGAGTCATTGCATGTGTGTTCTTTTCACAAACCGCATGAGCATGTCTGTTCGTCTCGCAAACCACATATGGATCCACCAGTGTCTGCATGTATGTTCTTTTCACAAGCCATATATGGATCCACTATAGGCATTGCATGTCAGTTCTTTTCACAAACCACATATGGATCCACCAGTGTCATTGAATGTGTATTCTTTTCACAAACCACATATGGATCCACCAGTGTCACTGAATGTGTGTTCTTTTCACAAACCACACATGGATCCACTGGAGTCATTACATGTGTGTTATTTTCATTAACCACAGCTAGAGTCATTGCATGTGTGTTCTTTTCACAAACCACATATGGATCCACCAGAGTCAGTGAATGTCTATTCTTTTCACAAACCACATATGGATCCACCAAAGTCAGTGAATGTCTGTTCTTTTCACAAACCACATATGGATCCACAAGAGTCATTTCATGTGTTCTTTTCATTAACCATAGCTAGAGTCATTGGATGTGTTTTTTCACAAACCACACATGGATCCACCAGAGTCATTGCATGTGTGTTCTTTTCATTAACCACAGCTAGATTCATTGCATGTGTGTTCTATTCACAAAGCACATATGGATCCACTAGTGTCATTGCATGTTTGTTCTTTTCGCAAACCACATATGGATCCCCTAGAGTCATTGCATGTGTGTTCTTTTCACAATCCACATGAGTATGTTTGTTCTTCTCGCAATCCACATATGGATCCACTAGTGTCATTGCATGTTTGTTCTTTTCACAAACCACATATGGATCTAGTAGAGTCATTGCATGTGTGTTCTTTTCATGAACCACATATGGATCCACCAGAGTCATTGCATGTCTGTTCTTTTCACAAACCACATATTGAGTCATTGCATGCCTGTTTTTTTCACAAACCACATATGGATCCACCAGAGTCATTTCATGTCTGTTCTTTTCACAAACCACATAAGGATCTAGTAGAGTCATTGCATGTCTATTATTTTCACAAACCACATAAGGATCCACTAGAGTCATTGCATGTGTGTTATTTTCACAAACCACATATGGATCCACCAGAGTCATTGCATGTGTGTTCTTTTCATAAACCACATATGGATCCACCAGAGTCATTACATGTCTGTTCTTTTCATAAACCACAACAGTCATTGCATGTGTGTTCTTTTCACAAACCACATATGGATCCACCAGAGTCATTGCATGTGTGTTCTTTTCATTAACCATAGCTAGAGTCATTGGATGTTTGTTCTTTTCATAAATCACATGACCATGTGTGTTCTTTTCGCAAACCACATATGGATCCACCAAGGGTCATTGCATGTGTGTTCTTTTCATGAACCACATCTAGAGTCATTGCATGTGTTTTCTTTTCACGAACCACACATGGATCCACTAGAGTCATTTGCATGTGTGTTCTTTTCATAAACCACATGGATCCTAACCTTAGGAGAGGCCTAACCTTAGCCCCCAATGGTGGAGGCCGTTAGACCGAGTCTTCTAGTAGCCACGCCCTAACATAGTTGTTTTGCATGACGATTCCTACACACCGTTTGATCGGGGCGCTTGGATGATTGGGATGGTTCTTCGAAAGAGCGATCCATGTGTAGGCTATTCTGCGACATGATTGGCCATGCTTACTGTTCGCTTGCTCTGGAGAAACTAGCAACACCGCGCGCTCCCCTTTTGCGAGTGTCACGAGTTCCGTGGGCCATATGCCAGTGTCACGACCCCTTTACTTCTCTTCCTCCACATACTTCTCTTCCTTTCCCTCGAAGCCACTTTCCCCACTTCTCTCCCATCCTTCCATAGCCGCAAGCTGACGGCACCTCCAGCCCAGTCCCCCACCCCCTCGTGCCATGGGTTCAAGGGGAGATGGCGAGGAAACGCGTCGTGACAACAGGGATGGTGATTTCGATGTGAGTCGTCTCATCTCTAGCATCTGTGGCCAATTATCTATTTTGAGCTAGATCTACTCTGTTTACTCATACACGTATGATGTGTTAGGCGAACCAGACGCTGTACGACTCCGACTATCACAGTTTAGCGGAGGAAGACATTCCTACGCTATGTAAACATGGATATGCGCCCGCTAAATTTGTAGCATTCGAAGGACGAAACACAGACATGAGGTTTTTACGATGTCAAGGACATCATGCAATGATGCAAGGCAGAAGTTGCGGTGTTGTCAAATGGGTAGATCCAGAGTGGCCCAAATCGATGTAGAAAATGCTGGACAAACTATGGGATATGACTATTGAGTTGAAAGAATCCATAGTCAGCTCACTTCTTGACAGTGCTAAGATGAAGCTATTTGACCAAGTTGACACAACCAAGCTTAACCGAGATCTCAGGAGGCTATAAGACAAGGTTAGCAAAGTCGAGAAGGAGAGGGACGTGGCGTTGGCCCTGAAGGCTAAAGCAGAGCAAGAGCTGACTCAAGCAAGGAATAAACTTCACCAGGCCAAAGTCCTGCAGTTCACAACTACAAGTATTGAAAAGTGCATGAGGATAAATGCAGAGAAACAATTGAAGATGTGCAAAGAAGATGCTAAAAGGAAGGAGTAGACGATTCGATCATTGCTCTCGCAGGAAGATGCGCATCGGGCTAAGATTAGGAAGATCAAGGAGATGTGTGATAACTAGTTCTATTTAGCTTGAGATCCGTACTTTTTAAGTTGTAATAGTAGTACTTGTACATACTAGCGGTCTGAACTAGTGGTCCTGGAGTCCTGGGAGAAACAAAGTTGGTCGCCCATAATCTGTCTTAACCCTGCATTACTTCCTTTTGTCTGATGATGGTGGTACTCTGACATTGGTGTTTTGTTTAAACATAATCTACGTGGATTGTGCCGCATGCAAATGGCACAACCACAATTTAAAAAGTGGAAGCACGTGAAGTAGTTGAAACAAGTTGCTGTTTCGTGGAGTATAGCAGCTTAAATAATTTATTTCTGTGCCACTTACATTCCATCGAATTTAGAGACCTCCTGCCCCTGGGAAATCGTGGAACCGGTGCTGCGTGTTTTCAGATACTAGTGGCACAATCACAAATTCGGATTCAACAACTAACTCGAGCATTTCCAAACCCTAAGTCGCGATACATTTTACTCCAAGAATGTGTGTAGATTGTTTCGCTCGACAAGTTCCACGCACAGAGCTCCAGAATTTAATCGAATTACATATATATAGGTTCAAGTTCAACACATTATTATGCATCTTCATTGCCAGCAGCCTTCTTTCCCTGCCTGGGTGCCAAGCCTTCACGTCCACTGGCTTCTTCATTTCCTGACTTCTTCCTCTTCCTCGGTGCCAATTTTCTTAGCTTCACATGGTCTGCATCACCGGGACAGTCAGCACCAGAATCGTGTCCACCATCATCTTTCTACTCGTTTTTATTTTCTTCCAGCAGCAAAATGACTGACCCGGCAGCCATGTTTCTAACCTTGCAGCGCTTCCTGTCAAAGAAATAGGACTATTGCATAACTGCCTAATATCTACAGTGTAAATAAAACAAAAATTACAATTCAGCACAAACATGTGAACCCCAAGAGACTTTTTCTTACCAGGAGCTAATTGGGTTTGAGCGAACACCCTGTCCAAGAATAGAAGGGTGACTCCCAGTTGCAGCAGCTTCCACATCCAGTACATCACAATTCAGCTCAAACATGCAAGCCGAAGCATACCTTTTCATCGACCCAATTAGCTGACTGTCACACGTTAGAGGAACCATGATGCCTCGTTCATCCATGAAGCTGAACTTTGCAGTCTGCTTTGGCCATATTTCATCATGATTACGCAGAGCAGCAACCATACCAGGGATAGTGCAGATCTACACAGGCGCTTCTTCCATCATGATACAATGGTGTCCATACCACTTGCCCTTCACCCTAGCTGATTTAGAGTCATACCTGAAGAGGGCTACCGTAACCAGGTAGGGGTGGTCTGTGGAGATCCCACTTGACAGAAAACTGTGGACAAAATATGCTTGTCAGTGTTGGGTTAACAAACAATTTTAGGTTCAATAGCGAGCTAGCAGTTATAGTTAGTGCGAATAGCAAAGAGAAGGGCAACTCACCCGCATGTAGACAAAACTTCTTCTTCCTTGGTAGTAGGATCTGCCATCCTCTGAGCTGCTCAGCTCGTTGTCGGCAAGAGCTAGAGCCTCGCAACAACGGCTATGACATGTGCCATTGGAACTCGGGACCAACGAATGGGCGCAGCAACTTGGCGCCAAAAGTCAAATGTCCAAAGAGATCGTTCTGCCTAGAGGGTGGATTTTGATGCTGCCAGTGCTAGGGGAAAGGAGGGAATGGATTTGTGAAATTGGTCAACGCATCCAAGCCACTTAGTTCCTCGATTTTCCTAAGAGGTTAACGTGGGGCGCTCACGTCACGGACAGATGACCGACATGTGGGTCCCGACCGTGTACTTCACGGGGCAATTTAACAAATTGTTTAAATTTGGTAGGGGTGAGATGAGTTTGCCTCGAAATGTCCCCTCTCAGTAGTTGGCAGCCCAACTTTACGAAATGCGGAAATTATAGGCAACTTGGGTACCACAATGGACTCGCCTAGGAACTTTCAGGCCACAAACCAACAATCCTGGCCAAATGGGGGTGAATACAAATCTAACAGGCAAACGGTCGTTTGAACCAAACAAAAAATGGTTGAACTCAAATACCACCGTTAGGTCAACTCTTCTTGGCCTACCCTATCAGTATTCCCCGTTATCCTTTGCGGCGTGGATTAGTTTACCCCTTCATGGACCCGATCTACTTCTCTACTCTGCTCTTCTCCCATGTTCCCCTCCCCATAACCTTTGCTCAACTCTAGTTTCTCATCTTAGATCAGAGCTTGCACTTCCTGTCCTTGCGTCCCCGCCATGTCGAGTCAACCTCCCACGCCTCTAATCAAAGCTCGCAGCCGTCACATCGTCTGTTGTATCAGTGCTTCACGTCCTCGGTCTAGTATCTCGCCTCTGGCTAGTCCTTCTAGCACCACGGAGCGCATCCCGTCGGGTAATCCTGGATGGCGACCTGCCTCAGGCGGTTACATGCTGTCGTGCACCCCAGGAATGGTAGCCCTAGCATAGCAGTTTGACGACCACGCTCTCGTGTCCACCGCGCTGGGCATCCATCTTGCTATGTCACCAGAAGACTTGCTATCAGCTTCTAGGTCTCGTTTTGGGATCAGATGAAATGTGGACAAGATTGAGGTATGTGCACCGCCATTCAATTTTTTCATTTGTTTCGAGCATAGCTCAAACACTAAGCACGCTCAGTATTTTTCCCATTCTTTCGAGTGTAGTGGGGAGAAAATTAGCTTCATGCGTTGGCATCGCGCCTGTGGGTGTGACGGTCGCTTGGGGCAGCTTTGTTTCTTCTCCAAACTCGGATTTTGACAGCCTCCCATTGGATGCTTGGGAGCCGGAGGCCCTCAAGTAGGTCGTCAGTAGCCTTGGCGGCGAGCTGGTGGAGATTGTGCCACCGAGCGATAGGTGGATCATAGAGGTAAAGGCGTGGCTAAAATATCCAGACATTGTTCCTAAGATGAAATTCCAAGCAGGGCAGGACGACAGCTTAGCTAGAAGCACCCAGTCATCATCCACCTAGAGGAGGTTCTGGAATACATACATGGCATTCAGGACCCCGATGAGGCGGCCAGAAAGCGTCCTCGTCGCCTATAGTGTTGGCCTAGAAGGATCGGTGGCACAAGGACCACCACCATTTTGCGATGGGCACATAGTTTTGGTGGGGGAACTAGGCTTGGACAAGCTGATGGTTCTGATTTCCCTCGAGTGAAGACGGAGCTCTAGTGAATTGATGTAGTATGTGTGGCTAATGAATTTATAGTATGGAGAGCGGAGCAGGTAGTTAGCCTGGACTAAAAATATGTAATAGTTTGAATTGTTGTAGTATGTGTGGCTAATGAATTTGAAGTATGTGTGGCTAATGCATCTGTAGTGAACACCGTGCTTTATAATTTCTGTGAATAACCAAGGACAACCTCCTGAAAAGAGGGTGGACTGACAATGATAAATGTCACTTCTGTGGTTGCTGGGAAAATGTAGCCCATCTCCTCTTCAAGTATAATGCAGCTAGATTATTTTGCCAACTGATGAGCGATCCGGAAGACAATAAATGATTCTTGTTTCAAACAAAGATTTCCTGATGATCCTTATAACATTGTCTACTAGTTTTGTAACATGGTGAACCGCAGGAACATTTTGTAGACAACACAAGACAAAAAATTGGGTTTTATAGGACTGTATACTTAGTTCAAACCCCGTAATTGGGATTGTGCCACTAGCACTCAGATTGTTCAACCCGACCATGCCTGCGAGACAGTGTCTTTACATTGATCTAGTTCTAGTGAAAATGCAAATTGTTGTGTCTGAATTTCTTAACTATAATATTTACTGAGGTTTGTTCGAAATGGTCCGTGATTTTTTATGGAACGTGCATGAATAAACCACACAAAATCCATACATAAATTTTGTCTGAATTTTGTCTGTCTAGATAAATATGGCAGTTAACTAAATTTAACCATGAGTAGTAATTGAATAAATAGATACTTGATAGTATTTGTTTACATCAGTAGTAATTTGATACAAAAGTGTGTGATAGCTGCATAAAAGTGGGTTAAACTTCCTACTAGTTTCTAAATAATGCATCTACAAAAGCAATTCTTCTATCTGAACATGACTATTCTTCGCTGAAGAAACTGCAGATCTGCACCAGAAAAGTTGGCTGGCCAATTGCCTTGAGAGGATGTAAGTTTAGTGATCATTTAAACTCAACTGATCTTTTTTACTTCCTGCCAAACATCAAGAGATCTGCATCGTTCATGCATGTCCGCTGTGCTAGAACCAGGCCCGATTCAGTATGAACATTTGCGCTGCCACAACGATTTCTTCGAATGTGAAATCCGACATCTCATGGCAAGGATCATAGGTCCGTGTGAATCGGAACCTGAATTCCAGCGCTGAGCTGTTGCCCAGCGTCGGCTCCAGCTGTCGAACAATCCAACAGTCTGAGTGTTGATGGATTCTCACCGGTGCGGTCTGGACTCCGACGGTGCGTTGGATGGATCGTCTTTGCCGCAGATGGCGTGTTCCCAGCTTTCCCCACTGCGGTAAGGTCACCCGCGCCGAAGCATGGACGTGAGAGTTCCTAGACCTTGGCGCTTCCCTATTCGAGGGTTTGTACCCTCGGTGGTCCCATGAACGCATTGAGACATACATTGTTCCACCTGCATAGAGCACGCCATAATGCCGCCGCGCGCTTTCTCCACATTGCTTATTTGGCCCTTCTCGCCGCTGCCGCCGTTGATGCAGCACATTGTGCGAAATCATCCGTCTGGGATGACAATGGAAGACCGTTCTTGAAGTAGAGCTTCATGGACTTCCTTAGAGGGGCCAAATACCCAAGTTTTGGCGGCAACCATGGCAGCGATGGCGGCTGCTTAGGTGGGGTCATATTACCCTAGGTGGTGCGTTAGGCAGATATGCGCAAGGGGAAGTGGGTTAGTCGGAGAAGGGGAGTGACAGTAGGTGTGGAGTTCAGGCACGCGTGAAAGTAATCCTCTCCTATTTCCTTAGAGGGTAATAATTCGACACTAGTTGTACTAACCTCTCAATCTTTATTTCCCTTCTCACCATAAGAGTGTGAATATATTAAAAAGACTGGTCATGCCTACCCATCGGATCAGGCAATGTACCAGGACAGGTGGGAGACCAAACAAACTGGGTTCCATTTTAAAGATATTTATGACTATGGCCTTAGGTTTATACGATATTATTCATGAGCCACTACGAACCGTCAAATTGTAGCAACACCATCAAAAACAGGGGAAGATGACATGGCATGTTTTCTGACTACCGGGCCTGCCACCTCCACCGTCGATGGCGTGCATCCTTGGTTCAAGGACTAGTGCCCCCCCCCATTATTGTGTAATTTTCCATATTTTGTCGCTCCCAGCTCCGCTCCTCTGGTCCTCCCGCTGCCACTCCATTCCGTCGTGCACCACTCTCATCCTTCCCTTGGGCCATCATCCTCCCGTCCCTGCCCTCCCCTCCCCTCCCTGCCCTGTCTCCTTGCCCTTTCGCCTTGCTGCGATCCATCGCCCATGCGCGTTTGGAAACGAAAACCAAGAGTCTGGTGTTGGGTGAGGCGGCCAATGATGATGGCTATGATCCGGATCCCGCTCGGATATGGATCCTGCACGGCCGGAGAACACGGAGATGGGTCCTGTGTGGTTGGAGAGAACATAATCTCCTTCAAGTCTGGAGAGCACAGAGGAGAACGAAACAGGGGAAGAGGAAGCGGGGTGCAACGCTTTGGAGGTCTGGATCCCGGTGAACGTGTCGTACGTCCTCCTTGAAGGGTAAGAACTATAATTCCCTCTCTATATTCTCCAATTAGCATTTCTAGTCCCGTGGTGATGGCGATCATATGTGTTGGTAACCGTGGGACATCTGCCTAGCTTGTCCTTGAGCATGATGTTTTGTTAAGCGAGCATGAAGACATTGAAATGGGTGGCGGTGGGGATTATTTTATGCTCGAAGATGTTGATGATGAGAAATAATATCCATACGTGGTTAATGACCCTAATAGGATGTAAAGTAGGGAATATTTGGCTGATTCGAGCTTTGAGCCTGACTATGGGACTAATGAGGAAGAGGAATGTGAAGATGCAGAAATGGGATGCAGATACGATGGCGAAGAAGAGGAAAGGCTAGTGATAAACTTTGACAGAGACAATACTACAATTGATGAGGGGATTGTCTTTGAGGCTGTGGAGGACTGTAGATATGTAGTTGCTACCTATGCAATAAGAGTTGAGTTCGAATTTATCATTGAAAAGAGAGACCAAAGGAGATTTAGGTGCATTGTAGGGAAAGTAATGTGTGTAAATGGAGATTGCATGCATCTCTAATGCGGGGTGGACACCCATTTCAAGTTGCAATAGCTACATCTTTCTCATATTTATTCTGCTAATATGTCCTCTGATTTATTTGGATTCTTATCGAATCCAGATCAAGGTAAACATGAAGAAACATAACTGCCCTATTTCTTCTTTAAGTGATAAAATTCGACTAGTGACAACAAAGTGGATTGCTGCTACTGTACTTGACTGGGTGAGGCAGGATTATAACATTGGACCTACTGAACTCAGAACAAAGATTATCAAAAAGTTTAACGTTCTGATTCCTTACCATAGAGTCTTTGATGGGAAGGAGATGGCTCTAGACTTTATTCAAGGCAAGTGGAATGACAGTTTTCACATGTTGAATAGTTTCAAAGATGAGGTAGAGAAAACATCTGGTAGTGTTGTTGACATTGATTATGAGGTTGTGAAAGGAAGAGAAAATGTCTCAAGGGGGTCAGGTAAAAGCAGGTGATGGCTGCAAGTGCACAGATCAATTGTAGCTAGTTATCATACCCACAGAGAGCTATTTCGTTAAGGTCTTTATGCCCCTCATCACTTTCCACCAAAGGATACTTATAAGCTGCCTTTGATCTCAAGTAAAGGGTGTTTAAAAGGTTTTTAGTTGAGTGCAGAAAAGTAATTAAAACAAGTAAAAGAAATCAAGTAACAAGGTTGTGTGAAAACATGGTTGAACTCAGTAGGGCTAAAACATTCTAGGGGTGTAGGATATACCACTAGCATGCCGTTATTATTCATAATTAAGATAAATGATGACTCCAAAATTAAAGCATATTCAAGTATATAAATTATTCATATTATTACTCATTACATGCTACATCTATCTACAACTATGCTTATTATGTATGAATACTAGTTCTCATCCATTTCCACATGGGCTTTGACATTAGTAGTTTTATTAGGATTTTATTACCTTTTTCTTGTCTTTGATTTGTGTGTAGGTGCTATGAACAATCATGGATAAAAGGAGCCAAGAGGATTCAATATGGAGGAGTTACATGCACCAAACTTAGCCATTTTAGGGGAGGAAAAAGTGGATTTTCCATAAACTACAAATGAATATCCAAGGCCATGGTGTTTTATCCCTCGCCCATATGAATCCAACGAGCCAAAGAACACCTCAATCGGAGTCCGGATGAAAAAATGGCGGCCAAAACATTACTGAGTACTATAGGCGTAATGACCACTGGTAAGGGCAGAGCCCGCCCGTAACGTACGGTCGTACCACCCTCCGAAGGCTTCGTTTCGTCAAACGGAACAACATTTGTGAAGGCCCAATGGGCATATTTGGCCCCTAGCTCCGCCGGTTCACAAAACCGACGTCCAAATGCCTATTTAAAGAGGGGAAACCCTAGAACAAGGGGAGAATCCATCCACGCCTCAGGGGTGGAGCCCTGCCACTCCGCCGCCTCCATAGCCGCCACACACAAGATCCACATCTCCACACCATCAAGCAAGAGGAGGAGAAGGAGACACCCTACCTTTATCGCGTGCACCGTTCATCATCATCTCCAACGGCATCTCCATCTCTCTCTCCCTTGTCTTAGATCTTGTAATTGTAAGATTGAACATGGCTGTGACTTCATTAATATATTCATCTATGTTTTGTTGTTCATCGATGTGTGATTGATTGATTAGGTTCTAGGTTGATGTTTGATCTAGTGCGCTAAGTTAGAATGTGTTTGTGATCCAAGTATTCAATTACATGAGTCTCGAAGATGAGTTCACGGGATCCCTTGGTCTAGAAGTGTATGTTTTTCTTGCGAGTGAAACACGAGAATCATGCATAGTACACACAGTGTGAGAGCCCGGTAATCGAGTGGGGGACATTTATTTGCTGAAGGGATCTCTTGTAGACAATGGATCACACATATATTTGCCCATATAGTACTAGTGAGACCGAAGCCTATAAACCCTCTCTCATTCCATACAATCCTACAGCTACAACCCCTTTAGTTTAGTTCTTGTTCTAGTTTACTTTCAATAATTTATTTAGCTTGTTACTAGTTACTTTAAATCTCTCTTGTTTACTACTATTCTAGCAACTTTTAGTGTAGACTATTTGCAAACACCGTTTTGGTTGCGAACATGGCCACATTGACAACGTGGTTGCGGGGTTGTATTGTTTCCATTTGCAAAGCTTCCAAGGGACAAACTTTATAAATAATATTTGCTGCTACAAGTACTGCAATAACCATGTTATTGATCATAGGAAATCCAGACATCAAATTGGCGCTGTTGTAGGGGAGCAAAGCGTTTGGTTATTACCTACCCACTCACACATAGTTTATTTCCGTTTGTTGCTATTTACTGCTTTTACTTATTTAAAAAAAATTATAAAACAAAAAACCCATAAAAAAATTACAAAACAGAAATTATAAAACATTTTCTACTAATCATGTCTTCTGAGATTTCTATTTTAGAACATATTCAACTTGCAAACAAGGAGAAGAGACGAAAAGAATCCTTGTATATGGTTGCCAAATAAGAAGACAATGCGCACAATGAAGAACTCATAACTACTAATGATATGCAGGTATACGATATGTATTATCAGGTAATCTGCTGTTCTCACACATTATGTTCTTCATATCAAATAATATGTCTTCACTGTATGTGTGCCAAGCATTTTTTGCTCAATGTTCTCATACCTATGATGAATCTCTGGCGTCTTACAATAGTAGTGATGCTAGTAGGGAAGTTATAGAGTATGTTCTTTATGAAGGTTCCCATAAACTACTCCGAAAAATAATGATACTAATGATTAGTAGTGATAATGAATTTTTACAAATGGCATACGAAACCTTGCAATATATTGCTGAGTATTGTCAAGGACATCTTAGTGAGAATGCACTTGTGTTGGAGAGTAAGGCACGGTGTAAAACCATAGTGCCCAAAGATAACCATTTGCAAGAACCACAAGATAAAGAGGAGGAACAACAAAAAGGTGAGGTTGACAAAGATTGGCATACTACAAATACTACATTTGTTTATGATGCCACTCTCTCTAGTAATGATTCTTATAATGCTAAAACTAATTGTAATTTATATGTGGAGGCCTTGTGCCTAGAAACTCATGAGGGGAGCATTACTAATGATGAACTAGAGATAGAACCTTGCTATGAATATTTTAATGCTAATATGCAGGGACTGATTTACTCCCTATTGCAAAGGAAGAATATTATGAAGTGTTCCCCTACAATGGTAACCAAGGTAAAAGTTCAATAATTATATTTCAACCTCTACTCCTTTTGTTGCAGCTATATAAGGAGGCATGCTCACCACACTTGGTGCATCCACGCTCGCTTGGAAGTGATAACCTATTCATCTACATGATGCCAATGCACCGCAAGAGGGTACGACTTCGATCGCACTCTACTATGAGATGCTCCAACCCTTTGCTAGAGGTAAGTACAAGGACACCTCGGATTGATATACCCTGGGATCAAGGTGGATGGTTTAATGGACCATCTAAGCCAGGCTTTATGGCTTTAAAGAAAGCGCTTCCCGGGAGGCAACCCGAAAGTTTTTAGGTGTCCTTCATAATTTTGTGTCTTGAGTTTAGTTGCATTCATGTTGCATTGGCGCTTGTATATATATGCATGATTTCTTATTAGAGTTGTCTTGGGACTATTTTTGACAAGTAGAATTATTTGTTGCTCTAATCATGTGTTGCATATCTTGGTTAAATCTTTTCAACAAAAGTATATGTTTGCTTTATTTGGATGCTTGACTAATGTTTCAGGTCCTTAGTAAAATTTTTGAAGAAAATAACATGTTCCGTAGTTCAAAGTGAGCGTAACGAGCAGCAGTATGAGCACACCTGTCCATACCGCATGCCCATAGCGCTCATGTGATACATCGGAAGAAGCAAATTTTTTTCCAAAAAGTGACTGGAGGCTTAACGAGCACCGGTACGGTGGGACGTGTCCGTACTGTCCACCCGTACCGACCTCGTTACCAGGTGAAGGAAACATTAAGACAACCTAGAGGGTGTAACGGCCACCCGTACGGGCGCACCCTACCCGGACCACCCGGTCATACCAACTTCGATGGAACCCTTAAAAAAAGAGAAGACAAGGTTCAGTACGGGCGGAGCCCGTCCGTACCTCGCGCCCGTACCAAGGAGCAGCACCGCGCAGCAAGGCCAGGAACAAGTACAAAAAGGCTATAACCCATCCAATATTTTTATTTTGACAATGTCAGGTTAGTGGGTTGCCTTCTACATGTTCCATTGTACTTCATTTTCTTTTACCTACCTTCTAAACTCCCTAGCCTATAATTCTCTGTAGTGTTTCATGTTCCTTTTATTTTCTTTTCACGGTTGGGTGAATGAACTCTATTCGTACACCGAGTCACTTGCTTTTACTTCGTTTGTTATTTTCATAGGGACTTGAACCTTGTGAGATGACGTGCATGGTTTGTGCCAACCATGCAAATACTTGCATAAGGCACTTGGTTGTTTCAACTCAACGCTTCAACAAGAAAGTATTTGTTGAACCAAAGGTCCATGTCCATCAAAAGTGAGGTTATTCGTACCTCAATATTAAAGTGTGTCACCCTTCTTTTATTCAAGCTTGGGGAGGTAACCACTTATCACACTTTCTTTTGATAACTGCATTTTCTCTTTTCTTATGGTAATCTATTCAAGTTTGGTTCATACAAAAGTTCTAGCTTGGGGAAGTTACTTCTGCATGTGTATAGTCTTGCGCAATCTTCTTGTTCGATGAAACTTTTTGGGCAATCATGTATCCCGCTATTTTTGAATGCTTGCTTAGGTAAGTTGTGTTTCATGTTTATATAATGGATGCACTTGCTTTTGTTAGGATTCATAAGTGTTGAGTTAGAGCTTTGATTTATTATGTTAAAACCTTTATCCAGCTTCAGAAGAACTTTGTGATCCTATAGAATACATTGCCATGATTTCTACACTTAAATCCTATGTCTCTCAATTTTGAAGTTTGAGTTGTTTATTTTAGTTGGTTGATTTGCTAAGATGCCATGCTAGTGGGAGTAATTCAAAATAGTTAGAGTAAAGCTTTTTATTGGTATGATGATTAGTTGTGGAAGCTTTTGCTCTAGTTCTTTTAGCTAACTGAGTCTTTTCTTGGAAATAATATTGCTAAACAAGTGCAACAAGAAAAAGTCTGAAATTGATGAATGATTGTATTGAGAGTATACCCTTGAAGATAATTAACCCCATAGATGTTTTTATAGACTTGATGACACTCTTGAATGGAGTTGTTTGATTGAAATAAAGTCTAGTGGTAATTGTGATGCATGCCAAATCTAACCTTGTGGATCAAACCATGGTACTAGCATAAAAAAAGAGAAAAGAGAAAAAGTTCTATGTTTCTCATGCACACCTTTGGGATGCCAACAACTCTGCTAGCTTTTGAATGATCTACGGTATAACCCCGGATTTTGGCTATGAGTTAATGACATGAGTGGCATACATGTCAATATATGGGAAAAAGTATTGGTACTCTCGAAGGTTGTGTAAGCACTTGTAAAAGAAAACAGCCAATGATCCTTGAAAGAGGAAGAAAAAAAGATAAGAAAGAACATGGTATCGTTACTACTTTATGAATTTTCTTGAAATACAATGTTGAATTAGAAGTGTTTTGATAGTCTTGATTTACTGATGTGGGCGTCAATAAGACACTTCACTATTATGCTACTTAGGACGTGAACTCTCTTACTCAATTTTGATATTAAAGCATCCTAGTGTTCCTTGGAAAGCTGAGAGTTAACTATAAGAATTGGATTGATCATTACACTTCTAGTTATTTATACTTATATTAAACTCTAGTTTGATTGTCTTGATTTACCGAAGCTTGTATAGTGTTCTTGTCATCTGTCTAACTTTGATGAGCCTTTCAAAGGAATGAAGTGCTGGACGCATATGACTGCCAACCGTAAGTGAATTCATATTCTCGTTGAAGCCCTTAGTTTACAAAAAGTGAGGAGATACAAAACATAAAAGGCACAATAGGAGGATCACAAGTTTGCTTTCAAAGCTAGATTCACTCTTGACATGGAGCATTGAAGTTTTAATTGATCTTTTATGGATTGACATAACTAAGCTTGTATTGCCTTGTATGACTATGTTCTTTCTCACTTTGAGCTTGCAGGGAAAATAAGGATACAAGGCATCGATCGTCTACATCTGATATTGTACTTTTGTTTTCAATTTTTGCCCCATTTAAGGTATCGACCCATGTCTCATGAACATGATGACCTTGTCCATAAGCCACCATCTTGCTTAGGGACGAGCAAGAGTCTAGCTTGGGGAAGTTGATGAGTTCAAAATTGAAGCATATTCAAGTATATAAATTATTCATATTATCACTCATTACATGCTACATCTATCTAGAACTATGCATGTTATGTATGAATACTAGTTCTCATTCATTTCCACATGGGATTTTCACATTAGTAGTTTTATTAGGATTTTATTACATTTTTCTTGTCTTTGAATAGTGTGTAGGTGCTATGAACAATCATGGATAAAAGGAGCCAAGATGATTCAATATGGAGGAGTTGCAGGCACCAGACTTAGCCATTTTAGGGGAGGAAAAAGTGGATTTTTTCCATCAACTCCAAATGAAGATCCAAGGCCATGGTGTTTTATCCCTCGCCCATACGAATCAAACGAGCCAAATAACACCTCAATCGGAGTCCGTAAGAATAAATGGCGGCCAAAACACCATGGAGTACTGTAGGCTTAACGACCACTGGTACGGGCAGAGCCCGCCCGTACTATACGGCCTTACCACCCTCCGAAGTCTTCGTTTCATCAAACGGAACAACATTTGTGAAGTCTCAATGGGCATATTCGGCCCCTAGCTTCATTGGTTCGCAAAACCGACCTCCAAATGCCTATTTAAATAGGGGAAAACCCTAGAACAAGGGGAGAATCCATCCACGCCTTTGGGATGGAGCCCTGCCGCTCCGCTGCCTCCATAGACACCACAAACAAGATCCACATCTCCACACCATCAAGCAAGAGGAGTAGAATAAGGCGCCCCACCTTCACCGCGTGCACCGTTCATCATCATCATCATCTCCAACAGCGTCTCCATCTCTCCCTCCCTTGTCTTAGATCTTGTAATTGTAAGATTGAACATGGTTGTGACTTCATTAATATATTCATCTATGTTTTGTTGTTCATCCATGTGTGAATGATTGATTAGGTTCTAGGTTGAGGTTTGATCTAGTGCGCTAAGTTAGAATGTGTTTGTGATCCAAGTATTCAATTACATGAGTCTCGAAGATGAGTTCACGGGATCCCTTAGTCCAGAAGTGTACATTTGCCTTGCGAGTGACACGCGAGAATCATGCATAGTACACACAGTGTGATAACCCTGTAATCAAGTGGGGAACGTTTATTTCCTGAAGGAATCTCTTGTACACAATGGATCACACATATAGTCGCCCATCTAGTACTAGTGAGACCAAAGCCTAGAAACCCTCTCTTATTCCATACAATCCTACAGCTACAACCCCTTTAGTTTAGTTCTTGTTCTAGTTTACTTTCAGTACTTTATTTAGCTTGTTACTAGTTACTTTAAATCTCTCTTGTTTATTATGATTCTAGCAACTTATAGTGTAGACTATTTCCAAACACTGTTTTGGTTGCGAACGTTGCCGCATTAACAACGTGGCTGCGGGGTTGTGTTATTTCCATTTGCAAAGCTTCCAAGGGATGAACTTTATAAATAATATTTTATGCTACAAGTACTGCAATAACCCTGTTATTGATCACAGGAAATCTAGGGATCAATAACATACTTCTTGTGTCATGATATGTGTGGAGAGAGCTCCATAATAAGATGTTCACTACAAGGCTCGTAGGAAGCCACTTTGTTGAGCCAAGAATGAGGTCACCTCTAAATAGCCACCACATGTCTGAGAGAAATCACCCATATAGACCACCGCAATTAAGGGTCTCCCCGTGGATATCGTAGTTAGCTTAGGGAGTCTCTCTTTATCCTCCTTTGATCATGTAGGTTGCTAGCCAGAGCCAATTGTCACGAAGCTCTCCAGGCACACTTCCAATCACGTCTCAAAGGCAAATTATATGTCTTCGACTACACATACCATCTAAAGAGAGAGATCAAACATAAATCATAAATCTATCATAGACCAACTAGTCATATGGACACAAGAATAGATCATATTTATTGCAACTTCATAATAGTGCTAGGGTTTCTCCATGTCCTCAAGAATGAGGGAAAACTACTCACACATGGAAGCAATCAACGACATCATCATAATCAAATGGATGGATAGAAGTATGGGGATAAATCTAGTGCAAACTACAATTGAATCTGGAATTACAACAAGATCTAATAGATGAGAGATGGGGGTGATAATGGTGATGGAGATGCAGTGGTTGATGATGAAGGGGACGACGCGATGTCCTCCAATGATCCATGAGGCAGCAAGGATTTGACCTTCTCCAAGTTCCTCCTTCATATCCCTTTCTGGTGTGGTTTTTCGTGGTTCCGGGTTGCTGTGAATGTCGGATCTCTCTGCCGTCTTCGCCAGGAGAAAGAATTTAACGAGGTGGACACGCTGCCGCGTGGTACGGGCGGACAGTATGGTGAGGCTCTGCCCGTACCACTGGTTGTTATCATGGTAGATGCTTTCCCCATGTTTGGTATTCTCCTAGGTGCGAAGGTAAATCAATAAAATGACTTTTATCACTTAGAAATATCATACTATAACATAATATAACAGTTCCAATTGATATGTTCATAAGAGACTTAGTAATTCGGGATCCTGTTGAAACAAGGACAAAAAGGTGCGTGCAAATGTAGTGAAATGCCAAAATCCCTATTCTATTTATGCAAAAACAAAAGGTAAATATGCTTCAATTTTGGTCTCATCAACTCCCCCAAGCTAGACTCTTGCTCGTCCCCGAGCAAGATGGTGGCTTATGGACAAGATCATCATGTTCATGAGGCACGAGCCATTACAATAAATGAGGCAAAAATTGAAACAGGAAAATAATATCAGATGTAAAGTTACTTCGGGGGTATTATCATACCCTTACACATCACATGACTTAGAGGCTTCCACACCTTTTTAGTATCAATGAAGTTATAAGAAGCTTTTAGTGATTCAACATATTATATAATCATAGAGTTAAACTAATTGAGCACCTGATTTTAGTAATGAAGATTCATGATCATTCTTTTTCTTGTATCTTTCTTTTGCCTTGGGATTCTTTTGATAACTGTTCTTTTATCTCTCTTCTCTCCTTTTCTAGTACATCCTGTGGGGCCCCCGGATTAATCCTCCGAGAATCCCTGTTATGCATACAACCACGATCCCATGATCAGTTAGTCATGGCACATAACCGACAAGTATCATTACAACATCCAAAACATACCGAATTACAAGACTTACATAGGTGCCATTAAGGCTACATCAATAATCATCAGTGGAACTTCATCAAGCGTAGAGCCCGATCCATGCCTTAACCTATAGGCATCTGACTGGGAGAACGTCCTAGCTCGCATAGTCGCCAACACCTTCTTCTTCTTCATATCTGACCAAGTTAATAGCCAGGGACAATGCCAGTGAGTACTTTGAATATACTCGCAAACCACCTTAAGATAACAATAATAACAAGAGGATATGCATTAAGGCTGTGGTAGTAGGAGGGCTCCAAGGGAGGTTCTTTGCTCAATTAGTTTCTCTTGTAGATATAGCATCTACATATCTTTGTTGAAAACCTTTTTGAAAAGTTTTGGAAAACATCAGGACTGGGTCACCCATTTGTTCCCGTCTTCAGGTCGTCCCATGACCAAACTCCTTTCTCCTCCTTCCGACCATCCCATGGTTAAAACCTTTCTCTTTTACGACTATCCCATGGTCAAAACATTTCCAAAGCCATTTCTTTTCCAAAATCCTTTTTGAAAACAAAACCAGCACCGCTCTACAGAAGTTTGTCCAACCCGTCCTTAACCGAGGACACGGCTATTCGAATAGATTTACACTCTGCAAAGGTTGTACACTTTACCCACACCATCCGGGTACACTACCCTGATCTTGACCGATCGTGGGTCGAGTAACTGATCAAGACTCTCTGGATGCCCACTCCAATATAAGTGCCTTCCTTATGAGTGTTGTTCCCCTCAAAACCGGGACGTCGGGTACCTAGGACCAACCGGAACGCATTTTGCACTTCCCAAGTGTAGCGCTTTCAATGAGGGGCTCATAGTAACGCGTGGAGGTCCAGAAACCCTTCGTTCCTTCTCCAGGTCGATGTCTCACATGGAACCTTATGTGAGAAGGCCTACCCTTCAGGGATCGCAATCCCCTGTAGTAGTTACGAGGCATCTTATACCAGAATAGACAAACATCAAATCCAGCCCTGTCCCATTCCAGAGTAATGTGGTTGCACGGGTTAAGTTGTTATAGCTAAACTGCAAAGAATCGGGTGCATTTTTGAAAACCTTTTTCCTCCACCTTTCCTTCAGAATTTTGTAAAACAAAACCTTTTTCTTTCTCAACATCTCTTGGGAGGTCGCACCTCACCAAGGTTTTATCATAAAACATTTGGTAAAACTTTTTCCGGGGACCCATCCTCTAACTCTGCTTTGGCTGAAACAGGGTCTCCAAGAGGGGTATGGTGCATTACACCACCTACCATACTCGGGACAAGTAGGTGTCGTCAAGGGGGTTGTACTTAATAGTACAAAAGAGTAATAGTTCGGAGGAGCCAAACCACTACATATATATACATCAACATATAGTAAACAATGAAATTTTGATAAATAGTAGATAAAACATGCATAAGTAAAACAGTAGGACAAGGCTTATGAGCAAGAAGGTGGCTTGCTTGATGATCAGAAATATGGCATAATGTCCCTGGACTTCTTCTTTAGATAACCAAGAATACCAATACCAATAATAACAAGATCTCTTCTTCTCGGCGTCAATATAAGCGCAACTATCGTCATCATCGGGTATACATGCAATCAAACAAGTCCACAATCAATCAAGGCATTCAAGCATCAAAACCATACAGCAATAAATTGTCAATACAAGTTTACAAATCAGTAGGTCTTAGGAAGAATGGATTAATAAGATTGGCCTTGTCTTGGAAATAGGAAAGAAAATCCTTTAGGATTTATAGTCTAGAAACTACCTACGAGATGGGTTTTGGACCAAGAACATATTTTGTATGATACCATTGTGTAAAAGTGATACCTACATGTAGATGTTGATAAAATGAAACCAACAAAAGTGGTTTCACTATTTTATCACTTTTCTTTAGATAGTTATGATTTTCCTAGTGAAGTAACTTCCAGTTTTAGGGAATAAATCACCTAAAAAGTTCCGGAGCTCCAAAAATTATTTCCTTGTATGGTTAGGTAGGGCTTGATGTACTTGTTCAAAGAATTACTAGAATGCCCTCGGGAAATTCCCAAAGGCAGTTCTGGAGATGTTTTGTCTTTTTCACCAGATTTAATCTATAGAAGCTTTTGATTTGATTCCAAGGACACATGGTAGGTATTTAGAATACCTTTCTGTAGAAATTGGAATCAACCTTTTTGGAGTTATAGAGCTACTGGAGTGATTTATCTAGTGATAATACTATATACAAAAATGTTTAATGCATTACAAATCCTCAGAAACTCAATAATTCTTGAGCTCCTAGATTTTGACAGGTATTGATGTACCACATCACTGGGATTTGGAATCAACCCAAAATATGTTGTAGATTTACCTAGGGAATTTTCTAAAGGCAGAAAGTCTCTGTTTTTGTTATTTTTGCTACAGTCAAACTATAGTTCAACTTGGTATGAGACAAAGGCTAACTGATTAGTACAGTAAGGTCCTTTCAGGGGAAGTTTGTTTTATCCTATTTGCATAGGTATAGCTCCCTGGAGAATTTATTTATGTCAAAAGGCACCTTTTAGTAAATTTATTTCTAGTAATTTATGAAAATTCATTTGCTCGAGCTACAAGGTCTGCATGTTGGACAAAACTCCTAAGCATCTGGTAAAATTTTCATCTAGCAATAATCATGTACTTTTCATTTTATAGGGCATTTAATCCAGACAGGGTGTTTACAGGGTTTTCAGAAAAGCATTAAAAAGAAAAAGGGGCGCATGATTAGTGGGCCGGAAACAACCAGCTGGGACAGCACAAGCCCGTGGCCGGCCCAATAGCGCGTCTCCGCGGGCGGGAGATCCTGGTTTGAATCCGGCCTGGCGGGCCCCGCCGGTCAGCCACACAGGGGGACCGAAGCGGTATGGGAGAGCATGGGCCGCTGGATTAAAGGGCGACCTACGGCTCTGGTTCCATCTTCCTCCTTTGGTCAGGGTGGCGGAGGGCAAACCCTAGCAGGCGGCGGCGGTTGCGGGGAGCTTACCAGAGGCACGGGGAGGGGTCGGAGAGGGTACGGGGCGACGCGGCGGTCTGCTGCGGTTCCGACGATGGGTGGCACGATGCAGTTCCTCGCCGGGAGATGTCTCATGTGAAGACCTCCGAGGCGAGCTCGTTAGAGCTCGACGCTGTCCTTGGAGAAGTCGTTCCTGGGAGAGAAAAGGAGGGGATTAGAGGCAGAAGGGTTAGGGGATCCCAGTACTGCGACATGCAGAGGAAGAAAGGCCAAGGAGGGAGCACCTAGCTCGAGTTTTGGAGATGGGCGAGGTTGCTTCTTCTTCTTCCTATGGGCAAGACTGAGCGCGAGAAGGGGAGAGGAGCTCTAGGGAGGGGAGTGGAGAGGAGAGGAAGCAAATGAGGGCCTGAGAGGCTCGGGGGTGGTCTTGGCCTATTTAATGGAGAGGGGCAAGGTCTATGGTGGACTATGCCCATGTGAGAGCTTGGCTGGTCCATGGCCCTCCTATTGGTGGCTAGGGGCGGTGCAGAGGTCCTGGGTCGTGACAGGGGAGCAGAGAGGGAGTGGTGCTGCTGTTGTAAGAGGACTTTGGCAAGATGTGGGTGTCCCTTCCTTTGGGTTGCTTCCAAGCACAAACGACAAATAGCTAGGGTTTGCTACATTCCTTGCTACAGTGGTATGGTCGACCAGGAGAGAGGGCTGGGTTATGTGGAGTCTTGTTGGAAAAGATTGGATGGGTTTTAATTTGGTTTTTGAGTACTAGAAGGTTAATGTCCAAATCAGCCATAAAGGATGATCAAGTGGTATGTATTAATTTTGGATCTTGACCAACTGAGATAAGGATGCTGGTAGATGGGTAGGTTTAAGATGCATCTCTGAGATTTTTTTGAGATTTTTCAGAGATTTCTAGATGCACTTTGTATCCATTATCTAAAAACTGCAGAAGTGAAGTATTGGAGCTCAATTGATATTTTACATTGGACCTGGTTGGATTTTGATGTGAGATGGTTCCAAATGTGAAAACACACTTAGGGGAATTTTCCCAAGATTTATTGAGGCTTAAAAGTATTTAAAATTATTATTATTCCATTTCCGCCATTTAAGAAAATAGGCAAAAAGAAATAATAAAACTCTTCAAAACTATTTTTTAAGTGGGATGATAGGGTATGATATATAGGACTCAAAAATTCTTAGAGTTGGGAAAGTGTTTTGGCAAAAACCAAACTTTCCTTTATGGAAGAAGATTTGGAGGTCTTGTCTAATAAAGAGATTAATTAGATTTGGAGCCATAATAATTATGGATAATATTTGATAAATCTTGTCGATCAAGGTAGATGATGTAGAAAAGGTGTAGCAAGAATTTGCAACCTTGGGATTGGAGAATCCAAGTTGATTTTGGTGAAAACTAGAGATTTAAGGATCTTGGGTAAGATTGTTGTCATGCCAACCAAACCTTGCTGGATATTTGAGCTCAGGGCTCCCCTTGGGGCATGGGGTAGATGGATGGATATACCAAGTGATGTACATCAACATGGTATAGAGGTTTGAGCTTGATTTTGTTTGAGTTCCCCAAGAATTGATTTCAAACTTTGAATAAAACTACCAAAGAAGATTATCAACTAGCCTTCAAAACCCTGTGGGTTTAGGAAGCACAAAGATCCACTTGGAGCAAGTAACGTAGATAATGCTAGATCTATATGATTAGAACACAACCATGCAAAGAGTTGGTCCATAGAAGATTGGATGGTGGTGTGAGCTTCTATCAAAGTAGGCATGTTGACTAGATTTGTAGGAAAAGTTATTTTGTTGCCTTCAAAACCATCAAGAACAAGGGGGTTGGAGGATGATATAACCAAGTTAAATAGTGGGACTTGGTAGTCCTTAGGATGGTTAACAATATGGTTCAGGTGCATTACCAAAAATGCACAAGGGTTGAGAAAGGGAGACATCCAAAAAGGTGATGTTGGAAACAGTTTCCAGACTTAGCCAAATTTGGCAGATTTAGGGTTTCTGACTAGAGCATGAGAGGGGATGTTTTTGATGGGTTGCGAGGTACCCAAGCATCATAAAGTGGATGATGTTGAAGTGTAGATTGAGTAGAAACGATCCATGCTTGATATAGGTCTTCATTGACTTGGAATCTTCTAGAATGGATCACTACAGAATTGGTCTGGTTAAGGGTTTTAGATGATCACCTGGTGGCTAGAGATTAGATCCAGATTGTATTACTGCTTAGGGTGTGGTGACTTGGAAGCCTCTTGATCCTAATGATGATCTCCTAGAGTAGATCATACTATCTCCTAAGCAGACACATCAAGTAGCAGATCAAGGCAACTCATCTTATAAGCAAGGCAAACCCACTACTAGGGTTACCATCAAGCTTAGCTTGAGGTAAGGATGGGTATTTTGAAGAGGTTGGATTTTGAATAAGATGAGAGTCCTTGGTATCTCTACCAAGAGTAGAATTCAAAAGCTTACTAAAAGGTTTTGGAGATCCTAGAGGTAAGAGTAGTTGAAGGTTCTGTCTTGAAAACATAAGGAGATTATATTATATATCTCTCCATAGTTTTGTCAATAGAAGCTACTAAAATAATTTTGGTTACATAAGAATCTTGGCTCATGTTTTGAAATGCCAGAACATTTGAATATATAAAATGAGCCAGGATAGTTTTGTTAAATATCTTTTTGACAACAGATGTTGAGGTAAGAAGTATATCTTCTAATACACAATCATAAGCATAAACACAGTCAAACAACAGGCAAACACTTCATCACTAAACAAGAAAAAGTTATTGTTCCCCCTGATTTTTGCATTCTGGACAACTAATCAGGGTTGCTGAAATTGGGATGTTACACATCCACTTGATCAGGCTCACTACTTTTATGGCTTTTAAAACTCGTGACTATAATATGCTACCAAAATTCTTCTTCCCATAGTTTAATCAATACTTTTATTAGTGTGGAAGTCCCTAAAATCATGACAGTTGTACAAGTATCATAACACTCAACCTAATTCAATCATCTAATATAATAATCATGAATAAAAAGATAACTTCAAATATCATAAAGTCTTGAAACTCAACAGATATAAATCTTCTCTTGAATAGAAAGGAGCTCGAAGTTGATGCAACTAATGGAAATTCTGGAATTAAAACTTAACATGCCTACAGAAAAGTAAACATGCTAAAACTGTAAGATAGATTACAAGGTTCTCACAGATCCCCCAAGCTTGGATTCAAGCCGGTGGGATCAAATAATCCCTTGCGATTATTCGATACCGTGGTGTTCTTCATGGTGAGGTTGTTTTGTTGGAGACCACCGCACGAAGCTTCTTATTTGTCTCATCCAGGTCAAATATGCGATGAAGACACTTTTGCAGATCCGAACGAAAGAGGAACATCCCATCAACAACCTTGCTCATCATGTCATTGAGTTCCTTCTTGCCTTCAAAACCCAAGAGGTGCTTGCACACGATCTCCCTATGGAGGAGTTCTTCCTTCTGATACTTCTCTATCTTGTGAAGACGATGTTCAGTGTCTAGAACATGCACACCGATGGGCACGTACAGAAGGTTGAACCCCCAATCCTCTTGTGGCTTCACTCTCATGCGCGCGTTCATGGTAATCTTCTTTGTTGTTGAAGTATGCACCATAGTCTCCTGATAAGTTCCTGCATCGGGTCGATTAGCTTTCTTTCGCTTTGGTGAGGAGTAGTTGGCGATGATGAACTTGAGTGACTCCATGCACCCCTTCCCATGAGATTTCTTTTCTTCTTCCTTGTTGACAAGGGGTAACCTCGGCAATGCCCATGGTTATGGACTTAAGGTTTCGAGGAAAAGAGAATGCTAGGGATTTCGTCGGCTGATCAGACAAACAAGGAAGTCGAAGTTGTCTAATTATCGATGGATAATAAGGTTACAAATTGCTCAAGTGTTTTTTGGTACCTCTCCGCTGGCTCCTCCCAGCCTATATATAATAGGCTGGGTCCCGAGACCGTATATGGATAGGTTACAGTTTTATGATTACAACACCAACACAAAGCCGGTTTCTATTTCCTTATCTAGAAAACCTATGCCTTTCGTCGGATGCTTCCTGGGCCTTCTTCTCGGTCTTCATGGGCTATGAACCTTCATGTAGATAGGGTGACCAAACATAAGCACCTGAGTAATCATACCCATGTCAGTAGCCCCCGAGACTCCATCCGAATCGTAGATTCAGGTTGAGTCTCAAAAATATTTTTAGTATTTATGATCCGAAGTTTTACAAGATATTTTTATTTTTTATATTTTTAAGTTGTAGGGATTTGGTACAACAGGACTGATGCATCTGACGGATCGGGAATCAGTCAATTGCTCCTAGGAAAAAACACCATAGACCTAATTCAAGTCCCTAGGCTTGAACTCAGAAATTTGCTAGCGTAATCCAGTTCGAGCCGTTGAGGTCTTATCGAATTGAATTCTAGTTATATTATATCGGGTACCCAACGCATCCGTCGGGATTTTTCATCGTATTGTTGATACGGATAATTAACTAGCAGAGTGCATGCTTGTGCGATTACTAGGCCATACAGGACAAATCCTGGGGTGATATGTCGTAAACGTATCTATAATATTTGATGTTCCATGCTTGTTTAGTATCTACTTTCTTATGTTTTGTTCACACTTTGATCTTGCATGCTCTCCGTCGTTAGTAGCTATCTTGGCCAAGTAGATGCTAGCAACTCCAAGAGGGAGTATTTATGCTCGATAGTGGGTTCATGCCTCTAGTAATCTGGGGAAGTGACAGAAATCTCTAAGGTTGTAGATGTGATGTTGCTACTAGGGAGAAAACAACAATCCTTTGTCCATGGGGCGACCGTATTGTTTACTTTACACACTTTGCTTAATGCAATATCTGTTGCTTGCAACTTAATACTGGAAGGGGTTCAGATGATAACCTGAAGGTGGATTATTAGTCATAGATGCAGTTGGATTACGGTCTATGTATAATGTTGTAATGCCCAATCAAATCTCATAGGAATCAAGATGTCTAATATATGCATTGTTATGCTTTCTCAAATCTATCAATTGCCCCGCTGTAATTTGTTCATGCAGCATGTTATCTATCTTAAGGAGAAACATCTCTAGTGAACTATGAACCCTGGTCCATACTTTTATCATTCATATACCATCTAATGTTTACCGTTTACTATTTACTTTGTACAAGCAATTACTATCTTCCACACTATATGTTTAATCCTTTGTGTTCAGCAAAACCGGTGAGATTGACAACCTCATTGTAAGTTGGGGCAAAGTTCTGTGGTTGTGTTGTGTAGGATTCCAAGTTGTTAGCAACACCTTACAGTTGTTTCCTTGCTCCTACTAGTTCGATAACCTTGGTTTCATAACTGAGGGAAAACTTGTTGTTGTGCTCATCATACCTTCCTCTTGGTGTTCCCAACGAGCTCGAATATATTTTGAGCCATCAAGCCTTTTTTCTGGCGCCGTTGCTGGGGAGTTAATGATAGCTTCACAAGGGAGTCTCTCATAACCAATCTCTTTACTTTGTTTTTGTTTTGCTTAGTTTATTTCTGCTTTGTTTGTTTGCTTCTTTTTTATCAAAAATAAAAAAATTAGTTCCTACTACAGTTGTTATTTTTGTTGGTCTGTTATTGTCTTGCTTTATCATGCTTTCTATCAATGGTTGGTTTCTTTGAAGATCTTATTGGCAAGGTGGGTTCACGGAAGAACAAAAATATTATTATAAGGAACACCGCTTGTCACAAAAAGGGAAACACTTATGGGAACAAATTAATAAATTGTATACCATTGCTAGAAACGTGTGCTCTACTTATAATGTTACTTATTGCTTTGATAAATCTTGTTGTAGGAGGTATAAACACCTCCCTTTTCAATGTAAGTATAATGATAATGTTACCATATCTTCTTATGCTAAGGGAAATTATGACTTTTATGATGTGGAACAAATTGAAGAATTTATTGCTTGGAAGGGTGCATTCGAACTTGCTTATTTGCTTGAAAATACTGATGATGCACCTTATAAATATGAGGTTTATGATATACTTAAATTTTGATTTGATAATTACAAGGAAGAAAATGGATATATTTTTGAATATCTTAATATATGCTCTCCACCAACGGAAGAGACTAATGCCTTGTAAGAGCCTACGGAAGAAGAAATTGCTGAAACTAGAAGCTCATTGGATGAAAAAGAGGAGGAGAGTGATGATCAAGAGGAGGAAGAATGGAGCAGCTACCCATGTCTACACCTCAACAAGAGTAACTCTTTAACTAATACCTTATTCGATCGCCCTCCATGCTTACCAAAGGAGGATGAGTGTGATATTTATATTTTTGAGTTTGTTCAAGATGCTAATGAAAATCATTATGAGAGAGGAAAATATGGTTGTTGGAATTCTCATGTTACTAAAACACCTCTCTTTATATTGAAAGTTCCAAAGTTGCTCTTGTTTTATCTACCCATTCTTGTTACTTTGTGCTTCTTTGATTTATCTTCTTACAAGATTCCTATGCATAGGAAGTGGGTTAGACTTAAATGTGTATCATATTTGATCCTTGATGCTCTCTTTTGCTTCAATTCATATTTCTTATGTGAGCATCTTCTCAAATTACCGAGCCTAGCTGAAAGGCGTTTAAGAAAAGCACTATTGGGAGATAACCTAAATTTTTATCCAGTAAGTTTTTCTTTTGTCGAGTATTTAAAGTTATTTTCTTTAGTAATAACCTCTGCTTATCCTTTTTGTGTGGTTTTTGTGCCAAGAATAACCTCTAATGAGAGAGAAGTAAGAGTTGGAAAAGTTGTTGTCCTGAGACAGATTTTTTGTGCTTCACTATGAAAAATCATGAAAAATCCCTGTACGTCGGATTGATCTGTCATTTGTTGTGCTTATGCCTCAGGTTTTTATCTAACTTCCGTAAGTTTATCCCTTTTCGATTTGAGCAATAGAAGGTCTTCGAAAAAATCGGTTTTTACCTGCTGGTATGTTTTGACAGATTTCTGCCATTATATGCATTTGCCTCTTAATCTCTTTCTCTTTGAGTTCTCTTTGATCACTTGAGCTTTTAGAAGGAATTGCTACAGTAGCTTGTGTTTTAACGGAAGTTTTACTTGTGTTGAAACTGAAACTGAAGACTTATTATCTTGAATACACTAATGTTGATAATGAAGATTGTGTGAAGTTTTGTATGAAGGGAATTTTCAAGTGTAGGAAAGAACAATGTGATGCGATGAAGTATGGACAAAAGCTCAAGCTTGGGGATGCCACCCGTGTCACCCCAAGAAATATTCAAGAAGTACAAGCGTCAAAGCTTGGGGAATGCCCAAGGCATCCCCTTCTTTATCAATAAAAATCTCAGGTTTTCTTCCAAACACTTCATTTTTATTGTTTCATGCACAATTGTGTTGTTCTTGGAGCGTCTTCGTTTTTGTTTTTAGTTTTATTTTGTTTGATTTGCTTGAATAAATTTCCTGGACCCCCGCATTCATATGTGGTTTCAAATAAGTTGATTGGTGATTGGAAAAGAGTAGGAAGTTTCATGCTTATAAGTGGTACAAAAGGAGCTTGTTTAGACTATGGTTTAGACTTTATCATGTCATGCTTGATATTGATTTGGCTTTATGCTTAGTGATTATTGCTGTAGCATGACTTGTTCCAAACAATTGAGATTGCTTAATGTGCCTTGAAAGAATCATGCGTTGTTTTAGCATTCAAAAGCATAATATTGTGGTATTCTCCTTTGATGCTTTATTTGGGTTGACTTGGCACATGCTTACACCATGTTAATAATATGAACCAGTCACCTTAGCCTCTATGATCAATTAATTTATGACTTGTAATATCACTTTATGCTTTAATTAATAATGTTTTGTCGCTTTGCATGATTATGGCCATTATTGCTCTCTTAGTTGGTCGCTCCCAGTCTTTTGCTAGCCTCCACCTGTACCAAGTATGAGTTCCACTCATGCATCCAACTCCCAATGAAACCAAGTTATTCCAAAGAGTCCACTATAAATTCCTATGCATGGTGTGTTACACCATTCCAAGTATATTCATGTTCTTTATCTACCTTCCAAATTAAATTTGTTATGTGAAAATTAGTGATTAAAGCTCTCACAAACTTGATGGCACACTTTAATTTCTTGCACTTAACAAACTTGAACCATTGTGTCCATCTATGTTGCTTATATGCTTGCACTTTATAAGTTGTGAATTAGCAGAACCATCCTATCATGGGGAACGCTTTCAACATTGCACTTATTATTCAGTTGATATCATGATCTTTTGCTTATGGATCCCGACAGTGTGAAATAAAAGGGGAGCTTGTAAGCTCATGGAGTTTGTATGTGTGTTAGAGAAACGCCTGGGCGGCTAGCCTAAGCCATGCCTAATCATGCTGGAAACTTGCAGCATAACCATAGTGTGCATTCTATGAAGCATCCTCAATAAAAACCTATGCAAATAGCAAATAAAAAGATCACTGAGATGCTCATTGTCTGTTTCCTTGTCATTTTGATATGGGATTTCTCCTGTATCATGGGGCAAGGGGTACCCGTTGGCGGTTCTCTATGATACACATGTACTTACAATGATAAGAACTTACTCGTGACTAAAGTTGAGTAGCATGAGGTTCGGTACTCGTAAGCACGGGGCATGAGATTTTCAACTTATAACTTGTCAACCATATCCTCATATTTGTGTCACTTTAACCTTAATCACCTCAAGATGCTTATGATAGGGGCAATGAGAGCTGAAAGCTAATAAGTACCATAATTTTTGGAAGCTCTTTATGAAACTTGAATGTCTGCTTCCCTTTGTGAAGGGCCTTTATTTTTATTTTTATGTTGAGTCTCCATCTTCCACCTATTAAGAGAGCATAGTGGTCATTCTTAGTTTAATGTGCATTGTCCCAAAACTTGTTGATTGATTCATAACTTTGATATTGCTTGTTCTTAAATTATTTGTATCTAGTCACCCTTATGAACTTTGAAGGTGTCGTATGCATTTATGTTTTGCTATACCATGAGCGACAAGCTGAATACCACTCTTATTATGCTTTCTGTATGTGAAACAAACAAACATCTTTCAATGCATTGTTATTCATGATCTTTTTTTTGTACCTTTTCATGTTACAACATAGTTGCTATGTCTTATTGTTAGAACTCTATCTTTCATGCTTATGTTTAGAGTACTTTGATCCCAACTATCAATGCTTTACAAATATGATGATGCATGTCACCTCAAAAATTATTCCTTTTTATCACTTACCTACTCGAGGACGAGCATGATTTAAGCTTGGGGATGTTGATATGTCGTAAACATATCTATATTTTTGATGTTCCATGCTTGTTTAGTATCTACTTTCTTATGTTTTGTTCACACTTTGAAGTATTTTTATACATTTTCTGGAACTAACCTATTAACAAGATGCCACGGTGCTAGTTGCCTGTTTTCTGCTATTTTTGGTTTCAGAAAAGCTAGTAAAGAAATATTCCCCGAATTGGACGGGAAAAAAGCCAAAGTCAATATTTTACCCGAAGCAACATGGAGTCCGGAGGAGAGACGAAGTGGCGCACCAGGGCGGCCACACCTGGTGGCGGTGCTACCTGGGGGCACCTCCAGGGGGTCTGGCCCCACTGGTGCTCCACCGACCTTGCCCCTTCGCCTATAAAAGCCTCCCGGGATGAAAACCCTAAGTACCCGATTAAAAATCCACGAAAGAGTCTGTAGCCGCCGCCATCTCCATACCTAGATCGGGGGGATCCGAAGCTCTTCCCGGCACCCTGCTAGAGGGGAGAGATCATCCTGGAGGCCTTCTTCATCACCATGCAAGCCTCCGGTGTGATGCGTGAGTAGTTCACCCTTGGACTACAGGTCCATATAGTAGCTAGATGGTTGGTTCTCCTCCTTTGTGCTATCATGTTTAGATCTTGTGAGCTCCGTTCATAATCAAGATCATCTATTTGTCATCTTACATGTTGTGTTTGTGGGGATCCGATGGATATTGAGATGCTATTTCAGATTGATTATTGATTCTATCATGTCTATGTTAGTTGTGATCTTGCATGGTCTCCGTCGTTAGTAGCTATCTTGGCCAAGTAGATGCTAGCAACTCCAAGAGGGAGTATTTATGCTCGATAGTGGGTTCATGCCTCTAGTAATCTGGGGAAGTGACAGAAATCTCTAAGGTTGTAGATGTGCTGTTGCTACTAGGGAGAAAACAACAATCCTTTATCCATGGGGCGACCGTATTGTTTACTTTACACACTTTGCTTAATGCAATTATCTGTTGCTTGCAACTTAATACTGGAAGGGGTTCAGATGATAACCTGAAGGTGGATTATTAGTCATAGATGCAGTTGGATTACGGTTGTATAATGTTGTAATGCCCAATCAAATCTAATAGGAATCAAGATGTCTAATATATGCATTGTTATGCTTTCTCAAATCTATCAATTGCCCCGCTGTAATTTGTTCACGCGGCATGTTATCTATCTTAAGGAGAAACATCTCTAGTGAACTATGAACCCCGGTCCATACTTTTATCATTCATATACCATCTACTGTTTACCGTTTACTATTTACTTTGTACAAGCAATTACTATCTTCCACACTATATGTTTAATCCTTTGTGTTCAGCAAAACCGGTGAGATTGACAACCTCATTGTAAGTTGGGGCAAAGTTCTGTGGTTGTGTTGTGTAGGATTCGAAGTTGTTAGTAACACCTTGCAGTTGCTTCTTTGCTCCTACTGGTTCGATAACCTTGGTTTCATAACTGAGGGAAAACTTGTTGTTGTGCTCATCATACCTTCCTCTTGGTGTTCCCAACGAGCTCGAATATATTTTGAGCCATCAAGCCTTTTTTCTGGCGCCGTTGCTAGGGAGTTAATGATAGCTTCACAAGGGAGTCTCTCATAACCAATCTCTTTACTTTGTTTTTGTTTTGCTTAGTTTATTTCTGCTTTGTTTGTTTGCTTCTTTTTTATCAAAAATAAAAAAATTAGTTCCTACTACAGTTGTTATTTTTGTTGGTCTGTTATTGTCTTGCTTTATCATGCTTTCTATCAATGGTTGGTTTCTTTGAAACTAGATCTTATTGGCAAGGTGAGTTCACGGAACAACAAAAATATTATTATAAGGAACACCGCTTGTCACAAAAAGGGAAACACTTATGGGAACAAATTAATAAATTGTACACCATTGCTAGAAATGTGTGCTCTACTTATAATGTTACTTATTGCTTTGATAAATCTTGTTGCTGTAGGAGGTATAAACAGCTCCCTTTTCAATGTAAGTATAATGATAATGTTACCATATCTTCTTATGCTAAGGGAAATTATGACTTTTATGATGTGGAACAAATTGAAGAATTTATTGCTTGGAAGGGTGCAGTCGAACTTGCTTATTTGCTTGAAAATACTGATGATGCACCTTATAAATATGAGGTTTATGATATACTTAAATTTTTCTTTGATAATTACAAGGAAGAAAATGGATATATTCTTGAAATGCGGTGGCCTTGGAGCCACCTTGTAATTTGACGGTAGCCAGATAATCTGCCAACCTAGCTTTGGGTTCCTGGAGGCTGTTGTACTTCTGGTGGTCGTGAGGGAGTTTGAAATACTTGGGTACTGGAGTCTTGCGAACCCGTCGGGTAAAGCAATTGACTCCACATATTTCATACTCCTCCTCACTTTCACCGTTGTAGTATCTTCGATTGCTGCGCTCTTCCCTAGATCTGTCGATCCGATGCTGTGTGATGTTGTCTCTTGCGTCGTTTCATGGCTCAGAGCTCGAAAAGTGCACCCGATGTGGCGACCGCGATCCTCGGGTGTGCCCCATCTGCCGAGGGCTACTGCGACAACGCGGGGATCTGTTGGGTTGTCATGTGATTCCTTGTCCCGCTTGTGCAAGAGATGCACCCACCATACCGAGGTTCATGAGAGCGGAGCGATGGAGAGCTGCACAGGGATCATCAGGTGCGGGTTGAGTTGTGATCAGATATGTTTATGCAGCTATAATTGCAGCTTGAGCTGTTTTTTCTTTGGTGTGTCATGTTGGATCAGTGAAATCCAATAGTTTCTATTCTGGGTAGATTTCGGCCATCCTAATTTCGAAGTTGATACTTTCGCAGCTTTCTTCGGGTTCAGTGTTTACTAGGCTTGATCCACGTGGTGGTGTTGACTAGGAGTCTAATCTAGGGGAGAGATCATCGTAGAGACCGTCAAGATCCCCCATATCTACTGATTCTCTAGAGTTTTCTTTGTTGTTTGCTGCTCTGGCGCAGATTCTGCGGATGATCTGACAGAAGATGTAGGTATCACCATAGGCGCAACTTTTTCGACTGATGGTCCTGATGAAATCGGAGTGATGGGTGTGGTTCTTCGGGTTCCTCTATGCTAAAGTGGAAACTTCCGATGATGAGATCGGATCCGCCGTTGAAGTCGATGTGAACCGAGACAGGGGTGGGCGGGCATGATGCCGCTTCTGTTGGATTGTTGCTTGATGAAAGGGGGTCCACCGAATCTAAGACTCCAGCATTCAGGTTCCCTACAGACGGCGCCAATTGACGAGGGGTAACCTCGGCAATTCCCATGGTTATGGAGTTAGGGTTTAGAGGAAAAGAGAACACTGGGGATTTAGTCGGCTGATCAAACAAACAAGAAAGTTGAAGTCGTCTGATTATCGGTGGACAATAAGGTTACAGATTGCTCAAGTGTTTATCAGTACCTCTCCACTGGCTCCTCCCAGCCTATATATAATAGGCTGGGTCCCGAGGCCGTATACAGATAGGTTATAGTTTTATGATTACAACACCAACACAAAGCCGGTTTCTATTTCCTTATCTAGCAAAACTATGCCTTCTGTCGGATGCTTCTTGGGCCTTCTTCTTGGTCTTCATGGGTTGTGAACCTTCATGTAGCTAGGGTGACCAAACATAAGCACCCGAGTAATTATACCCTTGTCACTCGTCTTCAGGCTTCACCATAGCTAGGTAATTCGGCTGCTTCCATCCCCTGTTTTTTTCTCCATGAAGGTCTCGAATTCCTCCTCCTCATCATAGGCATACCGCTTGTCCTTCGGGCTCAACCCTTGAGCTTCATGGCCATCAGCTTCAATGGAGGAGGTCTGAAAACTATCCCACGAAGGAGCCATGAGGTTTAGAGGTTTTCCTTTTCCTAGAACTGGGTAGCGCATCAAGTAGATTGGATATGTTTATATAAGAGGGAGGAAGACGTCTAGGGAGGCTTATTAAGGGTTAGAAACAGGAAAAAAAATTGTACTAGAAGGAAAAAGGTCTGCCAAGAAAAGAATCCCAACAAATAAGAAAAAAATAAGTGAAAAAGAAAGAAATCGCGATTGTAACGACCACTTGGTACGGGTGGAAACCCGTACGGCGCGTCCCTACTGGATCTTTTCCACAAACTCACCGGATTTAAGTCGGTAAATAATCAACCAAATAAGTGGTACGGGCGGTTCCCGCCCGTACTGATTGTTACCAACTTCTCTCTCTCTTTTTTCTTTTTTTAGAATACATCAACCATAAGAAACGAACGGGGAAACACAGAGTCAGTAACGACCAGACATACGGGCGGATGCGCCCGTACTGCATGGTCGTACCGATATGTGTAAACCATATCAAAGATTATCACCACCTTAATGATCAGTGGTATGGGTGGGTCTGGTCATACCACCCGCCCGTACCGACCTCGCAAGACTGGCAGTGAACTCAGAAAAACAAAAGGAAATCGAATGTGCAAAAAAGAAATGGCAGATAACCATCCAGAACAAAGATGGTTTCAAGATTTCAAATATCTTATTCATCGAGGGGGAATGAGTTTATTCGGATACCTTCTCCTTCTTTTAATTCTTGGATCAACCTTTTCTTTTTCCCTTTGAACAAGGTTGGTTGCAAAAAATCGCTAAAACCATTGCAAAGAGAAATCAAAAATTTCCTTTTAGGAATTGTAGTTCCTGAGGGTATGCAGATGGATGACACTACCCCAGGTGGATCAACCTCTCCATGGATGCCTCCTCTTGTTCCTCTTTTTTTGGAGAATCTATAAATCAAATTCTTGCAAAATGAAAGTCCAACGAATCATTCTTGGCTTAACGTCAGTCCTTTCAAGAATCTCTTTTAATCCAACACGATCTGTATGCACTCTTACTTTAGAGTCAATAGTATAATATCTAAACTTGTCACAAGAGAAAACCATAGCAAAAATTCTTTTTCTGCCATAGGGTAATTCTTTTGGGCACCATTTAAGGTGCGACTAGCATGATGAATGATATTAAGGTCATCACCATCATATGGCAAATAATCGCTCCCATAGATTCATGGCTAGACTCACAGAATAGATCAAAAGGTTTCTTCCAATTAGGTGGTTTTATAATGGGAGCTTCAAGAAGGGCTTATTTTAATATATTGAAAGCGGTGAGGCAGTTTTCATCAAAATTAAAAACAACATCCTTTTGAAGAAGGTTAGTTAAAGGTCTCGCAGTCTTTGAGAAGTTCTTAATGAATCTTCTATATAATCCATCATGGCCTAAGAAACTCCTTATACCTTTTACATCTCAAGGAGGGGGAAGCCTTTCTATTGCTTCAATCTTTGCTTTGTCAACTTCTATACCCTTACCTGAGATATTGTGACCAAGCACTATGCCTTCTTGAACCATAAATGACATTTTCGCAATTCAAGACTAGGTTAGTGTCCTCACATCTCTGCAAAACTCTATGAAGGTTATGGAGACAATGATTAAAGGAAGTTCCATAAGCAGAAAAGTCATCCATGAATACTTCCATAATACTTTCAACTTAATCTGCAAATATAGCAGGCATACACCTTTGGAAGGTGGCAGGGGCATTGCAAAGACCGAAAGGCATATGAAAATAGGTGTATAGACCGCAAGGGCAAATAAAGATTGTTTAAAGTTGGTCATCAGGGTGAACAACAATCTGAGAAAAGCCAGAATAACCATCTAAGTAGCAAAAATGAGAGTTCATAGCAAGCCTCTCTAAAGTTTGATCTATAAACTTCAAAGGATAATGATCCTTTCTAGTTTCTTTATAAAGTTTTCTATAGTCAATACACATCCTATGACCAACAATGGTTCTAGTAGGTATCATCTCCTTGTGTTCATTTTCAACAATAGTAAATCCACCTTTCTTAGGAACACAATGAACAAGACTTACCTATTCACTTTCCTCAACATAAAAGATGATCGTTGCATCTAATAAACATATTACTTCCTTCCTTACCTCTTCTTTCATGTGAGGTTTGAGTCTCCTCTGAAAGTCTGCAACCGACTAGGCTCTCTCTTCCATAAATATTCTATGGGTGGCTGTTGAGGGACTGACCCCTTTCAATTCACTCATCGAATACCCAAGAGCATTCCGATGCATCCAGAGAACCATCAGTAAATTTTCCTCCTCTTTTTCTGCAAGGTTAGAACTTAAAATAACAAGGAAATTATTAGTTTCATCAAGAAACCTATATTTTAATTCCTTGGGTACAGTTTTGAGAATAGGAGGTGGATGTGCCTCGTCTCCTTTTCTTATAGGTTCTTCATATTTTTGATTCATCTCGGGATCCACCTCAGGTGTGGAGCCAAGATAATCGTCCATTTCCATTTTTTATACGTCTTGAAGAATGTTATTGTTATTTACTAAACTCCTTGCTAAATTATCATCAGGCGTCTTAGTGACTACTGAAGCTAGACTAATGATATTACCTTCCTCTTCTTGTTCATACTCATAATCGTCCAATCTTAGATAGCCGGCGTATGGTCAAATTTAGAGAAGTGAAAGTCTATTTTATCTTCACCAAACTTGAGAGATATAGTTTGTCTCTTGCAATCAATGTTTGCTCTTGTGGTGTTTAAGAAGGTTCTTCCGAAAATAATTGGACAATAAACATCAGTAGGCATATCGATAAGCATACAATCAATGAGATATTTATATGGTCCAACATAGATTGGAACATCTCTAATTATTCCCATAGGAACTCTAAGTGTCTTACCTTCAAGCATTATAGTCATGTCAGTATCCTCTAATTCAGCTAGGGTTAGCTCATTTTGGATTTTCAAATAAAAATTAAAGGGGATTACGTTAATAACTGTTCCAATGTCGCATAGGCCATAGTAAGAAGTTCCACCAAAAGTACAAGGAAGAATAGGTTTACCAACTTCCTTAGCCTTTACCTTTCCTTCAACAAACTGTGAAGCTTCGGTGTTTAGCTCTATCACGTTGCAATGCGCAAACATGGTTAAAATATCCCCCTTCGTTGGTTACCCGGTCTACTGTATACTTACTTTGTCAGTTTTTCTTGTTTGTGCCTCCTCTTCTGGCATCTTGAGGAATAGCCTTTCTTCTTCGAGTTGATCTTCAAGTTGTTGAGCCACCATATGTTTTCTCATCGTTCTTGGAAAAGGAAGGGGTTCAACATATGGGTGTATCTCCCATAATGGCTCAACATGAGCTACAATTATTGGATCATCTTCTTTAGCTGGCTCTAGTGGAGGAGTATATTGAAGCTAATCTTTCTTAGGGGCTTCAATGTGTTCTATAAAAGACTGAAGGATTTGCAGAATAATATCATCATCAAGTTGAAGTTTAGCAACAATTTCTTTCACTTTATCGAATTCTTTATAAGCATTGAGATAATCATATTCAATTTCTATACCTCCTTCGCCGCCTAAATCAAATCCCCATGTTTCACTATTATGGCAAAATCGTTCTAAAAGTTCCCAAGCTTTAGTTATAGTTAGCTCCATAAAGGAGCCTCCAGAATTTGTGTCAAGCTCATGTTTAATTTCTTGATTAAGTCCCCCATAGAAAAATATGTAAAACATACCATTTAGGTAAATCATGGTGGGGACATTTATTAAGTAGGGACTTATACCTTTTGAAGGCCCTTACCAAGCCTTCACCTGTGCGGTTATTAAAGTTTGTGATAGCCCTTCTTACTTCAGCAGTCAAAGGAGAAATACGAATTCTCCTTTGAGTTTTTCCCAGGTATCTATTTGAAGGGAATATGCCCGAGAGGCAATAATAAAGTGGTTATTATCTTATTCCATGTTTATGATAAATGTTTATTTTGCATGCTATAATTGTATTGATCGGAAACGTCAATACATGTGTGTTTAATAAACAAAAAGGGTTCCTAGTTATGCCTCTCTTATAGACTAGCTTGTTGATTAACAAGATGATCAAGGTTTCCTGATCATGGACATTGGATGTTGTTAATAACAAGGTCACAGCATTTGTGAAATGATGTGATGAACATTCATCCGAAGTATAATATTACGATCAAGTAATTATGTTTACATTGCTATAACATCATACGAAGTAATCTTTATCCTTAGACCATGAGATCATGTTAATTGCTAACACCGGAAGAGTATCTTGATAACATCAAACGTCACACCGTAATAGGGTGACTATAAAGATGGGTTCAGTGCTACGAAGGTGTTATGTTGAGGCTCATGGATCAAGAGTGGAATTTGTCAATCCCGATGACGGATAGATATACTCTAGGCCCTCTCGGTGATATCACATTAAGATAGCTTGCAAGCAAGTGATGTGATCACTAGAATGTTATATCACGGGGACGAGAAAAGAGTGCATGTTGGCAACGAGATCAAACTAGGTATGGAGATACCGATGATCGAATAACGTACATGTAATATATCGCGAGACAAAGGGATTTAGTTACTAGCGTTAAAGGTTCTCACGATCATAGAAGTCATCGTTGAATGTGTAGGAGTCAGTATGGATCTCTAGGTCTCGCTTCTGATTATTGATCTGAGAGGGATCTCGATCATGTCTGCATTATTCGCGAACCATAGGGTGACACACTTAAGGGATACCGACACCATTTGGAGCAAATATGTTTTATATAAAGATTTAAGAAAGCGCTGGAATTATTTCAATAGACACCGAATCTGTTTCAGGTGAAATTGCTGAAATTGGTTCTACATGTAATATTGAAATGTTGCAGGGGGGTTATATGTGAATGTTTGTTAATTAAAGTAATTAACAAAATTCTGAATAAAAATAATAAAAGAGTTTTATTAAATGAGAGAGCATTAAATTTGGAGAAATTTAATGCATTTAAAGTGGAGATTTTAAAAGAGAATGTGAAGGGGCATTTTAATGTGGAGGGGTTACCACCACATAAATGGGGAGGTGAGGAGTCACCCTCCCATGGGGCGCCGTCCATGGGGAGGGGTACCCCCTCCTCCTATAAAAGGCCCACCTCACTCCCCTTCTTCCTCACACCTCCTTGTGAAGGATCTCTCTCCCCCTCTAGTATTATTCCCCCATGGTCTCGGATTAGCGAGATACATGTTCCCGGTGGCTTTATCTAGAAAGGAGTTGCTGCTTCCGCTGCTTTGCTGGAGCGAGGGACGGAGGTCGTCGGGGTACCGGACGTGTGTGTGATCACGGATGCACCGCTTCTTTGCGGTGCTGGACTTGGTGGTCCTGGACTTGCTGGAGCTGGATCTGATGGACGTGCTGGAGCCGGACCTGCTGGACTTCATCACGATCTTGAGATCGGCAAGTGTACGACTACATTATCCACGAGTTCCTACTCGTTAACAAAACTCGTTGTCTTTGAGGGTAAGTTCTCAATGGATGTATATCCACCCGTTGCTCTGTATCTAGTAGATAGATCTTGGCGTATAGTTCACATCGTAGGAAATTTTTTGTTTTCTATGCTGTGGACCCAACAGTGGTATTAGAGCCTGATCTATGCGTAGGTGCTTTGCACGGGTAGTACACATATGTTTATATGTGGGCAATGATGATCATGTTATTGCATCTTCTATGTATTTTGGATATTGGTGGTATAGTGGGATGAAGCGGCCCGGACCAACCTTACATGTCATCGTACATGAGACCGGTTCCACGACTGACATGCAACTTGTTTTACATAAGTGGCTGGAGGGTGTCTGTCTCTCCTACTATAGTCAATATCTGATTTACAACGAGTTGCTAATAACTTGGTTATCCTCGTTGTGGTTCATGTTCGTAGGTAAGAACGGTTCTATCTCTGAAAGCCCTAAGCCACGTAAAACTTGCAATTGATAAATTAGAGGCGTCTAGTTTAGATCGTTGTTGGGCTAGTGTCTTGATATGGTATTGTTGTAAGTAGATGTATGATAGATACTCTTACAACACACATAACGTGTAAGTTCCATAGACCTTGGCCTTACACACAAAGGAATGATAGATATCATACCATGATGCATATGATAGAGATCAAATGCATGGACCATATCATCTCACTTTACACATTAGATGTTTGCATCTTATATTGCTAGTTTGGCGCTTTCTGTAGCATTGTAAGATGATCTCTCATTTAGATATCAAGATAAAAATGTGTTCTTCCTTAAGTATGCACCGTTCTGTGGATCGTGTTTCGAGACATCACGTGATGATCGGGTGTACTCGAATCTACGCTTTCATAGGAACGGGTGTAAGACAGTTTTACACATGCGAGTACTAAGGTTCTTACTTGGCGAGCCTAGCATGTACAGACATGGCCTCGGAACACGGACAGAAAGGTTAAGCATGAGTCATATAGTTGATATGATTCCCATATAGATGCTCGCCTTTGAAGCTACATCAACTCACATGATGATCGGACTTGGTGTAGTGGATTTGGTTCATGTAATCACCAAAAAGGCACGAGGGATGTCATTTTTGAGTGGGAGTTCATTTCTAATTTAGACTAGTCGAACTCAATTTGTCATAAACTAAATCAAAGTGAATTTGCATAATTTGTTGTAGTCATTGGCGTCTGTTCACTACCTTATGCTTAGTTTTAATTGAGATAATAGAACTATAGAATTCTGGATATTTACTTTACGAACTGGTATCGTATTGTTTTTGAATGTCAATTTAAAGTTTATAAGTCCTATTGCAAACTTTCAGCAAACTCTATTTACTCCATGAAGTTTAATAAGTAGTATTAAATCAAGAGTAAGAATTCCAATGTTAGTATCTAAAGTATCATGTTTTTCCTCCATGATTCTTGATATTCAAAAGTTGTTTTAATATCGAGGTTATCTAGGAGCTGAAAATTGTTTCAGAAACCATCATGTGTGAAAGATATTGTGATATCTGAAACAATGTTTTTGGTTGCATTATGATAGAGTATAATTTACCAAAATGCATGTTCTCATATTGTATGAGAATTTGTGAAGGATGGAGATGCTAGGCATCCGGATCTCCGAAAAAGGTTTTTGGGAACTAACATTATACTCGCGATTCTTCCTTATAGGCTATAGTAGCTTGATCATGAAAATTGTCATGATAAGGTTGAATAGAAGATGTAAGTAAAATGTTTACTGCACTAAAATATTACTAAAGAATGGATTTTTGAAAGAATGCCAAACATTTGATGATGGGGATCCACTTCAAAGTGCAAGTCCAAAGGTATTAGTATTTGACTATATACGCTTTGTACTATGTGTCATGTGAATGACACCACTATTGATCTTGATAGATTCTTTTAAAAGGAAAAGGAATTGCTGAAAGAGAATCTATAAAATATTTGGCAGAAAAGAAAAGGTTGGAGATGTCCAACTGAGGTATATAGAAGATATACATGTTATGGCTGCATTCCTTGATTGTTAAACAATGTGGTTCTGAGGTATTGGATATCGGTATTGGATACCGAATTGGTTGGTATAAAGTGTCATACAGGACAACGCAATTCATGAACTACAATGGCCTAAGTAACTAGCAAGAGAATAAGTGATGATGTTCATTGAAAACAAATAAAGTGTTATTGTGTTTTTCGTTGTCGTCAAACCTAGTCTTCAAGATTTGTTTTAATAATTGTTATTTTCTTCCGGTATTACGAGAACAATGGTTGTTCAAATAATTACCGTATTCCATAAAGGATGGATGAACTTTTACAAGTCTAGTGGGAGAAATCACATCCATAAACACTATTGCTAAAATGTCACAAGACAAATGGTTGAAAGATCACTTATGAAGTGACATCGCTGTTTAAATTATATTGGAAAGAAAACATGAAGAAACTCCATGTTGATGGATTTTTGGAGTCTTTTGATTTTGATCAATTGACGCTGGTGAAACTTTCCTCGAGATAATTGAAACTCCGTTCATAGGCCAAAAAGGAACAGATGACTAACTTATTGGATATTATGCATGTTGATTTATATATAGTCCATTATGTGTAGCCATATGCGATGGATCCTTTTGCTTCATATGCTTTCTCCAGAAATTTAATTGAATATATCTATATATTTACTTAATAAGGAAGAAGTATGAAACATTTGAAAATTGTTCAAAGACTTTCAAGATGAAGTGGAAAATCATTGTAACAAGAAAATAAAGAGTTTATGATTCGATCATAAAGGAAGATATTTGAGTTATGTGTTTAGCAAAAACACCTAAGATTTGAGGAATTGTTCCATGATTTGTGTTTCCCGATAAACCATAGGAGTATGGCATATTCGAGAGATGAAATCAAACCATGTTTGACATGGTAAGATCAAAGGTGTCATTTATAAAACTGCCATTATGTTTTAAGGATTGAAGCTTTAGAGACTACCGCTTTTACACTGAAAAGAGCACCATCGTGATCCGTTGAAATGACACCATATAAGTTATGGTTTGGGATAAAACCCGAATTGTCTTTTCTTAAATTTTGGTATGCTATGAATAAGTAAAATGTTTACAACCAAAGTCGGATAAGCACGTCTTTGTAGGTTATCCCAAAGAATTTGTTGGGAATTTCTCCATAACACCGAGGACAAAAGAGTTTGTTACTTGGAACGTCAAGTTTCTCGAGAAGGAATTTTTCGTGAAAAGTTAAGTGGGAGGACAATAGAACTTTGATAAGGTTGTTGAACCTTAGCTATATGTGCTAAGTAGCGCAGCACCAGAAAGTGTCCCGGTGGCGGCCACAATGCTCATGGCTACCGTGATTACAAAAGGTGTGATCTCGGAGATTAAAGTTCCAATTGAACCATGTGGGTCGGTAAGAATCAAATAGTGTGATTTGATAAGCAAGTTGTTATTGTTTTGACAATGATGAACCGACTACATGCAAAGAAGCGATGATGGGCCCTGACTCCATAAAATGACTAGACGTCATAGAATCCGTGATAGTATCCATACACGAGAAATCAAGTTTCTGAACTTAGAAGGCCCTCAGGAAAGGCGTGAAGCCTATCGGTCGTGTTTGGATCTATAAAGAAATAGACATGGATGTTTAACATCTATGAAATAGTCGACATGTCGAAAAGAAGTTTACGGCAATGTTCAAGGAGTTGACTATGACAAGATCTGATCTTTCATAGCGATATATAGTCTTGACGGATTAATGTAGCAACCACTACATATAATTTGGTATATGGTAGTTGAATAAACAAAACAAGGTTCTTCTAATAGAACGGTTACCTAGGACGTGTACATGACATGGTCCGAAGGGTTTTGCTAATTCAAAGGGTGCTAAAATGGCATGCAAACTTCAATAGTTGAAGTAAGCATAGCGGAGTTGGAATCTTCACCATGATGAAACTGTTAAAAGAGTTTAAATTCATCGGAGATGATGAAGATGCTTGCATTTGCAAGAAATTAAGTGGGAGCGCTGAGACATATTTCTAATACATTATGTGGAGAACATATTGTTGATTGGAAATGATGTATCTTGTATTGACACAAGTTAAGAATTTCATTAAAATAAGATTTCGATGAAAGACTTGGGCAAACTCGGAATATTTGGCATCAATATCTATATGGATAGATTGAGGAGCTAATATGGTTGTGCCAGACATACATATATGAGATATTGAAAGGGTTCAATATGGAAACAACAACAAAGGTTCTTGCTGCATGGAAAGAATTGTATCAAGATTCAAGTGTTTCAACACTTGGTGAGTAAAATCACATGAAGATTTTGATCGATTATACCATGATATGTATATATCCAAAATGTCCTATGCTCTAAATGTTATGATCACATACCAGAATGATTCATAAGATGATCATTGGACGATAGTAAATATATTCTTATGAACTTTGGAAGAACTAAGAATATATCATGTATAAGTGACAAATAGTTAAAGGTAGTTCATTATAAAGTGTTACATTGATACTAGTTTTGTCACAAGATACAAATTAAAATTTATCTCAATTTAGACTATGGGTGGCACAATGTAATGGAAAGGATGTTCCATGATGGATTTGGATGAGTTCCAAAGTTGAGACATTGTGACGGATACTACAACAAAAGGCTAAGTATATAACTGCTATAGTAGCAGCAAAGGAGGGCATTTGTGTTAAGTAGTTTGTTATCAAACTAGGTGTGGTTCAAAGTGGGCTAATACTATGAAGATATATAGTGTGACAATAATATCAACATATTTTAAGCCGAACGAACTAAAGGTCTCACCAAAGGACCAAATTTATACAATGCCATCTCATTTGAGAATGAGTGATGCGTAGAGACGCAAAGACATGCAAATACACACAGACCTGAAACTGTCAGATCCGAAGATTATGTTAACCACTAGCAATCGTGTATATGCAACACCAGAAAGCCATAGGTGTTCAATACGCAAAGTTTTTCAAATTAGATTATTGACTCTAGTGCAAGTGGGAGACTGAAGGGAATATGCCCGAGAGGCAATAATAAAGTGGTTATTACCTTATTCCATGTTTATGATAAATGTTTATTTTTCATGCTATAATTGTATTGATCGGAAACGTCAATACATGTGTGTTTAATAAACAAAAAGGGTTCCTAGTTATGCCTCTCTTATATACTAGCTTGTTGATTAACAAGATGATCAAGGTTTCCTGATCATGGACATTGGATGTTGTTAATAACAAGGTCACAGCATTTGTGAAATGATGTGATGAACATTCATCCGAAGTATAGCATTACGATCAAGTCATTATGTTTATATTGCTATAACATCATACGAAGTAATCTTTATCCTTAGACCATGAAATCATGTTAATTGCTAACACCGGAAGAGTATCTTGATAACATCAAATGTCACACCGTAACAGGGTGACTATAAAGATGGGTTGAGTGCTAAGAAGGTGTTATGTTGAGGCTCATGGATCAAGAGTGGAATTTTTCAATCCCGATGACGGATAGATATACTCTGGACCCTCTCGGTGATATCACATTAAGATAGCTTGCAAGCAAGTGATGTGATCACTAGAATGTTATATCACGGGAACGAGAAAAGAGTGCATGTGAGCAACGAGATCAAACTAGGTATGGAGATACCGATGATCGAATCTCGGACATGTAATATTTCGCGAGACAAAGGGATTTAGTTACTAGCGTTAAAGGTTCTCACGATCACAGAAGTCATCGTTGAATGTGTAGGAGTCAGCATGGATCTCCAGGTCCCGCTTCCGATTATTGATCTGAGAGGGGTCTCGATCATGTCTGCATTATTCGTGAACCGTAGGGTGACACACTTAAGGGATACCGACACCATTTGGAGCAAATATGTTTCAGATAAAGGTTTAAGAAAGCACTAGAATTATTTCAATAGACACCAAAACTGTTTCGGGTGAAATTGCTGAAATTGGTTCTGCATGTAATATTGAAATGTTGCAGGGGGTTTATGTGAATGTTTGTTAATTAAAGTAATTATGGAAATTCTGAATAAAAATAATAAAAGAGTTTTATTAAATGAGAGAGCATTACATTTGGAGAAATTTAATGCATTTAAAGTGGAGACTTTAAAAGAGAATGTGAATGGGCATTTTAATGTGGAGGGGTTACCACCACATGAATGGGGGAGGTGAGGAGTCACCCCCCATGGGGCGCCGGCCATGGGGAGGGGTACCCCCCTCCTCCTATAAAAGGCCCCCCTCACTCCCCTTCTTCCTCACACCTCCTTGTGAAGGATCTCTCTCCCCCTCTAGTATTATTCCCCCATGGTCTCGGATTAGCGAGATACATGTTCCCGGTGGCTTTATCTGGAAAGGAGTTGCTGCTTCCGCTGCTTTGCTGCAGGGAGGGACGGAGGTTGTCGGGGTACCGGACGTGTGTGCGACCACGGATGCACCGCTGCTTTGCGGTGCTGGACTTGGTGGTGCTGGACTTGATGGAGCTGGATCTGAAGGACGTGCTGGAGCCGGACCTGCTCGGACTTCCACATGATCTTGAGATCGGCAAGTGTACGACTACATCAACCACGAGTTCCTACTTGTTAACAAAACTCGTTGTCTTCGAGGGTAAGTTCTCGATGGATGTATGTCCACCCGTTGCTCTGTGCCTAGTAGATAGATCTTGGAGTGTAGTTCTCATCGTAGGAATTTTTTGTTTTCTATGCTGCAGACTCAACACTATTTTCTGTCTAGGCCAAATTCTATACCAAGCTAAAGCAGTGTTGGTTAGATATTGGCTAAACAATTTAAGTTTCAATTCATCATCGGAATAACCCCTCAATTTAAGTGTCTAATATAACTCGGTAAGATGCATTAAATGAGTGTAAGGATCCTCATCGGGATCATCTCCTGCAAATGTTTTCTCTTTAATAATAGAGATAGAGCGAGGATTAACCTCGTATTATGGTTCGCTCCCACTCGGGAATTATTTAACGAGTCCTCTATTGAACTTCCCGAGGTGTTTAGTTGAATCGAGCTGATTCATCAGTCTGAGTGCAGTCATGGTGCTTACCTAAAACTAGTAAACAATTTTAGTAAAAGAATTAGTAGAATAAGCAACTAAGAACAAAGACCAAAAGCACTTAGCTCCCTGGCAACGGTGCCATAAAATATCTTGATGGCTGCAAGTGCACAAATCAATTGTAGCTAGTTTTGAAATAAGAGTATCATACAGACAAAGAGCTATTTGGTTAAGGTCTTTATGCCACTCATCACTTTCCACCAAAGGATACTTATAAGATGCCTTTGATCTAAAATAAAGAGTGTTTAAAAGGTTTTTGGTTCAGTGCATCAAAGTAATTAAAACAAGTAAAAGAAATCAAGTAACAAGGTTGTGTGAAAACATGGTTAAACTCAATAGGGCTAAAACATTATTGGGGGTGTAGGATACACCACTAGCATGATATTATTATTCATAATTAAGATAACTGACTTCTTGTGTCATGATATGTGTGGAGAGAGCTCCATAATAAGATGTTTACTACAAGGCTCGTATGAAACCACTTTGTTGAGCCAAGAATGAGGTCAACTCTAAATAACCACCGCGATGTCTGAGAGCAATCACCCATACATACCACCGCAATTAAGGGTCTCCCCGTGGATCGTAATTAGCTTAGGGAGTCTCTCTTTATCCTCCTTTGACCGTGTAGGTTTCTAGCCGGTGCCAATTGTCACGAAGATCTCCGGGCACACTTCCAAACACGTCAAAAGGATTTCTCCCTCACCTTAGTCCTGAAGGAAAATGATATATGGCCGATGATGTCTACGCACTTCTATTCTTGTAGACAGTTGTTGGGCCTCCAAGTGCAGAGGTTTGTAGAACAACAACAAGTTTCCATTAAGTGGATTACCCAAGGTTTATCGAACTTAGGGAGGAAGTGGTCAAAGGTATCCCTCTCAAGCAACCCTGCAATCAAGATACAAGAAGTCTCTTGTGTCCCCAACACACCCAATACACTTGTTAGGTGTATAGGTGCACTAGTTTGGCGAAGAGATAGTGAAATACAAGTGGTATGGATATAAGACAACAGTGCCAGAAAAGAGCTTGACGGGAGGAAAATACTAAAGGCAAAAAATGGAAGCAAGCAAACATGTAACAGATCTAGTTGCAAACGGTGTTTCAATGCTTAGAAACAAGGTCTAGGGATCATACTTTCACTAGTGAACACTCTCATATAAATATCATCTCTTTATGATACTACTCTGAACTACTCTCCGGTTGGACACTCTAATCCATGGTAGAGCTATAACAGCACACCTCAAAGTCCGCTTTCCCCATCTAGATAACCCCACACTGTCACCTTGAGCGCTAGATGGTTCCAACAAACACCACAATTTCATAGAGACATCCAACTCCAAATATAACTCATAACAAGTATTTGTAATCTCTAGCCTAAGTACCACCATGGTGTGCACGCTATCACTTTCACACACGTGGGGAGAGCCAGAGATCTATTAAAGCACTTGAGTAGCAAGGTAGATCTACTTGATTACAAAGCTCATGGTCACAATATGATCATGCATAGAGAGAGATGAACACATAGCTAACGCTAGAACCCTTAGCCTCGAGGAAGAACTACTCCCTCATCATCATGGAAATCAACAACAACGATGGAGATGGCTCCGGGGGCACTTCCCCATCCCGGCAGGGTGCCAGAACAGAGACTTCTGTCCCCCGAATCTCCTCTTCGGTGGCGGCGGTGCTGCGGAACTTTTTGTGGAAATCTGATCTAGTGGCTAGATTATTTAGGGTTTCTGCATCGGAGGCTTCTTATAGGCGAAGGGGCGATGTCAGAGGGTGGACTAGGGGCCCACACCACCTGGTGGCGTGGCCAGGGGGACCCGCGCCACCACATGGTGTGGCCAGTCCCTAGCCCCTCTCTGTCTCGTCTTCTGGATCCGTGTTCCCCTCGATGAAATAATGACTTTTGCTTTTGTCCCGTCCAATTCCGAGAATATTCATTTTCTGGCTTTTCTAGAACCAAAAACAGTAGAAAACAGGCGACTAACACTATGGCATCTTGTTAATAGGTTAGTTCTAGAAAATGTATAAAAGTACTCCAAAGTGTGGACAAAACATAAGAAAGTAGATATAAAACAAGCATGGAACATCAAAAATTATAGATACGTTTGCAACGTATCAGCCAACTACACATACCATCTAAAGAGAGACATCAAACACAAATCATAAATCTATCATAGAACGGCTAGTCATATGGACACAAGAATAGATCATCTTTGTTGCAACTTCATAATAGTGCTAGGGTTTCTCCATCTCCTCAAGAATGAGGGAAAACTACTCACACATGGAAGGAATCAATGACATCATCATAATCAAATGGATGGATAAAAGTACGAGGATAGATCTAGTGCAAACCACTATTGAATCTGGAATTACAACAAGATCTAATAGATGAGAGATGGGGGTGATAATGGTGATGGATATGCAGCAGTTGATGATGACGGGGATGATGCGATGTCCTCCAATGATCCGTGAGACAGCAGGTATTTGCCCTTCTCCAAGTTCCTCCTTCAGATCCCTTTCTGTTGTGGTTTTTCGTGGTTCCAGTTGATGTGAATGTCGGATCTCTCTATTGTCTCTGCTAGGATAAAGTATTTGACGAGGCAGACGCACTGCCGTGTGGTACGGGCGGACGGTACGGGCGGGCTCTGCCCGTACCACTGGTCGTTATCGTGGCAGATGCTTTCCCCACGTTTGGTATTCGCCCATGTGTGAAGGTAAATCAATAAAAATGACTTTTATCACTTAAAAATGTCATATTATAACATAATATGACAATTCCAATTGATATGTTCATAAGAGACTTAGTAATTCGGGATCCTGTTGAAACAAGGACAAAAAGGTGTGTGCAAACGCGGTGAAATACCAAAATCCCTATTCTATTTATGCAAAAACAAAAGGTAAATATGCTTCAATTTTGGACTCATCAGCAGGAAGATAAGAAATGCTTCAGGAGATGTTTTGTCTACCTGAAGGCATGCTGGAAGGGGTTCCTAGATGGCTATAGGCCATACTTGGCAATAAACGCAACTTCTTTAACAAGGAATTTCAGGGGCCATCTTGCTTTTGCTTGTGCTGTGGACGCGCATAATTGGCTTCTTCTCGTAACTTATGCTATGCTTGAGTATGAAACAAATGAAAGTTGGACATGGTTCACACAGAGACTACGAGTAGTAATTAGTCACCCTGAAGGCTTGGTGATACACACTGGTGCATGCAAGGGGCTAGAGAATGTTGTTGATGTTGTGTTTCCTGGGGTTGAGCATAGGGAATGCATGCGGCACCTCACTACTAACTTCACGAAGAAGTTCAAAGGAAAGATCTTTGAAGAGAACTTGTGGCGATTAGCATACACACACACCCCAAGCACGCATGCTACTTACATGTAGAACATGTATATAGTGCCAAAGGTGAAAGAATACCTTGAAGAACATCACACCAAGCTATGAGCCAGAAGAAAGTTTGGTGAGTTAAGCAAGGTATATTATGTTTGCAATAATTTGGTAGAGAGTTTCAGTGCTAAGATTTTGAGCATGAAGACAGTTGCAATTGTTAATTTGTTGGATGCAATAAGATAGTGCCTAATGGTGAAGATAGATTTAAGGCAAATAATTTGTGCAAGAAATTCTTTAGGACATAAAATAGTTCCAAAGGTGGTTATGTTACTGAATGCAAGAACCAGGGCAATGAGAATGATAAAGACGAGGATGGTAAAAGTTCCAGTACATTGGCTGAGGTTTATGAATAATACAAGCATGGAACTGAATGGAGGTATACTATAGACATTGGAAACAAGACTTGTTCATGCAGGAAGTGGAAGATTACTGGACTGCCATGTCACCATGCACTGTACTTCATCTTAAAGCTGAGAGGTAGCAGAGCTGAAATAGAGAACTGTGTTCATAACTATTTCTCTGTGGACAAGTTTGCTGCAACTTATGCAGAAAAAGTACCACCTATGGTTGATGAAAATGATTGGCAGATAGTTGATCTAGGGTTCAAACTTGAACCACCAGTTCTTAGGAGGCCACTTGGGAGGCCTAGAAAGCTAAGGATTGAAGCCTCCACTGATAAAGGTTCAAGGCTAGGAGCAAGGAAAATAAAATGCAAACGGCATGGAGGATTGGGCCATATCAAGAGGTTGTGCAAAAACCTAGTTCCACATGATCTTGTCCTTGTTCACACCCCGGAGGTAGAAAATGAGGCTTCTCAGCTAGAACTACAGGAACAACAATGATAAGATGAAGAATTTGAGGAAGTGCAGTAGGTAGAGGAAAACGGCGATGAGCATGCGGAGGAAAACGTTGTTAAGCAGTAAATTGATGAAGAAGTGGAGGTGCCGGTGAGGATAGGGGGTGAAAAGAAACAAAAGGGTAAGTGGAATGGGAAGGAAAAGAAAAATAATGGAGGTATTAAGAAGTTGTAGGGGTGATTGATGATGTTCTTGAGGATCTTTCGGCTAACTACGGGAGAAATAATAAATCCCTGCTAATTTCACCTCTGTACGATTCTCTTAGATGAAAGGTAAGCTTAATAATTGTTTTATTTGCCATTTTGATCATTTTGGTTTTGATAACCCACAAGTATAGGGGATCGTGTGTAGCCTTTTCGATAAGTAAGAGTGTCGAACCCAACGAGGAGCTAAAGGTAGGATAAATATTCTCTCAAGTTCTATCAACCACTGATACAACTCTACGCACACTAAACATTTACATTATCTAGGAAATAAAACTAGAGCAACAATACGAGTAATAGAGATAGCTTTGCATGATAATAAATAACAAAAAGTAAAGCTAGTTGTTGCAGCAATAAAATACACTAAACTAATAGAACCATGAGTGTGGAATAGTGGTGGTAATTGTGGTGGCTTTGTCCAAGTTTAAATAGCGAATAGATCAGGTTCATTGTCTTCGATGCAGTTTTCTATGTGGGAGAGGCTAAATATACATGCGCTTCACTACTTGGAATTACATGTACTATATGATTGGATTGTTAGCAGACATCCATAAGTACTAATCAATGCATCAAGGTTTCCCCAACCATAGCCTTAAGTTTAATGGTCCTCTTACTCCCATACGTGCAACGTTCTGGTTCGCATCCTCAGGTTTCTGTCACTCCGGCAGAACTTCCCCCTTCCTCTTACACATACAACAAACCCGATGATGTTTAATCCATGCGCGCACAAATATAATGACCACCAAAGGACCGTACCATATCAACATACAACTCTAATGAACCAAAGACGTTCAACCATTCAATCTAAGAACAAAGAAACTACACAAACATGACATGGATCATAGGATTATAACTTATAGAATCAAACATCATGTTTACATAGGACGGTACAGAGGTGTGTGGGAGGATGAGACACTGCATACTAGGAGGATTAGGTGATGGAGATGGTGGTGAAGATGGTGAAGTGGGTGGCGGCAGCGCCGTCGATGGCGTGGGGGACTCCTTCCCCGCCGCCGGTATCATGGGGGACCACCGCCCCTTAGCCCCCTTTCCTTCATGGCTTCTTGGGATCCCTCCCCCATGGATATGAGATTCATGGGGGAGGCAAAAACGTGGCTTTGGTGGCTGCAAATTCGTAGATGGAGATGCCCTGAGCGAATTAGGTTTCCTCCGCTTCTCGGATTCCCGTCACCCCATCTTGGGCTACAGTAAATCGGGCCTAAAAGACCCGTCCGGACACGGAATCAGCTAAATTTTATGTCCAAAACGTTTATCGTGAAATTTCCAACAACTTTGTAGTTTAAGAGTTTTCCGTTTGACGCCGTCTTCGACCCGAAACGTGACCATCTTCAAAAAGAGTTCTGAGACAGATTTCTGAAAAAAACCCAATTTGACTCCAATAAGGTTTCCACTTGTATTCTTGGTAATTCCTACAGATCAAAGTGTAAAATAAGAACATTATGTACTTTTGCAACTATTAATAGGTTAGTTCAAATAAATTATAAACTTTATACAAAAAGAGTGTCAAAAGCATATTATTAGCATAAAACCATCAAAAATTATAGATACGTTATGGACGTATCAGGTTTCCATCCTCATCAACTGTTGTTTAATGCAGCACAGGCTCGAAGACTAATAAGAGGAGCAGGAAGAAGCAGTCATAGTAACATCATTTCTTGAATTATCATTGTAACTAAACTAGTCGCGTCGTCTTTATTTATATCTAGCACGTGCAATGTGTTTATGATGGGGTCTTGTGGACCAGATTACAACTATTTAAATATTATTACATTAATTTTTTACCTGTACATCGAGGCATCCACTAGTTCCCATCTCCCTTGGATTCCCATCTGGAAAAATACGCTCGTCCCCTTCTCCTCTGGCGCACTCCAAAATTATGACTGTGTCATCAAGTGCTAGGAATAGAGTCAGCATATTGTCCCATCAGATGTGCTAAGAACGTGCGAACTTTGTTTTTCAGAATCAGATGAATTTCGGCTAGATTCAAAGGTAAAGACACCTAAAACATGGACAATATATGCCCTGCAATATTCTATGGATTGAATTGCTCCCAAAATTCCTTTGAAAACCTTTCAATCCAAAGAGGCCATTAAGCTACCGTACATAGATTAAATTTAGGCTCAAGTAACCCTATTCGACTATGCTGCTCCCGCTGTCTTTGTCATCGACAACATCGTCCATGTCGTTGTCTGCCTCCTCCGTGTTGGAATCGATGTTGATGGTCCCCACCGTTTTCCTCCTCCCCATGAATTCTTCACGGTACACCGCCTCGATAACGGTGGAGGTTGTACGCCTACGCACTGCCCAGAAGCACCGCCTCCCTTCAGGGTTGCGCAGATCCGGGTGGATCTCCCGCCGGTGGGCTCCGCATAGAGAAAGCAACGCCATCTGCTCCTTATTGGACCGCTTTGGCTAGTATGCGCTCGTGCGTGAGTACTGGGCCATTGCCCTCTTCCGCTCTGGCAGCTGGCGGAGGTGCTCCTCGATCCACCTCGCTAACACGTTGTCGCGTAAGAGCAGCACGACAGGCACCCCGGTGTAGCTAAGCTCGAAGCTGGCTGGAATCCTCGCGTGTGGTGGCGCCAGTATGTCATAGTGGGCGAACATCTCAACCTTGTAAAAGCTGAGATTGGGCCTCTCCATGGCGAGGAAGGAACATGATATGAGCTTCGCCCCCACGGTCACATGGATAAGGTCAAGGAGGTAGGCCCACTCATGGTTGCGACTGCCAATCAGGTCACAGAACAGACTACTCCTGGATCGCCCTTACGAAGGACAATCCTTATCTTTCACGCTCCCTGGTCCAACGTCGCCTAACAATCAGGACACATAACTAACCTGCAACCGCTCGGGCCTTCTAGAAGACTCGATCCGATGGCTACCATTGGACGCTAGGGTTAAGATCCAACGGCTGTCATTGACACTAGAGACTACATGTGTCAAACCATGACAAGAAAGCCCAAAAATCCCTCGGAATGCAGCTGCCACACGGAATGGTGAACCAGTGTGACAGAAGTTGCATCACCACATCCACTGGAGTGTGTGTTCTGATGTGGATCTAGGTGGTTTGGAAAAGAACACATGCATTGACTCTAGGGACTCCATGTGTCAAATCATGGTCAAAAAGCCCAAAAGCCCCCGGAATGCAACTACCACATGGAATGGTGAACAAGTGTGATAGAAGTTGCATCACCACATCCACTAGAGTGTGTGTTCTCATGTGTATCAAGGTGGTTTTGAAAAGAACACATGCATTGACTCTAGAGACTCCATGTGTCAAACCATGGTCAGAAAGCCCAAAAAGCCCCCAGAATGAAACTGCCACATCGAATGGTGAACCAGTGTGGCAGAAATTGCATCACCACATCCTCTAGAGTGTGTTTATGAGACATGCCACCTAGGAAACCATCAGAAACATAGAGAAATCAAGTTTTACTCTAAACAACCACTTCTCATATCACCTACTAGCTATGAAGGTGCATGTCTTTCTTCTCAAACCCTTTCCTAAAACATCCTTCCTGAAAACATAGTTTGTTTGAATGAGGCCATATTTGGCACACTTATGTATCAAACATGCATTTTCCATTTTTAAATCTGTTATATTTTCTATCTGAATCCCTTAGTGTGTTTTCCCTCTCTCACAAAAGCCCAAACATGTGCTCACTTTTGTTGCTACACCCCGATTGGTCGACACATTGTCACGCGGATCTTGCCCACCCACTATTGATCCTCTATGACACAACGATCAGGATAACACCTCTCAATGTGCGTGCCTATCGATATGGAGTTCAACGTACCGTCGTGTTCGTGCAGCAGTTGTGCGCGTCATTGCCCTGTCAACACATGATGCATGCTTTGCAAGCACGCATGTGCACACTGTTGCCCGTGATTACCACCCGTTCCCACTCCTTTCATTATCTGGTATATTTTAGGCGGCATCGAAGGCCATTGAACTGTCCATCACAATAAAGACAAGTCCAATCGAGTCCCATTGATTCCCTGGCTTATTTGAGAAGGTATATGGTGGTCTTGTATAAGACTAGACCACGACCTGGACTCTTTGACTCGTCTCCCACACTAATCACTTTCTTCTTCCTCCTGCCACCACCTCCCTCCCCCCTGCAAGCCATTGATACCCTTTGGAGAGGTCGGTCGACCATCCACGCAGAAAAAAGGAGAGACCTTGCCTCATATTAGTTCTTGCTCTACCAGTAGCTCATCTCCCCTCTCACAGAGGCCCAATCTCTTCGGGGAATGACGCGAAATGTTCCAGTAGGTGAGGGCTCCTCCCGTACGGTCTTCTTCATGTTATTCTTCTTATTATTATTCTAATCCTCCATCTTATTCTCCATCATGATCTTATTCTGCTTATTCTTGTTCTTCTTCTTCATTGTTGTCTTCCTCTTCTACGTATTCTAGGCAGGTCGTGGACCCATAATCCACCACGACGGCGGTGTTGCAGGACCCGTTCGGCCTCGTTCCACGGCTCGGCGAGTTAGAAAATCTCCACACTTCTATTTTTTCCGTATTAATGTGGATTTCTTAGATCGTGTCCGCCCCGCATTGGGGTTTTTGTGATTTGGATTAGTTTTCATGATTATGACTGTGGATTTCTTACTCTCTTTTTTAATACTGTTGTTCATAGATTTATTAGGGATTTTGTGATTTGGATTAGTTTTCATGATTATGACTATGGATTTCTTACTCTTTTTTTAATACTATTGTTCATAGGTTCATTGGGGATTTTGTGATTTGTAATAACATGAACGATGCAGCAAGTGAAGGCCTAGTGTCGTGACAAGGTGGCCGTGATCAATGCCAAGATTGATAACCAACTGGAGGGTGCACACTCCCTCACCCAGGCTAATGAGTGCCTTTGCATGCATTTATATCTGTAGAAGGAGATCTCGCTAGATTTTGCACGTGACATCGTGAGGCTGCAGAAGATGATCGCCCATACCTTGAACAAGCAAGAACTAGCCATCAAGATAATCAGCAAGCTCATGGAGGAAAAGAACAATCTCTAGATAAGATGCACCCTCCAGCAGGAGAACACGCCAAGACACTCAGAGAACGCATTGACGAAACAAAGGCTACCATCGAAGCCTACCATGATAGAAACCGTTGCCTGGATGCACTGAGAGGGATAAAGGAGGACATGAGCTTAGGGATCACCGTACTCGAGGGTGTTCAGAAAGAGAACAAGGAGATAATGGCCAATCTGGAGGCGTATCGGGCAATGCCCAAGTCTGGTTCCCATTAATGGAGCATGAATATTAATTCGTGCTCCACTCTTTTTGTAATATATATATATATATATATATCGTGCATTTAAGGAATCCTAGAGCAACTCCTTATCTATCTATACATGGGTTAGTGTTCAAGTTCATGAATGTACATCATCCTTTCTTTCCATTCTATATCTAAGTTTGCTTCTGCATTATGAGTTTTCCACTACTATTTGATGACATTGGAAAAACCCACATCACACTTAATTCTAGAAAAACCTAGGTTGCTTTGAAATTGAAATTATGACAATGCCACTTGTCGATTCATAAAATGTTGATTAGTCCTAGATTGATTCTTCCTTGAAATTATTACTGTGCCACTAGTTGATTCAATCAATTATGGAAACTAACAACCTTGGCCTGGTGAACTGAACAAACCATATATTTTTGTTGCAGGAAAAGAGGCGAAAGATTAACCCAAACTTGGCGACCTGGCTAAATGGCAAGATGGCCATCCAATGGGAGAAGATGAATTCTTAGAAGATAGCCTTTGACCACCTGCATGCTAAAGTCGCGGTGCTTTATGACAAGTGCCACAATCTGAAGGTGGAAAACACCAGCTGGGCGAAACTTCACAAGGAAGGTTGCACCTCGGCTAGTAAGCAGACGGAGATCATGAAGGAACTCATGGAGGAAAATCGTAAGCTTACAAACCAACTTGTCAAATCCAAGAGGGAGCGCTTGAACCTACGGGAGGTGCACATCCAAGTACTGAGGGAGTAGGTAAAGACCAAAGCGGACCTGATCGAGCGTACTCTCATACTGGAGGATGTTAGGAAGGAAAACGAGAAGCTTCGGGCCAGGCTCTCTTGAACCCAACATATGTCTATATAGTACTAAATTGCGTATTTTATCCTTGTAGTAGTGATTTTGTAAACGTGAACTTAACTCTATGCAAAATATTTGTTCGTCCGAAATTAATTTGCTGGAGGATTCAGTTTGGCTTAGTTAATATAGCACAATTGCAAGTCTTATAGTTAAATAGTTTTAGGCATTGACATGGCCTAAATTATTCATCTAGAATTTCCTTTATCCTCTGTAGTCTTTCCTTGTTCACCTCGCCCGCCTTTTTCAGTTCCTTCAACAGTTCAACAAAGCAGTACTCTAGCATTTTCTTGTCTTCCTTGAGTTGATCCCTCTCTTTTTCTGCCTTCTGAATCAACAACCTGTGATTATCCTGAAGCTTATGTGCAGTACCCACCACCAAGCTTCCATTGATTGTGTCATTTAGTTCTGACTGCAAATTCTTGATTTCTTGTTCCAGCCCCTTATTTCTTACTGAGAGATTGTAATTTTTTTAGCTGCATCACAATAATCAGTAAATCTCCCCACCTTTCCAACTCATACATCTCTCATAATAGGGGCAAAACATTTCTTAAGTGCATCTAGCCACTCAAGATCCACCCAGTCTACTTGTTTACACACCGGGACAACATAAAAAACACGTCACCTAATTATGAACATAACATGATACATTTTTATTCATGTCACCATTGTACATAATGTAAACAAACCTGATTTGTACAGCCAAAAAACCTTATCCCAGTGTTACCGCCTTCGAATACAACATATCTCCTCAATTTTAGCCCATGGACACATGGTACTTCTCCATCGAGATCTAGGCCCTCCCAATCGGGGTCGTAGATCGTCTGTTCTACCTATAAGGAAACACAAAGCTAGAATTGAACACGAGCATGCAAAAATGGAGCTCAGATCGAGGGGAATACCAATGCCTAACCCTTGACGAGAAATTAGAGGAACTCACATCGGGAAGGAAGACCTGATGTTAGAGAGAAGACTGTCGCTGCTCGACTGGTCATCCTCGTTGTTCTAGGATGGCATGGCAAATGCGTCAGCGACGGTGATGGTGAGGAGAGAGAGAGAGAGGAGGCCAGTGAGTGAGTGAGAGAGATAACGCAAGAGTAGGGAAATTGAAGTGCGTTACCACTGCAACATTGACTAAATTGGCATGTTACAATAGTTTAATGGATACCATGCCCTTTCACTAGATTACTGTCTCCTACCTAATAGGTTTTCTCTTCCTACATTCTTATTTCAAATATTAAACCTGTACTTCATCCATCCCAATTTCTTTAACTAATAGCAACATACAAAATCTTATCTACCACACACTTAGGTTTGTCTCAGTGGTTGGGATATGCTGACTTCTATCAAAACCACACTATTTAGTGCACTAACCCCTTAACCCTTAATCCTAAATCCCAGCCCTATTTGTCCAATAGATTACTGTCTCCTACCTTGTAAGTTTTTTTCATAAACCCTACACTCCCATCATGTTACAACCTTCTAAGTAATAGGTAGTTATCTAGTGATAAGTCAAATTATTGAGCTCACATAGCAGTATATTACATCATCTCAAGAAACAAAATCATTTCAACTACAAGGTACTTATGCATCACTTGTTCAGTGATGGTTTCACAAAACATTATATTACAATCTCTTAACAAACATAATCGCATAAACAAGTATAATACATCATCTCAAGAAAGATAATCATGTCAACTACAATGTACTTATGTCTCAATACAACAATGATGGTTTCAGTGAGTGTTGTGTCCAAAAATCTCAACAGCTCGCACAACATTATATTCCAATATCTCAACAAACATAATCACAAAAACATAGTTTAAATGCAATAGAAATCTATGTTACAAATGCAAGAAGGGGAACCCCACGCTCCATATGACAAGCCCAGGGTAGCAGCTCTCGTTAGATCTGATCAATGTCGATCACCTCATTCTGTTCAGCCACTATAGGGCCTCTACATCCACTATAACCTGATCAACAACATCAGAAATGGTAGCCACCTTCCTGGTTTGCTTCTTTCATTGCATAATCTACAACAGATATTCAGTATCCAAACCTCTATGAATTCCTGCTTCTTATGATGCCACCACTGGATTCATGCCATCTGATTAGGGCTAATACTGATTTCCTTACCGATCATCTCTCTCATTTCATCAAGAGTTATGTTTTTGAATCGACACTGATCTCCATAGTACATGATGAAACTGGCTTATTAACTCCGCCATCAAGTTTTGCCATGTCTGAATCCACCTCTGAGTGTATACTGAACTTAGCTTGATCAACATATATTGATCCATAGTCTCGAGGAGCCGAAGCTCTAGCAGCAAGATCTCTAGTATTTGCGTACATATCATCAATCATCGCTTCAACTTTCACCTTATGATCAACTACATAACACTCCCAAACCATCTGAAGCTCATGGGAGTGCTCAGTTTGCATATAGGTATCATCACTTCCTGGGAACGACCCGTTTCCTAGCCGCGTTCCCAGGCCGAGTTTCTAGGTTTGACAAAATTCAAGGAAACTCGGCAAACTTTGGCAAATATAGGCAAATTTCATTAATAGCGGGCGGATTCATAATATTACATAATCTAGGCTTAAAAAACTAAAAAAGGCCGAGGCCGATGTCATTCGCCAATGCCGATGCCACCGGATGCCGCCTCACATGCCGAAGTTGCGGTAGAAGCTGGTGTAGTCCGGGTCCGCCTTGTCGTCATCGTCATAGTCATCGTCGCTCGGCGTCAGCTGGGGGGTGAGCTACCATGGCCTGCATAACCGTACCTCCACGACTGGTACAAAGGGCCGACATTGTCGTCGAGGACGATGAGAGGCGCGCCCTGGTAGGCGGGCTCATGGCACGCTCTGGCCTGGCGCTCGGCCTCCTTCTGCTGGCGCTGAACGCGGCGTGCCTCCTCTTGCTCCCTGATACGTTGCTAACGTATCCATAATTTTTGATGTTCCATGCTTGGTTTTATCTACTTTCTTATGTTTTGCCCACACTTTGCAGTACTTTTATACACTTTCTTGGACTAACCTATTAACAACATGCCACAGTGCCAGTTGCCTGTTTTCTACTATTTTTGGTTCTAGGAAAGTCAGAAAATGAATATTCTCGAAATTGGACGGGACAAAACCCAAAGTCAGTTTTTCACCGAGGGGGACACAGACCCAGAATACGAGACAGAGAGGGGCCAGAGGGCGGCCACACCACCTGGCCGCTCGGCCAGGCCTGGCCCGCACCAGGGGGTGGTGCGGCCACCCAGGGCACCACCTTGGCCTCCCCTTTCGCCTATAAGATGCCTCCGATACAAAAACCCTAAGTACCCGATCAAAATTCCACGAAAGAGTCTGTAGCCGCTGTCATATCCATTCCTAGATCGGGAGGGATATGAAGCTCTTCCCGGCACCCTGCCGGAGGGAAGAATTCACCCTGGAGGCCTTCTTCATCACCATGCAAGCCTCCGGCGTGAGGCGTCAGTAGTTCATCCTTGGACTACGGGTCCATGTAGTAGCTAGATGGTTGGTTCTTCTCCTTTGTGCTATCATGTTTAGATCTTGTGAGCTCTGTTCATGATCAAGATCATCTATTTGTAATCCTACATGTTTAGATCTTGTGAGCTCTGTTCATGATCAAGATCATCTATTTGTAATCCGATGGATATTGAGATGCTATTTCAGATTGATTATTGATTCTATCATGTCTTTGTTATTTGTGATCTTGCATGCTCTCCATTGTTAGTAGATATGTTGGCCGAGTAGATGCTAGCAACTCCAAGAGGGAGTATTTATGCTCGATAGTGGGTTCATGCCTCTAGTAATCTGGAGAAGTGACAGAAATCTCTAAGGTACTAGATGTGTTGTTGCTACTAGGGAGAAAACAACAATCCTTTGTTCATAGAACAATCATATTGTTTACTTTACATGCAATGCTTAATGCAATTATCTGTTGCTTGCAACTTAATACTGGAAGGGGTTCGGATGATAACCTGAAGGTGGATTATTAGTCATAGATGCAGTTGGATTACGGTCTATGTATAATGTTGTAATGCCCAATCAAATCTCAAAGGAGTCAAGATGATTAGTATATGCATGTATGCTTTCTCAATGTTTGTCAATTGCCCTGCTGTAATTTGTTCACCCAACATGTCATCTATCTTAAGGAGAGCCACCACTAGTGAACTATGGACCCCGGTTCTTTCTTGTACCATCAATCTACAACTGTTTATCGCTTTCTGTTTACTTTCTGCAAGCTTTTACTTTCTTCCACACAATACATTTAATCCTTTGTTTTCAGCAAAACCGGTGAGATTGACAACCTCACTGTAAGTTGGGGGCAAAGTTCTTTGGTTGTGTTGTGCAGGATTCCAAGTTGGCAACAACACCTTGGAGGTGTTTCCTTGCTCCTACTGGTTCGATAACCTTGGTTTCATAATTGAGGGAAACTTATTGTTGTGCTCATCATACCTTCCTCTTGGGGTTCCCCAACGAGCTCGTTATCACACGAGTCAGCACTCCTAGTCCGCACTAGATCAGGCGAGAAATGTTCGGCTTCGGCATCGGCGGTGGTGGCACGGCGTCGCGCAGAGAATGCTCAATCGCCATTTTAATGGCGAAGGAGTCCTCGTCGATAGCCATGCCCCAGTCCACGGGCTCCGGCTTTGTCTGGCGCAAGCGAAGACGGCCGGTCGGCGGCATTACCGCGCGGGGCTCGTCAATGATGATTCCCCGCGAGTGCATCCTCGGCAGCGATAACACCGACGTTTTGGCCTCCTGTTCGACGGGCCGATAAACCTCTCTACTGCTATGCGGCGACTGTGCAGGCGCCGACCCGGACGGGCGCGAGGTGGCGGAGGAGGAGGAGGTGAGGCTGCCCATCCTCCTGGACAGCCAGTTTGCCGGAGGTTGGCGCCTGGCCCTCGCCATGGGTGCTGGCGAACGCGGGAAGCCCAACCGGGTGTTGTTGCCGGCATGGATGTGCTCGAGGACGGTGATACATTGCAAATGTATCTATAATTTTTGATGTTCCATGCTTGGTTTTATCTACTTTCTTGTGTTTTGTTCCAACTTTGGAGTACTTTTCATATGATTTCTTGGACTAACCTATTAACAAGATGCCATAGTGCCAGTTGCCTGTTTTCTGCTGTTTTTGGTTCCAGGAAGTTAGAAAATGAATATTCTCGGAATTGGACAGGACAAAAGCCAAAGTTACTATTTTCCCGGAAGACCCACGGAGCCAGAAGGAGAGTCGGAGAGGGGCCACAGGGTGGCCACACCCCCCCTTGGCGCGGGCCATCCCAGGCCGCGCTAGGGCATGGTCTGGGTGAAGGGAATATGCCCAAGAGGTAATAATAAAGTGGTTATTATCTTATTCCATGTTTATGGTAAATGTTTATTTTACATGCTATAATTGTATTGATCGGAAACGTCAATACATGTGTGTTTAATAAACAAAAAGGGTTCCTAGTTATGCCTCTCTTATAGACTAGCTTGTTGATTAACAAGATGATCAAGGTTTCCTGATCATGGACATTGGATGTTGTTAATAACAAGGTCACAACATTTGTGAAATGATGTGATGAACATTCATCCGAAGTATAGCATTACGATCAAGTCATTATGTTTATATTGCTATAACATCATACGAAGTAATCTTTATCCTTAAACCATGAGATCATGTTAATTGCTAACACCGGAAGAGTATCTTGATAACATCAAACGTCACACCGTAACAGGATGACTATAAAGATGGGTTCAGTGCTACGAAGGTGTTATGTTGAGGCTCATGGATCAAGAGTGGAATTTTTCAATCCCGATAACGGATAGATATACTCTAGGCCCTCTCAGTGATATCACATTAAGATAGCTATAAAGCAAGTGATGTGATCACTAGAATGTTATATCACGGGAACGAGAAAAGAGTGCATGTCGGCAACGAGATCAAACTAGGTATGGAGATACCGATGATCGAATCTCGGACATGTAATATATCGCGAGACAAAGGGATTTAGTTACTAGCGTTAAAGGTTCTCACGATCACAGAAGTCATCGTTGAATGTGTAGGAGTCAGTATGGATCTCTAGGTCCTGCTTCTGATTATTGATCTGAGAGGGGTCTCGATCATGTCTGCATTATTCGCGAACCGTAGTGTGACACACTTAAGGTATACCGACACCATTTGGAGCGAATATGTTTCAGATAAAGGTTTAAGAAAGCGCTGGAATTATTTCAATTGACACCGAAACTGTTTCGGGTGAAATTGCTGAAATTGGTTCTGCATGTAATATTGAAATGTTGCAGGGGGTTTTATGTGAATGTTTGTTAATTAAAGTAATTAACAAAATTCTGAATAAAAATAATAAAAGAGTTTTATTAAATGAGAGAGCATTAAATTTGGAGAAATTTAATGCATTTAAAGTGGAGACTTTAAAAGAGAATGTGAAGGGGCATTTTAATGTGGAGGGGTTACCACCACATGAATGGGGGAGGTGAGGAGTCACCCCCCATGGGGCGCCGGCCATGGGGAGGGGTACCCCCTCCTCCTATAAAAGGCCCCCCTCACTCCCCTTCTTCCTCACACCTCCTCGTGAAGGATCTCTCTCCCCCTCTAGTATTATTCCCCCATGGTCTCGGATTAGCGAGATACATATTCCCGGTGGCTTTATCTAGAAAGGAGTTGCTGCTTCCGCTGCTTTGCTGGAGCGAGGGACGGAGGTTGTCGGGGTACCGGACGTGTGTGCGATCACGGATGCACCGCTGCTTTGCAGTGCTGGACTTGGTGGTGCTGGACTTGATGGAGATGGATCTGAAGGACGTGCTGGAGCCGGACCTGCTCGGACTTACACACGATCTTGAGATCAGCAAGTGTACGACTACATCAACCACGAGTTCCTACTCGTTAACAAAACTCTTTGCCTTCGAGGGTAAGTTCTCGATGGATGTATGTCCACTCGTTGCTCTGTACCTAGTAGATAGATCTTGGCGTGTAGTTCTCATCATAGGAAAACTTTTGTTTTCTATGCTGCGGACCCAACAGTGGGCCCCTGGCCGGCCACCGGCCTTGCCTCCTTCGCCTATAAGAGCCTCCCGATACCAAAACCCTAAATCATCAATCAGAAATCCATGAAAAGTTCCGCAGCACCGCCGCCATTGAAGGGGAGATTCGGGGGACAGAAAGTCTCTGTTCCAGCACCCTGTCGGGACGGGGAAATGCCCCCGAAGCCATCTCCATCGATCTCCACCACCATCTCCATCACTGTTGCTGATTCCCATGATGAGGAGGGAGTAGTTCTCTCTCGAGGCTAAGGGTTCTACCGGTAGCTATGTGTTCATCTCTCTCTCTATGCATGATCTTATTGAGATCATGAGCTTGTAATCTATAGATCTACCTTGCTACTCAAGTGCTTTAATAGATCTCTACTCTCCCCATGTGTGTGAAAGTGACAGCGTGCACACCATGGTGGCACTTAGGCTAGAGATTACAAATACTTGTTATGAGTTATATTTGGAGTTGGATTTCTGTATGAAATTGTGGTGTTTGTTGGACTCATCTAGTACTCAAGGTGACAGTGTGGGGTTTTCTAGATGGGAAAGATGAACTTTGAGGTGTGCTTTTATAGCCCTACCGTTGATTAGAGTGTTCAACCGGAGAGTAGTTCAGCGTAGTATCATAAAGAAGAATATATTTATATGAGAGTGTTCACTAGTGAAAGTATGATCCCTAGGCCTTGTTTCTAAGCATTGAAACTTCGTTTGCTACTAGATCTGTTACATGTTTGCTTGCTTCCATCTTTATTTCAGTTTTACTTTAGTCTTTTCCACGCCATCAAGCTATTTTCTATCACTGTTACCACTTATAATTATCTATACCACTTGTATTTCATTATCTCTTCGCCGAACTAGTGCACCTATACACCTGACAAGTGTATTGGGTGTGTTGAGGACACAAGAGACTTCTTGTATCTTGATTGCAGGGTTGCTTGAGAGGGGATACCTTTGACCACTTCCTCCCTGAGTTCGATAAACCTTGGGTGATCCACTTAAGGGAAAACTTGCTGCTGTTCTACGAACCTCTACACTTGGAGGCCCAACAACTGTCTACAAGAATAGAACTGCATAGACATCAAGCTATTTTCTGGCGCCGTTGCTGGGGAGGTAAGGTAAAAGTTGTTCACACCGGAGGATTAAAGAAGAAGAACCTCCCACGACAAACGCCTATTTTCTGGCGCCGTTGCCGGGGAGGTAAGGTAAAAGGTACTCACATCCTCTGGTGTTAGTGCTCGAAGTTATTTCCTTTAGATTCTGCAATTTTGTCTTTTTGTTTCTTGTTTTCACTAGTTAAGCTTAATGGAAAACAACAACAAAATTAGAGAGCTTTATAGTATTTATCTTGAGTTAGGACATGAAGTGTTTGAAGAGAAAATTAAAAAACCTATGGAACTTTATTTGCATGCTAATAACAATGTTGTTAGTATGAATTCTTTGGACACCATTATTGCTAATGCTATGGAAAAGTCTAAACTTGGGGAAGCTAGTTTTTATGAAAATGATCTTTTTAGTTCCCCAGCTTTGGAAGATAGCTATTCTATTGCTTATGATGATACCAAACTTCCAATATATGATGATTATAATGATGAATATGATATTTTCAGTCCACCTACTATTGAGGAGAAAATTAATGATTATAATATGCCTCCTATATTTGATGATTATGGTGATGAGAATAATAATGATAGCTATTTTGTTGAATTTGCTCCCACCACAATTAATAAGAATGACTATGCTTATGTGGAGAGTAATAATCATTTTATGCATGTGGCTCATGATAAGAATGTTTTATGTGATAGTTATATTGTTAATTTTATTCATGTTGCTACTGAAAGTTATTATGAGAGAGGGAAACATGGTTTTATGTATCTCAATAATATTAAGTTTCCTCTCTTTATGTTGAAAGTCTTGAAGTTGCACTTGTTTTGCTTTCCTATGCTTGTTGCTTTGTGTTTTGATGACTTGTTTATTTACAAGATTCCTATGCATAGGAAGTGGGTTAGAATTAAATGTGCTTTGAATTTGCCTCTTGATGCTCTCTTTTACTACAATTCATATTTCTTATGTGAGCATCTTCTCAAACTATCATGCCTAACTTAAAGGCGTTAAAGACAAGTACTTATTGGGAGATAACCCAGAAGTTTTAGATGAGTCTTGGAAGTTATTACCTCTGTAATAACCGCTCCTTATCCTTTTTATTTGCTTTTTGTGCCAAGAGTAACCTCTAATGAGAGAGAAGTAATGATTGGGAAAGTTGCAGTCCCGAAACAGATTTCTGTGCTTCACCGTAAAAATTCGTGTAAAATCTCTGAACGTATTTTTGAGGCGTGAAGTTTTGTGCTTCTGCCCCAGGTTGTTATCTAACTTTCGTTAGTTCAACACTTTTTGATTTGAGCAACAGAAGGTCTTAGAAAAAATTCGTCTTTACCTGCTGGTCTATTTTGACAGATTTCTGCCATTTTCTGCATTTGCTTCTTGTTGGTTCCTTTTTGAGTTCTTTTGGGGAATTGAGCTTTTTGAGGGAAGTGCTACAGTAGCTAGTGTTCTAATGGAAGTTTATTTGGTATTAGAACTGAACCTTAAGACTTATTTATCTTGAGTGCACTAATGTTGCTAATAAAGATTGTGTGAAGTTTTGTATGAAGGAAAAAATTTCAGGTGTACGGAAGGAATGAGCAATGAGATGAAGGATGGACTAAAGCTCAAGCTTGGGGATGCCACGTGTGTCACGCCAAGAAATATCCAAGAAGTACAAGCATCAAAGCTTGGGGATGCCCAAGGCATCCTCCTCTTCATCAATGAAAATCCCAGGTTTCTTCCAAACGCTTCATTTTTATTGTTTCATGCATAGTTGTGTTATTCTTGGAGCGTCTTCTTTTTCGTTTTCGGTTTGGTTTTTGTTTGCTTAGTTTTCTGAATAAATTGGTTGGACCCCCTCTTTCATACATTGATTTGCAAATAGTTTGGTTTGGTTTGGAAAAGAGTAGGAAAGTTCATACTTATGTGGTAAAAAGAGATCATTTTTGACTTTGGCCTATGCTTTGTCATGCCATGCTTGATATTGTTTTGGCTTTATGCTTAGTATTTTTTGCTGTAGCATGACTTGTTATAAACAATTGAGATTGCTTAATGTGCCTTGGATGAATCATGCGTTGTTTTAGCATATTAAAGCATAGTATAGTGGTATTCTCCTTTGATGCTTTATTTGGGTTTACTTGGCGCATGCTCACACCATGTTATGACTATCTCAAGTCACCATAGCTTTTATGATCCTTTAGTTTTCAACTTGTAGTATCACTTTATGCTTTGATCAATGATGTTTTGTCGCTCTGCATGATTATGGCCATTATTGCTCTCTTAGTTTGTCGCTCCCAGTCTTTTGCTAGCCTCCACAACCAAGTATGAGTTCCACTCATGCATCCAAATCCCTAAACCAAGTTATTCCAAAGAGTCCACCATACCTACCTACTAGCTTATGCTATTCTAAGTATATTCATGTTTTTGTTTACCTTCCGAATTAAACTTGTTATGAGAAAACTAGTGATTAAAGCTCTCACAAACTTGATGGCACACTTTACTTTTCTTGCCCTTAATAAACTTGAACCATTGTGTCGTCTATGTTGTATATGCTTGCACTTATTTGTTGGGAATTAGCAGAACCATGCTTTCATGGGGAACGCTTTCAACATTGCACTTGGTACTTGTACCTAGTTGATATCATGCTCTTTTGTATATGGATGTCGTCGGTGTGAAATGAAAGGGGAGCTTGTAAGTCCATGGAGTTATGTATATGTGTAAGAGACACGCCTGGGCCGCTGGTCTAATCCATGCTGACATGGTGGAAACCTGCAGCGTAACCATAATGAGCTGTCTATGAAGCATTCTTCTGTAAAAAAAGAGTCCTATATTGATAAAAAAAGAGAAAAAGAAAAAAAAGATTATGAAAAGAAGAAAGAGAGAAAAAAGCACCATATTCCCATGGTAAATAAGAAGATTGCTGAGATGCTTGTTGTCTCCTTGCCTTGTCATTTTGATATGGGGATTCTTCCGTATCATCGGGCAAGGGGTACCCCGTTGGCGGTTCTCTATGATACACATGTACTTACAATGACAAGAACTTACCGGTGACTAAACTTGAGTAGCATGAGGAGCGGCCCTCGTATACAAGGGACATGAGATTTCTAACTTATACTTCGTCAAGCATGTACACCATAGTTTATTCACTTTAACCTTAATCACTTCAAGATGCTTATGATAGGGGCAATGAGAGCTGAAAGCTATAAGTACCATAATTTTTGGAAGCTCTTTATGAGACTTGAATCCGTACTCCTTCTATGAAGGCCTTTCTTCCACCATTATGTTGAGTCTCCACCTTCTACCTTTATGCACCTACTTTGAGAGCATAGTGGCCATTCTTAGTTCTATGTGCATTGTCCCAAGACTTGTTGATTGATGCATAGTTTTGATATTGCTTGTTTTAAACTATTTGTATCTAGTCACTCTTATGAACTTTGAAGGTGTCCTATGCATTTATGTTTGCTACTCTATGAGGGACAAGCTGAATGCCACTATGCTATGTTTTCTTTATGTGAAACAAACAAACGTCTTGCAAAGCATTGTTATTCATGAATCTTTTGTTTGTGCCATTTCATGTTGCAACATAGTTTCTTTGTCTTATTGCTAGAACTTTGTCTTTCATGTTATGATTGAAGTACTATGATCCTAGCTTTGAATGTTTTACAAATACTTTGATCAAGTTTATGATGGTGCATGTCACCTCAAAAATTATTCTTTTTTTATCACTTACCTACTCGAGGACGAGCAGGAGTTAAGCTTGGGGATGTTGATACATTGCAAATGCATCTATAATTTTTGATGTTCCATGCTTGGTTTTATCTACTTTCTTGTGTTTTGTTCCAACTTTGGAGTACTTTTCATATGATTTCTTGGACTAACCTATTAACAAGATGCCACAGTGTCAGTTGCCTGTTTTCTACTGTTTTTGGTTCCAGGAAGTCAGAAAATGAATATTCTCGGAATTGGACGGGACAAAAGCCAAAGTTACTATTTTCCCAGAAGACTCACGGATCCAGAAGGAGAGTCGGAGAGGGGCCACAGGGTGGCCAGACCCCCCCTTGGCGCGGGCCAGCCCAGGCTGCGCCAGGGCATGGTGTGGGCCCCTGGCCGGCCACCGACCTTGCCTCCTTCGCCTATAAGAGCCTCCCGATACCAAAACCCTAAATCGTCAATCAGAAATCCACGAAAAGTTCCACAGCGCCGCCGCCACTGAAGGGGAGATTCGGGGGACAGAAAGTCTCTGTTCCGGCACCCTGCCGGGACGGGGAAGTGCCCCCGAAGCCATCTCCATCGATCTCCACCACCATCTCCATCACCATTGCTGATTCCCATGATGAGGAGGGAGTAGTTCTCTCTCGAGGCTAAGGGTTCTACCGGTAGCTATGTGTTCATCTCTCTCTCTATGCATGATCTTATTGAGATCATGAGCTTGTAATCTATAGATCTACCTTGCTACTCAAGTGTTTTAATAGATCTCTACTCTCCCCATGTGTGTGAAAGTGACAGCGTGCACACCATGGTGGCACTTAGGCTAGAGATTACAAATACTTGTTATGACTTATATTTAGAGTTGGATTTCTTTATGAAATTGTGGTGTTTGTTGGACTCATCTAGTACTCAAGGTGACAGTGTGGGGTTTTCTAGATGGGAAAGATGAACTTTGAGGTGTGCTGTTATAGCCCTACCGTTGATTAGAGTGTTCAACCGAAGAGTAGTTCAGCATAGTATCATAAAGAAGAATATATTTATATGAGAGTGTTCACTAGTGAAAGTATGATCCCTAGTCCTTGTTTCTAAGCATTGAAACTTCGTTTGCTACTAGAACTATTACATGTTTGCTTGCTTCCATCTTTATTTCAGTTTTACTTTAGTCTTTTCCATGCCATCAAGCTATTTTCTATCACCGTTACCACTTATAATTATCTATACCACTTGTATTTCACTATCTCTTCACCGAACTAGTGCATCTATACACCTGACAAGTGTATTGGGTGTGTTGGGGACACAAGAGACTTCTTGTATCTTGATTGCAGGGTTTCTTGAGAGGGAATACCTTTGACCTCCCTGAGTTCGATAAACCTTGGGTGATCCACTTAAGGGAAAACTTGTTGTTGTTCTACAAACCTCTGCACTTGGAGGCCCAACAACTGTCTACAAGAATAGAAGTGCGTAGACATCAGACGGCGTTGTTGCGCTTCGGTGGCGAGCCTGGAGGTCCCTGGTAGGCGGCGAGTTCAGCGAGCCGGCGTTCGGCGAAGGACTGCTCCTAGTGCACGTGGTTGCCGGGGTCCTCGGCGAGCTCGGGATCCGGCATCACCGTGATGGCGTCCTGGATCTCCTCCACCATCTGGTCGTCCTCCGGCACCGGCGGCACCGGTATGCTGTCGGCGCTGAGCTTCCAGCCGGGCGGGCAGCGGAAGTCCGGCGACGCCATGTACCCGGCGTCGTGGAGCATCCTCGCCTCCCAGGGCTGGAGCGTCCGCGGGCCGAAGCCCTTTGCCGCGGGATCACCGGGGAACCTCTCTGCCATCGTCTTCGCCGAGTGCTTCTTTCCGCCGGAGTTTGTGGTGGTGTGGGGGTGGAGGGGGCACTGTACTGCGAACAGGCGATGTGGCCGTGTTTTGTAGGCCGATGTGGGCGGCGAAGGCGGGAGGGGTGTAGCGGCATTGCGGAAAAAGGGAAACGGCGGGAAGCCGAGGCGGCGGTGGCGCGCCATTACGCCGACGCGTGGTCGACGAGACGGGCAGTTATTGCCTGGCGGTCCTTCGCGGGAGCCGAGGCGGAAGGATGACCACGACCGGCCTCCAGTCGCTGACTGGGCGGGTCCACGCGCCGAATCTTTTTTCCCGTCAAATTCGCTTCGTCCGGCGTTCCCGGCGCCCCGGAAACGACCTGGGATCTCCGGACGAATTTTGGACTAAATCCGGACGAAACTGACGTCATGGGAACGCGACTGGGCCAGTTGTCGGCGTCCGGACGAAAAAAACGTCCTAAGAACGGCATGTTGAGAACCCGAGTGGAGATGCTCTTAGCTACACGCCGTGCTCCCTAGGTTCGGAAGCAAATGACTTACGTTTGTGTAAATTTATATGTATCTATACAGTAAAATATGTCTAGATTCATACAATTTAGACAAATTTAAGTTACTTATTTATGGACGGAGGCAGTACGTTAGCTCACGTGATGACATTCAGAATTTTGCATCCAGCTAGAGACGTGTTAATGTTGAGGCAACCGATCGATGGATGTAGCTTCGAACTCTGATCTCGCTTATGCACGTGTTACGCCAGCAGTACCACTTAGATTTTGGATTGGCTGAGCTGTACGCGTACAGGACACTGTACACGTGTTAACTAGTACTTCGTTCGTTCAGAAATATAGGACTTTAGCTTTGTGAATCGAATATATCTAGACACCTTCTAATGTATAGGTTCGTAGAGATCCGAAATGAACCTATACATTAAAAAACGTTTAGATAAATTTATTTCATAAAACTAAAATGTCTTATATTTCTGAATGGAGTGACTAGTAGTTACTTTGCGTGTGCTTATCACATTTGTTTTTGTTCGAACCATGGTTACAGCAGAGTGCGAGCATCACGAGGCAGCACGACGAGATAGTAGCACAGCACACAGGGAGCTGCGTGGCGACGCCATTTAATCGCACAAAGCCACAAAACACGTTAAATGGCTTCCGCAGAATCCACTTAATCGATATGCGGCCCAAGCGGCTACGGCCGTATTGCCTAGCGGACGAACAACTTACATCCTTAACTGGATGGTATTTCTGGTTAATTGCTCGGTAACCATATTTACCGGCCCCAATCTAGAAATGATGTTGAAATACTTTGAGAAAACATTAATTTAAGAATGAAACATCTTCACCCCCACCACCGAACACGTCCCTATGGGATTCGGTGATGCTAGGCGAAAAATGGCCTGCAATGACACCGTCCAACTGCTGTCGGCAGATCAGGCGTCCCAAGAATGTGTCAGGCAGTCTGTTGCCACCCCTGGCGCACATGAGCTAGGCTGGATCTGATGGCAACTTGCATCACATGCGCTTGTGGGGCTCTTGAAAGCCACACAACTAGCGCTCCTGTGACGACTCTCCTCCCGACGCCTAGAGAAATGGCATCGCCTCGCCTGCTCCGCCCACCTTGTAGCCACACGATTCGTTTCCCGCTGGTTCCCGCCCTTGTTTCCTGCTAGTGCAAGCTCCACACGGTTTCCTGCTGCTTCCTGCCGCCGGCTATGAAGAAGGGCCGAGCTTGAGGGGAAATGCCGCACCACACGCGCACCAATAACATGCCTCGCCGCTTCTCCACCACCTGATCTCAACTCTTAGCAGCCGCTCGCACTCGCTACACATCGTCGGAGGAGTCGCAGTTGGAGGCGAAGCAAGTCGCGGAAGAAGAGGCGGAGGAGATCGATACCGCCAACAATGAGGAGGAGGATGACTTCGATTTCCACGACTACTACGAGTAGGTGAAGGAGTCAATCGACCAGCGGGTGCTCCTCGCCGCCATCCAATCGGCGTGGGGCTGGGAGCAGTAGGATGCCATCCGCGCGTCGGACGAGGCCATCCACGTGGCCTCCATGGATCTCTCCCGCCAAACCGCAATGCGGGAGGAGCTTGACTGTCAGGTCTTTCGTGAGTTAAGGGAGGCACTGGCGGAGCTGGGGCGATGGTGCAGAAGGCCTGGGCCATGGACGAAGAGGAGTCCTCATCACAGGGGGCGGAGGAAGCGGAGAGGGCACAGAGGAACCACCATAATGCGTCGTCGTCCCTGGACAGAGAGCGGATGTCCATGATAAAGCTCCAGCGGCGTTAGGTAGTGGCGCAGAGGAAATGGGAGGCCATTGAGGCAGGATTGGCGAAGTCGAGGACGATAGATCAAGCTAACTTTGACGCAGGGAAGACTATGTAATTTTTATTTTCATGAACAAAGATGTAATTCCTAGACAATCTATCTATAAAGATCAAGTTTTACTTCCAAAAAAATTGGAGATTGATTGTTGGGACATCGGTGTAAACAACCACCCTCAGTTTGGGACGGTGCCGCCAAACTTGTCGGCACAGTTGCCGGGCACGCATTAGAGCAAGTACAATATGTTCTAGTCAGCTGAATATAGAAGTTTAAATAATATATCCTTGCTTAGTTGGAGGAGAGAGAAGAGTAATATAAGAGGTGTTAGAGCAAGTTCAATAATAAAGCCCGTTGTTGGCTATATGCCGTTGCCACCTCATTTAGAGTCAACCTAACAGACAGCGCATACAATAGTTAGACACAAAAAGTAGTAATTTATTAATACATGGTCCACCTTATATACTCACAAGGTTCTTAGGAGCACGTGCTGCATCTGGCTTTTAGTTTAGAGCCCGCTTCTCTTCTCTCTCATCTTCTCACTCATCCAACTAAGCAAAAACATATTATTTTAATAATTATCGCCAGCTGACTAGATCTTATTATACTTGCTCTTAGCTCTAATGCAAAAGTGAAGGGAATATGTCCTGAGAGGCAATAATAAAGTTGTTATTATATGTATTCCAAGTATATGATAGATGTTTATTTTGCATGCTATAATTGTATTAATAGGAAACATTAATACATGTATGTTTAATAAACAAATAAAGTGTTCCTAGTTATGTATCTCTTATAAACTAGCTCGTTGATTAACAAGATGGTCTAGGTTTCCTGATCATGGATATTGGATGTTGTTAATAAAGAGGTCATAACATTGGTGAATGATGTGATGACCATTCATCCGAAATATAGCATTACGATCAAAGTCATTATGTTTATATTGCCATAACATTATACGAAGTAATCTTAGTCCTTAGACCATGAGATCATGTTAATTGCTAACACCGAAAGAGTGACTTGATGATATCAAACGTCACACCGTAAAAGGATGACTATAAAGGTGGGTTCAGATACTCCGAAGGTATTATGTTGAGGCTCATGGATCAAGAGTAGAATTTGTCCATCCCGATGACGGATAGATATACTCTGGGACCTCTCGGTGATATCACATTAAGATAGCTTGCAAGCAAGTGATGTGATCACTAGAATGTTATATCACGGGAACGAGAAAAAAGTGCATGTCGGTAACAAGATCAAACTAGGTATTGAGATACTAATGATCGAATCTCGGATATGTAATATATCGCGAGACAAAGGGATTAAGTTACTAGCGTTAAAGGTTCTCACGATCACAGAAGACATCGTTAAATGTGTGGGAGTTAGTATGAATCTCTAGGTCCCGTTTCTGATTATTGATCCGAGAATAGTCTCGATCATGTCTGCATTATTCGCGAACTATAGGATGACACACTTAACGGTTACCAATACCATTTGGAGTAAATATGTTCTAGACGAAAGAGTTGCAAAGCGCTGGAATTATTTCAATGGACACCGGAATTATTCCGAGTGAAATTGCTGAAATTGGTTATGGATGTGATATTTAAATGTTGCAAGGGGTTTATGTGAATGTTTGTTAATTAAAGTAATTAACAAATTTCTGAATAAAATAAATAAAAGAGTTTTATTAAATGAGATTTGCATTAAATTTGGTGGAAATTTAATGCATTTTAAGTGGGATTTTGAGTGGAGAAAATGGAGGGCCAAATTTATGTGGGTGGAGCTTTCACCACATGAATGAGGAAGAGGTGGGGGCACCACCTGGGCACTGGCCATAGGAAGGGGGTAGCCCCCCTCTCCTATAAAAGGCCTCCTCTCCCTCCTTCTCACTCACACCTCCTCGTGAATGATCTCTTCCCCCTCTAGAATTATTCCTTCATGGTCTCAGATTAGCGAGATACATGTTCCTGGTGGCATTTTTTCTGGAAAGGAGTTGCTGCTTCCGCTGCATCGCTAGAGCGAGGAGGTGGATCTTGTTCAGTGGCCTGAACGTGTGTACGATCACGGATGCGCTGCTGAGTTACGCGCTAGACTTCTTCTTGATCCTGAGATCGGCAAGCGTTCGACTACATCATCCACAAGTTCAATCTTATTACACTTTGTCGGTCTTCGATGGTATGTTCTCTATGAATGTATATCCACCTGTTGCTTGTATCTAGTAGATAAATCTTGGCGTATAATAGTTCCTATCGTAGGAATTTTTTTGTTTTTTATGCTGCGAATCCAATAATGGTATCAGAGCCTGATCTATGCGTAGATGCTTTGCACGGGTAGTACACATATGAGTATGTGGGCGATGCTAATCATGTTATTGCATCTTATATGTATTTTTTGATATTGGTGACATAGTGGGATGAAGCGGCTCGGTCTAACTTTACATGTCCTCGCACATGAGACCTGTTCCACGTCTGACATGCAACTAGTTTTGCATAAGTGGCTAGCAGGTGTTTGTCTCTCCTACTATAGTCAATATCTGATTTACAACGAGTTACTAATAATTTGATTATCATCGTTATGGTTCCATGTTCGTAGGTAAGATAGGTTCTATCTTCGAAAGCCCTAAGCCATCATATTATAAATTGATGTATAGTTGATACTCTTACAACACACCTAACGTATAAGTTTCATAGATATTCAATATGCTCATCAATGGCGCATACGCAATATGCGTCATTGATATTCTCCTCACTAATGGCGCATCTTTCTCAATATGTGCCATTGATAAGTTGTGGGCCTCACCTGAACCCCACCACTCAGAAAGGTGACAGGATTATCAATAGCGCATATTGGAGATGCGCCACTAATATTATTTTTCTGTATATCTCTGTTTTGCCTAAAACCTATTTGCAAATGTTTTGTTTCACACCCTACCGCACCTACCGCCACCTACACGCCAAGCTACAACGCAGGCACAACACAGCCGAAACCTACCACCCCATCTCTCGATCAGGCGGTCAACCACCACCAGCCGCGCAACACCCAGCGACGCGGCATGCTCTTTGCCCCCGCGCGTGACCCCACCCCGCGGCCCCGCTCAGGGCATGTACAATAGTCTAGACACCTACCGTCTGCACTACTCCTCCACGTCATCTCTAGATAGCATTAAAGACTACTGGTACAGTGCGGTGTCTGTCTTAGTCTGTCCATAGAATCAGTAGGTAGTTAGGAATCGGACCACGTGTTTGCTGTAAAGAAATGATTCCCAAGTGCACGACCTACGACACCCCCGTACAATGAGAAGCCGTCAGGAGGCTCCAAATTTCACGGAACATACCGTCTAGAATCCTATCGGCGGACTCACTTCTTTTCTTGCCAGTTTTTTACACGTCAACAAATTTCTTACGTAGCGGACCTTACAGATAAATTTCTTACATAGGGATCGAGTACGAGTAATGCTACAGTTACGGACTAATTCTTACGGACAACACTTTATGGAATGACATGGCAATCACTGATTGGTGAGGGAGATTTAGGAAAAAAACTGCCGTAGGAAACATCCAATCACATGATACCACGTTCGTCCGTATCAATTTTTCCATAATGACTATCCGTAAGTGTAGGATTAACGGATCGAGTACTGTACATGCCCTCATATTGCTCCACCCAGCCCCACCCGCATCGCACACGCGTGCGCGTACGCAACCCACCCCGCAAGGGATCCCCATGATCCCATCGCGATGCCTTGCCTCTCCTCGATCCCTTCCTACCCCGCGTCGCTCCTCCCTCCACAATCGACCGCCGCCAACGCCCTCTGTCGCCCAAGCGCACCGCCGGGGCCTCCTCGAGCCGACCTTACCCCTCACCGCCATCGAGCCCTGCGGGCACGCGTCGCCGCCTGCATCGGTGCTCCGCTCCACCGTTGCTGGCCTCCTCTGGCCCCGCCACTGCGCGAGGCTCCCGCCGTCAAGCGCCGCCGGCCGCCCGCCTCGACCTCTGCCCTCCTCCGAGCGGCACGACCCCATTGTCCTCGAGCTCGAGCGCCGCCCCTTGCGCCTCTCGTCGTCGTCAGCAAGCCCCGCCTCGGCGTCCTCTGTAACCTCCCTGCCTCGTGGCCACGCTGGCCGTCCCTCTCCGAGACCCCGCCACCTCATGAAGCCCGCGGTTGGGCGCCGTCGAGCCGCCCCTCCGCCGGAGCCGGCCCTCGACCTCGCCTCCTCCTGCGCCGCGCCCGAAGGAACTGTTCCGCCGTCGCCACCATTTAGGCTCCCACCACCTCCCCGGTTCCCCTGCTCGCGCGAGAGGTAAAACTCCACCACGTTGACTTGCTGGTGGCCGAGGGAAGGGGGCGATTCGACGATAGGAGAGGCGCCGTTACTCCTAGGGTTTGACATGCTGGCATCGCGACGGTCACCCTCCCGATGTTTCAGAGCTTCTCTCTAAAGAAAAAACAAGCAGGGATTGCTCTTGGCGTCTGGTATCAAATCTGGTGGCTGATTAAGGTACGGTTCTTCTAGATTTCATCTTCCTGTAGAGGTTATGATGCCTAGAGCGCACTGTCGGAGTCTTTCTTTTTCAATTATTTCTTCTCTATCTAGAGTATCTTCTCAAATGAATTCAGTTTTACAGTGTTTTGAGCTCCTGCCTAGAGCATTGGGTTTTTTCAGAATGGGAAGTTGGAGGAGGATTGACAGTCTCCTTGAATCCTCATGGCTGTCAACATTGCTACTGATTTTAGATTTTTCTGTATGCAGGTATCGTATGTGATAATGAAGGATTTAAAACACTTATTTTTATAGTATTACACAATGCAGAAGCTAGTCAAGGGGACAAGATAATCACTAAGATTAACGGATTATAACTGATTCGTGCATGTTGTATTTCAGATTGACTCATGCTTCACATTTTGTATTCATGAGCATTTTCTTTCGAACCATTTTTTTATTTTTGGCACATGAAATGGTTGATAAATACATTTTGCATCCGTGGTCACAAGTAATTCGTCATGATGTTTAGCCATTACTTGTGTATTATTGAAGCAGGACGGGAAAGGGCTACATGCTCTCTCATCATTCTGTACATATATGTTATTCATCTTTTGCCCTTTATGCTGGATCTTGCTCAAACTAACAAATGAAGAAGGCGTACCTTATGTGTTATTGCTTCCGTTAATGATTAGTTTTGTGCTACCTATTACTAGAAGAAACAGAGCCTATGCATACAAATGCTCCCACAAATATCATGATGTAATCATGTCCAAAGCGATAGACCCTGAACCGAAAAACATATTTTTTCCATGTCAACAGTAGGCTTTGTGAATCATCTTCAGGTCAAACAGAGGATGTAAGATGTTGCTAAACAGTAACAAATTAGTTAGCCATAAATTCTTGACAGGAAATTAACTATCCCTAAGGGATAAACTAAAAAGAAACTTGAAGCTATGATATTTTCTTTCTTGTGTGAAACATCATTAGATGTCACACGATGGGCACACATCCTATTGATTGCAGACAGTTTAAAAAGTTGCAGTAGGAGTGTTTTTTTAATCTTCTGGTAATTTACTTGTTTAGGGTTCACAGAACTTGATGATATTTCCTTGTTGCTCTGTTTGTCCTTTAGATTTCAGTCCACAACTAGGGAATTCTTACTTGGTTCTTTGTCATCGTTGATTTCTTACAAAAATTATGTGATCTCATCTTGCAGGAGGTTTCCTATCATTTATCCATTTTAAACTAGAGTGCCACTTCTTCATTTTTTTAGCTAAGTACCTATGGGTTCTTCTTCAGTGCAGTACCATTCTTGTTCAGTTCTTCAGCCAACAACTAACAGGTCTAGGAGGAGCAACGACTCTGGAGGGGCGTGTTGTTGAGTAGGACCAGCGGTGAGTGTGCGAAGCAGCGGCGCAACGGAGGACCAGCGGAGTAGGAGGAGGTTGAGGACAATGACGAGCTTGGGACGTTGTCGTTGAGTAGGCCAGCGGCGAGCGCATGAAGCAGCGGCGCAGCGGAGGACCAACGGAGTAGGAGGAGGTCAAGCACAACGACGAGCTCGGGATGGTGCCACGAGTAGGCTAGCCGAGAAGTGGTGCAACAGAGGACGACGAAGAGCTTGGGTGTGGTGGCGCGATCAAGACAACTGAGCAGAGCACACCCACTTATAGCCTGAAATGATGATGATCAACTTGTTGTAATGTGTAATGTATGAGATGATGATCAACTTGTTGTATGCAAGACTTGTATAATATTCGGGCACTTGTCACTATGTCGTGTTCTAATTGATGTGATGATATATAATTTTATTTGTACTATTATCTCTGTTTCTATAATACTATGTACATGTATAAATACCTGTATAAACACCTGAGAGCCCTGTATTCTGTATACCTGTACGAAACATCAGTGGAGCATCTTTTATTCAGCCTGTGTCACATCTAATATCAGTGGCGCATTTGGATATATGCTTCACTAGTAAAACATCAATGGCGCATATTGAGGATGCGCCACTAGTTGACCCACTATCAATGGCGCGCATTCCATATGTGCCATTGATAGCAAAAAATATGTTCCACTAATAAGCAATTCTCCACTAGTGTTGGTAGCATTATAAGATGATCCCTCATTTAAATTTCAATATAAAAATGTGTTTTTCTTTAAGTATGCACCATTCTATGGATCGTGTTCTGAGACATCACGTGATAATCGGGTCTACTCGACTCTATGCTTTTATACAATGGGTGTAAGACAGTTTTACACACGCGAGTACTAAGATCCTTACTTGGAGAGCCTAGCATATACATACATGACCTTGGAACATGGACCAAAAGGTTAAGCATGAGTCATATAGTTGATATGATGCCCATATAGATGCTCACCTTTGAAGCTACACCGACTCACGTGATGATCGGACTTGGTGTAGTGGATTTGGTTAATGTAATCACCAAAAAGACATGAGGGATGTTGTTTTTGAGTGGGAGTTCATTTGTAATTTGGATTAGTTAAACTCGATCTATCATAAACTTAGTTTAAACTTTACAAATTCTGTTGTAGATGGCACCACCTGCTTTTAATTTCAATGTTTTCATGGAGAAAGAGAAACTTGCGGCAAATGGTAGCAACTTTACCAACTGGGCCATGAATTTGAGGATTCTCCTCACTGTTGCACAAAAGCAATATGTGCTAGAAGCGCCGCTAGGCCCCCCACCAGCTCCTGATGCCCCTGACAAGGAAAAGAACGTCTATTTGACTCGTCAGGAGGACCACAACTTAGTTCATTGCGGCATACTATATGGGCTAGAGCCGGAACTTCGAAAGAGTTTCGAAAATGACAATGCCTTTGATACCATGGGTGAATTGAAAATGATTTTCGATACCCATGCTGCCGTAGAGAGTTATAATGCTTATGGAAAGTTCTTTAGTTGCATGATGGAAGAGAACAGCTCCGTTAGTGAGCACGTACTCAAAATGTCTGGGTACACCGATAAGCTTGTGTCCTTGGGAATAATGATTCCCATTGACTTAGGCATACATCGTGTTCTCCAATCTCTGCCACCTAGCTATAAATGCTTTGTGATAAACTATAATATGCAGGGCATGAAGAAGTCTCTCCCCAAGCTTCTGTCAATACTTAAGACTCTAGAAGTGGAGATTAGGAAAGAATATCAAGTGTTGATGATCAATAAGACCATTGGTTTCAAGAAAGACAAGAAGGGTAAACAGAAGGGAAAGAAGGGCCGCAAATCTGTTGCCGCGCCTGAAAAGAAATCTCAAGCTAGCCCTAAGTCTGATACCGCGTGCTACTATTGCAAGGGGACTGGCCATTGAAAGCGCAAGTGCCCAAGTATTTGGCGGACAAGAAGGCCGGCAAGACAGACAAAGGTATATGTGATATACATGTTATTGATGTGTACTTGACTAGTACTCACAGTAGTACCTGGGTATTTGATACTACGGGATCAGTTGCTAATATATGTAACTCGATTCAGGGGCTGCAGAACAAGCGACAGCTAGCAAGGGACGAGGTCACGATGCATGTCGGCAATGGATCAAGAGTTTATGTGATCGCCGTCGGAACGTTGCCTCTCCATATACCATCGGGATTAGTGATAAATCTAAATAATTGTTATTTGGTGCCTACACTGAGCATGAAAATTGTATCTGGATCGTGTTTGATATGAAGTGGTTATTCATTTAAGTCTGAAAACAATGGTTGTTCGATTTATATGAATGATATCTTTTATGGTCATGCACCTGTGATGAATGGTTTATTTCTGTTGGATCTCGATAATCGATAATAGTATTACGCATATTATAATGTTGATGCTAAAAGGATTAAACTTGATGATGATATATCTGCATATATGTGGCACTGCCGTCTAGGTCATATTGGCGTTAAACGCATGAAGAAACTCCATTCTGATGGACTTTTGGAATCACTTGATTTTGAATCATTTGATACATGTGAGCCATGCCTTATGGGCAAGATGACTAGAACATTGTTTTATGGTTCAATGGAACGGGCGATAGATTTATTGGAAATCATACATACTGATGTATGTGGTCCAATGAGTGTGTCAGCGCGAGGTGGATATCGTTATTTTGTTACTTTCACGGATGATTTGAGTAGATATGGGTATATATTTGATGAAACACAAGTCTGAAACCTTTGAAAAGTTTAAGGAATTTCAGAATGAAGTTGAAAATCATCGTAACAGAAAGATCAAATTTCTACAGTCTAACCATGGAGGAGAGTATCTTAGTTACGAGTTTAGCGCACATATGAAAGACTGTGGAATAGTTTCACAACTCATGCCTGCTGGAATACCACAACGTAATGGTGTGTCGGAACATCGTAATCATACTTTATTGGACATGGTTCGATCTATGATGTCTCTGACTGACTTGCCATTGTCATTTTGGGGTTATGCACTGGAAACCACTGCATTCACTTTAAATCGAGCACCATCTAAATCCATTGAAATGACACTGTATGAATTGTGATTTGGAAACAAACCTAAGCTATAATTTCTTAAAGTTTGGGGTTGCATTGTTTATGTGAAGAAACTTCAGCCTGATAAACTCGAACCCAAAATGGAAAAATGCGTCTTCATAGGATACCCTAAAGAAACAATGGGGTATTCCTTCTATCACAGATCCGAGGGCAAGGGTTTAGTTGCCAAGAATGGATCCTTTCTAGAGAAAGAGTTTCTCACGAAAGGCATGTGCAGTCGGAAAGTAGAACTTGAAGAGGTTATTGAACCTTCTCTTCATGAAACGGCGAGTGGCACAGTGTCGGAAATTGTTCCGGAGTTGACTTCATCGAATGAAGAGGGAACTAATGATAATGATCATGAAACTCCGAAAGAGGACACTACCGAACCTCGCAGGTCAAGGAGGACATGTGCATCTCCTGAACTGTACGGAAATCCTGTTATGAATTTCATGGTTGATGAAATAGATGACCGTATGATGTATGAAGAAGCGATGATGAGCCCGGATTCCAACAAATGGCTAGAAGCCATGAAATCCAAGATGGAATCCATGTACGAAAACCAGGTGACAAGGGTTTAACTCATCAATGCCCATTGTTATGGACTTGGGTTTTGGAGAAGGAGGGAGCACTGGAAGCATCAATTGGCTAGCAAACAAGCACACAGGGGGACTCGAAGATTTACCCAGGTTCAGGCCTCGTAGAGGTCCCTACTCCTGTTTGTCTGCTCATGGAATTAATAGAAGAATCGAAGATTACAATGGTGCGCAGATGCAATCTGGCGAGGGTTGTGGAAACTAGGGTTGCGTGTGTCTTCCTCGCCGCCCCTCCTAGCCTTTATATAGATAGGCTAGGTCTCGGGTAGCAGGTCGAGTCGGTTACAGGTTAGGGTTTTCCCCTTTAAACTTTCTATCTTTAGCTTCTTCTTGTTCTGCAAGTAATCGAGAGTCCGTAGGTTACTCGAGTTCTCCATTTGGGCCTTGGCAACACCGTGGGCTTCCGCTGTATTCAGGTCGTATATACCAAGCTCGAGTACATGTAGGGTATACCCATGTCAGTAGCCCCCGAGTGTCCAGTGGAATCGCAGATTCGACTGGAGACTTTATGAAGCCTTTCGAGTGTATGACTGAGCATTTTTTCGACTGCTCTGTTTGTGTCATAGGGATTGTTGATGTGTGTGCCTGATTTAACCGATGTATCGGTATCAGTTAACTACCTTAGGGTAAAACAATGCAATCTACTCGAACTCGACTCCCCGGACTCGAATTTGGAAAAGTGCTGCTGTAATTCGACTCAAGCCGCGGAGGTCTTACAGGAGTCGTGGTTTCGCAGCATCACAAAGAGCGATTGTGAGGAATCGACATTCTAATGAACAAAGAATCATTGGAATTTCCCATCTTTTTCAGCTCTGCTCCCAAAAACAGAAAGGAGACTGATCTTGACGTCGGCGTTGGTTTTTCCAACGAAAAAAATATCGTTAGTTGATCGAACTTCCTATATGGGTGTGAGCACTCGACGCGTCCGTCAAGGCATGCTCATCGTACCTGTAGGTACAGATATATTTCTGGTAGTGCACAGCGAATGCGTTGCCAGACCTTATTCAGGTCTTATCTTCACGCTGCAAGCGCGACATCCGAATTTTGTCATCACGGAGATGATTCGGGTGACCCAGGAGACGCAGTCTCTTTGTAGGGAAAAATCATAAGGCGGTGTCGCCATAAACTTCGAGTGTGGATGTTATCGACACATAGTACGACGTACAAATAATCATAGGGTGCACGACCAGCGCTCCCTATGGGAGTAGCCCCCGAGTGCCTGGTTGAGTCGACGACTCAGGCAGAGACTAAAGAACTTTTGCGACTGCTGTCGTCTTTTTGTTTGCTGGTTTCAGTCGAATTTATTTCCGGTTCTCCCTATGGGAGTAACCCATGTCCATAGTCGAATTGCGGATTCGAGTGATTGGGTATGCTTTGAATGTCCATATTCCTGCAGGAGAGAAAAGAAAAAGAAAAATCGTAGGGTGGCGACCAGCGCTCCCTATGGGAGTAGCCCCCGAGTGCTTGGTGGAGTCGAAGACTCGAGCAAGGACTAAAGTAGTAGAAGTCTTCTTCTCCTCAATTTTTGATAACATCAGTGCTGACGATGTGATGATCTCAGTTGCCCGCGTGAGCGGGTTTGACGGGACGTGACGAGTGGTGGGTCCCATTTTCTGACCCTGACTTGACCGGGCATGCGTAATCTTTGTTTTAACTGTGCCTCCTCGATTTCCGCGCATAATGGGGGTAGTGGGGGATGGTTCATGCTTCGGGTCCTCCACCTGTCGATCACGATGGGCGCCACACGTCTGATAGGGTTTTTGCTAGCCGTTGGATTACATATTCCAGGGGGTTAAGTAGCAGTGTTGCGATGGTAATTTTTCCCATATGCTCTTTTCTCTGCCTTTGCCTCCGTCGCCATTGCTGTTGCTCCTCTATTTCCTAGAGTTCATCTTCCTCGCGGCACTGGACCAGCTCCGCGTATTCCCTAGTTACTTCCTCCAGTCGCATCGCCACCGCAAGATGGGGAAGAAGAAAGGAGGTGCCGCTGCTGAATCCGCCGCCGCCACTGTCACTGCCAAGAAGAAGGGCGGCTCCGCCGTTGCAGGCACCAGCACCGTCGTCGCCGGGAATAAGAAGGGTGCGGGCACTCGCGTCACCAATGGCGCGTGGCACGCGTCCGTTATCAAGTCATCTGAGCTCCGTCTCCTGTGCTAAGACGGAGTTCTGTCTTCCGCGGTTGCTGACTCACGAGTCCCAGGTGGTGAGGTAACCCCTTGTCCTCCTGCCGGTTTCCGGGTGATGTTCCTAGCGTTCATCATCCGCGGTCTCTCGCTGCCCCTACATCCTTTCTTCAGGGGCCTTCTTTGTTTCTATTGGCTCCAGCTGCACCAACTGTCCCCCAACTCCATCCTCCATGTAGCTTGCTACATTACAGTTTGCGAGTGCTGGCTCGGAATCGAGCCACACTTTGGTCTCTTCAAACGTCTTTTCAAGCTGAAGCGCCAGTCGACGTCTGGCTCCGTAGTCTATGATGTAGGAGGCTGCGGTATCCACGTCGACTCCTCTGTCACGTATTTTGACATCAAACTCATGGCGTCCGTCCAAGGGTGGAGGGACAAGTGGTTCTACATCCATGACCAGAAGGCCGATGGATACCACTTCGGACTCGCGCCTTTCGATCCCGTGATGCCGTGCAAGAGGAGGCGCTCCTGGAAGAACATGGTGATGCCCGGTGAGTCCGCGGAGACAGATGTGATGTACGAGCGCGTCTACGACCTCGAAAGTCGCATGCGTAAAGAAGAGGGAGGCTGCGCCCTTATTCGTACGTGGTTGGGCCGTCGCGTCCAGCCCCTGCAGGCCAGAGTCCACCCTATGTTCCAGTGGGCTGGCACAGACGATGTCACTCGCGTATCTGCCGATGGCATTTCTGCGAGTGAAGTAGATAAGTGGGTGCGACTGCTCACCAAGTACACCGCCAAGGATGTGCTCCCTAGTGAACCAGTCATACCTCCATTTGATACTGCTAATCCTCCTCCTGAGGTGTGGTTGTGCTACGGAGTAGCTTTGTTTGTCGAATGCTTCTTTTTCCTTGACCAATGCTGACATGTTGACTGTATGCATGATTGGAAGGTGTCCCCCTATATGCCCCTCTTCCTGAGGGGATTATTCCTCGTGAGGCTTTAGAAGAGGACGAGTCGGAGTCGACCGTCCCATCTGATGTGGAGGAGGAAGCCCCCGAGTCTAGCAGTCCGGACACTCGCAAGCATTCACGCATCAAGGATTCAGATGCATCATCTCCTTCGACTCCGGAAGGCGCAGCTATTGGTGCAGAGTCGCCGATACCTGCCGTTCCTATGAGTGCTATGGCGCCGTCTTCCCGCAAGAATATGCGGCTACCGAAGGAGTCGTCGTCGGAATCAGGGGGCCAAACCTTCGATTTTGATAAGTTTGATTGGTAAGTATACAATTCTTCTTTTTGGTTCTTCTTTGGAGTTGCATTTTCTTGATGTTGGTTTTGTTCTGCAGTCGGCAGGCGTCGTCATCTTCTGGCGACGTCCAATTTTTGAAAGAATCTAGAGTCGCAACCTCCAAGGCCAAGAAAGTGGCTGAGCGGACTCCTTCTCCTCCATTGGCGGCCCACTCCGGGCACAATTCATCGAGTTCTCCACACGATGTGGAGCATCAGATGGTTGTCCGGACGACTGCGCATCAATCAACTTCGGAGTCACTGGAGGATCACGTATGTGTAATGTTGCTTCTTCTGATTTTGCAGTCGAATGTATCATCCATAACATCTACTGATCCTTTGTTGTTTCTTCTGTTGCAGCTTATTATGAAGGAAGCTGCTCGCTTGGCGGAGCAGGTGCTTGCGATGGGTCGCCAGCATGCAATGCTGGACAATCACCACCGCATGGTTGAAAGTGAGTGTTTTTTGCTTTTTCTTCTTCATCCTTGTGATATACTCGACTGACGGTCTATCTTTGTTTGTTTCACAGCTGAGCATAATGCACTCCTTAGCGACGCTGCTTCCCTCGAAAAGGCGCTCGCCGCGGCAGTGAAGAGTCGCGATGAGGCAGTCGTAGCACATGACGAATCGCGAAAACACGAAGAGGATTTGCGCGCCTCCATCGTAGCTAGGGAGAAGTTGTTCGAAGAACAACTTTTCTCGATTGCCAAGGCTCTTTCAGGTATTCCCTCGTCTAGATTTTCGTCGTGTCCCTTCTTTTCGAATTTGTTGTTGTGCTGACTTTTGTGCCAATGCTTGATTCTTATGTAGATGCCAGCGATCTGAGCTTCGACGCCTAGGCACTCTGTTGGGATGATGCCTTGGCAGGTGCCATCTCGGTAGTCGAAGATCGCAGTGCTTCTGTTCAGGGGACGCTCATCAAGGCCAAGGGCGTGCTCAGTCGCCTCCGTGAGGAGCTGGCGCCCAAAGCTGAGTTAATCGAAAATGTAGATGATCTGGTCGAGTCCCTTGCTGGAGGCATTCCTGCAGTCTTCAAGAACTCACTCCATGCGGCTGGCGCTTCGATGTCACTCGCGATGGTTCAAGCCCATGGAGTCGAGGTTGATCCTGCTGCGATCTCCAAGGCAATGCATGTCAGCACGGATGGCCAACAAGTAGTATTTGCTCCTTTTGCAACTGCCTGTGGCAAGTACGGGCCACAGCTAATCAACACAGTTGTGAAGTACTCTGAGGAACTGCAGCGAGCCAAGAAGGCGGCGAAGGCTACGGCGTCAGGGGCCGGCGGGAAGTCTGTGGCATCTGATACTGCCATAGACTCGATGAGGCCCCCAAAACCAAAGTCTAAGTCGAAGAAGCCAGTTGCTCCTCAGTAGTCATGTCTGTAATAGTTAATAGCCTGTCTCTTTTGTCTGGAACATGCCTTTGGAGAATGTATCTGTTGATATTTTATTATGCTTGAATGCACTTGAGTCTTTTGTCCATGCATCGCCTTAGTCTTTTTATTATCTCTTGCTTGGCTTGTGATAGGGCACATCGAGTGGTCCTTTGAGTGAACCTCGGAATATGCCATCCACTGATGATACTTTGGCACAGTCGCGCTCAAGGGTGGATGAGTTGTCTCTGCTCTCGCGACTCAAGCAGTTGGAGCGCGCTGCCTGTGCTTCGTGGTAACACGGATGTATGGAAGTCGAGGGCGGAGAAGGCCGTCGCCCGAGAGCAATATCTTCTAGGGGAGGTGACGCAGCTGGGCGACCAATTCAAGTGTTAGCTTTCTTCTTCCTTATCTTTTCTTGAAGCCACTCGCAATAGTTTGTTGTCTTCATACTTTTGCTTTTGCTTGGTACAGTTGTCAGTGCATGCCATCCGCAAGATGAGAAGGACAGGATTGCCATCTGCATGAATGATCTGACCCAAGAGCAGCTTCAGGCGAGTGGGTACTTCTGGGTAGATCATAGAGATCGCGCAATTGCACTAGCGACCCTGCAGGATCGTGCTTCGCGAGTGCTTCACTTCCTGAAGAAGTCACAATCGTTCTTAAGAAATATATATCAGACGATGTTCCCACTGGACGTTGTTCCATCGAGCCCGCTGGCCCTTCTTGCGAAATTTCAAGACTTGAGTGCAGTCCGCGAGTGTGTGAGGCAACAGTTAGTGGCTGGTGCCAAGGCTGCTCTGTCGCTGGTGCGACTGCACATGCCTGATGTGGATGTTGCAGCGGTTGCTGCCGGTCTGCCGGCGCTTCCAGCAGGTTCGACCTAGAACATGGTTCCTCACTACCAGGCGGTGGATCACCCAGCAGAGGAAATCGTCGACTTCTTCAAAGAGTAGACAAACGTTCCTTTGTTGCAACAGTAGTTTAGTTTGTATCCTGCACATAGTTGTACCAGTGTTGTAAAGTTCATATATATATGATGTGTGTAATTGATTGACATTGATGTATATAAAGAGCTTGTTAGCTTATATATTTTGCGAGTGCATTGCACTATGCGATTCCTTTTCATTAGCCTAACTTGTGATTATCTCAGCTCCTTGCCAACCTGTCAGGTGCATTACAACTGGGTTGGTGTTTGTCAAGGGTTCGATTAGTGTGTCAGCTACTCAGGATATCGCGTTGGTTCGTAGAACAGATGTGTATAGGATGGCACAGCCCCTGAGTGGATAATTTGCAAAAAGAAAAGAACACAGAGTTTGGGGCACTTAGATTTATATATTCGCAGGATAGTATGAGGTACAATGTGTGGCTAAGTAGCCTTGGCTGAATAGCCTTATTTGCAATGTAAGAAATAAAAGACGACTAAGGGTAGAAGCACCGCAGCTGCGCAACGTTCCAGGGGTTGGAGTATGCGACTCCTGTCTCAAAATCTTTAAGGCGATAGGCGCCACATGGGATTACTTCTGTAATCACGTACGCTCCCTCCCAGGGGGACTCGAGCTTGAGATGCCCTTGTTGTTTCAATCGCAGGACCAGGTCTCCTTCGACGAAGGACCTAGGGCGTAGCCTTCTGCTGTGGTAGTTGCGCAGGTTCTGCTAGTAGATCGTTGATCTTTCCGCGACGATTTCCCGTGCCTCATCAAGGAGGTCAACGGAGTCTTCGAATGCAAGAGTTGATTCCTGCTTGTTGTAAGCGACTACTCGCGGTACTTTGTATCGTACCTCTGCGGGTAGTACCGCTTCAGCACCGTGCACCATGAAGAACGGGGTGTACCCCGTGGCACTGTTTGGGGTTGTGCGTAGGCTCTAGAGTACTGATTGCAGTTCGTCTGGCCAGCAGCCTGCGGCTTGTTCGAGTGGCCTAAGGAGTCGCTTCTTGATTCCGCCGCAGACGAGCCCATTAGCCTTTTCGACTTGACCGTTGGTCTGTGGATGAGCTACAGAGGCATATCTTATGTTGATTCCCAGGTTCTCGCAAACTCTTGGAACTCCTTGGAAGTGAAGTTTGTCCCGTTGTCCGTGATGATGTTGTGTGGCACTCCGAAGCGGTAGACGATCGACAAATTCAAGGAGTTGACTACGATGAGACTTTCTCACCAGTAGCGAAGCTAAAGTCTGTAAGGATTATGTTAGCAATCGCTGCATATTACGATTATGAGATATGGCAGATGGATGTCAAAACAGCATTCCTCAATGGTGACATTGATGAAGAGTTGTATATGATGCAACCCAAAAGGTTTTGTCGATCCTAAAGATGCTAACAAGGTATGCAAACTTCAACGGTCCATCTATGGATTGAAGCAAGCATCCCGAAGTTGGAATCAACGTTTTGATAAGGTAATCAAAAGTTTTGGTTTTATACAAACTTATGGAGAAGCTTGTATTTACAAGAAAGTGAGTGGGAGCTCTGTAGCATTCTTAATACTATATGTGGATGACATATTGTTGATTGGGAATGATGTAGACCTTCTTAATAGTGTCAAAGAATATTTGAATAATAGTTTTTCAATGAAGGATCTTGGCGAAGCAGCTTACATATTAGGCATAAAGATTTATAGAGATAGATCAAAACGCCAAATATCACTGTCACAAAGTACATATTTGGACAAAGTTCTAAAGAGGTTTGGAATGGAAGATAGCAAGAAAGGGTTCTTGCCCATGTTGCCCAATACGACCTTGAGTAAAACTCAGAGTACGACATCGGCAGAAGATAGAGAAAGGATGAGTAAGACTCTCTATGCCTCAGCCATAGGATCTCTAATGTATGCCATGCTATGTACTAGACCCGACATTGCATATGCTGTTAGTTTGACTAGCAGATATCAAAGTGATCCAGGAGTGGATCATTGGACAACGGTCAAAAACATCCTTAAGTACTTGAGAAGAACTAAGGATATGGTTCTTTCTTATGGAGGTGATGAACAGCTCGTTGTTAATGGTTACACCGACGCTAGTTGGAACACCGATCCGGATGATTCCAAATCACAATCTGGATACGTATTTATTTTGAATGGTGCAGCAGTTAGCTGGAGGAGTGCAAAGCAAAGCGTTGTGGCGAGATCTTCAACTGAATCGGAATACATGGCTGCTTCGGAGGCTTCACAAGAAGCGATATGGATGAAAGAGTTCATTACAGAGCTGGGTGTGGTTCCTAGTGCGCTGGACCCAATGTCTATCTACTGTGATAACATGGGCGCCATAGCCAATGCGCAAGAACCAAGGTCACACAAGAAGCTGAAGCACATCAAGCTACGTTTTCACGCTATTCGAGAACATATCCAAGATGGGGATATAAAGATTTGAAAAGTACACACAGATCTGAATGTGGCGGATCCGTTGACTAAACCTTTCCCGAGGGCAAAACATGACCAGCACCAAACTGCCATGGGTGTTCGGTATATTACCATGTAATCTAGATTAGATGACTCTAGTGCAAGTGGGAGACTGTTGGAGATATGCCCTAGAGGCAATAATAAATATAGTTATTATTATATCTTTGTGTTTATGATAAATGTTTACATTCATGCTATAATAGTATTAACAAGGAAACATTAATACTTGTGTGATTTGTAAACTTAATTTGAAGTCCCTAGTAAAGCCTCTGTATAATACTAGCTTGTTGGTTAATAGATGATTGTGGTTTCCCTATTATGAACATTGACATGTTATTAACAACAAGATCATATCGTTAGGAGAATGATATGGTGGACATACTCCTATAGATAAGCGTAGCATAAAGATCAAGTCATTTTAATAGTTCAATTGCTATATGCTTTCTGATACATAGTTATCTAATTCCTTTGACCATGAGATCATGCATATCACCTTTGCCGGATGGATGCTTTGATGACATCAAACACCACACCGTAACTGGGTGGCTATAAAGGTGTCATTGAGTGTTCAGAAAGTATTGGTTGAAACACATGGATCAAGAGTGGGATTTGTCCATCCATATGACGGATAGATATACTTTGGGCCCTCTCGGTGAAATGTCATCCAATTAGCTTGCAAGCATGTGACTGGCTCACAAGGGATCACATATCACGGGAACGAGAAAAGAGTACTTATCAGTAACGAGGTTGAACTAGGTATGCAGAGATACCGACGATCATAACCTCGGATAAGTAAACTATCGTGAGACAAAGGGAAATTGATATCGTATGTAAGTGGTTCATTCGATCGCAAAGTAATCGTAGAAATATGTGGGAGCCATATGAATTTCCAGATTCCTCTATTGGTTATTGGTCGGAGAAGTGTCTCGATCATGTCCTCATAATTCACGAACCGTAGGGAGACACACTTAAGGATTCGACGTTGTTTGAGTAGTTATGAATGTGTCATTGTAAGTTGGAATGATTGCATCATGTACTAGGTGTCTTTGCTGTCCAAAATAAAGGGTTTATTTAAATCCTAAATTGAAAAGTCAAACGGCTAGTTTGAAAGTCAAACGGCAATTTTTGGAAAGAGGAGGAGAAGTGGAAACCGAGTTGGGGAGGGGTTCCCTCCTCCCCAAGCCGGCGTCCCACCCAAGCCGAGTTGGGGAGGGACTCCACTCCCTCCCCTTGGCCGGCCAGCCCCTCCACCTATATAAGGAGGGGCAGGGCTCCCTCCTAGAAAAGAAGTACCTCTCCTCCAAAACCCTAGATTGGCGCCACCACCTCCTGCTGCTGCCGCCACCTCCCAGGGTTGCCCTAGCCGCCGACTTGGGGTGCCCCAAACCCTAGCCGCCGGCTCTAGCACCTCCTCCTTGGTGTATCTAAAACCTAGATCACCGAGGAGCCCTCTCATACTCCACCATACTCGCTCCGGCTTAAGGCGAAGCCCTGCGAGATCTCCCCTCTACTTCCGGTACCACGCCGTTGTGCTGCCGGAATCGCGAGGAGAGTGCTACAACCTCCGCTGCCTGCTGGAACAAGGGAGAGGAAGGTCTTCGTCGAGTACCGAACGTGTGACCGACTGCGGGAGCGCTGCCGGAACGCGGCGCCGGAAGGATCGTCTACGCGATCTTGAGATCGGAAAGAGTACGACTACATCACCCACGAGAATCTGCTCTCGTTAAACACTTTGGAATCTTCGAGGGTGAGTTATTCCATCGACTCGTTGCTACAATCTAGTAGATAGATCTTGGCTTGTTTGTTTGTATGCGGTAGAAATTTTTTGTTTTCCATGCTACGAAACCCTACACTTGCCTGGGACGATGCCGTGGAATGTTGTGTCTGAGGCCTCTAGGCAGGTCGGAGGGATCCTCATTGCTCGCAAGGTACTCACAAACATAAGGTTAATGCCGCTTCCGCCATCCATGAAGACGCGACTCATGTCGAAGCCTCCAATTTTTGCCTCGAGTACGCGGGGACAATGGCCTGGACGAGGTACTTGGTGCGGATGGTCACGCTTGTCGAAGGTGGTGCAGGAGTCGCTTCCACTGAGGTACTCAGTGGTGGATGGTGGTGAGTTTGTCGCCAAATTGACTTGGCGAGTGATGGCCTTTTGCACCCGATTTGAGGGGCGGCCCTTTTGGATCATCATGGTGCCCATGGCCCGTGGGTACGACTCGCCTCCATGATGCTGGTTAGGCGCAATTGCGTTTGGCGGTGGTCCGGGTGGTGGTGGAGGAGCTCCATGTGCCACAACGCCTGGGGCGGCTCCGTAGCCCCTGTTGACCGTGCCGCGATTCATCCGGGCCAGACCCTCGTGGAGTTTGAGGAACTCACGGCAGTCCTTAAGGAGGTGGCTGGATTTCTTTTTGCTATCGTGCTTGTCGATGTATAAGTGCACAGTGCATGCCCCGGACAGCTTGTCTTCAATGGATGCGGCGGGTGCCTCATTGCGAGTGCGGCGCTGCCATACCTGCGTGGTTTTCCCGGAGTTGTGGTGTCCACCGCTGCGGTAGCCGCTATTGCGGTTGTCGTTGTGTCTGTCGGCATAGCCAGCTGCGACCATGTTGACGTCGTCGCGGTCATCATAGATGCGCATTCGATGTTTTCTTCGGCGATCGCGTCTGCGCTCGAGTTCTGCCTCGTCGTCAGAGTGAATGCGATTTTTCACCGAATCTTCTCCATCTGCCCACCGATTCGCGATTTCCATTAGGTGGTCAATGGTTTTGGGCTTCGAGTGGCCCAGCTCCTCCCTGAGCTCTATGCGACGGACGCCGCCGTTGAATGCGTCAATTGCCCGGTCCTCCGAGATGTTTTCCGCGGAGTTCTTGATGATGGACCACCTCTGGATGTATGAGCATAGCGATTCGCCTGACCTTTGTTGGCAGCATTTCAGCTCTTCGATTGATGCGGGCCTTTTGTAGGTGCCCTTGAAGTTATGCACAAAGCTATAGACCAGCTCTTCCTAGCTGCGAATGGATCCGCGTGGGAGGTTGTTGAGCCATGCTCGGGCGGCGCCCTGTAGCTGTAGCTGCAAGCATTGCATGGCCGTGCTTCGACTCCCACCGTGGAGCCCGACGAAGGAGATGTGGTCCTCCAACCAGTTTTTGGAAGCACATTGCCACGCGTATCCACCATCATGGAGCCGAAGTCGAGGACCTTTGCAGCTTCTACACGTTATTGTTCGGTGAGGTGGGCCAGTCGAGATCGCCTCTTGTTAGCGATGTATTCATTGCACTTAGACAAAGATCCTCTGTGGGAGGAGAGCCCAGCTCGCCGAAGGCTCGACTTGTCTGCCGCCTTTTTACGCGCCTCGAGTTGCCGATTGTATGCAGTTGGCGTTTGTATTCTTCCTTCAGGAGCCAATGGTAGCCCATCAACAGTTCTTGTAGGGAGCCAAAGGGTAGAGGGTTGCCTCGTAGGGCTTCTCGGCAGCGGGCCCATTCGAGATCGTTGAGCCTGATCATGACGCGCTCACCAGTCTGCTCATTCACCATAGTTGGAGGTTCGACTGCCCCTCTGTTGTTAACGGGGGCACCGTTAGTGGGGCCGCCATTGGGTGGTCCACCATTAGGTATGCCACCATTTAGCGGGTCGGTTCCATTGCCACCGTTGCCCGTGTTGTCGCGATTAGCGGAGGAGTCGCCCACGTTGATGATGGCGCACATGAAGTGGTTGGAGAAGCTGCTGCTCCCGCAACTTTTAGATCCGGAACCGTAGGCTCCATCTTCAGTTGCTAGATCACCCAGATCGGATTCACGACTGCTGTCGCTGGCCGTATTCTTGACTGTTGTCGAGGCATTGATCTCACTGAGGGTGCCGATCGTAGGAGGGAACCATGATGCTGGAGAAATCGATTGTGTTGTCGGCTGGTCAGGCATGCGAGGCGTGCCCATCTGACCAACTTGGAAGCGAAAGCTCCCGATCGCCAGGCTGATTCCATCAACCACAGACTCGAAAGCCGGGCGAGTGGCCGACGTGTGGACGGTGAAGTCGAACGCGCCGAAGAGCTGGCGAATCTCTGCTGTTGCGGAGTTTTAGATCGCAGTTGATGGGGCCGAAGAAGCCGCAACATCAGCACTCCCAATTCCCACAGACGGCGCCAATTAACGAGGGTTTAACTCATCAATGCCCATTGTTATGGACTTGGGTTTTGGAGAAGGAGGGAGCACTGGAAGCATCAATCGGATAGCAAACAAGCACACAGGGGGACTCGAAGATTTACCCAGGTTCAGGCCTCGTAGAGGTCCCTACTCCTGCTTGTCTACTCGTGGAATTAACAGAAGAATCGAAGATTACAATGGTGCGTAGATGCAATCTAGCGAGGGTTGTGGAAACTAGGGTTGCGTGTGTCTTCCTCGCTGCCCCCTCCTAGCCTTTATATAGATAGGCTAGGTCTCGGGTAGCAGGTCGAGTCGGTTACAGGTTAGGGTTTTTCCCTTTAAACTTTCTATCTTTAGCTTCTTCTGGTTCTGCAAGCAATCGAGAGTCCGTAGGTTACTCGAGTTCTCCATTTGAGCCTTGGAAACACCGTGGGCTTCCGCTGTATTTAGGCCGTATATACCAAGCTCGAGTACCTATAGGGTATACCCATGTCACCAAGTTTGGACCTTGGTGGACTTACCTCACGACCGAAAGGCCGTTGATAATAAATAGATTTTCAAAAGAAAGACTAATTCTGATGGTAATGTGACCATCTATAAAGATCGACTTGTCGCAAAAGGGTTTTGACAAATTCAAGGAGTTGACTACGATGAGACATTCTCTCCTGTAGCGATGCTAAAGTCGGTTAGTATTATGTTAGCAATTGCTGCATATTTCTATTATGAAATATGGCAGGTGGATGTCAAAACTGTGTTCCTCAATAGTAATATTGAAGAAGAGTTGTTTATGATACAACCTAAGGGTTTTGTCGATCCTAAGGATGCTAATAAGGTATGCAAGCTTCAGCGATCCATCTATGGACTGAAGCAAGCATCCCGGAGTTGGAATCTCCGCCTTGATGAAGTGATCAAAGAGTTTGGATTTGTCCAAACTTATGGAGAGGCTTGTATTTACAAGAAAGTGAGTGGGAGCAATGTGCCATTTCTAATATTATATGTGGATGACATATTACTGATTGGAAATGATATAGATCTTTTAAACAGTGTTAAAAGTTATCTAAACAGCAAATTTTCGATGAAGGACCTTGGTGAAGCATCATATATATTAGGCATTAAAATCTATAGAGATAGATCAAGGTGCCTAATTGGGCTATCGCAAAGTACATACCTTGATAAGATATTAAAGAAGTTTAATATGGAAGGAAGTAAGAAGGGATTCTTACCTATGTTGCAAGGCAAGACATTGAGTAAGATTCAAAGTCCGGCTACGGTGGAAGAAAGAAAGATAATGGATAAGATCCCCTATGCTTCAGCCATAGGCTCTATAATGTATGCCATGCTATGTACAAGACCGGATGTGGCACATGCTATTAGTTTGACTAGTAGGTACCAATCTGATCCAGGTTCGGAACACTGGATAGCGGTCAAGAATATCCTTAAGTACTTAAGAAGAACTAAGGATATATTTCTTGTATACGGAGGTGAAAAAGAGCTGATCGCTAAGTATTATGTTGACGCTAGCTTTGACATCGATCCGGATGACTCTAAGTCTCAATCCTGATACATATTTCTCTTGAACGAAGCAGCAGTTAGTTGGAGGAGTTCCAAACAACCTATGGTGGCTGGATCAACAATGGAGGCGGAATATGTTGTTCCTTCAGAAGCAACGCAGGAAGCGGTTTGGATGAAGGAGTTCATAACGGAACTAGGTGTGGTTCCTAGTGCGTTGGACCCAATGATGATCTATTGTGACAACAATGGAGCCATAGCCAACGCCAAGGAACCAAGGTCACACAAGAATTCCAAGCATATTAAGCGTCGGTTTTACTCCATCCGCGAGCATGTCAAAGATGGTGGTTGTTCTCAACAATTTGCCTGGCTTCCTCCAAAAGCTTCATCACATGCTGCTCCTGGCCTTGCACACAAGTCACTCTTGCCTCATTCTTCCTCAACTCCAGTTCTTGCCTTCTTTCTTCCGCCCACCCTAGAGCTTCAACTGCAGCACCTCCTCGAAGGTGGTTGTTCTCAATCAGATAGCCAATATACTCCAACTCCTAGTTCCAAAAATTGCAACCAAACTGTAAAAAACAAAAAAACCATCAAGAACTGACACAAATTTGAGATCTTTTAAGAGCAGTAGCACAACAAATCAATCTTGGATGTCAAAATGCAAAGAACAGAGGCTTACCCCATGGTTTTTACACTTGTAGTACGTCCATCCTGGATGATCCGGTGTGCCTGAGCGGGCCTGCTTCACCAACCGACCACAATCGGGACAACTGATGAGCGGAAACAGTGGAGCCTAGCGGCGAAGCGCACACCGAGAAGAGTTTGTGCTGGACATGGCGTACCAATGACGACAGCAGCAGAGGACCAAAACAACGCTAGCTCGCTACTCTCCTGCGGCGGAGCGGGTCGAAACGAACGGGTCCGATTGGAACGCGGGGTTAGTACACGTCCACCATTTTGCAATAAAACCCTCCCAAACTATTTCCTTCTCTAACTTACCCATCTAGTCAACTGACAGTGCTAAACAAGTTCAGTGACTAATCACGGATTTAACTCTATTAGCTATTAGGCTGGATATATATGCCATGGTGACGGCTTATAGCCAGTTATTACTCTTCTACCGTTCTTGGTCTTGGAGGCAGCGGGGCCAGCGGCGAAGATGCTCTAACTGCACGAGAACATTGTCTAGTGTGCCATCATAATCTAGTGGAGCATCCATTTATGCGACATGCTCATGGAGCATCTGAAAAATTGCGTAAAGGGACAGTCAGAAAAAACTCAAACACGCACGTGCAAAAGACGAAACACCCTACACGCACTAGAGTCAGAGAGGGACAAGCAAAGGTGCCAACGACAGTGGCACAGTGCACTGGCACCGTTTAGCTAAGCATGGGCTGGCTTACTTGGCTGCGTCTGCAAGCTGTGGCCGCCGTCCTCGCTCTGGTCGCCGGCGCCGGCGCCGGCTGCTGCCGCGGCTTCGATTTCCACGAGGCCACCGTGGAGGCCATCCACCTCGGGTTTAGCAACGGCAGCCTCACTTCGGTGGCGCTCGTCCACTTCTACCTGGACCAGATCAGCCGCCTCAATCCGCTGCTGCGTGCCGTCATCGAGGTCAACCCGGACGCGCTTCGGCAGGCCGCGCGCGCCGACGCGGAACGCCGGTCCGGCCACTGGACCACCGGCGCGTTGCACGGCATCCCGGTCCTACTCAAGGACAACATCGCGACCCGCGACGCGCTCAACACGACTGCCGGCTCCTTGGCGCTCCTCGGCTCCGTGGTGAGGCGCGACGCCGGCGTGGTGGCCCGGCTCCGGTGCGCCGGCGCCGTGGTGCTCGGCAAGGCCAGCCTCTCCGAGTGGGCCAACTTCCGCGTCGTCGACAACGGGTGGAGCGCCCGCGGCGGCCAGGTGCGGAACCCGTACGTGCTGTCGGCCGACCCGTGCGGGTCGAGCGCCGGGTCTGGTGTGGCCGCGGCGGCGGACATGGCGGCGGTGACGCTGGGCACCGAGACCGACGGATCCATACTCTGCCCGTCATCGTGGAACTCTGTGGTCGGGATCAAGCCCACCCTCGGGCTCACCAGCCGCGCCGGCGTCGTCCCCATCACCCCGAGGCAGGACACCGTCGGGTAACTCTTCTCCTTCTCCTAATCCTTGTTGATGTTGTTTTATCCAAAATGAAAATTTTGCTGATGCTCCCACCCACCACCATGGAGACGAAATGCAGACCGATGTGTCGGACGGTGTCGGACGCGGTCCACGTGCTGGATGCCATCGTCGGCTACGACGCGCTCGACGCCGCGGCCACGGGAGCGGCGTCCAGGTACATCCCTCACGGCGGCTACGCGCAGTTCCTGAAGAAAGATGGGCTGAAGGGCAAGAGGATCGGCGTCCCCAATGGGTTCTTCACAGGATATGGGGAAACACAGCTTCGGGTGTACAAGCAGCACCTCACAACCTTGAGGTGACAGTTTAGATAGATTTCCCTGCCGATCGATCCATCCATACTTTTTGGGCTGCTAGGGATTGACTCGTGTGTGTTCCATCCTAATTTCGTTCAAGGAAACACGGGGCTGTGGTGATGGAGAACCTCGACGTCGCCACCAATTTGACCGTGCTTTTGGTTGATATCGGTTCCAACGAGGGGGTCGCGATGCAGGCAGAGTTCAAGCTGAGTATAAACGCGTACCTGAAAGACTTGCTCCACTCCCCGGTCCACTCGCTTGCAGACATCATAGCTTTCAACAATGCACACCCCGTAGAGGCAAGTGTACAAATTAAAGCAGCTGAAACCATCTTCCATCTCCTCAAAGTTTCAAACATTTTTACTGCAGAACCAGCTGCCCTGTCAAATTTTCCTCAGTTGCTGCTTACTCTCTCTCTCTCTCTTAGAAATTTGTTTACATGTTGGTGCAGGAGAGGATGAAGGATTTCGGGCAGGCCGACCTCATCGCGGCCGAAAGCACCAACGGCATCTGCTCTGTCGAGAAAGCCGCGATCCGGCGGCTCAAGGAGCTGTCCGCGAACGGGCTGGAGAAGCTAATGAAGGAGAAACGACTGGACGCGATCGTGGTGCCCAACGGCGACGCCTCCGGCCTTCTCGCCGTCGGCGGGCACCCTGGCATCGTCGTGCCGGCCGGGTATGACGAGCAGGGGGTGCCGTTTGGTCTCTGCTTTGCCGGGCTGCAGGGGTACGAGCCCAGGCTGATCGAGATGGCCTATGCTTTCGAGCAGGCTACCAGGTCCAGGAGGCCACCAACGTTCAAGCCTTAGCTAGCCCAATGGCCTGGTCGGTAGTTCGACTGTTAAAAATGAGTAATGCTACATCGTACGGACGTATTTTATAGAAATTTCCTACGGACTCCGACGTGGCGTAGCATACAGGGGTGAAATTGTGAAAATACAAACCGCTTCCTCTTTTTCAAGCAAGAGATAAATGTCCAACCAACCAACCGTGGCCACTTGAATCCGTAGAGTTTCCCTAAGCAATGCCGTCCAAGTCTAGGATTACAGATTAAAAATACGGAAAACCCTAAATCAAGCTTGGTATCACACACGTGAGTCTACCCCACCCTGCCGACAAAGCCCTAGGGCGCGCCACCGCGTTCCCACACCGCCGCTCCCGCCGTGATGACCACTGAGTCGACTCTCATGCTGGAGGTTTTTGGCCCCGTCATCTCCCTGCCCTTGGCCACTGCGGCCGCTCCCGTTGTCCCACCATCGCGGTCTGTCTCGACCGCATCAGCTTCATTTTGTGGAGGGCGCTGACCCTCCCCAGCTTCTCCAGTGCCTGTCTACACGGCTTCCTCGACACCATGGCACTGGCGCCGGCCAAACCCATGATGGAAGGAACTGGTGACACTGCTCGGATCATCAACAACCCCGACTACGAGCAGTGGCGGACTCTCGATCGGGAAGTTCTCGGTCTTCTCCGTAGGTCGATGACCGAAGTGAAGGGGTTCCGAGACAGAAAACAAAAAATATTCCTAGCGACGAGAACAACATAGCCAACATCTATCTATGCAGATGTAAAATAACGAGAGGGGTTCAATCTTTATGCCCTTGAAGAATAAAAGCGGGATTACGTTCCCGTTCAAACATTGGCGCTGTAGCTGAGCGACGATGTCGACCTCAAGGTCGTGTAGCTGTCCAAGCGACCAGCACCACGATTGGTGGTGCCTCCGAAATACTACACACGTCCGGTGTAGAGACGTCTCCCGAGCTCTGGTCCAGCAAAGCAGCGGAAGCAGAAGATTCAGACCGCCTCCAATTGCACGACGGTGTGCTTATGGTGGACAAAGCTCTACCTCACAGTGCACGTTCCAAACTGTGGAAACACACATGTGAGGGAGAGACATGAGTAGGAAAAATCTAATGGGATGATATTTGGGAGAGGGATCTCCCTTCTGATATAGGGGGAAGAGGGCACACCCTCCCTCCCCAGGGTGGGACTAAACATGGAGGAGGGAAGGAGGCGACAACCAGCAGTAAGAGGGTGGTGGGTGGGCCCACCGGTACAACCATGGTCTCCTTGTCCGACACCCCCTTCATGGTCCCATTCCCTCTTGAATGGCCCATTTAGCTGGGCTGTCTATTTATTAATTAAATAAAATCATATTTAATTATTAATTCAATTAATTAATAATAAATACATTTTACTCAATTCTTTCACTTTGAAACACCTTTCGAACCCCTCCGAACAACTTCGGTTTCTCCATTGAACGATTCCAGTTCTCTCTCTTCTATTTCTCTTTCAATCTTGAATCAACCCTAAGCATCTCTACCCTTAAGAGTGACACCCTTATAGTTCGGTGATGCTCGGACATGATCGAGACTCTCTCCGATCAATGACCAACAACAGTGTTTAGAACCTTATGATGGCCCCCATGCATTCCACGATTAACTTGATCGCTTGAACTTTAAACGTTAACTCTCATTCCCTTTGCTCTACGATACCTAGTTTGTCCAAGATCTGATCTCTGGCATTGACATACCTAGTTCGATATTGTTATCAACAAATACATTTACTCGTTCCCGTGACATTGCATCCCTGTGATCTAGTCACATGCTTGCAAGCTTCATTGATATAATCTCAACGAGTGGCCGAGAGTATCTATATGTCACTCGTTTAAGCAAATCCCGATCTTAATGCATACGCCTCAACCTATCTATTTTGAATATCCAATGTACATCTTTATGATCACCATGTTATGGTGTGACGGTTGATGCAATCAAAGCAACCGCGGGTGATAGTGATTAAATATGATCTCATGGTCAAAGGAGTGAGTTGTTATGTTTTATTAGATAATGCAATGTTGAACTTTGTGACTGGATCACACTGTAATACTATGGTTGGATGTGTGTCCATCACGTCATTCAACCAACGAAGTGACCCTGTTGTCAATTGACATAAATATCCATGATCGAGAAGCCTCGATCATGGATTGTCCAACGAGCTAGTCTTCTAGAGGATACTAGGGACTTGGTTTGTTTACATACCACTTGTGTATTAATATTTCTACATAATACAGTTATAGCATGGTATATAACTATTATGAACATATGAGATATATCAATAAAAACAAATTTATTATTGACATATAGGGCATATCTCAAATAATCTCCCACTTGCACTAAAGTATAAATAAACTAGTTTATATTTGGCAATAATCTAACACCAATAACTTCCCAGTGTTGATCATGCTTTGCTCATGGTAGAGGCTTTCATTACAACATGGAGCTCGGGCACGGACTCTTATAGACACCAAGGTACAACCCTAGTCGCCGCGCTTGCGTTGGCGCAGAAAAAAAACCGTCAGGGATAACTGCGTCGGGAATTGTGCAACGGTGGTGGATTTTTTTGTGTGGCACAACATGATATACCGAGATAGCACTTCCGTAGCGCGGCAAAGGATGCACCTCTTACATTATGGATATAGTGAAACTTTAGTGCTGTGTAACCTCAAGGTGCGACACATTACTCTGTTGTGTTTGCTACCTTCCAGCGACACAGCAGTTAATGATAATTAGTGATTAAAAAATATAATTTCTTACTAAATTCATAATGTACTAAATACTAATTAAGATATAAAACTATATTTATTTACACAATAAAGCAGATTACATACATTTACATGATCCTAAATTAACTATCATAATTGCTATTAATATTACAATGCAAAAGGTTGTATGTTGCAAACCGGTTGCCATTTCTAGAGAAAATTTTCTAATTCTCTTTATCTTCAACCTATCTACTTCTGTCTTTCTCTTATGTGCAAAGTGAATATAAGCCAGCTGCAACTCCAACTGCATCTTCTTTTCTTCTATGATTTTCTTCTCTTGTAGAATTTTCTTGATGTCTTACTTCAAATACTTGTTTTCCCTTTCTAGAACGAGCTTCATGTCTTCGATGTTCGTCAAACAAACCTACAAATAAATAAAATAGATTGAATCAGTAAAAAAGCACTGAAATGCCAATCGACCATACCGCAAGAAACAGATTAGTGTAAGGAACCTGACCATATTTTCTGTCGAGGATGGACAAATCTGGCTGAAGATCTTACGGGAGGCAAGATGGACAGATCCAACTCGAGATATCATGGGAAGGGGCATGAGGGATAGATCCGGCTTGAGATCTCATGGGGAGTGGCACAAGGGACAAATCTGGCTCAAGATCTCACGAGGGACATATCTATTTAAGTGTAGGTGTGCGCTGGCTGGACATTGGCGACTCAACGAGATTGAGGCTCATCTTCTGAAATGTGTTAGGATTGTGCGTGAACTGGAGGTGGGTGGTGGATTGGTGGGGATATATTGAGTGCCTTGGTGGTATTGCTGTATCTTTCAGCCTTATAACTGAAAAGTATTTATTAAACAACACATATATTAGTTATTACATTTTTGGTAAAGCAGACGATGCAAAGCAACGTTCAATTTTTGGTAGGATCACGAATATACATACACAGTAAACGACACGGGTATTACTTATTACATATGCTCAACTAAGTTGGTTAGTTCACTCCTAATTGACAGTATGTCTTTGAAAATGTCGTTGCACTCCTCCTTAATCAAGCTTAGATTTTTCTTCTTAATATGTATTTTCTTGCATACTTCTTCTTGTGGCGTGTTCAAATCTTCATTCTCTTTGACCTCGCACCACAGATGAATTAAAGTGCACTAGAGTACTATCAATTCATGCTCTTCATCAACCCATGCTACGAAATCGTAGGACGTTTTCTCATGGCCGCACGCGTAGAACTTGCGGTTGGTGTCCTTAGGCCTCGTCCTGTCGCACACCACATAGCGACATGTTGTTAAACTGCACTTGCAACTCTGGTCTGGTTGCGAGTCAACTTCATTCCAATCTGGATCATAGATATCCGTAGGTCCATTGGGTTGGATATTCAAAAGGAAACAACCATGTGTGAGATCAAAAAATCTCAAAATTAGATCTCGATTAAACAAATGACAAGCGTGGTGCAATCTAATTGTAAATGAAGGGAGTATAATCGAGGCACGTACCGGAATCTCGCAGTCGAGCTCTCTTCCCAACGCCCACTAAAGCTATCACCGGGCGCCTCCACAGTCTCCGTTGCCGCCGGTCGCAAGCTGACGATTCATCCTGAGGGAGGTTTCATAGAGGAGAGCCAGATATGAAGAGAAGGCTCAGCTTGGTGGTGGGCTAGCCGTAGCATCCCAATTTTGTAACAATTGTAATGCTACTTGCCTATTATATATATTGCTACTTTTTACATGTCATTAAATGCATCATCATTATATCATGCTCATGTCACCATGCCACCTTGCATTTGAGCATCATATAGTACCCTTTTATTTGGTTCTTATCCTATATGCATTTATATTGTATTACTTGTATTTGCCTCTTGATATATTGTAGTTAGCTTTTGATATATTGCTTGCTTCCCAAGTTGAGTTGTGGGTATATCTTTTACAACTCCACCACCTTTCTTTGTCATCACCTTATAATCCCACCATCCAACTATATATGAGTATTTGCCTTTATATTGATTCTTACATCTAGCTCATGTATGTTGGGATGGATCCAATTCTAAATCTACATGCTTCCATAGTTGTTCTCTTATTGTTTGCACAATAATAACTATGTGGAGTCACATGGCCATCTTTGCATGTCATGTGAGTAGAATGCTTCTATTAAGCTTCCATAGGATTTTATTTAAGATATGCTCATGTATGATGCTATTTTGACTACAAGTGGAACTAGTGGGATAATACACACTGACATGGTCATTTGGCTTCATATGGGTGCATATGTCAAATATCCTCATATGATTAGCAAGCTTCCTCCTTATGTTGATCCACCATTCAAATAGTGTCATTGTTATATGCAACGATGTTGTGATGCTTGGTTCCTTTGAGCTATAAACCAAAGATCACTTGGCCTAGTCTGTTTTCACGAAACTAGACCAAGTTGTTGCTCATGTATGCACATGAGAGCTTCCCCTCCTTCCCTCTCTCTCTTTGGAATTCTTTGTTTTATTTGGTTTGGGAAAACAAAGGCAATGACTAAAACTAACTCAAACTCATTCCTCCATCTTTTGGTTCTATGCTTTTCATCTGCTTTGCAAACTGTAGCCGTTTTCAAATTTGAAGCAAACTAATTCAATCAAACAAATAAAAGTGGACAAAATAAAGATAAAGGAAAAGATCATACCTGTCTGCAACCCACCTGCCTGGCCCAACGCAGCAGCCTCAGCAGCCAGCGTCGTCCACCTCTCCCTCGACCTAGCTTGCTGTTTTCCAGCCCATACCGCTTCGATCAAAGGGAATAGGCGACACCGTCGCTATTCATCTTCATGCCATTTGATTCCTCTCTCTCTCTCTCTCTCTCGCTGTAGACGGAAATCAGCATAGCAGCAGGTTGCCGTCTCCCTCCGTTGACCGCGATAGCATCACACGCTGCACGTGAGCGTCCTTCTTATCGCCTTCGAGGCGCCCCAAAAACCCTAGTTCCCTTTCTCCTTTCCCCCTCCCATAGCGCCGCCACTTTTTTGAGTCGTTCCCGACCATGTGAAGCACGATGCCGTGTCCCCCTCGCCACCCCGAAGCTTCTAGCGACCATGGTTCACCCCAGTGCGCTTCTGTACCCAGTGATTGGCTACCTTCTTCCATCCCAGCCATCGCCGCCCCTCGCAATTCCGGCCACCATAGTCATTCTCCGGCCACACCGACCTCAGAATCGAGTTACTGGTGAGCTTGTCGTTCTATCTGCCTCGTTCTGGTTTCCGATTGTGACCTGCATCCTCCGTTCCTCTCTGACCCATGCAACCGCAACCGCAGCTCTTCTCCAGCGAGTCTCTCTGGTGTCCCGCGTTCCAGCGCCGCCCGTTTTTGGTTCATCATGGCTACGTCGTTCCCCCGCCTCAGCAAGCACCCAAGTGAGACACCCCTGACCTGATCGCCTCTGTCCGTGCGTGCCACGCTCCACAAGCACTAGCAGCCGCACCATCGCTGAACTCTCTCTATTCGTCGAGGAGCCCCGTCCGTTGCAGACCACCGTCGTGAAAACTTCCTGAACGAGTTTCGTAGACCGGAGTGCCCTCTGTAGTTTTTTTGTTTTGGCTAGACAGCGAGATCATCATCAGGTTAGTCTCCGTCTTCGTCGCAAATCGACCGATCCATCGGGTTTCAATAAAGCCAGATCTTAGATCTTCAGTTTCATCAGGTTCGACAGTGCAGCGCCAGGGTTTTTGCAATGAGGCCCCTGGCAGAAAACCCCCTCAACCCGCAGCCCCTCTTCTGGCACGTGTCGCGTCCCTGCTGGGTTGCGCGCATGTGGCCCCGCTTGTCAGCGGCAGTGGGTAGATTCCTCTGAGTGACAATTTTTTTTGTCTTTTTCTAAATCCAAATTTAAACTGTTTTCATATTCTATTTAAATGCAAATGCTTTTATAACTTGTAAATAAATTCGAATTGAATAAAAGTTTAATATGAAATGTGATTAGTTTTTAAACATGAATTCAAATGTCAATTCAAATATTTTCAAAACTAATTTAAACTAGTCAAACCTTTGACCCCATTTGACTAATTTTGAATTTAATATTGCTTTAAATTTATAATTTCAAATAATATGAATAATATATGTTTTTGAATCATAAAAACATGAGGAATATAAATATGCTATTGAAAATATATTCTAGGAAAATAAAATTTTCGAATTATGAAATACTATTTAAATGTCATTTCTTAATAACTGCATAACTTTAGTTCCGTAAGTCCAAATTCGATAAATAATATGTCTAAATCGATCAGCGCGACGAGCCCATTCTGATTATGCATTTCATGTTATAAATTGAAGCATGTATAATGTAAATATTAAATATTCAGAACTGTTTATGGGAGTAAAACATACCAAAATAATTAATTAAAGTGCTTTATTAATGTTCCCACATCTCACCCATGCCATGCTATATTATATCATGAAATTGTGCATCATTCCATCATGGCATACCTTATTTTTCTTGTTGCATATGTTCATATGATTACGCACTTTATTTATTATGTCCCTTTGTGTGTTTGGTTTTTATCCAAATAGACGCCAAGCAAGGGAACTATCAGGAGCCTCAGGAGTATTGCCCGGATCCCACCTATTCTGTAACTGAACTGCTAGACAAGTAATTCTCCATGCTTGCATACATATAGAACCTATCCTTCTATCTTATTCTTGCATCATTGAGTCACAATTGCATTAAATTGGAATCCAAAGTATTGCATAGCCTTTACTTTTAAACCCCACCGAAGCTTCTACCCTCAATCCTATGAGCCATTACTACAGGAGTTGTTTGAGCCATGCGAGTCATAGAATTGCATGTGTAGGGTTTTTGTGAGTCATTGGATAACGATGTACCTAAACAACTTAAACTATGTAGTAATGAGATAACTAAAGAAAGAGGCACCGGTAGGCAATAACTGTTATTTGGTTCTTCCACGCTCACTTGTGTCCCGTAGGCCCCGGGTACTTGATACATGTTCCTTGACTATCGCAATATCCACATGTGGGACCATGAATCCCCTTTGCCTGAGCTTGATTCACACTTTATTTATTGGGACCACAAACTAGTTTGGGGCTTTATTACTATCCTGTACTTATGCCATGTTTTAATGCTTTATTTACTATTGCGTGTGGAGCGCCTGTACTGTTTTGGAATGCGGAGTGTTTTTGTGGTATAGACAAGCCCAGTCACACTTTTGGGTTCCCAGTCTTTTACCACTATTGGTGCAAACCTTGGGTCTGTCTCGGAGCCGGCCAACTTCGTTGCGGGTAGCTTATTGGGGTGGCCCCTGAAATAATTTATGAATCCCGTGAATGCATTTTCGTGAGGCCTCATTGCTTTTTATTTGGTTCTTCCCGAGGTTGATCGTGCGCGTGTTGCTATTTGTGCACCCCTGCAAGGTAAGTCTTTCTGAAAGCCGTGTCCGCAGTTATGTACGACTTGGAGCATAATTTCTCGATCATAGATAACTATTACTAAAGTACAGCGGTTAATTTGACTAATACATGACTAGTAAATAGTGTACCCCCCATGGAATGGTTAATAAAATTGCCAACGGGTGGGATGTTCTTCCGCCTTCTCGTCGGTAAGCGAGAAGAAGGGTGAGCGATGTTTATTTATGTTACTTATATAACTGTTTGTTTCTAATTAACGAGCGTCCATCCATCCTTGGTTGGGCGGATGTTTTAGCATGTCTCTATAGAACTATTCAGATATTATCTTTCGCTGCAATTGCGTCACCCCCAGGTTGTTCCCTTTAGACGCATAAAGACTTGCTGAGTACCCCTAGGCATCGTCGGATTGAAGACATGTACGCCGAGAGGGGGTCCCCGAGGCATGTGCTGAAAGGGGGTGTGAGGCGACGGTATTCTGGAACGGTGAGCACACAAGCTTTACCCAGGTTCAAATCGACTTTGGACAGTTCCTACCCCTGCTAGCAATCCAGTAATATGGCAGAGCCGGAAGTACAAATTACAAGAGAGGTTCGCATGTGCGAGTTGAGATTGTTTATTGTGGGTGCCCTAAATGTTGGTCCCTAGGACATCTTATATAGATATCTGGCCTAGGGTTACAGGAGAGACCTATCCGGCTACGACTAAGAGTCGGTTACAAAGTACATCTTGGACTACAAGTAACTAAACAGTCCTAAGTCGGTAAGTCTTTTGGGCCTTCCCGTAGCCGAGTGGACTTCCGTCTTCTCTCCCTGACCGGACCTCCCGTGAAGCAAATCTCTAACCCGAAGCAGGCACCCGGGTCAAGGAGTTACAATGGGTATACCTGGAAAGTATATCCCCAATAGTAGTCCTCGGAAGCGTCCAAGATCCAGAGTTGGATTTCATCATCTAGCTTGATCTATCTTCGGCTTGTAGAAACTTGAAGGGTTCCTAAAATTCCAAAAGAAAACTAGGATCCAAGTCTCAAATTGATCCAGACCTATGAGTATGTCATTCGGTTTTCCAACTTAAAATTCAAATTAAGCTGAAACTAGTTCTCTGATGTAACCTAAGATTAGTCAAAGTCAAGTCACGTCAATGAAAGACATTCCTGACAGCGTGACCGTTGGTGGAGCCTATCGCGGAACCGAGGCGCCGTTTTAATGCATGCACGGAGATCAAGGAGGCATAATATTCTCGAGGAGGTTACCTCGCTCCTTCTACGACGCGTGGCATGTACACTATTTGTTTCACACGAATCTTGATGTAGGCGAGGCATATAAGGGGTTCAGATCTCCTTATTCTCTCTCACCGGCGCCTCTTCCTTCTTCTTCCTCCAAGCAAAACCGCGCCCTTGCTCTCCCATTCCTCCCCCAAGTCGCACATCGCCGCCGATCCTAGGTTATCGCTGCCACCCAAATGGCTCACACATCTTCATCTGGCATGGCGGCGACCATGACGATGACCACTACAACGACGGAGAAGGAGAATTTCCGTGGAGTGTGGATCTCGTATGTGCTTAACGACGAGAAACTGTGCGGTGTTGAGAAGGAAGGTCTTCTCTGCGCTGGTGACTGGAGGAGCGGCTTCGACGAGGTCGTTCCATCTCCTTGCGCTGGCGAGAGGGTTCATTTCGGTACTCACCTTGATAGAGGTTTGAGTTTTTCCCCCTCAAAGTTTTTTTTGAGGTCATAAATCACTGATGTCTATGCACTTCTATTCTTGTAGAAAGTTGTTGGGCCTCCAAGTGCAGAGGTTTGTAGAACAAGAGCAAGTTTTCCCTTAAGTGGATTACCCAAGGTTTATCGAACTCAGGGATGGAGTGGTCAAAGGTATCCCCTCTCAAGCAACCCTGCAATCAAGATACAAGAAGTCTCTTGTGTCCCCAACACACCCAATACACTTGTCAGGTGTATATGTGCACTAGTTTGGTGAAGAGATAGTAAAATACAAATGGTATAGATATAAGACAATGATATCATAAAATAGCTTGATGGCGTAGAAGAGACTAAAGGCAAACTAAAATAAAGATGGAAGCAAGCAAACATGTAACAGATCTAATTGCAAACGGTGTTTCAATGCTTAGAAACAAGGCCTAGGGATCATACTTTCACTAGTGAACACTCTCATATAAATATATTATCTTCATGATATTACTTAGAACTACTCTTCGGTTGGACACTCTAATCCATGGTAGGGCTATAACAACACACCTCAAAGTAAGCCTTTCCCATCTAGATAACCCCACACTATCACCTTGAGCACTAGATGGTTCTAACAAACACCACAATTTCATAAAGACATCCAACTCCAAATATAACTCATAACAAGTATTTGTAATCTCTAGCATAAGTGCCACCATGGTGTGCATGCTGTCACTTTCACACACATGGGGAGAGCAGAGATCTATTAAAGCACTTGAGTAGCAAGGTAGATCTACTTGATTACAAAGCTCATGATCACAATATGATCATGCATAGAGAGAGAGATGAACACATAGCTACCGGTAGAACCCTTAGCCTTGAGGAAGAACTACTCCCTCATCATCATGGGAATCAGCAACGGCGATGGAGATGGTGGTGGAGATCGATGGAGATGGCTGTGGGGGACTTCCCCGTCCCAGTAGGGTGCTGGAACAGAGACTTTCTGTCCCCCGAATCTCCCTTCGGTGGCAGCGGTGCTGCGGAACTTTTCATGGCTAGAGGCTTGACGATTTAGGGTTTTTGCATCGGGGGCTTCTTATAGGCAAAGGGGCAAGGTCGGTGGCCGGCCAGGGGGCCCACACCGCCTGGTGGCACGGCTAGGGCTAGCCCACACCACCATATGGTATGCCCACCCTGGTGCCCTACTCCGTATCTGCTTCGTGTTTCCGTGTTGCTCTGGGAAAAATAGGCATATTGGCTTTTGTCCCATCCAATTCCGAGAATATTGATTTTCTGCCTTTTCTGGAACCAAAAATAGAAGAAAACAGGCAACTGGCACTGTGGCATCTTGTTAATTGGTTAGTCCCAGAAAACATATAAAAATACCTCAAAGTGTTGACAAAGCAAAGTAGATACTAAACAAGCATGGAACATCAAAAATTATAGATACGTTTGCAACGTATCAACATCCCCAAGCTTAACTCCTGCTCGTCCTCGAGTAGGTAAGTGATAAAAAGAAAGAATAATTTTTGAGGTGACATGCACCATCATAAAGATGATCAAAGTATTTGTAAAACATTTGAAAGCTAGGATCATAGTACTTCAACATAGCATGAAAGATAAAGTTCTAACAATAAGACATAGCAACTATGTTGTGACATGAAAAGGCACAAACAAAAAGATTCATAAATAACAATGCTTTGCAAGACATTTGTTTGTTTCACATAAAGAAAACATAGCATTGTGGCATTCTGCTTGTCCCTCATAGAGTAGCAAACATAAATGAATAGGACACCTTCAAAGTTTATAAGGGTGACTAGATACAAATAGTTTAAGAACAAGCAATATCAAAGTTATGCATCAATCAACAAGTCTTGGGGCAATGCACATAGAACTAAGAATGGCCACGATGCTCTCTCAATAGGTGCATAAAGATAGAAGATGGAGACTCAACATAAAAGTAAAAGAAAGGCCTTCATAGAAGGAAGCAGAGATTCAAGTTTCATAAAGAGCTTCCAAAAATTATGGTACTTATTAGCTTTAATCTCTCATTACCCCTATCATAAGCATCTTGAAGTGATTAAGGTTAAAGTGAACAAACTATGGAGTATATGCTTGACAAAGTATAAGTTGGAAATCTCTTGTCCCTTGAATACGAGGGTCGCTCCTCATGCTACTCAAGTTTAGTCACCGGTAAGTTTTTGTCATAGTAAGTACATGTGTATCATAGAGAACCGCCAATGGGGAACCTCTTGCCCGATGATACAGAAGAATCCCCATATCAAAATGACAAGGAAAGCATACAACGAGCATCTCAGCAATCTTCTTATTTACCATGGGAAAATGGTGCTTTTTTCTCTCTTTCCTCTTTTCTCATATCTCTTTTTTTCTCTTTTTCTCAATATCTAACTCTTTTTTATAAGAAGAATGCTTCATAGACAGCTCTGGTTATGCTGCAGGTTTCCACCATGACAACATGGATTAGACCGGCGGCCCAAGCGTTTCTCTAACACAAATACATTACTCCATGGACTTACAAGCTCCCCTTTCATTTCACACCGATGACATCCATAGACAAAAGAGCATGATATCAACTAGGTACCAAGTACAAGTGCAATGTTGAAAGCGTTCCCCATGACAGCATGGTTCTGCTAATCCTCAACATATAAGTGCAAGCATATACAACAAATACGACACAATGGTTCAAGTTACGACACAATGTTTCAAGTTTATTAAGGGCAAGAAAAGTAAAGTGTGACATCAAGTTCGTGAGAGCTTTAATCACTAGTTATCTCATAACAAGTTTAATTCGGAAGGTAGGTAAAAACATGAATATACTTGGAATAGCAAATGCTAATAGGTAGGTATGCTGGAATCTTTGGAATAACTTGGTTTTAGGAGTTGGATGCATGAGTGGAACTCATACTTGGTTATGGAGGCTAGCAAAAGACTGGGAGCGACCAACTAAGAGAGCAATAATGGCCATAATCATGCAAAGCGACAAAACATCATTAATCAAAGCATAAAGTGATATTACAAGTCGAAAACTAAAGGATCATAAAGGCTTATGGTGACTTGGAATAGTCATAACATGGTGTGAGCATGTGCCAAGTCAACCCAAATAAAGCATCAAAGGAGAATACCATAATACTATGCTTTAATATGCTAAAACAACAAATGATTCTTCCAAGGCACATTAAGCAATCTCAATTGTTTATAACATGTCATGCTACAGCAATAATCACTAAGCATAAAGCCAAAAAAATACCAAGCATGACATGACAAAGCATAGGCCACAGTCAAAAACAAGCTCCTTTTACCACTTAAGCATGAACTTTCCTACTCTTTTCCAATCCAAACCAACTTATTTGAAAGAACTCACAAAGATAATAATAAATAAAGATCAGTGATCTTGTCTCACAAATCCAAAAATAAGAACTAAAAAGTTCTAAGCTAAAAGCACAAGAAAACTAAGGCTAAACACAGTGCTAGCAAAAGAGAACACTCACAAAACAATAAGAATGAAAACTAGAGTGTTGTAGGCAATGAATAACGGGGTGTGTATCTCTCCAAAAGAAGTGTGTTGGGATCCAACCAAATTATTTAAGCAAACTAAGCAAAATAAAACTAAAAACAAAAACGAAGACGCTCTAAGAACAACGCAATTGTGCATGACACAATAAAAATGAAGTGTTTGGAAGAAACCTGAGATTTTTATTGATAAAGAAGGGGATGCCTTGGGCATCCCCAAGCTTTGATGCTTGTACCTCTTGGATATTTCTTGGGTTGACACACCTGGCATCCCCAAGCTTGAGCTTTAGTCCATTCTTCATCTCATTACATAATTCTCTTCATACACCTGAAATTTTTCCTTCATACAAAACTTCAGACAATCTTTATTAGCAACATTATTGCACTTAAGATAATAAGTTTTTTGGGTTCAGTTTCAACACCAATAAAACTTCCATTAAAACACAAGCTACTGTAGCACTTCCCTCAAAAAGCTCAATTCCCCAAAAGAACTCAAAAAGGAACCAACAAGAAGCAAATGCAAATAATGGCAGAAATCTGTCAAAACAGACCAACAGGTAAAAACTAATTTTTTCGAAGATCTTCTGTTGCTCAAATCAAAAAGTGTTGAACTAACTAAAGTTAGTGTGGCATCCCGCTAAAACCACTACTAGAAAATCGCGTTGTTTTTGTGCATGGCATCGTCATGACCACATTCTCATGTCATCATGCCACCTTGCATTTGAGCACCGTCATCATCATGCATCTGTTGTCCGAAACTATTTTCGAAAAACCCTATTTCTGTTTTCTAAATACCTAGCCTTTATTCAAATACAAAACCCGGGGTCTCCGGAATATTTTGTTCCGTCTACAAACAGTTTTCAAACGCCCCGTTTTAAACCAATAAAATTTTATAATATTTTTAGGAGGCAGCCCGCTAGGCCCGAAACCCTGGCCGGCCACCTCCAAACCCTAGTCTAAAAATACCTAATCCTAAATCTATCCCACCCTAATCCTGCCCAGCCCCCACCACCTCACCCCGCCCAATAGCCACGCGACACCTCACCACCCCCCTCCCTTTTCCCTCCACCTCACCACACACACACACGCCACACACACACACACGCCACACAACACACACCACACACACCTGATCCACCCACCGCCGCCCTCTCACACACGCGCTTACGCGCCCAACTCACAGACACCTCCCACGGCCCCACCTGGCCACGATCCCGCCCACCTGCCGCGCAGCAGGCCACCTGCACACACTCCCGCACCTGGCCCCACCCCACACACGCCCGCGCCTCTCTCTCTCTCTTCCCTCGCCTCTCTCTTTCCTTACCCCGACGCCCTGCCTCACCTGGCCGCCGCCCTGCTTCCTCTACTCCGGCTCCACGAACCCGCCCCTCCTCCCTCGTTCTGCCGCGCCCCTCGAGCCCCATCGCCGGAGCCCGCCTCACCTCCCTCCCTCTGCGGCGAACTCGTCCACCTCGGGCCCGCCGCCGCACCGCCGGTCGCCCTCATCGCCGGCCGTCGTCCGCGCCTCCGTGCTCCCCGCCGACCCGTTGCCCCTTCCTCGTCCCTCGTCGAGCCCCCTGAGCCGCCTCCGCTCTGCCTCCGCGCCACCGTTGCCCGTCCCCTTCCTGGAGCTCCGCCCCGCCTCCGACCGTCCTCCGCCTCGAGCTCCGGCCTCCCCGCCGCCAGGACCGCCCTCTGCTCCGTTCGCGGGCGTGGCCCCGTCTCCTCGAGCCTGAGCCTCTTCCCAGCCGCAGAGCCCCGCCTCCGCCTCGACCAGCGTGCTCGCTGTCCTGGGGCCCGTTCCCCTCCTCCCCATCGAGGACCTCCGCCCGCGTCTCCCTGGACCCCGATGTCACCGCCACCATCTGTTCCTCCGCGCCATGTTCCCCTACTGTTGTATGTGGGACCCGCTCTGCGAGTGTCCTTTGAGCCCAAGACGGTGGCTCTCGTTGTTTTTTTGTTTGTATTGTGGTTTTCTCTCGGCCACCATCGAGTCTTCCGCATGCAAGCATCCATGTGTGGATGCCTCTGTCCAGATCTTCACCAAGGCCAAGTGGGCTCATCCGCAAGACAGAAACCAATTGACGCAAGATCTTTGATGCCTTCGTGCAAAGCCAAAACTGAGGGGCCATCTTGTACCCGGTGTCGTCTATTCAAGTTCGCCATCGGCAATGAAGTCGGTACCCGAAGCATCGTCAACATCGACCTCTACGCCAAAACCCGAGTGCAATGGTGACACATTCCAAGATCTTCATCGTGGGCACCAAGTTCTCCTTCCTGGCTTTGAAGCCCCGACCCCGAAGGCCACAGATGCGACAAGTACTTCTTCCCGGAGCCGATGCCCGAGATCCCGGACGACAAGGTTGTCGACACGGATACGCCAAGTATTGCCTCGAGGATGCCAAGTTCTTCACCCCGAACGCCAAGACCGACTCGATGGTGCGGACCCAATAAGACCTTCGCGACGGCAAGATCAACACCGACCAGAGCAGATCCGATGCGCCCGGACGCCAAACCAAGTCCTCCTTCCCAGAACATCAAGCTCTCCTTCCGTTGTCCGTGACCGTTTCCGTCGAACCGTTCCCCCGTCGAGCCCTGTCGAACCCCGAACCCCCGGAACCCAAGATCTTCCGAACCCAGATGTGTGAACCTTTTCCTGAGCCCCTATTTTATAAAAGCTATATATAAAACTGTTGCATATGAATTGTTCATACATGCATACCTGTCTGTGGTTTGGGGGCATTATGCCAATTCACCTCATAATTAAATATGGAGTCCATCTGCGGGATATCTTTGTCTTATTCCGGACTCCATTTAAATTGCTGTAGCGAACCGATGCCATGTTTCGCCCTATTAATACAACATTTAAATTGCGGGGTTCTAAATAACTTGAACCGTTTAATTAAATGTCGGGACCCAGGTTCCGCTTAATACTGCCTAATTGCACCGCATCTGCATTATATCATAATCATGTCGGATCTTTTGCCGTCGAATTAAATATTGCCTCCGGTGTTTCTTCTAGTGTTTACTTCTTCGCGGATTAGGCCGATGAGTTGATGCGAGTATCGACAAGTTCTCCGGATATGATCCGTCGGTAGTGTTTCCCAGGCGAGCATCCTCCCCCTTTCTACCTATTTTGCATTTATAGTCTTTATTTCCTCCTGTTGATCTATTGCTATCCGTGTCGCGATGCTTTAGTTTCGGTGCACCAGTTATATCCCGTGCAGCCTATATATTGCCATGGACACCTCCTATTACCTGTGTTTGGTAGATAGCTGGCCTTGCGAGTCTTAGTTGCTTGCTCAGGTGCGATCTCGTGTTGTCAAGTACCACAGTTGTTGGAATGCTGGCAGATGTTTATGGTGGAGGTGATCATGTCTTTAAATACAACTATTAAATTGCTAGATATAACTAATGCAGAGGCATCAGTGGGCAATAGATGTTATTTGGTTCTTCCACGCTCACTTGTGTCCCGTAGGACCCCGAGTACTTGATACCTGTTCCTTGATTTTTTGCACTATCCACATCCGGGAGGCCTTATGGACCCCCCTGAGCTAGAGCTTGATTCATTTATATTTCTTGGGGCCACAAACTAGTTTGGGGTTTTATTACTATCCTGTACTTATGCCATGCTTTACTGCTTTATTTATGATTGTGCGTGGAGCACCTGTACTGTTTAGGATCGTGACACGTTTTCGCTGTATCGACAAGCCCAGTCACACTTTTGGGTTCCCAGTCGTTTATAGCCGTCCACACAAACCCCGGGTCCATTCCGGAGCCGGCCAACTTCGTTGCAGGTAGCTTAGTGAGGTGGCCCCCTGAAATATTACTGAATCCTATGATCGCTTTGTCGTGAATGCCTCGTTGGGTTTTGAGTTGGTTTTTCCGAGGTTGATCGAGTGTGTGTTGCTATTTGTGCACCCCTGCAGGGTAAAACTTTCTGAAAGCCGTGTCCACGGTTATGGGCGACTTGGAGCACAATATCTCGATCATAGACAAGCATAACTAAAGTAGTGCTATAAATTTGACTTAATATATCTGACTAGTAATCAGCTTCACTAAAACGGAATGGATATTAAAAAAATACCAACCACTGGTGGACCTGGGTTGTTTTATTATATCTGCCTAGTAAGTATTGCAACTCCAATGGAATATAAAAGTGCCAACAACTGCTGGGTTTTGGGATTGCTCAGGACAATTATATCTGACTAGTAAATGTGCCAACTACAACGGAATGTTAACTAAAACTGCCTACTACTTATGCTCACAGGATGACTCAAGTTCTATATCTGATTAGTAAGTGCTGCAACTATAACGGAATGAGTAAAATTGCCAACTGTGTGAGTTCCTCGGTTGGACTTCCTCGTTTGGTCTCGAGGGGGAAATACCAGGAAGGGTATGATTGTTGTTAGTATCAGGTTGGTCCTGAATAGGTCTTTCTTATCCCTCTCTAATAGCCGCCAGTGATACCGAGTCTCTATAGGTTGTTTAGTGCCGCTGCGCTGCCGCTTCAGCCCACCATACCTATGTAGGAGAGAGCCGCCAAATTCTAGCCTCGCCATGTACGGGCCTCAGTACTGTCGCTCCTCTTTTTCCTTTGCCCTTTGTCGGCACCCCTTTTGTTTTAGCAGGTTTGAGATCAACGTCGTTAGCAGGGTTACCCTTCCGGCTTGGCCTGGGCAGAGTTATGGACGCCATTGGTTATTCTTTAGGGCTCTTAGCCCCATTTGCATCTTGTCCGTACTCGGACGTTGTATCGTTTTCAAGGTGATTTGGGTCTTTTGTATTGTATTTCTGTATTCTTGACTCGCTGAGTCGCTGTTGTATATATATCTGTCCTGTGGGTCCCATCGAGGACTGTTGTGTAATGTTATTACTTCGTTTTCCACCCGCACGAAAGTGCCTGGTGGGCGTCCTTGAATCGTTTCTATGCGGGTTTGGCGGAAAGGGCTAAAGCTTGCATAGGGCCGATTTGAGGGTGTTACAGAGTGGTATCAGAGCTCAGCAGTTGCGATACCCCACAAGTCCAGCCTGTAGGATAACCTAGCTAATGGCCAAAGTAGAGTTTCAAAACTATTTTGGAAAATCGGTTGGATAGATCTGATTAGGTCTGGTTTTACTCCTTACCCCTCTGCTATTCTCCTCTTACCTTTGCGTGTTTTGAATCCGCTCTCTTCTCTTTCTTCGAGTCCAGGAATTCTCGTGGTTGGGTTTCCATTGTACCTTCAGGGTTTCGCTTCCTCCTTTGGTAACGGTGCTTCTACCTCCGGTCTACATGCTATCTGAGGAATCCTTCATCTGTTGGACTTTTCTTTGTTCCTTCTTGTGCCTTCCGGTGTTTTCCAACACGACGACCTCATCTACATCAGATCCGATGAAGCCCTGCATCACTCCTTTGTTTCCGAACCCCGCTTGTTGAGATCTTCAGTCTGATTTCGAGAGTTGATTGCATAATTCAACTATTCATGTATAGAGTAATGTTTTGAGTGCGGGATGGAGTCATGACCATACCACTACTCTTATCATTCGCTTTGTACATTGAATTGGAGGATCAATGCAATTTTCACTCCTTCCACGGAAGTTAAAGGTGGCCTTATCTTTTGAGACCTTTATCTTCGTCCTTGTTTCTCCGGAGTGTTCTCTCAACGAACGCGAGCAACGACCCCTTGTTGGTGGTGTCGCCGATTCAAGACGAAGAAGGAACCTTTGTTAGTGGTGTTGCGAGGATCTACACGAAGCGAGAAGATTCAGATCGCCGACCTTCTTCCCGGTACCACGAGGCGGATCTCGAGGGCGAGATCCCTTGTTAGTGGTGTCGAATTGTGGCATCCCGCTAAAACCACTACTAGAAAATCGCGTTGTTTTTGTGCATGGCATCGTCATGACCACATGCTCATGTCATCATGCCACCTTGCATTTGAGCACCGTCATCATCATGCATCTGTTGTCTGAAACTATTTTTGAAAAACCCTATTTCTGTTTTCTAAATACCTAGCCTTTATTCAAATACAAAACCCGGGGTCTTCGGAATATTTCGTTCCATCTACAAACAGTTTTCAAACGCCTCGTTTTAAAACAATAAAAATTTATAATATTTTTAGGAGGCAGCCCGCCAGGACCGAAAGCCCGCCGGCCACCTCCAAACCCTAGTCTAAAAATACCTAATCCTAAATCTACCCCACCCTAATCCTACCCAGCCCCCTCCACCTCACCCCGACCAATAGCCGCGCGGCACCTCACCAACCCCCTCCCTTTTCCCTCCACCTCACCACACACACACGCCACACACACACGCCACACAACACACACCACACACCTGATCCACCCACCGCCGCCCTCTCACACACGCGCGCACACGCCCAACTCACAAACACCGCCCCCGGCCCCACCTGACCACGATCCCGCCCACCTGCCGCGCAGCCGGCCACCTGCACGCACTCCCGCACCCGGCCCCACCCCACACGCGCCCGCGCCTCTCTCTCTCTCTCTCTTCCCTCGCCTCTCTCTTTCCTCACCCCGACGCCTTGCCTCACCTGGCCGCCGCCCCCCTGCTTCCTCCACTCCGGCTCCACGAACCCGCCCCTCCTCCCTCGTTCAGCCATGCCCCTCGAGCCCCATCGCCGGAGCCCGCCTCACCTCCCTCCCTCTGCGGCGAACTCGTCCACCTCGGGCCCGCCACCGCGCCGCTGGTCGCCCTCATCGCCGGCCGTCGTCCGCGCCTCAGTGCTCCCCACCGACCCGTCGCCCCTTCCTCGTCCCTCGTCGAGCCCCCTGAGCCGCCTCCGCTCTGCCTCCGCGCCGCCGTCACCCGCCCCCTTCCCGGAGCTCCGCCCCGTCTCCGACCGTCTCCGACCGTCCTCCGCCTCGAGCTCCGGCCTCCCCGCCGCCAGGACCGCCCTCTGCTCCGTTCACGGGCGCGGCCCCGTCTCCCCGAGCCTAAGCCTCTGCCCGGCTGTAGAGCCCCGCCTCCGCCTCGACCAGCATGCTCGCCGTCCCGGGGCCCGTTCCCCTCCTCCCCATCGAGGACCTCCGCCCGCGTCTCCCTGGACCTTGACGTCGCCGCCGCCATCTGTTCCTCCGTTCCGTGTTCCCCTACTGTTGTATGTGGGAGCCGCTCTGCGAGTGTCCTTTGAGCCCAAGACGGTGGCTCCCGTTGTTTTTTTTGTTTGTTTGTATTGTGGTTTTCTCTTGGCCACCATCGAGTCTGCCGCACGCAAGCATCCATGTGTGGATGCCTCTGTCCAGATCTTCACCAAGGCCAAGTGGGCTCATCCGTAAGACAGAAACCAATTGACGCAAGATCTTCGACGCCTTCGTGCGAAGCCAAAACCGAGGGGCCATCTTGTACCCGGTGTCGTCTATTCAAGTTTGCCATCGGCAATGAAGTCGGTACCCGAAGCATCGTCAACATCGACCTCTACGCCAAAACCCGAATGCGATGGTGACGCATTCCAAGATCTTCATCGTGGGCACCAAGTTCTCCTTCCTGGCTTCGAAGCCCCGACACCGAAGGCCATAGATGCGACAAGTACTTCTTCTCGGAGCCGATGCCCGAGATCCCGGATGACAAGGTCGTCGACACGGATACGCCAAGTACTGCCTCGAGGACGCCAAGTTCTTCACCCCGAACGCCAAGACCGACTCGATGGTGCAGACCCGACAAGACCTTCACGACGGCAAGATCAACACTAACCAGGGCGGATCCGATGCGTCCCGACGCCAAACCAAGTCCTCCTCCCCGGAACATCAAGCTCTCCTTCCGTTTTCCGTGACCGTTTCCGTCGAACCGTTCCCCCGTTGAGCCCTGTCGAACCCCGAACCCCCGGAACCCAAGATCTTTCGAACCCAGATGTGTGAACCTTTTCCTGAGCCCCTATTTTATAAAAGCTATATATAAAACTGTTGCATATGAATTGTTCATACATGCATACCTGTCTGTGGTTTAGGGGCATTATGCCGATTCACCTCATAATTAAATATGGAGTCCATCTGCGGGATATCTTTGTCTTATTCCGGACTCCATTTAAATTGGTGTAGCGAACAGATGCCATGTTTCGCCCTGTTAATACAACATTTAAATTGCGGGGGTTCTAAATAACTTGAACCGTTTAATTAAATGTCGGGACCTCGGTTCCGCTTAATACTGCCTAATTGCACCGCATCTGCATCATATCATAATCATGTCGGATCTTTTGCCGTCGTATTAAATATTGCATCCGGTGTTTCTTCTAGTGTTTGCTTCTTTGCGGATTAGGCCGATGAGTTGATGCGAGTATCGACAAGTTCTCTGGATATGATCCGTCGGCAGTGTTTCCCAGGCGAGCATCCTCCCCCTTTCTACCTATTTTGCATTTATAGTCTTTATTTCCTCCTGTTGATCTATTGCTATCCGTGTCGCGATGCTTTAGTTTCCGTGCACCAGTTATATTCCGTGGAGTCTCTATATTGCCATGGACACCTCCTATTACCTGTGTTTGGTAGATAGTTGGCCTTGCGAGTCTTAGTTGCTTGCTCAGGTGCGAGCTCGTGTTGTCAAGTACCACAGTTGTTGGAATGCTGGAAGATGTTTATGGTGGAGGTGATCATGTCTTTAAATACAACTATTAAATTGCTAGATATAACTAATGCAGAGGCATTGGTGGGCAATAGATGTTATTTGGTTCTTCCACGCTCACTTGTGTCCCGTAGGACCCCGAGTACTTGATAACTGTTCCTTGATTTTTTGCACTATCCACATCCGGGAGGCCTTATGGACCCCCTGAGCCAGAGCTTGATTCATTTCTATTTCTTAGGGCCACAAACTAGTTTGGGGTTTTATTACTATCCTGTACTCATGCCATGCTTTACTGCTTTATTTACGATTGTGCGTGGAGCACCTGTACTGTTTAGGACCGTGACACGTTTTCGCTGTATCGACAAGCCCAGTCACACTTTCGGGTTCCTAGTCGTTTACAGCCGTCCACACAAACCCTGGGTTCGTTCCGGAGCCGGCCAACTTCGTTGTGGGTAGCTTAGTGGGGTGGCCCCCTAAAATATTACTGAATCCTGTGATCGCTTTGTCGTGAATGCCTCGTTAGGTTTTGAGTTGGTTTTTCCGAGGTTGATCGAGTGTGTGTTGCTATTTGTGCACCCCTGCAGGGTAAAACTTTCTGAAAGCCGTGTCCACGGTTATGGACGACTTGGAGCACAGTATCTCGATCATACACAAGCATAACTAAAGTAGTGCTATAAATTTGACTTAATATATCTGACTAGTAATCAGCGTCACTAAAACGGAATGGATATTAAAAAAATGCCAACCACTGGTGGACCTGGGTTGTTTTGTTATATCTGCCTAGTAAGTATTGCAACTCCAATGGAATATAAATGTGCCAACAACTGCTGGGTTTTGGGATTGCTCAGGACAATTATATCTGACTAGTAAATGTGCCAACTACAACGGAATGTTAACTAAAACTGCCCACTACTTATGCTCACAGGATGACTCAAGTTCTATATCTGATTAGTAAGTGATGCAACTATAACGGAATGAGTAAAATTGCCAACTGTGTGAGTTCCTCAGTTTGACTTCCTCGTTTGGTCTCGAGGGGGAAATACCAGGAAGGGTATGATTGTTGTTAGTATCAGGTTGTTCCCGAATAGGTCATTCTTATCCCTCTCTAATAGCCGCCAGTGATACCGAGTCTCTATAGGTTGTTTAGTGCCGCTGCGCTGCCGCTTCAGCCCACCATACCTATGTAGGCGAGAGCCGCCGAATTCTAGCCTCGCCATGTACTGGCCTCAGTACTGACGCTCCTCTTTTTCCTTTGCCCTTTGTCGGCACCCCTTTTGTTTTAGCAGGTTTGAGATCGACGTCGTTAGCAGGGTTACCCTTCCGGCTTGGCCTGGGCAGGGTTATGGACGCCATTGGTTATTCTTCAGGGCTCTTAGCCCCATTTGCATCTTGTCCGTACTCGGACGTTGTATCGTTTTCAAGGTGATTTGGGTCTTTTGTATTGTATTTCTGTATTCTTGACTCGCTGAGTCGCTGTTGTATATATATCTGTTCTGTGGGTCCCATCGAGGACTGTTGTGTAATGTTATTACTTCGTTTTCCACCTGCACGAAAGTGCCTGGTGGGCGTCCTTGAATCGTTTTTATGCGGGTTTGGAGGAAAGGGCTAAAGCTTGCATATGGCTGATTTGAGGGTGTTACAGTTAGATAACAACCTGGGGCAGAAGCTCAAAAATTCATGCCTCAAACCGACGTACAGAGATTTTACACGAATTTTTACGATGAAGAATAAAAATCTGTTTCGGGACAGCAACTTTTCCAAGCATTACATGTCTCTTATTAGAGGTTACTCTTGGCATAAAAAGCAAATAAAAAGGATAAGGAGCGATTATTACAGAGGTAATCACTTCCAAGACTCATCTAAAACTTTTGGGTTATCTCCCAATAAGTACTTTTCTTTAACGCCTTTAAGTTAGGCATAATGGTTTGAGAAGATGCTCACATAAGAAATATAAATTGAAGTAGGAGAGAGCATCAAGAAGCAAATTCAAAACACATTTAATTCTAACCCACTTCCTATGCATAGGAATCTTGTAAAGAAACAAGTCATGACAGCACAAAGCAACAAGCATAGTAAAGCAAAACAAGTGCAACTTCAAGACTTTCAACATAAAGAGGGGAAACTTAATATTGTTGAGATACATAAAACCATGTTTCCCTCTCTCATAATAACTTTCAGTAGCATCATGAATCAAATTAACAATATAACTATCACATAAAACATTCTTATCATGAGCCACATGCATAAAAGAATTAATACTCCCCACATAAACATAGTCATTCTTACTAATTGTAGTGGGATCAAATTCAACAAAATAGCTATCATTATTATTCTCATCACCATAATCATCAAATATAGGAGGCATATTGTAATCATAATTAATTTTCTCCTCAATAGTAGGTGGACTGAGAATATCATATTCATCATTGTAATCATCATAAATTGGAGGTTTTGTATCATCATAAGCAATAGAATAGCTATCTTCCAAAGCTGGGGAACTAAAAAGATCATTTTCATAAAAACTAGCTTCCCCAAGCTTAGACTTTTCCATAGCAGTAGCAATAATGGTGTCCATAGAATTCATACTAACAACATTGCTATTAGCATGCACATAAAGTTCCATAGGTTTTTTTAATTTTCTCTTCAAACACTTCATGTCCTAACTCAAGAAATACTATAAAGCTCTCTAATTTTGTAGTTGTTTTCCATTAAGCCTAACTAGTGAAAACAAGAAACAAAAATACAAAATTGCAGAATCTAAAGGAAATAACTTTAAGCACTCACACCGGAGGATGTGAGTATCTTTTATCTTACCTTCCCGGCAATGGCGCCAGAAAATTACTTGATGTCTACGCACTTATATTCTTGTAGACAGTTGTTGGGCCTCCAAGTGCAGAGGTTTGTAGAACAACAACAAGTTTTCCCTTAAGTGGATTACCCAAGGTTTATCGAACTCAGGGAGGAAGTGTTCAGAGGTAGTATCCCCTCTCAAACAACCCTGCAATCAAGATACAAGAAGTCTCTTGTGTCCCCAACACACCCAATACACTTGTCAGGTGTATAGGTGCACTAGTTCGGTGAAGAGATAGTAAAATGCAAGTGGTATAGATATAAGACAACGGTACCAAAAAATAGCTTAATTGCGTAGAAGAGACTAAAGGCAAACTAAAATAAAGATGGAATCAAGCAAACATGTAACAAATCTAATTGCAAACGATGTTTCAATGATTAGAAACAAGGCCTAGGGATCATACTTTGACTAGTGAATACTCTCATAGAAATATATTATCTTCATGATACTACACTCAACTACTCTCTGGTTGGACACTCTAATCCATGGTTGGTGTTGGGGATATACTTTCCGAGTATCCTCACAGACCAGGGTGGCCCACTTCGGGTTAGAGCTTTGCTTCACGGGCGGCCCAGTCAGGCAGAGAAGACGGAGTCCAATCCGGCTACAGGAAGGCCGAGAAGACTTACCGACTTAGGCCCATAGTGTTACTTGTAGTTCAAAATGTACTCTGTAACCGACTCTTAGTCATAGCCGGATAGATCTCTCCTGTAAACCCTAGGCCGGATATCTATATAAGCCGTCCTAGGGAGAGCCTTTAGGGCACACCTCAATAGTCTACAATCTCAACTCGCACAGGCGAAACCCTTGTAACCCATATTCTGGCACTGCCGTATTACTGGATTGCTAGCAGGAGTAGGATCCGTCCAAAGCCGGCGGATTCGAACCTGGGTAAACTTGTGTGCTCACCGTCCCGGAACACCGTACGTCTCACACCCCTCTCTTCTGCACGCCCCGAGGACCCCCTCATGGCGTACTTGTCATCAATCCGATGACAGTTGGCGCCCACCGTGGGGCAAGTGAGCTTCGGATCTGCGTTCTGAGCGGAATCTGCAAGAATCGGAATCGGCGAGACTATTGCCGTCGGTCGTGTCCTCTACGCCAGCGACGTCCCTCTCATCGTTCTCGACGAGACGTGGATTACGGCTAGGGAGGCCGTGACTGCCTACGCAATCATGTCTTTTGGCGAGATCGATGTTTACATCGGTTTTGCTGAACCTGCCCCACCCACCCCAGCGGTGATGATAGAGGCAGAAGAATCTTCTGGGTCCCCTTTGTCCGCGGAGGCGGCAGAGTTCCGGATCTCAGAAAACCCTAATCCCACCCAGCCCGCACCAGCTGCAGAGATAGTGGACAAATCCGAGCCTGAGGAAGACCTAGCAGTCCAAGTCGAATCTGGAGTGGATCTCCTTGGAGAGGCCGGATCCCAGATCAACCCACCCGTGGAAGTCAAAATCCAGGAGGAACTAATCAATGACACTGATTTCGGCTCTGATGACGCCGGGATAGACAGGCCTTTCCTGAGGTACACACTGCGATGTATGATAATGCAAGATGCAAGCGCAGATGCAATTCTCGAGACCATTAAAAGTTTCGACATGGCTGATCGCGAAAGCCGCAGGTACCTCAGGAAGCGTGCATCGCACTTTGTCGGATATGTGGGATCCGGATCTGGCTCTGCCGATGCTGGGGAAAACACCAACTCTGTGATGGAGGCAATTGGAACAAACGCCAACGTAACCGCATCCTCGGATGAATCGATGAAGTCAGCGGATTTCTGAAAGTTCTCCGCGGAATATGAAGAGGAGTATAACTCCAAAGCTGCAAAAGAAGGAGAAGCCATGGATGAAGGGTCCGAGGAACACTCTCCCAAAGCGCAGGATGACATGGAAGTCGGAGATAATCCCGAAGCCTAGATGTCCGAAAGTACCGATTAGAGCTTGACTCCAGGAAACGGACACAAAGCCGTCTTTGCTACCGGCGCTGCCAAGAAGGCAAAGAAGAGGAACAAGAAGAACAAGACCCTGGCAAAAGACCCTCTGATAGAGGAGGTGATTGCCGAGGAATATGAGGAAGACTCGGATGGAGCACTTATCCCAGAAGAGCCGAAAAAAGAAGAATCAGTGGATGGACACGTGATCACTGAAGGTGCGCGTAAACTCATCGATGCTGCATTAACCACACCTATCCCTATAGTTGCAGAACTTACTGCTGAAGAGCTGGACGAAAGGGCGCAGGCCCTAGAAGCGCGTCGTCAACAACTCCTGGATGAAGCTAAAAACATCGAGGGAGAAAAGAAGCACATGGCAACTAAAGATTACATGTCCCGGTTGCATCAGAAGTCCCGGAAACGTTACACAAGTGACGGTAAATTTCCGGAAGTGAACAGGGTACTCTTTGAAGGAGATCCAGGGATGCCTCGGCTCGACAACAAAGGAGATCTGGTGTACCCAACACTAGTACAGAACACTGTTGTAGCTCGAGATATTCTATCAAATAACCCAGGCCCAGAACCGGTTCGATTGGGCATCAAGCTACTCACCAAGGGTCTGGAGCAACAGATGGCGGCAAAATCCGGAAGTGGAAAACTGGTCTCGAAATCCGACCAATGTCACACGGACTCAGCCTGGAATGACATAAGGCCGCAATGTGTACCGGAACAGTGTCACCGTTCCGACCGATAGGAAGATAACTACTCTAGAACCGGATCATTAGGATAGCATCAAAGAACCGCACGTGACTGGAGCAACATCGTTCCAGCAGCGGAGCAAGATGCCATTGCTGCACTGTATCCGAGGAACCCTCCACGGCGAGAGTCAAACGTTTGAAGGGGATAAGATAAAGAGAAACGTCGGGAGGAGGATCGTCAAAAAATGCCACCTCCTAGACATGCAAGCCGTCCGGCTGAGCCTCACCGTGGTGGGAACAACGGACGAAGGAATGACGGAAACCATGCCGGTACAAGTCGGTAGGGGGCTCGTCGTAGTGAAGACCCTCCCTGGAACCGAAATAATGACGCTCCGGGCGGAGGCCGGGAATCAGCCGGAAACAATCCAGCTGCCCCACCCTCTCCACCAAGCAGTCATCACAACAGCTCTCAAGGGGGACAAGGAGGACGACGTGGCGGAGGAGGTGGTGGCAGAAGCCGAAGTCCGGCTCCAAGGCACCGCAGCCACAGCCGACATTCGGGACGATCTCTATCCCCGAACGATGCAAGGCACATGATCAATTCCAACATAGAGGCGCGGCGCTACACAAAATGCTTTGGACCACGCATCAGAGCTACAAAATTCCTGGAAGGATTTGCTATGTCAAGACATATCCAAGCCTACGACAGCATTGCTCGGCCAGATACCGGGCTACAAGATTTCTTCCAAGCTTGCTGCATTGCCAAAGGTGGAAACAGCCTAGTCGCAACCCGATATCTCCCAGTCATGTTGCGGAAGACGGCACGATCATGGCTTAATGAACTTCCGGAGAACACCATCCACAACTGGTATGACATGCAAAGTGCATTCTTTCGGAATTTCGAAGGTACATATCGGAGGTCCTGTACGGTTGGAGACCTACAGCGTTGCACCCAAAAGGCTGGAGAAACTTGCCGGGATTACCTCGGACGATGGATCGACACCAAGAACTCCTGCGAAGGAGTAAATGATCAAACTGCGATTGAAGCTTTCATCGCAGGACTCCCAATTGGTCTACTGCGCCATCGCTTGAAGTGTGACAAGGTCACTGATTTGGGAGAGATGATAGAAACAGCGAGCAAGTTTGCAGATGCTGACGACGATGCAGAGGGATTACTCAATGCCCTAGTTGTGCCACAGTCGGCAAAACAACCAAAGCAACAAGCTCAGAAGCGTAAAAATACCTCGGAAGAAAAACCCAACACGGAAATGGCAGTGGTCACTGCTACTTTTGGGTCTGGAGGACGAGGAGGACATGGCGGAGGCCGCGGGCGTGGGCGTGGAACTTCAAGAGTCTAAGGTAGAGGAGACCAACAACCAGGCAAAACCTACTCTTGGGCCGACATTGCCAATAACCCATGTGTGCATCACCTAGACGCCAATGGGGGCTCGTCCCACACCAACGCCGAATGTCGTTTCAATGACGACATCAAAATAGATGACACCGCGGGCTACAAAGCTAAGCGGAAGAAGGGAAAGAAGAATCCTGAAAAAGAAAAAGAGACCAAGGAAGATTCCGACATGGAGGAAGCTGATGCTTCAAATCCCAAGCCAGAAGGGAAGAAAAATTTTCTGACCAAGAAAGACACTTATGTCACCTTCTCGGATCTCAACCAGCAAAGGTCAAGAAAGCAGTTCTACATGAGCTCAATGCAACAGTTCCGGCTGTCCCTCAATACTTGGACTGGTCGGAAGTGGCAATCACATTTGACCGCGCTGATCATCCGCCTAAGTTGCACAGGCGAGGAAAATACGCCTTAATCGTCAATCCACTTATTGACGGTTATGGTTTCTCCAAGACCCTCATGGACGGCGGCAGTAGTATCAATATTCTCTATGTTGAAACGCTATGCTGGATGAAGATCTCGGAGACCCAGCTGAACCATAGCTCTGTGATTTTTCACGGAGTTGTCCCAGGAAGACAAGCCAATTCCCTAGGAGAGATCACTTTGGATGTTACCTTTGGAACTCCAAAGAATTATCGGACGGAGGCACTTTCCTTCGAAGTGGTCCCGTTCAAGAGCGCATATCACGCTATATTCGGACGTCCGGCTTACTAGGCTTTTATGGATCGTCCGTGTTACATTTACAATATGATGAAAATTCGAGGTCCCAACAGCGTGATCACCATCAGGGGAGACCCGAAGAAAGAGCGAGAGTGCGAGGATGGAAATGCCGCCTTTGTCGAAGCCGTCCTGCACGCCCAGGAGTACCAGGAGATCAAGAAGAGCATAGATCCGTCCGAGATGCCCGCAACAAAGAAGGAGGTGACAAAGCCGAATCCGGAGTTCAAGGCATCAAAAGAAACGAAGAAGACGCCGTTGAAGGATGATGACCCCTCCAAGGTGACCCAGATAGGCGTAGGCCTAGATAGCGCATAGGAAAGCGTACTCATCAAGTTCCTCAAAGCAAATCAAGATATCTTCACATGGCAGCCATCTGTCATGACTGGAGTACCTAGGGAACTTGCCGAGCACTCTTTAAATGTAAACCCGAATGCTAAACCCGTCAAACAGTCCTTACGATGTTTTGGCGATGAAAAGCGTAAGACAATAGCTAAGGAACTAGCGCGGCTCGAGTTAGCCAGATTCATATGAGAGGTCATCCACACTGAGTGGTCGGCCAATCCTGTAATGGTCCCTAAAAAGGACACCACTGATTTAAGGATGTGTGTTGATTATACTGCTTTGAACAAGGCTTGCCCAAAAGATCCATTCGCTCTGCCTAGAATTGATCAAGTTATCGATTCCACGGTAGGCTCGGAACTCCTCTGTTTTCTTGACGCATATTCCGGTTATCACCAAATCCGGATGAAGGAATCTGACAAAGTCAAAACTTCATTCATAACCCCCTTCGGAACCTTCTGTTTTGTTACGATGCCCTTTGGGCTGAAGAACGCAGGAGCTACGTACCAGCGCACGATACAGCATTGCCTCCATGACCAACTCGAACGCAATGTACATGCATACGTGGATGATATTGGGTGATGTCCAAAAATAAGGAAACATTGATTTCCGACTGGGAGGAAACATTTGCCAATCTACGAAAATACAACATCATGCTGAACCCGAAGAAATGTTTCTTTGGAATACCAGTCGGAAAATTATTAGGTTTCATCGTGTCTCAAAGAGGCATAGAGGTGAACCGAGACAAAATCAAGGCTATACTCAATATTTCCAGGCCAACTCGCCTGAAGGACGTACAAAGACTAACTGGTTGCATTGCTACAGTCAGTCGGTTTGTAAGCCGGCTTAGTGAACGAGCCGCACCATTATACAAACTCCTGAAAAAGACTAAGGATTTTGTTTGGACTGATGAAGCTGAAGCTGCACTACATGACCTGAAGAAAGTACTCTCATCTGCTCCTATCCTTGCTGCACCGGAACCACAGGAACCGATGTTGCTTTATCTTGCTGCGACAAACAAAGTCGTTAGTATTGTCATGGTAGTGAAGAGACCGGAGGAAAATCGGGAACACCTGGTGCAGCGTCCGACTTACTTTGTCAGCGAGGTCCTGACAGAATCGAAACAACGATATCCGCACTATCAAAAGTTGGCTTACAGTGTTTTTCTGGCATCACGTAAGCTACGCCACTATTTTCAGGAGCATCCAATTACCGTGGTGAGCACAGCTCCCATGAGAGATATAATCAATAAAAGTGACGCCACAAGACGCATTGCCAAATGGGGCATAGAGCTTTCAGCTTTTGATATTGAGTATAAACCTCAGACAACAATCAAATCTCAAATCCTTGCTGACTTTGTCGCTGATTGGATAGAGACGAAGGAGAACATGATTCTCCCTGAGTCGGAATATTGGACCCTCTACTTTGATGGGTCTAAGGCTCGAGGGGGCTCAGGGGCTGGCGTGGTGCTCAAATCACCCCAAGGAGATAAACTTCTATACGTGTTGCAGATCCACTTCATAGCGACAAATAATATTGCCGAGTATGAAGCACTGCTGCATGGAATCCGGATTGCTAAGGATATTGGCATCCGACGTTTGATGTGTTACGGAGATTCGGATCTTGTTTCTCAACAAGTGTCGGATATTTGTAATGCAAATAAACACATGGCAGCTTATAAAGCTGTCGTGGATGATTTATCTAAATCTTTCGAAGGGTTTGAAGTTCAACACATCCCTCGAGCAGAAAACGAGGAAGCAGATGCACTATCTTGGATAGGCTCTGCGCGGAAATAGGTCCCGGATGGCGCTTTTCTAGAGCACCTCAAAGTTCCCTCGATAAAGGGAGTAGATGAGGAATATCCAACCAAATCCGACTCACCTTTAATAGAAGTTCTGGCTGTAATTCCCAGCTGGACTCAACCCTACCTTGATTATTTGGTAGAAGGAAAATTACCCGAAGATGAGGTTCTGAGCCAGCAGATTATCCGACGAGCGAAAGCCTACACGATAGTTAAAGGTGAGCTCTATAAGCGGAGTGTTTCTGGGGTTTTTCAGCGCTACGTATCTCCAGAAGAAGGAGTGGAAATCTTAAGGGAAATCCACGAAGGTGAGTGTGGTCACCATGCTGCAGCCAAATCTTTAGTGGCAAAAGCTTTTAGACACGGATTTTTCTGGCTTACAGATCAGGCAGATGCCGAACGATTAGTCAAAACGTGCAAAGGCTGCCAAAAGTACGCCAAACAAGCTCATGTTTCGGCTGATCAGCTACGAACAATACCTATAACATGGCCTTTTGCAGTCTGGGGGCTTGATATGTTAGGACCATTTAAACGTGCTCCAAGTGGATTTACTCATCTCTTAGTGATGGTGGATAAATTCACCAAATGGATCGAAGCTAAACCTGTCACTAGTTGTGATGGAGCAACAGCTAAAAGATTTGTCGAGGATGTTATAATCCGGTATGGTTATCCGCATAGCATTATCACGGACAACGGGAGTAACTTCTCTATGGGAGAATTGGCCGAATTCTGCAATGAGCAAAATATCCGGCTTGACATCGCGTCAGTCTCACATCCACAGGCTAACGGACAAGTCGAAAGAGCAAATGGTTTAATCCTACAAGGCCTAAAACCGAGACTCGGAGCACCACTACGACGTGCTGCGGGGGCTTGGGCAGAGGAATTACCTTCTGTAATATGGAGTTTACAAACGACTCCGAATAGGTCAACCAGATACACACCTTTCTTCTTGGTCTATGGTGCAGAAGCAGCTCTTCCTAGTGATTTGATTCACGTTTGTCCTAGAGTGGCCGCGTATATTGAAGAGGATGCCGAGATTTCTCGACAAAATGATCTCGACTTAGTTGAAGAAGTTTGCGTCGTTGCTGAGATGAGATCAACAGCCTATCAGCAGAAGTTACGCAAGTATCATAGCCAGATAGTCAGAAACAGATCTTTCAATAAAGGCGATTTGGTTCTCTGGCTTATGCAACAAACAAAGCACAAACTTTCCCAGTATGGGAAGGTCCCTTTTTAGTTAGTCGAGTATTGCACAATGGTTCATATTACTTAACTGACATGAGGCCAGTCAAAGAAAGACCTGCTACTAAGAAGAGAAAGAGAGCTGGAGGCAGTACAAATCCGGATGAGTTAGACAGACCATGTAATATTGCTCAGCTATGTCCCTTTTATTCTTAGTTTATCCTTCTTTGTAATCATACATATGTACATGTTCTGTGAGAAATAAAGGTTTTGGTTGCCTCAAGTTTTTCTGAGAAGTTTTTACCATCTTATTTCCGAATGATCATGTCATAGTCGAAAATCCCAGAATGCTTGAAAGTACTTTATGCTCATGCTCGTTCTGGTTTAGATTTCTGATTCTAAAAATTGCTACCCTCGGGTATAACTCTAAAGTTTCTAGTCCTTACTTTGGTTATTTGTCTGATTGCTGGATGCGGGAATTTTCCAAGTAGTGAATTGTTGGTACTGGAAGCCGGCTTTGTTTCCGAGTTTAAACTGGTTTAGCAATTGAGCTCCGTTGCTCGGCAAAGTTTCCGGCAGAAGGTTTAGCCGACTCACGAAAGGGACGAGGCGGAAAGCCAGATAAACGATGAGTATAGACGAAAAAATACAAGTGCTTATGTAAACATTTCAGGCACACAAAAATTTAAAGCCAAAAGTGCTGAATAGATCAAAAGCTTACCAGTAGCAAAATTGTAGTACTGCATATTTATAGACCCATCATGTTTTTCAGAATAATACAAAATTTTCTGGCAATCTATGATGTAGGAGGAGAAGAAGGAGTTGTCGGCTCGCTGGATATGTCGCCTTGATATCGTTCCGAGATGTCCACATCCGATACGGTGTGGTCATCGTCGGAAACTTCTACTGATTCTTCGGGAGGAGGAGGTGGTGTGTCCACGCGGGTGAAGAAGGGATTGTCGTAGCTGGTCAAATCAGCCACGTGACACCCATATCCGGCGCAGGAGTCCATGATAGCCTTGATGTCCTGCTCCTGGCCGTCTTCATCTACTTTGTAGTACCCTCTGGTCACTTGCCATATTTCCATGTTTCCATGGTGGCTCATGACCATGGTGAGAGCGTTCTGCGTCGCGGTTCGCACGTAGGACATGTTCCAATCCTGGACAAGTTGCGGCATCTCCTTTGCCTTGTCTAGCACCTGAAAATCCGACATGCTGTGCATGTCTGGAATCTTGAGAGCTTCGCCAATGTCCTCAAGGGATTGGCGGAAGTCATGAAGTAGGTCACCGACTTGGGTAAGCCGGTGGGTGCGGGGCTCGGCGGAGGAAGAGTTCGTCAAGTTCAGAGGACCTATACACAAAACAAGTTAAGAAAATCCGACATTGAAAGAAGTCGAAGAAAATAGAAAAGTCAGACAGATGGAACATACCAAAAATGACATCGTCAATCTTGGTCTTCTCTTCCCAAAGACTCCGGAGTTCAGCCCGGAGCGCCTCGGAAAGGTCCTTCTCTCTGCACAACTCATTGTTAAGGTCCGAGATTTGCTGATCTTGAGCGGCAATCTTGCGATCGCGCTCGTCAGTAGCCATGGAGGAGGACTCGAGAACTTGAGCTATGCTCTTCTCATGATTCGCTTTGAGCTTATCCAGCTCTTGGCGAAGTTCCTTGTTATCCACCACTAAGGTTTTGAGGTTCTCGGCCTCTTCAATCATGGCGCAGGATTGTTTTACCAGCGCTGTAAAGAGCAACAGTTCAGAAAAATTCGACTACGAAAACATGAAAAACAAGGTTTGAGTCTCGAAATGTATACCTTCGGCCTCATCCTTGGAGACCTTAAGTTCAGCATTCTTAAGTCGGAGAGCCTTGATCTCTCTCCGCTTGTCACAAACATTTTTCAACAAATCCTGGTTATAGGAACATACTTTCTGTAAGTCAGAATACCCAAAGTCAGAAGTCTACTAAAGACTCGGGCTAATATTTTTACTAATATCAGCACGAGCCTTGGGGGCCACACTAGTTCATTCTTTGGCATCCTAATGAACCATAAACCCGGATTATATATCCTACTTCATTCTTGGGGGATAGAGGATATGATATGAAACAAAGGAAAAACAGGAGTTAGAATTCCGACTTACATATTGCTCGCGAGTGAGTTTATCCAAACTCGCGTTTACTTCAATAGCGACCTTCTCGGCGAGAGTTAGAGGGACCACTGGTGCTGTTGGAAGCTCATCGGTCCTTATCCTCTCATCGCGAAGGCGCACTTGTGCAAGAAGGTCGGAGAACTTGATGTCCTCTGCCTCTTGTGCTTCTTCTTCGGCAGATAAGTTTCTTTTCTCCAGGCATTGCCTGGCCAGCCGCTGGATCTCTTCCGCAGATTTCCGGGACAAGCCAAACTTGGCAAGACCCGGATTGTTGAGAAGGTTTTCAGCGAAGATCTCTGCCGAGGGATCATTACCCGAAGAGGGTTCACCCTTATCTATACCTGACTCACTCATGGTGACGTCAGTTTGTGATTCAAGGATCACGGGCTCCATTGAAGGAGCCGGATCTTCAGCGACATCTGGGGAAGGAATGATCACCGGCATTGCAGAAGGTTGGGGGGCAGGAGTCTGAGGAGCTACGGTAGGAGAAGCCATGGAAAGCTTCGTCTGTCGTAGGGGCTTCGAAGAATTTCCCTTCCCCTTACCCTTGATGAGCTGCTTAGCTCTAAGAATGTAATAAAGTCGAAAATGTTACATCTCGGAAAAAATTCGAGTAAGGTACAAAGGCGGAAACTGTATTGAAAGTTACCTCTTCATGATGGGCACCTCCTTTGTGCCAACAGCCACTGTCAGAGCTTTGCGCTTCTTGAGCGCAATGTCCGACAATGGGACCACCTCTGTCTCCTGAGAAAACTCTGGAGGATATCCTTCGAGCGGAGCAAATTCCGACTCGGGGAGGTCAGCAAGCTGAAAAGAAGAAAACATATCAGTATTGCAATATAACTCAAAGATTGGAACACATAAAAAGGTTTACTGTTAGAAGTTTACCGGCACTACGGGGTTTTACGCCGTATGCATATCCAGAGAAACCTCCAGGGTCCTCCTCTCGATCCGCTCCCTTATTAGCCATTTAATCTGGCTTATGTAGCCTTGCGAGGTATAGGCTCTAGGGCTGATGCGGAGAGAGTCTTTCTTGGACGACGTGATGGAGTGCATCAGTCGGTTTCCGTGGTACTGAAGGGGCTGGATCCGGCGTGATACCCAGCATTGGACCAAGTCGGATCCCTTCAGTCCTTTGTGTTTGATCAGATATTCGACCTGCCTCTTGATGAGGATCAGATCCTCACTGAGAGCCGGAGCAGCCTTGTCCCAAGACGGTTGGGCCGTGGCAGCTCCGTCGACAAAAGCCGGCAAAGCGGTAGCTTTGTCGAGAGCCGGAATATCCTTATGATAAAAGAATGTGGCTGGCCACTGTTTGACCGAGTCACTAGCTAAGATTTTGGGATATGCGCGCTCGCGTCTAAGCGAAAAACTAATAGTACCGGTGATATAAGGAACACCGGCAGTGATAGAATTTCTCCGGACATGAAAGTAATACCGGAATAAGGTCAGACTCGGCCTAATGCTGAGAAATCCCTCACACAAAGAAGCGTAAGCGCTCATCTCTAAGAGAGAGTTGGGAGGAAGATGGTGGAGATGAACACCATAATGGTCAATCACCTCGGAGAAGAACTCTGAGGGAGGAAATGACAAACCTCTGTCGAGGTGGGTGCCGAAGTGGACCCGCTCACTGGCGTGCGGGTTGGGGACGGTTTCCCCGAAGCCGCTCTGCCAGTCGCCGACGTGGAGGAGCCCTTCTATCTCCACGCCATGGAGCTTCTCATCATCTAGCACGCAGGGGATCCAGACCCCGCGGAATATTTTCTTCTCCGCCGCCGCTTCCGTCGCCGCCATCGCTGCCGCTGCCGCCAAGCCAGAGGAGGATGAAGAGGCCATTTCTCCGGTGAGTGGGTGACCTAGGATGGGCGGCGCTAGGAGTTTTTGGGGGAAAGAAGAGGAGCTCTGGCGCGCGGGGGAGATTTGGAGGAGGCGAAAAGGCAAAGGAACAGGTGAAGGAAGGATGAGGAGAATCCTCACCCCTTATATCTACCTAACCGCACCAAGATTCGTGCAAATGCTATAGTGTAACCGCCACGCATCGTGGAAGGAACTGGGAAGGACCCACGCGATGATTACATGGCCTCGATCTCCGCATACGCATTGAAACAGCGCCTCAGTTCTGCGAATTGTGGACCCACCAACGGTCGTGCTGACAGGATGTCTGTCAGATGACGTGACTTGACCATGACTTGTGTCAGGTGGCGTTAGAGATCAAGTTCCGGCTTAGTTTGAAATCAAGCTGGAAAATCCGAGTAATCTTTAAGACCCGGATCGTATTTTTTGTTGTGAAGTTTCAGGAACCCTTCAAGATTCTGCAAGCCGAAGATCAAGCTAGACGATGATAAATCCGACTTTGGATCTTGGAGGCCTCCGGGGGCTGCTATTGGGGATATACTTTCCGGGTATCCTCACAGTTCCTCACTGACTAGGGTGGCCCACTTCGGGTTAGAGCTTTGCTTCATGGGCGAACCAGTCAGGGAGAAAAGACGGAGTCCAATCCGACTACAGGAAGGCCTAGAAGACTTACCGACTTAGGCCCATAGTGTTACTTGTAGTTCAAGATGTACACTGTAACCGACTATTAGTCGTAGCCGGATAGATCTCTCCTGTAAACCCTAGGACGGATATCTATATAAGCCATCCAAGGGAGAGCCTTTAGGGCACACCTCAATAGTCTACAATCTCAACTCGCACAGGTGAAACCCTTGTAACCCATATTCTGGCACTGTCGTATTACTGGATTGCTAGCAGGAGTAGGGTCCGTCCAAAGCCGGCGGATTCGAACCTGGGTAAACTTGTGTGCTCACCGTCCCGGAACACCGTACGTCTCACACCCTCTCTTCCGCATGCCCCGAGGACCCCCTCATGGCGTACTTGTCATCAATCCGACGACAGTAGGGCTATAACAGCACACCTCAAAGTAAGCCTTTCCCATCTAGATAACCCCACACTGTCACCTTGAGCACTAGATGGTTCCAACAAACACCATAATTTCATAAAGACATCCAACTCCAAATATAACTCATAACAAGTATTTGTAATCTCTAGCGTAAGTGCCACCATGGTGTGCACGCTGTCACTTTCACACACATGGGGAGAGCAGAGATCTATTAAAGCACTTGAGTAGCAAGGTAGATCTACTTGATTACAAAGCTCATGATCACAATATGATCATGCATAGAGAGAGAGATGAACACATAGCTACTGGTAAAACCCTTATCCTTGAGGAAGAACTACTCCCTCATCATGATGGGAATCAGCAACGGCGATGGAGATGGTGGTGGACATCGATGGAGATGGCTCCGGAGTCGATGGAGATGGCTCCGGGGGCACTTCCCCGTCCTAGCAGGGTGCCATAATAGAGACTTTCTGTCCCCCGAATCTCCCCTTCAGTGGCGGCGGCGCTGCGGAACTTTTCGTGGCTGGAGGCTTGACGATTTAGGGTTTTTGCATCGGGGGCTTCTTATAGGAGAAGGGGCAAGGTCGGTGGCCGGCCAGGCGGCCCACACCACCTGGTGGCGCGGCCAGGGCTAGCCCGCGCCACCATATGGTGTGCCCACCCTGGTGCTCTACTCCGTCTCTGCTTCGTGTTTCCGTGTTGCTCCGGGAAAAATAGGCATATTGGCTTTTGTCCCGTCCAATTCCGAGAATATTGATTTTCTGCCTTTTCTGGAACCAAAAACAGAAGAAAACAGGCAACTGGCACTGTGGCATCTTGTTAATTGGTTAGTCCCAGAAAACATATAAAAATACCTCAAAGTGTTGACAAAGCAAAGCAAAGTAGATACTAAACAAGCATGGAACATCAAAAATTATAGATACGTTTGCAACGTATCAATCACTATGGAGTTCAACTCCACAACTTCCCCCAAACATGATTCTAGAACTTAGTGCTTTTGTAGCCTTGTGTGAGGGTTATCTCAGAATAGTGCCGAGTCTTGTTTTATTCCGGTACTACATCGGTACCCGGAGAAATTCCATCACTTCCGGTAATCCCTACATTACAGGGTCTCTTAGCTTGACTCTTAGGAGAGACAGATTCTACCCCCAGATTAAAGCTAGTGAGTCGGTGAAGAAATGGCCATCCATGTTTGACATAGGTATGATTACTCGGGTGATTATGATTCGTTACCCTGGCTTCATAAAGGCTCACGGCTCATGAAGATTCAAGATGATGGCCCAAAGGAGCAACCGATAAATGCCTTAGTTATATTAGGAAAGGAAATATGAACCGATGTTATGTTCGTGTTGTAATCATACATATGTAACCTATCTGTATACGACTTTGAGACCCGGCTTATTATATATAGGACGGGAGAAGCCTATGAGGAGGTACCAAAAAACCCCCAAGCGATCTGTAATAGTGATGTCCGTCAAGTAATCAGGCGACTTCGACTCCCTTGTTTGCCTGACATCCAACGAAATCCCCAGCATTATCTTTTCCACAAAATCCTAAGTCCATCACCATGGGCATTGCCGAGGTTACCCCTCATCAATTGGCGCCGTCTGTGGGAAACCTAAACGCTGGAGTCGTCGATTTAGCGGACCCCTTTTCATGAAGCAACAATCCAACGGAAGCGGCACCACGCCGCCCACCCCTTTTTCGGTAACCGCTGATTTTAACGGCGGATCCGATCTCATCATCGGAAGTTTCCACTTTCAAGTAGAGGATCCCGAAGAACTCTCGGCTCCGATCTCATAGGTACCATCGGTCGGAAAACCTGCACCTACAGCGATAACTGCATAACCCGTCGGATCATCCGCGGAAGCCACGTTGCAGGTAGAGAAAGCCAACGAAAATAATCAAAACACATCAGATCTAGGGAACCTTGATGGTCTCTATGATGATCTCTCCCTTGGGTCAAACCACCAGTCAACTACACCACGAGGATCAAACTCGGAAAACATGGAACCCAAAGAAAGTAGAGAAAGTATCAACTTTGGAATTAAAAAGGTTGAGATCTACCTAGAACAAGAACCACTGGATTTCACTGGTCCCCTAGACAGTGTCTTCTTCGGATCTAACGACGATGTCACTAGGCCAGACATAACACGTCACCATGTGTGTGTAATCATCGGATACCCTTCGACACAGCGCGACTCTAACGGTAACCCTATTCTTAACCCCGATGATATTCTATCGGATGACAATGCAGGAAATCATAGCAACAAAGGGAACCATGGAAACAAAGGAGACCTGACGGACAACCGCATAACCCAAGGAGGAGGGGAACCACACGGAGGTGAGATGCGACCTCTCCGATTACCAGCTGCAGCATGGCAATAAGCAAGGGAAGCAATTTCGGGTGCAATCCCAATGATAGTCGATGCCACACACGATGATTCACTAGCATATCAATACCTACTTCATCACAAGAAGAGAGACTTGCTAAGGATGCAAAGGCAACTTGACGAAATAAAAAGGTTGGCCAGCGAATCTAGCCTAAGACGGGTACAATTAAGTTTTACTAGAGGATCATGGAGCGTAACTGGGGGAGCACCGCCAAGAAGGGGAACATATCGATTGCAAAACATCCCCGAAGCTGAAAGAAACAAACTAATTCGAGACCTCGATCTATCGTTTATGTCAGTAGATCAAGCAGGGAACATCAACGCAAAGATGGCCCAGACAGCAATCATGGCCGCACAAACGTATCTAATCACAACTCAACCTGCACTCGATGATCCCCACGCGGCGCTTCATTGCTTGCCTTTAATGAACCTTGGCATGGTAGGGGCATCTCTTGCACAAGTAGAACATGGAATCACGCACCGACCCGATAGATCCCCACGCCGTCGCAACAACCCTCGGCAGGTGGGGCATACTCGAAGGTTGTTGTCACCACCTCGGGTGCACTTCAAAGGGTCCGAACCGTGAAATAGCATAAGAAACGATAACATGCAGCACAAGAACGACGGATCAAGGATGAGAGCTGCAGCCGAAGATACCATAACGACGACAGTGAAGATGACCAAGAGTTATGCGGAGCCAACTATTTTACCCAACAGAATTGTAACACTTTAGTACCCAAGGACTTCAAACTTCCGCATGACCGCCAAAAGTACGATGGACTATAGGAACCCGAAGCATGGCTAGCAGATTACTTGGCCACCATAAAGCTATAGGGCGGCTCCACAACCACCGCGATTCAAAGCTTGTAGCTGCACTTAACCAACACTGCACGGTCATGGCTCAGACAACTACCCGAAGATTCAATCAGTAGCTGGAATGATTTTGAAGATAAGTTCATCCAACATTTTCATTCCACATTTAAACGACTCGCATCTCTAGAGCAATTAAAGGCGTGCAAACAGAAACATGGAGAATCAATAAGAGCCTTCATTCATCGATGGAACATTATCAAGAATTCAAACGAAGCCATATGCAATGAAAGGGCCATTGATTCCTTTAATGATGGCCTCCGCCACCAAGAGTTCATAGAATAACTAGGACGGGTCAAACCCAAAACAATCTCATAGCTAATGGACATAGCAAATCGTTGGGTTGATGGAGAGGATGCGCTGCATAACAAACGAACACGTTCACCCGAAGAAGACATGGATAAATGCAGCACTGATAGAAGATGGAGGAACAACGACAGACACGCGGGGCCAAGTTATGTTGTAGCTAGTTTCTTGGGATATGTTAATCACAGGAACGATGATTACAACAGTTGGCAGCATAATAGCAGGGACGACGTCGGAGGAGGCCAATCGACATAGCGGTATCAACCAAGAGCTTGGGACCCACCTATGTATGCAATGCAAATGCTGGAAGGACCCTGTAATATGCACTTTTATGTTGACTCAGCGGGCAAAAGACGATCCAACCATCTCATGAAAGACTGCCGAACGTTTTTGAAGATGCAAGAGCTATGCAACGCAAAGGCAACTGAAGTAGTAAACCGAGGATACACCACCACGCTTGGCACGTTAGCCATTAGCACACCACCACCACTGTCGGTACACTAGCCAGCAGGACACCCACAAAACACAACAGATCAAGGTAGTGAATACCCTAGGTCAAAGGGAGAAATGTCAATGATTCATAAATGGCGCCCATCCAACATGATCCAGAAGCTAATTACAAGACAAGTCACCATGGTCGAGATGGTCCACTAGCCACACCCGAGTATCTTCACTGGTCAGAACAGGAAATCACATTCAGAAGAGCTGATCACCCACTTCGAGTACCACGACCGGGTCATTCGGCATTGATAGTTGAAGCGCGGGTGGGAGGATTTGACATGAGCAAAGTTTTCATGGATGTAGGAAGCAACATAAATTTGATTTACGCCAAAACACTGAGAGCAATGAACTACTCTTTGGTAACTCTAGCACCAACAGAAACATCCGTCCACAACATAGTACCAGGTAAAGCTGAAATTCCCTTAGGTAAAATATTTCTTGACGTTGTTTTTGGATCCAAAGAAAATTTCAGGCGAGAAAAGCTCAAGTTCGAAGTCATGGATTGGCCATCACAATATCATGCGATCTTGGAACGCCCAGCTTTTGCACGATTCATGGTAGTCCTACATTATGCATATTTATTTATGAAAATGCCAGCGCTAAAGGGAATCATAACATTAAAGGGAAGCTTCACATGATCTGACAATTGCGATCGGGAGTTCAACAAAATTTCTGAATCTTTCGGGATGGCAACTGAGTTTGAGCAGCTAAAAATGTCAGCAACCATAGAACCTCTAGCAATAGCGCGTGGCAATCCCGATCAGGCTTAGACACTGCGAAAGATACAAAGGAAGTACAAATCCACCCTACCGACCCGAAGAAGACGACATTTGTGGCCTCCAATCTTGGTCTCGTATAGGAAAGCGCGCTCATCGAGTTCCTCCGTGAGCACTGGGAGATTTTTGCATGACTACCTTCTGACATGCCATGAATCCCCAGGGAACTCGCTGAGCACGCATTAAACTTGGATCCAAAGGCGAAGCCAGTAAAACAGTCGATTCGCAGAGCCAAAACGAAAGGCCATTGGAAAGGAGCTCCATCGCCTAACAGGCGCTAAATTCATCAAATAATTAAAGAAAGCAGAGTGGGTCACGAATCCAGTATGTGTTCCAAAGAAAAATACAAAAGAATTGCGGATGTGCATTGACTTCACTGCGTTGAATAAACATTGTCCAAAGGATCACTTCCCACTACCATGAATCGATCAAATAATCGATGCAACCGCGGGGTGCGAATGTCTTTCCTTTCTGGACGGGTATTCAGGTTACCATAAAATTCGAATGGAGGAGGAAGATGATGAATGGATTCCTGCACCAACAATAGGGTTATTGTAGTACTTGTAGCAGCAAATATTTAAGAGTTTGTCCCGATGGGAGATCGACAGACGGAAACAACACGACCCCACAGCCACGTTGTCAATGCGGCCACGTTTCGCACTCAAACCATGGTTTGGAAATAGCCTATTCTATAAGTTAGTAGAACATCGATAATTGAGAGAGGTTTAAAATATCTAATAACAAAGAACTTTTAACAAGAACAAAATAAACTAAGAAGGAAAGTAAACAGGAATATGAACTGAATTAAAGAGATTGTAGTTGTAGGATTGAATGGAATGAGAGAGGGCTTTTAGGCTTCGGTCTCACTAGTACTAGATGGGCAAATATATGTGTGATCTATAAGAGATTTCTCGAACAAATAAATGTTCCCCATTTGATTACCGGTTTGTCACTCTGTGTGCACTATGCATTATTCTCACGCGTCACCGCAAGGCAAAAGGCACTTCCGGACCAAAGGATCACATAAACTCATCTTAGATCACAATAAATTCTAACTTAGCGCACTAGGTCATACCTCAACCTAGAATTGAATCAATCACTCACACATGGATGAGCAGCAAAACATATATAAATATATAGTGATGTCACAACCGTGTTCAATCTTACAATTACCAAACACAAGAGAGAGAGGGAGATGGAGATGATGATGGAGATGGAGATCGATGTGTGGTGGTGGTGATGTCTTCCTTATCCTCCTCTTCTTCTTTCTTGGGTGCCTTGATGGTGATGGTGTTGAGGGAGATCTAGATCTCAGAGGTGTGGTTGAGGCAGAGCTCCGCCGCCGTGGAGATTGGATGGGTGGCGGTGGTGGCAGGGCTCCGCCCCTGAAGGGCTATGGTGTGTTGGCTCTCCCTTGGGTCCTTCCTCCTTTATATAGGCCTTGGGGGTGCCCTAGGGTTCCCCCAATACCGTCATATGACTTAGGGAAGGTTCTAGAGATTCTCTGGGGAAAAATCCCGTCGTTTGCGACCTCTTTACCAACTATATGGCCAAACTATACGGCCGGAACTAAAAGTTCCCGCCGTATAGTTGGTCGTTGAACTTACAGATCCTTTGGTATTTTGGTCGCCATTTCTTCATACGAACTCCGTTTTGGGTGTTCTTGGGCTCGTTGAGTACGTCTCATGGAGGGATACAATCCCATGGGCTTGGATATTTATTTTGAGAAGTTGGAAAAATTCACTTTTCCAACCTCTCAAATGGCTAAGTCTGGTCCCTGCAGCTCCTCCATACTATGCTCTCCTTGTTCCTTTTTATCCATAATCTTCACCAACACCTACACACATGTCATAGACAATGAAAGTAATAAAATTCTATCTAAACTACTAAATCTGCAAAATTCATATGAAAGTAAAGGAGAACTAGAAGTCATCCATATAACGCATAGCTCTAGCTAGAAGAAACATGATATGAGAGATAAATGGCACATTTTATATGGCTAAAAGAGGTGGTATTTCATAGCCACCAGAAGATCAGTAGAAAACAACATTTATCACGCCATATGGCGTATTTTGCTATAAAACAATGCCATTTGGCCTCAAAAATACCGGGGCAACATACCAACGGATGATGCAGAATTGCCTGGGAAACCAAATTGGCACAAACGTACAAGTGTATATCGACGACATTATATTTACAACAAAGCAAGGGTCCTCACTTATCAAAGATCTCCAAGAATCATTTGAGAACCTCAACAAATTTTGCATCAAACTTGACCCGACGAAGTGCTCATTTGGAGTCCTAGTAGGGCAACTCCTCGAATTCCTTGTATCAGCAAGAGGAATTGAAGCCAATCCCAAGAAAATACAGGAGATTATAACAATGAAAAAGTCAATGAATCTTCGGGGCGTACAAGAGTTGGCTGGGCGAGTCTCAACACTCAGCTATTTTATTGCTCGGTTAGGAGAGAAAGCACTACCATTCTATGCCCTCATGAGGAAATCAGATAAATTCGAGTGGGTGGAAGAAGCTCAGCGCGCCTTTGAAGATATCAAAATGACACTTTCGACATCTCCCGTCGTCATGTCTCCGCGTGAGAAAGAGTCATTACTTAATTACATTGCTGCCACAAATCAGGTGGTCAACACAGTTCTGGTCATAGAACGACCTGAAGAAGGGAAAACCCATGGTGTTCAGAGGCTAGTTTATTTTTTGAGCGAGGTCCTCTCGCCATTCAAACAAAGGTACCAACATTATCAGAAACTAGCATATGGGAGTGCTTATGACAGAACGGAAGTTACGCCATTATTTTTGGAACACCCGATCATAGTGGTCAATGAAGCACCTCTGTCCAATATCCTCAATAATCTAGTGGCAACTGGACGTGTCTCTCTATGGGTTATTGAGCTTTCCCCTCGAGATATCATGTACGAGAAGCGTAAAGCAATTAAATCACAAGTTCTCCCTGATTTTACCACTAGATGGACTGAACTACAATGCGCGGGCCTACCTTACCTTTCTAGCGCATGGATAATGTACTTTGGTGGATCGAAAAGAACGGAAGGAGCAGGGACAGGAGTCATACTAGTATCACCACAAGGCGATAAAATGCGATATATACTTTGGATGAGCTTCGCAACCACGTCCAATAACGAAGCTGAGTATGAGGCCTTGTTGCATGGTATGCGTATCACTAAAGCTTGTGGTGCAACTCGCCTCAATATATTTGGTGATTCTAACCTTGTAGCACAACAACCAATGAACAAGTGCGACGCTATCAACGATAACATGATTGCCTACCATGATCTGTATAGCATTATGGAGGCTTAATTTGACGGATGTGAAGTATCGCACATAGGAAGAGCAAGCAATGAAGAAGCCGACAATCTAGCAAATATCGGGTCCTTATGCCTACCAGTGCCACTCGAGTTTTTTTCGGAGGAAATAACTAAGCATTCTATCAAGGCCAAGAGAGTCTATGAGGTCATAACACACAAGATAGGGAAAAAGAATAAGCCGCGAAAGGACCCGGGGGATCCACCAGCTAGCAAGAGTACAGAGGAAATCCCCGAAGAATCAGAAGTTGATGAGATCATGATAATAGAGCCTACATGGATGCAGCCATACATAGCACAAATGACTTGGGGAGAGCTCCCTGAAGATGTAATAGAAGCTCGGCGAATCACTCGAAGATCAAAAGCCTTTAGAATCATCAAGGGAGAGTTATATAAAAAAAGTATTTCGGGTGTGCTGTAGCGATATGTCACACCCGACGAAGGAAAAATTATACTCAAGGATATACATGAAGGAATATGTGGCCATCATGCTACCAGTCGAGCAATTGCCGCCAAAGAGTCCAGGGAAGGATTTTATTGGTTCACAGCAGTACAAGATGCAAAGGATATAGTCCGAACATGCGAGGCATGTCAGCGATTCACAACAAAGCCTGGTGTACCCGCCGTTGAGTTAAACCCCATACCTCTTTCTTGGCCTTTCACTCAGTGGGGACTCGATATGGTGGGTAAACTTCACAAATCTTCTCCAGGAGGACACGTCTTTCTGCTAGGAGTGATTACCCACAAGTATAGGGGGTGTATCGCAGTATTTTTGATAAGTAAGAGTGTCGAACCCAACGAGGAGCAGAAGGTGTTGGCTAGTGGTATGGATCAGGAATTCTCTCCAAATACTTAGCAAACGGATTTTTAGGGGTTTTTGATAAAGCAAGTAATCAAAGTACGAGTAAATAAAAGACAGTAGGAATAAATGCAGCAAGTGGCCCAATCCTTTATGCAGCAAAGGACAAGCCGGTTGTATTACTTAAGATGACCAAACGTTCTCGAGGACACATGGGAAGACTGTCAAGTGTTTTTGCTTCATATAGTTGATTAATCTTCTTTAGCTTGCTAAGTGTAGTGTGGGTGAACCTGTGCTAATGTAGCAACCTTCCTAGGACTAATACATACTTGTGATTATACCCCTTGCAAACATCCGTAAGTACAAGAAAGTAATTAAGGTAGAAACCTAACCACAACTTTAAACTCTAAGACCCTTACGTCCCTTGTGCAATGGTTTCCTAACGGGGGTTCAGGTTTCTGTCACTCCGGCAACCCCTACGGTTAGTAGCCAAATACACAATGCATTCCTCTAGGCCCATATAGGTGAAGTGTCATGTAGTCGACGTTCACATGACACCACTAGAAGAATTACACCACAACTTAAATAACAAACTATTGAATCTTTCTCAACACAACTTCACTACTAACAACATGACTTATCCCATGTCCTCAAGAACAAAATGAACTACTCATAAGACATCATATGGATCATGATAAGAGATGGAATAATGATGTATAACAATCTGAGCATAAACAATAATTCAATGGTTCACTCAATAGCATCAACTACAAAGAGTAATCAACACCGGGAAAGTTTCCCCTATGAACTATGCAAGATTCAACGCAATTGTTACAGCAATATGGAGATGGTGATGAGGGTGCTGATGGTGCTGATGGTGGTGGTGATGATGATGATCCCGATGAAGTCCATCTTGATGGTGGTGTTGATGGCGACGATCTCCCCTCTCCGGGAGGGAATTCCCTCGGCAGAAATCTATCTGCCGGAGAGATCTTTCTCTCTCGGTGTTTTCCGCCCCGCAGAGGCGGCAGAATCTTTCTGTGGTCGCTCCCCGAGTCTTAGGGTTTCGGGAGGATAATATATGCCAGAGGGGAGAGCTAGAGGTGGGCCAGGGCAGCCACACCACCTGCTGGCGCCCCCTGTGGCCCATCTCCACTCTGTCTTCTGGCATCCTTAGTCTTCTGGAAAAATAGGATTTTCCGTATATTTTCCCGGATTTTCCGATCTTCGCGAATTTTGCCTCCAAACAGCACCTTTTCCATCAGAATCCTGACTGCAGCGGTCCATGCTCCAAAAGTCATCAACCATGCAAAAACAGATGAAATAACATAAGTATCACCTCTCAATACGAAATATATCAATTAATAATAGTGAATTAAGACATAGAATAGTGATGCAAAATGGACGTATCAACTCCCCCCAAGCTTAGACTTCGCTTGTCCCCAAGCGAAACTGAGCTCAATAAACATGGCCTCAGGTTTATGGAGTGAAGAGTCGATAAAAGAATACGGACAAGAAGCATCACATTCATCAAATACATAGATCATAACAGAAGACAACTCACTATTATATAACTCAACTTGTAATGAGTAAAGGAAACACAATAAAGATACATAAAGTGAATCATAATTGGTAATGGCAAACTTAGCTCTTGGTCGAAGAATAGTTGATAATTTGTTGGAGTTCACAAATAGCTGGTTTTCAATGATAGCTTTCAAAGTAGTAAACATCAAGATAAGAGCAATGCGCCAAACAAGGAACATAAGGAACATGATTGAATAAATCATCATATGAATGAATGAAACACAACAACTCAAAATACTTGCTGAGATAGAAGGGAATAGGTTTACTGACTCAACTACAAAGTAAAAGAAAGGCCCTTCGCAGAGGGAAGCAGGGATTGCAAGTCTCATAAAGAGCTCCCAAAAATTATGATACTTACTAGCTTTCAGCTCTCATTGCCCCTATCATAGGCATCTTTAGGTGATTAAGGTTAAAGTGATCAAATATGAGGATATGCATTGACAAGTTGTAAATTGAGAATCTCATGTCCCTTGAATACGAGGGCCGCTCCTCATGCTACTCAAGTTTAGTCACCGGTAAGTTCTTTTCATAGTAAGCATATGTGTATCATAGAGAACCGCCAACGGGGTACCCCTTGCCCGATGATACGGAAGAATTCCCATATCAAAATGACAAGGCAAGCAGACAACAAGTATCTCAACAATCTTCTTACTTACCATGGGAATATGGTGCTTTTTTCTCTCTTTCCTCTTTTCATAATATCTCTTTTTTTCTTTTTTCTTTTTCTCAATCTCTATCTCTTTTTTATAAGAAGAATGCTTCATAGATACTCGTTATGGTTACGCTGCAGGTTTCCACCATGTCAGCATGGATTAGACCAGCGGCCCAGGCGTTTCTCTAACACATATGCATAACTCCATGGAATTACAAGCTCCCCTTTCATTTCACACCGATGACATCCATAGACAAAAGAATCATGATATCAACTTGGTACAAAGTACCGGTGCAATGTTGAAAGCGTTCCCCATGACAGCATGGTTCGGCTAATTCTCAACTTACAAAGCGCAACCATATACGCAACATAGGTGAGCACAATGGTTCAAGTTTATTAAGTGCAAGAAAGTAAAGTGTTCCATCAAGTTCGTGAGAGCTTTAATCACTAATTTTCACATAACAAGTTTAATTTGGGAGGTAGATAAAACAAGAATTTACTTGTAATAGCAATAATGCTAATAGGTAGGTATGGTGGACACAAATGGCATGGGTTTTGGTTTAAAGGAGTGGATGCACGAGAAGAATTCCCTCTCAGTACAGGTTTTTGGCTAGCAAGGCTGGGTAGCAAGTACAAGAGTTGAAGGAGACAAACAAACATACAAGTGATATAGACAAACATGCCATCTTCCTTGGAAGCACAAAATATCTTAACTAGAGAATACTAAACTTATGAGCAAATCAAGAAAGAAAGATGATGAAATTATTTTTCTTTAGAGTACTTTTATCTTTTTCATTCAACTCTCAAAAATAGTGTTGCTACTGACCGAGCCAGGTTTGCCAAAACCAACTAAATTAACCCAATGATCCCAAAGTGATACCAATACTAACAACAAGATCAATCATATAACCACGAATTGAAAACTAATATAAGCTATGCAAAAGAGTGAATGATAGAACTTCTCATTAATATTCCATAACGGCAACTCACACCAAGGGATACATATCTAACGAGAGAGGGGACACTTCCATAATGCAAACCATACTACATAATAACTTCTCTATTCATGATATGACTCTACTAATAAGGTAAAAAGATAGAAGATAGTGATATGATACCGCGGCACTCCCCCAAGCTTGGAACAAGCCATGGGGATGCCAAACCTGATGACGATTTAATCCTTCGGTGGTGGTGGTATCCTCTCAATGAGCTCTCTGATAAGTTTCCCCAAGTCCTCAATCTCAAAGGTGAGATTACGAATAAGCTGCAAGTTTTGCTCAATGCGGCTCATGATCATGTCGGATTGAGAATTCCAGCTCTTGCTATTCTTTCCCCACTCTTCCTCCTTGAAGTCTTCTTTTCCTGCATGGCTCGAACGAGGCAAATCCCAATTGGAGGGTAATTTCCCCTTGGGCATATATTGATGCTCATGGATAAGAGTATGGAAAGGATTCTTGGTGCGTGGAGGAAGTGACCAGGGATCTGAACAGTGATGAGGAGGCTTCGCTCCAATTGACATAGTCCTGACAGGGTTTGTCACCACTCCGATGCTTGCAATGGTAGTGCTGGTCTGCGGATGTTGGCCTTGCTCCTCTTCATCTTCACTCTTGATCTCCTTCTCCTTCCCGGTGTCTTGGAGGTCTTCCTCCATAGGCTCCTTCCCTTTATCCTTGGCGGACACCATTGTGCTTCTAAACTTCCAAAGAGTATGTCCTGGCAGAAACAGATCGAAACAAAAACACAACGAAAACACGATATACAAACCTCGAGGGATCCGGGGGTTATATATTATGAAGTTTCATATCAAAAGGAAGGTACTGGGAGAAAACGAGTCGGGGGCGGAGTCCGAGGTGGACTCACCACCTGGTGGCACGGCCAGGGGTGGGCCCGTGCCACAGCGTGGTGTGAGCCACCCTGGCTCCGGTTCCGTCCCTTTTTCGCTTTGTAACTTTCCTTATTGACTGAAAACTACAAAAATATAGTTGGATAGTATTTTCGTGGAACTTTTCTTACCAGAACCGTTACCTATTTGAAAACGGACTCTGCAGTCTCTGAATTTGGTATTTAGTGGATTCTTCCGGAGTCTCCACTTGAATAATCATCGGTATCTTCATCTTCATACACTTATAACTTGAGTCATAAAACCTTTTTTCCCTCATTACACCATTATCCCCACTACCTGGAAATTTCTTTCACACAAAACTTCACACAGTTCTTATTAGCAACATTAGTATAAATGAAGTGATAAAACCTTTTGAGTCCAACTTCAACTGCAAACCATCAAAACATAATCTACTGTAACAAATCCTTCCAAAAACCCAAAAAGAATCCAAAAAGGAAATCGATTAAAGAAGCAAATGCAAGAGTGGCAAAATCTATCAAAACAGACCAGCAGGTAAAGATTAATTTTTTCGAAAATCTTTTGTTGCTCAAATCAAAAAGTGCAAAACTAACAAATGTTAAATAACAACCTGGGGCAGAAGCACAAAAAATTACAGCTCAATCCGACATACAGAGATCTCTCACGAATTTTTACGGTGAAGCATAAAAATCTGTTTCGGGACAGTAACTTCTCCAAATATTACTTCTCTCTCATTAGAGGTTGATCTTGACACAAAAACCAAACAAAACGGATAAGGAGCGGTTATTAACAAAGTAATAACTTCCAAGACTCAAAGAAACAAAAACAAACTGAAAGCAAAAACAAATTGGGTTGTCTCCCAGAAAGCTCTTTCTTTATAGCCATTAAGATGGGCATGATAATTTTGAAGATGCTCACTCAGGAATATGAATTGAAGTGAAAGATAGCATTAAGAAGCAAAAATACACACATTTAAGTTTAACCCACTTCCTATGCAAGGGAATTTTGTAAACAAACAAGTTGTTGAAACCAGAGGCAACTTGCATAAGAAGGCAAAAGAAGTGCAACATAAAAACTTTCAGCATAAAACGAGGAAATTTGATATTATTGAGATGCATGAGAACACTTTTTCCTCTTTCATAGTAACTTTCAGTATCATGCATAAACTTAACAATATAGCTATCACACGGACCATCATAGCAATGATCACTTATTCTTACAGAAAACACATGAATACTAGCTCTCATAAAACTATTTTGTGAAACAATATTAGAGGTATCCTTACAAAGGATAGTGTGTCCCTCTTCTTCATACTTAGTGACAAAGTCTTTCACAATTGCTACCACAGGTTCAATGTTTTTTTGTTCATCAGATTTTACAGTTCTCTTTTCACTTTTGGTGATTACATTAGTTATCATAGGATGGTCCTTTACCTTTTCTAGGAAGGGAATCTTCTCGATATAAGGTTCGGGTAAGATGGGATCAATAATGCAATACTCAGCACTCCCAATAGGAACATAGTCAACAATATCTTTGTAAGGTGCATGGTATTTATTCCATCCCCTTTTTGGAATTTTGATATAGGAAGCAAAAGCTCTAAAGAAATTCGTAATAACATGCAAATCAAGACAATAAACATTACTAATATTTTGAAAGTCATCAGTTCACATAAAAGATTCAATGCATTCATAATCATAATTTATACCTGACTTTCTACCTTTGTCATTCTCCCAAGCTTCAACATTGTCTTGAATACGGTCCAGAAGATCCCATTTAGCTTCTTCTTCCATGCGAGTGAATGATCCAGCACAAGAAGCATCCAATAAATCCTTGTCATGTAGAGGGAGTCTTGCATAAAAGATATTGATAATAATATTGTTGGGGAGCTCATGAATGGAACATTTGAGCATTAGTAACTTCAATCTCCCCCGAGCTTGAGTTGTACTCTCTCCATCAAGAGGCCAAAAGTTGTATATTTGATTCCGATCTTTATGAATTTCACTAGGAGGATAAAACTTTGAATAAAAGAGAGGCACTATTTCCTCCCATTCCAGAGCTTGACCATTCTTCAGCAGCTTATACCATTCCTCAGCTCTTCCTTTCGGTGATAATGAGAATAACTTCTTCTTAACTTGATCTATAGTAATACCTGCACACTTGAACAACCCGCATAATTCGTGTATAAAGAGTAAATGATCACCGGGATGGACGGTTCCATCCCCAACATAGTAGTTATCCATAACACGATCAATAATTCTTGTAGGTATTTTAAAAACATCATTCTCAGCAGGTGGTGTCTTATCTACTACCTTAGCAGTGGTAGTAGCATTACCAAATAAGAAACTCAGCAAATTTTCCATAACGAAAATAAAGCAACTAACAGAAGTAAACAATACTCACAGTAGAAGTTTCCTTTACCAGTTCCACTCTCCAATAGAGCTTCACTCCCCGGCAACGGCGCCAGAAAATAGTCTTGATGACCCACAAGTATAGGGGCTAGATCGCAGTATTTTCGATAAGTAAGAGTGTCGAACCCAACGAGGAGCAGAAGGTGCTGGCTAGTGGTATGGATCAGGAATTCCCTGCAAATACTTATCAAACGGATTTTTAGGTCTTTTTGATAAAGCAAGTATACAAAGTACGAGTAAATAAAAGACAGTGGGAATAAATGCAGCAAGTGGCCCAATCCTTTATGCAACAAAGGACAAGCCGGTTGTATTACTTAAGATGACCAAACGTTCTCGAGGACACATGGGAAGACTGTCAAGTGCTTTCGCTTCATATAGTTGATTAATCTTCTTTAGCTTGCTAAGTGTTGTGTGGGTGAACCTGTGCTAATGTACCGACCTTCCTAGGACTAATACATACTTGTGATTATACCCCTTGCAAACATCCGTAAGTACAAGAAAGTAATTAAGGTAGAAACCTAACCACAACTTTAAACTCTAAGACCCTTACGTCCCTTGTGCAATGGTTTCCTAACGGGGCTTCAGGTTTCTGTCACTCCGGCAACCCCTACGATTAGTAGCCAAATACACAATGCATTCCCCTAGGCCCATATAGGTGAAGTGTCATGTAGTCGACATTCACATGACACCACTAGAAGAAGTACACCATAACTTAAATAACAAACTATTGAATCTTTTTCAACACAACTTCACTACTAACAACATGACTTCTCCCATGTCCACAAGAACAAAACGAACTACTCACAAGACATCATATGGATCATGATAAGAGATGGAATAATGATGTATAACAATTTGAATATAAACAATAATTCAATGGTTCACTCAATAGCATCAACTACAAAGAGTAATCAACACCGGGAAAGTTTCCCCTATGAACTATGCAAGATTCAACACAATTGTTACAGCAATATGGAGATGGTGATGAGGGTGCTGATGGTGATGATGGTGGTGGTGATGATGATGATGATCCCGATGAAGTCTAGCTTGATGGTGGTGTTGATGGCGATGATCTCCCCTCTCCGGGAAGGAATTCCCCCGGCAGAAATCTGTCTGCCGGAGAGGTCTTTCTCTCTCGGTGTTTTCCGCCCCGCAGAGGCGACGGAATCTTTCTATGGTCGCTTCCCGAGTCTTAGAGTTTCGGGAGGATAATATACGCCAGAGGGGAGAGCTAGAGGTGGGCCAGGGCGGCCACACCACCTGCTGGCGCAGCCTAGGGCTGCCCGCGCCAGGGGGTGGTGTGGGCCCCCTTGGCCCATCTCCACTCCGTCTTCTGGCATCCTTAGTCTTCTGGAAAAATAGGATTTTCCGTATATTTTCCCGGATTTTCTGATCTTCGCGAATTTTGCCTCCAAACAACACCTTTTCCATCAGAATCCTGACTGCAGCGGTCCATGCTCCAAAAGTCATCAACCATGCAAAAACAGATGAAATAACATAAGTATCACCTCTCAATACGAAATATATCAATGAATAATAGTGAATGAAGACATAGAATAGTGATGCAAAATGGACGTATCAAGTAGCAGTCTAAAAATTTACTAAATGGATTGAAGCAATGCCTGTCACCAGTCAGGATGGAACTTCGGCTGTGAATTTTATCAAATGCATAGTATTACGGTTTGGTGTGCCAAATAGCATCATCATAGATAATGGAACTAATTTTACTTCCAATGAGTTCAAGGAATACTGCGATGAGATGGGTATCAAAGTAAGCTACGCCTTAGTAGCCCACCCGCAAACCAATGGGCAAGTGGAAAAAGCCAATGGCCTAGTAACTGCTGGACTCAAGAATATATTACTAGCACCACTCGATAGGGAAAAAGGAGCATGGGTTGATGAGTTACCATATGTTTTGTGGAGTTTGAGTACTACTCCAAATAATTCGACACAAGAAACACCCTTCTTTCTGGTACACGGCGCTGAGGCCGTCCTTCCAGTCGAAGTATCACACGAATCTCCACGAGTAGCTACATATGATGAAGAGGAATCAAGAAAAGCACTTGAAGACGATGTTGATGCACTTGATGAAGCCTGAGACACCACCCTACAAAGAGCTATTATATATCAGCAAACCTTGCGCAACTACCACAGTCGATGGCTGCGTCCTAGGTCCTTCGTTGTAGGGGACCTAGTTCTTCGCCTCAAGCAAGATGGCCACCATAAATTGGAGTCGCCTAGGGAAGGACCTTACATTGTTACAGAAGTTATTCCCGGAGGAGCATATCGGCTGCAAGACAAGAAGATAGGAGTCAAATACTCCAATCCATGGAATGTCGCACAACTACGGTGCTTTTACGCTTAGAATTTATGATTTATCACAATATTAATTACAATAAGGCCTATGGCCCGACTTCTTAGCCAGAATATTAAGGCCAACGGACAAACGACAATCCGCCAAATAATGTATCACCGGCTTCGGCATATAAATAAAAGATAAGTTCTTCACACTCAAAGTCTTTATTTATACCCTTTTATTTATCGTCGGCTTCGGCTTTATTCATACTCTGAGGGGATCTGTATTTATATATAAACATTTTTCTGTTAAAACTAACAACAATTATGCGCCTATGTCTAGATATAGGCATCCGAACATAGCCTTGAGGGCTACTCCCATCGGGAGCACTGGCGCGTACCCAATATGAATCAAATTATGCATACAAAATCAAGACAATCATCACCTAAACCTATGAGTTTTACTTTGGTGTATCCTCAAAAGGTTACTCCCATCGGGAGATTCTATAAATTATTAAAATAAAAAGTTTGAGAAATTTCAGAAATTCCAGCAGCCAAACAAGGTAGTCGATAAAAATTATACAAAAATTTCGGATCGCATCCGACGCGACAAAACTTTGAATGCTGTGTCCAAGACATGAAGGTAAAACCCCGGGATTCATCCTGTGTGGCCTGGTAATCGCACAAGAATGCGCTCTGCCAGTAAAATATCCGTATCAACGATACGATGAAAAATCCCGATGGATGCGTTGGGTACCCGATAAATTAGAACTAGAACTCAGTATTTGATAAAATCTGAATGGCTCGAACTAAATTACGCCAGTTATAATTCCGAGTTCAGGTCTGGGGACTTGAATTTGATGTAGGTCAACATTGTTTTTGCCCAGGAGCAATTAACTGATTCCCGATCCGTCAGATACATCAGGCTTGTTGTACCAAATCCCTATAAAACTAAAAAAATAGAAACAATGCAAAGAAAGCAAAAACTGAAAATATCTTTGAGACTCAACTAGAATCTACGGTTCGGGTAGAGTCTCGAGGGCTACTGACATAGGTACGATTACTCGGGTTCTTATGATTCGTTACCCTGGCTGCATAAAGGCTCATGACCCATGAAGATTCAAGATGATGGCCCGAAGAAGCAATCGATAAAAGCCTTAGTTATATTAGGAAAAGGAAATATGAACCAACATTATGTTGGTTTTATAATAATACATATGTAACCTATCTGTATACGGTGTTGAGACCCGGCCTATTATATATAGGACGGGAGAAGCCTATGAGGAGGTACCGAAAAACCCCCAAGCGATCTGTAATAGTGTTGTTCATCAAGTAATCAGGTGAATTCGACTCCCTTGTTTGCCTAACATCCGACGAAATCCCCAGCATTTTCTTTTCTGCAAAACCCTAAGTACATCACCATGGGCATTGTCGAGGTTACCCCTCGTCAACATTCTTTTACCACAAGGACAAACCGGCGCTTGTTGAAGAATCAACATTGCCGACTTTTGTCGATGGTGCCACCATGCCCCAAGAGTCCTAGGATGCGGAAACTCTGACTCTTTCTGAAGATTTGATCCGCGCCAAGAGGAAGATCGAATACTTGATGAAGCACAAGGGCCTGAAGGGAACCAACCTGATCCATTGATGGCTGACACACCGGATTCATCCCCTCCAGTACCATGTTGACCGGCTTATGCACATAGTCACTAAGAGCAAGAAGGACAACCTCAGAATCAGCCTGCTCCCAATCCTTGACAAAGAATATGGGACCCGGATAAAATGGTTTATCAAGGAGCAGGTTGAGAGGAAGATTCCAGATCTCTCTCTAGACATGTATACTGCTGATGAACCTTTGACACCAGTGAGTTTTCCTGCTGTTTCCTTCATACTCAATCATTTGCTCATCTATACTTTATTGTTTTGAAATATTCAGATAATTTTTGCCTTTCAACTTGCTAGCCTCCCCGAGTCGAAGCTTTATCACCTCGAGGGATATCGTCCCAAGAATTCGGTTCTTCAGGAGGATGAAGATCTTGAACTGTTGCCAGAGGCACTTACTCGGAAGCGCAAAACTCCGGTTGTCTCCCTGGGCACTTAGAAAGTTCCTATTGTATAAAGCTAAACTTCTTCACAAGGTTTCAAGTATTAATTTGTATTCTCCCTGAATTGCAACGATCTTTACTCTGCTACCATCCAGGGCTAAAACAATTGCCAAGAGCAAGGCAAAAGGAAAACTAGGGAAGACTTTGCGCTAGCAAAAGTTGACTCTGGCATCACCTGCTGCTCCGCCTCCAACTCCTACCCCAAAGACATCATCAGCACCAGAGGGTACTTCCTCTCCGCATGTTGAAGATGTTTAGGCTCATTCTTTAGAGCCAGCGAACCTTGGTTCTCAAATCGACATCACCATGCGTGACTCGGGACTTGATAAGGGTGAACCCTCAAAGGGTAATCATCCCTCAGTTGATACCTTCGCGGAAAATCTTCTGCAGAATCCGGGTATCACCAAACTTGGCCTTACTCAAAAGAGCGCAGAAGATATCCAAAGCTGGCTCTCCATTGCCTAGAGACTTGAAATATCACAACGAAGGAGGAGGCGCAAGAAGCCGAGGACATCAAACGCATCGAGCTTCTTGACCTTGTTCGTCATTGCGACAAGAAGCTGAAGGCTGGTGTGGCCCTGCCACAACCAGTAACTCCTCTGACTCTCACTGAGAATGTTTCTTCTAAGGTGAACATGAGCCTCAACAAGGTGACTCATGAACCTTATGTAAGTCATAATCTGACTCTTTTTATTGTATTTCATATCATATCCTCTAGCCCCCAAGCATGAAGTTGGATAGGAATCTGGATTTATGCTTTCATTAGGATGCCAAAGAATGAACTAGTATAGCCCCAAGGCTCGTGCTGATATTTAACTTAGTTAAAACATTAGCCCAAGTCCTAGTAGACTTCTGACTCTAGGTACCATTCTGACTTACAGAAAGTTAATGCTTATAACCAGGAATTGTTGAAGAATATTTGTCACAAGCCGAGAGAGATCAGAGCTCTTTGACTTGAAAATGCGCAACTTAAAGTTGTAAAATATGAAGCTGAAGGTAAACATTTCAGTCTTCGTTTTCACTAGTAGTTTTTGTTTCATAGTCGAATATTTATTCGACTTTGTTTCTTGCCTTTGCCAGAACTTGTGAACCAGTCCGGCAAGATGATTCAGCAAGCCAAAAAAATTAAAGTCTTGGCGGTGTAAAATGTTGACTTGCGTGCTGAGCTGGAGAAAATCAAAATAGGTCCCGAGACCAGCATCGTTAATGTTCTTGAATCCAGCAATCACGCAACTGAGGCGCGTGACCGCACCATCGCCAAACAAGACAAAACAATGGTGGACTTGCAGAATGCCTTGGACAGGGAGAAGGACACCTCTGAAGCTCTTTGGAATGAACTCCAAAGCCTTCAAGAGGAAAATATCAAAGTAGATGATGTCATCTTCGGTAAGTTTTTTATCCCCGTATCCTTGTTTTCCGAATTTGTTAGACTTGGATATATTGCTGATCTTGCTTTCTTTCTTATAGGTCCTCTCAACATGCTCGATGCCTCTTCATCTAGTCTCGTACTAGTCGGCTTGTCGCCGTTGGGGACCTGATTCACGATTTCCGCCAGTCTTTGGAAGAAATCAGTGAATCCATCTAGCTCTCCGACTTAGAATCAATGTCAGCCTCTGAGCTACGAGACAAGGCGAAGGATATGCCCAAACTCATCAAGGATTGGAACATGTCCTATGTATGCACAACGACACATAGCCACCATGGAAGCATGGAAATATGGCAAGTTACCAAGGGTTATTTGACTATTGATGAAGTGGTGCCCAAGTTACCAAGGGTTATGGACGCATGGAAATATGGCAAGTTACCAAGGGTTATGGACGGTAATTCGTCCGCCCAAGCCCTCGTAGCACGATGTAGTGGTGCTTCGAGTCTTGGTCGCAGGCCTTGAAGGATTAAACCATTTGCCCTTTCGACTTGTCCATTGGCTTGTGGATGTGCGCCTGATGCAATATGAAGTCGGATCTCCTGTTTGTTGTAGAGTTGGACTAGTTCTCCCATGGAAAAGTTGCTCCCATTGTCTGTAATAATACTATGCGGATACCCGAATCGGATGATTACATCCTCGACAAACTTTTTTGTTGTTGCTCCATCACAACTTGTGAAGGGTTTTACCTCAATCCATTTCATGAATTTATCCCCCATCAAAAGAAGGTGTCCACTTTGAGCCCATCTAGATGGTCCTACCATGTCAAGCCCCCAGACCGCGAAAGGCCATGTAATCCGAATTGTTCGCAGCTGAGCGGCCAAAACATGGGAATGTTTGGCATATTCTTGGGAACCTTTGCACGTCTTGACCAGCCGTTCGGCATCTGACTTAGCTGTAAGCCAGAAGAATCTGTTTCTAAAGGCCTTTGCCACTAAAGATTTGGCTGCGGCGTGATGTCCACATTCGCCTTCGTGGATTTCCCTTAGGATTTCCAAGACTTCTTCTGGAGAAACACATCACTGAAAGACCCCAGATGCACTCCTCTTATAGAGCTCACCTCCCACCACTGTGTAGGCTTTTGCTCATTGGATGATCTATCGACTAAGAACTTCGTCTTCAGGTAATTTTTTGTCAACCAAGAAATCAAGGTAGGGTTTTGTCCAGTTGGGAATTACAACCATAACTGCTATGAGCGGTGAGTAGGATTTGGTTGGATACTCCTCATCAACTCCTGTGATAGAGGGAACTCTCAAATGCTCCAAAAAGCACCATTCAGGACCTGTTTCCGCATAGAGCCTATTCTTGATAGAGCATCTGCTTCCTCTTTTTCTATTCGAGGAATGTGTTGAACTTCAAACCCTTCGAACAATTTAGATAATTCATCCACGGCCGCTCTATAAGCTGCCATGTGCTTGTTTGTGTTGAAAATATCGGATACTTGCTGAGAAACTAAATCCGAGTCTCCATAAGACATTAGTCGGCGAATGCCAATGTCTTTTGCCATTCGAATTCCATGTAGTAGGGCTTCATATTCGGCAATGTTGTTTGTTGCCGTGAAGTGAATCTGCAACATAGAGAACATTATCACCTTGGGGTGACTTGAGCACCACGCTAGCCCACGAGCCCCCAAGCGCTTTGGATCCGTCAAAGTGTAAGGTCCAAAATTCCATCTCTAGGAGGCCTGTGTTTTCGACTGTCTCTATCCAATCAGCAACAAAGTCAGCAAGAATCTATGATTTGATTGTTGTGCGGGGTTTGTACTCAATGTCAAAAGCTGCTAGCTCTATGCCCCACTTAGCAACGCGTCCTGTAGCATCGTTGTTGTTGATTATGTCTCTCATCGGAGCTGTGCTCACCATAGTAATCTTGTGCTCTTGAAAATAATGTCGTAGCTTTGTAGATGTGAAGAATACACAATAGGTCAACTTTTGGTAATGGGGGTACCTTTATTTTGATTCAATTAATACCTCGCTAAGATAATAAGTCAGACGCTGCACCAAGTGTTCATGTTTTTCCTCTGGCCGTTCCACCACCATGTGGCCCAGACTTTCGAGTAAGAACATATTCAGCTTGTATAGTGGATGGTGTTCGGTTCCTCACCGCTGATCATGAGAAGGGCAAGAAAACACAAAACAATGGTGTAATGACTGAAGGTTGTCACTTGGAGAAGGATATCCATTTTTATGGTGTCCTCAAGGATATCAAGGTGTTGTATTTTAACTCTGATTTGGAACAGCAACGATCAGTTGTGTTATTCCACTGCGATTGGTATCATCTTGAGGGCCACAAGGATACAGAGATTGTGTATGATAAAATCTTTCGGAGTTGATGTCTACACACTTCTATTCTTGTAGATAGTTGTTGGGCCTCCAAGTGCAGAGGTTTGTAAAACAGCAGCAAGTTTTCCCTTAAGTGGATCACCCAAGATTTATCGAACTCAGGGAGGAAGTGGTCAAAGGTATCCCCTCTCAAGCAACCCTACATCAAGATACAAGAAGTCTCTTGTGTCCCCAACACACCCAATACACTTTTCATGTGTATAGGTGCACTAGTTCGGCGAAGAGATAGTGAAATACAAGTGGTATGGATAATTATAAGTGGTAACGGTGCGAGAAAATAGCTTGCTGGCGTGTGGTTGACGTGGGAAAATACTGAAGGCAAACGGAAATAAAGATGGAAGCAAGCAAACATGTAATAGATCTAATTGCAAACAGTGTATCAATGCTTAGAAACAAGGCCTAGGGATCATACTTTCACTAGTGAACACTCTCATATAAATATATTCTTCTTTATGATACTACGCTGAACTACTCTCCGGTTGGACACTCTAATCCATGGTAGGGCTATAACAGTGATGACCCACAAGTATAGGGGGTGTATCGCGGTATTTTCAATAAGTAAGAGTGTCGAACCCAACGAGGAGCAGAAGGTGCTGGCTAGTGGTATGGATCAGGAATTCTCTCCAAATACTTAGCAAACGGATTTTTAGCGGTTTTTGATAAAGCAAGTAAACAAAGTATGAGCAAATAAAAGACAGTAGGAATATATGCAGCAAGTGGCCCAATCCTTTATGCAGAAAAGGACAAGCCGGTTGTATTACTTAAGATGACTAAACGTTCTCGAGGACACATGGGAAGACTATCAAGTGCTTTCGCTTCATATAGTTGATTAATATTCTTTAGCTTGCTAAGTGTTGTGTGCGTGAACCTGTGCTAATATACCGACCTTCCTAGGACAAATACATACTTGTGATTATACCCCTTGCAAACATCCGTAAGTACAAGAAAGTAATTAAGGTAGAAACCTAACCACAGCTTTAAACTCTAAGACCCTTACGTCCCTTGTGCAATGGTTTCCTAACGGGGGTTCAGGTTTCAGTCACTCCGGCAACCCCTACGATTAGGAGCCAAATACACAATGCATTCCCCTAGGACCATATAGGTGAAGTGTCATGTAGTCGACGTTCACATGACACCACTAGAAGAAGTACACCACAACTTAAATATCAAACTATTGAATCTTTCTCAACACAATTCCACTACTAACAACATGACTTCTCCCATGTCCTCAAGAACAAAACGAACTACAAAGAGTAAACAATAATTCAACGGTTCACTCAATAGCATCAACTACAAAGAGTAATCAACACCGGAAAAATTTCCCCTAAGAACTATGCAAGATTCAACCCAATTGTTACAGCAATATGGAGATGGTGATGAGGGTGCTGATGGTGATGATGGTGGTGATGATGATGATGATGATGAAGTTCAGCTTGATGGTGGTGTTTATGGCGACGATCTCCCCTCTCCGGGAAGGAATTCCCCCAGCAGAAATCTGTCTGCCGGAGAGATCTTTCTCTCTCGGTGTTTTCCGCCCTGCAGAGGCGGCGGAATCTTTCTGTGGTCGCTCCCCGAGTCTTAGGGTTTCAGGAGGAATATATACACCAGAGGGGAGAGCCAGGGGTGGACCAGGGCGGCCACACCACCTGGTGGCGCGGCCCAGGGTGGCCTGCGCTAGGGGTGGTGTGGGCCCCCTGTGGCCCATCTCCATCCCCCCTTCTGGCTTCCTTCGTCTTCCGGAAAAATAGGATTTTCCGTATATTTTCCCAGATTTTCTGATCTTCGCGAATTTTGCCTCCAAACAACACCTTTTCCATCGGAATCCTGACTGTAGCGGTCCATGCTCCAAAAGTCATCGACCATGCAAAAACAGATGAAATAACATAAGTATCACCTCTCAATACGAAATATATCAATGAATAACAGTGAATTATGATATAGAATAGTGATGCAAAATGGACGTATCAACTCCCCCCAAGCTTAGACTTCGCTTGTCCCCAAGCGAAACTGAGCTCAATAAACATGACCTCAGGTTTATGGAGTGAAGGGTCGATAAAAGAATATGGACAAGAAGCATCACATTCATCAATACACAGAACATAATAGAATACAACTCACTATTATATAACTTAACTTGCAATAAGTAAAGGAAACACAATAGAGATACATGAAGTAAATCATAATTGGTAATGGCAAACTTAGCTCTTGGTCGAAGAATAGTTGATAATTTGCTGGAGTTCACAAATAACTGATTTTCAATGATAGCTTTCAAAGTAGTAATCACCAAGATAAGAGCAATGTGCAAAACAAGGAACATAAGAAACATGATTGAATAAATCATCATATGAATGAATGAAACACAACAACTCAAAATACTTGCTGAGATAGAAGGGAATAGGTTTACTGACTCAACTAAAAAGTAAAAGAAAGGCCCTTCGCAGAGGGAAGAAGGGATTGCAAGTCTCATAAAGAGCTCCCAAAAATTATGATACTTATTAGCTTTCAGCTCTCATTGCCCCTATCATAGGCATCTTTAGGTGGTTAAGGTTAAAGTGACACAACTAAGAGGATATGCTTGACAAGTTATAAGTTGAAATCTCATGCCCCTTACTTACGAGTACCGAACCTCATGCTACTCAACTTCAGTCACAAGTAAGCTCTTGTCATTGTAAATACATATGTATCATAGAGAACCGCCAACGGGGTACCCCTTGCACATGATACAAGAGTTGTCCCATAGTCAAAATGACAAGGCAAGCAAACAATGAGCATCTCAGCGATCTTTTTATTTGCTATTTGCATAGGTTTTATTAAGGATGCTTCATAGAATGCTCACTATAGTTATGTTGCAAGATTCCACCATGATTAGGCATGGCTTAGGCTAGCGGCCCAGGCGTTTCTCTAACACACATATAAACTACATGATCTTACAAGTTCCCCTTTTATTTCACACCGCCAGGATCCATAAACAAAAGAATCATGGTATCAACTAGGTACAAAGTACCATGACAATGTTGAAAGCGTTACCCATGATACATGGTTCTGCTAACTTCAACTCATAAAGCGCAAGCATATACGCAACAAAGAAGGACCCAATGGTTTAAGTTATTAAGTGCAAGAAAATAAAGTGTGCCATCAAGTTCGTGAGAGATTTAATCACTAATTTTCACATAACAAGTTTAATTTGGGAGGTAGAGAAAACAAGAATTTACTTGGATCAGCAATAATTCTAATAGGTAGGTATGGTGGACACAAATGCATAGGTTTTTGGCTTAAGGAAGTGGATGCACGAGAAGAGTTCCCTCTCAGTACGGGTTTTTGGCTAGCAAGGCTGGGTAGCCAGTATAAGAGTTGAAGGAAACAAATAAACATACAATGATAAAGACAAACATGCAATCTTCCTTGGAAGCACAGAAGATCTTAACTAGAGAATACTAGACTTATGAGCAAATCAAGAAAGAAAGATGATGAAATTATATTTTTTCTTTAGAGTACTTTTATCTTTTTCATTCAACTCTCAAAAATAGTGTTGATACTGACCAAGCCAGGTTTGCCAAAACCAACTAGATTAACTCAATGATCCCAAAGTGATACCAATACTAACAACAAGATCAATCATATAACCACGAATTGAAAACTAATATAAGCTATGCAAAATAGTAAATGATAGAACTTCTCATTAATATTCCATAACGGCAACTCACACCAAGGGATACATATCTAATGAGAGAGGGGACACTTCCATAATGCAAACCATCCTACATAATAACTTCTCTATTCATGATATGACTCTACTAATAAGGTAAAAAGATAGAAGATAGTGATGTGATACCGCGACACTCCCCCAAGCTTGGAACGAGCCAAGGGGATGCCAAACCTGATGACGAATTACTCCTTCGGTGGTGGTGGTATTCTCCCATCATCGTCCGACTTACAGGGTAAGGGTTTCCCATCAACAAAGGACATCGTGGTTTCTAGCATCCTGAAACTTGCAGCAGCACTTATGCGTTTAAACCTAACCTCATACTCACAGTTTTGATTTTGAACGTCGTAGAGCTGTGCTTGCAGTTTGTTGGTTGTTTGGGAGAGTGAGAGGAGTTCATCCTTGAGTTCAGCAGTCTCCTTTTGGTGCTCGGTGATGAGTTCAGAACAAATCTTATGGATGATATCCACTTCGCGTTCCGCCATCTTCTTGTACCTAAAGACCTCTTGCTCTAGTGCTTCCATCCTGTCCTCTAGACTTCCTTCACCTTTCGGGCCTCGAACCTCTTTTATCCGGAGCTCCCCATCTTCAAGCAACAACTCTTTGGGATGAATCTTCAACTCTCTCATGTATGGGTTGATGATATCCTCTAAAGAATCTTCCTTGGCTGATCCAGAGGAAGACATTGTGGCTCCAAATCTGGGACTCTACCTGTCAGAAACAGATCGAAACGAAAACACGATGAAAACACGATATATGAACCTCGGGAGATCCGGGGGATTATATATTATGAAGTTTCATGACAAAAGGAAGGTACTGGGAGAAAACGGGTCAGAGATGGAGTCTGGGGTGGCCACACCACCTGGTGGCGCGGCCTGGGGTGGGCCCGTGCCACAGGGTGGTGTGAGCAACCCTGGCTCTGTTTCCGTCCCTCTTTCGCTTCGTAGCTTTCTTTATTGACTGAAAACTACAAAAATATAGTTGGATAGTATTTTCGCAGAACTTTTCTTACTAGAACTGTTACCTATTTGGAAGCGGACTCTGCAGGTCTCTGAATTTGGTCCTTGATAAATTTTTCCGGAGTTATAACTTGAAAGGCATCAACATCTTCATTGTAAGAATCTCCAGCAATATAGTGCTTGAGTCGCTGCCCATTCACTACTTGTGTAGTATTATCTTTTAAAGAATAAATTTTTATTGCTCCTGAACGGTACACTTCTTCAATAATGAAAGGTCCTTCCCATTTTGACAGTAGCTTTCCTACAAAAAATCTGAGACGAGACCTATACAATAGAACTTTCTCACCAACATGAAATTCTCTCTTAAGTATTCGCTTGTCATGCCATCTTTTAACTTTTTCCTTAAAGAGCCTAGCATTTTCATAGGCTTCACTCCTCCATTCATCTAAAGAACTTAAGTCAAATAATCTTTTCTCACCAGCGAGCTTACAATCTCTATTCAGTTCTTTAACTGCCCAGTAAGCTTTGTGTTCTAATTCTAAAGGTAGGTGACAAGCTTTCCCATAAACCATTTTATAAGGAGACATCCCCATAGGATTTTTGTAGGCAGTTCTATAAGCCCATAAAGCATCATTCAACTTTTTAGCCCAATTTTTTCTAGATCTATTAACAGTCTTTTGCAAGATGGATTTAATTTCTCTATTCGATAACTCTACTTGCCCGCTAGTTTGGGGGTGATAAGCTGAAGCAATTCTATGATTAACATCATATTTAGCAAGTGTCTTTCTAAAACCACCATGAATGAAATGAGAACCCCCGTTAGTCATGAGATACCTAGGCACTCCAAACCTAGGAAAGATAACATCCTTAAGCATTTTTAGAGAAGTCTCCCCGTCAACACTCTTTGTAGGAATGGTTTCTACCCACTTAGTAACATAATCAACGGCAACAAGAATATGAGTATAACCTTTCGAGGGAGGGAAAGGACCCATAAAGTCAAATCCCCAGCAATCAAAGGGTTCAATAACTAGAGAGTAGTTCATAGGCATTTCATTGCGTCTAGAAATATTACCAACACGCTGACATTCATCACAAGATAAAACAAATTTTCTTGCATCTTTAAAAAGGGTAGGCCAGTAGAAACCTGATTGTAGCACCTTTTGTGCAGTTCTATCTCCTGCATGATGTCCTCCATAAGCACTACCATGACATTTACGCAATATCTCCTTTTGTTCATATTCTGGAACACATCTTCGCATAATACCATCCACTCCTTCTTTATATAAGTGTGGGTCATCCCAAGAATAATGCCTCAAATCATAAAAGAACTTCCTTCTTTGCTGAGCTGTAAAAGTTGGAGGCCAATACTTGGAGACAATAAAATTAGCATAATCAGCATACCAAGGGCTCCATCGCGAGCTTACCCCTACTGCAGCCAACTGTTCATTTGGGAAACTATCATTAACAGGCATAGGATCAAAAGAGATGTTTTCCAATCGAGATAAATTATCACCTACAGGGTTTTTAGCACCTTTCCTATCTACTATATGTAGATCAAACTCTTGTAAAAGCAGCACCCATCTAATAAGCCTAGGCTTAGCGTCCTTCTTCGTCATAAGGTATTTAATAGCAGCATGATCGGTATGAATGGTGACTTTTGAGTCTACAATATAGGGTCTAAACTTATCACAAGCAAAAATGACAGCTAGAAAATCTTTTTCAGTAGTAGCATAATTCCTTTGAGCAGCGTCTAGACTTTTACTAGCATAATTAATAACGTTTAGCTTTTTATCAATTTGTTGCCCAAGGACAGCTCCTACAGCAAAATCACTAGCATCACACATTATTTCAAAGGGTAAACTCCAATCAGGTGGTTGAACAATAGGGGCTGTAGTTAAAGCCTTCTTAAGAGTTTCAAAAGCTTCCTTACAATCATCATCAAAAATGAAAGGTACATCTTTTTGAAGAAGATTAGTGAGGGGTTTTGATATCCTAGAAAAGTCTTTAATAAACCTTCTATAAAAACCAGCATGACCAAGGATACTACAAATACCTTTGATGTCTCTTGGACATGGCATTTTCTCAATTGCCTCAACCTTAGCTCTATCAACTTCTATGCCTCTTTCAGAAACTTTATGCTCAAGGACAATCCCTTCGTTAACCATGAAGTGGCATTTCTCCCAATTAAGAACAAGATTAGTTTCTTCACATCTCTGCAAAACTTTATCAAGGTTGTGCAGACAATTATCAAAAGAAGTTCCATAAACAAAAAAGTCATGCATGAACACTTCTACAATTTCCTCACAAAAACCATGAAAGATAGCAGACATGCATCTTTGAAAAGTAGCAGGAGCATTACATAAACCAAAAGGCATACGTCTATAAGCATAAGTTCCGTAAGGGCAAGTAAAAAGTAGTTTTTTCTTGATCTTGTTGTTTAACAGCAATTTGAGAGAAACCAGAATAACCATCAAGAAAACAAAAATGGGTCTTTTTAGACAACCTTTCCAACATTTGATCAATAAAAGGAAGTGGGTAGTGATCTTTCTTAGTAACTTTGTTGACTTTCCTAAAATCAATGCACATCCTATAGCCTACTACTATTCTTTGGGGAATAAGCTCAACATTATCATTAGGAACAACGGTAATTCCTCCTTTTTAGGAACACAATGAACAGGACTAACCCATTCACTACCAGCAATAGGATAAATAATACCAGCATCAAGGAGTTTCAATACCTAATTTCTTACCACTTCCTTCATCTTAGGATTTAAACGTCGTTGGTGCTCTACTACTGGCTTTGCATCTGGTTCTATATTGAGAGAATGCTGACATATAGTAGGTGAAATCCCTTTTAAATCATCCAGAGTATAGCCCATAGCTCCTCGGTGTTTCTTCAAAACCTCCAATAACCTTTCTTCTTCCTTCCCTGAAAGTTTAGAGCTAATAATAACAGGATATATCTTTTTATCATCAATATAAGCATATTTAAGATCATCAGGGAGAGGTTTTAGATTGAAGACCGGATCCTTTTTAGGTGGCAACGTGGTACCCAAGTCTTCTACAGGCAAGTTATGCTTAAGCATCTTGGGTTAACGACAGAGAATCTCATCAATCTCATTCCTTTCTTCCATGAAGATCTCACTTTTGTGATCTTCCATAAATTGCTACAAAGCATTGTTAGGAGCAAGAGAGATAGAAGCAAGTTGTTCAACTCTAAAATCCTCATTATGGGTTTCCTCTTCACAAGGTTCTTTAGTAAATTTCAAAAAAATAAACTCATAAGATTCCCCATCGAACTTAGTCAAGAGTTTCTCCCTCCTGCAATCTATAATAGCTCCAGAAGTACACAAGAAAGGTATACCAAAAATGATAGGATAAGTTTTACTAGCAGCTGAACCAAGTACTAGGAAATCAGCAGGATACTTAATCTTACCACAAAGAACTTCCACATGTCGTACAATACTGTAACACCCTCAAATCGGCCCTATGCAAGTTTTAGCGCTTCCCGCCAAACCCGCATAGAAACGATTCAAGGACGCCCACCAGGCACTTCCGTGCGGGTGGAAAACGAAGTAATAACATTACACAACAGTCCTCGATGGGACCCACAGAACAGATATATATACAGCAGCGACTCAATGAGTCAAGAATACAAATATAATATACAAAGATCCAAATCACCTCGAAAACGATATAGCGCCCGACTACGGACAAGATGCAAATGGGGCTGAGAGCCCTGAAGAATAACCAATGGCGTCCATAACCCTGCCCAGGCCAAGCCGGAAGGGTAACCCTGCTAACGACGGCGATCTCAAACCTGCTAAACAAAAGGGGTGCCGACAAAGGGCAGAGGAAAAAGAGGAGCGTCAGTACTGAGGCCAGCACACGGCGAGACTAGAATTCGGCGGTCCTCGCCTACATAAGGTATGGTGGACTGAAGCGGCAGCACAGCATGCACTAAACAACCTATAGAGACTCGATATAACTGTCGGCTATTAGAGAGGGATAAGAAAGACCTATTCGGAGCCAACCTGATTCTACCACCAAACATACCCATCCTGGTATTTCCCCTCGATACCAACCGAGAAGTCAACCGAGGAACTCACACGGTTGGCAGTTTTAGTTATTCCGTTATAGTTGCGGCAATTACTAGTCAAACGTAGATAGTCATCCTGATAAAATAAGCAGTGGGCAGTTTTATTTAACCATTCCGTTGTAGTTGCGACACTTACTAGTCAAATACAATTAGCATGAGATATCCCAAAACCCAGCAGTTGTTGGTACTTTCATTTAGCCATTCCATTGCAGTTGAGCTGATTACTAGTCACCTCGGATACAAGTCAAATTATAACAGTAAACTTTAGTTATAGTTGTGTATGATCGAGAACTGTGCTCCAAGTCGTCCATAATCGCGGACACGGCTTTTCGAAAAGATTTAACCCTGCAGGGGTGCACCAAAGTATCCACACGCAATTAGCATGAGATATCCACACGCACTTCGACCCTTTTTGCCAGATCAATTAACATACACCCATCGGTATGTCGGCGGGGCCTAAGTCATGACGTTTCCCAGACCCAAAGCAAGTACATGGGGGCCACCCCACTAAGTCTACCCGCAACGAAGTCGGCCGGGCTCCGAGACGGACTCAGGGTTTATGGAGCCGGCTGTAAACGACTGGGAACCCGAAACTCTCGGGCTTGTCGATACAGCGAAAACGGGTCACGATCCTAAACAGTACAGTGTGCTATCCATCGCACAATTTAAATAAAGCAGTAAAACAAGGCATAAGTACAGAATAGTAATAAAACCTCAAACTAGTTGTGGCCCCCAGTACAATACTTGGAATCAGGTACTAAATCGATGGGGTGCCCACACATCCCACATGTGGTTAGCGCGCTCGATCTCGGAACAGGTGTCAAGAACTCAGGGTCCTACGGGACACCAGTGAGCGGTCGGAAACCAAATATTGTCTATCACCCACCGGTGCCTCTGCATTTACCTACTTCAATTTTAGTTATTAAACAGTAATTAAAGTTATAACCATCTCCAACATAAAGCTTATGGCAGCCTTCCAACAACTGTGGTACTTGACGACACGCAACAGCACTTGAGCAAGCGACTACGACGCGCAAGTCCAACTATCTACCAAACAACAGGTAATAGGATGTGTCCAAGGCAATATAAGGCTGCAAGGGATAACACGGGCACGAAAACTAGAGCATCGCAACACAGATAGCAATAGATCAACAAGAGGGAAATAAATACTATAGAAGTAAGATAGGTAGAAAGGGGGAAGATGCTCGCCTGAAAACATTGCCGAAGGTTCATCCGAAGATCGGATCGACACTCGCATCAACTCATCGGCCTAGTCCGTGAAGAAGCAAAGCACTAGAAGAAACACCGGATGGACTTTAATACTACGGTAGAAAATCGGGCATGATGCATGTATGATGTATGGCATGGCAAAGGTGCGATGCAATGAGGTCATATTAAGCGGAACCGGGATCCCGACAGTTAATTAAACGGTTCAAATTATTTAGATACCCCACAATTTAATGTTGTATTAACAAGGCAAAATTATATCATCGGTTCGCTACACCAATTTAAATGGGACCAATATACGACTAGATTTGCCCGCATATGGATCTCATATTTAATTATATGGTGAATCGACATAAGGCCCCCAAACCACACCAATATGCATGCGAGACAGAACAATGAATATGCAACAAGATGATAATGTAATATTATAAAAATAGGGTCTCGGATAAAGGGGTCACACATTAGGGCTCGGCGAACTTGGGCTCCGAGGGGGTTCAGGGTCTGGTCTCAGGGTCCGGATCTGGGGTTCGGTCTCGGCGGGATTGTTCTCGAACAACGAAAGTCGATCTTGGCGTTCCGGGAAGAAGAACTTGGCGTCCGAGGATTCGATGTTCGGATCCGTGTAGAAGGTCTTGGGCTCATAGATGAAGCGCTTGTCGTTCCTTGTGGCGATCTTGGCGGTCATCGGGTTCGAGAAGGGGTTCTTGTCAGGTCCTCGGTTGACGTTGTCGGTCTTGGGTTTGGCGCCGGTAGATCTTGCATAGCTCCTCGGGCCTAGACTCATGTCGGTCTTGTGGTTTCCATGGAGGCGAACTCGATGTACCGCGATGTAGATCTTGTCGTTCCGTGTCGGTGTCCGTGAAGGCGATCTTGTGGTCCCGACTTCAATTGGCGAAGGCGAACTTGGATTCCAAAATCGGTATTCTTTGGGTTTCCTCTCGATCATCGGTGGTGGCGCCGGTTGACGTGAACAGAAGTAGATCTCACTACACTGCTACCACATCCAGGCACACGAGAAAAGGCATCGAAGCTCGGCAGAAGACGGCTCTTGTACTGGTCTTTCCTGCGGTAAAACATGGTCACACTTGGGACAACGGAGGCTATAAGCCGGTACTCCTCGAGGACGCACGGACAGGTCAACCAGAGGCAAGGAGGAGGCCGATCGGAGCTACAGAGACCAGAGGCGGCGACCGGTGACGGTTCCGGGGCTTGGCGGAGAAGAGAGGCGACGGCGGGGAGGCTCGGGAGGCGCGCCGGGGAGGTAGACTGCGGGGTCGACGCGGGAGGCGGCGGCGGCGGCGTCGGCTCCTGAGCGGACGAGGGCGAGGCGGGCGAGGCCGGCCGGAGGACGACGATGAGGGAGGGCCGCCAGGCAGGCGAGGCAGACGGTGGAGGGGGCTTGCGGCGGTCGAGCACCCGACGGGGAGGTCGGCGCAGGGGCAGAGCCTCGCGGGGCCAGGCGGCTCTGCTCGACGGGGGCGACGCGGCGGCTCGCCGGAGGGGCGTCGGTGCGGGCAGGCCGGAGCAGAGGGCGGAGGCGCTCGGGGAGATGGCGAGGTAGCTCGGGGAGGCAGAGCGGAACGGCGAGAGGAGGGAGGAGAGAGGCGTCGCGGTCGGCCGGGGATCGGCCAGAGGAAGGAGGCGAGGCCGGGTCTGGCAAGGCTGACGGGAAGGAGATCGAGGGGAGGTGGGGAGCGGGGAAGGCGGCGGGAGTGGTGGGGCCAGGCTAGCGCGGGTTGGGGGAGGTTTCCAGGCGCGGGGGGGTGTGTGGCGTGGTGGGTCCGGGTTGACCTGGCCCGGTCGGTGAGAGGGAGTGGGTGCATGGTGGCTGCGGGGTGGGGTCGGGTCAGGGACTGGGTGTGTGCGTGTGGTGTTTGTGTGGGGTGGTGGAGGCAGGGGTGAGAGGGAGATGGGGTAGGATGAGGTGGTAGGCGCTGATTGGTTGGAGAGAGGTGGAGGGGTGAGGTGGAGGGAGGGGATTGGAGGGGGTGAGGTGGAGGGAGGCTGGGTAGAATAGGATGGGGTAGGAAAAGATTAGGACTAGATATTTTTAGACAAACAAAATATCCGGAAGGGTCCGGGGATTATTTTTGAAATAGAGAGGGATCTTTGTAGAAAGCAAAAGTAGGTTTTAACAAAATAGTTTTAGATAAATAAAAGATCCGGCGGGACCGACGGTTTGGTTTGAACAAAGGGGGAGGATATTAATATAGGAAAACAAAGTAGGTCTTTTAGCAAAAATAGTTTTAATCAATTAGATGCATGCTGATGTCATGATGATGCAATGCACAAAATCAACGCGATTTTCTAGTAGTGGTTTTTGCGGGGCGCCACAAATACCAATTGGAGAGATGGTCTCTCTATTAGCAAGGTGAATAACCACACCAATCTCTTCCAATTCCCAGGGACTGATTTCATGCATAATTTCTCTGTAAAGCTCATAAGGAATAGCATTAGAACTTGCACCAATATCACATAAACCATAATAGCAATGATCACCAATTCTAATGGAAAGCACAGGGACACTAGCCTTTTTTATCTCTATTAGGATGTGAAACAATATTAGAAGCATCCTCACAAAAGACTATGTGTCCATCTTCTATGGTTTTAGTGACAAGGTCTTTCACAATTGCTACCACAGGTTCAACGTTTATTTGTTCATCAGGTTCTACAGTTCTCTTTTCACTTTTAGTGATTACATTAGTTATCATAGGATGATCCTTTACCTTATATGGGAAGGGAAACTTCTCGATATAAGGTTCAGGTAAGATGTGATCAATAGTGCAATACTCAGCACTCCCAACAGGAACACAGTCAACAATATCTTTATAAGGTGCATGGTACTTGTTCCATTCCCTTTTTGGAATTTCAATATAAGAAGCAAAAGCCCTAAAGCAATTTGTAATAACATGTAAATCAAGACCATAAGCATTACTAATATTTTGAAAGTCATTAGTTCCCATAAAAGATTCAATGCATTCATAATCATAATCTATACCTGACTTTCTACCCTTGTCATTCTCCCAAGCTTCATCATTGTCTTGAATACGGTCCAGAAGATCCCATTTAGCTTCTTCTTCCATGCGAGTGAATGATCCAGCACAAGAAGCATCCAATAAATCCTTATCATGAAGAGAAAGCCTTGCATAAAAGTTATTGCTAATAATATTGTTGGGGAGATCATGAATGGGACATTTGAGCATTAGTAACTTCAATCTCCCCCAAGCTTGAGCTGTACTCTGATACATTGCAAATGTATCTATAATTTTTGATGTTCCATGCCTGGTTTTATCCACTTTATTGTGTTTTGTCCACACTTTGGAGTACTTTTCATATGATTTCTTGGACTAACCTATTAACAAGAGCCACAGTGCCAGCTGCCTGTTTTCTGCTGTTTTTGGTTCCAAGAAAGTCAGAAAATGAATATTCTCGGAATTGGACGGGACAAAAGCCAAAGTGTCTATTTTTCCAGAAGTCATCAGATGCCAGAATACGAGACGGAGAGGGGCCAGGGGGCCACCACACCACCTGGCCGCACGGCGCAGCCTGGCCCGTGCCAGGGGGTGGTGTGGCCGCGTACGGCACCCCCTCGGCCTCCCCTTCCGCCTATAAGATGCCCTCGGGACGAAAACCCTAAGTACCCGATCAAAAATCCACAAAAGAGTCTATAGCCGCCGTCATCTCCATCCCTAGATCGGGAGGGATCTGAAGCTCTTCCCGGCACCCTGCCAGAGAGGGGAATTCACCCTGGAGGCCTTCTTCATCACCATGCAAGCCTCCGGTGTGATGCGTGAGTAGTTCATCCTTGGACTACAGATCCATGTACTAGCTAGATGGCTGGTTCTCCTCCTTTGTGCTTTCATGTCTAGATCTTGTGAGCTCCGTTCATGATCAAGATCATCTATTTGTAATTCTGCATGTTGTGTTTGCGGGGATCCGATGGATATTGAGATGCTATTTCAGATTGATTATTGATTCTATCATGTCTTTGTTATTTGTGATGTTGCATGATTTCCGTTGTTAGTAGCTATCTTGGCCAAGTAGATGCTAGCAACTCCAAGAGTTGGTATTTATGCTCGATAGTGGGTTCATGCCTCTGGTAATCTGGGGAAGTGACAGAAATCTCTAAGGTACTAGATGTGATGTTGCTACTAGGGAGAAAACAACAATCCTTTATTCATAGAACAATCGTATTGTTTACTTTACACGCCATTCGTAAAGCAACAATCTGTTTCTTGCAACTTAATACTGGAGGGGGTTCGGATGATAACCTGAAGGTGGATTATTAGTCATAGATGCAGTTGGATGGCGGTCTATGTATAATGTTGTAATGCCCAATCAAGTTCCAAAGGAGTCTAGATGATTAGTATATGCATGTATTGTTTTCTTGATGTTTGTCAATTGCCCCGCTGTAATTTGTTCACCCAGCTTGTTATCTATCTTAAGGAGAGCCACCTCTAGTGAACTATGGATCCCGGTCCTTTTCTTTTACATAAAATCTACAAACTGTTTACTGCTTTGTGTTTACTTCCTACAAACTATTACTTCTTTCCATTCGATACATTTAATCCTTTGTTTTCAGCAAAACACGGTGAGATTGACAACCTCATCGGAAGTTGGGGACAGAGTTCTGTGGTTGTGTTGTGCAGGTCTCCATGTTGCTACTAGCACCGGTAGTGCCCCCTGCCAAGGCTTAGCTAGCAACATCTTTGGGGTTTTCCTTGCTCCTACTAGTTCAATTAAACCTTGGTTTCATAACTGAGGGAAACTTGCTGCTGTGCTCATCATACCTTCTTCTTGGGGTTCCCAACGAGCTCTACATCAACACCGAGCCATCAAGCATTTTTCTGGCGCCGTTGCCGGGGAGTCAAGGACATCTTGACAAGGGGAGTCCCTCATAACCAATCTCTTTACTTTGTTATTTTTGTTTTGCTTAGTTTCTTTTTGCTTTGTTTGCTTGTTTCTTTATCAAAAACACAAAAAATTTAGTTTTACAAGTTTGCTTTCTTATTCAAAAACCCAAAAAATGACTACTCTTGAAAACACTAAGTTGTGTGACTTCACTAGCACCAACAACAATGATTTTATGAGCACAACTATTGCTCCACCTGTGCCTGAAGATACTTTCTTTGAGATAAAACCTGCTTTGCTCAATCTTGTTATGAGAGAACAATTTTCTGGTATTGGTAATGAAGATGCTGCTGCCCGTCTAAATAACTTTGTTGAACTTTGTGAGATGCAAAAGCATAGGGATATAGATGGTGTTATTATTAAGCTAAAATTGTTTCCTTTCTCTTTGAGAGGAAAATCTAAAGAATGGTTGAATTCCTTAACTAGGAATAGTATTGATTCTTGGACTAAGTGCAAAGATGCTTTCATTGGAAAATACTATCCTCCTGCTAAGATTATATCTATGAGAAGTGAAATAATGAAGTTTAAACAATCTGATAATGAGCATGTTGCTCAAGCTTGGGAAAGAATGAAATCTTTGGTAAAGAATTGTCCCACTCATGGACTGACTGCTTGGATGATCATCCAAACTTTTTATGCAGGATTGAACTATTCTTCAAGGAACCTATTGGATTCTGCGGCTAGAGGTACCTTTATGACCATCACTTTGGGTGCTGCAACAAAACTTCTGGACAATATGATGGTTAATTATTCTGAATGGCATACTGAGAGAGCTCCACAAGGTAGGAAGGTAAATTCTGTTGAGGAAACCTCCTCCTTGAGTGATAAGATTGATATTATTATGTCCATGCTTGTTAATGGGAAAGCCCATATTGATCCAAATAATGTTCCTTTAGCTTCTTTGGTTGCTCAAGAAGAGCAAGTTGATGTGAACTTCATAAGAAATAATAATTTTGGAAATAATGCTTATAGGAGTAATTTTGGTAACAACAATTATAAGCCATATCCTCCCAACAATGGTAATGCTTATGGAAATTCTTACAACAATAATAGGAGTGCTCCCTCTGAACTTGAAGTTATGCTTAAAGAGTTTATTAGTAAACAAACTGCTTTCAATAAAACTATTGAGGAAAAACTCTCTAATGCTGAAAGAAATATAGCATCTTTGGCTGAAGCTCAATCTTCTTTGAATAAAATGGCTGCTAAACCTGAAACTAATGATAATCCCTTTGTAGCTACTAATGCTATACAAGTAAGAATTGATGAAAATGTTAGACTATTATCTGAATTACATGCTAAGTGGGAAAGAGAAGCTGAAATTGCTAGAAACATTAGTGTTTCTACTATCACCACCACTAGTGTTGAGGCTAGTAATAGTTCTACTACTTTAGATGATAATTTTGATTTTTATCTTGATGGTTGCAATATCTTTGAAGTTATTAAGTTCCTACAAAAACTTGCTAAAAGTCCTAATGCTAGTGCTATGAACATGGCCTTTACAAAACACATTACTAATGCTCTCATAAAGATTAAAGAAGAAAATATGAAACATAAAGCTTCTATTCCTATAAAACAAGAAGATGGTTGGGAACCCATCATTAATATGAAAGTGAATGACTTTGATTTCAAAGCTTTATGTGATCTTAATAGTAGTGTTTCTATTATGCCTATAAGGTTTTATGATATGCTTGATTTGCCTCATCTTGAAGATTGTTATTTGAATGTCCCACTTGATGATAATGCTAAAAAGAAACTCATGGGCAGTGTTAATGATGTTCTTATTATGGTTAACAATGCCTATGTCCCTGTTGATTTCTATGTTTTGGATGTCGAATGCAATGCTTCTTGTCCTATTACTTTGGGAAGACCTTTTCTTAGAACTGTTGGTGCCATTATTGATATGAAAGAAGGCACCATTAAATATCAACTCCCACTCAATAAAGGTATAGTACACTTCCCTAAGAAGAGAGAGAAGATTTCTTTTGCTTCTCCTATGAAAACAAAATTTGGTCTTAATGCTTCTTCATTTGAGAACACTTGATTCTTTCTTGCTTCTAATGCCTAACTTAAAGGCGTTAAAGAAAAGTACTTATTGGGAGATAACCCAAAAGTTTTAGATGAGTCTTGAAAGTTATTACTTCAGTAATAATCGCTCCTTATCCTTTTTATTTGCTTTTTGTGCCAAGAGTAACCTCTAATGAGAGAGAAGTAATGATTGGGAAAGTTGCTGTCCCGAAACAGATTTCTGTGCTTCACCGTAAAAATTCGTGTAAAATCTCTAAACGTCTTTTTGATGCGTGGATTTTTGTGCTTCTGCCCAAGGTTGTTATCTAACTTTAGTTCAACACTTTTTGATTTGAGCAACAGAAGGTCTTCGAAAAAATTCGTCTTTTCCTGCTTGCTTGTTTTGACAGATTTCTGCCATTTTCTGCATTTGCTTCTTGTTGGTTCCTTTTTGAGTTCTTTTGGGGAATTGAGCTTTTTTGGGGAAGTGCTGCAGTAGCTAGTGTTCTAATGGAAGTTTATTTGGTGTTAGAACTGAACCTTAAGACTTATTTATCTTGAGTGCACTAATGTTGCTAATAAAGATTATGTGAAGTTTTGTATGAAGGAAAATTTTCAGGTGTATGGAAGGAATGAGTAATGAGATGAAGGATGGACTAAAGCTTAAGCTTGGGGATGCCACGCGTGTCACCCCAAGAAATATCCAAGAAGTACAAGCGTCAAAGCATGGGGATGCCCAAGGCATCCCCTTCTTCATTAATAAAAAAATCCCAGGTTTCTTCCAAACGCTTCATTTTTATTGTTTCATGCACAGTTGTGTTGTTCTTGGAGCGTCTTCTTTTTCGTTTTTGTTTTGGTTTTCGTTTGATCTTTTTTGCTTAGTTTTCTGAATAAATTGGTTGGACCCCCTCCTTCATACACTGGTTTTCAAACAGTTTGGTTTGGTTTGGAAAAGAGTAGGAAAGTTCATGCTTATGTGGTAAAAAGAGCTCGTTTTTGACTGTGGCCTATGCTCTCTCATGCCATGCTTGATATTGTTTTGGCTTTATGCTTAGTATTATTTGCTGTAGCATGACTTGTTGTAAACAATTGAGATTGCTTAATGTGCCTTGGATGAATCATGCGTTGTTTTAGCATATTAAAGCATAGTATAGTGGTATTCTCCTTTGATGCTTTATTTGGGTTGACTTGGCGCATGCTCACACCATGTTATGACTATCTCAAGTCACCATAGCCTTTATGATCCTTTAGTTTTCAACTTGTAGTATCACTTTATGCTTTGATCAATGATGTTTTGTCGCTCTACATGATTATGGCCATTATTGCTCTCCTAGTTTGTCGCTCCCAGTCTTTTGCTAGCCTCCACAACCAAGTATGAGTTCCACTCATGCATCCAACTCCCTAAACCAAGTTATTGCAAAGAGTCCACCATACCTACCTACTAGCTTATGCTATTTCAAGTATATTCATGCTTTTGTTTACCTTCCAAATTAAACTTGTTATGAGAAAACTAGTGATTAAAGCTCTCACAAACTTGATGGCACACTTTACTTTTCTTGCCCTTAATAAACTTGAACCATTGTGTCGTCTATGTTGTATATGCTTGCACTTATTTGTTGGGAATTAGCAGAACCATGATTTCATGGGGAACGCTTTCAACATTGCACTTGGTACTTGTACCTAGTTGATATCATGCTCTTTTGTATATGGATGTCATCGGTGTGAAATGAAAGGGGAGCTTGTAAGTCCATGGAGTTATGTATATGTGTTAGAGAAACGCCTGGGCCGCTGGTCTAATCCATGCTGACATGGTGGAAACCTGCAGCGTAACCATAATGAGCTGCCTATGAAGCATTCTTCTTATAAAAAAGAGTCCTATATTGAGAAAAAAAGAGAAAAAAGAAAAAAAAAAGATTATGAAAAGAGGAAAGAGATAAAAAAGCACCATATTCGCATGGTAAATAAGAAGATTGCTGAGATGCTTGTTGTCTGCTTGCCTTGTCATTTTGATATGGGGATTCTTCCATATCATTGGGGAAGGGGTACCCCTTTGGCGGTTCTCTTTGATACACATGTACTTATGATGACAAGAACTTACCGGTGACTAAACTGGAGTAGCATGAGGAGCGGCCCTCGTATACAAGGGACATGAGATTTCTGACTTATACTTCGTCAAGCATGTACACCATAGTTTGTTCACTTTAACCTTAATCACTTCAAGATGCTTATGATAGGGGCAATGAGAGCTGAAAGCTATTAAGTACCATAATTTTTGGAAGCTCTTTATGAGACTTGAATCCCTACTTCCTTTTATGAAGGCCTTTCTTCCACCATTATATTGAGTCTCCACCTTCTATCTTTATGCACCTACTTTGAGAGCATAGTGGCCATTCTTAGTTCTATGTGCATTGTCCCAAGACTAGTTGATCGATGCATAACTTGATATTGCTTGTTTTAAACTATTTGTATCTAGTCACTCTTATGAACTTTGAAGGTGTCATATGCATTTATATTTGCTACTCTATGAGGGACAAGATGAATGCTATTATGCTATGTTTTCTTTATGTGAAACAAACAAACGTCTTGCAAAGCATTGTTATTCATGAATCTTTTGTTTGTGCCTTTTCATGTTGCATCATAGTTTCTTTGTCTTATTTCTAGAACTTTGTCTTTCATGTTATGATTGAAGTACTATGATCCCAGCTTCGAATGTTTTACAAATACTTTGATCAAGACTTTGATGGTGCATGTCACCTCAAAAATTATTCTTTCTTTTTATCACTTACCTACTCGAGGACGAGCAGGAGTTAAGCTTGGGGATGTTGATACATTGCAAGTGTATCTATAATTTTTGATGTTCCATGCCTGGTTTTATCCACTTTCTTGTGTTTTGTACTCGTTGTGTACTGGCCTCAGTACTGACCGCTTCCTTTTTCCTTTGCCCTTTGTCGGCACCCCTTTTGTCTTAACAGGAATAAGTTCGACGTTCTTAGTAGGATTACCCTTCCATCTTGGCCTGGGCAGGGTTATGGACACCATTGGTTATTCTTCAGGGCTCTTAGACCCATTTGCATCTTATCCATACTCGGATGTTGTATCGTTTTCAAGGTGATTTGGATCTTTGTACTGCATATCTGTATTCTTGACTTGTTGAGTCATTGTTGTATATATATGTTTTGTGGGTTCCATCGTGAACTATTGTGTAATGGTATTAATTCAATTTCCACTCGCACACAAGTGCGTGGTGGGCATCTTTGAATTGTTTCTATGTGGGTTTGGCGGGAAGCGCTAAAATCTACATAGGGTCGATTCAACGGTGTTCAAGAGATGATGCAACACATCTCTCTTATACTCCTCAAGAAAGGGAAACTCCAAGGCAATCTTGAATTAAGAATCAATAGAGTATAGCCTTAGGTAATTTGACATAATGTTAGAATCACAAATATGCTACCTTGACCAAACAAGATTATCTAGCTGTCACAAGATAATTATAGCACATGAATTCACTTTATCCCTAGTGAGGCAGCAAAAGAAAGGTAAATACCATAGTAGATCTCGAATTTGTTTTCACTATTCAATCACTACCACCATGTTATTCCATCTAATACACACTTCTCCCCACACATGATCTTTCATCAAGTTTGATCATAACAAGTACTTAAGAGCGAAGTACATCATATGCATCTATCAATACATGTCACACATAATAGGTTCCAATCTCATATATAAAATCATAGAATAAAGATCCACCACATAGGAATTACATAAATGACCATCATCATGTTGGGCAGCTCATATGGTACTAGATCTATGAAGAACAAGAGAGAAATAGATCAATCTACTGCTAGAAACCCATAGTCCAGAGGTGGACTACTCCATGTTCATCATGGTGATGATGATGGAGACGTTAGAGAAGGTAGAGATCCCTTCGGCGGCGGCTCCGACATAGTTTCCCCCTCCAATCTTCGATGGTTCTGGATATGTTTTGGTGTTTCTTCGGTGCTCTCCTTGAGGAAGCCTCAGGGGTCATTTATATAAAGGTTTTTAGGTCAAACAGAGTCCGTGGGCGAAAGAATCAAGTAAATCAGATGGCTGAGAAGGGAAAGAGTATGGGTGGCGCGCCCACCCCAACTAGGTGCGCCACCTGGGATCTTTTGGGCCTCTTGGCCCGTCTCATGAGGTCTAAGAGCTCCAGGTGCTTCTCTTGATGAAATATTGACATCCCTAGAATCCTAGCTCCGTTTGACTTTGTTTAGGTCCCTGAAAGCTAAAAATACACAAAACAGGGTTCTCGTGTCCTGCAGGGTTATAACCAAAATAATGGGGATCATTGGTAAATCTCAAAAAATCAATATAAAACATGGATATAACATCATATGTGTTGCAAATATGTGGGAATATGTGTCAAAAACTACAAAGTTCATGCATGCATTTTAGATGCATTAGGTGGACATCTAACTTTGTTGCCGAGGTCCATCTTCTTTTATTTCCACGGCTGGTAGCTCGAGAGTTGATGCTTGACGAAGGAGGTCTAATTGGAATCTTCCTAAAGTACCTTCCAGGGATGGTATTTGTAGCTTCCTAAGGCTACTAGAGGATTCACTTTGACGGTTCTTACTAAGAGGGTTGTCGCATTCGGGAAATGGTGAAGGGTTAAAACTTCCTGGGGTATCTTCTAGTGGAGGATTTTACTTGAATTGCATGGGAAGACACGGTCCTCCCACCTTAGAGTTTTACTAGCTTTAATTGCGGTTGGTGTAAAATCTTTCATCCTGAAGTGATGGCTTAGTGCTGGAAGAATGTTGTAAATCTTCCATATTGAGTCGAGATCTTCATATAACACCTTATCATAGACACCTTATCAGAGTGGTTGACTAATGAAACATTAGAGAGTTAGTTCGAAGTAGGTTAGAGGATTGCCGATGCTTCTTGCTAGCCTTTATACGAAGTAGAGACAATAGGCTTTAGAAGGACCATCTTCACTTGAACTCTTTGCATTGCTTAAGCTCGGTTGAGGGGTAGGCTCATTGTCTTCATGTATCTTTGTCTCCTTGATTTGGAGCATCTGGCCTTCTTTGGAGAAACTTCCCACCAAAGGAGGAGCACAGAGGATGATTAAAGTAGTTAGTATTTTGGGATGGTCGTGGACCGCTACTAAGCAAACTGTTAGTGGAGTCGGGTCTTCACTTCCTATCATTGTTTCTTGTTGCTAGTACTGATCCTTCGGTAGGGGACTTCAGACTTCAACTGGGACTCTTGCGACTGTCGGCATGTGAAATTGGCTTGTAGGGTTGGTGCTGAGTCTTGAGAAGCGAGTTTGACAAAGTACTCTTGTCCTAACTTCCTACTGATATGAGTTCTTCAAGAAGTTCGAAATTGATGATGTCGAACTTCTAGGTCTTGAGATGTCTTGTTCTTAGTGATTCCTTGTTCTATTCCCTAGGTTGGTATGAGGTCTCGCTAGCGACAATTGACGTTGGGTGCCATAATAGAGAAGTTTCCTAGATTGTGTATTGATCCCAAAATGACATTTTTAAGTAAGGCCGGTAGGGCCAAAACACGCATAGGAGGCGAATAGAGTGATGTGATCGCCACATTATCCCTGAAAGAGAGAGCACAAATGACATACATACACCAACACATTATGCACTTAAGCAAGCAAAAAATGGCATACCGTAGGTACCAAGGAGTAACTACTCACGATACAGGGGAATCCTATCCTAGAACACTAGATCCTAGTTATCGAAGTTGTTGGTGGTCTTGATTACTGTCTTGCATAAAAAATACTTTGACGTAGCATTTGGAGACTTCTCTACTTTGTAGCACTCGATTCTTCTAGCAATGAGGATTTTGCTGGTAAGACGATCTTGTAGTTTCCTTTAGGTCTCGGTAACTCCTTTGGTTCGCTTAAAAATGCGTCTCTTCATCTCATGATCATCGCCTTTACCTGGTTCTAAGTCCAACTTGGTTCAAAATCTGTCTATTTGAAAGTGGACGAGATATAGAATAAACCATTTTCAAATAATCTTAAAGTAGGAGAGGATAAGATGTAGAATCTTTCGAATATATTTGAGAAAGTAGGTTTTGAAAGCCGATATTTCCAAAATATTTGTTTTCCTATCTGACGACCATGCTAACTAAGATTTTCCTATAGTCAGGATGGCTCTCATACCAAGTCTGTGAGGGGGACCGGATTAGTCATCCGAGAATTCCTTATGCGTTCAACCACAATCCCACAATCAGTGTGGCGTGGAGCATAATAAACATGTATCAAAGTAAAATCCATTAAATAAATGGATACATGTATTACCTCCATGAAATTATGGCTATACCTTACATAAGCCTTGACAGCTAACATCAATCATCATCAGCGGAACTTTATCGATGCATCGAGCCCAAGTCATTCCTCAACCCTACAAGCAACTAACTGGGAGAACATCCTAGTTCACATAGTCGTCAGCGTTTCCTTCTTCTTCTTCATTCGTCTCGTAGTCTGACAAAGTAAATGTCCAGGGACAATGCTAGTGAGTACGTTTGAATGTACTCGCAAATCACCTTAAGAGAGCAATAATAAGAGGATATGTAGTAAGCTTTTGGTAGTAGGATGGCTCTATCTATGGTTCTTTTCTAAATTAGTTTCTCTTCTAGATATAGCTGTAAGGAATATGCCCGAGAGGCAACAATAAAGTGGTTATTATGCTATTCCAGGTTTATAACATATGTTTATGTTTCATGCTAGAATTTTATTAATAAGGACCGTTAATACATGTGTGAATTATAAACAGATAAGGTTCCTAGTAAATCCTCTCTTTATACTAGCTTGTTGATTAACATATGATCAAAGGTTTCCTGATCATGAACATTGGGTGTTGTTAATAACTGGGTCATATCATTAGAGAATAATATGATGAACAGTCACCCGCAGTAGATGTAGCACTACAATCACGTCATCAAGTTTAAATTGCTATCGTATTCGTAGTAACTCAATGTCCTTAGATCATGAGATCACGTCAATCACTTTCGTTGGAAGAGTATTTTGATTACATCAAACGTCACACCATAATAGGGTGATTATAAAGGCATCATCTGGTATTTGGAAAGTGTCAGTTGAGGCTCGCAGATCAAGATTGGGATTTGTCCATCCAGGTGACGGAGAGATATACTCAGGGCCCTCTCGATGATATCAGATTGACATATCCTTACAAGTAAGTGATTTGATCACTAGAATGTCATATCATAGGAATGAGAAAAGGAGTACTTGTCAGGAACGAGATTAAGAAAGGTATAGATGCTACCGAGTGATCGAATCTCAGACAAGTAATATATCGCTAGACAAAAGGAATTTGATTGAAGTGAAAGAGGTTCAGACGATCATCTGATTTTCTTGAACTAGTGGGAGTCGTAATGGATCTTCAGGTCCCGCTAATGATTATTGATCGGAGAAAGTCTCGGTCATGTCCACATAGTTATCGAACCCATAGGGAGACACACTTAAGATTAACTGATGCGTTTGAGTGGAGAGGGAACACAGGGGAAGTCAATGGACATCGCAGGAAATTGTTCTGCTATAGAAAATTGTTCTGCCGATTCTGCCAAAATAGTTTCGTGGTATCGAAACAAAGCAAGGGATCAAAATGTTAATGTGTTCATTAAATGAAGTGTTCATCAAATTAATTACTCATTAAATGAAGTGTTCATTAAATTGAGTTGCATTAAAATGAAATTAAAGTGCTTTAACGGAAAGATCTTTATGGGAATTAAAGTGTTTTAATGGATAGACCTTTAAGGGAATTAATGTTCTTTAATGGAGATTGAATGACAGGAGGGGAGGGGGAAGCACAATGGCGCCTATAAAAGGTGGTGGTCTCCTCCTCCTCTCCACACACTCTCTCACAAGCTCTATCATATGCCCCAAGGTTGGCACCTTCTCCCCCTTGCTTGCCCTGTCCAATACCACTAGAAAAGGTGCTCAGCGAAGCCCCTCTCTAAACCTTCCCCTCCACCACCACTACCATGGTATAGCGTTATTCGAGTTCCCGGGGATCCGCTACCTGGCTGGGGCAAGGGATCGGGAGTCATCGGCACACCGAACATGTGACCGATTACGGAGGCGCTGCCCGTCTGTGGTGTTGATCGTCTGCGTGTCCTTGAGGATGGCCATGTACCATCTACCTCAACCACGTTTGTTTGTAGGAACATTATCCTGCTTACGGTCTATGAGGGTGAATCCATCTGTAACCGTAGGAATTTTTTTGTTTTCTACGCAACCAACCCCATTAGTGGTATCAGAGCTATGTCTATGCGTAGATGCTTTGTACGGTTAGAACACATGGAGATGTGGGCATTGATAAGTCTTGTTATTGCAAATCTCTTGTATTTTGGATATTGGTGGCATAGTGGGATGAAGCGGCCCGGACAAACTTTACATGTCCTCGCACATGAGACCTATTCCATGCTTGACATGGAACTCATTTTGCATACATGGCTAGTGGGTGTCTGTCTCTCCCACTATAGTTGATATCTAATTTACAACGGTCTTCTTAATAACTTGGTCATCACTATTGTGGCTGAAGTTCGTGGGTAGAACGGTTCTATCGTAGAAAGCCCACGGCTGTGTAAAATATGTAAAAATAAATTAGAGGCTTCTAACTTGTTTTTGCAGGGCATGTGATGTGATATGGTCTCTAATACAAGTGTTGTTGTATGCAATGTGTTTAATTGTAAAACAACCAGCAAAAGACATATGGTCGTTATTTTATGGCCAGTGTGCTGGAAAATGGAAATCCATGTAATTAGATTAGTCGAGAACAACCTTGATGGTGGAACCATGGACCTTGGTGACACGCTAGTGGAATGATGGAGATCATTTCATGACGCATGAGATAGAGATCGAATGCGAGAAGGACCATATCATATCACATTATATATGCATGTGATGTGTATCCTTTGATGCATCTTATTTTGCGTTGATTTGATCTCCTAGGTAGTATTTGATTGCCTTGGTAGCACTATAAGATGATCCCTCCCACTAAATATCATGATAATAATATGTTCTTCCTTAGTATGCACCATTAAGAAAGTTCGTCTTCTCAAAGCACCACATGATGATAGGGTGTGATAGATTCTACATTCGCATACAACGGGTGTAAGACAGTTTTACACACGTGCATACTAATGTTCTTACTTAACGAGCCTAGCATGTACATAGATGGCCTCGAAACATGAACCGAAAGGTAAAGCACGAGTCATATGGAGATATGATGACCCATATGATTCTCGCCATTGGAGATGCGCCACCACTGGTGATGATCGGTCGTGGCATAGTGAATTTGGTTCGTGTAATCACTAAAATGAATAGACGGATGTCATTTTGAGTGGGAGTTCACATAAGTAATTTTGAATTAGCTTGAACTATATCTGTTATAAACCTAGTCTAAATAGTCATCGCAAATACTTTGTAGATCATGGCACCCCCTGCATTCAATTTCAATGCATTCCTTGAGAAAGAAAAGTTGCTAAACACTGGGTCTAACTTCACCAACTGGCACCGCAATTTGAGGATTATCTTCACAAGCATAAAAAGGTCGTATGTACTTGACGGTCTGTTAGGTGATGCCCCTACAGAAACTGTGACTCGGGAAGAGCACAATGTGTATGACACAAATTTTGATGACTACACTCTTCTGCGGTGCGCAATGCTCCAATTGTTGGATCCGAGCTCCAAAAGCATTTTGAACTTACTAATCTTGATGTCATGGTGGATGATGTCTACGCACTTCTATTCTTGTAGACAGTTGTTGGGCCTCCAAGTGCAGAGGTTTGTAGAACAGCAGCAAGTTTTCCCTTAAGTGGATCACCTAAGGTTTATCGAACTCAGGGAGGAAGTGGTTAAAGGTATCCCCTCTCAAGCAACCCTGCAATCAAGATACAAGAAGTCTCTTGTGTCCCAACACACCCAATACACTTGTCAGGTGTATAGGTGCACTAGTTCGGCGAAGAGATAGTGAAATACAAGTGGTATGGATAATTATAAGTGGTAATGGTGATAGAAAATACTTTGATGGCGTGGAAGAGACTAAAGTAAAACTGAAATAAAGATGTAAGCAAGCAAACATGTAACAGATCTAATAGCAAACGGTGTTTCAGTGCTTAGAAACAAGGCCTAGGGATCATACTTTCACTAGTGAACACTCTCATATAAATATCATCTCTTCAAGACACTATGCTGAACTACACTCCGGTTGAACACTCTAATCGTTGGTAGGGCTATAACAGCACACCTCAAAGTTCATCTTTCCCATCTAGAAAACCCCACATTGTCACCTTGAGTACTAGATGAGTCCAACAAACACCACAATTTCATAAAGACATCCAACTCCAAATATAACTCATAACAAGTATTTGTAATCTCTAGCCTAAGTGCCACCATGGTATGCACGCTGTCACTTTCACACACATGGGGAGAGCAGAGATCTATTAAAGCACTTGAGTAGCAAGGTAGATCTACTTGATTACAAAGCTCATGATCACAATATGATCATGCATAGAGAGAGAGATGAACACATAGCTACCGGTAGAACCCTTAGCCTCGAGAGAGAACTACTCCCTCCTCATCATGGGAATCAGCAATGGTGATGGAGATAGCGGTGGAGATCGATGGAGATGGCTCCGGGGGCACTTCCCCATCCTGGCAGGGTGCCGGAACAGAGACTTTCTGTCCCCCGAATCTCCCCTTCGGTGGCGGCAGTGCTGCGGAACTTTTCGTGGATTTCTGATTGACGATTTAGGGTTTTTGCATCGCGAGGCTTTTATAGGCGAGAGGGGAGACCGAGGGGGTGCCGGAGGGGCCCACACCACCCCCTGGCGTGGCCTGGCCTGGCCCGCACCATCAGGTGGTGTGGCCAGCCCCTGGCCCATCTCTGTCTCGTCTTCGGGCTCCGTGAGTCTTCCGGTAAAATATCGACTTTGGCTTTTGTCCGGTCCAATTCCGAGAATATTGATTTTCTGACTTTCCTGGAACCAAAAACAGCAGAAAACAGGCAACTGGCACTGTGGCATCTTGTTAATAGGTTAGTCCAAGAAAGTCTATGAAAAGTACTCACAAAGTTGGAACAAAACATAAGAAAGTAGATAAAACCAAGCATGGAACATCAAAAATTATAGATACATTTGCAATGTATCAACATCCCCAAGCTTAACTCCTACTCGTCCTCGAGTAGGTAAGTGATAAAAAGAAAGAATAATTTTTGAGGTGACATGCACCATCATAACCTTGATCAAAGTATTTGTAAAACATTCAAAGCTGGGATCATAGTACTTCAATCATAACATGAAAGACAAAGTTCTAGAAATAAGACAAAGAAACTATGTTGCAACATGAAAAGGCACAAACAAAAGATTAATGAATAACAATGCTTTGCAAGACTTTTGTTTGTTTCACATAAAGAAAACATAGCATAATAGCATTCAGCTTGTCCCTCATAGTGTGGCAAATAAAATTGCATAGGACACCTTCAAAGTTCATAAGAGTGACTAGATACAAATAGTTTAAAACAATCAATATCAAGTTATGCATCAATCAACTAGTCTTGGGACAATGCACATAGAACTAAGAGTGGCCACTATGCTCTCAAAGTAGGTGCATAAAGATAGAAGGTGGAGACTCAATATAATGGTGGAAGAAAGGCCTTCATAGAAGGAAGCAGAGATTCAAGTTTCATAAAGAGCTTCCAAAAATTATGGTACTTATAGCTTTCAGCTCTCATTGCCCCTATCATAAGCATCTTGAAGTGATTAAGGTTAAAGTGAACAAACTATGGTGTACATGCTTGACGAAGTATAAGTTAGAAATCTCATGTCCCTTGAATACGAGGGTCGCTCCTCATTCTACTCAAGTTTAGTCACCGGTAAGTTCTTGTCATCGTAAGTACATGTGTATCATAGAGAACCGCCAACGGGGTACCCCTTGCCCGATGATACGGAAGAATCCCCATATCAAAATGACAAGGCAAGCAGACAACGAGCATCTCAACAATCTTCTTATTTACCATGGGAATATGGTGCTTTTTTCTCTCTTTCCTCTTTTCATAATCTTTTTTTCTTTCTCTTTCTTTTTCTCAATATAGGACTCTTTTTTTATAAGAAGAATGCTTCATAGACAGCTCATTATGGTTACGCTGCAGGTTTCCACCATGTCAGCATGGATTAGACCAGTGGCCCAGGCATTTCTCTAACACATATACATAACTCCATGGACTTACAAGCTCCCCTTTCATTTCACACCGACGACATCCATATACAAAAGAGCATGATACCAACTAGGTACAAGTACCAAGTGCAATGTTGAAAGCATTCCCCATGACAGCATGGTTCTTCTAATCCCCAACAAATAAGTGCAAGCATATACAACATAGACGACACAATGGTTCAAGTTTATTAAGGGCAAGAAAAGTAAAGTGTGCCATCAAGTTCGTGAGAGCTAATCACTAGTTTTCTCATAACAAGTTTAATTTGGAAGATAAACAAAAGCATGAATATACTTGGAATAGCAAATGCTAATAGGTAGGTATGGTGGACTCTTTGGAATAACTTGGTTTAGGGAGTTGGATGCATGAGTGGAACTCATACTTGGTTGTGGAGGCTAGCAAAAGACTGGGAGCGACAAACTAAGAGAGCAATAATGACCATAATCATGTAGAGCGACAAAACATAATTGATCAAAGCATAAAGTGATACTACAAGTTGAAAACTAAAGGATCATAAAGGCTATGGTGACTTTGGATAGTCATAACATGGTGTGAGCATGTGCCAAGTCAACCCAAATAAAGCATCAAAGGAGAATACCACAATACTATGCTTTAATATGCTAAAACAACGCATGATTCATCCAAGGCACATTAAGCAATCTCAATTGTTTATAACAAGTCATGCTACAGCAAAGAATACTAAGCATAAAGACAAAACAATATCAAGCATGGCATGACAAAGCATAGGCCACAGTCAAAAACAAGCTCTTTTTACCACATAAGTATGGATTTTCCTACTATTTTCCAAACCAAACCAAACTATTTGCAAACCAATGTATGAAAGAGGGGGTACAACCAATTTATTCAGAAAAATAAGCAAACAAAAGGCAACGAAAAACCAAAATGAAAACGAAAAAGAAGACGCTCCAAGAACAACACAACTGTGCATGAAACAATAAAAATGAAGCGTTTGGAAGAAACCTGGGATTTTTATTGATGAAGAGGGGGATGCCTTGGGCATCCCCAAGCTTTGACGCTTGTACTTCTTGGATATTTCTTGGGGTGACACGCGTGGCATCCCCAAGCTTGAGCTTTAGTCCATCCTTCATCTCATTGCTCATTCCTTCCATACACCTGAAATTTTTCCTTCATACAAAACTTCACACAATCTTTATTAGCAACATTAGTGCACTCAAGATAAATAGGTCTTAAGGTTCAGTTCTAATACCAATAAACTTCCACTAGAACACTAGCTACTGAAGGACTTCCCTTAAAAATCTCAATTCCCCAAAAGAACTCAAAAAGAAACCAACAAGAAGCAAATGCAGAAAATGGCAAAAATCTGTCAAAACAGACCAGCAGGTAAAGACGAATTTTTTCGAAGACCTTCTGTTGCTCCAATCAAAAAGTGTTGAACTAATGAAAGTTAGATAACAACCTGGGGCAGAATCCCAAAAATTAATGCCTCAAAACAACGTACAGAGATTTTACACGAATTTTTACGGTGAAGCACAGAAATCTGTTTCGGGACAGCAACTTTCCCAAGCATTACTTCTCTCTCATTAGAGGTTACTCTTGGCACAAAAAGCAAATAAAAAGGATAAGGAGCGGTTATTACTGAACTAATAACTTCCAAGACTCATCTAAACTTTTGGGTTATCTCCCAATAAGTACTTTTCTTTAACGCCTTTAAGTTAGGCATGATAGTTTGAGAAGATGCTCACATAAGAAATATGAATTGAAGTAAAAGAGAGCATCAAGAAGCAAATTCAAAACACATTTAAGTCTAACCCACTTCCTATGCATAGGAATCTTGTAAAGAAACAAGTCATGAAATCACAAAGCAACTAGCATATTAAAGCAAAACAAGTGCAACTTCAAGACTTTCAACATAAAGAGGGGAAACTTAATATTGTTGAAATACATAAAACCATGTTTCCCTCTCTCATAATAACTTTCAGTAGCATCATGAATAAAATTAAAAATATAACTATCACATAAAACATTCTTATCATGAGCCACATGCATATAATAATTATTACTCTCCACATAAGCATAGCCATTCTTATTAATTATAGTGGGAGAAAATTCAACAAAATAGCTATCATTATTATTCTCATCACCATAATCATCAAATATAGGAGGCATATTGTAGTCATAATTAATTTCCTCCTCAATAGTAGGTGGACTGAGAATATCATATTCATCATTGTAATCATCATATATTGGAGGCATAGTATCATCAAAGTAAATTTTCTCCTCTGTGCTTGGGGGACTAAAAAGATCATGCTTATCAAAACCAGCTTCCCCAAGCTTAGACTTTTCCATAGCATTAGCAATAATGGTGTTCAAAGAATTCATACTAATATCATTGTTATTAGCACGCAGATAAAGTTCCATAGGTTTTTTAATTTTCTCTTCAAACACTTCATGTCCTAACTCAAGATAAATACTATAACGCTCTCTAATTTTGTTGTTGTTTTCCATTAAGCCTAACTAGTGAAAACAAGAAACAAAAAGACAAAATTGCAGAATCTAAAGGAAATAACTTCGAGCACTCACACCGGAGGATGTGAGTACCTTTTACCTTACCTCCCCGGCAACGACGCCAGAAAATAGGTGTTTGCCATGGGAGGTTCTTCTTCTTTAATCCTCCGGTGTGAATACCTTTTACCTTACCTCCCCGGCAATGGCGCCAGAAAATAGCTTGATGTCTACACACTTCTATTCTTGTAGACAGTTGTTGGGCCTCCAAGTGCAGAGGTTTGTAGAACAGCTGCAAGTTTTCCCTTAAGTGGATCACCCAAGGTTTATCGAACTCAGGGAGGAAGTGGTCAAAGGTATCCCCTCTCAAGCAACCCTGCAATCAAGATACAAGAAGTATCTTGTGTCCCCAACACACCCAATACACTTGTCAGGTGTATAGGTGCACTAGTTCGGCGAAGAGATAGTGAAATACAAGTGGTATGGATAATTATAAGTGGTAACGGTGATAGAAAATACTTTGATGGCGTGGAAGAGACTAAAGTAAAACTGAAATAAAGAAGGAAGCAAGCAAACATGTAACAGATCTAATAGCAAATGGTGTTTCAGTGCTTAGAAACAAGGCCTAGGGATCATACTTTAACTATTGAACACTCTCATATAAATATCATCTCTTCATGATGCTGCGCTGAACTACTCTCCGGTTGAACACTCTAATCATTGGTAGGGCTATAACAGCACACCTCAAAGTTCATCTTTCCCATCTAGAAAACCCCACACTATCACCTTGAGTACTAGATGAGTCCAACAAACACCACAATTTCATAAAGACATCCAACTCCAAATATAACTCATAACAAGTATTTGTAATCTCTAGCCTAAGTGCCACCATGGTATGCACGCTGTCACTTTCACACACATGGGGAGAGCAGAGATCTATTAAAGAACTTGAGTAGCAAGATAGATCTACTTGATTACAAAGCTCATGATCACAATATGATCATGAATAGAGAGAGAGATGAACACATAGCTACCGGTAGAACCCCTAGCCTCGAGAGAGAACTACTCCCTCCTCATCATGGGAATCAGCAATGGTGATGGAGATGGCGGTGGAGATCGATGGAGATGGCTCCGGGGGCACATCCCCGTCCCGGCAAGGTGCCGGAACAAAGACTTTCTGTCTCCCGAATCTCCCCTTCGGTGGCGGCGGCACTGTGGAACTTTTCGTGGATTTCTGATTGACGATTTAGGGTTTTTGCATCGGGAGGCTCTTATTGGCAAGAGGGGAGACCGAGGGGGTGCCGGAGAGGCCCACACCACCCCCTGGCGTAGCCTGGACTGGCCCATGCCACCAGGTTGTGTGGCCAGCCCCTCGCCCCTCTCCGTCTCGTCTTCTGGCTCCATGAGTCTTCCGGTAAAATATCGACTTTGGCTTTTGTCCGGTCCAATTCCGAGAATATTGATTTTCTGACTTTCCTAGAAGCAAAACAGCAGAAAACAGGCAAATGGCACTATGGCATCTTGTTAATAGGTTAGTCCAAGAAAGTCTATGAAAAGTACTCCAAAGTTGGAACAAAACATAAGAAAGTAGATAAAACCAAGCATGGAACATCAAAAATTATAGATACATTTGCAATGTATCAGTGGATGAACTCAAAACTATGTTTAGGGACCAAATTTTTACCAAGAGATATGAGATCTCGGAAAAGTTCTTTAGCACTAAAATGGAGAAGCGTAGCTCTGTGAACAAGCACGTCATAAAGATGACGGGATACGCTCAATGTCTTGAGACACTGGGATGTGATATTATAGCTGATCTCACAACAGATTGGGTTCTGCAATTGCTGCCACCAAGTTACAAAGCGTTTGTAATTAACTACAATATGAATGGTGCCGACAAGTCGCTCACCAAACTCACAACTATGCTTAAGACTGCCGAGCTAGACATCAAAAAGGAACATCTAGTGTTAATGGTCAATAAAATCACCAGTTTCAAGAAAAAGGGCCGTAGGGGAAAGCCCAAGGATAACTTGAAGGACATCAAGTCTATTGCCGCGCCTGAGAATAAAACCAAGGGAGGCCCTAAGCCTGATACTGAGTGCTTTTACTACAAGGAGGCTAGACACTAGAGGCGGAATTGCCCGAAGTACTTGGCAGATAAGAAGGCCGGGAAAGTGAACAAAGGTATATACGATATACTTGTTATTGGTGTGTACCTTACTAGTAGTCAAAGTAGTACCTGGTTATTTGATACCGGTTCAGTTTCTAATATATGTAACTCGAAATAGGTACTAAGGAATAGTTGGCCACTAGCTAAGGATGAATTGACGATGTGCGTAGGCAATGGATCGAAGGTTGAAGTGATCGTCATTGGGACGCTGCCACTTCATCTACCATCAGGATTGACAATAAACCTTAATAATTGTTATTATGTGCCTGCGTTGAGCACGAACATCATGTCTGGATCATGTTTAATGCAAAACGGTTATTCATTTGATGATATTGATGCATATTTGTGGCATTGCCGTTTGGGTCATATTGGTGTAAAGCGCATGAAGAAGCTCCATTCTGATTGACTGCTTGAATCACTTGATTATGAATCATTTGAAACATGTGAACCATGCGTTATGGGCAAGATGGCTTGAACTCCGTTCTCCGGAACAATGGAACGTGTGACCGACTTGTTGGAAATAATACATATCGATGTATGCAGTCCGATGAGTGTGTCGGCACGTGGAGGATATCATTATTTTGTAACATTCATAGATGATTTAAGTAGATATGAGTATATTTACTTAATGAAACACAAGTTCGAAACATTTGAAAAGTTCAAAGAATTTCAGAGTGAAATAGAAAATCATCGTAACCGTAAGATCAAGTTTCTACGATCCGATCATGGAGGAGAATATCTTAGTTATGAGTTTGGCACACACATGAGACAATGTGGAATTGTTTCACAACTCACTCCCGCTGGAACACCACAACGTAATGGTGTATTTGAATGTTGTAATCGAACCTTATTGGACATGGTACGATCTATGATGTCCCTTACAGATTTGCCATTGTCATTTTGGGGTCATGCATTAGAGACTGTTGCATTTACTTTAAATAGGGCACCATCAAAATCCATTAAAACGACACCGTATGAATTATGGTTTGGTAACAAACCCAATCTGTCATTTCTAAAAGATTGGGGATGCGATGCTTATGTGAAGAAACTTCAACCTGATAAGCTCAAACCCAAAGCAGAAAAATGTGTTTTAATAGGATACCCAAAAGAAAAAATTGGGTACACCTTCTATCACCGATCCAAAGGCAAAGTGTTTATCGCCAAGAATGGATCCTTTCTATAAAAACAGATTATCTTGAAAGGTGTGAGTAGTAGGAAGGTAGAACTTGACGAGGTTATTGAACCTTCTCTTCCAGAAGTGGGGAGTAGCAGAGCGCCGGAATCTGTTCCAGTGTTGATTCCACCCATGGAAGAAGGAAATGATGATGAGGTACCCACCCCTCCTCATGAAACTCCAAGAGAGAGTACTACCAAACCTCGTAGGTCGGACAGGATACGTACAACTCCAGAACTGTACGGTGATCCAGTCCTCAATTTCATGATAGATGGAAGTGATGACCCTGTGACGTATGATGAAGTGATGATGAGCCTAGATTCCAACAAATGGCTAGAATCCATGCAATATGAGATGGAATCCATGTATGATAACCAAGTTTGGACTTTGGTAGACTTACCTCACGACCGAAAGGCCGTTGAGAATAAATGAATTTTCAAAAAGAAAACAGACGTTGATGGTAATGTCACCGTCTATAAAGCTCGACTTGTCGCGAAAGGGTTCTAACAAATTCAAGGAGTTAACTAAGATGAGACTTTCTCACCAGTAGAAATGCTAAAGTCTATTAGGATTATGTTAGCAATTGCTGCATTTTTCGATTATGAAATCTAACAGATGGATGTCAAGACATCTTTCCTTAATGGAAACATTGAGGAAGAGTTGTACATGATACAACCAAAAGGTTTTGTCGATCCTAAGGATGCTAACAAGGTATGCAAACTTCAGGGATCCATTTATGGGCTGAAGCAAGCATCCCGAAGTTGGAATCTCTGATTTGATGAAGTAATCAAAGGTTTTGGATTTGTCCAACCCATCGGAGAAGCTTGTATTTACAAGAAATTGAGTGGGAGCTCTATTGTATTTCTTTTATGATATAGAACTTATGAAAAGCATAAAGGACTACTTAAATAGTAAGTTTTCGATGAAAGATCTTGGTGAAGCTACATACATATTAGGAATCAAAATATATAGAGATAGATCAAGACGCTTAATAGGATTATCATAGAGTACATACCTTGACAAGATTTTGAAGAAGTTGAAAATGGACGGAAGTAACAAGGGGTTCTTACCAATGTTGCAAGGAACGGTTTTGAGTAAGACTCAAAGTCCAACGATAGCAACAGATCAGGAAATAATGGACCATGTCCCCTATGCCTCAGCCATAGGTTATCTTACGTATGCTATGTTATGCACAAGGCTAGATGTGGCACATGATGTTAGTTTGACTAGCAGGTACCAATCTGATCCAGGTTCAGAACACTGGAAGGCATTCAATGATGTATTTAAGTACTTAAGAAGAACTAAAGACATGTTTCTTATATATGGAGGTGAACAAGAGCTCGTAGCAAGGTGTTACGTTGATGCTAGCTTCGACACCGATCCGGATGACTCTAAGTCACAATCCAGATATGTATTTTTGATGAATGGTGCAGTGCTGAGTTGGAGGAGCTCCAAGCAACCAGTGACTGCGAGATCTATAATGGAGGTGGAATAAATCTCTGCTTTGGAAGCAGTGGCGGAAGCATTTTGGATGAAGGAGTTCATTTCTGAACTAGGTGTGGTTCCAAGTGCTTTGGATCCTATGGTGATCTATTGTGACAGCAATGGTGCCATAGCCAATGCTAAGGAACCAAAGTCTCACAAGAATTCCAAGCATATAAAGTGTCGTTTTCACTCCATCTAGGAACATGTTCAGGATAGCGATGTCGAGATTTGCAAAGTAGATACAGATCTGAATGTTGTAGATCCGTTGACTAAAGATCTCCCAAGGGAAAAACATGATCAGCACCAGAACTCTATGGGTGTTAGATTCATGACTATGTAAAATATATTATTGACTCTAGTGCAAGTGGGAGACTGAAAGGAATATGCCCAAGAGGCAATAATAAAGTGGTTATTATGCTATTCTAGGTTTATAACAGATGTTTATGTTTCATGCTAGAATTGTATTAATAAGGAAACATTACTACATGTGTGAATTATAAACATATAAGGTTCCTAGTAAAGCCTCTCTTTATACTAGCTTGTTGATTAACAGATGATCAAAGGTTTCCTGATAATGAAAATTGGATGTTGTTAATAACAGGGTCATATCATTAGAGAATGATATGATGCACAGTAACCCGCAGTAGATGTATCAATACGATCACGTCATCAAGTTTAAATTTATATTGCATTCGTAGTAACTCAATTTCCTTAGACCATGAGATCACGTCAATCACTTTCACCAGAAGAGTACTTTGATTACATCAAACGTCCCACCGTAACACGGTGATTATAAAGGTGTCATCAGGTATTTGGAAAGTGCCAGCTGAGGCTCGTGGATCAAGATTGTGATTTGTCCGTCCGGATGACGGAGAGATATACTCAGGGCCCTCTCTGTGATATCACATTGACATAGACTTGCAAGCAAGTGATTTGATCACTAGAATGTCATAACACATGAACAAGAAAAAGAGTACTTGTCAGGAATGAAATTAAAAAAGGTATAAATGATACCGAGTGATCGAATCTCGGACAAGTAATATATCGCGAGACAAAAGGAATTTGATTGCAGCGAAAGAGGTTCAGACAATCATCTGATTTTTGTGGAACTAGTATGAGTCATTATGGATCTCCAGGCCCCGCTAATGATTATTGATCGGAGAAAGTCTCGATCATGTCTACATAGTTCTCGAACTCGTAGGGAGACACACTTAAGGTTAACCGACGTGTTTGAGTGGATAGGAAACATAGGGGAAGTCAATGGGCATCGCAGAAAATTGTTCTGCTGATTCTGCCAAAATAGTTTTGGGGTATCGAAACAAAGAAAGGGATCAAATGTTAATGTGTTCATTAAATGAAGTGTTCATTAATGAAGTACTCATTAAATGAAGTGTTCATTAAATTGAGTTGCATTAAAATGGAATTAAAGTGCTTTAATGGAAAGACCTTTAAGGGAATTAAAAAACTTTAATGGAATTAAAGTTCTTTAATGGATGGACCTTTAAGGGAATTAAAGTGATTTAATGAAGATTGAATGAGAGAAGGGGAGGGGGCAGCCCCACGGATCCTATAAAAGGAGGTGGCCTCCTCCTCCTATCCACACACTCTCTCACGAGCTCTCATATACCCCAAGGTTGGCATCTTATCCCCTTGCTTGCCTTGTCCATTGGCAGTAGAAAAGGTGCTCAAAGAAGCCCTACTCTAAACCTTACCCTCCGGCACCATTACCATGGTGTAGCGATGTTGGATTTCCTGGGGATCCGCTACTTCCGTTGCCTGGCTGGAGCAAGGGACTAGGAGTCGTCAGCACACCGAACGTATGACCGATTACGGAGGCGCTACCCATCTGTGTTACTGATCATCTGCATGTCCTTGAGGATGGTCATGTACCATCTACATCAACCATGTTTGTTTGCAGGAATATTATCCTGCTTATGGTCTACGGGGTGTGTCCATCTGTAACCGTTATAAAGTATCGCCTAGATTCGATCTTGGCAGTTGCAAACCATTGGAAAAAATTTGCTTTCTATGCAATGAACCCCATCAGTAGCATCTCTATATCTTTCTTGAAAAACATTTGTAAACCATTTAAAGTTGAAAACCACTAGGATGGGAGCATCCTCCTTTCCTTCCCGATAATCATGTGACCATAACTCTTACTTTCCTCACCGTTCATCCCATGACCATACCTTTCTCCTCCCTTATGGTCATCCCATGACCAGATCATTTACAAAAACATTGCTTTCTCCAAAACATTGTCAAAAACAAAACCAACACTTCTATGCAGCGGCATTACCAACCCTCCAAGACCACAAACATGGCTATTCGAATAGATTTACACTTACATAGATTGTACACTTTACCCACAAGATTTGAGTACCTGCCCTAATCCTGCTCGGATAGTTGGTCGAGTAACCAAACAAGACTCTCAGGGTGCCCACTCTAGTATAGGCGCCTACCCTATGAGTTGTTCCTCTCAACACCTGGATATGAGGTACCAAGGACCATCCGGAGGGCATTTTACACTCACACAAAGTGGGCACTTTCAATGAGAGGCTCATAGTATCATGCGACTGCCCGCAGACAGTTCGTTTCTTTCCCTGGTCGATGCTATCAACAAAGATCATTTGCTAGAGAAAACCCTTCTTTGAGGGATCTGATCCCTTATACTAGTTGTGAGGCATCCCATACCAGTGCAAACAAACCTTAAGTCAAGCCTTGTTCCATTTCAGGGTAATGTCGTTGCACGAATTAATTATTCCAGCACAACTACATAGAACTGGGTGTGTTTTCATAAACCTTTTTCCTCCTTTCCATTCGAGTATCATTTGTAAAACAAAACCTATTTTTTCTCCAAAACTTCCTCTTAGTAAGACAACCTTACCAAGGTTTTACCATAAAACCATTTGCAAACTTCCCGAGGGTTTCCCAACCTATAGTTTTGTTTTGGCAGAAAGAGGGTTTCCAAGGTGGTGTGGTGTAAACCACCAACCTAATATACTAGGATATGAGTAGGTGTCATCACAGGGTTGTACTTAGTAGTACCATTGTGTAATAGATTGGAGGAGTTAAGCTAATGCACGATATAAATAACCATATAGTAAAACAACACAATTTGCATAAGTAGGTAAGTAAAACAAGCATAAGGTAAATATTAGGACAAGCTTATGAACAATTAGGTGGCTTGCCTCTGGTCAGCAATTTTTCCCTGGACTTGTTCCTATAAATCCAATAAAAAACCCTTCTCCTTCTTGACTTTGATACAATCACGACTATCGTCATCAAGGATCACACATGCAAGCAAGCAAGGTACCACAATCAACACAAGGCAAACATGGCACTAGTACAAACAGCAACAAACACTAACAAGCAGAACAACCATTTAGTAGGTATTGATAATTTGAGGTCAAAGCAATTGGAATCATTCCATTTGCACTTTTAAATCTTCCCTTATGTTTTATATATTAAACACCATATAAACATGGTGCCTTATACCAAGACCAGGTTCTGTAGGATACCAATATACAAGTTTGTTATAATTAGGTAGGTATTTAAATAACAAAACCACCAGAAGTGGTTTCATGATAATATCATTTTTATTTATTTAGTTATGAATTTTCTAGTGAGATTAACTTCGTTTTGGTATTTAATTCACCAGAAATTATATGTAAGTCAAATAAAATTTTCCTCCTAGAGTTAGTAAGATACTTGGGTTAGTAAAATTTTCCTCGTTTTGGTATTTAATTCACCGCTGATAGTTGGTTTCATCTTAAAATAATTACCAAAATGACCTTAAGAAATTCTCAAATCAGTTCTGCAAGCATTTTGTTCATTTTAGTATATTTATTCTACAGATAATTTTGGTATGAATTCAAGAACACATCCAAGCATTGATGGATACCTTGTATAATAAATTGGGTTCAACTTGTTTGGAGATATAAATCTTCCTGGGTTAATTATTTTGTAAAAAAGACATTTTCTAAATATTAACTCATCCAAAGATCTACAATATAGATCTAGGGATGAAACCGGTGGGAGATGATAGATATGGTTGAATTTAGTTCATGGAAATTGGAATCGGGTCAAAAGGATTCCTACATATGTTTAAATGGATTTTAAGGCTAGAGGCCAGATCCAGAATAGAAAAAATAAAAACAACTGTCCTTGGGCCAGATCTGAAGGACCCAGGCTAGCCCAGCACCACAACTTAGCGTACAGAAGCTATCAATTTTGAATGGCCCTGGCGGGGCTCGTCCATTAGCGGTAGATGGAGGCGGAAGGGATATGCGAAGACAATGACCGTCTGATCTAAAACTAATCTACGGTAGTGGCGCGTAGTCCACCTTCAAACACAGAATAGTAGGGCAAACCCTAGGTATGGTTAGATAGGGTCATGGGGGCTCACCTAGGGGCCTTCCCTAGCGACGACAAGGCCACGGGTCAACATGATGGTTGACCGCGATCTGAATGATGGGCGACAGTGACGGGATTGAGGTCGATTTGGGGTCGCACGCATCTCCACTGGCGGACCTGAATCTGGAGCTTGTGCGGGTGCTACCAGGGGTTTCTGCATGTCGATGGAGAGGCCACCAAGTAGGTGCGGTGTTGCTGGGAGGCTCTTGGGTGGTGCTGACATCGTGGATGGGGTTCGGGATCATCGGGCTTGCTAGGGAAGCTCCGTTCGGCCATGAGCTTGTGGTGGCGGACTCCGACATCCCTGTGAGAAATGGAGGACATGGGAAGGTGGATTAGGGTAAGTAGAACATGATGAGCCAAGGAAGAAGGGGAGGCATGGTTGGGATTGAGAGCAAGCTTGCTCTCCCTTTTTATACCTGAGAGGAAAACTTCCTCCATTTCCATGGCAAGGAAGCACAGAGGAAGAGGATCTCTGCCATGGGTGGGTTCTAGGTAGGCGAGGGAGCGAAATGGAGGTGAGAGGGGATGTTGGTTTGTCCTCTGGCTCGAGCCCCTTTATTTCCAAGGAGTGGCTCATGAAGGACAATGTCCATGGAAGGGCATGGAAAGGGGTTGGGCCTTGGATAGGGCAAGGAGGATGGTGGAGAGGTGGGTGTCGCTCCTAGCAAGGCAGAGGAGAGGTGGAAGGGGTATTGTATCAATCGTGTCATTGATTTGTAAAGATATGGCAAGATGTGGTATTAGTTTCTTCTCCTCCCTCCGTCCAAACACAAAAGGACAAAAGGAGAGGGGTTGGTACTGTAGTGCTACAGTAGCACAACCAGATAGAGGGTATGGTGTTGTGGTGATTAAGCTAAGGGTTTTGTGATGATATGATGACATAGCAAGATTTGGTAAAATAAATAATCTTCACTTATATATCATTCTCTCCAATTCTCATATTCTGAAGTGATCATGGATGAGGTGGTGAGGGTGTACACGACCAAGGGGAGATATTAGGGTGATGGGTTATGTTGGTTTTAAATTAACAGATTAATTTTGAAGAGTTAAAAATAATTTGTGATCTTGATGCACAACATTAACATGCCCACAAGATCAAGCTAGAGTTAGTGCCTAAGAGATCCATTTGGATCATGGGGTATCTGAGGTGGTAGTGTAGGTTATATATATTAGAATGGTGTGAATAATTGGTCAAAAATATGGTTGAGTGTTTATAATTTTAAAGCCAAACATAGTTGTTTATAAATGTGCCAAAACAGAATATCATCTTGCCACCAAAACCATGTTGTTTTAAGGAGCTCAAGGCTTCATTTGAAAAAAGGTGGGTTTGGGATGATAGACTAGGTAGAGTAGATCACATGCATTCAAAGAATGGATCCATAGAATGTTTGGTGGAGTTGGGAGCTTCTTCCAAAAGTTGGCATCTTGAAATAGTTAACAGAACAGATTATTTTCTTGACTACAAAACCATCAAAGACAAGTGGGTCTAGGAAGGATCTAGTCAAGGGTAAGAGTGTGGTTTTCAAGTGCACACTATGGTGTGTAGGGTGATCTAGGTGCATTGTAAAAATTGCCTATGGAGAATTCTAATTAGAGACTTCCATATTGAATCCTGATCATAGTTTCTGACTTAGCCAAATTTGGGCTACTCTCAGGTTTTTGACTAGAGTGCAAGAGCTAGTGGAGATGATGTGTGGCAAGGTTCCAAACACATCACCAAGTGAATGTGGTTAAAGTGTAGGTTGAGTAGAAGGGTAACATGCCTTAAGTTGGTCTCCACTGATTTGGAAACTACCAAAAAGAATTTGCTCAAAACTATATTTGATAAGGAAACAGATAGTCATGTTAACAACTAGGGGTCAAGGCCTGCTTGGGAAACTTGGTAGATGGGTTCCTGGATCAAAATAAAGTACGTGTGATGGAAGAGCACTTCACAAAGAACATGATAGGATAAGCACATTTCCTTGGGTCAAGAGTAAGGGTCTTGGATGGAGTTCTGAAAGGTAAACTTGATAACAAGGAGGGAGATTGTCCTCCTACTAGGGTTTTGATGTTTTGGCCCTCAAGGGATATAGTGAGGGTTGTTATTAGGGTTAAAATATCCTCATCTTGCTTGACAAGGGTTGGGTAAAGGTGATTTCTTGAGAAGGAGATGCTAGGATACAATCCAAGCTTAAGAAGTAGTGGGGAGGATGATTTCCATACATCTTCTTGAGATTTAGAGGGTGTGTTGTGAGTTTCGTTACTAGAGTTTGAGCTCCTAGATTAGCTTAGGCAAACACCTCACAAACAAGTCAAGACAGTACAAGCTTGAAGACAGCAGATCAAGGCAATTCATACCAACATTTTCAAGGAGAAGATACAAACATACACTAGCATTTATCAAAGTATTTGGAGAGAGGTTTTGAAATAAGTAGGCAAAGATTTTGGGTTTTGAAGAGGATGAGAGTCCCTTGGTACTTCTACCATGAGAAAGAGGAATCAGTTTATTTTCAAGAAGGTTTTATAAAAGCTTGTGATAAAAGTATTTGTGAAACTCTATTTTTGAAATCAGGTGGAGACATTACTATATGGGTCTCCCAGGTTTTGTAAAGAAGTTTTTATTGAAAACAATACTTTTATGTAGAGTCACCTTGGCTCCTTTATTTTAAAAAGTCAGAACATTTGATAATATGTAAAGTAATCCAAGACATTATCTTTCGGGAAATAGCTTTGGTAAACTTTTGATAGGATGTAGGGTTATCTTGCTCACACACCAATCACAAACAAAGTAATACAATCAAGCAAGCAAACTAGTTCAAACTTACTAGTAATTTTTTTTGGTTCCCCCTAATATTTTCACTTTGTACACATATTCATGGTTACAAAAAGTGGGGTATTACAGGCTCCACTTCTGCCCACTTGGTGGACTTATCGATTGTGGCATGGAGGTAGCGGTATCCCTCGAGCGCATGAAGGAAAGTTCCCAAGTTGTCCACCTCCCAGACCGCGAAAGGCCATGATAGTGGGATGGTATGTAGCTCTTACCCTGGCTGATGGACTTGGTTGGTGTGGAATTGGCAGGCCTTGCATGTCTTGACAAGCTCGGTGGCATCGTGGAGCGTTGTTGGCCAGTAGAATCCATTGCAGAAAGCCTTTACGACGAGGGTGTGCAACGAGGAGTGGTGGCCACATTCTCTAGTGTGGATGTCAATAGGGAGCATGTCCTTCCTCTGGACAGACGCATCATAGCGTGACCCTGTTGGGGTGCCTGCGGTACAAGTCTCCATCCACCACGTAGTAGTTCTTGGACTATCGAGCGATGCGCTCCGCCTCAGCATCATTCTTCGGGAGAGTTCTGATCTGCATGTAGTCCTTGATCTTGTCGATCCAGCTTGGGGCTTGGTGAGTGATTTCCATCATGCATGGGCCACAATCTAGGGCACATGTTGCTAGTGGTGGTGGAAGCTCCTTAATGAGTCCTTTTTTTGAAGCATATTTACCTTGTTTTTCATAAGTAGAGTTAGGATTTTTCAATTTTACAGTGTTCGCGTGCACCTTTTTTCCTTGTTTCAACAGGATCCCTAATTATTAAGTATTTTGTGAATGTATCAATTGGCACAGTCATGTTATGCAATAATATGATATTTGTAAGTGATAAAAGTCATCTAAATGATTTTCCATGCACCTGGGAGAAGAGAGGAAGCGAGGGGAAGATACAATGGGTTTAACGACCCGCGGTACAGGCAGAGCCCGCCCGTATGACCTGTCAGGACGTCTGCCTCATCAAATACTTTCACCACGCAAAGACGGATCTGAGATGCAACATTCACAGGAACTTCAAACCTCAAAATACCACACCAGAAAGGTATCTAAAGGAGGAACTTGGAGAAGGGAAAATCCTTAATGCTTCACGGATCATTGGAGGTCATCACATCATCCCCTTCATCACCAATCGCTGCATCTACATCAACACCATTTTTCCTAATTCTCATTCATTAGATATTGTTGCGATTCCAATATAATTGTGGTTTGCACTGGATTTACCTTTGCACTTTCCATCCATCCATATGAACATGATGATATGTTTGATTTCTTCCATGTGTGAGTAGTTTCCCTTGTTCTTGGGGAGATGGAGAAATCCTATCATTATTATGAAATGAAATAAAGATGATCATAACTTTGGTCTTTGATCTATTGATTTATGATATTGTGTTAGATCTCTCTCTAGATGGTATGTGAGGTCAACCACATAGCATCTGCCTTCAGGACTAGAGAGAGGGAAATACTCTTTGGACGTATATGGGAGTATGCCCGGTGCTACTTTCTGACTGCAAGTATCTTCTTATAACCTATATGGTCAAAGGGGTAATTAAGGGAGATTCACTAAGCTCATGTGATATCCATGGGGAACCCTTAATTGTGGTGGTCTGTAGAAGTGATTTTCCCGTAGGCATTGCAGTGGTTATTTAGAGATGACCTCAAAAGTTGACTCGTTAGTGAACATCTTATTATGGAGCTCCCTCCATACATATCATGATGAAATACATAGATTATCCTAATCATGAATAATTCTCAAATGCTATTGGTGTATCCTACATCCCCGAGAACATTTTAGCCTAATTGAGTTCCAACACCTTTTCTAGTGCTTTTATTACTTGTTCACTTTACATGCTTTTATTACTTTCTCGCATTCAATCACAAAAACTTTCAAACACCCATTACTTGATATCAAAGGCATCTTACAAGTATCCTTTGGTAGATAGTGACAAGGGGCATAAAGACCTTAACCAAATAGCTCTTTGTGGGTTCAATACTCTTATTTTGAAACTAGCTACAATCGATATGTGCAGTTGCAGTCATCAAGCTATTTTCTAGCACCGTTGTTGGGGTGCTAAGCACTTTTGGTCTTTGTTCTTAGTTGCTAATTCTACTAATTGTTTTACTAAAGTTGTTTACTAGTTTCAGGTAAATACCATGTATACACTTGGGCTGATGAACCAGCTAGATGCAACTAAATACCTCAGGAATTTTAATAGAGGATTCGTTAAGGAATTCATGAAGGGAAGTGAATATAAATATGAGGTTAATCCTCGTTTCATCGCTATTATTCATAAGAAAATTTTTGCAGGAGATGACCTAGATGAGGATCCTTATGCTCACCTAATGCATTTTACCTAGTTATGTTGGACACTTAAATTAAAAGGATATTCTGATGATGAATTAAAACTAAAATTGTTTAGCCAATCTTTAACCAACACTACTCTAGCTTGGTATAGAATTTGCCCTGCAGAAAAGATTGATACTTGGGAAAATCTTAAAGAGAATTTGTATTTAGACGCTTTCCCAAAGTAAAGACTGCTGAAATAAGAAGGGCAATCACTAATTTCAAGAACCGCCCATGAGAAGGATGGTAAGAGCCTTCAAAAGGTATAAATCTATTCTTAATAGATGTCCCCGTCATGATTTACTGGAATGGTATGTTTTACATATTTTCTATGGGGAACTTAATCAAGAAATAAAGCATGAACTCGACTCAAACTCTGGTGGTTCCTTTTGGACCTAACTATAACTAAAGCTTGGGAACTTATAGAACAAATTCATCGTAATATAGAAACTTGGGCATTTTATTTAGGCAGCGAAGGAGGAATAGAAATTGAATATGATTGTCTCAATGCTTACAATGAATCTGGTAAGGATAAGGAAACTTCTAATGAGCTTCAACTTGATGATGATATTATTTTGCAAATTTTTCAGTCTTTTATAGAACACATTGAAGCCCCGAAGAAAGAATGTATTGGATATACTCAGCCACCGAAGCAAGTTTAAGATGTGAAGATTAAAATTCTTGCCCCTATAGAGCCAGCAAATAAAAGAGCGCAGTATGCTGACCCTCTTCCTTTCCTAAGGATGGTGAGAAAACATATGGTATACCAACAACTTCAAGAACAACTATAAGTGGAAAGAATGATCCTCAAGAAGCTAGAATAAGAGGCAAAAATAGAAGAAATTATTCAAGGAGGCATGAAGGCGATGGGTGAGACAGCTAAAGAAGATACACTGGCCATGTTTGCGCATTACAATGTAATTGAGCTAGACACCGAAGCTTCTAAATTTATTGAAGGGAAGGTAAAAGATAAAAATATTGGTAAACCCATTCTTCCTTGCACCTTTGGTGGATCTTCTTATTATGGCCTTTGTGATATTGGAATAGTTGTTATGATAATCCCCTATAACTTATATTTAAAAATCCAAGATGAACTCAAACTAGCTAAACTAGAAGACACTGATATGAAAATTTTGCTAGCAGATAAAACACTCAGAATTCCTATGGAAATAATTAGAGATGTTCCAATTTGTATTGGACCTTACAAGTACCCTATTGATTTTGTACTTGTCGATATTCCTACTAACGCTTATTGTCCAATTATTTGTGGAAGAAATTTTCTGAATACCGTAGGATCAAACATTGAGTGCAAGAAGGAGACAGTGTCTCTCAAGTTTGGCGAGGATAAAATGAATTTCCATTTCTCTAAATTTCAACACAGGTCGGCTATTGATGAGTTTGAAGAATATGAGCAAGTGCAAGAATAGGAAGATAACATTACTGGTCTTAATTATGTGTTCTACAAGACTCCCACTTAGTTGAAAATGACAATCTTCTCGGAGATATACATAAAATGGAAGTTGATGAATATCTTAATTCAGCCCCTATAGTTGATCCTGAAATGAACCAAGTTTATGAGACACCCATAAGAAAAGGTGATGAATATAATATTATTATAAGCTCTAATCATGTAGAAAAGTAAGAGGAAAATTTAATGATAGTCTTAAGAATGCACTGTAAGGCTCTCCTTTATTCAATGAATGACTTGAAAGGGATTAGTCCCTCGATAGCCACTCATAAAATATTTATGGAAGAGGGAGCCTAGCCGGTTGCAAACTTTCAAAGAAGACTTAAACCTCATATGAATGAAGAGGTGAGAAAGGGGGTAATCCACCTTCTAGATGCAGGTATCATTTTCCATGTGGAGGAAAGTGACTAGGCAAGTCCTGTGCATTGTGTTCCAAAGAGGTGGGTTCACTATTGTCCCAAATGAACATAATGAATGTGTCCCTACTCGAACTGTCATTGGTCATAGGATGTGCATTGATTTTAGAAAACTTAGTAAGGAAACTCGAAAGGATCATTACCCATTGCCATTTATAGATCAAACCTTAGAGAGACTTGCTATGAACTCTCATTTTTTGTTACTTAGATGGTTATTCCGAATTCTCTCAGATAGCTATCCATCCATATGACCAATTAAAAATAACATTCACATATACCTTTGGTTTATATGCTTATCGTCATATGTATTTTGGCCTTTGTAATGCACCTGCTACGTTTCAAAGGTGTATGACTTCTATATTTGTTGATTATGTTGAAATTATTATGGAAGTATTCATGGACAAATTTGTGGTCTATGGGACTTCATTTAATAATTGCCTCTATAATCTTCATAAAGTTTTTCAGAGATGCGAGGATACTAACATTGTCTTGAATTGGGAGAAGTGCCACTTCATGGTTCAAGAAGGTATAGTACTTGGTCACAATATCTCAGGTAAGGGCATATAAGTCGATAAAGAGAAAATATAAGAAATAGAGAGGCTACCACCTCCTCGATATGTAAAAGGTATAATAAGTTTCTTAGGTCATGCAGGATTTTATAGAAGGTTTATTAAGAACTTCTCTAAAGTTGCAAGACCATTAACTAACATTTTACAAAAGGATGCTACTTTTGATTTTGATGAAAATTGTCTTATTGCTTTCACCATATTAAAACAAGCCCTTCTTAATGCTCCTATCATTAAACCACCAAACTAGAAAAAGGCTTTTGATTTGTTTTGTGAAGCTAGTCATGAAGCCTTAGGAGCTTTTCTTTGTCAGCGTGATGGTGATGAACTTAATATCATTCATCATGCTAGTTGTACCTTGAACGATGCTAAAAATAACTACCCAATGGCAGAAAAAGAACTCTTCGCTATTGTCTTCTCTTGTGATTAATTTAGATCTTCTATAATTGACTCAAAATTTAGAGTAAACAGTAATCATAATAGCTTAAAGGAAATTCTTGAAAGAACTAACGTTAAGCCAAGAATGATTTGTTGGACTTTACTTGTGCAAGAGTTTGACTTGCAGATCTTGCAAATAAAATAGGAACAGGTTGACACACCGATGGATATTGAAGAAATGAGACCACACGAAGGAGTGTCATCAATATGCATTCCTCCAGGCACTATTCGCTCCGAAATAAAAATTTCTATTTCTCTTTGTAATGGCTTTAGCAATTTCTTGCAACTAACCATATTCGAAGGAAAGAAGAAGATAATCGAAAAGTTGAAGGAACGAAAAGCATCAACACAAAACTCATTATCACCAAGTAAGTGAGATAATCTAGACCTTGCTTTTTGTGTGTTTTAATTGTTTGTTTTGCTATTGTCGTTTGCATTTTTGGATTCCTTGCATTTTTCTCAGTTCATTGCCAATTTTTCGAACCTGGTACGGGCGGACGGTACGACCGCACCCGCCCGTACCAGAGGTCATTAAGATTGTAGAACCATGATGACACTAAGAAATATGCCACTTCATTAGGACTCCAAGTGCAGAGTGTTGTGGCAAGAGTAAATTTTCCCCACGAGGGAACTCGGTGTTTATTTCGAACTCTCGGGGAACAGTCGAAAAAGCTCGCTTCATTCTCATCAGGCAACCTGCAAAACAATCTCCTTGTCTTGTGTCCCCAACTCCACCGAGTGGTTCTCAAGCACAAGGTGTTGAATGTAAGTAAACTAAAATGATAATGCAATAAAATAAATATGGTGCAGTCAAGTAAACTAAAGCTATTATCCAACTAAAACAATATAGTAAAGATATTTTTGGGTTTTTGATATGATTGCAAGAAAGTAAATATGTTTTTGTATTTTGGGATTTAATTAAGCTGAAAATAAAAGTGTAATGAAAAGTGTTTGAAAGGTGTTTCATATGATTAAAATTGGACCGGGGTTCATGGGTTCAATTGTCTACTCTCTCGTAAAGTTGTGGTGGCACTAAGCGCAAGATAGATGACTGAAACATGTACATGAGTTTTCTTATGTTACTCGATAATATTCATTTGAGCATCACGTCCTAACATAAATATGATATTACACATCTTACTTATACTCCACTAGAAAGGAATAAACTTCAAGCAATCTAGTATTAAGAATTAATAGAGTATAGCCTTAGGTACTTTGACATGATGGTGAACAACAAATATGCTACCACTTGGACATATTACAATAGAACAATTTGTCTATGAATGTCACTTGGAATTCTTAGTTGTCACTAAGAACTTATAGCACATGCATTCTTTTTATCCCTAGTGAGATAACCACAGGATTGGTGAAAACCATAGCAGATCATGAATTTTGTCACAATTCACTATTACTACCTAGTTACTCCATCTAATACATACCATCCCCCTCTCGCGTCCTCACATACATGTTGGATCAGAACAATTAATAAAGAACGGGGTAACAATATGCATCTACTCATACATCAAGAACATAATAACATATCATGTCTCATAGATCATCTAATAAAATAAAGATCTATCACATAGGAATTACATAATATGCACCATAATCATGTTGGGCAGATCATATTACTTCCTATAAATGCCGCTAGGTTACTCGCCTCCTCAGGCAGTCCCCGCATGCGCGTCTTTGTTGGTCGTCGAATGTTGTGTGAATAGTTTATTTTCATCCCACGTTGTTCTACCACCGGTTGATGCAGTTATTTTCTCTTTCACTTCTTCTTTGGTCAGATAGGTCCATGACGGCTGGGCCCAAGTGCATGTAGGCCTGCTAATTCAGACAGCCAGAACTTCTCGTCAGGGTCACCTCTTTTCCCTTCTTTTAGGCACGTGGTGGGTGGACAACGCCTCGTTTCTTTGGTCTCTCGGTTGGTGGGGTGGAAACCCCAGCCACATAAGCTGCTCCCCAATCCCCTTCTCTCTTTTCCGAGTGAGCCGCTACCTCTCCTCCACACCGACCTCCGCTCCCAACATCGTTCCCCATCCTCGCCGCCTCTCCTCAGTCCGGTCTCCTCCACCTCAGGCACCCACCACCGGTGAGGCTACAACGGATAGGTGGGTGCACGACGGTTGACACGTCAAGGATAATGGCCGATGAGCCGCCCTTGACCATGAATACCTCCGGACACACATGGACAAAGGGACGCGAACAGGCGCGTGCGGGGTCCATGGTTCAACCACATCGCCTCGTCTCGTCTACATCACGTCACTCTTGGAGGTGCCGATGGCAGCGCGACGCCATCTACTCCACCAGATCCAGCATGGGATGATTCACTATTGGACGGCGGTACGGTGCTCATGTACGTGGTGAGTAAATACTAGAATCTCTCTGTAGATCGATCTACTACAAATTTTTTCTGGGAAGATTGGCCCAAATTGTCGCCGCCTAGGTCGCCCTCCTTGTTAAGACCTTTTGAGAAAGGACAAATTCACCCAAAATTTAGTAATGTTTCTGATCTTGAGTTCCTTATGTTTACGATAAAACACAATTGACAGGAAGATCAGCCACAAAACTTTGTGTTTGCTATTCTTAGCACCGAGCTTTTAATTATTAGTTGTGACGTTTATCTCTAAGCAACACTTGCTGCAACCTGCAGGGAAACTGTGAACAATGAGACCCTTGGTCTATCTCTTCTTGACATAGCTTGGGATTGAAAAAGACAGTCTAAGGTTCTGATAACATCTGCCAAATGAAATGGCTCACTATGCTGCTGATTGTTGGGATGCAGAGATTGAATGTTCTTATGGGTGGATCGAGTGTGTTGGAATTGCTGACGGATTAGCATATGAATTGCACTAGTCCGTATGTATCAACTTTTGATGTTGTAACACCCCAAAACTTCTAATCAATATTATCAAGTTCTAATCATCCCAATTTATGGTTAACAAACACTTTTATTAAGAAAATGAATATGAATGCATGTGTGTTTTGTATTAGTGTAGAATTGATTGAAAATGCCATGCTTGATTGCTACGAATGATGAGAAACGGTTTAAAGGTGAATGCCACATCATCTAGGCCAATTACAAACAAAATCAAAAGAAAAAGAAATCAAATATGAATAAATAAACCAAATGGTCATTTTGGCCAAAGTTAACCACTAGGTAACTTTAGCTGTTCCTAGAAGAGAAATTTTAATAGAAATAATTTTACTTCTTTTCACTCCTTTCTAGACCAACTAAAAGTGAATCCAAGTCCACTTTACAAACTCACCAAAACTATTTGCAAATCTATTTAAAGGACATTTGAAAATGGAATCAAGTGTATGTACTAAGATCCCACTTTTTAAAAAACCTATCAAATCAATTCACCTTGCCCTCTCCAAGCAAACATAGTTACTCAAGCTTAATATCAAATCACTCAAAAACTTTCATTCAAAAATTCCTAAGTAAATTTCTTTCGGCCATTACCACAAACACCTGGCCTGCACTAAACTAACTACTACCTAACTTCACTGTTTCCACAGTAATTCCTCGACCATTTGGTCCCCACTTCACTCCCTTGTCTCCCTGAGCCTAGCCAAGTACCAGACCAAGTCCCTCTTAGCCGTGGTGCACAGTGGAGCGCCGCCCATTTTTGGTCGGCGCTGACCGACAGTGGACAGCTTGCCAGGAGCATCGCCGCCCTCGCCCATGACATACACCAGACACGCCGCACTCCACCGCCACCCCTTGTCCAAGCCTCGACCGCAGACGAGCCCTGGACCACCCTAGCACCGTGGCGCCCTATGCCTCTGTGCCATGTCCAGAGCGCGCCAGCTCGCCGCGCCCGACCGCCTCGCATAGAACGTGCCTCACCTCCGCCTCGCATGCACTAGCTAGCCATGATCATAGCAACCCCGCAGACATCCCCGTTCGCCGTCGCGCGACCCGCAGCTGCCGCATGCTGTCGCAAACACCTCTGCATCCGCGCGGAGCACCGCGCCCTCCCAACCAAACCACACCGCCCCTTGCCTTGCCATTACCCCCGTGAGAACCACCAGGGAACACAGCACCGTCCCCTAGCCTTAGCCGCGCCGCTAGCAGCCTGTAGCATCGTCACCGACGAGCTCGTGCCAGCACCGTTCGGTCCCCTTGCCGCAGTATAAAAGGAGGCCTCCCCTGCCTCATTTCTCCACACCCCAGCACTCAAAACTCCTCACTGATCCTCCCCACTTCCCTCCTGAAGCCAGGCGAGCTCTCCCTCGCCGGAATTTGGCCAGAGCCCATCGCTGCTGGAAGAGAAGGGCGCCATCGATTTCGACCACCCCAAGACCTGCCGTGACCATGCCTCGAACCGCCATCGTCCACAGATTCAAAAATCAATTCAGAGAGTTTCACTAAACCAAATGGCATGATTAAAATTTTGTTAGAAAGATATTTAAATTATCTATCCAAGCCCGTTGGATTTAAATTATTTGGAGTTAGAGATAATCTATAGTAAAAATAACAAGACAGAGACTTTTGCAACTTCAAACATTTTTCAAAAATCAACCAAAATAGCTTTTGAGTTGATTCCAACTCTCAAAATTCACATTTGACAATATCTATCTGAATATGTAAAACTATTTAGGTTTGCATGCAATGACATTGGACTAGTACCAAAAGAACGCTATTAGGGCATTTCTAATCACTTTAAATCTATTAAATGATAATCTTAAAGTTAATAAAATATGATCAACTCTTTAAATCACATTCCCATGTATTAGAATATGTGGTGATGACATGTGTCCACATGATCCCATATTTTAATTGGAGAATATTAAATCTCAATTAATTTCAATGAGTAGAAATTACTTTTCTCTAATAAGATAAACAAAACTAGTCTTTATTTCATGTGATGATTGTGATGATGCTAGATCATCAAGTGTGAGCCTTAGTGTGCTAAATAGAACTAGTTAAGTATTGGTTGGTGATTGTGTGCCCTGTATTTATTTATAGACGATAGTACCGACCCCGAATACGAGGAGGAGGAGTTCTGCCTAGGAGAAGAAGAGGAAAACTTCAACCACTTCTCTACTCAAGGCAAGATAACACTTGCAAGTATTATACCTATGCAAGCCGTCATTACTAGCAAGCTATTATTGGCAAGCTACAACTATGCAAGCTAATACTTGCCCCCTTGATAACTTAAGCAAGATGCATTAGGCATGCTTTGGTTATATACCTTTGATTTATACCAATCCCAAGTTTTACTGGCAAGCTTTACTCTTTTACTTTATCAAAGTTCTTTACTTTTAGTTAGTACTTTGTGAGTATTGGAAAAATAGAATAGATAGCATAAAGAGTATAAAACTAGGCCTATACTAGATGTCATTCTATGGCATGAGATTGAAGATTAGCACCCCTCATTAGTGAACACTCTTAACTTAGTGGCTAGTGCTAAGCATAAAACTTGATCACTTTAGATGGAATACACGGTGAAAATGATTATGAAAACCTTGGAACGATGATTCATTCTATTGAAATGTTTTGACATGTGTTGAGAAACACTAAAGGATTTGATGATGAATGTTGAGGCATGAACCTTAGCCCTTTATAAAAACTGATGGTTGGGTTCGGATGCGATACCATTACAATTTTACCGTACAACCACAATACCTGAATTGGGTAGGGCTTAGCCGGAAGTTTATATGCATTAGTATGGGTTCCCTCACGGAAGAGGTTTGAGCTGAGGCTACCTCTTGATGATGTCCACCTATGCAGTGCCCAGGATGGCAGATGGCCATGGCTGGGAGGCCAAGCTCATAGGGGAGGTGCCTATACTAGAGTGTATAATTGAAAGGTTATGATTGATTATCCGAATACTAAGTATGATGATTCAGGGTTATCCCCGACGGATGTATCGAATTTTGTGGTGAATGTCTATCACCTCTGCAGAGTGTCAAACTATTCGAATAGCCACATCCGCGGTCATGGACAGTTGGAGTGGCCATACTGTTCCGTCATCAGATGTTTTCCAAAATGACTTGTGAAGTGAACTATGGTTTTGACTTGACCATAACAGGGTTGTGAATATGAAAACTAGGTTCCCACTTAAGTGATTTAGAACATTTATTTAGGTTTCTTTACTTCTAAACTCAGTTTAGATAAATCTGGCTTTTTGTAAATAAACCTAGATCTTAAGATTCCTACTAGAACTACCTTAATTGTTAGTGATAGTTTGCGAGTACTTAAAGAGTACTCATGGCTTTGTCTCTGGCTATTCCCATGGCCAGACTATGAGGAGGACTATCAGGATGATGGACAGCAGGACGTCTTCGAAAACTAGGATCATCTCCCCTATCGTTAGCATTGCCTATGACTCTGAAGATGGAGCCCCTACTACGCTTATTATTCCGCTGCTTGATTGGTATTAAGACTGGATCATGAGATCCTTTATTTGTGTAAGACCTTATTATGGTTTGTAATGGATGATGTACTGTGATATCCAATCTGTTATGTCTCGCAAAAATGGTAATCCTAGGATTGCGATGTATGGCATAATAGGCATCTGGGATTAAAAATCCGGGTGTTGACAGATGCTTACTCCCACCTAGAATTTCAAGTTGATTTTCTATTATGTACAAATGTGAAATCTATATGTAGTTTCGAATTGGAGACCAGAGTATTTATATGGAAAACCCACTTTTTTGGAAATCCCTACTGTCTGCCACTTTTTGTGGTTAAGGTGTGCATGGACAATTGGACTTATTTTGGAAAATATGTGTTCTTAGCTCAAAGTTTATATACTCATTTGAGTTTCTGAAAAGTATTCATCAATTTCATCATTGTTCAAATTTATCTACAATATTAATTTGGTCTAGAGTTTTTGGACCAACAGATTTAGTGGTGTGATGTTTATTTCTTCATGTGTGCAGTGTCTTCTGCATATACCTATCAGAATAGAACTGCTAACCCCATGTTGCTGCCAATCATGAACATTGTAAAGGTGGTGTTACACTCGAAGTGCATGATTTTTTTCAGAACCTAGAGAAGTGGAGGCAAGCTTACTTTTGGTACATGTTTCTCATTGTACACTGAATAGTTGAATTGTTACTACTGATTTTTTTTCTTGAATTATGCCCTTTGCTAATAACAAGGTTCTTCTTGGCACATTCAGAAATTAGTTATAACCCCATCGAAGAAGGAGCTTGGTCTTGCATTCAAAGGAAACCAAAATATGGTCCTTGAAGCATTGGAAGTAAGTTTCGTCTCCACCTTTGCTTAAATGAATTAAGTCTGGGCTACTATGATGAACTGGTGCATCTCGAGCATCAAATTTTCTCAGCCAGATTCTTCCTAATTAGTTAATGTGAGGAAATATGGCTCTCACAAAATATATTCTAAATAGTGAAGCAAGCAGGCATTGTCGATTAGGTGGTCAATTTATCTTTAGTAGGACTCGAAACAGATTTACGGCAACACAACTACCCAAGTGATTGGGGTTTAAATATATTTGTTTTGGTCTTATCACATAGTCTAATCGGGGTGCAGAAAGAAGAGAGTAAAGAGGTTTTAATATTTGTTCATGACAAGTTTCCGTGAGCTTAGGATTAACGTTTGCAATATGAACTGATTGATGCTATGTAAGCTAAAAGCTCTGATACTACAAATTCATATATTAGTTTGTGCTCTATAGTTTCCTTTATCGATGTGACTTATGTGTCAAATCTTGAATTTATTTATTTGTGTGTTGTCTTTTCACTCTGATTCTTATGTTGCACAGTAAATACAGCGATAAGCCATATCCGAGACAGGCTGCTGGGAAATCTGTACTGCGACTAGCTACAAGATGGGAATATTGATGTTTTGAATTGGCGGAAGATATTGGCATGGGATCAATTACTATCTCCTCATATAGGTATGCTCTCTTCTTAATCTTAACCCTTCTTCCTATGTTCCAATACATTTTTAGTGTCTTGATTTGCTGCTCAGTTAGTTTTTTTCTACTAATGGCGATATTTAGTTAGTTGATCTATTGCTCAGTTCATTTTTCTGTATCTTTGGTAGAATCGATTTGTGGAGGACAAATATGTTTTAAATGGTGATAGATTTCATTAATTAGTTTCTAGATAGCTGACTAAACTGTGGAATATAATTGTTTGTTGCGAAATAGTGCAAAGTTGTATGGTTTAGGCGTGCATGTAGCTTTCATGGCTTCTTTGAGGTAAAATGACTCCCTATATGTTGTTTATTCTTAAAACAATTCTAAGATAAAAAATTTACACGAGTATATGGTTCTAAACTCTAGAGGTAACTGACATGTATGGTTTAGGCGTGTGCATGTAGCTTTCATTCTCAAGCCTAAATTTTGATTTTTTTTTACTTAGGTAACAATGTACAGGAGATCAAATGTTATTACCTTCATTATTATATGACAATTTAAGTATGTATATTTATAGTGTGCCTGCACTGAAATTATCAGAGCTAGAAATAGTGAGCGAGAGTTTTAAAATTATAATTTTGTTTTGCATCTAGCTGCAAGGAGTACAAGCCACCTTTGTCGCATCCTTTTAAGACTTGAATGAGATGGAGTATCATGTTATAAGGTTCATTTAGATAGGTGTTGTTAGTTCTTGAGAGTATATGACTGATTATGTAGATGTCTTTAATCTATTTTTGTTTCTCTGGATAGAGGTTTATTAGGATATTCAATCTTTGCACGTCTCACATGGGTGTCCTCAGCAAATTCTTATTATAATACATTTCGACAGGCACACTTTTCTTTATTCATATCATATGCTTGCATGATTGCATGGTGATTTTTTTCCTTATATTTGGTTTTAGTGGGAAAACGACTCCTACAGCAACTAATTCTTGTTTAGCAATGTTTGCGTACATGTCGCAGGGAAAATCAACCTGGAAGAAATTTTCTAGGAGAAGGGAACATATTTTGAGTTTTTATTATGCTTGTGTTGAGCAAGACGGTAGCTAGTGATACATTGCAAATGTATCTATAATTTTTGATGTTCCATGCTTGGTTTTATCCACTTTCTTGTGTTTTGTTCCAACTTTGGAGTACTTTTCATATGATTTCTTGGACTAACCTATTAACAAGAGTCACAGTGCCAGCTGCCTGTTTTCTGCTGTTTTTGGTTCCAGGAAAGTCAGAAAATGAATATTCTCGGAATTAGACGGGACAAAAGCCAAAGTGCCTATTTTTCCGGAAGGGATCAAGTGCCAGAATACGAGACGGAGAGGGGCCAGGGGCCGGCCACACCACCTGGCCGCGCGGCCAGGCCTGGCCCGCGCCAAGGGGTGGTGTGGTTGCTCCCGGCACCCCCTCGGCCTCTCCTTCCGCCTATATATTGCCCTTGGGACGAAAACCCTAGGTACCCGATCAAAAATCCACGAAAGAGTCAGTAGCCGCTGTCATCTCCATCCCTAGATCGGGAGGGATCTGAAGCTCTTCCCGACACCCTGCCAGAGAGGGGAATTCACCCTGGAGGCCTTCTTCATCACCATGCAAGCCTCTGGTGTGATGCATGAGTAGTTCATCCTTGGACTACGGATCCATGTAGTAGCTAGATGGCTGGTTTCTCCTCCTTTGTGCTTTCATGTTTAGATCTTGTGAGCTCCGTTCATGATCAAGATCATCTATTTGTAATTCATACATGTTGTGTTTGCGGGGATCCGATGGATATTGAGATGCTATTTCAGATTGATTATTGATTCTATCATGTCTTTATTATTTGAGATCTTGCATGCTTTCTGTTGTTAGTAGCTATCTTGGCCAAGTAGATGCTAGCAACTCCAAGAGTTAGTATTTATGCTCGATAGTGGGTTCATGCCTCTGGTAATCTGGGGAAGTGACAGAAATCTCTAAGGTACTAGATGTGTTGTTGCTACTAGGGAGAAAACAACGATCCTTTGTTCATAGAACAATTGTATTGTTTACCTTACACGCAGTTCGTAAAGCAATAATCTGTTGCTTGCAACTTAATACTGGAGGGGGTTCAGATGATAACCTGAAGGTAGATTATTAGTCATAGATGCAGTTGGATGGCGGTCTATGTTTTATGTTGTATTGCCCAATCAAGTCTCAAAGGAGTCAAGATGATTAGTATATGCATGTATTGCTTTCTCGGTGTTTGTCAATTGCCCCGCTGTAATTTGTTCACCCAACATGTTATCTATCTAAGGAGAGCCACCTCTAGTGAACTATGGATCCCGGTCCTCTTTCTTTACATACAATCTATAAACTGTTTACTGCTTTGTGTTTACTTTCTGCAAACTTTTACTTCTTTTCATTCGATACGTTTAATCCTTTGTTTTCCGCAAAACACGGTGAGATTGACAACCTCATCGCAAGTTGGGGACAAAGTTCTGTGGTTGTGTTGTGCAGGTCTCCACGTTGCTACTAGCATCGGTAATGCGCCCTGCCAAAGCTCAGCTAGTAACACCTTTGAGGTGTTTCCTTGCTCCTACTGGTTCGATTAAACCTTGATTTCATAACTGAGGGAAACTTGCTGCTGTGCTCATCATACCTTCCTCTTGGGGTTCCCAACGAGCTCTACATCAACCACGAGCCATCAACACTTTTCTGAGCGCCGTGCATTGAGCCATCAGCTAGCACGGTCCAAGTTTAGGAGATTGTCCTCCTTCAAGGTGGCATTTTCTAGATCTCAGTTACTGCTATTTGTGTTGTACATACAATAGCATTACTTGCTGCATCATTACTGAAGGCAAAACACTATGTGGTTTTGATACCTGCAGTTCAGCTCTGTATGCATCATTAATGAAGGCAAAACACCAAGGGATTTTGATACCTACAGTTTAGCTCTGCATGGATCTGTGTAAAGACATCAAATATGTCGTTCGGCTTTGCATGAAACTGTGTAGAGACATCAAAGACAAAATTCAGCTCTGCATAGGTAACACCATTGTTTTATTTCCTTGAGATCATGTCTTGCAAGAATTTGGAAGTACAATCCGGTGGCATGGGTGTATATTGATGCTAATGCTATTAGTTGTCTTTGTTTTAAAGGTTTATCCAGTGGTATGGTTATAGATTATGCAGAAGTAGATTGTGATAGCTTGTCTGCTTCATTGCTTTAGCCTTAAAAATACAGAGTTGGATCCTAACTCCATAGCACATTATCCAGACAACTGAAGTCTCTGACAACCCTTTGTTTTCGTAAATATGCCTACATATTTATTAGTCTTATTGGGTTGTGATTCTCCCGTGTTTTTTTGTTTAAGTGTGGATTCTAACATGACTGATGTGCAGCAGGACCAGAGCATGGAGCCAGAGCTGGCGGATCTGAGGATCCCAACCACATGAGCCAGCCAAGCCTTCTTTTGGATGATATACTTTGTGTTGTTGCATCTCAAGCTCACAAATGAGGAGGCCAAGCTTCTTTCTAATCCGCAGGTGATATCCCTTCAATCCTTGACATGATGCTTCATTTTTGGTGACAATCTCATATGGTTTACTAGCTAAGTGGAATATATTGGCGGGAATCGGGTCTGGATTCAGATTACTTGCTAGGCGGACACTTTAAGGCCATGTTCGGTTAGTCCACCCCACAAGTGGATTAGAGTGGATTGGGGTGGATTTGGGTGGATTTTGACTTGTATGATATTAAAACCACCTCTAACGCTTCCAAACCACCTCAATCCAAACCAAACCGAACATAGCCTAATGGGGTGTATTTTGATATCTGCTGTATTCGGGCATCGGGGAAGTCTGGTGACATTACATTGGAAAAACTATGTGCTGGTTTCTCCTGAACTGAAGTTTTTCCACCAAATATTTGTTTTAATATAGTATCAAGGATATTTAATAGGTGAATTTCTCTTACAGAAGTTTGGTAAGTTGGGGCACAATCTATGATGGATATAAGTTATATTTACTGAATTGCTTTATAGATTCCATTCAGTCCCTTTGGTTTAGCTCTAGATCCTTTTTATACAAATGGTTTATCTATCCAAATACTTCTATATAACTGGTAGCCTTAGTTTATAATTCGCAGACATCAATTATCATGGAACTGTTACATTACCTCGAAGTAGGCTTGTAGTTTGAAGCTTAATTTGGCCAGCGTGAGGCATTGTTGGTAGTTACTTCCCACCAAATTCCAAAATGTTGATTGAATGGCTAGCATAATTTTAGTTATTATTGTATTTCAATCGATTTGGTGTGAGTCTATGATCATACATTTAACAGTGGTCCATTTCTCTGATGCATGTAAAGGTGCACTCTATATTTAGCTGTAGTTTGCTTGTTTTGCTCATTAAATGGCACAATATAATTGTTATTGTAACCTTGTTAGTTTTCTTATCTTGTTATATTTTTTGTTGCTTTGAAGTATTTCATTGCCCTTATGTTTGGCTTGTCAATATTTGGTTCACACTTGGTTTGGTTCCAAAATTTACCAATGCCTTGTCTGTCACTATTTTCTGTCCTAATTTGGTATCCTCTTATGGTTGGTGTATAAAAAGATCAAGATGCCTCCACAGGGTCCACATCTTTTGGAAATGTAGACATTGGTATACTTGAACCAATGCATCTGGACGCTGCAGTCAGTAATGCTAGAACAGTTTCTTCAGATAGCATTAGGAGCTATGTGCATGTACAACTTGTGCCCGTATTAAGAGATGTCGCTGAGTATTCACAGTCAGGGATGGAATATGTACTCATGCTTTATCTAAAAAGTGTGTGACTTTTTCACAAGACTGGTGAATTTCTTTCTTCCTTGGGTGTCTAGGATACATAGCGTCCATGGCAACTGTTGCCTGCACTATACGTGTAGGTATGCTCATCCTCCCCATTCTATTTACCTCTTTTGATTCACCATCCTTTGATTGTTTTTTCACAAGGGCATACACACAGTAACCATAATTTGCACATTATTACAAATTAGTATCCATTTCTCCTAACTTGTCTTCTGATGGCTAAAACTTGATATTTTTTGCAGGCAAAGCAATACCTCCTTTTGTCTTTGTTTACCTTGGCACTGAATTGACATATGCAAAGTTTGTTCTCTAAATGGCTTCTAGCAATTGGTTACCAGTTTGATAGACCCACATACGCATGGACTTAACAGGTAACATTCTACAAATAACAGTTTTATCATATGCATGTTAAACCACTACTAGGAAAATAGCTATAGGTAGACAAGTTACTCTGTGGCGCATATAAAAAATCATGCGCCACAGATAAATATCAGTGGCGCATACGGAAAACAACGCCACTAAAGTTTGCCAGTTCAGTGGCGCACGAAAACAATATGCGCCACAGAAGTCTACATTTCTGTGGCGCATATTTTCGTGTGCGCCACAGAAAGTGATGCTTTTGTGGCGCATATAGATGTATGCACCACAGAAAGTCGATGGGACCCAACACCAAAAAAAAGGAGGAAGACAATTCTGTTGCGCATATGTCCATATGCGCCATAGAAAGTGATGTTTTTGTGGCGCATATAGGTGTATGCGCCACAAAATATGGAAAAACAGATCCCCCGTGGATCGTCTTTTCAGTTTTATAAAAAATAAACGAAAATGATAAAAGCTTTAAAAAAATAATTCCTTTGAGGTGTAGTTATATTTTAGGGTGTAGTTGTAGTGGAAATTGAAATACATGAATTTCGATGTATTTTGCAAAAATAGGCCATGGCATGGTAAAACAGCCATAACTTTTGCATATGATGTCGGAAAAAAATCTTTAACCTATTAAAGTGATCGTCTCAAAATTTCCTACTCAATTTCAACCACTTACGGTCGTTCTGGATTTTACAGAATCCCCAAATTAGAAAAGAGTAAAAAGTTATGGCCAAAAAAAGATTTTTTACTGCAAAAAAATAAAAAAGGGGGAGAAACTTCTGTGGCACATTTCTCCCATATGCGCCACAGAAGTCTTGGGCGGGATTCGAAATTTGAATCCCGCCGGCGCCCTTCTCCCTCCCTTTTTCCTTTTTCTTCCCCCACTTCTTCTCCCCTCCCCACTTCTCCTCCCCTCCACACTTCTCCCCTTCTCCTTCCTCCTCCTTCTCCACTCTCCGGCGATCTCCTCCTCCTCCACCACCAACTCCGGCGACCTCCTCCTCCTCCACCACCAACTCCGGCGACCTCCTCCTCCTCCACCACCTCCTCCACCACCACCAACTCCGGCGACCTCCGGCGACCTCCTCCTCCTCCTCCAACACCAACTCCGGCAACCTCCTCCTCCACCACCAACTCCGGCGACCTCCTCCTCCTCCTCCACCACCAACTCCGGTGACCTCCTCCTCCTCCACCACCAACTCTGACGACCTCCTTCTCCTCCACCTCCACCACCAACTCCGGCGACCTCCTCCTCCTCCACCACCAACTCCGGCGACATCCTTCTCCTACTCCTCCACCACCAACTCCGGCGACCTCCTCCTCCTCCACCACTACCAACTCCAGCGACCTCCTCCTAGCCCTCCTCCAGCCACTAACCACCACCACCACCACCTCCGGCCAGATCTAGATTTGTCCCGATTATTTTTTTGAAATTTGAAAACAACTATTGTGGCGCATATTGGCCGTATGCACACAGAAGTTTGAGATTTCTGTGGCGCATTTCAAAATGCGCTACGGAAGATAGTTATCAGTGGCGACGTATTAGTGGCGCATCAGATATGCGCCACGGATAGTGAAAAAAGGTGCGCCACTAATAAGGGGTTTCCTAGTAGTGAACGGGATCGGGATGAAAAAGTCGAGATGAATAAATTTTGTTACCTTTTGTAGGACCTTCAGCCTAGATGAAGCGGAGGTATGGAAGTCTCTACGGGACAGCTTGCCTCCCATACTCGCTACAGAAGCGGACTCCCTGTCATGGAGCCTGACTCATCAGGGGTCTTCTTTGTCAGCTTGGCATATAGGTCCCTATTTAGAGGGACCACCTTGCCATGTACCAAACACCTATGGAAATCTCCGATTCCCCTAAAGACGAAAAACTTCGTGTGGCAATTACTGCGAGGTCGCCTCCCCTCGGGAGTGGAGGTTCAACTGCGACATGGGCCGGGGGATGGGTTATCTCCATTATGTGCGGTCCCGGAGACTGGAGCGCACATAATGTTCACCTGCCCCGCGGGCCGGCTTCTGTGAAACTTTATCCGAGAAGCCTTGGGACCCGAATGGAATGCTCAAGATCTCGGCAAGTTCCTTGAGACCCATGCAAACGAGCCTAGAAAGGGGCATCGCCTCTTCTAGCTTTTTTTCTGTGTTGTCCTAGACCCAATAAAATGGTGATAGAGAAAGTATTTCTTCGGCGTGCCACTGATTCGATCATCAAAATCCTTGCTTTTTTGCAGCAGCGGTGCCCGCACAGTAGGCGCCAGGACAGGGTGAGGCTGGATGGCATGCTCCAATACATGATCGAGGGGGCACGGCACATTTCTTCATTAGCCGTTCGAGCCTGAGCACATGCTGGTCAAGGGGTCTCACAGCTTTCAGATGACCACGAGTGTGTGGTATTTTATGTACCTTTGAACTTGCTGATGTGGGGTTGTGGCCCTTATGTTTGTATGTCGTGTGGTTGGAGTGTGTCTGCGGAACTTTGTATGGATGGTTTGTTTATTTATAAATCTGGGCGAAAGACTATTTCGAGAATAAATTTCGTTACCTTCTCCAATTATTCCAGTTTAATCATATACCATAGGGAACTGTACGTTTTTTCCTATATTTTGATTTTTCTCAGTTGATCATATTTTGTTACTGTAAACTCATTATCTGCATTAGTGTTCATAATTCACCATGATAGGCCAAGTAAAAATCAATTTGTAATTCATAACAGAAAATAATAAAAGTTCTTCCTTACGACTGGTACATGCTGCAAATACTCGATGGCAGATGTATATTTCAATTAGACAGACAACACTCCTCGACTTCTTTCATAAAGTATTATATCCTTCAGAAATACCTTTGATTTACCCTTCTAATTTGTTTGCTATACGCCGAGAATTATTATGAGGTCATGTAATCTACCAGTGCAACCTTGTTACTCCTTATCTCAACCGTATTGTCTCTACATTGCGTGTAATGCTTTCTCGCTTTCTCACTTTAACATTCACATGTAGGGGATCAAATTTTAACTAGATGTGCTTTGTGAGTTCCTTAAAGTTGGTTATTATACCTTCTGCAGATTGGGAGTAGGATCATATTTGCTGCCAGAAAGGCCTGAAATCATTGAGCCAACATGCACACCCTTTTGTTCTATAATTCTTCATTTAAAATTTAAAGTACTTGTCTTTATTTTGACTTTGCTATCTTATCCAAGCTCCCTTATGTAGTTTACATATTTTCTATTTTTAGTTTTTTTATAAATTTTGAAATGTCACAGTCACTTATATGATTACTTAAACGTACTCACACTAGTGGAAACGAGGCCTTTGGTTAAGCCTGGAAATGGGCTTTAACACCGGTTCTTCTACGAACCGGTGTTAAAGGGGGGTCTGTACCAGCGTGGCCCGTGCAGCAAAAAGGAGCCCCCCTTTAACACCGGTTCGTGGCACGAACCGGTGTTAAAGGCCCCTGCACCAGTGGCCCGCGCAGCCCCCCCCCCTTTAACACCGGTTCGTGGCTTGAACCGGTGTTAAAGGGGGGCTATATAAGACACCGCAGCCCACACCCCACTCTTCCATTTTTTCACTATCTCATTTTGGAGCCTACCAAGAGGGTGTGAAGTGTGCTAGTTTGTGTTTTTTTCGTATGCACAAGAGGTGTTCGGTGAAATTCCCGAGAGCTCAAAATAAGTTTTCTCGTTGCTCTTTCCTTCTCGGTCGAGGTCAGCAACTATCCTTTCATGTGTCATTGATGTACTATATATATAAATGGTCATCTCCCTATTATTTTTTGATATATACTATATATTAATGCAGATGAACCGGCAATAGATGTACGGTGACCGCCGCACTTCCGAGTACATTACGGGCCTCCAAAATTTCATCGTTGTGGCTAATGCAAACCGTGGTCACAATGGTTTTATGTGCTATCCGTGTGTTCACTGTCAGAACATGAAAGACTACTCAAATACCAGAACCATTCACGCCACCTGCTTCGATCCGGTTTCATGCCCAGCTATAATTGTTGGACCAAGCACGGAGAAAAAGGGGTTGTGATGGAAGACAACGAAGAAGAAGAGGATGATGACAACTATCATAATATGTATCCTGAATATGATGATACTGCAATGGGGGTAGATAATGAAGATCAAGAGGCAGCAGATGGGCCCGCTGATGACGATCTTGGTCGGGCCATTACTGATGCAAAGGAAGAATGTGAAACTGAAAAGGAGAAGGAGAAGCTGGAGCAGATGTTAAAGGATCACAAAACATTGTTGTACCCAACTTGCGAAGATGGCCACAAAAAGCTAGGTACCACACTGGATTTGCTGCAATGGAAGGCAGAGAACGGTGTGACTGACAGCGCATTTTCAAAGTTGTTGGTAAAAATGAAGAATCTTCTTCCAAGAAATAATGAGTTTCCCGACAGTACATACCAAGCAAAGAAGGTTGTCTGGCCTCTAGGATTAGACGTGCAGAAGATACATGCCTGCATTAATGACTGCATCCTCTACCGCGGTGAGAAGTACGAGAATTTGGATGCATGCCCGGTATGCACTGCACTGCGGTATAAGATCAGACGAGACGATCCTGACGATGTTGAGGGCGAGGCCCCTAGGAAGAAGGTTCCTGCCAAGGTTATGTGGTATGCTCCTATAATACCACAGTTAAAACGTCTCTTCAGAAATAAAGAGCATGCCAAGTTGTTGCGATGGCACATGGAAGACCGTAAGAAAGACGCGATGTTGAGACACCCCGCTGATGGGTTAAAGTGGAGAAAAGTCGAGCGAGAGTACCCGGACTTCGCACGTGACGCAAGGAACTTAAGGTTTGGTCTAAGTACAGATGGCATGAATCCTTTTGGTGAGCAGAGCTGCAGTCACAGCACCTGGCCTGTGACTCTATGTATCTATAACCTTCCTCCTTGGTTGTGTATGAAGAGGAAGTTCATTATGATGCCAGTGCTCATCCAAGGCCCGAGGCAACCCGGCAACGGCATTGATGTGTACCTAAGGCCATTAGTTGAAGAACTTTTACAGCTGTGGGCCAAACCAGGTGTACGTATGTGGGATGAGCACAAAGGGGAGCCATTTGACCTACGAGCCTTGCTTTTCCTAACCATCAATGATTGGCCTGCTCTTAGTAACATTTCAGGGCAGACAAACAAGGGATACAATGCATGCACACACTGTTTAGATGAGACTGAAAGTGTATATTTGGATAAATGTAAGAAGGTTGTGTACCTAGGGTATCATCGATTTCTTCCGAACCTGCATCCAGTAAGAAAGAAAGGCAAGCATTTCAAACGTCTGGCAGAACCCCGGAGGAAGCCTGTCCTCCGTACCGGTGAGGAGGTATTTGGTATGGTCAAGGACCTAGAAGTAATATTTGGAAAAGGTCCTGGCAGTCTATCTGTTCCGAATGACGATGCCGGACACGCGCCCATGTGGAAGAAGCAATCTATATTTTGGGACCTACCCTATTGGAAAGTCTTAGAGGTCCGCTCTTCAATCGATGTGATGCACGTGACGAAGAATGTTTGCGTGAACCTGCTAGGCTTCCTAGGAGTGTATGGGAAGACAAAAGATACACCGGAAGTACGGCAGGACCAGCAACGTCTGAAAGACCCTGAAGAGCCTATGCATCCTGAGAACGAGAAGGGTAAACGATGCCACTTAACTCCTGCCAGCTACGCTCTTACTAAAGCAGAGAAGGAAATATTTTTTGAATGCCTGAGCAGTATCAAGGTCCCGTCTGGCTTCTCGTTGAATATAAAGGGAATAATAAATATGGCAGAGAAAAAATTCCAAAACCTGAAGTCTCATGACTGCCACGTGATTATGACACAATTGCTTCCGATTGCATTGAGGGGGCTTCTACTGGAAAATGTTCGAGTACCCATTGTGAAGCTATGTGCATTCCTCAATGCAATATCTCAGAAGGTAATCGATCCAGAAAGCCTACCAGGGTTACAGACAGATGTGTCCCAATGTCTTGTCAGCTTTGAGTTGGTGTTCCCACCATCCTTCTTCAATATTATGACGCATCTCCTGGTTCACCTAGTAGAAGAGATTGCCATTCTCGGTCCTGTATTTCTACACAATATGTTCCCCTTTGAGAGGTACATGAGAGTCTTAAAGAAATATGTTCATAACCGTGCTAGGCCAGAAGGAAGCATCTCCAAGGGCTATGTAACAGAGGAGGTCATTGAGTTCTGTGTTGATTTTATTCCTGACCTTAAGGCGATTGGTGTTCCAGAATCACGACATGAGGGGAGACTGCGTGGAAAAGGCACCCTAGGATGTAAAGCAATGATATATAGGGACGGGCATTCTCTCAATCAAGCACACTACACGGTTTTACAAAGATGTATCTTGGTTGCCCCGTATATCAATGAACACAAGAATTTAATACGCCTCAAACACCCGGGGCAGTCTGATGAATGGATTATAAGTGAACACATGGCGAGTTTTGGCGGTTGGCTGCAAAGACTTCTCACGAATAACACCACTGTTGGGGATCAGCTGTACTTGTTGGCCAGGACACCATCTTCGACTGTATGTACTTTCCAAGGATACGAGATAAATGGGAATACATTTTACATGATAGGCCAAGATAAAAAGAGCACCAACCAAAATAGTGGTGTTCGCTTCGATGCAGCAGAGGACAATGGGCAAAAGACCACGTATTATGGGTTCATAGAGGAGATATGGGAACTTGACTATGGACCTAATTTTAAGGTCCCCTTGTTTCGATGCAAATGGGTCAAGCTAACAGGAGGGGGTGTTGAGGTAGACAAGAAGTACGGAATGACAACGGTGGATCTCAACAATCTTATGAAGGTAGACAAGAACTTAGACGAACCATTCGTCTTAGCCAATGATGTGGCTCAGGTTTTCTATGTGAATGACATGTCTACCAAACCGAAAAAAAGAAAAAATAAGCAAACAGATATATCACACGATGAGCCAAAGCGTCACATAGTTCTTTCAGGGAAAAGAAACATCGTGGGAGTGGAGGACAAGACAGACATGTCAGAAGATTATAATAAGTTTGATGAAATTCCGCCCTTCAGAGTGAAGACTAACCCAACCATCCTATTAAACGGTGTTGATACTCCATGGTTACGGCTGACGCGATCGTAAGATTGACTATATGTATTAATTGAGCCATTTTTGGCACACATATGTATCTCAACATGGAAATCAATGTCATATTTCTTCTGTTAACAGTATATATATTAAATGAGCCATTTTTCTTCCTTCTATTTCTTCCCTCCATTTTTCTACCCGCCATTTTTTTCCCGCCATTTTTCTTCCCGCCATTTTTTCCCGCCATTTTTCCTGCCATTTTTCTTCCCGCCATTTTTCTTCCCGCCATTTTTCCCCGCCAATTCTTCCCTCCAGTTCTTCCCGCCAGTTCTTCACTATATATATATATATGTAGGGTTGGCCTCCATTGTCATTGCATATCTCTAGACTCATATCTGCAACCTCATCACTCTTTCCCATGGCTTCCACCGTAGCACTAACCCCCAGGGAGGCGGAGGCGCTTTGCGCCTCGAACTACCCCTGCCTGCTGGGCTACTGTGTCCCCATCGGCTGGATGCTGAGCGCCGGAGGCGTGCCGGTTCCTCCTGTCCCTCTAGGTGTGGCGCGCCGGATGGCCATCACGAACCACTACTACTTCGAGCTCACGCCGGAGCAGCGGAGGAATCCCAGATGGCATCCCGACTATTTCCCTACTTGGGAAGCCTTCTTCGTGGATCGGCGTGAGAGGGCGCTCGCCAGGCACGAGGAGGACGGCCCACCTCCTCCGAACTTCAACGAGGTCGGCCGTCGGCTATGGTGGCGCGATCGGACTCTCCAGAGCGTCATGGCCTATGACACTGCCGCCGACTCTAACCCCTGTCTGCGCTACCCTCAAGTCCAGCCCACGCGTACTCAGCCTTCAAGGTTCAATTACGGCGACCCCGGCGACGACAGCGATGACGGTGGCGGCGAGTACGACGACTACAGTGGCGAGTATTACAGGTGTAGGCAGGAGCATGACTGAATCACTCAAACATTCCGAAACAAGTTCGGCCGATTGTTACTTAATCTGGCCATGTATCTTAATTTTCAGTTATTTTATGTATCTTAATTTTCAGTCGTGCTTTATGTAACTTACTATTAGTTGCATTCTGTATTTTAATTCCAGTTCTATCTCCTTCACAAAATGACCTATCTCATTCGAGGTTTCTTGGCTTTCGGGTCAAATGACCAATGTTATGGCTAGAATCAAGGCATAGTTTGTGATAATATGGCCATATTGTGCATACATGTGCATCATGGCATGGCAAACAATGTTGCAAGAGGAAGTTTTCCTTTTTATCGCACCAAAAAGGCATTTTCCATTTTCCAAGCATAAAAAACGGACTGTTTTGTGAAGCAACCACAAAATGGCTAATTCAAAAAACCACCACCATATTTTACAAAAATACTAGACCACCTTATATGGACAATGTACCAACAGGGGGATCTGAAACTTTTCCGTCCACCTCTGGTGAAAAAGACAAATTCCTGCCGAATCGGCAGGAAGTGGGTCAGATATGAACTATAGGTACATGATACGATGCTCATGATTTTTTAGAAAAATCATTTTTAGGTTCACAATATGCTATTTTATCAAAAATCCAATGCAAGGTGAGTGAGGCTTTGTCAGATTCAAGTGTATACAAAAGATGCGGCATTTAAATATCCAATCAATTCAAAAATGTTAATACAAAATAAAATATGATTTGCTCTAATAAAATAGGGTTAGATTCCTTTTTAGATGCTTAATATTTCTTATGTTCAAAGTTTTAGGATTTGACAATTTATTTTTGTTTGAATTGAATAATCAAAATTTATATGTAAGTGTTTTAATCATTTTGAAAATTTTCATCTAAAGTAAATATAAATTGTTTTTACATGAATGGATAGATATTATTTTTCTGAAAATTATGATATATTATTCATATTTTTCTGAGTTGAAGTGAATAAGATATGAATTTTCTAAATTCATATCCTATTTTTTGAATTATAAATGCCCCCACCCCTTTAATGCATGAAATAAATGCCCCCCCTTTAACACCGGTTCCAGCCACGAACCGGTGTTAAAGGGGGGACGCATTTATTTTGTTTCACGCGCGCACACCCTCCCCTTTAACACCGGTTCATGGCTGGAACCGGTGTTAAAGGGGGGGTGCAGGCACAAAACGAATTCCCCCCCTTTAACACCGGTTCCACGAACCGGTGTTAAAGGGGGGGTTATAACGCGCGTGCCACCCCTTCCTTCTTCCCCCAGCCTGTCGTCGTCGCCATCCCGCGGGAGCGCCTGCCCGATTCTCTCCGGCGGCGCCACCACCCCAACCGCCGCCGCCACTCTAGCCGCCTCGCGTGTGCCCCCGGCCAGAGGTACACCCCGCCGCCCCTCCCCTTCGCTCCCCCGGCCCATCCGGTTACGCTGCGACTTCACGTGCGTCCTATGCGCTGTGCCCAGTGACCTCGCCCAACCTCGTCTCACCGGCGCCGAGCGACCTCGTTCCCGTCTCCGCTAGAGCTCCCTGGCCGCAGCTCGCTGGCGCAGAGACCCGGTTGATTTTTATTTATGTGTATAGGGAGCCGGCCGATTGCTTTTTGTTTGTGTATATAGGGACTTGATTGATTTTTATTTTTGTATATAGAGACTTTATTGCTTTTCATTTGTGTATTCAGGGGATTTTGTTTACACAAGATTATTTTGTAAGCTAATGGGCCTCCTAGCACAAGATTCTTAGTAGTAAATTTTTTGTTTACAATATCGGAGGGCAGGCTTCAGCCTGTTTAAGCCTGCTTGCTGGCCTCGCCTTTGCCGGCGAGGACACAACAACGGCGTTGCGTGAGCCGAGGTGCAGCGAGAAGACGGGACCGTGGCGTGCGGCGAGGCGGCACAGAGTGGCGTGGAAGGGCCTGTCGAGGAGGTGGAGATGGCCGAAGAAGGGGATGGCCCTCGGGCTCGGCGGGACCCTTATTATTATGTTCTTCTTCTTGCCGGCGATAACGAGGAAGCGGAAGAGGAGAAGGGAGGCGAGGGATTAGTAGTGATTTAGTTAGGGATTTTAGTGTGATTTTGTTAGTTAATTAGTGTGATTTTGTTAGTTAATTAGGGATTTAGTAGTGATTTAGTTAGGGATTTTAGTTAGGGATTTTAATTAATTAGGGATTTAGTTAATTAGGGATTTTAGTAGTGATTTAGTTAGGGATTTTAGTAGTGATTTAGTTAGGGATTTCGTTAGGGATTTTAGTAGTGATTTAGTTAGGGATTTTAGTTAGGGATTTTAGTAGCGATTTAGTTAGGGATTTTAGTAGTGATTTAGTTAGGGATTTTAGTTAGTTTATTATTAGGGCTTAGGGTTTTATTAGGGATTGGGGTTTATTAGGGATTAGGTTTAGTTAGAATACTTAGTTAATGAGGTTTAGTTTAGTTAGTGATAGGTTTAGGGTTATTGTTATTAGGGCAATATATACTTAGTGATTTAGTTACTGTTTATGTTTTATGATTGTTTATTGCTATTATTTAGTTATGCCGCGTCCATCTCGTCCGAGCCTACTGGACTCTGTCAGGGATGTCCAAGTCTGGGCTCCGCCGGGTTGGCACTGGGAGGTGCTACTTGTCGGGACTCGTACCTTGGTGAGGAATCTGGGTCTCATCATCGACCCGGAGCTTCTTTGGTGGCGTCCACGAGGTCCAGGAGCGGTGCAGAGGGAGCCAGCCCCCGAGGAGGTGGTACGTCGTCGTATTAGGGAGGAGGACGAGCATGTACGGCGATACATGTATCTTTTGGAGACTAGGTTCTCCAATATCTGGCAGGTTCACGGATCTCACCCGAGCTATTCTCCGGTGATGGTTCCTCTTCTGTGGCTGCAGAGCTCCCGTAGCATAGAACGCGGCAGCCGCGTTCGCTAGTTTATCTTAATAATGTACTTTATCTTATACTTTATCCTATAATGCACCCGAGCTATTCTCCGGTGATGTATTAATAATGTACTTTATATTATACTTTATCCTATAATGCACCCGAGCTATTCTCCGGTGATGTATTAATAATGTACTTTATCTTATACTTTATCCTATAATGCACCCGAGCTATTCTTCGGTGATGTATTAATAATGTACTTTATCTTATATTATTGTACTTTATCTTAATCACTAAGTACTGTATCCGAGTTGTCGCGTTAAAGGGGGGGTTCCAGCCACGAACTGGTGTTAAAGGGGGGGTTATAACGCGCGCGCCACCCCTTCCTTCTTCCCCCAGCCAGATCGATTCTTCCCCCAGCCGGTCGCCGTCGCCATCCCGCGGGAGCGCCTGCCCGATTCTCTCCGGTGCCGCCACCACCCCAACCGCCGCCGCCACTCCACCACGCCTGCCCGATTTCATTTGTGTATTTATTTGTGTATTTTTGTATGAATAATATGTATATTTGTGTATGAATCCAAGTACACTTGAATGTTTACTCTCTTACTTTAGATAATATTATTGTTTTAGAAACTATGGATCCACTTAGTAGAAACCTTGAAGAAGAAGAAATAATGGAGAACATTATCGATGAGGACACCTCACAATATCTAGACTTGGAGGGACATGATGACAACTCAAGTAGTCATGGAGAAGATGAAGACTCCGGTGAACGCAATTTGGTGATTACAAAGTCCGGCGAGGTATATGCATTGATTAAGCCTCTGCTGACTTCCACCAACAATCTTCTTCTATATGTATTAATTAACGCTTCTTTCTTCTTTTAGCCCTCTGGATCGACCAGCCAGCAACCATCTTCTTCTACGAAATAGAGCAAGCGAGGCACGAGCCATCGGTTGAAAGATCGTGCAAAGTTCACGATCGAAGCAGTCCGTGTTGATGGCAGGCCGATGGAGCCCAAGAAGGCCGCAGACAAATTTGTACGTCAGGCTGGAGTTCTTGTTAGGGACCAAATCCCAATCATAATTGAATATTGGAATAAGCCAAAGAAGGGCGACGGTACCTTTGTCGATGAAAGATCCAAAGAAACGCTTTGGAATTCGCTGTTGGTAAATTTCACCCTTTCGCCAGAGGAGGATGAAAACAAACCGGTTATAAAGGAAAAGGTCAAAGAGTGGACTCTAAAGAAGATGGCTGACGCTTTCCGCAACTGGAAGACAAAATTGAACAAATTTGTCAAAGCTCGCGAGACTCTAGATTTCGAAGATGCATATTATGCGAAGATAAGACCTCACTGGCGCGAATTTGTGGCGTACAAGGAAGGTGCTATAGCTACAAAGAGGTCAGAAACCAATACGCTAAATGCCCAGAAGAAGGAATATCACCAGAGGACAGGGTCAGGTGGCTACATATCTCAGAGGCCTAAGTGAGAGGAAGCTGAGAAGGCCCTGCGCGACAGAGGGATCACACCCTAGACACATGGGTGGGACCTACGTGCAAAGACTTGGTTCTACGGAATCGGGGCAAGGTTGGACCCAGAAACAGGATTGTGTATCTTCCCAACCCTCCTTGCCAAACCCGTCACTGAACTCATCACGGCATACGAGGAAACAGCCGCCAGGACCTTCCATCCCGACAGAGAGAATGACCAGCTCACACGCGCCATCGGTAAAAAAGAACACCCTGGACATGCACGAGGCATAGGGGTATGACGTGGAAGGATGGGTTTGCCGAGTGGAGCGACTCTTACAGATGGCGCGGCAGAAAATAAAAAGAGCGTACAGAGCGGATGACACAGATAGAACATGCACTTTTGGCGCTGAAGGCGCAAGTGAATGCACAACAGAGCCATCAAGCTACCGGCCCATCTCAGCGGCACAAAGAGCCTGCATTGGAAGCTGCCGGCGGCCCAGACTCTGCGCGGAAAAGCAGCGTGGCTTCCACGGAGAACGTGCAGCCCACGCTTGAAATGGCGGGTCCCCGATACCTCGTGGATGAGATCACGGAGAGCGAACACGCTGAGCTGCATGTGAGATTAATGGGCTTATCCATTAAGGTGGCTGTCGGCTATGCCTTACCTCCTGTAGCTGGTGGAACTTACTACTGCCAACCGATTCCAGATGGCTATGCTATTGTCGGGGTGGATGAGGTTGTGAAGGAATATGAGGAAGCACAGCTTGACCATGCTACAGGTGAAGGGGAAACTCAACTCAAATTTGCAGTGAAAACAACCATTCTTTGGAAGAAGGAACACATCGTGCTTCCAAATTGGAGGCCACTGGCACCCCCGCCGTCTCCGCAGCGTCAACAGTCTGAGCCGCTTCAGCCATCCCTTGCGCGGCAGCCATCTCCGGCGCTTCAGCCATCTCCTGCGCGGCAGCCATCTCCGGCGCTTCAGCCATCTCCTCAGCGTAAGCGGAAGAGCACTGCCACGAAGAGCATCACTAGCACTGCCACAAAGAGTTCAAAAAACTACGTCCCACAGCCTTCCGCCAAGCCATTGTCGGTTTTACCGTGGAATCACAGCGACAAGGAGACCAATAGGATCTCGGAAGAAGAGGTCAAGAAATTCTTTGCACCTAGACGGGCCGAGCCAAAGGAGAAAATAGATCTAGCGGTGGTGGAGAAGTTTTACAAAAATCTTTTGAAACCTGAAACCCCACTTGTGCCGGACTACGAGCGCCAGATTTTGAAGGCGGATGCAAGGCGCCGTAGGGAGACTGAAAGTAGCAGTCGTGCGGCACCCCAGAAAACAGTTCCCATGCTTGGAGAGCAGGAAAACCAATCATGCGCCCCGCTCCAAGTGTTCGACACACGGGACACTCCTCCCGTAAATGATTACGAGGCAGAGCTACAAAGAAAGGCCAATGAGATGGGGATGACTTACATTGCATACTTGAACATCATGGGAGACAACTTGCCCAAATGCGATGCCAACCCCATACAGCCATGGAAGTATGGGAAGAATCTCGTCAAGAAAGAGGAGCTCAAGAATCTACCAACAAAGATGCGAAGATTGCACAAGTGGTACCTTGATTTCTGCAAGACAAGAAAGGAAGAATGGATCACGGCGCATATAAGAGATCAGATTTTCTTGTGCGGAGACGACGAGATCGCCTTCAACATTCAAGACTTGCATTTTCTATTCAATCAGAAGGAACTCGACAAAGCTGCCATCAGCCTTTATTGTGTGTAAGTACTATTTCTGTATTTTCTATCTCATCTCATTCACTTCATTAATTGCATGTATATATATATGCTCACCATATATGTATATACTATTATGTAGGAAAAAGGTTATGGAATGCATGAAAGGAGGACCTTTTGACATTGGGTTCGTTGACCCAAATAGAGTTCATGAAGAAGTGGTAAGAACCAAACCCGGGCAAACAGAAGATTTATTGCTAAGGTCTTTACTGAGACAACAAACCAAAAGGGAAATACTATTTCCTTACAACTTCTCGTGAGTACTGTTACCCTCTCTTGTACACATTATGTTTCGGCTTACTCGATGTTAAGTGTAACTGATGATGAGTTATGCGTGCGTAGGTTCCACTTTATTCTGCTAGTCATTCAACCTGACTCAGGAAAAGTCCTTGTCATGGACTCGTTACGAAAAGAAAAAGAGCTATGGGCAGACTTTAGAGAGATGCTCCAGAGGTAATTTCAATCATATTATCGCACTAGATCGGCAACTTTCGTGACAACAAGTAATTAATTACTCCTTTATCCATTTTCTTTGCCGGATAGGGTTTGGAAAAGGTTCACGGGCAGGTCCGTGGGTGAATGGTCAGAAGAACTAAAATTTGTAGACCAAAATGTAAGTAATACTAGCTAGGTCTGCGTATCTCTTTGATTCTGCTTCCAATTCTATTATATCATGCTTTATTGATTATTATTTTGATTGAACTCTCTATTCTCGTAAAGTGCGCGTATCAGGGACACGGCAATAACTTATGTGGGTACTATGTTTGCGAGTTCATTCGCAACACGATATGTGCGACGGGCCAAGCCGCACTAGAACAACTTAGAGTAAGTAAACAAAGTACACAACATTTTTTTTATTACCATCAATTGTGTTGAGTTTTATTCTTATATACATATTGATCCCATTCTTCATATATATTCAGATCGAACGGATGCGGGACCAACTCCTACCATTTGACCGCATACGAGCCATTCAAGAGGAATTGTCGGGGTTCATACTTGATGAGGTCATCACGCCTGGCGGAGAACTCTTTAGATATTCACTAAAATGAATGTTGTATATATGCTTGAACGTGTTTGTCTTGTACTTGATGCTTCAACGTTTACGGAGAATACCACACAATGACGATGTTGTGTATAATAATAGTTGCTTAATTATTCATGTACTCGTATGTACCGATGACGATGTATGTGTATACCGCTCCCGATTGATTCCCCCTCCCCCCCCCCTCCCCGTCCCCGCCGCGCCGCAGAAATACGCCTAGAACGGGGCAGGGGCAGAACTCTGCCGCGGCAGAGATTTAGGCCATTTTCCTGCCGCGGCAGAGATTTATACGAACCGGTGTTAAAGAGGGGCCCTGAGCCCTGCGGCAGCCCCACGTGCGCCACCCTTTAACACCGGTTCGTATAAGAACCGGTGTTAAAGGGGGGGCTCTAACACCGAATGCTCAATAGCGGTTCTACAACCACTGTTAGAGGGCCCTCCAAACCGGTGTTAGAGGGGGGTGTGCACTAGTGTCATCTTCCTGAATATTGTATTTCATAGTTAGTTTAGTTTGTACAAAATCAAGTATACTCCTATCAACATCTACTGTGTCTGCTAAGGGTGTGCAAAATCTGACTCCGTCCAAACTTCTCAAACCGGCCAAAATTTTGTAGTACAATCTCATTCACAAGCCCAATCTCAACTTTGGAGATAGTACAAAAATTTTATACTAGCCCAAACCGGTCAAACCAGGTTTGCACGGGCTTAGTGTCTGTCCTTTATTTAGGGGTGGGCAAAAACGGTTTGGTTTGTTTAACTAGTTTGGGTCGGTTCATTTTTTGAACTAGATTGGAAATCTTGATTTAGCTTGTGAAGGAAATTGAACTAGCACTCCATCAGCGGTTATATGGTTTAGACCGGTTTCAGTATTTTCCCTTTATTACCTTGTTTAGATTCATGTCGAGCTAAAATAGCTGGGCATTCTGTTTTGTATATGATCCTGTGGAAATATTTACCATCCGGATGAATTATGTATTTCACAACATAGTTTCGTAATTTATCCTCGGCCATGAAAGTTTCCTCTATATGCTTTTATTTTTTGTATATATAAGCAGCACACTCAGTATATTTATTCCATGCTTTGAAATATAGGCAGGCTACCATTGACCTGGCTATACCCAGCCTTACCAGGAGGAATCTGAAGAGGAGAGCCAAGCAGTTGCAAATTCAAAAAAAATCGGCATGATTTCGATGGTGCAACTGGTCATTTTTTCTTGCTTCCAAAGAAAGATTTGTGATATTTTCTTGTTTCTTTCGGTCTTCCATTAACTTTGATATCTTCATAGGGTATGTTGCCATTTTGTAGAGCCTAACATGAACTACTGTGTTATTTACATACAAGTTAGTCGAAGCAATAGCTTGTTCACCCACCGTGCCTAAATTATGCTCCGAGTTTGTCGTTGGCGCAACAGACAATGCCCATTATGATCAAATAGATCACATGTTTAAAACTGCAAGAACAAGTATTGTTTCTAACAAAATAAAATATATTCTTTTGCATAAGGTTAATCTACCATCTTAAAATGAATTATTCAATCCGTAGACATAATGACTTCCTAGTATCTAACATGCTTCATGTTTCTATGGTCATGAATATTGTCTACAATGGCTGAGTTTTACTTCCAAATCAGGGTGAATATGTCAATGTATTTCTTTTCTCTAATACCTAACATGTCCGAATAGTGTAAATACACTAACGCAGTACCATATTAAAAAACAGGGGCACAAATAAGGAAGTTGTGGGAACTGCACGCATGCCTGATAAAAAACCCCAGCAAGGGCACCTTCAAGCAAAAGAACAAAACCTTTTACTTCAATATTGTCTCTCTTTCGGCCTCGGTGTGCCAGTGGCGCATCGGGTTATCTAGTGGCATCTAAACATCATAGCATACGAGAGAAATAGAACAAGCTATTGCCACAAACCCCTATTCCATAGGTGGACTACTCCCTCTTCATGATGGTGGCGGTGTTGGTGATGTCAGAGAGGTTGGAAAATCGACCGGGGGCGACTCCGGCGGCGTTTCCCCCTCCAATCTTCGCTAGAGTAGCCTCTGTTTTGTGGTTTCATGTTTCTCCGCTGCCCCTTGCGAGAATGCTTAGGACGTATATATATAGGCGTTTTTAGGTCAAACTGATCAATCTGACATGAAGACGGATGCCATCGGAGGTCCGAGGACGAAACGAGCATCGGTGGCGCAGCCATGCCTCTGGTCCGCGTCACCTATGCTCAAATGGGCCTTGTGGCATCCCTCATTGACTTCTTGTGCTCCAGAAGGTTCTCAAGATAAAATATTAACGCCCGAAAAATCTCAGGTCAAATTGAGTTCGGAAAGGTTCCTGAAACATCAAAATACGCAAAACAGGAATTTCCTGTCCTGCGGAGTTATAACCAAAATAAGGTGGATCAATGGAAAATCCCCATAAATCAATGCAAAATATGATTATAAAATCTAATAACATCTTAATATGTTGGAATATGCATCAATAAACTACAAAGTTCATGCATGAATTTTGCAATCATCTGAATCCCAAGCTTAACCCATGCTCGTCCTCGAGTATGAAGGTGATAAAACTAAACAAGAACTTTAGAGTTTATTGCTTCTATGAACATAACAAGTAGTAATATATATGATCAATGATTCAAACTTTAATGAACAGCAACAAGCAAATGAGATATCAAGTGGTACTTCTAATTCAACTCAATGATATCCAACAATCAATGACAAAGTACAAAAACAAATGAAAGAACTATGGACATTAAACATGCAAGTGCTTGTTCTCAGAACTTTTTGTTTCTTTCTTTATTTGTTCTCTTTGAACAAGTAGCCACTGAAAGTAAGTAGGGAATACATGTGCCAAGATTTGATACTAAAGAGAAAATAATTTTTAGAATTGTGCAACCCATGTCAACGCTAGTGAAGAGTAAATATGGTTCACATGATTAAGCCCTTCCAAGTTGCAAGTCGCATAGCTCGTTAGTACCTTACACCACACACTACTCAACTTTAGAATTACCATAGACTCTCATTGTATGCATACTGTTTTAACCAAGTGCTCGCAAAGGGGTACCTCCATGCCACCTATACACAGTGCCTTTTTGAGATTTTCATCTTTTTGCAAAGGCAATACATACCGGGACGACACGACAACAGACAAATGTACTCCTCTTAAAGTACCAACTGATTAGTAAATTAAACTTGTGAAAGCTAATGAGGAAGTCCATGCTGAAACTTCTACCATGATTAGGCATGGTTGCGGTTAGCGACACAATACTCTTCTCTAACAAATATGCACACTCAAATCTTTAGCATGATAACCCCCATTCATTTCACATTAGAAAGATATGCATAACCCAAGGTGTATGAAAACAACATAAATATGGTGCAATATTGAAAGTCTTGTTCTATGATAGCATGGTTTACCTTAACCCCAACTAATAAATTTTCAAACATGTAACTTACATAAATGAACTCTCATAACAATCATAACATTTCCTTTACACACTCTAGTATAAGCACCTCTCCTATGAGCTTGGCCTCCCAGCCATGGCCATCTGCCATCCTGGGCACTGCATAGGTGGACAACATCAAGAGGTAGCCTCAGCTCAAACCTCTCCCGTGAGGGGACCAATACTAATGCATTTAAACTTCCGGCTAAGCCTTACCCAATTCAGGTATTGTGGTTGTACGGTAAAATTGGAATGGTATCGCATCCGAACCCAACCATCGTTTATAAAGGGCTAAGGCTCATGCCTCAACATTTTCATCATCATAAACCATTTGTGTTTCTCAACACATGTCAAAACATCTCAATAGAATGACTCATCATTCCAAGGTTTTCATAATCATTTTCACCAAGTAATCCCATCTAAAGTGATCAAGTTTTATGCTTGGCAATAGTTACTAAGTTAAGAGTGTTCACTAAGGTGGGATGCTAATCTCAATCTCATGCCATAGAATGACATCTAGTATAGGCCAAATTTTATACTCTTTATGCTATCTATACTACTTTCTAAAATCTCATAAAGCATTACTAAAAGTAAAGAAACTTTGGTAAAGAAAAAGGTAAAACTTGGGATTGGTATAAATCCAAAGGTATAATCAAAGCATGCCTAATGCATCTTGCTTAGGTTATCTTGTATCTAGTGATGGCTTGCAAGTATTAGCTTGCCAATAATAGCTTTCCTTGATTGGTGCAGTGGTTGAAATTCTCCTCGTCTTCTTCGGGGTAGAACTCCTCCTCCTCGTAGACTTGGTCGATACTATCGTCTATAAATACATACGGGATACACAATCACCAATCAATACTTAACTAGTCTATTTAGCATATTAAGGCACACACTTGATGATCTAGCATCATCACAATCATCACAAGATTTAATGAACTAGTTTCATTTATTTTATTTGAGAAAAGTAATTTCTACTCATTGAAATTAATTTAAGATTTAATATTCTCCAATTAAAATATGGGATCATGTGGACACATGTCATCACCACATATTCTAATACATGGGAATGTGATTTAAATGTTTGATCATATTTCAATAAGTTTAAGTTTATTATTTAAATGATTTAAAGTGACTAGAAATGCCTATATAGCATTATTTTGGTACTAGTCCAAAATCACTACACGCAAACCTAAATATTATTACATATTCAGATAGGTATTGTCAAATGTGATTTTTGAGAGTTGGAATCAACTCAAAAGCTATTATGGTTGATTTTTGAAAAATGATTGAACATAGAAAAGTCTCTATTTTGTTATTTTTGCTATATGTGATCTCTAACTCCAATTGATTTAAATCTAATGGTCTTGGATAGAGATTTTAATTATCTTTCTAACAAAATTTGAATCATGCATTTTGGTTAAGTGGATCTCTCTGAAATGATTTTTAAACAAGTGGACAGAATTGAGTTTAAGTCTAAATAGAAAAACATCTATTTGAATTTGTGGGCTAGCGCGAGAAACTAAACGGGCCGCCCAGTGACGCACCACGGCACAGAGAGCGACTGATAGTTTGGTCCCGCATGTCAGCGGCACTTAAAAACCGAAATGGTATGGGGCAATCTGGGCGCTACGATTAGAAGGTGGATCAACGGCTAAGGTTCATCGTCGACGACGAACAGGTCGTCGGGAGAACGAACCCTAGCGGCTCAGTGGGGGTGCATTGGGGCTTACCAGGGCTCCACCTAGGCTCGGCGGTGGGGGCGATCGAACTAGTGGACGACGGCGGTGCTAGGCATGGTCGCGGCGGCTCCTGGGTGGTCGCAATCAGCGGGGGCCTTCTCCTCTAGTAGCGGCCAGCTCCGGTGGAATTCCGGCGACTGCGAGCTCGATTGGCTCCGGGGAGAAGTGGGGAAGGCTCAGTGGCGAGAGGAGAGGTGAGTGGTGTGCAGAATGAGGCTGGGGGAGGCCTCCTTTTATAGGCTCGACAGAGAGACCGAGCGGCATGTCCAGGCGACGGTGGTGACATGGCTACGGGCTGCTAGGGGCGTGGCTGCGAGCAGCGATCGATGCGTGGTCTCCTACCGGTCCTCTATGGTGTAATGGCGCTGCTAGGGGCGGTGGCATTTGGTCGGGCGCGGCTCTTGCTCTGCATGGCAGAGGCGGCGTTCGACGTGGCGTGCGGTGGCTGCGGGTCAAACGGCAGCGAGCGGGGATGTCTGGGGGCATGTTGGTGTTAAGGCTGGTGCGTGCGTGCGAGCTGAGGGCAAGGCAGGGTCTGTGCGAGGCTGTCAGGGGCAGCGCACTGGTGTGGTTCGTGCATGGTGTAGAGGCGGAGAGCACGGGCGTTATGCGGTGGTCCAGTGCTTGGTAGGGCTCGGGGCAGGGACAGTGGGCGGCGGTGTGATCACGCCTACCTCCTAGACACAGCAAGAGAGAGCGGGTGGTCTCCTACGGCTTGGGCATGGTTGGCCGACGGCGACCATTCTTGGGCGGCGCGGTACTGGCGCTGCGGTGAAGGGAGAGTGTTGTCTGGGGCAGGGTTAGGATAAGAGGGGACAGAGGAGAGATGAGAGGGTCAAATGGGGGACAAGACTTTGATTAGCAACAGTATTAGTTAGGCAGTTTATTTTGTGCTAACCAACTGTTCGACACAATGCCCGCATGCAGTTGATTTATGAATTTTGAAAAGATTTCTAGTGGGTGTGTTAGTCATAAGCTTGATCTTCCGTGGTTTCTTGGGATTGTCAAGGTGAACTCATTTGAGTGGTTTTTGAAAAAGTGTGATCTATGCATATGTAATGGATTCAAATTTCAAATGTCATTTAAATTGTCTTGCTAAAGGTTTCTATAAGATTTTAAAATGGGCCTTGGTAGATCTTTACTTGTAGTAGCAAGGGGTGAAAAGAGTTGAGAAAGTTTCTGTTTAAAATTGACTTCTAGGAACACCTAAAGTGGCCTAGTGGATTAAAATGGTCAAAGTGACCATTTGTTCTTTTTACTCTTATTTGATTTCTTTTTCTTTAGATTTTGTTTGGGAATGATCTAGATGATGTGGCATTCATCTTTCAATCATTTTACAACCATTAGAACAATCAAACGTGGCATTTTCAAGCAATTATATATTAATGCAAACACACATGCATTGTTAATTGTTTTTAATAATAAAAAGTTTTTGTTAACCCTAAATTGGGTGATTTGGATCTTGATATCACTGATTAAAGACTTGGGATGTTACACTCCGCTTGTCCAAGTATATTTGTGTTTAGTGGTTTATATCTTGAGTATTTTGCTGTTGTAGGTGACAGGTTGTGAGATCTTGTAAGCTTGTTCAATGCTTAGAGATATTTTTTGATGCATGTTTAGGCCTCTTACAAGTCCCCATGAGTAGTTCCCTTCATTATGTATTCACTTTCCAATCACTTGTATAATGGATGTTTAAATTTCAGAATAGAAGATGAATGAACACCAACTCAACCAACATGAACTGAGGATGCCTGAGGTTATTAAGGTTCACCGAGAGGAGGAAGTTTTTCCTTCCATCTATCCATGCCCCGAATTCATGAGGGCTACAGGAATTTCCCAGGACTTCCATACTTTAGTTGCTAATGCAGGATTGGAGCATTTTGTGGAAGATGAACCTTGTCAATTTGTGAAACTAACTATGTCTGTAGTGCAGGACTTTCGATTTAGTTTCTCTTTGCCTAACCCCATGGTTCACTAAAAAATTTACAATATAGCTGTCGACCTTCCTCTTGATGACTTTTGTGCAGCTATTAAGGTACCTCAGTGGGGATCATGTGGAAGGATTAAAGAGCGACCTGCACCACTCATGAACTTGTATGCGGAGATTTTCCAAGGGAGCAGCTTCTCAAAGGAGAGTGGGAAAATCCGTAACATTCATCTCCCGTCTATTCGCTACTTTGCTTACTTTATTGCCAAGTGTGTTCTCGCTAGGAAAACTGCTAATAGGTTATCCTCATATGATCTAGCATTCATCTCAACTGCTTTAAAATGAGATAGGACTTATAATTTGGGCACCTTGATAGCTTTCTGTCTTGCTGCTAACCGCGAGAAAGGTGGAATTTGTGGAGGCATCATTGCCTCTCGTTTATTAGCTTTGCATGGTGTATTGCCTTATCATCTAGAACTACAGTTTCCCTTAGAGAGGCTTGACCTTAATTCCATGATACAACATAAGTTTGTTTCTTCTTGGGCTAATTTGAGTGATTTGTCTTATAAAATAACCTTTCTCAAGGTTGGTTGGAGAAGGAGTAAGTCTGAGCAAGTTGTTCTTTTGTCTGCACATGTTTTGTTTAACTTTGATATCAGGGTAGGATGGTCACTCACCGAGGAAGAACTCGATGCATACTTGGGAGAGCTCTCCCAACAGGAGCAGGATACTGGAAGGGAGGTTACAGATGATTCAGTCCAGCCCTCGAATGAGGGGGAGTCTTCATATCAGCAGCCTACCTATGATTGGGGAGCTTCTTCTTCTTCCCAAGGGCCTAACCACGATCATTCTTACAATGACCCGCATGCTTGGAACCCCTGCTCATGTTGGGGTTGATACCCACTTAGGCTAAAAGCTTAAGCCTGGGGGGAGGTACACCGACATCACACTCATCTCCATATCATGTTTAGCCGGTACTTTGTATATCCATGCTTCGTTCTCTTTTTAGTTTTTGTTCTTTCTTTACTTTTGCTTTCTAAAACACAAAAAGACCAAAAATATTTCTGTTGTTTCTCTTTGTTTGCTTCTTCTTCTTTTTGCCTTGGTTTGCTTCTTCCTTTTTTCTTTGTTTGAACTATTCGAAAAACCCAAAAAGATTTTTCTTTGCTTGTTTTTCCTTTTTGTTCTTGCCTTTAAAAATTAAAAACACCAAAAATATTTGTTGTTCTTCTTTGGTTTTGTGAAGTTTCTTGCAGGGTTCAGCAGTCCTCAGTGGAATTTGGTTTCATGTTATTATTCAAGCCACACAAGTGAAGGGCAATAATAAGGATTAATGATAACTTGAGGTGTGGTAAGAGGCTGGTAACGAAACTCTATTTGTTTTCATTTTTGTACATATGCTCATCATTGTGGGAATGCTCAGTCTGTTCATGTAGAGTGTATGTTATTTATGGATGCTTAGTATTTCTTGCTTTCTTATGATTATCTCCAGCTCGCTAATAGTTTGTAGCATGTCATATGAATGTTTGCTTGCATTGCTCTATTCATAACTTGGTATGACACTGCGGTATCCTCCTCTAATGTTTCACTTGAATTGACTTGGCACATGCTCATGTATGCATATGACTAAAACAATAATCAGTTAAGCCTCGATAAATTATTTTGCCTTAGGGGTCTTGAATCACTTTCATGCCATGATTAGTCATGTTTTGTTGCAAGCATGATTATGATAGTTATTGCTCTCTTGTTTGTCGCTCCCTTACTATTGCTAGCCTTCACTTGCACTGAGTATAAGCTTTACTCGTGTTTCCAATTCCCCAAAACCAATATTGCCAAAAGTGTCCACCATACCTACCTATTAGCATTATTTGCTATTCCGTGCATATTCAATATGCCTTGTTTTCTTCTGAATAAAATGTTTGCTTGTTATGAGAAAGTTAGTTAGTAAAGCTCTCATGAACTTGATGGCACACTTTATTTCTTGCACTTAATAAACCTGAAACCATTGTGACTGTCCATGAAAGTTATATGCTTGCAAATTATAGGTTGGGGATTAGCAGAATCGTGCTGTCATAGGGAACGCTTTCAACACCTATAAATATATACCCAGTTGATATCATGCTCTTTTGTTTGCGGATATCGTCGGTGTGAAATAAAAGGAGAGCTTGTAAGTCCATGGAGTTATGTATGTATGTGTGTTAGAGAAACGCCTGGGTCACCGGTCTAATCTATGCCTAATCATGGTGGAAACCTGCAGCGTAACCATAATGAGTATCTATGAAGCATTCTTCTTATAAAAAAAGAGATAGCTATTGAGAAAAAGAAAAAAATATATATGAGAAAAGAGGAAAGAGAGAAAAAAGCACCATTTTCCCATGGTAAATAAGAAGATTGCTGAGATGCTCGTTGTCTGCTTGCCTTGTCATTTTGATATGGGGATTCTTCCGTATCATCGGGCAAGGGGAACCCCGTTGACAGTTCAATATGATACGCATGTATTTACTATGACAAGAACTTACCGGTAACTAAAGTTGAGTAGCATGAGGAGCGTCCCTCGTACTCAAGGGACATGAGATTTCTAGTTTATAGTATGTCAAGCATATAACTCAGATTGGACCTCACTTTCACCTTAATCATTTAAAGATGCTTATGATAGGGGCAATGAGAGCTCAAAGCTAATGAGTACCATACTTTCAGCATTTGGAAGCCTTTCAAACTTTTCAAAACCTTTTCATTCCCTTGTTGAGTCACCACCTATTCTTTGAGCACTTTCTTGAGAGCATAGTTGTCATTCTTAGTGTAATGTGCTTGTCTCAAAACTTGATTAATTGTGTTATGACTTTGATACTTGTATCTTTGACATCTTTACTTCTAGTCTTCACTTGAACTTCAGAGGTGCCTTGGCATTTATGTTTGCTCTACAATCAAAGGCAAACGATATACCACTCTATCATACCTTGTTATGAGCATTGTAATGTTGCTTATGTTTATGTTTCATGTTACTTATTTTTTGAGTTGGAATCTCTTCATAGCTTGCAATGACTATTAAGTAAACTTAGTTGCATACTCTTTATTATGAATTTCCTAGTAGTTGACCATATGCTGAGAATATATACATCTTACGAAGCAAATGTGTTCGTGAAAGTTTCTTTTATCGCACTCAGTTTTCAACTGAATTGCTTGAGGACAAGCAATAAGCTGAGCTTGGGGGAGTTGATACGTCCAAAACGTATCTACTTTTTCGAACACTTTTGCTATTGTTTTTCCTCTAAACTTGTATGGTTTGGATACAAGTAACACGGACTGACGCTGTTTTCAGCAGAATTACCTTGGTGTCTAGTTTTTGTGCAGAAAATCAACTATCAGGAAAAATCCCGGAAAATATGCCAAAAATTCTATTTCACCAGAAGACTCACGGAGCCAGAAGACGAGACGGAGGAGGGCCACGAGGGGCCCACACCACCAGGCCACGCCTAGGGGTGGTGTGGCCGCCTCGGTCACCCCCTCGGTCTCCCTCTTCGCCTATAAGTTGCCTCTCGACCTAAAACCCAAGGGGGGGTTCGATGTTTTTCCAGAAAGAGTTCCGCTACACCACCACCACTAGAATCCGCGATTCGGAACCAGAAACTCCGTTGTGGCACTCTGTCGGGACAGGGAATTGGAGGAGATCATCGCCATAATCATCACCATCGCTTCTCCATCGACCATCCATGTTTCCCCCATCTATGAGTGAGTAATCCCCCGATGTAGGCTATGGGGATGGTAGGGATTGGATGAGATCGTTCATGTAATGGCATTAGATTGTTAGGGAATGGTGCCTAGTATCTATTATTAGTGCTTTTTGACTTTGTTGCAACTTGTTATGCTTAATGCTTGTCACTAGGGCATGAGTGCCATGATTTCAGATCTGAACATGTTATTGATTCATTATGATAGTATTGTTTATGGTCTTACCTGCAAGTTGTATACACATATTGTTGTCCGGAACCAAAGGCCTCGAAGTGATAGCAATCGGGATAACCGGAGGGGATAGCTTTGATGTGAGGATAACATGTGTTCATGGAGTGTTAATGCTTTGCTCTGGTGCTCTATTAAAAGAAGCACCTTAATTGCCAGTAGTTCTCTTGAGGCCCCGCTACAAACGGGATGCCAGGACAAAAGATGTTGTGCAAGTTCTCATTGCGAGCACGTATGACTATATATGGAATACATGCCTATGATTATTTAGTACTTGGATGCTTTATCTTATTTATCTGCAAATGCCCTATGTCTTGATTGCCATATGAATTGTCTTGTCCATGCAACGCCCATCCATCCATCCATATGCCTACCACGCTTTAATCTTACTGTTTACTGCAATTGTTACTACTGTCTTTAATTTTACTACTGCTATTACTTTACTATTGCTACTACAAAACTGTTGCTACTGATAAACTTCTGTGAGTAAGATTGTTTCCAGGTGCAGTTGAATTGACAACTCAATTATTAAGGCTTATAAATATTTTTTGGCTCCCCTCGTGTCGAATCAATAAATTGGGTTTCACTTCCCTCAAAAATACTGCGATACACCCCCTATACTTGTGGGTCATCACACCCATCGGTATGTCAGCGGGGCTTCAGACACGACATGTTACCATACCCAAAGCAAATACATGGGGGCCACCTGAAAAAGCTACCCGTAAGAGGTATAGCTAATTCTCCTCGTACGGACCCTGAGATTGTGTGTACTTGTCACACGACCAGAGGCCATAGACAATATATTCCCGTGACAAAGTGTCGCACCTACGCAACAGTAATAAACGCTCATCGAGCAATATGTAATAACACATGGCATACATGACATATGTATAGTAGGTAACGTATAAAGCCTGAACTACTTTTGTGGCCCCCAGCACAGTGCTTTGAAATCAGGTAATAAGCCGATAAGGGTGCCCAGACACCCCACATGTGGTTAGCGCGCTCAGTCTCGGAACATGTGTCAAGAACTCAGGTCCTAGGTGGACACAAGTGGGCGGTTAATAACCAAATCTCAACTATTACCCACCGGTGCCTCTGCATTATATCTATGTCTAGCATTTTAATTGACAAGTTATAATTAAACTCATGATCATTTCCACCAGTAATGATGTGCCAACCTCCCAACCATGGTGGAAAAATAACGACACGAAGAAGCACCTGAGCAAGTAACTACGACTAGCAAGGCCGATTGTCTATCAAACAAAAGGCAATAAGATGTAGTCCAAAGCAATATAGAGGCTGCAAGGAGTATAAATGATGAATAGAAACTAAAGCATTCCAACCCGGATAGCAATAGATCAACAGGAGGAAGTAAAGACTATAAATGCAAAATAGGTAGAAAGAGGGAGAATGCTTGCCTGGAAACATAGTCGAAGATTCACCTCCGAAGGACTTGTCGATACTCGCATCAATTCAATGGCCTAATCCGCGAAGAACCAAAACACTAAAAGAAACACCGGATGCACTATTTAATACTACGGCAAAAGATCTGACATAATGTATGTATGATGTATGACATGGCAAAGGTGCGATGCAACTAGGCAATATTAAGCGGAACCGGTGTCCTGAAAATTTATTAGAAGGTTCAAGTTGTTTAGGTACCCGCAATTTAAATGTTGGATTAACAAGGCCAAACATAGCATCGGTTCGCTACAAATTTAAATGGAGCCAATATAAGACTAAACTAGTCCGCATATTGCCTCCATATTTAATTATGAGGTGAATTGAAAAAGTACCCCCAAACAAATAAACATGTATGCAAGCATGAATAATTTGATATGCAACAAGTGATAATGTCATATTATAAAAAAACACGGGTCTTGGAAAGGGGATCACATTAGGGTTCAACGATCTTGGGCTCTGAGGGTTCAACGGGGTTCAGTTCGGTCTTCGGATCTTGGTTCGGGGTCTCGACCGTCGGATCCGGGGTTCGGGGTCTTCGGTCTCCGAAGAGGAAGGAGAACGCACCGGGGTTCGAGCTTTGGCTCTGGGAACGGTCTTGCAGTCCGTGAGGAAGATCTTGGGGTACTGGCGTCACCGGGTCCAGCAGGAGAGCTTCGGTTCATCGGATCCATGAAGGAGTTCTTGACGTGGTCCTTGTACAACTTAACATCTCGGTCGATCTTGTCCGACGGGAGGTCTTGCTATTAATCTCACATCATCGCGGTGTACTGGGTAACCTCAAGTTTGTGCAAATTAAATAGAAGCTCAGGGCATCGAACAACACAAACCTGCAGGCATCCAAGAATTTGGAGTCGGACAACAACACCACAAAGGGCATCATCAGAAATTGCAGGAGGCTTGCACATCACCGAAGAGAGGCAATATTGCAAGAGTAACAAAGTCACAGGTTACAAAAGGAACACGTGTATCCGCTGGCGACGAATACTGTAGCGAAAACATGGCCAAGCCTAGCGGTGTGGTCGATCTCGAATACACAGCTGGAATAGACGGAGGCCCTGACAGGCTCAAAGCAGAACAGGGCGATGACCTCAGACGGGGGCTAGGCCTCGTGACCGACAGCAGCACAGGCACTTGGCAGCGACACTTGGAAGGCCTGTAGGGAGAGGCGGTCGGCGTCGAAGAAGGGGCCAACATCGGGGTGACGGCCAGAGAGGGGCGGCATAGAGGGCAACATGGAGAAGGTGCTCAGGCGGAGAGGCAGCACGCTAGGTGGAGACACCGGCGACGATGACAACGCGATGAGGGCGACAGCGAGAGGGAGAGGCGGAAGCGGGGTATCCCTGGCGGCGGCCTGGCAGCGACGGCCGTCAGAGGAGGGAGGTGGCAGCGCCTAAGCGACGCGGGTGGCCGATGCACAGGAGGCTGAGGACGGCGCAGGCAGAGAGGGACGGTGAGGTAGACGAGGCATGGGGCCGGCTCCGGCGGAGGGGTGACTCAACGGCGCGTGGCCGCGAGCTCCATGAGGGGGTGAGGTTCAGAGATAGGGCCACGGCGGTGGCGCGGTCGAGCTGGACCAGGAGGAGAGGGTCACGCACGACAGCGCGGGAAGAGGGCCGCGGAACGGCAGTGACGCTCGGGCCTGACTGCGGTGCTCGAAGGAGAGGCGCGGGATGTGGTACGCGACGCGAGAGAGGGCCGAGTCTGTCCGTATATCTAGCATTATTGGGTTGTAGGTAGTGGGGCTGGGGCAGGTGTCGCGTACCTCTACGGGTAACGCTGGGTTGGCGGGGTGGGCCTGGCGAGCGTGTCGGTCAGTCCTGGTCATACCTGGCCAACGTCCCGTGCCGATCGCGGGCCGGCATGCAGCACGCGGGCTTCGTCACGCCATGGGCCGGTCCGGCACGCGGCTTAACGGGTCGTGCCTGGCACGCGACCCGGCTGGGGCTGTGCCTGGGCTGCCACCCCGAGCCCACGTGCCGGCAAGGCACGACCCGTTAAGAGGTGGGCCGTTCCCGGCACGGCACGCGGCCCGGTGGCATGGCACGGCACGCGGCCCGCCAGGACGCCAGGAGCGGGCATAGCGGGGCGGCACGGCAGCATGCGCAGCACGGGCGCCAGGAGTGGGGCGGCAAGCAGCACGCGCATGGATTCAAAATTTGAATCGCTGCTGGCACGCGCAGTGAGGTCTGGGGCGGGGCGGCACGTCCGGCCAAGGAGGAGGAGGAGCGGGGTGAGGTGGCGACCTGGCGTGGTGACGTGGTGTCTGCTTTTTAGACTATTTGTCTCTTTGGTAGTTTTGTCCCAATTAGGTATATTTTTAAATTTTTGGCCGTTAGAGTGGGTATATTTGTCTGAAATATGTCAAATTTTCACTATAAATAGACCAGCTCACCCCTTTCATTTCCCACACTCAAACATGGCTGATCCAAACCCCTCCAACCAGCAGATTTTATTCGGCATGACTGACTTCGGCATTGATCCCTCCCAGTATAATTCCTACGCCCCTCCTATGAGCCGTCTCGTCGATCCCCACACCGAGTATACACAAAGTCCGCATTTTGCACACTCGTCCCAAGTTCCTGCATTTTCACATTCTTCTCAACAATCTTCCACCAGCCAAAGCACTTTCAGCACCACTACCGGTACGAAGAGGCGTAAAAAACCTCAGTGGTGTGGAATTTCTTCGACAAAGAAGAATTTGAGGAAGATGGTGTCATGAAGCTATGAGCTATATGCAAGTGGCCTGGCTGCGAGAAGACATTGTCCGCGGGGGGCAAAGGAGGAACCGGCCACATGTCGAGGCACATTGCCTCACACAAGAACAAGGATGAACAAGCTGCGATGATCCAGACGTGGATAGGATTTGTCGCCGACGGTACGGTACGTAATTTCGTCTATGACCAAGACAAACAGAGAAAAGGCATTTGCAAGTTAATTGCTTCGAATGATTTACCTCTTGGTTTTGGTGAATCTCCCGCTTTCATCGAATATATTCGAAAATTCCTTACTCCTACTTTCACTCCTGTTTCTAGACAAACCACATCTAGGGACATGAAAAAATTATGCAAAGAGGGACTTAAGCAAATAAAAGATGATTTTACTACATGCACTTTTTCGGTGTCTTTAACATCTAATATATGGAGCGGTAGGGCTAAGCAAGACTATATTAGTGTTGTTGCTCATTATGTTAACCAAGACTGGGCAATATTAAAACGAATCATAGGATTCGAATTAATTGATGTTAAATATACTAGAGATAATATTGCTGAAGCTATAATTAAAGTTGTGGATAACTTTGGTCTCACGGACAAGATCTTTGCAGTAACTTTGGATAATACTTCATCAAATACTAATGCAATGAATACCCTTGGTCATGTATTTGGCACATATGCTCAATCATTTTTACTACATCAACGTTGTGCTTTACATATAATTAATCTGATTGCTAAAACTGTTTTGAAGAACTTGCACCCATACCTTGAGAAATTACGCATAGCAATTTCCTTTATGAATTCTGCGAATGGTTGAATTGAGGACTATAGGAGGTTTTGCAAGGCTTGGGTAAACCTTTTCATAGGTTTCATTTAGACATGAAAATTAGATGGAACTCTACATATCTATTGATTAATGCACTGCTCGCTCACAAGGATCCTTTCTCCAGCTTTATTGATCAAACCTACAGAACTGATGATGGATTACCACTTCTCACTGAAACAACTCGGCACATTATTTCAGTTCTTAACCAGTTTTTGGAGTTGTTTTACGAATCAACTGTATCTTTGTCTGGTGTTTATTATCCCACGGCTCCTTTAATGGTGCATCATATTTTAGATATTGCTCAACACCTCCAAAAATAGGAAAATGATTCTATTTTACGTGAAGCTGTTTCTAAAATGAAACTTAAATATTTGAAATATTGGAGTGAAATTTCAATTTTGTATGCATTTGCATTTATTTTGGATCCTAGGGCCAAATTAGACGGGCTTGGTGGTGCTCTAGAAGTCTTAGGTGCAGCCGTGAATCTAGATTATTCAAATTATTTTACTAATGTTCGTGACAAGCTTTCGGAAGTTTTCGGTAAGTACGAACTAAAGTACAGCACGACTCGGCCCCAACGGCCTCCACAAGCACCAACTACAAGCAAGAGGAAAGGAGCGTGGAACAAGATATTTGGTTCTTCTGCTTCGACCTCCTCTTCGACACCGTCATCATCATCGACAGTGTTAGGTGGCGGGAACTTAGCTAAGTACCTCAACTGCGATAAGATTCCACATGAGGAGGATGAAGATTTCAACATATTGCAGTGGTGGAATGCACACAAGATCTCATACCCTGTGCTTTCCATATTAGCTAAAGATGTGCTATCGGTACCTATCTCAACAGTATCGTCAGAGTCCGCTTTCAGTCTAGCTAGAAGGATACTTGATGAGAGAAGAACTAGTCTAACCCCGGATATGGTGAGAACACTAATAGCCGTGAAAGATGGGGAACTAGCCAAATGGAGAGTCCAACACACTACAGTGGACGAGGATCTAGTTGCTGCGTTCGAAAATGTTGACATTGATGAAGAGGAAGAAAAATAGGATAGTTGTAGTTTTCTTACTGTTTTTTCTTAATGTCTTTGTAATTTTCTTACTGTCTTTGTAATTTTCTTACTGTTTTTAGAGCCTGCTGTACTATTTTTTCCTCCCAGGGATGGAGGGTTTTAATGAGGCAGCAAATAATAAAGCTCAATTTTTATCCCACATGACACTTTGCCTCCAAACGTGCCAACATAGGCACATTAGTGCCATACATGTTCGTGTGCCAAAAAAGGTCCATTTGTGCCAGATGTGCCTACTTTGTGCTATAAATAGAGCAGCCCACCCCTCATATTTTCCACCAACACAAGGTCACAAGCAATTTGCAAGTCATTAGCTTCACAATATTTACCTCTAGAGTCTAGATATGGATGCTCCAGCTGCTCCCAGGCCTAGGTTGGCTGTGTGGGAGCACTTCGATGATGAAGCCTTTGAAGAGGATGGTGTCCAGAAGAGAAGAGCTACGTGCAAACGATGCAATAAGATATTCGTTTATGCAATAGGGAGTGGAACCGGCCATCTGCATCGCCACATCGCTTTTCACGTGAAGCAAGACGCAAGGAACTAATTAGTTGTAGTCATTGTAATTTTCTATTTCTTTTTGAGCGAGTTGTACTCTTTTTCCTTCTAGGGTGGAGGGTTTTAATGAGGCATCTACTAATAAAGCTCTTTTTTACCCCATACAATAGTTAGATACATTTTTTTATTTTTCTGATTTTTTACGATTTTTTTGATTTTTTAAGCAATTTGGGCCGAAACAGGCACTACGGGCCAAACCGGCCCAATAGTGCTTAGCGTGCCACGGGCCAGCACGGTAAGACGAGGGGTTGTGCCTGGGCCTTGGGGGCAGGCCCACGTGCTGGCACGACACGACCCGTTAACTTAGCGTGTCGTGGTGGGCCGTGCCGTGCCTGGCCCGCTAAGATGCCGACGTGCCGTGTGGGCCACAGGCCGGCCCGTTGGCCAGGTATGGTCCTGGTCAGCACGGGATGGGGTGGTTCGGTAGGTGGTGTGCGACATGGTTAGGGTTAGGTGTGGGGCTGGGTCGGTTAGGGTTAGGTTTTAGGGTTGCAACCGGGGTAGTAGGTAGCCTGGCCTACGGGCTGGGCTGCCTTCCCCGTCAAAACTAGTTATTTTATTTTTAACAAACAAAGCATTTGGAAAATAGTTTTAGGCAAACAGAGACATCCGGGAACACCGGGTTTTTGATTTTAAATAAAGACGGGGTGTTTAGAAAATAAAGGTGGCTTTTAGAAATAGTTTTAGCAATTGATATGCATGAAGTCGTGGGGATGCTCAAATGCAATGTGGCATGATGACATGAGCATGCAGTCATGATGATGCACAAAACGAAAACACAGCAATTTCCTACTAGTGGCGACACCACTAACAAGGGATCTCGTTCTCGAGATCCGCCTCATGGTACAGGGAAGAAGGCCGACGATCTGAATCTTCTCGCTTTGTGGAGATCTTCGCGACACCAATAACAAGATTCTTTCTCCGTCTTGAAATCATCAACACCACCAACAAGGATCATTGTTCACGTTCATTGAGAGGGCACACCGGATAACAAAGGACGAAGGTTAAGGTCTCAAAAGGTAAGGCCACCTTTAAATTCGATGGAAGGATAGAAAAGGTGCAACCTAATCCACTTCAATGTACAAGAGCGAATAGAATGAGTAGTCGGTATGGGGGCTAATCCATCACGCACCCAAACTATTAGTCCGCACATGAAGTAGAAAAATCGTGCAACCCATTCTCGGAATTTAGACTGAAGATGTTGACAAACGATGTCCAGAAAGCTTCGGAAACAACGGAGTGATGTGGGATCTTCATCGGATTTGATGTAGATGATGATGATGTCGTCTTGGAAACACCAGAAGATACAAAGGAAAATATTTAGTGGATTTTGGTCCGCTCAAAGGTACAACAGATGAAAGATTCATCAAATAACAAGAAGACCGGATGTAGCAACACCATTACAAGAGGAAGGGAGCGAAACCCTTTAAGGTACGACAGAAACCCGACCACGAGAAATCCTGGACTTGAAGAAGGTAAGAGAGTAGATTTAAAACACGCAAAGGTAAGAGGAGAAGAGCATAGAGGTAAGGAGTAAAAGCAGACCTAATAAGATCTATCCAACCGATTTTGCAAAATAGCTTTGACACTCTACATCAGCCATTAGCTAGGTTATCCTACAGGCTGGACCAGTGGGGTATCGCAACTGCTGAGCTCTGATACCACTCTATAACACCCTCGAATCGGCTCTATGCAAGTTTCAGCGATTCCCACCAAACCTGCATAGAAATGATTCAAAGATGCCCACCAGGCACTTGCGTGTGGGTGGAAAACAAAGTAATATCATTACACAATAGTCCATGATGGAACCCATAGAACATACATATACAACAACGACTCATCGAGTCAAGAATACAGATATACAGTACAAAGATCCAAATCACCTAAAAACGATACAACATCCAAGTACGGATAAGATGCAAATGGGGCAAAGAGCCCTGAAGAATAACCAATGGCACCCATAACCTTGCCCAAGCTAAGCTGGAAGGGTAGCCCTGCTAACGACTTCGATCTCAATCCTGCTAAAACAAAAGGGGTGCCGACGAAGGGCAAAGGAAAAAGAGAGTGGTCAGTACTGAGGCCAGTACACGGCAAGTCTAGAATTCGGCGGCTCTCGCGTACATAGGTATGGTGGACTCAAGCGGCAATGCAACATGCACTAAACAATCTATAGAGACTCGATACAACTGGCGGCTATCATATAGGGATAAGAAAGAACTATGCGGATCCAACCTGATCCTAACACCAAACATACACATCCTGGTATTTCCCCCTCGAGACCAAACGAGGAAGTCACTCCGAGGAAACTCACATGGTTGACAGTTTTATTCATTCTTTCCATGGTCGTTATCCAACTTACTAGCCATATCAGATACAAATCAAATTATAGCAGTACAATTTAGTTGTAGTTGTATATGATCGAGAAACTGTGCTCCAAGTCATCCATAACCGCGGACACGGCTTTTCGAAAAGATTTAACCCTGCAGGGGTGCACCAAAGTTTCCACATGCACTTCAACCCTTTTTGCCAGATCTATTAACATACACCCATCGGTATGTCGGTGGGGCTTCGGATACGACGTGTTCCCAGACCCAAAGCTAGTACATGGGGGCCAACCGAAAGAGCTACCCGTATGAGGTATAGCTAATCCTCCTCGTACGGACCCTGAGGTTGCGTGCACTTGTCACGCGAGCAGAGGCCATAGACAATATATTCCCGTGACAGAGTGATGCACCTACGCAACAGTAATAAACGCTCATCGAGCAACAGGTAATAAACATGGAATGCATGGCATAGGTATAGTAGGTAACGTATAAAGCCCGAACTAGTTTTGTGGCCCCCAGCACAGTACATTGAAATAAGGTAATAAGCCGATAGGGGTGCCCAGACACCCCACATATGGTTAGCGCGCTCAGTCTCGGAACAGGTGTCAAGAACTCGGATCCTAGGTGGACACAAGTGGGCGGTTAACAACCAAATATCAACTATTACCCACCAGTGCCTCTGCATTATATCTATGTCCAGCATTTTAATTGACAAGTTATAATTAAACTCATGATCATCTCCACCAGTAATGATGTGCCAACCTACCAACCACGATGGAACAATAACAATACGAAGCGGCACCTGAGCAAGCAACTATGACTCGCAAGGCCGTCTGTCTATCAAACAGCAGGCAATAGGATGTCTCCAAGGAAATATAGAGGCTGCAAGGAGTATAAATGGTGAACAGAAACTAAAGCATCACAACCCGGATAGCAATAGATCAACAGGAGGAAGTAAAGACTATAAATGCAAATAGGTAGAAGGGGGAGAATGCTTGCCTAGAAACATAGTCAAAGATTCATCTCCGAAGGACTTGTCGATACTCGCATCAACTCAACGACCTAATCCACGAAGAACCAAAACAATAAAAGAAACACCGGATGCACTATTTAATACTACGGCAAAAGATCTGACATGATGTATGTATGATGTATGACATGGCAAAGGTGCGATGCAACTAGGCAATATTAAGCGGAACCAGGGTACCGACAATTTATTAGAAGGTTCAAGTTGTTTAGGTACCCCACAATTTAAATGTTGGATTAACAAGGCAAAACATAGCATCGGTTCACTACACAAATTTAAATGGAGCCAATATAAGACTAAAATACTCTGCATTAGCCTCCATATTTAATTATGAGGTGAATCGATAAAGTACCCCAAACAAATAAACATGTATGCAAGCATGAATAATTTAATATGCAACAAGTGATAATGTCATATTATAAAAAACAGGGGTCTCAGAAAGGGGGTCACTTTAGGGTTCGACAATCTTGGGCTCTTAGGGTTCAACGGGGTTCGGTTCGGTCTCTGGATCTTGGTTCGGGGTCTCGGCCGTCGGATCCAGGGTTCGGGGTCTTCAGTCTCCGAAGAGGAAGGATAACACGCCGGGGTTCGAGCTTCGGCTCTAGGAATGGCCTTGCAGTCCGTGAGGAAGATCTTGAGGTATCAGCGTCACCGAGTCCGGCAGGAGAGCTTCGGTTCATCGGATCCATGAAGGAGATCTTGATGTGGTCCTTGTACAACTTAACATCTCGGTCGATCTTGTATGACGGGAGGTCTTGCTATTAATCTCACATCCTCGCGGTGTACCGGGTAACCTCCAGTTCGTGCAAATCAAATAGAAGCTCGGGGCATCGAACATCACAAACCTACAGGCATCCAAGAATTTGGAGTCGGACAACAACACCACGAAGGGCATCATCAGAAATTGCAGGAGGCTTGCACATCACCGAAGGGAGCCAACATTGCAGGAGAAACAAAGTCACAAATTACAAAAGGAACACGTGTATCCGCTGGCGATGAATACTGCGGCGAAAACATGGCCAAGCCTAGCAGTGCGGTCGATCTCGAATACACAGCTGGAATAGAAGGAGGCCCTGACGGGCTCAAATAAGAACAAGGTGACAACCTCAAACGGGGGCTGGGCCTCGCGACCGACAGCAGGACAGACACTTGGTGGCGATGCTTGGAAGGCCTGCAAGGAGAGGCGGTCGGCGTCAGAGAAGGGGGCACCATCGGGGCCTCGGCCAGAGAGGGTCGGTGTAGAGGGGCGACATGGAGGAGGTGCTCAGGCAGAGAGGCAACACGCGCAGGGGAGACACCGGTGACAAGGACAGCGTGATGAGGGCGACATCGAGTGGGAGATGTGGAGGTGGGGGATCCCTGGCGGCGGCCTGGCAGCGATGGCCGTTAGAGAAGGGAGGCAGCGCCTAAGCAACATGGGCGGCCGGTGCACGGGAGGCCGAGGGCGGCGCAGGCAGAGAGGGACGATGAGGTAGACGAGGTGCAGGGCCGGCTCTGGCGGAGGGGCGACTCAATGGAACGTGGCCGCGAGCTCCATGAGGCGGTGAGGTTCAGAGATAGGGCCACGGTGATGGCACGGTCGATCTGGACCGGGAGGCGATGGTCGTGCATGATAGCGTGGGAAGAGGGCCGCGGAACGACCGTGACACACGGGCCCGATGGCGGTGCTCGGAGGAGAGGTGCGGGATGTGGGATGCGAGGCAAGAGACGGTTAGGGACGTGGGGTTGGTGGGCGATGGGGGTTGTCATTAGTGGGGCTGGGACGGGTGTCGCGTACCTCTACGGGTAGTGCTGGGTAGGCAGGGTGGGCCTGGCGAGCGTGTTGGTCGGTCCTGGTTAGTGCGGGGTGGGGTGGTTCAGTAGGTGGTGTATGTGCGGTGTAGCTAGGTGTGTGCGGCATGGTTAGGGTTAGGTGTGGGGCTAGGTCGGTTAGGGTTAGGTTTTAGGGCTGCAACCAGGGTAGTAGGTGGCATGGCCTGGCCTACGGGCTAGGCTGCCTCCCCCGGTCAAAACTAGTTATTTTTTTACCAAACAAAGCATTTGGAAAATAGTTTTAGGCAAACAGAGACATCCAGGAACACCGGGTTTTGATTTGAAATAAAGACGGGGTGTTTAGAAAACAAAGGTGGCTTTTAGAAATAGTTTTAGGAAATTGATATGAATGCAGTCATGGGGATGCTCAAATGCAATGTGGCATGATGACATGAGCATGTAGTCATGATGATGCACAAAACAAAAACACAGCAATTTTCTAGTAGTTGTTTTACCGGGCTACTACAAAAGTGTCATGAGGGCACTTGTACTTCTGAACATTAATCTTCTTCCTTGGGAAGTGCTTCATACACTTTTTGTGTGGGAATTGAAACTTCACATTCCCTTTGGAGTCAATAATTGCACCTATAGTTCTCAAAAAAGGTATTCCAAGGATTATAGGACTTGAGGTATTGCTCCTCATGTCCATAATGGTCAGCAGGTACAAAAGTCATATGGGCTTCAATCATAACATTATCAATTCTACCTAAGGCATGCTTGGTAAAATCATCAGCAAGTAATAAATCAATGTCACATTTTTCCATTTTCTTGTCAAGATCAAGAAAATCATATAATTCTTTAGAGAGAATGCTAACAATTGATACCAAGTCTAATATAACATGATGTGACTCTTTTACTACAGCAATAAGTATTTTTGGGATCCGTACATCCCCAATCTTAGGTGGTATCATAGTCTCATTATTATATCTTTGTATTTTTGTAATGACATGTTTGGCTATATAGGATCCAAAACCAGTTTGATGTACATTGAAAAAGGGATCATTAGCAAAGCTTTGCAATATATTAATAAGTTCATTCAAACTACATTTATCAAAATCAAGTAGAGGTTCATTAATATTATTGCTAAGCATTTTTACTTCCTCTACTTCTTTTTCTTCAACTACCATAATAGATTCTTTTTCTTCTTCCTCCATCTTGTTTAATACTTCCCAAGATTTATCTATTATGTCTTAAACGTATTTAATGGTTTCCTCATGCTTTTGGTCTTGCATATGATTTTTAATGGCAACAATTTCTCTGGTTAAATGATCTACCTTTTCATTCAAAGCATCAAATCTCTCAAATTTTGCAATAAACTCTTTGGTAAGCGCTTTTTTAGTAGATATAAGGGATCTCATGGTATTTTCTAGATCATTAGAAATATTATTACCACTTTGTGTACTTGTTAGGAATATATGGGGGGTTTGCATATTGATTATTATAGTTGTTGTTGTACCCATTATTCCCAAAGTTTCTAATATAGTTGATGTCTATATTTTCAGTATTATTCTCAACAAGATCTTGTAATGGGACATTATCAACATTTTGTTTAGATATGTAAGAGTATATAGCATCAACTTTAGCAGTCAAGGAATCTACTTCCTCAATGGAGTTGACCTTCCTACTTGAGGATGGGGCCCTCTCAGTGTGCCATTGGCTAAAGTTTTGCAACATGTTTTCAAGAATTGTTTTAGCCTCAGTAATAGTTTTAATTATAAAAGCTCCTCCAGCAACAAAATCTAGCATACTCCTAAACATGTAGTTTAGACCATTATAGAAAGAATTCAAAATTGTCCATTCATTAACTCCATGTGAGGGGCAAGTTCTTAGCATAATTTTGAGTCTTTCCCAAGCTGTTACTACATGCTCATTATACCAAAGAGAAGGCAGAACAAAATTACCAAGTGTCAATATATTACTCTCTAAATTTACAACAGGTTGAGAAGAACCAAAACATCAGAAGTATTCAAGCACAACTCTCTCAATTAACATCCAGGATAGTAGTTTGAACACTTTGGCGTTATATGCATCAATGCATGCTCAAGATTCGATGCCTAACTTAGCACAATATAGTCAGTAGTGGTGGCAACTAATACTATACTTGCTACAAGAATCAAGAAAAATTATATGTTCTTTCAGTTCTGCAAGAGCAAGCCATGAAATCTATCCAAGAACTTGAATTGGATGTGCATCACCAGACTACTCTAGAAGGAAGATAAAACAGGGCGGAGAACGCCATAGAGAGAGTGGCGGCCAGCAAGATCTTGGCCATGGGGATCTCGTGCTGCTCCAGGATCTTGCCATTGCGGCCAACTCGTCGGAGCCGCGGCCACGAGAAGACCAGAACCAGCGTCCAAAAACAAAACCGGAGGACGACGTGATGGGCGTAGGCGGACGCCGGCGGTGGCCAATAAACCCTAGGGAGGGGAGGGGATGGGAGGGACGAGATGGGAGACTAACTCACCGGACAGAAGGCCCTGCCATAGCCAGAGGTGTCCGTCGGTGGCGTCCCGAGGGCGGCGCCCACGCCGGTGTCTTCAGTCTGCGCTGCCGCTTCCGTCCGCCAGCCAGACGCACGAGGGGAGGGTCGTGTGTGTGGATTTACACGCGGTTTCCACGGCTTCGGCGAGTTTTCTCGAGAATGGGCGGTATAATCCCAGAAAAACCGCTAGAAGTAAACGGGGTTACGGGGGTTTCCGGGGATTTCGGGATGGGCCGGGAAAAAACCCTACGAACCCGGCAATTCCCTAGGAAGTAAACGAGGTCTAAAGGATCGCGATAGCGTCAAATAACCAGTCCTTGGTTCAATTTTACTTAGGACTAGTATTTTAGCATTTTCTGTATCTATCTATATATATACCTAATAATAGGACGAATTGTTTCTCCCGGTCCAATATTTTTTTTGAACCGCTTTGCTCTCCCACCGAACCACATATATTCAGTCAATGCCATCTACAAATGAAAAACGGTTCGATTTTTATTGAAGTAGCGATGCCTTGCCTGAGGGGCCGAAGTCGCATAGGTTGTCGGCCGAAGTCGCTGACCCGGCCAGTATTGTAGCGCCTCCAAAATTTATTTCCGCCTAATCAACTGCTAGGTGTGAGAAGGCTCAGTTAATTAAGCGCGAGCGCTGATCTCATTTTTAGTCCCACATCGGTCCCTTTCACCAAGTCTGACTGATTTATAAACGTAGCAAGCTACTCAGGAATCGATAAGCAAGAGTACCATTGTTTGGTCTTGAAATATAATGACAAGGAAGCCCGATGAGAGAGTTGTCGAAAGAGTTTGCCGTGCGGGTGAAATATGGGGCGGGGAAGTATGACGGATCAGAGCGAGCAGAGCTCCTCCCATGCGTGTACATAGAAGCCCAGCACTTGGTGACCAGTGCCACAGACCATACGATTCCCTACCCAAAGACCAGAACAATCGGGACGGGACGAGTCGATGTCTAATCAAAATCCTGCAAAAACATATGAGTCAGAACTTGATGATTCTTCGCGAATAGAGATTTGCACCCGCACGTCCATTGAATATTTCATTTGTACTCTTTTTTTTCTTCTAAATAATACCAGATTTCTCTTTGGTCTATCTTTTTTTTACAATTTTTTTATCGATCTATTAATATTCATAAAAAACTACACTCAGCATAGCGTTATGTCACAAACAAGTTTTGCAACATAGAGCATGAAAATAATCCTCTAAAGAATATACTATTACATGAAACATGCTTTTAATTTGGTAGACACAAGCTTTACTAACTACATGAAAATAATCCTCTAAAGTATATATTACTAAGACACTTTCAGCAGAATAACGTGTTAGTCACTGAATTTAATTAAGTATGGTATCAGACAAAAATGAGTCTACTTTGCTTCTATGTTAATCTATGTGACTACAATAGTTGGTCAAAGGCATAGACGTCGCAGGTGTTGGAGGAGCACCATACATCCACATTTTGACTGGCCACCCACCCTGGGCCCCTCTCCCAAAGATTTATCCGCCTCGTGGGAGTAGAAAGCCCTAACAAAGCGAGGTGAGGTGGCGATGATGACACATGGATTTGTTGGCGCGCGTGAATGATTAGCCTGGTCGAAGCGGCATGCAGAGTAGGTAGTGGCAGAACATCAGAACATCGTGGCAGAACATCTAACCGCGATACACATTTCTTGCGTTCCGTTGCAACACACGGACATTTGTGCTAGTATCTCCTTATTCGCAGATTGTCGGCACAGTTTGTTGTGCCATCCATGTTTTAATCAAATTTTCCTTGAATGTCTAATAAACACTCTTGTATTGTCCGTGTATCACTCGACTAGCTATTTCAAAACATTCAATTTATTTGCATGTGACAGCAATATGCCGATATATTGATTTATTCACGGCTGCAATCCTAATGTTGGGTGCTCTTGTTACCGCATTCTTTATTTGCGAGCGGTCATTTTCTTTTTATGCGTGATGTGGTTGTAGCGTCTATATATACTACCTTACGGAAGTATTTTGTAATACTTTATCTGTTTGACTATGTTCATATACTATATCTAAGATACTTTCAAACAAGTTAGGTGAAAAAATTGCAAATACATCCATAGTTTACACTATATATGTAAAATACCGTCATATTTGTACGTACAAAAGGAGTATGTGAATTAAAATTATATACTACCAAAAAAGTAGTATATATACTGCCCAAATATTCGTATATACTTCATACTACCTATATATAGTCTTCAGTATGATAGATACTGCCTAAATAATGTGAAATACACGTGGGTGTAACTACACCCGGATGTAGTATGAACATGTCATATATATATAGAGAGAGTGTGTGTGTGTCGCGCTAGTTATTCTACGTCCATCCTCTATTTTTTAACTGTATATTATTTTTACGTCATATAAATTTTGTCTTATATTACAAGTCGAGAAGAACATTAAAAAGTTTAGAAATGACATAACTTTTTTGTTTACATGCCGTATAAAAATATGATGTAAAATATTTATTTTTGGTGTTTTTTATACTATAATGACTCATAAACTCCATTTTTTTGTCGATTTTTTGGTCGTGGTGAATATACGAACATAATTATTCATATATAAAACATAATTTTTGTAATCTAACAACGTAAAAATATGTTGGGTGCAAAATAACTATTCTACTTCCTGGGTGCAGAATAGGGTCTATATATATATATATATATAATATATATATATATATATATATATATATATATATATATATATATATATAGTGGCGCTATTTGACATCCTGGGTGTAGAATAGTTATTTTTCATCCACCCCTATCTTTCAAACCGTATAAGATTTTTACGTCACGTAAATTTTCTCTTATCTCAGAAGTTAAGAAGAATATAAGAAAGTTTAGACATGTCGTAAAAAAATTGTTTACATGCCGTAAAAAAATACGGCGTAAAATGCGAATTTTCTATGTTTTTTACACTATACTGACTCATAAATCGTATTTTTATGTCGATTTTTTTACGTTTCTGATAAATATAGACATAATTATTAGTATACAAAACATAAATTTATGTATGTGAGAACATAAAAATATGTGGGGTACAAAATAACTATTCTGCATCCTGGATGCTGAATAGAGTTTATATATATATATGACATATTCATGGTGTAGTTACACTCACGTATGTTTCACACTATCTAGACAGTATCTATCATACCGGAGGGTATGTACGCGTAGTATAAAGTATCTCTACTACTTAAAAAGAACCTTGCGTTCTGTCATCGACTGATACGTTTCGCCCTTCGTCGCTTCGTCGTTTCGCCCGTCGCACGCAGTTGGGCCAGGCCCATCTAAACCCGTAGTCAAAGCAATGCCTCCATCCCTTCCTCACCCTCCTTCCAACATACGCACCTTGCCCAAGCGCGCCGCCGCACCTTGCCCAAGCGCCGCTATACCACGCACCTTTGATCTGCCGCCGTTGCCGATGTTGAAGAAGAAGATGGTTGTCAGCAGATTCACACAGCCACATCGCTATCCAGGGGCTACCGCCGCGGCGCCGCACGCCTCCTATGACCTTTCCCCTGCTAAGCCATCCTCTTATCCTGCCTCGCCTCTTCTCTACCATTCTCCGATCACTCGGGACGGTGACCGCCATCGCAATTCGGCTGCTAGAGATCCTGCCAGACTCGGAGGTGGCGGTCGTGGACGACATCGTTGACTCTAGCATCTGCAGTGACGCGCACGCCGACGAGCCGTGGATCCTGCGCTTGTCGAACTCATCCGCCGTCAGCATGCCTCAGATGTCTAATTCATCCACTAGGTAGGTTGGGGGCTGGCCTCTCCTTAATTTCTTTCTTGGTGGTAAAATTAAAACTGTACTTGCACTGATTTATGGATAAAGGAGTCGATGGACATTGCAGGATGTAGTTGAATACGTGCTTGTGTATCGATTTCTTATAGCACTGTTCCATTTCAGTTATATCTTACAAGATATAAGATCAATCTCTTCTCTATCTCTATCTCTACTATTTAAAAAGAACCTTGCGTTCCGTCGTCGACTGATACGTTTCGCCCTTCATCGCTTCGTCGTTTCGCCCGTCGCACGCAGTTGAGACAATAGCCAAAATACCACTAGTAAAAACCGAACTTGTTAAAATACCATTAGTAAAAACCATCTTGCCAAAATAACACGCTCCTCTCAGTTTTTATAGCCAGAATAACACTTCCGTCAGTTGTCAAACAGAAGCCGTGAGTCAACCTGTTAGTTTTTTTCATACTTCCCAAACTACCCCTTATCCCAAACTCCCGTCGTTTCTTCTCCCGTGGTGAGAAACAGAGAAGAGAAACCATGGTGCCTCCCCACTGCTCCCGCTGGTGCCTCCCCCTGCTCCCCCTCCCTCTAGATCCTCTACCGCTGGCCGCCTCTCTCAGCCGTCCTTCGCTCGGCCGGACGTGGTCGGCCTCCGCCCTTCGCCGGCTGCCGCTCTCATCGGCCCCCGCTCTCCGCCCTTCGCCGGCCGCCGGCCGCCGCACTCTGCACCCTGCCGGCCACCGCACTCCGCCTCCGTGCACGGGGGCTTGTTCGTCTGCCTCCCTCCGTCCTCTGCCGGCCGTGGCTCGACCGACCGTGGTGAGCCCTGCTATTCTTCATGATGCTCCTGCTATTGTCCACTGTAAAAGGCATTAAAATTTAGATTTTTTTGTATTTATTTGTTTCAGAGTCGATCTGATGGATGAATTCAAGGTAGAAATAGATGTTCAATCTTTCTTGACAATTGTAGACGGTAGGAGAATCTACACAAGGGGCAAAACATGGGGTTTTATATTCGGTCGGAATTTGTCTGTGGCGCACATTAAGGCGGCTGTCGAGGAGAAGTTTAGATGGTCTGATGATCAGAGAATGACCATTTGGTATGGAACTAGACATACCACAGTCCCATTGATTTCTGAATCAGAGATTGCTGAATTGTTTGATGCATGTTCAGGCACAAAAATAGTACGGTTTGGTGTGACCATTGAGAGCAAACAACAACATAATGAACATGTTCATGTTCCTGTCATGGCCGAGGATGATGATGATCAGCCGGTTCGTGCACCCTTTTTTGCTTGGCCGAAACAAGCCTATGCAGGGGAGTACGAGGATGATGAGCAGATTGGATGCGATGGGGAGAGCACATATTTGCAGAAGGAGAATGATGGGTCAAATGAGAATGCCAAGCCACGGAATAATGCCGAACCAGAGGTAATTTCTACAAGAGTTCCACTAGGAACACTGGATGTTGACAATTCTTATGATCCACAACACGTGAAAGGAGATGATGAATCTTTACTTGGTAATAACTTGTGTCCGACTTATCTCCATGATAAAAGCAATCCTCGAATCACAGTTGGAGCCACATTTCCTGATTCTAAAGCATTTAAAGTCGCATTGAGACAACTAGCTATTAGAGAAGATTGGTCCTTTGACACGGAGTATAGTGATCCACAAAGATTCAGGGCTAAATGCACCGACAAGGATTGTCCATGGAGAATACATGCTTCCAAAATAAAGGACACCAAGACATTCATGGTACCTTTCATTGCTATTTTCTGTCATTTTATTGTCATTTACCGACAAGGATTGTCCACTCATAATGCTCTTGTTGATATTGTAGGTCAAGAAGCTTCCCTTTGGCCATACTTGTGGGAGTGCTAATTGTAGCAAGGGAATGGCAAATAGAGATTGGCTTGCTGAGAAAGGGAAGGCTGCACTAGAGGAGGATGCCACAGTGAGTGCAAAACAGATTAGAGAATGTTTGCAAAGGGAGTATGATATCAAGCTTGAGTACACTGATGTTTGGAAAGGGAGAGCTCGTGCAAAGGATCAATTGGAAGGCACATACAAGGAGAATTTTCATTTGTTGTGGAGCTTCAAGGCTGAACTGTTGGCGGCTAATCCTGGAAGTATATTCGAGATAGACATAAAAACAACTAAGAACAAAAAAGGTGATAGCGTGCATGTTTTCAATAGGTTGTTCATTGCCTTAAAGCCATGCATTGATGGGTTTTTGGCAGGATGTAGACCATATTTGGGGGTTGATGCAACATTTCTTAGTGGGAAATATACTGGACAATTGGCAGCAGCTATTGGTGTGGATGGTCATAGTTGGATGTTTCCGGTAGCATTTGGTATTTTTGAGAAGGAAACTAAAGAGAATTGGGTGTGGTTCATGGAACAATTGAAATTGGCCATTGGAGAGCCACAAGGGCTTGCAATACATACAGATGCATGCAAGGGGTTGGAGAGCGCCATTTCTATGGTCTACCCAAATTGTGAACATAGAGAATGCATGATGCATCTAATGCTTAACTTCAAGAAAAAGTTCAAAGGTGACATACTAGATAATATGTGGCCTGCATCTTGGACATATGAAGTAGAGAAGCATGATGCACTAATGGCAGAAATACAAGCACAAAGCGCTGAAGCAATATCATTTTTGCACATGCACCACAATCGTGTGTGGACAAGAAGCAAATTTTCAGCAATGACGAAGGTTGAGTATGTGAGCAATAATTTAGCAGAGGTTTTCAATAATTGGATTAGGGAGATAAAGCAGCTTGCACTTGTTGAGCTTCTAGATACGCTTAGGGAAATGATAATGATATTGCTACAGAAAAGACGAGCCATTGGGGAAAAGCTGCTAGGTTACATACTACCTAGTGTGATAAAGGAGTTAAATTTGAAAAGCAAAGGGCTGCATTACTTGGAAGCAAGATCATCACCAAATCTAGCTGAAATTTCAGGAAATGGTTGGAGGCACACCGTTAACTTGGAGAAGAAAGAGTGCTCTTGTAGAAGATGGCAGATTTGTGGTAAGCCATGCACACATGCTCTTCGATTCATATTCTCCAAACAAGCAAAGCTAGAGGAATATGTTGACGAGTCCTTCTCGGTGGCGAGATTTAGAGCGGCATATGAGGGAGTTATCGTGCCAATTAGGGGTAGGTCGCAATGGCCTAAGGTAAATCCTGGGTTTGACATGGTTCCTCCCAAACTTACCAAGAGTGCTGGACGTCCAAGAACTAGGAGGATAAAAAATTACACCGAGGGTGGAACCGGTAGAAAACATAAATGCAAAAGGTGTGGAGCAATAGGACATATGCGTAAGACATGCACGGAGAAAGAGATTGAAAGTGATGCCGATCGAGATGCTACACCTTCTCCACGGTAATTATTTCCCGAATTTAAATTTCTTCCACTTGCTTATAAATGTATTACATATTGTTGCTAACAATGTGTGTTGAGTTGTAGGAAAAAAACAAAAACTGAAGCAAACATTGCGACAACTCCTCCTAGGACACCAACTAAGCAAGGTACTCCTACAAGTCCAATGACAAGGCAGAGGGCAGCAACTATTGCAATTGCTAATTCACCTCCTAGTGCATGTACAAGAAGCAAAAATATTGCGCCTAGCCCTCTTCGGCGAGTTTAGTGCATTTGGTTGCAAGAACCATGCTCTTTTGCTTATGGTTGTGATAATCATGTGAACCATAATATTTTGTTTGGAGGTAGTGGCCTGAAACCATGTGTACCGTTGATATTGTTGAAATATTGTCAAACTGGCTTGAAATGAAGCCAAAATGCTGCTGAAATATTGTTCAATTGTGTTGAAATATTGTCCAGCTATGCTGCTGAAATGTTGTCAGTTGTGCTGCTGTAATGTTGTCATTTTGTGCTGAAATGTTGTCAGTTGTGTTGCTGAAATGTTGTCATTTTATGCTGAAATGCTGTCGATTTGGTGCTGAAATGTTGTGTAGTTGTGCTGTTGAAGTGCAACTGAAATGCTGATAGTATGTTTGCTGAAATGTTATCAAGTGTGATGAAAAGGTAAGGGCATATATGTCTCAGTTAGATAATGTTAGTCTCAGTTAGTCACTAGTGGTATTCTGGCTATGAAAAACTGAAATGAGTGTTATTTTGGCAAGTTGGTTTTTACTAGTGGTATTTTGGCAAGTTCGGTTTTTACTAGTGGTATTTTGGCTATTGTCTCCACGCAGTTGGGCCAGACCCAACTAAACCCGTAGTCAAAGCAATGCCTCCATCCCTTCCTCACCCTCCTTCCAACATACGCACCTTGTCCAAGCGCGCCGCCGCACCTTGCCCAAGAGCCGTTGTACCACGCACCTTTGATCTGCCGCCGCTGCTGATGTTGAAGAAGGAGATGGTCGTCAGCAGATTCACACAGCCACATCGCTATCCAGGGACTACCGCCGCCGCGCTGTACGCCTCCTATGACCTTTGCCCTGCTAAGCCATCCTCTTATCCTGCCTCGCCTCTTCTCTACCATTCTCCGATCACTCGGGACGGTGGCCGCCATCGCAATTCGGCTGCTAGAGATCCTGCCGGACTCGGAGGTGGCGGTCGTGGACGACATCGTTGACTCTAGCATCTGCAGTGACGCGCACGCCGACAAGCCATGGATCCTGCGCTTGTCGAACTCATCCGCCGTCAGCACGCCTCAGATGTCTAATTCATCCACTAGGTAGGTTGGGGGCTGGCCTCTCCTTAATTTCTTTCTTGGTGGTAAAATTAAAACTGTACTTGCACTGATTTATGGATAAAGGAGTCGATGGACATTGCAGGATGTAGTTGAATACGTGCTTGTGTATCGATTTCTTATAGCACTGTTCCATTTCAGTTATATCTTACAAGATACAAGATCAAATCAATCAAAACTAATAGTCAATCGATGGACCTCCTGTCCTATAAATAATTGTTCGATCGATTTTTGCAGGGTCTGTATCATATCTCACCACTGTAACTCCTATTTTCTCCCTGCTGTTGTACATAGTTAATTATAGTACTCCCTGATCTTGTATGATGATGTGAATGATTACTACGATATCTTATATTTTTCATTCAGGAAATGAGCAAATGTGTATACTTGTTGTGAGTAGGGACCGGATAATGCTAATGTCAGCCAATTCTCAAGACGTAAGTTCACTGGAGTATGACTTGTGCTGCATTTGAAATGTCAATGATATCATGGTAGCTTCATTTTCTCCACAAAATTACCACATATTTAAATTGATCCAATGTAAATGGGCCTAATATATTAATTGCATATAGTCCTCATTTGCAGGTAAAGACCATGTAAGCACAGTTTGATGATCTGCAACTAAATCCTATTCCTTACTTTGCCAATACTTATCTATGTCCAATCAAGAAGGTAGCAACCCGGCCAACTTTTTTTGTTTAATCTATTCTAAAAACTGCTTCCTATGGTCTAACAGATCTTCATTCTTGAATGTTGTAACAACCATAATATTGAAACTTGAATAGCATATAGTGGGCTTCTTGTTTCTCTATGCTCTAACAAATGTTGATTTCTGCTTAGGTGAAGGCTTTTGTCGACGTCCCAATGTGGAGGTATAGCTTCCAGTTGTTTACCAATCCTATTACTGCAATGTGGAGGTACAGATTCTAACTGATCTATCTTATATATATATATGTAGTTTCACCCATTGTATATCGTCTGAACTTAAGGGATAGTCAACAATAAGCTCATAGTAGAGTTATCTCCAACAAATGTTGCTTCATGTATAAATCCTAAGCATACTAGACAAGGAACTGTTACCCACCGGTTATACATTGTGCAATAGTAAGCTTCCTGTTTATATGAGATTTTGATCAAATTGCGATTTCAGGTATGTCTGCTGTCAATTGGTGAATTCTAATTCCTTTTTCTAAGTATGTTCTTTCCTTTTCAACAATTTCCTTAATGCCTAGGCCCTAGCTCAACTCTTAATTTTATGGTTTTATATTTAATTCCAATCTATCTGCCAATACACATGATATTGAGCCTATAATATATATCACACATTTCTTGGATAGCAGTTATAGTTGATTATTATCAACTATCAGCTCTAAAATATCAGTCAGCTCTAAGATAATAGCGTTGCACTGGATGATGTCGTCTCATCTTAAATGATCATTTTATGAATGGTTCAATTATCATGATTTCTCGAGTTAGGCATGATATATTTCTTCAACATCTTGTGTGCTTGTTTTCGACTGAGCTAAAAACATTTAGTTTCTATTTGTGACATAATTAACTCATACTGTACATAATTGGTGTTTATATCAGCGGTGAAGTGGATGCATTACAAATTTTTTGATTTTCTCTAACCTAATGGCATCGTCTTCTGTTCCTATAGAAGATGATTCTATCTAGGTAAACAACAATATGCCAAGAAGGGACCGTGTGCATAGTGGTGTAGGTTTGTCAGACCATGGTTTTTAAGGCGTTCAGGCGCTGGGGGCACCTCATCGCTTAGGCGCTCAAAGCGCGAAGCGAGGCAACGCCTTAGTCAGTTACTAAGGCGCCTTAGGCAGTTTTAGAGCAATAATGCTGATGGATTAGCATAACACACTAGCACAGCACCACAGGCTCACAGCTAACAAAAAAACTATCCACCAAAAACAGAGCAGCTCAGGCGGGAGAGAAAAGAGACCAGGAGGAAGAAGAGGAGCAGTGGAGGAGCAACCCTGCTGGGGGATGGATGCGCCAGGTGGAGGAGTAGCCCTGAAGCTTGGCCGGAGAGGAGGAGTTCGCCGGAGGAGGGGGGAATCGGCCAGAGCAGCAGCAGATATGGCGGACGACGAGCTGGCCGCCTGAGAGGGAGAGAGCCCCTCTCTCTCTGGATCATTTCTATTAACCCTAGGTCTGTGAACCCTCTCTGCCCTCTCTTTTCCCTCCCGGCCAAGCCCAATTTCCCTCCCAGACAGCCCCAATTTCTATTTTGCCGCTCGTTGGGTCGAGTTCCCGCTCGACCTGCACCATGGCGTCCAAAATTGGTATAGACGACACTTACCTCGCCTAGGCGACGACCTGTGACGCTTTAACAACGCTTTTGGACGCTTTTCTCGCTGCTCTAAGGCGATGTCGATGCTTTGACGTGCCAGGGCGTCTTAACGCTTAAGTGGGCATCGCCTAGGTGACGGCTTAAAAACCATGTGAAACATCAATGGACGCATATTCGATAACATATCATACCTTGAAAGCACTAAATTGGAGTGGGCAAGTGGGCATATGCTCACTTGTTTCTTAATCATTAGGACTGTCATTTAGCAGAATACGGCAGTGAAACTACGTAAGCATGTTAGGTATATGCACACATGATTTGTGTTCTTCTTTGCTGGTGCATTTGCTCTTTTGCACATACACTTGGAGGTACAGTAATGGTTAATTAAAGCTATAGATTAGTCCATACATGATTTCTGCTCTCGACTTAATAAACTAATTAATAAATGTGTTATAAAAAAAGTGCAGATCCTTTAACATGCAATTCCACTCTGTTTCCTGTATTTAAATCTATTGAAACATATCCCTTAATTATCTATTCATGTGTTATGCCGCTAAACATGCACTTCTATTCGTGGTGTAATGAGCTATAGTTTAGATATCTTCCTATCATTATTCTATGATTATGTGATACTATCTAACACTGATTAGGAAACGAAAGAAGGTGAAAAGGGAGAATACACTTCTGCTTTCCTGCATGATGTGCATGAGGAGCCTAATAATATATGTCAGAGATGATTGGCGTTAAATTATCATAATATGTATTCCTAGATCCATCCAGGCTCTCCAACCTGAAGATGCGGAATAAGATTGTGCTGCTACTGGCTCAAGGAGTTGTAGGAGACGCTAAAGACTCCAGTGAAGCTAAAGGGCTAGGAGTGCTGCCGCCTCGGTGTACAATCACCACAACATGATCTCCTTCCCATCCAACAACGACGTACACATGGAGATCGCTGGCTTTGTCCTCAAGCACTTCGACGTCAAGTAGAAGGTGGGTCTTCAAGGAGAGACCGCTCCTCCATGCACCCCTTCCTTTTTTGTGTAACAAGGTATGTGGCATCCCTAATTCTCACCATGAGTCGAGCAAAAGATGGGTTGTATACTCGTTGGTTCATTTCTATAAGCTGATTTTGGTATTTGCAGACATTGAATTGAAACATATAATGCAACGTGTAGCCAGTTCCAGTGCGGAAGAAGAATATGACATCTTATTTTGTTACAATAAAATTGTGAAAGTCATGTGAATTGTCTAAGGATAAGGCCATCCTGATTGTAGCATCCCATCTGTCTAACATATGTAATGCTACATGGTCTAGTAATATAATTGCTACTTCCTACATATAATTGTTGCATCATAATTATATCATGCTCATGTCATCATGCCACCTTGCATTTGTGCATCATATAAAACCCTTTTCATTTGGTTCTTCTCTCATATGTATTAGTAATTGTTTTTGGCTCTTGATATATTGTATTTGGTTCTTGATGAATGCTTGATGCCTAAGTTAAGTTGGGGGTATATCTTTTATTAACTCCACCACCTTTTTTGTCACCACTCCATAATTCCACCATCCAACTATATGTGAGCTTTGCATCTTATTTGAGTTTACCTCTAGCTCATATGGGTTGGGATGGATCCTCGTACTATTCTACATGCTCCCACACTAGCATCATGTTGTTTTCACATTATTGATATGTGAAGCCACCTTTGCATGCTTGTGAGTGTAACCCCTTTTTCTAGCTTCCATATGGATTATTATGAATGTATGCTCATGTTGGGATATTTTTGGGATCATTAAACATCTAGTGGAATATACACACTAGCAAATCCAAAATTATATCCAAATATGATCATCTCCATCTACTCCACATGGAACCTCCTTTTTAATTCTTTTGGCTTGGCCTTAGATCCATATTTTTGGGAATGCATGGGAATAAATGCCATTGGGGTTTATTTTTTCTTCACAAAATTAAACATGGCATCTACTATTCATGCATGGGCCATGCAAATCTCTACCATCTCTTCTCCTTGGGTTTGTCCTTGTTTTTGAAGTGGATCTTGTCTTTGGAATCAACCAAAGTGATTCTTTTTCTTTTGTTGAGCTCCACCTTTATCTCTCTCTCTCCACTATCTCCATGGGTCCAACAAAACCTATCACCCCATCTTGTGCTTGATCTTGTAGACAATAACAAACCCTAAAACCCCTTGTTTGATCTTGTCTTGTCCATGCTCAAACCCTAATCACCCCCACACCCCACTTTAACCTAAACCCTACCCTCTCTCCCTAATCCCCCTCTCTAACCTAACCATCTACCCACAACGCCAACCTGCCGAGCTACCCCCTCCAACCCTAACTCTAACCCTAGCCAAGCCCCAACCCTAGCTCCAAGTCGAGCACATCCCTAGCTACCCTCCTCTCTCTCTTTCTCTCTGCCACAAGGCCTCACACTGAGCCTGGCCTCCTTGGCCTCGCCCTGGTCCCACCTGGCAGCCCCTGGCCTCTCTACCCTTGCCCTAGCCGTGCCCAGCACGTGAGGGAGAAAAGGTGGCCGAGCCACCTTTTTCCTCTCCCCCGATCCCCCAAGGCACCTCTCCCCTCTCCCTCTCTGCTATCTACTTCCTCCTGTCTCTCTCTCGTGCCCAGATCCACCCCCTGGCCGCTGCGTCGTTCCTTCCTCTCCCCTGCACCTCTTCTCCAACTCCGGCCACCACGTCGGTATCCACCACCATCCTCTAGATCAGGCGGAGGGCGTGGCGAGTTGGCGTCGAGGAAGACCACAGGAGCCCTGGCGTCGTCCCTGTGCACGCAGCCGAGGAGGAGCCGCCCGTACCTGCTGCACACCGACGTCGACGCCGAACCGAAACCCTAATCCGCCCTGCCTCTGCATCGCCGTCGTCCTGCTGCTCGCCGACCCGATCCACCACCGCCGACCACCTCGCGGTGAGCCAACCTTCCTCCTAGACATCCTCACGGCCACCGTCGTTTCCCGGACACGCCGGTTGTTGTGTCGAGCACGCTCTGTGCGCCGGCGTGCACGAGCGTTTCCTCGTCGCGGCGTCGCGTAAGCCCTAACTAGCCGCCCGGCCTCCTCCTGTCAACATCCCCTCAACCACCGCACTGGTTCCACCTCTTAGCACGGGCACCGCAGGTCGCGGGTTCGATCCCCCGCGCCGCGCCGTTCTCTGTCGCGCACCGATCTGTCCGTCAGAAAACCTGGAAGAGAAACAGTGGGTTAGTTGGTAGCTTTACAGAAAACCCCACCCCTTTTTGCCGGCTAAACCCGCAGTACCCCTGAGCCCCACCTATCAGCGGCTGTGTTCGTTTTACAAAAAGACACCCGGGTATTCGTAATCCTCAACCCGCGATCCCCAGCTGGGCCACGTGGCTGTGCACGGTTCACCCGCTGGCAGCTGGGCCCGCGAAGCCTCCGGTCCCACCTGTCAGTCTCCCCGGCTAGCTTCTGCGCCGGTGGAAAAACTCTCTGTCACGCGCAGTGTCGCCAGCTCAGCGTGGTCCCACCTGTCTGCGTCTGTGGCTAGGCGATGCTGCGTATAAAAAGTTTCTGTGTTCATCTGTTTTATAAAAACAATTTCAGAAATGTTTAAATACGTTTTAATTCTGTTTTAATAACTTTTAAATTGTAATTCCAAATAATACTAATAATATATGTTTTGGAATCAGAAAAATGTGGGGAATTCAATTATGCCATTTAAAATATCTTTTGAGCAATTTAAATTTTTGAAATTATTTAAATGTAATAAGAAGGCCTTTTCTTAATTAATTAATAACTCTAAGTCTACAACTCCAAATTCGACAAATAATATGTCTAAATCGATCAGCGCGACGAGCCCGTTCTAACTATGCATTCCATGTTCTAAATTGCAGCATGCATCATATAAATATAAAGTATACAGCAAGTGTTATGGGAGCAAAACATGGCTAAAACTCAATAAAATACTTTATTCTTGTACCCCACACCTCACCCATGCCATGCTACATTATTGCCATATAAACTGTGCATCATTCATCATGGCATGCTTGTTTGCTTGCCGCAATTTAATTCATATGCTTGTACACTTTATTTATGTTGGCCCTTATTTGTTTGGTTCTTCGTCGAATAGACGCCGAGCAGGGGAAATACCAAGAATTCTAGGAGTACTACCCAGATCCTTCTCTCGCTTCAACTGATCTGCCAGGCAAGCACTACCACATGCTTGCATACATATAGTACCTATTGCCTCTATCTTATTCTTGCATCATTGAGTCGCGATTGCATTAAATTGAATCCCAAGTACTGCATAGCCTTTACTTTTAAACCCCACCAAAGCTTGTTCCTCCATCCTATGAGCCATTACTACAGGAGTTGTTTGAGCCATGCGAGTCGTAGAACAGCATGTGTAGGGTATGTGAGTGTCTGATGGATAATGAGGTAACTAAAGAACTTAACCTGAGTAGTAATGGGATAACTAATGAAAGTGGCACCGATGAGCAATATCTGCTATTTGGTTTTTCATGCTCACTTGTGTCCCGTAGGATCCCGAGTACTTGATTCCTGTTCCTTGACTATTCGCACTATCCACATCCAGGAGGCCTTATGGACCCCCCCGAGCCAGAGCTTGATTCATTCCTATTTTTGGGGCCACAAAGTAGTTTGGGGCTTTATTACTATCCTGTACTTATGTCATGCTTTACTGCTTTATTTAAGATTGTGCGTGGAGCACCTGTACTGTTTTGGACCGCGCCACGTTTTCACGATATCGACAAGTCCAGTCACACTTTCGGGTTTCCAGTCGTTTACAGCCGTCGTCGCAAACCCTGGGTCCGTCTCGGAGCCGGCCAACTTCGTTGCGGGTAGCTTATTGGGGTGGCCCCCTAAAATATTTCTGAATCCTGTGATCGCTTTGTCGTGAATGCCTCGTTGGGTTTTGATTTGGTTTTTCCGAGGTTGATCGAGTGTGTGTTGCTATTTGTGCACCCCTGCAGGGTAAATCTTTCTGAAAGCCGTGTCCGCGGTTATGGACGACTTGGAGCACAGTTTCTCGATCATAGACAAGTATAACTAAAGTACCGCTTTTAATTTGACTAAGTAACTGACTAGTAAATAGTGCAATACTCATGGAATGGTTAATAAAACTACCAACAGATGGGTTGTTCGTCCGCTTTCTCGTTGGTAAGCGAGAAGGAGGATGGATCTGTTAATTATACTGTTATAACTGTTGTTATTAATTAACGGACATCCGTCTATCATTGGTTAGGCGGATGGTTAGCGAGCATCTATAGACTTTTAGCTATTATATTTTTTTGCTGCAATTGCGTCACCCTAGGTATATGTCCCCTTTAGAGGCATAAAGACTTGCTGAGTACCCCTAGGGTCTCACACGATAAATTGTTTGATTCAGATAAACAGGTGTATTCGCAAGATGGATACTGGGTGGAGGAGACGAATGATGTTGGCAACGATCACTTGGTGTAGAGATTCCGGGGATGGGGATCCACGAGATCTGTGGGCGGGATGTGTTTATTTATGTGGCATCTTATGCCGATTTGCTTCTTATCCGTACTCGGATCTTGTTTTCCGCTTCCGCCTGATACCCTGATGTTTGATGTATGAGGAGCTATCCTAAACTATTATCTCTATCTAGGATATTTGGATCTTGCCGTATGGCGTTGCAATATTTTTATTTCTTTTAGATGGTATGGCTCTGAGAACAGATGTATGGTGGATTGCATACATACTCACTTGTGTATGTAGTTGATCCCTTCGCCTGCCAACTATGCCGCTCGTTCTTGTCCCGATATTCTGGAAGTGGTTAGGACGGCCGACGGGTCTACCTGTGGGTGGCCCCTGGGCCCCCACCGTACTATTTTAACCACTTTCGCCCATCCAGGCATGCAACTTAGAGCGTAGTGTCCGAGGTAGTTACAATTGGTATCAGAGCCATCCCGCCCTTCAGGGTCTCAGCTAAATGGTCGTTGTCAGTCTAGCAAATATTTTGGTAGCTATGTATACTAGGTAAAAACAAAACGTGAGAGTAGGACTGCTTCCATTTTTTCTTCTTACCCACCCACCCACCCTTTTCTGGTAAGGAAGTGTAACGTTTTCAATCCTCTTCTAAAATTCAAACTAGGATTCACGTGTTCTGGGGTTCCGTAGTACCATAGGTTGTGTGTGTGTGTAATTCCTTGTCTATCTGTTGCATCCAACTTGTTATCACTATCTGCCTTTTGGGTATCAACTGTTGGTACATTCCATACCGACAGGCTTTTGTAAACCGACGCGATCTATCTGATTCGTTGTAAACCGACGCGATCTGTCTTACTCTTTGTTATCTGACGCTATCTTGTTTGGGGTGTTTGTTTACGTAGTTGCTAATCTTTAGGTTCATCTTAAGAAAGAAGGAAGTTGGGATATGTGTTTTACTTATTCATGTGCGGGGTAATGATTTGAGTACGGGATGGAGTCGCGACCATACCACTACTTTTATCATTCCCTCATGTATATTGAATTGGTAGAGTTACTAATCTTGATTCGTGAAGTGGTTTTGCGCATATAGTGGTATTTTAATGCCGAAATTTGCGAATTTTTTTCTTTGATAGCTTTGTGTACCACACTCCTTGTTCAGTCGTGTGCGATATGCTTAATATCTTCTAGGTGCTTTGAACTTTGTTGATATTTTAATATCATCTTAGTAATTGTATCCTTTAATCTTGGTTAATTCCATTTTGGTACTATTTTGGATTATTATTATTCTCCATTTTGGTACTGACTTGAGTTTTATATCAATCACAGGATGGCACCACCACGCCGTTCTGAGGAGGACATACCACCTGAACTGGGGGCTGCGTTGGCAAGTATTGCTAATGCCTTCGGAGAAATGCAGCAGAACCAACAGTGATTTGAAGAAAGTGTCTGGAGGAATGAGTTTGTTCCGCTACCTCCACCTCCCAAGCGAGGAGACATCAAGAGTTTTCTGAAGTTCAACCCGCGCCACTTTGAGGTGTCTGATCAGCCACTGGATGTTGATGATTGGTTGCGTGAGATGTCAAGGTTGCTGATGACTGCTGATGTTCCTAAGCAAGAATGGATAAAATGTGCCACTCACCTTCTGAAGGGAGATGCAGCTCTGTGGTGGGAGAATTACCTGAAGGCAAACCACTCTGAGTTTCAGCCTACTTGGGAATAGTTCACTGGAACTTTCAAAGAGCAATATTTGTCAGAAATTGTCATGGAAATGATGAAGGAAGTGTTTCTCAACCTCAAGCAGGGTAATGACAATGTCAATACCTATATCAGGAACTTCATGAACCTTTCTCGGTATGTTGGCGATGAGATTTCTGATGACAAGAAGAAGCAAAAGAGGTTCAGACAAGGACTCAATGCATCAATCAAATATGCAATCACTCATGCAAGGCCGGGGTCTTTTCTGGAACTCCAACATACAGCTCTACAGGAAGAAGCAAGTAGGCAAGTGTTTGAGGAGTCCAAGAAACACAGCCGTGACGCAGCAAGCTCTTCAGCTATGACAGCTCCTTCTAAGCGCCGTGTGTGGGTTCCTAACACCCCACCGTCGCTCCCGGCTCCACCAAGACCTTCAAGCTACGCGGCAAGGTGTCAACACCCGGATTTTTAATCCCAGATGCCCGTTATGCCATACCTCGCAATCCCAGGATTACCATTTTTGCGAGACATAACGGATTGGATATCATAGTACATCATCCATTACAAACCATACATAAGGTTTTACACAAATAAGGATCTCATGATCCAGTCTTTAATACAACAAGCAGTGGAAATAAACGATAGCGTAGCGGTGGGGTCCATCTTCAGGGGCACAGGCAATGCTGACGAAGGCAGATAGTCCTAGTTATCATAGCCGTCCTGCTGACCATCATCTTGATAATCTCCTTCATAGTCTGGCCATGATAATAGCCAGGGACAAAAGCCATGAGTACTCTTTAAGTACTCGCAAACTACTACTAGCAAGGGTTATGATTCCAAGTTAAAGTACTGAATTGAAAGAACAACTATCAAGTTAAGTTTGAAACCTAAGCTGAGTTCTGAAACAAGAAAAGATAAAATAAAAGTCTAGAATCACTTAAGTTGGGAAGCTAATTTCATCTACACAACCCTGTTGTGGTCAAGTCAGGGTTCATCATTCATTTCAAGGTATTTAGAAAACATCTGACAACGAAACAGTATGACCATTCCAATTGTCCATAACCGCGGACGCGGCTATTCGAATAGTTTGACACTCTACAGAGGTGGTACACTTTCACCACAAGATTCGATACATCTGTCAGGGATAACCCTGAATCATCATACTTGGTATGCAGATAATCAAACATAACCTTCCCTTTACACACCCTAGTACAAGCACCTCTCCTATGAGCATGGCCTCCCAACCATGACCATCAGTCATCTTGGGCACTGCATAGGTGGACAACATTGAGAGGTAGCCTCAGTTCAAACCTCTCCCGTGAGGGAACTAATACTAATGCATATAAATTTCTAGCTAAGCCTTACCCAATTCAGGTAATGTGGTTGTACGGTAAATTTGGAATGGTATCGCATCCGAATCCAACCATCAGTTTTATAACAAGGGTTTAAGGCTCATGCCTCATCATTTTCATCATCATAAACCAATTGTGTTTCTCAACACATGTCAAAACATCTCAATAGAATGACTCATCATTCCAAGGTTTTCATAACTCATTTTCACCAAGTGTTCCCATCTAAAATGACTCAAGTTTGATCTAGTCTAAAACACTAGGTTAAGAGTGTTCACTAAGGTGGAAAGGTGGGATCAATCTCATGTCATAGCATGACATCTAAGGGTTTATAATTAGGTCAAGGTTTATACTCTTTATGCTACCTTCAAAATTAATTAAAGAACTTTGTGTAAACTAAGGGGGTGGGATCAATGTATGCTTAAGGCATCTTTACTAAACTATCTAGTTTTATTCTAGCTTGCTACACTAGCTTACTAAAGCATGTTTGCAAAGGTTAGCTTGCCACTAATAGCTTGCCTTGGTTGGTGCAGTGGTTGAAGTTTTCTTCTTCTTCTTCTTCCTGGTAGAACTCCTCCTCCTCGAAGGCTTGGTCGGTACTATCGTCTAGAAATACATAGGGAGGGCACAATCACCAAACAATACTTAACTTAGGCTAAGTAGTATTCTAAATCACCCAATTGATGATCTATTATCATCCAAAACATCACAAGTTTAATTCAATAGTTTCCACCTTTTTATTTTGGAAAAGTAATTTCTACTCATTGAAAAATTAACTACAATTTAATATTCACCACCAAAATATGGGATCATGTGGACACATGTCCTCACCACATATTCTAACATGTGGGAATGAGATTTAAAGGTTGGATTACTATTACTTTGGTTTAAGTTTATTATTTAATGATTTAAAGTGACTAGAAATGCCTATATAGCATTATTTTGGTACTAGTTCAAAGTCACTGTCTATAAACCTTCATATTATTACATATTTGGATAGATATGATGAAATGTGATTTTTGAGAGTTGGAATCAACTCAAAAGCTAACTTGGTTGATTTTACAAAAATGTTTCAAGTTGTAAAAGCTTCTGCCTTCTCATTTTTATTAAGATAAATCTATAACTCTAAATGAATTAAATCCAACGGGCTTGGATAGAGCATTTCAATACCCTTCAGACAAAATTAGTTTCATGCAATTTGGATTTGTCAAACTCACAGAATTGAATTTTGAAACACTGGACAGAAACTCTATTCTAACTAAAAGGAAAAATCCTAATTTGAATCTACGGGCTTGCGCGGGAAAGGAAATGGGCCGGCCCAGTGGCGCTGTGCGGCACAGGGCTCAGCTGACAGGGGGGTCCCACTGGTCAGCGGCACTTAAAACACGAAGCGGTACGCGCGCTGTGGGCCGTGCGATTAGAGGCTAGATCTACGGCTGAGGGTCGTCGTCGACGACGGACGGGTCACCGGCGAGGTCGAACCCTAGCGGCTCGGTGGGGGTCTACTAGGGGCGTACCAGGGCTCCAGCAGGGTCGGCGATGCGGACGAACGAAGTGGAAGACGACGGCGAGGCGAGACATGGTCACGGCGGAGCTTGGGGTGGCCGGAATCAACGACACCCTTCTTCTCTAGAGGCGGCGGCTCCGGCTCCAATTCCGGCGAGCTGCTGCTCCACTTGCTCTGGCGAGAGGTGGGTGAGGTTCAGAGAGGTGAGGGGAGTGGAATGGTGTGAGTCTTTGGTGCTGGGGAGGGCTCCTTTTATAGGCTCGACGGTGAGACCGAGTGGGATGAGCGGTCGACGGTGGCGACATGGCTACGGCGAGCTTGCGGCATGGCTGGGGATGGCGATCGATGGGCGGTCCCCTGGCGGTGCTCTAGCGCTTCAATGCGGCCCAAGGGGCGGTGATATGCGGTCGGGGTGAGGTGGCGCTCTGAGAGGCATAGGCGGCGGTGTCCACGGCGAGCGGTGGCTATGGGGCTTTGGGCGGCGAACGGGGGTGTCTGGGATGTTCTCCAGGTCGAGGCGGAGCGGTGGGCGCGGGCTGGTGTCGAGTGGTGGCTTGTGCACGTGGGGACAGGGCGCGCTCTGCGGGCGGCGTCGACATGGTCTGGTGGCACTGGGCGCGGCTTCTCCTCGGTGGTCCACGACTGCTCTTGGCTCGGGCAAGGGACAGAGAGGGGAGGTGCGGCGTTGGCTACCTCCTTGACATGGCGAGGGAAGGGGGAGTGGTCTGCTGCGACGGTTGCAAGGTTGGCCGGCCAGGGTGGTGCTCGACATGGCTTGGCATGGCCACTAGGGCATAGGGGATGGGCTGCAATTGGCATGGTTTGATCAAAGGGGGACAGAGGGATTAAATGGAGATCAAATGGGGGCAAAACCCTGTTCAAAACAGTGAGCTAGGATTAGAGTTAGGATTCTGCCTGCCAAGTGTTTGATAAAATGGCCGCAAGAGAAAAAGTTTTGAATTTTGAGTTCAAAATTTTTGAGTGATCTCCACTAGTGCTAGGTAGGCTCTGGTTGCAAGAGTTTTGAAAATGGAGCTCAAATACATGGTTTTTGAAATAGGGGTGATCTATGCATATGCATTAGATTCAATTTTGAACTGCCATTTAAAATAGTTTCCAGAATGTTTTTAGAAGATCAAAAGGTGGGCCTTGGTACCTCATTATGTGTACTAGCAAGGGGTGCAAAGATCAAGAATTGTTTCTGTTAAGAATTGAGTACTAGGAATAGCCAAAGTAGGCATGAGAGTTAATTTTGTCAAAATGACCATTCCTTTATTTTAATTCTTTTTGATATGATTTCTTTTAGGAAAAGTTTGGGAATGATGTAGATGATGTTTAAATCCCCTAAGAAACATTTTAGAAGCAAAGGATCACACAATCATGGCAATTCAAAACAACTCCTATTTTAAATATGGAAAAGTTTTTGTTAATCCTAAATTTGGATGATTTGATCTTTGATAAGCTTGGATTGAAGTTTTGGGATGTTACACAAGTACACCAAACTCCTTCACTGCTGCTCCCAGGGGCTACAACCACAACTACCCTGGAGCGCCTGGCAGAGTCCCTGGCTATGCTGCACCACGACCACCTGGTGCTTGTTACACTTGTGGAAACACTGGGCATCAACACTGGAGTTGTCCCATGAACAACAAAGCTCTTCCTCCACCACCTCCAAGACCCGCGGCAAGTTCTTCTATGGTTCGTGCACCTCCACCTCGGGCTCTCAACATCAACACCAAGCCCGGGTCTACTGTTGCTCGTGCCAACTGTGTCAACGTCGCTCAAGCTGAGCATGCACCTGGAGTTGTGATGGGTATGCTTCCTGTTAACTCAGTTCCTGCACGAGTTTTGTTTGATTCTGGTGCATCACATTCATTCGTGTCATACAAGTTTGCGGAGAGTAATGGGTTACCTTCTGATGCTTTACCAACTCGCCTCATGGTGCAATCTCCTGGATCAAACATGAGGGCTTCTAAAATCAGCCATGGCAATCAAATTGAGATTGGTGGTTCTTCGTTCCCGGCTTCCTTAATTATTCTGGGCAATTCTGACATTGATGTTATCTTGGGCATGGATTGGTTAACAGCAAATGCAGATATGATTGATTGTGCTGAACGCTCGGTTTGTCTGAAAATTCCTGAAGGCCATATAGTCTATTCTCCAAGTTTGACTCCTGCAATTCAGCTTTTCTCTTTGGCGGCTCTGAATGATGATGCTATGGAAGCTATTCAGAGTGTTCCGGTGGTCTATGAGTTCCCAGATATTTTTCCTGAAGAGTTGCCAGGTATGCCTCCGGATCGTGAGGTCGAGTTTGTGATTGAGCTTAAACCTGGTACCGCTCCTATCTCCAAGCGGCCTTATAAAATGGGTCCTGCTGAGTTGGCTGAACTCAAACGTCAGCTTGATGAACAAGAGAAGTTGAGTTTCATTCAGCACAGTACTTCTTCTTGGGGTAGCCCAACCATCTTTGTGAAGAAGCGAGACAAGACTGATAGACATTGTGTTGACTATCAGGCTCTCAATGCTAAAACCATCAAGAATAAATATCCCCTTCCACGGATTAATGATCTCTTCGATCAGCTAGCTGGAGCTGTGGTATTCTCTAAGCTTGATTTGAGAAGTGGATATCATCAAATCAAGATTCACAAAGAAGATGTTCCCAAAACAGCTTTCACCACCCGCTATGGCCTGTATGAGTACACGATCATGTCTTTCGGTCTCACCAACGCACCTGCCACCTTCTCGAGGCTTATGAACTCGGTTTTCATGGAGTATCTTGATAAGTTCATTGTGGTCTATCTGGATGACATCCTAGTCTATTCTAAGTCAAAGGAAGAACATGAAGAACACCTTCGGTGTGTCCTAAACAAGCTTCGTGAGAACCGCCTGTACGCAAAGTTCTCCAAGTGTGAGTTCTGGCTGCCTGAAGTCACCTATATGGGTCACGTCATCTCGGCTAAGGGCATTGCCGTCTATAAGGCTCGACTTGTCGCGAAAGGGTTCCGACAAATTCAAGGAGTTGACTACGATGAGACTTTCTCACCAGTAGCGAAGCTAAAGTCTGTGAGGATTTTGTTAGCAATTGCTGCATATTTCGATTATGAGATTTGGCAGATGGATGTCAAAACGGCGTTCCTTAATGGTGACATTGAGGAAGAGTTGTATATGATACAACCCAAGGGTTTTGTCGATCCTAGTGATGCTGACAAGGTATGCAAACTTCAGCGCTCCATTTATGGACTGAAGCAAGCATCCCGGAGTTGGAATCAATGTTTTGATAAAGTAATCAAAAACTTTGGATTTATACAAACTTATGGAGAAGCTTGTATTTACAAGAAAGTGAGTGGGAGCTCTGTAGCATTCCTAGTACTATATGTAGATGACATATTGTTGATTGGGAATGATATATAACTTCTTAATAGCGTCAAAACCTATTTGAATAATAGTTTTTCAATGAAGGATCTTGGCGAAGCGGCATATATTCTAGGCATCAAGATTTACAGAGATAGATCAAGACGCCTAATAGCGCTTTCACAAAGTACATACTTAGACAAAGTTCTAAAGAAGTTTAGAATGGAAGAGAGCAAGAAAGGGTTCGTGCCCATGTTGTCAGGTAAGACCTTGAGTAAAACTCAAAGTCCGGCTACGGCAGAAGATAGAGAAAAGATGAATAATATTCCCTATGCCTCGTCCATAGGTTCTATCATGTATGCCATGCTGTGTACAAGACTGGATATAGCACATGTTGTTAGTTTGACTAGCAGATATCAAAGTGATCCTGGAATGGAGCACTGGACAGCGGTCAAGAATATCCTAAAGTACCTGAATAGGACTAAGGATATGGTTCTTTCTTATGGAGGTGATGAACAGCTTGTTGTAAACGGTTACACTGATGCTAGTTGGAACACCGATCCAGATGACTCGAAGTCACAGTCTGGATACGTATTTATTTTGAATGGTGCTGCAGTGAGCTGGAGGAGTGCCAAGCAAAACGTTGTGGCGAAATCTTCAACTGAATCGGAATACATAGCTGCTTCGGAGGCTGCACAAGAAGCCATATGGATGAAGGAGTTCATTACTGAACTTGGCGTGGTTCCCAGTGCGTTGGACCCGATGGCCATCTACTGTGACAACACAGGTGCCATAGCTAATGCACAGGAGCCAAGGTCACATAGCAAGCTGAAGCACATCAAGCTACGTTTCCATGCTATTCGCGAGTATGTCCGAGATGGTGACATAAAGATTTGCAAAGTACACAGTGATCTGAATGTGGCAGATCCGTTGACTAAACCTCTCCCTAGAGCAAAGCATGACCAACACCAGAACGCCATGGGTGTTAGGTATATTACCATGTAATCTAGATTATTGACTCTAGTGCAAGTGGGAGACTGTTGGAGATATGCCCAAGAGGCAATAATAAAAGTGGTTATTATTATATCTTTATGTTTATGATGAATGTTTACATCCCATGCTATAATTGTATTATAAGGAAACACTAATACATGTGTGTTTTGTAAACATAAAAGAGTCCCTAGTAAGCCTCTTGTTGAACTAGCTTGTTGATTAGTAGATGATCATGGTTTCCTGATCATGGACATTGGATGTCATTAATAACAAGGTTATATCATTAGGAGAATGATGTGATGGACACACACCCATAGTAAGCGTAGCATAAGATCAAGTCATTAAGTTCGTATTGCTGTAATCTTTCAAATGCATAGTAACCTAATCCTTCGACCATGAGGTCATGTTAATCACCATCACCGGATGGGTACTTTGATGACATCAAACACCGCTTCGTAACTGGGTGGTTATAAAGGTGTCATTGGGTATTCTGAAAGTATGTGTTGAAGCACATGGACCAAGATTGAGATTTGTCCATCCATATGACGGATAGATATGCTCTGGGCCCTCTCGGTGGAATGTCATCTAGTTAGCTTGCAAGCATGTGACTTGGTCACAAGGGATGACATAACATGGAACGAGTAAAGAGTACTTATCAGTAACGAGGTAGAACTAGGTATGGAGATACCGACGATCAAACCTCGGATAAGTAGAATATCGCGTGACAAAGGGAATTGGTTTCGTATGTTAATGGTTCTATCGATCACGAAGTCATCGTTGAGTATGTGGGAGCTGTATGGATCTCCAGATCCCGCTGATGGTTATTGATCGGAGAGGTGTCTCCATCATGTCTGCATATTCACGAACCGTAGGGTGACACACTTAAGGTTCGAAGTTGTTTTAAGTAGATATGGAATGTGCGTTGGAGACCGAATGTTGTTCGGAGTCTCGGATTGGATTCGGGACATCATGAGGAGATCCGGAATTGTACGAAGAATGAGATTCATATATTGGGGATTATTTTCTAAGTTAGGAAATGTTCCGGAGTATTTGTATGGGGATTCTAGAAGGTTTCGGATTGTTCCGGAAGGTTCTAGGAGATTTCTTGGAGTTTGCTTGAAAACCAAGAAAGGATCAAGGAGTCCTTGTGGGGCAAGACAAGGAGTCGTGGGGGAGGAGGACTCCTCCCACCCTCCCCATCCGCCGGCCAAGGAAGGGAGGGGAGTCCTAGGACTCCCCCTCCCATGGCGCCTCCCTCCTTTAAATAGAGGGGTGGGGGCGCCACCCCCTTTCCCCCTCTACTCCAAACCCTAGCCGCCGCCTCTCTCCTCCTTCCCTCTGCTCAGGCTTAGGCGAAGCCCTGCAGAATTCTCTACTCCACCACCACCACCACACCGCCGTGCTGCTGGGATTCCGTGGAGAAGATCTACTACCTCCGCTGCTCGCTGGAACGGGGGGGAGGAAGGTCTGCTTCGACTCCGCACGTGTGACCGACTGCGAAAGCGCTGCCGGAACGCGGCGCCGAAAGGTTCGTCCACACGATCTTGAGATCGGCAAGTGATCGACTACATCAACCACGAGATCCAATCTCGTAACGCTTTCGGATCTACGAGGGTTAGTACAGATCTATCTCGTTGCACATGTCTAATAGATTAGATCTTGGCTTTTATCTAGATTAGATCTGGGTTTTGTTCGTTCTTGCGGTAGAATTTTTTTGTTTTCCATGCTACGAACCCATCACGATGGGAGGGGTCGAGCGGGGAGGGACGGCGGCGGAGGACGCGGTCGTGACGGGCGGCTTCGGATCTGGCGGCGGGGATGGCCAGGGAGAGGCGGAACGGGACAGGCGAGGAGGTGGAGCTGCCGGGCGGAGGGGAGGGCGTCGGCGGCCTTGCGAGGGTCGCCGGACTGCCGGAGGAGGAAGACCAGGGGAGGCGCGGCCGTCGGGGAGCGAGCGGCGCTGGGCCGGCGACGGATCGGGCGCGCGTGGGCGGCTACGAGGTGGTGGGGAGGATCGGGGAGTGGTGGGTCCAGGGAAGAGAGAGAGGGGGGAGGGGATCGAGGCCAGGTGCGCCTGTCCGTTCGAGAGGGGGCGTACGCGCGGGGTGGGCCAGGGGACGAGGCATGTGGAGGTGGGGAGTGGGCAGGTGCTGCGGGAGGCGTGCACGGGCGCGGAAGGAGAGGCGGCCGGTGGGCGGTGGGCGGGAAAAGGCTGGAGGTGGGCCAGGGGAGTGTGGCAGGGTGAGCGCGCGGGTGGAGTGCGTGTCTGCGTGCGTGCTCTGTGTGTTGCTGGGGCGGGTGAAGTGGCTGTGTGGAGTGATGAGGTGGAGGAAGCGGTGAGGTGGCAGGCTATGGTTGGCCGGGGTGATGTGGAGGGGGGCTGGGTAGGATAGGGTGGGGTAGGTTAGGGATTAGACTAGGTTTTAGCTTAGGGCTTGGAGGTGGCCGGCCGGGCTTTTGGGCCTAGCGGGCTGCCTCCCAAAATAATGCAAACTTTTATTTTAATTTAAAATAGACTTTTGTAAATAGTTTTTAGACAAATAAAAGACTCGAAAAAGTCCGGAGTTTGATTTGAAAATTAAGACGGGGAATATTTAGAAAACAAAACTAGGCTTTTAGAAAATAGTTTTAGACAAAAACCATGCATGACGATGACGATGTTCAAATGCAATGTGGCATGATGACATGAGCATGCGGTCATGATGATGTAATGCACAAAAACATCGCGATTTTTTAGTAGTGGTTTTAGCGGGATGCCACAGTAGACATATGATATTAACTTGACCGGTTCAAGTTACATTGCGGATAGAGATGGTGGAGCATATGACACATATATTGTAGATTGTCAGAAGTAGTGAAAAAAATACAACAAAATCTTGCAATTAAAAGATAGTAGTTAAAAAACTCAGTATCTCTCAAGGATGCAGCAGTACACCAAATATTCGCTCCTACCGATCATGCTTAATTTAAATTTACAACTTGAAATGATCAACTGGTAGTATTACTTCGTTTGTCAACCTCGTTCTCTTTTTTCAACGAAAGGATAAGAATTATCAGGGCTGATGTCAAATAGTCCGTTATTATAATCCGTTACTATAATCAAAATGCAAAGAACAACAACATGCCTTATTAATTATAAGGAAAGGAAAACAAGCATCAGTTCACTAAAGAATAAAAATCTCTCTAAAATGTATCATATACAATATTCATAGCACATGGAGTTTGACTAAATAAAGTATCATAGATTTCTCTGTGCAACTAAAAGATATTCTCTCCATAGGAAGTAAAACTTTTTATTATATGTGTATATTCTCTCGTTGAACAACACAAGATGGAGGGGGGCGACACGAGATAAGACCTGTCGGACAAGGGAAAATATAGCTAAGCAAAGCAAGTGCACACATTGCACCATATATAGAACTAACATCTTATGGCATCATGCCTTCTGAATACTGCTCTTTAGCTCTAAAGAATGTAGGAAACCTTTAGTTTTAGCAAATAATTTTTCCTTGAGGGCACGATAGGATGGACCAATGCATGCCACATTAGAACATGGAATATTTATCATTTGCTACCTAGTAGTAGTAAACAACTTCAGAAGATGTGCATTCAGAATTAGCCAACAAATCTGAGGACACTTTGGTACCTGTACAACTGCAGACCAAAACGTCCAAATGCCATTTCTTATACTAGCATAAACATTGGTTTAGGAGTCCATGCAACATTATTCAGAAGCACTTCTTAAATTTGAGAGAAATGGACTGCCTATGATTAGTAAATACATATACTACCTTGGAACAAAAAAAACAAATTTGAAAGAACGTACCAATTCAATCTGCCTTCCTGAAGGAAAACGTGAACGGTTTACATGCGCACAACTCCTCACTGAGTGCAACTTCAGAATTAGTTGCTGCAATCAGAAGAGTAGTGGTTAGGAGAAGGTAGAGAGGGAATGAGAGATGGGGCAGATATACCACAATACACCGTGTAGTTCCCATGGGCGATTGAGAAGGCTAGAGCAGATGGTAGCATGATGGTCTGTAGCTCGGCGACCATCTAGTGGCCGGCGAAGAGACCGATATTCTCCAAGTGGAGCAGAGGAAGAGGGCGCACACGCTGATTTGATTGTCGAAGAGGAAGAGGCGCTGAGCGCCTGGGCCTGAGACGCAGAGCCCTGCCCTGCTGCCGGAGTGGTGCTGGCCGGAGAAAGGAAGATGATTGGGTGCAACATATAAATATGAGGATTCAGCCGGAAAGAGAAGGCAAACAGACTGTAACGCTGCTGCACTTGGAAACGGTCGAGCTTCAATGCGGCGCCGGTGGCGGTTTGAGGGCGGATTGAATAGAACGGCAGGAGGCTTTGTTTTTGATTTTTTAGGGTACGGCTGGAGGTGCAGGGGAGACGCCCTTCAAAGACTGGGCCTATAGCGTCCGTCAGCCGGTCGAAAGAACAAAGCTACCGAGGCCCATGCGCACGTCAAGGAAGCCTGCCTTCCTGGACGAGGAAGACGGACGATCAAACAGCTTCTCCAGCAGTTTGAGGGCCAGATTTACGACACGGCTCCCAGGTCAATCTCCAGAGTAGCTGCCCTGAGACTTTGGCCTGATCTTGATGCGTAGGTTGCTAGTGGAATTGGAAAGATCCTAGGCCCTAGCAGGACGATGGTGTAATCGTGTACGTTGGTAAACGTGATCCGATGGACCCAAAATCGCTGTAGGGAGTTTCTTAATCATTTGGTCTTTCGACTATCCAAACCGAATTATCTATAGACTTAAGTTTGATAAAAAGGAAGCATTCTCAAGCCATGTGGGAGTACGTGTCTATGCCTAGTGGCCCAAAAAAAGATTAAATAGGGTCAGCTTAAAGAAAATGAGTAATTAGTCAAGGTCTGCCTGCGGAAAAAACCAAACAAACGTAGTTAGAGCATCTTCAATTTGTTGGACACACAAAGATTCGTCGGTGCAAAAAAAGGCTATTATTGAGCACGCCGAGGCAAATTCGTGCTCCAGCAGACGTCCAAAAATAGTTTGCGCACAAAACAATTTAGGGCACACACACAAAAAGCCTAATCCTTTTGCTGCAAATTTGGTGTGCAGGCCCGCGCTACCCAACCGCCAAACTGAAACTTCCGTGTGCGGCTTCCTTCATCCCGCCGCCAGCGAAATCCCGGCCATGGAGGGATATTCCGCCACTCCCCCAACCCCTTCTCCGCCCTCACATCTGCCGATGCAACAGTTTCATCGCCGGTCGCAGCATCCTCCCATCGCCGCCGCTGCACCCTGACCTAACGCCAACATCGTCTGCGGCTAGATGTTTGCGCCACCACGACCGACGAATCCACATGTTGTCGTCCACCGTCCGCCTTGAATCCAAGGAATTCCATGCCCAAGCGGACGTCTATTGCGGTTCCTGGACAGAAGAAGGGCAAGATCGACATGGATCCACACGACAAACCTGTAGCAGGGCATGCAGATGGCCAATTCCAGCCACCGCAACCTCTACTGCAGCCATCCCAGCCGCGAGCGACTACGGAGGAGGTAGCGTCGTCTGTTGCACCTAACATGTTCGACCCAATGACGACAAGGCACATAATTGCTTTTTTATTGTTTTGAATTATATAGATGAATATAAATGATGAAATTTAATGTAGTTTGATGTGTGTTAACTTTCATGCATTGTAGTATGGATGATGAAATGTCTATGTCAACTATGAATGTTGGGTCATCACATTCACAAGAGTATTGGTCTCAAGAATATGAAACTGAACAACATGGTGATGAAGTTGACATGGAGAATAATGGTGAGGTCAAGGGTTTCGGTGATGCACTGAAGGGGCGAGCGGCCAAATACACCATGGAGTAAGGCATCTTACTATGCAACACATGGTGCAATGTGGGCATGGATTTGATCATAAGCACGGAGCAAACAAGAGACACTTATTGGGTTAGGATGAAGGAGTACTTCAGTACATACGACCAAAGTGGAATTGGGCGGACGAATATATATTTTCATCGAATTGTCAAAGGTGGGCGGTGACATTTGCAAATGTTGAACGAATGAACCCAAGTGGCACAAATGGCAGAGATAGGGTATGTTGTATTCTTTTGTGACATCTGTTTATCTTCCATGTGGATACTTTGTTCAATTTATTATTGTCCATGACTAATTTTCTCTCTTTTGGTTCATGTAGCTCAACATTTCCCAAAATTTATTCAAAGAGTATCCAAAGAGAACCAAGAAGGGCAAGCTGGTTCAAGCAAGGCCATTCATATTGGCCCATTATTATAGGGAGCTAGAGAATGAAGAGAAATGGAATAATGTTATGTGTTGCAAGTGCCAAAGAGAGACGAAGTCAATTATGGAGACAAGAATCATTGATGACGATGAATCATGAAGCAAGAATGGAAAGAGAATCCATACTTCAAACTCGGTTGAAAAAACAAAAATAAGACCCACCGGAAGGAAACAAGCAAAATAAAAGGGAAAGAAGACTAGAGATGGTGACATAAAGAAGTCATTGGATGCTATTGTGAGTGCAAGAAAGAAAGCTTTTGAAGAGAGGAAGTTTTCGAGGAACAAAGAAATACATGATAGGTCGACGAGCGGTGAGAGAAGGGATGTAGCCGAGGAGAGGAGGGCCTTCATAGAGGAGAAGAAAGTTGCTATCGAAGAAACTATCTATCTCATGGAGCATGAGAAAAGTATCTTCTTCATGGACACAACCAATCTCGATGAAAGGAAAAAGGAATACATCAACCTTTGTCGTGATCAAGTCTTGGCTCAAAAATGAATGATGGGAAGTTACATGAATGGATACATGGGAGGTGCTAACACGGGAGGATACGTGGGTGGCATGGGAGTGCCTAAGGGAGGCATGAGTGGAATGAGTGCACCTATAGGAGGCACTGGCGGCATGGGATCACCTAAAAGTGGCAGTAGAGGCATGGGTGGCATGGGTGTATCTATTTGGGAGGCATTGGTGGCATGGATGCACCTATAGAAGGCATTGGAGGCATGGGTGCACCCATGGAAGCTACAATGGGTGACATTGATGACATGGGAGCACCTTCGGGTGGCCTTGGAGGCATGGGATCTACAATGGGTGACATGGGAGTTAGAATGGGTGCATTCATGACTATCATGGTATATCACATGCCTCCCATGAGTGGTTGTTTTGGAGTTTACTGAAGGGAATATGCTCGAGAGGCAATAATAAAGTGGTTATTATCTTATTCCATGTTTATGATAAATGTTTATTTTACATGCTAGAATTGTATTGATTCGGAAACATCAATACATGTGTGTTTAATAAACAAAAAGGGTTCCTAGTCATGCCTCTCTTATAGACTAGCTTGTTGATTAACAAGATGATCAAGGTTTCCTGATCATGGACATTGGATGTTGTTAATAACAAGGTCACACCATTGGTGGAATGATGTGATGAACATTCATTCGAAGTATAGCATTACGATCAAGTCATTATGTTTATATTGCTATAACATCATACGAAGTAATATTTATCCTTAGACCATGAGATCATGTTAATTGCTAACACCGGAAGTGTATCTTGATAACATCAAACGTCACACCGTAACAGGGTGACTATAAAGGTGGGTTCAGTGCTAAGAAGGTGTTATGTTGAGGCTCATGGATAAAGAGTGGGATTTGTCCATCTCGATGACGGATAGATATACTCTGGGCCCTCTTGGTGATATCACATTGAAATAGCTTGCAAGCAAGTGATGTGATCAGTAGAATGTTATATCACGGGAACGAGAAAAGAGTACATGTCGGTAACGAGATCAAACTAGGTATGGAGATACCGATGATTCGAATCTCGGACATGTAATATATCGAGGGACAAAGGGATTTAGTTACAAGCGTTAAAGGTTCTCACGATCACAAAAGTCATCGTTGAATGTGTAGGAGTCAGTATGGATCTCCAGGTCCCGCTTCTGATTATTGATCTGAGAGGGGTCTCGATCATGTCTGCATTATTCGCGAACCGTAGGGTGACACACTTAAGGGATACCGACACCATTTGGAGCAAATATGTTTTCAGATAAAGATTTAAGAAAGCGCTGGAATTATTTCAATAGACGCCGAAACTGTTTCGGGTGAAATTGCTGAAGTTGGTTCTGCATGTAATATTGAAATGTTGTAGGGGTTTTTATGTGAATGTTTGTTAATTAAAGTAATTAACAAAATTCTGAATAAAAATAATAAAAGAGTTTTATTAAATGAGAGAGCATTAAATTTGGAGAAATTTAATGCATTTAAAGTGGAGACTTTAAAAGAGAATGTGAAGGGGCAAATTTATGTGGAGGGAGTTACCACCACATGAATGGAGGAGGTGAAGAGCCACCTCCTCCATGCCCCGGCCATGAAGGAGGGGCACCCCCCTCCTCCTATAAAAGGCCCCCCTCTCACACCTTCATACTCACACCTCCTTGTGAAGGATCTCTCTCCCCCTCTAGTATTATTCCCCCATGGTCTCGGATTAGCGAGATACATGTTCCCGGTGGCTTTATCTAGAAAGGAGTTGCTGCTTCCGTTGCTTTGCTGGAGCGAGGGACGGAGGTTGTCGGGGTACCGAACGTGTGTGCGATCACAGATGCACCGCTGCTTTGCGGTGCTGGACTTGGTGGTGCTGGAGCTGGATCTGATGGACGTGCTGGAGCCGGACCTGCTGGACTTCATCACGATCTTGAGATCGGCAAGTGTACGACTACATCAACCACGAGTTCCTACTCGTTAACAAAGCTCGTTGTCTACGAGGGTAAGTTCTCTTTGGATGTATGTCCACCCGTTGCTTTGTACCTAGTAGATAGATCTTGGTGTGTAGTTCACACCGTAGGAAATTTTTTGTTTTCTATGCTGCGAACCCAACAGTGGTATCAGAGCCTGATCTATGCGTAGGTGCTTAGCATGGATAGTACACATATGTTTATATGTGGGCGATGATGATCATGTTATTGCATCTTCTATGTACTTTGGATATTGGTGGCATAGTGGTATGAAGCGGCCCGGACCAACCTTACATGTTATTGTACATGAGACCGGTTCCACGACTGACATGCAACTTGTTTTGCATAAGTGGCTGGCGAGTGTCTGTCTCTCCTACTATAGTCAATATATGATTTACAACGAGTTGCTAATAACTTGGTTATCCTCGTTGTGGTTCCATGTTCGTAGGTAAGAACGGTTCTATCTCCGAAAGCCCTAAGCCACGTAAAACTTGCAATTGATAAATTAGAGGCGTCTAGTTTAGATCGTTGCTGGGCTAGTGTATTGATATGGTATTGTTGTAAGTAGATGTATGATAGATACTCTTACAACACACTCAACATGTAAGTTCCATAGACCTTGGCCTTACACACAAAGGAATGATAGAGATCATACCACGATGCAAGTGATAGAGATCAAATGCATGGACCATATCATCTCACTTTACACATTAGATGTTAGAATCTTATACTGCTAGTTTGGCGCTTTCTTTAGCATTGTAAGATGATCCCTCATTTAAATATCAAGATAAAATATGTTCTTCCTTAAGTATGCACCGTTCTATGGATCGTGTTTCGAGACATCACGTGATGATCGGGTGTTCTCAACTCTACGCTTTCATGCAACGGGTGTAAGACAGTTTTACACACGCGAATACTAAGGTTCTTACTTGGCGAGCCTAGCATGTACAGACATGGCCTCGGAACACGGACCGAAAGGTTAAGCATGAGTCATATAGTTGATGTGATGACCATATTGATGCTCGCCTTTGAAGCTACACCGACTCACGTGATGATCGGACTTGGTGTAGTGGATTTAGTTCATGTAATCACCAAAAAGGCACGAGGGATGTCGTTTTTGAGTGGGAGTTCATTTCTAATTTGGATTAGTCGAACTCAGTTTGTCATAAACTAAATCGAAGTGAATTTGCATAGTTTGTTGTAGTCATTGGCATTCGTTTTCTACCTTATGCTTAGTTTTTATTTGAGATAATAGAACTACAGAATTCTGGATATTTACTTTACGAACTGGTTTCGTATTGTTTTGAATGTCAATTTAAAGTTTATAAGTCCTATTGCAAACTTTTAGCAAACTCTATTTACTCTATGAAGTTTAATAAGTAGTATTAAATCAAGAGTAAGAATTCCAATGTTAGTATCTAAAGTATCATGTTTGCCTCCATGATTATTGATATTCAAAAAGTTGTTTTAATATCAAGATTATATTGGAGCTGAAAATTGTTTCAGAAACCATCATGTGTGAAAGATATTGTGATATCTGAAACAATGTTTTTGGTTGCATTATGATAGAGTATAATTTTGCAAAATACATGTTCTCATATTGTATGAGAATTTGTGAAGGATGGAGATGCTAGGCATCCGAATCTACCAAAAAGGTTTTGGGAACTGATATTATACTCGTGATTCTTCCTTATAAGCTATAGTAGCTTGATCATGAAAGTTGTCATGATAAGGATGAATAGAAGATGTAAGTAAAATGTTTACTACACTAATAGATTACTAAAGAATGGATTTTTGAAAGAATGCCAAACATTTGATGATGGTGATCCACTTCAAAGTGCAAGTCCAAAGGTATTAGTATTTGACTATATACAAGCTTTGTACCATGTGTCATGTTGATGACACCACTATTGATGTTGATAGATTCTTTTAAAAGAAAAAGGAATTGCTGAAAGAGAATCTATAAAATATTTGGCAGAAAATAAAAGGTTGGAGATGTCCAATTTGGGTATATAGGTTATATAAGATTCAATTCAATCTAACAATTAGCCTTCGGCTACTACAAGATATTTAGAAACCTAAGAAGCTGAGCCTACTTTACGCACTTAAGGCAGCAGCAGATGATGAAGAAATGGGCGGTAGATGATAATGAGAAAGGGCGCCCCTTGGCATTTCCTGTGGGGGAGTATGATTGATCCAATCACGACGAATGATGTCAACCCCGAAGATATACATGTTATGGCTATATTCCTTGCTTGTTAAACAATGTGGTTATGAGGTATTGGATACCGGTATTGGATACCGAATTGGTTGGTATGAAGTGTCATACAGGACAACGCAATTCATGAACTACAATGGCCTAAGTAACTACCAAGAGAATGAGTGATGATGTTCATCGAAAACAAATAAAGTGTTATTGTGTTTTTCGTTATCATCAAACCAAGCCTTCAAGATTTGTTTAAATAATTGTTATTTTGTTCTGGTATTATGAGAACAATGGCTGTTCAAATAATTACCGTATTCCATAAAGGATGGATGAACTTTTACAAGTCTAGTTGGAGAAATCACATCCATAAACACTATTGCTAAAATGTCGCAAGACAAATGATCGAAAGATCACTTATGAAGTGACATCGCGGTTTAAATTATATTTGAAAGAAAACATGAAGAAACTCCATGTTGATGGAATTTTGGAGTCCTTGATTTTGATCAATGGACGCATGTGAGACTTTCCTCGAGATAATTGAAACTCCGTTCATAGGCCAAAGAGGAACAAATGACTAGCTTATTGGAAATTGTGCATGCTGATGTGCATAGTCCATTATGTGTAGCCATATGCGATGGATCTTTTTGCTTCATATGCTTTCTCCGAAAATTTGAGTGAATATATCTGTATATTTACTTAATAAGGAAGAAGTATGAAACATTTGAAAATTGTTCAAAGACTTTCAAGATGAAGTGGAAAATCATTGTAACAAGAAAATAAAGAGTTTATGATTCGATCATAAAGGAAGATATTTGAGTTACATGTTTAGCAAAAACACCTAAGACTTGAGGAATTGTTCCATGATTTGTGTTTCCCGATAAACCATAGGAGTATGGCATATTCGAGAGATAAAATCAAACCATGTTTGACATGGTAAGATCAAGGGTGTCATTTATAAAACTGCCATTATGTTTTAAGGATTGAAGCTTTAGAGACTACCGCTTTTACATTGAAAAGAGCACCATCGTGATCCATTGAAATGACACCATATGAGTTATGGTTTGGGATAAAACCCGAATTGTATTTTCTTAAATTTTGGTATGCTATGCATAAGTAAAATGTTTACAACCAAAGTCGGATAAGCACGTCTTTGTAGGTTATCCCAAAGAATTTGTTGGGAATTTCTCCATAACACCGAGGACAAAAGAGTTTGTTACTTGGAACGTCAAGTTCCCTGAGAAGGAATTTTTCGTGAAAAGTTAAGTGGGAGGACAATAGAACTTTGATAAGGTTGTTGAACCTTAGCTATATGTGCTAAGTAGCACAGCGCTGGAAAGTGTCCCGGTGGCGGCCACAATGCTCATGGCTCTCGTGATTACAAAAGGTGTGATCTCGGAGATTAGAGTTCCTATTGAACCGTGTGGGTCGGTAAGAATCAAATAGTAAGATTTGATAAGCAAGTCGTTATTGTTTTGACAATGATGAACCGACTACATGCAAAGAAGCGATGATGGGCCCTGACTCCATAAATGACTAGAAGTCATAGAATCCGTGATAGTATCCATACACGAGAAATCAAGTTTCTGAACTTGGAAGACCCTCCGGAAAGGCGTGAAGCCTATCGGTCGTGTTTAGATCTATAAAGAAATAAGACATGGATGTTTAACATCTGTAAAATAGTCGACATGTCGGAAAGAAGTTTACGACAATGTTCAAGGAGTTAACTATGACAAGATTTGATCTTTCATAGCGATATTTAGTCTTGACGGATTAATGTAGCAACCACTACATATAATTTGGTATATGGTAGTTGAATAAACAAAACAAGGTTCTTCTAATAGAACGGTAACCTAGGACATGTACATGACATGGTCCGAAGGGTTTTGTTAATTCAAAGGGTGCTAAAAGGGCATGTAAACTTCAATAGTTGAAGTAAGCATAGCGGAGTTGGAATCTTCACCATGATGAAACTGTTAAAAGAGTTTAAATTCATCGGAGATGATGAAGATGCTTGCGTTTGCAAGAAATTAAGTGGGAGCGCTGAGACATATTTCTAATACATTATGTAGAGGACATATTGTTGATTGGAAATGATGTATCTTGTATTGACACAAGTTAAGAATTTTATTAAAATAAGATTATGATGAAAGACTTGGGCAAACCCGGAATATTAGGCATCAATATCTATATGGATAGATTAAGGCGCTAATAAGGTTGTGCCAGACATACATATATGAGATATTGAAAGGGTTAAATATGGAAACAACAAGAAAGGTTCTTGCTGTATGGAAAGAATTGTATTCAGATTCAAGTGTTTCAACACTTGGTGAGTAAAATCACATGAAGATTTAGATCGATTATACCATGATATGTATATATCCAGAATGTCCTATGCTCTAAATGTTATGAGCATATACTAGAATGATTCATAAGATGATCATTGGACAATAGTAAAGATATTCTTATGAGCTTTGGAAGAACTAAGAATATATCATGTATAAGTGACAAATAGTTAAAGGTAGTTCATTGTAAAGTGTTACATTGATACTAGTTTTGTCACGAGATACAAATTAAATTTATCTCAATTTAGACTATGGGTGGCACAACATAATGGAAAGGATGTTCCATGATGGATTTGGATGAGTTCCAAAGTTGAGATATTGTGACAGATACTACAACAAAAGGCTAAGTATATGACTGCTATAGTAGCAGCATAGGAGGGCATTTGTGTTAAGTAGTTTGTTATCAAACTAGGTGTGGTTCAAAGTGGGCTAATACTATGAAGATATATTGTGTGACAATAATATCAACATATTTTGAGCCGAACGAACTAAAGGTCTCACCAAAGGACCAAATCTATACAATGGCATCTCATTTGAGAATGAGTGATGCGTAAAGACGCAAAGACATGCAAATACACACGGACCTGAAACTGTCAGATCCAAAGATTATGTTAATCACTACAAATAGCGTATATGCAACACCAGAAAGCCATAGATGTTCAATGCGCAAAGTTTTTCAAACTAGATTATTGTCTCTAGTGCAAGTGGGAGACTGAAGGGAATATGCCTGAGAGGCAATAATAAAGTGGTTATTATCTTATTCCATGTTTATGATAAATGTTTATTTTACATGCTAGAATTGTATTGATTCGGAAACATCAATACATGTGTGTTTAATAAACAAAAAGGGTTCCTAGTCATGCCTCTCTTATAGACTAGCTTGTTGATTAACAAGATGATCAAGGTTTCCTGATCATGGACATTGGATGTTGTTAATAACAAGGTCACACCATTGGTGGAATGATGTGATGAACATTCATCCGAAGTATAGCATTACGATCAAGTCATTATGTTTATATTGCTATAACATCATACGAAGTAATCTTTATCCTTAGACCATGAGATCATGTTAATTTCTAACACCAGAAGTGTATCTTGATAACATCAAACGTCACACCGTAACAGGGTGACTATAAAGGTGGGTTCAGTGCTAAGAAGGTGTTATGTTGAGGCTCATGGATCAAGAGTGGGATTTGTCCATCCCGATGACGGATAGATATACTCTGGGCCCTCTCGGTGATATCACATTAAAATAGCTTGCAAGCAAGTGATGTGATCACTAGAATGTTATATCACGGGAACGAGAAAAGAGTACATGTCGGTAACGAGATCAAACTAGGTATGGAGATAACGATGATCGAATCTCGGACATGTAATATATCGAGGGACAAAGGGATTTAGTTACAAGCGTTAAAGGTTCTCACGATCACAGAAGTCATCGTTGAATGTGTAGGAGTCAGTATGGATCTCCAGGTCCCGCTTCTGATTATTGATCTGAGAGGGGTCTCGATCATGTCTGCATTATTCGCGAACCGTAGGGTGACACACTTAAGGGATACCGACACCATTTGGAGCAAATATGTTTTCAGATAAAGATTTAAGAAAGCGCTGGAATTATTTCAATAGACACCGAAACTGTTTCGGGTGAAATTGCTGAAGTTGGTTCTGCATGTAATATTAAAATGTTGTAGGGGGTTTTATGTGAATGTTTGTTAATTAAAGTAATTAACAAAATTCTGAATAAAAATAATAAAAGAGTTTTATTAAATGAGAGAGCGTTAAATTTGGAGAAATTTAATGCATTTAAAGTGGAGACTTTAAAAGAGAATGTGAAGGGGCAAATTTATGTGGAGGGAGTTACCACCACATGAATGGAGGAGGTGAAGAGCCACCTCCTCCATGCCCCGGCCATGAAGGAGGGGCACCCCCTCCTCCTATAAAAGGCCCCCCTCTCACACCTTCATACTCACAACTCCTTGTGAAGGATCTCTCTCCCCCTCTAGTATTATTTCCTCATGATCTCGGATTAGCGAGATACATGTTCCCGGTGGCTTTATCTAGAAAGGAGTTGCTGCTTCCGCTGCTTTGCTGGAGCGAGGGATGGAGGTTGTCGGGGTACCGGACGTGTGTGCGATCACAGATGCACCGCTGCTTTGCGGTGCTGGACTTGGTGGTGCTGGAGCTGGATCTGATGGACGTGCTGGAGCCGGACCTGCTGGACTTCATCACGATCTTGAGATCGGCAAGTGTACGACTACATCAACCACGAGTTCCTACTCGTTAACAAATCTCGTTGTCTACGAGGGTAAGTTCTCTTTGGATGTATGTCCACCCGTTGCTTTGTACCTAGTAGATAGATCTTGGTGTGTAGTTCACACCATAGGAATTTTTTTGTTTTTTATGCTGCGGACCCAACATTTACATGGGTGATAGCACATGCTCCTAGAATACACCAACATTGTCCAAGTTTCCAATGATGATGAAGCACAAGATGGAGATGTCCATGGAAAGGACGAGGCATGATGGTCGTAGGCATTGATGTTAATGTTTGATGTGTTTATTTGAACTTCAATTATGATGAACTTGGTTGTATTGAATTATGCTATGATTTTGAACTATGCCATTATAGATTTAATCTATGTATGATGATCAAATCATGTTCTTGAATTTATATGTGTGTGTTGGGAATAGATTTTTATGTTCATCACTTTTGTTTGATCTTGGCAGGTTGAGATGCGTTTAATCTTGGCAAGTGGAAGCCAATCGCGGCTTATTTTAGTGCGGCTAGAAAACTGCTGCCTGCATAGCGTTGCATTTTCGTGCGCCTGGAAATTTTGTAACCGCCACACCCACTAAAACAGCCAAAATGGTGCCCAAAAACCAAAAAGTCATGCACTCTTTTAGTGAAAAATGTTGGATATGCTCTTAAGATTGGTAGTTGACGGACCTCTTGTAGGCGTTGAGTTTCCCTTCAGCAATCTCCATGGAATCGACCTAGGCGGCCACTGTGTTGTAGTTGATGATCTGGTGATATAGACGGAAGGATGTAGACACCTGAGTGCTAGGGGTCGCGCGGTCACCTCTATTGATGACACCTTCAGGCTCACCGCCACGCGGGAGGTGGGAGAGAAGGTCCATCACAGGGTCAAGTTGGAAACAATTTGAGTTCTTGTGCCAAAATCTAAAACGTTTCTTAAAATGCCCTTGTAGTTCTTGAAGTCTTAAAGACCTTTTTTTGCGGGGAGAAGTCTTAAAGACCTGAGCGGTTAAATCAACTATCTCCTCGAGTAAGGTCCAACATGATATGCTTCTGCCAGTATCCAAAATAAATCATATCTTCTGTGTTGCACTGAACTCTAATAGTTTGACATCTATCAATAAATAATGGAGAGGTGTTAAATAAGTCGTACTTTATTCTCCACATGACTAGCCGACCGTCTACGGTGAGAATCAGGAAGAGATCGAGAAGGCCCGACTGCTAAAGACGGGATTGAGTGTCTCCATAGATAATGACGCTACAACATATACGTTCTAAGCGGTGTTACAATTAAAGCATCGGTTAATGTGACGGAACCGTTACACTGTGTGATAACACCATGAAGACGGCGCGGCGAAGCGCGCATGTCCATCTAGTACTAGTCTAATTTTCTTAATATGCATCATAGTTTCAAAATATACACGTAACTCTTGTACATAGTTTTAAATGTGCACATAACTCTTGTAGGTAAGTTACCTCACATTTGGAAATCTGTTTCGGGTCGCATGTCCACGTGATTCACGATGTCCTAATGTATTCTGCCTCGTATTGCCTGGTAAACTGCCCTTTTGTACAGTGCACGGACCGGTCGGACCGCATCACGAGTAATGTTTCGGTACCAGGAAGACGTTTGTGCTTCGACAGAACAGGACGCGGATAGAGTTTTTGGACCGGCGTCTGCATTAATGGAGGATATACACCCGTCGTCGTCTCCAACCTCATCTCACTCACCTTCTACCTTCCCACCCGTCTCATCCCCATCCTCTTCCCCCATTTGCTCCCTAGCACGAATCCACCCTGCTCCTCAGTCTCAGAAGCAATCGGTGATACTGACACCGTCTTCCTCTTCCTCCCAGATCGTCGACCCGGCCGTGCTCCTCTCGCTCGTCCCCTGCCGTTTTTGTGGTGACCAGATCATCACCTGGGTAGCCAAGCGCGGGTTCTAGGTTATACAAATGCTGCCGCCACAAGGTAAGCATCTGATCTGCGAATCCGTTGTCGATTTGGTTGCGCACCAAAAGTCTGGATTTGCTACATATATCTTGTCCGCGTGGGTGGGCAATGTAGTTTTTCTTAGTGGCAGCAAGATTACGCCGTTTCAATCTAGTCATGCCTTTTATAATATTGATTAAATCCTCTACTCCATATATCACATTTGCCCCAGATGCAGTTGGGTCCAGCAGAAAAATAAATCGTCATTCTTGCTTGGGTTGTGATCACGCACTTCCAAGTTCCAACTCGTTTTCACCATCGAGGATAATGGATCATGCCGTGCTCAATTACGCTCACACAGTTTCCAGCTATAACTCGGACGACGACGATCCCAATGCACCACAAATATTTGGACATCTTAGTTTCGAACTCCCTAATAGGTGATCCATCTTCAGCTCTAGCTATGTAACTAATCCATGGAGAGCTGGTCGCATCACGCCACACTGCAGCCAGCCATCGCGGATGACCTTGAACAGACCATTAGAAAAACGTTTCTGCTTCAGTACGCACCCGCCTGGAAACTAAAGTTTGAAAAATACATGGACGACTGAGATACGCGCGGACGGTTCATAGTCGGGGGGCACGATCATCCTTCCGAAATTTCATCGTTGCTCTGTAAAAAAAAAGAACCGTAGAAGTCTGTGTAGAAGCCCGTACGGTCCGTTCACCGGCGCGTATTATACACGTATGCACGTGGGTGCCGAACCGTCCGCTTCCTTAAGTAGCATAGTCAGTGGTTGGTCTACGTTCCAACCACTTCCAGAAATTCCCAAAATCGGATAGCAAACCCTGGCTAGCCGTCTCTCCACAAACACTCGATCACGGCGTCCATGGAGAAGGGGAAGCAGGTGGCGGCGCCCGCTGACAACGCGGAGAAGGGGAAGCAGGTGGTTGTGGGTGTTGAGCACGCGGATAAGGGGAAGCAGGTCGCGGATGCAGAGGGCGGCAATGGGAGCTTCGGCTTGGGTGGGTCGGCGGTCTACTCCGGTGTGCATCCAATAAAGCGAAAGTTCGAGATGGAGGCGCAGATCAGACGCAAGAAGAAGAAGAACCTGAAGAACAAACTGCGTTAGGAGAGGAAGGAGAGGGGGGGGGGGAGAAGATCTACTCGCCTGCCGACGTCAAGAGCTTCCGCGAGTCCGACAGCGATGACACCGATGAGGTAAGTCTAGATCTCGCTCCTAGTGTTCTTGCCGCCGAGGACTGCCTCGTTCTGTTCTTGCTAGGGTTTGTGGTGCTAGTAGGGTTAGATGCGCCTAGCGATGCTAGTTTGTGCCAGGTTAGACCCCTTTGGCGACGTTCTGATGGATGTAGGATCAAGTAGGCTTCTGATTTGGCAGGCTAGGTCGTCGAGTGGTTTCTCTTACTTTGAATGTTATGATATTTGTAATTTGTGCCTGGTTTACATGCGCCTAGATGTTGTAGTTTATGCTTGGCCTTTGTGCCTGAGTTTTTGGTCTTGAACGATCTGACAAGTAAGAACCTGGTATTTTGTTTGCAATAAAAATGGAATGGGGCTGCTGCCTATTGATCTATACATATAATTGATTTATGGGTTCTACTTGCGACCACTTCGAGATTGTAAATTTAGGTAATATGACCATGGATAGTTCAAGTTCATATTAGGTGTTACTTTCTAAAAATTCTTAGAAAATTTAGCAATGCTAGTTTGTGAATTTGCTTGTAATAGTTAAGTAAAGAGACATGAGAATCTATACCAGGTGCTTGTCAATATACTGTTATACTATTGTGTAGAATGTATTTGGTGTCTTTTACTTTTCTTATGAATTTAGTTCATTAGATCACCTGATCACTTTATACTGAGCTTAATATACCTAGTCTATGTACTCATAGTCAGAGTGGCTGCCTTGGTAATTTGCTAGTCTTTTGAAATGCTTGTCTCACATAGAACATATGGTTCTAGTACATTCATGATAGTTGTTAAATTCAATATTTTTGTTTTGTATTTGTAAAATATTTGTAACATATCAAGCATTTATGTAGGTGCAGTTCTGGAGCTGAAAGTTTATGTGTTTTGTTACAGATGCATAAATTCCTGGTTGTAGTACTTCTAGTAACAGTTGCTGTTATCTTGCTTCATTGGTTTTTTTTACACTACTACTTTCAGTATCTGTTTTCTTATGCTCCACATATAAGTTGGTAATTAATACTGATGTGATCTAGCTTAAGATTATTATGTGCGATACAATATTCTGCTTCATAGGATTATAATTTTTATTGCACTACTGCTTTCAGCACATGGGTTGTTCTGCTGCAAACTTAAGTTGGTATTTAATGCTGCAGTGATACAACTTAAGATTAATAAGTGTGATAGATCAATCTGCTTGTAAGGCATAATTTTTTGTTGCACTAATGCTTCAAACATGTTTTGTTTTGCTGCACACATTTGATTTATACATAATGCCGCTCTGATCTAACTTCATATGTGTGACATATCAACTATTCTGTTATGATTTTTAAATGTTCAATTTAAAAACAATTGTCCAAGTTTCCTGTTGTATAATATGTGGTACATATAGTATTATTTCACAGAGTAATTATTGTAAGCCTTATTTCATTTCACAAATTTCCATAGGAGTCAGACAATGTCAGAAGTAACGTGGAGGACAGGGACCGCAAGAGTCATGCTGTGCTGAAGAAGCTCAAGGCTGGGGACATCCCCTATCTTCTAGGCCCAGGGGAGTACAAGTGCCCGTGGTGCTTTCGGAAGGAGATGCCAAAGGACTACCTGGGAATGCTGCAGCATGCTACCTACTATGGATCTGGCAGCCAGAAGCATAAGTCGCACTTGAAGGCCAAACATGCCGCTTATGGCGTGTTCCTGCTGAAGCACCTCCCCCAGCCGTAGATTGTGTCATGTGTGTCTCTGTGCTAATCTGGTTGTTATGTTTGGACTATCTTTATCTGTGCTGTGTTGAACTTGATCCAGTTTGTTAATTACTGTGGTTGAACTAGTGTTTGAACAATCTAATGTTTGTGCTTAAGAAGGTTGTTTCATGTTTAACCTGGTTTGTTCGTGATATTTTTAATCCTATGCATATGTACTCTGGTTGTGTATTTGCGGAAAATGTTGGCATAAAGGGAGAACAAGGAAATCTGGGGAATGTACATGTATTTGGGTTTCTTGAGCTAGTTGATAATGGGTTAAATTTAATGATTAGCTACATTACATTGATTAAAGTTTCATGTACTTAGAAATGACTCTTTTAGTGTGGCATCAACGGTGCATTTGTGGTAACAGTCTTATGTGAGACTCTAGATGATAGTAAGATTAGCTGGCGGTGGTATCCCTGGTTTACAGAAATGTATGTTAGTGCAGAGATAGCGTTTGGGTTTTATAAGAGGAATACAACTATGAAGGCCGACCCAATAAGACACCCAGGTAATGCGGAATGTCTATTTATAAGAGAAACAGAAACCCTAACTTCCTCTCACCGTCTTCCCAAAATAATTTTGGCGCTGCCGCCGGAGCCATCTGCCGTCGGAGTTGCCGCCCTGGTCGGGATCCTTACTGGCCGCCATGTCTGTTTCAAGGTCGTCCCTCACGTCGCATAATCGGCACCGTCTGCCCTACATTCCCCTGGTTCCCTGTTCCGACTGTGGCGTCATCATCAATAGGCACGTCTCTGGCACCGATGACCACGATGGTTGGGTCTTTTACAAGCGCAAAACTCATGTGGTAAGCATTCATTTGAATTGGTATGATTTTCATGCAGTCGATGGCGCACATAGCTACAATATGAGCAGTGTTCATACAAAATTCAATGCTTGATATTCAGTGTTCCTAATTTTACAGACTGAATGCAATTTTTGGCGGTGGGAGCTGAAGTACGTGGAGTACTTGTGCGAGAACAGTATTGTTACTGGTGATGCAGCACTAGATGCTTATGGATGGGCATAGGAGAGGAGGGAAACTCTGGAGCTAAGGAAAAAAGAAAGAGCAGCATTAAAGCCTAGGAATGAGGAACTAGTAATGATGAAGTTGGTCTCTACAATTGATCTGCTTACAGAAGCAGTGCTTCTTCTCAAATTTGTAATAGGGTTATTAGTTGTCCTTTTTTCTAATGCTTATTCAACAGAAATAAAAATCCATGTGCGTTGCTGATGTAATGGTATATCCTCTGTGTCTCTACTGTATCCGTGTGCTGAATGATTTTTAAAGCAAGTGAACGTACCTCTGTGCTATCTCTGTTGTATCTATTTGCTGATGTAATGGTATATCCTCTACCTTCGGAACGGTAGACGGCTAAAATCTAGGGTTTTAGGGGTGTTTTGGACAAGTACGGACGAATCCTCAGGCCAAGTGTTCAAGGAATGTGCTCTCCTTTTGCACATTGCTCCACCATGCCCTCACAAACACTCACATTCCTTGATTTACAAAAAATATGGTTCTTAGCCATGCACTTCCCATATTGGCTAGCTTCGGTCTAGGGTAGTAGGGTGTAATGCGTCTACCCATCGGGATAGCGGCAGGACAATTGAGGAATGGCCTCAAACTTGGCACAATGGCTGACAATGAAAAACCACACACTTATATCACTTCAATGAGCAATTATGGCATGCTTGGGCATGCCTTCGGCATCGTAGACGGCTAAAATCTAGGGTTTTAGGGGTGTTTTGGACGAGTACGGACGAATCGCCAGGCCAAGTGTTCAAGGAATGTGCTCTCCATTTGCACATTTATCCATCGTGCCCTCACAAACACTCACATACATTTTTTACAAACAAGATGGTGCTTGGCCATGCACTTCCCACACTGGCCAGCTTCGGTCTAGGGTAGTAGGGTGTAACGCGTCTCCCCGTCGGGATAGCGGCAGGGCAATTGAGGAATGGCCTAAAACTCGGCACAATGGCTCACAATGACACACCACACACTTATATCAGTTCAATGAGCAATTATGGCATGCTTGGGCATGCCTTCGGCACAGTAGACGACTAAAATCTAGTGTTTTCGGGGTGTTTTGGACAAGTACGGACGAATCGTCAGGCCAAGTGTTCAAGGAATGTGCTATCCATTTGCACATTGATCCACCATGCCCTCACAAACACTCACATCCCTTGTTTTACAAAAAATATGTTGCTTGGCAATGCACTTCCCACACTAGCAAGCTTCGGTCTAGGGTAGTACGGTGTAACGCGTCTACCCATCGGTATAGCGGCAGGACAATTGAGGAATGGACTCAAACTTGGCACAATGGATCACAATGACACATCACACACTTATATCACTTCAGTGAGAAATGATGGCATGCTTGGGCATGCCTTCGGCATGGTAGACGGCTAAAATCTAAGGTTTTAGGGGTGTTTTGGACAAGTACGGACGAATCGTAAGGCCAAGTGTTCAAGGAATCTGCTCTCCATTTGCACATTGCTCCACCATGCCCTCAAAAACACTCACATCCCTTGTTTTACAAACAAGATGGTGACTGGCCATGCACTTCCCACACTGGCCAGCTTCGGTCTAGGGTAGTAGCGTGTAACGCGTCTACCCGTCGGGGTAGCGGCAGGGCAATTGAGGAATGGCCTAAAACTTGGCACAATGGCTCACAATGACACGCCACACACATATATAACTTCAATGAGCAATGCTGGCATGCTTGGGCATGCCTTCGACACTGTAGACGGCTAAAATCTAGGGTTTTAGGGTTGTTTTGGACAAGTACGGACGAATCATCAGGCCAAGTGTTCAAGGAATGTGCTCTCCTTTTGCACATTGCTCCATCATGCCCTCATAAACAATCACATCCCTTGTTTTAGAGACAATATGGTGCTTGGCCATGCACTTCCCACAATGGCCAACTTCGGTCTAGGGTAGTAGGGTGTAACGCGTCTACCCGTCGGGATAGCGGTAGGACAATTGATGAATGGCCTCAAACTTGGCACAATGGCTCAAAATTACACACCACACACTTATATCACTTCAATTAGCAATGGTGGCATGCTTGGGCATGCCTTCGGCACGGTAGACGGCTAAAATCTAGGGTTTTAGGGGTGTTTTGGATAAGTACGGAAGAATTGTCAGGCCAAGTGTTCAAGGAATGTGTTCTCCTTTTGCACATTGCTCCACCATGCCCTCAAAAACACTCACATCCCTTGTTTTAGAAACAAGATGGTGCTTGGCCATGCACTTCCCACACTGGCCAGCTTCGGTCTAGGGTAGTAGGGTGTAAGGCGTCTACCCGTCGGGATAGCGGCAAGACAATTGAGGAATGGCCTCAAACTTGGCACAATCGATCACAATGACACACCACACACTTATATCACTTCAGTGAGCAATGATGGCATGCTTGGGCATGCCTTCGGCATGGTAGACGGCTAGAATCTAGGGTTTTAGGGGTGTTTGGTACAAGTACGGACGAATCGCCAGGCCAAGTGTTCAAGGAATGTGCTCTACATTTTCACATTGCTCCACCATGCCCTCACAAACACTCACATACCTTTTTTTACAAACAAGATGGTGCTTGGCCATGCACTTCCCACACTGGCCAGCTTCGGTCTAGGGTAGTAGGGTGTAACGCATCTCCCCGTCGGGATAGCGGCAGGGCAATTGAGGAATGGCCTCAAACTTGGCACAATGGCTCATAATGACACGCCACACACATATATCACTTCAATGAGCAATGATAGCATGCTTGGGCATGCCTTCTGCATGGTTGACGGCTAAAATCTAGGGTTTTAGCGGTGTTTTGGACAAATACGGACGAATCGTTAGGCCAAGTGTTCAAGGAATGTGTGCTCCTTTTGCACATTGCTCCACCATGCCCTCACAAACACTCACATTCCTTGATTTAAAAAAATATGGTGCTTAGCCATGCACTTCCCACACCGGCCAGCTTCGGTCTAGGGTAGTAGGGTGTAACGCGTCTACCCATCGGGATAGCGGCAGGACAATTGAGGAATGGCCTCAAACTTGTCACAATGGCTCACAATGACAAACCACACACTTATATATTTTCAATGAGCAATGATGGCATGCTTGGGCATTCCTTCGGCATGCTAGGCGGCTAAAATATAGGGTTTTAGGGGTGTATTGGACAAGTACGGACGAATAGTCAGGCCAAGTGTTCAAGGAATGTTCTATCCTTTTGCACATTGCTCCATCATGCCCTCATAAACACTCACATCCCTTTTTTTAGAAACAATATGGTGCTTGGCCATGCACTTCCCACACTGGCCTGCTTCGGTCTAGGGTAGTAGGGTGTAACGCGTCTACCCGTCGGGATAGCGGCAGGACAATTGAGGAATGGCCTCAAACTTGGCACAATGGCTCACAATGACACACCACACACTTATATCACTTCAGTGAGCAATTATGGCATGGTTGGGCATGCCTTCGACACGGTAGATGGCTAAAATCTAGTGTTTTAGGGGTGTTTTGGACAAGTACGGACGAATCGTCAGGCCAAGTGTTCAAGGAATGTGCTCTCCATTTGCACATTGATCCACCATGCCCTCACAAACACTCACATCCCTTGTTTTACAAAAAAGATGGTGCTTGGTAATGCACTTCCCACACTAGCCAGTTTCGGTCTAGGGTAGTAGGGTGTAACGTGTCTACCCATCGGTATAGCGGCAGGACAATTGAGGAATGGCCTCAAACTTGGCATAATGGATCACAATGACACACCACACACTTATATCACTTCAGTGAGAAATTATGGCATGCTTGGGCATGCCTTCGACACGGTAGACGACTAAAATCTAAGGTTTTAGGGTGTTTTGGACAAGTACGGATGAATCGTCAGGCCAAGTGTTCAAGGAATGTGCTCTCCTTTTGCACATTGCTCCATCATGCCCTCATAAACACTCACATCCCTTGTTTTAGAAACAATATGGTGCTTGGCCATGCACTTCCCACACTGGGCAGCTTTGGTCTAGGGTAGTAGGGTGTAACGCGTCTACCCGTCGGGATAGCGGCAGGACAATTGAGGAATAGCCTCAAACTTGGCATAATGGCTCACAATGACACACCACACACTTATATCACTTCAATGAGCAATTATGGCATGCTTGGGCATGCCTTCGGCACAGTAGACGGCTAAAATCTAATATTTTAGGGGTGTTTTGGACAAGTACGGACGAATCGTTAGGCCAAGTGTTCAAGGAATGTCCTATCCATTTGCACATTGATCCACCATGCCCTCACAAACACTCACATCCCTTGTTTTACAAACAAGATGGTGCTTGGCCATGCACTTCCCAGACTGGCCAGCTTCGGTCTAGGGTAGTAGGGTGTAACACGTCTACCTGTCGGGATAGCGACAGGGCAATTGAGGAATGGCCTAAAACTTGGCACAATGGCTCACAATGACACACCACACACATATATCACTTCAATGAGCAATTATGGCATGCTTGGGCATGCCTTCGGCACGGTGGACGGCTAAAATCTAGGGTTTTGGGGTTGTTTTGGAGAAGTACGGACGAATCGTCAGGCCACGTGTTCAAGGAATGTGCTCTCCTTTTGCACATTGCTCCATCATGCCCTCATAAACACTCACATCCCTTGTTTTAGAAACAATATGGTGCTTGGCCATGCACTTCCCACAATGGCCAACTTCGGTCTTGGGTAGTAGGGTGTAACGCGTCTACACGTCGAGATAGCGGTAGGAAAATTGAGGAATGGCCTCAAACTTGGCACAATGGGTAACAATTACACACCACACACTTATATCACTTCAATTAGCAATGGTGGCATGCTTGGGCATGCCTTCGGCACGGTAGACGGCTAAAATCTAGGGTTTTAGGGGTGTTTTGGACAAGTACAGAAGAATCGTCAGGCCAAGTGTTCAAGAAATGTGTTCTCCTTTTGCACATTGCTCCACAATGCCCTCAAAACACTCACATCCCTTGTTTTAGAAACAAGATGGTCCTTGGCCATGCACTTCCCACACTGGCCAGCTTCGGTCTAGGGTAGTAGGGTGTAACGCGTCTACCCGTCGGGATAGCGGCAGTACAATTGAGGAATGGCCTCAAACTTGGCACAATGGATCACAATGACACACCACACACTTATATCACTTCAGTGAGCAATGATTTCATGCTTGGGCATGCCTTCGGCATGGTAGACGGCTAGAATCTAGGGTTTTAGGGGTGTTTGGGATAAGTACGGACGAATCGCCAGGCCAAGTGTTCAAGGAATGTGCTCTACATTTTCACATTGCTCCACCATGCCCTCACAAACACTCACATACCTTTTTTACAAACAAGATGGTGCTTGGCCATACACATCCCACACTGGCAAGCTTCGGTCTAGGGTAGTAGGGTGTAACGCGTCTCCCCGTCGGGATAGCGGCAGGGAAATTGAGGAATTGCCTCAAACTTGGCACAATGGCTCACAATGACACGCCACACACATATATCACTTCAATGAGCAATGATAGCATGCTTGGGCATGCCTTCTGCACGGTAGACGGCTAAAATCTAGGGTTTTAGGGGTGTTTTGGACAAGTACGGACGAATCGTTAGACCAAGTGTTCAAGGAATGTGCTCTCCTTTTGCACATTGCTGCACCATGCCCTCACAAACACTCACATTCCTTGATTTAAAAAAATGGTGCTTAGCCATGCACTTCCCACACTAGACAGGTTCGGTCTAGGGTAGTAGGGTGTAACGCGTCTACCCATCGGGATAGCGGCAGGACAATTGAGGAATGGCCTCAAACTTGTCAGAATGGCTCACAATGACAAACCACACACTAATATCACTTCAATGAGCAATGATGGCATGCTTGTGCATGCCTTCGACATGCTAGATGGCTAAAATATAGGGTTTTAGGGGTGTATTGGACAAGTACGAACGAATCGTCAGGCCAAGTGTTCATGGAATGTGCTCTCCTTTTGCACATTGCTCCATCATGCCCTCATAAACACTCACATCCCTTGTTTTAGAAACAATATGGTGCTTGGCCATGCACTTCCCACACTGGCCAGCTTCGGTATAGGGTAGTAGGGTGTAACGCGTCTACCCGTCAGGATAGCGGCAGGACAATTGAGGAATGGCCTCAAACTTGGCACAATGGCTCACAATGACACACCACACACTTATATCACTTCAATGAGCAATTATGGCATGCTTGGGCATGCCTTCGACACGGTAGACCGCTAAAATCTAGTGTTTTAGGGGTGTTTTGGACAAGTACGGACGAATCATCAGGCCAAGTGTTCAAGGAATGTGTTCTCCATTTGCACATTGATCCACCATGCCCTCACAAACACTCACATCCCTTGTTTACCAAAAAATATGGTGCTTGGCAATGCACTTCCCACACTAGCCAACTTCGGTCTAGGGTAGTAGGGTGTAACGCGTCTACCCATCGGTATAGCGGCAGGACAATTGAGGATTGGCCTAAAACTTGGCATAATGGATCAAAATGACACACCACACACTTATATCACTTCAGTGAGCAATGATGGCATGCTTGGGCATGCCTTCGACATGGTAGACGGCTAAAATCTAAGGTTTTAGGGGTGTTTTGGACAAGTACGGACGAATCGTCAGGCCAAGTGTTCAAGGAATGTGCTCTCCATTTGCACATTGCTCCACCATGCCCTCAAAAACACTCACATCCCTTGTTTTACAAACAAGATGGTGCTTGGCCATGCATTTCCCAGACTGGCCAGCTTCGGTCTAGGGTAGTAGGGTGTAACACGTCTACCTGTCGGGATAGCGGCAGGGCAATTGAGGAATGGCCTAAAACTTGGCACAATGGCTCAAAATGACACTCCACACACATATATAACTTCAATGAGAAATGATGGCATGCTTGGGCATGCCTTCGACACGGTAGACGGCTAAAATCTAGGGTTTTAGGGCTGTTTTGGACAAGTACGGAGGAATCGTCAGGCCAAGTGTTCAAGTAATGTGCTATCCATTTTCACATTGCTACACCATGCCCTCACAAACACTCACATACCTTGTTTTACAAACAAGATGGTGCTTGGCCATATAGTTCCCACACTGGCTAGCTTCGGTCTAGGGTAGTAGGATGTAACGCGTCTACCCGTCGGGATAGCGGCAGGACAATTGAGGAATGGCCTCAAACTTTTCACAATGGCTCACAATGACACACCACACACTTATATCACTTCAATGAGCAATTATGGCATGCTTGGGCATGACTTTGGCATGGTAGATAGCTAAAATCTAGGGTTTTAGGGCTGTTTTGGGCAAGTACGGACGAATCGTCAGGCCAAGTATTCAAGGAATGTGCTCTCCATTTTCACATTGCTCCACATGCCCTCACAAACATTAACAACCCTTGTTTTACAAAAAACGATGGTGCTTGACCATGCACTTCCCACACTGGCCAGCTTCAGTCTAGGGTAGTAGGGTGTAACGCGTCTACCCGTCGGGATAGCAGTAAGAAAATTGAGGAATGGCCTCAAACTTGGCACAATGTATAAAAATGACACACCACACACTTATATAACTTCAAATAGCAATGATGGCATGCTTGGGCATGCCTTCGGCATGGTAGACGGCTAAAATCTAGGGTTTAGGGGTGTTTTGGACAAGTGCAGATGAATCGTCAGGACAAGTGTTCAAGGAATGTGCTCTACATTTGCACATTTATCCACCATTCCCTCACAAACACTCACATCCCTTGTTTTACAAAAAATATGGTGCTTGGCCATGCACTTCCCACATTGTCCAACTTCGGTCCAGGGTAGTAGGGTGTAATACGTCTACCCGTCGGGATAGCGACAAGACAATTGAGAAATGGCCTCAAAATTGGCACAATGAGAAACCACACACTTATATCACTTCAATGAGCAATGATGACATGCTTGGGCATTCCTTCGGCAGGATAGACGGCTAAAATCTAGGGTTTTAGGGGTGTTTTGAACAAGTATGGACGAATCGTCAGGCCAAGTGTTCAAGGAATGTGCTCTCCATTTGCACATTGCTCCACCATGCCATCACAAACACTCAAATCCCTTGTTTTACAAAAAATATGGTGCTTGGCCATGCACTTCCCACACTGTCCAGCTTCGGTCTAGGGTAGTAGGGTGTAACGCGTCTACCCATCGGGATATCGGCATGACAATTAAGGAATGGCCTCAAACTTGGCAAAATGGCTCACAATGACACACCACACACTTATATCACTTTGATGAGTAATGATGGCATGCTTGGGCATGCCTTCGACATAGTAGACGACTAAAATCTTGGGTTTTAGGGGTGTTTTGGACAAGTACAGACGAATCGTCAGGCCAAGTGTTCAAGGAATGTGCTCTCCATTTTCACATTTCTCCACCATGCCCTCACAAACACTCACATCCCTTGTTTTACAAAAATGATGGCTCTTGGCCATGCACTTCCCACACTGGCCAGCTTTGGTCTAGGGTAGTAGGGTGAACGCGTCTACCCATCGGGATAACGGCATGACAATTGAGGAATTGCCTAAAACTGGGCACAATGGCTCACATTTACACACCACACACTTATATCACTTCAATGAGCAATGATGTCATGCTTGGGCATGCCTTCGGCACGGTAGACGGCTAAAATCTAGGGTTTTAGGGCTGTTTTGGACAAGTATAGACGAATCGTCAGGCCAAGTGTTCAAGGAATGTGCTCTACATTTTCACATTGCTCCACCATGCCCTAAAAAACACTCACATCCCTTGTTTTAGAAACGAGATGGTGCTTGACCATGCACTTCCCACACTGGCCCGCTTCGGTCTAGGGTAGTAGGGTGTAACGCGTCTACCCGCCAGGATAGCGGCATGACAGTTGAGGAATGGACTCAAACTTGGAACAATGGCTCACAATGACACGCCACATACTTATATAATTTCAATGAGCAATGATGGCATGCTTGGGCATGCCTTCAGCACGGTAGACGGCTAAAATCTAGGGTTTTAGGGCTGTTTTGGACAAGTACGGACGAATCGTCAGGCCAAGTGTTCAAGGAATATGCTCTACCTTTTCACATTGCTCCACCATGCCCTCACAAACACTCTCATCCCTTGTTTTACAAACAAGATGGTGCTTGGCCAGGCATTTCCCACACTGGCCAGCTTTGGTCTAGGGAAGTAGGGTGTAACGCGTCTACCCGTCGGGATAGCGACAGGACAATTGAGGATTGGCCTCAAACTGGGCACAATGGCTCAGAATGACACACCACACACTTATGTCACTTCAATGAGCAATGATGGCATGCCTTCAACACGGTAGACGGCTAAAATCTAGGGTTTTAGGGGTGTTTTTGACAAGTACGGACGAATCATCAGGCCAAGTTTTCAAGGAATTTGCTCTCCTTTTGCACATTTCTCCACCATGCCTTCATAAACACTCACACCCCTTGTTTTAGAAACAATATGGTCCTTGGCCATGCATTTCCCACACTGGCCAGCTTTGGTCTAGGGTAGTAGGTTGTAACGCGTCTACCCGTCGGGATAGCGGTAGGATAATTGAGGAATGGCCTCAAATGTGGCACAATGGCTCACAATGACACACCACACACTTATATCACTTCAATGAGCAATGATGGCATGCTTGGGCATTCCTTCGGCATGGTAGACGGCTAAAATCTAGGGTTTTAGGGGTGTTTTGAACAAGTACGGACGAATCGTCAGGCCAAGTGTTCAAGGAATGTGCTCTCCATTTGCACATTGCTCCACCATGCCCTCACAAACACTCAAATCCCTTGTTTTACAAAAAATATGGTGCTTGGCCATGCACTTCCCACACTGTCCAGCTTCAGTCTAGGGTAGTAGGGTGTAACGCGTCTACCCGTCGGGATAGCGGCATGACAATTAAGGAATGGCCTCAAACTTGGCAAAATGGCTCAAAATGACACACCACACACTTATATCACTTCAATGAGCAATGATGGCATGCTTGGGCATGCCTTCGGCACGGTAGACGACTAAAATCTTGGGTTTTAGGGCTGTTTTGGACAAGTATGGACGAATCGTCAGGCCAAGTGTTCAAGGAATGTGCTCTCCATTTGCACATTTCTCCACCATGCCCTCAAAAACACTCACATCCCTGGTTTTACAAAAATCATGGCGCTTGGCCATGCACTTCCCACACTGGCCAGCTTTGGTCTAGGGTAGTAGAGCGTAACGCGTCTACCCGTCGGGATAATGGCAGGACAATTGAGGAATGACCTCAAACTGGGCACAATGGCTCACAATGAGACACGACACACTTAGATAACTTCAATGAGCAATGATGTCATGCTTGGGCATGCCTTCGGCACGGTAGACGGCTAAAATCTAGGGTTTGAGGGGTGTTTTGGACAAGTACGGACGAATTGTCAGGCCAAGTGTTCAAGGAATCTGCTCTCCATTTGCACATTCCTCCACCATGCCCTCACAAACACTCACATCCCTTGTTTTACAAACAAGATAGTGCTTGGCCATGCACTTCCCACACTGGCCAGCTTCGGTCTAGGGTAGTAGGGTGTAACGCGTCTACCCGTCGGGATAGTGGCGGGACAATTGAGGAATGGACTAAAACTTGCAAAATGGCTCACAATGACACACCACACACTTATATCACTTCAATGAGCAATGGTGGCATGCTTGGGAATGCCTTCGACACGGTAGACGACAAAAATGTAGGGTTTAGGGGTGTTTTGGACAAGTATGGGCGAATCGTCAGGCCAAGTGTTCAAGGAATGTACTCTCCTTTTGCACATTTCTCCACCATGCCCTCACAAACACTCACATCCCTTGTTTTACAACAAGATGGTGCTTGGCCATGCACTTCCCACACTGGCCAGCTTCGGTCTAGGGTAGTAGGGTGTAACGCGTCTACCCATCATGATAGCGGCAGGACAATTGAGGAATGGCCTCAAACTTGGAACAATGGCTCGCAATGACACAACACACACTTATATCACTTCAATGAGCAATTATGGCATGCTTGGTCATGCCTTCGGCATGGTAGACGGCTAAAATATAGGGTTTTAGGGGTGTTTTGGACAAGTACGGACGAATCGTCAGGCGAAGTGTTCAAGGAATGTGCTCTACCTTGTCACATTGCTCCACCATGCCCCAACAAACACTCACATCCCTTGTTTTAGAAACAAGATGGTGCTTGGCCTTGCATTTCCCACACTGGCCAGCTTCGGTCTAGGGTAGTAGGGTGTAACGCGTCTACCCGTCGGGATAGCGGCAGCACAATTGAGGAATGGACTCAAACTTGGCACAATGTCTCACAATGACATACCACACACTTATATCACTTCAATGAGCAATGATGGCATGCTTGGGCATGCCTTCAACACGGTAGACGGCTAAAATCTAGGGTTTTAGGGGTGTTTTGGATAAGTACGGACGAATCGTCCGGCCAAGTGTTCAAGGAATGTGTTCTCTTTTGAACATTGCTCCACCATGCCCTCAAAAACACTCACATCCCTTGTTTTATAAATAATATGGTGCTTGGCCATGCACTTCCCAAACTGGCCAGCTTCGGTCTAGGGTAGTAGGGTGTAACACGTCTACCTATCGGGATAGCAGCAAGGCAATTGAGGAATGGCCAAAAACATGGCACAATGGCTCACAATGACACGCCACACACATATATAACTTGAATGAGCAATGATGGCATGCTTGGGCATGCCTTCCACACGGTTGACGGCTAAAATCTAGGGTTTTAGGGGTGTTTTGGACAAGTACGGACGAATCGTCAGACCAAGAGTTCAAGGAATGTGCTCTATTTTTGCACATTGCTCCACCATGCCCTCACAAACATTAACAACCCTTGTTATACAAAAATGATGGTGCTTGACCATGCACTTCCCACACTGTCCAGCTTCGGTCTAGGGTAGTAGGGTGTAATGCGTCTACCCATCAGGATAGCAACAAGAAAATTGAGGAATGGCCTCAAACTTGGCACAATGCATAACAATGACACACCACACACTTATATCACTTCAATGAGAAATTATGGAAAGCTTGGGCATGCCTTCGGCATGGTAGACGGCTAAAATCTAGGGTTTTAGGGGTGTTTTGGACAAGTACGGACGAATCGTCAGGCCTAGTGTTCAAGGAATGTGATCTCCATTTGCACATTGCTCCACCATGCCCTCACAAACACTAACATCCCTTTTTTTACAAACAAGATGGTGCTTGGCCATGTACTTCCCACACTGGCCAGCTTCGGTCTAGGGTAGTAGGGTGTAACGCGTCTACCCATCGGGATAGCGACAGGACAATTGAGGAATGGCCTCAAACTACAATGGCTCACAATGACAAACCACACACTTATATCACTTAAATTTGCAATGATGGCATGCTTGGGCATGCCTTCGGCACGGTAGACGGTTAAAATCTAGGGTTTTAGGGGTTGTTTGGACAAGTACGGATGAATCGTCAGGCCAAGTGTTCAAGGAATGTGCTCTCCATTTGCACACTGCTCCACCGTGCCCTCACAAACACTCACATCTCTTGTTTTACAAACAAGATGGTGCTTGGCCATGTACTTCCCACACTTGCCAGCTCCGGTCTAGGGTAGTAGGGTGTAACACGTTTACCCATCGGGATAGCGACATGACAATTGAGGAATGCCCTCAAACTTGGCACAATGGCTCAAAATGACAAACCACACACTTATATCACTTCAATGAGCAATGATGGCATGCTTGGGCATGCCTTCAGCACGCTAGACGGTTAAAATCTAGGGTTTTAGGGGTGTTTTGGACAAGTATAGACGAATCATCAAGCTAAGTGTTCAAGGAATGAGCTCTACCTTTTCACATTGCTCCACCATGCCCTAAAAAACACTCACATCCCTTGTTTTATAAACAATATGGTGCTTCTCCATGCACTTCCCACACCGGCCAGCTTCGGTCTAGGGTAGTAGGGTGTAACGCGTCTACCCGTCGGGATAGCGGCAGTACTATTGAGGAATGGCCTCAAACTTGGCACAATGGCTCAGAATGACACACCACACACTTATATCACTTCAATGAGAAATGATTGCATGCTTGAGCATGCCTTCAACACGGTAGACGGCTAAAATCTAGGGTTTTAGGGGTGTTTTGGACAAGTACGGACGAATCGTCAGGCCAAGTGTTCAAGGAATATGCTCTACCTTTTCACATTGCTCCACCATGCCCTCACAAACACTCACATCCCTTGTTTTACAAACAAGATGGTGCTTGGCCAGGCATTTCCCACACTGGCCAGCTTTGGTCTAGGGAAGTAGGGTGTAACGCGTCTACCCGTCGGGATAGCGGCAGGACAATTGAGGATTGGCCTCAAACTGGGCACAATGGCTCAGAATGACACACCACACACTTATGTCACTTCAATGAGCAATGATGGCATGCCTTCAACACGGTAGACGGCTAAAATCTAGGGTTTTAGGGGTGTTTTTGACAAGTACGGACGAATCATCATGCCAAGTGTTCAAGGAATTTGCTCTCCTTTTGCACATTTCTCCACCATGCCTTCATAAACACTCACACCCCTTGTTTTAGAAACAATATGGTCCTTGGCCATGCATTTCCCACACTGGCCAGCTTTGGTCTAGGGTAGTAGGTTGTAACGCGTCTACCCGTCGGGATAGCGGTAGGATAATTGAGGAATGGCCTCAAACATGGCACAATGGCTCACAATGACACGCCACACACATATATAACTTAAATGAGCAATGATGGCATGCTTGGGCATGCCTTCGACATGGTAGACGGCTAAAATCTAGGGTTTTGGGGGTGTTTTGAACAAGTACGGACGAATCGTCAGGCCAAGTGTTCAAGGAATGTGCTCTCCCATTTGCACATTGCTCCACCATGCCCTCACAAACACTGAAATCCCTTGTTTTACAAAAAATATGGTGCTTGGCCATGCACTTCCCACACTGTCCAGCTTCAGTCTAGGGTAGTAGGGTGTAACGCGTCTACCCGTCGGGATAGCGGCATGACAATTAAGGAATGGCCTCAAACTTGGCAAAATGGCTCACAATGACACACCACACACTTATATCACTTCAATGAGCAATGATGGCATGCTTGGGCATGGCTTCGGCACGGTAGACGACTAAAATCTTGGGTTTTAGGGCTGTTTTGGACAAGTATAGACGAATCGTCAGGCCAAGTGTTCAAGGAATGTGCTCTCCATTTGCACATTTCTCCACCATGCCCTCAAAAACACTCACATCCCTTGTTTTACAAATATCATGGCGCTTGGCCATGCACTTCCCAGACTGGCCAGCTTTGGTCTAGGGTAGTAGAGCGTAACGCGTCTACCCGTCGGGATAATGGCAGGACAATTGAGGAATGACCTCAAACTGGGCACAATGGCTCACAATGAGACACCACACACTTATATAACTTCAATGAGCAATGATGTCATGCTTGGGCATGCCTTCGGCACGGTAGACGGCTAAAATCTAGGGTTTTAGGGGTGTTTTGGACAAGTACGGACGAATCGTCAGGCCAAGTGTTCAAGGAATGTGCTCTCCATTTGCACACTGCTCCACCATGCCCTCACAAACACTCACATCTCTCGTTTTACAAACAAGATGGTGCTTGGCCATGTACTTCCCACACTTGCCAGCTTCGGTCTAGGGTAGTATGGTGTAACACGTTTACCCATCGGGATAGCGGCAGGACAATTGAGGAATGCCCTCAAACTTGCAAAATGGCTCACAATGACACACCACACACTTATATCACTTCAATGAGCAATGGTGGCATGCTTGGGAATGCCTTCGACACGGTAGACGACAAAAATGTAGGGTTTAGGGGTGTTTTGGACAAGTACGGGCGAATCGTCAGGCCAAGTGTTCAAGGAATGAGCTCTACCTTTTCACATTGCTCCACCATGCCCTAAAAAACACTCACATCTCTTGTTTTATAAACAATATGGTGCTTTGCCATGCACTTCCCACACTGGCCAGCTTCGGTCTAGGGTAGTAGGGTGTAACGCGTCTACCCGTCGGGATAGCGACAGGACTATTGAGGAATTGTCTCAAACTTGGCACAATGGCTCACAATGACACACCAAACACTTATATCAATTCAATGAGCAATGATTGCAAGCTTGGGCATGCCTTCAACACAGTAGACGGCTAAAATCTAGGGTTTTAGGTGTGTTTTGGACAAGTACGAACGAATCATCCGACCAAGTGTTCAAGGAATGTGCTGTCTTTTGCACATTGCTCCACCCAGCCCTCAAAAACACTCACATCCCTTGTTTTATAAACAAGATGGTGCTTGGCCATGCACTTCCCAAACTGGCCTGCTTCGGTCTAGGGTAGTAGGGTGTAACACGTCTACCTATCGGGATAGCAGCAAGGCAATTGAGGAATGGCCAAAAAACATGGCACAATGGCTCACAATGACATGCCACACACATATATAACTTAAATGATCAATGATGGCATGCTTGGGCATGCCTTCGACACGGTAGACGGCTAAAATCTAGGGTTTTAGGGGTGTTTTGGACAAGTACGGATGAATCGTCTGGCCAAGTGTTCAAGGAATCTGCTCTCCTTTTGAACAGTGCTCCACCATGCCCTCACAAACACTCACATCCCTTGTTTTATAAACAAGATGGTGCTTGGCCATGCACTTCCCAACCTTGCCAGCTTCGGTCTAGGGTAGTAGGGTGTAACACGTCTACCTGTCGGGATAGCGGTAGGGCAATTGAGGAATGGCCAAAAACATGGCACAATGGCTCACAATGACACGTCACACACATATATAACTTCAATGAGCAACGATGGAATGCTTAGGCATGCCTTCTACACGGTATACGACTAAAATCTAGGGTTTTAGGGGTGTTTTGGACAAGTACGGACGAATCGTCAGGCCAAGTGTTCAAGGAATGTGCTCTCCATTTGCAAATTTCTCCACCATGCCCTCACAAACACTCACATACCTTGTTTTACAAAAATCATGGCGTTTGGCCATGCACTTCCCACACTGGCCAGCTTTGGTCTAGGGTAGTAGGGTGTAACGCGTCTACCCGTCAGGATAACGGCAGGACAATTGAGGAATGGCCTCAAACTAGGCACAATGGCTCACAATGACACACCACACACTTATATAACTTCAATGAGCAATGATGTCATGCTTGGGCATGCCTTCGGCACGGTAGACGGCTAAAATCTAGGGTTTAGGGGTGTTTTGGACAAGTACAGACGAATTGTCAGGCCAAGTGCTCAAGGAATCTGCTCTCCATTTGCACATTGCTCCACCATGCCCTCACAAACACTCACATCCCTTGTTTTACAAACAACATAGTGCTTGGCCATGCACTTCCCACACTGGCCAGCTTCGGTCTAGGGTAGTAGGGTGTAACGCGTCTACCCGTCGGGATAGTGGCGGGACAATTGAGGAATGGACTAAAACTTTCAAAATGGCTCACAATGACACACCACACACTTATATCACTTCAATGAGCAATGGTGGCATTCTTGGGAATGCCTTCGATACGGTAGACGACAAAAATCTAGGGTTTAGGGGTGTTTTGGACAAGTACGGGCGAATCGTCAGGCCAAGTGTTCAAGGAATGTGCTCTCCTTTTGCACATTTTCCACCATTCCCTCATAAATACTCACATTCCTTGTTTTACAACAAGATGGTGCTTGGCCATGCACTTCCCACACTGGCCAGCTTCGGTCTAGGGTAGTAGGGTGTAACGCGTCTACCCGTCAAGATAGCGGCAGGACAATTGAGTAATGGCCTCAAACTTGGAACAATGGCTCACAATGATACACCACACACTTATATCACTTCAATGAGCAATGATGGCATGCTTGGTCATGCCTTCGGCATGGTAGACGGCTAAAATATAGGGTTTTAGGGGTGTTTTGGACAAGTACGGACGAATCGTCAGGCCAAGTGTTCAAGGAATGTGCTCTACCTTTTCACATTGCTCCACCATGCCCCAACAAACACTCACATCCCTCGTTTTCGAAACAAGGTGGTGCTTGGCCATGCACTTCCCACACTGGCCAGCTTCGGTCTAGGGTAGTAGGGTGTAACGCGTCTACCCGTCGGGACAACGGCAGGACAATTGAGGAACGGCCTCAAACTTGGCACAATGGCTCATAATGACACACCACACACTTATATCACTTCAATGAGCTATCATGGTATGTTTGGGCATGCCTTCAGCACGGTAGACGGCTGAAATCTAGGGTTTTAGGGGTGTTTTGGACAAGTACGGACGAATCGTCAAGCTGTGTTCAAGGAATGTGCTCTATTTTTGCACATTGCTCCACCATACCCTAACAAACATTAACAACCCTTGTTTTACAAATACGATGGTGCTTGACCATGCACTTCCCACACTGGCCAGCTTCGGTCTAGGGTAGAAGGGTGTAACACGTCTACCCGTCAGGATAGCAGCAAGAAAATTGAGGAATGGCCTCAAACTTGGCACAATGCATAACAATTACACACCACACACTTATATCACTTCAATGAGCAATTATGGAATGCTTGGGCATGCCTTCGGCATGGTAGACGACTAAAATCTAGGGTTTTAGGGGTGTTTTGGACAAGTACGGACGAATCGTCAGGCCAAGTGTTCAAGGAATGTGCTCTCCATTTGCACACTGCTCCACCATGCCCTCACAAACACTCACATCTCTCGTTTTACAAACAAGATGGTGCTTGGCCATGTACTTCCCACACTTGCCAACTTCGGTCTAGGGTAGTATGGTGTAACACGTTTACCCATCGGGATAGCGGCAGGACAATTGAGGAATGCCCTCAAACTTGGCACCTTGGCTCACAATGACAAACCACACACTTATATCACTTCAATGAGCAATGATGGCCTGCTTGGGCATGCCTTCGGCACGCTAGACGGCTAAAATCTAGGGTTTTAGGGGTGTTTTGGACAAGTACGGACGAATCATCAAGGCAAGTGTTCAAGGAATGAGCTCTACCTTTTCACATTGCTCCACCATGCCCTAAAAAAAACTCACATCTCTTGTTTTATAAACAATATGGTGCTTTGCCATGCACTTCCCACACTGGCCAGCTTCGGTCTAGGGTAGTAGGGTGTAACGCGTCTACCCGTCGGGATAGCGACAGGACTATTGAGGAATTGTCTCAAACTTGGCACAATGGCTCACAATGACACACCAAACACTTATATCAATTCAATGAGCAATGATTGCATGCTTGGGCATGCCTTCAACACGGTAGACGGCTAAAATCTAGGGTTTTAGGTGTGTTTTGGACAAGTACGAACGAATCGTCCGGCCAAGTGTTCAAGGAATGTGCTGTCTTTTGCACATTGCTCCACCAAGCCCTCAAAAACACTCACATCCCTTGTTTTATAAACAAGATGGTGCTTGGCCATGCACTTCCCAAACTGGCCTGCTTCGGTCTAGGGTAGTAGGGTGTAACACGTCTACCTATCAGGATAGCAGCAAGGAAATTGAGGAATGGCCAAAAAACATGGCACAATGGCTCACAATGACATGCCACACACATATATAACTTAAATGAGCAATGATGGCATGCTTGGGCATGCCTTCGACACGGTAGACGGCTAAAATCTAGGGTTTTAGGGGTGTTTTGGACAAGTACGGATGAATCGTCTGGCCAAGTGTTCAAGGAATCTGCTCTCCTTTTGAACAGTGCTCCACCATGCCCTCACAAACACTCACATCCCTTGTTTTATAAACAAGATGGTGCTTGGCCATGCACTTCCCAGACTTGCCAGCTTGGATCTAGGGTAGTAGGGTGTAACACGTCTACCTGTCGGGATAGCGGTAGGGCAATTGAGGAATGGCCAAAAACATGGCACAATGGCTCACAATGACACGTCACACACATATATAACTTCAATGAGCAACGATGGAATGCTTGGGCATGCCTTCTACACGGTATACGGCTAAAATCTAGGGTTTTAGGGGTGTTTTGGACAAGTACGGACGAATCGTCAGGCCAAGTGTTCAAGGAATGTGCTCTCCATTTTCACATTTCTCCACCATGCCCTCACAAACACTCACATACCTTGTTTTACAAAAATCATGGCGTTTGGCCATGCACTTCCCACACTGGCCAGCTTTGGTCTAGGGTAGTAGGGTGTAACGCGTCTACCCGTCAGGATAACAGCAGGACAATTGAGGAATGGCCTCAAACTAGGCACAATGGCTCACAATGACACACCACACACTTATATAACTTCAATGAGCAATGATGTCATGCTTGGGCATGCCTTCGGCATGGTAGACGGCTAAAATCTAGGGTTTAGGGGTGTTTTGGACAAGTACAAACGAATTGTCAGGCCAAGTGCTCAAGGAATCTGCTCTCCATTTGCACATTGCTCCACCATGCCCTCACAAACACTCACATCCCTTGTTTTACAAACAACATAGTGCTTGGCCATGCACTTCCCACACTGGCCAGCTTCGGTCTAGGGTAGTAGGGTGTAACGCGTCTACCCGTCGGGATAGTGGCGGGACAATTGAGGAATGGACTAAAACTTTCAAAATGGCTCACAATGACACACCACACACTTATATCACTTCAATGAGCAATGGTGGCATTCTTGGGAATGCCTTCGATAAGGTAGACGACAAAAATCTAGGGTTTAGGGGTGTTTTGGACAAGTACGGGCGAATCGTCAGGCCAAGTGTTCAAGGAATGTGCTCTCCTTTTGCACATTTTTCCACCATTCCCTCATAAATACTCACATTCCTTGTTTTACAACAAGATGGTGCTTGGCCATGCACTTCCCACACTGGCCAGCTTCGTTCTAGGGTAGTAGGGTGTAACGCGTCTACCCGTCAAGATAGCGGCAGGACAATTGAGTAATGGCCTCAAACTTGGAACAATGGCTCACAATGATACACCACACACTTATATCACTTCAATGAGCAATGATGGCATGCTTGGTCATGCCTTCGGCATGGTAGACGGCTAAAATATAGGGTTTTAGGGGTGTTTTGGACAAGTACGGACGAATCGTCAGGCCAAGTGTTCAAGGAATGTGCTCTACCTTTTCACATTTCTCCACCATGCCCCAACAAACACTCACATCCCTCGTTTTCGAAACAAGGTGGTGCTTGGCCATGCACTTCCCACACTGGCCAGCTTCGGTCTAGGGTAGTAGGGTGTAACGCGTCTACCCGTCGGGACAACGGCAGGACAATTGAGGAACGGCCTCAAACTTGGCACAATGGCTCATAATGACACACCACACACTTATATCACTTCAATGAGCTATCATGGTATGTTTGGGCATGCCTTCAGCACGGTAGACGGCTAAAATCTAGGGTTTTAGGGGTGTTTTGGACAAGTACGGACGAATCGTCAGGCTGTGTTCAAGGAATGTGCTCTATTTTTGCACATTGCTCCACCATACCCTCACAAACATTAACAACCCTTGTTTTACAAATACGATGGTGCTTGACCATGCACTTCCCACACTGGCCAGCTTCAGTCTAGGGTAGTAGGGTGTAACGCGTCTACCCGTCAGGATAGCAGCAAGAAAATTGAGGAATGGCCTCAAACTTGGCACAATGCATAACAATGACACACCACACACTTATATCACTTCAATGAGCAATTATGGAATGCTTGGGCATGCCTTCGGCATGGTAGACGGCTAAAATCTAGGGTTTTAGGGGTGTTTTGGACAAGTACGGACGAATCGTCAGGCCAAGTGTTCAAGGAATGTGCTCTCCATTTGCACATTGCTCCACCATGCCCTCACAAACACTAACATCCCTTGTTTTACAAACAAGATGGTGCTTGGCCATGTACTTCCCACACTGGCCAGCTTCGGTCTAAGGTAGTAGGGTGTAACGCGTCTACCCATCGGGATAGCGGCAGGACAATTGAGGAATGGCCTCAAAAAACAATGGCTCACAATGACAAATCACACACTTATATCACTTAAATTAGCAATGATGGCATGCTTGGGCATGCCTTTGGCACGGTAGACGGCTAAAATCTTGGGTTTTAGGGGCCTTTTAGACAAGTACGGACGAATCGTAAGGCCAAATGTTCAAGGAATGTGCTCTACCTTTTCACATTGCTCCACCATGCCCTAACAAACACTCACATACCTTGTTTTAGAAACAAGATGGTGCTTGGCCATGCACTTCCCACACTGGCCAGCTTCGGTCTAGGGTAGTACGCTGTAACGCGTCTACCCGTCCGGATAGCGGCAGGACAATTGAGGAATGGCCTCAAACTTGGCACAATGGCTCCCAATGACACACCACACACTTATATCACTTCAATGAGCAATGATGGCATGCTTGGGCATGCCTTCAGCACGGTAGACGGCTAAAATCTAGGTTTTTAGGGGTGTTTTGGACAAGTACGGACGAATCGTCAGGACAAGTGTTCAAGGAATGTGCACTCCATTTGCACATTTCTCCACCATGCCCTCAAAAACACTCACATACCTTGTTTTACTAAAATCATGGCGTTTGGCCATGCTCTTCCCACACTGGCCAGCTTTGGTCGAGGGTAGTAGGGTGTAACGCGTCTACCCGTCGGGATAACGGCAGGACAATTGAGGAATGGCCTCAAACTAGGCACAATGGCTCACAATGACACACCACACTTATATAACTTCAATGAGCAATGATGTCATGCTTGGGCATGCCTTCGGCACGGTAGACGGCAAAAATCTAGGGTTTAGGGGTGTTTTGGACAAGTACAGGCGAATTGTCAGGCCAAGTGCTCAAGGAATCTGCTCTCCATTTGCACATTGCTCCACCATGCCCTCACAAACACTCAAATCCCTTGTTTTAGAAACAAGATAGTGCTTGGCCATGCACTTCCCACACTGGCCAGCTTCGGTCTAGGGTAGTAGGGTGTAACGCGTCTACCCGTCGGGATAGTGGCGGGACAATTGAGGAATGGACTAAAACTTTCAAAATGGCTCACAATGACACACCACACACTTATATCACTTCAATGAGCAATGGTGGAATTCTTGGGAATGCCTTCGATATGGTAGACGACAAAAATCTAGGGTTTAGGGGTGTTTTGGACAAGTACGGGCGAATCGTCAGGCCAAGAGTTCAAGGAATGTGCTCTCCTTTTGCACATTTCTCCACCATTCCCTCATAAACACTCACATCCCTTTTTTTACAACAAGATGGTGCTTGGCCAAGAACTTCCCACACTGGCCAGCTTCGGTCTAGGGTAGTAGGGTGTAACGCGTCTACCCGTCAAGATAGCGGCAGGACAATTGAGGAATGGCCTCAAACTTGGAACAATGGCTCACAATGATACACCACACACTTATATCACTTCAATGAGCAATGATGGCATGCTTGGTCATGCCTTCGGCATGGTAGACGGCTAAAATATAGGGTTTTAGGGGTGTTTTGGACAAGTACGGACGAATCGTCAGGCCAAGTGTTCAAGGAATGTGCTCTACCTTTTCACATTGATCCACCATGCCCCAACAAACACTCACATCCCTCGTTTTCGAAACAAGGTGGTGCTTGGCCATGCACTTCCCACACTAGCCAGCTTCGGTCTAGGGTAGTAGGGTGTAACGCGTCTACCCGTCGGGACAATGGCAGGACAATTGAGGAACGGCCTCAAACTTGCCACAATGGCTCATAATGACACACCACACACTTATATCACTTCAATGAGCTATCATGGCATGTTTGGGCATGCCTTCAGCACGGTAGACGGCTAAAATCTAGGGTTTTAGGGGTGTTTTGGACAAGTACGGACGAATCGTCAGGCCAAGTGTACAAGGAATGTGCTATCTTTTTTCACATTGCTCCACCATACCCTCACAAACATTAACAACCCTTGTTTTACAAATACGATGGTGCTTGACCATGCACTTCCCACACTGGCCAGCTTCGGTCTAGGGTAGTAGGGTGTAACGCGTCTACCCGTCGGGATAGCAGCAAGAAAATTGAGGAATGGCCTCAAACTTGGGACAATGCATAACAATGACACACCACACACTTATATCACTTCAATGAGCAATTATGGAATGCTTGGGCATGCCTTCGACATGGTAGACGGCTAAAATCTAGGGTTTTAGGGGTGTTTTGGACAAGTACGGACGAATCGTCAGGCCAAGTGTTCAAGGAATGTGCACTCCATTTGCACATTGCTCCACCATGCCCTAACAAACACTAACATCCCTTGTTTTACAAACAATATGGTGCTTGGCCATGTACTTCCCACACTGGCCAGCTTCGGTCTAAGGTAGTAGGGTGTAACGCGTCTACCCATCTGGATAGCGGCAGGACAATTGAGGAATGGCCTCAAACTACAATGGCTCACAATGACAAACCACACACTTATATAACTTCAATTAGCAATGATGGCATGCTTGGGCATGCCTTCGGCACGGTAGAGGGCTCAAATCTTGGGTTTTAGGGGCGTTTTGGACAAGTGCGGACGAATCGTCAAGCCAAATGTTCAAGGAATGTGCTCTACCTTTTCACATTGCTCCACTATGCCCTAACAAACACTCACATACCTTGTTTTAGAGACAAGATGGTGCTTGGCCATGCACTTCCCACACTGGCCAGCTTCGGTTTAGGGTAGTACGGTGTAACGCGTCTACCCGTCCGGATAGCGGCAGGACAATTGAGGAATGGCCTCAAACTTGGCACAATGGCTCACAATGACACACCACACACTTATATAACTTCAATGAGCAATGATGGCATGCTTGGGCATGCCTTCAGCACGGTAGACGGCTAAAATATAGGGTTTTAGGGGTGTTTTGGACAAGTACGGACAAATCGTCAGGCCAAGTGTTCAAGGAATGTGCTCTCCATTTGCACATTTCTCCACCATGCCCTCACAAACACTCACATACCTTGTTTTACAAAAATCATGGCGTTTGGCCATGCTCTTCCCACACTGGCCAACTTTGGTCTAGGGTAGTAGGGTGTAACGCGTCTACCCGTCGGGATAATGGCAGGACAATTGAGGAATGGCCTCAAACTAGGCACAATGGCTCACAATGACACACCACACTTATATAACTTCAATGAGAAATGATGTCATGGTTGGGCATGCCTTTGGCATGGTAGACGGCTAAAATCTAGGGTTTAGGGGTGTTTTGGACAAGTACAAACGAATTGTCAGGCCAAGTGCTCAAGGAATCTGCTCTCCATTTGCACATTGCTCCACCATGTCCTCACAAACACTCACATACCTTGTTTTACAAACAAGATAGTGCTTGGCCATGCACTTCCCACACTGGCCAGCTTCGGTCTAGGGTAGTAGGGTGTAACGCGTCTACCCATCGGGATAGTGGCGGGACAATTGAGGAATGGACTAAAACTTTCAAAATGGCTCACAATGACACACCACACACTTATATCACTTCAATGAGCAATGGTGGCATTCTTGGGAATGCCTTCGATATGGTAGACGACAAAAATCTAGGGTTTAGGGGTGTTTTGGACAAGTACGGGCGAATCGTCAGGCCAAGTGTTCAAGGAATGTGCTCTACTTTTGCACATTTCTCCACCATTCCCTCATAAACACTCACATCCCTTGTTTTACAACAAGATGGTGCTTGGCCAAGCACTTCCCACACTGGCCAGCTTCGGTCTAGGGTAGTAGGGTGTAACGCGTCTACCTGTCAAGATAGCGGCCGGACAATTGAGGAATGGCCTAAAACTTGGAACAATGGCTCACAATGATACACCACACACTTATATCACTTCAATGAGCAATGATGGCATGCTTGGTCATGCCTTCGGCATGGTAGACGGCTAAAATATAGGGTTTTAGGGGTGTTTTGGACAAGTACGGACGAATCGTCAGGCCAAGTGTTCAAGGAATGTGCTCTACCTTTTCACATTGCTCCACCATGCCCCAACAAACACTCACATCCCTCGTTTTCGAAACAAGGTGGTGTTTGGCCAGGCACTTCCCACACTGGCCAGCTTCGGTCTAGGGTAGTAGGGTGTAACGCGTCTACCCGTCGGGACAACGGCAGGACAATTGAGGAACCGTCTCAAACTTGCCACAATGGCTCATAATGACACACCACACACTTATATCACTTCAATGAGCTATCATGGCATGTTTGGGCATGCCTTCAGCACGGTAGACGGCTAAAATCTAGCGTTTTAGGGGTGTTTTGGACAAGTACGGACGAATCGTCAGGCCAAGGGTTCAAGGAATGTGCTCTCTTTTTGCACATTGCTCCACCATACCCTCACAAACATTAACAACCCTTGTTTTACAAATACGATGGTGCTTGATCATGCACTTCCCACACTGGCCAGCTTCGGTCTAGGGTAGTAGGGTGTAACGCGTCTACCCGTCGGGATAGCAGCAAGAAAATTGAGGAATGGCCTCAAACTTGGCACAATGCATAACAATGACACACCACACACTTATATCACTTCAATGAGCAATTATGGAATGCTTGGGCATGCCTTCGACATGGTAGACGGCTAAAATCTAGGGTTTTAGGGGTGTTTTGGACAACTACGGACGAATCGTCAGGCCAAGTGTTCAAGGAATGTGCACTCCATTTGCACATTGCTCCACCATGCCCTAACAAACACTAACATCCCTTGTTTTACAAACAAGATGGTGCTTGGCCATGTACTTCCCACACTGGCTAGCTTCGGTCTAAGGTAGTAGGGTGTAACACGTCTACCCATCGGGATAGCGGCAAGACAATTGAGGAATGGCCTCAAACTACAATGGCTCACAATGACAAACCACACACTTATATCACTTCAATTAGCAATGATGGCATGCTTGGGCATGCCTTCGGCACGGTAGACGGCTAAAATCTTGGGTTTTTGGGGCGTTTTGGACAAGTACGGACGAATCGTCAAGCCAAATGTTCAAGGAATGTGCTCTACCTTTTCACATTGCTCCACCATGCCCTAACAAACACTCACATACCTTGTTTTAGTCCAGCTTCGGTCTAGGGTAGTACGGTGTAACGCGTCTACCCGTCCGGATAGCGGCAGGACAATTGAGGAATGGCCTCAAACTTGGCACAATGGCTCACAATGACACACCACACACTTATATCACTTCAATGAGCAATGATGGCATGCTTGGGCATGCCTTCAGCACGGTAGACGGCTAAAATCTAGGGTTTTAGGGCTGTTTTGGACAAGTTCGGACGAATCGTCAGGCCAAGTGTTCAAGGAATGTGCTCTCCTTTTTCACATTTCTCCACCATGCCCTCAAAAACACTCACATCCCTTGTTTTAGAAACAAGATTGTGCTTGGCCATGCACTTCCTAGACTGGCCAGCTTCGGTCTAGGGCAGTAGGGTGTAACACGTCTACCTATCGGGATAGCGGCAGGGCAATTGAGGAATGGCCTAAAACTTGGCACAATGGCTCACAATGACACGCCACACACATATATACCTTCAATGAGGAAATATGGCATGCTTGGGGATGCCTTCGACACGGTATACGGCTAAAATCTAGGGTTTTAGGGGTTGTTTTGGACAAGTACGGACGAATCGTCAGGCCAAGTGTTCAAGGAATGTGCTCTCCATTTGCACATTGCTCCACCATGACCTCACAAACACTCACATCCCTCGTTTTACAAACAAGATGGTTCTTGGCCATGTACTTCCCAAATTTGCCAGCTTCGGTCTAGGGTAGTAGGGTGTAACACGTTTACCCATCGGGATAGCGGCATGACAATTGAGGAATGGCCTCAAACTTGGCACAATGGCTCACAATGACAAACCACACACTTATATCACTTCAATGAGCAATGATGGCATGCTTGGGCATGCCTTCGGCACGCTAGACGGCTAAAATATAGGGTTTTAGGGGTGTTTTGGACAAGTACGGACGAATCGTCAAGCCAAGTGTTCAAGGAATGAGCTCTACCTTTTCACATTGCTCCACCATGCCCTAAAAAACACTCACATCCCTTGTTTTATAAACAAGATGGTGCTTCACCATGCACTTCCCACACTGGCCAGCTTCGGTCTAGGGTAGTAGGGTGTAACGCGTCTACCCGTCGGGATAGCGGCAGGACTATTGAGAAATGGCCTCAAACTTCGCACAATGGCTCACAGTGACACACCACACACTTATATCACTTTAATGAGCAATGATGGCATGCTTGGGCATGCCTTCAACACGGTAGACGGCTAAAATCTAGGGTTTTAGGGGTGTTTTGTACAAGTACGGACGAATCGTCAGGCCAAGTGTTCAAGGAATGTGCTCTCTTTTTGCACATTGCTCCACCATACCCTCACAAACATTAACAACCCTTCTTTTACAAAAATGATGGTGCTTGACTATGCACTTCCCACACTGGCCAACTTCGGTCTAGGGTAGTAGGGTGTAACGCGTCTACCCGTCGGGATAGCAGCAAGAAAATTGAGGAATGGCCAATAACGTGGCACAATCGCTCACAATGAAACGCTACACACATATATAACTTCAATGAGCAATGATGGCATGCTTGGGCATGCCTTCGACACGGTATACGGCTAAAATCTAGGGTTTTAGGGGTGTTTTGGACAAGTACGGGCGAATCGTCAGGCCAAGTGTTCAAGGAATGTGCTCTCCTTTTGCACATTTCTCCACCATTCCCTCATAAACACTCACATCCCTTGTTTTACAACAAGATGGTGCTTGGCCAAGCACTTCCCACACTGGCCAGCTTCGGTCTAGGGTAGTAGGGTGTAACGCGTCTACCCGTCGGGATAACGGCAGGACAATTGAGGAATGGCCTCAAACTGGGCACAATGGATCACAATGACACACCACACACTTATATAACTTCAATGAGCAATGATGTCATGCTTGGGCATGCCTTCGGCACGGTAGACGGCTAAAATCTAGGGTTTTAGGGGTGTTTTGGACAAGTACAGACGAATTTTCAGGCCAAGTTTTCAAGGAATCTGCTCTCCATTTGCACATTTCTCCACCATGCCCTCACAAACACTCACATACCTTGTTTTACAAACAAGATAGTGCTTGGCCATGCACTTCCCACACTGGCCAGCTTCGGTCTAGGGTAGTAGGGTGTAACGCGTCTACCCGTCGGGATAGTGGCGGGACAATTGAGGAATGGACTAAAACTTTCAAAATGGCTCACAATGACACACCACACACTTATATCACTTCAATGAGCAATGGTGGCATGCTTGGGAATGCCTTCGATACGGTAGACGACAAAAATCTAGGGTTTAGGGGTGTTTTGGACAAGTACGGGCGAATCGTCAGGCCAAGTGTTCAAGGAATGTGCTCTCCTTTTGCACATTTCTCCACCATTCCCTCAAAAACACGCACATACCTTGTTTTACAACAAGATGGTGCTTGGCCATGCACTTCCCACACTGGCCAGCTTCGGTCTATGGTAGTAGGGTGTAACGCGTCTACCCGTCAAGATAGCGGCAGGACAATTGAGGAATGGCCTCAAACTTGGAACAATGGCTCACAATGATATACCACACACCTATATCACTTCAATGAGCAATGATGGCATGCTTGGTCATGCCTTCGGCATGGTAGACGGCTAAAATATAGGGTTTTAGGGGTGTTTTGGACAAGTACGGACGAATCGTCAGGCCAAGTGTTCAAGGAATGTGCTCTACCTTTTCACATTGCTCCACCATGCCCCGACAAACACTCACATCCCTTGTTTTAGAAACAAGGTGGTGCTTGGCCATGCACTTCCGACACTGGCCAGCTTCGGTCTAGGATAGTAGGGTGTAACGCGTCTACCCGTTGGGACAGCGGCAGGACAATTGAGGAACAGCCTCAAACTTGGCACAATGGCTCAGAATGACACACCACACACTTATATCACTTCAATGAGCAATGATGGCATGTTTGGGCATGCCTTCAGCACGGTAGACGGCTAAAATCTAGGGTTTTAGGGGTGTTTTGGACAAGTACGGACGAATCGTCAGGCCAAGTGTTCAAGGAATGTGCTCTCTTTTTGCAAATTGCTCCACCATTGCCTCACAAACATTAACAACCCTTGTTTTACAAAAACGATGGTGCTTGACCATGCACTTCCCACACTGGCCAGCTTCGGTCTAGGGTAGTAGGGTGTAACGCGTCTACCCGTCGGGATAACGGCAGGACAATTGAGGAATGGCCTCAAACTTGGCACAATGCATAACAATCACACACCACACACTTATATCACTTCAATGAGCAATTCTGGAATGCGTGGGCATGCCTTCGGCACGGTAGACGGCTAAAATCTAGGGTTTTAGGGGTGTTTTGGACAAGTACGGACGAATCGTCTGGCCAAGTGTTCAAGGAATGTGCTCTCTCTTTGCACAATGCTCCACCATGCCCTCAAAAACACTCATATCCCTTGTTTTATAAACAAGATGGTGCTTGGCCATGCACTTCCCAAACTGGCCAGCTTCGGTCTAGGGTAGTAGGGTGTAACACGTGTACCTGTCAGGATAGCAGCAAGGCAATTGAGGTATGGCCAAAAACACGGAACAATGGCTCACAATGACATGCCACACACATATATATCTTCAATGAGCAATGATGGCATGCTTGGGCATGCCTTCGACACGGTATACGGCTAAAATCTAGGGTTTTAGGGGTGTTTTGGACAAGTACGGACGAATCGTCAGGCCAAGTGTTCAAGGAATGTGCTCTCCATTTGCACATTCCTCCACCATTCCCTCACAAACACTAACATCCCTTGTTTTACAAACAAGATGGTGCTTGGCCATGTACTTCCCACACTGGTCAGCTTCGGTCTAGGGTAGTAGGGTGTAACGCGTCTACCCATCGGGATAGCGGCAGGACAATTGAGGAATGGCCTCAAACTTGGCACAATGGCTCACAATGACAAACCACACAATTATATCACTTCAATGAGCAATGAATGGCATGCTTGGGCATGCCTTCGGCACGGTAGACGGCTAAAATTTCGGGTTTTAGGTGTGTTTTGGACAAGTACGGACGAATCGTCAGGCCAAGTGTTCAAGGAATGTGCTCTGCATTTGCAAATTGCTCCACCATGCCCTCACAAACACTCACATCCCTTGTTTTAGAAACAATATGGTGCTTGTCCATGTAATTCCCACACTGGCTAGCTTCGGTCTAGGGTAGTAGGGTGTAACGCGTCTACCCGTCGGGATAGCGGCGTGACAATTGAGGAATTGCCTAAAACTTGGCACAATGGATCACAATGACACACCACACACTTATATCACTTCAATGAGCAATGATGGCATGCTTGGGCATGCCTTCGGCACAGTAGATGGCTAAAATATAGGGTTTTAGTGCTATTTTGGACAAGTACGGATGAATCGTCAGGCCAAGTGTTCAAGTAATGTTCTATCCATTTGCACATTCCTCCACCATGCCCTAACAAACACTCACATACCTTGTTTTACAAACAATATGGTGCTTGTCCATGCACTTCCCACACTGGCTAGCTTCGGTCTAGTTTAGTAGGGTGTAACGCGTCTACCCGTCGGGATAGCGGCAGTACAATTGAGGAATGGCCTCAAACTTGGCACAATGGCTCACAATGACACACCACACACTTATTGCACTTCAATGAGAAATTATGACATGCTTGGGCATGCCTTCGGCATGGTAGACTACTAAAATCTAGGTTTTAGGGGTGTTTTGGGCAAGTACGGACGAATCGTCAGGCCAAGTGTTCAAGGTATGGCCACTGTAGTCACTGCTATTGGCAGCGATTGATTTTAACGTGAGGAAGAGCTAGCGGCCATCTGTGGTGCGAGATGGGGGCGAATGCACATGGTTTGCCCAGGTTCGCCCCCCAGAGGGTAAAGACCTACTCCTACTAGATTGGATTAATTGAGAGAGAGTTACAAGGGTGGCGAGCTCGGCGTCTAAGCAGCGAGTCGCCTGAGGGGGTGTATGATGGAACGTAAGTCCTAAGGATACCCTAGGGAGGTTTATATGGAAGTTAGCTCGCTAGGGTTTACAAGTTACAACCGAGCCAGATATGGACTCGGAGGCTTTTGACCTAATCCGACTGAGCTTCAAGTACGCTTCTAGGCCTTCAGTCTCCAGTCGCCAGGCTTTTCCTTCAGTCGCACTCCAGTCGCCGTCCTTCAGGCCCACTAACAGGCCCTTCGGTCCAATCAGAACGTCCTGCTGGGCATACCCCCTTCGGCATATCCCCATCAGTAGTCCCCGAGGCCATCGTTGATTCAGGTGCAGGTGTCCCTTTGGCAGTCAAAGTAGGTGAGCCCAATTTGGACGCCAAGTCTAGTTGGTGACGGACTCCATTGGAACCGAGGAAATTTTCCCCAGGATTCCACGCGTCACTCCGGCGGATGTCACTGCTACCAAGTCGCTGCTTCGGCGAATGGAGAAGACTAGCGGGTAGAGGGTGGAATGGAGGAGTTGGACCGTCAATTCTGGTCAAACTATCCGTTGGAAATCCCAACTGTAACTTCGGCGTAATTACCGTAGGTAACGGCTACCCCAAATTTGGCGGGTAGCGTTCCTATATAAGGGGAGTGACGAATCAGCTCTGCAAATCCTTCCCTGCATTCTTCATTCTCCCATATTCATTCTTCCTGCCTTCAACCATCCTGCCTTCCTTCGATTCGATCTTTCCGCGTCGTACGATTCCACGTCCTCCCTGATGGCGCCTCCCAAAGGTCATGGGGAAAATCCTAGTGCACTACAGCCCAACTCAAGTCCTTCGAGGACGCTGGGGTCCTCCGCAAGGGGAACTAGCGGGTTCCTCCCTCCTCCGAGACCGAGCCGAAGCCGCGAGCCGGCGAATTCATCTATTTTCCCAGTCATCTAGAAAGAGGTTTGGGGTTCCCCACCCCGCTCTTCTTCGGCGCTTCTGCGCGTATTGCACGATCAAGACGTCGGATATTGGCCCGCACAGCATCGAGCAGCTGGCGATCCTCGTCGCCTTCTATGAGTGCTACCTCGGCTATATGCCGTATTTTCCGCTGTGGTTGGCGCTCTTCCACGGCCGCATCGGGCGCGAGGCGTCCGATGGCTCGATATTGGCTACAGGCGGCGTCATATTCCAATGGAAGCCGAAGGCCAACTTCGTCAAGCTCCTCCTGCCAAAGAAAGCCGCCAACGGGTGGAAGAAGAGTTGGTTCTATGTGAAAGAGTCTACTCCCCTGGTGAGGTGGCACTTCCCGAGTTCGTCGCCGAGAGAAGCGAGCCTCGCCGGTTGGCACCGAAGAAGCTTCCCGAAGACCAGAGGATGGCCGTCACAAAGATGATGGACTAGATCCAGAGGCTGAAGGACCAGGGGTTGGCTTCGATCAACCTTTACAACTACTGGCTCGGGCGGCGCCTGGTTCCGCTAGTGGCTCGGCCACATTGGATGTACGAGTATAGCTGGAAGCACGACCCCTCCCAAACTAGCAAAGAATCGTGGGAGGCCGAGGACTACAAGGCCGCCCTGAGGAAGATCATTGATGCAGAATTCACCATCGTGTCAGTTAGGCTCGCCCCGTACACTCCCGTGAAGAATGAAGCTCCCACAGTAAGTTTTCTCCCCAATCGCCATTTCCGCACCCCAATTCGCAGTCGCGGCATTTGGTACTTCCACTGCTCGATGAAGAGGTCTGGCTGTTGTGGTGGTTCTCAGCTGTTTCAATTCGCAGTCGTGGTGGTTCTCAGCTGTTTCAGGTGTTGGAGGGCTGGCTTCCACCGCTCGATGAAGAGGTCCCCCGGGAGCTCGAGGAGGGCTCCGAAGGAAACTCCTAAAGCAGCGACAAGGAGGAAGAGGTTCCTCCCCCAGCGCCTATGGCTTGCGAGACTCGTATGCAGAAACATCGCGAGTTCGAGGCGAGTTGCAGCCTCGATGAACACGAAGGAGGCGACAAGGTCACCCAGGAGCACACATCCCGGCGCACGGCTACACCGTCGAAGCCCGCGTGCAAGCCCAAGTCATCAGCGAGGAAGCCAACGTCGCCATCCAAGTCGGTGGTGATGTTTGAGTCAGATGATGACTCTGACGATGAAGACACTCCCGGAATCTCTCACAAAGCCCTAGAGGATGCGATTCCGATGAAGGGGTTGGAGAGTGAAGGCATCGAGGCGGCGGTAGAGGTTCCCCTGGCGGCGATTCCGCCAACGGTTTTGGGGGTTCTGAGCCAGGAGGCGGCTAAAGCAGTGGCGTTGAAGTCGCCACAGCCGTCGAGAGCGGCCGCGTCTTCAGAGCCGGAAATCCCGGCGACCGTGGATTCGTCGTCGAGGAAGCCCGCGGTGTCGTGGGCTTCAGACGTCTTTGAGAGGGGGTTCACTTGCAAGCTGGGCCCTGAATTGGATAAGCCTGCCCACATCAGCACCGGGCTGCGCGTTCTCCTAGTCGCCAAGTAAGCCTTGCATTTTCCATTCCAGATTGTGTTCCATCTTGTGTCGTCTTCGTGTTGATTTTGACGCTTTGACAGGTCCGGGGTCAAAAATATCGGTCGTCCTTCGGTGGTGAAGATTCCGCCGACCGCTACCGTGGAAGAAGGCGACCTCCCTAAGAAGAGGAAGTCTGCTGATGATGGCACGGCCATGGAAGGCGTGAAGAGGAAAAGGGACGGTGTCGATGATCCCGTCGAGATGACTAGCGCCAAGGGGAGCGACCCAGCTGCAATCGTCGAAGAGGTGATGGCTGCGCAGTCGGAGCCAGTCGCGGTCGCCCCTGCGACGGGAGCGCCAGCTCTAGCGACTAGCTCCCCAGCTAGGGCATCAGCAATGTTCCCTCGCTTCATGGCGAGGGGGTTCCCAGGAATGGCGGATAACCAGTCTTCGCAGAGCCCGGAGGTCGTCGATGGAGACATTAGGTCTCGTCGTGGGTGCACCTCCTTCACGGTCCCGTTGACTGATGCCGGCGAGCTTCATAAAATGCTTGGTGCCGCCATTCAGGTATGTCCAGTCCCCGAGTGTCTAGCTGCTAAATTTTAGCGGCTAGGCACTGGATTGTTTCTACTCTCCAGTCCTCGAGTTCCTAGTCGCTGAATTTCAGCGGCTGGGAACTTGATGTTTCTCTTTGGTAAGTACTGAACATTGTTGTCTTTGTAGGGTTTCCAAAAGGAATCGACCGACCGGCAGGCCGCAAGGGAGCGCTTGGAACAGGATCTGTGCGAGGCGCAGGAGGCTAACCGACGACTCCAGGAAACTATTGGTAAGTCCCTGCCTTTCTTCCCCTTTCTCTTTCATATATGACCTGTGTTTGTATGACTCGCTGATGAATTTTCTTTCAGATGGTCTCCCGGCTGCAATTTCCAATGCCCATGAAGGGTATGTTCTAGTCGCCGAACTAGACGCGGCGAATGGGCGAATTTCCTCGCTGATCCAAGACTTGGAGGAGGCGAGAGCGACCTCAGTTTCTTCTGAGGACCGAGCGAAGGCTGCTGTTTCTGCGGATGGGGAGGAACGTAAGGCCACGGATTCAATCATCATGGGGATGCACAATGATCATGCCGCCTTGGAGAAGCATGTCATAGAGAATTGCCACAAACTCCTCGGTGAGTCTCCGTCGTTGCCTGACTTGTTTGGCGAGTCCCTGATTGGGGAAGTCCGTAGTTTCACTGATATCTAATTTTGCAGCTGTGATAGGCCAAAGTGACCCGGTGGTTCAAACTTTCGATGCTTCGCAGTGCGTCACTGCCGTGGTGAACGTGGCCACGGCTTCGGTGTTATGCATCCAAGCGGTTCTTCAAGGCATGTCCCCCACCGAGGTTATTCCTGGGGGGCTTACGGAGGTGTGGTGCTATCTAGAGGAGGCGCCTGTCATCATGGAGTGGATGGCACACTCGATGTCAGGTGCGGGGCCACCACGGCATTGAGCCTGGGTCTCGCCCACTTCCCCGACGAGTTCGACCTTGACGACGTGACTAGTGGCTACCCATCGGCGACCGGCACGGTGGAGATGTCAGAGGTACTGAAGCTGACTACGAAGGCCGCCCCTTTTGCCGATCGGGTCCTAGCGATGGGGGATCTTCTACCATACCAGGAGACGGTGTTGGCGCCTGGCGACCCTGAGCCGGAGCATCACGACATGAAGTCGGAGCAGCCCTTCTAGTCGGCGTTGTCGAAGTCGCTGACGACCTACCCGATGAACCTGTGGCAGCCTTTTGTTCGTGTCAAGGGGGGTGGTGGTGCTTCTTCATCAGGACCTTTGGAATAAACAATGTAGTTGGGCAGTTTGTAATGCATGCCAAGTGGCGACTACTGTAATATGATCAACATTTTGTAATATATGCCAAGGGAGGGTCAATCGACTCGTATTGCGACCAGGATTGTGTGGTGTGTTTATTTTTGATTGAGCGAGTCCCCAAGCGCGTCCGCCCTTTAATGGGGTATAACTCAATTGTGTACTTTTGTGTTTTATTTTGGTTGTGCATTGCTTTATCTCTCGCGTCTTCTGAGTGGTGAGTCCCCGAGCGTGGTGCTCAACCGTATTGGGCGCGTTCCTGTTGTAGGTTGTTAATGCGTTGTTTGTAACGCGTCTCTTCCCCTGGCTCGGAGAGCCAGTCGCTGGGCGAGTCCAAGGCAGCTCTCTTACTTGGTGTGTTCCCGAGCCGCGTGGGGGTTTCTGTTTTGCGGAGTCCCCGTGCGTGGTACTTAACCGTTCGAGTCGCTTTGCACGAGGATGGGAGGGATAGGTCGCTGTGAGAAGCGTATACCGGTTGTCTTGGCCCGGTGGGCCAGTCGAGATAGGCAACTCCAATGGTGGCTCCGGGTTGGCGTTTTCGTGGACGTCCCAAGGCCTGAGTATTTCCGGTGCCCTTGTACCGCACTACTTAGCCGTGCCAGTCGCTCGACCAAAGGTTGACTTCCATGAGTAGCATATTGCTGATATGTACGAGTGCGAGTGGCACAAGAATATGGCGAGTAGACACAATTTGTGTGATCCGAATGAATTTCATTATATATGCCAGCTGAGTACAATTTGAGGTTCTATGTATAGAACTTTCTGAGGAGGTTTACATTCCATGGCCTTCCGACCTCGAGCTAGCCGTCACCCCGTATGTCGATGAGGTAGTAGGCGTTGTTGCCGAGGACTCGCCCTATGGCGAATGGCCCCTCCCATGGGGGGAGAGTTTGTGCATGCCTTTCTTGTCTTGGGCCAGTCGTAGGACCAGGTCGCCTTCTTTGAAGGTGCGAGTCCAGACTCGGCGGCTGTGGTAGCGGCGGAGTCCTTGCTAGTAGATGGCAGTGCGGGAGCAGGCAAGGTCGCGTGCCTCGTCAAATTGATCGACACTGTCTTGGCGGGCGACCTCTTTGGTCGCCTCGACGTAGTTGGTGACTTGAGGTGAATCGTGCTCCAAGTCAGTTGGCATTACGGCCTCAGCGCCATACACCATGAAGAAGGGTGTGAACCCGGTGGAGCGATTGACGGACGTGCGGATCCCCCATATTATGGAGGGAAGCTCGTTGACCTAGAACCCTGGGGTGCGTTCGAGGGGCACCTGAAGTCGTGGCTTGAGCCCGTGGAGGACGCTCTAGTTGGCACGTTCTGCTTGGCCGTTCGACTTCGGGTGGGCAACTGAAGCGAGATCGAGTCGTATGCCATGTTCTTCACAGAATTCCGCCATGGCCCCCTTGGCGAAATTGGTGCTGTTGTCCGTTATGATGTTGTGCGGTAACCGTACCGATAGATGAGCTCGCATAAGAACTTGGTGGCCGTCTTGCCTTCGCACTTTTTGATTGGCTTGGCCACGACCCATTTGGTGAACTTGTCAACCGTGACCAGGAGATGGGTGAAGCCAGACGGGGCCTTCTTGAACGGGCCTACCATGTCCATGCCCCATACGGCAAATGGCCATGTAATGGGGATGGTCTTGAGTGCCGAACCAGGGAGGTGCGTCTGGTGGGCGTACTTCTGGCACCCGACGCATCATTGGACGATGTTGGTGGCGTCGGCGTGTGTGGTGAGCCAGTAGAAACCGTGTCACATGGCCTTGGCGACTAGCGACTTGGCACCAGCGTGATGGCCGCAGTCGCCAGCGTGAATGTCCTGGAGGATCTTGTGGCCTTCTTCTGGCTATACGCAGCGCTGGAACACGCCAATCACGCTGCGTCTGTGGAGCTCCCCGTTGATGATGACGAAGGATTTGCAGCGGCGCACGATCATTCGCGCCTTAGTCTCGTTGCTTGGTAGGATCTTATGCTCCAGGAAGGCGACGTATGGTGCTGTCCAGTCGCTAGGCTCCACAACCATGGTGACTAGGGCTGGCTCTGTTTGTAGCGGTATCCCGACGTCGATCTCCTTTGGTGGGCTGACCGAAGGTTTGTGGATGATGTCGAGGAAGACACCTACTGGTGGCGCTTGTCGGGGCGACCCGATGCAGGAAAGGGCGTCTGCCTCCTTGTTCTTGCGTCTGTTAATCCACTCGACGGAATAGCCATCAAAGTGCCCTCCCAGATGGTCTACCGCTTGGTGGTACACGATCATTGTTGGAGAGACGGCGTCGCATGTCCTGGCGACCTAGCCGGCGACTAGGTCGGAGTTGCCATAACATCGTAAGCGGTTGATGTTCATCTCCTTAGCAGCTCTCATGACATGAAGGAGGGCCTCATATTTTGCCATGTTGTTGGTGCAGGGCTTGAAGTTGAGGTGGAGCACGTAGCGGAGCTTGTCTCCTTTGGGAGAGGTCAGTATGACCCCTGCCCCTGCGCCGTCGGTGTTCTTGGAGCCGTCAAAATGGAGCGACCAGCAGTGGAGGTATGAGAGCTTTTCTGGCTGCTGTGCTTCTTCCCAATCTGCGAGGAAATCAGCTAGGGCTTGTGACTTGATCGCTTTGCGGGGCTCTTATTTGATGTCGTGGATGCCGATTTTGACGGCCCACTTGGCGACTCGCTTGATTGCCTCGCGGTTGCGTATTATGTCCTGCGGAGGTGCAGAGGAGACCACCGTGATCAGGTGCTCCTGGAAATAGTGTGGGAGTCGCCGCTGAGCTCGGAATACCACGTACACCAGTTTCTGGTACTATGGGTAACATTGGCGTGAATCTATCAGGACTTCGCTGATGTAGTAGACAGGGCACTGTATGAGGTGCTCCTTGCCCTCCTCCGGTCATTCGACGACCATCACGGTGCTGACAACTCGAGTGGAGGCCGCGACGTAGACGAGCATTGGCTCTTTGTCGAGTGGAGCGGCGAGGAGTGGAGCCGCGAGTAACACTTCTTTGAGCGCTTTGAGTGCATCGTCGGCCTCCGCGTCCCATTGGAACGTGGGGTTCTTGTGCATCGGGCGGTAGAGGGGCATTGCCTTCTCGCCTAGTCGGGGGATGAAGCGACTGAGGGCCACGACTCGCCCTGCCAACCTCTGGACATCGTGCAGGCACTCGGGTTTCCTGAGTCGCACGATGGTGTCGATCTTGGTGGGGTTGGCTTCGATGCCTCGCTTGGAGACTACATATCCTAGGAGCTGTCCGGTGGGGACGCCGAAGGTGCATTTTCCGGGGTTCAACTTGATGTTGTACCTCCGTAGGTTTGCGAAGGTTTCGGCCAGGTTGGCGAGCAGGTCGTCCTGGCGGGTGGATTTCACCACCATGTCGTCGATGTAGACGTGAATGTTGCGTCCAATTTGGCTCGCTAGGCACTCCTGCATGCATCTCTGGTATGTAGTGCCGGCGTTCTTGAGGCCGAACGTCATGGCCGTGTAGCAGAAGGCGCCGAATGTCGTGATGAATGCCGTCTTCTCCTCGTCCTGGACCGCCATCTTGATCTGGTTGTAACCAGACAAAGCGTCAAGGAAGCACAGCGACTCCGATCCCGCGGTCGAGTCGATGATTTGATCGATGCGCGGTAGGATGAACTCCTCCTTCGGGCAGGTGCTGTTGAGGTTGGTGTAGTCTATGCACATCCTCCATGTGTTGTTCTTTTTCAGAACTAGGACTAGGTTTGCCAGTCACTTGGAGTATTTGATTGGTCGGATGAAGCCTGCGGCTAGCAGGCGCTGTACTTCTTCGGCAATTGCTTGACGACGCTCTTCATTGAAGGGCCGTAGCGACTGCTTTACTAGTCGCACTTTGGGGTCGGCATTGAGTTTGTGCTCACCAAGTTCCCTCGGGACACCTGGCATGTCAGATGGCTTCCATGCGAAGATGTCATGGTTCTCACGGAGGAACCCGATGAGCACGCTTTCCTATGCGGGGCTCATGTGCGCCTCGATGGTGACCGTCTGGCTGGAGTCACCCGGGACGAGCTCGATGGTGCGGGTGTGCGTGGTCGCCTCGAACGTGGAGTTCACGGCGATTGGTTTCTTCAATATTGCGGGGTCGTCCTTGTTGATGTTGCCTGCATATTTCGCAAGCTCCTCCGCGTGGTCGGTCTCCGCAGCGATGATGGCGTCCATGAGCTCGGCTCCTTTGTCCTCACATTCCACGGCCATGTCGGGGTCACCGTGGACGGTGATGATGCCGCTTGGCCCTGGGAGCTTCATCATGTTGTAGGCGTAGTGTGGGGTCGCCATGAATTTAGCGAATGCCTGGCGGCTCAGGACACCGTGGTAAGGGCTGCGGAAGTTCACCAGCTCGAATACGATCCTCTCTGTGCGATAGTTTGCCAGAGTGCCAAAGGTGACTGGTAGCGTCACTTTTCTGATCGGGTACGCCTTCCGACCGGGGACGATACCGTGGAAGGTCATCAGGGTTAGCTCGATGGCTGCTTCTGGGAGCTGGAGCCTCTTGAATGTGTCTAGGTACATGATGTTGATGGAGCTCCCACTGTCCATTAGTGTCTTGGGCAGCCAATAGTCGGCCACCTTGGGCCTGACTACCAGGGCGACTCGCCCTGGGTATTCGATTCTTGGCACGTGGTCCTGGCGACTCCAGGTGATGCTCTGCTCAGACCAGTTGAGGAAGCAAGGGATGTCGACTTGCGTCACCGCGTTGATGGTGACCGTGCGGGCGAGCACCTTCTTCTCGCGCTTGGTGCCGAGTCCGGTGAAGGTGTGTAGTGAGCCGATGGCGGTGCCGAAGCCGCCGGCGTTCCCGTTGTCCCGGGGTGGGTTGTTATTGGGGTCCTCCCTTGTTTGCCTCGCCTTTTCAATCTCTTTGAGAGAGTGGCAATCCACGGTGATGTGGGTGGCGGGTTTTCCCTCCCTGCTATGGTAGATGCAAGGCTGATTGAGCAGGGCAGCAGGGTCGAATTTCGGCCTCGCTATGTTGTTGGAGCGGTAGTTTCCTCCGTCGCGACGGTAGCTCTTGGGGTCACGCTGGCCGTAGCTGGCATTGGCGACGAAGTCGACTCGCCCGTCCGTGCAGTGCTTGCCGGTGATGCGGGTGTTTCTCTAGCGCATGTCGCGTAGGCGCCCGCTATCGTGGATGCTGGTTCGGCGTCTTCCTCCCGACTCGTCATCGGAGTCTTGGTTGGGGTCTTCCTCCGTGTTGCGCTTGGCAATCTCGAGGAGGTCGGAGATGTTGTCGAGCATCCGGTAGACCCTCTTGATCTTAGCCACCAGGGGTTCATACCGGCATGCGTTCTTGAAGCAATGTATCGCCGTATCTGGGTGGATGCCGGAGGCGTTGATGCACAGTTCTTGCCATCTTTGGATCCAGCGGCGAGTCGACTCGCGTTGTCCCTAGATGCATCGCTCCAGGTCTTCTATGGTGGTGGCGCGGGTGTAGGATCCCTCGAAGTGCCTGATGAAGGCATCCCACATTTCTTCCCAGGAATCGATGCTGTCGGCGGGAAGGGTGTTGATCCAGTGCCGAGTCGCACCCTCCATCATCAGGGGGAGGTAGCGAGCGGCGGGCAGGTTGGTGTGGCCTGCGATTCCCATTGCCATGAGGTATGTGTCTAGCCATACAGCTGGATCGTACGTCGGGTCGTACTTTTCGATCTCCTTGGGAGCCTTGAAGTTGGCGGGGTATTTTTCCCTGCGGATCATGGGCCCGAAGCATTGCGGCCCGACTCAACTGAGCGAGCCTCTTGGTTCCGGGTCGCCACGGTTGGTGAGGGTGTGCCTCAAGTCGTTGGGCTGGCGTGCCCGCCATGCCTGATTATTGATGATGTTCGTTCGGGCATCAATGGGCTGCCCGTTGGCGGCGACCGTGTTATTCGGCGGTCGCGGCTCATTGGTGGACAACACGGGGTTGGTGGCCCATGGCTGGTTCGCCAGGGGCTGCGGTGGAGGGCAGGTCAATGCATTGGCGATGGTGGGGTGACCGCTTGACGCTGCTTTTCTTGCTGAGGAACGAGAATACATCCGTCCCCGTGGGTCGACTCCCGTGGCTTGTTGCTCGACGGCCCTGTCGAGTAGGGCCTTGGCGTACTGGATCTGTAGCGCGACGTCGAGGTTGGTGACCGCGACGTCGGCCGCGACGACATTGTCCATCAGGGTGGAGTAGAGTGGTAGCCCGTTGGCGTTGCGGGCTTGAGGCGAGATGATGATCCCCGGTTGATCCGGCGGGGGCGCGTGGCCTATGGGTGGTGGAGGGGCTCCGGTCGCCGGTGCGTCGGGTGATCGTCTCGCGGGATTGCTTCCTCCTGGCGGTGCATTCTCGCAGTATTCGCTCTCAGCCGCGCGTGCGGGGTTGCTTTTGTCGTTGAAGTTCAGGACGCGACCCTGGATGTTGGAGTTCAGGCGGGTCCTGATGTGGCGCTGGTGATAGAGTGATAGCTCCCGCGCCGTTTCCCGCTCGAGGCGGTATTTCTCGCGCTCGGTGAGTTTGTTGCGTTGCGCCTCCACGAGCCACAGGCGGACTTCCTCCACCTCCGTGGCCATCGCAGTCGGCAGGATTGGCGTGGAGAACGGATCTGGCGGGGCGGCCGTGCTGCCCGCCATGTAGATCGTGTTGAAGCGATTGGATCTGGCTTGGAAGTCTTCAGGCGACTCTGAGCCAGAGTCGGAGTCGAAGATCCCGAGGATGGAGGGATCCTCGAAATCCTCCGGGAAGGAGACTCGTGTGATGGAGTCCTCTCGTGACGCGGTGGTGATAGATCCGTCGACCGAGGCACGGGCCGTGGAGTCGGCGTCGTCGTTTAGGGCCTCGTCGTTGGTGGCGGTGTTGGTCTCGTCCCCGCTGCTGGTGGCCGAGTCATACTTGGTGACGAGGCTCCTGATGGAGTGGACCTGCTCTTCCGAGAGCAGGTCACGGTGCGGCGGTGATCCGCCGATGATCATTGTTGCAGCTGGGTCGACTGCGCCGGTGAAGCCGACGAAGAGGTTGATGGAGCCGACCGGCATCACCGCGCCGTGAATGACCAGGCGTGACGCCGGGATGTAGCTGCTGGGCAAGATCTGTAAGATCCCACCAATGGTGATCATGCGGCCGGTGGCGAGTGGCCGATCGATCAGCGAGTCGGGTCTTGCTGCAGAACTCAGGCCAGTCCCGCTATGCCCCACGGTGGGCGCCACTATCGTGGAAATGGCCACGGCAGTCGCTGCTACTAGCATCGATTGATTGTAACGTGAGGAAGAGTTGGCGGCCATCTGTGGTGCGAGATGGGGGCGAATGCACATCGTTTACCCAGGTTCGCCCCCCCGGAGGGTAAAGACCTACTCCTGCTAGATTGGATTAATGGAGAGCGAGTTACAAGGGTGGCGAGCTCGATGACTAAGTAGCGAGTCGCTTGAGGGGGTGTATGATGGAACGTAAGTCCTAAGGATACCCTAGGGAGGTTTATATACAAGTCACCTCGCTAGGGTTTACAAGTTAAAACCAAGCCAAATATGGACTCAGAGGCTTTTGACCTAATCCGACTGGGCTTCAAGTACGCTTCTGGGCCTTCAGTCTCCAGTCGCCAGGCTTTTCCTTCAGTCGCACTCCAGTCGTCGTCCTTCAGGCCCACTCACAGGCCCTTCGGCCCAATCGGAACGTCCTACTAGGCATACCCCCTTCGGCATATCCCCATCACTCTCCATTTGCACATTGCTCCACCATGCCCTCACAAACATTAACAATCCTTGTTTAAAAAAATCGATGGTGCTTGGCCATGCACTTCCCACACTGGCCAGCTTCGGTCTAGGGTAGTAGGGTGTAACGTGTCTACCCGTCGGGATAGCGGCAAGAAAGTTGAGGAATGGCCTCAAACTTGGCACAATGGACCACAATGTCACACCACACACTTATATCACTTCAATGAGAAATGATGGCATGCTTGGGCATGCCTTCAGCACAGTAGATAGCTGAAATCTAGGGTTTTAGGGGTGTTTTGGACAAGTACAGACGAATCGTCAGGCCAAGTGTTCAAGGAATGTGCTCTCCATTTGCACATTTCTCCACCATGCCCTCACAAACACTCACATCCCTTGTTTTACAAAAAAGATGGTGCATGGCCATGCACTTCCCACACTGTCCTGCTGCGGTCTAGGGTAGTAGGGTGTAACGCGTCTACCCGCCGGGATAGCGGCAGGACAATTGAGGAATGGCCTCAAACTTGTCAGGATAACAATCCACACACTTATATCACTTCAATGAGCAATGATGGCATGCTTGGGCATTCCTTCGGCACGGTAGACGGCTAAAATCTAGGGTTTTAGGGGTGTTTTGAACAAGGACGGACGAATCGTCAGGCCAAGTGTTCAAGGAATGTGCTCTCCATTTCCACATTGCTCCACCATGCCCTCACAAACACTGAAATCCCTTGTTTTACAAAAAATATGGTGCTTGGCCATGCACTTCCCACACTGTCCACCTTCGGTCTAGGGTAGTAGGGTGTAAAGCGTCTACTCGTCGGGATATTGGCAGGACAATTGAGGAATGGCCTCAAACATGGAAAAATGGCTCAGAATGACACACCACACACTTATATCACTTCAATGAGCAATGATGGCATGCTTGGGCATGCCTTCGGCATGGTAGATGACTAAAATCTGGGGTTTTAGGGATGTTTTGGACAAGTACGGACGAATCGTCAGGCCAAGTGTTCAAGGAATGTGGTCTCCATTTGCACATTACTCCATCATGCCATCACAAACACTCACATCCCTTGTTTTACAAAAAACATGGTGCTTGGCCATGCACTTCCCACACTGGCCAGCTTTGGTATAGGGTAGTAGGGTGTAACGCGTCTACCCGTCGGGATAACGGCAGGACAATTGAGGAATGGCCTCAAACTGGGCACACTGGCTCACAATGACACACCACACACTTATATCACTTCAATGAGCAATGATGTCATGCTTGGGCATGCCTTCGGCACGGTAGACGGCTAAAATCTAGGGTTTTAGGGGTGTTTTGGACAAGTACAGATGAATCGTCAGGCTAAGTGTTCAAGGAATGTGCTCTCCATTTGCACATTTCTCCACCATTCCCTCACAAACACTCACATCCCTTGTTTTACAAAAGTCATGGCGTTTGGCCATGGACTTCCCACACTGGCCAGCTTTGGTCTAGGGTAGTAGGGTGTAACGCGTCTACCCGTCGGGATAACGGCAGGACAATTGAGGAATGGCCTCAAACTGGCCACAATGGCTCACAATGACACACCACACACTTATATAACTTCAATGAGCAATGATGTCATGCTTGGGCATGCCTTCGGCAGGGTAGACGGCTAAAATCTAGGGTTTTAGGGGTGTTTTGGACAAGTACGGGCGAATCGTCAAGCCAAGTGTTCAACGAATGTGCTCTCCTTTTGCACATTGCTCCACCATGCCATCACAAACACTCACATCTCTTGTTTTGCAAACAAGATGGTGCTTGGCCATGCACTTCTCACACTGGCCAGCTTCGGTCTAGGGTAGTAGGGTGTAACGCGTCTACCCGTCAGGATAGCGGCAGGACAATTGAGGAATGGCCTCAAACTTGTCACAATGGCTCACAATGACACAACACACACTTATATCACTTCAATGAGCAATGTTGGAATGCTTGGGTATGCCTTCGACATGGTAGACGGCTAAATTCTAGGGTTTTAGGGCTATTTGGACAAGTACGGACGAATCATCAAGCCAAGTGTTCAAGGAATGTGCTTTCCATTTGCACATTTCTCCACCATCCCCTCACAAACACTCACATCCCTTGTTTTACAAAAAAGATGGTTCTGGGACATGCACTTCCCACACTGGCCAGCTTCGGTCTAGGGTAGTAGGGTGTAACGCGTCTACCCGTCGGGATAGAGGCAGGACAATTAAGGAATGGCCTAAAACTTGGCACAATGGCTCACAATCCACATGCTTATATAACTTCAATGAGCAATGATGGCATGCCTGGGCATGCCTCGGCACGGTAAACGGCTAAAATCTGGGGTTTTAGGGGTGTTTTGGACAAGTACGGACGAATCATCAGGCAAAGTTCTAAAGGAATGTGCTCTTCATTTGCACATTGCGCCACCATGCCCTCACAAACACTCACATCCCTTGTTTTACAAAAAATATGGTGCTTGGGCATGCACTTCCCACACTGGCCAGCTTCGGTCTAGGGTAGTAGGGTGTAACACGTCTACCCGTCGGGATAGCGGCAGGACAATCGAGGAATGGCCTCAAACTTGGCACAATGGCTCACAATGACACACCACACACTTATATCACTTCAATGAGCAATGATGGCATGCTTGGGCATGCCTTCGACATGGTAGACGACTAAAATCTAGGGTTTTAGGGGTGTTTTGGACAAGTACGGACGAATCGTCATGCCAAGTGTTCAAGGAATGTTCTCTCCATTTGCACATTTCTCCACCGCGAGAGTATCATTTTGCGGCCCGAAAGTTGGGGTGTCCAGGCAACGCGGTACCCAAGTTCCCTGAAATCATCCGCGATGACTACAGTTGGTGTGCGAAATACTCAGAGGGTCTTTTTCGGCACGAATTCAACTTTACGTTTCAATACAAAAAATCAGGCTAACGACCGTCAAGTTGGCCCCCCCTGTCAGTTCTCGCCGTTATGTCGCTCCCGTTGCTTAGGTGTCAATTAGGCTTGCAGTGTTGGCGCCTGCATCCATTACGCGTCTTCTTCTTCCCTAGGGCGGCAATCTGTGGGGCGTCGTAGCCATGGCATGGAGCTGGGACATGGACGAACCTGCTTGGCCCAGCTCTCCTCCCTATAGGCTTGCAGCGTTGGCGACTGCATCCATTACGCGTCTTCTTCCCCGGAGCGGCAATGTGTGGTCGTGGCCATGGCGCAGAGCTAGGACGTGACGAAGCTGCTCGGCCCCGCTCTCCTCCCCATCTCGAGTCGGAGATCGCCCTCACTATGGACGTACCCATGGCACGGTGCGGGGACGAGAATTGGTTCTCGGTGAGATCTATCACCTTGTCGACCATGCTCGGTTCTGTTTTCCTCCTATAGAATCCGAGCTTGCCGTCGCCGTGGTTGCACCCGCACCAATTCTGCCACCTCTGCCGAGGTCTCTGTGGTAGCTCAAGTTCTAAGGCTCTCCAAGTTTTGCCATGTTGGGCCTGTAAGTGTTGTTGTATGTTAAACTAGCAAATCTCTTTTGTTCAAATCTCTTGGGCTGTACCAACTTCATTGTGTTTAATTATGAAAGACAAAATATAAATGATTTCTCTCAATTTCTTGCATAGAAAAATGCATAGCTAATTTCATATTCTCACAGGAACTGACCCCACTTGTTGAACCGGCGGCACTGCCTTGATCTCCACGTAACCACGGTGAGTTCTCGAACCGAAAGTTGCAGTTACCACGTTTCTTCTGCAGTCATTCCTCTTCCTCAGTCATTCCTCTGCAGTTATTCCTGGGCGCTTCTTCTTCCTCTGTTCTGGAACCGTTGGTTCATCTTCTTCTTCCTCTCGCAGGTAGTTCCTTGCAGGCATTTCCTTTCACCCATTTCCTTGCAGGCATGGACGATGGGAAACACACAATAGAGACCCACTTGGTCCCTGCCCATGGCACCACGACTTTGACAGTGGTGTATACAAATGATGAAGCGACTGTGGAGACAACTCTCGCCAGGTTTGAGCAATTCTTGAGAAAGAGAAGAACAAGTTTGTGGGGCTAGACTTGGAGTACACCCATGCAAATAAGCGAAAAATCCTCCACAAGAGATCGCTGTCGTGCAAATAGCCATACATGAGGAGGTCCTCGTTTACCACTTCTGCAGGTATGTGAAATTTAAATTTGAGATCACCACTTCTGCATCCCTTGTTCCCTTACATCCCTAGAACCATCTAAGTGCAGGAGTAAACCAACTGAGATGCATTGTCCGGCTCTGGTCGAGTTCTTGTGTAGGAAAGGGATAACTTTCACTAGTGTGGATATCACAAATGACACAATTATGCTTTCTCGTGCGTTGATAAAAATCCTAGAGGGGCACCACATTGACATCCAAAATCTATACAAGATCAAATCATACCCAGCGAAGGATGGCATGGGTGGTCTGGCAGTAGAAATCATCGATAAATCCTATGAAAAACTGAAGAAATTGAAGCGACTCGATCACGACTACTGGGAGTGGAAGCCGATGAGCCAGGTGCGCCTCGAGTATGCAGCCAGAGACACCTACATGGCGTACAAGTTGTGCAGTAAGCTCATTACCATGAAAGATGGGATGGTTAAGGCGGGGTTTTTCGCGAGAAAGCTATGCCCTGGTTGCAAGCTAGCCCAGGAGAAAGAAGCACGAGGAGGACAGAAAGCGGTTTCAGGATGAGCAGGGATCTTGGGACGGTGGCGACATCAAGCGGTTGAAGGGGAAGCAAGTCAAGGACGACAAAAAGTGGTGGTGATACATTATGTGTTTGAACTAGATTTTAGTTTCTAGTTTATTATGTGTGTGATACATTTAGTTACTTCAATACAAAATTTCGACCAATTTAACTTGTTGATGTATTTCTTGACAATTATAATATAATTGAGCACTAGAAATATTTTGTAGTGTGCATGAGCATGATCAGTAAATATAATTGAACACTAGAAACTTTAAGGCATTCCATATAAAGGAGTAGATTAATATAGAAGGTTCACCAGAGACACCACGGATATATTGTCTTACATGCCACACACAGGTAATAATTACCTAGAACAAAATAAAAGCAGGGGCTACAGCAGGAGGCCGGGACATGGAGACGCCTAGCAGGGCAGGGGTTTATCAGCAGGAGGCATCGACAGCCTAGTCGATGGGATACAGGCCAGTCCTGACATACTCCCGGAGGAATTTGCCGTAGGCTGCGTGCCGTGCCAAGGTAATCGGCCTATGGCTTCTGCCTCCGCCTCTGCCAACACCCTCCGCGTGTTGGATCATGCTGTTGAGGTCCACGTTGATTGCTCTGCCACAGAATGGGCAAAATAGTCTCCCCCTACGGTGGAAACAGATTAGCCCACACCGTAACCGCCTCAGCACGTAGCGGCTCTTGTTGACCCTGGATACCTTGCTATCGTCCACTTCATCATCATCCTCCTGTTGATTTTTAAGAACATAACTTAGAACTCATACATATGATTGAATTGTATTACAACTCAAGAATTGACAACATGTATATGTAAGACAATATATCGGTGGATATCAAAGATAAAGAATCTCCGCAATAGTTTGATCGGTTCATATATCATTTCATCTCAACACAATGACAAATAATTACATTAGAGTGAATGTAGGATAAATCTAGGGGCCTCATAAGTTTCTGTAGGGATGGACTAGGTGAACTAAGTAACAATTGCACAACCTGTAATGTTGTTGTACATCGCCCCAGGGTCACTAACTCATTCCTAAAAAAATCTGACACCAATGTGTCTGCCTCTCTTTTGGGACAAATTTGAATCATTGGCCACAATAAGAATTGAAATGTAATCGTACAAAACATTATTCAGGGATATACATAGTCAGGTATAAAAACAAGCCTAAAAATTGTAATCATAAATAAAAAACCAAAGAATTAATATTCAGGTGCATGTTAAAAATACTTATGATCAAAACCATTCATATACATATGCATCATACCAATCATTAAAAGATCAGAAACAATTCAAGGATCATATATATAGTTCCATATGAGAATAAATCTAGGGCCTCATAATTTGTTTCAGAGATGGAGTTGGCGAACCAAAGTACCAACATCACAACCTATATTTTTTGTGTGAATTTCTTCCTCAGGTTCACCAACCCATCCCTAAAACACGACACCGTCATATGTGTCTCCCCTTGAACTCTTTTGGGGCAAATTTCAATCATCGGCCTTAGTGACAAACTAAAATGTAATTCTTATACACTGAATGCATGGAATAGGTAATTCGAATATCATAGTTCTATGAATGTAGAATAAAGATTAAGGCCTCATAAGTTTCTATAGGGACGGCGTAAGTGTACCAAGTAACAATTGCACAACCTATATTGTTCTTGTACATCGCCCCAGGTTCACTAACTCGTCCCTGAAAAAATCTGACACCAATGTGTCTGCCTCTGTTTTGGGACAAATTTGAATCATTGGCCACAATAAGAAATTGAAATGTAATCGTACAAAACATTATTTAGGGATATACATAGTTAGGTACAAAAACAAGCCTAAATATTGTAATTATAAATAAAAAACCAAACAACTAATCTTCAGGTACATGTTAAAAATACTTATGATCAAAACCATTCATATACATATGCATCATACCAATCATTAAAAGATCAGAAACAATTCAAGGATCATATATGTAGTTCCATATGAGAATAAATCAAGGTTCTCATAATTTGTTTCAGAGATGGAGTTGGAGAACCAAAGTACCAACAGCACAACCTATAGTGTTTGTGTGCATTGCTGCCTCAGGTTCACCAACCCATCCCTAAAACATGACACCATCATACGCGTCTCCCCTAGAACTCTTTTGGGGCAAATTTCAATCATCGGCCTCGGTGACAAACTAAAATATAATTCTTATACACTATGAATGCATGGAATAGATAATTCGAATATCATAGTTCTATGAATGTAGAATAAATATGCGGCCTCATAAGTTTCTTCAGGGATGGAGTTAGTGAACCAAGTAACAATTGCACAACCTGTAATGTTGTTGTACATCACCCCAGGTTCACTAACTCATCCCTGGAAAAATCTGACACCAATGTGTCTGCCTCTCTTTTGGGACAAATTTGAATCATTGGCCACAATAAGAAATTGAAATGTAATCGTACAAAATTATATTTAGGGATATACATAGTCAGGTACAAAAACAAGCCTAAATATTGTAATTATAAATAAAAAACCAAACAATTAATCTTCAGGTACATGTTAAAAATACTTATGATCAAAACCATTCATATACATATGCATCATACCAATCATTAAAATATCAGAAACAATTCAAGGATTATATATGTAATTCCATATGAGAATAAATCAAGGGCCTAATAATTTGTTTCAGAGATGGAGTTGGAGAACCAAAGTACCAACAACACAACCTATATTGTTTGTGTGCATTGCTGCGTCTGGTTCACCAACCCATCCCTAAAACACGACACCATCATACGTGTCTCCCCTTGAACTCTTTTGGGGAAAATTTCAATCATCAGCATGGGTGACAAACTAAAATGTAATTCTTATACACTATGAATGCATGGAATAGATAATTCAAATATCATAGTTCTATGAATGTAAAATAAAGATTGCAGCCTCATAAGTTTCTACAGAGATGGCGTAAGCGAACCAAGTAACAATTGCACAGCTTATATTGATCTTGTACATGGCCCTAGGTTCGCTCACTCATCCCTGAAAAAATCTGACACCAATGTGTCTGCCTCTCTTTGGGGCAAATTTGAATCATTGGCCACAATAAGAAATTGAAATGTAATCGTACAAAACAATATTCAAGGATATACAAATGCATCATACAACGCATTCATAGATCAGAAACAATACAAAGATTATATATTTAGGTTCCATATGAGATAAAAATTTGGGCCTCATTTTTTCAGCGATGGAGTCAGAGAACCAAAATACCAACAGCATAACCTATATTGTTTATGTGCATTGCTGCCTCAGGTTCACTAACCATCCCTAAGAAAACGACACCATTAGATGCCCTTGCACGTTTTGGGGCAAAATTGAATCATTGGGCTTAGTAAGGAATAGAAATGTAATGTTATAGGCCTGATGTGTATCGAAATCAACACTCAACTAGCAAACTCAACTAGATGGCAGATAAGTAGATTGGGGTTTTGTGACTAGACGGATTGGGGTTTTGTGACTAGATGGCAGATGCATCAATCAACTGATCGAATCATATATATACTACCCTACTTCAAGAGCAAAAGAATCTGTACACGATTGAGCAAATCCTATGTATGAACAGTGAAAACTACGGCTTGCTGGCTCGTGGTTGATGTAGAGCTCGTTGGGAACCCCAAGAGGAAGGTATGATGAGCACAGCAGCAAGTTTTCCCTCAGTTATGAGACCAAGGTTTAATCGAACCAGTAGGAGCAAGGAAACACCCCAACGGTGTTACTAGATGAGCTTTGGCAGGGCGCACCACCGGTGCCTGTAGCAATGTGGAGACCTGCACAACACAACCACAGAACTTTGTCCCCAACTTGCGATGAGGTTGTCAATCTCACTGTGTTTTGCGGAAAACAAAGGATTAAATGTATCGAATGGAAAGAAGTAAAAGTTTGCAGAAAGTAAACACAAAGCAGAAACAGTTTATAGATTGTATGCAAAGAAAAGGACCGAGATCCATAGTTCACTAGAGGTGGCTCTCCTTAGATAGATAACATGCTGGGTGAACAAATTACAGCGGGGCAATTGACAAACACCGAGAAAGCAATACATGCATATACTAATCATCTTGACTCCTCTGAGACTTGATTGGGCATTACAACATAATACATAGATCGCCATCCAACTACATGTATGACTAATAATCCACCTTCATGTTATCATCCGAACCCCCTCTAGTATTAAGTTGCAAGCAACAGATTATTGCTTTACGAACTGCGTGTAAAGTAAACAATACAATTGTTCTATGAACAAAGGATCGTTGTTTTCTACCTAGTAGCAACAACACATCTAGTACCTTAGAGATTTCTGTCACTTCCCCAGATTACCAGAGGCATGAACCCACTATCGAGCATAAATACTAACTCTTGGAGTTGCTAGCATCTACTTGGCCAAGATAGCTACTAACAACGGAAAGCATGCAAGATCTCAAATAACAAAGACATGATAGAATCAATAATCAATTTGAAATAGCATCTCAATATCCATCGGATCCCCACAAACACAACATGTATGGATTACAAATAGATGATCTTGATCATGAACGGAGCTCACAAGATCTAAACATGAAAGCACAAAGGAGGAGAAACCAGCCATCTAGCTACTACATGGATCCATAGTACAAGGATGAACTACTCACGCATCACACTGGAGGCTTGCATGGTGATGAAGAAGGCCTCCAGGGTGAATTCCCCTCTCCGGCAGGGTGCCAGGAAGAGCTTCAGATCCCTCCCGATCTAGGGATGGAGATGACGGCGGCTACAGACTCTTTCGTGGATTTTTGATCGGGTACTTAGGGTTTTCATCCTGAGGGCAACTTATAGGCGGAAGGAGAGGCCGAGGGGGTGCCGGGAGCCACCACACCACCCCCTGGCGCGGGCCAGGCATGGCCACGCGGCCAGGTGGTGTTCGGACCCTGGCCCTTCTACGTCTTGTATTCTGGCACTTGATCCCTTACGGAAAAATAGGCACTTTGGCTTTTGTCCCGTCCAATTCCGAGAATATTCATTTTCTGACTTTCCTAGAACCAAAAACAGCAGAAAACAGGCAACTGGCACTGTGGCTCTTGTTAATAGGTTAGTCCAAGAAATCATATGAAAAGTACTCCAAAGTTGGAACAAAACACAAGAAAGTGGATAAAACCAAGCATGGAACATCAAAAATTATAGATACATTTGCAATGTATCAACATCCCCAAGCTTAACTCCTGCTTGTCCTCGAGTAGGTAAGTGATAAAAAAATAATTTTTGAGGTGACATGCACCATCAAAGACTTGATCAAAGTACTTGCAAAACATTCAAGGCTGGGATCATAGTACTTCAATCATAACATGAAAGACAAAGTTCTAGTAATAAGCAAATTAACTATGATGCAACATGAAAAGGCACAAAAAAAAGATTCATGAATAACAATGCTTTGCAAGACGTTTGTTTGTTTCACATAAAGAAAACATAGCATAAAAGTATTCAGCTTGTCCCTCAATAGAGTAGCAAATATAGATGCATAGGACACCTTCAAAGTTCATAAGAGTGACTAGATACAATAGTTTGAAACAAGCAATAACAAGTTATGCATCAATCAACTAGTCTTGGGACAATGCACATAGAACTAATAATGGCCAGTATGCTCTCAAAGAAGGTGCATAAAGATAGAAGGTGGAGACTCAATATAATGGTGGAAGAAAGGCCTTTGTAAAAGGAAGTAGGGATTCAAGTCTCATAAAGAGCTTCAAAAAATTATGATACTTAAAGCTTTCACCTCTCATTGCCCCTATCATAAGCATCTTGAAGTGATTAAGGTTAAAGTGAACAAACTATGGTGTACATGCTTGACAAAGTATAAGTCAGAAATCTCATGTCCCTTGTATACGAGGGCTGCTCCTCATGCTACTCAAGTTTAGTCACCGGTAAGTTCTTGTCATTGTAAGTACATGTGTATCATTGAGAACCGCCAACGGGGTACCCCTTGCCCGATGATACGGAAGAATCCCCATATCAGAATGACAAGGCAAGCAGACAACGAGCATCTCAGCATTCTTCTTATTTACCATGGGAATATGGAGCTTTTTTCTCTCTTTCCTCTTTTCATAGTATCTCTTTTTTTCTTTTTCTCAATATAGGACTCTTTTTTTATAAGAAGAATGCTTCATAGACAGCTCATTATGGTTACGCTGCAGGTTTCCACCATGTCAACATGGATTAGACCAGCGGCCCAGGCATTTCTCTAACACATATACATAACTCCATGGACTTACAAGCTCCCCTTTCATTTCACACCGACGACATCCATATACAAAAGAGCATGATATCAACTAGGTACAAGTACCAAGTGCAATGTTGAAAGCGTTCCCCATGAAAGCATGGTTCTTCTAATTCCCAACAAATAAGTGCAAGCATATACAACATAGAAGACACAATGGTTCAAGTTTATTAAGGGCAAGTAAAGTAAAGTGTGCCATCAAGTTCGTGAGAGCTTTAATCACTAGTTTTCTCATAACAAGTGGAAGGTAAACAAAAGCATGAATATACTTGGAATAGCATAAGCTAGTAGGTAGGTATGGTGGACTCTTTGGAATAACTTGGTTTAGGGAGTTGGATGCATGAGTGGAACTCATACTTGGTGGTGGAGGCTAGCAAAAGACTGGGAGCGACAAACTAAGAGAGCAATAATGGCCATAATCATGCAGAGCGACAAAACATCATTGATCAAAGCATAAAGTGATACTACAAGTTGAAAACTAAAGGATCATAAAGGCTATGGTGACTTGTGACAGTCATAACATGGTGTGAGCATGTGCCAAGTCAACCCAAATAAAGCATCAAAGGAGAATACCACTATACTATGCTTTAATATGCTAAAACAACGCATGATTCATCCAAGGCACATTAAGAAATATCAATTGTTTATAACAAGTCATGCTACAGCAAAGAATACTAAGCATAAATCCAAAACAATATCAAGCATGGCATGACAAAGCATAGGCCATAGTCAAAAACAAGCTCTTTTTACCACATAAGCATGAACTTTCCTACTCTTTTCCAAACCAAACGAAAATATTCGCAAACCAAAGTGTGAAAGAGGGGGTCCAACCAACTTATTCAGAAAACTAAGCAAACCAATCAAACTAAAAACCAAAACGAAAATGAAAAAGAAGACGCTCCAAGAAAAACACAACTGTGCATGAAACAATAAAAATGAAGCGTTTGGAAGAAACCTGGGATTTTTATTGATGAAGAAGGGGATGCCCTGGGCATCCCCAAGCTTTGACGCTTGTAATTCTTGGATATTTCTTGGGGTGACACGCGTGGCATCCCCAATCTTGAGCTTTAGTCCATCCTTCATCTCATTACTCATTCCTTCCATACACCTGAAATTTTTCCTTCATAAAAACTTCACACAATCTCATTAGCAACATTAGTGCACTTAAGATAAATAAGTCTCAAAGTTCAGTTCTAACACCAAATAAACTTCCATTAGAACACTATCTACTGTAGTACTTCCCTCAAAAAGCTCAATTCCCCAAAGGAACTCAAGAAGGAACTAACAAGAAGCAAATGCAGAAAATGGCAGAAATCTGTCAAAACAGACCAGCAGGTAAAGACGAATTTTTTTGAATACCTTCCGTTGCTCAAATAAAAACGTGTTGAACTAACAAAAGTTAGATAACAACCTAGGGCAGAAGCACAACAAATTACAGCTCAATACGACATACAGAGCTCTCTCAGAAATTTTTACGGTGAAGCACAAAAATCTGTTTTGGGACAGCAACTTTCCCAATCATTACTTCACTCTCATTAGAGGTTATTCTTGGCACAAAAAGCAAATAAAAAGGATAAGGAGAGGTTATTAAAGAGGTAATAACTTCCAAGACTCATCTAAAACTCTTGGGTTATCTCCCAACAAGTACTTTTCTTTAACGCCTTTAAGTTAGGCATAAGAAGCAAAGAAAGAATCAAGTGTTCTCAAATGAAGAAGCATTAAGACCAAATTTTGTTTTCATAGGAGAAGCAAAAGAAATCTTTTCTCTCTTTTTAGGGTAGTGTTCTATACCTTTCTTGAGTGGGAGTTGATATTTAATGGTGCCTTCTTTCATATCAATGATGGCACCAACAGTTCTAAGAAAAGGTCTTCCCAAAGTAATAGGACAAGAAGCATTGTATTCAACATCCAAAACATAGAAATCAACGGGGACATAGGAATCATTAACCATAATAAGAACATCATTAATACTCCCCATGAGTTTATTTTTAGCATTAGCATCAAGTGGGACATTCAAATAGCAATCTTCAAGAGGAGGCAAATCAAGCATATCGTAAATCCTTCTAGGCATAATAGAAACACTACTATCAAGATCACATAAAGCTTTGAAATCAAAGTCATTAACTTTCATATTAATGATGGGTTCCCAACCATCTTCTTGTTTTATAGGAATAGAAGCTTTATGTTTCATCTTTTCTTCTTTAATCTTTATGAGAGCATCAGTAATGTGTTTTGTAAAAGCCATGTTCATAGCACTAGCATTAGGACTTTTAGCAAGCTTTTGTAGGAACTTAATAACTTCAGAGATGTTGCAACCATCAACATCAAAATCAACTTTATCATCTAAAGTAGCAGAACTATTACTAGCCTCAACACTAGTGGTGGTGATAGTAGAAACACTAATGTTTCTAGCAATTTCATCTTCTCTTTCCCACTTAGCATGTAATTCACCTAATAGTCTAACATTTTCATCAATTCTTACTTGTATGGCATTAGTAGCTGCAAAGGGATTGTCATTAGTTTTAGGTTTAGCAGCCATTTTATTCAAAGAAGATTGAGCTTCAGCCAAAGATGCTATATTTCTTTCAGCATTAGAGAGTTTTTCCTCGATAGTTTTATTGAAAGCAGTTTGTTTACTAATAAACTCTTTAAGCATAACTTCAAGTTCAGAGTGAGTACTCTTATTATTGTTGTAAGAATTTCCATAAGAATTACCATTGTTGGGAGGATATGGCTTATAATTGTTGTTACCAAAATTGTTCCTATAAGCATTATTACCATAAGCATTGTTGCCAAAATTGTTATTTCTTATGAAGTTCACATCAACTTGCTCTTCTTGAGCAACCAAAGAGGCTAAAGGAACATTATTTGGATCAATATGGGCTTTCCGATTAACAAGCATGGACATAATAATATCAATCTTATCACTCAAGGAGGAGGTTTCTTCAATAGAATTTACCTTCTTACCGTGTGGAGCTCTCTCAGTATGCCATTCAGAATAATTAACCATCATATTATCCAATAGTTTTGTTGCTGCACCCAAAGTGATGGTCATAAAGGTACCTCCAGAAGCTGAATCCAATAGGTTCCTTGAAGAATAGTTCAATCCTGCATAAAAAGTTTGGATGATCATCCAAGCAGTCAGTCCATGAGTGGGACAATTCTTTACCAAAGATTTCATTCTTTCCCAAGCTTGAGCAACATGCTCATTATCAAGTTGTTTAAACTTCATGATTTCACTTCTCATGGATATAATCTTAGCAGGAGGATAGTACTTTCCAATAAAAGCATCTTTGCATTTAGTCCAAGAATTAATACTATTCCTAGTTAAGGAATTCAACCATTCTTTAGCTTTTCCTCTCAAAGAGAAAGGAAACAATTTCAGCTTAATAATATCACCATCTATATCCCTATGCTTTTGCATCTCACAAAGTTCAACAAAGTTATTTAGATGGGAAGCAGCATCTTCATTACCAATACCAGAAAATTGTTCTCTCATAACAAGATTGAGCAAAGAAGGTTTTATCTCAAAGAAAGTATTTTCAGCCATAGGTGGAGCAATAGGTGTGCTCATAAAATCATTGTTGTTGGTGCTAGTGAAGTCACACAACTTAGTGTTCGCAAGAGTAGTCATTTTTTGGGTTTTCAAATAAGAAAGCAAACAAGTAAAACTAATTTTTTTTGTGTTTTCGAAGAACAAAACAAGCAAACAAAGCAAAAAGAAACTAATCAAAACAAAAACAACAAAGTAAAGAGGTTGGTTATGAGGGACTCCCCTTGTTAAGATGTCCTTGACTCCCCGGCAACGGCGCTAGAAAAATCTTTGCTGGCTCGTGGTTGATGTAGAGCTCGTTGGAAACCCCAAGAGGAAGGTATGATGAGCACAACAGCAAGTTTTCCCTCAGTTATGAGACCAAGGTTTAATTAAACCAGTAGGAGCAAGGAAACACCCCAAAGGTGTTACTAGCTGAGCTTTGGCAGGGCGCACTACCGGTGCTAGTAGCAACGTGGAGACCTGCACAACACAACCACAGAACTTTGTCCCCAACTTGCGATGAGGTTGTCAATCTGACCGTGTTTTGCGGAAAACAAAGGATTAAACGTATCGAATGGAAATAAGTAAAAGTTTGCAGAAAGTAAACACAAAGCAGAAATAGTTTATATATTGTATGTAAAGAAAAGGACCGGGATCCATAGTTCACTAGAGGTGGCTCTCCTTAGATAGATAACATGCTGGGTGAACAAATTACAGCGGGGCAATTGACAAACACCGAGAAAGCAATACATGCATATACTAATCATCTTGACTCCTCTGAGACTTGACTGGGCATTACAACATAATACATAGACCGCCATCCAACTACATCTATGACTAATAATCCACCTTCAGGTTATCATCCGAACCCCCTCCAGTATTAAGTTGCAAGCAACAGATTATTGCTTTACGAACTGCGTGTAAAGTAAACAATACAATTGTTCTATGAACAAAGGATCGTTGTTTTCTCCCTAGTAGCAACAACACATCTAGTACCTTAGAGATTTCTGTCACTTCCCCAGATTACCAGAGGCATGAACCTACTATCGAGCATAAATACTAACTCTTGGAGTTGCTAGCATCTACTTGGCCAAGATAGCTACTAACAACAGAAAGCATGCAAGATCTCAAATAACAAAGACATGATAGAATCAATAATCAATCTGAAATAGCATCTCAATATTCATCGGATCCCCGCAAACACAACATGTATGGATTACAAATAGATGATCTTGATCATGAACAGAGCTCACAAGATCTAAACATGAAAGCACAAAGGAGGAGAAACCAGCCATCTAGCTACTACATGGATCCGTAGTCCAAGGATGAACTACTCACGCATCACACCGGAGGCTTGCATGGTGATGAAGAAGGCCTCCAGGGTGAATTCCCCTCTTCGGCAGGGTACCGGGAAGAGCTTCAGATCCCTCTTGATCTAGGGATGGAGATGATGGTGGCTACAGACTCTTTCGTGGATTTTTGATCGGGTACTTAGGGTTTTCGTCCCGAGGGCAACTTATAGGTGGAAGGAGAGGCCGAGGGGGTGCCGGGAGCCACCACACCACCCCCTGGCGTGGGCCAGGCATGGCCACGCGGCCAGGTGGTGTTCGGACCCTGGCCCTTCTACGTCTTGTATTCTGGCACTTGATCCCTTACGGAAAAATAGGCACTTTTGCTTTTGTCCCGTCCAATTCCGAGAATATTCATTTTCTGACTTTCCTGGAACCAAAAACAGCAGAAAACAGGCAACTGGCACTGTGGCTCTTGTTAATAGGTTAGTCCAAGAAATCATATGAAAAGTACTCCAAAGTTGGAACAAAACACAAGAAAGTGGATAAAACCAAGCATGGAACATCAAAAATTATAGATACATTTGCAATGTATCACGGCTGCGACTAGATAAGTTAGCAATGTAGTACTTCGGACTCCTCATCAGGGACCTCCTCCTCAAACTCATCATTCTCCGCAATTGCGTCGAAGATTTCTTGTACGGCAATGGGGTCATTGATGTAGATCACCGGATTGCCTCTTCCTGCCGCCTGCCCCCCATACAGATCTGCCGCTGGCACCACGACGTTGTCGGCCACCTGCTGCTCGGCAGCGACGGCTACTACTTGCTGCTCGGCAGTGATGGCTACCACCTGCTGCTCGGCGGCGACGGCTACCACCTGATGCTCGGCATCGATGGCTACTGGCTGGACGGATGAGCTCGCACCCTCGATGGCGCGGCGACAAGCGGCGTTCATGCCCGGAGAAGACGCCTCCGCCTGCTTGGTGATGACCGAGACATCTGCTGTTGCGCCTTCAACTAGCTGCACCACCGGCTTGTCTCCACGCGTATGCTTCATGGCGCACCAAGGGAAGGAGGTAGTGCAAACGAGGGAGCTTCGGCACGCGCGACAGGTGTAGATTGGGGTCTTGGGACTAGACAGACTGGGGGGAAATGACATGAGCTCATGGAAGAAGAAGGTCGAGGGGGGTTATAAACACCGGACCGTTCGTAGTCCTAGAGTGGACACATGTGGTGGGCGGGGGGATACCATGATCTCCACCCTTTTTTTTCGGTTCCCTTTTTTTGAAACAGCCATGATCTCCACTTTAGAGCTACATTCAAAACACGCTCATGGCAGACCTCGATTCCACTGCATGCAAGTGGCGCGGAACTAATTTCTAGCAACGTTAGATCTACTCGAGGGGGGCCCTTAACTCATGGAAGTTACTAGCGGTAGGGCCCAGTTGGAAGTGAGATTGAGAGCGCTACGTAAAAATGGGATATGTCTATTTAAAATCAAGTGGCAATAAATTGCAGCGTCCCGTCGACAACCGTGCACTCGATGACCCTGTTGCCTTATGCATGTGTTGTAGTAGCAGTAGTAGGATTTTCTGACTTGATTAAACTTGACATGACCGCTCGACGACTTTTCCATGGACGGCATCGTGTTCCTTCTTGTAGAAGTCTCGTGGAGGTAGACGTCCGTGCTGTCTCACGCTGTACTGTGAAGGGCACGACGTGTGCAACGATCATCGTTGGATCGCACAGAATCAATGGTTGGTGCACACGATCCGCGTGACTACTGTGACAACCAATCAGGGAGTAGTAGACAAGGTGAGCACAAGTTTGGGCTTCTACGAAAGATAGAGAGAGGGGGCAAAACTGAGTAGTATAAAAATGGAAAGTATCTTGTACAATGAAATACATCGTGGAATACATCAAATTAGATCCACTAGAGTTCATTGGATGTGTGTTATTCTCATAAACCACACGTGGATCCACCTGTGTGATTGCATGTCTGTTCCTCTAAACAAACCACATAAGGATCCACCAGTGTCATTGGATGTGTGTTCTTCTCATGAACCACACATGGATCCACCAGTGTCATTGCATGTCTGTTCTTTTCATGAACCACGGCTAGAGTCATTGCATGTTTGTTACTTCCATAAACCACACATGGATCCACCGGTGTCATTGCATGTTTGTTCTTTTCATGAACCACAACTAGAGTCATTGCATGCCTATTCTTTTCATGAACCACATAAGGATCCACCAGTGTCATTGGATGTGTGTTCTTCTCATGAACCACACATGGATCCACCGGTGTCATTGCATGTCTGTTCCTCTGAACAAACCACATAAGGATCCACCAGTGTCATTGCATGTCTGTTCTTTTCGTGAACCACACCCAGTGTCATTGCATGTGTGTTCTTCTAAACAAACAACATAAGTCATTGCATGTCTGTTCTTTTCATGAACCACACCTGGTGTCATTGCATGTTTGTTCTTTTCATGAACCACACCCGGTGTCATTGCATGTCTGTTCTTTTCATGAACCACAGCTAGAGTCATTGCATGTCTGTTACTTCCATAAACCACACATGGATCCACCGATGTCATTGCATGTCTGTTATTTTCATGAACCACACAAAGTGTCATTGCATGTCAGTTCTTTTCTTGAACCACACCCAGTGTCATTGCATGTCAGTTCTTTTCATGAACCACATAAGGATCCACCAGTGTCATTGCATGTCTGTTCTTCTCACAAACCACATAAGGATCCACCAGTGTCATTGCATGTTTGTTCTTTTCATGAACCACACCTAGTGCCATTGCATGTGTGTTCCTCTAGACAAACCACATAAGGATCCACCAGTGTCACTGCATGTCTGTTCTTTTCATGAACCAGACATGAATCCACTGGTGTCATTGCATGTCTGTTCTTTTCATGAACCACACCCAGTGTCATTGCATGTGTTTTCCTCTAGACAAACCACATAAGGATCCACCGGTGTCACTGCATGTCTGTTCTTTTCATGATCCACACTTGGATCCACCGGTGTCATTACATGTCTGTTCTTTTCATGAACCACAGCTACTGTCATTGCATGTCAGTTCTTTTCATAAACCACATAAGGATCCACCACTGTCATTGCATGTCTGTTCTTCTCACAAATCACATATGGATCTACCTAGTGTGATTGCATGTCTGTTCTTTTCATGAACCACACCCAGTGTCATTGCATGTTTGTTCCTCTAGAAAAACCATATAAGGATCCACCAGTGTCACTGCATGTCTGTTCTTTTCATGAACCACATAAGGATCCACCCGTGTCATTGGATGTGTGTTCTTCTCATGAACCACACATGGATCCACCAGTGTCATTGCATGGCTGTTCCTCTAAACAAACCACATAAGGATCCACCAGTGTCATTGCATGTCTGTTCTTTTCATGAACCACACCCAGTGTCATTGCATGTGTGTTCCTCTAGACAAACCACATAAGGATCCACCAGTGTCACTGCATGTCTGTGCTTTTCATGAACCACATAAGGATCCACCAGTGTCATTGCATGTTTGTTCTTCTCACAAACCACATACGGATCCACCTAGTGTGATTGCATGTCTATTCTTTTCATGAACCACACCCAGTGTCATTGCATGTGTGTTCCTCTAGACAAACCACATAAGGATCCACCAGTGTCATTGCATGTCTGTTCTTTTCATGAACCACACCCAGTGTCATTGCATGTGTGTTCTTCTAAACAAACCACATAAGTCATTGCATGTCTGTTCTTTTCATAAACCACACCCGGTGTCATTGCTTGTGTGTTCCTCTAGACAAACCACATAAGGATCCACCAGTGTCACTTTATGTCTGTTCTTTTCATGAACCACATAAGGATCCACCAGTGTCATTGGATGTGTGTTCGTCTCATGATCCACAGATGGATCCACCGGTGTCATTGCATGTCTGTTCCTCTAAACAAACCACATAAGGATCCACCAGTGTCATTGCATGTCTGTTCTTTTCATGAACCACACGCGGTGTCATTGCATGTGTGTTCTTCTAAACAAACCACATAAGTCATTGCATGTTTGTTCTTTTCATGAACCACACCCGGTCTCATTGCATGTGTGTTCCTCTAGACAGACCACATAAGGATCCACCGGTGTCACTTTATGTCTGTTCTTTTCATGAACCACATAAATATCCACCAGTGTCATTGGATGTGTGTTCGTCTCATGAACCACACATGGATCCACCAGTGTCATTGCATATCTGTTCCTCTAAACAAACCACATAAGGATCCACCAGTGTCATTGCATGTCTGTTCTTTTCATGAACCACACGCAGTGTCATTGCATGTGTGTTTTTCTAAACAAACCACATAAGGATCCACTAGTGTCATTGCATGTCCGTTCTTTTCATAAACCACACCCGGTGTCATTGCTTGTCTGTTCTTTTCATGAACCACACCCGGAGTCATTGCATGTCTGTTATTTCCATAAACCACATATGGATCCACCGGTGTCATTGCATGTCAGTTCTTTTCATGAACCACACCCAGTGTCATTGCATGTCAGTTCTTTTCATGAACCACATCCAGTGTCATTGCATGTCAGTTCTTTTCAAGAACCACATAAGGATCGACCAATGTCATTTCATGTCTGTTGTTCTCACAAACCACATAAGGATCCACCAGTGTCATTGCATGTCTGTTCTTTTCATGAACCACACCCAGTGTCATTGCATGTGTGTTTCTCTAGACAAACCACATAAGGATCCACTAGTGTCACTGCATGTCTGTTCTTTTCATGAACTACACATGGATCCACCGGTGTCATTGCATGTCTGTCCTTTTCATGAACCACACCAGTGTCATTTCATGTTAGTTCTTTTCATGAACCACATAAGGATCCACCAGTGTCATTGCATGTTTGTTCTTCCCACAAACCACATATGGATCCACCTATTGTGATTGCATGTCTATGCTTTTCATGAACCACACCTAGTGTAATTTCATGTGTGTTCCTCTAGACAAACCACATAAGGATCCACCTGTGCCATTGCATGTCTATTCTTTTCATGAACCACATAAGGATCCACCAGTGTCATTGGATGTGTGTTCTTCTCATGAACCACACATGGATCCACCAGTGTCATTGCATGTCTATTCCTCTAAATAAACCACATAAGGATCCACCAGTGTCATTGCATGTCTGTTCTTTTCATGAACCACACCTAGTGTCATTGCATGTGTGTTCTTCTAAACAAACCACATAAGTCATTACATGTCTGTTCTTTTCATGAACCACACCCGGTGTCATTGCATGTGTGTTCCTCTAGACAAACCACATAAGGATCCACCGGTATCACTACATGTCTGTTCTTTTCATGAACCACATAAGGATCCACCAGTGTCATTGGATGTGTGTTCTTCTCATGAACCACACATGGATCCACCAGTGTCATTGCATGTCTATTCCTCTAAACAAACCACATAAGGATCTACCAGTGTCATTGCATGTATGTTCTTTTCATGAACCACACCTAGTGTCACAAACCACATAAGGACCCACCAGTGTCATTGCATGTCTGTTCTTTCCATGAACCACACCTAGTGTCATTGCATGTGTGTTTCTCTAGACAAACCACATAAGGATCCACCAGTGTCACTACATGTCTGTTCTTTTCATGAACCACACATGGATCCACCGGTGTCATTGCATGTCTGTCCTTTTCATGAACCACACCCAGTGTCATTGCATGTCAGTTCTTTTCATGAACCACATAAGGATCCACCAGTGTCATTGCATGTCTGTTCTTCTCACAAATCACATATGGATCCACCTAGTTTGATTGCATGTCTATTCTTTTCATGAACCACACCTAGTGTCATTGCATGTGTGTTCCTCTAGACAAACCACATAAGGATCCACCTGTGCCATTGCATGTCTATTCTTTTCATGAACCACATAAGGATCCACCAGTGTCATTGGATGTGTGTTCTTCTCATGAACCACACATGGATCCACCAGTGTCATTGCATGTCTATTCCTCTAAGCAAACCACATAAGGATCCACCAGTGTCATTGCATGTCTGTTCTTTTCATGAACCACACCCAGTGTCATTGCATGTCTGTTCTTCTAAACAAACCACATAAGTCATTGCATGTCTGTTCTTTTCATGAACCACACCCGGTGTCATTGCATGTGTGTTCCTCTAGACAGACCACATAAGGATCCACCGGTGTCACTTCATGTCTGTTCTTTTCATGAACCACATAAGGATCCACTAGTGTCATTGGATGTGTGTTCTTCTCATGAACCATACATGGATCCACCAGTGTCATTGCATGTCTATTCCTCTAAACAAACCACATAAGGATCCACCAGTGTCATTGCATGTCTGTTCCTTTCATGAACCACACCTAGTGTCATTACATGTGTGTTCTTTTAAACAAACCACATAAGGATCCACCGGTGTCACTACATGTCTGTTCTTTTCATGAACCACACATGGATCCACCGGTGTAATTGCATGTCTGTCCTTTTCATGAACCACACCCATTGTCATTGCAGGTCAGTTCTATTCATCAACCACATAAGGATCCACCAGTGTCATTGCATGTTTGTTGTTCTCACAAAACACATATGGATCCACCTAGTGTGATTGCATGTCTATTCTTTTCATGAACCACACCTAGTGTCATTGCATGTGTGTTCCTCAAGACAAACCACATAAGGATCCACCAGTTTCATTGCATGTCTGTTCTTTTCATGAACCACATAAGGATCCACGAGTGTCATTGGATGTGTGTTCTTCTCATGAACCACACATAGATCCACGAGTGTCATTGCATGTCTATTCCTCTAAACAAACCACACAAGGATCCAACAGTGTCATTGCATGTCTGTTCTTTTCATGAACCACACCCAGTGTCATTGCATGTCTGTTCTTTTCATGAACCACACCTAGTGTCATTGCATGTGTGTTCTTCTAAACAAACCACATAAGTCATTGCATGTCTGTTCTTTTCATGAACCACACCCGGTGTCATTTCATGTGTGTTCCTCTAGACAGACCACATAAGGATCCACCAGTGTCACTGCATGTCTCTTATTTTCATGAACCACATAAGGATCCACTAGTGCCATTGGATGCGTGTTCTTCTCATGAACCACACATGGATCCACCAGTGTCATTGCATGTCTATTCCTCTAAACAAACCACATAATGATCCACCAGTGTCATTGCATGTCTGTTTCTTTCATGAACCACACCCAGTGTTATTGCATGTGTGTTCTTCTAAACAAACCACATAAGTCATTGCAGGTCTGTTCTTTTCATGAACCACACCCGGTGTCCTTGCATGTGTGTTCCTCTAGACAAACCACATAAGGATCCACCAGTGTCACTGCATGTCTGTTCTTTTCATGAACCACATAAGGATCCACCAGTGTCATTGGATGTGTGTTCTTCTCATGAACCACACATGGATCCGCCGGTGTCATTACATGTATGTTCCTCTAAACAAACCACATAAGGATCCACTAGTGTCATTGCATGTCTGTTCTTTTCATGACCCATACCCAATGTCGTTGCATGTGTGTTCTTCTAAACAAACCACATAAGTCATTGCATGTCTGTTCTTTTCATGAAACACATCCGGTGTCATTGCATGTGTGTTCCTCTAGACAGACCACATAAGGATCCACCGGTGTCACTTGATGTCCGTTCTTTTCATGAACCACATAAGGATCCACCAGTGTCATTCGATGTGTGTTCGTCTCATGAACCACACATGGATCCACCGGTGTCATTGCATGTCTGTTCCTCTAAACAAACCACATAAGGATCCACCAGTGTCATTGCATGTCTGTTCTTTTCATGAACCACATGCGGTGTCATTGCATGTGTGTTCTTCTACACAAACCACATAAGGATCCACTAGTGTCATTGCATGTCTGTTCTTTTTATGAACCACACCCGGTGTCATTGCATGTCTGTTCTTTTCATGAACCACACCTGGTTTCATTGCATGTCTATTCTTTTCATGAACCACACCCGGAGTCATTGCATGTCTGTTATTTCCATAAACCACACATGGATCCACCAGTGTCATTGCATGTCTGTTCTTTTCATGAACCACACCCAGTGTCATTGCATGTCAGTTCTTTTCATGAACCACAACGAGTGTCATTGCATGCCAGTTCTTTTCATTATCCACATAAGGATCCACCAGTGTCATTGCATGTCTGTTCTTCTCACAAACCACATAAGGATCCACCAGTGTCATTGCATGTCTATTCTTTTCATGAACCACACCTAGTGTCATTGCATGTGTGTTCCTCTAGACAAACCACATAAGGATCCACCGGTGTCACTGCATGTCCGATTTTTTCATGAACCACACCTGGATCCACCGGTGTCATTGCATGTCTGTTCTTTTCATGAATCACACCCAATGTCATTGGATGTCAGTTCTTTTCATGAACCACATAAGGATCCACCAGTGTCATTGCATGTCTGTTCTTCTCACAAACCACATATGGATCCACCTAGTGTGATTGCATGTCTCTTCTTTTCATGAACCACACCCGGTGTCATTGCATGTGTGTCCTTTTCATGAACCACACCCGGTGTCATTGCATGTCTGTTCTTTTCATGAACCACAGCTAGAGTCATTGCATGTCTGTTACTTCCATAAACCACACATGGATCCACCAGTGTCATTGCAGGTATGTTCCTTTCATGAACCACATCCAGTGTCATTGCATGCCAGTTCTTTTCGTGAACCACACCAGTGTCATTGCATGTTAGTTCTTTTCATGAACCACATAAGGATCCACCAGTGTCATTGCATGGATGTTCTTCTCACAAACCACATAAGGATCCACCAGTGTCATTGCATGTCTATTATTTTCATGAACCACACCCAGTGTCATTGCATGTGTGTTCTTCTAAACAAACCACATAAGGATCCTCTAGTGTCATTGCATGTATGTTCTTTTCATGAACCACACCCGGTGTCATTGCATGTCTGTTCTTTTCATGAACCACACCCGGAGTCATTGCATGTATGTTACTTCCATAAACCACACATGGATGCACCGGTGTCATTGCTTGTCTGTTCTTTTAATGAACCACACCCAGTGTCATTGCATGTTAGTTCTTTTCATGAACCACACCCAGTGTCATTGCATGTCATTTCTTTTCATGAACCACATAAGGATCCACTAGTGTCATTGCATGTCTGTTCTTCTCATAAACCGCATAAGGATCCACCAGTGTCATTGCATGTCTGTTTTTTCTTGAACCACACCTTGTGTCATTGCATGTGTGTTCCTCTAGACAAACCACATAAGGATCCACCGGTGTCTTTGCATGTATGTTCTTTTCATGAACCACACATGGATCCACCGGTGTCATTGCATGTCTATTCTTTTCATGAACCACACCCAGTGTCATTGCATGTCAGTTCTTTTCATGAACCACATAAGGATCCACCAGTGTCATTGTATGTCTGTTCTTCTCAGAAACCACATATGGATCCACCTAGTGTGATTGCATGTCTATTCTTTTCATCAACCACACCTGGTGTCATTGCATGTGTGTTCTTTTCATGAACCACACCCGGTGTCATTACATGTCTGTTCTTTTCATGAACCACAGCTAGAGTCATTGCATGTCTATTACTTCCATAAACCACACATGGATCCACCGGTGTCATTGCATGTCTGTTCTTTTCATGAACCACACCTAGTGTCATTGCATGTCAGTTCTTTTCATGAACCACATCCAGTGTCATTGCATGTCAGTTATTTTCATGAACCACATAAGGATCCACCAGTGTCATTGCATGTCTGTTCTTCTCACAAACCACATAAGGATGCACCGGTGTCATTGCATGTCTGTTCTTTTAATGAACCACACCCAGCGTCATTGCATGTTAGTTCTTTTCATGAACCACACCTAGTGTCATTGCATGTCATTTCTTTTCATGGACCACATAAGGATCCACTAGTGTCATTGCATGTCTGTTCTTTTCATGAACCACACCCGGTATCATTGCATGTCTGTTCTTTTCATGAACCACACCCGGAGTCATTGCATGTATGTTACTTCCATAAACCACACATGGATGCACCGGTGTCATTGCTTGTCTGTTCTTTTAATGAACCACACCCAGTGTCATTGCATGTTAGTTCTTTTCATGAACCACACCCAGTGTCATTGCATGTCATTTCTTTTCATGAACCACATAAGGATCCACTAGTGTCATTGCATGTCTGTTCTTCTCATAAACCGCATAAGGATCCACCAGTGTCATTGCATGTCTGTTTTTTCTTGAACCACACCTTGTGTCATTGCATGTGTGTTCCTCTAGACAAACCACATAAGGATCCACCGGTGTCTTTGCATGTCTGTTCTTTTCATGAACCACACATGGATCCACCGGTGTCATTGCATGTCTATTCTTTTCATGAACCACACCCAGTGTCATTGCATGTCAGTTCTTTTCATGAACCACATAAGGATCCACCAGTGTCATTGTATGTCTGTTCTTCTCAGAAACCACATATGGATCCACCTAGTGTGATTGCATGTCTATTCTTTTCATGAACCACACCTGGTGTCATTGCATGTGTGTTCTTTTCATGAACCACACCCGGTGTCATTACATGTCTGTTCTTTTCATGAACCACAGCTAGAGTCATTGCATGTCTATTACTTCCATAAACCACACATGGATCCACCGGTGTCATTGCATGTCTGTTCTTTTCATGAACCACACCTAGTGTCATTGCATGTCAGTTATTTTCATGAACCACATCTAGTGTCATTGCATGTCAGTTCTTTTCATGAACCACATAAGGATCCACCAGTGTCATTGCATGTCTGTTCTTCTCACAAACCACATAAGGATGCACCGGTGTCATTGCATGTCTGTTCTTTTAATGAACCACACCCAGTGTCATTGCATGTTAGTTCTTTTCATGAACCACACCCAGTGTCATTGCATGTCATTTCTTTTCATGAACCACATAAGGATCCACTAGTGTCATTGCATGTCTGTTCTTCTCATAAACCGCATAAGGATCCACCAGTGTCATTGCATGTCTGTTTTTTCTTGAACCACACCTTGTGTCATTGCATGTGTGTTCCTCTAGACAAACCACATAAGGATCCACCGGTGTCTTTGCATGTCTGTTCTTTTCATGAACCACACATGGATCCACCGGTGTCATTGCATGTCTATTCTTTTCATGAACCACACCCAGTGTCATTGCATGTCAGTTCTTTTCATGAACCACATAAGGATCCACCAGTGTCATTGTATGTCTGTTCTTCTCAGAAACCACATATGGATCCACCTAGTGTGATTGCATGTCTATTCTTTTCATCAACCACACCTGGTGTCATTGCATGTGTGTTCTTTTCATGAACCACACCCGGTGTCATTACATGTCTGTTCTTTTCATGAACCACAGCTAGAGTCATTGCATGTCTATTACTTCCATAAACCACACATGGATCCACCGGTGTCATTGCATGTCTGTTCTTTTCATGAACCACACCTAGTGTCATTGCATGTCAGTTCTTTTCATGAACCACATCCAGTGTCATTGCATGTCAGTTCTTTTCATGAACCACATAAGGATCCACCAGTGTCATTGCATGTCTGTTCTTCTCACAAACCACATAAGGATGCACCGGTGTCATTGCATGTCTGTTCTTTTAATGAACCACACCCAGCGTCATTGCATGTTAGTTCTTTTCATGAACCACACCTAGTGTCATTGCATGTCATTTCTTTTCATGGACCACATAAGGATCCACTAGTGTCATTGCATGTCTGTTCTTCTCATAAACCACATAAGGATCCACCAGTGTCATTGCATGTCTGTTCTTCTCATAAACCACATAAGGATCCACCAGTGTCATTGCATGTCTGTTCTTTTCATGAACCACACCCAGTGTCATTGCATGTGTGTTCCTCTAGACAAACCACATAAGGATCCACCGGTGTCACTGCATGTCTGTTCTTTTCATGATCCACACTTGGATCCACCGGTGTCATTACATGTCTGTTCTTTTCATGAACCACAGCTAGTGTCATTGCATGTCAGTTGTTTTCATGAACCACATAAGGATCCACCACTGTCATTGCATGTCTGTTCTTCTCACAAACCACATATGGATCTACCTAGTGTGATTGCATGTCTGTTCTTTTCATGAACCACACCTAGTGTCATTGCATGTTTGTTCCTCTAAAAAACCATATAAGGATCCACCATGGTCACTGCATGTCTGTTCTTTTCATGAACCACATAAGGATCCACCCGTGTCATTGGATGTGTGTTCTTCTCATGAACCACACATGGATCCACCAGTGTCATTGCATGGCTGTTCCTCTAAACAAACCACATAAGGATCCACCAGTGTCATTGCATGTCTGTTCTTTTCATGAACCACACCCAGTGTCATTGCATGTGTGTTCCTCTAGACAAACCACATAAGGATCCACCAGTGTCACTGCATGTCTGTGCTTTTCATGAACCACATAAGGATCCACCAGTGTCATTGGATGTGTGTTCTTCTCATGAACCACACATGGATCCACCACTGTCATTGCATGGTTGTTCCTCTAAACAAACCACATAAGGATCCTCCAGTGTCACTGGATGTCTGTTCTTTTCATGAACCACACCCAATGTCATTGCATGTTTGTTCTTCTAAACAAACCACATAAGTCAATGCATGTCAGTTCTTTTCATGAACCACACCCGGTGTCATTGTATGTGTGTTCCTCTAGACAGACCACATAAGGATCCACCGGTGTCACTGCATGTCTGTTCTTTTAATGAACCACATAAGGATCCACCAGTCTCATTGGATGTGTGTTCTTCTCATGAACCACACATGGATCCACCGGTGTCATTGCATGTTTGTTCCTCTAAACAAATCACATAAGGATCCACCAATGTCATTGCATGTCTGTTATTTTCATGAACCACACCCAGTGTCATTGCATGTGTGTTCCTCTAGACAAACCACATAAGTATCCACAAGCCTCACTGCATGTCTTTTCTTTTCATGAACCACATAAGGATCCACCAGTCTCATTGGATGTGTGTTCTTCTCATGAACCACACATGGATCCACCGGTGTCATTGCATGTTTGTTCCTCTAAACAAATCACATAAGGATCCACCAATGTCATTGCATGTCTGTTATTTTCATGAACCACACCCAGTGTCATTGCATGTGTGTTCTTATAAAGAAACCACATAAGTCATTGCATGTCTGTTATTTTCATGAACCACACCCGATGTCATTGCATGTGTGTTCCTCTAGACAGACCCCATAAGGATCCACCAGTGTCACTGCATGTCTGTTCTTTTCATAAACCACATAAGGATCCACTAGTGTAATTGGATGTGTGTTCTTCTCATGAACCACACATGGATCCACCAGTGTCATTGCATGTCTGTTACTCTAAACAAACCACATAAGGATCCACTAGTGTCATTGCATGTCTGTTCTTTTCATGAACCACACCCGGTGTCATTGCATGTGTGTTCCTCTAGACAGACCACATAAGGATCCACCAGTGTCATTGCATGTCTGTTCTTTTCATGAACCACACCCGGTGTCATTGCATGTCTGGTCTTTTCATGAACCACAGCTAGAGTCATTGCATGTCTGTTACTTCCATAAACCACACATGGATTCACCGGTGTCATTGCATGTCTGTTCTTTTCATGAACCACACCCAGTGTCATTGCATGTCAGTTCTTTTCATGAACCACACCCAGTGTCATTGCATGTCAGTTCTTTTCATGAACCACATAAGGATCCACCAGTGTCATTGCATGTCTGTTCTTCTCACAAACCACATAAGGATCCACCAGTGTCATTGCAAGTCTGTTCTTTTCATGAACCACACCCAGTGTCATTGCATGTGTGTTCCTCTAGACAAACCACATAAGGATCCACCGGTGTCACTGCATGTCTGTTCTTTTCATGATCCACACTTGGATCCACCGGTGTCGTTACATGTCTGTTCTTTTCATGAACCACAACTAGTGTCATTGCATGTCAGTTCTTTTCATGAACCACATAAGTATCCACCACTGTCATTGCATGTCTGTTCTTCTCACAAACCACATATGGATCTACCTAGTGTGATTGCATGTCTGTTCTTTTCATGAACCACACCCAGTGTCATTGCATGTTTGTTCCTCTAGAAAAACCATATAAGGATCCACCAGTGTCACTGCATGTCTGTTCTTTTCATGAACCACATAAGGATCCACCCGTGTCATTGGATGTGTGTTCTTCTCATGAACCACACATGGATCCACCAGTGTCATTGCATGGCTGTTCCTGTAAACAAACCACATAAGGATCCACCAGTGTCATTGCATGTCTGTTCTTTTCATGAACCACACCCAGTGTCATTGCATGTGTGTTCTTCTAAACAAACCACATAAGTCATTGCATGTCTGTTCTTTTCATGAACCACACCCGGTGTCATTGCATGTGTGTTCCTCTAGACAGACCACATAAGGATCCACCGATGTCACTGCATGTCTGTTCTTTTCATGAACCACATAAGGATCCACCAGTGTCATTGGATGTGTGTTCTTCTCATAAACCACACATGGATCCACCGGTGTCATTGCATGTCTGTTCCTCTAAACAAACCACATTAGGATCCACTAGTGTCATTGCATGTCTGTTCTTTTCATGAACCACACACTACTAGGAAAACGGCTATAGGTAATCAGCACATCCGTGGCTCACATGGTTGAAGTGCCCCACGGCTAAAACAGGCGTGGCTCACCTGTGGGCAGTGCCCTACTAATAACTAGAACAACCGTGGCGCACATGACTATAGTGCGCCACAGATGTGTGTGGGCCAGGGCCCTGTTGGCCGCACGCCAAACATCTGTAGCGCACTATAGTCATGTGCGCCATAGTTGTTAGGGTCATCTGTGGCGCACATGGGTCTGGTGCGCTACGCCTAAGCGCATGCCCCCCTCTGCTCTGAAACGGCCACAAACTTCTGTGGCGCACTCGGCCTAGTGCGCCACAGGGAGTAGGAGCATCTGTGGCGCACATGGCATAGTGCACCACAGATGTTTGTACTCCCTGTGGCGCACTAGGGCCATGTGCGCCACGGATGTGTCGATTTCTTTAGGACAGCACTTTATGTGCACATGTGTGACCACATCCACCACCGCACACTTCACTTTCCCCTTCTTCTTCCTCCTTAGATCTAGTCGGGATCTTCTCCTTCCCACCTCAATTTCTCCACACATTCACCATTTTTAGCATGTAAAACTTGCTTTGGATGTTACATAAGTAATATAGGAGGTCTCCGGTCTCTCATCTATCCTTCTCCGGTCGACGCGCGCACCTCTCCTTTCCATCTTTCTCGCGATCGGTCTCTCATCTCGGTAAGTTGTCCATGTAAGGATGTGTTCATGTGTATATGGATGATGTGCTCATATGTATGTAGATGATCGATGCTCATGATGTGTGTATGTGGAGAGGATCGATGGTCATATGTGTGTGTATATGGAGAGTATCGATGATGCTCATGCATGTGTGTATGGAGAGGATAATGATATGTTCATGTGTGTATGGATCGGTCTCTCTCTCTCTCTTGTGTTTGTATGTGAACAAGTTGCCATTTGTTTTGCCAAAATGTTGATTCATTTCCATTTTGGCAAGACTTTGGCATTTCGCAAAGGTCCTAATTTTAGGATAGGTAATGCCGAAATTTTCTATCGACCATTGCATGCATGCATTCATTATGTGGTTCTAATAGACTTCAAAATTGTACCGTGTACATCGTGCAGGCAAAAATGGTCCGCATAATGAGCGAAGGCATTGTGGCTAGATTTTTGAAATGTGCGACGGCCGACATGATACGAAATAACAAGACAGATATAAGATGTCCGTGCAGAAGATGCAAACTCAACTGGGTGATCGACCCAGATTCCAGGAATCTGCAGGCGCACCTGCTCCTCCATGGTTTCATGGATGGATACACTCGTTGGATAAGCGATGACGTAGATGATCGAGACGGTGAAGAAGGTGGCCAACATGATGATGATCATCATCACGGCGAGAACGGGCGAGATGATGAACAGTCTCCTAGAGATGGTGAAGGTGCGGAAGCAGACCGGGATGATGATGATCTAGATGCCGGAGGAGAAGACGACGATGGAACAACGTCAGGCTGGGTGCGGGACCCTTATGTGCAAGAGCTGCTTCTCAAGCAGACGAGTAACGCCAGGGCTGCCGCTAGAGAGAAAGCCAAGCTTGCGCAACTTGAGAAAGACGCGGTTACTCCATTGTATGAAGGATGCAGGCCCGATGATACCCGGTTGAATGTAACGCTCAAGGCTATGGAGATGAAGGCAAAGCACAAATTGAGCGACGCAAGCTTCGACGATATGATGGCATTCTGGCACGATCGAATCCCGGAGGGGAACACATGTCCAACTAGTATCGAGGATGCCAAGAAAATCGTCTGTCCTCTCGATCTACCGCACGTTAGGTATCACGTATGCATCAACGATTGCATCATTTATCGGGGCGAGGACGCGGAGAAAACCACATGTCCGGTGTGCGGCGTGAGCCGATACAAGAAAGGGAAGAAAGCACCTCGAAAAGTGGTATGGTACTTTCCTTATCACTCCTCGTCTGCAGCGCTATTTCGCGGACCCTAAGGAAGCGAAGCTCATGCGATGGCATGCGGAAAGGAAGAAGTCAGGAGATGATGATGACCCCGAAAAGGATGAGCTGCTGACGCACCCTTCAGATGCTAGCCAGTGGAAAGCATTGGACCTCGAATTCCCAGAATTCGGTGGAGATTCAAGGAACATCAGGCTTGGTGCGAGCACCGATGGACTCAATCCGTTCGGTAGCCAGAGCAGCACGCACAGCACTTGGCCCGTGTTTGTATGGATGTACAACCTCCCTCCATGGTTGTGCATGAAGAAGAAGTACATACAAATGAGTATGCTAATTCAAGGGCCGAAACAACCTGGTACCGACATCAATCTGTATCTCGGGCTGTTGAAAGAGGAGCTAGCCACGTTATGGGAATCTGGAGCCAATACTTACGACGCCGTCGCACAAGATTATTTCACTATGAGAGCCGCGTTGATCACTACGGTGCAAGACTATCCAGGTTGCGGGTATATCTCGGGGCAGGTTATCCAAGGATTTTTGCGCATGCGTTAGGTGCATGGATAACACAAGCTATCTCCAACTAGAGAAAGATCCAGGGTCATCGAAAACCGTGTTCATGGCGCACCGGAGGTGGCTCGGCAAGAATGATCCATGGAGAAAACGTGGAGACCTGTTCGATGGCAAATCAGAGACCCGAGGAATCCCAGAGCGTAGGAGCAGCGAAGAAGTGGAAGAGTTGCTGAAAAACTGGAAAGATTGTCCTAAGCCTGGAAAGAAGCGAAAGAGGCAGCAACAAGACAAGACGCTGATGAAGGTATGGAAAACAAGGTCTGTTTTCTGGGAGTTGCCATACTGGAAGTTTCTCCACACGCCTCATAGCCTCGACATCATGCATATCACGAAAAACGTGTGCGAGAGTCTGGTCGCCACCATAATCAACATGCCAGATAGGACGAAAGATGGTCTGAAAGCAAGGCACGACCTGATATGCTTGGGTATCCGGAAGGAGCTTCACGGAGGACGCACTACTCCTGATGATCAGGAAGATGACGATGATCATGAGTCGGAGACGACACAAGGTCATCGGAAGGGTAAAAAGTTCAAGAAGAACGAATATTACTGCCCTCCTTCTTGCTTCACTCTAAGCCAGGATGAGATCAAACAGTTTTTCAAGTGCCTTCTAGGAGTCAAATTTCCTTACGGCTACGCGGGCAAGATAAGCAGATACCTAGACGAGGCGAAGCAGAGGTTCAGTGGCATGAAGTCTCACGACTGTGCCGTGCTAATGACACAGGTACTTCCGGTCGCACTAAGAGGGATAATGGACGAGCACGTCCGTGAAACGTTATTTGGCCTATGCAAGTTTTTCGACGTCATCTCTAGGAAGTCGATTGGCTTGAATCAGCTCGGAAGGCTACAGGAGGAGATCGTGGTGATACTATGTGAGCTTGAGGTCTACTTCCCACCCGCATTCTTCGATATTATGGTGCATCTGCTGGTCCATGTCGTGGAGGACATTGTACAACTCGGGCCGATGTTCCTCCGCAGCATGATGGCGTTCGAAAGGATGAACGGACACATCAAAGGATACATTCACAACAGGTCCCGTCCAGATGGAAGCATAGCCAAGGGCTTTCTGGCCGAAGAGTGCATCTCTTTCTGCACGAATTATCTAGACATCGAGAACCCTGTCGGTCTTCCCGTCAACAGACACCTTGGCAAGCTCGACGGATCTGGTCACCGAGAGGGTCGTCGCATACTGCATGCAGACTTCGATTTTCGACGCGCAGACTTTGATCGAGCAAACCTCGTCGCGCTACAGCATTTAGAACTGGACGATCCTTGGGTACAGAAGCACAAAAGGTTAATCGAGAAGAAGTACAGTGACCGGGGCATACAGAGGACGCAGGGAGAAATAATCAAAGAGCACAACTCAGATTTCACGCGTTGGTTTAGGCAGACGCTCCTTGATAATCCCCCGCGCTCGCATTCTTCTGACACGGAAAAGATCATATTCACCTTGTCGCAGGGACCGATGCAAAACCTGGTGACCTATCAGGCGTATGATATCAACGGCTACACATTCTACACGGAGGAAAAGGACAACAAGTGTGATTATCAGAACTCAGGCGTAACGTCGGAATTCTACACCGATGACAACATGAAGAAAGATTCTACGGAAGAATCGAGGAGATCTGGGAGCTCGACTACTGTGGAGAAAAGGTGCCGATGTTCCGTGTCAGATGGGCAAAGAGCGTCGAAAGAGAAGACCGGTATTTCACAACCATGGTTATACCCGAAGCAGCCAAATCCAAGGCCGCCGGTGCAAACGTGGCCGCGAAAAATGAACCATGGGTACTGGCTACCAAAGTGGACCAATGTTTTTTCATTACCGACCCGACAAAGCCTAGCCGTGTTGTCGTGAGGAGAGGAAAAAGAAACATCATCGGAATGGATGGAGTCGCCAACGAGCAAGACTTCGACCAGTACGGCGACCCAAAGATTGAAGATGACGACGACTACGATGCAGCAACATACATCACAAGAAGAAAAAGGACAACCCTACCCAAAAAAGGTAGCCCGTTCGAAAGAAGAAACATTAAAGTGTCGAGGCTAAATTATTCAACCGCGACAAAGAAGGGAAATAAGATTGTAAAACGCTAGCTCAAAAAATATTGTAAAACGCGTGGTCGAAAAAGATTGTAATATTTATGGACAAATTATTATGACATATTTGAAGCATATTTAATTTGTACCACTTTTATGACATATATTATCACTTTTGTGCATTTTTGGAATATTTAAAAGTATTTTAAAAACAAAACAAAACATTTGTATCATATATCACCACTTTTGGGCATTTTTTGGAACATTTAAAAGTATTTTTAAAATAAAATTAAAAAATGTGGCACCAGGATTCGAACCTGGGTGCTAACAGGTTTAGAATAGAGCAGTGGGAGGAACCAGTGGGGTAAGGGAGTGCTAGTGTTAGCAAAGGGGGTGGCATCCCTCTTATCTGACTAGTCCTACTCACTTAGGCGTAGCGCACCCTGGCCAAGTGCGCTACGGTTATCCGTAGCGCACTTGGCCAGGGTGCGCTACGCCTAAGTGGGTAGGACTAGTCACCGTGAGCCAGGCCCTCGATCCCCATCATCGTCCTCAGACACATCGTCCCCATCCCCATCCCCGCATCGTCCCCATCCCCATCGAGGCGCTGCCGCCGCATCCCAAGAGGAGGAGGCCGCCATGCCAGGAGGAGGAGGCCTCCACGCTAGGAGGAGGAGGAGGCCGCCTTGCCCGCACGCTTGTTCCGTGGAGGAGGAGGTCGGTGGCGGCGAGGTTCCTGCAGAGTCGGCTCCGCTCCTCCGACGGCAAGGCGCTCTGCCGCTCCCTCCCCCTCGTTACCTCGTCCGCCAGCCCTCGTCGTCGTCATCTCCCCCTCTCTCCTCGAGCAATCTCAGAGGTGAGCTCTGCCCCTCCCCTCTATCCTTCTCCCCCTCTCTCCTCGAGCAATGGTTAGGGTTAGCACCTGATGATTTAATTGATGCCTCTGACAGTGATCAAATTATGTTCTAGATGTACTAGATGTCCATCAAATTATGTTCTAGATCAAATTATGTTCTGTATCTATTTTCCTGGACCGAGGACTTGGCTTTGCCTTGTTGTTTATCTAGTGGTTCTTCCTAGGTGTGTTCAACTGTTAGGAATCTATATGTCTGACGTTCAAATTCTCAATTAAATGCTTTGTTATAGTTATTTTTTCCTTCATGATTCTGTTGCATCTGGTTAGGTAGGTCTTATCAGAGACAAGTTACAGCAAGAACTGAATACAATATTTGTCTTGTTCCAATGGAGTTTCTGTGTTGTTCATGGTCTCTGTGTTGTTCATGGAGTGCATCATCCTTTGCTGTTGTTGTTGACACTACTGACAATATAGCAGTAAATTTTTTTTGCTGTTGTTGTTGTTGATTGTAATAAGCAATAGTCTACATCATGGTTGTTGTTATCCCATGATTAGCAGTTGAGGTTAGCCCATGATTAGAGTGGTTTCAGAGTGGTTTCAGAGATATAGGTAGTTGACAGAGATACAATTGTATGCTATTGATGAACATTTTTAATTGTCCTTGGATTATGCTGTCAATATATATATATATATCACTAATGATGCAAGCTTAATTTAGATTGACCTTGGATTATTCAGTACACCAAGGTTTAAATGCTCAAGTACTTCTAGTTCTAGGTATTAATTTAAATAAGAGAGTGCGAAAGCTGATGCTTCAGGGTTGTACAACATCTGGTTTTGCACTCCTGGGTCGACACTTAATTTTTTTAAAAAACTCTGTTGACACATAAGGTTCAGATTTATCTCTGTTTACAGTATTGACACATTAGGGTTCAAAGTAGTGCAGGAGGTTGTTGACACATTAGGGTTCAGAGTAGTGCAGGAGGTTATATGATCATGTTTGTGCCCCTGACTGAATATGGTAGCTGTTCTGGTGTTCTGGTTCCTCCATTTTCTTTGTTCCATTATGCCCATAGATGCGGTGGGTCGGATGATCATGTTGATGATATGTACATGGCGCAGGATCCGGCCGAGGACGACGAAGACTGGAATGATCACTTCTTCAGCACTCAGTTTGGCAACAAAGAAGACCTAGCTGGTGGCCCCACAGAGAAAGCCACTATCACCAAGCGTCTGTTTGGTTCTCAAGAGACGCCTCCAGCTTGCGCCTTACAGAGCCAGCTGATACAACCAACCGGCCCTTTATTCTAAGCCCTGACACACTACATAGGGCGGCCGGTGCTCAGATTGCGGTGCCTGCCCGCTCTCTAAAAGGAAAAAAGGGCAGGAAAAGAAAATCTAGCAGCTCGAGCCAGCCGGTGGCGTCAACAACTGTGAATCCGATCAGGTTTCGGGACGGGCCACCAAGACCCGAGGGTATTATGTGGAGGATTCATGTGGCGGGTGAGCCCATGCTACCTAAGAATTTGCGGAAGCTCGCCAGTTCGGAACTGCAGAGTGTGCATGACGGCGTGCTGACGATAGAGAGACGCCTTCTATCGGAGAAAGATCCCTCGCACCCGGTATTCGTGGTTAAGGTGCCACCAGGCTTGGGCTTCGTCGACACTGCCCCCGTGGATCTGTTCTTCCTGCGGTTCAAGGACATCTTCAATATGTTCCACCTATACCCGCTGCACTATACCATGGTCCGTCTCTTTTCTCTCAGCCTGGCCACGCAGATCATTAGAGAGAACACACCGGGCATCGCTATAGTGGACCCCTACTACATGCGTGATGGCTGCTTGGGTTCCCCCGCTGAACGACGTATCGTGGCCTCGTACCTAAAAAGAATCCTCGTGGCGAACAAGACAAAGGAATACATTCTCGTGCCTTACTTTCCCGAGTAAGTCGTTATTCACTTGCCACCGTCGATTGGCTTTATTAGATCATCATCATTCTTTTTCCAACACATTCCATTTGAATTTTTTGCGTAGAGATGAACACTGCACGCTCATCTCCTTATCGCCGAAGCATTCCCACGCCACGTATTTCGACTCGGGGAGTCTAGAAAAGAAGAAAAACTACGACAAGATCAAGGAAGTTCTGGATGATGCTCTCACTGGCTTTGCCTCGACGGAAGGCACCAGCTTCGTGCGTAAGAAGGTCAAGTTCGGCAGGCACGTCTTCAACCACGTAACGGAGTTCCCCTGCGTGAAGCAGCCGGAAAACAGTAAGAAGGAAGCCTACTACGCACTCCATCACATGAGGGCGTTCCTACTTGACCAGCAGAATTCTACGCTGCCAGATCATCTCAAACAGTGGGCCGAAGCAAAGGCCAAGATCAATGATTCGGATATTAGACAAGAGATGTATCGCATCCAGCAGCAGTTTGGGGCAATCATCTTTCGTGATGTCATGACTTCGGGGGGGATCTTCTACGGAGGAAATATCCCGAATAACCGTGACATAGAAGATCGCCTAGAGATGCAGGGTGACTATAGGAAGTTCATGACGAGACAAGGCGTCCTCCCGTTCCCTAAGCTGAGCCAGAAGGCTTGATGTTGGCCTAGTTGTAGTTACAAACTATAGATGACCTTTGTGTGTGTGTGTGTGGACGACAAGTGAACTTATTTTGCTTATTATTATATATCAATCAATGCTTGGTTTTTTTGCTTACTCTTTGGTCATTTGCTCAATTTGGTCCTTCTTTTTTTCCTTACTCTTTTTTCGAGAATAATGCCGAAGATTGAAATGTCGTGACACACTATATATGTGAATGTGCTACGATGGGACTGTGAGCCTTGTGATATGCACAAGTCCAAGTCTTGTGCATCCTACTTGGCTCACCGTTCCATCGTAGCATATTCCTGTGTCCAACGACCTATGTATATATATGAGGCATTCTTTTCGAGTTATTTTTGTCTTTTTCGAGAATATGCCGATGATTGAAATGTCGTGGCACAATATATATGTGAATGTGCTATGACGGGATAGTTAGCCTTGTGATATGCACAAGTCCAGGAATTGTGCATCCTACTTGGCTAACCGTTCCGTCATAGCATATTCCTGTGTCCAACGACCTAGCTAGTTATATATGAGGCATTCTTTTCGAGCTACTTTGGTCTTTTTCGAGAATAATGCCGATGATTGAAATGTCGTGGCACACTATATATGTGAATGTGCTACGATGGGATTGTACGCCTTGTGCTATGCACACGTCCAGGTGTTGTGCATCCTACTTGGCGTACGGTTCCATCGTAGCATATTCCTGTGTCCAACGACCTATGTATATATATGAGGCATGCTTTTTGAGTTACTTTGGTCTTTTTCGAGAATAATGCAGATGATTGAAATGCCGTGGCACACTATGTATGTGAATGTGCTATGATGGGATTGTACGCCTTGTGCTATGCACAAGTCCAGGTGTTGTGCATCCTATTTGGCGTACGTTCCATCGTAGCATATTCCTGTGTCCAACAACCTAGTTATATATGAGGCATGCTTTTTGAGTTTACTCTTTTTGATTTAAGAGTACTTTCTATAAGTGTATCTTCATATGCGACTTTAATTATACATGTTTTTTCAATCACCGGTTAGTTATTATTGTCAACTTGTAGATGACGTGGTACGTCGTGTACAAGGGACGGGTTCCCGGAGTCTACGATGATTGGGAAGACTGCCGGAGATAGGTGCACCGTTTCAGCGGCAATAGCTACAAAGGGTACAACACTATGGCGGAGGCGGAAGCTAGATACACGCGCTATCTAGCGGGAGTTAGGACGACAAGGAACCGGATGAAGACCTACACCTTCGTCGCGACGGTGATCATGCTTATCTTCTTTGGTTGTTTATCCCGCGTTTGTGTCTAGCTAGTTTAGATGTCTAGGCGAGCTTCCGAGCTCTAACTTGTTCGATCGACACATGTATTTGCATGTCACCAACTACTACTTTGTAACTTGATCGAAACAATGTAACTTATACTATGTTCATGTATGAGACTTATCTATATGTATTTGTTTCAATCTTGTTTTTCATATTGTGTATTTATATATATAATTGTATATCTTGTATCTGTGTGTGTATATCTGCTGTAATATTGTATATAATCTGTATTGTATATAATCTGGCTGGGAAACTAAAAAAAACAAAAAATACATCTGTGGCGCACATGGTCTACCTTCTGTGGCGCACTACATCTAAAGCGCACTACGAAAGCTTAGTGGCGCACTAGGTAGTGCGCCACAGAAGATCCCAGGGGTAGCGCACCTGCCCAAACTTCTGTGGCACACTAGCAGGTGCACTACGCCTGTCTCTACACAACCGTGGCGCACTAGGCAGTGCGCCACGGCTGAGAGATAGCCGTAGCGCAAGGCCCGTGGCGCACTGCTAGTGCGCCACGGATGATGTTTCCAGGTGCGCCACTAAAGGCCATTTTCCTAGTAGTGACACCCAGTGTCATTGCATGTGTGTTCTTCTAAACAAACCACATAAGTCATTGCATGTCTGTTCTTTTTATGAACCACACCCGGTGTCATTGCATGTGTGTTCCTCTAGACAGACCACATAAGGATCCACCGGTGTCACTGCATGTCAGTTCTTTTCATGAACCACACCCAGTGTCATTGCATGTCTGTTCTTTTCATGAACCACATAAGGATCCACCAGTGTCATTGCATGTATGTTCTTCTCACAAACCACATAAGGATCCACCTGTGTCATTGCATGTCTGTTATTTTCATGAACCACACCAGTGTCATTGCATGTGTGTTCCTCTAGACAAACCACATAAGGATCCACCGGTGTCACTACATGTCTGTTCTTTTCATGAACCACACATGGATCCACCGGTGTCATTGCATGTCTGTTCTTTTCATGAACCACACCCAGTTGCATTGCATGTCAGTTCTTTTCATGAACCACACCCAGTGTCATTGCATGTGTGTTCTTCTAAACAAACCACATAAGTCATTGCATGTCTGTTTTTTCATGAACCACACCCGGTGTCATTGCATGTGTGTTCTTTTCATGAACCACACCCGGTGTCATTGCATGTCTGTTCTTTTCATGAACCACAGCTAGAGTCATTACATGTCTGTTACTTCCATAAACCACACATGGATCCACCGGTGTCATTGCATGTATGTTCTTTTCATGAACCACACCTAGTGTCATTGCATGTCAGTTCTTTTCATTAACCACACCTAGTGTCATTGCATGTCAGTTCTTTTCATGAACCACGTAAGGATCCACCAGTGTCATTGCATGTCTGTTCTTCTCACAAACTACATAAGGATCCACCAGTGTCATTGCATGTCTATTCTTTTCATGAACCACACCCAGTGTCATTGCATGTGTGTTCCTCTAGACAAACCACATAAGGATCCACCGGTGTCACTACATGTCTATTCTTTTCATGAACCACACATAGATCCACCGGTGTCATTGCATGTATGTTCTTTTCACGAACCACACCCAGTGTCATTGCATGTCAGTTCTTTTCATGAACCACATAAGGATCCACCAGTGTCATTGCATGCCTGTTCTTCTCACAAACCACATATGGGTCCACCTAGTGTGATTGCATGTCTATTCTTTTCATGAATCACACCCAGTGTCATTGCATGTGTGTTCCTCTAGACAAACCACATAAGGATCCACCAGTGTCACTACATGTCTGTTGTCAGGGGGATGATCCCCAGATACCCCAGCCGGACAAGAAACTGTGCAGTCGGATCGCGTCCGGCTGACCAGACGCAGCTGGACAAAGCAGGCCAGGCCGGCTACCTCATGGTAGCCAGATCAACAAGAAGCAACCGGCCACGGCGACATAGCCGAAACCAATCAAGGAGACAGGACGACATGCGTATCAGTGCACGGTATGCCCTGTACGATGACAAGACCGGACACTACTCGCCCATACCAAAGACTTTGCGGGGATGACACGGGAGCAGTGGCCCGGTGCTGACTACATGCTCGCACGGTGTCCACTGTGCCTACGACAGCCATACCGCTCGTACTCCGATGAGACGTACCGTACCGGATACTGTTGATGACCAGTCGGCTAGGACCCGCCTGTGGGGCCCGCCAGTCAGACTGGCCAGTGAGACCGTTGCCTCTCTTCCTATATAAGGAGAGGCAAGGCCTCAGTAGTAAGGGTTGGTCTCATTGCATTTAAGGCAGTAGCTAGAGAATACAGCTCAGGGAGCACTTGTAGTTCATATATCCCCCATAGTCAGATCCGGCAGGAGTAGGAGTTTTACCTCATCACGAGGGCTCCGAACCTGGGTACTTCCTGCGTCCAGCTACGCTTGCTTGTATCCAATCCCGCCTGCGGACGCTGTCGATAGCTTCCCTGCTAGTCTCCACACCTTTATCTAACCTTCTCAGGTACTGTCGTTCCCAATACAACGACAGTTGGCGCCCACCGTGGGGCTAGATGGCTTCGACCGGAGTCACGTTCCGCACGGGACCCCGCACTTCAGCCGGTGAGCGCGTGGCCTCCGGCCTGGTGCTCACGCTCGACAAATTTGACTGCATCATCGACAACGCTTCCTGCTTCGCCGGAACCTCCTTCCCGGCGAACAACACCGTCCTGCTATTCGGCGACCTTCCTGTCTATGTCGCCACCGGTCCGGAGCGTTTCCCTAGGGAAATCATCTCTGTCGCGGGGCTGCCGCATCTGGGCAGTAGCGCTGCGTCGTGTCCTGCGGCGTGGAGGTCATGATGGCTGGCTCCAGCTCTCATCCCCGCCAGCCGCGAGAGCGAGGCGTGGACGAGGGTGGAACTTCTGCCCCTCCGCAGCCTCGGAACCCGATGGAGGATGCCATTGATCGGCTCCTGACACCGGTTAACCTCGGGGATAACCCGGAGGAGGCAGAGGCCAACTTCGCCATGGAGACACTGATCCTCCTCTAGGAGGACATGGAGCTAGCGGCAACCCGCAAGCAACTCGAGATCACCCGGCGCGAATACGACCGCGCACATGGCTTCACTCCGGCTACCGCGGAGCCGAGCCGGCGCGGCCAGGTATGGTGTCGGGGCGACGAGCTAGGCGGTAGGATGGAAAAGGATGGGGAGCTGGATCCCGCGCCCGCCCTCATCCGGCCCACCTACAGCACGCCCATCAAGAACCTACATGCGGCACGAGCCGTGGCAGAGGAACTGCCCAAGATGGAGGGCGAGGAGCGAGCCCACCAACACTCCCGCGTGCAGGAGCTCCTCCGCATCGCGAACGAGCAGGCTGACGCCAACCAGCAGATGCATGAGGACCCCAGCTACTCCAGGGGGAGCAAGCTGCCTGCCAACAGCAGGGGCACGCCGCGCGACACGCAGCAGGCGTCCTCCCCTCAGCCGGCTAAGGCCCGCAGCAGGCGTCGCAGCTCTGGCAACAAGGGCCATCCGCGCCAGGAGCAGACGGTGAACAACAACCCGCCACCTCCCCCTCCACCAACCGGAGTACCTAGACCCGCCGGTTCTCGTCTCTCGGGCCGGGTGGGAGCGCCCAACCCGGATTGTCCGGATTCCCATGACCGCATCGAGCTCCTCGCTCAAGCGCGCGTCATGGAGGAAGAAGATTCTACCGGTCCAGTTTGTTTCGGACCCTGCATCCGGAACGAGCTATTTCCGTATAAGTTCTCCCTGCCCAGGGACACCCCCAAGTACAACAGCAGCATGAAGCCGGAAGATTGGCTGACCGACTATGCTACGACAGTCGGCATCGCCCATGGGAACAAGCACACTACCGTGCGCTACGTCCCCCTTATGCTAACCGGGTCGGCAAGGACGTGGCTCAACAGCCATGCACCCAATAGCATCAACGCCTGTCTAGACTTTGAGAAGGTGTTCGTTCGCAACTTCAACAGCACGTACAAGCATCCGGGGCGCCCGCACGACCTGTCCTTGTGCGTCCAGGGTGACCACGAGACCGACCGCGAGTACCTCGCCAAGTGGACGGAGCTGTGCAACACCTGCAAGGGCATCCTGGAGAGCCAGGCCATCAGTTTCTTCATCGAGGGTTGCCGAGAAGGCACCATGCTTCGCCACCGGCTACTGTGTGACGAGCCAAAAACCATGGCGGAGATCATGACGGTTCTGGACCAGTACGCCACGGCGGATGCCGCCATGAAGAAGCCCCTCTGAGGAAATGCTAACGGGCGTCCGACTCCTATGGAGCCGGCTCGCGATCGTCCGAGCAATCCGGCTGGCGAAGCCGGATCCTCCGGGAGCCACGGCAACCGGTTCCATGGAGACCGCCAAGCCGGGCAGCAGAAGCCCCGCTACCACACGCGGCAGGTCAATGCTGTGGAGGGTGCGCCCGACGCACCGGCTAACGATGCAAGGAGGCAGAAGCCACGGCTCACCTTCGACCAGATGTTTGACGGCCCGTCCAAGTGGCATAGAGGTCCCTTCAAACCGGCTACGCACACCACTCGGAATTGCAGCTGGACCCGCTAGCTAAAAGACCAGGGTAACCAGCCTCATCTCCGCCCGCCCCCTCCTGGTGGACCACCGCCACCGGCTAGGGGAGCTGGCAATGATGGTAACAGCAGCAACGGCGGCAACAACAACAACGGCTACCCCGAGCCGCACGCTGCCTACCACATCTTCGAGACGAAGCTGGACGACAAGCACAGCCGCAGGCGACGCTCCAAGGAGGTCAATGCCATCGTCTCATCGGTCCCCTAGTACCTGAGCTGGTTGGAAACCACCATCACCTGGAGCCGCGCAGACCAGCCGGAGTAGCTGCCGACTCCCGGGGGCTACTCCATGGTGCTCGACCCCCTCATCGTCTCCAACGCATGCACCTGCTGATTCTCGCGCGTCCTCATCGATGGAGGCAGTAGCCTCAACATCCTCTACCAGTCCTCGCTGGAGAAGCTAGGCATTCGCGAATGCGACCTGCGCCCGACTACCACAACGTTCCACGGCGTGCTGTCGGGACCAGCCTGCGCCCCGCTGGGAAAAATCCAGCTGGACGTCATCTTCGGGACCGACGAGAACTTCTGCCGTGAACCAATCTGGTTCGAGGTGGTAAACCTGACGAGATCCTATCATTCCCTCCTCGGGCGCCCCGCCCTCGCCAAGTTCATGCCTGTCCCCCACTACGCGTACCTCATGACAAAGATGCCGGGACCCAACAGCGTGATCACCGTCGCCAGCTACTTCAGGCGGTCGATGGAGTGCGCCTCAGCCGGTTCTGAACTGGCAGAGGCCCTCATCATAGCCGAGGAGAAGCACACGATCATGCGCAATGTGGCCATGGCCCAGCAGGACATGCCGGCTAGCAGCAAACCGGCTGGAGAAGGAGCTTTCCAGCCGGCAATGGAGACAAAGAGGATCCTGCTCGACCCCTCCGACCCAACTAAGTTCATCACCATTGGTGCCGTCTTGGACATCAAATAGGAAGGCGCGCTCGTCGACTTCCTCCGTGAGAATCGGGACATCTTTGCATGGTACCCCAAGGACATGTCGGGTGTGTCGAGGGAGTTCGCCGAGCACTCACTTCATGTGCAGCTAGATGCCAGGACGGTCAAGCAACCTCTACACCGGTTTGCAGAGGAGAAGAAGAAGATAATCAGTGACGAGATCACCCGGCTCCTTGCAGCCGGGTTCATCATGGAAGTGTACCACCCGGACTGGTTGGCGAACCCAGTCCTGGTGCTGAAGAAGAACAAGACCTGGCGCATGTGTATCGACTACACCAGCCTGAACAAGGCGTGCCCGAAAGACCCCTTCGCCTTGCCCCGTATCGATCAAGTCATCAATTCCATGGCCGACTGTGATTTGTTGTCTTTTCTAGATTGCTACTCCGGTTACAATCAGATCCGGTTAAACCCGGCTGATCAGATTAAGACATCATTTATCACCCCCTACGGGGCTTTCTGCTACGTAACCATGCTTTTCGGCCTAAAGAATGCAGGCGCTACCTATCAGCGCTGCATGCAGATGTGCTTGCACTCGCAGATAGGCTGAAACGTGCATGCTTATGTGGACGATGTGGTCATCAAGACCAAGGAGAAGCGCACCCTCCTCGAAGATCTAGGAGAGACATTTGGCAACCTCCGCCAGTACCAGATGAAGCTGAACCCGGAGAAGTGCGTCTTCAGAGTGCCATCCGGTCAGCTCCTCGGCTTCCTCGTATCACAACGAGGCATCAAGGCAAATCTGGAGAAGATTGCGGCCATCAAGAGGATGCAGTCGCCCAGGAGCCTGCTGGGGGTCCAAAAGTTCACCGGATGCCTTGCCTCCCTCAGCCGTTTCGTCAGCCGGCTGGGGGAGAAGGCACTCCCGTTGTACCAGCTGATGAAGAAGACGGACAAGTTCTCCTGGACTTTGTAGGCCGACACCGCGTTTCACGACCTCAAGAGCATGCTATCCACAGCGTCGGTTCTAGCCACGCCGGCTAGCAAGGAGCCGATGTTGCTCTATATAGCAGCCATCAGCCGGGTCATCAGCGTCGTCCTGGTGGTGGAGCGCCCCGAGGAAGGCAAGGCTCAGCCAGTTCAGAGGCCCGTCTACTACCTCAGCGTGATTCTCTCCCTCTCCAAGCAAAACTACCCCCACTACCAGAAGATGTGCTACGGCGTGTACCTGGCATGCAAGAAGCTCAAGCACTACTTCCAGGAGCATCCGATTAAGGTCGTGTGCACCGTACCCCTTTCGGAGATCATCGGCAACAAGGACGCCACCGACCGAGTCGCCAAGTGGGCCATCGAGTTCGCCGCCTACTCCATCCAGTACGAGCTCTGGCTCACGATCAAGTCACAGGCGCTGGCGGACTTCCTCGTCGACTGGGCCGAGACCCAGTATCTTCCACCGGTTCTAGATTCAGACCATTGGAAGATGCACTTCGACGGGTCGAAGATGCTCGGGGGCTTGGGAGCCGGCATCGTGTTCACCTCGCCTAAGGGAGACCGGTTGGAGTACGTGCTGCAGATCCACTTCAAGGCCTCCAACAACGTAGCCGAATATGAGGCACTGGCGCACGGACTCCGGCTGGCCAAGGAGATCGGTGTCAACCGGATCCTTTGCTTCGGTGATTCGGATCTGGTGGTGCAGCAAGTGTCTGGAGAATGGGACGCTAGAGACGCAAACATGGCCCTCTACCGATTCCACATCCAGAAGCTCAGCGCCTCATTCGACGGATGCGAATTTCCTCACGTCCCCCACGTCAACAACGAGGCAGCCGATTCGCTCGCCCGAATCGGATCCACCAGGCAGGCGATCCCACCAGGGGTTTCCTTGGAGCACCTGTGCAAACCCTCCATCAACCCATCGCCGGAGTCAGACTCCATCATCTGGGCAGGGAGCGCTCCGGCTGACAGAGCAGCAGAAGCAGGGCAGGCAGAGCCTCCAAAGAAGAAGACCCGCACCAACTCCGGCAAGGCAGTGCCCTCTAGCCCGTAAGACCCGGGGGCTGCCGGTTCGTCAAGCAGCTCGGGGGCTGCCGTCCCGGGTACGTCACCTGGTCGACCCCCCGACATTCATCAACCGGAGAGCGGGATCGTCCTCGTCATTCAGGAAGTGCCATCCTGGGCACAGCCCTTCATGAACTACATCGCCAACGGAGAACTTCCGGATGGCAAGGTGGAAGCTAGGCAAATCCGGCGCCGCGCGCACACGTACACCATCATCAACGGCGAACTGTACAAGCGCAGCGTATCCGACATTTTCCAAAGGTGTGTCGATGTAGACACGGGCTACCGGCTACTCAAGGACATCCACCAGGGCGAGTGCGGGCACCACGCTTCATCAAGGGCGATAGTCACCAAGGCGTTTCGCCATGGTTTCTATTGGCCCACCGCCCTCGAGGATGCTGAGCAGCTGGTCCGGGCGTGCAATGGGTGCAAGCGCTTCGGGTAGCTCAGGCACATGCCAACTTCGGTACTCAGGACCATACCGATCACCTGGCCCTTCGCGGTTTGGGGCCTCGACATGGTCGGTCCCTTCAAGCGAGGACATGCGGGTATGACCCATCTGCTGGTGGCGGTGGACAAATTCACGAAGTGGATCGAGGCCAAGCCTATCCGGAAGCTAGACGGGGCGACAGTCGTCACCTTCTTCACCGACATCATCAACCGGTTCGGCTACAACAATAGCATCATCACCGATAATGGCATGAACATCGCCAAGGGGGCCTTCGCCCAGTTCTGCAGCAACAAGGGCATCCGGCTGGACCTTGCCTCCGTCGTGGACCTACAGTCCAATGGGCAAGTCGAAAGAGAAAACGGCTTGGTGCCAGCCGGCATCAAGCCGCGTCTCATTGAGCCATTGGAGCGATCACCCGGATGCTGGATAGAGGAGCTTCCGGCTGTGCTATGGAGCCTCCGCACCACGCCGAATAGGTCAACTGGCTACGCCCATTCTTCCTGGTCTATGGATCAGAAGCCGTCCTCTCTGCCGACATCGATTTCGACTCACCGCGCAAGCTCCTATACGATGAAAAGGCCAACCAGGAGGCGCGGGAGGACGGAGTGGACCTCCTGGAGGAGGCCCGCGAGATGGCTCTGTCCAGATCAACCCTGTACTAGCAACGACTAAGCTGCTACCATTCAGGCTGGATCCGCCCAGTCGCGTTCCGTGAGGGCGACCTGGTCCTCCGACTGGTGCAAGACACAAAGGGCATGCACAAGCTATCGCCACCTTGGGAGGGCCCCTTCATCATTAGCCGGGCACTGCCCAACGACTCCTACTACCTCATTGAAGCGTAGCAGCCGCGCAAGAACAAGATGGACAAATCAGACGAGGAGACCGAGTGTCCCTGGAACGCGGCCTTGCTGCGCCCGTTTTACACCTAGTCGCCAGACAGTGTATGTATCCCGCAAACCCTACGAATGAAAATGCGGACCCCTACGAAATGCTCGGGGGCTCCTTGCTAGAAATGTGTTTTCGCATCTGTTTTTCGGTTATGATTTCCCGGCTCCGGCAACCCCTACCTGGGGGCTTGCCGGCTGGCTTGGCCTGCTAAGTCAACAAACCGACTGAGTAGTGTGCGATGATGTCAGAGGCCCACTCTTCGTCTCGGCTACAGACCGCAACCTGACTGTCCGGCTGGCAAGAGCAAAAGCCCGAGGCATCCCCCGCGAAAAACGGGGAGGAGACACGACAGACCGGTTGTCTCGGCCTTGCAACTAGATTAAGCCAATCCGGTTACTAAGCCGTTAGTACCGTGCACAATGTATTCAGCTCCCTTCGATTCTGGGCTGCAGACCGCAACCCGGCTGCCCGGCAAGGACGCAGCGAAAATAGCAGAGCACACGGGAAAGCGACCAAGTATCCAGAGAGGTGCAAGCTAGTTTTCAAAAAAACAAATCCGTTTTCCGGCTACAATTTGGCAGACTAACCTACTAACCAGTGAGGATGTATGTGTATGTATATTCTTGTCCGACTACCTTGTGTCGGAATTCAGGAAGAAAAGGGGAAGAAGATTCGAAGTCCTTGCCTTCATCAAGCGCTCCGAATCTCGGGGGCTACACCCATTGGGTGCGCTCGCGCGCCCCCAGTGAAATCTTGTAGGTCCCGACCGGCTAAAGGCGTTTAGCCGGCCGTTCAAAGCCTAGGTGAGTGCAAGGGCAGGAGCAAGAGAAGGCAAGAAAGGTTCGAAGCACCTGGCTATGCCAGCTACTCCGAATCTCGGGGGCTACACCCAGTGGGTGCGCTCGCGCGCCCCCACTGGAACGTTAGTTCCCCCGGCTAAAGGTGTTCAGCCAGCGAAAATAACCGAGTAAGACTAGTCTAGTCGGACAAAGATAGAAGATTGGGGAAAAGAAGAAAAGATTCGAAGCACCCGGCTACGCCCGCTACTACGAATCTCGGGGGCTACACCTAGTGGGTGTGTTGAGCGCGCCCCCACTAGAGGTGTAGTTCTCCTGGCTAAAGGTGTGTAACCGGGTGAAGTTAGCCGGATAAAGTCAACCGGCGAAATGTTGAAAGAAAAGTCGAAGCACAAGTTGAAGGGAACTCAAGCCAGTTCAAAATTCACAAGCAAATAAAAAAGGAGGCGAAGATCCCATAAGTTTACCCGGCGTCAGAGACAGCCGGTACAGTCGGACAAGTTTCAAACAGAACTAAAGCAAGACAAATACACCCGGCATCCCGGGCAGTGGCTACGCGGCAGGACCCTTGCCGTGAGGAGCATTTTGGCTGGCGGAAGCTTCAGGTGGAGGAGGAGGCACGACGCTCGATCATGTTCCGGCGTCCGCAGCCGGCTATGTCGGGGCTTCCACTTCAGGAGTACCGATAGACTCCGAGTCGGTGAGCACCTCGTCGGGGTCCACGTAGTCGGCAATCTTGATGGCGGAGCGTCAGAGCTCCGGATGGGCCTGGCGGATGGCGGCAAGGTCGGCGTCGGCATGGAAGCCCCCATTGATCTTCTCAACGCGAGCGTCCTTGTACCAGGAGAGCATAAGAGCCAGAGCCATCTCCGCTCCGGCTCGCGCCGCCAAGTCCCGCAGCCGGCACCTCCCCCACCCTCGCAGTCAGCTGCGCCATCGTCTCCGGAACCGGAGCATCTGGCCATAGGAAGGAGAAGACATCCCGCGCCACTTGACGAAGCTTGGTAGCTTCTTCGCCAAGAAGGACGACGAGCTCCTGGGCCATCGGTTGCGCTCCCGGCCAGTTCTCCTACAGTGGGTTGTATGCCAGCAGGTCTATGCCAGGATAAAACGCTATCAGAAAAGAGAGTCAGATCCAGCTATCAGATCCGGAAAGAAAGGGAAACGGAAAAGAAGAACTTACCCTTAGCCGTGTGGCCAACCTGCATCAGCTCCTCCACCAGAGCCTTCTCCTTCGTCACCAGCCATTTGATCTCTTTCTCTTGGTCCTTGTTCTGGGCCTCAAGAAGGTTGAAGGCATCGGTCCGGCTGGCGAGCGAGGCGTCGCGCTCCTTGATGGTGGCCTCCAGGCCGTCTACCTTCGTATGCCAATCCTTGTTCTGCAGCCGCAGAGTAGAGTTGGACTTGCTCAGCCGGTCGTTCGCTTTCTTCAAGCGATCGATCTCGCGCTGAGCGCACACGAGGATAGCTGCGATGAAACCGGCTATCACTAAAAAAGGGACAAGCCGGATGAAGCAAACTTACTCTGGGATGTCCCGTTGGCACCAGCAAGCTTTTGCTCCAAGGACCGGTTCCCGCCGGCTGCGGCCTCCAGCAGCCGGATCTCCTTCACCGCCAATTCGAGGGTGGCGGCGAGGTTCGTCAGCGAGGCGGCGGAGGAGGCATCGTCGTCCACGGCATTGACGGCCAAGGAATCCTTCGCGGTAATCACCGCCGTCCTCCACTCCTCCCCCGGCTCATCGTCGAAGTTTTCGTCGCTGACAACCACGAGCTCCTTGTCGGCAGCGCCCTCCCCGCGTGCTCGCGGAAGAGCCACCCGGCTGAGGATCCTCCGTCTCCGGCTGGGCCACCATGTTCGGCTGCGGACCCTCCGCTCTGGCTGAGGCAGCCGGTTCAGATTAAGGTGGTGGCGGAGGTGGTGCCATGGGAGAAGGAGGGGCGCGGGCAGACGCGGTTAGAGCGCGGGGTCGCGACCCGGTTGGCGCTCGCGCTGGGCTCGCGACTCCAAAGGAAACCAACGTGCTAAGAAAACAGAAAGACAGGAGGAAGGAAACAAAAGGAAATAAGCCAAGGGTAGAAAGGCAGGAAAAGAAACAGGCGGAAGATGATGAAACAAGAAGAGGAAAGACGTACCCCTGCACAACCGAAGGCGGCCCCTTCTTCCGGCCCAGGCGACTCGGCGGAAGGGCGCCGGTCCGGCTCCTCTTGGGGGCCGACTCCTCTGCGGCTGACCGGCAGGAGCTGGAACGGCTGGAGCCGCTCCCGCCAGCTTCGCCGTCCGTCGCAGGGCGCTGCGTCGGATCGGAGGTCGGCACGGCCTGCTCCTCCTCATGAACCTCCACGTGGGGGTCGGCAGCCGGTTCATCGTTTCGGCTGGGGAAGGCATCACCATCCCCGTCTGACTCCTCGCCGAACCGCCGAGCACGCGGCTCGGGCAAGTCAGGCGTAAAAACCTCGAGAGGGGCATCACCCTCCTCGCGAAGGATGCAAGGGAAGATCTACCGAATCCAACAAGTTAGTCGGACAAAACAAGAAAGAAATGCAAGAAATACGAAAGAAAGCTACGGCTAAAGGGACCTACCCGGGGCGCGTGGTTTTCCCGGTTGTAGGGCGCCAGGCTGAAGGTCCAGCCCTCCGGCAGCCGCTCCTTCATGATCATCCACACCCACTCCTTCAGGTTGTGGTAGCGAGGATCACGGCACGACAGTCGGGTCGGGTCCAGCCGGCCGGAGTAGTAGCACATTTTGTGCACTCGCTGCTGCAGCGAAATCATCAGCCGGGACATCCAGCTGAGGGTGATGTCCAGGCCGGTTAGCCGACATGTGACGAGGGAGCGCATACGCTGCAGCATCGCGTCCGACTCCGCCTTGTCGCCGTGAATCTTCCGCTCCTAGTCCTGCCGGCTAGACTCGACATCCTGGAAAGCTGGAAGGTTGATCCGGTCGATGTTGGTGACGTTCTTGACGTAGCGACTGCTGCCACAGTCATACTGTGTCATGGAGCAAGAACTTTGGGTAGCCGGACTGCACGCGGGAGTAGATGGAGGCGCCACCGCAGACGACTAGTGGTCCCTTCGTGTACTGCACCTGCGGCCGTACTCGGAAGAGCCGGCAGAAGAGCCCGAGATCCGGCTAGATCCCGAGGTAGCTCTCGCAGAAGGCCATGAAGTGCGCCAGCGTTCCGATCGCGTTTGCACCGAGATGGTGGAGACAGAGATCGAAGAAGGCCAGGAATGTGAGGAAGAAGGGGTGCACCGGCAACACAAACCCGCGTGCCAGATGCGAGAGGAAGATGACGCGCTCCCCCTCCGCCGGATGTGGTGATATCTCTCCCGCCAGCGCAAGCCGCACCGCTACCTCCTCCTCCAGCGGGAGGACGTGGGTGGCACGGTATTTCTGCATGTGGTCCTCCGTGACGGAGGAGCCACACCAGCCTCCGTGTTCGGCTACCATCACCGGTTGACAAGGAGGCGCGGCGGCGGAGGAGTGGCACTGGCCCGTACCACCGACGGCGAAGAACGAGCGGTGCAGCAGGCTACAGCGGCAGCAGAGGAAGGGCGCAAAAAGCAGGAGCGTGGAAGGGAAGAGGAAAGCTGGAGCGGGAGGGTGAAGGAAGGGAACTGCTCCCCCCATGGCGTCCCTTTAAAGGACCGGAAGCGCAACCGTCCATGGCGCCACTTGGCGCGCATCCGGGCGACCTTCACCCCAACCGCCGCCCAGATCCCGTGTGCTGACGCGTGATGCACAGAAGATCCGGGAGCGAGAACCGAAGCGCTGGGCAGCAATTTCCTGAGGCGACGTGCGACGGGACGTTACGCTGCCCGCCACAGTGCAATGATGGCGCGTGCGCACGTGTCCAACGTTAGCACTGATGTCACGGGTAGCGCAACCGCCAGGCGTAGCCGGACACAAATTCAAAACCAGGAGGGAGTGTGCACACATTTCGCCTAAGGGAGGAATCCACACATGCTCGGGGGCTAGTATCAGGGGGATGATCCCCATATACCCCAGCCGGACAAGAAACTGTGCAGTCGGATCACGTCCGGCTGACCAGACGCAGCTGGACAAAGCAGGCCAGGCCGGCTACCTCATGGTAGCCGGATCAACAAGAAGCAATCGGCCACGGCGATGTAGCCAGAACCAATCAAGGAGACAGGATGACGTGCGTATCAGTGCATGGTACGCCCTGTACGATGACAAGACCGGCCACTACTCGGCCATACCGAAGACTTTGCAGGGATGACACGGGAATAGTGGCCCGGTGCTGATGACATGCTCGCACGGCGTCCACTGTGCCTACGACAGCCATAACGCTCGTACTCTGATGGGACGTACCGTATCGGATACTGTAGATGACTAGTCGACTGGGACCCGCCTGTGGGGCCCGCCAGTCAGACTAGCCAGTGAGACCGTTGCCTCTCTTCCTATATAAGGAGAGGCAAGGCCTCAGTAGTAAGGGTTGGTCTCATTGCATATAAGGCAGTAGCTAGAGAATACAGCTCAGGGAGCACTTGTCGTTCGTATATCCCCCATAGTCAGATCCGGCAGGAGTAGGAGTTTTACCTCATCACGAGGGCTCCGAACGAGGGTACTTCCTGCGTCCAGCTACGCTTGCTTGTATCCAATCCCGCTTGCGGACACCATCGAGAGCTTCCCTGCTAGTCCCCACACCTCTATCTAACCTTCTCAGGTACTGCCGTTCCCAATATAACGACATCTGTTCTTTTCATGAACCACATAACGATCCACCAGTGTCATTGCATGGTTGTTCCTCTAAACAAACCACATAAGGATCCACCAGTGTCATTGCATGTCTGTTCTTTTCATGAACCACACCCAGTGTCATTTTATGTCTGTTCTTCTAAACAAACCACATAAGTCATTGCATGTATGTTCTTTTCATGAACCACACCCGGTGTCATTGCATGTGTGTTCGTCTAGATAGACCACAGAAGGATCCACCGGTGTCACTACATGTCTGTTCTTTTCATGAACAACATAAGGATCCACCAGTGTCATTGGATGTGTGTTCTTCTCATGAACCACACATGGATCCACCAGTGTCATTGCATGTCTGTTCCTCTAAACAAACCACATAAGGATCCACTAGTGTCATTGCATGTCTGTTCTTTTCATGAACCACACTTAGTGTCATTGCATGTGTGTTCTTCTAAACAAACCACATAAGTCATTGCATGTTTGTTCTTTTCATGAACCACACACTCGGTGTCATTGCATGTGTGTTCCTCTAGACAGACCACATAAGGATCCACCGGTGTCACTACATGTCTGTTCTTTTCATGAACCACACCCAGTGTCATTGCATGTCTGTTCTTTTCATGAACCACACCCAGTGTCATTGCATGTCAGTTCTTTTCATGAACCACACCAGTGTCATTGCATGTCAGTTCTTTTCATGAACCACATAAGGATCCACCAGTGTCATTGCATGTCTGTTCTTCTCACAAACCACATAAGGATCCACCAGTGTTATTGCATGTCTGTTCTTTTCATGAACCACACCCAGTGTCATTACATGTGTGTTCCTCTAGACAAACCACATAAGGATCCACCGGTGTCACTACATGTATGTTCTTTTCATGAACCACACATGGATCCACCGGTGTCATTGCATGTCTGTTCTTTTCATGAACCAGACCCATTGTCATTGCATGTGTGTTATTTTCATGAACCACACCCACTGTCATTGCATGTGTGTTCTTATAAACATACCACATAAGTCATTGCATGTCTGTTCTTTTCATGAACCACACCTGGTGTCATTGCATGTGTGTTCTTTTCATGAACCACACCCGGTGTCATTTCATGTCTGTTCTTTTCATGTACCATAGCTAGAGTCATTGCATGTCTGTTACTTCCATAAACCACACATGGATCCACCGGTGTCATTGCATGTCTGTTCTTTTCATTAACCACACCCAGTGTCATTGCATGTCTGTTCTTCTCACAAACCACATAAGGATCCACCAGTGTCATTGCATGTCTTGTTCTTTTCATGAACCACACCCAGTGTCATTGCATGTCAGTTCTTTTCATGAACCACATAAGGATCCCCAGTGTCATTGCATATCTGTTCTTCTCACAAACCACATAAGGATCCACCAGTGTCATTGCATGTGTTTTCTTTTCATGAACCACACCTAGTGTCATTGCCTGTGTGTTCCTCTAGACAAACCACATAAGGATCCACCAATGTCACTGCATGTCTGTTCTTTTCATGAACCACACATGGATCCACCGGTGTCATTGCATGTCTGTTCTTTTCATGAATCACACCCAGTGTCATTGCATGTCAGGTCTTTTCATGAACCACATAAGGATTCACCAGTGTCATTGCATGTCTGTTCTTCTCACAAACCACATATGGATCCACCTAGTGTGATTGCATGTCTATTCTTTTCATGAACCACACCCAGTGTCATTGCATGTGTGTTCCTCTAGACAAACCACATAAGTATCCACAAGCCTCACTGCATGTCTTTTCTTTTCATGAACCACATAAGGATCCACCAGTGTCATTGGATGTGTGTTCTTCTCATGAACCACACATGGATCCACCAGTGTCATTGCCTGGATGTTCCTCTAAACAAACCACATAAGGATTCACCAGTGTCATTGCATGTCTGTTCTTTTCATGAACCACACGTAGTGTCATTGCATGTGTGTTCTTCTAAACAAACCACGTAAGTCATTGCATGTTTGTTCTTTTCATGAACCACACCCGGTGTCATTGCATGTATGTTCCTCTAAACCGACCACATAAGGATCCACCAGTGTCACTTCATGTCTGTTCTTTTCATGAACCACATAAGGATCCACCAGTGTCATTGGATGTGTGTTCTTCTCATGAACCACGCATGGATCCAGCGGTGTCATTACATGTTTGTTCCTCTAAACAAACCACATAAGGATCCACCAGTGTCATTGCATGTCTATTCTTTTCATGAACCACGCCCAGTGTCATTGCATGTGTGTTATTCTAACCAAACCACATAAATCATTGCATGTATATTCTTTTCTTGAACCACACCCGGTGTCATTGCATGTATGTTCCTCTAGACAGACCACATAAGGATCCACCGGTGTCACTGCATGTCTGTTCTTTTCATGAACCACAACCGGTGTCATTGCATGTCTATTCTTTTCATGAACACCACCTAGTGTCATTGCATGTCAGTTTTTTTCATGAACCACACCCAGTGTTATTGCATGCCAGTTCTTTTCATGAACTACATAAGGATCCACCAGTGTCATTGCATGTCTGTTCTTGTCACAAGCCACATAAGGATCCACCACTGTCATTGCATCTTTGTTCTTTTCATGAACCACACCCAGTGTCATTGCATGTGTGTTCCTCTAGACAAACCACATAAGGATCCACCGGTGTCACTGCATGTTTGTTCTTTTCATGAACCACACATGGATCCACCGGTGTCATTGCATGTCTGTTCTTTTCATGAACCACACCCGGTGTCATTGCATGTCAGTTCTTTTCATGAACCACATAAGGATTCACAAGTGTTAATGCATGTCTGTTCTTCTCACAAACCACATATGGATCCACCTAGTGTGATTGCATGTCTGTTCTTTTCATGAAGCACACCCGGTGTCATTGCATGTGTGTTATTTTCATGAACCACACCCGGTGTCATTGCATGTATGTTCTTTTCATGAACCACAGTTAGAGTCATTGCATGTCTGTTACTTCCATAAACCACACATGGATCCACCGGTGTCATTGCATGTCTGTTCTTTTCATGAACCACACCCAGTGTCATTGCATGTCAACTCTTTTCGTGAACCACACCCAGTGTCATTGCATGTCAGTTCTTTTCATGAACCACGTAAGGATCCACCAGTGTCATTGCATGTCCGTTCTTCTCACAAACCACATAAGGATCCACCAGTGTCATTGCATGTCTGTTCTTTTCATGAACCACACCTAGTGTCATTGCATGTGTGTTCCTCTAGACAAACCACATAAGGATCCACCGGTATCACTGCATGTCTGTTCTTTTCATGAACCACTAATGGTTCCACCGGTGTCATTGCATGTCTTGTTCTTTTCATGAACCACACCCAGTGTCATTGCATGTCAGTTCTTTTCATGAACCACATAAGGATACCCAGTGTCATTGCATATCTGTTCTTCTCACAAACCACATATGGATCCACCTAGTGTGATTGCATGTCTGTTCTTTTCATGAACCACACCCAGTGTCATTGCATGTGTGTTCCTCTAGACAAACCACATAAGTATCCACAAGCCTCACTGCATGTCTTTTCTTTTCATGAACCACATAAGGATCCACCAGTGTCATTGGATGTGTGTTCTTCTCATGAACCACACATGGATCCACCAGTGTCATTGCCTGGCTGTTCCTCTAAACAAACCACATAAGGATTCACCAGTGTCATTGCATGTCTGTTCTTTTCATGAACCACACGTAGTGTCATTGCATGTGTATTCTTCTAAACAAACCACGTAAGTCATTGCATGTTTGTTCTTTTCATGACCCGGTGTCATTGCATGTATGTTCCTGTAGACAGACCACATAAGGATCCACTGATGTCACTGCATGTCTGTTCTTTTCATGAACCACATAAGGATCCACCAGTGTCATTGGATGTGTGTTCTTCTCATGAACCACGCATGGATCCACCAGTGTCATTGCATGTCTGTTCCTCTAAACAAACCACATAAGGATCCACCAGTGTCATTGCATGTCTGTTCTTTTCATGAACCACACCCAGTGTCATTGCATGTGTGTTCTTCTAAACAAAGCACATAAGTCATTGCATGTCTATTCTTTTCATGAACCACACCGGTGTCATTGCATGTGTGTTCCTATAGACAGACCACATAAGGATCCACCGGTGTCACCGCATGTCTATTCTTTCCATGAACCACACCCGGTGTCATTGCATGTCTGTTCTTTTCATGAACCACACCCAGTGTCATTGCATGTCAGTTCTTTTCATGAAGCACACCTAGTGTCATTGCATGTCAGTTCTTTTCATGAACCACACAAGGATTCACCAGTGTCATTGCATGAGTCTTCTTCTCACAAACCACATATGGATCCACCTAGTGTGATTGCATGTCTGTTCTTTCATGAAACACACCCAGTGTCATTGCATGTGTGTTCCTCTAGACAAACCACATAAGGATCCACCGGTGTCACTGCATGTCTGTTCTTTTCACGAACCACACATGGATCCACCGGTGTCATTGCATGTCTGTTCTTTTCATGAACCACACCCAGTGTCAATGCATGTCTGTTCTTTTCATGAACCACATAAGGATCCACCAGTGTCATTGGATGTGTGTTCTTCTCACGAACCACGCATGGATCCACCGGTGTCATTGCATGTCTGTTCCTCTAAATAAACCACATAAGGATCCACAAGTGTCATTGCATGTTTGTTCTTTTCATGAACCACACCCAGTGTCATTGCATGTGTGTTATTCTAAACAAACCACATAAGTCATTGCATGTCTGTTCTTTTCATGAACCGCACCCGGTGTCATTGCATGTGTGTTCCTCTAGACAGACCACATAAGGATCCACCGGTGTCACTGCATGTCTGTTCTTTTCATGAACCACACCCGGTGTCATTGCATGTCTGTTCTTTTCATGAACCACACCTAGTGTCATTGAATGTGAGTTCTTTTCATGAACCACACCTAGTATCATTGCACGTCAGTTCTTTTCATGAACCACATAAGGATCCCGTTGTGTCATTGCATGTCTGTTCTTCTCACAAACCACATAAGGATCCACCAGTGTCATTGCATGTTTGTTCTTTTCATGAACCACACCCAGTGTCATTGCATGTGTCTTCCTCTAGACAAACCACATAAGGATCCACCGGTGTCAGTTCATGTCTGTTCTTTTCATGAACCACACCTAGTGTCATTGCATGTCAGTTCTTTTCATGAACCACATAAGGATTCATCAGTGTCATTGCATGTGTGTTCTTCTCACAAACCACATATGGATCCACCTAGTGTGATTGCATGTCTGTTCTTTCATGAAACACACCCGGTGTCATTGCATGTCTGTTCTTTTCATGAACCACAGCTAGAGTCATTGCATGTCTGTTACTTCCATAAACCACACATGGATCCACCGTTGTCATTGCATGTCTGTTCTTTTCATGAACCACACCCAGTGTCATTGCATGTCACTTCTTTTCATGAACCACACCCAGTGTCATTGCATGTCAGTTCTTTTCATGAACCACATAAGGATCCACCAGTGTCATTGCATGTCTGTTCTTCTCACAAACCACATAAGGATCCACCAGTGTCATTGCATGTCTGTTCTTTTCATGAACCACACCTAGTGTCATTGCATGTGTGTTCCTCTAGACAAACCACATAAGGATCCACCGGTATCACTGCATGTCTGTTCTTTTCATGAACCACTAATGGTTCCACCGGTGTCACTGCATGTCTTGTTCTTTTCATGAACCACACCCAGTGTCATTGCATGTCAGTTCTTTTCATGAACCACATAAGGATCCCCAGTGTCATTGCATATCTGTTCTTCTCACAAACCACATATGGATCCACCTAGTGTGATTGCATGTCTGTTCTTTTCATGAACCACACCCAGTGTCATTGCATGTGTGTTCCTCTAGACAAACCACATAAGTATCCACAAGCCTCACTGCATGTCTTTTCTTTTCATGAACCACATAAGTATACACCAGTGTCATTGGATGTGTGTTCTTCTCATGAACCACACATGGATCCACCAGTGTCATTGCCTGGTTGTTCCTCAAAACAAACCACATAAGGATTCACCAGTGTCATTGCATGTCTGTTCTTTTCATGAACCACACGTAGTGTCATTGCATGCGTGTTCTTCTAAAGAAACCACGTAAGTCATTGCATGTTTGTTCTTTTCATGAACCACACCCGGTGTCATTGCATGTGTGTTCCTATAGACACATAAGGATCCACTGATGTCACTACATGTCTGTTCTTTTCATGAACCACATAAGGATCCACCAGTGTCATTGGATGTGTGTTCTTCTCATGAACCACGCATGGATCCACCAGTGTCATTGCATGTCTGTTCCTCTAAACAAACCACATAAGGATCCACCAGTGTCATTGCATGTCTGTTCTTTTCATGAACCACACCCAGTGTCATTGCATGTGTGTTCTTCTAAACAAACCACATAAATCATTGCATGTCTGTTCTTTTCATGAACCACACCGGTGTCATTGCATGTGTGTTCCTATAGACAGACCACATAAGGATCCACCGGTGTCACTGCATGTCTATTCTTTCCATGAACCACACCCGGTGTCATTGCATGTCTGTTCTTTTCATGAACCACACCAGTGTCATTGCATGTCAGTTCTTTTCATGAAGCACACCTAGTGTCATTGCATGTCAGTTCTTTTCATGAACCACACAAGGATCCACCAGTGTCATTGCATGTCTGTTCTTCTCACAAACCACATAAGGATCCACCAGTGTCATTGCATGTTTGTTCTTTTCATGAACCACACCCAGTGTCATTGCATGTGTGTTCCTCTAGACAAACCACATAAGGATCCACCGGTGTCACTGCATGTCTGTTCTTTTCATGAACCACACATGGATCCACCGATGTCATTGCATGTCTGTTCTTTTCATGAACCACACCCAGTGTCAATGCATGTCCGTTCTTTTCATGAACCACATAAGTATCCACCAGTGTCATTGGATGTGTGTTCTTCTCACGAACCACGCATGGATCCACCGGTGTCATTGCATGTCTGTTCCTCTAAACCACATAAGGATCCACAAGTGTCATTGCATGTTTGTTCTTTTCATGAACCACACCCAGTTTCATTGCATGTGTGTTCTTCTAAACAAACCACATAAGTCATTGCATGTCTGTTCTTTTCATGAACCGCACCCGGTGTCATTGCATGTGTGTTCCTCTAGACAGACTACATAAGGATCCACCGGTGTCACTGCATGTCTGTTCTTTTCATGAACCACACCCGGTGTCATTGCATGTCTGTTCTTTTCATGAACCACACCTAGTGTCATTGCATGTCAGTTCTTTTCGTGAACCACACCTAGTATCATTGCATGTTAGTTCTTTTCATGAACCACATAAGGATCCACTAGTGTCATTGCATGTCTGTTCTTCTCACAAACCACATAAGGATCCACCAGTGTCATTGCATGTTTGTTCTTTTCATGAACCACACCCAGTGTCATTGCATGTTTGTTCCTCTAGACAAACCACATAAGGATCCACCGGTGTCACTGCATGTCTGTTATTTTCATGAACCACACGTGGATCCACCGGTATCATTGCATGTCTGTTCTTTTCATGAACCACACCTAGTGTCATTGCATGTCAGTTCTTTTCATGAACCACATAAGGATTCACCAGTGTCATTGCATGTGTGTTCTTCTCACAAACCACATATGGATCCACCTAGTATGATTGCATGTCTGTTCTTTCATGAAACACACCCGGTGTCATTGCATGTCTGTTCTTTTCATGAACCACAGCTAGAGTCATTGCATGTCTGTTACTTCCATAAACCACACATGGATCCACCGGTGTCATTGCATGTATGTTCTTTTCATGAACCACACCCAGTGTCATTGCATGTCAATTCTTTTCATGAACCACACCCAGTTTCATTGCATGTCAGTTCTTTTCATGAACCACATAAGGATCCACCAGTGTCATTGCATGTCTGTTCTTCTCACAAACCACATAAGGATCCACAAGTGTCATTGCATGTCTGTTCTTTTCATGAACCGCACCCAGTGTCATTGCATGTGTCTTCCTCTAGAAAAACCACATAAGGATCCACCGGTGTCACTGCATGTCTGTTCTTTTCATGAACCACACATGGATCCACCGGTGTCATTGCATGTTTGTTCTTTTCATGAACCACACCCAGTGTCATTGCATGTCAGTTCTTTTCATGAACCACATAAGGATCCACCGGTGTCACTGCATGTCTGTTCTTTTCATGAACCACACATGGATCCACCGGTGTCATTGCATGTTTGTTCTTTTCATGAACCACACCCAGTGTCATTGCATGTCAGTTCTTTTCATGAACCACATAAGGATCCACAAGTGTCATTGCATGTCTGTTCTTCTCACAAACCACATATGGATCCACCTAGTGTGATTGCATGTCTGTTCTTTTCATGAACCACCTCTAGTGTCATTGCATGTGTGTTCCTCTAGACAAACCACATAAGTATCCACCAGTGTCACTGCATGTCTGTTCTTTTCATAAACCACATAAGGATCCACCAGTGTCATTCGATGTGTGTTCTTCTCATGAACCACACATGGATCCACCAGTGTCATTGCATGGCTATTCCTCTAAACAAACCACATAAGGATCCACCAGTGTCATTGCATGTCTGTTCTTTTCATGAACCACACCCAGTGTCATTGCATGTGTGTTGTTCTAAACAAACCACATAAGTCATTGCATGTTTGTTCTATTCATGAACCACACCCGGTGTCATTGCATGTATGTTCCTCTATACAGACCACATAAGGATCCAGCGATGTCACTGCATGTCTGTTCTTTTCATGAACCACATAAGGATCCACCAGTGTCATTGGATGTGTGTTCTTCTCATGAACCACACATGGATCCACCAGTGTCATTACATGTTTGTTCCTCTAAACAAACCACATAAGGATTCACCAGTGTCATTACATGTCTGATCTTTGCATGAACCACACCCAGTGTCATTGCATGTGTGTTCTTCTAAACAAACCACATAAGTCATTGCATGTCTGTTCTTCTTCATGAACCACACCCGGTGTCATTGCATGTGTGTTCCTCTACACAGACCACATAAGGATCCTCCAGTGTCACTGCATGTCTGTTCTTTTCATGAACCACACCCGGTGTCATTGCATGTTTATTCTTTTCATGAACCACACCCAGTGTCATTGCATGTCAGTTCTTTTCATGAAACACACCCAGTGTCATTGCATGTCAGTTATTTTCATGAACCACATAAGGATCCACTAGTGTCATTGCATGTCTGTTCTTCTCACAAACCACATAAGGACCCACCAGTGTCATTGCATGTTTGTTCTTTTCATGAACCACACCCAGTGTCATTGCATGTGTGTTCCTCTAGACAAACCACATAAGGATCCACCGGTGTCACTGCATGTCTGTTGTTTTCATGAACCACACATGGATCCACCTGTGTCATTGCATGTCTGTTCTTTTCATGAACCACACCCAGTGTCATTACATGTCAGTTCTTTTCATGAACCACATAAGTATGCACCAGTGTCATTGCATGTTTGTTCTTCTCACATACCACATATGGATCCACCTACTGTGATTGCATGTCTGTTCTTTACATGAACCACACCCGGTGTCATTGCATGTGCGTTCTTTTCATGAACCACACCCGGTGTCATTGCATGTATGTTCTTTTCATGAACCACAGCTAGAGTCATTGCAAGTCTGTTACTTCCATAAACCATACATGGATCCACCGGTGTCATTGTATGTCTGTTCTTTTCATGAACCACACCTAGTGTCATTGCATGTCAGTTCTTTTCATGAACCACACCCTGTGTTATTGCATGTCAGTTCTTTTCATGAACCACATAAGGATCCACCAGTGTCATTGCATGTCTGTTCTTCTCACAAACCACATAAGGATCCACCAGTGTCATTGCATGTCTGTTCTTTTCATGAACCACACCAAGTGTCATTGCATGTGTGTTCCTCTAGACAAACCACATAAGGATCCACCGGTGTCACTGCATGTCTGTTCTTTTCATCAACTACACATGGATCCGCCGGTGTCATTGCATGTCTGTTCTTTTCATGAACCACACCGAGTGTCATTGCATGTCAGTTCTTTTCATGAACCACATAAGGATCCACCAGTGTCATTGCATGTCTGTTCTTCTCACAAACCACATATGGATCCACCTAGTGTGATTGCATGTCTATTCTTTTCATGAACCACACCCTGTGTCATTGCATGTGTGTTCCTCTAGACAAACCACATAAGTATCCACCAGTGTCACTGCATGTCTGTTCTTTTTATGAACCACATAAGGATCCACCAGTGTCATTGGATGTGTGTTCTTCTCATGAACCACACATGGATCCACCAGTGTCATTGCATGGCTGTTCCTCTAAACAAACCACATAAGGATCCACCAGTGTCATTGCATGTCTGTTCTTTTCATGAACCACACCCAGTGTCATTGCATGTGTGTTCTTCTAAACAAACCACATAAGTCATTGCATGTCTGTTCTTTTCATGAACCACACCCGTGTCATTGCATGTGTGTTCCTCTAGATAGACCACATAAGGATCCACCGATGTCACTACATGTCTGTTCTTTTCATGAACCACATAAGGATCCACTAGTGTCATTGGATGCGTGTTCTTCTCATGAACCACGCATGGAGCCACCGGTGTCATTGCATGTCTATTCCACTAAACAAACCACATAAGGACCCACCAGTGTTGTTGCATGTGTGTTATTTTCATGAACCACACCTAGTGTCATTGCATGTGTGTTCTTCTAAACAAACCACATAAGTCATTGCATGTCTGTTCTTTTCATGAACCACACCTGGTGTCATTGCATGCGTGTTCCTCTAGACATACCACATAAGGATCCACCGGTGTCACTGCATGTCTGTTCTTTTCATGAACCACATAAGGATCCACCAGTGTCATTGGATGTGTGTTCTTCTCATGAACCACACATGCATCCACCGGTGTCATTGCATGTATGTTCCTCTAAACAAACCACATAAGGATCCACCAGTGTCATTGCATGTCTGTTCTTTTCATGAACCACACCCAGTGTCATTGCATGTGTGTTCTTCCAAACAAACCAGATAACGATCCACCAGTGTTATTGCATGTCTGTTCTTTTCATGAACCACACCCGGTGTCATTGCATGTCTGTTCTTTTCATGAACCACAACTAGAGTCATTGCATGTATGTTACTTCCATAAACCACATATGGATCCACTAGTGTCATTGCATGTCAGTTCTTTTAATGAACCACACCCAGTGTCATTGCATGTCAGTTCTTTTCATGAACCACACCCAGTGTCATTGCATGTCAGTTCTTTTCATGAACCACACCCAGTGTCATTGCATGTCAGTTCGTTTCATGAACCACATAAGGATCCATTAGTGTCATTGAATGTCTATTCTTTTCACGAACCACACACAGTGTCATTGCATGTGTGTTCCTCTAGACAAACCACATAAGGACCCACCGGTGTCACCGCATGTCTGTTCTTTTCATGAACCACACATGGATCCACCGGTATCATTGCATGTCTGTTCTTTTCATGGACCACACCCAGTGTCATTGCATGTCAGTTCTTTTCATGAACCACAAAAGGATCCACCAGTGTCATTGCATGTCTGTTCTTCTCACAAACCACATATGGATCCACCTAGTGTCATTGCATGTCTGTTACTTCCATAAAGCACACATGGATCTACAATTGTCATTGCATGTCTGTTCTCTTCATGAACCACACCCAGTGTCATTGCATGTGTGTTCCACTAGACAAACCACATATGGATCCACCAGTGTCATTGCATGTCTGTTGTTTTCATGAACCACAACTAGAGTCCACAAGTGTGATTGGATGTGTGTTCTTCTCATGAACCACACATGGATCCACCAGTGTCATTGCATGTCTGTTCTTTTCATGAATCACAGTTGGAGTCATTGCATGTCTATTACTTCCATAGACCACATATGGATTCACCTAGTGTGATTGCATGTCTGTTCTTTTCACAAACCACACATGGATACACCAGTGTCATTGCATGGGTAGCCGTTAGACCGAGTCTTCTAGAAGGCATGCCCTAACACAGTTGTTCTGCTTGACGATTGTTACATACCGTTTGATTGGGACGCTTGGACGATTGGGATGGTCTTCGTGAGAGCGATCCGCGAGTAGGTTGTTCTGCGGCATGATTGGCCATGCTTGCTCTGGACAAACTGGCAACACCGGGCGCTCCCCTGTTGCGAGTGTCACGTCTCACGAGTTCAGTGGGCCACATCCCCGTGTCACGTCCCCATTACTTCTCTTCGTCCCTGTACTTCTCTTCCTTACCCTCGAAGCCACTTTCCCCACTTCACTCCCATCCTACCGTAGCCGCAAGCCGATGGCGCCTCTATCCCAATCCCCTCTCCGGCAGCCACCCCCCCTCCCCTCTCGCCATGGGTTCAAGGGGAGATGACGAGGAAACGCGTCGTGACGACAAGGACGGTGATTTCGATGTGAGTCGTCTCATCTCTATTTCTATCATCTGTGGCCAGTTATCTATTTTTTGAAGTTGATATAATTTGTTTACTCATGCGCATATGATCTGTTAGGACAACCAGACGATGTATGACTCTGACTATCACGGTTTAGCGGATGAAGACAGTCCTCTAGTATGTAAACATGGATATGTGCCCGCTAAATTTGTAGCGTTCGAAGGGCGAAACGCAGGCAGGAGGTTTCTGCGGTGTCAAGGACATCGTGCAATGATGCAAGGCGGAAGTTGCGGTGTTGTCAAATGGGTAGATCCAGAGTGGCCCAAATCGATGTAGAAAATGTTGGACAAACTATGGGAAATGACTACCGAGTTGAAAGAATCCGTATTCAGCTCACTTCTTGACAGTGTTGAGATGAAGCTATGGGAACCAGTTGACACGACCAAGCATAAGCGAGATCTCAGGTGGGTGCAAGACAAGGTTAGCAAAGTCGAGAAGGAGAGGGACGCGGTGTTGGCCCTGAAGGCTAAAGCAGAGCAAGAACTGACTCAAGCAAGGAATGATCTCCACCAGGACAAAGTCCCGCAATTCACAACTACGAATATTGACAAGTGCATGAGGAAAAATGTAGAGAAACAATTGAAGTTGTGCAAGGAAGATGCTAAAAGGAAGGAGCAGATGATTCGATCCTTGCTCTCGCAGGCAGATGCGCATCGGGCTAAGATTAGGAAGATCAAGGAGATGTGTGATAACTAGTTCTATTTAGCTTAAGCTCCGTGCCTTTTTAAGTTGTAATAGTTGTACTTGTTGACCTAGCGGTCTGAACTATTGGTCCCGGATTCCAGGGAGGAAAAAATTGCTCTGACCCCGCATTACTTCTTTTGTCTGACCAATGCCCCTTGGATATTCCGCCCGTCGCTTCGTCGTCCTCGTGTACAAATAGGAGGCGCCACAGCTCGTCGCTTCGTCGTCCATCCCCTCGCTCCCTCTCCAATCTCCACCGCGTCGCCATGGAGATGCCCGATCTAAACTTCTACGAGGCGGTGATGTTCGTGAACTTCGACATCCTCGCGCCCCCAGCCGTGACGGTGCCCCACGGATGGCGCATCATCTCTGCGGGGGTGTCGGTGGCTCCGCTCCCTGGCCGAGCCGAGATGGAGAGCAAAATCGCGGCACGCCGCCGCTAGATGCCCGCGTGGAAGAGGGTGCTGCCCCGGTACGCGGCGGCCAGCACGTACTGGCCGGCGCTGTTCAAGAAGGAGCGGAAGGACAAGATTGGCAACCGCATCGTTGACGGGCGCGTGGTGCACCGGGATCTCCGCAACCGAGAAGGGCGGGAGAGGTTCTCGTCCATCCCTGAATGGACCAAGTACATCGTCATCGCCGCCGCTCGACGCGAAGAGGTGCTCCATCTCGCGAACAATGCGGACATCATGGAGGTTCCGTCCGACAGCGACGAGGAAGCCGGCGGCTCGAAGGACAGTGGCAGCGGAAGTGAAATTGTTGACTAGTGGTTGAATTAATGTAGGATGTGAAATCACACCTTTGTTTAGAAGAATTTGTGGTTGAAGTAATGAAATGCCTCGATTTAGATCTCTGTCTCGATTAATTTGTGGAAGAATTTGTGATTTAGATCAATTTCTACCTCGATTTAGATCTCTGCCCCAGATTGGGAACGTGACCGTGGACCAAATACACCTTTTCTACTAGTGTATTCTGACATTGGTGGTTTGTTTAAACGTAATCTACATGGATTGTGCCGCATGCAAATGGCACAACCACAATTTATAAAGTGGAAGCACGTACACCCGGTTACTGGAGATCCCGGAGCTTCGCCAGATGCAGGGGATGCAGGAGCAGAGAGGCGGTGAGATAGACGGGCTCAAGATTAGGCCAGAAAGTGGTACCGATTTCCTCGTCATCTGTGCATTATCGGTGAGAACATTGCTGTTAATGTTGCCACGTCGTTGTGCAGCATCTGAAATAAGTTGTTCCTTCGTGGAGTGTGGCAGCTTAAATAATTTATTTCTGTGCCACTTACATTCTGTCGTATTTGGAGACCTCCTGCCCCTCAGCAATCGTGCAACCGGTGGATCCTTGTTTTCAGATAGTAGTGGCACAATCACAATTTCGGATTCAACTACTGACTCGGGCGTTTCCAAACCCTAAGTCGTGGCTCAGAGAATTTGGGTAGATTGTTTCGCCCAGCAACGTGCCACACACAGAGTAATCAGAATTTAACAGAATTACATATATAGGTTCAAGTTCAACACATTACTATGCATATTCATTGCAAGCAGCCTTCTTCCGCGGCCTGGGTGCCAAGCCTTCACGTCCACTGGCTTCTTCATTTCCTGCCTTCTTCCTCTTCCTCGGTGCTAATTTTCTTAGCTTCACGTACTCTGCATCGCCGGGACAATGGGCACCAGAATCGTGTCCAGCATCATCTTTCCACTCGTTTTTAATTTCTTCGGGCAGCAAAATGACATCGTTCCACTCGTTTTTAATTTCTCCGGGCAGCAAAATGACTGACCCGATAGTCATGTTTCTAATCTTGCGGTGCTTCCTGTCAAAGAAACAAGACTGTTGCATAACTGCCCAACATCTACAGAGTAAATAAAATAAAAATTACAATTCAGCACAAACATGCGAACTCCAAGAGACCTTTGCTTACCAGGAGCTAATTGGGTTCGAGCAACCACCCTATCCAAGAATAGAAGGGCGACTCCCAGTTGCAGCAGCTTCCACATCCAGTACATCACATTTCAGCTCAAACATGGTAGCTGAAGCATACCTTTTCATCAACCCAATTAGCTTACTATCACACATTATAGGAACCATGATGCCACGTTCATCCATGAAGCTGAACTTTGCACTCTTCTTCAGCCATAATTCAACATGATTACGCAGAGCAGCAACCATACCAGATATAGTGCAGATCTGTGCATGCGCTTCTTCCATCGTGAAACAATGGTCTCCATACCTCTTTCCCTTAGAGTCGTACCTGTAGAGGACTACCGTAACCAGGTAAGGGGGGTCCGCGCAGATCCCACTTGACAGAAAACTGTGGACAAAATATGTTTGTCAGTGTTGGGCTAACAAACAATTTGAGGTTCAGTAGCCAGCTAGCAGTTGTAATTAGTGCGAATAGCAAAGAGAAGGGTATCTCACCCGCTTGTATACAGAACTTCTTCTTTCTTGATAGTAGGATCTGCCATACTCCGAGCTGCTCGGCTCGTCGGCGACGGAGGCGGGCTAGAGCCTCGCAACAGCGGCTATGGCATGCGCCATTGGAGCTCGGGATCAGCGAATGGGCGCAGCAACTTGGCACCAGAAGACAAATGTCCGAAGCGATCGTCCTACCTGGAGGGTGGATTCTGACGCTGCTGGTGCCAGGGGAAAGCTGGGAATGGATTTGTGAAATTGGTCAACGCATCCAAGAGGTTGCCGCGTTGGCGCTCGCATTACGGACAGATGACCGACATGAGGGTCCCGACCGTCTACTTCACAGGGAAGTTTAATAGAATGTTTGAATTTGGCACGGGTGAGATGAGTTTGCCTCGAAATGGCCCATCTTAGTAGTTGGCGGCCCAACTTTTCGAAACACGGTAATTTCAGGCAACTTAGGTACCGCCATGCGCTGGCCTACGAACTTTGGTACCGCAGACAAACAAGCCCCTCCACCACGCCCTCACAAACACTCACATACCTTCTTTTATAAAAAAGATGGTGCTTGGCCATGCACTTCCCATACTAGCCAGCTTTTGGTCTAGGGTAGTAGGGTGTAGCGAGTCTACCCGTCGGGATAGCGGCAGGACAAATGAGGAATGGACTCAAACTGGGCACAATGGCTCACAATGACACACCACACACTTATATCACTTCAATGAGCAATGATGGCATGCTTGGCAATGCCTTCGGCACGGTCGACGGCTAAAATCTAGGCTTTTAGGGTTGTTTTGGACAAGTACGGATGAATCGTCAGGCCAAGTGTTCAAGGAATGTGCTCTACATTTGCACATTGCTCCACCATTCCCTCACAAACACTTACATCCCTTGTTTTACAAACAAGATGGTGCTTGGCCATGCACTTCCCACACCGGCCAACTTCGGTCTAGGGTAGTAAGGTGTAACGCGTCTACCCGTCGGGATATCAACAGGACAATTGAGGAATGGCCTCAAACTTGGAAGAATGGCTCACAATGGCACACCACACATTTATATCACTTCAATGAGCAATGATGGCATGCTTGGGTATGCCTTTGACACGGTAGACGGCTAAAATCTAGGGTTTTAGGGCTGTTTTGGACAAGTACGAACGAATCGTCAGGCCAAGTGTTCAAGGAATGTGCTCTACATTTGCATATTGCTCCACCATGCCCTCACAAACACTCACATCCCTTGTTTTACAAAAAACATGGTGCTTGGCCATGCACTTCCCACACTGGCCAGCTTCGGTCTAGGGTAGTAGGGTGTAACGCGTCTACCCGTCGGGATATAGCGGCAGGACAATTGAGGAATGGCCTCAAACTTGGCACAATGGCTCACAATTACACACCACACACTTATATCACTTCAATGAGCAATGATGGCATGCCTTCGTCATGGTAGACGGCTAAAATCTAGGGTTTTAGGGGTGTTTTGGACAACTACGGACGAATCGTCAAGCTAAGTGTTCAAGGAATATGCTCTCCTTTTTCACATTTCTCCACCATTCCCTCACAAAAAATCATATCCCTTGTTTTACAAACAAGATGGTGCTTGACCATGCACTTCCCACACTAGCCAACTTTGGTCTAGGGTAGTAGAGTGTAACGCGTCTACCCGTCGGGATAGCGGCAAGACAATTAAGGAATGGCCTCAAACTTGGAACAATGGCTCAAAATGACACACCACACACTTATATCACTTCAATGAGCAATGATGGCGTGCTTGGGCATGCCTTCGCCACGGTAGACGGCTAAAATCTAGGGTTTTAGGGGTGTTTTGGACAAGTACGGACGAATCATCAGGCCAAGTGTTCAAGGAATGTGCTCTCCTTTTGCACATTTCTCCACCATGCCCTCAAAAACATGCACATCCCTTGTTTTACAAAAAATATGGTGCTTGTCCATGCACTTCCCACAATGGCCATCTTCGCTCTAGGGTAGTAGGGTGTAACGCATCTACCCGTCGGGATAGCGGCAGGACAATTGAGGAATGGCCTCAACCTTGGAACAATGGCTCAAAATGACACACCACACACTTATATCACTTCAATGAGCAATGATGGCGTGCTTGGGCATGCCTTCGGCACGGTAGACGGCTAAAATCTAGGGTTTTAGGGGTGTTTTGGACAAGTACCGACGAATCGTCAAGCCAAGTGTTCAAGGAACGTGCTCTCAATTTTCACATTGCTCCACCATGCCCTCACAAACACTCACATCCCTTTTTTTACAAAAAATATGGTGCTTGGCCATGCACTTCCCACACTGGCCAGCTTCGGTCTAGGGTAGTAGGCTGTAACTCGTCTACCCGTCGGGATAGCGGCAGGACAATTGAGGAATGGCCTCAAACTTGGCACAATGGATCACAATGACACACCACACACTTATATCACTTCAATGAGAAATGATGGCATGCTTGGGCATGCCTTCGGACGGTAGACGGCTAAAATCTAGGGTTTTAGGGGCGTTTTGGACAAGTACAGACGAATCGTCAGACCAAGTGTTCAAGGAATGTGCTCTCCTTTAGAAAATTTCTCCACCATTCCCTCACAAACACTCACATCCCTTGTTTTACAAACAAGATGGTGCTTGGCCAGGCACTTCACACACTAGCCAGCTTCGGTCTAGGGTAGTAGGGTGTAACGCGTCTACCCGTCGGGATAGCGGCAGGACAATTGAGGAATGCCTTAAAACTTGGCACAATGGCTCACAATGACACACCACACACTTATATCACTTCAGTGAGCAATGATGGCATGCTTGGGCATGCCTTCGGCACGGTAGATGGCTAAAATCTAGGGTTTTAGGGCTCTTTTGGACAAGTACGGACGTATCGTCAAGCCAAGTGTTCAAGGAATGTTCTCTACGTTAGCACATTGCTACACCATGCCCTAATAAACACTCACATCCCTTGTTTTACAAACAAGATGGTACTTGGCCATGTACTTCCCACACTGGCCAGCTTCGGTCTAGGGTAGTAGGGTGTAGCGCGTCTACCCGTCGGGATAGCGACAAGACAATTGAGGAATGGCCTCAAACTTGGCAAAATGGCTCACAATGACACACCACACACTTATATCACTTAAATGAGCAACGATGGCATGATTGGGCATGCCTTCGGCACGGTAGACGGCTAAATTCTAGGGTTTTAGGGGTGTTTTGGACAAGTATGGACGAATCGTCAGGCCAAGTGTTCAAGGAATGTGCTCTCCATTTGAACATTGCTCCATCATTCCCTCACAAACACTCACATCCCTTTTTTTACAAAAAATATGGTGCTTGGCCATGCACTTCCCACACTGGCCAGCTTCGGTCTAGGGTAGTAGGGTGTAACTCGTCTACCCGTCAGGATAGCGGCAGGACAATTGAGAAATTACCTCAAACTTGGCACAATGGCTCACAATTACACACCACACACTTATATCACTTCAATGAGAAATGATGGCATGCTTGGGATGCCTTCGGCACGGCACACGGCTAAAATCTATGGTTTTTGGGGTGTTTTGGACAAGTACGGACGAATTGTCAGGCCAAGTGTTCAAGGAATGTTCTCTCCTTTTGCACATTGCTCCACAGTGCCCTCAAAAACACTCACATCCCTAGTTTTACAAACAAGATGCTGCTTGGCCATGCACTTCCCACACTGGCCAGCTTCGGTCTAGGGTAGTAGGGTGTAACACGTCTATCCGTCGGGATAGCGGCAGGACAATTGAGGAACGGCCTCAAACTTGGCACAATGTCTCACAATTACACACCACATAGTAGTTTCTTTTCAATGAGCAATTATGGCATGCTTGGGCATGCCTTCGGCACGGTAGACGGCTAAAATCTAGGGTTTTAGGGGTGTTTTGGACAAGTACGGACGAATCGTCAGGCCAAGTGTTCAAGGAATGTGCTCTCCATTTGCACATTGCTCCACCATGCCCTCACAAAAACTCACATCCCTTGTTTTACAAACAATATGGTACTTGGCCATGCACTTCCCACACTGGCCAGCTTCGGTCTAGGGTAGTGTCGTGGTGGTGTCACGGCAGATGCCATGGATAGGCTAAAGGTGGGGACTAATATGCGCTAGGGGAATCCAGGGAGGGATAGTAGAGTGATTCTCTACACAGAAGCTTTGTATTGATGTTCAATCTCCAAGATTACAAGTGCTTCTCGAGCTGTATTGACAAGAGGAGGAAGAAGAAACTCTCTTCCTCTTGCCTACCAACTAGACCAAGAACCCTAGATCCACTAGTGCCCGACCAACTAGAATTCTCCTTGCTACCTATCAGAAAAGACCTAACCCCCTTACCAGAACCCTAACCCCCCCTTATATAGAGGTGGTTCGGTCCTGGCTTAGGGCATACGTGGAGGCATATTCCTAAGAATATGCCCCCTCCCAAAGTAGTAACCCGACAGGGGTGCTTTTCCCCCGCGTCACACTTGCTTTAGAGGCGTAGCCTCTGCGGCGCCCGCGTCAGCCGACGTGAGCATCGTCACCCTTGTCGGCCACGATCCGGTGGTCTTGCCCTTGCTTTATTCGCTCATCCAGTATGCACCGGGCCTTCTTTTTTTACGAGAGAGATTCCTTCCTTCTCCTAGAAGCCAAGCGAGGATCCGGATCACAGTTGATCCGGCCACACCTGTTCCTGCATATAAGCTAGACAAGTATCTCCGACTTACTCCTTGAGTCGGACGAGACAATGTTAGGTGACCCCCCTGGTCCGGGTTACTCCGTGATCCGGCCTGCCTTGAGGTGACTCGGCCAGCATCCGCTTTGACCTTGCTGAACCTCGGCTAACTTGGCCCTTATACCCCAGTGTGACCCTACCCGGGGTTATCCCCCCAACATTAGTCCCCGAAGCTGGTGCGGCCTTAGCGGCCTTGGTTGCTAAGGCCTCATCAGGTTCATTCGTATTTAAGCCTCGGATGTTTAGTTCCGGGTTAACTTCTTGTCTTGGATTATATGGATTTACGTTCCCTTCGCACGTTCCAAGTTTTCACTCGCCGGCCGGGTTACCATTGTAGCTCGGATCCTATGGTTTTACTTTCCCTCCGCACATTTCAAGTTTTCACTTGTCGGCCAGGTTACCATGGAGGCTCGGATCCAGACCTTGCTTCCTTCTCTCATACGCCAACCCACGTAAGGGTTAATCATTGTGTTACCTCATTTTAAGGGCCTGCACTGTAACTGCGCAGTAACTGTCAGTGATTACTGTATGTTGGCTACGTCACGCCTGTCTCCTTGTTTACCGCAACTACACGTCGTGTCATGGGATCATATTTACTCTGTGGCCTCCGTTGTGGCTTCTCTCTGATTGGCTAATGCCGGTGATACACGGCCACAGCGCGTGGCTCTCCAGCATAGCACGATCCCACTCGCTGATTACTGGGGGTAGTTAAATAGGGGAGGGGCATGCTCCTTAGCACTTTTCCATCTCCGCGCCCCCTCACCCGTTCCTATTCTTCTTCCTCGCGACCGCGCCGCCGCCAGTGCCCGTTGCAGCAGCGCCACCGCACCACCTTCTCCGTGCCTCCGCACCGCAGCCACCGCTGCACCACTGCTTATCCACGGGTCCTTGTCAATCTAGACCGCAGAGCCCCGCCGCCGCCAGCTCCAGCGAGGACAGCGGATTCGAGATGACGGAGGAGGAGCTCATCGTCGTCGAGCAGGAGATGGAGGAGGACGCCGGCGCGGCGGACCGCGGCGCATGGGCCGGTTCGTGGGTCTGCCAGGACGACATCGACTGGCTCTACCGGACCCGGCGTATTCCCGCCAGCGTCGCCGCTCGTCTCCCCTCCTCGGAATTGGCCCCCTCACCCAATCCGGGTGAGTTTGTCGTTTTCCTATCCCATTTCCAACAGGGATTTGGTCTTCCGGTGAGTGATTTCTTCCGGGACTGGGTCCGGACTTATCACCTGCAACCACATCATCTCCCGACGAACGCCATCACCTCTCTGTCCGCTTTCGTCTCTTCGATCGAGGGCTACACCGGACTATGGCCCACAAAGGAGCTGTGGATCCGGTTCTTCGGCCTCCGTCGCAACATCGTCCCCAACATCCACGTCGAGTCGGAGGACAAACAGCTCACTCAGTTCGGAGCTGCCTCGATCTCGCCTCGGAGGTATTCAATCTTTCCCCAGGTCACCGAGCTTGACTCCTGCAAAGGATGGGCCCGGACCTTCTTCTACGTCCGGAATGAAGGCACTGAAGACTTGATCCGGCTGCTGCCCTACGCTCCGGGTCCCCCGGACACGAATTTCTGGGAGGAGGTCGCCAAAAAACCTACAGCTCTGGCCAACCAAGTCAACAAAAGGTTTGCGGAGCTGAAGAAGCTCGGATTGCGCAACGAGGATGCCATGATCACATTCGTGCACAACCGAATCTCTCCCCTCCAGCGGCGGACTCACAAGTTGTGCCATATGAGCTTCAGCCGCGACCCCAACCGAACCTCCTCGTTCGAGTTGAGCAATACGGAGATCTTTCGCCGGGTCAAGGCTCTTTTCACCACCCATAAGGATTTTTCCGCCGAATGGACGTGGGGAATCGAGCATTACTACCGTGACAGGCTCCCCCCCGCGGTAAGCTTCACGGAGTAAACTTATTTCGGATCAATTACGTGTCGGTTCTTATCGTATTTTTGACTCTGCTCCTTGTGCCTTTTTCTCAGCTGTTTCTCCAGCAAACCCTCGAGGATGGTACTGATCCGACCCTTAAGTGGGCCCCGGACCGAGAAATCCCGGATAAGGAGGAGTCGGACTAGGAGATGTTCCTCCCCACAACCGACGCCACCAAACGACCCAGCGGTAAATTCTCTTCTCTTAGAGATTGGCCCGACGATGAGGATGACTCGGATATCAACGTGATTGAACCCGTTGAGGCTGTCCCTCTTTCTTTTGCCTTCCCGGCATCAGCTAACCCCGGTGGGCACATCCATGAGGATTCTCCACTTGCCACGGGCGAGCCTGTTCCGGTGGCGTCGAAGAAGAAGCGCGGATCGGCGTCAAGTTCTTCTTCCGAACCTTCTCAGCCTACCAAAAGGCAAAAGAAGGCCGGAGACAAGACTGCCTCCAAACGGGCAGGCAAAGCCCCGGCACGGAGTCCCCGGAAACCTAAGGAGACCGAGACCTCGAATGCGTAAGTCATTTTTCACTTCACAACACACTTCTCCCTGCATCGGGGTAATTTCACTCCTGACATTATTTTCTCTTGCAGGGCTCATGTGGAGGTCCCTCAGAGCGGATCGAGCATCTCCTCTCCTCTTCGGTCCAGTCCTTCCCCTCCTCGTGACGACGAGTCACGCCCGCTGAGCCCTATTCCGGAGGGCTCTGCGGCCGCTCCGGGTTCCGCAGTACCTCCTTCAGAGGAACGCGACCTCGGATCGGGAGGGGTCGGATCGGCCGAGGCAATGGCGTCCGTGACTTTGGCATTGCCGCAACCAGCAACCACCAAGTCTACCGCAACTCCAGCACTAGCAGCAGCTCCAGCACCAGCCACCGAACCAGCGCCTGTCCCGGCTCCGAAGAAACCAACAGCAGCTCCAGCACCGAACCAGCCACCAAAGCTCCCATGCCAAGTTCGTCTGCCTCGTCCGAGTCATCCCAAGCTCGGTGAGGAACCACTCCAGCGGCTTCCAAGGGCAAATCCACTGTGGTCACATCCTCCCAGCAAGCCAAAGGCAAGTCCACCTCCGTCGAGGCCGGGCAGCGAACCTTGTCGTCAATGCTTCCAAAGAAGCCACCAGCAGCGACGGATCCTCCTGCCGAGCCAGCCGATTCGCAGCAGATGGTTCTTCACACTAGCCCAGCTCTTGCCCTGATTGAAAGGAAGGAAGCTCACGCAAAGGGCTTGGTGGCACCTCACATGCCCACTGGCGAACGGTACCCTCCGAGCCTCATCGAGTTTGTCATGAACTGGAATAAGGCGGAGTTCGTCTACAACGACGATCTCCTAGAAAAGTTTGGCCCAGCTGAATTTTCCGCTCAGATGAATACCGCCGCCAAGGCCATTAACCTCGCTGGGCAAATGATGGAGGTACGTCGTTTCTTCTTTACATGCATTAGATAATAACCATTAGTCCCCGAGCCTCCGGCGGAGTAACTTGTTACTCGGTTGGGTGCTCATTAGAAGATCGACGTAGCTGCATGTAAACTTCAAATATTCACACACGAAGTGACGGGTTAAGTTCCACTTGGCCCGGACCTCGCACACTTCGAATATGCACACACCTAGAGCCGGGTTAAGTTCCGCTTGGCCCGGATCTTGTACACTTCGAATATGCACACACCTAGGGCCGGGTTAAGTTCCGCTTGGCCCGGATCTTGTACACTTCGAATATGCACACACCTAGAGCCGGGTTAAGTTCCACTTGGCCCGGATCTTGTACGCTTCGAATATGCACACACCTAGAGCCGGGTTAAGTTCCGCTTGGACCGGATCTTGTACCCTTCGAATATGCAACGAACTAACTTTACACTTCTGTACCTTTGTCAGGTAACTACCAATCGCCGGAGCGCCGAATTTCAGCGCCTGCTTGACACCCACAAGATATTGCGCGCGAAACATGTTGCACTTGGCGCAGAGCATGAAAAGAGCGGTAATTTTCTCCCTCAGCACCTCTTCGTTTCACATGTTTCTGCCGGACCAACCTCCTTATTCGGTTTTTTGCAGCTGGGGTGGAGGCTGAAAACAAAATTATGCGGAAAAACTTGAGGAAATCCGAGGTATGTCCTCTTTCGGCCAACGTTGTTGTGTTTTCCATTCCTTCTTCTCCTTGGCTCGGCAAACATTCACTCCTCGGCTTTGCCGGGTCAACACACTATTTCAGCATCGCTTGAGGATAGTGTGCCCGTGCCTGACATGATGCTGCATTTTCTCGAACAAGCAGGACAGCATCAAGCCGAGCTGAAGAAGAAGAACGATGAGCTCGCCCTCCTCCGGACCAAGGACGACGAAATAGCCAAACTCAAGGCCAAGATGGAGAAGATGAAGGCCCAACACAAAACCGAGCTCCAAAAAGTTGGCCAGAACTTCACCGAAGAGCGTGAGCGCTTTACCCTCCAGATCTCCAAGGACCAGGACCTGCTTAAGGAATCCGAGGTCCAGCTTGGGTCAGCGCTCGCTGAGCTTGAACAGCTTCGCCAGAGACGCGACAGTTGTATCAAGGAGTTGACCCGGATCCATTGCCATATCTCACGTCAGTGTATTCCCCTTATCCGACATAGTTTTTCCGGGTTAGCTCATATGCCTTTGCTTCAGCATCTTCCCTTTCCTTGTTTTCAGATCATTTTCCGGAGGGTACTGCCATCGCCAAATTTTGCCTAGAGAGGGGTACTCCCATCGCTCCTGATGGTGAGAGCATCCCCTTAGACATGGAGGACCTGTTGGTCAGTGTGTCATCTCGGGTGGAAACTGTTAAGAACTATGGAAAAGATCTCCTCGACGTTGCGATCCGGATGTATAACACATTCTGGCCAAGCGAGAGCGCTCCGGAAAGGATCACGCTCCTTGCCGAAAAACTGATGGAGGTTGAGACTCAGCTTGACCTCTGGAGAGAATCCGCCGGGCGTGCCGCAACAGATACCCTCCTCCATCATATCCTTTCATGGTACAAGAAGATTGATCTGAGCCTCCTCACCCGTCGGCGCACCGGATCCAAATGGACCGATGATCTGGAGTGGGTAGCTCGGTGCCAGGCTTGCGCCTATAGCCTCGTCAAATATTCTCCAGTCCATGACTCGGTTCAGGGGACAAGCTTTCTGGAATCCGGCGAGGAGGATCAGATGGAGAACGTGGAGGATGGGTCGGGCGATGATGGAGAAGATGCTGCTTCAGATACTGAAGATAGTGATGATGACGCCGAACTTCGTCCTCCTGCCGCCCCTTAGTTGAGAATACTTGAAAATTTATCAGATCCCCGGTATGTCGGGTGCAATTGTATGCTGAATACATGATATTTTGCTACTATGATTGTATGCCGGATTAACTTGGGCGTAGTCCCCGAGTTTCATTTTCTTGTTCGTCCAGTTCTCCGGCTTGATCCGTGTCTACCTTGACTCGGTTTTACGACTTACGAATCCGAGCCTCAAGAATTGTTTTAACAATACTGAGAAACTTTGAGGCTTGGCTCAAAATAAAACAGCATAATAGCTTGAAAGTAAATACGGGGTTAGTCCAAAAAACAAACGTTAGCTAGAATAGGATCGTTTCCTCAGTAGTTTTTCATGTGCTACGCAATTCCAACCTTGTTCCCTTGCTTGCCATGAAGCCAATTCTTGTTAGACAGCAGCAAGTCGAAGGGTTGGGTTTTTGGTGCTCACACATTACTAATCCGAGTCATTCCAGCGAACGCATAAAAAGTAACAACAATCATTTATTAAGGCAGTCCCCGAGTTACTGCTCGAGGCTCCGCTATTTAATTGATAAGTTCATTGCCGACATACATACCGACATATGAGAAGACTCGGATACATACACTTCTTAGCTAAGTGTAGAAGGGACGAAGTAGTGCTACATTCCATGGTCGCTTCGATTCCTCTCCGGACCTGTCCGCCTTGTTCTTTTCCTGTGGCTTTGCATCTATGAGATAATAAGAGTCATTGTGCAATGCTTTGCTCACAATAAATGGTCCTTCCCATGGGGGGATAATTTATGCATGCCAGTGGTACGCTGTACCAACCGGAGCACCAGATCGCCTTCCCGGAAGACTCGGGGGCACACTTTCCGGCTATGATAGCGTTGGAGATTTTGCTGATATATGGCGGATCTGGACAGTGCCAGTTCTCTCGCTTATTCCAGCAGATCAACATCATTTTGCCAGGCTTCTTGCACTTCGGCTTCTGTGTATTGGGTGACCCTAGGCGAATCATGCTCTATGTCGGCTGGTAATACAGCTTCTGCCCTATATACCAGAAAGAACGGCGTGTAGCCTGTTGATCGATTCAGAGTTGTTTTTAAACTCCACAATACCGCTGGTAGTTCTATCCAGCACCCCGCTGATCTTTGCAGCGGCTCAATGAGCCGGGGTTTTATCCCGGATAATACTAATCCGTTGGATCTTTCCACTTGTCCGTTCGATGCGGGGTGGGCTACCGAGGCTACATCGAGTCGGATTTTCTTGTCTCGACAAAAGCGCGCAAATGCTCCTTCCGTGAAATTTGTTCCATTATCAGTTATAATGCTATGTGGATAACCATATCTCAAGATGATGTCTTTGAGAAATGTCATGGCCGTAGCTCCATCACATTTTCTTATAGGCTTCACTTCGATCCATTTTGTAAAGTTGTCCACCATGACCAGAATGTGTGTCATGTTTCCTCTTGCTGGTTTGAATGGGCCAACCATATCCAAGCACCACACAGCAAATGGCCATGTAATTGGTATGGTTTTAAGTTCCGACATAGGCATATGTGTCTTGGTGGCGTATCTTTGGCAACCATTGCATTTTCTCACCAGATCTTCTGCTTGCTCCAAGGCGCTTGGCCAGTAAAATCCATGCCGGAATGCCTTTGCCACTAAGGCCCGGGATGAGGCATGATGCCCGCATTCTCCTTGGTGTATATCTCGGAGGATGTTAAGTCCTTCTTCCGGGTCAACGCACCGCTGGAGGACATTGGTTACACTCCGTTTGTACAGCTCAGAATTGATGATTGTGTAATCTTTGGCTCTCCTCTGAGTTTGCCTGGCTAGCACTTCCTGAGTGGGTAATGTTCCATCTTTCAAGAACTGGTATAGAGGCAGTGCCCAAGCTGGTACTGCTCGCGAAGGGAACATCTCCTCATCAATTTCCATTCGATCCACCGGCATAACTTCAGTCGGATCACGCTGAACAGTCCTCGGGTCTAGCGAGGTAGTCCCCGGGTTCGCCAAGGTAGTCCCCGGGTTCGGTGTGCTACCTCCCATGTCAATGACCATGGGCTCAACTCCGGATTCCGCGTTTTCCGGGACATAGATTGAATCGGTTCCTGGGGATGGCCTGATAGATGGTTTTCTGAGGTGCTCCAATGCAACACTCGGTGGAATTGCCTGTCGGGTCGACCCGAGCTTTGACAGCATGTCGGCAGCTTCGTTTTCCACGCGAGGTACATGGTGAAATTCGCATCCCTCAAAGTAACCCGAGATCTTCTGCACATGAAATCTGTATAGTGCCATGTTTGGATCCAGGGCGTCCCACACCCCGGACACTTGCTGTATTACTAGATCCGAGTCGCCGAAGCATATTATCCGACGTATGCCAATCTCCTTCGCCACTTTGAGACCATGCACAAGAGCCTCGTACTCAGCGACATTGTTCGATGCTGCGAAATGGATCTGCAAAACGTACTTGAGCTGATCCTTCTTTGGAGAGGTAAGCACAACCCCGGCACCTAGTCTGGTTTTGGTTTTCGACCCGTCAAAGTGCATCCTCCAGTAGTTCGGATCTGGTGGCGGCGGTTCGTATTGTACTTCGGCCCAATCCACGAAAAAGTCCGCCACAGCCTGGGACTTGACCGCTTCTCTCCTATCATATTGGGGTGCGTAAGGTGCTAGCTCAATTGCCCATTTCGCAATTCTGCCATTCGCATCTTTGTTACCCATTATCTCGGATATGGGGGCTTCGCATATCACTTTGGTGGGATGCTCCTCAAAGTAGTGCTTTAACTTCTTTGCCGCCATATAAACCCCGTATGCCACCTTTTGAAAATGCGGGTAGTTCTGTTTTGAGGCAGACAATACCTCGCTCAAGTAATACACTGGCCTCTACACCGACTTACCCTCTTCATCTTGCTCCACTACAATCACTGCACTTACTACTCGGTTGGTTGCGGCTATGTAGAGCAACATTGGCTCCTTTGACAGTGGGGAAGCTAACACTGGTGCAGTGGCCAACATCTTTTTCAAGTGGGCAAAAGCTTCATCGGCCTGCGACATCCAAACGAATTTATCTGATTTTTTCATGAGTTGGTAGAGAGGCAGTGCCTTTTCCCCTAACCGACATACAAACCGACTCAACGACGCCAGGCATCCAGTGAACTTCTGGACGTCGTTGAGACACTTTGGCAGCTCCATTCGTTCGATGGCTCGGATCTTAGTTGGATTAACCTCGATACCTCGGCTGGAGACGAGAAATCCGAGTAATTTCCCAGCCGGGACACCAAAGGTACATTTCTCCGGGTTAAGCTTCATCCGGAATCTCCTCAAGTTCGCGAATGTTTGCCTTATGTCGTCAAGGAGCGTTGCGCTTTCCTTGGTCTTGATAACCACATCATCCACGTAGACTTGTACATTTTGACCTATTTGATCGTGCAAACATTTTTGCATACATCTTTGGTACGTTGCTCCTGCATTTCGTAAACCAAACGGCATAGTGCGATAGCAATAAGCCCCGTACGGGGTAATAAAGGCAGTTTTTATTTGATCATCCGGGTTCAGAGGTATCTGGTGGAAACCAGAATAGGCGTCAATGAATGACAACAGTTCACATCCCGCGGTAGAGTCGATGACCTGATCTATGCTCGGCAGTGGGAATGGATCTTTTGGACACGCCTTGTTCAGGTTCGTGTAATCGATACACATACGCCAAACCACTTCCATGTTCGGATCATCCTTCTTCTTTTCTACCAGCACCGGATTAGAGAGCCAATTCGGATATAACACTTCCATGATAAATCCTGCTGCTAGCAACCGAGCTATCTCGTCACCAATGACCTTTCTCCTATCCTGGGCGAAGCGTCGGAGAGGCTGCTTCACCGGCCTTGCTCCGGGTCACGGTTCTCACGGAGGAAGTTGACGAGCTCGCTTTCCTATTTGTCAGTTAACCCGGCACCAATTGTTACGGTACGCTCCGGAAACATGTTATCCACTAGAATTTTCTTGGTGTCCTTCGCGGCTTGAAACAAAACACTTCCATGCGGGTTGCTTAATGCCGGCATATACTGCTGCGCGGACTGAGCTAATGCCGCCACCTCTTGGACTTTTCTTTTCTCTTGGGCAATTACGAGTGACTCGGCTAGGTTAGACCCGGCTGAGGCGCACTCAATAGAACGTCGGAAATCCCCATCGATAGAAATTGCTCCATTTGGCCCGGGCAACTTCATCTTTAGATAACTAACGTGGCAACTTGCCATGAATTTGCTCAGTGCTGGTCTCCCGAGTAATGCATGATATGCGCTCTCCAAGTTCACCACCTCAAACTCCAGATTCTCAGTTCGGCAGTTATCCCTCGTACCGAATAGCACGTCGACCCGGACTTTGCCTATGGGATCACAGGATATGCCTGGTACGATACCATGGAAAGTTGTTCTTGTAGCCTGGAGCATGTTCTCCGAGATGCCCAATTTGCGCATCGTATCCGCATACATGATGTTAATGCTACTGCCATTGTCGATCAGTACCTTGGAGAACCTCACATTAATGTTTGGTCCAATGAACGTCGGATCTAACACTAGTGCATACGAGCCCGGACTTGGCATAAGCTTGGGATGATCTTTGACGCTCCAGGTAATTTCCTGGTCCGACCAAGACATGTACCTCGTCACTGCAGGCATAACCGCGTTAACTTCCATATGTCGGCGCTGCAAGCTCTTCCTATCTATTTCCTCTGTTGTGAACACACAATATCTCTGGTGATGTTCCCTGTACTCATTCCTTCCCTCGTTTCCGGAGTACCTCTGATCCAGTTGTTGCTGGTTTTCCACTTGATGCACTGCATCCCTTCTCTCGCTGTTGTCATACCTCGGCGGAGGAGGCAACATTAGTTGTTGCGTGTTTGCTCCAGAAAGCAATTGCTGCCGGGGTAACTCCTGCCGAGGTTGGTCATTCCGGGGTGCCTGAGCATTCCCCAAACCACCTTGTTCTATCTTACGCATCCACTCACATTGCCTCGTTGTGTGACCCGCCGGACTGTTCGGATTTGGCGTGTGAAATTTACACGGCTGGTCCAACATTGACTCATAGGTATACCTCGGACGATCTTTCTTTTCTTGCCATTGCTTCTTTTGCTCCGGAGTCCACGCTTTCTTGCCATCGTTTCGAGGAGTCCATTGCTCTCCCGTTTTCTGGCGTTGGTTGCTCCCTGCCCCGGGTTGATCTTGATTCACGGCTGCAACTTGTTGCGAACTATACCGATGGTCCGGTCTATCGTCTCTCCTTTTTCCCCTGTAATCGTTCCTCCGGGATGACCCGGCTCCGTCCCTCGGATAGTACTCCTCATTTGATTCGTTCGACGCGATCCTAGGTTGAGTCGGATCACCCAAAGCATAAGAATCCACAATCCGGATCATCTCTGCCAATGTGACTGGCATTTTCCTTTGCAATTTCATCCACAACTCGCTGCCATATCTGCATCCTTGCGCGAACCATGCTATAGACTATGACTCTATGACTCCCTCACACGAGTTTCTCACGGTACACCACCGGGTCAAGAATTCACGATCCGTTTCGTTAGATCTCTGCTTGCACATCGCCAGGGTCTGCGGTCTATTCGGTCTCTGATATGTACTTGAGAAGTTGCTGATAAACATTTCTTTAAAATCTATCCAGCAATTGATGCTTCCGGGTGGAAAATTATTCAGCCATACCCTAGCCGGACCTTCCAACATTTGGGGTACATATCGAACAGCCCATCTCAAGTTGCCAGTTGCAATTTTCACAGCGGTTACGTAGTTTATCAGCCAATCCTCTGGCTTTGTACTGCCATCATACGTCTTCGTGCCCCTGGGTAATTGGAAATTGGGTACTGGCGGTTCCTTCATGATTCGGGGTCCAAAGCACGCTGGACCCGGAGGACCTTGACATTCGATCTGTTCCGACCTATACAGGCGATCCAGCTTTAACCTGGCGCCATCCGGCATCAAATACCTGCTTCCCAATCTCGACCCTATCACATGATAGTCCGGCCTTGCGTATCCCGCATTCATCATCTCCGAGTCTCCGTCATTGTATCGGTCTTGCTCTCGCTGTGCTCCTCTCTATTGTATACCACGGCCGGCACTTTGCTCTTGCCTTGGTACATTCCGCTGCTGCGGTTGACCTGCTCGTGCCAAGTTTTGCTGCCCGGCATTGCCGTTGGCAGCATTCCCTTGACCGGCATTGCCTTGGTTGTGGTTACCTCGGCCAGCTTCACCTCGGCTCACACTTCGTCGATCGTCGTTTTTCCGCATCTCTTTTTCTTTTCCCGCACCCGTTGGGTCATACGGAACGATCTGCTTGTTCCGTCTGGCCGAGGTTACTACCTCTTCTCTCCTTTGGCCACCATGAGGCGACGATGCGGCTCCAGCGGATTTCTCCGGGTTACCCATCGCCGAATGGACGATCTTAGAAGCTCCAACTCTCTCCGGGTTACCTCTCAGCGGCTCCTCGTTCTGCCTGTTCGCGATCCGAACCAGCTCGTTAACCCGGTCTTGCTGTCTTTGACGGGCTTCACCCGTCAGAACCTCTAGCTCGGACGCCGCGGCATCTGCTGCTCTGAGGTTCTTCGCCGGGGTACTATACTTTGGCAACCCTACAGACAGATAGTTTTCCGACCCTTCTGGTCCATCATCACCTTCTCTGTTCATCTCACTTATGAGATTTTTCCCTTTTACTCTTACTGCATCAACCTTGTTTTCCTTCGCGTACTCGCGCAGCGTCATGTTCAACGACTGTTGAGTCGCTGCTATTTTCTTTGCGCCCTCCAGTATCTTTTGCCGGGTCTCCTCTAGCTCGGCCTGTGCCTGAGCCGGATCTACCACTGCTGCCACCGGGTTTGCCAAGCTATCCATAGCTTCCCTCAGCATGTTCTCAGGCCTCTCTAGCGGAGGACCCCTAGCTTTCCTTAGTGCCTTAGGCGTTACCTCCGGGTCTGGCGCTGGATCCTTGCTCATGCCCGCGCCTGGCGCAGTCATCATCACCTCAGCATGGTCCGGGGAGCGAGCGATACGCGCCCCGTGAGGGGTGGTTCTCCTGCATCAACGACGCGACGCGGATGAACGCAAGACACGTTCACAGCAACGTAGACCTTGTGCGCACCGAGCTTGACGAAGATGCCGTTGTGCGAAAGGGGTCACGTGCCGAAGTAGTTAGCGTTGTCGCTGACGTAGTCCAGCGCTCCAAAGCGCTGAACGATCCTGGAGACGATGCGTTCGCCGGTGCCGATGAAGTTTCCCGTCCGGATCTTCACCCCTGCTAGCGCCGCTAGCCCCACGGTGGGCGCCAACTGTCATGGTGGTGTCACGGCAGATGCCATGGATAGGCTAAAGGTGGGGACTAATATGTTCTAGGGGAATCCAGGGAGGGATAGTAGAGTGATTCTCTACACAGAAGCTTTGTATTGATGTTCAATCTCCAAGATTACAAGTGCTCTTCGAGCTGTATTGACAAGAGGAGGAAGAAGAAACTCTCTTACTCTTGCCTACCAACTAGACCAAGAACCCTAGATCCACTAGTGCCCGACCAACTAGAATTCTCCTTGCTACCTATCAGAAAAGACCCAACCCCCTTACCAGAACCCTAACCCCCCTTATATAGAGGTGGTTCGGTCCTGGCTTAGGGCATACGTGGAGGCATATTCCTAAGAATATGCCCCCTCCCAATGTAGTAACCTGACAGGGGTGCTTTTCCCCCGCGTCACACTTGCTTTAGTGACGTAGCCTCTGCGGCGCCCGCGTCAGCTGACGTGAGCGTCGTCACCCTTGTCGGCCACGATCCGATGGTCCTGCCCTTGCTTTATTCGCTCATCCAGTATGCACCGGGCCTTCTTTTTTGACCAGAGAGATTCCTTCCTTCTCCTAGAAACCAAGCGAGGATCCGGATCACAGTTGATCCGGCCACACCTGTTCCTGCATATAAGCTAGACAAGTATCTCCGAATTACTCCTTGAGTCGGACGAGAAAATGTTAGGCGACCCCCCTGGTCCGGGTTACTCCGTGATCCGACCTGCCTTGAGGTGACTCGGCCAGCATCCGCTTTGACCTTGCAGAACCTCGGCTAACTCGGCCCTTATACCCTGGTGTGACCCTACCCGGGGTTATCCCCCCAACAGGTAGTAGGGCGTAACACGTCTACCCGTCAGGATAGCGGCAGGACAATTGAGGAATGGCCTCAAACTTGGAAAAATGGCTCACAATGACACACCGCACACTTATATCACTTCAATGAGCAACGATGGCATGCTTGGGCATGCCTTCGGCACGGTAGACGGCTAAAATCTTGGGTTTTAGGGGCGTTTTGGACAAGTACGGACGAATCATCAGGCCAAATGTTCAAGGAATGTGCTCTCATTTTGCACATTGCTCCACCATGCCCTCACAAACACTCACATAATTATTCTACAAAAAATATGGTGCTTGGCCATGCACTTCCCACACTGGCCAGCTTCGGTCTAGGGTAGTAGGGTGTAACGCATATACCCGTCGGGATAGCGGCAGGACAATTGAGGAATGGCCTCAAAATTTGCACAATGGCTCAAAATTACACACCACACACTTATATCACTTAAATGAGCAATGATGGCATGCTTGGGCATGCCTTCAACACGGTAGACGGCTAAAATCTAGGGTTTTAGGGCTGTTTTGGACAAGTACGGATGAATTGTCAGGCCAAGTGTTCAAGGAATGTGCTCTCCATTTGCACATTTATCCACCATACCCTCACAAACACTCACATCCCTTTTTGTACAAAAAATATGGTGCTTGGCCATGCACTTCCCACACTGGCCACTTCGGTCTAGGGTAGTAGGGTGTAACGTGTCTACCCATCTGGATAGCAACAGGACAATTGAGGAATGGCCTCAAACTTGGCACAATGGCTCACAATGGCACACCACACACTTATATCACCTAAATGAGCAATGATGGCATGCTTAGGCATGCCTTTGGCACGGTAGACGGCTAAAATCTAGGGTTTTAGGGGTGTTTTGGACAAGTACGGACGAATCGTCAAGCCAAGTGTTCAAGGAATGTGCTCTCCTTTTGAAAATTGCTCCACCATGCCCTCAAAAACACTCACATCCCTTGTTTTACAAACAAGATGGTGCTTGGCCATGCACTTCCCACACTGGCCAGGTTCGGTCTAGGGTAGTAGGGTGTAACGCGTCTACCCGTCGGGATAGCGGCAGGACAATTGAGGAATGGCCTCAAACTTGGCACAATGGATCAAAATGACACACCAAACACTTATATCACTTCAATGGGAAATGATTGCATGCTTGGGCATGACTTCGGCACGGTAGACGACTAAAATCTAGGGTTTTAGGGGTGTTTTGGACAAGTACGGACGAATCACCAGGCCAAGTGTTCAAGGAATGTGCTCTCCTTTGGAACATTGCTCCACCATGCCCTCACAAACACTCACATCCCTTGTTTTACAAATAAGATGGTGTTTGGCCATGCACGTCCCACACTGGCCAGCTTCGGTCTAGGGTGTTAGGGTGTAACGCGTCCACCCGTTGGGATAGCGGCAGGACAATTGAGGAATGGCCTCAAACTTGGCAAAATGGCTCGCAATGACACACCACACACTTATATCATTTCAGTGAGCAACTATGGCTTGCTTGGGCATGCCTTCGGCACGGTAGACGGCTAAAATCTAGGGTTTTAGGGGTGTTTTGGACAAGTCGGACGAATCATCAGGCCAAGTCTTCAAGGAATGTGCTCTACTTTTGCACATTGCTCCACCATGCCCTCACAAACACTCACATCCCTTGTTTTACAAACAAGATGATGCTTGGCGATGCACTTCCCACACTGGCCACCTTCGGTCTAGGGTAGTTGGGTGTAACGCGTATACCCGTTGGGATAGCGGCAGGACAATTGAGGAATGGCCTCAAACTTGGCACAATGGCTCACAATGACATACCACATACTTATATCACTTCAGTTAGAAATTATGGCATGCTTGGGCATGCCTTCGGCATGGTAGACGGCTAAAATCTAGGGTTTTAGGGGCGTTTTGGACAAGTACGGACGAATCTCCAGGCCAAGTGTTCAAGGAATGTGCTCTCCTTTTGCACATTGCTCCACCATGCCCTCAAAAACACTCACATACATTTTTTTACAAATAATATGGTGCTTGGCCATGCACTTCCCTCACTGGCCAGCTTCGGTTTAGGGTAGTAGGATGTAACGCGTCTACCCGTCGGGATAGCGGCAGGACAATTGAGGAATGGCCTCAAACTTGGCACAATGGCTCACAATGACACACCACACACTTATATCACTTCAATGAGAAATGATGGCATGCTTGGCCATGCCTTCGGCACGGTAGACGTCTAAAATCTAGGGTTTTAGGGGTATTTTGGACAAGTACGGACGAATCGTCAGTGCAAGTGTTCAAGGAATGTCCTCTCAATTTGCACATTCGTCCACCATGCCATCACAAACACTCACATATCTTGTTTTAAAAACAAGATGGTACTTGGCCATGCACTTCCCACACTGGCCACCTTCGGTATAGGGTAGTAGGGTGTAACGCATCTACCCGTCGGGATAGCGGCAGGAAAATTGAGGAATGGTCTCAAACTTGGAAAAATGGCTCACAATGACACACCGCGCACTTATATCACTTCAATGAGCACCTATGGCATGCTTGGGCATGGCTTCGGCACGGTAGACGAGTAAAATCTAGGGTTTTAGGGGTGTTTTGGACAAGTACGGACGAATCATCAGGCCAAGTGTTCAAGGAATGTGCTCTAATTTTGCGCATTGATCCACCATGACCTCACAAACACTCACATCCTTGTTTTACAGAAAATATGGTGCTTGGCCATGCACTTTTCACACTGGCCAGCTTCTGTCTAGGGTAGTAGGGTGTAACGCGTCTACCCGTCGGGATAGCGGTAGGATAATTGAGGAATGGCCTCAAACTTGGCACAATGGCTCACAATGACACACCACACACTTATATCACTTCAATGACAAATGATGGCATGCTTGGGCATGCCTTCGGCATGGTAGACGGCTAAAACCTAGGGTTTTAGGGGTGTTTTGGCCAAGTACGGACGAATCGTCAGTCCAAGTTTTCAAGGAATGTGCTCTCCTTTTGCACATTTCTCCACCATGCCCTCACAAACACTCACACCAGTTGTTTTACAAACAAGATTGTGTTTGGCCGTGCACTTCCCACACTGGCCAGCTTCGGTCTAGGGTAGTAGGGTGTAACGCGTCTACCCGTCGGGATAGTGGCAGGACAATTGAGGAATGGCCTCAAACTTGGCACAATGGCTCACAATGACACACCACACACTTATATCACTTAAATGAGAAATGAATGCATGTTTTGGCATGCCTTCGGCATGGTAGACGGCTAAAATCTAGGGTTTTAGGGGTGTTTTGGACAAGTACGGACGAATCGTCAGGCCGAGTGTTCAAGGAATGTGCTCTCCTTAAGCACATTGCTCCACCATGCCCTCACAAACACTAACATACATTTTTTTACAAAAAAGATGGTGCTTGGCCATGCACTTCCCACACTGGCCATGTTTTGTCTAGGTTAGTAGGGTGTAACGCGTCTACCCGTCGGGATAGCGGCAGAACGATTAAGGAATGGCTTCAAACTTGGCACAATGGCTCGCAATGACACACCACACACTTATATCACTTCAATGAGAAATTATGGCATGCTTGGGCATGCCTTCGGCACGGTAGACTGCTAAAAACTTGGGTTTTAGGAGTGTTTTGGACAAGTACGGATGAATCATCAGGCCAAGTGTTCAAGGAATGTGCTCTCCATTCGCACATTGGTCCACCATGCCCTCACAAACACACGCATCCCTTGTTTTACAAACAATATGGTACTTGGCCATGCACTTCCCACACTGGCCAACTTCGGTCTAGGGTTGTAGGATGTAACGCGTCTACCCGTCGGGATAGCGGCAGGCCAATTGAGGAACGGCCTCAAACTTGGCAAAATGGCTCACAATGACACACCGCACAATTATATAACTTCAATGACCAACGATGGCATGCTTGGGCATGGCTTCGGCATGGTAGATGGCCAAAATCTAGGGTTTTAGGGGTGTTTTGGACAAGTACGGACGAATCATAAGGCCAAGTGTTCAAGGAATGTGCTATCCTTTTGCACATTGCTCCACCATGCCATCAAAAACACTCACATCCCTTGTTTTAGAAACAAGATGGTCCTTGGCCATGCACTTCCCACACTGGCCAGCTTCGGTCTAGGGTACTAGGGTGTAACGTGTCTACCCGTCGGGATAGCGGCCGGACAATTGAGGAATGGCCTCAAACTTGGCACAATGGCTCACAATGACACACCACACACTTATATCACCTAAATGAGCAATGATGGCATGCTTAGGCATGCCTTTGGCATGGTAGACGGCTAAAATCTAGGGTTTTAGGGGTGTATTGGACAAGTACGGACGAATCGTCAAGCCAAGTGTTCAAGGAATGTGCTCTCCTTTTGAAAATTGTTCCACCATGCCCTCACAAACACTCACATCCCTTGTTTTAAAAACAAGATGGTGCTTGGCCATGCACTTCCCACACTGGCCAGCTTCGGTCTAGGGTAGTAGGGTGTAACGCGTCTACCCGTCGGGATAGCAGCAGGACAATTGAGGAATGGCCTCAAACTTGGCACAATGGATCACAATGACACACCACTCACTTATATCACTTAAATGGGAAATGATGGCATGCTTGGGCATGACTTTGGCACGGTAGACGGCTAAAATCTAGGGTTTTAGGGGTGTTTTGGACAAGTACGGACGAATCACCAGGCCAAGTGTTCAAGGAATGTGCTCTCCTTTTGCACATTGCTCCACCATTCCCTCACAAACACTCACATCCCATGTTTTACAAACAAGATGGTGCTAGGCCATGCACGTCCCACACTAGCCAGCTCTGGTCTAGGCTGTTAGGGTGTAACGCGTCTACCCGTCGGGATAGCGGCAGGACAATTGAGGAATGGCCTCAAACTTGGCAAAATGGCTCGCAATGACACACCACACACTTATATCACTTTAGTAAGCAACTATGGCATGCTTGGGCATGCCTTCGGCACGGTAGACGGCTAAAATCTAGGGTTTTAGGGGTGTTTTGAACAAGTCGGACCAATCATCAGGCCAAGTCTTCAAGGAATGTGCTGTCCTTTTGCACATTGCTCCACCATGCCCTCACAAACACTCACATCCCTGGTTTTACAAACAAGATGGTGCTTGGCCATGCACTTCCCACACTGGCCAGCTTCGGTCTAGGGTAGTAGGGTGTAACGCGTCTACCTGTGGGGATAGCGGCAGGACAATTGAGTAGTGGCCTGAAACTTGGCACAATGGCTCACAATGACATACCACATACTTATATCACTTCAATTAGAAATGATGGCATGCTTGGGCATGCCTTCGGCATGGTAGACGGCTAAAATCTAGGGTTTTAGGAGCGTTTTGGACAAGTACGGACGAATCGCCAAGCCAAGTGTTCAAGGAATGTGCTCTCCTTTTGCACATTGCTCCACCATGCCCTCACAAACACTCACATACATTGTTTTACAAACAAGATGGTGCTTGGCCATGCACTTCCCACACTAGCCAGCTTCGGTCTAGGGTAGTAGGGTGTAACGCGTCTACCCGTCGGGATAGCGGTAGGACAATTTAGGAATGACGTCAAACTTGGCACAATGGCTCACAATGATACACCTCACACTTATATCACTTCAATGAGCAATGATGACATGCTTGGGCATGCCTTTGGCATGGTAGATGGCTAAGATCTAGGGTTTTAGGGGTGTTTTGGACAAGTACAGACGAATCGTCAGGGCAAGTGTTCAAGGAATGTGCTCTCCATTTGCACATTGGTCCACCATGCCCTCACAAACACTCACATCTCTTGTGTTGAAAACAAGATTGTACTTGGCCATGCACTTCCCACACTGGCCAGCTTCGGTCTAGGGTAGTAGGGTGTAACGCGTCTACCCGTCGGGATAGCGGTAGGAAAATTGAGGAATGGTCTCAAACTTGGCAAAATGGCTCACAATGACACACCGCACACTTATATCACTTGAATGAGCAACGATGGCATGCTTGGGCATGGCTTCGGCACGGTAGACGGCTAAAATCTAGGGTTTTAGGGGTGTTTTGGACAAGTACGGACGAATCATCAGGCCAAGTGTTCAAGGAATGTGCTCTAATTTTGCGCATTGATCCACCATGCCCTCACAAACACTCACATCCTTGTTTTATAAAAAATATGGTGCTTGGCCATGCACTTCCCACACTGGCCAGCTTCGGTCTAGGGTAGTAGGGTGTAACGCGTCTACCCGTTGGGATAGCGGCAGGATAATTGAGGAATGGCCTCAAACTTGGCACAATGGCTCACAATGACACACCAGACACTTATATCACTTCAATGAGAAATGATGGCATGCTTGGGCATGCCTTCGGCATGGTATACGACTAAAATCTAGGGTTTTAGGGGGTTTTTGGCCAAGTACGGACGAATCGTCAGTCCAAGTGTTCAAGGAATGTGCTCTCCTTTTGCACATTTCTCCTCCATGCCCTCACAAACACTCACACCCGTTTGTTTACAAACAAGATGGTGTTTGGCCATGCACTTCCCACACTGGCCAGCTTCGGTCTAGGGTAGTAGGGTGTAACGCGTCTACCCGTCGGGATAGCGGTAGGACAATTGAGGAATGGCCTCAAACTTGGCACAATGGCTCAAAATGACATACCACACACTTATATCACTTAAATTAAAAATGATGGCATGCTTGGACATGCCTTCGGCATGGTAGACGGCTAAAATCTTGGGTTTTAGGGGTGTTTTGGACAAGTACGGACGAATCGTCAGGCCGAGTGTTCAAGGAATGTGCTCTCCTTTAGCACATTGATCCACCATGCCCTCACAAACACTAACATACATTTTTTTACAAACAACATGGTGCTTGGCCATGCACTTCCCACACTGGCCAGGTTTTGTCTAGGGTAGTAGGGTGTAATGTGTCTTCCCGTCGGGATAGCGGTAGGACAATTGAGGAATGGCTTCAAACTTGGCACAATGGCTCACAATGACACACCACACACTTATGTCACTTCAATGAGCAATTATAGCATGCTTGGGCATTCCTTCGGCACGGTAGACTACTAAAATCTAGGGTTTTAGGAGTGTTTTGGACAAGTACGGACGAATCATCAGGTCAAGTGTTCAAGGAATGTGCTATCCATTCGCACATTGGTCCACCATGCCCTCACAAACACACACATCCCACACTTGGCCATGCACTTCCCACACTGGCCAGCTTCGGTATAGGGTTGTAGGGTGTAACGCGTCTACCCGTCGGGATAGCGGCAGACCAATTGAAGAATGTCCTCAAACATGGAAAAATGGCTCACAATGACACACCGCACACTTATATCACTTCAATGAGCAACGATGGCATGCTTGGGCATCGCTTCGGCATGGTAGACGGCTAAAATCTAGGGTTTTAGGGGTGTTTTGGACAAGTACGGACGAATCGTAAGGCCAAGTGTTCAAGGAATGTGCTATCCTTTTGCACATTGCTCCACCATGCCCTCACAAACACTCATATACCTTGTTTTACAAACAAGATGGTGCTTGGCCATGCACTTCGCACACTGGCCAGCTTCGGTCTAGGGTATTAGGGTGTAACGCGTCTACCCGTTGGGATAGCGGCAGGACAATTGAGAAATGACGTCAAACTTGGTACAATGGCTCACAATGACACACCTCACTCTTATATCACTTCAATGAGCAATGATGGCATGCTTGGGCATGCCTTTGGCACGGTAGACGGCTAAAATCTAGGGTTTTAGGGGTGTTTTGGACAAGTACGGACGAATCGTTAGGGCAAGTGTTCAAGGAATGTTCTCTCCATTTGGACATTGGTCCACCATGCCCTCACAAACACTCACATCTCTTCTTTTGAAAACAAGATGGTACTTGGCCATGCACTTCCCACACTGGCTAGCTTCGGTCTAGGGTAGTAGGGTGTAACGCGGCTACCCGTCGGGATAGTGGCAGGAAAATTTAGGAATGGTCTCAAACTTGGCAAAATGGCTCACAATGACACACCGCACACTTATATCACTTCAATGAGCAACGATGGCATGCTTGGGCATGGCTTCGGCACAGTAGACGGCTAAAATCTAGGGTTTTAGGGGTGTTTTGGACAAGTACGGAAGAATCATCAGGCCAAGTGTTCAAGGAATATGCTCTCATTTTGCGCATAGATCCACCATGCCCTCACAAACACTCACATCCTGGTTTTACAAAAAAGATGGTCCTTGGCCATGCACTTCCCACACTGGCCAGCTTCGGTCTAGGGTAGTAGGGTGTAACGCGTCTACCCGTCGGGATAGCGGCAGGATAATTGAGGAATGGCCTCAAACTTGGCACAATGGTTCACAATGACACACCACACACTTATATCACTTCAATGAGAAATGATGGCATGCTTGGGCATGCCTTCGGCATGGTAGATGGCTAAAATCTAGGGTTTTAGGGGTGTTTTGGCCAAGTACGGACGAATCATCAGTCCAAGTGTTCAAGGAATGTGCTATCCTTTTGCACATTTCTCCACCATGCCCTCACAAACAATCACACCCGTTGTTTTACAAACAAGATGGTGTTTGGCGGTGCACTTCCCACACTGGCCAGCTTCGGTCTAAGGTAGTAGGGTGTAACGCGTCTACACGTCGGGATAACGGCAGGACAATTGAGGAATGGCCTCAAACATGGCACAATGGCTCAAAATGACACACCACACACTTATATCACTTAAATGAGAAATGATGGCATGCTTGGGCATGCCTTCGGCACGGTAGACGGCTAAAATCTAGGGTTTTAGGGGTGTTTTGGACAAGTACGGACGAATCATCAGGCCGAGTGTTCAAGGAATGTGCTCTCCTTTATCACATTGATCCACCATGCCCTCACAAACACTAAAATACATTTTTGTACAAACAAAATGGTGCTTGGCCATGCACTTCCCACACTGGCCAGGTTTTGTCTAGGGTAGTAGGGTGTAACGCGTCTACCCGTCGGGATAGCGGCAGGACAATTGAGGAATGTCCTCAAACTTGGCACAATGGCTCAAAATGACACACCACACACTTATATCACTTAAATGAGAAATGATGGCATGCTTGGGCATGCCTTCGGCGTGGTAGACGGCTAAAATCTAGGGTTTTAGGGGTGTTTTGGACAAGTACGGACGAATCGTCAGGCCGTGTTTTCGAGGAATGTGCTCTCCTTTAGCACATTGCTCCACCATGCCCTCACAAACACTAAAATACATTTTTTTACAAACAAGATGGTTCTTGGCCATGCACTTCCCACACTGGCCAGCTTCGGTCTAGGGTAGTAGGGTGTAACGCGTCTACCCGTCGGGATAGCGGCAAGACAATTGAGGAATGGCTTCAAACTTGGCACAATGGCTCACCATGACACACCACACACTTATATCATTTCAATGAGCAATTATGGCATGCTTGGGCATGCCTTCGGCACGGTAGACTGCTAAAATCTAGGGTTTTAGGAGTGTTTTGGACAAGTACGGACGAATCATCAGGCCAAGTGTTCAAGAAATGTGCTCTCCATTCACACATTGGTCCACCATGCCCTCACAAACACACACATCCCTTGTTTTACAAACAAGATGGTACTTGGCCATGCACATCCCACACTAGCCAGCTTCGGTCTAGGGTTGTAGGGTGTAACGCGTCTACCCGTCGGGATAGCGGCAGGCCAATTGAGGAATGGCCTCAAACTTGGCAAAATGGCTCACAATGACACACCGCACACTTATATCACTTCAATGAGCAACGATGGCATGCTTGGGCATGGCTTCGGCATGGTAAACGGCTAAAATCTAGGGATTTAGGGGTGTTTTGGACAAGTACGGATGAATCATAAGGCCAAGTGTTCAAGGAATGTGCTATCCTTTTGCACATTGCTCCACCATTGCCTCACAAACACTCACATCCCTTGTTTTACAAAAAAGATGGTGCTTGGCCATGCACTTCCCACACTGGCCAGCTTCGGTCTAGGGTAGTAGGTTATAACGCGTCTACCCGTCGGGATAGCAGCAGGACAATTGAGGAATGGCCTCAAACTTGGCACAATGGATCACAATGACACACCACACACTTATATCACTTAAATGGGAAATGATGTCATGCTTGGGCATGACTTTGGCACGGTAGACGGCTAAATTCTAGTGTTTTAGGGGTGTTTTGGACAAGTACGGACGAATCGCCAGGCCAAGTGTTCAAGGAATGTGCTCTCCTTTTGCACATTGCTCCACCATTCCCTCACAAACACTCACATCCCATGTTTTACAAACAAGATGGTGCTAGGCCATGCACGTCCCACACAAGCCAGCTTCGGTCTAGGCTGTTAGGGTGTAACGCGTCTACCCATCGGGATAGCGGCAGGACAATTGAGGAATGGCCTCAAACTTGGAAAAATGGCTCGCAATGACACACCACACACTTATATCACTTTAGTAAGCAACTATTGCATGCTTGGGCATGCCTTCGGCACGGTAGACGGCTAAAATCTAGGGTTTTAGGGGTGTTTTGGACAAGTCGGACCAATCATCAGGCCAAGTCTTCAAGGAATGTGCTCTCCTTTTGCACATTGCTCCACCATGCCCTCACAAACACTCACATCCCTGGTTTTACAAACAAGATGGTGCTTGGCCATGCACTTCCCACACTGGCTAGCTTCGGTCTAGGGTAGTAGGGTGTAACGCGGCTACCCATCGGGATAGTGGCAGGAAAATTTAGGAATGGTCTCAAACTTGGAAAAATGGCTCACAATGACACACCGCACAATTATATCACTTCAATGAGCAACGATGTCATGCTTGGGCATGGCTTCGGCACGGTAGACGGCTAAAATCTAGGCTTTTAGTGGTGTTTTGGACAAGTATAGACGAATCATCAGGCCAAGTGTTCAAGGAATGTGCTCTCATTTTGCGCATTGATCCACCATGTCCTCACAAACACTCACATCCTTGTTTTACAAAAAAGATGGTGCTTGTCCATGCACTTCCCACACTGGCCAGATTCGGTCTAGGGTAGTAGGGTGTAACGCTTCTACCCGTCGGGATAGCGGCAGGATAATTGAGGAATGGCCTCAAACTTGGAACAATGGCTCACAATGACACACCACACACTTATATCACTTCAATGAGAAATGATGGCATGCTTGGGCATGCCTTCGGCATGGTAGACGGCTAAAATCTAGGGTTTTAGGGGTGTTTTGGCCAAGTACGAACAAATCGTCAGTCCAAGTGTTCAAGGAATGTTCTCTCCTTTTTCACATTTCTCCACCATGCCCTCACACACACTCACACCCGTTGTTTTACAAACAAGATGGTGTTTGGCCGTGCACTTCCCACACTGGCCAGCTTCGGTCTAGGGTAGCAGGGTGTAACGCGTCAACCCGTCGGGATAGCGGCAGGGCAATTGAGGAATGGCCTCAAACTTGGCACAATGTATCACAATGACACACCACACACTTATATCACTTCAATGAGCAATTATGGCATGCTTGGGCATGCCTTCGGCACGGTAGACTGCTAAAAACTTGGGTTTTAGGAGTGTTTTGGACAAGTACGGACAAATCATCAGGCCAAGTGTTCAAGGAATGTGCTCTCCATTCGCACATTGGTCCGCCATGCCCTCACAAACACACACATCCCTTGTTTTACAAACAAGATGGTACTTGGCCATGCATTTCCCACACTGGCCAGCTTCGGTCTAGGGTTGTAGGGTGTAACGCGTCTACCCGTCGGGATAGCGGCAGGCCAATTGAGGAATGGCCTCAAACTTGGCAAAATGGCTCACAATGACACACCGCACACTTATATCACTTCAATGAGCAACGATGGCATGCTTGGGCATGGCTTCGGCATGGTAGACGGCTAAAATCTAGGGTTTTAGCGGTGTTTTGGACATGTACGGACGAATCATAAGGCCAAGTGTTAAGGAATGTGCTATCCTTTTGCACATTTCTCCAACATGACCTCACAAACACTCACATTCCTTGTTATATAAACAAGATGGTGCTTGGCCATGCACTTCCCACACTGGCCAGCTTCGGTCTAGGGTAGTAGGGTGTAACACGTCTACCCGTCGGGAGAGCGGCAGGACAATTGAGGAATGGCCTCAAACTTGTCACAATGGCTCACAATTACACACCACACACTTATATCACTTCAATGAGCAATGATGGCATGCTTGGGCATGCCTTCGGCACGGTAGACGGCTAAAATCTAGGGTTTTAGGGGTATTTTGGAAAAGTACGGACGAATCGTCAGGGCAAGTGTTCAAGGAATGTGCTCTCCATTTGCACATTGGTCCACCATGCCCTCACAAACACTCACATCTCTTGTTTTGAAAACAAGATGGTACTTGGCCATGCACTTCCCACACTGGCTAGCTTCAGTCTAGGGTAGTAGGGTGTAACGCGGCTACCCGTCGGGATAGCGGCAGGAAAATTGAGGAATGGTCTGAAACTTGGCAAAATGGCTCACAATGACACACCGCACACTTATATCACTTCAATGAGCAACGATGGCATGCTTAGGCATCGCTTCGGCACGGTAGACGCTTAAAATCTAGGGTTTTAGGGGTGTTTTGGACAAGTACGGACGAATCATCAGGCCAAGTGTTCAAGGAATGTGCTATCATTTTGCACATTGATCCACCATACCCTCACAAACACTCACATCCTTGTTTTACAAAAAAGATGGTGCTTGGCCATGCACTTCCCACACTGGCCAGCTTCGGTCTAGGGTAGTAGGGTGTAACGCGTCTACCCGTCGGGATAGCGGCAGGGCAATTGAGGAATGGCCTCAAACTTGGAAAAATGGCTCACAATGACACACCTAACACTTATATCACTTCAATGAGCAACGATGGCATGCTTGGGCATGGCTTCGGCACGGTAGACGGCTAAAATCTAGGGTTTTAGGGGTGTTTTTGACTAGTACGGACGAATCATAAGGCCAAGTGTTAAGGAATGTGCTCTCCTTTTGCACATTGCTCCACCATGCCCTCACAAACACTCACATCCCTTGTTTTATAAAAAAGATGGTGCTTGGCCATGCACTTCCCACACTGGCCAGCTTCGGTCTAGGGTAGTAGGGTGTAACGCGTCTACCCGTCGGGATAGCGGCAGGACAATTGAGCAATGGCCTAAAACTTGTCACAATGGCTCACAATGACACACCACACACTTATATCACTTCAATGAGCAATGGTGGCATGCTTGGTCATGCCTTCGGCATGGTAGACGGCTAAAATCTAAGGTTTTAGGTGTGTTTTGGACAAGTACGGACAAATCGTCAGGCCAAGTGTTCCAGGAATGTGCTCTCCATTTGCACATTGCTCCACCATGCCCTAACAAACACTCACATCCCTATTTTTACAAAAAATATGGTGCTTGGCCATGCACTTCCCACACTGGCCAGCTTCGGTCTAGGGTAGTAGGGTGTAACGCATCTACCTGTCGGGATAGCGGCAGGACAATTGTGGAATGGCCTCAAACTTGGCACAATGGTTCACAATGACACACCACACACTTATATAACTTAAATGAGCAATGATGGCATGCTTGGGCATGCCTTCGGCACGGTAGATAGCTAAAATCTAGGGTTTTAGGGGTGTTTTGGACAAGTACGGACGAATCGTCAGGCCAAGTATTCAAGGAATGTGCTCTCATTTTGAAAATTGCTCCACCATGCCCTCACAAACAATCACATCCTTTGTTTTACAAACAAGATGGTGCTTGGCCATGCACTTCCCACAATGGCCAGCTTCGGTCTAGCATAGTAGGGTGTAACGTGTCTACCCGTCGGGATAGCGGCAGGACAATTGAAGAATAGCCTTAAAATTGGCACAATGGAATACAATGACACACCACACACTTATATCACTTCAATGGGAAATGATGGCATGCTTGGGCATGCCTTCGGCATGGTAGACGGCTGAAATCTAGGGTTTTAGGGCTGTTTTGGAAAAGTACAGACGAATCGTCAGGGCAAGTGTTCAAGGAATGTGATCTCCATTTGCACATTGCTCCACCAAGCCCTCAGAAACAATCACATCCCTTGTTTTACAAACAAGATGGTACTTGGCCATGCACTTCCCACACTGGCCAGCTTCGGTCTAGGGTAGTAGGGTGTAACGCGTCTACCCGTCAGGATAGCGGCAGGACAATATAGGTATGGCCTCAAACTTGCCACAATGGCTCACAATGACACACCACACAATTATATCAGTACGGACGAATCGTCAGGCCAAGTGTTCAAGGAATGTGCTCTCCTTTTGCAGATTGCTCCACCATGCCCTCACAATCACTCACATACATTGTTTTACAAACACGATGGTGCTTGGCCATGCACTTCCCACACTGGCCAGCTTCGGTCTAGGGTAGTAGGGTGTAACGCGTCTACCCGTCGGGATAGCGGCAGGACAATTGACGAATGGCCTCAAACTTGTCACAATGGCTCACAATGACACACCACACACTTATATCACTTCAATGAGCAATGATGGCATGCTTGGGCATGCCTTCGGCACGGTAGACGACTAAAATCTAGGGTTTTAGGGGTGTTTTGGACAAGTACAGACGAATCGTCAGGCCAAGTGTTCAAGCAATGTGCTCTCCATTTGCACATTGCTCCACCATGCCCTCACAACCACTCACATCCCTTTTTTTACCTAAAAGATGGTGCTTGGCCATGCACTTCCCACACTGGCCAGCTTCGGTCTAGGGTAGTAGGGTGTAACGCGTCTACCTGTCGGGATAGCGGCAGGACAATTGAGGAATGGCCTCAAACTTGGCACAATGGTTCACAATGACACACCACACACTTATATCACTTAAATGAGAAATAATGGCATGCTTGGGCATGCCTTCGGCACGGTAGACGGCTAAAATCTAGGGTTTTAGGGCTGTTTTGGAAAAGTACGGACGAATCATCAGGGCAAGTGTTCAAGGAATGTGCTCTCCATTTGCACATTGCCCGACCAAGCCCTCACGAACACTCACATACCTTGTTTTACAAACAAGATGGTACTTGGCCATGCACTTCCCACACTGGCCGGCTTCTATCTAGGGTAGTAGGGTGTAACGCATCTACCCGTCGGGATAGCGGCAGGACAACATAGGAATGGCCTCAAACTTGGCACAATGGCGCACAATGACACACCACACAATTATATCACTTCAATGAGCAATGATGGCATGCTTGGGCATGCCTTCGGCATGGTAGACGGCTAAAATCTAGGGATTTAGGGGTGTTTTGGAAAAGTACGGACGAATTGTCAGCGCAAGTGTTTAGGGAATGTGATCTCCATTTGCACATTGCTCCACCAAGCCCTAACAAACACTCACATCCCTTGTTTTACAAACAAGATGGTACTTGGCCATGCACTTCCACACTGGCCAGCTTCGGTCTAGGGTAGTAGGGTGTAACGCGTCTACCCGTCGGGATAGCGGCAGGACAATATAGGAATATCCTCAAACTTGCCACAATGGCTCACAATAACACACCACACAATTATATCAGTACGGACGGATCGTCAGGCCAAGTGTTCAAGGAATGTGCTCTTCTTTTGTAGATTGCTCCACCATGCCCTCACAATCACTCACATACATTGTTTTACAAACAAGATGGTGCTTGGCCATGCACTTCCCACACTGGCCAGCTTCGGTCTTGGGTAGTAGGGTGTAACGCGTCTACCCGTCGGGATAGCGGCCAGAAAATTGAGGAATGGCCTCAAACTTGGCAAAATGGATCACAATGACACACCAGACACTTATATCACTTCAATGAGCAATGATGGCATGCTTGGGCATGCCTTTGGCACGGTAGACGTCTAAAATCTAGGGTTTTAGGGGTATTTTGGACAAGTACGGACGAATCATCAGGCCAAGTGTTCAAGGAATGTGCTCTCCTTTTGCACATTGCTCCACCATTCCCTCACAAACACTCACATCCCTTGTTTTACAAACAAGATGGTGCTTGGCCATGCACTTCCCACACTGGCCAGCTTTGGTCTAGGATAGTAGGGTGTAAGGCGTCTACCCGTCGGGATAGCGGCAGGACAATATAGGAATGGCCTCAAACTTGGCATAATGGCTAACAATGACACACCACACACTTATATCACTTCAATGAGGAACTATGGCATGCTTGGGCATGCCTTCGGCACGGTAGACGGCTAAAATCTAGGGTTTTAGGGCTGTTTTGGAAAAGTAGGGCCCTTGTTTTATAAACAAGATGGTTCTTGGCCATGCACTTCCCACACTGGCCAGCTTCGGTCTAGGGTAGTAGGGTGTAAGGCATCTACCCGTCGGGATAGTGGCAGGAAAATTGAGGAATGGACTCAAACTTGGAAAAATGGCTCACAATGACACACCACACACTTATATCACTTCAATGAGAAACTATGGCATGCTTGGGCATGCCTTCAACACTGTAGACGGCTAAAATCTAGGGTTTTAGGGGAGTTTTGGACAAGAACGGATGAATCATCAGGCTAGGTGTTCAAGGAATGTGCTCAACTTTTGCACATTTCTCCACCATGACCTCACAAACACTCACATCCCTTGTTTTTCAAACAAGATGGTGCTTGGCCATGCACTTCCCACACTGGCCAGCTTCGGTCTAGGGTAGTAGGGTGTAACGCGTCTACGCGTCGAGATAGCGGCAGGACAATATAGGAATGGCCTCAAACTTGGCACAATGGCTCACAATGACACACCACACAATTAGATCACTTCAATGAGCAATGATGGCATGCTTGGGCATGCCTTCGGCACGGTAGAGGGCTAAAATCTAGGGATTTGGGATTGTTTTGGACAAGTACGGACGAATCGTCAGGCAAAGTGTTCAAGGAATGTGCTCTCCTTTTGCATATTTCTCCACCATGCCCTCACAATCACTCACATACATTGTTTTACAAACAAGATGGTGCTTGGCCATGCACTTCCCACACTGGCCAGCTTCGGTCTAGGGTAGTAGGGTGTAACACGTCTACCCGTCAGGATAGCGGCATGACAATTAAGGAATGGCCTCAAACTTGGCACAATGGATCACAATGACACACCACACACTTATATCACTTCAATGAGCAATGATGGCATGCTTGGGCATGCCTTCGGCACGGTAGACGGCTAAAATCTAGGGTTTTAGGGGTGTTTTGGACAAGTACGGACGAATCGTCAGGCCAAGTGTTCAAGGAATGTCCTCTCCTTTTGCACATTGCTACACCATGCCCTCACAAATAATCACATACATTCTTTTAAAAACATGATGGTTCTTAGCCATGCAGTTCCCACACTGGCCAGCTTCAGTCTAGGGTAGTAGGGTGTAACGCGTCTATCCATCGGGATAGCGGCAGGACAATTGAGGAATGGCCTAAAACTTGGCACAATGGCTCACAATGACACACCACACACTTATATCACTTCAATGAGAAATGATGGCATGCTTGGGCATGCCTTCGGCATGGTAGACCGCTAAAATCTAGGGTTTTAGGGGTGTTTTGGACAAGTACGGACGAATCCTCAGGCCAAGTGTTCAAGGAATGTGCTCTCCATTTGCACATTGGTCCACCATGCCCTCACAAACACTCACATACCTTGTTTTACAAACAAGATGGTACTTGGCCATGCACTTCCCACACTGGCTAGCTTCGGTCTAGGGTAGTAGGGTGTAACGCGTCTACCCGTCGGGATAGCGGCAGGACAATTGAGGAATGGCCTCAAACTTGGCAAAATGGCTCAAAATGACACACCAAACACTTATATCACTTCAATGAGCAATGATGGCATGCTTGGGCATGCCTTCGGCATGGTAGACGGCTAAAATCTAGGGTTTTAGGGGTGTTTTGGACAAGTACGGACGAATCGTCAAGCCAAGTGTTCAAGGAATGTGCTCTCCATTTGCACATTGCACCACCATGCCCTCACAAACACTCACATACCTTGTTTTACAAACAAGATGGTACTTGGCCATGCACTTCCCACACTGGCTAGCTTCGGTCTAGGGTAGTAGGGTGTAACGCGTCTACCCGTTGGGATAGCGGCAGGACAATATAGGAACGGCCTCAAACTTGGCACAACGGCTCACAATGACACACTGCACACGTATATCACTTCAATGAGCAATGATGGCATGCTTGGGCATGGCTTCAGCACGGTAGAGGACTAAAATCTAGGGTTTTAGGGGTGTTTTGGACAAGTATGGACGAATCGTCAGGCCAAGTGTTCAAGGAATGTGCTCTCCTTTTGCACATTGCTCCACCATGCCCTCACAATCACTCACATACCTTGTTTGATAAACAAGATGGTGTTTGGCCATGCACTTCCCACACTGGCCAGCTTTGGTCTAGGGTAGTAGGGTGTAACGCGTCTACCCGTCGGGATAGCGACAGGACAATTGAGGAATGGCCTAAAACTTGTCACAATGGCTCACAATTACAAACCACACACTTATATCACTTCAATGAGAAATGATGGCATGCTTGGGCATGCCTTCGGCACGGTAGATGGCTAAAATCTAGGGTTTTAGGTGTGTTTTGGACAAGTACGGACGAATCGTCAGGCCAAGTGTTCAAGGAATGTGCTCTCCATTTGCACATTTCTCCACCATGCCCTCACAAACACTCACATCCCCTTTTTTACAAAAAATATGGTGTTTGGCCATGCACTTCCCACACTGTCCAGCTTCGGTCTAGGGTAGTAGGGTGTAACGCGTCTACCTGTCGGGATAGCGGCAGGACAATTGAGGAATGGCGTCAAACTTGGCACAATGGTTCACAAATACACACCACACACTTGCATCACTTCAATGAGCAACTATGGCATGCTTGGGCATGCCTTCGACACGGTAGACGACTAAAATCTAGGGTTTTAGGGGTGTTTTGGACAAGTACGGACGAATCATCAGGCCAAGTGTTCAAGGAATGTGCTCTCCTTTTGTACATTGCTCCACGATGACCACACAAACACTCACATCCCTTGTTTTACAAACAAGATGGTGCTTGGCCAGGCACTTCCCACATTGGCCAGCTTCGGTCTAGGGTAAAAGCGTATAACGCGTCTACCCGTCGGGATAGCGGCAGGACAATATTGGAATGGCCTCAAACTTGGCACAATGGCTTACAATGACACACCACACAATTATATCACTTCAATGAGCAATGATGGCATGCTTGGGCATGCCTTCGGCACGGTAGACGGTTAAAATCTAGGGATTTAGGGGTGTTTTGGACAAGTACGGACGAATCGTCAGGCCAAGTGTTCAAGGAATGTGCTCTCCTTTTGAAGATTGTTCCACCATGCCCTCACCATCACTGACATACATTGTTTTACAAACAAGATGGTGCTTGGCCATGCACTTCCCACACTGGCCGGTCTAGGGTACTAGGGTGTAATGCATCAACCCATCGGGATAGCGGCAGGACAATTGAGGAATGGCCTCAAACTTGTCACAATGGCTCACAATCACACACCACACACTTATATCAGTTCAATGAGCAATGATGCCATGCTTGGGCATGCCTTCGGCACGGTAGACGGCTAAAATCTAGGGTTTTAGGGGTGTTTTGGACAATTACGAACGAATCGTCAGGCCAAGTGTTCAAGGAATGTCCTCTCCTTTTGCACATTGCTCCGCCATGCCCTCACAAACACTCACATACATTCTTTTACAAACATGATGGTTTTTGGCCATGCACTTCCCACTCTGGCCAGCTTTGGTCTAGGGTAGTAGGGTGTAACGCGTCTACCCGTCGGGATAGTTGCGGGACAATTGAGGAATGGCCTTAAACTTGGCACAATGGCTCACAATGACACACCACACACTTATATAACTTCAATGAGCAATGATGGCATGCTTGGACATGCCTTCGGCATGGTAGACGGCTAAAATCTAGGGTTTAGGGGTGTTTTGTACAAGTGCGGACGAATCGTCAGGCCAAGTGTTCAATCAATGTCCTCTCCTTTTGCAAATTGCTCCACCATGCCCTCACAAACACTCACATACCTTGTTTTACAAACAATATGGTGCTTGGCCATGCACTTCCCGCACTGGCTAGCTTCGGTCTAGGGTAGTAGGGTGTAACGCATCTACCCGTCGGGATAGCGGCAGGACAATTGAGGAATGATGTAAAACTTGGCACAATGGCTCACAATGACACACCACACACTTATATAACTTCAATGAGCTATGATGGCATGCTTGAGCATGCCTTCTGCACGGTAGACAGCTAAAATCTATGGTTTTAGGGCTGTTTTGGACAAGTACGAACGAATTGTTAGGCCAAGTGTTCAAGGAATGTGCTCTACATTTTCACATTGCTCCACAATTCCCTCACAAACACTCACATCCCTTGTTTTACAAACAATATGGTACTTGGCCATGCACTTCCCACACTGGCCAACTTCGGTCTAGGGTAGTAGGGTGTAACCCGTCTACCCGTCGGGATTGCGGCAGGACAATTGAGGAATGGCCTCAAATTTGGCAAAATGGCTCACAATGACACACCACACACTTATATCACTTCAATGAGAAACGATGGCATGCTTGAGCATGCCTTCGACACGGTAGACGGCTAAAATCTAAGGTTTTAGGGGTGTTTTGGACAAGTACGGACGAATCATCAGGCCAAGTGTTCAAGGACTGTGCTCTCCTTTTGCACATTGATCCACAATGCCCTCAAAAACACTCACATCCCTTGTTTTACAAAAAGTATAGTGCTTGGCCATCCACTTCCCACACTGGCCAGCTTCGGTCCATGGTAGTAGGGTGTAACACGTCTACCCATCGGGATAGCGGCAGGACAATTGAGGAATGGCCTCAAACATGGCACAATGGATCACAATGACATACCACACACTTTTAGCACTTCAATGAGCAATGATGGCATGCTTGGGCATGCCTTCGGCACGTAGACGACTAAAATCTAGGGTTTTAGGGCTGTTTTGGACAAGTACGGACGAATCGCCATGCCAGGTGTTCAAGGAATGTGCTCTCCATTTTCATATTGCTCCACAATGCCCTCAAAAACACTCGCATCCCTTTTTTTACAAAAAAGATGAGGCTTGGCCATGCACTTCCCACACTAGCCAGCGTCGGTCTAGGGTAGTAGGGTGTAACGCGTCTACCTGTCGGGATAGCGGCAGGACAATTAAGGAATGGCCTCAAAGTTGGCACAATGGCTCACAATGACACACCACACACTTATATCACTTCAATGAGAAATGATGGCATTCTTGGGCATGCCTTCGGCACGGTAGACGGCTAAAATCTAGTGTTTTAGGGGTGTTTTGGACAAGTACGAACGAATCGTCAGGCGAAGTGTTCAAGGAATGTGCTCTCCTTTTGAAAATTGCTCAACCATGCCCTAACTAACACTCGCATCCCTTGTTTTACAAACAAGATGGTGCTTGGCCATGCACTTCCCACACTGGCCAGCTTCGGTCTAGGGTAGTAGGGTGTAACGCGTCTACACATCGGGATAGCGGCAGGACAATTGAGGAATGGCCTCAAACTTGCGCAATGGCTCACAATGACACACCACACAATTATATCACTTCAATGAGCAATGATGGCATGCTTGGGCATGCCTTCGGCATGGTAGATGACTAAAATCTGGGGTTTTAGGGATGTTTTGGACAAGTACGGACGAATCGTCAGGCCAAGTGTTCAAGGAATGTGCTATACATTTGCACATTTCTCAACCATGCCCTCACAAACACTCACATACCTTGTTTTACAAACAATATGGTACTTCGCCATGCATTTCCCACACTGGCCAGCTTCGGTCTAGGGTAGTAGGGTGTAACGCGTCTACCAGTCGGGATAGCGGCAGGACAATTGAGGAATGGCCTCAAACATGGAAAAATGGCTCACAATGACACACCACAAACTTATATCACTTCAATGAACAATGATGGCATGATTGGGCAAGCCTTCAGCACGGTAGACGGCTAAAATCTAGGGTTTTAGGGGTGTTTTGGACAAGTACGGACGAATCAATAGGCCAAGTTTTCAAGGAATGTACTCTCCTTTTGCACATTGCTCCACCATTCCCTCACAAACACTCACATCCCTTGTTTTATAAACAAGATAGTACTTGGCCATGCACTTCCCACACTGGCCAGCTTCGGTCTAGGGTAGTAGGGTGTAACGCGTCTACCCGTCGGGATAGCGGCAGGACAATTGAGGAATGGCCTCAAACTTGGCAAAATGGCTCACAATGACACACCACACACTTATATAACTTCAATGAGCAACTATGGCATGCTTGGGCATGCCTTCGACATGGTAGACGGCTAAAATCTTGGGTTTTAGGGGTGTTTTGGACAAGTACGGACGAATCATCAGGCCAAGTGTTCAAGGAATGTGCTCTACTTTTGCAAATTTATCAAGCATGACCTCACAAACACTCGCATCCCTTGTTTTACAAACAAGATGGTGCTTGGCCATGCACTACCCACACTGGCCAGCTTCGTTCTAGGGTAGTTGGGTGTAACACGTCTACCCATCGGGATAGTGGTAGGACAATATAGGAATGGCCTCAAACTTGGAACAATGGCACAATGACACACCACACACTTATATCACTTCAATGAGCAATGATGGCATGCTTGGTCATGCCTTCGGCACGGTAGACGACTAAAATCTTGGGTTTTAGGGGTGTTTTGGACAATTACGGACGAATCGTCAGGCCAAGTCTTCAAGGAATGTGCTCTCCATTTGCACATTTCTCCACCATGCCCTCACAAACACTCACATTCCTTGTTTTACAAAAATCATGGCGCTTGGCCATGCACTTCCCACACTGGCCAGCTTTGGTCTAGGGTAGTAGGGTGTAACGCGTCTACCCGTCGGGATAACGGCAGGACAATTGAGGAATGGCGTCAAACTTGGCACAATGGCTCACAATGACACACCAATCACTTATATCACTTGAATGAGCAATGATGGCATGCTTGAGCATGCCTTCTGCACGGTAGACGGCTAAAATCTAGGGTTTTAGGGCTGTTTTGGACAAGTACGAACGAATCGTTAGGCCAAGTGTTCAAGGAATGTGCTCTCCATTTGCACATTGATCCACAATGCCCTCACAAACACTCACATCCCTTGTTTTACAAAAAAGATTGTACTTGGCCATGCACTTCCCACACTGGCCAGCTTCGGTCTAGGGTAGTAGGGTGTAACCCATCTACCCGTCGGGATAGCGGCAGGACAATTGAGGAATGGCCTTAAACTTGGCAAAATGGATCACAATGACACACCACACACTTATATCACTTCAATGAGCAATGATGGCATGCTTGGGCATGCCTTCGACACGGTAGATGGCTAAAATCTAAGGTTTTAGGGGTGTTTTGGACAAGTACGGACGAATCATCAGGCCAAGTGTTCAAGGACTGTGCTCTCTTTTTGCACATTGCTCCACCATGCCCTAAAAAACACTCACATACCTTGATTTACAAAAAATATAGTCATTGGCCATGCACTTCCCACACTGGCCAGCTTTGGTCCATGGTAGTAGGGTGTAACACGTCTACCCATCGGGATAGCGGCAGGACAATTGAGGAATGGCCTCAAACTTGGCACAATGGCTCACAATGACATACCACACACTTTTAGCACTTCAATGAGCAATGATGGCATGCTTGGGCATGCCTTCGACACGGTAGACGACTAAAATCTAAGGTTTTAGGGGTGTTTTGGACAAGTACAGATGAATCGTCAGGACAAGTGTTCAAGGAATGTGCTCTCCATTTTCATATTGCTCCACAATGCCCTCACAAACACTCGCATCCCTTTTTTTGACAAAAAGATGGTTCTTGGCCATGCACTTCCCACACTGGCTAGCTTCGGTCTAGGGTAGTAGGGTGTAACGCGTCTACCCGTCGGGATAGCGGCAGGACAATTGAGGAATGGCCTCAAAGTTGGCACAATGGCACACAATGACACACCACACACATATCACTTCAATGAGAAATGATGGCATGCTTGGGCATGCCTTCGGCACGGTAGACGGCTAAAATCTAGGATTGTAGGGGTGTTTTGGACAAATATGGACGAATCGTCAGGCCAAGTGTTCAAGGAATGTGCTCTCCTTTTGAAAATTGCTCCCCCATGCCCTCACAAACACTCACATCCCTTGTTTTACAAACAAGATGGTGCTTGGCCATGCACTTCCCACACTGGCCAGCTTCGGTCTAGGGTAGTAGGGTGTAACGCGTCTACCCATCGGGATAGCGGCAGGACAATTGAGGAATGGCCTCAAAGTTGCACAATGGCTCACAATGACAGACCACACAGTTATATCACTTCAATGAGAAATGATGGCATGCTTCGGCATGCCTTCGCACGGTAGACGGCTAAAATCTAGGGTTTTAGGGCTATTTTGGAAAAGTACGGACGAATCGTCAGTCCAAGTGTTCAAGGAATGTGCTCTCCATTTGCATATTTCTCCACCATGCCCTTATAAACACTCACATACCTTGTTTTACAAACAAGATGGTACTTGGACATGCACTTCCCACACTGGCCAGCTTCGGTCTAGGGTAGTAGGGTGTAACGCGTCTACCCGTCGGGATAGCGGCAGGACAATTGAGGAATGGCCTCAAACTTGGCAAAATGGCTCACAATGACACATCACGCACTTATATCACTTCAATGAGCAATGATGACATGCTTGGGAATGCCTTCGACACGGTAGACGGCTAAAATCTAGGGTTTTAATGGTGTTTTGGACAAGTACGGACGAATCATCAGGCCAAGTGTTCAAGGAATGTGCTCTCCTTTTGCAAATTGCTCCACCATGCCCTCAGAAAGACTCATATCCCTCGTTTTACAAACAAGATGGTGCTTGGCCATGCACTTCCCACACTGGCCAGCTTCGGTCTAGGGTAGTAGGGTGTAACGCGTCTACCCGTGGGGATAGGGGCAGGACAATTGAGGAATGGCCTGAAACTTGGCACAATGGCTCACAATGACACACCACACACTTATATCACTTCAATGAGCAACGATGGCATGCTTGGGCATGCCTTCAGCACAGTAGACGGCTAAAATCTAGGGTTTTAGGGGTGTTTTGGACAAGTACAGACGAATCGTCAGGCCAAGTGTTCAAGGAATGTCCTCTCCTTTTGCACATTGCTCCACCATGCCCTCACAAACACTCACATAAATTGTTTTACAAACAAGATGGTGCTTGGCCATGCACTTCACACGCTGGCCAGCTTCGGTCTAGGGTAGTAGGGTGTAACGCGTCTACCCATCGGGATAGCGGCAGGACAATTGAGGAATGGCCTCAAACTTGGCAACATGGCTCACAATGACACACCACATACTTATATCAATTAAATGAGCAATGATGGCATGCCTTCGGCACGGTAGAGGGCTAAAATCTAGGGTTTTAGGGCTGTTTTGGACAAGTACGGACGAATCGTCAAGCCAAGTGTTCAAGGAGTGTGCTCTCCATTTGCACATTGCTCCACCATGCCCTCACAAACATGTACTATAAAATTTAGGCAATTTTAAGATTGTTGGAAAAATCACATGTCTACAAAATAAACCGTTATGCCTACCTGAGAGGGCCATTACTAATAAGTCAAGGTTTTCAATTATTTTTAAATATTCTAAAAAGTACTCTAAGATGTCCGTATTATTAGAAACACAACCGTATATTTTTTTGTAATGTTCGAACATATGGTTATATGATTTATATTTAAATTCAAAATTTAATATATTAGGTTGGGTCGGCCCACTTGGAGGATCCTAAGGTAAACTCGGCCATTAGAGTAACTACCTTATTAAACCAGGACTATTTACCTCCCGCACGTACACATTCCCTTAGATACCCGTCATCTCATCACTTCGCCTCGTCTCATCTGAAACTGGACGGGAGAGAGCTTCGTCAACGACAGTCGCTAGGAGGTAGTTTCGGAGATCCTCGATCGCCTTGGCGCAGGTACGTAAAATCGAAACCCTGTCAATGATCTATATTTCGGTTAACTTACTGTCCACGGACAGCACGAACAGACGATAGATCTAAGAGGACGTAGATCTAATCCTCGCAATTTTTGTTTCGTCGTAAAAAATTCGGATTTATAATTACCCGAATTATTCGAAAATACAGATCTAAATGTGTTCGTCGTAGATCTAGTCTGGGCTGATCATACTGGTGCGTTTTAGCGTCGGCGCAATTTTAGCTACCGGCCGCTCCATCTCCTTTTCCACGTAGGCGAATGGCCGGTGTTATCGCATGAGGAATGTGCTCTAGGGAGCGCAAATTAATTGGGCAATGGGATGCTCAGCTACTTTTGATTTTCAATTCGTACTGTTTGTATCTCTTAGCGCGCATGTAAACGTTTAGCATTATTCATGTCGTAATATGACATGTGATTTTAATTATTCTTCTATATTTCATCAGGTTCCATTACGTGTTACTGGTGCTGAGATCCATGCTATAATTAAAAGGAAGAAAAAGGCTGTTTTTGTCAGGGGTAAGCATTTTGTACCAATTTTATTTTATAAGAAATTGATATATTGGATGTCGCTAATGTGTGCAAAAATTACACTAAGGTCCTGGAAAAGTGAGCACGATTTTGAAGCTTTCCTTGAGTTTGGCAATCGCGTTAAGATGACTGAGGAAGAATTTGATGAGCTTGAGCGACTAGTCGAGGCTCACATGCTAAAAGACCCGCTTTATGTATGCACCATCAAAAAATTCAACACAGTGAATAATAAAGCTAAAATGGTAAACTATTTCGTACATACAAACTTTTCACATTTATTTGTTTGCGTAAGTGTGAAATAATTTGTATAACTGGTTTGTCAAATCTATGTGTGGTACTTTTCAAGGAGCTTCACCATAAAGCATATCGTTATAAACATTAAATTGCCAGAAGTTATAAAAGCCCATTTCAGAGATGGAAAAGTTGCACAAGTTAAGTTGGTAATGAACAAGTCCCAAGTGAATGGAGTACCTAAAGAAGGTGCCATGATTATAACAAACTGGATGGACATTGTCAGGCAGAATGGTATGAGAGTTAACCAGAAATTCGTATTCTATTTCTGTCGTGGGGATGATGGTACTACAAAGCTATTGGTTGACCAAGTGTGAAATCAACCTCAAATTCGTGTTCTAGTTCTATATTATGCTTATCTACTCTCATGTTTATGAAACACTTATGTAACGATTATGGCTTACTTAGTTTGGTCTATATGAAATTATTAAGTAATCATCATTTCATGTTATGTTCACAATTGTTGATGCTTCATTTGAGTTTCTTGCCGTGAACACATGTTACGGTTTTGCATCTGGGTTTATCCAAACCTTTTCTTATGTCGCTGATCTTTCATTTGGGGTTTCTCGTCGTGAACACATGTTAATGCTTCGTCTGGACTCAGAATCCAAGGACCAAACATTTCCTTATATCAGTGATCCTTCAGTAGGACTCATGTGCGCCATACACATCCTTTGCGATGTACGTACGAAAAGTTCTTTAAAGATAGGAGCAACACTCCCATCGTATGAAGTTGATTCTGTTTATTAATTAAAGTTCGTATTGTGCATATCAAATTAGGAAAAATCCTAAATATGATAAGACATTAAAGAATACAATAAAACACTTAAAAATACGAAAAAATGCATAAAAATAGAAAAAACAAGCCACTAAAAAGTAATAACCATGTAGGTCCAATTAACTACCTACAACTGGCCCAACGTCATTGTAATCACGGAGGGCGTAGTTATCGGCACGTTGACCATCCGACAACCCACGACTCAACCTAGGTAGGCCGCCTCTCACCGTTGCCTCCATTACGAGCCGCCCTCGCCGTCCCACATTGCCGCCTCCCTTCTCCACCCCCTCTCATCTATCGTCCAGGGATCGCTGCCGCTCGTCACCACTTCATCCTCGTAGGACTCCCTTTCGCCGTCTCTCATTGGTGCCACCCTTCGCTGCCTCTTCTCATATGTCGCCCAGGTACTGATTCCATGTATCATCGATTGTTTGTCATGTATACAAGATGCTCATATAGGTTTTTGGGAAACTGCTATAGATTTAGATGGAGAAACATTAACACATTATCTAAATGATTCATGCAAAATGGACGATTTAGATGGGGAGATATTTTGTAACTACATAAGATGGGCATATTTGGTAGCCGACTTTACAAGCGTGCAACGTGCGAGATTTACCAGCACTACTTTGCAGCCGATGTTGTACGTGCCACGAATCACGATGCGGGAAAACTTAATCAGATTTATAATTGAGTTGTTCAATCCATCGTCTAGCAGCTTCGTCATAAAAGAAGGATCAGGAGAAATAGTAGGAACTTGTGAGGACGTAGAACATATTTATGGTTTAGGTAACCAATGTTATTCTATATTTCAAATTATAAAGGAAGATGGTTAAACTAATATACATAACATACCCCCATGTTTTCTCAGCAAGTCAATCGGTAATATAGTGATAATAGATTTGATTAATGACATAAATACTGAGAAGGTGTCCGATGACAACTTCATCTGCAAAGCGGTGCTTGCGCTAATTGGTCTTCTCATAGCCCCATCGAGTAACGTAACTGTACCTAAGACCTTCTACCATTTAGTGGAAGACGTTCCTTGTATTTTTAGATTAACTGGAATTACTTCACACTGAAGTTTCTCATAGATAGTTTGAAGGATAGCTTTGTAGGATCTACTATGAGAGAATGGCCCAAAGGAAATCTAGGTCTAACACAGGTATATATGTTAAGTCAAATAATCATCAGTTTTTATGTTTAGCTCTTGATGTAAAACTAAATTTATTTATCTATACAATTTGTTTGCAGTTTCTTTACTGGGATAAGTTGGTGATCATTGATGATCCTACTTATATCCCCCTGTGTCCATTCGGCCATTAATGAAAAAATGGACAGAAGACGAATCAGAAACAAGATGTTGCTATGATTATAAGAATGGTCGAAGCTTCGGAAACAACGCTAAAGTGATGGTAGTTAGTTTAATTATTCTTTTGATATTCCACCATACATAGCGCGTGTTTATATTTTTAATTTGTATAATTTGCCGTAATAATATTGGGGAGCAATATAAGAAAAAGAGTGTGCAAAAACCATCAATGAATGGTGAACAGTCAAGTTTAAACAAACGGGTCAGTAACATGGACTTTCTATTTGAACGTATGATGACAGATTTGAAAAATCACATGGACATGAAGATAACACTTATACCCCAGATATGTGCAGAGGTGATACGATCTATATTTTATGTGTTGTTTCATGTTGATGATAATGATACTACACTATGAATGAAAACTCGGTACTTAATATTTTTTGTTATGTAGGAGGTTCTAAAATTGTTAAATACAAATGGTGTCATGTACAAACCAACTGGAGCATCATAGTCGGACAAAGGAGGAGATGGTGAAGATGTAAAATCTGTTCCTAGTGAATCACAACCACGCAAATAATTCGTCTATAAATATGGTAATAAAGAAGCCAAGCTTGATGAAATTCTGAGAAAAATGTCGGCTAATTCTGAAACAGCCCTTGCGGATGATCCATTTAGTGGTGACAGTTATGTCACACCCTTGAAGGAAAAAACGTATGCTGACAACTATTGTTGACATGTCAATGAAGAACACAACAGACCACCTTCGGAAGATGGATGGTACAGAGGAGAATCCGTGGGACGTAAATGAAAATATCAAGTCTGCGTCGTCATTGGAGGTACCATCATGCATTCTTGGTACTCATAAGGATACACCAAATGGTGCACAGAGCGGTGTCATACAGAATGATGAATGCAATGATATGACTTCTACTGCAGGGAAGGAAGATACAACAAAGTGTGGTAATTCTATTGATAGCGGCAAAAAGGAAAATAACAATGGTCTAGGCAAAAGGAAACGTGTGCCCAAGGGTAACAGTAAGTATGGCTCCCCATTATTTGAACGACAGAAACAACCGAAATGTAAATCAAAAAATATGAAAGGTATAATGCTTTATAGATTTCATTACTTATTTTTATTTAGCAAACAAAATGATTCAACATGGTAACTTGTGTGTTTTCATAAATTTTATGCAGCGATGTTATTTGAACAACATGATATTGGGAAATGTTACACTATGGTAACACCTTCTGAAATAGAAGGTGTTGTGAAATATGTTTCAACTTTGGCGAAGATCCCCAAAGAAGCTGTAAAAAGGACGTACCAGAACACAGATGAGGCCATCTTGTCTTCGAAAAATCTTAACGATGTTCTTATAAAAGAATGGTTTAGTACTGCTATAAGTAATTCGCTAATCTATTATTGTTATTTTACAACAAAGCAGTATGAACATGCAATCATTATACAACTATTATTTTCAGATACTTGATGCATACATTCTAGAGCTGGCTCCCCGTCTTGACTATGATCAGCACATATGTGGACCATTGAGGTCAACCTATCTTATCAATAAAGCTATTAAAATGTACAAAACGAAAAAAAACTTGAAAACTTTTGACGTAGAAGAAGTGCCAAGACCAGGAGCTGTAGGAAGGGTTATGAATGAATATTTTGCACGTGACAAGGTAAACAGTGTTTTTTATAAAGTTAATGTTGTTGTTAACTATTTGGAATCCTACATAGTACATGCTAGTGATCTTATTTTGTAGACATATTTCCCTCTGAATATATGAGGAGAACATTATGTGGCAGTTGTAATGCATAACATCAAGAAGGAGTTCCAAGTCCTTGACGCTAAGTAGAATTTAACCTATTCGCATGCAGTTATGGATGACTTGGTATTATCTACTTTTCTCATTAAAACTGTGTTATCTTTTGGCGTTTCACTAACTCTTAATCTTTAGCAGAAAGGACAAATTGCACTAGATATATGGTGGACAAACAAAACTACACCCAAACAATTTCCTGACGTTGATACTTGGCCTATTAAAAATATGAAATTGGAGAACAAGATGATTCATAAGTACTTGTGAATCATATCACTTTCTCACTACTGATGTCGTAAATGAATTTTATTTCATCCTATGGCAGCAACTCATGCAGATTATAGGTATTGCAATGTCTAGAGCATTGGGACAGAGATCGTATGACTAAGAACATTTCTCAGATCTGTACACTATTCCTTTGTATAGTCGCAAAAATCAATATGATTACAATTCAATTTATAAACTCTTCTATTTGGTACTGCAGACAACAATCGAGGAATCAATAGGACCTACCATTGCAACGATTCTTCTGTCTAGAAGAAACAAGCTAGAGGCTGTGAAAAGGAAAGTCAGATCAGTGATTAATAACAGTGTACCTTGAGAATTTACTAGTGCATGTAGGTTTCCATACCTAGTAAATTCATATTGATTTGTAAAACAGTTTATTGTTTGCATTTTACGACAACAATCCATATCCTGTTGTGTCAGGTCAACTCAAAACTAAGAAATTGTTTGGTTGTTTAACTTGTTTGTTTCGACCCAAATTAGTTGTTCACGTTAAAAAACTAGTTTGTTTCTTTCAATCAAACGCCTTTTAATATACATAGCGTGCTCTGCATATTTTAATATATTTAGCTTGATATGCATAATTCGGTGAAATCAAACTAGAAGGACACGAACAAGTATAAAAACAACAAGATAGATATAATATAGGAGGGGGCATGCCTTACAACATAGAAAACATACATAGAGGGGCATATATGCCCAAGCAAAAAACATGAAAATAAACACTATAGATGGTAGTGAACCCTAGCACAACAGGGGTTCACTACTTGGACTCTCTCCTCCCTCTTGCTCTTGCTCCCCTCCTCGATCCCATCTCCTCGGCGCAGCCCCGGCCCTCACTCTTCCTCAGTGTTGTACGGGAGAGTGTGCATCCCATTAATGGTGGGGAAGATATTGTCGAAGTTCGTGAAGATGTTGAAAGTGGTGAAGAAGATCGACTCGCACCCACACTAGTAGACCTCACCGAGGAGTCAATATGCATCATAGTGGTTGGTGAAGTGCACCGTGAGCCCTACCACAAGGCCTCCGAGGGAATAGTGATCTTCGAGGCGGAACATGGTCGGAGAGCTGGGTCGGAGGTGGCGATAACCGGTGCTAAGGAAGGCGTGTGCCAACTCCCTCGGGGACCTCAACCTTGAGTTCACCCATACTCGGAGGGACCCCTCAACAACGACCCTGGCAGGGTAGGTCATCTCCGAAATGGTGCGAGGCGGACGGAACGGAGCACCGTTGAACTGCATGGTGGCGGCGGGCGATGGATCTTTCTAGGCGGCGGACGGTGGACCTTAGCGAAGAAGAAGGGCTTGGTAGATGGATGTGGTGGAGTGTGGGAGAGGATGCTGTAGAGATAGGGAAGTTTAAATAGCCTGGAGCGCCGCTTGAACAAGATCAGTGAGTAACTGCACGACGCGTCGGATACTCTGCGCGTGTATTGCTGCGAAACGAGGCATGGACGTATCCATTACGCGCGTCGTCTCAATTTCCATGCTTTCTGAATCGCTGCATCGCTAATTGATGCACTGATTCAATGAGTCTGAAATGAGCGTAGTTGCTGTGTCGTAAAGTATGAAACGAGCGTTGCATGCTATGTCGATCAACGTGTCCGCTCATCTGCGTTCCCATGCATGCATCCATCATGGGGACAGGGCCTAATCAGGAATCCCACGGCCCAACGGTCCAACGACCGCTCCGTTTCAACGTGTATTAATGAGGTGGGCCTTTTCCATGCATGTGCCATGCAGCGTCGTAGCCTGTCTATTGCATATCGCCGCAGCCTTGTAGCCTAGCTACTTGCACGTCTTTTTTTCACTACGAATTCACGTGGGCGTGTCGCTCGGTCGGTCACGCGCCAAACAATTTCACATGGGGCGCAGCTTTCTGTCACGCGCCCATGGAAAAGAGTCAATGCTCCTCGATACCTTGCATCCGCGCCTCCTCGATACCGTGCGCCCGCGCCTCCTCGAAACAGTGCGCCTTAAACACGAGGGGAGAACGAAGCGACCACGACGCGCCCATATATCTGCCCCTTGACCTCTTCCTCTCTCACTCGCTCGCACCCATCCATCTAACCGCTAGCCACCGAGCCCCACCACCACTCAAGCAACCGCTAGCCACCGCATCCTGCCACCACTTAAGCAAGCGCTCGTTGGCCCCCTCCCCCGCCACGATGCAGTTCAACGGCCCGACGTACCGCCGCCCCACCACTGTGCAGGAGACAGAGTGGCCGCACAGCCGGGTTGTGGAGAACCGCCTCCGCATCTGGGCCATCTCGAGGTGGAGCTAGCCCGCTTCTTCCTTGCCGTCGACTACCGCCACCTCCCTCCTGGCACTCCACCCATGTTCCAGATCGAGCAGCAGTTCGACGGCGCCAACAGCAACAACAACTTCTGCATAGGCCTCTTCATCACCTTCATCAACCACTACGACGCCTATCACCTCCATGGCCAAGTGTTCTGGCGTGGATGCGAGTTCATCACGTTCACGACGTACAATATCTTCACCGACTTCCACGGCATCTTCTCCATCAATAGCACGGCCCACTCGCTCCCGTACATCATGGCGGAGGATGATGAGGGGTATGTCGCGTAAGGAGCGGCCAAGGAGGATCCAGGGAGTGGCTGGGCCGGAGGAAGAAGAAGACGATGTCGTCTCGTGTATGGTTGGTACTATTGTGTCCGTGGACTTGCTTTGCTACTATGTAAGGTTGCTAATCGTGTTTTATTAATATATGTGCTTATAGCTCATGCAAAAACATACTTGTGCATACTACCAAAACGGGTACACAAGTGCATAAAACAAAAGGCTCAAAATGTGATAACAGCTCGTGCATCAAAAGGTTGAAAAAATATCGCTACAATTATCATCGAAAAGGAACTACACAAGTGCATAAAACAAAACTGTCAGTGGGTTTTTTCTTAACACTGACGAACTGAAGAAGCAAAACAGAGCAGCTAATAATTTGCCCGAATTTGAGTTGATTTTATTCAAGCCAAAGCCATAGACCATAACATCCATGTCAGTGGGTTCCAGATAACAAAGCATCACAATTTTTGCTCGAACACTGATTATGTTGTCTAACGACCAATGATCAGGAGATAAACAAGCCATAAACCATAACATCCACGTTGCTCTCCTTCCAATTCCATGAAAAAACGTGACACAAGAGCTATTTGCCCGAACAAACATTAGCAGACTATAAATGTACATCACAAATACATATTTTTACACGAACTATCTAAAAATTAATTTCCATGTATGATACTTGAAAAATGACTACCCTTGCTGCTGTAGGACATTCCCGCACGAGATGACACACAATATTAGATAATAAAGTCTAATAAAAATGCAGGCAATATATCAAGCTAATTTTCAAAACCGTACTTGGGATGATATATGCATTTTGGGTTCTTCCTGTTATGTCCCTCCTATTGGCAAGCACTGCACACCCGCTTCTTCCACTCTTTGTATCCTAGTGGTCGACCGTTTTTGGTCATGGGAGATTATTTATCGACTGGAACTTTCTTGTTTTGCTTAGACGCGCCCTTGGTGGACACTTTTTTAGGATCACCAATATCAAACTGGCTTGCTTGACTTGCATCTGCATTTTCATTAACTGAACTATGAGGACCATATGCTCTGCATTTATCATACCCTTGTCTTTTAAAAATAATTCCATCGATGGTACTCTTCAGAAGATCGTACTCTGTTGTGTCATTGCATGCAATATGCATAGCTTGTGAGGCCAACACATTTATACTGATATATTTTTCCGCTCCTCTGGCCCAGACTAACCCCAACCAAACGTATCGCTCGTGCGTCTAGTAGGCAACCCAAACCTAGCATTTTTAGTGAAACGCCGTAGAGCACAACAGTCTGGTGTTGTAGTAAATTTTAAGTGATTGACCACGTGTAGTATGTGCTTGCAAGGGATCTCTTTGCGAATCATCCTTTGGCAGTTGTACCTTATAATTTCTGACGAGTTGGGAGTGTATTCCACGTAAAACTTGCAGTCAAGATTATTTTTCCATGCGACGACAAAGGTGTACGAGTCAGATCCTAGCTTTCTTTCTAAAATCTGCATGCCACCAATCTTCCAAATGTCACCTTGCAAAATATAGAACATAGCTGGAGTGAAGACTGTCGCAGCAGCTACCTCTAGTTCTTTGAAATCAGTAACTAGCACCGGAAATGTCTGTGAAGCCGTGCAGTCATCTTTGGCCTCCTTCTCACGGAGACGTGCGATGGCATTCTCGTAGTGACTAACCATGTCCACGAAGTTCATTTCCCCATCAAGGTGGAGGTGAAGAGACGAGTTTAAACTTTCACTCCTCTGGTTGCTTTTCATACCCAGCCAGAACCCTACTAAAAGATACGGGGTGACCCATAATCTCTTCTTCGTGTACATTCTCTTAAGCCAATTTTTAGTTTTGGGTGACGTCCACTTACTAACAAAAGTGTGCCATCGCTGCTCAAATACTTGCTCCGACGTGGTGTAATATAGAAGAGTCCTTAACTCGTTCAGTGACTTGTTAGGTAGGTGCATCTCCATATTTTTTCAACGTGAAAGCTACAAATACGATGGTATACACCAGTAAGTACTTCATGCACAGCGGAGATCATCGCGACATCTGTATCCGTGATTACTGTCTTTGGCTTCTGCTGGCACATTGCTTTCAAGAATGTCCAGAGCAGCCAGGCATATGTTTCTTCGGTCTCGTTTGATAGGATGGCACAGCCAAATGCCGTTGTTTTACGGTGATTGTTCAAGCCGACAAAGGGAACAAATGGCATTCTATACCTATTCATCTTGTATATGTTGTCAAACACAACGACGTCACCGTAGTCCTGGTAGTCCCGACATGATTGAGAATCGCACCAGAACAAGTGCTGTAGACGGCCTTCATCTAGCGTGTAATCATAAAAAAATTCAGGGTCCCTATTCTTTCTCTCCGCCATGATGCCCAAGGTTGTATTAGCATCACCCTTGTAAAGCAGATTCCTCTTCTCCCTTGAGCACATGTTATACAAATCCTTCCTTGTAAATCCCACACTGGCAAATGAACCACCAGAGTTGCTAATCATTGATCGCATGATGATATGCTTCCTAACCCCCATGTTACACTATGATAATATCTCAGCTCTTTGGGAGTCGTTATTCTTCCTATGGGACGAAAGAAAAGGGACTTCATCCAGTCTCACTAACACATGATTGTGAGTGTCATCAAAACTCTGAATGATCCAAAGACCATTTTTTCCATCAAACTTCAGCACCATACGTGCCTTACAGTTGCACCTAGACTCACCTCTGAGCCTATATTTGTGGCATTCCATTGTCAGTAACTTCATGTCACGTTTCCCTTGATTGCAACACACAAAGCTCTTTAGACGAACAAGTCCATCATCAAACCGCCTCACTTGGTATTTCCTAATGCCGAGCCCATGATCTTTGGCATATTTGTTGTAGAAAGAATAGACTGCTGCTTCACTATCAAATGTCATTTCCATTATCTTGCAGTACAGTTCTCTCTTATCATCAAGATACCCAGTGTTATTGCTACATTTATTTGAACTCTCAGTCTGATTACATGGTGCCTGCTACAAATTCAAAACCTAGCCATTAGAACTATAGTAGTATGCATGTCGGTTCGTTGATTGCTAAAAAATAGCCTATAAATAATACCTCACTCGTGTCAACGAACATATAAAAATTTGGTGCATCTTCACAATCATCATAATTACCCATCTCCAAGTCTGATTCACCAAAATAGTCATACTCCATACTAGAGTCATTTATTGCCTGAACAATTTAGCAATATTTAGTATACAATTGCATCATCCGGTGCATGACATATAAAATTTTACACCACTACACATACCTCATTATCAACAAAAATGTCTGTTTCTTCATGGTTGTTAAGGCCATTGTGGAAATCGTCATCATAGACAATCTAAATAAATCAAGCCATGAGATATCATATATTATTTAATTTAACATTTAAATATCAAAGAAGAAGCTAATATTTTCTCATATCAAACTCTTCTTCACTCCAGCCGTCTTCGGGATGCGTATTGGAGGAAATGGAATCATCACCGACATGCCTGATTTGATCATCTATCATACTAGATCTGGAGTCCTCCATCTCCTCTATGAGTGATTGCACCACATTGTTAGAATCACCAATGCTACGTGTGTCTAACAATTACTAGAGATGAAGCATGATCATGGGATGAACTTACAAGCTCGGAAGATAAAGCCGACGATTTGGATTAGAAACCCTAGTGATTCTACCTTCGAGGATCTGCGGTGGCGGACGCGGGGTAGATCAGCGGCGCCGAGGGGAAGCAGATCTACGGGTACGAGCGATCGAGTTTTACCAGGCGGTGGAGAAGAGAAAGCTTCAGTTACGCCCAACAATGGTGCTTGCATGGACGTGGGAGCTAATCACGGTGATTAGCTCTAGGTGGACCCCACGTGGGGTCGTGTCATACGGTGTCGTTAGTCCCTGTATACAGATACGAGACTATACTAGGCTTGGATATGGGTTCCGCCTGGGCCAAACAAAGAAGCCAACAAAACGCGCCGGACTAAAATGCCCCTAGCAGTTCGGACTTCCTCCTAAACGATGGTGCGCACGGAAGCACTTCTCTTAGGAAAAAGTTCCCCATCAAGTACAATTATGGCTGAACTTTTTGCTAATTAAACCTCTTTGGCACGTCCACGACACACCATTTTATTATGCGTATCTGGACTCGCACTCCATCGGCAACTTGTTGGAAACGACATGCTTGAACATGAATTGACATGTATGCTAGGGAACAGCATCCCGACAAGCATTCCAGAAGCCCCAAATCGTGTTCGGGCACGATTTCGCCGGACATGATTTGGGGCATATGTGACTGGAGATGCTCTTACACCACATGCGCTCTGCTGTTGTAGACGACGGCTAGGTGCTCTATGTGGGACATGGTCCCTCGATCAATCTGTGCTAGGCCCGCAAGGCCGAAACCCTGAAAGGAAGCAATGCCTTGAGTTTGTGTCGTATAGGGACGCATTATTCGATTGTTTCAGTGAATTACACTAGTAGAAAATGGACCTTTGGTCCAGGGGTATTAGCCCCGGTTTTGCTACAAACCGGGACTAATGCCCCGGTCCCAACGGCTAGATATGGCCCCAGGGGGTGGCAGGCACTAGCCCCGGTTCGGATAGGACCTTTAGTCCCGGTTCGTGTAATAAATCGGGACTAAAGGGTTTCAGTCAGGCTGGGTCGGGCGCCAGACCCTTTAATCCTGGTTTGTTATACGACCCAGGGCTAAAGCTGGACCTTTAGTCCCGGTTCTAGACACGAACCGGGACTAAAGGTCTGGCTATATCTTCTTCCCCCACTTGCCCGAGCCACCATTTCAAGCTAGTGGCTCTCCTCTCTCTCTTTCTTGCTTCAAGCTCGAGTTCATGCCCTTTTTTCTCAAGATTTGTCTATATTTTGTGGTGCCCCATCTATCCAAAGGTTCTAAAAGGTGAGCAACTTCATCCTTTGAACTCTCATTGCTATATTAGCTCATTCCATGCTCTACCTTATAGATGTATTTGTGGATTTAGTTTGGTAGTAATTTTTGCAATGATAACGTGAGATCGATGTTTAGATTCTATCTATCTTATATTAATGTAAGGAACTCTTAAGGTAAATATCACAGTATGTGGATTCTATCTATATATATCTTGTTTTGGCACATAGTCTCGAAATTTGATTGTAGAAGCACACATGCGTGAGTTCATCATTCTAACTAGCTGGGCAAAATATCCTTCTTCGTCTTCCTGCGTTCAACAAACTGAAAAAATTGTAACAAAGATAGGGTTAATTCATAAAAGCTTGATAAGAAGACATCACAGTACATCTTCGAGAAGCTCCTCTATGGCGACATCCTCGAAGATGTCTAAGGATAGGATCCTAAGACATCTTCGAGAGAAGCTCCGTCGTAGTGGTGTCCCTCTCGCACCATTTTGGAGTTAATAACTTATCTAGCTATAGATTAATACACCGGGTAACTAAAACAATTCACATATTAGGGAGTGCCTCTATGGCGAGCTCCTCGAAGATGTCTGAGGACGGGATCCTAAGACATCTTCAAGAAGCTTTGCCATAGTAGTGTCCCTCCTCTCGCACACTATCTTTCAGTTTATATCTTCTCTAGCTAGATCAGTATGCTGGTGGAGCTAACTAATTTCACATATTAGAGAGTGCCTCTATGGCGAGCTCCTCGAAGATGTCTAAGGACGAGGTCCTAAGACATCTTCGAGAAGATCCGCCGTAGTGGTGTCCTTGGTCTCGCACACCATCTTGTAGTTCTTCACAAGCATGCATACCAATTTATAGATTAAGCAGCACAACATAGTTTCGGGCACTGATGACATAATGTCGACACACTCACCCCTGGCATAGTGCTGCCACCCACCCAAAATAGTGTCGTCATTTAATTTACTAGCTTAGTGCTGCCAACTGAGGACATAGTGTCGACATGTTGTCTCCACATCCACATTTAGTCCCGTTGGTTCCTCCAACCGGGACTAAAGGTTCATCATATCTTTAGTCCCGGTTGCTGGCTTTAATTTTGTTTTTAGATTAGTACTAATTAATTATGATTATGTTTGATGTACTTAATTAATTATATAATGCAGATGAGCCGGCAATGGATGTACGCTGACCGACTCTCTAGCGAGTTCATTAAAGGAGTGCATTCTTTTATTCTTGTGGCCGAGGCAAACAAGCAGAATGGTTTTATGTCTTGTCCATGTGGTGTCTGTCGGAACCATAAGGAATACTCTTCCTCAAGAGTCCTTCACAGTCACCTGTTTCGGTCCGGTTTCATGACCGGCTATAATTTTTGGACCAAGCACGGAGAAAGAGGGGTTATGATGGAAGACAACGAAGAAGAAGATAATGATAATGACTACCCTACTATGTCCCCTGAATACGATGGTACTACAATGGAAGACATTGATGAAGAAAAAGATGAAGAACGGGCATCAGATCTGCCCGATGATGATCTTAGTCGGGCCATTGCTGATGCCCAGGAAGAATGCGTAACTGAAAGAGAGAGGTTGAAGTTCAAGAAGATGTTAGAGGATCACAACAATTTGTTGTACCCAAATTGTGAAGATGGGCACAAAAAACTGGGTAGCAAACTGGAATTTCTGCAATGGAAGGCAGAGAACGGTGTGACTAACAAAGGATTTGAAAAGTTGCTGAAAATAATGAAGAAGTTGCTTCCAAAGGATAACGATCTGCCCGCCAGTACCTACGAAGCAAAGAAGGTTGTCTGCCCTCTAGGATTAGCGGTGCAGAAGATACATGCATGCATTAATGACTGCATCCTCTACCGCGGCGAGGAGTATGAGAATTTGGATGCATGCCCAGTATGAACTGCATTGCGGTATAAGATAAGACGAGATGACCCTGGTGATGTTGAGGGCAAGCGCTGCATGAAGAGGGTTCCTGCCAAGGTGATGTGGTATGCTCCTATAATACCACGGTTGAAACGTTTGTTCAGGAACAAAGATCATGCCAAGTTGTTGTGATGGCACATGGAAGACCGTAAGAAAGACAAGATGTTGAGACACCCCGCTGATGGGTCACAGTGGAGAAAAATCGAGAGAGAGTTTCCGGACTTTGCAGGTGATGCGAGGAACTTATGGTTTGGTCTAAGTACAGGTGGCATGAATCCTTTTGGGGAACAGAGCTGCAGTCATAGCACCTGGCATGTGACTTTGTGTATCTATAACCTTCCTTCTTGGTTGTGCATGAAGCGGAAGTTCATTATGATGCCAGTGCTCATTCAAGGCCCAAAGTAACCCGGCAACGATATTGATGTGTACCTAAGGCCATTAGTTGAACAACTCTTATAGTTGTGGCACGGACAAGGTGTACGTGTGTGGAATGAGAACAAGCAGGAGTAATTTGACCTACGAGCGTTGTTGTTCATAACAATCAATGATTGGCCTGCTCTTAGTAACATTCTAGGACAGACAAACAAGGCATACAATGCATGCACACACTATTTAAATGAGACTGAAAGTATATATTTTGATAAATGTAAGAAGAATGTGTATCCGGGGAATCGTCGTTTTCTTCCGCCCACGCACACTCTAAGAAAGAAAGGTAGGAATTTCAATGGTGAGGCAGACAGCCGGTGTAAGCCTATCCGCCGTACTGGTGATGATGTATTTGATATGGTGAAGGATTTAAAAGTAATCTTTGGAAAGGGTCCTAGTAGACAATCTGTTCCGAAGGACGATGTCGGACACGCACCCATGTAGAAAAAGAAATCTATATTTCGGGAGTTACCCTATTGGAAAGTCCAAGAGGTCCGCTCTGCAATTGACGTGATGCACCTGACGAAGAATCTTTGCGTGATGCTGCTAGGCTTCTTGGGCGTGTATGGGAAGAGCAAAGATACACCTGAAGCACGGCAGGACTAACAACATGTAAAAGACCGAGATGGCATGCATCTAGAGCTGTCTGAAGGTACTGCTAGCTATGCTCTTACCAAAGAAGAGAAAGAAAGTTCCCGTCTGGTTTTAATGATCTGCTTATATGTACAATATTGGAGATGTGTGGATGTTGGTGATGTACAATATTATAAACCTTTATTTTTAATGATCTGCTTATATGTATATGGATATGAACTATCTCGATCTCAATAGGTAGTATTGCAACTTGTTGTGGCCAGACATTTATTAATATTAAAACGTCAAAATTAGTCATAATCATATCTAGCCCTGTAGTACACAGCTTCAGGGTCGTCTTCGGAATCGTCATCGTCATCGTCGTCGCTCGTAGCACGCGGCTGGATCCTCAGCCCTTCGTCGTAGCACGCGGCTGGATCCTCCGGCCTCGGATTCACGACACGCGGGGGAGGGGGCTCCCGGATGACGACCCCAGTATGCCCTAGGCCAGCACCACCACCACCATTCTTGTGGCTATGCGGTTGGTGAAAGTGCGGGTACCTCAGGCGAGGATGGTCTCCCATGGCGATGTAGCGCATCACGCTGGCAATAGTCCGGTTCGCCCACCACAAGCAGCGACCAGCCTCGTTGTGGTTCACTGGGGGCGGGTCGTCACCCTCGTACCTGGCGAGCTCCCTTTCCCGCCGGTTTGCGAAGAAGGCATTCCAGGTGTCGAGGTTGTTGGCATCCAAATAGGGATCCATCCGCTGCTCTGGCGTGAGCTCGAGGTAGAAGTGGTTCGTGATGGCCGTCTGGCGGGCCGAACCTTGAGTCACAGGACGAACAGGAACCCCTCCAGCGCTCAGCATCCAGCCGGCGGGCAACCGGTACCCCGGCGGGCATGGGTAGCTGGAGGCGCACAGCGCCTCGATTTCCTCGAGCGTCAGAAAGGCCCAGTAAGCGGTGTCCATTGTTGTGAAAGAGAAGGTGTGGATGTGAGGATGGACATGGCGGTCGGCCTAGATATAGAGGGAAATGGCGGGAGAACATGGCGGGAAGCGGGGGAAATGGCGGGAGAACATGGCGGGAAGCGGGGAAAATGGCGGAAAAACATGGCGGGAAGCGGGGAAAGGGCGGGAAAACATGGCGGGAAGCGCGGGAAATGGCGGGAAATATGTTTTAGTCCTACTTTTAGTATTAAATATTATATTTCTAATGAGTATATTTTTTTGTGAATATCTGGTATATTATATGTATTTTTCTGCTTTTAAATAATAAACTATATTTTTCCAACATTTGTACTAAATATAATACTTGTTAAACAATAGATAATTTCATTTAAGTTGTATAATAAAGTATGATAATAGATTTAAATTATAAATCTTTTTTCTGAAAATTTTGATATATAATAAATAATTTTCTGAAAACTATAAACCATTTTTGTTTTTGGCGCCAAAAATCACCTTTAGCCCCGGATTGTAATACAAACCAGGGCTAAAGGTCCCCCTTTAGCCCCGATTTGTAATACAAACCGGGGCTAAAAGGGGGGTGGTATAAATACCTCCACCCCCACCTCCGGTCGTGCCATGACCTGGAGAGCCAGCACAACTTCCTAGCGCACAGGAGCTCGCCGCGCCCACGCCGTCCGCCACGCCGCCGATGCCCGTGGAGAGAGGAGCCCCGCGCCGCCCCACCGCCCCGTCTCCGCCCCGCGCCACCCCGTCGCACCGTCTCCGCGCCGCCCCGCCTGGCGCCGCCTCAGGTGATCGCCGTGCCCAATTTTGGTTGATTTTGGTTAGTATTAATTAGGTTATTATAGTATTAATTAGTATTATAGGTTAGTATTAGTTAGTATTTAGTTAGTATTAGTTAGTATTAGTATTATAGGTTATTATAGTATTAGGTTAGTATTAGTATTTAGTATTAGTTAGTATATTAGTATTAGTTAGTATTTAGAATTATTATTAGTATTAATTTTTAGTAGTTAGCATTAGTATTAGGTTAGTATTAGTATTTAATATTAGTTAGTATTTAGTATTAATATTAGTTAGTATTAGTATTAGGTTAGTATTTAGTTAGTATTAATATTAGGTTAGTATTTAGTATTAGTATTACTATTAGTTAGTATTAGTATTAGGTTAATTGTATAGGTTAATATTTATCTAGGGTTAGTTAGGGTTAGTTAGAATACTTAGTTAATTAGGTTTAGTTTAGTTAGTGTTAGGTTTAGGGTTAGTGTTATTAGGGCAATACTTAGTGATTTAGTTCCTGTTTATGTTTTATGATTGTTTATTGCTATTATTTAGTTATGCCGCGTCCTCCTCGTCCGAGCCTACTGGACTCCGTCGGTTCCGGGGATGTTCGAGCCTGGTCTCCGCCGGGTTGGCACTAGGAGGTGGTACCTGTTGGGACTCGTACCTTGGTGAGGAATCCGGGTATCATTGTCGACCCAGAGCTTCTTTGGTGGCGTCCATGAGGTCTAGGAGCGGTGCAGAGGGAGCCGACCCCCGAGGAGGTGGTACGTCGTCGTATCAGGGAGGAGGATGAGCATGTATGGAGATGCATGTATCTTTTAGAGACTAGGTTTTCCAATATCTGACAGGTTTACGGATCTCACCCGAGCTATTCTCCGGTGATGGTTCCTCTTCTCTGGCTGTAGAGCTCCCGTAGCACAGAACGTGGCAGCCGAGTTCGCTAGTTTGATATGAACAAGATGTTTAATAATGTACTTTATATTATGAGCGAGATATGAGCGAGATGTATTAATAATGTATTTTATCTTATATTATTGTACTTTATCTTAATGCAAAATTGTTTCATTATTAGTACTATTCTTTTTTCTATATCCGAGTTGTCGCAATTGTAATATTCTTTTACTTAATGCAATATTCTTTTTCTGTATTAGTTAAGCTATGGACGGTAGACAGAATGAAGAGGAGCATCTCAACATGATAGATGAGGATACTGGGGTTCTTATTCCGATGGCTCCGAGTATGTTAATTTGTCTGGAGGAGACGATGGTGGAGACGATAGTGGAGACGATGGTGCTGACCATGGTGGAGACCATGGTGAAGACACCATAATAATAAGAAACTCCGTCGAGGTATATAAATCCTCTATCGATCGATCACTAGTATAGATGCACTAATTGATTCGTATATATGTACTCATGAATGTTTCTTCTCTCAGACCTCCGCTTTCGGCCAATCTACTACAAGGACAAGAGGCCCGACACATAAGTTGCCCGCTGATGTCTGTTTCAGCATTGACTTAGTCTCTCCACTGGGTCAACCGTTGGAGCCCAAAGAATCCGTGAATGCATTTATAACTCAATGCGGAGTGATTTTTAGAGACACCGTCCCTATCACCACGCAAAATTGGAATAAGTCAGAAAAGAAAAGGGATCTAGCTTGGGATAGTTTTGTAGATGACAGAGCGAGAGATGCGATGTGGAATTCTCTCATGACACATTTCACCCTACCAGTCTTGGAGACTGATGAGGTCACACAACAAATGACGAGGAAAGTCAAGCACTTTGCTCTTAAGAAGATGGGCGAACTATTCAAGGAATGGAAGAAAAGATTGTACCATAAGTATGTCTTGAAGAAAAAAACTCCTCCATTCACTGGCCCACTAGAGTTGCAGCAGGATAACTGAGTCGCATTTGTGGAATACAAGACCTCGGCACCAGCTATGGCAATGTCAGAAAAGAATAAGATAAATGCAGCCAAAAAGAAACATCGCCATCATATGGGCAAAGGTGGCTACAGGAGTGCCATGTCTAAGTGGGATAAAGCTGAGGCTGACCTGGAGGCTAAAGGGGTCACTCCAGCTACGTCTCGTTGGCCCAGGAGGTCAAGAAATTGGGTATTCGGGCATGGGGCATCGTATAACCCAGAAACATGTGAGATTGTTGCAGCCGAAGAAGTATCTATCTCAGCTTGTTCAATTCATTATCGGTAAGTATACTCACTATATTCTTTTGTACGCTATATAGGCCGACTTCTTTTCAGCTTATGATTTCAGAGAAGCTGGATTTTGGGAGATTGTGAGGAGAAGTTGTGGTGGGAAGAAGCTGACAGAATCTGTTGTTCTCTATTATTTTTAGCTTCTAGGCATTTGGCTTGTTTGATGGGTTGAGTGATGAAATGTCTGTAACGCCTCTAAATTTCATTTGTATGCTAGTTTTTAGTACAAATGAGATAAAATGAATATAGAAGATTATGAATACAGACAAATGAGATGATACCATACGTTGTATAATTCATTACATGCCAAAATAAAATAAAAGTATTTTTTAGTGATTCAACAATTATAATTAGAATACTTCTCAGGCAACTAAACTTTCAGCAGTTGCCTGTCTAGTCGCACGCATGACGTCATCGGAAGAAGATGAGGCGTTTTCCCTGACATAAGAAGCACTATCCTCATGGATATACGAGCCTCACTCAATTGTGTCGAAATGGTTTTCATATAGTTTACTATCACGGATGAAGTTATGCAAACACATGCATGTAGTGATGATCTTCGACTGAGTCTCTTCGTCCGGATAAAATGGTATAGAAAGAAGAATACGCCACTTCATCTTAAGAGCGCCAAATGCTCTTTCAATGGCATTTTGTAGAGATGAATGAAGATGGTTGAATTTCTCCTGCATGTTCTGTGGAGGCGCACCTTGAAAGTCAGGAATATGGTAGCGTTGCTCTTTGAATGGGGCAAGATAACCAGTTCTATTGGGATATCCAGAGTCGACAAGATAGTATTTTCCTAAGAGTAGCAGAAACATCAGAACATAAATATATATTACGAGAATAAATTATGTGTGCATAATACGTATGCAAAAAAATACCGTGAGGAGGGTGTGGATAGTTGGTGAACCTAGGCCGAGCATCAGTCCATACACGATTATCATGAGCAGACCCAGGCCATCCAGGAATAGCAAATGTGAACCTGAGGTCAAAATCACAATTTGCAAGGACGTTCTGACTTGTATAGCCTTTCCTATTAGTGTATCTTCGCTTGTCCTTCTCAGCAACTAAGACAGGAATATGTGTTCCATCAATTGCACCAATAGCATTCTTGAAATGGGGCCAACATCTTGGTTGTCTAATTTTTTCGTGAACTTGGGTGAAAGTAGGATCATGGTGTCTAATGTAATCACCCGCCATATGGTCTACACAGTCTAACACCTCATAAAAATTCCTGCTGACAGTAGAAACACTATGCTCGAAACGATCTGCAGCCTGACTATTGGACTCAGGTGCCCCCAACATCCACAGAAAGAGAGCTAGCGATTCTATACTGGACATCTGAGAAGTCGACTTTAGTCCATATTTATCAACAAGAGTTTCATGCAACATTCTGAAAACTGACCTCCTCATTCTAAAACACTTGTAGAATTTCTTTGCATCCTTCATCCTTTCCTCAACCCATTGTATCCCTGTCATCAAAGGCAGTCTTCTAGCCGCATAAGGTGCCTTTTCACCCTCTTCTGCAGGAGCAGCCGCAAGCATGTAGTACATGTCCAAGTCGTTATCATCCAAATCATCATCTGAACAATTCATCTGTAAGTACAGAAAAAATATGTAAATCATTCATATGTAAGTACACAAAAAAGGCAAGCAAAAAAGAATTGGTTCATACGTAGGTTCAAACGGACAAGTTACTAATAAAATATGGTCATCCGAGATACAAGCTCAAAGTAAATAAAATATGGTCATCCGAGATACAAGCTCAAAGTAAATAAAATATGGTCATCCAAGATATAAGCTCAAAGCAATTGAAACATAAATAGACGCATCTCATCCTAATCCAACTTCTTGTTATGCTGCTTCCATGTCATCCTAAGCCAATCAAGCCTCTGCTCCGGTGTAGCATCCTCCTCCAAGCAAATGAATACATCATGATACTCCTGTAGAATGAACAACTGTGTGGCATAGAAATATTCCAACATCCCGGGCTTAGCTCCATCTTGAACGATTAATGCAACCATCCGCCTAATCTCCTGCCGAGTAGAATCCTTCTTGTCCTCTTTTCTTTCAGGAGATGTCACAGAGTTCCTACTCTTCTCTCCCTCCATCAACCTCATCTTCTCCTTCTTCTCCTCCTTCTTTTTAATGAGATCCATCACACGGTCAAACCTCGAGACACTCCCAGTGCTCGCCTTTGGTGTTGGTGTGGGGCTAGGTGAGTAAGGACAGCTTCGCTTGTTCTTTTTACCTTGTGCACACAAAGGTGTAATATTAGTGTTCTTGTCACCTTCACAACGTGAACCTTCAAGATCCTCAACATTGACAACATTGGTCTGAGAAGCAGCAGCCATAGGAGTTTGGTCGTGAGATGATGGAGGCACCCTAGCAGTCGCATTTGTCACAACATTCTTGTCAAATATTGTCTTCAAGTCCTTCTCATCTTGTAGTGGGGCTATGCGAAACTTGGCTGCCTCTAGACACATCTGCATTCATAAAGAAACATCAATACAACATATAAGAAAAAACAAATAAACAAACATATAAAAAGTGCACACCAATATCATTACCTGTATCTCAAGTTCCCACCAACCGTCATCGGCATCAATGGTATGAGTGACAGGATCTCTTCCTAGACCAGATGCATGTTGAAGCAATCCCTTTCAAACAATGTAATCTTTTTTTAGTGGGTCCCACCTATTTTTCAATTGACTCCAAACATAGTTTCTCTTCGTGCGCTTGTTGAAGTTTGTTGTCATATTGGCTTTACCATTGGCATTCAAAACATTAACCAGACGATTATGTTTATTTACTTCTTCTATGCACACTCCAAGAAATGCACGATGAGCTACCGCATCCCAGTTTGCTTTCACAATTTTCAATTTCTCTTTCTACATACATACCATAACAATAGCAATAAAAGATTTTACACTGTTAGCTACTGCAAGAACAACAGCTTTGAAAGAACAGACAGTCACATAAGGACCGATAATGTAAGAACAGACAGTCACACATGTTCATCTTTAGATATCGCTAGTCACAATACGAATTTGTAAGTAAATAAACTAGACTAAAAATCAATTGCTCATGCCTAATCAGTTTAGCTGCAACTAAACTAGACTAAAAATCTTCTCTTAATACTAATATCTAAAATAAAAACAAAAGAGGGTAATAAAACAGAGAGACTTCTTACCTGGGGCAGCGGCTGGGATGAGGCCATGGCTGGCGGGCGGCGTTGCTAGCTGATGGGCGGCGGCTGGCGGGCGGCGTTGCTAGATGATGGCTCGGCGGCGGACGCGGGCGGTGTTACTAGATGATGGGACGGCGGCGGCGGGCGAGCAGATGGGCGGCGGCGGCGGGCGAGCTGAAGGGCGGCGGCTGGCGGGCGAGCTGATGAGCGGCGGCGTCGAGCGAGGAGCAGCGGGCGGGCGGGAGGGGAGCAGCTGGAGGGGAGCAGCGGGGCAGAGAGAACCCTATCTCCTCCACACGTGCGGGAGGAACGAATGCGAGTGAGGCCTTTTTTTCTTTTCTTTTCTCCTAATCTCTCTAGTGGCATTTGTTTGTAAATATGGTGCAACCAAATGTCTAAAGATGGGCAGCCAAACGTTTCACTGGTGGGAATCGTTGGAGAAGCTCGGTCCGACCTGATTCTCGGTATAGGAAGGAAAGAAGATTCGCGGTGAAAATAAGCTACCCAAAATCTGGCCCTTCTTTTGGGCTTTTGTGATTCTGGGTCCAGAATCTGTCTGAGAAGCTAAAAAGAAGTCGGTCATATAATGATGCAGAATAAAGATTCTCGAATATAAAAGAAAGTCTATCAATGGATATGGGTTCATTGACCCACATCGAGTTAATGGAGCTATGCTAAAGGATAAGCCACTGGAGACCGAGCAAAACTTGTTCCGATTTCTCACAAACCAGCATTTCTGTAATGAAATACTATTTCCTTACCACGACGGCAAGTGAGTTCTTGTACACATTAACTTTTGCTTACTCGATGTTCAGTGTAAATGATGAGTTACTGACGTATGTAAACCTTGCGTAGGTACCACTGGATTCTTCTAAGCATTTCAGTTGACTTGGGAAGAGTTCACATCATGGATTCACTAAACAAAGATATTGAAGACTACCGCGGCACTATCGATATGCTCCAGAGGTAATTTCAACCATTATCGCACTATATTGGTTTCTTTCGTTCATTTTCTGGGATATCAAGTAGTTATTAACTCATATATTTATTTTCTTTGTCGGGTAGGGTTTGGACACGGTTCAAGAACAAGGTCCGCGGTCAATGGCGTGACGAGCTATTTTTTAAATTGGTCTCGGTAAGTAGTACGAGCTAAGTCCGCGCATCTATTTAATTCTAGTTTATGTGTATTTATCATGCTAGAGTTATTATTGATTGAATTATATTCTTTTAAAGTGCGCGGGGCAGCCACGGGGGACTAATCTATGTGGATTCTACGTGTGCGAGTTCATTCATATCACTATTGAGAAGCCCTTGGAAAATGTTCGAGTAAGTAAACAATATATTCACCCTTTATTTTTATTACAAAAATTTGTGTTGAGTCTAATTCATACGATATCCTTCTTTATAGTTGGACGTGATGCGGGACAAGCTCCTACCAGAGGACCGCCTAATAGAAATCCAAGAGGAATTTGCTGGATTTTTTTGTCGACGAGGTCATAGACCCACGCGGAGAATTCTCTCTAGATATACCCTAAAGCATCCATCTAATGATCTCCATGTAATCAAATAGACAGGCTCTGGACCCGGTTGGGACTCCATATAATTATATTATATATTACATCAATGTGTATAAGTACTGTGTAGTAGCGTTCTGTATGTATACGAAAACTTGTTTCTAATGAAAAGACAGAATAGAAAATAATTGAACACAAAACACAAAATGAAAAGAAAACATAAAACCCTAAAACCCCATCTCCTGCCGCGACAGCCAAATGACCCAAAACATTGCCGTGGCAAGGAACCTTTAGTCCCGGTTCGTGTTACAAACCGGGACTAAATGTCCTCCAGCCTAGCGCGCCTCGCGGGGCCACGTGGTGGACCTCTACTCCCGGTTCGTAACAGAATCGGGACTAATACTTGGACCTTTAGTCTGGCTTTTGCAGTTCCGGATTGCATTTCGAGACTAAAGGTCCTTACGAACCGGGGCTAATAGTCTGGTTTCTACTAGTGTTCTTTGCTCGTAGGCCCAAAAAGAAGACAACTCCGCTACAATCTACCCAAATATTGTAGACACCAAATTCACAAAGTTATTGGCTACTTAGAAACCAGAGTTTCCTCAACAAAACACACGTTTTATGAACCTAATATTGCATATTTTGTTTTCATATGCGTGCAGGGCTGAGTTTGGTCTTAGCATCCTGCACCTAATGTGATACTGCCACAGCGAGCGACTTAAATATTCAATCACGAAGGTGAAGCAATTATCAAATTTCTCCTCGTTAGGGCTACTTCATTAAACCAGCATTGACACTAAAATCTTATGTTACAGAACAACCTAGACAAAACTAGGCTCGACGCGCTGCACAAGATCATGAAACTTCGCGACAACCACTCAGCACTGCCGACGGATGTGATATGGGATGTCCTCACACCATGTCAATACAGCTCCGACGACTTCCTCAATGATGTGCAGAATTGAAGCCATCTCTTCTCATTATATGTGACACGCCACCCGAAATCTAGCATCCTTCCTTAACTCCCTAGATGTATCAATTAATCCTATGTAGTAGCTACTGTCTTTTTTTACCATAGATCCTGTTATTTTTGAACCATTTCAGTAACGTATCATGCAATGCAGTCGATACAGTACTATGCCATCTTAGTGCATTTTGCCAATTTGCAAAAGTCAAAGCCGAGCATACTTTCATCTCCCCTGTTTTATTCTATATGCATATGATCAGTCTAAAGTCAGCGCACTTCACATTCCCAAACTTGTTTTTTTAGCTTATTAGGTCAGCAGATGATCAGTCTAAAGTCAGCCGAGCATAACAATGCCAGTAGGAACATCCAGATTGCTGGAGTTGCTGCTGTTTGTTGGGCAATCTGGAGGATTCAGAATAGGGCTTGTTTTGATGGTAAGTTAATATCCTCCCCGCTTGAGCTAATTTGTTCTTCATCTGCTTTCATGAATTACTGGGTAGGTGCACATTCGGCTGTCAATCGTGATGCTCTTAGGGCTGAAGCTGAGCCCTTCTCAATCTTGCTGCAGGGAGAAGGATCAATCCTGCTGCTGGTTTCCCTATGATTCAAGACAACGATGGCAGGGCTGACACTGCTGGTGAGGATCATTTTTTTCCGCGAAAACACAAAAAACTTTGCGTTTCCATTCATTGATAGAAAAAGAGAGTTATGTACAATGTGTACACAGGCTCATAGGAGCCAACACCCGATACAACTCAACCCACTAGGACTACGGGGCCGTAGGGATCAAGGCCCTAAGGCCAATCGCACCGGCAGATGCCCATGAACGAGCCTCAGATCGAATCGTGTTCAGAAGGTTATCCATGTTCGGTGGCGCATTGTCGAAGACGACCGCGTTCCGCTTCTTTCAGATCCACCGGGCCGTCCGCATGATGAGAGATGACATCCCCTTGCGCATGGCCCAGGGGGTGAGGAGGCCTGCATCCACTAGTCCATGAAGTCTCCTTCCCCGTATGGTGGTGTGACCATGGATCGGATCCAAGATAGCACCTCATGCTAGATCGTCCTGGAGAAGGGGTAGCCCACTAGGAGGTGGGACATAGTCTCCTCCGACTGGTCGTAGAGGGGGCAGTGTGGAGGGTGCGCCAACCCACGTCTCGCCAGTCTCTGTGCTGTCCAACAACAGTCTTCGCAGGCCAGCCAGATAAAGAACTTCACTCTCGGGGGCGCCCAGTTGCGCCAGTTCAGCTGCCATGATCTCGAGGCGACTGACCCCTGGAAGAGAAATTCGTAGCAAGACTTGGCCGAGTACTGCGTGTCGGCCATCCAACGCCACAACAGGGTGTCCGGCTCATCTGTGAGCAGAAAGTCCCTCACACGGATCCATAACTGAACATACTGCCACGGGGCAAGCAGACTCATTGTGCCCTAAATATCAGTGATCCACCTGCACCGAAGCAGCACCTCTCTGACTGTCCGGCTCTTCTGGGCATGTTTGGGGATTAGCGCCATGAGGTCTGGCGCTCGCTCCCTAATGGTGCCCCCATCCAGCCACCGGTCGATCCAGAAAAGCGCCCTAGCACCATCCCCTATCCTCATGGTAGTGGAGGCGTCAAACACCTGCAGCTCAGCCTCTATGAAGCGCATGTTCAGGCCACGCCACGGTCATAGCGGGTCAGTGTGCATCCTCCAAATCTAGCGTGTACGGAGGCTAGTAGCCATCCGGGCCAGGTCGGGGACCCCCAGGCCTCCGTAGCATTTTGGCCTACTCACTCTCTCCAAGTTGACATGGCAGTGGCCGCCCTTGGCCTTGATGCATTGCAAACGTATCTATAATTTTTGATGCTCCATGTTTGTTTTATATCATTTTTCCTATGCTTTGTCTACACTTTGAGGTATTTTTATACACTTTCTTGAACTAACCTATTGACAAGATGCACACTACCAGTTGCCTGTTTTCTGCTATTTTTGGTTTAGAAAAGCTAAAAAATGAATATTCTCGGAATTGGATGGGACAAAAGCCAAAGTCAATATTTCACCGAGGGGAATACGGAGCCAGAAGACGAGACGGAGAAGGGCCTCGAGGGGCCACACCCCCTGGCTGCGCGGCCTGGCCTGGCCCGCGCCTAGGGGGGTACAGCCGCCTCGGGCACCCCCTCGGCCTCCCTCTTCGCCTATAAGAAGCCTTCCGATGAAAAAACCCTAAATAATCCAGGAAAAAGCCACGAAAACCTCCACAGCGCCACTGCCACTAAAGGGGAGATTCGGGGGACAGAAAGTCTCTGTCCCGGCACCCTACTAGGACAGGGAATTGCCCCCGGAGCCATCTCCATCGATCTCCACCACCATCTCCATCGCCGTTGCTGATTCCCATGATGATGAGGGAGTAGTGCTTCCTCGAGGCTTAGGGCTCTACCGGTAGCTATGTGTTCATCTCTCTCTCTATGCGTGATCTTATTGAGATCATGAGCTTTGTAATCTATAGATCTATTCTGCTACTCAAGTGCTTTAATGAATCTCTGCTTATCCCCACATGTGTGAAGTTGACAGTCTGCACACCGTGTGGCACTTTGTCTAAGGTTACATAAATACTTGTCATGAGTATAATTTGAGTTGGATGTCTCTATGAGATTATGGTGTTTGTTGGAACCATCTAGCGCTCAAGGTTATAGTGAGGGGTTATCTAGATGGGGAAGGAGAACTTTGCGGTGTGATGTTATAGCCCTACCGTGGATTAGAGTTATCCAACCGGAGAGTAGTTCAGAGTAGTATCATAAAGAGATGATATTTATATGAGAGTGTTCACTAGTGAAAGTATGATCCCTAGGCCTTTTTTCTAAGCATTGAAATATCGTTTGCAACTAGATATGTTACATGTTTACTTGCTTCCATCTTTATTTCAGATTGCCTTTAGTCTCTTCCTACCCGTCAAGCTCTTTTCTGGAACCGCTACCACTTATAATTATCCATACCACTGGTATTTCACTATCTCTTCGCCGAACTAGTGCACCTATACACCTGACAAGTGTATTGGGTGTGTTGGGGACACAAGAGACTTCTTGTATCTTAATTGCAGGGTTGCTTGAGAGGGATACCTTTGACCACCTCCTCTCTAAGTTCGATAAACCTTGGTAATCCACTTAAGCGGAAACTTGTTGCTATTCTACAAACCTATAAACTTGGAGGCCCAACAACTGTCTACAAAAATAGAAGTGCGTAGACATCAAGCTATTTTCTGGTGCTATTGTCGGGGATTGAAGAAGAAGAAACTCCCACGTCAACCACGCGCCATCAAAGCTATTTTCTAGTGTCGTTGCCGGGGAGGTAAGGTAAAAGGTACTCACATCTTCTGGCTACTAAGCTATCTTCTAGTACTGTTGCTGGTGTGTGAGTGCTCAGAGTTATTTCCTTTAGATTTTGCAATTATATTTTTTGTTTCTTGTTTTTATTTTCACTAGTTAGGCTTAACGGAAAACAAACAAAAAATTAAAGAGCTTTATAGTATTTATCTTGAGTTAGGACATTAAGTGTTTGAAGAGAAAATTAAAAAACCTATGGAACTTTATTTGCATGCTAATAGCAATGTTATTAGTATGAATTCTTTGAACACCAGTATTGCTAGTGCTATGGAAAAGTCTAAGCTTGGGGAAGCTGGTTTTGATGAGCATGATATTTTTAGTCCCCTAAGCATGGAGGAGAAAATTTACTTTGATGATACTATGCCTCCAATATATGATGATTACAATGATGAATATGATATTTTCAGTCCACCTACTATTGAGGAGAAAATTAATTATGGTTACAATATGACTCCTATATTTGATGATTATGGCGATGAGAATAATAATGATAGCCATTTTGTTGAATTTGCTCACACTATGATTAATAAGAATGACTATGTTTATGTGGAGAGTATTAATTCTTTTATGCATGTGGCTCATAATAAGAATGTTTTATGTGATATTTATATTGTTAATTTTATTCATGATGCTACTAAAATTTATTATGAGAGAGGGAAACATGTTTTTATGTATTTCAATAATATTAAGTTTCTCCTCTTTATGTTGAAAATTTTGAAGTTGCACTTGTTTTGCTTGCCTATTCTTGTTGCTTTCTGTTTTCATGACTTGTCCCATATTTGCTTCTTGATGCTCTTTTTTTTCTTCAATTCATTTTTCTTATGTGGGCATTATCGAAACTAGGATGCCTATCTTAATGGCTATACAGAAAGAGCTTTTGGGAGACAACCCATTATATTTTTTACTTTTAGTTTATTTTTGTTTTGTTGAGTCTTGGAAGTTATTGCCTCTGTAATAACCTCTCCTTATCCTTTTTATTTGGTTTTTGTGCCCATAATAACCTCTAATGAGGGAAGTAAGATATGGGGAAGTTGCTGTCCCGAAACAGATTTCTGTGCGTCACTGTAAAAAATCGTGAAAAATCTTTGTACGTCTGATTGAGCAGTAATTGTTTTAGCTTCTGCCCCAGGTTATTATCTAACTTTCGTTAGTTTATCACTTTTCGATTTGAGCGACATAAGGTCTTCGAAAAATTGGCTTTTACCTGCTGGTCTGTTTTGACAGAGTTCTGCCATTATTTGCATTTGCCTCTTTATCGATTTCTTTTTGGGTTCTTTTTGGTGAATTGAGCTTTTTGAGGGAATTGCTATAGTAGCTTGTGTTTTTAATGAAAGTTTTTCTGTTTTAAAACTAAACCCCAAAGGTTTATTATCTTTTGAATGCACTAACGTTGCTAATGAAGATTGTGTGAAGTTTTGTATGAAGGAAATTTTCAGATGTAGGGAAAGAATGATGTAATGAGATGAAGAATGGACAAAAGCTCAAGCTTGGGGATGCCACCCCGTGTCACCCCAATAAATATTCAAGAGGTACAAGCATCAAAGCTTGGGGATGCCCATGGCATCCCCTTCTTCATCAATAAAAATCGCAGGTCTTTCTAGACACTTCGTTTTTATTGTTTCATGCACTGTTGTGTTGTTCTTGGAGCGTCTTTGTTTCTGTTTTTAGTTTTCTTTTCCTTAGTTTTCTTGAATAAATTGGTTGCACCCCCTCATTCATGTATTAGTTTTCAAATAAAGTTGATTTGGATTGGAAAAGAGTAGGAAAGTCCATGCTTAAGTGGTATAAAAGGAGCTTGTTTTTTACCGTGACTTAGACTTTATCATGTCATTCTTGATATTGTTTTGGCTTTATTCTTAGTGATTTTTTCTATAACATGAAATGTTATAAACAATTGAGATTGCTTAATGTGCCTTGAAAGAATCATGTGTTGTTTTAGCATATTAAAAGCATAATATTGTGGTATTCTCCTTTAAATGCTTTATTTGGGTTGACTTGGCGCATGCTCACACCATGTTAAGACTACACCAAGTCACCATAGCCTCTATGATCATTTAGTTTTCGACTTGTAATATCACTTTATGCTTTAATTAATAATGTTTTGTCGCTTTGCATGATTATGGCCATTATTGCTCTCTTAGTTGGTCGCTCCTAGTCTTTTGCTAGCATCCATACCAAGTATGATTTCCACTCATGCATCCAACTCCAAATAAAACCAAGTTATTCCAAAGAGTCCACCATACCTACCTATTAGCATTTGCTATTCCAAGTATATTCAGGTTTCTATCTACCTTCCGAATTAAACTTGTTATGTGAAAATTAGTGATTAAAGCTCTCACGAACTTGATGGCACACTTTACTTTTCTTGTCCCTAATAAACTTGAACCACTGTGTCATCTATGTTGTATATGCTTGCACTTATACGTTGGGGATTAGCAGAACCATGTTATCATGGGGAACGCTTTCAGCATTGCACTTGTACATTGTACCCAGTTGATATCATGCTCTTTTGTTTATGGATGTCGTCGGTGTGAAATGAAAGGGGAGCTTGTAAGTCCATGGACTTATGTATGTGTGTTAGAGAAACGCCTGGGCGGCTAGCCTAAGCCATGCCTAATCATGATGGAAACTTGCAGCATCACCATAGTGAGCAATCTATGAAGCATTCTTCTTATAAAAAAGAGATAGAGATTGAGAAAAAGAAAAAAAGATGAGAAAAGAGGAAAGAGAGAAAAAAGCACCATTTTCCCATGGTAAATAAGAAGATTGCTGAGATGCTCATTGTCTGCTTGCCTTGTCATTTTGATTATGGGATAGCTCCTGTATCATGTGCAAGGGGTACCCCGTTGGTGGTTCTCTATGATACACATGTACTTACTATGACAAGAACTTATCGGTAACTAAACTTGAGTAGCATGAGGAGCGACCCTCGTATTCAAGGGACATGAGATTGCCAACATATACTTTGTCAAGCATATACTCCATAGTTTGTTCACTTTAACCTTAATCACTTCAAGATGCTTATGATAGGGACAATGAGAGCTGAAAGCTAATAAGTACCATAATTTTTGGAAGCTCTTTATGAGACTTGAATCCTTGCTTCCTTCTATGAAGGCCTTTCTTTTACTTTTATGTTGAGTCTCCATCTTCTATCTTTATGCACCTATTGAGAGAGCATAGTGGCCATTCTTAGTTTAATGTGCATTGTCCCAAAACTTTGTTATTGATTCATAACTTTGATATTGCTTGTTCTTAAACTATTTGTATCTAGTCACCCTTATGAACTTTGAAGGTGTCCTATGCATTTATGTTTTGCTACACTATGAGGGACAAGCTGAATACCATTCTCAATATGTTTTCTATATGTGAAACAAACAAACGTCTTTCAAAGCATTGTTATTCATGAATCTTTTGTTTGTACCTTTTTATGTTACAACATAGTTGCTATGTCTTATTGTTAGAACTACATCTTTCATGCTATGTTAAAGTACTATGATCCCAGCTATCAATGTTGTACAAATACTTTGATCAAGATTATGATGGTGCATGTCACCTAAAAAAATATTCTTTTTTATCACTTACCTACTCGAGGACGAGCAGGAGTTAATCTTGGGGATGTTGATACGTTGCAAACGTATAATTTTTGATGCTCCATGCTTGTTTTATATCATTTGTCCTATGCTTTGTCTACACTTTGAGGTATTTTTATACACTTTCTGAACTAACCTATTGACAAGATGCCACATTGCTAGTTGCCTGTTTTCTGTTGTTTTTGGTTTCAGAAAAGCTAAAAAATGAATATTCTCGGAATTGAACGGGACAAAAGCTAAAGTAAATATTTCACCGAGGGGAACACGGAGCCAGAAGATGAGACAGAGAAGGGCCTCGAGGGGGCCACACCCCCTAGCCGTAGGGCCTGGCCTGGCCCGTGCCTGGGAGGGGTGCAACCGCCTCGGGCACCCCCTCGGCCTCCCTCTTCGCCTATAGGAAGCTTCCTGATGAGAAAACCCTAAATAATCTAGGAAAAAGCCACGAAAACCTCCATAGCGCTGACGCTACCGAAGGGGAGATTCGGGGGATAGAAAGTCTCTGTTCCGGCACCCTGCCGGGACAGGGAATTGCCCCCGGAGCCATCTTCATCGATCTCCACCACCATATCCATCACCGTTGCTGATTCCTATGATGATGAGTGAGTAGTTCTTCCTCGAGGCTTAGGGCTCTACCGGTAGCTATGTGTTCATCTCTCTCTCTATGTGTGATCTTATTAAGATCATGAGCTTTGTAATCTATAGATCTATTTTGCCACTCAAGTGCTTTAATGAATCTCTGTTTATCCCCACGTGTGTGAAGTTGACAGTGTGCACACCGTGTGGCACTTTGGCTAAGGTCACATAAATACTTGTCATGAGTATAATTTGAGTTGGATGTCTCTATGAGATTGTGGTGTTTGTTGGAACCATCTAGCGCTCAAGGTGATAGTGAGGGGTTATCTAGATGGGGAAAGAAAACTTTGAGGTGTGCTGTTATAGCCCTACTGTGGATTAGAGTTATCCAACCGAAGAGTAGTTCAGAGTAGTATCATAAAGAGATGATATTTATATGAGAGTGTTCACTAGTGAAAGTATGATCCCTAGGCCTTGTTTCTAAGCATTGAAACACCGTTTGCAACTAGATCTGTTACATGTTTGCTTGCTTCCATCTTTATTTCAGATTTCCTTTAGTCTCTCCCTACCCGTCAAGCTCTTTTCTGGCACCGTTACCACTTATAATTATCCATACCACTTGTATTTCACTATCTCTTCGCCGAACTAGTGCACCTATACACCTGACAAATGTATTGGATGTGTTGGGGATACAAGAGACTTCTTGTATCTTGATTGCAGAGTTGCTTGAGAGGGATACCTTTGACCACTTCCTCCCTTAGTTTGATAAACCTTGGGTATTCCATTTAAGGTAAACTTGCTGTTGTTCTACAAACCTCTGCACTTGGAGACCCAACAACTGTCTACAAGAATAGAAGTGCGTAGACATCAGGCCTCTTCCCTGCCTGCCCAAAGGAAGCCCCTCGCAATCTTCCGGATCTGCTTGAGCGTCGTCTTGTTGAACCCCAGCACCATGATCTAGTGCAGGGGATCGCCATAAGCACCAATTTGACGAGGGTAAGGTGCCCAGCCTTGGCCATCATGCCAACCTTCCAGGTTGGTAGCATGTTCATGATGTTGTCTATGTGAGGCTGGAGTGCCGACGCGGACATCTGCCTCAGGGACAGGGGGATCCCAATGTATCGGACTAGGAATGGCGCCAGTTGGTAGCCCATGGCTGCCGCCGCCTGGAGGGCTTCCTCCTCGGAGAATGCAATCGAGAATACCAAGCACTTGGCGTAGTTGGTGTGTAGATCTGATGCCTCACCGAATAGCGTCTGGAGGACGCGTACCATGCGCAACTCCGCCTCATCCGGATGGTAGAATATCACGACATCGTCCGCATATAGGGAGATCGTCGTCACCAACTCACGGGAAGCCACCCTCCTCAGAATCCCGAGCTCCATGGCCCTGGCCATCACCCTGTTGAGCGTGCTAATGAACAACACAAACAACATCGGCGATAGGGGACCCCCGTGTCTCAGGCCCCGCCGATGCCAGATTGGGGGACCTGGCTCGCCATTGAGCATCACCCGGGTGCTCGCCATCGAGAGAAGGATAGCCACCAGTTCACGAAATCTAGGGACAAATCCCACCTTCTGCAGCACCTCAAACAATAGTGCCCAGGATACTGAGTCGAATGCTTTAGCTATATCGAGCTTCAGCATGACCTGTGGTTCCCTCAGCCGATGCAGCAACCGCGTTGTCTGCTGAACCAACATGAAGTTATCATGGATGCAGCGCTTCCTGATGAAGGCGCACTGGTTCAGGTCAACCAGGGGTCCCAGCCGCAAGGCCAGCCTAGAGGCCAGAACCTTCGCCCCAAGCTTGGCAAAGATGTGGATGAGGCTTATCGGTCTGTAGTCTCCTAGCTCAGCTGCGTCGCTGCTTTTAGGCAGTAGTATAACTAGAGCCTGATTGAGGCCCTTGAAACCGTGCCCATTCATGGAGTACAGTTTGGCGAAGGCCAACATGAAGTCAGTTTTCACCACATCCCAACAAGACTGCAGGATGAAGCTTAGAGGTTGCCTTCTCTCGGGTGGATGATGTTGACTGCTGTGACAAGATATCTTCCTGCTTCTCGTTAGTTGGCCTGTTTAGATGGTCTTCCTGATCTTCGGATAGTTCCCATCGTCCTTGGCTTGTTCGATTTCGTGTGGTAGCCTTAAGATGTTAACTTTGTTCTAAGGGCGTTACCTTGTAGAGCGGCACCCTGAAGACCTCGTTTTCTATCTTTGTTCTTTTGCTTTTTGAACATGGATGCTAGTTGGTTTTTGTATTTCGTTATCCTTTGATAACGAAATTCGGTCCGGAGGGATCGTGTGAAAAAAACCAGATGTTACTATGTTTTTTTGCAACACATAGGTCCAGTCCCCAGCTCAATGCAGTGTATTGAAACAAGGTCAAACAAATGTCATGTAGAACGCAATCATGCTCCTTCCCTACTCCCACAGATTGTCGAAAGACATCTTCACAAGAAGGCAGTGACATCGATCATCAGTTGCACGCGAAAGTGTACAAACTCAGATATCTGAAACCAGAGCACTAGGTTCTTAACAATATACTTAACGACACAAGTCCAGCAGCTGCGACATATGCACAATTGCACACGACTGTACACTTGGTACATAAAAGCCTACTAATAAGTCTGGCTTACACAACACTGGATCTTACTAAGTACAACGGTAGAAAAATGACAGCAACATCTAGGAACAACGCTCCCCCCACACACAACCCCACCTCCCCTGCCTGTCTTGGTTCAATGGTTGCAGTCTCCCCTCGAAAATGACACACAGACGACCATTGCTAATGGTTCTTGACTTAACTACTGGTGATGTCTAGCACCTTGGCAACTACCAGATAATCTGGATCATAATGTCAGGGAGGTCACCAACGGTCCTCCTAAGTGTGACAATCATATAAGCCATACTCTTGTGAAGATGATCGAGACATTCCTGCATTTTACTTTCATTTAGGAGTCTACACATGATTGCCAAAATCGAATGATTCTAACCCAGTACTTTAAAATTTTACTTACATTGCTCAGCACGGATCAGAGGTACACCCCATTATACTCTCGTATGCAGTGCAGGATATACACACCGCTCAGCTCACTGTTTCAGGAAACTTGAAAAAGTTAACACAAATCTGGGAACATAATTAATTTTTGGGGTTGACCACTGTAAGCATAAGGAGAAATAATCATCACCTAGTATAGCGTGCATGCCTCCATTGTAGTTATAATGCCAACCTTTGGCACTTATCTCCCAGTCAGTTATGTTCTCATGGATGCACCTGATGAGGCCATGCAGAACCTTTTTGGCATTCTCCTCATGCTTAGCAAGCATCACATCTCCACCCTCGAATGTCAAAGTTGGATCCATAACCAGCATGTGTTTATGATAAGGGTCGATGACATAGATTGCCCAGATTTGCATGAATTCTAGTAGAATGACCAGCTGTATCACGCATGAATATCATAACTCAGTCCTGTGCTTGGATCCGAGAGAAACCAAAGGCAGATAGTTCTGGATTTTTAACTGAATTTTCTTACCTTCTTCACATATTCAAGCATGTAGCCGAGAGCTGCAGCTGACATAATTGTCTTCATGTACTCGTAATCAATCCATCTAGCATCTATATTCATCAAGTGTTGCTGCAGTTGACGACATAGTTAAATCAGAAAAACAAAAGTATCAAGACATGTTTTGGTTGGTACTTCCAAAGGCAAGTATCTATTTTCTCTCATTACCGCAAATCTAGGATCGAAGCCGTGGCACCGACGTTCTGCAGAATACCCATATATCTTGAATTCAAGGTACTTAACCATTTCAGTGCACCGCAGACCAACCGATAAAAGTTATCTTGCCCCTGCTCCAAATTCTATCTTGGTAAGTCCCATCGACAAAGCTAGACCCTGGTCAGCCAGAGGTGTCTGAACCATTTCCTGCACACAGCTACAATATGGCGACCCTGGATTTAACATCCAAGATTACCCTTTATGCAAACCACCACGATCCCATGATCAGTGCATCGTGGAGCATAACCGACATAGTATCAAAGTACACATCCATTACAGTACCGAATACAACAAGTCTTACATAAATAGTCTTACATAATTGCCACGATGGGCACAAATAGATAATAGCAGCGGAATATCCAGACGCGGAAGACCCAAGTGAAGCCATATCCCAACAGGTGCCTGACTCAGCGTAACGCCCTAGTTCGTGAAGTCGTCACCGAAACCTCCATCATCTCCATCATCCTGCTCATAGTCTGGCCAAGTAGATAGCCAAGGACAATGCCACTGAGTACTTTTGAATGTACTCGCAAACCACCATAGCAAATGGATAATAAGAGAGTATGCATTATGGCTGTGGATAGGATGGCTCCAAAGAGGTTCTTTTCGAGATCAACTTTTCTTGTAGATAAAGCATCTACACAAATTTTTTATTGAACAACTTTTATAGATCATTTTAGAAATCAGTTGATAAAGTTGTAGCTACTAGGATGGGGTCACCCATTTGTTTTTATTTCGGTCATCCCATGACCAACACCTCCTTCATTTCTGACCATCCCACGGTCCAACATTTATACCTTCCGACCATCCCTTGGTCAAAACATCTTTCGAAAACCTTTTTTATAAAACAAAACCACACTGCTCTACAGTAATTTGTCCAACCGTCCATAACCGTAGACACGGATATTCAAATAGATTTACACTCTGTAGAGGTGGTACACTTTACCCACAAGATTCGATACATCCGCCGTGAGTAATCATGGATCATCATACCTCAGAATGCAGGGTTCGGATAATCAAACAAAACTCTCGTAGAGTCTACTCTAGCATGGGCCCTACCCTATGAGTTGTTCCTCTCAATACCGGGACGTCTGGATCTACGGAACAACCAGAGTGCTTTTTCGACTCCTTGAGAGTGAGTACTTTCAATTAGAGGCTCATAGTATCATTCGGCTGCTCCCAGGGACAGTTCGCATTTCCTCCAGGTGGCTGTCCCACAGCGACCCTTTCTGTAAAGGAAACCCGACATACGAGGGATGTGATCCCTTATAGTAGTTACGAGGGGTCCCATATTGGAGCAAACTAAGTTTGATTTAAGCCCCGTCCCACTCCGGGGTAGTGTGGTTGCATGGGTGAGTTATTGTAGCTAAGCAGCAAAGAACCGGGTGTGTTTTTGAAAACATTTTTGCCTCCTTCTTTCCTTCACCATTTTGTAAAGTCAAAACTTTTCCTTTTGCAAGACTCTCTTGGCAAGTCCCACTTGCCAAGGTTTTCATTTAAAACCTTTGTAAAACTTTTTTTCTTCCAGGTTCCCAACCTAGAGTTTTATGTAGGCTAAAAAAGGGGTCTCCAAGGAGGGTCGTGGCGTAGAACACCACCCTAATCTACAAGGGGATAAGTCGGCGTGTCCAAGGGCTGTACTAAACAGTACCATAGGTACGGGTTTGGAGGAGCCAAACCAATACACGATATAGAGATATATATAGACACTAGTAGAAAAGGGGCCTTTGGTTTGGGCCACTAGTCCCGGCCGGGGCTGGGGCCAGGACTAATGGTCCGAACCAGACGGCCCGAGGACGCTGAGGTCCTTTGTCCCGGCCCGTAAGGGACCATTAGTCCCGGTTTAAGATACAAACTGGGACTAATGGGTCTGGGCATGCGCGCGTGCTCCTGGCAGAACCATTAGTCCCGGTTTGTATCTCAAACCGGGACTAATGGTCTGGCACTATATATATGCACCCAGCCCTCCACTCTCTCCTGTTTTTTCCCTCTGTGAGGTGGGTATAACTTTGTGCTAATTTTTTTCTTCATATGCACTAGAGGTGTTCGGTGAAATGCTTGTTAGAGGGATGTCACTTGAGTTCACACATGACAAAACATGATATGAGGTTCCAGAGCCACACTTAAGTTTTCTCATCTTTGTTTCCAGGTGTCCTAAAAGGTTAGCCACTATTTTCTCGTTTAGATCGCGCGGTACTAATTTGAGCATCGTGATTGCGTTTGATATATATGCATGGTTGTATGATGCAGATGAGCCATCCATGGATGTACGGTGACCAACGCTCTGATGCTTACAGAGTAGGCCTGCGTTCTTTTCGCCTTGTGGTCGAGGCGAACAAGTGGTGGGATGGTTTTATGTGTTGAATGTCGAAATGAGCAGGCTCACACTTCCTCAAGAGTCATTCAGAGTCACCTGTTTCGGTCCGCTTTCATGTCCGGCTATAATGTTTGGACCAAGCACGGAGAAAGAGGGGTTATGATGGAAGACGGCGATGAAGAAGAGAACGATGATGACAACTACCGATCTATGTTCCCTGAATACGATGATACCGCAATGGAAGACAATGAAGAAGAAGGGGGTGAATAACGGTGTAACATCCCAAAACTTCAATCCAAGCTTATCAAGATCCAAATCATCAAAATTAGCGTTAACAAAAACTTTTCCAAAGTAAAAATGAAAGCATTCATGTGTATGAGCATTTAAATTAGGATTTGATTTGAATTGCCATGGTTCTATGATTCCTTGCTTGTAAAATGTTTCTTAGGTGATTTAAACATCATCTACATCATTCCCAAACTTTTCCCAAAGAAGAACAACTCAAAATGAATAATTAAAGTAAATGGTCATTTTGGCCAAATTAACTATCATGCCTACTTTGGCTATTCCTAGTACTCAAAACTTAATAGAAACATGTGTGGATCTTTACACCCCTTGATAGTACACATAATGAGGTACCAAGGCCCACTTTGTGATCTGCTAAAATCTTTCAAATGCTAATTTTCAATGACAGTTTAAAATTTAATTTAATTCATATGGGAAGATCCCACTATTTCAAAAACCACTCAAACAAGCTCAATTTTCAAAACCCAAGCAACCACAGAGTCTCAAGATTATGCCTAGCAAACCCACCAAAAATCTTTTCAAAATTCAAAAGTTTATTTCTTGCGGCCATTTAATCAAACACTTGGCAGGCAGGGTTAAACTCTAAACCATAGCTCACTGTTTTGAACAGGGTTTTGCCCCCATTTGATCTCCATTTAATCCTTTGGTCCCCTCATGATCTAACCATACCATTAGCACCCCTCCCCTTGTCCCTAGCCACAGTGTCGAGCCACCCCGAGCACTAGCTCGCCGGCCGACCATGCACTCGCCCTAGCAGACCACCTCCCTCTCTCTCGTCGTGTCTAGGAGGTAGCCAGGACCTCACCGCCACCCTTTGTCCCTTCCCCGAGCCAAGCCCAGCAGTGGACCACCGAGCAATCCACGCGCCCAGTGCCACCACGCCATGCTGAGCACGCGCCAGAGCGCCACACCCGGCACGCGTGCACAAGCCGCCGCTCAACCACAGCCCGTGCCCACCGCTCTGCCACGACCCAGGGAACACGACGGACACACCCGTTCACCGCCCAACGCACCACAGCCACCGCTCGCCGTGGACATTACCGCTTCTGCCGCTCAGAGCGCCAGCTGCCCCCGACCGCATACCACCGCGCATAAGCCAACATCAAGTTCCTAGAGCACCGCTAGGAGACCTCCCGTCGATCACCACCCTCAGCCATGCCGCTAGCCACCCATAGCCATGTCACCACCGTCTCCTGCCCATCCCTCTCGGTCTCTCCGTCGAGCCTATAAAAGGAGGGCACCCCCAGCCATTCGAAACACACCACTCCACTCCCCTCACCTCACTGATCATCCCACACCACTAGCCAGAGCAAGGGGAGCAGCAGCTCGCCGGAATTGCACCGGAGCAGGCCGCCTCTAGAGGAGAAGGGCGCCGCTGATTGCGACCACCCCCGGAGCTGCCTCGACCGTCCTTGAGCTCGTCGTCGACCACCAGTCCGTTTGCCTGCCTCGCCGTCATTGCTGGAGCCCTGGTACGCCCCCTATGCACCTCCACCGAGCCACTAGGGTTCGAGCTCGCTGGCGATAGGTCCATCGTCGACGACAAGCCCCAGTCGTTGATCCTCAGTCAAATCTAACGGCCCACATCGCCCTGTACCGCTTCACGCGTTATGAGCCGCTGACTTGTGGACCCCCCCTGTCAGTTGAGCCCCGCGCCACAGAGTGACACTGGGCCGGCCCGTTAGAGTTTCCCGCGCGACCCAGTTAGTTTGAATTAGAATTTTCCTATTTAGTTTAAACTTAGTTCTGTCTCTAAGTTTGAAAATCAATTCAGAGAGTTTTACAAATCCAAATTGCATGAAACCAATTTTGCCTAAAAGGCATTGAAATGATCTATCCAAGCCCGTTGGATTTAATTTAATTAGAGTTATAGATCTCTCCTAGTAAAAATAATAAAACAGAAGCATTTGCACCTTGCAACATTTTTATAAAATCAACCAAGATAGGTTTTGAGTTGATTCCAACTCTCAAAAATCACATTTCACCATACCTATATGAATATGTAATAATATTAAGGTTTACATGCAGTGACTTTGGACTAGTACCAAAATAATGCTATATAGGCATTTCTAGTCACTTTAAATCATTAAATATTGAACTTAAACCAAAGTAATTATGATCCAATCCTTAAATCACATTCCCAAATGTTAGAATATGTGGTGATGACATGTGTCCACATGATCCCATATTTTAAGTGGTGAATATTAAATCTTAGTTAATTTTTCAATGAGTAGAAATTACTTTTCTAAATTAAAAAGAATGAAACTAGTGAATGAAACTTGTGATGCTTGTGATGATAATAGATCATCAAATGTGTGTCTTAGAATGCTAATTATACTAGTTAAGTATTGTTTGGTGATTATGTACTCCGTATGTATTTATAGATGATAATATCGACCAAGTCTACGAGGAGGAGGAGTTCTACCAAGAAGAAGAAGAAGAAAACTTCAACCACTGCACCAACCAAGGCAAGCCACCATTAACAATGCAAGCTAACACTTGCAAGTATAATGCTTAGCAAGCTAGTATTAAACTAGATGGTTTAGCAAGATGCTATAGACATGCTTGAGTCATATCACTTTGACTATTAGTTACCCCAAGTCTTATTCACAAGCTTTACTTCCTTTACTTTACCCAAAGTTCTCCACTTTTTGAAGGTAGCATAAAGAGTATAAAACTTGACCTATTTTAGAACCCTTTAGATGTCATTCTATGGCATGAGATTGAACCCATCACTTCCACCTTAGTGAACACTCTTAACTTAGTAGTTTAGAGTAGATCAAAAACTTGAGTCACGTTAGATGGGAACACTTGGTGAAAATGAATTATGAAAACCTTGGAATGATGAGTCATTCTATTGAGATGTTTTGACATGTGTTGAGAAACACAAATGGTTTATGATGGTGAAAATGTTGAGGCATGAGCCTTAACCCTTTTATAAAACTGATGGTTGGATTCGGGTGCGATACCATTCCAAATTTATCGTACAACCACACTACCTGAATTGGGTAAGGCTTAGATGGAAATTTATATGCATTAGTATTAGTTCCCTCGCGGGAGAGGTTTGAGCTGAGGCTACCTCTCATGATGTCCACCTATGCAGTGCCCAAGATGACTGATGGTCATGGTTGGGAGGCCATGCTCATAGGAGAGGTGCTTATACTAGGGTGTGTAAAAGGAAAGTTATGTTTGATTATTTGCATACTAAGTATGATGATTCAGGGTTATCCCTGACAGATGTATCGAATCTTGTGGTGAAAGTGTACCACCTCTGCAGAGTATCAAACTATTTGAATAGCCGCGTCCGCGGTTATGGACAGTTGGAATGGCCATACTGTTTCGTTGTCAGATGTTTTCCAAATAACTTGAAATGAATGACAAATCTTGACTTGACCACAATAGGGTTGTGTTTATGACAATAGCTTCCCAACTTAAGTGATTCTAGAACTTTATTTTATCATTCTTTGTTTCTGAACTCAGCTTAGGTTTCAAACTTAACTTTATAGTTAAACTTAGGTCTAGTACTTTAACTTAGAATTATACTACTTGTTAGTGGTAGTTTGCGAGTACTTAAAGAGTGCTCATGGCTTTTGTCCCTGGCTATTCTCATGGCTAGACTATGAAGGAGACTATCAAGATGATGGCCAACAGGACGGCTATGATAACTAGGACTATTTGCCTTCGTCAGCATTGCCTGTGCCCTTGAAGATGGACCCTACCACTACGCTTATATTTTAATTCCGCTGTCTGTTGTATTAAGACTGGATCATGAGATCCTTATTTGTGTAAGACCTTATGTATGGTTTGTAATGGATGATGTACTGTGATATCCAATCCGTTATGTCTCGCAAAAATGGTAATCCTGGGATTGCGAGGTATGGCATAACGGGCATCTGGGATTTAAAAACCGGGTGTTGACAAGTTGGTATTAGAGCCATCCTGACCATAGGACACCCTAGTTAGAATGGACGTCCGAACGAAAACTTAGTTTCAAAACCAAAGTGAGTATTTATGAAAAACTATCTCCTCTCTTATCCTTGGGAATTCTTCCTTTCTCAAAAATTCATGTTCCTCGAAATTCTTATATTACTACTTAAAATTTGACACACTTGATCACTTCACTAATTTCCTCATCCTTAATTCTTGTAGATGGAGACTCAGTTCAGCAAGTTCTACAAGTTGGGAAATGGAGGTCAGCTGATCTTCGAGAGGGATCTGGATTCACTGTCAGAGTTCTTGGGACGCCCACATCCGGAGTTTCTTGGAGCTCAATTTCCAGGACCCCCAGGAGGATACCTACAGTGGCTAGTCGCTGCGGATCTTAGAGGAAGTATTGAAGCACCAACTTTTGGGAGAATTCAGTTCTCCGTGAGAGAGAACAACTGGCTAGATGGATTAGCCAGAGCAATGCATGAAGCTCTCGCGCGTCTATGTGCCCTCAGCGTCAACAAAATCCAAGGAACCTGTTTTGCTCACTATGCAAGACGTGACTTCATGGGAATGCCGATGGAGATGCCAAGTCACCCAGAGTTGAGGCGTCAAGTGGAGAATCTTGCATCTTGCTTCACGACAGATAGCAGGGACTGGACAATGCCAGGGAGTTAGCCAACCAGAACCGTGCCATTGCCGACCAGAAGGCCCAGACTTTCACACTGCTCGTCCAGGATCGCCAGTCTCTTTGCCGCCAGCGTGCAAAGAAGGATTGCACCATCGCCCGTCTTTGCAAAAAGGTGGCCGACCTCGAGAAGACCGTCAAGGAGCAGGAAGCTCAGCTTGCCGCCAAGGAAGAAGAAGATGAGGGTCAAGACATCCAGGGAGACATGGATTCTTACCTCAGCAACGATGATGACTTTTTGGAGGAGGATGTCGTGGACTTCTACACTGACGATGAGGACTCCGACTTCATCGACGATGAGTAGATGCACTAGAGCACTGTCGTAGCATGAGATGTATCGGTCCCACTGTATCGTAGCTTACAGAATGGTTCTTCAAACCATCTGTTTTCCTTTGATTGCTGTGGTGTGTGTTGTATCGTGTGCTTGCTTGTATGAATGAAAATGAAGTTAGTTGAAAAACCTGAGTCTAACTCAAAGTTTTAGCTTTGAAAAACCAAAACCATGCACCTTAGAATTTCCCTCTTACCCCTATATTTATCTCAATCTTCAGATGACTCGTGGAAACCAAGGAGGGAGCAGCTCGTCGCAAGACCCAATGCTGCAGATCTTGCAGAATCTCATCACCGACCGTGAAGCAAGCAGGGCAGAACGTCAAGCCAACTTACCAACACTATAGCAGATCGCCCAGATGGCTCTCAACAACCAAGGGCATGGAAATCAGGATCACCATGGATCCAAACTCAAAAAAATTCAGAATACCAATCCCACAATCTTCAACCAATCTGAAAACCCATTAGATGCTGACGACTGGTTATAGACGATGGAAAACAACCTCGAAGTTGTAGGAGTTGATGAAAACGAGAAAGTTCTCTTTGCCACCCACTATCTGGCGGGAGATGCAAGAGCTTGGTGGAATAGCATCCGCAATATGAACCATGGTCAAGTGATGACATGGGAGGCATTCAAAGTCAAATTCAGCCGCACCCACATGCCGCAAGGTCTAGTCAACAGGATGAGAGATGAATTCCGCGGATTGAAGCAAGGAAGAATGGCTATGGTAGAATACCATGACAGATTCCTGTCACTTTCCAGATATGCACCGGATGAAATCAACACGGAGGCCAAGAAGAAGGAGAGATTCTTGAACGGACTGCATGATGAAATGCAGATTGTCCTCGTCAACATCCGTTTTCAGGATCTCGAAGAGCTAGTCGACTCTGCCATTCAGATGGAAGGGAAGATTAATCAGGCAAACGATAACCGCAAACATCATATGATGCAGCAATCAGGATCTAGTAGTCACCAGAAGTACCATCCCAACCCTTCACCAGGATATGCACCAAGGAACAACCGACCCCCAATGTCTCGCCCAAGCTACCCCAACCGTAGCGGAGGCAATGTGAAGTCCGGAGGAAACCATCTCAACTCCGGCAATGCCAACAATTTCAACCGTGCACCTCCCAAGAGCAACAACAACAACAACACTGCACCCAAAACTGGCAGCAATGTTGTGCCTGTCGCAGCCAAGGAAAAGTCCCAGATCACCTGTTTTGAGTGTGGAGTGAAGGGTCACTATTCCAATGAGTGTCCCAAGAAGACTGCAACCAATACCACTGTGAATGCCCCAGCTCAACAACAACGTCGTGTTCAACCAGGAAGAAGGTTTGCCCCAGGGAACCCTCACAACCGCAACGGTCGTCTCTTCCACATGAACGCAGAAGAAGCCCAGGAAGCGCCAGATGTAGTGTTGGGTATGTTTTCTGTCAACTCAGTTTTAGTAAGAGTATTGTTTGATTCGGGAGCATCACATTCTTTTGTCACCGAAGATTTGCATGCACTAGTAAGATTCACCCAACCAACTTGAAGCATGTCATGATAGTTCAAATCCCCGGTTCAACTACCAAAGCTAGAAAAATTTGCAAAGCTGTGCTTATCAGAATACATGGGATAGATTTCTATGCCAACCTAATTGTACTTGGAACCAAAGGATGGGAAGTAGTACTAGGTATGGACTAGATGTCAATGCATAAAGGACTGATAGACTGTGCTAAGAAAGCCATCACCATGACCAGTAGTTCTGGAGTAACATTAGAGCATATCTCTGAAACCGTACCCTGTCAATTCAAGTGCAACAAGAGTCTAGCCCTACCCACCATAGACCAAGTCAGAGTAGTCTGTGAATACCCTGACGTATTCTCAGATGAACTGTCAGGTATGCCCCTGGATAGGGATATTGAGTTCATTATCGAACTAATTCCCGGAACCGGACCCATAGCCCAGAGACCCTATAGCATGAACCCCTCAGAGTTAGTTGAGTTGAAGAAGCAGTTAGATGCCATGTTAGCAACAGGCTTGATTCAGCGAAGCGCATCGCCATGGAGATCACCAGTGTTATTCGTCGACAAGAAAGATGGAGGCAACCGTCTGTGCACAGATTACAGAAAGTTGAATGATGTCACCATCAAAAACAAGTACCCCTTGCCAAAGATAGAGGATCTATTTGATCAGTTGACTGGAGCTCAGGTATTCTCAAAGATTGATCTTAGGACTGGTTATCACCAACTTAAGATTCGTGCAATGGATATTCCAAAGACCGCCTTTACTACTCGCTATGGTTTATACGAGTATACGGTTATGTCTTTTGGATTAACCAATGCCCCTACTTATTTCATGAATCTCATGAATAAGATATATATGAATTTCCTAGGTAAGTTTGTAGCTGTGTTTATCGACGACATCCTTATCTACTCCCAAGTCAGAAGAAGAGCATGAGCAACAGCTGAGAATTATCCTAGAAACCCTGAGGGAGCATCAGTTATATGCCAAGTTCAGCAAGTGTGAGTTTTGGCTGAAAGAAGTAGGATTCCTAGGACATATTGTGTCTGCCGGAGGAGTCTCAGTTGATCCCGCCAAGATCAAAGATGTCAAAGAATGGGAAGCCCCAACAACTCAAACCCAAGTCCGTGCATTTCTCGGATTAGCGGGATACTACCGCAAGTTCGTAGAAGGATTCTCGAGCATAGCCCGACCCATGACCCAATTGTTGAAGAAGGACAAGAAGTTTGAATGGACTGACAAATGTGAAGCCAGTTTTCAGGAGATGAAGAAGAGATTGATATCAGCCCCAATATTGATCATGCCAGACATCAAGAAGCCGTTTGATGTATATTGTGATGAATCCAAGATTGGTCTAGGAAGTGTATTGATGCAAGAAGGCAAAGTCATCGCGTATCTGTCTCGACAACTGAAGCAACATGAGCAGAACTATCCGACCCATGATCTTGAGCTAGCAGTTGTGGTTCTAGCATTGAAGACTTGGCGTCATTACCTGATGGGTAATCGCTGTGAGATTTACTCAGATCACAAGAGTTTAAAGTATATTTTCACTCAGAAGGAGATGAATATGAGGCAAAGGAGATGGATAGAGTTAATCAAGGATTATGACCTTGACATTCACTATCACCCCGGCAAAGCCAATGTGGTAGCGGATGCTCTTAGCAGATTGCCGTGTAGGCTAAATACCATGATCAAGGAGAAGCAACCAAGTTTGTATGAAGAGTTGGAGCAGTTCGGGACTGAATTAGTTAGCAAAGGATTCTTAGCTAGCATTGAACTTCAACCCACTTTGATTAGCCAAATCAAGGAAGCCCAAAAGGGGAATGAAAGTATCGATGGAATCAAACATCGTATTGGTACAAGAAAGGTACCTGGATTCACTGAAGACGAAGAAGGAGTACTGTGGTACAAAGGACGTATCTGTGTGCCAGCAGATTCGGAGCTAAAGGAAATTATCATGAAGGAAGCTCATGATACTCTTTATTCTATCCACCCCGGAGGAACAAAGATGTATCAAGATTTGAAAGAGAAATTTTGGTGGCACAAGATGAAGAGAGAAATCGGAAGCTACATCGCCAAGTGTGACATATGTCAAAGAGTCAAAGCAGAACATCAGAGACCTGCAGGATTGTTGCAACCATTGCAGATTCCGGAATGGAAATGGGATTCCGTAGGAATGGACTTTATCACCGTTTTGCCTACTTCCAGTAGGGAAAATGACTCAATCTAGGTCGTAGTTGATAGACTGTCCAAGGTAGCTCACTTCATACCTGTCAAGACTACCTACCAGAGTGCGAAGCTAGCAGAGTTGTATATTGCTAGGATTGTCAGTCTGCATGGAACCCCCAAGACCATCGTATCTGATCGAGGAACCCAGTTTACCTCAAGATTTTGGCAAAAGGTCCAAGAAGGATTAGGAACCAAGTTGAACTTCAGTACCGCTTATCACCCGCAAACTGATGGACAGACTGAGAGAGTCAACCAGATCCTGGAGCATATGCTTAGAGCTTGTGTGTTGGAATATGGATCAAAATGGGAAGACTGCCTACTTTTCGCAGAGTTCTCATATAACAAAAGTTATCAAGCTAGCTTGCAGATGGCACCATTTGAATTCCTATACGGAAGAAAGTGTCGTACCCCTTTAAATTGGTCGCAAGTAGGAGAGAGTCAGATCTTTAGACCCGACATTCTCCGAGAAGCCGAAGAGAAGGTTCACAAAGTCCGTGAGCACCTCAAGACCGCCCAATCCAGACAAAAGAGTTATGCTGACAAAAGAAGGAGAGACCTGACTTTCAATGTTGAAGATTTTGTGTATCTCAAAGTTTCGCCATTGAAAGGAACTCAACGCTTTAGTCTAAAAGGAAAGTTAGCCACCAGATATATCGGGCCCTTCAAGATTCTGAACCGTCGAGGAGAAGTATCGTATCAACTGGAACTGCCTGAAGAGATGTCAGCCATCCACAATATGTTCCATATCTCATTACTTCGCAAATGCTTGGAAGTGCCTGAGAAGACAGAAGTTTTCAAGAACATAGATCACAGAGCTGTAGAAATCAACAATGACCTGACCTATCGGGAAGTATCCATCCGTATCTTAGAAGAGGCCTATAGAACCACCAGGACCAGGAGCATCAAGTTTCTCAAGATTCGATGGAGCAACCATACCGAGGAGGAAGCCACTTGGGAGCACGAAGATTACATTAGGACAGAGTTCCCAGATCTCCTTAGTTCCTAGTTTTCTTTGTAAATCTCGGGACGAGATTTTGTTTAAGGGGGGAAGGTTTGTAACATCCCAAAACTGCAATCCAAGCTTATCCAGATCCAAATCATCAAAATTAGGGTTAACAAAAACTTTTCCAAAGTAAAAATGAAAGCATTCATGTGTATGAGCATTTAAATTAGGATTTGATTTGAATTGCCATGGTTCTTTTATTCCTTGCTTGTAAAATGTTTCTTAGGTGATTTAAACATCATCTACATCATTCCCAAACTTTTCCCAAAGAAGAACAACTCAAAATGAATAATTAAAGTAAATGGTCATTTTGGCCAAATTAACTATCATGCCTACTTTGGCTATTCCTAGTACTCAAAACTTAACAAAAACATGTGTGGATCTTTATACCCCTTGATAGTACACATAATGAGGTACCAGGGCCCACTTTGTGATCTGCTAAAATCTTTCAAATGCTAATTTTAAATGAAAGTTTATAATTGAATCTAGTTCATATGGGAAGATCCCACTATTTCAAAAACCACTCAAACAAGCTCAATTTTCCAAACCCAACCAACCACAGAGTCAAGAGCTTATGCCTATCAAACCCACCAAAAATCTTTTCAAAATTCAAAAGTTTATTTATTGCGGCCATTTAATCAAACACTTGGCAGGAAGGATTAAACTCTAAACCATAGCTCACTGTTTTGAACAGGGTTTTGCCCCCATTTGATCTCCATTTAATCCTTTGGTCCCCTCATGATCTAACCATACCATTAGCACCCCTCCCCCTTGTCCCTAGCCACAGTGTCGAGCCACCCCGAGCACTAGCTCGCCGGCCGACCATGGACTCGCCCCAGCAGACCACCTCCCTCTCTCTCGCCATGTCTAGGAGGTAGCCAGGACCTCGTCGCCACCCTCTGTCCCTTCCCCGAGCCAAGCCCAGCAGTGGACCACCGAGCAATCCACGCGCCTAGTGCCACCGCGCCATGCCGAGCACACGCCAGAGCGCCGCTCCCGGCACGCGTGCACAAGCCGTCGCTCGACCGCAGCCCGTGCCCACCGCTCCGCCACGACCCAGGGAACACGACAGACATGCCTGTTCGCCGCCCAACGCACCACAACCACCTCTCGCCATGGACATTGCCGCTTCTACCGCTCAGAGCGCCAGCTGCCCCCGACCGCATACCACCACCCCTAAGCCAGCATTAAGTTCCTAGAGCATCGCCAGGAGACCGCCTATCGATCGCCACCCTCAGCCATGCCGCTAGCCGCCCATAGCCATGTCGCCACCGTCTCCTGCCCATCCCTCTCGGTCTCGCCGTCGAGCCTATAAAAGGAGGGCACCCCCAGCCATTTGAAGCACACCACTCCCCTCCCCTCACCTCACTGATCATCCCACACCACGAGCCGGAGCAAGGGGAGCAGCAGCTTGCTAGAATTGCACCGGAGCAGGCCGCCTTTGGAGGAGAAGGGCGCCGCTGATTGCGACCACCCCTGGAGCTGCCTCGACCGTCCCTGAGCTCGCCGTCGACCACCAGTCCGTTTTCCCGCCTCGCCGTCGTCGCTGGAGCCCTGGTACGACCCCTATAAACCCCCACCGATCCGCTAGGGTTCGAGCTCGCCAGTGACAGGTCCGTCGTCCATGACAAGCCCCAGTCGTTGATCCTCAGTCAAATCTAAAGGCCCACATCGCCCCGTACCGCTTCGCCCGTTATGAGCCACTGACTTGTGGACCCCCCCTGTCAGTTGAGCCCCGCGCCGCGGAGTGACACTGGGCCGGCCCGTTAGAGTTTCCCACGCGACCCAGTTAATTTGAATTAGAATTTTCCTATTTAGTTTAAACTTAGTTCTGTCTCTAAGTTTGAAAATCAATTCAGAGAGTTTTACAAATCCAAATTGCATGAAACCAATTTTCCCTGAAAGGTATTGAAATGATCTATCCAAGCCCGTTGGATTTAATTCAATTAGAGTTATAGATCTCTCCTAGTAAAAATAATAATACAGAAGCATTTGCACCTTGCAACATTTTTATAAAATCAACCAAGATAGGTTTTGAGTTCATTCCAACTATCAAAAATCACATTTCACCATACCTATATGAATATGTAATAATATTAAGGTTTACATGCAGTGACTTTGGACTAGTACCAAAATAATGCTATATAGGCATTTCTAGTCACTTTAAATCATTAAATATTAAACTTAAACCAAAGTAATTATGATCCAATCCTTAAATCACATTCCCACATGTTAGAATATGTGGTGATGACATGTGTCCACATGATACCATATGTTAAGTGGTGAATATTAAATCTTAGTTAATTTTTCAATGAGTTGAAATTACTTTTCTAAATTAAAAAGAATGAAACTAGTGAATGAAACTTGTGATGCTTGTGATGATAATAGATCATCAAATGTGTGTCTTAGAATGCTAATTAGACTAGTTAAGTATTGTTTGGTGATTGTGTACTCCGTATGTATTTATAGACGATAGTACCGACCAAGTCTACGAGGAGGAGGAGTTCTACCAAGAAGAAGAAGAAGAAGAAAACTTCAACCATTGCACCAACCAAGGAAAGCACCATTAACAATGCAAGCTAACACTTGCAAGTCTAATGCTTAGCAAGCTAGGATTAAACTAGATGGTTTAGCAAGATGCTATAGACATGCTTGAGTCATATCACTTTGACTATTAGTTACCCCAAGTCTTATTCACAAGCTTTACTTCCTTTACTTTACCCAAAGTTCTCCACTTTTTGAAGGTAGCATAAAGAGTATAAAACTTGACCTATTTTAGAACCCTTTAGATGTCATTCTATGGCATGAGATTGAACCCATCACTTCCACCTTAGTGAACACTCTTAACTTAGTAGTTTAGAGTAGATCAAAAACGTGAGTCACGTTAGATGGGAACACTTGGTGAAAATGAATTATGAAAACCTTGGAATGATGAGTCATTCTATTGAGATGTTTTGACATGTGTTGAGAAACACAAATGGTTTATGATGGTGAAAATGTTGAGGCATGAGCCTTAACCCTTTTATAAAACTGATGGTTAGATTCGGATGCGATACCATTCCAAATTTACCGTACAACCACACTACCTGAATTGGGTAAGGCTTAGCTGGAAATTTATATGCATTAGTATTAGTTCCCTCGCGGGAGAAGTTTGAGCTGAGGCTACCTCTTATGATGTCCACCTATGCAGTGCCCAAGATGACTGATGGTCATGGTTGGGAGGCCATGCTCATAGGAGAGGTGCTTATACTAGGGTGTGTAAAGGGAAAGTTATGTTTGATTATCTGCATACTAAGTATGATGATTCAGAGTTATCCCTGACAGATGTATCTAATCTTGTGGTGAAAGTGTACCACCTCTGCAGAGTATCAAACTATTCGAATAGCCGCGTCCGCGGCTATGGATAGTTGGAATGGCCATACTGTTTCGTTGTCAGATGTTTTCCAAATAACTTGAAATGAATGATGAATCTTGACTTGACCACAACAGGGTTGTGTTTATGACAATAGCTTCCCAACTTAAGTGATTCTAGAACTTTATTTTATCTTTATTTGCTTCAGAACTCAGCTTAGGTTTCAAACTTAACTTTATAGTTAAACTTAGGTCTAGTACTTTAACTTAGAATTATACTACTTGTTAGTGGTAGTTTGTGAGTACTTAAAGAGTACTCATGGCTTTTGTCCCTGGCTATTCTCATGGCCAGACTATGAAGGAGACTATCAAGATGATGGCCAACAGGACAACTATGATAACTAGGACTATCTGCCTTCGTCACCATTGCCTGTGCCCTTGAAGATGGACCCCACTGCTACGCTTATCTTTTAATTCCGCTGTTTGTTGTATTAAGACTGGATCATGAGATTCTTATTTGTGTAAGACCTTATGTATGGTTTGTAATGGATGATGTACTGTGATATCCAATCCGTTATGTCTCACAAAAATGGTAATCCTGGGATTGCGAGGTATGGCATAACGGGCATCTGGGATTAAAAAACCAGGTGTTGACAAACAGGAACCATATGAGCCTGCTGATGATCTTGGTCGGGTCATTACTGATGCAAAGCGAGACTGCGACACAGAAAAGGAGAGGTTGTAGTTTGATAAGATGTTACAGGACCACAACAAATTTTTGTACCCAACTTGTGAAGATGGCCAGAAGAAGCTGGGTAGCACACTAGAATTGCTGAAGTGGAAGGCAGAGACCGGTGTGACTGACTCGGGATTTGAAAAGTTGTTGGTAATAATGAAGAAGCTGCTTCGAAGAAATAACGAATTTCCCTCCAATACATATGAAGCAAAGAAGGTTGTCTGCCCTCTAGGATTATACGTGCAGAAGATACATGCATGCCCTAATGACTGCATCATCTACCGCGGTGAGAAGTACGAGAATATGGATAAATGCCCAGTCTGCACTGCATTGCAGTATAGGATCAGAAAAGATGACCCTGGCGATGTTGAGGGCGAGCCACCTAGGAAGAGGGTTCCTGCGAAGGTGATGTGGTATGCTCCTATAATATCACGGTTGAAACGTTTGTTCAGAAACAAAGAGCATGCAAAGTTGTTGCGATGGAACATGGAAGACCGTAAGAAAGACGGGAAGTTGAGGCACCCTGCTGATGTTCGGCATTGGAGAAAAATCGAGAGGGACTTCCCGGACTTTGGTGGTGATGCAACTTATGGTTTGGTCTAAGTACCGATGGCATGAATCCTTTTGGGGAGCAGAACTGCAGTCACAGCACCTGGCCCATGACTCTATGTATCTACAACCTTCCTCCTTGGTTGTGCATGAAGCGGAAGTTCATTATGATGCCAGTGCTCATCCCAGGCCCGAAGCAACCCGGCAACGACATTGATGTGTACCTAAGGCCATTAGTTGATGAACTTTTACAGTTGTGGGCCAAACCAGGTGTACGTGTGTGGGATGAGCACAAACAACAGGAATTTGACCTACAAGCGTTGCTGTTCGTAACCATCAATGATTGGCCTACTCTTAGTAACATTTCAGGACAGATGAACAGAGGATACAATGCATGCGCACACTGTTTAGATGAGACTGAAAGTATATATCGAGATAAATGTAGGAAGAATGTGTATCCGTACAATCGTCGTTTTCTTCTGCCAAGTCATCACTTAAGGAAGAAAGGCAAGCATTTCAATGGCAAGGGAGAAGCCCGGACGAAGCCTGTCCCCCGTACTGGTGCTGATGTATTTGCTATGCTCAAGGATTTGGATGTAATCTTTGGAAAGGGTCCTGGAGGACAACCTGTTCTGAAAGACGCCGATGGACACGCACCTATGTGGAAGAAGAAATCTATATTTTGGGAGCTACCCTATTGGAAAGTGCATGAGGTCCGCTCTGCAATCTATGTGATGCACCTGACGAAAAATCTTTGCGTGAATATTCTAGGCTTCCTGGGCTTGTATGGGAAGTCAAAAGATACCCAGGCAGCACGGGAGAACCAGCAACATCATAAAGGACGAGACGACAAGCATCTAGGAAAGTTTCAAGGGCTTGCCAGCTACGCTCTTACCAAAGAAGAGAAGGAAATCTTTTTTGAAGTCCTTTTCAGTATCAAGGTCCCGTCTGGCTTCTCGTCGAATATAAAGGGGATAGTAAATATGAAAGAGAAAAAATTTGAAAATCGAAAGTCTCATGACTGCGACGTGCTTATGACACAATTGTTTCCGGTTGCATTGAGGGGAATTCTACCAGAAAATGTTCGACTAGCCATTGTGAAGGTATGTGCATTCCTCAATGCAATTTCTCAGAAGGTAATCGGTCAAGAAAGTCTATCAGGGTTACAGATTGATATGGTCCAATGTCTGGTCAGCTTCGAGTTGTTGTTCCCGCCATCCTTCTTCAATATTATGACGCACCTCCTAGTTCACCTAGTCGAAGAGATTAGAATTCTCGGTCCTGTGTTTCTACACAATATGTTCCCCTTAGAGAGGTTCATGAGAGTCTTAAAGAAATATGTGCATAACCGTGCTAGGACAGAAGGAAGCATGTCCAAGGGCTATGGAACAGAGGAGGTCATTGAGTTTTGTGTTGACTTTCTTCCTGACCTTAAGCTGATTGGTGTTCCTGAATCTCGGTATGAGTGGAGGCTGACTGGAAAAGGCACACTAGGAAGGAAATCAATGGTATGTAGGGACGGAAATTCTTTCACTCAAGCACACTACACAGTTCTACACAATTACACCGTGGTGGCTCCGTATATCGAGAAACACAAGAATATTCTACGCTCCGAAAACCCGGGGAAGCCTAACTCCTTGATTAAAGGGGAACACGAGAAGAATTTCGCCAGTTGGTTGCAGACACATCTCATGAATAACACCACTGTTGGAGATCAGTTGTACTTGTTGGCCAGGTTACCATCTTCGACTATATGTACTTTCCAAGGGTACGAGATAAATGGGAATACATTTTACACGATGGCCCAAGATAAAAAGAGCACCAACCAAAACAGTGGTGTCCGCTTTGATGCAACAGATGAAAATGAGCAGAAGGACACATATTATGGGTACACAGAGGAGATATGGGAACTTGACTATGGACCTACTTTTAAGGTCCCTTTCTTTCGGTAAAAATGGGTCAAGCTGACAGGAGGAGGGGTACATGTAGACCAAACGTACGACATGAAAACTATGGATCTCAACATTCTTGCGTACATGGATGAACCATTCGTCCTAGCCAACGATGTGGCTCAGGTTTTCTATGTGAAGGACATGTCTACCAAACCGAGAAAAAGGAAAGATAAGGAAAAGATACAGAATACGATGAGCCAAAGCGCCACATAGTTCTTTCAGGAAAAAGAAACATCGTGGGAGTGGATGACAAGACAGACATGTCAGAAGATTACAATAAGTTTCATGAAATTCCGCCATTCAAAGTGAAAACTGACCCAAGCATCCTGTTAAATGATGAAGATTCTCCATGGCTACGATGCAGAAGAAAACCACAACACTAGATGTTGGTGATGTGTAATAGAGTATTAATTAAACCTTTTATTTGAGACATAAATCTATGTAATGTATTAAACCTTTTATTTGATACATAAATCTAGGTAATGTGTGGATGTGTGGTGTTTCACCGGAGGAAGACCACCGGAGCGGCGGCCCCATGTGTAGGCCCCAGGTGTGACCCCCTTCCCGGACATGCGCTAATACTTAGTGAAATCCTGGATCTGTACGTGGAAACTCCCGCCGCGGGACAATCGGGGCCTAGAATGTGGCAAAGTTGGCCCAACATTTGCTCTCCATGTACATGTCCTAAACAAACCAAAACAAATATAAAGGTCCAACGCGCTACCCTCGTACGGAGAAAGCTATAGGGGTGACGATTCGGGACCCCGGTCTAGGGTTTCGCCGGAGGAAGACCACCGAAGCGTCGGAATCACGTGAAAACTTGCATGTGCCCGTAGGATATGTGTGTGAGAGTGGTGCATGGTTGGTAGGTGCCATGTGTAGGCCCCAGGTGTGACCCTCTTGTCGGACATGCGTTAACACTTAGTAAAATCCTGGATATGTACGTGGAAACTCCTGCCGCGGGACAACCGGGGCCTAGAATGTGGCAAAGTTGGCCCAACATTTGCTCTCCATGTACATATGTCCTAAAAAAACCAAAACAAATAGAAAGGTCCATCGTGCTACCCTTGTACGGAGAAAGCTATAGGGGTAGACAATCCGGGGCCCCCGATCTAGGGTTTCGCCGGAGGAAGACCACCGGAGCGTCGGAATCACATGAAAACTTGCATGTGCCCCTAGGATATGTGTGTGAGAGTGGTGCAAGGTTGGTAGGTGCCATGTGTAGGCCCCAGGTGTGACCCCCTTCCCGGACATGCATTAACACTTAGTGAAATCCTGGATCTGTACGTGAAAACTCCCGCCGCGGGACAACCGGGGCCTAGAATATGGCAAAGTTGGCCCAACATTTTCTCTCCATGTACATATGTCCAAAATAAACCAAAACAAATAGAAAGGTCCACCGCGCTACCCTCGTACGGAGAAAGCTATAGGGGTAGACGATCTGGGGCCCCCGGTCTAGGGTTTCGCCGGAGGAAGACCACCGGAGCGTCGGAATCACATGAAAATGGCAAAATGGTTAATAGTTTGACTAGTTAGAATAATTATTTTATAAAACAGAAAATGGATTTGAATCACTTATTCAAATTCAAGCATTTTTATGTTAAAAATTTAGTGAGATTCAAAAATATGCAAAATATAATAGTTAATGCATTTTTAAATTGAAATGGCAAAATGGTTATTAGTTTCACTAGTTAGAATAATTATTTTATAAAACAGAAAATATATTTGGATTACTTATTCAAATTCAAGAACTTTTTATGTTGAAATTTTTCTCAAATTTATAAGTATGCAAAAACTGTATAATTCAAATGGTTAAAAAATATGCAAATTGAAGTTTTATAAAACAGGCGCGCCCCTTGGGTCAAAAAATTGAAAAAAAGATCTTTAGTCCTAGTACGTGCTACACACCGGGACTTAAGGTGTGGCGTTGGCGCGCCCGTTGGGCGGGGCCGAAAACCTTTTAGTCCCAGTGTGTGGCACGCACCGGGACTAAAGAGCTATGGACCGAGACTAAAGGTCCCCGCCCTTTATATTGCTGCACCCCTTCTTCTCCCAAATCACCACACTTGAGGATGCACGCAGGAAAGCACGCGAGGACGACGAAGGACGCCGGCAGGCTGCCCAACTCTCCAGCCGCCACCACTCGCTGCCCCCACTCCAGCCGCCGTGCCCACTCCAGCCACCGCGCGCGCACCCCCGGCCAGGTACCACGCCGATCCCCTTTCCCTCCCGTACGTCCAGCTATGGTGGCGTGGAAGCCGTGCACGCCGGCACGCGACGGCGTGCGGTGGTGTCGGCCACTGTGGGCGAGCAGGCCGGGGCCGGGGACAGCCGTGCAGGTCGGCGGCGGTGCGGGCGAGCAGGCCGGGGCGGCGCCCTCGGCCACTTCTAGTTTTTTTATTATTTTGTAGTGTATATAGTAGTGTAATAGTAGTATTATATATAGTATGTAGTATGTAGTGTATTTTTTAGTATGGTATGTAGTATTATAGTGTATTTTTGTAGTGTATTTTTTTATTTTGTATAGTATGTAGTAGTATATAGTATGTATATTGTATAGTAGTATATAGTATATTGTATATAGTATTATATAGTACTATTGTAGTGTATATAGTATTATATAGTACTATTGTATAGTGTATATACAATAGCATTATATAGTACTATTGTATAATGTATATAGTGTATATAGTATTATATAGTACTATTGTAGTGTATATAGTATTATATAATACTATTGTATAGTGTATATAGTGTATATAGTATTATATAGTACTATTGTATAGTAGTATAGTGTAGTGTAATATAGATACAGGCCATAGTCGATTGAGACAGACAAGCATTAGTGCTAAATAAAGATAAGCTAAAGAAATAACTACCCTAAGTCCGGTAGTGCTCGCGGGCCCTCGGACATAGGGTTAGGGTGGTGGTGCTCTAGGGCCCCCAGACTTAGGGTTAGAGTGGTAGTGCTCGCGGGCCCCCGGACATAGGATTAGGGTGGTGGTGCTCGCGGGCCCCCGGACATAGGGTTGGGGTGGTGGTGCTCGCGGGCCCCCGGACTTAGGGTTAGAGTGGTAGTGCTCGCGGGCCCCCGGACTTAGGGTTAGGGTGGTGGTGCTCGCGGGCCCACGGACTTAGGGTTAGTGTGGTAGTCCTCGCGGCCTCTTGGACTTAGAGTTAGGGTGGTGGTGCTCGCGGCCCCTGGACTTAGGGTTAGGGTGGTGGTGCTCGCGGGCCCCGGACTTAGGGTTAGGGTGGTAGTGCTCGTGGGCCCCCGGGCATAGGGTTAGGGTGGTAGTGCTCGCGGGTCCCTAGACTTAGGGTTAGGGTGGTAGTGCTCGCGGCCCCCCGGACTTTTTGTATATAGGAAATATATTTTTGTATATAGGAAATATTTGTATATAGGCAATATTTGTATATAGGAAATAATATTGTGTGCATCTCGCATTTTGCAGAAACTATGGATCCACCTAGTCCAATGCGCAGAGACCTAGCACAAGAAGAAATTCTCGAGGATATGATCAACGACGCCCCCAATGTTGATCCACCCGAATCTCCGTCGATGTATCTGAACCCCTCCGGTGAGGGTGAGGAGGTCGACCGAAATAATCAGGGAGAAGCCGACGGTCCGTTGATGGAGAAGCCGACGGCCTCGATGGAACCTTAACGAAGTCCGGCGAGTTATATATATGAAGTCCGGTGATTAGTAGATGCATTAATTGAGTTGTATATATATAAATTGACTAATTTTTCTTCTCTTAGGCCTCCACATCGAGCAAAAAATATTCCATACGAGGCCTGGCCAAAAAGTTGGACGCATCTACGCGTTATACAATTACGGTGGTATCACCACGGGGTGAACCGTTGGAACCAAAAAAGGCTAAAAGTGTATTTGTACAACAATGCAGAGTTATGGTTAGGGATCGCATCCCGATCACCGTTCGAGAGTGGAATAAGACCAAAGGGGCGGAAGAGGGTGAGTATGTCGCCGACAGGTACAAAGAGGGTCTTTGGAATGACCTCATGACACATTTCACCCTGCCAGAATGTGAGGATGATGCCGACACAGCTGCATTGAGGAAGAAAGTCAAGCAGTGGACTGTTACGAAGATGGCCAAACTATTCAAGAACTGGAAGAAAGCATTATGGCAAAAGTATCAGAAGACGAAGACTCCTCCTAAATTCGAATGCTATCTAACAAAGCAGTAGGCTAACTGGGATGCATTTGTGAAATACAAGGAGTCAGAACCTGCTATGGAAAAGTCGGAAAAAAACAAGAAAATTGACGCGATGAAGAAATATCACCATCACCTGGGGCCAGGGGGCTATGCGACTGCCATGCCAAAGTGGGATGCTAAAGAGAGTGAGTTGCTTGCTAAAGGGATCACTCCAGAACCAATACGCGAAGAATGGGATCTGAGGGCAAGAAATTGGTTACTTGGGCATGGGAGTGAGTATGACGAAAAACAGGGGACCTTATTTGCAGTGACGGGATTAGGATACCCCGGGAGACATGGCAGAGAGTGGTTAAGGAAATTAAAGAGGGGACAACAAAGTTCTGTCCCGATAGAGAGAATGACTTGCTGACAAAGGCCCTCGGGAATAAAGAACGCGGAGGACGAGTACGAGGCCTTGACACTAGTTATACTTGGGAGATGGGGTTTCCCAAAGACAGAGATACTTATAGGAGCCGAGAGAGACCAAAGAGGCGATGGCAGGAGAAGGATGGAGACAGGTTCACCGAGTTGCTAGGAACACTTCGAATTCATCAGCAACAGATTGACGAACTTCGAGGAGTAGTGCGCCTGCAAGATCCTGCACTCGATATTACCGCCATTCCATCTCAGCGGAGAAGCAGCGTGGCTGAATTGGAGGTCCCGTCTGATGATGCACGGATGGTAGATGGCGGTCCCAGCTACCCCGTGGATGGAATCAAGGAGCAGGAATCTTGTGAGCTCCATCAGAAGGTGAAGAACCTATCCATCAAGGTGGCGGTCGGATGTGCTTTACCTTGTCCACCTGACGCACGCTGGCATGGCCGAGAGATTCCAGCTGGCTATGCTAAAGTCGGGGTGGATGAAATCGCAACGGGGTGGGACTCAATGGAGCTTGACATCCCTAGACCTGAAGGTCAGAGGACACTCGGAGAAGTATTGGGTGGCATCATTATATGGGACAAGAACAACATCAAGCTTCCAGGCTCAGCGCCAAGGCCAACACCACCTCCGAGTCGTCACATGTCACCTTCAGCTCCATCACCTCCAAGAAGCCCACCCCCTGACTATGACCACCACAGTGCGAGTCCATCTCGATCTCCGCCGCAGGGTCAGCCGCCTTTGCCGCCTGCTAAGGACAAAAAGCAGAACTGTGCTCCATCGATAAGGACTAAATGGCGCAGCAGCCCAAAACGACAAATGTCGCCCCTCCCAAGAGTACCTCATAAGAATCTTCCCATCAGACCTTATGATCGCACTGATGAGGAAAACGACATGATCGTAAAGGCCGAATGTGTTGCACAGCTTCAAAAGAAGAAACCCGAGCCCACCCTGGTATACACCCAGAAGCAAAAAGCGTATGCACTTTCTTTTCTGAACACAAAATCGCAATATGACTTACACCATAAGCCAGATGACTATCTACGCGCACTTTAGAAGGAAGTGAAGAAGAGCAAGCGGGAGCAAATCATCAAGTAAAAGTGCAACCGGGAAAAGAAAGGACGTCCCCTAGCTCGGGGAACAGGCTAAAAAATCGACCCCACCCCTCAAGGTGGTATCCCATGACATTCCCTAGCAGAATATGGAAGAAGCTGCGAAGCTTGCGGCCTCTATGAATGTGACTGTTGAGGAATTGCAAGGTCCCAAGGACGACAAGTTACCCAAGGCTCAGGTAGTCCCTACATATGTCTCAGGGAAGCCTTTGGTCAGCTTTGAGCAGTTCCAACAACTGCCAACACAAATGCGGAGTTTACATAACTGGTACTTGAAAGCCGCAAAGGAGGAGAGAATAATGATCGTGGCGGAAGTCCCACATGACTACTACTTCCGAGAAGAAGAGGTCCATGTTGAGTTTCCAGAACTCTTCCAGTTATACGCTTTCGACGCCCTCGACAAATCTATCATGAGTTGCTATTGTCTGTAAGTTGCTGAATTCATTGTCTATATATAAGTTGTTCATTTTTTTAGTTGTTCAGTTCATTGCATGTAATTATCCTAATTATATCATTTTGTACTCTATTATTATGTAGAATGAAGATCATGGAATGTAAAAGAAGGTCAATCTTTAGTGTTGGGTTCATTGTCCCAGATAAAATACATATAAAGACGCTAATAGATAAACCCGAGGAGACGCAGGAAAACCTTCTAAGGTTTCTAACGGAGCAAAATTTCTGTGACCACATACTGTTTCCTTAAAATTTCGCGTGAGGGTCTTACTCTGTTGTACACATTCACTTTTGCTTACTCGATGTTAAGTCTAATTGATGAGTTACTGATGTATATATAAACGTGTGCAGTTTCCACTGGATTCTGCTAGACATTCAACTTGATAAGGGAAGAGTTGAAGTCATGGACTCATTAAAGAGACCCCTGGAAATGTTTAGGGACATGCAGGACATGCTCCAGAGGTAATTTTCGTGCTACATCGGTCTCTTTCGTTGATTTCTTGAGATATCACGTAATAAATAACTCATTCATTTTCTTTACCGGGCAGGGTTTGGAACCAGTTCAAGAGTGCGGTTATGGGTGACTTTAGTGAGAAGCTGACGTTTAAGCCGGTCTCGGTAAGTAGTACGCGTATCTCTTTACTTCTAGTTTCAATACAATTATGATGCTAGATTATTATTTTGATTGAATTCTATTCTCGTAAAGTGCACGAGGCAGCCACCGAAGACGAATCTATGTGGATTCTATGTTTGCGAGTTCATTCACACGTTTACCAGTGAGCGGAATGATTATAGAGTCGATGTAAGCAATACATTCACAACATTATTTTATTACCATCACTTTTTGTTATCATGATTGATATTCATATTGATATCCTTTTCTTATATAGTTCAAGAAAATGCGGGATCAACTCCTACCAGAGCAACGCGTAGTAGGAATTGCTGAAGAACTGGCAGGATTCTTAATGAATGAGATGATAGATGTTACCAGACAATTTAGTGTGAATAGGCGCCGATGATCCCCGACCGTGTAATTGAATAGACGGGCTCTAGTCCCGATAATTGTGATCTCCATGTGTAACTATCATGTATATATTTGTATGCTCGATCTTAAGAGAAGTTATCTTATGTATGCACGAACATGTACGGTATGTGGTAGCATAGAAAACTATTTTGAAATGAAAAAAAGGATACAAATTGAATTCTCTGCCGCGGTAGAGAAAGTGCCTAAAATTCTACTGTGGCAGAGAACCATTTGTCCCGGTTCGTAATACGAATCGGGACTAATGGGGGGCACCCCGCGCCCGCAGAGACGGCCACGTGGGTGCCTATTGGTCCCGGCTGGTAAGTAGCCCGGGACTAGTGGGTGGGCCTTTAGTCCCGCCTCTCTAGTCCCGGTACCACAACCGGGACTAAAGGCTCTTACGGGCCGGGACTAAAGGCCCGTTCTCCACTAGTGAGAGTACAATAATGCGTTTGCGAAAGTAGGTAAAATAAGATATGCATAAAGTAAAAGATAGGACAAGTCTCATGAGCATGTAAGTGGCTTGCCTTGGTTGGCAACTTGTCCCTATTCTTTCTCTTCAAAATCCTCCCAATCACCGTCCTCGTACTCGTCCTCGTTCGTTTCTATCGTTGCAAAAGAAGAAAGAACAAACAACAACACCATACATCAACCACAAGGCAAACATAGCAAACAGTACAGTTCAGGTACTCAATCTAGCAAGCAAATCCACACACCTGAAGCTGCTGATCACACCAAACTAATGCCATGGGAATCAAGCAAAAAAGCTTAAACCGAAAAATTAGGGTGATTTTAATGGTGAACACTAGTTAAGCAAGCAAACAGGTGACTCGGCCAAGTTCTGTAAGTGTATAGTGACCAAATTTTATACCACTAGGAAGGTAATGGAAATACCAATCCAACCCCACTGGAATCATATTTTTAGCTATCAAGGTTAATTTTTAACAATTATTATACCGGAAACAGAGCAGTGGCAAAATAATTCTCAGGACAGATCTATTGTACCAAAAATTACACCCTTCTGGGAACAAGTAATACTAGCATAGGCACAACCCCAGGAGTTGGTCTCACCTCAAAAGGAGGTCCACAGAAGCTTCTAGAAATAAAAGAAAAAGCTTATGTCCCAAACTTATGAAATTAAAAAACATGAGCTAAAAAGGTCCAAACTGGGTGATTCCAATTATATTGGACATGCATGATCATGTAAAAGGCATGGGAAGTGGTTTCACATTTTTCTATTTCAAAAAGACAAAACTAAGCAATTCATAGTATAAACAGTATTATTTTACCACTAAAATTCCCAGTAATTCTACGGGCTTTATTTTGCCAAGATGTCAGTGACATGTGTTAGATAAATACCTAAGCTAACACACAAAATTTGAATCAAGCCGAAAGGTTAATCATGGAATTTTTGGTGGATTTAAAGCTACAAAACAAATTTTGGGAAATTTAATTAACAGAAAAAGAAAATAGAGGGGTTGCTCTGGCCTAGGTCGCGACCCAAGCGGAGGGATGGGCCGGCCCATTTACGAGGGGGCCTGCGTGGGAACCATGGGAATTCAAACCCAGGGGCCCCGCGCGTCAGTGACTGGGCGGCGCGAAGGGGTATGGGGGTTTCTAGGCCGTCGAATTAGAGGCGCATCAGACGGTCCTGGCGCGTCGTCCTCATGGGGAGGAGATGCTGATGACTACAAGTGCACAGACTGTTTGTAGCTAGTTTCGAAATAAAGATATCGATCCCACAGGGAGCAGGAGTCTGAAGTCTCATAACTATTTGAACTAAATACTGAAATAGTAATGCTAAATAACGTTCTAAGTAACAAGATAAATGCGAGTTTTGTGTAAAATAAATTTTTGGGTTTTCAAATAAGAGAACAATAAGTAGACTAAAGCTGTAAGTAAACAAGAGCATGCAAGTATGATTATGAAAGTCTGTAAGATGATGAAAATAGTTCACAGGGAGTAGTAGATCCACTGCTAGTAATTAGAAAGAGTGATCAAAATTATTATAATGAATAAGACCATTTATGATATGTGTGGGAGGATCTTCATATATGGACGAATAGGTAGCAACCACTGCACACATCATCCGTCATAACCACAACAGCCAGCAATCGATATCAATCGAATTACTGTGCTATTAAGGGACTTTACCCCGTAGGATGTATCCCATGGCATGGAGTATGTTTCGTGAGTTCTCCTCGGTTCCCAAGTTGATACGTAAGGAATGACAATAGCTTTATAGTTACCGTAAGTGCTATCATCCCTCCGTCTACCAACAATAGTTCCCCCCATCTAGTCCACACTGAGGCAAATATTGAGTGGCGCGCTTCATCCAACATCAAGATGAAGGAAATCTAACACAGACACATAATGAACAATATGATATAATAATCTTTATCTCAATTCAATCTCATACTAGGGTTTCTCCATCTCCCCAAGAACAAAGGAAACTACTCACACATGAAGGCAATCAACATCATGGATAGAATATGGATGAAGTATGATGATACAATTGAAGACAAGTGCAAATCCAAGATTCAATCTAGAATTACAACAAGTAACCAAAGGGGATCGGTGATGGAGACGTTGTTGATGAAGATGAAGATATAGATCGATGTGGAGGCCTTCAAGATCCTAGTCCGTTCTCCTCTTGTGTGATGGTGATGGTGTAGATCTGATTGGAGGCGGCTATGGCAGTGGCACATCGGCAGGGCTCTGCCGTGGTGGAGGATATGGCTTCACGGCTCTCTCTTGGGTCCTCTCTCCTTTATATAGGCCTTGGGGGTGCCCTAGGGTTCTCCCAATACCGTCATATGACTTAGGGAAGCTTCTCTGGCAAAAAATCCCGTTGTTTGCGATCTTTTTCGCAACTATACGGCGGGAACTATATGGCCGGAAAAATGCTTCCCGCTATATAGTTGCTCGTCAAATCTTTAGGTTTGGTAGTGTTTTGGCCGCTGTTTCTTCATACGAACTCTGATTTGGGTGTTTTTGGGCTTGTTGGATTCGTATCAACGATGGCTACAATCCAATAGTATTGGATATTTATTTTGAGAATTTGAAAAAATTCACTTTTTCCAACACCCAAATGGCTAAGTCTGGTCCCTGCAGCTCTTCCATACTATGCTCTCTCTGTTCCTTTTGCCTTTGTTTTATCCATAATCATCATCAACACCTACACACATGTCATAGACAAGGAAAGTGATAAAATTATACCTAAACTACCAAATGTGCAAAGCTCATATGAAAGTAAATGAGAACTAGAAGTCATGCATATAAGGCATAGCTATAGCTAGAAGAAACATGATATGAGAGATAAATGGCTCATTTTATATGGCTAAAATAGGTGGTATTTCACAGCCATCAGATACCGGTGGAAAAACCCTAGTTGTGGTAGGAAAAGGGGCATGGCGGCTCACCTAGGGGCGGAGAAAGGACGGCGGCGGTGGGGTTCGACGCAGCAGGTGACGGCAGTGCGCACGAGGTGCGGCAGCGGGGGCTTCGGCTTCAGTTGCAGTCGCGGACGTTCTCATGGCGGCGGTGACTACGGGCTCCTCGATAGCAAACTTCGGGCGGTTCCTAGTCAAATGGAGGAGGGGTTAGTGAAAGTGCATGTGTGCCCCCATGTGTGGTTTTGGTAATTAATGACAATCTTTATGGACTTATGTTTGCATTGAGTTTTACTTGTAGGATTTGTCCATAGGAAATGCTCGAACCATATGTTGGCTTCAAGGTTGGGAGAAGAAGAAAGTGAAGAAGATTAAGTGTTGACCAAGGTTTCAATGAGTGATCCGGGGATTGGTCAAGTGAGAGTTGAGCCTATAGCAAGTGTGTCTTGAAGACTAAAGTTGGAGTGATATCTCTTATGTGCCTTCAAGACACCAACATAATGAAGAAAGAAGAAATGATGTGCAAGTTCAAGATGAGCCATCTCGAAGAGATCATTTTCTTGAAGCTTGCCATCCTATGGTGATCATGGATATGGGAATATGGTATGCCCAAAAGAGAATCTCTACCATAGTGGAGTATGGGGAGCAATTTGCAAGTCTTCACCAAGCTAGCGCAATCAAGAAATGTGTTCCATGTTGAGGTGGAGAAGATCGTCATCATCAAGCTCAAGTGGACTATGCGCAAGGCAAATGTATGTTTTTGATAGGGTTTCCTTGTCACCAGGTCTCGTGTTGGAGAGACTGGTTTATTATATAGATAATCGTTCTATCAAGAGGGGATGTCGAGTGGGTAACTTGATTATATCCTTCAGCGAGAGCCCAAACCTTTGTATTCTTGGCATCATCGTTCTTGGTTGTTATTTGGGGTCTATCATCTGTTGATTTGGTCCTTGATATAATTTGGACAACCGTTAGTCACGTCACACTTTGGTGTGCCTTCTTGGTTTTCTTGGTGTTTTGTTCAAAGTATATCTCCTTTTGGTTCTTGAAAGTCTTGTGCATGCATACTCACTAAATGTATATATTATGGTATGCTTGCTTTCTTTGATCCAATATTTAGGGGAAACTCCACCAAATCCTATTTTGGCTAAGATGTGCATGAAATTCCACTTCATATCAATATGCACATATTTATGTGGAGTGTCTCCTATGTATTGTAGTTGCACTAACTACTTTGGACCCAGTTTGTTTGGGGACCATAGTGTACTTAATGTTGTTTTAGCTACATTGGAGATACATTGGAGGCTTCTCTCAATAATAAGAATATGTGGTGACTAATTATAATTGGAGGCAAGCTAGGATGATCAGCAAACTCATGTCTACTACATCCTACCAATGGTATCTCGGTAACAAGTATCCCTCTCACGCATACTTTTCTTGCATCCAACCTCTGTGGTTGCATCATGGCATGATTTCCTTCAGTTGCCTGTATTGTGGTTCTTGCAAGAAGTTTACTGTATCATCCTTATTGTGGTATGAGTAAGCTAAGATGAATGCATATTTTGGGGAGTATAAAAAAATCATGTTTATGATTCACCAATCCCACATATGCGAATCTAGCATTTCTATTGTCAATCATTTCCTCAATTTCTCTCATGTACTATATGGATGAATTTGCAAGACTTATTTGTTATTTATAATACTTGTTGCCTCTCCCAATGCATTCCAACTATCTCTTGTTCCCTTGTGATAGTTGTGGTGTATTTATTGGTGTTTTAAGGTCATTGATGTTGAATAAGATAAATTTGAGCCTTTGGCCATGCTTTCTAGCAAAAAATCTTATTGGCATTATCTATGACTTTCGTTTGGATATCTTGTTCATTCTTGAGTAACCATTTTGTGCGTACATGGTTCTTTGTGGATGTATATCTTGGTGATTGTTTTCTACCTAGAAACTTATACACATGACTATGGCTAACTCTCTGGTTGATATCCTTTTGCTTTGGAGTCTACACCTTGTGCTCCTTTTTATTATTTGGTGGCTCCAAACGTTTTTCTTTGAGTGCTTGACCTTTTCATTTGCATATTTTGGCACTCGTTGGTGTTAAGAAAATTGATCTCTCATACCTTTGTGTTGTTATGTAAGTTTGGGGGAGCAAGGATACCATGTTTATGCACTTTGCATTCAAAGCAATTATTATATTTGGTGCATAAACCTCGGGGAGCTTTCCTAATTTACCTAAGAACATGCATTTGCTTTCTTGTTCTTGTTTGGTGTTTTGTTTGATTATGGGGAGTTAGGATTCCATAATTGTGTGCTTTGTTGTGCATGAACCTTGGGGAGCTTCCTATTTTAATCTAAATACTCATTTGCTCTAATCATAATATCTTATCTCTTGCTCATGGTCATGGTTTAAATGATATAGAGGGAATGAGGATGCCATGTTTGTGCATATTATATTCAAACGCAAATTATAATTTGTGCACAAACCTTGGGGAGTCTCCTCATATTATTTAGATCGATCACTTTTCAACCTTATCATAATATCTATCTTTCTTTTGGTATCTTCCTTTTGTGAAGTGCTTCGTTGGATCTTTTGATTGCTTGCTTCATTTGTTGATGCTTCTTCACCACTTTATTTCTTTGCAATCTTTGGATCCTCAGTTTTGTTTTATTTCCTCATGGTATTTGTCATTGGATATGTGCATTTGATTCCACTCATATTATGAGAAATGCACGCCATATGGAGGAACTCTCACTAAATTGGCCTTCTAAAGTTTCACCCATTTCAGCAATCGATGCCAATGGGGGAGAAGTTTAGATGGTTTTAGGGAATTTGGTTGTGTGTTGTGAGTTTTGTACTTAAACACTTGCCTCGTGTGCTTTGCATCTTAATGTGTTGCATGGCATCTTGAATATCTAGAGAAAACTCCACCACCGGTAATGGTTGGCAATATATGCTATGGAATTCAAGTTCATCCACACGTGCATAGATTGTGGGGGAGTTTGCTCTATATTGTGTTTGTACTAACATCGCATACTTGTGTTCTATTTGATGTTAGAAAAATGTTTTGTTTGGTTAATTCCTTATATAAACCCTCTCAAAGGGATTGTCATCAATTACCAAAAAGGGGGAGATTGAAAGTGCATGTCTGCCCCCATGTGTGGTTTTGGTAATTAATGACAATCTTTATGGACTTATGTTTGCATTGAGTTTTACTTGTAGGATTTGTCAATAGGAAATGTTCGAACCATATGTGGGCTTCAAGGTTGGGAGAAGAAGACAGTGAAGAAGATTAAGTGTTGACCAAGGTTTCAATGAGTGATCCGGAGATTGGTCAAGTGAGAGTTGAGCCTATAGCAAGTGTGTCTTGAAGACTAAAGTTGGAGTGATATCTCTTATGTGCCTTCAAGACACCAACATAATGAAGAAAGAAGAAATGATGTGCAAGTTCAAGATGAGCCATCTCGAACAGATCATTTGCTTGAAGCTTTCCATCCTATGGTGATCATGGATATGGGAAGATGGTATGCCCAAAAGAGAATCTCTACCATAGTGGAGTATGGGGAGCAATTTGCAAGTCTTCACCAAGCTAGCACAATCAAGAAAGGTGTTCCATCTTGAGGTGGAGAAGATCGTCATCATCAAGCTCAAGTGGAATATGCACAAGGCAAAGGTATGTTTTTGATAGGGCTTCCTTGTCACCAGGTCTTGTGTTGGAGAGACTGGTTTATTAGATAGATAACCGTTCTATCAAGAGGGGCTCTCGAGTGGGTAACTTGATTATATCCTTCGGTGAGAGCCCAAACCTTTGTATTCTTGGCATCATCGTTCTTGGTTATTATTTGTATCTTATCCATGTGAGGTTCTAGAGCTTGTGGTAATTCATAACAATCTCTAGTTCATCAAAAACGGATTTCCCTTTATACCTTATTACGTTTTTGATCTTGGAGGTTTTTCTGGTTTCTCACCAAGAGAGATATCTCACATCATAATATATGAAATGCTCTATCTTGGTGTTATCATAATATATGAACTTTGTTGGGTAGCTCTTGTCACCCCCTTTCCAACAAAATTGGTTTCAAGTCATTTGGAGTCCAGATGCAAATGTTATGATCATTACAGTTTTGTTGTTTCTATCAGGTTTGCCTCTGCAGGTTCTTGGACCGGAGTCTCCGGTGTGTGCTGACCGGAGTCTCTAGTGTGGTCTGGAGTTTCCCCAGGAATCCCTAGAGGGGGCTCCAGATTTCTGCCTGGGTCAGCCAGGCTGGTGGTCCGGAGCAAGGTCCGGAGACTGACCGGAGTCTCCAGTCCAAGCCTCAGACCGGAGTCTCCGGTGTGGTTGGACCGGAGTCTCCGGTCCACTTGGCTCACAGAAAGGCTGGGTCAATCTGTATGCTGGTCTAGAGGCTGGTCCGGAGATGGGCCAGAATCTCTGGTGTAGACCGGAGTCTCCGGTGTGCAGGCCAGAGTCTCCGGTCTGACTTTTCTCCAATGGTCAGAAATTAGTGGGCCTATAAATACTTCAACCTCAAGCCGCTCGTTCTAGAAAAAGAACACCATTTGAGAGCCACCAAAACTCCAAGATCACCGTATCCAACCACCCAAAGTCCCTGATCTTTGGGGAATCGAAGGAGGAGGCCTTGATCTATAGCTTCACCAAGAGAGATCTTCATTTCCCCCTCATTCACTTGAGGGCCCCTTGCTCTAGGGTTTTATTGGAAACCCTAAGCCTTGTTTTGGTTGATTTGATTCTTACAAGCTTGTCTTTGATTGGTTGACAGCTTGCTTGTATTCGGGAGCCTCCAATTAGGTTGTGGATGTGTGCCTTGAACTTGTTGTAAAGGTGCATGCTGCCACCTCGAAGGTTGTCGATATATTGGAAGAGGTGAATCGAACCCGTTGGGGTGAGATTCATCGGAGAACAAGGGAGGCCTTTTGTGGCGTTGGTGGTTTGGTACCACCCCCTCTCCAAACGAGACATACTCCATTGTTGGGAGGAACTCGGTAATACATCATCGTCTCTATGTGCCTCGGTCATGTCTATACCCGAGCTCTTACTTATGCACTTTACTTTGTGATAGCCTTCGTGCTTGAAGTTTATATCTTGCTATCACATAGTTGATTGTCTTGCTTAGCATAAGTTGTTGGTGCACATAGGTGAACCCTAGTTATTAGAGGTTTTGTGCTTGACAAAGTAAGCGCTAGTTTAATTGCGCCTTTGTTCAGACCCTCTCGTAAAAGTTTTAAATTGCCTATTCACACCCCTCTAGGTGACACCTGTATCCTTTCAGTTAGGATGGCCACGGCGAGGCAACAAAGGTGGTGAGTAGAACCATAGGAGGGAGGGAGAACTGCGACGGCAACCTCCCATTCTTCCTTCGGTTTTGCTTCGGTGTGGCGAGAGCTAGGGGCCAGCAGAGGCCGAGCGAGATCGCCTCTGCTCTGGGGGTGATGTGGAGGTGGGTGTGGAACGAAGTAGCGTGGGTGGCGTGTGCTGGGGCGGCTCTAGTGCTTGAAACACGAGTGGAGGCACCCACGGTGCGCCGGGTGCAGGGGGTCATGGTGAGAGGGCTGCGAGGAATGGGTTGGCTGGGCGCGGAGGTGGGCAGCGTCTCTGCACGAGGGGAGAGTTGCTAGACACGGGGTTTTTGGCGCATAGCCTCGGGAGGGCGCGGGGGTGCAATGATGATAACATGCATGCCAAGTGCTCTACCGAGTGGTCTCGTCCATCTTTGCTCAGGTCCGGCTGGGGTGCTGCATGGGTAGCGATGCGGGGGTGGTTGGGGAGTGCGAGGAGGGTTTCTCCACCGTGCGATGGTGTCGATTCGCACCAGAAGGCAGGGTGGAGTGGGCGCGCGCGTCATGTCCTGGACAACATGGCCAGCTGGGGCTGGGAGTCGGTGGAGACACGGGTGAGCGCGGGGTGCAAGGGGGTGTCTGGGGAGTTGGGGTGCTGCGTTGCAGGCCTGTGCACGGTAGAGGAGGTGCAGAGGCGGCGGGGTATTGGTCGAGCAAGATCGACTCAATCTTGTCCGCCGTACTCTCCAACGGGTCAGGTTGGCTGCATGGGAGACCTAGGGTGGTAAAGGGGAGTGGGGTGGCACGTTTATGTCATGCTAGGACCAGGTGCTAGGGTGCAACAAGTGTGGAGAGGGAGAGAGGGTTTTGGAGGGATCTAGGGGATGATGGCCATGAGGCTGTCTTTGCTTGATGACCACCTTGAGCACAAGCCTCCAATGGTCAGGGAAAGGGTTGGGGGTAGAAGAGGGATGCCTGGTGAGCATCTAAAGGCCATGGGTGCTTCCTAGATCATTCCCAAAGATGTGCAAGAACTCTCCAAAGTTGGCCAAAAAAATAAGGTGACCAAGGCATATGTTTTAACTAGTCAAGGAATTACTTGCATTCAAGTGGCTTAGGGTTATGGTTTAACCAGGGTTAGGGGTAGGATTTGAAGTACTCATGACAAGTTCAAATCCATGTATTTGCATGGACAAAAGGGTTTATAGATAGCTCACATTATTCACCCAAAGATGGAAATTGTTAAGCTATTTTATGACTTAGCCAATTTTTTAGGATTTTGCTCTAGTTTCCAAAATTTAAACAAGGGGTGATCCTCGTCGTTACCAAGCATTGATCTAGTAACTCTACACATGATATCAAGCAAGAGCATCACTAGCATGGCAATTAACAAGGATACAAGTAAAACACAAGGATCATGCATTCATACTAGCAAGCAACATAAGCACACAAAACCCCTAAAAGTTTTAATTCCCCCCTAAATTCTAGACTTCTTTTCTAAACAAGCATGGGTGCAAAAGATGGGATGTTGCAGACCTTCTCCCCTTAAAAGAATCTTGTCCCAAGATTTGTGAGCTGAGACGATAAGAGATGGGGGAACTCCTTCCTGAGATAATCCTCTCATTCCCAGGTGGCTTCTTCGGCGTGGTTGCTCCACTGAGTCTTGTAGAAGTTTATGTTATGGCGTTGGGTAAGTCGATTTTCTTTCTCCATTATCCTAACGGGCACCTCTCGGTAGGTCAAATCATGGTTGAGATCAATATCACGATAGTCGACTTCCTTGAAGACTTCTGGCTTGTCGAGAACTTGAAGACACTTTCGGAGTTGGGACACGTGAAAGACGTTATGGAACTCTGACAACTCTGAGGGTAGCTCCAGCTGATATGATACCTTTCCTTATTGAGTGAGGATCTTGAACGGTCTGATATATCTTAGCGCCGGCTTTCCCTTCTCATGAAAATGTTGCATTCCCTTGAGAGGAGACACGAAGGTACACGAAGTCTCCCTTGTTGAAACTCACATCTCAATGTTTGGTGTCGGCATAACTCTTATAGCGAGACTAGGCAACTCTCAGACGACCTCATGCTAGCTGGACTTGTTCTTCGGCCATCTTAATAACATCTGGGCCGAAGATCTAGCTCTCTCCGGTTTTAGTCCAGTTCAGGGGTGTTCTACACTTTCTCCCATAGAGAAACTGGAAGGGTGCCATCTTTAGACTTGCTTGGTAGCTTTTGTTGTAGGAGAATTCAGAAAATGGTGGACAATCCTCCCATTTGGAACCATAAGCTAGAACACATGAGCGGAGCATATCCTCCAAAACTTGGTTGACTCTCTCGGTCTGTCCTCCGGTCTGAGGGTGATAAGCAGTGCTAAAAGATAGAGTGGTACCCAGGGCCTCATGTAGCTTCTTCTAGAAACGGGAGGTGAATTGAGGTCCTCGGTCAGACATGATTTCCTTTGGTACTCCATGAAGACTGACGATTCAAGAGATATAGAGTTCTGCCAACTCCTTTCCATTAAAATTGGTCCTCACGGGAATAAAATGGGCTACCTTGTATAGATAGTCCACTATAACCCAGATGGAATCATGACCTCTGCTTGAAGTGGGAAATCCGATGATAAAGTCCATTCCAACCTTTTCCCATTTCCACTCCGGGATCTTCATTGGTTGCAGCAATCTGGCAGGAGTTGATGCTTGGCTTTGACTCTTTGGCATATATCACACTTGGCTACGAATAGGGCGATCTCTTGCTTCATTCCGTGTTACCAAAGCTGTTCCTTAAGATCCTGGTACATCTTGGTACTCCTGCGGTGGATGTAATAGAGGGTTTCCTGGGCTTCCTTCATAATAGTCTGTTTCAGTTCATGGTTGCTGGGTACACAAATACGTCTTTTGTACCACAGCACACCATTGTCATCAACCTTGAATCCGGGAACACTCTCTCCTTCCATTCTGCGTTTGATTCCTTCTATACTTTTATGTCCCTTCTAAGCTTCTTTGATTTGATCCAAGAGGGCTGGTTTTAACTCGAGGTGGGCTAGAAATCCGGGTCTGACTAGTTCCAAACCGAACCTTTCCATCTCTTTACTCAGTTCAGGTTGCTCCTTTTTTATCATAGCATTCAGAGAATAAGTTTCCCGACTAAGGGCATCAGCTACTACATTAGCTTTACCTGGATGGTAATGAATGCCAAGATCATAGTCCTTGATTAGTTCGATCCATCTTCTTTGCCTCATGTTCAACTCCTTCTACGTGAAGATATATTTCAGACTCTTGTGATTCGTGTAGATCTCACAACGGTTTCCCATCAGATAGTGCCGCCAGGTCTTGAGGGGGTGCACTACTTCTGCATGCTCCAAATCATGGGTGGGGTAATTCATTTCATGCGGCTTCGGTTGCCTTGATAGATAGGTAATGACCTTTCCTTCTTGTATTAGCATGCTTCCGAGTCCTAGCTTGGAGGCGTCGCAATAGACTTCAAAACTTTTAGTGATGTCTGGCATGGTCAGGATTGGGGCTAAGACTAACCTCTTCTTGAGTTCCTGAAAACTCTCTTCACATTTGTCCGTCCATTCAAACTTCTTGTCTTTCGTCAATAGTTGTGTCATTATCTTCGCGGTACTTGAGAATCCCTCAACAAACTTGCGGTAGTATCCAGCTAAACCCAGAAAACTTCGGATCTCCGATGGATTGGTGGGGGCTTTCCATTCTAGTACTTATTTGATTTTGGTGGGATCGACTGACATTCCTCCGGTGGACAGGACATGTCCAAGGAAACCAACTTCCTTTAACCAGAACTCGCATTTGCTGAACTTGGCATACAATTGATGTTCTCTGAGGGTACCAAGTACTAATCTTAGATGCTTCTCATGTTCTGCTTCGGTCTTGGAGTAGATTATGATGTCATCGATAAACACCACAACAAACTTGTCCAGATAGGGCATGAATACCTTATTCATGAGGTTCATGAAATAGGCAGGGGCATTGGTTAACCTGAAAGACATGATAGTGTATTCATACAAACCATACCGGGTGGTAAAGGTGGTCTTGGGGATGTCTGATTCTCGGATCTTGAGTTGGTGGTATCCTGTACAAAGATCTATCTTGGAAAAGACACGAGATCCATTTATCTGATCAAACAGATCCTCAATCTTCGGCAAGGGGTACTTGTTCTTGATGGTGACATCATTGAGCTTCTGATAATCCATAACTATCTGGGTGGTTCCATCTCTTTTATCCACGAAAAGGACGGGTGATCCCCATGGGGAAGCACTCGGCTAGATATGACCCGTCCGCTCCATGTCATCTAATTGCTTCTTTAGTTCAACTAACTTCTCGGGGTTCATACGGTACGGTCTATGAGCTATGTGGTTGTTCCAGGGACTAACTCTATGATGAACTCGATATCCTGATCAGGGGGTATATCGGGTAACTCTTTAGGAAACACATCCGGATACTCACAAACCACAAGTACTTGCTCTAGGGTAGGTCCGGCTATACTTTTCTGGCAATAGGCTCGGGACGAGTGGGTAGTTGCCACGTGCACAACATCTACTCCATCTGTATTGGTTAAGGCGATAGAATTTATAGTGCAGTCTATGATAGCATGATACTTGGACATCCAATCCATTCCGAGTATCACATCTAGGCCTTGGGTTCCCAGTACTATCATATCAGCTCGAAAACTAACCCCATGGATGACTATTGGAATATCATTGCAAGATAGCTTAGTTCTAGTGGTTGACCCTGGGATTTGCACTAGCATGGTATGCTTTAGGTAACTAGGGGCGATACCAGTTAACTTAACAAAGGGTTCAGTAGCAAAAGAATGTGATGCGCCTGAATCAAATAATACCGTGGCAGGGACTGAGTTGACAATAAACGTACCCAGGACAATGTCAGGTGATTCCTGGGCCTCTTGAGCATTGATATGGTTCAGGTGTCCTCAGACAGCCTTGGGCTTCCTGGGATCAGCGTCCCTGGTCGGCGCTCCTTTGGCGTGACCTTGGTTGAGTCTGGCATTGTTGGGACAGGGAGTATCATCTTTCTTTCTATCTGGGCAAGCACGAGAGAAATGTCCTTCCTTTCCGCAGTTGAAGCATCATGATCCAGTGAGGCGATCACTGGGGTTGACAAGGCCTCTGGGGCAGATCTTGGGTTTCCGCCTCCAGGGCAAGGGTTGTTGAAGTTGCGGTTTGGGTTGTTAGGGCATGGAGCATAGGAAGGAGTCCTCTGCGGTGGGGGTGCAGGCCTAGATGGAGGCATGCTACATGACCTCTGACCACTAGATCCTCCTTGATGCATCATACGGCGCTTGCGGTTCTCGATCACTCCTTTGCGCTTATTCTCCACCAGTATAGCAGCATCAACAAGTGCATCTAATTCCTGGAACCTTTGGGCTACCAGGTGACACTGCAGTTCATCCTGTAGTCCATTCATGAAGGTATACACCTTCTTCTCTTTAGTGTTGGTGTCATCAGGGGCATACCTAGCCAGATTGGCGTACTTCTCCAGATACTACAACACTGACATTCCTTCCTACTTTAGGGATCAAAATTGGTCTCTTATCATCTTGATAAGGCCTAGAGGGATGTGACGCTTATGGAACCTTTCCTTGAAATCCTCCCAGGTGATCACTTGTCCTACTGGCAGAATGTCCTTGACGCTAATCCACCAAGTCCTTGCTTGTCCCACGAGAAAGTGGGTGGCTAGGGTTACTTTCTCATCATTACCGACATGGGATACTTCCAGGTTGTTCTCGATAGTGCAGAGCCAGTGATCAACATCAAGCGGATTGGTGCACTTGGTAAACACAGGAGGGTTGGTATTCTAGAAGTCCTTGATCCTAGATCTCTGCTCTCCATTCCCACCTTCACCCTCGTTGTCGTGGGCATTTCCTACTGCTGCTTGGGCGAGCTATTCGAGTGCGGCAATGTTGGATTGACATTCAGCGTTAGTATCTTGGCGGTCTTCCATGAACATGCGCAGGAGTTGCTCCATGGTTGGCTCAGGTGGAGGGGGTGGCCGACCGCGGGGATGCACCATCCTGAAGGTATAAGATTAGGATAGGACTACAAAAGATGGTTCTCAAATGAGACCGCATAGCAAGGAAGATAAACAACATGACAGGCATAACATGCATAAAGGAAACAATCACTTGGGGAATTAAACAAGCATAAGTTCAACAACAACCCAACCAAGTTCATGCGTCACATCTCGACACTAGATAGGAACACCACGAGTTCGACGGTACAAGGCAAGTAGAAGACAAACAAATCGCCACTCAAAAGGGGACACGGAGACTATCTCACTAGCTCTCAAAGACTAGCGCACGGCCTACACCTCGTTGCAACATGCGGTGGTATCCTCCTCAATGATGACCTCAGTGTCATCATCCTCAGGCTCAAATATGCGCTCCTATGGATCCTGTTCCTCCTTGTCCATCTAGTCATCAACCTCTGGGTCGTTCTATGGTTCCACGTCAAAGTCCTCCTTGTGAGCAGCATCTTTGTTAGTTTCATCCAGCAGGTCGTCATTGTCCTTGCGGAGCTCAGCACACTCCTCCTCTAGCTCCTCTATCTTGGCCTTCATGGTCACTAGGAGCTCCTGATGATCCTGCACCTTCTTCATGAGGCGCTTGTTCCTAGCAACTGTAGCCTTCTTGGTCTACATGGCTTGAGCATGTCCCAGCTGCACCACCTTTAGGTTCTCCTCATTGGTGAGTATCTCCATTGTCTTGTGATCCAAGCACATGCAAACACTGTCCATAGTCTTATGCATCTTCCCCAAAAGATAATCCATGTTCTGAATATGCTCCCCAAAGTCAAAGTGTTGTGGAGCCACGACTGCGTAGCCCTCTGGGTGGCGCCTCCCAAAGAAGTAGAAACTAGTACTCTCCAGCTCCTCACGGCGGTGATAGGAAAGACGTGCCAGTGCCTCCTAGGCCAGTCAAAGCACACCATCACCCTAATATTTCTCCATTACTTGGACCTCAATCTCCTCGGAGTACGGGGGCATCACTCCACCTCTCATGTTGCACACCACAAGCTAGGTTAGCTCTTCCTCGATGAGCTTGGGGATATGAGAACCCTTGATCTCCGGTGCAGGACGTCCCACATGCTTGGCCAAATCCCTAAGCTCGGCCTCGAACAACTGGAGTGGAAGTTCCATTTCTACCTAACAGAACTTGGTGAAGACAATAGCCACCTACAAAATTTTAGATAGATTTAAGTTAGTGAACAGTGTGTAAAATTTTAAGTATTCAAAGCTTGAATTAATGCAAGTAGTTTTCGAAATAGAGGGGAGGAGACATAAACATTGTTTTTGAAAATACCAAGCTCCTTCCTTTATATAGAGAAGATAGTTTTTGGTCCTTATCTAATGTCCAGGCTAACTAGGGGCTACTAAAGTCAAGATGGCTCAGATACAAGTATCTGGCGACCCCGGATTTAACATCCAAGATTACCCTTTATGCAAACCACCAAGATCCCATGATCAGTGCATCATGGAGCATAACTGACATAGTATCAAAGTACACATCCATTACAGTACCAAATACAACAAGTCTTAGATAAATAGTCTTACATAATTGCCATGATGGGAACAAATAGATAATAGCAGGGGAACATCTAGACATGGACGACTCGAGTCAAGCCATAACCCAACAGGTGCCTGACTCGGAGTACCGCCCTAGTTTGTGAAGTCATCATCGAAACCTTTGTCATCTCCATCATCTTGTTCATAGTCTGGCCAAGTAGATAGCCAGGGACAATGCCAGTGAGTACTTTTGAATGTACTCGCAAACCACCATAACAAATGGATAACAAGAGAGTATGCATTATGGTTGTGGATAGGGATGGATCCAAAGAGGTTCTTTTTTAGATCAACTTTTCTTGTAGATAAAGCATCTACACACACAAAATTATTGAACAACTTTTATAGACCATTTTAGAAATTAGTTGATAAAGTTGTAGCTACTAGGATGGGGTCACCCATTTGTTTTTCTTCCGGTCATCCCATGACCAACACCTCCTTCATTTCCGACCATCCCATGGTCCAACATTTATACCTTCCGACCATCCCATGGTTAAAACATCTTTCAAAAACCTTTTATAAAACAAAACCACACAGCTCTACAGTAGTTTGTCCAATCATCCATAACCGCGAACATTGCTATTTGAATAGATTTACACTCTACTGAGGTGGTACACTTTACCCACAAGATTCGTTACATCCGCCATGAGTAATCATGGATCAGCATACCTCAGTATGTGGGGTTCGGATAATCAAACAGAACTCTCAGAGAGTCTACTCCAGCATGGGCCCTACCCTATGAGTTGTTCATCTCAATACTCGGACGTCTAGATCCACGGACCAACCAGAGCGCTTTTCCGACTCCTCGAGAGTGGGCACTTTCAATGAGAGGCTCATAGTATCATTTGGCTGCTTCGAGGAGCAGCTCGCATTTCCTCTAGGTGGTTGTCCCACATCGACCCTTTCTGTAAAGGAAACCCAACATTCGAGGGAGGTGATCCCTTATAGTAGTTACGAGGGGTCCCATATTGGATCAAACTAACTTTGAGTTAGGCCCCGTCCCACTCCGGGGGAGTGTGGTTGCATGCGTGAGTTGTTATAGCTAAGCTGCAAAGAACTAGGTGTGTTTTCGAAAACATTGTTGCCTCCTTCTTTACTTCACCATTTTGTAAAGTCAAAACTTTTCCTTTTGCAAGACTCTCTTGGCAAGTCCCACTTGCCAAGGTTTTCATTCAAAACCTTTGTAAAACCTTTTTCCTTCCGGGTTCCCAACCTTGAGTTTTATGTACACTAAAAAAGGCGTCTCCAAGGAGGGTCGTGGCGTAGAACACCACCCTAATCTACAAGGGGATAAGTAGGTGTGTCCAAGGGCTGTACTAAATAGTACCATAGGTACAAGTTTGGAGGAGCCAAACCAGTACACGATATAGAGATATATATAGAGTAAAATAATGCGTTTTCAAAAGTAGGTAAAACAAGATATGCATAAAGTAAAAGATAGGACAAGTCTCATGAGCATGTAAGTGGCTTGCCTTGTTTGGCAACTTGTCCCTATTCTTCCTCTTCAAAATCCTCCTAGTCACTATCCTCGTACTCGTCCTCATTCGTTTCTATCATCGCAAAAGAAGAAAGAAGAAACAACAACACCATACGTCAACCACAAGGCAAACATAGCAAACAGTACAGTTTAGGTATTCAATCTAACAAACAAATCCGCACACCTGAAGCTACTGATCACACCAAACTAATGCCACGAGAATCAAGAAAAAAGCTTAAACCAATAATTAGGGTGATTTTAATGGTGAACACTAGTTAAGAAAGCAAATAGGTGACTCGACCAAGTTCTGTAAGTGTACAGTGACCAAATTTTATACCACTCGAAAGGTACTGTAAATACCAATCCAACCCCACTGGAATCATATTTTTAGCTATCATGGTTTATTTTTAACTATTATTATATTGAAAACAGAGCTAGCAGTAGCAAAATAATTCTCAGGATAGATCTACTATACCAAAAATTACACCCTTCTGGGAACAAGTAGTACTAGCAGAGGCACACCTCCAGGAGTTGATCTCACTTGAAAAGGAGATCCACAGAAGCTTCTAGAAATAAAATAAAAAGCTTATGTCCCAAACTTGTGAAATTACCAACATGAGCTAAACAGGTACAAACTATATGATTCCAATTTTATTGGATAGGCATGATTATTTACAAGGCATGGAAAGTGGTTTCACATTTTTCTGGTTCACAGAGACAAAACTAAGCAATTAATAGTATAAACAGTATTTTTTTGCCACTCAGTAATTCTATAGGTGTTATTTTGCCAAGCTGCCCAGTGCCATGCGTTAGACAAATACCTAAGCTAACACACAAAATTTTAATCAAGCCAAAAGGTTAATCAGGGAAGTTTTGGTGGATTTAAAGCTACAACACAAATTCTAGGAAATTTAATTAACAGAAAAAGAAAACAGAGGGGCTGTTGTGGCCTGGGTCGTGGCCCAAGCTAAGGGATGGGCCGGCCCATTTACAAGGGGGCCTACGCGGGAACCGGGGGAATTCAAACCCCGGCGGGGGGCCCGCGCGTCAGTGACTAGGCAGCGCGAAGGGGTATGGGGTATTCTGGGCCGTCGGATTAGAGGCGCATCGGACGATCCTGGCACGTCGACCTCAAGGGGAGGAGATGCCGGCGGCAAAACACTAGCTACGGTAGGAAAAGGGGCATGGCGGCTCACCTAGGGGCAGAGAAAGGACGACGGTGGTGGGGTTCGACGTGGCAGGTGATGGCGGTGTGGCAACGGGGGCTTCGACTTCAGTCGCAGACGTGCTCATGGCGGCGGTGACCACGGGCTCCTCGACAGCAAACTCCGGGCGGTTCCTGGTCAAACAGAGGAGGGGTTAGGACGACCACGGAGAGGCGAGCAAGGTGGTGTGTAGAACCAGAGGAGGGAGGGAGAACTGCGATGGAAACCTCTCCTTCTTCCTTCGGTTCCGATGCGGTGCAACAAGAGCTGGGAGGAGGGGCAGCAGAGGTTGATCGAGCTCGCCTCTACTCTGGGGGTGATGTGGAGGTGGGTGTGGAACAAAGTGGCATGGGTGGCATGTGTTGGGTGGCTCTAATGCTTTAAACACGAGTGGAGGCGCCCACGATGCGCCGGGTGCAGGGGGTCGTGGTGAGAGGGCTACGAGGCACGGGTTGGCTGGGCGCGGCTACAGGGAGCATCTCTGTGCGAGGGGAGAGCTGCTGGACGCAGGGGTTTTGGTGCATGGCCTCGGGAGGGCGCGGGGGTGCAATGATGACACCATGCACGCCAAGTGCTCGACCGAGTGGTCTTGTCCGTCTCTACTCAGGTCCGGCTGGGGTGCTACACGGGTAGCGATGCGGGGGTGGTTGGGGAGTGCGAGGAGGGTTTCTCCACCGCGGGGCGACGTCAATTCGCACCAGAAGGCAGGGTGGAGTGGGCGCGCGCGTCCTGTCCTAGACGACGTGGCCAGCTACGGTTGGGGGTCGGTGGAGACAGGGGTGAGTGCAGGGTGCAAGGGGGGTGTCTAGGAGTTGTGGTGCTCCGACGCGGGCCCAGGCGCAGCAGAGGAGGTGCAGAGGTGGCGGGGTATTGGTCGAGCAAGATCGACTCGATCTTGTCTGCCGTACTCTCCAACGGGTTGGCTGGCTACATGGGAGACCTAGGGTGGTACAGGGGAGTGGGGTGGCACATTTGTGTCGTGCTAGGACCAGGTGCTAGGATGCAACAAGTTGGAGAGGGAGAGAGAGGTTTTGGAGGGATCTAGGGGATGATGTCCATGAGGCTGTCTTTGCTTGATGACCACCTTGAGCATAAAAATCCAATGGTCAGGGGAAGGGTTGAGGGTGGAAGAGGGATGTCTGGTGAGCATTTAAAGGCCATGGCTGCTTCCTGGATCATTCCCAAAGATTTGCAAGAACTCTCCAAAGTTGGCCAAAAAAATAAGGTGACCAAGGCATATGTTTCAACTAGTGAAGGAATTACTTGCATGCAAGTGGCTTAGGGTTATGGTTTAACCAGGGTTAGGGTGGGCTTTGAAGTACTCATGAAAAGGTACAAATACATGTATTTGCATGGACAAAAGGGTTTATAGATAGCTCACATTATTCACCCAAAGATGGAACTTGTTAAACTATTTTATGACTGCCAATTTTTTAGGATTTTTCTCTAGTTTCCAAAAATTAAACAAGGGGTGATCCTAGTGGTTACCAAGCATTGATCTAGTAACTCTACACATGATATCAAGCAAGAGCATCACTAGCATGGCAATTAACAAGGATACAAGTAAAACACAAGGATCATGCATTCATACTAGCAAGCAACATAAGCACACAAAACCCCTAAAAGTTTTAGTTCCCCCTAAATTCTAGACTTCTTTTCTAAACAAGCATGGATGCAAAAGATGGGATTATTAGAGTATGTACATACACGGTTATTGTGGTAGTTTAGGATAGTTAGGATTCTAGCCTAACTCATCTTGTACTCTAAGTTGATCCCTGTACGCCTATATATACTCGCCCATAAGGCTCAATAATATATCCAATATATTACGCCAATCTCATACTCTTACATGGTATCAGCCTATTCTCCTACCCTAGCCGTCGCCCCCCCTTCCCCCAGGCGTTGCCGGCTCCCCCGCCACCAAACTCTAGTGCCGCCACCTGCCATGGCGTCGCGCTAGCCGGCGCACACGCTTCCTCGTAGCACTTCCCCCGGGGAGGTCGATCTCCATGATCTCCGCCAGGGGCCGCGCAATCCGTACGCAGGGTCCATCCGCCGATCCATGATTGGTTGTCCTGTAAGTCTATTTTTCTGATCTCTTGATCAGTTTCTTTTTTGGTATACCAATCTTAGATTGGATTGAGTCGTCCACCGCCGTCTTCATCACCGCGCCTCTACTCCGACCATCGAAATCGAGAATCTACATTGCGTATGTGCGCCTGCCCCCTCCGCTGTTGCGCCTGCCTCTTTGTCGTCATCGTCCGGGACTTCACCGACAACGCCGCCATCGAACCCAATCTACGGGTCATCCACGCCATGGCGCATATGGTGCACCGCCGGTCTGATCAACTGATCCCGCACCTGTCTACACCAAACACGTCCCCGAGCATGCGCCTACCACTGATCGAGCTATGGGCTGCCGCTGTGTCGCCCCGTCAGGCCGCAGCGCCGCCGCCTTTGGTCCATGATACCGGCTTCCAACGCACCTTCCTTGGTGTGTACGTCGATGTTGGTCTCCCAGCCACTTCACCGACTTGCGCCTTACAGCTATGCCGCCCCCTCGGGTCGTAGCGTGGCTGCACACAGTCTACTTCACTGTCCTCGTGCATCGACGGCCTCGGCTTTCACCGCGCCATATCCTATGGCACGGATCTCCGCCGTCTGCACATGGTCTTCGTCACGTCGCCGGGTCTTCCTCGCCTACTTCGAGTACCGCCGTCGCGCTTCACAAGGTAACCTGCAGGGAGCCCTCTCACTGTCGTAGGTCCCGTCGACTACCCCATCGTCACACTAGGCATCCAGCATGACTAACCCAGGTCGCCGCTGGTTTCGCCGCCTTCTACGTCTTCGTCCACTATAACTTCGCTGCCAGCGTCATCGCCTCATCCCCGATTACACCACCTGCTACTCTACTCCGACAATCGCGGACAGCGCCGGCATCTCTCCCTTCGCCGTTCTACGTGTCGCAACTGCTCTGGAGTCTTCCTCTACTAGTCTTTCTGACATGGCGACAAGTTCATGATGGTCCCTGCCCCCGCACGCCTGGTACTGGCAACACCGGGAGTGCCTTCATCCCCGACGCGTTCCCGAGTCTGGCAAGCTCGGATCGGAGCCTCGTCTTTATCGGCTTCGACAACGTCTTCTTCGGCATCGACCCCTCTACGACTGCCTCGACCGCGTCACCGACGAGTTCTTCTTTGCATACTCGGTTCTGGCAAAAACGGAGTGTGCGTTCGTCCCCAACGTGCGCCTAGTTCTGGCAAAACTATGGCCGCACCTCATCCTCGATGGCTCGGACTGCATCGATTTCGGTATCGACACCCTCGACGACTGCCTCGACGCGTCTCCGTCATCTTCCTCGCGCACTATGCGTATGCGGCTTCACATGCGGCTACCTCGACACCGGCATCCCTGACCACGACATCGACCACGACGACCCATCGCACGGCTACCTCGACCATGGCACCTCCTCACGCTCTCGGCTCCCTCGACATCGGTACAAGGGCTACCACCTCGCTTGAGCATCACCAGCTTCCTCTATAGTCCAAGCAACCGCGACGCGACACTGTCCACGACGTTCCCGCTACGACTGCGGGGGGATGTCGACCTACTGGATGCTACTTCGGTTTATCTCCAATCTGACCGTCCGCGACGTTCCAGTTGTTCACGACGCTACCGCTATGACTGCGGGGGGATGTTAGAGTATGATACGTACACGGTTATTGTGGTAGTTTAGGATAGTTACGATTCTAGCCTAACTCGTCTTGTACTCCAAGTTGATCCCTGTACGCCTATATATACTCGCTCATGAGGCTCAATAATATATCCAACATATTTCGCCAAACTCATACTCTTTCAGGGATGTTACATAGAACATACAAATCACATGACTATTTTCATACTCTTCCAAAATTTTGGTATCTGAAAATATGGAATGGAAAAAAATACACATGTACTTGTCAGCTCCCTTTAGTTGCAGGACATTGTGTTTCCCACAAAATTCAGCATCGCGCTTGCGAGTGGTTCTTCGTGACTTAGACTGTACCATAAGTGCCAGGGAAATGCTCAGCAGTTTCGGTCTTAACGTGCACCTGCCTTCCAACTCCGATGAAAAACTTGTGATGGTCACAAATGACACACTGCCACTAGAGCTGAAACCTGCCTCACGGACCGATGGACCAGCAACACCAGATTGCACCCCGTGCGGCGAGATGGCACAAATGCTTCATCCATACCATCTCCAGCTCATTTTCAGGTCAGAAATTGCTGCACACCATATTATAGCATCAAAAAGTTACTTAAGACAATTTTACACCATTAGTGGATGCATACGCACGATCTCACCATCTCTTGTGTTGATCGGCTTAGTCTACATTAGTAAAATACTAGTTGAATGCCCGCGTGTTGCGGCGGATCTCCCGCACAATCTTTTCCTGCCCTCTCTCTCAACCTACATACTCACTTGTCCTCATGATAACCATTCTAGATAACTATAACCATTAGATGAAAAAAGTTGTACCATAGATTGATATTCATCATGGAGGATGCGCCATCTAAGTCAATGGTGCGGCATGATCGACGGCATGATCGACACGGCAGCGGAAGCCTCTCAATGTGCAGCACACACATGATAAGTGTTGGCGATACTCGACGCCGAAGGTCAGAAAAACATAAAGATGCTGTAGGTGCCGTAGCACCATGAGGCAAGTTGGCCAGACGATGATGTTCCAAACATCTCACCTAGAGAAAACTATCACCACTTTTATTTTGTTTGATGCAATTCCAGTACATGAGACACTTGGATCAGTTCCAAGGTGCCTAAGTAATGATATCTTGTTTTATCTGAGTAAATTATGTTGGTAACCGTCCCAAGTAGAAACGTCCAACAAGAACAAAACGTTGGTCCTGGCCTCCTGGGCCAGTGACGCACTGCAGGATTTTTTTTTTTTACCTAAATCGTAGGGTGTTTTTGAGACCAGTGGTCTACGTTCACCATATCTAATTCTTTCTTTCTTGGCATCAAAAGCATGGGAAGGCAGCAAACCGCTATCGTATCTCACATAGTTAGGTTTGAATGTTTTGTATAAAACTATTAAGAGTCGGGCACCTACTGATGTTCTGAAGGTTCGATCTGAGCTAAAGAATTATGCCATATCCTCAGTACCAGAGCTTGTGTCTATCTCTCACACCATCTCACAAAGGAACTCCAAGCTAATTTAATTTAATTCTTTGACATTAGAGATCTCCATTGAGCGAACCAAACATGAGCATTCCAAACACAACGAATAGACATGCAGAAGTTGTGGGGCAAAAGAAATTCAGACTTTGCTCCAATGGCGTGAGGCTGATGGATCAGATACAAAATCCGTCTGTGAAGGTGCTGCTAAGAAGGAAGGCATCAGAGGCCGTGGAAGAAGGTCGGCCGTCGTCGTTCATGTTCCACGCATCTGCCTCGACGGCCACCAATACCGGAGGTACGATGGTGCGGAAGGGCGACGAGCCACCGGCCTGTGAACACGACTCCGCTCGCATTTCCTGTGTGCGAGCTTGCCGTCCGGCCGTGTATACTTGCATCTTGCCAGAAAACAATTACACGTGTTTTGCAAATATAGCGCATCTTTCCTTGAGTCAGATACATGACCGTCTATTCTTAACTTCTAGATCGGCAGCATAGATTGAACACGACGACAGCGCCCCGCCATAGATCAAACATTGGCATAGATCGAACTTGACGACAGCACAGTCCCGTGAGGTCGTGGCCAGTGGGAGCCAGCCATAGTTACCTTCTACCGGCGACATCTATGTCTGCCACGTGACCTCTAGATGCGATGCGATGAGCTGATCTGAGCCAGACCTATCGTGGCTGTGCCGCTCTCAGAATCCACGAGCCTCGTTCCGTGGCTACCGCTTGAGACGAAGTCCAGAGAAAGCAGTGATGCCTTGCAGCACCGGAAAGACGACGCCGTAGGCCAGATCGAGGGTTTCTGTGTGAGGAGGATTATACGAGGACAGCCTGCCTAGCGATAGTGTAGGATGAGGGTACGTATCGTGAACGGTTACCCCTTTTTTTATCCAGAGCAGGAGAGCAGGCCGGTTTTCTTTATCGACCGTGTCCGACAAGGTTTGTATCCGACTTTTTTTACGATCGTGCGGGACTAGGTACCAACCATCAAGATCATAAGCCTTTTAATAGTAAAGATTAGTCTGCATGTGTAAAATTGCAGAATATATATTTCACGCAACCCAAATAACAGAAAACATACCATTACCTTGTACTTAACTTCTCCATCAGCACTGTCATCCATCACAAGCTTGATTAATTCCTTCAGTTTCTCTGTTGTCTGCTCTGTACACGGCAATCTTGAGGGCCATGATCGTGTCCACGCCTTCCTCTCCAAAGTCAACCCAAATCTGTACCAAAAAGGCAAGCATATTTTTTCTTTTTCCACAAAGGCAAACTGAGTTGAATCAGCTGACTCGTCATCCATTGCAGCATTTCTCTTGATATTGTTTGCACATCCAGATCGAATGAACACAATTTCCAGCATTTCATCCCCAACCTCACTGGCGCTTTCTACATCTGAACACAAATTCTACAGATTCCTCGTCATCCCGACACTGTCAGCCTCGTCCCTTCTGTTTGTATCCGTCATGGCAGCAGCAACGCCGACCACGCTTGAATCCGCGAATGGAACGTTGCTCCCTTCCGCTAAAAATCGAACAAGAAGGCATAAGGCAAAAGAATATCTACATACCTATCAACTAGATCCATCGGGAAATCCATACCCACTGGCTCCATGGATGCGCGGCGGCGCAGCTCCTTAGACGCCGGGCCTGTCGCCGAGCCCTGCTTGCCAGCTACGAACACCCCTGTCTGCTGGGAACCAATTCGAAAGAAATAAACACACGAGATAAAACGGGCAAATCTTGTACCAACAGTACAAACACATCTATGATTTCCTGTACCACCGGAACAAGAATTTCGTCGTCATCTCCGTGAACTAAGGCTCAACTACCATATTTAATTCGATACATATGAGTTGGATTGTACTGTTGCCGGTCCACGAACTGGTACTACACCATTTTCTGCGCGTCTGACCACGCTGCTAAAATGAGACACTACACATCTTGATGGAACAATAGACGCTACAGATAACGAGATCATTTGGACCTGAGAACCGAATCACCGCCTCCACCTCATATTGAACTATAATTTCACCATTTTTTAAAATGCAACTACATATTACTTTTGTTGTTTCTTTTCATAAGCTGCGTTTTTATTTTATTTTATCAGGATCTCGAATTCACTTGCCGTACTATTTTAGGTAAGGCCCGGTATCATTTTATATATCTGTTTTTCACCAAAGTGTTAGGGTCCAAATAGGCAACTCACTCAATCTGACAGTTCATACAAGAAATTGGTAGACAATCTGGATACAAAGTGAACAAGCAAGAAGGGGATTGAGGAATCAGAGCTGAGGTGGGAGAGAGGAAGCCGCCGCCGTTCGTCCTGATCCAACTTGGATGCCTTGATAGTTGTCTCCTCGCAGGTAATTGTAGCGTGCTCCACCAGAAGGTTGCTTCCTGGGCCAGGCCCATGTGGTGGCCCAAGAGACCAGCCCAGGTAAGAGAGTGCGTAGAATAGGTTCTAACATCCCTCTCTCCTTGAAACTTGGCTTGTCCCCAAGCCAAGATCACAGAGGAACCACCTGGATCCCATAGCAAGTCATAGACGAAGTTGGGGTGGGCCTCATCGAGGTGGTAGCAGTAGTCATGGCTGGCGGGGACCCAATCGAAGGAATCGCTCGGGTAGTAGTTGTCACTAGCATGAATTTGGTCGAAACCGTGGTAATATTTGTGGCCGGTAGAACCTTGCTTGAAGAAGGTGGCTACAACTTTGACATCAATTGATCCTTGTCCGCAAACTGCAGCTGCACCACCAGGGTCCCATGACAATCGGAGATCCTTATGTCGATAAACTGGCATATGCCTCCCTCCTTGAAAGGTTCCTTGTCTGCCAACAAATGCCACGTGAAACCACATCAATACTGAACTTGTAATCTGCAAGGCACACCTTGTTGTTCCTGAAGTGGAAATGCAGTCCACGTTGGCCCAAGCAAAACCAAACATGGTTGGTGCCCGAATACAAAGTTGATATGTAGGAGTAAATAGTAAGGTTAACTGGACTGAAGAAGCAACAACCAGTTGCCTAAAATTACCGGTGCTGCACATGCTCATGATTTCAGTCAAGAGAGCAATTGTAAACCACCATAGTTCCATCTTTTTCAGAGCATCAGTTTGGATAGGAATAAACCAAGTTGGTCGACCAACTGCAGAATGCGCAAACTTCCACTTTCGACAGAGTTTTCCAATAGGAATTAGCCTCCAAATAAAAAACAAAGCCATATTATCCCATTGCAGCAATATGCGTTGGCTGTGGAGATACCAATCAACCAGGATGAGACACTGTTGTAACTGAAAGCCAATGCTTAACTCTTCTTGTTCCAGTAACCAACGTAGTAGCAGCAAGTCTGAATTTTTCTGTCCATTCTGAAGACATGACAACTCAAAGACATTCATCAGTATACCATACAGTTCCTTCATCCACTCAAGAAATGTCGCCGAAGTGAAAATGGGTGAAGAACCACTAGGAAACAGTTGCCTAGTTGAACATGCATCAGTAACTTGCATCTGGTCTCCTTCACTTGCGTTAGAGAAGCTTCAACAGTACAGGCTCATATCAACAAGACATGTAAGAATTGACTCAGACCACTTTAACTGGCAAAGATTCATATTGACAATAACTCTGTTAAGAGCAGCACTTTCGATTCCACTTCTAGCCATTTGTAGCTCTTGAATATACACAAAATGACTGTCACTTCTGGTGAGCTGCAGTTCAAGCATTACCACTAGACGAAAGCTGGATGGAAAACCACTTGGAAATAGGTGCTGAGTTGAACATGCAGGAGTACTCCAAAATATTTTCAGTACTGAACACGTGTCAGAGATTTGTATAGGAATTTCAGTGGTAGAACTCTCAGGCCCAAACAAAGGATCAAGAAATGCACTCCCTTGCTGCAAAGAAATATCAACGAACCGTGGCATATGTGACTCTTGAAGTGGTGGCCTTGGTTCGGTGAGGTGCACGCCTCCAGGCAGGACAGCGAACGACGGCCACGGTGTTGGTCGTGGTTTGCTGCTAGTACACAAGCTCAAGTACAGATAAAGAGGTGGCCACAGTGTAGGACAATGCATGTACTCCTGGTGCCAACTTGAGGATAACGGCATGTCAATCATATGGTCTACAAAAATCAACTGAGATTGACTGGCCTGGACTACAGGAACTTGATCTGACCGGAGCACCTCCTCCATAGAGGGAGGCAGACCCTTGATAGAGTTGTTACTGATCACAAAGGTGTCCCCAATGCTCATGAGGGAGGTGGGTGCGGTCGAGGCAGGGACCACGAGTTTGGTTGATGGCGTTGAGTCGTCTTGGGCGCCTGTTGTTAAGCCAATGGCGGGCGGCACAAAGAAGGGAACAACATTGACGGTGCTCTTGTCGAGCGAAGAATCATGCTCGCCGTCATCGTGGTCTGGGGCGAGCTTGGCGGAGACCACGCCATTTGTCACGGACGACTGCGGCGGTAACGAGAACAATGCATAGGACACGAGCGAAGCACCATGCTCCTCGGCAGCATTGTCGGGGGCGAGCTCGGTGGAGACCACGCCGTTGGTTGCGGACTTGGATGTTGATGATGATGAGCTGGGTGCCGACGGAATGAACGTCATCAAGGTCGACTCGGTGACAGCTTGGGCCGTGCACACCGTCGAACAGGACGCGGGCACCACCGTTCTGGTGTCACTGGGAACAGATTGAGCTACCACCAGAAACTTCTCGGTGGTGGGGGCCTGAACCGGAGGGTCGGCCAGCCCTGCCGACGTGATGACGAGCTCGGCCATGCCGGAACTCAGCGGCAAGGGCCTGGCAACATTGTTGGCGGTGACAGCAGAGGTGGAGTTGTGGTCGGCGGAGCCGGGCAATGCACCCATAAGAGCCATAAGATTGTCAAAGTCACGCTCGCGTCTCGCAAACCAGGCATCGAGATAATCCTTCAGATCGGAATCCATGGCCAGTGTGGTGTGGAAAAAATTAGGGGCAATTTTGTAAGGTGTGGTGTCGCTCTGATACCAGATGTTAGGGTCCAAATAGGCAACTCACTGAATCTGACAGTTCATACAAGAAATTGGTAGACAATCTGGATACAAAGTGAACAAGCAAGAAGGGGATTGAAGAATCAGAGCCGAGGTGGGAGAGAGGAAGCCGCCGCCGTTCGTCCTGATCCAACTTGGATGCCTTGATGGTTGTCTCCTCGCAGGTAATTGTGATGGGTTTGTAGCATGGAAAACAAAAAAATTCTACCGCAAGAACGAACAAAACCCAGATCTAATCTAGATAAAAGCCAAGATCTAATCTATTAGACATGTGCAACGATATAGATCTGTACTAACCCTCGTAGAACCGAAAGCGTTACGAGATTAGATCTCGGGGTTGATGTAGTCAATCACTTGCCGATCTCAAGATCGTGTGGACGATCCTTCCGGCGCCGCGTTCCGGCAGCGCTTCCGCAGTCGGTCACACGTGCGGAGTCGAAGCAGACCTTCCTCTCCCCGTTCTAGCGAGCAGTGGAGGTAGTAGATCTTCTCCACGGAATCCCAGCAGCACGACGGTGTGGTGGTGGTGGTGGAGTAGAGAATTTTGCAGGGCTTCGCCTAAGTCGGAGCAGAGCGAAGGAGGAGGAGAGAGGCGGCGGCTAGGGTTTGTTATGGAGGGGGCAAGGGGGTGGCGCCCCCACCCCTCTATTTAAAGGAGGGAGGCTCCATGGGAGGGGGAGTCCTAGGACTCCCCTTCCTCCTTGGCCGGCGGATTGGGAGGGGGGAGGAGTCCTCCTCCCCCATGAATCCGTGTCTTGCCCCACAAAGACTCCTTGATCCTTTCTTAGTTTTCAAGCAAACTCCAAGAAATCTCCTAGAACCTTCCAGAACATTCCGAAACCTTCTAGAATCTCCATACAAACACTCCGAAACATTTCCTAACTTAGAAAATGATCCTCAATATATGAATCTTATTCTCCGGACAATTCCGGATCTCCTCGTGATGTCCCGGATCCAATCCGAGACTTCGAACAACATTCGGTCTCCAACGCACATTCCATATCTACTTAAAACAACTTCGAACCTTAAGTGTGTCACCCTACGGTTCGTGAATATGCAGACATGATGGAGACACCTCTCCGATCAATAACCATCAGCGGGATCTGGAGATCCATAACGGCTCCCACATACTCAACGATGACTTCGTGATCGATAGAACCATTAACATACGAAACCAATTCCCTTTGTCATGCGATATTCTACTTATCCGAGGTTTGATCGTCGGTATCTCCATACCTAGTTCTACCTCGTTACTGATAAGTACTCTTTACTCGTTCCATGTTATGTCATCCCTTGTGACCCAGTCACATGCTTGCAAGCTAACTAGATGACATTCCACCGAGAGGGCCCAGAGCATATCTATCCGTCATATGGATGGACAAATCCCAATCTTGGTCCATGCGCTTCAACACATACTTTCAGAATACCCAATGACACCTTTATAACCACCCAGTTATGAAGCGGTGTTTGATGTCATCAAAGTACCCATCCGGTGATGGTGATTAACATAACCTCATGGTCGAAGGATTAGGTTACTATGCATTTGAAAGCTTATAGCAATACAAACTTAATGACTTGATCTTATGCTACGCTTACTATGGGTGTGTGTCCATCACATCATTCTCCTAATGATATAACCTTGTTATTAATGACATCCAATGTCCATGATCAGGAAACCATGATCATCATTTAATCAACAAGCTAGTTCCACAAGAGGCTTACTAGGGACTCTTTTATGTTTACAGAAGACACATGTATCAGTGTTTCCTTATAATACAATTATAGCATGGGATGTAAACATTCATCATAAACACAAAGATATAATAATAACCACTTTTATTATTGCCTCTTGGGCATATCTTCAACAGTCTCCCACTTGCACTAGAGTCAATAATCTAGATTACATGGTAATATACCTAACACCCATGGCGTTCTGGTGTTGGTCATGCTTTGCTCTAGGGAGAGGTTTAGTCAACGGATCTGCCACATTCAGATCAGTGTGTACTTTGCAAATCTTTATGTCACCATCTCGGACATACTCGCGAATAGCATGGAAACGTAGCTTGATGTGCTTCAGCTTGCTATGTGACCTTGGCTCCTGTGCATTAGCTATGGCACCTGTGTTGTCACAGTAGATGGCCATCGGGTCCAACGCACTGGGAACCACGCCAAGTTCAGTAATGAACTCCTTCATCCATATGGCTTCTTGTGCAGCCTCCGAAGCAGCTATGTATTCCGATTCAGTTGAAGATTTCGCCACAACGCTTTGCTTGGCACTCCTCCAGCTCACTGCAGCACCATTCAAAATAAATACGTATCCAGAATGTGACTTCGAGTCATCTGGATCGGTGTTCCAACTAGCATCAGTGTAACCGTTTACAACAAGCTGTTCATCACCTCCATAAGAAAGAACCATATCCTTAGTCCTATTCAGGTACTTTAGGATATTCTTAACCGCTGTCCAGTGCTCCATTCTAGGATCACTTTGATATCTGCTAGTCAAACTAACAGCATGTGCTATATCCGGTCTTGTACACAGCATGGCATACATGATAGAACCTATGGCCGAGGCATAGGGAATATTATTCATCTTTTCTCTATCTTCTGTCATAGCCGGACTTTGAGTCTTACTCAAGGTCTTACCTGACAACATGGGCACGAACCCTTTCTTGCTCTCTTCCATTCTAAACTTCTTTAGAACTTTGTCTAAGTATGTACTTTGTGAAAGCGCTATTAGGCGTCTTGATCTATCTCTATAAATCTTGATGCCTAGAATATATGCCGCTTCGCCAAGATCCTTCATTGAAAAACTATTATTCAAATAGGTTTTGACGCTATTAAGAAGTTCTATATCATTCCCAATCAACAATATGTCATCTACATATAGTACTAGGAATGCTACAGAGCTCCCACTCACTTTCTTGTAAATACAAGCTTCTCCATAAGTTTGTATAAATCCAAAGTTTTTGATTACTTTATCAAAACATTGATTCCAACTCCGGGATGCTTGCTTCAGTCCATAAATGGAGCGCTGAAGTTTGCATACCTTGTCAGCATCACTAGGATCGACAAAACCCTTGGGTTGTACCACATACAACTCTTCCTCAATGTCACCATTAAGGAACGCTGTTTTGACATCCATCTGCCAAATCTCATAATCGAAATATGCAGCAATTGCTAACAAAATCCTCACAGACTTTAGCTTCGCTACTGGTGAGAAAGTCTCATCGTAGTCAACTCCTTGAATTTGTCGGAACCCTTTCGCGACAAGACGAGCTTTATAGACGGTAACATTACCATCAGCATCTGTTTTTCTTTTGAAAATCCATTTGTTCTCGACAGCCTTACGGACATCCGGTAAGTCCACCAAAGTCCATACTTGGTTTTCGTACATGGATCCCATTTTGGATTTCATGGCTTCTAGCCATTTGTCGGAATCTGGGCTCACCATAGCTTCTTCATATGTCGCAGGGTCATCAGTGTTGTCCACCAACATGACGTTCAAGGCAGAGTCATACCAATCAGGAGTGGTACGAACTCTCGTTGACCTGCGAGGTTCAGTAGTAACTTTGTTCGAAGTTTCATGATCACCATCATTAGCTTCCTCTCCAATTGGTGCAGGCGGCACAAAAACATCTTCCGGTGCTGCGCTACTCTCAACTCCGATAGAAGGTTCAATAACCTCGTCGAGTTCTACTTTCCTTCCAGTCACTTCCTTCGAGAGAAACTCCTTCTCAAGAAAGGATCCATTCTTGGCAACGGAAACTTTGCCTTCGGATCTATGATAGAAGGTATACCCAATTTTTTCTTTAGGGTATCCTATGAAGACGCATTTCTCCGCTTTGGGTTCAAGCTTATCAGGTTGTAACTTCTTCACATACGCTTCGCAACCCCAAACTTTAAGGAACGACAACTTAGGTTTCTTACCAAACCATAATTCGTACGGTGTCGTTTCAACGGATTTAGATGGTACCCTATTTAAAGTGAATGCGGCTGTCTCTAATGCATAGCCCCAAAATGATAGTGGTAAATCTGTAAGTGACATCATAGACCGAACCATATCTAAGAGAGTTTGATTACGATGTTCCGACACACCATTACGCTGTGGTGTTCCTGGCGGTGTCAACTGCGAAAGTATTCCACATTTCTTTAAATGCATGCCAAACTCATAACTCAGATATTCACCTCCGCGGTCAGAACGCAGAAACTTAATCTTCTTGTTACGATGATTTTCCATTTCACTTTGAAATTCCTTAAACTTCTCAAAAGTTTCGGACTTATGTTTCATAAAGTAGATATACCCATATCTACTTAAGTCATCCATGAAAGTGAGAACATAACGATATCCACCACGCGATGCTACACTCATTGGACCGCACACATCGATATGTATTATTTCCAATAAGTCTGTAGCTCACTCTATTATTCCAGAGAATGGAGTCTTAGTCATTTTTCCCATTAGACATGCTTCGCATCTTTCAAGTGATTCAAAATCAAGTGATTCAAGAAGTCCATCAGAATGGAGTTTCTTCATACGCTTCACTCCAATGTGACCAAGACGACAGTGCCACATGTATGTAGAATTATCATTCAATTTTATTCGTTTAGCATCTATGTTGTGAACATGTGTATCACTACTATCGAGATTCAATAAGAATAAACCATTCATCTCAGGTGCATTACCATAAAAGATATTACTCATATAAATCGAACAACCTTTATTCTCAGACTTAAAAGAGTAACCGTCTCGCAATAAACAAGATACAGATATAATGTTCATGCTTAACGCAGGCACCAAATAACAATTATTCAAATTTAAAACTAATCCTGAAGGTAGATGTAGAGGGAGCGTGCCGACGGAGATCACATCAACCTTGGAGCCATTTCCAACGCGCATCGTCACCTCGTCTCTTGCCAGTCTTCGTTTATTCTGCAGCTCCCGTTTCGAGTTACAAATATGAGCAACCGAACCAGTATCAAATACCCAGGCACTACTACGATTACTAGTAAGATACACATCAATAACATGTATATCGAATATACCTTTCTTCTTGATGTTGCCGTTCTTCAGATCCGCCAGGTACTTGGGGCAGTTACGCTTCCAGTGACCAGCACCCTTGCAGTAGAAGCATTCAGTTTCAGGCTTAGGACCAGCCTTGGGCTTCTTAGCAGGTGCGACAGCTTTCTTGCCGTCCTTCTTGAAGTTGCCTTTTTTCTTAGGCTTGCCTTGTTTCTTGAAATTGGTGGTCTTATTGACCATCAACACTTGGTGCTCCTTCTTAATCTCCACTTCAGCAGTTTTCAGCATGGACGATAGTTCAGGCAACGTCTTGTTCATGCAGTGCATATTGTAGTTCATCACAAAGTTCTTATAACTCGGTGGCAGTGATTGGAGGACACGGTGAATTCCTAACTCATTAGGAATCGTTATCCCCAACTCTTGGAGCTTGTTTGCATGCCCAGACATGGTGAGCACGTGCTCGCTAACGGAGCTTCCTTCTTCCATCTTGCAGGTAAAGAACTTTTCGGAGGCCTCATAGCTCTCCACGGCCACGTGAGTCTCAAAAATGATCTTGAGCTCCTTAATGATCTCGAACGGGTCGTGGTGCTCAAAACGCTTCTAGGGCTCCGTTTCTAAACCGTACAGGATGGCACACTGAACTGTGGAGTAATGATTTTTCTGAGTGGCGTAAACATTCTTTACGTCATCGGTGGCATCATCTGCAGGTGGGTCACCTAGTGGTTCTTCGAGCACATAGGTCATATGACCAGCCCTGAGGACAATCTTCAGACCACGGAGCCATTCCGTGAAGTTGCTTCCATTGTTCTTAAGCTTTTCTTTCTCTAGGAACGCATTGAAATTGATGGAGAGATTCGCCATAATCTACAACAAATTTGCAAGTAGTTTAGACTAAGTTTATGATAAATTGAGTTCAATTTTAATTCTTAAATTAACTAGGTGAACTCCCACTCAAAACAACATCCCTCAAATTGTCTTAGTGATTACACGAACCAAGTCCACTACACCAAGTCCGATCTTCACGAGAGAAGATGTAGTTTCATCAACGAACAATCTTCATGTTCATGATATCACTTATATGATTCATGCTCTACCTTTCGGTATTCCGTGTTCCGAGACCATGTCTGTACATGCTAGGCTCGTCAAGATTAACCTTAGTTTCCGCATGTGCAAATCTGGCTTGCACCCGTTGTATGCACATGTAGAATCTATCACATCCGATCATCACGAGATGCTTCGAGACGACGAGTCTTAGCAACGGTGCCAACTAAGGACGAACACTTTATTACTTGAAATTTAGTGAGAGGGATCATCTTATAATGCTACCGTCACGATCTAAGCAATACAAGATGCATAAAGGATTAACATCACAGGCAATTCATAATTAGTGTGATATGATATGGCCCTTTCTTCTTATGCCTTTGATCTCCATCTCCAAAGCACGGACATGATCTCCATCATCACTAGCATTGCGTCAAGGTCAGTGGCGCCGCTTCATGGTTGTCCATCATCACTAGCAACTATTACAACTACTTGGAATAAAGCTATTACAAGATGAATAGACACGCAGGTCTTAACAGAATTAAAGACAACCATTAGGCTCCTGCCGGTTGCCATATTACAACAAGGATCATTGCATACATCAAATATAATCACAATCACATGATGGCCATATCACATCACAAAACCCCTGCAAAAACAAGTTAGACGCCTCTAATTTTCTTTGCATGTTTTACGTGGTTTGGGGCTTTCGAATAAGAACGGATCTTACCTGCGAAACTGAACCACAACGTTGATACAAGTGCTATCGAGTGCAAAGTGTAAATTGGATCTATACTATGATGGGAGAGACAGACACCCGCAAAGACACTTGTGCAAAGCAAGTTACACGTCAAGCGTGGAGCAAGTCTCATGTGCGATGACATGTAAGGTTAGCCCGAGCCGCTTCATCCCACCATACCGCAAGATGCAAAGTATACAAAGCAAAAGACGGCACGAGCACCAACACCCACAAAAACATTGTGTTCTACTCGTGCAACAGATCTACGCATAGATATGGCTCTGATACCACTGATGGGTTCGTAGCATGGAAAACAAAAAATTTCTACCGCATGAACGAACAAAACCCAGATCTAATCTAGATAAAAGCCAAGATCTAATCTATTAGACATGTGCAACGAGATAGATCTGTACTAACCCTCGTAGAACCGAAAGCGTTACGAGATTAGATCTCGGGGTTGATGTAGTCGATCACTTGTCGATCTCAAGATCGTGTGGACGATCCTTTCGGCGCCGTGTTTCGGCAGCGCTTCCGCAGTCGGTCACACGTGCGGAGTCGAAGCAGACCTTCCTCTCCCTGTTCCAGCGAGCAGCGGAGGTAGTAGATCTTCTCCACGGAATCCCAGCAGCATGACGGTGTGGTGGTGGTGGTGGAGTAGAGAATTCTGCAGGGCTTCGCCTAAGCCGGAGCAGAGCGAAGGAGGAGGAGAGAGGCGGCGGCTAGGGTTTGTTATGGAGGGGGCAAGGGGGTGGCGCCCCCACCCCTCTATTTAAAGGAGGGAGGCGCCATGGGAGGGGGAGTCCTAGTAGGACTCCCCTCCCTCCTTGGCCGGCGGATTGGGAGGGGGGGAGGAGTCCTCCGCCCCCATGAATCCGTGTCTTGCCCCACAAAGACTCCTTGATCCTTTCTTGGTTTTCAAGCAAACTCTAAGAAATCTCCTAGAACCTTCCAGAACATTCCGAAACCTTCTAGAATCTCCATACAAACACTCCGGAACATTTCCTAACTTAGAAAATGATCCCCAATATATGAATCTTATTCTTCGGACAATTCCGGATCTCCTCGTGATGTCCCGGATCCAATCCGAGACTTCGAACAACATTCGGTCTCCAACGCACATTCCATATCTACTTAAAACAACTTCGAACCTTAAGTGTGTCACCCTACGGTTCGTGAATATGCAGACATGATGGAGACACCTCTCTGATCAATAACCATCAGCGGGATCTGGAGATCCATAACGGCTCCCACATACTCAACGATGACTTCGTGATCGATAGAACCATTAACATACGAAACCAATTCCCTTTGTCATGCGATATTCTACTTATCCGAGGTTTGATCGTCGGTATCTCCATACCTAGTTCTACCTCATTACTGATAAGTACTCTTTACTCGTTCCATGTTATGTCATCCCTTGTGACCCAGTCACATGCTTGCAAGCTAACTAGATGACATTCCACCGAGAGGGCCTAGAGCATATTTATCCGTCATATGGATGGACAAATCCCAATCTTGGTCCATGCGCTTCAACACATACTTTCAGAATACCCAATGACACCTTTATAACCACCCAGTTACGAAGCGGTGTTTGATGTCATCAAAGTACCCATCCGGTGATGGTGATTAACATAGCCTCATGGTCGAAGGATTAGGTTACTATGCATTTGAAAGCTTATAGCAATACAAACTTAATGACTTGATCTTATGCTACGCTTACTATGGGTGTGTGTTCATCACATCATTCTCCTAATGATATAACCTTGTTATTAATGACATCCAATGTCCATGATCAGGAAACCATGATCATCATTTAATCAACAAGCTAGTTCCACAAGAGGCTTACTAGGGACTCTTTTATGTTTACAAAACACACATGTATCAGTGTTTCCTTTTAATACAATTATAGCATGGATGTAAACATTCATCATAAACACAAAGATATAATAATAACCACTTTTATTATTGCCTCTTGGGCATATCTCCAAAAATTGTAGCGTGCTCCACCAGAAGGTTGCTTCCTGGGCCAGGCCCATGTGGTGGCCCAAGAGACCAGCCCAGGTAAGAGAGTGCGTAGAATAGGTTCTAACACAAAGTTTCATCCTAGTACCAATATGTGTATATTTTGTTTATAGATGGAGGAGGCTACAAACAGAATGTCTCTTTTACAACCGGCAAAAACACAAATGTTTAGGCCAGCCGCCAATGAGCTAGCTTATCCCGTGATCGAGCCTTTAGATATGCCACACGACAACCTTGAGTATGGAGAACGTGGATGGAAGTCAAGACCTTGTTTTTCAGGCTAGTGTTATCATCCGATGACGCCCTTGTCCAGAATTGACGAAGCTTTGACCTTGAAAACTCGCATAGTGAATGAAGGTCTTGGTTGTGAAAACCATGAAGTAGAGTATGTTTCGATTCCCCTGGGATATATTGAATGTGCATGTATCTTGAGGAAGTATTATACCCATTTGAAGTAAAGTGAAGAGGGTGTAGATTATGTATATAGAGCTATTTATTGCTCTTTAGGTGATTACTCCATCTCTCCTCCACTCTTGATGTCTCTGTTGGAGAAATGAGATTGCAAAACCAACACATTCTTATTTCTTTGTGGTGAGCATACCGTCACTCTCCTTGACATGCACCATATGGCATGTTTTCCCTTGACAGTGAACCATATGAAGAATTCGTTCCACCAACTCATGAGCTAGAAAGTTCATCACCTCTAAGTCCCAAATTTCTATCTCAGTTCCTTCATATTTGGGCCAAGCTTGCCATAGGCAACAGTGGGTTTCAAAGATTGGAGTGATTTCTTCCACGATCGTGAGTATGATTGTTTTGTTTTAGCCACTCTTGAAGACAAGTGTGTATATATTGCTGCTTCTATTACTATTTGGCTATGTCGCTTTGTCGTTGTTGGGGGTGGACCATACTCATCCCGGGGTATTGGTGATATCATCATAGATCGCCTTGGGACTTCGAATTTCTTTGGGGCCTCCAACTCTTTGTTCACTCTATTACTCTCTTCGACTAGTCAACATTCACCCAATTGGAACCTCTTTCGCACAGAGGATTTGGCCTGTCCACTTCTTAATTGGATGGATAGACGTATACCTCAATAAACCATTTGGAAATAGGGTGAAAACACCAAATTTCCCAACTTTTAAGAATCTGATAGTAAAGCCTCGTATGGTGGATACTATGTTCAAAACACCTAAGCCCTTTACTCCTGAACAAGCATATGCCTTTCTTGAGAATCACAATAATATTTTTTGGATCCCATATACTTTACAAATCCAAATGGTATATTCTAGCCTAAAAAGGCTTTCTTAATCTCTATCCGGCGGGGAATCTTCCTTGGAGGCGTGGCTGTTTTGATAATGATACCTACATAGCCGAACCATATTGTCCGGACTGAGTACCACGACAACTTCGCTTTGACCAAGTCGTACCTTTCGCTCCTCTAGAAAGCGTATATACGTCAAGTGAGGCTAGAATTTCCCATGCTTTTTGGCTGCATTTACTCTCACTAGACCTGGACTTCCTATATTTTCCGAGCGATAGTCGAGTCACGTATTCTTCTATGGCATGGGCCAACTGGTGGAAAAAATTTGTGAAACATTTTGCCCGTATTTAAAACTCTCTTTGTAATGGCAACATGATGGAAACAATTGCTTATGATGAGAGGAAGAAAAAGTAGTCCACTCTCTACCCAAGATTTTATGGTGGTAAAAAGGTATCTGATAAGGAAAAAATATATCATGGTCATTGAGAAGATAGAGCATAGAATTAGAAAATGTTGGATGCCAGTACTCCAAAGTTATTTACATGACATCATTTGTGCTCATCCTGCGCATCCCAAAAAGGTAAGCTAAATGACACATACTTTTGTTACTTCCTCTCTCTTTATTTTTTATACTAATTTCAGTGTCTTTTCTTTTGCAGACACGACACGGGAATCCTATTGAGGATGATAAACTAGCTGCTACTTATACTCATCCTATACAGTCAGATAAGGTGATTGATAGTATATACATATATCAAAAATAGTAAGATAGTCAGGCCATACGCATACAACCATTGGATCAACTACAACGTTTACTAGATATGAACCCAGGAGAAAAACATGCACTCACGGCGTCACACCAGGTTCATATTTCCTAACCAAACCACCATCATGCATAGCCACGAAAAGTGATCTGCCATATGGAACACCACACGGTGTGCACATCCACAAAACCAGTTCACAAGGTACTCGTAAAGAGAATATCCACAGTAAACGCCACAAATATTTTTTACCCATAATAAAGTTTCATGGAGAGTTCCTTTTTTGCTACCTAACCTAAACACCACGGGCAGCCTCCATGGATAACCAAAAGGAGGATTGGCATAATACATGCCACACGAAAACATGTAACCACACTAAAAATACCACGTTGTGGCACCACACAAGCTGGTTTTGCATACGAATTAAGAACAAAAGCAAACAACCATAGAAAATGCATGCCACGGAGCAAACGGTGGTGGTTAACAACAAAAAACCATAAGATAATGCATACCACGGAGCAAATGGCGGTGGTGGTTTTGCTGCCATGGTGCATATGGAGGCCATGGAGTCAAAAACGTGGAATCTTGCTGTAATATCTCGGACCCTATGCTCTAAGCACGAGCCTGGATGAACCCAAAAATGCATAAGAGATTTTACCGCGGAGGCCCAAGACCACCCACGTGTAGGCCCGTCAAAGTGGAATAGGACACGGTACCAGCCGACCACCCTATCCACTTTCAAGAACATCGAGACAAGAGTGAGCGGCGTAGTCGACAGGTAACGCGACCATGACATACACAAATGAGTATGTATGTCTGCGACTTACAATAGATATCAGAGTTACACCATCTAGAAACAATAAAAACAGAAATATTTAACGCCATACAGCAAGATCCAAATGTCCTAGATAGATATAATAGTTTAGGATACACCCTCATACATCAATCAACATAGTAGCAAGCGGAAGCGGAAAACATGATTCGAGTACGGATAAGAAAAAATTGGCATAAGATGCCCTGAAAATAAGCACACCTCGTCCACATATCTCATGGATCTTCATCCCCGGAATCTCTACACCGGAGAGTCGTTGCCACCATCATCCGTCTCCTCAACCCAGTAACTTTCCTGAGAGTATACCTGTCCATCTGAACCAAATATTTATCGTGTGAGATCCTAGGGGTACTCAGCAAGTCTTAATGCATCTAAAGGGAACCGCCTAGGGAGACGCAATTGCAGCAAAAGATAATAACTAAACAATTCTATAGATACACGCTACACATCTTCCAACCAGAGATGGACGGACACTCGTTAATTTATAACAATAGTTATATAAGCAACATAAATAACCTCGGTCGTCCTCCTTCTCGCTTACCGATGAGAAGGCGGAAGAACATCTCATCCGTTGGCAATTTTATTAACCATTCCATGAGTGTTGCACTATTTACTAGGCATGTCTTAGTCAAATTAAAGGCGGTACTTTAGTTATGCTTGTCTATGATCAAGAAACTATGCTACAAGTCATCCATAACCGCGGACACGGCTTTCAGAAAGATTTACCCTGCAGGAGTGCACAAATAGCAACACACACATGATCAACCTCGGGAAGAGCTAAATAAAACACAATGAGTCCTCACGATAATGCATTCACAGGATTCATAAATTGTTTCAGGAGGCCACCCTATTAAGCTGCCCGCAACGAAGTTGGCCGGCTCTGAGACGGACCCAAGGTTTGTGCCAATGGCTGTAAATGACTAGGAACCCGAAAGTGTGACTGGGCTTGTCGATACCATGAAAACATTCCACAATTCCTAAACAGTACAGGTGCTCCATGCACAATCGTAAATAAAGCAGTAAATCATGACATAAGTGCAGTATAGTAATAACTAAACAATTCTATAGAGACATTCTACACATCCGCCCAACCAAAGATGGATAGACGCTCATTAATTTATAACAACATTTATATAAGAAACATAAATAACATTGCTTGTCGTCCTTCTCGCTTACCGATAAGAAGGCGGAAGAACATCCCATTTGTTGGCAATTTTATTAACCATTCCATGAGTGTTGCACTATTTACTAGTCATGTCTTAGTCAAATTAAAGGCAATACTTTAGTTATGCTTTTCTATCATCGAGAAACTGTGCTCTAAGTCGTCCATAACCACAAACAGGGCTTTTGAAAGATTTACCCTACAGGGGTGCACAAATAGCAACACACACACGATCAACCTTGGGAAGAACCAAATAAAACACAACATGGCCTCACGACAATGCATTCATAGGATTCATAAATTATTTCAGGGGGCCACCCCATTAAGCTACCCACAACAAAGTTGGCCGACTCCGAGACGGACCCAAGGTTTGTGCCAATGGCTGTAAACGACTGAAAACCCGAAAGTGTGACTGGGCTTGTCGATACCGTGAAAACATTCCACAATTCCTAAACAGTACAGGTGCTCCACGCATAATCGTAAATAAAGCAGTAAAGCATGTCATAAGTGCAGGATAGTAATAAAGCCCCAAACTAGTTTGTGGCCCCAAGAAATAAAGTGTGAATCAAGCTCAGGAGAAGAGGGGTCCATAGAGTCTCCCGTATGTGGATAGTGCAAATAGTCAAGGAACAGGAATCAAATACTCGGGGTCCTACGAGACACAAGTGAGCTTAAATAACCAAATAACAAATAATGCTCACCGATGTCTCTTTAATTGGTTATCCCATTACTACTCAGATTAAGTTGTTTAGGTACCTCGTTTGCAAAGACTCACACAAACTCTACACATAAAATTCTATGACTTGCATGGCTCAAACAACTCCTGCAGTAATGGCTCATGGGATTGAGAATACAAGCTTTGGTGGGGTTTAAATATAAAGGCTATGCAATACTTGGGATTCAATTTAATGCAATCGCGACTTCATGATGCAAGAGTAATATAGAAGCATAGATACTATATGTATGCAAGCATGTGGAATTGCTTGCCTGGCATTTCAGTTGCAGAATAGGGAGGATCTGGGTAATACTCCCGAGGCTCCTGGTATTCTCCTTGCGTAGCGTCTATCTAGATAAAAACCAAACACACAAGGTCCATAATAATAAACAAGGTATGCCATGATGAAATGATGCACAATTTTCATGGCATGGGTGAGGTGTAGGAACAAGAAATAAGCATTTTATTAAGTTTTTAGTCATGTTTTGCTCCCATAAACATTGCTGTATACTTAATATTTATACTATGCATGGTTCAATTCATATCATGGAATGGATAATAAGAACGGGCTCATCGCGCTGATCGATTTAGACATATTATTTGTCAAATTTGGAATTACGGATTTAAAGTTATGAATTTATAAAGATAAAGGCATTTATTAAACAATTTCGAAATTTATAAAGATAAACGCATTTATTAGCAATTAAACAATTTCGAAATTTTAAATTGCTCAAAAATTATTTTGGATGGCATATTTGAATTCCTAGTATTTTTATGATCAAAAAACATATATTCTATGTATTATTTGAATTTATAGATTTAAAACATTATTTAAGTCAAACTATATTAAAAAGGGTTCAAATGTCAAAGGTTTGACTAGTTAGAGTCAAATCTGGACAAATTTAAAAATAAGGTTGTATTCAAATTTGAAAATAATTCATATTTCATTTTATAAGTTTTGTCAAATTCAAATTATTTATAAAGATATAAATTTATTTAGATTTAATCATTTTCTAGGATTTTTATTAAACTAGCACAAATGCCCTTGCGTTGCTACGAATTGATTTTTTATTATTCGACTACCTAGTGTAACCCTGATGCCGATTGTATCTCCCACGATGGCTAGTACCTTCATGGTCGCATGTGAAGTCCTATGTCCCACAACCAATGTCGCATGCGATGACTAAAGGATGCGTGGCAACTTCTAACCAATCAGCGGCTCTCTCGCATCTACGGTTCCCTTGAAGATGTCGTGGACGTTCACAGATTGCTCGACTATGACCGCCATTCTGTGTGGTCCCACCCACCATTTGCAAAGTGTATGGCTGGCCAACTGTAACATTTCAAAACTTTATCCAAGGTTAATCAAGATCAAATCTACCTAATTTAGGGTTAACAAAAACTTTCCCATTTAAAATGATTAAGCATTCATATTTGTATGCATTTAAATTAGGAGTTGTTTTCAATTGCCATGTTTGAGTGATCCATTGATTGTAAAATGATTCTAAGGTGAATTAAGCATCATATAGATCATTTTCAATTAAATCCCAAAGAAAAACAAATCAAAAATAATAAAATAAGCAAATGGTCATTTGTGCCATTTTAATCACCTAGCCTACTTTGGCTATTCTTAGAACTCAAATCTTAACAGAAACAATTGTGGTTCTTTGCACCCCTTGCTAGTATAAGTAGTGATGTACCAAGGCCCACTTTGTTTCATCCCAAAAACTTTTAAACACTAAATTTAAATGACATTTGAAAATTAAATGTAGTTCATATGTATAGATCACACTTATTCAAAAACCACTCAAATGAACTCCATTTTTAAATCCCAAGCAAACCTAGATGCTTAAGCATAAGTTACATCACTCCACCAAAAATCAGCCCAAAATTCAAATATTTTGTTCATGCGGCCATTGTGTTGAACACCTGGCAGGCATGAATCACACTCTAGTTATAGCTCACTGTTTCTACAGGGTTTTGCCACCCATTTGACCTCAATTTACTCTCTCTATCCCTCCTAGCTCTAACCAAAGATTAATCAACCCACCCCCTTGTCCCTAGCAGCAGTGCCATGCCGCCCCGCGCCATGCTCGCCGGCCAACCTTGCCAACGCCACAGCAGACCATCAACCCCTCTCCGCCGCTCCAAGAAGGACGGCGTGACCTCACCACCGCCCATGGTCCACCCCTCGATCAACCCCAGCCCCTGGACCACTCCCCAGCACCGCTGCCCTTTCTCTCTGCGAGCAAGCCAGAGCGCGCCAGAGCGCGATAGACGCCAGCACGCAGCAGACCGCGGCTTGACCCCATACCGCGCACGACGCTCCGCGTCGACCCCAGCACCCTGCCAGACACGGCCGTGCACCACCGCGCGACCCATAGTCCCCGAGCGCCGTGTCGAGCACCGCCTTTGTCTCCCAGAGCGCGCAACGCTCCCGACCATATGCCACCGCCCCTAGCCGCGCCATTACGCCGTAGAGCACCGCCAGGGAACCGCCCACCGTCCGCCTACCTCACCCATGCCGATATCCCCCTGTACCGCCCTCGCCGGAGACGCCTGCCCACACCTATATAAGCAGGCCTCCCCAACACGAATTCCTCATACCATTCCACTCCCCTGAACCTTTCCCCTCTCTCGCCGGAGCTGCTCGAGCCGTAGTTTGCCGGAATTGCACCGGAGGAGCCCGCTGCAGAGGAGGAGAAGCTGCCGTCGATTCCATCAACCGCAGCCCCTGCCGTGACCTCGCCTGAGTCTGCCATCGCCGTCCAGTTTGATCGCCCGCCTCGCCGCACTAGCTGGAGCCCTGGTACGTCCCCATTGGACCCCCACCATCCGTTTAGGGTTTGGTCTCGCCGACGACGAGTCCGTCGTCGACGACGACTGTGAGCCGTTGATCCATGTTATAATCGTGTGGCCCAGATCGCTAGATACCGTTTCGGGTTTTAAGTCTCGCTGACAAGCGGGACCAACCTGTCAGCCACCTTCTGCGCTGCTGAGCGTCACTGGGCCGACCCATTTCCTTTCCCGCGTGACCCAGTTAAATCAAATCTAGATTTTTCTATTTAGGTTTGAACTCAATTATGTCCCTTAGTTTAAAAATCAATTCTGGAAGATTTACTGAACCAAATTGAGTGATTCAAATTTTGTTGGAAAGGTTCTGAAAAGATATATCCAAACCCGTTGGAGTTAATCCATTTAGAGTTAGAGATCTCTCCTAGTAAAAATAACAAGATAGAAGCTTTTGCACATTCAAATATTTTTATAAAATCAACCATAATAGCTTTTGAGTTGATTCCAACTCTCAAAAATCACATTTAACCATACCTATCGGAATATGTAATAATATTAAGGTTTGCATGCAGTGACTTTGGACTAGTACCAAAATAATGTTATATAGGCATTTTAGTCACTTTAAATCATTAATTATTAAACTTAAACTTAGTAAAATGTGATCCAACCTTTAAATCACATTCCCATATGTTAGAATATGTGGTGATGACATGTGTCCATATGATCCCATATTTTAATTGGAGAATATTAAATCTTAATTAATTTCAATGAGTAGAAATTACTTTTCTCAAATAAAAAGAATAAAGCTAGTTAATTAAATCTTGTGATGTTTGTGATGATACTAGATCATCAATTGTGTGCCTTAGTGTGCTAAGTAGACTAGTTAAGCATGCTTTGGTGATTGTGTACCCCGTATGTATTTATAGACGATAGTACCGACCAAGCTTACGAGGAGGAGGAGTTCTACCAAGAGGAGGAAGAAGAAAACTTCAACCACTACACAAGGCAAGCCATCATTAACAATGCATGCTAACCCTTGCAATCTAGATAACCTAAGAAAAGACATTAGGCATGCTTTGGTTATACCCTTTTTGGACTTATACCCATTCCAAGATTTACTTTTCTTTACTTTACCAAAGTCCTTTACTTGTTTTGAAGGTAGCATAAAGAGTATAAAACTTGACCTATCTAGTTAGACTTAGATGTCATTCTATGGCATGAGATTGAGATTAGCATACCACCTTAGTGAACACTCTTAACTTAGTAGTTTAGAGCTAAACTAAAACTTGAGTCACTTTAGATGGGAATACTTGGTGAAAATGAATTGTGAAAACCTTGGAATGATGGGTCATTCTATTGAGATGTTTTGACATGTGTTGAGAAACACAAATGATTTATGATGATGAAAATGTTGAGGCATGAGCCTTAACCCTTTTACAAAACTGATGGTTGGGTTCGGATGCGATACCATTCCAATTTTACCGTACAACCACAATACCTGAATTGGGTAAGGCTTAGCCGGAAGTTTATATGCACTAGTATTAGTTCTCTCGCGGGAGAGGTTTGAGCTGATGCTATCTCTCAATGTTGTCCACCTATGCAGTGCCCAAGATGACAGATGGTCATGGTTGGGAGGCCATACTCATAGGAGAGGTGCTTATACTAGGGTGTGTAAAGTAAAGGTTATGTTTGATTATCTGCATACTAAGTATGATGATTCAGGGTTATCCCTGACCGATGTATCGAATCTTGTGGTGAAAGTGTACCACCTCTGCAGAGTGTCAAACTATTCGAATAGCCGCGTCCGCGGTTATGGATAGTTGGAGTGGCCATACTGTTCTGTTGTCAGATGTTTTCAAAACAACTTATGAAATGAATAGTGACATGACTTGACCACAACAGAGTGCCATCAAGTTCGTGAGAGCTTTAATCACTAGTTTTCTCATAACAAGTTTAATTTGGAAGGTAAACAAAAGCATGAATATACTTGTAATAGAATATTCTAATAGGTAGGTATGGTGGACTCCTTGGAATAACTTGGTTTAAGGAGTTGGATGCATGAGTGGAACTCATACTTGGTTGTGGAGGCTAGCAAAAGACTGGGAGCGACAAACTAAGAGAGCAATAATGGCCATAATCATGCAGAGCGACAAAACATCATTGATCAAAGCATAAAGTAATACTACAAGTTGAAAACTAAAGGATAATAAAGGCTTAGGTGACTTGAGATAGTCATAACATGGTGTGAGCATGCGCCAAGTCAACCCAAATAAAGCATCAAAGAAGAATACCACTACACTATGCTTTAATATGCTAAAACAACGCATGATTCATCCAAGGCACATTAAGCAATCTCAATTGTTTATAACAAGTCATGCTATAGCAAAGAATACTAAGCATAAAGCCAAAACAATATCAAGCATGGCATGACAAAGCATAAGCCACAGTCAAAAACAAGCTCTTTTTACCACATAAGTATGAACTTTCCTACTCTTTTCCAAACCAAACCAAACTATGTGCAAACCAATGTATGAAAGAGGGGGTCCAACCAATTTATTCAGAAAACTAAGAAAACAAAAGCAAACGAAAAACCAAAACGAAAACGAAAAAGAAGACGCTCCAAGAACAACACAACTGTGCATGAAACAATAAAAATGAAGCGTTTGGAAGAAACCTACGATTTTTTTTGATGAAGAGGGGGATGCCTTGGGCATCCCCAAGCTTTGACGCTTGTACTTCTTGGATATTTCTGAAGGAAATATGCCCTGAGAGGCAATAATAAAGTTGTTATTATATATTCCTTATACATGATAGATGTTTATTTTACATGCTAGAAATGTATTGATTCGGAAACATCAATACATGTGTGTTTAATAAACAAAAAGGGTTCCTAGTCATGCCTCTCTTATAAACTATCTTGTTGATTAACAGGATGATCAAGGTTTCCTGATCATGGACATTGGATGTTGTTAATAACAAGGTCACACCATTGGTGGAATGATGTGATGAAAATTCATCCAAAGTATAGCATTACGATCAAGTCATTATGTTTATATTGCTATAACATCATACGAAGTAATCTTTATCCTTAGACAATGAGATCATGTCAATTGCTAACACCGGAAGAGTATCTTGATAACATCAAACGTCACACCGTAACAGGGTGACTATAAAGATGGGTTCAGTACTACGAAGGTGTTATGTTGAGGCTCATGGATCAAGAGTGGAATTTGTCAATCCAGATGACGGATAGATATACTCTGGGCCCTCTCGGTGATATCACATTAGGATAGCTTGCAAGCAAGTGATGTGATCACTAGAATGTTATATCACGGGAACGAGAAAAGAGTGCATGTCGGTAACGAGATCAAACTAGGTATGGAGATACCGATGATCTAATCTCGGACATGTAATATATCGAGATACAAAGGGATTTAGTTACAAGCGTTAAAGGTTCTCACGATCACAGGAGTCATCGTTGAATGTGTAGGAGTCAGTATGGATCTCCAGGTCCCGCTGCTGATTATTTATTGGAGAAGGGTCTCAATCATGTCTGCATTATTCGTGAACCGTAGGGTGGCACACTTAAGAGTTACCGGACACCATTTTGGAGCACATATGTTTCAGACGAAAGAATTGCAAAGCGCAGGAATTGTTTCAATAGAAACCGGAAATTGTTTCGGGTGAAATTGCAGAAGGTGGTTCTGCATGTGATATTGAAATATTGCAAGGGGCTATATGTGAATGTTTGTTAATTAAAGTAATTAACAAAATTCTGAATAAATTTAATAAAAAGAGTTTTATTAAATGAGAGAGCATTAAATTTGGAGAAATTTAATGCATTTAAAGTGGATACTTTAAAAGGGAATGTGAAGAGGCATTTTAATGTGGAGGGGTTACCACCACATGAATGGGGGAGGTGAGGGGTCACCCCCATGCGCCGGCCATGGTGAGAGGGGGCACCCTCCCTCCTCCTATAATAGGCCACACATTCCCTCCTTCATCCTCACACCTCCTTGTGAAGGATCTCTCTCCCCCTCTAGAATTATTCCCCCATGGTCTCGGATTAGCGAGATACATGTTCCCGGTGGCATTTCGTCTGGAAGGAGTTGCTGCTTCCGCTGGATCGCTGGAGCGAGGAGGTGGAGGTTGTCCGGTGGCTTGAACGTGTGTGCGAGTGTGGATGCGCTGCTGAGTTGCGGCGCTCGGACTTTCTCACGATCTTGAGATCGGCAAGTGTACGACTACATCAACCATGAGTTCTTACTCGTTAACAAAGCTCGTTGTCTACGAGGGTAAGTTCTCGTTGGATGTATGTCCACCCGTTGCTTTGTACCTAGTAGATAGATCTTGGCGTGTAGTTCACACCGTAGGAAATTTTTTGTTTTCTATGTTGCGGACCCAACAATGGTATCAGAGCCTGATCTATGCGTAGGTGCTTAGCACGGGTAGTACACATATGGTTGATATGTGGGCGATGATGATCATGTTATTGCATCTTCTATTTATTTTGGATATTGGTGGCATAGTGGGATGAAGCGGCCCGGATCAACCTTACATGTCATCGTACATGAGACCGGTTCCACGACTGACATGCAACTTGTTTTGCATAAGTGGCTGGCGGGTGTCTGTCTCTCCTACTATAGTCAATATCTGATTTACAACGAGTTGCTAATAACTTAGTTATCCTCGTTGTGGTTCATGTTCGTAGGTAAGAACGGTTCTATCTCCGAAATCCCTAAGCCACATAAAACTTGCAATTGATAAATTAGAGGCGTCTAGTTTAGATCGTTGCTGGGATAGTGTGTTGATATGGTATTGTTGTAAGTAGATGTATGGTGGATACTCTTACAACACACTCAACGTGTAAGTTCCATAGACCTTGGCCTTACACACAAAGGAATGATAGAGATCATACCACGATGCAAGTGATAGAGATCAAATGCATGGACCATATCATCTCACTTTACACATTAGATGTTAGCATCTTATACTGCTAGTTTGGCGCGTTTGATAGCATTATAAGATGATCCCTCTTTTAGATATCAAGATAAAAATGTGTTCTTCCTTGAGTATGCACCATTCTATGGATCGTGTTTCGAGACATCACGTGATGATCGGGTGTACTCGAATCTACGCTTTCATAGGAACGGGTGTAAGACAGTTTTACACACGCGAATACTAAGGTTCTTACTTGGCGAGCCTAGCATGTACAAACATGGCCTCGGAACACGGACCGAAAGGTTAAGCATGAGTCATATGGTTGATATGATGCCCATATAGATGCTCGCCTTTGAAGCTATATCAACTCACATGATGATCGAACTTGGTATAGTGGATTTGGTTCATGTAATCACCAAAAGGACACGAGGGATGTCGATTTTGAGTGGGAGTTCATTAGTAATTTGGATTAGTTGAACTCAATCTATCATAAACTTAGTCTAAATAAACTTTACAAATTCTGTTGTAGATGGCACCACCTGCTTTTAATTTCAATGTGTTCATGGAGAAACAGAAACTTGCTGCGAATGGTAGCAACTTCACCAACTGGGCTATGAATTTGAGGATTCTCCTCACTGCTGCACAAAATCAATATGTGCTAGATGCGCCGCTAGGACCCCCACCAGCTCCTAATGCCCCTGGCGAGGAAAAGAATGTCTACGTGACTCGTCAGGAGGACCACAACTTAGTTCATTGCGGCATACTGTATGGGCTAGAGCCAGAACTTCGAAAGCATTTCGAAAATGGAAATGCCTTTGATACCATGGGAGAATTGAAAATGATTTTCGATACCCATGCTGCCATAGAGAGTTATAATGCTACAGAAAAGTTCTTTAGCTGCATGATGGAGGAAAATAGCTCCGTTAGTGAGCACGTACTCAAAATGTCTGGGTACACCGATAAGCTTGTGTCCTTGGGAATAATGATTCCCATTGACAGGCATACATCATGTTCTCCAATCTCTGCCACCTATCTACAAGAGCTTCGTGATGAACTATAATATGCAGGGCATGAAGAAGTCTCTTCCCGAGCTTCTGTCAATGGTTAAGACTGCAGAAGTGGTGATTAGGAAAGAACATCAAGTGTTAATGATCAATAGGACCACCGGTTTCAAGAAGGACAAGAAAGGCAAGCACAAGGGAAAGAAGGGTGGAAAGTCTGTTGCCACGCCTGAAAAGAAACCCCGGGATGGCCCTAAGTCTGACACTGAGTGCTACTATTGCAAGGGGACTGGCCATTGGAAGCGCAACTGCCCCAAGTATTTGGCGGACAAGAAGTCCAGCAAGGAAAACAAAGGTATATGTGATATACATGTTATTGATGTGTACTTGACTAGTACTCGCAGTAGCACCTAGGTATTTGATACTGGATTAGTTGCTAATATATGTAACTCGGTTCAGGGGCTACGGAACAAGCGACAACTAAGGGATGAGGTCAGGATGCAGGTCGGCAATGGATCAAGAGTTGATGTGATCGCCGTCGGGACGCTACCTCTCCATTTGCCATCGGGATTAGTTATAAACCTAAATAATTGTTATTTGGTGCCTGCACTGAGCATGAACATTGTATCTGGATCGTGTTTGATGCAAAGTGGTCATTCCTTTAAATCTGAGAACAATGGTTGTTCGATTTATAAGAATGATATCTTTTATGGTCATGCACCTATGTTGAATGGTTTATTTCTATTGGATCTCGATAGTAATATTACGCACATTCATAATGTTAATGCTAAAAAGATTAAACTTGATGATGATATGTCTACATATATGTGGCACTGCCGTCTAGGTCATATTGGCGTTAAATGCATGAAGAAACTCCATTCTGATGGACTTTTGGAATCACTTGATTTTGAATCATTTGATACATGTGAGCCATGCCTTATGGGTAAGATGACTAGAACGCCGTTTTCCGGTTCAATGGAACGGGCGACAGATCTATTGGAAATCATACATACTAATGTGTGTGGACCAATGAGTGTGTCAGCGCGAGGTGGATATCGTTATTTTGTTACTTTCACGGATGATTTGAGTAGATATGGGTATATCTATTTGATGAAACACAAGTCTGAAACTTTTGAAAAGTTCAAGGAATTTCAGAATGAAGTGGAAAACCATCGTAATAAAAAGATCAAGTTTCTACGGTCTGACCTTGGAGGAGAAAGTTACGAGTTTAGCACACACATGAAAGAGTGTGGAATAGTTTCACAACTCACGCCTGCCGGAACACCACAACGTAATGGTGTGCCGGAACATCGTAATCATACCTTATTGGATATGGTTCGATCTATGATGTCTCTGACTGACTTACCTTTGTCATTTTGGGATTATGCACTGGAAATAGCTGCATTCACTTTAAATCGGGCACCATCTAAATCCGTTGAAACGACACCGTTTGAATTATGGTTTGGAAACAAACCCAAGCTGTCATTTCTTAAGGTTTGGGGATGCGATGTTTATGTGAAGAAACTTCTACCGGATAAACTCGAACCCAAAGCGGAAAAATGCGTCTTCATAAGATACCCTAAGGAAACAATTGGGTATACCTTCTATCACAGATCCGAGGGCAAGGTTTTTGTTGCCAAGAATGGATCCTTTCTTGAGAAGGAGTTTCTCGCGAAAGGTGTGAGTAGTCGGAAGGTAGAACTCGAAGAGGTTATTGAACCTTCTCTTCATGGAATGGCGAGTGGCGCAGCACCGGAAGTTTTTTCGGAGTTGACTTCACACATGATGAAGAGAGAGCTAATGATAATGATCATGAAACTCCGAAAGAGGACACTACCGAACCTCGCAGGTCAAGCAGGACACGTGCAGCTCCTGAACTGTACGGCAATCCTATTGTGAATTTCATGGTTGATGAAATGGATGACCCTGCGACGTATGAAGAAGCGATGATGAGCCCGGATTCCAACAAATGGCTAGAAGCCATGAAATCCGAGATGGAATCCATGTACAAGAACCAAGTTTAGAACTTGGTGGACTTACCTCGCGACCGAAAGGCCGTTGAGAATAAATGGATTTTCAAAAGGAAAACTGATGCTGATGGTAATGTGACCATCTATAAGGCTCGACTTGTCGCAAAGGGGTTTCGAAAAATTCAAGGAGTTGACTACGATGAGAGATTCTCTCCCGTAGCGATGCTTAAATCGGTTAGGATTATGTTAGCAATTGCTGCATATTTCGATTATGAAATATGGCAGATGGATGTCAAAACTGCATTCCTCAATGGTAAGATTGAAGAAGAGTTGTATATAATACAACCTAAGGGTTTTGTCGATCCTAAGGATTCTAATAAGGTGTGCAAACTTCAGCGATCCATCTATGGACTGAAGCAAGCATCACGAAGTTGGAATCTCCGCTTTGATGAGGTGATCAAAGAGTTTGGATTTGTCCAAACTTATGGAGAGGCTTGTATTTACAAGAAAGTGAGTGGGAGCAATGTGGCATTTCTGATATTATATGTGGATGACATATTATTGACTGGAAATGATATAGATCTTTTAAACAGTGTTAAAAGTTATCTAAACAGCAAATTTTCGATGAAAGACCTTGGTGAAGCGTCATATATATTAGGCATTAAAATCTATAGAGATAGATCAAGGCGCCTAATTGGGCTATTGCAGAGTACATACCTTGATAAGATATTAAATAAGTTTAATATGGACAAAAGTAAGAAGGGGTTCTTACCTATGTTGCAAGGCAAGACATTGAGTAAGACTTAAAGTCCAGCTACGGCGGAAGAAAGAGAGATGATGGATAAGATCCCTTATGTCTCGGCCATAGGCTCTATTATGTATGCCATGCTATGTACAAGACCGAATGTGGCACATGCTATTCGTTTGACTAGTAGGTACCAATCTGATCCAGGTTCGGAACACTAGATAGCGGTAAAGAACATCCTCAAGTACTTGAGAAGAACTAAGGATATGTTTCTCATATACGGAGGTGAAGAAGAGCTAGTCGCTAAGTGTTATGTCGATGCTAGCTTTGACACCGATCCGGATGACTCTAAGTCTCAATCCGGATACGTATTTCTCTTGAACGGAGTAGCAGTTAGTTGGAGGAGTTCCAAACAACCTGTGGTGGCTGGATCAACAACGGAGGCGGAATATGTTGCTGCTTCAGAAGCGGCGCAGGAGGCAGTTTGGATGAAAGAGTTCATTACGGAACTGGGTGTGGTTCCCAGTGCGTTGGACCCGATGGTGATCTATTGTGACAACAATGGAGCCATAGCCAATGCAAAGGAACCAAGGTCTCACAAGAATTCCAAACATATTAAGCGCCGGTTTCACTCCATCCGCGAGCATGTCAAGCATGGAGATATAAAGATTTGTAAAGTACACACGGACCTAAATGTAGCAGATCCGTTGACTAAAGTTCTCCCTAGGGCAAAACATGATCAACACCAGAACTCCATGGGTGTTAGATTTATCACTATGTGAACTAGATTATTGTCTCTAGTGCAAGTGGGAGACTGAAGGAAATATGCCCTGAGAGGCAATAATAAAGTTGTTATTATATATTCCTTATACATGATAGATGTTTATTTTACATGCTAGAAATGTATTGATTCGGAAACATCAATACATGTGTGTTTAATAAACAAAAAGGATGATCAATAGGATGATCAAGGTTTCCTGATCATGGACATTGGATGTTGTTAATAACAAGGTCACACCATTGGTGGAATGATGTGATGAACATTCATCCGAAGTATAGCATTACGATCAAGTCATTATATTTATATTGCTATAACATCATACGAAGTAATCTTTATCCTTAGACCATCAGATCATGTTAATTGCTAACACCGGAAGAGTATCTTGATAACATCAAACGTCACACCGTAACAGGGTGACTATAAAGATGGGTTCAATACTACGAAGGTGTTATGTTGAGGCTCATGGATCAAGAGTGGAATTTGTCAATCCAGATGACGGATAGATATACTCTGGGCCCTCTCGGTGATATCACATTAGGATAGCTTGCAAGCAAGTGATGTGATCACTAGAATGTTATATCACGGGAATGAGAAAAGAGTGCATGTCGGTAACAAGATCAAACTAGGTATGGAGATACCGATGATCGAATTTCGGACATGTAATATATCGAGAGACAAAGGGATTTAGTTACAAGCATTAAAGGTTCTCACGATCACAGGAGTCATCGTTGAATGTGTAGGAGTCAGTACGGATCTCCAGGTCCCGCTACTGATTATTGATCAGAGAAGGGTCTCGATCATGTCTGCATTATTCGTGAACCATAGGGTGGCACACTTAAGAGTTACCGGACACCATTTTGGAGCACATATGTTTCAGACGAAAGAATTGCAAAGTGCGGGAATTGTTTCAATAGAAACCGGAAATAGTTTCGAGTGAAATTGCAGAAGGTGGTTCTGCATGTGATATTGAAATATTGCAAGGGGCTATATGTGAATGTTTGTTAATTAAAGTAATTAACAAAATTCTGAATAAATTTAATAAAAAGAGTTTTATTAAATGAGAGAGCATTAAATTTGGAGAAATTTAATGCATTTAAAGTGGATACTTTAAAAGGGAATGTGAAGAGGTATTTTAATGTGGAGGGGTTACCACCACATGAATGGGGTAGGTGAGGGGTCACCCCCCATGCGCCAGCCATGGAGAGAGGGGGCACCCCCTCCTCCTATAAAAGGCCACTCATTCCCTCTTTCATCCTCACACCTCCTTGTGAAGGATCTCTCTCCCCCTCTAGAATTATTCCCCCATGGTCTCGGATTAGCGAGATACATGTTCCCGGTGGCATTTCGTCTGGAAGGAGTTGTTGCTTCCGCTGGATCGCTAGAGCGAGGAGGTGGAGGTTGTCCGGTGGCTTGAACGTGTGTGCGAGTGCGGATGCGCTGCTGAGTTGCGGCGCTCGGACTTCCTCACGATCTTGAGATCGACAAGTGTACGACTACATCAACCACAAGTTCCTACTCGTTAACAAAGCTCGTTGTCTACGAGGGTAAGTTCTCGTTGGATGTATGTCCACCCGTTGCTTTGTACCTAGTAGATAGATCTTGGCGTGTAGTTCACACCATAGGAATTTTTTTGTTTTCTATGCTGCGGACCCAACAATTTCTTAGGGTGGCACGCGTGGCATCCCCAAGCTTGAGCTTTAGGCCATCCTTCATATCATTACTCTTTCCTTCCATACACCTGAATTTTTTCCTTCATACAAAACTTCACACAATCTTTATTAGCAACATTAGTGCACTCAAGATAATAAGTCTTAAGGTTCAGTTCCAACACCAATAAACTTCCATTAGAACACTAGCTACTGAAGCACTTCCCTCAAAAAGCTCAATTCCCCAAAAGAACTCAAAAAGGAACCAACAAGAAGCAAATGCAGAAAATGGCAGAAATCTGTCAAAACAGACCAGCAGGTAAAGACGATTTTTTTCGAAGACCTTCTGTTGCTCAAATCAAAAAGTGTTGAACTAACGAAAGTTAGATAACAACCTGGGTCAGTAGCACAAATATTCACGCCTCGAAAAGACATTCAGAGATTTTACACGATTTTTTACGGTGAAGCATATAAATCTGTTTTGGGACAGGAACCTTCTCAATCATTACTTCTCTCTCATTAGAGGTTACTCTTGGTATAAGAGAAAATAAAAAGGATAAGGAGCGGTTATTACAGAGGTAATAACTTCCAAGACTCATCTAAAACTTTTGGGTTATCTCCCAATAAGTATTTTTCTTTAACGCCTTTAAGTTAGGCATAAGAAGCAAGAAAAAGAATCAAGTGTTCTCAAATGGAGAAGCATTAAGACCAAATTTTGTTTTCATAGGAGAGGCAAAATAAATCTTCTCTCTCTTCTTAGGGAAGTGTTCGATATCTTTCTTGAGTGGGAGTTAATATTTAATGGTGTCTTCTTTCATATCAATAATGGCACCAATAGTTCTATGAAAAGGTCTTCCCAAAGTAATAGGACAAGAAGCATTGCATTCAACATCCAAAACATAGAAATCAATGGGGACATAAGCATTGTTAACCATAATAAGAACATCATTAAGACTCCCTATGAGTTTCTTTTTAGCATTATCATCAAGTGGGACATTCAAATAACAATCTTCAAGTGGAGGCAAATCAAGCATATCATAAATCCGCCTAGGCATAATAGAAACACTACTATCAAGATCACATAAAGCTTTGAAATCAAAGTCATTCACTTTCATATTAATGATGGGTTCCCAACCATCTTCTTGTTTTATAGGAATAGAAGCTTTATGTTTCATCTTTTCTTCTTTAATCTTTATGAGAGCATCAGTAATGTGTTTTGTAAAGGCCATGTTCATAGCACTAGCATTAGGACTTTTAGCAAGCTTTTGTAGGAACTTAATAACTTCAGAGATATTGCAACCATATCAAAATCAAATTTATCATCTAAAGTAGTAGAACTATTACTAGCCTCAACACTAGTGGTGGTGATAGTAGAAACACTAATGTTTCTAGTAATTTCATCTTGTCTTTCCCACTTAGCATGTAATTCAGCTAATATTCTAACATTTTCATCAATTCTTACTTGTATGGAATTAGTAGCTGCAAAGGGATTATCATTAGTTTCAGGTTTAGCAGGCATTTTATTAAAAGAAGATTGAGCTTCAGCCAAAGATGCTATATTTCTTTCAGCATTAGAGAGTTTTTCCTCAATAGTTTTATTGAAAGCAGTTTGTTTACTAATAAAGTCTTTAAGCATGACTTCAAGTTCAGAGGGAGCACTCCTATTATTGTTGTAGGAATTTCCATAAGCATTACCATTGTTGGGAGGACATGGCTTATAATTGTGGTTACCAAAATTATTCCTATAAGCCTTATTGCCAAAATTGTTATTTCTTATGAAGTTCACATCAACTTGCTCTTCTTGAGCAACAAAGAGGCTAAGGGAACATTATTTGGATCAATATGGGCTTTCCCATTAACAAGCATAGATATAATAATATCAATCTTATCACTCAAGGAGGAGGTTTCCTCAACATAATTTACCTTCCTACCTTGTGGACCTCTCTTAGTATGCCATTCGGAATAGTTAACCATCATATTATCCAGAAGCTTTGTTGCAGCACCCAAAGTGATGGTCATAAAGGTACCTCCAGCAGCAGAATCCAATAGGTTCGTCGAAGAATAGTTCAATCCTGCATAAAAAGTTTGGATGATCATCCAAGCAGTCAGTCCATGAGTGGGACAATTCTTAACCAAAGATTTGATTCTTTCCCAAGCTTGAGCAACATGTTCATTATCATATTGTTTAAACTTCATTATTTCACTTCTCATAGATATAATCTTCGCAGGAGGATAGTATTTTCCAATAAAAGCATCTTTGCACTTAGGCCAAGCATCAATATTATTCCTAGTTAAGGAATTCAACCATTCTTTAGCTTTTCCTCTCAAAGCGAAAGGAAACAATTTCAGCTTAATAATATCACCATCTACATCCCTATGCTTTTGCATCTCACAAAGTTCAACAAAGTTATTTAGATGGGCAGCAGCATCTTCATTACCAATACCAGAAAATTGTCCTCTCATAACAAGATTGAGTAAAGCAGGTTTTATCTCAAATAAAGTAGCTTCAGGCACATGTGGAGCAATAGGTGTGCTCATAAAATCATCGTTGTTGGTGCTAGTGAAGTCACAAAACTTAGTGTTTTCAAGAGTAGTCATTTTTTTTGTGTTTTTGATAAAGAAAGCGAACTAGTAAAACTAATTTTTTTGTGTTTCTGAAAAAGAAACAAGCAAACAAAGCAAAAAGAAACTAAGCAAAACAAAAATAACAAAGTAAAGAGATTGGTTATGAGGGACTCCCCTTGTGAAGATGTCCTTGACTCCCCGGCAATGGCGCCAGAAAATATGCTGCTGGCGCATGGTTCATGTGGGAGCTTCTTCTTCTTTAGTCCCCGGCAACAGCGCCAGAAAATATGCTTGATGGCCCAAATTATATCGAGCTCGTTGGGGAACCCCAAGAGGAAGGTATGATGAGCACAGCAGCAAGTTTTCCCTCAGTATGAAACCAAGGTTATCAATCCAGTAGGAGCAAGGAAACACCCCAAAGGTGTAGCTAGTTGAACGTTGGCAGGGCGCACTACCGGTGCCAGCAGCAACGTGGGGACCTGCACAACACAACCATAGAACTCTATCCCCAACTTGCGATGAGGTTGTCAATCTCACCGGTTTTGCTGAAAACAAAGGATTAAACGTATCGAATGGAAGGAAGTAATAGTTTCAGAAAGTAAACACAAAGCAGTAAACAGTTTGTAGATTGTATGTAAAGAAAAGGACCGGGGTCCATAGTTCACTAGAGGTGGCTCTCCTTAAGATAGATAACATGCTGGGTGAACAAATTACAGCGGGGTAATTGACAAACATCGAGAAAGCAATACATGCATATACTAATCATCATGACTCCTTTGGAACTTGATTGGGCATTACAACATTATACATAGACCGCCATCCAACTGCATCTATGACTAATAATCCACCTTCAGGTTATCATCCGAACCCCCTCCAGTATTCAGTTGCAAGCAACAGATTATTGCTTTACGAATTGCGTGTAATGTAAACAATACGATTGTTCATTGAACAAAGGATTGTTGTTTTCTCCCTAGTAGCAATAGCACATCTAGTACCTTAGAGATTTCTGTCACTTCCCCAAATTACCAGAGGCATGAACCCACTATCGAGCATAAATACTAACTCTTGGAGTTGCTAGCATCTACTTGGCCAAGATAGCTACTAACAACGGAAAGCATGCAAGATCACACATAACAAAGACATGATAGAATCAATAATCAATCAAAAATAGCATCTCAATATCCATCGGATCCCCGCAAACACAACAGGCAGAATTACAGATAGATGATCTTGATCATGAACGGAGCTCACAAGATCTAGACATGAAAGCACAAAGGAGGAGAACCAGCCATCTAGATACTACATGGACCTGTAGTCCAAAGATGAACTACTGACGCATCACACCGGAGGCTTGCATGATGATGAAGAAGGCCTCCAGGGTGAATTCCCCTCTCCGGCAGGGTGCCGAGAAGAGCTTCAGATCCCTCCCGATCTAGGGATGGAGATGACGGAGGCTACAGACTCTTTCGTGAATTTTTGATCGAGTACTTAGGGTTTTCGTCCCGAAGGCATCTTATAGGCGGAAGGAGAGGCTGAGGGGGTGCTGGGGTCGGCCAGACCACCCCCTGGCATGGGCCAGGCCTGGCCGCACAGCCAGGTGGTGTGGTGGGCCCCCAGCCCTTCTCCGTCTCGTATTCTGGCATCTAATGACTTTCGGAAAAATAGGCACTTTGGCTTTTGTCCCGTCCAATTCCGAGAATATTCATTTTCTGACTTTCCTAGAACCAAAAACAACAGAAAACAGGCAGCTGGCACTGTGGCTCTTGTTAATAGGTTAGTCCAAGAAATCATATGAAAAGTACTCCAAAGTGTGGACAAAACACAAGAAAGTGGATAAAACCAAGCATGGAACATCAAAAATTATAGATACATTTGCAATGTATCAACTCTCATCGCAGATAGGGAAGCAAGCAGGGCAGAGCGCCAAGCTAATTTGGCAACACTACAGCAGATTGCCCAGATGGCTCACAACAACCAGAACCATGGAAATTAGGATCATCAAGGATCCAAGCTGAAAAACTTCCAGAATACCAATCCCCCAATCTTTAGTACTTCAGAGAACCCATTAGATGCTGATGACTGGTTGCAGATGATGGAGAACAATTTGGAAGTAGCCAAAGTTGATGACAACGAGAAAGTTCTCTTTGCCACCCACTACTTGGTAGGAGACGCAAGAGCCTTGTGGAACAGCATCCACCTGATGAACCATGGTCAAGTGATGACATGAGAAGCCTTCAAAATCAAGTTCAGCCGCACCCACGTGCCGCAGGGGCCTAGTCACCAGAATGAGGGATGAATTCTACGAGTTGAAGCAAGGCAGAATGACTATGGTGGAGTACCGTGACAGATTCCTGTCCCTTGTAAGGTATGCACCTGATGAGATCAACACGGAGGCCAAGAAGAAGGAGAGATTCTTGAACAGACTGCATGATGAGATGCAGAATGTCCTCGTCAACATCCGCTTCGAGGATCTCGAAGAGCTAGTCGACTCAGCCATTCAGATGGAAGGGAAGATTAACCAGGCAAACGACAACCTCAGACATCGTATGATGCACCAAGCTAGATCCAACAGTCAATAGAAGTACCATCCCAACCCGTCTGCAGAGTATGCACCGAGGAACAACCGACCCCCAATGTCCCACCCAAGCTACCCCAACCGTAGCGGAGGCAATGTGAAGTCCGGAGGAAACAACAACAACCCTGGCAACGCCAGCAATTTCAACCGTGCACCTCCCAAGAGCAACAACAACAACACTGCACCCAGAACTGGAAGCAATGCTGTGCATGTCGCAGCAAAAGACAAGTCCCAGATAACTTGTTTCGAGTGTGGAGTGAAGGGTCACTATTCTAATGAGTGTCCCAAGAAGACTATCACCACTGCCAATGTGAATGCCCCAGCTCAACAGTAGCGTCGTGTTCAACCAGGAAGAAGATTTGCCCCAGGGAACCCTCACAACCGCAACGGTCGTCTCTTCCACATGAACGCCGAAGAAGCCCAAGAAGCGCCAGATGTAGTGCTGGGTATGTTTTCCGTCAACTCAGTTTTAGCAAGGGTATTGTTTGATTCGGGAGCATCGCATTCATTTGTCACCGAAGAATTTGCATGCACTAGTAAGATTCACCCAACCAAATTGAAGCATGCCATGATAGTTCAAATCCCCGGTTCAACTACAAAAGCTAGAAAAATTTGCAAAGCTGTGCCTATCAGAATACATGGGATAGATTTTTATGCCAACCTAATAGTACTTGGAACCAAAGGATTGGAAGTAGTACTAGGTATGGATTGGATGTCAAGGCATAAAGGACTGATAGACTGTGCTAAGAAAGCCATCACCATGACCAGTAGCTCTGGAGTAACAGTAGAGCATATATCTGAAACCTTACCTCGTTAATTCAAGTGCAACAAGAGTCTAGCCCTACCCAACATAGACCAAGTCAGAGTAGTCTGTGAATACCCCGACATATTCCCAGATGAATTGCCAGGTATGCCCCCTGATTGGGATATTGAGTTCATTATCGAACTAATCCCCAGAACCGGACCCATAGCCTAGAGACCCTATAGCATGAACCCCTCTGAGTTAGTAGAGTTGAAGAAGAAGTTGGATGGTATGTTACCAATAGGCTTGATTCAACCAAGCGCATTGCCATGGAGATCACCAGTGTTATTCATCGACAAGAAAGATGGAGGCAACCGTTTGTGCACCGATTACAGGAAGCTGAATGATGTCACCATCAAAAACAAGTACCCTTTGCCAAACATAGAAGATCTATTTGATCAGTTGACTGGTGCCCAGGTATTCTCAAAGATTGATCTTAGGACGGGTTATCACCAACTTAAGATTCATGCAACGGATATTCCGAAGACCGCCTTTACGACTCGTTATGGTTTATACGAGTATACGGTCATGTCCTTTGGATTAACCAATGCCCCTGCTTATTTCATGAATCTCATGAATAAGATCTTTATGAATTTCCTAGATAAGTTTGTCATTGTGTTTATCGATGATATCCTTATCTACTCCAAGTCAGAAGAAGAGCATGAGCAACATCTGAGAATCATCCTAGAAACCCTGAGAGAGCATCAGCTGTATGCCAAGTTCAGCAAGTGTGAGTTTTGGCTGAAAGAAGTAGGATTCCTAGGACATATTGTGTCTGCCGGAGGAGTCTCTGTTGATCCCGCCAAGATCAAAGATGTCGAAGAATGGGAAGCCCCCACCACTCAAACCCAAATCCGTGCATTTCTCGGATTAGCGGGATATTACCACAAGTTCGTAGAAGGATTCTCTAGTATCGCCAGACCCATGACCCAATTGTTGAAGAAGGACAAGAAGTTTGAACGGACCGACAAATGTGAAGCCAGTTTCCAAGAGCTGAAGAAGAGATTGATTTCAGCCCCAATATTGATCATGCCAGATATCAAGAAGCCGTTTGATGTGTATTGTAATGCATCCAAGATTGGTCTCGGATGTGTACTGATGCAAGAAGGCAAAGTCATCGCTTATCTGTCTCGACAACTAAAGCAGCATGATCAGAACTATCCGACCTATGATCTGGAGTTAGCAGCCGTAGTTTTGGCATTGAAGACATGGCGTCACTATCTGATGGGTAATCGCTGTGAGATTTACTCAAATCACAAAACCTTGAAGTATATTTTCACTCAGAAGGAGCTGAATATGAGGCAAAGAAGATGGATAGAGTTAATCAAGGATTATGACCTTGACATTCACTATCACCCCGGCAAAGCCAATGTGGTAGCGGATGCTCTTAGCAGATTGTCGTGTAAGCTAAACACCATGATCAAAGAGAAGCAACCAAGTTTGTATGAGGAGTTGGAGCAGTTTAGAGCTGAGATAGTTAGCAAAGGATTTCTAGCTAGCATTGAACTTCAACCCACTTTGATTAGCCAAATCAAGGAAGCCTAGAAAGGAAATGAAAGTATCGACGGAATCAAACATCGTATTGGTATAGGAAAGGTACCTGGATTCACCGAAGACGAAGAAGGAGTTCTATGGTACAAACGGCGTATCTGTGTGCCAGCAGATTCGAAGCTGAAGCAAGTTATCATGCAAGAAGCTCATGATACTCTTTATTCTATCCACCCCGGAGGAACGAAGATGTATCAAGATTTGAAAGAGAAATTTTGGTGGCACAAGATGAAGAGAGAAATCGGAAGCTACATCGCCAAGTGTGACATCTGTTAAAGAGTCAAAGCAGAGCATTAGAGACCCGTAGAACTGTTGCAACCATTGCAGATTCCGGAAAGGAAATGGGATTCCGTCGGAATGGACTTTATCACCGGTTTGCCTACTTCTAGTAGGGGAAATGACTCAATCCGGGTCATCATTGATAGACTGTCCAAGGTAGCTCACTTTATACCGGTCAAGACAACTTACCAGAGTTCGAAGCTAGCAGAGTTGTATATTGCTAGAATTGTTAGTCTGCATGGAACCCCAAAGACCATATTATCAGATCGAGGAACCCAGTTTACCTCGAGATTTTGGCAGAAAGTCCAGGAAGGATTAGGCACCAAGTTGAATTTTAGCACCGCTTATCACCCACAAACTGATGGACAGACTGAAAGAGTCAACCAAATCTTAGAAGATATGTTGAGAGCTTGTGTGTTAGAGTATGGATCAAAATGGGAAGACCGCCTGCCTTTCGCAGAATTCTCATATAACAACAGTTATCAAGCCAGTTTGCAAATGGCACCATCTGAGTTCCTATACGGAAGAAAGTGTCGCACCCCTTTAAATTGGTCGCAAGTAGGAGAGAGTCAGATCTTTGGACCCAACATTCTCCGAGAAGCCGAAGAGAAGGTTCACAAAGTCCGTGAGCACCTTAAGACTGCCCAATACAGACAGAAGAGTTATGCTGACAAGATAAGGAGAGGCCTGACTTTCAATGTTGGAGATTTTGTATATCTCAAGGTTTTGTCATTGAAGGGAACCCAACGCTTTAGTCTGAAAGGAAAGTTAGCCCCCAGGTATATAGGGCCTTTCAAGATTCTGAACCGTCGAGGAGAAGTATCGTATCAACTAGAACTATCAGAGGAGATGTCAGCCATCCATAATGTGTTCCATATCGCGTTACTTAGCAAATGCCTACAAGTGCCGGAGAAGACTAAAGTTTTCAAGAACATCGATCACCGAGTTGTTGATATCAACAAGGACCTGACATATCGTGAAGTGCCCATCTGTATCCCGGAAGAAGCTTACAGAACCACCAGGACCAGGAGTATCAAGTTTCTCAAGATTCAACAGAGCAACCATACCGAAGAGGAAGCCACTTGGGAGCTAGAAGATTACATTCGGACTGAGTTCCCAGATCTCTTTAGTTCCTAGTTTTCTTTTGTAAATCTCGGGACAAGATTTTGTTTAAGGGGGGAAGGTTTGTAACATCCCAAAACTTAACCCAAGGTTAATCAAGACAAAATCTACCCAATTTAGGGTTAACAAAAACTTTCCTATTTAAAATGATTAAGCATTCATATGTGTATGCATTTAAATTCGGAGTTGTTTTGAATTGCCATGTTTGAGTGATCCATTGATTGTAAAATGATTCTAAGGTGAATTAAACATCATCTAGATCATTTCCAAATAAATCCCAAAGAAAAACAAATCAAAAAGAATAAAATAAGCAAATGGTCATTTGTGCCATTTTAATCACCTAGCCTACTTTGGCTATTCCTAGAACTCAAATCTTAACAGAAACAATTGTGGTTCTTTGCACCCCTTGCTAGTACAAGTAGTGATGTACCAAGCCCCACTTTGTTTCATCCCAAAAACTTTCAAACACTAAATTTAAATGACATTTGAAAATTTAATGTAGTTCATATGTATAGATCACACTTATTCAAAAACCACTCAAATGAACTCCATTTTTAAATCCCAAGCAAACCTAGATGCTTAAGCATAAGTTACATCACTCCACCAAAAATCAGCCCAAAATTCAAATATTTTATTCATGCGGCCATTGTGACGAACACCTGGCAGGCATGAATCACACTCTAGTTCTAGCTCACTATTTCTACAGGGTTTTGCCACCCATTTGACCTCAATTTACTCCCTCTGTCCCTCCTAGCTCTAATCAAAGGTTAATCAACCCACCCCCTTGACCCTAGCAGCAGTGCCATGCCGCCCCGACGCCATGCTCGCCGGCCAACCTTGCCAACGCCACAACAGACCGCCAACCCCTCTCCGCCGCTCCAGGAAGCACGGCGTGACCTCACCGCCGCCCATGGTCCACCCCTCGATCAACCCCAGCCCCTGGACCACTCCCTAGCACCGCCGCCCTTTCTCTCTGCGAGCAAGCCAGAGCGCGATAGCCGCCAGCATGTAGCAGACCGTGCCTTAACCCCATACCGCGCACGCCGCTCCGCCTCGACCCCAGCACCCTACTAGACACGGCTGTGCACCGCCACGCGACCCACAGTCCCCGACCGCCACGTCGAGCATCGCCTCTGTCTCCTAGAGCGTGCAACGCTCCCGACCATATGCCACCACCCCTAGCCGCGCCATTACGCCGTAGAGCACCGCCAGGGAACCGCCCACTGTCCGCCTATCTCACCCACGCCGATAGCCCCCTGTACCGCCCTCGCCGGAGAAACCTGCCCATACCTCTCGGTCTCACCATCGCGCCTATATAAGCAGGCCTCCCCAGCACGAATTCCTCACACCATTCCACTCCCCTCTCTCCCCTGAAACTTTCCCCTCTCTCGCCGGAGCCACTCGAGCCGTAGTTCACCGGAATTGCACCGAAGGAGCCCGCTGTAGAGGAGGAGACGCTGGCGTCGATTCCGTCCACCGCAGCCCCTGTCGTGACCTCGCCTGAGTCCACTGTCAGCTTCCAGTTTGATCGCGTGCCTCGCTGCACTATCTGGAGCCCTGGTACGTCCCCAGTAGACCCCCACCGTCCGTTTAGCGTTCGGTCTCGCCGGCGACGAATCCGTCGTCGACGACGACTGTGAGCCGTTGATCCGCGTTATAATCATGTGGCCCACATCGCTAGATACCGTTTCGGGTTTTAATGTCTCGCTGATAAGTGGGACCAACCTGTCAGCCGCCCTCTGCGCCACTGAGCGTCACTGGGCCGGCCCATTTCCTTTCCCGCGCGACCCAGTTAATTCAAACCTAGAATTATCTATTTAGGTTTGAACTCAATTCTGTCCCTTAGTTTAAAAATCAATTCAGGAAGGTTTACTGAACCAAATTGAGTGATTCAAATTATGTTGGAAAGCTTCTGAAAAGATCTATCCAAGCCCGTTGGATTTAAGCCATTTAGAGTTAGAGATCTCTCCTAGTAAAAATAACAATACATAAGCTTTTGCACATTCAAACATTTTTTATAAAATCAACCGTAATAGCTTTTGAGTTGATTCCAACTCTCAAAAATCACATTTAACCATACCTATCGGAATATGTAATAATATTAAGTTTTGCATGCAGTGACTTTGGACTAGTACCAAAATAATGCTATATAGGCATTTCTAGTCACTTTAAATCATTAATTATTAAACTTAAACTTAGTAAAATATGATCCAACCTTTAAATCACATTCACATATGTTAGAATACACGGTGATGACATGTGTCCATATGATCCCATATTTTAATTGGAGAATATTAAATCTTAGTTAATTTTAATGAGTAGAAATTACTTTTCTCAAATAAAAAGAATAAAGCTAGTTAATTAAATCTTGTGATCTTTGTGATGATAATAGATCATCAATTGTGTGCCTTAGTGTGCTAAGTAGACTAGTTAAGCATGGTTTGGTGATTGTGTACCCCATATATATTTATAGATGATAGTACCGACCAAGCTTACGAGGAGGAGGAGTTCTACCAAGAGGAGGAAGAAGAAAACTTCAACCACTGCACTGCACAAGGCAAGCCATCATTAACAATGCAAGCTAACCCTTGCAATCTAGATAACCTAAGCAAAGACATTAGGCATGCTTTGGTTATACCCTTTTTGGACTTATACCTATTCCAAGATTTACTTTTCTTTACTTTACCAAAGTCCTTTACTTGTTTTGAAGGTAGCATCAATAGTATAAAACTTGACCTATCTAGTTAGACTTAGATGTCATTCTATGGCATGAGATTGAGATTAGCATCCCACCTTAGTGAACACTCTTAACTTAGTAGTTTAGAGCTAAACTAAAACTTGAGTCACTTTAGATGGGAATACTTGGTGAAAATGAATTGTGAAAACCTTGGAATGATGAGTCATTCTATTGAGATGTTTTGACATGTGTTGAGAAACACAAATGGTTTATGATGATGAAAATGTTGAGGCATGAGCCTTAACCCTTTTACAAAACTGATAGTTCGGTTCGGATGCGATACCATTCCAATTTTACCAAACAACCACAATACTTAAATTGGGTAAGGCTTAGCCGGAAGTTTATATGCATTAGTATTAGTTCCCTCGTGGGAGAGGTTTGAGCTGAGGCTACCTCTCAATGTTGTCCACCTATGCAGTGCCCAAGATGACAGATGGTCATGGTTGGGAGGCCATACGCATATGAGAGGTGCTTATTTAGGGTGTGTAAAGGAAAGGTTATGTTTGATTATCTGCATACTAAGTATGATGATTCAGGGTTTTCCCTGATAGATGTATCGAATCTTGTGGTGAAAGTGTACCACCTCTGCAGAGTGTCAAACTATTCGAATAGCCGCGTCCGCGATTATGGATAGTTGGAGTGGCCATAATGTTCCATTGTCAGATGTTTTCAAAACAACTTATGAAATGCATTGTGACATGACTTGACCACAATAGAGTTGTGACTATGATAATTAAGTTCCCACTTAGGTGTTTTCAAACTTCTTTTATCTTTCTTTGTTTCTGAACTCAGCTTAGGTTTCAAACTTAACTTTATAGTTAAACTTAGAGTTTAGCATTCCTACTAGAACTATCTTACTTGTTAGTGGTAGTTTGCGAGAGTACTCATGGCTTTTTTTCCTGGCTATTCTCATGGCCAGACTATGAAGGAGATTATCAAGATGAAGGACAGCAGGACGGCTATGATAACTAGGATCATCTCCCATCGTCAGCATTGCCTGTGACTCTAAAGATGGACCCCACCGCTACGCTATCTACTCTGCTACTTGATTGTACTTAGACTGGATCATGAGATCATGAGATCCTTTATTTGTGTAAGACCTTATTATGGTTTGTAATAGATGATGTACTGTGATATCCAATCTGTTATGTCTCGCAAAACTGGTAATCCTGGGATTGCGAGGTATGGCATAACAGGCATCTGGGATTCAAAATCCGGGTATTGACACCAACCTAGGTATTACAGTAAACATCCTAGCCGAAATGCAAGTTATGCCTATATATATCCGCGATCAATATACAAGGTTAAAAGCATCAACTGATGTGTACTCACAACCTTGACCTAGTTTCTCACAACCTTGATCTAGTGCTGGAAAGCCAGCTTGAGAGTCGTAGCATCCTTGGATAAGCCATCTTGAGAGCCTTAGCATTGTTAGATAAACCCTGACCACGCTTGCATCAAGCTTAGGATAATGTGTTAGAGCATCTATAGAGGATCCCGTAAAAAGATAGCCCTCCAAACGATAATATAGGCCACTAAAAACAAGTTTTATAGTCCAAAACATAGCCAAAAAGAACATATCCGTAAATCCCAACCCATACTGCACAGGGCCCACCTTTGCCCCACCATATTTTTATATCTCTGGTCCGACGCCGCTCCCTGTGCCGTCCCAATATCTCCACCGTGTCGCCCTGTGCGCCGCCCCAGCTCAGCCCCCCCCCCCCCACGTGGTCTTGGCCTCTGCGGCGCCGTGGCAAGGCCATGCGACTTGGCCCGCACGCCTTGGCCCTAGCGCCGCCCCGCCAGGGCCTGTGCAGCCACATCCCCGACGAGCACCGCGACCACTTTTCTACCTACGGTAGCCGATTCTAGCGAACATCGTCCGATTCCGGCCAGTTTCGGCCTCTTTTGGTAGGCTTCTATCTATCAGTGGCCGAAATTAGTTGAGGGTCACCGGAATTTGGGTGGATTTCGTGGTGGTCTGGTGATGGTCCGGTGGCGGAAGGACAAACTACTTGAAATTTCCCTCCTACCAACTCAATCGTGGGTATACATGCCACACTCGGTTCGGTCGTTGAATCCTTGAATCTGCAGGTCGGGGCGTTGGTTTACTCTACGCCCTTAAAAAATTAAAGGTCGGTCGTTTTAACGGTGTCCGCTAGGGGCTTTTTTTTTCGAAACCAAAAATGAGTAGTTATTTTGTAGTTTTGGTGATTTTACGGGGTCTAGAGTTACGAGTTAAGGATAACTCTAATAAAATTTTTTACTTTGCTATGGAGAAAAAGGCTACAAAGATGTCATATGGAGGGGATTGATGCATGGAAAGAAGTGACAAGACCTTGGATGCAGTAGTCCCGCGACACCATTTTACAGCCGTGTGAATTTGTTCCAGCCAAAACAAACTGTAAGGCTTTTTTTTAGCAAAAAGCAAAATTGAAGGTAATTTCATTCCGATGCCTGAAACTCAGCGTCCGTGTTCCACGATGGCAGGCAGGTGACAGGAGAGTAGTTCAGAAAATAATTCAGGGAGACTTTAGTTTATAGAAATTAGCTCCCAAGCCAAGCACCTGCTCAATACACGATAACCAACTTAGAGATTGTGGCTGTAGGCTGTAGCTGACGGCGGAGCTCCCAAGATCTCTGGTTGGGCGGCGACAGAAGCGCCCTTGGTTGAACTGGCTGGGAATGACGGCAGGGACACAAATGGAGCGAGAGGGGGGAGGGCGGGGGGCGACGGATCTCGCGACCGCACTCGATGGAGGTGGCGCAACGCATGTAGCAAGGAGGCCGATAGCGCTACAGCTCGCCTGGGGAAGGGACCATGTGTCCGATCTAACCTGGACGGAGCTCTTTGCTCGCGCGGCCGCCCCTGATTCCGGCAAACCTAGCTAGCACCCTTCCCTTCCTCTTTCGTATCTGGTGAGAGGCACAAGTAGTTTGACCATGGTGCCCTTCACCTCAGAAGCCGCCAAGAAGGAGGACGGGTACAGTGTCAGGCTGCGTCCGCGTGTGGGGAGAGGATGGGATCCGGTGGCGGGAGTTGGGATGAGCGGGGGGTAGGGAGGTAGCAGCAGCGAGATGGAGAGTCGAGGCGGTGACACTCCGGCGGCGGGAGTTCGGGTGAGCGGGGGAAGGGAGCAGCAGCGATATGGGTAGCCGAGGCGGCATCGCTCTGTCGCAGGAGACGACGGGAGGATCGTGAGCGCAGCGCCCCTCTTGCGAACCGTCCAATTTTACTAACGGTGGCATGGTGGGTAAATATATCTAAGATTTAAGACTAAAATCGTCAAAAAAGGCTGGTCGACAGAAACGATCATTCCTTTATTATTATTATTATATATATAGATATAGATATAGATATAAATAAAAAATATAGATTATAGATTAGGAAAAGATACAAAACTTTTGTTACAAGGCCGACCTCTACCCAGCAAGGCAGACAGGTGGGCCAACGAGCACCGTGGGGCCACGCACGCGCGGAATGCTGGGCTGGTGAACGTGGGCGGAGAGGGATGGTAGGTTGAGGGAGATGAAAACAGGAGGACCTTTTTACAAAAGTTTCAGGCACACGTGAGTTAACTGAATGAAGAACTCGTTCGGTCGTTGCGTTTTGGGCTAGCTGAGCTCGACTTTGGAGGTCTATGGAGACTAATCCGTAAAGAATCTTGATATACCGTAAAAACCAAAGTAGTAGAGGGAATCAAGTTCTACAGATGTCGTGCTCGAGGTTTGAGCGGAGGCGAAATGTGTGCACCAGAAATAGACGACGAACAGAGGCCAACACTGATGTTAACTGACGGAAATTGACGGGAAAATGTCGCACCGGACAGAGATTTTACTCGATCTTTCGAGGAAGATTTTGAGCGATTTAGGGGGAGATTTAGTGCGACGTTTGACCCTAGATAAATCTGATGGCTTCCCCTACGCGTGCATATGTGGGTCGCCACCGGAGGAGTGCAGAAAGCGCCAGTAAAAGAGGAGGAATAGAGGTGATGCGCACGTTTTCGCTGCTGTGCTGCTGCTACCGTGGACGCGCGCGCGAGCGCGGCGAGCGGCGCTGGCATCACGGACGTCGTCGGGGAGGCGTGCTGTAGGGGTTGCTGGTGCTCGCGGATGGTGTGGTGGTGTGCCGGGTGTCATGGACCATCTCCACGGACGCAAGGGCGCATGCGGCAGAGAGCAACAACAAACAGAGGCAGGCATCGAGTGCTCAACAGCGACGGCGACGTGTTCCGGAATCAAAACAAGTAGAGGAAGATACTAGGAGGCAGACTAGCTCACCGTGAGCCTTGACATGGACAGTGAGTTTGACATGGCCGGCTAGTTGCTACTACTCACTAGTAGAAAAGCCCTCCTTTGGTTCCGGTTCATAAGGACCATTGGTTCCGGTTCATCAGGACCATTGGTTCCGGTTTTTAACCGGGACCAATCATTTGGGACTAATGTTGGTCCTGGTTCTGGCATGAACCAGGACCAATGGGTCTCCACGTGGGTGCGCGTGCAACGAGAGGGATCATTGGTCCCAGTTCGTGGCACGAATCGGAATCGTTGGTCTTTGCATTTTAAGCTATTTTTATAACGCGGCAGGATTTGTGTTTCTTTTTCATTTATTTATTGGTGTTTTGTATTTAATTTAATGGTAGTACATATATACAATAATAATGAATGAACCACGATATATATATATATATATAATATTATACATCATGGTCACGAATATATTATACACCGTCTCATCCGCCGTGCTTGGTCGAAACATATTACAAACGGTACTCACACGAATTTATCTAATTTACATCTTCTTTTTTACACTTCACCCTTCCAAATGAACCGGTAAATAGTATTTTTCTTTCAGATCTATGACATGTTCTAATAAGAATCCGGCAATTTCCTCTTGAATTGCTTGCACGCGTGCTTGTGACAGAAGACCGTCCCGCATCCGTTCGATCTAATTTAAAGAAGGGATCCATATATATGAATGAAACTAAACACAATTGGTGGTAATAAAATAAAGTTGTGCTTATTATTTATCGTACTTCAATTTTTTTGAAGTTCCGGTCCGCGACCTTCTCTTTGGTCGTCTGGCGAATGAATTCGCAGACATAGTATCCACATAAGTTATTCCTGGCTTCCTGCCTTAAGCACGTTACGAGAACGGAGTTTAATCAAAATAATAATCAAGCATGATAATGGTATTGAAACTAGAATGAAAGAGATGCGTGGATCTAGCAAGTAGTACTTACAGTCAATGGTTGAAATATAAGTTCTGACTTCCAAACACCCCTAGTGTTGGCGGTGAACCGTTTCCAAGCCTTTTGGAGGCATTCCTACATGTTCGCCCACTTTTTTAAAGGTGTGCGTTTCGAGTTCATGACTTTTAATACTCCTTGATCAATAACAATGATTAACAGAATATAGTGGAAGCTGGACATATTAACAGAATATAACACGAGTCAATTATACGCTTAACATCGAGTAAGCAAAAATAGAATGTGTACAAGACAGTACACTCACCCAACGTTGTAAGGAAATAGTAGTTCCCTTCTATTGCCGAAATACGTCAACGCTTGTACCAAGTTATCCTCTGTCTCTTTGGATTTTGTTTTTAGAATAACTTTATGAACGAAATTGCAGTCAACAAACCCAAGGTCATAGATTTGTCCTTTGTTGCATTCGAGAATCTTCATTCTGCATATATATAATTAGTATAGTGATGAGTAAGATTATACAAGCAACAAATAAGCTGAGCTAGAAAGACTTAATTACAGAAATTAATAATACTTAGAAACAATAGACACTGACGATAGTTTTGTCGAGGGCGTCTCATTGATAAAACCAAAATAATTTTAAAAATTTAATCAGTAGGAAGCCATCTCCATGACCGTAATGGTGGTGTTTATATCCAGCATAGATCCAGTTTTTGGATTCAGCAGAGGCTTGCATGTACCACTTATGCAATCTTCGCATTTTTATTGGTAGATCTTTGACTAACTCGGGTTTGCCGATAGGAGCCCTATGCCGGTATACATAAGCTATTTGTTGGTACCCCTCGAACTCATCCATACTGCTCATGTACTCAGTAATAGACAGTCCATATAATTTGGCCTTTTTTCCGTACAGTTGAATAAACTCTAGATGAATGTTCGGATCATGTCGTGTAGGGTTTCGTAGCATGGAAAACAAAAATTTTCTACCGCATACAAACAAACAAGCCAAGATCTATCTACTAGATTGTAGCAACGAGTCGATGGAATAACTCACCCTCGAAGATTCCAAAGTGTTTAACGAGAGCAGATTCTCGTGGGTGATGTAGTCGTACTCTTTCCGATCTCAAGATCGCGTAGACGATCCTTCCGGTGCCGCGTTCCGGCAGCGCTCCCGCAGTCGGTCACACGTTTGGTACTCGACGAAGACCTTCCTCTCCCTTGTTCCAGCAGGCAGCGGAGGTTGTAGCACTCTCCTCGCGATTCCGGCAGCACAACGGCGTGGTACCGGAAGTAGAGGGGAGATCTCGCAGGGCTTCGCCTTAAGCCGGAGCGAGTATGGTGGAGTATGAGAGGGCTCCTCGGCGATCTAGGTTTTAGATACACCAAGGAGGAGGTGCTAGAGCCGGCGGCTAGGGTTTGGGGCACCCCAAGTCGGCGGCTAGGGCAACCCTGGGAGGTGGCGGCAGCAGCAGGAGGTGGTGGCGCCAATCTAGGGTTTTGGAGGAGAGGTACTTGTGTGCTAGGAGGGGCAGCCCTGCCCCTCCCTTTATAGGTGGGAGGCGCGGCCAAGGGGAGGGGAGTCCCTCCCCAACTCGGCTTGGAGGTGGGCCGGCGGTTGGAGGAGGGAATCCCTCCCCAACTCGGTTTCCCACTCCTCCTCCTCTTTCCAAAACTTGCCGTTTGACTTTCAAACTAGCCATTTGACTTTTCAATTTAGGATTTAAATAAACCCTTTATTTTGGACAGCAAAGACACCTAGTACATGATGCAATCATTCCAACTTACAATGACACATTCATGTACCCTTCCCCCTTCCCGGAGTGCCGGACATTCTGGAACCTTCTAGAATGTTCCCGATGAAAACACCGGAACCATTCCCCAATTCCGAAACGGGACTTTCCTTATATGAATCTTATTCTCCGGACCATTCCGGATCTCCTCGTGATATCCCGAATCCCATTCGAGACTCCGAACAACATTCGGACTCTTTCTCATCATTCCATAACTACTCAAACAACGTCGAATCCTTAAGTGTGTCTCCCTACGGTTCGTGAATTATGCGGACATGATCGAGACACTTCTCCGACCAATAACCAATAGAGGAATCTGGAAATTCATATGGCTCCCACATATTTCTACGATTACTTTGCGATCGAATGAACCGCTTACATACGATATCAATTTCCCTTTGTCTCACGATAGTTTACTTATCCGAGGTTATGATCGTCGGTATCTCTGCATACCTAGTTCAACCTCGTTACTGATAAGTACTCTTTTCTCGTTCCCGTGATATGTGATCCCTTGTGAGCCAGTCACATGCTTGCAAGCTAATTGGATGACATTTCACCGAGAGGGCCTAGAGTATATCTATCCGTCATATGGATGGACAAATCCCACTCTTTATCCATGTGTTTCAACCAATACTTTCTGAACACTCAATGACACCTTTATAGCCACCCAGTTATGGTGTGGTGTTTGATGTCATCAAAGCATCCATCCGGCAAAGGTGATATGCATGATCTCATGGTCGAAGGAATTAGATAACTATGTATTAGAAAGCATATAGCAATTGAACTATTAAAATGACTTGATCTTTATGCTACGCTTATCTATAGGAGTATGTCCACCATATCATTCTCCTAACGATATGATCTTGTTGTTAATAACATCTCAATGTTCATGATAGGGAAACCACAATCATCTATTAACCAACAAGCTAGTATTATACAGAGGCTTTACTAGGGACTTCAAATTAAGTTTACAAATCACACAAGTATTAATGTTTCCTTGTTAATACTATTATAGCATGAATGTAAACATTTATCATAAACACAAAGATATAATAATAACTATATTTATTATTGCCTCTAGGGCATATCTCCAACAGTCTCCCACTTGCACTAGAGTCATCTAATCTAGATTACATGGTAATATACCGAACACCCATGGCAGTTTGGTGCTGGTCATGTTTTGCCCTCGGGAGAGGTTTAGTCAACGGATCCGCCACATTCAGATCTGTGTGTACTTTGCAAATCTTTATATCCCCATCTTGGATATGTTCTCGAATAGCGTGAAAACGTAGCTTGATGTGCTTCAGCTTCTTGTGTGACCTTGGTTCTTGCGCATTGGCTAAGGCGCCCATGTTATCACAGTAGATAGACATTGGGTCCAGCACACTAGGAACCACACCCAGCTCTGTAATGAACTCTTTCATCCATATCGCTTCTTGTGAAGCCTCCGAAGCAGCCATGTATTCCGATTCAGTTGAAGATCTCGCCACAACGCTTTGCTTTGCACTCCTCCAGCTAACTGCTGCACCATTCAAAATAAATACGTATCCAGATTGTGATTTAGAATCATCCGGATCGGTGTTCCAACTAGCGTCGGTGTAACCATTAACAACGAGCTGTTCATCACCTCCATAAGAAAGAACCATATCCTTAGTTCTTCTCAAGTACTTAAGGATGTTTTTGACCGTTGTCCAATGATCCACTCCTGGATCACTTTGATATCTGCTAGTCAAACTAACAACATATGCAATGTCGGGTCTAGTACATAGCATGGCATACATTAGAGATCATATGGCTGAGGCATAGGGAGTCTTACTCATCCTTTCTCTATCTTCTGCCGATGTCGGACTTTGAGTTTTACTCAAGGTCGTATTGGGCAACATGGGCAAGAACCCTTTCTTGCTATCTTCCATTCCGAACCTCTTTAGAACTTTGTCCAAATATGTACTTTGTGACAATGATATTTGGCGTTTTGATCTATCTCTATAAATCTTTATGCCTAATATGTAAGCTGCTTCGCCAAGATCCTTCATTGAAAAACTATTATTCAAATATTCTTTGACACTATTAAGAAGGTCTACATCATTCCCAATCAACAATATGTCATCCACATATAGTATTAAGAATGCTACAGAGATCCCACTCACTTTCTTGTAAATACAAGCTTCTCCATAAGTTTGTATAAAACCAAAACTTTTGATTACCTTATCAAAACGTTGATTCCAACTTCGGGATGCTTGCTTCAATCCATAGATGGACCGTTGAAGTTTGCATACCTTGTTAGCATCTTTAGGATCGACAAAACCTTTGGGTTGCATCATATACAACTCTTCATCAATGTCACCATTGAGGAATGCTGTTTTGACATCCATCTGCCATATCTCATAATCGTAATATGCAGCGATTGCTAACATAATCCTTACAGACTTTAGCTTCACTACTGGTAAGAAAGTCTCATCGTAGTCAACTCCTTGAATTTGTCGAAACCCTTTTGCGACAAGTCGATCTTTATAGACAGTTACATTACCATCAGCATCTGTTTTCTTCTTGAAGATCCATTTGTTCTCGACAGCCTTCCGGCCATCCGGTAAGTCCACCAAAGTCCATACTTGGTTTTCGTACATGGATCCAATCTCGGATTTCATGGCTTCCTGCCATTTATTGGAATCTGGGCTCATCATTGCTTCCTCATATGTCTCAGGGTCATCGGTGTTGTCCACCAACATGACACTCATAACGGGATCATACCAATCTGGAGTGGTACGAGTTCTCGTTGACCTGCGAGGCTCTGTAGCAACTTTGACCGAAGTTTCATGATCATCATCATTAGCTTCCTCTCTAATTGGTGTAGGCACCACAGGAACTTCTTCCGGTGCTGCGCTACTCGCAATTTCAAGAGAAGGTTCGACAACCTCGTCGAGTTCTACTTTCCTTCCAGTCAATTCTTTCGAGAGAAATTCCTTCTCTAGAAAGGATCTATTCTTGGCAACGAAGATTTTGCCTTCGGATCTATGATAGAAAGTATACCCAATAGTTTCCTTCGGGTATCCTATGAAGATGCATTTTTCCGCTTTGGGTTCAAGCTTGTCCGGCTGTAACTTCTTTACATAGGCTTCGCATCCCCAAACTTTAAGGAACGACAATTTAGGTTTCTTCCCAAACCATAATTCATACGGTGTCGTTTTAACGGATTTAGACGGTGCCCTATTTAAAGTGAATGCGGCTGTTTCTAATGCATAACCCCAAAATGATAGCGGCAAATCTGTAAGTGACATCATAGAACGAACCATATCTAAGAGAGTTCGATTATGATGTTCAGACACACCATTACGCTGTGGTGTTCCCGACGGTGTCAATTGTGAAAGTATTCCGCATTTCTTCAAATGCTTGCCAAACTCGTAACTTAGATATTCACCTCCACGATCAGAACGTAGAAATTTAATCTTCTTGTTACGTTCATTCTCTACCTCACTTTGAAACTCCTTAAACTTCTCGAAAGTTTCGGACTTATGTTTCATGAAATAGATATACCCATATCTAAAGAAGTCATCCGTGAAGGTAAGAACATAACGATAACCACCGCGCGATGCTACACTCATTGGACCACACACATCGGTATGTATGATTTCCAATAAGTTCGTAGCTCGCTCCATCATACCAGAAAATGGAGTCTTAGTCATTTTGCCCATCAGACATGCTTCGCATCTTTCAAGTGATTCAAAATCAAGTGATTCAAGAAGTCCATCGGAATGGAGTTTCTTCATACGCTTCACTCCAATGTGACCAAGACGACAGTGCCACATATAGGTCGAGTTATTGCTTGATTTCAAACGTTTAGCTTCAATGTTATTAATATGTGTATTTCCACCATCGAGATTCAACAAGAATAGACCATCTATCAAAGGTGCATGTGCATAAAACATATTACTCATATAAATCGAACAACCATTATTCTCGGATTTAAACAAGTAACCGTCTCGCAATAAACAAGATCCCGATATAATGTTCATGCTCAACGCAGGCACCAAATAACAATTATTTAAGTATAAAACTAATCCCGATGGTAGATGAAGGGGTAGCGTGCCGACCGCGATCACATCAACCTTTGATCCATTTCCCACGCGCATCGTTACCTCGTTCTTCACTAGCTTCCGTTTATTCTGCAGCTCCTGTTTCGAGTTACAAATACGAGCAACCGAACCAGTATCAAATACCCAGGCACTACTACGAATACTAGTGAGATACACATCAATAACATGTATATCAGATATACCTTTCTTCTTGATGTTGCCGTTCTTCAAATCTGCCAAGTACTTTGGGCAATTCCGCTTCCAGTGACCTTCTCCTTTGCAGTAAAAGCACTCAGTATCAGGCTTGGGTCCAGCCTTGGTCTTCTTCGTCGGTGTGGCAACTTTCTTGCCACCCTTCTTGAAGTGTCCCTTCTGCTTAGACTTGCCTTTCTTGAATTTGGTGGTCTTATTGACCAACAACACTTGGTGCTCTTTCTTGATCTCCACTTCTGCAGACTTTAACATAGCAAACAGTTCTAGCAACTGCTTGTTCATGTTCTGCATGTTGTAGTTCATCACAAAGTTCTTGTAACTTGGTGGTAGTGATTGGAGGACACGGTAAATCCCCAAAGCATTAGGAATCACTATACCCAAGCTTTGAAGTTTGTTTGCGTGCCCAGACATCTTAAGCACATGCTCACTGACGGAGCTGCCCTCTTCCATCTTGCAGTTAAAGAACTTTTCAGAAGCCTCATAACTCTCAATCGCCGCGTGAGTCTCAAAGATCAATTTGAGATCATGGACAATATCATGTGGGTCTGAATTCTCAAACCTTTTCTGAAGCTCCGATTCTAAACCATACAAGATAGCACACTGAACTATGGAGTACTGATTCTTCCGAGCAAGGTAAACATTCTTTACTTCATCGGTAGCATCAGCTGCAGGTGGGTCACCCAGCGGTGCATCTAGCACATAGGTCAAATTACCAGCTGTGAGGACAATCCTCAAATTGCGGAACCAATCCGCGAAGTTGCTTCCATTGTTTTTCAACTTTTCTTTCTCTAGGAACGCATTAAAATTGATGGTAGGGGCTGCCATTGATCTACAACATATTTGCAATAGTTTAGACTAAGTTTATGACAAATTGAGTTCAAATTAATAATAAAGTTTAATCTAGGTGAACTCCCACTCAAAAAAACATCCCTCACATTGTTTTAGTGATCACACGAACCAAATCCACTATATCAAAACCGATCATCACGAGAGTTGATATAGTTTCAATGGCGAACAATCGACATGTTCATCATATCTACTATATGATTCATGTTTTACCTTTCGGTGATTCGTGTTCCTAAGACCATGTCTGTACATGCTAGGCTCGTCAAGATCAAACCTTAGCTACCGCATAAGCAAATCTGGCTTGCTTACGTTGTATTCACTCGCGGAATCTAACACACCCGATCATCACGTGGTGCTTCGAAACAACAAGCTTTAGCAACGGTGCATACTAAGGGTGAACACTTTAGAACTTGAAATTTATGTGCATGAGGGATCATCTTATAATGCTACCGTCGTCTACTAAGCAATACAAGATGCATAAAGGATTAACATCACATGCAATTCATAATATGTGATATGATATGGCCTTTCTTCTTTGTGCTTCCGATCTCCATCTTCAAGCACGAACATGATCTCCATCATCACCGGTATTGCATCAAGGTCAATGATGCTTCTTCATGGTTGTCGTCCACCGGCTTCAACTATTACAACTACTTTGAATAGACACGCGGGTCTTAACATAAATTAAAGACAACCATATGGCTCCTGTCGGTTGCCAACTTACAATAAGGAACATTGCATACATCAAATATAATCACAATCATGGCCATATCACATCACTGCACACCCCTGCAAAACAAAGTTAGACGCCTCTACTTTCTTTGCATATTTTACGTGGTTTGGGGCTTTCAATAACTGTCGTTCTAACTTACGAACAAGAACCACAACATTGATACTAGTATTGTTAATCACCCGTTGTAAATTGGATCTCCACTATGCTGGGAGAAACAGGCACCCGCAAAGCCACTTATGCAATACGAGTTGCATGTCAAGCGTGGAGCAAGTCTCATGAACGATGTCATGTAAGGTTAGCCCCGGCAGCTTCATCCCAACATCCCGCAAGATGAAAAGTACACAAGAAGCAATCGACAATAAAAGCATCAATGCCCACAATGACCATTGTGTTCTACTCGTGCAACAGATCTACATATAGACACGGCTCTGATACCACTGTAGGGTTTCGTAGCATGGAAAATAAAAAAATTCTACCGCATACAAACAAACAAGCCAAGATCTATCTACTAGATTGTAGCAACGAGTCGATGGAATAACTCACCCTCGAAGATTCCAAAGTGTTTAACGAGAGCAGATTCTCGTGGGTGATGTAGTCGTACTCTTTCCGATCTCAAGATCGCGTAGACGATCCTTCCGGCGCCGCGTTCCGGCAGCGCTCCCGCAGTCGGTCACACGTTCGGTACTCGACGAAGACCTTCCTCTCCCTTGTTCCAGCAGGCAGCGGAGGTTGTAGCACTCTCCTCGCGATTCCGGCAGCACAACGGCGTGGTACCAGAAGTAGAGGGGAGATCTCGCAGGGCTTCGCCTTAAGCCGGAGCGAGTATGGTGGAGTACGAGAGGGCTCCTCGGCGATCTAGGTTTTAGATACAACAAGGAGGAGGTGCTAGAGCCGGCGGCTAGGGTTTGGGGCACCCCAAGTCGGTGTCTAGGGCAACCCTGGGAGGTGGCGGCAGCAGCAGGAGGTGGTGGCGCCAATCTAGGGTTTTGGAGGAGAGGTACTTGTGTGCTAGGAGGGGCAGCTCTGCCCCTCCCTTTATAGGTGGGAGGCGCGGCCAAGGGGAGGGGAGTACCTCCCCAACTCGGCTTGGAGGTGGGCCGGCGGTTGGAGGAGGAAATCCCTCCCTAACTCGGTTTCCCACTCCTCCTCTTTCCAAAACTTGCCGTTTGACTTTCAAACTAGCCGTTTGACTTTTCAATTTAGGATTTAAGTAAACCCTTTATTTTGGACAGCAAAGACACCTAGTACATGATGCAATCATTCCAACTTACAATGACACATTCATGTACCCTTCCCCCTTCCCGGAGTGCCGGACATTCCGGAACCTTCTAGAATGTTCCCGATGAAAACACCGGAACCATTCCCCAATTCCGAAACGGGACTTTCCTTATATGAATCTTATTCTCCGGACCATTACGGATCTCCTCGTGATATCCCGAATCCCATTCGAGACTCCGAACAACATTCGGACTCTTTCTCATCATTTCATAACTACTCAAACAACGTCGAATCCTTAAGTGTGTCTCCCTACGGTTCGTGAATTATGCGGACATGATCGAGACACTTCTCCAACCAATAACCAATAGAGGAATCTGGAAATTCATATGGCTCCCACATATTTCTACGATTACTTTGTGATCGAATGAACCACTTACATACGATATCAATTTCCCTTTGTCTCACGATAGTTTACTTATCCGAGGTTATGATCGTCGATATCTCTGCATACCTAGTTCAACCTCGTTACTGATAAGTACTCTTTTATCGTTCCCGTGATATGTGATCCCTTGTGAGCCAGTCACATGCTTGCAAGCTAATTGGATGACATTTCACCGAGAGGGCCTAGAGTATATCTATCCGTCATATGGATGGACAAATCCCACTCTTGATCCATGTGTTTCAACCAATACTTTCTGAACACTCAATGACACCTTTATAGCCACCCAGTTACGGTGTGGTGTTTGATGTCATCAAAGCATCCATCCGGCAAAGGTGATATGCATGATCTCATGGTCGAAGGAATTAGATAACTATGTATCAGAAAGCATATAGCAATTGAACTATTAAAATGACTTGATCTTTATGCTACGCTTATCTATAGGAGTATGTCCACCATATCATTCTCCTAACGATATGATCTTGTTGTTAATAACATCTGAATGTTCATGATAGGGAAACCACAATCATCTATTAACCAACAAGCTAGTATTATACAGAGGCTTTACTAGGGACTTCAAATTAAGTTTACAAATCACACAAGTATTAATGTTTCCTTGTTAATACTATTATAGCATGAATGTAAACATTTATCATAAACACAATGATATAATAATAACTATATTTATTATTGCCTCTAGGGCATATCTCCAACATGTCGCTCCTGGGCTCTCCACTCATTGGTATCGTACACTTTGAACGGTTCGATCGATTGATTTTTTCTGTTGTCCGAGCTGGGCAACTTCTTTCCTGACTCTCCGCTCTTTTGCCTCAGCCGACTTGGTTGAAGGGAATATGCCCGAGAGGCAATAATAAAGTGGTTATTATCTTATTCCATGTTTATGATAAATGTTTATTTTACATGCTAGAATTATATTGATCGGAAACATCAATACATGTGTGTTTAATAAACAAAAAGGGTTCCTAGTTATGCCTCTCTTATAGACTAGCTTGTTGATTAACAAGATGATCAAGGTTTCCTGATCATGGACATTAGATGTTGTTAATAACAAGGTCACACCATTGGTGGAATGATGTGATAAACATTCATCCGAAGTATAGCATTACGATCAAAGTCATTATGTTTATATTGCTATAACATCATACGAAGTAATATTTATCCTTAGACCATGAGATCATGTTAATTGCTAACACCGGAAGAGTATCTTGATAACATCAAACGTCACACCGTAACAGGGTGACTATAAAGATGGGTTCAGTGCTACGAAGGTGTTATGCTGAGGCTCATGGATCAAGAGTGGAATTTGTCAATCCCGATGACGGATAGATATACTCTGGCCCTCTCGGTGATATCACATTGAAATAGCTTGCAAGCAAGTGATGTGATCACTAGAATGTTATATCACGGGAAGGAGAAAAGAGTGCATGTCGGTAACGAGATCAAACTAGGTATGGAGATACCGATGATCGAATCTCGGACATGTAATATACCGCGGGACAAAGGGATTTAGTTACTAGCGTTAAAGGTTCTCACGATCACAGAAGTCATCGTTGAATGTGTAGGAGTCAGTATGGATCTCCAGGTCCCGCTGCTGATTATTGATCGGAGAGGGGTCTCGATCATGTCTGCATTATTCGCGAACCGTAGGGTGACACACTTAAGGGATACCGACACCATTTGGAACAAATATGTTTTAGATAAAGATTTAAGAAAGCGCTGGAATTATTTCAATAGACACCGAAACTGTTTCGAGTGAAATTGCTAAAATTGGTTCTGCATGTAATATTGAAATGTTGTAGGGGATTTTATGTGAATGTTTGTTAATTAAAGTAATTAACAAAATTTTGAATAAAATTAATAAAAGATTTTTTATTAAATGAGAGAGCATTAAATTTGGAGAAATTTAATGCATTTAAAGTGGAGACTTTAAAAGAGAATGTGAAGGGGCAAATTTATGTGGAGGGAGTTACCACCACATGAATGGAGGAGGTGAAGAGTCACCTCCTCCATGCGCCGGCCATGAAGGAGGGGAACCCCCCTCCTCCTATAAAAGGCCACCCCCTCCTCACTTCTCACACACACCTCCTTGTGAAGGATCTCTCTCCCCCTCTAGTATTATTTCCCCATGGTCCCGGATTAGCGAGATACATGTTCCCGGTGGCTTTATCTGGAAAGGAGTTGCTGCTTCTGCTGCTTTGCTGGAGCGAGGGACGGAGGTTGTCGGGGTACTGGACGTGTGTGCGATCACGGATGCACCGCTGCTTTGCGGTGCTGGACTTGGTGGTGCTGGAGCTGGATCTGATGGACGTGCTGGAGCCAGACCTGCTGGACTTTATCACGATCATGAGATCGGCAAGTGTACGACTACATCAACCACGAGTTCCTACTCGTTAACAGAGCTCGTTGTCTACAAGGGTAAGTTCTCGTTGGATGTATGTCCACCCGTTGCTTTGTACCTAGTAGATAGATCTTGGCATGTAGTTCACACCATAGGATTTTTTTTGTTTTCTATGCTGCGGACCCAACAGTGGTATCAGAGCCTGATCTATGCGTAGGTTCTTAGCACGGGTAGTACACATATGTTTATATGTGGGCGATGATGATCATGTTATTGCTTCTTTCATGTATTTTGGATATTGGTGGCATAGTGGGATGAAGCGGCCCGGACCAACCTTACATGTCATCATACATGAGACCGGTTCCACGACTGACATGCAACTTGTTTTGCATAAGTGGCTGGCGGGTGTCTGTCTCTCCTACTATAGTCAATATCTGAGTTACAATGAGTTGCTAATAACTTAGTTATCCTCGTTGTGGTTCATGTTCGTAGGTAAGAACGATTCTATCTCCGAAAGCCCTAAGCCACGTAAAACTTGCAATTGATAAATTAGAGGCATCTAGTTTATATCGTTGCTAAGCTAGTGTCTTGATATGGTATTGTTATAAGTAGATGTATGATAGATACTCTTACAACACATTCAACGTGTAAATTCCATAGACCTTGGCCTTACACACAAAGGAATGATAGAGATCATACCACGATGCAAATGATAGAGATCAAATGCATGGACCATATCATCTCACTTTACACATTAGATGTTAGCATCTTATACTGCTAGTTTGGCGCTTTCTGTAGCATTGTAAGATGATCCCTCATTTAAATATCAAGATAAATGTGTTCTTCCTTAAGTATGCACCGTTCTATGGATCGTGTTTCGAGACATCACGTGATGATCGGGTGTTCTCAACTCTACGCTTTCATGCAACGGGTGTAAGACAGTTTTACACACGCGAATACTAAGGTTCTTACTTGGCGAGCCTAGCATGTACAGACATGGCCTTGGAACACGGGCCGAAAGGTTAAGCATGAGTCATATAGTTGATGTGATGACCATATTGATGCTCGCCTTTGAAGCTACACCGACTCACGTGGTGATCGAACTTGGTGTAGTGGATTTGGTTCATGTAATCACCAAAAAGGCACGAGGGATGTCGTTTTTGAGTGGGAGTTCATTTCTAATATGGATTAGTCGAACCAAATTTGTCATAAATTAAATCAAAGTGAATTTGCATAGTTTGTTGTAGTCATTGGCATTTGTTTTCTACCTTATGCTTAGTTTTTATTTGAGATAATAGAACTATAGAATTTTGGATATTTACTTTACGAACTGGTATCGTATTGTTTCGAATGTCAATTTAAAGTTTATAAGTCCTATTGCAAACTTTCAGCAAACTCTATTTACTCCATGAAGTTTAATAAGTAGTATTAAATCAACAGTAAGAATTCCAATGTTAGTATCTAAAGTATCATGTTTACCTCCATGATTATTGATATTTCAAAAGTTGTTTTAATATCAAGGTTATATTGGAGCTGAAAATTGTTTCAGAAACCATCATATGTGAAAGATATTGTGATATCTGAAACAATATTTTTTGGTTGCATTATGATAGAGGATAATTTAGCAAAATACATGTTCTCATATTGTATGAGAATTTGTGAAGGATGGAGATGCTAGGCATCTGAATCTACCAAAAAGGTTTTGGGAACTGATATTATACTCACGATTCTTCCTTATAGGCTATAGTAGCTTGATCATGAAAGTTGTCATGATAAGGATGAATAGAAGATGTAAGTAAAATGTTTACTACACTAATAGATTACTAAAGAATGGATTTTTGAAAGAACACCAAACATTTGATGATGGTGATACACTTCAAAGTGCAAGTCCAAAGGTATTAGTAGTTGACTATATACGCTTTGTACCATGTGTCATGTTGATGACACCACTATTGATGTTGATAGATTCTTTTAAAAGAAAAGGAATTGCTGAAAGAGAATCTATAAAATATTTGGCAGAAAATAAAAGGTTGGAGATGTCCAACTTAGGTATATATAAGATATACATGTTATGGCTGTATTCCTTGCTTGTTAAACAATGTGGTTCTTAGGTTTTGGATACCAGTATTGGATACCGAATTGGTTGGTATGAAGTGTCATACAGGACAACCCAATTCATGAACTACAATGGCCTAAGTAACTAGCAAGAGAATGAGTGATGATGTTCATCGAAAACAAATAAAGTGTTATTGTGCTTTTTGTTGTCGTCAAACCTAGCCTTCAAGATTTGTTTTAATAATTGTTATTTTGTTCCGATATTACGAGAACAATGGTTGTTCAAATAATTACCGTATTCCATAAAGGATGGATGAACTTTTACAAGTCTAGTGGGAGAAATCACATCCATAAACACTATTGCTAAAATGTCGCAAGACAAATGATTGAAAGATCACTTATGAAGTGGCATCACTGTTTAAATTATATTTGAAAGAAAACATGAAGAAACTCCATGTTGATGGATTTTTTGGAGCCTTTGATTTTGATCAATTGACGCATGTGAGACTTTCCTCGAGATAATTGAAACTCCGTCCATAGGCCAGAGAGGAACGGATGACTAGCTTATTGGAGATTGTGCATGCTGATGTGCATAGTCCATTATGTGTATCCATATGCGATGGATCTTTTTGCTTCATATGCTTTCTCCGAAAATTTGAGTGAATATATCTGTATATTTACTTAATAAGGAAGAAGTATGAAACATTTGAAAGTTGTTCAAAGACTTTCAAGATGAAGTGGAAAATCATTGTAACAAGAAAATAAAGAGTTTATGATTCGATCATAAAGGAAGATATTTGAGTTACATGTTTAGCAAAACACCTAAGATTCAAGGAATTGTTCCATGAATTTGGATTTCCCGATAAACCATAGGAGTATGGCATATTCGAGAGATAAAATCAAACCATGTTTGACATGGTAAGATCAAAGGTGTCATTTATAAAACTACCATTATGTTTTAAGGATTGAAGCTTTAGAGACTACCGCTTTTACACTGAAAATATCACCATCGTGATCCGTTGAAATGACACCATATGAGTTATGGTTTGGGATAAACCCGAATTGTCTTTTCTTAAATTTTGGTATGCTATGCATAAGTAAAATGATTACAACCAAAGTTGGATAAGCACGTCTTTGTAGGTTATCCCAAAGAATTTGTTGGGAATTTCTCCATAACACCAAGGACAAAAGAGTTTGTCGCTTGGAACGTCAAGTTTCTTGAGAAGGAACTTTTTGTGAAATGTTAAGTGGGAGGACAATAGAACTTTGATAAGGTTGTTGAACCTTAGCTATATGTGCTAAGTAGTGCAGCGCCGGAAAGTGTCCCGGTGGCGGCCACAATGCTCATGGCTCTCGTGATTACAAAAGGTGTAATCTCGGAGATTAGAGTTCCTATAGAACCGTGTGGGTCGGTAAGAATCAAATAGTAAGATTTGATAAGCAAGTCATTATTGTTTTGACAATGATGAACCGACTACATGCAAAGAAGCGATGATGGGCCCTGACTCCATAAAATGACTAGAAGTCATAGAATCCGTGATAGTATCCATACACGAGAAAACAAGTTTCTGAACTTGGAAGACCCTCCGGAAAGGCGTGAAGCCTATCGGTCATGTTTGGATCTATAAAGAAATAAGACATGGATGTTTAACATCTATGAAATAGTCGACATGTCAGAAAGAAGTTTACGACAATGTTCAAGGAGTTGACTATGACAAGATTTGATCTTTCATAGCGATATATAGTCTTGACGGATTAATGTAGCAACCACTACATATAATTTGGTATATGGTAGTTGAATAAACAAAAAAAGGTTCTTCTAATAGAACGGTAACCTAGGACATGTACATGACATGGTCTGAAGGGTTTTGTTAATTCAAAGGGTGCTAAAAGGGCATGTAAACTTCAATAGTTGAAGTAAGCATAGCAGAGTTGGAATCTTCACCATGATGAAACTGTTAAAAGAGTTTAAATTCATCAGAGATGATGAAGATGCTTGCATTTGCAAGAAATTAAGTGGGAGCGCTGAGACATATTTCTAATACATTATGTAGAGGACATATTGTTGATTGGAAATGATGTATCTTGTATTGACACAAGTTAAGAATTTCATTAAAATAAGATTTCAATGAAAGACTTGGGAAAACCCAGAATATTAGGCATCAATATCTATATGGATAGATTAAGGCGCTAATATGGTTGTGCCAGACATACATATATAAGATATTGAAAGGGTTCAATATGAGATATTGAAAGGGTTCAATATGGAAACAACAAGAAAGGTTCTTGCTACATGGAAAGGATTGTATAAAGATTCAAGTGTTTCAACACTTGTTGAGTAAAATCACATGAAAATTTTGATCGATTATACCATGATATGTATATATCCAGAATGTCCTATGCTCTAAATGTTATGAGCATATAACATAATGATTCATAAGATGATCATTGGACAATATTAAAGATATTCTTATGAGCTTTGGAAGAACTAAGAATATATCATGTATAAGTGACAAATAGTTAAAGGTAGTTCATTGTAAAGTGTTACATTGATACTAGTTTTGTCACAAGATACAAATTAAATTTATCTCAATTTAGACTATGGGTGGCACAATATAATGGAAAGGATGTTCCATGATGGATTTGGATGAGTTCCAAAGTTGAGATATTGTGACGGATACTACAACAAAAGGCTAAGTATATGACTGCTATAGTAGCAGCATAGGAGGGCATTTGTGTTAAGTAGTTTGTTATCAAACTACGTGAGGTTCAAAGTGGGCTAATACTATGAAGATATATTGTGTGACAATAATATCAACATATTTTAACCCGAACGAACTAAACGTCACACCAGAGGACCAAATTTATACAATGCCATCTCATTTGAGAATGAGTGATGCGTAGAGACGCAAATACATGCAAATACACACGGACCTGAAACTGTCAGATCCGGAGATTATGTTAACCACTAGCAATTGCGTATATGCAACACCAGAAAGCCATAGGTGTTCAATACGCAAAGTTTTTCAAACTAGATTATTGACTCTAGTGCAAGTGGGAGACTGAAGGGAATATGCCCGAGAGGCAATAATAAAGTGGTTATTATCTTATTCCATGTTTATGATAAATGTTTATTTTACATGCTAGAATTGTATTGATCGGAAACATCAATACATGTGTGTTTAATAAACAAAAAGGGTTCCTAGTTATGCCTCTCTTATAGACTAGCTTGTTGATTAACAAGATGATCAAGGTTTCCTAATCATGGACATTGGATGTTGTTAATAACAAGGTCACACCATTGGTGGAATGAGGTGATGAACATTCATCCGAAGTATAGCATTACGATCAAAGTCATTATGTTTATATTGCTATAACATCATACAAAGTAATATTTATCCTTAGACCATGAGATCATGTTAATTGCTAACACCGGAAGAGTATCTTGATAACATCAAACGTCACACCGTAACAGGGTGACTATAAAGATGGGTTCAGTGCTACGAAGGTGTTATGTTGAGGCTCATGGATCAAGAGTGGAATTTGTCAATCCCGATGACGGATAGATATACTCTGGGCCCTCTCGGTGATATCACATTGAAATAGCTTGCAAGCAAGTGATGTGATCACTAGAATGTTATATCACGGGAACAAGAAAAGAGTGCATGTCGGTAACGAGATCAAACTAGGTATGGAGATACCGATGATCGAATCTCGGACATGTAATATACCGCTGGACAAAGGGATTTAGTTACTAGCGTTAAAGGTTCTCATGATCACAGAAGTCATCGTTGAATGTGTAGGAGTCAGTATGGATCTCCAGGTCCCGCTGCTGATTATTGATCGGAGAGGGGTCTCGATCATTTCTGCATTATTCGTGAACCGTAGGGTGACACACTTAAGGGATACCGACACCATTTGGAGCAAATATTTCAGATAAAGATTTAAGAAAGCGCTGGAATTATTTCAATAGACATCGAAACTGTTTCGGGTGAAATTGCTGAAATTGGTTCTGCATGTAATATTGAAATGTTGTAGGGGGTTTTATGTGAATGTTTGTTAATTAAAGTAATTAAAAAAATTCTGAATAAAATTAATAAAAGAGTTTTTATTAAATGAGAGAGCATTAAATTTGGAGAAATTTAATGCATTTAAAGTGGAGACTTTAAAAGAGAATGTGAAGGGGCAAATTTATGTGGAGGGAGTTACCACCACATGAATGGAGGAGGTGAAGAGTCACCTCCTCCATGCACCGACCATGAAGGAGGGGCACCCCCTCCTCCTATAAAAGGCCACCCCCTCCTCACTTCTCTCACACACCTCCTTGTGAAGGATCTCTCTCCCCCTCTAGTATTATTTCCCCATGGTCTCAGATTAGCGAGATACATGTTCCCGGTGGCCTTATCTGGAAAGGAGTTGCTACTTCTGCTGCTTTGCTAGAGCGAGGGACGGAGGTTGTCGGGGTACTGGACGTGTGTGCGATCACGGATGCACCGCTGCTTTGCGGTGCTGGACTTGGTGGTGCTGGAGCTGGATCTGATGGACGTGTTGGAGCCGGACCTGCTGGACTTCATCACGATCTTGAGATCGACAAGTGTACGACTACATCAACCATGAGTTCCTACTCGTTAACAAAGCTCGTTGTCTACGAGGGTAAGTTCTCGTTGGATGTATGTCCACCCGTTGCTTTGTACCTAGTAGATAGATCTTGGCGTGTAGTTCACACCGTAGGATTTTTTTTGTTTTCTATGCTGTGGACCCAACATTGGTAATAGAGCGATTACAGTCTGATGTGAGCGCTATGGGTTGATGAAGCTAAATCTTAAGCGCGGCTGCTTTGGCTTTATCTTCTACGGTGACCGGGAAGAATGGCTCTATCGGCTTTTTCTTGTTAGCCATATCAATCTTCCACTTTTCATAATGGGCATCTGCGGTTGCAGCAATTTCCTCATCTGTCTTCTCGCAAGATAGCTTCTTCATATTCTTATGAGGTACTCTTGGGAGGGGCGATAGCTTATGTTTCAGTGATCGGAACATGCTCTTGATGCTGCTGCTGGTGCTGCCCCTCTTAGTATACTTCCGATTTTGTCTCTGAGGCTCAGGGGACGGAGATGGTTGACGCGGCGGCAGAGACGGCTGAGGTGGCAGTGGAGACAGCTAGGCTGAGTGGTGAGGCGGTGAAGGCGACAGTTGCGCTGGAGAATGGTAAGGTGGCGGCGAAGGTGGATTGCTGCTCTGAGGAGTGGGTGGCCTTGGCGGCACATAATTTGGAAGCATGATGTTCTCCTTTGGCCATACAATAGTCCCCCCGTTGACTTCTCCTAGTTCAGTAAGCTCCATATCTTCCCCCGCAGGGTGGTCCAGCTCCAGCTCCTCAAAATCTTGCTTCACATCATCCACCGTGATGACATCGTACCCTTTTGGAACCGGTGTGCAATGCCAAGTTAGGTTAGGCGCAATTGGTACGGCCATGCCGACCGCGCCGTCACCCTTAAGTTCATAACTTGCACATTTAGCTCACAAGCTATGCTCTCCGTGATATCATCCACTAGGTAGCATTTAGGAGGATCCGTCGTCAGTGCATCATCATCAACATCCTGGAGCTGTGTGGAAGCGATGCTGCTTTTCTTATTCGATAGGGATCCGGTACCATCGAATGCAGCTTCTACCATGTGCTGTGAGATTGGCCACTAATACCTTGCTGGCTAAGTCTGTCGAGTTGATCCTGGTGCCGCTTTAATGGTTATTCTACATTATGCAGCCGGTCTACAGCAGCCACTTTCTCAGCTGCCTCCCTTTACTTTCTCCTCTGATGGCTTTTATCGGGATATCTCTTCATTTCCGCGGGGAAGGCAACATTCTATGACTTGGAGCCTGGTGTGCCTAGTGCTCGTCCTTTGTGTTCAGGATTTTTAAGGGCGCGTGTGAGCTCGTCGTTCTCTCTATCAGGAATGAACCGTCCCACTGCAACATCATCTACCGCATTTCTAATATCGTTGATGGGCAGTAGGGGATGATCTTTGTGTTTCTGATTATATATTGCCCTCCCTTCTTCGTCCAACGTGCCCCCATGGCCATAAAACCAGTTTCTCGCCCGTGGTGTCCATGTTGTGAGCTCTGGTCTGATCCCGGCAACAATATAATTGACCTCAAGTGCATCTCACTTAGGCATGCAACCGGTGTAGCCAGCAGGCCTCATATTATGATGGTACACTTTCTTAGCAGCGTTCTCCGTATTTTTTCTAGACCTTTCCAAAGCTTTCTGCGATGTCTTTTTCTTCACAAAATCAGCCCACTGGTGTGTTAACTTAGCATAGACGCCTTGATTGAAATCCGGAGTCTTCTCTACCTTGAAAAAGTTATTGTACAATTTCTTCTTCTAGTTCTTGAATGCCTCGTCCATCTTGATGAGAGCAAACTTCTTGACTCTTTGCACAAGCTCCTTTTTTGCTCTCTCCTCCTCATCTGGATTCACATTTGGCCTCGGTAGGAGGAAATTAATCATGAGCTTGGCAAAAAGCTTATCTTTGGCGATGTCGCTGACATACGGGACTCCACCGCCGCTTGGCCGATTCCATTCCTGAACGGTGATCGGGATGTAGTCCCTCACAAGAACTCCGCATTGCTTGACAATTTTTTTTGCGATATCGTCGGGAGCTTGCGGTTCGCCGTCTACACCGATCGCTTCGATCCTATACCTCACAGTGTCATCCAACTTTTTGTTGGGCCTCGTTTCGTTCTTACGGAAGAAGTTCTCGATCTGGAGGGATAAAAGAAGAAAGAGTGTTAATATATGCATGTATATATATAGACATCAACATTTTAATTACAAAAATACATATATACACCTCGCCGGAGTTTGCGAGATTTAAGGGTCTGCCGGAGCCGTCGCCTTCTCCTCGTCGGCTTCTCTCCCATCCCAGGATTCGCCTTCTACCTCACCGGATTGGTATTCTCGGTTGAGAGACTCATCTCCCTCACCAGATTCATCCAGAAACTTCTTTGTGATATCGACATCGATAAATTCATTTTCACAGATCATTTCGTGGAGGATGTTTTCCTGATGTTCTGGATTCATAGTATCTTGGTGTGTTGGATCCATAGTATCTGCAAATTAAGATTTGCAAGTTACTATAATGCAAATAATACAAAACACCATGCACTTATTTTTTAAAATGCAATAGTTCTATAGAAGAATAAAATGCAATATTTTCCTTCTTTTTGAGAGGCGGCGCGACATCAGGAGGGGTTCAGAACATGGGCCGCGATATGTCGATATGTCAAAACCTAAAATTTCGAGACCTCCAACACAAACAGAGCTGCATACAAGTATTACAAACTAGGCATCAAAGACCCATCAAACACCAAGCAAAGAAAGCAAATACGTTGTTCTAAACAACAAACTTATCAAAGGGCCTAAGAGGCCATAAAGATAAGCAAAATGACCCTTCCATAGATCCTAGGTTGCTACCCGGGAACCCCAACTACTCATCAACATCAACGTAGAAACCACCTTCTGTTGGCTAAGCTTAACTGAAATATGGCACTAGCAACGCTCATAAGCTCAACCCTAGTTATGCTAGGAGCGGTGGATCGGTATACAAAGGACAACATGCAGCAGATAGGATACTCTATCTTAAACAAAATACCACATTGGAATCATATGCATATAGCGGGAATGAAATACTTTGTAAACATAGGTTCAGAATGATGGGGCTACGCTTGCCTTGCCCTTCGTCAAAACGGTACTGCTCTTCGGTGGCGTTGACTTCAGGTTCGGTCTCGGTTCCTATTCGCGAAGAACCAACACCAGAAAGAAGAAGCAACAATCAACATATGGCATGTGCAATGCTCATACAATATGGATGATATGATGGATTTCATGTATTAGAATAGCCCTAGGTTCCACATCGATTTAAATGGGTTCGGAATGCCCTAGGTGGATAAACCATCGAATCCATGGTACTTAGGGGGTGTCGGTGTTCCTCTATGTAAAGTAAGGTTCAAAGTTGTATGTATATGAATTCTTACATTTTTAAATGGTAGAGGTCATTTTTCTGAACATTTTTATATATTATACACATTTTTCTGATTTAAAATGGATTAGTTATGATTTTCCCAATTTTAATTCATTTTTAAATCATTTTTAAATAAGTAAACATTTTTGGAATTATTAAAATTATTTTCCATCTAGCTCCACATGTCAGACTTTTATTAATATCAGAAAACATTTGCAAAAAGAATAAAAAATCTGACATGCTAGACCCACCTGTCAGCATTTTCAGTTAATAAAACAATTACAGAAAACATTTAAAAAAGAAAAACCTTTATGACCTCATGATGACGTCACCCTAACGTCATCAATGGAGGATCTCCTCTGTCGATCAAGGATCTCCCGATCCTTTGCGCGCGGGACAGCGAGAGCAAGGGCGCTAGATGCGGGTGTGCGTGTTGAACCTATATGTGGCTGCGTCGCTCGAAATAGTTCATCGGAGCCACGCCGGTGACAAGCTTCTGCAGCGGCAGCGGATGATGATCGACGCAGAGACGACTGAGAGCGAGAGGAAGCGAGATAGAGGGTCCATCAGGACCGCTGGCTCACCACGAGCGCGATGCCGGGGTCAGGGAAATAAGGGGAGGCCGGACGGAGGCGAATTGATGGCGGTCGGAGCTTAGGAAAGTGACGACTTTGGGCTCGATTCCGGCTAGAGGAGAGCATTCGGGCTTGCGTGGCAGCTGTTGATGGTGGTGGCATGGCGGCAGCAGGCGTCGACGGCGTGAAGCGGATCTGGATTTGGGAAGCCTTACAAGGTGAATTTGCTCCGCCGCAATTTTTCCTTAGCCGCGTCAATGTGTTCTGTGATTTGGGGGAGTTGGGGAGGAAGAAGGGCCGGCGCTGTATGTAGTACATGCCATTGGTCCCGGTTCATCGCATCAACCGGGACCTTTTATGCATCGGTCCCGGTTGATGGGATGAACCAGGACCAATGGCCTGGGGGTGGATCGTTCCTGGGCTGCCACGTGCGCACGCGCACCCAGGCCATCGGTCCCGGTTCATCGCATCAACCGGGACCTTTGATGCATCGGTCCCGGTTGATAGGATGAACCGGGACCAATGGCCTGTGGGTGGAGCGTTCCTGGTCCGCCACGTGCGCACGCGCACCCAGGGTCATTGGTCCCGGTTGGTAGGACGAATCGGGACCGATGACCCCTTTTTCAGCTTTTTGGCAAACTTTTGGTGTTCCCGCCCTTTTCAAATTTCTTTTCTTCTTTAATTAATAAGATGTTTCAATTTAAAATGATTATTTATTTGGAATTTCAAAAAAAATTTAACAGGAAAAGTGCTTTAATTAAAATAATTAATCAAAAACCATTTTCTGTTTTCAAATATTTTTATTATAACTATACAATTTTACTATTTTCAATTAAAATTGTATTAACAAATATTTATTGCATAATTTGGAATTTGAAAAAAATTTCAACATGAAAGTGCATCTATTTAAATAACTAATCTAAAATCATTTTCCATTTTAAAAAATATTTATTCTAACTATACAAACTATTAACAATTTTACCATTTTCAATTAAAAATGCACTAACTCATTTGAAACGGGCATAAAAAAGTCAAAAATGATCCAAACAATGTGAAATCTTCGCGTGGTGTCATATTATGTGTTATAGTTGCAAGGAAAAATATTGAACTTGCAAAATTGCAAACAACATAAAAAATCCTTCACAAAATGACCTATCATGTTCGAGGTTTCATGGCATTCAGATCAAACCACCAATGTTATGGCTAGAATCAGGGCATAGTTTGTGATAATGTGCCCATATTATACACACATGTGCATATTGGGATGGCTTATGATGTTGTAGGAGGAAGTTTTCCTTTTTGACGCACGAAATAGCCAATTTCACTTTCTGAGGTGCCGAAATCAGGGTGTTCTATGAAGAAACCACCAAATTAAAGTTTGGCATTGGTACCAACCCATTTTTCAAAAATACTAGACCACCTTAGATGGAAAATTTCCCAACCGGTGTATCTGGAACCTTTCCGTCCATCCCTCATGAAAAATACAAATTCCTCCCGAATCGGTAGGAGGTTGCCCAGATTTGAACTACAAGTACATGATATAATGCTTGTGAAATTTTTAAAAATCATTTATAGGTTCATAACATGCTATTTCATCAGAGATCCACTTCAAGTTCAACAAGGATCAGCCCCGGGCTAAGAAGCTTCATGCCCGCCATTTTGAATATAGTTAAAACGGGCATAAGAAATTAAAAACTAATCCAAACAATGTGAAACCTTCGCGTGGTGTCATATTATGTGTCATAGTTGAAAGGAAAAATATTGAACTTGAAAAATTGCAAACATCATAAAAAATCCTTCACAAAATGACCTATCATGTTCGAGGTTTCATGGCATTTAGGTCAAACCACCAATGTTATGGCTAGAATCAGGGCATAGTTTGTGATAATGTGCCCATATTGTGCACACATGTGCATCTTGGGATGGCTTACGATGTTGCAGGAGGAAGTTTTCCTTTTCGACGCACGAAATAGCCAATTTCCATTTTTGAGGTGCCGAAATTGGGGTGTTCTGTGAAGCAACCAAAAAATTAAAGTTTGGCATTGGTACCAACCCATTTTTTCAAAAATACTAGACCACCTTAGATGGACAATTTACCAACTGGGTGTATCTAGAACCTTTCCATGCATCCCTCATGAAAAAGACAAATTCCTGCTGAATCGGTAGGAGGTTGCCCAGATTTGAACTACAAGTACATGATATAATGCTTGTGAATTTTAAAAAAAATCATTTATAGGTTCACAACATGTTATTTCATCAGAGATCCACTTAAAGTTTAATGATCCAAACAATGTGAAACCTTCGCGTGGTCTCATATAAAGTTTTCATACAACACATAAAGTTTTCATACATTACATAGATTTACATAGGGTTTAGGGTTTAGGGTATGAATCCTTTGTCGCGTATGTCGATCCCTTGCCTATGATCGCTTCTTAGGGCGTAACCATGGAGCATCTTCTTTGCTTAACGGGATGCTTGGGTCAGTTTTCACGGTGAAGGGCGGAATTTCATCAAACTTATCATAATCTACTGACATGTCTGTCTTGTCCTCGATTCCCACGATGTTTCTTTTCCCTGAAAGAACTATGTGACGCCTAGGCTCATCGTCTGATGTATTCGCTTCCTTATTTTTTTTCTTTTTCGGTATAGAGGACATGTCATTCACATAGAAAACCTGAGCCACATCATTGGCTAGGACGAATGGTTCATCTCTATAACCAAGATTCTTGAGATCCATTGTTGTCATTCCGTACAGCTGGTCTACCTTTACCCCTTCTCCATTCATGTTGACCCAACTGCACCGAAACTAAGGGACCTTAAAAGTAGGTCCATAGTCAAGTTCCCATATCTCCTCTATGTAACCATAGTATGTGTCCTTTTCCCATTCTCACATGTTGCATCAAAGCGGACACCACTGTTTTGGTTGGTGCTCTTTTTATCTTGGGCAATCGTGTAAAATGTATTCTCATTTAGCTCGTACCCTTGGAAAGTCAATACAGTCGCAGATGGTGTCACGGCCAACAAGTATAGCTGATCTCCAATAGTGGTGTCATTCATGAGATGTAATTGCAACCAAGTGCTGAAAGTCTCCATGTGATTTTCTTTAATCCAGTAGTCATCCTTCCCCAGGAACTTGGAGCGTACAACATACATGTGTTCCTCGATATACGGAGCCACGAAGGTAGAACTTTGTAGAACTGTGTAGTGTGCTTGATTGAAAGAATGCCCGTCCCTAAATATCATTGCTTTCTTTCCTAGCGTGCCTTTTCCACTCAGTCTCCCCTCATACCGTAATTCAGGAACACCAATCGGCTTAAGGTCAGGAAGAAAGTCTACACAGAACCCAATGACCTCCTCTGTTCCATAGCCCTTGGAGATGCTTCCTTCTAGCCTAGCATGGTTACAAACATATTTCTTTAAGACTCCCATGAACCTCTCGAAGGGGAACATATTATGCAGAAATACAGGACCGAGAATGGAAATCTCTTCGACTAGGTGAACTAAGAGATGCGTCATAATATTGAAGAAGGACGGGGGGAACACCAACTCAAAACTGACAAGACATTGGATCACATCCTTCTGTAGCCTTTCCACACTTTCTCGATCGATTACCTTCTGAGATATTGCATTGAGGAATGCACGTAGCTTCACAATGGGTACTCGAACATTTTCCGGTAGAAGCCCCCTCAATGCAACTGGAAGCAACTGCGTCATAATCAAGTGGCAATCATGAGACTTCAAGTTCTAGAATTTTTTTCTCTGCCATATTTATTATTCCCTTTATATTTGACGAGAAGCCAGCCGGGACATTGATACTGCTCATGCATTCAAAAAATATTTCCTTCTTTGCTTTGGTAAGAGCGTAGCTACTTAAGTATTGACGACTTTTATCAGTATGCTTATTGTATGGGTCTTTGATACATTGCTGGTCCTCCCGTGCTTCTGGTGTATCTTTTGTCTTCCCATACACGCCCAGGAAGCCTAGCAGGTTCACGCAAAGATTCTTCATCACGTGCATCGCATCGATTGAAGAACGGACCTCTAGGTCTTTCCAATACTCAAGCTCCCAAAATATAGATTTCTTCTTCCACATGGCTATGTGTCTGGTAATGGGGTCTTTCGGAACAGATTGACCACCAGGACCCTTTCCAAAGACTACTTCTAGGTCCTTCACCATACCAAATACATCAGCACCTTTAGGGAGCTTAGGCTTCTTTCGGTAATCTGCCTCACCGTTGAAATGCTTGCCTTTCTTTCTTACTTGATGATTGGTCGGAAGAAATTTACGACACCCTAGGTACACAACCTTCTTACATTTATCCAAATATGTACCTTTAGTCTTATCTAAACAGTGCGTGCATGCATTGTATCCCTTGTTTGACTGTCCTGAAATGTTACTAAGAGCAGGCCAATAATTGATGGTTACGAACAACAACCCTCGTAGGTCAAATGGCTCCTGTACGTGCTCATCCCACACCTTTACACCTGGTTCTGCCCACAACTGCAAAAGTTCATCGACTAATGGCCTTAGGTACACATCAATGTCATTGTCGGGTTGCTTCGGTCCTTGGATGAGCACTGGCATCATAATGAACTTCCGCTTCATGCACAACCAAGGAGAAAGGTTGTAGATACATAGAGTCACTGGCCAGGTGCTGTGACTGCATCTCTGCTCCCCAAAAGGATTCATGCCGTCTGTAGTTAGACCAAACCATAAGTTCCTCGCGTCACCTGCAAAGTTCGAGTACTTTCTCTTGATGTTTCTCCACTGTGACCCATCGGCGGGGTGTCTCAGTTTCCCGTCTTTCTTACGCTCTTCTTTGTGCCATCGCAACAACCTGGCATGCTCTTTGTTTATGAACAGATGTTTCAACCGTGGTATTATAGGAGCATACCACATAACCTTAGCAGGAACCCTCTTCCTGGGGGGGAGGGCTCGTCATCGCCCTCAACATCACCAGGGTCATCTTGTCTGATCTTGTACTGGTATGCAGTGCATACCGGGCATTTATCCATATTATCGTACTTCTCACCACAGTACAGGATGAAGTCATTAATGCATGCATGTATCTTCTCCACATCTAATCCTAGAGGGCAGATAGTCTTCTTTGCTCCGTACGTTGTCTTGGGCAGCTTGTTATCCTTTGGAAGCTTTGGCTTCATTATTTTCAGTAACTTCTCAAATCCCTTGTCAGATAAACCAGCCTCTGCCTTCCATTTTAGCAGTTCAAGTGTGGTACCGAGCTTTGTGCTGCCATCTTCGCAATTTGGGTACAACAACTTTTTGTGATCCTTTTGCATGGCCTCCAACTTAAGCTTCTCCCTTTCTATATCGCATTGTTGCTTTGCATCCGAAATGACCTGACCAAGACCATCAGCGGGCTCATCTGATGCCCGTTGTTCTTCTTCATTGCCTCCTCCCTCTTCTTCATTGTCTTCGATTGCAGTGTCATCGTATTCTTCACGGGACATAGGATAGCTATCATCATCCCCCTCTTCTTCATTTTCTTCCATCCTAACCCCTCTTTCTCCGTGCATGGCCCAACAATAATATTTGGGCATGAAACCTCTCAGAAGCAGATGGCTTTGAAGGATTCTCGGGGCAGAGTGCTCCGCCATGTTCCGACAGTCGACGCAGGGACAAGGCATAAAATTATGCACTTTGTTTGCCTTAGCGACATCGATAAATTTATGCAGGCCTGCAATAAAATCAGAATCACGTCGGTCGCCATACATCCATCGCATCCGCGCATCGATCTGCGTCATAATAATTAACCATTACAATAACATCGTGAATAGTGAAATGACCACCCTACATGGGCACATGCAATATTTTTGTATCAGTTACAGATAAAGAAGATAAGGCTACTAACCTCGGCCGAGGATACCGTGTTGTGCGAACTTAAGTGTGGCTCAGACATTTCATCGAACACCTTGTGTGCAATCAAAGGAAAAAAAGCTAGCACCCATACCTCACACATAATCTAGCAAAATTTGGTGGCAAAGGGCAAAGGGTTGGGCTTACTTATAGTTAGGGGAGGGTATTTGATCCCGGTTCATGGCATGAACCAGGACCAATGCTCCACAGAGCGCCACGTGTGCATCACAGGGGCATTGGTCCCGGTTCATGCCACGAACCGGGACCGTTGCTTAGAGATGAACTAGGACCGATCCCTAGGCGGCACGAACCGGGACCGATGCCTGGCATTGGTCCCGATTTGCGAACCAAACTAGGACAGATGGCATTTGGGTGCTGGACCAAAGACCCTTTTTCTACTAGTGACTGTTGCTTGTACATGGCGACGTCGGCCGCTGCAGATGTTCCATGCAGCCTCCACCTAGCTCCTGGTACTATACCGCTTCAGAAGGAGGGCGTGTAGCTTCCCCACGCCTGCATGGCTCCGGTGGCGGTTGTGAACGGCGGCGTGCGTGCACTGGCCTCCTCCTTCTAGCTCCATGCTCCGAACCGCTTCAGCAGCGCCTCCCAGACACGGCAGCGGCAATAACAAAACGGAGACGGAGCTAGGGTAGATGGCGGCGGTCGGTGGCTAGGTCTTGGCCATGACTAGACTGGCTTGGGGAGGAGGACGAAAAGATCGTCCAGATCTCGATCTAGCAGGGATGGGTGGTTGAGAGGATGGGGGAGAGGTGTTGCTAGATTTTGTGGTCAGGAAGATAAATAGGAGCTAGATCACGAGCACGACATGGGCGTGACAACACCTATGACCACGTGATCACGAGGGGAGGAGAGAAACAGGGTGCGCCTGGCTCGGTGTCCACTTGGTCGGGTTGAGTTAGAGGGGGGAATGCGGCCCTGGTTCAGAGGGAGACACGGACCGGTTCAGGGTTTGCCTACAACCAAGGTGTTTGATCTGTAGAAGCTAGGTTTTCTAGCTGCTGATGGTGGTTTTGGGTTCCCACATATGTGGCTTTGCATCTCATGCATATACTCATATGCATGGTTATTTTGGGTTGAGGTGAGGAGTGGTTGATGTTGTGGTAGATGAGAAGAGATGTCAGATTGAATTAAAACCAAACCAAAGGATTAGAAAGGTTTTAGGGGATCAACACCAAACAAGAACTATAAGGAAACAAGTGAGAAGAAAGGAGGGTGTCATCATTTTATGTGAGGTTTAGTTGATGAAAACCAAAAACTCACATGCATAATCTTGCCCCAAAAGAAAACGGAAGTAGTCAGGCACTTGGCACATAATTATTGGTATCAAACCATCATTTGTCATGTGAAGAGGAAAAAGGATCCATATCATGTATGTATGAGCTTCATTTGAAAATACCAAAAGAGTACAATGCTCACATGTATAAGTATGGTTGGCACTACTACAAATTTGGCTATCCATAGTTTGGTACCAAGTGGCGCATGGTGAAGGTAATGCGCCATAGACACATGACCTATCGTGCATGTCGTTTAGATGCGCCACAGATAGAGAAAATACCCATGGCGCATTGTTGGGGGTGCGCCGCAGGTAAATCTGGGTAGACTATCCTACCACTTATGTATGGGACCTAATGTATCAGTGGCACATGGGATGAACATGCACCACGAATATTTTCACTTCCTGTGGCGTGCCTAACTGTAATGCGCCACGGATATGTCTGGGCCCATGCATAAGTGGCAAATATAGATGCCCCCTGACATATCGGTGGCGCATTATGCGGGGTACACCACTGACCTTTATACTATCTGTGGCGTGTTCCACGCATGTGCGCCACTGATATGTCGGGCACCTTTTATAAAGCTAGCACCCACCACCTTTTCCCACCTTGGTGCACTTTTCCCTCCACTCACTTGCCCCCTCTAGACCAGATTTGGTCGTGTTCTTCCTCCTCCCACCTCATTTCTCCACATGAATTCACTCATTTTAGCCATCTAAAACTATTTTTGATGGTAGATTTGTAAAAGGAAGGCTAGATCTACTAAAACCACCAATTTGCTTTTCTCCTCCTCCATCGTTTACTAGGTGTGTAGATGCATGGAAGGACATATGCATGTTTGTGTGTATACGATGAATTACTTGTGATGATTGCGTGGGCGAGATGTTATTGTTGCATGTTGTATGAATGTTTGTGCGTATGTGACAAAATTTGTGGTACGGTATGGTGTGTGTTGTGTTGTGCATGCATGTTTCCCGAAATGTTGATTAATTTCTATTTTGGCAAATCGTTTACATTACGCATATGTCCTATTTTTAGGAGAGGTCATGCCAAATTTTTGTAGCGACCATGCATGAATGTGTGCATGTTATAAAATATTTTCTTGCTCTATACCGCGCATGCGATCATGGTCATCAAGATGAGTGAAAGCCTCGTGGCTAAATATTTGAAAGGCGCGACGACCCAAATGATCCAGAACAACGATACCCAGATAAGATGTCCTTGTCGCAAATGCAGACTCAGGGGCTTGATGGACCCTTATTCCGGAGTATTGCAGAACCACCTGCTCGTGCATGGTTTCATGTCTGGCTTTACTTGTTGGATCAGTGACGGAGATGACGTTAATGTTGATGGTACTATAGGAAATGAGGAAGGGCGGACAGGACAACAATAACGGAGAGGGCAGGCGAGAAGCCGAAGAGCCTCCTGAACATGATCAACACGAAGGAGATGCCAAACATGATCATCACGAAGGAGATGCGGGGAAGATGATGGAGAAGACGCAGACATGCAGCAGACGCTGCAAACAGCCTTGTAGGACCCTCATGTTCAAGAACTGCTCCTCCAAGATACGAGCAACCCCAAAGCTACCACTAGAGAGAAAGCCAAGCTGTGGCAACTAGAGATAGACGGGAGTACTCCATTGTATGAAGGATGTCGGCCCAAGGATACCTGCTTGCATGTAACGCTCAAGGCTCTAGAGATGAAGGCAAAACACAACTGGACCGACACAAGCTTCAATGATATGATTAGAATCTGGCATGACCGTCTTTCTAAACCGATCACTTGTCCAACAAATATCGAGGAGGCAAAGAAAGTCTTGTGCCCTCTCGATCTACCGCACGTGAAATACCATGCCTGCATCAACGATTGCATCATTTATCGGAATGAGTACGTGGATAGAACCACATGTCCTATATGCGGCCATGCACGATACAAGAGAGGGAAGAAAGCTCCAGAAAAAGTGGTATGGTACTTTCCGATCCCTTCTCTTCTACAACGTATTTCACAGACCCTAAGGAAGCAAAGCTCATGCGCTGACACACGGAAAGGCCGAAGCCCGAAGATGATCCGGAAAAGGAGAAGATGCTAACACACTAATGACCCACAAGTATAGGGGATCGCAACAGTCTTCAAGGGAAGTAAAACCCAATTTATTGATTCAACACAAGGGGAGCCAAAGAATATTTATAAGCCTTAACAACCGAGTTGTCAATTTAGCTGCACCTGGAAACAATCTTGCTCGCAGTAGTTTTATCAGTAGCAATAGTTTTATAGTAACAATAGCAAAGTAATAGCAGTAGTAAAATAAAGACAGTAGTAACAATTGGAGTAAATAGATGGATTAAAGCATGGTAGGCACAGAGATGGATGGACGGGCGTTGCATGTGTTACGGTGAATAGTGTAACACCCCAAAAACATTAATCAAGATTATCAATTTCTAATCACCCAAGTTTAGGGTTAACAAAAACTTTTATTCCAAAAATCTATATGAATGCATGTGTGTTTTGCATTAGTGTAGAATTGAGTGTATTTGCCATGTTTGATTGCTGCAAATGATGAGAAATGGTTTAAGAGTGAATGCTACATCATCTAGGCCATTTACAAACAAAATCAAAAGAAAAAGAAGTCAAATATGAATTAAATAACCAAATGGTCATTTTGACCAAAGTTAACCACTAGGCCACTTTGAGTGTTCCTAGAAGAGAATTTCTAACAGAAACAATTCCACTTATTTTTACCCCTTGCTAGACCAAGTAAAAGTGAACCAAGGTCCACTTTAGAAATTTACAAAAGCTATCTCCAAATCAATTTAATGGACAGTTCAAATTTTAATCTTATTCATATGGTAAGATCACACTTTTTCAAAAACCACTCAAACCAATTCCACTTGACTTCTCCAAGCAGTCATAGACACTCAAGCATAAGACCAGATCACTCACCAAATTTCATTTGAAAATTTCAAACTTAATTTCTTTCGGCCATTTCATCAAACACCTTGTAGACAAAAATCAAAACCTGCCTAACAATACTGTTTGGGGCATTGATCACTAGACCAAATGGCCCCATTCCACTCCCCTTGTCTCCCGCAGTGTCGAGAAGCACCAGACCACTCTCCCTCTTAGCCGTTGCTCCAGTGCAGCGCCACCCGAAAATGGTCATCGCCGGCCGATAGAGGACAGAGCGATAGAGGCCACGCCGTGTTCTCCCACGACGCGCACCAGACACGCTACCGTCCACCGCCACCCCCTGTCCAAGCCTCGACCGCAGCCTAGCGCTAGACCACCCTAGCGACGTCGCGCCCAATGTCTCTGCGCTGTGCCGAGAACACGCCAGAGCGCCGCACCCGACCGCCTCGCACAGACCGCTCCTCGCTCTCTCCGCGCACGCGCCCACTCGCCATGATCACCACCACCTCCCAGACACCCCCGTTCACCGCCGCGCGACCCGTAGCACCCATGCGCCATCGCAAACACCGCCGCTCCCGCGCAGAGCATCGCATGCAACCGACCAACCTAGACCACCCGTGCCTCGCCATTAAGCCAGTGATGATTGCCAGGGAATAACGCACTGTCCCCTACCCTTAGCCGTGCCGTTAACCGCCTGTATCATCCTCACCGACGAGCCTGAGCCCATGCCACTCAGTCTCCTCGCCGCGGTATAAATAGAGACCCCCTCTGCCTCCATTCTTCACACCAACACACTCCCCACTCCTCACTGACACTCCCTCACCCTTCCCCGAAGCAAGGCGAGCTCTTCCTCGCTAGAATTTGGCCGGAGCCCGCCGCTGTAGAAGGAGAAGTGCGCTGTCGATTGAAGCCACCCCAAGAGCTGCTGCGACCACTGTTCGAACCGCCATCGTCGACCATGTCGTTCGCCCCCATCACCGACCCTAGCTAGATCCCAGGTGAGCCTCACTAGACCCCCACCTCCGCATTAGGGTTTAGACATCGCCGGAGCTGTTCGTCGTCGACGATGAACGACAGCCGTTGGATCGTCTTTTAATCGCACGACCTAGATTCGCAAATACTGTTTTGGTTAGTTTAAGTCGCTGACTGGTGGACCCCCTCTGTTAGCAGCCCGCTGCGCTGTGCTATGCAGATTGGGCCAACCCGTTTAGTTTCCCGCGTAGGCCTGTGAATTCAAATAAGGATTTTCCAATTTAGTTAAAACCACATTCTGTCAGTAGATTCAAAAATCAATTCAGAGAGATTCACGGAATCAAATTGCATGATTCCAATTTTGTTAGAAATATATTTAAATTATCTATCCAAGCCCGTTGGATTTAAATCATTTGGAGTTAGAGATCAACTACACCAAAAATAATAAGACAGAGACTTTTCAACTTCAAACATTTTTAAAAAATCAACCATAAATGCTTTTGAGTTGATTCCAACTCTCAAAAATCACATTTGATAAGATCTATACGAATATGTAAAAATATTTAGGTTTGCATGCAGTAACATTGGACTAGCACCAAAATAATGCTATAATGGCATTTCTAGTCACTTTAAATCTATTAAATATTAATCTTAAACTTTATAAAATATGATCAACACTTTAAATCACATTGCCATGTATTATAATATGTGGTGATGACATGTGTCAACATGATCCCATATTTTAATTGGAGAATATTAAATCTTAATTATTTTCAATGAGTAGAAATTACTTTTATAAAATAAGATAAATAAGATTAAGTCTTTAATTCATGTGATGATTGTGATGATGCTAGATCATCACGTGTGAGCCTTAATGTGCTAATTATAATTAGTTAAGTATTGTTTGGTGATTGTGTACCCCGTATTCATTTATAGACGATAGTACCGACCCGGGATACGAGGAGGAGGAGTACTACCAAGAAGAAGAAGAAAACTTCAACCACTGCACTACTCAAGGCAAGCCATCACTAATTGCAAGATAAACTAAGAAAGATGCATTAGGCATGCTTGGTTATATACCTTTGATTATACCAATCCCAAGTTTTACTTGCAAGCTTTATTCTTTTACTTTACCAAAGTCCTTTACTTTTATCTAGTGCTTGGTGAGTATTGAAAAAATAGTATCAATAGCATAAAGAGTATAAAACTAGGCCTAAATAGTTATAGTTAGATGTCATTCTATGGCATGAGATTGAAGATTAGCACCCCTCATTAGTGAACACTCTTAACCTTAGTGGCTAGTGCTAAGCATAAAAGTTTATCACTTTAGATGGGAATACTTGGTGAAAATGATTATGAAAACCTTGGAATGATGCTTCATTCTATTGAAATGTTTTGACATGTGTTGAGGAACACCAAAGGATTTGATGATGAAAATGTTGAGGCATGAGCCTTAGCCCGTTATAAAAACTGATGGTTGGGTTCAGATGCGATACCATTCCAATTTTTACCGTACAACCACAATACCTGAATTGGGTAGGGATTAACTGGAAGTTTATATGCCTTAGTATGGGTTCCCTCGTGAAAGAGGTTTGAGCTGAGGCTACCTCGTGAGTGTGAATGTCCACCTATGCAGTGCCCAGGATGGCAGATGTCCATGGCTGGGAGGCCAAGCTCATATGGGAGGTGCCTATACTAGGGTGTGTAAAGGAAAGGTTATGATTGATTATCCGCATACTAAGTATGACGATTCAGGGTTATCCCTGACGGATGTATCGAATTTTATGGTGAAAGTGTATCAAACTATTCGAATAGCCACGTCCACGGTCATGGACAGTTGGAGTGGCCATACTGTTCCATCATCAGATGTTTACAAAATGACTCGTGAAATGAACTGTGATTTTGACTTGACCACAACAGGATTGTGAATATGAAAACTAGGTTCCCACTTAAAGTGATTTAGAACATTAACTTAGTTTTCTTTACTTCTAAACTCAGTTTAGATAAACCTGCCTTTTTGCAAATAAACCTAGAGCTTAAGATTCCTACTAGAACTACCTTACTTGTTAGTGATAGTTTGCGAGTACTTAAAGAGTACTCATGGCTTTGTCCCTGGCTATTCCCATGGCCAGACTATGAGGAGGACTACTAGGATGATGGACAGCAGGAGGTCTACGACTACTAGGATCATCTCCCATCGTCAGCATTGCCTATGACTCGTAAGATGGAGCCCCTACTATGTTTCTTTCGGCGGCTTGATTTGTATTAAGACTGGATCATGATATCCTTTATTTGTGTAAGACCTTATTATGGTTTGTAATGGATGATGTACTGTGATATCCAATCTGTTATGTCTCGCAAAAATGGTAATCCTAGGATTGTGAGGTGGCATAACTGGCATCTGGGATTAAAATCCGAGTGTTGACAAGTTGGTATTAGAGCCATCCTGAGCATAGGAGACCCTAGTTAGAATGGACATCCAAACAAAAACTTAGTTTCAAAAGAAAGGAAGTGAGTATTTATGAAAACCTATTCCCACTCGTATCCTTGATTCTTTCAAAAAAACCATATTTCTCAAATATTCTTACGTTCCTACATAAAATTTGACACACTTGATCACTTCACTAACTTACTCATCCTAAATTCTTATAGATGGAAGTTCAGTATTGCAAGTTCTACCAGTTGGGCAACGAAGGCATACTGATCTTTGAGAGGGATCTAGATGCACTGTCAGAGTACCTTGAGCGCCCGCACCTGGAATTCTTCGGGCCACAACTCAACTATCACGTAGGAGGACATCTACAATGGCTGATAGTTGCAGATCTTAGAGGCAAGATGGAAGCACCCACTTCGAAGAAGATCCAATTCACCTTGCGTGAGAATAACTGGCTAGATGGATTATCCAGGGCTATGCATGAAGCTCTTGCCCGTCTATGTGGGCAAAACATCAACTTGATCCAGGGAACTCGCTTTGCTCACTTTGCAAGGCGTGATTCTATGGGAATGCCATTGGAGATGCAAGGACACCCGGAGCTGAAGCACTAGGTGGACAATCTTGACTTCATGTTTTATGATAGGCAGAAGGAGTTGGACAACGCCCGAGCCTACGCCAACCACAACCTTGCCATTGCCATCAAGAAGGACCAGACTCTCGCCATTCTCGCCAAGGAGCGCCAATAACTTTATCGTCTGCGCGACAAGAAGGATCACACCATCGATCATCTTCGCAAGAAGGTGGGCACTCTCGAGAAGACCATTCATGAACAGGAAGTCCAGCTTGAAGCAAAGGAGGAGAAGGAAGGTGAATATATCAAGGGAGATCTTTACTCTTACCTCAGTGATGACAACGACTACTTGGAGGATGATGCCATAGAGTTACACACTGATGATGATGATTCCGACTTCATTGATGATGATTAGATGCACTTGATCACTACCGTAGGAATGAGTTGTATTGGTCCCACTATATCGTAGTTTCATAGAATGGTTCTTAAAACCATTTGTTTTCTATTTGTGTGTGGTGTGTGTTTGTATTGTGTGCTTTGAATGAATGAATGAAAATAAGAAGTTAGTTTGCCAAACTCGAGTCAAACTCAAAGTTTAATGCTTTGAAAACAAAACCATGAACCTTAGAAATTTCCCTCTTATCTCATTATCTATCTCAATCTTCAGATGACTCGTGGAAACCCTGGAGGAAGCAGCTCATCTCATGACCCGATTCTACAGATTCTGCAAATGCTAGTTTCTGACCATGAAGCTAGTAGAGCCGAACGCCAAGCCAACCTAGCCACTCTTCAACAGATAGCCCAGATGGCCCACAATAATCAAGGCCATGGAAATCAGGATCATCATGGATCCAAGCTTAAGAACTTTCAGAATACCAACCCACCTATCTTTAATAAGTCTGAGGATCCCTTAGATGCTGATGACTGGTTGCAAACCATGGAGAACAACCTGGAGGTCGTAGGAGTTGAAGCCAATGAGAAAGTGCTGTTTGCCACCCATTATCTGGCAGGAGATGCAAGAGCCTGGTGGAATAGCACCCGTACCATGAACGACGGTCAGATGATGACTTGGCAAGCATTCAAGATCAAGTTCAGCCGCACCCATGTGACACAAGGTTTGGTCACCAGGATGAGGGATGAGTTTAGAGAACTGAAGCAAGGAAGGATGATGGTAGTTGAATACCGTGACAAATTTCTGTCCCTAGCTAGATATGCCCCTGATGAGATTAACACCGAAGCCAAGAAGAAGGAAAGGTTCCTGAATGGATTGCATGATGAGATGCAGACTGTGTTAGTCAACATCCATTTTGGAGACCTAGAAGAGCTAGTAGACTCTGCCATGCAGATGGAAGGGAAGATCAACCAAGCCAATGACAACTACAAGCGTCTCATGATGCACCAGACTGGATCCCACAATACCTAGAAGTATTGCCCCAACCCGTCTGCAGGATATGCCCCAAGTAACAACAGACCCCCTATGTCCCGTCCAAGCTACCCCAATCGTAGCGGAGGAAACTTGAAGACTGGAGGAAACCACAACAATAACCCCGACAACTCCAACCACTTCGACCGTGCACTGCCCAAGTCCAAAAACAACAAGAACAATACTGCCCCAAGGGCTGGAAGTAATGATGTGCCTGTTGCAGCCAAAGACAAGTCCCAGATTACTTGCTTTAAATGTGGAGTCAAGGGTCACTACTCCAACGAGTGCCCCAAGAAGCTTGCAGCAGCCACCAATGTGAATGCACCCGCTCAACAACAACGCCGTGTTCAGCCTAGAAGGAGATTTGCCCCAGGAAATTCGCTCAACCGCAGCGGCCGTCTGTTCCACATGAATGCTGAAGAAGCTCAGGAAGCACCAGATGTTGTGCTGGGTATGTTTTCTGTTAACTCAGTACTTGCAAGAGTGTTGTTTGATTCTGGAGCATCACACTCGTTTGTTACAGAAGAATTTGCATGTACTAGTAAGATTCAACCAACAAAATTGAAGCATGTTATGATAGTTCAAATACCTGGTTCAACCACCAAAGCTAGAAAATTTTGCAAGGCTATACCTATCAGAATCCATGGAATAGATTTTTATGCCAATCTAATAGTACTTGGAACCAAAGGTTTGGAAGTAGTACTAGGAATGGATTGGATGTCGAAACATAAAGGATTGATCGACTGTGCCAAGAAAGCCATAACCATGACCAGTAGCTCTGGAGTATCAGTAGAGCATGTATCTGAGACCTTGCCCCATCAATTCAAATGCAACATGAGTCTAGCCCAACCAACCATAGACCAAGTTAGAGTAGTCTGTGAATACCTTGACGTGTTCCCAGATGAATTGCTCGGTATGCCCCCAGATCGGGATATCGAGTTCATCATTGAACTAATTCCTAGAACTGGACCCATAGCTTAGAGACCTTATAGTATGAACCCATCTGAATTAGTGGAGATGAAGAAGCAACTTGATGCTATGCTGGAGAAAGGTTTGATTCAACCAAGCGCATCGCCATGGAGATCACCTATTTTGTTTGTGGATAAGAAAGATGGAGGTAACCGTTTGTGTATGGATTACCGGAAGCTGAATGATGTCACCATCAAGAACAAGTACCCACTGCCAAAGATAGAGGATCTGTTTGACTAGTTGACTGGTGCCAGACTGTTTTCTAAGATTGATCTTAGAACTGGTTATCATCAACTCAAGATTCGTGCAACGGATATTCCAATTACCACCTTTACCAGCAGATATGGATTTTATAAGTATACGGTCATGTCTTTTGGATTAACCAATGCCCCCGCTTATTTCATGAATCTCATGAATAAGATTTTTATTAACTTCCTGGTTAAGTTTGTTGTTGTTTTTATCGATGATATTCTAATCTTTTCAAAGTCAGAAGAAGACCATGAGCTACACCTGAGAACCATCCTTGAAACGCTTAGAGAGCATCAGCTGAATGCCAAGTTTAGCAAATGTGAGTTCTGGTTGAAGGAAGTAGGATTCCTAGAACATATCGTGTCGGCAGGAGGAGTCGCTGTCGATCCCACCAAGATCAAAGATGTTTAAGAATGGAAAGCCCCAACCACTCAAACCCAAGTCCGTGCATTTCTCGGATTAGCGGGATATTACCGCAAGTTCGTTGAAGGATTTTCGAGCATCGCAAGACCGATGGCCCAATTGTTGAAGAAATATAAGAAGTTTGAATGGACTAACAAATGTGAAGCAAGTTTTCAGGAGCTCAAGAAGAGATTGATTTCAGCCCCAATCTTGATTATGCCAGATATCAAGAAGCATTTCGATGTGTATTGTGATGCATCCAAGATTGGTCTTGAATGTGTGTTGATGCAGGAAGGCAAAGTCATAGCATATCTGTCCCGACAACTGAAGAAACATGAGAAAAACTACCCTACCCATGACCTTGAACTAGCAGCTGTAGTTTTAGCATTGAAGACATGATATCATTACCTTATGGGTAACCGCTGTGAGATTTATTAGGATCACAAGAGTCTGAAGTATATTTTTCACCCAGAAGGAGCTGAATATGAGGCAAAGGAGATGGATAGAGTTAATCAAGGATTATTACCTTTACATTCACTATCACCCCGGCAAAGCCAATGTGGTAGCGGATGCTCTTAGCAGATTGCCGTGTAGATTAAACACCATGATTAAAGAAGCCCAACCAAGTTTGCATGAAGAGTTGGAGAAGTTTAGAACAGAGCTCGTTGGCAAAGGATTTTTAGCTAGAATTGAACTTCAGCCCACTTTGATCAGTCAGATCAAGGAGGCACAGAAAGGAAATGCGAGTATCGATAGAATCAAATGTTGTATTGGTACAGGGAAATTACCCAGATTCACCGAAGATGAAGAAGGAGTTTTGTGGTACAAAGGACGTATCTGTGTGCCAGCAGATTCCGAGATGAAGCAAGTTATCATGAAGGAAGCTCATGATACTCTTTATTCTATCCACCCCATAGGAACAAAGATGTATTAGGATTTGAAGGAGCAATTTTGGTGGCACAAGATGAAGAGAGAAATCGGAAGCTACATAGCCAGGTGTGATATCTGTCAGAGAGTCAAAGCGGAACATCAGAGACCCGCATGACTTTTGCTACCATTGCAGATTCCGGAATGGAAATGGGATTCTATCGGAATGGACTTTATTACAGGTTTGACTACTTCTAGTAGGGGAAATGGCTCTATTTGGGTCATAGTTGATAGACTGTCTAAGGTAGACCATTTCATACCCGTCAAGACTACCTACCAGAGTTCGAAGCTAGCAGAGTTCTACATTGCTAGAATAGTCAGTTTGCATTGAACCCCTAAGACCATAGTGTAGGATCAAGGAACCCAGTTTACCTCAAGATTTTGGCAGAAAGTCCAAGAAGGATTAGGAACCAAGTTGAACTTCAGCACAGCCTATCACCCGCAGACCGATGGACAAACTGAAAGAGTCAACCAAATCTTAGAAGATATGTTGAGAGCTTGTGTTCTATAATATGGATCAAAATGGGAAGATTGTTTGCCTTTCGTAGAATTCTCATACAACAACAGTTATCAAGCCAGTTTGCAAATGGCCCCATTTGAATTTCTGTATGGAAGGAAGTGTCGTACCCCCTTGAATTGGTCGCAAGTAGGAGAGAGTTAGAGTTTTGGACCCAACATCCTACGGGAAGCCGAAGAGAAGGTTCACAAAGTCCGTGAACACCTCAAGACTGCCCAATCTAGACATAAGAGTTATGCTGACAAGAGACATCGTGACTTGACCTTCAATGTCAGAGATTTTGTGTATCTCAAAGTGTCACCCTTGTAGGGAATGCAGTGTTTTCAACTGAAAGGGAAGTTAGCTCACAGATATATTGGATCCTTCAAGATTTTGAATCGCTGAGGAGAAGTATCTTATCAACTGGAACTACTAGAAGAGATGTCAGCCATCCGTGATGTGTTCCATATCTCGTTACTTCGCAAATGCCTAGAAGTTCTGGAGAAGACCGAAGTTTTCAAGAACATCGATCACCGAGCCATTGATATCAACAAGGATCCGACGTATCGGGAATTACCCATACGTATTTTGGAAGAAGCCTTCTGAACCACCAGGACCTGTAATTTCAAGTTTCTCAAGATCTAATGGAGCAACCATACCGAAGAAGAAGCTAGTTCAGAATGAGAAGATTACATTAGGACTGAGTTTCTAGATCTCTTTAGTTCCTAGTTTTTCTTAAATCTCGGGATGAGATTTTGTTTAAGGAGGGAAGGTTTGTAACACCCCAAAAACATTAATCAAGATTATGAATTTCTATTCACCCAAGTTTAGGGTTAACAAAAACTTTTATTCCAAAAATCTATATGAATGCATGTGTGTTTTGCATTAGTGTAGAATTGAGTGTATTTGGCATCTTTGATTGCTAAAAATGATGAGAAATGGTTTAAGGGTGAATGCTACATCATCTAGGCCATTTACAAACAAAATCAAATGAAAAATAAGTCAAATATGAATTAAATAACCAAATGGTCATTTTGACCAAAGTTAACCAGTAGGCCACTTTGAGTGTTCCTAGAAGAGAATTTCTAACAGAAACAATTCTACTTCTTTTCACCCCTTTCTAGACCAAGTAAAAGTGAACCAAGGTCCACTTTACAAATTTACAAAAGCTATTTCCAAATCAATTTAATGCACAGTTCAAATTTGAATCTAGTTCATATGGTAAGATCACACTTTTTCAAAAACCACTCAAACCAATTCCACTTGACTTCTCCAAGAAAGCATAGACACTTAAGCATAAGACCAAATTACTCACCAAATTTCATTTGAAAATTTCAAACTTAATTTCTTTCCGCCATTTCATCAAACACCTTGTAGACAAAAATCAAAACCTGCCTAACTATACTGTTTGGGGCATTGATCACTAGACCAAATGCCCCCATTCCACTCCCCTTGTCTCCCGTAGTGTCGAGCAGCACCAGACCACTCTCCTCCTTAGCCGTTGCTCTAGTGCAGCGCCGCCCGAAAATGGTCATCGCCAGCCGACAGTGGACAGAGCGACAAAGGCCACACCGCCCTCTCCCATGACGCGCACCGGACACACCACTGTCCATCGCCACCCCCTGTCCAAGCCCCGACCACAGCGTCGCCCTGGACCACCCTAGCAACGCCGCACCCAATGTCTCTGCGCCGTGCCGAGAACGCGCCAGGGCGCCGAACCTGACCGCCTTGCACAGACCGTGCCTCGCTCTCTCCGCGCACGTGCCCACTCGCCATGATCACCACCACCTCCTAGACACCCCGTTCACCGCCGCGCGACCCGTAGCACCCGTGCACCGTCGCAAACACCGCCGCTCCGGTGCAATGCATCGCACGTGCCCGACCAACCTAGACTGCCCCATGCCTCTCCATTAAGCCAGTGATGATCTCCAGGGAACAATGATATGTTGCTAACGTATCCATAATTTTTGATGTTCCATGCTTGGTTTTTATCTACTTTCTTATGTTTTGTCCATACTTTGGAGTACTTTTTATACACTTTATTGGACTAATTTATTAACAAGATGCCACAGTGCCATCTGCCTGTTTTCTGCTATTTTTGGTTCCAGGAAAGTCAGAAAATGAATATTCTCGGAATTGGACAGGACAAAAGCCAAAGTCAGTTTTTCACCGAGGGGGACACAGAGCTAGAATACGAGACGGAGAGGGGCTAGAGGGACGCCACACCACCTGGCCGCACGGCCAGGCCTGGCCCGCGCCAGGGGATGGTGTGGCCGCCTAGGACACCCCCTCGGCCTCCCCTCTCTCCTATAAGATGCCTCCGATACAAAAACCCTAAGTACCCGATCAAAATTCCACGAAAGAGTCTGTAGCCGCCGTCATCTCCATCCCTAGATTGGGAGGGATATGAAGCTCTTCCCGGCACCCTGCCGGAGGGGAGAATTCACCCTAGAGGCCTTCTTCATCACCATGCAAGCCTCCGGTGTGATGCGTGAGTAGTTCATCCTTGGACTAAGGGTCCATGCAGAAGCTATATGGTTGGTTCTTCTCCTTTGTGCTATCATGTTTAGATCTTGTGAGCTCCGTTCATGATCAAGATCATCTATTTGTAATCCTACATGTTGTGTTTGCGGTGATCCGATGGATATTGAGATGCTATTTCAGATTGATTATTGATTCTATCATGTCTTTGTTATTTGTGATCTTGCATGCTCTCTGTTGTTAGTAGATATCTTGGCCGAGTAGATGCTAGCAACTCCAAGAAGGAGTATTTATGCTCGATAGTGGGTTCATGCCTCTAGTAATCTGGGTAAGTGAAAGAAATCTCTAAGGTACTAGATGTGCTATTGCTACTAGGGAGAAAACAACAATCCTTTGTTCTTAGAACAATCGTATTGTTTACTTTACACACAATGCGTAATGCAATTATCTGTTTCTTGCAACTTAATACTGGAGGGGGCTCGGATGATAACCTAAAGGCGGATTATTAGTCATAGATGTAGTTGGATTATCGTCTATGTATAATGTTGTATTGCCCAATCAAATCTCATAGGAGTCAAGATGATTAGTATATGCATGTATGCTTTCTCGATATTTGTCAATTGTCCCGCTGTAATTTATTCACCCAACATGTCATCTATCTTAAGGAGAACCACCACTAGTGAACTATGGATCCCGATCCTTTCTTTTACCATCAATCTACAACTGTTTACCGCTTTCTATTTACTTTCTGCAAGCTTTTACTTTCTTCCACACAATACGTTTAATCCTTTGTTTTCAGCAAAACAGGTGACATTGACAACCTCACTATAATCTGCGGGCAAAGTTCTGTGGTTGTGTTGTACAGGATTCCAAGTTGGAAATAACACCTTGGAGGTGTTTCCTTGCTCCTACTGGTTCGATAACCTTGGTTTCATAACTGAGGGAAAACTTTCTGCTGTGCTCATCATACCTTCCTCTTGGGGTTCCCCAACGAGCTCGATATATTTTGGGCCATCAAGCTATTTTTCTGGCACCGTTGCTGGGGAGTCAAGGACATCTTCACAAGGGGAGTCCCTCATAACCAATCTCTTTACTTTGTTTTATTTGTTTTTCTTAGTTTATTTCTGCTTTGTTTGCTTGTTCTTTTTATCAAAAATATAAAAAAAATTAGTTCCTACTATAGTTGTTATTTTCGTTGGTCTATTATTGTCTTGCTTTATCATTCTTTCTATCAATGGATGGTTTCTTTGAAACTGAATCTAATTGGCAAGGTGGGTTCATGGAAGAACAAAAATATTATTATAAGGAACACCGCTTGTCACAAAAAGGGAAACACTTATGGGAACAAATTGATAAATTGTATACCATTGTTAGAAACATGTGCTCTACTTATAATGCTACTTATTGCTTTGATAAATCTTGTTGTTGTAAGAGGTATAAACACCATATCTTCTTATGATAAGGGAAATTATGACTTTTATGATGTGGAACAAATTGAAGAATTTATTGCTGGGAAGGGTGCATTCGAACTAGATTATTTGCTTGAAAATACCGATGATGCACCTTATAAATATCAGGTTTATGATATACTTAAAATTTGCTTTGATAATTACAAGGAAGAAAAGGGATATATTCTTGAATATCTTAATAGATGCTCTCCACCAGCGGAAGAGACTAATGCCTTAAAGGAGCCTATAAAAGAAGAAATTGCTGAAACTAGAAGCTCATTGGATGAAAAAGAGGAGAGTGATGATCAAGAGTAGGAAGAATGGATCTACCCATTCCTACCTTCTAATGAGAGTAACTCTTTACCCCTTACATTATTTGATTGTCCCCCATGCTTACCGAAGAAGGATGAATGTTATGTTCCTATGAATTATTTTGAAAATGTTTATAATAAAGCTCTAGATGATGGTCCTATATTGGTTGATAATATTAATTGTACTACTATTGAAAATGAGATTGATCAGTCATCTTGTTATAAAATTCTTAAAAGTGGGTTTGAAGGTTTTAATCCCACTATTTTTGAGCTTGATAAAAATTATGTGTTTGTAGATCATGAAAAGCATGCTTTATGTGATATTTATATTGTTGAGTTTATTCATGAGGCTACTGAAAACTATTATGAGAGAGGAAAATATGGTTGTAAAAGTTTTCATGGTACTGTAACACCTCTCTATTTGCTGAAAGTTTTGAAGTTACTCTCGTTTTATCTTCCTATGCCATCACTTTGTTCTTTGTGAATTTATTTGCATACAAGATTCCTATGCATAGGAAGTAGGTTAGACTTAAATGTGTTTTGAATTTGCTTCTTGATGCTCTCTTTTACTTCAATTCATATTTCTTATGTGAGCATCATTGAAATTATCATGCCTAGCTCAAAGGCGTTAAAGAAAAGCACTTATTGGGAGATAACCCAAAACTTCTCCTTATCATTTTTATTTGCTTTTTGTGCAAAGAGTAACCTCTAATGAGAGAGAAGTAATGCTTGGGAAAGTTGTCCCGAAACAGATTTTTGTGCTTCACCATAAAAATTCGTGTAAAATCTCTGTACATCTTTTTGAGGCGTGAAGTTTTGTTCTTCTGCCCCAGGTTGTGGTATAACTTTCGTTATTTTGACACTTTTCGATTTGTGCAACAGAAGGTCTTCGAAAAAATTGGTTTTTACCTGCTGGTCTATTTTGATAGATTTGTGCCATTATTTGCATTTGCTTCTTGTTGGTTCCTTTTTGAGTTCTCTTTGGGGAATTGAGCTTTTTGAGGGAAGTTCTTTAGTAGCTTGTGTTTTAATGGAAGTTTTATTGGTGTTGAAACTGAACCTAAATACCTATTATCTTGAGTGCACTAATGTTGCTAATAAAGATTGTGTGAAGTTTTGTATGAAGGAAAAAATTTCAGGTGGATGGGGAGAATGATGTAATGAGATGAAGAATGGACTAAAGCTGTAACATCCCAAAACTTTAATCCAATATATTAAGATCCAAATCACCCAATTTAGGGTTAACAAAAACTCTTTCTTATTTAAATAATTAAGCATGCATATGTGTGTTGCGTTAAATAGGAATTGTTTTGAAATGCCATGTTTGTTTTTTCTAATGGTTGGAAAATGATTCTAAGATAAATTCCACATCATCTAGATCATTCCCAAGCAAAATCCAAAGAAAAAGAATTCAAATAGAATTAATAAATGGAAATGGTCACTTGGGCCATTTTAATCAACTAGGTGTGAGACCAGGCACATGGCTTAATAAGATTGATAGAATACTCATACCAACAAGTTGCAACTTCTTTTCCGGAAGCCCATTCAAAAAGAACTCTAAGGTTAAGTGTGCTTGGCCTAGAGCAATTCTAGGATGGGTGACCGACCGGGAAGTGGGTAACCGGGTGCGCACGAGTGAGGACAAAGTGCGCAGAAAAGACTAGTGTTGGTCTGTGGGGCCAGTCTAGATATCCTATTAAGCTGCCAGGAGTGACACCCCCCGGGCCCAGGAGTGGACGGGGTGTTACACTAGGTCACTTTAGGTGTTCCTAGCACTCAAAATCAAACAAAAACAATTGTGGATCTTTGCACCCCTTGCTAGTACAAGTAAAGATGTACCAAGGCCCACCTTGTGATCTTGCAAAAACATTTAAACCCTAATTTAAAATGACATTTGAAAATGGAATCTAGTTCATATGTCTAGATCCCATTTTTTCAAAAACCACCGCAAATGAATTCAATTTGACAAATCCTAGCAACCATAGATACTTAAGCATGTGACTAACAACTCCACCAAAATTCACTTCAAAATTCAAAAGTTGAATTCTTGCGGCCATTGTGTCAAACACCTTGTGAGCAGAATCAAACCTGCCTAACTAATACTGTTTTGATCAAGTTTTGTCAAGCCATTTGATCACCATTAACCTTCCTTGTCTCCCCTAGTCCCAACCAGGCCATAACCAGCCCATTCCCTAGTCCCTAGCCACAGTGCAGCGCCACCTTGACGCCATGATTGTCGGCCGACCATGCCCAAGCCATAGGAGCACGCCCCTCTCTCTCTCGCCATGTCTAGGAGGTAGGCGTGGTAGCACCACCGCCTCCTGTCTGCTCTTCAAGCCCGGCAAGCCCCTGGACCACCTCACCTCGCCCGCGCCCACCACCTCTGTGCCATGCACAACGCACGCCAGAGCGCCATCCCCGACAGAGCTCCACAAGCTGCCCCTCGACCACAGCTCACGCGCGCCGCTCTGCCTTGACCACCTCACCCCGCCAGACACGCCCTTACCCCGCCGCACGACCCACAGCCACCGAGAACCATGTCGAGCACCGCCTCTATCGCTCAGAGCGCGAGACACTCCCGACCGTTAGCCACCGCCCCTAGCATCACCATTAAGCCCTAGCTGACCGCCAGGGAACCACCCACCATCCGCCTACCTTGCCCACGCCGATAGCACCCTGTGCTGTCGTCATCGACGAGCTCTGCCCATGCTTCTCTGCCGCCTCGCTGATCCTATATAAGGGAGCCTCCCCAGCATTAATTCTTCACACCACCCAGCTCCCCTCTCACCACTAGTCCTTCCCCATCTCTCACCGGAGCCGCTCGAGCAGCCAGCCGCCGGAATTTCGCCGGAGATAGCCGCAATAGAGGAGGAGACGCCCCCGTCGATTTCGTCCACCCCCGAAGCTGCCGCGACCTAGCCTGGGTCCGCCGTCATCATCTTGTTCGATCGCCCCCATCGCTTCACTCGCTGGAGCCCTGGTACGCCCCCACTGTACCCCGACTGAGCCGCTAGGGTTCCACCTCACCGGCGATAGGTCCGTCGTCGATGATAAGCCCCAGCCGTAGATCTTAGTTCTAATCCTACGGTCCATGTTGCCCCATACCGCTTCGCGTTTAAAGAGCCACTGACAGGCGGGACCCCCCTGTTAGCTGTCCTCAATGCCGCAGAGTGAAACCGGACTGGCCCATTAGTGTTCCCGCGCAACCCAGCAGATTCAAATAAATCTTTTTCATTTTAGCTGAAACTTAGTTCTGTCCCTTAGTTCAAAAATCAACTCAGAAAGATCTACCAAACCAAATTGAGTGATTCCAATTTTGTTGGAAATATAATGAAAATCTCTATCCAAGCCCGTTGGATTTAAATCAATTAGAGTTATAGATCTCTCCCAGGAAAAACAACAAGACATAAGCCTTTTCACACTCAAATATTTTTCTAAAATCAACCATAATAGCTTTTGAGTTGATTCCAACTCTCAAAAATCACATTTAACCATACCTATCTGAATATGTAATAATATTAAGGTTTGCATGCAGTGACTTTGGACTAGTACCAAAATAATGCTATATAGGCATTTCTAGTCACTTTAAATCATTAAATATTAAACTTAAGCTTATTAAAATGTGATCCAAAATTTAAATCACATTCCCATGCATTAGAATATGTGGTGATGACATGTGTCCACATGATCCCATATTTTAATTAGAGAATATTAAATCTTAGTTAATTTCAATGAGTAGAAATTACTTTTCTCAAATAAAATAAATGAACTTAGTTCATTAAATCTTGTGATGTTTGTGATGATACTAGATCATCAAATGTGTGCCTTAGAGTGCTAAGTAGACTAGTTAAGTATTATTTGGTGATGGTGTATTCCGTATGTATTTATAGATGATAGTACCGACCAAGTCTACGAGGAGGAGTTCTACCCCGAAGAAGACGGGGAGAATTTCAACCACTGCAGCAACCAAGGCAAGCTATTGTTAGCAAGCTAGAATTAAGAAAGATAACCTAAGCAAGATGCATTGGGCATGCTTTGGTTATATCTTTTGACTTATACCTACTCCAAGTTTTATTTACAAGCTTTACTTTCTTTTACTTTCTTTTATAGATAGCATAAAGAGTATAAAACTTGACCTATCTAGTTAGACTTAGATATCATTCTATGGCATGAGATTGAGATTAGCATCCCACGTTAGTGAACACTCTTAACTTAGTGATTAGAGCAAAACCAAAAACTTGATCACTTTAGATGGGAATACTTGGTGAAAATGACTTGTGAAAACCTTGGAATGGTGAGTCATTCTATTGAGATGTTTTGACATGTGTTGAGAAACACAAATGGTTTATGATGATGATGAAAATGTTGAGGCATGAGCCTTAGCCTCTTTTTAAAAACTAATGGTTGGGTTCGAATGCGATACCATTCCAATTTACCGTACAACCACAATACCTGAATTGGGTAAGGCTTTGCCGGAAGTTTATATGCGTTAGTATTAGTTGAGCTGAGGCTACCTCTCAGTGTTGTCCACCTATGCAGTGCCCAGGATGGCAGATGGCCATGGCTGGGAGGCCAAGCTCATAGGAGAGGTGCTTATACTAGAGTGTGTAAAGGAAAGTTTATGTTTGATTATCTGCATACTAAGTATGATGATTCAGGGTTATCCCTGACAGATGTATCGAATTTTGTGGTGAAAGTGTACCACCTCTGCAAAGTGTCAAACTATTCGAATATACGCGTCCGTGGTTATGGAAAGTTGGAGTGGCCATACTGTTCTGTTGTCAGATGTTTTCAAAATGACCTATGAAATGAATTGTGACATGACTTGACCACAACATGGTTGTGACTATGACAACTAAGTTCCCACTTAGGTGATTTAGACCTTTATTTTATCTTTCTTTGTTTTGAACTCAGCTTAGGTTTCAAACCTAACTTTACAAATAAATTTAGAACTTAGCTTTCCTACTAGAACTACTTTACTCGTTAGTGATAGTTTGCGAGTACTTAAAGAGTACTCATGGCTTTGTCCCTAGATATTCCCGTGGCCAGACTATGAGGAGGACTATCCGGAAGAAGGATAGCAGGACGGCTACGACAACTAGGATCATCTCCCATCGTCAGCATTGCCTGTGACACTGAAGATGGAGCCCACCGCTGCGCTATTTATTTTGCTACTTGTTTGTACTAAGACTGGATCATGAGATCCTTTATTTGTGTAAGACCTTATTATGGTTTGTAATGGGTGATGTACTATGATATCCAATCTATTATGTCTCGCAAAAATGGTAATCCTAGGATTGCGATGTATGGCATAACAGCCATCTGGGATTAAAAATCCGGGTGTTGACAAGTTGGTATCAGAGCCATCCTGACCATAGGAGACCCTAGTTAGAATGGACGTCCGAACAAAAATTTAGTTTCAAAACCAAAGTCAGTATTTATGAAAACCTATTTCCTCTCTTACCCTTGGGATTCTTTCTCTCAAAAAAATTACATGTTCCTCAAAAATTCTTACATTACTCCATAAAATTTGACACACTTGATCACCTCACTAACTTTCTCATCCTAAATTCTTATAGATGAAAGTTCAGTACTGCAAGTTCTACCAGTTGGGCAATGGAGGCCAACTGATCTTCGAGAGGGATCTTGATGCTTTGTCTGAGCACTTGGAGCATCCACATCTGGAATTATTTGGAGCTCAACTCAATGGTCCACCATGAGGAGATTTACAATGGCTAGTAGTTGCTGATCTTCGAGGCAAGTTAGAAGCACCAATGTCCGAGAAGATTCAGTTCTCCGTGAGAGAGAACAACTGGCTAGATGGATTAGCCAGGGCAATGCATAAAGCTCTCGCTCATCTCTGCGCACATAATGCCAACTTGATCCAAGGAACCTGCTTTGCTCACTATGCAAGGTGTGATTCTTTGGGAATGCCGCTAGAGATGCCAAGTCACCCGGAGTTGAAGCGTCAAGTGGAGAACCTTGACTTCCTGCTGTATGACAGACAGAAGGAATTGGACAATGCTAGAGAGTTCGCCAACCACAACCTTGCCATTGCCACCCAAAAGGCCTAGACTTTCTCACTGCTAGTTAAGGATCGTCAGTTACTTCGTCGTCAACATGCCAAGAAGGATCGCACCATAGACCATATTTGCAAGAAGGTGGCTGACCTCAAGAAGACCATCAAGGAGCAAGAAGCTCAGCTTGCAGCAAAAGAAGAAGAAGAGGAAGGTGAAGACATCCAGGGGATATTCACTCGTACCTCAACAATGATGATGACTACCTAGAGGATGATGCCATGGACTTCTACATCGACGATGATGACTCCGACTTCATCGATGATGAGTAGATGCACTAGAGCACTATCGTAGGAGTGAGAAATATCAGTCTCATTGTATCTTAGCTTGCAGAATGGTCTTAAAACCATCTATTTTCCTTTCATGTTGTGGTGTATGTGTTTGTATCATGTGCCTTGCTTGAATGAATGAAAAGAAGTTAGTTGCAAAACCTGAGTCAAACTCAAAGTTTTTAGCTTGAAACCAAAACCATAAACCTTAGAACTTTCCCTCTTACCCCTTTATCTATCTCAATCTTTAGATGACTCGTGGAAACTAAGGAGGGAGCAGCTCATCTCAGGACCCAATGCTGCAGATTCTGCAGACGCTCATTGCAGACCGTGAAGTTAGTAGGGCAGAGCGCCAAGCAAATCTAGCCACCCTGCAGCAGATCGCCCAGATGGCTCACAACAATCAGAACCATGGAAATCAGGATCATCATGGATCGAAACTCAAAAACTTCCAGAATACCAATCCCCCAATCTTTAGCAAGTCGGAAGACCCATTGTAGGCTAATGATTGGTTATAGACCATGGAGAAGAACTTAGAACTCGCCGGAGTGGATGCAAACGAGAAAGTTCTGTTTGCCACCCACTATCTAGTAGGAGATGCAAGAGCATGGTGGAACAGCACCCGCACGATGAACCATGGTCAAGTGATGACATGGGAAGCCTTCAAAGTCAAGTTTAGCCGCACCCATGTGCTGCAGGGTCTAGTCACCAGAATGAGAGATGAATTCAGAGAACTAAAGCAAGGCAGAATGACTGTAGTGGAGTACCGTGATAGATTCTTGTCCCTTGCTAGGTATGCACCTGATGAGATAAACACGGAATCCAAGAAGAAGGAGAGATTCAACCGGCAACTCCAGCAATTTCAACCGTGCACCTCCCAAGCACAACAACAACAACACTGCACTGAGAACTGGAAGCAATGTTGTGCCCGTGGCAGCAAAAGACAAGTCTCAGATTACTTGTTTTGAGTGTGGAGTGAAGGGTCACTACTCCAATGAGTGTCCCAAGAAGATTGCCGCCACTGCCAATGTGAATGCCCCAGCTCAACAGCAGCGTCGTGTTCAACTAGGAAGAAGATTCACCCCAGAGAACCCTCACAACCGCAACGGCCGTCTCTTCCACATGAATGCCAAGGAAGCCCAAGAAGCGCTAGATGTAGTGGTGGGTATGTTTTCTATCAACTCAGTTTTAGCAAGAGTGTTGTTTGATTCTGGAGCATCGCACTCATTTGTCACTGAAGAATTTGCATGCACTAGTAAGATTCACCCAACCAACTTGAAGCATGTCATGATAGTTCAAATACCTGGTTCAACTACAAAAGCTAGAAAAATTTGCAAAGCTGTACCTATCAGAATACATGGGATAGATTTTTATGCCAATCTAATAGTACTTGGAACCAAAGGTTTGGAAGTAGTACTAAGAATGGATTGGATGTCAAAGCATAAAGGATTGATAGACTGTGCCAAGAAAGCCATCACCATGACCAGTAGCTTTGGAGTATCAGTAGAGCATATATCTGAAACCTTGCCCCGTCAATTCAAGTGCAACATGAGTCTAGCCCTACCCACCATAGACCAAGTCAGAGTAGTCTGTGAATACCCCGACGTATTCCCAGATGAATTTCCCGGTATGCCCTCGGATCGGGATATTGAGTTCATTATTGAACTAATTCCTGGAACCAGTCCCATAGCTCAGAGACCCTATAGCATGAACCCCTCAGACTTAGTGGAACTGAAGAAGCAGTTGGATGCTATGCTGGAGAAAGGCTTGATTCAACCAAGCGCATCACCATGGAGATCACCTGTTTTGTTCGTTGACAAGAAAGATGGAGGCAACCGTTTGTCCACAGATTACAGGAAGCTGAATGACATCACAATCAAGAACAAGTACCCATTGGCAAAGATAGAGGATCTATTTGATCAATTGACTGGTGCCAGTGTGTTCTCTAAGATCGATCTTAGGACTGGTTATCACCAACTTAAGATTCATGCAACGGATATTCCAAAGACCGCCTTTACCACCAAATATGGATTATACGAGTATACGGTCATGTCTTTTGGATTAACCAATGCTCCCGCTTATTTCATGAATCTCGTGAATAAGATCTTTATGAATCTCCCGCTTATTCCTAGGACATATTGTTTCTGCCGGAGGAGTCGCTGTTGATCCCGCCAAGATCAAAGATGTCGAAGAATGGGAAGCCCCAACCACTCAAACCCAAGTCCGTGCATTTCTCGGATTAGCGGGATATTACCGCAAGTTCGTAGAAGGATTTTCGAGCATCGCAAGACCCATGACCCAATTGTTGTAGAAGGACAAGAAGTTTGACTAGACTGACAAATGTGAAGCAAGTTTCCAAGAGCTCAAGAAGAGATTGATTTCAGCCCTAATATTGACCATGCCAGATATCAAGAAGCCGTTTTATGTGTATTGTGATGCATCCAAGATTGGTCTCGGATGTGTATTGATGCAAGAAGGCAAAGTCATCACATATCTGTCTCGATAACTGAAATAACATGAGCCGAACTATCCCACCCATGATCTTGAATTAGTACTTGTAGTTTTGGCACTGGGTAATCGCTGTGAGATTTATTCAGATCACAAGAGCTTGAAGTATATCTTCACTCAGAAGAAACTGAATATGAGGCAAAGGAGATGGATAGAGTTAATCAAGGATTATGACCTTGACATTCACTATCACCCCAGAAAAGCCAATGTGGGAGCGGATGCTCTTAGCAGATTGCCATGTAGGCTAAACACCATGATTAAGGAGAAGCAACCAAGTTTGTATGAGGAGTTGGAGCAGTTCAGAACTGAGCTAGTTAGCAAAGGATTTTTAGCTAGCATTGAACTTTAACCCACTTTGATTAGCCAAATCAAGGAAGCCTAGAAGGGAAATGCGAGTATCAACGGAATCAAGCATCGTATTGGTACAGGAAAGGTACCTGGATTCACCGAAGATGAAGAAGGAGTTATGTGGTACAAAGAACGTATCTGTGTGCCAGCAGATTCGGAACTGAAGCAAGTTATCATGCAAGAAGCTCATGATACTCTTTATTCTATCCACCCCGGAGGAACAAAGATGTATGAGGATTTGAAGGAGCAATTTTGGTGGCACAAGATGAAGAGAGAAATCGGAAGCTACATCGCCAAGTGTGATATCTGTCAGAGAGTCAAAGCGGAACATCAGAGGCCCGCAGGACTGTTACAACCATTGCAAATTCCGGAATGGAAATGGGATTCCGTCGGAATGTACTTTATCACCGGTTTGCCTACTTCTAGTAGGGGAAATGACTCTATCTGGGTCATCGTTGATAGACTGTCCAAGGTAGCTCATTTTATACCTGTCAAGACGATCTACCAGAGTTCGAAGCTAGCAGGACTATACATTTCCAGAATCGTCAGTTTGCATGGAACACCAAAGACCATAGTATCGGATCGAGGAACCCAATTTACCTCAAGATTTTGGCAGAAAGTCCAAGAAGGATTAGGAACCAAGTTGAATTTTAGCACAGCTTATCACCCGCAAACCGACGGACAGACTGAGTGAGTCAACTAAATCTTAGAAGATATGCTGAGAGCTTGTGTGTTAGAGTATGGATCAAAATGGGAAGATTGCCTGCCTTTTGCAGAATTCTCATACAACAATAGTTATCAAGCTAGTTTGCAAATGGCCCCATTTGAGTTCTTATATGGAAGAAAGTGTTGTACCCCTTTGAATTAGTCGCAAGTAGCAGAGAGTCAGATTTTCGGACCTGACATCCTATGAGAAGCCGAAGAGAAGGTTCACAAAGTCCGTGAGCACCTCAAGACCGCCCAATCCAGACAGGAGAGTTATGCTGACAAGAGAAGGAGAGACCTGACTTTCAATGTCAGAGATTTTGTGTATCTCAAGGTTTCGCCATTGAAGGGAACCCAACGTTTTAGTCTGAAAGGAAAGTTAGCCCCCAGATATATCGGACCCTTCAAGATTCTGAATCGTCGAGGAGAAGTATCATATCAACTTGAACTGCCTGACGAGATGCTAGCCATCCATGATGTGTTCCACATCTCGTTAATTCGCAAATTCCTAGAAGTGCCGGAGAAGACCGAAGTTTTCAAGAACATCGATCACCGAGCTGTTGATATCAACAAGGATCTGACATATCGTGAAGTGCCCATCCTTGTAACAAAAACTCTAATCCAAGTGATCAAGATCCAAATCATCAAAATTTAGAGTTAACAAATCTTTTCCACTTAAAAATATTAAAGCATTCATATGTGTGTGCATATAATTTAAGAGTTGATTTGAATTGCCATGTTTAAGTGATCCATTGATTGTAAAATGATTCTTAGGTGAATTAAACATCATCTAGATCATTCCCAAACAAATCCCAAAGAAAAACAAATCAAAATGAATAAAATAAACTAATGGTCATTTGTGCCATTTTAATCAACATGCCTACTTTGGCTATTCCTAGAACTCAAAACCTAACTGAAACAAATATGGATCTTTGCACCCCTTGCTAGTACAAGTAGTGATGTACCAAGGTCCACTTTGTTTTAGCCCAAAAACTTCCAAACACTAATTTTAAATGGCATGTGAAAATTGAATGTAGTTCATATGAGAAGATCCCACTTATGCAAAAACCAACCAAACCAATTCACCTTGACATTTCCTAGCAACTAGAGACTACCAAGCATAAGATCAGATCACACACCAAAAATCTTTTCTAAATTCAAATTTAAATTTCTTGCGGCCGTTGTGTCGAACACCTGGAAGACAGAAATAAAATGGCCTAACTATTACTGTTTCTAATTAAGCCATTGTCCCCCATTGCACCCTCTCTACTCTCCCTTGTCCCTCTTGAGTCCAACCAGACCCTCACCGGCCTACCCCTAAGCCACAACAGCAGTGGAGCGCCGCCACTTGGTGGTCACCATCGGCTAGAAGAGGGCAGAGCACCAGGGACAGTGCCGCGCCGTTCCAGCAAGTCCCCTAGCTCCGCCCAACCCTACCACACCTCCCTGTCCACCCCTTGATCACCCACAGCCCCTGGAGCACACCCCAGCACCACCGCCCATTCTCTCTGCGAGCTCGCGAGAGCGCGATAGCCACCAACACGCCACAGACCACCCCTCGACCCAATACCGCGCACGCCGCTCTGCCTCGACCCCAGCACCCCGCTAGACACGGCCGTGCGCCGCCGCGCGACCCACAGTCGCCGTGCGCCCCGTCGAGCACCGCCTCTGTCTCCCAGAGCGTGTGACGCTTCCGACCGCATACCACCTCCCCTAGCCGCGCCATAAAGCCGTAGAGCACCGCCAGGAGGCAAGCCACCATCCACCTACGCCTCTCATGCCTCTAGCAGCCTGTATCAACGTCACCGACGAGCTCGCCGTCGTGCTGCTCGGTCCCCTCGTCGAGCCTATATAAGGAGCCCTCCTCATCCCCCATTCCTCACACCATTCCACTCCCCTGTCACCACTGATCCTTCCCCACCTCTCGCCGGAGCCGCTCGAGCAGCACATCGCCGGAATTCCACCGGAGGTAGCCGCTGCAGAGGAGGAGACGTGGTTGTCGATTCCGTCCACCGCAGCCCCTGCAGCGACCTCGCCTGAGCTTGCCGTCGTTCACCAGTTTGTTTGCCCACCTTGCTGCAGTAGTTGGAGCCCTGGTACATCCCTAGTAGACCCCTGCTGGCCGTTTAGGGTTCGATCTCGCCGGCGACGAGTCCGTCGTCGACGATGACTATGAGCCGTCAATCTCTGTTCTAATCGTATGGCCCAGATTGATAGATACCGTTTCGGGTTTTAAGTCTCGCTAACAAGCGGGACCAACCTATCAGCCGCCCTATGCGCCACGGAGCGCCACTGGGCTGGCCCATTCTTTCCCGCGCTAGCCCCCGAATTCAAATTTAGGTTTTTCCATTTTAGTTTGAACTCACTTCTGTCCCTTAGTTCAAAAATCAATTCAGGAAGATTTACTGAACCAAATTGAGTGATTCAAATTTTGTTAGAAAGCCTTTGAAAAGATCTATCCAAGACCGTTGGAATTAATTCATTTAGAGTTAGAGATTTCTCATAGTAAAAATAACAAGACAGAAGCTTTAGCACATTCAAACATTTTTATAAAATCAACCATAATAGCTTTTGAGTTGATTCCAACTCTCAAAAGTCACATTTTACCATGCCTATCTGAATATGTAATAATATTAAGGTTTACATGCAGTAACTTTGGACTAGTACCAAAATAATACTATATAGGCATTTCTAGTCACTTTAAATCATTAATTATTAAACTTAAACCTAATTAAATGTGATCCAACCTTTAAATCACATTCCCATATGTTAGAATATGTGGTCATGACATGTGTCCACATGATCCCATATTCTAAGTGGAGAATATTAAATCTTAGTTATTTTCAATGAGTAGAAATTACTTTTCTTAAATAAAAAGAATAAAGCTAGTTAATAAAACCTTGTGATGCTTGTGATGATAATAGATCATCAAATGTGTGCCTTAGAATGCTAAGTAGCCTAGTTAAGTATTGTTTGGTGATTGTGTATCCCGTATGTATTTATAGACGATAGTACCGACCAAGCTTTCGAGGAGGAGGAGTTCTATCAAGAGGAGGAGGAAGAAAACTTCAACCACTACACTGCACAAGGGAAGCCATCATTAACAATGCAAGCTAATCCTTGCAATCTAGATAACCTAAGCAAAGTCATTAGGCATGCTTTGGGGATACCATTTTGGATTTATACCTAGTCCAAGATTTAATTCCAAGCTTTAGTTTTCTTTACTTTACCAAAGTCCTTTACTTATTTTGAAGGTAGCATAAAGAGTATAAAACTTGACCTATCTAGATAACTTTAGATGTTATTCTATGGCATGAGTTTGAGATTAGCATCCCACCTTAGTGAATACTCTTAACTTAGTAGCTTAGAGCTAAATCAAAACTTGAGTCACTTTAGATGAGAATACTTGGTGAAAATGAATTATGAAAACCTTGGAATGATGAGTCATTCTATTGAGATGTTTTGACATGTGTTGAGAAACACAAATGGTTTATCATGATGAAAATGTGGAGGCATGAGCCTTAGGCCTTTTACAAAAACTGATGGTTGGATTTGGATGCGATACCATTCCAATTTTTACCGTACAACGGGGTTATCCCTCACGAAGCGGATGAATAGGACGAGTCGGAATCAACCGTCCCAATTGAAGAAGAGGAGGGAGCCCCTGAGTCCAGCGGCCACGACACTCGCAAGCGCTCCCGCATCAAGGATTCTGACACTTCTTCACCAACGATGCCGGAAGGTCCTTCTGCTGCTGTAGAGGGGCCGATTCCCGTCGTGCCTGTGTGTGCCATGGCTCCTCCTGCTCGGAAGAAGCTACGACTGCCGAAGGAGTCGTCGAATGACTCCTTTGACCTCGACAAATTCAACTGGTAAGCTTTTTAATACTCGCGAGTTCATCTTGCTCTCTTTGAGGTTGCTTTTTCTGAAGTTGTGCTGGGCATGTTTTGAAGTCAAGCGGCATCGTCGTCTTCTGACGATGTCCAATTTGTGAAAGAGTCCGGAGTCACAGACTCTAAGGCCAAGGAGGTGGCCAAACGGCCTCCTTCTCCTCCAGTGGTGGCCCACTCCGGCGCTAATTCTTTGAGTTCCCCGCATGCTGGGGAGCACCATATGGTTGCCCGGACGACTGTGCGATAGTCATCTTTGAAGTCCCTGGAGGAACATGTAAGTGTCCTTTTTATTGTTTGGTAGTCGAATTTGTACTTTGGGTTGCCGCTGAGTCTTCATTTCCCTTTGGTGTAGCTCATTGTGAAAGAAGCTGCACGCCTCGCGAAGCAAGTTCTTGTTATGGGTCGATAGCATGCCCTGCTGGACAATCGCCACCGCGCACTCGAAGGTTAGCTTTGGATTTTGTCTTTGTTTTCGTGGAAATTTGTCGGCTCAATTGTTGTGATGCCTCGTCCTTTGTAGGTGAGCACAATGAGCTTCTTCATCGTGTTGCGTCCCTCGAGAAGGGGCTTGCCGCAGCGACGAAGAATCATGATGAAGGAGTCGCATCCCTGGAGGAGTCACGAAAGCGCGAAGAGGATTTGCACTCTTTCACTGCTGAAAGGGAGAAGTTGTTTGAAGAACAACTTTTCTCGATTGCCAAGGCCCTCTCAGGTAATGTTCAGTTTGATTTGTGTTGCTCCTTGTTTGATGTTGGGGGGATACCCCCGGGTAGGGTCACACCGGGATATAAAGGCCAAGATAGCTGAGGTATGGCAAGGTCAAAGCGAGTGCTGGCCAAGTCACCTCAAGGAAGGCCGAATCACGGAGTAACCCAGACCAGGGGATGTCCACCTAACTGGGTCTCAGCCGACTTATGCCGTATGTCGGTAAGATGAATCTAACTTATATGCAGGTACTGGTGTGGTCGGATCAACTAGGTACGATCCGGGTTATATCAAGCTTGTAAGAGAACGAAGGTATCTCGCTGGTCAAAGGGTGACCACTGTACACAGAGCATGAGCGAAGCGGACAGAGGCCAGGACCACCGAGGCGTGGCTGACAAAGGTGACGATGCCTGTGTCGGATGACGCGGGCGCCGCAGAGGCTCACGTAGCCTCTGCATGGATGACGCTGGGCAAAAGTGACCCGGTCGGCTTACTATTTTGGGAGGAGGCATATTCCTTGGAATATGCCTCCACGTATGCCCTAATTGGAGACCTAGCCACCCCTATATAAGGAGGGCTAGGGTATCTGTATAAGGGGTTGGTCTTTGACTGTTTGATCTCTAGAGGCTTGTGTTCTACTTGGGTGTTCATGAGAGCTAGCTAGTGGTGAGAGTAAGAGAGCCCCTTCTTCCTCCTCTCCCCAATACAGCTCAAGGAGCACTTGTAATCTGTGGAAGTGAATCAAATACAAAGCAACTGTGTGTGGAATCACCACACTATCCCTCCCTGGATTCCCCTAGCGCATTTAGTCCCCACCTTTAGCCTATCCATGGCATCTGTCGTGACACCACCATGACATTTGATGTCATGTTGCTGTGCTAACACCTTGTGTATGCAGATACCGCCGGCCTGAGCTTTGACGCCCAGTCCCTGTGTCGTGCAGACACGTTGGCTAGCTCCATTGCTGCAGTCGAGGACCACAGTGTTTCCCTCCAGCAGACGCTAGGGAAGGCCAAGGATCTGCTCAGCCGCCTCCATGAGGACCTGACTCCCAAGGCTGGGTTAATCGACAATCTTGATGACCTGGTGGAATCCTTCACTGGAGGTATTCCCATAGAATTTAGGAACTCCTAGTGGTCTGTCGGCGCCACCATGGCACTCGCGATGGTGTGGAGTTGGTCCCGCCGCGATCTCCGAGGCGATTCTTGTCGATGCTGGAGGCCAGCAGGTAGTGTTTGCTCCCTTCGTTAGTAGCTGCGCTAAATATGGGCCTCTGCTTATCGAGACAGTCGCCAAATACTTTGAGGAGCGGCGCCAAAGACCGCGGCATCTAGGGCTACCACCGGCAAGTCCGTGGCGTCGGAGACTGCCACGGATGCGATGAAGCCCCCGAAGTCAAAGTCGAAGTCGAAGAAGCAAAATGCTCCCTAGTCTTCATGTGTAATAGCTGTAGCTTAGCCTTTTGTCTTAACCGTGCTTTTGTGGGGGGGGGGGGGTGTTCCCTTGACATTTTATGAAGTTTGACTGCAGTTCTCTGTTTATCAATGTGTGATGAGTCTCATTTTGCCTCTTGCTTGATTGTACCTAGGGTCCTTCGAGTGGTCCTCATGATTCTCCTCCCACCGATGAAACCACGGCGCAACCACGTTCAAAGGTGGAGGAATTGTCGTTGCTTTCGTGACTGCGTGATTGCATTAAGCAATTGGAGCGTGAGTTGCCCATCATCCGTGGTAGCGCGGATGTATGGAAGTCGAAAGCTGAGAAGGCCACCGCTCACGAGAAGTATCTCATGGATGAAGTGGCGCAATTGAATGAGAAGTTTAAATGTTAGCTTTCTGCCTTCTCATCTTTTCTTTTAGTCAGTCGCGGTGATGCCTTGTTTTCATACTTTACTGCTTGCTTGATGTAGTTGTTAGTGCTTGTCATACGCAGGATGAGAAGGACCGGGTGGCCATTCGAATGAATAACTTGACCTAGGAGCAGCTGCAGGCGAGTGGGTACTTTTGGGTGGACCACGACCGTGCAATCGTGCTGGCAACCCTGCAGGATCGTTCTTCTCGAGTGCTCCCATGTTTGAAGAAGGCGTAGTCGTGTCTTAGGCACATTTATCAGACGATGTTTCCATTGGACGATGTCCGTTCAAGACTGTTGGCCCTTCTGGCAAAGTTTCAAGATATAAGTGCGGTACGCGAGTGCGTGCGGCAGCAGCAATTGGTCGCAGGTGCAAAGGTTGCCCTGTCGCTGGTGTGATTGCATCGACCGGATGTGGACATAGCATCCATTGCTGCTGGGCCGCCACTACCGCCAGAGGGGATGACTTGGAACATGGTACTGAACTACCAGGCGGTTGAGCGGATGGCAGAGGACATCATCGACTTCTTTGAAGAGCAGACGAATGTTCATCTTCTGCAGCAGTAGCGTAGTTTGTATCCTACACATAAATGTATGAGTGTTGTAAAGTTCGTATAATTGTGTTGGGTATATTTTAGTACCCATTGATATGTGAAGAGCTTGCTAGCTTGTATATTTTTTGAGTGTATTGTACTCTCCAGTTCCTTTTCGTTAGCCTGACTTGTGTTGATCTCAGCACCTTGCCAACCTGTCAGGTGCGTTGCAACTAGGTTGGAGTTTATCAAGGTTTCGATTGGTATTGTGTCAGCTACTCAGGATACTGTGATTTGTTCGTAGAAGGAAGATGTAAAGGGTGGCGCAGCCCTCGAGTGATGAAATTTGCAAGAAAGTAGGAAAAGACACAGAGTTTCGGGGCACTTAGCTTTATTTATTCGCAGAATAGTACAAGGTACAATGTGTGGCTAAGTAGCCTGGCTGAATAGCCTTATTTGTAATGTAAAAACGACTAGGGTTAGAAATGATGCAGCTGCGCGACGTTCCAGGGGTTGGAGTATGCGACTCCGCTCTCGAACTCTTTAAGGCGATAGGCGCCACCTGGGATTACTTGTGTAATCATGTAAGGTCCTTCCCAAGGGGACTCGAGCTTGAGATGCCCTTGTTGCTTCAGTCGCAGTACCAGGTCTTCTTCGACGAAGGATCTGGGGCGTAGCCTTATGCTGTGGTAGTTGCGGAGGCTCTGTTGATAGACCGTTGATCTCTCCGCTGCGATATCCCATGCCTCGTCTAGGAGGATGACAGAGTCTTCGAGTGCAAGAGTTGACTCCTGCTCGCTGTAAACAACCACTCGTGGAGCTTTGTAGCGCACTTCTGCGGGTAGAAGCGCCTCAACGCCGTGCACCATGAAGAACGACGTATAGCTTGTGGCGCTGTTTGGAGTTGTGCGTAGGATCCAAAGTACGGATTGCAACTCATTTGGCCAGCATCCAGCGGCTTGTTCGAGTGGCCGAAGGAGTCCCTTCTTAATTCCACGACACACGAGGCCGTTGGCCTTTTCGACTTGACCGTTGGTCTGCGGGTGATCCACCGAGGCGTAGCTTATGTTGATTCCCAGGCTTTCATAGAACTCCTAGAACTCTTTGGAGGTGAAGTTCGTCCCATTGTCCGTGATGATGCTATGTGGCACTCCAAAGCGGCAGCCAATGGATTTGAAGAACTTGACAGCGCTGGTCCCTGATTGATTCATCATCGGCATGGCCTCGATCCACTTGGTGAATTTGTCGACAACGACTAAGAGGTAGACGTAACCTCCTTGCGAGGACTTTGGGAGCTTGCCGAACATGTCGAGTCCCCATTGTGCGAAGGGCCAAGCCAATGGTATTGGCCTGAGTTCCGCGCTAGGTGCGTGTGGTTTGTTCGCGAATCGCTGGCAAGCGTTGCAGCGCTAGACGATGTCCTTGTTGTCGCGCATGGCTGTGGGCCAGTAGAATCCAACTCGTAGAGCTTTGGCGACGAGGGCGTGATTGCCATCATGATGTCCACAAGTGCCTTCATGTATGTCGAGGAGGACGACCCTTCCGTCCCCATTGGAGACGCACCATTGAAGTACTCCTGTGATGCTGCACTTGTATAGTTCGCCGTTGATGAGGGCGAATGCCTTGGATCATCGCGCGATGTGTAGCGCATCAGTCGGGTCATCTAGCAGCCTCTTGCTGAGTAGATATGTGATGTAGGGTTGTGTCCAGGATGACTCGATCATCATGAAGCCCATTGGTCCCTCGAGTCCTGTATCGAGCTCCATGTCGTTGAGTGCCATTGGCTCGTTGGGTGGTGTAGCCCCCGAGTCCGTTGATGTGCTTGCTTTTTCTCTGGAGATTTGGTCTCGATGGAGCGCTTGCAGATGCGCTCGAGGAATACCCCAGGTGGTATGGGGGCACAGGTGGAGCCAATGTTGGTGAGTAGATGCGCCTCTTCGTTGCATTCGCGGCCTACGTGCCACAGCTCGTAGCCATCGAAGTCTCCCTCGAGTGTGTCATAGAGGTCGCGGTAGACAATCATGTTGTTGCTCAGTGCGTCACACTCGTGCATCGTTTGGTTGACCACCAGCTTGGAGTCGCTGTAGATGATGAGCCTCTTGGCACCGCAGGCTTTTGCCATCCGCATCCCGTGGATTAAGGCCTCGTATTCCTCTTCATTATTAGAGGCAGTGAACTGCATTCGCAGAATGTATTTCATATTGTCTCATTGGGGTGATGTCAGTATGACTCCTGCCCCAGCTCCATCCTTTCGCTTGGACCCGTCGAGGTGCATTGTCCAAAGGTAGGACATATCTGGCTTGTCGGGGAGCTGGTTCTCCATCTAGTGTACGAGAAAATCAGGGAGGACTTGCAATTTGATCGCGTCGCGCTTCTCATATGTGATGTCTCGTGGAGACAGTTCAATTCTCCAAAGAGCAACTCATCCGGTGGCGTCAGGATTACTGAGTATATGCCTGAGCGGGGCGTCTTTTACCACCACGATTGGGTGCTCCTGGAAGTAGTGGCGCAGTCGCCTGGCTGTCGTCAAGACGCTATATGCTAGCTTCTGGTAGTGCAGGTACCGCTGCTTTGTTGGCGTGAGCACCTCGCTGAGGTAATATACTAGGCGCTGGACCCCGTGGACCTTATTTTCTTTGGCTCGTTCCACCACGAGCACCGTGCTGACCACCTGGTTGGTGGCGGAGATGTAGAGCAGTAGCAGTTCCTTTTCGCGAGGTGTCACCAGTACTGGCAAGGTGGATAGTAGACGCTTGAGATCATCGAATGCTTCTTGCACCTCGTCTGTCCATTCGCACTTATTAGCTTTGCGGAGAAGTTGGTAGAAGGGCAGTGCCTTTTCGCCCATTCGACTGATGAATCGACTGAGCGCCGCGATTCGCTCAACCAGCTGTTGGATGCCTTTTACGTTCTCCGGCTTCTCCATGGCCAGTATGCCCTTTGTTTTCTTCGGGTTTGCCTCAATCCCTCTCACAGAGATGAGATACCCGAGTAATTGCCCAGATGGCACACCAAAGGTGCATTTGTCTGGATTGAGCTTGATCTGGTAGTGGTCGAGGTTGGCGAAGGTCTCTCGGAGATCGTCAATTAACGTGGCTTCCTCTTTGCTTTTAATGACGACGTCGTCAACGTAGACTTGGATATTGCGACCAAGTAGGTTCTTGAGGCAAGCCTGCATGCACCGCTGATAGGTGGCTCCTACGTTTTTTAGACCGAAGGGCATCGTGTTGTAGTAGAACACACCAAAAGGCGTTATAAACGCTGTTTTCTCCTGGTCTTCCTCCTTCATTCGAATATAATTATAGCCTGAGTAGGCGTCGAGGAAGTAGAGGCGCTCACATCCTGCGGTGGAGTCGATGATTTGGTCGATTCGTGGCAACGGGAAGTGATCCTTTGGCCAGTGCTTATTAAGGGAGGTGAAGTCCATGCACATCCGCAGGATATCCGTGTCTTTTTTAGGCACCCACACAGTGCTAGCAAGCTAGGTTCTTTCCTTGATCTCGTGTATGAAGTTTGTGTCGAGGAGTCTGTTGATCTCTATTCTGACTGCTTTCGCTCTTGGTTCAGACAGTCGCTGTATCATCTGCTTGACTGGCCTTGCGTCTGGATTCACGTTGAGTGAGTGCTCGGCGAATTCCCTGGGAACCCTTGGCATGTCCGCTGGACACCAGGCAAAGATTTCCAAGTGCTCACGAAGGAATTCGACAAGCACGAGTTCCTATGCCAAACTCAAGTTGTTGGCGGTGAGGGCCGTCTTGGTCGGGTCCGTTGGGTGGACCTAGACTTTCTTCGTGTGCACCGACGAGTCGAAGGACAGGTCGGGTGAACCTGGCCTGCTTAGGGGAGGGAGACTGTTGTTTGTCGACTCCTTCAATCTTGTGAGTTCCTCCTGCATGCCGAAGGACTGGTAGATTCTATTGAATTCCCTATCACAGCTGTCGGACCTCTCGAAGCTTCCATTGATTGTGATGACGCCGTTTGGACCTAGCATTTTCATTTGTAGGTAGGCGTAGTGCGGCACTGCCATGAACCTAGCGAACGCGACATGTCCGAGGATGCAGTGGTATTGTGAGGGCCAGTCGATGACCTCAAAGTCGATGCGCTCTCGCCGAAAGTTTTGCGGCGTGCCGAAGATGACGTCGAGGTTCATTTTGCCCAGGGGATATATGCCCTTCCTTGGGATGATGCCGTGGAACCTCGTGTCTGAAACTTCCAGACAAGTTAGAGGGATCCTCATCGCACACAAGGTACTCGCGAACATGAGGTTGATGCCTCTCCCGCCGTCCATGAAGACGTGACTCATATCGAAGCCCACGATCTGCGCCTCGAGTACGAGGGGATAGTGGACTAGACGAGGAACTTGATGCGGGTGGTCGCGCTTGTCGAAGGTGATGCAGGAGTCGCTTCCACTGAGGTACTCAGTGGTGGAGGGTGGAGAGTTTATCGCCAAATTGACTTGGCAAGTGATGGCCTTCTGCACTCGATTTGAGGGACGCCCTTTTTGGATCATCCCCATGTTTCCCACGCTCATGGGTATGGCTCGCCTCCATGATGCTGGACCGGCGCGGCCGCGGGTGGTAGTGCTCCGGGCGGTGGTGGAGGAGCTCCATGTGCCACAGCACCTAGGGCAGCTCCATAGCCCCTGTTGATCGCGTTGCGATTCATCTGAGCCAGGCCCTCGTGGAGTTTGAGGAACTCGCGGTAGTCCTTGAGAAGGTGGCTGGATTTTTTCTTGCCATCATGCTTGTCAATGTAGAAGTGCACGTTGCATGGTCCGAACAGTTTGTCCTGGATGGATGTTGTGGGTGCCTCTTCGTGAGTGCGGTGTTGCCACACTTGCGTGGTTTTCCCACCGTCGCGGGATCTACCACTGCGATATTCGTTGGTGCGGTTGTCGTTGCGTTTGTCAGCGTAGCCGACTACGACCATATTGACTTCGTCGCGGTCCTCGTAGACGCGCATTCGACGTTTGCCTCGGCGGTCGCGTCTGCGCCCAAGGTCATCGTCATCGTCGGAGTAAGTGCGGTTTTTCACCGAATCTTCTCTGTCCGCCCATCACGATTTCCATCAGGTGGTCGATCGTTTTGGGCTTCGAGCGGACCAGCTCCTCCAAGATGTTTTATGCAGAGTTCTTGATGATGGACCACCTCTAGATGTACGAGCGCAGCGACTCGCCAAACCTTTGCTGGCAGCTTCTCAGTTGTTCGATTAATGTGGGCCTTTTGTAAGTGCCTTGAAGTTGCGCACGAAGCTGTAGACCAGCTCTTCCCAGCTGTGAATGGATCCGCGTGGGAGGTTGTTGAGCCATGAGCGAGCGGCACCCTGCAGCTGCAGCTGTAGGCATTGCATGGCCATGCTTCGACTCCCACCGTGCAGCCTAATGGAGGAGATGTGGTCCTCCAACTAGATTTTTGGGTCCTGCAGGCCGTCCAATTTTGGGTTCTCCGATGGGAGTTTGAACCCCTTAGGCATTCGCTTCTACCGGATGGCCCTACTGAAGCATATGGCACCACAGAGCTCACTCTCGTCTTCTTCTGAGTCAGTTGAACGAGCACGCCTTGCCCGCATCTTGTCGACCTTGCACTGCGTGATGTCATCACGCGCGTCGTAATAGCGGTCATGCCGCCGTGAGTGACATCGTCGTGACAGATCGTCACTATCATCACTGGAGGAGTACGAGTAGTAGTATTTGTCCAGAGCCTTGCTTTTCTTTGGCTCTGGTGTTGGTTCTTTGTCGAGGGCGGCCTTGATTAGCCCCAGGCCCGCGATCGTAGATCGGTGCATGGCAGCTCGCGGGGCTCCAGCCGGTGGCTAGTTGTTGAGGAGGTATATGGTGGCCGCTGTCACCGCAGCTTGCAGCGTCTTTGGGAGCCTGTTGCGCCGCGTATCCACCCTCATAGAGCTGAAGTTGAGGACTTTCGTGGATTCTACGCGCTCTTGCTCGGTGAGGTGGGCCAGTCAAGACCGCCTTTTGTTGGCCAGGTACTCGTTGCCTTTGGAGGAGGATCCTCCGTGGGAGGAGAGCCCAGCTCACCGAAGGCTCGACTTGTCCACCGCCTTTCTGCATGCCTCGAGTTGCGCTATCACCTGCTGCTGGCGCTTGAACTCTTCCTTCAGCAGCCAATGGTAGCCCATCAGCATGTCCTGCGAGGTGTTGGGGGGTAGAGGATTGCCCCATAGAGCTTCTCGACAGCGGGCCCACTCGTTGTCATTGAACTTGATCAACATGCGCTCTCTGGTGTTCTCATTCCCCGTGAGCGACGGTTCTCCTCCTGTCCTGTTATTGGTGGGCGCGCCATTGGTGGGGCCACCGTTCGGTATACCGCCGTTGGGCTGTCCCATGCCAGATCCGGTGCCGACGTTTTTGCGATTGACGCCGGTATTGCCCGCGTTGATGACGGCGCACATGAAGTGATTGTGGAAGTTGTTTCTCCCACAAATTTCAGATCTGGAGCCGTAGGCTCCATCTTCTGCGGCTAGGTCACCTAGATCGGATCCGTGACTGTTGTCGCTATCCGTGTTCCCAGCTGTTGCCGAGGTGTTAAGCTTGCTGACGGTGCCGATTGGTGGTGGGAACCATTATGCAGGAGCAATCGCGGGTGCCATCGGCTGGTCAGGCATGCGAAACATGCCCAGTTGACCGACCTGGAAGCGGAAGCTCCCAATCGCCAGGCTGAACCCATCGCCCACATACTCGAAAGCCGGGCGAGTGGCCGGCGTGTGGATGGTGAAGTCGAAAGCGTCGAAGAGCTGGCAAATCTCCACAGTTGCAGAGTTGTAGAACGCAGTTGACGGGGCCGAAGAAGCCACGACATCAGCACCCCCAATTCCCACAGACAGCGCCAATTGACGAGGGTTCAACTCGTCAATGCCCATTGTTATGGACTTGGGTTTTGGAGAAGGAGGAAGCACTGGAGGCATCAATCGGCTAGCAAACAAGCACACAGGGACGCAAGTTTTACCCAGGTTCAGGCCTCATAGAGGTCCCTACTCTGCTTGTCTGCTCTTGGAATTATCAAAGGAATCGAAGATTACAGGGGTGCGCAGATGCAATCTGGCGATGGTGGTGGAGACTAGGGTTGTGATTGTCCTCCTCACCGCCCCCTCCTAGCCTTTATATAGATCGCCTAGGTCTTCGGTAGCAGGTCGAGTAGGTTACAGATTAGGGTTCGCACTATGAACTTTCTATCTTAAGCTTCTTCTTGCCTCGCAAGCAATCAGAGAGTCCGTGGGCCACTCGAATTCTTCATCGGGGCTTGGCAACGCCGTAGGCTTCTGCCATATCTGGACTGTATATACCAAACTCGAGTACCTATAGGGTATACCCATGTCACTAAGTCAGCGGGAGATCGAGCAGTTTATCAAGTGCCTCATAGGAGTGAAAGTTCCTTACGGTTACTCAGGGAAGATAAGCAGATATATAGACACGGTAAAGCAGAGGTTCAGCAGGATGAAGTCTCATGACTATCACGTGCTGATGACACATATACTTCCTATCACAATCCAAGGGCTAATGGACAAGCACGTCCGTGAGACATTGTTTGTCCTCTACAACTTTTTCGACGTCATCTCTCGGAAGTAGATCGGCGTCCAGCAGCTCGCAAGGCTACAAGAAGAGATAGTCGTGATACTATGCGAGATCGAGATTTACTTCCCGCATGCATTCTTCAACATCGTAGTGCATCTGCTGGTCCATGTCATGGATGATATCATCCACCTTGGGCCGACATTCCTTCACAACATGATGTCATTCGAAAGGATGAATAGAATCATCAAAGGCTTTGGCCACAACAGGGCCCATCCAGATGCAAGCATAGCCAAGGGATTTCTGACCTACGAGTGCATCTCTTTCTGCCAGAATTATTTAGGCACCGCCGACGAGGACCCTGTTAGTCTAGCAGGAAACAACAGGCACCTTGGCAGGCTCACTGGATGTGGTCACCGCGAGGGTCATTGCACTGTTCATGTCGACCACACTGATCGACGCATCGACTTTGACAGGGAGAATCTAGTTGCGCTAAAACACATAGAATTGGTCGACCCTTGATGCGCAGAGCAAAAAAGCTTTATTGAGAAGAAGTACAACGACCTGGGGCGGACAAGGACTTAAGGAGAAATAATAAGAGAGCACAACTCCACCTTCACGCGGTGGTTCAAGGAGAAGCTACTGGAAAATCCCTCCCAGATTCCTCGTATGGAAGAGGACAAACTCATATTCACCTTGTCACAGGGCCCCGCACACAACCTTAGGACCTACCAGGCGTACGACATCAACGGCTACACATTCTGCACCAAGGAAAAGGACAAGAACAGCGAATATTGGAACTCAGGAGTAACTATGGAATGCTTCACGGACGAGTTGACTACCATCAAGGAAAGGTACTATGGAAGGATCGAGGAGATATGGGAGCTCGACTACTATGGAGAAAAGGTGCTGATGTTCTGTGTTAGATGGGCCAAAAAAGTCGAAAAAGAAGATCGGTATTTCACAACCATGGTTATACCCGAAGCCAAAACAATAACTGTCGATGCGAACGTCATTGCTAAAAATGAGTCGTGGGTATTGGCTATCCAAGTGGATCAATGTTTTTTCATTACCGACCCGACAAAGCCTAGTCATTTTATCATGAGGAGGGAAAAAGGAGAATCATTGGAATGGACGAGGTAGCCAACGAGGAAGACATCGACAACTATGGCGACCCAAAGATGGAAGAGGACATCGACATACCTACTACTTAGACAAGAAGAAGCAGGACCACCCTACAGGCTAAAGGTTGTCCATTCACGAGAAGAAGTCAACAAATTCCCAGGTTAAATTATTCAACAGCGACGAAGAAGGGCAAGAAAATAGTGAAGGGCAAGAAGATTGTCAAACGCTAGGGAGCCGTGTGATTATGTGTGTGCATGTCAAACGCTATCGCCGTGTGTGTATATGTGTCACGTGTGTGTATGTCAAACGCTAGCGCGTGTGGTGTCAATCCATTACTTGGGTACTAAACTAGTACTAAATAAGAGGAATATATGTTTAAACACATTTTAAATAGAAGGAATATATGTTTAAATCGAAGGAATATATGTTTAAACACATTTAAAAAAAATCTAGATATACTTAGTACTAGTTTTATACTAAATTAGTACCAAATTGGATGGAGAAAGTAAAATACATTTAAAAAAATAAAAACTAAGACACCTAGGATTCGAACCTGGATGCCTCAGTTAGTTAAGAGCATGGTCAGCTACCAATGCAGCCATGTGGTGTTGCTGTCAACCACACAGCACACGTCTGTTTTGTGCTAAGTGGCAAAAATATCCGTGGCGCACCTCACGTATATGCAACACCGATACACGTGGATGCTCTTCCAGCGTGTCCTCCCCTCTGGGCCCACTAATATCCGTGGCGCATGTCGTAGGGATACACCACAGATACTCTACACTTAGGAAAAACAAATCGACGCGAGGGGCCCTTTCCCTCATTCGTCCTCTCTCTCGCTCAGTTCAGATCAAACCCGCCCCACCGCCGCCGCTTTTGATCCCGCCACTGTCGTCGCGTAGAAGCGCCACTATGGAGGAGGAGGACGTTGTGGAGGGGGAGGTCTCCGCTGTGGAGGAGGAGGCCGTCGCTGTCCATGCCGATGTGAGGAGGTCACCACTGTCCATGCCGCCACTACCGTTTAGTCGTCCGGCCGTCGTCGAGGTACCCTTCCCCTCTCTCCCACTCCCCTCCCCTAGCCCTCCCCTTTCCCCTGTCCCCTGTCCCTGCTAGGGTTTGCAGCTAGGACCCCTGACCTATGAACATTGCTTGCATCAGGTTTTGCATCAAGTCTATTTTGCTAGTGGTTCTTGTAGTGGTGTTTCTATATTGATGCTACCAGATTGCTTTGTAGTTGTGGTTCTTGCTTAGGTTCTGTAGCTTAGGTTCTTGCTTAGGTTCTATAGCTTAGGTTCTTGCTTAGGTTCTATAGCTTAGCTTAGGTTCTTGCTTAGGTTCTGTAGCTTAGGTTCTTTCTTAGGTTCTGTAGCTTAGATTCTTGCTTAGGTTTTGTAGCTTATCTTAGGTTCTGTAGCTTATCTTAGGTTCTTGCTTAGTATTGATGCTACCAGATTTTGTAGCTAAGGTTCTGTATTGATGCTACCAGATTGTAGAGTATTGATGCTACCAGATTCTACATAATGATTCCTAGGTGTTTTACCTAAGTAAAATGATTTAAATGTATGCTTTGCTTGCTTAGAAAGGAATTTAAGTTCTTTAAAAGCAATACTGGCTAATGATACTAACATGGGTTTCAAATTCTCAGTGATGATCCAGTATAGCAAGTGGTTTTATATATTTTTAGTAAGAACAGAGTAAAATTGAGTAGGTTTAGTAGTGGTTTTGCAGAGTAGTAGTGGTTTTTGCAGAGTAGTAGTAGGTTTTTGCAGTGGTTTTTGCAGAGTAGTAGTGCAAGAAATTCATGATAGTTTATTGATGTGTTTCTTCATAAATCATGTGCTTTGCTCCTGGATGTTCATTGGTAATTGGTTGCTCTGTTTGATGAGACTTCAGATGTCTACTATGTATCAATGTTTATTTTTTCTTGGTATGTATTATTATATACAATATTTATTGTTATATGTAGTATAGGTTTAGTAGCTACTGGTTGCTCTGTAGTTTCCACATTGCTTTAACTAAAATTATACCTTAACTTGCATCTTGCATTAGTACTTGTTATTACTGCAACTACTAACTTTACACTGGATGAGTATTGTACTGAGGTTCATTTGGAATTGTATTCTCAGTTGGGATGTGTCAGTGAGATAAAAATAATTTGAACCACTTCTACAAATATCAATGGACTGGAAGTGTCATGACATGAGCTAAATGTAACCAACTTTTTTAGGACCACATGTAGCCTAGCTAGAACCTCATGTAGTAGTAACCTCATGTGAATCAGTAGTGGTTCTTGCACTAGTGGTTCAGTAGTGGTTCTTGCAGAGTAGTAGTAGGTGCAGTTAGGTTTAGTGTCTTAGGTTCAGTAGCTACTAAACCTAAGAAAAACTATATATATATTATCTACTACTATCTGTATATATTAGCTTAGGTTCAGTAGTTTCTTAGGTTCTGCAGTGCTTGCTTGCTATTATCTACTTGTATATTCAAGAAAAACTATATATATTGATGAATTTGTTGGTGCAAGATATGTTCTGGTGGTTGTTGATGAATTAATGCTTCTTTTGTGGAATGGTTTCAGTGTATATTTTTTTAAAATGGAAGTCTTTTGTGAAGTGTGCTTCTCCTCTATGTATATGTTTATGTGTATGAGATGTAGGATTTCAACCCTTTAAGGGTTTTGAGTTGCCCGTTTTTGCCGAAATGTTGATTCATTTCTGTTTCGGTGAAAAAGGGCACTCCTAGGTCCATAAATTAGCAAAGGTCATGTCGGATTTTCTCATAGATTTTTATACTAACTAGTTGCATCTTTGTATGTAGTACTCACCATGTCAAGCGGACACAACAACTACGGGGCCGACACATCTCGGCCTACAAACGTCTTAGAAGAAGCCCGAGAGAGTAACAAGGTGTTTTGGGAGTTTGGCTGGGACGAGGGCGACGGAGGCAACGACGAGATGTATGACCCGATGCAAGACGAGGATGCCGCCACCGATGAAGAAACCATTAATAGTGGTGATGTCTAGGATGAAGCCACCACCGATACTGGCGTCGAGGGTGAGACAATTGCCGGCGAACGCATAGATGGCGGTAGTAGCCAACCTAATAACGCCAAGAAGCAAACGAAGGATTGGCAACCACTAGTGCTCAGCACCGTCCGAGAGGAATTTACTTAACTGTCCCCTTCTGGTGTACCCTTGGAGCCTGAAGAACTTGTCAAAGGGTATGTGAAAGATCGGTATAAGCGACTAGAGGGGGGTAAATAGGGGCTTGTTCGTCTGCGGTACACAAGTTGGCAGGCTAGCGCATGGCGGTACCTAAGTTGCCTGAAATTACCGCGTTTCGAAAAGTTAGGCCGCCAACTACTGAGAGGGGTCATTTCGAGGCAAACTCATCTCACCCCTGCCAAATACAAACATTTCGTTAAACCACCCCGTGAAGTAGACGGTCGGGACCCACATGTCAGTTATCTGTCCATGACGCGGGCGCCAACGCGGCAACCTCTTAGGCAAATCGAGCAGCTAAGTGGATTGGATGCGTTGACCAATTTCACAAATCCATTCCCAGCTTTCCCCTAGCACCGGCGGCATTGAAATGCACCCTCCAGGCAGGACGATCCCTTTGGACATTTGACTTCCGGGGCCATGTTGCCGCGCCCAGTTGCTGCGCCCAGTTGCTGATACCGAGCACCAATGGCGCATGCCGTAGCCACCGTTACGAGGCTCTAGCCCGCCTCTGCCACCGACGAGCCGAGCAGTTCGGAGGATGGCAGATCCTACTATCAAGGAAGAAGAAGTTCTGGCTACAAGCGGGTGAGCTACCCTTCTATTTGCTATTCGCACTAGTTACAACTGCTAGCTGGCTACTAAACCTCAAATTGTTTGTTAGCCCAACGCTGACAAACATATTTTGTCCACAGTTTTCTGTCAAGTGGGATCTACGCGGACCCCCCTTACCTGGTTACGGTAGTCCTCTACAGGTATGACTCTAAGGGCAAGTGGTATGGAAGCCATTGTTTCACGCTGGAAGAAGCGCCTACGCAGATCTGCACTATATCTGGTATGGTTGCTGTTCTGTGTAATCATGTTGAATTATGGCCGAAACAGACAGCAAAGTTCAGCTTCATGGATGAACATGGCATCATGGTTCCTATAACATGTGACAGGCAGCTAATTGGGTTGATGAAAAGGTATGCTTCGGCTGCCATGTTTGACCTGAAATGTCGTGTACTGGATGTGGAAGCTGCTGCAACCGGGAGTCGCCCTTCTATTCTTGGACAGGGTGGTTGCTCGAACCCAATTAGCTCCTGGTAAGAAAAAGTCTCTTGGGGTTCGCATGTTTGTGATGAATTGTAATTTTTGTTTTATTTACTCTGTAGATATTGGGCAATTATGCAACAGTCTTGTTTCTTTGACAGGAAGCGTCGTAAGGTTAGAAACATGACTGTCGGGTCAGTCATTTTGCTGCGTGGAGAAATTAAAAACGAGTGGAAAGATGTCATTTGGCTGCCCGAAGAAATTAAAAACGAGTGGAAAGATGATGTTGGACACGATTCTGGTGCCCATTGTCCCGGCGATGCAGAGTACGTGAAGCTAAGAAAATTGGCACCGAGGAAGAGGAAGAAGGCACGAAATGAAGAAGCCATTGGACGTGAAGGCTTGGCACCCAGGCTGCGGAAGAAGGCTGCTGGCAATGAAGATGCATAGTAATGTGTTGAACTTGAACCTATATATGTAATTCTGTTAAATTTTGATCGCTCTGTGTGTGGTACGTTGCTAGGCGAAACAATGTACCCACGTTCTCTGAGTAAAATGTACCGCGACTTAGGGTTTGGAAACGCCCGATTCAGTAGTTGAATCTGAAATTGTGAATGTGCCACTGCTATCTGAAAACAATGATCCACCGGTTCCACGATTGTTGTGGGGCAGGAGGTCTCCAAATACGATAAAATGTAAGTGGCACATAAATAAATTATGTAAGCTACCACACTCCACGAAGCAGCAACTTATTTCAGATGCTGCACAACGACGTGGCAACATAAACAACAATGTTCTCACCGATAATGTCCAGATGAGGAGGAAATGGGTACCACTTTGTGGCCTAATCTTGAGCCCGTCTATCTCACCGCCTCTCTGCTCCTTCATCCCCTGCATCTAGCGAAGCTCCCAGATCTCCAGTAACCGGGTGTACGTGCTTCCACTTTATAAATTGTGGTTGTGCCATTTGCATGCGGCACAATCCACGTAGATTACGTTTAAACAAACCACCAGTGTCAGAATACACTAGTAGAAAAGGTGTCTTTGGTCCACGATTACGTTCCCAATCCGGGACAGAGATCTAAATCGAGGCAGAAATTGATCTAAATCACAAATTCTTCCACAAATTAATGCGAGGTCAGAGCAATTTTTTTTCTCCCTGGAATCTGGGACCAATAGTTCAGACCGTGAGGTCAACAAGTACAAATACTACAACTTAAAAAGGCACGGAGCTTAAGTTAAATAGAACTAGTTATCACACATCTCCTTGATCTTCCTAATCTTGGCCCAATGCGCATCTTCCTGCGAGAGCAGGGATCGAATTGTCTGCTCCTTCCTTTTAGCATCTTCCTTGCACAGCTTCAATTGTTTCTCTGCATTTTTCCTCATGCACTTGTCAATACTCATAGTTGTGTACTATAGGACTTTTGCCTGGTGGAGATCGTTCCTTTCTTGAGTCAGTTCTTGCTTTGCTTTAGCCTTTAGGGCCAACGCCGCATCCCTCTCCTTCTCGACTTTGATAACCTTGTCTTGCACCCACCTGAGATCTCGCTTATGCTTGGTCGTGTCAACTGGTTCCCATAGCTTCATCTCAACACTGTCAAGAAGTGAGCTGAATACGGATTCTTTCAACTCGACAGTCATTTCCCATAGTTTGTCCAGCGTTTTCTGCATCGATTTGGGCCACTCTGGATCTACCCATTTGACAACACCGCAACTTCCGCCTTGCATCATTGCACGATGTCCTTGACACCGTAGAAACCTCCTACCTGCGTTTCGTCCTTCGAAGGCTACAAATTTAGCGGGCACATATCCATGTTTACATACCAGAGGACTGTCTTCATCCTCTAAACCATGATAGTCGGAGTCATACATCGTCTGGTTGGCCTAACACATCATACGTGCATGAGTAAACATATTAGATCTAGCTCAAAAAATAGATAACTGGCCACAGATGATAGAAATAGAGATAAGACGACTCACATTGAAATCACCATCCCTGTCGTCACGATGTGTTTCCTCGCCATCTCCCCTTGAACCCATGGCGAGAGGGGTGGGGGGGTGGCTGTCGGAGAGGGGATTGGGATGGAGGCGCCATCGGCTAGCGGCTACGGCAGGATGGGAGTGAAGTGGGGAAAGGGGCTTCGAGGGTAAGGAAGATAAGTACGGGGAGGAAGAGAAGTAATGGGGACGTGACACTGGGATGTGGCCCACTGAACTCGTGAGACGTGACACTCGAAACAGGGGAGCGCCCGGTGTTGCCAGTTAGTCCAAAGCAAGCGTGGCCAATCATGCCGCAGAACAACCTACTCGCGGATCTCTCTCACGAAGACCATCCCAATTGTCCAAGCGCCCCAATCGAACGGTATGTAGCAATCGTCAAGCAGAACAACTGTGTTAGGGCGTGCCTTCTAGAAGACTCGGTCTAACGGCTACCCATGCAATGACACTGGGTATGGTTCATGAAAAGAACAGACATGCAATGACATCGGTAGACCATGCGTGGTTTATGGAAGTAACAGACATGCAATGACTCTAGCTATGGTTAATGAAAAGAACATGCATGCAATGACACTACGTGTGGTTCATGAAAAAAACATACATCCAATGACACTGGTGGATCCTTATGTGGTTCATGAAAAGAACAGACATGCAATGACACCGGTGGATCCTTATGTGGTTTGTTTAGAGGAACAGACATGCAATGACTCTAGCCGTGGTTCATGAAAAGAACATACATGCAATGACACCAGGTGTGGTTCATGAAAAAAAACAGACATGCAATGACTTATGTGGTTCATGAAAAGAACACACATCCAATGACTCTGGTAGATCCTTATGTGGTTCATGAAAAGAACTGACATGAAGTGACACTGGGTGTGGTTCATGAAAAGAACAGACATGCACTGACACTAGGAGTGGTTCACGAAAAGAATAGACATGCAATGACACTGGTGGATCCTTAGGTGGTTTATGGAAGGAACAAACATGCAATCACACTAGGTGGATCCATATGTGGTTTATGGAAGTAACACACATGCAATGACACTGGGTGTGGTTCATGAAAAGAACAGACATGCAATGACACTGGTAGATCCTTATGTGGTTCATGAAAAGAACAGACATGCAATGACACTGGTGGATCCTTATGTGGTTTGTTTAGAGGAACGGACATGCAATGACTCTAGCCGTGGTTCATGAAAAGAACATACATGCAATGACACTGGGTGTGGTTCATGAAAAGAATAGACATGCAATCACTTATGTGGTTTGTTTAGAAGAACACACATGCAATGACACTAGGTGTGGTTCATGAAAAGAACAGATAGGCAATGACACTGGTGGATCCTTATGTCGTTTGTTTAGAAGTACAAGCATGCAACGACACTGGGTGTGGTTCATGAAAAGAACAGACACGCAATGACACTGCTGGATCCTTATGTGGTTTGTTTAGAGGAACAAACATGCAATCACACTAGGTGGGTCCATATGTGGTTTATGGAAGTAAAAGACATGCAATGACTCTAGCTGTGATTCATAAAAAGAACAGACATGAAATGGCACTGGTGGATCCTTATGTGGTTCATGAAAAGAACGGACAGGCAATGACACTGGTGGATCCTTATGTGGTTTGTTTAGAAGAACACACATGCAATGACACTGGGTGTGGTTCATGAGAAGAACACACACGCAATGACACTGGTGGATCCTTATGTGGTTTGTTTAGAGGAACAAACATGCAATGACACCGGTGGATCCACATGTGGTTTATGGAAGTAAAAGACATGCAATGACACTGGTAGATCGTTATGTGGTTCATGAAAACAACAGACATGCAGTGAAACTGGGTGTCATTCATGAATAGAACAGACATGCACTGACACTGGGTGTGGTTCCTGAAAAGAACAGACAGGCAATGATACTGGTGGATCCTTATCCGGTTTATTTAAGGAACAGACATGCAATCACACTAGGTGGATCCATATGTGGTTTATGGAAGTAAAAGACATGCAATGACTCTAGCTGTGGTCCATGAAAAGAACAAACATGTAATGACACTGGTAGATCCTTATGTGGTTCATGAAAAGAACAGACATGCAATGACAATGGTGGATCCTTATGTGGTTTGTTTAGAAGAACACACATGCAATGACTCTAGCCGTGGTTCATGAAAAGAACATACATGCAATGACACCGGGTGTGGTTCATGAAAAGAACAGACATGCAATGACTTATGTGGTTTGTTTAGAAGAACACACATGCAATGACACTAGGTGTGGTTCATGAAAAGAACAGATAGGCAATGACACTGGTGGATCCTTATGTCGTTTGTTTAGAAGTACACGCATGCAACGACACTGGGTGTGGTTCATGAAAAGAACAGACACGCAATGACACTGCTGGATCCTTATGTCGTTTGTTTAGAGGAACAAACATGCAATCACACTAGGTGGGTCCATATGTGGTTTATGGAAGTAAAAGACATGCAATGACTCTAGCAATGATTCATGAAAAGAACATACATGAAATGGCACTGGTGGATCCTTATGTGGTTCATGAAAAGAACAGACAGGCAATGACACTGGTGGATCCTTATGTGGTTTGTTTAGAAGAACACACATGCAATGACACTGGGTGTGGTTCATGAGAAGAACACAAACGCAATGACACTGGTGGATCCTTATGTGGTTTTTTTAGAGGAACAAACATGCAATGACACCGGTGGATCCACATGTGGTTTATGGAAGTAAAAGACATGCAATGACACTGGTAGATCGTTATGTGGTTCATGAAAAGAACAGACATGCAGTGAAACTGGGTGTCGTTCATGAATAGAACAGACATGCACTGACACTGGGTGTGGTTCATGAAAAGAACAGACAGGCAATGATACTGGTGGATCCTTATCCGGATTATGGAAGGAACAGACATGCAATCACACTAGGTGGATCCATATGTGGTTTATGGAAGTAAAAGACATGCAATGACTCTAGCTGTGGTCCATGAAAAGAACAAACATGCAATGACACTGGTAGATCCTTATGTGGTTCATGAAAAGAACAGACATGCAATGACACGGGTGGATCCTTATGTGGTTTGTTTAGAAGAACACACATGCAATGACACTGGGTGTGGTTCATGAGAAGAACAGACACGCAATGACACCGGTGGATCCTTATGTGGTTTGTTTAGAGGAACAGACATGCAATGACACCGGTGGATCCACATGTGGTTTATGGAAGTAAAAGACATGCAATGAAACTGGGTGTGGTTCATGAATAGAACAGACATGCACTGACACTAGGTGTGGTTCATGAAAAGAACAGACATGCAATGACACTGGTGGGCCCATCCTTATGTGGTTCATGAAAAGAATAGACAGGCAATGACACTATTGGATCCTTATGTGGTTTGTTTAGAAGAACACACATGCAATGACACCGGTGGATCCACCTGTGGTTTATGGAAGTAAAAGACATCCAATGACACTGGTAGATCCTTATGTGGTTCATGAAAAGAATAGACATGTAGTGAAACTGGGTGTGGTTCATGAATAGAACAGACATGCACTGACACTGGGTGTGATTCATGAAAAGAACAGACATGCAATGACACTGGTGGGCCCATCCTTATGTGGTTCATGAAAAGAACAGACAGGCAATGACACCGGTGGATCCACATGTGGTTTATGGAAGTAAAAGACACGCAATGACACTGGTAGATCCTTATGTTGTACATGAAAAGAACAGACATGCAGTGAAACTGGGTGTGGTTAATGAATAGAACAGACATGCACTGACACTAGGTGTGGTTCATGAAAAGAACAGACATGCAATGACACTGGTGGGCCCATCCTTATGTGGTTCATGAAAAGAACGGACATGCAATGACACTGGTGGATCATTATGTGGTTTGTTTAGAGGAACACACATGCAATGACACCGGTGGATCCACATGTGGTTTATGGAAGTAAAAGACATGCAATGACACCGGTAGATCCTTATGTGGTTCATGAAAAGAACAGACATGCAGTGAAACTGGGTGTCGTTCATGAATATAACAGACATGCACTGACACTGGGTGTGGTTCATGAAAAGAACAGACACGCAATGACACTGGTGGGCCCATCCTGATGTGGTTCATGAAAAGAACAGACATGCAATGACACTGGTGGATCCTTATGTGGTTTGTTTAGAAGAACACACATGCAATTATACTGGGTGTGGTTCATGAAAAGAACACACACGCAATGACACTGGTGGATCCTTATGTGGTTTGTTTAGAGGAACAGACATGCAATGACACCGGTGGATCCACGTGTGGTTCATGAGAAGAACGCACATCCAATGACTCTGGTAGATACTTATGTGGTTCATGAAACGAACTAACATGCAGTGACACTCGGTGTGGTTCATGAAAAGAACAGACATGCACTGACACTAGGAGTGGTTCATGAAAAGAACAGACAGGCAATGACACTGGTGGATCCTTATGTGGTTTATGGAAGGAACAAACATTCAATCACACTAGGTGGATCCATATGTGGTTTATGGAAGTAACACACATGCAATGACACTGGGTGTGGTTCATGAAAAGAACAGACATGCAATGACACTGGTAGATCCTTATGTGGTTCATGAAAAGAACAGACATGCAATGACACTGGTGGATCCTTAAGTGGTTTGTTTAGAGGAATGGACATGCAATGACTCTAGTCGTGGTTCATGAAAAGAGCAGACATGCAATGACACCGGGTGTGGTTCATGAAAAGAACAGACATGCAATGACTTATGTGGTTTGTTTAGAAGAACACACATGCAATGACACTGGGTGTGGTTCATGAAAAGAACAGATAGGCAATGACACTGGTGGATCCTTATGTGGTTTTTTTAGAAGAACACGCATGCAATGACACTGGGTGTGGTTCATGAAAAGAACAGACACGCAATGAAACTAGTGGATCCTTATGTGGTTTCTTTAGAGGAACAGACATGCAATCACACTAGGTCGATCCATATGTGGTTTATGGAAGTAAAAGACATGCAATGACTCTAGCTATGATTCATGAAAAGAACAGACATGCAATAACACTGGTGGATCCTTATGTGGTTCATGAAAAGAATAGACAGACAATGACACTTGTGGATCCTTATGTGGTTTGTTTATAAGAACACACATGCAATGACACTGGTAGATCCTTATGTGGTTCATGAAAACAACAGACATGCAGTGAAACTGGGTGTGGTTCATGAAAACAACAGACATGCACTGACACTGGGTGTGGTTCATGAAAAGAACAGACATGCAATGACACTGGTGGGACCATCCTTATGTGGTTCATGAAAAGAACAGACAGGCAATGACACTGGTGGATCCTTATGTGGTTTGTTTAGAAGAACGCACATGCAATGACACTAGGTGTGGTTCATGAGAAGAAGACACACGGAATGACACCGGTTGATCCTTATGTGGTTTGTTTAGAGGAACACACATGCAATGACACCGGTGGATCCACATGTGGTTTATGGAAGTAAAAGACACGCAATGACACTGGTAGATCCTTATGTTGTACATGAAAAGAACAGACATGCAGTGAAACTGGGTGTGGTTAATGAATAGAACAGACATGCACTGACACTAGGTGTGGTTCATGAAAAGAACAGACATGCAATGACACTGGTGGGCCCATCCTTATGTGGTTCATGAAAAGAACGGACATGCAATGACACTGGTGGATCATTATGTGGTTTGTTTAGAGGAACACACATGCAATGACACCGGTGGATCCACATGTGGTTTATGGAAGTAAAAGACATGCAATGACACCGGTAGATCCTTATGTGGTTCATGAAAAGAACAGACATGCAGTGAAACTGGGTGTCGTTCATGAATATAACAGACATGCACTGACACTGGGTGTGGTTCATGAAAAGAACAGACACGCAATGACACTGGTGGGCCCATCCTGATGTGGTTCATGAAAAGAACAGACATGCAATGACACTGGTGGATCCTTATGTGGTTTGTTTAGAAGAACACACATGCAATTATACTGGGTGTGGTTCATGAAAAGAACACACACGCAATGACACTGGTGGATCCTTATGTGGTTTGTTTAGAGGAACAGACATGCAATGACACCGGTGGATCCACGTGTGGTTCATGAGAAGAACGCACATCCAATGACTCTGGTAGATCCTTATGTGGTTCATGAAACGAACTGACATGCAGTGACACTCGGTGTGGTTCATGAAAAGAACAGACATGCACTGACACTAGGAGTGGTTCATGAAAAGAACAGACAGGCAATGACACTGGTGGATCCTTATGTGGTTTATGGAAGGAACAAACATTCAATCACACTAGGTGGATCCATATGTGGTTTATGGAAGTAACACACATGCAATGACACTGGGTGTGGTTCATGAAAAGAACAGACATGCAATGACACTGGTAGATCCTTATGTGGTTCATGAAAAGAACAGACATGCAATGACACTGGTGGATCCTTAAGTGGTTTGTTTAGAGGAACGGACATGCAATGACTCTAGCCGTGGTTCATGAAAAGAACAGACATGCAATGACACCGGGTGTGGTTCATGAAAAGAACAGACATGCAATGACTTATGTGGTTTGTTTAGAAGAACACACATGCAATGACACTGGGTGTGGTTCATGAAAAGAACAGATAGGCAATGACACTGGTGGATCCTTATATGGTTTGTTTAGAAGAACACGAATGCAATGACACTAGGTGTGGTTCATGAAAAGAACGGACACGCAATGACACTAGTTGATCCATATGTGGTTTGTTTAGAGGAACAGACATGCAATCACACTAGGTGGATCCATATGTGGTTTATGGAAGTAAAAGACATGCAATGACTCTAGCTGTGATTCATGAAAAGAACAGACATGCAATGGCACTGGTGGATCCTTATGGGGTTCATGAAAAGAACAGACAGGCAATGACACTGGTGGATCCTTATGTGGTTTGTTTAGAAGAACACACATGCAATGACACTGTGTGTGGTTCATGAGAAGAACACACACGCAATGACACTGGTGGATCCTTATGTGGTTTTTTTAGAGGAACAGACATGCAATGACACCGGTAGATCCACATGTGGTTTATGGAAGTAAAAGAAACGCAATGACACTAGTAGATCCTTATGTGGTTCATGAAAAGAACAGACATGCAGTGAAACTGTGTGTGGTTCATGAATAGAACAAACATGCACTGACACTGGGTGTGGTTCATGAAAAGAACTGACATGCAATGACACTGGTGGGCCCATCCTTATGTGGTTCATGAAAAGAACAGACATGCAATGACACTAGTGGATCCTTATGTGGTTTGTTTAGAGGAACACACATGCAATGACACCGGTGGATCCACATGTGGTTTATGGAATTAAAAGACATGCAATGATACCGGTAGATCCTTATGTGGTTCATGAAAAGAACAGACATGCAGTGAAACTGGGTGTGGTTCATGAATAGAATAGACATGCACTGACACTGGGTGTGGTTCATGAAAAGAACAGACACGCAATGACACTGGTGGGCCCATCCTTATGTGGTTCATGAAAAGAACAGACATGCAATGACACTGGTGGATCCTTATGTGGTTTGTTTAGAGGAACAGACATGCAATGACACCGGTGGATCCACATGTGGTTGATCGAAGTAAAAGACATGCAATGACAGTAGGTGTGGTTCATGTAAAGAACAGACATGCAATGACACTGGTAGTTCCTTATGTGGTTCATGAAAAGAACAGACATGCAATGATACTGGTGGATCCTTATGTGGTTTTTTTAGAGGAACATACATGCAATGACTCTACCCGTGGTTCATGAAAAGAACAGACATGCAATGACACCGGGTGTGGTTCATGAAAAGAACAGACATGCAATGACTTATGTGGTTTGTTTAGAAGAACACACATGCAATGACACTGGGTGTGGTTCATGAAAAGAACAGATAGACAATGACACTGGTGGATCCTTATGTGGTTTGTTTAGAAGAACACGCATGCAATGACACTGGGTGTGGTTCATGAAAAGAACAGACACACAATGACACTGGTGGATCCTTATGTGGTGTGTTTAGAGGAACAGACATACAATCACACTAGGTGGATCCATATGTGGTTTATGGAAGTAAAAGACATGCAATGACTCCAGCTGTGATTCATGAAAAGAACAGACATGCAATGACACTGGTGGATCCTTATGTCGTTCACGAAAAGAATAGACATGCAACGACACCGGTGGATCCACATGTGGTTTATGGAAGTAAAAGACATGCAATGACACTGGTAGATCCTTATGTGGTTCATGAAAAGAATAGACATGTAGTGAAACTGGGTGTGGTTCATGAATAGAATAGACACCGGTGGATTTATATGTGGTTTATGGAAGTAAAAGACATGCAATGACACTGGTAGATCCTTATGTGGTTCATGAAAAGAACAGACATGTAGTGAAACTGGGTGTGGTTCATGAAAAGAACAGACATGCAATGACACTGGTGGGCCCATCCTTATGTGGTTCATGAAAAGAATAGACATGCAATAACACTGGTGGATCCTTATGTGGTTTGTTTAGAAGAACAAACATGCAATGACACTGATGGATCCATATGTGGTTTATGGAAGTAACACACATGCAATGACACTGGGTGTGGTTCATCAAAAGAACAGACATGCAATGACACTGGTAGATCCTTATGTGGTTCATGAAAAGAACATACATGCAATGAAACTAGTGGATCCTAATGTGGTTTGTTTAGAGGAACGGACATGCAGTGACTCTAGCCGTGGTTTATGAAAAGAATAGACATGCAATGACACCGGGTGTGGTTCATGAAAAGAACAAGCATGCAATGACACTGATGGATCCATATGTGGTTTATGGAAGTAACACACATGCAATGACACTGGGTGTGGTTCATGAAAAGAACAGACATGCAATGACACTGGTAGATCCTTATGTGGTTCATGAAAAGAACAGACATGCAATGACACTGGTGGATCCTTATGTTGTTTGTTTAGAGGAACAGACATGCAATGACTCTAGCCGTGGTTCATGAAAAGAACAGACACGCAATGACTTATGTGGTTTGTTTAGAAGAACACACATGCAATGACACTAGGTGTGGTTCATGAAAATAACAGATAGGCAATGACACTGGTGGATCCTTATGTGGTTTGTTTAGAAGAACACGCATGCAATGACACTGGGTGTGGTTCATGAAAAGAATAGACACACAATGACACTGGTGGATCCTTATGTGGTTTGTTTAGAGGAACAGACATGCAATCACACTGGTGGATCCATATGTGGTTTATGGAAGTAAAGGACATGCAATGACTCTAGCTATGATTAATGAAAAGAGCAGACATGCAATGGCACTGGTGGATCTTTATGTGGTTCATGAAAAGAACAAACAGGCAATGACACTGGTGGATACTTATGTGGTTTGCTTAGAAGAACACACATGCAATGACACTGGGTGTGGTTCATGAGAAGAACACACACGCAATGACACTGGTGGATCCTTATGTGGTTTGTTTAGAGGAACAAACATGCAATGACACCGGTGGATCCACATGTGGTTTATGGAAGTAAAATACATGCAATGACACTGGTAGATCCTTATGTGGTTCATGAAAAGAATAGACATGTAGTGAAACTGGGTGTGGTTCATGAATAGAACAGACATGCACTGACACTAGGTGTGCTTCATGAAAAGCACAAACATGCAATGACACTGGTGGGCCCATCCTTATGTGGTTCATGAAAAGAATAGACATGCAATAACACTGGTGGATCCTTATGTGGTTTGTTTAGAGGAACAGACATCCAATGACACCGGTGGATCTAAATGTGGTTTATGGAAGTAAAAGACATGCAATGATACTGGTAGATCCTGATGTGGTTCATGAAAAGAACAGAGATGTAGTGAAACTGGGTGTGGTTCCTGAATAGAACAGACATGCACTGACACTAGGTGTGGTTCATGAAAAGAATAGACATGCAATGACACTGGTGGGCCCATCCTTATGTGGTTCGTGAAAAGAACAGACATACAACGACACTGTTGGATCCTTATGTGGTTTGTTTAGAGGAACAGACATGCAATGACACCGGTGGATCCACATGTGGTTTATGGAAGTAAAATACAGGCAATGACACTGGTAGATCCTTATGTGGTTCATGAAAAGAACAGACATGCAGTGAAACTGGGTGTGGTTCATGAATAGAACAGACATACACTAACACTGGGTGTGGTTCATGAAAAGAACAGACACGCAATGACACTGGTGAGCCCATCCTTATGTGGTTCATGAAAAGAACAGACATGCAATGACACTGGTGGATCCTTATGTGGTTTGTTTAGAGGAACAGACATGCAATGACACCGGTGGATCCACATGTGGTTTATCGAAGTAAAAGACATGCAATGACAGTAGGTGTGGTTCATGTAAAGAACAGACATGCAATGACACTGGTAGTTCCTTATGTGGTTCATGAAAAGAACAGACATGCAATGACACTGGTGGATCCTTATGTGGTTTTTTTAGAGGAACATACATGCAATGACTCTACCCGTGGTTCATGAAAAGAACAGACATGCAATGACACCGGGTGTGGTTCATGAAAAGAACAGACATGCAATGACTTATGTGGTTTGTTTAGAAGAACACACATGCAATGACACTGGGTGTGGTTCATGAAAAGAACAGATAGACAATGACACTGGTGGATCCTTATGTGGTTTGTTTAGAAGAACACGCATGCAATGACACTGGGTGTGGTTCATGAAAAGAACAGACACGCAATGACACTGGTGGATCCTTATGTGGTGTGTTTAGAGGAACATACATACAATCACACTAGGTGGATCCATATGTGGTTTATGGAAGTAAAAGACATGCAATGACTCCAGCTGTGATTCATGAAAAGAACAGACATGCAATGACACTGGTGGATCCTTATGTCGTTCACGAAAAGAATAGACATGCAACGACACCGGTGGATCCACATGTGGTTTATGGAAGTAAAAGACATGCAATGACACTGGTAGATCCTTATGTGGTTCATGAAAAGAATAGACATGTAGTGAAACTGGGTGTGGTTCATGAATAGAATAAACACCGGTGGATTTATATGTGGTTTATGGAAGTAAAAGACATGCAATGACACTAGTAGATCCTTATGTGGTTCATGAAAAGAACAGACATGTAGTGAAACTGGGTGTGGTTCATGAAAAGAACAGACATGCAATGACACTGGTGGGCCCATCCTTATGTGGTTCATGAAAAGAATAGACATGCAATAACACTGGTGGATCCTTATGTGGTTTGTTTAGAAGAACAAACATGCAATGACACTGATGGATCCATATGTGGTTTATGGAAGTAACACACATGCAATGACACTGGGTGTGGTTCATCAAAAGAACAGACATGCAATGACACTGGTAGATCCTTATGTGGTTCATGAAAATAACATACATGCAATGAAACTAGTGGATCCTAATGTGGTTTGTTTAGAGGAACGGACATGAAGTGACTCTAGCCGTGGTTTATGAAAAGAATAGACATGCAATGACACCGGGTGTGGTTCATGAAAAGAACAAGCATGCAATGACACTGATGGATCCATATGTGGTTTATGGAAGTAACACACATGCAATGACACTGGGTGTGGTTCATGAAAAGAACAGACATGCAATGACACTGGTAGATCCTTATGTGGTTCATGAAAAGAACAGACATGCAATGACACTGGTGGATCCTTATGTTGTTTGTTTAGAGGAACAGACATGCAATGACTCTAGCCGTGGTTAATGAAAAGAACAGACACGCAATGACTTATGTGGTTTGTTTAGAAGAACACACATGCAATGACACTAGGTGTGGTTCATGAAAAGAACAGATAGGCAATGACACTGGTGGATCCTTATGTGGTTTGTTTAGAAGAACACGCATGCAATGACACTGGGTGTGGTTCATGAAAAGAATAGACACACAATGACACTGGTGGATCCTTATGTGGTTTGTTTAGAGGAACAGACATGCAATCACACTGGTGGATCCATATGTGGTTTATGGAAGTAAAGGACATGCAATGACTCTAGCTATGATTAATGAAAAGAGCAGACATGCAATGGCACTGGTGGATCCTTATGTGGTTCATGAAAAGAACAGACAGGCAATGACACTGGTAGATACTTATGTGGTTTGCTTAGAAGAACACACATGCAATGACACTGGGTGTGGTTCATGAGAAGAACACACACGCAATGACACTGGTGGACCCTTATGTGGTTTGTTTAGAGGAACAAACATGCAATGACACCGGTGGATCCACATGTGGTTTATGGAAGTAAAATACATGCAATGACACTGGTAGATCCTTATGTGGTTCATGAAAAGAATAGACATGTAGTGAAACTGGGTGTGGTTCATGAATAGAACAGACATGCACTGACACTAGGTGTGCTTCATGAAAAGCACAAACATGCAATGACACTGGTGGGCCCATCCTTATGTGGTTCATGAAAAGAATAGACATGCAATAACACTGGTGGATCCTTATGTGGTTTGTTTAGAGGAACAGACATCCAATGACACCGGTGGATCTAAATGTGGTTTATGGAAGTAAAAGACATGCAATGATACTGGTAGATCCTGATGTGGTTCATGAAAAGAACAGAGATGTAGTGAAACTGGGTGTGGTTCCTGAATAGAACAGACATGCACTGACACTAGGTGTGGTTCATGAAAAGAATAGACATGCAATGACACTGGTGGGCCCATCCTTATGTGGTTCGTGAAAAGAACAGACATACAACGACACTGTTGGATCCTTATGTGGTTTGTTTAGAGGAACAGACATGCAATGACACCGGTGGATCCACATGTGGTTTATGGAAGTAAAATACAGGCAATGACACTGGTAGATCCTTATGTGGTTCATGAAAAGAACAGACATGCAGTGAAACTGGGTGTGGTTCATGAATAGAACAGACATACACTGACACTGGGTGTGGTTCATGAAAAGAACAGACACGCAATGACACTGGTGGGCCCATCCTTATGTGGTTCATGAAAAGAACAGACATGCAATGACACTGGTGGATCCTTATGTGGTTTGTTTAGAGGAACAGACATGCAATGACACCGGTGGATCCACATGTGGTTTATCGAAGTAAAAGACATGCAATGACAGTAGGTGTGGTTCATGTAAAGAACAGACATGCAATGACACTGGTAGTTCCTTATGTGGTTCATGAAAAGAACAGACATGCAATGACACTGGTGGATCCTTATGTGGTTTTTTTAGAGGAACATACATGCAATGACTCTACCCGTGGTTCATGAAAAGAACAGACATGCAATGACACCGGGTGTGGTTCATGAAAAGAACAGGCATGCAATGACTTATGTGGTTTGTTTAGAAGAACACACATGCAATGACACTGGGTGTGGTTCATGAAAAGAACAGATAGACAATGACACTGGTGGATCCTTATGTGGTTTGTTTAGAAGAACACACATGCAATGACACTGGGTGTGGTTCATGAAAAGAACAGACACGCAATGACACTGGTGGATCCTTATGTGGTGTGTTTAGAGGAACAGACATACAATCACACTAGGTGGATCCATATGTGGTTTATGGAAGTAAAAGACATGCAATGACTCCAGCTGTGATTCATGAAAAGAATAGACATGCAATGACACTGGTGGATCCTTATGTCGTTCACGAAAAGAATATACATGCAACGACACCGGTGGATCCACATGTGGTTTATGGAAGTAAAAGACATGCAATGACATTGGTAGATCCTTATGTGGTTCATGAAAAGAATAGACATGTAGTGAAACTGGGTGTGGTTCATGAATAGAATAGACACCGGTGGATTTATATGTGGTTTATGGAAGTAAAAGACATGCAATGACACTGGTAGATCCTTATGTGGTTCATGAAAAGAACAGACATGTAGTGAAACTGGGTGTGGTTCATGAAAAGAACAGACATGCAATGACACTGGTGGGCCCATCCTTATGTGGTTCATGAAAAGAATAGACATGCAATAACACTGGTGGATCCTTATGTGGTTTGTTTAGAAGAACAAACATGCAATGACACTGATGGATCCATATGTGGTTTATGGAAGTAACACACATGCAATGACACTGGGTGTGGTTCATCAAAAGAACAGACATGCAATGACACTGGTAGATCCTTATGTGGTTCATGAAAAGAACATACATGCAATGAAACTAGTGGATCCTAATGTGGTTTGTTTAGAGGAACGGACATGAAGTGACTCTAGCCGTGGTTTATGAAAAGAATAGACATGCAATGACACCGGGTGTGGTTCATGAAAAGAACAAGCATGCAATGACACTGATGGATCCATATGTGGTTTATGGAAGTAACACACATGCAATGACACTGGGTGTGGTTCATGAAAAGAACAGACATGCAATGACACTGGTAGATCCTTATGTGGTTCATGAAAAGAACAGACATGCAATGACACTGGTGGATCCTTATGTTGTTTGTTTAGAGGAACAGACATGCAATGACTCTAGCCGTGGTTCATGAAAAGAACAGACACACAATGACTTATGTGGTTTGTTTAGAAGAACACAAATGCAATGACACTAGGTGTGGTTCATGAAAAGAACAGATAGGCAATGACACTGGTGGATCCTTATGTGGTTTGTTTAGAAGAACACGCATGCAATGACACTGGGTGTGGTTCATGAAAAGAATAGACACACAATGACACTGGTGGATCCTTATGTGGTTTGTTTAGAGCAACAGACATGCAATCACACTGGTGGATCCATATGTGGTTTATGGAAGTAAAGGACATGCAATGACTCTAGCTATGATTAATGAAAAGAGCAGACATGCAATGGCACTGGTGGATCCTTATGTGGTTCATGAAAAGAACAGACAGGCAATGACACTGGTGGATACTTATGTGGTTTGCTTAGAAGAACACACATGCAATGACACTGTGTGTGGTTCATGAGAAGAACACACACGCAATGACACTGGTGGACCCTTATGTGGTTTGTTTAGAGGAACAAACATGCAATGACACCGGTGGATCCACATGTGGTTTATGGAAGTAAAATACATGCAATGACACTGGTAGATCCTTATGTGGTTCATGAAAAGAATAGACATGTAGTGAAACTGGGTGTGGTTCATGAATAGAACAGACATGCACTGACACTAGGTGTGCTTCATGAAAAGCACAAACATGCAATGACACTGGTGGGCCCATCCTTATGTGGTTCATGAAAAGAATAGACATGCAATAACACTGGTGGATCCTTATGTGGTTTGTTTAGAGGAACAGATCCAATGACACCGGTGGATCTAAATGTGGTTTATGGAAGTAAAAGACATGCAATGATACTGGTAGATCCTGATGTGGTTCATGAAAAGAACAGAGATGTAGTGAAACTGGGTGTGGTTCCTGAATAGAACAGACATGCACTGACACTAGGTGTGGTTCATGAAAAGAATAGACATGCAATGACACTGGTGGGCCCATCCTTATGTGGTTCGTGAAAAGAACAGACATACAACGACACTGTTGGATCCTTATGTGGTTTGTTTAGAGGAACAGACATGCAATGACACCAGTGGATCCACATGTGGTTTATGGAAGTAAAATACAGGCAATGACACTGGTAGATCCTTATGTGGTTCATGAAAAGAACAGACATGCAGTGAAACTGGGTGTGGTTCATGAATAGAACAGACATACACTGACACTTGGTGTGGTTCATGAAAAGAACAGACACGCAATGACACTGGTGGGCCCATCCTTATGTGGTTCATGAAAAGAACAGACATGCAATGACACTGGTGGATCCTTATGTGGTTTGTTTAGAGGAACAGACATGCAATGACACCGGTGGATCCACATGTGGTTTATCGAAGTAAAAGACATGCAATGATAGTAGGTGTGGTTCATGTAAAGAACAGACATGCAATGACACTGGTAGTTCCTTATGTGGTTCATGAAAAGAACAGACATGCAATGACACTGGTGGATCCTTATGTGGTTTTTTTAGAGGAACATACATGCAATGACTCTACCCGTGGTTCATGAAAAGAACAGACATGCAATGACACCGGGTGTGGTTCATGAAAAGAACAGACATGCAATGACTTATGTGGTTTGTTTAGAAGAACACACATGCAATGACACTGGGTGTGGTTCATGAAAAGAACAGATAGACAATGACACTGGTGGATCCTTATGTGGTTTGTTTAGAAGAACACGCATGCAATGACACTGGGTGTGGTTCATGAAAAGAACAGACACGCAATGACACTGGTGGATCCTTATGTGGTGTGTTTAGAGGAACAGACATACAATCACACTAGGTGGATCCATATGTGGTTTATGGAAGTAAAAGACATGCAATGACTCCAGCTGTGATTCATGAAAAGAACAGACATGCAATGACACTGGTGGATCCTTATGTCGTTCACGAAAAGAATATACATGCAACGACACCGGTGGATCCACATGTGGTTTATGGAAGTAAAAGACATGCAATGACACTGGTAGATCCTTATGTGGTTCATGAAAAGAATAGACATGTAGTGAAACTGGGTGTGGTTCATGAATAGAATAGACACCGGTGGATTTATATGTGGTTTATGGAAGTAAAAGACATGCAATGACACTGGTAGATCCTTATGTGGTTCATGAAAAGAACAGACATGTAGTGAAACTGGGTGTGGTTCATGAAAAGAACAGACATGCAATGACACTGGTGGGCCCATCCTTATGTGGTTCATGAAAAGAATAGACATGCAATAACACTGGTGGATCCTTATGTGGTTTGTTTAGAAGAACAAACATGCAATGACACTGATGGATCCATATGTGGTTTATGGAAGTAACACACATGCAATGACACTGGGTGTGGTTCATCAAAAGAACAGACATGCAATGACACTGGTAGATCCTTATGTGGTTCATGAAAAGAACATACATGCAATGAAACTAGTGGATCCTAATGTGGTTTGTTTAGAGGAACGGACATGCAGTGACTCTAGCCGTGGTTTATGAAAAGAATAGACATGCAATGACACCGGGTGTGGTTCATGAAAAGAACAAGCATGCAATGACACTGATGGATCCATATGTGGTTTATGGAAGTAACACACATGCAATGACACTGGGTGTGGTTCATGAAAAGAACAGACATGCAATGACACTGGTAGATCCTTATGTGGTTCATGAAAAGAACAGACATGCAATGACACTGGTGGATCCTTATGTTGTTTGTTTAGAGGAACATACATGCAATGACTCTAGCCGTGGTTCATGAAAAGAACAGACACACAATGACTTATGTGGTTTGTTTAGAAGAACACACATGCAATGACACTAGGTGTGGTTCATGAAAAGAACAGATAGGCAATGACACTGGTGGATCCTTATGTGGTTTGTTTAGAAGAACACGCATGCAATGACACTGGGTGTGGTTCATGAAAAGAATAGACACACAATGACACTGGTGGATCCTTATGTGGTTTGTTTAGAGGAACAGACATGCAATCACACTGGTGGATCCATATGTGGTTTATGGAAGTAAAGGACATGCAATGACTCTAGCTATGATTAATGAAAAGAGCAGACATGCAATGGCACTGGTGGATCCTTATGTGGTTCATGAAAAGAACAGACAGGCAATGACACTGGTGGATCCTTATGTGGTTTGCTTAGAAGAACACACATGCAATGACACTGGGTGTGGTTCATGAGAAGAACACACACGCAATGACACTGGTGGATCCTTATGTGGTTTGTTTAGAGGAACAAACATGCAATGACACCGGTGGATCCACATGTGGTTTATGGAAGTAAAATACATGCAATGACACTGGTAGATCCTTATGTGGTTCATGAAAAGAATAGACATGTAGTGAAACTGGGTGTGGTTCATGAATAGAACAGACATGCACTGACACTAGGTGTGCTTCATGAAAAGCACAAACATGCAATGACACTGGTGGGCCCATCCTTATGTGGTTCATGAAAAGAATAGACATGCAATAACACTGGTGGATCCTTATGTGGTTTGTTTAGAGGAACAGACATCCAATGACACCGGTGGATCTAAATGTGGTTTATGGAAGTAAAAGACATGCAATGATACTGGTAGATCCTGATGTGGTTCATGAAAAGAACAGAGATGTAGTGAAACTGGGTGTGGTTCCTGAATAGAACAGACATGCACTGACACTAGGTGTGGTTCATGAAAAGAATAGACATGCAATGACACTGGTGGGCCCATCCTTATGTGGTTCGTGAAAAGAACAGACATATAACGACACTGTTGGATCCTTATGTGGTTTGTTTAGAGGAACAGACATGCAATGACACCGGTGGATCCACATGTGGTTTATGGAAGTAAAATACAGGCAATGACACTGGTAGATCCTTATGTGGTTCATGAAAAGAACAGACATGCAGTGAAACTGCGTGTGGTTCATGAATAGAACAGACATACACTGACACTGGGTGTGGTTCATGAAAAGAACAGACATGCAATGACACTAGTGGGCCCATCCTTATGTGGTTCATGAAAAGAACAGACATACAACGACACTGGTAGATCCTTATGTGGTTTGTTTAGAGGAACATACATGCAATGACACCGGTGGATCCACATGTGGTTTATGGAAGTAAAAGACATGCAATGACACTAGTAGATCCTTATGTGGTTCATGAAAAGAACAGACATGCAGTGAAACTGGGTGTGGTTCATGAATAGAACAGACATGCACTGACACTGGGTGTGGTTCATGAAAAGAACAGACATGCAATGACACTGGTGGGCCCATCCTTATGTGGTTCATGAAAAGAACAGACATCCAATGACACTGGTGGATCCTTATGTGGTTTGTTTAGAGGAACAGACATGCAATGACACCAGTGGATCCACATGTGGTTTATGGAAGTAAAAGACATGCAATGACACTGGTAGATACTTATGTGGTTCATGAAAAGAACAGACATGTAGTGAAACTGGGTGTGGTTCATGAATAGAACAGACATGTACTGACACTGGGTGTGGTTCATGAAAAGAACAGACATGCAATGACACTGGTGGGCCCATCCTTATGTGGTTCATGAAAAGAACAGACATGCAATGCCACTGGTGGATCCATAGGTGGTTTATGGAAGTAACACACATGCAATGACACTGTGTGTGGTGCATGAAAAGAACATACATGCAATGACACTGGTAGGTCCTTATGTGGTTCATGAAAAGAACAGACATGCAATGACACTGGTGGATCCTTATGTGGTTTGTTTAGAGGAACGGACATGCAATGACTCTAGCCGTGGTTCATGACAAGAACAGACATGCAATGACATCGGGTGTGGTTCCTGAAAAGAGCAGACATGCAATGACTTATGTGGTTTGTTTAGAAGAACACACATGCAATGACACTGGGTGTGGTTCATGAAAAGAACAGATAGGCAACGCACTAGTGGATCCTTATGTGGTTTGTTTAGAAGAACACGCATGCAATGAAACCTGATGTCGTTCATGAAAAGAACAAACATGCAATGACACTGGTGGATCCATATGTGGTTTATGGAAGTAACACACATGCAATGACACTGGGTGTGGTTCATGAAAATAACAGACATGCAATGACACTGGTAGATCCTTATGTGGTTCATGAAAAGAACAGACATGCAATGACACTGGTGGATCCTTATGTTGTTTGTTTAGAGGAACATACATGCAATGACTCTAGCTGTGGTTCATGAAAAGAATAGACATGCAATGACACCGGGTGTGGTTCATGAAAAGACCAGACATGCAATGACTTATGTGGTTTGTTTAGAAGAACACACATGCAATGACACTAGGTGTGGTTCATGAAAAGAACAGATAGGCAATGACACTGGTGGATCCTTATGTGGTTTGTCTAAAAGAACACGCATGCAATGACACTGGGTGTGGTTCATGAAAAGAACAGACACGCAATGACACTGGTGGATCCTTATGTGGTTTGTTTAGAGGAACAGACATGCAATCACACTGGTAAATCCATATGTGGTTTATGGAAGTAAAGGACATGCAATGACTCTAGCTATGATTCATGAAAAGAACAGACATGCAATGGCACTGGTGGATCCTTATGTGGTTCATGAAAAGAACAGACAGGCAATGACACTAGTGGAGCCTTATGTGGTTTGTTTAGAAGAACACACATGCAATGACACTAGGTGTGGTTCATGAGAAGAACACACATGCAATGACACTGGTGGATCCTTATGTGGTTTGTTTAGAGGAACAAACATGCAATGACACCGGTGGATCCACATGTGGTTTATGAAAGTAAAAGACATGCAATGACACTGGTATAGACTTATGTGGTTCATGAAAAGAACAGACATGTAGTGAATCTGGGTGTGGTTCATGAATAGAATAGACATGAAGTGACACTGGGTGTGGTTCATGAAAAGAACAAACATGCAATGACACTGGTGGGCCCATCCGTATGTGGTTCATGAAAAGAACAGACATGCAATGACACTGGTGGATCCTTATGTGGTTTGTTTAGAAGAACAAACATGCAATGACACCGATGGATCCACATGTGGTTTATGGAAGTAAAAGACATGCAATGACACTGGTAGATCCTTATGTGGTTCATGAAAAGAACAGACATGCAGTGAAACTGGGTGTGGTTCATGAATAGAACAGACATGCACTGTCACTAGGTGTGGTTCGTGAAAAGAACAGACATGCAATGACACTGGTGGGCCCATCCTTATGTTGTTCATGAAAAGAACAGACATACAATGACACTGGTGGATCCTTATGTGGTTTGTTTAGAGGAACAGACATGCAATGACACCGGTGGATCCACATGTGGTTTGTGGAAGTAAAAGACATGCAATGACACTGGTAGATCCTTATGTGGTTCATGAAAAGAACAGACATGAAGTGAAACTGGGTGTGGTTCATGAATAGAACAGACATGCACTGACACTGGGTGTGGTTCATGAAAAGAACAGACATGCAATGACACTGGTGGGCCCATCCTTATGTGGTTCATGAAAAGAACAGACATGCAATGACACTGGTGGATCCTTATGTGGTTTGTTTAGAGGAACAGACAGGCAATGACACCGGTGGATCCACATGTGGTTTATGGAAGTAAAAGACATGCAATGACACTGGTAGATCCTTATGTGGTTCATGAAAAGAACAGACATGTAGTGAAACTGGGTGTGGTTCATGAATAGAACAGACATGCACTGACACTAGGTGTGGTTCATGAAAATAACAGACTTGCAATGACACTGGTGGGCCCATCCTTATGTGGTTCATGAAAAGAACAGACATGCAATGACACTGGTGGATCCTTATGTGGTTTGTTTAGAGGTACAGACATGCAATGACACCGGTGGATCCACATGTGGTTTATCGAAGTAAAAGACATGCAATGACACTCGTAGATCCTTATGTGGTTCATGAAAAGAATAGACATGCAGTGAAACGGGGTGTGGTTCATGAATAGAACAGACATGCACTGACACTAGGTGTGGTTCATGAAAAGAACAGACATGCAATGACACTGGTGGGCCCATCCTTATGTGGTTCATGAAAAGAATAGACATGCAATGACACTGGTGGATCCATATGTGGTTTATGGAAGTAACACACATGCAATGACACTGGGTGTGGTTCATGAAAAGAACAGACATGCAATGACACTAGTAGATCCTTATGTGGTTCATGAAAAGAACAGACATGCAATGACACTGGTGGATCCTTATGTGGTTTGTTTAGAGGAACGGACATGCAATGACTCTAGCCGTGGTTCATGAAAAGAACAGACATGCAATGACATCGGGTGTGGTTCATGAAAAGAGCAGACATGCAATGACTTATGTGGTTTGTTTAGAAGAACACACATGCAATGACACTGGGTGTGGTTCATGAAAAGAACAGATAGGCAATGACACTGGTGGATCCTTATGTGGTTTGTTTAGAAGAACATGCATGCAATGACACTGGGTGTGGTTCTTGAAAAGAACAGACACGCAATGACACTGGTGGATCCTTATGTGGTTTGTTTAGAGGAACACACATGCAGTCACACTAGGTGGATCCATATGTGGTTTATGGAAGTAAAGGACATGCAATGACTCTAGCTGTGATTCTTGAAAAGAATAGACATGCAATGGCACTGGTGGATCCTTATGTGGTTCATGAAAAGAACAGACAGGCAATGACACTGGTGGATCCTTATGTGGTTTGTTTAGAAGAAAACACATGCAATGACACTGGGTGTGGTTCATGAGAAGAACACACACGCAATGACACTGGTGGATCCTTATGTGGTTTGTTTAGAGGAACAAAGATGCAATGACACTGGTGGATCCACATGTTGTTTATGGAAGGAAAAGACATGCAATGACACTGGTAGATATTTATGTGGTTCATGAAAAGAACATACATGTAGTGAAACTGGGTGTGGTTCATGAATAGAACAGACATGCACTGACACTGGGTGTGGTTCATAAAAAAACAGACATGCAATGACACTGGTGGGCCCATCCTTATGTGGTTCATGAAAAGAACAGACATGCAATGACACTGGTGGATCCTTATGTGGTTTGTTTAGAGGAACAGACATGCAATGACACCGATGGATCCACATGTGGTTTATGGAAGTAATAGACATGCAATGACACTGGTAGATCCTTATGTGGTTCATGAAAAGAACAGACATGTAGTGAAACTGGGTGTGGTTCATGAATAGAACAGACATGCACTGACACTGGGTGTGGTTCATGAAAAGAACAGACATGCAATGATACTGGTGGGCCCATCCTTATGTGGTTCATGAAAAGAATAGACATGCAACGACACTGGTGGATCCTTATGTGGTTTGTTTAGAAGAACACACATGCAATGACACTGGGTGTGGTTCATGAAAATAACACACACGCAATGACACTGGTGGATCCTTATGTGGTTTGTTTAGAGGAACAAACATGCAATGACACCGGTGGATCCACGTGTGGTTCATGAGAAGAAGACACATCCAATGACTCTGGTAGATCCTTATGTGGTTCATGAAAAGAACTGACATGCAGTGACAGTGGGTGTGGTTCATGAAAGGAATAGACATGCACTAACACTAGGAGTGGTTCATGAAAATAACAGACATGCAATGACACTGGTGGATCGTTATGTGGTTTATGGAACGAACAAACATGCAATCACACTAGGTGGATCCATATGTGGTTTATGGAAGTAACACACATGCAATGACACTGGGTGTGGTTCATGAAAAGAACAGACATGCAATGACACTGGTAGATACTTATGTGGTTCATGAAAAGAACAGACATGCAATGACACTGGTGGATCCTTATGTGGTTTGTTTAGAGGAACGGACATGCAATGCCACTGGTGGATCCATGCGTGGTTTATGAGAAGAACACACATCCAATGAACTCTAGTGGATCTATCTTGGCATAATTTGATGTATTCCATGATGTATGTCATTGTACAAGACACTTTCCATTTTTATACTACTCAGTTTTGCCCTTGGTTTTATGTGGTACTACTTAGTTTTGCCCACCCCCTATCTATCTTTCGTAGAAGCCCAAAACTGTGCTCACCCTGTCCGCTACTCCCTGATTGGTTGTTACAGTTGTCACGCGGATCGTGCGCACCAACCGTTGATTCTGTGCGATCCAACGATGATCGTTGCACACCTCGTGCCCTTCACAGTACAGCGTGAGACAACACGGATGTCTCCCTCCGCGAGACTTCAATAGGAAGGAACACGATGCCGTCCATGGAAAAAGTCGTCGAGCGGTCAGGTCAAGTTTAATCATGTCTGAAAGCCTACTACTACTACTACAACTCATGCACAGGGCAACGGGGTCATCGAGTGCACCTTGTCGATGGGACGCTGCAATTTATTGCCACTTGATTTTAATCAGACATATCCCATTTATACGCAGCGCTCTCAATCTCACTTCCAACTGGGCCCTACCGCTAGTAAATTCCATGAGTAAAGGGATCCCCTTGAGTAGATCTAACGTTGCTAGAAATTAGTTCCGCCCCACTTGCATGCAGTGGAATCTAGGTCTGCCATGAGCGTGTTTTCAATGCAACTCTAAAGTGGAGATCGTGGCTGTTTCAAAAAAAAGGGAACCGAAAAAAGGGTGGAGATCGTGGTAGCCCCCTCCCACCACACGTGTCCACTCGAGGACTACGAACGGTCCGGTGTTTATAACCCCCCTCGACCTTCTTCTTCCATGAGCTCATGTCATTTCCCCCAGTCTGTCTAGTCCCAAGACCCCAATCTATACCTGCCGCGCGCGCCGAATCACCATCGTTTGCACTACCTCCTTCCCTTGGTTCGCCATGAAGCGTACGCGTGGAGAAGATCCGGAGGTGAAGCCAGTTGAAGGCGAAGCAGCAGATGGCTCGGTCGTCGCCAAGAAGACAGAGGCATCTTCTCCGGGCACGAACGCCGCTCATCGCCGCGCTGTCGAGGGTGCGAACTCATCCGTCTAGCCAGTAGTCGTCGCTGCCGAGCAGCAGGTGGTAGCCATCGCCGCCGAGCAGCAGGTGGTAGTCGTCGCCGCTGAGCAGTAGGTGGTAGCCATCACCACCGAGCAGCCGGTAGTAGCCGTCGCCGTCGAGCAGAAGGTGGCCGACAACATCGTGGCCGACAACGTTGTGGTGCTAGTGGCATATCTGGATGGGGGCAGGCGGCAGGCAGAGGCAATCCTGTGATCTACATCGACGACCCCATCTCTGTTCAAGCAATCTTCGACGCAATCGTGGAGAATGATGAGTTCGAGGAGGAGGTCCCTAATGAGGAGTCTGAGGTACTACATTGCTAGCTTCTCTAGTCGTAGCCGCAGTTTTCACTATTCATACATAGGATTTGCTCAATCGTGTACAGATTCTTTTGCTCTTGAAGTAGGGTAGTATATATATGATTCAATCGGTTGATTGATGCATCTGCCATCTAGTCACAAAACCCCAATCCGTCTAGTCACAAAACCCTAATCTGCTCATCAGCCATCTAGTTGAGTTTGCTAGTTGAGTGTTGATTTCGATAGACAGCAGGCCTATAACATTACATTTCTATTCCTTCCTGAGCCCAATGATTCAATTTTGCCCCAAAATAGTGCAAGGGCATCTGATGGTGTCGTTTTCTTAGGGGTGGTTAGTGGACCTGAGGCAGCAATGCACATAAACAATACAGGTTGTGCTGTTGGTATTTTGGTTCTCCGACTCCATCGCTGAAAAAAATGAGGCCCTAATTTTTTCTCTCATATGGAACCTAAATATATAATATTTGTATTGTTTCTGATCTATAAATGCGTTGTATGATGCATTTGTATATCCCTGAATATTGTTTGGTACGATTACATTTCAATTTCTTATTGTGGCCAATGATTCAAATTTTCCCCAAAGAGAGGCAGACACATTGGTGTCAAATTTTTACAGGGATGAGTGAGCGAACCTGGGGCCATGTACATGATCAATATAAGCTGTGCAATTGTTACTTGGTTAGCTTACGCCATCTCTGTAGAAACTTATGAGGCTGTAATCTTTATTCTACATTCATAGAACTATGATATTTGAATTATCTATTCCATGCATTCATAGTGTATAAGAATTACATTTTAGTTTGTCACCGATGCCGATGATTGAAATTTGCCCCAAAAGTTCAAGGGAAGACACGTATGACGGTGTCGTGTTTTAGGGATGGGTTGGTGAACCTGAGGAAGCAATGCACACAAACAATATATGTTGTGTTGTTGGTACTTTGGTTCCCCAACTCCATCTCTGAAACAAGTTATGAGGCCCTTGATTTATTCTCATATGGAACTACATATATGATCCTTGAATTGTTTCTGATCTTTTAATGATTTGTATGATGCATATGTATATGAATGGTTTTGATCATTAGTATTTTTAACATGTACCTGAAGATTAATTGTTTGGTTTTTTATTTATAATTACAATATTTAGGCTTGTTTTTGTACCTGACTATGTATATCCCTGAATAATGTTTTGTACGATTACATTTCAATTTCTTATTGTGGCCAATGATTCAAATTTGCCCCAAAAGAGAGGCAGATACATTGGTGTTAGATTTTTTCAGGGACGAGTTAGTGAACCTAGGGCGATGTACAAGAACAATATAGGCTGTGCAATTGTTACTTGGTTCACTTATGCCGTCCCTATAGAAACTTATGAGGCCTTAATCTTTATTCTACATTCATAGAACTATGATATTCAAATTACCTATTCAATGCATTCAGTGTATAAGAATTATATTTTAGTTTGTCACCGAGGCCGATGATTGAAATTTGCCCCAAAAGAGTTCAAGGGGAAACACGTATGACGGTGTCGTGTTTTAGGGATGGGTTGGTGAACCTGAGGCAGCAATGCACACAAACAATATAGGTTGTGCTGTTGGTACTTTGGTTCGCCAACTCCATCTCTGAAACAAATTTTGAGACCCTAGATTTATTCTCATATGGAACTACATATATGATCCTTGAATTGTTTCTGATCTTTTAATGATTGGTATGATGCATATGTATATGAATGGTTTAGATCATCAGTATTTTTAACATGCACCTGAAGATTAATTATTTGGTTTTTTATTTATAATTACAATATTGAGGCTTGTCTTTGTACCTGACTATGTATATCCCTGAATAATGTTTTGTACGATTACATTTCAATTTCTTATTGTGGCCAATGATTCAAATTTGCCCCAAAAGAGAGGCAGACACATTGGTGTTAGATTTTTTCAGATATGAGTTAGTGAACCTGGGGCGATGTACAACAACATTACAGATTGTGCAATTGTTACTTGGTTCACCTACTCCATCCCTGAAGAAACTTATGAGGCCCCTAGATTTATCCTACATTCACTCTGATGCAATTAATTTTCATTGTGTTGAGATGAAATGATATATGAACCGATCAAACTATTGCTGAGATGCTTTATCTTTGATATCCATGGATATATTGTCTTACATATACATGTTGTCAATTCTTGAGTTGTAATACAATTCAATCATATGTATGAGTTCTATGTTATGTTCTTAAAAATCAACAGGATGATGATGATGAAGTGGACGATAGCAAGGAATCCAGGGACAACAAGAGCCGCTACGTGTTGAGGCGGTTACGGTGTGGGATAATCCGTTTCCACCGTAGGGGGGGACTGTTTTGCCCATTCTGTGGCAGAGCAATCAACGTGGACCTCAATAGCATGGTCCAGCACGCGGAGGGCGTTGGCAGAGGCGGAGGCAGAAGGCATAGGCCGATTACCTTGGCGCGGCATGCAGCCTATGGCAAATTCCTCTGGGAGTATGTCAGGACTGGCTTGTATCCCATCGACTAGGCTGTCGCTGCCTCCTGCTGATAAACCCCTGCCCTACTAGGCATCTCCGTGTCCCGGCCTCGTGCTGCAGCCCCTGCTTTTATTTTGTTCTAGTTGATTATTACCTGTGTGTGGCATGTAAGACAATATATCCGTGGTGTCTCTGGTGAACCTTATATATTAATCTACTACTTTATATGGAGTGCCTTAAAGTTTCTAGTGTTCAATTATATTTACTGATCATCCTCATGCACACTACAAAATATTTCTAGTGCTCGATTATATTATAATTGTCAAGAAATACATCAACAAGTTAAATTGGTCGAAATTTTGTATTGAAGTAACTAAAATGTATCACACACATAATAAACTAGAAACTAAAATCTAGTTTAAACACATAATGTATCACCACCACTTGTTGTCGTCCTTGACTTGCTTCCCCTTCAGCCGCTTGATGTCGCCACCGTCCTAAGATCCCTACTCGTCCTGAAACCGCTTTCTGTCCTCCTCGCGCTTCTTCTCCTGGGCTAGCTTGCAACCAGGGCATAGCCCTCTCGCGAAAAACCCCGCCTTAACCATCCCATCTTTCATGGTAATGAGCTTACTATACAACTCGTACGCCATGTAGGCGTCTCTGGCTGCATACTCGAGGCGCACCTGGCTCATCGGCTTCCGCTCCCAGTAGTCGTGATCGAGTCACTTCAATTTCTTTAGTTTTTCATAGGATTTATCGATGATTTCCACTGCCAGATCACCCATGCCATCCTTCGCTGGGTATGATTTGATCTTGTACAGATTTTGGATGTCGATGTGGTGCCCCTCTGGATTTTTATCAACACACGAGAAAGCATAATTGTGTCATTTGTGATATCCACGCTAGTGAAAGTTATCCCTTTCCTACACAAGAACTCGACCAGAGCCGGACAACGCATCTCAGTTGGTTTACTCCTACACTTAGATGGTTCTAGGGATGTAAGGGAACAAGGGATGCAGAAGTGGTGATCTCAAATTTAAATTTCACATACCTGCAGAAGTGGTAAACGAGGACCTCCTCATGTATGGCGATTTGCACGACAGCGATCTCTTGTGGAGGATTTTTTTCTTATTTGCACGGGTGTACTCCAAGTCTAGCCCCACAAACTTGTGCTTCTCTTTCTTAAGCAATTGCTGAAACCTGGCGAGAGTTGTCTCCGCAGTCGCTTCATCATTTGTATACACCACTGTCAAAGTCATGGTGCCATGGGCAGGGACCATGTGGGTCTCTGTTGTGCGTCTCCCATCGTCCATGCCTGCAAGGAAATGGGTGAAAGGAACTGCCTGCAAGCAACTGCATTCGAGAGGAAGAAGAAGATGAACCGACGGTTCCAGAACAGAGGAAGAAGAAGCGCCTAGGAAAAACTGCAGAAGAAACATGGTAACTGCAACTTTCGGTTCGAGAACTCACCGTGGTTACGTGGAGATTGTGGCAGTGCCGCCGGTTCAACAAGTGGGGCCAGTTCCTGCGAGAATATGAAATTAGCTGTGCATTTTTCTATGCGAGAAATTGAGAGAAGTCATTTATATTTTGTCTTTCATAATAAAACACAATGAAGTTGGTACAGCCCAAGAGATTTGAACAAAAGAGATTTGCTAGTTTAACATACAACAACACTTACAGGCCCAACATGGCAGAGCTTGGAGAGCCCCAGAACTTCAGCTGCCACAGGAAAACAGAACCGAGCATGGTCGACAAGGTGATAGATCTCACTTGGAACCAATTCTCGTCCCCGACCGTGCCATGGGTGCATCCACGGTGAGGGCGAGATCTGACTCGGGATGGGGAGGAGAGCGGGGCCGACCAGCTTTGTTACTTCCCAGCTCTGCGCCATAGCCGCGACCATAGATTGCCGCTCCGGGGAACAAGACGAGTAATGGAGGCGCCAACGCTGCAAGCCTATAGGGAGGAGAGCTGGGCCGAGCAGGTTCGTCCACGTCCCAGCTCCGCGCCATGGCTGCGACTCCCCATAGATTGCCGCTCCGGGGAAGAAGAAGAAGCGTAATGGATGCAGGCGCCAACGCTGCAAGCCTAATTGACACCTAAGCGACGGGAGCGACAGGAGCGACATAACGGCGAGAACTGATAGGGGGGCCAACTTGACGACCATTAGCCTGATTTTTTGTATTGAAACATAAAGTTGAATTCGTGCCGAAAAAGACCCTCTGAGTATTTGGCACGCCAACTATAGTCATGGCGGATGATATCAGGGAACTCGGGTACCGCGTTGCCTGGACACCCCAACTTTCGGGCCGCAAAATGATATTCTTGGTGAATAGGCGCTACTCAATGTTTGGTTACTTTTCAATTTAAGGCTTGACACAAAGTAAGTTCTCTAGATGTGCAACTAAGTGATGAAACCTAAGTGACAAGCAAGCATACAAGAGCAATAATAAGGAGTAAAGGATAGAAATCACCGAGAGGGAACACGAAGATGTTTTCCCGAAGTTCCTTCCTTTTGAGGGGAAGTACATCTTCGTTGGATGGGTGGGCGGTACAAATACCACCAGCGCCACTAAGGCCTCACACTATTCTCCCGAGCACCCGCCTTGTGGCAAGCCCATGATCCACTATGCAGCGACCTTGAAGGTGGCAACCGAAACCTTGTACAAAACCCTGGGGCACTTCTCCACAACTGAATTGGAGGCTCCTAAGACGACCTCGAAGCTCTTACACATGAGGATGAGCTATGGAGGGAGACTTCTTCAAGTATGGGTTTCCTCAAACCCTAAAGCAACAACAACTTACAAAAATGGTGGGGAAACACAAATTCCTTTGGTGGAAAGCTAGGGCTAGGTCTCCTCCCTCAAATCCCCGAAGGGCAACAAGTTTGACTAGCTAGAGAGGGAGATCTAGGAGGTTGGAGCTCAGTATTAATGGAGAAGAGAGAGTAGAAGCCGCAACCTGCTCTTGGAGAAGAAGGGGGTATTTATACCCCACCAGAAATCTAGTCGTTGCAGCCTCACTAACCCCGGAGTCTCCGCGCTCTAGGGCCGGAGCCTCCGGGGGGGGGAGTCTCTGGTGCGGGGCGCAGGACTCCCGGCAGAACTCCAGAGGGGAGTACTGGGAGGAAACTGGGCGACCCTGGAGACTTGGCCGGAGACAGCCCTGGAGTCTACGGGCTCCAACCCCGGAGTCTCTGGTGACCAAGGTCGGAGTCTCCGGTCAGGCCGAAATCTCCGGGGAGACCACATGACTCCAGGCCCAACTTCATACCAGGAGACAGAGAGCACACCAGGGGGTGGAGACTTGCCTGGAGACCTGGGCGTATTCTCTGGTCCTGGACCCCGGAGTCTCCGGACCTAGGGGAGGAAAATCGCACAGCCTCCAAAATGGCACCATTTCTTCATGAGAATTTTGAACCCTTCCCCTTTGAACACCAGAATACTGTCTTGTGCAATTATATGGATGTACCTGCAACACTTAGCACACGGTAAAAACTATCTTGTGTTGACATCAAACATCAAAACATGATTAGGGCAGGAAATGCCCTTTCAGTCTCCCCCTTTTTGGTGTTTGATGACAACACAAGGATTTGCACAAGAAAAAGGAATACGGTATACAAGATATAGAGGCTCCCCGTCAACAAGTGCACATTCGAGATAGTAATAAGACAAATAAGAGCACAAACTAGACAAGGAGGAGTACCCCCCCCTCGAAGAAACAAACTTACCATCAACAATGAGATAAGAGGTTAAACGAGATACTCATACCTTTGCACCAAAAGATGTGATGAAGAGATATGTAATCAGATCCAATGTGAGGGAACTTCATCATACATGATATATACATCCGTAGATTAAGATAGATTCCACATAGTCTTCACACATGTCAACACAAAATAGGTCCACACATGATACGAAACAGAGGTCCACAAATAAAAGTGAGGTAAATAAGAACAAGTCACAAGAAAAACATCAAATGAAAGCGCGAGCTTGTGACTTACCATGAAAATCCAATGCTATCTAATAGCAACTTCTCCCCCTTTGGCATCGAGACACCAAAAGGGGACAAGAGCTAGACTACATGCCCCAACCGGATCACTCATCATCCTCGTCCTCCCCGCCATCCTCGTCATCACCAGGGCTAGCTTTGGAGTCTTGATCATCATGAAGAGAAGGGCCCTTGCCCTGGAGAAAATAGGAAGAATCATCCTCAAACATGTGCCAATCAACGGAGCCATGAGCCCATGAGCCATACAAAAGAGTGCGAGAAACCTGAAGCTGGTCATGAGCATCACCGGAACCCTCGGCATCATTGTCTTGCTCCCATTGGTGAAACTTCTTCAACATCTACTTGTCCTGCTTGTATGCTTCATACTAGCCTTTGCGGATATCAATGTTCATGCACAGAAGCATCTTCTCCCAGAAGGTGGCCTTCTTCATTTCCCCCTTCACATACTCACGAGAGAAGGAAGGCAAACGAGCATTGCTGGCATTCTTCCGCCTAGCACGGACCAGGTTGGCAGCAGGAGGGCTATCCTCCTCATCCTCTCTAATCACATCATCAGGCACGGGAGCATAATATCCATGAGGGTCCACAAAGGTAGAGGGAACCTTGCACTGCAACTGAAGTGAGAGATGATCAACAACCGGAAGGCCCTCAAGCGGAGAAGGCAATTCCATCTTTACAAACATGGCAAGCACAAGCCTCATGACATAAGGAGAGTAAGTGGGGGTCTTCTTCTTGGCGATGTTGATGGCCAAATCCATGAAGATGAAATACATGACGTCGAGTGGAGTGGTAGGAGCCTCGGGACCCTTGAGAAACACAGAATGAGCAAGAGACATTAGACGAATCAAGGCAACACGAATGGTGTCAAGATTACCTGCTTGAGGATAGATGTTCTCCCGAAACATGCGGATCACAATGTTGAAGGGAGGATTGAGGTTCCTCGCTTCACCTAGGACACCATGCTTGTTGTAGAGAGGAGCAAGGGGATCCTTTCAATACTCAATCCCGGATGTCTCATGAATGCGAAGACAAATCAGGGCATTCCTTCACTCAAAGGGGTACTCCAAGACCTCGACAAACTCACTGATGCTAGACTGAGAATGAACCTCCCAGTCATCCAAGTCATGGGAATCTCATTCCCTTCACTAAAAAAAAGAGTAGCAAAGAACTGATGCACAATCTGGATGTTGTAATCCTGCTAAAACTCCATGAGAGGATGCAGCCCAAGCTTCTCGGTGATCCATAGGGCGTCAGAGAAATAGGACATGCTGTTCATGAAGGCAAAGTCAAGAGGACGCTGTGGGCAGACGGGCTTCTTAGCTGGCAGATGAGCATACACCTCATGCATGATCAAGTACTGCTCACGCCTCCAGAAACGGGCATCAGGACTGTTGGAGGGCATATCATAGAATGGCTGCCTCCTCATAATGCGGAAGTCACCGGTGCTCATCTTATTAAGGGTGGTGATGCTATCAAACCTCCTTTTCTTGGCTAGTTCCTCGCGACGAAGGCGCTCTTCCTCATGCCTATGAACTAACAAAACCTTCTTGTTCTTGGCCTGTGCAGCAATCTCTTCACGGCTGTCATATGGGTGCTGGTTGGCCTGCTTGGACAGCTTGCGAGGGTTGCCACCATAGTTTGGTGTCTTGGACTTGGTGTGACGAGGGTGAGAGCTACCGGAACCACCTGCACACATACGCAAGATGGCACGAAAAAACCAAAAGAAAATGAGTTTTGCATATCCTGGAGAGAGAGGGTGGAGCAGGATCACAAGACAGAGCTGTAACCCCCAGAGTCTCTGGCAAAACGCCCTGGAGTTTCTGGCCAGGGTAGAAGTCTCCGGCCACAAGGGCCAGAGTCTCCGGTCAGGGGGACCAGAGTCTTCGGCCTAGAAACATGGCGAGTGACGTATCTAGGGGGACTACACTGAGACATGGATCGGGACCACAAACCAGGAGAGGGCCGGCGGTGGGGAGGGAGAGGATACCAGCGGTGGTGGCGGATCTAGGGCGGAGGCGGCCCAGCAGCGAGTGGCAGGGAGGGGGCGAGCGATTGGAGAAGAGAGCAGGGGTCGGGGGTGGAGTGGAGTAACTGGGAGTTACCCCCACCCCGACCCACCTCTTCATAACACAAGAACCTGCCCGGCCGGAGTCTCCGGGCCACATGGCCGGAGTCTTCGGACCCCCGGAGTCTCCAGGATTAGACCCCGGAGTCTCCGGCCTCAACTACCAGGAAACACCCGACCAAGAGGATTTGCAAAACTACATCACAAAATCGAAATGTAGCCAGAGGAAGATCCAAAGGAGATGCATAAAAGTAGAGATAAAGGAGATAACCATCAAGAACGCAAAAACACCAAACCATCTTCAAACGAGTGGGTCGGTGGCCGAGGCCACCATGTTTGAGTATACTTGGCTTAGCACCGCAAAGATGTATCTTGGGTCCATTACCAAAACTCGTCATTGAAGCTCAGATATCACAAAATGATATAAAAAGGATGATTTTCTTACTTTGGGCATAATGGGGGGAGGGATGGCCCAACCAATTAGGACCGCACTCCCCCTATGTCCATGCCTACATCTAGAAAGGATAACATATGAATGCATGGGTATGGGTGCATGGTCTCAAGCCACATTGCTCGAATTAATGATATTTAGCTCATGCCTTAACTCTCGAAATATCTTCTCATCAAGAGGCTTGGTGAATAAATCCGCAAGATTCTTCTCGGTGCAAACATAAGAGAGGTCAACATCTCCATTATTCACATGCTCCCAGATGAAGTGATGACGAATATCAATATGATTGGTCCTTGTGTGTTGCACCGGATTGTAGGCGATCTTGATTGCACTTTCATTATCACAAAGAAGAGGCACTTTGTCACAAGTGACAGCATAATCCTTTAAAGTTTGCCTCATCCATAACAATTGAGCACAGCAACTAGTGGCCGTAATATACTCGGCTTCGGCGGAAGACAATGAGACACAATTTTTTTTCTTTGATGACCAACACACCAAGGACCGACCAAGGAATTAACAAGCCCCGAAGGTTGATTTCCTTCCAACTTTGTCTCCCGCCCAATCCGAGTCTGTGAAACCATGAAGAACAAAGCTAGAACCTTTGGGGTACCATAGGCCAAAGTTTGGGGTATCAACTAAATATCGAAAGATTTGTTTGACCGCCACGAGGTGGCTTTCTTTTGGGGCAGCTTGAAACCGTGCACAAATACCTACACTCAACATGATATCCGGTCTAGATGCACAAAGATAGAGCGAAGAACCAATCATAGAATGGTATACCTTTTGATCCACATCTTTACCCTTAGTATCAAGAGTGAGATCACACTTGAGAGGCATGGGAGTTTTGGCTCCATTTAAATCCGTCAACTTGAACCTCTTGAGCATATCTTGAATGTATTTGGCTTGATTGATGAAGATACCTCTAATAACTTGCTTAACTTCAAAACCAAGAAAGAATTGCAACTCCCCCATCATAGACATTTCAAACTCATCGGTCATTAGCTTAGCAAAAACATCATTGAAAGCTTTGTTAGGAGAGCCAAAGATGATATCATCAACATAAATTTGACATACGAACAAGTTTCCTCCAACTGTCTTAGTAAAAAGAATGGGGTCGATTAGCCCAACTTCGAAACCACGATCTACCAATAACTTTCTAAGGTGCTCATACCACGCACGTGGGGCTTGTTTAAGACCATAGAGAGCCTTATCAGGTTTGTAGACATGGTTTAGAAACTTGGGATCCTAAAAACCTAGAGGTTGCTTGACATACACCAACTCATTTAAAGGACCATTAAGAAAAGCACTTTTAACATCCATTTGTTGTAGTTTGAAGTTATGAAGAGATGCATATGCAATTAAGATACGAATGGATTCAAGATGGGCAACGGGGGTGAAATTTTCACCGTAGTCGATACCCTCGACTTGGGAGAAGCCTTGAGCCACCAATCTTGCCTTGTTGCGAATAACCATCCCATTTGCATCTTGCTTGTTCTTGAAGATCCACTTTGTTCCAATGACATTATGGCACTCCTTAGGTCTCTCAACTAATCACCAAACTTTGTTGCGCTCGAAGTTGTGAAGTTCTTCATTCATGGCATTAAGCCAATCCGGGTCTTCAAGCGCCTCATACACCTTTTGGGGCTATACACAAGAAATGAAGCTAGTGTGGCCAACAAAGTTAGCCACTTGGTTACGAGTAGAAATGCCCCTTTCAAGATCACCAACAAAATTTTCAAGAGTGATTCCTTCACGGATGAGCTTGGCGATCCTCCTTGATTCACGATGAGCATGAGCTTCCTCAATGGATTCTTGAGAAGCTACTTGGTCATCACCACTATTTTGATCCTCGTCTTGACCTTTAAATTGAGCGTTCTCCTCTTCTTGAGCTTGCTCGACATTTTGAATTTGACCGTTCAAGTGAGCTTGACCTTGGTCATTATGGGGTGAAGAACACCCATTATTTGCTTGAGCTTCACCTTGATCATGAGCTATCTCTTCAATGATGGCATCTTGATGGCTATTGGTTTGATGTAGATCTTGAGTAGGTGAGGGCTCCACTTGAGTAGAGCATTGTCCTTCTCCTTCCACCACAAGGGGTTCCTCAACGGGGTGGAAGAATCCCACACCCATTCTTATTATGGCTTGAGGAGGAATTTCATCACCTACATCACCAAGATCAATTTGCCCCACTTGGGAGCCATTATGATCATCGAACTTCACATTAGAGGATACTATAAGTTGTCCGGTGGACTTGTTATAGATCCTGTAAGTATGAGAGTCCGATGCATAGCCCACAAAGATACCTTCAATAGTGCGAGTCTCGAACTTAGATAACCGGTTACCTTTCTTGAGAATGTAGCACTTACACCCAAACACCTGAAGGTAGTGAATACTTGGCTTCTTGCCAGTGAGGATATCATAAGGAGTCATATCCAAATGCTTGTGAAGATTAACCCGGTTGGCAATGTGACAAGCGGTAGAGATAGCTTCTTCCCAAAAGTTATATGGAGACTTGAACTCCGCAATCATGGTTCTTGCCATATCCATAAGAGTCCGGTTCTTCCTTTCCGCCACACCATTTTTTTGAGGGGTATAGGGAGCGGAATATTGATGCTTGATTCCCTCATCACCAAGAAACTCATCAAGGGTGTAGTTCTTGAACTCGGTCCCATTGTCACTCCTAATGGCAAAGATCTTCTTATTATGTTGACGTTGCACTTCATTGGCAAAGTTGATGAAGGTTTGTTGGGTCTCACTCTTCTTTTTGAAGAAATAGACCCATGTGTATCTTGAGTAGTCATCAAAAATAACCAAACAATACTTCTTCCCCCCAAGACTATCAAAGGACGGAGGACCAAAGAGATCCATGTGAAGGAGTTCCAAGATTCCATCGGAATAGATGGTGGTAGTTGGGGGGTGTGACGTTTCATGGAGCTTTCCTTCAATGCATGCCCTACAGACATGATCTTTGACAAAACGCACATTATCTTTTAGACCAAGGATGTGGCCCCGTGTGGAGACTTTGCAAAGACCTCAGTTGACGTGGGCAAGATGGCGATGCCAAAGCCAGCCCACGTCACCTTTAGCCATTAGGCACGTCACGGTAGGTTTGGGTTTCTTATCGAAATCTACCACATACAAACCGTTCTCGGCGTACCCAACAAAGGCTATAGAGAGACTCTTGCTCCACATGAGAACTACAACCTTAGGAGTAAAGTAGGCATTAAAGCCCATAAGAGTGAGCTGATGAATGGAAATTAAATTGTATGAAAGGGTTTTGACAAGCATAATGTCCACAATGGATATATTGGATGTGACCACTACCTTACCCAAACCCAAGGCCTTAGAGGTTGATCCATCTCCATAAGTGACACACATATTGGAAGTATTAGGTCTCGTTTCGTCAAGCATATCATTGCTTCTGGTCATATGACTAGTGGCACCACTGTCAACCACCCATTTTCTTCCACCGGAAGCATAACCCTACAAGAAATCAATGCTTGTTTTTAGGTACCCATTGTTGAATGGGTCCTCATTTGTTAGTCACAAGAATCTTGGGAACCCACATGGCCCAATGACAATCATCTCCCTACATATTTAGCACACACATGACCATCATAAGATTTCAAAAGAACATAGGATGGGTTATATTTTCTCGCAAAATCATTATGAGATGGTTCATCACCATTCCTAGTGACACTTGGTTCCTTGGCTTTTTCCATGTCCCCCTCATTCACAAAAGTAATCATTTTGGAAGGGGGAGAGGACAAGTTCTTCTTCTTTTTCTTACCCTTGCTCTTATTCTTTCACTTGGAGGCAAACCAAAGTCCTTCCTTAGTCACATTGTCCCTTTGATTAGTCAAAAGGGCATTTAGACTCTTCTCACCTTGAATGCATGAGACAAGGCCTTTCTCAATTGTAGCTTTCAACTTCTTGTTCTCCTTGAGAAGATTTTCAAGCTCACAACAAGGGTTAGTAGAACATGAAGCATTATTAGTTGGCATGGACAAGATATCTTTAGTCACTTGAGTTTGAAGTTGTTCATGTGACTTTGAGAGAGTAGAGAATTAGCTCAACAAGGATTCATGTTCCTTTTTAATTTTCTCAAAACTTTCATTTAGTCTCTCATGACCAACCCCAAACTCAAGCTTTTCCTTTTTAAGCAAACTAGTTAAAGCAAAAGCATGGTCACATTCTTTAGAAAGTTTAGAGATGTTCAAGGTAAAAGATTCTTCATGCATAATATACTTCTCTTATAAGGTAACTCTTTTACTTTGCTCTTCCTCAAGAGCATCGGTCAAGGCGGCTATTTCCATGGCAGCCTCCCTAGCATGACCAAACATTTCCAAGATGGAGTCATCTCTCTCGTTGATGATATAGCGTGCTTCACCTAGTTGACTTAGGAGAGCCTCCACACATACCTTGGCTTCTCCTACTAAGTTATCCAAATAACTAGTGGATTCCACTATTTCCTTCTTAATCTTGAGACTCATTTCACCATCATATGATGATGCAATAGTAGAAGGAGTAGTAGTGGGTGGAGGAGTTACCATGGAGGATTTGGCCATGTGACACGTAGGATTGGTGACGAGATTGTCCTCATTTGGAGAGTCAAAGAGAGATGCCGGTGAAGCGGTTGAAGAGGTAGTGGCCACTAGACATGTAGACTTGGTGGTGCGCTTGTTCTCATTGGGGGAGTCAAAGAGCGATGTTGAAGAGGTTGTGGTAGTTGTAGTAGTAGCAGAGGTGGTGGCAATTGTGGCAATGGAAAGCACTCCCACAATCTCCCCATCATCTTCATCATCACTATTAATTTAATTGTTCTCTTCATATTCTTCACGAGCCACCAACACATATTTTTGTGGCTCCTTCTTGTTGGGGAAGTTCTTGTTTCCGAAGTTCTTGTTTGGGACTTTCTTGAAGAATTTCTTGTTTGGAGTAGGCTTGAACTTGGATTTCAAGATGAGTCTTCCATCATGATCTTCTCTCTTCTCATACAGGCATTCAGCGATGAAGTGGTTGGATTCTCCACAGTTGTAGCATGATCTCAACTTGGGTCTTGCACAAGTTGTGGTAGTTCTTTATGGATTGCCCTTTCCTTGATTCTTCCAAAACCTTCTAGAAACTAATGCCAATTGCTCATGCAGAGCACACTTGATGTCTACAACATCTCCTTCTATCATTCCCAAGGAGTTAATTTCTTCTTCATAGACATGAGCCTTGGCCTTCAAATCAAGAGTGGGTGAATCCATTCTTCAAGCTCGAGCAAGAGCATCATTGGCGGTCTTGTTCATGATCCCAAGAGCCACAAACTCATTTAGCACTCCATTGGAGGTCATGGCATAGATGTCCTCCCTTGAGCGAATATTGTTGGGCATTTCCCTATGGAAGGGTAAGATGGCTTGCATGGACTTGCGCTTGATCCACTTGTCATCCACATCCTTACTACCATGGTCAATCATTCTAACTGAAAGGGCCGTGACCCTTCGATAGAGATCTTCGGGAGTCTCATCTTCCTTTCCAGCAAAGGAATCGGCTTCATAGTGCATTTCTTCAAACTTGGAGTTTTGAATGCTTTCATTGCCAAGATAGACTCTTTGAAGAGCATTCGAAGCCTCATTGGTGGTGTCATAAGCACGAATGTGAGTCATTTGCTCATGAGTCAGAGCATCTTGGAGAATGGCCATGGCGGTGGCATTGAGTTGATTATTGATTTCCTCGGTGGGTGTCATGTTGTAGATGTTGTGCGGACAGAAGCCGAACTCCACAACCTTCCAAAGATGAACACTAGAACTTGCCAAGTGAGAGCACATGAGATAATGCCAATTGGCAAAATTAGATACATCAAGCTTAGGTGGTGGTCCACGATGATTTATGTGTGGCATAGGAAGAGGTGCAATATTATAGCTAGATGGTGGGGGCATGTGTCCCATTGGATTGCTTTTAGCCTTGTGGCCATCATCATCAATGGGAGATTCCTTGAGGGGATCTTCCATTGGTTTGGAGCCACTTGATGGATTATCAATAGCATCGGCAACCACAACTTACTTTTACCAAGATATAATTCAAGCAAGTCTTTCATTTCTTTTCGAAGCATATCCATGGAAGCGGATAACTCACTCTTAGTGACGGGGTTTACATCGGGAGTGGTATCACACCCCCTTGAGTCACTCATACTTCTCTTAGGCGGTTAAGCTAAAGAAGAGCACCTTGCTCTGATACCAATTGAAAGATCGGTATAAGCGACTAGAGGGGGGGGTGAATAGGCGCTACTCAATTTTTGGTTACTTTTCAATTTAAGGCTTGACACAAAGTAGGTTCTCTAGATGTGCAACTAAGTGATGAAACCTAAGTGACAAGCAATCATACAAGAACAATAATAAGAAGTAAAGGATAGAAATCATCGAGAGGGAACACGAAGATGTTTTCCTGAAGTTCCTTCTTTTTGAGGGGAAATACGTCTCCATTGGAGGAGTGGGCGGTACAAAGACCACCAACGCCACTAAGGCGTCACCCTATTCTCACCCGCCTTGCGGCAAGCACATGATCCACTATGCGGTGACCTTGAAGGTGGCAACCGAAACCTTGTATAAAACCTTGGGGCACTTCTCCACAACTGAATTGGAGGCTCCCAAGACGACCTCGAAGCTCTTATAGACAAGGATGAGCTATGGAGGATGACTCCTTCAAGTTAGGGTTTCCTCAAACCCTAGAGCAACAACAACTTACATAACTGGTGGGGAAACACAAATTCCTTTGGTGGAAAGCTAGGGCTAGGTCTCCTCCCTCAAATCCCCGAAGGGCAACACATTTGAGTGGCTAGAGAGGGAGATCTAGGAGATGGAGCTCAGTATTAATGGAGGAGAGAGAATAGAAGCCGAAGCCTACTCTTGGATAAGAAGGGGTTATTTATACCCCCACTAGAAATCTAGCCATTGTAGCCTCACTAACCCCGGAGTCTCCGGTGCGAGGCGCAGGACTCCGGGAAGGACAATAGAGGGGAGTACTGGGAGGAAACTGGGCGACCCCGGAGACCTGGCCAGAGACAACCCTGGAGTCTCTAGGCTCCAACCCCGAAGTCTCTGGTGACCAAGGCCGGAGTCTCCGGTCAGGCCGGAATCTCCGGGGAGACCACAGGACTCCGAGCCCAACTCCGCACCAGGAGACAGCGAGCACGCCAGGGGGGCACAGACTTGCTCAAAGACCTGGGTGGAGTCTCCGGGCCCAGACCCTAGAGTCTTCGGGCCTGGATCCCGGAGTCTCTAGACCTAGGGAGGAAGATTGCACAGCCTCCAAAACGGCACCATTTCTTCATGAGAATTTTGAACCCTTCCCCTTCGAACACCAGAATACTGTCTTGTGCAATTATATGGATGTACCTGCAACACTTAGCACACGGTAAAAACTATCTTGTGTTGACACCAAACATCAAAACATGATTAGGGCAGGAAATGCCCTTTCAGTATGGCATACAGATCGGGTGCATCGTCCGGGACACCGTCTCGCTCAACACGGGAAACCTAAAGACACCTGAGTAAGCACATCTGACAGATCTCCTCATCTAGAAGCTTCACCAACGATACAAGTTCCCAGATCCGTTTAACAACTTAAATCTCAAAGATAATAAGGCAAACCAGGTAGCCCTCACGAAGATGAGCAATGCCTTGAGAAGCTGGAGAACCCAGGTGAAGGCACGAATTGATAAGGGTAAAAGATTCGAGGAGATCAAGAAGCACGAGCCGAGGCTCAACGAAGAAGAATTTGACCTTTTCAAGGAAAAGGTGGCTTCTAGCTTGGGCATCAAGTGGACTGCGTGGGGGAAGAAGATGCGGGCACAGAACATAGGCAACCATCGTTGGGGAAGAGGCGGTTATAGAGGAGTAAAGCCCATTTGGGACAAGGAGGATGCCGAGCTTCGACATCTGGGTAAAGAAAACCCGTGGCACAAATTCATGCACGTGCAAACGAGGAAATTTGTCCAGGCCCGCTACTATCTTCACCTAGTAACAAAGGAATTCGTTACCGACAATGAGGATGTGAAGAAATTTGAGAAACATATAGTAAGGAATTTACCTTGCGTGGATCTCAAGTTATAATTAAGAATGAAGCCTAATTTCTAAACATGTTCAACTCTTCCTTCTGTAGGAAGAGGAAATCGAAGCAGCTATGGGCTCCTCCCTGGGGTCGACGGAGCCGTGGGATGGTCCTTTCAATAGGGCGACGAACCGTTTCAAGAAAAGGGAAACATCGATGCCACTGACGTCAGGTGGCCATGTGCCTGGCTTAGGCACGACCACGAAAATGAGGGACTACTACAAACAGGATGCCAAGGCTAGAAGGGAGAAAAAGTTTCAGAAGGAGGCTGAGGAGCGATGCGAGTTTCAAGAGATCAAGAAAATATTCGATATTATGCCGCAGATGATTGATGACCGACTGGGACATAGGATCCTAGAGATTGTTCCTTCTTTGTAGGAAGGGCTTGATGCTTGGAACCTGGCAGGTCGATAGGGACCAATACCTCTGCCCAGCTTGACCAGCAGCAAAGCAACCAGCCAGATACCGGCGGGGTTCTCATTGGTGACCCCGCCCACGGACGCCACGAGGTAGTCGGCCTTCGCGATGGTGCTGACCTTGATCGCCAATCACGGGGTGCAACCGGTCGAACCGGTGATGACGCCACCCAGCAACAACCTAGTCAAACCGGTTGCACCGGTGACGATGCCGCCCAACAACACCACGGTGCTGCTGGTGCTTCGTCCTAGTGAACCCCAACTAGAGGTGGAGCATACGCTAGCCGACACCATGGATGCAAGCAGCCCCTCTGTCGCTGGCACGCCCACCGCCGTCGGCAGTGCGTCGACACTAGCCGAGGTCGATGCCATCACCAAGGTAACTAATTAAGCGTCTCGGATGGTCAAATCTCTGATGATGCCCAACACGCATGTTTCTTCCCAGGACGTTGCTTGCACCCTCCTGCAGTACGTGGAGGGCAAGTTGAAGGATGTTTCCAAGGGCACTATCGTTCAATTGAAGAACCGCATGTTCCACAACAAGCCCATGCCCGATGGCATGTTTATGGATTAGGCTGTTGAGTGGATGCGAGTATCGACAAGTCCTTCGGATATGTATCTTCGGCAGTGTTCCCCAGGCGAGCATTCTCCCTATTTTTACCTATTTTGCTTTTATAGTCTTTACTTCCTCCTGTTGATTTATTGCTATCCGTATTGCGATGCTTTAGTTTCCGTGCACCATTTATATTCCTTGCAGCCTCTATATTGCCTTGGACACATCCTATTGTCTGTTGTTTGATAGATAGTTGGCCTTGCGAGTCATAGTTTCTTACTCAGGTGCTGCTTCACATCGTTGTTGTTCCACCGTTGTTGGAAGGTTGGCACATGCTTAATGGTGGAGATGATCATGACTTTAATTTCAACCGATAATTAAAATGCTGGGAATAGATATAACTAATGCAGAGGCACCGGTGGGCAATAGCTAATATTTGGTTCTTTCGCGCTCACTTGTGTCCCGTAGGCCCCAAGTACTTGATACCTGTTCCTTGACTATTCGCACTATCCACATACGGGAGACTCTATGAATCCCCCTTTGCCTGATCTTGATTCGTACTTTATTTCTTGTGGCCACAAAGTAGTTTGGGGCTTTATTACTATCCTGTACTTATGCCATGCTTTACTTCTTTATTTATGATTGTGCGTGGAGCACCTGTACTGTTTTGGAACATGGAATGTTTTCGCGGTATCGACAAGCCCAGTCACACTTTCGGGTTCCCAGTCGTTTACAACCATTGTCAGAAACCCTAGGTCCATCTCGGAGCCGGCCAACTTCGTTGCAGGTAGCTTAGTGGGGTGGCCCCCTGAAATGATTTATTAATCCTATGAATGCTTTGTCGTGAGGACTTGTTGCATTTTATTTGGTTCTTCCCAAGGTTGATCGTGTGTGTGTTGCTATTTGTGCACCCCTGCAGGGTAAATCTTTCTGAAAGCCGTGTCCGTGGTTATGGACGACTTGGAGCACGGTATCTCGATCATAGACAACTATAACTAAAGTAGTGCTATAAATTTGACTTTGACATGTCTAGTAATCGGATTCACTACAACAGAATGAGTAAATAAAAGTGTCAACCACTGCTAGGTTTGGGATGTCCTATGCTAATTGTATCTGACTAGTAAGTATTGCAACTACAATGGAATGGTTAACTAAAACTGCCCACTACTTATGATATCAGGATGACTCATGCTATCTATATCTGACTAGTAAGTGCTGCAACTATAACAGAATGAATAAAACTGCCAACTGTGTGAGTTCCTCGGTTTGACTTCTTCATTTGGTCTCGAGGGGGGAAACACCAGGATGGGTATGTTTTGGTGTTACTATCAGGTTGCATCCGAATAGGTTTTTATTATCCCTCTCTTATAGCCAGTAGTTGTATCGAGTCTCTATAGGATGTTTAGTGCATGCTTCGCTGCCGCTTAAGTCCACCATACCTATGTAGGCGAGAGCCGCCGAATTCTAGACTCGCCGTGTACTAGCCTCAGTACTGACCGCTCCCTTTTTTCCTTTGCCCTTTGTCGGCACCCCTTTTGTTTTAGCAGGTATGAGATCGACGTCGTTAGCAGGGTTACCCTTCCGGCTTGGCCTGGGCAGGGTTATAGACGCCATTGGTTATTCTTCAGGGCTCTTAGCCCCATTTGCATCTTGTCCATACTCGGATGTTGTATCGTTTTCAAGGTGATTTGGATCTTAGTACTGTATATCTGTATTCTCGACTCCTGGAGTCATTGTTGTATATATATGTTCTTTGGATTCCATCGTGGACTATTGTGTAATGATATTACTTCGTTTTCCACCCACACGCAAATGCCTGGTGGGCGTCCTTGAATCGTTTCTATGCGGGTTTGGTGGGAAGTGCTAAAATCTGCATAGGGCCGATTCGAGGGTGTTACAGAGTGGTATCATAGCTCAGCAGTTGCGATACCCCGCTGGTCCAGCCTGTAGGATAACCTAGCTAACGGCCGATGTAGAGTGTTAAAACTATTTTTGCAAAATCGGTTGGATAGATCTGATTAGTTCTGTTTTTACTCCTTACCCCTATGCTATTCTCTTCTTACCTCTACGTGTTTTGAATCTACTCTTATCTTTTCTTCAAGTCCAGGATTTTTCGTGGTTGGGTTTCTCTTTCTCCCTTTTATAACGGTGTAGCCACAATCATCAAATCTGCATCTCGTTGTTCTAACCCTCATCCAATCTTTTTGTCCTTGAACTCTTTATCTGTATATTCCCCTTGATGGATATCCATATCGTTGAAAAACATTATGAGAAGGATGAGCATTGGTGAAGTTGGAGTATAGCTTGAGCATGTGTTGTTCATGCCAATGGAACCATCGTGGAACCTAATCATTGTGTATTTTCATACGATTCTTTTTGTCCTTGAACTCTTTATCTATATATTCCCCTTTATGGATATCCATATCGTTGAAAAACATTATGAGAAGGATGAGCATTGGTGAAGTTGGAGTATACCTTGAGCAAGTGTTTTTCATGCCAATGGAACCATCGCGGAACCTAATTATTGTGTCTTTTCATACGATTTCTTGGTATCTTCCGGTGGTCCCCAACGTGATGATATCATCTATGAAGATCCTGCATCATGCCTGTGTTTTCCGAAGGTTTCCGAACATCTCTTGTCGAGATCTCCAGTCTAATTTCGAGAGTTGTGTTGCACGGTTTTCCTATTCATGTACGGAGTTAATAGTTTGGGAATGGGATGGACTGATCACCCTACCTGACTCTTACTGTTCACTCTTATACATCGACTGGTGGATCAATGTGACTTTTACTCTTTCTGTGGAAGTTAGGGGTGGCCTTATCTATTGAGACCTCTACCTTCGCCTTTTGTTTCTCCGGAGTGTTCTTCTAACGATCATGAGCAGCGATCCCTTATTGGTGGTGTCGACGATTTCAAGATGGAGCAAAAGTCTTTGTTAGTGGTGTCGCAAGGATCTACATGAAGTGAGAAGATTTAGGTCGATAGCCTTCTCCCCTATACCATGAGGAGGATCTCGAGGGCGAGATCCCTTGTTAGTGGGGTCGAATTGTAACACCCCGGTAAAACCACTACTAGAAAATCACGTGTTGTTTTCCTTTTGTGTATCACCATAACCGCATGCTCATGTCATCATGCCACATTGCATTTGAGCATCGTCATGTCGTCATGCATGGTTCGACTAAAACTATCTTCTAAAAGCCTATCCTTATTTTCTATTTGCCTCCCTCTTTATTTCAAATGTAAAACTCGGTCCTTCCGGATATTATTTTATCTACAAACTATTTACAAAAAAGCTTTTGTTCTAAAAATAAAAATGAAATGTTTTTATAAAACTAGGGGAGGCAGCCAACCGACCAAGCCCAAGTGGCCTAGCCGGCCAGCCACCTACCACCCCAACGAGAGCCACCCCAAACCCTAATCTACACCCCATCCATCCCACTCCCTGCCGCCGCCAACCACCCACCGCTCACGACGCGACCCAGCGCCCCAGCCCCACCCGACGCGATGCCCCCTGGCCACCAACCATCACGCACACCCCGCTCTCGCTCGATCCCATGCCTCACTCACCTACCCGGCCCCACCTAGCGCTAGCCCCGCAAGCGACACAACCCTGATCCCCGCGCCATGGCCCCACCACCACACGACCGACCCCACCCCATCCCTATTCCTCGCAGGTGCCGCCCCACCCCGTGGTTCCTCCCCTAGACCCGATAACCGCCGCGTTCTCCTCCCCAAATCCCGTCGCCCCCTGCGCGACCTAGTGGCCACCGCCAGGGCCTTGATCCGGCGGAGCTCCAGCCACCACCCTACTTACTCTCTACCGGCCGTGCGGGCCCTACTTCTCCGTCGTACGTGACCCCGCTGGCCGCCCCGCCCCTGGAAGTTTCCTCTCTACAGCCGCGCGCGACTCCGGAGTCCGCCATCGTCGCCCGGCCTGTGAGCCCTTCCTCGAGCCCTCCCCGTCGAGCTTCCCGGCCATTGTGAGGCTGCACCCCTCCTCCAATGCCTCCATCGCGCTGCCCGAGCCCCCCGTCGGGCCGCCTCAGTGCTGCCATGGGTCCCCTCGCCCTCGTCGCCCCGGCCGCAAGCATCGCTTCCCCGACCCAAGCTCCTCCCGCTCGCCAGCCTACCTCTACCCACCGCCAAGGAAGCCGTCCCGAGAAGAGCCCCGAAGGCCGCCTCCCAGTTCGGCCTCGACCCCGCGTCGAGCACCTCCGCATCACCAGGCGTGCCACTACTCGAGTTCTAGTTGTTGCCGCTTGAGGTGTTACTGCGAAGATGTGGTGGGGTGTTTTGTTGATGAAGATTGGATGGCAATGTGTGTGAAGCTACTGGGTGTATGCGATGACAAGAACGACAATCGGCGATGGTGGTGATTTTCTGATGAAGGCATAGTGTCGATTTTGTGAGGGTTACACAATGCATTTACCGTGTCTGTGTTGGTGTTGTGGCCACAAAGCAGAGACAACCAATGCAAGAGTGTCTGATGCTGAAGACCGAACCCTCAGAACGGCAAGTTCTTCATCTTGGAACGCCATGACCTCCTTCATGAATCCGATGGCCGGACCCTAATACCCCGTTCTCGGAGTCCGAAGACCGCCCCCGTCGAACCCCAAGACCATCGGTGCTAAACCCTAATGTGATCCCCTTTTTGCGATGCCCCTATTTTATAATGACATATAATTGTTGCATATTAATTGAACATGGTTGCATACATATTGTGGGTGCTTTGGGGTATTTTGATGATTCACCTAAATTAAATATGGAGTCCATATGCGGGAAAATCTAGCTTTATATTGGCCCCATTTAAATTTGTGTAGCGAATCGATGCCATGTTTTTCCTTGTTAATACAACATTTAAATTGCGGGGTACCTAAACAACATGAACCTATTAATTAATTGTCGGGACCCCGGTTCTGCTTAATATTGCCTAGTTGCATCGCACCTTTGCCATGTCATACATGCATCATGCCTGATCTTCTACCGTAGTATGAAATAGTGCATCTGGTGTTTCTTTTAGTGTTTGCTTCTTCACGGATTAGGCCGTTGAGTGGATGCGAGTATCGACAAGTCCTTCGGATATGTATCTTCGACAGTGTTCCCCAGGCGAGCATTCTCCCTATTTTTACCTATTTTGCTTTTATAGTCTTTACTTCCTCCTGTTGATTTATTGCTATCCGTATTGCGATGCTCTAGTTTCCGTGCACCATTTATATTCCTTGCAGCCTCTATATTGCCTTAGACACATCCTATTGTCTGTTGTTTGATAGATAGTTGGCCTTGCGAGTCGTAGTTGCTTGCTCAGGTGCTGCTTCACGTCGCTGTTGTTCCATCGTTGTTGGAAGGTTGGCACATGCTTAATGGTGGAGATGATCTTGAAGTTAATTTCAACCGATAATTAAAATGCTGGGAATAGATATAACTAATGAAGAGGCACCGGTGGGCAATAGCTAATATTTGGTTCTTCCATGCTCACTTGTGTCCCGTAGGGCCCGAGTACTTGATACATGTTCCTTGACTATTCGCACTATCCACATACGGGATAATCTATGAATCCCCCTTTGCCTGAGCTTGATTCATACTTTATTTCTTGGGGCCACAAAGTAGTTTGGGGCTTTATTACTATCCTATACTTATGCCATGCTATACTGCTTTATTTATGATTGTGCGTGGAGCACTTCTACTGTCTTGGAACGTGGAATGTTTTCACGGTATCGACAAGCCCAGTCACACTATCGGGTTCCCAGTCGTTTACAACCATTGTCATAAACCCTGGGTCTGTCTCGGAGCCGGCCAACTTCTTTGCGGGTAACTTAGTGGGGTGGCCCCCTGAAATGATTTATGAATCTTGTGAATGCTTTGTCGTGAGGCCTCGTTGCGTTTTATTTGGTTCTTCCCAAGGTTGATTGTGTGTGTGTTGCTATTTGTGCACCCCTACAGGGTAAATCTTTCTGAAAGCCGTGTCTGCGGTTATGGACGACTTGGAGCACAGTATCTCGATCATAGACAACTATAACTAAAGTAGTGCTATAAATTTGACTTTGACATGTCTAGTAATCAGATTCACTACAACAGAATGAGTAAATAAAAGTGCCAACCATTGCTGGGTTTGGGATGTCCTATGCTAATTGTATCTGACTAGTAAATATTGCAACTACAATGGAATGGTTAACTAAAACTGCCCTCTGCTTATGATATCAGGATGACTAATGCTATCTATATCTGACTAGTAAGTGCTACAACTATAACGGAGTGAATAAAACTGCCAACTGTGTGAGTTCCTCGGTTTGACTTCCTTGTTTGGTCTCGAGGGGGGAAACACCAGGATGGGTATGTTTTGGTGTTACTATCAGGTTGGATCTGAATAGGTTTTTCTTATCCCTCTCTTATAGCTGGCAGTTGTATCGAGTCTCTATAGGATATTTAGTGCATGATTCGCTGCCGGTTAAGTCCACGATACCTATGTAGGCGAGAGCCGCCGAATTCTAGACTCGCCGTGTACTAGCCTCAGTACTGACCGCTCCCTTTTTTCCTTTGCCCTTTGTCGGCACCCCTTTTGTTTTAGCAGGTATGAGATCAACATCGTTAGCAGGGTTACCCTTTCGGCTTGGCCTGGGCAGGGTTATGGACGCCATTGGTTATTCTTCAGGGCTCTTAGCCCCATTTGCATCTTGTCCATACTCGGACGTTGTATCGTTTTCAAGGTGATTTGGATCTTTGTACTGTATATATGTATTCTTTACTCCTGGAGTCGTTGTTGTATATATATGTTCTATGGGTTCCATCATGGACTATTGTGTAATGATATTACTTTGTTTTCCACCTGCACGCAAGTGCCTGGTGGGCGTCCTTGAATTGTTTCTATGCGGGTCTGGCGGGAAGCGCTAAAATCTGCATAGGGCTGATTCGAGGGTGTTACATTACACCTGCAGAATTGGAAGAAAGGGCTCAAGCCCTAGAAGCGCGTCGTCAAGTACTCCTCGATGAGGCTAACAACCTTATGGAATAAAAGAAGCGCATTGCGTCTGGGTAGGAGTTCAACTCTCTGCAACACCAGAAGACCTAGAAAAGACACGTGCGGGCCGGCAAATATCTAGAGATCCACAAAGTCCTCTTTGAGGGAGACCCAAGGGCACCTCAGCTCGACAGCAAGGGAGATCTGGTGTATCCAACACCAGTGGAAAATACGGCTATAGCTCGAGATATCCTGGCGAACAATCCAAACCCAAATCAAGTCCGGTTGGGCGCGAAGCTTCTCACCAAAGGTCTAGAGCAATAGAGGCTCGCGAAATCCGGAAGCGGAAAACTGGTCTCTCAATCAGACCAATGTCGCATGGATCTGGCCTGGAATGGCATTAGGCCCGAACGGGTCTCGGAACAGCATTACCGTTCTGACCGTCAGGAAGATAACTACTCAAGAACCAGATCATCAGGGAAACAGCACAGAACCACACGTGACTAGAGCAATGTTGCCCCAGCCACAGAGCGAGACGCAGTTGCGGTACTAGTTCCGAGACACCCTCCCCGACGAGAGTCGAGCAATCGCAAGGAAGAGGATAAAGAGCAACGTCGGGAGGAGGACCGGCAAAGGATGCCACCTCCAAGACATACAAACCGTTCGGTTGAACCCCACCATGGTGGGGGAACACGGACGAAGGAACGACGATCACCGTGCCGAGTCAAGCCGGCAGGGGGCTCGTCATAATGAAGATCCTCCCTAGAACCGAAATAATGATGCTCCGGATGGGGGCCAGCGATCAGCCAGAAACAACCCACATGCACCACCCTCTCTGCCAAGCAGCCATCACAATAGCTCTCAAGGAGGCTAAGGAGGGCGTCGTGGCGGAGGAGGTGGTGGCAGAAGCAGAAGTCCGGCTCCAAGGCACCGCAGCCACAGAGAACAACCTAGACGGCATTCCCTGTCACCAAGTGACGCAAGACACTGGATCAACTCTAACATAGAGGCGTGGCGCTACGAGTCGAATAACATCTACATGGGTCCAAAATGCTTCGGACCGCGCATACGAGGAACAAGATTCCCAGACACCATCTCAAGACACATCCAACCCTATGACAATGTAGCTAGGCCAAATACCTGGCTCCAGGATTTTTGCTAGGCTTGCTACATTGCCAAAGGCGAAAACAGCCTGGTCACAGCCCGATATCACCCACTTATGCTGCGAAAGGCGGCATGATCATGGCTCAATAAACTTCCGGAGAACACCATCCACAATTGGTATGACATGCAAAGCGCATTCTTTCAGAATTTCGAAAGCGCATATCGGAGGCCCTGTACGCTAGGAGACCTACAGCGTTGCACCTAGAAAGCTGGAGAAACTTGTTGAGATTACCTCGGATGATGGATCGACACCAAGAACTCCTGCGAAGGGGTAAATGACCAAACTGCGATTGAAGCTTTCATTACAGGACTCCCAATTGGTTTACTATGTCACCGTTTGAAGTGCGACAAGGTCACTGATCTGGGAGAGATGATAAAAATGGCAAGCAAATATGCAGATGCCGATGATGATGCAGAAGGACTACTAAACGTTATGGCGGTACCACAGTCGGCAAAATACCCAAAGAAACAAGCTCAGAAGCGCAAGAACACCTCGGAAGAAAAGCCCAACGCCAAAACCGCAGTTGTCACTACTACATTCGGGTCTGGAGGACGAGGAGGGCATGGAGGCGGCCGCGAACGTGGTCGGGGGACGTCAAGAGTCCAGGGTAGAGGAAACTAGCAACCTGGCAAAACCTACGCCTAGGATGATATTTCCAACAATCCGTGTGTGCATCACTTAGATGCCAACGGGGGCTCATCCCACACAAATGTTGAGTGTCATTTCAATGAAGACATCAAGAAAGACGATTCCGCTGGCTACAGGGCTAAGCGGAAGAAGGGAAAAAAGAATCCCAAAAAATAAAAGGAGACCAAGGAAGATTCCGACATGGAGTAAGCTGACCCTTCGAATCCTAGGTCGGATGGAAATAAGAACTTCCCAACAAAGAAAGACACTTATGTCACTTTCCTTGAGTCTTAACCAGCTAAGGTCAAGAAGGCAGTTTTGCATGAGCTCAACGCAACTGTTCTGGCTGTCCCTCAATTCTTGGACTGGTCGAAAGTGACAATCACCTTTGACCGTGCTGATCATCTGCCTAAGTTGCATAGACGAGGAAAATATTCCTTAGTCGTCAATTCACTTATTGACGACTATGGTTTCTCCAAGACTCTCATGGACGGCGACAGCAGAATCAACATCCTCTACATCAAAACGATGCGTCAGATGAGGATCTCGGAGACTCAGCTAAATCATAGCACTGTGATCTTTCACGGGGTTATCCCAGGAAGACAAGTAAATTCCCTGGAAGAGATCACTTTGGATATTACTTTTGGAAATCCAAAGAATTACCGGATGGAAGCACTTTCTTTCGAAGTGGTCCCATTCAAGAGCGCATACCACGCTATACTCAGACGTCCGGCTTACTAGGCTTTCGTAGCTCGTCCGTGTTACATTTACAATATGATGAAAATTCCAGGTTCGAAGGACGTGATCACCATCAGGGGAGACCCGAAGAAAGCACGAGAATGCAAGGACGGAAATGCCACCTTTTCTGAAGCCGTACTGCACGCCCAGGAGTACCAGGAGATCAAGAAGACCATTGACCCATCCGAGATGCCCGCAATGAAGAATGAGGTGACAAAGCTAACTCCGGAGTTCAAGGCATCAGAAGAGTCGAAGACGATGCCGTTGAAGGATGATGACCCCTCGAAGGTGACCTGGATAGGTGTAGGTTTAGATAGCACATAGGAAAGCGCGCTCGTCAAGTTCCTCCAAGCAAATCAAGATATCTTCTCATGGCAGCCATCTGACATGACCGGAGTACCTAGGGAACTTGCCAAGCACTCTCTAAATGTACACCCAAACACTAAACCCGTCAACCTGTCCTTACAATGTTTCGGTGATGAAAAGCGAAAATCAATAGCTAAGGAACTAGCTCGGCTCGAGTTAGCCTGATTCATAGAAGAGGTCATCCACACCGAGTGGTCAGCCAATCCTGTAATGGTCCCTAAAAAGGACACCACTGATTTAAGCACGTGTGTTGATTATACTGCCTTGAACAAGGCTTGTCCCAAAGATTTGTTCGATCTGCCTAGAATTGATCAAGTTATTGATTCTACGGCAGGCTCAGAATTCCTATATTTTCTCGATGCATATTCTGGTTATCACCAAATTCGGATGAAGGAGTCAGACAAACTCAAAACTTCATTCATAACCCCCTTTGGAACCTTCTGTTTCGTTAAGATGCCCTTTGGGCTCAAGAATGCAGGAGCTACGTACCAGTGCACTATGCAGCGTTGCCTCCACGATCAAATCGGATGCAATGTACATGCATATGTGGACGACATAGCGGTGATGTCCAAAAGGAAGCAAACCTTAATTTCCGACTTGGAGGAAACATTCGCTAATCTACGAAAATACAACATAATGCTTAACCCGAAGAAATGTTTCTTTGAAATACCAACCAACAATTTGTTAGGCTTCATCGTGTCTCAAAGAGGCATAGAGGTGAACCAAGACAAAATTAAGGTTATACTCAATATTTCTAGGCCGACTCGCCTGAAAGACGTTCAAAGGCTAACTGGTTGCATTGCTCTAGTCAGTCGGTTTGTAAGCCGGCTCGGCGAAAGAGCCGCACCACTCTACAAGCTCCGGAAAAAACTAAAAAGTTTGTTTGGATAACGAAGCTGAAACTGCACTACAAGACCTTGCAACACTACTCTAATCTACTCCTATCCTTGCAGCACTAGAACCTCGTGAACTGATGTTGCTCTATCTCGCTGCGACAAACATAGTCGTTAGTGTCGTCATGGTGGCGGAGAGACCAGAGGAAAAACAGGAACACCTGGTGTAGCGTCTGACTTATTACCTCAGCGAAGTCCTAACTGAATCAAAGCAGCGCTATCCGCACTACCAAAAGCTGGCTTACGGTGTGTTCTTTGCATCCCGGAAGTTATCACATTACTTTCAGGAACATCCAATTACCGTGGTGAGCACAGCTCCCATGACAGATATAATCAACAACAGCGATGCTACAGGACGTGTCGCAAAATGGGGCATAGAGCTTTCAGCTTTCGATATTGAGTAGAAACCTCGTACAACAATCAAATCCCAAATCCTCGCTAACTTTTCACTGATTGGATAGAGACAACGGAGAATATGACCCTCCTAGAATCGGAATACTAGACCTTCCATTTTGACGGGTCTAAGGCGCTCGAGGGCTCGGGGGCTAGCGTGGTGCCCAAATCACCCCAAGGAGATAATTTTTTTATGTGTTGCAGATCCACTTCATGGCAATAAACAACATTGCTGAATATGAAGCATTGCTGCATGGAATCTGGATTGCTAAGAATATCGACATCCGACGATTAATGTGTTATGGAGATTCGGATCTTGTTGCCCAACAAGTGTGGGATATCTGTAATGCAAATAAACACATGGCAGCATATAGAGCTGTCGTGGATGAAATATCTAGATCGTTTGAAGGGTTTGAGATTCAACACATCACTCGAACAGAAAATGAGGAAGCAGATGCATTATCTCGAATAGGATCTGCACGAAAAAATGTCCTAGATGGCGCTTTTATAGAGCACCTCAAAGTTCCCTCTATTAAAGGGGTAGATGAGGAATATCCGACCAAATCTAACTCACCTTTAGTGGCAGTCTTGGCTGTAATTCCCAGCTAGACTCAACCCTACCTTGATTTCTTGGTGGATGGAAAATTATCCGAAGACGAGGTTCTGAGCCGGCAGATCGTCCGACGAGCAAAAACCTATACAATAAAAAATGGTGAGCTCTATAAGCGGAGTGTGTGTATGGTCTTTCAGTGTTGTGTATTTCGGGAAGGAGTGGAAATCTTATGAGAAATCCACGAAGGCGAATGCGGACATCATGCTGCAGCCAAATCTTTAGTGGCAAAAGCTTTTAGACACAAATTTTTCTGGCTTATAGCTAAGGCAGATGCCGAACGGTTGGTCAAGACGTGCAAAGGCTGCCAAAAGTACGCCAAACAAGCTCATGTTCCGGCTGATCAGTTGCGAACGATACCTATAAGATGACCTTTCGTGGTCTGGGGGCTTGACATGGTAGGACCGTTTAAACGGGCTCCAAGTGGATTTACTCATCTCTTAGTGATGGTGGATAAATTCACAAAATGGATTGAGGCTAAACCCGTCACTAGTTATGATGGAGCTACAGCCAGAAGATTTTTCGAGGATGTTATAATCTGATACGGTTATCCACATAGCATTATCACGGACAACGGGAGCAATTTTTCTATGGGAGAACTTTCCGAATTCTACGATGAACAAAATACTCGGCTCGACATTGCGTCAGTCGCACATCCACAAGCTAATGGACAAATTGAAAGGGCAAATGGTTTAATCCTACATGGCCTCAAACCAAGACCTGAAGCACCACTACGTCGTGCTGCGGGGGCTTGGGCAGATGAATTACCTTCTGTTGTATGGAGTTTACGAATAACTCCGAATATTTCAACCGGATACACACCTTTCTTATTGGTCTATGGTGCAGAAGGAGTTCTTCCTAGTGGTTTGAGTCATATTTGTCCCCGAGTTGCAACGTATATCCAAGAGGGTGCCGAAATTTCTCGACAAAATGATCTCAATTTAATTGAAGAAGTTTGCGTTGTTGCTGAGATGAGATCAACAGCCTATCAGCATAAGTTACGCAAGTATCATAGCCAGAGAGTCAGAAACCGGTCTTTCAATAACGGTGATTTGGTTCTCCGGCTTGTGCAGAAAAGAAAGCACAAACTTTCCCTAGTATGGGAAGGGCCCTTTTTAGTTAGCCGAGTATTGCACAATGGTTCTTAGTATCTAACTGATATGCGGCCAGTCAAAGAAAGACCTGCTACTAAGAAAAGAAAGAGAGCTGGAGGTAGTATACACCCAAAAGAATTAGACAAACCGTGGACTATTTCTCAGCTACGTCCCTTTTATTCTTAAATTTTTTTTCTTTGTAATCATATATGTGTACATGTTCAATGAGAAATAAAGTGTTGGTTTCCTCAAATTATTCCAAGAAGTTTTATATTGCCATCTGATTTCCGAATGATCATGTCACAGTCGAAAATCCTAGAATACTTGAAAGTACTTTATGCTCATGTTTGTTCTGGTTAAGATTTCCGATTCTAAAAATGTTACCTTCGGGTATAAATCTAAATTTTCTAGTCTATACTTTGATTCTTTATCTGATTGCTGGATGCGGGCATTTTCTGAGTAGTGAATTGTTGGTATTGGAAGCCGACTTTATTTCCGAGTTTAAACTGGTTGAGCAATTGAGCTCCATTGCTCGGCAAAGTTTCCGTGTTGGAGGTTGGCCGGCTCACGAAAGGGACAAGGTGGAAATCCAGATAAATGATAAGTATAGACCAAACATAAAAGTGCTTATGTAAACATTCCAGGCACATCAAAATAAATCCAAAAGTGCTAAATAGAAGCAGCAAATATTAGCACTAGAAAAAATATTACACTACTTATTTACAACCCGATTATTTCACAATAACACATTGTGAAATTCTGGCACTTTACAATGCAGGGGAAGAGGTAGGAGCTGCCGGATCACTATAGACATCGCCTTCACCTTGATATCTTTCCGAGACGTTCAAATCCGAAATGTTTTGCTCGTCATCGGAGACTTCGGTTGTTTCTTCGGCAGGCGGAGGAGGCGTCTCCATGCGAGTGAAGAAAGGAGTGTCGTTGCTAGTCAGATCAGCTACATGACATCCATATCTGGCATAGGTGTCCATGATGGCCTTGATGTCTTGCTCCTGTCCGTCTTCATCCACAGTCGAATATCCTCTGGTTACTTGTCAGATTTCCATGCTTCCATGGTGGCTCATAACCATGGTGAGGGCGTTCTGTGCTGCGGTCCGTGCATAGGACATGTTCCAGTCCTGGATGAGCTGGGGCATCTCCTTGGCCTTGTCTCGCACCACAAAGCCAGACATTCTGTTCATGTCCGGAACCTTGAGTACTTCACTAATATCCTCCAAACATTGGTGGAAGTCGTGAAGCAAGTTGCCGACTTGCGTAAGCCGGATGGTGCGAGACTCAGTAGAGGACGAATCCAGTAAGTTCAGAGGACCTGTGCATATAAAGAAAAGGTTCGAAAATATATCCGAACTCCTAGAGTCAGAAAATGGGAAGTCAGAAAATAGGAAACATACCGAAGATGACATTGTCAACTTTGGTCTTCTCCATCCTAAGGCTCTGGAGTTCAGCCCGGAGTGCCTTGGCGATGTCCTTTTCTCTAAATAATTCATCATTGATATCCGAGATTTTTTAATCCTGGGCCGCGATCCTTCGATCACGCTCTTCGGTGGCCATGGAGGAGGATTCAAGGACTTGTGCAATACTACGCTCGTGATCCGCCTTAAGCTTATCCAGCTCTCGACATAAGTCGGCGTTCTCCACCTTGAGGGTCTTAAGATTCTCGGCCTCTTCAATCATTGCACATTATTGGTTGACCAGTGCTGCAAGCAAAAGAACAACAGTTGAATAGGTAATTCGACTATGAAAGGAAAAAAGAGCAAGGTTAAGGACTGAAAATATTACCTTCATCCTCATCCCTTGATACATTTAATTGAGCATTTTCAAGCCAGAGAGCTCTGATCTCTCTCCGCTTGTTACCAATTTTCTTCCATAATTCCTAGCTATAAGCATTAACTTTCTGTAAGTCAAAATAATACCCAGAGTCAGAAGTCTACTAAAGACTCCGGCTAATATTTTAACTAATATCAGCACGAGCCTTGGGGGATACACTAGTTCATTCTTTGGCATCCTATGAAAGCATAAATCCGAATTATGTAAACAACTTCATGCTTGGGGGCTAGATGATATGATATGAAATAAAGTAAAAAAAGGTGAGTCGGAAAACCGACTTACATGTTGTTCATGAGTAAGCTTGCTTAAGCGCATGTTCACCTCGGTGGTAAGTTTCTCGGCGAGGGTCAGCGGGATTACTGGTGGTGGAGGAACCACGCTGGCTTTCAGCTTCTCGTCGTGAAGATGGATTTGCTCAAGAAGTTCGGAGTACTTGACGTCCTCTGCTTCTTGTGCAACCTCCTCAGCAGAGATGTTCCAGCTCTCCAAGCATTATTGACCCAGCCTTTGTATCTCTTCTGCAGTTTTCTGAGTAATTCCAAGCTTGGCAATACCCGGATTGCTGAGAAGATTATCGGCAAAAACCTTTGCCGAGGGATCATTACCCGTTGAGGGTTCACCCTTATCAACTGCCGAGTCACCCATGGTGATGTCGGTCTGCGAACCAAGGTTCGCTGGCTCAGAATGAAGAGTTGATCTTCTACGACGAGCGGATATGGAGTAATCTCCGGTGTTGTAGAAGGATGCGAGGCAGGAGTCGAAGGCGCTATGGCAGGAGAAGTCAAATTTAACTTTGACTGACGCAGGGGCTTCGACGAGCCTCCTTTCCCCTTGCCCTTGGAGAGTTGTTTAACTCTGAGGAGGTAATAGAACAAAGATCATTACACCTCAAAAATAATTGAGAAATAAAGTACAGAGACATTGTGAAGAAAGTTACCTCTTCAAACGGGCACTTCCTTTGTGCCAATGGAAACTGTCGGAGCCCTACGCTTTTGGGTAAGGGTCTTCGACAATGGGACCAGTTCTCCATCACCTTGAGAAATCTCAGGAGGATATCCCTCGAGAGGAGCAAGATCCGACTCGGGGAGGTCAGCAAGCTGAAAAGAATAAATATCTTAGTATTGCAGAAAGAAACAATAATGTATAGATGAACACATGATTCGAGTTATTGCTGGAAAACTTACTAGTATAACAGGATCATCAGCCGTCTGCATGTCCAGGGACAGCTCTAGGATTTTCCTCTCGATCCGCTTCCTTATCAACCACCTGATTTGGGACTCATAGTCCTTTTTCGAGTAAGGACGGGAGCAGATCTGAAGAGAGTCCATCTTGCTCTTGGTGATGGAGTGCATAAGCCGATCACCATGGTGTTGGAGTTGCTGGATCTGGTGTGCCAGCCAGCAGTGGACCAAATCGGATCGTTTCAGACCCTTGTGCTTCATCAGATATTCGATCTACCTCTTACCAACAAGCATATCGTCAGTGAGGGCCGGAGGATCCGCGTCCCAGGACTCTTGGGGCATGGCGGCGCCCTCAATGGAAACCAGCAAAGCAGTTGATATGGGGTGTCCCGATCTTCTCAGTAAGCGGATGGCGGTGATGATGGTGGATGATAGATAACTAGCCTATAGCTATGAACTCTCCCGCTCGATCCCTGATGCCAATGCAACAGCTCTCGAACCTTGTAGGATATTCACAACACCACCCTCTTGCGCACGCAGCCGTGACCACAAACGGTAGTATGCAATCTACTAATTCCCAATGGAACAACAGATCACACTCAATTATAGTTGGTAGATTCGAACACAGGGTAATTCCAGAGGTTCTATGAAAGAAACAACTCCAAAATATTTTAACCTGGTCTAAACCCTTACTTGTGACGGCTACGGAGGTTTATATGAGGGCTGGAGCGTCCTCCCCTCTAAACGGGCATAAAAACAGCCATAACTTGGCCCAAACTGACTCGGTTCGACTCAAATTGATACATACTGACCCATATATGGGTTTGGCCTTATTGGCACGCAGTCCAAACGTCGTGGAACACCTCAAACATGTAATTCTTGGTGTGCCATCTCTCTCTCTCTTGCTCATACGTGATTTCCTCATTACCTCCTAGTGCGCATGCCTCCCGCTCCTCCCTCGCGCACTTGTTGATATTGGAAATCAGCGCTTGTCCTTCTTGCTGCAACTCTCCTCCTCCTCACACAACGCTTGTGTTATCAATAAACCTGATCATACAAAGATGCATAGACTTAGGTAGTATAAAGTTCTCACTAAGTAAAACATCAGGTTCAATTAGGAATGAATTCACCTGACAGTCATTATTGATTTGACTCAATATTTCCTTCTAGTTTAGGCAGTCAAAATCATCATAATCCCAGTATATATCCTCATCATCCTCCCTTTCTTCATGAAAAGCCGTCCTCGGCTTTAGGTAAGCTGAAAGTGGGAGAAACAAAAAGATCAACGTGTACGCAAAGTATATGTATATATAACATGTTGTATTATTGTTGTTCACATAAAAAGTATGTCCAGTATACATCAAGCAACTTAAATTGCAGGTATAAGTGAAGTACAAAGAATCATGATCATGGTGAAAAACAACTAAATAGATAGTCATGTTCTTCAATATTAAATTCAGTTTTCTCAAAGAAAATCTATGATCAAATTTGTGAACAAGATCAAACCAATTCAATATGTCTGAAAACCAAATTGAATCATGCCATGCTTCAACTGCGCTACTCTGATTATTATGAACATGATCATGTTGTCTAGTATGTAAAACGCAACTCAATTTGCAAATATAAGTGAAGTATAAAGCATTAGCACAACTAGACAACGAATTTTGGGACAAACACAACGAATATGAAAACTTGAGTTCTATTCTATCAAGATTACAACGATCCAACATAGGTAAAATTACTTGTGTTGGATGCATTATATCAACTAGATCTGACTTTAGTTTCATATTATCACAAATTTTAGCATATACCCCACAACACAAAATTGTCGACACACAACATGTATGGCTGAAAACAACATGTTTCAGTTCAGCGATTCAATCACAAGTAATGCATATGTGATCCACAAGAAAATTTTCATGCATGCTATATTCACCAATTAGATTGAAAGTGAAATAAGGAGAATATGTACTAGAATTCAGAAATGAAATTTCAGAAATCTTATCCATAGCACAACTCATACTCATAGGTTCATTTAGCATGATGGAATACACAATATCAGCAGGTGGTATTCGAGCAAGTATTTCCTTATGTGTTATCAGTACCACATGATCAAAATTTGAATTTGGTAAACTATCACATGGTGCTGAAACAGTAGTGCAAGGCAAATCACAAGGAGGCTTCAGTAAAGGAATAGACTCACAATATGTCGCACATGTTGGCTGAAGCTCCAAATCAGTACCAATGTCATTAACAATCTTCTCAGCTGTAGTAGGTACTACGACAGCCTTCTCAAGTGACAATACCAGATCGTGTGATGCAGGTTGTAAAATAGGCGGCTCCCTTTTTTTTTTTGCTTTCCTTCTCCCTCACGTTCACGCACGTACATGAACCATTGTTTTTTTCTTTTCTCTTTCAAATGGATCTACAACTCAGACTAAAAGAAAACAGATCTAATAGATGTAAGACTTAAGAACATGACGAACAGTCTAGAAATAGTCTAGGGACTCCGACAACGGATCAAAAACAGACGAAAACTAGACAAAAAACTACGACTCAGATTTAGAAGAAAGGCTACACAAAAGGATTACGATCAGCAACTAGAACTCACGAACAGTGTTATCTAGGCTATGGCAATGAACTATGAACCCTAATATTTTTGTGTGGCTTTTTCTGTATAGGACAAAAACAACTAATATATGGATGGAATTGTGGATGCTTACCGAGGCAACACTGGAAATCTGATACCAAGATGATATGGGGTGGCCCGATCTTCTTAGTAAGCGGATGGCGGTGATGATGGTGGATGATAAATAACTAGCCTGTAGCTATATGAAAGGATACAGATGCCGCCTAGAGGGGGGTGAATAGGCAGTTAAAAACTTTTCCGAGAGTGGCTCAACAAAGGCGGAATTAAACTAGCGTTTACTTTGTTAAGCACAAAACCTAGAACAACTAGGGTTCACCTATTTGCACCAATGACTTATGCTAAGCAAGACAAGCAACTATGTGATAGAAAGATATATATATATACTTCAAGCATGAAGGCTATCACAAAGTAAAGTGCATAAGTAAGAGCTCGGATATAGAGATAACCGAGGCACGCGGAGACGACAATATTTTACCGAGTTCCTCCCAACATGGAGTATGTCTCGTTTGGAGAGGGGGTGGTATCAAACCACCAACGCCACAAAAGGCCTCCCTTATTCTCCTGTGAATCTCACCCCAACGGGATCGATCCACACTTCCACTATCGGTGCACTTGTCGGTGGCAATTCGGAACCTCTCACAAGGTTGGGGCACTTCTCCACAACTCAATTGGAGGCTCTCAACATAAAGTCTTGGGGAAAGCTCCACAACTTAATTGGAGGCCCCAAGTAATCCACAAACCTGCACAACCACCAAACCGTCTAGGGTTCCAATGAACCCAAGAGTAAAAAGCTTCTTACCTTTCACCCAATCGAATCCTTACCAAGAACTCAAACCGATGCACCAAATGCAATGGCAAGAACACAAGAAGTTCTCAAGTTCTTCTCTCCCAAATTCCACCAAAGCTATAAAAGCTTATGGGGGAATAAGAGAGGAAGAACAATGGAGGAAATCCACAAAAGACTCCAAAATCTAGATCCCAAGATGTTCGTCTCACTTAGAGGAGAGATTGATTGGTGGGGTTGTAGATCTAGATCTCCTCTTTCAAATCCCTCAAGAATATGCAAGAATCAATGGAGGGATTGAGGGATAGCAAGCTTAAGAAGGTCAGCAATGGAGGGGAGAACTTGCAAGGAAGGTTAAAGAACCATTGGGGAAGAAGGGCCCCTTAAATAGGTCCCTAGAAATTCAACTGTTAGGCCCAGGAATGGTCCGGTCCGGAGTCTCCGGACTGGGACCGGAGTCTCCGGTGTACCCAGGCCAAACGGGGTCAAACTGGGGGACAATCAGTACGCGGTCCGGAGATGGACCGAATTTAGTCCAGAATCTCCGGTCTTACAAAAACTGGCAGAAAGACCAATATGAAAACAACCATAACTTTTGCATCTGGACTCCGATTTTGATGATCTTGGGCTCGTTTTAAAGAGGACAACAAATTCTACAAGATCATGCAGAGAACCATCATAGTCCAAAAACGAAGGATAGAACCAAATGACGAAAGGTTTGACCTCTCTCAAAAAGACAAACCGGTAAAACCTCCTACATCGAAAACGCAATAGAGAATGCATACGAAATTCGTTTTTGATGAACTTGGGCTTGTCATGAAGGTTAACACAAGCTCTAAATCCTCTCATGGATAAGAACCAAATAATGTAAGGTTTTACGAATCTATAAAAGACAAACCGGTAAAACCTCCAATATCGAAAACGCAATACAGAATGCATATGAAATCCGTTTTCGATGAACTAGAGCTTGTTATGAATATTACCACAAGCTCAAGAACCTCACATGGATAAGATCCAAATAACAACCAAGAAAGATGATGCCAAGTATGCAAAGGTTTGAGCTCTCTCCGAAGGATATGATCAAGTTACTCACTCGAGAGCCCCTCTTGATAGTACGGCTATCTATCCTATAAACCCGGTCTCCCAACTAACACCATGAGATCGGTAAGAAAGAAATCCTATCAAGAACATACCTTTGCCTTGAGCATATTCCACTTGAGCTTGACGGTAGCGATCTTGTCCACCTCAAGATAGAACACCTTTCTTGATTGCGCTAGCTTGGTGAAGACTTGCAAATTGCTCCCCATACTCCACTATGGTAGAGCTTCTCTTTTGGGCATACCATCTTCCCATATCCATGATCACCATAGGATGGCAAGCATCAATCAAATGAACTCTTCGAGAAGGGTCATCTTGAACTTGCACATCATTTATTCTTTCTTTATTATGTTGGTGTCTTGAAGGTACATAAGAGATATCACTCCAACTTACTCTTCAAGACACACTTGCTATAGGATCAACTCTCACTTGACCAATCTCCGGATCACTCATTGAATCCTTGGTTAACACTTAATTTTCTTCACTTTCTTATTCTCCCAACCTTGAAGCCAACATATGGTTCAAGCATTGCCTATGGACAAATCCTACAGGTAAAACTCAATGCTAACATAAGTCCATAAAGATTGTCATCAATTACCAAAACCACACATGGGGGCACACATGCACTTTCAATCTCCCCCATTTTGGTAATTGATGACAATACCTTTGAGAGGGTTTATATAAGGAATTAACCAAACAAAATGTTGTGCTAACATCAAATACAACACAAGTATATGACGTTAGTACAAACATAATATAGAGCAAACTCCCCCACAATCTATGCACGTGTGGATGAACTTGAATTTCATTGCATATATTGCCAACTATTACCGGTGGTGGAGTTTTCTCTATATATTCAAGATTCTATGCAACACACTAAGATGCAAAGAACATGAGGCAAGTGTTTAAGTACAAAACTCACAACACACAACCAAATTCCCTAAAACCCTCTAATACTTCTCCCCCACTGGCATCGATTGCTGAAATGGGTGAAAACCTTTAGAAGGCCAATTTAGTGAGAGTTCCTCCATATGGTGTGCATTTCTCATAATATGAGTAGAATCAAATGCATGTATCCAATGAAGAATACCATGAGGAAATCAAACTAAACTGAGGATCCAAAGATTGCAAAGAAATAAAATGGTGAAGAAGCATCAACGAATGAAGCAAGCAATCAAAAGATCGAAAGAAGCACTTCACAAAAGGAAGATACCAAAAGAAAGATAGATATTATGACAAGGTTGAAAAGAGAGTGATCTAAATAATATGAGGAGACTGCCCAAGGTTTGTGAACAACTTATAATTTGCATTTGAATACAATATGCACAAACATGGCATCCTCATTCCCTCTATATCATTTAAACAACGAGCATAAGCAAGTGAGAAGATATTATGATGAGAGCAAATGAGTGTTTAGATAAAAATAAGAAGCTCCCCAAGGTTCATGCACAACAAAGTGCATAATTTTGGAATCCTAACTCCCCATAATCAAACAAAACACCAAACAAGAACAAGAAAGCAAATGTGTGTTCTTAGGTAGATTAGGAAAGCTCCCCAAGGTTTATGCCCCAAATGTAATAATTGCTTTGAATGCAAAGTGGATAAACATGGTCTCCTTGCTCCCCCAAACTTACATAACAACACAAAAGGCATGAGAGATCAACTTTCATAGCACCAATGAGTGCCAAAAGATGCAAATGAAAAGGTCAAGCACTCAAAGCAAAACATTTGGAGACACCAAAGAATAAAAAGGATCACAAGGTGTAGACTCCAAAGCAAAAGGATATCAACTAGAGATTCAGCCATAATTATGTGTATAAGTTTCTAGGTAGACAACAATCACCAAGATATACATCCACAAAGAAACATGTATACACAAAATGGATACTCAAGAATGAACAAGATATCCAAAAGAAATTTATAGATAATTCCAGTAAGATTTTTTGCTAGAAAGCATGGCCAAAGGCTCAAATTTATCTTATGGATCATCAATGACCTTCAAACACCAACAATACATCACAACTATCACAAGGGAACAAGATATAGATGGAATGCATTGGAAAAAGCAACAAGTATCATAAAGAATAAATAAACCTTGCAAATTCATCCATATTGCACATGAGAGAAATTGAGGAAACGATTGGCAATAGAATTGCTAGATTGGCATATGTGGGATTGGTGAATCATAAACATGAATTTTTTATACTCCCCAAAATATGCATTCATCTCAACTTACTCATATAACAATAAGGAAGATACAATAAAATCTTGCAAGAACCACAATAAAAGCAACTAAAGGAAATCATGCCATGATGCAACCACATAGGTTGGATGCTAGAAAAGTATGCATTAGAGGGATACTTGTTACCGAGATACCATTGATAGGATGAAGTAGATATGAGTGTGTTGATCATCCTAGCTTGACTGCAATTATCATTTAGTCCCCACATCTTCTTATTATTGAATAGCAACCAATGAATCTCCAATGTACCTATAACACATTCAAGTACACAATGATCCCAAAACTCATTGGGTCCAAAGTAGTTAGATGAACTACAATACATAGGAGAGACTCCACATAAATATGTGCATATTGATATGAAATTGAATTTCATGCACATCTTAGCCGATAGGATTTGGTGGAGAAACCCCTATATATTGGATCAAGAAAGAAAGAATGCCATAATATAGAACATGTAGTAAATATGCATGCACAAGATTTTAAGAACCAAAAAGGAGATACAATTTGAACAAAAACACCAAGTAAACCAAGAAGTCGCACACAAGAGTGTGACACGACAAAAGGGAGTCCAAATTGTATCAAAGAGCCAAATCAACACATGAAAGGACACAAATTCAACAAATGAACAAGGCAATAGCCAAAGAGCAAAAGATAGACAAAAACACCAATGCTCAAGGATTTATCCCATCCTAAGGGATCAAACAAGTAACAAGGAATGAGAGAAAACCAACTCCCAAAAAGCAAGGTTCCAACACACAAACCAAACTCTCTACACTTTTCATGATGGCACAAAGTACCAAAAGAAAAGATCAAACTTCCAAGCACATAAAACATGATATGGAACAAAACAAGAAGCATACATATGAGTGTTCTAAATAATATAGGAGAGCTCCCCCATGGATAGTGCATTATGTAGGATTTTCCTTTTGAATGCAAAATGCACACAAATGGGATCATCACTAGTACCTACATTAAATAAAACACACCAGGATACAAAAAAATAAGAAGATCCACAAGAGTCAAGGAAAGCTTGGGAGAAAACACAAAACATTTTGTTGGCAAGAGGTAGCACAAAATTTAAGAAAAGGCCAAAGTGAATATGATCAGTAAATTCTACCATATATGGAGTACCATTTGTCCAATGACAAGAATTATGGAGAAACATTTCCCAAGGTAGTTTTCAAGGATATCATGATCATATTCACAACAATAAGCATATGACGAAATATAAAAATTAAGCTTGATGCTTAGATAGAGATTCTTGATAGCTCCAAATAGTCACACAATCATAAAAGATTAAAGTAACTTGAAGAAAATGGTTTCCATGGAGGATATGGAGGTCCAAAATATGGGGAAACACATACCAAGAAAACTCTCACAAACAAGATCCAAAAGAGGAGCAATAAAATCAATCCAAGAGAATTGGAACTTGTTTGAGCTAAATGTGCCACTTAGGAGCTAGATAATTATCAATATCAATTCTAAGTGACACTACCTCAAATGTCCACATTTTATAGGTTTGTAATATGCACAAAGCGTATGACTCCCCCATAATGTGATAAACCCAGAATACTCATCAAGAGGTAAAAACATCCAAATAGAGATGATTAATGAACATTGTGGAACTTGAATTTCTCATGAGAAAGACATACCACATAGAGACTAGATAAACTTGCAATATACATACTAAGTGGTATTCCTCATGTACACACATTTTAGGATTGTGGAATGCCCAAGCATAACACTCCCCCAAAATGGGATAGTCCATTAATCTCCCGCAAGAGCCAATTAAGATATGAACAAGATGCAATAGGCTCAAACATAAAACACATACATGGTGTGCAAACCAACATACACAAGCTTGATTTCTCAACTTAAGCAAGTAGGAAGCACCACATATACAAAACACATGCAAGGTACAAAACTAACACATGCACAAGGGGGCGAGTAACTTTCAATGTATATGAGTTAAGCACATGTTACCGCAAGGAGGATCATTGGATATATGATAGAAGCATGATAATCCAAATGGCTTGACATAACAAGAATAAATGATGAAGATCCCTCAATTCTTCATAATGTAGCCAAACCTCCAATGCTCTCCAAACACACATATTGATCAAGTTTTGGCTTGTTGGTCCCCAACCAAGTTGGGTCCTAAGAAGTTAGTCACAATAGGCTTGGGAACCCAAATGGTTCTTTTCTTGAACTCACAATGAGCACCAACAAATTTGGCAAACATATTGCCAACCTCATCCTTATGAAGAGAATAAGCATCATCAATTATGATAGGGTTGGATGAGGAGTTACCAATGGTGCATGAAGAAGAAATATGCCCCTTCTCACGGCATATGTAGCAAGTTCTTCTCTTGCCATCTTTATTCTTAGGTGAGGCCACAACTCGAGGAAGAGCTCGAGTAGTCCTCTTAGGAAGAGGCCTGTCAATGACTTGAGGTGGAGCTTGAGGCCGCTTCCCTTGTTGCTTCACACTTAGAGGCTTCTTCTTCAATGGGAAAGATCTAACATGATGACCTTCTTCCTTGCACTTGAAGCAAACAATGTTGGCCAGATTCTTGATTTGATCTTGTCCATTCTTCTTGTTGTCCTTGTGCTTCAAATTGATAGTGGACTTGTTCTTGACATTTGAGTTGAATCCAAGCCCACTCTAGTCATTGGGGGATTTTTGGACACTCATGATTTTGTTGAGTGCGGCTTTCCCTTGATGACCCTTTTTCAAGTCATTCTTCAAAGAAGTGACTTGAGACTTGAGATCTTTGATTTCCTCTACATGGTTAGTTTCAACAAAAGTACTAGAGGAAGTAGATGCTACATTGTTAGAGCAACAAGGCATGGAATGTAATTCATCACGAGATATAGCATGGTTGTGAGAGGATGAATTACAAGGACTATCACATGGAAATATAACATTTGGAGTAGATATAGTGCTATTGTCCACATGAGGCCCACTTGATGTTACCTTTGACACGATGGCCTCATGAGCTAACTTTAGCCTACCATGGGAGACTAGAAGATCCTCATGCGAGCTTGAGAGCTTGACATGACTTTCTTCTAATTTCCCATAGTTGCTAGTTAGCAAAGCAAGTTGAGCCTTTAGCTCAACATTCTCCTTCAAAATAGATGCTTCACAAGAAATAGAGTTAGTAGCACAAGCATCATCATTATTAGCAAGCAGTGAGGGCAACTTGGCAAGCTCTTTAGAATATAAAGCTTTAAGTTGCTCATGCGACTCGGTGAGTTTGATGAGATCCCTCTTAACGACCCGAGAGCCATTTTCAAGGTGCTTAAAATGCTCAACAAGTTTAGCATAAGCAACTTCAATCCCAACATTTTTACTTTTAAGATCACTTGCCACCTCAAGATCTCTATCACGAGATTCCTTCACTCTAGACAACTCTAGAGCAAAAGTCTCCTCAAGAGATTCCTTAGCGGTTTGTTCCTCTTCAAAAGCTTCATTTAGATGTGCAATTTGATTAGCATACTCACGCTCAAAGATACTCATTTTATCAATGGTGTTCTCATGATCCTCAATTTTTTCTTCTAACTTATCAATGTGTTCTTTGCTCTTAATAGCAAAGTCCAAGATTTCAACGAAGTTAGAGCAAGCAATATTATCCTTAACAAGAGCATGATAAACCATTCATATAAATCATCAACATTGGTCTCTTTTTCCTCATTATCCTCATCCTCATCATCACAAGAGGTATTGGGTTCCAAAGTAGGAGTTACCTTTGAATCCCGAGCCATAAGGCATAGGTGGGAACCGTGAGATGATGATGATGAAGAATTACTTGAAGCTCCATTCAAATTTGTGTCTTTACCAATAGAATCTTCGGTTTCCTCTACATTGTTAGACACACAACAACTATAGGAAATAGAAGCATTTATATGATGACAACAAGGCAAAGAGAGAATATCATCATGTGATCTATTGAGGCAATTTATACATGATATGCAAGGACTATCAACACTAGCATGTAAATCATATGTAGTGCTAGACGTGTTTAAGTCCAAAGATGAAGTATTGCAATGAGATATAGAAGAAGGATCATAAAGAGTAAGCTCACTATCAACATTGCAATGTTCACCACCACTCACCATATCATTACCTTGTGTCTTACCACACTTTGGTGAAGTGGAATAAAAAGAGAACTCATCTCGACCGGAAGTGGAAGAAATACAATCATCCTCAATAATGTTGGACACATCATATTTATCTTGAAGTTTTGTCCATAACTCATGAGCACTCCAAAAAGGTATGATTGAAGAAGTAACTACATAGCTCAAAGCATTAACAAGCACATTAGAAGCTGGAGCATCGAGATATAAGATTTTCTCATCCTCACAAGATAGATTTCGGAAATCCATTGGAGAAGAAAAACCTATATCTACAATTCGCTCCAAATTTGGGTCCATGTCCTGAAAATGAATAAGCATACGAGTTTTCCATATATCATAATTTGTGCCATCCAATATGAACATTTCTTTATGCACTAATACCCTAGCCGACATCTTTACTCTCAAGGCGGTGAAGCATAAAATGAGAGACCAGGCTCTGATACCAATTGAAAGGATACAAATGCTGCCTAGAGGGGGGTGAATAGGCGGTTAAAAACTTTTCCGAGAGTGGCTCAACAAAGGCGGAATTAAAGTAGCATTTACTTTGTTAAGCACAAAACCTAGAAAAACTAGGGTTCACCTATTTGCACCAATGACTTATGCTAAGCAAGACAAGCAACTATGTGATAGGAAGATATATATATACTTCAAGCACGAAGGCTATCACAAAGTAAAGTGCATAAGTAAGAGCTCAGATATAGAGATAATCGAGGCACGCGGAGACGACGATATTTTACCGAGTTCCTCCCAACATGGAGTACATCTCGTTTGGAGAGGAGGTGGTATCAAACCATCAACTCCATAAAAGGCCTCCCTTGTTCTCCTGTGAATCTTACCCCAATGGGATTGATCCACACTTCCACTATCGGTGCACTTGTCGGTGGCAATCCGGAACCTCTCACAAGGTTGGGGCACTTCTCCACAACTCAATTGGAGGATCCCAACAAAAAGTCTTGGGGAAAGCTCCACAACTTAATTGGAGCCCCCAAGTAATCCACAAACCTGCACAACCACCAAACCGTCTAGGGCTCCAATGAACCCAAGAGTAAAAAGCTTCTCACCTTTCACCCAATCGAATCCTCACCAAGAACTCAAAACGATGCACCAAATGCAATGGAAAGAACACAAGAAGTTCTCAAGTTCTTCTCTCCCAAATTCCACCAAAGCTATAAAATCTTATGGGGGAATAAGAGAGGAAGAACAATGGAGGAAATCCACAAAAGACTCCAAGATCTAGATCCCAAGATGTTCCCCTCACTTAGAGGAGAGATTGATTGGTGGGGTTGTAGATCTAGATCCCTCAAGAATATGCAAGAATCAATGGAGGGATTGAGGGATAGCAAGCTCAAGAAGGTCAGCAATGGAGGGGAGAACTTGCAAGGAAGGTTAGGAAACCATTGGGGAAGAAGGGCCCCTTAAATAGGTCCCTAGAAATCCAACCGTTAGGCCCAGGAATCGCCCGGTCCGGAGTCTCCGGACTGGGACCGGAGTCTCTGGTGTACCCAGGCCAAAAGGGGTCGAACTGGGGGACAATCAGTACGCGGTCCGGAGATGGACCGGAGATTTAGTCCGGAATCTCCGGTCTTACAAAAACTGGCAGAAAGACCAATACGAAAACAACCATAACTTTTGCATCCGGACTCCAATTTTGATGATCTTGGGCTCGTTTTAAAGAGGACAACAAACTCTACAAGATAATGCAGAGAACCATCATAGTGCAGAAACGAAGGATAGAACCAAATGACGAAAGGTTTGACCTCTCTCAAAAAGACAAACCGATAAAACCTCCAACATCGAAAATGCAATAGAGAATGCATACGAAATCCGTTTTCGATGAACTTGGGCTTGTCATGAAGGTTAACACAAGATCTAAATCCTCTCGCGGATAAGAACTAAATAATGTAAGGTTTTACCAATCTCTAAAAGAGAAACCGGTAAAACCTCCAATATCGAAAACACAATAGAGAATGCATATGAAATCCGTTTTCGATGAACTAGAGATTGTTATGAATATTACCACAAGCTCAAGAACCTCACATGGATAAGATCCAAATAACAACCAAGAAATATGATGCCAAGTATGCAAAGGTTTGAGCTCTCTCCGAAGGATATGATCAAGTTACTCACTCGAGAGCCCCTCTTGATAGTACGGCTATCTATCCTATAAACCGGTCTCCCAACTAACACCATGAGACCGGTAAGAAAGAAACCCTATCAAGAACATACCTTTGCCTTGAGCATATTCCACTTGAGCTTGACGGTAGCGATCTTGTCCACCTCAAGATAGAATACCTTTCTTGATTGCGCTAGCTTGGTGAAGACTTGCAAATTGCTCCCCATACTCCACTATGGTAGAGCTTCTCTTTTGGGCATACCATCTTCCCATATCCATGATCACCATAGGATGGCAAGCATCAAGCAAATGATCTCTTCGAGAAGGGTCATCTTGAACTTGCACATCATTTATTCTTTCTTTATTATGTTGGTGTCTTGAAGGTACATAAGAGATATCACTCCAACTTACTCTTCAAGACACACTTGCTATAGGATCAACTCTCACTTGACCAATCTCCGGATCACTCATTGAAACCTTGGTTAACACTTAATTTTCTTCACTTTCTTATTCTCCCAACCTTGAAGCCAACATATGGTTCAAGCATTGCCTCTGGACAAATCCTACAGGTAAAACTCAATGCTAACATAAGTCCATAAAGATTGTCATCAATTACCAAAACCACACATGGGGGCACACATGCACTTTCACTATGAACTCTCCCGCTCGATCCCTGATGCCAATGCAACAGATCTTGAACCTTGTAGGATATTCACAACACCACGCTCTTCCGCACGCAGCCGTGACCACGAACGGTAGTATGCAATCTACTAATTCTCAGTGGAACAACAGATCACACTCAATTATAGTTGGTAGATTCGAACACAGAGTAATTCCAGAGGTTCTATGAAAGAAACAACTCCAAAATATTTTAACGTGGTCTAAACCCTAACTTGTGACGGCTATGGAGGTGTATATGAGGGCTGGGGCATCCTTCCCTCTAAACGGGCCTAAAAACAGCCATAACTTGGCCCAAACTGACTCGGTTCGACTCAAACTGATACATACCGACCCATGTATGGGTTCGGCCTTATTGGCACGCAGTCCAAATGTCGTGGAACACCACAAACATGTAATTCTTGGTGTGTAATCTCTCTCTCTTGCTCATACGTGATTTCCTCATTGCCTCCTAGTGCGCATGCCTCCCGCTCCTCCCTCGCGCACTTGTTGATATTGGAAATCAGCGCTTGTCCTTCTTGCTGCAACTCTCCTCCTCCTCGCGCAACGCTTGTGTTATCAATAAACCTGATCATACAAAGATGCATAGACTTAGGTAGTATAAAGTTCTCATTAAGTAAAACATCAGGTTCAATTAGGAATGAATTCACCTGACAGTCATTATTGATTTGACTCAATATTTCCTTCCAATTCAGGCAGTCAGAATCATCATAATCCTAGTATATATCCTCATCAGCACTTGCTTTGCCGGGAGCCGGTCTGTCCTTGTGATAGAAGAACATGGACGGCCATTGCTTCACCGACTCACTAGCCTTAATCCTAGGATAGACTCGTTCTCTTCTAACAGAAAAGCTAAGAGTTCCGATAATATAGGCATTACCGGCGGTCATTGCTTCACCGACTCACTAGCCTTATTCCTAGAATACGTTATTCCGGTAATTTCTCCAGGTATGAAAGTAATACCGGAACAGAATGAGACTCGGCCTAATACCAAGATACCCCTCACACAAAGAGGCATAAGCGCTCATTTCCAAAATATAGTTTGGGGGAGATGGTGGAGTTGAACTCCATAGTGATCTATGACCTTAGAGAAGACGTCTGGGGGAGGAAAGCTCAAACCTCTATCAAGGTGAGTGCCGAAATGCACCCGCTCGTCGTCGTTGAGGGTGGGGATGGTTTATCCATGGCCACTCCGCCATTTGCTGGTGCAGAGGAGACCTTCCTTCTCGATGACGCGAAGCTTGGCGTCATCAAGGACGCACGAGATCCAGACCCCACGGAACTTCTCCTTCTCTGCTGTTGGGGATATACTTTCCGGGTATCCTCACAGTTCCTCACTGACCAGGGTGGCCCACTTCGGGTTAGAGCATTGCTTCACGGGCGGCCCAGTTAGGGAGAGAAGACAGAGTCCAATCCGGCTACGGGAAGGCCCAAAAGACTTACCGACTTAGGCCATAATGTTACTTGTAGTTCAAGATGTACTCTATAACAGCCTCTTAGTCGTAGTCGGATAGATCTCTCCTGTAAACCCTAGGCCGGATATCTATATAAGCCGTCCTAGGGAGAGCCTTTAGGGCATAACCTCAATACTCTAGACCCTCAACTCGCACAGGCGAAACCCTTGTAACCCATATTCCGGCTCTGCCGTATTACTGGATTGCTAGCAGGAGTAGGATCCGTCCAAAGCTGGCGGATTCGAACCTGGGTAAACTTGTGTGCTCGCCATCCCGGAATACCGTACTTGTCATCAATCCGACTACAGTTGGCGCCCACCGTGGGGCAAGTGAGCTACGGATCTGCGTTCCGAGCAGAATCTGCAAGAATCGGCATCGGCAAGACTATCACCGTCGGTCGCATCCTCTACGCCAGTGACGTCCCTCTCATCGTTCTCGACGAGACTTGGATTCCGGCAAAGGAGGCCGTGACTGCCTACACAATCATGTCTTTTGGCGAGATCGATGTTTACATAGGTTTCGCTGAAACTGCCCAACCCACCCCAACAGTGATGATAGAGGCAGAAGAATTTTCTGGGTCCCCTTTGTCCGCGGAGGCAGCAGAGTTCCGGATCTCAGAAAACCCTAATCCCACCTAGCCCGCGCCAGTTGCGGAGACAGTGGAGAAATCCGAACCTGAAGAAGACCTAGCGGTCAACGTCGAATCTGGAGTGGTTCTCCCCAGAGGTGCCAAATCCCAGATCGACCCACCCGTGGAAGTCGAAATCCAGGAGGAGGATATCAACGACACTGATTCCGGCTCTGATGATGCCGGAACAGACAGGCCTTTCCTAAGGTACACACTACGACCTATGATACTGCAAGGCGAAAGCGCAGATGCAATCCTTGAGACCGTCAAAAGTTTTGATATGGCTGATCGCGAAAGCCGCAGGTACCTCAGGAAGCACGCGTCGCACTTTGTCGGATACGTGGGATCCGGATCCGGCTCTGCCGATGCTGGAGAAAACACCGACTCGGTGCTGGAGGCAATTGGAACAAACACCGACGTACCCGCATCCTCGGATGAGTCGATGACGTCAGCAGATTTTCGAAAGTTCTCCGCGGAATATGAAGAGGAGTATAACTCCAAAGCTGCAGAAGAAGGAGAAGCCATGGATGAAGGATCCGGGGAACACTCTCCCAAAGCGCAGGATGACATGGACCTCGGAGACAATCCCGAAGTCCAAATGTCCGAAAGTACCGATCAGAGCTTGACTCCGGGAAACGGGCCCAAAGCCGTCTTCGCTACCGGCGCTGCCAAGAAGGCAAAGAATAAGAACAAGAAAAACAAGACCCCGGCAAAAGACCCTCTGACAGAGGAAGTAATTGTCGAGGAATACAAAGAAGACTCGGATGGAGCACTGATCCTAGACGAGCTGAAGAAAGAAGCATCGGTGGATGGACACGTGATCACTGAAGGTGCGCGTAAACTCATCGATGCCGCATTAACTACACTTATCCCTACAGCTGCAGAACTTACTGCAGATGAGCTGGATGAAAGGGCACAATCCCTAGAAGCGCGTCGTCAACAACTCCTCGATGAAGCCAAAAATATTGAGGTGGAGAAAAAACACATGTCGAACAAGGAGTACATATCTCGTCTACATCAGAAGACATGGAAGTGTCACATAGATGACAACCAATTCCCACGTGTCCGTGCCGTCCTTTTTGGAGATGAGATGGGGAAGCCACGGAAAGATAGCAACGGAGATTGGGTATACCCAACACCAGTACAAAATACCGTGGCATCCCGAGAAATTCTATCGGCTAATCCAGGACCAGAGGAGATCCGTTTGGGTATCAAGCTACTCAACAAGCGACTGGAGCAACAAAAGTTCGCCCTGTCCGGAAGTCAAAAACTGGTCTCAGATGCTAACCAATGTCGCACAGATCCGACATGGGCTGACGTAAGACCCCATTACGTTCTAGAGTAGAATTATCGCCCCGAACAATGGGAAGACAATTATTCGAGAACCGGATCGTCAGGACAGCATCGCAAAACTACACGCGGCTGGAGCAACGTCGCACCAGCGGCCAAGAAAGACGCCATCGCTGCCTTGAATCCGAAGAATCCTCCCCGACGAGAATCTAAGGATCGAAGGGGAGAAGATAAAGAGAAACGTCAGGAGGAGGATCGTCAGATAATGCCACCTCCTAGACATGAGAATCGTCCGTCTGAGCCTCACTATGGTGGGAACAACGGATGAAGAAATGACGGAAACCATGCAGGTACAAGCCGGCAGGGGGCTCGTCGTAGTCAAGACCCTCCCTGGAATCGGAATAATGACGTTCCGGACGGAGGCCGGCGATCAGCCAGAAACTATCTAGCTGCTCCACTCTCTCCACCACACAGTCATCACAACGGCTCCCATGGAGGGCAAGGAGGATGACATGGCGGAGGAGGTGGTGGCAGAAGCCGAAGTCCGGCTTCACCTCTATGCCTCTTGCCGAGCACTCTCTAAATGTAAACCCGAACGCTAAACCCGTCAAACAGTCCTTACGACGGTTTGGCGACGAAAAGCGTAAGGCAATAGCTAAGGAACTAGCATGGCTCGAGTTAGCCGGATTCATAGAAGAGGTCATCCACACTGAGTGGTCGGCCAATCCTGTAATGGTCCCTAAAAAGGATACCACTGATTTAAGGATGTGTGTTGATTATACTGCCTTGAACAAGGCTTGTCAAAAAGATCCGTTCGCTTTGCCTAGAATTGATCAAGTTATCGATTCTACGGCAGGCTCGAAACTCCTCTGTTTTCTCGATGCATATTCCGGTTATCACCAAATCCGGATGAAGGAATCTGACAAAGTCAAAACTTGATTCATAACCCCCTTCGGAACCTTCTATTTTGTTACGATCCCCTTTGGGTTGAAGAACGCAGGAGCTACGTACAAGCGCATGATGCAGCGTTGCCTCCACGACCAACTTTGACGCAATCTACATGCATACGTGGATGATATCACGGTGATGTCCAAAAATAAGGAAACACGCATTTTCGACTTGGAGGAAACGTTCGCCAATCTATGAAAATACAACATCATGCTTAACCCGAAGAAATGTTTCTTTGGAATACCAGCCGGAAAATTGTTAGGCTTCATCGTGTCTCAAAGAGGCATAGAGGTGAACCGTGACAAAATCAAGGCTATACTTAATATTTCCAGGCCAACTCGCCTGAAGGACGTACAAAGACTAACTGGTTGCATTGCTGCGGTCAGTCGATTTGTAAGCCGGCTTGGTGAAAGAGCCGCACCATTATACAAACTCCTGAAGAAAACTAAGGATTTTGTCTGGACTGACGAAGCTGAAGCTGCACTGCAAGACCTGAAGAAAGTACTCTCATCTGCTCCTATCCTCACAGCGCTGGAACCTCAGGAACCGATGTTGCTTTATATTGCTGTGACAAATAAGGTCGTTAGTATCGTCATGGTGGTGGAGAGACCAGAGGAAAATCAGGAACACTTGGTGCAGCGTCCGACTTATTTTGTCAGCGAGGTCTTGACAGAATCAAAACAGCGATATCCGCACTATCAAAAGTTGGCTTATAGTGTTTTCCTAGCATCTCGTAAGTTACGACACTATTTTTAGGAGCATCCAATTACCGTGGTGAGCAAAGCTCCCATGAGAGACATAATCAACAACAGCGACGCCACAGAACGTGTCGCCAAATGGGGCATAGAGCTCTCAGCTTTCGATATTGAGAATAAACCTCGGACAGCAATCAAATCCCAGATCCTTGCCGACTTTGTCGCTGATTGGATAGAGACGAAGGAGAACATGGTCCTCCCTGAGTCGGAATACTGGACCCTCTTTTTTGATGGGTCTAAGGCTCAAGGGGGATCGGGGGCTGGCGTGGTGCTCAAATCACCCCAAGGAGATAAACTATTATACGTGTTTCAGATCCACTTCACAGCAACAAACAATATTGCCGAGTATGAAGCACTTCTGCATGGAATCCGGATTGCCAAGGACATTGGCATCCGACGTTTGATGTGTTATGGAGATTCGGATCTTGTTGCTCAGCAAGTCTCGGATATTTGTAATGCAAATAAGCACATGGAAGCATACAAAGCTGTCATGGATGATCTATCTAAATCATTCGAAGGGTTTGAAGTTCAGCACATCCCTCGAGCAGAAAATGAGGAAGCGGATGCACTATCTCAAATAGGCTCATTTTTAGAGCACCTCAAAGTTCCCTCGATAAAGGGAGTAGATGAGGAATATCCGACCAAATCCGACTCACCTTTAATAGCAGTTCTGGCTGTAATTCCCAGCTAGACTCAACCCTACCTTGATTATTTGGTAGATGGCAAATTACCCGAAGACGAGGTGCTGAGCCGGCAGATTATCCGACGAGCAAAAGCCTATACTATTGTTAGGGGTGAGCTCCATAAACGGAGTGTTTATGGGGGTTTTCAGCGCTGTGTATCTCCGGAAGAAGGAGTGGAAATCTTAAGGGAAATCCACGAAGGCAAGTGTGGTCACCACGTTGCAGCCAAATCTTTAGTGGCAAAAGATTTTTGACATGGTTTTTTCTGGCTTACAGCTCAGGCGGAGGCCGAACGGTTAGTCAAGACATGCAAAGGTTGCCAAAAGTACGCCAAGCAAGCTCATGTTCCGGCTGATCAGCTAAGAATAATACCTATAACATGGCCTTTTGCGGTCTGGAGGCTTGATATGGTAGGACCCTTTAAACGAGCTCCAAGGGGATTTACCCACCTCTTGGTGATGGTGGATAAATTCACCAAATGGATCGAGGCTAAACCTGTCACTAGTTGTGATGGAGCAACAGCCAAAAGATTTGTCGAGGATGTTATAATCCGGTATGGTTATCCACATAGCATTATCACGGACAATGGGAGTAACTTTTCTATGGGAGAACTGGCTGAATTCTGCGATGAGCAAAATATCCGGCTTGACATTGCGTCAGTCGCACATCCACAAGCTAACGGACAAGTCGAAAGAGCAAATGGTTTAATTCTACAAGGCTTGACACCAAGACTCGAAGCACCACTACGACGTGCTGCGGGGGCTTGGGCAGAAGAACTACCTTCTGTAATTTGGAGTTTACGAACAACTCCGAACAGGTCAACAGGATACACACCTTTCTTCTTGGTCTATGGCACAGAAGCAGTTCTTCCTAGTGATTTGATTCATACTTCTCCTAGAGTTGCCGTGTATATCGAAGAGGATGTCGAGATTTCTCGACAAAATGATCTCGACTTAGTCGAAGAAGTTCGCGTCGTTGCTGAAATGAGATCTACAGCCTATCAGCAGAAGTTACACAAGTATCATAGCTAGAGAGTCTGGAATAGGTCTTTCAATAAAGGTGATTTGGTTCTCCGGCTTGTGCAACAAAGAAAGCACAAACTTTCCCTAGTATGGGAAGGGCCTTTTTTAGTTAGTCGAGTATTGCACAATGGATCGTACTACTTAATTGACATGAGGCTAGTCAAAGAAAGACCCGCTACTAAGAAGAGAAAGAGAGCTAGAGGCAGTACACATCCAGATGAGTTAGACAGACCATGGAATATTGCTCAGCTATGTCCCTTTTATTCTTAGTTTATCCTTCTTTGTAATCATACATATGTACGTGTTCTGTGAGAAATAAAAGTTTTGGTTGCCTCAAGTTTTTCTGAGAAGTTCTTAAACCATCTTATTTCCGAATGATCATGTCATAGTCGAAAATCCCAGAATGCTTGAAAGTACTTTACACTCATGTTCGTTCTGGTCTAGATTTCCGATTTCTGAAAACTGCTACCTTCAGGTATAACTCTAAAAATTTCTAGTTTTTACTTTGGTTATTTATCTGATTGCCGGATGCGGGCATTTTCCGAGTATTGAATTGTTGGTACTGGAAGCCGCCTTTGTTTCTGAGTTTAAACTGGTTTAGCAATTGAGCTCCGTTGCTCGGCAAAGTTTCCGGCTGAAGGTTTAGCCGGCTCACGAAAGGGACGAGGCGGAAAGCCAGATAAACGATAAGTCGAGACGAAAAATATAAGTGCTTGTGAAAACATTTCAGGCACACAAAAAAAAGTCTAAGGACAAAAGTGCTGAATAGATAAAAAACTTAGCACTAACAAAAAGTCATAGTACTTAATATTTACAAAACGCATCATGTTCTTTCACAGAATAATACATAAGTTTGTGGTCTATGATGCAAGAGGAGATGAAGGATCTACTGGCTCGCTGGTCACTCCGCCTTGATATCGTTCCGAGATATCCGCATCCGAGTTGGTGCGTTCATCGTCGGAAACTTCTTCGGCTTCTTCTATAGGAGGAGGTCGAGTATCCACGTGGGTGAAGAAGGGGATCTTGTAGCTGGTCAGATCAGCTACGTGGCACCCATATTCGACGCAGGAGTGCATGATGGCTTGAAGGTCCTGCTCCTGGCCGTCTTCGTCTACCTTGCAGTACCCTTTAGTCACTTGCCATATTTCCATGTTTCCATGGTGGCTCATGACAATGGAGAGGGCATTCTGCGCGGCAGTCCGCACGTAGGACATATTCCAGTCCCGAACAAGCTGCGGCATCTCCTTGGCCCTGTCCCACACCTCAAAATCCGACATTGTTGGCATGTCCGGAATCCTGAGAGACTCGCCAATGTCCTCAAGGGACTGGTGGTAGTCATGAAGAAGATCACCGACTTGGGTAAGCCAGTGAGTGCGGGGCTCGGACGAGGAAGAGTCCGACAACTTTAGAGGACCTATACACAAAACAAGTCAAGAAAAATCCGACATTGATAACAGTCAAAGAAAAGATAAGTTAGAAAGGTGGAACGTACCAAGAATGACGCCGTCAATCTTGGTCTTCTCCTCCCGGAGACTCTAGAGTTCAGCCCGGAGTGCCTAGGATATATCCTTCTCTTTGCCAAGCTCATTCTTGAGGTCCGAGATTACTTTATCTTGAGAGGCAATCTTGCGATCACGCTCTTCAGTGGCCATGGAGGAGGATTCTAGGACATGAGCTATGCTCGTTTCATGATCCGCCTTGAGCTTATCCAGCTCTTGGCGAAGTCCCTTGTTTTCCACCACTAGGGTTTTGAGGTTCTCGGCCTCTTCAATCATAGCGATGGATTGTTTCACCAACGCTGTAAGACAAAAAGAACAACAGTTCAGAAAAATTCGACATAGAAAAAGCAAGAGACAAGGTTTGAATCTCGAAATATTTACCTTCAGCTTCATCTTTGGCTACCTTGAGCTCAGCATTTTTAAGCCGGAGAGCTTTGATCTCTCTCCGCTTATTACAGACATTGGACAATAATTCCTAGTTATAGGAACATACTTTCTGTAAGTCAGAATACCCAAAGTCAGAAAGCTACTTAAGACTCGGGCTAATATTTTTACTAAATATCAGCACGAGCCTTAGGGGCTACACTAGTTCGTTCTTTGGCGTCCTAATGAAAGCATAAACTCGGATTCTATATCCTACTTCATGCTTGGGGGCTAGAGGATATGATATAACATATTGTAAAAACAAGAGTTGGAATTCCGACTTACATATTGCTCGCGGGTGAGTTTGTCTAAACCCGCGTTCACTTCAGCTGCTACCTTTTCGGCGAGAGTAAGAGGGATCACTGCGGCTATTGGAAGCTCGCCAGTCCTGATCCTCTCGCCGCGAAGGCGGACTTGAGGGAGAAGGTCAGAGAACTTGACGTCCTCTGCTTCTTGCGCTTCCTCCTCGGGGGATAAATGGCTTTTGTCCAGGATTTGCCTGGCTAGCCGCTGGATCTCCTCTGCAGATTTCCGGGTTAGGCCGAATTTGGCAAGACCCGGATTGCTGAGGAGGTTTTCAGCGAAGACTTCAGCCGAGGGATCATTACCCGAAGAGGGTTCACCCTTATCTTGAGCTGACGCACTCGTGGTGACGTCAGTGTGTGACCCAAGGATCACAGGCTCCGTTTGAGGAGCCAGATCTTTTGTAGCTTCCGACAAGATAACCGGAGTTGCAGAAGGATGAGGAGTCGGAGTCGGAAGAGCCACGGCAGGGAAAGCTATTGTAAGCTTCGTCTGGCGCAAGGGCTTCAAAGAAGTCCCCTTCCCCTTACCCTTGATGATTGATTTTGCTCTGAGAAAGTAGTAAAGTCGGAAACATTACATCTCGGAAAGAAACTTGAGTAAAGAACAAAGGCGGAAAAGTTGTGACATAAGGTTACCTCTTCACGACTGGCACCTCCTTTGTGCCAACCGCTACTGTCGGAGCTTTGCGCTTCTTGAGCGCAAGATCTGGCAGTGGAACTACTTCCACCTCCTGAGAGAAGTCCGGAGGGTATCCTTCGAGCGGATCAAGTTCCGACTCGGGGATGTTAGCAAGCTGAAAACAAGAAAACATATCAGCATTGCAATAAAAGATGTGATGATAAAAGCTTACCGGCACCACGGGGTTTTCCGCCGTGTGCATGTCTAGAGAAACCTCTGGAATCCGCCTCTCGATCCGCTCCTTGATCAGCCACTTGATTTGGCTTATGTAGCCTTGAGTGGTGTAGGCCTTGGGGCTGATGCGGAGGGAGTCGGTCAGGGAAGACGTGACGGAATGCATCAGTCTATCCCCATGGCATTGAAGTGCCTGGATCGGGCGTGAGACCTAGCACTGGACCAAGTCGGATCCCTTCAGACCATTGTGCTTGATCAGATATTCGATCCGCCTCTTAGCAAGGATCAGATCATCTGTAAGAGCCGGAGCAGCCTCGTCCTAGGAAGGTTGGGCCGTGGAGGCTCCGTCGACAAAAGCCGGCAAAGCAGTAACTTTGCCGGGAGCTGGAATATCCCTATGGTAGAAAAAAGTGGATGGCCATTGCTTGACCGAGTCACTGGCAGAAATTTTGGGATATGCCCAGTCTCGTCTAAGAGAAAAACTAATATTGCCGGTGATGTAAGGAACACCGGCAGTGATGGAATTTCTCCGGACATGGAAATAGTACCGGAAGAGAAGCAAACTCGGCCTAATGCCGAGAAAGCCCTCGCAAAGCGCAGCATATGCGCTCATTTCTAGAAGAGAATTGGGAGGAAGATTGTGGAGTTGAACTCCATAGTGATCTATCACCTCAGAGAAGAATTCCGAGGGAGGAAAGTACAAACCTTGGTCCAGATGAGTACCGAAGTGAACTCGCTCGCCCTCGTGTGGGTTGGGGACGGTTTCGCCGGAGCCGCTCCGCCAGTCGCCGGCGACGAGCAGCCCCTCCTTCTCCACATTCTTGAGGCCTGCCTCGTCGAGGGCGCAGGGGATCCAGATTCCCCTGTAGCTTTCCTTCTCCGCTGTAGCTTCCGCCTACGCCGCCGCTGCCGCCAAACCGGAGGAAGAAGATGAAGAAGCCGGCGCTAGGAGTTTTCTGTGGGGGAATGACGAGGAGGCTCTGTGCGCACAGGAGGATTGGGAAGAAAGGACGCGGCAAAGGACTGGTGGAAAGGAGAAGAGGAAATCTAAACCCCTTATATCCACCGACCTGCGCCAAGATTCGTGCAAACGCTACAGTGCAACCGCCATGCGTCGTGGAAATAACTGGGAAGGACCCGCACGATGATTGCGTCGCCTCGATCTCCACGCACAAATTGAAACGGCGCCTCGGTTCCGCGGACCGCGGACCCACCAACTGTCGTGCTGACGGAACGGTGTCAGATGACGTGACTTGACGATGCTTGAGTCAGGTGGCGTTAGAGACCAAGTTCCGGCTTAGTTTGAAAATGAGCTGGAAAATCCGAGTTACCAACTGAAAGGTCTGACTTATTTTTTAAGACCCAGATCGTATCTTTTGTTGTGAAGTTTCAGGAACCCTTCAAGATTCTGCAAGCCGAAGATCAAGCTAGACGATGATAAATCCGACTTTGGATCTTGGAGGCCTCCGGGGGCTGCTGTTGGGGATATACTTTCCAGGTATCCTCATAGTTCCTCACTGACCAGGGTGGCCCACTTCGGGTTAGAGCATTGCTTCACGGGCAGCCTAGTCAGGGAGAGAAGACGGTGTCCCATCTGGCTACGGGAAGGCCTAGAAGACTTACCGACTTAGGCCATGATGTTACTTGTAGTTCAAGATGTACTCTGTAACAGACTCTTAGTCGTAGCCGGATAGATCTCTCCTGTAAACCCTAGGCCGGATATCTATATAAGCCGTCCTAGGGAGAGCCTTTAGGGCATAACCTCAATACTCTAGACCCTCAACTCGCACAGGCGAAACCCTTGTAACCCATATTCTGGCTCTGCCGTATTATTGGATTGCTAGCAGGAGTAGGATCCGTCCAAAGCCGGCGGATTCGAACCTGGGTAAACTTGTGTGCTCACCGTCCCGGAATACCGTACGTCTCACCCCCTCTCTTCCACACGCCTCGAGGACCCCCTCATGGCATACTTGTCATCAATCCGACGACATCTGCCACAGGTGTTGTCGCCGCCGTCGCTGCTGCGGCACAAGATGAAGCCTCGGCCTTTTTTTGGGGTGTCGATGACCTAGGGTGGGCAGATTTGTGGGATTTGGGGGAAGCAGAGGAGCTCTGTTTGCAGGAGACGTTGAGAAGAAGGATGAGGAACTAGCACTGGTGAGGAGGAAGGAAGAGATCTCAACCCCTTATATCCTTCATTTACGCCAAGATTCGTGCAAAGTAAATAGTAACCGTGCCACACGTCGTGGAAGGAGCTGGGTAACCCCCTCGCGATGATTACGCCGCCTCGATCTTCGCGCACATATTAAAATGATGCCTCGGTTCCGCGAAAGGTGGACCCACCAAAGGTCATGCTGGCAAGAATGTCCGTTAGTGACGTGACTTGGCCTTGATCGATGTCAGGTTAAATCGGAGACCAAGTTCCGGCTTAGTTTGAATTTCAAGCTGGAAAACCGAATAACGTATTCATAGGTCCGACTAGTTTTGAGACCCGGATCCTATCATTTCTTGTGAAGTATTAGGAACCCTTCAAGATTCTGCAAGTCGAAGATCAAGCTAGACGATAATGAAATCCGACTCTGGATCTTGGAGGCTTCTAGGGCTGCTGTTGGGATATATTTTCTGGGTATCCTTACTGTGCCTCACTGACCAGGGTGGCCCACTTCGGGTTAGAGTTTTGCTTCACGGTCGGCCCAGTCAGGGAGAAGAGACGAAGTCCAGTCCGTCTACGGGAAGGCCTAGAAGACTTACCGACAAAGGCCTGTTATGTAACTTGTAGTTCAAGATGTACTCTGTAACCGTCTTAGTCGTAGCCGGATAGGTCTCTCCTGTAAACCCTAGGCTAGACCAGATATCTATATAAGCCGTCCTAGGATAAGCCTTTAGGGAACCTCACAATAGTCTATAATTTCAACTCGCACAGGCGAAATCCTTGTAACCCATATTCCGGCTCTGCTGTATTAATGGATTACTAGCAGGAGTAGGATTCGTCCAAAGCCGACGGATTCGAACCTGGGTAACTTGTGTGATCACTGTCCTGAAACACAGTACGTCTCACACCCCTCTCTTTCACACGCCTCGAGAACCTTCTAATGACGTACTTGTCATCAATCCAACGACAATTTGAAAATAATTCAAATTTCATTTTATAAGTTTTGTCAAATTCAAATTATTTATAAAGATATAAATTTATTTAGATTTAATCATTTTCTAAGATTTTTATTAAATTAGAAAAAGATACAAAACTTTTGTTACAAGGACGACCTCTACCCAGCGGGGCAGACAGGTGGACGACGAGCACCGCGCGGCCACGCACGCGCGGAATGCTGGGCTGGTGACACGCGGGCAAAGAGGGATGATGGGTTGAGGGAGATGAAAACGGTAGGGCCTTTTCACAAAAGTTTCAGGCACACGTAAGTTATCTGAATGAAGAACTCGTTCGGTCGTTGCGTTTTGGGCTAGCTGAGCTCGACTTTGGAGGTCTATGGAGACTAATCCGTAAAGAATCTTGATATACCGTAAAAACCAAAGTTGTAGAGGGGATCAAGTTCTACATATTTCATGCTCGAGGTTTCGGCGGAAGCGGAGTGTGTGCACCGGAAATAGACGAAGAACAGAGGCCAACACTAACGTTAACTGACGGAAATTGACAGGAAAATGTCGCGCCGGACAGAGATTTTACTCGATCTTTCGAGGAAGATTTTGAGCGATTTAGGGGGAGATTTAGTGCGCAGTTTGACCCTAGATAAATCTGGTGGCTTCCCCTGCGCGTGCATATGCGGGTCGCCACCGGAGGAGTGCGGAGAGCGCCGGTAAAAGAGGAGGAACAGAGGTGCTGCACACGTTTCTGCTACCGTGTACGCGCGCGCGAGCACGGCAAGCGGCGCTGGCGTCACGGACGTCGTCGGGGAGGCGTGCTGGAGGGGTTGCTGGTGCTCGCGGATGGTGTGGTGGGGTGCCGGGTGTCGTGGACCATCTCCACGGACGCAAGGGCGCATGCGGCAGAGAGCAACAACAAACAGACGCGGGCATCGAGTGCTCAACAGCGACGGCGACGCATTCCGGAATCAAAACAAGTAGAGGAAGCTGCTAGGAGGTGGACTAGCTCACCGTGAGCCTTGATAACAAGGGCGCTGGGCTTGGGGCTGACGGTGAGTTTGACATGGTCGGCGAGTTGCTACTACTGCTGCTTGTACATGGCGATGTCAGCCGTTGCAGGTGTTCCAGGTAGCCTCCACCTAGCTCCTAGTACCGTACCGCTTCAGAAGGAGGGCGTGTAGCTTCCCCACTCCTGCGTGGCTCCGGTGGCGGTTGTGATCGGCGGCGTGCATGCACTGGCCTCCTCCGTCTAGCTCCATGCTCCGAACAGCTTCAGCAGCGCCTCCCAGACACGGCAGCGGCAACAGTAGAATGGAGACGGAGCCAGGGTAGACGGCGGCGGCCAGCGGCTAGGTATTGTCCATGACCAGGCTGGCTTGGGGAGGAGGACGAAAAGATCATCCAGATCTCGATCTAGCGGGGAGGGGTGGTTGAGAGGATGGGGGAGAGGTGTTGCTAGCTTTTCTGGTCAGGAAGATAAACAAGAGCCAGATCACGAGCGCGACGTGGGCGCGGCTGCACTTGTGACCACGTGATCGCGGGGGGAAGAGAGAAACTGGGCGCTCCTGGCTGGGTGTACACTTGGTCGGGTCGAGTCAGAGGGGGGAATGCGGCCCCGGTTCAGAGGGAGACACTGACCGGTTCAGGGTTTCTAGCTGCTGATGGTGGTTTTGGGTTCCCACATATGTGGCTTTGCATCTCATGCATATACTCATATGCATCGGTATTTTGGGTGGAGGTGTGGACACGACAAGGTGAGGTGAGGAGTGGTTGATGTTGTGGTAGATGAGAAGAGATGTTAGATTGAATTAAAACCAAACCAAATGATTAGAAAGGTTTTAGGGGATCAACGCGAAACAAGAACTATAAGGAAACAAGTGAGAATAAAGAAGGGTGTCATTATTTTATGTGAGGTTTAGTAGATGAAAACAAAAAACTCACATGCATAATCTTGCCGCAAAAGAAAAGGGAAGTAGTCATGCAATTGGCACATAATGATTGGTATCAAACCATCATTTGTCATGTGAAGAGGAAAAGGATCCATATCATGTATATATGAGCTTCATTTGAAAATACCAAAAGAGTACAATGCTCACATGCATAAGTATGGTTGTATGTTAGATAGATGGTATCAAAAAGAAATATGATTTAGTCAAGTAAGTTGGTGGAAGGATTTCAAGAGAGATGCCCGCAACTCAAATTGGGCATGTGGCAATATGTCAAAAACAAATGAATTTTATCAAGAACCAACTATATTTATTAAGAGGGTTCAACAATGCAATTGTGAGGATAAGAACCCAAATACAAGGGTTTTAGAATACAACCAACAATAGAGAGAAGAAGGAGGTGCGAAGTTGAAAGGTTATAGTGCATGAGACATGCGCACGTGTATGGTTGGTATGCGTAGCCACTCAAGCACATTGGTGTACATGTATGAAGAGAAGAGGGGAAAATATATTGCATGTGTTATGAAAACAAGGAGTACATGCATAAGGGGTATTTAGGTGATAACCCAAAAGTGACACATATATAGGGCACATGTATAGCTTGAATCACCCCATATGGACAAGGTAACAAACAAATTGTAGATCCATAACATATATATGTGAGCTAGGTTAAAAGCCAAAAGGACTAGAATTACTCACATACATATCATATGATGGATTTGAGATGATAGCACCAAGTGGAAATGATGTTGCAAGTTAGTAGATGGAAGGAGTGGTAAGATATTCGCGGCTGGGCGTGATGCTGCCACTCCTCTAGTCTAGCTAACGGCCGAGGCGAGCCTGGACGGCACCAATGCGCAGACGGGTTCGGCTGCTTGCCGGGTTGAGGAGCCAAAGGAGCTAGCACCGGACACCTCCGCGTGGCCGGCTGCAGGCGACTGCCTCCGGCTCCATCGGCGCTGCCGATGACGAGGCTGAGGTACAGATTACCGGCTATAAGCCAGCTCCGGCTGTGCTGATGCCGGTTGACATCCTTGCCCAGCTCTCCGCGTCGGCGCCTCTATCCCTTGACCAGGCACACCGCCTGGTTGAGATGATGGAGCAGGGGCTCGGCGAGGGCAAGGCACTTGGTGTTTCTCTGGAGGTAAGCATCTCCTCAGGCTTTTTGCTTCTTTGACTTAGTTATTTTTCCCGTTCTATTTTTCACTTCTTCCCTTTTTCCACAGAAAGCTTTTCCTAAGATGGCAAAGAACACGCAAGACCTGGGGCGTAAGATTTCTCGCTCTATCATGTCTTCCCAGTTGCACGATTTTTTGCGGTTTTTGTTGACTATCGGGTAACATCATGCAGCCATGATAGTGGACAGGGAGCGGGAGGTGGACCGGCTGAAGGCGGAGGTGACCCGGCTGCAGAACTCCAATAACACAAGTCAGGGCCAAATCAATGACCTGGTGGAGCACCAAAACGGAGATTTCAGCCAGCCAAACCAAAACTGTTGATATCCATGCCGACGCTCTCAAGAAACTTGAGGGACTTTACGACAAGAAGGAGGACCGGCTGAAGAGGATCGAGGCTTGGGAGAAGGCCGCGCACACGAAGCTGATGCGCATTGCCGAGATGGTCGTCAGTAAGTTTTCTTCTCCTTTGCTAAACTTTCTCTGTTTGCCGTTGCCGGTTTGTAATAGCTGTTGTCTAGCCAGGTGCAGCTCATTATGCTTAGGCGACCGATCGGGCCCTTGATCGTGTGCCTGGGGTGGAGGCCGGGCACGATCTGCGCCCTGAGGATCTTGTCATAGTGGTTAGAAAGGAGGCCGACTGGCTGCGCGAGGTGAGCCAAAAGATCTTTGCCTATCTCTGGCCCGTGCTGCCCCCCGCCAATATTGACGCATTGGCCACCGAGCTCAGGCAAGCCGCTGACCTCATGGAGATAGGGTGGGAGTGGCCGCGCGCGGAGGCGTGGAGATAGCCCTTGCGCTTATCAAGTCCTAGTACCCGGGTGCGGATCTTCGAAGCCTTGCCCGGGGGTTTTGGCAGGGGACCATCTACGACAAGCTTCACACCGAGATTCCTGAAATCCACTCCTGCGATATCAAGATCATGAGGTGCGTCTAGCTGGACCGGAACTTCAACGACCCAGCTAGGACAGAGCCGTTCGGCTGGACCCCGGCATCGACTCCATCACAAACTGCTGCTGCTCCTCCACCGGCTTCCGATCCGGTCTCTATTGACGTCACCTCTTGCAGCCAGCCTCCAACGGACACCTCCGACCCCTCCACTGAGCCTCGGGCCCAAGTCCTCAGAATGCGGAGAGTATTTGTGTTAAGTGAAACTTGTCGTATGTCTCGCTTGCATGAACAACTTGTGCCATGTTGAATACTGTTGGGAGCTTCACCTCCCTTGTGTTATAACATTGCCTTGTGCTTTTGAGTTTGCACTTTCTGATTGCTTGATCTGCTTTTGCCGTTTGCGGGTGTTTGCATGGGGGCGTGGGAGCGGACCCACTAGATGTAGTTCCTGAGGTTTGGGCCGGCTAGAGAATCCAGACGGGTCGAAGTTCTCTTGCGCTGGTTCTGTTTGTAGGCCTTTGTGTGGGGGCGTGGGAGTGCATTGACTGGGTGTAGTCCCCGAGGTTCGGGCCGGCTGGATAGTTTAGCCGTGTCGAAGCTCTCTTCCGCTGTTGCCATTTGTGTGGGGGCACGGTAGGGCACTCACTGGGTGTAGTCCCCGAGGTTCGGGCCGGCTAGAGAATCTAGCCGGGTCGAAGCTCACTTCCGCTGTTGCCGTTTGCAAGTCTTTGCGGGTTATGAGCAACACCCAACTCGAGCACCTGGTGGGATTTTGACTCGTGCAAAAAACAAACAAAAACGATGGTTTCTGCGTTAGACATGTATGAGGAGAATGTATTTTGCAGTTTATTCGTTAAGGTGGGAAAGTTTGCCTTTTCGCGCTAGGCCACCAACTTTGTCTTTTCTCAGTGAGCATTGGTCGTTAAGCTGTGTCCTTGTCGGCTGCGAGCCGGGTTGCGGTCTGCAGCCGGATTCGAAGGGGTAGCTAATAAGCGTACTGCATGATACTTCAGATTTCTGTTATCAGTGTCGATCGCGCGAGTGCAACCGGAACGTCTAGACGTTTTTGTCTTCCTTATTATTTTTTGTGTAGGGGCCCTCGTGTTTTTTCTGTTGCTGAACTGGCAGCCGGCTTGCGGTCTGCAGCCCGAACCAAAGAGAAATCCCTCAGAGCAGCATACAGTACTTCACCATTTGGATGCGCGGTCGTCTGGGCCATCCGGCGAGTCCCTAGGAGAAATCGCCAGAGCCGAGGTAAAAAACAATGAAGCATGAAATGCCAAATGATTACGGAGTCCCCGAGACTATGTCGATTCTCTTAGCTTGTTCACTCATGATACGTAAAAGTAAGATACATACACTTCTTGTTCAAGTGTAAAATGGGCAAAGTAGGTTCACTCTCCATGGGTGGTTAGTTTCTTCGTCAGAACAGTCCATCTTGCTCTTTGCTAGCTGTTGGGCGTCGATGAGGTAGTATGATTTGTTCTGCAATGCCTGATTGATGATGAATGGCCCCTCCCAAGGGGGAGACAACTTGTGGACCCCCTTGGTGTTCTGTACCAACCGCAACACCAGGTCGCCCTCTCGGAACAAGACGTGGTGGATCCGGCTAGCATGTTAGAGGCGCAGGTTCTACTGGTAGATGGAGGATCTGGACAAGGTCAGCTCACGTGCCTCTTTGAGGAGGTCGACGCTATCCTCACACGCCTTCCTTAGCCCGTTGCTCTGTGTATAACAGTTTGCGAGGTGCATCGAACTCTATGTCAGTTTTCAGGACCTCCTCTGCTCCGTAGACGAGTAAGACAGACGTGTAGCCAGTTGAGCGATTTGGCATGGTACACAGGCTCCATAGCACAACCAGAATCTTCTCTATCCAGCATCCTGGGGATCTCATAAGTGGTTCGATCAGCCGGGGCTTGATTCCGGCTAGAACCAAACTGTTTGCTCGCTTGCACTGTCCACTCCACTAGGGGTGCGCGACGGAAACAAGGTCCAGGCGGATGCCTTTTTCTTTGTAGAAGCGCATGAAGGCCCCTTGGCAAAGTTCGTGCCATTGTCGATGATGATGCTATTAGGGTAGCCGAAGCATGTGATGATGTTTGTGAAGAACTTGATCACCGTGGCCCCATCCAGCTTCTTGATGGGCTTAGCCTCAATCCACTTGGTGAAGTTGTCCACCGCTACCAACAGGTGTGTCATACCAGATCACGCTGTTTTGAAGGGGCCGACCATGTATAGCCCCCAGATAGCAAATTTCTAGGTGATTGGAATTGTCTTGAGAGCTGCAGCCGGAGTGTGCTTTTGCTGGCTAAAATGTTGGCACCCATTGCATGCTTTCACCATTTCCTTGGAATCTTCTAATGCGGTAGTCCAATAGAAACCATGGAGGAATGCCTTGGGCACTATGTGTAACATCCCAAATCTTTAATCAAGGTTAATCAAGATCCAAATCACCCAATTTAGGGTTAACAAAACCTTTTTCCATTTAAAATATTTAAGCATGCATATGAGTGTTGCATTTAAATAAGAGTTGTTTGAAATGCCATGATTGTTTGTTCTAATGGTTTTAAAATGGTTCTATGATGAATGTCACACCATCTAGATCATTCCCAAGCAAAAACCAAAGAAAAAGAAATCAAAAAGAATTAAATAAAGGAAATGGTCCCTTTTGCCATTTTAATCACCTAGCCCACTTTGGGTGTTCCTAGCACTCAATTTCAAACAGAAACAATTGTGGATCTTTGCACCCCTTGATAGTAGTAGTAGAGATGTGCCAAGTCCCACTCTGTGATCTCCCAAAAACATTCAAACTCTAACTTTAAATAACAATTGAAATTGGAATCTAGTTCATATGTATAGATCACCCTATTTTAAAAACCTCTCAAATGAACCCCATTTAAAAATCCCAAGCAACCATAGAGGCTTAAGCATGTGAAAAACCACTCCACCAAAAATCTCTGAAAAATTCAAAAGTTTTCTTCATGCGGCCATTTAATCGAACACTTGGCATGCACTGATCACACTCTAGTCTAGCTTCACTATTTCTACAGGGAATTGCCACCCAATTGCACCCCATTTAATCCATCTATCCCTCTTTGATCTAACCAAGCCGACACCAACGCATCCCCTAGTCCCTAGCAGCAGTGCACCGCCACCCCGAGGCCATGCTCGCCGGCCAACCTTGCCAACACCACAGGAGACCACCAGCCCCTCTACGCCGCTCCAGGAAGCAAGGCGCCACCTCACCGCCGTCCACGGTCCACCCCACGACCACTGCCACGCCCTGGACAACTAAGGACAAGCCCCGCACTATCCTCTCTGCGCCGCACAAGAGCACGCCAGAGCGCCATCACTGCCAGCACGCCACACGCCGCGCCTCGACACCAGACCACGCGGGCTGCTCTGCCTTGACCACCGTCCGCCTACGCCGCCCATGCCGATAGCACCCTGTATCATCGTCACCGACTAGCTCGCTGTCGCCCCCTCGGTCCCCTCCTCGAGCCTATATGAGGAGGCCTTCCCCAGCCTCAATCGCCACACCATTCAACTCCCCTCTCACCACTAGTCCTTCCCCACCTCTCGGCGGAGCAGCTCGAGCAGCCAGTCGCCGGAATTGAGTCGGAGACAGCCGCATCAGAGGAGGAGACGCTGCCATTGATTTCGTCCACCTCAGCCTCTGCCGCGACTTCGCCTGAGCCCGCCATCATCGACTCGTTCGTTTGCCCGCCTCGCCGCACCCGCTGGAGCCCTGGTACGCCCTCACCGCACCCCCACCGAGCCGCTAGGGTTCAGTCTCGCGGGTGACAAGTCCGTCGTCGACGACGACCGTAAGCCGTTGATCTAGTTCTAATCCTGCGGTCCTTATCGCCTCGTACCGCTTCACGTGAGATGTACCGCTGACATGTGGACCCCCCTGTCAGCTGTCATCTGTGCCGCGGAGTGAATCTGGGCCGGCCCAATTAGTTTCCCGCGCTGGCCCTGTGATTCAAATTAGGATTTTTCTTTTTAGACTTAGACTTAGTTCTGTCCCTTAGTTTGAAAATCAATCCAGGGAGTTATACAAATCCAAATTGAGTGATTCCAATGTTGTGGGAAAGATAATTAAAATTTCTATCCAAGCCCGTTGGACTTAAATCATTTAGAGTCAGAGACCTCTTGTAGGTAAAATAACAAGACAGAAGCTTTTGCACATTCAAACATTTTTCTAAAATCAACCCTAATATCTTTTGAGTCGGTTCCAACTCTCGAAAATCACATTTGACCATACCTATCTGAATTTGTAATAATATTAAGGTTTACATGCTGTGGCTTTGGACTAGTACCAAAATAATGCTATATAGGCATTTCTAGTAACTTTAAATCATTAAATATTAAACTTAAACTTATTAAAATGTGATCTAACATTTAAATCACATTCCCATGTATTAGAATATGTGGTGATGACATGTGTCCACATGATCCCATATTTTAAATGGAGAATATTAAATCTTAGTTAATTTCAATGAGTAGAAATTACTTTTCTCAAATAAAAAGAATGAAGCTAGTTCATTAAACCTTGTGATGTTTGTGATGATACTAGATCATCAAATGTGTGCCTTAGTGTGCTAAGTAGACTAGTTAAGTATTGTTTCGTGATTGTGTATTCCGTATGTATTTATAGACGATAGTACTGACCAAGTCTTCGAGGAGGAAGAGTTCTACCAACAGGAGGAGGAAGAGAATTTCAACCACTGCACCAACCAAGGCAAGCTAACACTTGCAAGTGTCTTAACTATGCAAGCTATTATTGGCAAGCTAACACTTGCAAGCCATCATTAACAATGCAAGCTAAACCTTGCAAGCTAGATAATCTAAGCAAATGCACTAGGCATGCTTTGGTTATACCATTTTGACTTATACCTACTCCAAGTTTATTTACAAGCTTTACCTTCTTTACTTTACCAATGTTCTTACTTGTTTACAGATAGCATAAAGAGTATAAAACTTGGCCTATCTAGTTAGACTTAGATGTCATTCTATGGCATGAGATTGATCTTAGCATCCCACATTAGTGAACACTCTTAACTTAGTAGTCTAGAGTTAAACCAAAAACATGAGCACTTTAGATGGGAATACTTGGTGAAAATGATTTGTGAAAACCTTGAAATGATGAGTCATTCTATTGAGATGTTTTGACATGTGTTGAGAAACACAAATGGTTTATGATGATGAAAATGTTGAGGCATGAGCCTTAGCCCCTTTTATAAAAACTCATGGTTGGGTTCGGATGCGATACCATTCCAATTTTACCGTACAACCACAATACCTGAATTGGGTAAGGCTTAGCTGGAAGTTTATATGCATTAGTATTAGTTCCCTCGGGGGGGAGGTTTGAGCTGAGGCTACCTCTCAATGTTGTCCACCTATGCAGCGCCTAGGATGACAGATGGTCATGGCTGGGAGGCCAAGCTCATAGGAGAGGTGCTTATACTAGAGTGTGTAAAGGAAAGGTTATGTTTGATTATCTGCATACTAAGTATGATGATTCAGGGTTATCCCTAACAGTTGTATCGAATTTTGTGGTGAAAGTGTACCACCTCTGCATAGTGTCAAACTATTTGAATAGCCGCGTCCGCGGTTATGGACAGTTGGAGTGGCCATACTGTTCCGTTGTCAGATGTTTTCAAAATGACTTATGAAATGAATTGTGACATGACTTGACCACGACATGGTTGTGACTATGACAACTAAGTTCCCACTTAGGTGATTTAGAACTTTATTTACAAAGAAACTTAGAGTTTAGCACTCCTACTAGAACTATCTTACTTATTAGTAGTAGTTTGCGAGTACTTAAAGAGTACTCATGGCTTTTGTCCCTGGATATTCCCGTGGCCATACTATGAGGAGGATTACCCTGAAGGAGGACAGCAGGACGGCTACGACAACTAGGATCATCTCCCACCGTCAGCATTGCATGTGACACTGAAGATGGAGCCCACCGATACACTATTTATTTTGCTACTTGATTGTACTAAGACTGGATCATGAGATCCTTTATTTGTGTAAGACCTTATTATGGTTTGTAATGGATGATGTACTGTGATATCCAATCTGTTATGTGTCACAAAAATGGTAATCCTGGGATTGTGATGTATGGCATAACAGGCATCTGGGATTAAAAATCCGGGTGTTGACAAGTTGGTATCAGAGCCATCCAGACCATAGGAGACCCTAGTTAGAATGGACGTCCGAAACAAAAACTTAGTTTCCAAAATCAAAGTGAGTATTTATGAAAACTATTTCCTCTCTTACCCTTGGGATTCTTTCTCTCAAAAAATACATGTTCCTCCAAATTCTTACATTACTACATAAAACTTTGACACACTTGATCACTTCACTAACTTCTCATACTAAATTCTTATAGATGGAAGCTCAATACAGCAAGTTCTACCAGTTGGGCAATAGAGGCCAACTGATATTTGAGAGGGACCTGGATTCATTGTCTGAGTACTTGGAGCATCCTCATCTAGAATTCCTTGGAGCTCAACTCCCGGGTCCACCTGGAGGAGATTTACAATGGCTAGTAATTGCTGATCTTCGAGGCAAGATAGAAGCACCAATGTCCGAGAGGATTCAGTTCTAAGTGAGAGAGAACAACTGGATAGATGGATTAGCCAGGGCAATGCATGAAGCTCTCGCATGTCTTTGCGCCCAGAGTGTCAACCTAATCCAAGGAACCGGCTTTGTTCACTATGCAAGGCGTGATTCCATGGGAATGCCCCTAGAGATGCCAAGTCACCCGGTGTTGAAGCGTCAAGTGGAGAACCTCGACTTCCTACTATACGACAGACATAAGGAGTTGGACAATACTAGAGAGTTCGCCAACCACGACCTCACCATTGCCACCCAGAAGGCCCAGACTTTCTCACTGCTCATCAAGGATCGTCAGTCTCTTCGCCATCAATGCACGAAGAAGGATCGAACCATCGACCGTCTTCACAAGAAGCTGGCTGAACTCGAGAAGACCATCAAGGAGCAAGAAGCTCAGCTTGCAGCAAAAGAAGAAGAAGAGGAAGGTGAAGATATCCAAGGGTATATTGACTCCTACCTTAGCAATGATGATGACTATCTGGAGGATGATGCTATGGACTTCTACACCGACGATGATGACTCCGACTTCTCCTCGATGATGAGTAGATGCACTAGAGCACTATCGTATGAGTGATGAGTATCGGTCCCATTGTACCCTAGCTTGCAGAATGGTTCTTAAAACCATTTGTTTTCCTTTTGTTGAGGTGTGTGTGTGTTTGTATCGTGTGCTTTGCTTGAATGAATGAAAAGAAGTTAGTTGCAAAACCTGAGTCAAACTCAAAGTTTTAGCTTTGAAACCAAAACCATGAACCTTAGAACTTTCCCTCTTACCCCTTTATCTACCTCAATCATCAGATGACTCGTGGAAACCAAGGAGGGAGAAGCTCATCACAAGACCCAATGTTGCAGATTCTGCAGACTCTAATTGCAGACCGTGAAGCTAGTAGGGTAGAGCACCAAGCAAATCTAGCCACACTGCAGCAGATCACCCAAATGGCTCACAACAATCAGAACCATGGAAATCAGGATCATCATTGATCCAAACTCAAAAACTTCCAGAATGCCAATCCCCCAATCTTTAGCAAGTCTAAAGACCCACTGGATGCTGATGATTGGTTGTAGACAATGGAGAATAGCCTAGAAGTAGCTGGAGTGGATGCCAACGAGAAAGTTCTTTTTGCCACCCACTACTTGGTCGGAGATGCAAGAGCATGGTGGAACAACACCCGCATAATGAACCATGGTCAAGTGATGACATGGGAAGCCTTCAAAGTCAAGTTCAGCCACACCCACGTGCCGCAGGGTCTAGTCACCTGAATGAGGGATGAATTTAGAGAGTTAAAGCAAGGAAGAATGACTGTAGTGGAGTACCGTGACAGATTCTTGTCTCTCGCCAGGTATGCACCTGATGAGATCAACACTGAAGCCAAGAAGAAGGAGAGATTCCTCAATAGACTACATGATGGGATGCAGACTGTCCTCGTCAACATCTATTTCGAGGATCTCGAAGAGCTAGTCGACTCTGCCATTCAGATGGAATGGAAGATTAATCAAGCAAATGACAACCGCAAACATCGTATGATGCACCAAGCTGGATTCAACAGTCACCCGAAGTACCGTCCCAACCCTTCTGCCGGATATGCCCCGTGGAAGAATCGACCCCCAATGTCTCGCCCAAGCTACCCCAACCGTAGCGGAGGAAATGTGAAGTCCGGAGGAAACAACAATCACCCCGGCAACTCCAACAATTTCAACCATGCACCCCCAAGAACAACAACAACAATAACACTGCACCCAGAACTAGAAGCAATGCTATGCCCATGGCAGCAAAAGACAAGTCTCGGATCACTTGTTTCGAGAGTGGAGTGAAGGGTCACTACTCAAATGAGTGTCCCAAGAAGATTGCCGCCACTGCCAATGTGAATGCCCTAGCTCAACAGCAGCGCCGTGTTCAACCAGGAAGAAGGTTTGCCCTAGGGAACCCTCACAACCGCAACAGCCGTCTCTTCCACATGAACGCCGAAGAAGCCCAAGAAGCGCCAGATGTAGTGCTGGGTATGTTTTCTGCCAACTCAGTTTTAGCAAGAGTGTTGTTTGATTCTGGAGCATCGCACTCATTTATCACCGAAGAATTTGCATGCACTAGTAAGATTCACCCAACCAACTTGAAGCATGTCATGATAGTTCAAATCCCTGGGTCAACTACAAAAGCTAGAAAATTTTGCAAAGCTGTGCCTATCCGAATACATGGAATAGATTTTTATGCCAACCTAATAGTACTTGGGACCAAAGGTTTGGAAGTTGTACTAGGAATGGATTGGATGTCAAAGCATAAAGGATTGATTGACTGTGCCAAGAAAGCCATCACCATGACCAGTAGCTCTGGTGTCTCAGTAGAGCATATATCTGAAACCTTTCCCCGTCAATTCAAGTGCAACAACAGTCTAGCCCTACCCACCATAGACCAAGTCAGAGTAGTCTGTGAATACCTTGCCGTATTCCCAGATGAATTGCCCGATATGCCCCCGGATAGGGATATTGAGTTCATAATTGAACGAATCCTCGGAACCGGACCCATAGCCCATAGACCCTATAGCATGAACCCCTCGGAGTTAGTGGAATTGAAGAAGCGGCTGGATGCTATGTTGGCAACAGGCTTGATTCAACCAAGCACATCGCCATGGAGATCGCCAGTGTTATTCGTTGACAAGAAAGATGGAGGCAACCGTTTGTGCACATATTACAGGAAGTTGAATGATGTCAAAATCAAAAACAAGTACCCTTTGCCAAAGATAGAGGATCTATTTGATCAGTTGACTGGTGCCAATGTGTTCTCTAAGATCGATCTTAGGACTGGTTATCACCAACTTAAGATTCGTGCAATGGATATTCCAAAGACTGCCTTTACTACCCGATATGGATTATACGAGTATACGGTCATGTCTTTTGGATTAACCAATGCCCCTGCTTATTTCATGAATCTCATGAATAAGATCTTTATGAATTTCCTAGATAAGTTTGTCGTTGTGTTTATCGATGATATCCTTATCTACTCCAAGTCAGAAGAAGAGCATGAGCAACATTTGAGAATCATCCTTGAAACCCTTAGAGAGCATCGGTTGTATGCCAAGTTCAACAAATGTGAGTTTTGGCTGAAAGAAATAGGATTCCTAGGACATATTGTGTCTGCCGGAGGAGTCGCTGTTGATCCCGCCAAGATCAAAGATGTCGAAGAATGGTAAGCCCCAACCACTCAAACCCATGTCCGTGCATTTCTCGGATTAGCGGGATACTACCGCAAGTTCATCGAAGGATTTTCGAGCATAGCAAGACCCATGACCCAATTATTGAAGAAGGACAAGAAGTTTGAATGGACTAACAAATGTGAAGCAAGTTTCCAAGAGCTCAAGAAGAGATTGATTTCAGCCCCAATATTAATCATGCCAGATATCAAGAAGCCGTTTGATGTGTATTGTGATGCATCCAAGATTGGTCTAGGATGTGTATTGATGCAAGAAGGCAAAGTCATCGCATATCTGTCTCAACAACTGAAGCAGCATGAGCAGAACTACCCTACCCATGATCGTGAGTTAGCAGCCGTAGTTTTGGCATTGAAGACATGGCGTCATTACCTTATGGGTAATCACTGTGAGATTTACTCAGATCAAAAAAGCTTGAAGTATATTTTCACTCCGAAGGAGCTGAATATGAGGCAAAGGAGATGGATACAGTTAATCAAGGATTATGACCTTGACATTCAATATCACCCCGGCAAAGCCAAATTGGTAGTGGATGCTCTTAGTAGATTGTCGTGTAGATTAAACACCATGATCAAGGAAAAACAACCAAGTTTGTATGAGGAGTTGTAGCAGTTTAGAAATGAGCTAGTTAGCAAAGGATTTTTAGCTAGCATTGAACTTCAACCCACTTTGATTAGGCAAATCAAGGAAGCCCAGAAGGGAAATGAAAGTATCGATGGAATCAAACATCGCATTGGTAGAGGAAAGGTACCTGGATTCACCGAAGACGAAGAAGGAGTTCTGTGGTACAAAGGACGTATGTGTGTGCCAGCAGATTCGGAACTAAAGCAAGTTATCATGCAAGAAGCTCATGATACTCTTTATTCTCTCCACCCCGGAGGAACGAAGATGTACCAAGATTTGAAAGAGCAATTTTGGTGGCACAATATGAAGAGAGAAATCAGAAGCTACACCGCCAAGTGTGATATCTGTCAGAGAGTCAAAGCGGAACATCAGAGACCCGTAGGACTGTTGCAACCATTACAAATTCTGGAATGGAAATGGGATTCCGTCGGAAATGGACTTCATCACCGGTTTGCCTACTTCTAGTAGGGGAAACGACTCAATCTGGGTCATCGTTGATAGACTGTCCAAGGTAGCTCATTTTATACCTATCAAGACAAACTACCAGAGTTCGAAGCTAGCCGATTTGTACATTGCCAGAATTGTTAGTCTGCATGGAACCCCCAAGACCATAGTGTCAGATTAAGGAACCCAATTTACCTCGAGATTTTGGCAGAAAGTCTAGGAAGGATTAGGAACCAAGATGAATTTCAGCACAGCTTATCACCCGCAAACCGATGGACAGACTGAAAGAGTCAACCAAATCCTAGAGGGTATGTTGAGAGCTTGTGTGTTAGAATACGGATCAAAATGGGAAGATTGTCTGCCTTTCACAGAATTCTCATACAACAACAGTTATGAAGCCAGTTTGCAATGGCCCCATTTGAGTTCCTATACGGAAGAAAGTGTCGTACCCCTTTGAATTGGTCGCAAGTAGGAGAGAGTCAGATTTTTGGACCCGACATTCTCCGAGAAGCCGAAGAGAAGGTTCACAAAGTCCGTGAGCACCTTAAGACCGACCAATCCACATAGAAGAGTTATGCTGACAAGAGAAGGAGAGACCTGACTTTCAATGTCAGAGATTTTGTGTATCTCAAGGTTTCGCCATTGAAGGGAACCCAACGTTTTAGTCTGAAAGGAAAGTTAGCCCCCAGATATATCGGACCCTTCAAGATTCTGAACCACCGAGGAGAACTATCTTATCAACTAGAACTTCCAGAGGAGATGTCAGCCATCCACAATGTGTTCCATATCTCGTTACTTCGCAACTGCCTTGAAGTGCCGAAGAAGACCGAAGTTTTCAAGAACATCGATCACCGAGCTGTTGATATCAACAAGGATCTGACGTATCGTGAAGTGCCCATCCGTATCATGGAGGAATCTTACAGAACCACTAGGACCTGGAGTATCAAATTGCTCAAGATTCAATGGAACAACCATACCAAAGAAGAAGCCACCTGGGAGCGAGAAGATTACATTAGGACTGAGTTCCCAGATCTCTTTAGTTCCTAGTTTTCTTTCTTAAATCTTGGGACGAGATTTTGTTTATGGGGGGAAGGTTTGTAACATCCTAAATCTTTAATCAAGGTTAATCAAGATCCAAATCACCCAATTTAGGGTTAACAAAAACTTTTTCCATTTAAAATATTTAAGCATGCATATGAGTGTTGCATTTAAATAAGAGTTGTTTGAAATGCCATGATTGTTTGTTCTAATGGTTGTAAAATGGTTCTATGATGAATGTCACATCATCTAGATCATTCCCAAGCCAAAACCAAAGAAAAAGAAATCAAAAAGAATTAAATAAAGGAAATGGTCCCTTTTGCCATTTTAATCACCTAGCCCACTTTGGGTGTTCCTAGCACTCAATTTCAAACAGAATCAATTGTGGATCTTTGCACCCCTTGCTCGTACAAGTAGAGATGTGCCAAGGCCCACTCTATGATCTCCCAAAAACATTCAAAGTCTAATTTTAAATGACAATTGAAATTCGAATCTAGTTCATATGTATAGATCACCCTATTTATAAAACCTCTCAAATGAACCCCATTTAAAATCCCAACCAACCACAGAGGCTTATGCATATGACAAACCACTCCACCAAAAATCTCTGAAAAATTCAAAAGTTTTCTTCATGCGGCCATTTAATCGAACACTTGGCATGCACTGATCACACCCTAGTCTAGCTTCACTGTTTCTACAGGGAATTGCCACCCAATTGCACCCCATTTAATCCCTCTGCCCCTCTTTGATATAACCAAGCCGAAACCAACCCATCCCCTAGTCCCTAGCAGCAGTGCACCGCCACCCCGAGGCCATGCTTGCTGGTCAATCTTGCCAATGTCGCAGAAGACCAACAGCCCCTCTCTGCCGCTCCAGGAAGCAAGGCACCACCTCACCACCGTCCATGGTCCACCCCACGACCACTGCCACGCCCTAGACCACTAAGGACAAGCCCCAAACTATCCTCTCTGCGCTGCACCAGAGAATGCTAGAGCGCCATCACCGCCAGCACGCCACACACCGCGCCTCGACACCAGACCGCGCGCGCTGCTCTGCCTTGACCACACCAACCCGCTAGACATGACCGTAACCCACTGCGCGACCCACACTCGCCGGGAACCGCGTTGAGCATCGTCCCTGTCTCCTAGAGCGTGCGGCGCTCCCGACCGTTAGCCACCGCCCTAGCCTCGCCATAAAGCTATAGAGGACCGCCAGGAGGCAAGCCACCGTCCGCCTACACCGCCCATGCCGATAGCACCATGTATCATCGTCACCGACAAGCTCGCCGTCACCCCCTCGGTCCCCTCCTCGAGCCTATATAAGGAGGCCTTCCCCAGCCACAATCGCCACACCATTCAACTCCCTTCTCAACACCAGTCCTTCCCCACCTCTTGCCGGAGCAGCTCGAGTAGCCAGTCGTCGGAATTGAGCCGGAGATAGCCACAGTAGAGGAGGAGACGCTGCCGTTGATTTTGTCCACCTCAGCCTCTGCCACGACTTCGCCTGAGCCCGTCGTCGTTGACTCGTTCGTTTGCCCGCCTCGCCGCACTCGCTGGATCCCTCGTACGCCCTCACTGCACCCCCACCGAGCCGCTAGGGTTCAATCTCGCCAGCGACGAGTCTGTCGTCGACGACGACCATGAGCCGTTGATCTAGTTCTAATCCTGCGGTCCTTATCGCCCCGTACCGCTTCGTGTGAGATGTATCGCTGACATGTGGACCCCCCTGTCAGCTATCCTCTGCGCCACGGAGTGAATCTGGGCCGGCCCAATTAGTTTCCCGTGCTGGCCCTATGATTCAAATTAGGATTTTTCTTTTTAGACTTAGACTTTGTAATGTCCCTTAGTTTGAAAATTAATCCAGTGAGTTATACAAATCCAAATTGAAATTTCTATCCAGAGATTCCAATTTTGTGGGAAAGCTAATTAAAATTTGTATCCAAGCCCGTTGGATTTAAATCATTTAGAGTTAGAGATCTCTCCTAAGTAAAATAACAAGATAGAAGATTTTGCACATTGATACGTCCAAAACGTATCTACTTTCCCGAACACTTTTGCTATTGTTTCTCCTCTAAACTTGTGTGATTTGGATGCAACTAACGCGGACTGACGCTGTTTTCAGCAGAATTGCATTGGTGTCTAATTTTTGTGCAGAAAATCAACTTTCAGAAAAAATCCCGGAAAATATGCCAAAAATCCTATTTCACCAGAAGACTCCCGGAGCCAGAATACGAGACGGAGGGGGCTGGGCCCAGGCCACACCACCTGGCCGCGCGGGCAAGCCCAGGCCGCGCCAGGGGGTGGTATGGCCGCCCCAGACTGCCCCTTGGTCTCCCTCTTCACCTATAAGAAGCCTTCTGACCTAAAAACTCTGGGGGGTTCCACGTTTTTCCAGAAGGAGTTCCGCTCCGCCGCCACCACCATATTCCACGAAACAGCACCAGAAACTCTGTTCTGGCACCCTGTCGCGACGGGGAATTGGAGGATATCATCGCCATCATCATCACCATCATCATCACCATCGCTTCTCCATCGACCATCCATGTTTCCCCCATCTATGAGTGAGTAATCCCCCGCTGTAGGCTATGTGGATGGTAGGGATTGGATGAGATCGGTCATGTAATGGCATCGGATTGTTAGGGCATGGTGCATAGTATCTTCTATTAGTGCTTTATGACTTTGTTGCGACTTATTGTGCTTAATGCTTGTCACTAGGGCCCGAGTGCCATGATTTTAGATCTGAACTTGTTATTGATTCATTATGATAGTATTGTTTATGGTCTTATCTGCAAGTTGTATACACACGTTGTTGTCCGGAACCAATGGCCCCGAAGTGACAGAAATCGGGATAACCGGAGGGAATGGCTTTGATGTGAGGATCACATGTGTTCATGAAGTGTTAATGCTTTGCTCCGGTGCTCTATTAAAAGGAGCACCTTAATTGCCAGTAGTTCCCTTCAGGCCCCGCTGCAAACAGGCTGGAGGACAAAAGATGTTGTGCAAGTTCTCATTGCGAGCACGTATGACTATATATGGAACACATGCCTAGGATTATCTAGTACTTGGATGCTTTATCTTATTTATCTGCAATTTCCCTATGTTCTGATTGCTATGTGAATTGTCTTGTCGATGCAACGCCCGTCCATCCATCCCTATGCCTACCGCACTCGAATCCCATTGTTTACTGGTATTGCAACTGCTGTCTTTACTTTACTACTGCTGCTACTTTACTATTCCTACTATAAAACTGTTGCTACTGATAAACTGCTATGAGCAAGATTGTTTCCAGGTGCAACTGAATTAACAACTCAGTTGTTAAGGCTTATAAATATTCTTTGGCCCTCCTTGTGTCGAATCAATAAATTGGGTTTCACTTCCCTCGAAAATACTGCGATACACCCCCTATACTTGTGGGTCATCACACATTCAAACATTTTTCTAAAATCAACCCTAATAGATTTTGAGTTGATTCCACCTCTCAAAAATCACATTTAACCATACCTATCTGAATATGTAATAATATTAAGGTTTGCATGCAGTGACTTTGGACTAGTACCAAAATAATGCTACATAGGCATTTCTAGTCACTTTAAATCATTAAATATTAAACTTAAACTTATTAAAATGTGATCCAACATTTAAATCATGTGGTGATGACATGTGTCCACATGATCCCATATTTTAAATGGAGAATATTAAATCTTAGTTAATTTCAATGAGTACAAATTACTTTTCTCAAATAAAAAGAATGAAGCTAGTTCATTAAACCTTGTGATGTTTGTGATGATACTAGATCATCAAATGTGTTCCCAAGTGTGCTAAGTAGACTAGTTAAGTATTGTTTGGTGATTGTGTATTCCATATGTATTTATAGACGATAGTTCCGACCAAGTCTTTGAGGAGGAGGAGTTCTACCAAGAGGAGGAGGAAGAGAATTTCAACCACTGCACCAACCAAGGCAAGCTAACACTTGCAAGTGTCTTAACTATGCATGCTATTATTGGCAAGATAACACTTGCATGCCATCATTAACAATGCAAACTAAACCTTGGAAGCTACTAGGCATGCTTTGGTTATACCATTTTGACTTATACCTACTCCAAGTTTATTTACAAGCTTTACAATCTTTACTTTACCAAAGTTCTTACTTGTTTATAGATAGCATAAAGAGTATAAAACTTGGCCTATCTAGTTAGACTTAGATGTCATTTTATGGCATGAGATTGATCTTAGCATCCCACATTAGTGAACACTCTTAACTTAGTAGTTTAGACTTAAACCAAAAACTTGAGCACTTTAGATGGGAATACTTGGTGAAAATGACTTGTGAAAACCTTGGAATGATGAGTCATTCTATTGAGATGTTTCGACATGTGTTGAGAAACACAAATGGTTTATGATTATGAAAATGTTGAGGTATGAGCCTTAGCCCCTTTTATAAAAACTAATGGTTGGGTTCGGATGCGATACCATTCCAATTTTACCGTACAACCACAATACCTGAATTGGGTAAGGCTTAGCTGGAAGTTTATATGCATTAGTATTAGTTCCCTCGCGGGAGAGGTTTGAGCTGAGGCTACCTCTCAATGTTGTCCACCTATGCAGTGCCCAGGATGAGAGATGGTCATGGCTAGGAGGCCAAGCTCATAGGAGAGGTGCTTATACTAGAGTGTGTAAAGGAAAGGTTATGTTTGATTATCTGCATACTAAGTATGATGAATCAGGGTTATTCCTAACAAATGTGTCGAATTTTGTGGTGAAAGTGTACCACCTCTGCACAGTGTCAAACTATTCGAATATCCGCGTCCGCGGTTATGGACAGTTGGAGTGGCCATACTGTTCCGTTGTCAGATGTTTTCAAATGACTTATAAAATAAATTGTGACATGACTTGACCACAACATGGTTGTGACTATGACAACTAAGTTCCCACTTAGGTGATTTAGAACATTATTTTATCTTTCTTTGTTTCTGAACTCAGCTTAGGTTTCAAACTTAACTTTTAAAAGAAACTTAGAGTTTAGCATTCCTACTAGAACTATCTTACTTGTTAGTGGTAGTTTGCGAGTACTTAAAGAGTACTCATGGCTTTTGTCCCTGGCTATTCCCGTGGCCAGACTATGAGGAGGACTACCCTGAAGGAAGACAGTAGGACGACTACGACAACTAGGATCATCTCCTATCGTCAGCATTGCCTATGACACTGAAGATGGAGCCCACTGCTACACTATTTATTCCGCTACTTGATTGTACTAAGACTGGATCATGAGATCCTTTATTTGTGTAAGACCTTATTTTGGTTTGTAATGGATGATGCACTGTGATATCCAATCTGTTATGGCTCGCTAAAATGGTAATCATGGGATTGCGATGTATGGCATAATAGGCATCTGGGATTAAAAAACCGGGTGTTGACACTATGGCCCGTGATGATGCTTGCTGGCCACACTCGCTTGGTGAATGTCTACCAGCAGCCGGATCCCTTCCTTTTGGATTACACAACGCTGATAAATCCCTCCAAAGTGCGCTTGTATAGTCTGTTGTTGATGATGGTGTATGCACTTGCTCTGCGCTTAACTTTCCTTGCCTCGACCTCTTCGTTGGGCAGTTCCCCTTTGGCCAGGAAATTCATGAATGTCTTGGCCCATGTGGGGGTATCCCGGATGGCGTACACGATATGCATGATCATCTTGATTTCCTCGCATATAGCCAGGTCGGGCTCATCGGGTGGTCTGCCAGGTGGAAGGGCGGAGCCGGCAGTCCCCGGGCATCTGGAGATAGCTAGGGGTGTCAGAGCCTTTGACCCGATAGTCCCCGGGTTGACGCGGCAATCCCCGGGACCTTTGCGGCAGATTCTAGTCGCTTGGAGCCGGCAGTCCCTGTGTCTGCGTCCAGGATGATGGAGTCGGATTCCGGAGATGGCGTGATGGAGGGCTTGCGTAACTCCAGGCAGAATTGCCTGCCTTGTTGAGCCGACTCGAGCGAGTGCGTCGGCGGCCTTGTTGTTGGCCCGAGGAACATGGTGGGACTCGCACCCCTCTAATCAGGTGCATAGCTGCTGCATGAAGAAGCAATACATGTCCATGTTCGTCTCCTTGGCATCCCATTCGCCCCACACTTGTTGAACCACCAGGTTCGAGTCGCCGAAGCAGAGGATTCGCCGGATGCCGATCTCTTTTGCCATCTTGAGGCCATGGATGAGCACTTTGTACTCAGCAACGTTGTTGGATGCGCGGAAGTGGATCTGCATCACATACTCCAGCCGGTCTCCTTTCGGAGAAGTGATGATGACTCCGGCTCCGAGCCCCCCATACATCTTTGAGCCATTGAAATGCAGCTTCCTGTGTGTTGAGTCCGGAACCGGTGGTAGGTACTGTGTTTCTACCCAATCCACGAGGAAGTCGGCCAGCACTTGAGACTTGATCGCCGTTCTTCGCTCGTACCGGATGTTTGGGCGGCAAGTTCTATTTCCCATTTTGCCACGCGACCCGTGGTGTCCTTGTTGCCGACGATCTCTGAGAGTGGTGCGAACGCCACCACCTGGATGGAATGCTCTTGGAAGTAGTGCTTCAGTTTCTTGTTGGCCATGTACATGTTGTACACCAGCTTCAGATAGTGAGGGTAGTTCTTCTTCGAGAGCGATAATACCTCACTCAGGTAGTACACCGGGCGCTAGACCAGCTGTGCATTCCTTCTTACAACCTCTCAACCACGAGCATGACACTGACGACCCGGTTGGTAGCTGCGATGTACATTAGCATTGGCTCCTTTGTAGCGGGGGCCACCAGTATTGGTAGGAAGGAGAGCATGTGCATGAGGTCACAAAAGGCCTCGTCTACTTGCACCGTACATATGAACTTGCCTTTTGTTTATGAGCTGGTACAGGGGGAGTGCTTTCTCGCCCAACGGGTTGACGAACCGGCTAAGGGAGGCCAAACATCCAGTGAACTTTTGCACATCGCGTAGATTCTGTGGTGGCTGCATGCGCTCGATCGTGCCTATGTTCTCTAGGTTAGCCTCGATTCCTCGCTCTGAGACGAGAAAACCGAGGAGCTGGCCAGCTAGGACGCCAAACACACATTTCTCAAGGTTTAGCTTCATCTAGAACCGGCGGAGGTTTGTGAATGTGTCCTTCAGGTTCTCGAGGAGTGTTCGTTGTTCCTTCGTCTTGAACACCAGATCACCAACGTAGGCATGCATATTCCTACTGATCTACGATTGCAGACATTTCTGCGTACAACGCTGGTACGTTTCCCCTGTATTTATTTGATCAGCGGGGTTCAGCCGGATCTGGTGGTAGCCTAGATAGGCATCCAGAAATGACAAAAGTTCGCAGCCGGTCGTGGAGTCGATTACTTGATCTATCCTCGGCAGGGCAAACGGATCTTTGGGGCAGGCCTTGTTGATGCAGGTGTAGTTGACGCACATGCGCCAAGTCTTTTTCTTCTTCAGTACCAGCACCGGGTTCACCAGCCATTCCGGGTGGTAAACTTCCATGATGAATCCGGCTACAAGGAGCCGCATGATTTCTTCACCAATTGTTCTCCTCTTCTCCTCTACGAAGAAGCGTAGGGATTGCTTGACTAGTTTTGCATCCGGTATGGCATGTAAAGAGTGCTCGGTGAGCTCCCTCGGAACACCCGGCATGTCCTTGGGGGAAGTCAATGAGCGCACTTTCCTATTTGCTGTCATGGAGGAAGTGGATGAACACACTTTCCTATTTGCTGTCAAGGCCATCTCTGACCAGGACGAACTTGTCTGACTCGGCCTCGTTGAGAAAAATATTCTTGGTGCCCTTGGATGGCTTGAGCTATGCCTCTCCGACTGGCTTTGGCTTCCTAGTCGGCATTTCCGCCTATAGGGCCGCCACACTCTGCATGATGATGCGTTTCTCTTCCGCGATGATCATGACCTTGGCTAGCTTGGAGCCGTGTGTGACACATTCCACCAACTGCTTGTAGCAGCCAGCGATGGTGATCACTCCCTTGGCCTCGGGGAGATTCATATTGAGGTACGCGTAGTGTGGTACCGGTATGAACTTGGTGAGTGTCGGGTGTCCGAGGATGGCGTGGTATGCGCTGGAGAGGTTGACCACCTCACATCATATGGGCTCGCAGCAGAAGTTGCCCTCCATGCTAAAAATGACGTCCAACTAGATCTTGCCAATGGGCAAATGCGACAGACCCAGGACGGATCCGTAGAAGGAGGTTTTCGAGGGCTGGAGCTGAGACTCACTGATGCCGAGCCGGTCCAACGAGCCGCGGTACAGGAGGTTGAAGCTACTGCATCTGTCGTGCTGGTGTCATGGCAGATGCCATGGATAGGATAAAGGTGGGGACAAGATGCACTAGAGGAACCCAGGGAGGGATAGTGTGGTGATTCCACACGCAGATGCTTCGTACTCTTCAAGCTAGATCAGTTTACCAGCGCTCCTTGAGCTGTGTTGGGGAGAGGAGGAAGAAGAAACTCTCTTACTCTCACCACTACTTTGCTCTCAGGAACCAACTACCCAAATGCCAAACAGCCTAGGCTCGACCAAGTAAAACTCAACCCTTTCTACAGAGGCCCTAGCCCTCCTTATATAGGAGAGGCTAGGTCTCTAATTAGGGCATACGTGGAGGCATATTCCTGGGAATATGCCTCCTCCCAGAATAGCAAACCGACCGGCTCACTTTTCCCCATCGTAAGACATGCAGAGGCTACGTGAGCCTCTGCGGCGCCAGCGTCATCCGACATAGGCAGCGTCACCCTTGTCGGCCACGCCTAAGGTGGTCCTAGCCTCTGTCCGCTTCGCTCATGCTCCAGCGTACAGTGACCTCCTTTTGACTAGCAAGATACCTTCCTTCTCTTGCAAGCCTGATATAACCCGGATCGTGCCTGGTTAATCTGGCCACATTGGTACCTGCATACAACATACATAAATCATGTCGGCATACGACATAAGTCGGCCGGGACCCAGTTAGGTGGACACCCTCCGGTCCGGGTTACTCCGTGATTTGGCCTGCCTTGAGGTGACTCGGCCAGCATTCGCTTTGACCTTGCCGTACCTTGGCTAACTCGGCCTTTATACCCCGGCGTGACCCTACCCGAGGGTATCCCCCCAACATTAGTCCCCAAAGCTGGTGCGGTCTTAGCAGCCTCAGCAGCTAAGGCCATAGCAGGTTCAATTTTATCGAGCCTTTTGCTCCCTTTTCCGAGTTACTTCCTATCCCGGATTTCATTGTCTAGCTCTTCCCTTGGCACATTCCGAGTTTTCGCTCGCTGGCCGGGTCATCCCATAGTTATCCGGGTTATTCTTCCTTATCTCGTACGCTTCCCCACGTGGAGGGTAATCATTACTTTGCCTCATTTTAAGGGCATGCGCCAGTTACTACAGCAGTTAATGTCAGGTGTTACTGTTGCACACGTCACATCGTGTCTGTCTCCTCGTTAACTGTATCACCACGTCACGTCGTGGGATCTCCTGCGCCCTGTGGCCCTTCCTGTGGCTTGTCTGTGATTGGCTAACCCGGAAAATACACGGCCACGCCGTGTGGCCTCGCCGCACTGCATGATCCCACTACCCCAGCCTGGGCGTGGTTAAATAGGGGAGGGGCGCGCCCCTTGGTATTTTTCCCCATTCTCGCGCCCCTCTGCCTCTTTTTCTTCTTCTTCCTCCCAGTGATAGCGCTGTCACCGCCGCACCTGCTCAGCAGCGCTGCTGCCCCATCGTTCCCTGCTCCTGCCTTGCTGCCGCTCCCGCACTGCTCCACCGCCACAGGTCCACGCCAATCCAAGGTACTGCCCCCACCTCCGATAGGGCTGGTGAGGACAGCGACCTAGATATGGCAGAGGAAGAGCTCGCCGTCGCGGAGGCGGAGATGGAGGAGGAGGCGGAGAACGCCGAACGCGGCGCCTTGGCTGGCTCTTGGGTGTGCCAGGACGACCTCGAATGGCTCTACCGCACGCGTCGCATCCCGGAGGGCGTCGTTGCCTGGCTCGCCTCCGAGGAGCTCGCACCCTCACCCAATCCTGGTGAGTTCGTGGTGTTCCTCTCCCATTTCTAGCGCGGGTTCGGCCTCCCCGTTAGCGATTTCTTCCACGATTGGCTCAACATCTATGAGCTTCAACCGCACCACCTTCCGGCGAACGCCATCACCTCCCTTTCTTCCTTTGCCTCCACCATAGAGGGATATGTCGGATTGTGGCCCACCAAAGAGCTCTGGATCCGGTTTTTCAGCCTTAGTCGGAACGTGATTCCGAATAAGGATCTTGACCCGGAGGAAAAACAACTTACGCAGTTCGGTGCTGCTTCTATTTGTCCCCGAAAACAATCCGTCTTTCCCCGGGTCACGGGGCTTGATTCTTGCAAGGACTGGGCCCGAACCTTGTTTTATGTCAGAAATGGCATGAATGAAGATCTGATCCGGCTGCGCCCCTATGCTTTGGGTCCTCCTAATCCGGATCTGTGGGACCGGATTTCCAAGAAACCCACTGTGTTGGCGAATCAAGTCAACAAACATTTCCTGGAGCTGAAGGACGCGGGGATACGCAACGAGGACACGATGATCACTTTCGTCCGCAGCCGGATCTCCCCTCTCTAGAAATGCACACATAAACTTTGCCACATGAGCTGGCGCCTTGACCCCAACCGGACTTCCTCATTTGAACTCAGCAATACCGAGATATTCCGTCGGGTCAAGGCCCTCTTCACAACTGACAAAAACTTCTCTGCTGAGTGGGAGTGGGGAATTGAACATTTCTGCCGAGACAAGCTTCCTCCTGCGTTAAATCTCATGATCCAATCTTTTTCCGAGTTATATCATATGTCGGAATTTGTTGTTTGTTTGATCCCTTTGCATTTTTCTTCTTAGTTGTTTCTTCAGCAAACTCTCGAGGATGGCACCGAGCCTTCTCTCAAATGGGCGAATGATCGAGATGCCCCGAACGAGGAGGACCCGGATCAGGAGATGTTCCTGCCATTCCCCGATACGACCAAGCGACCCACCGGTAACTTCTCTTCTTTAAGAGATTGGCCTGATGATGAAGATGATTCCGATGTTGAGGTGATGGAAGCATTTGATGCGGTCCCCCTTTCTTACGCCTTTTCGGCATCAGCTAACCCGGGTGGGCAGATCCACGAAGATCCTCCTCTCGCCATGGGCGAGCCTGTCCCGGCCACGTCAAAGAAAAGGGGAGCCACTTCTGCTTCTTCTTCTAGACCTTCTAAACCAACGATGAGACGAAAGAAGTCCGTAGACAAAGCCGCCACCAAGCCTACGACTAAGGCCACAGCTCGTAGAGCCCCGAAGCCTAAGGAGCCATTGACTTCTGACGAGTAAGTCACTTCTTCCTTAACCAATTTTCTGCTTCGTGCTTTTCTTCTGTTGTAACTTATTATTTGTCGCTTGATTCGGTAGGGCTGCTATGGAGGTTCCCCAGAGCGGATCCAGCATCGCCTCGCCCCTCTGGCATAGCCCTTCTCCCCCTCGTGGCGAGGATACACGCCCGTTGAGCCCCATTCAGAAGGGTTCAGCGGCTGCTCCGGGTTCTAGCCCACCTCGCCCAGAGGAGGGAAACCTTGGAGAAGGGGGAAGTGGCTCTGCCGAGGCAGCAGATGCTCCCAGTTCCACTTCGGCTCAGCCACAACCTGCTACCTCCGAGGTACCCACAGCACCCCCGCCAAAACCAGCGCCAGCACCAACACCAACAGCAGCAACACAAGTATCAGCAGCAGCACCAACTCCATCCGCCTCGTCCGAGTCTTCCAAGACTCAGCGAGAAGGCCCAGTTAGCACCAAGGCAGCTCCCAAGACCAAATCCGCGGCTCAAACCTCAACTTCTCAGCAGCAGCCTAAGGCCAAGAAACCTTCTGACGCTGCTAGGGCAGCATCTATCGAGGCTGGACAGCGTACACTCGCGTCCATGCTTCCGAAGAAGACCCTACCGAAGAAAGACACCTCCGCCGGGTCAGCCGATGTGCAACTTGTTTTGCACACCAGCCTCGCTGTCGCGCTAGTTGAGAGGAGGGAGGCCTACGCTAAGGGTTTGATCGTGCCCCACATGCTTAGCGGAGAGCGCTATCCTCCGGCCTTGATCGAGTTTGTCAATAACTGGAACAAGGTGGAGTTCGTTAATAATGACGATCTCCCGGAGAAATTTGGGCCTACTGAGTTTGCGGTGCAGATGAACACAGCTGCCAAGGCTATCAACCTTGCCAGCCGGATGATGGAGGTACGCTACTTCGTCTTTTCTTTAACATGTACTAGTGCTTAGTCATGTAACCATTAGTCCCCGAGCCTCCGGGGGAGTAACTTGTTACTCGGCCGGATGCTCCTTAGAGAATTAGCGTAGCTCCCTAGTAACTTCGGATATGCACACACCTAGAGCCGGGTTAAGTTCCACTTGGCCCGGATCTTGCTTCGAATATGCACACACCTAGAGCCGGGTTAAGTTCCACTTGGCCCGGATTTTGTACACTTCAAATATGCACACACCTAGAGCCGGGTTAAGTTCCACTTGGCCCGGATCTTGTACACTTCGAATATGCACACACCTAGAGCCGGGTTAAGTTCCACTTGGCCCGGATCTTGTACACTTTGAATATGCACACACCTAGAGCCGGGTTCAGTTCCACTTGCCCCGAATCTTGTACACATCGAATATGCACACACCTAGAGCCGGGTTAAGTTCCACTTGCCCCGGATTTTGTACACTTCGAATATGCACACACCTAGAGCCGGGTTAAGTTCCACTTGGCCCGGATCTTGTACACTTCGAATATGCACACACCTAGAGCCGGTTTAAGTTCCACTTGGCCCGGATCTTGTACACTTTGAATATGCACACACGTAGAGCCGGGTTAAGTGCCACTTGGCCCAGATTTTGTACACTTCGAATATGCACATGATCAAGTCATTTTTGCTTTTCTCAGGTCACCACCAATCTTCGGAGTGCTGAGTTTCAGCGCCTCTTGGATACACACAAGGCGCTGCACTCGAAGCATTCCACCCTTCTCGCTGAGTTCGAGAAAAGGGGTAAGTTTTCACTTTGAATTTTTTCTATCTTTTTGAGTCTTTTCTCGCCGAACTAATTTCTCATTCGAATTTGTGCAGCTGGAGTGGAGGCCGAAAACACCCTCATGAGGAAGAACTTTCTCCAGATAAAAGGTAAGTCACTTCGGTTACTTAACTTTTGTGCTCCCTTTCCCTTCTCCTGAGCTCGACGAATATTCATACCTCGGCTTTGCCGGGTCAACAAACTGTTTCAGCATCTCTTGAAGATAGTGTGCCCGTGCCTGATATGATGCTGCATTTTCTCGAACAATCAGGGCAGCATCAGGGCAAACTTAAGAAGAAGGACAATGAGCTCGCCCTCCTCCGGACCAAAGATGATGAGATTGCCAAGCTCAAGGCAGAAATAAAAAAACTCAAGGCACTCCACAAACCGAGATGGATAAAGCTGGCCAAGATTTCACTTAAGAGCAAGAACGCCTCAACCTCCAAATTGCCAAAGATCAAGAACTGCTGAAGGAGGCCGACATTAAGCTTGAGTCAGCAAATGCTGAACTTGTGCAACTCCGGAAGAGGCGTGACAACTCCACCAAGGAGCTGACCCGGATCCACAGCCATATTTCTCGTAAATTCTTTTCCTTCAGCCGGCATGAATCTCTCTGGGTCAACCTCCTTCACCTATTTCACTTGTCTTATTTTCAGACAAATTTCCGGAGGGTGATGCCATTGCAACCACTGTCGTTGCCAAGTTTCGCCAGAAGAGGGGTACCCCAACTGGCTCTGGCGCTGAAAATAATCCCTATGACATGGAGGACCTGCTGGTTAGCTTATCTTCTCGCGTAGAGATTGTGAAGAACTATGGTAAGGATATCCTGGATGTAGCAGTCCGGATCTTCAATGCCTTTTGGCCTAATGAAGATACTCCAGAGGGGTCCACCGCTCTGATTAACAAGTTAATGGAGTGCGAGACTCAACTTCACCTCTGGAGGGAATCCGCCGGACGCGCCGGAGCTGAAACCGTCCTCCACTATGTGCTCACATGGTATGAAAAAATAAACCTGAAGCTTCTCGAGTGCATGCGCACCGGATCAAAATGGTCCAATGACCCGGATTGGATAGCTCAGCGCAAGGCTTGCGCCCATAGCCTCATTTAGTATGCCCCCATCCATCAATGGAACGAGGGACCAAGCTTCCTTGGAACTGTTGACGACGAATATGTCGAAGATGGTTCGGGTGAGGAGGAAGAGGACGAAGCCTCGGACGTCAAAGAGAACGAAGATGATGCTGAAGCTGAGGCCAAAGTTCCACCTGCTGGCACCGAGTTACCTCCTCCTGCTGCTCCTTGATCACCAGTAAACACTTTGAAGTTTATCAGATCCCCGGTATGCTGGGTGCAAATGTATTAAGCACGCTGATTATATTTTGCTACTAAGTTGCTCGTGCCGTATTAACTTGGGCGTAGTCCCCGAGTTTCATTTTCTTATTTCTCCAATATCCTGGCTCGGCTCATGTCTACCTTGATTCGGTTTTATGACTTACGAGTCCGAGTTTCAAAAATTGACTTAACAATACTTGGAAACTTGAGGACTAGCTCAAAATAACTCAGCAAAGTAAATATAAAGTAAGCGTAAGGTTAGTCCGAATAACAAATGTCAGTACGATTAAGTTCTTTTCCTTAGTCATTTTTCGTGTGCTACGCAATTCCAAACTTGTTTTCTTGCTTGCCATGAAGCCAAATCTTGTTGGACAGCAGCAAATCGAAGAGTTGAGTTTTTGGTGCTCACACACTACTAATCCGGCTTAGGTAGAAGCAACTTACGCCAGCCGACATATAAATAACAAAGACATAAAATAGTAAATATCACTAAGGCATTCCCCGAGTTACTGCTCGAGGTGCCAGGATTTCATTGATAAACTCATTGCCGGCATACATACCGACATATGAGAAGACTTAGATACACACACTTCTTTGTTAAGTGTAGAATGGACGGAGTAGAGCTACATTCCATGGACGCTTAGATTCCTCGCCGGACCTGTCCGCCTTGTTCTTCTCCCGTGGTTTTGCATCGATGAGATAATAAGAATCATTGTGCAATGCTTTTCTCACAATGAATGGCCCTTCCGATGGGGGGATAGCTTATGATAGCATCAGAGATTTTGCTAATATATAGCAGATTGGGACAATGCCAATTCTCTCGCTTCTTCCAGAAGATCAACATCATTTTGTCGGGCTTCACGCACTTCGGTTTCTGTGTATTGGGTGACTCTAGGCGAATCATGCTCTATGTCGGCTGGTAATACAGCATCTGCCCCATATACCAGAAAGAATGGCGTATAGCTTGTTGATCGATTCGGAGTTGTTCTTAAACTCCACAGTACCGCTGGTAGTTCTTCTATCCAGCACCCCGCTGATCTTTGCAGCGGCTCAATCAGCCGGGGTTTTATCCCGGATAATACTAATCTGTTGGATCTTTCCACTTGTCCGTTCGATGCGGGGTGGGCTACTGAGGCAACGTCCCAGCCGAATCTTCTTATCTCGGCAGAATCATGCAAATGATCCTTCAGCAAAATTTGTCCCATTATCTGTTATGATACTGTGAGGATAGCCATATCTCAGAATGATATCTTTGAGGAATGTTACGGCCGTAGCTCCATCACATTTTCTTATTGGCTTCACTTCAATCCACTTCGTAAACTTGTCCACCATAACCAAGATATGAGTCATGTTTCCTCTTGTTGGTTCAAACGGGCCAACCATATCCAGGCACCATACGACAAATGGCCATGTAATAGTTATGGTCTTGAGCTCCGACATTGGCATGTGCGTCTTGGTAGCATACCTCTAACAGCCGTTGCATTTTCTCACCAGATCTTCTGCTTGTTCCAGGGCACTTGGCCAGTAGACCCCATGTCGGAAAGATTTGGCCACTAATGCTCTGGACGAGGCATGATGCCCACATTCCCCTTGATGTATATCTCGGATGATGTCGAGCCCTTCTTCCGGGTCAACACATCATTGCAGGACATTTGTGACGCTCCTCTTGTATAGCTCGGCATTGATAATCGTGTATGCCTTAGCGTGCCTCTGCACTTGCCTTGAAAGCAATTCATCATCAGGCAAGGACCCATCCTTCAGGAATTGGAATATAGGTAGTTCCCAAGCAGGTATGGCTCGGACTGGAAACACATCCTTGTCCACTTCCATTCGATCTATCGGCATAACCTCTGCCAGGTCAGGCTGCGGAGTCCCCGGGTTTTGTGAAGCAGTCCCCTGGTTTGCCGAAGCAGTCCCCGGGTCTCCTGAGGCACTTCGCACATCAATGTCCATGGGTACAGCTCCGGACTCCGGATGTTCCAGGATATAGATTGACTCGGATTCTGGGGGTGGCCTGATAGATGGCTTTCTGAGGTGCTCCAATGCTACACCCAGTGGAATCGCTTGTCGGGTGGATCCGAGTTTTGACAGCACGTCGGCAGCCTCATTTTCTAGTCGGGGTACATGATGGAATTAGCATCCTTCGAAGTATCCCGATATTTTCTGCACATGGAATCTGTACAGTGCCATGTTTTCATCCAAGGCATCCCATATCCTCGAGACTTTCTGAACTACCAAATCCGAGTTGCCAAAGCATTGGATCCGACGTATTCCAATTTCTTTTGCTAGTTTGAGCCCATGCACAAGTTCTTCATATTCTGCAACATTGTTTGACGCTGTGATGACCCACAAGTATAGGGGGTGTATCGCAGTATTTTCGAGGGAAGTGAAACCCAATTTATTGATTTGACACAAGGGGAGCCAAAAAATATTTATAAGCCTTAACAACTGAGTTGTCAATTCAGTTGCACCTGGAAACAATCTTGCTCACAGCAGTTTATCAGTAGCAACAATTTTGTAGTAGGTATAGCAAAGTAACAACAGTAGTAAAGCAAAGACAGTAGTAACAAAAGCAATAACAGTGGGATTCGAGTGCGGTAGGCATAGGGATGGATGGACGGGCGTTGCATGGACAAGACAATTCACATAGCAATCAGAACATAGGGAAATTGCAGATAAATAAGATAAAGCATCCAAGTACTAGACAATCCTAGGCATGTGTTCCATATATAGCCATACGTGCTCGCAATGAGAACTTGCACACCATCTTTTGTCCTGCCAACCCGTTTGTAGGGGGGCCTCTAGGGAACTACTGGCAATTAAGGTGCTCCTTTTAATAGAGCACCGAAGCAAAGCATTAACACTCCGTGAACACATGTCATCCTCACATCAAAGCCATTCCCTTCCGGTTATCCCGATTTCTGTCACTTCGGGGCCATAGGTTTCGGACAACGACGTGTGTATACAACTTGTAGATAAGACCAAGAACAATACTATCATAATGAATCAATAACATGTTCAGATCTGAGATCATGGCACTCGGGCCCTAGTGACAAGCATTAAGCACAACAAGTCGCAACAAAGTCATAAAACACTAATAAAAGATACTAGGCGCCATGCCCTAACAATCTGATGCCATTACATGACTGATCTCATCCAATCCCTACCATCCCCATAGCCTACAGCAGGGGATTACTCACTCATAGATGGGGGAAACATGGATGGTCAATGAAGATGATGGTGGAGATCGATGGAGATTGCTCCGGGGGCACTTCCCCGTCCCGGCAAGGTGCCGGAACAGAGACTTTCTGTCTCCCAAATCTCCCCTTCGGTGGCGGCAGCGCAGCGGAACTTTTCGTGGAAAACATCGAACCCCCTGGAGTTTTTAGGTCAGAAGGCTTCTTACAGGCGAAGAGGGAGACCGAGGGGGTGCCTGGGGCGACCACACCATGCCCAGCCCACACCTGGGGGGTGTGGCTAGCCCCTGGCCCTCCTCCGTCTCGTATTCTGGCTCCTGGAGTCTTCTGGAAAAATAGGCACTTTGGCTTTTGTCCCGTCCAATTCCGAGAATATTCATTTATGACTTTCCTGGAACCAAAAACAGCAGAAAACGAGCAGCTGGCACTGTGGCTCTTGTTAATAGGTTAGTCCAAGAAATCATATGAAAAGTACTCCAAAGTGTGGATAAAACACAAGAAAGTGGATAAAACCAAGCATGGAGCATAAAAAATTATAGATACATTTGCAATGTATCAACATCCCCAAGCTTAACTCCTGCTCGTCCTCGAGTAGGTAAGTGATAAAAAGAAAGAATAATTTTTGAGTTGACATGCACCATCAAAGACTTGATCAAAGTATTTGTAAAACATTCAAAGATGGGATCATAGTACTTCAATCATATCATGAAAGACAAAGTTCTAGCAATAAGACAAAGAAACTATGATGCAACATGAAAAGGCACAAACAAAAGATTCATGAATAACAATGCTTTGCAAGACGTTTGTTTGTTTCACATAAACAAAACATAGCATAGTGGCATTCAGCTTGTCCCTGATAGAGTAGCAAACATAAATGCATAGGACACCTTCAAAGTTTACAAGAGTGACTAGATACAAATAGTTTAAAACAAGCAATATCAAGGTATGCATAAATCAACAAGTCTTGGGACAATGCACATAGAACTAAGAATGGCTACTATGCTCTCAAGAAAGTGCTCATAGAATGTGTGGAGACTCAACAAGGAAATGAAAAGGTTTTGAATAGTTTGAAAGGCTTCCGAATGCTAAAAGTATGGTACTCATTAGCTTTGAGCTCTCATTGCCCCTATAATAAGCATCTTTAATGTGGTTAAGGTGAAAGTGAGGTCCAATCTGAGTTATATGCTTGACAGACTATAAACTGAAAATCCCAAGTCCCTTGAGTGCGAGGGCCACTCCTCATGCTACTCAACTTTAGTTACCGGTAAGTTCTTGTCATCATAAGTATGTGCGTATCATAAAGAACCGCCAATGGGGTACCCCTTGCCCGATGATACGAAAGAATCCCCATATCAAAATGACAAGGCAAGCAGACAATGAGTATCTCAGCAATCTTCTTATTTACCATGGGAAAATGGTGCTTTTATCTCTCTTTCCTATTTTCATAAATCTCTTTTTTTCTTTTTCCCAATAGCTATCTCTCTTTTTTTATAAGAAGAATGCTTCATAGATATCATTATGGTTACGATGCAGGTTTCCACCATGTCAGCATGGATTAGACCAGCGGCCCAGGCGTTTCTCTAACACACATACATAACTCCATGGACTTACAAGCTCCCCTTTTATTTCACACCGACGACATCCGCAAACAAAAGAGCAAGGTATCAACTGGGTATATATTTACAAGTGTTGAAAGCGTTCCTCGTGACAGCACGGTTCTGCTAATCCCCAGCCTATAATTAGCAAGCATATAACTTTCATGGAGAGTTCACAATGGTTCAGGTTTATTAAGTGCAGGAAATAAAGTGTGCCATCAAGTTCGTGAGAGCTTTACTAACTAATTTTCTCATAACAAGCAAACATTTTATTCGGAAGAAAACAAGGCATATTGGATATGCACGGAAGTAGCAAATGATGCTAATAGGTAGTTATGGTGGACACTTTGGAAATATTTGGTTTAGGGAGTTGGAAACTTGAGTAAAACTCAGTGTAAGTGAAGGCTAGCAATAGTAAGGGAGCGACAAACGAGAGAGAAATAATGGCCATAATCATGCAGAGTGACAAAACATCATTGATCAAAGCATAAAGTGATACTACAAGTTGAAAACTAAAGGATCATAAAGGCTTATGGTGACTTGGGATAGTCATAACATGGTGTGAGCATGCGCCAAGTCAACCCAAATAAAGCATCAAAGGAGAATACCATTATACTATGCCTTAATATGCTAAAACAACACATGATTCATCCAAGGCACATTAAGCAATCACAATTGTTTATAACAAGTCATGATACAGCAAAGAATACTAAGCATAAAGCCAAAACAATATCAAGCATGTCATGACAAAGCATAGGCCACAATCAAAAACAAGCTCTCTTTACCACTTAAGCATGAGCTTTCCTACTCTTTTCCAATCCAAACCAAACTATTTGAAAACCAATGTATGAAAGAGGGGGTCCAACCAATTTATTCAGCAAACTAAGAAAACCAAAAACCAAAACCAAAACAAAAAAGAAGACTCTCCAAGAACAACACAACTGTGCATGAAACAATAAAAATGAAGTGTTTGGAAGAAACCTAAGATTTTTATTGATGAAGAAGGGGATGCCTTGGGCATCCCCAAGCTTTGACGCTTGTACTTCTTGGATATTTCTTGGGGTGACACGCGTGGTATCCCTAAGCTTGAGCTTTAGTCCATCCTTCATCTCATTACTCATTCCTTCCATATACCTGAAAATTGTCCTTCATACAAAACTTCACACAATCTTTATTAGAAATATTAGTGCACTCAGGATAAATAAGTCTTAAGGTTCAGTTCTAACACCAAATAAACTTCCATTAGAACACTATATACTTTAGCACTTCCCTCAAAAATCTCAATTCCCCAAAAGAACTCAAAAAGGAACCAACAAGAAGCAAATGCAGAAAATGGCAGAAATCTGTCAAAACAGATCAGCAGGTAAAGACGAATTTTTTCGAAGACCTTATGTTGCTCAAATCAAAACGTGTTGAACTAACGAAAGTTAGGAAACAACCTGGGGCGGAAGCACAAAAAATGACAGCTCAATCCGACAGACGGAGCTCTCTCATGAATTTTTACGGTGAAGCATAAAAATCTGTTTCGGGACAACAACTTTCCCAATCATTACTTCTCTCTCATTAGAGGTTACTCTTGGCACAAAAAGCAAATAAAAAGGATAAGGAGCGGTTATTACAAAGGTAATAACTTCCAAGACTCATCTAAAACTTTTGGGTTATCTCCCAATAAGTACTTTTCTTTAACGCCTTTAAGTTAGGCATAAGGAAAACCTGAAATGGATAGAATAGAAGTAAGCGGAGATAATCATGGTGAAAACATTATTTTGTTCAATGAAATCCTTTTGTTAACAAGGTTGATCAGGTCTTGTTACCAAAACAATTTCATATGAGACAAAACTTTGTATTCCACTAATGATTATGTTACCTCAACCTTAATAGCAATGGTCCCAATCATAATAGTTTCAAATTTTTCTCTTGGTATGGGACAATATATTTCTCCAACTTGAATGCCCTCAACATGTTCAATTGAATTCAAACCATAAGTCCTTTCAATCTTATTGGGGAAATAAACAGTATGTTCCTTGTAATTAACATTGAAGGTCACCTTCCTTTGATTACAATTAATAACATCTCCTGCAGTATTTAAGAAAAGGTCTCCCAAGAATAGTAGACATATTATCATCTTCAGGCATAAAAGTTTGAGAGGATGCTCTCATAAGAAATATGAGTTGAAGTAAAAGATAGCATCAAGAAGCAAATTCAAAACACATTTAAGTCTAACCCACTTCCTATGCATAGGAATCGTGTATGCAAATAAATTCGCAAAGAACAAAGTGACGGGCATAGGAAGATAAAACAAGAGTAACTTCAAAACTTTCAGCACATAGAGAGGTGTTTCAATACCATGAAAACTTCTACAACCATATTTTCCTCTCTCATAATAATTTTCAGTAGCCTCATGAATAAACCTAACAATATAACTATCACATAAAGCATGCTCTTCATGATCTACAAGCACTAGAGCTTTATTATAAACATTTTCAAAAGAAACCTCAGGAACATAACATTCATCCTCCTTTAGTAAGCATGGAGGACAATCAAATAATGTAAGGGATAAAGAGTTACTCTCATTAGAAGGTATGCATGGGTAGCTAATCCATTCTTCCTCCTTTTGTTCATCACTCTCCTCCTCTTTTTCATCTAATGAGATTTCAGGTTCATCAATTTCTTCTTCCATAGGATGCTGCAAGGCATTAGTCTCTTCCATTTGTGGAAAGAATCTAAAATATTCAAGAATATAGCCATTTTCATCCTTGTAATTATCAAATAAAAATTTAAGTATACCATAAACCTCATATTTGTAAGGTGCATCATCAATATTTTCAAGCAAACTAGGAAGTTCAAAAGCACCCTTCCAAGCAATAAATTCTTCAATTTGCTCCGCATCATAAAAGTCATAAATTCCTTTAGCATAGGAAGATATGGTATCATTATCATTATACTCACATTGAAAAGGGAGGTGTTTATACCTCTTTCTGCAACGAGACTCATCACATCAATAAGTAACATTATAAGTAGAGCTCACGTTTCTAGCAATGGTATACAATCTATAAATTTGTTCCCATAAGTGTTTCCCTTTTTGTGACAAGCGGTGTTCCTTATAATAATATCTTTGATCTTCCGTGAACCCACCTTGCCAATAAGCTTCAGTTTCAAAGAAACCAACCATTGACAACAAGCATGATAAGGCAAGACAATAATAGACCAACGAAAATAACAACTAGAGTAGGAACTAATTTTTTTGTATTTTTGATAAAGAAACAAGCAAACAAGGAGAAAATAAACTTAGCTTGAACAATAGTGAATCCAAGTGGACTTGATAAATAAAGCTATGCTCCCCGGCAACTGCGCCAGAAAATAGTCTTGATGACCCACAAGTATAGGGGGTGTATCGTAGTATTTTTGAGGGAAGTGAAACCCAATTTATTGATTCGACACAAGGGGAGCCAGAGAATATTTATAAGCCTTAACAACTGAGTTGTCAATTCAACTGCACCTGGAAACAATCTTGCTCACAGTAGTTTATCAATAGCAACAGTTTTGTAGTAGGTATAGCAAAGTAACAGCAGTACTAAAGCAAAGACAGTAGTAACAAAAGCAGTAACAGTGAGATTCGAGTGCGGTAGGCATAGGGATGGATGGACGGGCGTTGCATGGACAAGACAATTCACATAGCAATCAGAACATAGGGCAATTGCAGATAAATAAGATAAAGCATCCAAGTACTAGACAATCCTAGGCATGTGTTCCATATATAGTCATACGTGCTCGCAATGAGAACTTGCACAACATCTTTTGTCCTGCCAGGACGTTTGCAGCGGGGCCTCTAGGGAACTACTGGCAATTAAGGTGCTCCTTTTAATAGAGCACCGAAGCAAAGCATTAACACTCCGTGAACACATGTGATCCTCACATCAAAGCCATTCCCTTCCGGTTATCCCGATTTCTGACACTTCGGGGCCATAGGTTCTGGACAACGACGTGTGTATACAACTTGTAGATAAGACCAAGAACAATACTATCATAATGAATCAATAACATGTTCAGATCTGAGATCATGGCACTCATGCCCTAGTGACAAGCATTAAGCACAACAAGTCGCAACAAAGTCATAAAGCACTAATAAAAGATACTAGGCGCCATGCCCTAACAATCTGATGCCATTACATGAACGATCTCATCCAATCCCTACCATCCCCATAGCCTACATCGGGGGATTACTCACTCATAGATGGGGGTAACATGGATGGTCGATGAAGATGATGGGGGAGATCGATGGAGATGGCTCCGGGGGCACTTCCCCGTCCTGGCAGGGTGCCGGAACAGAGACTTTCTGTCCCTCAAATCTCCCCTTCGGTGGTGGCGGTGCAGCGGAACTTTTCGTTGAAAAACGTCGAACCCGCCGGAGTTTTTAGGTCAGAAGGCTACTTATAGGCGAAGAGGGAGACCAAGTGGGTGCCTAGGGCCACCACACCATGCCCTAGTGTGTCCAGGCCTAGCCCGCGCATGGGGGGGTGTGGCCAGCCCCTGGCCCTCCTCCGTCTCGTATTCTGGCTCCTGGAGTCTTCTTTAAAAATAGGCACTTTGGCTTTTGTCCCGTCCAATTCCGAGAATATTCATTTTCTGACTTTCCTGGAACCAAAAACAGCAGAAAACAGGTAGCTGGCACTGTGGCTCTTGTTAATAGGTTAGTCCAAGAAATCATATGAAAAGTACTCCAAAGTGTGGAAAAACCACAAGAAAGTGGCTAAAACCAAGCATGGACCATCAAAAATTATAGATACATTTGCAATGTATCACGTTGCGAAGTGGATTTGTAGCACATACTTTAGCTGGTCCTTCTTGGGCGAGGTAAGCACAACTCCGGCGCCTAACCCGGTTTTCGTTTTTGATCCGTCAAAATGCATTCTCCAGTAGTTTGGATCCGGCAATGGTGGCTCATACTGCATCTCGGCCCAATCCACGAAAAAGTCGGCCACAGCCTGAGACTTGATCGCATCTCCCCTGTCAAATTGTGGAGCATAAGGAGCTAGTTCAATTGCCCATTTTGCGATTCGGCCGCTTGCATCCTTATTGCTCATTATCTCAGATATGGGGGCTTCACATATCACTTCAATGGGGTGTTCTTCGAAATAGTGCTTTAGCTTCTTTGCTGCCATATATACACCATATGCCATTTTTTGATAGTGAGGATAATTCTGCTTTGATGCTGACAATACTTTACTTAGGTAATAAACTGGCCTCTGCACCAACTTACCCTCCTCGTCGCGCTCTACCACTATTACTTCACTTACAACTCGGTTGGTTGCGGCTACGTAGAGCAACATTGGCTCTTTTGATAGTGGAGAGGCTAATACTGGTGCAGTGGCTAACATTTTCTTTAGCTGAATGAAGGCTTAATTGGCCTGCAGCGTCCATACAAATTTGTCTAACTTTTTCATTAGTTGATAGAGAGGCAATGCCTTTTCTCCCAACCGACATATAAACCGACTTAAGGATGCCAGGCAACCAGTGCACTTCTGGACATCATTAAGCCACTTCGGCAATTCCATTCGTTCTCTGGCTCGGATTTTCGTTGGATTAACATCGATACCTCGGTTGGAGACAAGGAATCCGAGTAATTTTCCAGTCGGGACACCAAAGGTACACTTTTCCGGATTAAGCTTCATCCGGAATCTCCTTAGGTTCGCGAATGTTTGCCTGATATCTTCAAGGAGCATTTTGCTTTCCTTGGTTTTTATAACCACATCATCCACATATACTTGCACATTTCCACCAATTTGATCATGCAAACATTTTTGCATACATCTTTGGTACGTTGCCCCTGCATTACGTAAACCAAAAGGCATGGTGTGATAGCAATAAGCCCCGTACGGGGTGATAAATGTGGTCTTTATTTGATCACTTGGGTTCAGAGGTATCTGGTGGAAACCAGAATATGCATCTATGAATGAAAACAGTTCACACCCAGCAGTAGAATCTATGACCTGATCTATCCTTGGCAGTGGGAATGGATCTTTTGGACACGCCTTATTCAGGTTCATGTAGTCGATGCACATACGCCAAACCACTACCACATTCGGATCATCCTTTTTCTTTTCCACAAGCACTGGATTAGATAGCCAATCCGGGTAAAGCACTTCCATGATAAACCCGACTGCAAGGAGCTGAGCTATCTCATCTCCAATGACCTTTCTCCTATCTTTGGCGAAGCGGCGGAGAGGTTGCTTCACCGGCTTTGCTCCGGGTCTCACATTCAAAGAGTGCTCGGCCAACTCCCTCGGAACACCTTGCAAGTCATGTGTGGACCAAGCAAAGATATCCCGATTCTCACGGAGGAAGTTGACGAGCTCGCTTTCCTATTTGTCAGTTAACCCGGCACCAATTGTTACGGTGCGCTCTGGGAACAGATCATCAACATGCACTTTCTTTGTATCCTTTGTTGCTTGAAATGAGACACTTCCATGCGGGTTACTCAGCGCCAGCATATACTGTTGTGCGGATTGAGCCAATGCCGCTACTTCCTAGATATTTCTCTTTTCTTGTGCGATCACCAATGACTCGGCTAGGTTAGACCCGGCCGACGCACACTCCATGGAACGTCGGAAATCTCCTGCTATGGTAATTACCCCATTTGGCCCAGGCAACTTCATCTTCAGGTAACTGATGTGACAACTCGCCATGAATTTGTTTAGGGTTGGCCTGCCGAGTAACGCGTGATATGCGCTTTCCAAGTTCACAACCACAATCTCCACATTCTCAGTTCGACAGTTATCTCGTGTGCCGAATAATACGTTAACCCGGACCTTGCCAATGGGTTCACAGGAAATGCCTGGCACAATACCATGGAAAGTTATCCTCGTGGTCTGGAGCATATTCTCCGAGATACCCAACTTGCGCATGGTATCCACACACATGATATTAATGCTGCTGCCATTGTCGATTAGCACCTTAGAAAATCTCACATTGATATTGGGGCCGAGGAACGTTGGGTCTAGCACCAATGCATATGAACCGGGACTCGGCATAAGCTTGGGATGATCCTTGATATTCCAGGCAATTTCCTGATCCGACCAAGGCATATACCTTGTCACTGCCGGCATAACCGCATTCACTTCCATGTGCCGGCGTTGCAAGCTTTTTCTATCCGTTTCCTCAGTGGTAAACACACAGTAACTCTTGTGATGCTCTCTGTATTCATTTCTCCCCTCGTTTCCGGGGTATCTTTGATCTGGCTGATGCTGATTTTCCACCTGATGCACTGCATCCCTTCTCTCATGATTTTCATACCTCGGCGGAGGTGGTGGCAACATTAACTGTTGCGTGTTCGCTCCGGAGAGCAATTGCTGTCGGGGTAACTCCTGCCGAGGTTGGTCGTTGCGAGGTGCCTGAGCATTCCCTGATCCACTTTGTTCTATCTTCCTCATCCACTCATATTGTCGGGTCATGTGACCCGCCGGGTTACTCGGATTTGGCGTGTGAAATTTGCACGGTTGATCCAGCATTGCTTCATACGTATACCTCGGTCGGTCTTTCTTTTCTTGCCACTGTTTCTTCTGCTCTGGTGTCCAAGTTTTCTTGCCATCATATCTCGGAGTCCATTGTTGCCCTCCAGTTTTCTGACGTTGATTACTCCCTGCTCCGGGTTGATCTTGATTTAGAGCAGCAACTTGTTGCGAACTTTACCTGTAATCCAGTCTATCATCTCTTCTCTTACCCCGGTAATCATTCCGCTGGGATGATCCAGCTCCATCTTGCTGGTATTACTCCTCATTTGACTCGTTTTACGTAAGTCGGGGTTGATTCGGATCACCCAAGGCATATGAATCAGCAATCCGGATCGTCTCTGCCAGTGTAGTTGGCATATCCCTTTGTAGCCTTTGCCACATCATGCTTGCATATCTACACCCTTGTGCAAACCAAGCTATTGCTTGTGACTCGATCACGCCCTCACATGAGTTTCTCATGGTGCACCAGCGGGTCAAGACTTCCCTGTCTGTTTCATTTGGTCTCTGTTTGCACATTGCTAAGGGTCTGTGGCCTATTCGGCCTCTAATACGTGCTCGAGAAGTTACTGACGAACATTTCCTCAAAATCAATCCAACAGTTGATACTTCCGGGCGGCAAATTATTTAGCCATACCCTCGCTGGCCCCTCCAACATCTGAGGTACATATATCACATCCCATCTCATGTTGCCTGTAGAAATTTTCACTGCCGTAGCGTAGTTGATCAACCAATCCTCCGGCTTCGTGCTGCCATCATATGTTTTCGTGCCTCTGTGTAACTGGAAGTTAGGTACCGGAGGTTCTTTCATGATCTAGGGCCCAAAGCACGCCGGACCCGGAGGACCTTGACACTCAATTTGATCCGACCTATATAGCCGATCCAGTTTTAACCTGGCGTCGTCAGGCATCAAGTCCCTGCTTCCCAATATTGACCCTATCACGTGATAGTCCGGCCTTTGGTATCCTGCGTTCGCCATTTCCGAATCACCATCATTGTATCTGTCTTGCTCTCGTGCAGCGCCTCTCTGTTGCATACCCTGGCCGGCACTTCGCTCTTGCCGTGGTACATTCCGCTGCTGCGGTTGCCCTGCACCCGCCGAGTTGCGCTATCCGGCATTACCGTTTACACCGTTTCTTTGACCGGCATTGCCTTGGTCGCGGTTACCTCGTCCAGCGTCACCTCGGCTGACACTTCGTTGATCTTCATTTGCTTGCACTGCTTTTCCTTTCCCTGCCCTTGTCGGGTCATACGGGACTATTTGCTTGTTTCTTCTCACCGAGGTTACCACTTCTTCTCTTCTTGGGTCACCATGAGGGGATGATGCAGCTCCAGCTGATTTCTCCGGGTTACCTACAGATGAATGAACGACTTTGGAGGCCCCAGCCCTTGCCGGGTTAGCCCTGAGCAACTCTTCATTTTGTCTGTTAGCGATCCGAACTAACTCATTGAATCTTTCCTACTGTCTTTGCCGGGCTTCACCCGTCAAACCCTCTAACTCGGATGCAGCTGCATCCGCTGCTCTGAGGTTCTTTGCCGGGGTACTGTACTTCGGCAGCCCCACGGATAGAAAGTTCTCTGACTCCTCAACTCTGGTATCACCCTCTTTGTTCATTTCACTGATGAGGTTTTTCCCCTTTACTTTTACAACATCTACCTTACTTGCTCTTGCATACTCGCGCAGTGTCATGTTCAATGACTGCTGAGCCGCGGCTATCTTTTTTGCACCCTCTAGTATTTTCTGCCTAGTTTCCTCTAACTCGGCCTATGCCTGAGCCAGATCTACTACAGGTGCTATGGGGCTTTCTAGGCTATCTATCGCCTGCTACAGCACGTTCTCTGGCCTCTCTAGTGGAGGACCTCTACTTTTCCTTGGTGCCTTAGGTGTTACCTCCGGATCCGATGCCGGATCCTTGCTCGCGCCAGCGCCAGGCGCTGTCATCATCACCTCGGCACGGTCAGGGGAGCGAGTGATGCGCGCCCCGTGAACCGCGCTAAGGGGTGGCTCGCCTCCCTCAACGACGTGCCGCGGGTGAACGCACGACACATCGATAGCAACGTAGATCTTGTGTGTGCCAAGCTTGACGAAGAGGCCGCTGCATGGAAGCGGTCGCTTACCGAAGCAGCCAGCATTGTCGCTGACGAAGTCCAGCGCTCCAAAGCGCTGAACAAGCCCGGAGACGATGCGCTCGTCGTCGCCGATGAGGTTTCCTGTCCGGATCTTCACTCCTGCTAGCGCCGCTAGCCCCACGATGGGCGCCAACTGTCATGGTGGTGTCACAGCAGATGCCATGGATAGGCTAAAGGTGGGGACAAGATGCACTAGAGGAACCCAGGGAGGGATAGTGTGGTGATTCCACACGCATATTCTTCGTACTCTTCAAGCTAGATCAGTTTACAAGCGCTCTTTGAGCTGTGTTGGGAGAGGAGGAAGAAGAAACTCTCTTACTCTCACCACTACTTTGCTCTCAGGAACCAACTACCCAAATGCCAAACAGCCTAGGCTCGACCAAGTAAAACACAACCCTTTCTACAGAGGCCCTAGCCCTCCTTATATAGGAGAGGCTAGGTCTCTAATTAGGGCATACGTGGGTCACTTTTCCCCATCGTAAGCCATGCAGAGGCTACGTGAGCCTCTGCGGCGCCAGCGTCATCCGACACAGGCAGCATCACCCTTGTCGGCCACACCTCGGTGGTCCTAGCCTCTGTCTGCTTCGCTCACGCTCCAGCGTACAGTGACCTCCTTTTGACCAGCGAGATACCTTCATTCTCTTGCAAGCCTGATATAACCCGGATCGTGCCTGGTTAATCCGGCCACACTGGTACCTGCATACAACATACATAAATCCTGCCGGCATACGACATAAGTCCGCCGAGACCCAGTTAGGTGGACACCCTCCGGTTCGGGTTACTCCGTGATTCGGCCTGCCTTGAGGTGACTCGGCCAGCATTCGCTTTGACCTTGTCGTACCTCGGCTAATTTGGCCTTTATACCCAGGCATGACCCTACCCGAGGGTATCCCCCCAACAGCATCCATCCACGAGGATGCGTGCGAACCTGCGTTGGTGCTTATTGGAGATGATGATGGTCTCCCGGACCATTGTGTAGGTGCCTAGGTTAGGCAGCATAGTTGTCTGGTCCTTCCTGCTCAACGTGATCTCTTGCTCAGATCAATTTAGGTACTGAGGAATGGGGGGAACGACTACGTTCACCTCCGCCTTGCGGCGCCTCTTGCTATGCTTGGTCTCTGGCTCGGTGGTGTAAATGTGGTAGTTGCCCACTTGCCGAGGGTAGTCACCGTCATTGTCGTCCCGGCGGTTTTGGCGCTCGCGGTTGTCCTGCGGGCCACCGGTTGGCAGAGGCGGTGGTGGTTGTGGGAGTCCATAAACCTTGGCCATCTTCTTGGTCTAGGTGCATTGGCGAGTCGTGTGCGTAGCCAGCTTGTTGCTGCCACTGTGGAACTTGCACAACCCATCAAGCATTGATTCGATCATGTACTTCGGCCGTGGTGGCCGGTCATAAGGCTTTTGTTTCTGGCTGCCGCCCGCAGCCGGATCCTCCTGGACCGCCATCGGCTGCTTGGTGCCGTACCGGTTATCCAGCTGGCCATCCTTCCTTTTGCCTTGGAAGTTGTTGTGGCCGTGCCACCTAGAGTTATTATGATGCGCACCTAGCTAGCGCCGGTCCATGGAGTTGTCCATAATGATCTGTTCTTGCTCATCCACCAAGATGGCCTTATTCATCATCATGTCAGCGTTGGCGTACTTGTCCGTGATCGCCATGGCTTGAGCCATGGTTTGAGGGTCCGCCTAGCTGAGCTTGTGCTTGAGCATGGTGCCGTCTCTACAGCTGTTGGTGAAGAAGTCGATTGCCTGGTGCTCGTGCATCCCCTCGCAGGAATTGTGCATGCTCATCCACCGGGTGAGGTAGGAGTGGTCGGAATTATCCATCACATGAATGCAAAGGGCGAGCTCGCGAGGCTGCCTGGGCCACCTGTAGGTGTTGGTGAAGTTGCGGACGAATGCTTCCTCGAAGTCGACCCAGGCGTTGATGTTGTTGTCGGGGAGGCTGTTCAACCAGGTCCTGGCTGAGTTGAGGAGCATGAGGGGGATGTAACGCACTCTTGGGTCCGCAGCATAGAAAAAAAAATTCCTACGATGAGAACTACACACCAAGATCTATCTACTAGGTACAAAGCAACGAGTGGACATACATCCATCGAGAACTTACCCTTAAAGACAACGAGTTTTGTTAACGAGTAGGAACTCGTGGTTGATGTAGTCGTACACTTGCCGATCTCAACATCGTGAGGAAGTCCGAGTAGGTCCGGCTCCAGCACGTCCTTCAGATCGAGCTCCAGCACAACCAAGTCCAGCACCACAAAGCAGCGGTGCATCCGTGATCGCACACACGTCCGGTACCCCGACAACCTCCATCCCTCGCTCCAGCAAAGCAGCGGAAGCAGCAACTCCTTTTCAAATAAAGCCACCCGGAACATGTATCTCGTTAATCCGAGACCATGGGGGAATAATACTAGAGGGGGAGAGAGATCCTTCACGAGGAGGTGTGAGGAAGAAGGAGGAAGAGGGTGGCCTTTTATAGGAGGAGGGGGTGCCCCTCCTTCATGGCCGGTGCATGGGGGGTGACTCCTCACCTCCCCCATCCATGTGGTGGTAACCCCTCCACATTAAAATGCCTCTTCACATTCCCCTTTAAAGTCCCTACTTTAAATGCATTAAAATTCTCCAAGTTTAATTCTCTCTCATTTAATAAAACTCTTTTATTAAATTTATTCAGAATTTTTTTAATTATTTAATTAACAAACATTCACATAAAACCCCCTGCAACATTTCAATATTACATGCAGAACCAATTTCAGCAATTTCACTCGAAACAGTTTTGGTGTCTATTGAAATAATTCCAGCGCTTTTATAAATCTTTATCTGAAACATATTTTCTCCAAATGGTGTCGGTATCCCTTAAGTGTGTCACCCTACAGTTCACGAATAATGTAGACATGATCGAGACCCCTCTCAGATCAATAATCAGAAGTGGGACCTGGAGATCCATACTGACTCCTACACATTCAATGATGACTTCTGTGATCGTGAGAATCTTTAACGCTAGTAACTAAATCCCTTTGTCTCGCGATATATTACATGTCCGAGATTCGATCATCGGTATCTCCATACCTAGTTTTATCTTGTTACCGACATGCACTCTTTTGTCGTTCCCGTGATATAACATTCTAGTGATCACATCACTTGCTTGCAAGCTATCTTAATGTGATATCACTGAGAGGGCCCAGAGTATATCTATCTGTCATCGGGATTGACAAATTCCACTCTTGATCCATGAGCCTCAACATAACACCTTCGTAGCACTGAACCCATCTTTATAGTCACCCTGTTATGGTGTGACGTCTGATGTTATCAAGATACTCTTCCGGTGTTAGTGATTAACATGATCTCATGGTCTAAGGACTAGGATTACTTCGTATGATGTTATAGCAATATAAACATAATGACTTGATCGTAATGCTATACTTCGGATGAATGTTCATCACATCATTCCACCAATGTTGTGACCTCGTTATTAACAACATCCAATGTCCATGATCAGGAAACCTTGATCATCTTGATAATCAACGAGCTAGTCTATAAGAGAGGCATAACTAGGAACCCTTTTTGTTTATTAAACACACATGTATTGATGTTTCCGATCAATAAAATTATAGCATGCAAGATAAACATTTATCATAAACATGGAATAAGATAATAACCACTTTATTATTGCCTCTCAGGCATATTCCCTTCAGTCTCCCACTTGCACTAGAGTAGATAATCTAGTTTGAAAAACTTTGCGTATTGAACACTTATGGCTTTCTGGTGTTGCATATACGCGATTGCTAGTGGTTAACATAATATTCGGATCTGACAGTTTCAGGTCCGTGTGTATTTGCATGTCTTTGCGTCTCTACGCATCACTCATTCTCAAATGAGATGGCATTGTATAAATTTGGTCCTTTGGTGAGACCTTTAGTTCGTTCCGGTTAAAATATGTTTGATATTATTGTCACACAATATATCTTCATAGTATTAGCCCACTTTGAACCACACCTAGTTTGATAACAAACTACTTAACACAAATGCCTTCCTATGCTGCTACTATAGCAATCATATACATAGCCTTTTTGTTGTAGTATCCGTCACAATGTCTCAACTTTGGAACTCATCCAAATCCATCATGGAACATCCTTTCCATTATATTGTGCCACCCATAGTCTAAATTGAGATAAATTTAATTTGTATCTTGTGACAAAACTAGTATCAATGTAACATTTTACAATGAACTACCTTTAACTATTTGTCACTTATACATGATATATTCTTAGTTCTTCCAAAGATCATAAGAATATATTTACTATTGTCCAATGATCATCTTATGGATCATTCTGGTATGTGCTCATAACATTTAGAGCATAGGAAATTTTGGATATATACATATCACGGTATAATCGATCAAAATCTTCATGTTATTTTACTCACCAAGTGTTGGAACACTTGAATCTTGATACAATCCTTTCCATGCAGCAAGAACCTTTCTTGTTGTTTCCATATTGAACCCTTTCAATATATCATATTGAACCCTTTTCAATATCTCTTATATGTATGTCTGGCACAACCATATTAGCGCCTTAATCTATCCATATAGATATTGATGCCAAATATTCTGGGTTTGCCCAAGTCTTTCATCGAAATCTTATTTTAATGAAATTCTTAACTTGTGTCAATACAAGATACATCATTTCCAATCAACAATATGTCCTCTACATAATGTATTAGAAATATGTCTTAGCGCTCCCACTTAATTTCTTGCAAATAAAAGCATCTTCATCATCTCCGATGAATTTAAACTCTTTTAACAGTTTCATCATGGTGAAGATTCCAACTCCGCTATGATTACTTCAACTATTGAAGTTTGCATGCCCTTGTAGCACCCTTTGAATTAACAAAACCCTTCGGACTGTGTCATGTACACGTCCTAGGTAACCATTCTATTAGAAGAACCTTGTTTTGTTTATTCAACTACCATATACCAAATTATATGTAGTGGTTGCTACATTAATCCGTCAAAACTAAATATCGCTATGAAAGAACAAATCTTGTCATAGTCAACTCCTTGAACATTGCCGTAAACTTCTTTCTGACATGTCGACTATTTCATAGATGTTAAACATCCATGTCTATTTCTTTATAGATCCAAACACGACCGATAGGCTTCACACCTTTCCGGAGGGTCTTCCAAGTTCAGAAACTTGATTTCTCGTGTATGGATACTATCACGGATTCTATGACTTCTAGTCATTTTATGGAGTCAGGGCCCATCATCGCTTCTTTGCATGTAGTCGGTTCATCATTGTCACAACAATAACGACTTTCTTATAAAATCACACCATTTGATTCTTACCGACCCACACGGTTCAATAGGAACTCTAATCTCCGAGATCACACCCTTTGTAATCACGGGAGCCATGAGCATTGTGCCTGCCACCGGGACACTTTCCGGCGCTGCGCTACTTAGCACATATAGCTAAGGTTCAACAACTCTATCAAAGTTCTATTGTCCTCCCACTTAACTTTTCATGAAAATTCCTTCTCAAGAAACTTGACGTTCCAAGTAACAAACTCTTTTGTGCTCGGTGTTATGGAGAAATTCCCAACAAATTCTTTGGGATAACCTACAAAGACGTGCTTATCTGACTTTGGATGTAAACATTTTACTTATGCATAGCATACCAAAATTTAAGAAAAGACAATTCGGGTTTTCTCCCAAACCATAACTTATATGGTCTCATTTCAACGGATCACGATGGTGCTCTTTTCAGTGTAAAAGCGGTAGTCTCTAAAGCTTCAATCCTTAAAACATAATGGAAGTTTTATAAATGACACCTTTGATCTTACCATGTCAAACATGGTTTGATTTCATCTCTCGAATATGCCACACTCCTATGGTTTATCAGGAAACACAAATCATGGAACAATTCCTAAAATCTTATGTGTTTTGCTAAACATGTAACTCAAATATCTTCCTTTATGATCGAATCATAAACTCTTTATTTTCTTGTTACAATGATTTTCCACTTCATCTTGAAAGTCTTTGAACAATTTTCAAATGTTTCATACTTCTTCCTTATTAAGTAAATATATAGATATATTCACTTTAAATTTCTGGAGAAAGCATATGAAGCAAAAGGATCCATCGCATATGGCTACACATAATGGACTATATACATCAACATGTACAATTTCCAATAAGCTAGTCATCCGTTCCTCTTTGGCCTATGAACAGAGTTTCAATTATCTCGAGGAAAGTTTCACAAGCGTCAATTGATCAAAATCAAACGACTCCAAAAATCCATCATCATGGAGTTTCTTCATGTTTTCTTTCCAATATAATTTAAACAGCGATGTCACTTCATAAGTGATCTTTCAATCATTTGTCTTGCGACATTTTAGCAATAGTGTTTATGGATGTGATTTATCCCACTAGACTTGTAAAACTTCATCCATCCTTTATGCAATACGGTAATTATTTGAACAACCATTGTTCTCGTAATACCGGAACAAAATAACAATTATTAAAACAAATCTTGAAGGCTAGGTTTGATGACAATGAAAAACACAATAACACTTTATTTGTTTTCGATGAAGATCATCACTTATTCTCTTGCCAATTTCTCAGGCCATTGCAGTTCATGAATTGCGTTGTCCTGTATGACACTTCATACCAACCAATTCGGTATCCAATACCTAAGAACCACATTGTTTAACAAGCAAGGAATACAACCATAACTTGTATATCTTCTATATACCTAAGTTGAACATCTCCAACCTTTTCTTTTTTGGTAAATATTTTATAGATTCTCTTACAACAATTCCTTTTCTTTTGAAAGAATCTATCAACATCAATAGTGGTGTCATTCACCTGACACATAGTACAAAGCGTATATAGTCAAATACTAATACCTTTGGACTTGCACTTTGAAGTGAATCACCATCATCAAATGTTTGGTGTTCTTTCAAAAATCCATTCTTTAGTAATCTTTTAGTGTAGTAAACATTTTACTTACATCTTCTATTCACCCTTATCATGACAACTTTCATGATCAAGCTACTATAGCCTATAAGGAAGAATCACGAGTATAATGTTAGTTCCCAAAAACCTTTTTGGGAGATCCGGATGCCTAGCATCTCCATCCTTTACAAATTCTCATACAATATGAGAACATGTATTTTGTTAAATTATACTCTATCATAATGCAACCAAAAATATTGTTTTAGATATCACAATATCTTTCACACATGATGGTTTCTGAAACAATTTTTAGCTCCAATATAATCTTGATATTAAAACAACTTTTGAATATCAATAATCATGGATTATTCATGATACTTTAGATACTAACATTGGAATTCTTACTCTTGATTTAATACTTCTTATTAAACTTCATGGAGTTTGCTGAAAGTTTGCAATAAGACTTATAAACTTTAAATTGACATTCAGAACAATACGATACCAGTTCGTAAAGTAAATATCCAGAATTCTATAGTTCTGTTATCTCAATTAAAACTAAGCACAAGGTAGTGAACAGATGCCAATGACTACAACAAATTATGCAAATTCACTTTGATTTATTTTATGACAAATTGAGTTTTACTAATCCAAATTAGAAATAAACTCCCACTCAAAAATGACATCCCACGTGTCCTTTTGGTGATTACATGAACCAAATCGACTACACCAAGTCCGATCATCACGTGAGTTGATGTAGCTTCAAAGGCGAGCATCTATATGGGCATCATATCAACTATATGACTCATGCTTAACCTTTCGGTCCGTGTTCCGAGGCCATGTCTGTACATGCTAGGCTCGCCAAGTAAGAACCTTAGTACTCGCATGTGTAAAACTGTCTTACACCCGTTTGTATGAAAGCGTAGAGTGGAATACACCCGATCATCACGTGATGTCTCGAAACACGATCCACAAAATGGTGCATACTTAAGGAAGAACACATTTTTATCTTGATATCTAAATGAGGGATCATCTTACAATGCTACAGAAAGCGCCAGACTAGCAGTATAAGATGCTAACATCTAATGTGTAAATTGAGATGATATGGTCCATGCATTTGATCTCTATCAATTGCATCGTGGTATGATCTCTATCATTCCTTTGTGTGTAAGGCCAAGGTCTATGGAACTTACACGTTGAGTGTGTTGTAAGAGTATCTATCATACATCTACTTACAACAATACCATATCAAGACACTAGCCCATCAACGATCTAAACTAGACACCTCTAATTTATCAATTGCAAGTTTTACGTGGCTTAGGGCTTTCGAAGATAGAACCGTTCTTACCTACGAACATGAACCACAACGAGGATAACCAAGTTATTAGTTACTCGTTGTAAATCAGATATTGACTATAGTAGGAGAGACAGACACCCGACAGCCACTTATGCAAAACAAGTTGCATGTCAGTTGTGGAACCGGCCTCATGTACGATGACATGTAAGGTTGGTCCGGGCCGCTTCATCCCACTATGCCACCAATATCCAAAATACATAGAAGATGAAATAACATGATCATCATCGCCCACATATAAACATATATGTACTACCCGTGCAAAGCACCTACGCATAGATCAGGCTCTGATACCACTGTTGGGTCTGCAGCATAGAAATCAAAAAATTTCCTACGATGAGAACTACACGCCAAGATCTATCTACTAGGTACAAAGCAACGGGTGGACATACATCCATCGAGAACTTATCCTCGAAGACAACAAGTTTTGTTAACGAGTAGGAACTCGTGGTTGATGTAGTCGTACACTTGCCGATCTCAAGATCGTGAGGAAGTCCGAGCAGGTCTAGCTCCAGCACGTCCTTCAGATCCAGCTCCAGCACCACCAAGTCTAGCACCGCAAAGCAGCGGTGCATCCGTGATCGCACACACGTCCGGTACCCCGACAACCTCCGTCCCTCGCTCCAGCAAAGCAGCGGAAGCAGCAACTCCTTTCTAGATAAAGCCACCGGGAACATGTATCTCGCTAATCTGAGACCATGGGGGAATAATACTAGATGGGGAGAGAGATCCTTCACGAGGAGGTGTGAGGAATAAGGAGGAAAAGGGTGGCCTTTTATAGGAGGAGGGGTTGCCCCTCCTTCATGGCCCGCGCATGGGGGGGTGACTCCTCACCTCCCCATTCATGTGGTGGTAACCCCTCCACATTAAAATGCCTCTTCACATTCGCCTTTAAAGTCCCTACTTTAAATGCATTAAAATTCTCCAAGTTTAATGCTCTCTCAATAAAAATCTTTTATTAAATTTATTCAGAATTTTGTTAATTACTTTAATTAACAAACATTCACATAAAACCCCTACAACATTTCAATATTACATGCAGAACTAATTTCAGCAATTTCACCCGAAACAGTTTCGATGTCTATTGAAATAATTCCAGTGCTTTCATAAATCTTTATCTGAAACATATTTGCTCCAAATGGTGTCGGTATCCCTTAAGTGTGTCACCCTACGGTTCGCGAATAATGCAGACATGATCGAGACCCCTCTCAGATCAATAATCAGAAGCGGGACCTGGAGATCCATACTGACTCCTACACATTCAACGATGACTTCTGTGATCATGAGAACCTTTAACGCTAGTAACTAAATCCCTTTGTCTCGTGATATATTACATGTCCGAGATTCGATACTCGATATCTACTTACCTAGTTTGATTTCGTTACCGACATGCACTCTTTTCTTGTTCCCGTAATATAACATTCTAGTGATCACATCACTTGCTTCCAAGCTATCTTAATGTGATATCACCGAGAGGCCCTAGAGTATATCTATCCGTCATCGGGATTGACAAATTCCACTCTTGATCCATGAGCCTCAACATAACACATTCGTAGCACTGAACCCATCTTTATAGTCACCCTGTTACGGTGTGACGTTTGATGTTATCAAGATACTCTTCCGGTGTTAGAAATTAACATGATCTCATGGTCTAAGGATAAAGATTACTTCGTATGATGTTATAGAAATATAAACATAATGACTTGATCGTAATGCTATACTTCGGATGAATGTTCATCACACCATTCCACCAATGTTGTGACCTCGTTATTAACAACATCCAATGTCCATGATCAGGAAACCTTGATCATCTTGTTAATCAACGAGCTAGTCTATAAGAGAGGCATAACTAGGAACCCTTTTTGTTTATTAAACACACATGTATTGATGTTTCCGATCAATACAATTATAGCATGCAAAATAAACATTTATCATAAACAAATAAGATAATAACCACTTTATTATTGCCTCTCGGGCATATTCCCTTCACGCACAACCACCCGCCGGTTGTCGGTTGCTATACCCACCACGGTGACGTAATCCACCAGCCAGTCTTCTAGTTTGACCATGCCTTCATACTTTGGCGTGTCCCTTGGGAGCATAAATCCCTTTGGAAACGGCTCGTTCTAGATGCACGGTCTAAAACATCATGGACCGGCTGGACTTTCCTCTTCCAATGCGCGTGATTGTATCAGGAGATCGATGTGTTTGCGTGTAGCACGTGCCTCCGGCTCGCGTGGGCCGAGTCGCCTGTTAGGCGAGACTTGGCTGGTGCGAGGCTTCTTTCGGCTTCGTCAGCTTGATGGTGACGTTGCCCTTGTCTGGCTTCGTCAGCCGAAGCGCTGTTTCTACTGGTGACTGCTGCGACGTCATGCGGATGATGCCCACGGCTAGCCGATCCACCGCGTGGAAGGCTTTTTAGCTTTGTTCCGTTTGGAGAGGAGGCCTTGCTACCGCCCTATTCCGGGTCTGCTTTTCGGCGAGGTGGTTGGATCTTGTGGTTTCCCGCTAGGCTAGGGCATACCTCGGCTTGCTGCTTGTTGGTCATGGCCATGAGGAACTAGATGTGCGCCTGCTGGTGGTGTAGCTCTTCGCCCTCAAAGTTGCTCAGCTCAGCGGCGGTCGCCTCTGCGTCCCTCATGTTCTTGGGGGGAGTGTTGTAGACCGGCTAAACCACGGGAGTGCGCGAGTCAGCAGGACAGTCCTGCTCCGAACCAAGGTTTCAGCCCTGGTGCTGAGTTGGCCCGTTAGCACCGGGCAGGTGGGCGAAGCCGTGGGTGGTGTTATACTCTCCATAGTCGCGTTCAGCCGGCGCTAGGCGGCAGCAACTTTGTTGGCTTCCTCTAGGAGTCTCTGGCACGTAACCTCCAACGCGGCTGCTACCGTGGCTAGATTCTGCTCGGGGACGATGGGGTTGGGGAGGTTCTGGATGGAGGCGGAAAACGGATCTTGGTCTTGTTCGCACAATGTGGAGCCATCGCCTCCCACATTGCGCTCGAGAGGTGGACAGTGGCCCTCGCCAGAGCCGGCCATCATGACCTCGATGCTACCACTGGCAGCGCGCAGAGCGGCATAGCCGGGAGGCGCACCCGAGACGGTGACGACTCTACGAGGGAAGGCCTCAGGGACGTAGACATGGTAGTCGCCGAGGTGCATGATAGAGCCTCCGCTAGGAAAGTCTCCCAACGAAGCATGATGCATTGTCGATGACACAGTCAACAGAGCCAATAGTGAGGACCAGGACGGAGGCAACGCGCTCACCAGCAACAAGCAGAAGTCCCGTGCGAAAGATGACCCTAGCCGAAGAGCTATGCCGCACGGTAGGCGCCAACTATCATGGTGCGGAACACGGCAGTGCCATCGAGGATGGCTTGAGAGGGCAAAATCAGGATGCTACTAGTGTCTCAAAACGGGTTGGGCACAAATACTACAAACCCAACAATGTACCCAGGTTTGGGGCCCTCTTGGCGAGGTAACACCCCTACTCCTCCAAGGTTCTATTATATTAGGGGCGAACGCCCAATATAAGTGCTCCTAGAGCTATTTCCTTAGCAACTATCGAGAGCTAGAGGAAGGAGGTGAACTTCTTGTCTATTTGAATCTACCTAGAACCCTAGCTCTACCCTCCCTTATATACTGGCTGGGAGAGGTAGGTTACAATGTGGGTTCTAGGGTTTACTGCTTGGGCTTTGGGTTTACAAAGCGGGCTGGCTGGCAGGGTCCTACCGGTGGCCCTGGACCCAATCAAGCCTTCTGTACAGGGAGGACAACACTATAGTGTACCAACGCCGGTGCTTTGGTCGTCACCCGGTGCTTTAATGGTCAGCTGGAGCTTTAGCGGTCAGCCGAGAGCGCCTCGCTCAGCTTCTAGCTTTGATGCTTTGGCGCAGTTGTCTTCTAGCACCAACAGGGCGGCGCGCCAGCCTGTTTGGTGATGCAAGTAGTCACGGGCACGCTCAGCAAGGAGCGTCACCCCTCTGTAGCCTTACCACCGAATATGAGGTGGCCGGGTGGAAACGGCCACCTGGCCGGTTCTTCTGGCCATCCAGCTAGACGGGCTAGCCGGGGAATCTTGAGGACGGACCGGTTGGAGCGGTCCACCTGGTTGCGGTCCTCTGTCCTGCGGCCATCCGGCCAGGCACTTCTGGAGCCGGCCAGTTAGGCTTGGCCTAGCCCACCTGGGGGTCATCCCCCTGCCACTTCCCTTGGTTCAGCCATCATGGTATAATCCAAGGAGCATATTTGCATACATTTGTTCTTGATGTTCATCTCTTGTTTTGGTCCCTTTAGTGATACAAACATGATGAAACGTGGGAATAAGCCTCATTCCACGGTTCGATCCCTATACGTGGAAACAAATCTAGAGAATTATATTGGTGCAAAGATTCCATAAAAAATTCTCTTAGATCAGACCTAAAAATGGATATGAATAAGTTTGGATTAAAGTATATATCATCCCTTTAAGTTGGATATGAGAAAAATAAGTAGAAATCGGCATAGTGTTATGCTTGTGGAAGATATGCATATGAATATGCTAACTAAATTATAAAAAAGAAAAATACTTCTTGTTTGGTTACCCTATGGGCATTTTATGCTACAAGAGTAGTAATACAAACATGAAGAAAACAAAACTTCGTCTTGATTACACTTCTCGTGGGCATTTATTGCTATGCGGTGCTAGTAGTAATACAAGTGAAATAAACCATAATAAAAGCTACCTCACGTCATATTATAGGCTAAATCATTAAATTATATCATACAAAATTCCCCTCGTTTACGCTGCTCATGGACACCATATTGGTGTTACGCGATGTTAGTAGTAATACAAGTGAGATATGAAAATATACATACCTGATGGTGTGCAAATAATTTAAAATATCCTAAGACAGATCAGTACTATATCCACTAGTACTAAAAAATAAATGTGAAAACTCAAAGTACATGTGGATACAACTTCATGTATGTAGAAAAGGCACCTGCATGTTCCATAGCTAAAATTGCATACAAACCTCTTGTACTGATAGTACTAGTGGAAGTAAAAAAAATTCATCTGCATGTCACTTGGATTAAGTATCTAGTTCACATACCACTGTCGTTAGTGGCAGAACTATACATTGTTCAAGTCTGATGCATGTGGAAAACTCACATGCATGATCATATAGTCCATACTACATGCGATGATGAAAAGAGTGTCCTGGATAAATTAGTATCTGATGCATGCACACTCCTTGTACTGCTAATATTAGTTCAAATAAAAAATTATGTCATATATGCAAACGAATACATGATACCAAATCATATGAGAACCCGAAGAAGATGAAAGGATCCCCAGAGTATGATGGTGTCAACAACAGTGAGGAGGACTTCTTAGTTTTATTTCATGTTTTGTAATATTCATATTGATGTAATCCTATGTATTAGAAATATTGGAATTCTTTATCAGGAGTTTTCTCTTTGGAGATGTAGTTAACAGAAATTCTATATAATCCTTGATATTTGTCATTTACATTTGTGCACTTTAAATTTATATTCTGTCTATCTCTATGGAGCGGACACGAGTCTTTTTGTAGGTCCCATCGTAGTTAACATCCATCTACCATATCACATAATCAAAATATGCAAAAATTGCTAGTAAAATCCGGACAGGTTTCAGCATCACTACGGCAGAGAAGGTCCCATCATAGTTAACTCCTTGAATTTATCAGAAAACTTTTGCGACAAGTCGAGCCTTGTGGATGGCCACATTGCCATTATCATCTGTCTTTTTCTTAAAGACCCATTTATTTTCCATGGCCTTGCGGCCTTCTGAAAGATCCACCAAGGTGAAAACTTCGTTTTCATACATGGATTCTATTTTGAATTTCATGGCTTCTGGCCATTTCTCGGAGTCAGCACTTTCCATAGCCTCTTTTTAGTTTGCCGGTTCATCTTTTTCAACCAACAAGACAATCATCACAAGACTACTATACCAATCAGGAGAGGTATGTATTCTTGTAGACTTGTGAACTGCAAGAGCTTTGATGTGATTACTATGATCATTATTGCGCTACTTGGTATTTGGAGAGAAGGATCAATAACCTCATCAAGCTCAATATTCCTTCCACTAACTCCTCTAGCGAGAAACTCTTTCTCAAATAAGGTGCCACTCTTTGCGACAAACGTTTTGCCCTCGGCCTTGTTGTAGAAGGTATATCCAATAGTCTCCTTTGGGTATCCTACAAAGATGCACTTATCCTCTTTGGGTTCGAGTTTGTCAGGCTATAGTTTCTTATTGTAAGCCTCACATCCCCAAACTTTCAAGAACAACAACTTTGGCTTCTTAACATGCCACATCTCATATGGTGTTCTCTCCATGGATTTGGACTGTGCTCTGTTTAAAATAAAAGCGACGATTGCTAATGTATATCCCCAAAATGATACAGACAAATCGGTCAAAGACATCATGGACCGTACACTATCCAAGAGAGTACAACTACGCCATTCCGACACACCATTTCACTAAGGTGTTCCGGCTGGCGTAAGCTGTGGTACAATACCACAGTCCTTCAAGTGCATTCTAAACTCATAACTCAAATACTCGCCTCCCCGATCAGATCAAAGACGTTTGATTTTCTTGTTAAGTTGATTCTCTACTTCCTTCTGAAATTCCTTAAACTTTTCAAATGTTCCAGACTTGTGCTTCATTAAATAGATATACCCATATCTACTCACATCGTTAGTAAAGGTAACAAAATAACGATAACCATTGCGTCTTGGGATGCTCATTGGACCACACACATCTGTATGTATGATTCCCGATGGGTCTGCTGCCTACTCCATTGTGCCCGAGAAGGGTGTCCTAGTCATCTTTCCCATGAGGCAAGGCTCGTATGTGTCAAGGGATTCGAAATCCACTGATTCCATATGTCCATCAGAATGGAGCTTCTTCATGCGCTTTATACCAATGTGAACAAGACAGCAATGCCATAGATATATGGCATTATCATCATCGTGTTTACAACGCTTAGAATCAACATTATGGATGTGAATACCGCTATCAACAAGAATAAACCATTACACATAGGCGCATGAACATAGAAAACACCATTCATTTAAATAGAACAACCACTTGTTCCGGATTTAAACGAATAATGATCTCGCAACAAGCAAGATCCACTCACAATATTCATACTTAGTACGGGTACATAATATCATTTATTTAATACTAAAATTAATCCTGATAGAAAACGTAGAGGTAGAGTGCCAACGGCCACCACATAGATCTTCAAGCCGTTGCCGACGCGCATTGTCACCTCGTCCTTCCCCGGGTGTCTCTTACTCCGTAGCTCCTGCTGAGTGTTACAAATATGAGCAACTGATCCGATATCAAATACCCAGGTGTTACTCCTTGCGCTAGTAAGGAATACATCTATAACCTGTATATCGAATATACCTTTGTCTTTGGCAGCTATCTTGCTGGCCTTCTTGTCCTCAAGGTACTTTGGGCAGTTGCGCTTCCGATGCCCATCCCCGTTGCAGTAGAAGCACGTGACGCCGGGCATAGGACCGAGCTTGGTAGCCTTATTGGTGTTGGCAACAAATTTTCCATCCTTCTTAGGCTTCTTACCCTTGCCCTTATGCCCCAAATTTTTAAAGTTGGTGGTCTTATTGACCATCAGCACAGTGTGCTCCTTCTTGATCTCAACCTCAGAAGTTTTGAGCATGGCGAACAGTTCTTCTAGGTACTTGTTCATCCCCTGCATATTCTAGTTCAGCACAAAACCCTTGTAGCTAGGGGCAGCGAGCGTACACCCTATCAACCGCGAGCTCATCCGGGATCTTGCAATCTAGGACATTCAAGCGTTGAACGCAGCTAGACATCTTGAATACGTGCCCGCTAACACTGGTGTGCTCTTCCATCTTGGCAGAGAAAAAGAGCTCGGAAGCACCTTGCCTCTCCGCCCGAGTCTGTGGAGCAAAGACAGCCTTGATAACTTCTATGATCTCGAAAGCATTCATCTTCTCAAAACTCTTTTGAAGCTCCTGCTCCATGGCATAAAGCAGTCCACTCTGGATGAGGGAGAAATTGTTTGCCTTGGACTGCCAGACATTCTTGTCATCATCAGAGGTGGTATCTACAGGCTTAGTAGGGGCGTAGCCTCGATGACATAAGTCAACTTGTAGGGGACTAGGAGGATCATTAGGTTGTGGTACCAGGCGGTGAAGTTGGACCCATCAATTTTCAGCTTGTCCTTCTCTAGGAATGAACTAAGGTTGAAGGTGAGTGGGTGAGACATCTACAATGGATTTGCAAAATATTTAGACCATGTTCATAATATGAGTCAAGTTTTAATATACACTAAACTAAAAATAAAAAAGAACTCCCACTCAAACGAACATCCCTCAATTCGTTCGGTGATCACATGATCCTAATACGCTGCACCACCCCTAATCGTCATGGCTGGAGATGCAGTTTCAAAGGTAGACATTCCTAATGTCAATCACATCATATTTGACTCATGCTCGACCTTTCAGTATCTTGTGTTCTGAGGCCATGTTTGTACATGCTAGGCTTGCCAATTCTAACTTGTGTGTATTGTAGTGCAACATGGCTTACATCCATCGTATGTGAACGCATGTATGTCTGACACCTGATCGTCACGATGTTCCTCATAATGGAGAACTTTCTTGGTGGTGCACACATGAGGGGAACACTATTATTGGAATTATGTGAGAGATCATCCTATTATGCTACCATCGTGTATCTAATACACAAGCAAAATAAGATGCATAAATAAATACTTCAAAAGTATGGTGCCATGACATGGTTGCAGCGCCCTGATCACTGTCAAGAACTCCAATGGAAATTGTTTTAGAGACTTATCATTACCATGTCACGACACACGCCCCTGTAAAATAAAGTTAGATGCTTATACTTTATGTTTTGGATGTTTTACGCGGCTTTAGTGTTTTCGCTGTAGAACCCCTTCCCATCTATGAACGTAGAGCCACAACATGGATACAATAATCGCCTTTTCTCTTCCCCTTTTAGGGCCCTCTATAGTGAATGTCATATCAACTACTGTAGAGAGATACACACCCCCAGAGCCACTTACACTTGTGGACCAGTCTCGTGAATCACCACGTAATGTCGGTTGGTGCCCGCTTCATGAAATAGTACCGCGATATAACAAGGACACGAAAGACGGTAGCAACTAGAAAATAAATGCCCACATATTGCTATGTGTTCTATCCATATGACATGTTTACCCATAGATTGGCTCTGATACTACTGTTGGGTTCCACAGCAGAAAACAAATAAATTCTAACTACACGAACACAATAACCAAGACCTATTATATGTAGACATAAGTAATAGAGAGGGAAACGATATTCATACCCTTTAATACCAAGGTACGCCTTACGCAGGTAGGTGTATGTTGATGAAGACAAAAAGCTCCTTGCTCCAAGCACCGAGCTCCGAGCGCCCCAAGTGTGGCGCCTCCGAAGTTGTACACACGTCCTGTGTAGGAGACGTCTCCCGGGCTCCGATCCAGCCGAGCAACGGAAGAAGCAATATGGCAGACCGAATAGCGCATGACAGTAGTGCGGAGGTGGAGCACTCAATTCCCTCAAAGTTCTCTCCAATATTATGGAGAAATCTCTAAACAAAATGCGAGAGAGAGAGAATAGAGAATGGTATGCCTTCCAAGGGAAGGGGTGCCCCTTTACTTATAGTAGGAGCGGATGGCCAACACCCAAGGGGAAAGCGATGCGGGACTAAAGTCCCAAACCCGCCGGCCACCAAGGGATCCACCGGCCCCAAGGTGGGCCCCATGCAGGTATCCCACTAGGGCTTGGTCGGCTAGCCCCTCCTCCCGATGCGCCTTGCCCTCTTGGGCTTCCACTCTGGGTGAGTCCCGTAAGCCATGGGCTGCCTTTTAAAATAAAATAAAAATATATGTTTTATATTAATTCAATTAATTAATATAAAACACATATAAGACATATATTATTATATATTTCACTCTAGAACTCCTTCCGGACCCCTCCGATCAACATCGGGTGCTAAACGGAACTTTTCCAGTTTCTCTCTTTCATTTCTCCTCTAGTGCTAGATCAATCCCTATGTGTCCCCGACCTTAAGAGTGCCACCCTTCAGTTCGGAAACACTGCGAACATGACCGAGACCCCTCTCGTATCAATGATCATCATCCGGACCTGGATGCCCATAATGACCCCCGTGCGTTTTACAAATATCATGGCTTGAACCTTCAACATAGCGTCCCACTCCCTTTGCCACTTGATACCTAGTTCATCCGAGATTTGATCTATGGTATCTCCATACCTAGTTCGATCTTGTTACTGATGAACTCGTTTACTCATTTTTTTGTTGTTGCATTCTATGACCTAGTCACACGCTTGCAAGCTTTGTTAATGCAACGTCATCGAGTTGGCCATGTGTATCTATCCGTTACTTGGATTGGCAAATCCTGGTATTGATACATACTCCTCTACACTCCCCTTTGGAAAACCTGAGTGGTACCTTTTTTTGTCACCCTTTTATAGCTTGATGCTTGATACCATCAAGGCTCCCTCCAGTAACGGTGATTATGTATTATCTCACAGTTAAAGAATTATGTTGCGAGGTTTCTTTGTTATCATCAATGATAAACATTTGTAACTAGATCTCATTATGATATAACTTTGGATGTTTTCTATCACATCATTCAACCGATGATATGACCTCATTGTTAATTGGCATAAATGCCCATGATCTCGAAACCCTAGATCATCTATTTGACAAAGGAGCTAGTTCGCTAGAGGTAACTAGAGACACAATTTGTTTACATACCACACGTGTATTAAGTTTTCGTATTAACACCATTATAGCATGACATGAAATGTATTATGAACATACAAGAGATACATCAAATAAAACACTATTATTTTCCTCTAGGGCATATCTCCTTTAGTTTAACCGCATTGTGTAGGCTAGGATAGACTTTTGTAACCATTCCGGTCAAAAGGGTTGTTCTTTCTTTTGCTTACAACACAAGCCGTGAGAGTGCCATACTTTTAACCATTATAGCAGTTGTCTGGTACGAATGCTAATTCAACTCATAGTCAAAATCCAAGAGTTTCCTTCATACAGATCATTTGTAGGCCAACGGAGTTGTGGTATACCATGAGTGGCACAGTAGTGCAGACACGCATAAAGAAATATCATACTTTGATTAATATGTCAAGTTTTGGCATGCATCTCAATTACTCCTAAGCATTACTTCCATCGGATAAAATCCTTTCAAGAGTACCATCAAGTCTATCATTACACATATGGAGTCGAGTATCTTCAAGGCTAAACTATTGAGACAATTAAACATCACACAAGTCATAGTTTGAAACTTTTTATTATTGTAGTTGTTTCACAATATTATTTCCAAGGCAAGACTCGGTTAACTACAAGAACTACAACAAGAGCAAGCACAACCAATTAATCATACAAATAAAAGCTCACGATTTACTCCCACTAGCATAACATCTTAATAGTACTACAAACTAGCATAAGCATTCAAACTTCCAAAGTGGGAGACATAGGACATACCTCTCATGAGTGATTTCACAATTCTCTTCCATATGATGTGGTCCGTCAAAACCCAGAGTAGATCACTCTCACTAATAATTTTGAAATAAAGAGGCAAATGGAAATCCACTTTTCACACATAAAGATACAAGGAGAAATATTTTGTATTTTTGAAGACTAGGATTAAAGAAAAGAAGGACTAGCAAAAAAGCAAGGTATTAAAAATGAAAATGAAACCAAAGAAAAGAAAACAAAGTGTTGGAATGAGCCGAACACGAGTGTTTGAAAGCTCACATGGATATGGAGTACAACCTCATTATTACATAAATAAATTACTTAGGGAACACATACCCAAGCTTAGGATTTTCCAAGCCCTCTTGATGATCGTTGTGGCGGTGGAGGAAAGCCCTCCATGTTCCATTGGCCACTACAATGGTTGAACTAGAACGAGAGGTGTGTCATGTTGTCTCGAAGGTTGGAGAGGTTGCTCATGTTCAGAATGTTGCCTTTGAGTGTGTACAGGTCTTATATCTGGTGTAGGGGTTTTGCAGCTACTGCTCTAGATCGCGTCCATCTTATTGTTGTTCTTCTTCATCATCTTCTACTTGAGGTACCTCCTCATGTGGTAGATTTACGTCAACCTGTGCGTCATAATGCGAACATCCTCCTTGATAGAGAAGAGACCATGTCGTACAGGAGCTTGGATCTAGTGATCGGTTGCACGTATATCAACAAAATATCTACCATGTTTCTTTTAAACCATGCCACAAGCAATAAGAGTAGTGAAACCAAGACGAGAACACCTAGCAACGGTTGCAAGTTACCTATGTTGATATTGAGTTCTCGGTCAAGGACGATGATCATTCCTCCACAACAAATGGGTCCACGGGTTTGGTGAGACTGATACTCCAAATATAATACGAGAAGAGCGCCCAAGCTTGGTGTCAAGTTGCATCCAAGGATGGCAACTCTTGCGAGGACCATCATGTCCTCTTAATTTACTCTTGTAAATTCACCACGGGCCTGCAGGGCGTTAGCAATAACATAATACAAATAGCGTACTATAGGACATTCAATTTTCTTACCATTAGGAACATGATTAAAAATCACACCTATTGAAAAAACTAAGCGGGGTAGGATCAATCATAAAAGTAGGAGCACATAGGTAGGTGATTTTGTTGACCAACCCAAAGAAATGACTCCATTGGTCATGGGACAAGGTAACATTAGTAGAAAAGAGATCAAGTCTCCTCCTGGTCTATCTTCCTCGGAGTAAAAACTCTGACCCATAATATGCTTAAAGGTGCTAAGGAACTCGAGAGTAAGCCAATGATAGCAGGCAGCGTCCTAAAAGACAAAATCAAGCAAACCAACATTGTTTGAAAGTAAATTAAAATCAAATCCAATGCCTAGTTGGTTCAAAGTATATGGATACACATTTGGTGGACTTGATATCCCGGTCCTTGAGATGATTGAAATGGTTGTGGTGTGATTCCTTGGTGAACTGGATGCCAAGTGATGCAAGAGTAGCATCTTCAATAGGTGGTGTAACTTATGCCACCACCACACGCGAATGACTCATTATGTTCATCTAAAATAAAAACTTAAACTAATTAAACTTTTGATCCAATAGAAATAGTTAATGAATAATCCTCTACACTACAAAAGGATCTCCTCTAAAAGTCAGAACTAATCATGCTCATTAAGAAAAAGGGTTCATGGAAAGACCTAGGTCTATATGGATAGTAGCAAGAGATATAATATAGTTTTGATGTAAACAAGTGAGGTATCATATGAGAAACATACCTTGAATCGTTGGTGTGTGAGTGATCGAATCAAATACGAGTAGAGATGAAGCTCTAATTGAGGTGTTTTGAGATTTGGAGGAATAAGAAAGGGAACTCGGTACAGGCGCGTGGTACGACCGGACACGTCAGTACTGAATGTCGTTAAGCTTGCAGTACCTTTTGTAGAAAAATGATGTTTGCTTCATGGACTCGGTACGGGTGCATGGTATGGGAAGACTACGGTTGTACCGGTGCTCGTTAATACTTTTGTCTCTAGTGAAAAAATCAAACTTTCGATTTTCTCTTCCACGAGGTGGTAAGGGCATCTATGTATGTACGGTTGGTCGCTAAGACACCAGTAATATGCATAAAATGCATTTTCACATAGAATTTCTTCACATGCCTTTGTACATCATCAAAACTCAAAAATGATAGTACATATATATAACCAAATCAGTACTTCCGATAGCCAAGTGTTAGTAATTAATTGGGATTGATATTAACTTGTTCTTCTCCTCCCTGTATAAGATCTTTGAACACTCTTTATTAGCGAACAAAAACAAAAAAATCAAAGCTAAAACACTAACACAAACACTTAAAAAATTATTCCACAAAAGTTGCCTCACATGAAGCGCTTCTAGTTAAGGTCAATTAGCTTGACCTAGATGGTGATCATTTTGGTTTTGATTTTGGAAGTCGAATACCCACTCCAATGTAATTAGCTTTCAAGGTTATGATCCCATTATTATTAGTATTAGCCTTCTTGTCGGTGGTATTAGCCCCGAGTACGCTCAGTCGGTTTAGTTCAGCCATGCCCTAGAGGTACTAGGGGATGGCCAACCCTCCTAGGATCCAGCCGGATGGCCTCCAAACACCAAATTCTAGCATAGGGATCAGGTCGGCTAGCACCGCCCAACTAGTCAACTCAAAGTTAGTAGCGGAGATCCATGGATTGTGATGATTGCTAATGTGCCACGCCCCCATCCGTATCGAGAAGATAAAAGATAAAGCTAATCCTAGAGACTTTGGTGCTCTATCAGCTGAAGTGCCAATGGCTCTGCACTGTTTTATGTGACTTCCATCTAGAGCGGGATTGTGCCCATATGGATAGTCCAGCGTGCCACTGTAGCACTGACCCTGTGCCTGGGTCCCACCAGATGGCCCCAATGACTCGGTAAACACCTTGTAATCTGCACCCTAGCCTGTATGTAAGGGGTGCAAGGGCCTCTAGAGCAAGCTTGATGACTCCTCTCTCCCATTTCCCCTAGTTCATCCTTGATACATCTCAAGGAGCCTTCCTACTATGTTTGTTGCTCTCTATAGTGAGATCTTGTAGGAGTAGGGGTTTTTCCTCACAACAAGGGCCCTAAATCTGGGTACATCATTGTGTCACTTAGTGCAAGTTCCCAATACCGTCTATGGTAGCCTCCCCTTGCCCCTGATGGCTCCCCTCTAAGCCATCCCTAGTGGTACTGCCGGGTTCCACACAACGACTATTGGCACCCACCGTGGGGCTCAGCGCATCATCTAGAGTCATCTTCCGCATGGGACTCCCTCTTATCGCTAGAGATCGCGTCACATTTGGCCTTGTGCTCACTATCTGCTCATTTGATTGCGTCATCAAGAATGCATCTTGCTTGGTTAGGGAAAGTTTTTCCGAGGACGACTCCATTCTTCGCCTCGGTGACCATCGCGTGTACATTGCCACCGTCTCCGAGGAGTTCCTTGGTGAGGTCCTCAACTTCTCCGACCTGCCATCCGGCTGCAACGTTCCTAGTCATGTTGCATCCGCTGCTGCATCAAGGTTATGATGGTTGATTCAACCGGAAATGACCATCGCCCGCATCTCGAGATCTTGATCAGTTGGAAAGTTCCACCCAGCACCTCCTTGACCCTGTCAAACCGAAGAAAGATCTAGCTGATGCAGCCGTCGCCCTGGAGTCCTCCCGCCAAAACCTCTTGGACGAGGCCCACAAAGTTGTTGTTGTATTGCATCGGCTAAATGCCACCATGCAAGAGTATGACTCCATACCTAGGTTCACCACAGATGCTCATGAAGCCTACTGTCTTGAGTTCAGTCATCATCGATGTCACGGCCTTAGATCGGAGATGGACTGCGGAGCTGACCCACAAACGCTCACGGCCTAGCCTGTTTACAGCACACCTGCCAAGAACATGAGAGCGGTCGAAGCGGAAACAAGAGAGTTGGATCATTTGGAGGGACATGAGATGTGTCGCCAGCAATAGTGCATCCAGTAAGTTGTTGCCATCGCCAACTGGCTACAAGCTAAAGGTAGCCCTAGCCACCCACATGGCAGCAGGAATTCGGGTCCCTGTCGGGTGGCGGACCATAGGTCCCTGTCGGGGGTAGGCCGACTCAGCAGGCATCTTCGCCTCGTAGTCCCGGCAAAACCGCTAGATACAAGAGGCATCTGGCAGCCCGGGCCAGCATCAACACGATCTGGATGCATTCACCAGCAAGTAGTGTGAATCGGCTGGCGGAGGCAGCCAAGGTCATGCTCCCCCATGTTTCTCTTAACCGGTTAGCTCGGTCCTGCGAGCCAGATGCTCCGGATGCCCACGAGCGTCTCTATCTATTGATACAATCGCACATCATGGTGGAGGAAAGTTCAGCTAGTCCGACTTGCTTTCGGCCACACATCTGGAACGAGTTGTTCCCCAAGGGCTTCATGATGGCTGTGAAAATAGCCATATTTATCCGCGTCTAAATCTTATTTTAATTCAAGAAATTCACTAAATATATCTCTAGCATTGCAACTAATGACTAATTCATGCAAAGATGTGCAAATCCTTATCTTGATTTGTGATGTGTAGAAAATCAGGCTTTTATGATGATATCAGGAGCAATTAGTGAAGAATATGTCATTACCAACACAACCAAGTTAACCAGGGGCGAAAAGGAATTTCTAGGAGGTGTAACAAGCATCGGTATGGGTGAAGCTAATGACTGCAAGTGCACAGATTGTTTGTAGCTAGTTTTGAAATAAAGATATCAATCCCATAGGGAGTAGTAGGCAAAAGACTAAAATGCTTTTAACCAAAACTAAACGAAGTACTTAAGGAATAAATTTAAGATGCTAGAATAGTAAAGTTGTTTTGGGTTTTTTGGTTGAACAAGGAAAATTAGAGTAAAGTAAAACTTAATGTAGAAAGTAAGAATCGCGTGTGTAAAAGAACTTAGAACTACAATAGGGAAAAAGGCGTTCTCACGGAGTGGTGGATACACCGCTAGCAATTTAGACTAAGCAATCAAGATTATTATAATGAATATTCTCATGATATGTATGTATGTAGAGGAGCTCCATATATGGACAAATAGGCAGTAACCGCTGCTCACATCATCCTTCATAAGCACAACTGACGAATAAATGACATCAATCATATTATCCCGCTATTAAGGGATTTCTCCCATGGCATGGACATGGCTTAATGAGTTCTCCTTAATTCCCCAAGTTAGTACGTAAAGAATGACAACCGCTTTATAGTCACAGTAAGTGTTATCATCCCACCGTCTACTAACAAGTAATCCCCTTCATGGAGTCCCTGTAGGAGGCAAATGTTAAGGAGGTGCACACCTCCCAACATCAAGATGAAGACAATAAACACATACACATAATGATGCATAACATAATAATCTCTATCACATCTCAATCATATGCTAGGGTTTCTCCATCTCCCCAAGAACTAGAGATCTAGTCAGACATGGAGGCAATCAAAATCATGGTAATGGCGATGGAAACAATCATAGATGAATGGTAATTGTATAAATCCACAACGAGTATGGAAATTACAACAAGATCTAGATGGATGAGATGGGATGGATGGAGATGGTGATGGTGTAGCGGTTGATGAAGATGGAGATCGATGCCTTGGCCTCCCAGATCTGCGTAGGGCGAAGATGGATCCCTTGGGCAAGTTCCCCCTCTAGATGCCTTCTGAAGGTGAGGTTTTCGTGATTTCTGGTTGTTCTATATGTCGTCTCCTTGATCCAGTTGCACGGGGTGAAACTATTTGAAGAGACGGAGGCGGCGCCAACTATATCACTGGAACTATACGGCCAGAAAAAGTATTCCGGTCGTATAGTTGGTCGTTGAACCGTCTATATGTCTCGACTGCTTCTGGTTTTCTTCTGGTATTGTTTATATTTCCCAAATAAGCGATTTATGTTGTTTTTGACTCCTTTTCTCCCCAATACAACTGATCCAACAATTGTGTCCATTGGATCCATCATTTGTCCTGATCCTGGTGAAAACATACATAAAATGTGTGCGCGAGCGCTGTAAAATACCAAGATCCTACATCTACAATGCAAGATAATAATATAAAACATGATGCAAATATGCACTCATCAACTTCCCCAAGCTTAGACTCTTGCTCGTCCCGAGCAAGTTTAGCTTAATTGATGTGATCCTCATGTTCATGAAGCCGAGTCAATAGAATAAATGAGGCGGTTACAGCATGTGTTTATCATATAGGATGCATAGGAAAAAGTTCATGAATAGTACTTACTCGAACCATCTGAATAGTATTAGTCAGTTTCCACACCTTAGTGATCAACATTTCATAAAAGATGAATCTCAACATAATGTAAAAGCATCTGGTTCAACCGAATGAGTTAGCGAGGCAGTCCCAAGTGTTTTTAGAATTAACATATTCACTTGGGATTCAAAATCTCAAAGGTGTCTCTTTGTCATGCTACAATATAGTGGTGTATGCCTATTTTCTCTTTGCACATTCACACTTTTTTCTTTCTTTTCTTCTCTTTTGTTTATATGCTCACACTTTTGTTTAAGTGTTATGCAAAGGAGCTAGCCATACATTCCACTTCATGTAGGAATTCAAAGTTTAACGATCTCAATTATCAAATTCCAATTGTATATGAAGCATTTTTATGACTTGAAGATTCTACCTCGACTTGTTCTCACTCTATTTTGATAGCACTTTTATTTTCCTTGGTTCAAGGTTTTCTGTTTCAATTTAACTGCATATATAATTTTCTTTGTAAATCAAACCGTAGGCTTAAAACAGGTTGATCAAATTCTCTTTATATGTTCCATTAATACCAATGGTGTGGAAGACTACTATTGCTACCATCAAGTGCAAGTAGAATTGTACTCAAGCCATTCATATATCCAATAAGACAAACACAAACTCAAAATTGCTCCATATATATTAATAAACTCGAAATTCCATAAAAGGGATCGACTATTCCTGAAGGGAATTCTAATGATGCAAACTTTATTTCTAGTTTGACCTAATGCAAAACAAAATAGTGATATGAAACTTATAAGATAGATTACAAGGTCTTTAAAGATCTCCTCAAGCTTGGAATCAAGCCAGACAGGATCAAATAACTCCATGTTGGTACCTATTCCTCGTCCTGGGTAGGTAGAGTATTGCCCTCTTCTTTGGTGTTTCCATCTTTAACTACGCTTGCAAAGCGGATGCTGAGCTCGGCCATGTCGTATTGAAGCTTCAGCATTTTCTTCTTGAGGAATTTCTTCTTATCTATCAACTCAAAGACAATTTTAATCAAGAAACCATATCTACCATAGTTGTCATCGACCCACTTTCAAGGTCTTTGCTCATCATCCAGTAGGAGTTAATCACTACAAGAAAAGTTGGCTTTTATAACGGACGATTTTCGTGGTGGAAGGCCCGTTTTTCGTTGCTAAAAAGTCTTCTACGACGGATGCCCTTCGTGGTAAAAGCCCCGTCACAAAAGAATCTACCACGGTTTTTTCTGACCGTTGCAGATCGCACCCTTCAGTCACGAAAACTTGTTCCGTCGTAGATCTGTTTGCTAGCCGCGTTGACTACTGACGTCATGCAAAATGCCACGTGGCACCCGCCGTTAACGGCCGGTTACCGCCGGCCGTTAACGGTCACGGAAACCGTGGCAGAAGCCTGGCCTAGACAAGGCCTGCTAATTGTTAAGTAGGCTGGCCCACGAGGAGAGCCCAATAATATTACGGCCCTTTAATCTCACGCCATATACTGTTTGACGTGGCCCATTAAAGAATCGATCCAGGGCTCGTACGATTTCAGCCCCGCTATAGTTTTGGCCTAAATAAGGCCCACTTTGGTAGAATAATATGCGGCCCATTAGGGGCATGCGCCAGAAGGCTAGGCACTGTTAAGGCCTGCAGGCAACCCGTTACTAATACTACGGCCCATGGGGTCCGCTCCTATTCTACCCATTTACTGTTATGGCCTTTTACATTTCTAGGTTACCAATGTTAGGATCCTTTACTGTTCTGGCCTTCGACTGTTCCGGCCGTTCGCTGTTTAGGCCTTTTGCTCTTATGGCCTTTTACTATTCAGGCCATTTATTGTTTAGGCCTTTTACTCTTCTGTCTGTTTTACTGTGCGGGCCCTCTACTACGCGGGCTTTTTACTGTTCAGGCTTTTTTCTATTTCAGCTCTTGACTGTTTGGGTATATCAATATTCGGGCCCATTACAGTTCGGGCCCTTTACTGTTCTCGCCTGTTGCTATTCAGCCCTGTACGTTTTCAGGGCCTTGGCCACTTATGAGGCCCACCAATATTCTGACCTGCCACTTATGGACTTTTAGTGTTTATTTGGCCCATCAGCTGGCTAGCATATTTGCGTATTCTATAACTATGGTGAAATTCTGCTTTTAAATAGTCCGTTAATATTTCAGCCCGCTAATGGCCGCGCTAGGATCACCCTATTACATCAACAAATATTTTTTGAAATTTATTATAGACCAGACTTTCAACAAAAACAAGATGAAGCATTACAGAGACATCGCGAGACATGTGTTGGAACATGGTTTCTTCTAAGGAGCTTACATCCCCATACAAGTAACAACTGGCATACCATGACAGCGGCAGAAGAGAGTAGACGGTCTGTCAAATCTTGCCGATCTTTCAGTTCTTGTATCTGTTCACGTGTAATCGCGATTATTCCATCTATTTGCTCTGTTTCTTGTTCAATTAAATCAATTGTTTGGAGTGCAGCTGTAACACCTCTTTCTGCTAGAAAAACTGAAACCATGGGCTGATGCAAGCAATAATCACTTTCACTGCTGCTTTGTGAAATGACATCAATACTTAACTTAGGATTCCTCCCTTCTGCCCCCATAGCTTCATGTGCAGCCTGAAACAAAGAAAACAAGTCAGCACAGCGTAACAGCTAACTGGCGGCCATCTTATATGTAAAATAATTCAAATTCATCATTGGCCAGGAACAATCAATGATGTGACTCGTACATCTCTTTCCGGAATAACAGGAACTATCGATGTCCCGGACCGATGCGTACATGTGCCAGTATCATAGCCACTCTAGAAGAAACACTACAGGTTATTTGCATGCTAAAACTAAGACATATTAAGTTAGAGCAGCACAGGAGGCAAAAAAAACACCATGTTTGTTGTCAAAGAATTTCAAAATTGGCATTGTCCTAATATAACAAATCAAGCCATCAACATGTGTGTCTCATGCAGACTAACTGAACTAGTGTGGTAATGAATGTAGGGAATCAAGCAACTCAACTCTTTCCCTCATAAACTAATCATATCACTACATAATGGAAATAAAGAAATATAACAAAGAGAGGTGCATGAGATTCCTTCAGCTGCTTAGAACTGGTCGGGACAATAAAGCATTAACCTAAAATATAAGAATAGCATTTAAAAATGGTCTATAGTATGAACTAGCCAAAAAAGTGACCTCCAACCACATGTGACATTGCTTTAATCATCAGGCAACTATGATAGTACCTTGGAAAAAGAAGTAATAGACCAAGTGTTTTAAATAGACTACCAGAATCATTTCAGACAAACAAGATATCAACCATTCCTTTTTAGTAGCCAGATCATTTAAATATTTTGATCGTCGGGCCAGTAAATAAAAAAAAGAAGAGAAACAAAGAGATGGGTCATTTGCTGCCAAAACAATAGTTCGATGCATCCAAAAAGTAGCACAAACCTTCTTTGTAATGCCTACAACTATTGTATTTCCAACTACTGACAGTATGATTGTACATATAACCAGGCAAGAAAATCCAGTAGACAAACAAGCAAATGATACATTGTGAACCTTGTGTTGGTTCGCAACATAGAATTTTTTTCCTACGATGGGAACTATACACCAAGATCTATCTATTAGATACAAGCAACGGGTGGATATACATCCATAGAGAATATACCCTCGAAGACAACAAAGCTTTGTTAGTAAGATGGAACTCGTGGATGATGTAGTCGTACACTTGCCGATCTCAAGATCGTGATGAAGTCATTCAGGTCCAGTAGTTCCAGCACCACTAGGTCCAGCACCATCAAGTCCAGCACCGCAAAGTAGCCGTGCATCCATGATCGCACACATGTCCGGTCCACCGAACAACCTTCGCCTCCTCGCTCCAACGATGCAGCAGAAGTAGCAACTCCTTTCCAGATAAAGTCACCGTGAACATGTATCTTGCTAATCCGAGACCATGGGGAATAACTAGAGGGATAAGAGAACATTCACGAGGAGGTGGGGCAATAGAATAGGATCCATGGGGATCCTTTTCTAGGGGAGGGGGCGCATCCCCAAGTCCATGGATGGCCGGCCATGGTGGGTGCCCCCACCTCTCTCTCATTCATGTGGGTGGAGATTCCACTAAGCCCACTCACATCAATTTCAACTCCACTCACTTTGCATTTAATGTCCACCAAATTAAAAGCATTTTCTATTTAAATAAAACACTTTTATTTATTTTATTCAGAATTTTGTTAATTACTTTAATTAACAAACATTCACATAAAACTCCCTACAACATTTCAATAACACATGCATAACCAGTTTCAGCAATTTCACCCGAAACAATTCCGGTTTCCATCGAAATGATTCCAGCGCTTTCATAATCTTTATCTAAAACATATTTGCTCCTAAATGGTGTCGGTATCCCTTAAGTGTGTCACCCTACGGTTCACGAATAATGCATACATGATCGAGACCCTTCTCGGATCAATAATCAGAAGCGGGACCTGGAGATCCATACTGACTCCCACACATTCAACGATGACTTATGTGATTGTGTGAACCTTTAACTATAGTAACTTAATTCCTTTGTCTCGCAATATATTACATGTCCGAGATTTGATAATCGGTATCCAAATACCTAGTTTTATCTCGTTACCGACATGCACTCTTTTCTCGTTCCCGTGATATAACATTCTAGTCATCACATCACTTGCTTGCAAGCTATTTCAATGTGATATCACCAAGAGGGCCCTGAGTATGTCTATCCATCATCGGGATGGATAAATCCCTCTCTTGATCCATGAGCCTCTACATAACACCTTCATAGCACTGAACCCACCTTTATAGTCACCCTATTATGATGTGACGTTTGATGTTATCAAGATACTCGTCTGGTGTTAGTGATTAACATGATCTCATGGTCTAAGTACTAGGATTACTTCGTATGGTGTTATAGCAATATAAACATAATGACTTTGATCACAATGCTATACTTCGGATGAATGTTCATCACATCATTCCACACATGTTGTGACCTCGTTATTAACAACATCCAATGTCCATGATCAGGAAACCTTGATCATCTTGTTAATCAACGAGCTAGTTTATATGAGAGGCGTTACTAGAAAATTTGCATTTTGTTTATTAAACACACATGTATTAACGTTTCCATTTAATACAAAATAAAAATTTATCATAAACATGGAATAAGATAATAACCACTTTATTATTGCCTCTCGGGCATATTCCCCTCAGTCTCCCACTTGCACTAGAGTCAATAATCTAGTTTGAAAAACTTTGCATATTGAACACCTATGGCTTTCTGGTGTTGCATATACGCGATTGCTAGTGGTAAACATATCTCTAGATCTGATAGTTTCAGGTCCGTGTTTATTTGCATGTCTTTGCGTCTCTACGCATCACTCATTCTCAAATGAGATGGCATTGTATAAATTTGGTCCTTTGGTGAGACCTTTAGTTCGTTCGGGTTAAAATATGTTAATATTATTGTCATACAATATATCTTCATAGTATTAGCCCACTTTGAACCACACCTAGTTTGATAACAAACTACTTAACACAAATGCCCTCCTTTGCTGCTACTATAGTAGTCATATACTTAGCCTTTTGTTGTACTATCCGTCACAATATCTCAACTTTGGAACTCATCCAAATCCATCATGGAGAATCTTTTCCATTACATTGTGCCACCCATAGTCTAAATCGAGATACATTTAATTTGTATCTTGTGACAAAAGTAGTATCAATATAACACTTTAAAGTGAACTACCTTTAACTATTTGTCACTTATACATGATATATTCTTAGTTCTTCCAAAGCTCATAAGAATATCTTTACTATCGTCCAATGTTCATCTTATGAATCATTCTGGTATGTGATCATAACATTTAGAGCATAGGACATATCTGGATATATACATATCACGATATAATCGATCAAAATCTTTATGTGATTTTACTCAGCAAGTGTTGAAACACTTGAATCTTGATACAATCCTTTCCATGTAGCAGGAACCTTTCTTGTTGTTTCCATATTGAACCATTTCAATATCTCACATATGTACGTCTGGCACAACCATATTAGCGCCTCAATCTATCCATATAGATATTGATGCCAAATATTCCAGTTTTTCCCAAGTCTTTCATTGAAATCCTATTTTAATGAAATTCTTAACTTGTGTCAATAAAAGATACATCATTTCCAATCAATAATATGTACTTTGCATAATGTATTGGAAATTTGTCTCAGTGCTCCCACCTAATTTTTTGCAAATGCAAGCATCTTCATCGTCTCCGATGAAATTAATCTCCTTTAACATTTTCATCATGGTGAAGATTCCAACTCCGCTATGCTCACTTCAACTATTGAAGTTTGCATGCCCTTTTAGCACCCTTTGAATTAACAAAACCCTTCGGACCATGTCTTGTACACGTCCTAGGTAACCATTCTATTAGAAGAACATTGTTTTGTTTGTTCAACTATCATACACCAAATTATATGTAGTGGTTGCTACGTTAATCCATCGAGACTAAATATCACTATGAAAGATCAATTCTTGTCATAGTCAACTCCAAGAACATTGCCTGTAAACATCTTTCCAACATGTCGACTATTTCATAGATGTTAAACATCCATGTCTATTTCTGTATAGATCCAAACACGCCCGATAGGCTTCACACCTTTCCGGAGGGTCTTGCAAGTTCAGAAACTTGATTTCTCGTGTATGGATACTATCATGGATTCTATGACTTCTAGTTATTTTATGGAGTCAGGGACCATCATCGCTTCTTTGCATGCAGTTGGTTCATCATTGTCAAAACAATAATGACTTGTTTATCAAATCTCACTATTTGATTCTTACTCGATGCATACGGTTCAAATAGGAACTCTAATCTCCAAGATCACACCCTTTCTAATCACGGGAGCCATGAGCATTGTGGCCGCCACCGGGACACTTTCCGGCGCTGTGCTACTTAGCACATATAGCTAAGGTTCAACAACTTTATCAAAGTTCTATTATCCTCCCACTTAACTTTTCACGAAAAATTCCTTCTCGCGAAACTTAACATTCTAAGCGACAAACTCTTTTGTCCTCGGTGTTATGGAGGAATTCCCAACAAATTCTTTGGGATAACCTACAAAGACGTGCTTATCTGACTTTGGTTGTAAACATTTTACTTATGCATAGCATACCAAAATTTAAGAAAAGACAATTCGGGTTTTATCCCAAACCATAACTCATATGGTGTCATTTCAACGGATCACGATGGTGCTCTTTTCAGTGTAAAAGCGGTAGTCTCTAAAGCATTAATCCCTAAAACATAATGGCAGTTTTATAAATGACACCTTTGATCTTACCATGTCAAACAAGGTTTGATTTGATCTCTCGAACATACCATACTCCCGTGGTTTATCGAGAAGTGCAAATTCATGGAACAATTCCTGATATCATAGGTGTTTTGCTAAACCTGTAACTCAAATATCTTCCTTTATGATCAAATCATAAACTCTTTTATTTTCTTGGTACAATGATTTTTCACTTCATCTTGAAAGCCTTTGAACAATTTTCAAATGTTTCATACTTCTTCCTTGTTAAGTAAATATATAGATATATTCACTCAAATTTCTAGAGAAAGCATATGAAGCAAAAAGATCCATCGCATATGGCTACACATAATGGACTATGCACATCAGCATGCACAATTTCCAATAAGCTAGTCATCCGTTCCTCTTTGGCCTATGAACGGAGTTTCAATTATCTCGAGGAAAGTTTCACAAGCGTCAATTGGACAAAATCAAAAGACTCCAAAAATCCATCAACATGGAGTTTCTTCATGTTTACTTTCCAATATAATTCAAACAGCGATGTCACTTCATAAGTGATCTTCCAATCATTTGTCTTACGACATTTTAGCAATAATGTTTATGGATGTGATTTCTCCAACTAGACTTGTAAAAGTTCATCCATCCTTTATGGAATATGGTAATTATTTGAACAACCATTGTTCTCGTAATACCAGAACAAAATAACAATTATTAAAAAAAATCTTGAAGGTTAGGTTTGACAACAACGAAAAACACAATAACACTTTATTTGTTTTTGATGAACATCATCACTTATTCTCTAGCTAGTTACTTAGGCCGTTGCAGTTCATGAATTGTGTTGTTCTGTATGACACTTCACACCAACCAATTCGGTATCCAATACCTAAGAACCACATTTTTAACAAGCAAGGAATACAACCATAACATGTATATCTTCTATATGCCTAAGTTGGACATCTCCAAACTTTTATTTTCTGCCAAATATTTTATAGATTCTCTTTCAGCAATTCCTTTTCTTTTAAAAGAATCTATCAACGTCAATAGTGGTGTCATTCACATGACACATAATACAAAGTGTATATAGTCAAATACTAATACCTTTCAACTTGCACTTTGAAGTGGATCACCATCATCAAATGTTTGGTGTTCTTTCAAAAATCCGTTCTTTAGTAATCTATTAGTGTAGTAAACATTTTACTTACATCTTCTATTCATCCTTATCATGAAAACTTTCATGATCAAGCTACTATAGCCTATAAGGAAGAATCGCGAGTATAATGTTAGTTCCCAAAACCTTTTTGGGAGATCTGGATGCCTAGCATCTCCATCCTTCACAAATTCTCATACAATATGAGAACATGTATTTTGCTAAATTATACTCTATCATAATGCAACCAAAAACATTGTTTCAGATATCACAATATCTTCCACACATGATGGTTTCAGAAACAATTTTTAGCTCCTAGATAATCTTGATATTAAAACAACTTTTGAATATCAATAATCATGGAGGCAAACATGATACTTTATATACTAACTTTGGAATTATTACTCTTGATTTAATACTACTTATTAAACTTCATGGAGTAAATAGAGTTTGCTGAAAGTTTGCAATAGGACTTCTGAACTTTAAATTGACATTCAAAACAATACGATACCAGTTTGTAAAGTAAATATCCAGAATTCTATAGTTCTATTATCTCAATTTAAAACAAATTATGCAAATTCACTTTGATTTAGTTTATGACAAATTTGGTTCGACTAGTCCAAATTAGAAATGAACTCCCACTCAAAAACGACATCCCTCGTGCCTTTTTGGTGATTACATGAACCAAATCCACTACACCAAGTCTGATCATCACTTGAGTTAGTGTAGCTTCAAAGGCGAGCATCAATATGTGCATCACATCAACTATATGACTTATGCTTAACCTTTCGGTCCGTGTTCCTGAGGCCATGTCTATACATGCTAGGCTCGCCAAGTAAGAACCTTAGCACTCGCATGTGTAAAACTGTCTTACACCCGTTGTATGAAAGCGCAGAGTCGAGTACACCCGATCATCACGTGATGTCTCGAAACACGATCCATAGAACGGTGCATACTTAAGGAAGAACACATTTTATCTTGATATTTAAATGAGGGATCATCTTATAATGCTACTAAAATGCCAAACTAGCAATATAAGATGCAAACATCATATGTGTAAAGTGGAATGATATGGTCCATGCATTTGATCACTATCATGTGCATTGTGGTATGATCTCTATCATTCCTTTGTGTGTAAGGCCAAGGTCTATGAAACTTACACGTTAGGTGTGTTGTAAGGGTATCAACTATACATCAACTTACAACATTTCCATATCATGACACTAGCCCAGCAACGATCTAAACTAGTCGCCTCTAATTTATCAATTACAAGTTTTTATGTGGCTTAGGGATTTCGAAGATAGAACCGGTCTTACCTATGAACATGGAGACACAACGATGATAACTAAGTTATTAGAAACTTGTTGTAAATAAGATATTGACTATAGTAGGAGAGACAGACACCCGCCAGCCACTTATGCAAAACTAGTTGCATGTCAGTCGTGGAACCGGTCTCATGTGCGATGACATGTAAAGTTGGTCCGGGCCGCTTCATCCTACTATGACACCAATATCCCAAATACATGAAAGAAGAAATAACCTGATCATCATCGCCTACATACTCTTATGTGTTCTACCCTTGCAAAGCACCTATGCATAGATCAGGCTCTGATACTATTGTTGGTTCGAAGCATAGAAAATAAAAAATTTCCTACGATGGGAACTATACGCTAAGATCTATCTACTAGATACAAGCAATGGGTGTGTATACATCCATAGAGAACATACCCTCGAAGACAACAAAGCTTTGTTAATGAGATGGAACTCGTGGATGATGTAGTCGTACACTTGCTAATCTCAAGATCGTGACGAAGTCCTTCAGGTCCAGCAGTTCTAGCACCATTAGGTCCAGCACCATCAAGTGCAGCACCATCCAGATAAAGTAGCGGCACATCCGTGATCACACACACGTCTGGTCCACTGAACAACCTCTGCTTCCTCGGTCCAGCAATGCAACAGAAGCAACAACTCCTTTCCAGATAAAGCCACCGGGAACATGTATCTCGCTAATCCGAGACCATGGGGAATAACTAGAGGGAGAAGAGAACCTTCACGAGGAGGTGGGGAAAGAGGAGAGGAGCCATCGGGCTCCTTTTATAGGGGAGGGAGCGCAACCCCAAGTCCATGGCTGGCCGGCCATGGTGGGTGCCCCCACCTCTCCCTCATTCATGTGGGTGGAGCTTCCACTAAGCCCACTCACATGAATTTCAACTTCACTCACTTTGCATTTAATGTCCACCATATTAAATGCATTTTCTCTTTAAAAAAACACTTTTATTTATTTTATTCAGAATTTTGTTAATTACTTTAATTAACAAACAATCACATAAAACTTCCTACAACATTTCAATATCAAATGCAGAACCAGTTTCAGCTATTTCACCCGAAACAATTCCGGTTTCCGTCGAAATGATTCCAGCGTTTTCATAATCTTTATCTAAAACATATTTGCTCCTAAATAGTGTCGGTGACCCTTAAGTGTGTCACCCTACGGTTCGCGAATAATGCAGACATGATCGAGACCCTTCTCAGATCAATAATTAGAAGCGGGACCTAGAGATCCATACTGACTCCCACACATTCAACGATGACTTATGTGATCGTGTGAACCTTTAACTCTAGTAACTTAATCCCTTTGTCTCGCGATATATTACATGTCCAAGATTCAATCATCGGTATCCAAATACCTAGTTTTATGTCGTTACCTACATGCACTCTTTTCTCGTTCCCGTGATATAACATTCTTGTGATCACATCACTTGCTTGCAAGCTATTTCAATGTGATATCACCAAGAGGGCCCTGAGTATATCTATCCGTCATCGGGATGGACAAATCCCACTCTTGATCCATGAGCCTCTACATAACACCTTAGTAGCACTGAACCCACCTTTATAGTCACCCTGTTACGGTGTGACATTTGATGTTATCAAGATACTCTTCTGGTGTTAGTGATTAACATGATCTCATGGTCTAAGGACTAGGATTACTTCGTATGATGTTATAGCAATATAAACATAATGACTTTGATCGTAATGCTATACTTTGGATGAATGTTCATCACATCATTCCACCAATGTTGTGACCTCGTTATGAACAACATCCAATGTCCATGATCATCTTGTTAATCAACGAGCTAGTTTATATGAGAGGCATTACTAGGAACTTTGCATTTCATTTATTGAACACACATGTATTAGTTTCCATTTAATACAATTATAGCATGCAAAATAAACATTTATCATAAACATGGAATAAGATAATAACCACTTTATTATTGCTTCTCGGGCATATTCCCTTTACCTTGCAAGGTCAATGAAGTATTTAAACAATGTATGTCTAGGAACCATGTTAGAATAAAGCATTGATGCAATCACAAGTCAACTAATAATTCATAGCAACCATAACCAATTGAACCATATGGTGGCTAATATTAAACTCGCAAGATCATCTAATGATGTATAGATGAAAATCCCTTGTTTATTATTAATCAAACATTGTATTTCTCACAGAAATTGCCATCCCTAGTTTGGGACTGATGGGGATCAAAGCGGCAGCTTCGCCTTGACAGGGCGGTGCTCTGACCGTTTAAGTTAAGAAAATCATTACATTGCTTTAATGATGAACAAACTATAGAATTAAATTGGAAATAGACTCTATATGTGCACCATGTAGAGTAGCTATTTAGGTAATGAATTAAGCAATCAAACAACAGGTGCACGATAGACTTCCAGATCATATTAACATGGTTATAGTACATATATATAGTAACTGGGGATCATATTAGATGATAATAGCTATGATAATCTCACTATAAGTAGTCTAGATAGAACTCCCTCCATTTCAAAATATAAGATGTCATGGGTTTTGTGAAACGAATGTATCTACACACCCTTTAGTGCTGGTAGAGTAACTTGGACTAGTATTGTATGCATTTTTACTAGTCCAAGTTACTCCCTACCAAGACCAAGTAATTTATACTAGTCTCATACATAGAACACTAGACTATGTTACTACCTCCAGAGTGCATATAAGCTCAATCATGGTGGCGATCTCTAATATTATAATAGAATATAGATTAGCATAAAAGTGGATATATTTCAATTACCACCACCTAATCATGGTCTAGTTAACGTATATATATATATAGAAGATCATTAGTAAAATATAGCAAAAAGTGATCTCCACCATGATTGAGTGAGCAAATTGTATTACAAATCAAGGGATTTATGTTCGGTCTTTGTGCAGTACCGTTAAAGGTCAACTTGTTCTAATCATTGGCCAACTCATGTGGTACCGACAATAGACAATGTGACTAACTCCAGAGTGCATTCAAACTCTTAATTATAGTAGAAAAATACAATAATAGACTATAAATTAGCATAAAAGTGGATATACTTAAATTACCACCACATAATAGATAGATATATTGATGAACACAAGTTAAATATAGAGAGAATATATCATCACCAAAATCAAGTGAGCACATTGAATTATAAATCGAGGGATTTACTTCTGGTTTTTGTCTAGTCTTAGTTAAGGTTAACCTTGTTCTAATCATTAGCCGAATCATGTGGTACCTTGTACAAACAAGCATCTGACACTGTGCACATCTCAGTAAAAGCAAGAGACTTACTATTTATTTTTGTGCTATCCCGTTGGAGGACATCCTGTTGTCAGTTCGTTCTTTGAAGACATCCACCACATCGAGTACTTGGATAGACGATCCATCTACTTTATTGTTGCTCCTCTGTATATAGGTTCAGGCCACTCATTCATATAAAACAGGTTTGCATTCAACAATACAAAGCAACAGGTACTTATAAGACTATACGGGCGATTTACTCTACGATTCTCCGTGTTCCCCGTGAGAGGAAATAATATCAGATAGTGGATTTTGCTATTTACAAAGAACTAGATAGACATTATAGTATAATCACTTGTAGAGAAGGGAATGGCGGAATATAAACAAACATTTAAATGACATAAATATTACCATGGAGACAAAATAGAATGCAGTTACAGTCACTCCTTAGCACGAACAAGAGAGAAATTACAATGATTTAATTTGTGAAATAGGATTGCAAACAAATATGAGAAGTGCCATAAAAAGTGTCACCTTCTACAGAGAAGGAAGTTACTGTACTAACATTTGGAGGAACAACATAGACATTCAAATGGTATATCTCGTGATCTTATAGAGCACGGAATACTAACCCATCTGTGAAGTGACTTAAAATGCCATGAACTACATAATAGAAGGTAGATACTGCTGCTACATAAATTATAATTGAGAAACTTGAATTTATAGAGCAAGGCATGCAGATAACCATGTTAAGTCCCTTATAGCATGCCATGTAATACTACATCCAATCCAAAATAAATGAGGCGTATAAATTTTTCACAAGTCAATCGACACAAAATTGGACCAAGTTTGTAGAACAAAGCAGCAACATCTACCATACCAAACCAACGCCATTTGATACATCGGGGCATATATTTTCATAAACACAAATGCCACAAATTAACCCTTAATATATTTTTCTATGAGCTTGGTAAAAGTCATCATTGTTTGACTTTAAAGTTGTATAGGCCTTCTTTTACGGAATGGATGTACTCCCTCCATTTCAAAAAGTATAAGTCATCATCTAGACCACTTTTAGTGTGTAGGTTCATGTACGTTTGGAGTAAACCTACTCACTAACTGGTGTCTAGATACACTCCTATCACAAAGCTAAAACATCTTATATTCTGAAACGGAGGGAGTAGTACACAATAGGCGGTAGCTACTGTTGGAGTTTAATTGAATCAAATAATAATGGCATAACTTGTAGAGGGAATGCAAAACCAACAAGTTTAATGACATAAAATTTGCGATGAATTACATAAGAGAAGGCAGTTACTGTGCTTGCTTAGAACAACCAGATTGAAATTAAAATAGCATAAATTCTGAACTTATACAGTAGGAAATGTTAACCTACATGTTCAATGGCTTAAAACTACCAATGAACTCCAAAATTACATGCCGTCAGTATTGTAGCAATAGACAATGCAAGTGCACATTATGATGACATAACTTGTGAACTTGTTGAACAGGTAGGAAGCCTCAGATGTTCAGCTAATTAACATTTGCCATGAACTGCATAATACCAAGGAACTCTAATGATGTCTATTTTGTACTACCAAAATTGTTTATGTATATTAAGAGTAATTTTTGGTCAAAGAAAAACACGCATAACAGGACGCCTTATACCTCGAAACAGAAGGAGTAGTTTAACACCTGGATTTAACACAGACTACACCGAATTTATCAAGGGAGAGTGGGATACAAATTAAGCCAGTATTGAGGTAGGAATTTACCACCAATACAGAAATGCAGTTCACTGTCGCAGGCTCATACCTGCTATATTGAAATGATCGAACAAGCATATCTAGTTTACCTAGGCCATGATGTCGTTTACGCATACACGGCATCTTTGCGGGTGACGTCAAGGACGCCGAGGGTGCTAGGTAGTGGTGAGTCGGGCTGAAGCAGATAGATCTCGGCGGTGTCTGTGAATCAGATCTATGGAGGTTGTTGATTGGTTTGGCTTGCTTGACAAGATGGCCGATGAAGGAGATCCGGTGTATTGCACGACATCATCGGTGAAGCAAATCTGTTACGACCGATTATGGATTCGAGGCGCTGCACAAGAGCGTCGGTGAAGCAGATCTGGTGTAGTAGACTGTTGAGTCCGTGAAGCAGATCTAATGCAGCACACACCAGCGTAGGTGAAGAAGGTCAGGTGTTGTGGACTAGGGAGTCGGCAAAACTAACACGGTTGTATGGAAGAGGGTGTCAAGCAAACTAGGGTTCGGTAAGGTGGACGTCGACTGATCCCATAGACTGGTCAGGAGTATATGATATAGAGGTATAGTGTGTAGGACGGGGAAGTGTGGTTGTGCAGGAGCCGGAGGTGGGATAGGGGGTTTGAGGTGGCGTGTGGGCTGACGAAGTGCGGCGGGGATGTTCTGGTGCGGTGGTGCAGGAGCTGGAGGTGAGATAGGGGTTGGGTGGCATGTAGGCGGGCGAAGTGCGCCATAGATGATTACGGTGCAGTGGTACAGGTGCTAGAGGTGAGAGGGGGTTGGGTGCCGTGTAGGCCAGCGAAGCGCTGCGGGGATGGGCCGGTGAGGTGGTGCAGGAGCCAGAGGTGAGAAAGGGGATACGGTTTTTCGGAGTGCTTTGGGGGAAATTGCGTCGGTGGAAGGTGGACTACCCATCTTCAGAGCAGTGGGGCCTCCCGGGGGCAGGGGGATTATGAACCATACCCACGCCCAGACATTACTAGATAGGCCATTGTCAGGGGTAGAAAAGGAATTTCTACGGCTACAACTTGGGGCGTGTGACCACTCGAAATATTTCGGTGGAGGTGAGGCGGGAGAATTTGCCACTCTAGGATTTTGAATTTGGCTATACATTTCAAAATATATAGAATAATAATATCATATCCTATCCTAGAAGTATCTATAGTCCAATGACTAGAAAAAATAGTTTACTGCAATGTCCTAGCCTTTCTAGGTACGGAATATTTCCAGAGCCATTTCTGCAAAAATAAGGTCTCTACCTTCGGCCCAAGTACGTACACACATGAAGGTACGTAGTAACATGAACTAGAGTACTATGTTTCCCACTATGATCAGCCTAAGAGGATCTCTAGTGGCTAGTGTATCCGGTAGTCTAAGCCAAATATAGACCACCATGGACCAAAAAATGCCTCCGGTGGCTTGTGTATATGGTGGTCTAAAATTTAGACATCCTCCAAATAGGCTACTCGTTGTCCATATTTGGACAATCGAGCCACCATGTTTAAAGCAAAGTTGGTCGCTCGCGAGCTCGCTCCCGCGCCAAATCAGAGCATTTGTTGTACTGATTTGATATGTATATTGACTATTTGTGTGCAGATGGACATATAGACTATCAAATTTAGACTATCCACTATAAAGTGAATATATAGAATACCAAATTTAGACAAGCCACTAGAGATGCTCTAAGGCCTTCCACAGCGTGGTCGATGCCCAATAGATAGAAAAGTTGCCACCTCATAAGCGATGCCTAGAAATTCTTTTGAGGCACTGAGCTCACAATGTGATCACTTTGGCCAAAAATAAATAGCTGTCCCACAACATGATAAACAAATTAAATAGACCAATCTCCATGGCTTATATTTGGTGAAGGTCATCTCAACAATATGCATAGTACATATATATTGCTATTCTATTGGATGAAGATTTTGGGGCATCGGAGCACCTAGGTGCTCTGGTTCCCTAAAAAAATTTGGTGGCATCGATCAGGCAATGGAGGGCACCAATGCCTGATTCTTGGAAAGTGATTTGGGCACCGATTTTTTCACACGCTGCGGAAGGCCTAAGAGACTACCAAATTTAGACAAGCCACTAGAGATCAAGGCAAAAAATACTAGCGTGCTATTTAATTAGCGTGGCTTTTGTCCAGACGATATGAAAGTTATAGCATGCTAATAACGCGCTATTTTACAGAACATCTTTTTGTAAAAATTTAAAAATATAACAGGTATATCATGAATATAAACGATTTCAGCATGTAATGAATTGCCTAGAGTAATACTTTCACATGCATAATCGATTCTGGCGCTATCGAAGTTGGAGGATAACCGGCAGGGCTGAATCTAGGTACAGCGCCAGGTGCTACAGGACGAGGCGACGGCTTGACACGATCACTTAAGTTTAACAATCAAATTTTCATTGTATGTTTGCTTACTCGACACATTCATCATATGTTATATTACTCTACACCCGCCAACAAAAAAATAATGCCCTATACTTCAAATAGCGCTAACGCTATGATGTTTTAGCACGATATAGCATGCTATTTAAAAAATAGTGCCATAGCGAGCAAAATCTTTAAAAAATATCATGCACTCTCCAAATACACTATATCACGCTACATAGCGTGAAATAACGCACTATTTTTTTCATGCTAGAGATGCTCTAAGACTGGTCTGAGTGGTAAGTAACTTGGAGTAGTAATATACATACATTGTGCTAAAGACTATCAAAAGTACTCGCTTTGTGCAGAAATAACTGAGTTGGTTTTGTCTAGATTCGAATATATTTAGACGCATTTTAGTGTATAGATACATTCGAATCTAGACAAACCCATGTAAGTTATTTATGGACGGAGGGAGTAGTATTTTTTAGATGCTAAAATGGAAAAGAAGATCCAACTGCTGGCAATGTTGGGATTCGAGAGTCTTGATCCAACACTGGAAATGTGTATGAATAACTTTGAATATTGACCGTTGGATCAAGACTCGTGAATCCCAACATTTCCAGCTGTTGGATCTTCTTTTCCATTCTAGCATCTAGAAGATTTTATTGATAGTCTTCATCACAATGAATGGTATGCACAAAACTCAAAACACACATCTCCATCATTCTAGAATCTTCTCCCTCGTTACTCTAGACCATGTTACCAGAATTTTCAAGTTTTATATAGCTAATAATCCTTGACTTCTAAATGATATAAAAGTACAAGAACCAAATATACACCCATACTTTATAGATGTTGATGAAATTTATATTTTTTATGCTTTACCTATTAAAATTTTATATAGTGGTGATATGTCAGACGACTAGGTACTATTCAACATGAATCCAGCTCCTCTGAACTATTGGATCTAACAGCCCAACGGTCAGGGTTGGTGCTATGGATCCAATTCAAAACTGCTCCATTGTAGTAGTAGAGAGAATACAGCCTACTATTCTATGAAATTTTGGGGGTGGTGACAGGATGGTTCTCGAAAATGGCGGAGTTTGCTCTAGGTACTATTCAATACAATCCATGTGCTTTGAACCATTGGATCTAACAGCCCAACAGTAAGGATTGGTGCTAAGGATCCAATTCAAAACTGCTTCATTATAATGGTAGAGATATAGTGGTAAGATAAGAGAAGATAAGAAAAGAAATAACTAGTGAGTTGCAAGTGCCTTGCACATGAGAATCAGATAATATAAGTATGACATATCATTTTTTGTATAAAATTATAGTAGTAGGTGAAACTCAAAAAATATTTGTACTTTCGAGCTTCGTTCTTAAAGTATCTCGTGTGTTTGGTTCTTGTACTTTTTGTATAGTCTAGAAATCAACCTATAGCCGTAAATAATCCGCGTTCGTAAACGGACCCGTAAATAAATTATATTCTATAGGAGTACGTGGGCGGGGCTGGGGGGGCGAACTGCATGCCCTTTCGTCTCCAGAACCGCTCATGCATGCATCTCCCGATCTTCCTAGCGGTTCCTTTCTTCTCTATCCCATTCCTTTTCTGTCACCCGGCTAGACCTCTACAAAACAAAAGAAGGCGCCAATCACAGTCCATGGCGAGGCCGTTGGACGAGATGTACTAATTCGTGGACCCTGGAAACACCACACTATAGGTGGAGTATACCAACAGAGCGTCGGTGGTGAACAATTACATCGAGAAAATCCAAAAGCTCATGGAGCAAACGAACAACAAGATTGTTGGCCTCAACGTCGAGTACACCAACGAGCAATCATTGATGCAGAAGGCTGCTGTCGTCCAGCTATGTGTGGGCATGGATTGTCTGGTCTACCAGATCTGCCAGGCCGACCAGCCATGCTCCAAGCTCGCAGAGTTCCTCGCCAACCCTAACATTTCCTTTGCATGCGTCGACATCGGCAACGACCGTATCAGACTTAGGCGTTCTCTAGTACCAGTGACAAACTTCGTGGACATCTAGAAGAGGTGGAAGCCTGTCGGCTCCACGAATGAGAAGGATTCTTTGGCTGACTAAGCGGTGGCCCTCATAGACATCCGTTACAAACTCATGAAGAAGAAGAAGGAGGATGTGGACCACAAGTAGTGGGGGAACATGCCCATGACCGAAGAGCAGATCAAGTATGCAAGCCTCGACGCCTACACGACCTACAAGGTATACAGGCGGATAGTGAACTTTGAGAGGGGTCAACAAACTCTCGAAATGTTCAACCAAAAAAAAGAACTAAGGAAGAAGGGCAAGGGCAAGGGAAAGCAGACCAAACAAGAAGACGAAGACTCAAAATGGTACACCATGTGACCTACGAGTATATCATTGCATTTCGGTATATCCTTTCTTGGTACTAATCCTACTTGAACTATACTACTCAGAGAAGTTAATGCATGTATATACTGCAGGCATGCAAGGGGAAGAGGCAAGAATTAATGCAAGGAATCGCAGTTGTTTCTTTTATTTTGACTATAGAGTGATAGTAGGAGTAGGCATCGTAGCACACGCCAATAGCCCACCCCACCTCAATGAATTGTCTTGTCAATCAACATCCATGGAAGATTATAATTTTATAGTGGTAGAGACTTTCTTTGAGTAATTCCATTTATACTTCTTAGGCGGAGTACTGCTAAAAGACAAAGGGTGAATGGGCGCCTGAAAAACTGCTAGTAGCACTGTAGCAGCATAACAGCAAGATGAACATTTGTCAACTGTCGGAATGTATGTTGAGTTAGTACAATATAAACATATATATTACTACTACCTGCTATGTACTAGTACTACTACTAGCAAAAAACCACCGCCCCTACTTGTCAACACCCAGATTTTTAATCCCAGATGCCCGTTATGCCATACCTCGCAATCCCAGGATTACCCACTTTTGCGAGACATAACGGATTGGATATCACAGTATATCATCCATTACAAACCATATATAAGGTTTTACACAAATAGGGATCTCATGATACAGTATATAATACAACAAGCAGCGGAAATAAAAGATAAACGTAGCGGTGGGGTCCATCTTCAGGGGCACAGGCAATGCTGACGAAGGCAGATAGTCCTAGTTATCATAGTCGTCCTGCTGACCATCATCTTGATAATCTCCTTCATAGTCTGGCCATGATAATAGCTAGGGACAAAAGCCATGAGTACTCTTTAAGTACTCGCAAACTACTATTAACAGGTACTATAGTTCTAATTTAAAGTGCTAAATCTAAGTTTAACTATAAAGTTAAGTTTGAAACCTAAGTTGAGTTCAGAAGCAAAGAAAGATAAAGTAAAGTTCTAGAATCACTTAAGTTGGGAACCAATTGTCATAAACACAACCCTGTTGTGGTCAAATCAAAGTTCATCATTCATTTCAAGTTATTTGGAAAACATCTGACAATGAAACAGTATGGCCATTCCAACTGTCCATAACTGCGGACGCGGCTATTCGAATAGTTTGACACTCTGCAGAGGTGGTACACTTTCACCACAAGATTCGATACATCTATCAGGGATAACCCTGAATTATCATACTTAGTATGCAAATAATCAAACATAACCTTCCCTTTACACACCCTAGTATAAGCACCTCTCCTATGAGCATGGCCTCCCAACCATGACCATCAGTCATCTTGGGCACTGCATAGGTGGACAACATTGAGAGGTAGCCTCAGCTCAAACCTCTCCCGTGAGGGAACTAATACTAATGGTATCGCATCCGAATTCAACCATCAGTTTTATAAAAAGGGTTAAGGCTCATGCCTCATCATTTTCATCATCATAAACCAGTTGTGTTTCCCAACACATGTCAAACATCTCAATAGAATGACTCATCATTCCAAGGCTTTTACAATTCATTTTCACCACTTGTTCCCATCTAAAGTGACTCAAGTTTTTGATCTACTCTATAATACTAAGTTAAGAGTGTTCACTTAGGTGGAAGGATGGGATCAATCTCATGCCATAAAATGACATCTAAAGGGTTCTAAATAGGTCAAGTTTTATACTTTTTATGCTACCTTCAACACAAGTAAAGATCTTTGTGTACTAAGGGGAGTAAAACTTGTGAGTAAGACTTGGGGTACTAATAGTCAAAAGGGGTGATCAAAGCATTCTTAAGGCATCTTTGCTAGACCATCTAGTTTGATTCTAGTTTGCTAAGTACTACACTTGCAAGGGTTAATCTGGGATAGTGCTAGCTTGCTAAGGGTATCTTGTACTGTTAATGGTGGCTTGCTAAGGTATGTTTTGCAAGGGTTAGCTTGCCAATAATAGCTTGCCTTGGTTGGTGCAGTGGTTGAAGTTTTCTTCTTCTTCTTCTTGGTAGAAATCCTCCTCCTTGAAAGCTTGGTCCGTACTAGCGTCTATAAATACATAGGGAGTAGACAATCACCAAACAATAGTTAACTAGGCTAGATAGCATTCTAAGACACACCATTGATGATCTATTATCATCACAAGCATCACAAGTTTAATTCAATAGTTTCTTTCTTTTTATTTTAGAAAAGTAATTTCTACTCATTGAAAAATTAACTAACAATTAATATTCACCACTTAAAACATGGGATCATGTTGACACATGTCATCACCACATATTCTAACATGTGGGAATGGGATTTAAGGGTTGGATCAATATTACTTTGGTTTAAGTTCATTATTTAATGATTTAAAATGACTAGAAATGCCTATATAGCATTATTTTGGTACTAGTCCAACGTCACTGCATGTAAACCTTGATATTATTACATATTTAGATAGATATGATGAAATGTGATTTTTGAGAGTTGGAATCAGCTCAAAAGCTAACTTGGTTGATTTTATAAAAATGTTGCAAGTTGCAAAAAGCTTTTGTCTTCTTATTTTTATTAGGAGAGATCTATAACTCTAATTGAATTAAATCAAACGGGCTTGGATAGATCATTTGCATACCTTTTAGACAAAATTAGTTTCATGCAGTTTGGATTTCTAAAACTCTCTGAATTGATTTTCAAACTAGGGGACATAAACTAGATTTAACTAAAACGAAAAATCCAGATTTGAATCGATGGGCTAGCACGGGAAGAGAAATGGGCCGGCCCCGTGGCGCTCCGCGGCACGGGGCTCAGCTGACAGGGGGGTCCCGCTTGTCAGCGGCACTTAAAACGCGAAACGGTACGCGCTCTATGGGTCGTGCGATTAGACTAGGAATCTACGGCTGAGGGTCGTCATCAACGACGAACAGGTCGCCGGCGAGCTCGAACCCTAGCAGCTCGGTGGGGGTCTACTGGGGGCGTACCAGGGCTACAGCAGGGTCGGCGAGGCAGGCAAACGACATGGAAGATGACATCGAGGCGAGGCGCGGTTGCGGCGGCGCTGGGGGTGGTCGCAATCAACGGCGCCCTTCTCCTCCTGCTGCAGCTGCTCTGGCTCCAATTCTGGCGAGGCATAGCTCGCCATGCTCCGGCTAGAGGTGGGTGAGGTTCAGAGAGGTGAGGGGAGTGGAATGGTGTGGAGAGAAGAGGCTGGGGAGGGCTCCTTTTATAGGCCCGACGGTGAGACCGAGCGGAATGGGCAGTCGATGGCGGCGACATGGCTACGGCGGGGTAGAGGCATGGCTGAGGGTGGCGATCGATGTGTGGTTCCCTGGCGGTGCTCTAGAAATTGAATGCGAGCATAGGGGCGGTGGCACGCGGTCTAGGCAAGGTGGCGCTCTGAGAGGCAGAGGCGATGGTGTCCACGGCGAGCGGTGGCTGTGAGGCATTGGGCGGCCAGCGGGGGTGTCTGGGGTGTTCTCTAGGTCGAGGCGGAGCGGCGAGCGCGGGCTGTGGCCGAGGCACGGTTTGTGCGAGCGGGGACAGGGCATGCTCTAGGAGCGGCGTCGGCATGCTCGACCAGCTCTGGGCGCGGCGGTTCCTGGCTGCTCTGCCTTTTGTCTCTAGCCTGGGGCTGGTTGGGCGGTGGAGGTGGACCACTGGCGTGGTGCTAGACATGGCGAGAGAGGTTGGCGGCTGCTGTGGCGCGGTGTCATCGGTGGGGGTGCGCATGGTGCTCGGCCTTAATGGCCATGACCATTTGGTCCTGTGCATAGGGTGTGGCTGGGCTAGCAAAGGGTAGGGCTGGTACTGAGGTAACAAGGGGACAAGGTTAGGCACAAATGGTGACCAAGATCACTGCTCAAGATAGTGTTTTAAATTTGTCCAGATTTGTGCACACAAGCTGTTTGATGAAATGGCCAAAAGAGAAAAAGTTTTGAATTTTGGTTTCAAATTTTTTGAGTGATCTCCACTAGTGCTAGGTAGTCTCTGGTTGCGAGGGTTTTGAAAGTGGAGCTCAAATAGATGGGTTTTGAAATAGGGGTGATCTATGCATATGCATTAGATTCAATTTTCAAATGCCAATTAAAATAAGTAAAAAAATGTTTTTAGCAGATCAAAAGGTGGGCCTTGGTACCTCATTATGTGTACTAGCAAGGGGTGCAAAGATCAAGAATTGTTTCTATTAAGTTTTGAGTACTAGGAATAGCCAAAGTAGGCATGGGAGTTAAATTTGCCAAAATGACCATTCCTCCTTTTTAATTCTTTTTGATTTGATTTTCTTTAGGAAAAGTTAGGGAATGATGTAGATGATGTTTAAATCACCTAAGAAACATTTTACAAGCATTGGATCACACAATCATGGAAATTCAAAATAACTCCTATTTTAAATGCACACACATATGAATGCTTTCATTTTAAATTTGGAAAAGTTTTTGTTAACCCTATTTTTGGATGATTTGATCTTGTTAAGCTTGGATTGAAGTTTTGGGATGTTACAAACCTTCCCCCCTTAAACAAAATCTTGTCCCGAGATTTACAAGGAAAACTAGGAACTAAAGAGATCTAGGAACTCTGTTCTAATGTAATCTTCGCGGTTCAGAATCTTGAAAGGTCCGATATATCTGGGAGCTAACTTTCCCTTCAGACTAAAGCGTTGAGTTCCCTTCAATGGTGAAACCTTGAGATATACAAAATCTCCGACATTGAAAGTCAGGTCTCTCCTTCTCTTGTCTGCATAGCTCTTTTGTCTGGATTGGGCGGTCTTGAGGTTCTCATGGACTTTGTGAACTTTCTCTTCTGCTTCTCAGAGAATGTCGGGTCCAAAGATCTGACTCTCTTCTACTTGCGACCAATTCAAAGGGGTACGACACTTCCTTCCGTATAGGAATTCAAATGGTGCCATCTGCAAACTAGCTTGATAACTGTTGTTATATGAGAATTCTGCGAAAGGCAGGCAGTCTTCCCATTTTGATCCGTATTCCAACACACAAGCTCTAAGCATATCCTCTAGGATTTGGTTGACTCTCTCAGTCTGTCCATCTGTTTGCGGGTGATAAGCGGTACTAAAGTTCAACTTGGTTCCTAAACCTTCCTGAACTTTCTGCCAAAATCTTGAAGTAAACTGGGTTCCTCGATCTGAGACGATGGTCTTGGGGGTTCCATGCAGACTAACAATCCTAGCAATGTACAACTCTGCTAGTTTTGCACTCTGGTAGGTTGTCTTTACAGGTATAAAGTGGGCTACCTTGGACAATCTATCAACGATGACCCATATTGAGTCATTTCCCCTACTAGAAGTAGGCAAACCGGTGATAAAGTCTATTCCGACGGAATCCCATTTCCATTCCGGAATCTGCAATGGTTGCAATAGTCCAGCAGGTCTCTGATTCTCTGCTTTGACTCTTTGACAGATGTCGCATTTGGCGATGTAGCTTCTGATTTCTCTCTTCATCTTGTGCCACCAAAATTGCTCTTTCAAATCCTGATACATCTTTGTTCCTCCGGGGTGGATAGAATAAAGAGTATCATGAGCTTCCTTCATGATAATTTCCTTCAGCTCTGAATCTGCTAGAACACAGATACGTCCTTTGTACCACAGTACTCCTTCTTCGTCTTCGGTGAATCCAGGTACCTTTCCTGTACCAATACGACGTTTGATTCTGTCGATACTTTCATTCTCCTTCTGGGCTTACTTGATTTGGCTAATCAACGTGGGTTGAAGTTCAATGCTAGCTAGGAATCCTTTGCTAACTAACTCAGTCCTGAACTGCTCCAACTCCTCATACAAACTTGGTTGCTTCTCTTTGATCATGGTGTTAAGCCTACATGGCAATCTGCTAAGAGCATCCGCTACCACATTGGCTTTGCCGGGGTGATAGTGAATGCCAAGGTCATAATCCTTGATTAAATCTATCCATCTTCTTTGCCTCATATTCAGCTCCTTCTGAGTGAAGATATACTTCAGGCTCTTATGATCTGAGTAAATCTCACAGCGATTACCCATTAAATAATGGCGCCATGTCTTCAATGCTAGAACCACGTCTGCTAGCTCAAGATCATGGGTCAGATAGTTCTGCTCATGTTGCTTCAATTGTCGAGACACATACGTGATGACTTTGCCTTCTTGCATCAATACACATCCTAGGCCAATCTTGGATGCATCACAATACACATCAAACGGCTTCTTGATGTCTGGCATGATCAAAATTGGGGCTGATATCAATCTCTTCTTCAGCTCCTAGAAACTGGCTTCACATTTGTCTGTCCATTCAAACTTCTTGTCCTTCTTCAACAATTTGGTCATTGGTCGGGCTATGCTCGAGAATCCTTCTACGAACTTGCGGTAATATCCCGCTAATCCGAGAAATGAACGAACTTGGGTTTGATTGGTTGGGGCTTCCCATCCCTCGACATCTTTGATTTTGGTGGGATCAACAGAGACTCCTCCGACAGACACAATATGTCCTAGGAATCCTACTTCTTTCAGCCAAAACTCACACTTGCAGAACTTGGCATATAACTGATGCTCTCTTAGGGTTTCTAGGATGATTCTCAGATGTTGCTCATGCTCTTCTTCTGACTTGGAGTAGATAAGGATGTTGTCGATAAACACCACTACAAACTTATCTAGGAAATTCATAAAGATCTTATTCATGAGATTCATGAAATAAGCAGGGGCATTGGTTAATCCAAAAGACATAACCGTATACTCGTATAAACCATAGCGAGTAGTAAAGGCGGTCTTCGGAATATCCGTTGCACGAATCTTAAGTTGGTGATAACCAGTCCTAAGGTCAATCTTTGAGAATACCTGAGCTCCAGTCAACTAGTCAAATAGATCCTCTATCTTTGGCAAGGGGTACTTGTTCTTGATGGTGACATCATTCAACTTTCTGTAATCTGTACATAGACGATTTCCTCCATCTTTCTTGTCGACGAATAACACTGGTGATCTCCATGGCGATGCGCTTGGCTGAATCAAGCCTGTTGCTAACATGGTATCCAACTGCTTCTTCAGTTCCACTAACTCTGAGGGGTTCATGGTATAGGGTCTCTGGGCTATAGGTCCGGTTCCAGGGATTAGTTCGATAATGAACTCAATATCCCTATCCGGGGGCATACCTAGCAATTCATCTGGGAATACGTCGGGGTATTCATAGACTACTCTGACTTGGTCAATGGTGGGCAGGGCTACACTCTTGTTGCACTTGAATTGATGGGGTAAGGTTTCAGAGATATGCTCTACTGTTACTCCCGAACTACTGGTCATGGTGATGGCTTTCTTAGCACAGTCTATCAGTCCTTTATGCCTTGACATCCAGTCCATACCTCGTACTACTTCCAATCCTTTGGTTCCAAGTACAATTAGGTTGGCATAAAAATCTATCCCATGTATTCTGATAGGTACAGCTTTGCAAATTTTTCTAGCTTTTGTTGTTGAACCGGGGATTTGAACTATCATGACATGCTTCAGGTTGGTTGGGTGAATCTTACTAGTGCATACAAATTCTTTGGTGAAAAATGAATGTGATGCTCCAGAATCAAACAATACTCTTGCTAAAACTGAGTTGACAGAAAACATACCCAGCACTACATCTAGCGCTTCCTGGGCTTCTTCTGCGTTCATGTGGAAGAGACGGCTGTTGCGGTTGTGAGGGTTCCCTGGAGAAAATCTCCTTCCTGGTTGAACACGACGCTGCTGCTGAGCTGGGGCATTCACAGGGGCATTGGCGGCAGTCTTCTTGGGACACTCATTGGATTAGTGACCCTTCACTCCACACTCGAAACAAGTGATCTGGGACTTGTCCTTGACAGCGACAGGAACTGCATTGCTGCCAGTTCTGGGTGAAGTGTTGTTGTTGTTGTTGTTGCTCTTGGGAGGGGCACAGTTGAAATTGTTGGCATTGCCGGAGCTGTGATTGTTTCCTCCAGACTTCACATTGCCTCCGCTACGGTTAGGGTAGCTTGGGCGAGAATTTGGGGGTCGGTTGTTCCTTGGTGCATATCCTGGTGAGGGGTTAGGACGGTACTTCTGGTGACTACTGGATCCAGACTGCTGCATCATACGGCGCTTGCGGTTGTCGTTTGCCTGGTTAATCTTCCCTTCCATCTGAATGGCAGAGTCGACTAGCTCTTCGAGATCATCGAAACGGATGTTGACGAGGACAGTCTGCATCTCATCATGCAGTCCGTTTAAGAATCTCTCCTTCTTCTTGGCCTCCGTGTTGATCTCATCCGGTGCATATCTGGCAAGTGACAAGAATCTGTCATGGTACTCCACCACAGTCATTCTTCCTTGCTTCAATTCGCGGAATTCATCTCTCATCCTATTGACAAGACCTTGTGGCACGTGGGTGCGGCTGAACTTGACCTTGAATGCTTCCCAGGTCATCACTTGACCATGGTTCATATTGCGGATGCTATTCCACCAAGCTCTTGCATTTCCCGCCAGATAGTGGGTGGCAAAGAGAACTTTCTCATTCTCATCAACTCTGGCAACCTCTAAGTTGTTTTCCATGGTCTGTAACCAGTCATCACCATCTAATGGGTTTTTAGATTGGTTAAAGATTGGGGGATTTGTGTTCTGAAAGTTTTTGAGTTTGGATCCTTGGTGATCCTAATTTTCATGTCCTTGGTTGTTGAGAGCCATTTGGGTGATCTGCTGCAATGTTGCTAAGTTGGCTTGACGCTCGGCCCTGCTTGCTTCACGGTCCTCGATGAGATTCTGCAAGATCTGCAGCATTGGGTCTTGCGACGAGCTGCTCCCTCCTTGGTTTCCACGAGTCATCTGAAGATTGAGATAGATATATGGGTAAGAGGGAATTGCTAAGGTTCATGGTTTTGGTTTTTTATTCAAATCTAAAACATTGAGTTAAACTCAGGTTTTTCAACTAACTTCTTATTCATTCATGCAAGCAAGCACACGATACAACACACACTACAATAATCAAAGGGGAAAACAGATGGTTTGAAGAACCATTCTGCAAGCTACGATACAATGAGATGATACATCTCATGCTACGACAGTGCTCTAGTGCATCTATTCATCGTCGATGAAGTCGGAGTCTTCATCATCAGTGTAGAAGTCCACGGCATCCTCCTCCAGAAAGTCATCATCATTGCTGAGGTAAGAATCCATGTCTCCCTGGATGTCTTCACCCTCATCTTCTTCTTCCTTGGCTGCAAGCTGAGCTTCCTACTCCTTGACGGTCTTCTCGAGGTGGGCCGCCTTCTTGCGAAGACGGGCGATGGTGCGATCCTTCTTTGCACGCTGGTGACGAAGAGACTGGCGATCTTGGACAAGCAGTTGGAAAGTCTGGGCCTTCTGGTCGGCAATGGCATGGTTCTGGTTGGCTAACTCCCTGGCATTGTCCAGTTCTTGCTGTCTGTCATGAAGCAAGAAGTCAAGGTTCTCCACTTGACGCCACAACTCTAGGTGACTTGGCATCTCCATCGGAATTCCCATGAAGTCACATCTTGCATAGTAGGCAAAACGGATTCCTTGGATCTTGTTGATGCTGAGGGCACATAGACGTGCAAGAGCTTCATGCATTGCCCTGGCTAATCCATCTAGCCAGTTGTTCTCTCTCACGGAGAACTGAATTCTCCCGGAAGTTGGTGCTTCGATGCTTCCTCGAAGATCCGCGGTGACTAGCCACTGTAGGTCTCCTCCTGGGGGTCCTGGAAGTTGAGCTCCAAGAAACTCCGGATGTGGGCGTCCTAGTAACTCCGATAGTGAATCCAGATCCCTCTCGAAGATCAGCTGACCTCCGTTTCCCAACTGGTAAAACTTGCTGAACTGAGTCTCCGTCTACAAGGATTAAGGATGAGGAAGTTAATGAAGTGATCAAGTGTGTCAAATTTTAGGTCATAATGTAAAAAATTTGAGGAACATGAATTTTTGAGAAAGAATGAGTTCACAAGGGTAAGAGGGGAAATAGTTTTTTTCATAAATACTCACTTTGGTTTTGAAGCTAAGTTTTTGGTTTGGACGTCCATTCTAACTAGGGTCTCCTATGGTCAGGATGGCTCTGATACCAACTTGTCAACACCCGGATTTTTAATCCCAGATGCCTGTTATGCCATACCTCGCAATCCCAGGATTACCATTTTTGCGAGACATAACGGATTGGATATCACAGTACATCATCCATTACAAACCATACATAAGGTTTTACACAAATAGGGATCTCATGATCCAGTCTTTAATACAACAAGCATCGGAAATAAAAGATAAGCGTAGCGGTGGGGTCCATCTTCAGGGGCACAGGCAATGCTGACGAAGGCAGATAGTCCTAGTTATCATAGCCGTCCTGCTGACCATCATCTTGATAATCTCCTTCATAGTCTGGCCATGATAATAGCCAGGGACAAAAGCCATGCGTACTCTTTAAGTACTCGTAAACTACTATTAACAGGTACTATAGTTCTAAGTTAAAGTGCTAAATCTAAGTTTAACTATAAAGTTAAGTTTGAAACCTAAGCTGAGTTCAGAAGCAAAGAAAGATAAAGTAAAGTTCTAGAATCACTTAAGTTGGGAAGCTATTGTCATAAACACAACCCTGTTGTGGTCAAGTCAAAGTTCATCATTCATTTCAAGTTATTTGGAAAACATCTGACAACGAAACAGTATGGCCATTCCAACTATCTATAACTGCGGACGCGGCTATTCGAATAGTTTGACACTCTGCAGAGGTGGTACACTTTCACCACAAGATTCGATACATCTGTCAGGGATAACCCTGAATCATCATACTTAGTATGCAAATAATCAAACATAACCTTCCCTTTACACACCCTAGTATAAGCACCTCTCCTATGAGCATGGCCTCCCAATCATGACCATCAGTCATCTTGGGCACTGCATAGGTGGACAACATTGAGAGGTAGCCTCAGCTCAAACCTCTCCCGTGAGGGAACTAATACTAATGCATATAAATTTCCAGCTAAGCCTTACCCAATTCAGGTAGTGTGGTTGTACGGTAAATTTGGAATGGTATCGCATCCGAATCTAACCATCGGTTTTATGAAAAGGTTTAAGGCTCATGCCTCATCATTTTCATCATCATAAACCAGTTGTGTTTCTCAACACATGTCATAACATCTCAATAGAATGACTCATCATTCCAAGGTTTTTGTCCTCGGATTAATGACAAGTACACCATGAGCGGGTCCTCGAGGCGTGCGGAAGAGAGGGGTGTGAGACGTACGATATTCCGGGACGGTGAGCACACAAGTTTACCCAGGTTCGAATCTGCCAGCTTTGGATGGATCCTACTCCTGATAGCAATCCAGTAATACGGCAGAGCCGGAATATGGGTTACAAGGGTTTCGCCTATGCGAGTTGAGGGTCTAAAGTATTGAGTGTTATCTGGTGCCCTAAAGGCTCTCCCTAGGATGGCTTATATAGATATCCGGCCTAGGGTTTACAGGAGAGATCTATCCGGCTACAACTAAGAGTCTGTTACAGAGTACATCTTGAACTACAAGTAACATTATGGGCCTAAGTCGGTAAGTCTTCTGGGCCTTCCCGTAGCCGGATTGGACTCCGTCTTCTCTCCCTGACTGGGTCGCCCGTGAAGCAAAGCTCTAACCCGAAGTGGGCCACCCTGGTCAGTGAGGAACTGTGAGGATACCCGAAAAGTATATCCCCAACAGTAGCCCCCGAAGGCCTCCAAGGTCCAAAGTCGGATTTTATCATCGTCTAGCTTGGTCTTCGGCTTGCAGAATCTTGAAGGGTTCCTGAAACTTCACGATAAAAAGATACGATCCGGGTCTTAAAAATAAGTCGGACTTTTCAATTGGTGACTCGGATTTTCCAGCTCGCTTTTAAACTAAGCCGGAATTTGGTCCCTAACGCCACCTAACACAAGCATGGTCAACTTACGTCATCTGACAGACGTTTCGTCAGCACGGCCGTTGGTGGGTCCACGGTTCGCGGAACCGAGGCGCCGTTTCAATGCGTGTGTGGAGATCGAAGTGACGCAATCATCGCGCGGGCCCTTCCTAGTTCTTTCCACGACGCGTGGCAGTTACATTGTAGCGTTTGCACGAATCTTGGCGCAGGTAGGTGGATATAAGGGGTTTAGATTTCTTCTTCTCCTTTCCACCAATCCCTTGCCGTTTCTTTCCTCCCAATCCTCTTGTGCGCATAGAGCCCCCTTATTCTCCCTCCACAAAGCTCCCAGCGCCGCCCCTTTAGGGTCACCCTTCCACCAGAGAAAATGGCTTCATCTTCTTCCTCCAGTTTGGCGGTGGCAGCGGCGGCGGCGAAGGCAGAAGCAGCATCAGAGAAAGAAAACTACAGGGGAGTCTGGATCCCCTGTGCTCTCGATGAAGCAGGTCTCAAGAACATGGAGAAGGAGGGGCTCCTCGCCGTCGGCAACTGGCGGAGCGGCTCCGCCGAGACCGTCCCCAATCCGCACGAGGGTGAGCGCGTCCACTTTGGCACCCATCTGGACCGAGGTTTGTCCTTTCCTCCCTCAGAGTTCTTCTCCGAGGTGATTGACCACTATGGAGTTCAACTCCACAATCTTCCTCCCAACTCCCTTCTAGAGATGAGCGCATACGCTGCGCTTTGCGAAGGCTTTCTCGGCATTAGGCCGAGTTTGCTTCTCTTCCAGTTTTACTTTCATGTCCGGAGGAATTCCATCACTGCCGGTGTTCCTTACATCACCGGCACCATTAGTTTTTCTCTTAGACGAGACCGGGCATATCCCAAAAATTTTCCAGTGACTCGGTCAAACAATGGCCAGCCACTTTTTTCTATCATCGGGATATTCCGGCTCCCGGCAAAGCTACTGCTTTGCCGGCTTTTGTCGATGGAGCCGCCACGGCTCAACCTTCCTGGGAAGAGGTTGCTCCGTCTCTCACAGATGATCTGATGCTTGCTAAGAGGCGGATCGAATATCTGATCAAGCACAAGGGTCTAAAGGGATCCGACTTGGTCTAGTGCTAGGTCTCACGCCGGATCCAGCCACTTCAGTACCACGGGGATAGACGGATGCATTCTGTCACGTCTTCCCTGACTGACTCCCTCTGCATCAGCCCCAAAGCCTACACCACTCAGGGCTACAAAACCCAGATCAAGTGGATGATTAAGGAGCGGATCGAGAGGCGGATTCCAGAGGTTTCTCTGGACATGCACACGGCAGAAAACCCCGTGGTTCCGGTAAGCTTTTATCATCACATCTTTTATGTGTTTCTATCTTCGAGTTACATTGTAATGCTGATACGTTTTCTTGTTTTCAGCTTGCTAACATCCCTGAGTCGGAACTTGCTCCGCTCGAAGGATAACCTCCGGAGTTCTATCAGGAGGTGGAAGTGGTTCCACTGTCGGATCTTGCGCTCAAGAAGCGCAAAGCTCCAACAGTAGCAGTTAGCACAAAGGAGGTGCCAGTCGTGAAGAGGTAACCTTTCTGTCACAACTTTTCCGCATTTGTTGTTTATTCAAGTTTCTTTCCAAGATGTAATGTTTCCGACTTTACTACCTTCTCAGAGCAAAATCAATCATCAAGGGAAAGGGAAAGGGGACTTCTTTGAAGCCCTTGCGCCAGACAAAGCTTACAATAGCTTCCCCTTCCGTGGCTCCTCCGACTCCGGCCCCTCAACCTTCTGCAACTCCGGTGATCATCCCTTCTCCGGTGATTGCAAAAGATCCGGCTCCTCAAGTGGAGCCGACGATCCTTGGGTCGCATACTGACGTCACCACCAGTGCGTCAGCTCAAGATAAGGGTGAACCCTCTTCGGGTAATGATCCCTCGGCTGAAGTCTTCGCCGACAACCTCCTCAACAATCTGGGTCTTGCCAAATTTGGCCTGACCCGGAAGTCTACAGAGGAGATCCAGCGGCTGGCCAGGCAAGTCCTAGACAAAAGCCATCTATCCCCCGAAGAGGAGGCGCAAGAAGCAAAGGACGTCAAGTTCTCCGACCTTCTTACTCAAGTCCGCCTTCACGACGAGAGGATTAGGACTGGCGAGCTTCCAACAGCTCCAGTGATCCCTCTTACTCTCGCCGAGAAGGTGGCAGCTGAAGTGAACGCAGGTTTAGACAAACTCACCCGCGAGCATTATGTAAGTCGGAATTCCAACTCTTGTTTTTACATTATGTTATATCATATCCTCTAGCCCCCAAGCATGAAGTAGCATATAGAATCCGAGTTTATGCTTTCATTAGGATGCCAAAGAACGAAGTAGTGTAGCCCTCAAGGCTCGTGCTGATATTTAGTAAAAATATTAGCCCGAGTCTTAAGTAGCTTTCTGACTTTGGGTATTCTGACTTATAGAAAGTATGTTCCTATAACCAGGAATTATTGTCCAATGTCTGTAATAAGCAGAGAGAGATCAAAGCTCTCCGGCTTAAAAATGCTGAGCTCAAGGTAGCCAAGGATGATCCTGAAGGTAAACATTTCGAGATTCAAACCTTGCATTTTGCTTTTTAATGTTGAATTTTTCTGAACTGTTGTTCTTTTTTGACTTACAGCGTTGGTGAAACAATCCATCGCTATGATTGAAGACGCCGAGAACCTCAAGACCTTGGTGGTGGAGAACAAAGGACTTCGCCAAGAGCTGGAAAAGCTCAAGGTGGGTCATGAAACGAGCATAGCTGAAGTCCTGGAATCCTCCTCCATGGCCACTGAAGAGCGCGATCGCAAGATTGCTGCTCAAGATAAAGTTATCTCGGACCTCAAGAATGAGGTTGACAGAGAGAAGGGTATCTCCCAAGCACTCTGGGTGAACTCCAGAGCCTCCGGGAGGAGAAAGCCAAGATTGACAACGTCATTCTTGGTAAGTTCCATCTATCTGACTTATCATTTCCTCGACTTTTATCAATGTCGGTTTTTCCTTATCTTCATTTTGTGTATAGGTCATCTGAACTTGATGGACTCCTCCTTGTCCGAGCCCCGCACTCACCGGCTTACCCAAGTCGGTGATCTTCTTCATGACTACCGCCAATCCCTTAAGGATATTGGCGAGTCTCTTAGGATTCCAGACATGCCAGGCATGTCGGACTTCCAGGTGCGGGAGAAGGCCAAGGAGATGCCACAGCTCGTTCGGGACTGGAACATGTCCTACGCGCGGACTGCCACGCAGAATGCCCTCTCCATGGTCATGAGCCACCATGGAAACATGGAAATATGGCAAGTGACTAAAGGGTACTGCAAGGTAGATGAAGACGGCCAGGAGCAGGACCTTCAAGCCATTATGCACTCCTGCGCCGGATATGGGTGCCACGTAGCTGACCTGACCAGCTACGAGGTGCCCTTCTTCACCCGCATGGATACTCCACCACCTCCTCCAGAAGACGCCGAAGAAGTTTCCGACGATGAACGGACCACCTCGCTGACAAAATAAGTCGATACAAAAGAAGTTTCCGACGATGATGCTAGGAAAACACCGTAAGCCAACTTTTGATAGTGCAGATATCGCTGTTTTGATTCTGTCAAGACCTCGCTGACAAAATAAGTCGGACGCTGCACCAGGTGTTCCTGATTTTCCTTTGGTCTCTCCACCACCATGACGATACTAACGACCCTATTTGTCGCAGCAATATAAAGCAACATCGGTTCCTGAGGTTCCGGCGCTGCAAGGATATGAGCAGATGAGAGTACTTTCTTCAGGTCTTGTAGTGTAGCTTCAGCTTCGTTAGTCCAGACAAAATCTTTGGTCTTCTTTAGGAGTTTGTATAATGGTGCGGCTCTTTCACCAAGCCGGCTTACAAATCGACTGACCGCAGCAATGCAACCAGTTAGTCTTTGTACGTCCTTCAGGCGAGTTGGCCTGGAAATATTGAGAATAGCCTTGATCTTGTCGCGGTTCACCTCTATGCCTCTTTGAGACACGATGAAACCTAACAATTTTCCGGCTGGTATTCCAAAGAAGCATTTCTTCCGGTTAAGCATGATGTTGTATTTTCGTAGATTGGCGAACGTCTCCTCCAAGTCAGAAATCAGTGTTTCCTTCTTTTTGGACATGACCGCGATATCATCCACGTATGCATGTACATTGCGTCCGAGTTGGTCGTGGAGGCAACGCTGCATCGTGCGTTGGTACGTAGCTCCTGCGTTCTTCAGCCCAAAGGGCATCGTAACAAAACAGAAGGTTCTGAAAGGGGTTATGAATGAAGTCTTGACTTTGTCAGATTCCTTCATCCATATTTGGTGATAACCGGAATGTGCGTCGAGAAAACAGAGGAGTTCCGAGCCTGCCGTAGAATCGATAACTTGATCAATTCTAGGCAGAGCGAACGGATCTTTTGGACAAGCCATGTTCAAGGCAGTATAATCAACACGCATCCTTAAATCAGTGGTGTCCTTTTTAGGGACCATTATAGGGTTGGCCGACCAATCAGTATGGATGACCTCTTCTATGAATCCGGCTAACTCGAGCCGTGCTAGTTCCTTAGCTATTTCCTTACGCTTTTCATCACCAAACCGTCGTAAGGACTGTTTGACGGGTTTAGCGTTCGGGTTTACATTTAGAGAGTGCTCGGCAAGTTCCCTAGGTACTCCAGTCATGTCAGATGGCTACCATGCGAAGATATCTTGATTTGCTTGGAGGAACTTGACGAGCGCGCTTTCCTATGCGCTACTTAGGCCTATGCCTATCTGGGTAACCTTGGAGGGGTCGCCATCCTTCAATGGCGTCGTCTTCGTCTCTTCTGATTCGTTGAACTCCGGATTTCGCTTTATCACCTCCTTCTTTGTCGCAGGCATCTCGGACGGATCTATGCTCTTCTTGATCTCCTGGTACTCCTGGGCGTGCAGCACGGCTTCGGCAAAGGCGGCATTTCCCTCCTCGCATTCTCGCGCCTTCTTCGGGTCTCCCCTGATGGTGATTACGCCGTTGGGACCTGGAATTTTCATCATATTGTAAATGTAACACGGACGAGCCATAAAAGCCTAGTAAGCCGGACGTCCGAATATAGCGTGGTATGCGCTCTTGAACGGGACCACTTCGAAGGAAAGTGCCTCCGTCCGATAATTCTTTGGTGTTCCAAAAGTAACATCCAAAGTGATCTCTCCCAAGGAATTAGCCTGTCTTCCTGGGACAACTCCGTGAAAGATCACAGAGTTGTGGTTCAGCTGTGTTTCCGAGATCTTCATCCGGCATAGCGTTTCGACATAGAGAATATTTATGCTGCTACCACCGTCCATGAGGGTCTTGGAGAAACCATAACCATCAATAAGTGGATTGATGATTAAGGCGTATTTTCCTCTCCTATGTAGCTTAGGCGGATGATCAGCACGGTCAAACGTTATTGCCACTTCTGACCAGTCCAGATACTGAGGGACAGCCGGAACTGTTGCGTTGAGCTCGTGGAGAACTGCTTTCTTGACCTTTGCTGGTTGAGATCCGAGGAAGGTTACGTAAGTGTCCTTCTTGGTGAGAAAAGTTTTCTTCCCTTCCGACTTGGGATTTGAAGCGTCGGCTTCCTCCATGTCGGAATCTTCCTTGGTCTCTTTGTCTTTTTCGGGATTTTTCTTTCCCTTCTTCCGCTTAGCTTTGTAGCCCGCGGTATCATCTCTCTTGATGTCGTCGTTAAAATGACATTCAGCGTTGGTGTGGGATGAGCCCCCATTGGCGTCCAATTGATGCACACATGGGTTATTGGCGATGTCGGCCCAAGTGTAGGTTTTGCCTTGTTGTTGCTCTCCTCTACCTTGGACCCTTGATGTCCCACGGCCACGCCCGCGGCCTCCTCCACGTCCTCCTCGTCCTCCATACCTGGAAACATTAGTGACTACTGCCGTCTCCGTGTTGGGTTTTTCTTCCGAGGTATTTTTGCGCTTCTGAGCTTGTTGCTTTGGTTGTTTTGCCGACTGAGGCACAACCAAGGCATTGAGTAATCCCTCTGCATCGTCGTCAGCATCTGCATACTTGCTCGCTGTTTCTATCATTTCTCCCAGATCAGTAACCTTGTCACACTTCAAGCGATGGCGTAGTAAACCAATTGGGAGACCTGCGACGAAAGCTTCAATCGTAGTTTGATCGTTTACTCCTTCGCAGGAGTTCTTGGTGTCAATCCATCATCCGAGGTAATCCCGGCAAGTTTCTCCAGCTTTCTGGGTGCAATGCTGTAGGTCTCCAACTGTACAGGGCCTCCGATATGTGCCTTCGAAATTCCGAAAGAACGCACTTTGTAAATCATACCATTTGTGGATGGTGTTCGCCGGAAGCTTATTGAGCCATGATTGCGCCGTCTTCCTCAGCATGAGTGGGAGATATCGAGTTGTGACCAGGCAGTTTCCGCCCTTGGCGATGCAGCAAGCTTGGAAGAAATCCTGTAACCATGTGTCTGGCCGAGCAATGTCGTCGTAGGCTTGAATATGTCTTGAGATAGCAAATCCTTCCGGGAACTTTATAGCTCTGATGCGTGGTCCGAAGAACTTTGGGCCCATGTACACGTCATCGTTTTCGTAGCGCCGAGCCTCTATGTTGGAGTTGATCCTATGCCTTGCGTCGTTCGGGGATAGGGATCGTCCCGAATGCCGGCTGTGGCTGCGGTGCCTTGGAGACGGACTTCGGCTTCTGCCACCACCTCCTCCGCCATGTCCTCCTTGACCTCCGTGGGGGCCGTTGTGATAACTGTGTGGTGGAGAGGGTGGTGTAGTGGGGTAGTTTCCGGCTGATCGCCGGCCTCCGTCCGGAATGTCATTATTCCGATTCTGGGGAGGGTCTTGACTACGACGAGCCCCCTGTCGGCTTGTGCCTGCATGGTTTCCGTCGTTCCTTCGTCCGTCGTTCCCACAATGGTGAGGCTCAGTCGGATGGTTATCATGTCTAGGAGGCGGCATCCTTTGACGATCCTCCTCCCGACGTTTCTCTTTATCTTCTCCCCTTCGGGGAGGATTCTTCGGATTCAGTGCAGCGATCGTGTCTTTCTCGGCTACTAGAGCGACGTTGCTCCAGTTATGTGTAGTTTTGCGATGCTGTCCCGATGATCCGGTTCTTGAATAATTGTCTTCCCGTCGTTCGGGGCGATGATACTGCTCCGGAACGTAATGGGGTCTTACGCCAGCCCATGCCGGATCCGTGCGACATTGGTCAGCATCTGAGACCAGTTTTTGATTTTCGGACAGGGCGACCTTTTGCTGCTCCAGTCCCTTGTTGAGTAGCTTGATACCCAAACGGATCTCCTCTGGTCCTGGATTAGCCGATAGAATTTCTTGGGCTGCCACGGTATCGTGTACTGGTGTTGGGTATACCCAATCTCTGTTGCTATCTTTCCATGGCTTCCCCATCTCATCTCCAAAAAGGACGGCACGGACACGTGGGAATTGGTTGTCATCTATGTGACGCTTCTGTGTCTTCTGATGCAGACGAGACATGTACTCCTTGTTCGACATGCGTTTCTTCTCCACCTCGATGTTTTTGGCTTCATCGAGGAGTTGTTGACGACGCGCTTCTAGGGCTTGCGCCCTTTCATCCAGCTCATCTGCAGTAAGTTCTGTAGCTGCAGGGATAGGTGTGGTTAATGCGGCATCGATGAGTTTACGCGCACCTTCAGTGATTACGTGTCCATCCACCGATGCTTCTTTTTTCAGCTCGTTCGGGATAAGTGCTCCATCCGAGTCTTCTTCATATTCCTCAGCAATCACCTCCTCTATCAGAGGGTCTTCTTGGCTCCATCCGAGTCTTCTTCTTTTCCTTCTTGGCAGCGCCGGTAGCAAAGAAGGCTTTGGGTCCGTTTCCCGGAGTCAAGCTCTGATCGGTACTTTCGGATATTTGGACTTCGGGATTATCTCTGACATCCATGTCATCCTGCGCTTTGGGAGAGTGTTCCCCGGATCCTTCATCCATGGCTTCTCCTTCTTTTGCAGCTTTGGAGTTGTACTCCTCTTCATATTCCGCGGAGAACTTTCGAAAATCTGTTGACGTCATCAACTCATCCGAGGATGCGGGTACGTCGGTGTTTGTTCCAATTGCCTCCAGCACCGAGTTGGTGTTTTCTCCAGCATCAGCAGAGCCGGATCCAGATCCCACGTATCCGACGAAGTGTGACGCGTGCTTCCTGAGGTACCTGCGGCTTTCGTGATTAGCCATATCGAAACTTTTGATGGTTTCGAGGATTGCATCTATGCTTTTGCCTTGCAGTATCATATTTTTTAGTGTGTACCTTAGGAAAGGTCTGTCTGTTCCGGCATCATCAGAGCCGGAATCAGTGTCGTTGATATGCTCCTCCTGGATTTCGACTTCCACGAGTGGGTCGATCTAGGATTCGACTCCTCCGGGTAGATCCACTCCAGATTCGACGTTGACCACTAGGTCTTCTTCAGGTTCGGGTTTCTCCACTATCTCCACAACTGGTGCGGGCTGGGTGGGATTAGGGTTTTCTAGGATCCGGAACTCTGCCGCCTCCGCGGACAAAGGGGATCCAGAAAATTCTTTTGCCTCTATCATCACCGCTGGGGTGGGTTGGGCAGGTTCAGCGAAACCGATGTAAACATCGATCTCGCCAAAAGACATGATTGTGTAGGCAGTCACGGCCTCCCTTGCCAGAATCCAAGTCTCGTCGATAACGATGAGAGGGACGTCGCTGGCGTAGAGGAGCGACCGACGGCGATGGTCTCGCCGATTCCGATTCTTGCAGATTCCGCTCGGAACGCAGATCCGTAGCTCACTTGCCCCACGGTGGGAGCCAACTGACGTCGGATTGATGACAGGTACGCCATGAGGGGGTCCCCGAGGCGTGCGGAAGAGAGGGATGTGAGACGTACGGTATTCCGAGACGGTGAGCACACAAGTTTACCCAGGTTCGAATCCGCTGGCTTTGGACGGATCCTACTCCTGCTAGCAATCCAGTAATACGGCAGAGCCAGAATATGGGTTACATGGGTTTCGCCTGTGCGAGTTGAGGGTCTAAAGTATTGAGTGTTATCTGGTGCCCTAAAGGCTCTCCCTAGGACGGCTTATATAGATATCCGGCCGAGGGTTTACAGGAGAGATCTATCCGGCTACAACTAAGAGTCTGTTACAGAGTACATCTTGAACTAAAAGTAACATTATGGGCCTAAGTCGGTAAGTCTTCTGGGCCTTCCCGTAGCCAGATTGGACTCCGTCTTCTCTCCCTAAATGGGCCGCCCATGATGCAAAGCTCTAACCCGAAGTGGGCCACCCTGGTCAGTGAGGAACTGTGAGGATACCCAGAAAGTATATCCCCAATAGTTTTCACAATTCATTTTCACCACTTGTTCCCATCTAAAGTTACTCAAGTTTTTGATCTACTCTATAATACTAAGTTAAGAGTGTTCACTAAGGTGGAAGGATGGGATCAATCTCATGCAATAGAATGACATCTAAAGGGTTCTAAATAGGTCAAGTTTTATACTTTTTATGCTACCTTCAACACAAGTAAAGATCTTTGTGTACTAAGGGGAGTAAAACTTGTGAGTAAGACTCGGGGTACTAATAGTCAAAAGGGGTGATCAAAGCATGCTTAAGGCATCTTTTCTAGACCATCTAGTTTGATTCTAGTTTGCTAAGTACTACACTTGCAAGGGTTAATCTGGGATAGTGCTAGCTTGCTAAGGGTAGCTTGTACTACTAATGGTGGCTTGCTAAGGTATGTTTTGCAAGGGTTAGCTTGCCAATAATAGCTTGCCTTGGTTGGTGCAGTGGTTGAAGTTTTCTTCTTCTTCTTGGTAGAACTCCTCCTCCTCGAAAGCTTGGTCAGTACTAGCGTCTATAAATACATAGGGAGTAGACAATCACCAAACAATACTTAACTAGGCTAGATAGCGTTCTAAGACACACCATTGATGATCTATTATCATCACAAGCATCACAAGTTTAATTCAATAGTTTCTTTCTTTTTATTTTAGAAAAGTAATTTCTACTCATTGAAAAATTAACTAACATTTAATATTCACCACTTAAAACATGGGATCATGTTGACACATGTCATCACCACATATTCTAACATGTGGGCATGGGATTTAAGGGTTGGATCAATATTACTTTGGTTTAAGTTCATTATTTAATGATTTAAAGTGACTAGAAATGCCTATATAGCATTATTTTGGTACTAGTCCAAAGTCACTGCATGTAAACCTTAATATTATTACATATTTAGATAGATATGATGAAATGTGATTTTTGAGAGCTGGAATCAACTCAAAAGCTAACTTGGTTGATTTTATAAAAATGTTGCAAGTTGCAAAAAGCTTGTCTTCTTATTTTTATTAGGAGAGATCTATAACTCTAATTGAATTAAATCCAACGGTCTTGGATAGATCATTTCCATACCTTTTAGACAAAATTAGTTTCATGCAATTTGGATTTCTAAAACTCTCAGAATTGATTTTTAAACTAGGGGACAGAAACTAGATTTAACTAAAAAGAAAAATCCAGATTTGAATCGATGGGCTAGCGCGGGAAGAGAAATGGGTCGGCCCAGTGGCGCTCCGCGGTGCGGGGCTCAGCTGACAGGGGGGTCCTGCTTGTCAGCGGCACTTAAAACGTGAAACGGTACGCGCGCTGTGGGCCATGCGATTAGACTAGGAATCTACGACCGAGGGTCGTCGTCGACGACAAACAGGTCGTCGACTAGCTCGAACCCTAGCGGCTCGGTGGGGGTCTACTAGGGGCGTACCAGGGCTCTAGCGGGGTCGGCGAGGCGGCAAATGACGTGGAAGATGACGGCGAGGCGAGGCGCGGTTGCGGCGGAGCTTGGGGTGGTCGCAATCAACGGCGCCCTTCTCCTCCTGCTGCAGCTGCTCCGACTCCAATTCCGGTGAGGCAAAGCTCGCCTTGCTCCGGCTAGAGGTGGGTGAGGTTCAGAGAGGTGAGGGAGTGGAATGGTGTGGAGAGAAGAGGCTGGGGAGGGCTCCTTTTATAGTCCCGACGGTGAGACTGAGCAGAATGGGCAGTCGACGGCGGCGACATGGCTACGGCGGGGTAGAGGCATGGCTGAGGGTGGCGATCGATGTGTGGTTCCCTGGCGGTGCTCTAGAACTTGAATGCGAGCGTAGGGGCGGTGGCACGCGGTCTGGGCGAGGTGGCGCTCTGAGAGGCAGAGGCGGCGGTGTCCACGACGAGCGATGGCTGTGAGGCGTTGGGCGGCCATCGGGGTGTCTGGGGTGTTCTCCAGGTCGAAGCGGAGCGGCGGGCGCGGGCTGTGGCCGAGGGGCGGTATGTGCGAGCGGGGATAGGTCGTGCTCTGGGGGCAGCGTCAGCATGCTCGACCGGCTCCGAGCGCGGCGGTTCCTGGCCGCTCTGCCCTCTGTCTCTGGCCTGGGGCTGGTTGGGCAGTGGAGGTGGACCACTGGCGGGGTGCTAGACATGGCAAGAGAGGTTGGCGACTGCTGTGGCGTGGTGTCGCCGATGGGGGTGCTCATGGTGCTTGGCCTTAATGGCCATGACCATTTGGTCGTGTGCACAGGGTGTGGCTGGGCTAGCAAAGGGTAGGGCTGGTACTGAGGGAACAAGGGGACAAGGTTAGGCACAAATGGTGACCAAGATCACTGCTCAAGACAGTGTTTTAAATTTGTCCAGATTTGTGCACACAAGCTGTTTGATGAAATGGCCGAAAGAGAAAAAGTTTTGAATTTTGGTTTCAAATTTTTTGAGTGATCTCCACTAGTGCTAGGTAGTCTCTGGTTGCAAGGGTTTTGAAAGTGGAGCTCAAATAGATGGGTTTTGAAATAGGGGTGATCTATGCATATGCATTAGATTCAATTTTCAAATGCCAATTAAAATAAGTAAAAGAATGTTTTTAGCAGATCAAAAGGTGGGCCTTGGTACCTCATTATGTGTACTAGTAAGGGGTGCAAAGATCAAGAATTGTTTTTGTTAAGTTTTGAGTACTAGGAATAGCGAACGTAGGCATGGGAGTTAAATTTGCCAAAATGACCATTCCTCCTTTTTAATTCTTTTTGATTTGATTTTCTTTAGGAAAAGTTTGGGAATGATGTAGATGATTTTTAAATCACCTAAGAAACATTTTACAAGCATTGGATCACACAATCATGGCAATTCAAAACAACTCCTATTTTAAATGCACACACATATGAATGCTTTCATTTTAAATTTGGAAAAGTTTTTGTTAACCCTATTTTTGGATGATTTGATCTTGTTAAGCTTGGATTGAAGTTTTGGGATTTTACACTACTATGGAAAAAATATGATTTCTTCCAACCAAACTAGTACTACTCCAAAAATGGCTATATTTACTTGTCACAATAATGCATGTATCTAGACATGTTTTAGTGCTAGATACGAGTACATCCAATCAATTGACAATTAATATGAATCGGAGGGGAGTACTACTACTACCGTACTCCACTATTGTACTACTAGTAGTTGTACATACTAGTACTCCCGAATGTATGTTGACCAGTACTCCTACCTTTGTTTGGGATTATTAGGCCAGAGACCTTTTTAAAATTGTTAGAAATTATAATAAGACCTATCCTCTTTATTGTCTTAATTCCCGTGACAACAATCACCAAGATATACATCCACAAAGAAACATGTACACACAAAATCGATACTCAAGAATGAACAAGATATCCAAAAGAAAGTCATAAATAATTCCAGTAAGATTTTTGCTAGAAAGCATGGCCAAAGGCTCAAATTTATCTTATTGATCATCAATGACCTTCAAACACCAACGAATACATCACAACTATCACAAGGGAACAAGAGATAGATGGAATGCATTGGAAAAAGCAACAAGTATCATAAAGAATAAATAAACCTTGCAAATTCATCCATATTGCACATGAGAGAAATTGAGGAAACGATTGGCAATAGAATTGCTAGATTGGCATATGTGGGATTGGTGAATCATAAACATGAATTTTATATACTCCCCAAAATATGCATTCATCTCAACTTACTCATATAACAATAAGGAAGATACAATAAAATCTTGCAAGAACCACAATAAAAGCAACTGAAGGAAATCATGCCATGATGCAACCACAAAGGTTGGATGCTAGAAAAGTATGCATTAGAGGGATACTTGTTACCGAGATATTGTTGGTAGGATGAAGTAGATATGAGTTTGTTGATCATCCTAGCTTGACTCCAATTATCATTTAGTCCCCACATCTTCTTATTATTAAATAGCAACCAATGAATCTCCAATGTACCTATAACACATTCAAGTTCACAATGATCCCAAAGCTCATTGGGTCCAAAGTAGTTAGATAAACTACAATACATAGGAGAGACTCCACATAAATATGTGCATATTGATATGAAATTGAATTTCATGCACATCTTAGCCGATAGGATTTGGTGGAGAAACCCCTATATATTGGATCAAGAAAGAAAGCATGCCATAATATAGAACATGTCGTAAATATGCATGCACAAGATTTCAAGAACCAAAAAGGAGATACAATTTGAACAAAAACACCAAGTAAACCAAGAAGTCGCACACAAGAGTGTGACACGACAAAAGGGTGTCCAAACTGTATCAAAGAGCCAAATTAACACATGAAAGGACACAAATTCAACAAATGAACAAGGCAATAGCCAAAGAGCAAAAGATAGACAAAAACACCAATGCTCAAGGATTTATCCCATCCTAAGGGATCAAACAAGTAACAAGGAATGAGACAAAACCAACTCCCAAAAAGCAAGGTTCCAACACACAAACCAAACTCTCTACACTTTTCATGATGGCACAAAGTACCAAAAGAAAAGATCAAACTTCCAAGCACATAAAAGATGATATGGAACAAAACAAGAAGCATAAATATGAGTGTTCTAAATAATATAGGAGAGCTCCCCCATGGATAGTGCATTATGTAGGATTTTCCTTTTGAATGCAAAATGCACACAAATGGGATCATCACTAGTACCTACATTAAATAAAACACACGAGGATACAAAAAAAATAAGAAGATCCACAAGAGTCAAGGAAAGCTTCGGAGAAAACACAAAACATTTTGTTGGCAAGAGGTAAAACAAAATTTAAGAAAAGGCCAAAGTGAATATGATAAATAAATTCTACCATATATAGAGTACCACTTGTCCAATGACAAGAATTATGGGGAAACATTTCCCAAGGTAGTTTTCAAGGATATCATGATCATATTCACAACAACAAGTATATGAAGAAATATAAAAATTAAGCTTGATGCTTAGATAGAGATTCTTGATAGCTCCAAATAGTCACACAATCATAGAAGATTAAAGTAACTTGAAGCAAATGGTTTCCATGGAGGATATGGAGGTCCAAAATATGGGGAAACACATACCAAGAAAACTCTCACAAACAAGATCCAAAAGAGGAGCAATAAAATCAATCCAAGAGAATTGGAACTTGTTTGAGATAGATGTGCCACTTAAGAGCTAGATAATTATCAATATCAATTCTAAGTGACACTTCCTCAAATGTCCACATTTTATAGGTTTGTAATATGCACAAAGCGTATGACTCCCCCATAATGTGATAAACCAAGAATACTCATCAAGAGGTAAAAACATCCAAATAGAGATGATTAATGAACATTGTGGAACTTGAATTTCTCATGAGAAAGACATACCACATAGAGACTAGATAGACTTGCAATATACATACTAAGTGGTATTCCTCATGTACACACATTTTAGGATTGTGGAATGCCCAAGCATAACACTCCCCCAAAATGGGATAGTCCATTAATCTCCCACAAGAGCCAATTAAGATATGAACAAGATGCAATAGGCTCAAACATAAAACACATACATGGTGTGTAAACCAACATACACAAGCTTGATTTCTCAAGTTAAGAAAGTAGGAAGCACAACATATACAAAACACATGCAAGGTACAAAACTAACACATGCACAAGGAGGCGAGTAACTTTCAATGTATATGAGTTAATCACATGTTACCGCAAGGAGGATCATTGGATATATGATAGAAGCATGATAATCCAAATGGCTTGACATAAGAAGAATAAATGATGAAGATCCCTCAATTCTTCATAATGTAGCCAAACCTCCAATGCTCTCCAAACACACATATTGATCAAGTTTTGGCTTGTTGGTCCCCAACCAAGTTGGGTCCTAATAAGTTAGTCACAATAGGCTTGGGAACCCAAATGGTTCTTTTCTTGAACCCACATTGAGCACCAACAAATTTGGCAAACATATTGCCAACCTCATCCTTATGAAGAGAATAAGCATCATCAATTATCATAGGGTTGGATGAGGAGTTACCAATGGTGCATGAAGAAGAAATATGCCCCTTCTCACGGCATATGTAGCAAGTTCTTATCTTGCCATCTTTATTCTTAGGTGAGGCCACAACTCGAGGAAGAGCTCGAGTAGTCCTCTTAGGAAGAGGCCCGTCAATGACTTGAGGTGGAGCTTGAGGCCGCTTCCCTTGTTGCTTCACACTTAGAGGCTTCTTCTTCAATGGGCAAGATCTAACATGATGAACTTCTTCCTTGCACTTGAAGCAAACAATGTTGGCCAGATTCTTGATTTGATCTTGTCCATTCTTCTTGTTGTCCTTGTGCTTCAAATTGATAGTGGACTTGTTCTTGACATTTGAGTTGAATTCAAGCCCACTCTTGTCATTGGGGGATTTTTGCACACTCATGATTTTGTTGAGTGCGGCTTTCCCTTGATGACCCTTTTTCAAGTCATTCTTCAAAGAAGTGACTTGAGCCTTGAGATCTTTGATTTCCTCTACATGGTTAGTTTCAACAAAAGTACTAGAGGAAGTAGATGCTACATTGTTAGAGAAACAAGGCACGGAATGTAATTCATCACGAGATATAGCATGGTTGTGAGAGGATGAATTACAAGGACTAGGACATGGCAATATAACATTTGGAGTAGATATAGTGCTATTGTCCACATGAGGCCCACTTGATGTTACCTTTGACACGATGGCCTCATGAGCTAACTTTAGCCTACCATGGGAGACTAGAAGATCCTCATGCGAGCTTGAGAGCTTGACATGACTTTCTTCTAATTTCCCATAGTTGCTAGTTAGCAAAGCAAGTTGAGCCTTTAGCTCAACATTCTCCTTCAAAATAGATGCTTCACAGGAAATAGATTTAGTAGCACAAGCATCATCATTATTAGCAAGCGGTGAGGGAAACTTGGCAAGCTCTTTAGAATATAAAGCTTTAAGTTGCTCATGCGACTCGGTGAGTTTGATGAGATCACTCTTAACGACCCGAGAGCCATTTTCAAGGTGCTTAAAATCCTCAACAAGTTTAGCATAAGCAACTTCAATCCCAACATTTTTACTTTTAATATCACTTGCCACCTCAAGATCTCTATCACGAGATTCCTTCACTCTAGACAACTCTAGAGCAAAAGTCTCCTCAAGAGATTCCTTAGTGGTTTGTTCTTCTTCAAGAGCTTCATTTAGATGTGCAATTTGATTAGCATACTCACGCTCAAAGATACTCATTTTATCAATGGTGTTCTCATGATCCTCAATTTTTGCTTCTATCAATGTGTTCTTTGCTCTTAATAGCAAAGTCCAAGATTTCAACGAAGTTAGAGCAAGCAATATTATCCTTAACAAGAGCATGATAAACCATCTCACCCTTTTCATATAAATCATCAACATTAGTCTCTTTTTCCTCATTATCCTCATCCTCATCATCACCAGAGGTATTGGGTTCCAAAGTAGGAGTTACCTTTCAATCCCGAGCCATAAGGCATAGGTGGGAACCGTGAGATGATGATGATGAAGAATTACTTGAAGCTCCATTCAAATTTGTGTCTTTACCAATAGAATCTTCGGTTTCCTCTACATTGTTAGACACACAACAACTATAGGAAATATAAGCATTTATATTATGACAATAAGGCAAAGAGAGAATATCATCATGTGATCTATTGAGGAAATTTATACATGATATGCAAGGACTATCAACACTAGCATGTAAATCATATGTAGTGCTAGACGTGTTTAAGTCCAAATATGAAGTATTGCAATGAGATAGAGAAGAAGGATAACAAAGAGTAAGCTCACTATCAACATTGCAATGTTCACCACCACTCACCATATCATTACCTTGTGTCTTACCACACTTTGGTGAAGTGGAATAAAAAGAGAACTCATCTCGACCGGAAGTGGAAGAAATACAATCATCCTCAATAATGTTGGACACATCATATTTATCTTGAAGTTTTGTCCATAACTCATGAGCGCTCCAAAAAGGTATGATTGAAGAAGTAACTACATAGCTCAAAGCATTAAAAAGCACATTAGAAGATTGAGCATCGAGATATAAGTTTTTCTCATCCTCAAAAGATAGATTTCGGAAATCCATTGGAGGAGAAAAACCTATATCTACAATCCGCTCCAAATTTGGGTCCATGTCCCGAAAATGAATAAGCATACGAGTTTTCCATAGATCATAATTTGTGCCATCCAATATGAACATTTCATTACGCACTAATCCCCTAGCCGACATCTTTACTCTCAAGGCGGTGAAGCCTAAAATGAGAGGCCGGGCTCTGATACCAATTGAAAGGATACAAATGCCGCCTAGAGGGAGGGTGAATAGGCGGTTAAAAACTTTTCCGAGAGTGGCTCAACAAAGGCGGAATTAAACTAGCGTTTACTTTGTTAAGCACAAAACCTAGAACAACTAGGGTTCACCTATTTGCACCAATGACTTATGCTAAGCAAGACAAGCAACTATGTGATAGGAATATATATATACCTCAAGCACGAAGGCTATCACAAAGTAAAGTGCATAAGTAAGAGCTCGGATATAGAGATAACCGAGGCACGTGGAGACGACGATATTTTACCGAGTTCCTCCCAACATGGAGTACGTCTCGTTTGGAGAGGGGGTGGTATCAAACCACCAACGCCACAAAAGGCCTCCCTTGTTCTCCTGTGAATCTCACCCCAACGGGATCGATCCACACTTCCACTATCGGTGCACTTGTCGGTGGCAATCCGGAACCTCTCACAAGGTTGGGGCACTTCTCCACAACTCAATTGGAGGCTTCCAACAAAAATGCTTGGGGAAAGCTCCACAACTTAATTGGAGGCCCCAAGTAATCCACAAACCTGCACAACCACCAAACCGTCTAGGGTTCCAATGAACCCAAGAGTAAAAAGCTTCTCACCTTTCACCCAATCGAATCCTCACCAAGAACTCAAACCGATGCACCAAATGCAATGGCAAGAACACAAGAAGTTCTCAAGTTCTTCTCTCCCAAATTCCACCAAAGTTATAAAATCTTATGGGGGAATAAGAGAGGAAGAACAATGGAGGAAATCCACAAAAGACTCCAAGATCTAGATCCCAAGATGTTCCCCTCACTTAGAGGAGAGATTGATTGGTGGGGTTGTAGATCTAGACCTCCTCTTTCAAATCCCTCAAGAATATGCAAGAATCAATGGAGGGATTAAGGGATAGCAAGCTCAAGAAGGTCAGCAATGGAGCGGAGAACTTGCAAGGAAGGTTAGGGAACCATTGGGGAAGAAGGGCCCCTTAAATAGGTCCCTAGAAATCCAACCGTTAGGCCCAGGAATCGCCCGGTCCGGATCTCCGGACTGGGACCGGAGTCTCTGGTGTACCCAGGACAAACGGGGTCAAACTGGGGGACAATCAGTACGCGTTCCGGAGATGGACCGGAGATTTAGTCCGGAATCTCCGGTCTTACAAAAACTGGCAGAAAGACCAATACGAAAACAACCATAACTTTTGCATCCGGACTCTGATTTTGATGATCTTGGGCTCGTTTTAAAGAGGACAACAAACTATACAAGATCATGCAGAGAACCATCATAGTCCAGAAACGAAGGATAGAACCAAATGACGAAAGGTTTGACCTCTCTCAAAAGACAAACCGGTAAAACCTCCAACCTCGAAAATGCAATAGAGAATGCATACGAAATCCGTTTTCGATGAACTTGGGCTTGTCATGAAGGTTGACACAAGATCTAAATCCTCTCATGGATAAGAACTAAATAATGTAAGGTTTTACCAATCTCTAAAAGACAAACCGGTAAAACCTCCAATATCGAAAACGCAATAGAGAATGCATATGAAATCCGTTTTCGATGAACTAGAGCTTGTTATGAATATTACCACAAGCTCAAGAACCTCACATGGATAAGATCCAAATAACAACCAAGAAAGATGATGCCAAGTATGCAAAGGTTTGAGCTCTCTCCGAAGGATATGATCAAGTTACTCACTTGAGAGCCCCTCTTGATAGTACGGCTATCTATCCTATAAACCGGTCTCCCCAACTAACACCATGAGACCGGTAAGAAAGAAACCCTATTAAGAACATACCTTTGCCTTGAGCATACTCCACTTGAGCTTGACGGTAGCGATCTTGTCCACCTCAAGATATAACACCTTTCTTGATTGCGCTAGCTTGGTGTAGACTTGCAAATTGCTCCCCATACTCCACTATGGTAGAGCTTCTCTTTTGGACATACCATCTTCACATATCCATGATCACCATAGGATGGCAAGCATCAAGCAAATGATCTCTTCGAGAAGGGTCATCTTGAACATGCACATCATTTATTCTTTCTTCATTATGTTGGTGTCTTGAAGGTACATAAGAGATATCACTCCAACTTTAGTCTTCAAGACACACTTGCTATAGGATCAACTCTCACTTGACCAATCTCCGGATCACTCATTGAAACCTTGGTTAACACTTAATTTTCTTCACTTTCTTCTTCTCCCAACCTTGAAGCCAACATATGGTTCAAGCATTGCCTATGGACAAATCTTACAGGTAAAACTCAATGCTAACATAAGTCCATAAAGATTGTCATCAATTACCAAAACCACACGTGGGGCACACATGCACTTTCACTATGAACTCTCCCGCTCGATCCCTGATGCCAATGCAACAGATCTCGAACCTTGTAGGATATTCACAACACCACGGTCTTGCGCACGCAGCCATGACCACAAATGGTAGTATGCAATCTACTAATTCTCAGTGGAACAACAGATCACACTCAATTATAATTGGTAGATTCGAACACAGGGTAATTCCAGAGGTTCTATGAAAGAAACAACTCCAAAATATTTTAACGTGGTCTAAACCCTAACTTGTGACGGCTACGGAGGTTTATATGAGGGTTGGGGCGTCCTCCCCTCTAAACGGTCCTAAAAATAGCCATAACTTGGCCCAAACTGACTTGGTTCGTCTCAAACTGATACATACCGACCCATATATGGGTTCGGCCTTATTGGCACGTAGTCCAAATATCATGGAACACCTCAAACATGTAATTCTTGGTGTGCCATCTCTCTCTCTCTCTTTCTGATATGTGATTTCCTCATTGCCTCCTAGTGTGCATGCCTCCCGCTCCTCCCTCACGCACTTGTTGATATTGAAAATCAGCGCTTGTCCTTCTTGCTGCAACTCTCCTCCTCCTCGCGCAACGCTTGTGTTATCAATAAACCTGATCATACAAAGATGCATAGACTTAGGTAGTATAAAGTTCTCATTAAGTAACACATCAGGTTCAATTAGGAATGAATTCACCTGACAGTCATTATTGATTTGACTCAATATTTCCTTCCAGGTCAGGCAGTCAGAATCATCATAATCCCAGTATATATCCTCATCAGCACTTGCTTTGCTGAGAGCCGGTCTATCCTTGTGATAGAAGAACATGGACTGCCATTGCTTCACCGACTCACTAGCCTTAATCCTAGGATAGTCTCGTTCTCTTCTAACAGAAAAGCTAAGAGTTCTGGTAATATAGGCATTACCGGCGGTCATTGCTTCACCGACTCACTAGCCTTAATCCTAGAATACGTTATTCCGATAATTTCTCTAGGTATGAAAGTAATACCGGAACAGAATGAGACTTGGCCTAATACCAAGATACCTCTCACACAAAGAGGCATAAGCGCTCATTTCCAAAATATAGTTTGGGGGAGATGGTGGAGTTGAACTCCATAGTGATCTATGACCTTAGAGAAGAAGTCTAGGGGAGGAAAGCTCAAACCTCTGTCAAGGTGAGTGCCGAAATGCACTCGCTCGTCGTCGTTGAGGGTGGGGATGGTTTGTCCATGGCCACTCCGCTAGTTGCTGGTGCAGAGGAGACCTTCGTTCTCGATGACGCGAAGCTTGGCGTGATCAAGGACGCACGAGATCTAGACCCCATGGAACTTCTCCTTCTCCGCCACAGGTGTTATCGCCGCCGTCGCTGCCGCAGCACAAGATGAAGCCTTGGCCTTTTTTTGGGGTGTCGATGACCTAGGGTGGGCAGAGCTATGGGATTTGGGGGAAGCAGAGGAGCTCTGTTCGCAGGAGACGTTGAGAAGAAGGATGAGGAACTAGCGCTGGTGAGGAGGAAGGAAGAGATCTCAACCCCTTATATCATTCATTTACGCCAAGATTCGTGCAAAGTAAATAGTAAGCGTGCCACACGTCATGGAAGGAGCTGGGTAACACCCTCGCGATGATTATGCCGCCTAGATCTTCGCGCACATATTAAAACGATGCCTCGGTTACGCGAAAGGTGGACCCACCAAAGGTCGTGCGGACAAGAATGTCCGTTAGTGACGTGACTTGGCCTTGATTGATGTCAGGTTAAATTGGAGACCAAGTTCCGGCTTAGTTTGAATTTTAAGCTGGAAAAACGAATAACGTATTCATAGGTCCGACTCGTTTTGAGACCCGGATCCTATCATTTCTTGTGAAGTATTAGGAACCCTTCAAGATTCTGCAAGTCGAAGATCAAGCTAGACGATAATGAAATCCGACTCTAGATCTTGGAGGCTTCCAGGGCTGCTGTTGGGGATATACTTTTCGGGTATCCTTACTGTGCCTCACTGACCAGGGTGGCCCACTTCGGGTTAGAGCTTTGCTTCACGGTCGGCCCAGTCAGGGAGAAGAGACGAAGTCCAGTCCGTCTACGAGAAGGCCTAGAAGACTTACCGACATAGGCCTGTTATGTAACTTGTAGTTTAAGATGTACTCTGTAACCGACTCTTAGTCGTAGCCGGATAGGTCTCTCCTGTAAACCCTAGGCTAGAGCAGATATCTATATAAGCCGTCCTAGGGTAAGCCTTTAGGGCACCTCACAATAGTCTACAATTTCAACTCGCATAGGCGAAATCCTTGTAACCCATATTCCGGCTCTGCTGTATTAATGGATTACTAGCAGAAGTAGGATCCGTCCAAAGCCGACGGATTCGAACCTGAGTAACTTATGTGATCACTGTCCTGAAACACCGTACGTCTCACACCCCTCTCTTCCACACGCCTCCAGAACCTTCTAATGACGTATTGTCATCAATCCGACGACACTGGGCAATTTTGAAAATAAGGTTGAATTCAAATTTGAAAATAATTCATATTTCATTTTATAGGTTTTGTCAAATTCAAATTATTTATAAAGATATAAATTTATTTAGATTTAATCATTTTCTAAGATTTTTATTAAATTAGAAAAAGATACAAAACTTTTGTTACAAGGACGACCTCTACCCAGCGAGGCAGACAGTGGACGACGAGCACCGCGGGGCCACACACGCGCGGAATGCTGGGCTGGTGACACGCGGGCAGAGAGGGATGGTGGGTTGAGGGAGATGAAAACGGGAGGGCCTTTTCACAAAAGTTTCAGGCACACGTAAGTTAACTGACCGAAGAACTCGTTCGGTCGTTGTGTTTTGGGCTAGCTGCGCTCGATTTTGGAGGTAAAAACCAAAGTTGTAGAGGGGATCAATTTCTACATATTTCATGCGGAGGTTAACTGACGGAGGTTAACCTACGGAGGTTTCGGCGGAGGCGGAGTGTGTGCACCGGAAATAAACGAAGAAAAGAGGCCAACACTGACGTTAACTGACGGAAATTGACGGGAAAATGTCGCGTCGGACAGAGATTTTACTCGATCTTTCGAGGAAGATATTGAGCGATTTAGGGGGAGATTTAGTGCTCCGTTTGACCCTAGATAAAGCTGGTGGCTTCCCCTGCGCGTGCATATGCGGGTCGCCACCGGAGGAGTGCAGAGAGCGCCGGTAAAAGAGGAGGAACAGAGGTGCTGCACACGTTTCTGCTACAGTGTACGCGCGCGCGAGCACGGCGAGCGGCGCTGGCGTCACAGACGTCGTCGGGGAGGCGTGCTGGAGGGGTTGCTGGTGCTCGCGGATGGTGTGGTGGTGTGCCGGGTGTCGTGGACCATCTCCACGGACGGAAGGGCGCATGCGGCAGAGAGCAACAACAAACAGACGCGGGCATCGAGTGCTCAACAGCGACGGCGACGCATGCCATAATCAAAACAAGTAGAGGAAGCTGCTAGGAGGTGGATAGCTCACCGTGAGCCTTGATAACAAGGGCGCTGGGCTTGGGGCCGACGGTGAATTTGACATGGCCGGCGAGCTGCTACTGCTGCTGCTTGTACATTGCGATGTCAGCCGTTACAGATGTTCCAGGCAGCCTCCACCTAGCTCCTAGTACCGTAACGCTTCAGAAGGAGGGCGTGTAGCTTCCCCACGCCTGCATGGCTCCGGTGGTGGTTGTGATCGGTGGCGTGCTTTGCACTGGCCTCCTCCTTCTAGCTCCATGCTCCGAACAGCTTCAGCAGCGCCTCCCAGACACGGCAGCGGCAACAGTAGAATGGAGACGGAGCCAGGGTAGACGGCGGCGGCCAGCGGCTAGGTATTGTCCATGACCGGGCTGGCTTGGGGAGGAGGACGAAAAGATCATCCAGATCTCGATCTAGCGGGGAGGGGTGGTTGAGAGGATGGGGGAGAGGTGTTGCTAGCTTTTCTGGTCAGGAAGATAAACAGGAGCCAGATCACGAGCGCGGCGTGGGCGCGGCTGCACTTGTGACCACGTGATCGCGGGGGGAAGAGAGAAACTAGGCGCTCCTGGCTGGGTGTACACTTGGTCGGGTCAAGTCAGAGGGGGGAATGCAGCCCCGGTTCAGAGGGAGACACGGATCGGTTCAGGGTTTCTAGCTGCTGATGGTGGTTTTGGGTTCCCACATATGTGGCTTTGCATCTCATGCATATACTCATATGCATCGGTATTTTGGGTGGAGGTGTGGACACGGCAAGGTGAGGTGAGGAGTGGTTGATGTTGTGGTAGATGAGAAGAGATGTTAGATTGAATTAAAACCAAATCAAATGATTAGAAAGGTTTTAGGGGATCAACACCAAACAAGAACTATAAGGAAAAAAGTGAGAATAAAGAAGGGTGTCATTATTTTATGTGAGGTTTAGTAGATGAAACCAAAAACTCACATGCATAGCCTTGCCCCAAAAGAAAAGGGAAGTAGTCACGCAATTGGCACATAATGGTTGGTATCAAACCATCATTTGTCATGTGAAGAGGAAAAGGATCCATATCATGTATATATAAGCTTCATTTGAAAATACCAAAAGAGTACAATGCTCACATGCATAAGTATGGTTGTATGTTAGATAGATGGTATCAAAAAGAAATGTGATGTAGTCAAGTAAGTTGGTGGAAGGATTTCAAGAGAGATGCCCGCAACTCAAATTGGGCATGTGGCAATATGTCAAAAACAAATGAATTTTATCAAGAACTAACTATATTTATTAAGAGGGTTCAACAATGCAATTGTGAGGATAAGAACCCAAATACAAGGGTTTTAGAATACAACCAACAATAGAGAGAAGAAGGAGGTGCAAAGTTGAAAGGTTATAGTGCATGAGACATGTGCACGTGGATGGTTGGTATGCGTAGCCACTCAAGCACATTGGTGTACATGTATGAAGAGAAGAGGGGAAAATATATTGCATGTGTTATGAAAACAAGGAGTACATGCATAAGGGGTATTTAGGTGATAACCCAAAAGTGACACATGTATAGAGCACATGTATAGCTTGAATCACCCCATATGGACAAGGTAACAAACAAATTGTAGATGTAACTACCTCAGACACTACGCTCTAAGTTGCATCCCTGGATGAGCGAAAGTGGTTAAAATAATACGGTGGGGGCCCAGGGGCCACCCATAGGTAGACCCGCCGGCCGTCCTAACCACTTCCGGAACATCGGTACAAGAACGAGCAGCGTAGTCGGCAGACGAAGGGATCAACTACATACACAAGTGAGTATGTATGCCAGCCACCATACAACAGTTCTCAGAGCCATTCCATCTAAAAGAAATAGAAATATTGCAACACCATACGACAGGATCCAAATATCCTAGATAGAGATAATAGTTTAGGATAGCTCCTCATACATCAAACATCAGAGTATCAGGCGGAAGCGGAAAACAAGGTTCGAGTACGGATAAGAAGCAAATCAGCATAAGATGCCACATAAATAAACACATCCCGCCCACAAATCTCGCGGATCCCCATCCCTAGAATCTCTACACCGAGTGATCGTTGCCAACATACTTTCTCTCCTCCACCCAGTATCCATCTTGCGAATACACCTGTTCATCTGAATCAAACAATTTATTGTCTGAGACCCTAGGGGTACTCAGCAAGTCTTTATGCCTCTAAAGGGGACATATACCCGGGGTGACGCAATTGCAGCAAAAGAGAATAACTAACAAGTCTATAGATACTCGCTAACCATCCGCCTAACCAAAGATAGACGGATGTCCGTTAATTAGTAACAACAGTTATAACAATATAATTAACAGATCCATCCTCCTTCTCGCTTACCAACGAGAAAGCGGACGAACAACCCATCCGTTGGCAGTTTTATTAACCATTCCATGAGTATTGAACTATTTACTAGTCAGGTATTTAGTCAGATTAAAAGCGGTACTTTAGTTATGCTTGTCTATGATCGAGAAACTGTGCTCCAAGTCGTCCATAACCGTGGACACGGCTTTCAGACAGATTTACCCTGCAGGGGTGCACAAATAGCAACACACACTCAATCAACCTCGGAAAAACCAAATCAAAACCCAACGAGGCATTCACGATAAAGCGATCACAGGATTCATAAATATTTCAGGGGGCCACCCCACTAAGCTACCCGCCACGAAGTTGGCCGGCTCCGGAACGGATCCAGGGTTTGTGTGGACGGCGATAAATGACTAGGAACCCGAAAGTGTGACTAGGCTTGTCGATACAGCGAAAACGTGTCACGATCCAAAACAGTACAGGTGCTCCACGCACAATCGTAAATAAACAGTAAAGCATGGCATAAGTACATGATAGTAATAAATCCCCAAACTAATTGTGGCCCCAAGAAATAGAAATGAATCAAGCTCTGGCTCAGGGGGGTCCACGGCCTCCCGAATGTCGATAGTGCAAATAGTCAAGGAACAGAAATCAAGTACTCGGGGTCCTACAGGACACAAGTGAGCATGAAAAACCAAATAGCAGATATTGCTCACCGGTGTCTCTTTCATTAGTTATCCCATTACAATACAGGTTAAGTTGTTTAGGTACCTCGTTATCCATCAGACACTCACATACCCTACACATGCTTTTCTACGACTCGCATGGCTCAAACAACTCCTGTAGTAATGGCTCATGGGATGGAGAAACAAGCTCGGTGGGGTTTAAAAGTAAAGGCTATGCAGTACTTGGGATTCAATTTAATGCAATAGAGACTCAATGATGCAAGAATAAGATAGAGGCAATAGGTACTATATGTATGCAAGCATGTGGTAGTGCTTGCCTGGCAGCTGAGTTGAAGCGAGAGGCGGATCTGGGTAGTACTCCTGGGATTCCTGGTATTTTCCCTGCTCGGCGTCTATTCGAAAGAAGAACCAAACAAACAAGGGCCAACATAAATAAAGTGCGCAAGCGTATGAATTAAAATGCGACAAGCAAACAAGCATGCCATGATGAATTATGCACAGTTTACATGGCAATAATGTAGCATGGCATGGGTGAGGTGTGGGGTACAAGAATAAAGCATTTTATTGAGTTTTAGCCATGTTTTGCTCCCATATAACTTGCTGTCCACTTAATATTTATATGATGCATGCTGCAATTCAGAACATGCAATGCATAGCTAGAACAGGCTCGTCACGCTGATCGATTTAGACATATTATTTGTCGAAATTGGAGTTGTAGAATTAAAGTTATTAATTAATTAAGAAAAGGCCTTTTTATTACATTTAAATAATTTCGAAAATTTAAAAAAAACTCAAAAGATATTTTAAATGGCATATTTGAATTCCCCACATTTTCCTGATTCCAAAACATATATTATTTGTATTATTTGGATTTATAATTCAAAAGTTCTTAAAAACAGATTTAAATACATATTAAACATTTCTGAAAATTGTTTTTATAAAACAGATAAACCAGATACTTTTTATACCCAGGCAAATCTAGCCCCAGCCACCGACAGGTGGGACCAAGCTGATCTGGCGAAACACTGCGCGACAGAACTTTTCTCAGCGCGGGCGAAGTGAGCCACGGTGACAGACAGGTGGGTCCGGTGGTGAAACGGTCCCACGCGACAGCGGGCGAGAGGGTGCTTGCCACGCGGCGCAGAGGGGGACTGCGGGTTGAGGGTCTGGAACCACAGGTCCCTTTCTGTAAAACAGACGCAGCCGCCGATAGGTGGGCCCTGGAGGAAGCGCGGGTTAAGGAACTAAAAAGGGTGGGGGGTTTTCTGGAAAAGTACCACGCGGTACTGTTGTTCTGCTCTGAACCTACTGACAACAGATCGGTGCGCGACAGGATCGGCACGGCATGGGGGAAATCGAACCTGCGACTCACGCGTGCGCACGGCGGCGGTGACCACTGGGACGGGCTGAGGTTGGTGTTAGGCAGCGGCTGTGTGGCTAGGTAAGGTTCTCGTGACGCCTCGGCGAGCAAACGCACGCGTGACGCCGGTGCACCGAGACTACTCGACGAAACGGCCGACATGTCCAGGAAGCGACGGCGACTGTGAGGATGTCTAGGAGGTTTGTGGACTCAGCGTGGTGGCGTTGGTGGCGGCGGTTCTTGCCGGGGAGCACCGGATCGTCGACGTAGCAGACGGCCAGAGCTAGGGTTTTGCCTCGGTGTCGCGGACGTGCAGCAGCTACCGGGCCTTCTCCTCCTCGTTGCAGAGCACAGGGGCGACACAGGGGATCCCGTGGCCTTCCTCGACACCCTCGGTGCCACGCCCGCCTCCTCAAACTGGTGCAAGAGGTGGATGCCGATGGTGGTGGCCAGCGATGGAGGAGATGGTGGCAAGGGAAGATGAGATGGCAGGGGAGCGGCGCAGCGGCTTGGGGCGGATCTGGAGCTGCACGGCAGAGAGAGGGGGGTGAGGTATGATGCACAATGCAGGGAACTAGGTCCAAGATGATGAGGATTGAGAGAAAAAGGGAGCTCACAAAAGGTAAATATTCAAACAAATCAAATGAAACCAAAAGAGCACAAGATGGTGGTGACTTGCATGGCCCATGCATAATTAATAATTACCATGATCATTTTGTTAAAACAATAATAAGGTCTCATGGCATTTATTCACATGCATTCCAAAATATGGAGCTAAGGCCAAGTTAAATGCATTGAAAAGGATGTTCCATGTGGAGTAGATGGAGAAGGTCATATTTGAATATAAATGGGACCTGCTAGTGTGTATGTTCCACTAGGTGTTTAATATCCCCAACAATATTCCAACATGAGCAACTATTCCAAAACACTCCATATGGAAGCTAGAAAAAGGGGTACCACTCATAATACATGCAAAGGTGGCTCCACATATCATTAATGTGAAAACAACATGATGTTAGTGTGAGAGCATGTAGAAATAGAAGTGGATCCATCCCAACCCACATGAGCTAGATTAAATGCCAAAGGAAAATATACAAGCTCAGGTATAATTAGGATGGTGGGAATATAAGGTGGTGACAAGGGAGAGGTGGTGGAGTTGAATAAAAGATATGCCCCCAACTCAACTTGGGCATCAAGCATTTATCAAGGACCAAATACAATATATCAAGAGCCAAATACAATTACTAATGCATATGAGAGAAGAGCCAAATGGAAGAAGGTTTTATATGATGCTCAAATGCAAGTTGGCATGATGACATGAGCATGATATAATTATGATGCAACAATTATATGTATGAAGTAGCAATTATATTACTAGACCATGTAGCATTACATATGTTAGACAGATGGGATGCTACAACTCTCCCCCACTAAACAGGATCTCGCCCCGAGATTCTAGGAAGAAGAAGAAGACACGAAGAGGGTAGGATACTTGGCACGGAGCTCGTCCTCGCGTTCCCAAGTGGCTTCATCAACGGAATGGTGCGCCCACTACACCTTGCAGAACTTGATGGACTTGTTGAGAGTCCTTCTTTCTGTGACTTCTAGGATTTTTATGTGGTGTTCTTGGTAAGATAGATCTTCTTGGAGATTGATGAGTTCATGGTCCACGGTCTTGCCGGGATCCTTGAAGCACTTCTTGAGTTGAGAGATATGGAAAACATCATGGATCTTGAGTTTTTTAGGAATCTCAAGAGCATAAGCGACTTCTCCTCTTCTTCCATGAACTTTGAAAGGACCGATGTATCTAGGAGCCAGCTTTCCTTTGATACCAAACCGGTGCGTGCCTCTCATGGGAGTGACACGAAGGTAAACGAGATCACCAGGGACATACTCCATGTCCGTGTGCATTCTATCATAGTTGCTCTTCTGGCGACTTTGAGCAACCTTCAGATTTTCAAGAATGATGTGAACCTTCTCCTCCGCTTGAGTTACAAGGTCGGGGCCAAACAATGTTCTTTCACCTGCGCCAGACCAACCAATCGGAGTTCTGCATTTGCGACCATAGAGAACCTCAAATGGTGCCATCTTTAGACTTTTCTAGAAGCTGTTGTTGTAAGAGAATTCAGCATAAGGAAGGCATTCTTCCCACTTCATGCCGAAAGAGATAACGCAAGCACAGAGCATATCTTCTAGAATCTGATTGATCCTTTCAACTTGTCCTTGCAACTGAGGATGGTAAGTTGTGCTGAAGTTCAATTTTGTTCCCAAAGAATTTTGGAAACTTCCCCAGAACTTGGAAGTGAAGATTCTTCCACGGTCTGAGATGATCTCAAGAGGAACCCCATACAGAGAGACAATTCTGTTGATATAGAGCTCAGCCAACTAAATTGCAGAAATTGTTTCCTTGACGGGAAAGAAGTGAGCCACTTTAGAAAGCCTGTCGATGACAACAAAGATTGCATTGTTGCCCTTCTGTGACCTTGGAAAACCAGTTATGAAGTCCATCTCTACTTTCTCCCATTTCCATTCCCGAGGCTTCAATGGCTGTAGAAGACCGGAAGGTTTCTGATGGACAGCTTTAACTCTACGGCAGACATCACACTCGGAGACATACTTGGCACAACATTGTTTCAACCCAAGCCACCACTATTGTGTTTTCAAGTCCATGTACATCTTAGTGCTGCCAGGGTGGATAGAAAGAACAGAATCATGCGCCTCCTTAAGAACTTGCTCTCTCAAACCCGAGTCGTTCGGAACGTACATTCGGTGTTCAAAGAATAGAGCTCCCTGATCATCGACGTGAAAGGACTCATATCTCGGCAGTTTAATGTTGGAGATTATGTTTTTGGCGTAAGCATCACCTCGCTGACTAGCACAAATCTTTTCTTCCAAGAGAGGGGTTTCCAGAAGATTTAGAAGATACCCTTGATCCACAATTTCAAGGTTGAGTTGCGGAATTCCTTGCACAAGAGAGGGTGTTGTTCTTCTAGCATGAGGTTGTTGACATAAGCTTTTCGGCTGAGAGCATCGGCCATGACATTAGCTTTGCCCGGAGTGTAGTTGATGGTCAAATCAAAATCATTAATTGCTTCAATCCACCTTCTTTGACGAAGGTTGAGATTAGGCTGTGTGAAGATATACTTCAGACTCTTGTGATCAGAAAAGATCTCACAATGGTTGCCAAGCAAGTAGTGCCTCCATACTTTCAAAGCAAAGACAACTGCTGTGAGTTCGAGGTCATGTGTAGGATAGTTGATCTCATGCGTCTTCAACTGTCGAGAGGCATAAGCAACAACTTGTTTTTCTTGCATGAGGACCACACCCAATCCTTGCAAGGAGGCGTCACAGAATATCTGGAAAGGCTTTGATGTATCTGGAGGAATCAAGACTGGTGTGGAAGTGAGCTTCTCTTTGAGTGTTTCAAAGTTTGCTTGACATGCAGGAGATCAAAGGTATTTCTTGCCTTTCTTGGGGAGATCGGTAAGAGGCTTCGCAATCTTCGAGAAGTTCTGAACGAAGCGATGGCAGTAACTAGCCAAACCAAGGAAACTCCGGACTTCTTTGACATTTATGGGTGGAAGCCAGTCAACAATTGTCTTAACTGTTTCTGGGTTGACGGCAATGCCCTTGGCAGAGATAACGTGACCAAGGTAGGTGACTTCAGGCAGCCAGAACTCACACTTGGAGAACTTTGCATACAGGCGGTTCTCATGAAACTTATTTAAGACACACCGAAGGTGTTCTTCATGTTCTTCTTTTGACTTAGAATAGACTAGGATGTCATCCAGATAGACCATGACGAACTTATCAAGATACTCCATGAAAACCGAGTTCATAAGCCTCGAGAAGGTGGCAGGTGCGTTGGTGAGACCGAAAGACATGACCGTGTACTCATACAGGCCATAGCGGGTGGTGAAAGCTGTTTCGGGAACATCTTCTTTGTGAATCTTGATTTGATGATATCCACTTCTCAAGTCAAGTTTAGAGAATACCACAGCTCTAGCTAGCTGATCGAAGAGATCATTAATCCACGGAAGGGGATATTTATTCTTGATGGTTTTAGCATTGAGAGCCCGATAGTCAACACAAAGTCTATCAGTCTTGTCTCGCTTCTTCACAAAGATGGTTGGGCTACCCCAAGAAGCAGTACTGTGCTGAATGAAACCTAACTTCTCTTGTTCATCAAGCTGACATTTGAGTTCAGCCAATTCAGCAGGACCCATTTTATAAGGCCGCTTGGAGATAGGAGCGATTCCAGGTTCAAGCTCAATCACAAACTCGACCTCTCAATCAGGAGGCATACCTGGCAACTCTTCAGGAAAAACAATTGGGAACTCACAGACCACCGGAACACTCTAAATAGCTTCCATAGCATCATCATTCAGAGCCGCCAAAGAGAAAAACTGAATTGAAGGAGTCAGACTTGGAGAATAGACTATATGGCCTTCAGGAATTTTTAGAGAAACTGAGCGTTCAGCACAATCAATCATAGCTGCATTTGCTGTTAACCAATCCATGCCCAAGATAACATCAATGTCAGAATTGCCTAGAATAATTAAGGAACCCGGGAACAAAGAGCCACCAATCTCAATTTGATTGCCATGGCTGATATGAGCAGCCCTCATGTTTGACCCAGGAGATTGTACCACAAGACGATGCAATAAGGGAACCATAGCCAGATCATGCTCATGCGCAAACTTGTGAGAAACAAAAGAATGCGAAGCACCAGAATCAAACGAGCGGCGTTGACACAGTTGGCATGAGCAACAGTAGACCCGGGCTTGGTGTTGATGTTGAGAGCCCGAGGTGGAGGTGCACGAACCATAGAAGAACTTGCCGCAGGTCTTGGAGGTGGTGGAGGAAGAGCTTTGTTGTTCGTTGGACAATTCTAGTGTTGATGCCCAGTGTTTCCACAGGTGTAACAGGCACCAGGTGGACCTGGAGCAGCGTAGCCAGGGACTCCGCCACGCGCTCCAGCGTAGTTGTGGTTGTAGCCCCTTGGAGCTGCGGTGAAGGAGTTTGGTGGCCTTTCCGTGTAGCTTGACGGTCTTGGTGGAGCCAGGAGCGACGGTGGGTTGTTAGGAACCCACACGTGGCGCTTAGAAGGAGTTGTCATAGCTGAAGAGCTTGCTGTGTCACGGTTGTGTTTCTTGGACTCGTCAAACACTTGCCTACTTGCGTCTTCCTGCAGAGCTGTATGTTGGAGTTCCAGAAAAGACCCCGACCTTGCATGAGTGATTTCATATTTGATTGATGCATTGAGCCCTTGCCTGAACCTCTTTTGCTTCTTCTTATCATCAGAGATCTCATCGCCACCATACCGAGAAAGGTTCATGAAGTTCCTGATATAGGTATTGACATTGTCATTGCCCTGCTTGAGGTTGAGAAACACTTCCTTCGTCCTTTCCATGACAATTTCTGATAGATATTGCTCTTTGAAATCCCCAGTGAACTACTCCCAAGTAGGCTGAAACTCAGAGTGATTTGCCTTCAGGTAATTCTCGCACCACAGAGCTGCATCTCCCTTCAGAAGGTGAGTGGCACATTTTACCCATTCTTGCTCAGGAACATCAGCAGTGATCAGCAACCTTGACATCTCACGCAACCAATCATCAGCATCAAGTGGCTGATCAGACACCTCAAAGTGGCATGGGTTGAACTTCAGAAAACTCTTGATGTCTCCTCGCTTGGGAGGTGGAGGTAGCGGAACAAACTCATTCCTCCTAACACTTTCTTCAAATTGCTGCTGGTTCTGCTGCATTGCTCCCAAGGCATTAGCAATACTTGCCAACGCAGCCCCCAATTCAGGTGGTATGTCCTCCTCAGAACGGCGTGGTGGTGCCATCCTGTGATTGATATAAAACTCAAGTCAGTACCAAAATGGAGAATAATAATAATCCAAAATAGTACCAAAATGGAATTAACCAAGATTAAAGGATACAAATTACTAAGATGATACTAAAATATCAACAAAGTTCAAAGCACCTAGAAGATATTAAGCATATCGCACACGACTGAACAAGGAGTGTGGTACACGAAGCTATCAAAGAAAAAATTTCCGCAAATTTCGGCATTAAAACATCACTATATGTGCAAAACCACTTAACGAAGCAAGATTAGTAACTCTACCGATTCAATATACAAGAGCGAATGATAAAAGTAGTGGTATGGTCACGACTCCATCCCGCACTCAAATCATTACTCCGGACATGAATAAGTAAAACAAATATCCCAACTTTCTTCTTTCTTAAGATGAACCTAAATATTAGCAACTACGGAAACAAACACCCCAAACAAGATAGCGTCGGATAACAAAGAGTAAGACAGATCGCGTCGGTTTACAACGAATCAGATAGATCGCTTCGGTTTACAAAAGCCTGTCGGTATGGAATGTACCAACAGTTGATAACCAAAAGGAAGATAGTGATAAAAAGTTGGATGCAATAGATAGACAAGTAGTTACACACACTCACACACACACAACCTATGGTACTACGGAACCCAGAACACATGAATCCTAGTTTGAATTTTAGAAGAGGATTGAAAACGTTACACTTCCTTACCAGAAAAGGGCGGGTGGGTGGGTAAGAAGAAAAAATGGAAGCAGTCCTACTCTCACGTTTTGTTATTCCCTAGTATATATATCTACCAAAATATTTGCTAGACTGACAACGACCATTTGGCTGAGACCCTGAAGGGCAGGATGGCTCTGATACCAATTGTAACTACCCCGGACACTACGCTCTAAGTTGCATGCCTGGATTAGCGAAAGTGGTTAAAATAGTACGGTGGGGGCCTAGGGGCCACCCATAGGTAGACCCGTCGGCCGTCCTAACCACTTCCGAAACATCGGGACAAGAACGAGCGGCGTAGTTGGCAGGCGAAGGGATCAACTACATACACAAGTGAGTATGTATGCAAGCCACCATACAACAGTTCTCAGAGCCATTCCATCTAAAAGAAACAGAAATATTGCAACGCCATACGGCAAGATCCAAATATCCTAGATAGATATAATAGTTTAGGATAGCTCCTCATACATCAAACATCAGAGTATCAGGCGGAAGCGGAAAACAAGGTCCGAGTACGCGGATAAGAAGCAAATCGGCATAAGATGCCACATAAATAAACACATCCTGCCCATAGATCTCGCGGATCCCCATCCCCGGAATCTCTACACCGAGTGATCGTTGCCAACATCATCTGTCTCCTCCACCTAGTATCCATCTTGCGAATACACCTGTTCATCTAAATCAAACAATTTATCGTGTGAGACCCTAGGGGTACTCAGCAAGTCTTTATGCCTCTAAAGGGGACATATACCTGGGGTGACGCAATTGCAGCAAAAGAGAATAACTAACAAGTCTATAGATACTCGCTAACCATCCGCCTAACCAAAGATAAACGGATGTTCGTTAATTAGTAACAACAGTTATAACAGTATAATTAACAGATCCATCCTCCTTCTCGCTTACCAACGAGAAAGCGGACGAACAACCCATCTGTTGGCAGTTTTATTAACCATTCCATGAGTATTGAACTATTTACTAGTCATGTATTTAGTCAGATTAAATCGGTACTTTAGTTATGCTTGTCTATGATCGAGAAACTATGCTCCAAGTCGTCCATAACCACGGACATGGCTTTTAGAAAGATTTACCCTGTAGGGGTGCACAAATAGCAACACACACTCGATCAACCTCGGAAAAACCAAATCAAAACCCAACGAGGCATTCACGACAAAGCGATCACAGGATTCATAAATATTTCAGGGGGCCACCCCACTAAGCTACCCGCAATGAAGTTGGCCGGCTCCGGAATGGACCCAGGGTTTGTGTGGACGGCGGTAAACGACTGGGAACCCGAAAGTGTGACTAGGCTTGTCGATACAGCGAAAACGTGTCACGGTCCAAAACAGTACAGGTGCTCCACGCACAATCATAAATAAACAGTAAAGCATGGCATAAGTACAGGATAGTAATAAATCCCCAAACTAATTGTGGCCCCAAGAAATAGAAATGAATCAAGATCTGGCTCAGGGGGGTCCACGGCCTCCCGGATGTGGATAGTGCCAATAGTCAAGGAACAGGAATCAAGTACTCGGGGTCCTACGGGACACAAGTGAGCATGAAAAACCAAATAGAAGATATTGCTCACCGGTGCCTCTTTCATTAGTTATCCCATTACTACTCAGGTAAGTTGTTTAGGTACCTCGTTATCCATTAGACACTCACATACCCTACACATGCTTTTCTACGACTCGCATGGTTCAAACAACTCCTGTAGTAATGGCTCATGGGATGGAGGAACAAGCTCGGTGGGGTTTAAAAGTAAAGGCTATGCAGTACTTGGGATTCAATTTAATGCAATCGCGACTCAATGATGCAAGAATAAGATAGAGGCAATAGGTACTATATGTATGCAAGCATGTGGTAGTGCTTGCCTGGCAGCTCAGTTGAAGCGAGAGGCGGATCTGGGTAGTACTCCTGGGATTCCTGGTATTTTTCCTGCTCGGCGTCTATTCGAAAGAAGAACCAAACAAACAAGGGCCAACATAAATAAAGTGTGCAAGCGTATGAATTAAAATGCGACAAGAAAACAAGCATGCCATGATAAATGATGCACTGTTTACATGGCAATAATGTAGCATGGCATGTGTGAGGTGTGGGGTACAAGAATAAAGCATTTTATTGAGTTTTAGCCATGTTTTGCTCCCATATAACTTGCTGTCCACTTAATATTTATATGATGCATGCTGCAATTCAGAACATGGAATGCATAGTTAGAATGGGCTCGTCGCGCTGATCGATTTAGACATATTATTTGTCGAAATTGGAGTTGTAGAATTAAAGTTATTAATTAATTAAGAAAAGGCCTTTTTATTATATTTAAATAATTTCGAAAATTTAAAAAAAACTCAAAAGATATTTTAAATGGCATATTTTAATTTCCCACATTTTCCTGATTCCAAAACATATATTATTTGTATTATTTGGATTTATAATTCAAAAGTTCTTAAAAACAGATTTAAATACATATTAAACATTTCTGAAAATTGTTTTTATAAAACAGATAAACCAGATACTTTTTATACCCAGGCAGATCTAGCCCCAGCCACCGACAGGTGGCACCGAGCTGATCTGGCGAAACACTGCGCGGTAGAACTTTTCTCACCACGGGCGAAGTGAGCCACGGTGACAGACAGGTGGGTCCGGCTGTGAAACGGTCCCACGCGACAGCGGGCGAGAGGGGGCATGCCACGCGGCGTAGAGGGGGCCTGCGGGTTGAGGGTCTGGAACCACAGGTCCCTTTCTATAAAATGGACGCAGGCGCCGACATGTGGGCCTTGGAGGAGACGCGGGTTAAGGAACTAAAAAGGATGGGGGTTTTCTGGAAAAGTACCACGCGGTACCGTTGTTCTGCTCTGAACCTACTGACAACAGATCGGTGCGTGACAGGATCGGCGCGGCGCGGGGGAAATCGAATCCGCGACCTCGCGCGTGCGCACGGCGGCGGTGACCACTGGGACGGGCTGAGGTTGGTGTTAGGGAGAGGTTGTGCAGCTAGGTAAGGTTCTCGCGACGCCTCGGCAAGCAAACGCACGTGCGACGCCGGTTCACCGAGACTGCTGGATGAAACGGCCGACGTGTCCAGGAAGAGACGACGACTGTGAGGATGTCTGGGAGGTTTGTGGACTCACCGTGGTGGCATTGGTGGCGGCGGTTCGTGCCGGGGAGCAGCGGATCGTCGACGTAGCACACGGCCGGAGCTAGGGTTTTGCCTCGGTGTCACGGACATGTAGCAGCTACCGGGCCTTCTCCTCATCGTTGGAGAGCACAGGGGCGACGCAGGGGATCTCGTGGCCTTCCTCGACACCCTCGGCGCCATGCCTGCCTCCTCGAACTGGTGCAAGAGGTGGATGCCGACGGTGGTGGCCGGCGATGGAGGAGATGGTGGCAGGGGAAGATGAGATGGCAGGGGAGCTGCGCAGCGGCCTGGGGCAGATCTGGAGCTGCACGGCAGAGAGAGGGGGGTAGATAAGGGTAGAGGGGAGGCGTGGTGCAAGAAAAAGGTGGCTTCGGCCTCCTTTTCTCCCCTCGAGCACGTGCTCGACCAGGCTCGGCAGGGGCGTGGGGTGACTGCAGGTGGGGGCCAGGGAGAGGATGGATGGCTCGGTGGGGTCCTTGTGCAGCAAGAGAAAGAGAGGGGCCAAGAGGGGAGGGGTAGATCGTCATGGGGTGGCAGGGAGCTAGGGTCAGAGGGAAGTATGGCTCGGCATGGGGGTGGTTAGGGTGTGAGGTAAAGAGGATGGTGAGGTTGGGTGGTTAGTGATAGGGTTAGGGTTGGAGGGGTGATAAGGTGGCTCGGGTGGTAGAGAGAAAAGTAGAGGGAGACTCGGTTAGGGTTTAGATTAGGGGTAGACGGGGGTGGCATGAGAGATTAGAGTGTAGGTTTTTGTTCATGATCAAGTGCATGGGATATGTAGGAGATGGATATGAGGGGTGAGGTATGATGCACAATGCAAGGAACTAGGTCCAAGATGATGAGGGTTGAGAGAAAAAGGGAGCTCACAAAAGATAAATATTCAAACAAATCAAATGAAACCAAAAGAGCACAAGATGGTGGTGACTTGCATGGCCCATGCATAATTAATAATTACCATGATCATTTTGTTAAAACAATAATAAGGTCTCATGGCATTTATTCACATGCATTCCAAAATATGGAGCTAAGGCCAAGCTAAATGCATTGAAAAGGATGTTCCATGTGGAGTAGATGGAGAAGGTCATATTTTAATATAAATGGGACCTGCTAGTGTGTATGTTCCACTAGGTGTTTAATATCCCCAACAATATTCCAACATGAGCAACTATTCCAAAACACTCTATATGGAAGCTAGAAAAAGGGGTACCACTCATAATACATGCAAAGGTGGCTCCACATATCATTAATGTGAAAACAACATGATGTTAGTGTGAGAGCATGTGGAAATAGAAGTGGATCCATCCCAACCTACATGAGCTAGACTAAATGCCAAATGAAAATATACAAGCTCAGGTATAATTAGGATGGTGGGAATATAAGGTGGTGACAAGGGAGAGGTGATGGAGTTGAATAAAAGATATGCCCCCAACTCAACTTGGGCATCAAGCATTTATCAAGGACCAAATACAATATATCAAGAGCCAAATATAATTACTAATGCACATGAGAGAAGAACCAAATGGAAGAAGGTTTTATATGATGCTCAAATGCAAGGTGGCATGATGACATGAGCATGATATAATTATGATGCAACAATTATATGTATGAAGTAGCAATTATATTACTAGACCATGTAGCATTACATATGTTAGACAGATGGGATGCTACAGTAGATCCATAACATATATATGTGAGCTAGGTTAAAAGCCAAAAGGACTAGAATTACTCACATACATATCATATGATGCATTTGAGATGATAGCACCAAGTGGAAATGATGTTGCAAGTTAGTAGATGGAAGGAGTGGTAAGATATTCGTGGCTGGGCGTGATGCTGCCACTCCTCTAGTCCGGCTAACGGCCGAGGCGAGCCTGGACGGCACCAATGCGCAGACGGGTTCGGCCACTTGCCGGGTTGAGGAGCCAAAGGAGCTAGCACCGGACACCTCCGTGTGGCCGGGTGCAGGCGACTGTCTCCGGCTCCATCCGTGCTGCCGATGACAAGGCTGAGGTACATATTACTGGCTATAAGCCAGCTCCGGCTATGCTGATGACGGTTGACATCCTTGCCCAACTCTCCGCGTCGGCGCCTCTATCCCTTGACCAGGCACACCGCCTGGTGGAGATGATGGAGAAGGGGCTCGGTGAGGCCAAGGCACTGGGTGTTTCTCTGGAGGTAAGCATCTCCTCGGGCTTTTTGCTTCTTTGACTTACTTGTTTTGCCCGTTCTGTTTTTCACGTCTTCCCTTTTTCCACAGAAAGCTTTTCCTAAGATGGCAAAGAACATGCAAGACCTGGGGCGTAAGATTGCTCGCTCTATCATGTCTTCCCAGTTGCACGATTTTTCGCGGTTTTTGTTGACTATCGGGTAACATCATGCAACCATGATAGTGGACAGGGAGCGGGAGGTGGACCGCCTGAAGGCGGAGGTGACCCGGCTGCAGAACTCCAATAACACAAGTCAGGGCCAAATCAATGACCTGGTGGAGCACCAAAAGGGAGATTTCAGCCAGCCAAACCAAGAAAACTGTTGATATCCATGCCGACGCTATCAAGAAACTTGAGGGACTTTACGACAAGAAGGAGGACCGGCTGAAGAGGGTCGAGGCTTGGGAGAAGGCCGCGCACATGCAGCTGATGCGCATTGCCGAGATGGTCGTCAGTAAGTTTTCTTCTCCTTTGCTAAACTTTCTCTGTTTGCTGTTGCCGGTTTGTAATAGCTGTTGTCTAGCTAGGTGCAGCTCATTATGCTTAGGCGACCGATCAGGCCCTTGATCGCGTGCCTGCGGCGGAGGCCGGGCATGATCTGCGCCCTGAGGATCTTGTCACGGTGGTTAGCAAGGAGGCTGACCGGCTGCGCCAGGTGAGCCAGAAGATCTTTGCCTATCTCTGGCCCGCCGTTGCCCCCCGCCAATATTGACGCACTGGCCACTGAGCTCGGGAAAGCCGCTGACCTCATGGAGACAGGGTGGGAGTGGCCGCTCACGGAGGCGTGGAGATAGCCCTTGCGCTTCTCAAGTCCTAGTACCCGGGTGCGGATCTTCGAAGCCTTGCCCGGGGGTTTTGGCAGGGGACCAGCTACGACAAGCTTCACACCGAGATTCCTGAAATCCGCTCCTGCGGTATCTAGATCACGAGGTGCGTCTAGCTGGACCGGGACTTCAACGACCCTGCTAGGACAGAGCCGTTCGGCTAGACCCCGGCATCGACTCCATCACAAACTGCTGCTGCTCCTCCGCCGGCTTCCGATCCGGTCTCTACCGACGTCACCTCTTGCAGCCAGCCTCCAACGGACACCTCCGACCCGTCCACTGAGCCTCGGGCCCAAGTCCTCAGAATGCGGAGAGTATTTGTGTTAAGTGAAACTTGTCGTATGTCTCGCTTGCGTGAACAACTTGTGCCATGTTGAATACTGTTGGGAGCTTCACCTCCCTTGTGTTATAATATTGCCTTGTGCTTTTGAGTTTGCACTTTTCGATTGCTTGATCTGCTTTTGCCGTTTACGGGTGTTTGCATGGGGGCGTGGGAGCGCACCCACTAGATGTAGTCCCTGAGGTTTGGGCCGGCTAGAGAATCCAGCCGGGTCGAAGTTCTCTTCCGCTGGTTCTATTTGTAGGCCTTTCTGTGGGGGCATGGGAGTGCATCGACTAGGTGTAGTCCCCGAGGTTCAGGCCGGCTGGATAGTTTAGCCGTGTCGAAGCACTCTTCCGCTGTTGCCGTTTGTGTGGGGGCACGGTAGGACACTCACTGGGTGTAGTCCCCGAGGTTCAGGCCGGCTAGAGAATGTAGCCAGGTCGAAGCTCTCTTCCGCTGTTGCCGTTTGCAAGTCTTTGCGGGTTATGAGCAGCAGCCGACTCGAGCACCTGGTGGGATTTTGACTCGTGCAAAAAACAAACACAAACGATGGTTTCTGCGTTAGACATGTATGAGGAGAATGTAGTTTGCAGTTTATTCGTTAAGGCGGGAAAGTTTGCCTTTTTGCGCTAGGCCACCAACTTTGTCTTTTCTCAGTGAGCATTGGTCGTTAAGCTGTATCCTTGCCGGCTGCGAGCCGGGTTGCGGTCTGCAGCCGGATTCGAAGGGGTAGCTAATAAGCGTGCTGCATGATACTTCAGATTTCTGTTATCAGTGTCGAGCGAGCGAGTGCAACCGAAACGTCTAGACGTTTTTTTCTTCCTTATGATTTTTCGTGTAGGGGCCCTCATGTTTTTTCTCTTAATGAACTAGCAGCCGGCTTGCGGTATGCAGCCCGAACCAAAGAGAAAGCCCTCAGAGCAGCATACAGTAGTTCACCATTTGGATGCGTGGTCGTCTGGGCCATCCGGCGAGTCCCTAGGAGAAATTGCCGGAGCCGAGGTAAAAAAACAATGAAGCATGAAATGCCAAATGATTATGGAGTCCCCGAGACTATGTCGATGCTCTTAGCTTGTTCACTCATGATACGTAAAAGTAAGATACATACACTTCTTGTTCAAGTGTAAAATGGGCGAAGTAGGTTCACATTCCATGGGTGCTCAGTTTCTTCGTAAGAACGGTCCATCTTGCTCTTTGCTAGTTGTTGGGCGTCGATGAGGTAGTATGATTTGTTTTGTAATGCCTGATTGATGATGAATGGCCCCTCCCAAGGGGGAGACAACTTGTGGACCCCCATGGTGTTCTGTACCAACCGCAACACCAGGTCGCCCTCTCGGAATGAGACGTGGAGCATCCGGCTAGCATGTTAGAGGCGCAGGTTCTACTGGTAGATGGAGGATCTAGACACGGTCAGCTCACGTGCCTCTTTGAGGAGGTCGACGCTATCCTCACACGCCTTCCTTAGCTTGTTGCTCTGTGTATAACAGTTTGCGAGGTGCATCGAACTCTATGTCGGTTTTCAGGACCGCCTCTGCTCCGTAGACGAGTAAGAAGGACGTGTAGCCAGTTGAGCGATTTGGCATGGTACACAGGCTCCATAGCACAACCAGAATCTTCTCTATCCAGCATCCTGGGGATCTCATAAGTGGTTCGATCAGCTGGGGCTTGATTCCGGCTAGAACCAAACTGTTGCTCGCTTGCACTGTCCACTCCACTAGGGGTGCGTGACGGAAGCAAGGTCCAAGCGGATGCCTTTTTCTTCGTAGAAGCGCCTGAAGGCCCCTTGGCAAAGTTTGTTCCATTGTCGGTGATGATGCTATTAGGGTAGCTGAAGCATGTGATGATGTTTGTGAAGAACTTGATCACCGTGGCCCCATCCAGCTTCTTGATGGGCTTAGCCTCAATCCACTTAGTGAAGTTCTCCACCGCCACCAACATGTGTGTCATACCAGATCACGCTGTTTGGAAGGGGCCGACCATGTATAGCCCCCAGATAGCAAATTTCTAGGTGATTGGAATTGTCTTGAGAGCTGCAGCCGAAGTGTGCTTTTGCTGGCTAAAATGTTGGCACCCATTGCATGCTTTCACCATTTGCTTGGAATCTTCTAACGCGGTAGTCCAATAGAAACCATGGAGGAATGCCTTGGGAACTATGTGTAACATCCCAAATCTTTAATCAAGGTTAATCAAGATCCAAATCACCCAATTTAGGGTTAACAAAACCTTTTTCCATTTAAAATATTTAAGCATGCATATGAGTGTTGCATTTAAATAAGAGTTGTTTGAAATGCCATGATTGTTTGTTCTAATGGTTTTAAAATGGTTCTATGATGAATGTCACATCATCTAGATCATTCCCAAGCAAAAACCAAAGAAAAAGAAATCAAAAAGAATTAAATAAAGGAAATGGTCCCTTTTGCCATTTTAATCACCTAGCCCACTTTGGGTGTTCCTAGCACTCAATTTCAAACAGAAACAATTGTGGATCTTTGCACCCCTTGATAGTACAAGTAGAGATGTGCCATGGCCCACTCTGTGATCTCCCAAAATCATTCAAACTCTAACTTTAAATGACAATTGAAATTGGAATCTAGTTCATATGTATAGATCATCCTATTTCAAAAACCTCTCAAATGAACCCCATTTAAAAATCCCAAGCAACCACAGAGGCTTAAGCATGTGAAAAACCACTCCACCAAAAATCTCTGAAAAATTCAAAAGTTTTCTTCATGCGGCCATTTAATCGAACACTTGGCATGCACTGATCACACTCTAGTCTAGCTTCACTGTTTCTACAGGGAATTGCCACCCAATTGCACCCCATTTAATCCCTCTGTCCGTTTTTGATCTAACCAAGCCGAAACCAACCCATCCCCTAGTCCCTAGCAGCAGTGCACCGCCACCCCGAGGCCATGCTCGTCGGCCAACCATGCCAACACCGCAGGAGACCACCAGCCCCTCTCCGCCGCTCTAGGAAGCAAGGCGCCACCTCACCGCCGTCCACGGTCCAGCCCACGACCATTGCCACGCCTTGGACCACTGAGGACAAGCCCCACACTATCCTCTATGCTCCGCACAAGAGCACGCCAGAGCGCCATCACTGCCAGCACGCCACACGTCGCGCCTCGACACCAGACCACGCGGGCTGCTCTGCCTTGACCACAGCAACCCGCTAGACACGACCGTACCCCGCCGCGCGACCCACACTCGTCGGGAACCGCGTCGAGCATCGCCCATGTCTTCTAGAGCGCGCGACAATCCTGACCATTAGCCACCACCCCTAGCCTCGCCATAAAGCCATAGAGGACCAGCAGGAGGCAAGCCACCGTCCGCCTATGCCGCCCATGCCGATAACACCCTGTATCATCGTCACCGACTAGCTCGTTGTCGCCCCCTCAGTCCCCTCCTTGAGCCTATATAAGGAGGCCTTCCCCAGCCTCAATCGCCACACCATTCACCTCCCCTCTCACCACTAGTCCTTCCCCACCTCTCGCCGGAGCGGCTCGAGTAGCCAGTCGCTGGAATTGAGCCGGAGACAACCGCATCAGAGGAGGAGACGTTGCCATTGATTTTGTCCACCTCAGCCTCTGCTGCGACTTTGCCTGAGCCCGTCGTCGTCGACTCGTTCGTTTGCCCGCCTCGCTGCACTCGTTGGAGCCCTGGTTCGCCCTCACCACACCCCCACCGAGCCGCTAGGGTTCAGTCTCGCCGGTGACAAGTCCGTCATCGACGACGACCGTGCGCTGTTGATCTAGTTCTAATCCTGCAGTCCTTATCGCCCCGTACCGCTTCACGTGAGATGTACCGCTAACATGTGGACCCCCCTGTCAGCTGTCCTATGTGCCGCGGAGTGAATCTCGGCCGGGCCAATTAGTTTCCCGCGCTGGCCCTGTGATTCAAATTAGGATTTTTCTTTTTAGACTTAGACTTAGTTCTGTCCCTTAGTTTGAAAATCAATCCAGGGAGTTATACAAATCCAAATTGAGCGATTCCAATTTTGTGGGAAAGATAATTAAAATTTCTATCCAAGCCCGTTGGATTTAAATCATTTAGAGTTAGAGATCTCTTGAAGGTAAAATAATAAGACAGAAGCTTTTGCACATTCAAACATTTTTCTAACATCAACCCTAATATATTTTGAGTCGATTCCAACTCTCAAAAATCACATTTGACCATACCTATCTGAATTCGTAATAATATTAAGGTTTGCATGCAGTGACTTTGGACTAGTACCAAAATAATGCTATATAGGCATTTCTAGTCACTTTAAATCATTAAATATTAAACTTAAACTTATTAAAATGTGATCTAACATTTAAATCACATTCCCATATGTTAGAATATGTGGTGATGACATGTGTCCACATGATCCCATTTTTTAAATGGAGAATATTAAATCTTAGTTAATTTCAATGAGTAGAAATTACTTTTCTCAAATAAAAAGAATGAAGATATTTCATAAAACCTTGTGATGTTTGTGATGATACTAGATCATCAAATGTGTGCCTTAGTGTGCTAAGTATACTAGTTAAGTATTGTTTCGTGATTGTGTATTCCGTATGTATTTATAGACGATAGTACCGACCAAGTCTTCGAGGAGGAGGAGTTCTACCAAGAGGAGGAGGAAGAGAATTTCAACCATTGCACCAACCAAGGCAAGCTAACACTTGCAAGTGTCTTAACTATGCAAGCTATTATTGGCAAGCTAACACATGCAAGCCATCATTAACAATGCAAGCTAAACCTTGCAAGCTAGACAATCTAAGCAAATGCACTAGGCATGCTTTGGTTATACCATTTTGACTTATACCTACTCTAAGTTTATTTACAAGCTTTACCTTCTTTACTTTACCAATGTTCTTACTTGTTTATAGATAGCATAAAGAGTATAAAACTTGGCCTATCTAGTTAGACTTAGATGTCATTCTATGGCATGAGATTGATCTTAGCATCCCACATTAGTGAACACTCTTAACTTAGTAGTTTAGAGTTAAACCAAAAACTTGAGCACTTTAGATGGGAATACTTGGTAAAAATGATTTGTGAAAACCTTGAAATGATGAGTCATTCTATTGAGATGTTTTGACATGTGTTGAGAAACACAAATGGTTTATGATGATGAAAATGTTGAGGCATGAGCCTTAGCCCCTTTTATAAAAACTCATGGTTGGGTTCGGATGCGATACCATTCCAATTTTACCGTACAACCACAATACTTGAATTGGGCAAGGCGTAGCTGGAAGTTTATATGCATTAGTATTAGTTCCCTCGCGGGGGAGGTTTGAGCTGAGGCTACCTCTCAATGTTGTCCAGCTATGCAGCGCCCAGGATGACAGATGGTCATGGTTGGGAGGCCAAGCTCATAGGAGAGGTTCTTATACTAGAGTGTGTAAAGGAAAGGTTATGTTTGATTATCTGCATACTAAGTATGATGATTCAGGGTTATCCCTGACAGATGTATCGAATTTTGCGGTGAAAGTGTACCACCTCTGCATAGTGTCAAACTATTTGAATAGCCGCGTCCGCGGTTATGGACAGTTGGAGTGGCCATACTGTTCCGTTGTCAGATGTTTTCAAAATGACTTATGAAATGAACTGTGACATGACTTGACCACAACATGGTTGTGACTATGACAACTAAGTTCCCACTTAGGTGATTTAGAACTTTATTTTATCTTTCTTTGTTTCTGAACTTAAATTAGGTTTCAAACTTAACTTTACAAAGAAACTTAGAGTTTAGCATTCCTACTAGAACTATCTTACTTGTTAGTAGTAGTTTGCGAGTACTTAAAGAGTACTCATGGATTTTGTCCCTGGCTATTCCCGTGGCCATACTATGAGGAGGATTACCCTGAAGGAGGACAGCAGGACGGCTACGACAACCAGGATCATCTCCCATCGTCAGCATTGCATGTGACACTAAAGATGGAGCCCACCGCTACACTATTTATTCCGCTACTTGATTGTACTAAGACTAGATCATGAGATCCTTTATTTGTGTAAGACCTTATTATGGATTGTAGTGGATGATGTACTGTGATATCCAATCTGTTATGTCTCACAAAATGGTAATCCTGGGATTGCGATGTATGGCATAACATGCATCTGGGATTAAAAATCCGAGTGTTGACAAGTTGGTATCAGAGCCATCCTGACCATAGGAGACCCTAGTTAGAATGGACGTCCGAAACAAAAAGTTAGTTTCCAAAATCAAAGTGAGTATTTATGAAAACTATTTCCTCTCTTACCCTTGGGATTCTTTCTCTCAAAAAAATACATGTTCCTCGAAATTCTTACATTACTACATAAAACTTTGACACACTTGATTACTTCACTAACTTCTCATCCTAAATTCTTATAGATGGAAGCTCAATACAGCAAGTTCTACTAGTTGGGCAATAGAGCCAACTGATATTCGAGAGGGACCTGGATTCACTGTCTGAGTACTTGGAGCATCCTCATCTAGAATTCCTTGGAGCTCAACTCCCGGGTCCACCTGGAGGAGATTTACAATGGCTAGTATTTGCTAATCTTCGAGGCAAGATAGAAGGACCAATGTCCGAGAGGATTCAGTTCTCAGTGAAAGAGAACAACTGGCTAGATGGATTAGCCAGGGCAATGCATGAAGCTCTCGCACGTCTTTGCGCCCAGAGTGTCAACCTAATCCAAGGAACCCGCTTGGTTCACTATGCAAGGCGTGATTCCATGGGAATGCCCCTAGAGATGCCAAGTCACCCGGTGTTGAAGCGTCAAGTGGAGAACCTCGACTTCCTACTATACGACAGACAGAAGGAGTTGGACAATGCTAGAGAGTTCGCCAACCAAAACCTCGCCATTGCCGCCCAGAAGGTCCAGACTTTCTCACTGCTCGTCAAGGATCGTCAGTCTCTTCGCCATCAATGCACGAAGAAGGATCGCACCATCGACCGTCTTCACAAGAAGCTGGCCGAACTCGAGAAGACCATCAAGGAGCAAGAAGCTCAGCTTGTAGCAAAAGAAGAAGAATAGGAAGGTGAAGATATCCAAGGGTATATTGACTCATACCTCAGCAATGATGATGGCTATCTGGAGGATGATGCTATGGACTTCTACACCAACGATGATGACTCCGACTACTCCTCGATGATGAGTAGATGCACTAGAGCACTATCGTATGAGTGATGAGTATCGGTCCCATTGTATCCTAGCTTGCAGAATGGTTCTTAAAACCATTTGTTTTCCTTTTGTGGAGGTGTGTGTGTGTTTGTATCGTGTGCTTTGCTTGAATGAATGAAAAGAAGTTAGTTGCAAAACCTGAGTCAAACTCAAAGTTTTAGCTTTGAAACCAAAACCATGAACCTTAGAACTTTCCCTCTTACCCCTTTATCTACCTCAATCATCAGATGACTCGTGGAAACCAAGGAGGGAGCAGCTCATCACAAGACCCAATGCTGCAGATTCTGCAGACTCTAATTGCAGACCGTGAAGCTAGTAGGGCAGAGCACCAAGCAAATCTAGCCACACTGCAGCAGATCGCCCAAATGGCTCACAACAATCAGAACCATGGAAATCAGGATCATCATGGATCCAAACTCAAAAACTTCCAGAATACTAATCCCCCAATCTTTAGCAAGTCTGAAGACCCACTGGATGCTGATGATTGGTTGCAGACAATGGAGAACAGCCTAGAAGTAGATGGAGTTGATGCCAACGAGAAAGTTCTTTTTGCCACCTACTACTTGGTCGGAGATGCAAGAGCATGGTGGAATAACACCCGCACAATGAACCATGGTCAAGTGATGACATGGGAAGCCTTCAAAGTCAAGTTCAGCCACACCCATGTGCCACAGGGTCTAGTCACCTGAATGAGGGATGAATTCAGAGAGTTAAAGCAAGGCAGAATGACTATAGTGGAGTACCGTGACAGATTCTTGTCCCTCGCCAGGTATGCACCTGATGAGATCAACACGGAAGCCAAGAAGAAGGAGAGATTCCTGAACAGACTACATGATGAGATGCAGACTGTCCTCGTCAACATCTGTTTCGAGGATCTCGAAGAGCTAGTCGACTCTGCCATTCAGATGGAATGGAAGATTAATCAAGCAAATGAAAACCGCAAACATCATATGATGCACCAAGATAGATCCATCAGTCACCCGAAGTACCGTCCCAACCCGTCTGCCGGATATGCCCCGCAGAAGAATCGACCCCCAATGTCTCGCCCAAGCTACCCCAACCGTAGCAGAGGAAATGTGAAGTCCAGAGGAAACAACAATCATCCCGGCAACTCCAACAATTTGAACCATGCACCCCCCAAGAACAACAACAACAATAACACTGCACCCAGAACTAGAAGCAATGCTGTGCCCATGGCAGCAAAAGACAAGTCTCGGATCACTTATTTCGAGTGTGGAGTGAAGGGTCACTACTCAAATGAGTGTCCCAGGAAGATTGCCGCCACTGCCAATTTGAATGCCCCAGCTCAACAGCAGCACCGTGTTCAACCAGGAAGAAGGTTTGCCCCAGGGAACCCTCACAACCGCAACGGCCGTCTCTTCCACATGAACACCGAAGAAGCCCAAGAAGCGCCAGATGTAGTGCTGGGTATGTTTTCTGTCAACTCAGTTTTAGCAAGAGTGTTGTTTGATTCTGGAGCATCGCACTGATTTGTCACCGAAGAATTTGCATGCACTAGTAAGATTCACCCAACCAACTTGAAGCATGTCATGATAGTTCAAATCTCTGGGTCAACTACAAAAGCTAGAAAATTTTGCAAAGCTGTGCCTATCCGAATACATGGAATAGATTTTTATGCCAACCTAATAGTACTTGGAACCAAAGGTTTGGAAGTAATACTAGGAATGGATTGGATGTCATAGCATAAAGGATTGATTGACTGTGCCAAGAAAGCCATCACCATGACCAGTAGCTCTAGAGTCTCAGTAGAGCATATATCTGAAACCTTTCCCCGTCAATTCAAGTGCAACAAGAGTCTAGCCCTACCCACCATAGACCGAGTCAGAGTAGTCTGTGAATACCCCGACGTATTCCTAGATGAATTGCCCGGTATGCCCCTGGATAGGGATATTGAGTTCATTATTGAACTAATCCTCGGAACCGGACCCATAGCCCAGAGACCCTATAGCATGAACCCCTCAGAGTTAGTGGAATTGAAGAAGCAGCTGGATGCTATGTTGGCAACAGGCTTGATTCAACCAAGCGCATCGCCATGGAGATCGCCAGTGTTATTCGTTGACAAGAAAGATGGAGGCAACCGTTTGTGCACAGATTACAGGAAGCTGAATGACGTCACAATCAAAAACAAGTACCCTTTGCCAAAGATAGAGGATCTATTTGATCAGTTGACTGGTGCCAATGTGTTCTCTAAGATCGATCTTAGGACTGGTTATCACCAACTTAAGATTCGTGCAACAGATATTCCAGAGACCGCCTTTACTACCCGATATGGATTATACGAGTATACGGTCATGTCTTTTGGATTAACCAATGCCCCTGCTTATTTCATGAATCTCATGAATAAGATCTTTATGAATTTCCTAGATAAGTTTGTCGTTGTGTTTATCGATGATATCCTTATCTACTCCAAGTCAGAAGAAGAGCATGAGCAACATATGAGAATCATCCTTGAAACCCTTAGAGAGCATCGGTTGTATGCCAAGTTCAGCAAATGTGAGTTTTCGCTGAAAGAAGTAGGATTCCTAGGACATATTGTGTTTGCCGGAGGAGTCGCTGTTGATCCCGCCAAGATCAAAGATGTCGAAGAATGGTAAGCCCCAACCACTCAAACCCAAGTCCGTGCATTTCTCGGATTAGCGGAATACTACCGCAAGTTTATCGAAGGATTTTTGAGCATAGCAAGACCCATGACCCAATTGTTGAAGAAGGACAAGAAGTTTGAATGGACTGACAAATGTGAAGCAAGTATCCAAGAGCTCAAGAAGAGATTCATTTCAGCCCCAATATTAATCATGCCAGATATCAAGAAGCTGTTTGATGTGTATTGTGATGCATGCAAGATTGGTCTAGGATGTGTATTGATGCAAGAAGGCAAAGTCATCGCATATCTGTCTCAACAACTGAAGCAGCATGAGCAGAACTACCCTACCCATGACCTTGAGTTAGCAGCCGTAGTTTTGGCATTGAAGACATGGCATCATTACCTTATGGGTAATCACTGTGAGATTTACTCAGATCACAAAAGCTTAACGTATATTTTCACTCAGAAGGAGCTGAATATGAGGCAAAGGAGATGGATAGAGTTAATCAAGGATTATGACCTTGACATTCACTATCACCTCGACAAAGCCAAATTGGTAGCGGATGCTCTTAGTAGATTGCCGTGTACATTAAACACCATGATCAAGGAAAAGCAACCAAGTTTGTATGAGGAGTTGTAGCAGTTTACAACTGAGCTAGTTAGCAAAGGATTTTTAGCTAGCATTGAACTTGAAACCACTTTGATTAGCCAAATCAAGGAAGCCCAGAAGGGAAATGAAAGTATCGATGGAATCAAACATCGTATTGGTACAGGAAAGGTACCTGGATTCACCGAAGACGAAGGAGTTCTGTGGTACAAAGGACGTATGTGTGTGCCAGCAGATTCGGAACTGAAGCAAGTTATCATGCAAGAAGCTCATGATACTCTTTATTCTATCCACCCCGGAGGAACAAAGATGTATCAAGATTTGAAAGAGCAATTTTGGTGGCACAATATGAAGAGAGAAATCGGAAGCTACATCACCAAGTGTGATATCTGTCAGAGAGTCAAAGCGGAACATTAGAGACCCGCAGGACTGTTGCAACCATTACAAATTCTGGAATGGAAATGGGATTCCCTCGGAATGGACTTTATCACCGGTTTGTTTCTTCTAGTAGGGGAAACGACTCAATCTGGGTCATCGTTGATAGACTGTCCAAGGTAGCTCATTTTATACCTGTCAAGACAACCTACCAGAATTCGAAGCTAGCTGATTTGTACATTGCCAGAATTGTTAGTCTGCATGGAACCCCCAAGACCATAGTGTCGGATCGAGGAACCCAATTTACCTCGAGATTTTGGAAGAAAGTCCAGGAAGGATTAGGAACCAAGTTGAATTTCAGTCACCCGCAAACCGATGGACAGACTGAAAGAGTCAACCAAATCCTCGAGGGTATGTTGAGAGCTTGTGTGCTAGAATATGGATCAAAATGGGATGATTGTCTGCCTTTCAAAGAATTCTCATAAAACAACAGTTATGAAGCCAGTTTGCAAATGGCCCCATTTGAGTTCCTATACGGAAGAAAGTCTCGTACCCCTTTGAATTGGTTGCAAGTAGGAGAGAGTCAGATTTTTGGACCCGACATTCTCTTAGAAGCCGAAGAGAAGGTTCACAAAGTCCGTGAGCACCTCAAGGCCGCCCAATACAGATAAAAGAGTTATGTTGACAAGAGAAGGAGAGACCTGACTTTCAATGTCAGAGATTTTGTGTATCTCAAGGTTTCGCCATTGAAGGGAACCCAACGTTTTAGTCTGAAAGGAAAGTTAGCCCCCAGATATATCGGACCCTTCAAGATTCTGAACCACCAAGGAGAAGTATATTATCAACTAGAACTTCCAGAGGAGACGTCAGCCATCCACAATGTGTTCCATATCTCGTTACTTCGCAAATGACTTGAAGTGCCGAAGAAGACCGAAGTTTTCAAGAACATCAATCACCGAGCTGTTGATATCAACAAGGATCTGACGTATCGTGAAGTGCCCATCCGTATCATGGAGGAAACTTACAGAACCACTAGGACCTGGAGTATCAAATTTCTCAAGATTCAATGGAGCAACCATACCGAAGAAGAAGCCACCTGGGAGCGAGAAGATTACATTAGGACTGAGTTCCCAGATCTCTTTAGTTCCTAGTTTTCTTTCTTAAATCTTGGGACGAGATTTTGTTTATGGGGGGAAGGTTTGTAACATCCCGAATCTTTAATCATGGTTAATCAAGATCCAAATCACCCAATTTAGGGTTAACAAAACCTTTTTCCATTTAAAATATTTAAGCATGCATATGAGTGTTGCATTTAAATAAGAGTTGTTTGAAATGCCATGATTGTTTCTTCTAATGGTTGTAAAATGGTTCTATGATGAATGTCACATCATCTAGATCATTCCCAAGCAAAAACCAAAGAAAAAGAAATCAAAAAGAATTAAATAAAGGAAATGGTCCCTTTTGCCATTTTAATCACCTTATGCCCACTTTGGGTGTTCCTAGCACTCAATTTCAAACAGAAACAATTGTGGATCTTTGCACCCCTTGACCGTACAAGTAGAGATGTGCCAAGGCCCACTCTATGATCTCCCAAAAACATTCAAACTCTAATTTTAAATGACAATTGAAATTGGAATCTAGTTCATATGTATAGATCACCCTATTTCAAAAACCTCTCAAATGAACCCCATTTAAAAATCCCAAGCAACCACAGAGGCTGAAGCATATGACAAACCACTCCACCAAAAATCTCTGAAAAATTCAAAAGTTTTCTTCATGCGGCCATTTAATCAAACACTTGGCATGCACTGATCACACCCTAGTCTAGCTTCACTGTTTCTACATGGAATTGCCACTCAATTGCACCCCATTTAATCCCTCTGCCCCTCTTTGATATAACCAAGCCGAAACCAACCCATCCCCTAGTCCCTAGCAGCAGTGCACCGCCACCCCGAGGCCATGCTTGGCGGCCAATATTGCCAATGCCGCAGGAGACCAACAGCCCCTCTCTGCCGCTCCAGGAAGAAAGGCACCACCTCACCGCCGTCCATGGTGCACCCCACGACCACTGCCACGCCCTAGACCACTAAGGACAAGCCCCGCACTATCCTCTCTTCGCCGCACCAGAGCACGACAGAGCGCCATCACTGCCAGCACGCCACACACCGCGTGCGCTGCTCTGCTTTGACCACACCAACCCGCCAGACACGACAATAACCCGCCGCGTGACTCACACTCGCCGGGAACCGCGTCGAGCATCGTCCCTGTCTCCCAGAGCGCGCGACGCTCCTGACCATTAGCCACCGCCCTAGCCTTGCCATAAAGTTGTAGAGGACCGCCAGGAGGCAAGCCACCGTCCGCCTACACCGCCCATGCCGATAGCACCCTGTATCATCGTCACCGACAAGCTCGCCGTCGCCCCCTCAGTCCCCTCCTCGAGCCTATATAAGGAGGCCTTCCCCAGCCACAATCGCCACACCATTCAAATCCCTTCTCAACACCAGTCCTTCCCCACCTCTCGCCGGAGCAGCTCGAGTAGCCAGTCGTCAGAATTGAGCCGGAGATAGCCACAGTAGAGGAGGAGACGCTGCCGTTGATTTTGTCCACCTCAGCCTGTGCCGCGACTTCGCCTGAGCCCGTCGTCGTTGACTCCTTCGTTTCCCCGCCTCGCCGCACTCGTTGGAGCCCTGGTACGCCCTCACCGCACCCCCATCGAGCCGCTAGGGTTCAATCTCGCCGGCGAGGAGTCCGTCGTTGATGACGACCATGAGCCGTTGATCTAGTTCTAATCCTGCGGTCCTTATTGCCCCGTACCGCTTCGCGTGAGATGTACCGCTGACATGTGGACCCCCCTGTCAGCTGTCCTCTGCGCCGTGGAGTGAATCTGGGCCGGGCCAATTAGTTTCCCGCGCCGGCCCTGTGATTCAAATTAGGATTTTTCTTTTTAGACTTAGACTTAGTTCTGTCCCTTAGTTTGAAAATCAATCCAGAGAGTTATACAAATCCAAATTGAAATTTCTATCCAGAGATTCCAATTTTGTGGGAAAGCTAATTAAAATTTCTATCCAAGCCCGTTGGATTTAAATCATTTAGAGTGAGAGATCTCTCCTAGGTAAAATAACAAGACAGAAGATTTTGCACATTGATACGTCCAAAATGTATCTACTTTCTCGAACACTTTTGCTATTGTTTCTCCTCTAAACTTGTGTGATTTGGATGCAACTAACGCGTACTAACGCCGTTTTCAGCAGAATTGCATTGGTGTCTACTTTCTGTGCAGAAAATCAACTTTTAGGAAAAATCCCAGAAAATATGCCAAAAATCCTATTTCACCAGAAGACTCCCGGAGCCAGAATACGAGACGGAGGGGGGCTAGGCCTAGGCCACACCACCTGGCCACGTGGGCAAGCCTAGGCTGCACCAGGGGGTGGTCTGGCCGCCCCAAACTGCCCCTTGGTCTCCCTCTTCGCCTATAAGAAGCCTTCTGACCTAAAAACTCTGGGGGGTTCGACGTTTTTCCAGAACGAGTTCCGCTCCGCCGCCACCACCAGATTCCACGAAATAGCACCAGAAACTTCGTTCTGGCACCCTGCCGGGACGGGGAATTGGAGGATATCATCGCCATCATCATCACCATCGCTTCTCCATCGACCATCCATGTTTTCCCCATCTATGAGTGAGTAATCCCCCGCTGTAGGCTATGGGGATGGTAGGGATTGGATGAGATCGGTCATGTAATGGCATCGGATTGTTAGGGCATGGTGCATAGTTTCTTCTATTAGTTATTTATGACTTTGTCGCGACTTGTTGTGCTTAATGCTTGTCACTAGGGCCCGAGTGCCATGATTTCAGATCTGAACATGTTATTGATTCATTATGATAGTATTGTTTATGGTCTTATCTTCACGTTGTATCCACATGTTGTTGTCTGGAACCAATGGCCCTGAAGTGACAGAAATCGAGATAACCGGAGGGAATGGCTTTGATGTGAGGATCACATGTGTTCACCAAGTGTTAATGCTTTGCTCCGGTGCTCTATTAAAAGGAGCACCTTAATTGCCTGTAGTTTCCTTGAGGCCCTGCTGCAAACGGGCTAGCAGGACAAAAGATGTTGTGCAAGTTCTCATTGCGAGCATGTATGACTATATATGGAACACATGCCTAGGATTATCTAGTACTTGGATGCTTTATCTTATTTATCTGCAATTGCCCTATGTTCTGATTGCTATGTGAATGGTCCTGTCCATGCAACGCCCGTCCATCCATCCCTATGCCTACCGCACTCGAATCCCACTGTTTACTGCTATTGCAACAGCTGTCTTTACTTTACTACTGCTGCTACTTTACTATTCCTACTAATAAACCGCTATGAGCAAGGTTGTTTCTAGGTGCAGCTGAATTGACAACTCAGTTGTTAAGGCTTATAAATATTCTTTGGCCCCCCTTGTGTCGAATCAATAAATTGGGTTTCACTTCCCTCGAAAATACTGCAATACACCCCCTATACTTGTGGGTCATCACACATTCAAACATTTTTCTAAAATCAACCCTAATAGATTTTGAGTTGATTCCAACTCTCAAAAATCACATTTAACCATACCTATCTGAATATGTAATAATATTAAGGTTTGCATGCAGTGACTTTGTACTAGTACCAAAATAATGCTACATAGGCATTTCTAGTCACTTTAAATCATTAAATATTAAACTTAAACTTATTAAAATGTGATCCAACATTTAAATCATGTGGTGATGATATGTGTCCACATGATCCCATATTTTAAATTGAGAATATTAAATCTTAGTTAATTTCAATGAGTAGAAATTACATTTCTCAAATAAAAAGAATGAAGGTACTTCATTAAACCTTGTGATGTTTGTGATGATACTAGATCATCAAATGTGTTCCTTAGTGTGCTAAGTAGACTAGTTAAGTATTGTTTGGTGATTGTGTATTCCGTATGTATTTATAGACGATAGTTCCGACCAAGTCTTTGAGGAGGAGGAGTTCTACCAAGAGGAGGAGGAAGAGAATTTCAACCATTGCACCAACCAAGGCAAGCTAACACTTGCAAGTGTCTTAACTATGCAGGCTATTATTGGCAAGCTAACACTTGCAAGCCATCATTAACAATGCAAGCTAAACCTTGGAAGCTAGATAATCTAAGCAAATGCACTAGGCATGCTTTGGTTATACCATTTTGACTTGTACCTACTCCAAGTTTATTTACAAGCTTTACCTTCTTTACTTTACCAAAGTTCTTAATTGTTTATAGATAGCATAAAGAGTATAAAACTTGGCCTATCTAGTTAGACTTAGATGTCATTTTATGGCATGAGATTAATCTTAGCATCCCACATTATTGAACACTCTTAACTTAGTACTTTAGAGTTAAACCAAAAACTTGAGCACTTTAGATGGGAATACTTGGTGAAAATGACTTGTGAAAACCTTGGATGATGAGTCATTCTATTGAGATGTTTTGACATGTGTTGAGAAACACAAATGGTTTATGATGATGAAAATGTTGAGGCATGAGCCTTATCCCCTTTTATAAAAACTAATGGTTGGGTTCGGATGCGATACCATTCCAATTTTACCGTACAACCATAATACCTGAATTGGGTAAGGCTTAGCTGGAAGTTTATATGCATTAGTATTAGTTCCCTCGCGGGAGAGGTTTCAGATGAGGCTACCTCTCAATGTTGTCCACCTATGCAGTGCCCAGGATGAGAGATGGTCAGGGCTAGGAGGCCAAGCTCATAGGAGAGGTGCTTATACTAGAGTGTGTACAGGAAAGGTTATGTTTGATTATCTGCATACTAAGTATGATGAATCAGGGTTATCCCTAACAAATGTGTCGAATTTTGTGGTGAACGTGTACCACCTCTGCACAGTGTCAAACTATTCGAATAGCCGCGTCCGCGGTTATGGACAGTTGGAGTGGCCATACTATTCCGTTTTCAGATGTTTTCAAAATGACTTATGAAATGAAATGTGACATGACTTTACCACAACATGGTTGTGACTATGACAACTAAGTTCCCACTTAGGTGAGTTAGAACTTTATTTTATCTTTCTTTGTTTCTGAACTCAGCTTAGCTTTCAAACATAACTTTTAAAAGAAACTTAGAGTTTAGCATTCCTACTAGAACTATCTTACTTGTTAGTAGTAGTTTGCGAGTACTTAAAGAGTACTCATGGCTTTTGTCCCTGGCTATTCCCGTGGCCATACTATGAGGAGGATTACCCTGAAGGAGGACAACAGGACGGCTACGACAACCAGGATCATCTCCCATCGTCAGCATTGCATGTGACACTGAAGATGGAGCCCACCGCTACACTATTTATTCCGCTACTTGATTGTACTAAGACTAGATCATGAGATCCTTTATTTGTGTAAGACCTTATTATGGTTTGTAGTGGATGATGTACTGTGATATCCAATCTGTTATGTCTCACAAAATGGTAATCCTGGGATTGCGATCTGTGGCATAACAGGCATCTGGGATAAAAATCCGAGTGTTGACACTATGGCCCCTGATGATGCATTGTGGCCACACTCGCTTGGTGAATGTCTACCAGCAGCCGGATCCCTTCATTTTGGATTACACAACGCTGATAAATCCCTCCAAAGTGCACTTGTATAGTCTGTTGTTGATGATGGTGTATCCACTTGCTCTGCGCTTAACTTTCCTTGCCTCGACCTCTTCGTTGGGCAGTTCCCCTTTGGCCAGGAAATTCAGGAATGTCTTGGCCCATGTGGGGGTCTCCCGGATGGCGTACACGATATGCATGATCATCTTGATTTCCTCACATATAGCTAGGTCGGGCTCATCGGGTGGTCTGCCAGGTGGAAGGGCGGAGCCGGCAGTCCCCGGGCATCTAGAGATAGCTAGGCGTGTCGGAGCCTTTGACCCGACAGTCCCCGGGTTGATGCGGCAGTCCCCGGGACCTTTGTGGAAACTTCTATTTGCTTGGAGCCGGCAGTCCTTGTGTCTGCGTCCAGGATGATGGAGTCGGATTCCAGAGATGGCGTGATGGATGGCTTGCATAACTCCAGGCGGAATTGCCTGCCTTGTTGAGCCGACTCGAGCGAGTGCGTCGGCGGCCTTGTTGTTGGCCCGAGGAACATGGTGGGACTCGCACCCCTCTAATAGTGAGGGTAGTTCTTCTTCGAGAGCGATAATACCTCACTCAGGTAGTACACTGGGCGCTAGACTAGCTGCGCCATTCCTTCTTACAACCTCTCAACCACGAGCATGACACCGACGACCCGGTTGGTAGCTGTGATTTACATTAGCATTGGCTCCTTTGTAGCGGGGGCCACCAGTATTGGTAGGAAGGAGAGCATGCGCATGAGGTCACAAAAGGCCTCGTCTGCTTGCACCGTACATCTGAACTTGCCTTTTGTTTATGAGCTGGTACAGGGGGAGTGCTTTCTCGCCCAACGGGTTGACGAACCGGCTCAGGGAGGCCAGACATCCAGTGAACTTCTGCACATCGCGCAGATTCTGCGGTGGCTGCATGCGCTCGATCGTGCCTATGTTCTCTGGGTTAGCCTCGATTCCTCGCTCTGAGACGAGAAAACCGAGGAGCTGGCCAGCTAGGACGCCAAACACATATTTCTCCAGGTTTAGCTTCATTTGGAACCAACGGAGGTTTGTGAATGTGTCCTTCAGGTTCTCGAGCAGTGTTTGTTGTTCCTTCGTCTCGAACACCACATCACCAACGTAGGCATGCATATTCCTGCCGATCTACGATTGCAGACATTTCTGCATACAACGCTGGTACGTCTGTATTTTTTAGTCCAAAAGGCATGGTAGTATAATAGTAAGACCCATACGGAGGATGAATGCTATCTTTATTTGATCAGCGGGGTTCAGCCGGATCTGGTGGTAGCCTAGATAGGCATCCAGAAATGACAAAAGTTCGCAGCCGGCTGTGGAGTCGATTACTTGATCTATCCTTGGCAGGGCAAACAGATCTCTGGGGCAGGCCTTGTTGATGCAGGTGTAGTTGACGCACATGCGCCAAGTCTTGTTCTTCTTCAGTACCAGCATCGGGTTCGCCAGCCATTCCGGGTGGTAAACTTCCATGATGAATCCGGCTACAAGGAGCCGCATGATTTCTTCACCAATTGTTCTCCTCTTCTCCTCTGCGAAGAAGCGTAGGGATTGCTTGACTAGTTTTGCATCCGGTATGACATGTAAAGACTGCTCGGTGGGCTCCCTCGGAACACCCGGCATGTCCTTGGGGGAAGTCGATGAGCGCACTTTCCTATTTGCTGTCATGGAGGAAGTGGACGAGCGCAGTTTCCTATTTGATGTCAAGGCCATCTCTGACCAGGACGAACATGTCCGACTCGGCCTCGTTGAGAAAAATCTTCTTGGTGCCCTTGGATGGCTTGAGCTATGCCTCTCCAACTGGCTTTGGCTTGCTAGTCGGCATTTCCGCCTATAGGTCCGCCACACTCTTCATGATGATGCGTTTCTCTTCCGTGATGATCATGACCTTGGCTAGCTTGGAGCCGTGTGTGGCACATTCCACCGACTGCTTGTAGCAGCCAGCGATGGTGATCACTCCCTTGGCCTCGGGGAGATTCGTATTGAGGTACGCGTAGTGTGGTACCGGTATGAACTTGGTGAGTGTCGGGTGTCCGAGGATGGCGTGGTATGCGCTGGAGAGGTTGACCACCTCAAAGCATATGGGCTCGCAGCAGAAGTTGCCCTCCATGCTGAAAATGACGTCCAACTAGATCTTGCCAATGGGCGAATGCGACAAACCCAGGACGGATCCGTAGAAGGGGGTTTTCAAGGGCTGGAGCTGAGACTCACTGATGTCGAGCCGGTCCAACGAGCCGTGGTACAGGAGGTTGATGCTACTACATCTGTCGTGGTGGTGTCACTGTAGGTGCCATGTATAGGATAAAGGTGGGGACAAGATGCACTAGATGAACCCAGGGAGGGATAGTGTGGTGATTCCACACGTAGATGCTTCGTACTCTTCAAGCTAGATCAGTTTACAAGCGCTCCTTGAGCTGTGTTGGGGAGAGGAGGAAGAAGAAACTCTCTTACTCTCACCACTACTTTGCTCTCAGGAACCAACTACCCAAATGCCAAACAGCCTAGGCTCGACCAAGTAAAACTCAACCCTTTCTACCGAGGCCCTACCCTCCTTATATAGGAGAGGCTAGGTCTCTAATTAGAATATGCCTCCTCCCAAAATAGCAAACCGACCGGCTCACTTTTCCCCATCGTAAGCCATGCAGAGGCTACGTGAGCCTCTGCGGCGCCAGCGTCATCCGGAATAGGCGGCGTCACCCTTGTCGGCCATGCCTCAGTGGTCCTAGCCTGTGTCCGCTTCGCTCACGCTCCAGCGTACAGTGACCTCCTTTTGACCAGCGAGATACCTTCCTTCTCTTGCAAGCCTGATATAACCCGGATCGTGCCTGGTTAATCCGGCCACACTAGTACCTACATACAACATACATAAATCCTGCCGTCATACGACATAAGTCGACCGGGACCCAGTTAGGTGGACACCCTCCGGCCCAGGTTACTCCGTGATTCGGCCTGCCTTGAGGTGACTCGGCCAGCATTTGCTTTGATCTTGCCGTACCTCGGCTAACTCGGCCTTTATACCCCAGCGTGACCCTACTCGGGGGTATCCCCCCAACATTAGTCCCCGAAGCTGGGGCGGTCTTAGCAGCCTCAGCAGCTAAGGCCACAGCAGGTTCAATTTTACCGATCCTTTTGCTCCCTTTTCCGAGTTACTTCCTATCCCGGATTTCATTGGCTAGCTCTTCCCTTGGCACATTCCGAGTTTTCGCTCGCTGGCCGGTCATCCCATAGTTATCTGGGTTATTCTTCCTTCTCTCGTACGCTTCCCCACGTGGAGGGTAATCATTACTTTGCCTCATTTTAAGGGCATGCGCCAGTTACTACTGCAGTTAATGTCAGGTGTTACTGTTGCACACGTCACATCGTGTCTGTCTCCTCGTTAACTGTATCACCACGTCGCGTCGTGGGATCTCCTGCGCCCTGTGGCCCTTCTTGTGGCTTGTCTGTGATTGGCTAACCCGGCAAATACACGGCCATGCCGTGTGGCCTCGCCGCACCGCACGATCCCACTACCCCAGCCTGGGCGTGGTTAAATAGGGGAGGGGCGCGCCCCTTGGTATTTTTCCCCATTCTCGCGCCCCTCTGCCTCTTTTTCTTCTTCTTCCTCCCAGTGATAGCCCTGCCACCACCGCACCTGCTCAGCAGCGCCGCCGTCGCATCGTTCCCTGCTCCTGTCTTGCTGCCGCTCCCGCACCGCTCCACCGCCACAGGTCCGCGCCAATCCAAGGTACTGCCTCCCACCTCCGATAGGGCCGGTGAGGACAGCGACCTAGATATGACTGAGGAAGAGCTCGCTGTCGCGGAGGCGGAGATGGAGGAGGAGGCGGAGAACGCCGAACGCGGCGCCTTCGCTGGCTCCTGGGTGTGCCAGGACGACCTCGACTGGCTCTACCGCACGCACCGCATCCCGGAGGGCGTCGTTGCCCCGCTCGCCTCCGAGGAGCTCGCACCCTCACCCAATCCCGGTGAGTTCGTGGTGTTCCTCTCCCATTTCTAGCGCGGGTTCGGCCTCCCCGTTAGTGATTTCTTCCATGATTGGCTCAACATCTATGAGCTTCAACCGCACCACCTTCCGGCGAATGCCATCACCTCCCTTTCTTCCTCTGCCTCCACCATAGAGGGATATGTCGGATTGTGGCCCACCAAAGAGCTCTGGATCCGGTTTTTCGGCCTGCGTCAGAACGTGATTCCAAATAAGGATCTTGACCCGGAGGACAAACAACTTACGCAGTTCGGTGCTTCTTCTATTTGTCCCTGAAAAAAATCCGTCTTTCCCTGGGTCACGGGGCTTCATTCTTGCAAGGACTTGGCCCGAACCTTCTTTTATGTCAGAAATGGCACGAATGAAGATCTGATCCGGCTGCACCCCTACGCTCCGGGTCCTCCTAATCCGTATCTGTGGGACCGGATTTCCAAGAAACCCACTGTGTTGACGAATCAAGTCAACAAACGTTTCCAGGAGCTGAAGGACACGGGGCTACGCAACGAGGACACGATGATCACTTTCATCCGCAGCCGGATCTCCCCTCTCCAGAAACGCACACATAAACTTTGCCACATGAGCTGGCGCCTTGACCCCAACCGGACATCCTCATTTGAACTCAGTAATACCGAGATATTCCGCCGGGTCAAGGCCCTCTTCACAACTGACAAAAACTTCTCTGCTGAGTGGGAGTGGGGAATTGAACATTTCTACCGAGACAGGCTTCCTCCTACGGTAAATCTCATGATCCAATCTTTTTCCGAGTTATATCATATGTCGGAATTTGTTGTTTGTTTGATCCCTTTGCATTTTTCTTCTTAGTTGTTTCTTCAGCAAACTCTCGAGGATGGCACCGAGCCTTCTCTCAAATGGGCGAATATCGAGATGCCCCGAACAAGGAGGACCCGGATCAGAAGATGTTCCTGCCATTCCCTGATGCGACCAAGCGACTCATCGGTAACTTCTCTTCTTTAAGAGATTGTCCTGATGATGAAGATGATTCCGACGTTGAGGTGATGGAAGCATTTGATGCTGTCCCCTTTCTTACGCCTTTTCGGCATCAGCTAACCCGGGTGGACAGATCCACGAAGTTCCTCCTCTCGCCACGGGCGAGCCTGTCCCGGCCGCGTCAAAGAAAAGGGGAGCCGCTTCTGCTTCTTCTTCTAGACCTTCTAAACCAACAAAGAGACGAAAGAAGTCCGCAGACAAAGCCACCACCAAGCCTACGACTAAGGCCACAACTCGTAGAGCACCGAAGCCTAAGGAGCCATTGACTTGTGACGAGTAAGTCACTTCTTCCTTAACCAATTTTCTGCTTCGTGCTTTTCTTCTATTGTAACTTATTATTTGTCGCTTGATTTGGTAGGGCTGTTGTGGAGGTTCCCTAGAGCGGATCCAGCATCGCTTCGCCCCTCTGGCATAGCCCTTCTCCCCCTCGTGGCGAGGATACACGCCCGTTGAGCCCCATTCAGAAGGGTTCAGCGGATGCTCCGGGTTCTAGCCCACCTCGCCCAGAGGAGGGCAACCTTGGAGAAGGGTGAAATGGCTCTGCCGAGGCAGCAGATGCTCCCAGTTCCACTTCGGCTCAGCCACAACCTGCTACCTCCGAGGTACCCACAGCACCTCCGCCAAAACCAGCGCTAGCACCAACACCAACAGTAGCAGCACAAGTATCATCAGCAGCACCAACTCCATCTGCCTCGTCCGAGTCTTCCAAGACTCGGCGAGAATGCCTAGTTAGCACCAAGGCAGCTCCCAAGACCAAATCCGCGGCTCAAACCTCAACTTCTCAGCAGCAGCATAAGGCCAAGAAACCTTCTGACGCTGCCAGGGCAGCATCTATCGAGGCTAGACAGCGTACACTCGCGTCCATGCTTCCGAAGAAGGCCCTACCGAAGAAAGACACCTCCGCTGGGTCAGCTGATGTGCAACTTGTTTTGCACACCAGCCCCGCTGTTGTGCTAGTTGAGAGGAGGGAGGCCTACGCCAAGGGTTGGATCGCGCCCCACATGCTTAGCGGAGAGCGCTATCCTCTGGCCTTGATCGAGTTTGTCAATAACTGGAACAAGGCGGAGTTCATTAATAACGACGATCTCCCGGAGAAATTTGGGCCTGCTGAGTTTGCGGTGCAGATGAACACAGCCGCCAAGGCTATCAACCTTGCCGGCCGGATGATGGAGGTACGCTACTTCGTCTTTTCTTTAACATGTACTAGTGCTTAGTCATGTAACCATTAGTCCCCGAGCCTCTAGGGGAGTAACTTGTTACTCGGCCGGATGCTCCTTAGAGAATTAGCAGAGCTCCCTAGTAACTTCAGATATGCACACACCTAGAGTCGGGTTAAGTTCCACTTCGCCCAGATCTTGTACAATTCGAATATGCACACACCTAGAGCCGGGTTAAGTTCCACTTGGCCCGTATTTTGTACACTTCGAATATGCACACACCTAGAGCCGGGTTAAGTTCCACTTGGCCCGGATCTTGTACACTTCAAATATGCACACACCTAGAGCCGGGTTAAGTTCCACTTGGCCCGGATCTTGTACACTTCGAATATGCACACACCTAGAGCCGGGTTAAGTTCCACTTGGCCCGGATCTTGTACACTTCGAATATGCACACACCTAGAGCCGGGTTAAGTTCCACTTGGACCGGATCTTGTACACTTCGAATATGCACACACCTATAACCGGGTTAAGTTCCACTTGGCCCGGATCTTGTACACTTCGAATATGCGCACACCTAGAGCCGGGTTAAGTTCCACTTGGCCCAGATTTTGTACACTTCGAATATGCACATGATCAAGTCATTTTTGCTTTTCTCAAGCCACCACCAATCGCCAGAGTGCTGAGTTTCAGCGCCTCTTGGATACACACAAGGCGCTGCGCTCGAAGCATTCCACACTTCTCGCTGAGTTCGAGAAAAGGGGTAAGTTTTCACTTTGACTTTTTTCTATCTTTTTGAGTCTTTTCTCGCCGAACTAATTTCTCATTTGAATTTGTGCAGCTGGAGTGGAGGCCGAAAACACCCTCATGAGGAAGAACTTGGACCAGATAAAAGGTAAGTCACTTCGGTTACTTAACTTCTGTGCTCCCTTTCCCTTCTCCGGAGCTCGGCGAATATTCATACCTCGGCTTTGCCGGGTCAACAAACTGTTTCAGCATCTCTTGAAGATAGTGTGCCCGTACCTGATATGATGCTGCATTTTCTCGAACAATCAGGGCAGCATCAGGCCAAACTTAAGAAGAAGGACGATGAGCTCGCCCTCCTCCAGACCAAAGATGATGAGATTGCCAAGCTCAAGGCAGAAATAAAAAAACTCAAGGCACTCCACAAAACCGAGATGGATAAAGCTGGCCAAGATTTCACTGAAGAGCAAGAACGCCTCAACCTCCAAATTGCCAAAGATCAAGAACTGCTGAAGGAGGCTGACATTAAGCTTGAGTCGGCAAATGTTGAACTTGTGCAACTCCGGAAGAGGCGTGACAACTGCACCAAGGAGCTGACCCGGATCCACAGCCATATTTCTTGTAAGTTCTTTTCCTTCAGCCGGCATGAATCTCTCCGGGTCAACCTCCTTCACCTATTTCACTTGTCTTATTTTCAGACAAATTTCCGGAGGGTGATGCCATTGCAGCCACTGCCGTTGCAAGTTCCGCCAGAAGAGGGGTACCCCAACTGGTTCTGGTGCTAAAAATAATCCCTATGACATGGAGGACCTACTGGTCAGCTTATCTTCTCGCGTCGAGATTGTGAAGAACTATGGTAAGGATATCCTGGATGTAGCAGTCCCGATCTTCAATGCCTTTTGGCCTAATGAAGATACTCCAGAGGGGTCCACCGCTCTGATTAACAAGTTAATGGAGTGTGAGACTCAACTTGACCTCTGGAGGGAATCCGCCGGACGCGCTGGAGCTGAAACCGTCCTCCACTATGTGCTCACATGGTATGAAAAAATAAACCTGAAGCTTCTCGAGCGCAAGTGCACCGTATCAAGATGGTCCAATGACCCGGATTGGATAACTCAGTGCAAGGCTTGCGCCCATAGCCTCATTTAGTATGCCCCCATCCATCAATGGAACGAGGGACCAAGCTTCCTTGGCACTGTTGACGACGAATATGTCGAAGATGGTTCGGGTGAGGAGGAAGAGGACGAAGCCTCAGACGTCGAAGAGAACAAAGATGACACTGAAGTTGAGGCCGAAGTTCCACATGCTGGCGCCGAGTTACCTCCTCCTGCTGCTCCTTGATCACCAGTAAACACTTTGAAGTTTATCAGATCCCCGGCATGCTGGGTGCAAATGTATTAAGCACGCTGATTATATCTTGCTACTAAGCTGCTCATGCCGGATTAAATTGAGCGTAGTCCCCGAGTTTCATTTTCTTATTTCTCCAATTTCCTGGCTCGGCTCGTGTCAACCTTGATTCGGTTTTATGACTTACGAGTCCGAGTTTCAAAAATTGACTTAACAATACTTGGAAACTTGAGGACTAGCTCAAAATAACTCAGCAAAGTAAATATAAAGTAAGCGTAAGGTTAGTACGAATAACAAATGTCAGCTCGATTAAGTTCTTTTCCTTAGTCGTTTTTCATGTGCTACGCAATTCCAAACTTGTTCTCTTGCTTGCCATGAAGCCAAATCTTGCTGGACACCAGCAAATCGAAGAGTTGAGTTTTTGGTGCTCACACACTACTAATCTGGCTTAGGTAGAAGCAACTTACGCCAGCCGACATATAAATAACAAAGACAGAAAATAGTAAATATCACTAAGGCATTCCCCGAGTTACTGCTCGAGGTGCCAAGATTTCATTGATAAACTCATTGCCGGCATACATACCGACATATGAGAAGACTCAGATACACATACTTCTTTGTTAAGTGTAGAATGGACGGAGTAGAGCTACATTCCATGGATGCTTAGATTCCTCGCCGGACCTGTCCGCCTTGTTCTTCTCCTGTGGTTTTGCATCGATGAGATAATAAGAATCATTGTGTAATGCTTTGCTCACAATGAATGGCCCTTCTGATGGGGGGATAGCTTATGCATGCCAGCAGTACGTTGTACCAACCGGAGTACCAGATCACCTTCCCAGAAGACTCGGGGGTTTACTTTCCGGCTATGATAGCGTCGGAGATTTTGCTGATATATAGCAGATCGGGACAATGCCAATTCTCTCGCTTCTTCCAGCAGATCAACATCATTTTGTCGGGCTTCACGCACTTTGGCTTCTGTGTATTGGGTGACTCTAGGTGAATCATGCTCTATGTCAGCTGGTAATACAACTTCTGCCCCATATACCAGAAAGAATCGCGTATAGCCTGTTGATCGATTTGGAGTTGTTCTTACACTCCACAGTACCGTTCGTAGTTCTTGTATCCAGCACCCCGCTGATCTTTGCAGCGGCTCAATCAGCCGGGGTTTTATCCCGGATAATACTAATCCGTTGGATCTTTCCACTTGTCCATTCTATGCAGGGTGGGCTACCGAGGCAACGTCTAGCCGAATCTTCTTATCTCGGCAGAATCGTGCAAATGATCCTTCAGCAAAATTTGTGCCATTATCTGTTATGATACTGTGAGGATAGCCATATCTCAGAATGATATCTTTGAGGAATGTTACGGCCGTAGCTCCATCACATTTTCTTATTGGCTTCACTTCAATCCACTTTGTAAACTTGTCCACCATAACCAAGATATGAGTCATGTTTCCTCTTGCAAGTTTAAACGGGCCAACCATATCCAGGCACCATACGACAAATGGCCATGTAATAGGTATGGTCTTGAGCTCCGACATTGGCATGTGCGTCTTGGTAGCATACCTCTAATAGGCATTGCATTTTCTCACCAGATCTTCTGCTTGTTCCAGGGCACTTGGCTAGTAGACCCCATGTCGGAAAGCTTTTTCCACTAATGCTCTGGACGAGGCGTGATGCCCACATTCCCCTTGATGTATATCTCGGATGATGTCGAGCCCTTCTTCTGGGTCAACACATCGTTGCAGGACATTTGTGACGCTCCTCTTGTATAGCTCGGCATTGATATCGTGTATGCCTTAGCGCGCCTCTGCACTTGCCTTGAAAGCACTTCATCATCAGGCAAGGACCCATCCTTCAGGAACTGGAATATAGGCAGTGCCCAAGCAGGTATGGCTCGGACTAGAAACACATCCTCGTCCACTTCCATTCGATCTATCGGCATAACCTCTGCCGGGTCAGGATGCGTAGTCCCCGGGTTTTGTGAAGAAGTCCCCTGGTTTGCCGAAGCAGTCCTCGGGTCTCCTGAGGCACTTCCCACATCAATGTCCATGGGTACAACTCCGGACTCCGGATTTTCTGGGATATAGATTGACTCGGACTCAGGGGGTGGCCTGATAGATGGCTTTCTGAGGTGCTCCAATGCTACACTCGGTGGAATCGCTTGTTGGGTGGATCCGAGTTTTGATAGCATGTCGGCAGCCTCATTTTCCATCCGGGGTACATGATGGAATTCGCATCCTTTGAAGTATACCGATATTTTCTGCACATGGAATTTGTACAGTGCCATGATTTCATCCAAGGCATCCCATATCCCCAAGACTTTCTGAACTACCAAATCCGAGTCGCAAAAGCATTGGATCCGACGTCTTCCAATTTCTTTTGCCACTTTGAGCCCATGCACATGTGCTTCATATTCTGCAACATTGTTTGACGCTATGATGACACACAAGTATAGGGGGTGTATCGTAGTATTTTCGAGGGAAGTGAAACCCAATTTATTGATTCAACACAAGGGGAGCCAAAGAATATTTATAAGCCTTAACAACTGAGTTGTCAATTCAGCTGCACCTAGAAACAATCTTGCTCACAGCAGTTTATCAGTAGCAACAATTTTGTAGTAGGTATAGCAAAGTAACAACAGTAGTAAAGCACGGACAGTAGTAACAAAAGCAGTAACAGTGGGATTCGAGTGCGGTAGGCATAGGGATGGATGGACGGGTGTTGCATGGACAAGACAATTCACATAGAAATCAGAACATAGGGCAATTGCAGATAAATAAGATAAAGCATCCAATTACTAGACAATCATAGGCATGTGTTCGATATATAGTCATACGTGCTCGCAATGAGAACTTGCACAACATCTTTTGTCCTGCCAGCCCGTTTGCAGCGGGGCCTCTAGGGAACTACTGGCAATTAAGGTGCTCCTTTTAATAGAGCACCGGAGCAAAGCATTAACACTCCGTGAACACATGTGATCCTCACATCAAAGCCATTCCCTTCCGGTTATCCCGATTTCTGTCACTTCGGGGCCATAGGTTCCGGACAACGACGTGTGTATACGACTTGTAGATAAGACCAAGAACAATACTATCATAATGAATCAATAACATGTTCAGATCTGAGATCATGGCACTTGGGCCCTAGTGACAAGCATTAAGCACAACAAGTCGCAACAAAGTCATAAAGCACTAATAAAAGTTACTAGGCACCATGCCCTAACAATCTGATGCCATTACATGAACGATCTCATCCAATCCCTACCATCCCCATAGCCTACAACGGGGGATTACTCACTCATAGATGGGGGAAACATTGATGGTCAATGAAGATGATGGTGGAGATCGATGGAGATGGCTCCGGGGGCACTTCCCCGTCCCGGCAAGGTGTCGGAATAGAGACTTTTTGTCTCCCGAATCTGCCCTTCGGTGGCGGCGGCGCAGCGGAACTTTTCATGGAAAAACGTCGAACCCCCCGGAGTTTTTAGGTCAGAAGGCTTCTTATAGGTGAAGAGGGAGACCGAGGGGGTGCCTGGGGCCACCACACCATGCCTAGCCCACGCCTGGGGGGGGGGGGTGTGGCCAGCCCCTGGCCCTCCTCCGTCTTGTATTCTGGCTCCTGGAGTCTTCTGGAAAAATAGGCACTTTGGCTTTTGTTCCGTCCAATTCCGAGAATATTCATTTTATGACTTTCCTGGAACCAAAAACAACAGAAAACAGGCAGCTGGCACTATGGCTCTTGTTAATAGGTTAGTCCAAGAAATCATATGAAAAGTACTCCAAAGTGTGGACAAAACACAAGAAAGCAGATAAAACCAAGCATGGAGCATAAAAAATTATAGATACATTTGCAATGTATCAACATCCCCAAGCTTAACTCCTGCTCGTCCTCGAGTAGGTAAGTGATAAAAAGAAAGAATAATTTTTGAGTTGACATGCACCATCAAAGACTTGATCAAAGTATTTGTAAAACATTCAAAGCTGGGATCATAGTACTTCAATCATATCATGAAAGACAAAGTTCTAGCAATAAGACAAAGAAACTATGATGCAACATGAAAAGGCACAAACAAAAGATTCATGAATAACAATGCTTTGCAAGACGTTTGTTTGTTTCACATAAACAAAACATAGCATAGTGGCATTCAGCTTGTCCCTCATAGAGTAGCAAACATAAATGCATAGGACTCTCTCAAAGTTTACAAGAGTGACTAGATACAAATAGTTTAAAACAAGCAATATCAAGGTATGCATCAATCAACAAGTCTTGGGACAATGCACATAGAACTAAGAATGGCCACTATGCTCTCAAGAAAGTGCTCATAGAATGTGTGGAGACTCAACAAGGAAATGAAAAGGTTTTGAATAGTTTGAAAGGCTTCCGAATGCTAAAAGTATGGTACTCATTAGCTTTGAGCTCTCATTGCCCCTATAATAAGCATCTTTAATGTGGTTAAGGTGAAAGTGAGGTCCAATCTGAGTTATATGCTTGACAGACTATAAACTGAAAATCCCAAGTCCCTTGAGTGCGAGGGCCGCTCCTCATGCTACTCAACTTTTGTTACCGGTAAGTTCTTGTCATCGTAAGTATGTGCATATCATAAAGAACCGCCAACGGGGTACCCCTTGCCCGATGATACGGAAGAATCCCCATATCAAAATGACAAGGAAAGCAGACAATGAGTATCTCAGTAATCTTCTTATTTACCATGGGAAAATGGTGCTTTTTTCTCTCTTTCCTCTTTTCATAAATCTCTTTTTTTTTCTTTTCCCAATAGCTATCTCTCTCTCTTTTTTTATAAGAAGAATGCTTCATAGATATCATTATGGTTACGCTGCAGGTTTCCACCATGTAAGCATGGATAAGACCAACGGCCCAGGCATTTCTCTAACACACATACATAACTCCATGGACTTACAAGCTCCCCTTTTATTTCACACCGACGACATCCGCAAACAAAAGAGCAAGGTATCAACTGGGTATATATTTACAAGTGTTGAAAGCGTTCCCCGTGACAACACGGTTCTGCTAATCCCCAGCCTATAATTAGCAAGCATATAACTTTCATGGAGAGTTCACAATGGTTCAGGTTTATTAAGTGCAGGAAATAAAGTGTGCCATGAAGTTCGTGAGAGCTTTACTAACTAATTTTCTCATAACAAGCAAACATTTTATTTGGAAGAAAACAAGGCATATTGGATATGCACGGAAGTAGCAAATGATGCTAATAGGTAGGTATGGTGGACACTTTGGAAATATTTGGTTTAGGGAGTTGGAAACGTGAGTAAAACTCAGTGTAAGTGAAGGTTAGCAATAGTAAGGGAGCGACAAACGAGAGAGCAATAATGGCCATAAACATGCAGAGCGACAAAACATCATTGATCAAAGCATAAAGTGATACTACAAGTTGAAAAATAAAGGATCATAAAGGCTTATGGTGACTTGGGATAGTCATAACATGGTGTGAGCATGCACCAAGTCAACCCAAACAAAGCATCAAAGGAGAATACCACTATACTATGCCTTAATATGCTAAAACAACACATGATTCATCCAAGGCACATTAAGCAATCTCAATTGTTTATAACAAGTCATGATACAGCAAAGAATACTAAGCATAAAGCCAAAACAATATCAAGCATGTCATGACAAAGCATAGGCCACAATCAAAAACAAGCTCTCTTTACCACTTAAGCATGAGCTTTCCTACTCTTTTCCAATCCAAATCAAACTATTTGAAAACCAATGTATGAAAGAGGGGGTCCAACCAATTTATTCAGCAAACTAAGCAAACCAAAAACCAAAACGAAAATGAAAAAGAAGACGCTCCAACAACAACACAACTGTGCATGAAACAATAAAAATGATGTGTTTGGAAGAAACCTGGGATTTTTATTGATGAAGAAGGGGATGCCTTGGGCATCCCCAAGCTTTGACGCTTGTACTTCTTGGATATTTCTTGGGGTGACACGTGCGGCATCCCCAAGCTAGAGCTTTAGTCCCTCCTTCATCTCATTACTCATTCCTTCCATATACCTGAAAATTGTCCTTCATACAAAACTTCACACAATCTTTATTAGAAACATTAGTGCACTCAGGATAAATAAGTCTTAAGGTTCAGTTATAACACCAAATAAACTTCCATTAGAACACTAGATACTGTAGCACTTCCGTCAAAAATCTCAATTCCCCAAAAGAACTAAAAAAGGAACCAACAAGAAGCAAATGCAGAAAATGGCAGAAATCTGTCAAAACAGACCAGCAGGTAAAGATGAATTTTTCCGAAGACCTTCTGTTGCTCAAATCAAAAAGTGTTGAACTAACGAAAGTTAGGAAACAACCTGGGGCAGAAGCACAAAAATCTGTGTCGGGACAGCAACTTTCCCAATCATTACTTCTCTCTCATTAGAGGTTACTCTTGGCACAAAAAGCAAATAAAAAGGATAAGGAGCGGTTATTACAGAGGTAATAACTTCCAAGACTCATCTAAAACTTTTGGGTTATCTCCCAATAAGTACTTTTCTTTAACGCCTTTAAGTTAGGCATAAGGAAAAACTGAAATGGATAGAATAGAAGTAAGCGGAGATAATCATGGTGAAAACATTGTTTTGTTCAATGAAATCCTTTTGTTAACAAGGTCGATCAGGTCTTGTTACCAAAACAATTTCATATGAGACAAAACTTTGTATTCCACTAATGATTATGTTACCTCAACCTTGATAGCAATGGTCCCAATCATAATAGTTTCAAATTTTTCTCTTGGTATGGGACAATATATTTCTCCAACTTGAATGCCCTCAACATGTTCAATTGAATTCAAACCATATGTCCTTTCAATCTTCTTGGGGAAATAGAAAGTATGTTCCTTGTCATTAACATTGAAGGTCACCTTCCTTTGATTACAATTAATAACATCTCCTGCACTATTTAAGAAAAGGTCTCCCAAGAATAGTAGACATATTATCATCTTCAGGCATAAAAGTTTGAGAGGATGCTCTCATAAGAAATATGAGTTGAAGTAAAAGAGAGCATCAAGAAGCAAATTCAAAACACATTTAAGTCTAACCCACTTCCTATGCATAGGAATCGTGTATGCAAATAAATTCGCAAAGAACAAAGTGATGGGCATAGGAAGATAAAACAAGAGTAACTTCAAAACTTTCAGCACATAGAGAGGTGTTTCAATACCATGAAAACTTCTACAACCATATTTTCCTCTCTCATAATAATTTTCAGTAGCCTCATGAATAAACTCAACAATATAACTATCACATAAAGCATGATCTTCATGATCTACAAGCACTAGAGCTTTTTTATAAACATTTTTAAAAGAAACCTCGGGAACATAACATTCATCCTCCTTTAGTAAGCATGGAGGACAATCAAATAATGTAAGGGATAAAGAGTTACTCTCATTAGAAGGTAGGCATGGGTAGCTAATCCATTCTACCTCCTTCAGTTCATCACTCTCCTCCTCTTTTTCATCTAATGTGATTTCAGGATCATCAATTTCTTCTTCCATAGGATCCTGCAAGGCATTAGTCTCTTCCATTTGTGGAAAGCATCTAAAATATTCAAGAATATAGCCATTTTAATCCTTGTAATTATCAAAGCAAAATTTAAGTATACCATAAACCTCATATTTCTAAGGTGCATCATCAATATTTTCAAGCAAACTAGGAAGTTGAAAAGCACCCGTCCAAGCAATAAATTCTTCAATTTGCTCCGCATCATAAAAGTCATAAATTCCTTTAGCATAGGAAGATATGGTATCATTATCATTATACTCACATTGAAAGGGGAGGTGTTTATACCTATTTCTGCAACAAGACTCATCACAGCAATAAGTAACATTATAAGTGGAGCACACGTTTCTAGCAATGGTATACAATCTATCAATTTGTTCCCATAAGTGTTTCCCTTTTTGTGACAAGCGGTGTTCCTTATAATAATATCTTTGATCTTCCGTGAACCCACCTTGCCAATAAGCTTCAGTTTCAAAGAAACCAACCATTGACAACAAGCATGATAAGGCAAGACAATAACAGACCAACGAAAATAACAACTAGAGTAGGAACTATTTTTTTTTGTATTTGATAAAGAAACAAGCAAACAAGGAGAAAATAAACTTAGCTTGAACAATAGTGAATCCAAGTGGACTTGATAAATAAAGCTATGCTCCCCGGCAACAGCGCCAAAAAATAGTCTTGATAACCCACAAGTATAGGGGGTGTATCGTAGTATTTTCGAGGGAAGTGAAACCCAATTTATTGATTCGACACAAGGGGAGCCGAAGAATATTTATAAGCCTTAACAACTAGGTTGTCAATTCAGCTGCACCTGGAAACAATCTTGCTCATAGCAGTTTATCAGTAGCAACAGTTTTGTAGTAGGTATAGAAAAGTAATAGCAGTAGTAAAGCAAAGACAGTAGTAACAAAAGCAGTAACAGTGGGATTCGAGTGCGGTAGGCATAGGGATGGATGGATGGGCGTTGCATGGACAAGACAATTCACATAGAAATCAGAACATAGGGAAATTGCAGATAAATAAGATAAAGCATCCAAGTACTAGACAATCCTAGGCATGTGTTCCATATATAGTCATACGTGCTCGCAATGAGAACTTGCACAACATCTTTTGTCCTGCCAGCAAGTTTGCAGTGGGGCCTCTAGGGAACTACTGGCAATTAAGGTGCTCCTTTTAATAGAGCACGAGAGCAAAGCATTAACACTCCGTGAACACATGTGATCCTCACATCAAAGCCATTCCCTTCCGGTTATCCCGATTTCTGTCACTTCGGGGCCATAGGTTCCAGACAACGACGTGTGTATACAACTTGTAGATAAGACCAAGAACAATACTATCATAATGAATCAATAACATGTTCAGATCTGAGATCATGGCACTCGTGCCCTAGTGACAAGCATTAAGCACAACAAGTCGCAACAAAGTCAAAAAGCACTAATAAAAGATACTAGGCACCATGCCCTAACAATCTGATGCCATTACATGAACGATCCCATCCGATCCCTACCATCCCCATAGCCTACAACGGGGGATTACTCACTCATAGATGGGGAAAACATGGATGGTCGATGAAGATGATGGTGGAGATCGATGGAGATGGCTCCGAGGGCACTTCCCCGTCCTGGCAGGGTGCCAGAACAGAGACTTTCTGTCCCCCGAATCTTCCCTTCGGTGGCAGCGGTGCAGTGGAACTTTTCGTGGAAAAACGTCGACCCCCCCGAGTTTTTAGGCCAGAAGGCTTCTTATAGGCGAAGAGGGAGACCGAGGGGGTGCCTGGGGCCACCACAACAGGCCCTGGCATGGCCAGGCCTAGCCCGCGCCTGGGGGGGTGTGGTCAGCCCCTAGCCCTCCTCCGTCTCGTATTCTGGCTCCTGGAGTCTTCTGGAAAAATAGGCACTTTGGCTTTTGTCCCGTCCAATTCCGAGAATATTCATTTTCTGACTTTCCTGGATCCAAAAACATCAGAAAACAGGTAGCTGGCACTGTGGCTCTTGTTAATAGGTTAGTCCAAGAAATCATATGAAAAGTACTCCAGAGTGTGGACAAAACACAAGAAAGTGGATAAAACCAAGCATGGAGCATCAAAAATTATAGATACATTTGCAATGTATCACGCTGCGAAGTGGATTTGTAGCACATACTTTAGCTGGCCCTTCTTGGGCGAGGTAAGCACAACTCCGGCGCCTAACCCGGTTTTCGTTTTTGATCCGTCAAAATGCATTCTCCAGTAGTTCGGATCCGGCAATGGTGGCTCATACTGCATCTCGGCCCAATCCACGAAAAAGTCGGCCACAGCCTGAGACTTGATCGCATCTCCCCTGTTAAATTGTGGAGCATAAGGAGCTAGTTCAGTTGCCCATTTTGCGATTCGGCCGCTTGCATCCTTATTGCTCATTATCTCAGATATGGGGGCTTCACCTATCACTTTAATGGGGTGTTCTTCGAAATAGTGCTTTAGCTTCTTTGGTGCCATATATACACCATATGCCAATTTTTGATAGTGAGGATAATTCTACTTTGATGCTGACAATACTTCGCTCAGGTAATAAACTGGCCTCTGCACCGACTTACCCTCCTCGTCGCGCTCTACCACTTTTACTGCACTTACAACTCGGTTGGTTGCGGCTACGTAGAGCAACATTGGCTCTTTTGATAGTGGAGAGGCTAATACTGGTGCAGTGGCTAACATTTTCTTTAGCTGAATGAAGGCTTCATTGGCCTGCAACGTCCATACGAATTTGTCTGACTTTTTCAGTAGTTGATAGAGTGGCAATGCCTTTTCTCCCAACCGACATATAAACCGACTTAAGGATGCCTGGCAACCAGTGAACTTCTGGACATCATTAAGACACTTCGACAATTCCATTCGTTCTATGGCTCGGATTTTTGTTGGATTAACTTTGATACCTTGGTTGGAGACAAGGAATCCGAGTAATTTCCCAGTCGGGATACCAAAGGTACACTTCTCCGGATTAAGCTTCATCCGGAATCTCCTTAGGTTCACGAATGTTTGCCTGATATCTTCAAGGAGCATTTTTCTTTCCTTGGTTTTTATAACCACATAATCCACATATACTTGCACATTTACACCAATTTGATCGTGCAAACATTTTTGCATACATCTTTGGTACGTTGCCCCTGCATTACGTAAACCAAAAGGCATGGTGCGATAGCAATAAGCCCCATACGGGGTGATAAACGTGGTCTTTATTTGATCACTTGGGTTCAGAGGCATCAGGTGGAAACCAGAATACGCATCTATGAATGAAAACAGTTCACACCCAGAAGTAGAATCTATGACTTGATCTATCCTTGGCAGTGGGAATGGATCTTTTGGACACGCCTTATTCAGGTTCGTGTAGTCGATGCACATACGCCAAACCACTGCCACATTCGGATCATCTTTTTTCTTTTCCACAAGCACCGGATTAGATAGCCAATCTGGGTAAAGCACTTCCATGATAAACCCGGCTGTGAGGAGCTGAGCTATCTCATCTCTAATGACCTTTCTCCTATCTTCGGCGAAGCGGCGGAGAGGTTGCTTCACCGGCTTTGCTCCGGGTCTCACATTCAAAGAGTGCTCGGCCAACTCCCTCGGAACACCTTGCAAGTCCTGTGTGGACCAAGCAAAGATATCCCGATTCTCACGGAGGAAGTTGACGAGCTCGCTTTCCTATTTGTCAGTTAACCCGGCACCAATTGTTACGGTGCGCTCTAGGAACAGATCATCAACATGCACTTTCTTTGTATCCTTTGTTGCTTGAAATGAGACACTTCCATGCGGGTTACTCAGCGTCGGCATATACTGCTGTGCGGATTGAGCCAATGCCGCTACTTCCTGGATCTTTCTCTTTTCTTGTGCCATCACCAATGACTCAGCTAGGTTAGACCGGGCCGACGCACACTCCATGGAACGTCGGAAATCTCCTGCTATGGTAATTACCCCATTTGGCCCAGGCAACTTCATCTTCAGGTAACTGATGTGACAACTCGCCATGAATTTGTTTAGGGCTGGCCTGCCGAGTAACGCGTGATATGCGCTTTCCAAGTTCACAACCACAAACTCCAAATTCTCAGTTCGACAGTTATCTCGTGTGCCGAACAATACGTCAACCCGGACCTTGCCAATGGGTTCACAGGAAATGCCTGGCACAATACCATGGAAAGTTATCCTCGTGGTCTGGAGCATATTCTTCGAGATACCCAACTTGCGCATGGTATCCACATACATGATATTAATGTTGCTGCCATTGTCAATTAGCACCTTAGAAAATTTCACATTGATGTTGGGGCCGATGAACGTTGGGTCCAGCACCAATGCATATGAACCGGGACTCGGCATAAGCTTGGGATGATCCTTGATATTCCAGGAAATTTCCTGATCCGACCAAGGCATATACCTCGTCACTGCCGGTGTTGCAAGCTTTTTCTATCCATTTCCTCAGTGGTAAACACACAGTAACTCTGGTGATGATCTCTGTATTCATTTCTCCCCTCGTTTCCGGGGTATGTTTGATCTGGCTGATGATGATTTTCCACCTGATGCACTACATCCCTTCTCTCATGGTTTTCATACCTCGGCGGAGGTGGTGGCAACATTAACTGTTGCGTGTTCATTCCGGAGAGCAATTGCTGCCAGGGTAACTCCTACCGAGGTTGGTCGTTTCGAGGTGCCTGTGCATTCCCCGTTCCACTTTGTTCTATCTTCCTCATCCACTCACATTGTCGGGTCGTGTGACCCGCCGGGTTACTCGGATTTGGCGTGTGAAATTTGCACGGCTGATCCAGCATTGGTTCATACGTATACCTCGGTCAGTCTTTCTTTTCTTGCCACTGTTTCTTCAGCTCTGGTGTCCAAGTTTTCTTGCCATCATATCTTGGAGTCCATTGTTGCCCTCCAGTTTCCTGACGTTGATTACTCCCTGCTCCGGGTTGATCTTGATTTACAACAACAACTTGTTGCGAACTGTACTTGTAATCCAGTCTATCATCTCTTCTCTTACCCCGGTAATCATTCCGCCAGGATGATCCAGCTCCATCTCGCTGGTATTACTCCTCATTTGACTCGTTTGACATAAGTCGGGGTTGATTTGGATCAACCAAGGCATATGAATCAGCAATCCGGATCGTCTCTGCCAGTGTAGTTGGCATATCCCTTTGTAGCCTTTGCCACAACATTCTTGCATATCTAAACCCTTGTGCAAACCAAGTTATTGCCTGTGACTCGATCACGCCCTCACATGAGTTTTTGTGCACCAGCGGGTCAAGAACTCCATGTCTGTTTCATTTGGTATCTGTTTGCACATTGCTAAGGGTCTGTGGCCTATTTGGCCTCTAATACGTGCTCGAGAAGTTACTGTTGAACATTTCCTCAAAATCAATCCAACAGTTGATACTCCCGGGCGGCAAATTATTTAGCCATACCCTCGCTGGCCCCTCCAACATCCGAGGTACATATCTCACAACCCATCTCAAGTTGCCTATAGCAATTTTCACTGCCGTAGCGTAGTTGATTAACCAATCGTCCGGCTTCGTGCTGCCATCATATGTTTTCGTGCCTCTGGGTAACTGGAAGTTAGGTACCGGAGGTTCTTTCATGATCCGGGTCCCAAAGCACGCCGGACCCGGAGGACCTTGACACTCAATTTGCTCCGACCTATAAAGCCGATCCAGTTTTAACCTGGCATCGTCAGGCATCAAGTCCCTGCTTCCCAATCTTGACCCTATCACATGATAGTCCGGCCTTGGGTATCCGTGTTCACCATTTCCGAATCACCATCATTGTATCTGTCTTGCTCTCGTGGAGCGCCTCTCTGTTGCATACCTTGGCCGGCACTTTGCTCTTGCCGTGGTACATTCCGCTGCTACGGTTCCCCTGCACCCGCCGAGTTGCGCTGTCTGGCATTGCCGTTTACACTATTTCTTTGACCGGCATTGCCTTGGTCGCGGTTACCTTGGCCAGCGTCACCTCGGCTGACACTTCGTTGATCTTCATTTGCCTGCACTGCTTTTCCTTTCCCTGCCCTTGCCGGGTCATACGGGACTATTTGCTTGTTTCTCCTCGTCGAGGTTACCACTTCTTCTCTTCTTGGGTCACCGTGAGGGGATGATGCAGCTCCATCTGATTTCTCTGGGTTACCTACAGCTGAATGAACGACTTTGGAGGCCCCAGCCCTTGCCGGGTTAGCCCTGAGCAACTCTTCATTTTGTCTGTTAGCGATCCGAACTAACTCATTGACTCTTTCCTGCTGTCTTTGCCGGGCTTCACCCGTCAAACCCTCTAACTCGGATGCAGCTGCATCCGCTGCTCTGAGGTTCTTTGCCGGGGTACAGTACTTCGGCAGCCCCGCAGACAGAAAGTTCTCTGACTCCTCAACTCTTGTATCACCCTCTTTGTTCATTTCACTGATGAGGTTTTTCTCCTTTACTTTTATAGCATCTACCTTATTTGCTCTTGCGTACTCGCGCAGTGTCATGTTCAACGACTGCTGAGCCGCGGCTATCTTTTTCGCACCCTCTAGTATTTTCTGCCTAGTTTCCTCTAACTCGGCCTATGCCTGAGCCGGATCTACTATAGGTGCTACGGGGCTCTCTAGGCTATCTATCGCCTGCTGCAGCACGTTCTCTGGCCTCTCTAGTGGAGGACCTCTACTTTTCCTTGGTGCCTTAGATGTTACCTCCGGATCTGATGCCGGATCCTTGCTCGCGCTAGCGCCAGGCGCTGCCATCATCAACTCGGCACGGTTAGGGGAGCGAGTGATGCGCGCCCAGTGAACCGCGCTAAGGGGTAGCTCGCCTCCCTCAACGACGTGCCGCGGGTGAACGCACGACACATCGACAGCAACGTAGATCTTGTGCGCGCCAAGCTTGACGAAGAGGCCGCTGCGCGGAAGCGGTCGCTTGCCGAAGCAGCCAACATTGTTGCTGACGAAGTCCAGCGCTCCAAGGCGCTGAACAAGCCTGGAGACGATGCGCTCGCCGTCGCCGATGAGGTTTCCTGTCCGGATCTTCACTCCTGCTAGCGCCGCTAGCCCCATGATGGGCGCCAACTGTCGTGGTGGTGTCACAGCAGATGCCATGCATAGGCTAAAGGTGGGGACAAGATGCACTAGAGGAACCCAGGGAGGTATTGTGTTGTGATTTCACATGCATATGCTTCGTACTCTTCAAGCTAGATCAGTTTACAAGCGCTCTTTGAGCTGTGTTGGGGAGAGGAGGAAGAAGAAACTCTCTTACTCTCACCACTACTTTGCTCTCAGGAACCAACTACCCAAATGCCAAACAGCCTAGGCTCGACCAAGTAAAACTCAACCCTTTCTACAGAGGCTAGGTCTCTAATTATGGCATACGTGGAGGCATATTCCTGGGAATATGCCTCCTCCCAAAATAGAAAACCGACCGGGTCACTTTTCCCCATCGTAAGCCATGCAGAGCCTACGTGAGCCTCTGTGGCGCCAGCGTCATCCGACACAGGCAGCGTCACCCTTGTCGGCCACGCCTCGGTGGTCCTAACCTCTGTCTGCTTCGCTCACGCTCCAGCGTACAGTGACCTCCTTTTGACCAGCCAGATACCTTCCTTCTCTTGCAAGCCTGATATAACCCGGATCATGCCTGGTTAATCCGGCCACACTGGTACCTGCATACAACATACATAAATCCTGCCGGCATAAGACATAAGTCCGCCGGGACCCAGTTAGGTGGACACCCTCTGGTTTGGGTTACTCCATGATTCGGCCTGCCTTGAGGTGACTCGGCCAGCATTCGCTTTGACCTTGCCGTACCTCAGCTAACTCGGCCTTTATACCCCGGCGTGACCCTACCCGGGGGTATCCCCCCAACAGCATCCATCCACGAAGACATGTGCGAACCTGCATTAGTGCTTATTGGAGATGATGATGGTATCCCGGACCATTGTGTAGGTGCCTAGGTTAGGCAGCATAGCCGGTTGGTCCTTCCTGCTCAACGTGATCTCTTGCTCAGATCAATTTAGGTACTGAGCAATTGGGGGAACGACTACGTTCACCTCCGCCTCGCGGCGCCTCTTGCTATGCTTCGTATCCGGCTCAGTGGTGTAAATGTGGTAGTTGCCCACTTGCCGAGGGTAGACGCTGTCATTGTCGTCCCAGCGGTTTTGGCGCTCGCGGTTGTCCTGCGGGCCACCAGCTGGTGGAGGCGGTGGTGGTTGTGGGAGTCCATAAACCTTGGCCATCTTCTTGGTCCAGGTGCATTGGCGAGTCGTGTGCGTAGCCAGCTTGTTGCTGCCACTGTGGAACTTGCACAACCCATCAAACATTGATTCGATCATGTACTTGGGCCGTGGTGGCCGGTCATAAGGCTTTTGTCTCTGGCTGCCGCCCGTAGCCGGATCCTCCTGGACCGCCATCGGCTGCTTGGTGCCGTACCGGTTATCCAGCTGGCCATCCTTCCTTTTGCCTTGGAAGTTGTTGTGGTCGTGCCACCTAGAGTTATTATGATGCGCACCCAGCTGGCGCCGGTCCATGGAGTTGTCCATAATGATCTGTTCTTGGTCATCCACCAAGATGGCCTTCTTCATCATCATGTCGGTGGTGGCGTACTTGTCCGTGATCGCCATGGCTTGAGCCATGGTTTGAGGGTCCGCCTAGCTGAGCTTGTGCTTGAGCACGGTGCCGTCTCTATACCTGTTGGTGAAGAAGTCGATTGCCTGGTGCTCGTGCACCCCCTCGCAGGAATTGTGCATGCTCGTCCACCGGGTGAGGTAGTAGTGGTCGGACTCATCCTTCACTTGAAACCAAAGGGCGAGCTCGTGAGGCTGCCCAGGCCACCTGTAGGTGCTGGTGAAGTTGCGGACGAATGCTTCCTCAAAGTCGACCCAGGCGTTGATGTTGTTGTCGGGGAGGCTGTTCAGCCAGGTCTTGGCTGAGTTGAGGAGCATGAGGGGATGTAACGCACTGTTGGGTCCGCAACATAGAAAACAAAAAATTTCCTACGATGAGAACTACACGCCAAGATCTATCTACTAGGTACAAAGCAACGGGTGGACATACATCCATCAAGAACTTACCCTCGAAGACAACGAGTTTTTTTAACAAGTAGGAACTCGTGGTTGATGTAGTCATACACTTGTCGATCTCAAGATCGTGAGGAAGTCCGGCTCCAGCACGTCCTTCAGATCTACCTCCAGCACAACCAAGTCCATCACCGCAAAGTAGCGATGCATTCGTGATCGCACACACGTCCGGTACCCCGACAACCTCCGTCCCTCGCTCCAGCAAAGCAGCGCAAGCAGCAACTCCTTTCCAAATAAAGCCACCGGGAACATGTATCTCGCTAATCCGAGACCATGGGGGAATAATACTAGAGGGGGAGAGAGATCCTTCACGAGGAGGTGTGAGGAAGAAGGAGGAAGAGGATGGCCTTTTATAGGAGGAGGGGGGTTCCCCTCCTTCATGGCCGGCGCATGGGGGGGTGACTCCTCACCTCCCCCATTCATGTGGTGGTAACACCTCCACATTAAAATGCGTCTTCACATTCCCCTTTAAAGTCCCTACTTTATATGCATTAAAATTATCCAAGTTTAATGCTCTCTCATTTAATAAAACTATTTTATTAAATTTATTCAGAATTTTGTTAATTATTTAATTAACAAACATTCACATAAAACCCCTTGCAACATTTCAATATTACATGCAGACCCAATTTCAGAAATTTCACTCGAAACAGTTTCGGTGTCTATTGAAATAATTCCAACGCTTTCATAAATCTTTATCTGAAACATATTTGCTCCAAATGGTGTCGGTATCCCTTAAGTGTGTCACCCTATAGTTCGCGAATAATGCAGCCATGATCGAGACCCCTCTCAGATCAATAATCAGAAGTGGGACCTGGAGATCCATACTAAATCCGACACATTCAGCGATGACTTCTGTGATCGTGAGAACCTTTAATGCTAGTAACTAAATCCCTTTGTCTCGCAATATATTACATGTCCGAGATTCGATCATCGTTATCTCCATACCTAGTTTGATCTTGTTACCGACATGCACTCTTTTCTCGTTCCCGTGATATAACATTCTAGTGATGACATCACTTGCTTGCAAGCTATCTTAATGTGATATCACCGAGAGGGCCCAGAGTATATCTATCCGTCATCGGGATTGACAAATTCCACTCTGGATCCATTAGCCTCAACATAACACCTTCGTAGCACTGAACCCATCTTTATAGTCACCCTGTTACGGTGTGACATTTGATGTTATCAAGATACTCTTCTGGTGTTAGAAATTAACATGATCTCATGGTCTAAGGATAAAGATTACTTCGTATGATGTTATAGCAATATAAACATAATGACTTGATCGTAATGCTATACTTCGGATGAATGTTCATCACATCATTCGACCAATGTTGTGACCTCGTTATTAACAACATCCAATGTCCATGATCAGGAAACATTGATCATCTTGTTAATCAACGAGCTAGTCTATAAGAGAGGCATAACTAGGAACCCTTTTTGTTTATTAAACACACATGTATTGATGTTTCCAATCAATACAATTATAGCATGCAAAATAAACATTTATCATAAACATGGAATAAGATAATAACCACTTTATTATTGCCTCTCGGGCATATTCCCTTCAGTCTCCCACTTGCACTAGAGTAAATAATCTAGTTTGAAAAACTTTGCGTATTGAACACCTATGGCTTTCTGGTGTTGCATATACACGATTGCTAGTGGTTAACATAATCTTCGGATCTGAAAGTTTCAGGTCCATGTGTATTTGCATGTCTTTGCGTCTCTACGCATCACTCATTCTCAAATGATATGGCATTGTATAAATTTGGTCCTTTGGTGAGACCTTTAGTTCGTTCCGGTTAAAATATGTTTGATATTATTGTCACACAATATATCTTCATAGTATTAGCCCACTTTGAACCACACCCAGTTTGATAACAAACTACTTAACACAAATGCCCTCCTATGCTGCTACTATAGCAGTCATATACTTAGCCTTTTTGTTGTAGTATCCATCACAATGTCTCAACTTTGGAACTCATCCAAATCCATCATGGAACATCCTTTCCATTATATTGTGCCACCCATAGTCTAAATTGAGATAAATTTGATTTGTATCTTGTGACAAAACTAGTATCAATGTAACACTTTACAATGAACTACCTTTAACTATTTGTCACTTATACATGATATATTCTTAGTTCTTCCAAAGCTCATAAGAATATATTTACTATTGTCCAATGATCATCTTATGGATCGTTCTGGTATGTGCTCATAACATTTAGAGCATAGGACATTTTGGATATATACATATCACGGTATAATCGATCAAAATCTTCATGTGATTTTACTCACCAAGTGTGGGAACACTTGAATCTTGATACAATCCTTTCCATGCAGCAAGAACCTTTCTTGTTGTTTCCATATTGAACCCTTTCAATATCTCATATTGAACCCTTTTCAATATCTCATATATGTATGTCTGGCACAACCATATTAGCGCCTTAATCTATCCATATAGATATTGATGCCAAATATTCTGGGTTTGCCCAAGTCTTTCATCGAAATCTTATTTTAATGAAATTCTTCCAATCAACAATATGTCCTCTACATAATGTATTAGAAATATGTCTCAGCGCTCCCACTTAATTTCTTGCAAATGCAATCATCTTCATCATCTCTAATGAATTTAAACTCTTTTAACAGTTTCATCATGGTGAAGATTCCAACTCCGCTATGCTTACTTCAACTATTGAAGTTTGCATGCCCTTTTAGCACCCTTTGAATTAACAAAACCCTTCAGACCGTGTCATGTACACGTCCTAGGTAACCATTCTATTAGAAGAACCTTGTTTTGTTTATTCAACTACCATATACCAAATTATATGTAGTGGTTGCTACATTAATCCGTCAAAACTAAATATCGCTATGAAAGATCAAATCTTGTCATAGTCAACTCATTGAACATTGCCGTAAACTTCTTTTCGACATGTCGACTATTTCATAGATGTTAAACATCCATGTCTATTTCTTTATAGATCCAAACACGACCGATAGGCTTCACGCCTTTCCGGAGGGTCTTCCAAGTTCAGAAACTTGATTTCTCATGTATGGATACTATCACGGATTCTATGACTTCTAGTCAATTTATGGATTCAGGGCCCATCATCGCTCCTTTGCATGTAGTCGGTTCATCATTGTCAAAACAATAACGACTTACTTATCAAATCACACCATTTGATTCTTACCAACCCACACGGTTCAATAGGAACTCTAATCTCCGAGATCACACCCTTTGTAATCACGGGAGCCATGAGCATTGTGCCTGCCACCGGGACACTTTCCGGTGCTGCGCTACTTAGCACATATAGCTAAGGTTCAACAACTTTATCAAAGTTCTATTGTCCTCCCACTTAACTTTTCGCGAAAATTCCTTCTCAAGAAACTTGACGTTCCAAGTAACAAACTCTTTTGTCCTCGGTGTTATGCAGAAATTCCCAACAAATTCTTTGGGATAACCTACAAAGACGTGCTTATCCGACTTTGGTTGTAAACATTTTACTTATGCATAGCATACCAAAATATAAGAAAAGACAATTCGGGTTTTATCCCAAACCATAACTTATATGGTCTCATTTCAACGGATCACGATGGTGCTCTTTTCAGTGTAAAAGCGGTAGTCTCTAAAGCTTCAATCCTTAAAACATAATGGCAGTTTTATAAATGACACCTGTCGTTGTATCGGGAACGACAGTACTTGAGGAGGTTAGATAGAGGTGTGGGGACTAGCAGGGAAGCTATCGACGGTGTCCGCAGGCGAGATTGGATACAAGCGAGCCTAGCGGGACTCAAGAAGTACCCAGGTTCGGGGCCCTCGTGGTGAGGTAAAGCCCCTACTCCTGCCTGATCTGACTATGAGGGATATATGAACTACAAGTGCTCCTTGAGCTGTGTTTTCTAGCTACTGCCTTAAATGCACTGAGACCAACCCTTTCTACTGAGGCCTTGCCTCTCCTTATATAGGCAGAGAGGCAAAGGTCTCACTGGCTAGTCCGACTGGCGGGCCCACAGGTGGGTCCCAGCTGACTAGTCATCTACAATATCCAGTATGGCTTGTCCTATCGGAGTATGAGCGGTATGGGTGTCGTAGGTACAGTGGACGCCGTGCGACCCGTCGTCAGCACAGGCCAGTGTTCCAGCATCACCGACGCAAAGTCTTCGGTGTGGGCGGGTGGTTGCCCGTCTTGTCATCGTACAGGGCATACCGTGCACTGATACGCACGTTGTCCTGTCTCACTGATTGAGTCTGCCTACGTCGTCGTATCCGGCTGTCTCTTGCTGATCAGGCTACCGGGTGATCGCCAGCCCGTCTTACCTTGTCCGGCTGCATCTGGTCAGCCGGACGTGATCCAACTGTCCTGTTTCTTATCCGGATGGGGTACTCGGGGATCATCCCCCTGACACTATCCCCCGAGCGCGTGTGGATTCCGCCCTTAGGCAAAATGTGAGCGCGCTCCTTCTTGCTTTTTGGATTTTCATCCGGCTGAGCCTGGCGGTTGCGCTACCTGTGACATTAGTGCTGACGCCGGCCACGCGCGCACGCTCCATCATTCCTCTGCGGCGGGCAGCGTAACGTCCCGTCGCACGTCGCCTCGGGAAACTGCTGTTCGGCGCTTCGGTTCATGCTCCAGGATCCTCTGCACATCCTGCCCTGGCACACGGGATCTAGGCGGCGGTTGGGGTGTGGGTTGCCCGGATGCGCGCCACGTGTCCCCGTCAACGGTTGCCCTTCCGGTCCTTTAAAGGGACGCCGCGGGGGAGGCAGGTCTTTTCCTTCGCTCCCCTGCTGCAGTTTTCTTTCTCCCTCGCGTGCTCTTGCTCCTGCGCTCTTGCCCTCTGCGCCGCCCGCTTGCCGTCGTCGACGTTACGGGCCACCACCACTCTTCCGTCGCCGCTCCTCTCCACCATCCGGAAATGGCCGCCGACCGCGGGGCTTGGTGAGGCTCCTCCATCACTGAAGACCAAATCGCGAAGTACCACGCGACCCGCGTCCTCCCGCCGGCGGAGGAGGTGGCGGTGCGGTTGGCGCGGGTGGGGGAGGTGTCGCCGCATCCGGCGGAGGGGGAGCGCGTCATCTTCCTTTCGCACCTGGCACGCGGGTTCGCGCTGCCGCTGCACCCATTCTTCCTCACGTTGTTGGCCTTCTTCGACCTCCGCCTCCACCATCTCGGCACCAACGGAATCGGAACGCTGGCGCACTTCATGGTGTTCTGCGAGAGTTATCTCGGGATCCAGCCGGATCTCGGGCTCTTCAGCCGACTCTTCCAAGTTCGGCCGCAGGTGCAGTACACGAAGAGGCCGCTAGTCGTCTGCGGCGGCGCCTCCATCTACTCCCGCACCCAATCCGGCTACCCGAAGTTCTTGCTCCAGGACACGGTACGGCTGTGGCAGCAGTCGTACTTCTACGTCAAGAACATCACCAACATCGACCGGATAAACCTTCCGGCCTTCCAAGACGTCAAGTCCAGCCGACAGAACTGGGACCTGAAGATCCACGACGACAAGGCGGAGACGGACGTGATGCTGGCACGCATGCGCTCCCTCGTCACCTGCCAGCTAAGCGGTTGGGACATCACTCTTAGCTGGATGTCCCGGCTGATGATGCCGATGTAGCAGCGGGCGCACAAGATGTGCTACTACTCCGGCCGGCTAGACCCGACCCGGCTATCGCGCCGTGATCCCCGCTACCACAACTTGAAGGACTAGTTGTGGACGATCAGCAAGGAGCGGCTGCCAGAGAGCTGGAAGTTCAGTCTGGCGCCCTACAGCCGGGAGAACCGCGCGCCTCGGGTAAGTTCTCGTAGCCAGAAATTTTGCTCACTCTTTCTATGTTATTTCCTTGTTCTGTCTGATTGACTTCTTGCATTCGGCAGATCTTCGCCTACATCCTTCGTGAGGAGGGCGAGGCTCCCCTCGAGGCATTCACGCCCGACTTGCCCAAGCCGCGTGCTCGGCAGTCTGACGAGGAATCGGATGGGGACGACGACGCCTTCCCCAGCCGGAACGATGATCCAACATCCGGGTGATTGCTCCAACGGCTCGATGAGACATGGTTTGATGTCGGCTAGCACCAAGCCGTTTGCTCGTTCGACTTGCCCGTTGGACTGCGGGTGTGCAACGGAGGCGAGGTCCAGTCGGATGCCCTTGTTGCTGCAGAACCGGGCAAAGGCCCCCTTGGCGAAGTTCGTGCCGTTGTCGGTGATGATGCTGTTGGGGTAGCCGAAGCGGTTAATTATGTCGGTGAAGAAGGTTACAACCGTCGCTCCATCCGACTTCCGGATAGGCTTGGCCTCGATCCACTTTGTGAACTTGTCCACCGCTACCAGCAGGTGGGTCATTGCCGCACGGGCTCGCTTGAAGGGACCGACCATGTCGAGGCCCCAAACTGCAAAGGGCCAGGTGATCGGTATGGTCTTGAGTACCAAGGTTGGCATGTGCCTAAGCTGCCCGAAGCGCTAGCACCCATTACACGCGCGGACCAGCTGCTCGGCATCCTCGAGGGCGGTGGGCAAATAGAAACCATGGCGGAATGCCTTGGCGACTATCGCCCTTGACGAAGCGTGGTGCCCACACTCACCCTGGTGGATATCCTTGAGTAGCCGGTAGCCCGTGTCCACATCAACACATCTTTGGAAGATATCGGATACACTGCGCTTGTACAGCTCACTGTTTATGATGGTGTATGTATGCGCGCGGCGTCGGATTTGCCTGGCCTCTACCTCGTCGTCCGGGAGTTCTCCGTTGGCGATGTAGTTCATGAAGGACTGTGCCCAGGATGGCACTTCCCGGATGACGAGGACGCTCCTGTCCTCCGGCTGACGGGTGTCGTGGGGTCATCCGGGTGGAGTATCCGGGACGGCAGCTCCCGGGCCATTAGGCGAGCCGGCAGCCCCCGGGTCTTGCGAGCCGGAGGGCACTGCCTGGCCAGAATTGGTTCTGGTTTTCTTCTTTGGTGGTTCTGCTGGCTCCGTTTCTGCTGCTCCGCTAGCCGGAACGCTTCCCGCCCAGACGATGGAGTCTGACTCCGGTGACGGGTTGATGGATGGCTTGCGCAGATGCTCCAAGGAGACCCCTGGCGGGATGGCCTGCCTGGTGGATCCTATCTTGGAGAGCTTGTCGGCTGCCTCGTTGTTGGTGCAGGGGACGTGGTGAAATTCGCATCCGTCGAAGGAGGCGCTGAGCTTCTGGATGTGGAACCGATAGAGAGCCGTGTTTGCATCTCTGGCGTCCCATTCCTCGGACACCTGTTGCACCACCAAGTTCGAATCACCGAAGCACAGGATCCGGTTGACACCGATCTCCTTGGCCAGCCGGAGCCCGTGCGCCAGTGCCTCGTATTCGGCTACATTGTTGGAGGCCTTGAAGTGGATCTGCAGCACATACTCCAGCCGGTCTCCTTTGGGCGAGGTGAGCACGATGCCGGCTCCCAAGCCCCCGAGCATCTTCGACCCATCGAAGTGCATCCGCCAGTGGTCCGAATCCGAAACCGGTGGGAGATACTGGGTCTCGGCCCAGTCGACAAGGAAGTCTGCCAACGCCTGTGACTTGATCGTGAGCCGAGGTTCGTACTGGATGGAGTAAGCGGTGAGCTTGATGGCCCACTTGGCGACTCGGCCGGTGGTGTCCTTGTTGCCAATGATTTCCGAAAGGGGTGCAGTGCACACGACCTTGATCGGGTGCTCCTGGAAGTAGTGCTTGAGCTTCTTGCATGCCAGGTATACACCGTAGCACATCTTTTGGTAGTGGGGGTAGTTCTGCTTGGAGAGGGAGAGAACCTCGCTCAGGTAGTAGACGGGTCTCTGAACCGGCTGAGCCTTGCCTTCCTCGGGGCGCTCCACCACCAGGACGACGGTGACGACCCGGCTGGTGGCTGCTATATAGAGCAACATCGGCTCCTTGCTAGCCGACGTGGCCAGAACCGGTGATATGGATAGCATGCGCTTGAGGTCATGAAACGCGGTGTCGGCTTGCGAAGTCCAGGAGAACTTGTCCGTCTTCTTCATCAGTTGTTATAACGGGAGTGCCTTCTCTCCCAGCCGGCTGACGAAACGACTAAGGGAATCCAGGCATCCGGTGAACTTCTGGACTCCAAGCAGGTTCTTGGGCGGCTGCATCCTCTCGATGGCCGCGATCTTCTCCGGATTCGCCTTGATACCTCGTTGTGATACGAGAAAACCGAGTAGCTGACCGGATGGTACTCCGAAGACGCACTTCTCTAGGTTCAGCTTCATCTGGTACTCGCGGAGGTTGCCGAATGTTTCTCCCAAATCCTCGAGGAGGGTGCGCTTTTCCTTGGTCTTGATGACCATGTCATCCACGTAAGCATGCACGTTTCGGCCTATATACGAGTGCAAGCATTTCTGCATACATCGCTGATAGGTGGCGCCTGCATTCTTTAGGCCGAAAGGCATGGTTACATAGCAGAAAGCCCCGTAGGGGGTGATAAATGATGTCTTAATCTGATCAGCCGGGTTTAGCCGGATCTGATTGTACCCGGAATAACAATCTAGAAAAGATAACAAATCACAGCCAGCCGTGGAATCGATGACTTGATCGATACGGGGCAAGGCGAAGGGGTCTTTCGGGCACGCCTTGTTCAGGCTGGTGTAGTCGATACACATGCGCCAGGTCTTATTCTTCTTCAACACCAAGACTGGGTTCGCCAACCAGTCTGGGTGGTACACTTCCATGATGAACCCGGCTGCAAGGAGCCGGGTGATCTCGTCACCGATTATCCTTCTCTTCTCCTCTGCGAACCGGCGCAGAGGTTGCTTGACCGGCTTGGCATCCGGACGCACATGAAGTGAGTGCTCGGCGAACTCCCTCGGCACACCCGACATGTCCTTGGGAGACCATGTGAAGATGTCCCGATTCTCACGGAGGAAGTCGACGAGCGCGCCTTCCTATTTGCTGTCCAAGCCGACACCAATAGTAACGAACTTAGTCGGATCGGAGGGGTCGAGCAGGATCCTCTTCGTCTCCTTTGCTGGCTGGAAAGCTCCTTCTCCAGCCAGTTTGCTGCTAGCCGGAATGTCCTGCTGGGCCATGGCCACATTGTGCATGATCGCGCGTTTTTCTTCGGCTATGATGAGGGCCTCTGCCAGTTTGGAACCGGCTGAGGCGCACTCCATCGATCACCTGAAGCAGCCGGCAATGGTGATCACACCATGGGGTCCTGCCATCTTCGTATTGAGGTACGCGTAGTGGGGGATGGCCATGAATTTGGCAAGGGCGGGGCGCCCGAGGAGAGCATGGTAGGAGCTCGTCAAATTTACCACCTCAAACCAGATTGGTTCACGGTGGAAGTTCTCCTCGGTCCCGAAGATGACGTCCAGCTGGATTTTCCCCAGCGGGGCACAGGCTGGCCCCGGCAGTACGCCGTGGAACGTCGTGGTGGTCGGTCGCAGGTCGCTTTCGTGAATGCCCAGCTTCTCCAGCGAGGACTGGTAGAGGAGGTTGAGGATGCTGCCTCCGTCGATGAGGACGCGCGAGAATCGGCAGGTGCGTGCGTTGGAGACGATGAGGGGGTCGAGCACCATGGCGTAGCCCCCGGGAGTCGGCAGATGCTCAGGCTGATCTGCCCGGCTCCATGTGATGGGGGTTTCCGACCAGTTCAGGTACTGGGGGACCGGAGAGACGATGGCATTGACCTCCTTGGAGCGTTGCCTATGGCTGTGCTTGTCGTCCTGCTCCGTCTCAAAGATGTGGTAGGCGGCGTGCGGCTGGGGGTAGCCGTTGTGGTGGAGGTCCACCCGGTGGGGGAGGCGGGAGACGAGGCTGGTTGCCCTGGTCCTTTAGCTGACGGGTCCAGCTGCAGTTCCGGGTGGTGTGTGTAGCCGGTTTGAAGGGACCGCTATGCCACTTGCACGGGCCGTGAATCATCTGGTCGAAGGTGAGCCGGGGCTTCTGCCTTCTTGCCTCATTAGCCGGTGCGTCGGGCGCACCCTCCACGGCATTGACTTGCCACGCGTGGTAGCGAGGCTTCTGTTGTCCGCCCTGGCGGTCCCCATGGAACCGGTTGTCATTGCCATGGCGTCTGGAGGATCCGGCTTCACCAGCCGGATTGCTCGGGCGGTCGCGAGCCGGCTCCGTGGGAGTCGGACGGCCGTCCGCGTTTACTCGAAGGGGCTTCTTCATGGCGGCATCCGCCCTGGCGTACTGGTCCGCAACCGTCATGAGCTCCGCCATGGTTTTCGGCTCGTCACACAGTAGCTAATGGCGAAGCATGGTGCCCTCTCGGCATCCTTCGATGAAGAAGCTGATGGCTTGGCTCTCCAGGATGCCCTCGCAAGTGTTGCGGAGCTCCGTCCACTTGGCGAGGTACTCGCGGTCGGTCTCGCGGTCGCCCTGGACACACAAGTCCAGGTCGCGCGGGCGCCCTGGACGTTTGTATGTGCCGTTGAAGTGGCGGACGAACACCTTCTCGAAGTCAGGCCTGGCGTTGATGCTATTGGGCGCAAGGCTATTGTGCCATGTCCTTGCCAACCCGGTTAGCATGAGAGGGACGTAGCGCACAACTGTGCGCTTGTTCCCGTGGGCGATGCCGACTGCCGTAGCGTAGTCGGTCAGCCAGTCTTCCGGCTTCATGCTACTGTCGTACTTGGGGGTGTCCCTGGGCAGGGAGAATTTATCCGGAAACGGCTCGTTCCGGATGAGGGGTCCGAAGCAAACCGGGCCGGTCGAATCTTCCTCCTCCATGACATGCGCTTTGAGCGAGGAGCTCGATGCGGTCGCGGGCGTCCGAACAATCTGGGTTGGGCGCTCCTACCTGGCCCGAGAGACGGGAACCGGCTCGTCTGGGCGCTCCGGCTGGCGGTGGGGGAGGTGGCGGGTTGCTGTTCACCGTCTGCTCCTGGCGCGGCTAGCCCCTGTTGCCCGAGCTGCGACGCCTACTGCGGGCCCTGGGTGGCTGAGGGGAGGACGCCTGCTGGGTGTCGCACGGCGCGCCCCTGCTGTTGGTAGGTAGCTTGCTCCCTCTGGAGTAGCTAAGGTCTTCCTGCATCTGTCGGTTGGCATCGGCCTGCTCGTCCGCGACGCGGAGGAGCTCCTGCACGCGAGCGTGCTGGCGGGCTCGTGCCTCGCCCTCTAGGCTGGGAAGCTCCTCTGCTGCGGCTCGCGTCGCGTGCAGGTTCTTGATGGGCGTGCTATAGGTGGGCCGTGTGAGGGCAGGCGCGGGATCCGGTTCCACGTCCTTTTCCATCCTACCGCCCAGCTCACCGCCCCGACGCCGTACCTGGCCGCGCCGGCTCGGCTCCACGGTAGCCGGAGTGAGGCCGTGCGCGCGGTCGTACTCACGCCGAGTGATCTCAAGTTGCTTGCGGGCTGCTGCCAGCTCCATGGCCTCCTGGAGGAGGTTCTGTCTCTCCATGGTGAAGTTGGCCTCCGCCTCCTCCGGGTTATCCCCGAGGTTAACCGGCATTAGGAGCGGATCAATGGCATCCTCCACCGGGTTCCGAGGCTGCGGGGGAGCGGAAGTTCCGACCTCGTCCGTGCCTTGCTCCCGCGGCTGGCGGGGATGGGAGACGGATCCGGCCATCATGACCTCCACTCCGCGGGGTGCGGTGGAGGTGCTGCCGTCTGAGCGCGGTAGCTCCGCGACAGAGACGATTTCCCTAGGGAAACGCTCCGGGATGGTGGCGACGTAGACGGGGAGATCAACGAATAGCAGGACGGTGCCATTCGCTGGGAAGGAAGTTCCGGCAAAGCAGGAGGCGTTGTCGATGACGCAGTCGAACTTGCCAAGCGTGAGCACCAGGCCAGAGGCCACGCGCTCACCGGCTGAAGTGCTGGGTCCCGTGCGGAACGTGACTCCGGTCGAAGCCATCTGCCCCACGGTGGTCGCCAACTGTCATTGTATTGGGAACGACAGTACCTGAGGAGGTTAGATAGAGGTGTGGGGACTAGCAGGGAAGGTATCGACGACATCCGCAGGCGAGATTGGATACAAGCGAGCGTAGCGGGACTCAAGAAGTACCCAGGTTCGGGGCCCTCGTGGTGAGGTAAAGCCCCTACTCCTGCCTGATCTGACTATGAGGGATATACAAACTACAAGTGCTCCTTGAGCTGTGTTTTCTAGCTACTGCCTTAAATGCACTGAGACCAACCCTTTCTACTGAGGCCTTGCCTCTCCTTATATAGACAGAGAGGCAAAGGTCTCACTGGCTAGTCCGACTGGCGGGTCCCAGCCGACTAGTCATCTACAGTATCCAGTATGGCTTGTCCTATCAGAGTATGAGCGGTATGGCTGTCGTAGGTACAGTGGACGCCGTGCGAGCCCGTCGTCAGCACAGGCCACTGTTCTAGCGTCACCCACGCAAAGTCTTCGGTGTGGGCGGGTGGTTACCCGTCTTGTCATCGTACAGGGCGTACCGTGCACTGATACGCACGTCGTCCTGTCTCACTGATTGGGTCCGGCTACGTCGTCGTATCCGGCTGTCTCTTGCTGATCCGGCTACCGGGTGATAGCCGGCCCGTCTTGCCTTGTCTGGCTGCATCTGGTCAGCCGGACGCGATCCGACTGTCCTATTTCTTATCCGGATTGGGTACCCGGGGATCATCCCCCTGACAACACCTTTGATCTTACCATGTCAAACATGGTTTGATTTCATCTCTCGAATATGCCACACTCCTATGGTTTATCAGGAAACACAAATCATGGAACAATTCCTCAAATCTTAGGTGTTTTGCTAAACATGTAACTCAAATATCTTCCTTTATGATCGAATCATAAACTCTTTATTTTCTTGTTACAATGATTTTCCACTTCATCTTGAAAGTCTTTGAATAATTTTCAAATGTTTCATACTTCTTCCTTATTAAGTAAATATATAGATATATTCACTTTAAATTTCTGGAGAAAGCATATGAAGCAAAAGGATCCATCGCATATGGCTACACATAATGGACTATATACATCAACATGTACAATTTCCAATAAGCTAGTCATCCGTTCCTCTTTGGCCTATGAACGGAGTTTCAATTATCTCGAGGAAAGTTTCACAAGCGTCAATTGATCAAAATCAAACGACTCCAAAAATCCATCAACATGGAGTTTCTTCATGTTTTCTTTCCAATATAATTTAAATAGCGATGTCACTTCATAAGTGATCTTTCAATCATTTGACTTGCGACATTTTAGCAATAGTGTTTATGAATGTGATTTCTCCCACTAGACTTGTAAAAGTTCATCCATCCTTTATGGAATACGGTAATTATTTGAACAACCATTGTTCTCGTAATACCGGACAAAATAACAATTATTAAAATAAATCTTGAAGGCTAGGTTTGATGACAACGAAAAACACAATAACACTTTATTTGTTTTCGATGAACATCATCACTTATTCTCTTGCCAATTTCTTAGGCCATTGCAGTTCATGAATTGCGTTGTCTTGTATGACACTTCATACCAACCAATTTAGTATCCAATACCGGTATCCAATACCTAAGAACCACATTGTTTAACAAGCAAGGAATACAACCATAACATGTATATCTTCTATATACCTAAGTTGGACATCTCCAACCTTTTCTTTTCTGCCAAATATTTTATAGATTCTCTTTCAACAATTCCTTTTATTTTGAAAGAATCTATCAACATCAATAGTGGTTTCATTCACCTGACACATAGTACAAAGCGTATATAGTCAAATACTAATACCTTTGGACTTGCACTTTGAAGTGAATCACCATCATCAAATGTTTGGTGTTCTTTCAAAAATCCATTCTCTAGTAATCTTTTAGTGTAGTAAACATTTTACTTACATCTTCTATTCAACCTTATCATGACAACTTTCATGATCAAGCTACTATAGCCTATAAGGAAGAATCGCGAGTATAATGTTAGTTCCCAAAAACCTTTTTGGGAGATCCGGATGCCTAGCATCTCCATCCTTTACAAATTCTCATATAATATGAGAACATGTATTTTGTTAAATTATACTCTATCATAATGCAACCAAAAACATTGTTTCAGATATCACAATATCTTTCACACATGATGGTTTCTGAAACAATTTTCAGCTCCAATATAATCTTGATATTAAAACAACTTTTGAATATCAATAATCATGGAGGCAAACATGATACTTTAGATACTAACATTGGAATTCTTATTCTTGATTTAATACTTCTTATTAAACTTCATGGAGTTTGCTGAAAGTTTGCAATAGGACTTATAAACTTTAAATTGACATTCAAAACAATACGATACCAGTTCGTAAAGTAAATATCCAGAATTCTATAGTTCTATTATCTCAATTAAAACTAAGCATAAGGGAGTGAACAAATGCCAATGACTATAACAAATTATGCAAATTCACTTCGATTTATTTTATGACAAATTGAGTTCTACTAATCCAAATTAGAAATAAACTCCCACTCAAAAACGACATCCCTCGTGTCCTTTTGGTGATTACATGAACCAAATCCACTACACCAAGTCTGATCATCACGTGAGTTGATGTAGCTTCAAAGTCGAGCATCTATATGGGCATCATATCAACTATATGACTCATTCTTAACCTTTCGGTCCATGTTCTGAGGCCATGTCTGTACATGCTAGGCTCGCCAAGTAAGAACCTTAGCACTCGCATGTGTAAAACTGTCTTACACCCGTTTGTATGAAAGCGTAGAGTCGAGTACACCCGATCATCAAGTGATGTCTCGAAACACGATCCATACTTAAGGAAGAACACATTTTTATCTTGATATCTAAATGAGGGATCATCTTACAATGCTACAGAAAGCGCCAAACTAGCAGTATGAGATGCTAACATCTAATGTGTAAAGTGAGATGATATGGTCCATGCATTTGACCTATATCAATTGCATCGTGGTATGATCTCTATCATTCCTTTGTGTGTAAGGCCAAGGTCTATGGAACTTACACGTTGAGTGTGTTGTAAGAGTATCTATCATACATCTACTTACAACAATACCATATCAAGACACTAGCCCAGCAACGATCTAAACTAGACGCCTCTAATTTATCAATTGCAAGTTTTACGTGTCTTAGGGCTTTCGGAGATAGAACCGTTCTTACCTACGAACATGAACCACAACGAGGATAACCAAGTTATTAGCAACTCGTTGTAAATCAGATATTGACTATAGTAGGAGAGACATACACCCGCCAGCCACTTATGCAAAACAAGTTGCATGCCAGTCGTGGAACCGGTCTCATGTACGATGACATGTAAGGTTGGTCCGGGCCGCTTGATCCCACTATTCCACCAATATCCAAAATACATAGATGATGCAATAACATGATCATCATCGCCCACATATAAACATATGTGTACTACCCGTGCAAAGCACCTACGCATAAATCAGGCTCTGATACCACTGTTGGGTCCGCAGCATAGAAAACAAAAAATTTCCTACGATAAGAACTACACGCCAAGATCTATCTACTAGGTACAAAGTAACTGGTGGACATACATCCATCGAGAACTTACCCTCGAAGACAACAAGTTTTGTTAACGAGTAGGATCTCGTGGTTGATGTAGTCGTACACTTGCTGATCTCAAGATCTCGAGGAAGTCCGAGCAGGTCCGGCTCTAGCACGTCCTTCAGATCCAGCTCCAGCACTACCAAGTCCAGCACCGCAAAGCAGCGGTGCATCCTTGATCGCACACACGTCCGGTACCCCGACAACCTCCGTCCCTTGCTCTAGCAAAGCAGCGGAAGCAGCAACTCCTTTCCAGATAAAGCCCCCAGGAACATGTATCTCGCTAATCCGAGACCATGGGGGAATAATACTAGAGGGGGGAGAGATCCTTCACGAGGAGGTGTGAGGAAGAAGGAGGAAAAGGGTGGACTTTTATAGGAGGAGGGGGGTGCCCCTCCTTCATGGCCGGCGCATGGGGGGTGAATCCTCACCTCCCCCATTCATCTGGTGGTAACCCCTCCACATTAAAATGCCTCTTCACATTCGCCTTTAAAGTCCCTACTTTAAATGCATTAAAATTCTCCAAGTTTAATGCTCTCCCATTTAATAAAACTCGTTTATTAAATTTATTTAGAATTATTTTATTACTTTAATTAACAAACATTCACATAAAAACCCCTGCAACATTTCAATATTACATGCAGAACCAATTTCAGCAATTTCACCCGAAACAGTTTCGGTGTCTACTGAAATAATTCCAGCGCTTTCATAAATCTTTATCTGAAACATATTTGCTCCAAATGGTGTCGGTATCCCTTAAGTGTGTCACCCTACGGTTCGCGAATAATGCAGAAATGATCGAGACCCCTCTCAGATCAATAATCAGAAGCGGGACCTGGAGATCCATACCGACTCCTACACATTCAACGATGACTTCTGTGATCATGAGAACCTTTAATGCTAGTAACTAAATCCCTTTGTCTCGTGATATATTACATGTTCGAGACTCGATCATCGGTATCTACATACCTAGTTTGATCTCGTTACCGACATGCACTTTTTTCTCGTTCCCATGATATAACATTCTAGTGATCACATCACTTGCTTGCAAGCTACCTTAATGTGATATCACCGAGAGGCCCCAGAGTATATATATCCGTCATCGGGATTGACAAATTCCACTCTTGATCCATGAGCCTCAACATAACACCTTCGTAGCACTGAACCCATCTTTATAGTCACCCTGTTACGGTGTGACATTTGATGTTATCAAGATACTCTTCCGGTGTTAGAAATTAACATGATCTCATGGTCTAAGGATAAAGATTACTTCGTATGATGTTATAGCAATATAAACATAATGACTTGATCGTAATGCTATACTTCGGATGAATGTTCATCACATCATTCCACCAATGTTGTGACCTCGTTATTAACAACATCCAATGTCCATGATCAGGAAACCTTGATCATCTTGTTAATCAACGAGCTAGTCTATAAGAGAGGCATAACTAGGAACCCTTTTTGTTTATTAAACACACATGTATTGATGTTTCCGATCAATACAATTATAGCATGCAAAATAAACATTTATCATAAACATGGAATAAGATAATAACCACTTTATTATTGCCTCTCGGGCATATTCCCTTCACGCACAACCACCCGCCGGTTGTCGGTTGCTATACCCACCGTGGTGACGTAATCCACCAGCCAGTCTTCTGGTTTGACCATGCCATCATACTTTGGCGTGTCCCTTGGGAGGAAAAATCCCTTTGGAAATGGCTCGTTCTAGATGCATGGTCTAAAACATCTTGGACCGGCTGGACTTTCCTCTTCCAATGCGCGTGATTGTATCAGGAGGTCGATGTGTTTGCGTGCATCATGTGCCTCCGGCTCGCGTGGGCCGAGTCGTCTGTCAGGCGAGACTTGGGTGGTGCGAGGCTTCTTTCGTCTTCGTTAGCCGGATGGTGACGTTGCCCTTGTCTGGCTCTCTCAGCCGAAGCGCTATTTCTACTGGTGACTCCTGCGACGTCATGCGGATGATGCCCACGGCTAGCCGATCCACCGCGTGGGAGGCTTTTTAGCTTTGTTCTGTTTGGATAGGAGGCCTTGCTACCGCCCTATTACGGGTCTGCTTTTCGGCGAGGTGGTTGGATCTTGTGGTTTCCCGCTAGGATAGGGCCTACCTCGGCTTGCTCCTTGTTGGTCATGGTCACGAGGAACTAGATGCGCTCCTGCTGGTGGTGTAGCTCTTCGCCCTCAAAGTGGCTCAGCTCAGCGGCGGTCGCCTCTGCGTCCCTCATGTTCTTGGCGGGAGTGTTGTAGACCGGCTGAACCACCGGAGTGCGCGAGTCAGCAAGACATTCCTGCTCCGAACCAAGGTTTCAGCCCTGGTGTTGAGTTGGCCCGTTATCACCGGGCAGGTGGGCGAAGCCATGGGTGGTGTTATACTCGCCATAGTCGCATTCAGCCGGCGATGGGCGGCGGCAACTTTGTTGGCTTCCTCTCGGAGACTCTGGCACGTAACCTGCAGCGCGGCTGCTGCCGTGGCTAGATTCTGCTCGGTGACGATGGGGTTGCGGAGGTTCTGGATGGAGGCGGACTACGGATCTTGGTCTTGTTCACACAATGTGGAGCCATCGCCTCCCACGTTGCGCTCGAGAGGTGGACGGTGGCCCTCGCCGGAGCCGGCCATCATGACCTCGATGCTGCCACTGGCGGCGTGTTGAGCGGCATAGCCGACAGGCGCGCCCGAGACAGTGACGACTCTACGAGGGAAGGCCTCAGGGACATAGACACGGTAGTCGCCGAAGTGCATGATAGAGCCTCCGCTAGGAAAGTCTCCCAACGAAGCATGATGCGTTGTCAATGACACGGTCAATGGAGCCAATAGTGAGGACGAGGACGGAGGCAACACGCTCACCAACAACAAGCAGAAGTCCCGTGCGAAATATGACCCCAGCCGAAGAGCTATGCCCCACAGTAGGCGCCAACTATCGTGATGTGGAACACGGCAGTGCCATCAGGGATGGCTTGAGAGGGAAAAATCAGGATGCTACTAGTGGCTCAAAACGGGTTGGGCACAAATACTGCAAACCCAGCAATGTACCCAGGTTTGGGGCCCTCTTGGCGAGGTGACACACCTACTCCTCCAAGGTTCTATTATATCAGGGGCGAACGCCCAATACAAGTGCTCCTAGAGCTATTTCCTTAGAAACTATCGAGAGCTAAAGGAAGGAGGTGAAATTCTTGTCTATTTGAATCTACCTAGAACCCTAGCTCTACCCTCCCTTATATACTGGCTGGGAGAGGTAGGTTACAATGTGGGTTCTAAGGTTTACTGCTTGGGCTTTGGGTTTACAAAGCGGGCTGGCTGACGGGGTCCTACCAGTGGGCCAGGACCCAATCAAGCCTTCTATACAGGGAGGACAACACTATAGTGTCCCAACGCCGGTGCTTTGGTCGTCACCCGGTGCTTTAATGGTCAGCTGGAGCTTTAGCGGTCAGCCGACAGCGCCTCGCTCAGCTTCTAGCTTTGATGCTTTGGCGCAGTTGTCTTCTAGCACCAACAGGGCGGCGCGCCAGCCTGTTTGGTGATGCAAGTAGTCACGGGCACGCTCAGCAAGGAGCGTCACCCCTCCGTAGCCTTACCACCGAATATGAGGTGCCGGGTGGAAACGACCACCTGGCCGGTTCTTCTGGCCATCCAGCTAGACGGGCTAGCCGGGGAATCTTGAGGACGGACCAGTTGGAGCGGTCCACCCGGTTGCGGTCCTCTGTCTTGCGGCCATCCGGCCAGGCACTTCTGGAGCTGGTCAGTTAGGCTTGGCCTAGCCCACCTGGGGGTCATCCCCCTGACACTTCCCTTGGTTCAGCCATCATGGTATAATCCAAGGAGCATATTTGCATACATTTGTTCTTGATGTTCATCTCTTGTTTTGGTCCCTTTAGTGATACAAACAGGATGAAACGTGGGAATAAGCCTCATTCCACGGTTCGATCCCTATACGTGGAAACAAATCTAGAGAATTATATTGGTGCAAAGATTTCATAAAAAATTCTCTTAGATCAGACCTAAAAATGGATATGAATAAGTTTGGATTAAATTATATATCATCCCTTTAAGTTGGATATGAGAAAAATAAGTAGAAATCGGCATAGTGTTATGCTTGTGGAAGATATGCATATGAATATGCTAACTAAATTATAAAAAAGAAAAATACTTCTTGTTGGGTTACGCTATAGGCATTTTATGCTACAAGAGTAGTAATACAAACATGAAGAAAAAAAAACTTCATCTTGATTAGACTTCTCGCGGGCATTTATTGCTATGCGGTGCTAGTAGTAGTACAAGTGAAATAAACCATAATAAAAGCTACCTCACATCATATTATAGGCTAAATCATTAAATTATATCATACAAAATTCCCCTCGTTTACACTGCTCATGGACACCATATTGGTGTTACGCGATGTTAGTAGTAATACAAGTGAGATATTAAAATATACATACCTGATGGTGTGCAAATAATTTAAAATATCCTAAGACAGATCAGTACTATATCCACTAGTACTAAAAAATAAATGTGAAAACCCAAATACATGTGGCTACAACTTCATGTATGTAGAAAAGGCACCTGCATGTTCCATAGCTAAAATTGCATACAAACCTCTTGTATTGATAGTACTAGTGGAAGTAAAAAAAATGCATCTGCATGTCGCTTGGATTAAGCATCTAGTTCACATACCACTGTCGGTAGTGGCAGAACTATACATTGTTCAAGTCTGATGCATGTAGAAAACTCACATGCGTGATCATATAGTCCATACTACATGCGATGATGAAAAGAGTGTCCTGGATAAATTAGTATCTGATGCATGCACACTCCTTGTATTGCTAATATTAGTACAAGTAAAAAATTATGTCATATATGCAAAAGAATACATGATACCAAATCATATGAGAACCCAAAAAAGATGAAAGGATCCCCAGAGTATGACGGCGTCAACAACAGCGAGGAGGACTTCTTAGTTTTATTTCATATTTTGTAATATTCATATTGATGTAATCCTATGTATTAGAAATATTGGAATTCTTTATCAGGGGTTTTCTCTTCCGAGATGTAATTAACGGAAATTCTATATAATCCTTGATATTTGTCATTTACATTTGCGCACTTTAAATTTATATTCTGTCTATCTCTATGGAGCGGACACGAGTCTTTTTGTAGGTCCCATCGTAGTTAACATCCATCTGCCATATCACATAATCAAAATATACAACAATTGCTAGTAAAATCCGGACAAGTTTCAGCATCACTACGGCAGAGAAGGTCCCATCGTAGTTAACTCCTTGAATTTATCGGAAAACTTTTGCGACAATTCGAGCCTTGTGGATGGCCACATTACCATCATCATCTGTCTTTTTCTTAAAGACCCATTTATTTTCCATGGCCTTGCGGCCTTGTGGAAGATCCACCAAGGTCAAAACTTGGTTTTCATACATGAATTCTATTTTGAATTTCATGGCTTCTGGCCATTTCTCGGAGTCAGCACTTTCTATAGCCTCTTTTTAGTTTTTAGGTTCATCTTGTTCAACCAACAAGACAATCATCACAAGACTACTATACCAATCAGGAGAGGTATGTATTCTTGTAGAGTTGTGAACTGCAAGAGCTTCGATGTGATTACTATGATCATTGTTGCGCTACTTGGTATTTGGAGAGAAGGATCAATAACCTCATCAAGCTCAATATTCCTTCCACTAACACCTCTAGCGAGAAACTCTTTCTCAAATAAGGTGCCATTCTTCGCGACAAACATTTTTCCCTCGGCCTTGTTGTAGAAGGTATATCCAATAGTCTCCTTTGGGTATCCTACAGAGATGCACTTTTCCTCTTTGGGTTCGAGTTTGTCAGGCTATAGTTTCTTATTGTAAGCCTCACATCCCAAACTTTCAAGAACAACAACTTTGGCTTCTTAACATGCCACATCTCATATGGTGTTCTCTTCACGGATTTGGACGGTGCTCTGTTGAAAATAAAAGCGACGATTGCTAATGTATATCCCCAAAATGATACAGACAAATGGGTCAAAGACATCATGGACCGTACACTATCCAAGAGGGTACAATTACGCCATTCCGACACACCGTTTCACTGAGGTGTTCCGGCTGGCGTAAGCTGTGGTACGATACCACAGTCCTTCAAGTGCATTCTAAACTCATAACTCAAATACTCGCCTCCCTGATCGAATCAAAGATGTTTGATTTTCTTGTTAAGTTGATTATCTACTTCCTTCTGAAATTCCTTAAACTTTTAAAAGGTTCTAGACTTGTGCTTCATTAAATAGATATACCCATATCTACTCAAATCGTTAGTAAAGGTCACAATATTAAGATAACCATTGCCTCATGGGATGCTCATTGGACCACACACATCTGTATGAATGATTCCCGATAGGTCTGCTGCCCGCTCCATTGTGCCCGAGAAGGGTGTCCTAGTCATCTTGCCCATGAGGCAAGGCTCATATGTGTCAAGGGATTCGAAATCCACTGATTCCATATGTCCATCAGAATGGAGCTTCTTCATGCGCTTTATACCAATGTGAACAAGACAACAATGCCATAGATATATGGCATTATCATCATCGTGTTTACAACGCTTAGAATAAACATTATGGATGTGAATACCGCTATCAACAAGAATAAACCATTACACATAGGCGCATGAACATAGAAAACACCATTCATTGAAATAGAACAACCACTTGTTCTGGATTTAAACGAATAATGATCTCGCAACAAGCAAGATCCACTCACAATATTCATACTTAGTACGGGTACATAATAGCATTTATTCAATACTAAAATTAATCCTGATAGAAAACATAGAGGTAGAGTGCCAACGACCACCACATTGACCTTCGAGCCGTTGCCGACGCGCATTGTCACCTCGTCCTTCCTCGGGCGTCTCTTACTCCGTAGCTCCTGCCGAGTGTTACAAATATGAGCAACTGATCCGATATCAAATACCCAGGTGTTACTCCTTGCGCTAGTAAGGAATACATCTATAACCTGTATATCGAATATACCTTTGTCTTTGACAGCTATCTTGCTAGCCTTCTTGTCCTCAAGGTACTTTGGGCAGTTGCGCTTCCGATGCCCATCCCCGTTGTAGTAGAAGCACGTCACGCCAGGCATAGGACCGAGCTTGGTAGCCTTATTGGTGTTGGCAACAAATTTTCCATCCTTCTTAGGCTTCTTACCCTTGCCCTTATGCCCCAAATTTTTAAAGTTGGTGGTCTTATTGACCATCAGGACAGTGTGCTCCTTCTTGATCTCAACCTCAGAAGTTTTGAGCATTGCGAACAGTTCTTCTAGGTACTTGTTCATCCCCTGCATATTCTAGTTCAGCACAAAACCCTTGTAGCTAGGGGCAGCGAGCGTACACCCTATCAACCGCGAGCTCATCCGGGATCTTGCAATGTAGGACATTCAAGCGTTGAACGCAGCTAGACATCTTGAATACGTGCCCGCTAACACTGGTGTGCTCTTCCATCTTGGCAGAAAAGAAGAGCTCGGAAGCACCATGCCTCTCCGCCCGAGTCTGTGGAGCAAAGATAGCCTTGAGAACTTCTATGATCTCGAAAGCATTCATCTTCTCAAAACTCTTTTGAAGCTCCTGCTCCATGGCATAAAGCAGTCCACTCTGGATGAGGGAGAAATTGTTCGCCGTGGACTGCCAGACATTCTTGTCATCATGAGAGGTGGTATCTACAGGCTTAATAGGGGGCGTAGCCTCGATGACATAAGTCAACTTGTAGGGGACTAGGAGGATCATTAGGTTGTGGTACCAGGCGGTGAAGTTGGACCCATCAATTTTCAGCTTGTCCTTCTCTAGGAATGAACTAAGGTTGAAGGTGAGTGGGTGAGACATCTACAATGGATTTGCAAAATATTTAGACCATGTTCATAATATGAGTTGAAGTTTTAATATACACTAAACTAAAAACAAAAAAGAACTCCCACTCAAACGAACATCCCTCAATTCGTTCGGTTATCACACGATCCTAATACGCTGCACCACCCCTGATCGTCATGGCCGAAGATGCAGTTTCAAAGGTAGACATTCCCAATATCAATCACATCATATGTGACTCATGCTCGACCTTTCAGTATCTTGTGTTCTGAGGCCATGTTTGTACATGCTAGGATTGCCAATTCTAACTTGTGTGTATTGTAGTGCAACATGGCTTACACCCATCGTATGTGAACGCATGTATGTCTGACACCTGATCGTCACGACGTTCCTCATAATGGATAACTTTCTTGGTGGTGCACACATGAGGGGAACACTATTATTGGAATTATGTGAGAGATCATCCTATTATGCTACCATCGTGTATCTAATACACAAGCAAAATAAGATGCATAAATAAATACTTCAAAAGTATGGTGCCATGACATGGTTGCAGCGCCCTGATCACCATCAAGAACTCCAATGGAAATTGTTTTAGAGACTTATCATTACCATGTCACGACAGACGCCCCTATAAAATAAAGTTAGATGCTTATACTTTATGTTTTGCATGTTTTACGCGGCGTTAGTGTTTTCACTATAGAACCCCCTTCCCATCTATGAACGTAGAGCCACAACATGGATACAATAATCGCCTTTTCTCTTCCCCTTTCAGGGCCCGCTATAGTGAATGTCATATCAACTACTGCAGAGAGATACACACCCCCAGAGCCACTTACACTTGTGGACCAGTCTCGTGAATCACCACGTAATGTCGGTTGGGAGCCGCTTCATGAAATAGTACCGCGATATAACAAGGACACGAAAGAGGGTAGCAACTAGAAAATAAATGCCCACATATTGCTATGTGTTCTATCCATATGACATGTCTACCCATAGATTGGCTCTGATACTACTATTGGGTTCCACAGCAGAAAACAAATAAATTCTAACTACGCGAACACAATAACCAAGATCTATTATATGTAGACATAAGTAATAGAGAGCGAAGCGGTATTCATACCCTTTAATACCAAGGTACGCCTTACGCAGGTAGGTGTATGTTGATGAAGACAAAACGCTCCTTGCTCCAAGCACCGAGCTCCGAGTGCCCCAAGTATGGTGCCCCCGAAGTTGTACACACGTCCGGTGTAGGAGACGTCTCCCGGGCTCCGATCCAGCCGAGCAACGGAAGAAGAAATATGGCAGACCGAATAGCGCATGACAGTAGTGCGGAGGTGGAGAACTCAATTCCCTCAAAGTTCTCTCCAATATTATGGAGAAATCTCTAAGGAAAATGCGAGAGAGAGAATAGAGAATGGTATGCCTTCCAAGGGAAGGCGTGCCCCTTTACTTATAGTAGGAGCGGATGGCCAACACCCAAGGGGGAAGCGATGCGGGACTAAAGTCCCAAACCCGCCGGCCACCAAGGGATCCACCGGCCCCAAGGTGGGCCCCATGCAAGTACACCACTAGGGCTTGGCCGGCTAGCCCCTCCTCCCCATGCGCCTTGCCCTCTTGGGCTTCCCCTCTGGTTGAGTCCCATAATCTATGGGCTGCCTTTTAAAATAAAATAAAAATATATGTTTTATATTAATTCAATTAATTAATATAAAACACATATAAGATATATATTATTATATATTTCACTCTGGAACTCCTTCCGGACCCCTCCGATCAACATCGGGTGCTAAACAGAACTTTTCCAGTTTCTCTCTTTCATTTCTCCTCTGGTGCTAGATCAATCCCTATGCGTCCCCACCCTTAAGAGTGCCACCCTTCAGTTCGGAAACACTCCGGACATGACCGAGACCCCTCTCGTATCAATGATCATCATCCGGACTTGGATGCCCATAATGACCCCCGTGCGTTTTATAAATATCATGGCTTGAACCTTAAACATAGCGTCCTACTCCCTTTGCCACTTGATACCTAGTTCATCCGAGATTTGATCTGTGGTATCTCCATACCTAGTTCGATCTCGTTATTGATGAACTCGTTTACTCATTCCTGTGTTGTTGCATTCCATGACCTAGTCACATGCTTCCAAGCTTTGTTAATGCAACGTCATCGAGTTGGCCATGTGTATCTATCCGTTACTTGGATTGGCAAATCCTGGTATTGATACATACTCCTCTACACGTCCCTTTGGAAAACCTGAGTGGTACCTTTTTTTGTCACCCTTTTATAGCTTGATGCTTGATACCATCAAGGCTCCCTCCAGTAACGGTGATTATGTATTATCTCATACTTAAAGAATTATGTTGCGAGGTTTCTTTGTTATCATCAATGATAAACATTTGTAACTAGATCTCATTATGATATAACTTTGGGTGTTTTCTATCACATCATTCAACCGATGATATGACCTCATTGTCAATTGGCATGAATGCCCATGATCTCGAAACCCTAGATCATCTATTTGACCAATGAGCTAGTTCGCTAGAGGTAACTAGAGACACAATTTGTTTACATACCACACGTGTATTAAGTTTTCGTATTAACACCATTATGGCATGACATGAAACGTATTATGAACATACAAGAGATACATCAAATAAAACACTATTATTTGCCTCTAGGGCATATCTCCTTTAGTTTAACCGCATTGTGTAGGCTAGGATAGACTTTTGTAACCATTCCGGTCAAAAGGGTTGTTCTTTCTTTTGCTTACAATGCAAGCCGTGAGAGTGCCATACTTTTAACCATTATACAGTTGCCTGGTACAAATGCTAATTCAACTCATAGTCGAAATCCAAGAGTTTCCTTCATACAGATCACTTGTAGGCCAACGGAGTTGTGGTATACCATGAGTGGCACAGTAGTGCAGACACGCATAAAGAAATATCATACTGTGATTAATATGTCAAGTTTTGGCATGCATCTCAATTACTCCTAAGCATTACTTCCATCGGATAAAATCCTTTCAAGAGTACCATCAAGTCTATCATTACACATATGGAGTCGAGTATCTTCAAGGCTAAACTATTGAGACAATTAAACATCACACAAGTCATAGTTTGAAACTTTTTATTATTGTAGTTGTTTCACAATATTATTTCCAAGGCAAGACTTGATTAACTACAAGAACTACAACAAGAGCAAGCACAACCAATTAATCATACAAATAAAAGCTCACGATTTACTCCCACTAGCATAACATCTTAATAGTACTACAAACTAGCATAAGCATTCAAACTTCCAAAGTGGGAGACATAGGACATACCTCTCATGAGTGATTTCACAATTCTCTTCCATATGATGTGGTCCGTCAAAACCCAGAGTAGATCACTCTCACTAATAATTTTGAAATAAAGAGGCAAATGGAAATCCACTTTTCACACATAAAGATACAAGGAGAAATATTTTTGTATTTTTGAAGACTAGGTTTAAAGAAAACAAGGACTGGCAAAAAAGCAAGGTATTAAAAATGAAAATGAACCAAAGAAAAGAAAACAAAGTGTTGGAATGAGCCGAACACGAGTGTTTGAAAGCTCACGTGGATCTGGAGTACAACCTCATTATTACATAAATAAATTACTTAGGGAACACATACCCAAGCTTAGGATTTTCCAAGCCCTCTTGATGATCGTGGTGGCGGTGGAGGAAAGCCCTCCAAGTTCCACTGGCCACTATAATGGTTGAACTAGAACGAGAGGTGTGTCGTGTTGTCTCGAAGGTTGGAGAGGTTGCTCATGTTCTGAATGTTGCCTTTGAGTGTGTACAGGTCTCATATGTGGTGTAGGGGTTTTGCAGCTACCGCTCTAGCTCGCGTCCTTCTTATTGTTGTTCTTCTTCATCATCTTCTACTTGAGGTACCTCCTCATGTGGTATATTTACTTCAACCCGTGCGTCGTAATGCGAACATCCTCCTTGATAGAGAAGAGACCATGTCGTACAGGAGCTTGGATCTAGTGATCGGTTGCACGTATATCAACATAATATCTACCATGTTGCTTTTAAACCATGCCACAAGCAATAAGAGTAGTGAAACCAAGACGAGAACACCTAGCAACGGTTACAAGTTACCTATGTTGATATTGAGTTCTCGGGCAAGGACGATGATCACTCCTCCACAGCAAATGGGTCCACGGGTTTGCTGAGACTGGTACTCCAAATATAATACGAGAAGAGCGCCCAAGCTTGGTGTCAAGTTGCATCCAAGGATGGAAACTCTTGCGAGGACCATCATGTCCTCTTAATTTACTCTTGTAAATTCACCACGGGCCTGCTGGGTGTTAGCAATAACATAATACAAATAGCATACTATAGGACATTCAATATTCTTACCATTAGGAACATGATTAAAAATCACACCTATTGAAAAAACTAAGTGGGGTAGGATCAATCATAAAAGTAGGAGCACATAGGTAGGTGATTTTGTTGACCAACCCAAAGAAATGACTCCATTGGTCATGGGACAAGGTAACATTAGTAGAAAAGAGATAAAGTCTCCTCCTGGTCTATCTTCCTCGGAGTAAAAACTCTGACCCACAATATGCTTAAAGGTGCTAAGGAACTCGAGATTAACCCAACGTTAGCTGGCAGCGTCCTAAAAGACAAAATCAAGCAAACCAACATTGTTTGAAAGTAAATTAAAATCAAATCCAATGCCTAGTTGGTTCAAAGTATATGGATACACCCATTTGGTGGATTTGATATCCCGGTCCTTGAGATGATTGAAATGGTTGTGGTGTGATTCCTTGGTGAACTGGATGCCAAGTGATGCAAGAGTAGCATCTTCAACAGGTGGTGTAACTTATGCCACCACCACACGCGAACGACTTATTATGTTCATCTAAAATAAAAACTTAAACTAATTAAACTTTTGATCCAATATAAATAGTTAATGAATAATCCTCTACACTACAAAAGGATCTCCTCTAAAAGTCAGAACTAATCAAGCTCATTAAGAAAAAGGGTTCATGGAAAGACCTAGGTCTATATGGATAGTAGCAAGAGATATAACATGGTTTTGATGTAAACAGGTGAGGTATCATATGAGAAACATACCTTGGATCGTTGGTGTGTGAGTGATCGAATCAAATACGAGTAGAGATGAAGCTCTAATTGAGGTGTTTTGAGATTTGGAGGAATAAGAAAGGGAACTCGGTACAGGCGCGTGGTACGACCGGACACGTCCATACTGAATGTCGTTAAGCTTGCAGTACCTTTTGTAGAAAAATGATGTTTTCTTCATGGACTCGGTACGGGTGCATGGTATGGGAAGACTACGGTTGTACCGGTGCTCATTAATACTTTTGTCTCTAGTGAAAAAATCAAACTTTTCGATTTTCTCTACCACGAGGTGGTACGGGCATCTATGTATGTACGGCTGGTCGTTAAGACACCAGTAATATGCATAAAATGCATTTTCACATAGAATTTCTTCACATGCCTTTGTACATCATCAAAACTCAAAAATGATAGTACATATATATAACCAAATTAGTACTTCCGATAGCCAAGTGTTACTAAATAATTGGGATTGATATTAACTTGTTCTTCTCCTCCCTGTATAAGATCTTTGAACACTCTTTATTAGCACACAAAAACAAAAAAAATCAAAGCTAAAACACTAACACAAACACTTAAAAAATTATTCCACAAAAGTTGCCTCACATGAAGCGCTTCTAGTTAAGGTCAATTAGCTTGACCTAGATGGTGATCATTTTGGTTTTGATTTTGGAAGTGTAATACCCACTCCAAAGTAATTAGCTTTCAAGGTTATGATCCCATTATTATTAGTATTAGCCTTCTTGTCGGTGGTATTAGCCCCGGGTACGCTCAGTCGGTTTAGTTCAGCCATGCCCTAGAGGTACTAGGGGATGGCCAACCCTCCTAGGATCCAGCCGGATGGCCTCCAAACACCAAATTCTAGCATAGGGATTAGGTCGGCTAGCACCGCCCACCTAGTCAACTCAAAGTCAGTAGCGGAGATCCATGGGTTGTGATGATGGCTAATGTGCCACACCCCCAGCCGTATCGAGAAGATAAAAGATAAAGCTAATCCTAGAGACTTTGGTGCTCTATCAGCTGAAGTGCCAATGGCTCTGCGCTGTTTTACGTGACTTCCATCTGGCACGGGATTGTGCCCATATGGATAGTCCAGCGTGCCACTATAGCACTGACCCTATGCCTGGGTCCTACCAGATGGCCCCAACGACTCGGTAAACACCTTGTAATCTGCACCCCAGCCTGTATGTAAGGGGTGCAAGGGCCTCTAGAGCAAGCTTGATGACTCCTCTCTCCCATTTCCCCTAGTTCATCCTTGATACATCTCAAGGAGCCTTCCTACTATGTTTGTTGCTCTCTATAGTGAGATCTTGTAGGAGTAGGGGTTTTTCCTCACAACAAGGGCCCTAAATCTGGGTACATCATTGTGTCACTTAGTGCAAGTTCCCAATACCGTCTATGGAAGCCTCCCCTTGACCCTGATGGCTCCCCTCTAAGCCATCCCTAGTGGTACTGCCGGGTTCCACACAATGACTATTGGCACCCACCATGGGGCTCAGCGCATCAGCTAGAGTCATCTTCCGCATGGGACTCCCTCTTATCGCTAGAGATCGTGTCACATTTGGCCTTGTGCTCACTATCTGCTCGTTTGATTGCGTCATCAACAATGCATCTTGCTTGGTTAGGGAAAGTTTTTCCGAGGATGACTCCATTCTTCGCCTCGGTGACCATCGCGTCTACATTGCCACCGTCTCCGAGGAGTTCCTTGGTGAGGTCCTCAACTTCTCTGACCTGCCATCCGGCTACAACATTCCTAGTCATGTTGCATCCATCTGCTGCATCAAGTTTATGATGGTTGATTCAACCGGAAATGACCATCGCCCGCATCTCGAGATCCTGATCAGTTGGAAAGTTCCACCCAGCACCTCCTTGACCCTGTCAAACCTAAGATCTAGCTGATGAAACCGTCACCCTAGAGTCCTCCCGCCAAAACCTCTTGGATGAGGCCCACAAAGTTGTTGTATTGCATCGGCTAAATGCCACCATGCAAGAGTATGACTCCGTACCTAGGTTCACCACAGATGCTCATGAAGCCTACTATCTTGAGTTCATTCATCATCGATGTCGCGGCCTTAGATCAGAGATGGACTGCGCAGCTGACACACAAACGCTCACGGCCTAGCCGGTTTACAGCACACCTGCCAAGAACATGAGAGCGGTCAAAGCGGAAACAAGAGAGTTGGATCATTTGGAGGGATAGGAGCTGTGTCACCAGCAATAGTGCATCCCGTAACTTGTTGCCGTCGCCAACTGGCTACAAGCTAAAGGTAGCCCTTTCCACCTACATGGCAGCAGGAATTCGGGTCCCTGTCGGGTGGCGGACCGTAGGTCCCTGTCGGGGTTAGGCCGACTCAGCAGGCATCTTCGCCTCACAGTCCCGGCAAAACCGCTAGATACAAGAGGCATCTGGCAGCCAGGGCCAGCATCAACACGATCTGGCTTCATTCACCAGCAAGTAGTGTGAATCGGCTGGCGGAGGCAGCCAAGGTCATGCTCCCCCAAGTTTCTCTTAACCGATTAGCTCGGTCCTACGAGCCAGAGGCTCCGGATGCCCACGAACGTCTCTATCTATTGATACAGTCGCACATCATGGTGGACGAAAGTTCAGCTAGTCCGACTTGCTTTCGGCCACACATCTGGAACGAGTTGTTCCCCAAGGGCTTCATGATGGCTGTGAAAATAGCCATAGTTATCCGCGTCTAAATCTTATTTTAATTCAAGAAATTGACTAAATATATCTCTAGCATTGCAACTAATGACTAATTCATGCAAAGATGTGCAAATACTTATCTTGATTTGTGATGTGTAGAAAATCAGGCTTTTATGATGATATCAGGAGCAATTAGTGAAGAATATGTCATTACCAACACAACCAAGTCAACCAGGGGCGAAAAGGAATTTCTAGGAGGTGTAACAAGCATCGGTATGGGTGAAGCTAATGACTGCCAGTGCACAGATCGTTTGTAGCTAGTTTCAAAATAAAGATATCAATCCCATAGGGAGTAGTAGGCAAAAGACTACAATGCTTTTAACTAAAACTAAACGAAGTACTTAAGGAATAAATTTAAGATGCTAGAATAGTAAAGTTGTTTTGGGGTTTTTGGTTGAACAAGGAAATTTAGAGTAAAGTAAAACTTAATGTAGAAAGTAAGAATTGCGTGTGTAAAAGAACTTAGAACTGCAATAGGGAAAAAGGCGTTCTCACGGAGTGGTGGATACACCGCTAGCAATTTAGACTAAGCAATCAAGATTATTATAATGAATATTCTCATGATATGTATGTATGTAGAGGAGCTCCATATATGGACAAATAGGCAGCAACCGCTGCTCACATCATCCTTCATAAGCACAACTGACAAATAAATGACATCAATCGTATTATCCCGCTATTAAGGGATTTCTCCCATAGCATGGACATGGCTTAATGAGTTCTTCTTGATTCCCCAAGTTAGTACGTAAAGAATGACAACCTCTTTATAGTCATAGTAAGTGTTATCATCCCACTGTCTACTAACAAGTAATCCCCTTCATCGATTCCCTGTAGGAGGCAAATGTTAAGGAGGTGCACAACTCCCAACATCAAGATGAAGACAATGAACACATACACATAATGATGCATAACATAATAATCTCTATCACATCTCAATCATATGCTAGGGTTTCTCCATCTCCCCAAGAACTAGAGATCTAGTCAGACATGGAGGCAATCAAAATCATGGTAATGGTGATGGAAACAATCATAGATGAATGGTAATTGTATAAATCCACAACGAGTATGGAAATTACAACAAGATCTAGATGGATGAGATGGGATGGATGGAGATGGTGATGGTGTAGCGGTTGATGAAGATGGAGATGGATGCCTTGGCCTCCCAGATCTGCGTAGGGTGAAGATGGATCCCTTGGGCAAGTTCCCCCTCTAGATGCCTTCTGAAGGTGAGGTTTTCGCGATTTCTGGTTGTTCTATATGTCGTCTCCTTGATCCAGTTGCACGTGGTGAAACTATTTGAAGAGACGGAGGCGGCGCCAACTATATCACTGGAACTATACGGCCAGAAAAAGTATTCCGGTCGTATAGTTGGTCGTTGAACCGTCTATATGCCTCGACTGCTTCTGGTTTTCTTCTGGTATTGTTGATATTTCCCAAATAAGCGATTTATGTTGTTTTTGACTCCTTTTCTCCCTAATACAACGGATCCAACAATTGTGTCCATTGGATCCATCATCTGTCCAGATCCTAGTGAAAACAGACATAAAATGTGCGCGCGAGCGCTGTAAAATACCAAGATCCTACATCTACAATGCAAAATAATAATATAAAACATGATGCAAATATGCACTCATCAACTTCCCCAAGCTTAGACTCTTGCTCGCCCCGAGCAAGTTTAGCTTAATGGATGTGATCCTCATGTTCATGAAGCTGAGTCAATAGAATAAATGAGGCGGTTACAGCATGTGTTTATCATATATGATGCATAGGAAAAAGTTCATGAATAGTAACTTACTCGAACCATCTGAATAGTATTAGTCGGTTTCCACACCTTAGTGATCAACATTTCATAAAAGATGAATCTCAACATAATGTAAAAGCATCTGGTTTAACCGAATGAGTTAGCGAGGCAGTTCCAAGTGTTTTTAGAATTAACATATTCACTTGGGATTCAAAATCTCAAAGGTGTCTCTTTGTCATGCTACAATATAGTGGTGTATGCCTATTTTCTCTTTGCACATTCACTCTGTTTATATGCTCACACTTTTGTTTAAGTGCTATGCAAAGGAGCTAGCCATACATTCAACTTCATGTAGGAATTCAAAGTTTAACGATCTCAATTATCAAATTCCAATTGTATATGAAGCATTTTTATGACTTCAAGATTCTACCTCGACTTGTTCTCACTCTATTTTGATAGCACTTTTATTTTCCTTGGTTTAAGGTTTTCCTTTTCAATTTAACTGCATAGATAATTTTCTTTGTAAATCAAACCGTAGGCTTAAAACACTTTTATTTATTTTATTCAGAATTTTGTTAATTACTTTCATTAACAAACATTCACATAAATCTCCCTACAACATTTCAATAACACATGCAGAACCAGTTTCAGCAATTTCACCCGAAACAATTCCGGTTTCCATCGAAATGATTCCAGCGCTTTCATAATCTTTATCGAAAACATATTTGCTCCTAAATGGTGTCGGTATCCCTTAAGTGTGTCACCCTATGGTTCACGAATAATGTAGACATGATCGAGACCCTTCTCAGATCAATAATCAGAAGCGGGACCTGGAGATCCATACTGACTCCCACACATTCAACGATGACTTATGTGATCGTGTGAACCTTTAACTCGAGTAACTTAATCCCTTTGTATCGCGGTATATTACATGTCCAAGATTTGATCATCGTTATCAAAATACCTAGTTTTATGTCGTTACCTACATGCACTCTTTTCTCGTTCCCATGATATAACATTCTAGTGATCACATCACTTGCTTGCAAGCTATTTCAATGTGATATCACCAAGAGGGCCCTGAGTATATCTATCCGTCATCGGGATGGAAAAATCCCACTCTTGATCCATGAGACTCTACATAACACCTTCGTAACACTGAACCCACCTTTATAGTCACCCTGTTACGGTGTGACATTTGATGTTATCAAGATACTCTTCTGGTGTTAGTGATTAACATGATCTCATGGTCTAAGGACTAGGATTACTTCGTATGATGTTATAGCAATATAAACATAATGACTTTTATCGTAATGCTATACTTCGGATGAATGTTCATCACATAATTCCACCAATGTTGTGAACTCGTTATTAACAACATCCAATGTCCATGATCAGGAAACCTTGATCATCTTGTTAATCAACGAGCTAGTTTATATGAGAGGCATTACTAGGAACTTTGCATTTTGTTTATTAAACACACATGTATTAGTTTCCATTTAATACAATTATAGCATGCAAAATAAACATTTATCATAAACATGGAATAAGATAATAACCAATTTATTATTGCTTCTTGGGCATATTCCCTTCACCTTGCAAGGTCAATGAAGTATTTAAACAATGTATGTCTAGGAACCATGTCAGAATATAGCGTTGATGCAATCACAAGTCAACTAATAATTCACAGGAACCATAACCAATTGAACCATATGGTGGCTAATATTAAACTCGCAAGATCATCTAATGATGTATAGATGAAAATCCCTTGTTTATTATTAATCAAACATTGTATTTCTCACAGAAATTTCCATCCCTAGTTTGGGACTTATGGGGCTCAAAGCCGCCGCTTCGCCTTGACAGGGCGGTGCTCTGACTGTTTAAGTTAAGAAAATCATTACATTGCTTTAATGATGAACAAACTATAGAATCAAATTGGAAATAGACTCTATATGTGCATCATGTAGAGTAGCTATTGAGGTAATGAATTAAGCAATCAAACAACAGGTGCACGATAGACTTCCAGATCATATTAACATGGTTATAGTACATATATGTAGTAACTGGGGATCATATTAGATGATAATAGCTATGATAATCTCACTATGAGTAGTCTAGATAGAACTCCCTCTATTTCAAAATATAAGATGTCATGGGTTTTGTGAAACGAATGTATCTACACACACTTTAGTGTTGGTAGAGTAACTTGGACTAGTATTGTATGCATTTTTACTAGTCCAAGTTACTCCCTACCAAGACGAAGTAATTTATACTAGTCTCATACATATAACACTAGACTATGTTACTACCTCCAGAGTGCATATAAGCTCAATCATGGTGGCGATCTCTAATATTATAATAGAATATAGATTAGCATAAAAGTGGATATACTTCAATCACCACCACCTAATCATGGTCTAGTTAATGTATATATATAGAAGATCATTAGTAAAATATAGCAAAAAGATATCTCCACCATGATTGAGTGAGCAAATTGAATTACAAATCAAGGGATTTATGTTCGGTCTTTGTGCAGTACCGTTAAAGGTCATCTTGTTCTAATCATTGGCCAACTCATGTGGTACCAACAATAGACAATGTGACTACCTCCAGAGTGCATTCAAACTCTTAATTATAGTAGAAAAATACAATAATAGACTATAAATTAGCATAAAAGTGGATATACTTAAATTACCACCATATAATAGATAGATATATTGATGAACACAAGTTAAATATAGAAAGAATATATCATCACCAAAATCAAGTGAGCACATTGAATTATAAATCGAGGGATTTACGTCTGGTTTTTGTCCAATCTTGGTTAAGGTCAACCTTGTTCTAATCATTAGCCGAATCATGTGGTACATCGTACAAACAAGCATCTGACACTGTGCACATCTCAGTAAAAACAAGAGACTTACTATTTCTTTTTGTGCTATCCTGGTTGAGGATATCCTGTTGTCAGTTCGTTCTTTGAAGACATCCACCACATCGAGTACTTGGATAGACGATCCATCTACTTTATTGTTGCTCCTCTGTATATAGGTTTAGGCCACTCATTCACATAAAACAGTTTTGCATTCAACAATACAAAGCAACAGGTACTTACAAGACTGTAGGGGCGATTTACTCTATGATTCTCCATGTTCCCCGTGAGAGGAAATAATATCAGATAGTGGATTTTGCTATTTACAAAGAACTAGATAGACATTACAGTATAATCACTTGTGAACATGTAGAGAAGGGAATGGCAGAATATAAACAAACATTTAAATTACATAAAGATTACCATGGCGACAAAATAGAATGTAGTTATAGTCTTTCCTTAGCACGATCAAGAGAGAAATTACAATGATTTAACTTGTGAAATAGGATTGCAAACAAATATGAGAAGTGCTATAAAAAGTGTCACCTTCTACAGAGCAGGAAGTTACTGTACTAACATTTGGCGGAACAACATAGACATTCAAATGGTATATCTCGTGATCTTATAGAGCAGGGAATACTAACCCATCTGTGAAGTGACTTAAAATGCCATGAACTACATAATAGAAGGTAGATACTGCTGCTACAGAAATTATAATTGAGAAATTTGAATTTATAGAGAGGGCATGCAGATAACCATGTTTAAGTGCCTTATAACATGCCATGTAATACTACATCCAATCCAAAATAAATGAGGCGCATAAATTTTTCACAAGTTAATCGACGCAAAATTGGACCAAGTTTGTAGAACATACCAGGAACATCTACCATACCAAACCAACGCCATTCGATACATCGGGGCATATATTTTCATAAACGCAAATGCCACAAATTAACCCTTAATATTTTTTTATGAGCCTGTTAAAAGTCATCATTGTTTGACTTTAAAGTTTTATAGGCCTTCTTTTACGGAATGGATATACTCCCTCCATTTCAAAAAGTATAAGTCACCATCTAGACCACTTTTAGTTTGTAGGTTCATGTACGTTTGGAGTAAACCTACTCACTAAATGGTGTCTATATACACTCCTATCACAAAGCTAAAACATCTTATATTTTGAAACGGAGGGAGTAGTACACAATAGGCGGTAGCTACTGTTGGAGTTTAATTGAAACAAATAATAATGGCATAACTTGTAGAGGGATTTCAAAACCAACAAGTTTAATGACATAAAATTTGTGATGAATTACATAAGAGAAGGCAGTTACTGTGTTTGCTTAGAACAACCAGATTGAAATTAAAATAGCATAAATTCTAAACTTGTACAGTAGGAAATGTTAACCTACATGTTCAATGGCTTAAAACTACCAATGAACTCTAAAATTACATGCAGTCAGTATTGTAGCAATAGACAAAGCAAGTGCACATTATGATGACATAACTTGTGAACTTGTTGAACAGGTAGGAAGCCTCAGATGTTCAGCGAATTAACATTTGCCATGAACTGCATAATACCAATGAACTCTAATGATGTCTATTTTGTACTACCAAAATTGTTTATGTATATTAAGAGTAATTATTGGTCAAAGAAAAACACGCATAACAGGATGCCTTATACCTCGAAACAGAAGGAGTAGTTTAACGCCTAGATTTAACACAAACTACACCGAATTTATCAAGGGAGAGTGGGATATCAATTAAGCCAGTATTGAGGTAGGAATTTACCACCAATACAGAAATGCAGTTCACTATCGCAGGCTCATACCTGCTATATTGAAACGATCGAACAAGCATATCTAGTTTACCTAGGCCATGATGTCGTTTACGCATACACGGCATCTTTGCAGGTGATGTCAAGGACGCCGAGGGTGCTAGGTAGTGGTGAGTCAGGCTGAAGCAGATAGATCTCGGTGGCGTCTGTGAATCAGATCTATGGAGGTTGTTGATTGGTTTGTCTTGATTGACAAGATGGCCGGTGAAGGAGATCTGGTGTATTGCACGACATCGTCGGTGAAGCAGATCTGTTACGACTGATTATGGATTCGAGGTGTTGGACAAGAGCGTCGGTGAAGCGGATCAAGTGTAGTAGACTGTTGAGTCCGTGAAGCAGATCTAATGCAGCGCCGACCAGCGTAGGTGAAGAAGGTTAGGTGTTGTGGACTAGGGAGTCGGCAAAACTAACACGGTTGTATGGAAGAGGGTGTCAGGCAAACTAGGGTTCGGTAAGGTGGACGTTGACTGATCCCGTAGACTGGTTAGGAGTATATGATATAGAGGTATAGTGTGTAGGACAGGGAAGTGCGGTTGTGCAGGAGCCGGAGGAGGGATAGGGGGTTTGAGGTGGCGTGTGGGCTGACGAAGTGCGGCGGGGATGTTCCGGTGTGGTGGTGCAGGAGCTGGAGGTGAGATAGGGGTTGGGTGGCATGTAGGCAGGCGAAGTGCGGCAGAGATGATTACGGTGCAGTGGTGCAGGTGCTAGAGGTGAGAGGGGGTTGGGTGCCATGTAGGCCGGCGAAGCGCTACGGGGATGGGCCGGTGAGGTGGTGCAGGAGCCAGAGGTGAAAAAGGGGTTACGGTTTTTCAGAGTGCTTTGGGGGAAATGGCGTCGGTGGAAGGTGGACTACCCATCTTCAGAGCAGTGGGGCCTCCCGGCCTCTCGGGGGGAGGGGGATTATGAACCATACCCACGCCCAGACATTACTAGATATGCCATTGTCTGGGTAGAAAAGGAATTTCTACGGCTACAACTTGGGGCGTGTGACCACTCGAAATATTTCGGTGGAGGTGATACGGGAGAATTTGCCACTCTAGGATTTTGAATTTGGCTATACAGTTCAAAAGATATAGAATAATAATATCCTATCCTATCCTAGGAGTATCTATAGTCCAATGACTAGAAAAAATAGTTTACTGTAATGTCCTAGCCTTTCTAGGTACGGAATATTTCCAGAGCCATTTCTGCAAAATAAGGTCTCTACCTTCGGCTCAAGTACATACACACATGAAGGTATGTAGTATCATAAACTAGAGTACTATGTTTCCCACTATGACCAGCCTAAGAGGATCTCTAGTGGCTAGTGTATCCGGTAGTCTAAGCCAAATATAGACCACCATGGACCAAAAAATGCCTCCGGTGGCTTGTGTATCCGGTGGTCTAAAATTTAGACATCCTCCAAATAGGCTCCTCGTTGTCCATATTTGGACAACCGAGCCACCATGTCTAAAACAAAGTTGGTCGCTCACGAGCTCGCTCCCGCGCCAAATCAGAGCATTTGTTGTACTGATTTGCTATGTATATTGACTATTTGTGTGTAGATGGACATATAGACTATCAAATTTAGACTATCCACTATAAAGTGAATATATAGAATACCAAATTTAGACAAGCCACTAGAGATGCTCTAAGGCCTTCCACAACGTGGTCGATGCCCAATAGATAGAAAAGTTGCCACCTCATAAGCGATGCCTAGAAATTCTTTTGAGGCATTGAGCTCACAATGTCATCACTTTGGTCAAAAATAAATAGCTGGCCCACAACGTGATAAACAAATTAAAGACCAATCTCCATGGCTTATCTTTGGTGAAGGTCATCTCAACAATATGCATAGTACATATATATTGCTATTCTATTGGGTGAAGAGTTTGGGGCATCGGAGCACCTAGGTGCTCTAGTTCCCTGAAAAAATTGGTGGCATCGATCGGGCAACGGAGGGCACCAGTGCCTGATTCTTGTAAAGTGATTTGGGCACCGATTTTTTCACACACTGCGGAAGGCCTAAGAGACTACCAAATTTAGACAAGCCACTAGAGATCAAGGCAAAAAATAGTAGCGTGCTATTTAATTAGCGTGGTGTTTCTCCAGACAATATAAAAGTTATAGCGTGCTAATAACGCGCTATTTTACAGAACATCTTTTTGTAAAAATTTAAAAATATAACAGGGATATCATGAATATAAACGATTTCAGCATGTAATGAATTGCCTATAGTAATACTTTCACATGCATAATCGATTCTGGCACTATCAAAGTTGGAGGATAACCGGCAGGGCTGAATCTAGGTACAGCGCCAAGTGCTGCAGGACGAGGCGACGGCTTGACACGATCATTTAAGTTTAACAATCAAATTTTTATTGTATGTTTGCTTACTCGACACATTCATCATATATTATCTTACTCCACACCCGCCAACAAAAAAATAATGCCCTATACTTCAAATAGCGCTAACGCTATGATGTTTTAGCACGATATAACATGCTATTTAAAAAATAGTGCCATAGCGAGCAAAATCTTTAAAAAATATCATGCACTCTCCAAATACACTATATCACGCTACATAGCGTGAAATAGCGCACTATTTTTTTTCATGCTAGAGATGCTCTAAGACTAGTCTGAGTGGTAAGTAACTTGGAGTAGTAATATACATACATTGTGCTAAAGACTATCAAAAGTACTCGCTTTGTCCAGAAATAACTGAGTTGGTTTTGTCTAGATTCGAATATATTTAGACGCATTTTAGTGTATAGATACATTCGAATCTAGACAAACCCAAGTAAGTTATTTATGGATGGAGGGAGTAGTATTTTTTATATGCTAAAATGGAAAGAAGATCCAACTGCTGGCAATGCTGGGATTCGAGAGTCTTGATCCAACGCTAGAAATGTGTATGAATAACTTTGAATATTGACCCTTGGATCAAGACTCACGAATCCCAATATTTCCAGCCGTTGGATCTTCTTTTCCATTCTAGCATCTAGAAGATTTTATTGATAGTCTTGATCACAATGAATGGTATGCACAAAACTCAAAACACACTTCTCCATCATTATAGAATCTTCTCCCTCATTTCTCTAGACCATGTTACCAGAATTTTCAAGTTTTAGATAGCTAATAATCATTGACTTCTAAATGATATAAAAGTACAAGAACCAAATATACACCCATACTTTATAGATGTTTATCAAATTTATATTTCTTATGCTTTACCTATTAAAATTTTATATAGTGGTGATATGTCATATGTCTAGGTACTATTCAACACGAATCCAGCTCCTCTGAACCATTGGATCTAATAGCCCAATGGTTAGGATTGGTGCTATGGATCTAATTCAAAACTGCTCCATTATAGTAGTAGAGAGAATACAGCCTACTATTCTATGAAATTTTGGGGGTGGTGACATGATGGTTCTCGAAAATGGTGGAGTTTGCTCTAGGTACTATTCAATACGAATCCATGTGCTCTGAACCATTGGATCTAACAGCCCAACAGTAAGGATTGGTGCTAAGGATCCAATTCAAAACTGCTCCATTATAATGGTAGAGATATAGTGGTAAGATAAGATAAGATAAGAAATAACTAGTGAGTTGCAAGTGCCTTGCACATGAGAATCAGATAATATAAGTATGACATATCATTTTTTATATAAAATTATAGTAGTAGGTGAAACTCAAAAAATATTTATACTTTTGAGCTTCGTTCATAAAGTATCCCATGTGTTTGGTTCTTGTACTTTTTGTATAGTCTATAAATCAACCTATAGCCGTAAATAATCCGTGTTCGTAAACTGACCCGTCAATAAATTATATTCTATAGGAGTATGTGGGCGGGGCTGGGGGAGGGAACTACATGCCCTTTCGTCTCCAAACTACTCATGCATGCATCTCCTGATCTTCCTAGCGATTCCTTTCTTCTCTATCCCATTCCTTTTCTGTCATCCGGCTGGACCTCTGCAAAACAAAAGAAGGCGCCAATCACAGTCCATGGCGGCACTGTTGGACGAGATGTACTACTTCGTGGACCCTAGAAACACCACACTACAGGTGGAGTATACCAACAGAGCGTCGGTGGTGAACAATTACATCGAGAAAATCCAAAAGCTCCTGGAGCAAACGAACGACAAGATTGTTGGCCTCAACGTCAAGTACACCAACGAGCAATCATCGATGCAGAAGGCCGCTGTCGTCCAGCTATGTGTGGGCATGGATTGTCTGGTCTACCAGATCTTCAAGGCCGACCAGCCATGCTCCAAGCTCGCAGAGTTCCTCGCCAACCCTAACATTTCCTTTGCACGCGTCGACATCGGCAACAACCGTATCAGGCTTAGGCGTTCTCTAGTACCAGTGACGAACTTCGTGGACATCTAGAAGAGGTGGAAGCCTATCGGCTCCACGAATGAGAAGGATTCTTTGGCCGACTACGCGGTGGACCTCACTGACATCCGTTACAAACTCATGAAGAAGAAGAAGGAGGATGTGGACCACAAGTAGTGGGGGAACATGCCCATGACCGAAGAGCAGATCAAGTATGCAAGCCTCGATGCCTACATGACCTACGAGGTATACAGGCGGATAGTGAACTTTGAGAGGGGTCAACAAACTCTCTAAATGTTCAACCAAAAAAAGAACTAAGGAAGAAGGGCAAGGGAAAGGGCAAGCAGACCAAACAAGAAGACGAAGACTCAAAATGGTACACCATGTGACCTACGAGTATATCATTGCGTTTCGGTATATCCTTTCTTGGTACTAATCCTACTTGAACTATACTACTCAGAGAAGTTAATGCATGTATATACTGCAGGCATGCAAGGGGAAGAGGCAAGAATTAATGCAAGGAATCGCAGTTGTTTCTTTTATTTTGATTATAGAGTGATAGTAGGAGTAGGCATCATAGCACACGCCAATAGCCCACCCCACCTCAATGAATTCTCTTGTCAATCAACATCCATGGAAGATTATATTTTTATAGTGATAGAGACTTTCTTTGATTAATTCCATTTACACTTCTTAGACGGAGTACTGATGAAAGACAGAGGGTGAATGGGCGCCTGAAAAACTGCTAGTAGCACTGTAGCAGTAGAACCGCAAGATGAACATTTGTCAATTGTCAGAATGTATGTTGAGTTAGTACAGTATAAACATATATATTACTACTACCTGCTATGTACTAGTACTACTACTAGCAAAATACCACCATCCCTACTATGGGAAAAATATGATTTCTTCCAACCAAACTAGTACTACTCAAAAAATGGCTATATTTACTTGTCACAATAATGCATGTATCTAGACATGTTTTAGTGCTAGATACGAGTACATCCAATCAATTGACAATTAATATGAATCGGAGGGGAGTATTACTACTGCCGTACTCCACTATTGTACTACTAGTAGTTGTACATACTAGTACTTCCGAATGTATGTTGACCAGTACTCCTACCTTTGTTTGGGATTATTATGCCAGAGACCTTTTTAAAATTGTTAGAAATTATAATAAGACCTATCCTCTTTATTGTCTTAATTCCCGTGACTCATTAATTTAGAAATCTCTATATTCTCTCAATTTCCCAATGCAAGTTGTTTCATCTCTCATCACGTTCCCTTTTTTTATCAAGTGTCTCATGCATGTAAAACTAGTCATGCATGCATAAATTAATTGAGGTCATCTACTTGGTAGTATTGCGAATTATCCCTATGTCCTTCCTAAACAGAGAGTCTTAGTCCTATTGAGCTTACTACTCAGCAGAGTACATCCACTGATCCACCCAACCCATTGGAAGTTAAGACTTCATGAAAAATACTCAGAAGAGTACATCCACCAAACTCATCTAGTACCTCCATTTCAAGGAATAAGGAGCACATGCGCTCCAAACTAAAGTTTGACCGAATAAATGGAGCAACTAAAATTTACTTATATGTGTAAAATTTGTTCCATTGAATTCGTATTGAAATAACTTTCCAATGATGCTAAATTTATACAGTACCAACATTCTTTATATATATTTAGAGTAAATCTTGTTTAAACACAAAACAAAAATAAGGGAGCCTTATTTCTTGGGACGGAGATAGAGTACTAGTACTACAAAATCCACCATTCCTGGTATGCAAACGATCATTCTACAATTAAACCAATTAACAGCAGCTTACATCACCACTAAAACTCGACGCGAAAGAAGAAACGTAGCTCCTTCGAGGTAGCAGGACCGACTAGGTAATGAGGCGGCGCCGCTAGGTAAGACGTAAGATCCTCAAATGCGACCTCGGACAGCTTAGCGGAGCTCAGCTCGTCGAGCTCCACCATCACGTTGTCGGTCCTCCTCGCGTCGTCCGTCTAGGAGAGCAGCGACAGGCATTCGGCCCACATCCTTACCCCGTACACCGGCAAGTTACCCATCGTGACCCTAACACATACCGTCAGGACGAACACGGTGTCGTTCTGCTCCCCAACACCGATGAGCCGGTGGGACGGCTCGCCTGGCAGCGGAACTAGCTCCTAGAAAGCTTTGGTGGTGGAATACTAGATCTTGTGCACTTGGATCGAGTGGACCGCTTCAAGGTGGGCGACGAGCACTGGTGGTGGGGCGGCAAAGTCGCAGCCGGTCTCTGTGCAAGTGTAGGGACCGTACTGGCACATGATTTCATGCTCGTGGAGTTCGTAGTAGGGCGGCAAACTACTGCAGCCTTTGTGGCCATACTCGACCCTAGCCATTGATAGGACGGCGTCCACGGCGGCCTCATGGGTGAATCCGCCACTAGGGTGCTCGCACTTCTAGCAAGAGGTGATCTTGCGGACGCAGCGGTGGCAGACTAGATGAATATCCACGCATTGTAGAAACGGAAGTTCGAATAATAAAATAGCTGCACAGACGAACCGACAAAAGAAAAATCAATGGAATGTGAGGGAGAAATGGAGAGACCTTGTAGACCCGCCGGGGCTTGAGGGGCTGGGAGCAGGAGGAACAATTGAGAATGGTGGCTTCCATATTCAAAGTGACTGTCCCAAGCATTGCAATTTGGGTGGGGGAAATAAGGACTGTTTGATCCAGCCTCGAGCCGTGCCCTTCTTTTATATACCATAAGCTCTACCTGATTACGCCTTTCCTTTCTGTACTAGGGTCCTTTTTGTATATTTTGAGGCCTTATTATTTACAAATTTGTGGTTTAATTGGAAAAGTTTAGCGGACTCTTTATATTTGTCCACCACCCTTTTATTAGTAAGTTGGCACGTGAGACCTACATAATAATGAAGTATGACATATCATCACTATGTAAAATTATGCTCTGTAATAGGTGAAGCTCAAAAAATATGAAAGAGCCACATCTATAAAAAGTAACGGTGTATATTTGTTTTCACCTAGTACACTTTGAAGGTACTGTAGTAACATGTGAAAGTTTTACTAGCCTAAGTTATTTAGCACTATGAAGAGCAGCCTAATTTGGAAGAGAAAGAAAACATCTAGCTAGAGCTTATTTTTGGGCAGAAGCACGAGGCAAACAGAAAGAAAGTTGGCCTGGACTACCACGGGCCCTAACCTTCTCTGCACTACTGCGCCTGCAAGGTTGTACTCCATTGCATGGAAGCTTACATAGGAAGGAAGAGGTGACTGTTGTGATGCTTCCCACCTGAACAAGTACCAGACATAGATGCAAGAGTGGAAATAGCAGCCAATGCCGCATTGAGAAGAAGAGAGGGAGGATGATTCTCCTTCATCCAGGAGCCTTTTCTCTCACGAAAGGCAGCGACGAGACATAATTTTGGGTGGAGGAGCATTTAAAAAAATTAGGCAAAATATTAGCGGTGGAAGGAGCCCTTGCTCGCCTTGCCAGCAGTACGGCTATTTTTAAAAAAATAATACGATTTGTTTAACAAATTTCACGAATAATACATGAATAGTACGGCTAATTTAACAACTGCCGCGCTAGATTCGCAATTCCTCAAATTCGTGTATTATTCGTGATTTTTTTAAATAAATCATATTATTTAAAAAATATAGCAGCAGTACAAGATCGACTAGCCACTAAAAGCTGAGTACTAATAATACAAAGAGGATCCTTCTTGCTTCCTCGAATGCCTTGATGAATACAAGTTCGATGGTATTCATATCAACTTCCAATGGACCGGAGAAGATTTTCTCACTTAGCACCACATGTTGGTGCCATTTTATCACAAAACCACAACCTTAGTGATCTTTTTCACAAAACACCAATTTTTGTGGTAACGTTTTGCACAGAACACAGAAACCACACTAATAGCCCATTAGTAAATTTTATCCCACTGTGAAGCATTCCAACATGGTCGTCTTCCTTCTATCGAGCAACATGTCGTATTCGGCGGCGCGCTAGCATGGAGGATGTAGGCCATGGATTCCGACGATCCCATATTGTTCAGTGGGTAAGATTTGTGAGCAATGCTAAAAATTCTTCAGTTTCTACTTTTGGTGAGGAATTTGAAGAGAGTTACACTAAGGAGATAAAGAACCCTAATTTTTGGGCAGAACAATTTGGCTTTGATAGACGTATAAATGCAGCTCCTTTCTAAATGTTGTGGTTTGTAGTATTTCAGAGCAACTGGCAGTTGCCCGAGTACGTGCACATGCCTGCAGGTCTTGCCTCGCCACCAGGTACAACACCTCCACCTCCACCAGCAGAAGCGCCAAGTCCCATTTGCACCAACATGACAAGCTCCGCCTCGGCAAGGTCCGATATCACCTCAACAACCTTCATCTGCGCCTCGGCAAGATACAACATCATCAAGGTTGAAGCTCCATTATGTTCGTGGACGAAGGCGACGGGTTCATTACACTGAGACCTGTACGTACGCTTACTTCACAGCTGGTAATAAGCAAGGATTGCAGCAGGAAAGAAAAGATAATTAAGCCTCTAAACTTTGTATGAAATAAAAAGAGCTATGTCCTGATTGCAGAAGTTCTAGACTCTTATTTTGTATGTGCTGGGAGACACTAAAAGTAAACTAAACTTGTCCTGATTGTCTAAATATTTTGTATGAAATGAAAAGAACCATGTCCTGATTGCCCAAATATTTTATTCTGCATGGTTATAATTTGCAGTGATAAAATCTTCCGGACATGGAGTGATAATTTGTATGGGTATAATCTGCTTACAGACTAATGAAATCTGGGCACGCTGCAGCTACCCATGCTGTCATGGTGGTTCTGACAAGTAGACCCAACAAGTTAATCAGTTATCAAATGAGCTAATACCGTTTTATGTGTTTTCTGCAAAAGATTACCACAAAAGTTGGTGTTTTGTGAAACAAAATGTAACGGTTGTGATTCTATGAAAAAAAGACACCAACATATGGTGTTAAGTGATACTAGTAAATGGCACATGCTTTGCACACAGACAACGGTATCTTACCTTATTAGTGTAAAGTTTCTCTGGCTCGGAGAACCAATAATCTCTTAATCTTAAAAAAATTATAAAAAATAAAATTAAAGACAATCCTAGACTTTCCTCAATAATATACTTCCTCTCTTTCAAACTATAGCACTTTTTGGTCTAGCAAAACATCTTACAATTGGGAATAGAGGTAGTATTTTATAAGAATGCAAAATCTTAATGCCAATTTCTTCTTATTATGAGCTACACAAAATAAAAATTGATATGTCTTGATATTTCAACGCGTGCACTATTCACTATACTCGGATCCAAATAAAATTATTTTTGTGTAGCTTAAAATACAACTTATTTAAAATTGATATTTCGAATGTTTGTGGGTTATATTGTTGGCTACATACAAATTTGTTTTTTAGAATTTTTTGAAACTCAGAAATAGGGCTTTTGATTTTCTTTTTAGCAAATAATAGGGAGGCGCGATTAGGAGGGAGAATGGGATGGATAGCTAGCATGTGCCTGGCTATCTATTTCCTATGTTGTGTAGTTTGTAGCTTGTGTCTAGAACGTAAGCAACGTACCATGCAATGCATGGACGGCCTAATGTGTCAGACACGTTATTGGCTGCGCCGGACAAAAAACGGCTTTGAGGAGCGTGGCTAGACACATGTTTCGTCTAACACGCCTAATATCCCTCTGGGAGGCCATTGGGGCATGCGGCTGAAATGCTCCTAAGGCATAATAATAATACACCATATAATTAGAAGTTAGATATATCACTTGGTCGATTTACAAATAAATATTTCTCTGATATTTAAAAGTTGTAATACTCTAGATAACTCTGATTCCATATGATTGTCGACCTTTGAATTTTCTGTACTCACATCTGTCCTTCGGGTAGAGAATGCACATATACTTCTCTATGAACTGTTGAACATCAATTTGAACCTCTGTTTTCCAATATGTGTAAGTTTCATCTATTCTGTTCTCTACTTCCAAAACTACCATCATTTTCGATGGGGCATGAAAGAAATAGTTCGTGACCTTTTGTGTGTGGAAAATTGTTTCTCTCACAAGTTAATGATTATATATTATTCTCCCATGTCTCCGATTATTGTATGATTAATGCCTTGCCTTAGGAGTAGCTGATAAAATTTTAGAATACTATATGAAAATTAGCGTTCTAAAATTGCAATGTTGTCATGATAAATAATAATAATAAATATATCATATCAAAGAAAGATTTTTTTTATTTTTTTCACCTTTTTATTAATATTGTTTAAGTATTCATACTAAAAATAGCAATCCAAATTAGTTACATGCTATAGACTATGCTGGACAAACTAAGTGTAACGGTCGATGCAGAGGACATGGTGATTATTCCCCATTTCGTAAAATAAAAATCCGAGAAGTTGTATTTATACTAAGGGAATACTACATGCATAATTCACATAGATGGATGGATGATTTAATAGGCTAACTATTGGCTAGGTAAAATGTTCACATTCAATTAATGGTAGCACTACTTCGCTTCCAGACTGAGTTGACGCATCACATGCCACATGGGGCAGTCAACCACCGACTACCAAATGACAGAAGGTTCTGCTTTTTCTAGAGCAGTAGACTTATCCAGAAGCCTCTAGAAATTTCAGCAACTAGAGTCCACGAGCGTGGGAACAGAGGATGGTGAATCCATCCTTTGTCAGCCGTTAGATCAAATGGGTTTTGTTCTGATGAACGACACATAGAAGCTTTTGTCTTGGATTGCTCCAAATGTGCATTGGTGAGAAGTTGTGTGGGTCGATTCAAATTCAAAAACTGGTGTACTATATAGTGGTATAGATATAGATATAGAAAATCTCGGACCGGAGGGAGTAGGAAAGAGCTCACTTTATCAATTTATATTCAACCATCAACTCAATCATCTACGTAGGGCCCATAGATGCGGGAGGTCGCGGTCGCCTTGGACGCAGCACAAAATTATGACTGGGCCATCGAGTGCGGGAAGCAGAGTCAGCGTTTCGTCCAATCGCTTACCCTCGTCATCATCATCATCGATATTTGGCACATGCATCGGCTTCATCAGCGACATTGATTGTCCCCAAGCTTCGGTAATGTGCCACATTAATATCAGATCATCTCCTTCCTACTTATCCTCTCCCCTTCCCCGCACCACCAATCCATCTCTAATCCCCCGCTTCCAGCAACCATCTCCGTCCTCATATGTCATCCATGGCCACCTTCCGGCTGCTGCCCGCCGTACCGGAGCGCAAAGACCCCGACATCGCTGCACAGGAGGACAATTCCCTGTGCATTTGGGCCTTCTCCCTGCGGAGAAGAAAGTGGTAGCTAGCGTGCGCCTTCCTCAACACTAGGTACGGTCACCGCAAGTACCGTATGTATTGCCTCCATGATAATCTGGATGGGACATTGAAGGTCAAGTTCGTCAACTTCAGGAATGCCCGTCTGCTCTACGGACAGGCCTTCCACTGCGACTACGAGATGGTGGTGTTCACCGGCGCCAACATTTTCACCAACTACTGGGACCGGTTCGCCAACAACGGCAACTTCATCCACAGTGTCCTCCTAGAGCTGCTGATGGCTCCAGAGGTACCGCCGCCATATCCGGAGGTGCCGCTGATGGCTCAGGAGGTATCGCCGCGTTATCTGGAGGTGCCGCCGTATTATCTAGAGGTGCCACTGATGGCTTAGCAGGTGCCGCCGCGTTATCCGGAGGTGCCGATGAGTCAGGAGCCGGCTGTGTTGCTGGAGCTGGCATTGGTGCCGATGTCACAAGCTGCCGCTGGCGGCACAGACTAGTTCTAGGAGGCGTCGGACCTGCACTAGTTCATCAGCGAGTCCTTTATATGTAAACTCGTGTTGTTATGTTAGGGGCTATTTGGTTTAGAGGATGTCATTTAGGGATGAGGATATCCCCAACCAGCTGGTTAGGGTAGCCTTTTTTGTTTTGTAAAGTGGGATAAAAAGTGGTTAGGGATAGCTAGTCAAAATCTATTGGCCCAATTGTTTATTTCATTTTCCTCTTTCACCTTGTCTTCTTCATCCAGCTCACCACTTCCCTAGCAGCGGCCACGACCACTGGCAGCTCGCCACCCTTTGCCCCTGTCGACCCCGTGTCAACCTTCCTGCCTGCGCCCCTTCTGCCTTCCCACTCTGCCCGGCGACCTACGCCCGTGTGAGTATTCGAAGACCCGCTCTGCCCGACGTCCTACGCTATGGCTGCCCTCGTGTCGAGCCCATTGGCAAGAAAAGATGGTTATTTTCTCTCGAGAGGAAGGGTGAACGATCAAGAAAACGCTTCGGAGGAGCTATCCAAAAGTGGTTGAGCTCATCCAGCTCTTTTTGTGGGATATGCTCAACCACCATTTTGAGCCAAAAGTGGTTATCCATATCCCCTCCACCCTCTAAACCAAACACCACATAACCAAAAAAGTGGATATCCCGTGTTATCCACTGGATAGCCACTAAACAAAATAACCCCTTAATGGTTAAATGAAGTTTCTTTTGGTACTATCGTTAAAAAAATTTCTTTTGTTACTACTCACAATACCCTGTAGTACTAGTAGTACTGCGAATGACGATCTATTGAATATCCTTCCCTCCCATGTTTGTGAAGGAAGTGAAAATTTCGAAACTTGGAAAGTTTGAATTGCTACTCTATTGTACTCCCTCAAATTACTTGACTCAAATTTGTCTAAATTCGGATGTATATAACCATGTCCTAGTGATAGATGCATTCTAATCTGATAAATGCAAGTCAATTAATTTGGGCCGGAGGGAGTAGTAGTCAGGTTCAGCTCCTTCTCGAGAGAGCAGCTGATCGAGCCATACGTTTCATACTACTTCCCCTCGCTTGTTTTACAAAGATGACCAAATCTGTCATCATTCAAATTCTTGGATATGGGATCATAAAGTCTGATGTAGAGATATGGCCTTGATCTTGTGGTCATTCGGATTGAAATCCAAGAAAGTTCATACTCGTTGATAATTAAGCTTAAATTCGTTTAAATTTCACCACTTACTTTTAGGTTAGCATTTTACACAATCGGTGGGAGCATATTTTACACCAAAGACCAAAAAGAGAAATTTACATGGAGGCCCATACATTTAGCCCAAAGGACTAAATGTATGATGTAGAGATATGGCCTTGACCTTGTGGTCGTTCGGCTTGAAATCCAAGGTTTTTCATACCTGTTGACAATTAAGCTTAAATTCGTTGAAATTTCATCACTTACTTATAGGTTAGCATTTTACACGGTTGGTGGGAGTACATTCTACATCAAGGACCTAAAAAAGAGGGAAAATTACATCAAGCTCCACACAATTAGCAGAAAGGACCCTAAAATTAAGCAAGGAAAATAGTCGGGTCCGGCTCCTTCTCATGAGAGTAGATGACCGAGTCATACACTTCAGACTACTTCATGTTCGATTTTTTTTCAAAATATGTCCAAATTTGTCAGCATGCAAATTCTTGGATATGGGATCATGAGCATAAAGTATGATGTAGATATGGCCATGACCTTGGTGGTTCGTCTTGAAATTGAAGAATGCTTCATACTCGTTGACAACTAAGCTTAAATTCGTTTAAATTTCACCACTTACTTTTAGGTTAGAACTTTACACGGTCGATCGTAGTACATTTTACATTAGGAATCTCAAAAAAGCAAAAATTACATCAAGGTCCATACATTTAGCATAAAGGACCCTAAAAGGAAAAATTTCTGGTTCGACTCCTTCTCGAGAGATCAGCTGATCTGAGCCAAACTCTTAATACTACTTCCTCATCAATTGTTTCCAAAATATGGCCAAATCTGTCGCCATGCACATTCTCTAACATTGGATCATGAGCATAAATTATGATGTAGAGATATGGCCTTGACCTCGTGGTCGTTCGGCTTGAAAATCCAAGATTTTTTCATACTTGTTGACAACTATGCTTAAATTTGTTGAAATTTCATCGCTTACTATTAGGTTAACATTTTACACGGTCGGTGGGAGTATATTCTACATCAAAGACCTAAAAAAGGGGGAAATTACATCGAGGTCCGTACATTTAGCACAAAGGACCCTAAAATTGAGCAAAGAAAACAATCGGGTTCAACTCCTTCTCGAGAGAGCAGTTGATCGAGCCATACTCTTCATACTACTCTCTCTTTGATTGTTTTCACAATAAGGCCAAATCTATCGCCATGCAATTTCTTGGGTACTCGATCATCAGAATAAAGTATGATGTAGAGATATAGCCTCGACCTTGTGGCCGTTCGGCTTGAAAGCAAAGAATGTTCATACTCGTCGACAACTATAAGCTGAAATTCGTTTAAATTTCACCACTTAATTTTAGGTTAGAATTTTACACGGTCGATGGGAGTACATTTTACAACAAGGACCTAAAAACGGGAAAAATTACAGGCAATGGTGGCAGGCTCATTCTCAAAGAGAAATCCAAGATTCCTAAGAAGAAGCCATTTGCTAACAAGAATGGTCCTTCCAAGAAGCAACCGAAGATGGTCCTTGTAGCTCAAGACGAATACTCCTCCGCAAGTGAATATGAAGAGGATGATGATAGTTCCCGCGAAGTGGCTACTTTAGCCACCACATCGACTCCCTCCTCTCTCTTCGACTCGCCGAACGAGAATGCCATCAACAACAACGCCATTTGCCTAGTGGCAAGAGGATCCGAGGTATCGACTTCTAACTCCTCATTTTCTAAGACTAACATAATTTTGGATATGGATGATCATGACAGTCTTGAAATGAAAGAAGAAGTTATTGCCTTGGATACTTTTTTCACTAACCTACAAGGTGAGCACAAACTCCATTTTGATACTCTTATGAGTCAACATGCTCGACCCGAAGATCTCCTTGAAGAAAATGGCAGAATTGAAAGAGAAGATGCTTTGGAGATAGCCTCTTTGAAGAATGCCTTGGAAGAGGAAGAGGAAACTCGAGTTTCTTTGGAAGAAAGACTTGAATCCCTAGAGGAGTCACAAGAAGAAGCTATAGCTCAGCTCATTAAAGAACGTGACCATGCCCTTTCCAAGGTAAAGAAACTAAAGAAAGAAAAGATTGATTTTGGGGTTGTTCATGCTAGACTTTTGGAGAAGTTTGATGATCTTGGAAGTGCTCACAAGGCATTGAAGAGTGATCATTCTACTCTAAACGAGTCTCATGACCAGCTCCAAACTCAATTGAAACGGTATAATGTACCAAGTACCTCATCTTCATCCTTTGGAAAAGAAGATCTTGCAAAGAGTTCTCAACACAAAGGTAAAGGGGTTATTGATGAGATACTGAGTAGGCAAAGGGCAAACAACAGTAAACAAGGTCTTGGTTACATACCCAAGATAAAGAGCAAGAAATACAAGAAGAAGAACAAGAACAAGACTGCACAATCGAAGACTAGCAACATTACCAATGACAAGACTTATTGTGATGGTTTTGCAGGGATCAACAATCCTAACTTCGAACTATATTGTGATTCTTATGGTGATGTTTATGCTAGTTATGTAGGGCCTTATGATTGTTGCTTCCGGTGGTTCTAAATGGGTACTCGATAGCGGTTGTACGAGTCATATGACCGGAAGCAAGGAGATCGTCACGGAGATGCGGCCAAACCTTGATCACATTACCGTCTCCTATGGTGACAAGTCAAAATATGAGGTATTGGGTCTCGGCAAAGTTGTGGTGGCTCACGATATCTCTCTCGTGGACGTCATGCTTGTTGAGACCCTCGGGTATAACTTACTTTCTGTTCGTGCCCTTGGTAAGATGGGCTTTGTAGTTCACATTGATGCTGATTTGGTGGTACTCTTGTGGAGCAAGTCTCTAAAAGTGGCTTTCGTGGGATATGTCGAAAACGACCTGTACGTGGTAGACTTTTCGGGGAAAACCACTACAGGTCCGATGTGTCTTTTCGAAAAGGCTGACGCGGGTTGGCTATGGCATCGCCGACTAGCCCACGTCAATATGAGAACTTTGCAAAGTCTTCACAAGGGTGGCCACATTCTTGGACTAAAAGAAAATGTCTCTTTTGCCAAAGATCGTGTTTGCAGGGTGTGTGTTGAAGGGAAAATGCATGATTCACCTCATCGAAGGAAAACCATTATCTCTTCAAAAAGGATCTTGGAGCTCCTTCATGAGGACCTCTTCGGACCTCCATCTCATGCAAGCCTCGGTGGGAAGAAGTATTGTCTAGTGATTGTTGATGATTACTCCAGATACACTTGGGTTTATTTCTTCAAGTTGAAGATTGAAACTCAACAAACTGTCATCGACTTTGCCAACGAGGTTCAACATCAACACAGCGTCTCCATTCTGGCTATAAGGAGTGATAATGGCTCAGAGTTCAAGAACTACACCTTAAATGAGTTCCTAAGTGAAGAGGGGATAAGACATCAATATTCCGCTGCGTACACCCCTCAACAAAATGGTGTAGCCGAGAGGAAGAATCAGACTCTAATGGACATGGCAGGATCAATGTTGGCCGAATTCAAATCTCCATATAACTTCTGGGCTGAAGCAATCTCTACTGCTTGTCATTCATCCAACCGGTTATACCTCCGCAAGATATTGGACAAGACTCCGTATGAAATTCTTACCAGGAACAAGCCAAACATCTCATACTTTCGGGTATTCGGGTGTAAGTGTTTCTTTCTTATTAAAGGAGTTCGTTTATCTAAGTTTGAATCTAAGGCTCTAGAAGGTATTTTTGTTGGTTATGGTGCCGAATCCCACACTTATAGAGTCTACAATAAGCTCTCTGGAACTATTGTAGAATCTTGTAGTGTGGTGTTCCAGGAAAATGACAGTTCCCGTGCGGAGCAAGTTGGTGTTTGTGATGTAGATGTTGAAATACCCCAAGATGCCATAAGAACAATGGGCGTGGGATTCTTCCGCCCCATTGAGGAACCCCTTGTGGCGGACCGGGAAGGACAATGATCTACTCATATAGAGCCCTCATCTACACATACGCAACATGCTCCAATCACGGGGGCAACTTCTACACCATCTCCATCAACTGCTGAAGGTCAAGATGCTCTAGAAAGCTCCAGGCCAGATTTTCCTGTGGATACCGGATTATCCGACCACCCTGCTCCAGCAGCTCTTGCTGGTGAAGATATCAACACAATCTCCAGGCCGGATTTTCCGGCTTACCCCGGATTATCCGGCTCCTCGCCAGGTCAAGCAAGTCCCAGGCTTCCTGATGATGCTGCTGCAAGTCCTCCCAGGCCGGATTATCCTGCCACTTCATCGGCCGGATTATCCGGCCCTGACTCTCCAGTTCTGCAGCCTCCTGTTATGGCTACGGACTCACCTCAAGGGCATGCATCTCCACCACCTGCTACTGATGTTCCAGCTACTGATCAAGGCGGAGAAAATGCCTCTAATGAAGACTCAAGTGATGAATCTCCTCCAACAAGAGACAACAAACTTATTGAACTTCGTCGCATGGCTCAGGCTGATCGTAACCTTGAGTTGAGGGGTCACACTCTCAACAAGGCTGTTGGTGATCTTCGACGAAGGGTGTCTACTAGAAGAGAATTGGCCAGTTTTGGTGAGCATCAAGCTCATATCTCCATGGTGGAACCTAAGAAGGTCTTTGAAGCTCTTGAAGACCCATACTGGGTTGTTGCTATCCATGAAGAATTGAATAATTTCGAGCGCAATAAAGTCTAGAAACTAGTGGAGAAACCCAAAGAGTGCCGCAATGTTATCGGCACCAAGTGGATTTTCAAGAACAAGCAGGATGAGAATGGCATTGTTGTGAGGAACAAGGCAAGGCTTGTGGCACAAGGTTACTCACAAGTTGAGGGCATCGACTTCAGCGAGACTTATGCTCCTGTGGATCGCCTTGAGTCCATCCGTATCCTACTTGCTTATGCTGCTCATACCAATTTTAAGTTGCAGCAAATGGACGTCAAGAGTGCCTTCCTTAACGGTCCTCTACATGAGTTGGTATACGTAAAGCAACCCCCGGGGTTTGAGGATCCTAACTTCCCAAACCATGTATACAAACTCGATAAGGCACTCTATGGCCTTAAACAAGCCCCACGTGCGTGGTATGAGCACCTTAAAGAGCTTTTGTTAGATCGTGGCTTCAAAGTTGGGCAAATCGACCCCACTCTTTTTACTAAGAAGGCTAAGGGGGAGCTCTTCGTATGCCAACTATGTGTAGACGATATCATTTTTGGTTCTACTAACAAAGCTTTTAACGATGAATTTTCCAAGCTTATGACTGACAGGTTTGAGATGTCTATGATGGGGGAATTACTGTTCTTTCTTGGATTCGAGATCAAGCAACTAAGAGAAGGAACCTTTATTAATTAAGCAAAGTACATCCAAGACATGCTCAAGAGATTCAAGATGACGGATCTAAATGGTGTCGCTACTCCGATGCAAACAAAGTGTCATCTCGAACTCAACCCTCATGGTAAAGATGTGGACCAAAAGGTATACTGGTCCATAATCGGCTCTCTTCTTTACCTCTGCGCATCTAGACCCGATATTGTGTTGAGTGTGGGAGTGTGTGCAAGGTATCAAGCAGCTCCTAAAGAAAGCCACTTAGTGGTGGTCAAGAGGATCTTTCGATATTTAGTTCATTCCCCCAACTTTGGTCTCTGGTATCCCAAGGGCTCCAATTTCTCTTTATGTGGTTATACTGACTCAGATTGGGCTGGTGATAAGGATGATCGGAAGTCAACTTCTGGTGCTTGTCAATTCTTCGGAAGATCTCTTGTATGTTGGTCCTCCAAAAAGCAGAATTGTATATCTCTCTCCACCACCGAAGCTGAATATGTTGCTGCGGCCAGCGCTTGTACTCAATTATTGTGGATGAGGCAAACTTTAAAGGAATACGGTGTCAATTGTGACAGAGTGCCTCTTTTATGTGATAATGAAAGTGTTATCAAAATTGCGTACAATCCAGTTCAGCACACAAGGACGAAGCATATTGAGATTCGGAATCATTTTATTCGTGACCATGTTGCTCGCAGCGATATTGATCTATCTTTTGTGAGCATGAAGAACCAACTGGCGGATATCTTTACAAAGCCACTTGATGAAGCAAGATTCTGCTATTTGAGGAATGAGCTAAATATCATTGATTCTGGGATTTTGTCTTGATTACCCATGCACTCGCTCGTACGTCTCAATCCTTGTTTGGTCTAGGTGTGGGCATGGATATAGGGGGAGTGTGGTCCTAACTTATTGGGCTAACCCTCCCCCCATAATGCCAATAGCAAGTATATCATTTCTCTTAATATCATGTTGTGATATGTGAGCTTATTGATGAGTACTGGTCGTGAACCCAAGATATATCTTCGCGGTGTCACACCATACACTCCAACAAGGTGGCTTCGGCCACCGCCTTCTCCCTTGTGGAGAATTGGATCTTTTTGGATGTTATTTGCTCTCTCATGTTCTTATGGGAATCACACTCAATCTTGGCTTTTATTTGATTTGGATTTTGCAATTTTGAGTGTCTAGTACCATCTCAATTTGGCATTCTCAATCCTAAGCCTTCCCTACCCCTAAGACATCTATTCTTGCACACAAGTCCCTTGTACACCTTGTGGGGGTGTTGTTTGGGGACGCGCGGGCCTGGTTCTGTGTATAACAGAATCCCAGATTTTAGGCCGGATAATCCGGCCCATGTGTTGGCCAGATAATCCTGCCCTGGCGGATTCGATCTTAAAGGGTAGGGCTCGGGGGGAAGGGCTCATATCGAGCAGAACTTCTCCCTCAGCATTCTTCTTCTCCCCAGTCGCCGCCTGCTGCCCCTCACCCTCCCCGGAGCCTCTTCGGCCACCGGATTTTCCGGGCCTTCCCGGATCTTCTTTTCCGTGCCTCCGGGTACCTTCTCCTCCGTGTTCTTCCTCCAATGAGTGAGGGTAACTCCCTCTCTCCCCATCTTTGGGTAGATGTGCATCTTGTTGGATGGAACGTTGTCTAGAAGGATGTGTTTTCGCATAGAACTCGTAGTCTTACAGTTTCTAGGCCCGATCTACTTTTTTTGCATGCATTCTTGGTGAAATCGAAAATTTCTGCCAGGGCCGGATTATCCGCCCCTGGCCAGGCCGGATAATCCGACCTGACGGATTCAAGTCTGCTTCAGTTTCACTATGGTCTATGTATTGAGTAGTTTTGACCTATGAATTTTTTGCCTATTTGTTCCATGCTCTCTCCTGGACTTGTGTGTATGCTTATCCCCTTGCTATCGCCCTTATTCTCCTCATAGGTGGTTCCGGTGTTCCCAAGACCTACAAGCGCTGTCCTCGCGCCAAGTACTTTCAGGACGACGGTCAAGGTAACCTAGTGGACGAAGTTGAATTGCGGAGAAGGAAGAACGAAGAGAGGCGTATGGCTGAACAATCCAAGAGGACTAGGAAGGGTGTGTCCAAGAGGAAGGGCAAGGACCCCAAGATCAACTACAGGGCTCTGGATGCGGTCTCCTTCTCTGCCATACGTCACTGTGACCTATTTGCTGAGCTGCCTCGTGATGATGAGCTGGGGGATACCTGGTTTTGGTGTGCAGAACAGAAAGGGATTTTTGAAGACATCTATGTCAGGCTGAATATTAGGCCTATGCACCCTCTAGTTATTGTTGATGCTTTGGAGAAGGCGCATCTTGTGGATGCGATGTATGTGGCTGAGAGGATGGGGCTGCACCATCTCATGTCCCTCCAGTGCTCCTTTGACTCTAAGGTGGTGAAGCAATTCTTCTCCACTCTGGTGATTTGTGGTGATGAGCGTCGCACTATGAAGTGGATGACTCATGACAGGCCCATGACTGCTGATTTTCACGTGTTTGCTGAGGTTTTGGGGTACTCCTTCCGCAGCAGGGATAGAGCCAGTGGCCACCGCATCATCACTCAGTTGAAGCCCAAAAAGGATGCAGCTCTCTCCCCGTGCACTGTGGACAATGGGATTGTCGGTACTGTGGCTGGTCTTGCTCCCAACTATGCTGCATTAGTGGGTCTCTTCCGTGACTCTATTACACCGAGTGGGGGCAACAATGACAGCATCCGTGGTCACCTTGTTCAGCTACTTCAATTTTCTCATGAGGTTACGTCATGCGAGGACGAGTCAGTGCAGTACAGGCTGGATGTCATGGACTTCATTTACCATGAGTTGTGTGATGCTATGTTCAACCGTCTGTCCATTCCCTATGCGCCCTACATTATGTTCCTCATCCACCACCTGCTTCCTGCCGAGGAGTTCCACATTGACTCGGTGCACAAGGCCAAGAAGATTTACAACAAGGTTCAGAAGACTGCTCACCCCTCCTCTACTCCTGAGGGTCTCATGAGGGATGCTCGTAGGCCCCAGTGCCTCCTGTAGCCCCCGAGATCAAGCAGCTGAACTGGTTCCAGCATCACATCCTTTGCATGGGCGTGGACACACGCAAGGGTTAGTATGAGGCCTACAGGCAGCGCCATGAGTTGGCTCACTCCCAGCAGCTCATTCTCCACCACGTGTCTGGCGCTTCTTGTGCTCCTTCGGCTCCTACACCTCCCACTCCATATGCTCGGTGGAACTCTTCCTCCGGGCTGAACTATGGTGAGCTAGAGCGTCACTTGTTCCCCTCTGCGCCTGCTGCTGATGATGAGGACGGTGACACTGAGGAGCTTGACGATGAGGATGAGGAAGAGCATGAGGACAAGGACGAGGACAAGGACTATGATGAGTGATCCCATGGGGCGCTAGCATCGCTCTTCTCCCTTTTTGGTGTCTTGATGCCAAAGGGGGAGAAGCAGTTCTATTAGGATGTCAGTGGATTTGCATGGGTCAGGCATAAGCACTTGCAGTTTTTATTCGTTATTTCTTGCTTATGCCCATTTAGCATTGAACTTTTATATTCGTGGTTTGTGATTTGTGGTTGAGACTTTTTGTGGTTGTCTGGATGATACCTATGGACTTCATATCATGGATTATGCTCATGGTTATATCTATTCATATCCTATTGCTAGAGGTTTATCACGGAAGGCGCGTGATCATAATGGTTATCCAATAATAATTGTGATTTATGTCAAGGATGCCTATTCTCTACTTCCGTGGTATGTGTTTTTGCCCGTCTGTCTATGGAATAGATTCACCTATTTGTGTGCATTTGTATTCCAATGCAAAACTCTATTATGCACACATTGAGGGGGAGTCCCTTTCATAGTTATCTTTGTGTGTCTTGTGTCTTTCTCCTGCAAATCCTGGTATTGTCATCTAACACCAAAAAGGGGGAGATTGAAAGAACATTTCATGTTTCCCTATGTTTTGCGTGTTAGATATTAATACTATGGAGACTTTTCATGTGTGCTAAGTGTGCAGGAAGTTTTGAGGGGGGCCGGATAATCCGCCCCTCCAAGGGCCGGATAATCCGGCCTACCTCATCTCTCAAGGAAGCCAAGGCGCGTCACTCTGTGTCCTGTCGGATTTTCTCCCGGAAAATCCAAACTGGGGCGGTTTTTCCTCCCCGGGTCGGATAATCCGGGTTTCGCAAGGGCCAGATAATTCGGCCCCCTGTTTTTGAGCAAAAGGAGCCAAGGCACATCGGTCGGTATCTGGTCGGATTTTCTACCGGAAAATCCGAACTAGGGCGGTTTTTCTTCCCCAGGCCAGATAATCCGGCCTTCGCATAGGGCCGGATAATCTGGCCCCCAGAAGTTGATCAAGGGCAAGCTCGACGCGACGCTCAGAGAGGGGGCGGATTTTCTGCCGGATATTCCGAGTCAAGGGCGGAGTTTCCCCAGACCGGATAATCCAGCCCTCACTTGGGCCGGATAATCCGGCCCCCAAAGTGTGCAACGGCTGGTTTTTGGAAGGGGTATAAGTACCCCTTCTTCCCCAACGTCCAGAACTCTTGATTCATTCGAATTTGACCAGACCCTGTGCAAGAGCTCTAAATCTCGATCTACCACTTCAACCACCATAAGGTCTTGATCTTTGGTGGAATTGAAGGAGGAGAAGTTCATCATCAACATCAAGAATCAAGCGCTCCAACTCCTCTCCATTCACTTGGAGAAATCCCTGATCTAGTATTCTCGTTAATACCTAGATCGTGTTATTGTATTTGACAACTTTGTTCTTGTGGCAGCTTGTTGTCACTTCGGGATCCTCCAAGTTGTTGTGGAGTTGTTGCCCCGCTAGTTGTGTAAAGGCGTCGGTGCCTGCCTCGAAGGGTACCTATAGTGGAAGGTGGATCAGGCCTATTGTGGCGAGATCCATCGGAGAACAGGGTGAGGCCTTTTGTGGTGTGGTGGTCTTAGTACGGCCCACCCCTCCAACGCAGACGTACTTCCCTTAACAAGGAAGGAACTGCGGTCAAACAAATCCTGTGTCTCCGTGTGCTTCACTTCGGTTCACTCGTTCCTCTTCCACTCGCTCCTTACTCGCTAGTAGATAGGTTTGCATATAGGGAAATTCCACACATTAGTTTATGTAGAGAATTTACCTTTGTGCTAAGCCTAGAATTGAAAAAGAATGAAAAATTGGTGTAGCACCTATTCACCCCCCCCTCTAGGTGCCCATACGATCCATTTCACCATCTTATAAGGTGTCATACCCATGGATTTTTAAATGCAGTAAGATATGCCCATAGGGTGTCATTTAGCTTGTATGACCAATCTTTCCTTGATTTGTCCACCTTCTTCTTGAGTATGGTCTTCAGTTCTCTATTAGAGAGTTCCACTTGACCACTCGTTTGAGGATTATATGGTGAAGCAACGCGGTGAGTTACTCCGTATTTGCTGAGGATTTTCCTGAAAGTCCCTTTCATAAAATGAGAACCATCGTTAGTGATTAAAAATCTAGGAACTCCAAACCTGGGGAATATGATATCCTTGATCATCTTCATGGAGGTGGCTGCATCTGCATGACTTGTTGGAATAGCTTCAACCCATTTGGTACCATAATCAACAACAACAACAATATGAGTATAACCATTTGATTCAATAAAATGTCCCATGTAATCCATTCCCCATACATCAAAGGGTTCTATTATGAAACTATAATTCATTGCCATTTCTTGTCTCCTACCTATATTACCTCTTCTTTGGCAAGCATCATAGTATTCCACATACCTGTATGCGTCCTTGAGCAAGGTGGGCCAATAGAATCCAGATTGAAGTACCTTCGCTACAGTTCGCTTACCTGCATGATGTCCTCCATATGGAATGTCATGACAAGCTTTCAATATTGCATTCATTTCATGGTTAGTAACACACTTTCGAATCATTTCGTCGAGTCTATGATGATATAGATATGGATCATCCCAAAAGTTATATTTAAGATCATTAAAGAATTTCATTGTTTGATTTCTTATCATATCAGGAGGTATAAATTTGGTTGCAAGATAATTAGCATAATCTGCATACCATGGATCAGCAACTTCAAAATTTGCTAAATATTCTCCCGGAAATGATTCATTTATAGGTACGGGGTTAGTAATTATTCCCTCCATCCTAGAGAGATGATCTGCTACCATATTATATTTACCCCTCCTATCTACTATTTGTAAATCATATTATTGTAGTAAGAAAACCCACCTAATCAACCTGGGCTCCACATCCTTTTTAACAAGGAGGTGATGCAAAGCTTGGTGATCCGTATGAATTATTACCTTAGAATTAATGATGTAGGATCTAAATTTGTTGCAAGCAAAGAGTATAGCTAGGAACTCTTTTTCTGTAGTAGCGTAATGTTTTTGAATATTATTAAGAGGTCTACTAGCATAATAAATAACATTTGAATTCTTTCTGTCTCGCTGTCCCAACATAGCCCCTATAGCATAGTCACTAGCATCACTGATGATTTTGAAAGGTTCATCCCATTTTGGAGATTGCATGATGAGTGATGAAACTAATTTATTTTTAATGTTCTCAAAAGCTGCATTATCAAAGTATAATGGAGTTTCTTTATCAAGAAGGTTGCTGAGAGGCATATCTATTTTAGCAAAGTCTTTTATAAAACTCTTATAAAAACATGCATGTCCCAGAAACATTTTAAAGTTTTTAATGTCCTGAGGTATTGGAAGATTTTCTATAGCATTTATATTAGTTTTATCTATTTATATTCCCTTCTCCAAAACTTTATGCCCGAAAACTATACCTTCTCTTTCCATGAAACGACATTGTTCCCAATTTAAAACCAAATTCGATTGCCTGCATCTCTACAAGCCTTTGATTAGATTGTAGAGGCAATTATCAAAGGTTGTTCCACAAAGAACAAAATAATTTGTTAGACATTCCATTGTCTTCTCAACAAAATCATCAAACATTTTTAAAACACATTCTTGAAAAGTTGTTGCTGCGTTACATAAGCCTAACAGAATTAATCTATAAGCATATGTGCCATAAGGGCAAGTGAAAGTTGTTTTCTCCTGATCTTCCGGTTGTATGGCAATTTGAGAATATCCAGAATAACCATCAATAAAATAGAAATAATAATTATTACTAAGTCTTTCTAAAAATTTATCCATGAATGGTATAGGTTTATGATTTTTCTGTGTCTCTCGGTTTCGCTTCCTAAAACCAATGCACATACGATATCCTACAACAGGCCTTACAGGAACTAGCTCACCATCCTCATTCATAGCAGCATCAAGACCATCTTGTCTTGGTATGCAATGAGCTGGGTTAACCCACTTACTGTCAGAGATAGGATATATTATGCCAGAATCTAATAAGCGTATAACCTCTTTTCTTACTACTTCCTTCATTTTCGGATTAAGTATTCTTTGCGTATCCACTACTGGTTCAGCATCATCAAGCATGGTAATCTTATGTGTTACTATAGATGGATCTATTCCTTTAATATCACTTAGAGTATATCCAAAGGCTTCACGATGCTTAACCAAGACCGAAGGGAGATTATTTGTTTCATTTTCTCATAAAGTTTTGCTCATAATAATAAGACATTTATTTTCACTATCTAAAACTCATACCTCATATCGTCTGGAAGTTGTTTCAATTCAATTGGTGGAGGTTCTTCATCTCCTTTTCTTACCAATTCTTCATAGTCATGTGGATTTTGTGCTTGCGGGACTGAATCAAGGTAATCATCCATGTCTTCTCTCTCCTCATCATTTGATGCTTCCTCCCAATTAATTAGGCTCCTCTCTAATTCATCTTGTGGAGTACTAAAATGAATTGCGGCTAGCTCGGCAATTGTTTTCTCTTCCTTGATATCTTCCACTTCATATGGCCTCTTCTTTAGTTTGGCAAAGTGGAATGTCATTTCCTCTTCTCCAAACATCAGTGAAATAGTCTCCTTCTTATTATCAACTCGAGCTTTGGTTATGGAAACAAAAGGCCTACCTAAAAGAATAGGACAAAAAGAATCTCGAGGCATGTCAACAATATGAAAATCAAGGGGGTACATGAGTGATCCAATAAAGACATAGATATTTCTGATTACACCTTCTAGTTTTATATTGGTCCTATTAGACAATTTAATAGTAGTGTCTACCGGTTCCGCATCTGGATTATTAAAATTGTACCGGAGTTCCTCATAAAGTGATTAAGGCATAATATTTATAGTGGAAATCGGCTCACAAATTTCGTATAAGAAAGTTTCTCCATAATATATAGGAGTCATAGGTTTAGAAGTTTCATTACCTTGTACCTTACCTTCGATAAACTCCGTGGTTTCGCGGTCCAGCATAACCACTTCATCATCCACTATTCGTGCTTCCATAAGATCCTTTATAACATTATTTATATTGGTAGCTTCGGGGTTTTTTCTGGTTTCTTCGGTCTCTTCTTTATTTGGTCTTCCTATTTTTGCCTTTCCTTGATGATCTCTTGAATAGGTGCTGAGGAGAATTCTTCTATTAGCGTTCTTGCATGCTTCTTCTCTTCGAGGGGTTTACGTGGTTCCCATTCTGCTGGTACCTACAAATGTCCTGCATAATTCTCAATAATTTTCTTTACTGAGTAAGAATCAATACTGAGGGTTTTAATCATTGCACTAGTCCTTTTAATTTGCAAGGAAATCGTTAACGCAAGCATATTCAGAAAAACTATTTGTAATGTTTTCCCTATATTTAATATTTTCCATTGCTTCCCACATTCTTGTTATTAGATTCTAAGCTTCATCATAGGTATAGATAGAAAGCTACCATTAGAAGTAGTGTCTAGATTCATTCTATTTTCAATATTAAGCCCTCTATAAATGTATGAGTGATTAACCAATCAGGCAAACGATGATGGGGAAAATTATGTAGGTAACTTTTGTACCTTAAATATCCTTCATACAAGCCCTCACCAGGATTATTTTTGAAACTGATCATAATACCTCTCATCCTATGAGCTTTGCTTTCTAAATAATATTTTGATAGAAAATTGGTTGTCAGTTCCTTCCAAGTCCTTGGTGCTTCTGCAAAAAAGATTTGTACCAGTCGCAAACATTATTAGAGAGAGTTTGTCTAAACTACTGTGTTTTAACCATATCAGGATTACAGTCATCGAATCTAAAGGAACTGAGAACGTCTTCAAAGAATTGTAAGTGTCCATATGGACACTCTTCAGTGGTTCCTGCAAATTTCTTAGAGTGCAGTAGTTAAAATAATAAAGGGTGGATCTCAATTCCATCCGCATTTATGCCTTTATTGATAGTTATAAAAGCGTCCATGGGCGAACCCATTTTCCTTACTACCTCAAGCTGGTTTAAATACTGAGTGTTGTCCATTCTTGCGGTCCTACAACTTAAATTAAAAAATTAGTACAGCAAAAGTAAATAACTAAAAGTAAAGTTACTTATAGGACTAATCTCCCCGGCAACAGCTCCAGCAAATAGCTTGATGACTGCAAGTGCACAGATTGTTTGTAGCTAGTTTCAAAATAAAGATATCGATCCCGCAGGGAGTAGTAGGCAAAAGTCTAAAATATTTTTAACTGAAACTAAATGAAGTACTTAAGGAATAAATTTAAGATGCAAGAATAGTAAAGTTATTTTTGGGTTTTTGGTTGAACAAGGCAATTTAGAGTAAAGTAAAACTTAATGCAGAAACTAAGAATCGCGTGTGTAAAAGAACTTCGAACTGCAATAGGGAAAAATGCATTCTCAGGGAGTGGTGGATACACCGCTAGAAATTTAGACTAAGCAATCAAGATTATAACGAATATTCTCATGATATGTATGTATGTGGAGGAGCTCCATATATGGACAAATAGGCATCAACCACTGCTCACATCATCCTTCATAACCACAACTGACGAATAAACGACATCAATCATATTATCCCGCTATTAAGGGATTTCTCCCATGGCATGGACATGGCTTAATGAGTTCTTCTTGATTCCCCAAGTTAGTACGTAAAGAATGACAATTGCTCTATAGTCATAGTAAGTGTTATCATCCCTCCATCTACCAACGAGTAATCCCCTTCATCGAGTCCCCGTAGGAGGCAAATGTTAAGGAGGTGCACAACTCCCAACATCAAGATGAAGACAATTAACACATACACATAATGATGTATAACATAATAATATCTATCTCAACACAATAATATGCTAGGGTTTCTCCATCTCCCCAAGAACTAGAGATCTACTCTGACATGGGGGCAATCAACATCATGGTAATGGTGATGGAAACAATCATAGATGAATGGTACTTGTATAAATCCACAACATGTATGGAAATTACAACAAGATCTAGATGGATGAGATGGAATGGATGGAGATGGTGATGGTGCAGCGGTTGATGAATATGGAGATCGATGCCTTGGCCTCCCAGATCTGCATAGGGGGAAGATGGATCCCTTGGGCAAATTCCCCCTCTAGATGCCTTCTAGGGGTGAGGTTTTCATCATTTCTAGTTGTTTTGTACGTCGTCTGCTCGATCTAGTTACACGGGGTGAAACTATTTGAAGAGGCAGAGGCGGCGCTAACTATACGACCGGAACTATACGGCTGAAAATAGTATTTTGGTCGTATAGTTGGTCATTGAACCGTCTGTATGCCTCGACTACTTCGGGTTTTCTTCTAGTATTATTGATATTTCCCAAATAAGCAATTTATGTTCTTTTTGACTCCTTTTCTCCCCAATACAATTGCTCCAAGAATTGTGTCCATTGGATCCATCATTTGTCCTAATCTTGGTGAAAACAGACATAAAATGTGCGCGCGAGCGCCATAAAATACAAAGATCCTACATCTACAATGCAAAATAATAATATATAAAACATGATGAAAATATGCACTCATGAAAAGCCCGCCTGTACCATCCGCCCGGACTGCACGCCAGTGCCTTCCTTAGGTTAAACCAAACTACTTATGTGAAGGGAGTGAGATCATTCGAGGGGAGATGCACCCTCCAGCCATTGCAGAACACATTCACCATTCAGATCTTATCCATCACACACCAAAGGAGATCCACACTACCATAGTTCATCACCTCCATCTCCTACCTCCTTCATAGCGATATCCATTATCTTGTCATAGAGATCTTCCTGCAAATTGGTGACCATTGTAAGAATATTTGATTTCAATCTAAGTATTTTGACAATGATTCATATTCTTTATTTTATAATTATGAGTGAGTAGTCCTCACGGGCTGCGGGTCAGGGTGAATCCCCGCAACATCTATGTGCATATAATTTCATTGGAATATTGTGTAGTGATTGCATATGAGTTGTGTTATCTTGAATCTTTGTCTCTACCTCGATCCGAGGACTAGTAGGTACCCAAGACCCCGCGGATTGATCAAGGTGTGAGGTGAGATGAGTGGAGAACAACGTCTGATGGAAAAAAACGCAGTGAGAGAAAGGGGGAGTACAATATTTGCTTAGTGATATGCTTGGGATCTACAACAACGTCATAAATCATAAGGCTTTGTTCGGTTTACTTAATAATCATTGCGACTCGTGGTTTCAGGGTGTAACTGTCAACACCTGGATTTTTAATCCCAAATGCCTGTTATGCCATACATCGTAATCCCAGGATTACCATTTTTGCGAGACATAACAGAATTGGTACCATAGTACATCATCCATTACAAACCATAATAAAGGTCTTAGTATGCGGATAATCAATCATAACCTTTCAATTACACACTCTATACATCCGTCAAAATTCGATACATCCGTGAGGAATAACCCTGAATCATCATACTTAGTATACGGATAATCAATCATAACCTTTAAATTACACACTCTATTATAGGCACCTCCCCTATGAGCTTGGCCTCCCAGCCATTACCATCTGCCATCCTGGGCACTACATAGGTGGACATTCACATTCACGAGGTAGCCTCGGCTCAACCTCTTTCCACGAGGGAACCCATACTAAGATATATAAACTTCCAGTTAAGCCCTAACCAATTCATACATTGTGGTTGTACGGTAAAATTGGAATGCTATCGCATCCGAACCCAACCATCAGTTTTTATAAAGGGCCAAGGCTCATGCCTCAACATTTTCATCATCAACCATTGTGTTTCTCAACACATGTCAAAACATTTCAATAGAATGAATCATCATTCCAAGGTTTTCAGAATCATTTTCACCAAGTCTTCCCATCTAAAGTGATCAACTTTTATGCTTAGCAATAGCCACTAATGTTGAGGGTATTCACTGATGAGGGTGCTAATCCAGTGTAACTATCCAAATCTAGTTTTATGCTTTTTTCATGGCATCTAAGTATAACTACTTAGGCCTAGTTTTATACTCTTTATGGCATCTATCCTATCTTTCCAATACTCACAAATCACTAACTAAAGGTAAAGAACTTTGGTAAAAGTAAAAGAATAAAGCTTGCAAGTAAAACTTGGGATTGGTATAATCAAGGTTGCATAACCAAAGCATGCCTAATGCATATTGCATAGGTTATCTTGCATATGTATGAAGCTTGCAAGTGTTAGCTTGCAGTGTTAGGCTTGCATATATAGTATGCATAGATCTAACTTGCAATTAGTGATGGCTTGCATAGTCATGAAGTTTGCAAGTGTTAGCTTGCCTTGAGTAGTGCAGTGGTTGAAGTTCTCTTCTTCTTCTCTGTACTACTCCTCCTCCTCGTATCCCGGGTCGCTACTAGCGTCTATAAATAAATACGAGGTACACAATCACCAAACAATACTTAACTACTTCTATGTAGAACACAAAGGCTCATACTTGATGATCTAGCATCATCACAATCATTACATGAAATAAAGACCTAGTCTTATTTATCTTACTTCAGAAAAGTAATTTCTACTCATTGAAAATACTTAAGATTTAATATTCTCCAATTAAAATATGGGATCATGTTGACACATGTCATCACCATATATTCTAATACTTGGGAATGTGATTTAAAGTGGTGGTCACCTTTTATAAAGTTTAAAATTACTATTTAATAAAATTAAAGTGACTAGAAATGCCTATATAGCATTCTTTTGGTCCTAGTCCAAGATCACTGTGTGTAGACCTAAATATTTTTACATATTCAGATAGATCTTGTCAAATGTGATTTTTGAGAGTTGGAATCAACTCAAATGCATTTATGGTTGATTTTTGAAAAATGTTTGAATTTGGAAAAGTCTCTGTCTTGTTATTTTATGTATAGGTGATCTATACTTTCAAATGGTTTTAATCCAACGGGCTTGGATAGATATTTTGAATACCTTTCTAACAATATTGGAATCATGCAATTTGGTTCATTGAATCTCTTTGAATTTATTTTTGAATCTAATGACAGAATCTAGTTTTAACTAAGATGGAAAAAACTATTTGAATCGACGGGCTCTGCGTGGGAAACTAATTGGGCCGACCCAGCTACACGGCGCGCGTGTAGCGAGCTGCTGACAGGCAAGCCCTACTCGTCAACGACTCAATTAACACGAAGCGGTAAGTTTCAAATTGGGCCATGCGATTAGAGCGCGATCGACGGCTGAGCATCTCGTCCCCGTCCCACAGTGTCGGCGAGACTAAACCCTAATCGCGACGGTGGGGATATGTGGGGGCTCACCTGGGCTCCAGCTATGGTCGACGATGGGGGCAAATGATGTTTTTGTGGACGGCGAGTCGAATGGTGGTCGCGGCGGCTCCTAGGGAGCCTCCTAGCTCTAGTTCCTCTTCTCCTCTACAATGGCAGGCTTCGGTGAAATACCGGCGATGTGGTGCTCGCCTTGCTCCGGGGAGAGGTGTGGGAGGTTTCTGAGAGAGAGGGGTGAGATGGTGTGACGAATGAGGGCTAGGATGGCCTCTATTTATACATCAGCGAGAGGGACAGAGTGGCATGGCTCGGGCTCGTCGGCGACGTCATTACAGAGGGCTATCGGCATGGCTGCGGGTAGGGGTTGATGCAGTGCTTCAGGGCGTTGATTATGCGAGTGATGGCGCGGCAAGGGGCGGTTGAGAACGGTTTGGAGCGGTCCATGCTCTGTGCGAGAATAGCAGCGTTCGAGACGACACACAGTCTCCACGGTTCGTGCGGCAGCGAATGGGCGTGTCTGGGGGTAGCTGGGGTCACGGTGAGTGCGGGTACACGTGGAGAGGGCGAGGCGCGGCGTCTTTCCGCGTGTCGTCTGCGGTGATCTGGCGCGCTCTCGGCATGGCGGACAGAGAAGTGGGCGCGGCTATCACGGCTGGTCCACGGCGTGTCTCTGGTCGAGGGGTGGACAAAGGGTGGCGGTGGAGTGTCGCCTGTCTCCTGGACATCGTGGGAGTGGGCGGTGCGGTCTGTGGTGAGTGGGGCGTGGTCGACCGACACAGTGAGCTCGGGTGGCACGACACTGGTGCGAACGGCAAATGGGGAGCGTGTTCACTGCAATGCTGGGTGTTGGGGGAGACCAAGGGAGAGAAATGGGGCACTAGTGGCGATCAAGTACTGCTCAGAACAGTAGAAGTTATGCAATATTTATTGGTGTCTGCTAGGTGCTCGACCAAATGGCTTCATGAATTCAATATTTGAATTTTTGGATGAATTTTGGTGAGTGTTCTGAGTACTTGCTTGATAGCCTATGGTTGCTTGGGTTTGCCAAGGTGAATTGATTTGAGTGGTTTTTGAAAAGTTGTGATCTTAGTACATACACTTGATTCAATTTTGCAAAGTCTTTTAAATAGATTTGAAAATAGTTTCTTCGACTTTGTAAAGTTTTCTTGGATTCACTTTTACTTGATCTAGCAAGGGGTGAGAATATTTGGAAATGTTTCTATTAGAAATCTTTGACTAGAAACAATCAAAGTGGTCTAGTCGATAAATTTGGTCAAAATGACCATTTGATCATATGATTCATATTTGATTTTCTTTTCTTTTGATTGTGTTTGTAAATGGCCTAGATGATGTAGTATTCATCTTTAAACCATTCCTTCTCAGTTTTAGCAATCAAACATGGCAATTGCACTCATTCATACACTAATGCAATTCACACATACACTCATATTAAATTTAATAATAAAAGTTTTTGTTAACCCTAAACTTAGGTGATTTAAACTTGATAATCTTGATTAATATTTTTAGGGTGTTATAGTAACAGTTTGGACCAAGAGACTATTGTCACATGTGGTTTCAGGGGCTCTAGTAGCTTAGTATGTGTTGCCCATAATTCCTATCACTATTAGATCAATTTACACATGAATGTTCTTGAACTTATTTTTATCCCATTTGTATGCATAGCTGCAAGTGAATCTTCAACCCTGTCCTATCTCCATCATTAGAAATAACCAAAAGATACAAAGTAAACTCGAAAGGTCTGTTAAATGAAAAACAAAATTAATTAGCAAGTCTTGTAGAAGTTCCTCAATTCCTTTTAGCAAGTGTTTCCCAAGGTTCGATAAACCTGGGTCTTTTCTATGAAAAAACTACTATAATTTATCCGTTGTCGAGGAAGAAATTTCTTTATTTTAGTGAGGTTATTAGAGACCTTATTTATTCATTTTGTTTTAGTTTTAGTTTTAATTCCGGTTGTCAGTTTTTGTTTTGTCGTCTGTTTGAAAACTCCAAAAAAAGTTACTTGTTTAATTGTTTTTCTCAATCTAAAAATACCACAACGATAATTACTATGGGACAAAAGAATCTTGGGGAGTATGCTACTCCCAAGGATGTTTTTATTCATGCACCTATTACTCAGCCTACTGTGTTACAATAGATAATTATGAGATTAAGCCTAACCTTTTGAGTTTGGTTCAACAAAACCAATTTAGAGGCTGAGCTGCTGAAGATTCCGGTTTGCACCTAAATACATTTACTGAAATATGCGACATGATGTACATAAAAGATGTTGACCCCGATGCTGCTAAATTGTAGTTATTTCCCTTTTCACTCAGAGGAAAAGGAAAATATTGATTTATAGCTTTGCTTGAAGGCACTATCACTTCATGGGAGGAATGTACTAATGATTTCATGATTAACTTTTCCCTCTAGCTAAGACTATGCAACTTCCATCTAATATTATAGGTTTTATACAAGAAGATCGCGAGCCACTAGAGCTTGCTTTGGAATGGATGAAGGAAGCCGTAATGAGCTATCCCAACCATGGGATGGAAGAGTGGTTAATTCTCCACTTATTTTATAATCCCCTTAACCCAATTTATATATCTATGTTTCACACCATAGCTTGAGGCACATTCATGGGCAAGGAAGTAAATATTGCAAAGAAGCTTCTAGATGACATGCAAAGTAACCATTCCCAATGGCATGTAGATAGATCTTCCTCAAGAAAGGTAAATACAATCACTAAGGAGACTAATGAAGATCTTACTTCAAAGGTAGATGAGCTCCTGAAAATTCTTAAGGACAAGGACACCTAGGTAAATGCCATCACCAACTGAAATATTGAGAAAGTAAATTTTATAGCTCATAATCCTTATAACCCTGCATGGAAGAGTCAAAACTATGGCTCGAACTTTCAAAAGCAATATGCTAATCCTGCAGGTCCTCCAAACGACAACAACTATACCAACAGTAATAGATCAAGTAATGGTAATATACCGGTTGAAAATTATCTCATGCTTTTATGAATCCACAAACTGAATAGAATAATATTCTTATTAAGATTACGGAGAACCATGAATTAGTTTTTAATAAACTATCTAACCAATAAGTTGGTCTTAAAAATGATGTTCAAGCTTTAGCAGAAAAAACAAAGACCATGAATGCACAATTGGACATAATAATTGAGAGTCAAACTCTCATCCTAGCAAGGTTTGCAGGAAAGGCCAAGACATATCCAGTCGAAGAGCTCAAGATGACAAGGCTGGAAAATAAAGATGAGAAGCCTTAAGAGTTCGAATATAGCAATGCACTGTCTCCGGATTATACCATGGAGGATCTTGTGAATATGATCACCGTGAAGAATCCCGGTATTGAAGGAGGAAATGATGCCATGTACCAATATTTTATTCAAGAAGTAGCAGACAAAGTATTTGATTTAGGATTGCAATATAAGAAATTAGCTTAGAAACTTCGAGCTAACTAGATTATACATTTGAGCCCACTATTAAAATCCATATAGGGGTTAATGAGATTTCTGCACTTTGTGATCTTGGTGCTAGTGTATCCAGAATTTCTAAAATTCTATTTGAAAGGCTTAACCTTGGGGTATTTCATACTATTGAACTAAGAGTCCACTTGGAAGATTCAACTTACAAACAAGCTATAGGAGTGAAAGAAGATATTGTTGTAGAAATCAAAGGATGTCATGCACTAATTGATATTGCTATAGTGAACATTCCTGAAGATTCTATAGAACCTATAATTCTAGGAAGTCCATTCTTAAGAACTATAAAATCTTTAATCAATTTGCATGAAGGGAATGTTAGAGTACGACTAAGATCTAGAGAACCATTTGTTGTCCGCTTCCCTAGAAAGAAAAAGGCCAAACCTAATAAAGATGGGATCATCACTTTAAAAGCAAACTATTTTGGAGTGGGTGTTCCACTTCCAAAAGGAAAATGATCACCATTTTGGTCAAGCTAATTGACCTTAACTAGAAGCGCTTCATGGGAGACAACCCATGTGAAATATTTTTTATTTGTGCTAGTGTTAATTTTGTTATTGTTTGTTTTGTTTTTATTTTCTAATAAAGAGTGTTCAAGATATCCACTGAAGAAAGGAGAAGAAACAAAGGTAATCTTTCCATTAAATTTTATTCACTAACACATGGATATTTAATCAATGGTTTAGTGTTGTGTGTCTACTATCATTATCAAGGTATAACTGATGTGCAAAGGTGTGTGAGAAAGATGCAACAAAAATTTCATGTTTTACAGGCTTCTATGGGCAGAAGGACCATCAGTACGGTGAGAGCCCACTGCACCATGTGCCCATACCGCGTCTCGCCTGAAGAAAATGAAGATTGAAAATTTTGTTCGAAGGGACCGAGTCCTTAATGACCACCCTTACTGTTTTTCGAAGAAAAGTTTGTAAAACTATTAGAAATCACTAAGCCTGTAATGACCGTCAGTATGGTGGGGCGTGGCCGTACCGCACGCCTGTACCAAGTGGGTCACCTAAATCAAACGTCGATCCTAAGGCAACCTCACTTAGTACGGGTGGGCCGTGATCATCGCGCCCATACCTCCCGCCTGTACTGATTATTCAGCTACGACTTCAGCCTAGGGAAGAGGTACACCTAAACCTAAACTCTTATTTTCTTTTTCTTCTTTCTCCAAACTCCAAACCATCTTAATTGGATGTTCACCTCTACTTGTTTTTATTCGATTCCTCGCACGTCATTTATCCAAGGTACGATTCTCCTCCAATTCCCCAACTTATTTGCAACAAAATCATGCCCTAGCTCTTGCCATTATCAATCTAGAATTAGGTCTTATTTTGCGCTTAATATGTAATTGTGCATGTTTAGTTTTGTTATTTAGAGGAGATTATTTTGTAGAATGTGTAGAGGAGTACTCCGTGCTTATTTCTATCAGATCAAAATTTTATTTGAAGAAAGTCCTTAATTAGTTAAAGTTATAATTTTTAGATGAACATAAGGATCCGTATGCGTGCGATGGCTGCACAAGTTGCGCCACTGGTTGAAGGACTAACCCCTATAGTGCTCAACATCAAGTTCACTTAATACTTTCATCTTAGCGGTTTATACCATCTCAAGAACCGTGAGATAATGTCTACCAAATGGGTGTGCCCCCATATTCCGAACCAACTAGGCATTCACCATGATTTTAATTATCTTTGCAACAATTTTGGTTTGCTTGACTTTGTTTTTCAGGAGGACGCCACCTATTGCCGCTTGACAGTAGAGTTTCTTAGAACCTTGAAGCATACAGTGGGTCCATTCTACAATTCTGAGGAGGACATCCCAGGAGCTGATAGGATCACCTTCCGCTTGATAAACCGTGAGTATGACTTGTCTCTAGATAATTGGTGCCACTTGTAGCACCCCGGGTAAAACCACTACTAGAAAATCACATGTTGTTTTTATTTTGTGCATCATCATGACCACATCCTCATGTCATCATGCCACATTGCATTTGAGCATCGTGATGCCATGATGCATGGTTTGCCTAAAACTATTTTCTAAAACCTATTTTGTTTTCTAGATATTCCCCTCTTTATTCCAAAAAAGACCCTAGATCTGTCCGGATCTTTTATTTGCCTAGAAACTATTTATAAAGCTTTTATAAATAAAATTATTAAAACTATTTTGTATCGAGGAGGCAGCTGCAGGCCAGGCCTAAAAGGCCAGCCAATAGCCACCTACTACCCAATAAAACCCTAACCTAGACAAACCCTAAAACCTAATCCCACTCTACCTACCCCAGCTGCCACCAGCGCCACACCCCTGCCGACCCGCGCGCAGTCTCAACCTGCTCCTTCTTCCTGATGCCATGTGGACCCCACCCCACGTCGGGATCCCCCGCTCCCCTCGTGTTCGTTCCTTCCTTCCCCGAAACGCGACACTCCGTGTGGCCCCACCCTATCCTCGTGGATCACGCCCTTGTCTCCCTCGACATGCCTCTCTCCATATTGCTCTTCCCTTCCCTCGCACAATGCTCTCCTCGAGCCCGACCCTGACCCGCGTGCATATCCCGGGTGCAACCTCCGCTCGAGCTCGCCTCTCCTTATCCCCGCCTCCCTTTGTTCCTGCTAGCGCCGACGGTTCTCTCTGTGTCCAGCGCCGCCCGGGGTCGCCTCCTCCCTGCATCCCTGGCCGTAGGAGCCCACCGTCCTGCCATGCCGCCCTCCTCCCTGCCTTGGTGCAGGTCGCCGCCTCCCCGCGGGACCCTGCATGCAAGCGCCGGCGCTGCTGCTCAAGCCCGTCATCGACCTTCCCCGACCGCATGTCGCCAGGAACCCCTCCTCGGCCTATTTCTTTTGAGCTGCCCCAGGTCCTGTGTCACCTCCCCAAGCGCGCATGCAGGCCTGTCGTCCCGTGCCCTGCAAACCTATTCCATCCGTGTATTGAGTCGTTGTTTCCCTGTCAGCTGACACGGTGAAAAGCTGATGTTATATGGTGGCGAGTTGATGGTAAAATGGTGCAGTGCAATGCTACCGCTGTGAGGTGATGTGCGTGTAACCCGAGAACTCTGTTACGGAACCCAAAGATCTCCTACACGGACCCGATGGACCATGCAAGACCACCGGCACTTTAACCCAAGGGAACCACGCCGAGAACACGCGGTACCCGAAGATCGACATCGGATGGGAATGCCAAGATCCCGGATACGAATATCCGAAGACCAAGCCCGGAAGCCCCGATCCCGGAGTCCGAAGCTCAAGACCGAACCCGACCCCTGCGAATCCAAGACCTTCAGAACCAAGATGTGTGACCCCTTTTCTGAGCCCCATATTTTTATAATACATGATACCAACCTGTTGCATATTAAATGTTCATGTCACATGCATATTTTGTGGTTTGGGGGCATTATGCTGATTCACTTCATAATTAAATATGGAGACTATATGCTGGCTATACTAGTCTTATAATGGCTCCATTTAAATTTGTGTAGCGAACCAGTGCCATATTTTTTCTTGTTAATACAACATTTAATTTGCGGGGTATCTAAACAACATCAACCATCTAATTAATTGTCGAGAACCTAGTTCCGCTTAGTATTGCCTAGTTGCATCACATCATTAACTTGTCATGTCATGCATCATATCATGAACATGTTGGTTCTTCGGCATTAGTTGTAATTGTTGCATTGCTTGTTTCTTTTAGTATTTTGGTTCTTCCCGGATAGGACGATGAGATGTGGTGAGATTCGACAAGTTCTTCAGATATGAAAATTCATCAGTGTTTCCTAGGTGAGCATTCTCCCCCTTTCTACCTATTTTGTGTTTATAGTCTTTACTTCCTCCTGTTGATCTATTGATATCTGTGTTGCGATGCTTTAGTTTCCGTGCACCATTGATATTCCTTGCAACCTCTATATTGCCTTGGACACATCCTATTGCCCATTGTTTGATAGATAGTCGACCTTGCGAGTCGTAGTTGTTTGCTTAGGTCCTGCTTCACTTCGTTGTTGTTCCACCATTGGTGGAAGGTTGGCACATGCTTAATGGTGTAGATGATAATGGCTTTCATTATAACTTGTCAATTAAACGCTGGAAATAGATATAATGCGGAAGCACCGGTGGGTAATAGTAAATATTTGATTTTTAACCGCACACTTGTTGTCCACCTAGGACCCTAGTTCTTGACACCTGTTCCGAGATAGAGCGCACTAACCACAGGTGGGTGTGTGGGCACCCCATCAGCTTACTACCTGATTTCAATGTACTGTGCTAGGGGCCAGAAAGTAGTTTGGGGGGTTATACTATCTTGTACTTATGCCATGCTTTATTGTTTTATTTATTATTGTGCGGGGAACTATTGGATTGTTTAGGAACCCCGTGCCACATTTTCACCATATCGACAAGCCCAGTCACACTTTCGGTTCCAAGTCGTTTATAGCCGTTGTCACATACCCTGGGTCTGTCTCGGAGCCGGCCGACTTTGTTGCGGGTAGCTTAGCGGGGTGGCCCCCATGTACTTTCTTATGATCTGGGAACGTCATGTCCGAGGACCCATCGCATATTGTTGGGTGTATGTTCAGGATCTTGCTCATATTTAGATTTGACAATAAGGGTTGAAGTGCGTGTGGATACTTTGGTGCACCCCTGCAGGGTTAAATATTTTCAAAAAGCCGTGTTCGCGGTTATGGATTACTTGGAGCACAGTTTCTCCATCATAGAATTACAGTTATAATTTTACGTGGATCTGATATGACTAGTAAGTTGGATAACCATCATGGAGCGAATGAATAAAACTGCCAACTGTGTGAGTTTCCTCGGGAGTACTTCCTCATTTGGTCTCGAGGGGGAAATATCAGGATGGGTATGTTTGGTGTTAGTATCAGGTTGGTTCTGAATAGGTCTTTATTATCCCTATCTAATAGCCGATAGTTGTATCGAGTCTCTATAGGGTGTTTAGTGCATGCTTGGCTACCGCTTCAGTCCACCATTCCTATGTAGGGGAGAGCCGCCGAATTCTAGACTCGCCATGTACTGGCCTCAATACTGACCGCTCTCTTTTTTCCTTTGCCCTTTTTCAGCACCTCTTTTGTTTTAGCAGGTTTGAGATCGATGTAGTTAGCAGGGTTACCCTTCCGGCTTATCTCGGGCAGGGTTATGGACGCCATTGGTTATTCTTCATGGCTCTTCGCCCCATTTGCTTCTTATCCGTACTTCAATGTGTATCGTTTTCAAGGTGATTTGGACATTTGTATTGTATATCTGTATTCTTGACTCGTTGAGTCACTGTTGTATATATATATATATATTCTGTGGGTTCCATCATGGATTATTGTGTAATGATATTACTTCATTTTCCACCCACACGCAAGTGCCTGGTGGGCATCTTTGAATCATTTCTATGTGCGTTTGGCGGAAATCGCTAAAACTTTCATAGGGACGATTCGAGGGTGTTACACCACTACTTTAGTTTTGCCATCAATGTCATCGACATCCGCTCGACTTGTTTCACACTTAGTCCTGCCCCTAACTATTACTTCAATAAAATGAGAATTTCAAATCCTGTCCTGAAGGAGAATAAAATTGGGTGTCTTGTAGTTTTCTATTTGCTCTATGTTATTGCTAACATCATAATGCCCATGATTTTGTTCACAAGAGTCAATTAGGAGCACATGATGATCCTCGCAAAAGCTACCATTTTAGACTATAACTTGCCACAAACTTGGGCGCTATTCTAGTGATTTATTTGAAGTATCAAACTCCAAACTCATGGACCCATATGCGGAGGATGAGTTATCAGCATTCTCACCAAGCACTGCATCTCAATGTAAGTAACTTGCAACCATTGGAAGGTATTCGTTGTCTCGGTTTGGCTACTATTAATGTATGTGGTATGATTAGAAAAATTAATGGTAGGTATTACTTCGATATACCTGGAGTCGATCACTTGAGCACTGTTAGTTTGCATAATAGTCTATTATCTAATGAGGATGGATGTCCTCATTATGATGCGCAGGTTGAGGCAACCCTAACACCACAAGTTGAACCACAAGAAGAGGAACAAGTAGAAGTAGAGCATGAAGGACCTAGACAAGAGAAGCAGCCACCAAACAATGAAACCACCTATGAAGATGTTTACGCACTTGAACGAAACATTGAGGACATGAGCAACCTTCGCACTCCACCGCAAACCTCTCGCCCCAAATCATCGATTGGAGCAGCCAATGGAACTTGGGAGATTATTCTCCACCACAATGGGCAACAACTAGGCTTGCAAAAGCCTAAGCTTAGGGATGTGTTTCTCAAGCAATTTATTTATGTAATAATGAGGTTGTACTACAGCTCCAAGTCATCTTTAAAACACTCGTGTTGGGCTTGTTCCAACACTGTGCTTTTCTTTTCTTTTGTTTTCGTTTTCATTTTCTTTTTCATTTCTTTGTTTTCAATATCTTCCATAGTCACCAAAATTTTTCTATTATTCAAACCCAATCCTCAAAAATACAATAATAATTTTCCTTTTATCCTTATTCTTGAAAAGTGGATATTTGTTTACCTCTTTGCTTTGATATTATTAATGAGAGTGATCTACTTTTGAGTTTTGAAGGAACACATCATACATAAGATAATTGTGAAGTCACTCATGAGAGGTGTATCCTATGTCTCCCACTTTAGAAATTTGAAATTTTAAGCTAGTTGGTAGTATTTTTAAGGTACTATGCTAGTAGGAGTAATTCAAAATAGTTTGAGTAAATCTTTCTATTCATATGAGTAAGTAGTTGAGTAATAATTTGCTCTACTTCTTGTAGTTAACCGAGTCTTGCCTTGGAAATAATTATGCTAAATAAGTGCAATAAAAAAGTCTCCAATTATGACTTGTGTGATGTTTTGATTGTCTTGAGTGTTTAACCTTGAAGCTACCCAACTTCATAGATTTAATGATAGTCTTGATAACACTTGTGAAAGGAGTTTTTTGATTGAAATGAATTCTAGTAGTGATTGAGATGCATGCCAACTAAAATGTGGATCCAAAGTATGATATTGCTTGAAAGCGTGTCTACAAAACTGTTGATGACCCTAGGATGTCAACACTTCCGCTAGCCTTTGAACGATGTAGGTATAAATCTTGATATCGGCTATGAGTTGATGACATGGGTAGCCAACCTACCTGTGGGAAAAAGTATTGGTACTCTTGAGGGATGTGCAAAATGTTACAAAAGTCATTATTGACTTAAACTAGAAACTATTATTGAATGCAATGTGATCACCTACAATGTCTTTGGCATGGCCTCTTTACTATTATATGAATTTGCTTGAAAGGCAATAAATATAAAGAAGTGTTTCGATGGACTTGATTCATTGATGTGGGTGTTAATGAGACACTTGATTGTTATGCTTCTTTTGACATGATCTCTCAAACTTAAATTGATGTAATGAAACTTCCTAGCGTTCCTTGGAAGCTGAGAGTTAACTAGAGGAATTGGAATGATTGCTATACTTCTAGTTACTTATGTTTATAGAGACTTTATTTGATTGTCTTGAGTTACCAAAGATAGTATGATATTCTCGGCACTACTCTAACTATGCTAAGATTTCGAATGGAAGAATTTATGTACTAATATGAATATCTTTTTAAAGTGAAATTACATTCTCATTATTTCAGTTTAAATGCTGAGTTCCTTATGATTTTCGGTTTCTTGCTCGAGGATGATCAAGGTTTATGCTTGGGGATGTTGATGGCTGTGAAAATCATATTTATCCATGTTCAAAATTTATTGTAAGTCAAGAAATTGACTAAATATATCTCTAGCCTTGCTAGTAATGACTAATTATTACAAAGATGTGCAAACCCTTCTCTTTATTTGTGATGTACAAAAAATCATGCTTTTATGACGAGATCTAGGAGGTGTAACGAGCATCGGTACGGGCGGAGCCTGCCTGTACCATCTGCCTATACTACACGCCATTGCCTTCCTTAGGTCAAACCAAACTACTTATGTGAAGGGCGCGGGATCATTCGAGGGGAGACACACTCTCCAGGCGCTACAAATCACATTCACCATTCAGATCTCATCCATCACATGATGAAGGAGATCCACACCACCATAGTGCATCACCTCCATCTCCTACGTCCTTCATAGCCATAGCCATTATCTTGTAATAAATATCTTCCTATGAATTAGTGACCATTGTAAGAATATTTGAGTTCAATCTAAGTATTTTAACAACGATTCAAATTCTTTAACTTATTATTATGAGTGAGTAGTCCTCATGGTCTGCGGGTTGGGGTGGAGCCTCACAGCATATATGTGCATATAATTTCATGGGAATATTGTGTTGTGATTGAATTGGAGCTTTGTTATCTTCTATATTTGTCTCTACCTCTATATGAGGGCTTGTAGGTACCCAAAACCCCGCAGATTGATCAAGGTGTGAGGTGAGATGAGTGGAGAACGATGTCTGATGTGCCAAACCCTAGTGACAAAAAGGGGGAGTATAATATTCGTTTAGTGATATGCTTGGGATATGTAGCAACATCATCAATTGTAAGGCTTTGGTATATTTTACTTAATAATCATTGTGACCCGTGGTTTCAAGGTCTAAACGGTTGGACCAAGAGACTATTGTCACCTCTGGTTTGAGGAGCTCTTGTAGCTTAGGATGTGCAGCCCATAATTCCTATTAATATTAGATCATTTTACTCATGAATGTGCTTACCCTTATTTTTATCCCATTTATATGCATAGCTGCAGGTGAATCTTTAATCCTGGCCTATCTCCATCATTGAAAAAACCAACAGATACAAAGTAAACTAGAAATATCTGGTAAACAAAAAACAAAATTAATTAGCAACTCTTGTAGAAGTTCCTCAATTCCTTTTATCAAGTGTTTCCCAAGGTTCTATAAACCTAGGTATTTTCTAGGGAAAAAGCTACTATGTTGCATCCGTAATCTAGATCGATAGTATCACTTCACGCTCCCTAGGGGCACCCCCAGTACAACGGCAGCACCAAGCTGAAGGATTGGATGGTGGACTATACCACCGTAGTACGCATCGCTAGCGGCAACAAGCACGTAGCTGTCCACTACATAACACTTATGATCCAAGGTTTGGGCCAGACGTGGCTGAACATCCTTCTAGCCGGCAACATCAATGCTTGGCTAGATTTCGAGGAAGCGCTCGTCCGGAACTTCATCGCCACGTACAAGCAGCCCAACTGGCCTTCCGAGTTGTCCCTCTATGTCGAGGGAAAGGACGGATTTGACCGCAACTAACTCACCTCGTGGTCGAGCCTGCGTTAGTCCCGTGAGGGAGTGCACAAGCACAATACGATAGACTTCTTCACTAGCGGATGCTGATACTGGATGATGCTAAATCACAAGATGATGCGTGAAGAGCCTACCACCATGCCCAGACTGTGGGCATCATGAACAACTACGCCACAACCAATTCTGCCATGAAGAAGCAAATAGTGGTAGATCACCAATGGAAGATCATCAGTGAAGAACCGACTGAGGCCAATGCGGGAAACATCTCTAGACATCACAACCATGACAATCGCTAATGCAAGAGGAAGGATGAGCAACTGGAAAACTACTACGACTCCAAGATGGTAGGTGCGGTTCAATAGGAACTGGTTGCGGGAGGAAGATGGAGGCCGAAGCCGGATGATCGAGCGTGGAAACCCTCCTGATGATAAACCTGTTGCCAACCTGGTCGCCATGATGTTCTCTAGTAGAGGTGATGTCGGAAAACATGGACATGGTCGGGGGGTTCATCATGGGCAGCAGCGCGGTAGTGAATCTATGCCTCCTACACCCCACGTTCCCCAAACATATGAGGAATACCAGGATATGTCATGTTATGCCCATATGGCTGTGAAGGTAAAATCCACCCACACTATCGCAATTTAAAGTTCGTCAAGAATCTCAAGGAGGATCTGAAGTCCGGATAAAAGTGAAGCCGGAAGAAGAGACCTCGCGGAAAAGGTAAAGGGAAGAAGGAGGACAAGGAGTCAAAGGATTCAGATGACATGGACAAGGATGTTGAACCAAAGCCCGCTGACAAGGGCGATGGCGGAGGTAAGAGAAAAATTCCATTTGAGAAGAAATATCCTATATACCATACTTTCCTTGGAACTCTAATAGTAAAAGCGCATAAGACCTCCCCGAGGATACTCTTGCTTACCCTCCCCAAGGTTCCCCAATACGCAAGATGGTTGGATGTTTCAGTGACATGGGATAGAGTGGATCATACAGAGCTCATCCCAGAAGAAAACTAGTATGGCATGGTCATCAACCCAGTTACTAACGGCAATGAATTCACCAAGTGCCTCGTGGATAGTGGAAGAAGCATTAACATCATGTACATCATCACACAGCGCAAGATGAACTTGTCTCAGACCCAGCTAAGGTGGAGCATCACCTATTCCACAGTGTAGTTCCTGGTTGGCAAGCTTAGTCCCTTGGAAGCATTACACTCCCATTGGCTTTTGGTGATGTCAACATTTACCGCCAAGAGAACATGACCTTTGAGGTGGAACCTTTCAAGAGCGTATGTCATGCTATCTTTGTACGTGCCATCTTCCATGCTTTCCAAGCCAGGCCGTGTCAGATCTACAACAAGCTTAAGACGATGGGCCCAAAGGGAATCATCCCCGTCCATGGAAGCTTCCAGAAAGCATGGGATTGTGAGCTAGGAGAATCTGCCTATGCTGAAGACGTACTCTATGGTGAAGAATTCAAGGAGATCTAGAGTCAGGTCGATGCCTCAGAGATGTTAGATTTCAAGAAGCAGGTTTCTGATTCTGAACCTGCCTTCAAGACCGCCATCGAGACCAAGAAAGTGGAACTTGTGGTACACGATGCCTCCTAGACAACTTCCATGGATACAAAAATGGATAACAAATAGGAAAGCGCTCTCGTCGAGTTCTTCCATGAGAACAAGGACATCTTTGCCTAACAACCTGCCGAGATGAAAGGTGTTCCTAGGGAACTTACTAAGCATAGCTTAAACATCAACCCGGGAGCAAAATCGGTGAAGAAACATCTATGCTGCTTTGTAGAGAAAAAACGGCACGCCATTGGCAAGGAGCTAGCTAGGCTACTTAAGGCTATTTTTTGTCTGAGAAGTGATCCACACCAAATGGGTGGCTAATCTTGTACTTGTACACAAGACAGAGATAAAAATTTTAAGGATGTGTATTGATTATACCGGCTTGAACAAAGCATGCCCGAAAGATCTATTTGTTTTGCCTCGCATTGACCAAGTCATTAACTCGATGACTGACTCGGAACTTTTTTGTTACTTGGATGCATATTCTGGATACCACTAGATCTGTATGTGCGAGTTGGCCCAACAGGCCACTTTGTGGATCACTCCCTACGCCACGTACTGCTACGTGACAATGCCCTTTGGGATGAAAAACACTGGTGCAACTTACCAACGGACGATGCAGCATTGCCTACAGGATCAGATTGGTTGTAATGTACACACTTATGTGGACGACATTGCGGGGATGTCAAGGAAAGGAAACGATCTCATCGCTGACCAATAGAAGACCTTCAATAACCTCTAGAAATATAACATGATGCTTAAGCCTATGAAGTATATCTTCAGGGTACCAGCTGGCAAATTGTTGGGCTTCATCTTTTCGCATCACGAAATCAAAGTGAACCCGGAGAAGATCAAAGCTATCCTAAACATCAAGAGGCCCACGTGCTTGAAGGATATCCAATAGCTGAGAGGCTGCATCGTAGCTGTAAGAAGGTTTATCAGACGACTTGGAGAGAAGGCCATGCTGCTCTACAAGTTCCTCAAGAAGGCAGACAAATTCATCTGGAATGGACGAGATAGATGCTTCTATGCAAGAGATGAAGAGATTACTCTGCTCTACGCCAATATCGTGAATTAATCGAGCCCATGTTAGTTTATATGGCGGTGACCAAACAAGTCATTAGCATCGTCATCATGGTGGAGCATCAAGAAGCAAAGCATGAACATAGTTCAGTGGCCCGTTTACTATGTAAGCAAGGTCTTGGAGAAATCCAAGCAACGCTACACACAATACCAGAAGTTAGCATATGGAGTTTTCCTTTCTTCTCGCAAGCTGAGGCACTATTTACTCGAGTGACACAAGCTCTTTTGTCTGACATCATCAACAATGGAGAGGCCAAAGGAAGGGTGGAAAGTGGGGCATAGAACTTTCCGGCTTCAAAATCATCAACAAGAGGAGAGGCACTGTCAAATCTAAAGCCTTGGCGGATTTTATTGCAGATTGGATGGAAACCCCAGCTGATACTCCTTTGCGAGAACCAGAGTTTTGGGTCATGCATTTTGAAGGATCCAAGATGCTCAATGGCTCAGGGATTGGTGTACTACTACAATCACCAACATGAGAGAAGCTTGAGTATGTCCTACAGATCCACCTCAACGCTACCAACAACATGGTGGAGTATGAAGATCTTATTCATGGACTTTGCTTAGCCAAGGATATTGGCATCAAGTTCATAGTTTGCTATTCCGACTGCGACTTGGTTACCCAGCAAGTGGCTGACACCTACAATGCGTGGAACCCTATGATGGCGGAATATCGAGACGAAGTGGATGATATAGCTAAGAGCTTCGACAACTACAAAGTCAATTATGTCAAAGAGAGGATAAAGAAGCAGCAAATATTCTATCAAAGCTTGGATCGACATGTAAGCCAATCCCACCTAGAATTTTCCGGGAACATCTCTGAGCACCATCTATGAAGGGACCAGGCCTAGAAAATCCAGATAGAGTTTATTCATTTGTCAACACAGTTGCAGTTATCCCTGCGATAGGGACACAACAGTTCATGGACTACCTCAAAGCGTAACTTTGCCAACATATGAAGCCGAAAGCCAAAAAATAGTACGGGAGCAAAGACCTAAAACATTGTTGAAGGTCAGCTATACAAAATAAGCAACACATACAAATTCCTATGTTGCGTATCTCAATAGGAAGGTATTGAGATCCTAAGGGGGTCCATCTCAGTGATTCCTGGCATCACACCACTCCCAGATCGTTCGTCTCCAAATCCTTTTGGACAGGATTTTACAAGCTTACCGCCAAGGCGGACGTGAACAAACTTGTTGAGACGTGTCTTGGGTGTTAGTACAGTGCAAGGCAACCACATGTTCTGGCTGAAGAATTACAGACTGTACCAGTTACATGGCTATTTGTAGTTTGGGGCTTGACATGGTTAGACCCTTGAATAATGCACCTTGTGCGTTTACTCAACTGCTTGTGGAAGTTGATAAATTCACTAAATAGATTGAAGCTAAACCCATTAAACAGATCGATTGGGCAACAACCCTAAAATTTGTCCAGGATCTCGTGGTGAGATTTGGTCTCCCACACACCATCATCATCAACAATTGCAGCAACCTATTGCTCGGAGAAGTAGAGGCTTACTATCACAAGAAAGGTATCATCCTTGATACTAGAACAAACTTGTTACTTAGAGACTGCACCTAGAGCCGGTTAAGCATGATAACGAAATTACCCGCATGTGATCGCTCACCTTAGATGGCTAAAACCAAATACCCGTCTTTGCTCTTCTTAGAGGTTGAGATTTTTTACGTCCGCCTCTAATAACATTGAAACCACAGCCGGTTTATAATTGTAACTATCGTTAAGACTTATCTGAGACTGTTCTACATTACACCAACATCTATTAAGTATTTCACCCCAGGTTGTGAATAGAACGAACCGTCTTGAAAACATTCCTGAGCCAGTTAGTTATCATGGCCGCCTCTCGATGTTCAACACAAAGGCTACTCAGTTCACACTATAAACAGAGTTCAACATAAACTAATTAATCTACAGGTTCAACATAAACAAATTTAACATAATATGCTTCTTTTGCATTAAGCAGCAGCACACATGCACATAGATATACACACCCAGCCAACAAGCTTATTAATTTCAACCTTCCCAAAATAGGAAATAAATCCCACCACCAAGCATGTACCAAACACCAATGTAGATATAATTTAATATCCATAATCTAGAATCACCATGACATATATATAATAAGCAACAAATTGAGAGACTCAACACACAGTGTACACACAAACAAAGGCTAGTTAAACATGCAAACACTACTCCGCAACCAACATAAACATAGAGTTCAACAATATATATATGCTGCTTTTGAAGAAGTAGACACACAAACAACAGGCACCGTTCTTCATCTCCTTGTTACTGCCGCCTCCTCCTGGTCCCGCTTCCTATGATTTCGGCTACCCATATCAAGAACCTTAGCCGGCTTGCGATTGGGAGGAGCCACACGACCGAGCTTGATAGCTCATTTCAATTTATTTCTAGACAAGATAAGCAGCTACGAAACAACTACACCACCTATGAAGATGTTTACGCACTTGAAGGAAACATTGAGAACATGAACAACCTCGCTTTCAACATTCACACTCCACCGTGAACCTCTCGCCCCAATTCATCGATTGGAGAAGCCAATGGAACTTGGGAGATTATCCTCCACCACAATGGGAAAAAACTAGGCTTGCAAAAGCCTAAGCTTAGGGATGTGTTTCTCAAGCAATTTATTTATGTAATAATGAGGTTGTACTACGGCTCCAAGTCATCTTTAAAACACTTGTGTTGGGCTTGTTCCAACACTTTGCTTTTCTTTTCTTTTTGTTTTTCATTTTATTTTTCATTTTCTTTTTCGTTTCTTTGTTTAAGTATCTTCCTTAATCACCAATATTTTTCTATTCTTCAAACCGAATCCTCAAAAATACAATTATAATTTTCCTTTTATCCTTATTCTTTAAAAGTGGATATTTGTTTGCCTCTTTGCTTTCATATTATTAATGAGAGTGATCTACTTTTGAGTTTTGAAGGAACACATCATACATAAGATAATGATGAAGTCACTCATGAGAGGTATGTCCTATGTCTCCCACTTTAGAAATTTGAAATTTTTATGCTAGTTGGTAGTATTTTCAAGGTACTATGCTAGTGGGAGTAATTCAAAATAGTTTGAGTAAATCTTTCTATTCATATGAGTAAGTAGTTGAGTAATAATTTGCTCTACTTCTTGTAGTTAACCGAGTCTTGCGTTGGAAATAATTATGCTAAATAAGTGCAATAAAAAAGTCTCCAATTATGACTTGTGTGATGTTTTGATTGTCTTGAGAGTTTAACCTTGAAGCTACCCAACCCCATAGATTTAATGATAATCTTGATAACACTTGTGAAAGGAGTTGTTTGATTGAAATGAAGTCTAGTAGTGATTGAGATGCATGCCAACTGAAATGTGGATCCAAAGTACGATATTGCTTGAAAGCTTGTCTACAAAACTGTTGATGACCCTAGGATGCCAACAATTCCGCTACCCTTTGAACGATGTAGGTATAAATCTTGATATCGGCTATGAGTTGATGACATGGGTAGCCAACTACCTGTGGGAAAAAGTATTGGTAATCTTGAGGGCTGTGCAAATTGTAACAAAAGTCATTAATGACTTAAACTAGAAACTATATTGAATGCAATGTGATCACCTAAATGTCTTTGGCATGGTCTCTTTACTATTATATGAATTTTCTTGAAAGGCAATAAATATAAAGAAGTGTTTTGATGGACTTGATTCATTGATGTGGGTGTTAATGAGACACTTGATTGTTATGCTTCTTTTGACATGATCTCTCACACTTAAATTGATGTTATGAAACTTTCTAGTGTTCCTTGGAAAGCTGAGAGTTAACTAGAGGAATTGGAATGATTTCTATAGTTCTAGTTACTTATGTTTATAGAGACTTTGTTTGATTGTATTGAGTTACCAAAGATAGTATGATATTCTCGGCACTACTCCAACTATGCTAAGATTTCGAATGGAAGAAATTCTAGAATAATATGAATATCTTTTTAAAGTGAAATTACATTCTCATTATATCAGTTTAAATGCTGAGTTCCTTATGATTTTTGGTTTCTTGCTCGAGGATGGTCAACGTTTATTCTTGGGGATGTTGATGGCCGTGAAAATCATATTTATCCGTGTTCAAAATTTATTTTAAGTCAAGAAATTGAATAAATATATATCAAGCCTTGCTAGGAATGACTAATTATTAGAAAGATGTGCAAACCCTTCTCTTTATTTGTGATGTGCAAAAAATCATGCTTTTATGACGAGACCAGGAGAAATTATAGAAAAATATGTTGTTACCGACACAACCAAGTCATAAAGGGGGAAAACGGCATTTCTAGGAGGTGTAACGAGCATCGGTACTGGCGAAGCCTGACTGTACCGTCTGCCTATACTACACGCCAGCGCCTTCCTTAGGTCAAACCAAACTACTTATGTGAAGGGAGCGAGATCATTCAAGGGGAGACACACTCTCCAGGCGCTACAAAACACATTCGCCATTCAGATCTCATCCATCACACAACGAAGGAGATCCACACCACCATAGTGCATCACCTCCATCTCCTACGTCCGTCATAGCCATAGACATTATCTTGTAATAAATATCTTCCTATGAATTGGTGACCATTGTAAGAATATTTGATTTCAATCTAAGTATTTTAACAATGATTCATATTCTTTATCTTATTATTATGAGTGAGTAGTCCTCACGGGCTGCGGGTTGGGGTGGATCCTCGTAGCATCTATGTGCATATAATTTCATGGGACTATTGTGTTGTGATTTAATTGGAGCTTTGTTATCTTCTATATTTGTCTCTACCTCTATATGAGGGCTTGTAGGTACCTAAAACCTAGCAGATTGATCAAGGTGTGTGGTCAGATGAGTGGAGAACGATGTCTGATGTGCGAAACCCTAGTGAGAAAGGGGGAGTATAATATTCGTTTAGTGATATGCTTGAGATATGTATCAACATCATCAATTGTAAGGCTTTGGTATATTTCACCTAATAATCATTGTGACTTATGGTTTCGAGGTCTAAACGGTTGGACCAAGAGACTATTGTCACCTGTGGTTTGAGGGGCTCTTGTAGCTTAGGATGTGCAGCCCACAATTCCTATTACTATTAGATCATTTTGCTCATGAATGTGCTTACCCTTATTTTTATCCTATTTATATGCATAGCTGCAAGTGAATCTTTAATCCTGGCCTATCTCCATCATTGAAAAAACCAACAGATACAAAGTAAACTAGAAATATCTGGTAAACAAAAACAAAATTAATTAGCAACTCTTGTAGAAGTTTCTCAATTACTTTTATCAAGTGTTTCCCAAGGTTCTATAAACCTAGGTATTTTCTAGGAAAAAAGCTACTATGCTACATCCGTAATCTGGATCGAAGGTATCACTTCATGCTCCCTAGGGACACCCCCAAGTACAACGGGACCACCAAGCCGGAGGATTGGATGGTGGACTATACCACCATAGTAGGCATCTCTAGCGGCAACAAGCACGTAGCTATCCACTACGTAACCCTTATGATCCAAGGTTTGGGCCGGACGTGGCTGAACAACCTTCTAGCTGGCAACATCAATGCTTGGCTAGACTTCGAGGAAGCGCTCCTCCGGAACTTCATTGCATGTACAAGCAGCCCGACCGGCCTTGCGAGTTGTCCCTCTATGTCGAGGGAAAGGACGGACTTGACCATAACTACCTCACCCGGTGGTCGAGCCTACACAACTCCTGTGAGGGAGTGCACAAGCACAATGCAATAGACTTCTTCACTAGCGGATGCTAATACTGGATGATGCTAAAGCACAAGATGATGCGTGCAGAGCCTACCACCATGGCCCAGACTGTGGCCATCATGAACAACTACGCCACAACCGATTCCGCCATGAAGAAGCCCATCGTGCTAGATCACCAATGGAAGATCATCAGTAAAGAACCGACCGAGGCCAATGCGGGAAACATCTCTAGACATCACAACCATGACAACCGCCAATGCAAGAGGAAGGATGAGCAGCTGGATAACTGCTACGACTCCAAGATGGTAGGAGCGGTTCAATAGGAACTGGCTGCGGGAGGAAGATGGAGGCAGAGGCCGGATGACCGAGCGTGGAAACCCGCCTGATGAGAAACCTGTTGCCAACTTGGTCGCCATGATGTTCTCTGGTAGAGGTGATGTCGGACAACATGGACATGGTCGGGGGGTTGGTCATGGGAAGCAGCACGGTAGTGAAACTGTGCCTCCTACACCCCACGTTCCCCAAACATATGAGGAATATCAGGATATGTCATGTTATGCCCATATGGATGCAAAGGTAGAATCCACACACACTATCGCAATTGCAAGTTCGTCAACAATCTCAAGGAGGATCTGAAGTCCGGATACAAGTGAAGCCGGAAGAACAGACCTCGTGGAAAAGGTAAAGGAAAGAAGGAGGACAAGGAGTCAAAGGATTCGGATGGCATGGACAAGGATGTTGAACCAAAGCCCGACGACAAGGGCGATGGCGGAGGTAAGAGAAAAAATCCATTTGGGAAGAAAGATCCTATATACCATACTTTCCATGGAACTCTAACAGTAAAAGCGCATAAGACCTCCCCGAGGATACTCTTGCTTAGTACGCAAGATGGTCGGATATTTCGGTGACATGGGATAGAGTGGATCATACAGAGCTCATCCTAGAAGAAAACTAGTATGGCATGGTCATCAACCCAGTTACTAACGACAATGAATTCACCAAGTGCCTCGTGGATAGTGGAAGCAGCATTAACATCCTGTACATCATCACACTGCGCAAGATGAACTTGTCTTATACCCAGCTAAGGCGGAGCATCACCTCTTCCATGGCGTAGTTCCTGGTTGGCAAGCTCAGTCTGTTGGAAGCATTACCCTCCCATTGGTCACTGGCCGATTAGTTATCATGGCCACCTCTGGAGGTTCAACACAAAGGCTACTCAGTTCACAATATAAATAGAGTTCAACATAAACTAATTAATCTACAGGTTCAACAAAAACAAATTTAACATAATATGCTTCTTTTGCATTAAGCAGCAGCACACATGCACATAGATATGCACACCGGCCAGCAAGCTTATTAAATTCAACCTTCCCAAAATAGGAAATAAATCCCACCACCAAGCATGTACCAAACACAAATGTAGATATAATTTAATATCCATAATCTAGAAACACCATCATATATATATATATATAATAAGCAACAAATTAAGCGATTGAACACAGAGTGTACACAAAAACAAAAGCTAGTTAAACATTCAAACACTGCTTAGCAACCAACATAAACACAGAGTTCAACAATATATATATGCTGCTTTTGAAGTAGTAAACACACAAACGACATGCACCGTTCTTCATCTCCTTGTTACGCCACCTCCTCCCGGTCCCGCTTCCTATGCTCTCGGCTGCCCATATCAGGAACCTTAGCCGGCTTGCGATTGGGAGGAGCCACACCACCGAGCTTGATAGCTCATTTCAATTTATTACTAAGTAAGAGCCCATAAGGCATGTGATTTGCCATGAAGCCGTAGCGGTTGTCATTTCCCCCAAATTTGACATGGTCGTATATATAGGCTTCGGCATGCTGCGTGACGCTTTGTAAGTCTGGTTGTATGCTACTTTTTGCAGAAGGTGCAACGGTTCTTGCTACCATTCCAGGGTTCACTCCAGTAGTTGCCGAACCTCTCAGCATTAAGCTTGTTGATAGTGGCCATGGCTTTCCTATGACGCGACTCAACATCGCTTTCAATATCATCATTAGCAACCTGATACATGCAAATTTTATAGGTGAAGCAAATATGTATCAATTACAACAGATTTCTAGTAAAGGAAGCAACATATAACACAACCACAGAGTACATAACGTATGAAACAATAGTCTTGCATTAATCCAAAGATATGAATCAATAAGCTTGCATTAATCCATAGCTATGAAACAATACGCTTGCATTAATCCGCATATATGAAAAAATAGACTAGCAATCAAGCACTAGTCAAGCACTAACAATCCTATAATTGAAAACTCGGCCTAGCTAGTGTTATGAATCAACACCTAATTAATCGAACTCCTAGCTAGAAATAATCCACAAATCCACAAATACACATCAATACTAACATATATTAAACAAACCTGACGCTAATTAAAAACCCTAGGCCCCAATCCTAACAGGTATATTAAGTACAAATCTGAACTAACATGGAAGAGCACCGGTACCGCAAATCTCTCCAGGGCTAGTTTGTATAAGGGAGAGGGTGAATCAGAACTTACCTCCTCCTCCTCATCGACGATGTTATCGTCGAAGGCCGCCGACAATGACTCGTGAATGAAATCAAACTCCTCATCATCCTCGTGCACCTCCTTCCCAAGGATGTAGACCCACTTAGCGAGAGCAGTGGGAGCTGATGAGGGGCCGACAAGACACCCTTTAGCAATGGCATCCGCTTTGTCTTTGGCCGCCGCTGCGGCGATGGCAGACGCCCTTGCGGCCATGTGCGGCGACGTCACAACTCTGCAAGCCTCGTCTGTGACTGAGGCCACCCTCTTGGCCTTCGCCTTCGCCATGGCAATGGAGTCGGATGCGTGCTCCCTTGCCAGCCGGAATAGGGAAGAGGGAAGAACGGAGTGGTTTTTTCCCTACGTCTAGAGACAGGGAGGAGTGGGTAATTAGGGAGTGGGAAGCTACTGATTTTTTTCTAGACCCGGGAGATAAACGAGGAGTGTGTGCAGGTGGAAAGTTAGTGGGTGCCGTGTATAGCAACTGTTCGTTACCTGGACTGCACACGTACACCCCCACATTTTTCAGTTTCTAACATTTTTTGAATTCCTGACTGGATGAATAAATCCAGACTACAATATATCCTTGAGATGGTTACGGATTACCACTGTCTCTAAGATTTGTAGTTTAGAGGTGATCATGATTTTTAGCTATCTCTATAACCTGTGCACATCCTCCAAGCTGTAGCCGCGCCATCCCAGTGATACCTCCTTAGGCCGATTTTATATCTTACCATCTCTAATATGGTTCCCCGATATGTGTAGTTCACCCATGTGCGTTGTGTTAGTTTTTCGAAGCGGTTATTATTTTTCACTGTATCGTTGGGAAAAGAGGAGGGAAACTGAGCCGATAGAGACCCAACGAGTAGTTTGAGCATTGATAGTATGGAGTTAGGGCTCGCCGCTGCAACATCCCCTCCTCTGGACTCTTCTCTCCATTTGATATCTTCCTCTGGTGTATTCGTCCCTTCTTCATACTTCGTACGCAGAAGGGCATTGTACTTCTCCATTTTGTTGCCTGATAGAAGATCAAATTTTGTTCCCCTGCATTTTCTCCCATTTCTTCTACCGTAATAGGGTAGGGTTTTCTTCTCGGATTCCTCTGCTTCTTCTTCTCCTTCCGACTGCTTTGCTTCTTCTTGTTCTTCAGATTATTCATATTATTATTATTCTATATTTTCTTCTTCCTCTTATATTTAGGGTTGCGATGGAGTTTTGCCCTGTCTACACCCAGCCACAGGAGAACTATCACTATTCAAGCAGCAAGATGATGTCCTTCAGCATCATCTTGAACCAACCAATATTTTGGGATCATGTGGTGAGTAATTTGTAGCCTCTTTACTTAGGCTCTCACTACTGCTCGACATAATCAAGTAATATAGGTTTTGGATAGTCATAGTGTTTCTTAATCTTCAGGTTGCCATTTTCTCAGAAGTGTTAACTTTTAATTATAGGGGTTTATGTGTTCAATCCTATAGGTTCTTGTACTGAAACCAGAAGACCATTAGCATACCATAATTAGGAACTATGTTTGATAGTTTTTTATGTGCTGGATTATCTTTTGAATACCCGAGGAGCCAACATTGCTTTGTCAGATTTTTCACATAGTGAGCATTCCATGTAGGCCATAATTCTGATTACCATCTCTATTGCATTTAGTGTTTCATATTTACTGCCACTTGGTTGATTGTGCTACTTTCATAACTAACGTTCTATCTGTTTCTTACTGTTTGTCTAATAGAGTCTGAGTTAGCCTGCATACATGGAGTGATCTAACGTGCTATCTCCATTTTACAGGAGCGGCCATGCCAGATGTGGCTGATTGCCCCAGAGATGTGTTTTATAAGTGTTTTCATAGATATGCATCACTTTACTATGGTAGAAATGTGTGCCACAACTTTTGAGATGATGAAGTAAGTAAGCCACCAGAGATGGCTTCTTTCAGATGTTTTTTTCCATCTAAAAGAACTTCAGTACTTTGTTACATGGCTCAATGCAATTGACGTGACTAACAAAGAATTTGTAAGTTATTCTATCCCAGCCATAGCCATTCTATGAGAGTACACTGTGTTTTTAATTACTAATGTGTGTTTAATTAATTGTTCATTTTAGGCCATGCCCTCAAGCTTTGCACATGGTTTCAATATTCCAAAGAATGACAAAGCCCTGTTTCCGAGCCTTCCCATGGATTCTCCAGTTCCTGGGAGTACACTATCATCCGTGGCAACATCAATAAGATAGTGTTCAGTGTTCATAAATGGTTAGCACATCTTCTGCAACCTGAACCAACTTAGGGTTGGTTCTCTGATTGCTGCCTGGGTGGAATGAGGGAAAATTGTATTGGGTTGTTTGTGACAAAGATCAATGACTTATGAAGAAAAATGACGGTTCTCTGACATGCTATCTAGCTAGTTTATTTTGACTCTAGTTGTAGTTTCTTTTGGGAAGAAAATTCTGTTTGTAATATACTTTTAATCGATGTTGTGCGAAGAATATCTGCAACTATGTTTGTCATGTAAGTTGTGAAACTAAAAATTTGTTCATTTTGGGATGTCTGGTTTTAATTTTAGGTATATGTCCTCCTTTCATAATATTATGCATGTATATGCACCTTTATTTGCCTTTTGGTTTTTGTATTCTAGACTGCATGAATAAATTGAAAGGGTCCGAATAAGTAATCAACAATCATTTCTTCGAGAAATACTTATTATGATGTTTCATAACTACCACATGCACCACATAGGTACTCAAACATGAAAAACTAACAAGTTTCATGACTATCCAACATATTTTATTTGTTATAAAAATTCACAAATAATTATTGCAGAAATGTAAAATAAAAATTTGGAGCGTCCTGATTTGTTCGGACCATCTGGATTAGAACCAACTATGAATTTTGAAAATAATTTAGAAAATAAAGGTAAACGAATGTGAATATATGATTGTTCGTGTTAAATGAAGTCCTATGCCAAAACATATGTTCATATACTAAAAAGAGTTTTTGACGTAGTACAAACTTTGGATTTTACTGTGAAAGGTATAATGCTTCCTCTTGTCGATGTAGTCCTTCCACAGAAAACTTGAAAATAATTTGGAGTTGACTTATTATGCTTCCTTGGTGTGTTATCAATTGAATATACCATCCATTTGGAACATTTTTTCCATGTACGTTTGATTCAAATTTCGAAAAGGTGCCCTGTTAGAGATAGTCATAAAATATAACCGCCTCTAAAATGAAAAAAATGTTGGAAAATTGTGAAATAAACTTTACATTTGTTCATTTTAGGATACCTATATAGACTTTTCATCTTTATTTCTTCTTTTGTTTTTGAATAGTTATGAAATTCTAAGAGTTTTCCAAATTTGAACAACATGAATAAATCGAGAGGGTCCAATTAAAAAATATGAAACAATTGATTGAAATATCATATTTGAGTAACAAATGTAGCTCATATAAAACATTTACAATGTATAGTCAATAAAGTACTTATATATATCATACAATTAATTTACTAGGGTATCTCTGACTTTTTCTTTAATAAAATATAAAACATGTCAGATAATCCGGAGTTTCTGGTTTCCGGCCCAGAGGATCCGGACTTTAGGTTCTTTGAGGCGATTATTACTTTTTTCTGCTTCAGGGTGAAATGACATTAGCCATCCAACAAGATCCATAAACATCCCCACCGGCCACGTATCTACCACACCGAGCTCCCCCGCTAGCCAGGCAGGTTTGCCGCTCTTCTTCCAGACATACGACACCATGATGCATCAGCCCAAGCTGCTATACCTCCATCCACATTGACAAGTCGGCTCTGCATCACCGTCACGCTCCCCTGCGTCGGTGAGTACCGCACCACCTCTCGATCCCCTTTCTTATTGTAGAGAATGGATGCGTCTTAGTTAAATTAGAATTTGTGTTTAAGATTTTTTTAACTATAGGACTTGTATAGATCATATAATTAGTGGAGGATATGCGGATATTTATTCGACATGTTGGATATAGAGTTTCTTACTAATTCTCTGAACTATTTAATGAGATTTAGATGGACACCACCATGCTAGACACCAAGACATTGGAAGTTATCGTGGATAACATTGCTGCAACAGTGCAGACAAATTTAGCACAAAAGCATGTGTGTGTATAATTCATGGTTATAGATTAATTTCTAGCCATACTTTGTTAGTTAAGGTTTTTTACTATTGTAGTTTTTTAGTCCCTATTATGTACTAGCAAGTATACTAACTAATAACTTGTAATATAAATTATTGTGATAGGATATGGCATTGTGCCAAGCTTGCATGAATCGTTGCAAGGAGTCACTATCAACGGGATCACTTTTTAGTGTTCATTTCATACCGAGATGTTTCGAGAATTCAATGGTATATATTTTTTACAGAAATTGTACCTAGCTAGAAAACATTGCATTGCATTAGTTAGAATTTATTAATTTAATATTTGCTTTTTTCGAACAGATTGTGCCATGCAACGGAAGGGCCCAATTTAGTGACTTCACATGTGATTGTGTGCAATTCTTGGCTTGTGGGCACAAATATGAGATTAATGTGCAAAAAGGGATAACTACGACTCACTTGGGAGGTGGTGGCGTCAGTTCATTTCCCGGAACCATCTCACCGGAGATGAGATGTTGTGGTTTTCCTTGGGATGAGGCACCCCGAGGATTACTGCAATCTATCTCAACACATCTGGTGAAGAAGATCATAATAAATTATCCCTGATTATCTCCTAGAGATGCAAACTTACCGAAGGTGAGAATAAACACCTCTTACAACTCATCCCTCCAAGTAATTCCTTCATCACGGTGCCATTCGTAACCCAGTTGACGAGGACCAATTTTGAGAGACTCCTTATTGTACGTATATTATTTGAATACCCTGCAACTATATATCTTAATTTTTTTGTTCTTGTGTTTCATAATTTGGTAATGATCATGTGTTTATATAACATCATGTTATCTCACTTATTCATTGTAGAAATTACCAGAGGACATGATTTGTCAGCTTAATATCCCTAAAGATAGCTTGGTTGGACTACACATTGGATCACGAGGTCACATCACCACCATCGAGTACAGGACGATGTATGAAGGCCACATCTCCTTCACCACTGAAGGGTGGAAATACTTCCTCCAGACCGAGGAACTATAAATTGGACAAGGTATTCTACTCACTATGAGGTTGACTAGGTGTAGGGACCTGCAAATGATGTTTGTCATCGACATCATCAATGATCTGTCCTTGATATTGGAGTTGGACGCAGACTTAGACCTGGACTCGGACTCGTTCTCGTACTCGTACTTGTATCAATAGTGATACTCGGAGGTGTATTGTGACTTAATCAATTTGTTTTTCTTGTGTTGAAGTAGTGTATTGCTACTTTCATCTCTAAATTTATTTTTCTTGTGACTTAATAAACTGGTTGTTTAAACCTACTGATGTGAATTTGCTCCAAAATCTGAATTTCACAAACATATAGTTCTATAGTTAGTTAGAACATTGATGCCAACTATCTCCCTTAAACAGCTAAGAATTATAACTATCCGTTTGATGTCTTTCTTCAAAGCGGTTTATTTTTTAAGCCATCTGAGTATAATTATTGGCGGAAAATGATGAGATTTTCAGTGAAAATTTGGGTAGGAGGGTGCTCTTTTTCCTATTTATCCCGCCCCGACCCCCAACCTGTTTCAAAATTCCCCTCGCTGCCGCCCTCCCCTGCTGCTCCTTTGCGCCATCGCCAGCTCATTACCGCTACTCGCCACCACTGCCCTCTCTGTCCACTGTGGGGGAGGCTCTGTCACCTTAGAGGACTTAGGGACATCATCCAGGTACATATGCACCCTCCCTTGCCTCTCCTCTAATCTGCTGCCGGTTCCCTTCCGCTCCTCCCTGCAGCCGCCACCCTCTCCATCCACTAGGGTGAGGAAGCTCTATCACATTCGTTGCCTGAGCCTGCTCCCCAGATAATGCTCGCTCAATCCCCTCAATCTCATCCAAATAATCCATATCATTTTCCCTCTTTGTGCAAGTTTCGGTGAAACCCTAGTTTATATTGCATATTGTAATTGTTGTGGAAAAATGGCATGATTGTTTGACCTGTAGTATTAGCAATGCTATAGTATTCATTTAGAAAAATTCAGGAGTTTAACTTTGCTTAGAACTAATTGAATGTTATATGCATGGTACTTGGTTCTGTTCATATTAGAAACATGTGTAGAAGTATGTCATATGCTTGTTGCCACCACTAGTACAAACATGCCGCTCCTTCATGTTCTTCTATTTTTGTTTTCCAGTTTTAGAGATTCCTCGTAGATTGTTTTTGAATTTCACACCGTGATAATTAAACAATTTCTATTTATTCAATAGATGGGAACTAACAATGATGATGCAATTGTGCTATCAACTGGTGACATCACAATGTCATCAAGCGAAGAGCCCGAGCCTTTGTTTAGAGGTATACATGAATAACATCAAAATTTGTCCGTCTAGTGGTATATATGAAGATTCCATGTGACCAAGCATATGATATGTAATTACCTAAATAATTACAAGCATCCTAAACTTCATTTCTTTGTACTTACACAGACATTTGGAGCTGAGTTCACAAAGAGCTACCTCAAGAATCGCCTTGATCAACCTATTGATGTCCATATTTGCAATTGGCACATGATCAGGACAAAGCTATAGATTCTAACCATGAAAATGGTGATGGCTCTTAAATATAGCCATCTTCGTCCATATTTAAACTGAATATTAATCATATTCTTGATAAAATATCTCTCTAAACCCTGCCAGTAATGCTAATATTCGGAGGGGTATGCAATTCTTTATTTTGTATTTTTCCTGCGCGGATAATGTCGTTTAAAGGAGGGAATCACTACATTAAAGTCAAAGATACGAGATTTCCAACAACCAGAAGAAACCAGGAGCCGAACAACATAGGCAGACGCTTTAATGACCAACTATATGGCCGGAGCAAAATTTCTGACCATATAGCTCCGGTCATATAGTTGGCGCCGCCACCGTTAGGTCAAACTGAACAACTTTCATGAAGGGACCCCTATATAAAGAAGCCTCCGGAGATGAGAAAACAAGCCAGACCTTGGCAAAAATTCTCTTCCGCAGATCTCCAGCCGCCTCCAGATCTCCAAACCTTTCTCCATCTCCATAACCACATTCCACCACTTGTAATAGTAGATCTCTTCTCCTATTGCTAACATTGTAAGACTATTGCTATCAATCTTATGATTTTCATTACAATGTTTGTGATTGTTGATCTCATCTCTATGTGTGAGTAATTCTCCTTGGGCTAAGGGCTTCGGCCTAGCCATGTAGGAATTGTGCATGTCATTTATCATAGATGGGATCGTGTATTAGTTTGTATGACATGATGATTATTGTATCCTCTCTTGCCTCAATCTAAGGACTTGTCAGGTACCCAAGACCCCGAGGGTTGAGCCAGGTATAGGGAGTATGAGTGATGACTGATCTGCAAGTTGGGAATCCCAGTGACAGAAGGGGTAGTATGGTTGTATGTGAGGGATTTGCTTGGGATTAATGGTGACATCACTATGCATATCATTAGTTCTCTTTCTTCTATGGATGAGACTAGTAGGTTATTGCTATAAGCGGTTGCGGATGCAATAGCAATTATGGATGCAGTGCCCACATAAAATTTGTCTTGCTCTAACAAGTACACGCATACTTTATTCCTATCTTTTATTTCCAGCAGATGTTTTGCACAGCTACAGGTGAAACCGAACGCCCTAGGCCCTCTCTCTCCATCATCGACAACAACAAAATTACACAAGATTGGTCCGGTAAAAACACAAAAGGAATTCTAGAACTCCCAAAGGTCTGTTAAAGCAACTTCACTATGCATTTGCTTCCTGAGGATTCGATAACCTAGGTTTACTAGGGAAAAATAAGCTATACTACATCATTAATCCGCATGGAAGGTATCAACCCTTTTCTGACGCCGTTGCCGAGGAAGCAATAGCTACCCTAGTGAGGTTATTAGGAACCTTGCTAGTTTTAATTCTTGTTTTTAATTTTGTTAGTTTGCTTACAGTCTTTATTTGATAAACCAAAAAAATTAGTTAGTCTTTAAATTCTTGCTTTTACTGTTATAATTCTCTATCTAAGAAAACACAAAAACATAGGAAGTATGGCTGAAAAGAAGCTTGGGGAGTTTGCTACTCCCAATAATGATTATTTGCGTACTCCTATTACTCAGACAACAATCACTGCTGATGACTCTGAAATTAAGCCCCATTACTTAAGTTTGGTTCAACAAAATCAATTTGGAGGCTCTACTGTCAAAGACGTAGGTATGCACTTGAATACTTTCACTGAAATATGTGATATCATGCGTACAAAAGATGTTGACTCTGATGCGGTCAAATTGCGTCTATTTCCTTTCTCTCTAAGAGGGAGATCTAAAGAATGGTTGCTATCTTTGCCTAAAAATACAATTACATCATGGGTGGGATGTACTTCTTTATTTATGACTAAATTTTTCCCACCTGCAAAAACTATGCAACTTCAATCTAATATTACTAGCTTTAGACAGGAAGAACATGAGCCACTAGCGCTTGCATGGGAGAGGATGAAAGAATTCCTAAGAAACTATCCTAGTCATGGGATGGAAGATTGGTTAATCTTCCATTTAGTTTACAATGCTCTTAATCATGTGTCTAAGTCTATGCTTGATACTACAGCTGGAGGAACATTTATGGGTAAACACATTACCGAAGCAAAGCATCTGCTAGACAATATGCAAGACAACCATGCCCAATTGCATGTGGAAAGATGAAACATGCAGAAGGTGAACTCTATTTCACCACAAGAGAACGAAGATCTCAATGCTAAGTTGGATGAGCTCATACTTGCTATAAAAGGTAAGGAAACTCAGGTAAGTGATACGTTGCTAACGTATCCATAATTTTTGATGTTCCATGCTTGGTTTTATCTACTTTCTTGTGTTTTGTTCCAACTTTAGAGTACTTTTTATACACTTTCTTGGACTAACCTATTAACAAGTGCCATAGTGCCAGTTGCCTGTTTTCTGCTGTTTTTGGTTCCAGGAAAGTCAAAAAATCAATATTCTCAGAATTGGACCGGACAAAAGCCAAAGTCGATATTTTACCGGAAGACTCACGAAGCCAGAAGACGAGACGAAGAGGGGCCACAGGGCGGCCACACCATATGGTGGCGGGGGATAGCCCTGGCCGCACCACCAGGTGGTGTGGGCCCCCTGGCCACCCACCGACCTTGCCTCTTCGCCTATAAGATGCCTCCGATGCAAAACCCCTAAATAGTCAAGCCTCCAGCCACGAAAAGGTCCGCAGCGCCGCCGCCACCGAAGGGGAGATTCAGGGGACATAAAGTCTCTGTTCCGGCACCCTGCCGGGACGGGGAAGTGCCCCAAGAGCCATCTCCATCAATCTCCACCACCATCTCCATCGCTGTTGCTGATTCCCATGATGAGGAGGGAGTAGTTCTCTCTCGAGGCTAAGGGTTCTACCGGTAGCTGTTCATCTCTTGCTCTATGCATGATCTTATTGAGATAATGAGCTTGTAATCTATAGATCTACCTTGCTACTCAAGTGCTTTAATAGATCTCTGCTCTCTCCATGTGTGTGAAGTTGACAATGTGCACACCATGGTGGCACTTAGGCTAGATATTACAAATACTTGTTATGAGATATATTTGGAGTTGGATGTCTTTATGAAATTGTGGTGTTTGTTTGAACCATCTAGTGCTCAAGGTGACAGTGTGGGGTTATCTAGATGGGGAAAGTGAACTTTGAGGTGTGCTGTTATAACCCTACCATGGATTAGAGTGTCCAACCGGAGAGTAGTTAAGAGTAGTATCATGAAGAGAAGATATTTATATGAGAGTGTTCACTAGTGAAAGTATGATCCCTAGGCCTTATTTCTAAGCATTGAAACACCATTTTCTATTAGATCTATTACATGCTTGCTTGGTTCAATCTTTATTTCAGTTTTTCTTTAGTTTCTTCCACGCCATCAAGCTATTTTCTGGCACTATTGTATTATATCTATACCACTTGTATTTTACTATCTCTTCACCGAACTAGTGCACCTATACACCTAACAAGTGTATTAGGTGTGTTGGGGATACAAGAGACTTCTTGTATCTTGATTGTAGGGTTGCTTGAGAGGGGATACCTTTGACCACTTCCTCCCTGAGTTCGCTAAACCTTGGGTGATCTACTTAAGGGAAAACTTGCTACTATTCTACAAACATCTGCACTTGGAGGCCCAACAACTGTCTACAAGAATAGAAGTGCGTAAACATCAAGCTATGTTTTGGCGCCGTTGCCGGGACTGAAGAAGAAGAAGCTCCCACGTCAACAACACACCAGCAGTTATTTTCTGGCGCCGTTGCCGGGGAGGTAAGGTAAAAGGTACTCACATCCTCCGGTGTGAGTGCTCGAAGTTATTTCCTTTAGATTCTGCATTTTTGTCTTTTTGTTTCTTGTTTTCACTAGTTAGGATTAATGGAAAACGACAACAAAATTAGAGAGCTTTATAGTATTTATCTTGAGTTAGGACATGAAGTGTTTGAAGAGAAAATTTAAAAACCTATGGAACTTTATTTGCGTGCTAATAGCAATGTTATTAGTATGAATTCTTTGAACACCATTATTGCTGATGCTATGGAAAAGTTTAAGCTTGGGGAAGCTAGTTTTTATGAAAATGATCTTTTTAGTCCCCCAAGCACGGAGGAGAAAATTTACTTTGATGATACTATGCCTCTGATATATGATGATTACAATGATAAATATGTTATTCTCAGTCCACCTACTATTGTGGAGAAAATTGACTATGATTACAATATGCCTCCTATATTTGATGATTATGGTGATGAGAATAATAATGATAGCTATTTTGTTGAATTTGCTCCCACTACAATTAATAAGAATGACTATGCTTATGTGGAGAGTATTAATTCTTTTATGCATGTGGCTCATGATAAGAATGTTTCCTGTGATAGTTATATTGTTAATTTTATTCATGATGCTACTGAAAGTTATTATAAGAGAGGGAAACATGGTTTTATGCATCTCAATAATATTAAGTTTCCCCTCTTTATGTTGAAAATTTTGAAGCTGCACTTGTTTTGCTTTCCTATGCTTGTTGCTTTGTGCTTTCATGACTTGTTTCTTTACAAGATTCCTATGCATAGGAAATGGATTATACTTAAATGTGCTTTGATTTTTCTTCTTGATGCTCTCTTTTACTTCAATTCATATTTCTTATGTGAGCATCTTCTCAAACTATCATGCCTAACTTAGAGGCGTTAAAGAAAAGTACTTATTGGGAGATAACCCAAAAGTTTTAGATGAGTCATGGAAGTTATTACTTCAGTAATAACCGCTCCTTATCCTTTTTATTTTCTTTTTGTGCCAAGAGTAACCTCTAATGAGAGAGAAGTAATGATTGGGAAAATTGTTGTCTCGAAACAGATTTCTGTTCTTCACCGTAAACATTCGTGTACAATATCTGTACGTCCTTTTGAGGCGTGAATGTTTGTGCTTCTGCCCCGTTTTATTCTCTCACTTTCGTTAGTTTAACACTTTTCGATTTGAGCAACATAAGGTCTTCTAAAAAATTCGTCTTTACCCGCTGGTCTATTTTGACAGATTTCTGCCATTATTTGCATTTGCTTCTTTTTGGTTCCTTTTAGAGTTCTTTTGGGGAATTGAACTTTTTGAGGGAAGTGCTATAGTAGCTTGTGTTTCAATGGAAGTTTTATTGGTATTGGAACTGAAACTAAAGACTTATTATCTTGAGTTCACTAATGTTGCTAATAAAGATTGTGTGAAGTTTTATACGAAGGAAAAATTTCAGGTGTATGGAAGGAATGAGAATGAGATGAAGGATGGACTAAAGGTCAAGATTGGGGATGCCACGCGTGTCACCCCAAGAAATATCCAAGAAGTACAAGCGTCAAATCTTGGGGATGTCCAAGGCATCCCCTTCTTCATCAATAAAAATCCCAGGTTTCTTCCAAACACTTCATTTTTATTGTTTCATGCACAGTTGTGTTGTTCTTGGAGCGTCTTCTTTTTCATTTTCGTTTTCGTTTTGGTTTTTCGTTTGCTTTGTTTGCTTAGTTTGCTGAATAAACTGGTTGGACCCCCTCTTTCATACATTGGTTTTCAAATAGTTTGGTTTGGATTGGAAAAAGAGTAGGAAAGTTCATGCTTAAGTGGTAAAGAGAGCTTGTTTTTACTGTGGACTATGCTTTGTCATGCCATGCTCGATATTGTTTTGGCTTTATGCTTAGTATTCTTTGCTGTAGCATGACTTGTTATAAACAATGGAGATTGCTTCATGTGCCTTTGAAGAATCATGCGTTGTTTTAGCATATTAAAGCATAGTATTGTGGTATTCTCCTTTGATGATTTATTTGGGTTGACTTGGCACATGTTCACACCATGTTATGACTATCCCAAGTCACCGTAGCCTTTATGATCCTTTAGTTTTCAACTTGTAGTATCACTTTATTCTTTGATTAATGATGTTTTGTCGCTATGCATGATTATGGCCATTATTGCTCTCTTAGTTGGTCGCTCCCAGTCTTTTGCTAGCCTCCACAACCAAGTATGAGTTCCACTCATGCATCCAACTCCTAAAACCAAGTTATTCCAAAGAGTCCACCATACCTACCTATTAGCATATGCTATTCCAAGTATGTTCATATTTTTATCTACCTTCCGAATTAAACTTGTTATGAGAAAACTAGTGATTAAAGCTCTCACAAACTTGATGACACACTTTACTTTTCTTGCCCTTAATAAACTTGAACCATTGTGTCGTCTATGTTGTATATGCTTGCACTTATTTGTTGGGGATTAGTAGAACCATGCTGTCATGGGGAACGCTTTCAACATTGCACTTGTACTTTGTACCTAGTTGATATCATGCTCTTTTGTCTATGGATGTCGTCGTGTGAAATGAAAGGGGAGCTTGTAAGTCCATGGAGTTATGTATATGTGTTAGAGAAACGCCTAGGCCGCTGGTCTAATCCATGTTACCATGGTGGAAACCTGCAGCGTAACCATAATGAGCTGTCTATGAAGCATTCTTCTTATAAAAAAAAGAATCAGATATTGAGAAAAAAGAGAAAAAAGAAAAAAAAGAGATATGAGAAAAGAGGAAAGAGAGGAAAAAGCACCATATTCCCATGGTAAATAAGAAGATTGCTGAGATGCTCGTTGTCTGCTTGCCTTGTCATTTTGATATGGGGATTCTTCCGTATCATCGGGCAAGGGGTACCCCGTTGGCGGTTCTCTATGCTACACATGTACTTACGATGACAAGAACTTACCGGTGACGAAACTTGAGTAGCATGAGGAGTGGCCCTCGTATTCAAGGGACATGAGATTTCCAACTTATACTTTGTCAAGCATATACTCCATAGTTTGTTCACTTTAACCTTAATCACTTCAAGATGCTTATGATAGGGGCAATGAGAGCTGAAAGCTAAAAAGTACCATAATTTTTGTAAGCTCTTTATGAAACTTGAATCCCTACTTCCTTCTATGAAGGGCTTTCTTTTACCTTTATGTTGAGTCTCCACCTTCTATCTTTATGCACCTACTTTGAGAGCATAGTGGCCATTCTTAGTTCTATGTGCATTGTCCCAAGACTTGTTGATTGATGCATAGCTTTGATATTGCTCGTTTTAAACTATTTGTATCTGGTCACTCTTATAAACTTTGAAGGTGTCCTATGCATTCATGTTTGCTACTCTATGAGGGACAAGCTGAATGCCACTATGCTATGTTTTCTTTATGTGAAACAAACAAACGTCTTGCAAAGCATTGTTCTTCATGAATCTTTTGTTTGTGCCTTTTCATGTTGCAACATAGTTTCTTTGTCTTATTGCTAGAACTTTGTCTTTCATGTTATGATTGAAGTACTATGATCCCAGCTATCAATGTTTTACAAATACTTTGATCAAGTTTATGATGGTGCATGTCACCTAAAAAATTATCTTTCTTTTTATCACTTACCGCCTTGAGGACGAGTAGGAGTTAAGCTTGGAGATGTTGATAGGTTGCTAACGTACCCATAATTTTTGATGTTCCATGCTTGGTTTTATCTACTTTCTTGTGTTTTGTTACAACTTTGGGGTACTTTATATACACTTTCTTGGACTAACCTATTAACAAGTGCCATAGTGCCAGTTGCCTGTTTTCTGCTTTTTTTGGTTCCAGGAAAGTCAGAAAATCAATATTCTCGGAATTGGCCGGACAAAAGCCAAAGTCGATATTTTACCGAAAGACTCATGGAGCCAGAAGACGAGACACAGAGGGGCCACAGGGTGGCCACACCATATGGTTGCGCGGGCTAGCCCTGGTCGCGCCACCAGGTGGTGTGGGCCCCCTGGCCGCCCACCGACCTTCCCTCTTCGCCTATAAGGTGCCTCCCGATGCAAAAACCCTAAATAGTCAAGCCTCCAGCCACAAAAAGATCCGCAACGCCGTCGCCACCGAAGGGGAGATTTGGGGGACAGATAGTCTCTGTTCCGGCACCCTGCTGGGACGTGGAAGTGCCCTCGGATCCATCTCCATCAATCTCCACCAGCATCTCCATCGTTGTTGCTGATTCCCATGATGAGGAGGGAGTAGTTCTCTCTCGAGGCTAAGGGTTCTACCGGTAGCTATGTGTTCATCTCTCTCTCTATGCATGATCTTATTGAGATCATGAGCTTGTAATCTATAGATCTATCTTGCTACTCAAGTGCTTTAATACATCTCTGCTCTCCCCATGTGTGTGAAGTTGAGAGTGTGCACACCATGGTGGCACTTAGGCTAGAGATTACAAATACTTGTTATGAGTTATATTTGGAGTTGGATGTCTTTATGAAATTGTGGTGTTTGCTTGAACCATCTAGTGCTCAAGGTGACAGTGTGGGGTTATCTAGATGGGGAAAGTGAACTTTGAGGTGTGCTGTTATAGCCCTACCATGGATTAGAGTGTCCAACTGGAGAGTAGTTAAGAGTAGTATCATGAAGAGAAGAAATTTATATGAGAGTGTTCACTAGTGAAAGTATGATCCCTAGGCCATGTTTCTAAGCATTGAAACACCGTTTGCTATTAGATCTATTACATGCTTGCTTGCTTCCATCTTTATTTCAGTTTGCCTTTAGTTTCTTCCATGCCATCAAGATATTTTCTGGAACCGTTGTCTTATATCTATACCACTTGTATTTTACCATCTCTTCGCTAAACTAGTGCACCTATACACCTGACAAGTGTATTGGGTGTGTTGGGGACACAAGAGATTTCTTGTATCTTGATTGCAGGGTTGCTTGAGGGGGGATACCTTTGACCACTTCCTACCTGAGTTCGACAAACCTTGGGTGATCCACTTAAGGGAAAACTTGTCACTCTTCTACAAACCTCTGCACTTGGAGGCCCAACAACCGTCTACAAGAATAGAAGTGCGTAGACATCAGTAAGAGCCACCCCCGAAACAAACATTGAAGAAATAAACTTCGTAGCTCATAATTATCACAACCCTGCTTGGAAGAAGAGTTACAATCCTAACTTTCAGAAACATTATGCTAGTCCTGCAGGTAACTCTAATAATAATATGGGAACTAGTAATGGTAGTCTCCATGAACCATGATGGTATGTGTAACATCCCAAAACTTCAATCCAAGGTTATCAAGATCAAATCATCCAAAAATAGGGTTAACAAAAACATTCTCAAATTTAAAATGAAAGCATTCATATATGTGTGCATTTAAAATAGGAGTTGTTTGAATTGCCATGATTAAATGATCCAATGCTTGTAAATGTTTCTTAGGTGATTTAAACATCATCTACATCATTCCCAAACTTTTCCTAAAGAAAATCAAATCAAAAAGAATTAAAAAGGAGGAATGGTCATTTTGGCAAATTTCACTCTCATGCCTACTTTGGCTATTCCTATTACTCAAAACTTAACAGAAACAATTCTTGATCCTTCCACCCCTTGCTAGTACACATAATGAGGTACCAAGGCCCACCTTTTGATCTGCTAAAAACATTCTGTTAACTATTTTAACTGACAGTTTAAAATTGAATCTAATGCATATGCATAGATCACCCCTATTTCAAAAACCATCTCTTTGAGCTCCATTTTCAAAACCCTTACAACTAGAGACTACCTATCACTAGTGGAGATCACTCAAAAATTTTGAAACCAAAATTCAAAACTTTCTTTCATGCGGCCATTTAATCAACCAGTTGGCATGCATAATCTCTACTCTAATCCTATTTCATTGTTTACTACAGGGTTTTGCCCCCAAATGATCTTCATTTATCTCCTCTGTCCCCTCTTGATCTAACCAAACCCCTAACACCACTCTCCCCTGTCCCTAGTCCCCATGCCATGCCATGCCAAGCCAAGCCATGCCTCGCTGGCCAACCCTTGCCCCGCTGCAGCAGACCATTCCCTCTTCCCTCGCCATGTCTAGGAGGTAGCCAGGAGCTCACCGCCACCCCCTGTCCCTTTCCTGAGACAAGAACAGCAGTGGACCACCGAGCACCAACCGCGCCCAGTGCCACCGTACCATGCCAGTGCTGCCCCCAGAGCACACTCGGTCCCCACTCGCACAGACCGCCCCTTGGCAGCAGCCCGCGCCCGCCGCTCCGCCTCGACCTCGAGAACACCCCAGACACCCCCCTGGCTGCCCAACGCCTCACAGCCACCGCTCGCCATGGACACCGCTGCCTCTGCCTCTCAGAGCGCCACCTCACCCAGACCGCGTGCCACCGCCCCTACGTTCGCATTCAAGTTCTAGAGCACTGCCAGGGAACCACACATCGATCGCCAACCGCAACCATGCCTCTACCCTGTCGTAGCCATGTCGCCACCGTCGACTGCCCATCCCGCTCGGTCTCACCGTCGGGCCTATAAAAGGAGCCCTCCCCAGCCTCTTCTCTCCACACCATTCCACTCCCCTCACCTCTCTGAACCTCACCCACCTCTAGCAGGAGCAAGGCGAGCTCTGCCTCGTCGGAATTGGAGCCGGAGCAGCCGCGCCAGGAGGAGAAGGGCGCCATTGATTGCAACCACCCCAAGATCCACCTCACCTCGCCGTCGTCTTCCAATTCGTTTGTCCGCCTCACCGACCCTGATGGAGCCCTGGTATGCCCCCAGTAGACCCCACCGAGCCACTAGGGTTCGATCTCGCCGGCGACCTGTTCGTCGTTGACGACAACCCTCAGCCGTTGATCTTGCTTCTAATCCTACGACCCATTGCGCGCGTACCGTTTCGTGTTTTAAGTGCCACTGACAAGCGGGACCCCCTGTCAGTTGAGCCCAGCACCGCGGAGCGCCACTGGGCCAGCCCAAGTCTTTTCCCGCGCTATCCCACCCGTTCAAATCTGGATTTTTCTTTTTAGTTAAATCTAGTTTCTGTCCCCTATTTTGAAAATCAATTCAAAGAGTTTTAGAGATTAAAATTGCATGAAACCAATTTTTCCTGAAAGGTATTAAGATGATCTATCCAATATCGTTGGATTTAATTCAATTAGAGTTATAGATCTCTCCTAATAAAAATAAGAAGACAGAAGCTTTTGCAACTTGCAACATTTTTATAAAATCAACCAAGTTAGCTTTTGAGTTGATTCCAACTCTCAAAAATCACATTTCATCATATATATCTAAATATGTAATAATATTAAGGTTTACATGCAGTGACTTTGGACTAGTACCAAAATAATGCTATATAGGCATTCTTAGTCACTTTAAATCATTAAATAATAAACTTAAACTAAAGTAATATTGATCCAACCTTTAAATCTCATTCCCACATGTTAGAATATGTGGTGAGGACATGTGTCCACATGATCCCATATTTTGGTGGTGAATATTATATTTTAGTTAATATTTCAATGAGTAGAAATTACTTTTCTAAAATAAAAAGGATGAAACTATTGAATTAAAACTTGTGATGTTTGTGATGATAATAGGTCATAAAATGTGTGTTTTAGAATGCTACTTAGCCTAGTTAAGTATTGTTTGGTGATTGTCTACTCCGTATGTATTGTTATAGAAGATAGTACCGACCAAGCTTACGAGGAGGAGGAGTGCTATCAAGACGAAGACGAAGAAAACTTCAACCACTGCACCAACCAAGGCAAGCCACCATTAATAGTGCAAGCTACCCTTAGCAAGCTAGCACTATCCAAGATTAACCCTTGCAAGTTAGTACTTGCAAGTGTAGTACTTAGCAAACTAGAATCAAACTAGATGGTTTAGCAAAGATGCCGTAAGCATGCTTTGATCGCTCCACTTTGACTATTAGTACTTCAAGTCTTATTGACAAGTTTTACCTCCCTTAGTTTACACAAAGTTCTTTACTTGTTTTGAAGGTAGCATAAAATGTATGAATCTTGACCTACTTAGAAACCTTTAGATGTCATTCTATGGCATGAGATTGATCCCATCCTTCCACCTTAGTGAACACTCTTAACTTAGTATTTTAGAACAGATCAAAAACGTGAGTCACTTTAGATGGGAACACTTGGTGAAAATGAATTATGAAAACCTTGGAATGATGAGTCATTGTATTGAGATGTTTTGACATGTGTTGAGAAACACAACTGGTTTATGATGATGAAAATGATGAGGCATGAGGCTTAACCCTTTTATAAAACTGATGGTTGGATTAGGATGCGATACCATTCCAAATTTACTGTACAACCACATTACCTGAATTGGGTAAGGCTTAGCTGGAAAATTATATGCATTAGTATTAGTTCCCTCACGGGAGAGGTTTGAGCTGAGGCTACCTCTCATGATGTCCACCTATGCAGTGCCCAAGATGACTGATGGTCATGGTTGGGAGGCCATGCTCATAGGAGAGGTGCTTATACTAGGGTGTGTAAAGGGATGCTTATACTAGGCCATGCTCATGATTGATTATCTGCATACTAAGTATGATGATTCAGGGTTACCCCTAACAGATGTATCAAATCTTGTGGTGAAAGTGTACCACCTCTGCAGAGTGTCAAACTATTCGAATAGCCGCGTCCGCGGTTATGGACAGTTGGAATGGCTATACTGTTTCATTGTCAGATGTTTTCTAAATAACTTGAAACGAATGATGAATCTTGACTTGACCACAATAGGGTTGTGTTTATGAAAAAAGCTTTCCAACTTAAGTGATTCTAGAACTTTACTTTATCTTTCTTTGCTTCAGAACACAGCTTAGGTTCAAACTTAACTTTATAGTTAAACTTAGATTTAGCACTTTAACTTAGAACTATAGTACTTGTTAGTGGTAGTTTGCGAGTACTTAAAGAGTACTCATGGCTTTTGTCCCTGGCTATTATCATGGCCAGACTATGAAGGAGATTATCAAGATGATGGTGAGTACGACGGCTATGATAACTAGGACTATCTGCCTTCGTCAGCATTGCCTGTCCCCCTGAAGATGGACCCCACCTCTACGCTATCTTTTATTTCCGATGCTTGTTGTATTAAAGACTGGATCATGAGATCCTTATTTGTGTAAAGACCTTATGTATGGTTTGTAATGGATGATGTATTGTGATATCCAATCCATTATGTCTCGCAAAAATGGTAATCCTGGGATTGTGAGGTATGGCATAACTGGCATCTGGGATTCAAAATCCGGGTGTTGACAAGATGGTATCAGAGCCATCCTTACTATAGGAGACCCTAGTTAGAATGGACGTTCAAACAAAAACTTAGTTTCAAAACCAAAGTGAGTATTTCTGAAAAAATATTTCCCCTCTTACCCTTGTGAACTCATTCTTTCTCAAAAATTCTTGTTCCTCGAAATTCTTACATTACTACTTAAAATTTGACACACTTAATCACTTCACTAACTTCCTCATCCTTAATTATTGTATATGGAGACTCAGTTCAGCAAGTTTTACCAGTTGGGAAACGGAGGTCAGCTGATCTTCGAGAGGGATGTGGATTCGCTGTCAGAGTTACTGGGATGCCCACATCCGGAGTTTCTTGGAGCTCAACTTCCAGGACTCCCAGGAGGAGACCTACAATGGCTAGTCACCGCGGATCTTAGAGGAAGCATCGAAGCACCAACTTCCAGGAGAATTCAGTTCTCCGTGAGAGAGAACAACAGGCTAGATGGATTAGCCAGGGCAATGCATGAAGCTCTCGCACGTCTATGTGCCCTCAGCATCAACAAGATCCAAGGAACCCGTTTTGCCCACTATGCAAGACGTGACTTCATGGGAATGCCGATGGAGATGCCAAGTCACCCAGAGTTGAGGCGTCAAGTGGAGAACCTTGATTTCTTGCTTCATGACAGACAGCAGGAACTTGACAATGCCAGGGAGTTAGCCAACCAGAACCGTGTCATCGCCGACCAGAAGGCCCAGACTTTCGCACTGCTCGTCCAAGATCGCTAGTCTCTTCGCCGCCAGCATGCAAAGAAGGATCGCACCATCGCCCATCTTCGCAAGAAGGTGGCCGACCTCGAGAAGACCGTCAAGGAGCAGGAAGCTCAGCTTGCCGCCAAGGAAGAAGAATATGAGGGTGAAGACATCTAGGGAGATATGGATTCTTACCTCAACAACAATGACGATTTTCTGGAAGAAGATGCTGTGGACTTATACACTGATGATGAAGACTCCGACTTCATCGACGATGAGTAGATACACTAGAGAATTGTCGTAGCATGAGATCTATCATCTCATTGTATCATAGCTTGCATAATGGTTCTTCAAACCATATGTTTTCCCCTTTGATTGTTGTGGTGTGTGTTGTATCGGGTGCTTGCTTGCATGAATGAAAATGAAGTTAGTTGAAAAACCTGAGTCTAACTCAATGTTTTAGCTTTGAAAACCCAAAACCATGAACCTTAGAATTTCCCTCTTACCCCTATATCTATCTCAATCTACAGATGACTCGTGGAAACCAAGGAGGGAGCAGCTCGTCGCAGGACCCAATGCTGCAGATCTTGCAGAATCTCATCGCGGACCGTGAAGCAAGAAGGGACGAGCGTCAAGCCAACTTAGCAACATTGCAGCAGATCGCCCAAATGTCTCTCAACAACCAAGGACATGGAAATCAGGATCACCATGGATCCAAACTCAAATATTTTTCAGAACACAAATCCCCCAATCTTCAACCAATCTCAGAACCCATTAGATGCTGATGACTGGTTACAGACCATGGAAAACAACCTTGAAGTTGCAGGAGTTGATGAAAATGAGAAAGTTCTCTTCGCCACCCACTATGTGGCGGGAGATGCAAGAGCTTGGTGGAATAGCATCCGCAATATGAACCATGGCCAGGTGATGACCTGGGAAGCATTCAAAGTCAAGTTCAGCCGCACCCACGTGTCGCAAGGTCTCGTCAACAGGATGAGAGATGAATTCCTCGAATTGAAGCAAGGAAGAATGACTGTGGTGGAGTACCGTGACAGATTCCTGTCACTTGCCAGATATGCGCCTGATGAGATCAACACGGAGGCCAAGAAGAAGGAGAGATTCTTGAACGGACTGCATGATGAGATGCAGACTGTCCTCGTCAACATCCGTTTTCAGGATCTCGAAGAACTAGTTGATCGGCCATTCAGATGGAAGGGAAGATTAACCAGGAAAACGACAACCGCAAGCGTCGTATGATGCAGTAGTCTAGATCCAGTAGTCACTACAAGTACTGTCCCAACCCTTCACCAGGATATACACCAAGGAACAACCGACCCCCAAATTCTCGCCCAAGCTACCCCAACCGTAGCGGAGGCAATGTGAAGTCCGGAGAAAACAATCACAACTCCGGCAATACCAACAATTTCAACCGTGCCCCTCCCAAGAGCAACAACAACAACACTACACCCAGAACTGGCAGCAATGTTGTACCTGTCGCTATCAAGGACAAGTCCCAGATCACTTGTTTCGAGTGTGGAGTGAAGGGTCACTACTCCAATGAGTGTCCCAAGAAGACTGTCGCCAATGCCCCTATGAATGCCCCAGCTCAGCAGCAGCGTCGTGTTCAACCAGGAAGGAGATTTGCTGCAGGGAACCCTCACAACCGCAACGGTCGTCTCTTCCACATGAACGCATAAGAAGCCCATGAAGCGCCAGATGTAGTGCTAGGTATGTTTTCTGTCAACTCAGTTTTAGCAAGAGTATTGTTTGATTCTAGAGCATCGCATTCATTTGTCGCCGAGGAATTTGTATGCACTAGTAGGATTCACCCAACCAACCTGAAGCATGTCATGATAGTTCAAATCCCCGGTTCAACTATAAAAGCTAGAAAAATTTGCAAAGCTGTACCTATCAGAATACATGGGATAGATTTTTATGCCAACCTAATTGTACTTGGAACCAAAGGATTGGAAGTAGTACTAGGTATGGACTGGATGTCAAGGCATAAAGGATTATTAGACTGTGCCAAGAAAGCCATCACCATGACCAGTAGTTCTGGAGTAACAGTAGAGCATATCTCTGAAACCTTACCCCATTAATTCAAGTGCAACAAGAGTGTAGCCCTGCCCACCATTGACTAAGTCAGAGTAGTCTGTGAATACCCCGACGTATTCCCAGATGAATTGCCAGGTATGCCCCCAGATAGGGATATTGAGTTCATTCTCGAACTAATCCCCGGAACCGGACCTATAGCCCAGAGACCCTATACCATGAACCCCTCATAGTTAGTGGAACTGAAGAAGCAGTTGGATGCCATGTTAGCCACAGGCTTGATTTAGCCAAGCGCATCGCCATGGAGATCACCAGTGTTATTCGTCGACAAGAAAGATGGAGGCAATCGTCTGTGTACAGATAACAGAAAGTTGAATGACGTCACCATCAAGAACAAGTACCCTTTGCCAAAGATAGAGGATCTATTTGATCAGTTGACTGGAGCCTAGGTATTCTCAAAGATTGATCTTAGGACTGGTTATCACCAACTTAAGATTCGTGCAACGGATATTCCGAAGACCGCCTTTACTACTCGCTATGGTTTATACGAGTATACGGTTATGTCTTTTGGATTAACCAATGCCCCTGCTTATTTCATGAATCTCATGAATAAGATCTTTATGAATTTCCCAGATAAGTTTGTAGTTGTGTTTATCAATGACATCCTTATCTACTCCAAGTCAGAAGAAGAGCATGAGCAACATCTGAGAATCATTCTAGAAACCCTGAGAGAGCATCAGTTATATGCCAAGTTCAGCAAGTGTGAGTTTTGGCTGAAAGAAGTAGGATTCCTAGGACATATTGTGTCTGCCAAAGGAGTCTCTGTTGATCCCACCAAGATCAAAGATGTCGAAGAATGGGAAGACTGCCTACCTTTTGCAGAATTCTCATATAACAACAGTTATCAAGCTAGTTTGCAGATGGCACCATTTGAATTCCTATACGGAAGAAAGTGTCGTACCCCTTTGAATTGGTCGCAAGTAGGAGAGAGTCAGATCTTTGGACCCGACATTCTCCACGAAGCAGAAGAGAAAGCTAACAAAGTCCATGAGCATCTCAAGACCTCCCAATCCAGACAGAAGAGCTATGCCGACAAGAGTAGGAGAGACCTGACTTTCAATGTCGGAGATTTTGTATATCTCAAGGTTTCACCATTGAAGGGAACCCAACACTTTAGTCTGAAGGGAAAGTTAGCCCCCAGATATATCGGACCTTTCAAGGTTCTGAACCATCGAGGAGCAGTATCATACCAACTGGAACTGCCTGAAGAGATGTCAGCCATCCATAATGTGTTCCATATCTCGTTACTTCGCAAATGTCTGAAAGTGCCTGAGAAGACGGATGTTTTCAAGAACATCGATCCCAGAGCTGTGGAAATCAACAATGACCTGACCTATCGGGAAGTGCCCATCCGTATCTGAGAAGAAGCCTACAGAACCACCAGGACCAGGAGTATCAAGTTTCTCAAGATTCAGTGGAGCAACCATACCGAGGAGGAAGCTACTTGGGAGCGCGAAGATTACATTAAGAGAGAGTTCCCAGATCTCTTTAGTTCCTAGGTTTCTTCGTAAATCTCAGGACGAGATTTTGTTTAAGGGGGGAAGGTTTGTAACATCCCAAAAATTCAATCCAAGGTTATCAAGATCAAATCATCCAAAAATAAGGTTAACAAAAACTTTTTGAAATTTAAAATGAAAGCATTCATGTATGTGTGCATTTAAAATAGGAGTTGTTTGAATTGCCATGACTGAATGATCCAATGCTTGTAGAATGTTTCTTAGGTGATTTAAACATCATCTACATCATTCCCAAACTTTTCCTAAAGAAAATCAAATAAAAAAGAATTAAAAAGGAGGAATGGTCATTTTGGCAAATTTCACTCTCATGCCTACTTTGGCTATTCCTAGTACTCAAAACTTAACAGAAACAATTCTTGATCCTTGCACCCCTTGCTAGTACACATAATGAGGTACCAAGGCCCACCTTTTGATCTGCTAAAAACATTCTGTTAACTATTTTAAATGACAGTTTAAAATTGAATCTAATGCATATGCATAGATCACCCCTATTTCAAAAACCATCTCTTCGAGCTCCATTTTCAAAACCCTTGCAACCAGAGACTACCTATCACAAGTGGGGATCACTCAAAAAATTTGAAACCAAAATTCAAAACTTTCTTTCATGCGGCCATTTAATCAAACACTTGGCATGCATAATCTCTACTCTAATCCTATCTCACTGTTTACTACAGGGTTTTGCCCCCAAATGATCTTCATTTATCTCCTCTGTCCCCTCTTGATCTAACCAAACCCCTAACACCCCTCTCCCTTGTCCCTAGTCCCCATGCCATGCCATGCCTCGCCGGCCAACCCTTGCCCCGCTGCAGCAGACCATTCCCACTTTCCTCGCCATGTCTAGGAGGAAGCCAGGAGCTCACCGCCACCCCCTGTCCCTTGCCCGAGCCAAGAACAGCAGTGGACCACCGAGCACAAACCGCCCCCAGTGCCACCGCACCATGCCAGTGCTGCCCCAAGAGCGCGCTCGGTCCCTACTCGCACAGACCGCCCCTTGGCAGTAGCCCGCGCCCGCCGCTCTGCCTCGACCTGGAGAACACCCCAGACACCCCCGCTGGCCGCCCAACACCTCACAGCCACCGCTCGCCGTGGACACCGCCGCCTCTGCCTCTCAGAGAGCCACCTCACCCAGAACGCGTGCCACCGCCCCTACACTCGCATTAAAGTTCTAGAGCACTGCCAGGGAACCACACATCAATTGCCAACCACAGCCATGCCTCTACCCCGCCGTAGCCATGTCGCCACCGTCGACTGCCCATCCCGCTCGGTCTCACCGTCGGGCCTATAAAAGGAGCCCTCCCCAGCCTCTTCTCTCCACACCATTCCACTCCCCTCACCTCTCTGAACCTCACCCACCTCTAGATGGAGCAAGGCGAGCTCTGCCTCATCGGAATTGGAGCCGGAGTAGCCACGGCAGGAGGAGAAGGGCGCCGTTGATTGCGACCACCCCAAGCTCCACCGCGACCGTGCCTCGCCTCGCCGTCGTCTTCCAATTTGTTTGCCCGCCTCGCCGACCCCGATGGAGCCCTGGTACGCCCCTAGTAGACCCCCACCGAGCCACTAGGGTTCGAGCTCGCCGGCGACCTGTTCCACCCCAAGCTCGACGAGAACCCTCAGCCGTTGATCTCGCTTCTAATCCTACGACCCATAGCACGCGTACTGTTTCGCGTTTTAAGTGCCGCTGACAAGCGGGACCCCCGTGTCAGTTGAGCCCCGCGCTGTGGAGCGCCACTGGGCTAGCCCAAGTCTTTTCCCGCGCTAGCCCACCCGTTCAAATCTGGATTTTTCTTTTTAGTTAAATCTAGTTTCTGTCCCCTATTTTGAAAATCAATTCAAAGAGTTTTAGAAATCATGGATTGCATGAAACCAATTTTGCCTGAAAGCTATTAAGATGATCTATCCAAGCTCGTTGGATTTAATTCAATTAGAGTTATAGATCTCTCCTAATAAAATATGAAGACAGAAGCTTTTGCAACTTGCAACATTTTTATAAAATCAACCAAGTTAGCTTTTGAGTTGATTCCAACTCTCAAAAATCACATTTCATCATATCTATCTAAATATGTAATAATATTAAGGATTACATGCAGTGACTTTGGACTAGTACCAAAATAATGCTATATAGGCATTTCTAGTCACTTTAAATCATTAAATAATAAACTTAAACTAAAGTAATATTGATCCAACCTTTAAATCTCATTCCCACATGTTAGAATATGTGGTGAGGACATGTGTCCACATGATCCCATATTTTGGTGGTGAATATTATATTTTAGTTAATATTTCAATGAGTAGAAATTACTTTTCTAAAATAAAAAGGATGAAACTATTGAATTAAAACTTGTGATGTTTGTGATGATAATAGATCATCAAATGTGTGTTTTAGAATGCTACTTAGCCTAGTTAAGTATTGTTTGGTGATTGTCTACTCCGTATGTATTGTTATAGAAGATAGTACCAACGAAGCTTACGAGGAGGAGGAGTGCTATCAAGACGAAGACGAAGAAAACTTCAACCACTGCACCAACCAAGGCAAGCCACCATTAATAGTGCAAGCTACCCTTAGCAAGCTAGCATTATCCAAGATTAACCCTTGCAAGTTAGTACATGCAAGTGTAGTACTTAGGAAACTAGAATCAAACTAGATGGTTTAGCAAAGATGTTGTAAGCATGCTTTGATCACACCCCTTTGACTATTAGTACTTCAAGTCTTATTGACAAGTTTTACCTCCCTTAGTTTACAGAAAGTTCTTTACTTGTTTTGAAGTTAGCATAAAAAGTATAAAACTTGACCTACTTAGAAACCTTTAGATGTCATTCTATGGCATGAGATTGATCCCATCCTTCCACCTTAGTGAACACTCTTAACTTAGTATTTTAGAATAGATCAAAAACTTGAGTCACTTTAGATGGGAACACTTGGTGAAAATGAATTATGAAAACCTTGGAATGATGAGTCATTCTATTGAGATGTTTTGACATGTGTTGAGAAACACAACTGGTTTATGATGATGAAAATGATGAGGCATGATCCTTAACCCTTTTATAAAACTGATGGTTGGATTCGGATGCGATACCATTCCAAATTTACCGTACAACCACATTACCTGAATTGGGTAAGGCTTAGCTGGAAATTTATATGAATTAGTATTAGTTCTCTCACGGGAGAGGTTTGAGCTGAGGCTACCTCTCATGATGTCCACCTATGAAGTGCCCAAGATGACTGATGGTCATGGTTGGGAGGCCATGCTCATAGGAGAGGTGCTTATACTAGGGTTTGTAAAGGGAAGGTTATGTTTGATTATCTGCATACTAAGTATGATGATTCAGGGTTACCCCTGACAGATGTATCGAATCTTGTGGTGAAAGTGTACCACCTCTGCAGAGTGTCAAACTATTCGAATAGCTGCGTTCGCGGTTATGGACAGTTGGAATGACCATACTGTTTCGTTGTTAGATGTTTTCTAAATAATTTGAAACGAATGATGAATCTTGACTTGACCACGATAGGGTCGTGTTTATGACAAAATCTTCCCAACTTTACTTTATCTTTCTTTGCTTCACCTGAGTTCGATAATCCTTGGGTGATCCACTTAAGGGAAAACTTGCTACTGTTCTACAAACCTCTGCACTAGGAGGCCCAACAACTGTCTACAAGAATAGAAGTGCGTAGACATTAGTAAGAGCCACCCCCGAAAAAAACATTGAAGAAATAAACATCGTAGCTCATAATGATTACAACCCTGCTTGGAAGAAGAGTTACAATCCTAACTTTCAGAAACATTATGCTAGTCCTGGAGGTAATTCTAATAATAATATGGGAACTAGTAATGGTAGTCTCCAAGAACCATGATGCTATGCTTGGTAAATTATCTAACCAAGTTGTTAGTTTGAGAAATGATTTGCAGGACCTTCAAGAAAGAACAAGGATCATTGAGGCACATCTAGGTAAGATAACCGAGAGTCAAACTCTCATTCTAGCTAAATTTGCAGGTAAAGCTGAGCCAATCCTGTTGAAGAACTCAAAATGAGGAGGATCCAAAGGGAGGATCCTGAAGAACTTGATTATAGTAATGCTCCTTCACCAAGCTACACCATTGAAGACCTCGTAAAGAGGATCAACATCAAAATTTCGGTAAGTGAAGGTAATGATGAAGCCATGTATCAACACTTTGTTGATCAAGTAGAAATTAAGGTACGCGAGCTTGAAGAAGAATACAAGAAAATCACTGAAAAGTTACCTATTAAACTAGATGACATATTTGAGCCTACTATTAAGATCATGATTGGAACCAATGAGATAGCTGCACTTTGTGATCTAGGTGGAAGCGTCTCAACAATTCCAAAGAGTCTTTTTAACAAGTTAAATCTTGGCTCCTTTAAAATTACTGAGTTAAAATTGCATATAGCAGATTCTACCTACAAACAAGCTATAGGGATTAAGGAGAATAGTTTAGTTTACATCAAAGGTTGTCCTGCTCTAATTGACTTTGTTATTGTTGACATGCCTAAAGATACTATTGCTCCTATAATACTAGGCCATCCTTTTTTGAGAATTATAAAGGCTTTAATTAATCTGCATGAAGGGAACATGAAGTTGCAATTGCCTTCGCGGGATACTTTTGTTATTCATTTCCCCAGGAAGAAGAAAGCCAAGCATGACGAGAAGGAGGCCATCACTTTGAAGGCCAATTACTTTGGAGTGGGTGTTCCACTCTTCTGGCCCAAGTGAGTATCATCAAGGTCAAGCTATTAACCATAAAAGAGCGCTCCATGTGAGGCAACCCATGTTAACTAAAGGTTTTAATTAAGGTTTTAGTTTTAGTTTAAGTTCATGTTTAATAAAGAGTGCTAGAAAACTCCATTCGAGGAGAAGAAGTTTGGTAGTACTTGAAATTCTTCTTTATTCATGCTATTGTTTGTCGACAATATTTACTGTCAATTTTTTTGTCAAAAACAAGGTATATCACTAAGTTACAAGAAAAGACATAGTTTATGAAGAAACGGAATTTTTTTTATGCACACAGAGAGTTTAACGACCAACTATACGGCGGGAATAAAAGTTCAGGCTATATAGTTCCGGTCGTATAGATATCTTTACCGTCGAAAGTTTTTATGCAATATGTACTGAGAGTTTAACGACCAACTATATGGCGGGAATAAAAATTCCGGCCGTATAGTTCCGGTCGTATAGATATCAATGGCTCTGTACAATTTTTTCTCATATGTACTGAGAGTTTAATGACCAACTATACGGAGGGAATAAAAATTCCGGCCGTATAGTTCTGGTCGTATAGATATCGATGCCTTTGCAAATTTTCTTTCACAGGGACAGACAGTTTAACGACCAACTATACGACCGAAACATTTGTTCCGCCCGTATAGTTGTATCCATATAGCCGTGCCTCCAGGAGGAAACCCTAATATTTTGACAGAACACCAACTATACGGCGGGAACACATGTTCCGCCCGTATAGTTGTGCCCATATAGTTGCGTCCGACAACAAAAGCGCATGGGAAGGTACTCCCAACTCCAAAACTTCAATCCTTTTTCTGTCTTCTACCTCCAAACTCTCTCAAAACCTCAAGATATCTCCATCTCTACTCAATTTCGTTCGATTTCCTCGCACACAAGTGATCTACGGTATGTTTCTCCTCCTATCCTCCAATTACTTTTTGCAAATTCATCTACGATCTATTGTCATTATCAATCTAGGGTGAGACCTACTATGAACCAATTGCCATGATTTTCTTGCCTACATTATTATCTTTAGGAGATTCTCTAGTGTGATTTCATGAGGAATATATTATACTTACTGTTGTTGGATCAAAGAAGTTTATTTTTACCTTTCTTCAATGTTTTAGATGATGAACACAAGGAGCCAAACTCGTGCTCGTGCCACCGCTAGCGCTTCTCGAGCTGCCGCTTAGGAACGCATGGGGATACGGTTTAGGGTTAAGTCGCATCGTGATCGCTTCAACAGGATCAAGAACCACGAAGTGAAGGCCACCAAGTGGGCTTGACCAATTATATCGAACCAACTTGGTATTTCTGATGACTTCAATTTACTTTGCAATAGAGCTGGCCTAAAAAACTTTGTGTACAATGGTGTACCTACTTATCGCCGCTTAACCATTGAATTTCTTAGTTCATTGCAAAGCACCACTAAACAATGGCAAGGAGAGGATACTATTTCTTTTCGTCTGATGAACAACAATTACACTTTAACATTAGATGAATGGTGCGCATGTTTTAATTTTGCAAACAATGATATTCATGCTTTACGAGCATCCTTTGCTGGCTGAAGTCCTTCCCCTGATCAATACTATAATAGAATGAGTTTCACTAGTAGAGTGAACAAGGGGAAGAATATTCAACATCCTGCAATTCGCTATTTGTTCTATGTTATTTCTAACACTTTGCAGGCACATAATGAGTTCACCAGACTCAACAAGGAGGACATCCTAGTCCTTGCAAAGGCTGCTTAGATCAACTGCAACCTGTCACTCAACTTGGGCGCCATCCTTGTGCGCTACCTAGAGCACCAAGCCTCCCAAAGCCAAGGGCCAATCACAGGAGGAGGCATCATCACCATGCTTGCCACTAACCTAGACATCTACCTAGGTGAGTTGCAACCCGTACTAGGTGAGACATGTGTTGGTTTCTCCACCTTGAGGGCATGTGGAATGCTCACTAGGAGAGGTGGTGTTTATTACCTCCATATTGCTGGAGCTGGGCGTATCTATCCCTCTCCTATGCCTAATTGTCTTTTCTCTATCGAGGAAGGACGTTTGCTATATGATTCGTAGGTTGAGCAACACCAACCCGAGGAAGAGATTCTGGAGGAGCACGAGGAACAAGATGAGGAGCAATAAGTTCCTTATCAGGAGGAGCAGCAACAAACCTGGTTCGCCACATACCAAGATTTCCAAGGACTTGGAGGGACTGTGAATAGGATGTACAACCTCTCTTTGAACCTCCGAGAATCAACAAGTAACCTCACAACTCAATTTGCAAACTAGAGTAATGAGTTTTTCCCGCCACCACAATGATTTGAAGGGCTTGCAAAAGCCTAAGCTTGGGGAAGTTTCCTCATGTATCTTTATTTGGCGTTTATTTGCTTTTATTTATTTCGAGGTTACGTTTTTATTTGAGTTTATAAGCACTCGTGTTGGTTTCCCCAACACTTTATCTTTAGTTCTTTCTATTTTTCTTTCGAAATTTTCTAGCCGAGCTTTGCCTCCAATTTTCTATTCTTTAAATTCCCTCTCTTGAAAATCACAAAAAGATTTCTCCATTTTTCCTTATTTTCCCTCTTTCTTTTCTTTCCACCTCAAGGTCTTCAAATATTTGCAGGAGAGTGACTAACTTCAAGTTTCCAAGAAACAAATAAAAAGGAAGAGAGAAGTGGAGCCAAACATGGGAGGTATGACTTATGACTCCCCACTTTTGAAGTTTGACAAACCCATGCTAGTTAGCAGTAAATGTTAAGATATTATATTGGTGGAGTGAGTCTTTGTATTGTAGTAAGATTTTTCATTTGCATGGGTATTTAATTGGGCTCATTTTGTTCTAGCTCTCGTAAATAACCAAGTCTTGCCTAAAAATTGCTAAACAATTGTAATAAGAAAAAGTCTCACAATTGAAGGCTTGGGTGTTATAGTGCTTAGTCTTGAAGTTTTATTTATAGAGATACTCAACACCACTGAAAATGTTAATTGACTTAATAGCTCACTTTAAAAGGATTTGTTTGATTGAATTAGTATTTAGCGGTTTTTGCGAGCATGCCAAAGTTTGACTTGTTCATCATAAGAATGATATAGCTTTATGCGTGTCAAACTTCATGGGATGCCAACAACTCCGCTAGCCTACGAATGATCTTCATGGAGGAAACTCCTATATTTCGGCTATGAGTTGATTAAACACTCGTAGTAGCAATGCTATAGTGGGTAAGATTCTTGGCACTCCCGGGTAGCTATAATCATGATGGAATCACTCCTTTGGCTATTATGAGTAATCATTATGCAAAAGGAACAAAAAACATTAGTGATGCCACGAGTGTCCATCACAGCCCGATAAACTAATAAAAATCTTTGGCATGCTCTCACTTACTTAAAAACTGAAATTCTTAAAGGACAATGAATAGAAAAGTAGTTCTTGCAAAGTCTTGATTCATTGATGTGGGAGAATTGAGATACTCTAGTATATATGCTTTTCATGATAACTCTCACACTCTTAATTTACATGATTATACTGTTCAAAGACAAGCATATGAGTTGATTACTTGACATGGAATAAAGTTTACTCATTTGAATCATCCATGTTTACAATAATTTTGCTGCGCTATAAGGATGCATGAAACCCGTATGATATGCTTTCCATCAATCTAACTATGCTAATGTTTTTTAGATTTATAAAGTGGAGGAAACATGAGACTACTAATCATGAGTAAGATCACCATCTCGTTATTTCAGTTTAAATGTTGAGTTCCTTTTTGATTTTGGTTTTCTTGCTCGGGACGATCAAGTTTACGCTTTGGGAGGTTGATGGCTCTGAAATATAGCCATCTACGTCCACATTTAAACTGGATATTAATCAGATTCTTGATAAAATATCTCTCTAAACCCTGCCACTAATGCTAATATTCATATTTGTATGCAATTCTTTCTTTTGTATTTTTCCTGCACAGATAATGTCGTTTAAAGGAGGGAATCACTACATTAAAGTCAAATATACGAGATTTCCAACAATCAGAAGAAACCAAGAGCCGAACAACGGAGTGTCAACACCTGGATTTTTAATCCCAGATGCCTGTTATGCCATACATCCAAATCTCAGGAATACCATTTTTGCGAGACATAACAGATTGGATATCACAGTACATCATCCATTACAATGCATAATAAGGTCTTACACAAATAAAATATCTCATGATCCAGTCTTAGTACAAAAAAGTAGCGGAATAAATAGTGTAGCGGTGGGCTCCATCTTCAGTGTCACAGGCAATGCTGACGATGGGAGATGATCCTAGTTGTTGTAGCCGTCGTGCTGTCCTTCTTCCGGATAGTCCTCCTCATAGTCTGGCCACGGGAATAGCCAGGGACAAAGCCATGAGTACTCTTTAAGTACTCGGAAACTATCACTAACAAGTAAAGTAGTTCTAGTAGGAAAGCTAAGTTCTAAGTTTATTTGTAAAGTTAGGTTTGAAACCTAAGCTAAGTTCAGAAACAAAGAAAGATAAAATAAAGTTTGAAATCACCTAAGTGGGAACTTAGTTGGCATAGTCACAACCATGTTGTGGTCAAGTCATGTCAGAATTCATTTCATAAGTCATTTTGAAAACATCTGACAACGGAACAGTATGGCCACTCCAACTGTCCATAACCGTGGACGCGGCTATTCGAATAGTTTGACACTCTGCAGAGGTGGTACACTTTCACCACAAAATTCGATACATCTGTCAGGGATAACCCTGAATCATCATACTTAGTATGCAGATAATCAAACATAACCTTTCCTTTACACACTCTAGTATAAGCACCTCTCCTATGAGCTTGGCCTCCCAGCCATGGCCATCTGCCATCCTGGGCACTACATAGGTGGACAACATTGAGAGGTAGCCTTAGCTCAAACCTCTCCCGCGAGGGAACTAATACTAATGCATATAAACTTCTGGCTAAGCCTTATCCAATTCAGTTATTGTGGTTGTACGGTAAAATTGGAATGGTATCGCATCCGAACCCAACCATCAGTTTTTAAAAAGGGCCTAAGGCTCATGCCTCAACATTTTCATCATCATCATAAACCATTTGTGTTTCTCAACACATGTCAAAACATCTCAATAGAATGACTCATCATTCCAAGGTTTTCACAAGTCATTTTCACCAAGTATTCCCATCTAAAGTGATCAAGTTTTTGGTTTAGCTCTAATCACTAAGTTAAGAGTGTTCACTAACGTGGGATTCTAATCTCAGTCTCATGCCATAGAATGACATCTAAGTCTAAATAGATAGGTCAAGTTTTATACTCTTTATGCTATCTATAAACAAGTAAGAAACTTTGGTAAAGTAAAAGAAAGTAAAGCTTGTAAATAAAACATGGAGTAGGTATAAGTCAAAAGGTATAACCAAAGCATGCCTAGTGCATCTTGCTTAGGTTATCTTTCTGAATTCTAGCTTGCTAACAATAGCACTCCAATGCACACATTTGATGATCTAGTATTATCACAAACATCACAAGATTTAATGAACTAAGTTCATTCATTTTATTTGAGAAAAGTAATTTCTACTCATTTAAATTAACTAAGATTTAATATTCTCCAATTAAAATATGGGATCATGTGGACACATATCATCACCACATATTCTAATACATGGGAATGTGATTTAAATGTTGGATCACATTTTAATAAGTTTAAGTTTAATATTTAATGATTTAAAGTGACTAGAAATGCCTATATAGCATTATTTTGGTACTAGTCTAATGTCACTGCATGCAAACCTTAATATTATTACATATTCAGATAGGTATAGTTAAATGTGATTTTTGAGAGTTGGAATCAACTCAAAAGCTATTATGTTTGATTTTAGAAAAATGTTTGAATGTGAAAATCTTCTGTCTTGTTATTTTTTCTAGGATATATCTATAACTCTAATTGATTTAAATCCAACGGGCTTGGATAGAGATTTTCATTATCTTTCCAACAAAATTGGAATCACTCAATTTGGTTTAGTAGATCTTTCTGAAATGATTTTTGAACTAAGGGACACAATTGTATTTAGGCTAAAATAGATAAATCTAAATTTGAATCTACTGGGTTGCGCGAGAACACTAATGGGCCGGCCTGGTTTCACTCCGCGGCACTAAGGACAGCTGATAGGGGGTCCCGCCTGTCAGTGGCTCTTTAAACGCGAAGCGGTACGGGGCAACGTGGATCGTAGGATTAGAACTAAGATCTACGGCTGGCGCTTATCATCAACGACGGACCTGTCGCCGGCGAGGTGGAACCCTACCGGCTCAGTGGGGGTGCAGTGGGGGCGTACCAGGGCTCTAGCGAGTGCGGCGATGGGGCCGATCGAACGAGACGATGACGGCGGACTCAGGGGAGGTCGCGGCAGCTCCGGGGGTGGACAAAATCTACGGGGGCGTCTCCTCTGCTGCGGCTATCTCCGGCAAAATTCCAGCGTCTGGCTGCTCGGGCGGCTTTGGCGAGAGGTGGGGAAGGACCAGTGGTGAGAGGGGAGCTGGGTGGTGTGAAGAAATGGTGCTGGGGAGTCTCCCTTATATAAGCTCGGCGAGGCGGCAGAGAAGCATGGGCGGAGCTCGTCGGTAACGACGGCACAGGGTGCTATCGGCGTGGGCAAGGTAGGCGGACGGTGGGCAATTCCCTGGCGGTCAGCTAGGGCTTAATGGTGATGCTAGGGGCGGTGGCTAACGGTCAGAAGCGTCTCGCGCTCTGAGTGACAGAGGTGGTGCTTGACGTGGTTCCCGACGGATGTGGGTCACGCGGCTAGGTAAGGGCGTGTCTGGCGTGGAGAGGTGGTCAAGGCGGAGCGGCGCGCGCGGGCTGTGGTCGAGGTGCGGCTTGTGGAGCTCTGTCGGGGATGGAGCTCTAGCGTGCGTTGTGCATGGCATAGAGAGCGGTGGGCGCGTGAGAGGTGAGGTGGTCCAGGGGCTTGCTGGGCTTGAAGAACGGACAGGGGGCGGTGGTGCTACCACTCCTACCTCCTTGACATGGCGAGAGAGAGAGGGGTGTGCTCTTGTGGCTTGGGCACGGTCGGCTGGCGATCATGGCGTCGGGGTGGCGCTGCACTGTGGCTAGGGACTAGGGAGTGGGCTGGTTATGGCCTGGTTGGGACTAGGGGAGACAAGGAAGGTTAATGGTGATCAAATGGTTCGACAAAACTTGATCAAAACACTATTAGTTAGGCAGGTTTGATTCTGCTCACAGGGTGTTCGACACAATGGCCGCAAGAATTCAACTTTTGAATTTTGAAGTGAATTTTGGTGGAGTTGTTGGTCTCATGCTTGAGTATCTGTGGTTGCTAGGATTTGTCAAGTTGAAGTCATTTGAGTGGTTTTTGAAAAAGTAGGATCTAGACATCTGAAATGGATTCCATTTTCAAATGTCATTTAAATTTAGAGTTTAAATGTTTTTGAAAGATTTCAAAGTAGGCCTTGGTACATATTTACTTGTAATAGCAAGGGGTGCAAAGATCCACAATTGTTTCTGTTTGATTTTGAGTGCTAGGAACATCCAAAGTGAGCTAGTTGATTAAAATGGCCAAAGTGACCATTTCCATTTATTAATTCCATTTGAATTCTTTTTCTTTGGATTTTGGTTGGCAATGATCTAGATGATGTGGAATTCATCTTAGAATCATTTTACAACCATTAGAACACATAATCATGGCATTTCAAAAGAATTCATATTTAATGCAACACATATATGCATGCTTAATTATTTAAATGATAAAAAGTTTTTGTTAACCCTAAATTGGGTGATTTGGATCTTAATAACTTGGATTAAAGTTTTGGGATGTTACAAGAAGGCAGACGCTCTAACGACCAACTATATGGCTGGAGCAAAAATTCTGACCGTATAGCTCTAGACGTATAGTTGGCGCCGCCACCGTTAGGTCAAACAGAACAACTTTTGTGAAGGGACCCCTATATAAAGAAGGCTCGGGCGATGAGAAAACAAGCCAGACCTTGCCAAAAAGTGTCTGCCACAGATCTCCAGCCGCATGCAGATCTCCAAACCTTTCTCCATCTCCATAGCCATATTCCACCACTTGTAATAGTAGATCTCTTCTCTGGTTGGCAACATTGTAAGACTATTGCAATCAATCTTATGATTTTCATTTCAGTGTTTGTGATTGTTGATCTCATCTCTATGTGTGAGTAATTCTCCTTGGGCTAAGGGCTTCGACCTAGCCATGTAGCAATTGTGCATGTGATTTATCATAGATGGGATCGTGTATTAGTTTGTATCCTCTCTTACCTCAATCTAAGGACTTGTCAGGTACCCAAGACCCTGAGGGTTGAGCTAGGTATAGGGAGTATGAGTGACGACTGATCTGCAGGTTGGGAACCCCAGTGATAGAAGGGGTAGTACGACTATATGTGAGGGATTTTCATGGGATTAGCGGTGACATCATTATGCATATCATTAGTTCTATTTCTTCCATGGATGAGACTAGCAGGTTATTTCTATAAGCGGTTGCTGAGGCAATAGCAATTATGGATGCATTGCCCACATATAATTTATCTTGCTCTGACAAGTACACACATACTTTATTTCTATCTTTTATTTCCATCAGATGTTTTGCATAGCTACAGGTGAAACTGAACGCCCTAGGCCCTCTTTCTCCATCATCAACAACAACAAAAAGATACAAGCTATTGGTCTGGTAAAAACACAAAAGGAATTCTAAAACTCCCAAAGGTCCGTTAAAGTAACTTCACTATGCATTCGCTCCCGAGGATTCGATAACCTAGGTCTACTAGGGAAAAAGAGGCTATACTACATCCGTAATGTGGAGCGAAGGTATCAAATGGCATCTAGGTCAAATAATGCTATCTTGACCACTGGATGGGACAAACTCATGAAGAGGTTCAAGTTTTTAAAGGAGAAAAGAATTGTAATGTTCTATTTCATTTAAATAAAAGATGGAGAGCTCCATATTTTCATTAAACATGTTCCAGGATGTTAGCTTGACTTGTTAGTATGTATGGACTAAAATCAGTAGTATGGCTAAGTTGAGGAACCAAGTATATATCGCTAAGTTGTGGAACCAAATTAGTGTATATATATGGGTAACTAGTTGTTATAATATCTGTTTGAATTCTTATAATGTATGTGCCTGCATGCTAATTAGTTCTTCAGATAATCTCTATATGAATTTATGGCAGGTGAATCATGTATTGTATTTGAAATGTCTATTCTGAATGATTTTGAATTATATCCTACTATATATTATTTAAAATATGAAATAACAATTGGAGATGGCCTCTTTTCTGAACCGCCTTAAAATGAAAACCATCTCAGAGCAGAAAATTATTTTACACGGTCAACAAAGAAGGCTGACTCAGAGTGGAAATTTAATGGAAACAGACATGAAAACAAACCGCCTTAGATCAGGAAACAATGGAGGTGGTGGCTGAAATAAACCGTCTCCGAGCAGAGAAGCAATGGAGGAGGTCGTGAGTAACAGTGGTCGCATGTATGAAATCGTTTAGACTCGTTAGTAAATACATCTGTCTCTAGACCAATATTGTTGGAGACGGTTCTTGTTCACGACCGTTTGAGGGTTTGGTTCTTTGAGCTAGAAAGAAAAACCAACTCATGTTGGTGCGTTCTTCGAGACTATGGTTTCGAGGCAGAATGGGAAACCGGCTCAGGCCAGTGGGGATTTACCAGCTCTACGTTTGGGTTTGGTACTAGTGTTACTTAGCGTCGGTGGGACATCCATAGTCTAATTGTCAAGTTTAGAGGGCAAATGGACTAATTCTGTAGGGAATCAAGCCACGCTTAGAAGCACCGCTGCATCTTGCAACTGGAGCTTGGGAAGAAGAGTTACCATGTTTGTTGTGGAGTTTTAGAACTACTCCTAATAGATATACCGGCTACACTCCTTTCTTCATGGTCTATGGAGCATAAGCAGTCCTATCTTACAACATCCTCCATGATTCACCTCGAGTCGCCACCTAATATGAAGATGAAGCTAAAGAGTCCGAGCAGCTATCTATGGACCTGCTAGAGGAAAAACATGTTCTTGCAGCCTAGAGATCCGCCATCTATCAGCAGAAGCTATGCATCTACCATAGTTGTTGCATCCAACATCGCTTACTTGAGGAAGGTGATCTAGTGCTTCACCTCAAGCAAAAGAAGTCCCGCAAGCTACCCCCTCCTTGGGAAGGACCGTTCGTCATAAGCGAAGGTGACGTAGGTATGATTACTCGGGTCCTTATGATTTGCTACCTAGGACCTGCAGAAAGGCTTATGGCCATCGATTAGTCAATATGAAGATCCAACGAAGCAACCAACACAGATTATAGTTGTATTAGGAAAGATGAACAAAGACCGACATGAAGTTGGTGTTGTAATTATGTAACCTATCCGTATACAGCTTTGAGACCCAACCTATATAGGGCGGGAGAAGCCTACAACAGGCACCAAACAATCCCCAAGCGATTTGTAACCAAGCAATCTCTCGCAATATTTAGGTGACTTTGATCTCATTGTTTCCTGACTTCCGACGAAATCCCTAGCGTTCTCTTTTCCGCAAAACCCTAAGTCCTTTATGGACATTGCCGAGATCTCCCATCGTCAATTGGCACCGTCTATGGGAAACTGGAATGCTAGAACCATGTTTTCGGTGGAATTCTCTCTTCCAATCAGCAACCCAACAAAAGCAGATCCATGCCCGCCCACCCCTGTGATTGTACCCGCTGATTTGAACGGTGGATCCGATCTGATCATCGGAAGCTTCCACTTCCAAGTTGAAGACCTCCAAGAGCCACGCCCTTCGGCCCTGATAACATTAGAACCATCGCCGAATCAAACTATGCTTACAACAATTCCAGCATCATCTGTCGGATCCTCCATGGATATCACGATGGAAATCGAAGCACCCGACGAGAACAAGCAAGATGAGACGGATCTTGGGGACCTTGATGGTGTTTATGACAATCTCTACTTCAGATCAGATTCCCCACCAACTCCACCATGCAGAACAAGTCCAGCAAACTCCGAACCCAAAGAAAGCAGTGAAAGCATCAACTTTGGAATAAAGATGGCAAAAACATACCGGAGCAGAAATTTATGGAATTCGCTGATCCACCCAGTGTCTCCCCCAATTCGGATGATGACGCCACAAGTCCATATATGACATGCCACCAAGTTTGCATGATCAATGGAGCCACCTAAACACCACGTGACTCTAACGGTAACCCTATCCTTCACCCTAATGATATTTTATCGGATGACAATACAGGAAATCGCGGCAACGAAGGATATCGCGGTAATGACGGAAATCCTGGCAACGAAGAAAATAACGGAAATAGAGGAGGTGCCGCGGATAACCGCATAATCCCAGGAAGAAGAGCGGAACCAGGCGGGAAGACAGATGGACCCTTCAGCTACCAGCAATGGCATGGCAAAAGGCCAGAGAAGCAATTTTGGGTGTAGTCCCAATGACAGCTGACGCCTCACACGAAGATTTATTAGCATATCAATACCTTCTTCACCATAAAAAGAGAGGCCTACTAAGGATGCAGAGGCAACTAGACAAAAGAAAAAAGCTAGCCGACGAATCCAGCCTACGACGGGCACAACTCAGCTCAACCAGAACGTCCAGAAGCGTAACAGGAGGAGTACAACCAGGAAGGGGAACATCTCGGCTGCAGAACATCCCCAAACCAGAAAGAAACAAATTGATCTGAAACCTCGATCTATCATTCATGTCAGTAGATCAAGTAGGAAATATCAAATAAAAAACGGCCCAAGCAACAATTGTGGTGGCACAAACATACCTGATCACAACCCAAGCTACATCCAACGATCCTCGTGCAGCTCTTCACCGCTCTGCCCTAATGAACCGCGGCATGGTGGGGGAAGCGCTCGCACAAGCAGAACAAGGACCTACGCATCAACCCAATAGATAACCATGCTATTGCAGTAGCCCTGGACACACGTGCCACACTAGGCGATCACAATCGCCACATCAGGAGTGTCTTTCAGGACTAGAGCCCTGGAGCAATACAAGAGACGAAAATTGCAACTGAAGAGGGGACGACGATGAAAATGAAGATCACGAAGTATGTAGAGCCAGCTGTTTCACTCAACGAATTTGAAAAGCCGCATTACCCAAGGATTTTAAACTTCCACATGACCACCAAAAATATGACGGACTCCAAGAAAACGAAGATTGGTTAGTAGATTACCTGGCCACTGTCAAGCTACAGGGCGCCTCAACAGCCACATCAATGCAAATTTTCCAATTGCACCTCACTAGAACCGCAAGGTCATGGCTCAGACGGCTACCCGAAGATTCTATTCACATCTGGAACGACCTCGAAGATAAGTTCATCCGACACTTTCATTCCACATTCAAATGACCCGCATCTTTAGAGCAATTGTGGGCATTTAAACAGAACCCGAAAGTCAATAAGAGCATTTGTCCAGCAATGGAACATCATCAAAAATATAGCAGAATCCATATACAACAAAACAGCAATTGATGCCTTCAATGACGGCCTCCATCGTTGAGAATTCATAGAAGAACTGGGCAAGCCAAACAAAAGACAATCACATAGTTAATGGATATAGCAAATCGATGGGCTGATGGAGAAGATGTGTTGCATCACAAACGAACATGGTCACCCGAAGAAGACAAGGATAAACGCATCAATGATAGGAGGCGATGAAACAATGATGGAAACACGGGACCAAGATACGTCGCGGCCAGTTTTTCAGGTGAAGGCAACCATATGGATAACGACTACAATAGCGAGTACCGCCGCAATAGGGACGAAAGTGGAGGAGGTCAATTAGCACAGCGATATCAGCCAAGAACTCATGACCCACCCATGTCCACAATGCAAATACCGGAAGGGCCCTGTAATATGCACTTTTTCCTCGACTCGGCAAGAAAAATACAATCAAACCACCTCATGAAATATTGCCGACCGTTCTTAAAGATGCAAGAGCTATGCAACGCAAAAGCAATCGGAGTAACAAGAAGAGGATACACATCCACACCTGGCACGTTAGCCATCGATGCACCCCCTCCACCAGCAGGATAACCACAAAACACAACCAATCAAAATAATGATTACCCTAGGTCAAAAGGGGCAATGTTGATGATTCAAAAAGGGCATCCATCCAACAGAATTCAGATGCTAATCACAAGACAAATTAATATGGCAGAAATGGCTCCACCAACCACACCCGAATATCTCCACTGGTCAGAACAGGGAATCACATTTATCAGAGCTGATGACCCTCATCGTGTACCAAGACCAGGCCATTCAGCCTTGATAGTAGAAGCACAAATTGGCGGATTCGACATGAGTAAGGTCTTCATGGACACATGAAGCAGCATAAACCTGATCTATGCCAAAATGCTTAGGGCAATGAATTACCCTTTGGCAAATTTGGAACCAACAGAAACATCCTTCAACGGCATCGTACCAGGTAAAGCCAAAATTCCTTTAGGTAAAATTTTCCTTGACATTGTGTTTGGATCCAAAGAAAATTTCAGACGGGAAAAGCTCGAATTCAAAGTCACGGACTAGCCATCACAATATCACGCGATCCTGAGATGTCCGACTTTTGCACAATTCATGGCAGTTCCTCACTATGCATACCTAGTCATGAAATTTCCAGCACCAAAGGGAATCATATCAATAAAAGGGAGCTTCGCACGTTCTGATAATTGTAATCGGGAATTCAACAAAATTTCTGAATCTTTCAGGAGGGCAACCGAGTTTGAGCAACTCAAAACGACAACAACCGCATAACCTCTCACAGTAACACGGGTCAACCGTGACCAGGCATTCAACACTACAAAGGACACTAAGGAAGTACATATCCACCCCACCGATCCAAAGAAAACAACATTTGTGGTGTCCAACCTTGGTCCCGCATAGGAAAGCACGCTCATCGAGTTCCTCTGTGAGCACTGGGAAATCTTTCCATGGCTACCTTCTAACATGCCGGGAATTCCCAGCGAACTCGCTGAGCACGCACTAAATTTGGATCGAAAAGCAAAACCATTCAAGCAATCGCTTCGTCATTTCGCGAAACCAAAGCACAAAGCTATTGGAAAAGAGCTACATTGGCTCATAGACGCTAATTTTATAAAGGAACTAAAGAAAGCAGAGTGGGTCGCAAACCGAGTATGCGTCCCAATGAAGAACACCAAAGAATTATGGATGTGCATCGACTTCACATCATTAAATAAACATTGTCCAAAGGATCACTTTCTGCTACCGCGAATCGCTCAGATAATCGATGCAACTGCAGGATGTGAATGTCTTTCATTTCTGGATGCATCTTCAGGATATCACCAGATTCGGATGAAGGAGGAAGATTAGGAGAAAACAACGTTCATCACACCTTATCGCGTATTTTGCTACACAACAATGTCTTTCGGTCTCAAAAACCCATGGGCAACATATCAACGGATGATGCAAAGTTGCCTGGGAAACCAAATTGGCACAAATGCACAAGTATATATTGAAGATGTCATAGTTACATCAAAACAAAGCTCATCACTTGTCAAGGATCTCCAAGAAACATTCAACAACCTAGACAAGTTCTGCATCAAGTTAAACCCGACAAAGTGTTCCTTTGGAGTCCCAGCGGGGAAACTCCTCGGATACCTAGTATCAGCAAGAGGAATTGAAGTCAATCCCGAGAAAATACATGCAATCTTAACAATGAAAAAACCAACAAATTTATGAGGAGTGTAACAGCCTGCCGAGCGAGTGGCATTGCTTAGCCGTTTCATTGCTCGATTAGGAGAAAAAGCATTGCCGTTCTACGCCCTTATGAGAAAATCATATAAGTTTGAATGGATCGAAGAAGCTCAGCATGCCTTTAAAGACCTCAAGAAGACGCTATCGACGCCCCCCGTCGTCGTGTCTCCACGAGAAACAGAGCCATTACTTCTTTACATCGCAGCAACAAAACAGGTGGTCAGTATGGTCCTAGTTGTGGAGGGACCCGGAGAAGGAAAAAATCACGGTGTTCAGAGGCCTGTTTATTTTTCGAGAGAGGTCCTCTCGCCATCCAAACAAAGGTACCCACATTACCAAAAACTAGCATATGGAGTATTCATGACAACATGGAAACTACGCCATTATTTTTCGGAACATCCGATCATAGTGGTCAATGAGGCACCTCTGTCGAACATTCTTAGTAACCCAGAAGCAACTGGGTGTGTCTCCCTATGGGGCATCGAACTATCTCCTCGGAATCTCACGTATGAGAAACGAAAAGCTATTAAATCACAAGTTCTGCCAGATTTCATCATGGAATGAACCAAGTTACAATGTGTGGGTGCACCTGATCTTTCAAGCGCCTGGACAATGTACTTCGATGAATAAAAAAGAATAAAAGGAGTAGGAGCAGGGGTCATATTAATATCACCACAAGGTTACAAGATGAGATATATACTTCAGATGAGTTTTGTGAATGCATCCAACAATTAAGCTAAGTATGAGGCCCTGTTGCACGACATGCGAATGGTAAAGGCTTGCGGTGCAACTCGTCTAAAAATCTTCGGTGAATCTAACCTCATAGCACAACAAACAATGAACAAGTGTGATGCTGTAAGCGACAATATGATTTTTACCAAGATCTCTACAGCGTCATGGAAGCTTGGTTCGATGGATGTGAAGTGTCACACATAGGAAGAGCAAGTAATGAAGAACCCGACAATTTGGCAAACATCGGGTCCTTGTGCTTACCAGTGCCACCCTGGGTTTTTTGGAAAGAAATATATGAGCTTTCTATCAATGCAAAAAGAGTCTCTGAGGTCATAGATCCTAAGACGGGAAAAAAGAATAAACCAAAAAAAATATTTGGGGGCTTCATCAGCCAGTACAAGGATAGAGTAAACCCTCGAAGAAGAACCAGAAATTGACGAAGTCATGATAATTGAACCTACATGGATGCAGCCATACATAGCATATATGACTCAGGGAGAACTGCCTGAAGATGTGACAGAAGCCCGACGAATTACTCGGAGGTTGAAAGCCTTCAGGATAATCAAAGGAGAATTATATAAAAGAAGTATCTCGGGTGTGTTACAGCGATGTTTCACACTCGAAGAAGGAAAAGCTATAGTCAAAGATATACATGAAGGAGTTTGCGGTCATCATGCTAGCAGCCGAGCAATTGCTGCCAAGGCATTCAGGGCAGGATTTTATTGGTTTATTGAAGTTCAAGATGCAAAGGATATAGTCAGAACATGTGAAGCATGTCAACGATTGGCAACAAAACCAGGAGCAGCAACAACTGAATTAAACCCTATACCTCTAGCTTGGCCTTTCGCTTAGTGAGGGCTTATATGGTGGGCAAACTTCACAAGTCATCTCTAGGAGGACACGTCTTTCTGCTTGTAGCAGTCAACAAATTTACTAAATGGATTGAAGCAATGCCAGTCACCACTCAAGATGGAACTTCGGTTGTGAATTTCATAAAATCCATAGTATTTTGATTCGGGGTACCAAACAACATCATCACAGACAATGGAACCAACTTCACCAACAATGAATTTAAAGAATACCGTGAGGAGATGGGAATCAAAGTAAGCTACGCTTCAGTGGCTCATCCGCAAACTATTGGACAAGTGGAAAAAGCCAATGGCGTAGTAACTGCTAGCCTCAAGAAAAGATTGCTTGCACCACTCAATAGAGAGAAATGAGAATGAGTTGGTGAGTTACCTTCTGTTTTGTGGAGTTTGGGAACCACCCCCAACACTACAACACAAGAAACACCTTTCTTTCTGGTCCACGACGCTGAAGCCGTCCTTCCAGTCGAAGTTTCACATGGATCTCCCAGAGTGACTGCATATGATGAAGATGGATCAAGAGAAGCGCTTGAAGATGATGTTGATGCACTCGACCAAGCTCGAGATGAAGCCCTACAAAGAGCTACTATATATCAGCAAAACTTGCGCAATTATCATGGGCGATGATTACGTCCAAGATCCTTCGCAGTAGGGTATTTAGTTCTTCGAGTAAAGAAAGATGGTCACCGCAAACTAGAATCACCTTGGGAAGGACCCTACATCGTTACAGAAGTTATTCCTGGAGGAGAGTATCATTTACAAGACAAGAAGACAGGAGTACAGTATTCCAATCCATGGAACGTTGCACAGCTATGAAGCTTTTATGCTTAAGAGATCTTATGTTTACTTATAAATTCAATAAGGCCTATGGCCTGGATTTTTTTTTAAAAAGCCAAAAAAAACTTCAGCCTACGGCCAGATAGCAAATCCACCAGAATAATGTATCCTCGGTTAAGCCGTATATGTATAAAGATAAGTTTCTTCATACCTTTAATTTCCATTCATACAAACTCGAAAGGATGAATTATATATGTTTGCTTGATTTAACATCAATTATGAGCCTATGTCTAGATAAAGGCATTTGAACATAGCCTTGGGGGCTACTCCCATTGGGAGCACTGTCGTGCACCCGATAGAAAAATAAAGCATGCCAAGAAGAAGGGTAATCATCGCCTAAAAAAATATATGTGTGAGTTTTACATTTATGTATCCTCCGAAGGTTGCTCCCATCGGGAGAATTCTTGGAATATCAAAATATACGGCAAAAATTCAGAAATATTTGCAGCCTAGCAGGGCATCCCACAAAAAATATACAAATCTTGGATCGCAGCTAAATGCGATAAAACTCTGAATGCCGTGTTTAGAAACATGAAGGTAAGACCCCGGGATTTGTCCTGTGTGGCACAGTAACCACACAAGAATGCGCTCTGCCAGTATTTTATCCATATCTATGATATGATGAAAAATCCCGATGGACACGTTGGGTACCTGATAAAATAAAACTGGAATTCAGTATTCGATAAGCCCTCAACGGCCTGAACTGAGTTACACTAGTAATAAATTCCGAGCTTAGGCCTGGGGACTTGAATTTGATGTAGGACAAACTTGCTTTTGGCCAAGAGAAATTAACTGATTCCCGATCCGTCAGATACATTAGGCTCGTTGTACCAAATCCCTACAAAGCTTGAAAACAGTGAAAGCAAAAGAAAAAGAACTAAACATTTTCTTGAGACTCTAACCGAATCTATGGTTCGGGTAGAGTCTCGGGGGATACTGACATAGGTATGATTACTCGGGTCCTTATGATTTGCTACCTAGGACCTATAGAAAGGCTTATGGCCCATGAAGAGTCAAGACGAAGATCCAACGAAGCAACCGACAAAGATTATAGTTGTATTAGGAAAGATGAACAAATACACCACGTTGTAATCATGTAACCTATCCGTATACAGCTTTGAGACATGACTTATTATATATATGGAGGGAGAAGCCTAGGACAGGCACCGAACAATCCCCAAATGATTTGTAACCAAGTAATATCTGGCAATATTCAGACGACTTTGATCTCATTGTTTCCTGACTTCTGACGAAATCCCCATCATTCTTTTTTCTGCAAAACCCTAAGTCCTTATTTATGGACATTGCAGAGATCTCCCCTTGTCATAATGGTTGCTCAATGGTTCTTACTACCTCGTCGATATTCGCGAGTTGAAAGATAGTCCAAGAAAAGACTGCAATTGCAAGGGACATGACCTTGATGATGACTATTTGGAGATTGCTCGACCATGGAAAATAGCACAACTATGTCCCTTTTATACTTAGCATATTTCCTTTATGTAATATGCACCTTATATGATCAATGAAATAAAACATTTGGTTCGGTCATATCTTGAGACTTTTACCTACTTTAGTTGTTGATTTTTGGATCATATAAAACCTTTTATGCAGATGTTTGCATTTGCACTTGTGAAAAATCCGCCTTCAGGCATTAGCTTAAGTTTTCTAGTTTACACATTTTCTGTTGTTTTTAAGTGGATTCTAGAGTAGTGATTTCTCAGCACTCGATGCTAGTGGTTTTGCTTCTGAGGTTTTTAATGGTGGTATTGAGCATCATCACTAGAGGGCAAAGGTTCTATGCTAAGAGTTTTCTGTATCATGAAAGTTCAAGCACAGAACCAGAATAATGGACAAACTAGCACCTGGTTAAAAATATAAAGAAATATACATGCCATACTTAATAAGTAGTAGGAGGCTTGTAGACAAGTTTTCTACCTTACTCACAACTTGTCAACATTATATACAAAATACACATAGACATATTTCATACAACATTGTTTTATGCCTTTGGTGAAGGAGACTTAGAAGCAGCAGCATCTACAACAGGAGAACCCCACCAACCTCCTTGCTCTCCGACAAGCCCAAAGAAGATTCTGAAGCAATAGGAGATTCATCTAGAAGATCCTCTACAGGTACAAAGACGTTCGCCTTGACTAGGTTGGCCACCTTGTTGTCGTAGCCAGTCAAATAGTTCCAGATAGTTATGCTATCGATCTCCTCGTTGTTTTCATAAAAATCTGACTTGTCGGATGTGATAAAATTGATGTCGACATTGTCATATAGATCTTTGGTTGGTGACAATGCCATCCTTCCTCCTTCCCTAATAGAAGAAAAATTCTAGGTATTGATCTTCTCGGGGGATCATCTCATGATCTCGGAGAATTTGGCAGTTGACCCATCTTACTTACCAGAAATATCTAAGCATTGGGAAATATCGTTGATTTTCTCGATGATTGTGGTGGTGAAGTTTCCAGTCGGAATCTTCTGACTTTTGAGACTTGGCGTGCTTGCTCCTATGTTGGCCAAGCTGACGGGGGCTACACAGAAAAATCAAAGGCTGTGAGCATCGAACAATGAAAAATATCTGACTTGCAAAACATAAAAATGGAGATGTGTTACCAAACACGCTTGTCTTAGCCTGCTCACAAGCTACTGCCAAGATATCATGATCCTTTTGGAGTTTCTTGAAGGATTCAATGTTTCTAGCGTTTTTTATTATGGTATCACCATTTTTCAGATTTAGATCTTCAATCTCCACCTTGATCTTATCAATCTCGGTGTTGGCATATTCTTGCATGGATTTCATGGCCTCTTCATGCACCTTGACATCGTCTGCAAGATCCTTCTTCAAAATATTATTTTCACTGTTAAGTTCTTGGATATGTTTGGATTTCGCCATAATATCCTTGGCTTTGGCAACAACATCTACAAGTCAGAAAAATGAACAGTTATGAGCACTTGGAAGTAAAATTATGAAGGCAGAATAGCCAAGTTGTCAGTAGAGGACTAACTCTCGCCGTTTGAGATCTAGTCCTTAAGGAATTTGAGCTTCTCCTTCTCAGCCTTTAGGTCCTCCTGCATCTTGGCATACTTAACACTGACTAACTCTCTCTGAGCACATTCATTTTGCACAATATTCATGCTTTAGTTACTCTTGAGTGTTTAATGGGAAAATCTATGCAATTTGAACTAAATTCCTGGGGGGTATAGTATCGGAATTTGAACTAAAAAAGCTACTCTAAGAGTGTCTAGTCAAAATTTAAACTAGAAACTCGGGGCTACACTATGAAGATTTCCATTAGTTTCTCTAAGAGCACTTAGGCCAAAAACTCATTGTTTTCCGCCTAAGAGATTGAGGGCTATGGTGGGATATATCATAAGAAAAATACAAATACCAAGGACTTACCATGGTAATGATCCTCAGATTGTTCGCGGCTCGGACAGTGTGGTAATGCATTATATTTGCAATGGAACACAGAATGTGCGCCTTCTTGAATAGATCCTCGGTGTTCAATGTCGAAGGAGTGGAGACAGTAGGTGTAGTTCTATCTAGAGGAACCGATGTAGCTCTAGCCACTCTCTGACCGTAAGATGCTAGAGTAGGCTTGGGAGCTGCCGGATTGCTAGTTGTCAACTTGGCCACCACTACATCCATTGGCTCTTATCCCTTTGGTACGAAATCCTTAGCTAGAGCATCAGCCGTTGTAACAATGGACATGCTCTCTTGCATCGCATGAGAGCTTGGGGGAGTAATTCCCATGTCAGTGGAGCCAGAAGAAACTTGGGATTGAGTGCTAATTATCTCCATGGTGGAGGCTTCTCGAACTGCAGTAGATGAAGTTCATCTTGAGCTGGCAGCAATTATGGCGGCAGGAGTAGCCAGACCGGTGGCTAGGGATGATTTCAGAAGCATGTCTCGAATATCCTTCGATGTGCAAACAAATTTGGATGGTGTGCCTCAAGACACTAGTCCTATTCTTCCGAAGATGTACGGGTTAAAGTATAAGTACTAGAAGAGGCAAAATATAAATGAAGATGGAAAAAATAAATACGTACACAATAGTGGATGCTTTGGTTAACAGAAAGTTGGCAACTTTCTTCTTTTTTCTTCTTCCAAAGAGGAGGTGGATTTCTTGGAGATCCCACTCTTTAGTTTCTTTTTCTTCTTGCCCATGGCAGTAGAGTCAAAGGAGGGACCCTTACGCATACGTGTTGCCAGAGCAGGTTGGTCCTTGGAGGCCTCATCATCCGACAAGACCAAGGTATCCTTGTGCTTTGGTCAATGTACCTAAGGAGCCATATTTTCCTCGGGCGGACCCATAACCTAGAAAAAGATCAAGTCATAAATGCGATTGATGGTACCAAGCCATAAGTTTTGGAGTATAAATGATACAAGGTATACATTACCAATGGACACTTGTCATGCACGAAGATGTCATAGGTGATCTTGAAGCCGTGCTTCTTTCCTTCACCTTGACCATATCCGTCATGCATATATTGATGGTATCACTAGATAATTTGTCTTGAGAAATGTAGAGAGGATCTTTTTTGTCTCCAGTGTATGTGCGTATCAAGCTAGAGCAATGCTGGAGAGGTTGAATGCTCCTTATGAACCAGCACATGGCCAAGTCCAAGCCAACCAATCCTGTGTCAACGACCCACTCTATCCGTCTTACGATGCAGGAGGCCTTAATGTCGTAGGGGAGAATGGCTTTGACCCGCCAATTTGTGGTCTCTGCAGTGGCACTATCCACAAAGTCAGGATATGTGGATTTACGGCCCTTGATGAGGGGTTAACTCATCAATGCCCATTGTTAATGGACTTAGGTTCGAGGAAGTGGGGAGCACTGGAGGCATCTATCGGCTAGTAAACAAGCACACAGCTGACACAAGGTTTTAGCCAAGTTCAGGCCTCGTAGAAGCCCTACTCCTGCTTGTCTGCTCTTGATTATGAGGGAGTCGCAGGTTACAAGGGTGCACAGATACAATCTGGCGAGGTGTATGCAGGGTGTATGAGTTGGTCCTCCTCGCCGCCCCCTCCTAGCCTTTATATAGAGAGGCCAGGTCTCAAGGTAGCAGATCGAGTCGGTTACAAGTTAGGCTTTTCCTTTAAGTTTCTATCTACACTTTGCCATGTCCTCCAAGAAGTCTAACTCTAGCGGGCCACCCGAAGCTTTGTTGGGCTTTGATTGCATCGTGGACTCCTTCTTGGGCTAAACCGTATAGGCTAATCTTAGGTACCTGTAAGGTATGCCCACATCAGTAGCCCCCGAGTGTCCAACCGAATCGCAGATTTTGGTGGAGACTATAAGTCTTTCGAGTGCTTGGGATATAAGCTCATCCAAAGTTATTTCGGGTACTGCAGTTTATGTCATAGGGATTATCGATATGCGTGCCTGATTCATCCGATGGATCAGGATCAGTTAACTACCTTAGGGCAAAACAACGCTATCTACTCAAATTCGAGTTCCCAGACTCGAATTCCGAATAATGCTGGCGTAATTCGACTCTGGCCGCGGAGGTTTTACAAAGTTCAAATTCCAATGGTTTAGGTGTGGGCACTCGATGCATCCATCAAGGCTTATTTCATCATGCCTGTAGGCACGGTTTATATCTGGTAGAGCGCAGTAGATGCGTTGCCAGGTCTTTTTCAGGTCTTACCTTCATGTTGCAAATGCGGCATCCAAATTTTTAGTCACCGCGGAGGTGATTCGGGTGACCCAGGAGACGCAGTCTCTTTGCAGGGAGAATATGAGGCGGAGTCGCCGTTTTGAGTGTCAACGTAATCGGCACATTTTTAATGACTAAGAGTTTTCATATGGTGTGACCAGCGCTCCCTATGGGAGGAGCCCCCGAGTGCCTATTCGAGTCGCATACTTGGTGGGGACTTTGAATATGCTTTCGAATGCTGTCATTTCTTTGTATTTTTGGCCGAATATGTTTTCTATGCTCCCTATGGGAGTTACCCCGGAGTACATAATTGAATCATTGATTTGAAAGGGGGTAGTAATTTGATGAAGGTGGTTATGTGCCTACCAAAATCTTTAGGTCCGTGACCAGCGCTCCTGTTAGGAGTAGCCCTCGAGTGCTTGGTCGACTCTTAGAGTCAAGCAAGGACTGAAGTAGTCAAATGTATCCTCTGCTGAAGCATATGATGTCAGTGTTGATGATTAGATGATCTCATTTGCCTGCCTAAGCGGTATTAACGGGAGGTGATGAAAGTGGGGCCCCATGTTTGACTGAGATTTGACCAGGCATGCGTAATCTTTGTTTTAACTGTGCCTCCTTGATTTTCGCGCGTAGTGGGGAAACTGCGGCGACGGTTCACCATTTCCATCGTCACGCGTTTACCTTAATTTGCACCGTGCATCTGGTTGATGCGCTTCTGGCCGTTGGATTACATCTGCCTTGTGGTTAAGTAGGGGTCCCTATGCGGTAAATTTCCCCACAATTTCTCGTCTTCTACCTTGTGCGCTGCTACCATTGCTTGTTGTTGCTCCTCCATTGCTCATGCCCCCACCACTGCGCTAGATGGTCTCAAAACCGTCCCAAGCTACTTCCTGTGATCCTATCACCAGCGGAAGATGGGGAAGAAGAAGGGTGCGGCCGCATCTAGTTGTACTACAATCGCTGCTGCAACCAAGAAGAGGGGCACCATTGCCGCCGGTTCGACACTGTTGGTGCAGCCGGAAAGAAGAAAGGCGCGGGGATGCGCATCACCAATGGCCCGTGGTGGCGCACCGCCATCAAGGAGCATGAGCTCGAGCAACACCGCCAGGACGGTCTTCTTCCTACTGATGAAAAAGACTGCAAGATGCCTGTCTTGGAGGTAATCCCCGATCCCCCTGCTAGATTTTGGGTGATGTTCCTTTCCTTTGTCCTTCTCGGCCTTTCTCTCCCCCTCCACAAGTTTGTGCGAGGGTTACTCTATTTTTATAGGCTCCAGCTGCATCAGCTAACCCCAAATTCGATTCTGCACATTGTGTGCTATATCACTCTCTGCAAGTCCTGGCTCGGGATTGAGCCACACTTCGACCTCTTCAAAAAGCTCTTCAAGCTGAAGCGGTAGTCAGGTTCTGAGTCTGTGGTCTATGATATTGGAGGCTGCGGTATCCATGTAGACACGACTGTCCATTACTTCTCCCTCAAGAGCTCCGATTCCGTCCAGGGATGGAGGGAGAAGTGGTTTTACATCCGTGATCAGAAGGTTGAGGGTGAGCTTTACAGGCTTGCTCCTTTTAACCGGAAGGCGGAGTTCAAGAAGAGAAGATCTTGGAAGAATGTGGTGATGCCTAGTGAGGCCGAGGATGTCGTAGTCTTGTATAAGAGCGTCTGTGACCACCAGCTCATTCGAGGAAAGGAGATTGATGGCCCGAACCTTATCCGCACTTGGATGTGTCACCGGGTGTAGCCGCTGCAAGCTAGGGAACACCCAATGTACTTCTGGACTGGCACCGGTGACATCACGCACGTCTCCCAGGAGAACATTTCTTTGGGTGAAGTGGACAAGAGATTCAGGGGGGTGACCAAGTTCACCACCAAGGAGAAGCTCCAAGGTGACTCAGTCGTGCTCCCGTTTTTCGCGAGTCACCCTCTACCTGAGGTATCTTTATAATTGTATCTTCTGTGGTTCTTTGATTCCCTGCAAGGCTTGTGTGATGCCATTGTGCCTATTTTTATAGGAATGGAAGGTGGCAACCGTCCTGCCTCCCCAACTGGAAGGGATAATTCCTCCCGAGGCACAGGAGGAGGACAAATATGTCTCTACCTTCCCTTTTGTTGAGGAGCAGGGAGCCCTCGAGTCTAGTAGGGGCGGCACTCGCAAGTGCTCCCGAAGCGAGGAATCGGATGCCTCATCGCCGGAGACACCGAAGGGTTCTTCGACGGAGGTGGACGCTCTGATCCCCCCAGTGCCCGTGCATGCTGTAGCTCCTCCCGTGCGGAAGAAGTTGAGGGATAAGAAGGATGAGTCGGAGGACTCCGTCGACCTTGACAATTTCGACGGGTAATGTTTTGACTTTGCTATTTTAATTTCGTGTCTTTAGGATCGTTTTCCTAAAGTTAGGTGCGAATTTTGCTGCAGCAAAACTGTGTCATCATCATTCAATGATTGTTGCTTTATGAAAGAGACCGGAGTCATAGACTCCAAAGGCAAGGATGTGGCGGAACATTCATGATCTCCCCAGGTAGCGGCCAACTCCGGTGCCAATTATTCAAGTTCCCCCACGAGGGGGCCATCAGATGGTTTTCACGGACGTCCACCCAGAAGGAGACTTCGGAGTCCCTGGATGATCATGTAAGTGTATTCTTGTCATTCGAAGTTGTTTTGGTGCTGATGGTGCGCTGTGTTCTACAACCTGTCTTGAACAAATCTATTCGCCTTGGCGAACAAATTGCATCTTTGGGCCGACAGCATGCCTAGCTAGATAACCGCACTCGCCAGATCGAAGGTGAGCCTCTTCTTTTTTTCTTTATGTTTATCATAGAAATCTGGCTGAGCTTGAGTTTTCTACATCATCCTTTGTAGGTGAGAACAACGATCTCCTTCGTCGTGTTACTACCCTCGAGAAGGGCCTTAACATTGCGGAGAAGAAAAAAGATGAGGCACTCGCAGCCCCCGAGCACTCTAAACAGGAGTCATAGAGGCGCGAAGATGACCTCGCAGTTGCTGCAGCTGACCGAGAGAAGATGTTCATAGAACAACTTCATTCCATCACTAAAGCGCTTTCAAGTATGCTGCTGTTGCACGTTTGTTCCATGAAGAATTTCCTTTTCCTCTTTTGTTCGGCATCTGATGATTTAAATCATGAGTTTTCTGCAGACGCTTCTAGGGTGAGTTTCGACCCCAAGCTCTTGCTCGCGATGATGCGTTGGCCAGCGCTATGGTCATAGTCAAAGACCGAAGCGTCGGCGTTCAGGACTCACTCAAAAAGGCCAAGGTTGCACTTCGGCATCCTCGAGAGGACATGTTTCCCAAGGCCAAGCTTATTGAAGACCTGAATGGACTCGTCGAGTCCTTCGCTGGTGGAATCTCCTCGGAATACAAGAATGCATATAAAGGGGTCGGCGCTACCATGGGACTTGTGATGGCGCAAGCCCACGATGTTGACTTGGACCCTAGCAAGGTTTCCACGATGACTGGTTGCTGTAGATGGCCAGCAGGTAGCTTTCGCTCGCTTTACCACTCATTGTCACAAATATGGGCCTCGGCTCATAGAGACACTCGCGAGGTACTCGGAGGACCGGAAAAGGTCGAAGACGTGAAGGCCACGACGTCAAGGGCTATAGCTGAGAAGGCCACGACGTCAGAGGCTGTCGCTGAGTCGATGAAGCCCCCAAGTGGTAATGCATAGCTATAGGCTTAGTCGTGTTGTTCTTTTGTAACCGTGCTGGCACTTGCAGACCTTGTTTTGAATTATGGTTGTGGGGTGTGTCCCCTATCAAAACTTGTTAAGTTTGATGCTTGATTGTTCTGTTCTTCTTTCATTTTGAATCATGGATATTATCCCTCTATTCTTCTACCTGGTTTGGGACCTTCTAATGATTCACATGATGTGCCTTCTGCTGATGCACCTGGTCCATCCTCCCCTGGCAAACCTGTGGTGCAGCCACGTTCGAAGGTGGAGGAGCTATCACTGTTGTCTCGACTATGGGACCGTGCGAAGCATTTGGAGCGAGAGGTACCAGTCATCCGTGGTTTTGCAGATGTCTAGAAATCGAAAGCCGAAAAAGCCATTGATCGCGATATTAATCAGCTTAATGAGAAATTGCAATGTGAGTTTTGCTAAGTCCTCTTCTCTGTTCGCGCCACTTATTATGGCGACTCACCCCTATGCTTTTTAATTGCTTGTGGAAGTTGTGACCCAGGAGCATATAAGCATACGACTGAATTCCCTAACCTAGGAGCAGTTGGAAGCTAGTGGGTACTTCAGGGTCGATCGTGATCGTGCAGTCGCATTGGCGACGCTGCAAGACCGTGTGTCACAGGTGCTGCACTGCTTGAAGAAGGCGCAGTCATGTTTGAAGCATATCTTCCGGGCCATGTTTCCCTTGGATGCGGTGCCCTCAAGCATGTTGACCTTGATGAGGAAATTCCATAATGCCAACGTGGTGCGCGAGTGTGTGCACCAACAACTAGTTGCAGGTGCCAAGGCAGCGCTGTCACTTGTGCGCCTGCATAGACCAGGCATGGACTTGGGTGCCAATGCTGCAGGGTCGCCACCACCTCCAGAGGGGATGGCGTGGAACATGGTACCCCACTATCTAGCGGTTGATTAGCCAGCTGAAGACATCATCGAGTTGTTTGACCAACGTACCAGTGATCTTCTTTTACGTCAATGGGGTAGTTTTTGACCTGCACAAAGATGTATAGATGTTGTAAAGTTCGCATAGTTTTGACTGGGTGTTTTGTTACCTGTATTGTATGTAAAGCTTTCTAGCTTGTATATTTTTCGAGTAGTTGTATTATGCAGTGCCTTTTCATTAGCCTGACATGCACTATCTCAGCACCTTGCCAACCTGTCAGATGCGTTACAACTGGATTGGGTTTTCTCAAGGGTTCGATTAATAGTATGTCAGCTACTCAGGTTACCGCATTGCTCGTGTGACAAGGTTAATAGGGTGGAGCAGCTCCCGAGTGAATAAATAGCAATGTAAATAAAACAAAATACAAAGTTGGAGGCACTTAGCTTTATTTATTGCAGAGTACTAGGAGGTATAATGTTTAGCAAAGTAGCCCTTATTGCAAAAGTAAAAACATCTAAGGGTTGAAACGACGCACCCGCGCGACGTTCCAGGGGACGGAGTATGTGACTCTGCTTTCTATGTATTTCAGGCGATAGGCGCCACCTGGGATTACTTCGGTAATCACGTAGGGTCCCTCCCAGGGGGACTCGAGCATGAGGTGTCCTTTCTGCTTCAGTCGCATGACGAGGTCTCCTTCAACGAAGGACCCTGGGCGTAGCCGTCGGCTATGGTAGTTCCAAAGGCTCTTCTGGTAGATCATGGATCGCTCCGCTGCGATCTCTCATGCTTTGTTGTGGAGGTCGATAGAGTCTTCGAGTGCGGCCCTTGACTAAGCCTCTCTATACGCAACGACCCTTGGGGCCTTATAGTAAACTTCTGCAGGTAGTACTGCCTCAGTGCCATGTACCATGATGAACGGAGTGTAGCCTGTGGTGCTATTTGGAGTTGTGCGCAGGCTATGTAGTACTGATGGTAGTTCTTCAGGCAAGCACCCAGCCACTAGTTCAAGTGGTGTGAGGAGCCTTTTCTTAATGCCATTGCAGATGAGGCCGTTGGCCTTCTCGACTTGACCGTTGGTGTGGGGATGTGCTACCGAAGCGTAGCTGATGTTGATTCCCAGGTTTTCATAGAAATCCTGGCACTCATTCGAGGTGAAATTCATCTCATTGTCGGTGATGATGTTGTGTGGCACCCCAAACCTTAAGACGATGGAATTGAAGAATTTGAAGGCGGTGGCACCTGTCTGGTTTATTACTGGCATGGCGCCGATCCACTTGGTTAACTTGTCGACTGCGATGAGGAGGAAAGTGTAACCTCCAGCTGATGACTGTTGTAGCTTGCCAACCCTGTCTAGTCCCCATTGTGCGTAGGGCCAGGCCAAATGTATTGGCCTAAGTTCTGCGCCTGGTGCGTGCGGCTTATCCGCGAATATTTGGCAAGCGTTGCACTTCTGGACAATGTGCTTTGCATTGTGCATTGTTGTTGGCCAGTAGAAACCAGCTCGTAGTGCTTTGGAGACAACGACATGACTCCTGGCATGATGGCCATAGGTGACTTCGTGTAATTCAAGGAGTATGGCTCTTCCATCACCATTGGGTATGCACCGCTGAAGGACTCCTATAATGCTGCATTTGTATAGTTCGCCGTTGACGATGGTGAAGGCCTTGGAGCACCACGCTATGTGTCGCGCATTAGTTGGTTGGTCTGGTAGCCTGCCGCTGACCAAGTATGTGATGTATGGTTACATCCAGGATGGCTCGATGAGCATGACCTCCATGGGGCCTTGGAGTCCTTCAGATCCTTATTCTTCATCGTCTGGTTTTTCGAGTCCTTTAGGTGGTGCAGCCCCTGAGTCCTTTGATGTGCTACTTGGTTGCTCTAGAACCTTTGGCTTGATGGAGCGTTCACAGAACTTCTCCAGGAATACTCCGGGTGGTACCAGAGCGTAGGGGGATCCTATGTTGGCGAGTGTGCCGTCCTCCTCGTTGCTTTCGCGGCAAACTTGCCATAGTTTGCAGCCGTCAAAGTCTCATTCGAGTGCATCATAGAGGTTGTAGTAGGCAATCATGTTGTCGCTCAGGGCATCACATTGGTTCATGGTTTGGACTACCACGAGCTTCGAGTCACCGTAGATGACGAGTAGCCTTGCACCGTAGGCTTTGGCCATCCGCATCCCATGGAGCAGGGCCTCATATTCAGCTTCATTGTTGGAGGCAAGGACCTCCATTCGCAGAACATACCTCATCTTGTCGCCTTGTGGCGACGTCAGGATGATGCCAGTGCCAGCTCCTTCTCGACGTTTTGATCTGTCGAAGTGCATTGTCCATAGGCAGGACATGTCTAGTGTGTCAGGGAGCTAGTTCTCCATCTAGTGAATGAGGAAATCTGGGAGCACTTGCGATTTGATCGCCTCTCGCTTCTCGTATGTGGTGTCTCGTGGAGACAGATCGATTCTCCAAAGCGCGACTCATTCGGTGGCGTCGGGGTTGTTTAGGATGTTCCCCAGTGGAGCGTCATTCACCACAATGATGGGATGCTCCTGGAAGTAGTGGCGCAGTCGTCGGGATGTCATGAAGACGCCGTATGCCAACTTATGACAGTGTGGGTACCACTGTTTTGTCGGCGTGAGCACCTCGCTGAGGTAGTAGACCGGGTGTTGCACCCCATGGATTTTGTTCTCCTCGGCTCGTTCCACTACAACACAATACTGACCACCTGGTTAGTGGGGGAGATGTATAGCAACATGGGATACTTTTCTCTGGTGTCACCAATATAGGCGTGGTGGACAGTAGACGCTTGAGGTCTTCGAATGCTTCTTGCGCTTCTTCTGTCCGCTCGAACTTCTCAGCTTTGCAGAGGAGTTGGTAGAACGGGAGGGCCTTCTTGCCCATTCGACTGATGAATCGACTGAGCGCCGCGATTCGTCCAGCCAGCTACTGGACGCCTTTGGCATTCTTTGGCTTCTCCATGGCCAGTATGTCCTTTATATTTTTTGGGGTTTCCTTCATTCCCTTTGTGGAGATGAGGTACCTGAGAAGTTTCCCAGATGGTACACCGAAGGCACGTTTTCTGGATTCAGCTTGATCCGGTAGCGATCGAGATTGTCGGAGGTCTTGTGGAGATCATCGAGTAGTGTGGCTTCTTCATTTGTCTTGACGATGATGTTGTCGATGTAGACTTGGATGTTGCAGCCAAGCTGGCTCTTAAGGCAGGCCTGCATACACCGCTAGTAGGTGGCTCCTGCATTCTTCAGCCCGAAGGGCATTGTTGTGTAGCAGAAGACGCCCAAGGGCGTGATGAAAGCTGTTTTCTCTTAGTCCTCTTCCTTCATTCGAATATGGTGATAGCCTGAGTAGGCATCGAGGAAACAAAGGCGCTTGCATCCCGTGGTGGAATCGATCATCTGGTCGATCCATGGTAATGGGAAGTGATCCTTCGGGCAATGCTTCTTCAGGGAAGTGAAGTCCACACACATCCGCGGGATATCCATGTCCTTTTTAGGAACAAGCATGGGGTTTGCTGCCCAGGTGCTCTCCTTGATCTCTCGTATGAAGTTAGCGTCGAGGAGTCTGTTGACTTCCATACTGACCGCTTTTGCCCTTGGTTCTGACAGTCGACGTATTGTCTGCTTCACTGGTCTAGCTTCAGGATTTACGTTGAGTGAGTGCTCGGCAATTCCCTGGGAACCCCTGGCATGTCTGCTGGACACCAGGCAAAGATCTCCCAGCACCCACGGAGGAATTCTATGAGCACGAGTTCCTATGAGGGACTGAAGTTGTTTGCGATGAAGGCCATCTTGGTCGGGTCCATTGGGTGGACTTGCACCGCCTTGGTGTGCACCGACGAGTCGAAGGAATAATCAGGTACATTTGGCTTACTAGGAGGAGGAAGACTATTGTCTGTCGACTCCTTTAGCCTCGCCAATTCCTCCTGCATGCCGAAAGGCTGGGAAATGATGTTGAACTCCATGTCGTAGCTGTCTGACCTCTCGAAGCTTCCGTTGACGGTAATAATGCTGTTAGGGTCCGACATCTTCATCTGCAGGTAAGCGTAGTCTGGTACTGCCATGAACCTCGTGAACACGACACGTCCGAGGATACAATGGTACTTCAAGGTCCAATCCAACATTTCAAATTCGATGCGCTCTCGCCGGAAATTTGCCGGCGTGCCCAAGATGGCATCCAAGCTGATTTTACCTAGGTTTATACGCCCTTCCCTAGGATGATGCCGTGGAACATTGTGTCGGAATTGTCCACACACGACAGGGGATCCACATGGCGTGCAAGGTGCTGGCAAACATAAGGTTGATGCCGCTGCCGCCGTCCATAAATATGTAAGTCATTTCAAAGCCGCCAATTTGCGCCTCGAGTACCAAAGGAGAGTGGCCAGGTCGTGGCACCTGGCACTGATGATCTCACGTGTCGAAGGTAATGTGGGACTCGCACCTGCTGAGGTACTCAGTTGTTGAGGGTGGAGAATTTACCGCCCAATTTATTTGGCGAGTGATTGATTTTTGTACTCTATTGGAGGGGCGTCCTTTTTTGATCATGCCCATATTCCCCAGCTCTTGTGGGTACTGCCCGCCTCTGTTGTTCTGGGTTGATTCTGATGGCTCGATAAAGACACCAGAAAAATGCTGGTGCGGTGTTGATGTAGAGCTCGTTGGGAACCCCAAGAGGAAGATATGATGAGCACAGCAGCAAGTTTCCCTCAGTTATGAAACCAAGGTTTAATCGAACCAGTAGGAGCAAGGAAACACCCCAAAGGTGTTGCTAGCTGAGCCTTGGCAGGGCGCACTACCGGTGCTAGTAGCAACGTGGAGACCTGCACAACACAACCACAGAACTCTGTCCCCAACTTGCGATGAGGTTGTCAATCTCACCGTGTTTTGCGGAAAACAAAGGATTAAACGTATCGAATGGAAGGAAGTAATAGTTTGCAGAAAGTAAACACAAAGCAGTAAACAGTTTGTAGATTGAATGTAAAAGAAAGGACCGGGATCCATAGTTCCATAGAGGTGGCTCAACTTGATAGATAACATGCTGGGTGAACAAATTACAGTGGGGCAATTGACAAACATCGAGAAAGCAATACATGCATATACTAATCATCTTGAGTCCTTTGGAACTTGATTGCGCATTACAACATTCTACATAGACCGCCATCCAACTGCATCTATGACTAATAATCCACCTTCAGGTTATCATCCGAACCCCCTCTAGTATTAAGTTGCAAGCAACAGATTATTTCTTTACGAATTGCGTGTAAAGTAAACGATACGATTGTTCTATGAACAAAGGATTGTTGTTTTCTCCCTAGTAGCAACAGCACATCTAGTACCTTAGAGATTTCTGTCACTTCCCCAGATTACCAGAGGCATGAACCCACTATCGAGCATAAATACTAACTCTTGGAGTTGCTAGCATCTACTTGGCCAAGATAGCTACTAACAACGGAAAGCATGCAAGATCACAAATAACAAAGACATGATAGAATCAATAATGAATCTGAAATATCATCTCAATATCCATCGGATCCCCGCAAACACAACATGCAGAATTACAAATAGATGATCTTGATCATGAACGGAGCTCAAGATCTAGACATGAAAGCATAAAGGAAGAGAACCAGCCATCTAGCTACTACATGGATCCGTAGTCCAAGGATGAACTACTCACGCATCACACCAGAGGCTTGCATGGTGATGAAGAAGGCCTCCAGGGTGAATTCCCCTCTTTGGCAGGGTGCCGGGAAGAGCTTCAGATCCCTCCTGATCTAGGGATGGAGATGACGGTGGCTATAGACTCTTTCGTGGATTTTTGATCGGGCCCTTAGGGTTTTCGTCCCGAGGGCATCTTATAGGCGGAAGGGGAGGCCGAGGGGGTGCCGGAGGCGGCCACACCACCCCCTGGCATGGGCCAGGCTGGGCCGCACGGCCAGGTGGTGTGGTGGCCCCCTGGCCCCTCTCCGTCTCGTACTCTGGCATCTGATGACTTCCGGAAAAATAGGCACTTTGGCTTTTGTCCCGTCCAATTCTGAGAATATTCATTTTCTGACTTTCCTGGATCCAAAAACAGCAGAAAACAGGCAGCTGGCACTGTGGCTCTTGTTAATAGGTTAGTCCAAGAAATCATATGAAAAGTACTCCAAAGTGTGGACAAAACACAAAAAGTGGATAAAACCAAGCGTGGAACATCAAAAATTATAGATACATTTGCAATGTATCAACATCCCCAAGCTTAACTCCTGCTCGTCCTCGAGTAGGTAAGTGATAAAACGAAAGAATAATTTTTGAGGTGACATGCACCATCAAAGACTTGATCAAAGTATTTGCAAAACATTCAAAGCTGGGATCATAGTACTTCAATCATAACATGAAAGACAAAGTTCTAGAAATAAGCAAAGAAACTATGATGCAACATGAAAAGGTACAAACAAAAGATTCATGGATAACAATGCTTTGCAAGACGTTTGTTTGTTTCACATAAAGAAAACATAGCATAATAGTATTCAGATTGTCCCTCATAGAGTAGCAAATATAAATGCATAGGACACCTTCAAAGTTCATAAGAGTGACTAGATACAAATAGTTTAAAACAAGCAATATCAAGTTATGCATCAATCAACTAGTCTTGGGACAATGCACATAGAACTAAGAATTGCCACTATGCTCTCAAAGTAGGTGCATAAAGGTAGAAGGTGGAGACTCAATGTAATGGTGGAAGAAATGCCTTCATAGAAGGAAGTAGGGATTCAAGTCTCATAAAGAGATTCCAAAAATTATGGTACTTATAGCTTTCAGCTCTCATTGCCCCTATCATAAGCATCTTTAAGGTGATTAAGGTTAAAGTGACACAACTAAGACGATATGTTTGACAAGTTATAAACCAAAATCTCATGTCCCTTACTTACGAAGACCGAACCTCATGCTACTCAACTTTAGTCACAAGTAAGATCTTGTCATTGTAAGTACATGTGTATCATAAAGAACCGCCAACGCGGTACCCCTTGCACATGATACAGGAGCTTTCCCATAATCAAAATAACAAGGCAAGCAGACAATGAGCATCTCAGCGATCTTTTTATTTGCTTGTTGAATAGGTTTTTATTGAGGATGTTTCATAGAGTGCTCATTGTGGTGATGCTGCAAGTGTCCACCATGATTAGGCATGGCTTAGGCTAGCGGCCTAGACGTTTATATAACACACATATAAACTCCATGATCTTACAGGTTCCACTTTTATTTCACACCGCCGGGATCCGTAAGCAAAAGAACATGATATCAACGGGGTACAAAGTACAAGTGCAATGTTGAAAGCGTTCCCCATGATACATGGTTCTGCTAATTTCAAATTATAAAGCGCAAGCATATACGCAACAAAGAAGGACCCAATGGTTCAAGTTTATTAGATGCAAAAAAGTAAAGTGTGCCAGCAAGTTCGTGAGAGCTTTAATCACTAGTTTTCTCATAACAAGTTTAATTTGGAAGGTAAACAAAAGCATGAATATACTTGGAATAGCATAAGCTAGTAGGTAGGTCTGGTGGACTCTTTGGAATAACTTGGTTTAGGGAGTTGGATGCATGAGTGGAACTCATACTTGGTTGTGGAGGCTAGCAAAAGACTGGGAGCGACAAACTAAGAGAGCAATAATGGCCATAACCATGCGGAGCGACAAAACATCATTGATCAAAGCATAAAGTGATACTACAAGTTGAAAACTAAAGGATATGGTGACTTGAGATAGTCATAACATGGTGTGAGCATGCGCCAAGTCAACGCATCAAAGGAGAATACCACAATACTATGCTTTAATATGCTAAAACAACGCATGATTCATCCAAGGCACATTAAGCAATCTCAATTGTTTATAACAAGTCATGCTACATCAAATAATACTAAGCATAAATCCAAAACAATATCAAGCATGGCATGACAAAGCATAGGCCACAGTAAAAAACGAGCTCTTTTTACCACATAAGTATCAACTTTCCTAGTCTTTTCCAAACCAAACCAAACTATTTGCAAACCAATGTATGAAAGAGGGGGTCCAACCAATTTATTCAGCAAACTAAGAAAACCAAGCAAACGAAAAACCAAAACGAAAATGAAAAATAAGACGCTCCAAGAAAAACACAAATGTGCATGAAACAATAAAAATGAAGCGTTTGGAAGAAACCTGTGATTTTTATTGATAAAGAAGGGGATGCTTTGGGCATCCCCAAGCTTTGACACTTGTTCTTCTTGGATATTTCTTGGGGTGACACACGTGGCATCGCCAAGCTTGAGCTTTAGTCCATCCTTCATCTCATTACTCATTCCTTCCATACACCTGGAATTTTTCCTTCACACAATCTTTATTAGCAACATTAGTGCACTAAAGATAAAAGGTCTTAAGGTTCAGTTCCAACACCAAATAAACTTCCATTAGAACACTAGCTACTGTAGCACTTCCCTCAAAAAGCTCAATTCCCCAAAAGAACTCAAAAAGGAACCAACAAGAAGCAAATGTAGAAAATGGCAGAAATCTGTCAAAACAGACCAGTAGGTAAAGACGAATTTTTTCGAAGACCTTCTGTTGCTCAAATCAAAAAGTATTGACCTAACAAAAGTTAGATAACAACCTGGGGCAGAAGCACACACATTCACGCCTCAAAAAGACGTTCAGAGATTTTACACGAATTTTTTCGGTGAAGCACAGAAATCTGTTTTAGGACAGCAACTTTCCCAATCATTACTTCTCTCTCATTAGAGGTTACTCTTGGCACAAAAAGCAAATAAAAAGGATAAGGAGCGGTTATTACTGAAGTAATAACTTCCAAGACTCATCTAAAACTTTTGGGTTATCTCCCAATAAGTACTTTTCTTTAACGCCTTTAAGTTAGGCATAAGAAGCAAGAAAAAAAATCAAGTGTTCTCAAATGAAGAAGCATTAAGATCAATGCTAGAAATATTTTCAATAAGGCAAGGTATATCATCCAAATAAGTTCTAGAGGATCCTCTCTCAATGCTCTTAGGTTCACTATTCTCATCAAAAGGGTTTGTAGGAACAATCCAATCAAGATTCTTTTCTATGGCATCATATATTGCTACTAGTTTAAAGGGTATTGGTATCTTAGGTTCCTCCCCATTAGGTTCAATTTTGTTCATATTTTCTCGTGTACCAACAACATCTACACATGAGCCTAGCATATTGAAACGTTCAAAGACTTTCCTAGCTTCCTTGGCAACATCATAGAACTCCTTAAACAAAGTTTCTAGAATAAAATCCCTCTTTTCAGGGTCCTCAATTTCTTTAAGCTTAAGAAACATTACTTGCATTAAGGGATTGAGGTTAACAAACCTAGCTTCTAACATATGAATTAAAGATGCTGCAGCAATCTCATAGTTTGGAGCAAGTTCTGCAAGGGATCTATCCTCCGTATCTTCATGTTTGCTAACATGATTAAAGAATTCATCAATATTATCTTTCCCAATTATAGAACCACTACCAATTGAAAGGTATTTCAGGGTGAATTTAGGGATCAACACGGTGAGCTAAGGAAGAGGTGACAACTAAAGGAGACTTAATTTTTGTGTGTTTTCAAATAAGAAAGCAAACTAGTAAAACTAATTTTTTTGTGTTTTTGATAACAAAGCAAGCAAACAAAGAAAAAAGAAACTAAGCAAAAAAAATAACAAAGTAAACATATTGGTTATGAGGGACTCCACTTGTGAAGATGTCCTTGCTCCCTGGCAACAACGCCAGAAAAATGCTTGATGGCTCGGTAATGGCACCAGAAAAATGCTGGTGCGGTGTTGATGTAGAGTTCGTTGGGAACCCCAAGAGGAAGGTATGATGAGCACAGCAGCAAGTTTCCCTCAGTTATGAAACCAAGGTTTAATCAAACCAGTAGGAGCAAGGAAACACCCCAAAGATGTTGCTAGCTGAGCCTTGGCAGGGCGCACTATCGGTGCTAGTAGCAACGTGGAGACCTGCACAACACAACCACAGAACTCTGTCCCCAACTTGCGATGAGGTTGTCAATCTCACCGTGTTTTGCAGAAAACAAAGGATTAAACGTATCAAATGGAAGGAAGTAATAGTTTGCAAAAAGTAAACACAAAGCAGTAAAAAGTTTGTAGATTGAATGTAAAAGAAAGGACCGGGATCCATAGTTCACTAGAGGTGGCTCTCCTTGATAGATAACATGCTGGGTGAACAAATTACAGTGGGGCAATTGACAAACATCGAGAAAGTAATACATGCATATACTAATCATCTTGACTACTTTGGAACTTGATTGCGCATTACAACATTATACATAGACCGCCATCCAAATGCATCTATGACTAATAATCCACCTTCAGGTTATCATCCGAACCCCCTCCAGTATTAAGTTGCAAGCAACAGATTATTGCTTTATGAATTGCGTGTAAAGTAAATGATACGATTGTTCTATGAATAAAGGATTGTTGTTTTCTCCCTAGTAGCAACAGCACATCTAGTACCTTAGAGATTTATGTCACTTCCCCAGATTACCAGAGGCATGAACCCACTATCGAGCATAAATACTAACTCTTGGAGTTGCTAGCATCTACTTGGCCAAGTTAGCTACTAACAACGGAAAGCATGCAAGATCACAAATAACAAAGACATGATAGAATCAATAATCAATCTGAAATAGCATCTCAATATCCATGGGATCCCTGCAAGCACAACATGCAGAATTACAAATAGATGATCTTGATCATGAATGGAGCTCACAAGATCTAGACATGAAAGCACAAAGGAGGAGAACCAGCCATCTAGGTACTACATGGATCCGTAGTCCAAGGATGAACTACTCACGCATCACACCGGAGGCTTGCATGGTGCTGAAGAAGGCCTCCAGGGTGAAATCCCCTCTCCGGTAGGGTGCCGGGAAGAGCGTCAGATCCCTCCCGATCTAGGGATGGAAATGACGGCGGCTGCAGACTCTTTCGTGGATTTTTGATCGGGCCCTTAGGCTTTTCGTCCCGAGGGCATCTTATAGGCGGAATGGGAGGCCGAGGGGGTGCCCAAGGCGGCCACACCACCCCCTGGCATGGGCCAGGCTGGGCCGCGCGACAAGGTTGTGTGGTGGCCCCCTGGCCCCTCTCCGTCTCGTACTCTGGCATCTGATGACTCCTGGAAAATAGGCACTTTGGCTTTTGTCCCATCCAATTCTGAGAATATTCATTTTCTGACTTTCCTGGAAAGAAAAACAGCAAAAAACAGGCAGCTGGCACTGCGGCTCTTGTTAATAGGTTAGTCCAATAGATCATATGAAAAGTACTCCAAAGTGTGGACAAAACACAAGAAAGTGCATAAAACCAAGCGTGGAACATCAAAAAGTATAGATACATTTGCAATGTATCAGATGAAGCCACAAGCGGTGATGGCCCGGGTGGTGGTGCTCTATGATCCACAGCATCCGGGGCAGCTCCGTAGCCCTGATTTATCGCATCGCAATTCATCTTGGTGAGGCCTTCGTGGAGCCTGAGGAATTCGCGACAGTCCTTTAAGAGGTGGTTGGAGTTCTTCTTACCATCGTGTTTGTCGATATAGAAGTGGACGTTGCAAGGTGCAGACAGTTTGTCCTGGATAGATGTTCTAGTGGCTTAATCGTGGGTATGGCGTTGCCATACCTGCGTTGTCTTCCCGCTGTCACGGTATCCACCGCTACGGTATCCACTTATTGTGGTTGTCGTCGTCGTGTCTATATGTGGTCCATGTCGACTTCTTCACGTTCTTCGTAACCGTGCATCCGACATTTTCCCCGACGGTCACGTCTGTAGCCGAGGTCGTCATCATCTTCTAAGTAGACACGGTTGTTTTTCACCGAGTCCTCTCCGGCAGCCCACCTGTTCGCGATCTCCATCAGGTGGTCAATTGTTTTGGGCTTCGAACGGCCCAACTCCTCCCTGAGCTCTCTATGGCGTAGGCCGCCATTGAACACGTCGATTGCGTGGTCCTCGGAGATGTCTTCTATAGACTTTTTAATGATGGACCACCACTGGATGTAGGAGCATAGTGACTCGCCGGGCTTTTGGTAGCAGCTCTTTAGCTCCTCGATTGATGTGGGCCTTTTGTAAGTGCCCTTGAAGTTTTGCACAAAGCTGTATACCAGCTCGTCCCAGCTGCGGACCGACCTGCGGGGGAGGTTGTTGAGCCATGTGTGGGCAGTGCCTTGCAGCTGCAGCTGAAGGCATTGCATGGCTGTGCTCCTGGTTCCACCATGCAACCTCATGGAGGAGATGTGATCCTCCAGCCAAATCTTCAGGTCTTGGAGGCTGTCGAATTTTTGGTCCTTTGATGGGAGTTTGAAACCTTTCGGCATTCGCTTTTTCCGTATGGCTCTGTTGAAGCAGTTGGCGTTGTAGAGCTATGTTCCTTCATCCTCCGAATCCATCGAGCGAGAGCGCCTTGCGTGCATCTTGTCGACCTTGCGTTGTGTGATGTCATCACGCACATCATAGTCATATTCATGTCGACGTGAGCGGCGTCGCCGTGACAAGTCATGGTTGTCATCGCTGGAAGAGGAGGGAGAGTAGTACTTGACCAAAGCCTTGCTTTTCTTCGGCTCTGGTGCTGGATCGTTGGTGGGCATGGCTTCGACCAGTCCTAGGCCAGCGATTGTAGATCGATGCATGGTGGATAGTTGATCCCTAACTGGCGGCTGGTTGTTGAGCAAGGAGATGGTGGCTGCGGTCACCGCTTCTTGTGGTGTTTTCGGGAGCACATCACCCCGTGTATCCACCATCATGAACGAGAAGTCGAGGGCTCGAGTGGCCTCGTCTCGCTCCTTGTCGTTGAGCTCGGCCAGTCGAGCACGCCTTTTGGCAGCTGCATAGCCGTTGCCCTTAGAGGAGGATCCTCTGATGGAAGAGAGTTGAGCTCGTCGAAGGCTCGACTCGTCCGCCGCCCTTTTGTGCTCATCCAGATGGGTGATCACTTGTTGTTGGCACTTGTATTCCTGCACGAGTAGCCAGTGGTAACCCATCATCATTTGTTGGGATGAGTTTGGTGGCAGGGGGTTTCCCCGTAGGGCCTCCCTACAGCAGGCTAACTCGACATCGTTGAGCTCCATCAGCTGTCGCTCATGTTCACCCTCAAGGTTGGGCGGCTGCAGATCTTCTTGGACGGGTCCGACGACAGGGGGTAGTTTGTTGGCCTGTTGTTGGCGGGTGCACCGTTGGTGGGGTCGCCATTAGTGGGGGCACCATTTGTGATTGCGATGCCACCATTGGTGCTTGTGTTTCCCTAAGTGCCGCTGCCACCCATGTTGATGATGGCGCACATGAAGTGGCTGGGGAAGCTGTTGCTCCCGCATCTCTCAGATCCGGACCCGTAGGTTTTTTCTTCTATCGCCAGATCCCCTAGATCGGACTTGCAATTGTTGCCGTCCGTATTATCGACTGATGCTGAGGCGTTGAGTTCGCTCAGGGTGCCTATTGACGGTGGGAACCACGACACGGGAGAAACCGCAGGAACCTTCGACCGATCAGGGAGGCGAATTGTGCCGAGCTGACCAACTTGGAAGCGTAGGCTTCTGATCGCTAGGCCGATACCGTCGCCCACAGACATGAAATCTGGGCGATTCGCCGGTGTGTGCACGTGTTGGAAATATGCCCTAGAGACAAATAGTAACAAGGACTATTACCATATTTCATATAGTTTATGATTAAGTTTTATATCATGCTATAACTGTATTGAGTGGAAACATCAATACATGTGTGATATATAAACAACCAGGGGTTCCCAGTGAAACTCTAATCACTGGTTCATTGGTCAACAGATGATGAAGTTACCTGATCATGTGGCATTTATGCCAGTTGGAAATGGAGTCAACTCATTCTAAGAATGAGATGATGAACCAATACCCAACCTAAACATCCTGACCCAATCATGTCATTTATTCAAGTTACGATGATTAGAAATGGATCCTCGTAGACTATTTCTTAGACCGTGAGGCTATATCAATCACTGTCTCCCGAGAGTGCTTTGATAGAATCAAGCGCCACTTGGTAATACAGTGGTTATAAAGGTGTGTTCAGGTACTCGGAGGAAACCATAGAGGCAATATATGTCAAGAGGGGGATTTGTCCGTCCATGTGACAGAAAGATACTCAAGGGCCCACTCGGAGAAGTTATATCCAATAGCTACGCAGCGTGTGATTTCATTACAGGGATATCACTTGTCGGAACGAGTCAAGTAGCATTGTTCGGTAACGAGATTGAACATGACATGGTGATGTCATTGATCAGATCTCGAGCAATGCAAGTATCAAGAGACAAAGGGAATAAGACACGACTGTCCCGGTTCAAACGATGAAAGATCTTCATGGAACACACTAGGGTCACATGGCCATCCAGGTCCCTTTGTCGATCATTGGTCCGGGAGTGTCCCGACCATGTCTGAAGTGTTCCCAAACCGTAGGGTATCACGCTTAAGGGTTTTATGATGCTTAGAGAGTGTTTATAGGATCATAAGAATCACCGAAGAATAGTAGAGAGAAAACTGGAAGGGTTTCGGTAAGTCCGGAGGATGTCCTGAGTGGATATGGAAGGTGTTCCATATCCACGGAGATTGAATAATATGTGAATAAATGTTAAATATTGATTTAATCATTTATTCATAATAATTTAATAAAAGAGAAAATCAATTAAAAGGTCAAAGGGCTTAATGGGCCAATTCTGGGAGGGGAGAGGGCCTATTAGGGAAAGGAGAGAGGGAGAAGGGGAAAGGTGTTGGCCGGCTCGGCCAAGCCCCCCCCCCCACGCGGGGACCACTAGGGCTGGCCGACGGCTGCCCCTCCCCCTCCTCTCCTTTAGTCCCACCCCGGGACTTCGAGGGAGGTAGTACCTCCCCTCGCCCTAGATATAGTGGGGGTATTCGGCCGGATAAATACATACAATATTCAATAAAGGTCTTCTCACTTTTGGGAAGACCTCCAATTGATATTATCTCTCTCTCTCTTTCTCTCTCTCGTGATCATGGTCCCAAGTTCGGATTGCGCGAGCGAGGGACATCTTCACTGCAGAGCACCATCACGCTGCGGGATTCGGATCCAGGAGCTCTACTTCCGCAACTGCTGCTGGATCGGGGAAGCGGGAGTCATCGTCAGGCACCAGACGTGTGTAACTCCCTGCGAGGTGTCGCATTTGGGGCACTCAAGTCATTGGAGCCGTTGGAGAACAAGGACTTCATCACGAACTTGAGGTCGGCTTCGGCTCATCTACATCAACCACGCTCTCCGGAGCGTTGACAACGCTTTTCGTTCTACAAGGGTAAGTTCGCGAAAATCCCCTCCCCTTACTGTATTACTAATAGATAGGTCCTGGCAGCATCAGGGGTTCAGGGGCGTAGCGTAAAATTTATTGTTTTCATACGCGGAACCCCTACAATGGTATCAAAGCTAGATCTATGCGTAGTAATGCTAGTACAGGTAGAACACACGAGATGTAGCGTGTGGGCGTTGATCTTTTAGTTGTTACCCTCCCATGTGTACTTGTGTATACCGCAGTAATGCTCGATGAAGCGGCCCCCAACCGACTTTACGCATTTATTCGCGAGACTGGTCCATGCTTGACATACGGCTTGTACCGTATAAAGTGGCTTAGGAGGGTGTCTATCTCTCTCGCATTAGTTGGTATGCCATTTGATACAGAGGGCCCCAAAAGGGGTATAGTAGAGACAACTACTTGATCAGCATTGTGCTGAAAGTTCGTAGGTAAGAACGGTTCTTGTGCGAAAGCCCATTCTGCCATGTAAAACATGCAAAGATAAAGTAGAGGCTTCTAACTTTGTTTTGTAGGGGGGCGTTGATTTGTGATATGGTTGTGGAAAAGGTAAAGTGATTACCTTATGTTACGTAGTAGTAGATAGTCACGGAGGTGACAGACTACCACACCGGAAAGAAACCGGTACCCTGGTGGCTACGACGCCAGAACCCTGGCGCCGGAATCCGGTGACGACGGATGGAGATCACGACATGAAGGACCATATCACATCACATTTACATTCAATGTTATTGTTTGTATATCTTATTGTGTGCTAGTATTAGATACTCGATGGTAGCCTAATAAGATGATCCCTGTTAAAATTACCAACAATTGTGTTCCCCCTTAGTGTGCACCACCAAGAAAGTTCTTCGGTATGAGGCGATCCACGGTACAGGCGTGGGTGTTAGACATATCTATGTTTGCATACAGTTGGTGTAAGACACGTTGCACAGTGAATACACTAAGGTGGAGTTGGTGAGCCTAGCACGTTACAGAGACGTGGCCTCGGAATGCGGATGGTTGAAAGATCGAGCATGATTGGCATGAAAGATGTGACCGACATTTAGCGTCCACCCTTGAACCCACATTGATGGCCGTGATGATTGAGGCAGATGTGGCTGATAGGGGTCGTGTTATCACTAGGAACATTCTAGGGATAGGTGTTTCTGAGTGGAGATATTATTAAATCATTTAATTATAAACTTAGTCTAAATTCCTTTTGCAATTGTAAATGTAGAAAAGTTCTCCCTGATGCCACCTTTTCTATTGACGATTGATTGGTCAGAAGGAGAGAAGCTCAGATTAGATGGATCAAAATTCTCTATATGGTTGCGCATCTCCACGTTCTCCTTAGCGAGAATGACGTGGTCGACTACATACTCGACGGATGGATTTGGATCAGCCCATTGACCTAGAGACCCCAGAGCAGCGGGAAGACCACTATCACCGTCGGGAGATGGCCTCCTTCATTTCAGTTACAATGCGTTTTGGAATGGTGGACAAGCTGTGGCCTATCGTGGGTAATGTTAGCCCTCGTACGGTAATGCTGCAGCTTAGGACACATTTCGTGGAACAAGCACACATATGGGAGGATGAGCTGATGGGAGATTTCCTCTCCATTAAGATGGAAGAAAACTCATCACTTGACGACCACTTGGAGCGCATGTATGATGTGTACATGAGGCCTTCATACTTCCTGGAGAGCTGGATGACGGGATCTTTTGCAAATGGCATTGTGCTGCGGTCGCTGCCACCAAGCTACCAAGCACAAGTAAGGACTTGCATTATGAGAGGGGACGCGGAATCAATGGAAATCCACTGGTTCATATCACATCTCAGGAATGTGTTGGTTGAACCAGATGTCGCTAAGGTCATCAATAACAAAGGTATATATTTGATATACCATTTATAAATGTTATAATCTTACAAACACATTTGCAGTGTTAAGTATATTTGATACTTGTTTTGTTTTACTGAAAACAGGTCCTTCTGCATGAGAGGTGCTTGGTAGAGAGGAGGTGACGTTGCGTTTTGATGGCGAGCATGATGATGATGGCCGATGACACTCTCCCTTGACATTTATCACTTAGTTTATGTTTTAGGATGATTATTATAATCAAAATATTGTGAACTTCTTTAGTGTGTCTCACACTTTGTGAGACGGTTATTCATATGAGTTTGTAACAAACAGTTGTTCTAGTTTTAGGAATGATTTCTATTTGTGTTCATATCTTGTTTGATTATTTTTGAATTATCCTTGTTGATTGAAACTAATTGATAATGCATGAACATTTGTAAAATATTGAAATGCCTTAAAATACCCAACTTAATGATATATTCACTAATGAATGAAACCATTGTTTAAATTCAAAGTTATTGATAATATGTGAAAGACACTTGTTTTCTTATCACATATAAATCATGCCTAAGTTTGGCAAAATAACTTGAACACCATGTATTACTTGAATACAAAGTGTTTAATGACTTGTTAAAAAGTAAATACATATTCGATGTATTGTGTTTTGACGAAAATGGTAATTATCATTATATTATTATTTAAATGTGTAAATAAGTTTACCAAAGAAAATATGAATATGAAACTATTTGATATGATCAAAGTGTTTCATCAACAAAGGGTATAAATATAAAAGAGAATCTAATTACTATGATTTGATCAATAGTAATGAAATTCAACTTTATAAGAATGGCATAAAGAAATTGTGGAATGCAAAGTGCATTTGAAATGTCAAAATTGCAAAGCATCACAATGTGATATTTGATATAAAAGTGGTTAAATAGATGGAGCCAAATAAATCAGTGTAGTGTAGATGTAGAGACCATTAGTTAGAAATAGTTAGCACTCAATTAGAATATAGAGTGAACCATCTAGATTCGTGAGATCGGCTCCATATCTAGTATGGATCGTCGTGAAAGTTTTGGGGTTATTTGATATAACCAAAACAATACCGAATAAGTCCTTGTAGAGTATTCATTGGAAACTTTGAATAGGAAATCCATAGCTAGAGCCAAAAGAGAAGTAAAATTCGTATTGCTTGGATTTTGGTGCATTCTTGAGAAAGCTCACTTTTAGTGATATTTCTCGATTATGAAGAAAATGGAAGATAGTGAAAAAACACGATGAGGATTCAAATCCCTGCATGAGAGTGTTGAGAAGAGCAACGGATAACGTTCGTGAACGATTCTCTTCACAAAGGAAAGAATCAATGATAATGATCATTGTGTGTTCCCCACTGGTGTTTTCACTACATAAAGTAGGATTCAGAATGTAGCCCCTATCTTGTATGGAGACATTTGTGAATCATTTGTCATGATTACTAGAATATGACATACCTATGAACTACAAAGGAAATAATGGTAAACTAGAATTATGAGAAATCCTAGAAGCAAAATTCCCTTGAGATTAGAAAGAAATTCGTTGTTGAATCTCACAAGTAAAAGGGGTTACTTGAATTTTCCCAAATGACTGCAAAGCCATAGTTGAAAAAGGGTGAATGACAAAAGCACATTTTTTCAAGTATTGGACGAATTCAAATGAATTTGATTCATGTGTTCTTAATGTCTAGTGGATTTAAAACTAGTAAAAGTACTAGTGTCTCATAGTAAATCTCTCACTTTGATATTTGATCAAAGGATTTGAAGTTGTTCAAAATAGTGAGTAGATATGCAATTTGCATAAAATTGAGTGGGAGATATAAAAGTCTTCCTAAAACAATATGTGAATGATATATTTTTTGAGTGGGAGCAATATAAGTGTTAAATTCCAATATGTAGGAACATATTTTGAGTGGGATCTTATAGAGTGATTCTTAAGTGTGTTAAGAATAAAAGCGCAAATACCAATAAATAATGATTTATAAGGGGTAGAAGTTGATAATAGGTGTATTATGATATTATGTAGTTTCAGAATAGAACATATTCCCTTAAGGGATTCTGAAAAGAGTTTTAGAATAGAAGTTAATTAAGGAACTCGTCCGTAATAACTCAAATTAGGAATAGTATTAAGTTTAACATCAATGGTTGAAAGAAAGAAAAGGATGATCATCATCCACTATGTTGAGACATAGGTTCTATCTTAGAAAACCATGATGATAACTTAGCTTAATATATGATCCAATAAGGAGCATTTAAAAGTGATTAAGTTTGAATCACGGAACGTTGAGCTAAGTTTGTCCACAGTGTCTGTTAGAGAACTGTAGACATGTTTTCCAAATCCATAAAGGATGACATATCTTAAAGCATAAAGGGTTATGTTATAAGGGAATATGTTGGAAACTCCTGTAAATATGGATTTAAGTCAAGTAGGAAGCGAGGTGAACAAAACATCGAAAGTTGCACATGGTGCACTTGTGTTTCGATGAATACATTTATAATAATAGATAAGGGTACCATCTAAAGTGTTGTATAATGTTATGACAGGGCTAGTTCGCTTTTAACGTAGAATGATGTGTCCCAGTGCACAGTGCCCATGAGAAATCCCTCGAGGTTGATCTAAAGTCACTGTACGCTCCTGGAATCAGACCTCGTTCTGCTGCCATAGCAACGATGCATACACACAGATGTTATCATGTGATGATAAAATATTAATGTCTATCAATGTGACATTAGTAAGTTGTAAAGGATTTGGGACTTTAAAGTACCGGCCCAAGACTCAACCTCTTCCATGAGCAAGCATGTTCAAGGTACTGGATATGGTGCCAATGATTAAGAAAAAATGCAGTTAGTGTATTTGTACTCTAGTGCAAGTGGGAGACTGTTGGAAATATGCCCTAGAGAAAAATAGTAATAAGCACTATTACAATATTTCATATAGTTTATGATTAAGTTTTATAGCATGATATAACTGTATTAAGTGGAAACATCAATACACGTGTGATATATAAATAACCAGGGGTTCCCTGTGAAACTCTAATCACTGGTTCATTGGTCAACAGATGATCAAGTTTCCTGATCATGTGGCATTTATGCCAGTTGGAAATGGAGTCAACTCATTCTGTGAATGAGATGATGAACCAATACCCAACCTAAGCATCGTGACCCGATCATGTCACGAAGTTCAAGTTACGATGATTAGAAATGGATCCTCGTAGACTATTCCTTAGACCGTGAGGCTATATCAATCACTGTCTCCTGAGAGTGCTTTGATAGCATCAAGCGCCACTTGGTAATACAGTGGTTATAAAGGTGTGTTCAGGTACTCGGAGGAAACCGTAGAGGCAATATATGTCATGAGCGGGACTTGTCCGTCCATGTGACAGAAAGATACTCACGGGCCCACTCGGAGAAGTTATATCCAATAGCTGTGCAACATGTGATTTGATCATAGGGATATCACTTTTCGGAACGAGTCAAGTAGCATTGTTCGGTAACGAGATTGAACACGACATGGTGATGTCATTGATTAGATCTCAGGGAATGCAAGTATCGAGAGACAATGGTAATAAGACACGATTGTCCCGGTTGAAACGATGAAAGATGTTCATGGAACGCATAGGGGTCACATGGCCATCTAGGTCCCTCTGTCGATCATTGGTTCGGGAGTGTCCCGACCATGTCTGGAGTGTTCCCGAACCGCAGGGTATCACGCTTAAGGGTTTGATGATGCTTAGAGAGTGTTTATAGGATCGAAAGAATCACCGAAGAATAGTAGAGATAAAATCGGAATGGTTTCGATAAGTCCGGAGGATGTGCGGAGTGGAGATGGAAGGCATTCCATAGCCACGGAGATTGAATAATATATGAATAAATGTTAAATATTTATTTAATCATTTATTCATAATTATTTAATAAAAGATAAAATCAATTAAAAGGTCAAAGGGCTTAATGGGCCAATTCTCGGAGGGGAGAGGGCCCATTAGGGAAAGGAGAGAGGGAGAAGGGGAAAGGGGGTGGCCGGCTGGGCCAAGCCCCCCGCGTGGGCCCACTAGGGCTGGCCGCCCATCCCCCTCCTCTCCTTTAGTCCCACCCCAGGACTTTGAGGGAGGTAGTACCTCCCCCCCCTATATATAGTGGGGGTATTTGGCCAGATAAATACACACAATATTCAATAAAGGTCTTCTCACTTTTCGGAAGACCTCCAATTGATATTCTCTCTCTCTCTCTCTCTCTCTCTCTCGTGACCGTGGTCCCAAGTTCGGACTGCGCGAATGAGAAACATCTTCACCGTGGAGCACCGTCGCGCTGCGGGATTCGGATCTAGGACCTCTACTTCCGCAACTGCTGCTGGATCAGGGAAGCGGGAGTCATCATCAGGCACCAGACATGTGTAACTCCCCGTGAGGTGTCGCACTCGAGGCACTCAAGTCGTTGGAGCCGTTGGAGCACAAGGACTTCATCACGACCTTGAGGTCGGCTTCGGTTCGTCTACATCAACCACGCTCTCCTGAGCGTTGACAACACTTTTCGGTCTTCAAGGGTAAGTTCGTGAAAAGCCCCTCCCATTACTTTATTACTAATAGATAGGTCCTGGCAGCATCAGGGGTTCAGGGGCGTAGGGTAAAATTTATTGTTTTCATTGGTGGAACCCGTACAACACGGTGAAGTCGAGGACACCGAAAAGGAGGCGAGTATCCGCTACTACGGAGTAGTAGATCGCGATTGATGGGTCCGAGGAAGCCGCAACATCAGCACTCCTCTTTCCCACAAACAATGCCAATTGACGAGGGGTTAAATTATCGGTGCCCATTGTTAATGGACTTAGTTTCAAGGAAATGGGGAGCACTGTAGGCATCGATAGGCTAGCACACAAGCACACAGGTGACACGAGGTTTTACCTACGTTCGGGCCTTGTAGAGGACCCTACTCCTGCTTGTCTTCTCTTGGGTATGATGAAGTCAAAGGTTACAAGGGTGCGCACATGCAATCTGGCGAGGTGTATGCGGGGTGTATAAGTTGGTCCTCCTCGCCGCCCCCTCTTGGCCTTTATATAGAGAGGCTAGGTCTCGGGGTAGCAGATCGAGTTGGTTACAAGTTAGGGTTTTCCTTTAAGTTTCTATCTACACTTTTTCGTGTCCTCCAAAAAGTCGAACTATAGCGGGCCACCTGAATCTTTGTTGGGCTTCGATTGCATCGTGGACTCCTTCTTGGGATGAACCGTATAGGCTAATCTCAGGTACTTGTAAGGTATGCCCACATCAGTCCTCTAGCAGAATATCCGAACCATAGAAGTACGTCATCTTCCAATGCTCAACAGATTCGTGTTCCACTATGTTGGGGAATCTCCGGTTCAGGTGGATCTTGAAAGTAATAGTCCCACAGTTGTCAAGATTGTCTTTGACAACGCCTGACTCCCTCTTAACGGTGAAAAAGTAGATGAATATATCTAACCTAGGCTTTATTCCTAGGTACCCCTCAAACAGGGCTACGGAGTTGCTAAGCACTAGAATTCTATTCAGAGAAAGGTTGTAGGGGAGAACTTGGAAGTGTTATAGGACTTCTAAGAGGAAGTCAGAGACCAGGAGGGTTATACCACACACTAGTTGGTCTTTGAGGTATACCTTCTCTCTAGCTTGGGGAGAAGGAACCACCTCCCCTGTCATCGCAAATTTGTAGTCTAGCCTCTTCATCGACGGGTGGTACCCCTCGGTGACGAGGTCCTTGAGCTCCATTGCAGTGAGCTTCGATCCCCTCCACGCACCCTTGAAGGAATCAACATCGACATCTTTATCCTCCTCCCTATTAGTGTCGTGCGCCACTATTTTTGCTTGCTGGTGGTGGTTTCCTCCACTAGGCAGTGACTGGTGCAACCATGGTGGAGGCACAACCACTTGGCTTGGCTCAAACAGAGAGTCAGCAGATGCCGCCATCGAAGGTCTGGCCATGTTGGCCATTAGAGGATGGGAAGGTGGAGAGGAAGATTCAGGTTTAGGGTTTTCTGCTCTAGAGCTTGAAATGTTGCTCGTCACAAGGAAGAAGATGAAGTGGGAGAGAAGGTAGGTGAATAAAAAATTAACTGTTGCAGTAATTTATAAAGACCCATCATCAAGATTCGTCCAAGTGGGAATCCAAAGGAGTAAGTGTGTGTAATGTATTGAGGATCATGAGAGGTAATTTCACCACGTCTCAGTGTCCGCCACCAATGCTTAGGATTTATCACGCAGGAAAATCACAATGATTATTTGCCTAGCTATTTGTGAGTTTCAAGGTAACGATGGGTTATGAACTATGTTATCCTCCTAACAGATGCTGAGAGACATGTCACATCTGATGATTCTCTAAAGATGGTCGGACGTTGTCAGACTACGAGGAGATGAGGAAGACTCAATATTTCTTCGGCTTGCTCATGAAGATGGATAAGAAGCTTGTAGTACTTTTCGGGGGGACTTCAAGATGCTGCCTTCCATAATTGCCAACATCACCTAGGTAGAGCATTCACGAACCAAACAGCAAGACGACGCAAATCTTAAAGTTCTCCAGGGGCTACTATTGAGGATATGCATAATGGGTATCACCATAGCATAGATCTAATCCGGATAGGCCGCAGTGGTAGCACGGCCCATGGTCTGCTAGGTAGCCCAGTTAGAAGGATCCAGAAGGAAGGCCCGTGCTAGAATAACAAGGAGGCTACACACCAACATAGATGAAGGCAGAGCCTTGGAGTACAAGACACAAAGACTAGTTAGTGTTAGTGTAGGACTATGTAACCTGTCCAATATGGACTTTACCCAGTAATCCTAGGTTCTGGTGCCTTTATAAGCCGGACCTGCGGGAGCCTTTAGGGAAATAGATAACTTTGCACAGCGAACCCTACAATCTTTGTAACCCGGTGTATTGCCATTATAGTTACTAGATGATACCCCGCGCGTTGCGGCAGGACATATGTTGTATATATAGTAGTGATGAGTTGTATATATAGTAGTGATGATAAAGCCAATAGGATAGACCGTGACAAAAACCTTAAAACATTTTTAGGTTAGTAAAATATGAATTGAACATGTATAACTCCAAAAAAACATTGTTAATAAAAATATGCATATGGTACCAAGCATAATGAATGGCATCATTTTGTATGTACAATACAATGATTTCCCCACCCGAAAGATAGAAAAAAATTAGCATGGTCCATTTCACTTTCGAACAAACCACTACTACGATCATTCTATGACGTGTACTTGTGAGTCTCCCTCAACTTGACAACTGATGTGAGCAAAAAACCGATCTTACAGTTACTTGTTAAATTCATGAAACAATAGTGTAAAAAAAACTTAAACAATTTTTTGATGGAGACCATGGAATAGCAAAGTAGTCAATGAGATTCTTCAGTCACCTGCACTTAACTTGTGAAGAAGTGTTCTTCTTTTTTGGCCAATGTGGTGTTCTCATCCATAATTTGCTAGACTCAATTACTCAACTTCAGCGCCAGCAGATCCATAATGAGACATGGGAAGATCAAGTGAAAAATAAGAACACGATGGACCAATAATTCAGTCAAAGATAGGTAAATCAACACATTTGTTCATTCTAGATTTTATATTGAGAAAATATATACATTATGAAATAAGCGAAAGTCAAGAACCAACATCATCTTGACCAATTATGGTAAACATCCATTTGTTCCTTTGAAAAGATAAACACAAAACATACTTCAGTATAATTATCATTTGTCCAACTTGTGACACCACCTGAAACAATCCTAATCGACTATATACTAAATGGTTCAAATATATTACTTATTAGACCAGCAAGCAAATTCGGAGTACCTTCATGAAATCGTTTCTTTCTAAATAGGTACGACACCAGCGGATCTATTTATAATCAGTGCCAGTATAATAATTCATGAAACACATAAGAAAATTACAAAAAATATGAAACATTAAAAATTTATGGGCCACAATAATAATTCAATTCAAAATTCCATTTAACTGCAGTTTCATATATTATGGGAAAAAATGTTGAATGGCCATGGAGTATCCAGGATGCGACTTCCTTTGTTTGACACGCCTGGTAGCTAAAGAAAAGGGGATAACACACAGGCATGTTCTCCACGGAAAAACTACACACGTGTATAATCCTTGTTGCCACCACATCCAAGATCTGATGCACACTGCATCTACAGAACGTGTCTGACATCAAATTAATGAAATGTCCATTGAAGGCAGCGACTTTAGGACTGGAAAATGAAGATATATGCAAAACGCATCTACCAGTGGTAGTCTAGTACAGAGTACTACCTTACATGAGCGTTTGAGGGAGTCGCCCCTTATTATATCCAGCCCAGGTGGACTGCAGCCTTCGAGTCATCGTCAAGTGGAGATCTATTGAAGCGACCCTGAGTCGCTGACTGGACAGCCGCGGTGGTAGAGCAGGATTAATGAAGATGGAGGAGCACGGCTTCGGCATGCGTGCAAGCGTAGAGTCCTTTGTGGCAGAGTCGATCTTAAATGTTGGTGGACTGCCAAGCGAAAAATAACATAATCAGATTCAGATGGCGAAAGAGATAAGAAAACAGATCTTGTATATACCAACACGTGATGGAAATATTGTGGACCTTCAAATACTTTTGAGAGAGGAGGGGTAGAGGAGAAGAATGAAGATGCCAACCCGTGCTGGAGCAATTTAAAGGAAACTGGGCGAACTCCTCCTATGCCTCCATCAATTGGTAGTACGGTTATTTCTCCCAGAGTTAGTGGGGGAGTGGAAGAGACTGAACGCCTGTGGAGATCGATGGAGAAGAGGCCAGGGGGCCCGAGAAGAGGAAGGGATAATGACGTAGTCGGTGGATACAGAGGGCTATTCGCTGTCCAGCCCAAGAAGGGACAGCCCACGGTGGCGCGTCTTGTTGCCCAGCCCATGTGGAGAAACACGGGAGAGTCAGGTAGCGATGGTCGACCAATTCTCTGAAAAAACAAAGGTAGCGATCGTCGACTACACAACGCCTGGCCAAACAGAGGGTGACGTGGACGCACGAGGAGGCTAGAAAATGAGGTAGTGGGGAACTCCTATTTAGATATAGAAGATTGGAAGCAGAAGTATGATTCCACCACCATCATGGGATCTAAACCTGGTAAACTATGTTACCTCTTAACCTTCAACTCACCACCTTACCCACCTATCTCTCAACGCTCTGTGAGGACGCTTCCGTCGTGTACTCATCAGCAATACCATGACATTTCACAAGGATCCTAGAATCAGAGGTGTTGATGGATAAACCAATTAAAACCATCAATTTTTTGTATAAATATGCTAATTGGCATCCATTAAAGTATTCAATACAATTTCCCACGTACCTGGGAGAGTGAGCAAGGAGAATACAATTCATACAGGATGCAACCAGCGGTTTAACAAGCTTTGATATGGGCGAGGGCTGTCCATACCACCCGCACATACCATGTGACGGTGGATTCACCTTGTCATATACTTCCCAATAGATCTGATATCTGACATTTAGAGACACTAGATTTCATATAAATATCACCTGGGAAAGGGATCTAGAGGGGGAACTCACAAAAGGGCTTCGATCCCGAAGCTACGAAGGACCTTGGAGTCCTATGCATCATCCTCATCATCAACCGTTGTAACTCCACCATCATCATCACCCCTTACATCTCATTTACATTCATCTTGTTGTATTTCCTAAACCTATTGTGGATTTGCACAAGTCATCAATCTATTTTTTGGTGTCATTACCAGGGAGAACAGCAATTTTGCTCTTTGTTCTTAGTTATTAGTTTACTATTGTTGTGCTACATTTTTTTCATTAAGTTTAAGGTGAACCACAATGACCGAGCTTGGGATTATGAACAAGTTCGACGCCACCACCACTATTGGGCAATTCAACCTTGTCTATAGGAAAGGAAACCTAAGGGAAAATGTTGAATATGAGGTTAAATATCAATTAACTACAATCCTACACAAAAGGAAATTTGCAAGAGATGATGATTCTAAAGATCCATATGCACATCTGGACTTCTTCAAAGATATCGGTAAGACATTCAGATTAACGAATTATACTAATGATGAGGTACAATTAAAATTGTCTAATCACGTTCTAACTAGTACAGTTCTTGCTTGGTATAGAACTTTTCGTGTAGAATAAAAAGATACCCGGGACAAGATATTAGAAGAATTTCTTTCTCTCTTTTACCCCAATAGGAAAACCTTTGGCGCCACGCGAATAATTATAAACTTCAAGAATTGCTGAGAACAAATCCTCTTCAGGGCCTATATAAGGTTCTGAGGTTTGATTAATAATTTTCCTGACCATGATTTACCACCTTGGTATGATTTTCATATTTTCTACGATGGACAAAGTGAAGATAATTGAATTGAAATTGATTTAGCTTCAAGCGAAGCTTTTATGGACTATCCTATTTCCAAATTAAAGGTTGGGAACTATTAGAAATAATTCTCCATAATAGAGAATCTTGGTGTTTTGACTTAGGCGGTTGATGACTGCAAGTGCACAAATCAATTTTAGCTATTTCCGAAAGTAAGAGTATCGAACCATAGAGAGATATTGGTAGAGGTCTTTATACCCTTGTTACTATTCACAAGAGAGTACTATAAGTTATCTACAATTCTAATTAATGGTGTATAAAGAGTGTGTTTGAATGAGTACTAAAGTAAACAAAAACAAATTAAATTACTACAGTAAACAAGAACAAGCGAGTGTGGTTATGGTGGTGATAATATGGTTAAGGTGTTCTCTGGGAGTGTAGGACACACCACTAGCATGGGACAATTACTTATGAGTAGGATACCTATATATTTCATCATGATATGTGTGGATAGAGTCCCATAATAAGATGCTCACCAACAAGTCTCGTGAGCAAGCCACTTCTATGAGTCATGTGATGAGGTCATCTCTAAATAACCACTAAGACGCCTCCGAGCAAGTCACTTCTAGAGACCACCAAAATTAAGGGTTTCCCCATGGATATCGTTATCAGCTTAGTGAATCTCTCTTTATCTCCCTTTGACCGTGTAGGTTATAAGCCCTTGTTGTCACAAAGTAGCACTAGACATACTCCAATACACGTCAAAAGGGTAGTTACCTCTCTTTAGTCCTGAGGGCAAATGTTATGTGGTCAAGTTCAGATACCATCTAGAGAGAGAGACAGATCTAACACAATATCATAGATCAATTAAATACCAAAGAACAAATTTATAGATCATCTTTATTTCATTGCATAATAATACTAGGGTTTCTCCATCTCTCCCCAGGAACAATGGAACTACTCACATATGAAGGAAATCAACATCATGGTAATAATATGGATGGGATATGAGAGTACAATCAAATACAAGTAAAGATCCACAGTAGGTTTTGGATTACAACCAAGTAGACGAACGGGATCGGTGTTGGAGACATTGTTGATGATGATGGTGATGTAGCTCGGTGTTGAGGCCTTCAAGATCCAAGCCCCTTCTCCTCTTGAGAAGTGGTGATGGTGGAGATCTTTTGGAGGCAGTGGCTATGGAGTTTGCAAGGCGGTAGGGCTCCGCTATGGAGGTATGTGGAGAGGATGCCTTCTCCCTTGGCTCCTCACCTCTTTATATTGGCCTAGGGGGGTCTCTCATAGCCCCTCCCACGTTTCCTATGACCTAAGTGTGGGGCCCCCGTATTAATCCTCTGAGAATCCCTATTACGCATACACCACGATCCCATGATCAGTATGTAGTGGCACATAACCGACAAGTATCAAAGTAAACATCCATTACTGAAGCATATACATGTCATGCCTTATTTGCCATTATGGCTACATCAATCATCATCAGTGGAACTTCATCAAGCGCCGAGCCCGAGTCATGCATTAACCTACATGCATCTGACTAGGAGAACATCCTAGTTCACATAGTCATCAACACCACCTTCTTCGTCGCTTACTTCTCGAACTGACCAAGTTAATAGCCTGGGACAATGCCTATCGTGGGAATGACCATGGCAGTCGCTACCAGGGGTAGGGATTGATTTGATTTGGGGCAAGAGCTAGTCGCCATCTGCAGTGCAAGATTGGAACTAGAGACAAGGGATTTACCCAGGTTCTCCCCCTGTAGGGTAAAGACCTACTCCTGCTAGATTGTATTATGGACGAGTGGATTACAAGGTGGGAGAGCTCGGTGGCTAAGAAGCGAGTCGCTTGGATGGGGTAGCCAATAGTGCGTTAGTATGCAAAGTACCCTAGGAAGGTTTATATAGGGGGTACCTCGCTAGGGTTTACATCATTACAAATGAATTAGTTAAGGTTTCAGAGGATTTGACCTAATTCGACTGGGCCTATCTAAGCTCATGGGCCTCCAACTTCTAGTCTCCAGGCTTTTGCGTCAGTCGCTTTCTAGTCACTATTCCTGCAGGCCCATTCGCATTGGACTTGGGCCAGTTGAATCGTACTTTTGGGCATACCCCGATTGGCATATACCTATCATTAGGCCCCTAGGGCAACAGGGGTTCGGTGTAGGCGTCAACTTGGCAGTCGGAGTAGGCGAGTCCAGGGGGACGCCTAGTCGAATCGACGGTGGACTCCTTCAATGAAGGGAGAAGCCTCTGTTGTATGTCTTCAATTGCAACATCGGTGAGCGGAAATGTGGTCGAGTCACCACACCCAATCGATTGGAAAGGTTAAGTAAGAAAACGAGTCGGGTGCCGGAAGTTGGACCATTAACTAGATCAAACTAGCCGTTGGATAACTCCAAAGGTAACTTCAGTGGATTTACCGCGGGGTAAATGCTAGCCCAAGATTTTCGGGTAGTGCCGATTTATAAGGAGACTGGTGGAGGAAACGCAAACATTATTCTCATTCCTTCGCATTCCCTCACCCTAAGTCTCTACACCTACTTTTGATCCGGAATTTCCAGACCAAGCGCCTTCCTCCTCCTTTCGATGGCACCTCCGAAGGATTTGTGGTGCAAGTCTAAGTGTTCCATGGACATCCTAAAGTCGTTCCAAGATGCCGACATTCTCACCAAGGGGAACCGGCAGATCCTGGTAGCCGCCAAGGTCGAGCCGAAGCCACGGCCAGGAGAATTCATCTACTTTTAGAGCCACCTCGAGAGGGGATTAGGATTTCCGACATCCCTCTTCTTCCACTGCTTCTGCTCCTACTACGCGATAAAGCCGTCCAATTTGGGGCATCACAACATCAAGCAGCTCGCCAGATTTGTGGCGTTTTGCGAATGCTATCTAGGATGCCGACCGTATTTCCTCTCTGGCTGGAATTGATCCATGGCCACCTTAGCTGCAACTGGAAGGGCGGCCCTATCTTGGCAGCACGCGGGGTCACCTTTGAGTTTAAGCCCAAGGCTCGATTCATGAAGTTGATGCTCCCGAAGAAGGTGGCAAGCGAGTGGAAAAAATTATGGTTCTATGTCAAGGAATCCACTCCCTCCGGTCAAGTCGAACTCCCAACATATACCGCGGAGAGGAGCGAGCCGTGGAGATTGTCAAACGACTCGCTTCCCAGTGACCAGAAGATGGCCATGGATGAGATGCTCACGTGGATCAAGGAGCTGGAGGATGAAGGGTTGGAGACCATCAATCTCTACAACTGCTATCTCGGGCAGCAACTAGTCCTGCTGGCAAACCGAGCTCACTGGATGTACCTGTACATCAGGCCTGGAGACACGACCAAGTCGATCCCCGACACCTGGGACGAAGAAGATTATGTTGCAGCATTGAAGAAGATCACCGATGCGGAATACGGTTCAAAGGTTGGGCTAGCCCCATACACCGCTAGGAAGCGGAAATCTCCTTCAGTGAGTTCCTTTATTTCTCTATCGCAGTTTCACAGTCGCAGTATTGTAGTCGTGGTTTTTAGCCGCTGACTACCTTCATCTTCAACTTTTTCACGTGTTTGTGAACTGGCTTCCTTTGCTTGACGAGGAAGTTCCCGAAGAGCCCGAGGAGGAGGAGGAGAGCTCCGAGAGTCAAGATAAAATCGTGGAGGTGTAGGCGCCTTTGTCCGGAGCTCGAAAGAAACATGGCCAGAAGCAGCACGACATCGAGGAAGGTCGCAGCCTCGAGAAACGTGACAGCGACGTCAACCTCGTCGAAGAGCACAACTCTTGGAGGGCGACCATGCTGGCCAAGCCCGCGACAAAGAAGAAGTCACTAGCAACACCGAAGTCACTGGCACAGTTAAAGTCACCAGCAAGGACGCCTGCCAAATTGACGGCGATGTTTGAGTCAGAAAATGAATCTGACGAGGAAGAGGCCACGGACGTAGAGAAAGTTCTGGAGGATCCAAATACGATGATGGAGCCTATGGCCATGGAAGTGGTTTTGGATTCGGCGATTCCGCTCACGATGAAGTCGCCGAGCGCTCCAAGGATGCCAGAACCGGAGGCCCAAGCAACCACGGGGTCGGTGGTTCCACCGGCGCAAGAGTCGGAGGAGGCGCCAGTGCTAAGGGAGCCGGAGGTCCCTATGGCAGTGACTACGTCAGCAGAGAAGACAGCGGCGCCGTAATAGGCGGACATTTTTGAGAGAGGGCTGTGACATGGGTATACCCTACAGGTACTCGAGCTTGGTATATACGGCCTAAATACGTAAAGTCCCACGGTGTCGCCAAGGCCCAAATGAAGGACTCGAGTAACCTACGGACTCTTGATTGCTTCAAGAACAAGAAGCTAAAGATAGAAAGTTTGAAGGGGAAAACCCTAACTTGTAACCGACTCGACCTGCTACCCGAGACCTAGCCTACTTATATAAAGGCTAGGAGGGGCGGCAAGGAGGACACACGGAACCCTAGTTTCCACAACCCTCGCTAGATTGCATCTACGCACCATTGTAATTTGAATTCCTTTGATAATTCCACGAGCAGACAAGCAGGACTAGGGACCTCTATGAGGCCTGAACCTGGGTAAATCTTTGAGTCCCCTGTGTGCTTGTTTGCTAGCCGATAGATGTCTCCAGTGCTCCCTCCTTCTCCAAAACCCAAGTCCATAACAATGGGCATTGATGAGTTAAACCCTCGTCAATTGGCACCGTCTGTGGGAATTGGGAGTGCTGATGTTGCGGCCTCTTCGGCCCCATCAACCGCGATCTACAACTCCGCAATAGCGGAGATTCGCCAGCTCTTCGGTGTGTTCGACTTCACCGTCCACATGCCAGCCACTCGCCCGGCTTTCGAGTCCGTAGGCGACGGGATCAGCCTGACAATAGGGAGCTTCCGCTTCCAAGTTGGTCAGATGGGCACGCTTCGTATGCCTGATCAGCGGACGGCGCCGTCGATTGCTCCAGCATCATGGTTCCCCCCATCGATCAGCACACTCAGTGAGCTCAACGCCTCGACAGCAGTCGAAAACACAGTCAGCGACAGCAGTCGCGACGCCGATCTAGGCGACCTGGCCACTGAAGACGGAACCTACGGTTCTGGATCTGAGAGTTGTGGGAGCAGCAGCTTCCCCAATCACTTCATGTGCGCCATCATCAACGCAGGCGACACCTCCGCCAACCGCGACAACACGGGCAATCGCGGCAACGGAACCGACCCGCGAAACAGCGGCAACGGAGCTAAAGGCGGTAACGGTGGCGATCGCACCAACGCCATCAATGGAGGAGCAGCCGAACCTCCAACCATAATAAACGAGCAAACCGGCGAACGCATCGTGATCAAGCTCAATGAGCAAGATACAAGGCACTCCTCTACCCTTTGGATCTCCGCATGAACTGCTAATGGGCTACCATTGGCTCCTGAAGGAAGAATTCAAGCGCCTAGTGCAAACAATCGCGCAACTCGAGGCGCGCAAAAAGGCAGCAGACGCCTAGTGCAAACAATCGCGCAACTCGAGGCGCGCAAGAAGGTACAAAGTTCCTCGACTTCAGCTCTATGACAGTCGACACAGGGGGCAACGTGGTCCCCAAACGCCGCAAGCCATAGTGATAGCGGCCACCATGTACCTCCTTAATAACCAGCCACCAGCTGGAGATCCCCGAGCCGCCATGCACCGATCTACCATCGCGGGCTTGGGATTAATCGAGGCCGCCCTCGACAAGGAGCCAACACCAGAGCCGAAAAAAGGCAAAGCGCTAGAAAAACGCTACTCCTCGCCCTCATCAAGGGACGACAGTCACGATTTGTCACGATGCTGCTGCTCACGGTGACACGACCGCAACTATGATGCGCGCGACGACCTCACGCAGCGCAAGATTGACAAATCAAGGGCGCGACACACTCGGTCGACTGACTCAGAAGAGGAAGATGTGGAGATCTGCGGCGCCAGATGCTTCAGCAGATCCATTAGGCAGAAGCGAATGCCTAAGGGGTTTAAACTCCCGTCGGAGAACCCGAAGTTCGACGGCCTATAGGACCCAAAAATCTGGCTGGAGGACCACATCTCCTCCGTCAGGCTCCACGGAGGCAGTCGAAGCATGGCCATGCAATGTTTGCAGCTACAGCTGCCGGGCGCCGCCCGAGCATGGCTCAACAACCTCCCACGCGGATCCATTCGCAGCTGGGATGAGCTGGTTTACAGCTTCGTGCACAATTTGAAGGGCACGTACAAGCGGCCTGCATCAATCGAAGAGCTAAGATGCTGCTAGCAACGATCGGGCGAATCGCTACGCTCCTACATCCAAAGGTGGTCGATCATCAAGAAATCCACAGAGAACATCTTGGAGGATCGCGCGATTGATGCATTCAACGGCGGCGTCCGTCGCCTAGAGCTCAGGGAGGAGCTGGGCCGCTCAAAGCCCAAGACCATCGACCACCTGATGGAGATCGCGAATCGGTGGGCCGATGGAGAAGATTCGGTGAAGAATCGCGTTCATTCCGACGAGGAGGCGGAACTCGAGCGCAGACGCGACCACCGAAGCAAACGCCATATGGAAGCAATCGAGAAAAGCTGTTGTTCGAACAACTTCTCCCTGGAAGAATTGGAAGCACGGAGATCCTCTTCGCGCCTTTGCGCCTCATCACGCGCGGCGATTGCCTCATCGCGACCCTTCACAGCCGCAGCAAGAGTTTTCTCCATGGTGGCCATGTCGCGCAGGAGGGCATTATGTTCAGCTACACAAGCAAAAAAGGTTTGACTATCAGTCGACTATATCAAAGGAGAAGAAGAATAAGTGCAGGACACTCACTCTCGACCACACGATGACGTGTATCCAGCATTGCATGATGGCGGCCCATCGCAAGCACTTGCTCCACTAGGTGCGCGGCCTCCTTCAAAAGGAGCTATCGCATAACAAAGGATCAGCAGAAGCCATCGACTGCAACATCAAAAAAAAGCCTACACTTACATGATCCTCCAAAGACTCGGAAGTCATTTGGTGCGTAGTCATCCGGGCAACCATTTGATGCTCCTCTACATGAGGAGAACTGGAAGAGTTATGCCTAGAGTGGGCCGCCAATGGAGGGGAAGGAGTGCACTCGACCTCTTTCTTGGCCCTTGAGGTCCCGACTCCTGATTCTTTCAAGAATTGGACGTCGCCAGAAGATGACGACGCCTCTTGACTGCAAGAAAAAATCCACATCAAGAAAGGACAAACCCAGAGACGAGCCAACAAAAGCAAAACAGAGAAGAACAGGCAAACTAGAAACCTTACCAATCAAACTTGTCAAAGTGAAAAGTGGGCTCCCCTGACTCTGACGAGGACTCCCTGGGCAATCGCATCTTCTTGCAAGAGGATGGTGCCACGGCGCTCACAGGAATGGCAGGGATCGGCGATTCTTCACCTACACCTGCACCTTCTAGAGTCGAAGGAGACGACGCATCAGAATCCTCGCTGCGCGAATTCTTGCGAGTATCCGGACTGCCTGACTCGGGGGCTTCCTCCTCCGCATTAGATGGGACGGTCGACTCCGACTCGTCCTCTTCCAAGGCTTCGTGAGGGATAATCCCCTCAGGAAGAGGGGGCATACAAGGCGACACTGCCCAATCCTGCATACAGACAACAAGTTCAGCAAAAAAAAAATTAACAGCAGAAAAGCAATCGACAAATTAAGCTACTGTGTAGCACAACTATACCTCAGGAGGAGGGTTAGCAGCATCAAACGGAGGAACAACTGGCTCACTGGGGAGCACATCTTTGACAGTGTAAATGGTGACCAGTCAAACCCTTTTGTCCACTTCACTCACGGACATGCCATCGGAGGACACGCGAGTGGGATCGTCAGCGCCAGTCCACTGAAACATGGGGTGGACTCTGGCCTGCAGGGGCTGGACGCGATGGCGCAACCACGTGCAAATGAGGGCGCAGCCTCCCTCCTCTGTGCCGAGGCAACTCTCGAGGTCGCAAACACGCTCATACAGCACGTCCGTCTCCGCGGATTCACTAGGCATAACTACATTTTTCTAGGAGCGCTTCCTATTACACGGCATTGCGGGATCGAACGGTGCGAGTCCAAAGTGCTCGTCGCCAACCTTCTCATCGCGGATGTAGAACCACTTGTCCCTCCACCCTTGGACAGACGCTGTGAGCTTGATGTCGAAATAGGTGGCGGATGTGTCGACGTGAATTCTGCAACCACCTACATCATAGACTAAAGAGCCAGATGCAGATTGGCGCTTCAACTTGAAGATGCGCTTGAAGAGGCCGAAGTGCGGCTCGATTCCGAGCCAGCACTCATAGAGGTTAATGAAGCAAGAGATGTGGAGGATCGAGTTCGGGGTCAGCTGATGGAGCTGAAGCCCGTAGAAACAAATGAGGCCCCTAAAAAAAGGGGTGAAGGGGCAAGGAGAGACCGCGAATGATGAATGCCAAAACATCACTCGAAAACCAGCGGGAGGAGAAGGAATTGCCTCACCGCCGGGGACGCGCGCGTCGGCGACTGCGTCAGACAGCATTCCGTCTTGACGAAGAAGACGGAGATCCGATGACTTGATGATGGAGGGACGCCATGTGCGACGCGGGTGCCCGTGCCCTTCTTCTTCCTACCGGCGGCGGTGCTGGTGCCCGCAGCGGCGGAGCCGCCTTTCTTCTTCACAGCAGCAGCGGTAGCCGTAGAATCGGCCGCAGCACCTCCCTTCTTCTTCCCCATTGCGCGGCGGCGATGCGACCGAAGGAAGTAGCTTGGAAACGAGTGGAGCTGGTCCAGCGTCAAGGACGAGATGAGCGCAGAGAAAGCAGAGGAGTAGCGGCAATGGCAATGAAAGCAAAGGATAAATGCGAGAAGATGAGAAATTACCGTCATAGCACCGCTACTTAACCCCTGGAAGATGCAATCCAACGGCTCAGAAAAACCCTACTGGACGCGTGGCAAAAATGGTGCTGAACACGTGGAGGAGTGGAAGCACGAACCGTCCCTCCACTGCTCCCATTATGCGCGGAAATCGAGGAGGTGCAGTTAAAATAAAGATTAGGCATGCCCGGTCAAATCAAAGTCAGAAAGTAGGACCCACTGCTCGTCGCGTCCCGTCAAACTCGCTCACGCGGGCAACTGAGGTCATGAAATCGTCAGCACTGACGTCATCAAAGCTATGCACCAGAAGACTTCGACTACTTTAGTCCTTGCTCGAGTGTTCGACTCCACCAAGCACTCGGGGGCTACTCCCATAGGGAGCGCTGGTCGCGCACCCTATGATTTTTCTTTCTTCTTCTTTTTCAGGAACATGGATAATCAAAGCAAACCCAACCACTCGAAGCATGGCTTGACTATGGACATGGGTTACTCCCATAGGGAGCGCCGGAAACAAATTCAACTGAAACAAGCAAACAAAAGATGACAGCTGTTGCAAAAAGATTCTTCAGTCCCTGCCTGAGTCTTCGACTCAACCAGGCACTCGGGGGCTACTCCCATAGGGAGTGCTGGTCGCGCACCCTATGATTATTTATACAAAAAACTGTGTGTTGAAAACATCCACACTCGAAACTCATGGTGACACCGCCTCATAATTTTTCCCTACAAAGAGACTGCGTATCCTAGGTCACCCGAATCGTCTCCGCGATGATAAAATTCGGATGTCGCGCTTACAACGTGAAGGTAAGACCTGAATAAGGCCTGGCAACGCATTAGTTGCGCACTACCAGAAATGTATCCATACCTACAGGTACGATGAACATGCCTTGACGGACGCGTCGAGTGCTCACACCCATATAACTGGAATTCGACTCCTGTAAGACCTCTGTGGCTTGAGTCGAATTATGCCAGCACTTTTCCAGATTCGAGTCCGGGGACTCGAGTTCGAGTAGATTGCGTTGTTTCACCCTAAGGTTGTTAACTGATACTGATACTTCGGTTAAATCAGGCACGCATATCAACAATCCCTATGACACAAACAAAACATTTGAAATATACTCATTCATGCACTCGAAAGACTTCAAAAAAGTCCCCAGTCCAATCTGCGATTCCACTGGACACTCGGGGGCTACTGACATGGGAATACCCTACAGGTACTTGAGCTTTCTATATACGGCCTAAATACGTAAAGGCCCACGGTGTCGCCAAGGCCCAAATGAAGGACTCGAGTAACCTATGGACTCTCGATTGCTTGAAGAACACGAAGAAGCTAAAGATAGAAAGTTTGAAGGGGAAAACCCTAAGTTGTAACCGACTCGACCTGCTACCCGAGACCTAGCCTACTTATATAAAGGCTAGGAGGGGGCGGCGAGGAGGACACACGCAACCCTAGTTTCCACAACCGTCGCCAGATTGCATCTGCGCACCATTGTAATCTTCGATTCCTTTGATAATTCCACGAGCAGACAAGCAGGAGTAGGGACCTCTACGAGGACTGAACCTGGGTAAATCTTTGAGTCCCCTGTGTGCTTGTTTGCTAGTCGATAGATGTCTCCAGCGCTCCCTCCTTCTCCAAAACCTAAGTCCATAACAATGGGCATTGATGAGTTAAACCCTCGTCAGGCTGAATCACCCAATAGGCCCCGAGCTAGAGAAGCCTACACACATTAGTACAGGCCTGCATCGCATTTCGGTTGCCAGGTGAGTTACTTTTGGAACTTGTCATGATTTGTTGCTTCTAGAATTTCCAGTCGCTAATCGTAGAGAGCTCGCTGGGGTGGTCCCAAGAAGATGAATCGCCGTTCGGTGGCCAAGGTTCCATCAGCCGGCACCAAAGGTGAAGAAGACCCTTCCAGGAAGAGGAAGGTGGTGACCGTCGAGACGCTAGATGTAGGCTCAAAGAAGAAGAAGGGACACATCATTCATGGTGTCTTCGGAGGATGCCATCAAGCTCCACCGCATGTTGGGCACCGCCATCCAGGTATGTCCAGTCCCCGAGGGTCTAGTTGCTGAATTTTAGTGGCTAGACACTTGAAACTTCGATTGTCGAGTCCCCAAGGGATTAGTCGCTGAATTGCGTCGGTTAGAGACTTGAAACTTCGATTGTCCAGTCCCCGAGGGTGTAGTCGCTGAATTTCAGCAGCTAGACACTTGAGACTTCGATTGTCCAACCCCTATTGCCGAGTCGATAAGGTCATGTCTGAACTTTTGTGTTAGGGCTTGCAGGTTGAATCAAGTGAGCGGCAAGCCGCAATGGAGCAAATGGAGCACGACCTGCGTGTGGCTCAGGAGGCGAATCAACGACTCCAAGCAACCGCCTGTCAGTTTCTATCTTGCGATTTTTGAAGATCTTGTGATTGTTCCAGTGTTGATGTGGATTTTCTTGACTGTAGACGATCACGTCGCTGCACTTGGCAAGGCTCGGGATGGCTCTGTTCCTGTCGCTGATCTGGATGCTGCGAGGGCATTAACAACCACTGTGGAGGAGAGGGCCAGCTCGCTGGTGAAGGAACTAGAGGTGGCAAAGGCGGCGATGAAATCATCGGAGGAGAGGGCAAAGGCTGCAGTCGTGGCAGCGGAGGAGGAGCGTAAAGCCTTCGACTCCATTATTGTGGGGTTGCAGGAGAAATTCTCCACACTAGAGAAGTTCGTCACGGAGAACTGCTGCAAGCACCTTGGTAAGTTTACTTTTCCCTCATTTCTTGTTATGTGAGTAGCGCATTGCCCAGTAGCGGCGAGTCCTTGAGCAAGTAAGTCCCTATTGCCGAGTCGATAAGGTCATGTCTGAACTTTTGTGTTAGGGCTTGCAGGTTGAATCAAGTGAGCGGCAAGCCGCAATGGAGCAAATGGAGCACGACCTACATGTGGCGCAGGAGGCGAATCAACGACTCCAAGCAACCGCCTGTCAGTTTCTATCTTGCGATTTTTGAAGATCTTGTGATTGTTCCAGTGTTGATGTGGATTTTCTTAACTGTAGACGATCACGTCGCTGCACTTGCCAAGGCTCGGGATGGCTCTGTTCCTGTCGCTGATCTGGATGCTGCGAGGGCATTAACAACCACTGTGGAGGAGAGGGCCAGCTCGCTGGTGAAGGAACTAGAGGTGGCAAAGGCGGCGATGAAATCATCGGAGGAGAGGGCAAAGGCTGCAGTCGTGGCAGCGGAGGAGGAGCGTAAAGCCTCCGACTCCATTATTGTGGGGTTGCAGGAGAAATTCTCCACACTAGAGAAGTTCGTCACAGAGAACTGCTGCAAGCACCTTGGTAAGTTTACTTTTCCTTCTTGTTATGTGAGTAGCGCATTACCCAGTAGCGGCGAGTCCCTGAGCAAGTAAGTCCCTGAACAGGTGAGTCCGTGAGGATATCCTTCCGCCGGAGATTGATGTTCTGACATTGTGCACCTATGATAGGTCAAGGAGATCCGGTGGTGTAAACCTTCGATGCCGAGCAGTGCATGACGGTGGTGGTGAATGCTGTCACCGTGTCGGCAATGTGCGTCCAAATCGTCCTCCAAGGTATTTCCCCCATCGAAGTGATTACCGAGGGATTAGCTGAGATGTGGTGGTACCTCTAAGAAGCGCTCATAGTCGTTGAATGGATGGCGCGGTCTGTGTTTCATCGTGGAGCCACCACTGTGTTGAGCCTCAGGCTCGCGCAATTCCTGGAGGACATCTACCTCGATGATGTCACCAGCGGGTACCCTTCGGAGACTGACTAGGTGGAGATCGCTGAAGTCCTTAGGCTGAATGCTAAGGCCACTCCGTATGCCAAGCATGCGATGACGATGGGATGGTCTACTGCTGTATTAGGAGATGCGGGTTGCACCGAACGACGCCGAGCCGGCACACCGCGACTTGAAGTAGGAGCATCCATTTCGGTCGTCACTCACGAAGCAGTTGATGACTTACTCGGCAAACCCCTTCAAGACTTTTGTCTAGGCCAAGGGTGCTGATGGTGCTTCGTCGTTAAAGCCTGCCGAATGAAGAATTGTATCAGAGCATAAGTTAGCGTGGCGAGTGGCCTTTTGTGAACAATGTATTTTTTCACTTGATGGATATGTCAATCGACTCGTATGAGATTTTGTGAGTTTTGTTGTTTGGATTTTGGATTATGCAAGTCCCCGAGCATGTCCGCCGTTGGCTATTGACCTTGCGTATATGTTTATTTGATGTGTTTTTAGGCTGTTCGGTTAACCTAGGTCGACTCGACATGGCTCGTGAAGCCAATCGCTTGGCGACCCCAAAAGATGCTCTGTACTTGGTGTTTTCACTGGAGGCGAACAAGGTCGTATGGACGAGTCCCAAAGTGTGGTACTTAACTGTTCGAGTCACATGCCCAAGGTAGGTAAGGACGTGGTCAGTTGTTTATAATGTGTCTCTCCTCCTGACTTGTAGAGTCAGTTGCATGGCGAGTGCAAGGCACGCTCTCATACTTGGTGTATTCCCGAGCTATATGAGGGTCGTTTTGGATGAGTCTCCGAGCATGGTACTTAACCGTTTGAGTCGCTTTGCACAAGGATGAGAGAGGGCATGGCATTGTGGGAAGCGTGATTGGTGGTCTTGGCTTGGGAAGCCAATCGAGCGGGGTGACTATGATGGTGGCTTCGGGTTGGCGTTTTCGTGGATGATTTCAAGGCCCGAATATTTTCAGTGCCTTGAACCACGCTACTTAGCCGTGTCGCTGCTCGATGGTTTCAAGGTTGATGAGGTTATAGGCGTCGTTGCCTAGGACTCACCCTATGGAAAATGGCCCCTCCCATGGGGGCACAACTTGTGCATGCCCTTCTTATCCTAGATGAGTTGCATGACGATGTCGCCCTCCTAGGAGCTGCAGAGTCATTTCTAGTAGATGGTGGTGCAGGAGTGAGCTAGGTCGCGGGCTTCATCGAGCAGGTCGACCCCATTTTGACAGGCGACCTTGTTGTCTTCTTCCGCATAGTGGACGACTCGGGGCGATTCGTGTTCCAAGTTAGTCGGCATGATGGATTCGGCGCCGTACACCATGAAGAAGGGTGTGAACCTTGTTGATCGATGGATGGAAGTGTGAGTGCCCCATAGCACGGAGGGTAGCTCTTCGACCCAGCATCCAGGGGTCCATTCGAGGGGCGCATGAAGTCTTGGCTTGAGGCCGTGGAGGATGCTTTGGTTAATGTGCTCTGCTTGGCCGTTCGACTCTGGACCGACGACTAAGGTGAGGTCGAGTTGAATGTCATGCTCCTCGTAGAAGTCAGCCATGGTGCCCTTGGAGAAGTTGGTGCCATTGTCCGAGATGATGCTGCGCCGGTAGCCATACCGGTAGATTAGCTCGTGGAGGAACTTGGTGGTGGTCTTGCTGTCACATTTCTTGATCGGCTTTGCCTCAATCCACTAGGTGAATTTGTCGACTACAACTAGGAGGTGGGTGTAGCCTGTTGGAGCGGTTTTGAACCGGCCCACCATGTCGATGCCCCATACGGTGAATGGCCAGGTGATGGGGATAAACTTGAGGGCCGAACCAGGGATGTGCATCTGGTTGGCGTACTTTTGGCACCCGTCGTAGTGTGCGGTGAGACAGTAGAAGCCGTGGCGCATGGCCTTGGCGACTAGCAACCGGGCGGCAACATGTTGGCCACAGTTGCTGGCATGGATGTCCGGTAGGATCTTGCATCCTTCTTCTGGCTGCACATAGCATTAGAACACACCGGTCATGCTGCACTTGTGGAGCTCTCCATTGATGATGACGAAGGACTTGCAGTGGCGCACGATCATCCGTGCCTCAGTCTCGTCGTTCGGAAGGACCTTGTGCTCGAGGTAGGCAATGTAGGTGTGCGGTCTAGTCGGTGGGATCCGTGATCATGGCGACCAGAGCGTGCTTGGGCTGCAGTGGTATCCCGATGTCGATCTCATTTGGGGGGAGACCGATGGCTTGTCGATGATGTCGAGGAAGATGCCTGGAGGTGGTGTTTGGCGAGCCGACCCGATGCGTGAGAGTGCGTCGGCCTCCTTATTCTTGCGCCGGTCGATCCATTCGATAGAGTAGTTGGTGGAGTAACCTCCCAGCTGGTTCACCACTTGGCAGTATGGTATCATGGTGGGGGAAACGGCGTCGCAGCTGCCAGCGACTTGTGCGGCGACAAGGTCAGAGTCGCCGTAGCACCTGAGGTGATTGAGTTTCATATCCTTGGCAGCTCGCATGTCGTGGAAGAGGGCCTCGTACTCGGTCATGTTGTTGGTGCAGGGCGGGAAGTTGATCTGCGGCACGTATCGGAGCTTATCTCCTTTGGGGACGGTGAGTACGATCCTAGCCCCGGTGTCGTCCGAGTTCTTGGAGCCGTCGAATTGGAGCGACCAATAGTAGAGGTAGGCAGCTTCTCTAGCTGCTCCGCCTCTTGCAAATTAGCGAGGAAATCGGCTAAAGCTTGCGACTTGATCACTTTGCGTGACTCGTACTTGATGTTGTGGAAAAAGATTTTGACGACCCACTTGATGACTCGCCGAGTCATGTTGCAGTTGCGGATGATGCCCTGTAGTGGGGCAGAGGAGACGACCATGATGGGGTTCTCCTGAAAGTAATGTGGGAGCCTCCCTTGGGCTCGGAAAACGCGTAGACCAGCTTCTAGTACTATGGGTAGCGTTGCCTCGACTCGGTGAGGACCTCGCTGATATAGTAGACAGGGCACTTCACGGGATTCTCCTTTCCCTCCTCTGGTCGCTCGACCACTGGCACGGTGCTGACAACTTGACTGGAGGCCACGACGTAGACGAGCATTGGCTCCTTGTCCGTAGGGGCAGCGAGCCCTAGTGCCGCGAGTAACACCTCCTTGAGCACTTTGAGCGCGTTGATTGCTTCGTCATCCCACATGAATGTGGGGTTCTTCCGCATCAATCGGTGGAGAGGCATTGCCTTGTCACCGAGCCAGGGGATGAAGCGAATGAGAGCCGTGACTCACCCAGCCAGCTTCTGGATGTCGCATAGGCACTCGGGTTTTCCGAGTCACGCAATGGTGTTGATCTTGGAGGGGTTGGCCTCGATGCCTCGTTTGGAGACCTCATAGCCCAGTAACTGGCCAGTGGGCATGCCGAAGATGCACTTATTCGAGTTGAGCTTGATCTTGTACTTCTGCAAGTTTTTGAAAGTTTCGACCAGGTCAGTGAGTTACGGGGGGATACCCCGGGCAGGGTAACGCCAGGGTATAGAGGCCGAGTTAGCCGGTGTACGGCGCGGTCAAAGAAAGTGCTGACCAGGTCACGTCAAGGCGGGCCAAACCACGGAGTGACCCGACCCGTGGAGCATCTCCTTGACTCTAGTCCGGCCGGCATAAAATATATGTCGGCCATGTTTGTCTATCTTTTTTGTAGGTAACTTGATAGCCAGATTAGCCACATGCTAGCCGGACTATCTTATGGCTTCCAAGAGAAGGAATTCCCCGCTGATCAAAAGGTGGCTTTATTAGCTGTAGCATGAGCGAAGCAAAGCAAAGAGGAGGACCAGCGGGTCAGAGGCCACCAAGGTGACGCGGGTAGTGTCGGCTAACGTAGCCCGTGTCTGGTGACGCTTAAAGACAAAGATTACACTGTGGGTTACGTCCAAAGCCCAGACGAGCTGTTAAAGAGAATAAAGAAGCATCTACCTTTAGGCGAGGAGCATATTCTCCGAATATGCTGCCACGTGTGCCCTAGTATTGTAACCCGGGCTCCCCTATATAAGGAGCACCGGCCTCCACAGAGAGGGATCGATCATTTTCTCTATCTAAGGTAGAACTCTAGAGCTAGTTGGTAGGGAGAAAGAGACTTAGTCTCCTTCTTACCAAGGGCTTGAAGAGTACTTGTACACACCATTGATAGATAGGATACAAGAACTTCTATGCGTGGAATCACCACGTTCTCCCTCCCTGGATTCCCTTGGACTCATTGGCCCCATCTTTAGCCTATCCATGGCATCTGTCGTGCCACCACCATGATAGTTGGCGCCCACCTTGGGGATAGCGGTGCTAGCAGGGGTGAAAATCTAGACGGGAAGCTTCTCTAGCACCGGCGAGCGCATCGTCTCCGGCCTGGTTCAGCGCTTTGGAGCGCTAGAATATGTCAGCGATAATGCAGGGTGCTTCGGCAGGCACCCCCCTCCATGCAACGATGTCTTCATCAAGCTTGGCACACACAAGATGTACGTCGGCTTGGATGAGTCCTACGTTCATCCGTGACACATCGTCGAGGGAGGCGAACCACCTCTCAGCGCAGCTCGTGGAGTGTGTATCACTCGCCCCACCAGCAGCGTTGAGGTCCTGATGACCGCGCTAGATGCGGAACCAAGCAACGGCCTAGCACCAGAGCCGGAGGTCGCGCCAAAGCAGACCAGGTCTAGGTTTCCTGCACTAGAAAGGCCAGAGAATGTGCTCCAGCAAGCAATAGATAGCCTAGCAACGCCAATATCACATGTGGTATATCCGGCTCAAGCACAAGCTGAGTTAGAGGAAACTAGGCAGAAAATGTTAGCTGGGGCAAATAAGGTAGCAGAGCTGCATCAGGCTTTGAACATTACTCTGAGAGAATGTGCTAAGGAAAACTATATAGGTGGAGCGAAAATCTGAGGTAGGAACCTGATTACTGAGTTTGACAAGGAATATGAGCCTAGGCCGGGTCAGACAGCCACGATAGTAACAGGAGGGTTGGATAGGTACAGTACCCCGGCATAGAACCTCAGGGTAGCAAATGCGGCCGTGTCCGAGTTAGAAGGTTTAAACGGAGAGGCCCGACAAAGGCAACAAGAGAGGGTGAATCACTTGTTGAGAGTCTCTTGTCAGCAAAATGAAGAAATAAACAAGGCAAGCTGGGCGCCACCAGGAGCGTCACATGTGGTACATTCGACTAGGAATAACCCGGCGGGATTCGGAGGAGCCGCGTCATCTCCGGGTCACAATCCCAGGAGAGAAGAAGTAGTAAACTCCGGAAGAAGAGACAAACAGATGGTTCTCTATGACCAGCAAGGGCCAGAAAGGGCAAAGCAATGCAAGTTGATGAAGATCGGCACAGTACCAGCCGAGGTGAGGTCGGAAGAGGTAACCACGACCAAGGCAATGCCGGTCAGAGAAATGCTACCAACAGCAATGCCGGACAGCGTGATCCCATGGGAACGGGGAAAAATGTACCTTGGCAGGAGCAACAACACGCACCTCGGCAAGAGGGGAGTGCAGGACAAGCAGCACAACAACAAAATGCTTGCCCGGATTAGGAAAGATACAATTATGGTTATTCGGCTATGATCAACAACGGATATCCCAGACCAGATCACCACATAATTGGGTCAAGGCTGGGAAGTAGGAACTTGCAGCCAGATGATGTGAGGCTGAAGTTGGATAGGATTTATAGATCGGAGTTAATTGAGGGCAAGGTCCGCCGGGTCCAGCATGCTTTGGGCCCCGGATCATGAAGGAGCCACCAGTGCTGAACTTTCAGCTGGCCAGAGGAACCAGAACCTATGATGGTAGTACAAGGCCAGAAGATTGGCTAATCGATTACGCCACGGCCGTCAAGATCACAACAGGAAATTTGAGATGGGCAGTAAGATATGTGCCACAGATGTTGGAAGGACCAGCGAAAGTTTGGCTGAACAATTTGCCGCCAGGAAGTATCAACTGTTGGCTAGACTGTGAGGAGTTGTTCGTTAACAACTTCTCAAGCACCTACAAGAGGCCCAACAGGCCACGGACTCTGGCCCTATGCCGGCAAAGACCGAATGATCCAGACTGAGATTTCCTGACTCGGTGGTGCAACGTGCATAACTCGTGCGAGAGAGTAATTGAATCACAAGCTATTGCGTGGTTCGCCCTAGGATGCAGATATGGGAGTATGATGTGGCAAAGGCTGCAGCGAGATATGCCAACCACTTTGGCTGAGACGATCCGGATCGCGGATTCGTATGCCTTGGGAGATCCAACGCAACCCCGGCTAATGTCGAGCGAGGCAAACAAGGAATATTACAACCGAGATGGCTCCGGATCATCAAGGAGGAATGATTTCCGAGGAAAGAGAAGGGATGAGCGCCCAGATTACTGATATAACTCACAGCAGGTGGCAGCGGTAGACCGCGATCAGCCCAATGCCGGTGCCAGCCAATGCTAAAAAACTGGAGGACAAAACTAACAACACAAAAACGAAGGGAAAAAGCCTTGGACCCCGGAGCAGAAAAAGCAATGGGAATAGCGAAAGGATAGACCGAGGTATACGTGCGAGTCCATGTTGGATCAACCTTGCAAGTTCCACACACCAAGTCCGGATAGTCCGACAAACCATACAACCCGGCAATGTGAGTGGATGAGAAAGTTAGAGAATGGCAGTCCGGGGAATGCTCAGGCACCTAGGAATGAGGCACCATGGCAACCGTAACTAACAGGGGCGAATGGACAACAACTGATGTTTCCACTGCCTCCGCCGAGGTACGAGAATCAGGAAAGAAGGGATGCATTACATCAAGTAGGTAATAACCAGCAAGAAGGTCAAGGTTACCATGAGAATGAGGGACGAAACGAGTACAGGGAGCATCATCAAACCTACTGTGTGTTTACCACGGAAGAAAACAACCGGAAAAGCTTGCAGCGCCGGCATATGGAGGTAAAGACGGTAATGCCGGCAGTAGTGAGATACATGCCCTGGGCAGATCAAGAAATCACTTGGAGTATCAAGGATCACCCAAATATCATGCCTAGCCGTGGGACCTATGCATTGGTTCTGGATCTAACGTTCATTGGGCTGAATCTCAATGTGAGGTTTTCCAAGGTACTGATTGACAATGGCAGTAGTATCAACATTATGTACAAGGATACCATGCACAAGTTGGGAATAACAGAGAACATGTTGCAGGCAACGAGGACCACTTTTCATGGCATTGTACCGGGTATTTCCTATGAGCCAATTGGTAAGGTCCGGGTTGATGTGTTATTCGGCACGAGAGATAATTGTTGGACTGAAAATTTGGAGTTCGAAGTGGTGAATCTGGAGAGCGCTTATCACGCATTACTCGGCAGGCCAGCGCTGAACAAGTTCATGGCAACTACTCACATCAGCTACCTTAAGATGAAGCTGCCCAGGCCAAGGGGCATGATAACTGTATCTGGGGACTTCCGGCGTTCGATCGAGTGCACCTCAACCGGATCTAACTTAGCCGAGTCACTCGTGATTGCTCAGGAAAAAAGGAAGATACTGGAAGTAGCGGCATTGGCTTAATCCGCGCAACAGCATATGCCGGCTCTGACCAACCCACATGGAAGCGTGTCGTTCCATGCGACCAAGGACACAAAGAAAGTTCCAATCGATGATCAGTTCCCAGAGGGCACCATAACCATTGGTGCCGGGTTAAGCAGCAAATAGGAAAGCGAGCTCGTCAACTTCCTCCGTGAGAATCGGGATATTTTCGCTTGGTCCACTCAGGATCTACAAGGTGTACCGAGGGAGTTGGCTGAGCACTCATTAAACGTAAGACCCGAGGCTAAGCCGGTAAAGCAACCTCTCCGACGTTTTGTAGAAGACAGAAGGAAAGTCATTGGGGATGAAATACCTAGGCTCCTAGCGGCCAGATTTATCGTGGAGGTACTCTATCCGGATTGGCTCTCTAATCTGGTGCTTGTGGAAAAGAAGAAGGATGATCTGAACGTGGCTGTGGTATGGCACATGTGCATTGATTACACGATCCTGAACAAGGTGTGTCCCAAAGATCCATTTCCACTCCCTAGAATAGATCAAGTCATAGACTCAACAGATGAATGTGAGCTACTGTCATTCATTGATGTGTATTCTGGTTTCCACCAGATACCCCTGAATCTGGATGATCAAATAAATACTATGTTTATTACCCCGTACAGGGATTATTTCTATCGCACTATGCCGTTTGGACTACGTAATGCAAGAGCAACGTACCAACAATGCATACATGACCAAATAGGTCGGAACGTGCAAGTTTATGTGGATGATGTGGTGATAAAGACCAAGGAAAGCAATACGCTCCTTGATGATATCCGGCAAACATTTGCAAACTTAAGAAGGTTCCGAATGAAGCTAAACCCGGAGAAGTGCACCTTTGGCATTCCCGCTGGAAAGTTACTCGGTTTTTTAGTATCTAGTAGAGGTATCAAAACTAACCCGACAAAAATCCGGGCCATTGAAAGAATGGAACTGCCAAAATCCCTTAATGATGTGCAGAAGTTCATGGGTTGCCTGGCATCGTTAAGCCGGTTCGTATGTCAGTTGGGATAGAAGGCCTTGCCCCTCTACCAGCTAATGAAAAAGGCAGACAAATTCACATGGACGCCACAGGCGGACCTTGCATTTCGAGAATTGAAAACGATGTTATCTACTGCACCAATCCTAGTAGCACCACTACCCAAGGAGCCAATGTTTCTCTACGTAGCCGCGACCAACCGAGTCGTAAGTGTAGTAATCGTAGTGGAGCGCGAGGAAGAAGGAAAGTCGGTGCAAAGGCCGGTGTATTATCTGAGTGAAGTATTATCAGCTTAAAAACAGAACTATCCTCACTATCAAAAGATGGCGTATGGCGTATATATGTTGGCCAAGAAACTCAAACACTATTTTGAGGAACATCCCATCAAAGTGATATGTGAGGCACCTATATTAGAGATTATGAGTAACAAAGATGCAAGTGGACGGATAGCAAAATGGGCAATTGAGTTAGCCCCATATGCACCACAATTTGACAGAAGACATGCTATACTGTCACAAGTTGTGGCGGATTTCTTCATGGACTGGGCCGAAATGCGATACGAGCCACCTCTGCTAGACACCAATTATTCGCGAATGCACTTCGATGGATCAAAACTGAAAGATGGCTTGGGTGCTGGAGTAGTGCTTACCTCGCCCAAGAAGGATCAACTGAAATATGTCCTTCAAATCGACTTCAGTGCCTAGAATAATGTGGCGGAGTACGAAAAATTGGTACATGGTCTCAAGGTAGCGAAAGAAGTGGGGATACGTCAGATAGAATCCTTTGGTGATTCGGGTTTGGTGATGCAACAAGTGTCTGGAAATTGGGATGCCTTGGATGCTAACATGGCCCTATACAGATTCGATGTCCAAAAGATAAGTGGGTTTTTCGAAGGGTGTGAGTTCCATCACATACCTCGGATTGAAAATGAGGCAGCAGATACGCTGTCCAAGTTAGGCTCATCCCGGCAGCCAATCCTGCCAAATGTTGCTTTGCAGCACCTGAGAAAAACATCTATCACGCCATTGCCTGAATCAGACTCAATTTATATCCCGGCACTATCCGGATCAGGAGCTGTACCTATGGAGATAGAGTGGGGAAGCACCTCTGCAAACCCGGGGACTGCTTCGGCGAACCCGGGGACTGCCTCAGCAAACCCGGGGACTGATCAGCGTGACCCGGCAGGAGTTATGTTGGTGGATGCAATGGAAATTGATGAGGAACCGTTTCCTGTCTGGACCATACCAACTCGGGCCAAGCCAATTTTTGATTCCTTGAAAGAGGGAACCTTGCCAGATGACGAGATAATCTCAAGGCAGATCGAGAGAAGGGCAAAGGACTATATGATTATCAATGCCAAACTATACAAAAGAGGTGTGACAACAGTACTGCAGCGGTGTGTTGATCTGGAGGAAGGACTTGACATACTCCGGGATATTCACCAAGGGGAATGTGGCCATCATGCCTCCTCAAGGGCCTTAGTGGTAAAAGCTTTATGGCATGGATTCTATTGGCCCAGTGCTTTGGAGCAAGCAGAGGATCTGGTGAGAAAATGCAATGGCTATCAAAGATATGCCACGAAAACTCATTTACCAATGTCGGAGTTGTAAACTATCCCCATTACCTGGCCATTTGCTGTATGGTTCCTAGATATGGTAGGGCCATTTAAGCCGGCTAAAGGAGGGATGACCCATATCCTAGTCATGGTTGACAAGTTTACCAAATGAATTGAAGTGAAACCAATTCGGAAATGTGATGGGGCAACAACATTAAGGTTCCTCGAGGATATAATCCTGAGATATGGCTATCCCCATAGCATCATAACTGATAATGGAACAAATTTCGCTAAAGGAGCATTTGGGAGGTTCTGCCAAGAAAAGAAGATCCGGCTAGACGTTGCCTCAGTCGCCCACCCCGCATCGAACGGGCAAGTGGAAAGATCCAACTCACTGTTATTGTCTGGCATAAAACCCTGGCTCATAGAGCCACTGCAAAGATCAGCGGGGTGCTGGATAGAAGTACTACCAGCGGTACTATGGAGCTTAAGAACAACTCCAAATCGATCAATAGGCTATACGCCATTGTTTCTAGTATATGGGGCAGAAGCTGTATTACCAGCCGACATAGAGCATGATTCGCCAAGAGTCACCCAATACACAGAAGCCGAAGTGCGCGAAGCCCAACAAAATGATGTTGATCTGCTGGAAGAAGCGAGAGAATTGGCTTTGTCCAGATCCGCCATATATCAGCAAAATCTCCGACACTATCATAGCCGGAAAGTAAACCCCCGTATCTTCCGGGAAGGTGACCTGGTACTCCGGCTGATACATCGCACAACTGGCATGCATAAGCTATCCCTTCCATGGGAAGTACCTTTAATTTTAAGCAAATCCTTGCACAATGATTCCTATTATCTTATTGATGCACAACCCCATGAAAAGAACAAGGCGGACAGGTCCGGAGAGGAATCCAAGCGACCGTGGTATGTAGCACTACTTCGTCCTTTCTACACCTAACAAAGAGGTGAATGTATCCGAGCTACTCATATGTCGGTATGCATGTCAGCAATGAGCTTATTAATAAAACTTTGGCACCCAAGCAGAGACTCGGGGACTGCCGTAATAATTGTCTCTCATTTTTGTATCTTTATGTCAGTTGGATTAAGTCGCTTATATCTTAGTCGGGTTAGTAATGTGTGAGCACCAAAAACCCAACTCTTCGACTTTGCTGTTGTCCAACAAGAATTGGCTTCATGGCAAGCAAGATAATAAGTTGGGAATGGCAAAGCACATGAAAAACGACTAAGGAAAAGAACTTAAACAAGCCGACATTGGTTATTTTGACTAACCCTTAGTTTATTATATTCATTAAACGCCGGATCATTTTGAGCTAGTCTCAAAGTTTCAAGTATTGTTAAATCAATTTTTTGAACCTCAGACTCATAAGTTGAAAAGCCGAATCAAGGTAGACGCGAGCCGAGTCAAAAATTGGGGGAACAAGAAAATGAAACTCAGGGACTTCGCCCATGATAATCCCACATTAAGTACTTAGTTCCAAATGATAAGTTGTAGCACAACCAAATAAAAGTATTTAGATACACTTCCACCCGGCATTCCGGGGATCTGACAAATATGATAAGTGTTTTTAAGGAGCAGGAGCAGCAACCGAATCGTCAGCCAAAGAAGATGGCACTTCGGAGTTTGGGGAGGGCACTAGCCTCAGCTTCATCCTTAGGGTCGACCTCTCCATCCTCTGGGTCTTCGGCCTCGTCGCCAAGCTCGGAGGCCTCACCCTCACTCCTTTCTTCTTCATCCTCTTCGTCTCCAGAAGCAGCTTCATCATCAAAAACGTCGAGATAACTCGGCCCTTCATTCCAAGCGTGGCAGAAGGAGTATTAAATAAGCTTGTTGGCAGGCTTTGTGACGTGCAATCCAATCTGGATCTTCGCACCACTTAGACCCGGTGCGCATGCGAGTAAGCAACCCCAGATCAACTCCTTCATACCACGAAAGGACAAACTGCAAGGCAATGGCAGCCCCAGCCCGTGCGGCAGATTCACGCCACAGATGCAGCTGCGTATCACACTCCATTATTCTGGCTATGAAAGCCGAACTTATTTTTGGAATGGTCTCAGTCGGCCAGAGGGAGCTAAACATCCGCGTCGCAGCCGGCATGATGTTAGCACCATAGTTCTTTACCAATTCTAGGCGTGCAGCAAGGCTAACAAGCAGATCCTCCGTCGAATAAGGGACGGACCCGGATCCAGGACTTGTAGGAACACCATGTTGATCGCGGGACCGAGTTACGGCAGCGCTAGCAAGAATGTCACTTTCTGGAAATTTGCCTGAGAACACAGAGGAGACAGTGAGCAAAAACACCAAACCCGGAGGAAGGAAAATTAAGGAAGGGCAAAGAAACTCACGGTAAATCTTGAAAATGAGGCGCCGGAGCTCGGCATCAACATTGGCATTGCTGGCCCGGAGTTTCTCGTATCCGGAGGTTACCAACATAAGTTTGAGTCGTCAAATGGTCTTTTTCCTCGGCAAACGCCTGGTCTGCCTTCTCCAGCTCAGTCTTGTGGAGGTTTTTGAGCCTCTGAAATTCGGCATTCAGCCGAGTAATCTCCGAGTCCTGGAACTGCAGCCAGGCTATCTCTTCATCTTTCTTCTTCAGAGCCTCATGCTTCCCTCCTTATTCGAGGAAATGGGTCATCATGTCAGGCATTGAAATGCTATCCTCAAGAGTAACTACAACAATGTAATGATCCGGAGGACCCAAATTATAAGTGTCCACCGGATAAAGGAAGGAAAGTACAGTGATCGTGTGAAGGGGATAAAATTACCTTTGATTTCAGCCAGATTCTTCCGCATAATAATATTCTCAGCTTCAACCTCGGCTGCATGGTTTGGATAACAAATTAATACGAATCACAGACAACTCGAATGAACGAAAATGGAAGAATAAAATGTCTAAATAAGGAACATTACCCTTCTTCTGGTAATCTTCCAGGAGTTGGCCATAACGCGCATGAAGGTCCTTATAGGAGTCTAGCAGATGCTAGAACTCAGCGGATCGACGGTTAGTGGTAATCTGAAACAAGCAATGCGATGTTAAGATCAAAAGTAAGATAAAGAAATAACTTTGTTAAAGTTTGAAGTTACAACGAATAGAAATTAAATTCTCTAAGGAGCATCCGACTGAGTAACAAGTTACTCCCTCGGAGGCTCGTGGACTAGGGGATATATCTACAAGTGCTCAGCTATACAAAGTATTAACAACAGATGAAAAGAATCACCTCCATCATCAGGCCAGCCAAAAAGATGGCCTTGGTAGCGGAGTTCATCTGTGCGCTGAACTCAGCTGGGCCGAACTTCTCTGGCAGATCATGTTGTGGGTCGATGAATTCAGCGTTATTCTAGTTCTTCACGTACTCCAGGAGCAGTGGACTGTAGCTTTCGCCGCTGGGAGAGTAGTTCGCCACAAGGCCTTTGACGTGGGCCTCTCGCCTGGCGGATTGAGATGCAGTAGGGCTGGTATGCAGAACCAACTGCCTGCTACCCTCTGATCCGGCAGCCCGTGACCCAAAGGAGATACCTTTGGGTGATCCGGCAGCTTTCTTGAGCTTGCCAGATGAGGCTTGAGGAGCTGGCTTGAAGATACCCGGGACCGACGAAGTTGATCCAGAGGGAGCTGAAGGGGTTTTCCTCTTGGGAGGCTTGGTGGAACTTGCTGGTACTACTGCTGGTGCTGCTGCCGGTGCTAGGTGGTGCTGGTGCTGGCGTTGTTGCTGGTGCTGTTGCTGCTGATGGTGTTGTTGCTACTGGTATTGCTGGTTCGAAGGAGACTAGGACAGGGGAGAAACTTGATTGGGGCGGTGCTGATGGAGCTGGCACCTCATCACTTGGCGCTCGGGCTGAAGAGGAACTGGGGAGATCAGGCATGGATGTATCCGAAGATGTCCCACCACCCCTAGCGCCGACATTGCCCTCCTCATGACGAGGTGGGCTCTGGTCAAGCGCAGCCATGGAGCCCTCTTTGATAGGGCTGAGCGGGCGAGTGTCGTCATCGCGGGAGGGAGGAGGGAGAAGGGCTGCTCTAGATTGGAGACGCTATGCCCGAGCAGCTCTGGGGAATGACCCTAGGAGCTCTGAGAAGCAGAAAAGAACCAAGTCAAAAAGAGAGAGAACCAGTAAGAGACACGAGTAGACACAGAAAGAAAACTTGAAGGGCAAATGCAAAAGACTTACTCGTTTGAGGTTGGGGGAGCCCGAGGTTTGGGCGCCCTCTAGACCGTGCTCTTGGCGGTCGGCTTAGTCGAGGCTTTCACCCCGGACTTCTTCTGCCTCTTCTTGCGCTATGGCACCTCCGAAGCTGCGACCGAGGCAGCCGTGTGCTTTTGCGAAGAAGCAGGGGCCGGACCACCAGTGGCGAGGGGAGGAACCTCGTGGACTTGACCGGCCGGGTTAGCTGAAGATTCAGACATAACCAGATATGCGTAAGAGATGGGAACCGGATCAAGTACCTCCGGGACCTCAATGTCCGAGTCATTGTCATCTGGCAAATCCCTTAGAGAAGAGGCCTTACCAGTGCTGCATTTGACGATGTCTGGGGTAGGCAACAAGGTCTCCGGGTCAGGCTCTTCCTCATCCTCCTCGATGCGGTCCGGTAGCCACTTGACCGCCAGCACCTCGCCATCCTCAAGTGGCTGCTGGAGGAATCGTTGATAACAAGACAACAATTGCCAGGTTACTAAAGTAAAACGACATACAGAGAAGATCCGGAAAATAGTAAGAAGTAAGTTTACCTTTGGAGGAGGATTGTCCCGGGAGAAGGGCTCGATCCCCTATTCCCAATCTTCGGTGAATTCCTTCTCCACATTGAAAATAGCCTTAACCCGGCGGTAAGCCGCCGAGTTATCAAGCTCGAAAGATGAAGTCCGGTGGGGGGTTGAGGGGGCCGCTCAAGTAACAAATCTTGTGGGCTCTCTTCTGAAGGGGGGAGACCCAGTTGCGGACAAAACTAATAATGATGTCCTCCCCCCGGAGCTTCTCCTTGAGCAGCTCCTTGATCCGGCGCTCTACCTGATTCACCAGGGTCGTGGGTCGCTTGGGAATGCTCTCCCAAAGCGAAGTATCTGGAGGACCAAGCTTGAAGGGGAGGATCTGGTTCAAGTCCTCATCGGTGGTGTTCCGGATGTAGAAGAAATTCCGGGCCCATCCTTTGCAGGACTCAAGTCCAGTGACCCGGGGGAACGCGGAGTTTTTGCGAGGAGATATGGAGGCAGCGCCGCATTAGGTCAGGTGCTTATCCTCCGGAGCAAGCTCTGGATCTAGAACCACGTTCCTCCAGAGACCGAAGAATTTGATCCAAAGTTCCTTGGTTGGCCGAAGGCCAATGTATCCCTCAATGCCAAAGGCAAAGGAGGACAAAGAAGTGATAGCATTGGCGGGGAGATGATGCGGTTGCAGTTTGTAGGTAGAAATGAAATCGAAGAAGAGATCTGATGTATTGAAGGTTGAAGCCACGCTGAAAATGCGAAAGAAAAACAACATATTCCCCAGGATTGGGGGAAGGAGAAATCTTGCTGGAGGCGAGGTGACAGGCGATGCCAGCGGGGATGCAGCGTGTGGCACGGAGCCAGTCCAAGTCGTCCTCGCAGACGAACGCACCGTCCCAACAGCCGCGCTTGTGGCCCTCTACATCTTCCTCCTACTGCGCAACCACAGTTGCCTCCTCCTCAGTCATGATGGACTCAAGATCCTCGAGAGAGAAATCAGAGTAGAAAGAACCGGAGGAGGGGAAACGGGAAGCACAAGGCCCCGTGATGAAGATCTTGAGCAGAAACGGCGGCGCAGGCGCAAGATGCTGCCTGTGCACGGTTGCGACGATGCTGGTGCAACAAGAAACTAGCGGCAGCGACAAGGCTACAGTGAGAGAGAAAGGAGGCTGGGAAGCGCAGAGAAAATGGGAAATTTCCCCAGATGTTTCCCCAGGCCCTCTACTTAACCACGCAACGGGCGCGTAGTGGGATCCTTTGCGGTTGCCACAGCGCACGCAATGGGCGTGTACGCGGCCGAATCAGCCAATCCGAGCGTGGCCACAACAAGAGCCACTGGGGCAGAGGATCCCATGACGCGATGTAATCTTACAGTTAACAAGGCGCCGCAGTGAAGGGACGTGCGCAACAGTTATTCCTGACATTGCGACAGTAACCGACGCATTAAATGCACGTAACCCTTAAAATGAGGCAAAATGGTGATTACCCTCCATGTAGGATGTGGGGAAGCGTAGAAGGGAAGGAACGGTAACCCGGATAAACGGGCAAAAACCCAGCCAGCGAGGAATAACTCAGGATGACCCAAGGGATCCCCAGAGGAGAAGCACTGGGTTACTGGATAAACTCGGCCAAAGAGGCAGAGATCCGGTTATGGGAATCTAATGTGGCCTTAACAACCAAAAGTTGCAAACACCGCACCAGCTTCGGGGACTAATGTTGGGGGGATACCCCCGGGTAGGGTAACATCGAGGTATAAAGGCCGAGTTAGCCGGGGTATGGCACGGTCAAAGCAAGTGCTGACCGGGTCACCTCAAGGCGGGCCGAAGCACGGAGTGACCCAACCCGTGGAGCATCTCCTTAACTGTAGTCCGGCCGGCATAAAATATATGCTGGCCATGTTTATCTATCTGTTTTGCAGGTAACTTGATAGCTGAATTAGCCACATGCTAGCCGGACTATCTTACGGCTTCCAAGAGAAGGAATCCCCCACTAGTCAAAAGGTGGCTCTATTAGCTGTAACTTGAGCGAAGCAAAGCAATGAGGAGGACCAGTGGGTCAGAGGCCACCAAGGTGACGCGGGCAGTGTCGGCTGACGTAGTCCGTGTCTGGTGATGCTTAAAGACAAAGATTACGGTGTGGGTTACGTCCAAAGCACGGACGAGCCGTTAACGAGAATAAAGAAGCATCTAGCATTAGGCGAGGAGCATATTCTCCAAATATTCTGCCACGTGTGCCCTAGTATTGTAACCCGGGCTCCCCTATATATGGAGCACCGAGGCCTCCATAGAGAGGGATCGATCATTTTCTCTGTCTAAGGTAGAACTCTAGAGCTAGTTGGTAGGGAGTAAGAGACTTAGTCTCCTTCTTACGAAGGGCTTGAAGAGTACTTGTAAACACCATTGATAGAGAGAATACAAGAACATCTGTGCATGGATTAACCATGTTCTCCCTCCCTGGATTCCCCTAGCACTCATTGGCTCCATATTTAGCCTATCCATGGCATCTGCCGTGCCACCACCACGACAGCGAGTAAGCCGCTCTGGCGAGTCGATTTCACCATGATGTCGTCGATGTAGACGTGGATGTTGTGGACATTTGGCTCTCTAGGCACTCCCTCATGCACCTTTGTTAGGTTACGCTGGTGTTCTTGAAGACGAACATCATCCTGGTGTAGCAGAATGCTCTGAACAATGTGATGAAGCCGATTTATTCTCTTCCTCGATGGCCATCTGGATCTGGTTGTAGCCGGAGTAGGCGTCGAGGAAGCACAACGACTCGGACCCCACAGTCGAGTCGATGGTCTGGTCGATATGCGGGAGGACAAACTCCTCCTTCGGGCAGGCGCTGTTGAGGTTGGTGTAGTCGATACACATCCTCCAGGTGTTGTTCTCCTTCATTACCAAGACTAGGATTGCCAGCCACTTGGAGTACTTGATTAGCCGAATGAATCCTGAAGCGAGTAGCCGCTGCACTTCTTCGGCGAGCTCGGCGACACTCTTCATTGAAGGGTTGCAGCGACTGCTTCACGGGTCGCACTTTGGGGTCAGCATTTAGTGTGTGCTTAGCAAGTTCCCTCAGGATACCAGGCATGTCAGATGGCTTCCATGCGAAGGTGTTGCGATTCTGACGGAGGAACTCGATGAGCACACTTTCCTATGCGGGGCTCATGTTAGTCCCCACGGTGACCTTCTAGCTAGAGTCGCCTAGGACGAGCTCGATGGTGCGAGTGTGCATGGAGGCCTTGAAGGTTGCCTACGTGGTGTTTGTAACATCCCAGCATTAGAACTTAGAAATAAGCTGATATGAGGTGTGTGCATTGCATTCATGCATAGAAAATCTGGATAATTTTCTCGCTTTTAAATAAAACTTGTCAAAGTGATTGAAGCTTCTCTTAACTTGGTGGAACTAAAGTAGATCATCAAGTTGATTGTGATAAGTTTCACGATGAAATTTTCTAAGCCCTTACCGTTGGGTAATATAATTTGATCTAAGGATAGAACAAATGTAATAAAACTAAGTCACAACACACTACTTAATAAGGAGTACTAGATCTTCTGGAGATTATTACATGGTATTCCATACAACAACTGAAGGATCAATACTTAATATTCTAAATAGGATATCAAGGTATTATCTACCACAAACCATGAATACCAAGTTAAGTATTTAACTTAACTAAAGAAACTCTATAACTAAATCTTGATACACTTGCTTGCCATAGTTATTCATACCATGGGTATCATGGTAGTTCTTAAACATTAACTTTTATCACAAATAGAATAGAAAAGGAAGTCCAGCCAAGACCATCCAGAACATTCCCTTAATGTCATATCCGTGCTTGCAGGTACGATGAATATGCCTTGACGGATGCGTCGAGTGCTCACACCCATATAACTGGAATTCGACTCCTGTAAGACCTCCGTTGCTTGAGTCGAATTACACCAGCACTTTTCCGGATTCAAGTTCGGGGACTCGAGTTCGAGTAGATTGAGTTGTTTCACCCTAAGGTGGTTAACTGATACCGATACTTCAGTTATATCGGGCACATATATGAACAATCCCTATGAAACAATTAAAAGCAGTCGAAATATATACTCGTTCAGGCACTCGAAAGACTTCAAAAAGTCCCAGTCGAATCTGCGATTCCACTGGACACTCGGGGGCTACTGACATGGGTATACCCTACAGGTACTCGAGCTTGGTATATACGGTCTAAATACGTACAGGCCCATGGTGTCGTCAAGGCCCAAACGAAGGATTCGAGTAACCTACGGACTCTCGATTGCTTGAAGAACAAGAAGAAGCTAAAGATAGAAAGTTCAAAGGGGAAACCCTAATTTGTAACCGACTCGACCTGCTACCCGGGACCTATACTATCTATATAAAGGATGGGAGGGGCGGCGAGGAGGACACACACACAACCCTAGTTTCCACCACCCTCGCCAGATCGCATATGCGCACCATTGTAACCTTCGGTTCCTTCGATAATTCCACGAGCAGACAAGCAGGAGTAAGGACCTCTACGAGGCCTGAACCTGGGTAAATCTTTGTCCCATGTGTGCTTGTTTGCTAGCCGATAGATGTCTCCAGCGCTCCCTCCTTCTCCAAAACCCAAGTCCATAACAATGGGCATTGATGAGTTAAACCCTCGTCAATTGGCACTATTTGTGGGAATAGGGAGTGCTGATGTTGCGGCTTCTTCGGCCCCATCAACTATGATCTACAACTCCGCAACAGCGGAGATTGGCCAGCTCTTCGGCGCGTTCGACTTCACCGACCACATGCCAGCCACTCGCCCGGCCTTCGAGTCCGTGGGCGACGGAATCAGCCTGGTGATTGGGAGCTTCCGCTTCCAAGTTGGTCAGATGGGCACGCTTCGCATGCCTGATCAGCCGACAGCACCGGCGATGCCCCAGCATCATGGTTCCCTCCATCGATCGGCACCCTCAGCGAGCTCAACGCCCCGACAACAGTCGAGAACACGGTCAGCGACAGTAGTCACGACTCCGATCTGAGCGATCTGGCCACTAAAGATGGAACCTACGATTCTGGATCTAACAGTTGTGGAAGCAGCAGCTTCCCAAATCACTTCATGTGCACCATCCTAAACACAGGCGACACCTCTGCCAACCACGACAACAGCGGAAATCGCGGCAACGGAACTGACCCGCCTAACGGCGGCAACGGTGGCAATCGCGTCCCCGTTGAAAACGGAGGGGCAGTCGAACCTCCAACCATAGTAAATGAGCAAACCGGCGAACGCGTCGTAATCAAGCTCAACGAGCAAGAATGGGCTCGCTGCCGCGAGGCCCTGCGAGGCACCCCTCTACCCTTCGGATCCCCACAGGAGCTGCTGATGGGCTATCACTGGCTCCTAAAGGAAGAATTCAAGCGTCAAGTACAAACAATCGCGCAACTCGAGGCGCGCAAAAAGGCGGCAGGCGAGTCGAGCCTTCGTCGTGCTGGACTCTCCTCCTATGGAGGATCCTCCTCAAAGGGCAACGAGCACCTCGCCAAGAAGAGGTCATCTGGGATGGCCCATCTCACCGAGGAGGAATGCATAGAGGCCACAAAGGTCCTTGACTTCGGCTCTATGACAGTCGACACCAGGGGCAACGTTGTCCGCAAGACGCCACGGGCTGCGGTGACAGCGGCCACCATGTACCTCCTGAACAACCAACCACCAGCTGGAGACCCTCGAGCCGCCATGCACCGATCTACGATCGCGGGCTTGGGATAAATCGAGGCCGCCCTCGACAAGGAGCCCACACCAGAACCAAAGAAGGGCAAAGCACTAGCAAAGCGTTACTCCTCGCCCTCATCCAGCGATAACAGTCACGACTTGTATCGACATCGCCGCTCATGACGACACGACCATGACTACGATGCACATGATGACATCACGCAGCGCAAGATCGACAAATCAAGAGCACGACGTGCTCGGTCGACTGACTCAGAAGAGGAGGACGTGGAGCTCTGCGGCGCCAGGGCCTTCAGCTGATCCATTAGGCAGAAGCGAATGCCTAAAGGGTTTAAACTCCCATCAGAGAACCACATCTCCTCCGTCAGACTCCATGGAGGCAGTCGAACCACGGCCTTGCAATGCTTGCAGCTACAGCTGCAGGGTGCCGCCCGAGCATGGTGTAGCATCCCAATTGTCTAACAATTGCAATGCTACTAGCCTAGTCTATATAATGGCTACTTCAAATATATAATTGTAGCATCATCATTATATCATGCTCATGTCATCATGCCTCCTTGCATTTGAGCATCATATAAAACCCCTTTTCATTTGGTTCTTATCTCATATGCATTGTTAATTGTATTTGCCTCTTGATATTGTATTTGGTTCTTGATATATTGTTTAATGACCAAGTTGAGTTGGGGGCATATCTCTTATTAACTCCACCACCTTTTTCTTTCACCACCTTATAATTCCACCATCCAACCAAATATGAGCTTGGCACTTATTGGTTTTACCTCTAGCTCATGTGGGTTGTGATGGATCCAATTCTTTTACCACATGCTCTCATCTTAGCATCATGTTGTTTTCACAATATTGGTTTATGAGAGCCACATGGCCATCTTTGCATGCCTTGTGAGTGGGACCCTTTCTTCTAGCTTCCATATGGTTTATCATGGAATTATGCTCATGTTGGAATATTTTGGGACTATTAAATACCTAGTGGCACATACACACTAGCAAGTCCCATTTCTATTCAAATATGGTCATCTCCATCTACTCCACATGGGACATCCTTTCATTCTTTTGCTTGGGCCTTACTCCACACTTTGGAATGCATAAGAAAATGCCATGTAAATAATCTTGTTTTCACAAAGATAAACATGGTATTAATTAATTATGCATGGCCCATGCAAGTACCACTTAAGCTTGACATTTGATTTTATTTGATTTTAAAATGGATCATCTCTCTCTACCCCTTAGGCTTGGTCTTGTGTGATCATGCCTAAACCTCATCACCATACCCCTCCTACCCCATCCTAATCTAAACCCACACCCCCCATCTAAACCTAACCCGAGCCCTAAACTACCTAGCCCAATCTACCCCTCTCCCTTCTCCCTCTCTCTCGGCCTCTCTCTTCTCTCTTCTTTGCTGGCCCACCTGACCACCTAGCAGCCTCTCTGCCCTCCCCCTTTTTATTTGGCTACAAGACAAAGGAAAGAGAAGCCCTAGCCCGATCCCTCCTCCCTCATCTTTTGGCAAAAGCAACCAAGCCCATGTGCTCCTCCCTCCCCTCTCTACCCCAACCACCCCACCTCTCAGATCTCGATCCAGGAGCATCTCCATCCTCTCCTTCCTCACCTATCTCCTCTCCTCTACCACCATAGCCATGCCCATGTCCATCTCCTAAACCCTAGCTTCGGCCAAACAGCAAGGGGAGGCGTCGGGGCTGTGAAAAGGAAGAGCCAGACGTCCAGGAGACTCCCCTGCATCCCCTTCGTCGACCAGCACCAAAGGGAGCGGCTGGGAAGCCCCAGAGCGCCGTCGCCGTCGCCACGGCCGGAAGGGACCGAAGCTCCCCGTCGCGAGCCCGCCGCCAGATCCCTTCCACCTCCAGCTCCGGCAACCACACCGACGCGTCCCTGGTGAGCCCATCGACCCCCTAGACATCGTCTCCCGCCCCCTCTCACCTTGCATCGTCGCCGCCCGGCGTCGAGCACCCTGCGCGCGCGCGTCGCCGCAGTCGCCGCCAGCGTGCGCGTCAGCTGCAGCTGTAGCAGTTTCTGTCGGCCTCTGTTCCTCGCCCTGCCCCGCGCGCTGCAGCCTTTCTCCGTGCGAGCTCGCTAAACGAAAGACGTAGCCCTAGGTCCCCTCTTCAGATTTCGTTTTTACCGCAACGTGTTCCGCCCAGCGGTTTCGTCGCCATCATCGTCGGAACAGGCCAGATCCGCCGCCGTCAGTGCAGAGTTCGTCATCAGCGCAGCAGCAGCCACTGGCAGTTTTGCGCAGAAGCCCCTGCCCTTTTTCCCGCCTAAACCCGCGCTCCTCGAACCCCACCTGTCAGCCTCGTTGCTAGTTTGCGCGAGAACCCCTGAAAGATCTGGCCATCACAGACCAGCCCCTCCCAGCGCGCCTGGAACGCCCACGTGTCCGGCACACGTTGGCCGCGCCCGCGTGTGGCCCTGCGCCTGCCGTGTCCCCACCTGTCATCGACGGTGGCTAGGTCAAGCCGCGGTGTAAAAGCTTTTTCGCGCGCGCAGTACCGCCAGCTCAGCGCGGCCCCACCCGTCTGTGTCTGGGGCTAGGTATGAGTGAGTAAGAAAAGGTTTTTCTGCTTATCTGTTTTAATTCAAATCATTTCAAATTATTTCAAATTCAAATTAAATTCTGTTTTTAAATAACTTTTCAAATATGAATCCAATTAATACAAATAATATATGTTTTGAATTCAGAAAAATATGAGGAATTCAAATATGCCATCTAAAATATATTTTGAACACTTTATTTTCCAAGTTTAATAAAATTACAACAAAATGCCCTTCCTTTTTAATTAATTAATATCTTTTGTTTTATAACTCCAAATTTAACAAATAATATGTCTAAAATGTTTAGCTCGACGAGACCTTTCTGTTTATGCATTCCTTGGTTTGATTTGGAGCATGCATCATATAAATATATTGTATACAGCAACTAATATGAGATTAAAATGGGCCCAAAACTCAATAAAATGATTTAATCTTGTATCTCACACCTCACCCATGCCATGCTACTTTATTGCCATGCAAATTGTGCATCATTCATCATGGCATGATTGTTTGCTTGATGCATTTAATTCATATGCTTGCGCACTTTGTTTACGTTGGCCCTTGTTTGTTTGGTTCTTCTTCGAATAGACGCTGAGCAGGGGATATATCGAGAGGACCAGGAGCACTACCCAGATCCATTCCTTGCTTCAACTGAGCTGCCAGGCAAGCACTACCACATGCTTGCATACATATACTACCTATTGCCTCTATCTTATTCTTGCATCATTGAGTCGCGATTGCATTAAATTGAATCCCAAGTATTGCATAGCCTTTACTTTTAAACCCCACCGAAGCTTGTTCCCCCATCCCATGAGCCATTACTACAGGAGTTGTTTGAGCCATGCGAGTCGTAGAATAGCATGTGTAGGGTATGTGAGTGTCCGATGGATAACGAGGTACCTATACAACTTAACCTGAGTAGTAATGGGATAACTAATGAAAGTGGCATCGGTGAGCCATATTCGCTATTTGGTTTTTCAGGCTCACTTGTGTCCCGTAAGACCCCGAGTACTTGATTCCTGTTCCAAGAATATTCGCGCTATCCACATCCGGGAGGCTTATGGACCCCCCTGAGCTAGAGCTTGATTCATTCTTATTTCTTGAGGGCCACAAACTAGTTTGAGGTTTTATTTATGATCCTGTACCTATGCCATGCTTTACTGCTTTATTTAAGATTGTGCGAGGAGCACACTGTACTGTTTAGGTCCGTGACCCGTTTACGCTGTATCGACAAGCCCAGTCACACTTTCGGGTTCCCAGTCGTTTACAGCCGGCTCCACAAACCTTGAGGCCGTCTCGGAGTCAGCTAACTTCGTTGCGGGCAGCTCAATGGGGTGGCCCCCTGAAATATTTCTGAATCCTGTGATCGCTTTGTCGTGACTGTCTCGTTGGTTTTGATTTGGTTTTTCCGAGGCATATCGAGTGTGTGTTGCTATTTGTGCACCCCTGCAGGGTAAAACTTTCTGAAAGCCGTGTCCGCGGTTATGGACGACTTGGAGCACAGTTTCTGGATCATAGACAAGCAACACTAAAGTACCGCTTATAATTTGACTAGACTAGGTACCTGACTAGTAAATAGTGCAATACTCACGGAATGGATAATAAAACTGCCAACGGATGGGGGTTGTTCGTCCGCTTCCTCGTCGGTAAGCGAGGAGGAGGATGGATCTGTTAAGATTACCTTTATTACTGTTATAACTGTTGTTCTTAATTCACGGACATCCGTCTATCTCTGGTTGGGCGGATGGTTAGCGAGTATCTATAGAATTGCTAGGGTTTATCTTTTGCTGCAATTGCGTCACCCCAGGTTGTGTCCCCTTTAGAGGCATAAAGACTTGCTGAGTACCCCTAGGGTCTCACACGATAAATTATTGGTTCAGATGAACAGGTACCCTCGCAAGATGGATACTGGGTGGAAGAGACGGACGATGTGGGCAACGATCATTCGGTGTAGAGATTCCGGGAACGGGGATCCGTGAGATCTGTGGGCGGGATGTGCTTATTTATGGGGCATCTTATGCCGATTTGCTTCTTATCCGTACTCGGATTTTGCCTTCCGCTTCCGCTTGATACTCTGTTGATTGATGTATGAGGAGATATCCTAAACTATTATATCTATCTAGGATATTTGGATCTTGCCGTATGGCGTTGCTATATTTTCTTTCTTTTTAGATGGAATGGCTCTGATGTACTCTTGTATGGTGGCTTGCATACATACTCATTTGTGTATGTAGTTCATCCCTTCGCCTGCCGATTACGCCGCCCGTTCTTGTCCCGATGTGTGGAAATGGTTGGGACGGCCGAGAGGTCTACCTGTGAGTGGCATTTGGGCCCCACCGTACTATTTCAACCATTTCTGCTCATCCAGGCTTGTAACTAGGAGCGTAATTCACCGAGGTAGTTACAATTGGTATCAGAGCCATCCCGACCTTCAGGGTCTCAGCCAAATGGTCGTTGTCAGTCTAGCAAATATTTTTGGTAGTTATGTATACTAGGGAAAAAGCAAAACGCGAGAGTAGGACTGCTTCCATTTTTCTTCTTACCCAACCACCACCTTTTCTGGTAAGGAAGTGTAACGTTTTCAATCCTCTTCTTGAAATTCAAACTAGGATTCACGTGTTCTGGGTTTCCGTAGTACCATAGAAAGAGTGTGTGTGTGTGTGTGTGTGAGTGTGTAATTCCTTGTCTATCTGTTGCATCCTTCTTGTTATCTTTATCTGCCTTTGGTTATCAACTGTTGGTACATTCCATATTGACAGGCTTTTGAAAACCGGCGCGATCTATCTGACTCCTTGTCAACCGGTGCCATCTTCTTAAGGGTGTTCTTCCTTCTAGCAACTCCTCTTTCTGTGTAACCGTCTGTTGCTAATCTCTATCTGCTAAGAGATTTTGCGTATCTATTGGTATTTTAATGCCGAAAAATGCGGAAAATTTTTCTTTGATACATCTGTGTTTCCACACTCCTCTCCAGTCGTGTGTGAAACATTATCTATCTCCTTTTATCAGCATGTCCATGCTAACTCGTTCTTTTGTCACCGGCGCTTAATCTTGGAGTTTCTTTTCATCTCCTTTTCTCTTGGGCTAATTACATAACATGTGTCGATCCGATGCTGGTGATTGTAATTTGGTTCTCGGCATAGCTATATTCCACTCATGATAGTGACGATTGGAATATGGAAAATGCTATAAACCGTCACCATCTGGAGGATACGGTCAACTCCTGTGATTTTGGGTACACCGTGATCCTATCTATGCTTATTCAAGCATCCTTGGAAATCCGGAGTTTCTCAAGGCACTACGGCGGTCTATCATCTGTCCATCATGCTGCACATCTTTTTGAACTCCATATCTGCACATCTTTTTCGTCTCTGATAGCTCATACCATAAGCAAAGCTATATCATCGGTTCTTACCCAAGATCTCTTTATCTTTGTAACCGGTGTTCCGATCGACAATGTGAACCAGGTGACATCTCTTTTTCTTCCGAAGGGCCAGATAATCTATTCTGCCAGTGCATCTTCTTCAACACGAACCCGTGCTCTTAATGTTGATCTTTCAAAAGAGCGTTGAGTTCAGAAAGTGTTTCGAGCATTTGTTCGTTTCTCCCGCCTCTTGAACTTGATATTCTGGGAATATCCTGTTAATCCATGGTGGTATATGTTGTTAATAGGCTTGCCTACTCCATATCAATGGAAGAACATGGAAGATCATCTGTGTCTCTTTCTCTCAAGCTTCGTGACCAATGCCTGTGTGCAAAGTCTCAAAGTGAGAATTCCGACTTTTGAAGTCACCTATCTCGGCCACGTCCTTCTGCTAAATAGATTACTTCAATTCTGGAATTGGCAAGTCCATTGTTAATTCCATCCTCCATCTTCAACCAATCCGGAGTTGTCCTTTGTTGACAAGTTATCATCGTCGTTCCGCTAAAGTTTTCCTCAGGACCGCTAAATCTCTCCCAATCTTTTCAAGAAGAACATGGAGTTCTTTCAACTCAGTCTCGTTAAGTAATCTCTTGAAACCCTCCTGTTCTATCGTCTATGCTCAATCCACCGGAGGCCATGAAGACCTTCCAGATCTTGTATTCCTTCTGTTCAAGTGGTGCTATCTTTTTCTTTATCTGTGGAATCTTGCAGTTGGTCTCCGTAACCTTCCTTCATATCTTTCCGGTGGCTTGGTACCTCAGACATGACGACAACATCATCATATTTATCTATCTATGAACCCGGCAAATCGTTTGCATCTATCCTTGTTTTCTAGCGAAGTTCCATGAGCTCTTCTTATCAATACCTTCAGTCTGTTTCGGTAGTTGGGTTGCATGGTTTTCTTATTCATGTGCGGAGTAATGCTTTGAGTGGGGGATGGAGTAGCTACCATACCACTACTCTTATCATTCGCTCTTGTACATTGAATTGGTGAATTATGTGATTTCACTCATTCCACGGAAGTTAGGAGTGGCATTTATCCCTCGATACTTTAACTTCCGTCCTTGTCTTTCCGGAGTGCTCTCTCGAAGAAAGTAATCAATAATCTCTTGTTGGTGATCTCGTCTTTTCCTACACGGAGCAAAATCTTCAATTATCTGGTGGAAAACAAACGCAAACTCTTTTCTGTCCTCGTCTTTCTACCGGAGCTCTACATCCACAAACAAGATGAAAAGAATCTATCTCTCTCCTTGTTTCATCAACTCTTTTTCTGTGGTAAAGCCAATTATGGTTGATGCCAACAGCCACAAATCTATTGCGTTAGCCTCAAGGCTAAAGAAAGCAATAAGTATCTCTACAATAAACTCCAGATCCTCCATATTCTTTGCTTCTCGGGATTCCACCATGATCTAGCATCACATCCGTCTCTGGAAGTTATATCTGCGCATCTCAATTGCGTGATCCTTTGGTTCTTACCGGCGTAAGAAGACTCTAATCCGACGATGTCTAGCTAAATCTCTCTGTCGATATCAAGGGACTCTATTGTTTGAAGGCAATATTGTTTCCAAAATTCATTTCTAAAATCCGAGAGAGAATACGATGCTATTGTCATAGTGCTTCAAAACCTCTCCAATCTAGCTCTTTTCTTCCGGCGAGACAAAGATTCATCCTCTCTAGTATCGGTAAATCTTTAATCTTATCGGGGTGCCTTTCTTTATCCATGCTACATCATCCTGTCCTTTCTTTCTCAAGTGGTCCTTTTTCTCTTATCATGTTTCTTAAGAATACCGGAGCTATGTCCATCCTATCCTTCTTGTCTCACGACAATCCTTCAACTCTTCTAACCGTTGTTTCTCTAGCAAAACGCAAGACTCGCAACAAGTCTAGCAAGTTTCGCAAGGTGTAGTGGTCGCACCATTCAGTTCTTCATCACCTTGGGAACGTGAGGGTCACCTTCGGGCGGACACCCGCCTATCCTTGTGTTGTTTTCTTTTTCCTAGGAATCTCGGGGCGAGATTCTTGTTTAGTGGGGGAGAGTTGTAGCATCCCAATTGTCTAACAATTGCAATGCTACTAGCCTAGTCTATATAATGGCTACTTCAAATATATAATTATAGCATCATCATTATATCATGCTCATGTCATCATGCCTCCTTGCATTTGAGCATCATATAAAACCCCTTTTCATTTGGTTCTTATCTCATATGCATTGTTAATTGTATTTGCCTCTTGATATTGTATTTGGTTCTTGATATATTGTTTAATGCCCAAGTTGAGTTGGGGGCATATCTCTTATTAACTCCACCACCTTTTTCTTTCACCACCTTATAATTCCACCATCCAACCAAATATGAGCTTGGCACTTATTGGTTTTACCTCTAGCTCATGTGGGTTGTGATGGATCCAATTCTTTTACCACATGCTCTCATCTTAGCATCATGTTGTTTTCACAATATTGGTTTATGAGAGCCACATGGCCATCTTTGCATGCCTTGTGAGTGGGACCCTTTCTTCTAGCTTCCATATGGTTTATCATGGAATTATGCTCATGTTGGAATATTTTGGGACTATTAAATACCTAGTGGCACATACACACTAGCAAGTCCCATTTCTATTCAAATATGGTCATCTCCATCTACTCCACATGGGACATCCTTTCATTCTTTTGCTTGGGCCTTACTCCACACTTTGGAATGCATAAGAAAATGCCATGTAAATAATCTTGTTTTCACAAAGATAAACATGGTATTAATTAATTATGCATGGCCCATGCAAGTACCACTTAAGCTTGACATTTGATTTTATTTGATTTTAAAATGGATCATCTCTCTCTACCCCTTAGGCTTGGTCTTGTGTGATCATGCCTAAACCTCATCACCATACCCCTCCTACCCCATCCTAATCTAAACCCACACCCCCCATCTAAACCTAACCCGAGCCCTAAACTACCTAGCCCAATCTACCCCTCTCCCTTCTCCCTCTCTCTCGGCCTCTCTCTTCTCTCTTCTTTGCTGGCCCACCTGACCACCTAGCAGCCTCTCTACCCTCCCCCTTTTTCTTTGGCTACAAGACAAAGGAAAGAGAAGCCCTAGCCCGATCCCTCCTCCCTCATCTTTTGGCAAAAGCAACCAAGCCTATGTGCTCCTCCCTCCCCTCTCTACCCCAACCACCCCACCTCTCAGATCTCGATCCAGGAGCATCTCCATCCTCTCCTTCCTCACCTATCTCCTCTCCTCTACCACCATAGCCATGCCCATGTCCATCTCCTAAACCCTAGCTTCGGCCAAACAGCAAGGGGAGGCGTCGGGGCTGTGAAAAGGAAGAGCCAGACGTCCAGGAGACTCCCCTGCATCCCCTTCATCGACCAGCACCAGAGGGAGCGGCTGGGAAGCCCCAGAGCACCGTCGCCGTCGCCACGGCCGGAAGGGACCGAAGCTCCCCGTCGCGAGCCCGCCGCCAGATCCCTTCCACCTCCAGCTCCGGCAACCACACCGACGCGTCCCTGGTGAGCCCATCGACCCCCTAGACATCGTCTCCCGCCCCCTCTCACATTGCATCGTCGCCGCCTGGCGTCGAGCACCCTGCGCGCGCGCATCGCCGCAGTCGCCGCCAGCGTGCGCGTCAGCAGCAGCTGCAGCAGTTTCTGTCGACCTCTGTTCCTCGCCCTGCCCCGCGCGCTGCAGCCTTTCTCCGTGCGAGCTCGCTAAACGAAATACGTAGCCCTAGGTCCCCTCTTCAGCTTTCGTTTTTACCGCAACGTGTTCCGCCCAGCGGTTTCGTCGCCATCGTCGTTGGAACAGGCCAGATCCGCCGCCGTCAGTGCAGAGTTCGTCATCAGCGCAGCAGCAGCCGCTGGCAGTTTTGCGCAGAAGCCCCTGCCCTTTTTCCCGCCTAAACCCGCGCTCCCCGAACCCCACCTGTCAGCCTCGTTGCTAGTTTGCGCGAGAACCCCTGAAAGATCTGGCCATCACAGACCAGCCCCTCCCAGCGCGCCTGGATCGCCCACGTGTCCGGCACACGTTGGCCGCGCCCGCGTGTGGCCTTGCGCCTGCCGTGTCCCCACCTGTCATCGACGGTGGCTAGGTCAAGCCGCGGTGTAAAAGCTTTTTCGCGCGCGCAGTATCGCCAGCTCAGCGCGGCCCCACCCGTCTGTGTCTGGGGCTAGGTATGAGTGAGTAAGAAAAGGTTTTTCTGCTTATCTGTTTTAATTCAAATCATTTCAAATTATTTCAAATTCAAATTAAATTCTGTTTTTAAATAACTTTTCAAATATGAATCCAATTAATACAAATAATATATGTTTTGAATTCAGAAAAATATGAGGAATTCAAATATGCCATCTAAAATATATTTTGAACACTTTATTTTCCAAGTTTAATAAAATTACAACAAAATGCCCTTCCTTTTTAATTAATTAATATCTTTTGTTTCATAACTCCAAATTTAACAAATAATATGTCTAAAATGTTTAGCTCGACGAGACCTTTCTGTTTATGCATTCCTTGGTTTGATTTGGAGCATGCATCATATAAATATATTGTATACAGCAACTAATATGAGATTAAAATGGGCCCAAAACTCAATAAAATGATTTAATCTTGTATCTCACACCTCACCCATGCCATGCTACTTTATTGCCATGCAAATTGTGCATCATTCATCATGGCATGATTGTTTGCTTGATGCATTTAATTCATATGCTTGCGCACTTTGTTTATGTTGGCCCTTGTTTGTTTGGTTCTTCTTCGAATAGACGCTGAGCAGGGGATATATCGAGAGGACCAGGAGCACTACCCAGATCCATTCCTTGCTTCAACTGAGCTGCCAGGCAAGCACTACCACATGCTTGCATACATATACTACCTATTGCCTCTATCTTATTCTTGCATCATTGAGTCGCGATTGCATTAAATTGAATCCCAAGTATTGCATAGCCTTTACTTTTAAACCCCACCGAAGCTTGTTCCCCCATCCCATGAGCCATTACTACAAGAGTTGTTTGAGCCATGCGAGTCGTAGAACAGCATGTGTAGGGTATGTGAGTGTCCGATGGATAACGAGGTACCTATACAACTTAACCTGAGTAGTAATGGGATAACTAATGAAAGTGGCATCGGTGAGCCATATTCGCTATTTCGTTTTTCAGGCTCACTTGTGTCCCGTAAGACCCCGAGTACTTGATTCCTGTTCCAAGAATATTCGCGCTATCCACATCCGGGAGGCTTATGGACCCCCCTGAGCCAGAGCTTGATTCATTCTTATTTCTTGAGGGCCACAAACTAGTTTGAGGTTTTATTTATGATCCTGTACCTATGCCATGCTTTACTGCTTTATTTAAGATTGTGCGAGGAGCACACTGTACTGTTTAGGTCCGTGACCCGTTTATGCTGTATCGACAAGCCCAGTCACACTTTCGGGTTCCCAGTCGTTTACAGCCGGCTCCACAAACCTTGAGACCGTCTCGGAGTCAGCTAACTTCGTTGCGGGCAGCTCAATGGGGTGGCCCCCTGAAATATTTCTGAATCCTGTGATCGCTTTGTCGTGACTGTCTCGTTGGTTTTGATTTGGTTTTTCTGAGGCATATCGAGTGTGTGTTGCTATTTTTGCACCCCTGCAGGGTAAAACTTTCTGAAAGCCGTGTCCGCGGTTATGGACGACTTGGAGCATAGTTTCTGGATCATAGACAAGCATAACTAAAGTACCGCTTATAATTTGACTAGACTAGGTACCTGACTAGTAAATAGTGCAATACTCACGGAATGGATAATAAAACTGCCAACGGATGGGGGTTGTTCGTCCGCTTCCTCGTCGGTAAGCGAGGAGGAGGATGGATCTGTTAAGATTACCTTTATTACTGTTATAACTGTTGTTCTTAATTCACGGACATCCGTCTATCTCTGGTTGGGCGGATGGTTAGCGAGTATCTATAGAATTGCTAGGGTTTATCTTTTGCTGCAATTGCGTCACCCCAGGTTGTGTCCCCTTTAGAGGCGTAAATACTTGCTGAGTACCCCTAGGGTCTCACACGATAAATTATTGGTTCAGATGAACAGGTACCCTCGCAAGATGGATACTGGGTGGAAGAGACGGACGATGTGGGCAACGATCATTCGTTGTAGAGATTCCGGGAACGGGGATCCGTGAGATCTGTGGGCGGGATGTGCTTATTTATGGGGCATCTTATGCCGATTTGCTTCTTATCCGTACTCGGATTTTGCCTTCCGCTTCCGCTTGATACTCTGTTGATTGATGTATGAGGAGATATCCTAAACTATTATATCTATCTAGGATATTTGGATCTTGCCGTATGGCGTTGCTATATTTTCTTTCTTTTTAGATGGAATGGCTCTGATGTACTCTTGTATGGTGGCTTGCATACATACTCATTTGTGTATGTAGTTGATCCCTTCGCCTGCCGATTACGCCGCCCGTTCTTGTCCCGATGTGTGGAAATGGTTGGGACGGCCGAGAGGTCTACCTGTGAGTGGCATTTGGGCCCCACCGTACTATTTCAACCATTTCTGCTCATCCAGGCTTGTAACTAGGAGCGTAATTCACCGAGGTAGTTACACATGGCTCAACAACCTCCCATGCGGATCCATTCGCAGTTGGGACAAGCTCGTTTACAGCTTCGTGCATAACTATTAGGGCACATACAAGTGGCTCGGATGAATCGAAGAGCTGAGATGCTGCCAGCAAAGATCTGGCGAATCGCTGCGCTCCTACATCCAAAGGTGGTCCATCATCAAGAACTTTGCAGAAAACATCTCGGAGGATCGCGCGATTGACGCATTCAATGGTGGCGTCTGCCGTTTAGAACTCAGAGAGGAGCTAGGCCGCTCAAAGCCCAGGACCATCGACCACCTAATGGAGATCACGAATCGGTGGGCCGATGGAGAAGACTCAGTGAAGAATCACGTTCACTCTGACGAGGAGGCGGAGCTCGAGCGCAGATGAGATCGCCGAGGCAAGCGTCGCATGCGCATTTATGACGACCGCGATGACGTCAATATGGTCGTGGCTGGCTACGCCGAAAGACGCGACGACAACCGCAACAGCGGATACCATAGCGGCGGATACCGCGACTCCGGGAAAACCACGCAAGTGTGGCAACGCCACACTCGTGACAAGGCACCCGCAAGCTCCATTGAGGATAAACTGTCCGGGCCATGTACGGTGCACTTCTACATCGACAAGTATGACGGCAAGAAGAATTCTAGCCACCTCCTCAAGGATTGCCGCGAATTCCTTAAGCTACATGAGGGACTGGTTCGAACGAACCGCAATGCAGTCGAAAGAGGCTACGGAGCCGCTCCAGGCGCCGTGGCACATGGTGCTCCGCCACCTCCACCTGGGCCACCCCCGAATGCAGCTGCACCGGACCAACACCACGGAGGCGAGCCGTACCCACGGGCCATGGGCACCATGATGATCCAAAAGGGACGCCCCTCCAATAGGGTGCAGAAGGCCATCACTCGCCAAGTCAACTTGGCCACACACTCGCCACCATCCAGCACTGAGTACCTCAGTGGAAGCAAGTCCTGCATCACCTTCGACAAACGCGACCATCCGCCTCAGGTACCCCATCCAGGCCATTGCCCCCTCGTACTCGAGGCGCAAATCGGAGTACCTTGTGAGCAATGAGAATCCCTCTAACCTGCCTAGAGACATCGGACACAACGTTCCACGACATTGTCCCAGGGAAAGGCGTATACCCCCTGGGCAAAATCAACCTCGACATCATCTTCGGTACGCCGAAGAACTTCCAGCGCGAGCGCATTGACTTTGAGGTCGTCGATTGGCCCTCACAGTACCACTACATCCTCGAGCGCGTCGCATTCGCTAGGTTCATGGCAGTACCCCACTATGCCTACCTGCAGATGAAAATGCCAGGTCCCAATGGCGTCATCACAATCAACGGGAGCTTCGAGCGATCTGATAGTTGCGATAGGGAATTCAACAGAATCTCCCAGTCCTTCGGCATGCAGGAGGAACTCGCAAGACTTAAGGAGACGACTGACAACAGTCTACCTCCCTTAAGCAGGCCAAGGTCACCTGATCTCTCCTTCGACTCATCTGTGCAAACAAAGAAAGTGTAGGTCCACCCATCGGATCCTGCCAAGACGGCCCTCATCGCCAACAACTTGAGTCCCGCATAGGAACTCGCACTTGTCGAATTCCTCCGTGAGCACTGGGAAATTTTTGCCTGGTGTCCCACGGACATGCCAGAAGTTCCCAGGGAATTCACCGATCACGCACTCAACGTCAACCCTGACGCACGGCCAGTCAAACAAACAATTTGGCGATTGTCTGAGCCAAGAGCACAGGCAGTCGGAATAGAGATCAATAGACTCCTCGAGGCCAAGTTCATACGCGAGATCAAGGAAAGCACTTGGCTCGCCAACACGGTGCTGGTACCGAAAAAGGACATGGATATCCTGCGGATGTGCGTGGACTTCACCTCTCTGAACAAGCACTGCCCAAAGGATCACTTCCCGTTGCCGCGGATCGACCAGATCATCGATTCCACCGCGGGATGCGAGCGCCTCTGCTTCCTCGACGCCTACTCAGGCTATAATCAAATTCGAATGAAGGAGGAAGATCAAGAGAAAACACGTTTACAACGCCCTTTGGTGTGTTCTGCTACAACACAATGCCCTTCGGGCTAAAGAACGCGGGAGCCACCTACCAGCGATGCATGCAGGCTTGCCTCAAGGAACAACTGGGTCGCAACATTCAAGTCTATGTTGACGACAAAGTAATCAAGACCAAGGAGGAAGCATCTCTAATCGACGATTTGCGCGAAACCTTCGCCAACCTCGACCGCCACCGGAGCAAGCTCAATCCGGAAAAATGCGCCTTCGGCGTACCATCTGGGCAGCTGCTCGGGTACCTCATCTCCACGAGAGGAATCGAGGCGAACCCGAAGAAGATAAGAGCCATACTGGCCATGGAGAAGCCGAAAAACATAAGGGGCGTCCAGCAGCTGGCTGGACGAATCCCCCCTCAGTCGATTCATCAGTCGAATGGGCGAAAAGGCGCTGCCCTTCTACCAGCTCCTCCGCCAAAATGAAAAATTCGAGTGGACTACCGAATCGCAAGAAGCATTCGAAGACCTCAAGCGCCTGCTATCCACTTCGCTAGTACTAGTGACCCCATGAGAAAGGGAGCCACTGTTGCTGTATATCTCTGCCACCAACCAGGTGGTCAGCACAGTGCTCGTCGTCGAGCAAGCGGAGGAAAACAAGGTCCACGGCATACAACGCCCAGTATACTACCTTAGCGAGGTCCTTACGCCAACAAAACAGCAGTACCCGCACTACCAGAAGCTGGCGTACGGCATCTTCATGACCGCCCGGCGACTGCGCCACTACTTCCAGGAACACCCAATCGTGGTGGTCAACGACGCCCCCTTGGGACACATCCTCAATAACCCCGACGCCACGGGATGAGTCGTGCTTTGGGGAATAGAATTGTCTCCACGAGACATCACGTACGAAAAGCGCGACGCAATCCAGTCGCAAGTTCTCCCGGACTTCCTAGTGCACTGGTCGGAAAACCAGCTCCCGGACAAGCCAGATATGTCCTACCTCTGGACAATGCACTTCGATGGGTCCAAGCGGAAAGACGGAGCAGGTGCAGGTGTCATGCTGACATCACCTCAAGGGGACAAGCTGAAATATATCCTGCGAATGCAGTTCACAGCCTCAAACAACGAAGCTGAATACGAGGCCTTGTTGCATGGGATGAGGATGGCAAAAGCCTGCGGCACCAAGAGGCTCATCATATACGGAGACTCCAAGTTGGTCGTCAACCAAACAATGCATGAGTGCGACGCATTGAACGATAACATGATCGTGTACCGCGACCTCTACGACACACTCGAAGGAGACTTCGACGGTTGCGAGATGCGACACGTAGGTCGCGAAAGCAACAAGGAGGCGGACACACTCGCCAACATAGGCTCTACTTGCACCCCCATACCGCCCAAGGTATTTCTCCAGCGCATCTGCGAACGCTCCATCAAGCCAAAGGCCGCAGAGAAGAAAACAAGCGCAGCAACGGACTCGGGGGCTACGCCACCCAATGAGCCAAGGGCACTCGATGACTTGGAGCTGGACACAGGACTCGAGGGACCAACGAGCGTCATGATGATCGAGCAATCCTGGACGCGGCCATACATGATGTACCTCCTCAGCAAGAGGCTACCAAACGATCCGACAGATGCACGGCACATCGCGCGTCGATCCAAGGCATTCGCTGTTATCAACGGTGAACTATTTAAACGCACCATCACGGGAGTACTCCAACGATGCGTCACCGTCGCTGATGGAAAAGCAGTTCTCCTAGACATTCATGAAGGGACCTACGGGCACCATGCCGGTAGTCGCGCCCTCGTTGCCAAAGCTCTACGAGCTGGATTTTACTGGCCTACGGCCATGCGTGACGCGAAGGACATAGTCCAAAAATGCAACGCTTGCTAGCGATTCGCGGACAATCCACACGCACCAGGCGCAGAGCTACGGCCAATTCCATTGGCCTGGCCCTTCGCTCAATGGGGGCTCGACATGGTCGGCAAACTTCCAAGGTCCTCGCAAGGAGGCTACGTCTAACTCTTGGTCGCAGTTGACAAATTCGCCAAGTGGATTGAGGCCATGCCAGTGACCAACCAATCAGGACACAGCGCAGTCAAATTCTTCGAGTCCATCGTCTACCGCTTCGGGGTGCCACACAGCATCATCACCGACAACGGGACGAACTTCACATCCAAGGAGTTCCAAGAATTCTGCGAGAACTTGGGGATCAACATCAGCTACGCCTCAGTAGCACATCCACAGACCAACGGTCAGGTGGAAAAAGCAAACAGGCTTGTCCGCAGCGGCATCAAGAAGCGACTCCTCTGGCCACTCGAACAAGCCATAGGTTGATGGCCAGACGAGCTGCAATCCATACTCTGGAGCCTACGTACAACTCCATATAGCGCCAGGGGCTACACGCCATTCTTTATGGTGCACGGAGCTGAAGCAGTGCTACCCGGCGAGGTACGGTACAAGGCACCATACGTGGTCGCTTATAGCGAGCAAGAGTCATCCCTCGCACTCAAAGACTCCATCGACCTCCTTGACGAGGCAAGGGAAATTGCCGTGGAAAGATTCACGATCTACCAGCAGAACCTGTGCAACTACCACAGTAGGAGGCTTCGCCCTAGATCCTTCGTCGAAGGTGATCTGGTCCTACGACTGAAGCAGCAGGGGCATCTCAAGCTCGAGTCCCCCTGGGAAGGACCATACGTGATTACAGAAGTAATCCCAGGTGGCGCCTATCGCCTTCAAGATTTAGAGATAGGAGTCCCTTACTCCAACCCCTAGAACATCGCACAACTACGACGCTTCTACCCTTAGTTGTTTTTACTTTTCATTACAAATAAGGATACTCAACCAAGGCTACTTAGCCACACATTGTACCTCACACTATTTTTCGAATAAATAAAAGCTAAGTGCCCGAAAACTCTATGCTCTCCTTTACTTTTTCAATTTACCTACTCGGGGGCTACGCCACCCTATACACATATGTTCTTCGAACCAAAACGCGATATCCTGAGTAGCTGGTACATCAATCGAAACCCTTAATCCAGCTGCAACGCACCTGACAGGTTGACAAGGGACTGAGATAAAACATGGCCACACTAACAAAAGGACTCGCATAGTGCAACGCACTCCATGCAAACAAAGCTCTTTATGCACATTCGATAATAAATTATTTACAAGACCTATACGAACTTTACAACACAAGTACACTTATGTGCAGGATGCAAACTAGGCTACTACTGCAGCATGAGAACGTTGGTTTGTTGTTCAAAGAAGTTGACGATCACTTCTGCTGGGCGATCCACCACCTAGTAATGCGGCACCATGTTCCAAGTAGAACCTGCCGGTGGGCCAGGCAGCCTAGATGCAATCGCCGCAACATCTACGTCAGGCCTGTGCAGTCGCACCATTGACAGGGCAGCCTTGGCACCAGAACCAACTGCTGCCTCACGCATTCGCGAACCGCGGACAGATCTTGAAACTTGGCAAGCAGGGCCAGCAAGCTTGATGGAGTATCATCCAACGGGAACATCGCCCGATAAATGTTCCTCAAGCATGACTGCGACTTCTTTAGAAAAAGTAGCACTCGCGACGCTCGATCCTGCAGGGTCACCAGCGCAGTCGCACGATCATGATCTACCCAGAAGTATTCACTCTCTTGAAGTTTCTCCTGGGTAAGATCATGCCGGCGAATGTCAATCGTATCCTTCTCCTCCTGCGGATGACGCGCGCTGACAACTACACGAAGCAGCAACAGCAGCATGAGTACAATGTACCAACTGCGAGTGACTGCATGGAAAAGATGAGAACAAGCAAACTAACACTTGAATTGGTCGCCTAACTGCATCACCTCGCCAAGCAAATATTGCTCTCGAGCGGCAGCTTTCTCCACCTTCGACTTCCACACATCCGCGTTACCGCGGAGCACGGTCAACTCACGCTCCAATTGCTTCACGCGGTCACGCAGTCGTGAAAGCAAGGATAGCTCATCTACCCTGGAGCGCGGCGGCGCCACGGTATCATCAAGGATCGGCGAATCCTGAAATTCCCTCAAAGGATCACTCGATGTACCCTACCACAAGTCAAGACAGAAGCAAATAAGACGACCAAATCAACACAAAGACAAAAGGATCAGATGCATTCAAGACTAGCAAAAGTAGCAGCAGATACACTCGCCAGCAGGCATGTCTTTAAAACAAAAGGACACAATCTACACTAACTATTACAAAACTATCTAAGGAGCAGCTGGCTTCTTCGACTTTGATGGCTTCGGGGGCTTTCAAGTCCGTGGCAGTGTCAGACGCCACTGACTTTCCGCCGGCCCCTGACGCCGAAGCTTTCGCCGCCTTCTTGGCACGTTGTAGCTCCTCAGAGTACTTCGCAATAGTATTTATCAAAGGATACCCATATTTTCCACAGGTAGTCGCGAAAGGAGCAAAGACTACCTGCTGACCGTCCGTGCTAACAGGCATCGCCTTCGACACTGCGGTAGGATCGATGTCGACTCCGTGGGCTTGCACCATGGCAAGCGACATGGACGCGCTATCCGCGCAGGGTGAGTTCTTGTAGATGGAGGCACACCCCCGGCGAGTGACTCCACCAGCTCGTCCATATTATCGATCAGCTCCGCCTTGGGCATCAACTCCTCCCGGAGACGGCTGAGGGCGCCCTTGGCCTTGGAAAGTGTATCCTGGACGGCGGTGCTATGGTCCTCGACTGCCAATAGCGCACCTGCTAAAGCGTCATCAGGATGAAGGGCCTACGGGTCGAAGCTCAAATCGCCAGCATTTGTACAAAAACCCACACATGGACAAAAACATCAACACCACCGGCGTAAACATTAGAAGCAGAGAAGGATAACAATATCCACAAGGAAAATTACCTGAGAGAGCCTTGGCGATTGAGAACAGTTGTTCTTCAAACAACTTTTCTCTGGCCGCGAAGGAGGCATGCAGATCCTCTTCACGCTTCCGTGCCTCGTCACGAGCTGTGATTGCCTCGTCGCGACCCTTCACAGCGGCGGCAAGTGTCTTCTCCAAGGTCGCGGCGTTACGCAATAAGGCATTATGTTCAGCTACTCGACAAACAAAAGTTGATTATCAAAAGGATAGGACGAAGAAGAATAAGTGTAGAACACTCACTTTCAACCACGCGGTGACGCGTCTCCAGCATTGCATGCTGGCGGCCCATCGCCATCACTTGTTCGTCCAACTGTGCGGCTTCCTTCACAAGGAGCTGTCGCACAACAGAGAATCATCAGAAGAAATAAATAACATTGACTGCAACACTACAAAGGAGAAAAGTTACACTTCCATGGTCCTCTAGTGACTCCGAAGATGTCTGCTGTACCGTCATCCGGGCAACCATTCGATGCTCCCCTGCATGAGGAGAACTGGAAGAGTTGTGCCCGGAGTGGGCTTCCACTGGAGGGGAAGGAGCACGCTCGACCTCTTCCTTGTCCTTCGAGGTCGCGACTCCTGACTCTTTCAAAAATTAGACGTCGCCAGAAGATGACGACGCCTCTTGACTGCAAGATAAAAACCATATCAACAAAATGGCAAACCTAGAGACAGGCCAACAAGGGCAAAACAGAAAAGGACAAGTAAGCTAGCAAACTTACTAGTCTAACTTGTCAAAATCAAATGTAGCCTCCTTCGACTCCGACGAAGACTCCTTGGGCAATCGCATCTTCTTGCGAGAAGATGGTGCCACAACGCTCACGGGAACAGCAGGATTTGGCGACTCTGCGCCAACGCCCGTACCTTCTGGAGTCGAAGGAGATGACGCGTCGGAATCCTCGCTGCATGAACGCTTGCGAGTGTCCGGACTATCGGACTCGGGGGCTTCCTCCTCCACATCAGAAGGGACAGTCGACTTAGACTCATCCTCTTCCAAGGCTTCACGAGGAATAATCCCCTCAGGAAGAGGAGGCATGCAAGGCGACACCGCCCAATCCTGCATACAGACAACGAAATTCAGCAAAAAGCAAGTAAACAACAAAAAAGCAATCGACAAAATCAGCTAATGCGTAGCACAACTATACCTTAGGAGGAGGGTTCGAAGCATCAAAGGGAGGAACAACTGGCTCGCTTGGAAGCACATCCTTGATGGTGTACTTGGTGACCAGTTGAACCATCTTGTCCACCTCACTCGCGGACATGCCATCGGCAGACATGCGAGTGGCATCATCAGCGCCAACCCACTCAAACATGGGATGGACTCTGGCTTGCAGGGGCTGGACGCGACGGCGCAGCCAAGTACGTATGAGAGCGCAGCCTCCCTCCTCTTTGCCTATGCGACTCTCGAGGTCGTAGACACGCTGATACAGCACGTCTGTCTCCGCGAGCTCGCCAGGCATGACTACATTCTTCTAGGAGCGCATCCTCCTGCACGGCGTCGCAGGATCGAAGGGCGCGAGTCCAAAGTGCTCACCATTGGCCTTCTGATCACGGATATAGAACCATTTGTCCCTCCACCCTTGGACGGATGTCGTGAGCTTGATGTCGAAGTAGGTGGCGGATGGGTCGACGTGGATTCCGTAACCACCTACATCATAAACTAAAGAGCCAGACGCAGACTGGCGCTTCAATTTGAAGATGCGCTTGAAAAGGCCGAAGTGTGGCTCGATTTCGAGTGAGCACTCGCAGAGCGTGATGAAGCAAGAAATATGGAGGATCGAATTTGGGGACAACTGATGGAGCTGGAGCCCATAAAAACAAAGAAGACCCCTAAAGAAGGGGTGAAGAGGCAAGGAGAGACCGCGAATGATGAATGCTAGAAACATCACTCGAAAACCAGCGGGTAGAGCAGGAATGGTCTCACCGCTGGGACGCGTGCGTCTGCAATTGCGGCAGACAATACCCCGCCTTGGCGAATAAGACGGAGATCAGACGCCTTGATGATGGAAGGGTGCCACGCACCATTCGTGATGCGTGTGCCCGCGACTTTCTTCTTCCCGCCAGCGATGGTGCTGGTGCCCGCAGCAGCGGAGCCGCCCTTCTTCTTCGCCGTGGCAATAGTGGACGCGGAATCAGCAGCAGCGCCTCCCTTCTTCTTCCCCATTGCACGATGGCGATGCAAGCAAAGAAAGTAGCTCGGAAACGAGCGGAGATGGTCCAGCGTCGTGGAGGAAACGGGCGCAGAGAAAAGCAGAGGAGCAGCGGCAATGGCAATGGCAGCAAGGATGAATGAGAACAGATGGGAAAATTACCGCCGCATCGCTACTACTTAACCCCTGGAAGATGCAATCCAACGGCTTAGAAAAACCCTACTGAACCCATGGCACACATCGCGTTGGACACGTGGAGAAGGGAAAGCGCGAACCGTCCCTCCACTACCCCCATTATGCACGGAAATCGAGGAGACGCAGTTAAAATAAAGATTACACATGCCTAGTCAAATCAAAGTTAGACAGTGGGACCCACGACTCGTCACGTCCCGTCAAACTCGCTCACGCGGGCAACTCAGGTCATACAAGCGTCAGCACTGACGTCATCAAAGCTACGCAACGAAAAACTTCGACTACTTTAGTCCTTGTTGGAGTCTTCGACTCCACCAAGCACTCGGGGGCTACTCCCATAGGGAGCGCTGGCCACGCACCCTAAGATTTTTCTTTTCTTTTTTCAGGAATATGGACAATCAGAAGCAAACCCAAACCACTCAAAACACGATTCGACTATGGACATGGGTTACTCCCATAGGGAGCGCTGGAAAAAAATTTGACTGAAACAAGCAAGCAAAAGACGACAACAGTCGCAAAATGATTCTTTAGTACCTGCCTGAGTCTTCGACTCAACCAGGCACTCGGGGGCTACTCCCATAGGGAGCGCTGGTCACGCACCCTATGATTATTTATGCAAAAACTATGTGCCGATAACATCCACACTCGAAACTCATGGCGAGACCGCCTCATAATTTTTCCCTACAAAGAGATTGCGTCTCCTGGGTCACCCGAATCGTCTCCGTGATGATAAAATTCGGATGCCGCGCTTACAACATGAAGGTAAGACCTGAACAAGGCCTGGCAACGCATTAGCTGCGCACTACCAGAAACATATCCGTGCCTGCAGGTATGATGAATATGCCTTGACGGATGCGTTGAGTGCTCACACCCATATAACTAGAATTCGACTCCTATAAGACCTCCGCGGCTTGACTCGAATTACACCAGCACTTTTCTAGATTCGAGTCCGGGGACTCGAGTTCGAGTAGATTGCGTTGTTTCACCCTAAGGTGGTTAACTGATACTGATACTTCGGTTATATCAGGCACATATATCAACAATCCCTATGACACAATTAAAAGTAGTCAAAATATATACTCGTTCAGGCACTCGAAATACTTCAAAAATTCCCCAGTCGAATCTGCGATTCCACTGGACACTCGGGGGCTAATGACATGGGTATACCCTACAGGTACTCGAGCTTGGTATATACGGTCTAAATACGTACAGGCCCACGGTGTCGTCAAGGCCCAAACGAAGGATTCGAGTAACCTACGGACTCTCGATTGCTTGAAGAACAAGAAGAAGCTAAAGATAGAAAGTTCAAAGGGGAAAACCCTAATTTGTAACCGACTCGACCTGCTACCCGGGACCTAGCCTATCTATATAAAGGCTGGGAGGGGGCAGCGAGGAGGACACACACACAACCCTAGTTTCCACCACCCTCGCCAGATCGCATCTGTGCACCATTGTAACCTTCGGTTCCTTCGATAATTCCACGAGCAGATAAGTAGGAGTAGGGACCTCTACGAGGCCTGAACCTGGGTAAATCTTTGTCCCCTATGTGCTTGTTAGCTAGCCGATAGATGTCTCCAGCGCTCCCTCCTTCTCTAAAACCCAAGTCCATAACAATGGGCATTGATGAGTTAAACCCTCGTCAATTAGAGTATAAAGTGATAACCTTGTTAAGCGAAGTAGGTGTAAACCTAAAGTAAGTCTCCTCAACAAGATAAACCCTATAAAGAGACTAGTATAAATATGCTACTTAGTGATAATATATCTTGATCAGACAATTAGAAGCATAATCTTAGTATGATCAAAGAATGGTGGTCATTATTCTCAAGTCACTTGAGAATATATGAACAGCTGATGAAGAAGAGTTGTGAGTATACTAAATTAGGCAACACCTTATTAAGATTAATCATCTAGCTTGATCATGAGAAGTCAAGCTAGAGTATGATGAAGTATACAATATGAGATGTATGGAGTAGTTGGAGGCATAGTAGCTTAACCAAGCTAATACTAGGACAAACTTGTATTATGGAGAGTAGTACCACACCTATTTCAGAGGATTGTTATCACATTTAAAGAGAATTATAATCTTGCAAGCCTTGGAAGTAGTTGCAAGATGGATATAAATGAGTTAATGGAAGGAATTATAAATAGTTGCATGGATAGATTTATTAGTAGTAGCTAAGAATTGAAAGTTTTAAACTAGAGTAGAATGAAGGAGGAATATTTTTTAAGTGGCATGGCCATGTCATCAAATGATGATGGATATGGTGAAGCCAGATGACTAGTTCATTTAGGTAGAAGAGATCTTACCAATTTAGGTGAGATATTTAAATAGAGTATATTTAGGAAAGGAATTCCTTAACTAAAAATAAGCTTAGTGAAGTATTGAGGATAGTAGTGCTTGAGAAACCTCTAACCAATAGTATATCGAGCCATGAAAAGACCCATGTTTACCTCTTTGTCTAAAACCCGAGAATTAAGTTAGAAGTGGAACCATTTGTTATTTATAGATACTCATTGAGTAATATATCTTAGTCAAATAAAGTTTCTAAGAGATAATTAAAATACTAGTTGAGAGTGTATTGATGAGAGCCTTGTTCATTTTATTCTCTTAGACCTAATAAGAATCTAGTCTCATAGAACCATCAAGATCACTTCAGTAAAGCAATCTCAATAGCTCATTCTAAGTTGAGTTATTATCCATGGCCACAAAACATGAAGGCAATTCGTCCTAGCTCTTAATATTCATCCATATCCATAATAGATAGGAGTCTATTAAACCATCCCAAAACTCATGGCCATTATTTGGAAATGACCAAATATGGAGAACTATGAAACTCAAATCATCATATTGTAAACCACAAGGTTTAATACCTTATGATTCATATATATATAATTCCTTTATGAGGTTAAGTATGAATCATATTCTATATACATCATAAACCATTTTAATCCTTACCATTATAATTATCAAGTGAAAACATAATAATTTTTATGAAATCTTATTATAAGAAACAAATCCCTAAAACACTAATTCCTCTTTATATTTCAAATGAAAATAATCCTTTATTTAATCATGAATAATGAAAATAAATACTAAAAAGGAATGCCAAATTAACTAGCCACATTAACCATGTAGAACCCTTGTTGATTCACTAGATTTTGAATATTTAAATCCTTGAAGAAATTCATATTTGAATTGGTTTGTAAAAAATAGAAAACACTAAAAGAGAAATGGTAAAAGAAAAGGAATCAGCCAGCCGCATAGCCCAAGGCCCATCCTCTATTCCTAGCCCGCGAGTAGTAGAAAGTAAAAACCTTCAATTTGCAAAAGCCCAACCGCAGCCAATGTCTTCCCTCTCTCTCACTGACAAATGGGATAGCTAGGTGGACCGCTGGTTAATTCGTAGAAACGTTAGGGAGTTTTCTGCAAAAGTCACCATCGTCGTCACCCTCGCGCACACATGCAGCTGTGTGTGCTCTGCTGATGCCGTCCGCCGCCGTGAGCAAGGACCAACCACCGTGATGCTAGCCGTCACTAGGGAGGAGGATAAGAACGCCACCACGACGCCCATTCCATGCTCATCCCCATTCCCCCTCTCTCTTGTTCTTATCATCTCCATAGAGGAGGCCACCGAAACTCTAGCCCCAAGTCTCGCCGGTGCTCGTCGATTCCGAGCTCGCCTCGGCCAGCTGAGACCACTAGGAGGACCGCTGAGCTCTTCTCGTTTGATTGCCCCACTCCACGGAAGCCGAGGAAGCCCCAGGTACCGCGATTGCTACCTTTGCCCTGACTCCGGTTGCCATCGATTCCATTAATTCCAACCTCGGATGCCTTCACCGACTCCACCATGATAACCACGGTGAGACACTAGTCCTCATGGACATCTCCATCGTCCTCCTCTTCCTCTTTGTAGTTCCCGCCTCGAGCAGCCAACGCTGCCGCCGTCTGTTGTTGTCGTGGTCACTGCTCCGGTGACTAATTGCTAGCAGCCCCACTAGTTTAGGGTTCCCCACGACGCGCTCGTTCTATTAAGCCTAATCGCGTTTGCTGGATCGCGCTAGATCTCTGCCTCCGTGCATCGTCTGGACCTCGCCGGCATCGTGACGTCATCTTGATGTCATGTTGGCATCACCTTGACCACGTCAGCGATATTTGACCAGTCCCTGCTGACGTGGCCCTGACCCTACTTGTATATGACATGGGCTAGAACCAGTCCGAGTATAAAAAGGTATTGCCTGTTTAGTAAATAGATAAAACAATATAAATTCAAATATAAATATTTTCCAAAATTAAATAAAATGATTAAACCTTGTAAATTCAATATTTTTTTATTTATAATTCAGAAAAATATATATTATATATCAAGGTGTTTAGAAAAATAAATTCTATATTCTAAACCTATTATCATATTTTATTTCCAACTTAAATAAGATAATAATGATTAGTAGTAAATAACCTATTAGTGATAAATCATAAATAAACATATTTTATTATTTAGAATTTAGAAAAAGAAGTATATTATATCCAAAATATTAGGAAGATAAAATATACATTTCTAAACTTGTTACATATATTTTTGTGTCACTTAGATAAATATTATTATTTATTGAGTCTTTATAAAGTGTTAAAAGCTTATAAAATTCATATCTTATTATTTAAAAATCACCAAACGTACATATAATATACCAAAATGATCAAAAAAACATCTACACATTAAAAATATCAACTCTCATTTTTTAAGTAAAATAAAAATTAAAGGTTTAATAAATCTTGTTTAAGCTCTTTTCTTTTATTTTAATTCATTAAAAATATATAACCTTACTACTGCCTTTATCATTATTTTTTTAAAGTCAAAAAAATGAAATAACAAGTTCAATTGATCTTTAAGTAAAGTCAAGACAGGTCCAGTCATTTTAAGATATATTTACTAAAAATACCAGTCAAAGTAATTATGTGTTATTTCTTAAAAAGATTTCATCAACTATAAAACCATCAAAAAGTGTGTTACTTTTCTTGACGATTCTCCTTATTCATAAAATCACCAAGCTAATATCCACTAAATCTTTTACTAGTTTGGGAATCCATTTTAGGTTTAAACAAAGTTTTTAAGTAATCATTAATTCTAAATTAAGTAAGTGATTCCATAAAAGTTATAACACTTATCTTCTACCTTTATAAAATATTAAGAACCAAGCCACATATAATATAGTACTTATTCAAAATATATAAGTATCCACTATAAGTGGAATAGTTATTCAAATATGGTAATTGTTTTCTTCTTTAATACTCATAATTAAAGTTAATAAGAAACCCTGAATAATGTTAACTTCAAATTTAAATACCTTCCTTTGTAAAAGTAATCTTTTCCTCAAAAGTTATACTTTTAAGAAACATTAAAAGTAATCCTTAAGCATTTTTGTAAAAGCTCTAATTGATTAATAATCTTGCTTAGGAAATATTTTAGATACCATGCTCCATTTAGGTGCTTTAATATTGTATGATACTTGTTGTATTTACACATTGTTTCACACAGTCTCACAAGACTTAATAAGAAGCACAAGTGTGAAGTTAGTATAAAAGTTCAAGACATTCCAAAGAACTCGTCACAAGCTTCAAACCATAGATCAGATACGATTAGTCCGAGGATTCGCGTTTATCAAATTGCACTATATTACTTATGCATAATTGCATCTTACTTCTTTAAACATTCATCCTTATCGGACCAATGATGCTATTTACAGAATTTGGATCTTCTATTGTCTCGAAGACCATAAGTGCATAATCTTGAAATCACAAAAGGCAAGTTCACAATTGCTCATGTCTTTGGTTATTTTCTATCAAATGGTTGTAACTCAAATGTTCTCATCACCCGCATTTCAAAAAGTCAGAAAATATTATTTTCATAATAATATGATTATGGATTATTTACTAAAGGGTAATAATCTATTGATATAGTTCTAGCGGTAAAGGTACATAATATCTAGGACATAACAACCAATGTCACCAGTGATTCTAGCACCGTACATTACACGTTAACCATGAGATTTGGAATGGGACGGAGAAGTCAGCTAGATCTTCTTCCTTTCGCATGGACATATGACCTTATCGTGAGGCTGTAGCTTCCTTGCAAGGACGCAACCAATGGGTTGAACTCCTAGTTCCCCATGATATTGGTGTCTAGACTATTCGTGAGGGGCTGTCAGAGGTATATCTGCCTATAACGGGGTTGCCAGGGACATGATCTTTTCATTGGAGTCTCCAAGGGGTTGTCAGGGTTATATCTGCCTATATGTTGGTTAACGGAGGTATATCTAATTGGGGGTCGTGTCTTCATGCAGGGTAGCGGAGAAGGGTAGTGATTGGCTTGGATCTTAGACTGGGCCCCATACCAAGGAAGTGTGGACAAGCTCATGATTTGGATGTGCAACAAGGCTAAGGTCTCTCATGGGTAAAGAATGCACCTTTGCAGAGTGTAAGAACTGTAACTTGTTACTCCCTGTTCTGGGAAGGAGCTACGAACACGACAGGAAAGGAACTCCATCATAGTTCTGGTAAACTTGTGAAGGCTGATGGCCATAGTTTTCAGAATAAAAGCAACCTTTGAAGAAATGTTTACAAAAACCTGCATTGCCTACGACCTTTGGTCTGTGGCTGTAGAGTTAGTGCATAAAACACTCCTTTTTAGTGAACTTGCGGAGTACGCTCGTACTCAACCGTACCTTCTTAACCCTTGCTAGGTTCTAAGCCGTTGAAGACGACGTCAAAACCAACTTCTGATCAAGAAACCATCATCAACAGCTCAAGCTCTCCAAGCAAGTCAACAAAGTCAACTTGTGCATCAACTAAAGTGAATATGAAGCTCCTGAGTAGATAGGAATAGATTCTCTAGCCATAAAACCTACTTCCGTAGAGCATTGTATTAGTAGCAATTGCAAGCTATATAGTTTAGATGCTACTCTTATTAGCCAGTTAGTTCTGAGTTATTATTTATAGTTCTTCTTTGTAAGAAGTTTCTTTCTCTCTCTTTAACCTAGAGTGTTCTCTAGATCTTTTGTAAAGGGTCGAGTTGTAATCTATAGTCATGTCTTGGACCTGCTGTGTTTCTGTTGTACCACTCTGATACTAGTGAATGGTGTTTCATTTCTGTTATGTCAACGACTATAGTGTACTACATCATGCATTGATATGCTACGTCACCGCAGCTGGTATCAGAGCATATGCTTTGACCTTAGGATTAAAACCCTTTTAGGAAGATCTGTAGGTTGGATAGTGACTATAGGAGCCATCTTATCTAAACCAAGATTTGTGATGGTATCCACTTGAGGATAGTCTTGTCACACTTAAGTTGGATATTTTGTCATCTTTCTTAAGGATTAGTTATATGTCTTCTCTAGAGAAATGTCATTCGAGTGTAGCTCTAAATAGTATACCACCATTAAGAGATCTTAAGTAAGTCAAAATATCAAAGAATATTAGGACTGAGATTAGAATATCTTGTGGAGTAGTTTAAATGGTGTAATCTATCCATAGGATCCATGTAAGGTATCAAAATCTTATCATTAGATGGTAATGATAGGCTACATGTTGAAGACCATTAGAACATATGTAGATGTAGTAGGAAGTAAATCATGTGGGATTCACTAGATAATTCTACGTGATGAAGTGGGATTTGGTTTAGAGTCAACAATAGTAGATAAGAAGAAGAGTCGCCATGGTGAGATTAGCTCTTCAATCATGATGACTAGGTAAACCTTAACAAGTTACCATGGTGGGATTAGCTCCGGGACCATGGTAAGTGTGTAATTAGGACAAATACTTAGGAAATAATCTTGTAACAATGGTAAGTAAAGAATAGTGTAGGTCTATGACAGAAGTCATAGGTGTCATAACCTTTTGATAATTTTTGGATTAAGGTAGTAATTACAATTTTGTTAGTAATTTTAAGAGATCATGTGAGGATAATTTAGGGTATACTAGAAAGTTGGTAGTCTTTAGTAGTCCCAAAATAAATATAAGAGGTTAGTCAAAACCAAAGTGAGAACACTTTACACAAAATTATCCAATTGCAACTGAGCAATTTGGGTAAATATTGAAACAAAGAGTAGTTTAACCCCTATGTGCTAAGTATCACGATGTAAACCTATACTAGGAGGTCCCATATACTACACAGCTAAGCCTGCATTTTGGAGATATTATACTCAACTACTATATTACGGGCTTAGAATGATGTGAGTTATATGTACCACATTTGGATTTCTTGTTTTTTCTTGGATCTTCTTGATTTACTAGATCTGTACATGAAGTTTGACTTGGTGTGCAAATGCATGTTGCACCACCCAGTTATTACTTGATGTTATGGACCTAGATAGGAAAGGGAATTTGTGTAAGGGAGTGACGAGATCCGAAGTTCAAGACGAAGACTTGCATCAAGAAGGAAGCCAAATATAGGAGTATCAATAGTATTTGGAAGGATGGATTAACTTCAACTCATTATTAGCCGACATTAAGAAGGAATATTAGTGTAGAAAAAGTGTGGAGCAACATGAAGGAATGAATTTAAGTTCACCCAAAGTAGGTGCTATTGCTCGGAAGATAATGAAGTAGTAGCAGTTGTACCAAGTTCATGGAAGTAACTTGAAGGGTGAAAAGAATAAGTCTTCGAACAAAAGTGGTATTCAAGATCTGACATCTCCGAGAGAATGCCAATAGTAAGTTGAAAACCCGTAGGGTAATTCATACACCTACAAGGATCCATAGCTGGTATCCTAGCGGTTTATCTAATTAGGTCATATTTGTATGATTTAAAGAGCGTAAAACTTAGCCTAAGTTAAGAGAGACATAAAGGAGTATAAAACTTTAAGAGAATGACTTTCGAGACGTTTCGTGAAATCGGGTTTACGAGTGAGAAATAATGCCCAAAAAGGTTAAGAGTAAGACAAGTAACGTTGGAAGATTCATTTCAGAGATCCACAACTGTGTGGGTGTACCGTAGACTCTTTCATGAAACCTTATAGAAGTAGAGTATAAGTTAGACAGAGAACAGTAACCTAACTATTGAGTTATTGGGTATTGTACATATAGTTTAGAGACTGTTAGAAGACCCCAAGGGGGAGAGTAAGAAATAACGCGGATGCGATGTTAACTATCTTGCCAACTAAAGGTTGGAGAATAAGTACTGAGTCATGATGAGATTAAGCCTTATTCTCATAAGGTTATAAGAAGTCATCTGTATAAGAGTACTCTCAAGAGTATTTCTAGATGAAAAATCGAAGGAGATATAATAGATTAAACCTAGTGAACTGGTTCTTAAAGAAACAACTCATAAGTTTTCCTTAAAGGTGGAATAAAGTATTCCAATTTCGAGCAGTGTAGAGTAATAGGAAAGCCTGATCGGAATGGATTAAATGTGTCCAAAACCAATCCTAAGTAGGACTGTGAAGACATAACCCAAGGGATGATAGTAGAAGGAGTTATGCTTCATATTGGAGATGACGGTTGGAACTTGCCAAGTATGAAGTGAATTCAAGGAAAAAAGATCTAGATATGGGGTACCACAATTATCCCCAATTGTGATCACAATGGTGTGAAGAAATGTTGTGATCAATACAAGTAAAATACCTCATTCCGAAACACAAGAGATTACGAGCTTCAGGGACGAAGTTTATTTTAAGGGGGATAGACTGTAACATCCCATCATTAGAGCTTACAAATAAGCTAATATGAGGTGTGTGCATTGCATTCATGCATAGAAAATCTGGATAATTATCGCGCTTTTAAATAAAACTTGTCAAAGTGATTGAAGCTTCTTTTAACTTGGTGGAATTGAAGTAGATCATCAAGTTGATTGCGATAAGTTTCAATATGACCTTTGTTAAACCCTTACCATTGGGTAGTTTAATTCGATCTATGGGTAGATCAAATGTAATAAAACTAAGTCACAAAACACTACTTAATAAGGAGTACTAGATCTTCTAGAGATTATTACATGGTATTCCATACAACAACTCGAGGATGAATACTTGATATTCCAAAGAGGATATCGTGGTATTATCTACCACAAACCCTGAATACCAAGTTAAGTATATAACTTAAGTACCGAAACTCTATAATTAAATCTTGTTACACTTGCTTCCCATACTTATTCCTACCATGGGTATCATGGTAGTTCTTAAACATTAACTTTTATCACAAATAGAATAGAAAAGGAAGTCAAGACAATACCAACCATCACATACCCTTAATATCATATTAACAAATGACATTCATATTCAACCATGTCCCAGTGTCAAATGATCATCGATGTTGAGTGATCAATTCTTGACCTGCCACTGATTAACCTTTAGCCTTTGACCTGTTAGGCTGATCTTCCCAAAGTATTAAAGAAATTTAGTAAGAAGAAGGAACTAGATATGGTAGAGTTTGCCATCATTAACAGAATGTGATCCTTAGTGGTGAACAAACCATCTGATGCAGGAGGAGTTAACTCACTCATGAGTTAACTAGAAGAAGTATCTAAACCTAAAGGTTAAGTTAGTAATTATAGAGCTACGAGAAAGCTAGTAGTGTTATAGTATCAAGTGATAACCTTGTTAAGCCAAGTAGATGTAAACCTAAAGTAACTTTCCTCAACAAGATAAACCCTTTAAAGAGACTGGTATAAGTCTGCTACTTAGTGATAATAGATCTTGATCGGACAATTAGAAGCCTAAGCTTAGTATGATCAAAGGATGGTGGTCATTATTCTCAAGTCACTTGAGAATAGATGAACAGCTGATGAAGAAGAGTTGTGAGTATACCAAATTAGGCAACACCTTATTAAGATGAATCATCTAGCTTGATCATGAGAAGTCAAGCTAGAGTATGATGTATATGAGATGTATGGAGTAGTTAGAGGCATAGTAGGTTAACCAAGATAATACCATGACAAAATTGTATTATGGAGAGTAGTACCACACCCATTTCAGAGGATTGATATCACATGTGGTATAGAGAGAATTATAATCTCGCAAGCCTTGGAAGTAGTTGCAAGATGGATATAAATGAGTTAATGGAAGGAATTAGAAATAGCTACATGGATAGATTCATTAGTAGTAGCTAAGAATTGGAAGTTTCATACTATGATTATGGATATGGTGAAGCCAGATGACTAGTTCATTTAGGCAGAAGAGATCTTAGTGAATTAGATGAGATATTTAAATAGAGTATATTTAGTAAAGGAATTCCTTAACTAAAAACAAGCTTAGTGAAGTATTGAGGATAGTAGGGCTTGAGATACCTTTAACGAATAGCATATCAATGACAAGACCCATGTTTACCTCTTTGTCCAAAACACGAGAATTAAGTTAGCAGTGGAACCATTTCTTATTTCTAGATACTCATTGAGTAATATATCTTAGTCAAATAAAGTTTCTAAGAGATAATTAGAATACAGTTGAGAGTGTATTGATGAGAGCCTTGTGCATTTTATTCTCTTAGACCTAATAAGAATCTAGTCTCATAGAACCATCAAGACCACTTCAGTAAAGCAGTCCCAATAGCTCATTCTAAGTTGAGTTATTATCCATGGCCGCAAAACATGAAGGCAATTCGTCCTAGCTCTTAATCTTCATCCATATCCATAATAGATATGAGTCTATTAAACCTTCCCAAAACTCATGGCCATTATTTGGAATTGAACATTTTCATTTCCTCATTAATGATTGATATTCATGCATAATGACTAAACAAATATTGTTTTATGGTAGTTCTAAACCCACAAACTAAGTAGAGTTTGAATAGGAGAAATAACCAAGTATGGAGAACCATGAAACTCGAATCATCATATTATAAACCACAAGGTTTAATACCTTATAATGAATATATATATAATTCCTTTATGAGGTTAAGTATGAATCAAATTCTATATACATCATAAACCATTTTAATCCCTACCATTATAATTATCAAGTGAAAACATAATCATTTTTATGAAATATTATTATAAGACAATAATCCCTAAAACCCTAATTCCTCTTTATATTTCTAATGAAAATAATACTTTATTTAATCATGAATAATAAAAATAAATACTAAAAAGGAATGCCAAATTAACTAGCTACATTAACCATGTATAACCCTTGTTGATTCACTGGATTTTGAATATTTAAATCCTTGAAGAAATTCATATTTGAATTGGTTTGTAAAAAACAGAAAATAGAAAAAGAGAAATGGAAAAAAGAAAAGGAACCAGCCAGCCGCACAACCAAAGGCCCATCCTCTATTCCTAGCCCTAGAGCAGTAGAAAGTAAAAAGCGCCAACTTTGCAAAAGGGCGACCGTAGCCTGTGTCTTCCCTCTCTCTCTCACTGACAGATGTGACAGCTAGGTGGACCAAGGTTTAATTCGTATAAACGTTAGGGGTTTTTCTGCAAAATTCATCATCATCATCACCCTCACGCACACATGCAGCTATGTGTGCTCCACCGATGCCGTCCACCACCGTCAGCAAGAACTGATCGCCGTGATGATAGTCGTCGCTAGGGAGGACGATAAGAATACCACCATGACGCCCTGTCCATGATCATCCCCATTTCCCCTCTCTCTTGTTCTTAACCTCTCCACAGAGGAGGGCATCGAAACCCTAGCCCCAGGTCTCGCCTGTGGCCGTTGATTCCGAGCTCGCCTCGGCCAGCTGAGACCATTAGGAGGACTACCGAGCTCTTCTCATCCGATTCCCCTACTCCACGGAAGCTGAGGAAGCCCTAGGCGTCAGGATTGCTACCTCTATGTCAACACCCGGATTTTTAATCTCAGATGCCCGTTATGCCATACCTTGCAATCCCAGGATTACCATTTTTGCGAGACATAACAGATTGGATATCATAGTACATCATCCATTACAAACCATACATAAGGTTTTACACAAATAAGAATCTCATGATCCAGTCTTAATACAACAAGCAGCGGAAATAAAAGATAGCATAGCGGTGGGGTCCATCTTCAGGGGCACAGGCAATACTGACAAAGGCAGATAGTCCTAGTTATCATAGCCGTCCTGCTGAGCATCCTCTTGATAATCTCCTTCATAGTCTGGCCATGATAATAGCCAGGGACAAAATCCATGAGTACTCTTTAAGTACTCGCAAAGCACCACTAATAAGTAGTATAAATATAAGTTAAAGTGCTAGAGGTAGGTTTAACTATAAAGTTAAGTTTGAAACCTAAGCTGAGTTCTGAAGCAAAGGAAGATAAAGTAAAGTTCTAGAATCAGTTAAGTTGGGAAGCTATTATCATAAACACAACCCTGTTGTGGTCAAGTCAAAGTTCATCATTCATTTCCAGTTATTTAGAAAACATCTAACAACGAAACAATATGGCCATTCCAACTATCGATAACCGCGGACGCGGCTATTCGAATAGTTTGACACTCTGAAGAGGTGGTACACTTTCACCACAAGATTCGATACATCTGTCAGGGATAACCCTGAATCATCATACTTAGTATGCAGATAATCAAACATAACCTTCCCTTTACACACCCTAGTATAAGAACCTCTCCTATGAGTATGGCCTCCCAACCATGACCATCAGTCATCTTGGGCACTTCATAGGTGGACAACATTGAGAGGTAGCCTCAGCTCAAACCTCTTCCATGAGGGAACTAATACTAATGCATATAAATTTCCAGCTAAGCCTTACCCAATTTAGGTAATGTGGTTGTACGGTAAATTTGGAATGGTATCGCATCTGAATCCAACCAACAGTTTTATAAAAGGGTTAAGGCTCATGCCTCATCATTTTCATCATCATAAACCAGTTGTGTTTCAAAACACATGTCAAAACATCTCAATAGAATGACTCATCATTCCAAGGTTTCCACACTTCCTTTTCACCAATTGTTGCCATCTAAAGTGACTCAAGTTTTTGATCTACTCTAAAATACTAAGTTAAGAGTGTTCACTAAGGTGGAAGGATGGGATCAATCTCATGCCATAGAATGACATCTAAAGGTTTCTAAGTAGGTCAAGTTTTATACGTTTTATGCTACCTTCAAATCAAGTAAAGAACTTTGTATAAACTAAGGGGAGTAAAACTTGTAAGTAAGACTTGGGGTACTAATAGTTAAAAAGGGTGTGATCAAAGCATGCCTAAAGCATCCTTAATTCTAGCTTGGTAACAATAGCTTGCCTTGGTTGGTGCAGTGGTTGAAGTTTGCTTTTCTTCTTCTTGGTAGCACTCCTCCTCCTCGTAAGCTTGGTCGGTACTATCTTCTATAACAATATATACGAAGTAGACAATCACCAAACAATACTTAACTAGGCTAGATAGCATTCTAAGACACACAATTGATGATCTATTATCATCACAAGCATCACAAGTTTAATTCAATAGTTTCTTTCTTTTTATTTTAGAAAAGTAATTTCTACTCATTGAAAAATTAACTAACATTTAATATTCACCACTTAAAACATGGGATCATGTTGACACATGTCATCACCACATATTCTAACATGTGGGAATGAGATTTAAGGGTTGGATCAATATTACTTTGGTTTAAGTTCCTTATTTAATGATTTAAAGTGACTAGAAATGCCTATATAGCATTCTTTTGGTACTAGTCCAAAGTCACTGCATGTAAACCTTAATATTATTACATATTTAGATAGATATGATGAAATGTGATTTTTGAGAGTTAGAATCAACTCAAAAGATAACTTGGTTGATTTTATAAAAATGTTGCAAGTTGCAAAATCTTCTGTCTTCTTATTTTTTATTAGGAGAGATCTATAACTCTAATTGAATTAAATCCAACGGTCTTGGATAGATCATTTCAATACCTTTCAGACAAAATTAGTTTCATGCAATTTGGATTTATAAAACTCTCTGAATTGATTTTTAAACTAGGGACATAAACTAGATTTAACTAAAAAGAAAAAATCCAGATTTGAATGGGTGGGCTATCACGGGAAAAGAAATGGGCCGGCCCAGTGGCGCTCCGCGGCGCGGGGCTCAGCTGACAGGAGGGTCCCGCTTGTCAGCGGCACTTAAAACGCGAAACGGTACGCGCGCTGTGGGCCGTGCGATTAGAATAGGAATCTACGGCTCAGGGTCGTCGTCAACGACGAACAGGTCGCCGGCGAGCTCGAACCCTAGTGGCTCGGTGGTGGTCTACTAGGGGCGTACCAGGGCTCCAGCAGGGTCAGCGAGGCGGGCAAACGACATGGAAGACGACGGCGAGGCGAGGCGCGGTTGCGGCGGAGCTTGGGGTGGTCGCAATCAACGGCGCCCTTCTCCTCCTGCTGCGGCTGCTCCGGCTCCAATTCTGGCGAGGCAGAGCTCGCCTTGCTACAGCTAGAGGTGGGTGAGGTTTAGAGAGGTGAGGAGGGTGGAATGGTGTGGAGAGAAGAGGCTGGGGAGGGATCTTTTTATAGGCCCGACGATGAGACTGAGCGGGATGGGCAGGCGACGGTGGCGACATGGCTACGACGGGGTAGAGGCATGGCTGGGGATGGCGGTCGATGGGCGGTTCCCTGGCGGTGCTCTAGAACTTGAATGCAGTCGTAGGGGCGGTGGCATGCGGTCTGGGCGAGGTGGCGCTCTGAGAGGCAGAGGCGGCGGTGTCCACTGCGAGCGGTGGCTGTGAGGCGTTTGGCAGCCAGCGGGGGTGTCTGGGCTGTTCTCCAAGTCGAGGCGGAGCGGCGGGCGCGGGCTACTGCCAAGGGGCGGTCTGTGCAAGCGGGGACAAGGCACGCTCTGGGGGCAGCACTGGCATGGTGCGGTGGCACTGGGTGCGGCTTGTCCTCCGTGGTCCACTGCACAGCTAGGCTCGGGCAAGGGACAGGGGGTGGCGGTGAGGTGTGAGCTACCTCCTAGACATGGAGAGAGGGAGAGGGGCGGTCTACTGCGGTGAGGGCAAGGTTAGCCGGCGAGAGGCGGCTCGGCATGGCATGGCCGTTCCACTAGGGGCTAGGGGAGTGGGTGGTTAGACTCTGGTTAGATCAAGAGGGGACAGGAGAGATAAATGAAGATCAATTGGGGGCAAAACCCTGTAGTAAACAGTGAACTAGGATTAGAGTAGAGATTATGCATGCCAAGTGTTTGATGAAATGGCCGCATGAAAGAAAGTTTTAAATTTTGGTTTCAAATTTTTTGAGTGATCTCCACTAGTGATAGGTAGTCTCTGGTTGCAATGGTTTTGAAAGTGGAGCTCAAATAGATGGTTTTTGAAATAGGGTGATCTATGCATATGCACTAGATTGAATTTTAAACTGTCATTTAAAATAGTTAACAGAATGTTTTTAGCAGATCCAAAGGTGGGCCTCGGTACCTCATTATGTGTACTAGCAAGGGGTGCTAAGATCAAGAATTATTTGTGTTAAGTTTTGAGTACTAGGAATAGCCAAAGTAGGCATGTGAGTTAAATTTGCCAAAATGACCACTCCTCCTTTTTAATTCTTTTTGATTTTATTTTCTTTAGGAAAAGTTTGGGAATGATGTAGACGATATTTAAATCACCTAAGAAACATTTTACAAGCATTGGATCACTTAAACAAGGCACTTCAAATCAACTCCTATTTTAAATGCACACACATATGAATGCGTTCATATTTAATTTGGAAAAGTTTTTGTTAACCCTATTTTTGGATGATTTGATCTTGATAAGCTTGGATTAAAGTTTTGGGATGTTACACTCTGCCCCAACGCCGGCCGCCATTGATTCCATTGATTCTGGCCACGCCTGCCTTCACCGAATCCATCACGACAACCGGGGTGAGCCATTGGTCATCTTGGACATCTCCATCGCCCTCCTCTTACTCTCTATAGTTCCCACCTCGAGCAGTCACCGCCGCCGTCGTTTGTTGTCATCGTAGTCACTGCTCTAGTGACCATTTGCTAGCAGCGCCACTAGATTAGGGTTTCCCGCGACGCACTCGTTCTATTAAGCCTAACCACGTTTGCTGGCTCGCACTATATCTCCGCCGCCATTGGTCGTCTGGACCTTGTCGGCATCGTGACGTCATCTCGATGTCATGCTGGCATCACCTTGACCACGTCAGCGATATTTGACCAGTCCCTGCCGACGTGGCCCTGACCCCACTTGTTTGTGACATGGGCTAGAACCAGTCCGAGTATAAAAAGGGATTGCCTATTTAGTAAATAGATAAAACAATATAAATATTTTCCAGAAATCAAATAAGATGATTAAACCTTGTAAATTTAATAAATTTTGAGTTATAATTCAGAAATATATATATTATATCTTAAAATGTTCAGAAAAATAAATTCTATATTCTCAACCTATTATCATATTTTATTTTCCAACTTAAATAAGATAATAATTATTAGTAGTAAATAATATATTAGTGATAAATCATAAATAAGCATATTTTATTATTTAAAATTCAGAGAAAATAAGTATATCATATCAAAATTATTAGGAAGACAAAATATACATTTATAAACTTGTTACATATATTTTTGTGTCACTTAGCTTAATATTATTATTTATAAAGTGATAAAAACTTATAAAAGACATATCTTATTATTTAAAAATCACCAAAAATACATATAATATACCAAAATGATCAGAAAAATAAAATTTACACATTAAAAATATCAACTCTCATTTTTGAAGTAAAATAAAAAGTAAAGGTTTAATAAATCTTGTTTAAGCTCTTTTATTTTATTTTAAATCATTAAAAATATATATAACCTTACTATTGCCTTCCCATTATTTGTTTAAAGTCAAAAAAATGAAATAACAAGTTCAATTGATCTTTAAGTAAAGTCAAGATATGTCTAATCATTTTAAGATATATTTACTAACACTACCATTCAAAGTAATTATGTTTTATTTCTTAAAAAGATTTTATCAACTATAAAACCATCAAAAATAGTGTGTTGCTTGTCTTGAAGATTCTCCTTATTGATAAAATCACCAAGCTAATATCCACTAAATCTTTTACTAGTTTGGGAATCCATTTTAGGTTTAAACAAAGTTTTAAGTAATCATTAATTCTAAATTAAGTAAGTAATTCCATTCTTATAATTTCAATAAAACACCACCCCATAAAAGCAATAACACTTATCTTCTACCTTCATAAAACATTAAGAAGTGAGCCACATATAATATAGTACTTATTCAAAATATATAAGTATCCACTACAAGTGGAATAGTTATTCAAATATGGTAATTATTTTCTTCTTTAATACTCATAATTAAAGTTAACAAGAAACCCTAAATAGTGTTAACTTCAAATTTAAATACCTTCCTTTGTAAAAGTAATCTTTTCCTCAAAATTTATTCTTTTAAGAAACATTAAAAATAATCCTTAAGCATTTCTGTAAAAGCTCTAATTGATTAATAATCTTGCTTAGGAAATACTTTAGATACCATGCCCCATTTAATTGATTTAATATTGTATGCTACTTGTTGTATTTACACATTGTTTCACACACTCTCACAAGCCTTAATAAGAAGAACAAGTGTGAAGCTTGTATAAAAGTGCAACACATTCCAAAGGACTCGTCACAAGCTTCAAACCCTAGATAAGATACGATTAGTGTAGGAGTTTGCGTTTATCAAATTGCAGTACATTACTTATGCATAATTGCATCTTACTTCTTTAAACGTTCGTCCTTATCGGACCAATGATGCTATTTACGCAATTTGGATCTGCTATTGTCTCGAAGTCCGTGAGTGCATAATCTTGCAATCACAAAAGGTAAGTTCACACTTTCTCATGTCCTTTGGTTTTTTCTATCAAATGCTTGTAACTCAATTGTTCTCATCACCTGCATTTCAAAAATGTCAGAAAACACTATTTTCATAATAATATGATTATGTATTATTTACCAAAGGGTAATAAACTATTGATACAGTTCCAGTGGTAAAAGAACATAATATCTAGGACTTAAGAACTTATGTCGCCAGTGATTCTAGCGCAGTATATTACGCATTAACCATGAGATTTGGAACGGGACAGAGAAGTCAGCTGGATCTTCTTCCTTTCGCATGGACGGATGACCTTATCATGATGCTATAGTTTCCTTGCAGGGACTCAGCCGATGGGTGGGACTCCTAGTTCCCCGCAATATTGGTGTCTAGACTATCCGTGAGGGGCTGTCGGAGCTATATCTGCCTATATGGGGGTTTCCAGGGACATGATCTTCTCATTGGAGTCTCCAAGGGGTTATCAGGGTTATATATGCCTATATGTGGGTTAACGGAGGTATATCTGCTTGGGGGGTCGTGTCTTCATGCAGGGTCGTGGATAAGGGTAGTGATAGGCTTGGATCTTAAACTGGGCCCCATACCAAGGAAGTGTGGACAAGCTCATGACTTCGATGTGCAACAAGGTTAAGGTATCTCATGGGGAAAGTAATGCACCTCTACAGAGTGTAAGAACTACAAATTTTTCTCCCTGTTCCGGGAAGGAGCTGCGAACGCGGCAGGAAAGGAACTCCATGAAAGTTCTAGTAAACCTATGAAGGTTGATGGACATAGTTTTTAGAATAAAAGCAACCTTTGAAGAAATGTTTATGAAAACCTGCATTACCTACGTCCTTTGGTCTATGGCTGTAGAGCTAGTGCCTAAAACACTCCTTTAGTGAACTTGTTGAGTACGCTCGTACTCAACCGTACCTTCTTAACCCTTGCTAGGATCTAAGCCGTTGAAGACGATGTCAAACCAACTTATGATCAAGAAACCATCATCAATAGCTGAAGCTCTCCAAGCAAGTCAACAAATTCAACTTGTGCATCAAATAAAGTGAAGACGATGCTCCTGAGTAGATAGGAATAGATTCTCTAGCCATATGACCTACTTATGTAGAGCATTGCATTACCAGCAATTGGAAGCCATATAGTTTAGATGCTAGTCTTATTATCTAGTTAGTTCTGAGTTATTATTTCTGGTTCTTCTTTGTAAGAAGTTTCTTTCTCTCTCTTTAACCTAGATTGTTCTCTGGATCTTTTGTAAAGAGTCGAGTTGTAATCTATAGTCATGTCTTGGACTTGCTGTGTTTCTGTTGTACCACTCTAAGGGATGTAATACTAGTGAACGATGTTTAATTGGTGTTATGTCAACCACTATAGTGTACTACATCATGCAGTGGTATGCTGGGTCACCGCAACATTTGTCGTGGTCAGCTTCTTCCGAATCGCTGGGTCATCTTTGTCGATGTTGCTCACGTATTTCACGAGCTGGTCTACATGGTTGGTTTCCTCTACGATTACGGCGTCAGCGAGATCGGCGCCTTTGTCCTCGTAGTCCATGGCCATGTCGGGGTCGCCGCGAACGATGATGATGCCACGTGGACCCAGGAGCTTCATCATGTTCTATGCATAGTGCGGGGCCGCCATGAATTTGGCAAATGCTTGTCGCCCTAGGACGTAGTGGTAGGGTCTAGCAGAAGTTCACCAGCTCGAAGACGATCTGGTTGGTGCATAAGTTGGATGGTGTGCCAAAGGTGACTGGCAGCGTCACCTTGCCGATCGGGTATGCCTTCCGACTAGGAACGATGTCATGGCAGGTGGTGAGGGTCGATTCGACCATCGACTGCAGGAGTTGCAGCCTCCTGAAGGTGTCTAGGTATAGGATGTTGATGAAGCTTCCACCATTCATCCGAGTCATGGGAGCCAGTAGTGAGCCACTTTGAGCTTGACCACGAGGGAGACTCGCCTGGGGTATTCGGTCCATGGTGGGTGGTCCTCGCGGATCCAGGTGATTCTTTGTTCGGACCACTTGAGGAAGCGAGGGATGTAAACTTGAGTCACTACATGGGTGACCATCTTCTTATCGTGCTTGGTGTCGAGCCCGGTGAATGTGTGCAGCGAGCCTGCAGCATGGCCGAATCTACCAGTGTTGTCGTTGTCCCTTGGCAGGTCATCATTATTTCTCTCCATTGCTCGTCTTCTCAATATCTTTGAGAGAGTGGCAATCAGTGGTAGTGTGGGTAGTGGGCTTTCCTTCCCTACTGTGGGAGACACAAGGTTGGGAGAGTAGGGCCACGGGTTCGAATTTTGGCCTCGTGGTGTTGTTGGCATAGTAGTTTCCACTGTTGAGGTAGTTGCCTCCGTCGCGGCAGAAGTTCTTGGGGTCGTGCTTCCCATACCCGGCTTTGGTGACAAACTCGACTTGCCCGTCACCGTAGCACTTGCTAGTGAGGCGAGTGTTGCTGTGGTGCATATCGTGTTGCCTACCGTTGTCATGGCCGCTAGAGCGATGTCTCCCACCTGACTCATCGTCGGAGTCTTGGTTGGCGTCCTCCTCCGCATAGCGCTTGGTGATCTCGAGAAGGTCGAGGATGTTGTCGAGCGTCCGGTAAACCCTCTTGATATTTGCGACCAGAGGTTTGTACTGGCACGCGATCTTGAAGAAGTGAATCGCCATGTTCGGGTGGATGCTGGAGGCGGTTATGCACAGGTCTTGTCACCTTTGGACCTAGTGGCGAGTCAACTCGCGCGGTCCCTGGATGTAGTGCTCGAGGTCCTCGATGGTGGTGGCACGGGTATAGGAACCATCGAAGTTCCTGATGAAGGCGTCCCACATGTCCTCCCATCACTCGATGTTGTTCTTGAGGAGGGTGTTGTTCCATTGCCGGGTCGACCCCTCCATCATCAAGGTGAGGTAGCGAGCGGCTTGTAGGTCGGTGTGGTCAGCGATTCCCACCGCCATGAGGTATGTGTCGATCTGTACCGACGGATCATATGTGCGGTCGTACGTCTCGATGTCCTTCGGTGCTTTGAAGGTCGAGGGGTACTTCTCGCCTCGGATTATTGGTCTGAAGCACTGCAGGCCAATTCGGCTAAGGGAGCCCCTTGGCTCGGGCTCACCGCGGTTGGTGACGGTATTCCTCAAGTCATTTGGCTGGCGAGCGCACCAGGTTTGGTTGTTGAGGATGTGGGTCTGCACTTAAATCGGGATGACCATTGGCAGCAACCGTGTTGTTCACGAGTCGTGGCTTGTTGGTGGAGAGTGCAGGGTTTGCTCTCGTGGTTGGAGCTCTAGGGGCTCGGGCGGGGGGCAGTTGGTGGTGCTAGCTACGATGGGGCGGCCACTCGAGGCTGCACGACTGGGGTATGAGTGAGAGTACATCCGTCCCCACGGGTCGGCTCCCGCGACTTGCTGATCGACGGCCCTGGCGAGTAGGGCCTGCGCATACTTGATCTGCAGCGCTCCCTCCCCCGTGATGTGGAAGTTGGCGACCGCAGCTTGTCTCGCGATGATGTTGTCCATCGGGGTGGAGTAGAGGGGGAGCCCGTTGGTGTCGCGCGCCTTGGGGAGATCAGGATACGTGGCTGCTCCGGTGGAGGTGAGCGGCAGGGAGGTGGTGGATCTTCGGTCGTAGGCACCCCGGCTGGTGGGCGACTACTGTCGGGTGGCGCGTTGTTGCAGTACTCGCGCTCATCCGCACGAGTAGGGTCATGAGCGTCGTCGAAGTTTAGAGCATGGGCCTGGACGTTGGATTTCAGGCGGCTCCTTATGCGGCACTAGTGGTAGACAGACAACTATTTGCTGCTCGAGGCGAAACTTGTCGCGCTCGGCTTGTCCTTGGACCTTGTCCACCTCTAGCTGCTGGCGATACTCCTCGATCTCCATCGCCGTCGTGGTCGGTGGGAGGAGCATCGAGAAGGGATCTAATGGAGCACTGACGCTACCCGCCATGTAGATCGCATTGAAGCGATCGTAGTTGGCATGAAAGTTATCAGGAGGCTCCGATCCAGAGGCAGAGTCGAAGATCCCAAGGATGGAGGGGTCTGATGGCTCAGTATTGATTGATGTAGAGATCGTTGGGAACCCCAAGAGGAAAGTATGATGAGCACAACAGCAAGTTTCCCTCAGTTATGAAACCAAGGTTTAATCGAACCAGTAGGAGCAAGGAAACACCCCAAAGGTGTTGCTGCTGAGCCTTGGCAGGGCGCACTACCGGTGCTAATAGCAACGTGGAGACCTGCACAACACAACCACAGAACTTTGTCCCCAACTTGTGATGAGGTTGTCAATCTCACTGGTTTTGCTGAAAACAAAGGATTAAACGCATCGAATGGAAGGAAGTAATAGTTTGCAGAAAGTAAACACAAAGCAGTAAACAGTTTGTAGATTGTATGTAAAGAAAAGGACCGGGATCCATAGTTCCCTATAGGTGGCTCTCCTTAAGATAGATAACATGCTGGGTGAACAAATTACAACGGGGCAATTGACAAACATCGAGAAAGCAATACATTCATATATTAATCATCTTGACTCCTTTGGAACTTGATTGGGCATTACAACATTATACATAGACCGCTATCCAACTGCATCTATGATTAATAATCCACCTTCAGGTTATCATCCGAACCCCCTCCAGTATTAAGTTGCAAGCAATAGATTATTACTTTACGAATTGCGTGTAATGTAAACAATATGATTGTTCTATGAATAAAGGATTGTTGTTTTCTCCCTAGTAGCAATAGCACATCTAGTACCTTAGAGATTTCTGTCACTTCCCCAGATTACCAGAGGCATGAACCCACTATCGAGCATAAATACTAACTCTTGGAGTTGCTAGAATCTACTTGGCCAAGATAGTTACTAAGAACGGAAGACATGATAGAATCAATAATCAATCTGAAGTAGCATCTCAATATCCATCGGATCCCCACAAGCACAACATGCAGAATTACAAATAGATGATGTTGATCATGAATGGAGCTCATAAGATCTAGACATGAAAGCACAGAGGAGGAGAACCAGCCATATAGCTACTACATGGATCCGTAGTCCAAAGATTAACTACTCACACATCACACCGGAGGCTTGCATGCTGATGAAGAAGGCCTCCAGGGTGAATTCCCCTCTCTGGCAGGGTGCTGGGAAGAGCTTCAGATCCCTACCGATCTAGGGATGGAGATGACGGCGGCTATAGACTCTTTCGTGGATTTTTGATCGGGTACTGAGGGTTTTCATCCCGAGGGTAATATATAGGCGGAAGGAGAGGCCGAGGGGGTGCTGGGGTCGGCCAGACCACCCCCTGGCGTGGGCCAGGCCTGGCCGCGTGGCCAGGTGGTGTGGCTGGCCCCCAGCCCTTCTCCGTCTCATATTCTGGCATCTGATGTTTTCCAGAAAATAGGCACTTTGGCTTTTGTCCCGTCCAATTCCGAGAATATTCATTTTCTGACTTTCCTGGAACCAAAAATAGCAGAAAACAGGTAGTTGGTACTGTGGTTCTTGTTAATTGGTTAGTCCAAGAAATCATATGAAAAGTACTCCAAAGTGTGGACAAAACACAAGAAAGTGGATAAAACCAAGCATGGAACATCAAAAATTATAGATACATTTGCAATGTATCAATATCCCCAAGCTTAACTCCTGCTCGTCCTCGAGTAGGTAAGTGATAAAAAGAAAGAATAATTTTTGAGGTGACTTGCACCATCAAAGATTTGATAAAAGTATTTGTAAAACATTCAAAGCTGGGATCATAGTACTTCAATCATAACATGAAAGACAAAGTTCTAGCAATAAGACAAAGAAACTATGATGCAACATGAAAAGGCACAAACAAAAGATTCATGAATAATAATGATTTGCAAGACATTTGTTTGTTTCACATAAAGAAAACATAGCATAATAGTATTTAGCTTGTCCCTCATAGAGTAGCAAATATAAATGCATAGGACACCTTCATAGTTCATAAGAGTGACTAGATACAAATAATTTAAAACAAGCAATATCAAGTTATGCATCAATCAACTAGTCTTGGGACAATGCACATAGAACTAAGAATGGCCACTATGCTCTCAAAGTAGGTGCATAAAGGTAGAAGGTGGAGACTCAATATAATGGTGGAAGAAAGGCCTTCATAGAAGGAAGCAGGGATTCAAGTCTCATAAAGAGCTTCCAAAAATTATGGTACTTATAGCTTTCAGCTCTCATTGCCCCTATCATAAGCATCTTGAAGTGATTAAAGTTAAAGTGAACAAACTATGGTGTACATGCTTGACGAAGTATAAGTTAGAAATCTCATGTCCCTTGTATACGAGGGCCGGTAAGTTTAGTCACCGGTAAGTTCTTGTTATCGTAAGTACATGTGTATCATAGAGAACCGCCAACGGGGTACCCCTTGCCCGATGATACGGAAGAATCCCCATATCTAAATGACAAGGCAAGCAGACAACAAGCATCTCAGCAATCTTCTTATTTACCATGGGAATATGCTGCTTTTTCTATCTTTCCTCTTTTCATAATCTTTTTTTTTCTTTTTCTCTTTTTTCTCAATATAGGACTCTTTTTATAAGAAGAATGCTTCATAGACAGCTCATTATGGTTACACTGCAGGTTTCCACCATGTTAGCATGGATTAGACCAGTGGCCCAGGCGTTTCTCTAACACATATACATAACTCCATGGACTTACAAGCTCCCCTTTCATTTCACACCGACGGCATCCATATACAAAAGAGCATGATATCAACTAGGTACAAGTACCAAGTGCAATGTTGAAAGCATTCCCCATGACAGCATGGTTCTGCTAATTCTCAACAAATAAGTGCAAGCATATACAACATAGACGACACAATGGTTCAAGTTTATTAAGGGCCAGAAAAGTAAAGTGTGGCATCAAGTTCGTGAGAGATTTAATCACTAGGTTTCTCATAACAAGTTTAATTCAGAAGGTAAACAAAAACATGAATATACTTGTAATAGCATAAGCTAGTAGGTAGGTATGATGGTCTCTTTGGAATAACTTGGTTAGGGAGTTGGATGCATGAGTGGAACTCATACTTGGTTGTGGAGGCTAGCAAAAGACTGGGAGCGACAAACTAAGAGAGCAATAATGGCCATAATCATGCATAGCGACAAAACATTATTGATCAAAGCATAAATTGATACTACAAGTTGAAAACTAAAGGATCATAAAGGCTATGGTGACTTGAGATAGTCATAACATGGTGTGAGCATGCACCAAGTCAACCCAAATAAAGCATCAAAGGAGAATACGACTACACTATGCTTTAATATGCTAAAACAACGCATGATTCATCCAAGGCACATTAAGCAATCTCAATTGTTTATAACAAGTCATGCTACAGCAAAGAATACTAAGCATAAAGCCAAAACAAAATCAAGCATGGCATGACAAAACATATGCCATAGTCAAAAACAAGCTCTCTTTACCACATAAGCATGAATTTTCCTACTCTTTTCCAAACCAAACCAAAATATTTGCAAACCAATGTATGAAAGAGGGGGTCCAACCAATTTATTCAGAAAACTAAGCAAACAAAAGCAAACTAAAAACCAAAACAAAAACGAAAAATAAGACGCTCCAAGAACAACACAACTGTGCATGAAACAATAAAAATGAATCGTTTGGAAGAAACCTGGGATTTTTATTGATGAAGAAGGGGATGCCTTGGGCATCCCCAAGCTTTGATGCTTGTACTTCTTGGATATTTCTTGGGGTGACACGCATGGCATCCCCAAGCTTGAGCTTTAGTCCATCCTTCATCCTATTACTCATTCCTTCCATATACCTGAAATTTTTTCTTCATACAAAACTTCACACAATCTTTATTAGCAACATTAGTGTACTCAAGATAATAGGTCTTAAGATTCAGTTCTAACACCAATAAACTTCCATTAGAACACTAGCTACTAAATCACATACCCTAAAAAATCTCAACTCCCCAAAATAACTCAAAAAGGAACCAACAAGAAGCAAATGCAAATAATGGCAGAAATCTGTCAAAACAGACCAGAAGGTAAAGATGAATTTTTTCGAAGACCTTATATTGCTCAAATAAAAAAGTGTTGAACTAAAGAAAGTTAGAAAACAACCTGGGGCAGAAGCACAAAAATTCACGCCTCCAAAATACGTTCATAGATTTTACACGAATTTTTACGGTGAAGCACAGAAATCTGTTTCAGGACAGCAACTTTCCCAATCATTACTTCTCTCTCATTAGACATTACTCTTGGAACAAAAAGCAAATAAAAATGATAAGTAGAGGTGATTACTGAAGTAATAACTTCCAAGAATCATCTAAAACTTTTGGGTTATCTCCCAATAAGTACTTTTCTTTAACGCCTTTAAGTTAGGCATAAGAAGCAAGAAAAAGAATCAAGTGTTCTCAAATGAAGAAGCATTAAGACCAAATTTTGTTTTCATGGGAGAAGCAAAAGAAACCTTCTCTCTCTTCTTAGGGAAGTGTTCTATATCTTTCTTGAGTGGGAGTTGATATTTAATGGTGCCTTCTTTCATATCAGTAATGGCACCAACAGTTCTAAGGAAAGGTCTTCCCAAAGTAATAGGACAAGAAGCATTGCATTCAACATCCAAAACATAGAAATCAACAGGGACATAGGCATTGTTAACCATAATAAGAACATCATTAATACTCCCCATGAGTTTCTTTTTAGCATTATCATCAAGTGGGACATTCAAATAATAATCTTCAAGTGGAGGCAAATCAAGCATATCATAAATCCTTCTAGGCATAATAGAAACACTACTATCAAGATCACATAAAGATTTGAAATCAAAGTCATTCGCTTTCATATTAATGAGGGGTTCCCAACCATATTCTTGTTTTATAGGAATAGAAGCTTTATGTTTCATCTTTTCTTCTTTAATCTTTATGAGAGCATCAGTAATGTGTTTTGTAAAGGCCATGTTCATAGCACTAGCATTAGGACTTTTAGCAAGCTTTTGTAGGAACTTAATAACTTCAGAGATATTGGAACCATCAAGATCAAAATCAAAATTATCATCTAAAGTAGTAGAACTATTACTAGCCTCAACACTAGTGGTGGTGATAGTAGAAACACTAATGTTTCTAGCAATTTCATCTTCTCTTTCCCACTTAGCATGTAATTCAGCTAATAGCCTAACATTTTCATCAATTCTTACTTGTATGGCATTAGTAGATGCAAAGGGATTCTCATTAGTTTCAAGTTTAGCAGCCATTTTTAAAATCAATGAAGATTGAGCTTCAGATAGAGATGATATATTCCTTTTAGCATTAGAGAGTTTCAATTGTAAACTAGAAATTTACCTATTTAGACTCTCAAGTTGATGGCTAATGTTCTTCAAGATGGTAGATTGTTCCTCCATAGTTTTAGTAAATAGTTTATTTTTCTCATATTGCATTTGCATGAAGTTTTTAGTGGCTCTTTCAACTTCTAAAATTCTTCCTTCACTAGGTAATCCAGGTTTACCACTATAACCATAAGTATTATTAGGAGGGTAGGGCCTATAATTGTTATTACCATAAGCATTGTTGCCAAAATTATTATTTCTTATGAAGTTCACATCAACTTGCTCTTCTTGACCAACCAAAGAAGCTAAAGGAAAATTATTTGGATCAATATGGGCTTTCCCATTCACAAGCATAGACATAATAATATCAATCTTATCACTCAAGGAGGAAGTTTCCTCAATATAATTTACCTTCCTACCTTGTGGAGCTCTCTCAGTATGCCATTCAGAATAACTAACCATCATATTGTCCAGAAGTTTTGTTGTGGCACCCAAAGTGAAGGTCATAAAGGTACCTCCAGCAGCAGAATCCAATAGGTTCCTTGAAGAATAGTTCAATCCTGCATAAAAAGTTTGGATGATCATCCAAGCAGTCAGTCCATGATTGGGACAATCCTTAACCAAAGATTTCATTCTTTCCCAAGCTTGAGCAACATGTTCATTATCAGATTGTTTAAACTTCATTATTTCACTTCTCATAGATATAATCTTAGCAGGAGGACAGTATTTTCCAATAAAAGCATCTTTGCATTTAGTCCAAGAATCAATAATATTCCTAGTTAAGGAATTCAACCATTCTTTAGCTTTTCCCCTCAAAGAGAAAGGAAACAATTTCAGCTTAATAATATCACCATCTACATCCCTATGCTTTTGCATCTCACAAAGTTCAACAAAGTTATTTAGATGGGCAGTAGCATCTTCATTACCAATACAAGAAAATTGTTCTCTCATAACAAGATTGAGTAAAGCAGGTTTTATCTCAAAGAAAGTATCTTCAGGCACAAGTGGAGCAATAGGTGTGCTCATAAAATCATTGTTGTTGGCGCTAGTGAAGTCACACAACTTAGTGTTTACAAGAGTAGTCATTTTTTTGTGTTTTTGATAAAGAAAGCAAACTAGTAAAACTTTTTTTTTATAAAGAAACAAGCAAACAAAGCAAAAATAAACTAAGCAAAACAAAAATAACAAAGTAAAGAGATTGGTTATGAGGGACTCCCCTTGTGAAGATGTCCTTGACTCCCCGGCAACGGCGCCAGAAAAGTGCTTGATGGCTCAGTATTGATGTAGATCTTGTTGGGAACCCCAAGAGGAAGGTATGATGAGCACAGCAGCAAGTTTCCCTCAGTTATGAAACCAAGGTTTAATCGAACCAGTAGGAGAAAGGAAACACCCCAAAGGTGTTGCTAGCTGAGCCTTGGCAGGGCGCACTACCGGTGCTAGTAGCAACGTGGAGACCTGCAAAACACAATGATACGTCCATTCTGCATCACTATTCTATGTCTTAATTCACTATTATTCATTGATATATTTCGTATTGAGAGGTGATACTTATGTTATTCCATCTGTTTTTGCATGGTTGATGACTTTTGGAGCATGGACCGCTGCAGTCAGGATTCTGATGGAAAAGGTGATGTTTGGAGGCAAAATTCGCGAAGATCAGAAAATCCGGGAAAATATACGGAAAATTCTATTTTTCCAGAAGACTCAAGATGCCAGAAGATGGAGTGGAGGTGGGCCACAGGGGGCCCACACCACCCCCCGGCGCGGGTAAGGCCAGGCCGCGCCAAGGAGTGGTGTGGCCACCCTGGCCCACTCCAGCCTCTACCCTCTGGTGTATATCTTCCTCCCGAAACCCTAAGACTCGGGGAGCGACCACATAAAGATTCCACCGCCTCTGCGGGGCGGAAAACACCGAGAGAGAAAGATCTCTCCGGCAGACAGATTTCTGCTTGGGGAATTCCTTCCCGAAGTGGGGAGATCGTCGCCATCAACACCACCATCAAGCTGGACTTCATCAGGATCATCATCATCATCACCACCACCATCAGCACCCTCATCACCATCTCCATATTGACGTAACAATTGGTTGAATCTTGCTATAGTTCATAGGGGAAACTTTCTCGGTGTTGATTACTCTTTGTAGTTGATGTTATTGACTAAACCATTGGATTATTGTTTATGTTCAAATTGTTATACATCATTATTCCATCTCTGATCATGATCATATGATGTCTTGTGAGTAGTTCGTTTTGTTCTTGAGGATATGGGAGAAGTCTTGTTGTTAGTAGTGGAGTTGCATTGAGAAAGATTCAATAGATTGTTATGTGAGTTGTGGTGTACTTCTTCTAGTGGTGTCATGTGAACGTCGACTACATGACACTTCACCTATATGGGCCTAGGGGAATGCATTGTGTATTTGGCTACTAATCGTAGGGGTTGCCGGAGTGACAGAAACCTGAACCCCCGTTAGGAAACCATTGCACAAGGGACGTAAGGGTCTTAGAGTTTAAAGTTGTGGTTAGGTTTTACCTTAATTACTTTCTTGTACTTACCGATGTTTGCAAGGGGGTTTAATCACATGTATGTATTAAGTCTTGAATGGGACGGTACATTAGCACAGGTTCACCCACACAACACTTAGCAAGCTAAAGAAGATTAATCAACTATATGAAGCGAAAGCACTTGACAATCTTCCCATGTGTCCTCGAGAACGTTTGGTCATCTATAGAAATACAACCGGCTTGTCCTTTGATGCATAAAGGATTGGGCCACTTGCTGCATTCATTCTTACTATCTTTTGTTTACTCGTACTTTGTTTACTTGCTTTATCGAAAACCCCTAAAAATCTGTTTGCTAAGTATTTGCAGAAAATTCCTGATCCATACCACTAGCCAGCACTTTCTGCTCCTCTTTGGGTTTGACACTCTTACTTATCGAAAATACTACGATGCACCCCCTATACTTGTGGGTCATCACACAACCACAGAACTTTGTCCCCAACTTGCGATGAGGTTGTCAATCTCACCGGTTTTGCTGAAAACAAAGGATTAAACGTATCGAATGGAAGGAAGTAATAGTTTGCAGAAAGTAAACACAAAGCAGTAAACAGTTTGTACATTGTATGTAAAGAAAAGGACCGGGATCCATAGTTCACTAGAGGTGGCTCTCCTTAAGATAGATAACATGTTGGGTGAACAAATGATAGCGGGGCAATTGACAAACATCGAGAAAGCAATACATGCATATACTAATCATCTTGACTCCTTTGGTACTTGATTGGGCATTACAACATTATACATAGACCGCCGTCCAACTGCATCTATGACTAATAATCCACCTTCAGGTGATCATCCGAACCCCCTCTAGTATGAAGTTGCAAGCAACAGATTACTGCTTTACGAATTGCGTGTAATGTAAACAATACGATTGTTCTAGGAACATAGGATTGTTGTTTTCTCCCTAGTAGCAATATCACATCTAGTACCTTAGAGATTTTTGTCACTTCCCTAGATTACCAGAGGCATGAACCCACTATCGAGCATAAATACTAACTCTTGGAGTTGCTAGCATCTACTTGGCCAAGATAGCTACTAAGAACGGAAAGCATGCAAGATCACAAATAACAAAGACATGATAGAATCAATAATCAATCTGAAATAGCATCTCAATATCCATCAGATCCCCGCAAAAACAACATGCAGAATTACAAATAGATGATCTTGATCATGAACGGAGCTCACAAGATCTAGACATGAAAGCACAAAGGAGGAGAACCAGCCATCTAGCTACTACATGGATCCGTAGTCCAAAGATGAACTACTCACGCATCACACCGGAGGCTTGCATGATGATGAAGAAGGCCTCCAGGGTGAATTCCCCTCTCCCGCAGGGTGCCGGGAAGAGCTTCAGATCCCTCCCGGTCTAGGGATGGAGATGACGTCGGCTACAGACTCTTTCGTGGATTTTTGATCGGGTACTTAGGGTTTTTGTTCCGAGGGCAATATATAGGCGGAAGGAGAGGCCGAGGGGGTGCTGGGTCGGCCAGACCACCCCTGGCACGGGCCAGGCCTGGCCGTGCGGCCAGGTGGTGTGGCCGGCCCGCAGCTCTTCTCCATCTCGTATTCTGGCATCTGATGTCTTCCTAAAAAATAGCACTTTGGCTTTTGTCCCGTCCAATTCTGAGAATATTCATTTTCTTACTTTCTTGGAACCAAAAACAGCAGAAAACAGGCAGCTGGCACTGTGGCTCTTGTTAATAGGTTAGTCCAAGAAATCATATGAAAAGTACTCCAAAGTGTGGACAAAACACAAGAAAGTGGATAAAACCAAGCATGGAACATCAAAAATTATAGATACATTTGAATGTCTCAAGGTCTTCGAAGTCCTCAGCGTTGGATACCCGCGTGATGGAGTCTTCATGTGATGTAGCGGTGATGGATCCGACGACCGACGCATGGGTCACCGAGTAAGCGTCATTGCGTAGGCCTGCTTTGTCTCCGGCCGCGTCGCCAGCAACCGAGTCATACTCAGAGGCGAGGAGGGTGATGGAGCGGACTTGCTCCTCCGAGATCCGGTCACACGGGATGATCCGCCAATCACGATCGTCGGGTCGATGGCGTCGATGAATCCAACAAAGAGGTTGATGGAGCCGATCGGCATCACCGCAGCATGGGTGACTAGGTGTGATGCTAGGATGTAGCTGCTTGGTAGGATCTGGAGGAACCCATCATTGGCGACCATGCGACTAGTGGCGATCGGCCTATCGATTGGAGAGTATGGTCTCGCTGCAGAACTCAGGATTGACCGGCTATGCTCCACGGTGGGCGTCACTATCGTGGGAATGACCACGACAGTCGCTACAAGGGGTAGCGATTGATATGATTTGGGGCAAGAACTAGTCGCCATTTGCGGTGCGAGATTGGAACTAGAGACAAGGGATTTACCCAGGTTCGTCCCCCCGTAGGGTAAAGACCTGCACCTGCTAGACTGTATTATGGGAGAGTGGATTACAAGGTGGGCGAGCTCGGTGGCTAATCACCGAGTCACTAAGATGGGGTATCCAATAGTGCTTAATTATGCAAAGTACCCTAGGGAGTTTTATATAAGGGGCTACCTCGCTAGGGTTTACGATAACAACTGATTCAGTTAAGGTTTCAGAGGATTTGACCTATGTCAACACTTGGATTTTTAATCCCAGAGGCCTGTTATGCCATACCTCGCAATCCTAGGATTACCATTTTTGCGAGACATAACGGATTGGATATCACAGTACATCATCCATTACAAACCATACATAAGGTCTTACACAAATAAGAATCTCATGATCCAGTCTGAATACAACAAGCAGCGGAAATAAAAGATAAGCGTGGCGGTGGGGTCCATCTTCAGGGGCACAGGATATGCTGACGAAGGCAGATAGTCCTAGTTACCATAGCCGTCCTGTTGGCCATCATCTTGATAGTCTCCTTCATAGTCTGGCCACAAGAATAGCCAGGGACAAAAGCAATGAGTACTCTTTAAGTACTCGCAAACTACCACTAACAAGTAATATAGTTCTAAGTCAAGTGCTAAACTCTATGTTTCACTATAAGGTTAAGTTTGAAACCTAAGCTGAGTTCTGAAGCAAAGAAAGATAAAATAAAATTCTAGAATCACTGAAGTTGGGAAGCTAGTATCATAAACACAACCCTATTGTGGTCAAGTCAAGATTCATCATTCATTTCATAAGTTGTTTTGAAAACATCTGACAACGAAACAGTATGGCCATTCCAACTGTCCATAACCACGGACGCGGCTATTCGAATAGTTTGACACTCTGTAGAGGTGGTACACTTTCACTTCAAGATTCGATACATCTGTCAGGGATAACCCTGAATCATCATACTTAGTATGCAGATAATGAAACATAACCTTTCCTTTACACACCCTAGTATAAGCACCTCTCCTATGAGCATGGCCTCCCAACCATGACCATCAGCCATCTTGGGCACTCCATAGGTGGACAACATTGAGAGGTAGCCTCAGCTCAAACCTCTCCCGTGAGCGAACTAATACTAATGCATATAAATTTCCAGCTAAGCCTTACCCAATTTAGGTAGTGTGGTTGTTCGGTAAATTTGGAATGGTATCGCATACGAATCCAACCATCAGTTTTATAAAAGGGTTAAGGCTCATGCCTCAACATTTTCATCATCATAAACCATTTGTGTTTCTCAACACATGTCAAAACATCTCAATAGAATGACTCATCATTCCATGGTTTTCGCAATTCATTTTCACCAATTGTTCCCATCTAAAGTGACTCAAGTTTTGATCTACTCTAACTACTAAGTTAAGAGTGTTCACTAAGGTGGGAAGATGATGGGTTCAATCTCATGCCATAGAATGACATCTAAAGCTTAGCTAAATAGTTTAAGTTTTATACTTTTTATGCTACCTTCAAAACAAGTAAGGGACTTTGTGTAAACTAAAGGAATTAAAGCTTGTAAGGTAATACTTGGGGTAGTAATAGTCAAGGTGGTGTGACCAAAGCATGCCTAAAGCATCTTTTCTCATTCATCTCTCTTAATTCTAGCTTGCTAACAATAGCTTGCACTGTTAATGGTGGCTTGCAAGTACAACTTGCAAGGGTTAACTTGGATAGGGCTAGCTTGCCTTGGTTGGTGCAGTGGTTGAAGTTTGCTTTTCTTCTTCTTGGTAGCACTCCTCCTCCTCGTAAGCTTGGTCGGTACTATCTTCTATAACAATACATACGAAGTAGACAATCACCAAACAATACTTAACTAGGCTAGATAGCATTCTAAGACACACAATTGATGATCTATTATCCTCACAAGCATCACAAGTTTAATTCAATAGTTTCTTTCTTTTTATTTTAGAAAAGTAATTTCTACTCATTGAAAAATTAACTAACATTTAATATTCACCACTTAAAACATGGGATCATGTTGACACATGTCATCACCACATATTCTAACATGTGGGAATGAGATTTAAGGGTTGGATCAATATTACTTTGGTTTAAGTTCCTTATTTAATGATTTAAAGTGACTAGAAATGCCTATATAGCATTCTTTTGGTACTAGTCCAAAGTCACTGCATGTAAACCTTAATATTATTACATATTTAGATAGATATGATGAAATGTGATTTTTGAGAGTTAGAATCAACTCAAAAGATAACTTGGTTGATTTTATAAAAATGTTGCAAGTTGCAAAATCTTCTGTCTTCTTATTTTTTATTAGGAGAGATCTATAACTCTAATTGAATTAAATCCAACGGTCTTGGATAGATCATTTCAATACTTTTCAGGCAAAATTGGTTTCATGCAATTTGGATTTGTCAAACTCTCTGAATTGATTTTCAAACTCAGAGCCAGAACTAAGTTTCAACTAAATAGGAAAAATCTAATTCAAACTAATTGGGTCACACGGGAAACTCTAACGGGCCGGCCCAGTGTCATTCCGTGGCACGGGGCTCAACTAACAGGGGAGTTCCACAAGTCAGCGGCTCATAACGCGCAAAGCGGTACGGGGCGATGTGGGCCGTTAGATTAGACTGAGGATCAACGACTGTGGCTTGTCGTCGATGACGGACCTGTCGCTGGCGAGCTCGAACCCTAGCGGCTCGGTGGGGGTGATAGGGACGTAACAGGGCTCCAGCAAGGTCGGTGAGGCGGGCAAATGGACTGGTGGTCGACGGCGAACTCAAGGACGGTCGAGGCAGCTCCAGGGATGCTCGCAATCAGCGGTGCCCCTTCCTCCTCTGCTGCGGGCTACTCCGGCCAAATTCCAGCAAGCAAGTGCTTGCGCTGCTCCGACTAGAGGTGGGCAATGGTCAGTGAGGTGAGGGGAGTGGATTGGTGTGCTTCAAATGGCTGGGGGTTCCCTCCTTTTATAGGCCCGACGGTGAGACCGAGCGGGATGGGCAGGCGATGGTGGCGACATGGCTACGACCGGCTAGAGGCATGGCTGAGGGTGGCGATCGACTGGTGGTCTCCTGGCGGTGCTCTAGGAACTCAATGCAGGCATAGGGGCGGTGGTATGCGGTCGGGGCGAGCTGGCGCTCTGAGCGGCAGAGGCGGCGGTGTCCACGGCGAGCGGTGGCTGTGGTGCGTTGGGCGGCGAACGGGCGTGTCTGTCGTGTTTCCTGGGTCATGGCGGAGCGGTGGGCGCGGCTGCGGTCGAGCGGCGTCTTGTGCACGCGTGCCTGGTGCGGCGCTCTGGCGCGTGCTCGGCATGGCTCAGTGGCACTGGGCGCGGGCTCTCCTCGGTGGTCCACTGCTGCGCTTGGCTCGGGCAAGGGACAGAGGGTGGCGGTGAGGTCCTGGCTACCTCCTAGACATGGCGAGAGAGAGGGGAGTGGTCTGCTGGGGCGAGTGCATGGTCGGCCGGCGAGGGGTGGCTCGACATGGCATGGCTTTGCCAGTAGGGGGTAGGGGATGGGTGATAATGGCATGGTTAGACCCTGGGGGGACAAAGGGATTAAATGAAGATCATTTTGGGGGCAAAACCCTGTTCAAAACAGTGAGCTCGGATTAGGGTGTAAATCATGCCTGCCAAGTGTTTGATGAAATGGCCGCATGAAATAAACTTTTTAATTTTGAAAAGATTTTTGGTGGGTTTGCTAGGAATAAGCTTGAGACTCTGTGGGTGCTTGGGTTTTGAAAATTGAGCTTGTTTGAGTGGTTTTTGAAATAGTGGGATCTTCCCATATGAAATAGATTCAATTTTAAACTGTCATTTAAAATTAGCATTTGAAAGATTTTTGCAGATCACAAAGTGGGCCTTGGTACCTCGTTATGGTGTACTATCAAGGGGTGTAAAGATCCACACATGTTTCTGTTAAGTTTTGAGTACTAGGAATAGCCGAAGTATGCATTATACTTAATTTGGCCAAAATGACCATTCACTTTAATTATTCATTTTGAGTTGTTCTTCTTTGGGAAAAGTTTGGGAATGATGTAGATGATGTTTATTTCACCTAAGAAACATTTTACAAGCGAAGAATCACAGAACCATGGCAATTCAAATCAATTCCTATTTTAAATGCTCATACACATGAATGCTTTCATTTCTAATTTGGGAAAGTTTTTGTTAACCCTAATTTTGATGATTTGGATCTTGATAAGCTTGGATTAAATTTTTGGGATGTTACAAACCTTCCCCCCTTAAACAAAATCTCGTCCCAAGATTTACAAAGAAAACTAGGAACTAAAGAGATCTGGGAACTCTATCCTAATGTAATCTTCGCGCTCCTAAGTGTCTTCCTCCTTGCTATGGTTGCTCCACTGAATCTTGAGAAACTTGTTGCTCTGGGTTCTAGCGGTTCTGTAGGCTTCTTCTAAGATACGGATGGGCACTTCTCGATAGGTCAGGTCATTGTTGATTTCTACGGCTCGGTGATCGATGTTCTTGAAAACTTCAGTCTTCTTGGGCACTTCCAAGCATTTGCGAAGTAACGAGATATGGAACACATTATGGATGGCTGACATCTCTTTAGGCAGTTCCAGCTGATACGATACTTCTCCTCGACGGTTCAGAATCTTGAAAGGTTCGATATATCTGGGGGCTAACTTTCCCTTCAGACTAAAGCGTTGAGTTCCCTTCAATGGTGAAACCTTGAGATATACAAAATCTCCGACATTGAAAGTCAGGTCTCTCCTTCTCTTGTCAACATAACTCTTTTTTCTGGATTGAGCGGTCTTGAGGTGCTCACGAACTTTTTGAATGTTCTCTTCGGCTTCTTGGAGAATGTCGGGTCCAAAAATCTGACTCTCTCCTACTTGCGACCAATTCAAAGGGGTACGGCACTTTCTTCCGTATAGGAATTCAAATGGTGCCATCTACAAACTAGCTTGATAATTGTTGTTATATGAGAATTCTATGAAAGGCAGGCAGTCTTCCCATTTTGATCCGTATTCCAACACACAAGCTCTAAGCATATCCTCAAGGATCTGGTTGACTCTCTCAGTCTGTCCATCTGTTTGCAGGTGATAAGCGGTAGTGAAGTTCAACTTGGTTCCTAATCCTTCCTAAACTTCCTGCCAAAATCTCGAGGTAAACTGGGTTCCTCGATCTGATAAGATGGTCTTGGGGGTCCCATGCAGACTAACAATCATAGCAATATACAGCTCTACTAGCTTTGCACTCTGGTAGGTTGTCTTGACAGGTATGAAGTGGGCTACCTTGGAAAGTCTATCAACTATGACCCAGATTGAGTCATTTCCCCTACTAGAAGTAGGCAAACCGGTGATAAAGTCCATTCCTACGGAATCCCATTTCCATTCCGGAATCTGCAATGGTTGCAATAATCCCGCAGGTCTCTAATGCTGTGCTTTGACTCTTTGACAGATGTCACACTTGGCGATGTAGCTTCCGATTTCTCTCTTCCTCTTGTGCCACCAAAATTGCTCTTTCAAATCTTGATACATCTTTGTTTCTACGGGGTAGAAAGAAGAAAGAGTATCATGAGCTTTCTTCATGATAATTTCCTTTAGCTCCAAATCTGCTGGCACACAGATACGTCCTTTGTACCATAGTACTCCTTCTTCATCTTCAGTGAATCCAGGTACCTTTCATGTACCAATACGACGTTTGATTCCGTCGATACTTTCATTCCCCTTCTGGGCTTCCTTGATTTGGCTAATCAAAGTGGGTTGAAGTTCAATGCTAGCTAAGAATCCTTTGCTAACTAATTTAGTCCTGAACTGCTCCAACTCCTCATACAAACTTGGTTGCTTCTCCTTGATCATGGTATTTAGCCTACACGGCAATCTGCTAAGAGCATCCACTACCACATTGGCTTTGCCGGGGTGATAGTGAATGTCAAGGTCATAATCCTTGATTAACTCTATCCATCTCTTTTGCCTCATATTCAGCTCCTTCTAAGTGAAAATATACTTCAAGGTCTTGTGATCTGAGTAAATCTCACAGCGATTTCCCATCAAATAATGACGCCATGTATTTAATGCCAGCACTACGGCTGCTAACTCAAGATCATGGGTCGGATAGTTCTGTTCATGCTGCTTCAGTTGTCGAGACAGATACGCGATGACTTTGCCTTCTTGCATCAATACACATCCTAGACCAATCTTGGATGCATCACAATATACATCAAACGGTTTCTTGATGTCTGGCATGATCAAAATTGGGGCTGATATCAATCTCTTCTTCAACTCTTGAAAACTTGCTTCACACTTGTCAGTCCATTCAAACTTCTTGTCCTTCTTCAACAATTGGGTCATGGGTTGGGCGATGCTCAAGAATCCTTCTACAAACTTGCGGTAGTATCCCGCTAATCCGAGAAATGCACGGACTTAGGTTTGAGTGGTTGGGGCTTCCCATTCTTCGACATCTTTGATCTTGGCGGGATCAACAGAGACTCCTCCGGCAGACACAATATGTCCTAGGAATCCTACTTCTTTCAGCCAAAACTCACACTTGCTAAACTTGGCATATAACTGATGCTCTCTTAGGGTTTCTAGGATGATTCTCAGATGTTGCTCATGCTCTTCTTCTGACTTGGAGTAGATAAGGATGTCGTTGATAAACACAACTACAAACTTATCTAGGAAATTCATAAAGATCTTATTCATGAGATTCATGAAATAAGCAGGGGCATTGGTTAATCCAAAAGACATAACCGTATACTCGTATAAACCATAGCGAGTAGTAAAGGCGGTCTTCAGAATATCCGTTGCATGAATCTTAAGTTGGTGATAACTAGTCCTAAGATCAATCTTTGAGAATACCTGGGCTCTAGTCAACTGATCAAATAGGTCCTCTATCTTTGGCAAAGGGTACATGTTTTTGATGGTGACGTCATTCAACTTTCTGTAATCTGTACACAGACGATTGCCTCCATCTTTCTTGTCAACGAATAACACTGGTGATCTCCATGGAGATGCGCTTGGTTGAATCAAGCCTGTTGCTAACATGGCATCTAACTACTTCTTCAGTTGCACTAACTCTGAGGGGTTCATGCTATAGGGTCTCTGGGCTATGGGTCTGGTTCCTAGGATTAGTTCGATGATGAACTCAATATCCCTATCCGGGGGCATACCTGGCAATTCATCTAGGAATACATCGGGGTATTCACATACTACTCTGACTTGGTCTATGGTGGGTAGGGCTAGACTCTTGTTGCACTTGAATTGACGGGGTAAGGTTTCAGAGATATGCTCTACTGTTACTCCCGAACTACTGGTCATAGTGATGGCTTTCTTAGCACAGCCTATCAGTCCTTTATGCCTTGACATCCAGTCCATACCTAGTACTACTTCCAATCCTTTGGTTCCAAGTACAATTAGGATGGCATAAAAATCTATCCCATGTATTCTGATAGGCACAGCTTTGCAAATTTTTCCAGCTTTTGTAGTTTAACCGGGGATTTGAACTATCATGAGATGCTTCAGGTTGGTTGGGTGAATCTCACTAGTGCATGCAAATTCTTCGGTGACAAATGAATGCGATGCTCCCGAATCAAACAATACTCTTGCTAAAACTGAGTTGATAGAAAACATACCCAGCACTACATTTGGCGCTTCCTAGGCTTCTTCTGTGTTCATGTGGAAGAGACGACCGTTGCGGTTGTGAGGGTTCCCTGGGGCAAACCTTCTTCCTGGTTGAACACGACACTGCTGAGCTGGGGCATTCACAGTGGCATTGGTTGCAGTCTTCTTGGGACACTCATTGGAGTAGTGACCCTTCACTCCACACTCAAAATAGGTGATCTGGGACTTGTCCTTGGCTGCAACAGGCACAACATTGCTGCCAGTTCTGGGTGTAGTGTTGTTGTTGTTGTTGCTCTTGGGAGGGGCACGAGTGAAAGTGTTCGTGTTGCCGGAGTTAGGATGGTTTCCTCTAGACTTCACATTGCCTCCGCTATGGTTGGGGTAGCTTGGGCGAGACATTGGAGGTCGGTTGTTCCTGGGTGCATATCCTGGTGAGGGGTTGGGATGGTACTTCTGGTGACTGCTGGATCCTGATTGCTGCATCATACGACGTTTGCGATTGTCGTTTGCCTGGTTAATCTTCCCTTCCATCTGAATGGCAGAGTCGACTAGCTCTTCGAGATCCTGAAAATGGATGTTGACGAGGACAGTCTGCATCTCATCATGTAGTTCATTCAAGAATCTTTCCTTTTTCTTGGCCTCCGTGTTGATTTCATCCGGTGCATATCTGGCAAGTGACAGGAATCTGTCACGGTATTCTACTACCGTCATTCTTCCTTGCTTCAATTCGCGGAATTCATCTCTCATCCTGTTGACGAGACCTTGCGGCGCGTGGGTGCGGCTGAACTTGACTTTGAATGCTTCCCATGTCATCACTTGACCATGGTTCATATTGCGGATGCTATTCCACCAAGCTCTTGCATCTCTCACCAGATAGTGGGTGGCGAAGAGAACTTTCTCATTTTCATCAACTCCTGCAACTTCGAGGTTGTTTTCCATCGTCTGTAACTAGTCGTCAGCATCTAATGGGTTTTCAGATTGGTTGAAGATTGGGGGATTGGTATTCTGAAATTTTTTGAGTTTGTATCCATGGTGATCCAGATTTCCATGCCCTTGGTTGTTGAGAGCCATCTGGGCTATCTACTGTAGTGTTGCTAAGTTGGCTTGACGTTCTGCCCTGCTTGCTTCACGGTCGGCGATGAGATTCTGCAAGATCTGCAGCATTGGGTCCTGCGACGAGCTTCTCCCTCCTTGGTTTCCACGAGTCATCTGAAGATTGAGATAGGTATAGGGGTAAGAGGGAAATTCTAAGGTTCATGGTTTTGGTTTTTCAAAGCTAAAACTTTTAGTTAGACTCAGGTTTTTCAACTAACTCCATTTCCTTCATGCAGACAAACACACGATACAACACACACCACAACAAACAAAGGAAAACAGATGGTTTGAAGAACCATTCTGCAAGCTACGATACAGTGGGACCGATACAACTCATGATACGACAGTGCTCTAGTGCATCTACTCATCATCGATGAAGTCGGAGTCCTCAACGTCAGTGTAGAAGTCCACGGCATCCTCCTCCAGAAAGTCATCATTGTTGCTGAGGTAACAGTCCATGTCTCCCTGGATGTCTTCACCCTCATCTTCTTCTTCCTTGGCGGCAAGCTGAGCTTCTTGCTCCTTGACGGTCTTCTCGAGGTCGGCCACCTTCTTGCAAATACGGGCGATGGTGCGATCCTTCTTGGCACACTGGAGGCGAAGAGACTGGCGATCCTGGATGAGCAGTGCGAAAGTCTGGGCCTTTTGGTTGGCAATGGCACGGTTCTGGTTGGCTAACTCCCTGGCATTGTCCAGTTCCTGCTGTCTTTCATGCAGCAAGAAGTCAAGATTCTCCACTTGACGCCTCAACTCGGGGTGACTTGGCATCTCCATCGGCATTCCCATGAAGTCACGTCTTGCATAGTGGGCAAAACGGGTTCCTTGTATTTTGTTGACGCTGAGGGGACATAGACGTGCGAGAGCTTCATGCATTGCCCTTGCTAATCCATCTAACCAGTTGTTCTCTCTCACGGAGAACTGAATTCTCCCAGAAGTTGGTGCTTCGATGCTTCCTCTAAGATCCGCGGTGACTAGCCACTGTAGGTCTCCTCCTGGGGGTCCTGGAAGTTGAGCTCCAAGAAACTCCGGATGTGGGCGTCCCAAGAACTCTGACAGTGAATCCAGATCCCTCTCAAAGATCAGCTGACCTCCGTTTCCCAACTGGTAAAACTTGCTGAACTGAGTCTCCATCTACAAGAATTAAGGATGAGGAAATTAGTGAAGTGATCAAGTGTGTCAAATTTTAAGTAGTAATGTAAGAATTTTGAGGAACATGAATTTTCGAGAAAGAAAGAATTCCCAAGGATAAGAGAGGAGATAGTTTTTCGTAAATACTCACTTTGGTTTTGAAACTAAGTTTTTATTTGGACGTCCATTCTAACTAGGGTCTCCTATTGTCAGGATGGCTCTGATACCAACTTGTCAACACCCGGATTTTTAATCCCAGATGCTCGTTATGCCATACCTCGCAATCCTAGGATTACCATTTTTGTGAGACATAACGGATTGGATATGATAGTACATCATCCATTACAAACCATACATAAGGTCTTACACAAATAAGATTCTCATGATCCAGTCTGAATACAACAAGCAGCGGAAATAAAAGATAAGCGTAGCGGTTGGGTCCATCTTCAGGGGCACAGGTAATGCTGACGAAGGCAGATAGTCCTAGTTATCATATCCGTCCTGTTGGCCATCATCTTGATAGTCTCCTTCATAGTCTGGCCACGAGAATAGCCAGGGACAAAAGCCATGAGTACTCTTTAAGTACTCGCAAACTACCACTAACAAGTAATATAGTTCTAAGTCAAGTGCTAAACTCTATGTTTGACTATAAGGTTAAGTTTGAAACCTAAGCTGAGTTCTGAAGCAAGGAAAGATAAAATAAAATTCTAGAATCACTTAAGTTGGGAAGCTAGTATCATAAACGCAACCCTATTGTGGTTAAGTCAAGATTCACCATTCATTTCATAAGTAGTTTTGAAACAATCTGACAACGAAACAGTATGGACATTCCAACTGTCCATAACCGTGGACGTGGCTATTCGAATAGTTTGACACTCTGCAGAGGTGGTACACTTTCACCACAAGATTCGATACATCTGTCAGGGATAATCCTGAATCATCATACTTAGTATGCAGATAATCAAACATAACATTTCCTTTACACACCCTAGTATAAACACCTCTCCTATGAGCATGGCCTCCCAACCATGACCATCAATCATCTTGGGCACTGCATAGGTGGACAACATTGAGAGGTAGCCTCAGCTCAAACCTCTCCCGCGAGGGAACTAATACTAATGCATATAAATTTCCATCTAAGCCTTACCCAATTCAGGTAGTGTGGTTGTACGGTAAATTTGGAATGGTATCGCATCTGAATCTAACCATCAGTTTTATAAAAGAGTTAAGGCTCATGCCTCAACATTTTCATCATCATAAACCATTTGTGTTTCTCAACACATGTCAAAGTATCTCAATAGAATGACTCATCATTCCAAGGTTTTCACAATTCATTTTCACCAATTGTTCCCATCTAAAGTGACTCAAGTTTTGATCTACTCTAACTACTAAGTTAAGAGTGTTCACTAAGGTGGGAAGATGATGGGTTCAATCTCATGCCATAGAATGACATCTAAAGCTTAGCTAAATAGGTCAAGTTTTATACTTTTTATGCTACCTTCAAAACAAGTAATGGACTTTGTGTAAACTAAAGGAATTAAAGCTTGTAAGGTAATACTGGGGGTAGTAATAGTCAAGGTGGTGTGACCAAAGCATGCCTAAAGCATCTTTGCTCATTCATCTCTCTTAATTCTAGCTTGCTAACAATAGCTTGCACTGTTAATGGTGGCTTGCAAGTACAACTTGCAAGGGTTAACTTGGATAGGGCTAGCTTGCCTTGGTTGGTGCAATGGTTGAAGTTTTCTTCTTCTTCTTCTTGGTAACACTCCTCCTCCTCGTAAGCTTGGTCGGTACTATCTTCTATAAATATATATGGAGTACACAATCACCAAACAATACTTAACTAGTCTAATTAGTACTCTAAGGCACACAATTGATGATCTATTTGTTGGAGATATGCCCAAGAGGCAATAATAAAAGTGGTTATTATTATATCTTTGTGTTTATGATGAATGTTTACATCCCATGCTATAATTGTATTATTAGGAAACACTAATACTTGTGTGTTTTGTAAACATAAAAGAGTCCCTAGTAAGCCTCTTATTGAACTAGCTTGTTGATTAATAGATGATCATGGTTTCCTGATCATGGACATTGGATGTCATTAATAACAAGGTCATATCATTAGGAGAATAATGTGATGGACACACACCCATAGTAAGTATAGCATAAGATCAAGTCATTTAGTTCGTATTGCTACAAGCTTATCAAATGCATCATAACCTAATCCTTCGACCATGAGGTTATGTTAATCACCATCACCGGATGGGTGCTTTGATGACATCAAACACCGCTTCGTAACTGGGTGGTTATAAAGGTGTCATTGGGTATTCTAAAAGTATGTGTTGAAGCGCATGGACCAAGATTGGGATCCGTCCATCCATATGATGGATAGATATGCTCTGGGCCCTCTCGGTGGAATGCCATCTAGTTAGCTTGCAAGCATGTGACTAGGTCACAAGGGATGACATAACATGGAACGAGTAAAGAGTACTTATCAGTAACGAGGTAGAACTAGGTATGGAGATACCCACGATCAAACCTCGGATAAGTAGAATATCGCGTGATAAAGGGAATTGGTTTCGTATGTTAATGGTTCTATCGATGACAAAGTCATCGTTGAGTATGTGGGAGCCATTATGGATCTCCAGATCCCGCTGATGGTTATTGATCGGAGAGGTGTCTCCATCATGTCTGCATATTCACGAACTGTAGGGTGATACACTTAAGGTTTGATGCTGTTTAGGTAGATATGGAATGTGCGTTGGAGACCGAATGTTGTTCGGAGTCTCGGATTGGATCTGAGACATCACGAGGAGATCCGAAATTGTCCGGAGAATAAGATTCATATAATGGAGATCATTTTCTAGGTTCGGAAATGTCCCGGAGTGTTTATATGGGGGTTCTAGAAGGTTTTGGAATGTTCCGGAAAGTTCTAGAAATTTCTATGGAGTTTACTTGAAAACCATGAAATAAAAAGGGGAAACTTCGGGGGGGAAGTAAACTCCCCCCAAGCCTCCCTTGTGCGCCGGCCCTAGGAGGTGGGCCTAGGGGTGGGAACCCTAGGCCGCACCCCTCCCTCTATATATAGAGGGGTGGAGGAGCCACCCCCCTTGCCCCTCCACTCTTGCCCTAGCCGCCTCTCTCCTCCTCCTTCCTTCTGCTCAGGCTTAGGGGAAGCCCTGGAGAATTCTCTACTCCACCACCACAACCATGTCGTCGTGCTGCTGGGATTCCGTGGAGAGATCTACTACCTCTGCTGCTCGCTGGAATAGGGAGAGGAAGGTCTGCATCGACTCCGCACGTGTGACCGACTGCAGAAGCGCTGCCGAAACGCGACGCCGGAAGGATCGTCTACTTGATCTTGAAATCGGCAAGTGATCGTCTACATCAACCACGAGATCCGATCTCGCACAAGGCTTTCGGATCTACAAGGGTTAGTAAAGATCTATCTCGTTGCACATGTCTAATAGATTAGATCTTGGCTTTTATCTAGATTAGATCTGGGTTTTGTTTGTTCTTGTGGTAGAATTTTTTTGTTTTCCATGCTACGAACCCATCAGTGGTATCAGAGCCAGGTCTATGCGTAGATGTGTTGCACGAGTAGAACACGATGGTTTTGTGGGCGTTGGTGCTCGTGCCGTCTTTTGCTTTGTGTACTTTGCATCTTGGGGTATGGTGGGAATAAGCGGCTCGGGCTAACCTTACATGTCATCACACATGAGAGTTGCTCCACGCTTGACGTGTAACTTGCTTTGCACAAGTGGCTTTGCGGGTGTCTGTCTCTCTCACCATAGTATAGATCCAATTTACACTTTGCACTTGATAGCACTTGTATCAATGTTGTGGTTTCAGTTTCGTAGGTAAGATCTGTTCTTATTCGAAAGCCCCAAACCACGTAAAACATGCAAAGAAAATTAGAGGCGTCTAACTTGTTTTTGCAGGGGTTTTGTGATGTGATATGGCCATCATGTGATTATGATTATATTTGATGTATGCAATGATCCTTGTTGTAATATGGCAACCGGCAGGAGCCTAATGGTTGTCTTTAATTCTGTTAAGACCTGCGAGTCTATTCATCTTGTAATAGCTTTATTCTAAGTAGTTGTAATAGTTGCTCGTGATGATGGACAACCATGAAGCGGCGCCACTGACCATGACGCAATGCTGGTGATGATGGAGATCATGTCCGTGCTTTGGAGATGGAGATCAAAGGCACAAGAAGAAAGGGCCATATCATATCACACTAATTATGAATTGCATGTGATGTTAATCCTTTATGCATCTTGTATTGCTTAGATAACGACGGTAGCATTATAAGATGATCCCTCTCACTAAATATCAAGTAATAAAGTGTTCATCCTTAGTTGGCACCGTTGCTAAGACTCGTCGTTTCGAAGCATCTCGTGATGATCGGATGTGATAGATTCTATGTGTGCATACAACGGGTGCATGCCAGATTTGCACATGCGGAAACTAAGGTTAATCTTGATGAGCCTAGCATGTACAGACATGGTCTCGGAACACGGAATACCGAAAGGTAGAGCATGAGTCATATAAATGATATGATGAACATGAAGATTGTTCGCCGATGAAACTACATCTTCTCTCGTGAAGATCGGACTTGGTGTAGTGGACTTGGTTCGTGTAATCACTAAGACAATGTGAGGGATGTTGTTTTGAGTGGGAGTTCACCTAGTTAATTTGAGAATTAAAATTGAACTCATTTTATCATAAACTTAGTCTAAACTACTTGCAAATTTGTTGTAGATTATGGTGAACCTCTCCATCAATTTCAATGCGTTCCTAGAGAAAGAAAAGCTTAAGAACAATGGAAGGAACTTCACAGACTGGCTCCATGGACTGAAGATTGTCCTCAGGGCTGGTCAGTTGACCTATGTGCTCGAAGCACCACTTGGTGACCCACCTGCAGAAGATGCCACCGATGACATAAAGAATGTTTACGCCACTCGGAAAAATCATTACTCCACAGTTCAGTGTGCCATCCTGTACGGTTTAGAAACGGAGCTTCAGAAGCTCTTTGAGCACCATGACCCGTTCGAGATCATTAAGGAACTCAAGCTCATTTTTGAGACTCACGCGGTCGTGGAGAGCTATGAGGCCTCCGAAAAGTTCTTTAACTGTAAGATGGAAGAGGGTAGCTCCGTTAGCGAGCACGTGCTCACCATGTCTGGGCACGGAAACAAGCTCCAAGAGTTGGGGATAACGATTCCTAATGAGTTAGGGATTCACCATGTCCTCCAATCACTGCCACCGAGTTATAAGAACTTTGTGATGAACTACAATATGCACTTCATGAACAAGACGTTACCTGAACAATCGTCCATGCTGAAAACTGCTGAAGTGGAGATCAAAAAGGAGCACCAAGTGTTGATGATCAATAAGACCACCAATTTCAAGAAAGAGGGCAAGCCTAAGAACAAGGGAAACTTCAAGAAGGACGACAAGAAAGCTGCCGCACCTGCTAAGAAGCCCAAGGCTGGTCCTAAGCCTGACACTGAATGCTTCTACTGCAAGGGTGTCGGTCACTGGAAGCGTAACTTCCCCAAGTACCTGGCGGATCTGAACAACGGCAACATCAAGAAGAAAGGTATATTCGATACACATGTTATTGATGTGTATCTTACTAGTAATCGTAGTAGTGCCTGGGTATTTGATACTGGTTCGGTTTCTCATATTTGTAACTCGAAACAGGAGCTACGGAATAAGCGAAGACTAGCGAGAGACGAGGTGACGATGCGTGTTGGAAATGGCTCCGAGGTTGATGTGATCGCCGTTGGCACGCTCCCTCTGCATCTACCTTCAGGATTAGTTTTAAATTTGAATAATTGTTATTTGGTGCCTGCGTTAAGCATGAACATTATATCTAGATCTTGTTTATTGCGAGACGGTTACTCTTTTAAGTCTGAGAATAAAGGTTGTTCGATTTATATGACTAATATCTTTTATGGTAATGCACCTGAGATGAATGGTTTATTCTTACTGAATCTCGATAGTAGTGATACACATGTTCACAACATATATGCTAAACAAACAAAATCGAATGATAATTCTACATACATGTGGCACTGTCATCTTGTTCACATTGGAGTGAAGCGTATGAAGAAGCTCCATTCTGATGGACTTCTTGAATCACTTGATTTTGAATCACTTGAAAGATGCGAAGCATGTCTAATGGGAAAAATGACTAAGACTCCATTCTCTAGAATAATGGAGCGAGCTACAGACTTATTGGAAATAATACATACTAATGTGTGCGGTCCAATGAGTGTAGCATCGCGTGGTGGATATCGTTATGTTCTCACTTTCACGGATGACTTAAGTAGATATGGGTATCTCTACTTTATGAAACATAAGTCCGAAACTTTCAAGAAGTTTATGGAATTTCAAAGTGAAGTGGAAAATCATCGTAACAAGAAAATTAAGTTTCTGCGTTCTGACCGCGGAGGTGAATATCTAAGTTATGAGTTTGGCATGCATTTACAGAAATGTGGAATACTTTCGCAGTTGACACCGCCGGGAACACCACAGCATAATGGTGTGTCCGAACATCGTAATCGAACTCTCTTAGATATGGTTCGGTCTATGATGTATCTTACAGATTTACCACTATCGTTTTGGGGCTATGCATTAGAGACAGCCGCATTCACTTTAAATAGGGCACCATCTAAATCCGTTGAAACGACACCGTATGAATTGTGGTTTGGAAAGAGACCTAAGTTGTCGTTCCTTAAAGTTTGAGATTGCGAAGCATATGTCAAGAAGTTACAACCTGATAAGCTTGAACCCAAAGCGGAGAAATGCGTCTTAATAGGATACCCTAAAGAAACAATTGGGTATACCTTCTATCATAGATCCGAAGGCAAAGTTTTCGTTGCCAAGAATGGATCCTTTCTGGAGAAGGAGTTTCTCTCGAAGGAAGTGACTGGAAGGAAAGTAGAACTCGACGAGGTTATTGAACCTTCTCTCGGAGTTGAGAGTAGCACAGCACCTGAAGATGTTTTTGTGCCGGCTGCACCAATTGGAGAGGAAGCTCATGATGGTGATCATGAAACTTCAAACGAAGTTGCTGCTGAACCTCGCAGGTCAACGAGGGTTCGTACCACTCCTGATTGGTATGACCCTGCCTTGAACGTCATGTTGGTGGACAACACTGATGACCCTACGACGTATGAAGAAGCTATGGTGAGCCCAGATTCTGCATAATGGCTAGAAGCCATGAAATCCGAAATGGGATCCATGTACGAAAACCAAGTATGGACTTTGGTGTACTTGCCGGATGGTCGTAAGGTTGTCGAGAACAAATGGATTTTCAAAAGAAAAACAGATGTTGATGGTAATGTTACTGTCTATAAATCTCGACTTGTCGCGAAAGGGTTCCGACAAATTCAAGGAGTTGACTACGATGAGACATTCTCACCAGTAGCGAAGCTAAAGTCTGTGAGGATTTTGTTAGCAATTGCTGCATATTTCGATTATGAGATTTGGCAGATGTATGTCAAAACGGCGTTCCTCAATGGAGACATTGAGGAAGAGTTGTATATGGTACAACCCAAGGGTTTTGTCGATCCTAAAGATGCTAACAAGGTATGAAAACATCAGCGCTCCATTTATGGACTGAAGCAAGCATCCCGGAGTTGGAATCAACGTTTTGATAAAGTAATCAAAAACTTTGGATTTATACAAACTTATGGAGAAGCTTGTATTTACAAGAAAGTGAGAGGGAGCTCTATAGCATTCCTAGTACTATATGTAGATGACATATTGTTGATTGGGAATGATATAGAACTCCTTAATAGTGTCAAAGCCTAATTGAATAATAGTTTTTCAATGAAGGATCTTGGCGAAGCGGCATATATTCTAGGCATCAAAATTTATAGAGATAGATCAAGACGCCTAATAGTGCTTTCACAAAGTACATACTTGGACAAACTTCTAAAGAAGTTTAGAATGGAAGAGAGCAAGAAAGGGTTCGTGCCCATGTTGTCAGGTAAGACCTTGAGTAAGACTCAAAGTCCAGCTACGGCAGAAGATAGAGAGAAGATGAATAATATTCCCTATGCCTCGGCCATAGGTTCTATCATGTATGCCATGCTGTGTACAAGACCGGATATAGCACATGCTGTTAGTTTGACTATCAGATATCAAAGTGATCCTGGAATGGAGCACTGGACAGCGGTCAAGAATATCCTAAAGTACCTAAATAGGACTAAGGATATGGTTCTTTCTTATGGAGGTGATGAACAACTTGTTGTAAATAGTTACACTGATGCTAGTTGGAACACCGATCCAGATGACTCGAAGTCACAGTCTGGATACGTATTTATTTTTAATGGTGCTGCAGTGAGCTGGAGGAGTGCCAAGCAAAGCGTTGTGGCAAAATCTTCAACTGAATCGGAATACATAGCTGCCTCCGAGGCTGCACAAGAAGCCATATGGATGAAGGAGTTCATTACTGAACTTGGCGTGGTTCCTAGTGTGTTGGACCCGATGGCCATCTACTGTGACAACACAGGTGCCATAGCTAATGCACAGGAGCCAAGGTCACATAGCAAGCTGGACCATATCAAGCTATGTTTCCATGCTATTCGCGAGTATGACCAAGATGGTGACATAAAGATTTGCAAAGTAGACACTGATCTGAATGTGGGAGATCCATTGACTAAACCTCTCCCTAGAGCAAAGCATGACCAACACCAAAACGCCATGGGTGTTAGGTATATTACCATGTAATCTAGATTATTGACTCTGTGCAAGTGGGAGACTGTTGGAGATATGCCAAAGAGGCAATAATAAAAGTGGTTATTATTATATCTTTGTGTTTATGATGAATTTTTACATCCCATGCTATAATTGTATTATTAGGAAACACTAATACTTGTGTGTTTTGTAAACATAAAAGAGTCCCTAGTAAGCCTCTTGTTGAACTAGCTTGTTGATTAATAGATGACCATGGTTTCCTGATCATGGACATTGGATGTCATTAATAACAAGGTCATATCATTAGGAGAATGATGTGATGGACACACACCCATAGTAAGTGTAGCATAAGATCAAGTCATTTAGTTCGTAATGCTACAAGCTTATCAAATGCATAGTAACCTAATCCTTCGACCATGAGGTTATGTTAATCACCATCATCGGATGGGTGCTTTGATGACATCAAACACCGCTTCGTAACTGGGTGGTTATAAAGGTGTCATTGGGTATTCTAAAAGTATGTGTTGAAGCGCATGGACCAAGATTGGGATCCGTCCATCCATATGATGGATAGATATGCTCTGGGCCCTCTCGGTGGAATGTCATCTAGTTAGCTTGCAAGCATGTGACTAGGTCACAAGGGATGACATAACATGGAACGAGTAAAGAGTACTTATCAGTAACGAGGTAGAACTAGGTATGGAGATACCGACGATCAAACCTCGGATAAGTAGAATATCGCGTGACAAAGGGAATTGGTTTCATATGTTAATGGTTCTATCGATCACAAAGTCATCGTTGAGTATGTGGGAGCCGTTATGGATCTCCAGATCCCGCTGATGGTTATTGATCGGAGAGGTGTCTCCATCATGTCTGCATATTCACGAACCGTAGGGTGACACACTTAAGGTTCGATGTTGTTTAGGTAGATATGGAATGTGCGTTGGAGACCGAATATTGTTCGGAGTCTCGGATTGGATCTGAGACATCACGAGGAGATACGGAATTGTCCGGATAATAAGATTCATATAATGGAGATCATTTTCTAGGTTCGGAAATGTCCCGGAGTGTTTATATGGGGGTTCTAGAAGGTTTTGGAATGTTCCGGAAGGTTCTAGAAATTTTATGGAGTTTAGTTGAAAACCAAGAAAGAAAAAGGGGAAACTTCGGGGGAAGGAAACTCCCCCAAGCCTCCCTTGTGCGCCGGCCCTAGGAGGTGGGCCTAGGGGTGGGAACCCTAGGACGCACCCCTCCCTCTATATATAGAGGGGTGGAGGCGCCACCCCCCTGCCCCTCCACTCTTGCTCTAGCCGCCTCTCTCCTCCTCCTTCCTCCTGCTCAGGCTTAGCCGAAGCCCTGCAGAATTCTCTACTCCACCACCACCACCATGCCGTCGTGCTGCTGGGATTCCGTGGAGAGATCTACTACCTCCGCTGCTCACTAGAACAGCGAGAGGAAGGTCTGCATCAACTCCGCACGTGTGACCGACTGCGGAAGCGCTGCCGGAACGCACAAGGCTTTCGGATCTACAAGGGTTAGTACAGATCTATCTCGTTGCACATGTCTAATAGATTAGATCTTGGCTTTTATCTAGATTAGATCTGGGTTTTGTTCGTTCTTGTGGAAGAAATTTTTTGTTTTCCATGCTACGAACCCATCACTATTATCATCACAAGCATCACAAGTTGTATTCCATAGTTTCCTCCTTTTTATATTAGAAAAGTAATTTCTACTCATTGAAAAATTAACTAAGATTTAATATTCACCACTTAAAATATGGGATCATGTTGACACATGTCATCACCACATATTCTAACATGTGGGGATGAGATTTAAAGGTTGGATCATAATTACTTTGGTTTAAGTTCATTATTTAATGATTTAAAGTGACTAGAAATGCATATATAGCATTATTTTGGTACTAGTCCAAAGTCACTGCATGTAAACCTTAATATTATTACATATTTAGCTAGATATGATGAAATGTGATTTTTGAGAGTTGGAATCAACTCAAAACCTATCTTGGTTGATTTTATAAAAATGTTGCAAGGTGCAAAAGCTTCTGTATTGTTATTTTTACTAAGAGAGATCTATAACTCTAATTGAATTAAATCCAACGGGCTTGGATAGATTATTTCAATAATTTTAAGGCAAAATTGGTTTCATGCAATTTTGATTTGTCAAACTCTCTAAATTGATTTTCAAACTCAGAGCCAGAACTAAGTTTAAACTAAATAGGAAAAATCTAATTCAAACTAACTGGGTCGCGCGGGAAACTCTAACGGGCCGACCCAATGTCACTCCGCGGCGCGGGGCTCAACTGACAGGGGAGGTCCACAAGTCAGCGGCTCATAACACGCAAAGCGGTACGGGGCGATGTGGGTCGTTAGATTAGACTGAGGATCAACGGCTGTGGCTTGTCGTCGACGACGGACATATCGCCGGCGAGCTCGAACCCTAGCGGCTCGGTGGGGGTGCATAGGGGGCGTACCAGGGCACCCGCAAGGTCTGCGAGGCGGGCAAACAGACTGGTGGTCGACGGCGAGCTTAGGGACGGTCGAGGCAGCTCCGGGGGTGGTCGCAATCAGCGGTGCCCCTTCCTCCTCTTCTGCGGGCTACTCCGGCCAAATTCCGGCGAGCAAGTACTCGCTCTGCTCCGGCTAGAGGTGGGGAATGGTCAGTGAGGTGAGGGGAGTGGAGTGGTGTGCTTCAAATGGCTGGGGCTGCCCTCCTTTTATAGGCCCGACGGTGAGACCGAGCGGGATGGGCAGGCGATGGTGGCGACATGGCTACGGTCGGCTAGAGGCGTGGCTGAGGGTGGCGATCGACAGGCGGTCTCCTGGCGGTGCTCTAGGAACTCAATGCGGGCGTAGGGGCGGTGGTATGCGGTCGGGGCGAGCTGGCGCTCTGAGTGGCAGAGGCGGCGGTGTCCACGGCGGGCGGTGGTTGTGGTGCGTTGGGCGGCGAACGGGCGTGTCCATCGTGTTCCCTGGGTTGTGGCGGAGCGGTGGGCGCGGGCTGCGGTCGAGCGGCGGCTTGTGCACGCGTGCCGGGTGCGGCACTCTGGCGCGTGCTTGGCATGGCTCGGTGGCACTAGGCGTGGGCTCTCCTCGGTGGTCCACTACTATGCTTGGCTCGGGCAAGGGACAAAGAGTGGCGGTGAGGTCCTGGCTACCTCCTAGACATGGCAAGAGAGAGGGGAGTGGTCTGCTGGGCGAGTGCATGGTCGGCCGGCTAGGGGTGGCTCGGCATGGCATCACTTTGCCAGTAGGGGGTAGGGGATAGGTTCTAATGTCATGGTTAGACCCTGGGGGGACAAAGGGATTAAATGAAGATCATTTGGGGGCAAAAACCTGTTCAAAACAGTGAGCTAGGATTAGGGTGTAAATCATGCATGCTAAGTGTTTGATGAAATGGCCGCATGAAATAAGCTTTTGAATTTTGAAAAGATTTTTGGTGGGTTTGCTAGGAATAAGCTTGAGACTCTGTGGGCGCTTGGGTTTTGAAAATTGAGATTGTTTGAGTGGTTTTTGAAATAGTGGGATCTTCCCATATGAAATAGATTCAATTTTAAACTGTCATTTAAAATTAGTATTTGAAAGATTTTTGTAGATCACAAAGTGGGCCTTGGTACCTCATTATGTGTACTATCAAGGGGTGTAAAGATCCACACATGTTTCTGTTAAGTTTTGAGTACTAGGAATAGCCAAAGTATGCATGATACTTAATTTGGCCAAAATGACCATTCACTTTAATTATTCATTTTGAGTAGTTCTTCTTTGGGAAAAGTTTGGGAATGATGTAGATGATGTTTATTTCACCTAAGAAACATTTCACAAGCAAAGAATCACAGAACCATGGCAATTGAAATCAATTCCTATTTTAAATGCTCATACACATGAATGCTTTCATTTTTAATTTGGGAAAGTTTTTGTTCACCCTAATTTTGATGATTTGGATCTTGATAAGCTTGGATTAAAGTTTTGGGATGTTACAACCTAATCTAACTAGGTCTATCTAAGATCATGGGCCTCCAGCTTCCAGTCGTCAGGCTTCTACGTCAGTCGATTTCCAGTCGCCGTTCTTGCAGGCCCATTCACATTGGACCTCAGCAAGTCGAATCGTCCTGCTAGGCATCCCCCGATTGGTATATCCCCATCAATGCCAGTGAGTACTTTGAATATACTCGCAAACCACCTTAAGAGATAACAATAATAAAATAGGATATGGAATATGGATGTAGTAGTAGGAGGGCTCTAGGACAAGTCTTTTCTAAAATAGTGTCTCTTGTAGATATAACATCTACATACCTTTGTTGAAAACTTTTGTTAAACCCTTTTGAATGTCCTTTGAAAAGTTTTGGAAAACACTAGGATTAGGTCACCCATTTGTTCCTCCTTCCGGTCATCCCATTACCAACTCCTTTCATTTCTTTCCGACCATCCCATAGTCCAAACATTTCCAAAGACCTTGCTTTTCTGAATTCCTTCTTGAATTCAAAACCAACACCGCCCGTCCATGACCGTGGAAATGGCTATTCGAATAGATTTACACTCTATAGAGGTTCTACACTTTTCCCACACCATCTGGGTACCCCGCCCTGATCTCGCTCGGATCGTGGGACAAGTAACCAGTTAAGACCCTTCGGATGCCCACTCCAGTATAAGTGCCTACCCTATGAGTTGTCCATCTCAACACTGGGTCGTCGGGTACAAAGAACCAACCGGAGCGCCTTTTTCACTTTAGAAAGTGTGTGCTTTCAAATGAGAGGCTCATAGTAATTCATGACTGCCCATAGACAGTTCGTTTCTTCACCTGGTCGACGCTTCGTGGACCATTACAGGAGAAGACCCATCCTCCAGAGATCACCATCCCGTATAGTAGTTGTGAGGCAACTCATACCAGAGTAAACAAACTGTGAGTCCAGCCCCTTCCCATATAGGAGTAATGTGATTGCATGGGTTAATTGTTCTGGCAAAACTGCAAAAGAACCGGGTGCGTATTCGTAAACCTTTTTCCTCCATTTTTCCTTTAGCATTGTTTAAAACAATCCCTTTTTTATTTCTCAAACTTCTAATGGTAGGTCAGACCTCACCAAGGTTTTTATCATAAAACATTTTGTAAACCTTTATGGGGTGTCCCTATCCCATAGTTTTGCTTCGGCTAAAACGGGGTCTCCACAGGGGTATGGTGTAATCCACCATCTACCATACTATGGAAAAGTAGGTGTTGTCAAGGGGGGTGTACTTAGTAGTAAAAATGGGTAATGGTTTGGAGGAGCCAAGCCAATACCAGGTATAGATCATCATATATTAAAACAATGTAGTTTTCATAAACAGTAGATAAAACATGTATATGTAAAACAGCAGGACAAGGCTTATGAGTAAGAAGGTGGCTTTCTTGTGATCAACAATATGGCAATATATCCCTGGACTTCTCCTTAGAAAATCATAATAATGAGAATAGCCATCTTCTTCGGATCTTCGATATAATCACAACTATCGTTGGCAAGAACCATACATGCGAGCAAACAAAGGGCCTAATCAACACAAGGCATACAAGCATCAATACAATATAGCAAGCAAACATACAACACATTATTTAGTTTAGTAAGTTTCCGTAGATTAAGTCTGTTGCAATTGGAAATACTATAACTACCTTTGTGGAATTTTCTTTATGATTTAATTGTCAAATACCACCTAATAAAGGGATTTGGAACTAAGGCTTGGGTCTATGTGATGTCAATAGACAAAACGATATCACCATATATATATATGGAAATAACACGGCGAACAAAAGTGATTTCATGATTTTATCAACTTTACTTAATTAGTTATGATTATTTTAGTGGAAAAAACCCTTGTTTAGGTAATAATTCACTAGAAAATATTTGTATGTCAAATAAATTTGTCCTCAGAGGGTTTTGTATATATTTGAGTTTTTGATTTTTTAGAGTTGGAATCACCTTAAACTAATAACCAGAATGCCCTTGGGAAATTCCCAAACATAGATCTGCAAGAAAATTGTCTTTTTCACTAGATTTATTCTATAGGTCCAAATAGTATGAGACAAAATAAAATGAATATCTACTACAAATACCTTTTAGTTGAAATTGGAATCAACATTTTGAAGTTGTAGATTTACTATAAGGATTTATCTAGTGAAATAACCATAGGTAGAGAGGTTAAATTCACTAAAATTCATCAGAAGTTCAGTTAATTAGGTATATGATATATATGGAAACATCTTAGCTAGGAGAATAGGAATTATGTCAAATGAATTCTTATGGTGGCCTAGATAATTTTCTAAAGGCAAATCTGCATTTAATTTGTCATTTTTATTATAGGAAAACTATAGCTCCTATTTACATGAGACTGATGCTCATTGATAGGTATGTTAATTTCCAACCAGTGGGTATTTCTTTCATTCCATTTGGACATGTATAACTTGCTGAGAGATTTATTGATGGAAAATCAAAATGATTAGTAGATTTAAATCTAGAAAATAATAAAATTATTTTCAGAAAAGGGGTTGCTCTACATGTTCGAGAAAATAGTAGAGCATTTGAAAAAAATTGTCTTTAGCAATTTCTAGGCATTTTTCATTTTATTTTCTATTTAGTCCTAAAGGGTATTTTTAGATCTAGAAACGGTATAAAATGTTTTAATAGAGAAACTGGAGTCAGGCCGAAATCGAGCTAGAGACGGGTCACACGTGAATTGGCTAGCCCATCCAAGCGGAACTAGGCACGAGAGATCAGTTTGAATGGCCTGATAGCCTAGAGTCGCCGGTCGGTGAGCCAGAGAAGCGAAGGGTTATCAACACTCGCAGATCGTCCGATTAGGATCAAATCCATGGTTAGGAGACCATCGTTTTACCTGACCAAGTCACTGTGATAGGGAAACCTACATCTAAAGAGGGTACGGGTGAGATTACCTAGGGCCACCGGGGGCAACGATAGATAGAGGAGAGGAGGTAGGAAGCTAGCGATGGTCCTAGGGAAGGTGCAAGTTCAGTGACCTAGGCCCCCAGGCATGGACACGATCGCCGGTGACCGGGAGAGGTCCTCAATGGCGGCGGTGGCTTCGGGCTCCCTAGGGACAGAGAGGGGAAGCATTAGATCAATATGGAGAGGGGGTGTGGAGGCAGACGAGGGTTGGCCAACGATGACGGCAACCTTCGGTGCGCGATGTTGGTGGCGGAGAAGAAATGGGCTCGCGCGGGCAGTGGAGAATGAGAGGCTATACCTCCACTCTCATAATGAAAGTGGGTTGGTTGGCAAGGCGAAATGGAGTGGAAGGGGGTTCGGGGTTGCCTAGGGTGTTAGACCCACTTTGGCCTGCCCACGGTGAACCGAGAGCATGCAAGGACTTGGGAAACTGTGGTGGCACACGATAGGCCGAGTGGGGCGATGGAGCGCGTCGCGGTTTTACTAGGACATGGCCTTATCGCGTACCTAAATCAGGGCCTCGTGACAAAGCGAGGAGAGCAGCAGGGGTAGGTTGCACGCCAGGTTCTCGACCGAAGGTCTTATCGGTATATAGCTCGGGAAGGCTAGTGGTTAGCGCGGGGCTAGGTGAGGGGGTGGTAGGGAAGGTGGCGGTGATTTTCTCCACTGCGTATAGGGTGCGGTTACACCAGAGAAAGTCGTGGGGTACGTTGGAGCGATGTGGTTGGCGTGACATGGCGTCCATGGGTTGGGGGTCCCATCGCCAGCTAGTGAGAGGGGGAGCATTGGGATGGTGCCTGGGAAGTTGCAGCCGGTTGCGCGGGGTCCAAGCTCATCAAGGAGAGGCAGGGGCTACTGCTACATTGGCCAAACCCGATTTGCTCCATCTTTCTAGTCTCCTTACCTTCGACTGCTCTGGGCTCGGGTGTGTAGCTGTGGGGAGGTGTGGTACACGAGTTGGGCAAGATGTTGCTGGTGCAGGGCAAGGCACACGGTCACAGCTATTGTGGAGAGAGGAAGTGAGGGTGCTAATGATCTAGGTTAGTGTTAGCAAAGTGTTCACTTTGATTGATAAAGGCCACTAGCTCGAGGCTCTTCTGGCCAGGTTAAGGGCTAGGGTGTGTGGAGGGATGCTAGTAGGGTACATCCATGCTGGATATGATTCCCAGTTCCTTCTTGGTGCATATACCTTAATTTCTGAAGTTGGCAACAAATTTAGGTGGCCATTTCCTTAAATCAGTAAGGGTTGTAAATCTTGCATAAAAAGCTACTTAGAGTTGTGGTTTAACTAGGGATAGGAGTGGGTTTAGTAGTGCCCATAACAAGGTACAAAGGGGCAAGTTTGCATGGCTAAGAACCATCATGGTTTGCTTTAACCATGGTTCCAAAAATTGAACTTTGTAAGGGATTTAGACTTAGCCAAAATTAAGGGTCTTTCTCTAGGGTTGTAACATTTTCATACCATGTTTGGCATGTTATAGAAGATGATCTAGGGATCCATTTGATTGAAGGGCCATATGGTTTGGTAACCCAAGTGATGTAGATCCACATGTTTTAGAAGATTTAGGTTGTTCAGGGTTGAGTTTTCTTAGGTTTGATTCCAAAGTTGGGTGAAAATAAGGCTGTCATAGTATAATATTAAATAACTTAACAAACCATGTCGGTTTTAGGAGCACAAGGATCCAAATGGAACAAGCAAAGTAGGCATGTATAGACCTTCATATGTAGAGAACACTCATGCATGGAGTCAGTCAAAAGACGTTAACATGGATAGGTGAGCTTCTTCCAAAGTAGGCATGTTGGTAAGATTTGCAGAAAAGATTAATCTCTTGCCCGCAAAACTATCAAGAACAAGTGTGTTAAATGGTGGTATAGCCAAGGAAAAGTGTGGGCCTTGCAAGTCATTAGGATGGTCTACAAGATGTTTCAAGTGCATTTACAAAAATGCACAAGGGTGGAGAAAGAGGGAATCCCAAAGATGTGATATTGTTAACACTTTTCCAGACTTAGTCATATTTGGCAATTTTAGAGTTTTTGACTAGAACAGAAGAGGGGATGATTTTGAGAGGATGCAAGGTTCCAAATCATCATCATGTGGATGATGCTGAGGTGTGCATTGAGTAGAAAGGATCAATTCTTGGAATTGGTCTTCATAGACTTGGAAACTTCTAGAAGGGATAAATTATATGGTGATTTAGTTAAGGAATTAGATGGTCACTTGGTGGCTAGAGATTAGATCAAGGTTGGGAATTTTCTTAGGTATTTTGGTTCTTAATTTAGCTAGATACTATAGCATGATCTCCTAGGGTACCTCATACTACTTCCTAAGCAAACAAGCTAAACAGCAGATCAAGGCAATTCATCTTAGCAAACCAATCTACTACTTTGGATACCTTCAAGCCTAGCTTGAGGTGGGTGATGTCCCACAAGTATAGGGGGTGTATCGCAATATTTTTGAGGGAAGTGAAACCCAATTTATTGATTGGAAACAAGGGGAGCCAAAGAATATTTATAAGCCTTAACAAGTGAGTTGTCAATTCAGCTGCACCTGGAAACAATCTTGCTCACAACAGTTTATCAGTAGCAACAGTTTTGTAGTAGCAATAGTAAAGTAATAGCAGTAGTAAAAGTAAAGACAGTAGTAACAATTGCAGTAAACAATAGGATTAAAGCGTGGTAGGCACAGTGATGGATGGGCGTTGCATGGACAGGACAATTCATATAGTAATCAGAACATAGGACATTTGCAGATAAATAAGATAAAGCATCCAAGTACTAAATAATCCTAGGCATGTGTTCCATATATAGTCATACGTGCTCGCAATGAGAACTTGCACAACATCTTTTGTCCTGCCAGCCCGTTTGCAGCAAGGCCTCAAGGGAACTACTAGCAATTAAGGTGCTCCATTTAATAGAGCACCGGAGCAAAGCATTAACACTCCGTGAACACATGTGATCCTCACATCAAAGCCATTCTCTCCGGTTATCCCGATTTCTGTCACTTCGAGGCCTTTGGTTCCGGACAACAACGTGTGTATACAACTTGCAGGTAAGACCATAAACAATACTATCATAATGAATCAATAACATGTTCAGATCTGAAATCATGGCACTCGGTCCCTAGTGACAAGCATTACGCATAACAAGTTGCAACAAAGTTAAAAAGCACTAATAAAAGATACTAGGCACCATGCCTTAACAATCCGATGCCATTACATGAACGATCTCATCCAATCCCTACCATCCACATAGCCTATAGCGGGGGATTACTCACTCATAGATGGGGGAAACATGGATGGTCAATGGAGAAGCGATGGTGATGATGATGGCGATGATCTCCTCCAATTCCTCGTCCCAGTAGAGTGGAAGAACGGAGTTTCTGGTTCCAAATCGCCAAATCTGGTTGTAGCGGCGCACCGGAGCTCTTTCTGGAAAAACGTCGAACCTCCCTTGGTTTTTAGGTCAAGAGGCAACTTATAGGCGAAGAGGGAGGCCGAGGGGGTGCCTGGGGCGGCCATACCACCCCCTGGCACGGTCAGGCCTAGCCTGTGCGGCCAGGTGGTGTGGCCAGGCCCCAGCCCCTCTTCGTCTCGTATTCTGGCTCCTTGAGTGTTCTGGTGAATTCCCGTGCGACCCATTTAATTCAAATTTAAATTTTTCTATTTAGTTTTGAACTTAGGTCTGTCCCCTAGTTTGAAATTCATTTCAGAGAGATTTACAAATCCAAATGGAGTGATTCCAAATGTGTTGGAAAGATTCTGAAAAGATCTATCCAAGCCCGTTGGATTTAATTCATTTAGAGTTAGAGATCTCTTCTAGTAAAAATAACAAACAGAAGCATTTGCACCTTCAGACATTTTTATAAAATCAACCAAAATAGCTTTTGAGTTGATTCCAACTCTCAAAAGTCACATTTAACGATACCTATCTGAATATGTAATAATATTAAGGTTTACATGTAGTGACTTTGGACTAGTACCAAAATAATGCTATATAGGCATTTCTAGTCACTTTAAATCATTAAATAATAAACTTAAACTTAAGTAAATGTGATCCAACCTTTAAATCACTTTCCAACATGTTAGAATATGTGGTGAGGACATGTGTCCACATGATCCCATATTTTAAGTGATGAATATTAAATCTTAGTTATTTTTCAATGAGTAGAAATTAATTTTCTTAAATAAAAAGAATGAAGCTAGTAGTAAAATCTTGTGATGCTTGTGATGATTATAGATCATCAAATGTGTGCCTTAGAGTGCTAAGTAGCATAGTTAAGCATTGTTTGGTGATTGTGTACTCCGTATGTATTTATAGACGATAGTATCGACCAAGCTTTCGAGGAGGAGGAAGAAAACTTCAACCACTGCACTGCACAAGGCAAGCCATCATTAACAATGCAAGCTAACACTTGCAAGTATCATGCTTAGCAAGATAGAATTAAGTTAGATGATTTGAGAAAAGATGCTTTAGGCATGCTTGGTTATCCCACTTGACTAGTACCTAACCCAAGTCTTATTTCCACGCTTTACTTTCTTTATTTTACCAAAGCCCCTTACTTGTTTTGAAGGTACCATAAAAAGTATAAAACTTGACCTATCTAGATAACTTTAGATGTCATTTTATGGCATGAGATTGATACCATCTTTCTACCTTAGTGAACACTCTTAACTTAGTAGTTTAGAGTAGATAAAAACATGGTTCACTTTAGATGAGAACACTTGGTGAAAATGAATTATGAAAACCTTGGAATGATGAGTCATTCTATTGAGATGTTTTTACATGTGTTGAGAAACACAAATGGTTTATGATGATGAAAATGTTGAGGCATGAGCCTTAACCCTTTTACAAAACTGATGGTTGGATTCGGATGCGATACCATTCCAAATTTACCGTACAACCATAGTACCTGAATTGGGTAAGGCTTAGCCGGAAGTTTATATGCATTAGTATGAGGTCCCTCGTGGGAGAGGTTTGAGCTGAGGCTACCTCTCAATGTTGTCCACCTATGCAGTGCCCAAGATGACAGATGGTCATGGTTTGGAGGCCATGCTCATAGGATAGGTGCTTATACTAGGGTGTGTAAAGGAAAGGTTATGTTTGATTATCTGCATACTAAGTATGATGATTCAGGATTATCCCTGACAGATGTATCGAATCTTGTCGTGAAAGTGTACCACCTCTATAGAGTCTCAAACTATTCGAATAGCCGCGTCCGCGGTTATGGACAGTTGGAGTGGCCATACTGTTTCGTTGTCAGATGTTTTCAAAATAACTTATGAAATGAATGATGAATCTTGACTTGACCACAACAGAGTTGTGACTATGACACTAGCTTCCCAACTTAAGTGATTCTAGAACCTTATTTTATCTTTCTTTGTTTCGGAACTCCGCTTAGGTTTCAAACTTAACTTCATAGTTAAACTTAGAGTTAGCGCTTTACATTAGAACTATATAATTGTTAGTGGTAGTTTGCGAGTACTTAAAGAGTACTCATGGCTTTTGTCCCTGGCTATTCTCATGGCCAGACTATGAAGGAGACTACCAAGATGAGGGCCAGCAGGACGGCTATGATAACTAGGACTATCTGCCTTCGTCAGCATTGCATGTGCCCCTGAAGATGGACCCCACCGCTACGCTTATTATTTATTCCGCTGCTTGTTGTATTAAGACTGGATCATGAGATCCTTATTTGTGTAAGACCTAATTTATGGTTTGTAATGGATGATGTACTGTGATATCCAATCTGTTATGTCTCGCAAAAATGGTAATCCTGGGATTGCGATGTATGACATAACAGGCATCTGGGATTAAAAATCTGGGTGTTGACAGGATCATGTATTAGTTTGTATGAGATGATGATTATTGTATCCTCTCTTGCCTCAATCTAAGGACTTGTTGGGTACCCAAGACCCCGAGGATTGGGCCAGGTATAGGGAGTATGAGTAATGACTAATCTGCAGGTTGGGAACCGTAGTGACAAAAAGGGTAGGACGGCTGTATGTGAGGGATTTACTTGGGATTAACGGTGACATCACTATGCATATAATTAGTTATGTTTCTTATATGGATGAGACTAGTAGGTTATTTGCTATAAGCGGTTGTGGAGGAAATCGCAATTATGGATGCATTGCCCACATATAATTTATCTTGCTCCAACAATTACATGCATACTTTATTTTTATCTTTTATTGCCATCAGATGTTTTGTACAGCTACAGGTGAAACCGAATGCCCTAGGCCCTCTCTCTCCATCATCGACAACAACAAAAAGACACAAATTCTTGGTCCGGTAAAAATACAAAAGGAATTCTAAAACTCCCGAAGGTCCGTTAAAGTAACTTCACTATGCTTCTGCTTCCCGAGGATTCGATAAACCTAGGTCTACTAGGGAAAAAGAACTATACTACATCCGTAATCCAGATGGAAGGTATCAACTACTCCCCCTTCGTCATGGTGAAGGTGATGGAGACGTTGGAGGAGGTGGAGATCACATCGGCAGCGCCCTGCCAGAGTTTTCTCCCTCCAATCTTATACCTCATGCCTCTCTGTTTCATTTCTATCTTCTGCGGCGCTCCTTTCCGAGAATCATCGGGAGACATTTTTTATATGTGGTTTTAGGTCAGAACCTTCGCCTATGAGAAAGAATTGATGACATCGGAGACTCAAGGAGCAAATGAGCACACCACACGCGTCAGGGTGGTTGGCCGTGTGTGGTGGGCCCATTCCACCCTCAGCCTTCTTCTTTCACTGATCTTTGGCCCAATGTTCTTGGTCCTGATAAATACTAGGTCCCGTGAAGTTTCAAGTCAATTGGACATCGTTTTGGTACCTAGAAGTCAAAAAACATTGAAATAGGGGTTTTCTCCCTCGGCAGGATTAATTCCAAAACAATATGGGAAGTGTGAATTATTCCCAAATATCATTATAAAAAATGAATATACCCCATATATGATGAAAATATGTTGGCATATCAAGTAATAAAGTGCAAAGTTCATGGATGCATTTTACATTCATCAGCGTCCCCAAGCTTAACCTATACTCGTCCTCTAGTATGAAGGTGATAAAACTAACATGGACTTTGTACTTTAATACTATTTATTTGTATATCAAGACTGATTACTATTGCTACACAAAGTCAAATGATTCATTCTTTAAAGGAATAGAAATATGCAAGATAGATAATGAAGTGATATCTCCTATACCATGAAAGGACGATCAATAGCAATTCACAAAGTGTAACATAGAATAAAGATCTATGGACCAAATGAATGTAAAATGCAAAAGAAAAAGTAAAGTAAAAACATCCTATAGTGGACATACAGTTTTCTTCTCAATTATGAATATAAAAGTGGACACTTTGGAAAGATAGATAATAAGCAGAGATTAATCATGAATAAGTTTCATATAGCTTCCAAACTATTCCTCTTATGATCATGTTTGAACTATGGTATTCATTAGATTTGAGCCCTCATTTCCCTTATATGCTTGACAAAGTATAATTTGAATGCCTCATGTCCCTTGAATATGAGTACCTACACCACATGATACTCAACTTAGGACCCTAAGAAAGTTCTTGTCATTGTAAGCATACATGTATCATCGAGAATGCCAAACGGGGTACCTATTGCCCCCCTGGCATACCAAAATGACAAGACAAACAGACAATGGGCATCCTAGCGATTATTTTTATTTAGTATTCAAATAGCTTTTCATTGAAGATGCTTCATAGAATGCCCACTATGGGATGCTGTAGATTTCTATCATGAATGATGCATGGCTTGGTTAGTGGCCCAGGCATTTCTCTCACACATATACAAACTTCATGAGCTCACAAAGTTTCCAACTTATTTCATAATGATAGGCATCCATAACAAAAGAACATGATATCAACTAAATATGAATAAGTGCAATGTTGAAAACGTGCCCCATGAAATCATGGTTATGGTAACTCCCAAGTCATAATTTGTCAAACACACAACTTCATAAGATAGTCCCAATAGTTCAAGGTTATTATGTGCAAGAAATAGAAGTGTGCCATCAAGTTTCTGAGAGCTTTACTAGCCAATTTTCTCATAGAAAACATAACCATAATCATCTTAATTTGGAAGATAGATAAATCAATAAAACATGTGAAACATACTTGGAATAGCAATTATGCCAATAGGTAGGTATGGTGGACATTCTGGAAAACTTGGTTCAAAGGAGTTGGATAACAAGTTTTAACTTGTTAGTTTTATTTTTGGGCTAGCAAGAGGGAGAAAGTTGACCGTACACATGCATGCATAAGAGTCCATAGTTCTAATCCGTCCATGTCAAACAATGTAAACTAATAGCAAGCATCAAAACATGGATAAAAGATAACTATACACAACACATTTGCAAATTGATACTCATTCAAAGCCTATGAACCATGCAACTATGTGTAATCTTTTTAATATCAACTTCAACATCCCAATCCCAACTTTTTAATAGCATCCAACTTTACTTAAACCAAACCTCTAGTAGCTCTCCCATAATATATATTAAAGTGGCAGTCTTACTCAAATAAAACAAAACAAAACAAACTAAAACAAATAAAAGACGCTCCAAGTTTATGTGATAGTAATGTGTTGCTTGAAAAACAGAAAGTAGACGTGTGCAAACCAAGAGTGTGGTTGGTCTAGTGGGGTGCCTTGGGCATCCTCAAGCTTATGGTTTTCACCATACTTGGTTTGCTCTTGGTGCAGCTCCTCTAATCCTTGTGAAAAAACATCAACACAAATTTTTCTCCCATCTCTTTTCTGTGGGGTGACATTAGTGGGTATAAAAGACACATTCGTTGCTGCAAGAAATGCTTAAACAAATGTATATATGAAATTTATAGTAGGTATATAATATTGTATGCTTTCTCATGAACTCAAATCAATCAAAAAGATTCAACTGAAAAGCTCAAAGAATACATAAAGCAAAATGGGACAGAATCTATCCAGAATTTTAGTAGCAGCAAAATGTAATTAATCACCCTACATAGAAATGTCCTAAAATCACGAAATTACATGAGTAAACAGAGCATGAAAAGTTGTAACTACAGTTCCAATATGATCTCAATAGGAGTTACATAAGAATATGAAAAATTATACGGTACAGTTCCATATATGTGTTCAACTTTTTCAATCCAAAAGGGTTAAAACTTGATACTTTATTGAAAACTACATAACCAAAACAAAAACTAAAAGGCTCTTGCTACAACAAGAGGATACAAAGAAAATCAAAACAAAAACATTCGGGTTGGCTCCCGCATAGCGCTTTCTTTAAAGCCATATAGCTAGGCTTACATACTTGAACTTCAAGAGGGGTGAAGCTCATGAGGGAGCTTGAATTTTGGAGTGTCCCTCTTACTTGGAAAGTTTTACATACACTTCTTATGTGGAAACTTAAACTTTACATTACCTTCCTTTGAATCAATAGTAGAACCTATAGTACGAAGGAAAGGTCTTCCCAAAATAACTGGACTAGAGGTTTTACTCCCCATGTCCATGATAATAAAATCAATAGGAAAAAAATCATGTGAAGCTCTACCATTACATTACTAACTTTGCCTACGTCATGTTTAATGGTATCATCAGCAACTAGTAAGTCCATGGATCATTTTTCTATATTTTGCAATTCTAGCAATTCATAAAGATCTTTAGATAAAACGGAAACACTAGAACCTAGATCAAGTATAACATGGTGTGTTTCTTTTCCAATAGTAATTAATACCTTGGGGATCCATACATCCCCAAGCTTAGGTGGTGTCATCGCATCTTTATTGTACCTATCAATCTTTTCTTTAAGCACATGGTTAGCTATATAAGAACGAAAACCCGCTTGGTGAGAATTTATGGAAGGATCACTAGCAAATTTTTGTAGCACATTAATGAGTTCATGTAAGCTACACTTATCTAGATCAAGTAGTGGATCCTTAAACTCACTAAGAATCTTAACTTCTTCTACCTTTTTCTCATTCATAATCATGAGAGTTTCATTTTCTACTCTCTTTCTTTCATTTAATAACTTCCCAAGATCTATCTATTACATCTTGGACATACTTTGTAGTTTCCTCATGTTTTTGAGCAATGATAGTTTCTTTCAATGATGTTACTTCCCTAGTGAGATGATCTAACCTCTCAAACAAAGAATGTTGTTTCTCAAATTTAGATATAAATTCTTTGTTCAACTCTCTTTGGGTAGATATAAATGATCTAATAGTGAAACATTACAACTACTAGCATATTTGTTGGGAATAAAGGGTGGCCTACTGTATGATTTGTAATTATTAATAACATAAATACCACTACCAAAATTCCTAACAAAGTTCATATCCACACTTTCAGCATTATCACCAACTAAATCTTGCAAAGGAACATTCTCAACATTTTGTTTAGACATGAAAGCGAGAATGGCGTCCATTTTACTAGATAAAGTGTCTATCTATTCTATGGAATTTACTTTCTTGGAAGGAATAGGTTATTTTTCAGTATGCCATTGACTAAAAATTTTCAATATACTTTCTAATATGGCTTTTGCTTCTACAATAGTTTTACTCATAAAAGCACTTCCAGCAGCAGAATATAGTATGTTTCTAGACATGTAGTTCAAACCATTATAGAATGAATGCAAGATGTTTCATTCATTCACTCCATGTGACGGAAAAGTCCTAAGAATTGTCTTAATTCTCTCCCAAGCCATAGCTATATGCTCATTTTCATTTTTCCTAAATGATAAGATGCTATTCCTATTTTGCAAAATTTTAACGGGAGGATAATATTTTTTATGAATGCTTCTTTTAAATCATCCCAAGAATTTATACTCGCAGTGGGTAGTGATAGTAATCATGCTTTAGATTTTCCTCTTATTGAGAATGGAAACAATTTTAGTTTGAGGATATCATTTTCAATATTTTGAATTTTTTGCATGTCACATATTTCACAAAAGTCATGAAGATGTATAGAGGCATCCTCATTTGCACTACCTCCAAATTGTTGCCTAGTTATCAAGTTTAGCAAACTATGACTAACTTCAAAGCTCTCCGCCATAATCTCAGGTGTGGTAATGGGCTTAGCAATAAATTGATAATTAGGTGTATTTGTGTAGTCACACAATTTAGTTCCTTCTACCATTATGCAAGTAGTAAAGTGATACTATTTTTATGTGTTTTATGTTTTTGAATGAAAACAGAAAGTAAAATGATACTACGACTAATACTACTAAACTAATAACTAACAAATGAAACACAAAACTAAAAATAAAAAGACAAACCAAAATACAAAAGTAAGACAATAACTAAAAAAATAAAAGGTAAATGCAAAACCGAATGGTAAATGATGAGGGTTTAACTCATCAATGCTCATTGTTATGGACTTGGGTTTTGGAGAAGGAGGGATCACTAGAGGCATCAGTCGGCTAGCACACAAGCACATATGGACGCAAGGTTTACCCAGGTTCAGGCCTCGTAGAGTTCCCTACTCCTGCTTGTTTGCTCTTGGAATTAATGGAGGAATCGAAGATTACAGGGGTGCGCAGATGCAATCTGGCAAGAGTTGTGGAAACTAGGGTTGTGTGTGTCCTCCTCGCTGCCCCCTCCTAGCCTTTATATAGATAGGCTAGGTCTCGGGTAGCAGTTCGAGTCGGTTACGGATTAGGGTTTTCCCATTAAACTTTCTATCTTAAAGCTTCTTCTTGTCTCGCAAGTAATTGAGAGTCCGTGGGCCACTCGAAGTCTTCATCGGGCCGTGGCAACACCGTGGGCTTCCATCCTATCTGGACCGTATATACTAAACTCGAGTACCTGCAGGGTATACCCATGTCAGTAGCCCCAAGTGTCCAGTGGAATCATAGATTCGACTGGGGACTTTTTGAAGCCTTTCGAGTGTTCTATTTATGTCATAGGGATTGTTGCTATGCGTGCCTGATTTAACCGATGTATCAGTATCAGTTAACTGCCTTAGGGCTAAACAACGCAATCTACTCGAACTCAAGTCCCTGGACTCGAATTCGGAGAAGTGCTGGTGCAATTCGACTCAAGCCGCGGAGGTCTTACAGGAGTCGAATTCCAGTATATGGGTGTGAGCACTCGATGCGTCCATCAAGGCATGTTCATCATACCTGTAGGCACGGATATATTTCTGGTAGTGCGCAGCAAATGCATTGCCAGGCCTTATTCAGGTCTTATCTTCACGCTGCAAGCGCGGCATCCGAATTTTTGTCATCGCGGAGATGATTCGGGTGGCCCAGGAGACGCAGACTCTTTGTAGGGAAAAAATATGAGGCGATGTCGCCATAGACTTCGAGTGTGGATGTTATCAACACACAGTACGACGTACAAATAATCATAGGGTGCACGACCAGCGCTCCCTATGGGAGTAGCCCCCGAGTGCCTGGTTGAGTCGAAGACTCAGGCAGGGACTAAAGAACTTTAACGACTGTCGTCGTCTTTTGTTTGCTTGTTTCTATCGAATTTGCTTCCGGTGCTCCCTATGGGAGTAACCCATGATCTATATTCGAATCGTAGATTTGAGTGTTTGGGTATGCTTTGAATGTCCATATTCCTGCATAAAAATAAAATCATAGGGTGCGCGACTAGCGCTCCCTATGGGAGTAGCCCCCGAGTGCTTGGTGTAGTCAAAGACTCAAGCAAGAACTAAAGTAGTCGAAGTCTTCTAGTGCTCAATTTGATGACATCAGTGCTGACGATGTGGTGATCTCAATTGCCCGCATGAGCGGTTTTGACGGGACGTGACGAGCAGTGGGTCCCATTTTCTAACTTTGATTTGACCGGGCATGCATAATCTTTCGTTTTAACTATGCCTCCTCGATTTCCGCGCGTAATGGAGATAGTGGGGGATGGTTCGTGCTTTGGCTTCTCCACGTGTCGACCATGATGTGCGCCACGCGTATAATAGGGTTTCTGCTGGCCGTTGGATTGCATCCGCAAGGGGGTTAAGTAGCAGCGCAGCTGTGGTAATTTTCCCATCTGCTCTTTTCTCTTCTTGTGCTTCCATCACCATTGCCGCCACTCTCTGCTTCCTAGAGCTCATCCTCTTCACGGCGCTGGACCAACTCCGCGTGTTCCCGAGCTACTTCCTCCGCTCACACTGCCACCGCAATATGGGGAAAAAGAAGGGAGGCGCCGCCGCTGAATCTGCTGCCGCCATTACTGCTGCCAAGAAGAAGGGCGGCTCCACCGCTGTGGACACCAGCGCCACTGGCGCCGAGAATAAGAAGGGCGCGGGTACCCGCGTCACCAATGGTGCGTGGCGCGCATCCATCATGAAATCCTCTGAGCTCCGTCTCCTCCGTCAAGATGGAGTTTTGTCACCCGTGGCGGATGACTCGCGATTGCCAGGTGACGAGGTAACTCCTTGTCCTCCTGCTGGTTTCTGGGTGATGTTCCTAGCGTTCATCATCCGCGGTCTTTCTCTGCCCTTGCATCCTTTCTTCTGGGGCCTCCTTTGCTTTTACGGGCTCCAGCTGCATCAGCTGTCCCCCAACCCCATTCTCCACATCACCTGTTACATTACACTTTGCGAGTGGTAGCTCAGAATCGAGCCAGACTTTGGCCTCTTTAAGAGGATCTTCAAGCTGAAGCGCCAGTCGGCATATGGTTCCGTAGTCTACGATGTAGGAGGCTGTGGGATCCATGTCGACTCCTCCATCACATATTTTGATATCAAGCTCATGGCGTCCGTCCAAGGGTGGAGGGACAAGTGGTTCTACATCCACGACCAGAAAATAGATGGAGAGCACTACGGAATCGCGCCCTTCGATCCCGCGACGCCGTGCAGGAGGAGGCGTTCTTGGAAGAACATGGCGATACCTTGTGAGTCTGAGGAGACGGAAGTGCTGTACGAGCACGTCTGTGACCTCGAGAGTTGCATGGGTAAAGAAGAGGGAGGCGCCGCCCTTATTCGCACATGCTTGTGCCATTGCATCCAGCCTCTGCAGGCTAGAGTCCACCCCATGTTCCAATGGGCTGGTGCGGACGATGTCACTCGCGTATCTGCCGATGGCATTTCCGCGAGTGAAGTAGACAAGAGGTTACGACTGGTGACAAAGTACACCACCAAGGAGGTTCTCCCAGGCGAACCAGTCGTACCTCCCTTCGACGCTTCTAACCCTCCTCTTGAGGTAGATTTGTGCTACAAAGTAATTTTATTTGTCGACTACTTCCGATTTCTTTGATGTATACTGAATTTGTTTTATGTATGCAGGATTGAATGGTGTCTCCATGTTTGCCCCCTCTTCCTAAGGGGTTATTCCTCGTGAAGTAGATGAAGAGGACGAGTCAGAATCGACCGTCCCACTTGAAGAGGAGGAGGAAGCCCTTCGAGTCTAGCGGTCCGAACATTCGCAAGCATTCTCGCAGCAAGGATTAGGATGCCTCGTCTCCGTCGACTCCTGAGGGCCCCATCCATTGGTGCGGAGGAGCCAATTCCCGCTGTTCATGTACGCTCCATAGCACCATCTGTTCGCAAGAAGATGCAGTCAGAGGAGCAGTCCTTCGATCTTGATAGATTTGACTAGTAAGTTCTATATTCGCGAATTCGTTTTGGTTCCTTCTTTGTGTTGTCATCTGTCTTGAAGCTCTTGTTTGATTTTTGGTTTCAGTCTAGTGGCGACGTCGTCTTCTGACGACATCCAATTTTGAAAGAGTCCGGAGTCGCGGACTCCAAGTCCAAGAAGGTGGCATCGTTATCTCCTTCTCCTCCATTGGCGGCCCACTCCAGGCATAACTCATCAAGTTCCCCGCATGCTGGGGAGCATCAGATGGTTACCTGGATGACTGTGCAACAGCCTTCTTTGGAGTCTGTGGAGGAGCATGTAAGTATCTTGTAGTTCACAGTCGAGTTTATTCTTGGCGTGCTTTTACTTGAATTTGGAATGTCTCTGATGCAGCTCATCGTGAAGGAAGCTTCCCGCCTGGCAGAGCAGGTCCTTAACATGGGTCGACAGCATGCGCGCCTGGACAATCACCACCACATTGTCGAAAGTAAGTCTTGACTTTGTCCTTGTCTTTTGCAAATATCATTGATTTGATTTGGTAACACTCTTTGTTTGTTGCAGCTGAGCACAATGAATTACTTCGCCATGCTGATGCATTGGAGAAGACATTGGCCGCAGCGACAAAGAATCGTGACGAGGCAGTCGCAGCCTTGGAGGAGTCGCGGAAGCGAGAACAGGATATCCTTGCCTCCACTGCTGAGAGGGAGAAGATGTTCGAGGAGCAGCTTCTCTCGATTGCCGAGTCCCTCTCAGGTATGACTTTTTCATCTGGATCTGTCTTGCTCTTCTGTGTTTTGACGTATGATTGTTGCACTAATGTTTTTTATATGCAAATGCTAGCGGCTTGAGTTTCGATGCCCAATCTTTGTGTCGTGCGGATGCTTTGGCTGGTGCCATCGCCACAGTCGAGGACCGCAGCGTTTCCCACCAGGAGACGCTGGGGAAGGCCAAGGATGTGCTCAGTCGCATCCATGAGGACTTGACTCCCAAGGCTGGGATGTTCGACAACCTCGACGACCTGGTGGAATTAATGGCTGGAGGAATCCCTGCGGACTTCAAAAATTCACAGCGCTCCGTCGGGGTCACCATGGCACTCGCAATGGTGCAGGCCCATGGCGTGGAGATGGATCCCGCAGCTATCTCTTAGGCGATGCCTGTCGACGCTGGAGGCCAGCAGGTAGTTTTTGCTCCCTATGCTGGTAAATGCAAAAGTTACGGTCCCCAGCTTATCGAGACGCTCGCCAAGTACTCCAAAGAGCGGCGTCAAGTGAAGGTTGTGAAGGCTGCGGCTTCTGGGGGTACTGCCGGCAATTCCGTGGCGTCGGAGACAGCCATGGATGCGATGAAGCCCCCGAGGCCTAAGTCCAAGTCGAAGAAACATGTTGCACCTTATTCTCCTTCTGTAATAGTTGTAGTGGCTTAGCCTTTTGCTTTATGGAACAATGATTTTGTGGGGGTGTCTCAATCGAAACGTTTCCTTTGTCTGAATGTATATATGCCCTTTGCCAAATGTATTCTTGGTATCTTATTTGATTTTTACTTGATTCGTGGTAGGGTACATCGAGTGCTCCTTCGAGTGATCCTTGTGATCCTCCTTCTGCCGATGAGAACGTGGCGCAGCCTTGTTCGAAGGTGGAGGAGTTGTCGTTGCTCTCACGACTGCGCGGTCGTATTAAACAACTGGAGCGTGAGTTGCCCATCCTCCATGATAGCACCGATGTATGGAAGTCGAAGGCAAAGAAAGCCTCTGCTCACGAGAAGTACCTATTGGAGGAGGTGGCCCAGCTGAGTGAGCAGTTCAAGTGTTAGCCTTCTATCCTCTTATCTTTTCCTTTAGTCAGTCGCAGTGATGCCTATCTTTCACACTTTTATTTTGTGTGGTGTAGTTGTCAGTGCTCGCCATCCGCAGGATGAAAAAGATTGGATCGCTGTTCGAGTGAATGATTTGACCCAGGAGCAGCTGCAGGCAAGTGGGTACTTCTGGGTGGATCATGACCGTGCAGTTACACTTGCGACTCTATAGGATCGTGCTTCTCGAGTCCTTCATTTTCTGAAGAAGGCGCAGTCATGCTTTAGACATCTATCGGACGATGTTTCCACTGGACGTTGTCCCTTCAAGCCTGTTGGCCCTTCTGGTGAGATTCCAGGATTTGAGCGCAGTTTGCAAGTGCGTGCGGCAGCAGTTGGTGGCTGGTGCCAAGGCTGCTTTGTCGCTGGTGCGACTGCATAGGCCTGATGTAGACGTTGCGGCTATTGTTGCTGGGCCGCCGGCTCCACCAGCAGGTTCGACCTGGAACATGGTTCCCCATTATCAGGTGGTGGATCGTCCAGCAGAAGAAATTGTCGACTTCTTTGAGGAACAGACAAACATTCTTCTGCTGCAGCAGTAGTGTAACCTGTGTCCTGCACATAAGTGTACCAATGTTGTAAACTTCGTATGTATATGCTGGATGTAATTCATTCATATTGATATGTAGAGATCTTGCTAGCTTATATGTTTTGCGAGTGCATTTGTACTCTGCAGTTCCTTTTCGTTAGCCTGACTTATTTTATCTCAGCGCCTTGCCAACCTGTCAAGTGCGTTGCAACTGGGTTGGTGTATCAAGGGTTCGATTGTTGTTGTGTCAGCTACTCGAGATACTGCATATTTGTTCGTAGAACGAGGGTGTAAAGGGTGGCGTAGCTCGCAAGTGATAGAATTGCTAGAAAAATGAGGAAAACACAGAGTTTCGGGGCACTTAGCTTTATTTATTTGCAGAATCAGTACGAGGTACAATGTGTGGCTAAGTAGCCTGGCTGAATAGCCTTATTTGTAATATAAGAAAAAAGGGAAACGACTAAGGGTAGAAGTGCCACAGCTGCGCGACATTCCAGGGGTTGGAGTATGTGACTCCTATCTCGAAATCTTTTAGGCGATAGGCGCCACCTGGGATTACTTCTATAATCACGTATGGTCCTTCCCAAGGGGACTCGAGCTTGAGGTGCCCTTGCTGCTTCAGTTGCAGGACTAGGTCTCCTTCGGTGAAGGATCTGGGGTGTAGCCTTCTGGTGTGGTAGTTGCGCAGGTTCTGCTGGTAGATCGTCGATCTTTCTGCTACGATGTCCCGTGCCTTGTCAAGGAGAACGATGGAGTCTTCGAGTGGAAGTGTTGACTCGTGCTCGCTGTACGTGACAACCCGTGGGGCATTAAAGCGTACTTCTGCGGGTAGCACTGCTTCGGCGTCGTGCACCATGAAGAAGGGGTATATCCAGTGACGCTATTTGGGGTTGTGCGGAGGCTCCACAGTACGGACTGTAGCTCGTCTGGCCAACATCCAGCGGCTTGCTCGAGTGGTCAGAGGAGTCGCTTCTTGATTCCACTGCAGACGAGGCCGTTGGCCTTTTCGACTTAACCGTTGGTCTACGTGATGATGCTGTGTGGCACTCTGAAGCGATAGACAATGGACTCGAAGAACTTGACGGCACTGGCTCCTGACTGGTTTGTCACTGGCATGGCCTCTATCCACTTGGTGAATTTGTCGACTGCAACCAAGAGGTAGACATAGCCTCCTTGTGAGGACTTTGGGAGCTTACCGACCATGTCGAGTCCCCATTGCGCAAAGGGCCAAGCCAATGGTTGTTGGGGGGATACCCCCGGGTAGTGTCACGCCGGGGTATAAAGGCTGAGTTAGCCGAGGTATGGCAAGGTCAAAGCGGATGTTGGTCGAGTCACCTCAAGGCAGGCAGAATCACGGGGTAACCCGGACCAAGGGACGTCCTCCCAACTGGGTCTCAGCCGACTTATATCGTAAGTCGATGAGATTTATCTAACTTGTATACAGGAACAGGTATGGCCGGATCGACTAGGTACGATCCGGGTTATAGCAAGCTTACAAGAGAAGGAAGGAATCTCGCTGGTCAAAGAGTGACCACTGTATGCAGAGCGTGAGCAAAGCGGACGGAGGCTAGGACCACCGAGGCATGGCTGACAAAGGTGACGAAGCCTGTGTCGGATGACGCGGGTGCCGCAGAGGCTCACGTAGCCTCTGCATGGATGACGCTGGGTTAAAGTAACCCGGTCGGCTTACTATTTTGGGAGGAGGCATAATCCTTGGAATATGCCTCCACGTATGCCCTAATTGGAGACCTAGCCACCCTTATATAAGGAGGGCTAGGGGCTCTGTAGAAGGGGTTGAGTTTTACTTGGTTCCTGAGGGTTAACTAGTGGTGAGAGTAAGAGAGTTCCTTCTTCCTCCTCTCGCCAATACAGCTCAAGGAGCACTTGTAATCTGTGAAAGTGAATCAAATACAAAGCTACTGTGTGTGGAATCACCACACTATCCCTCCCTGGATTCCCCTAGTGCATTTAGTCCCCACCTTTATCCTATCAATGGCATCTGTCGTGACACCACCACGACAGTTGACGCCCACCGTGGGGCTAGCGGCGCTAGCAGGGGTGAAGATCCATACGGGAAACCTCATCGGCACCGGCAAACGCATCGTCTCCGGGCTCATTCAGCATTTTGGAGCGCTGGACTTCGTCAGCGACAACGCTGGCTGCTTCGGCAAGCGTGCTCTTCCGTGCAACAGCCTCTTCGTCAAGCTCGGCGGGCACAAGATCTACGTTGTTGTCTATGTGTCATGCGTTCACCCACGGCACGTCATCGAAGGAGGCGAGCCACCCCTTAGCGTGGTTCACGGGGCGCGTATCACTCGCTCCCCGGACCGTGCCGAGGTAATGATGACTGCGCCTGGTGCTGGCGCAAGCAAGGATCCGGCACCAGATCCGGAGGTAACGCCTAAGGCACCGAGGAAAAGTAGAGGTCCTCCACTAGAGAGGGCAGAGAATGTGCTGCAGCAAGCGATGGATAGCTTGCCAAACCCAGTAGCAGCAGCGGTAGATCCGGCTCAGGCATAGGCCGAGCTAGAGGAAACTAGGCAAAAAATACTAGAGGGTGCGAAAAAGATAGCCGTGGCTCAGCAGTCGTTGAACATGACACTGCGTGAGTATGGAAAGGCAAACAAAATAGATGTTGTAAAAGTGAAGGGGAGAAACATCATGAGTGAAATGAATAAAGAGGGTGATACTAGGATTGAGGAGTCAGAGAACTGTTTATCCGTGGGGCTGCCGAAGTATAGTACCCCGGCAAAAAACCTCAGAGCATCAGATGCAGCTGCATCCGAGTTAGAGGGTCTGACGGGTGAAGCCCGTCAGAGACAGCAAGATAGGGTCAATGAGCTAGTTCGGATCACGAACAGGCAAAATGAGGAATTGCTCAAGGCTAACCCGGAGAGAGCTGGGGCCTCCAAGATCGTTCATTCGGCGATGGGTAACCCGGAGAAATCCGCTGGAGCTGCATCGTCTCCTCATGGTGGTCCTAGGAGAGAAGAGGTAGTAACCTCGCCAGGAGGAACAAACAGATAGTCCCGTATGAACCGGCAAGGGCAGGGAAAGGAAAAGAAGTGCAGAGAAATGAGGATCGACGAAGTGTGAGCCGAGGAGAAGCTGACCGAGGTAACCGCGACCAAGGCAATACCGGTCAAGGAAATGCTGTGAACGGCAATGCCGGACAACTCAACTCCGCAGGAGCAGGACAACCGCAACAACGGAATATACCAAGGCAAGAGCAGAGTGCTGGCCGAGGTATGAAATAGAGAGGTGCTCCACGAGAGCAAGACAGATATAATGATGGTGATTCGGAAATGGTGAACGCAGGATACCCAAGGCCGGACTATCATGTGATAGTGTCAAGACGGGGGAGCAGGGATTTGATGCCTGATGATGCCAGATTAAAGCTGGATCGGCTGTATAGGTCGGAGCAAATTGAATGTCAGGGTCCCCCGGGTCCTGCGTGTTTTGGGCCCCAGATCATGAAGGAACCTCCGGTACCTAACTTCCAGCTACCTAGAGGCACTAAGACATACGACGGCAGCACAAAGCCGGAGGATTGGTTGATTAACTATGCTACAGCTGTAAAAATTGCTATAGGAAACTTGAGATGGGCAGTAAGATACGTACCCTAGATGTTGGAGGGGCCAGCGAGGGTATGGCTAATCAATTTGCCGCCCGGAAGTATTAATTGTTGGATCGATTTTGAGGAAATGTTTGTCAGCAATTTCTCAAGTACGTATCAGAGGCCGAATAGGCCACAGACCGTAGCAATGTGCAAGCAGAAACCGAAAGAGACAGACCGGGAGTTCCTGACCCGGTGGTGTACCGTGCGAAACTCCTGTGAGGGTGTAATTGAGTCACAGGCCATAGCATGGTTTGCACAAGGGTGCAGATATGCAAGCATGTTGTGGCAAAGATTACAAAGAGATATGCCAACTACATTGGCAGAGACAATTCAGATCGTTGATTCGTATGCCTTGGGTGATCTGACTCAACCCAGGTTAATGCCAAGTGAGTCAAACGAGGAATACTACTAGAGAGATGGAGCCGGGTCATCCCGGAGGAATGATTACCGAGGTAAAAGAAGAGATGACAGACCGGATTACTGGTACAGTTCGCAACAAGTTGCTGCTGTGAATCAAGATCAACCCGGAGCAGGGGGCAATCAACGTCAGAAAACTAGAGGACAACAATGGACACCGAGAAATGATGGCAAGAAAACTTGGACGCCAGAGCAAAAGAAATAGTGGCAGGAAAAGAAGGACCGTCCGAGGTATACTTATGAGTCAATGCTGGATCAGCGTGTAAATTTCACATGCCAAATCCGAGTAACCCGGCGGGTCACATGACTTGGCAATGTGAGTGCATGAGGAAGATAGAACAAAGTGGTTCGGGGAATGCTCAGGCACGTCGAAATGATCAACCTCGGCAGGAGTTACCCCGGCAGCAATTGCTCTCCGGAGCGAACACACAACAGTTAATGTTGCCTCCCCCTCCGCCGAGGTATGCCAACCATGAGAGAAGGGATGCAGTGCATCAAGTGGAAGACCAGCATCAACCGGATCAGAGGTACCCCAAAAACGAGGGGAGGAATGAGTACAGAGAGCATCATTAGAGTTACTGTGTGTTTACCACAGAGGAAACAGATAGAAAGAGCTTGCAGCGCCGACACATGAGGTGAATGCGGTGATGCCCGTAGTGACAAGGTATATGCCATGGCCGGATCAAGAAATCACCTAGAGTATCAAGGATCACCCCAAACTTATGCCAAGCCCCGATTCATATGCGTTAGTGCTGGACCCAACATTCATAGGGCCAAATATCAATGTGAGATTCTCCAAGGTGCTGATAGACAATGGCAGTAGCATCAATATCATGTATGCGGATATGATGCGCAAGTTGGGTATTTTGGAGAACATGCTCCAGGCTACCAGAACGACTTTCCATGGCATTGTGCCAGGCATTTCTTGTGAGCCCATAGGCAAGGTCTGGGTTGACGTACTGTTCGGCACGCGAGATAACTGCCGAACTGAGAATTTGGAGTTTGAAGTGGTGAACTTAGAAAGTGCGTATCACACGTTACTCGGTAGGCCGGCACTGAACAAGTTCATGGCAAGTTGTCACATCAATTATCTGAAGATGAAGTTGCCTGGGCCAAATGGAGTAATTACCATAGCTGGAGATTTCCGACGTTCTATTGAGTGCGCGTCAGCCGGGTCTAACCTAGCCGAGTCACTCGTGATTGCGCAAGAGAAAAGAAAAATCCAAGAGGTGGCAGCGTTGGCTTAGTCCGCGCAGCAATATATGCCGGCGTTGAGTAATCCACATGGTAGTGTCTCATTCCAAGCAACAAAGGATACCAAGAAAGTGCCTGTTGATGATATGTTCCCAGAGCGCACCGTAAGAATTGGTGCCTGGTTAAATGATAAATAGGAAAGCGATCTCGTCAACTTCCTCCGTGAGAATCGGGATATTTTTGCTTGGTCCACACAGGACTTGCAAGGTGTTCCGAGGGAGTTGGCCGAGCACTCTTTGAATGTGAGACCCGGAGCAAGGCTGGTGAAGCAACCTCTCTGCCGCTTCGCCGAACATAGCAGAAAAGTCATTGGAGATGAGATAGCTCGGTTACTAGCAGCTGGATTTATCATGGAAGTTCTTTACCCGGGTTGTCTATCTAACCCGGTGCTGGTGGAGAAGAAGAAGGATGATCCAAATGTGACAGTGGTTTGGCGCATGTGTATCGATTACACGAACCTGAATAAGGCGTGTCCAAAAGATCAATTTCCACTTCCAAGGATAGATCAGGTCATAGATTCAACTGCTGGGTGTGAACTGTTGTCATTCATTGATGCATATTCTGGTTTCCACCAGATACCCCTGAATCCGGATGATCAAATAAAGACTGCATTTATCACCCTGTATGGGGCTTATTGCTATCGCACCATGCCATTTGGTTTATGTAATGAGGGGAAACGTACCAAAGATGTATGCAGAAATGTTTGCACGACCAAATTGGTCAAAATGTGCAGGTGTATGTGGATGATGTTGTTATCAAGACCAAGGAAAGAAAAACGCTCCTTGACGATATCAGGCAGACATTCGCGAACCTAAGGAGGTTCCGGATGACGCTTAACCCGGAAAAATGTACCTTCGGTGTCTCGGCTGGAAAATTACTAGGATTCCTCGTCTCCAGCCAAGGTATTGAAGTTAATCCAACTAAAATCCGGGCCATAGAGCGAATGGAACTGCCGAAGTGCCTTAACGATGTATAGAAGTTCACTGGTTGCCTCGCATCGTTAAGTCGGTTTGTATGCCGGTTGGGAGAAAAGGCACTGCCTCTCTATCAACTCATGAAAAAGTCGGACAAGTTCATTTGGACGCCGCAGGCCAATGAAGCCTTTATCCAATTGAAGAAGATGTTAGCCACTGCACCAGCTTTGGCCTCTCCACTATCAAAGGAGCCAATGTTGCTCTATATAGCCGCAACCAACCGAGTTATAAGTGCAGTAATTGTGGTAGAGCGCGACGAAGAGGGTAAGTCAGTGCAAAGGCCAGTGTATTATCTGAGCGAGGTATTATCAGCCTCAAAACAAAATTATCCGCACTATCAGAAAGTGGCGTATGGTGTGTACATGTCGGCTAAGAAGCTAAAACACTATTTTGAGGCGCACCCCAACAAAGTAATATGTGAAGATCCCATATCCGAGATAATGAGTAACAAAGATGCAAGTGGAAGGATTGCGAAATGGGCAATTCAGCGAGCTCCTTATGCGCCACAGTATGATAGAAGAGAAGCAATCAAGTCTCAGGCTGTGGCCGACTTTTTTGTGGACTGGGCCGAGGTGCAATATGAACCACCACTACCAGATCCGAATTACTGGAGAATGCACTTTGACGAGTCAAATACAAAAACCGGGTTAGGCACTGGAGTTGTGCTTACCTCGCCAAAAAATGACCAGCTGAAGTATGGGCTGCAGATACATTTCGCAGCATCAAATAATGTCGCCGAATATGAGGCACTTGTGCATGGGCTCAAAGTGGCAAAAGAAATTCGGATACGTCGGATCCAATGCTTTGGTGACTCGGATTTGGTAGTTCAGTAAGTGTGGGGGCTGTGGGACGCTCTTGATCCAAACATGGCATTATACAGATCGCATGTGTAGAAGATATCTGGTTATTTTGAGGGATGCGAATTTCGCCATGTACCCCGAGTGGAAAATGAGGCTGCCGACGTATTGTCGAAGCTCGGATCAACCCGACAAGCAATTCCACCGGGTGTAGCATTAGAACACCTTAGAAAACCATCTATCAGGCCGTCCCCGAAAACCGACTCAATTTATGTCCCGGAAGATTCGGAGTCCGGAGTTGTACCCATGGACATTGACATGGGAGGTGGTACGCGAAACCCGGGGACTGCCTCGGCGAACCTAGGGACTGCTTCGCAAGACCCGGGGACTGCTCAGCGTGATCCGGTTGAAGTTATGCCGGTGGATCAGATGGAAATTGATGAGGATCTGTTCCCAGTGCGAGCTGTAACAGCTTGGGCGTTGCCCATATTTCAATTCCTGAAAGATGGAACCTTACCCGCTGAGGAGGTGTTGTCCAGGCAAACTCAGAGGAGAGCAAAGGCATACACGATCATCAATTTTGAGCTATACAAAAGGAGTGTGACTAATATCCTCTAGCGATGTGTTGACCCGGAAGAAGGGCTTGACATCCTCCGAGATATACATCAGGGGGAATGTGGGCATCATGCCTCGTCCAGAGACTTGATAGCAGAGGATGTCCACCTAACTGGGTCTCAGCCGACTTATATCGTAAGTCGGTGAGATGTATCTAACTTGTATGCAGGAACAGGTATGGCCGGATCGACTAGGTATGATCTGGGTTATAGCAAGCTTACAAGAGAAGGAAGGAATCTCGTTGGTCAAAGGGTGACCACTGTATGCAGAGCATGAGCGAAGCGGACAGAGGCCAGGACCACCGAGGCGTGGCCGCCAAAGGTGACGAAGCTTGTGTCAGATGACGCGGGCGCCGTAGAGGCTCACGTAGCCTCTGCATGGATGACGCTGGGTTAAAGTAACCCGGTCTGCACGTATGCCCTAATTGGAGACCTAGCCACCCTTATATAAGGATGGCTAGGGCCTCCGTAGAAGGGGTTGAGTTTTACTTGGTTCCTGAGGGCTAACTAGTGGTGAGAGTAAGAGAGTTCCTTCTTCCTCCTCTCTCCAATACAGCTAAAGGAGCACTTGTAATCTGTGAAAGTGAATCAAATACAAAGATACTATGTGTGGAATCACCACACTATCCCTCCCTGGATTCACCTAGTGCATTTAGTCCCCACCTTTAGCCTATCCATGGCATCTGCCGTGACACCACCACGACAATGGTATTGGCCGGAGTTTTGCGCTAGGTGCGTGCGGTTTGTCCGTGAATCGCTGACAAGCGTTGCATCTCTGGATGATGTCCTTGGCGTCGTGCATGGCCGTGGGCCAGTAGAATCTAGCTCATAGAGCTTTGGCTACGAGGGCGCGACTACCGGCATGGTGCCCACAAGTCCCTTCATGAATGTCGAGGAGGACGGCCCTTCCATCTATGTTGGAGACGCACCGTTGGAGTACTCCTGTGATGCTGCGCTTGTATAGTTCGCTGTTGATAACGGCGAATGCCTTGGATCACCGTGCGATGTGTCACGCGTCAGTTGGGTCGTCCGGTAGCCTCTTGCTAAGAAGGTATGTGATGATATGTTGAGTCCAAGATGGCTCGATCATCATGAACCCCATTGGTCCCTTGAGTCCTGTGTCAAGCTCCAGGTCGTTGAGTGCCATTGGCTCATTTGGTGGCGTAGCCCGCGAGTCTGTTGTTGCGCTTGTTTTCTTCTATGCGGCCTTTGGCTTGATGGAGCGTTCGCAGATACGCTAAAGAAATACCCCAGGTGGTATGGGGGTGCAGGCGGAGCCAATGTTGGCGAGTGCGTCCGCCTCTTCATTGCTTTCGCGGCCTATGTGCCGCAGCTCACATCCGTCGAAGTCCCCTTCGAGTGTGTCGTAGAAGTCGCGGTAGGCGATCATATTTTCGTTCAGCGCGTCGCACTCGCGCTTCATTTGGTTGACGACCAGTTTGGAGTCACCGTAGATGATGGGCCTCTTGGCGCCGTGTAGCACACTGGTAAAACCACTACTAGAAAATCGTTGTGTTTTTGTTTGGCGCATCATCATGACCGCATGCTCATGTCATCATGCCACATTGCATTTGAGCATCGTCATATCATCATGCATATGTTTGCCTAAAACTATTTTCTAAAAGCCTATATTTGTTTTCTAAATATCCCATGTCTTTATTTTAAATTAAAACCCCGGTCTCTTTCGGATATTTTATTTGTCTAAAAAACACATTACAAAAGTCTTTTAAATAAATAAATAAAACTTGTATTATTTTTGGGAGGCAGCCAGCTAGGCCCAAAAGCCCAAGCGGCCACCTCCAGATCAAACCCTAACCCACACCTACCCAAACCCTAGATCCCCACCACCCCACCTACTCCCCACAGCCGCCGCCACCACCCTGCCTCGCACCCGCGCTGACCAAGCCCCGCCCCGACGTGCCCACCTCGGATCCTCCGCCCGACGCGTGAACCGGCCCCACCTCTTCGCTTCCTCGCGTCGCTCGGACGCTATCCCCTGCACCCCGCCTCTCTGTAACACCCTCCAATCGGCCATATGCAAGTCTCAGCGCTTCCCGCCAAACCCGCATAGAAACGATTCAAGGACGCCCACTAGGCACTTTCGTGCGGGTGGAAAATGAAGTAATACCATTACACAATAGTCCACGATGGAACCCATAGAACAGATATATACAACACGACTCCATGAGTCAAGAATACACGGTACAAGATCCAAATCACCTTGAAACCAATACAACGTCCGAGTACGAACAAGATACAAATTGGGCTAAGAGCCCTAAAGAATAACCAATGGCGTCCATAACCCTTCCCAGGCCAAGCCAGAGGGGTAACCCTGCTAACAACGTCGATCGCAAACCTGCTAAAACAAAAGGGGGTGCCGACAAAGGGCGAAGGAAAAAGAGGAGCGTCAGTACTGAGGCCAGTTCACGGCGAGGCTAGAATTCGGCGGCTATCGCCTACATAGGTATGGTGGACTGAAGCGGCAGCGAAGCATGCACTAAACAACCTATAGAGACTCGATAAACTATCGGCTATTAGAGAGAGATAAGAAAGACCTATTCGGAACCAACCTTATACTAACACAAATCATACCCATCCTGGTATAACCCCCTCGAGACCAAACGAGGAAGTCAAACCAAGGAACTCACATAGTTGGCAGTTTTATTCATTCCATTATAGTTGCAGCACTTACTAGTCAGATATAGATAGCATGAGTCATCCTGATAGCATAAGTAGTGTACATTCTTAGTTAACCATTCAGTTGTAGTTGCAGTACTTACTAGTCAGATACAATTAGCATGTGACATCCTAGACCTAGCAGTTGTTGGCACTTTTATTTCATTCCATTGGAGTTGCGATGCTTACTAGGCAGGTATAACATGACACGATACACCCGAGTTCCACCAGTTGTTGGCACTTTTATTATCCATTCCATTGTAGTGAAGCTGATTACTAGTCACATATTAAGTCAAATTTATAGCACTATTTTAGTTATGCTTGTCTATGATCGAGATACTGTGCACCAAGTCGTCCATAACTGCGGACATGGCTTTCAGAAAGATTTACCCTGCAGGGGTGCACAAATAGCAACACACACACGATCAACCTCGGAAAAACCAAATCAAAACCCAACGAGGCTTTCACGACAAAGCAATCCCAGGATTCACAAAATATATCAGGGGGCCACCCCATTAAACTACCCGCAACGAAGTTGGCGGGCTCCGAGATGGACCCAAGGTTTGCGTCAATGGTTGTAAACGACTGGGAACCCGAATGTGTGACTGGGCTTGCCGATACCGCGAAAACACTATAGCACCCCGGCAAAACCACTACTAGAAAATCGCTGTGTTTTTGTTTGGCGCATGATCATGACCGCATGCTCATGTCATCATGCCACATTGCATTTGAGCATCGTCATATCATCATGCATATGTTTGCCTAAAACTATTTTCTAAAAGCCTATATTTGTTTTCTAAATATCCCCTGTCTTTATTTTAAATTAAAACCCCGGTCTCTTCTGGATATTTTATTTGTCTAAAAAACACATTACAAAAGTCTTTTAAATAAATAAATAAAACTTGTATTATTTTTGGGAGGCAGCCAGCTAGGCCCAAAAGCCCAGCCGGCCACCTCCAGATCAAACCCTAACCCACACCTACCCAAACCCTAGATCCCCACCATCCCACCTACTCCCCACAGCCGCCGCCACCACCCTGCCTCGCACTCGTGCTGACCTAGCCCTGCCCCGACGTGCCCACCTCGGATCCTCCACCCGACGCGTGAACCGGCCCCACCTCTTCGCTTCCTCGCGTTGCTCGGACGCGATCCCCTACATCCCGCCTCTCTGTGTCACCCACCAACCCCCGCGAGAGCCTCTCCCCGCCGCCGCCAAGGGCGCTCCTTGCCTCTTCTGCCGTGCGCCAAGCCCGCAGCCGCGCGCCCCCTCGTCGGCCAGAGGACCTCCAGATCCGCCGCGCAGCTTGTCGGCCTTGACCGCATCTCCGACCGCCCCGTCTGTGCCACCTCTTCGGACCCGTGTGCCGCCATCCTCTCTGTTGAGCTCACCACTAGGGCCTCTTCCTCAAAGACACGGACGCGCATGGCCCCCTGCTCTCCAAGCCCGGCGTCGTCCCTGCTTTCGCGCTCCACCGCCGCAGCGGTGCTATCCGCCGACCCACCCGTCTCTGCGACCGAGCCGCTGCATCGCGTTGGCCTCTGCATCAAGCCGACCACCACCTGCCCGCTCTTTCCTGCACCACGCCGCCGTGCTCCTCTTGCCGACGAGCTCATCCTCATCCCCGTTGCTGCAACCACCCTCCCTCTCTTCTGCACCATCCCCAACCCGTCCCGCACCGCCACGGACCTCCTCGGTGCCGGTGCTCCTCTGCTCTGCCCCGTGCACATCTGCGAGGCGAGCCGCCGCCAGGGCCCTGTCCTGCCCTTGCTGTCTTCTGAAGCCCAGCTACCACCATGCCCTCCACCTCGTGAGGTAGCCTTCCTCGCCGTTCTCGCACCGCCGCCAGGAGCTCCAGACATTGCCATGTCCTCTACCGCGCTCAGGCCCACGCCATCCCTAGCTCGGATACATCATCCCGTGGGTTCCTCCTGCCGTTTTGTTCGGTACATGAAGATGTGTGTGCCTGTGTTTTGTCGAGCAAGTTCCCCTATAACAATACCCGAGACCTCCACGAGGACAAGTGGTACTAGTTGGGCAATAACTTGATGCGGATACTAGAGAGAAGATCTACATCGACAATATCGACCTCGATGAGCTTTTGGGCATCGATCCTCAAAGTCTGGCACTGACGAGTGAAGTCGAGACCGCCAAGTCCTTCGTCACGGAACGCCGAGCTCTCCCTCCGGAACCCCAAGACTATTCCCCTGGACCGCCCAGATGTCCAATCGGAATCCGAGGATGCCGAGACCCCGGTACGACAAGACCTCCTTCCCGCACCGATGCCCGAGGACCGGATGCCAAGGTCGCCTACACGGAACACCGAGTTCTCCACCTTGAACGCCATGACCGTCTACACGGACCCGAAGACCATGGATGCAAAAAGATCTACTCTGTTGTCTGAGAATGTTCCTGCCGAGACCGATCCCCGTCGAACCCTGTCGGACCCCGAACCCCTGGAACCAAGATCTCCCGAACCCAGATGTGTGACCCTAAGCCTCTATTTTTATAATATGACATATACCTGTCACATCATTAAATCATCATGCTTGCATACATGTCATCTGGTGCGTTGGGTTAAATAGTCGATTCACCTAAATTAAATATGGAGACTATATGCGGGCTATTCTAGTCTAATTCCGGACTCCATTTAAATCTATGTAGCGAACCGATACCATGTTTTGCCTTGTTAAGACAAAATTTAAATTGCGGGGTATCAAAATAACTTTTAACCTAATATTAACTGTCGGGACCGCGGTTCCGCATAATTTTGCCTAGTTGCATCGCATATATGCCATGCCATGCATCATATCATGAACATGCCGGATCTTCTGTCGTAGTATTAAATAGTGCATCTGGTGTTTCTTTTAGTGATTTGCTTCTTCGCGGATTAGGCCATTGAGTTGATGTGAGTATCGGCAAGTTCTTCAGATAATGAACCATCGGCTATGTTTCCCAGGCGAGCATCTCCCCCTTTCTACCTATTTTGCATTTATCATCTTTACTTCCTCCTGTTGATCTATTGTTATCCGTGTTGCGATGCTTTAGTTTCCGTGCACCATTTATATTCCCTGCAGCCTCTATATTGCCTTGGACACATCCTATTGCCTGTTGTATGATAGATAGTCGGCCTTGCGTGTCGTAGTTGCTTGCTCAAGTGATGCTTCGCGCCGTTGTTGTTCCATCGTTGTTGGAAGGTTGGCACATGCTTATTGGTGGAGATGATCATGACTTTAAATAAAACTATTAAATTGCTGGAAATAGATATAACTAATGCAGAGGCATCGGTGCGCAATAGATGTTATTTTGTTCTTCCACGCTCACTTGTGTCCCGTAGGCCCCGAGTACTTGATACATGTTCCTTGACTATTTGCACTATCCACATACAGGAGAGTCTATGAATCCCCCTTAGCCAGAGCTTGATTCATTTCTTATTTCTTGGGGCCACAAACTTGTTTGGGGATTTATTACAATCATGTACTTATGCCATGCTTTACTGCTTTATTTACGATTGTGCGTGGAGCACCTGTACTGTTTTGGATGCGGAGTGCTTTCGCGGTATCGACAAGCCCAGTCACACTTTCAGGTTCCTAGTTGTTTACAGCCATTGACGCAAACCTTGGTCCGTCTTGAAGCAGGCCAACTTCGTTGCGGGTAGCTTAATGGGGTGCCCCCCTAAAATATTTTGTGAATCCTGTGATTGCTTTGTCGTGAAAGCCTCGTTGGGTTTTGATTTGGTTTTTCCAAGGTTGATCGTGTGTGTGTTGCTATTTGTGCACCCCTGCAGGGTAAATCTTTCTAAAAGCCGTGTCCGCGGTTATGGACGACTTGGAGCACAGTATCTCGATCATAGACAAGCATAACTAAAGTAGTGCTATAAATTTGACTTAATATGTGACTAGTAATCAGCTTCACTACAATGGAATGGATAATAAAAGTGCCAACAACTGGTGGAACTCGGGTGTATCGTGTCATGTTACCTGCCTAGTAAGTATCGCAACTCCAATGGAACGAAATAAAAGTGCCAACAACTGCTAGGTTTCGGATGTCACATGCTAATTGTATCTGACTAGTAAGTACTACAACTACAACTGAATAGTTAACTAAGACTGCCCACTACTTATGCTATCAGGATGACTCATGCTATCTATATCTGACTAGTAAGTGCTGCAACTATAATGGAATGAATAAAACTGCCACCTGTGTGAGTTCCTCGGTTTGACTTCCTCATTTGGTCTAGAGGGGGTTATACCAGGATGGGTATGATTTGTGTTAGTATAATGTTGGTTCCAAATCGGTCTTTCTTATCTCTCTCTAATAGCCGACAGTTTATCGAGTCTCTATAGGTTGTTTAGTGCATGCTTCACTGCCACTTCAGTCCACCATACCTATGTAGGAGAGAGCCGCCGAATTCTAGCCTCGCCGTGTACTGGCCTTATCACTGATGCTCCTCTTTTTCCTTCGCCCTTTGTCGGCACCCCCTTTTGTTTTAGCAGGTTTGCGATCGACGTCATTAGCAGGGTTACCCCTCCGGCTTGGCCTGGGCAGGGTTATGGACGCCATTGGTTATTCTTTAGGGCTCTTAGCCCCATTTGTATCTTGTCCGTACTCGGACGTTGTATTGGTTTCAAGGTGATTTGGATCTTGTACCGTATATCTGTATTCTTGACTCATGGAGTCGTGTTGTATTTATCTGTTCTGTGGGTTCCATCGTGGACTATTGTGTAATGGTATTACTTCATTTTCCACCCGCACGAAAGTTCCTGGTGGGCGTCCTTGAATCGTTTCTATGCGGGTTTGGCAGGAAGCGCTGAAACTTACATAGGGTCGATTGGATGGTGTTATAGAGTGGTATCAGAGCTCAGCAGTTATGATAACCCACTGGTACAGCCTGTAGGATAACCTAGCTAATGCATGTTGTAGAGTGTAAAAACTATTTTTGAAAATCGGTTGGATAGATCTGATTAGGTCTGCTTTTACTCCTTACCCCTCTGCTATTCTCCTCTTACCTCTGCGTGTTTTAAATCTGCTCTCTTATCTTTCTTCAAGTCCAGGATTTCTCGTGGTTGGGTTCCGTCGTACCTTCAGGGTTTCACTTCCTCCTTTGGCAATGGTGTTTCTACCTCCAGACTTCATGCTATCTGAGTGATCCTTTATCTGTGGTACCATTCTTTGTTCCTTGTTTGTGCCTTCTGGTGTTTTCCGACGCGATGACATCATCTACATCAGATCCGACGAGACCCTGCATCACTCCTTTGTTTTCAAGACACCGTTTTTAAAGATCTTCAGTCTAAAATTCCGAGAGTTGGTTGCATAATTCTCCTATTCATGTGGAGAGTAATGCTTCGAGTGCGCGATGGACGGATCACCATCTGACTACTCTTAACATTTGCTCTTGTACATTGAATCGGTGGATCTGCAATTACTCCTTCCACTGAAGTTAGAGGTAGCCTTACCTTTTGATGCCTCTACCTTCGTCCTTGTTTCTCCGAAGTGTTCCCTCGACGAACGTGAGCAACGACCCTTTGTTTGTGGTGTCGCTGATTTCAAGCTGGAGCAGGATCTTTGTTAGTGGTGTCGCGAGGATCTACACGATTTGAGAAGATTCAGACTGTCGGCCTTCTTCCCCGTACCATGAGGCGGATCTCGAGGGCGAGATTCATTGTTAGTGGTGTCAAATTGTAGCACCCCGGTAAAACCACTACTAGAAAATCGCTGTGTTTTTGTTTGGCACATCATCATGACCGCATTCTCATGTCATCATGCCACATTGCATTTGAGAATCGTCATATCATCATGCATATGTTTACCTAAAACTATTTTCTAAAAGCCTATATTTGTTTTCTAAATATCCCCTGTCTTTATTTTAAATTAAAACCCCGGTCTCTTCCGGATCCTTTATTTGTCTAAAAAACACATTACAAAAGTATTTTAAATAACTAAATAAAACTTGTATTATTTTTGGGAGGCAGCCAGCTAGGCCCAAAAGCCCAGCCGGCCACCTCCAGATCAAACCCTAACCCACACCTACCCAAACCCTAGATCCCCACCACCCCACCTACTCCCCACAGCCGCCGCCACCACCCTGCCTTGCACCCGCGCCGACCTAGCCCCGCCCCGATGTGCCCACCTCGGATCCTCCACCCGACGCGTGAACCGGCCCCACCTCTTCGCTTCCTCGTGTCGCTCGGACGCGATCCCCTGCACCCCGCCTCTCCGTCTCACCCACCACCCCCCGCGAGAGCCTCTCCCCGCCGCCGCCAAGGGCGCTCCTTGCCTCTTCTGCCGTGCGCCAAGCCCGTAGCCGCACGCCCCCTCGTCGGCCGAGAGGACCTCTAGGTCCGTCGCCGCAGCTTGTCGGCCTCGACCGCATCTCTGACCGCCCCGTCCGTGCCACCTCTTCGGACCCGCGTGCCACCATCCTCTCTGTTGAGCTCACCGCTAGGGCCTCGTCCCCGACGACACGGACGCGCATGGCCCCCTGCTCTCCAAGCCCGGCGTCATCCCTGCTTCCCTGCTCCACCGCCGCAGCGGTGCTCTCCGCCGACCCGCCCATCTCCGCGACCAAGCCGCTGCATCGCGTTGGCCTCTGCATCAAGCCGGCCACCACCTGCCCGCTCGTCCCCGCACAACGCCGATGTGCTCCTCCTGCCGACGAGCTCGTCCTCAGCCCTGCTACTGCGACCACCCTCCCTCTCTTCTGCACCATCCCCAACCCGTCCCGCACTGCCACGGACCTCCTCGGTGCCGGTGCTCCTCCGCTCTGCCCCGTGCGCATCTGCATTGTAAACGCCGTTTTCTCTTGATGCTCCTCCTTCATTCAAATCTGATTATAGCCTGAGTAGGCGTCGAGGAAGTAGAGGCGCTCACATCCTTCGGTGGAGTCGATGATTTGGTCGATTCACGGCAGCAGGAAGTGATCCTTTGGGCAGTGCTTATTCAGGGAGGTGAAATCCACGCACATCCACTGGATATTTGTGTCCTTTTTAGGTACCAGCACCGTGTTGGCGAGCCAAGTACTTTCCTTGATCTCGCATATGAATTTGGCGTCGAGGAGTCTGTTGATCTCCATTCCGACCGCTTTTGCTCTTGGTTCAGACAGTCGCCGGATTGTCTGCTTGACTGGCCTTGCATCTGGGTTGACATTGAGTGCTTGCTCAGCGAATTACCTAGGAACCTCTGGCATGTCCGCTGGACACCAGGCGAAGATTTCCTAGTGCTCACGGAGGAATTCGACGAGCGTGAGTTCCTATGCGGAACTCAAGTTGTTGGCGATGAGGGCCGTCTTGGTCGGGTCCGATGGGTGGACCTGTACTTTCTTCGTGTGCACCGACGAGTCGAAGGACAAGTCGGGTGAACTCGGCCGGCTCAGGGGAGGCAGATTGTTGTCTGTCGACTCCCTCAATCTTGCGAGCTCCTCCTGCATACCGAAGGACTAGGAGATTCTATTGAATTCTCTGTCGCAGCTATTGGATCTCTCGAAGCACCCGTTGATTGTGATGACGCTGTTTGGACCTGGCATTTTCATATGTAGGTAGGCAAAGTGCGGCACTGCCATGAACCTAGCGAATGCGACGCGTCCGAGGATGCAGTGGTACCGTGAGGGCCAGTCGACAACTTTGAAGTCTATGCATTCGTGTCGAAAGTTTTGCGGCGTGCCAATATGACATCGAGGTTGATTTTGCCCAGGGGATATATGCCCTTCCCTGGGACGATGTTGTGGAACATCGTGTCCGAGACCTCTAGACACGTTAGAGGGATCCTCATCGTGTGCAAGGTACTTGCGAACATGAGGTTGATGCCGCTCCCGCCATCCATGAAGATGCGACTCATGTCGAAGCCTCCGATCTGCGCCTCGAGTACGAGGGGATAGTGGCCTGGACAAGGTACCTGGCGCGGGTGGTCGCGTTTGTCGAAGGTGATGCAGGAGTCGCTTCCGCTGAGGTACTCAGTGGTGGAGGGCGGGGAGTTTGTCGCCAAGTTGACTTGGCGAGTGATGGCCTTCTGCACCCTATTTGAGGGACGTCCCTTTTGGATCATCATATTGCCTGCGGCCCATGGGTACGGTTCGCCTCCGTGGTGCTGATCTGGCGCAGCCGCGGGCGGTGGTGGTCCGAGCGGTGGTGGAGGAGCTCCATGTGCCACGGCGCCTGGGGCAGTTCTGTAGCCCCTGTTGACCGCGTCGCGATTCATCCTAGCCAGGCCCTCGTGGAGCTTGAGGAACTCGCGGCAGTCCTTGAGAAGGTGGCTGGATTTTTTCTTTCCGTCGTGCTTGTCGATGTAGAAGTGCATGTTGCACGGCCCAGACAGTTTGTCCTTGATAGTTGTTATGGGTGCCTCTTCGCGAGTGTGGTGCTGCCATACCTGTGTCGTTTTCTCGGAGTCATGGTGTCCACCGCTGCGATAGCCGCTATTGCGGTTGTCATCGCGCCTATCGGCATAGCCAGCTGCGACCATGTTGACGTCGTCGCGATCATCATAGATGCGCATTCGACACTTGCTTCGGCGATCGCGTCTGTGCTCGAGTTCCTCTTCATCATTAGAGTGAACACGGTTTTTCACCGAGTCTTCTCCATCTGCCCACCGATTCGCGATTTCCATCAGGTGGTCAATTGTTTTGGGCTTCGAGCGGCCCAGCTCCTCCCTGAGCTGTATGCGGTGGATGCCGCCATTGAATGCGTCGATTGCATGATCTTTCGAGATGTTTTCTGCGGAGTTCTTGATGATGGACCACCTCTGGATGTACGAGCGTAGTGATTCGCCTGACCTTTGCTGGCAGCTCCTCAGTTCTTCGATTGATGTGGGCCTTTTGTAAGTGCCCTTAAAGTTGCGCACAAAGCTGTAGACAGGCTCTTCCCAGCTGCGAATGGATCCGGGCGGGAGATTGTTGAGCCATGCTCGGGTGGCGCCCTGCAGCTGTAGCTGCAGGCATTGCATGGCCGTGCTACGACTCCCGCCATGGAGCCTGACGGAGGAGATGTGGTCCTCCAACCAGATTTTTGGGTCCTGTAGGCCGTCAAATTTTGGGTTCTCCAATGAGAGCTTGAACCCCTTGGGCATTCGCTTCTGCCTGATAGCCCTGCTGAAGCATCTGGCGCCATAGAGCTCCATGTCTTCATCCTCTAAGTCAGTCGAATGGGCACGTCGTGCCCTTGATTTATCGATTTTATGCTGCGTGAGGTCATCGCACGCATCATAATCGTGATCGTGCCGCCGTGAGCGGCGACGTCAAGACAGATCGTGACTATCGTCGCTAGACGAGGGTGAGGAATAGCGTTTTGCCAGAGCCTTGCCTTTTTTCGGCTTCGGCGTCAGCTCTTTGTCGAGAGTGGCCTCGATTAACCCCAAGCCCGTGATCGTAGATCGGTGCATGGCAGCTCGAGGATCTCCGGCCGGCGGCTGATTGTTAGGAGGTACATGGTGGCCGCTGTTACCGCAGCTTGCGGTGTCTTTGGGACCATGTTGCCCCGTGTGTCGACTGTCATAGAGATGAAGTCGAGGACTTTTGCAGCTTTTATGCTCTCCTGCTCGGTGAGGTGGGCCATTCGAGATCGCCTTTTGTTGGCCACGTACTCGTTGGCCTTGCAGGAGGATCCTCCATGGGAGGAGAGCCCGGCCTGTCGAAGACTCAACTCGTCCGCCGCCTTTTTACGCGCTTCGAGTTGCACGATCGTTTGTAACTGGCTATGTACTCCTCCTTTAGTAGTCAATGATAGCCCATCAGCGGGTCTTGCGGCGTGCCGGGGGCAGAGGATTGCCTTGCAGAGCTTCTTGGCAACGGGCCCACTCGTTGTCATTGAGTCTGATCACGACACGTTCACCAGTGTGTTCGTTCACCATGGTTGGAGGTTAGACTACCCCTCCATTTTTGACGGGCGCGCCATTGCCATCGTTGGTGGGGCCACCATTGGGTGGCCCGCTGTTAGGTATGCCACCGTTGGGTGGATCAGGACCGTTGCCGCCGTTTTCGCGATTGGTGCTGGTTTCACCGGTGTTGATGACGGCACACATGAAGTGGGTCGGGAAGTTGTTGCTTTTGCAACTTTTGGATCCAGAACCATAGGCCCCATCTTCCGTTGCTAGGTCACCCAGATCGGATCTGCGACTGTTGTCGTTGTCCGTGCTCTCAGCTGCTGCTAAGGTGTTGAGTTTGCTGAGGGTGCCGATTGGTGGTGGGAACCACGATGCTTGAGTAATCGCGGATGTTGTTGGCTGGTTAGGCATGCAAAGCGTGCCCATCTGACCAACTTGGAAACGGAAGCTCCCGATCGCAGGCTGATTCCATCACCCACGGACTCGAAAGCCGGGTGAGTGGCTGGCGTATGGACGGTGAAGTCGAACGCGTAGAAGAGCTGGCGAATCTTTGTTGTTGCGGAGTTGTAGATCACGGTTGATGGGGCCGAAGAAGCCGTAGCATCAACACTCCCAATTTCCACAGACGGCGCCAATTGACGAGGGTTTAACTCATCAATGCCCATTGTTATGGACTTGGGGTTTGGAGAAGGAGGGAGCGATGGAGGCATCAGTCGGCTAGCAAACAAGCACACAGGGATGCAAGGTTTACCCAGGTTCAGGCCTCGTAGAGGTCCCTACTCCTGCTTGTCTGCTCTTGGAATTAATGGAGGAATCGAAGATTACAGGGATGCGCAGATGCAATCTGGCGAGAGTTGTGGAAACTAGGGTTGTGTGTGTCCTCCTCGCCGCCCCCTCCTGGCCTTTATATAGATAGGCTATGTCTCGGGTAGCAGGTCGAATCGGTTATAGATTAGGGTTTTCCCTTTAAACTTTCTATCTTTAAACTTCTTCTTGTCTCGCAAGTAATTGAGAGTCCATGGGCCACTCGAAGTCTTCATCGGGTCGTGGCAACGCCGTGGGCTTCCACGGTAACTGGACCGTATATACTAAACTCGAGTACCTGCAGGGTATACCCATGTAAGTAAAAGAAACTAAAAATGTAAAAACTAAAATGTAAAGAAGAAAGTAAAGACAATAACAAAACAAAATAAAACTACTTTGAATATCAAATAGAACAAGATGATACTCACGAAGGTCCAACCTCCCCAAGCTTAGGTGTTTACAAAAGTTGGTGATAAAGTTGAACTTTCTTGTGAGCTATCCTTTTTCTAGCTCCCCAACAATGGTGTCAGAAATCTTCCTTGATGCGAGCGCCAGAAAACTTCCTGACAGTTGTCGTAGGAGCTTCTCGCTTCACCTTAACGGTTGAGACTCTAAGTGGAGAGTGATGTAGTAAATGGAAGTCTTCCCCACGAGGGAAACTCGAGGGTTTAAATATCAAACTCTCGGTGAGCTGTGTGTAAGAGAATGATCCTCTTTGTTCTTCGTCAAGCAACCTACAAAATAGTTGTAGATTGTTTTGTGCCCTCAACTTCACCAAGTGGTTGTCAAGCACAAGGTGTATGTAAGCAAAAATGAAATAAAATACAATAAAAGTAAAATGCAATACAATAGTAAAGTAAATATGCAATGGTGGTAAATGCAATGGAATATGATGTTTTTGGGTTTTGGTTTGGTGTTTGCAAGTATGAGAAATGTTCTTGTATTTTCGGATTTAATTAGTACTGAAAATAAAAATTGATGTAGATGTGTTGTATAGTGTTTTCTTATGGTATAAAATGGACCGGGGTTCTTGGTTTCGCTTATGCACTATCACTTTGAGTCGGGGTGGACATGGGACACTCTAGTTGACATAATATTGGTGCAACATGTTAAAGTATGGATAGCAATTCATATGGACATCACGTCCTAACATAGATATATTATTTCTAACAATTCACTTATATTCCACTAGAAAGGGGGGCCTCCAAGCAATCTAGTATTAAGATCAATTTCAGAGTATAGCATTAAGTTCTATACATGTAGTTAAAATAGGAACATACTTGATCTAGTCTAAGCATGGTATTTTATTTATCCCTAGTGAGGCAACTAAGTAAGGTAAACACCCAAGTGATTCGCAAGTTTTACTGTCCTACCTGCAAGATCACCCCGGTTGCTCCAACTAATGCACACGTTCCCCCACACACGCTCCCATATACAAGTTTGATCAAAACAAGTAAACAAGAACATGATACATGATATGCATCTATTCATATACTTCCAATACTAAACAATTGCAATCTCAAATATCAACTATATAAAGATTCACCACATAGGTAATACAAATATGAACGTAATCATGTTATGCAGCTCATATGGTTCTAATACAATCGAGATCATGAGAGAGAGATACAATAGCTACTGCCACAAACCCGTAGTCCTGGGGTGGACTACTCCCCCTTCATCATGGTGAAGGTGCTGGAGTCATTGGAGGAGGTGGAGATCATACCCACAGCGCCCTGCTGGAGTTTTCCCCCTCTAATCTTCTACCTCCTACCTCTCTGTTTTGTGTTTCTGTCGTCTGCGGTGCTCCTTTCCGAGAATCATCAGGAGACCTTTTTTATACGTGGTTTTAGGATAGAACCTTCGCCGAAAAGGAAGAATCGACGGCATCGGAGACTCGAGGAGCAAACAAGCACACCACACGATTCAGGGGGGTGGACACGTGTGGTGGGCCCATTCCTCCCTCGGCCTTCTTCTTTCACTGATGTTTGGCACAATGTTATTGGTTTTGATAAATACTGGGTCCCGTGAAGTTTCACGTCAATTGGACATCGTTTTGGTACCTGAAAGTCCAAAACATTGAAATAGGGGTTTTCTGCCTCGGCAGGGTTAATTCCAAAACAATATGGGCAGTGTGAATTATTCCCAAATATCATTATAAAACATGAATATACCCCTTATATGATGAAAATATGTTGGAATATCAAGTAATAAAGTGCAAATTTCATGGATGTATCTTACATGCATCAGTATCATGTGTGCATCATGCATGCGCTCCAAGTGACTATCCAGGCAAGTGTGTTCCTCTATCTTTATGGAAAGGAAATCTCCAAGAAGCTCGTGCTTCCACATACGCACATGTATTTCGAACTCCTCTCTCAGCTGATCCACCATCGCATATGGGTCAAGGTCACCCATGCGCGTATGTAGTTTGTCCAACATTTTGTAGCGCATTATCACTTGAATGTATGTGGACATTTCTTGACGATAATAGAGGTCCTCCCACTATCATGGGTCTCATAGTGATCTGGCTCGTCCAAATCCATCGTGAGGCATATGAAGTCAACCATGTTGTTCTTACTAAGAAGGTGATTCAGACACACAAGCCACTCATGGAAGTTTGATCCATCTTGTTTGAGCTTTTCAGCAACTACCCACTCAGCAATCTCAAAAGAAGCTTCACGGCAAACTACTTATACACTTACAATTGCAAAAAGTACTTTAGACTCAGTTTATAATTATGCGAGTGCAATTTAAATTGTGTTTATAAAGAACTCCACTAAAACTATTATCCCTAAAAAGTTTTTAGAGATCATAGGATCCCAATTCACTACACTGCCCTCGATCATCACGGTCGATGATATAGTAGCAAAGGTGGACGTCGAAACGTTGATCACATCATTCATGCGAATCATGCTTGATCTTTCAATCATCCAGCATTCCGATGCCATGTCTGTAAATGCTAGGCTCACCAACTTAACCTTACGTGTTTAGCTGAGCAACATGGCTTACACGCACCGTATGCGAATGCAGATATGTCTGACACCCAATCATCATGACGTACCTCATAACGGAGAACCTTCTTGGTGGTGCACACTAAGGGAGAACACTTTTGTTGGTATTATGTTTTAGGGATCATCTTATTTATGCTACCGCCGAGTATCTAATACTAGCACACAAAATATCCACAAACAATAAACATCATATGTAAATGAGATGCGATATGGCCCTTTACGCTGTGATCTCCATCCTGCGCATCCGGGTTTGGCGCCAGGGTTCGAGCGCCTCCAGATCATAGTCCACCATTATAGTGGTTGTTACTACTACTTAGCAACAGAAAATAAATTACTTTACCTTGACTATGACCATATCACATCACAACGTCGCTGCAAAACAAAGTTAGATGCTTCTACTTTATCTTTGCATATTTTATGTGGCTGTTAGGGCTTTCGCACAAGAACCGTTCTTACCTACGAACTTCAACCACAACGTTGATCAAATAGTTGTCTATACTATACCCCTTTTGGGGCCCTCCTTTGCAAATGGCATACCAACTAATATGAGAGAGATAGACAGCCCACAAAGCCACTTATACGGTACGAGCCGTATGTCAAGCATGGACTAGTCTCACGAATTAACGCATAAACTCGGTTGGGGGACGCTTCATCAAGCATTATTGCGTATGAACAAGTACACATGGGAGGGTAACAACTATAAGATAAACGTCCATATGCTAGAACTCGTGTTTTCTACCCGTACTAACAATACTATGCATAGATCCAGATCTAATACCACTGTAGAGGTTCGCACCTGAAAACAATAAATTTTTCCTACACCAAGAACCCTAATTCCAGGATTTATCTATTAGTAATGCAGTAAAGGGAGAGGATTATCACAAACTTACTAGTTGAAGACCGAAAAGCCTTGTCAATGTTCAAGAGAACATGGTTAAAGTAGTCATATAGACACCAAACTTGGGGTCGTGTTGAAGTCTGATGGCTCCTATGGCTCCAACAACTCCTAGTGCCACAAGTGAAGTACCTCAGGGGGAGTTACACATGTTCGGCGCATAACGATGACTCCCACTCCTCTCATACAGCAGAGAACATGGAAGTAGACCTTCTTGATCCGAATCCCGCAGCACGATGGCGCTCCATGGTGAAGAAGTCTCCAGTTCGCGCAGTCCACACTTGGGACCGCGGTCACGAGAGAGAGAGAGAGAGAGAGAGAGAGAGAGAGAGAGAGAGAGAGAGAGAGAGAGAGAGAGAGAGAGAGAGAGAGAGAGAGAGAGAGAGAGAGAGAGAGAGAAAGAGAGAGAGAGAGAGAGAGAGAGAGAGAGAGATAGATAGAGAGAGAGAGAGGAAATAAATAACTGGTGGTCTCCCCAAATAGAGGGAACCTTTTATTATTTATTGGTGTGTTTATTTCCTCCAAATACCTCTTAATATATAGGGAAAAGAGGCATCCTCCAGACTTTCCCTGAAACCCTTCCGGTTTTCTCTCTTTATTTTCTTTGGTGATTCCGATGATACCAAAATGATCTCCGAGCATCATCAAACTCTTAAGAGTGATACCCCACGGTTCGAGAACACTCCACACCTGGTTGATATCCATCTCATACAAATGATCATCAGCGGGACCTGGATGCCCATGATCATCCCTATGCATTCGACGAATCTTTGTCGTTGAACCATAAATGCTATATCCTATTCCTTTTGTTGCTGCGATACTTGCATTGTCCTAGATCTGATCAATGACATCACCATGTCGTGTTTAACCCCATTACCTATAAATTCTACTTAACTCGTTCCGACAAGTGATATCCCTATGACCTAGTCACACGCTACACAGCTTTATGGATATAATTTCTCTGACTAGGCCCTTAAGTATGTCTCTATCACACGGATGAAAAAATCCCGCTCTAGATACATAGGCCTCTACATGCCCATTTGAAGTACCTGAACACACCTTTATGATTACACGTTTCACCGAGTGAAGTTTAATGATATCAAGGCATTCTCGGGTGACAGTGATTAATATGGTCTCACAGTCTAAGGAACAAGACACTATGTTTCCTAATCATCATAACTAGAACTTTGTGACATGATCGTGTTACAATGCTTAGAATTGGTATGTTAATCATCTCATTCTCCCAACGAATTGACTCCATTGTCTATTGGCATAAATTCCACATAATCAGGAAACCTTGATCATCTATTGACCAGTGAACCAGTGACTAGAGATTCACCGGGAACACCTGGTTGTTCACATATATCACGTGTATCGATGTTTTGCTTTCAATACAGTTATCGCATGATACAAAATATAATTATAAACTTTGTGAAATATGATAATAATTTATATTATTATTTGTCTCTATGGCATATTTCCAACACTTATTCTTCACCATTTCCTCCAGCCCGCTCTGTAGTCTCTCTGTTATCCACTTTAAGTAAATAAGGAAGAAACCTTGTTCCATCTCAAATAATTTGTGTGCAGATATTTTTGCAACATCCCTAACAGAAACCTTCACTCTTATGTTCTTGTAGAAAGTCTTGAAGATTTCATGCCAATCCACATTAACTAGGACACTCAGAGTAGAAGAAACCTGTGTTATCACTTTCCATGTAAACGATTGAGAAGGTATTCCTTCAATCTTCACCCACACCTCCTGGAATTCCTCCAAAGGTTCACCTTCCCCTTTCCAATTCTCAAAAGACAAATTAACACCTTTTTTTTCAGGTTTATAGAGGGATACTCCACCAAATCTTTTATCTTCTTGGATGGAGGGAACCTCACTAAAAATCTTCTATCTGCTAGCTGCCTAATTTGCCAAAACCAGTTCACTTTCCATATTTCATTAAAATTCTTCTCTAATCCCTTATCATCTATCTCACCCTCATTCACGATCACAATGCCAACACTCTCAATATTTAGCCATTTGATTGCCTCAGGGCCTTGCACATCAACATGAAAAAAATCCCAGGCATGGATTGGCACTCCCCTAGTATTAAGCCATTGGCAGAGGTTTATACCACTCAGCATCGGAATGCATGTGATGACCAGGTTTACCACACATAAAACGCAGCTTTGGCCTTCCACACAACCCCACATAATGACCAGGCTCTCCATAATTGAACCATATCAGGTGTATGTACCTTGGATCCATATGTCGACCTTGAAATAGGGGTTTTCTGCCGCGTCAGGGTTAATTTCAAACCAATATGGGAAGTGTGAATTATTCCCAAATATCATTATAAAACATGAATATACCCCATATATGATGAAAATATGTTGGAATATCAAGTAATAAAGTGCAAAGTTCATGGATGTATTTTACATGCATCAGTGTCATGTGTGCATCATGCATGCGCTCCAAGTGACTGTCGAGGAAAGTGTGTTCCTCTATCTTTATGTAAAGGAAATCTCCAAGCAGCTCGTGCTTCCACATACGCACCTGTATTTCGAACTCCTCTCTCAGCTGATCCACCATCGCATATGGGTCAAGGTCACCCATGAGCGGACGTAGTTTGTCCAACATTCTATAGCGCATTATCACTTGAATGTACGTGGACATTTCTTGACGATAATAGAGGTCTTCCCTCTATCGTGGGGTCTCATAGTGATCTAGCTCGTCCAAATCCATCGTGAGGCATATGAAGTCGACCATGTTGTTCTTACTAAGAAGGTCATTCAGATGCACAAGCCACTCAGGGAAGTTTGATCCATCTTGTTTGAGCTTTTAAGCAACTACCCACTCAGCAATCTCAAAAGAAGCTTCACGACGAACTATTTCTACACTTACAATTACAAAGGACATTAGACTAAGTTTATAATTATGAGAGTAAAATTTAAATTGTTTTTATAAAGAACTCCACTAAAACTATTATCCCTGAAAAGGTTTTAGAGATTACACGATCCCCATTCACTACACTACTCTCGATCATCACGGTCGATGATATAATTGCAAAGGTGGACGTTGAAACATTGATCACATCATTCATGCGACTCATGCTTGATCTTTCGATCATCCCTTGTTCAGAGGCCATGTCTGTACATGCTAGGCTCGCCAACTTAACCTTACGTGTTTAGCTAAGAAACATGGCTTACACGCACCGTATGCGAACGCAGATATGTCTGACACCCGATCGTCACGACGTACCTCATAACGGAGAACCTTCTTAGTGGTGCACACTAAGGGAGAACACTTTTGTTGGTATTATGTTTTAGGGATCATCTTATTTATGCTACCATTGAGTATCTAATACTAGCACAAAAAAGATGCACATACAATAAACATCATATGTAAATGAGATGCGATATGGTCCTTTGCGTTGTGATCTCAATCCTGCGCATCCGGGTTTGGCGCCAGGGTTCGAGCGCTTCCAAATCATAGTCCACCATTATAGCGGCCGTTACTACTACTTAGCAATAGAAAATAAACTATTTTACCTTGACTATGACCATATCACATCACAACGTTCCTGCAAAACAAAGTTAGATGATTCTACTTTATCTTTGCATATTTTATGTGGCTGTTAGTCGCGCAAGAACCGTTCTTACCTAAGAACTTCAACCACAACATTGATCAAATAGTTGTCTATATTATACCCCTTTTGGGGCCCTCCAAATACCTCTTAATATTTAGGGAAAAGAGGACATCCTCCGGACTTTCCCAAAATCCTTCCGGTTTTCTCTCTTTATTTTCTTTGGTGATTCTGATGATACCAAAATGATCTCCGGGCATCATGAAACTCTTAAGCGTGATACCCCACGGTTCGAGAACACTCCACACATGGTTGATATCCATCTCATACAAATGATCATCAGCGGGACCTGGATGCCCATGATCATCCCTATGCATTACACGAATCTTTGTCATTGAACCATAAACGCTATATCCTATTCCTTTTGCCTCTGCAATACTTGCATTGTCCGAGATCTGATCAACAACATCACCATGCCGTGTTCAATCCCATTACATACAAATGCTACTTAACTCGTTCCGACAAGTGATATCCCTATGACCTAGTCACACGCTACACAGCTTTATGGATACAATTTCTCTGAGTGGGCCCTTAAGTATGTCTCTGTCACATGGCTGAAAAAATCCCGCTCTAGATACATAGGCCTCTACATGCCCATTTAAAGTACCTGAACACACCTTTATGATTACATGTTTCACCGAGTGAAGTTTAATGATATCAAGGCATTCTCGGGTGACATTGATTAATATGGTCTCACAGTCTAAGGAACAAGACACTATGTTTCCTAATCATCGTAACTTGAACTTTGTGACATGATCGTGTTACAATTCTTAGATTGGGTATGTTCATCATCTCATTCTCCCAACGAAGTGACTCCATTGTCTATTGGCATAAATTCCACAAGATCAGGATACCTTGATCATCTATTGACCAATGAACCAATGACTAGAGATTCACCGGGAACACCTGGTTGTTTACATATCACACGTGTATTGACGTTTTGCTTTCAATATAGTTATGGCATGATACAAAACCTAATTATAAACTTTGTGAAATATGATAATAATTTATATTATTATTTGTCTCTATGGTATATTTCCAACATTTATTCTTCACCCCGCTCTGTAGTCTCTCTGTTATCCACTGTAAAGTAAATAAGGAAGAAACCTTGTTCCATCTCAAATAATTTGTGTGCAGATATTTTTGCAACATCCCTAACAGAAACCTTCACTCTTATGTTCTTGTAGAAAGTCTTGAAGATTTCATGCCAATCCACATTAACTAGGACACCCAGAGTAGAAGAAACATGTGCTATCACTTTCCATGTACACCATTGAGAAGGTATTCCTTCAATCTTCACCCACACCTCCTGGAATTCCTCCAAAGGTTCACCTTCTCCTTTCCAATTCTCAAAAGACACATTAACACCTTTTTCTTCAGGTTTATAGTGGGAAACTCCACCAAATCTTTTATCTTCTTGGATGGAGGGAACCTCACTAAAAATCTTCTATCTGCTAGCTGCGTAATTTGCCAAAACCAGTTCACTTTCCATATTTCATTAAAATTCTTCTCTAATCCCTTATCATCTATCTCACCCTCATTCACGATCACAATGCCAACGTTCTCAATATTTATGCATTTGATTGCCTCAGGGCCTTCCACGTCAACATGAAAAAAATCCCAGGCATGGCACTCCCCCAGTATTAAGCCATTGGCAGAGGTTTATACCACTCAGCACCGGAATCCATGTGATGACCAGCTTTACCACATATAAAACACTGCCTTGGCCTTCCACACAACCCCACATAATGACCAGGCTCTCCATAATTGAAGCATAGCAGGTGTATGTACCTTGGATCCGTATGCCAACCTTGTGAGGAGCTATTGATCTTCTTAGAGTTACCCCCTGATGATGTACTTTTCCTAGCAACTTGATTTACTCCTTCAGATCCACTCTGCTGATTCTTCTTCTTCCCTTAACTGGTTCCTTGCTGCTGACCTAAATTTTCCTGTAGCCCAACACTACTATTTTGGCTAACTAATCCTTGTTGCATCATCGGATTGATCTGACTCGCGTATGGCATCTAAGGAAACTGTCTCGCCCTAGGTAATTGATTCTGCACCATGGGGGAGGATAGAAAGGTGGCCACTGTCCCATAGGGTAGCACATCCCTGGTTGGAACAGTGGATACATACGTTGAGCATCACCTCCAAATTGTTGCATCTATGGCTGTGTGAAGATCCCTGGCATTGGATTTAGTGTTGGAGACAGCGTTAGAGGTCTCTGCCCTACACCGGTCTGGGCTGCCAATGGCGGCGGCTGCGCACGACCGCCAAGGCTACTGCCTTGTCGCCCTTAACTGGTCTATACCGATCCCCGCCTCGATCCACTCCGGCCATCTTCACCACCTCCACGAAAGTTGCCTTTCCAGTCTCTCATCCCCACCAATCCTTAGAGAAGATAAACTTCTGTGGGATTTGTAGGAGGCCTCCATGAGCTGGAAAACAATCCTCCGGCGAGAAGGTCCCCTCCTCGAACAACTCCCGCTGAATCCACACCAGCACACCCAGAGCCGAAACCCTAGATAGGAGTCGCGGTCCACGCTGATTCTCCCCGAGAAGCTTATCTGGAGGAGGCGTAAACTTAGCAGGCACAACCCCTCTCAACCCCTGATTTCCGCCATATATGGGGACATGTGTCACACATCCATGATCGACACGGGTTGCCGACGGAGTATCACTAATCGGTGAGGTATCTCGGCTCAAAACTCGTCTTCGCGCTCGATCTCCAATCCCCTCTCGCGGTGGCGACTCGAGCACCTCATCGGCGACACGCCTCTCACCGGTAGACCAAGACGTCCTCTTCCTCTCTTCACCTCCTCCTCCCCTTTAACCACCTCCGCGGAACTCCGAGGAATAATCTCTCTCGAGATAGGTAGAGGCACGTTGGTCCGGTAAGGAGTCGACCGGAGAGGCGATGAGATCGATCTCTCGCGGTCACGAGAGCACATAGAGGTCTCAGGAGGAGAGGTCATTCTCCCCAGACTCCTTAAGCACGTCACTGCAGAGGTCCTCGCCACGAAGCCTTGTTCGTCGATTTTGTGGTTGCCTTTCTCTAATGACATGATCTCGTGCAAGCTCAATTGCTCATACTTACATTTTTTCATTTTATGCGACTACATAGTGTCGATTCGTAAAGTAACGCCCTCTCAAAAGAATTGTACGTGAAAAAATTATTATTCCCTCCGATCCATAATAAGCAGTGGAGGAGCTAGAGGGCCGACAACCAGGGTGCATGGTGGTGCCAAAGCAGTCAAAAAATATATTTTAGGGATAGCACACATGGTGAAAAATTGCTATTTCGCAAAGAAAACAAAATTTACCCGGTATCATGTGCATCCACATACTTGCACTTGCATCCTCCACTGATAATAAGTGTCGCTCATCTAGTATAAAATTTGTACTACCTTAGTACAAAATCAGCGACACTTATTTTGGATCGGGGTGAGTACATTGGTTGCATTGAGCCAAAGAAGTGACATGGAGTGGATGGTCCTAGGATGAAAAAAAGAGGTTAGGGAAGAAAAACAAAAGCTCAAAAAACAAATCTTAGAGAAAAACTACTCAAACTGAAAGGTAAGGCCCATGGACTAAGCAAACCATCTCGGGCACTGGACTTATTACGGCCTGGGCCAACTCTGCAAAGCGAGGCTCTTTCCTTTCCGTACATCTTTTCCTCTTCCCTCTTGCAAACACGAAGGAAAGAATAAAGTGTTGAGCAGTTAAAAAAGAACACGAAGGAAAGAAAGAAACTCGCTACTGAGCTTCGACGAAGCTTTTCTCCATCGTGTACAAGAACGCGAGGATCTTATCATCTTGCTCGTTGTGGTGGAATAGAAACCACACAATAGTTATACTCCTCGTGTTGTAAAATATAAGATGTTTTAGCTTTGTGAATAAAGTGTATCTAGATTTTTAGTGTGTATGTTCATTTAGATTTGAATTCAAGCTGCAAAACAATCTATGATTCGGCGGCTAGCAGGGTGGTTGTACCCCCAACCCACCAGTGTTCAAACTCTAGGTTTGACAGGGTGTGTTGCATAAAAGGTGGAATATTTTTTAGTAGGAGGCGACGTTCCCATCGACAATGAGGCGCCCGTGGTGACTTCGTCAATCTCAAGACTACCAGCTCAGTCTCTCGGAGATGCTTATAGGTTTAGGGTGTGCGTGTGTGCGTTTATAGGGGTGGGTGCATGTACGTGTTGTGAGCGTCTACGATTGTCCTGTGTTTCTAGAAAAAGTTTGGAATGAACCTACACAACAAAAAAGTGTCTAAATACACTCCTTTAACAAAGATAAAATATCTTATATTTCGAAACGGAGGAGTGCTCGTTACTCCAACACAAAGTTTGGCTGCCAAGCCGCCTGTAAGGGCATCTCCACGGGCACGACCCAACCGGTCCGAACGCGTCTGAACGGACTCGGACTCGCGCACCATGAGCGGCTCTCCAGCGGAACGATCCAACCTTAGTGACACGCCCGGCCTAACCCATCGGCACACCAAATTGGGCAATGTTTGCGTTGGTCCGGACAGCGCGCGGACCGCGCGGGTGTCCGCCAGTCAGCCGCTCGGGCTCATATGTAAGGGAAACATTAGTACTTAAACTTGTTTCCCATTAGATTTGGCCATGCCCATTATAAAAAGACACATTTGAACAACATTAAAATACTACTACTGCTGCTGGAGGAGGCCGTTCGTACGGCTACTTGTCGTCGTTGCCGCTGCCGCTGGCCTGTCGTTCGCCGCCCATATGGCGTGCTGCTGGAGGCGTTCACAACGACGTGGGCCATGATCCGCCGCCTCCCGGTTGACCAGGCCCTCTCCATCTCGGTTGCCCGGTGGTTCCTTGCCTCCTGGTCGGCCCGAGCCGCGTCCAACACCTGTCCCTTGACGATCTCCCTCGCCGCCCTCGCTGCAGCCTCCGCTTGTCGATCCTCCCGGCGGGCACGGTTGTAACATCCCAGCATTAGAGCTTAGAAATAAGCTGAGATGAGGTGTGTGCATTGCATTCATGCATAGAAAATCTGGATAATTTTTGCGCTTTTAAATAAAACTTGTCAAAATGATTGTAGCTTCTTTCAACTTGGTGGAACTGAAGTAGATCATCAAGTTGACTGCGATAAGGTTCAATATGACCTTTGCTAAAACCTTACCTTTGGATAATATAATTTGATCTAAGGGTAGATCAAATGTAATAAAACTAAGTCACAATACACTATTTAATAAGGAGTACTAGATCTTCTAGAGATCATTACATGGTACATACAACAACTAAAGGATGAATACTGAATATTCCAAATATGATATCAAGGTATTATCTACCACAAACCATGAATATTAAGTTAAGTATATAACTTAAGTAACGAAACTCTATAACTAAATGTGATACACTTGCTTGCCATAGTTATTCCTACTATGGGTATCATGGTAGTTCTTAAACATTAACTCTTATCACAAATAGAGTAGAAAGGGAAGTCAAGCCAAGACCATCTAGCACATACCCTAAATATCATATTAAGTGATGACATTCCTGTTTAACCAAGTCCTGGTGTTAAGTTGATCATCAATGTTGAGTGATAAATTCTTGACCTAGAACTTATTAACTCTTAGCCTTTGACCTATTATATTGACCTTCCAAAGACCTCAAGTAAATTTATAAGAAGGAGGAACTAGTTATGGTAGAGTGTGCCATCATCAATGGAATGTGATTCTTAGTGGTTATCAAACCATTTGATGTTGGATTAGTTAACTCACTCATAAGTTAACTAGAAGAAGTATCTACATCCAAGAAGTAACTAGTGCTTGAGGAGCTATGACAAAGCTAGTAGTATTAGTGTATCAAATAATAATCCTGTTAAGCCAAGTAGGTATAAGCTTAAAGTAAGCTTCCTTAACAAGATAGACCCTATGAAGAGACTAGTACAAGTCTACTACTTAGTTGACAATATATATTGATCAAACAAATAGAAGCCTAAGTTTATCATGATCAAAGAATGGTGGTCATTATTCTCAAGTCACCTGAGGATAAATGACTAGGTGTTGAAGTAGAATTGTGAGTATACCAAATTGGGTAAATCCGTAGTAAGCTGAATCATCTAGCTTGATCATGAGAAGTTAAGCTAGAGTTTGATGAAGTATATAATATGAGTTGTATGGAGTAGTTGGAGGCATAGTAGCTTAACCAAGCTAATACAAGAATAAACATGTATTATGGAGAGTAATACAAGTGTGACATTTGCTGTTATCAAGATACTCTTCCGGTGATGCCCTGAGAGGCAATAATAAAGTTGTTATTATATATATTCCTTATATATGATAGATGTTTATTTTACATGCTAGAATTGTATTAATCAGGAAACATCAATACATGTGTGTTTAATAAACAAAAAGGGTTCCTAGTTATGCCTCTCTTATAGACTAGCTTGTTGATTAACAAGATGATCAAAGTTTCCTGATCATGGAAATTGGATGTTGTTAATAACAAGGTCACACCATTGGTGGAATGATGTGATGAACATTCATCCGAAGTATAGCATTATGATCAAGTCATTATGTTTATATTGCTACAACATCATACGAAGTAATCTTTATCCTTAGACCATGAGATCATGTTAATTCCTAACACCGGAAGAGTATCTTGATAACATCAAACGTCACACCGTAACAGGGTGACTATAAAGATGGGTTCAGTACTACGAAGGTGTTATGTTGAGGCTCATGGATCAAGAGTGGAATTTGTCAATCCCGATGACGGATAGATATGCTCTGGGCCCTCTCGGTGATATCACATTAAGATAGCTTGCAAGCAAGTGATGTGATCACTAGAATGTTATATCACGGGAACGAGAAAAGAGTGCATGTCGGTAACGAGATCGAACTAGGTATGGAGATACCGATGATCGAATCTCGGACATTTAATATATCGAGAGACAAAGGGATTTAGTTACAAGCGTTAAAGGTTCTCACGATCACAGAAGTCATCGTTGAATGTGTAGGAGTCAGTACAGATCTCCAGGTCCTGCTGCTGATTATTGATCGGAGAAGGGTCTCGATCATGTCTGCATTATTCGCGAACCGTAGGGTGGCACACTTAAGAGTTACCGGACACCATTTTGGAGCACATATGTTTCACACGAAAGAATTGCAAAACACAGGAATTGTTTCAATAGAAACCGGAAATTGTTTCGGGTGAAATTGCAGAAAGAGGTTCTGCATGTGATATTGAAATATTGCAAGGGGCTATATGTGAATGTTTGTTAATTAAAGTAATTAATAAAATTCTGAATAAATTTAATAAAATAGTTTTATTAAATGAGAGAGCATTAAATTTGGAGAAATTTAATGCATTTAAAGTGGAGACTTTAAAAGGGAATGTGAAGAAGCATTTTAATGTGGAGGGGTTACCACCACATGAATGGGGGAGGTGAGGGGTCACCCCCCATGCGCCGGCCATGGAGAGAGGGGGCACCCCCCCTCCTCCTATAAAAGGCCACCCATTCCCTCCTTCATCCTTACACCTCCTTGTGAAGGATCTCTCTCCCCCTCTAGAATTATTCCCCCATGGTCTCGGATTAGTGAGATACATGTTCCTGGTGGCATTTCGTCTGGAAGGAGTTGCTGCTTCCGCTGGATCGCTGGAGCGAGGAGGTGGAGGTTGTCCAGTGGCTTGAAGGTGTGTGCGAGTACGGATGCGCTGCTGAGTTGTGGCGCTCGGACTTCCTCACGATCTTGAGATCGACAAGTGTACGACTACATCAACCACGAGTTCCTACTCGTTAACAAAACTCGTTTTCTTCGAGGGTAAGTTCTCGTTGGATGTATGTCCACCCGTTGCTTTGTACCTAGTAGATAGATCTTGGCGTGTGAACTTGGATGTATGTCCACCCGTTGCTTTGTACCTAGTAGATAGATCTTGGCGTGTAGTTCACACCGTAGGAAAAATTTTGTTTTCTATGCTGCGGACCCAACACATACCTCTTCCAAAGGATTCATATCACCTGTGATATAGAAAATTGTAATCTTGCAAGCCTTGGAAGTAGTTGGAAGATGGACTTAAAGGAGTTTATGGGTGGAGTTAGTAAAAGTTATAGTGATGGATTCATCAGAGGTAGTTTAGAAATGGAAGTGATATACTGGAGAAGAATGGAGGAGGATTATTGTTGAAGTGGCGTGACCATGTCATCATATGATGTTGGATATGGTGGAGCCAGATGACTAGTTCCTTTAGAGAAAAGATATCCTAGTGAAGCAGATGAGAGATTTAAATAAAGTATATTTAGGAAAGGAATTCCTTAACTATGACCCCAGCTTAGTGAAGTGTGAGGACTGGAATGCTTGAGAAACCTTTAACCAACAGTATATCAAGCCATGACAAGACCCATGTCTACCTCTTTGTCCAAAACCCTAGAATTAAGTTAGTAGTGGAACCAATTCCTATTTTTAGGTAACCATTGAATAATATCTCTTGGTCAAATGAAACTACCCAGAGATAGTTAGAATACCAGTTGGGGGTGTATTGATGAAAGCCTTGTCTGCCTCATCATCTTAAGCCCTATTAGCAACTTAGAAGAAAGAACCATCGAGACCATACTAGGAAATAATCTCAATATCACACTCTGAGTTGAGATATAATCCATGGTCACAAAACATGAAGGCAATTGATGTCTACGCACTTCTATTCTTGTAGACAGTTGTTGGGCCTCCAAGTGCAGAGGTTTGTAGAACAGCAGCAAGTTTTCCCTTAAGTGGATCACCCAAGGTTTATCGAACTCAGGGAGGAAGTAGTCAAAGGTATCCCCTCTCAAGCAACCCTGCAATCAAGATACAAGAAGTCTCTTGTGTCCCCAACACACCCAATACACTTGTTAGGTGTATATATGCACTAGTTCGGGGAAGAGACAGTGAAATACAAGTGGTATATATAAGACAACGGTGCTAGAAAATAGCTTGATGGCGTGAAAGAGACTAAAGGCAAACTGAAATAAAGATAGAAGCAAGCAAACATGTAACAGATCTAATTGCAAACGGTGTTTCAATGCTTAGAAACAAGGCCTAGGGATCATACTTTCACTAGTGAACACTCATATAAATATCTTCTCTTTAGGATACTACTCTTAACTACTCTCCGGTTGGACACTCTAATCGTTGGTAGGGCTATAACAGCACACCTCAAAGTCCATCTTTCCCATCTAGAAAAACCCCACACTGTCACCTTGAGTACTAGATGAGTCTAACAAACACCACAATTTCATAAAGACATCCAACTCCAAATATAACTCATAACAAGTATTTGTAATCTCTAGCCTAAGTGCCACCATGGTGAGCACGCTGTCACTTTCACACACATGGGGAGAGCAGAGATCTATTAAAGTACTTGAGTAGCAAGGTAGATCTATAGATTACAAGCTCATGATCTCAATAAGATCATGCATAGAGAGACATGAACACATAGCTACCGGTAGAACCCTCAGCCTCGAGAGAGAACTACTCCCTCCTCGTCATGGGAATCAGCAATGGTGATGGAGATGGCGGTGGAGATCGATGGAGATGGCTCCGGGGGCACTTCCCCGTCCCGGCAGGGTGCCGGAACAGAGACTTTCTGTCCCTCGAATCTCCCCTTCGGTGGCGGTGGTGCCGCGGAACTTTTCGTGGATTTCTGATCGGGTATCTAGGGTTTTGGTATCAGGAGGCTCTTATAGGCGAAGAGGCAAGGTCGGTGGCCGACCAGGGGGGCCACACCATGCCCTAGCATGGCGTGGGCTGGCCCGCGCCAAGGGGCGGTGTGGCCACCTTGTGGCCCCTCTCCGACTCTCCTTCTGGCTCCATGAGTCTTCCGGGAAAATAGTAACTTTCTCTTTTGTCCCGTCCATTTCCAAGAATATTCATTTTCTGACTTCCTGGAACCAAAAACAGCAGAAAAAAGGCAGCTGGCACTATGGCTCTTGTTAATAGGTTAGTCCAAGAAATCATATGAAAAGTACTCCAAAGTTGGAACAAAACACAAGAAAGTAGATAAAACCAATCATGGAACATCAAAAATTATAGATACATTTGTAATGTATCAACATCCCCAAGCTTAACTCATGCTTGTCCTTGAGTAGGTAAGTGATAAAAAGAAAGAATAATTTTTGAGGTGACATGCACCATCAAAGACTTGATCAAAGTATTTGCAAAACATTCAAAGCTGGGATCATAGTACTTCAATCATAACATGAAAGACAAAGTTCTAACAATAAGACAAAGAAACTATGTTGCAACATGAAAAGGCACAAACAAAAGATTCATGAATAACAATGCTTTGCAAGACGTTTGTTTGTTTCTCATAAAGAAAACATAGCATAATAGTATTCAGCTTGTCCCTCATAGAGTAGAAAATATAAATGCATAGGACACCTTCAAAGTTCAAAAGAGTGACTAGATACAAATAGTTTAAAACAAGCAATATCAAGTTATGCATCAATCAACAAGTCTTGGGACAATGCACATAGAACTAAGAATGGCCACTATGCTCTCAAAGTAGGTGCATAAAGATAGAAAGTGGAGACTCAATATAATGGTGGAAGAAAGGCCTTTTTAGAAGGAAGTAGGGATTCAAGTCTCATAAAGAGCTTCCAAAAATTATGGTACTTATAGCTTTCAGCTCTCAATGACCCTATCATAAGCATCTTGAAGTGATTAAGGTTAAAGTGAAGAAACTATGGAGTATATGCTTGACAAAGTATAAGTTAGAAATCTCATGTCCCTTGTATACGAGGGCCGATCCTCATGCTACACAAGTTTAGTCACCGGTAAGTTCTTGTCATCGTAAGTACATGTGTATCATAGAGAACCGCCAACGGGGTACCCCTTGCCCGATGATACGGAAGAATCCCCATATCAAAATGACAAGGCAAGTAGACAACGAGCATCTCAGCATTCTTCTTATTTACCATGGGAATATGGTGCTTTTTTCTTTCTTTCCTCTTTTCATAATCTCTTTTTTTTTCTTTTTCTCTTTTTTCTCAATATAGGACTCTTTTTTTATAAGAAGAATGCTTCATAGACAGCTCATTATGGTTACGCCGCAGGTTTCCACCATGTCAGCATGGATTAGACCAGCGGCCCAGGCGTTTCTCTAACACATATACATAACTCCATGGACTTACGAGCTCCCCTTTCATTTCACACCGACGACATCCATATACAAAAGAGCATGATATCAACTAGGTACAAGTACCAAGTGCAATGTTGAAAGCGTTCCCCATGAAAGCATGGTTCTGCTAATTCCCGACAAATAAGTGCAAGCATATACAACATAGAAGACACAATGGTTCAAGTTTAATAGATGCAAAAAGTAAAGTGTGCCATCAAGTTCGTGAGAGCTTTAATCACTAGTTTTCTCATAACAAGTTTAATTTGGAAGGTAAACAAAAGCATGAATATACTTGTAATAGCATAAGCTAGTAGGTAGGTTCGGTGGACTCTTTGGAATAACTTGGTTTAGGGAGTTGGATGCATGAGTGGAACTCATACTTTGTTGTGGAGGCTAGCAAAAGACTGGGAGCAACAAACTAAGAGAGCAATAATGGCCATAATCATGCAGAGCGACAAAACATCATTGATAAAAGCATAAAGTGATACTACAAGTTGAAAACTAAAGGATCATAAAGGCTATGGTGACTTTGGATAGTCATAACATGGTGTAAGCATGCGCCAAGTCAACCCAAATAAAGCATCAAAGGAGAATACCACTATACTATGCTTTAATATGCTAAAACAACGCATGATTCATCCAAGGCACATTAAGAAATCTCAATTGTTTATAACAAGTCATGCTACAGCAAACAATACTAAGCATAAAGCCAAAAAAATATCAAGCATGGCATGACAAAGCATAGGCCACAGTCAAAAACGAGCTCTTTTTACCACATAAGCATGAACTTTCCTACTCTTTTCCAAACCAAACCAAACTATTTGCAAACCGATGTATGAAAGAGGGGGTCCAACCAATTTATTCAGCAAACTAAGCAAACAAAATCAAACGAAAAACCAAAACGAAAATGAAAAAAAGACGCTCCAAGAACAACACAACTCTGTATGAAACAATAAAAATGAAGCGTTTGGAAGAAACCTGGAATTTTTATTGATGAAGAAGGGGATGCCTTGGGAATCCCCAAGCTTTGACGCTTGTACTTCTTGGATATTTCTTGGGGTGACACGCGTGGCATCCCCAAGCTTGAGCTTTAGTCCATCCTTCATCTTATTACTCATTCCTTTCATACACCTGAAATTTTTCCTTCATACAAAACTTCACACAATCTTTATTAGCAACATTAGTGCACTCAAGATAAATAAGTCTTAAGGTTCAGTTATAACACAAAATAAACTTCCATTAAAACACTAGCTACTGTAGCACTTCCCTCAAAAAGCTCAATTCTCCAAAAGAACTAAAAAAGGAACCAACAAGAAGCAAATGCAGAAAATGGCAGAAATCTGTCAAAATAGACCAGCAGGTAAAGACGAATTTTTTCGAAGACCTTCTGTTGCTCAAATCAAAACGTCTTTAACTATTGAAAGTTATATAAGAACCTGGGGCAGAATCACCAAAAATTACAGCTCAATCCGACGTACAGAGCTCTCTCACGATTTTTTACGGTGAAGCACAAAAATCTGTTTCGGGACAGCAAGTTTCCCAATCATTACTTTTCTCTGATGAGAGGTTACTCTTGTCACAAAAAGCAAATAAAAAAGATAAGGAGAGGTTATTACAGAGGTAATAACTTCCAAGACTCATCTAAAAATTTTGGGTTATCTCCCAATAAGTACTTTTCTTTAACGCCTTTAAGTTAGGCATAAGAAGCAAGAAAAAGAATCAAGTGTTCTCAAATGAAGAAGCATTAAGATTAATACCAGAAATATCTTCAACAAGGCAAGGTATATCATCCAAATAAGTTCTAGTGGATCCTCTCTCAATGCTCTTAGGTTCACTATTCTCATCAAAAGGGTTTGTAGGAACAATCCAATCAAGATTCTTTTCTATGGCATCATGTATTGCTATTAGTTTAAAGGGTGTTGGTATCTTAGGTTCCTCCCCATTAGGTTCGGTTTTGTTCATATTTTCTCGTGTACCAACAACATCTACACATGAGCCTAGCATATTGAAACGTTCAAAGACTTTCCTAGCTTCCTTGGCAACATCATAGAACTCCTTAAACAAAGTTTCTAAAATGAAATCCCTCTTTTCAGGATCCTCAATTTCTTTAAGATGAAGAAACATTACTTGCATTAAGGGGTTGAGGTTAACAAACCTAGCTTCTAACATGTGAATTAAAGAAGCTGCAGCAATCTCATAGTTTGGAGCAAGTTCTACAAGGGATCTATCCTCGGTATCTTCATGCTTACTAACATGATCAAAGAATTCTTCAATGTTATCTTTCCCAATTATAGAACCACTACCAATTGGAAGGTCTTTCAGGGTGAATTAGGGATCAACATGGTGAGCTAAGGAAGAGGTGACAACTAAAGGAGACTTAATTTTTTTGTGTTTTTGAATAAGAAAGCAAACAAGTAAAACTAATTTTTTTGTGTTTTTGAATAACAAAACAAGCAAACAAAGCAAAAAGAAAACTAAGCAAAACAAAAATAACAAAGTAAAGAGATTGGTTATGAGGGACTCCCCTTGTGAAGATGTCCTTGACTCCCCGGCAACGGCGCCAGAAAAATAACTTGATGTCTACGCACTTCTATTCTTGTAGACAGTTGTTGGGCCTCCAAGTGCAAAGGTTTGTAGAACAGCAGCAAGTTTTCCCTTAAGTAGATCACCCATGGTTTATCGAACTCAAGGAGGAAGTGGTCAAAGGTATCCCCTCTCAAGCAACCCTGCAATCAAGATACAAGAAGTCTCTTGTGTCCCCAACACACCCAATACACTTGTCGGGTGTATAGGTGCACTAGTTCGGTGAAGAGATAGTGAAATACAAGTGGTATAGATAAGACAACAGTGCTAGAAAATAGCTTGATGGCGTGAAAGAGACTAAAGGCAAACTGAAATAAAGATAGAAGCAAGCAAACATGTAACAGATCTAATTGCAAACCGTGTTTCAATGCTTAGAAACAAGGCCTAGGGATCATACTTTCACTAGTGAACACTCTCATACAAATAGCTTCTCTTTATGATACTACTCTTAACTACTCTCTGGTTGGACACTCTAATCATTGGTAGGGCTATAACAGCACACCTCAAAGTCCATCTTTCCCATCTAGAAAACCCCACATTGTCACCTTGAGTACTAGATGAGTCCAATAAACACCACAATTTCATAAAGACATCCAACTCCAAATATAACTCATAACAAGTATTTGTAATCTCTAGCCTAAGTGCCACCATGGTGAGCACGCTGTCACTTTCACACACATGGGGAGAGCAGAGATCTATTAAAGCACTTGAGTAGCAAGGTAGATCTATAGATTACAAGCTCATGATCTCAATAAGATCATGCATAGAGAGAGATGAACACATAGCTACCGGTAGAACCCTCAGCCTCGAGAGAGAACTACTCCCTCCTCATCATGGGAATCAGCAATGGTGGTAGAAATGGCGGTGGAGATCGATGGAGATGGCTCCGGGGGCACTTCCCCATCCCGGCAGGGTGCCGGAACAGAGACTTTCTGTCCCCCCAATATCCCCTTCGGTGGCGGCGGCGCTGCGGAACTTTTCGTGGATTTCTGATCGGGTATCTAGGGTTTTGGTATCGGGAGGCTCTTATAGGCGAAGAGGCAAGGTCGATGGCCGACCAGGGGGCCCACACCATGCCCTGGTGCGGCCTAGGCTGGCCCGCGCCAAGGAGAGGTGTGGCCACCCTGTGGCCCCTCTCTGACTCTCCTTCTGGCTTCGTGAGTCTTCCAGGAAAATAGTAACTTTGGCTTTTGTCCCGTCCAATTCCGAGAATATTCATTTTCTGACTTCCTGGAACCAAAAACAGCAGAAAACAGGCAGATGACACTATGGCTCTTGTTAATAGGTTAGTCCAAGAAATCATATGAAAAGTACTCCAAAGTTGGAACAAAACACAAGAAAGTAGATAAAACCAAGCATGGAACATAAAAAATTATAGATACATTTGCAATGTATCAGCAATATATCTTAACCCTTAATCTTTATCCATATCCATAATAGAATACGAGTCTATTAAATTCTCTCAAACTCATGATAATTACTTGTAAATGAACAACTTCATTTATCCCTTAATGATTGTTATTCATGCATAGTGACTTAACCAAGATTGCTTTGTGGTAATTCTAAACACTACAAATTAAGTAGGAGTTGAACGGGAGAAATCACCAAATGTTGAGATATCATTTAGGATTATAAATTCTGGATCAATCCTTAAACCTTGATCGCTAGCAACATTCACTAATAAACTTGAGGGTATTGTATCCTTTAGGGTCCATAGTAAGTGTGGTATTAAAAACCCTAAGTAAATGTTGTTGGGCATTGAGATCACTTGTGCTACATGAATGATAATGGTTATTCACCATTACATAGTAAACTTCTATCAAAACATTAACCACACTTAAGAAAGTACTAAACAACTAGTTCAAGAAGTGATTCATGCTTACTTTGGAAAAGAGTAGAATGGTTATGAAGAAATTATAATGGAATTGGAATAAAAGAAATTCCAAACTTTAAAAGAACCTTAAAATTTAAACCACCATATTATAAACCACAAAATTTAAAGTATTATAATGTATATATTAATTCATACATAAGGCTAATAGAATTATATATATCACTCACCATTTTTTTAATCCTTACCATGATAACTATCATGGTGATGATGGAAACCATTTTCATAAGATTTTCTATACAAGAAATAAAACCCTAAAATCTCAATTCTTATTTTTTTAATAAATAACTCCCTATATGATGTTGGATATTAAAATGCACTAACAAGATTAGGTCCACTAACTAATAACATTACCTCTGAAATGTTTGAATTATTGTACAAGGGTTTGGGTGTTTAAAAGTATTGAGATTTGAATTCAAAATGAATTACAAAAACAAAAAATCAAAATAGAAAAGGACAGAAGAAATCAGCAAAGAGCAGAACCGCCCACAGCCCAACGACCATCGCGCTAACTACCACCCACATGCGCCAGCCGTCACTTTCCTCTCACTTAGCATCAGCCTAGCTCTGGCCCAGGCCCAAGTACCATTTCATGTCGTCTTCCCCGTGCGTCACAAGCAGCTCTCTAGAGTGAGCGTCGTTGTTCAATGCCAATCACCGGCGTTAGCAAAGATCAACCGCCACGATGCTCGCAGTCGCCTGGGAGAGGGATAAGAACGCCACCGCGATATCCTTTCGTCTGCATCCCCTCATTTGCTCGCCCACACTCTCTCTTCTCCTCTCTATTCAGCAAAGGGCCAAAACCCTAGCCGGCCAGAGCCAACCACCATCTTCGGTAGAGGTCGTCCTAGAGACCGTGGAGTGGCCGAGGAGAAGTGCCTCGCCATCCTTGTTGCTTGAGGGGTAGCAGTGAAGCAAGGGGTGCTCGGAATCATGGTGATTTCGCCATTCCCTTTCGCCGGTGATCGTGGGAGTCCGCAAAGATTAGGCCGTACCGGAGCGCCATCGTTGTCATCAACCACCGCAACAGCATCAAGATGAGCTACCGGTCCCTATGGACCTCTCCAATCTCTTCCTCTTGCTTTAAGATTCCACCGCACCGTGTACCATCGTCGGCCACGGCAAAAGCTTAGCGCCGGTGTACTTCCACTAACCATTTCGGAGCGGCGGCAACACTATCTGGTTCGTCGTGAACTCCTCTCTCGACCAACCTAAGCCCAAGCCCGCGCGCGCTGTAAATCGACGGGTCCATCCTTGACAGGGAGTGAAGCTCCATTGATGACGTCACCATGGCATCATGGTGATGTCATATACATATTTCTATTATAATCATTTCTGTAATAAATTAATTCCTCAATAATACATGGAAGGCCCACTAGTCATTGGCTTAGGGAAGAACTTGATGGGGATATGCTAAAGGGGGTATCCCCAGCAGGATGTTCCGATTGGGCCGAAGGGCCTGTGAGTGCGGCTGAAGGACGGCGACTGGACTACGACGGAAGGAGAGGCCTGGCGACTGGCGACTGGAGGCCCAGAAGCGCAATAGAAGCCCAGTTAGATTAGGTCAAAACCTCCGAATCCTTATCTTGTTCGGGTGTAGCTTGTAAACCCTTGCGAGGTGCCTCATATATAAACCTCCCTAGGGCATCCTAGAGACTCACGTTCCATCATACACCCCCTCAAGTGACTCGCTGCTTTGACGCCGAGCTCGCCACCCCTGTATCTCGCTCTCCAATAATCTAATCTATCTAGAGTAGGTCTTTACCCTCCGGGGGCCGAACCTGGGTAAACCCATGTGCATCCGCCCCCATCTCCCACCGCAGATGGCCGCCAACTCTTCCTCACGTTTCAATCAATCGCTACCAGTGGCAGCGACTGCCGTGGCCATTTCCATGACAGTGGCGCCCACCGTGGGGCATAGCGGGACTGGCCTGAGTTCTGTGGCGAGACCCTACTCGCCAATCGATTGGCCGCTCGCCACCTGTCGCATGATCGCCTTCGGCGGGATCTTACAGATCCTGCCCAGCAGCTACATCCCGGCGTCACGCCCGGTCACTCACGGCACGGTGATGCCGGTCGGCTCCATCAACCTCTTCGTCGGCTTCACCGGCGCGGTCGACCCAGCTGCAACGGTGATCATCGGCGGATCGCCGCCACACCGCGATCTGCTCTCGGAGGATCAGGTCCGCTCTATCAGGAGCCTCGTCACCGAGCACGACTCGGCCACCAGCGACACGGCCAAGACCAACGCCGCCACCAACGACGAGGCCCTAAACAACGACGCCGACCCCGCGGCCCCTGCCTCGGTCGACGGATCTATCACCGCCGCATCACGAGAGGACTCCATCACGCGAGTCTCCAACCCGGAGGATTTCGAGGACCCCTCCATCCTCAGGATCTTCGACTCCGGCTCGGAATCGCCTGAAGACTTCCGCGCCAGATATAATCGCTTCAACGCGATCTACATGGCGGGCAGCATGACTGCCCCGCCAGATCCATTCGCCACGCCGATCCCACCGACTGCAACGGCCACAGAGGTAGAGGAAGCCCGCATGCGGCTCGTAGAGGCACAACGCAACGAACTCGCCAAGCGCCAGAAATATCGCCTCGAGCGGGAAACAGTGCGGGAGCTATCGCTCTACCACTAGCGCCGCATCAGGACCCGCCTGAACTCCAACGTCCAGGGCCGCGTCCTGAACTTTAATGACGAAAGCGACCCCGCACATGCGGCCGAGCATGAATACTGCGAGATCGCGCCGCCGGGTGGAAGCAATCCCGCGAGACAACCACCCGGTGCACCGGCGACCAGAGCCCCTCCACCACCCATCGGCCGCACGCCCCCACCGGACCAGCCGCGGATCATCATATCGCCTCAAGCCCGCGACACCAACGGGCTACCACTCTAATCCACCCCGATGGACAATGTCGTCGCGGCCGATGCCGCGATCGCCAACCTCGACGTCTAAGGCGACGGTGCACTACAGATCCAATATGCCAAGGACCTACTCGTTAGGGCCGTGGAACAACAAGCCACGGGAGTCGACCCGCGAGGGCGGATGTATTCCCGTTCTTCAACAAGCAGAGTGGCGTCAAGCGGTCACCCCACCGTCGCCAACGCATTGACTTGCCCTCCATCGCAGCCCTTGGCGAACCAGCCACGGGCCACCAACCCCGCTCTGTCCACCAATGAGCCGCGACCGGCGAATAACACGGTCGTCGCAAATGGGCAGCCCATTGATGCCTGAACGAACATCATCAACAACCAGGCGTGGCGGGCGCGCCAGCCCAACGACTTGCGGCACACCCTCACCAACCGCGGCGACCCAGAACTGAGAGGCTCGCTCAGTCGAGTCGGTCCGCAATGCTTTGGACCCATGATCCGCGGGGAAAAATATCCTGCCAACTTTAAGGCTCCCAAGGAGATCGAAAAGTAGGACCCGACGTACGATCCCGCTGTCTGGCTTGACACATACCTCATGGTAATGGGAATCGCAGGCCACACCGACCTGCTCGCCGCTCGCTACCTCCCTCTGATGATGGAGGGCGCAACTCGGAAATGGATCAAAACCCTCCCCACCGACAGCATCGACTCCTAGGAAGAAATGCGGGACGCCTTCATCAGGCACTTCGAGGGCTCCTACACCCGCGCCACCACCATAGAAGACCTGGAGCGATGCATCTAGGGACAACGCGAGTCGACTCGCTGCTGGGTTCAAAGATGGCAAGAACTGTGGATCAATGCCTCCGGCATCCACCTAGATACGGCGATACATTGCTTCAAGAACGCGTGCCGGTACGAACCCCTGGTCGCGAAGATCAAGAGGGTCTACCAGACGCTCGACAACATCCCCGGCCTCCTCGAGATTGCCAAGCGCTACGTGGAGGACCCCAACCAAGACTCCGACGACGAGTCAGGAGGAAGACGGCGAACCAGCATCCACGATAGCGGGCGCCTACGTAACATGCGCTACAGCAACACCCGCATCACCGGCAAGCGCCGCACGGACAGGCGAGTCAACTTCGTCACCAGCGCGACCCCAAGAGCTACGGCCGCGACGGAGGAAATTACCGCGACAGCGGAAACTACCGCTCCAACAATACAGTGAGGCCGAAATTCGACCTCGCTGCCCTGCTCAACCAGCCCTGCATCTACCATAGCAGGGAGGGAAAACCCGCCACCCACACCACCGCGGATTGCCACTCTCTCAAAGAGATTGAGAAGGCAAGGCAAGCAAGGGAGGACCCCAACAACAACCCACCCTGGGACAACAGGAACGCCGGCGGCTTCGGCACCGTCGTCGGCTCGCTACACACCTTCACCAGACTCGGCGCGAAACACGAGAGAAAGGTGCTCGCCCGCGCGGTCGCCGTCAATGCGGTGACACAGGTCGACATCCCACGCTTCCTCAACTGGTCCGAGCAGAGTATCACTTGGAGTCGCCAGGACCACGCCCCCAGAATTGAGTACCCAGGGCGAGTCGCCCTGGTAGTTAGGCCCAAACTGGTCGATTACTGGCTACCCAAGACATTGTTGGACGGCGGGAGCTCCATCAACATCATGTACCTAGACACGTTCAAGAGGCTATAGCTCCCAGAGTCGACAATCTAGCCGACCCTGACAACCTTCCACGGTATCGTCCCCGGTCGGAAGGCATACCCAATCGAAAAAGTGACGCTACCCGTCATCTTCGGCACACCGGCGAACTACCGCACCGAGCGAATCAAATTCGAGCTGGTGAACTTCCGCAGCCCCTACCACTACATGCTGGGATGCCAGACGTTTGCCAAATTCATGGCGACCCCCCACTACGCGTACAGCATGATGAAGCTCCCAGGGCCAAGCGGCATCATCACCATCCATGGCGACCCTGACATGGCCGTGGAATGCGAGGACAATGGAGCCGAGCTCGCTGACGCCATCATTGCCATGGAGACTGACCACGCGGAGGAGCTCGCGAAATATGCAGGCAACATCAACAAGGACGACCCCACTATCCTGAAGAAACCAACCGCCGCGAACTCCATGTTCGAGGCGACCACGCACACCCGCACCATCGAGCTCGTCCCAGGCGACTCCAGCCAGACGGTCACCATCGGGGCGCACATGATCCCCGCATAGGAAAGTGCGCTCATCGGGTTCCTCCCTGAGAACCGCGACATCTTCGCATGGAAGCCATCTGACATGCCAGGTGTCCCGAGGGAACTCACTGAGCACAAACTCAACGCCGACCCCAAAGTGCGACCAGTAAAGCAGTCGCTACGGCCCTTCAATGAAGAGCGCCGCTGAGCAATCGCCAAAGAAGTACAGCGCCTGCTAGCCGCAGGCTTCATTCGGCCAATCAAATACTCCAAGTGGCTGGCAAACCCAGTCCTGGTTCTAAAAAAGAACAACACATGGAGAATGTGCATTGACTACACCAACCTCAACAGCGACTGCCCGAAGGAGGAGTTCGTCCTACCGCGCATTGATCAGATCATCGACTCGACCGCGGGATCGGAGTCGCTGTGCTTCCTTGATGCTTACTCTGGTTATAACCAGATCAAGATGGCGGTCGAGGATGAGGAGAAGACGGCGTTCATCACGCCATTCAGCGCCTTCTGTTACACGGCCATTACGTTCGGCCTCAAGAACACTGGCGCCACATACCAGAGATGCATGCAGGAGTGCCTAGCGAGCCAAATTGGCCGCAACATCCATGTCTACATCGACGACGTGGTGGTAAAATCCACCCGTCATGACGACCTGCTCGCCGACCTAGCCGAAACCTAAGCAAACCTGCGGAGGTACAACATCAAGGTGAACCCCAGAAAATGCACCTTTGGTGTCCCCACCGGACAGCTCCTGGGGTATGTAGTCTCCAAGCGAGGCATCGAAGCCAACCCCACCAAGATCGACACCATCGCGCGACTCGGGAAACCCGAGTGCCTGCGCGACGTCCATAAATTGGCAGGGCGAGTCGCGGCCCTCAGTCGCTTCATCCCCCGACTAGGCGAAAAGGCAATGCCCCTCTACCGCCTGATGCGCAAGAACCACATGTTCCAATGGGACACGGAGGCCGATGATGCACTCAAAGCACTCAAAGAAGTGCTACTCGCGGCCCCACTCCTCGTCGCTCCACTCGACAAAGAGCCTATGCTCGTCTACGTCGCGGCCTCCGCTCGAGTCGTCAGCGCCGTGATGGTCGTCGAATGACCGGAGGAGGGCAAGGAACGCCTCATACAGCGCCCTGTCTACTACATCAGTGAAGTCCTGACAGACTCATGACAGCGCTACCCGCAGTACCAAAAACTGGTGTATGCGGTATTCCGAGCTCAACGGCGACTCCCACACTACTTCCAGGAGCACCCGATCACGGTGGTCTCCTCCGCACCCCTGCAAGAAATAATACGCAATCGCGAGGCGACCGGGCGAGTCGCCAAGTGGGCCGTCGAAATCAGCATCCACAACATCAAATACGAGCCCCGTAAAGCGATCAAGTCACAAGCCCTGGCTGATTTCCTCGCAGATTGGGAAGAAGCATAGCAGCCAGAGAAGCTCCCGTACCTCCACTACTGGTCGCTCCATTTTGATGGCTCCAAGAACGATGACGGTGCAGGGGCTGGGGTCATACTGACCTCTCCCAAAGGAGACAAGCTCCGCTACGTCCTCCACCTCAACTTCAAGTCCTGCACCAACAACATGGCAGAATACGAGGCCCTCCTTCACGGCATGAGAGCCGCTAAGGAGATGAACGTCAACCGCTTACAATGCTATGGCGACTCCGATCTAGTCGCTGGCCAAGTCGCCGGGACGTGTGACGCCGTCTCCCCAACAATGATCGCGTACCGCAAAGCGGTAGACCAGATGGAAGGACACTTTGATGGCAATTCCGTCGAGTGGATCGACAGATGCAAGAACGAGGAGGCAGACGCCCTCTCCCGCATTGGGTTGGCCCTACAAGTGCCACCAGCAGGTGTCTTCCTCGACATCATCCACAAACCGTCGGTCAGCCCACCAAAAGAGATCGACGTCGGGATACCACTGCAACCAGAACCGGCCTTAGTCGCCATGGTTGTGGAGCCTAGCGACTGGACAGCACCATACGTCGCCTTCTTGGAGCACAAAATCCTACCAAGCAATGAGACGGAGGCGCGAATGATCGTGCGCCGCTGCAAATCCTTTGTCATCATAAACGGCGAGCTCCATAGACACAGCGTGACTGGCGTGTTCCAGCGCTGTGTACAGCCAGACGAAGGCCGCAAGATCCTCAAGGACATTCACGCCGGCGACTGCGGCCATCACGCTGGCGCCAAGTCGCTAGTCGCCAAGGCCATGCGGCACGGCTTCTACTGGCTCACCGCGCACGCCGACGCCACCAACATCGTCCAACGATGCGTCGGGTGCCAGAAGTACGCCCACCAGATGCACCTCCCTGGTTTGGCACTCAAGACCATCCCCATCACATGGCCATTCGCCGTATGGGGCATGGACATGGTAGGCATGTTCAAGAAGGCCCCATCTGGCTTCACCCATCTCCTGGTCGCGGTCGACAAGTTCACCAAATGGGTCGAGGCCAAGCCAATAAAGAAGTGAGATGGCAAGATGGCCACCAAGTACTTACGCGAGCTCATCTACCGATACGGCTACCCGCACAGCATCATAACAGACAATGGCACCAACTTCGCCAAGGGGGCCATGGCGGAATTTTGTGAAGAACATGGCATACGACTCGACCTCACCTCAGTCGCCCACCGGAGTCGAATGGCCAAGCAGAACACGCTAACCAGAGCGTCATCCATGGGCTCAAGCTACGACTCCAAGTGCCCCTCGAGCGCACCCCAGGATGCTGGGTCGACGAGCTCCCCTCTGTCATATGGGGGATCCGCACCTCCATCAATCGCTCCACCGGGTTCACACCCTTCTTCATGGTGTACGGTGCTGAGGCCATAATGCCAACCGACCTAGAGCACGATTCACCTCGAGTCGCCAACTACATCGAAGCGACCAACAAGGTCGCCCGCCAAGACAGCATCGATCAACTCGACGAGGCACACGACCTAGCTCGCTTTCGCACCACCATATACCAGCAAGGACTCCGCCGCTACCACAGCCGCCGAGTACGAACTCGCACCTTCCAGGAAGGCGACCTGGTCCTACGACTGGTCCAAGACAAGAAAGGCATGCACAAACTCTCCCCCCATGGGAGGGGCCATTCGCCATAGGACGAGTCCTCGGCAATGACGCCTACTACCTCATCGACATACGGGGTGATGGCCAGCTTGAGGTCGGGAGGCCATGGAATGTAAACCTCCTCAGAAAGTTCTATACTTAGAACCTCAAATTGTACTCAGCTGGCATATATAATGAAATTCATTCGGATTGCACAAATTGTGTCTACTCGCCATATTCTTGTGCCACTCGCACTCGTACATATTAGCAATACGCTACGCACGGAAGTCAACCTCTGGTCGAGCGACCGGCACGGCTAAGTAGTGCAGCACAAGGGCACCGGAAATACTTGGGCCTTGGGTCGTCCATGAAAACGCCAACCCGGAGCCACCATTGGAGTCGCCTAGCCCGACTGGCCCACCGGGCCAAGACAACCGGTACACGCTTCTCACAACGACCTGTCCCTCCCATCCTCGCGCAAAGCGACTCGAACGGTTAAGTACCACGCACGGGGACTCCGCACAATGGGAACCCCCACGCGGCTCGGGAACACACCAAGTAAGAGAGCTGCCTTGGAATCGCCAAGCGACTGGCTCTCCGAGCCAGGGGAGGAGACGCGTTACAAACAATGCATTTACAACCTACAACAGGAACGCGACCAATATGGTTGAGCACCACGCTCGGGGACTCGCCTACAAATCAATCCTACCCGTGCTCGGGGACTCGCTACTCAGAAGACGCGAGAGATAAAACAACGCACAACCAAAACAAAACACAATAGTATACAATCGAGTTATACCCCACTAAAGGGCGGACGTGCTCGGGGACTCGCTCAATCAAAAATAAATACACCACACAATCTTGGTCATAATACGAGTCGATTGACTCCCTTTGGCGTACATTACAAAATATATTACAGCAGTCGCCACTTGGCATACATCACAAACTACCCAACTACATTGTTTATTCTACAGGTCCTGACGAAGAAGCACCGCCACCCCCCTTGACACGGACAAAAGGCTGCCACGGGTTCGTCGGGTACATCGTCAGCGACTTCGACAATGCCGACCGGAAGGGCTACTCCGACTTCATATCACGATGCTCCGGCTCGGGGTCGCCAGCCGCCAATACCATCTCTTGGTATGGCAGCAGATCCCCCATAGCCAGGACCCGATCGGCATAAGGGGCAGCCTTCGCAGTCAGCTTCAGCACCTCGGACATCTCCACCGTGCTGGTCACCGATGGGTAGCCACTCGTCACGCCATCCAGGTCGAAGTCGTCAGGGAAGTGGGCGAGACCGAAACTCAATGTTGTGGTGGCCCCGCGCCTGAACGCCGAGCGTGCCATCCACTCCACAACGGCAGGCACCTCCTCCAGATAGCGCCACACCTCCGTGAGCCCCCCAGGAATAATCTCGGTGGGGGACATTTCTTGGAGAACCGCCTGGACACATAACGCCGAAGCCGTGGCCGCGTTCACCATAGCAGTCACGCACTGCGAAGGTTGAAGGTCTGGACCACCGGGTCGCTTTCACCTATCACAGCTGCAAATTCAGACATTTGTGAAACTATGGACATCCCCAATAAGGGACTCGCCGAATAAGTCAGGCAAAGACGGAGACTTACCAAGGAGTTTGCGGCAGCTCTCCGTGACATGCTTCTCCAAGGCGGCTTGCTCATTGTGCAGCCCCACGATGATCAAATCCGTGGCTTTGTGTTCCTCCTCAGCCGCAGCAACGGTAGCCTTCGCTCGCTCCTCCGAAGAAACTGAGGACGCTTTCGCCTCCTCCAAGTCTTGGATCAGGGAGGCAATTCTTCCATTCGCCGCGTCCAGCTCGGCGACTCGAACATACCCTTCACGGGCCTTGGAAATCGCAGCTGGGGAGCCATCTGAAAGAGAAGCCATCAGCGCGCCATACACAAATAGTTCATACTCGATAGAGGAAAGGACAGAAAAGCAGATACTCACCAATAGTTTCCTAAAGCCACTGGTTCGCCTCCTGCGTTTCGCACAGATCACGCTCCAAGTGCTCCCTTGCGGCCTACCGATCGGTCGACTCCCTTTGCAAACCCTGCAAATAAACAACACACCTCAGCACTTACCAAAACAGATTCCCAGTTCCCAGCCATTGAAATTCAGCGACTAGGAACTCGGGGACTGGAGAGTAGGAAAAAAGTTCAATTCCTAGCCGCTGAAATTCAGCGACTACGAATTCGGGGACTGGATAGGAGAAAGAAGTTCAGTTCCCAGCCGCTGAAATTCAGCGACTAGGAACTCGGGGACTGGACATACCTGAATGGCGGCGCCAAGCATCCTGTGAAGTTCTCCGGCGTTAGTCGATGGGATCGTGAAGGAAGTGCACCCACGATGCGACCCAATGTCCGCATCCACGATCTCCGGACTTTGCGGAGACTGGGTGTCCGCCACACCTGGAAATCCCCTAGCCATGAAGCACGGGAACGTCGCCGACGCTTTGGCAGGGACACTGGTTGTCGGGGCCGGCGCTTCCGACGTGGCTGTAGCCAAGACTGGCTCTGATCGCGCAGCCACCACTTCTTCAGCGACTGCCACAACATCAGGCTCCACGGCGCCGTCCTTGGCTGTGGCGTCGTCAGCACTCCCCTTCTGCTTCTTCGCGACTTCCGCGGTCGTCACATCTCTTGCGGCTTTTCTCTTCTTGGGGAGATCGCCCTCTCCCGTGGTGGCGGCCGGCGGAATCTTTGCCACTACTGGACGGCCAATCTTCTTGGCTCCAGACCTGCCCAAATTCCCACAGTCAATATAACAACAATACAAACACAAGAGGCGAATCGGCATGAAGAACCAATACTCACTTAGCGACCAGAACAACGCGAAGCCCGGTGCTGATGTGGGCAGGCTTGTCCAATTCTGGACCCAACTTACGAGTGAGCCCCCTCTCGAAGACGTCTGAATCCCACGACACTGCGGGCTTCCTCGATGACGAAGCCGCGGTCGCCGGAATCTCCGGCTCCGAAGACGCGGCCGCTCTCATCGGCTGCGGCGACTTAGACGTCACCGCCTCGGCCGCTTCCTGGCTTGGCTCCCCCGAGACCGTCAGCGCAATCGCCGCTAGGGGAACCTCTACCGTTGCCTCGATGTCCTCGCCCTCCAACCCCTTCATCGGGATCACCTCCTTTGGGGCTTTGCGCGAGACTTCGGGGGTGTCTTCATCGTCGGAGTCGTCGTCCGACTCAAACACCACCGCCGACTTGGACGGCGACATTGGCTCCTTCGCTGGTGACTTGGGCTTGCGTGCGGGCTTCGACGGCGTAGTAGTATGCCGGGACGTGTGCTCCTGCGCGATCTCATCGCCTTCGTCGTGTTCGTCCAGGCTGCGGTTTGCCTCGAACTCACGTTGTTTCTGCATATGGGTCTTGCGAGCCACAGGCGCTGAGGGAGGAACCTCCTCTTCCTCCCTGTCACTGTCGGAAGAGTCTCCCTCAGAGTCCTCCTCGAGTTCTTGGGGAACCTCTTTGTCGAGCGAAGGGAGCCAGCCCTCCAACACCTGAAAAAGCTGAAAAACACCACGAGTAAACACCAGATGCAGCGACTGAGACTTAAGGTGCGAAAACAGCGACTCAGAAGGAAAACTTACTGTGGGGGCTTCATTCTTCACGGGAGTGTACGGGGCGAGCCCGACTGCCACGCTGGTAAACTCTGCATTGGTGATATTTTTCAGGGTGGCCTTGTAGTCCTCGGTCTCCCATGACTCCTTGCTGGTTCGGGAGGGGTCGTGCTTACCACTGTATTCATACATCCAATGCGGCCAAGCCGCCAGTGGAACCAGACACCGCCCGAGCCAGCAGTTGTAGAGGTTGATCGAGATCAACCCCTGGTCCTTCAGCTTCTGGATCTGGTCCATCATTTCCGCGACGGCCATCCGCTGGTCTTCGGGAAGCTTCTTCGGTGGCAACCGGCGAGGCTCGCTCCTCTCGGCGACGAACTCGGGAAGTGTCACCTCGCCGGAAGGAGTGGATTCTTTTACGTAGAACCAGCTCTTCTTCCACTCGCTGGTTGCTTTCTTTGGCAGGAGAAGCTTGACGAAATTAGCCTTCGGCTTCAGTTGGAAAGTGATGCCGCCTGCGGCCAATATCAGGCCGTTGGATGCCTCACGCCCGATGCGGCAATGGAAGAGCTCCAACCACAGCGGAAAATATGGCCTGCAGCTGAGGTAGCACTCGTAGAAGGAGACGAAGATCACCAGTTGCTCGATGCTGTGTGGGCTGAGATCCAACGGCTTGATCGCGTAATATGCGCAGGAGCGCCAGAAGAAAAGCGAGGTGGGGAACCCCAGACCTCTCTCAAGATGACTAGGGAAGCAGATGAATTTGCCGCCTCTCGGCTTCGGCCTGGTCTCGGAGGAGGGGGGAAGCCGCCAGTTCCCCTTGCAGAGGACTCCGGCGTCCTCGAAGGACTTGAGCTGGGCTGTGGTGCATTTGGATTTTCCCCATAAGCCTTTGGGAGGCGCCATCGGGTAGGACGTGGAATCACACGGTGTGGAAAGGACGAGTCGGAAGGTTGAAGGCAGGAAGATCGAGGACAGGAAGAATGCATGTGGGAGAATGAAGAATGCGGGAAGGATTCGCAGAACTGAATCATCACTCCCCTTATATGGGAACGCCACCCGCCAAAATCGGGATAGCCGTTACTCACGGTAATTGTTCCGAAGTTACTATTGGAAATTCCAACGGATAGTTTGACCAGAATTGACGGTCCAACTCCTCCATTCCACCCGCTACCCACCAGTATTTTCTACTCGCCGAAGTGGCGACTTCGCGGCAATACCATTCATTGGGGTGGCGAATGGAAACCTGGGGAAATTCTCCTTGGTTCTGATGGAGTCCATCGCCGACTTGACTACGTGTCCAAATTGGGCTCGCCTACTCCGAACACCAACGGGACACCTGCGCCTGCATCAACGATGGCCTCGGGGACTACTGATGGGGATATGCCAAAGGGGGTATGCCCAGCAGGATGTTCCGATTGGGCCGAAGGACTTGTGAGTGCGCCTGAAGGACGGCGAATGGACTACGACGGAAGGAGAGGCATGGCGACTAGCGACTGGAGGCCCAGGAGCGCAACAGAAGCCTAGTCGGATTAGGTCAAAACCTCTGAATCCTTATCTTGTTCGGGTGTAGCTTGTAAACCCTAGCGAGGTGCCTCATATATAAACCTTCCTAGGGTATCCTAGAGACTCACGTTCCATCATACACCCCCTCAAGCGACTCGCTGCTTAGACGCCGAGCTCGCCACCCCCGTAACTCGCTCTCCAATAATCTAATCTAGCAGGAGTAGGTCTTTACCCTCCGGGGGGGCGAACCCGGGTAAACCCATGTGCATCCGCCCCCATCTCGCACCGCAGATGGCCGCCAACTCTTCCTCATGTTTCAATCAATCGCTGCCAGTGGCAGCGACTGTCATGGCAATTTCCACGACAGAACTGGTTCGGTGTAAAAAGGTTTAACCCGCATGTACTATGACATGCTGACGTCAGCAATGATGGAGCAAAACATTTAGTAGTTTATTTAAATAAATCCAAAAAATGATTAAATCTTGTTAAATCAATATCTTTTGTTTCATAATTCAGAAAGATATATATTATATATCCAAATGTTCAGAAAAAATAAACTTTATAATATAAACCTATTATCATACTTTATTTTCCAACTTAAATAAGATAATTAATTATTAGTAAATAACCTATTAAGGATAAATCTTAAATAACTATGCTTATTATTGAAAGTTCTTAAAAATAAGTATTAGATATCAAAATTCTTAGAAAAAACATTTATAAACTTATTTTGTACATTTTTGTGTTACTCAACTAAACATTATTATTTACTAAGTCTTTATTAAGTGATAAAGCTTATAAAAATCATATCTTGTTATTTAAAAATCATAAAATATTTATAATATACCAACATGGTCACAAAAATAATAAATACAAGTTAAAAATATTATATTACACTTTTGAAGTAAATAAAAACCTAATCCTCTAATAACTTGAATTAGACATATTTCCTTAGTTGGTAATTCATAAAAATATGTATAAAATTGCTAACACCTCTAATACTATCCATTAAAGGTCTAAAAATAGTATTAGTCTTAAAGTATTGATAATATGAAGTCAAAATAGTTCAAAACATTTTAAATACCATTTTGTTGAATTAACATTTACCAATTAGTGTATATTATTTTCCAAAAGGATTCATATCGAATATAAAATCTTTGAGAATGATATTTGTGACTTAATAAAACCTTTTACCATTACTTCAACCACAAGTTTATAAACATACTAAAAATCCCAAAGATAATTCATAAGTAATTAAGTAATGTTGTTTCCATATTATGAATTATAACCACTCATTTTTTAAGGAAATAAATGATTCTATTCAACTATAATGTTAAGAAAACATGACTCAGATAGAAGTGTTACCACTCTTAATTAACCTTAAAGAAATATTCTGAAGTGAAAAAATTATAATACCATTTAATGACCAAGATAGATAAGTCTCAACTACTAGTGTGGTCATTATTCAAATGAAGTAATTCTTTCTTCCTGGAGAACTATAGCTAGTAAGAAACCCTGAGAGTGTTAATTTAAAGTTTAAATGCTTTTGTTTACTTAAGTAAGATTTCCCTCAAAAGTTATTATTTTAAGATACATTATAAAGCAAGACATAACCATTTCCATAAAAGCTCTGATTGGTTAACAATCTCTATATAAAAAGTCTTTAGATAGTAGTCCACATTGTGTGCTTTATTACTGAATGCTACTTGTTGTTTTTACATATTGTTTCACACACTCTCTCACAAGCCTTAATAAGAAGCACAAGTATGAAATTGGTATAAAAGTGCAACACATTCCAAAGAACTCATCACAAGCTTCAAACCTAGATCAAATACGATTAGTTCGGGGATTCGTGTTTACCAAATTGCATTACATTAATTATGCATAGTTGCACCTTGCTTCTTTAAACATTCGTCCTTATCAGACTAATGATGTTGTTTACAGAATTTGGATCTTCTATTGTCTTGAAGACCATGATTGTATAATCTTGCAATCACAAAAGGCAAGTTCACACTTGCTCATGTTCTTTGGTTATTTTCTATAAAATACTTGTAACTCAAATGTTGTCATCACTTGCATTTCAAAAAGGTCATAAAACACTATTTTCATAATAATATGATTATGGGATATTTACCAAATGGAAATAACCTTCTATTACAGTTCTAGTGGTAAAGGAACATAATACCTAGGACTTAACAACCAATGTCGTCAGTGATTCTTGCGCCGTAAATTACGCGTTAACCATAAGATCTATAATGGCTCTAGGAAAGTCAGCTGTATCTTCTCCCTTTCGCATGGACGGATGAACTTATCGTGAAACTGCAGATTTCTTGTAGAGAATCCAGCACAAGGGTGGGACCCCTCAGGCTTCCGCGATATTGGTGTCTAGATTATCTGTGTATAACTGTCTTGGTGGAGGCTCAGCATAGCTGATGGTGGCTGCCAGGGCAGAGTTGCTTACAGAGTCTTCGAGAGGCTACCCGGACTGTACTTGTGGTAAACCTTCTTGGCGGATCGTGTCTTCATGCGAGGTCATGGAGAGGGCAGTACTGGCTTGGATCTTAGACTGGGCCCCATACCAAGGAAGTGTGGACAAGCTCGCAAATTGAATGTGCAACAAGGCTAAGGTGTCTTATGGGAAAAGTGACGTACCTCTACAGAGTGTATAAAACTGTGACATGTTACTCCTTGTTCCGGGAAGGAGCTACGAACGCTGCAGGAAAGGAACTCTACGAAGTTCTAATCAACCTGTGAACCCTGACGGACATAGTTTTCAGATTAAAAGCAACCTTTGAAGAAATGTTTACGAAACCCTGCATTGCCTATGACCTATAGTCTGTGGTTGTAGATAGTGCATTAAACACTCCTTTTTAGTGAACTTGCTGAGTACGCTCGTACTCAACCGTACCTTCTTAATCCTTGCTAAGTTCTAAGCCATTGAAGAAGAAGTCAACACCAACTTATGCTCAAGAAGCCATCATCGACAGCTCAAGTTCGTCAATAAAGTCAACAAAGTCAACATATATATCAACTGAAGTGAAGACGAAGTTCTTGATTAGATAGGAGTGGATACTCTAGGCATAAAACCTACTTCTGTAGAGCATTGCATTAGTAGCAATTGCAAGACAGATAGTTTAGATGCTAGTCTTATTAGCCAGATAGTTCTGAGTTATTATTTCTGGTTCTTCTTTGTAAGAAGTTGATTTCTTCCTCTTTAACCTAGAGTGTTCTCTGAATATTTTGTAAAAAGTCGAGTTGTAATCTACAATCATGTCTTGGACCTGCTGTGTTTCTGTTGTACCACTCTGAGGGATGTAATAATAGTGAACTATGTTTCATTGGTGTTATTTCAACAATCATAGTGTACTACGTCATGAAGTGGTATGCTGGGTCACCGCAATGGTCTTTCGCCGCCTCCCTACTCTGCGACCTCTCGGCTAGAGTGTCGTTGGGGCCGAGGCCTAGAGCCTGCACGATCTGTAGGGGACAGTGGTCACCTCCTCCTTCCCTACCTCCGCCTCCTTGATACATTGCAAATGTATCTATAATTTTTGATGTTCCATGCTTGGTTTTATCCACTTTCTTGTGTTTTGTACACACTTTGGAGTACTTTTCATATGATTTATTGTACTAACCTATTAACAAGAGCCACAGTGCCAGCTGCCTGTTTTCTGCTATTTTTGGTTCCAGGAAAGTCAGAAAATGAATATTCTCGGAATTGGACGGGACAAAAGCCAAAGTGCCTATTTTTCCGGAAGTCATCAGATGCCAGAATACGAGACGGAGAGGGGCCAGGGCCACCACACCACTTGGCCATGCAGCCTAGCCTGGCCCGCGCCAGGGGGTGGTGTGGCCGCCTCCGGCACCCCCTCGGCCTCCCCTTCTGCCTATAAGATGCCCTCGGGACGAAAACCCTAAGTACCCGATCAAAAATCCACGAAAGAGTCTGTAGACGCCGTCATCTCCATCCCTAGATCAGGAGGGATCTGAAGCTCTTCCCGGCACCCTACCAAAGAGGGGAATTCACCCTGGAGGCCTTGTTCATCATCATGCAAGCCTCTGGTGTGATGCGTGAGTAGTTCATCCTTGGACTACGGATCCATGTAGTAGCTAGATGGCTGGTTCTCCTCCTTTGTGCTTTCATGTCTAGATCTTGTGAGCTCCGTTGATGATCAAGATCATCTATTTGTAATTCTGCATGTTGTGTTTGCGGGGATCCGATGGATATTGAGATGCTATTTCAGATTGATTATTGATTCTATCATGTATTTGTTATTTGTGATCTTGCATGCTTTCCGTTGTTAGTAGCTATCTTGGCCAAGTAGATGCTAGCAACTCCAAGAGTTAGTATTTATGCTCGATAGTGGGTTCATGCCTCTACTAATCTGGGGAAGTGACAGAAATCTCTAAGGTACTAGATGTGTTGCTGCTACTAGGGAGAAAACAACAATCCTTTGTTCATATAACAATCGTATTGTTTACAGTATACGCAATTCGTAAAGCAATAATATGTTGCTTGCGACTTAATATTGGAGGGGGTTCGGATGATAACCTGAAGGTGGATTATTAGTCATAGATGTAGTTGGATGGCGGTCTATGTATAATGTTGTAATGCCCAATCAAGTTTCAAAGGAGTCAAGATGATTAGTATATGCATGTATTGCTTTCTCGATGTTTGTCAATTGCCCCGCTGTAATTTGTTCACCCAGCATGTTATCTATCTTAAGGAGAGCCACCTCTAGTGAACTATGGATCCTGGTCCTTTTCTTTACATACAATCCATAAACTATTTACTGCTTTGTGTTTACTTTCTGCAAACTATTACTTATTTGCATTCAATACGTTTAATCCTTTGTTTTCAGCAAAACACGGTGAGATTGACAACCTCATCGCAAGTTGGGGACAGAGTTCGGTGGTTGTGTTGTGCAGGTCTCCACGTTGCTACTAGCACCGGTAGTGTGCCTTGCCAAGGCTCAGCTAGCAACACCTTTGGGGTGTTTCCTTGCTCCTACTGGTTCGATTAAACCTTGGTTTCATAACTGAGGGAAACTTGTTGCTGTGCTCATCATACCTTCCTCTTGGGGTTCCCAACGAGCTCTACATCAACACTGAGCCATCAAGCATTTTTCTGGCGCCGTTGCTGGGGACTAAAGAAGAAGAAGCTCCCACGTCAACCACGTGCCATCAAACATTTTTCTGGCGCTGTTGCCGGGGAGTCAAGGACATCTTCACAAGGGGAGTCCCTCATAACCAATCTCTTTACTTTGTTATTTTTTTTTTGCTTAGTTTCTTTTTGCTTTGTTTGCTTGTTTCTTTATCAAAAATACAAAAAAATAGTTTTTCTAGTTTGCTTTCTTTATTGAAAACAAACAAAAAATGACTACTCTTGAAAACGCTAAGTTGTGTGACTTCACTAGCACCAACAATAATGATTTTATGAGCATACCTATTGCTCCACCTGTGCCCGAAGATACTTTCTTTGAGATAAAACCTACTTTACTCAATCTTGTTATGAGAGAACAATTTTCTAGTATTGGTAATGAAGATGTTGCTGCCCATCTAAATAACTTTGTTGAACTTTGTGAGATGCAAAAGCATAGGGATGTAGATGGTGATATTATTAAGCTGAAATTGTTTCCTTTCTCTTTGAGAGGAAAAGCTAAACAATGGTTGAATTCCTTAACTAGGAATAGTATTGATTCTTGGACTAAGTGCAAAGATGCTTTTATTGGAAAATACTATCCTCCTGCGAAGATTATATCTATGAGAAGTGAAATAATGAAGTTTAAACAATCTGATAATGAACATGTTTCTCAAGCTTGGGAAAGAATGAAATCTTTGGTTAAGAATTGTCCCGCTCATGGACTGACTGCTTGGATGATCATCCAAACTTTTTATGCAGGATTGAACTACTCTTCAAGGAACCTATTGGATTCTGCTGCTGGAGGTACCTTTATGACCATTACTTTGGGTGCTGCAACGAAACTTCTGGACAATATGATGGTTAATTATTCTGAATGGCATATTGAGAGAGCTCCACAAGGTAGGAAGGTAAATTCTGTTGAGGAAACCTCCTCCTTGAGTGATAAGATTGATATTATTATGTCTATGCTTGTGAATGGGAAAGCCCATATTGATCCAAATAATGTTCCTTTGGCTTCTTTGGTTGCTCAAGAAGAGCAAGTTGATGTGAACTTCATAAGAAATAACAATTTTGGCAATAATGCTTATAGGAGTAATTTTGGTAACAACCATTATAAGCCATATCCTCCCAACAATGGTAATTCTTATGGAAATTCTTACAACAATAATAGGAGTGCTCCCTCTGAACTTGAAGTTATACTTAAATAGTTTATTAGTAAACAAACTGCTTTCAATAAAACTATTGAGGAAAAACTCTCTAATGCTAAAAGAAATATAGCATCTTTGGTTGAAGCTCAATCTTCTTTGAATAAATGGCTTCTAAACCTGAAACTAATGATAATCCTTTTGCAGCTACCAATGCTATACAAGTAAGAATTGATGAAAATGTTAGACTATTAGCTGAATTACATGCTAAGTGGGAAAGAGAAGATGAAATTGCTAGAAACATTAGTGTTTCTACTATCACCACCACTAGTGTTGAGGCTAGTAATAGTTCTAATACTTTAGATGATAAATTTGATTTTGTTCTTGATGGTTGCAACATCTCTGAAGTTATTAAGTACCTACAAAAGCTTGCTAAAAGTCCTAATGCTAGTGCTATGAACATGGCCTTTACAAAACACATTACTGATTCTCTCATAAAGATTAAAGAAGAAAAGATGAAACATAAAGCTTCTATTCCTATAAAACAAGAAGATGGTTGGGAACCCATCATTAATATGAAAGTGAATGACTTTGATTTCAATGCTTTATGTGATCTTGATAGTAGTGTTTCTATTATGCCTAGAAGGATTTATGATATGCTTGATTTGCCTCCACTTGAAGATTATTATTTGAATGTCCCACTTGATGATAATGCTAAAAAGAAACTCATGGGGAGTATTAATGATGTTCTTATTATGGTTAACAATGCCTATGTCCCTGTTGATTTCTATGTTTTGGATGTTGAATGCAATGCTTCTTGTCCTATTACTTTGGGAAGACCTTTTCTTAGAACTATTGGTGCCATTATTAATATGAAAGAAGGCACCATTAAATATCAACTCCCACTCAATAAAGGTATAGAACACTTCCCTAAGAAGAGAGAGAAGATTTCTTTTGTTTCTCCTATGAAAACAAAATTTCGTCTTAATGCTTCTTCATTTGAGAACACTTGATTCTTTCTTTGCTTCTTATGCCTAACTTAAACGCGTTAAAGAAAAGTACTTATTGGGAGATAACCCAAAAGTTTTAGATGAGTCTTGGAAGTTATTACTTCAGTAATAACCGCTCCTTATCCTTTTTATTTGCTTTTTGTGCCAAGAGTAACCTCTAATGAGAGAGAAGTAATGATTGGGAAAGTTGCTGTCCCAAAACAGATTTATGTGCTTCACCGTAAAAATTCGTGTAAAATCTCTGTACGTCTTTTTGAGGCGTGAGCTTCTGCCCCAGGTTGTTATCTAACTTTCATTAGTTCAACACTTTTTGATTTGAGCAACAGAAGGTCTTCGAAAAAATTTGTCTTTACCTGCTGGTCTGTTTTGACAGATTTCTGCCATTTTCTGCATTCGCTTCTTGTTGGTTCCTTTTTGAGTTCTTTTGGGGAATTGAGATTTTTGAGGGAATTACTACAGTAGCTAGTGTTTTAGTGGAAGTTTATTTGGTGTTAGAACTGAACCTTAAGACTTTTTATCTTGAGTGCACTAATGTTGCTAATAAAGATTGTGTGAAGTTTTGTATGAAGGAAAAATTTCAGGTGTATGGAAGGAATGAGTAATGAGATGAAGGATGGACTAAAGCTCAATCTTAGGGATGCCACGCGTGTCACCCCAAGAAATATCCAAGAAGTACAAGCGTCAAAGCTTAGGGATGCCCAAGACATCCCCTTCTTCATTAATAAAAATCCCAGGTTGCTTCCAAACGCTTCATTTTTATTGTTTCATGCACAGTTGTGTTGCTCTTGGAGCATCTTCTTTTTTGTTTTCGTTTTGGTTTTTCATTTGATTTGTTTTCTTAGTTTGCTGAATAAATTGGTTGTACCCCCTCTTTCATACATTGGTTTGCAAATAGTTTGGTTTGGTTTGGAAAAGAGTAGGAAAGTTCATATTTATGTGGTAAAAAGAGCTTGTTTTTGACCGTGACCTATGCTTTGCCATGACATGTTTGATATTGTTTTGGCTTTATACTTAGTATTCTTTGCTGTAGCATGACTTGTTATAAACAATTGAGATTGCTTAATGTGCATTGGATGAATCATGCGTTGTTTTAGCATATTAAAGCATAATATAGTGGTATTCTCCTTCGATGCTTTATTTGGGTTGACTTGGCACATGCTCACACCATGTTATGACTATCTCAAGTCACCGTAGCGTTTATGATCCTTGGGCGGCCTCCATTGAAGCCGCCTCCACCACCTGCTCCAGTGCTTGCTTGGCCACACGACCTTCGTCCTCGAAGGCGTCCACCTCCTCCTCGACCACCTACTAGGCCATAAAGGTGGCCTGAAGCTCTACGCCATCATCGGAGAGCTATGGGAAGCGGGAGCGGCACATCTCCCTGATCCTGGTGTAGTTGCGGCGAGCCATGGCTGGTGGTGGTTAGCACTTTTTTCGGTGGTGTTTGCTCTTGCTTGGGTTTGTTGTCTCCGCCGTGCCGGCGGCTGTCTTTTATAGGCCGCGGGGAAGGCGGGAAACGGCCAGCCAGGCATGGGAAGTTTTCTGGCTACGGGCAGGAAGGCGCGCGCGGGAAGCGGAACACAATGATGTTGGGAAACGCCGGCTGCCCGGGAAGCCACCGACGCTGATAGCCGGCATCGCGTCGCCATTAACGTCTCATCGCCGAGAACGTTAAACAGTGACAGCGGGAGAAACGGACAAGATGCGTCAGGCCGCTGAACGTGATTAACCACGTTAAACAGTGACAGCGAGAGAAACGGACAAGATGCGTCAGGCCGCTGAACGTGATTAGCCGGATAGACCGGACCGCGACTCAAATCCCACCTCGACCTGAACCAAACAGACCAAAACGGACCTTTTGGTCGGCTGGCCCGGTGAAGATGTCTTAAATTTTTTAGCGGCAGCTGGTTAGAATCAGAAGAAAATGAATAAAGCATACAACCTGCAGCTAGAGCTACTCTACTGACTACTTCATGCCCGCCCACACCGTCTTTGGGTCTAGGGAAGTTTGGCACACCAACGAAGTCACGCTTCTCGTCAAGCTTTTTCTGTTTTGGAACAACGCGGCGTCTTCACTTGGAATCGAGCTCCTGATCGATCAAAACTGACTTGTAACAACTACCCCACACACGTTTCCGTGAGCCCGATCGACACCAGCAGCTGGCATGGTCCGCCGTACAACAACCGGTTCTCATGCATGCATCACGCATGTCACCCTCAAAAAAAATGCATCAGGCATGTCACGACGCACGTGTCGACCCCAGCAGCTTCACAAATTCCTTTGACACATAAAATGTAAGGAAAATGATACTAATCATCCGGGATTGTGCGTTCTCATCCCCCGGTTCACTCCAAGGCCCACCTACACCTTATCCTCTCAGGAAAAGACCCCAACCACACACGACTCTGCCTATCACGCGCTACAATGGCGCCGCCACCATTCCCGCAGTTCCATTCGTGAGCCGCCACAGTCCCCTCAGTCGCCCACGTGCGCCGCCGCCGCCCCTGACACGCGCTGCCGCCATTCGCGCCGCCCACTACACGCGCCGCCGTCGGTCACATCGTCCTCCACCACTACGAACTCTCCCCTTGGGCTCACCTCCATGGCCGGTGGTGCTGCGACAGGGAGGCATGGGTGCCTCTACTCGTTCCTCTCCTGCAGGTCCTGTAACGCCCCGATGTGGCCGGCCTTGCCTCCCTACCGATGCAGCTTTGTCATGGACGCCGCTGCTCATCGAAGCACCCGTCGGCCGCCATTCTTAGATCCTTCTCCGTGACGCACTGTGCCACCTCGTAGGCGAGCGGCGCTGCTACACACAGCGACCGGCGCTGCTACCTGCAGTGAGCGGTCATGCTACACACGGCTATCGAACCTGCTACGCACGGCTTCTTGTGTTGCTATCTATGGCGAGCGGCGCTGCTACCTGCGGCGAGCAGTCTTGCTACACACGGCGGTCGAACCTGCTACACACGGCTTCTAGTGTTACTACCTGCGACGAGCGGTGCTACTATAATGGCATATTTATTTTGCTATAAGTTTTTTCTACGACATCTCCGACAATGTCCTGTCGAAGTCGATTTTTGCTACATTAGCATAATTATTTTGCTACATGTTTTCTGATTTTGCTACAATAGTGCAAATTTCTTGCTACGAGGTTTTCGACGAGGTCTCCGTCGAAGTCTCTAGCCAGTCTCCAGCAAAGTCAATTTTGCTACATTAGCACAAATATTGTGCTACATAGTCACCGGCGGAACTCCGACGAGGTATCTGGCGAGATCTATCTTTTTTATTTTTGCCTCGTGGGCAAACCCTTTTGTTGCTACATTAGCACAAAATTTTTGCTCCGGCGAAACTCTAGCGAGATCATGGACGAACCTACTTTTACTATATGTAGCAAAAACGGGACTATTTGTAACAAAAAATGGTCGTTTTGGGGCACGCAGAGGACCTGAGAATCCGGGGGATTTATCCCCGTGAGGACGCGTAGCGCTCGCCAGGGTTTTGAAAACCAGGTGACATGAAACGAGTTGTTGGAGCCGGGAGACGATAGGGGCACGAAATAGGGAAAAGGTTGGCATTATTGAAGGCTGTTTTGGGTAAAAAAGGAAAAGAGGAGAGAGCTTGGGCTGAGGCGGCCCATTCAGATTTCCGTTTATGTGGTGGCATTTGCATGTGACGTACTAGACCCCTAGGGGGTAGACGGAAACGCCAGTGGTCCAGCCACATTCCGTCTCGAGACACTGATCAATGATACCGTACAATTGTTGTTGTTCTTCTTCTAAAGATTTTTTTTTTGAGCTTGCACAAACCCAACACTCCAGAAATCTAATATTGTAGTCGAGGTTTGGCATGGTGACTAAATATGTGTTCGTTCCGGGAGTTGTTAGCTACGGCCCCTACAAATGCTACCGTCGCAGAGTAGCATGTCGTATAATACATCTTCTTTGATGTAAGGGACTTCGAATCCTTTTACTAGATACCAACCACTATAGAGGCCGGTGACCTCTCTTCCCTTCCCCTCTCGAGTGTCCCCACACGTCCCCTTGAGAGTCGGCTGCGGGCCCCCGGATCCAGTCCCTCTTGCCGCCGGCGCTCGCGTTGGAGGATGTAGAGCTGGACTTAGACACCGGGCTTCTCTGTACAACAGTAGTTGTAGGATTAAGTCTAGGTCTTTGTCTAGTTCTAAGGTTTGCTTGTAGCTTTGAGTCAGGGTCTCGTGCTTGTTGTCGGCTCTATGCCGGGAGGAAGGCACTGGGTCTGTCGACCCAGATCTAGCGCTGCCTAGTGGTCCTTATGCTCGCGGAGGTGCTCCCATGGTCGGAGCCGGAAGCAGCGTGGCGCAGGGCCACCGGAAACTCCATAAATAAGGTCAGTTTGTGTTGTCGGGTGTTGGTGGTGCATGATGCTGTTCGAACTGCTCCTTCTCCTGCTCGTCATGGTGGCGAATGGGAGGTGCTGGTGAACGGCGTTGCGTGCTCTGAAACCTGTCGGTGCAAGGGAAGGTGCACGTTTCTGAGGAGCGCAACATCGGTGGTCCAAATTTGACCTTCGAATCATATAGCCGAAGGTCGGCTCTCATGGATGCGGCTGATGCATTCTTTGTTTAACCTCCATGCTTGGAGGCCCTTCTATGGAGTCACGGCGGCGGATCCCATCTTCCACATCCCAAGTGGCCTAGTCCTCGGTGAGGTTGAAGATGGCCGGCGTTGGCTTCAGTTCGTTACCCATGGCACATCTGGACTAGATTGCCTTTTCTATTTGTTGTCCAGGGTGTGTGTTGTAAAAATTAAGGATGTTCTGAAATTTCTTGCTTTTTTAGGGGTCCTTCTGTAAACTGTAATCACACTGCTGTTAATTAATGCACCGTCTAGAACCTTCGGGGTCTATCCCTTGTTCAAAAAAAAACTATAGAGGCCGGTGTGTTTCTATGTGTCGTTTGTCATCGTCTCATTTTTCTTTTATCAAATCTTCGTCGCCCTGCAAACCGAGGATGAGAGCCAGAAACGGAAAATGTAGAGAGGGACGAAACAAAATGGGCCCCAAAATAGCTTCTCCTAGCAATCATATCTAAAAAGATCTTAAACCTCTAGGCTTCTCTTTTTGTGGGATTTTTGGGATCCCATGAGGATTTTTGGTGTGCCGACATGTGTCCCCCTGCTCTTCCGTGTGCATTCTTGTGTACCCAGAGTGTTTAACTTTGTTGGCCTTGCAATGCTTCTTTTCTCGCTTGGTACATTCTTGGGTGGCTCTAGCAGCATTCCTTTGGTGATATTAAAAGGTTCACTTTGTTTTCTTCTTGATGTGTCGCTTGAGCTGTCCATCTCATCATGTTATTTTGATTTGCTTATCATATTATTTTGTTTTGGTGCATAATATTATAAGTGGTCATCATGTTATTTTGTTTGTGGTCATCATGTTATTTTGTTTCCATGCAATATTATAAGCGTTGGTATCATGTTATTTTATTTCGATGCAATATTTGTCCATCCTTCATCATATTATTTTGTCCATCTCATCATATTATTTTGTTCATCTCATCATGTTATTTTGGTTTGGTCATCATGCTATTTTGTTTCGTGCATAATATTATAAGTGGTAATCATGTTATTTTATTTATGGTCATCATGTTATTTTGTTTCGATGTAATATTATAAGCGTTAGTATCATGTTATTTTGTTTCTATGCAATATTTGTCTATCCTTCATCATGTTATTTTGTGTCCATTCATCATATTATTTTGTTTTCATGCAATATTATAGGAAATTTATTTTGTTTCAATGCTCTATTTGGTCATCATGTTTTTTGTTCGTATATGGCGTTGGCATCATGCTATTTTGTTCTTATCATCATGCTCTTTTGTTTTTACCTTACATGTCATCATATTTTTTAGTTTTTATATGCATCATACTCTTTTGTTTATCGTGTTCTTTTGTTTTTAGGCATCTCTTCTTCTTTTCTTTCGACATGTTGTATCACAAGCCCCCACCGACCATGTCTTCTTGAACCTTCATCTTCCTATATATATACATGATGGAGTGTTCTTCTCCTCGTGGTGGTGGTCAAAACCTTTGTATGGCTGGCCTCTCATCTTCAGCTGCTTCTGGTGGTGGCCGCCATTTTCGTCGCCCTCGTGCCCACCATGGCTTGCCTATTCCTATGCCCCATTCTTCTCCTCGTGGTGGTGGTCGCACCTTTGTTCCTACTCTCGTTATGTTTCCTGATGGTGGCCCTTCTTCAGTTTGGTCTATCTTTTTTGCTTTTCCTTGTTAAATGGTGGCCCTTTTTTAACCGGTTTCATTTCTTTTAGCTCCCGCGGGTTTGCTTTCATCCTCTACCCGTTCCGATACGCGTTCCGACCATCGTGCGGTTAGGCTTGGGAAGCGTCCTCTTGTATCTTCAAGCAGTTAGATTTGTTTGTTATGGCCTATATGTTCTATTTGTTTCTGCCATGATTTTGTTTTACATTTGTGCTACATCGTCTTCTTGTTGTTGTTTGCAGGTGCTTCTCTGGTCGGATCCGACAACGGCAGCCCCTTTGTTTTTCGAGTGCTTCCCTCGAGCGAGGGGACTCGGAGCGTTGGACAGCAGCGCGGGTCGTCATGCTTGGGTGCTGGTCGGATCCGACAACGGCGGCCCCTTTGTTTCCCGAGTGCTGCCCTCGAGCGAGGGGACTCAGAGCGGTGGCCAGCAGCGCGGGTCGTCATGCTTGGGTGGTGGTGTCATTGGATGGCGCTGGTCCAGTCCTTTTTCGACGCGCCCGTCATCCCTCCACGCCGCGCCTCCTCACATGGACGCAGAGGGCCCCGAGGCTAGCCGTGCCGCTGCCTGCTTCGGGTATGGGAGTGTGCAGTTGCATGAAGCTGCGTGCTACTCCCGCTAGGGCTGGCGCCATTCACGGCGTGCAGGAGGGGCCCGAGCCTCACGTTTCCTTCCCGAGGTGGCTGCTGGCACGGTGGACAACCTGGCGCGCTCCTCTTCTTCCCGACATGTGCGGTCGTCCCATGGCCAATCCTCTCATTGAGATGGAGGACGTATGCGTCAGCTGTGGCAGAGCAGCCGAACTAGAGTGGGGGCGACGCTCCAGCCTCCTTTCTCACTGGCACTGGTCCCTTCATGGCGGATGTGCTCCCACCGCCTGCCTGATCTCCTCCCTTTGGTGGCCCTCGGATGTGGTGCTGGTAGCCTGGTACAAGTCTCGCCAGCTGCTGCACCGCTTCAGGCGCGCGAGAGCCGTTTGCCGTCCCCTATCATCATCCCTGGACGGTGCCATGGAGATGACACTAGCACAGGAGGTGCCGCCCGTACGCTTGCCGCTGGTCCAGCCTAACCTAGCCCGCCTTATGAGTGCCATCTTCCCCGGCACAGAAGAAGAGAGACTCCTCGAGCCCACGGTAGGAGAGCGCCGTGAACACACCGCTACCACAACACCTTTGAAGACCACGTGAGTACCGTCGCCAAGTCGACAGCATGTGGTCGCCATCAACGCGTCCACCACGCCGACAACACTTGGAAGAACATCATTTTCTATAAGACTAACAAGCATCTTTTTGACTGGCTATGTATGGACAAAGAACAACGTGACGCCCTCGCCAACACATCAGCGTCTTCGTCCAGGAAAAAGTCCATGCCCAAGAAAAAAGATGTTGTCATTATCGTATCCTCTGATGACGACGATGATTCAGCCTAATTTTGTGAATCTTTCAGTACTCTGGGTCTTTTATTTAGTACTATATGGCACCGTCTGTGTCTTCTTTTTTCTTTTTTCTGCCACTATCTACCGCCATAATGTCTTTTCTCTGCTCTCTATCTACCCCATCTCTGCCTACCCCATGTCTCTCTCTTAGTCATTTGTAGCGCGTGTCTTTTCTTTGCCCTCTATCTAGCCCAGGTTTCCCTCTTAATCATTTGTAGCAAGTCCGCGTTTCTTTGATTTTCTCGCTAGCTCCTCAAGTCAGAATGTATTTCACTTGTTAACTCCATTTGTCTTCTCTTAATGTTTTTACTCATTGTTTGCTATTTAGTCCCGCTACTACACTAGCGGCTAGGACAAAAATTTATTTATTGTGTCTTGGTACACACGCACCATGAACACTTGCTGCAGTAAGCTCGCTTTTTTACTAGAACAATCACATTATAATATAATAATAAGTAAACACTCACTGTAGGGCAGCGACACGTACAATAAATATTTATTGTAAGGTGGTTCGATATAATCGGTTTCTGGTCCGAGCTAATATCTATGAATCGGACAAAGTATGGCATCACACTATAAGACATATTATTTAAAACTAGCCAAATTAAATAGAAACGAGCTAATATCCATGAATCACACAAAGTATGACATCACACTATAAGACATATTATTTAAAACTAGCCGAATTAAATAGAAACGGCCACAACAATGACGCGGTGGCAAAACCCAGCTAGTTATCATTACATGGTAAAGGAAGAAAGCGTGAACAACAACTTGTTGGACTCCTAGCTATCGTATTTTTGCTAGTGTGGTACTCACGCAATGCACCACACACATGATGCCCACTTTGGAAATATGAGAAATAGACCGGGCTCATAGCCAAAGTTTCGTACGGAGTTGGCGGTAGGAAGTAAGGCGTCATGTGTACTTTTGGAAAAGATATGTCGCTCCCACTGACACTGAATTCTCACATCGATGGGGGGCTTTTCTATTTGAGAAGAGAAACCACACCGATCGCACATCTGAACTTTCAGGTACTCCATAGCATAAGAAGACAACGATGACCATATCCTCACAACGTAAAACCACGCTAATGCCAGAAAAGAGCTCGGTGGATGAAACGTTTTCCTCCCACACGTGAGAGGAAAAAGGCGGCGATCTAGGGTTTGACCCTAACCGCTGTCAACGTCTGCCTCGTCTCCACTGTTATCGACCGGAAACAGACGTGTCCCTCCCTCCTCCCTTTGCCGCTCGCTCCGACGGAAGTAGAGGTTAAAAGAACTTTATGCATTTTTTATTTTAGTTTGGATATTTTGCACTCTTATAAAACTTTAAAATAGACGTGGATCCTTCACTAGTAGAAAAATGTCTTTGGTTCGGGTCACTAGTCCCGGCCGGGACTAATGGTCCGAACCGGACGGCCCGAAGTCACCGGAGTCCTTTGTCCCGGTTCGTAAGGGACCATTAGTCCCGGTTCGAGATACAAACTAATGGGTCTGGACACACCCGCGTGGTCCTGGTAGAACCATTAGTCCCGGTTTGTATCTCAAACCAGGACTAATGGTCTGATCCTATATATAATGCACACAGCCCTCCACTCTTGTCCTAACTTTTTTTCTTCATATGCACTAGAGGTGTTCGGTGAAATGCTTGTTAGTGCGATGCCACTTGAGTTCACACAAGACAAAACATGATATGAGGTGCCAGAGCCACACTTAAGTTTTCTCATCTTTGTTTCCAGGTGTCCTAAAAGGTTAGCAAGTATTTTCTCGTTTAGACTGCGTGGTAGTAATTTTATCATCGTGATTGTGTTTGATATATATGGTTGTATGATGCAGATGAGTCATCCATGGATGTACGGTGATCGACGCTCTGACACTTACAGAGAAGGCATGCGTTCTTTTCTCCTTATGGCCGAAGTAAACAAGCGGCGGGATAGTTTTATGTGTTGTCCATGTCTCGAATGTCGGAATGAGCAGGCTCACACTTCCTCAAGAGTCATTCAGAGCCACCTGCTTCGGTCTGGCTTCATGTACGGCTATAATATTTGGACCAAGCACGGAAAAAGAGGAGTTATGATGGAAGACGGCGATGAAGAAGAAAACGATGATGATAACTACCGATCTATGTTCCTTAAATACGCTGATACCACAATGAAAGATAATGAAGAAGAACGGGAACCAGATGAGCCCGCTGATGATCTTGGTCGGGTCAGTTCTGATGCAAAGCGAGACTGCGACATAGAAAAGGAGAGGTTGCAGTTCGAGAAGATGTTACAGGGCCACAACAAATTGTTGTACCCAACTTGTGAAGATGGCCAGAAGAAGTTGTGTAGCACACTGGAATTGCTGAAGTGCAAGGTAGAGACCGGTGTGACTGACTCGGGATTTAAAAAGTTGCTGATAATAATGAAGAAGCTGCTTCCAAGAAATAACGAATTGTCTTCCAGTACGTACGAAGCAAAGAAGCGTGTCTGTCTTCTAGGATTAGACGTTAGGAAGAGAGAATATTATTTTGCGGCCTGAAAGTTGGGGTGTCCAGACAACGTGGTACCCAAGTTCCCTGAAATCAGCCAGGATGACTACAGTTGGTGTGCCAAATACTCAGAGGGTCTTTTCAACACGAATTCAACTTTATGTTTCAATACAAAAAATCAGGCTAACGGCCGTCAAGTTGGGCCCTCCTATCAATTCTCGCTGTTATGTCGCTCCCGTCGCTTAAGTGTCAATTAGGCTTGCAGCGTTGGCACCTGTATCCATTACGCGTCTTCTTCTTCCCCGGAGCGGCAATCTGTGGGGGGTCGCAGCCATGACGCGGAGCTGGGACGTGGACGAACCTACTCGGCCCAGCTCTCCTCCCTGTAGGCTTGCAGCGTTGGCGCCTGCATCCATTACGCGTCTTCTTCTTCCCTAGAGCGGCAATCTGTGGTCGCGGCCATTGCGCAGAGCTGGGACGTGACGAACCTGCTCGGCCTCGCTCTCCTCCCCATCCCGAGTCGGAGCTCGCCCTCACCATGGACGCATCCATGGCATGGTGCGGGGACGAGAATTGGTTCCCGATGAGATCTGTCACCGTGTCGACCATACTCGGTTCTGTTTTCCTCCTCTAGAGTCCGAGCTCGCCGTCTGTGGCGCCCCGCAAAAACCACTACTAGAAAATCGCGTTGTTTTTGTGTATTGCATCATCATGACCGCATGCTCATGCCATCATGCCACATTGCATTTGAGCATCGTCATCATCTTGCATTTGTTTGAATAAAACTATTTTCGAAAAAACCTATTTTTGTTTTCTAAACGCCCCTTCTTGATTTCAAATTAAAACCCGGGTCTTCGGAATATTTTGCTTTGTCTACCAACGGTTTTCAAAAGCCCCGTTTTAAATAAATAAAATGTTTAATTATTTTAGGGGGGCAGCCGAACCGGGCCGTTCCGACCCAGTCGGCCACCCCCAGTACAAAACCGGTCTACCTAAACCCTTTTTCCTACCCCAACCTAATCTACTCACCCTTCCTCCACCTCATCCCACCCAATCGGAGCTCGCCACCTCAGCTATCCTCCCTCCTTCCACCAACCACCTCGCCCCACCCCACTGCCCCAGCCGCCACCAATTTTTCCCGCCCTCGCGCGTGCCCCAGCGCGCGGACCACCGAACCTGGGCGCGCATCACCTGGTCGCCACCAACCGCCCCAGGCCCACCGTCCTGGCCCCACTTCCCCTGGCCCCACCCCGCCTCTCCCTCCCCCACCGACGCGCCCCACCCCCTCTCCCTCCTCGCTTTTCCCCAACCTCCCTCGATCCTCTCCTCTCCTCTGCCTCGCGGTCCCCTGCCGCTGCCGTCGCCCGCCCCCGGCCGTCCGCATCTTCCCCGCCCGAGCACCGACCGCCGGGCCCCTCCTCCGTTCGTCCCCGCCGCCAAGTTCCGCCGGGGCCCGCCCCTCTCGCCTCTCCTCCGGCCGGCCCGCACCGACGCCCTCCGGCGAGTCGCCACCGACCCTGCTCCTCCCGGCGCCATCGCCACCACCTCCGCTCGCCAAGAGCTCCCCCGCCTCTCCCCTCGCAAGCTCCGGCCGTGCCGCCGTGGAACCCCGCCGGCCACCTGCGCCTCCCGCGGCCACCTCCTCGTCCGCCCTGCGTTCTCCGCTCCGGCCGACCTCAAGCCACCGGCCCCGCCACGCAGAGCACCGCCGCCAGGAGGTCCTCCCCGAGCCCGCCTCTCCACATGCAGTTGTCGCCGACCATCGTGTCCGCCTCTCCAGGAGCAGCGACCGGCGCCAACCACCGAGCCTACCTCCCCACGTGCAGCAGCGACCTGCGCCGACCCCCGACCCCGACTCTCCATGCGCAACAGCGACCGGTCAACCACGATCTAGCTTCTACTCGATTCAGTCCACCGCCGCTCTGTCCTACTCCCTGCCGATGCTTTTCTGTTGTGTGGAGGATTGGTCCGTTACTTGTGGCCGGGTATTCTGATCGTGCTTGGGTGCTCGGGGTACTTCAGGTCGATCCCTCTTTTCAACGGAATTGGCGCAGACAGGGATACTACAGGAATCAATTTGGTTCTCGTCGCCACCGGAGATGCAAGACTGAACACTCGACACGCCAAGGTCTCCTTCCCGGAACGCCATGTTCTCCCTCACGGATCCGGTTACCCGAACCCGATGAACCATCGACGTTGAACCCTCGGAACGACAAGTTCTCCATCCTAGAACGCCATGCCCTCCTACGAGGATCCGGTCCCACCGGTATGACAAGTTCTTCTCGGGACATCGAGTTCGCCATCACGGATGACAAGCACGCCTTCATGGAACCGAAATCACGGGATCTGCAAGACCTTCTTCCCGGAACGCCAAGTGCTCCTTCCCGGAGTCCGAAGCCCAATCTCGCCGAGACCCCGAAGACCGATCCCTCGAACCCCTCCGAACCAAGGCCTCCGACCATAATGTGTGATGCCCTTTCCAAGCCCCGTATTTTTATAATATATGATATACTTGTTGCATATTAATTTGTACATGCTTGCATACATATTGTGTGGTTTGGGGGCATTATGCCGATTCACCTCATAATTAAATATGGAGACCAGATGCGGACATTTCTAGTCTCATATTGGTTCCATTTAAATTTGTGTAGCGAACCGGTGATATAATTTTTGCCTTGTTAAGACAACATTTAAATTGTGGGGCTTCTAAACAACATGAACCATCTATTTAATTGTCGGGACCCCGGTTCCGCTTAATATTGCCTAATTGCATTGTATCCTTGCCATGTCATACATCATACATGCATCATGCCCGATTTTCTACCGTAGCATTAAATAGTCCATCCGGTGTTTCTTCTAGTGCTTTGCTTCTTCACGGATTAGGCCGATGAGTTGATGCGAGTGTTGACCCGATCTTCGGATGAACCTTCGGCAATGTTTTCAGGCGAGCATCTCCCCCTTTCTACCTATCTTACTTTTATAGTATTTATTCCCTCCTGTTGATCTATTGCTATCTGGGTTGCGATGCTCTAGTTTTCGTGCCCGCGATATCCCTTGCAGCCTTATATTGCCTTGGACACATCCTATTACCGGTTGTTTGGTAGATAGTTGGACTTGCGCGTCGTAGTCGCTTGCTCAAGTGCTGTTGCGTGTCGTCAAGTACCTCAGTTGTTGGAGTTTTGCCGCAGGTTTAATGTTGGAGATGATCAAGACTTTAATTATTGTTTAATAACTAAAATTGAAGTAGGTAAATAATGCAGAGGCACAGGTGGGCAATAGATGTTATTTGGTTGTTAACCGTCCACTTGTGTCCCGTAGGACCCCGAGTTCTTGACACCTGTTCCGAGATCGAGCGCGCTAACCACAGGTGGGGTGTGTGGGCACCCCCATCGATTAGTACCTGATTTCAAAGTATTGTACCGGGGGCCACAATTAGTTTGGGGCTTTATTACTATCCTGTACTTATGCCATGCTTTACTGCTTAATTTAAATTGTGCGAGGTACTGCACCTGTACTGTTTAGGACCGTGACCCGTTTTCGCTGTATCGACAAGCCCAGTCACATTCGGGTTCCCAGTCGTTTACAGCCGGCTACACGAACCCTGAGTCCGTCTCGGAGACCGGCCGACTTCGTTGCGGGTAGCTTAGTGGGGTGGCCCCCATGTACTTGCTTTGGGTCTGGGAAACGTCATGACTTAGGCCCCGCCGACATACCGATGGGTGTATGTTAACTGATCTGGCCAAAAGGGTCGAAGTGCGTGTGGATACTTTGGTGCACCCCTGCAGGGTTAAATCTTTTCGAAAAGCCGTGTCCGCGGTTATGGACGACTTGGAGCACAGTTCTCGATCATAGACAACTATAACTAAAGTTTACTGTTATAATTTGACTTGTATCCGATATGACTAGTAATCAGCTTCACTACAACGGAATGGCTAAATAAAAGTACCAACAACTGCTGGGTTTGGGATATCTCATGCTAATCGTATCTGACTAGTAAGTGTTGCAACTACAATAGAATGGTTAACTAAAACTGCCCACTGCTTATTTTATCAGGATGACTATCTATACCTGACTAATAATTGCTGCAACGATAACTGTATAAATAAAACTGCCAACGGTGTGAGTTCCTCGGTTGACTTCCTCGTTTGGTCTCGAGGGGGAAACACCAGGATGGGTATGTTTGGTGGTAGTATCAGGTTGGTTCCGAATAGGCCTTTCTTACCCCTCTCCGATAGCCGCTATTTGTCTCGAGTCTCTATAGGTTGTTTAGTGCATGCTGCGCTGCCGCTCAGTCCACCATACCTATGTAGGCGAGGACCGCCGAATTCTAGTCTCGCCGTGTACTGGCCTCAGTACTGACCGCTCTCTCTTTTTCCTTTGCCCTTTGTCGGCACCCCTTTTGTTTAAGCAGGTTTTGAGATCGACGTCGTTAGCAGGGTTACCCTTCCGGCTTGGCCTGGGCAGGGTTATGGACGCCATTGGTTATTCTTCAGGGCTCTTAGCTCAATTTGCATCTTGTCCGTACTCGGACGCTGTATCGTTTTCAAGGTGATTTGGATCTTTGTATGTTATATCTGTATCCTTGACTCTTTGAGTCGCTGTTGTATATATATCTGTTCTGTGGGTCCCATCGAGGACTGTTGTGTAATGTTATTACTTCGTTTTCCACCCGCACGAAAGTGCCTGGTGGGCACCTTTGAATCGTTTCTATGCGGGTTTGGCGGAAATCGCTAAAACTTGCATAGGGCCGATTCTGAGGGTGTTACACCGTCACCGTGGTTGCACCCGCACCAATTCTGCTACCTCTACCGAGGTCTCTGTGGTAGCTCAAGTTCTGTCATGTTGGACCTGTAAGTGAATTTGGAGCTGGGCGGCGGCAACCCGTTGTTGAACCTATAAGGAATTTGCTGAAGACTGCATGCTGCTCCAAGGTCTTCGGCTGATGTCTTCGGCTTCTGCCAACGTCCACCGCCGATGTGAGATCATTTAGTTACTTCAATACAAAATTTCGACCAATTTAACTTGATGTATTCCTTGACAATTATAATATAATCGAGCACTAGAAATTATTTGTAGTGTGCATGAGCATGATCAGTAATATAATTGAACACTAGAAATTTTAAGGCACTCCATATAAAGTAGATTAATTTAGAAGGTTCACCAGAGACACCACGGATATATTGTCTTACATGCCACACGCAGGTAATATTTAACTAAAACAAAATAAAAGCAGAGGCGATAGCAGGAGGTTGGGACACGGAGACGCCTAGCAGGCCAGGAGTTTATCAGCAGGAGGCAGCGATAGCCTAGTCAATGGGATACATGCCAGTCCTGACATACTCCCGGAGGAATTAGCCGTAGGCTGCGTGCCGCACCAAGGTAATCGGCCTATGGCTTCTGCCTCCGCCTCTGCCAATGCCCTTCGCGTGCTGGATCATGCTGTTGAGGTCCACATTGATTGCTCTGCCATAGAATGGGCAAAACAGTCTCCCCCTACGGTGGAAACGGATTAGCCACACCGTAACCGCATCAGCACATGGCGGCTCTTGTTGTCCCTGGATACCTTGCTATCGCCCACTTCATCATCATCCTCTTGTTGATTTTTAAGAACATAACTTAGAACTTATACATATGATTGAACTGTATTACAACTCAAGAATTAACAATATGTATATGTAAGATAATATATTCGTGGATATCAAAGATAGAGCATCTCAGCAATAGTTTGATCTGTTCATATATCATTTCATCTCAACACAATGACAAATAATTGTATCAGAGTGAATGTAGGATAAATCTATAGGCCTCATAAGTTTCTTCAGGGATGGAGTAAGTGAACCAAGTAACAATTGCACAACCTGTAATGTTATTGTACATCGCCCCAGGTTCACTAACTCATCCCTGAAAAAATCTGACACCAATGTGTCTGCCTCTCTTTTGGGACAAATTTGAATCATTGGCCACAATAAGAAATTGAAATATAATCGTACAAAACATTATTTGGGGATATACATAGTCAGGTATAAAAATAAGCCTAAATATTGTAATTATAAATAAAAAACCAAACAATTAATCTTCAGGTACATGTTAAAAATATTTATGATCAAAACCATTCATATACATATGCATCATACCAATCATTAAAAGATCAGAAACAATTTAAGGATCATATATGTAGTTCCATATGAGAATAAATTTAGGGCCTCATAATTTGTTTCAGAGATGGAGTTGGCGAACCAAAGTATCAACAGCACAACCTATATTGTTCGTGTGCATTGTTGCCTCAGGTTCACCAACTTATCCCTAAAACACGACACCATCATACGTGTCTCCCCTTGAATTCTTTTTGGGCACATTTCAATCATCGGCCTCGGTGACGAACTAAAATGTAATTCTTATACACTATGAATGCATGGAACAGATAATTCGAATATCATAGTTCTATGAATGTAGAATAAAGATTGCAGCCTCATAAGTTTCTACAGGGATGGCGTAAGTGAAACAAGTAACACTTGCACAACTTATATTGATCTTGTACATGGCCCCAGGTTCGCTAACTCATCCCTGAAAAAATCTGACACTAATGTGTCTGTCTCTCTTTGGGGAAAATTTGAATCATTGGCCACAATAAGAAATTGAAATGTAATCGAACAAAACAATATTCACGGCTATACATAGTCAGGTACAAAAACAAGCCTAAATATTGTAATTATTAATAAAAAACCAAACAATTAATCTTCAGGTACATGTTAAAAATACTTATGATCAAAACCATTCATATACATATGCATCATACCAATCATTAAAAGATCAGAAAAAATCAAGGATCATATATGTAGTTCCATATGAGAATAAATCAAGGGCCTCATAATTTGTTTCAGAGATGGAGTTGGAGAACCAAAGTACCAACAGTACAACCTATATTGTTTGTGTGCATTGCTGCCTTAGGTTCACCAACCCATCCCTAAAACATGACACCATCATACGTGTCTCCCCTTGAACTCTTTTGGGGCAAATTTAAATCATCGGCCTCGGTGACAAACTAAAATATAATTCTTATACACTATGAATGCATGGAATAGATAATTCAAATATCATAATTCTATGAATGTAGAATAAAGAATGTGGCCTCATAAGTTTCTACAAAGATGGCGTAAGCGAACCAAGTAATAATCGCACAGCTTATATTGATCTTGTACATGGCCCCAGGTTCGCTCACTCATCCCTGAAAAAATCTGACACCAATGTGTCTGCCTCTCTTTGGGGAAAATTTGAATCATTGGCCACAATAAGAAATTGAAATATAATCATACAAAATAATATTCAGGGATATACATATGCATCATACAACGCATTCATAGATCAGAAACAATACAAAGATTATATATAGGTTCCACATGAGAAAAAAATTAGGGCCTCATTTTTTTCAGCGATGGATTCGGAGAACCAAAATACCAACACCACAACCTATATTGTTTATGTGCAATGCTGCCTGAGGTTCACTAACCATCCCTAAGAAAACGATACCATCAGATGCCCTTGCACTATTTTGGGGAAAAATTGAATCATTGGGCTCAGTAAGGAATAGAAATGTAATGTTATAGGCCTGCTGTGTATCGAAATCAACACTCAACTAGCAAACTCAACTAGATGGCAGATGAGTAGATTGGGGTTTTGTGACTAGATGGCAGATGCATCAATCGACCGATCGAACCATATATATACTACCCTACTTCAAGAGCAAAAGAATCTGTACACGATTGAGCAAATCCTATGTATGAACAGTGAAAACTGCGGCTGCGACTAGAGAAGCTAGCAATGTAGTACCTTGGACTCCTCATCAGAGACCTCCTCCTCGAACTCGTCATTCTCCGCGATTGCGTCTAAGATTTCTTGTACGGCGATAGGGTCGTTGATGTAGAGCACCGGATTGCCTCCGCCTGCCACCTGCCCCCCATCTAGATCTGCCGCTGGCACCACGACGTTGTCGGCCATGACGTTGTCGGTCACCTGCTGCTCGGCAGCGACGGCTACTACCTGCTGCTCGGTGGAGATGGCTACCACCTACTGCTCGGCGGCGATGGCTACTGGCTGGACGGATGAGCTCGCACCCTCGACGGCGCGGCGACGAGCAGTGTTCGTGCCCGGAGAAGATGCATCTGCCTGCTTGGCAACGACCGAGCCATCTGCTGCTGCGCCATCAACTGGCTTCACCTCCGGCTCGTCTCCATGTGTACGCTTCATGGCGCACCAAGGGAAGGAGGTAGTGCAAGCGAAGGAGCTTCGACGTGCGCGATAGGTGTAGAATGGGGTCTTGGGACTAGACAGACTGGGGGAAAATGACACGAGCTCATGGAATAAGAAGGTCGAGGAGGGTTATAAACACCGGATCGTTCGTAGTCCTCGAGTGGACACGTGTGGTGGGCGGGGGGTGGGGGGCTACCACGATCTCCCCCCTTTTTTTTGGGTTCCCTTTTTTTTGAAACAACCACGATCTCCACTTTAGAGCTGCATTGAAAACACGCTCATGGCAGACCTCGATTCCACTACATGCAAGTGGCGCGGAATCAATTTCTAGAAACGTTAGATCTACTCGAGGGGGGCCCTTGACTCATTGAAGTTACTAGCGGTAGGGCCCAGTTAGAAGTGAGATTGAGAGCGCTGTGTAAAAATGGGATATGTCTTATTAAAATCAAGTGACAATAAATTGTACCGTCCCGTCGACAACTGTACACTCGATGACCTTGTTGCCCTATGCATGTGTTGTAGTAGCAGTAGTAGGCTTTTCAGACTTGACTAAACTTGACATGACCGCTCGACGACTTTTTCCATGGACGGTATTGTGTTCCTTCCTATAGAAGTCTCGCTGAGGGAGACATCCGTGCTGTCTCACGCTGTACTGTGAAGGGCACGACGTGTGCAATGATCATCGTTGGATCGCATAGAATTAACGGTTGGTGCGCACGATCCGCGTGACAACTGTGACAACCAATCAGGAGGAGTAGCAGACAGGGTGAGCACAAGTTTGGGCTTCTACGAAAGATAGAGAGAGGGGGGCAAAACTAAGTAGTACCACATAAAACCAAGGGCAAAACTAAGTAGTATAAAAATGGAAAGTGTCTTGTACAACGAAATACATCGTGGCATACATCAAATTATGCCAAAATAGATCCACTAGAGTTCATTGGATGTGTGTTCTTCTCATAAACCACACATGGATCCACTAGTGTCATTGCATGTGTGTTCTTCTCATGAACCACAGTCAGTGTCATTGCATGTCTGTTGTTCTCACAAACCACATAAGGATCCACCAGTGTCATTGCATGTCTGTTCTTCTAAACAAACCACATAAGGATCCCCTAGTGTCATTGCATGTGTGTTCTTTTCATGAACCACAGCTAGAGTCATTGCATGTGTGTTCTTCTAAACAAACCACATAAGGATCCACCAGTGTCATTGCATGTCTGTTCTTTTCATGAACCACACCTAGTGTCATTGCATGTCTGTTCCTCTAAACAAACCACACATGGATCCACCTAGAGTCATTGCATGTCAGTTCTTTTCATAAATCACACATGGATCCACCAGTGTCATTGCATGTGTGTTGTTTTCATGAACCACAGCTAGAGTCATTGCATGTGTGTTCTTCTAAACAAACCACATAAGGATCCACCAGTGTTATTGCATGTGTGTTCTTCTCATGAACCACACCCAGTGTCATTGCATGTGTGTTGTTCTCATGAACCACATATGGATACACCAGTGTCATTGCATGTGTGTTATTTTCATGAACCACAGCTAGAGTCATTGCATGTGTGTTCTTCTAAATAAACCACATAAGGATCCACCAGTGTCATTGCATGTGTTTTTTTCATGAACCCCAACTAGAGTCATTACATGTGTGTTCTTCTAAACAAACCACATAAGGATCCACCAGTGTCATTGCATGTGTGTTCTTCTCATGAACCACACATGGATCCACCAGTGTCAGTGCATGTCTTTTATTTTCATGAACCACAGCTAGAGTCATTGCATGTCTGTTACTTCCACAAACCACATATATATCCACCAGTGTCATTGCATGTCTGTTCTTTTCATGAACCACATCTAGAGTCATTGCATGTGTGTTCTTCTCATGAACCACACATGGATCCACCCAGTGTGATTGCATATCTGTTCTTTTCACAAACCTGATGACCCACAAGTATAGGGGGTGTATCGCAGTATTTTCGAGGGAAGTGAAACCCAATTTATTGATTCGACACAAGGGTAGCCAAAGAATATTTATAAGCCTTAACAACTGAGTTGTCAATTCAGCAGCACCTGGAAACAATCTTGCTCATAGCAGTTTATCAGTAGCAATAGTTTTGTAGTAGGAATAGCAAAGTAACATTAGTAGTAAAGCAAAGATAGTAGTAACAAAAGCAGTAACAGTGGGATTCGAGTGCGGTAGGCATAGAGATGGATGGACGGGCGTTGCATGGACAAGCCAATTCACATAACAATCAGAACATAGGGCAATTGCAGATAAATAAGATAAAGCATCCAAGTACTAGACAATCCTAGGCATGTGTTCCATATATAGTCATACGTGCTTGCAATGAAAACTTGTACAACATCTTTTGTCCTGCCAGCCCGTTTGCAGCGGAGCCTCTAGGGAACTACTGGTAATTAAGGTGCTCCTTTTAATAGAGCACCGGAGCAAAGCATTAACACTCCATGAACACATGTGATCCTCACATCAAAGCCATTCCCTTTCGGTTATCCCGATTTCTGTCACTTCGGGGCCATAGGTTCTGGACAACAATGTGTGTATACAACTTGCAGATAAGACCATAAACAATACTATCATAATGAATCAATAACATGTTCAGATCTGAAATCATGGCACTCGGGCCCTAGTGACAAGCATTAAGCACAACAAGTTGCAACAAAGTCATCAAGCACTAATAAAAGATACTAGGCACCACGCCCTAACAATCTGATGCCATTACATGAACGATCTCATCCAATCCCTACCATCCCCATAGCCTACAACGGGGGATTACTCACTCATATATGGAGGAAACATGGATGGTCGATGGAGATAATGGTGGAGATCGATGGAGATGGCTCCAGGGGCACTTCCCCGTCCCGGTAGGGTGCCGTAACAGAGACTTTCTGTCCCCCGAATCTCCCATTCGGTGGCGGCAGCGCAGTGGAACTTTTCGTGGAAAAACATCGAACCCCCCGAAGGTTTTAGGTCAGAAGGCTTCTTATAGGTGAAGAGGGAGACCGAGGGGGTGCCTGGGGCCACCACACCATGCCCTGGCGTGGCCAGGCCCAGCCCGTGCCTGGGGGTGTGTGGCCAGCCCCTGGCCGTCCTCCTTCTCGTATTCTGGCTCCTGGAGTCTTCTGGAAAAATAGGCACTTTGGCTTTTGTCCCGTCCAATTCCGAGAATATTCATTTTCTGACTTTCCTGGAACCAAAAACAGCAGAAAACAGGCAGTTGGCACTGTGGCTCTTGTTAATAGGTTAGTCCAAGAAATCATATGAAAAGTACTCCAAAATGTGGAAAAAACACAAGAAAGTGGATAAAACCAAGCATGGAGCTGCAAAAATTATAGATACATTTGCAATGTATCAACATCCCCAAGCTTAACTCCTACTCGTCCTCGAGTAGGTAAGTGATAAAAAGAAAGAATAATTTTTGAGGTGACACGCACCATCAAAGACTTGATCAAAGTATTTGTAAAACATTCAAAGCTGGGATCATAGTACTTCAATCATAACATGAAAGACAAATTTCTAGCAATAAGACAAAGAAACTATGATGCAACATGAAAAGGCACAAACAAAAGATTCATGAATAACAATGCTTTGCAAGACGTTTGTTCGTTTCACATAAAGAAAACATAGCATAGTGGCATTCAGCTTGTCCCTCATAGAGTAGCAAACACAAATGCATAGGACACCTTCAAAGTTTACAAGAGTGACTAGATACAAATAGTTTAAAACAAGCAATATCAAGGTATGCATCAATCAACAAGTCTTGGGACAATGCACATAGAATTAAGAATGGCCACTATGCTCTCAAGAAAGTGCTCATAGAATGTGTGAAGACTCAACAAGGAAATGAACAGGTTTTAAATAATTTGAAAGGCTTCCAAATGCTGAAAGTATGGTACTTGTTAGCTTTGAGCTCTCATTGCCCCTATCATAAGCATCTTTAAATGGTTAAGGTTAAAGTGACACAACTAAGCGGATATGCTTGACAAGTTATAAATCGAAGTCTCATGCCCCTTACTTATGAAGACCGATCCTCATGCTACTCAACTTCAGTCACAAGTAAGCTCTTGTCATTGTAAGTATATACGTATCATAGAGAACCGCCAACGGGGTACCCCTTGCACATGATACAGGAGCTATCCCATAATCAAAATGACAAGGCAAGCAGACAATGAGCATCTCAGCGATCTTTTTATTTACTATGTGCATAGATTTTTATTGAGGATGCTTCATAGAATGCTCATTATGGTTATGCTGCAAGTTTCCACCATGATTAGGCATGACTTAGGCTAGCAGCCCAGGAGTTTCTCTAACATACATACAAACTCCATGATCTTACAAGTTCCACTTTTATTTCACACCGCCGGGATCCATAAGCAAAAGAACATGATATCAACGAGGTACTAAGTACCAATGCAATGTTGAAAACGTTCCACATGATACATGGTTCTGCTAACTTCAACTTATAAAGCGCAAGCATATACACAACAAAGAAGGACACAATGGTTCAGGTTTATTAAGTGCAAGAAAATAAAGTGTGCCATCAAGTTCGTGAGAGCTTTACTAACTAACTTTCTCATAACAAGCAAACATTTTATTCGGAAGAAAACAAGGCATATTGAATATGCACGGTAGTAGCAAATGATGCTAATAGGTAGGTATGGTGGACACTTTGGCAATATTTGGTTTTAGGGAGTTGGAAACACGAGTAAAACATACTCAGTGTAAGTGAAGGCTAGCAATAGTAAGGGAGCGACAAACGGGAGAGCAATAATGGCCATAATCATGCAGAGCGACAAAACATCATTGATCAAAGCATAAAGTGATACTACAAGTTGAAAACTAAAGGATCATAAAGGCTTATGGTGACTTGGGATAGTCATAACATGGTGTGAGCATGTGCCAAGTCAACCCAAATAAAGCGTCAAAGGAGAATACCACTATACTATGCCTTAATATGCTAAAACAACACATGATTCATCCAAGGCACATTAAGCAATCTCAATTGTTTATAACAATTCATGCTACAACAAAGAATACTAAGCATAAAGCCCAAACAATATCAAGCATGGCATGACAGAGCATAGGCCACAGTCAAAAACAAGCTCTCTTTACCACTTAAGCATGAGCTTTCCTACTCTTTTCCAAACCAAACCAAACTATTTGAACACCAATGTATGAAAGAGGAGGTCCAACCAATTTATTCAGCAAACTAAGCAAACCAAGCAAACTAAAACCAAAACAAAAAACGAAAAAGAAGACGCTCCAAGAACAACACAATTGTGCATGAAACAATAAAAATGAAGTGTTTGGAAGAAACCTGGGATTTTTATTGATGAAGAAGGGGATGCCTTGGGCATCCCCAAGCTTTGACGCTTGTACTTCTTGGATATTTCTTGGCATGACACGCGTGGCATCCCCAAGCTTGAGCTTTAGTCCATCCTTCATCTCATTACTCATTCCTTCCATACACCTGAAAATTTTCCTTCATACAAAACTGCACACAATCTTTATTAGCAACATTAGTGCACTCAAGATAAATAAGTCTTAAGGTTCAGTTCTAAAACCAAATAAACTCCCATTAGAACACTATCTACTGTAGCACTTCCCTCAAAAAGCTCAATTCCCCAAAAGAACTCAAAAAGGAACCAACAAGAAGCAAATGCAGAAAATGGCAAAAATCTGTCAAAACAGACCAGCAGGTAAAGACGAATTTTTTCGAAGACCTTATGTTGCTCAAATAAAAAAGTGTTGAACTAACGAAAGTTAGATAACAACCTGGGGAAGAAGAACAAAAATTCATGCCCCTAAAAGACATTCAGAGTTTTTACACGAATGTTTACGGTGAAGCATAGAAATCTGTTTCAGGACAGCAACTTTCCCAATCATTACTTCTCTCTCATTATAGGTTACTCTTGGAACAAAAAGCAAATAAAAAGGATAAGGAGCGGTTATTACAGAGGTAATAACTTCCAAGACTCATCTAAAACTCTTGGGTTATCTCCCAACAAGTACTTTTCTTTAACGCCTTTAAGTTAGGCATAAGGAAAAACAAAAAAATGGATAGAATAGAAGTAAGCGAAGATAATCATGGTGAAAACATTGTTTTGTTCAATGAAATCCTTTTGTTAACAAGGTTTATCAGGTCTTGCTACCAAAACAATTCTATATGAGACAAAACTTTGTATTCCACTAATGATTATGTTACCTCAACCTTGATAGCAATAGTCCCAATCATAATAGTTTCAAATTTTTCTCTTGGTATGGGACAATATATTTCTCCAACTTGAATGCCCTCAACATGTTCAATTGAATTCAAAACCATAAGTCTATCAATCTTGTCGGGTAAATAGATAGTATGTTCCTTGTCATTGACATTGAAGGTCACCTTCCCTTGATTACAATTAATAATAGCTCCTGCAGTATTTAAGAAAAGGTCTCCCAAGAATAGTAGACATATTATCATCTTCAGGCATAAAAGTTTGAGAGGATGCTCTCATAAGAAATATGAATTGAAGTAAAAGAGAGCATCAAGAAACAAATCCAAAACACATTTAAGTCTAACCCACTTCGTATGCATAGGAATCATGTATACAAATAAATTCACAAAGAACAAAGTGACAGGCATAGGAAGATAAAACACGAGTGACTTCAAAACTTTCAGCACATAGAGAGGTGTTTCAATACCAGGAAAACTTCTACCACCATATTTTCCTCTCTCAAAATAATTTTCAGTAGCCTCATGAATAAACTCAACAATATAACTATCACATAAAGCATGATTTTCATGATCTACAAGCACTAGAGCTTTATCATAAACATCTTCAAAAGAATCCTCAGGAACATAACATTCATCCTCCTTTAGTAAGCATGGAGGACAATCAAATAATGTAAGGGATAAAGAGTTACTCTCACTAGAAGGTAGGCATGGGTAGCTAATCCATTCTTCCTCCTTTTGTTCATCACTCTCCTCCTCTTTTCATCTAATGAGATTTCAGGTTCATCAATTTCTTCTTCCATAGGATCCTGCAAGGCATTACTCTCTTCCATTTGTGGAAAACATCTATTAAAATATTCAAGGATATAGCCATTTTCATCCTTGTAATTATCAAAGAAGAATTTAAGTATACCATAAACCTCATATTTGTAAGGTGAATCATCAATATTTTCAAGCAAACTAGCAAGTTCAAAAGCACCCTTCCAAGCAATAAATTCTTCAATTTGTTCCGCATCATAAAAGTCATAAATTCCTTTAGAATAGGAAGATATGGTATCATTATCACTATACTCACATTGCAAAGGGAGGTGTTTATACCTCTTTCTGCAACAAGACTCATCACAGCAATACGTAACATTATAAGTAGAGCACACGTTTCTAGCAATGGTATACAATCTATCAATTTGTTCCTATAAGTGTTTCCCTTTTTGTGACAAGCGGTATTCCTTATAATAATATTTTTGATCTTCCGTGAACCCACCTTGTCAATAAGCTTCAGTTTCAAAGAAACCAACCATTGACAACAAGCATGACAAAACAAGACAATAACAGACCAATGAAAATAACAACTAGAGTAGGAACTAATTTTTTTTTTGTATTTTTTATAAAGAAACAAGCAAACAAGGAGAAAATAAACTTAGCTTGAACAATAGTGAATCCATGTGGACTTGATAAATAAAGTTATGCTCCCCGGCAAAAGCCAGAAAATAGTCTTGATGACCCACAAGTATAGGGGGTGTATCGCAGTATTTTCGAGGGAAGTGAAACCCAATTTATTGATTCGACACAAGGGGAGCCAAAGAATATTTATAAGCCTTAACAACTGAGTTGTCAATTCAGCTGCACCTAGAAACAATCTTGCTCACAACAGTTTATCAGTAGCAACAGTTTTGTAGTAGGAATAGCAAAGTAATAGCAGTAGTAAAGCAAAGACAGTAGTAACAAAAGCAGTAACAGTGGGATTCGAGTGCGGTAGGCATAGGGATGGATGGACGGGCGTTGCATGGACAAGACAATTCACATAACAATCAGAACATAGGGCAATTGCAGATAAATAAGATAAAGCATCCAAGTACTAGACAATCCTAGGCATGTGTTCCATATATAGTCATACGTCCTCGCAATGAGAACTTGCACAACATATTTTGTCTTGCCAGCCCGTTTGCAGCGGGGCCTCTAGGGAACTACTGGCAATTAAGGTGCTCCTTTTAATAGAGCACCGGAGCAAAGCATTAACACTCCGTGAACACATGTGATCCTCACATCAAAGCCATTCCCTTCCGGTTATCCTGATTTCTGTCACTTCGGGGCCATAGGTTCCGGACAACAACGTGTGTATACAACTTGCAGATAAGACCATAAACAATACTATCATAATGAATCAATAACATGTCTAGATCTTAAATCATGGCACTCGGGCCCTAGTGACAAGCATTAAGCACAACAAGTTGGAACAAAGTCATAAAGCACTAATAAAAGATACTAGGCACCACGCCCTAACAATCTGATGCCATTACATGAACGATCTCATCCAATCCCTACCATCCCCATAGCCTACAGCGGGGGATTACTCATTCATAGATGGAGGAAACATGGATGGTCAATGGAGATGATGGTGGAGATCGATGGAGATGGCTCCGGGGGCACTTCCCCGTCCCGGCAGGGTGCCGGAACAGAGACTATATGTCCCCCGAATATCCCCTTTGGTGGCGGTGGCGCAGCGGAACTTTTCGTGGAAAAACGTCGAACCCCCCGAAGTTTTTAGGTCAGAAGGCTTCTTATAGGCGAAGAGGGAGACCGAGGGGTGCATGGGGCCACCACACCATGCCCTGGCGCGTCCAGGCCCAACCCGCGCCTGGGGGGGGGTGGCCAGCCCCTGGCCCTCCTCCGTCTCGTATTCTGGCTCATGGAGTCTTCTGGAAAAATAGGCACTTTGGCTTTTGTCCCGTCCAATTCCGAGAATATTCATTTTCTGACTTTCCTGGAACCAAAAACAGCAGAAAACAGGCAGCTGGCACTGTGGCTCTTGTTAATAGGTTAGTCCAAGAAATCATATGAAAAGTTCTCCAAAATGTGGACAAAACACGAGAAAGTGGATAAAACCAAGCATGGAGCATCAAAAATTATAGATACATTTGCAATGTATCAAAACCACATATGGATCCACCAGTGTCATTGCATGTCTGTTATTTTCATGAACCACACCCAGTGTCATTGCATGTCTATTCCTCTAAACAAACCACATAAGGATACATTAGTGTCATTGCATGTTTGTTCTTTTCATGAACCACACATGGATCCACCAGTGTCATTGCATGTGTGTTCTTTTCATGAACCACAGCTAGAGTCATTGCATGTGTGTTCTTCTTAACAAACTACACATGGATCCACCTAGTGTGATTGCATGTCTATTCTTTTCACAAACCACACATGGATCCACCAGTGTCATTGCATGTGTGTTCTTTTCATGAACCACAGCTAGAGTCATTGCATGTCTGTTCTTTCCACAAACCACACATGGATCCACCTAGTGTGATTGCATGTATGTTCTTTTCACAAACCACACATGGATCCACCAGTGTCATTGCATGTGTGTTCTTCTCATGAACCACAGCCAGTGTCATTGCATGTCGGTTCTTCTCACAAACCACATAAGGATCCACCAGTGTCATTGGATGTGTGTTCTTCTCATGAACCACACATGGATCCACCCAGTGTCCTTGCATGTCTGTTCTTTTCATGAACCACAGCTAGAGTCATTGCATGTATGTGCTTTCCACAAACCACATATGGATCCACCAATGTCATTGCATGTCTGTTCTTTTCATGAACCACACCCAGTGTCATTGCATGTTTGTTCCTTTAAACAAACCACACATGGATCCACCTAGTGTGATTGCATGTCTGTTCTTTTCACAAACCACACATGGATCCACCAGTGTTATTGCATGTGTGTTCTTTTCATGAACCACAGCTAGAGTCATTGCATGTGTGTTCTTCTAAACAAACCACACATGGATCCACCTAGTGTGATTGCATGTCTGTTCTTCTCATGAACCACACCCAATGTCATTGGATGTGTGTTCTTCTCATGAACCACACATGGATCCACCAGTGTCATTGCATGTCTGCTCTTTTCATTAACCACAGTTAGAGTCGTTGCATGTGTGTTCTTTTCACAAACCACATATGGATCAACCAATGGCATTGAATGTGTGTTCTTTTCACAAATCACATATGGATCCACCCAGTGTGATTGCATGTGTGTTCTTTTCACAAACCACACATGGATCCACTAGTGTCATTGCATGTCTGCTCTTTTCACAAACCACATATGGATCCTAATTAACCTTAGGAGATCCATAACCTTAGCCCCCCAATGGGTGGCCGTTAGACCGAGTCTTCTAGAAGGTACGCCCTAACACAGTTGTTCTGCTTGACGATTGTTACATACCGTTCGATCGGGGTGCTTGGACGATTGGGATGGTCTTTGTTAGAGTGATCCGCGAGTAGGCTGTTCTGCGGCATGATTGGCCACGCTTGCTCTAGACAAACTGGCAACACCGGGCGCTCCCCTGTTGCGAGTGTCAACGACTCACGAGTTTAGTGGGCCATATCCCAGTGTCACGTCCCCATTACTTCTCTTCCTCCCAGTACTTCTCTTCCTTCCCCTCAAAGCCACTTTCCCCACTTCACTCCCATCCTGCTGTAGCCGCAAGCCGACGGCGCCTCCATCCCAATCCCCTCTCCAGAAGCCACCCCCCTCCCCTCTCGCCATGGGTTCAAGGGGAGACGGCCATGAAACATGTCATGATGACAGGGACGGTGATTTCAATGTGAGTTGTCTCATCTCTATCTCTATCATCAGTTATCTATTTTTTGAGCTAGATCTAATCTGTTTACTCATGCGTGTATGATGTGTTAGGCCAACCAGATGATGTATGACTCCGACTATCACGGTTTAGCGGATGAAGACAGTCCTCTGCTATGTAAACATGGATATGTGCCCGCTAAATTTGTAGCGTTCGAAGGATGAAACGCAGGCATGAGGGTTCTATGGTACAATGATGAAAGGCGGAAGTTGCGGTGTTGTCAAATGGGTAGATCTAGAGTGGCCCAAATCGATGCAGAAAACGCTGGACAAACTATGGGAAATAAATGGTGAGTTGAAAGAATCCGTATTCAGCTCACTTCTTGACAGTGTTGAGATGAAGCTATGGGAACCAGTTGACACGACCAAGCATAAGCGATATCTCAGGTGGGTGCAAGACAAGGTTAGCAAAGTTGAGAAGGAGAGGGACACGGTGTTGGCCCTGAAGGCTAAAGCAGAACAAGAACTGACTCAAGCAAGGAATGATCTTCACCAGGCCAAAGACCTGCAGTTCACAACTACGAGTATTGACAAGTGCATGAGGAAAAATGCAGAGAGACAATTGAAGCTGTGCAAGGAAGATGCTAAAAGGAAGGAGCAGACGATTCGATCCTTGCTCTCGCAGGAAGATGCGCATCGGGCTAAGATTACGAAGATCAAGGAGATGTGTGATAACTAGTTCTATTTAGCTTAAGCTCCGTGCCTTTTTAAGTTGTAATAGTTGTACTTGTTGACCTAGCGGTCTGGACTATTGGCCCCGGAGTCCTGGGAGGAAAAAAATGGTCGCCCGTTAATCTGTCTTAACCCTGCATTATTTCCTTTTGTCTGACCAATGCCCCTTGGATATTCCGCCCATCGCTTTGTCATCCTCGTGTACAAATAGGAGGCGCCACAGCGCGTCGCTTCATCGTCCATCCCCTCGTCCTCTCCAATCTCCACCGCGTCGTCGCTTTGTCGTCCATCCCCTCGCTCCCTCTCCGATCTCCACTGCACCGCCATGGAGATGCCCGCGCTGAACTTCTACGAGGCGGTGATGTTCGTGCACTTCAACATCCTTGCACCGCCGGCCGCAATGGTGCCCCACGGATGGCGCATCAGCTATGCGGGGGTGCTGGTGGCTCCGCTCCCTGGCCGAGCCGAGATGTAGAGCAAAATCGCGGCGCGCCGCCACTAGATGCCCGTGTGGAAGAGGGCGCTGCCCCGGTACGCGACGGCCAGCCCGTACTGGCCGGCGCTGTTCAAGAAGGAGCGGAAGGCCAAGATTTGCAACCGTATTGTTGACGGGCGCGTGGTGCACCAGGATCTCCGCAACTGAGAAGGGCGGGAGAGGTTCTGGTCCGTCCCTGGATGGACCAAGTACACCGTCATCGCCGCCGCTCGCCGCGAAGAGGTGCTCCGTCTCACAAACAATGCAGAAATCATGGAGATTCCGTCCGACGACGATGAGGAAGCCGGCGGCTCGGAGGACAGTGGCACCGGAAGTGAAATTGTTGACTAGTGGTTGAATTAATGTAGGATGTGAAATCGCACCTTTGTTTAGAAGAATTTGTGGTTGAATTAATGAAATGCATCAATTTAGATCTCTGTCTTGATTAATTTGTGGAAGAATTTGTGATTTAGATCAATTTCTGCCTCGATTTAGATCTTTGTCCCGGATTGGGAACGTGACCGTGGACCAAAGACCCCTTTTCTACTAGTGTATTCTGACATTGGTGGTTTGTTTAAACGTAATCTACGTGGATTGTGCCGCATGCAAATGGCACAACCACAATTTATAAAGTGGAAGCACGTACACCCGGTTACTGGAGATCCGGGAGCTTCGCCTGATGCAGGGGATGTAGGAGCAGAGAGGCGGTGAGATAGACGGGCTCAAGATTAGGCCAGAAAGTGGTACCGATTTCCTCCTCATCTGGGCATTATCGGTTGCCATTGTTGTTTATGTTGCCATGTTGTTGTGCAGCATCTGAAATAAGTTGCTGCTTCGTGGAGTGTGGCAGCTTAAATAATTTATTTTTGTTCCACTTACATTCAGTCGTATTTGGAGACCTCCTGCCCCTCAGCAATCGTGGAACTGGTGCTATGTATTTTCAGATAGCATTGGCACAATCACAATTTTGGATTCAACTACTGACTCAGGTGTTTCCAAACCCTAAGTCGCGGTACATTTTACTCAGAGAACATGGGTAGATTGTTTCGCCTAGCAACATGCCACACACAGAGCTCCATAATTTAACAGAATTACATATATCGGTTCAAGTTCAACACATTACTATGCATCTTCATTGCCAGCAGCCTTCTTCCGCAGCCTGGATGCCAAGCCTTCACGTCCACTGGCTTCTTCATTTCCTGCCTTCTTCCTCTTCCTCGGTGCCAATTTTCTTAGCTTCACGTACTCTGCATCGCCGGGACAATGGGCACCAGAATCGTGTCCAACATCATCTTTCCACTTGTTTTTAATTTCTTCGGGCAGCAAAATGACTGACCCGATAGTCATGTTTCTAACCTTTCGGTGCTTCCTGTCAAAGAAACAAGACTGTTGCATAACTGCCCAATATCTGCAGAGTAAATAAAACAAAAAATACAATTCAGCACAAACATGCGAACCCCAAGAGACCATTGCTTACCAGGAGCTAATTGGGTTCGAGCAACCACCCTGTGCAAGAATAGAAGCGTGACTCCCAGTTGCAACAGCTTCCACATCTAGTACATCACAATTCAGCTCAAACATGCAAGCCGAAGCATACCTTTTCATCAACCCAATTAGCTGACTATCACACATTAGAGGAACCATGATGCCACGTTCATCCATGAAGCTGAACTTTGTAGTCTGCTTCAGCCATAATTCATGATGATTACGCAGAGCAGCAACCATACCAGATATAGTGCAGATCTACGCAGGTGCTTCTTCCATCGTGATACAATGGTGTCCATACCACTTGCCCTTAGAGTCGTACCTGAAGAGGACTACCGTAACCAGGTAAGGGAGGGTCCGTGGAGATCCCACTTGACAGAAAACTATGGACAAAATATGTTTGTCAGTGTTGAGCTAACAAACAATTTGAGGTTCAGTAGCCAGCTAGCAGTTATAATTAGTGCGAATAGCAAAGAGAAGGGTAGCTCAACCGCTTGTAGCCAGAACTTCTTCTTCCTTGGTAGTAGGATCTGCCATCCTCTGAGCTGCTCGGCTCGTCGACGGTGGAGGTAGGCTAGAGCCTCGCAACGGTGGCTACGTCATGCGCCATTGGAGCTCGGGATCAGCGACTGGGCACAACAACTGGGCGCAACAACTTGGCGCCGGAAGTCAAATGTCCGAAGGGATCGTCCTGCCTAGAGGGTGGATTCCGATGCCGCCGGTGCTAGGGTAATGGTGGGAATGGATTTGTGAAATTGGTCAACGCATCCAATCCACTTAGCTACTTGATTTTCCTAAGAGGTTGCCGCGTTGGCGCTCGCGTCACGGACAGATGACCGACATGAGGGTACCGACCGTCTACTTCACGGGGCAGTTTAACGGAATGTTTGAATTTGGCAGGGGTGCTATGAGTTTACCTCAAAATGGCCCCTCTCAGTAGTTGGCGGCCCAACATTTCGAAACGCGGCAATTTTAGGCAACTTAGGTACCGCCATGCACTGGCCTACGAACTTTGGTACCGCAGACGAACATGCCCCGAGGAAGATACATGCATGCCCTAATGACTGCATCCTCTTCCATGGTGAGAAGTATGAGAATATGGATAAATGCCCGGTATGCACTGCGTTGCGGTATAAGATCGGAAAAGATGATCCTGGCGATGTTGAGGGCAAGCCACCCAGGAAGAGGGTTTCTGCCAAGGTGATGTGGTATGCTCCTATAATACCACGGTTGAAATGTTTGTTCAGAAACAAAGAGCATGCAAAGTTGTTGCGATGGCACATGGAAGACCGTAAGAAAGATGAAAAGTTGAGGCACCCTGCTGATGGTCGGTAGTGGAGAAAAATCGAGAGAGACTTTCTGGACTTTGCTGGTGACGCAAGGAACTTATGGTTTGGTCTAAGTACCAATGGCATGAATCCTTTTGGGGAGTAGAACTTCAGTGACAACACCTGGCCCGTGACTCTATGTATGTACAACCTTCCTCCTTGGTTGTGCATGAAGCGGAAGTTCATTATGATGCCAGTGCTCATACAAGGCCCGAAGCAACCCGGCAATGACATTGATGTGTACCTAAGGCCATTAGTTGGTGAACTTTTACAGTTGTTGCCAAACCAGGTGTACGTGTGTGGGATGAGCACAAACAGCAGGAATTTGACCTACAAGCGTTGCTATTCGTAACCATCAATGATTGGCCTGCTCTTAGTAACATTTCAGGACAAACGAACAAAGGATACAAAGCATGCACGCACTATTTAGATGAGACTGAAAGTATATATCTGGATAAATGTAGGAAGAATGTGTACCTGTATAATCATCATTTTCTTCCGCCCAGTCATCCCTTAAGGAAGAAAGGCAAGCATTTCAATGGCAAGGCAGAAACCCGGACGAAGCATGTCCCCTGTACTGGTGCTGATGTATTTGGTATGGTCAAGGATTTGGATGTAATCTTTGGAAAGGGTCCTGGAGGACAACCTGTTCTGAAAGACGCCGACAGACACGCACCCATGTGGAAGAATAAATCTACATTTTGGGAGCTACCCTATTGGAAAGTGCATGAGGTCCGCTCTGCAATCGACATGATGCACCTGACGAAGAATCTTTGCATGAATATTCTAGGCTTCCTAGGCTTGTATGGGAAGTCAAAAGATACCCATGCAGCATGGGAGGACCAGCAACATCATAAAGGACAAGATGGCAAGCATCCAGGGAAGTTTCAAGGGCTTACCAGCTACACTCTTACCAAAGAAGAGAAGGAAATCTTTTTTGAAGTCTTTTTTAGTATCAAGGTCTCGTCTAGCTTCTCGTCAAATATAAAGGGAATAGTAAATATGAAAGAGAAAAATTTAAAAACCTAAAGTCTCATGACTGCCACATGATTATGACGCAATTGCTTCCGATGGCATTGAGGGGAATTCTACCAGAAAATGTTTGACCAGCAATTGTGAAGGTATGTGCATTCCTCAATGCAATTTCTCAGAAGGTAATCGATCAAGAAAGTCTATCAGGGTTACAAATTGATGTGGTCCAATGTCTGGTCAGCTTCAAGTTGTTGTTCCCACCATCCTTATTCAATATTATGATGCACCTCCAAGTTCACCTAGTCGAAGAGATTAGAATTCTCGGTCCTGTGTTTCTACACAATATGTTCCCCTTCGAGAGGTTCATGGGAGTATTAAAGAAATATGTTCATAACCATGCTAGGACAGAAGGATGTTGGAGATATGCCCAAGAGGCAATAATAAAATGGTTATTATTATATCTTTGTGTTTATGGTGAATGTTTACATCCCATGCTATAATTGTATTATTAGGAAAGACTAATACTTGTGTGTTTTGTAAACATAAAAGAGTCCCTTGTAAGCCTCTTGTTAAGACTAGCTTGTTGATTGAGAGATGATCATGGTTTCTTGATCATGGACATTGGATGTTATTAATAACAAGATCATATCATTAGGAGATTGATGTGATGGACACACACCCATAGTAAGCATAGCATAAGATCAAGTCATTAAGTTTGTTTTGCTATAAGCTTTCAAATACATAGTAACCTAATCCTTCGACCATGAGATTGTGTTAATCACCATCAACGTATGAGTGCTTTGGTGACATCAAACGCCGCTTCATAACTGGGTGGTCATAAAGGTGGAATTAGGTATTCTAAAAGTACGTGTTGAGGTGCATGGATCAAGACTGGGATTTGTCCATCCATATGATAGATAGATATGCTCTGGGCCCTCTCGGTGGAATGTCATCTAATTAGCTTGCAAGCATGTGACTAGGTCACAAGGGATGACATATCACGGAATGAGTAAAGAGTACTTATCAGTAACGAGGTTGAACTAGGTATGGAGATACCGATGATCGAAACTCGGATAAGTAGAGTATCGCGTGACAAAGGGAATTGATTTCGTATGTTAATGGTTCTATCGATCATGAAGTCATCGTTGAGTATGTGGGAGCCATAATGGATCTCCAGATCTCTCTGATGGTTATTGATCGGAGAGGTGTCTCGATCATGTCTGCATATTCATGAACCGTAGGGTGACACACTGAATGTTTGATGTTGTTTTAGGTAGATATGGAATATGCGTTGGAGACTGAATGTTGTTTAGAATCTCAGATTGGATCCGGGACATCACGAGGAGATCCAGAAGTCCAGAGAATATGATTCATATAATGGAGATCATTTTCTGGGTTTCAGAAGTGTTCCGGAGTATTCATATGGAGATTCTAGAATGTTTCGGAGTGTTCTGGAAAGTTCCATAGGGTTTACTTGAAAACCAAGAAAGGAAGGGGAATACTTGGGGGGAAGAAAACTCCCCCTCCCTTGGCACGCCAGCCCTAGAGGTCCCAAGGGGGCATCCCTAGGCCTCCTCCCCCTCTATATAAAGGAGGGGTGGGGCGCCTCCCCCTTGCTCCTTCCACCCCAAACCCTGGCCACCTCTCTCCTCCATCGTCCTCCTGCTCCGGCTTAGGCAAAGCCCTATAGAAATCCTTCTCCACCACCACCCTAACGCCGTCGTGCTCCTGGGATTTCGTGGAGATCTACCACCTCCGCTGCCCGCTGGAACGGGGAGAGGAAGGTCAACATCGACTTCGCACGTGTGACCGACTGTGGAAGCACTGCCGGAACGCGGCGCCGGAAGGATCGTCTACTCGATCTTGAGATCGGCTAGTGATCGTCTACATCAACGACGAGATCCAATATCGCACTAGGCTTTCGGATCTACAAGGGTTAGTACAGATCTATCTTGTTGCACTGATTTAGTAGATTAGATCTTGGCTTTTCCTAGATTAGATCTTGGTTTTGTTTGTTCTTGCGGTAGAATTTTTGTTTTCCCTGCTACGAACCCATCAGTGGTATCAGAGTCGTGTCTATGAGTAGATCTGTTGCACGAGTAGAACACAATGATTTTGTGGGCGTTGATGCTTTTGTTGTCGTTGTCTTCACGTGTACTTTGCATCTTGTGGGATGGTGGGATGAAGCGGCCCGGGCTAACCTTACATGTCATCACACATGAGACTTGCTCCATGCTTGATGTGCAACTTGCATTGCACAAGTGGCTTTGCGGGTGTCTGTCTCTCCCACCATAGTTAAGATTCAATTTACAGTTAGCATCTGACAACACTTGTATCAGCGTTGTGGTTCTTGTTCGTAGGTAAGATCGGTTCTTATACGAAATCCCCAAACCACGTAAAACATGCAAAGAAAATTAGAGGCGTCTAACTTGTTTTTGCAGGGTCATGTGATGTGATATGGCCATGATGTTATTGTGAATATATTTGATGTATGCAATGATCCTTACTGTAATATGGCAACCAGCAGGAGCCTAATGGTTGTCTTTAAATTCTGTTAAGATCTGTCTGTCTATTCATCATGTAATAGCTTTATTCCAAGTAGTTGTTATAGTTTCTATTTGTGATGGACAACCATGAAGCGATGCCACTGACCTTGACGCTATGCTGGTGATGATGGAGATCATGTTCGTGCTTTGGAGATGGAGATCAAAGGCGCAAGAAGAAAGGCCATATCATGTCACATATTATGAATTGCATGTGATGTTAATCCTTTTTGCATCTTGTATTGCTTAGATCGCAACGGTAGCATTATAAGATTATCCCTCTCACTAAAATATCAAGTAATAAAGTGTTCGTCCTTAGTAGGCACCGTTGCTCAGACTCATCCTTTTGAAGCATCTCGTGATGATCGGGTGTGATAGATTCTACGTGTGCATACAACGGGTGCAAGCCATATTTGCACATGCGGATACTAAGGTTAACCTTGATGAGCCTAGCATGTACAGACATGGTCTCGGAACACGGAATACCGAAAGGTAGAGCATGAGTCATATGAATGATATGATGAACATGTTGATTGTTCGCCATTGAAACTACATCTTCTCTCGTGAAGATCAGACTTGGTGTAGTGGATTTGGTTCGTGTAATCACTAAGGCAACTTGAGGGATGTTGTTTTGAGTGGGAGTTCACCTAGTTAATTTAAAAATTAAATTTGAACTCAATTTGTCATAAACTTTGTCTAAACTCGTTGCAAATATGTTGTAGATCATGGCGACCCCCTCCATCAACTTTAATGCATTCCTAGAGAAAGAAAAGCTGAAAAACAATGGAAGCAACTTCACGGGCTGGTTTCGTGGATTGAGGATTGTCCTCAGCGCTGGTCAGTTGACCTATGTGCTCGATGCACCGCTAGGTGACCCACCTACAGAGGATGCCTCTGATGATGTTAAGAATGTTTTCGTCACTTGAAAAAATCACTACTACATAGTTCAGTGTGCCATCTTGTACAGTTTAGAATCGGAGCTTCAGAAGCGCTTTGAGCACCGCGACGCTTTTGCGATTATCAATGAGCTCAAGCTGATCTTTGAGACTCATGTAGTCGTGGAGAGCTATGAGGCCTCTGAGAAGTTCTTTAACTGCAAGATGGAAGAGGGAAGCTCTGTTAGTGAGCACGTGCTCAAAATGTCTGGGCACGCAAACAGGCTCCAAGAATTGGGAATAACGATTCCTAATGCATTGGGGATTCAGCATGTCCTCCAATCACTGCCACCTAGTTATAAGAACTTTGTGATGAACTACAATATGCATTGCATGAACAAGATGTTGCCTGAACTCTTCTCCATGCTAAAAACTGCTGAAGTAGATATTAAGAAGGAGCACCAAGTGTTGATGGTCAATAAGACCACCAATTTCAAAAAACAGGGCAAGCCTATGAAGAAGGGCAACTTCAAGAAGGACGGCAAGAAAGTTGTCGCACCTGCTAAGAAGCCCAAGGCTGGTCCTAAGCCTGATACTGAGTGCTTCTACTGCAAAAGTGAAGGTCACTAGACGCGCAACTGCCCCAAGTACCTGGCAGATCTGAAGAACGGCAACATCAAGAAGAAAGGTATATTTGATATACATGTTATTGATGTGTATCTTACTAGTAATCGTAGTAGTGCCTGGGTATTTGATACTTGTTCGGTTGCTCATATTTGTAACTCGAAACAGGAGCTGCAAAATAAACAAAGACTGGCAAGAGACAAGGTGACGATGCACGTTGGAAATGGCTCCAAGGTTGATATGATCGCCATCGGCATGCTCCCTCTTCATCTACCTTCGGGATTAGTTTTGAACTTGAATAATTGTTATTTGGTGCCTGCATTAAGCATGAACATTATTTCTGGATCTTGTTTATTGCGAGACGGTTACTCGTTTAAGTCTGAGAATAATGGTTGTTCGATTTATATGAGTAATTTTTATTATGGTAATGCACCTAAGATGAATGGTTTATTCTTATTGAATCTCGATAGTAGTGATACACATGTTCACAACATAGATGCTAAACGAATAAAAATGAATGATAATACTATATACATGTGGCACTATCGTCTTGGTCACATTGGAGTGAAGCGCATGAAGAAACTCCATTCCGATGGACTTCTTGAATCACTTGATTTTGAATCACTTAAAAGATGCGAAGCATGTCTGATGGGAAAAATGACTAAGACTCCATTCTCTGGAATAATGGAGCAAGCTACAGACTTATTGGAAATAATACATACCGATGTGTGCGGCCCAATGAGCATAGCATCACGCGGTGGATATCGTTATGTTCTTACCTTCACAGATGACTTGAGTAGATATGGGTATGTCTACTTTATAAAACATAAGTCCAAAACTTTTGAGAAGTTTAAGGAATTTCAAAGTGAGGTAGAAAATCATGGTAACAAGAAGATTAAGTTTCTGCATTCTGACCGTGGAGGTTAATATCTAAGTTACGAGTTTGGCATGCATTTAAAGAAATGCGGAATACTTTCGCAGTTGACACCGCCGGGAACACCACAGCGTAATGGTGTGTTTGAACGTCGTAATCGAACTCTCTTAGATATGGTTCGGTCTATGATGTCTCTTACAGATTTACCGTTATCATTTTGGGGTTATGCATTAGAGATAGCCGCATTCACTTTAAATAGGGGACCATCTAAATCTGTTCAAACGACATCGTATGAATTGTGGTTTGGTAAGAAACCTAAGTTGTCGTTCCTTAAAGTTTGGGGTTGCGAAGCGTATGTAAAGAAGTTACAACCCGACAAGCTTGAACCCAAAGCGGAAAAATGTGTCTTCATAGGATACCCTAAAGAAACAATTGGGTATACCTTCTATCATAGATCCGAAGGAAAAGTTTTTGTTGCTAAGAATGGGCCCTTTCTTGAGAAGGAGTTTCTCTCGAAAGAAGTTACTGGAAGGAACGTAGAACTCGACGAGGTTGTTGAACCTTCTCTCGGATTTGGGAGTAGCGCAGCACCGAAAGATGTTTCTGTGCCGCCTGCACCAATAAGAGAGGAAGCTATGATGATGATCATGAAACTTCGAACGAAGTTGCTGCTGAACATCACAGTTCAACGAGGGTTCGTGCCACTCCTGATTGGTATGACCCTGCATTGAATTGTAGGGGGTTCCGCGTATGAAAACAATAAATTTTGACCCTACGCCCCTGAACCCCTGAAGCTGCCAGGACCCATCTATTAGTAATACACTAACGGGAGGGGCTTTTCGCGAACTTACCCTTGAAGACCAAAAAGCGTTGTCAACGCTCAGGAGAGCGTGGTTGATGTAGAGGAGCCGAAGCCGACCTCAAGGTCGTGATGAAGTCCTTGCGCTCCTTCTGGCTCCAACGACTTGAGTGCCTCAAGTGCGACACCTCACGGGGAGTTACACACGTCCGGTGCCTGACGATGACTCCCGCTTCCCCGATCCAGTAGTAGTTGCGGAAGTAGAGCTCCCGGATCCGAATCCCGCAGCGCGATGGCGCTCCGCGGTGAAGATGTCTCTCGCTCGTGCAGTCCAGACCTAGGACCACGGTCATGAGAGAGAGAGGGGGAGAGAGAAAATATCAATTAGAGGTCCTCCCAAAAGTGGGGAGACCTTTATTAATTATTGGTGTGTTTTTCTAGGCCAAATACCCCACTATATATAGGGGAGGAGGGGGTACACCCTCCCTCAAAGTCCCGGGGTGGGACTAAAGGAGAGGAGGGGGTGGGGTGGCTGCCGGCCAGCCAGTAGTGAGCCCCGCGGGGGGCTAGGCCCAGCCGGACAGCCCCCTTGGCCCCTCTCCCTCTCTCCTTTCCCTAATGGGTGTTGGGCCACGAAGAGAAAAAGAAAACTTTTTCCTACGCGGTGATCCCAAGATCTAGTTGAGGTAGTAGGCCACGAGAATTACCACTAGACGCACGGTTGCGGAATCGATGAAGCACATCGCTTGATGGAGTGCAGTCCTCATGATCCGTTCCGATCCACGATCATCGAAGTGATGAACGTACAGCACCTCCGCCAGTATCCACACGTACGAGGAGGAGCGCCGGTGATGGACTACTAGGTCCGGTACGGCGACGATAGGACTGGACTGGACTGGAGCTAGGGTTTCCCACACATGGAGTGACCTAACCGTGTGATCCAAGCACCTGCGCCCCAGTTTATATAGGGAGTGACAGTGGGCTCTACTCACTTGTGGCCCATTCACAAAAAGGCCTATATTAGTCACTACGAGTCCAACTCACTGACTCTGTCCGTTTCCTTTTTGGGTCCAACCCAAATATGCTCCCGCTCTTAAGTGTGTGACCCAACAGGCTCATGGTGACCCGGACACGATCCAAGTCTCACTCGTGACCGATCGGTTGGTAGCGGCTCCTAGCAGAACGTGCCAACTCCCAAGTACCGAAGAGTCATGACGACATACCTTCCAATGCGACTTTCGTTTGAGTCCCTTTTGCCTCATGATATACCTTGTCGGACTATAGGCAAAATGATCGTCATCCCTTAAATAGTCCGACTCTCTTTCTCGATCCAAGATAAGTGATTCATCCGACTAACTCTTAGTTGGTTGCCTCGGTTAACACTTAACCGAGTCACACATGGCCATGCTTTCCGAATCATATCTTCCGAGAGGGCCCAGAGAATATCTCTCTAGACAGAGGGGAAAAATCCCATCTCGGTTATTCACATCACGCAGCTTGATTCTCAGTCGACCCGAACTCCGCCTTTATAACTGCCCACTGACGGAACAACGTTTGACAGAACCTAAGTCGGTGATCCTCAACCGGGATTGTGCAATAACCTCAGGTCTAAGGATTACATTGATTGAGACATGCAAATGACGACTTGTTCGTTGCATCTCAATATGGGTCAGTCCGACTCGCTAAACTCTTTAGCCGAATCCGTGTAAGTCGGAATAGCATCTCCATGCCCATGACAAGTGGAACCTAGTCATCTGCCGACTTTCACATTGGTCTAAGTTGTGTGTCCAGCACAATCTCAATGACCAAGGACAATTAGTATGAACAACATGAATATATAGTTCCACAATCAAATCACATATTCGATGATACATAACAACAGTTCATACATGGACCATAATCTTATGAATAAATTGGGAATAACATCATACATGATTGCCTCTAGGGCATATTCCCAATAGTCTCCCACTTGCACTAGAGTCAATCATCCGACATCACATGTCTAGGCATGTAATGCCCATAACTCTCAGGTGCGCCTCATGCTTCGGCTGTGGAAGTGGCTTTGTCAACGGATCCGCAATGTTTGCATCCGTGTGTACCTTGCATAAGTTGATATCACCTTGTTCCACGAACTGGCGAATAAGGTGGTACCGCATGAGTATATGTTTGTTCTTTTGGTGTTGTCTAGGTTCCTTGGCTTGTGCAATAGCACCATTGTTGTCACAATACACGTCTAATGGATTGGACGAGCCCTGAACCACACCAAGATCCATGAGGAAATTCCTCATCCAAACGGCTTCCTTTGCCGCCTCCGAGGCAGCAATATACTCAGCCTCTGTCGTAGACACAGACACCGTCTCTTGCTTGGAACTCTTCCAGCTCACAGCCCCTCCGTTTATCACAAACACATGTCCGGATTGCGAACGAGAATCATCCGAGTCAGTGAGATAACTCGCATCCGTGTAACCCCTTACACTGAGTTCATCCTCACCTCCATAAACCAGGAACATATCCTTAGTCCTTCTCAATTACTTGAGGATATTTTTAGCCGCTGCCCAGTGGATTTCTCTAGGGTCAGCCTGGTACCTTCTCACAACACTTAGAGCATAGGAAACATCCGGCCTAGTACAAATCATAGCGTACATGATGGATCCGACTGTAGAAGCATACGGAATAGCACTCATCCGACTTTGCTCATCAGTTGTCGAAGGACACTGAGTCTTGCTAAGTTTCACGCCATGGGACATCGGTAAGATCCCCTTCTTAGACGATTCCATATTGAACTTCTTCAATACTTTGTCCAAATATGTACTTTGACTCAATCCAATGAGCCGCCTTGATCTATCTCTATAGATCCGGTTTCCTAGTATGTAAGTCGCCTCACCCAAGTCTTTCATCGAAAAACTCTTTTCCAATGATTCCTTGGTCTCTTGCAACATCTGGACATCATTTCCAATCAGTAATATGTCATCCACATATAAGATCAGAAAGTTTACTTTGCTCCCACTAAACTTCTTGTATAAACAAGAATCATGATCACTCTTGATGAAGCCAAACGATTTGACTACCTCATCAAAGCGAATGTTCCAACTCCGAGATGCTTGCTTCAACCCATAAATGGATTTCCGAAGTTTGCATACCTTGTCAGCATTAGCCGGATCAACAAAACCCTTGGGATGTATCATATACATGTCCTTGGTTAAATTTCCATTAAGGAAAGCCGTCTTGACATCCATCTGCCATATCTCATAGTCGAAATAGGCTGCTATAGCTAACATTATCTGAACTAATTTAAGCATCGCCACGGGAGAGAAAGTCTCATCGTAGTCAACTCCTTGAACTTGTCGGAACCCCTTCGCGACAAGCCGTGCCTTATAGATAGAAACATTTCCATCCATATCAGTTTTCTTCTTGAAGACCCATTTGCACTCGACGGGTCTTGCACCGTCTGGCAGATCAACCAAGTTCCAAACTTGATTTTCATTCATGGACTTTAACTCGGATCTCATGGATCCAAGCCATGACTCAGAATCAGAACCCACCATCACTTCCGAATAAGTTGCCGGCTCATCACTGTCTAACAGTAACACATCACGAACACTTCGCAATCTGGCCGATCTTCGTAGTGTCAGTGCTGTTTCCGGCTCAGGTACCACAACCGACTCAACCTCCAAGGCTTTTTCCGACTCGCTACTGGCCGGTACCTCTCGAATTTCTTCGAGTTGCACCGTGCTCCCACTGACTCCCCGACTGAGAAACTCTTTCTCAAGGAAGACACCATTCCGAGCGATAAACACTTTGCCCTCTTCTCGGTTGTAGAAGTAGTAACCCAAGGTTTCCCTCGGATATCCTACGAAAATACACTTATCCGACTTAACTGTAAGCTTGTCCGACTGAAGTCGCTTGACAAAAGTTTCACAACCCCAAATCTTATGAAAAGATAAACTCGGGTTCTTGCCAGTCCACATCTCATGCGGTGTCTTCTCTACCGACTTTGATGCTACTCTGTTTAGTGTGAACGCTGCAGTTTCTAGACAATAACCCCAAAATGATAAAGGCAGATCTGTCCGACTCATCATTGATATTACCATGTCCAACAAGGTCCGATTCCTCCTTCCCGATACACCGTTTCTCTGCAGCATTCCTGGAGGAGTGAGCTGGGGGAACTATTCCACAACTCTTCAGATGGTCATCAAACTCATGGCTCATGTACTCGCCTCCTCGATCCGACCGAAGAAACTTTATTTTCTTGCCAAGTTGATTTTGTACCTCATTCTGGAATTCCTTGAACTTTTCAAAGGCTTCCGACTTATGTTTCATCAAGTAGATATATCCATATCTACTCAAATCATCAGTGAAGGTAATGAAGTACTCATAACCACCTCTGGCTGTCGTGCTCATTGGGCCACATACATCACTATGTACTAGTCCCAATAAGTTGGACGCCCTTTCACAACTCTTTGGAAAAGGTGTCTTGGTCATCTTGCCGAGAAGGCAGGATTCACATGTCTCGAACAACTCTAAGTCGAACGAAGTTAGGAGTCCATCATCATGGAGCCTCTTCATGCGTTTCCAACTTATATGACCAAGCCGACAATGCCAAAAGTAAGTCATATTCAGATCATTTGGTTTTAACCTTTTCACATTTATGTTGAAGACATATTCACCCTCAATATTCAAAATAAATAACCCGTCCTGGACGGGTGCAAAGCCGTGAAACATATCATTCAAATACAAAGAACAACCATTATTCTTAATATTCGACTCATATCCTTGTCTCATCAAACATGAGGCAGAAATAATGTTTCGACTAAGCACTGGAACATAATAACAATTATTCAGCTCCATTAAGAATCCGAAAGGTAAATGAAGTTGCATTGTGCTGACTTCCAACGCAGCAACTCTTGCTTTGTTGCCGACCCGAATGTCAACCTCGCCTCTTGCCACACTCCTAGTTCTTACCAGTCCCTGCAACGAGTTGCATATGTGAATGACTGATACGGTATCATATACCCAAGAACTACCAGGTGCATCAGCAAGATAAATGTCTATAACATTGCAAACAAGCGTACCTGAGCCGGAAGTCACACTTTCGCCCTTGGCTTTGTCAGCCAGATACTTGCTGCAATTCCTCTTCTAGTGGCCATCCGCCTTGCAGTAGAAGCAAGTGGATCCGGCTGCAGGAGATGGCTTACTCCCTGAGGAAGCGCTTTGGACCGGGTCCTCAGCCTTACCGCCCGACTTAGCCTTCTTCTTCTTAGTCCAAGAACTCTTCTTGAACTTAGCCTTATTATGTACCATCAACACTTGACTGGCACCTTTCTTGAGATCCGCCTCAGCCTGCTTGAGCATCCCATGTAATGCAGTGAGCTTCTTATCCATACCATGCATGTGGTAGTTCGATATGAACTGACCATACGCACTAGGAAGAGAGTTCAGAATTATGTCTGTAGCGAACTCTTCGCTAATGGGGTAGCCCAGCCTTTCCAGAGACTGCACGTAACCAACCATCTTGATCACATGCGGACTCAGTGGATCACCATCCTTAAGCTTGAAGCTCAACAAAGCCTGAGAGACTTGATACCTCTTAGTCTTTGCCTGAGCCTGGAACATACTTTTGAGGCTTTCTATCATATCGTAGGCCTCAACATTCTCGAACTGCTGCTGCAAGTCCGGTTCCATGTGAGCAAGCATAAGACAGCTAATCTCCGTGGATTCATCACAAATCCGACGGTAGGTGTTGGTGGCTGCGACAGTCGCATTCTCATTCGGCTCATCTGGAAGTGGGTTGTCTAGGACATGGTCCCTCTTTTCTTGCTTGAGAACAATTCTCAGATTACGATACCAGTTGGTGAAGTTAGTTCCATTTAGCTTATCTTTCTCTAAGATGGTTCTCAAAGCAAAACTGGAAATCTGAGGGAGACTGCTAGGTGCCATTGATCTACAACAGAAAATATGCAAAACACTTAAGACATGTATCCATAAAAGAGCAAGCATATTAAACACTTTAATACTTATGCTCCCACTAGAACCAACACCCCCCTGATGGTTACTTAGTGATTCAGGACCCTAAATAAGCAAGTCGACTAGTGAGCTTTAGCATCACCGCTAGCCATCAAGTGATCTAGGTAGACAACTCCTTGCCAATTGTATCTCATACGACTCCTGTTGGATGGGTGGCATCACATGCCCCGGCTCCCATCCGACTTTTCCCCGAGTCCCACAACAGTTGTGATAAACCCGTCTAGATTACCAAGTGCTTCCGCTTTAAGAGTCCGACTCGAACCCACCTAGTCGGAAAGAATTGATAGCACCTCAATTTTATGAGCCCACTACCAAAAATGTCTGACTTGTGATGGTGCAGCACTGGCGGGGAAACCGACTAGACCTTTTTTGAGGGATTACTTTCTACCAACTATCTAATAGAGGTAAAACAGAGACATAACAATAATACAAAATAAAGCAATTATAATGTGAAATGGTATGGCTCTCTTCATGGCGATCTCCATCTCCACAAAATCTGTAATTCGACTCGTGTCAACTCTTGTCACGTGCCGTATTACTCCATGTAGCCGACTTGTACACCGACTTGCATGCCATCCGGGTTCTCCAAACAGCTACTCTAGCTAGTAATGTAAATTACATAGAGAATCCGACACGCAGGTCGTTATACAATAAGATGACAACATCTAGGCTCCAGCCGGCTGACAAAAACCGTGATACGCAAACCACATATGGATTACACACATCATATGCACATAAGCCATACCATTCACAACATCATCCTGCAAAAACAAGTTATGCATAGACACGATATCTACCGGCGTTGTGAAACTCACAACGACATCTAAGGCGCTACGACAGGGCGAAGCCGGCGGTCCCGATGGCGGAAGCCGACCGGTAGGGGTATGTCGTTCCACGACCTTAGCAGTTAGATCACGGAAACCAGATCATCCATTCCCCCGAGTACAGTTGATCCAATCAATTTTGTACAAAACCGATCTATCTCATAGATCGACCAACAAAACTGCAATTAGAACCAATCTAACGCCAACTGCATATCACATATGCACGATCTCGGGCCTAAAACCAGAAGCTAACGCTCTGATACCACTGTTGGGTCACGCAGAGAAAAAGAAAACTTTTTCCTACGCGGTGATGCCAAGATCTAGCTGAGGTAGTAGGCCACGAGAATTACCACTAGACGCGCGGTTGCAGAATCGATGAAGCACGTCGCTTGATGCAGTGCAGTCCTCACAATCCGTTCCGATCCACGATCGTCGAAGTGCTAAACGTACAGCACCTCCGTCAGTATCCACATGTACGAGGAGGAGCGCCAGCGATGGACTGCTAGGTCCGGTACGGCGACGACATGATTGGACTGGACTGGAGCTAGGGTTTCCAGCACATGGAGTGACCTAACCGTGTGCTCCAAGCACCTGCGCCCCAGTTTATATAGGGAGTGAAAGTGGGCTCCACTCACTTGTGGCCCATTCACAAAAAGGCCTATATTAGTCACTGCGAGTCCAACTCACTGACTCTGTCCGTTTCCTTTTTGGGTCCAACCCAAATATGCTCCCGCTCTTAAGTGTGTGACCCGACAGGCTCATGGTGACCCGGACACGATCCGAGTCTCACTCTTGACCGATCAGTTGGTAGCGGCTCCTAGAAGAACGTGCCAACTCCCAAGTACCAAAGATTCATGACGACATACCTTCCAATGCGACATTCGTCTGAGTCCCTTTTGCCTCATGATATACCTTGTCAGACTATAGGCGAAATGATTGTCATCCCTTAAATAGTCCGACTCTCTTTCTCGATCTGAGATAAGTGATTCATCAGACTAACCCTTAGTCGGTTGCCTCAGTTAACACTTAACCGAGTCACGCATGGCCATGCTTTCCGAATCATATGTTCCGAGAGGGCCCAGAGAATATCTCTCTAGACAGAGGGGCAAAATCCCATCTCGGTTATTCACATCACGCAGCGTGATTCTTAGTCGACCCAAACTCCTCCTTTATAACTGCCTAGTGACGGAACAACGTTTGACAGAACCTAAGTCGATGATCCTCAACTCGGATTGTGCAATAACCTCAGGTCTAAGGATTACATTGATTGAGACATGCAAATGACGACTTGTTCGTTGCATCTCAAGATGGGCCAGTCCGACGCGCTAAACTCTTTAGCCGAATCCGTGTAAGTCGGAATAGCATCTCCATTCCCATGACAAGTGGAACCTAGTCATCTGCCGACTTTCACTTTGGTCTAAGTTGTGTGTCCAGCACAACCTCAATGACCAAGGACAATTAGTATGAACAACATGAATATATAGTTCCACAATCAAATCACATATTCGATGATACATAACAATAGTTCATACATGGACCATAAGCTTATGAATACATTGGGAATAACATCATACATGATTGCCTCTAGGGCATATTCCCAACAATGGGCCCTCTCCCTCCGGAAATTGGCCCATTAAGCCTTTTTGACCTTTAATTGATTTTCTCTTTATTAAATAATTATGAATAAATGATTAAATCAATAGTTAACATTCATTCACATATTATTCAACCTCCGTGGCCATGGAACACCTTCCACCTCCACTCCGGACATCCTCCGGACTTACCGAAACCCTTCTGGTTTTCTCTCTACTATTCTTCGGTGATTCCACCGATCCTATAAACACTCTCTAAGCATCATCAAGCCCTTAAGCGTGATACCCCACGGTTCGGGAACACTCCAGACATGATCGGTACACTCCCGCACCAATGATCGACAGAGGGACCTGGATGGCCATGTGAGCTCTCTGCGTTCCACGAAGATCTTTCATCGTTTGAACCAGGACAGTCGTGTCTTATTCCCTTTCTCACTCGATACTTGCATTGCCTGAGATCTGATCAATGACATCATCATGTCGTGTTCAGTCTCGTTACTAAACAATGCTACTTGACTCGTTCCGATAAGCGATATCCCCGTGATCAAATCACACGCTGCGCGACTATTGGATATAACTTCTCCGAGTGGGCCCTTGAGTATCTTCCCGTAACATGGACGGACAAATCCCGCTCTTGACATATATTGCCTCTACGGTTTCCTATGAGTACCTGAACACACCTTTATAACCACCGTTTTACCAGATGGCGTGTGATGCTATCTAAGCACTCTCGGGAGACAGTGATTGATATAGCCTCACGGTCTAAGGAATAGTCTACGAGGATCCATTTCTAATCATCATAACTTGAACTTCGTGACATGATCGGGTCACGATGTTTAGATTGGGTATTGATTCATCATCTCATTCTTATAATGAGATGACTCCATTTCCAACTGGCATAAATGCCACATGATCAGGAAACATGATCATCTGTTGACCAATGAACCAGTGGCTAGAGTTTCACTGGGAACCTTTGGTTTGTCTGTATATCACACGTGTATTGATGTTTCCACTCAATACAGTTATAGCATGATATAAAACTTAATCATAAACTATATGAAATATGATAATAGTGTTGGGGATATACTTTCCGGGTATCCTACAGTTTCTCACTGACCAGGGTGGCCCACTTCAGGTTAGAGCTTTGCTTCACGGGTGGCCCAGTCAGGGAGAAAGACGGAGTCCAATCCGGCTACGGGAAGGCCCAGAAGACTTACCGACTTAGGCCCATAATGTTACTTGTAGTTCAAGATGTACTCTGTAATCGACTCTTAGACGTAGCCGGATAGATCTCTCCTGTAAACCCTAGGCCGGATATCTATATAAGCCGTCCTAGGGAGAGCCTTTAGGGCATAACCTCAATACTCTAGACCCTCAACTCGCACAGGCGAAACCCTTGTAACCCATATTCTGGCTCTGCCATATTACTAGATTGCTAGCAGGAGTAGGATCCGTCCAAAGCCGGCGGATTCGAACTTGGGTAAACTTGTGTGCTCACCGTCCTGGAATACCGTACGTCTCACCCCCCCTCTCTTCCACACACCTCGAGGACCCCCTCATGGCGTACTTGTCATCAATCTGACGACAGTTGGCGCCCACCGTGGGGCAAGTGAGCTACGGATCTGCGTTCCGAGCGGAATCTGCAAGAATCGGCATCGGCAAGACTATCGCCGTCGGTCGCATCCTCTATGCCAGCGATGTCCCTCTCATCATTCTCGACGAGACTTGGATTCCGGCAAAGGAGGCCGTGACTGCCTACACAATCATGTCCTTTGGCGAGATCGATGTTTACATCGGTTTCGCTGAACCTGCCCAACCCACCCCAGCGGTGATGATAGAGGCAGAAGAATTTTCTAGGTCCCCTTTATCCGTAGAGTTCCGAATATCAGAAAACCCTAATCCCACCCAGCCCGCACCAGTTGCGGAGAGAGTGGAGAAACCCAAGACTGAAGAAGACCTAGCGGACCAAGTCGAATCTGGAGTGGATCTCCCCGGAGAAGCCGGACCCTAGATCGACCCACCCGTGGAAGTCGAAATCCAGGAGGAGCATATCAACGACACTGATTCCGGCTCTGATGATGCCGGGACAGACATGCCTTTCCTAAGGTACACACTACGACGTATGATACTGCCAGGCGAAAGCGCAGATGCAATACTCGAAACCATCAAAAGTTTCAATATGGCTGATCGTGAAATCCGCAGGTACCTCAGGAAGCACGCGTCGGACTTTGTCGGATACATGGGATCTAGATTCGGCTCTGCCGATGCTGGAGAGAACACCGACTCTGTGCTAGAGGCAATTGGAACAAACGCCGACGTACCCGCATCCTCGGATGAGTCGATGACGTCAGCAGATTTCTGAAAGTTCTCCGCGAAATATGAAGAGGAGTATAACTCCAATGCTGTGGAAGAAAGAGAAGCCATGGATAAAGGATCCGGGGAACACTCTCCCAAAACGCAGGATGACATGGACGTCGGAGATAATCCCAAGGTCTAGATGTCCGAAAGTATCGATCAGAGCTTGACTCCGGGAAACGGACCCAAAGCCTGTTGGGGATATACTTTCCGGGTATCCTCACAGTTCCTCACTGACTAGGGTGGCCCACTTTGGGTTAGAGCATTGCTTCACAGGCGGCCCAGTCAGGGAGAGAAGACGGAGTCCAATCCGGCTACGGGAAGGCCTAGAAGACTTACAAACTTAGGCCAGGATGTTACTTGTAGTTCAAGATGTACTCTGTAGCAGACTCTTAGTCGTAGCCGAATAGATCTCTCCTGTAAACCCTAGGCCGGATATCTATATAAGCCGTCCTAGGGAGAGCCTTTAGGGCATAACCTCAATACTCTAGAACCTCAACTCGCATAGGCAAAACCCTTGTAACCCATATTCCGGCTCTGCCGTATTACTGGATTGCTAGCAGGAGTAGGATTCGTCCAAAGCCGGCAGATTCGAACCTGGGTAAACTTGTGTGCTCACCGTCCTGGAATACCGTACATCTCACCCCCCCCTCTCTTCCACACACCTCGAGGACCCCCTCATGGCGTACTTGTCATCAATCCGACGACAGTTGGCGCCCACCATGGGGCAAGTGAGCTACGGATCTGCGTTCCGCGCAGAATCTGCAAGAATCGGCATCGGCAAGACTATCGCCGTCGGTCGCATCCTCTACGCCAGCGACGTCCCTCTCATCGTTCTCGACGAGACTTGGATTCCGGCAGAGGAGGCCGTGACTGCCTACACAATCATGTATTTTGGTGAGATCGATGTTTACATCGGTTTCGCTGAACCTGCCCAACCCACCCCAGCGGTGATGATAGAGGCAGAAGAATTTTCTAGGTCCCCTTTGTCCGCAGAGGCAGCAGAGTTTCGGATCTCAGAAAACCCTAATCCCACCCAGCCCGCACCAGTTGTGGAGACAGTGGAGAAATCCGAACCTGAAGAAGACCTAGCGGTCAACTTCGAATCTGGAGTGGATCTCCCCAGAGGAGCCAGATCCCAGATCGACCCACCCGTGGAAGTCGAAATCTAGGGGGAGCATATCAACGACACTGATTCCGGCTCTGATGATGCCGGAACAGACAAGCCTTTCCTAAGAAACACACTACAACGTATGATACTGCAAGGCAAAAGCGCAGATGCAATCCTCGAGACCGTCAAAAGTTTCGATATGGCTGATCGCGAAAGCCGCAGGTACCTCAGGAAGCACGCGTCGCACTTTGTCGGATACGTGGGATCCGAATCCGGCTCTACCGATGCTGGAGAAAACGCTGACTTGGTGCTGGAGGCAATTGGAACAAACGCCGACGTACCCTCATCCTCGGATGAGTCGATTATGTCAGCAGATTTCCGAAAGTTCTCCGCAGAATATGAAGAGGAGTATAACTCCAAAGCTGCAGAAGAAGGAGAAGCCATGGATGAAGGATCCAGGGAACACTCTCCCAAAGCGCAGGTTGACATGGACCTCGGAGACAATCCCGAAGTCCAAATGTCTGAAAGTACCGATCAGAGCTTGACTCCAGGAAATGGGCCCAAAGCCGTCTTTGCTACCGGCGCTGCCAACAAGGCAAAGAAGAAGAACAAGAAAAACAATACCCCGGCAAAAGACCCTCTGACAGAGGAAGTCATTGCCGAGGAATACGAAGAAGACTCGGATGGAGCACTGATCCCAGACGAGCTGAAGAAAGAAGCATTGGTGGATGGACACGTGATCACTGAAGGTGCGCGTAAACTCATCGATGTGGCATTAACTACACCTATCCCTATAGCTGCAGAACTTACTACAGATGAGCTGGATGAAAGGGTGCAAGCCCTAGAAGTGCGTCATCAACAACTCCTCGATGAAGCCAAAAACATCGAGGTGGAGAAGAAACGCATGTCGAACAAGGAGTACATGTCTTGTCTGCATCAGAAGACACGGAAGCGTCACATAGATGACAACCAATTCCCACATGTCTGTGCCGTCCTTTTTGGAGATGAGATGGGGAAGCCACGGAAATATAGCAATGGAGATTGGGTATACCCAACACCAGTACAAAATACCGTGGCAGCCCAAGAAATTATATCGGCTAATCCAGGACCAGAGGAGATCCGTTTGGGTATCAAGCTACTCAACAAGGGACTGGAGCAGCAAAAGGTCGCCCTGTCCGGAAGTCAAAAACTGGTCTCAGATGCTGACCAATGTCGCACAGATCTGGCATGGGCTGACGTAAGACCCCATTACGTTCCGGAGCAGCATTATCGCCCCGAACGACGGGAAGACAATTATTCGAGAACCGGATCGTCAGGACAGCATCACAAAACTACACGCGGCTGGAGCAACGTCGCACCAGTGGCCGAGAAATATGCCATCGCTGCCTTGAATCCGACGAATCCTCCCCGACAAGAATCTAAGGATCAAAGGGGAGAAGATAAAGAGAAACATCGGGAGGAGGATCGTCAGAGAATGCCACCTCCTAGACATGAGAACCTTCCGGCTGAGCCTCACTATGGTGGGAACGACAGACGAAGAAAAGACAGAAACCATGCAGGTACAAGCCGGCAGGGGGCTCATCATAGTCAAGACCCTCCTCGGAATCGGAATAATGACGTTCCGGACGGAGGCCGGCGATTAGCCGGAAACTATCCAGCTGCTCCACTCTCTCCACCACACAGTTATCACAACGGCTCCCATGGAGGGCAAGGAGGACGACATGGCAGATGAGGTGGTGGCAGAAGCAGAAGTCCGGCTCCACGGCACCGCGGCCACAACCGGCATTCGGGATGATCTCTATCCCCGAATGACGCAAGACACAGGATCAACTGCAACATAGAGGCTCGGTGCTATGAAAACGATGACGTGTATGTGAGCCCAAAGTGCTTTGGTCCACGCATTAGAGCTACAAAATTCCCGGAAGGATTTGCTATCTCAAGACATATCCAAGCCTACGACGGCATTGCTCGACCAGACACCTGGTTACAGGATTTCTTCCAAGCTTGCTGCATCGCCAAAGGCGGAAACAGCCTGGTCGCAACCCGATATCTCCCACTTATGTTGCGGAAGACGGCACGATCATGGCTCAATGAACTTCCGGCAAACACCATCCATAACTGGTATGATTTACAAAGCGCGTTCTTTCGGAATTTCGAAGGCACATATCGGAGGCCCTGTACGGTTGGAGACCTACAACGTTGCACCCAGAAAGCCGGAGAAATTTGTCGGGATTACCTCGGATGATGGATCCACACCAAGAACTCCTACGAAGGAGTAAATGATCAAACTGCAATTGAAGCCTTCATTGCAGGTCTCCCTATTGGTTTACTACGCCATCGCTTGAAGTGTGACAAGGTTACCGATTTGGGAGAAATGATAGAAACAACAAGCAAGTATGCAGACGCTGACGACGATGCAGAAGGACTACTCAATGCCCTAGCTGTGCCTCAGTCGGCAAAACAACCAAAGCAACAAGCTCAGAAGCGCAAAAACACCTCGGAAGAAAAACCCAACGCAGAAACAGCGGTAGTCACTACCGTTTCCGGGTCTGGAGGACGAGGAGGACGTGGAGGAGGCCGCGGGCGTGGCCGTGGGACATCAAGGGTCCAAGGTAGAGGAGAACAACAACCAGGCAAAACCTACTCTTGGGCCGACATTGCCAATAACCCATGTGTGCATCACCTAGACGCCAGTTGGGGCTCGTCCCACACTAATGATGAATGTCGTTTCAATGACGACATCAAAAGAGATGACACCGCGGGCTACAAAGCTAAGCGGAAGAAGGGAAAGAAAAATCCCGAAAAAGACAAAGATACCAAGGAGGATTCCGACATGGATGAAGCTGATGCTTCAAATCCCAAGTCGGAAGGGAAGCAGACTTTTCCCACCAAGAAGGACACTTATGTCACCTTCCTCAGATCTCAACCAGCAAAGGTCAAGAAAGCAGTTCTACACGAGCTCAATGCAACAGTTCCGGCTGTCCCCTAGTATCTGGACTGGTCGGAAGTGGCAATCACGTTTGACCGCGATGATCATCCGCCTAAGCTACACAGGCGAGAAAAATACGCCTTAATCGTCAACCCACTTATTGACGGTTATGGTTTCTCCAAGACCCTCATGGACGGTGGTAGCAGCATCAATATTCTCTATGTCGAAACGCTATGCCGGATGAAGATCTCGGAGACCCAGCTGAACCATAGCTCTGTGATTTTTCACGGAGTTGTCCTAGGAAGACAAGCTAATTCCCTGGGAGAGATCACTTTGGATGTTACCTTTGGAACTCCAAAGAATTATCGGAAGGAGGAACTGTCCTTCGAAGTGGTCCCGTTCAAGAGCGCATACCACGCTATATTCAGACGTCCGGCTTACTGGGCTTTTATGGCTCGTCCGTGTTACATTTATAATATGATGAAAATTCCAGGTCCCAGCAGTGTGATCACCATCAGGGGAGACCCGAAGAAAGCGCGAGAGTGCGAGGATGGAAATGCCGCCTTTGCTGAAGCCGTGATGCACGCCCAGGAGTACTAGGAGATCAAGAAGAGCATAAATCCGTCCGAGATACCCGCAACGAAGAAGGAGGTTACCAAGCCAAATCCGGAGTTCAAGGCATCTGAAGAAACGAAGAAAGCGCCGTTGAAGGAAGATGACCCCTCCAAGGTGACCCAGATAGGCGTAGGCCTAGATAGCGCATAGGAAAGCGCGCTCGTCAAGTTCCTCCAAGCAAATCAAGATATCTTCGCATGGCAGCCATCTGACATGACCGGAGTACCTAGGAAACTTGCCGAGCACTCTCTAAATGTAAACCCGAATGCTAAACCCGTCAAACAGTCCTTACGATGGTTTGTCGATGAAAAGCGTAAGGCAATAGCTAAGGAACTAGCAAGGCTCGAGTTAGCCAGATTCATAGAAGAGGTCATCCACACTGAGTGGTCGGCTAATCCTGTAATGGTCCCTAAAAAGGACACCACTGATTTAAGGATGTGTGTTGATTATACTACCTTGAACAAGGCTTGTCCAAAAGATCTGTTTGCTTTGCCTAGAATTGATCAAGTTATCGATTATACGGCAGGCTCGGAACTCCTCTGTTTTCTCGACGCATATTCCGGTTATCACCAAATCCGGATGAAGGAATCTGACAAAGTCAAAACTTCATTCATAACCCCCTTCGGAACCTTCTGTTTTGTTACGATGCCCTTTGGGTTGAAGAACGCAGGAGCTATGTACCAGCGCACGATGCAGCGTTGCCTCCACGATCAAATTGGACGCAATGTACATGCATACGTGGATGATATCGCGGTGATGTCCAAAAAGAAGGAAACACTCATTTCCGACTTGGAGGAAACGTTCACCAATCTACGAAAATACAACATCATGCTTAACCCGAAGAAATGTTTCTTTGGAATACCAGCCGGAAAATTGTTAGGCTTCATCGTGTCTCAAAGAGGCATAGAGGTGAACCGCGATAAAATCAAGGCTATACTTAATATTTCCAGGCCAACTCGCCTGAAGGACGTACAAAGACTAACTGGTTGCATTGCTGTGGTCAGTCGATTTGTAAGCCGGCTTGGTGAAAGAGCCGCACCATTATACAAACTCCTAAAGAAAACCAAGGATTTTGTCTGGACTGACGAAGCTGAAGCTGCACTGCAAGACCTGAAGAAAGTACTCTCATCTGCTCCTATCCTCGCAGCGCTGGAACCTCAGGAACCGATGTTGCTTTATATTGCTGCGACAAATAAGGTCGTTAGTATCGTCATGGTGGTGGAGAGACCAGAGGAAAATCAGGAACACTTGGTGCAACGTCCGACTTATTTTGTCAGCGAGGTCTTGACAGAATCAAAACAGCGATATCCGCACTATCAAAAGTTGGCTTACGGTGTTTTACTAGCATCTCATAAGTTACGACACTATTTTCAGGAGCATCCAATTACCGTGGTGAGCAAAGCTCCCATGAGAGACATAATCAACAACAGCGACGCCACAGGACGTGTCGCCAAATGGGGCATAGAGCTCTCATCTTTCGATATTGAGTATAAACCTCGGACAACAATCAAATCCCAGATCCTTGCCGACTTTGTCGCTGATTGGACAGAGACGAAGGAGAACATGGTCCTCCCTGAGTCAGAATACTGGACCCTCTTTTTCGATGGGTCTAAGGCTCGAGGGGGCTCGGGGGCTAGCGTGGTGCTCAAATCACCCCAAGGAGATAAACTATTATACGTGTTGCAGATCCAATTCACAGCAACAAACAATATTGTCGAGTATGAAGCACTGCTGCATGGAATCCGGATTGCCAAGGACATTGGCATCCAACGTTTGATGTGTTACGGAGATTCAGATCTTGTTGCTCAGCAAGTCTCGGATATTTGTAATGAAAATAAGCACATGGCAGCATACAAAGCTGTCGTGGATGATCTATCTAAATCGTTCGAAGGGTTTGAAGTTCAGCACATCCCTCGAGCATAAAATGAGGAAGCAAATGCACTATCTCGAATAGGCTCTGCACGGAAAGAGGTCCCGGATGGCGCATTTTTAGAGCACCTCAAAGTTACCTCGATAAAGGGAGTAGATGAGGAATATCCGACCAAATCCGACTCACCTTTAATAGCAGTTCTGGCTGTAATTCCCAGCTAGACTCAACCCTACCTTGATTATTAGGTAGATGGCAAATTACCCGAAGACGAGGTGCTGAGCCGGCAGATTATCCGATGAGCAAAAGCCTATACTATTGTTAGGGCTGAGCTCCATAAACGGAGTGTTTCTGGGCTTTTGCAGCGCTGTGTATCTCCGGAAGAAGGAGTGGAAATCTTAAGGGAAATCCACGAAGGCGAGTGTGGTCACCACGCTGCAACCAAATCTTTAGTGGCAAAAGCTTTTCGACATGGTTTTTTCTGGCTTACAGCTCAGGCGGATGCCGAACGGTTAGTCAAGACATGCAAAGGTTGCCAAAAGTACGCCAAGCAAGCTCATGTTCCGACTAATCAGCTGCGAACAATACCTATAACATGGCCTTTTGCGGTCCGGGGGCTTGATATGGTAGGACCCTTTAAACGAGCTCCAAGTGGATTTACCCACCTCTTGGTGATGGTGGATAAATTCACCAAATGGATCGAGGCTAAACCTGTCACTAGTTGTGATGGAGCAACAGCCAAAAGATTTGTCGAGGATGTTATAATCCGGTATGGTTATCCACATAGCATTATCACGGACAACGGGAGTAACTTTTATATGGGAGAACTGGCTGAATTCTGTGATGAGCAAAATATCCGGCTTGACATTGCGTCAGTTGCACATCCACAAGCTAACGGACAAGTCGAAAGAGCAAATGGTTTAATTCTACAAGGCTTGAAACCAAGACTCGAAGCACCACTACGACGTGCTGCGGGGGCTTGGGCAGAAGAACTACCTTCTGTAATTTGGAGTTTACGAACAACTCCGAACAGGTCAACAGGATACACACCTTTCTTCTTGGTCTATGGAGCAGAAGCAGTTCTTCCTAGTGATTTGATTCATACTTCTCCTACAGTTGCCACGTATATCGAAGAGGATGCCGAGATTTCTCGACAAAATGATCTCGACTTAGTCGAAGAAGTTCACGTCATTGCTGAAATGAGATCTACAGCCTATCAGCAGAAGTTACACAAGTATCATAGCCAGAGAGTCCGAAATAGATCTTTCAATAAAGGTGATTTGGTTCTCCGGCTTGTGCAACAAAGAAAGCACAAACTTTCCCCAGTATGGGAAGGGCCTTTTTTAGTTAGTCGAGTATTGCACAATGGATCGTACTACTTAACTGACATGAGGCCAGTCAAAGAAAGACCTGCTACTAAGAAGAGAAAGAGAGCTGGAGGCAGTACAAATCCGGATGAGTTAGACAGACCATGGATTATTACTCAGCTACGTCCCTTTTATTCTTAGTTTATCCTTCTTTGTAATCATACATATGTACATGTTCTGTGAGAAATAAAAGTTTTGGTTGCCTCAAGTTTTTATGAGAAGTTCTTAAACCATCTTATTTCCGAATGATCATGTCATAGTCAAAAATCCCAAAATGCTTGAAAGTACTTTATGCTCATGTTTGTTCTGGTCTAGATTTCCGGTTTCTAAAAACTTCTACCTTCGGGTATAACTCTAAAAAATTCTAGTCTTTAGTTTGGTTATTTATCTGATTGCCGGATGCAGGCATTTTCCGAGTAGTGAATTGTTGGTACTGGAAGCCGGCTTTGTTTCCGAGTTTAAACTGGTTTAGCAATTGGGCTCCGTTGCTCGACAAAGTTTCCGGCTGAAGGTTTAGCCGGCTCACGAAAGGGACGAGGGGGAAAGCTAGATAAACAAGAAGTCGAGGCGAAAAATATAAGTGCTTGTGAAAACATTTCAGGCACACAAAAAAAAGTCTAAGGACAAAAGTGCTGAATAGATAAAAAACTTAGCACTAACAAAAAGTCATAGTACTTAATATTTACAAAACGCATCATGTTATTTCACAGAATAATACATAAGTTTGTGGTCTATGATGCAGGAGGAGATGAAGGATCTACTGGCTCGCTGGTCACTCTGCCTTGATATCGTTCCGAGATATCCGCATCCGAGTTGGTGTGTTCATCGTCGGAAACTTCTTCGGCTTCTTCTGCAGGAGGAGGTGGAGTATCCACGCGGGTGAAGAAGGGGATCTCGTAGCTGGTTAGATCAGCTACGTGGCACCCATATCCGGCGCAGGAGTGCATGATGGCTTGAAGGTCCTGCTCCTGGCCGTCTTCGTCTACCTTGCAGTACCCTTTAGTCACTTGCCATATTTCCATGTTTCCATGGTGGCTCATGACCATGGAGAGGGTATTCTACGCGGCAGTCCGCGCGTAGGACATATTCCAGTCCCGAACAAGCTGCGGAATCTCCTTGGCCCTGTCCCGCACCTCAAAATCCGATATGGTTGGCATGTCCGGAATCCTGAGAGACTCGCCAATGTCCTCAAGGGACTGGCGGTAGTCATGAAGAAGATCACCGACTTGGGTAAGCCGGTGAGTGCGGGGCTCGGACGAGGAAGAGTCCGACAACTTTAAAGGACCTATACACAAAACAAGTCAAGAAAAATCTGACATTGATAACAATCTAAGAAAAGATAAGTCAGAAAGGTGGAACGTACCAAGAATGACGTCGTCAATCTTGGTCTTCTCCTCCCGAAGACTCTGGAGTTCAGCCCGGAGTGCCTGGGATATATCCTTCTCTCTGCCAAGCTCATTCTTGCGGTCCGAGATTACTTTATCTTGAGCGGAAATCTTGCGATCGCGCTCTTCAGTGGCCATGGAGGAGGATTCCAGGACTTGATCTATGCTCGTTTCATGATCCGCCTTGAGCTTATCTAGCTCTTGGCGAAGTCCCTTGTTTTCCACCACCAGGGTTTTGTGGTTCTCGACCTCTTCAATCATAGTGATGGATTGTTTCACCAACGCTGTAAGACAAAAAGAACAACAGTTCAGTAAAATTCGACATAGAAAAAGCAAGAGAGAAGGTTTGAATCTCGAAATATTTACCTTCAGCTTCATCCTTGGCTACCTTGAGCTTAGCATTTTTAAGCCGGAGAGCTTTGATCTCTCTCTGCTTATTACAGACATTGGACAATAATTCCTGGTTATAGGAACATATTTTCTGTAAGTCAGAATACCCAAAGTCAGAAAGCTAATTAAGACTCGGGCTAATATTTTTACTAAATATTAGCACGAGCCTTGGGGGCTACACTAGTTCATTCTTTGGCATCCTAATGAAAGCATAAACTCGGATTCATTATCCTACTTCATGCTTGGGGGCTAGAGGATATGATATAACAAATGTAAAAACAAGAGTTGGAATTCCGACTTACATATTGCTCGCAGGTGAGTTTGTCTAAACCCGCGTTCACTTCAGCTGCCACCTTTTCGGCGAGAGTAAGAGGGATCACTGGGGCTTTTAGAAGCTCGCCAGTCCTGATCCTCTCGTCGTGAAGGCGGACTTGAGTGAGAAGGTCAGAGAACTTGACGTCCTCTGCTTCTTGCGCTTCCTCCTCGGGAGATAGATGGCTTTTTTCAGGACTTGCCTGGCTAGCCGCTGGATCTCCTCTGCAGATTTCCGGGTTAGGCCAAATTTGGCAAGACCCGGATTGTTGAGGAGGTTTTCGGCGAAGACTTAAGCCGAGGGATCATTACCCAAAGAGGGTTCACCCTTATCTTGACCTGACGCACTCGCGGTGACGTCAGTATGCGACCCAAGGATCGTTGGCTCCGCTTGAGGAGCCGGATCTTCTGCAATCACCGGAGAAGGGATGATCGCTGGAGTTGCAGAAGGTTGAGGGACCGGAGTCGGAGGAGCCACGGCAGGGGAAGCTATTGTAAGCTTCATCTGGCACAAGGGCTTCGAAGAAGTCCCCTTCCCCTGGCCCTTGATGATTGATTTTGCTCTGAGAAAGTAGTAAAGTCGGAAACATTACATCTCGGAAAGAAACTTGAGTAAAGAACAAAGACGGAAAAGTTGTGACAGAAGGTTACCTCTTCACGACTGGCACCTCCTTTGTGCCAACCGCTACTGTCGGAGCTTTGTACTTCTTGAGCGCAAGATTCGGCAGTGGAACTACTTCCACCTCCTGAGAGAACTCCGGAGGGTATCCTTCGAGCGGAGCAAGTTCCGACTCAGGGATGTCATCAAGCTGAAAACAAGAAAATGTATCAGCATTGCAATGTAACTCGAAGATAGAAACACATAAAAGATGTGATGATAAAAGCTTACCGGCACCACGGGGTTTTCCGCTGTGTGCATGTCCAGAGAAACCTCTAGAATCCGCCTCTCGATCCGCTCCTTGATCAGCCACTTGATTTGGCTTATGTAGCCTTGATTGGTGTAGGCCTTGGGGCTGATGCGGAGGGAGTCGGTCAGGGAAGACGTGACGGAATGCATCAGTCTATCCCCGTGGTACTGAAGTGGCTGGATTCGGCGTGAGACCCAGCACTAGACCAAGTCGGATCCCTTCAGACCATTGTGCTTGATCAGATATTCGATCCGCCTCTTAGAGAGGATCAGATCATCTGTGAGAGCCAGAGCAGCCTCGTCCCAGGAAGGTTGGGCCGTGGCGGCTCCGTCGACAAAAGCCGGCAAAGCAGTAGCTTTGCCGGGAGCTGGAATATCCCTATGGTAGAAAAACGTGGCTGGCCATTGCTTGACGGAGTCACTGGCAGAAATTTTGGGATATGCCCGGTCTCCTCTAAGAGAAAAACTAATAGTGCCGGTGATGTAAGGAACATCGGCGGTGATGGAATTTCTCTGGACATGGAAATAGTACCAGAAGAGAAGCAAACTCGGCCTAATGCCGAGAAAGCCCTCGCAAAGCGCAGCATATGCGCTCATTTCTAGAAGAGAATTGGGAGGAAGATTGTGGAGTTGAACTCCATAGTGATCTATCACCTCGGAGAAGAATTCCGAGGGAGGAAAGGACAAACCTCGGTCCAGATGAGTACCAAAGTGAACTCGCTCGCCCTCGTGTGGGTTGGGGACGGTTTCGCTGGAGCCGCTCCGCTAGTCGCCGGCGACGAGCAGCCCCTCCTTCTCCACATTCTTGAGGCCTGCCTCATCGAGGGCGCAGGGATCCAGATTCCCCTATAGCTTTCCTTCTCCACTGCAGCGTCCGCCTTCACCGCCACCGCTGCCGCCAAACCAGAGGAAGAAGATGAAGAAGCCATTTTTCTCCGGTGAGAAAGCTACCTTAAAGGGGCAGTGCTGGGAGTTTCTGTGGGGGAAGGACGAGGAGGCTCTGTGCGCGCAGGAGGATTGGGAAGAAAGGAGACGGCAAAGGACTGGTGGAAAGGAGAAGAGGAAATCTAAACCCCTTATATCCACCTACCTGCGCCAAGATTCGTGCAAATGCTACAGTGCAACTGCCACACGTCGTGGAAAGAACTGGGAAGGACCCGCACGATGATTGTGTCGCCTCGATCTCCATGCACGCATTGAAACGGCGCCTCGGTTCCGCGGACCGTGGACCCACCAACGGTCGTGCTGATGGAACGCTGTCAGATGACATGACTTAACCATGCTTGTGTCAGGTGGCGTTAGAGACCAGGTTCCGGCTTAGTTTGAAAACAAGCTGGAAAATCCGAGTTACCAACTGAAAGGTCCGACTTATTTTTTTTAAGACCCGGATCGTATCTTTTGTTGTGAAGTTTCAGGAACCCTTCAAGATTCTGCAAGGCGAAGATCAAGCTAGATGATGATAAATCCAACTTTGGATCTTGGAGGCCTCCGGGGGCTGCTGTTGGGGATATACTTTCTGGGTATCCTCACAGTTCCTCACTGACCAGGGTGGCCCATTTCGGGTTAGAGCATTGCTTCATGGGCGGACCAGTCAGGGAGAGAAGACAGAGTCCAATCCGGCTACGGGAAGACACAGAAGACTTACAAACTTAGGCCATGATGTTACTTGTAGTTCAAGATGTACTCTGTAACAGACTCTTAGTCGTAGCCGGATAGATCTCTCCTGTAAACCCTAGGCCGGATATCTATATAAGCCGTCCTAGGGAGAGCCTTTAGGGCATAACCTCAATACTCTAGACCCTCAACTCGCACAGGCGAAACCCTTGTAACCCATATTCCGGCTCTGCCGTATTACTGGATTGCTAGCAGGAGTAGGATCCGTCCAAAGCCGGCGGATTCGAACCTGGGTAAACTCGTGTGCTCACCGTCTCGGAATACCGTACGTCTCACCCCCCTCTCTTCCACACGCCTCGAGGACCCCCTCATGGCATACTTGTCATCAATCCGATAACAAAGCCGTCTTTGCTACCGGCGCTGCCAAGAAGGCAAAGAAGAAGAACAAGAAAAACAAGACCCCAGCAAAAGACCCTCTGACAGAGGAGGTGATTGCCGAGGAATACGAGGAAGACTCGGATGGAGCACTTATCCCAGACGAGCCGAAAAAAGAAGCATCGGTGGATGGACATGTGATCACAGAAGGTGCGCGTAAACTCATCGATGCCGCATTAACCACACCTATCCCTACAGCTATAGAACTTACTGCAAATGAGGTGGACGAAAGGGCGCAAGCCCTAGAAGCGCGTCATCAACAACTCCTCGATGAAGCCAAAAACATCGAGGTGGAGAAGAAACGCATGTCAAACAAGGAATACATGTCTCGTCTATATCAGAAGACACGGAAGCGTCACATAGATGACAACCAATTCCCACATGTCCATGCCGTCCTTTTTGGAGATGAGATGGGGAAGCCACGGAAAGATAGCAACGGAGACTGGCTATACCCAACACCAGTACAAAATACCGTGGTAGCCCGAGAAATTATATCGGCTAATCCAGGCCCAGAGGAGATCCGTTTGGGTATATCAAGCTACTCAACAAGGGACTAGAGAAGCAAAAGGTCGCCCTGTCCGGAAGTCAAAAACTGGTCTCGGATTCTGACCAATGTCGCACAGATCCGGCATGGGCTGGCGTAAGATCCCATTACGTTCGGGTGTAGTACCATCACCCCGAACGCAGGGAAGACAATTATTCAAGAACCGGATCGTCAGGACAACATTACAGAGCTTCACGTAACTAGAGCAACGTTGCCCCAGCGGCCAAGAAAGATGCCATCGCTGCCATGAATCCGACGAACCCTCCCCGACGAGAATCTAAGGATCGAAGGGGAGAAGATAAAGAAAAACGACAGGAGGAGGATCGTCAGAAAATGCCATCTCCTAAGTATACAAGCCGTCAAGCTGATCCTCACCATGGTGGGAACGACGGACAAAGGAACAACGGAAACCATGCTGGAACAAGCCGGCAGGGGGCTCGTCATAGTCAAGATCCTCCCCAGAACCGGAATAATGATGCTCCGGATGGGGGCCGGCGATCAGCCAGAAACTATCCAGCTGCCCCGCCCTCTCCACCACACAGTCATCACAACGACCCCCATGGAGGGCAAGGAGGACAACATGGCGGAGGAAGTGGTGGTAGAAGCCGAAGTCCGGCTCCACGACACCGCAGCCACAGCCGGCATTTGGGATGATCTCTATCCCCGAACGACGCAAGGCACAGGATCAATTCCAACATAGAGGCGCAGCGCTATGAAAACAATGACGTGTATGTGGGCCCAAAGTGATTCGGACCAGGCATCAGAAGTACAAAATTCCTGGAAGGATTCGCTATCTCAAGACATATCCAAGCCTACGACGGCATTGCTCGGCCAGACACCTGGTTACAGGATTTCTTCCAAGCTTGCTGCATCGCTAAAGGCGGAAACAGCCTGGTCACAACCCGATATCTCCCGCTTATGTTTGGAACGGCACGATCATGGCTCAATGAACTTCCGGCAAACACCATCCATAACTGGTATGACATGCGAAGTGCGTTCTTTCGGAATTTCGAAGGCACATATCGGAGGCCCTGTACGGTTGGAGACCTACAGCGTTGCACCCAGAAAGCCAGAGAAACTTGCCGGGATTACCTCGAACGATGGATCGACACCAAGAACTCCTGCGAAGGAGTAAATGATCAAACTGCGATTGAAAGTTTCATCGCAGGTCTCCCTATTGGTTTACTGCGCCATCGCTTGAAGTGTGACAAGGTTACTGATTTGGGAGAGATGATAGAAACAGCGAACAAGTATGCAGACACCGACGACGACGCAGAAGGACTGCTCAATTCCCTAGTTGTGCCTCAGTCGGCAAAGCAACCAAAACAACAAGCTCAGAAGCGCAAAAATACCTCGGAAGGAAAACCCAACGTGGAAACAGCGGTAGTTACTACTGTTTCCGGGTCTAGAGGACGAGGAGGACGTGGCGGAGGCCGCGGGCGTGGCCGTGGGACATCAAGGGTCCAAGGTAGAGGAGAGCAACAACCAGGCAAAACCTACTCTTGGGCCGACATTGCCAATAACCCATGTGTGCATCACTTAGACGCCAATGGGGGCTCTTCCCACACCAACGCTGAATGTCGTTTCAACGACGACATCAAAAGAGATGATACCGCGGGCTACAAAGCTAAGCGGAAGAAGGGAAAGAAAAATCCCAAAAAGACAAAGAGACCAAGGAAGATTCCGACATGGAGGAAGCTGATGCTTCAAATCCCAAGTCGGAAGGCAAGAAAACTTTTCCCACCAAGAAGGACACTTACGTCACCTTCCTCGGATCTCAACCAGCAAAGGTCAAGAAAGCAGTTCTACACAAGCTCAATGCAACAGTTCCGGCTGTCCCCCAGTATCTGGACTGGTCGGAAGTGGCAATCACATTTGACCGCGATGATCATCCGCCTAAGTTACACAGGCGAGGAAAATACGCCTTAATCGTCAACCCACTTATTGACGGTTATGGTTTCTCCAAGACCCTCATGGACGGTGGTAGCAGCATCAATATTCTCTATGTCGAAACGCTACGCCGGATGAAGATCTCAGAGACCCAGCTGAACCATAGCTCTGTGATTTTTCACGGAGTTGTCCTAGGAAGACAAGCTAATTCCCTGGGAGCGATCATTTTGGATGTTACATTTGGAACTCCAAAGAACTACCGGACGGAGGCACTTTCCTTCGAAGTGGTCCCGTTCAAGAGCGCATACCACGCTATATTTGGATGACCGGCTTACTGGGCTTTTATGGCTCGTCCATGTTACATTTACAATATCATGAAAAATCCAGGTCCCAACGGCATGATCACCATCAGGGGAGACCCGAAGAAGGCGTGAGAATGCGAGGATGGAAATGCCGCCTTTGCTGAAGCCGTGTTGCACGCCCACGAGTACCAGGAGATCAAGAAGAGCATAGATCCGTCTGAGATGCCCACAACAAAGAAGGAGGTGACCAAGCCAAATCCGGAGTTCAAGGTATTAGAAGAGACGAAGAAAGCACCGTTGAAGGATGATGACCCCTCAAGGTGACCTAGATAGGCGTAGGCCTAGATAGCGCATAGGAAAGCACGCTCGTCAAGTTCCTCCAAGCAAATCAAGATATCTTCACATGGCAGCCATCTGACATGACCAGAGTACCTAGGGAACTTGCCGAGCACTCTCTAAATGTAAACCCGAACGCTAAACCCGTCAAACAGTCATTACGACGGTTCGGCGACGAAAAGCGTATGGCAATAGCTAAGGAACTAGCGCGACTCGAGTTAGCCGGATTCATAGAAGAGGTCATCCACACAGAGTGGTCGGCCAATCCTGTAATGGTCCCTAAAAAGGACACTACTGATTTAAGGATGTGTGTTGATTATACTGCCTTGAACAAGGCTTGTCCAAAAGAACTGTTCGCTCTGCCTAGAATTGATCAAGTTAGCGATTCTACGGCAGGCTCGGAACTCCTCTGTTTTCTCGACGCATATTCCAGTTATCACCAAATCCGGATGAAGGAATCTGACAAAGTCAAAACTTCATTCATAACCCCCTTCGGAACCTTCTGTTTTGTTACGATGCCCTTTGGGCTGAAAAACGCAGGAGCTACGTACCAGCGCACGATGCAGTGTTGCCCCCATCACCAACTCGGGCGCAATGTACATGCATACATGGATGATATTGCGGTGATGTCCAAAAAGAAGGAAACATTGATTTCCAACTTGGAGGACACGTTCGCTAATCTACGAAAATACAACATCATGCTTAACCCGAAGAAATGCTTCTTTGGAATACTAGCTGGAAAATTGTTAGGTTGCATCGTGTCTCAAAGAGGCATAGAGGTGAACCGCGACAAAATCAAGGCTATACTCAATATTTCCAGGCCAACTCGCCTGAAGGACGTACAAAGATTAATTGGCTGCATCGCTGCGATCAGTCAATTTGTAAGCCTGCTTGGGGAAAGAGCCGCACCATTATACAAACTCCTGAAAAAGACCAAAGATTTTGTTTGGACTGACGAAGCTAAAGCTGCACTACCAGACCTAAAGAAAGTACTCTCATCTGCTCCTATCCTTGCAGCGCCGGAACCTCAGGAACCGATGTTGCTTTATATTGCTGCGACAAATAAGGTCGTTAGTATCGCCATGGTGGTGGAGAGACCAGAGGAAAATCAGTAACACCTGGTGCAGCGTCCGACTTATTTTGTCAGCGAGGTCCTGACAGAATCAAAACAGCGATATCCGCACTATCAAAAGTTGGCTTACGGTGTTTTTCTAGCATCTCGTAAGTTACAACACTATTTTCAGGAGCATCCAATTACCGTGGTGAGAAAAGCTCCCATGAGGGATATAATCAACAACAGTGACGCCATAGGACGCGTCGCCAAATGGGGCATAGAGCTCTCAGCTTTCGATATTGAGTACAGACCTCGGACAGCAATCAAATCCCAGATCCTTGCTGACTTTGTCACTGAGTGGACAGGGACGAAGGAGAACATGGTCCTCCCTGAGTTGGAATATTGGACCCTCTTTTTCGATGGGTCTAAGGCTCGAGGGGACTCGGGGCTGGCGTGGTGCTCAAATCACCCCATGGAGATAAACTTTTATACGTGTTGCAGATCCACTTCACAGCGACAAACAATATTGCCGAGTATGAAGCACTGCTGCATGGAATCCGGATTGCCAAGGATATCGGAATTCGATGTTTGATGTGTTACGGAGATTCGGATCTTGTTGCTCAGCAAGTCTCGGATATTTGTAATGCAAATAAGCACATGGTAGCATATAAAGCTGTCATGGATGATCTATCTAAATCGTTCGAAGGGTTTGAAGTTCAACACATCCCTCGAGCAGAAAATGACGAAGCAGATGCACTATCTCGAATAGGCTCTGCGCAGAAAGAGGTCCCGGATGGCGCATTTTTAGAGCACCTCAAAGTCCCCTCAATAAAGGGAGTAGATGAAGAATATCCAACCAAATCTGACTCACCTTTAATAGCAGATCTGGCTGTAATTCCTAGCAGGACTCAACCCTACCTTGATTATTTGGTAGATGGAAAATTACCCGAAGACGAGGTGCTGAGCCGGCAGATTATCCGACGAGCAAAAGCCTATACTATTTTTAAGGGTGAGCTCCATAAACGGAGTGTTTCTGGGGTTTTTCAGCGCTGTGTTTCTCCGGAAGAAGGAGTGGAAATCTTAAGGGAAATCCACGAAGGCGAGTGTGGTCACCATGCTGTAGCCAAATCTTTAGTGGCAAAAGCTTTTCGACATGGATTTTTCTGGCTTACAGCTCAGGCAGATGCTGAACGATTAGCCAAGACATGCAAAGGCTGCCAAAAGTACGCCAAGCAAGCTCATGTTCCAGCTGATCAGCTACGAACAATACCTATAACATGGCCTTTTGCGGTCTAGGGGCTAGATATGGTAGGACCTTTTAAACGAGCTCCAAGTGGATTTACTCACCTCTTAGTGATGGTGGATAAATTCACCAAATGGATCGACGCTAAACCTGTCACTTGTTGTGATGGAGCAACAGCCAAAAGATTTGTCGAGGATGTTATAATCCGGTATGGTTATCCGCATAGCATTATAACGGATAATGGGAGTAACTTTTCTATGGGAGAACTAGCCGAATTCTGCGATGAGCAAAATATCTGGCTTGACATTGCGTTAGTCGCACATCCATAGGCTAACGGACAAGTCGAAAGAGCAAATGGTTTAATTCTACAAGGCCTGAAACCAAGACTCGAAGCACCACTACGACGTGCTGCGGGGGCTTGGGCGGAGGAACTACCCTCTGTAATTTGGAGTTTACGAACAACTCCGAACAGGTCAACAGGATACACACCTTTATTCTTGGTCTATGGTGCAGAAGCAGTTCTTCCTAGCGATTTAATTCATACTTCTCCTAGAGTGGCCGCGTATATCGAAGAGGATGCCGAGATTTCTCGACAAAATGATCTCGACTTAGTCGAAGAAGTTCGTGTCGTTGCTGAAATGAGATCAACAGCCTATCAGCAGAAGTTACGCAAGTATCATAGCCAGAGAGTCCGAACTAGATCTTTCAATAAAGGTGATTTGGTTCTCCATCTTGTGCAACAAAGAAAGCACAAACTTTCCTAGTATGGGAAGGGCCCTTTTTAGTTAGTCGAGTATTGCACAATGGATCGTACTACTTAACTGACATGAGGCCAGTCAAAGAAAGACCTGCTACTAAGAAGAGAAAGAGAGCTGGAGGCAGTACAAATCCGGATGAGTTAGACAGACCCTGGAATATTGCTCAGCTATGTCCTTTTTATTCTTAGTTTATCCTTCTTTGTAATCATACATATGTACATGTTCTATGTGACATAAAAGTTTTGGTTGCCTCAAAGTTTTTCTGAGAAGTTTTTACCATCTTGTTTCTTAATGATCAAGTCATAGTCGAAAATCCCAGAATGCTTGAAAGTACTTTATGCTCGTGTTCGTTCTGGTCTAGATTTCCGATTCTAAAACTGCTACCTTCGGGTATAACTCTAAAATTTCTAGTCTTTACTTTGGGTATTTGTCTGATTGCTGGATGCGGGCATTTTCTGAGTAGTGAATTGTTGGTACTGGAAGTCGGCTTTGTTTCCGAGTTTAAACTAGTTTAGCAATTGAGCTCCGTTGCTTGGAAAAGTTTCCAGCGGAAGGTTTAGCCGGCTCACGAAAGGGACAAGGCGGAAAGCTAGATAAACGATAAGTAGAGACGAAAAAGTATAAGTGCTTGTGTAAATGTTTCAGGCACGCAAAAATTTCAAAAGTCAAAAGAGCTGAATAAATCAAAAGCTTAGCACTAGCAAGATAAATAGTACTTAATATTTACAATCGCATCAGGGTTTTTCCGGAAAAATACATAAATTTCTGGTCTATGATGTAGGAGGAGATGAAGGATCTGCTGGCTCGCTGGTCACTCCGCCTTGATATCGTTCCGAGATGTCCGCATCCGAGGTGGTGCGTTCATCGTCGGAAACTTCTTCGGTTTCTTCTGTAGGAGGAGGCGGAGTGTCCACGTGGGTGAAGAAGGGGATCTCGTAGCTGGTCAGATCAGCTACGTGGCACCCGTATTCGGCGCAGGAGTGCATGATGGCTTGAAGGTCTTGCTCCTGGTCGTCTTTGTCTACCTTGCAGTACCCTCTGGTCACTTGCCATATCTCCATGTTTCCATGGTGGCTCATGACCATGGTGAGAGTGTTCTGTGCAGCAGTCCGTGCGTAGGACATGTTCCAGTCCCGAACAAGCTGCGACATCTCCTTGGCCCTGTCCTGCACCTCAAAATCCAACATCCTTGGCATATCCGGAATCCTGAGAGACTCGCCAATGTCCTTAAGGGACTGGCGGTAGTCATGAAGAAGATCACCGACTTGGGTAAGCCGGTGGGTGCGGGGCTCGGACGAGGAAGAGTCTGTCAAGTTCAGAGGACCTGTGCATCAAAATAAAGTTAAGAAAAAACCGACGTTGATAGAAGTCGAAGAAAAAGATAAGTCAGAGAGGTGGAACGTACCAAAAATGATGTCGTCAATCTTGGTCTTCTCCTCCCGGAGACTCTGGAGTTCAGCCCGGAGCGCCTGGGATATGTCCTTCTCTCTGCCAAGCTCATTCTTGAGATCCGAGATTATTTTATCCTGAGCAGCGATCTTGCGATCACGCTCTTCATTGGCCATGGAGGAGGATTCAAGGACTTGAGCTATGCTCCTTTCATGATCCACCTTGAGCTTATCCAGCTCTTGGCAAAGTCCCTTGTTCTCCACCACCAGGGTCTTGAGGTTCTCGGCCTCTTCAATCATAGCGATGGATTGTTTCACCAGCGCTGTAAGTCAAAAAAGAACAACAGTTCAGAAAAATTCGACATTGAAAAAAGCAAAGACAAGGTTTGAATCTAGGAATGTTTACCTTCGGCTTCATCCTTGGCTAGTTTGAGCTCAGCATTTTTAAGCCGGAGAGCTTTGATCTCTCTCCGCTTATCACAGACATTGGTCAGTAATTCCTGGTTATAGGAACATACTTTATGTAAGTCAGAATACCCAAAGTCAGAAAGCTACTTAAGACTCGGGCTAATATTTTTTCTAAATATCATCACGAGCCTTGGGGGCTACACTAGTTCGTTCTTTGGCATCCTAATAAAGCATAAACTCGGATTCTATATCCTACTTCATGCTTGGGGGCTAGAGGATATGATATAACATAATGGAAAAAACAAGAGTTGGAATTGCGACTTACATATTGCTCGCGGGTGAGTTTATCTAAACCCGCGTTCACTTCAGCGGCCACCTTCTCGGCAAGAGTAAGAGGGATCACTGGGGCTGTTGGAAGCTCGCTAGTCCTAATCCTCTCGTCGCGAAGGCGTACTTGAGCGAGAAGGTCAGAGAACTTGACGTCCTCTGCTTCTTGCGCTTCCTCCTCGGGGGATAAATGGCTTTTATCCAGGACTTGCCTGGCTAGCCGCTGGATCTCCTCTACAGATTTTCGGGTCAGGCCAAACTTGGCAAGACCCGGATTGCTGAGGAGGTTTTCGGCGAAGACCTCAGCCGAGGGATCATTACCCGAAGAGGGTTCACCCTTATCTTGAGCTGACGCACCCACGGTGACGTCAGTTTGCGACCCAAGGATCGCAGGCTCCGTTTGAGGAGCCGGATCTTCTGCAACCACCGGAGAAGGAGTGATCGCCAGAGTTGCAGAAGCTTGAGGGGCCGGAGTCGGAGGAGCCACGGCAGGGGAAGCTATGGTAAGCTTCATCTGATGCAAGGGCTTCGTAGAAATCCCTTTCACCTTGCCCTTGATGATTGATTTTGCTCTGAGAAGGTAGCAAAGTCGGAAACGTTACATCTCGAAAAGAAATTGGAGTAAAGTACAAAGGTGGAAAAGTTGTGACTGGAAATTACCTCTTCACGACAGGTACCTCCTTTGTGCCAACAGCCATTGTCGGAGCTTTGCGCTTCTTGAGCGCAAGGTCTGGAAATGGGACCACTTCTACCTCCTGAGAGAACTCCGGAGGGTATCCTTCGAGCGGAGCAAGTTCCGACACGGGGATATCAGCAAGCTCAAAGGAAGAAAACATATCAGTATTGCAGTTTAACTCGAAGATAGAAACACATAAAAGATGAGATGATGGAAGCTTACCGGCACCACGGGGTTTTCCGCTGTGTGCATGTCCAGAGAAACCTCCGGAATTCTCCTCTCGATCCACTCCTTGATCAACCACTTGATTTGGCTTATGTAGCCTTGAGTGGTGTAGGCTTTGGAGCTGATGCGGAGGGAGTCGGTTGGAGACGACGTGATGGAGTGCATCAGTCGGGTTCCGTGGTACTGAAGTGGCTGGATCCGACATGATACCCAGCACTGGACCAAGTCAGATCCCTTCAGACCATTGTGCTTAATCAAATATTCGATCCGCCTCTTAGCGAGGATCAGATCATCGGTGAGAGCCAGAGCAGCCTCGTCCCAGGAAGGCTGGGCCGTGGCGGCTCCATCGACAAAAGTCGGCAAAGCAGTAGCTTTGCCGGGAGCCGGAATATCCCTATGGTAGAAAAACGTGGCTGGCCATTGCTTGACGGAGTCACTGGCAGAAATTTTGGGATATGCCCGGTCACGTCTAAGAGAAAAGCTAATAGTGCCGGTGATGTAAGGAACACCGGCAGTGATGGAATTCCTCCGGACATGGAAATAATACCAGAAGAGAAGCAAACTCGGCCTAATGCCGAGAAAGCCCTCGCAAAACGCAGCATACGCACTCATTTCTAGAAGTGAGTTGGGAGGAAGATTGTGGAGTTGAACTCCGTAATGATCTATCACCTCAGAAGAGAACTCCGAGGGAAGAAAATACATACCTTGGTCAAGATGGGTGCCGAAGTGGACCCGCTCGCCATCGCGCGGGTTGGGGACGGTTTCACTGGAGCCGCTCTGCTAGTCGCCGGCAGCGAGAAGCTCTTCCTTCTCCATGTTCTTGAGGCCTGCTTCGTCAAGGGTGTAGGGGATCCAGATTCTCCGGTAGCTCTCCTTCTCTGCCGCTGCTTCCGCTTTCGCCGCCGCCGCTGCTGCCGCCAAACCGGAGGAAGAAGATGATGAAGCCATTTCTCCGGTGAGAGGATGACCTTAAAGGGGCGGTGCTGGGAGCTCTGTGGGGGAGGACGAGGAGGCTCTGTGCGCACAGGAAGATTGGGAGGAAAGGAAACGACAAAGGACTGGTGGAAAGGAGAAGAAGAAATCCGAACCCCATATATCCACCTACCTACGCCAAGATTCGTGCAAACGCTACAGTGTAACCGCCACGCATCGTGGAAAGAACTAGGAAGGGCCCGCGCGATGATTGCGTCACCTCGATCTCCACGCACACATTGAAAAGGCGCCTCGGTTCCACGGACCGTGGACCCACCAACGGTCGTGCTGACGGAACGCCTGTCAGATGACGTGACTTGACCATGCTTGTGTCAGGTGGCATTAGAGACCAAGTTCCGGCTTAGTTTGAAATCGAGCTGGAAAATCCGAGTAACCTGTTGATAGGTCCGACTTACTTTTAAGACCCGGATCGTATTTTTTGTTGTGAAGTTTCAGGAACCCTTCAAGATTCTGCAAGTCGAAGATCAAGCTAGATGATGATAAATCCGACTTTGGATCTTGGAGGCCTCCGGGGGCTGCTGTTGGGGATATACTTTCTGGGTATCCTCACAGTTCCTCACTAACCAGGGTGGCCCACTTCGGGTTAGAGCTTTGCTTCACGGGCGGCCCACTCAGGGAGAAAGACGGAGTCCAATCCGGCTACAGGAAGGCCCAGAAGACTTACCGACTTAGGCCCATAATGTTACTTGTAGTTCAAGATGTACTCTGTAACCGACTCTTAGACGTAGCCGGATAGATCTCTCCTGTAAACCCTAGGCCTGATATCTATATAAGCCGTCCTAGGGAGAGCCTTTAGGGCACCCAATACTTTAGACCCTTAACTCGCACAGGCGAAACCCTTGTAACCCGTATTTCGGCTCTGCCGTATTACGGGATTGCTAGCAGGAGTAGGATTCGTCCAAAGCCGGCGGATTCGAACCTGGGTAAACTTGTGTGCTCACCGTCCCGGAACACCGTACGTCTCACACCCCTCTTTTCTGCACGCCTCAAGGACCCCCTCATGGCGTACTTGTCCTCAATCCGACGACAAATAGTCCTTACTACTATTTGTCTCTAGGGCATATTTCCAATAGTCTCCCACTTGCACTAGAGTACAAATACACTAGCTGCATTTGTTCTCAATCATTGGCACCATATATCCGGAACCCTGAACATGCTTGCTCATGGAAGAGGTTGAGTCTTGGGTCTGTACTTTACAGTCCCAAATCCTTTACAACTTACTAATGTCATCTTGATTGACATTAATATTTTATCATCACATGATAGCATCTGTGTGAATGCATCGTCGTTATGGCAGCATAACGAGGCCTGATTCTAGGAGCCTACAGTGACGTTAGATCAACCTCGAGGGCTTTCTCATGGGCACTATGCCCTAGGACACATCATTCTATGTTAAAAGCGAACTAGCCCCGCCATAGCTTTATACGACACTTTAGATGGTACCCTTATCTATTATTATAAATGTATTCATCGAAACACTAGTGCACTTTGTGTAACTTTCGATGTTTTGTTCACCTTGCTTCCTACTTGACTTTGATTGCTATCTACAGGAGTTTCCAACATATTCCCTTATAACATAACTCTTTATGCTTTAAGATATGTCATCCTTTATGGATTTGGAAAACATGTCTACAGTTCTCTTCTAGAAACTGCGGACAAACTTAGCTCAATGTTCTGTGATTCGAACTCAATCACTTTTAAACGTTCCTTATTTGGATCACATATTATGCTAAGTTATCATCATGGTTTAGAACCTATGTCTCAAGATAGTGGATGACGATCATCCTTTTCTTTCTTTCAACCATTGATGTTTAACTTAATACAATTCCTAATTTTGAGTCATTAAGGACCAGTTCCTTAATTAACTCCTATTCTGAAACCCCTTTCAGAATCCTTTAAGGAATACTACATAATATCATAATACACCTATTATCAACTTCTACATCTTATAAATCATTATTTATAAGTATTTGCGCTTTCATTCTTAACATACTTAAGAATTACTCCTATAAGCTCCCACTCAAAATATGTTCCTACATATTTGAATTTGAGTCTTATATTGCTCCCACTTAAAAATATGTCAATCACATATTGTTTTAGGAAGACTTTCATAGCTCCCACTCAATTTTATGCAAATTTCATATCCTCCCACTATTTTTGAACAATTTCAAAATCCTTTGATCAAATATCAAACTTGGAGATTTACTATGAGATACTAGTACTTTGCTAGTTTTAAATCCACTAGACATTTAGCACATTTGAATCAAATTCATTTGAATTCATCCAATACTTGAAAAATTGTGCTTTTGTCATTCACCCCCTTTTCCACTATGGCTTTGAAGTCATTTGGGAAAATTCAAGTAACCCCTTTTACTTGTGAGATTCAGCAACGAATTGCTTTCTAATCTCAAGTGAATTCTTCTTTTTAGGATTTCTCATAATTTAGTTCACCATTATTTCCTTAGTAGTTCGTAGGTATGCAATATTCCAAAAATCATCACAAATTATTCACAAATGTCTCCATACTAGATATGGATTACATTTTGAATCCTACTTCATGTAGTGAAAACGTTAGTGGGGAAAACACAATGATCAAAATCATTGATTCTTTCCTTCTGTGAAGAGAATCGTTTAGGAACATTATCCGTTGCACTTCTCAACACTCTGATGCAGGGTTTTCAATCCTCATCATGTTTTACACCATTTTCCATTTGCTCCATAATTGAGAAACATCACTAGAAGTGAGCTTTCTCAAAAATGTACCAAAATCCAAGCAATACGAATCTTGCTTTCCTTTTGGTTCCAGCTATGGGTTTTGTATTCAAAGTTTCCAATGAATACTCTACAAGGACTTATTCGCTATTGTTTGGTTTATATCGAATAACCCCAAAACTTTCACGAATTCAAATGGTTTGCCGCCTTCTAACTGAGTGCTAACTATTTCTAAGCTAATGGTCTCTACATCTACACTACAACGATTTATTTGGTGCCTTCTATTCAACCCCTTTGATATCTAATATCACGTTGTGATGATCTGTATTCTGACGTTTCAGAATGCTTTGCATTCCACAATTTCTTTTATGCCACTCTTATAAAGTTGAATTTCATTACTATTGGTCAAATCATAGTAATTGGATTCTCTTTTATATTTATACCCTTTTATTGATGAAACATTTTGATCAGATCAAATAGTTTCATATTCATGTTTCCTTTGGTAAACTACTTTACATATTTAAACAATCATTTAATGATAATTACCATTTTCGTTAAAACACAATACATCGGATATGTATCAACTTTTAACAATTCTTTAAACACTTTGTATTCAAGTAATACACAGTGTTCAAGTTATTTTGCCGAACTTAGGCATGATTTATATGTGACAAGAAATCGAATGTCTTTCACATATTATCCCATAACTTTGAATTCAAACAATGGTTTTCATTTATTAATGAACATATCATTAAGTTGGGTATTTTAAACAAGGCATTTTAATCTTTTACAAATGTTCATGCATTATCAATTAGTTTCAAACAACAAGGATAATTCACAAGTAATCAAACAAGATATGAACACGAATAGAAATCATTCATAAAAGCAGAACAACTGTTTGTTACAAACTCATATGAATAACCGTCTCACGAAATGTGAGAGACACTAAAGAAGTTCACAATCTCTTGATTACATTAATCATCCTAAGACATCAACTAAATGATAAATGTCGAGGGAGAGTGTCGTCGGCCATCATCATCATGCTCGCCATCAACACGCAACATCACCTCCTCTCCAGCAAGCACCTCTCATGCAGAAGGACCTGTTTTCATCAAAACGGAACAAGTATCAGATATACTTAACACTGCAAATGTGTTTGCAAGATTATAGCATTTATAAAACTGTATATCAAATATATACCTTTGTCGTTGACGACCTGAGCGACATCTGGTTTAACCAACACATTCCTAAGATGTGTCATGAACCGGTGGAACTCCATTGTTTCCGCGTTGCCCCTCATTATGCAAGTCCTAACTTGTGCTTGGTAGCTTGGTGGCAGCGACCGCAACATAGCGACATTTGCAAAAGAGCCCATAATCCAGACGTCCAGGAAGTATGCAGGCCTCATGTACACATCATGCATGTGCTCCAAGTGGTCATCCAGTGATGAGTTCTCCTCCATCTTAATGGAGAGGAAGTCTCCCATCAGCTCATGCTACCAAATGCGTGTCTGCTCCACGAAATGTGTCCTAAGCTGTAGCATTGCCGAACGAGGGTTGACATCACCCATGAAAGGCCACAGCTCGTCCACCATTCAGAAGCGCATCACAACTGAAATATAGGAGGCCATCTCACGACGGAGATAGCGGTCTTTCCGCTCCTCTGGGGTCTCAAGGTCCGTGGGCTGATCCAAATCCATCCCGTCGAGTATGTAGTCGACCAGGTCGTTCTCACTAAGGAGAACACGGGGACTGGCAACCCAAATGGAGAAGTTCGATCCATCTAATCTAAGCTTCTCTCCTTCTAACCATTCAATCGTCAACACGAAAGGTGCCATCTACATTTATAATTGCAAAAGGAATTTAGACTAAGTTTATAATTAAATGAGTTAATAATAACTCCACTCAGAAACGCCTATCCCTAAAAGGTTTCCTAGTGATAACACGACCCCTATCAGCCACATCTCCCCCGATCATCACGGCCATCAATGTGGGTTCAAGGGTGGACGCTAAACGTCGGTCACATCATTTATGTGACTCGTGCTCGATCTTTCGACCATCCGTGTTCTGAGGACACGCTTCTCTAGCGTGCTAGGCTCGCCAACTCAACCTTAGTGTATTCGATGTGCAACATGGCTTACACCCACTGTATGCGAACGTAGATATGTCTGACACCCAGGCCTGTAACCCTGGATCGCCTCATACCAAAGAACTTTCTTGGTGGTGTACACTAAGGGGGAACACAATCGTTGGTAATTTTAACAGGGATCATCTTATTAGGCTACCGTCGAGTATCTAATACTAGCACACAATAAGACATACAAACAATAACATTGAATGTAAATGCTATGTGATATGGTCCTTCACGTCGTGATCTCCATCCGCCGTCACCGGGTTCCGGCGCCAGGGTTCCGGCGCCGTAGACACCAGGGTACCGGTGTCATTCCGGCGTGGTAGTTCGTCACCTCCATGACTATCTACTACTACGTAACAAAAGTTAATATCTTTACCTTTGCCACAACCATATCACAAAGCAACACCCCCCTGCAAAACAAAGTTAGACGCCTCTACTTTATCTTTGCATGTTTTACGTGGCTGAATGGGCTTTCGCACAAGAACCGTTCTTACCTACGAACTTTCAGCACAACGCTGATCAAGTAGTTGTCTCTACTACACCCCTTTCGGGGCCCTCCATTGCAAATGGCATACCAACTAATGCGAGAGAGAGACAGACCCCCCCCCTAAGCCACTTTATACGGTACAAGCCGTATGTCAAGCGTGGACCAGTCGAGCGAATGAACGTGTAAAGTCGGTTGGGGGCCGCTTCATCAAGCATTACTGCGGTATACACAAGTACACGTGGGAGGGTAACAACTAAAAGATCAACGCCCACACGCTACATCTCGTGTGTTCTACCTGTACTAGCATTACTACGCATAGATCTAGCTCTGATACCACTATAGGGGGTTCCGCGTATGAAAACAATAAAATTTTACCCTACGCCCCTGAACCCCTGAAGCTGCCAGGACCTATCTATTAGTAATACAGTAACGGGAGGGGCTTTTCGCGAACTTATCCTTGAAGACCGAAAAGCGTTGTCAACGCTCAGGAGAGCGTGGTTAATGTAGACGAGCTGAAGCCGACCTCAAGGTCGTGATGAAGTCCTTGCGCTCCTTCTGGCTCCAACGACTTGAGTGCCTCAAGTGCGACACCTCACGGGGAGTTACACACGTCCGGTGCCTGATGATGACTCTCGCTTCCCTGATCCAGCAGCAGTTGCGGAAGTAGAGCTCCCGAATCCGAATCCCGCAGCACGATGGTGCTCCACGGTGAAGATGTCTCTCGCTCGCGCAGTCCAGACTTGGGACCACGGTCACGAGAGAGAGAGGGGGAGAGAGAAAATATCAATTAGAGGTCCTACCAAAAGTGGGGAGACCTTTATTAATTATTGGTGTGTTTTTCTAGGCCAAATACCCCACTATATATAGGGGGAGGAGGGGGTACACCCTCCCTCAAAGTCCCGGGGTGGGACTAAAGGAGAGGAGGGGGTGGGGTGGCCGCCGGCCAGCCCCTAGTGGGCCCTGCGGGGGGCTAGGACCAGCCGGCTAGCCCCCTTGGCCCCTCTCCCTCTCTCCTTTCCCTAATGGGCCCTCTCCCTCCGGAAATTGGCCCATTAAACCTTTTTGACCTTTAATTGATTTTCTCTTTATTAAATAATTATGAATAAATGATTAAATCAATATTTAACATTCATTCACATATTATTCAACCTCTGTGGCCATGGAACACCTTCCACCTCCACTCCAGACATCCTCCGGACTTACCGAAACCCTTCCGGTTTTCTCTCTACTATTCTTCAGTGATTCCACCGATCCTATAATCACTCTCTAAGCATCATCAAGCCCTTAAGCGTGATACCCCACGGTTCAGGAACACTCCAGACATGATCAGGACACTCCCGCACCAATGATCAACAGAGGTACCTGGATGGCCATGTGACCCCTATGCGTTCCACGGAGATCTTTCATCGTTTGAACCGGGACAGTCGTGTCTTATTCCCTTTGTCACTCGATACTTGCATTGCCCGAGATCTGATCAATGACATCATAATGTCGTGTTCAATCTCATTACTGAACAATGCTACTTGACTCGTTCCGACAAGCGATATCCCCGTGATCAAATCACACGTTTCGCAGCTATTGGATATAACTTCTCCGAGTGGGCCCTTGAGTATCTTCCCGACACATGGACGGACAAATCCCGCTCTTGACATATATTGCCTCTACGGTTTCCTCCGAGTACCTGAACACACCTTTATAACCACTGTTTTACCAGATGGCGTTTGATGCTATCTAAGAACTCTCGGGATACAGTGATTGATATAGCCTCACGGTCTAAGGAATAGTCTACGAGGATCCATTTCTAATCATCATAACTTGAACTTCGTGACATGATTGGGTCACGATGTTTAGATTGGGTATTGATTCATCATCTCATTCTCAGAATGAGATGACTCCATTTCCAACTGGCATAAATGCCACATGATCAGGAAACATGATCATTTGTTGACTAATGAACTAGTGGGTAGAGTTTCACTGGGAACCCCTAGTTTGTTTGTATATCACACGTGTATTGATTTTCCACTCAATATAGTTATAGCATGATATAAAACTTAATCATAAACTATATGAAATATGATAATAGTCCTTACTACTATTTGTCTCTAGGGCATATTTCCAACATGAATGTCATGTTGGTGGACAACATCGATGACCCTGCAATGTATGAGGAAGCTATGATGAGCCCATATTCTGACAAATGGCAAGAAGCCATGAAATCCAAAATGGGATCCATGTACGAAAACCAAGTATGGACTTTGGTGGACTTACCGGATGGCCGCAAGGCTGTCGAGAAGAAATGGATCTTTAAAAGAAAAACAGATGCTGATGGTAATGTTACTGTCTATAAAGCTTGACTTGTCGCGAAAGGGTTCTGAAAAATTCAAGGATTTGACTATGATGAGACCTTCTCACCAGTAGCGAAGCTAAAGTCTGTGAGGATTTGTTAGCAATCGCTGCATATTTTGATTATGAGATTTGGCAGATGGATGTCAAAACGGTGTTCCTTAATGGTGAAATTGAGGATGAGTTATATATGGTACAACCCAAAGGTTTTGTCGATCCTAAAGATGCTGACAAGGTGTGCAAGCTTCATTGCTCCATTTATGGACTGAAGCAAGCATCCCAGAGTTGGAGTCAACATTTTGATAAGGTGATCAAAAACTTTGGATTTATACAAACTTATGGAGAAGCTTGTATCTACAAGAAAGTGAGTGGGAGCTCTGTAGAATTCTTAACTATATGTGGATGACATATTGTTGATTGGGAATGATATAGAACTTCTTGAAAGTGTCAAGGCCTATTTGAAAATGAAGGATCTTGGCGAAGCGGCATACATTTTAGGCATCAAGATTTATAGAGATAGATCAAGACGCTTAATAGCGCTTTCACAAAGTACATACCTGGACAAGGTTCTAAAGAGATTTAGAATGTAAGAAAGCAAGAAAGGGTTCTTGCCCATGTTGCCAGGTAAGACATTAAGTAAGACTCAAAGTCCAGCTACGATAGAAGATAGAGAGAAGATGAGTAAAATCCCCTATGCCTCGGCCATAGGATCTGTCATGTATGCCATGGTGTGTACAAGACCGGATATAGCACACGCTATTAGTTTGACTAGCAGATATCAAAGTGATCCTGGAATGGAACACTGGACAGCGGTAAAAAATATCCTAAAGTACCTGAATAGGACTAAGGATATGGTTCTTTCTTATGGACGTGATGAATAGCTTGTTGTAAACAGTTACACTAATGCTAGTTGGAACACTGATTCGGATGACTCGAAGTCATAGTCTGGGTATGTATTTATTTTGAATGGTGCTGCAGTGAGCTGGAGGAGTGCCAAGCAAAGCATTGTGGCAAAATCTTCAACTGAATCAGAATACATAGCTACTTTGGAGGCTGCACAAGAAGCGATATGGATGAAGGAGTTCATTACTGAGCTTGGTGTGGTTCCTAGTGCGTTGGACCCGATGGCCATCTATTGTGACAACACGGGTGCCATAGCCAATGCACATGAGCCAAGGTCACACAGCAAGCTGAAGCACATCAAGCTATGTTTCCATGCTATTCGCGAGTATGTCCAAGATGGCGACATAAAGATTTGCAAAGTACACACTGATCTGAATGTGGAAGATCCGTTGACTAAACCTCTCCCTAGAGCAAAACATGACCAACACCAGAACGCCATGGGTGTTAGATACATTACAATGTAATCTAGATTATTGACTCTAGTGCAAGTGGGAGACTATTGGAGATATGCCCAAGAGGCAATAATAAAATGGTTATTATTATATCTTTGTGTTTATGATGAATGTTTACATCCCATGCTATAATTTTATTATTGGGAAACACTAATACTTGTGTGTTTTGTAAACATAAAAGAGTCCCTAGTAAGCCTCTTGTTAATACTAGCTTGTTGATTGATAGATGATCATGGTTTCCTGATCATGGACATTGTATGTTATTAATAACAAGATCATATCATTAGCATAAGATCAAGTCATTAAGTTCGTTTTCCTATAAGTTTTCAAATACATAGTAACATAATCCTTCAACCATGTGATTGTGTTAATCACCATCATCGAATGAGTGCTTTGATGACATCAAACGCCGCTTCGTAACTTGGTGATTATAAAGGTGGCATTAGGTATTCTAAAAGTATGTGTTTACGTGCATGGATCAAGACTGGGATTTGTCCATCCATATGACAGATTGTAAGGTCCCCAACCTTTAATAAGATTGAGTCCCCTGTGTTTACAATGCTAGTCCCTGGATCAATAGCTAGCATCCACAGTTCAGATGTAATATCAAGAAACAAAGGTCATAATACAACTTTATAACCAGGAATAAAATAATTTTATTACATCAAACATAGCTCATTTGCTATTTACATTACATTGCAGCGGAATAACTATAGTCATGGGTCCTTCATCTTCAAAGTGCCACAGGCAGATGTTGGTTGTAGACTTTGTAATCCTAATCAATCAATCTTCACTAAAATCAATCAAACCTGCAACATTACAAGTTACAGCCACAAGGGTCAATACATTTGAATTGTATTGGCAAGTGATACTTTGGTAGTATAGTGGAGTCTAACATCTATATGCAATTGGCTAAGTGGAGTTGAGGCTTGCATTGCTCAAAATAGATTTTTCCCTATCATTTTGAAAACACTAAGTTTTTGTTTGGCAAAAACTTTCCAAGGCATCTACCAATCTAAGACTAAAGATCCACTCAGGGCATCTACCAATCAAAGACTGAAGATTGCTTGGCAACAATTATTGCAAAAACTTTCCCAAGGCATCTACCAATCAAAGACTGAAGATCCACTCAGGGCATCTACCAATCAAAGACTGAAGTGCTTGGCAAAATCATTTTTCCCAATCTAAGATTTCGAGATCCTTGTACGAAGCCATCTCTCCATCAAAGATTGAGGAATTCACACAACCCTTGTTCACCCACAAGTTTTAATTTAGAAATTGGGATGATGAGATTCTTGATTGCTTCCATGTCTTGATGCTCAAATTGTCCTTTACCAGGGACATGGCTAAGTACTTAGATTTTACACTCTGCAGAGGTGGTGCACTTTTCCCACAAGACTTGGTTTCCCAAGACAAGATCTTTCAGAAGCTCTTCCTTAGACCATCATGGACGCGTTCCATCCTATCAAACACTACCACCAACTGTCCATATGGCTAAGTTCTTGCAACCTATATGATCATGGCAGAGCCCATATTGCCAAGTGGTTGCACTTGAAGCTTCTCAACATTTGACATCTCAAATCTCTTTGTTTCCTGGGTGGCCATCCACAAGTGAGATACACAAGCCAAGTCCATGGCCTTGTGAACCACTCAACATAAACCATTCCTTCCTTTCCACCCAGGTGATTCATTAACTTAGTTGTTTTGTTAAATAAAACACAAGTCCTCAGACTTAGAATATTTTTCCATAGTGTGAATATATAAACCACCCTTGTTTTCTAGTAGCTAGGCTAAGCATGATAGTAATAGGAATCTTGACTTAGGTAATTTTCACTAAGGTTCCACCTAGTAGGTTTTCCCAAAGCATAGTTTATACATAGCAAAACTCCATGCAAGTCCTATACTTAGAAAAATAACACCAATGCATATATAAAATATAGGAATGGAATATTCATGATGATATCACTTGCCTTTTTGGTAGAGGGTATAAGTTGTCCTTGCAATAATCACACTCTTCAAGTCACTACAATTCAATCAAGCAAGGCACAAACTCAATCTACTAATCAAGCAAAACAATTACACAAAATGACAAAGTCAAAGTATTGCATGCAAGCATGCAAAAGATGGTTCTAGTTGTAAAGGTGGTCTCCACTAGGCTTCTAACTTTGTAAGTTCCAAATTGGTCATTTACCAAAATGGCAAAGTCATTTGCAAAGAGGTTTTACTTCAAAACCATTTTCAAACAAGGCTCCTATTTGGTCAATTTATGTGGTGAAGAAATATTTTTCCTAAGGCCTTAACCTATAGGGTTCACCAAATGAGTTGCTATTGCAAAGCTTGGTGTTTGGGTCAGTAGGTTTGGTCCAAAACATTTTCTCTAAAGTTTTCTTCTACAAAAACATTTTCATAAACAAAACAATAGTTTTGTTTGGCTAGAAATGGACTAAACTAATTAATCCATTCTAACCTTTACAAAAATAATTTTCCAAGACATGGGTTGGTCTCTAGGGTCAGTAAGGTCACAACAAACCAATTTGCAAAGGTTTTAACCTTAAAAACATTTTTAAACAATTTTTCTAGTCTTAGCAAGCACACAAATTTTTCTGCATAATCAACCAATCTAACAAATACTATTTGCTAAACTAAGGGCAGGGTTGGTTAGGGATTGACTTGCTGATTCCAACGACATAAAATTTGTAATTTTTGGACGTGTGGATCCAAAATTACAAGGGTTTGAAGTTTGCAAAAGTTTCTGTTTTCAAAACTGTTTTTAAACCTAATAGGCGACACACAGCGTGATATCATTGGTCGATACCGGTTCGGCCGGATCGTGGCTGTGGAGCGTTGGATCTAAGTTAAATCGTGCGGTCCAGAGGACATACCTCTTCGCGACTAAGTGGATCTATCCTAACCAGTGGATCGAGATCGAACGGCTGTCATCGCATTGACAAGAAGCTGGCGGCGCTGCGGTGGCTACCGGCGGCGGAGCGGTCGGTCGACGACGGAGGCGACGCTACAGGAGGTGAGGGAGAAAGAGGGGTTGCTCACCGGGCTCAGGGGGTCACGGCGATGCTCGGGGAGGTGTTGGTCGGACGAGGGGCGCTCTGGCACGACTGCGATTGCTCGCCGGAGTGGAGGACGGCGTCGGGTGCATCGGGTGGTCGTCGTGGACGTCGCTGTGGATCACCCCAAGGCAAGGTGAAGACATGGTTAGATGCGCGGGTCCAAGGCAAGGTCGTGTGCGTGAACGAGGAGTGAAGGGGCGGTCTGGTCTTACCGGTGGGGCTCGTCGGAGAGGAAGCAGATGGCGGCGGCGAGTTGAGCTTGTCGAAGACGGTGTTCTGGGTCACGCGCGGGCGAACCAGGAGTACTAGGAGATGCGTGGAGTCGAGATGAGTCCACTCGCATGAAGTAAAGGCAGAGGGGTGGTTGGAGTTGGCCGGAATCGGCGAGGAAGGTTGTCGGAGCAGAGGGTGCTTGGGGAGGAATTGGAGCGGCCTGGGGGCGAACTTGGGGGAGTGGTCTGGGGGAAAATGAAGAGGAGGGAGAGGCGATTTATCCTGCGTGGTCGTGGCGAGAGATTAACGCAGCATCAATGCGAATTGAACGCGCGGATTGAAGGCAGCAACGGTAGCGGAGTCTGGGGAGACAGGGTCGCGCGGGGAAGAAGAAGGAGGTGGCGGTGGGGTCCTCTGGTCAGTGGGAAAGGATGAGGGAACGGGGTCCACTTGTCATCGTCTTAGCGGGTTCCTTTCGCGGTGAAGAAAACGGTTCGGGGAAAAAAATAAGAGGAGGTGGGGTCATCTCGTCAGCGGGTGAGTGAGAGAGGAGGAGTGGGTCCCATTTGTCTGTGACTGAGTGGGTTAGAATCTGGGTGTGAAAAGATTTCTTCGGGGAAGTGAGCAGGTGGGCAAGGTGGCTGCTGCTGGGCCTATTGGGCTGGGTCTGCCTTTTCCTATTTTTTTTCTGTCTGCTTTATTTTCCTTTTTCTAAATCTATTTTTCTGTTTTGCAATTCAAACAATATTTCAAACAATCAAACCATTCAAACAATTCAAACAAACACTCAACTTGGTATTTTGAATTTGGTTCTGTTTATTAACATAATCCAAATCTCAAAATAAAATAATATTTTTATTTCTTTTTAGGATCCATTTAATAATTAAATAAAATGGATCTTTAATTTATTAATAGTGTTTGATTTATTTAATAAAATTTCCATTTGATATCCAATTATTTTCAAAACCAAACCAGAAGGTTTTACTTGAAAAATAAAAGAATACTTGGAAACTTATTTAAATAAATAAATAAGTTTTGGTGTTTAATTAAAATGGGAAAGCCTTTACTTAAATAAAATTGGATATTTAAATCCTTATTATTTTATTTAAATAATTCTTTACTCATTTTAATCAAAACCTTTTAATAAAAGATTTCCAAGTAGTAATAAAATACTTGGTGTTCATTTAAAATGGGAAAAGCCTTTACTTAAATAAAATTGGATATTTAAATCCTTATTATTTTATTTAAATAAACCTTTACTCATTTTATCAAAACAAAAATATTTTATTACAAAAGTTTGGCCAAAATTAATTTGGCTCACCTTTTCATTTGAAAACAAAATCTTTTATTAAAAGATCTAAATTAGTGTTTCCAAAACAATTTATTTTCCTTTTATCCTTATAAATCCCTTTAGGATTAATTGTTCACCAATTGGTATGGGTTTTTTGGTAAGGGCTTTATTAGCTTTGGAAATTCAATTTCCTTATCTTATTATAGTCATAAGATTTTGTCTATGGTTCCAACTAAGTGAAACCAATTTCTTTGGTCTTACTTGATCATTTGTGATTATTTGTTGATCAGATTTGGTATGGATCAAATCCATAGATTTGGAGATACTTTGGAAACTGATTTCCTTCCATTAGGGCTTAGGGTTTTGGATTTACTTTCCTAGTGTTCAATTTTCCAGATACATTCATTGAGGAATGCATTTCCCTTGATTTGGATTTGTTGAATTCAAACTTCTACCAAAGTTTGTTCAAGATGGGATTTTAAGTTTCCTTTTTGAAACAAAAGTTTCTTTTCACCCTGATTTTCAACAAAATTTATTTTGTTTATTTTATTTTTCATATTTCAAGATTTGGAAAATCTTGGGATGTGACACAGATAGATATGCTCTGGGCCCTCTCGGTGGAATGTCATCCAATTAGGTCACAAGGGATGACATATCACGAAACAAGTAAAGAGTACTTATCAGTAACGAGGTTGAACTAGGTATGGAGATACCGATGGAACCTCGGATAAGTAGAGTATCGCGTGACAAAGGGAATTGGTTTCGTATGTTAATGGTTCTATCGACCATGAAGTCATCATTGAGTATGTGGGAGCCATTATGGATCTCTAGATCCCGCTGATGGTTATTGATCGGAGAGGTATCTCGATCATGTCTGCATATTCGCGAACCGTAGGGTGACACACTTAAGGTTAGATGTTGTTTTAGGTAGATATGGAATATGCGTTGGAGACCGAATGTTGTTCGGAGTCCTGGATTGGATCCGGGACATCACGAGGAGATCCGGAATTGTCCGAAGAATATGATTCATATAATGGAGATCATTTTCTAGGTTTTGGAAATGTTCCGGAGTATTCATATGGAGATTCTAGAAGGTTTCGGAGTGTTCCGGAAAGTACAGAAGGTTTCATAGGGTTTACTTGAAAACCAAGAAAGAAAGGGGAATACTTGGGGGGAAGAAAAATTCCCCCCTCCCTTGGCGCGCCAGCCCTAGAGGGCCCAAGGGGGAAGCCCTAGGCCGCCTCCCCCTCTATATAAAGGAGGGGTGGGGCGCCTCCCCCATTGGTCCTTCCACCCTAAACCCTGGTTGCCTCTCTCCTCCACCGTCCTCCTGCTCCGGCTTAGGCGAAGCCCTGCAGAAATCCTTCTCCACCACCACCACCACGCCGTCGTGCTGTTGGGATTCCGTGGAGATCTACCAGCTCCGCTGCCCGCTGGAATGGGGAGAGGAAGGTCAACATTGACTCCGCACGTGTGACTGATACGTCCGTTTTGCATCACTATTCTACACCATAATTTACTTTTATTCATTGATATATTTCATATTAAGAGATGATACTTATGTTATTTCATCTGTTTATGCATGGTTGATGACTTTTGGAGCATGGACCGCTGCAGTCAGGATTCTGATGGAAAAGGGGCTGTTTGGAGGCAAAATTCGCGAAGATCAGAAAATACATGGAAAATTTTATTTTTCCAGATGACGAAGGTTGCCATAAGGGGGAGTGGAGATGGTCCACAGGGGGCCCACACCACCCCCTGGCACGGGCCACCCTAGGATGCGCCACCAGGTGGTGTGACCACCCTAGCCCACTCCTGGCTCTCCCCTTTGGCATATATTATCCCCATGAAACCCTAATACCTGGGGAGCGACCACAGAAAGATTTTGCCGCCTCTACGGGGCGGAAAACTACAGAGAGAGAGAAGGATCTCTCCGGCAGACAAAATTCTGCCGAGGAAATTCCTTCCCGGAGACGGGAGATCGTCGCCATCAACACCAGCATCAAGCTGGACTTCATCGGGATCATCGTCATCATCAGCACCACCATCATCTCCACCAGCACCATCATCACCACTCCATACCGCTATAACAATTGGGTTGAATCTTCCAAAGTTCTTAGGGGAAACTTTCCCGGTGTTGATTACTCCTTGTAGTTGATGCTATTGAGTGGAACCATTGAATTATTGTTATGTTCAGATTGTTGCTTATCATTATATCATATCTGATCTTGATCCATATGATGTCTTGTGAGTAGTTCGTTTAGTTCTTGAGGACATGGTAGAAGTCATGTTGTTAGTAGTGGAGTTGCGTTGAGAAAGATTCAATGGTTTGATATTTAAGTTGTGGTGTTATTCTTCTAGTGGTGTCATGCGAACATCGACTACATGACACTTCACCTATATGGGCCTAGGGGAATGCATTGTGTATTTGGATACTAATCATAGGGGTTGCCAGAGTGACAGAAACATGAACCCCTGTTAGGAAACCTTTGCACAAGGGACGTCAGGGTCTTAGAGTTTAAAGTTGTGGTTAGGTTTCTATCTTAATTACTTTCTTGTACTTGCGGATGCTTGCAAGGGGTATAATCACAAGTATGTATTAGTCCTAGGAAGGTCGATACATTAGCATAGGTTCACCCACACGACACTTGTCAAATTAGAGAAGATTAATCAACTATATGAAGCGAAAGCACTTGACGATATTCCCATGTGTCCTCGAGAACGTTTGGTCAGCTTAAGTAATACAACCGGCTTGTCCTTTGCAAAAGAAAGGATTGGGACACTTGCTGCATCTATTATTATTGTCTTTTATTTACTCGTACTTTATTTATCTGCATTATCAAAAACCCCTAAAAATCCGTTTGCTAAGTATTTACAGAGAATTCCTACTCCAAGCCACTCATCAACACCTTCTGCTCCTTGTTGGGTTCGACACTCTTACTTATCAAAAATAATGCGATACACCCCCTATACTTGTGGGTCATCAAGACTATTTTCTGGCGTCGTTGCCGGGGAGTGAAGCTCTATTGTATAGTGGAACTAGTAAAGGAAACTTCTACTATGAGTATTGTTTACTGATGTTAGTTACTTTATTTTCAATATGGATAATTTGTTGAGTTTCTTATTTTGTAATGCTACTACCACTGCTAAGGTAGTAGATGAACCACCACCTGCTGAGAATGATACTTTTAAGATACCTACAAGAATTATTGATCGTGTTATGGATAACTATTATGTTGGAGATGGAATTGTTCATCCTGGTGATCATTTGCTCTTTATACACGATTTATGCGGGTTGTTCAAGTGTGCAGGTATTGCAACAGATCAAGTTAAGAAGAAGTTATTCTCATTATCATTGAAAGGAAGAGCTGAGGAATGGTATAAGCTGTTGAAGAATGGTCAAACTCTTGAATGGGAGGAAGTAATACCTCTCTTTTATTCTAAATTTTGTCCTCCTAGTGAGATTCACAAATATCGGAATCAAATATACAACTTTTGCCCTCTTGATGGAGAAAGTACAGCTCAAGCTTGGGGGATAATGAAGTTACTAATGCTCAAATGTCCTATTCATGAGCTCCCCAACAATATTATTATCAATAACTTTTATGCAAGGCTTTCTCTTCATGATAAAGATCTATTGGATGCTTCTTGTGCTGGATCATTTACATGCATGGAAGAAGGAGCTAAATGGGATCTTCTAGACCGTATTCAAGACAATGCTGAAGCATGGGAGAATGATAAAGGAAGAAAGTTAGGTATAAATTATGATTATGAATGCATTGAGTCTTTTATGGGAACTGATGACTTTCAAAATATTCAAAATGCTTATGGTCTAGACTCTCAAGCTATTGCAACTTATTTTAAGTATTTTACTTCCTATATTAAAATTCCTAAAAAGAAATGGAATAAGTATCATGCACCTTATAATGACATTGTTAATAGTGTTCCTGCAAGAGATACTGAAGTTTATACTGCTAATCATGTTTTACCTGAATCTTACATTGAGAAAATACCTTTCCTAGTTAAGATAAAGGAACATTCTATGATAGCTAGTATGGTTAATGAAAGTACAAATAAAGCTATTGAACCTGATGAACAAATGGACGATGTACCTATAATAGCAAATGTGAAAGACTTTGTCACTAAATATATAGAAGATGGACACACTATCCTCTTTAAGGATACTTCTAATATTGTTTCACAAAGTAGTGGTATGAGAGCTAGTGTCCCTGTGTTTTCTGTTAGGATAAGTGATCATTGCTATAATGGTTCTTGTGATAGTTATATCATTAAATTTATGCATGATACTGAAAGTTATTATGAGAGAGGGAAGACGGTTCTAATGCATCTCAATAATATTAAGTTTCCTTGCTTTATGCTGAAAGTCTTTATGTTGCACTTGTTTTGCCTTCCTATCCTAGCAGTCCCTAGTTTCAACAACTTGTTTGCTTAAAGAATTCCCTTGCATAGGAAGTGGGTTAGACTTAAACATGTGTATTTTTTCTTCTTGATGCTCTCTTTTACTTCAATTCATATTCTTATGTGAGCATCATTGAAATTATCATGCCCATCTTAATGGCTATAAAGAAAGAGCTTTTTAGGAAACAACCCAATATATTTTTTCTTTCAGTTTGTTTTCGTTTCTTTGAGTCTTGGAAGTAATTGTTCCTGCAATAACCTCTCCTTATCCTTTTCGTTTGGTTTTTGTGTCAAGATCAACCTCTAATGAGAGAGAAGTAAGATTTGGGGAAATTGCTGTCCCGAAACAGATTTTGGTGCTTCACTGTAAAAATTCGTGAAAAATCTCAGAACATCGTACTGATCTGTAATTTTTTGTGCATTCCCCAGGTTATTATTTAACTTTTGTTAGTTTTGCACTTTTTGATTTGAGCAACAGAAGATTTTCAAAAAAATTGATCTTTACCTGCTGGTCTGTTTTGACAGATTTTTTCGACTCCTGCATTTGCCTCTTAAATCAATTTCCTTTTTGAATTCTTTTTGGGTTTTCGGAAGGTGCTACAGTAGATTATGTTTTGATGGATTTCAGTTGAAATTGAACTTAATTGGTTTATTACCTCACTTACACTAATGTTGCTAATGAGAATTGTGTGAAGTTTTATGTGAAAGAAATATCCAGGTTAGTGGAGAAAATGGTGCAATAAGATAGTGAAAGGCTACATGACTCAAGAAATATGTGTATGAAGATGAAGATATTGATGTTATTCAAGCGGTGACTCCAGAAGAATTTATTAAAAGACTAATTTCAGAGACCTGGAGAGTCTGTTTTCGAATAGGTAACAGTTATGGTAAGAAAAGGTCCATGAAAAATCTGTCCAGTTATATTTTTGGAGTATTTATCCAACAGGGAAAGCAACGAAGCGAAAGAGGGACGGAATCGGCGCCAGGGTGGCTCACACCACCCCTAGAGAGGGCCCCCTGGCCGCGCCAGTAGGTGGTGTGGCTACCTCGGACTCCGTCTCTGAACCGTTTTCTCCCAGTACCTTCCTTTTGTTGCAAAAATTCATAGTATATAATCCCCCAGATCGCCCTAGGTTCGTATATCATGTTCTCGTCGGGTTTTTGTTTTGATCTGTTTCTGCTAGGAACTATTCTCAAACTTAAGAAGCGCAATGGTCTCCGCCAAGGATAAGGGAAAGGAACCTGCGGAGGAGGATCCCCAAGACCCTAGGCAGGAGAAGGAGGTCAAGAGTAAAGATGAAGAGGAGGCAAAGAAAAGCCAGCATCAGCACACCGGCACTACCATTGCAAGCATTGGAGTGTTGGCAAACCCTGCCAGGATCAAAAGGACTGCACGAATGTCAACTGGAGGGAAGCCTCCGCGTCACTGCTTGGCTCCATGGTCACCTTCTCCACACACCAAGAATCCCTTCCATACCCTTATCCATGAGCATCAATTCTAGAATATGCCCAAGGAGAAACTACCCTCCAATTGGGATCTACCTCGTTCTAACCATGCAGGAAAAGAAGATTTCAAGGAGGAAGAGTGGGAAAAGAATCATACGAGCTGGGAATCACAACCCAACATGATCATGAACCGCATTGAGCAAAACTCGGAGTTGATTCGTACTCTGACCTTCAATATTGAGGACTTGAGGAAATTGATTGAAAAGCTCATCGAGAGAACACCACCACCACCAAAGAAGTCATCAGGTTTTGGCATTCCCTTGGTTTGTTCCAAGCTTGGGGAGGGTCGCGGTATCATATCACTATCTTCTATCTTTTTACCTTTTTAGTAGAGTCATACCATGAATAGAGAAGTTATCATGTAGGATGGTTTGCATTATGGAAGTGTTCCCCCTCTTGTTAGATATCTATGTATCCCTTGGTGTGAGTTGCCGTTATGGAATACTAATAAGTAGTTCTATCATTTAACCTTTTGCATATATTATATTAGTTTTCAATTTATGTTATATGATTGATCTTGTTGTTAGTATTGGTATCACTTTGGGATCATTGAGTTAATTTAGTTGGTTTTGGCAAACCTGGCTCGATCAGTAGCAACACTATTTTTATGAGTGAATAAAAAGATAAAGTACTCTAAAAATATATAATTTCATCATCTTTGTTTCTTGATTTGCTCATAAGCTTAGTATTCTCTAGTTAAGATCTTTTGTGCTTCCAAGGAAAATTGCATGTTTGTTTTTATCACCTGTATGTTTGTTTGTTTCCTTCAGCTCTTATGCTTGCTACCCAGCCTTGCTAGCCAAAAACCTGTACTAAGAGGGAATGCTTCTCGTGCATCCAATCCTTAAACCAAAACTTATGCCATTCGTGTCCACCATACCTACCTATTAGCATTATTGCTATTCCAAGTAAATTCATGTTTTTCATCTACCTTCCGAATTAAACTTGTTATGTGAAAATTAGTGATTAAAGCTCTCACAAACTTGATGGCACACTTTACTTTCTTGCACTTAATAAACATGAACGATTTTGCCCATCTATGTTGCGTATATGCTTGCGCTTTGTAAGTTGTGAATTAGCAGAACCATGCTATCATGGGGAACGCTTTCAACATTGCACTTTATTTAGTTGATATCTTGCTCTTTTGTTTATGGATGTCGTCGGTGTGAAATGAAAGGGGAGCTTGTAAGTCCATGGAGTTATGTATGTGTGTTAGAGAAACGCCTGGGCCGCTGGTCTAATCCATGCCTAATCATGGTGGAAACCTGCAGCGTAACCATAATGAGCAATCTATTAACCATTCTTCTTATAAAAAATGAGATAGAGATTGAGAAAAAAAGACATGAGAAAAGAGGAAAGAGAAAAAATGACCATTTTCCCATGGTAAATAAGAAGATTGTTGAGATGCTCGTTGTCTGCTTGCCTTGTCATTTTGATATGGGGATTCTTCCATATCATCGGGCAAGGGGTACCCTGTTGGCGGTTCTCTATGATACACATATACTTACTATGACAAGAACTTACCGATAACTAAACTTGAGTAGCATGAGGAGCGGCCCTCGTATTCAAGGGACATGATATTTTCAACTTACAACTTATCAAGCATATCCTCATATTTGATCACTTTAACCTTAATCACCTAAATATACCTATGATATGGGCAATGAGAGCTGAAAGCTAATAAGTACCATAATTTTTGGAAGCTCTTTATGAAACTTGAAATCCATGCTTCCCTCTACGAAGGGCCTATCTTTTAATTTTTAGTTGAGTCAGTAAACCTATTCCCTTATATCTCAGCAAGTATTTTGAGTTGTTGTGTTTCATTCATTCATATGATGATTTATTCAATCATGTTTCTTATGTTCCTTGTTTTGCACATTGCTCTTATCTTAGAGAGTATTACTTTGAAAGCTATCATTGAAAATCCGTTATGTGTGAACTCCTGCAAATTGTCAACTATTCTTCGACCAAGAGCTAAGTTTTCCATTACCAATTGTTATTTACTTTATGTATCTTTACTTGTGTTTCCTTTACTTATTGCAAGTTAAGTTATATAATGGTGAGTTGTCTTCTATTATGATTTGTGTATTGATGAATGTGATGCTTCTTGTCCGTATTCTTTTATCGACTCTTCACTCCATAAACCTGAGGTCATGTTTATTGAGCTTCGTTTTCGCTTGGGGACAAGCGAAGTCTAAGCTTGGGGGAGTTGATACATCCATTTTGCATCACTATTCTATATCATAATTTACTATTATGCATTGATATATTTCATATTAAGAGATGATACTTATGCTATTTCATCTGTTTTTGCATGGTTGATGACTTTTGGAGCATGGACCGCTGCAGTCAGGATTCTGATGGAAAAGGGGCTGTTTGGAGGTGAAATTCGTGAAGATCAGAAAATCCGGGAAAATACTTGGAAAATTCTATTTTTCCAGAAGACGAAGGTTGCCAGAAGGGGGACTGGAGATGGGCCACAGGAGGCCCACACCACCCCCTAGCACGGGCCACCCTAGGTCACGCCACCAGGTGGTTGGCCACCCTGGCCCACTCTTGGCTCTCCCCTTTGGCATATATTACGCCTATGAAACCCTAATACCTGGGGAGAGACCATAGAAAGATTTCGCCACCTCTGCGGGGCGGGAAACTACAGAGAGAGAAAGATCTCTCTGGTAGACAGAATTCTACTAGGGGAATTCCTTCCCAGAGAGGGGAGATCATCGCCATCAACACCACCATCAAGCTGGACTTCATCGGGATCATCGTGATCATCATCACCACCATCATCTCAACCAGCACCATCATCACCACTCCATACCGCTATAACAATTGGGTTGAATCTTGCAAAGTTCTTAGGGGAAACTTTCCCGATGTTGATTACTCCTTGTAGTTGATGCTATTGAGTTGAACCATTGAATTATTCTTATGTTCAGATTGTTTCTTATCATTATATCATCTCTGATCTTGATCCATATGATGTCTTGTGAGTAGTTCGTTTAGTTCTTGAGGACATGGGAGAAGTCATGTTGTTAGTAGTGGAGTTGCGTTGATAAAGATTCAATGGTTTGATATTCAAGTTGTGGTGTTATTCTTCTAGTGGTTTCAGGTGAATGTCGACTACATGACACTTCACCTATATGGGCCTAGGGGAATGCATTGTGTATTTGGCTACTAATCGTAGGGGATGCCGGAGTGACAGAAACATGAACCCCTGTTAGGAAACCTTTGCACAAGGGACATCAGGGTCTTAGAGTTTAAAGCTGTGGTTAGGTTTCTATCTTAATTACTTTCTTGTACTTGCAGATGGTTGCAAGGGGTATAATCACAAGTATGTATTAGTCCTAGAAAGGTCGATACATTATCACAGGTTCACCCACACAACACTTGTCAAATTAGAGAAGATTAATCAACTATATGAAGCGAAAGCACTTGATGATATTCCCATGTGTCCTCGAGAAAGTTTGGTCATCTTAAGTAATACAACCGGCTTGTCGTTTGCTAAAGAAAGGATTGGGCCACCTGCTGCATCTATTATTATTATCTTTTATTTACTCGTACTTTATTTATCTGCATTATCAAAAACCCCTAAAAATCCATTTGCTAAGTATTTACAGAGAATTCCTGCTCCAAGACACTCGTCAACACCTTCTGCTCCTCATTGGGTTCGACACTCTTACTTATCGAAAATACTACGATACACCCCCTATACTTGTGGGCCATCAGTGACCGACTGCGGAAGCGATGCCGGAACACGGTGCCGCAAGGATCGTGTACTTGATCTTGAGATCGGCAATTGATCATCTACATCAACCACGAGATCCGATCTTGCACAAGGTTTTCGGATCTACAAGGGTTACTACAGATCTATCTCGTTGCACTGATCTAGTAGATTAGATCTTGGCTTTTCCTAGATTAGATCTTGGTTTTGTTCGTTCTTGTGGTAGAATTTTTTTGTTTTCCCTGCTACGAACCCATCAAAGGAAGCATATCCAAGGGCTATGGAATAGAGGAGGTCATTGAGTTTTGTGTTGACTTTCTTCCTGACCTTAAGCCGATTGGTGTTCCTGAATCTCAGTATGAGGGGAGGCTGACTGGAAAAGGCACACTAGGAAGGAAATCAATGGTATGTAGGGACGGGCATTCTTTCACTCAAGCACACTACACAGTTCTACACAATTCCACTGTGGTGGCTCCGTATATCGAGAAACACAAGAATATTCTACGCTCCAAAAACCCGGGAAGCCTGACTCCTTGATTAAAGGGGAACATGAGAAGAATTTCGACAGTTGGTTGCAGACACATCTCATGAATAACACCACTGTTGGAAATCAGTTGTACTCGTTGGCCAGGTTACCATCTTCGAGTATATGTACTTTCCAAGGGTACGAGATAAATGGGAATACATTTTACACGATTGCCCAAGATAAAAAGAGCACCAACCAAAACAGTGGTGTCCGCTTTGATGCAACAGATGACAATGGGCTGAAGGACACATATTATGGGTACATAGAGGAGATATGGGAACTTGACTATGGACCTACTTTTAAGGTCCCTTTGTTTCGGTGCAAATGGGTCAAGCTGATAGGAGGCGGGGTACATGTAGACCAAAAGTACGGCATGACAATAGTGGATCTCAACAATCTTGCGTACATGGATGAACCATTCATCCTAGCCAATGATGTGGCTCAGGTTTTCTATGTGAAGGACATGTCTATCAAACCGATAAAAAGGAAAGATAAGCAAAAGAATACATAATACGATGAGCCAAAGCGCCACATAGTTCTTTCAGGGAAAAGAAACATCATGGGAGTTGATGGAAAGATAGACATGTCAGAATATTACAATAAGTTTCATGAAATTCCGCCATTCAAAGTGAAAACTGACCCAAGCATATTGTTAAATGATGAAGATTATCCATGGCTACGGTGCAGAAGAAAACCACAACACCAGATGTTGGTGATGTGTAATAATGTATTAAACCTTTTATTTGATACATAAATCTATGTAATGTATTAAACCTTTTATTTGAGACATAAAGGCTCCCTTTCATGTAATACATCTTGCTCAATCAAACTGGATGTCGATGACCGGGTTCTGAGCCGCGGGAGGTGGTCACCCAAAGAGAAGGAACCATCACAGGAGCATAGCTCGGGTGAGGTCCCTGAAGAAGCTTCCAGGTATTGGAAAACCTGACCTCCAACACATACATATAGCGGCGGACGTGCTTGTCCTCCTCCCTGACACGCCTCTGTACCACCTCCTCGGGGGCCGGCTCCCTCTACACCGCTCCTCAATGATGCGACCACCACCAAAGAAGGTTCGGGTCGACGACAGGACCTGGATTCCTCACCAAGCTACGCATCCTGGAAGGTAGCACCTCCTAGTGCCAGCCCGGCGGAGCCCAGTTTCGGACATGCCCGATGCAGCCTAGTACTCCACCGTCGTTGCCGCCAAGTCATGGACGAACACGCGGGGGCATCCTAAAGTAGGAGGCAGGAAATGTGTGGATGTGTGGTGGTCATGATGGTCGCCGACCTATATATAGAGGGAAAGGGCGGGAAAACGTGGCGGGAAAAACATATGGCAGGAAAACATCGCGGGAAAACATGGCGGGGAAATATGGCGGGAAATATGTTTAGCCCCGGTAGGTGTTTCCAACCGGGACTAAAGATTCATCTTTAGTCCCGGTTGAAGAAACCAACCGGGACTTAAGGGGTGAGTGTCGACACTATGATAGCGATGAGTGTCGACATTATGTCGTGAGTGTCAACACTATGTTGTGCTGCTTAATCTATAAATAGGCAGTCCTGTGAAGTTATCAACTGCAAACACGATGGTGTGAAAGAGCAGGGACAACACTATAACCAACTTCAGGGAGAAGCCTAAGGATCCAGTCCTCAGGCATCTCTCTGAAGCTGGCCATAGAGGCACTCCCTAATATATGAAATTAGTTAGCTCCCCGGCATATTGATCTAGCTAGAGAAGTTATGAACTACAAGATGGTGTGCGAGAGCATGGACAACACTACAGCCAACTTGAGGGAGATGCTGGCAGAGCCCAGTCCTCCGGCATCTCCAACAAGTTGGCCATAGATGTACTCCCTAATATGTGAAATTAGTTAGCTCCTTGGCATAAGAATAGAACAACATCTTCATAGTTCGGGAAAGTTGTAGAGAGACCAACACTAGTAGGAAACGATCCATTAGTCCCGGTTTCTAACTGGGTTTCTAAAGGGGGGCCTTTAGTCCCGCCGGTCTAGCCACAAACCGGGACTAACACTTACGACATTTATTATTATTAAAAAACTAGGACTAAGAAATCGGGACTAAAGGCCCCCTTTAGTCATACTCATATCTAGCTCTATAGTACACAGCCTCGTTGTGGTTCGATAGGGGCGGGCCGTCACCCTCGTACCTGGCGAGCTCCCTTTCCTGCCGGTTAGCAAAGAAGGCATTCCAGGTGACGAGGGTTTAACTCATCAATGCCCATTGTTATGGACTTGGGTTTTGGAGAAGGAGGGAGCGCTGGAGGCATCAGTCGGCTAGCAAGCAAGCACACAGGGACGCAAGGTTTACCCAGGTTCAGGCCTCATAGAGATCCCTACTCCTGCTTGTCTGCTCTTGGAATTAATGGAGGAATCGAAGATTACAGGGGTGCGCAGATGCAATCTGGCGAGAGTTGTGGAAACTAGGGTTGCGTGTGTCCTCCTCGCCGCCCCCTCCTGGCCTTTATATAGATAGGCTAGGTCTCGGGTAGCAGGTCGAGTCGGTTACAGATTAGGGTTTTCCCTTTAAACTTTCTATCTTTAAGCTTCTTCTTGTCTCGCAAGTAATTGAGAGTCTGTGGGCCACTCGAAGTCTTCATCGAGTCGTGGCAACACTGTGGGCTTCCACCGTATCTGGATCGTATATACTAAACTCGAGTACCTGCAGGGTATACCCATGTCAGTAGCCCTCGAGTGTCCAGTGGAATCGTAGATTCGACTGGGGACTTTATGAAGCCTTTCGAGTGTTCTATTTATGTCATAGGGATTGTTGATATGCATGCCTGATTTAACTGATGTATCGGTATCAGTTAACTGCCTTAGGGCTAAACAACGCAATCTACTCGAACTCGAGTCCCCGGACTCGAATTTGGAAAAGTGCTGGTGTAATTCGACTCAAGCCGTGGAGGTCTTATAGGAGTCGAATTCCAGTATATGGGTGTGAGCACTCGACGCGTCCATCAAGGCATGTTCATCGTACCTGTAGGCACGGATAGATTTCTGGTAGTGCGTAGCAAATGCGTTGCCAGGCCTTATTCAGGTCTTATCTTCACGCTGCAAGCGCGACATCCGAATTTCTGTCATTGCGGAGATGATTCGGATGGCCCAGGAGATGCAGTCTCTTTGCAAGGAAAAAATATGAGGCGGTGTCGCCATAGACTTTGAGTGTGGATGTTATCAACAGACAGTACGACGTACAAATAATCATAGGATGCGCGACCAGCGCTCCCTATGGGAGTAGCCCCCGAGTGCCTAGTTGAGTTGAAGACTCAGGCAGGGACTAAAGAACTTTTGCGACTATTGTCGTCTTTTGTTTGCTTGTTTTAGTCGAATTTTCTTCCAGCGCTCCCTATGGGAGTATCCCATGATCCATAGTCTCGTAGATTCGAGTGGTTGGGTATGCTTTGAATGTCCATATTCCTACATAAAAAGAAAATCATAGGGTGCGCGACTAGCGCTCCCTATGGGAGTAGCCCCCAAGTGCTTGGTGGAGTCGAAGACTCGAGCAAGGACTAAAGTAGTCGAAGTCTTCTAGTGCTCAATTTGATGACATCAGTGCTGACGATGTGGTGATCTCAGTTGCCCGCGTGAGCGGTTTTGACGGGACGTGACGAGCGGTGGGTCCCATTTTCTGACTTTGATTTGACCGGGCGTGCGTAATCTTTCGTTTTAACTGCGCCTCCTCGATTTCCGCGCGTAATGGAGATAGTGGGGGACGGTTCGTGCTTTGGCTTCTCCACGTGTTGGCCATGATATGCGCCACACGTCCAATAGGGTTTCTGTTGGCCGTTGGATTGCATCCGAAAGGGGGTTAAGTAGCAGCGCAGCTGCGGTAATTTTCCCATCTGCTCTTTTCTCTGCTTGTTCTTCCATCGCCATTGCTGCTCTCTACTTCCTAGAGCTCATCCTCTTCGCGACGCTGGACCAACTTCGCGTGTTCCCGAGCTACTTCCTCCGCTCGCACCGCCACCGCAAGATGGGGAAAAGGAAGGGAGACGCTGCCGCTGAATTCGCCGCCGCCATTACTGCTGCCAAGAAGAAGGGCGGCTCCACCGCTGTGGGCACCCGCGCCGCCGACTCCGGGAAGAAGAAGGGCACGGGTACCCGCATCACCAATGGTGCATGGCGCGCATCCATCATCAAATCCTCTGAGCTCCATCTCCTCCGTCAAGATGGAGTTCTGTCATCCATGGCGGATGACTCGCGATTGCGAGGTGACGAGGTAACTCCTTGTCCTCCTACTGGTTTTCGGGTGATGTTCCTAGCGTTCATCATCCGCGGTCTTTCTCTGCCCCTGCATCCTTTCTTCAGGGGCCTCCTTTGCTTTTACGGGCTCCAGCTGCATCAGCTGTCCCCCAACTCCATTCTCCACATCGCCTGTTACATTACACTTTGCGAGTGCTGGCTCGGAATCGAGCCACACTTTGGCCTCTTTAAGAGGATCTTCAAGCTGAAGTGCCAGTCGGCATCTGGTTCCGTAGTCTATGACGTAGGAGGCTGCGGGATCCATGTCGACTCCTCCGTCACATATTTCGATATCAAGCTCATGGCGTCCGTCCAAGGGTGGAGGGACAAGTGGTTCTACATCCACAACCAGAAGGTCGACGGAGAGAACTATGGACTCGCGCCCTTTGATCCCGCGACGCCGTGTAGGAGGAGGCGTTCTTGGAAGAACGTGGTGATGCCTGGCGAGTCCGAGGAGACAGAAGTGTTGTACGAGCGCGTTTGCGACCTCTAGAGTCGCATGGTTAAAGAAGAGGGAGGCGCCACCCTTATTCGCACATGGTTGTGCCGTCGCATACAGCCTCTGCAGGCCAGAGTCCACCCCATGTTCCAATGGGCTAATGCGGACGATGTCACTCGCGTATCTGCCGATGGCATTTCCGCAAGTGAAGTAGACAAGAGGTTACGAATGGAGACAAAGTATACCACCAAGGAGGTTCTCCCAGGCGAACCAATCGTACCTCCCTTCGATGCTTCTAACCCTCCTCCTGAGGTAGATTTGTGCTATGAAGTAACTTTATTTGTCGACTGCTTACGATTTCTTTGACGTATACTAAATATGTTTTTTGTATGCAGGATTGGAAGGTGTCTCCCTGTTTGCCCCCTCTTCCTGAGGGGGTTATTCCTCGTGAAGTAGATGAAGAGGACGAGTCGGAATCGATCGTCCCACTTGAAGAGGAGGAGGAAGCCCCCGAGTCCAGTGGTCCGAACACTCGCAAGCGTTCTCGCAGCGAGGATTCGGATGCCTCTTCTCCGTTGAATCTAGAGGGCCCATCCATTGGTGCGGAGGAGCCGATTCCCGCTGTCCATGTATGCTCCATAGCGCCATCTGCTCGCAAGAATATGCGGCTACCGAAGGAATCGTCTGAGTCGGAGGAGCAGTCCTTCGATCTTGATAGATTTGACTGGTAAGTTCTGTATTCGTGAGTTCGTTTTGGTTCCTTCTTTGTGTTGTCATTTGCCTTGAAGCTCTTGTTTGATTTTGTGTTTCAGTCAAGTGGCGATGTCGTCTTCTGACGACGTCCAATTTTTGAAAGAGTCCGGAGTCACGGACTCCAAGTCCAAGAAGGTGGCATCGCGATCTCCTTCTCCTCCATTGGCGGCCCACTCCGGGCATAACTCATCGAGTTCCCCGCATGCTGGGGAGCATCAGATGGTTACCCGGATGACTATGCAACAACCTTCCTCGGAGTCTGTGGAGGAGCATGTAAGTATCTTGTAGTTCGCAGTCGAGCTTATTCTTGGCGTGCTTTTACTTGAACTTGGAATGTCTCTGATGCAGCTCATCGTGAAGGAAGCTGCCCGCCTGGCGGAGCAGGTGCTTAACATGGGTCGACAGCATGTGCGACTGGACAATCGCCATCGCATTATCGAAAGTAAGTTTTGACTTTGTCCTTGTCTTTTGCGAATATCATTGATTTGATTTGGTAACACTCTTTGTTTGTTGCAGCTGAGCACAATGAATTACTTCGCCATGCTGCTGCATTGGAGAAGACATTGGCCGCGGTGACAAAGAATCGTGACGAGGCAGTCGCAGCCTTGGAGGAGTCGGGGAAGCGAGAGCAGGATCTTCTTGCCTCCACTGCTGAGAGGGAGAAGATGTTCGAGGAGCAGCTTCTCTCGATTGCCAAGTCCCTCTCAGGTATGACTTTTTCATCTGGATCTGTCTTGCTCTTCTGTGTTTTGATGTATGATTGTTGCACTAATGCTTTTTGTATGCAGATGCCAGCGGCTTGAGTTTCAATGCCCAATCTCTGTGCCGCGCGGATGCTTTGTCTGGTGCCATCGCCGCAGTCGAGGACCGCAACGTTTCCCTCTAGGAGACACTAGGGAAGGCCAAGGATGTGCTCAGTCGCATCCGTGAGGACTTGACTCCCAAGGCTGGGATGATCGACAACCTCGACGACCTGGTGGAATCCCTGGCTGGAGGAATCCTTGCGGACTTCAAAAATTCGCAGCGCTCTATCGGTGCCACCATGGCACTCAGAATGGTGCAGGCCCATGGCGTGGAGATGGATCCCGCAGCTATCTCTGAGGCGATGCTTGTTGACGCTGGAGTCCAGCAGGTAGTTTTTGCTCCCTATGCTGGTAAATGCAAAAATTACGGTCCCCAGCTTATCGAGACGCTCGCCAAGTACTCCAAAGAGCGGCGTCAAGCGAAGGCTGCGGCTTCTGGGGGTACTGTCGGCAAGTCCATGGTGTCGGAGACAGCCACAGATGCGATGAAGCCCCTGAGGCCTAAGTCCAAGTCGAAGAAACATGTTGCGCCTTAGTCTCCTTCTGTAATAGCTTATGGAACAATGATTTTGTGGGGGTGTCTCAATCGAAACTTTTCCTTTGTCTGAATGCATATATGCCCTTTGCCAAATGTATTATTGGTCTCTTATTTGCTTTTTACTTGATTCATGGTAGGGTACATCGAGTGCTCCTTCGAGTGATCCTTGTGATCCTCCTTCTGCCGATGAGAACGTGGCGCAGCCTCGTTCGAAGGTGGAGGAGTTGTCGTTGCTCTCGCGACTGCACGATCGTATTAAACAACTGGAGCGTGAGTTGCCCATCCTCCGTGGTAGCACTGATGTATGGAAGTCGAAGGCGGAGAAAGCCTCTGCTCGCGAGAAGTACCTATAGGGGGAGGTGGCCCAGCTGAGTGAGTAGTTCAAGTGTTAGCCTTCTATCCTCTTATCTTTTCCTTTAGTTAGTCACAGCGATGCCTATCTTTCACACTTTGCTTTTGTGTGGTGTAGTTGTTAGTGCTCGCCATCCGCAGGATGAAAAAGATCGGATCGCTGTTCGAATAAATGATTTGACCCAGGAGCAGCTGCATGCGAGTGGGTACTTCTGGGTGAATCATGACCGTGCGGTTACACTTGCGACTCTGCAGGATTGTGCTTCTCGAGTCCTTCATTTTCTGAAGAAGGCGCAGTCATGCCTTAGGCACATCTATCAGACGATGTTTCCGCTGGACACTGTCCCTTCAAGCCTGTTGGCCCTTCTGGCGAGATTCCAGGATTTGAGCGCAGTTCACGAGTGCGTGCGGCAGCAGTTGGTGGCTGGTGCCAAGGCTGCTTTGTCGCTAGTGCAACTACATAGGTCTGATGTAGACGTTGCGTCTATTTCTGCTAGGCCGCCGGCTCCACCAGCAGGTTCGACCTGGAACATGGTTCCCCATTATCAGGCGGTGGATCGTCCAGCAGAAGAAATTGTCGACTTCTTTGAGGAACAGACAAACGTTCTTCTGCTGCAGCAGTAGTGTAACCTGTGTCCTGCACATAAGTGTACCAATGTTGTAAAGTTCGTATGTATATGCTGGATGTAATTCATTTATATTGATATGTAAAGAGCTTGCTAGCTTATATGTTTTGCGAGTGCATTTGTACTCTACAGTTCCTTTTCGTTGCCTGACTTATTTTATCTCAGCGCCTTGCCAACCTGTCAGGTGCGTTGCAACTGGGTTGGTGTATCAAGGGTTCGATTGTTGTTGTGTCAGCTACTCGGGATACTGCGTATTTGTTCATAGAACGAGGGTGTAAAGGGTGGCATAGCCCCCGAGTGATAGAATTGCTAGAAAAATAAGGAAAACACAGAGTTTCGGGGCACTTAGCTTTATTTATTCGCAGAATCAGTACGAGGTACAATGTGTGGCTAAGTAGCCTGGCTGAATAGCCTTATTTGTAATGTAAGAAAAAAAAAAGGGAAACGACTAAGGGTAGAAGCGCCGTAGCTGCGGGATGTTCCAGGGGTTGGAGTATGCGACTCCTGTCTTGAAATCTTTGAGGCGATAGGCGCCACCTGGGATTACTTCTGTAATCACGTATGGTCCTTCCCAAGGGGACTCGAGCTTGAGGTGCCCTTGCTGCTTCAGTCGCAGGACCAGGTCTCCTTCGGCGAAGGATCTGGGGCGTAGCCTTCTGCTGTGGTAGTTGCGTAGGTTCTGCTGGTAGATCGTTGATCTTTCTGCTGCGATGTCCCGTGCCTCGTCAAGGAGATCGACGGAGTCTTCAAGTGAAAGTGTTGACTCCTGCTCGATGTACGCGCCTACCCGTGGGGCTTTAAAGCGTACTTCTGCGGGTAGCACTGCTTCAGCGTCGTGCACCATGAAGAACGGGGTATATCCCGTGGCGCTATTTGGGGTTGTGCACAGGCTCCACCTTACGGACTGTAGCTCGTCTGGCCAACATCCAGTGGCTTGCTCGAGTGGTTGGAGGAGTCGCTTCTTGAATCCATCACAGACGAGGCCTTTGGCCCTTTCGACTTGACCGTTGGTCTGTGGATGAGCTACGGAGGCATAGCTTACGTTGATTCCTAGGTTTTCGCAGAAACCCTGGAACTCCTTAGAGGTCAAGTTTGTTCCATTGTCCGTGATGATGTTGTGTGGCACTCCAAAGCGATAGACAATGGACTCGAACAACTTGACGGCACTAGCTCCTGACTGGTTTGTCACTGGCATGGCCTCTATCCACTTGGTGAATTTGTCAGCTGCGACCAAGAGGTAGACGTAGCCTCCTCGTGAGGATTTTGGGAGCTTGCCGACCATGTCGAGCCCCCATTGAGCAAAGGGCCAAGCCAATGGTATTGGCCAGAGTTCCGCGCCAGGTGCATGCGGTCTGTCCGCGAATCGCTGACAAGCTTTGCATCTCTGGACGATGTCCTTGGCGTCGTGCATGGCCGTGGGCCAGTAGAATCCAGCTCGTAGAGCTTTGGCGACGAGGGTGCTACTGCCGGCATGGTGCCCACAAGTCCCTTTATGGATGTCTGATAGCTCTATGTTGATGTAGAGCTCGTTGGGAATCCCAAGAGGAAGGTATGATGAGCACACCAGCAAGTTTCCCTCAGTTATGAAACCAAGGTTTAATCGAACCAGTAAGAGAAAGGAAACACCCCAAAGGTGTTACTAGCTGAGCTTTGGCAGGGTGCACTACCGGTGCTAGTAGCAACGTGGAGACCTGCACAACACACCACAGAACTTTGTCCCCAACTTGCGATGAGGTTGTCAATCTCACAATTTTTTTCACAAAACAAAGTATTAAACGTATCGAATGGAAGGAAGTAATAGTTTGCAGAAAGTAAACACAAATCAGTAAACAGTTTATAGATTGAATGTAAAGACAAGGACCGGGATCCATAGTTCACTAGAGGTGGCTCTCCTTAGATAGATAACATGTTGGGTGAACAAATTACAGCGGGGCAATTGACAAACACCGAGAAAGCAATACATGCATATACTAATCATCTTGACTCCTTTGGAACTTGATTGGGCATTACAACATTATACATAGACCGCCATCCAACTGCATCTATGACTAATAATCCACCTTCAGGTTATCATCCGAACCCCCTCCAGTATTAAGTTGCAAGCAACATATTATTGCTTTACGAACTACGTGTAAAGTAAACAATATGATTGTTCTATGAACAAAGGATTATTGTTTTCTCCCTAGTAGCAATAGCACATCTAGTACCTTAGAGATTTCTGTCACTTCCCCAGATTACCAGAGGCATGAACCCACTATCGAGCATAAATACTAACTCTTGGAGTTGCTAGCATCTACTTGGCCAAGATAGCTACTAACAACGGAAAGCATGCAAGATCTCAAATAACAAAGACATGATAGAATCAATAATCAATCTGAAATAGCATCTCAATATCCATCGGATCCCCGCAAACACAACATGTATGGATTACAAATAGATGATCTTGATCATGAACGGAGCTCACAAGATCTAAACATGAAAGCACAAAGGAGGAGAAACCAGCCATCTAGCTACTACATGGATCCGTAGTCCAAGGATGAACTACTCACGCATCACACTGGAGGCTTGCATGGTGATGAAGAAGGCCTCCAGGGTGAATTCCCCTCTCCGGCAGGGTGCCAGGAAGAGCTTCAGATCCCTCCCGATCTAGGGATGGAGATGACGGTGGCTACAGACTCTTTCGTGGATTTTTGATCGGGTCCTTAGGGTTTTCCTCCCGAGGGCATCTTATAGTCAGAAGGGGAGGCCGAGGGGGTGCCGAGAGCCACCACACCACCCCCTGGCATGGGCCAGGCCTGGCCGCGCGGCCAGGTGATGTGGTGGCCCCCTGGCCCCTCTCCATCTCGTATTCTGGCACTTGATGACTTCCGGAAAAATAGGCACTTTGGCTTTTGTCCCGTCCAATTCCGAGAATATTCATTTTCTGACTTTCCTGGAATCAAAAATAGCAGAAAACAGGCAGCTGGCACTATGCCTCTTGTTAATAGGTTAGTCCAAGAAATCATAAGAAAAGTACTCCAAAGTTGGAACAAAACACAAGAAAGTGGATAAAACCAAGCATGGAACATCAAAAATTATAGATACATTTGCAATGTATCAATATCCCCAAGCTTAACTCCTGCTCGTCCTCGAGTAGGTAAGTGATAAAAAGAAAGAATAATTTTTGAGGTGACATGCACCATCAAAGACTTGATCAAAGTATTTGTAAAACATTCAAAGCTGGGATCATAGTACTTCAATAATAACATGAAAGACAAAGTTCTAGCAATAAGACAAAGAAACTATGATGCAACATGAAAAGGCATAAACAAAAGATTCATGAATAACAATGCTTTGCAAGACGTTTGTTTGTTTCACATAAAGAAAACATAGCATAATAGCATTTAGCTTGTCCCTCATAGAGTAGCAAATATGAATGCATAGGACACCTTCAAAGTTCATAAGAGTGACTAGATACAATAGTTTAAAACAAGCAATAACAAGTTATGCATCAATCAACTAGTCTTGGGACAATGCACATAGAACTAAGAATGGCCACTATGCTCTCAAAGTACGTGCATAAAGATAGAAGGTGGAGACTCAATATAATGGTGGAAGAAAGGCCTTTTATAAAAGGAAGTAGGGATTCAAGTCTCATAAAGAGCTTCCAAAAATTATGGTACTTATAGCTTTCAACTCTCATTGCCCCAATCATAAGCATCTTCAAGGTGATTAAGGTTAAAGTGACACAACTAAGAGGATATGCTTGACAAGTTATAAACCGAAATCTCATGCCCCTTACTTACGAAAACCGATCCTCATGCTACTCAACTTTAGTCATGAGTAAGCTCTTGTCATTGTAAGTATATGTGTATCATAAAGAACCGCCAACAGGGTACCCCTTACACATGATACGGGAGCTTTCCCATAATCAAAATGACAAGGCAAGCAAACAATGAGCATCTCAGCGATCTTTTTATTTGCTATTTGCATAGGTTTTTATTAAGGATGCTTCATAGAGTGCTCATTATGGTGATGCTGCAAGTTTCCACCATGATTAGGCATGGCTTAGGCTAGCGGCCCAGACGTTTCTCTAACACACATACAAACTCCATGATCTTACAAGTTCCGCTTTTATTTCACACCGCCGGGGTCCGTAAGAAAAAGAACATGATATCAATGGGGTACAAAGTACAAGTGCAATGTTGAAAGCATTCCCCATGAAACATGGTTCTGCTAATTTCAACTTATAAAGCGCAAGCATATACGCAACAAAGAAGGACCCAATGGTTCAAGTTTATTAAGGGCAAGAAAAGTAAAGTGTGCCATCAAGTTCGTGAGAGCTTTAATCACTAGTTTTCTCATAACAAGTTTAATTTGGAAGGTAAACAAAAGAATGAATATACTTGGAATAGCATAAGCTAGTAGGTAGGTATGGTGGACTCTTTGGAATAACTTGGTTTAGGGAGTTGGATGCATGAGTGGAACTCATACTTTGTTGTGGAGGCTAGCAAAAGACTGGGAGCGACAAACTAAGAGAGCAATAATGGCCATAATCATGCAGAGCGAAAAAACATCAGTGATCAAAGCATAAAGTGATACTACAAGTTGAAAACTAAAGGATCATAAAGGCTATGGTGACTTTGGATAGTCATAACATGGTGTGAGCATGCGCCAAGTCAAACCAAATAAAGCATCAAAGGAGAATACCACTATACTATGCTTTAATATGCTAAAACAACGCATGATTCATCTAAGGCACATTAAGCAATCTCAATTGTTTATAACAAGTCATGCTACAGCAAAGAATACTAAGCATAAAGCCAAAAAAAATATCAAGCATGGCATGATGCAACATAGGCCACAGTCAAAAACAAGCTCTTTTTACCAGATAAGCATGAACTTTCCTACTCTTTTCCAAACCAAACCAAACTATTTGCAAACCAATGTACGAAAGAGGGGGTCCAACCAATTTATTCAGAAAACTAAGCAAACCAAGCAAACGAAAAACCAAAACAAAAACTAAAAAAAGAAGACGCTCCAAGAACAACACAACTGTGCATGAAACAATAAAAATGAAGCGTTTGGAAGAAACCTGGAATTTTTATTGATGAAGAAGGGGAATGCCATGGGCATCCCCAAGATTTGACGCTTTTACTTCTTGGATATTTCTTGGGGTGACACTCGTGGCATCCCCAAGCTTGAGCTTTAGTCCATCCTTCATCTCATTACTCATTCCTTCCATACACCTGAAATTTTTCCTTCATACAAAACTTCACACAATCTTTATTAGCAACATTAGTGCACTCAAGATAAACAAGTCTTAAGGTTCAGTTCTAACACCAAATAAACTTCCATTAGAACACTAGATACTGTAGAACTTCCCTCAAAAATCTCAATTCCCCAAAAGAACTCAAGAAGGAACCAACAAGAAGCAAATGCAGAAAATGGCAGAAATCTGTCAAAACAGACCAGCAGGTAAAGACAAAAAATTTCGAAGACCTTCTGTTGCTCAAATAAACAATTGTTGAACTAACAAAAGTTAGGTAACAACCTGGGCCCTAAGCACAAAAACTTACAGCTCAATCCGACATACAGAGCTCTCTCACGAATTTTTACGGTGAAGCACAAAAATCTGTTTCGGGACAGCAACTTTCCCAATCATTACTTCTCTCTCATTAGAGGTTACTCTTGACACAAAAAGCAAATAAAAAGGATAAGGAGCGGTTATTACAGAGGTAATAATTTCCAAGACTCATCTAAAACTTTTGGGTTATCTCCCAATAAGTACTTTTCTTTAACGCCTTTAAGTTAGGCATAAGAAGCAAGAAAAAGAATCAAGTGTTCTCAAATGAAGAAGCATTAAGATCAATACCAGAAATATTTTTAACAAGGCAAGGTATATCATCCAAATAAGTTCTAGAGGATCCTCTATCAATGATCTTAGGTTCACTATTCTGATCAAAAGGGTTCGCAGGAACAATCCAATCAAGATTCTTTTCTATGGCATCATGTATTGCTACTAGTTTAAAGGGTATTGGTATCTTAGGTTCATCCCCATTAGGTTCGGTTTTTTTCATCTTTTCTCATGTACCAACAACATCTACACATGAGCCTAACATATTGAAACATTCAAAGACTTTCCTAGCTTCCTTGGCAACATCATAGAACTCCTTAAACAAAGTTTCTAGAATAAAATCCCTCTTTTCAGGGTCTTCAATTTCTTTAAGCTTAAGAAACATTACTTGCATTAAGGGGTTGAGGTTAACAAACCTAGCTTCTAACATGTGAATTAAAGAAGCTGCAGAAATCTCATAGTTTGGAGCATGTTCTGCAAGGGATCTATCCTCAGTATCTTCATGCTTACTAACATGATTAAAGAATTCTTCCATATTATCTTTCCCAATTATAGAACCACTACCAATTGAAAGGTCTTTCAGGGTGAATTGTAGGGATCAACATGGTGAGCTAAGGAAGAGGTGACAACTAAAGGAGACTTAATTTTTTTGTGTTTTTGATAAAGAAAGCAAACTAGTAAAACTATATTTTTTTGTGTTTTTGAATAACAAAACAAGCAAACTAAGCAAAAGAAAAATAACAAAGTAAAGAGATTGGTTATGAGGGACTCCCCTTGTGAAGATGTCCTTGACTCCCCGGCAACGGCGCCAGAAAAATGCTTGATGGCTTTGTGTTGATGTAGAGCTCGTTAGGAACCCTAAGAGGAAGGTATGATGAGCACGGCAGCAAGTTTCCCTTAGTTATGAAACCAAGGTTTAATCAAACCAGTAGGATCAAGGAAACACCCCAAAGGTGTTACTAGCTAAGCTTTGGCAGGGCGCACTACCGGTGCTAGTAGCAACGTGGAGACCTGCACAACACAACCATAGAACTTTGTCCTCAACTTGCGATGAGGTTGTGAATCTCACCGTGTTTTGTGGAAAACAAAGGATTAAATGTATCGAATGGAAGGAAGTAATAGTTTGAAGAAAGTAAATACAAAGCAGTAAACAGTTTATAGATTGAATGTAAAAGACAAGGACCGAGATCCATAGTTCACTAGAGGTGGCTCTCCTTAGATAGATAACATGATGGGTGAACAAATTATAGCGGGGCAACTGACAAACACCGAGAAAGCAATACATGCATATACTAATCATCTTGACTCCTTTGGAACTTGATTGGGCATTACAACATTATACATACACCGCCATCCAACTGCATCTATGACTAATAATCCACCTTCAGGTTATCATCCGAACCCCCTCCAGTATTAAGTTGCAAGCAAAAGATTATTGCTTTATGAATTGCATGTAATGTAAATAATACGATTGTTCTATGAACAAAGGATTGTTGTTTTCTCCCTAGTAGCAACAGCACATCTAGTACCTTAGAGATTTCTGTCACTTCCCCAGATTACCAGAGGCATGAACCCACTATCGAGCATAAATACTAACTCTTGGAGTTGCTAGCATCTACTTGGCCAAGATAGCTACTAACAACGGAAAGCATGCAAGATCACAAATAACAATGACATGATAGAATCAATAATCAATCTAAAATAGCATCTCAATATCCATCAGATCCCTCCAAACACAACATGCAGAATTACAAATAGATGATCTTGATCATGAACGGAGCTCACAAGATCTAAACATGAAAGCACAAAGGAGGAGAACCAGCCATCTAGCTACTACATGGATCCGTAGTCCAAGGATGAACTACTCACGCATCACACCGGAGGCTTGCATGGTGATGAAGAAGGATTCCAGGGTGAATTCCCCTCTCCGGCAGGGTACGGGGAAGAGCTTCAGATCCCTCCCGATCTAGGGATGGAGATAACGGCGGCTACAGACTCTTTCGTGGATTTTTTGATCGGGCACTTAGGGTTTTCGTCCCGAGGGCAATATATAGGCGGAAGGAGAGGCCGAGGGGGTGCCGGGAGCGGCCACACCACCCCCTGGTGCAGGCCAGGCCTGGCCGCGCGGCCAGGTGGTGTGGTGGCCCCTAGCCCCTCTCTGTCTCGTATTCTGGCACTTAATGACTTCTGGAAAAATAGGCACTTTGGCTTTTGTCCCGTCCAATTCCGAGAATATTCATTTTCTGACTTTCCTGGAACCAAAAACAGCAGAAAACAGACAGCTGGCACTGTGGCTCTTGTTAATAGGTTAGTCCAAGAAATCATAAGAAAAGTACTCCAAAGTTGGAACAAACCACAACAAAGTGGATAAAACCAAGCATGGAACATCAAAAATTATAGATACATTTGCAATGTATCAATGTCAAGGAGGACAGCCCTTCCGTCTGCGTTGGAGACGCACCGTTGGAGTACTCCTGTGATGTTGCGCTTGTATAGTTCGCCGTTGATGACGGCAAATGCCTTGGATCACCGTGCGATGTGTCGCGCGTCAGTCGGGTCGTCCGGTAGCCTCTTGCTGAGAAGGTATGTGATGTAGGGTTGAGTCCAAGATGGCTCGATCATCATGACCCACATTGGTCCCTCGAGTCCTGTAAGCTCCAGGTCATCGAGTGCCATTGGCTCATTGGGTGGCATAGCCCCCGAGTCCGTTGTTGCGCTTGTTTTCTTCTCTGTGGCCTTTGGCTTGATGGAGCGTTCGTAGATACGCTCAAGAAATACCCCAGGTGGTATGGGGGCACAGGTGGAGCCAATGTTGGCGAGTGCGTCCGCCTCTTCATTGCTTTCGTGGCCTACGTGCTGCAGCTCATAGCCGTCGAAGTCCCCTTCGAGTGTGTCGTAGAGGTCGCGGTAGGCGATCATATTGTCGTTCAGCGTGTCGCACTCGTGCATCGTTTGGTTGACGACCAGTTTGGTCGCCGTAGATGATGAGCCTCTTGGCGCCGCAAGCTTTCGCCATCCGCATCCCGTGTAGCAGGGCCCCGTATTGAGCTTCGTTGTTGGAGGCAGTGAACTGCATTCGCAGAATGTATTTTAGCTTGTCTCCCCGGGGCGATGTCAGTATGACACCTGCGCTAGCTCCGTCCTTTCGTTTGGATCCATCGAAGTGCATTGTCTAGAGGTAAGACATATCTGGCTTTTCGGGGAGCTAGTTCTCCATCCAGTGCACGAGGAAATCTGGGAGGACTTGCGACTTGATCGCGTCACGCTTTTCATATGTAATGTCTCGTGGAGACAGCTTGATTCCCCAAAGCGCGACTCATCCGGTGGCGTCGGGGTTGTTGAGGATATGTGATACATTGCAAATGTATCTATAATTTTTGATGTTCCATGCTTGGTTTTATCCACTTTCTTGTGTTTTGTTCCAACTTTGGAGTACTTTTCATATGATTTCTTGGACTAACCTATTAACAAGAGCCACAGTGCCAGCTGCCTGTTTTCTGCTATTTTTGGTTCGAGGAAAGTCAAAAAATGAATATTCTCAGAATTGGACGGGACAAAAGCCAAATTGCCTATTTTTATGGAAGGGATCAAGTGCAAGAATACGAGACGGAGAGGGGCCAGGAGCCGGCCACACCACCTGGCCGCGCGGCCAGGCCTGGCCCGCGCCAGGGGGTGGTGTGGTGGCTCCCAGCACCCCCTCGGCCTCCCCTTCCGACTATAAGATGCCCTCGGGACGAAAACCCTAAGGACTCGATCAAAAATCCACGAAAGAGTCTGTAGCCGCCGTCGTGTCCATCCCTAGTCGGGAGGGATCTGAAGCTCTTCCCGGCACCCTGTTGGAGAGGGGAATTCACCCTGGAGGCCTTCTTCATCACCATGCAAGCCTCCGGTGTCATGCGTGAGTAGTTCATCCTTGGACTACAGATCCATGTAGTAGCTAGATGGCTGGTTTCTCCTCCTTTGTGCTTTCATGTTTAGATCTTGTGAGCTCCGTTCATGATCAAGATCATCTATTTGTAATCCATACATGTTGTGTTTGCGGGGATCCGATGGATATTGTGATGCTATTTCAGATTGATTATTGATTCTATCATGTCTTTGTTATTTGAGATCTTGCATGATTTCCGTTGTTAGTAGCTATCTTGGCCAAGTAGATGCTAGCAACTCCAAGAGTTAGTATTTATGCTCGATAGTGGGTTCATGCCTCTAGTAATCTGGGGAAGTGACAGAAATCTCTAAGGTACTAGATGTGCTGTTGCTACTAGGGAGAAAACAATAATCCTTTGTTCATAGAACAATCGTATTGTTTACTTTACACGCAGTTCGTAAAGCAATAAATTTGTTGCTTGCAACTTAATACTGGAGGGGGTTCGGATGATAACCTGAAGGTGGATTATTAGTCATAGATGCAGTTGGATGGCGGTCTATGTATTATGTTGTAATTCCCAATCAAGTCTCAAAGGAGTCAAGATGATTAGTATATGCATGTATTGCTTTCTCGGTGTTTGTCAGTTGCCCCGATGTAATTTGTTCACCCAGCATGTTTTCTATCTAAGGAGAGCCACCTCTAGTGAACTACGGATCCCGGTCCTTGTCTTTTACATACAATGTATAAACTGTTTCTGCTTTGTGTTTACTTTCTGCAAACTATTACTTCTTTCCAGTCAATACGTTTAATCCTTTGTTTTCCGCAAAACACGGTGAGATTCACAACCTCATCGCAAGTTGGGGACAAAGTTCTGTGGTTGTGTTGTGCAGGTCTCCATGTTGCTACTAGCACCGGTAGTGCGTCCTGCCAAAGCTCAGCTAGTAACACCTTTGGGGTGTTTCCTTGCTCCTACTGGTTCGATTAAACCTTGGTTTCATAACTGAGGGAAACTTGGTACTATGCTCATCATACCTTCCTCTTGGGGTTCCCAACAAGCTCTACACCAACCACGAGCCATCAACACATTTTCTGGGTGCCGTGCATTGAGCCATCAAGTGATTTTCTGGCGCCGTTGCCGGGGAGTCAAGGACATCTTCACAAGGGGAGTCCCTCATAACCAATTTCTTTACTTTGTTGTTTTTGTTTTGCTTAGTTTCTTTTTGCTTTGTTTGCTTGTTTTGTTCTTCAAAAACACAAAAAAAATAGTTTTAGTAGTTTGCTTTCTTATTGGAAAAACACAAAAAAATTAGTTCCTACCTTGAGTGCCACTATGTCTAGCCTTGCTCCAATCACTATGTCATCCGAGGAAATGATTTTCACTTTTAAACAAGGAATTGAGGAAAGTTTTAAGGAAGCTTGGTCTAGAATCTCTGATCTACATGAAAAAACTGAGCCTAAAATGACTCAAAGCTTGTTCCTTAGCAGTTTTTACCTTGGGATTGCTCTTTGCTATAGATATTCCCTAGATGCTATTGTGGGAAGAGATTTCCTGCAATGTAATGAGGATGATGCTATTAATGCTATAAATAAATTGATCCTCACTTACAACATGCCTAGCCAAACTGATATTTCCTTCGCAAAAATATTTGCTAGGTTGGATACTCTTGAGGCTAGCACTACTAGATTAGAAGGGTCCTATAATACGCTTAGGGAGCATCACAATTATGTTTCAATAAATTCTGAACCATCAAAGTGGCTCCCTATATTAAAGATTGAGATAAACACTGAAACTTTTCAAGCCCATTGTGATATCATGTCTGAATTTTGCCTTATGCCCAAGGATATTTATGAATCTTTGAATCTTTCGGGCTTACGGAAGGAGGAAAAGAAATATCTCTTGCTAATAATACTACCATATTACCTCTTAGAATAGCTGAAGGAGTGTTTACAAAGATCCTTGGGAAAATGATTTCTATTGATTATCTTGTTATTGAATGTGCAGGAAAAGGACAAATTACACTTGGAAGGTCCCTATTAGAACTCCTTGGAGCAATAATAGATGTGGGAAAGGGGACCATGCACCTTTCTTCTCCACCAAACAATCACATTTTCCCAAAGAATAAGAATAAAAATAAGAGAGGTAAAGGCAAGAAAGTTGGTTTTAATGCTTCTTCATTTGAGAACACTTGATTCTTTCTTTGCTTCTTATGCCTAACTTAAAGGCGTTAAAGAAAAGTACTTGTTGGGAGATAACCCAAGAGTTTTAGATGAGTCTTGGAAGTTATTACCTCTGTAATAACCACTCCTAATCCTTTTTATTTGCTTTTTGTGCCAAGAGTAACCTCTAATGAAAGTGAAGTAATGATTGGGAAAGTTGCTGTCCCGAAACAGATTTCTGTGCTTCACCGTAAACATTCCTGAGAGAGCTCTGTATGTCGGATTGATCTGTAATTGTTTGTGCTTATGCCCCAGGTTGTTATCTAACTTTAGTTAGTTCAACACTTTTTGATTTGAGCAACATAAGGTCTTCGAAAAAATTCGTCTTTACCTGCTGGTCTGTTTTGACAGATTTCTGCCATTTTCTCCATTTGCTTCTTGTTGGTTCCTTCTTGAGTTCTTTTGGGAAATTGAGATTTTTGAGGGAAGTTCTACAGTATCTAGTGTTCTAATGGAAGTTTATTTGGTGTTAGAACTGAACCTTAAGACTTATTTATATTGAATGCACTAATGTTGCTAATAAAGATTGTGTGAAGTTTTGTATGAAGAAAAAATTTCAGGTGTATGTAAGGAATGAGTAATGAGATAAAGGATGGACTAAAGCTCAAGCTTGGGGATGCCACGCATGTCACCCCAAGAAATATCCAAGAAGTAGAAGCGTCAAAGCTTGGGGATGCCCAAGGCATCCCCTTCTTCATCAATAAAAATCCCAGGTTTCTTCCAAACGCTTCATTTTTATTGTTTCGTGCACAATTGTGTTTTTCTTGGAGCGTCTTCTTTTTCGTTTTCGTTTTGGTTTTTAGTTTTCTTGGTTTGCTTAGTTTTCTTAATAATTTGGTTGGACCCCCTCTTTCATACATTGGTTTGCAAGTAGTTTGGTTTGGTTTGGAAAAGAGTAGGAAAGCTCATGCTTATGTGGTAAAAAGAGCTCGTTTTTTACTGTGGCCTATGCTTTGTCATGCCATGCTTGATATTTTTTTGGCTTTATGCTTAGTATTCTTTGCTGTAGCATGACTTTTTATAAACAATTGAGATTGCTTAATGTGCCTTGGATGAATCATGCGTTGTTTTAGCATATTAAAGCATAGTATAGTGGTATTCTCCTTTGATGCTTTATTTGGGTTGACTTGGCAGATGCTCACACCATGTTATGACTATCAAAAGTCACCATAAGACTTTATGATCCTTTAGTTTTCAACTTGTAGTATCACTTTATGCTTTGATCAATGATGTTTTGTCGCCCTGCATGATTATGGCCATTATTGCTCTCTTAGTTTGTCGCTCCCAGTCTTTTGCTAGCCTCCACAACAAAGTATGAGTTCCACTCATGCATCCAACTCCCTAAACCAAGTTATTCCAAAGATTCCACCATACCTACCTACTAGCTTATGCTATTCCAAGTATATTCATGTTTTTGTTTACCTTCCAAATTAAACTTGTTATGAGAAAACTAGTGATTAAAGCTCTCACGAACTTGATGGCACACTTTACTTTATTTCCTCTAATAAACTTGAACCATTGGGTCCTTCTTTGTTGCGTATATGCTTGCGCTTTATAAGTTGAAATTAGCAGAACTATGTTTCATGGGGATGAAGGGAATATGCCCGAGAGGCAATAATAAAGTGGTTGTTATCTTATTCCATGTTTAATATAAATGTTTATTTTGCATGCTATAATTGTATTGATCGGAAACGTCAATACATGTGTGTTTATAAACAAAAAGGGTTCCTAGTTATGCCTCTCTTATAGACTAGCTTGTTGATTAACAAGATGATCAAGGTTTCCTGATCATGGACATTGGATGTTGTTAATAACAAGGTCACAACATTGGTGGAATGATGTGATGAACATTCATCCGGAGTATAGCATTATGATCAAAGTCATTATGTTTATATTGCTATAACATCATACGAAGTAATCTTAGTCCTTGGACCATGAGATCATGTTAATTGCTAACACCGGAAGAGTATCATGATAACATCAAACATCACACCATAACAGGGTGACTATAAAGGTGGGTTCAGTGCTACGAAGGTGTTATGTTGAGGATCATGGATCAAGAGTAGAATTTGTCAATCCCGATGACGGATAGATATACTGTGGGCCCTCTCGGTGATATCACATTGAGATAGCTTGCAAGCAAATGATGTGATCACTAGAATGTTATATCACGGGAACGAGAAAAGAGTGCATGTCGGTAACGAGATCAAACTAGGTATGGAGATACCGATGATCGAATCTCGGACATGTAATATATCGCGAGACAAAGGGATTTAGTTACTAGCGTTAAAGGTTCTCACAATCACAGAAGTCATCGTTGAATGTGTAGGAGTCAGTATGGATCTCCAGGTCCCGCTTCTGATTATTGATCTAAGAGGGGTCTCGATCATGTCTGCATTATTCGTGAATCGTAGGGTGACACACTTAAGGGATACCGACACCATTTGGAGCAAATATGTTTCAGATAAAGATTTAAGAAAGCGCTGGAATTATTTCAATAGACACCGAAACTATTTCGAGTGAAATTGCTGAAACTGGTTGTGCATGTAATATTGAAATGTTGCGGGGGGGTTTATTTGAATGTTTGTTAATTAAAGTAATTAACAAAATTCTGAATAAAAATAATAAAAGAGTTTTATTAAATGAGAGAGCATTAAATTTGGAGAAATTTAATGCATTTAAAGTGGAGACTTTAAAAGAGAATGTGAAGGGGCATTTTAATCTGGAGGGGTTACCACCACATGAATGGGGAGGTGAGGAGTCACCCCCCCATGCGCCGTCCATGGAGAGAGGGGCACCCCCCCTCCTCCTATAAAAGGCCCCCCTCACTCCCCTTCTTCCACACACCTCCTTGTGAAGGATCTCTCTCCCCCTCTAGTATTATTTCCCCATGGTCTCGGATTAGCGAGATACATGTTCCCGATGGCTTTATCTGGAAAGGAGTTGCTGCTTCTGCTGCTTTGCTGGAGCGAAGGACGGAGGTTGTCGGGGTACCGGACGTGTGTGCGATCACGGATGCACCGCTGCTTTGCGGTGCTGGACTTGGTGGTGCTGGAGCTAGATCTAAAGGATGTGCTGGAGCCGGACCTGCTCGGACTTCCTCACAATCTTGAGATTGGCAAGTGTATGACTACATCAACCACGAGTTCCTACTCGTTAACAAAACTCGTTGTCTTCGAGGGTAAGTTCTCGTTGGATGTATGTCCACCAGTTGCTTTGTACCTAGTAGATAGATCTTGGCGTGTAGTTCTCATCATAGGATTTTTTTTGTTTTCTATGCTGCAGACCCAACAGTGGTATCAGAGCCTAATCTATGTGTAGGTGCTTTGCACGGGTAGTACACATATGTTTATATGTGGGCAATGATGATCATGTTATTGCATCTTCTATGTATTTTGGATATTGGTGGCATAGTGGGATGAAGCGGCCTGGACCAACCTTACATGTCATCGTACATGAGACCGGTTCCACGACTGACATGCAACTTGTTTTGCATAAGTGGCTGGCGGGTGTCTGTCTCTCCTACTATATTCAATATCTGATTTACAACGAGTTACTAATAACTTAGTTATCCTTGTTGTGGTTCATGTTCGTAGGTAAGAACGGTTCCATCTCCGAAAGCCCTAAGCCACGTAAAACTTGCAATTGACAAATTAGAGGCGTCTAGTTTAGATCGTTGTTGGGCTAGTGTCTTGATATGGTATTGTTGTAAGTAGATGTATGATAGATACTCTTACAACACACTCAACGTGTAAGTTCCATAGACCTTGGCCTTACACACAAAGGAATGATAGAGATCATACCACGATGCAAATGATAGAGATCAAATGCATGGACCATATCATCTCAATTTACACATTAGATGTTAGCATCTTATACCTCTAGTTTGGCGCTTTCTGTAGCATTGTAAGATGATCCCTCATTTAGATATCAAGATAAAATGTGTTCTTCCTTAAGTATGCACCGTTCTGTGGATCGTGTTTCGAGACATCACGTGATGATCGGGTGTAGTCGACTCTACGCTTTCATACAAACGGGTGTAAGACAGTTTTACACACGCGAGTACTAAGGTTCTTACTTGGCGAGCCTAGCATGTACAGACATGGCCTCGGAACATGGACCGAAAGGTTAAGCATGAGTCATATAGTTGATGTGATGCCCATATTGATGCTCGCCTTTGAAGCTACACCGACTCACGTGATGATCGGACTTGGTGTAGTGGATTTGGTTCATGTAATCACCAAAAAGGCACGAGGGATGTCGTTTTTGAGTGGGAGTTCATTTCTAATTTCGATTAGTCGAACTAAATTTGTCATAAACTAAATCGAAGTGAATTTGCATAATTTGTTGTAGTCATTAGCGTGTGTTCACTACCTTATGCTTAGTTTTAATTGAGATAATAGAACTATAGAATTCTGGATATTTACTTTAGGAACTGGTATCGTATTGTTTTGAATGTCAATTTAAAGTTTATAAGTCCTATTGCAAACTTTCAGCAAACTCTATGAGGTTTAATAAGTAGTATTAAATCAAGAGTAAGAATTCCAATGTTAGTATCTAAAGTATTATGTTTGCCTCCATGATTATTGATATTCAAAAGTTGTTTTAATATCAAGGTTATCTAGGAGCTGAAAGAATTGTTTCAGAAACCATCATGTGTGAAAGATATTGTGATATCTGAAACAATGTTTTTGGTTGCATTATGATAGAGTATAATTTAGCAAAATACATGTTCTCATATTGTATGAAAATTTGTGAAGGATGGAGATGCTAGGCATCCGAATCTCCCAAAAAGGTTTTTGGGAACTAAAATTATACTCGTCATTCTTCCTTATAGGCTATAGTAGCTTGATCATGAAAGTTGTCATGATAAGGATGAAAAGAAAATGTAAGTAAAATGTTTACTACACTAAAAGATTACTAAAGAATGGGTTTTTGAAAGAATACCTAACATTTGATGATGGTGATCCACTTCAAAGTGCAAGTCCTAAGGTATTAGTATTTGACTATATACGCTTTGTACTATGTGTCATATGAATGACACCACTATTGATGTTGATAAATTCTTTTAAAAGGAAAAGGAATTGCTGAAAGAGAATCTATAAAATATTTGGCAGAAAAGAAAACGTTGGAGATGTCCAACTTAGGTATATAGAAGATATACATGTTATGACTGTATTCCTTGCTTGTTAAACAATGTGGTTCTGAGGTATTAGATACCGGTATTGGATACCGAATTGGTTGGTATGAAGTGGCATACAGGACAACGCAATTCATGAACTACAATGGCCTAAGTAACTAGCAAGAGAATAAGTGATGATGTTCATCGAAAACAAATAAAGTGTTATTGTGTTTTTCGTTGTCATCAAACCTAGCCTTCAAGATTTGTTTAAATAATTGTTATTTTGTTCCGGTATTACGAGAACAATGGTTGTTCAAATAATTACCGTATTCCATAAAAGATGGATGAACTTTTACAAGTCTAGTGGGAGAAATCACATCCATAAACACTATTGCTAAAATGTCGCAAGACAAATGATTGAAAGATCACTTATGAAGTGACATCGCTGTTTAAATTATATTGGAAAGAGAACATGAAGAAACTCCATGTTGATGGATTTTTGGAGTCTTTTGATTTTGGTCAATTGACGCTGGTGAGACTTTCCTCGAGATAATTGAAACTCCGTCCATAGGCCAAAGAGGAACGGATGACTAATTTATTGGATATTATGCATGTAGATGTATATAGTCCATTATGTGTAGACATATGCGATGGATCTTTTTGGTTCATATACTTTATCCAGAAATTTAAGTGAATATATATGTATATTTACTTAATAAGGAAGAAGTATGAAACATTTGAAAATTGTTCAAAGACTTTCAAGATGAAGTGGAAAATCATTGTAACAAGAAAATAAAGAGTTTATGATTCGATCATAAAGAAAGATATTTGAGTTACGTGTTTAGCAAAAACACCTAAGATTTGAGGAATTGTTCCATGATTTGTGTTTCCCGATAAACCATAGGAGTATGGCATATTTGAGAGATGAAATCAAACCATGTTTGACAAGGTAAAATCAAAGGTATCATTTATAAAACTACCATTATGTTTTAAGGATTAAAGCTTTAGAGACTACTGCTTTTACACTGAAAAGAGCACCATCGTGATCCATTGAAATGACACCATATAAGTTATGGTTTGGGATAAAACCTGAATTGTCTTTTCTTAAATTTTGGTATGCTATGCATAAGTAAAATGTTTACAACCAAAGTCAGATAAGCACGTCTTTGTAGGTTATCCCAAAGAATTTGTTGGGAATTTCTCCATAACACCAAGGACAAAAGAGTTTGTTACTTGGAATGTCAAGTTTCTTGAGAAGGAATTTTTCGCGAAAAGTTAAGTGGGAGGACAATAGAACTTTGATAAGGTTGTTGAACCTTAGCTATATGTGCTAAGTAGCGCAGCACCGGAAAGTGTCCCGGTGGCGGCCACAATGCTCATGGCTCCCGTGATTACAAAGGTTGTGATCTCGGAGATTAGAGTTCCTATTGAACCGCATGGGTCGATAAGAATCAAATAGTGTGATTTGATAAGCAAGTCGTTGTTGTTTTGACAATAATGAACCGACTACATGCAAAGAAGCAATGATGGGCCCTGACACCATAATATGACTAGAAGTCATAGAATCCGTGATAATATCCATACACGAGAAATCAAGTTTCTGAACTTGGAAGACCCTCCGGAAAGGCGTGAAGCCTATCGGTCGTGTTTGGATCTATAAGGAAATAAGACATGGATGTTTAACATCTATGAAATAGTCGACATGTCGGAAAGAAGTTTACGACAATGTTCAAGGAGTTGACTATGACAAGATTTGATCTTTCATAGGGATATTTAGTCTTGACGGATTAATGTAGCAACCACTACATATAATTTGATGTATGGTAGTTGAACAAACAAAACAATGTTCTTCTAATAGAACGGTTACCTAGGACATGTACATGACATGGTCCGAAATGTTTTGTTAATTCAAAGGGTGCTAAAAGGGCATGCAAACTTCAATAGTTGAAGTAAGCATAGCGGAGTTGGAATCTTCACCATGATGAAACTGTTAAAAGAGTTTAAATTCATCGAAGATGATGAAGATGCTTGCACTTGCAAGAAATTAAGTGGGAGCGCTGAGACATATTTCTAATACATTATGTAGAGAACATATTGTTGCATGGAAATGATGTATCTTGTATTGACACAAGTTAAGAATTTCATTAAAATAAGATTTCGATGAAAGACTTGGGCAAACTCGGAATATTTGGCATCAATATCTATATGGATAGATTGAGGAGCTAATATGGTTGTGCCAGACATACATATATGAGATATCGAAAGGGTTCAATATGGAAACAACAAGAAAGGTTCTTGCTGCATGGAAAGAATTGTATCAAGATTCAAGTGTTTCAACACTTGGTGAGTAAAATCACATGAAGATTTTGATCGATTATACCATGATATGTATATATCCAAAATGTCCTATGCTCTAAATGTTATGAGCACATACCAGAATGATTCATAAGATGATCATTGGACGATAGTAAAGATATTCTTATGAGCTTTGGAAGAACTAAGAATATATCATGTATAAGTGACAAATAGTTAAAGGTAGTTCATTGTAAAGTGTTACATTGGTACTAGTTTTGTCACAAGATACAAATTAAATTTATCTCAATTTAGACTATGGGTGGCACAATGTAATGGAAAGGATGTTCCATGATGTATTTGGATGAGTTCAAAAGTTGAGACATTGTGACGGATACTACAACAAAAGGCTAAGTATATAACTGCTATAGTAGCAGCAAAGGAGGGCATTTGTGTTAAGTAGTTTGTTATCAAACTGGGTGTGGTTCAAAGTGGGCTAATACTATGAAGATATATTGTGTGACAATAATATCAACATATTTTAAGCCGAACGAACTAAAGGTCTCACCAAAGGACCAAATTTATAACGCCATCTCATTTGAGAATGAGTGATGCGTAGAGACGCAAAGACATGCAAATACACACGGACCTGAAACTATCAGATCCGAAGATTATGTTAACCACTAGCAATCGCGTATATGCAACACCAGAAAGCCATAGGTGTTCAATACGCAAAGTTTTCAAACTAGATTATTGACTCTAGTGCAAGTGGGAGACTGAAGGGAATATGCCCGAGAGGCAATAATAAAGTGGTTATTATCTTATTCCATGTTTATGATAAATGTTTATTTTGCATGCTATAATTGTATTGATCGGAAACGTCAATACATGTGTGTTTAATAAACAAAAAGGGTTCCTAGTTATGCCTCTCTTATAGACTAGCTTGTTGATTAACAAGATGATCAAGGTTTCCTGATCATGGACATTGGATGTTGGTAATAACAAGGTCACAACATTGGTGGAATGATGTGATGAACATTCATCCGGAGTATAGCATTACGATCAAAGTCATTATGTTTATATTGCTATAACATCATACGAAGTAATCTTAGTCCTTAGACCATGAGATCATGTTAATTGCTAACACCGAAAGAGTATCTTGATAACATCAAACGTCACACTGTAACAGGGTGACTATAAAGGTGGGTTCAGTGCTACGAAGGTGTTATGTTGAGGCTCATGGATCAAGAGTGGAATTTGTCAATCCCGATGACAGATAGATATACTCTGGGCCCTCTCGGTGATATCACATTGAGATAGCTTGCAAGCAAGTGATGTGATCACTAGAATGTTATATCACGGGAACGAGAAAAGAGTGCATGTCGGTAACGAGATCAAACTAGGTATGGAGATACTGATGATCGAATCTCGGACATGTAATATATCGCGAGACAAAGGGATTTAGTTACTAGCGTTAAAGGTTCTCACGATCAAAGAAGTCATCGTTGAATGTGTAGGAGTCAGTATGGATCTCCAGGTCCCGCTTCTGATTATTGATCTGAGAGGGGTCTCGATCATGTCTGCATTATTCGCGAATCGTAGGGTGACACACTTAAGGGATACCGACACCATTTAGAGCAAATATGTTTCAGATAAAGATTTAAGAAAGCGCTGGAATTATTTCAATAGACACCAAAACCGTTTCGAGTGAAATTGCTGAAATTGGTTTTGCATGTAATATTGAAATGTTGCAGGGGGTTTTATGTGAATGTTTGTTAATTAAAGTAATTAACAAAATTCTGAATAAAAATAATAAAAGAGTTTTATTAAATGAGAGAGCATTAAATTTGGAGAAATTTAATGCATTTAAAGTGGAGACTTTAAAAGAGAATGTGAAGGGGCATTTTAATGTGGAGGGGTTACCACCACATGAATGGGGGAGGTGAGGAGTCACCCCCCCATGCGCCGGCCATGGAGAGAGGGGCACCCCCTCCTCCTATAAAAGGCCCCCCTCACTCCCCTTATTCCACACACCTCCTTGTGAAGGATCTCTCTCCCCCTCTAGTATTATTTCCCCATGGTCTCAGATTAGCAAGATACATGTTCCCGATGGCTTTATCTGGAAAGGAGTTGCTGCTTCCGCTGCTTTGCTGGAGCGAGGGACGGAGGTTGTCGGGGTACCGAACATGTGTGCGATCACAGATGCACCGCTGCTTTGTGGTGCTAGACTTGGTGGTGCTGGAGCTGGATCTGAAGGACGTGCTGGAGCCGGACCTGCTCGGACTTCCTCACGATCTTGAGATCGGCAAGTGTACGACTACATCAACCACGAGTTCCTACTCGTTAACAAAACTTGCTATCTTCGAGGGTAAGTTCTCGTTGGATGTATGTCCACCTGTTGCTTTGTACCTAGTAGATAGATCTTGGCGTGTAGTTCTCATCGTAGGAAATTTTTTGTTTTCTATGCTGCGGACCCAACAGGGGAATGCTTTCAACATTGCACTTGTACTTTGTACCCCGTGATATTATGTTCTTTTGCTTACGGATCCCGGCGGTGTGAAATAAAAGTGGAACTTGTAAGATCATGGAGTTTGTATGTGTGTTAGAGAAACGCCTGGGCCGCTAGCCTAAGCCATGCCTAATCATGGTGGAAACTTGCAGCAGCACCATAATGAGCACTCTATGAAGCATCCTCAATAAATACCTATGCAAATAGCAAATAAAAAGATCGCTGAGATGCTCATTGTCTGCTTGCCTTGTCATTTTGATTATGGGAAAGCTCCCATATCATGTGCAAGGGGTACCATGTTGGCGGTTCTTAATGATACACATATACTTACAATGACAAGAGCTTACTCGTGACTGAAGTTGAGTAGCATGAGGATCGGTCTTCGTCAGTAAGGGGCATGAGATTTCAGTTTATAACTTGTCAAGCATATCCTCTTAGTTGTGTCACTTTAACCTTAATCACCTTAAAGATGCTTATGATAGGGGCAATGAGAGCTGAAAGCTATAAGTACCATAATTTTTGGAAGCTCTTTATGAGACTTGAATCCCTACTTCCTTTTACAAAAGGCCTTTCTTCCACCATTATATTGAGTCTCCACCTTCTATCTTTATGCATTACTTTGAGAGCATAGTGGCCATTCTTAGTTCTATGTGCATTCTCCCAAGACTAGTTGATTGATGCATAACTTGTTATTGCTTGTTTGAAACTATTGTATCTAGTCACTCTTATGAACTTTGAAGGTGTCCTATGCATTTATATTTGCTACTCTATTGAGGGACAAGCTGAATAGTTTTATGCTATGTTTTCTTTATGTGAAACAAACAAACGTCTTGCAAAGCATTGTTATTCATGAATCTTTTATTTGTGACTCTTCATGTTGCATCATAGTCTCTTTGCTTATTGCTAGAACTTTGTCTTTCATGCGATGATTGAAGTACTTTGATCCCAGCTTTGAATGTTTTGCAAATACCTTGATCAAGTCTTTGATGGTGCATGTCACCTCAAAAATTATTTCTTTTTTATCACTTACCTACTCGAGGACGAGCAGGAGTTAAGCTTGGGGATGTTGATACATTGCAAATGTATCTATAATTTTTGATGTTCCATGCTTGGTTTTATCCACTTTCTTGTGTTTTGTTCCAACTTTAGAGTACTTTTCATATGATTTCCGCAATACGTTTATTACTTCTTTCCATTCAATACGTTTAATCCTTTGTTTTCCGCAAAACACGGTGAGATTCACAACCTCATCGCAAGTTGGGGACAAAGTTCTGTGGTTGTGTTGTGCAGGTCTCCACGTTGCTACTAGCACCGGTAGTGCGCTCTGCCAAAGCTCAGCTAGTAACACCTTTGGGATGTTTCCTTGCTCCTACTGGTTCGATTAAACCTTGGTTTCATAACTGAGGGAAACTTGCTGCTGTGCTCATCATACCTTCCTCTTGGGGTTCCCAACGAGCTCTACATCAACCACGAGCCATCAACACATTTTCTGGGCGCCGTGAATTGAGCCATCAATATGCCCAAGCGGGGCGTCGTTGACCACCACGATTGGGTGCTCCTGGAAGTAGTGGCGCAGTCGCCTGGCTATCACGAAGACGCCATAAGCTAGCTTCTGGTAGTGCTGGTACCGCCGCTTTGTTGACGTGAGCACCTCGCTGAGGTAGTAGACTGGGCGTTGCACCCCGTGGACCTTGTTTTCCTCGGCTCGTTCCACCATGAGCATCGTGTTGACCACCTGGTTGGTGGCGGAGATGTATAGCAACAATGGTTCTTTTTCGTGTGGAGTCACTAGTACTGGCGAGGTGGATAGTAGATGCTTGAGGTCTTCGAATGCTTCCTGCGCCTCGTCGGTCCACTCGAACTTGTTAGCTTTGCGGAGAAGTTGGTAGAAAGGCAGTGCCTTTTTGGCCATTCGACTGATGAATCGACTGAGCGCCGTAATTCGCCCAGCCAGCTGTTGGACGCCTCTTACGTTCTTCGGCTTCTCCATGGCCAGCATGGCTTTTATTTTCTTCGGGTTCGCCTCAATCCCTCTCGCGGAGATGAGATACCCGAGTAGTTGCCCAGATGGTACGCCGAAGGCGCATTTGTCCGGATTGAGCTTGATCCGGTAGCGGTCGAGGTTGGCGAAGGTTTCGCGTAAATCGTCGATTAGTGAGGCTTCCTCTTTGGTTTTGATGACGATGTCGTGAACATAGACTTGGATGTTGCGACCAAGTTGATTCTTAAGGCAAGCCTGCATGCACCGCTGATAGGTGGCTCCTGCATTTTTGAGCCCGAAGGGCATTGTGTTGTAGCAGAACACACCAAAGGGCGTTGTAAACACCGTTTTCTCTTGATCCTCCCCCTTCATTCAAATCTGATTATAGCCTGAGTAGGCATCGAGGAAGCAGAGGCGCTCACATCCCGCAGTGTAGTCGATGATTTGGTCGATTCGCGGCAGCGGGAAGTGATCCTTTGGGCAGTGCTTATTCAGGGAGGTGAAATCCACGCACATCCGCAGGATATCCGTGTCCTTTTTAGGTACCAGCACCGTGTTGGCGAGCCAAGTACTTTCCTTGATCTCGCGTATGAATTTGGCGTCGAGGAGTCTGTTGATCTCCATTCCGACCGCTTTTGCTCTTGGTTCAGACAGTCGCCGGATTGTCTGCTTGACTGGCCTTGCATCTGGGTTGACATTGAGTGCATGCTCAGCGAATTCCCTGGGAACCCCTGGCATGTCCGCTGGACACCAGGCGAAGATTTCCCAGTGCTCATGGAGGAATTCGACGAGCGCGAGTTCCTATGCGGAACTCAAGTTGTTGGCGATGAGGGCCATCTTGGTCGGGTCCGATGGGTGGACATGTACTTTCTTCGTGTGCACCGACGAGTCGAAGGACAAGTCGGGTGAACTCGACCGGCTCAGGGGAGGCAGACTGTTGTTTGTCGACTCCTTCAATCTTGCGAGCTCCTCCTGCATACCGAAGGACTGGGAGATTCTGTTGAATTCTCTGTCGCAGCTGTTGGATCTCTCGAAGCTCCCGTTGATTGTGATGACGCCGTTTGGACCTGGCATTTTCATCTGTAGGTTGGCGTAGTGTGGCACTACCATGAACCTAGCGAACGCGACGTGTCCGAGGATGCAGTGATACTGTGAGGGTTAGTCGACGAATTCGAAGTCTATGCGTTCGCGTCAAAAGTTTTGCGGTGTGCCGAAGATGACGTCGAGGTTGATTTTGCCCAGGGTATATATGCCCTTCCCTGGGACGATGCCATGGAACGTCATGTCCGAGACCTCTAGGCTTGTCAGAGGGATCCTCATCGCGTGCAAGGTACTTCCGAACATGAGGTTGATGCCGCTCCCGCCATCCATGAAGACGCGACTCATGTCGAAGCCTCCGATCTGCACCTCGAGTATGAGGGGACAGTGGCATGGACGAGGGACTTGGCGCAGGTGGTCGCGTTTGTCGAAGGTGATGCAGGAGTCGCTTCCGCTGAGGTACTCAGTGGTGGAGGGCAGGGAGTTTGTCGCCAAGTTGACTTGGCGAGTGATGGCCTTCTGCACCCGATTTGAGGGGTCTCCCTTTTGGATCATCATATTGCCTATGACCCGTGGGTACAGTTCGCCCCCGTGGTGCTGATCTGGCGCAGCTGCGGGCGGTGGTGGAGGAGCTCAATGTGCCACGACGCCTGGGGAGGTTCCGTAGCCCCTGTTGATCGTGTCGCGATTCATCCTAGCCAGGCCCTCGTGGAGCTCGAGGACCTCGCGGCAGTCCTTGAGAAGGTGGCTGGATTTTTTCTTGTCGTCGTGCTTGTCTATGTAGAAGTGCACGTTGCACGGTCCGGACAGTTTGTCCTCGATAGTTGTTACGGGTGCCTCTTCGCGAGTGCGGCACTGCCATACCTGAGTGGTTTTCCCGGAGTCACGGTGTCCACCGCTGTGATAGCCACTGTTGTGGTTGTCGTCCCGCATGTCGGCGTAGCCGGCTACGACCATGTTGATGTCGTCGCGATCATCGTAGATGCGCATTCGACGCTTGCTTCAGCGATCACATCTGCGCTCGAGTTCCGCTTCGTCGTCGGAGTGAACGCGATTTTTCACCGAGTCTTCTCCATCTGCCCACCGATTCGCGATTTCCATCAGGTGGTCAATTGTTTTGGGCTTCGAGCGGCCCAGCTCCTCCCTGAGCTCTAGGCGGCGGACGCCTCCATTGAATGCGTCGATTGCGCGATCTTCCGAGATGTTTTCTGCGGATTTCTTGATGATGGACCACCTCTGGATGTACGAGCGTAGCGATTCGCCCGACCTTTGCTGGCAGCTCCTCAGTTCTTCGATTGATGTGGGCCTTTTGTAAGTGCCCTTAAAGTTGCACACAAAGCTGTAGACCAGCTCTTCCCAGCTGCGAATGGATCCGCGCGGGAGATTGTTGAGCCATCCTCGGGCGGCGCCCTGCAGCTGTAGCTGCAGGCATTGCATGGCCGTGCTTCGACTCCCGCTGTGGAGCCTGACGGAGGAGATGTGGTCCTCCAACCAGATTTTTGGGTCCTGCAGGCCATCAAATTTTGGGTTCTCCGATGGGAGCTTGAACCCCTTGTGCATTCGCTTCTGCCTGATAGCCATGCTGAAGCATCTGGCGCCACAGAGCTCCATGTCTTCGTCCTCTGAGTCAGTCGAACGGGCACGTCGTGCCCTTGATTTATCGATTTTGCGCTGCATGAGGTCATCGCGCGCATCGTAATCGTGATCGTGCCGCTGTGAGCGGCGACGTCGAGACAGATCATGACTGTCGTCGCTGGAAGAGGGTGAGGAATAGCGTTTTGCCAAAGCCTTGCCATTTTTTTGGCTCCGGCGTCGGCTCTTTGTCAAGAGCTGCCTCGATTAACCCCAAGCCCGTGATTGTAGATCAGTGCATGGCGGCTCGAGGATCTCTGGCCATCGGCTGATTGTTGAGGAGGTACATGGTGGCCGTTGTTACCGCAGCTTGCGATGTCTTTGGGACCACGTTGCCCCGTGTGTCGACTGTCATAGAGCTGAAGTCAAGGACTTTCGCAGCTTCTATGCGCTCCTGCTCGGTGAGGTGGGCCATTCGAGATCGCCTTTTGTTGGCCACGTACTCGTTGCCCTTGGAGGAGGATCATCCGTGGGAGGAGAGCTCGGCCCGTCGAAGACTCGACTCGTCCGCCGCCTTTTTACGCGCTTCGAGTCACGCGATCGTTTGTAACTGGCGTCTGTACTCCTCTTTTAGTAGCCAATGATAGCCCATCAGCAGGTCTTGCGGCGTGCCGGGGGCAGAGGATTGCCTCGTAGAGCTTCTCGGCAATGGGCCCACTCGTTGTCATTGAGTCTGATCACGACACGTTCACCAGTGTGTTCGTTCACCATGGTTGGAGGTTCGAATGCCCCTCCATTGTTGACGGGCGCGCCATTCCCACCGTTGGTGGGGCCACCGTTGGGTGGCCCGCCGTTAGGTATGCCACCGTTGGGTGGATCAGGACCATTGCCACCATTTTCGCGATTGGCGCTCGTTTCGCCGGCGTTGATGACGGCGCACATGAAGTGGATGGGGAAGCTGTTGCTTCCGCAACTTTCGGATCCGGAACCGTAGGCTCCATCTTCCGTTGCTAGGTCACCCAGATCGGATCTGCGACTATTGTCGCTGTCCGTGCTCTCAGCTGCTGCTGAGGTGTTGAGCTCGCTGAGGGTGCCGATTGGTGGCGGGAACCACAATGCTGGAGCAATCGCAGATGCTATTGGCTGGTCAGGCATGCGAAGCGTGCCCATCTGACCAACTTGGAAGCGGAAGCTACCGATCGCCAGGCTGATTCCATCACCTACGGACTCGAAAGCCGGGCGAGTGGCTAGCGTATGGACGGTGAAGTCGAACACGCCGAAGAGCTGGCGAATCTCCGCTATTGCGGAGTTGTAGATCGCGATTGATGGGGCCAAAGAAGCCGCAACATCATCACTCCCAATTCCCACAGATGGAGCCAATTGACGAGGGCTTAACTCATCAATGCCCATTGTTATGGACTTGGGTTTTGGAGAAGGAGGGAGCGCTGGAGGCATCAGTCGGCTAGCAAACAAGCACATAGGGACACAAGGTTTACCCAGGTTTAGGCCTCGTAGAGATCCCTACTCCTGCTTGTCTGCTCTTGGAATTAATGGAGGAATCGAAGATTATAGGGGTGCACGTGTGTCCTCCTCGCCGCCCCCTCCTGGCCTTTATATAGATAGGCTAGGTCTCGGATAATAGGTCGAGTCGGTTACAGATTCTGATTTTCCCTTTAAACTTTCTATCTTTAAGCTTCTTCTTGTCTCACAAGTGATTGAGAGTCCGTGGGCCACTCGAAGTCTTCATCGGGCCGTGGCAATGCTGTGGGCTTCTACCGTATCTGGACCATATATACTAAACTCGAGTACCTGCAGGGTATACCCATGTCACTAGGTATTGTAGTTGTCGGGATCTCAATGGGGATCCTTCCGCTGCTTCGGCGTGAGCTCGAGGTAGAAGTAGTTTGTGATGACCGTCTTGTAGGAAAGGGAGCTAACTCTAGCTCGACAAAAATAAAAGAGCAAGAGGAAAATGAGAAGAACGTTGCATTCTTTCTAAAATGAGAGATGCAAGTACAAAATGCTACACAAACAAGTTGGTAAGAGAAAATATCGAAAAGTTATGAAACACCCATAAAATTGAATTTGCAAGGAAGGGGATCGTCTAAAACTATAATAAAATTTTAATGTAATATATAAATCGAGCGTCTTACATAAAATCAACTTGGCTACAGAAATATCAATTACAGTTAACAAATTCAGACCAGTTGGCTGATACAAAATTGTCTAAATCTAGTTAGAGAATGGAATTTTTTTCCCCGTCAGATTGGATGTGAGAACAAGTTGCCTGGACTCCTTGATCTAGTTCGTACTACAGATTACAATTCGAAAATCCCTTTGCATCTTTAAATGATTCAAGTTGCAAGTGCATCTGCTCGCTTAAATTTGTGAAACATGAAACTGTTAAAATACACATATAAGACAAGTTTAACATCATGCTCAATTTGAAACCACGGGTAGATTAATGGCAGGATTCAAACAGTGCAGCAACACGTAAGAACCTTGTAAACTGTGTCTATATTTTTTTAGTGATTTCAAGGATAGGCATGTAGCAGTAAAAATATTAAAGAAAACGATTTTCAGTGTCTCAACTAATGAACTAAAAATGTTATATCAGAGAACACAATAATACAACACTTACTCACATTGGATAAATTATATTTTATACTTCTAATTGAAATTGGCCAAACGTAGAACAATCGGACAACAGGTAATGCATCACTCAAACATTTTAAGAGATTAGGAAAAAAATTGCTATGATCAAGAATATTGCTTGGACAATCTAGCCTGGAAAAAGGCTGGTCGTAAATTTACTTACCAGCTGCCTCTCCATTTCGTTCGGATGGATGTAAAATTTTATTTGGTAACAATATCTAGTCTAAAATTACTCCCTTCGTTTCATACTATAAGATGTTTTAACTTTGTGAAGATAATGTATCTAAGGTTCGAACAGGTTCACTCTGAATCTATACGCTAAAAAGTGTCTAGATACATTATTTTCACAATTCTAAAACGTCTTATATTTTGAAACGGAGGGAGTAATAGCTAGTAAGTCTCTTATTACTCTCAAACTAAATTCCATGACTCAAACCTGCATCAAACCATAGTATGTATCAGACATATTTGGAGTTGCATTTTCCTTTTAGTACCACTTAGGCTAGCATCATAGTTCAGAGGTTAGCAGTAGCGATGGTTTAGAGGCTAGCATGTGGAGCTAAGCCAGCTACGCTGGGGCAAAACTAAAGGGGTAGTGGTAATCAGCGACATTAAATCACTGATACGTTGTAAACGTATCTATAATTTTTGATGTTTCATGCTCGTTTTATATCTACTTTCTTATATTTTGTTCATATTTTTGAGTACTTTTACACATTTTCTGGGACTAACCTATTAACAAGATGCCACAGTGCCAGTTGCCTATTTTCTTCTGTTTTTGATTTCAGAAAAGGCAGAAAATCAATATTCTCGGAATTAGATGGGACAAAAGCCAATATGCCTATTCTTCCCGGAGCAACACGGAAATACGAAGCAGAGATGGAGTAGGGCACTAGGGTGGGCACACCATATGGTGGCGCGAGCTAGCCCTGGCCGTGCCACCAGGTGGTGTGGCCCCCCTGGCCGCCCACGGACCTTGCCTCTTCGCCTATAAGATGCCTCCAGCCACGAAAAGTTCCGCAGCGCCGCCGCCACCGAAGGGGAGATTCGGGGGACAGAAACTCTCTGTTCCGGCACCCTGCCGGGACGGGGAAGTGCCCCCGGTGCCATCTCCATCAATCTCCACCACCATCTACATCGCCGTTGCTGATTCCCATGATGATGAGGGAGTAGTTCTTCCTCGAGGCTAAGGGTTCTACCGGTAGCTATGTGTTCATCTCTCTCTATGCGTAATCATATTGTGATCATGAGCTTTGTAATCAAGTAGATCTACCTTGCTACTCAACTGCTTTAATAGATCTCTGCTCTCCCCATGTGTGTGAAAGTGACAGCGTGCACACCATGCTGGCACTTAGGCTAGAGATTACAAATACTTGTTATGAGTTATATTTGGAGTTGGATGTCTTTATGAAATTGTGGTGTTTATTGGAACCATCTAGTGCTCAAGGTGATAGTGTGGGGTTATCTAGATGGGGAAAGCGAACTTTGAGGAGTGCTGTTATAGCCCTACCATGGATTAGAGTGTCCAACCGGAGAGTAGTTCAGAGTAGTATCATAAAGAGAAGATATTTATATGAGAGTGTTCACTAGTGAAAGTATGATCCCTAGGCCTTGTTTCTAAGCATTGAAACACCGTTTGCAACTAGATATGTTACATGTTTGCTTGCTTCCATCTTTATTTTAGATTGCCTTTAGTCTCTTCCGCGCCATCAAGCTCTTTTCTGGCACCATTGTCTTATATCCATACTACTTGTATTTTACTATCTCTTCGCTGAACTAGTGCACATATACACCTGATAAGTGTATTGGGTGTGTTGGGGACACAAGAGACGTCTTGTATCTTGATTGCAGGGTTGCTTGAGAGGGATACCTTTGACCACTTCCTCCCTGAGTTCAATAAACCTTGGTTGATCCACTTAAGGGAAACTTGCTGCTGTTCTACAAACGTCTACACTTGGAGGCCCAAAAATTGTCTATAAGAATAGAAGTGCATAGACATCAAGCTATTTTCTGGCGCCGTTGCCGGGGAGGTAAGGTAAAAGGTACTCACATCCTCCGGTGTGAGTGCTCGAAGTTATTTCCTTTAGATTCTGCAATTTTGTCTTTTGTTTCTTGTTTTCACTAGTTAGGCTTAATGGAAAACAACAACAAAATTAGAGAGCTTTTTAGTATTTTTCCTAATGTAGAACATGAATTGTCTGAAAAGAAAATTAAAAAACCCATGGAAATTTCTTTGCATGCTAATAACAATGTTATTAGTATGAATCTTTTGAACACCTTTGTTACTAATGCTATGGAAACGTCTAAGCTTGGGGAAGTTAGTTTTTATGAAAATGATCTTTTTAATTCCCCAGCTTTAAAGAAGAAAATTTGCTCTGATGATACTTTATCTCCCATATGTGGTAATTCTAATGATACTTGACATCTCTTTTAAAATACCTATAAACATTGTTGAACGTGTTATGAACAACTGTTATTTGGGAGATGGAACTGTCCATCCTGGTGATCATTTACTCTTTATACACGAATTATGCGAGTTGTTCAAGTGTGCAGGTATTTCAATGAACCAAGTTAAGAGGAAGCTATTCCCTTTTTCACTTAAGGGCAAAGCAAGGGAGTGGTATGAGCTACTAGATGATCCTCATCATTTGGAGTGGAAGGAACTTGAATCTATCTTTTACTCTAAATTTTATCCTCCTCATGAAATTCATAAAGATAGGAATAATATTTATAATTTTCATCCACATGATAGAGAAAGTATTGCCCAATCTTGGGGGAGATTCAAGTCACTAATGCTCAAAGGTCCCATTCATGAGCTCCCCAGTTATATTGTTATTCATAATTTTTATGCAAGGCTTTCAGGACATTACAAGGACGATCTAGATACTTATTTATAGGGATCCTTCACAAGTAAGGAGGTCAAAGCTAAGTGGGATCTTCTTGAAACAATTCAAAGCAATACCGAAGATTGGGATAACGATAAAGGTAAAGAACCAGGTATAAACTATGACTATGATTGCATTAAGTCTTTCGCTGAAACTGCTAATTTTCAAGAGCTTAGTGCTAAATATTGGCTTGACCCTCAAATTCTTATTGATTGTTTTAGATCCTTTGCTTATCATATTAATGCTCCTAAAGAAAAATGGGACATGTATCATGAGCCTTTTAAAGACACTTGCATGGAAAATGAAATTGTTATTAATGATAGCAATAAACATGCTCAAACCTCTGAAAGTACTATTTCTTATAAGCACGTTATTTTTTGTGGAATACATAGACCTTGTGAGAATAATCAAATTGAAGAAGAATATTGTATCAGGAATGAAAAAACTAGAACATGGTATAGGGCTCTAAATGATCTTGGTAAAAAGTTTGTGCCCTCTATCCTTTTATTTGTGAACTTTGCTTTGAAGTGGGTCATTTCAATTTTCAATGATCAGGCCATAATAATATTCCTTCTAATCCAATGACTACTGCAAGTTTGTATTGTGATGACATGATCACTCCTAATTAGCATGATGAACTTACATTATTTTTGGGGTGTGAAGAGTTATCAAGAAAAACTTCTTTGGTAGATATGAGTGATTTTGGTATGAATAGCGTCATGCATGGTTGCCATCTTTATTGTGTTGATAATTGCCACACAAATACTAACATACAAAATATTATAAAAGATGAGATTTTACCAAAATATGACAGGACTAATATGTGTTTTGATCTTATTAATGAAAAGAAGGAATCCTCCAAAGTTTCTTCTATTGTCTCTAACAATGAACTAGGGTATATGGAGAAGCTTCCTTTCAATCCTCTCCCTCCTAAAGAGAAGAAGAAAAAGAAGAAGAGGAGGAGTAAAAGGAGAGAGGAAACAGTATTTTCCCCTAAGCATGTTGCTCCTATTATAGTTTTTGATGAGTCTGAACTCGATGATGTTCATATGCCTATTACCTATAGTAGTGATCATGATTGGGAAAAGCACACTACTTTTGATATTGAAAATCTCTTCGGTACTAATTCTGAAAATGATGATATTAATAATTTCTATACTATTAGTGCTATCCATGTTCCTTCCAGTGATCATACGTTTAAAAATGAACACACTTTGGAAGATAACTATTATATTGCTTATGATGATACTATACCTCCAATATATGCTGATTGCAATGATTAATATCATATTTTCAGTCCACCTACTATTGAGGAGGAAATTAATTATGATTACAATATGCCTCCTATATTTGATGATTATGGTGTTGAGAATAATAATGATAGCTATTTTGTTGAATTTGCTCCCACTACAGTTAATAAGAATGACTATGTTTATGTGGGGAGTATTAATTCTTTTATGCATGTGCCTCATGATAAGAATGTTTCATATGATAGTTATATTGTTAATTTTATTCATGATGCTACTGAAAGTTATTATGATAGAGGGAAACATGGTTTTATGCATCTCAATAATATTAAGTTTCCCCTCTTTATGTTGAAAGTCTTGAAGTTGCACTTGTTTTGCTTTACTATGCTTGTTGCATTGTGCTTTCATGACTTGTTTCTTTACAATATTCCTATTCATAGGAAGAGGGTTAGACTTAAATGTGCTTTGAATTTGCTTCTTGATGCTCTATTTTACTTCAATTCATATTTCTTATGTGAGCATCTTCTCAAACTATCATGCCTAACTTAATGGCGCTAAAGAAAAGTACTTCTTGGGAGATAACCCAATAGTTTTCTTGAGTCTTGGAAGTTATTACTTCTGTAATGACCTCTCCTTATCCTTTTTATGTGCTTTTTGTGCCAAGAGTAACCTCTAATGAGAGAGAAGTACGATTTGGGGAAGTGCTGTCCCAAAACAGATTTTTTATGCTTCACTGTAAACATTCGTGAAAAATCTCTATATGTCGGATTGAGCTGTAATTTTCTAAATCAAACCCCAGGTTGTTAGCTAACTTTCTTTAGTTCAATACTTTTTGATTTGAGCAACATAAGGTCTTCGAAAAAATCGGTTTTCACCTGCTGGTCTGTTTTAACAGATTTCTGCCATTATTTGCATTTGCCTCTTTATCGATTTATTTTTGAGTTCTTTTTGGTGAATTGATCTTTTTTAGGGAATTGCTACAGTATCTTGTGTTTTAATGGAAGTTTTACTTGTGTTGAAACTGAACCAAAATGTTTATTATCTTTTTAATGCACTAATGTTGCTAATGAAGATTGTGTGAAGTTTTGTATGAAGGAAATTTTCAGGTGTAGGGAAAGAATGATGTAATGACATGAAGGATGGACAAAATCTCAATCTTGGCGATGCCACCCCATGTCACTCCAAGAAATATTCAAGAGGTACAAGCGTTAAAGCTTGGGGATGCCCAAGGCATCCCCTTCTTCATCAATAAAAATCTCAGGTCTTTCTAGACACTTTGTTTTTATTGTTTCATGCACAATTGTGTTTTTCTTGGAGCGTCTTTGTTTTTCTTTTTAGTTTTCTTTTGTTTGGTTTGCTTAAGTAAGTTGGTTGGATCCCAACACACTTCTTTTGGAGAGAGACACGCTCCATTTTCATTGCCTAGAATACTCTAGTTTTCATTCTTATTGTTCTGTGAGTGTTCTCTTTTGCTAGCACTGTGTTTAGCCTTAGTTTTCTTGTGCTTTTAGCTTAGAACTTTTTAGTTCTTCTTTGTGGATTTGTGAGACAAGCTCACTGATATTTATTTATCATTATCTTTGTGAGTTGTTTCAAATAAGTCGATTGCTGTTGGAAAAGAGTAGGAAAGTTCATGCTTAAGTGGTATAAAGGGAGCTTGTTTTTGACTATGACTTAGACTTTGTCATGTCATGCTTGATATTGTTTTGGATTTATGCTTAGTGATTTTTGCTGTAGCATGACATGTTATAAACAATTGAGATTGCTTAATGTGCCTTGAAAGAATCATGCGTTGTTTTAGCATATTAAAGTATAGTATTGTGGTATTCTCCTTTGATGCTTTATTTGGGTTGACTTGGCGCATGCTCACACCATGTTAACACTATCCCAAGTCACCATAGCCTTTATGATCCTTTAGTTTTCGACTTTTAATATCACTTTATGCTTTAATTAATGATGTTTTGTCGCTTTGCATGATTATGGCCATTATTGCTCTCTTAATCGGTCGCTCCTAGTCTTTTGCTAGCCTCCATAACCAAGTATGAGTTCCACTCATGCATCCAACTCCTAAAACCAAGTTATTCCAAAGAGTCCACCATACCTACCTATTAGCATTATCTATTCCAAATATATTCATGTTTTTATCTACCTTTCGAATTAAACTTGTTATGAGAAAACTAGTGATTAAAGCTCTCGCGAACTTGATGGCACACTTTACTTTTCTTGCCCCTAATAAACTTGAACCATTGTGTCATCTATGTTGTATATGCTTGCACTTATACATTGGGAATTAGCAGAACCATGTTGTCATGGGGAACGCTTTCAACATTGCACTTGTACATTGTACCCAGTTGATATCATGATGTTTTGTTTATGGATGTCGTTGGTGTGAAATGAAAGGGGAGCTTGTAAGTCCATGGAGTTATGTATGTGTGTTAGAGAAACGCCTAGGCCACTGGTCTAATCCATGCCTAATCATGGTGGAAACCTGCAGCGTAACCATAATGAGCAAACTATGAAGCATTCTTATTATAAAAAGAGATAGAGATTGAGAAAAAAAGAAAAAAAAGATGAGAAAAGAGGAAAGAGAGAAAAAAGCACCATTTTCCCATGGTAAATAAGAAGATGCTGAGATGTTTATTGGTTGCTTGCCTTGTCATTTTGATATGAGGATTCTTCCGTATCATCGGGCAAGGGGTACCCCGTTTGCGGTTCTCTATGATACACATGTACTTACTATGACAAGAACTTACCGGTAACTAAACTTGAGTAACATGAGGAGCGGCCCTCCTATCCAAGGGACATGAGATTGCCAACTTATACTTTGTCAAGCATATACTCCATAGTTTGTTCACTTTAACCTTAATCACTTCAAGATACTTATGATAGGGGCAATGAGAGCTGAAAGCTAATAAGTACCATAATTTTTGGAAGCTCTTTATAAAACTTGAATCCCTGCTTCCTTCAATGAAGGCCTTTCTTTTACTTTTATGTTGGGTCTCCACCTTCTATCTTTATGCACCTATTTTGAGAGCATAGTGGCCATTCTTAATTCTATGTGCATTGTCCCAAGACTTGTTGATTGATGCATAACTTTGATATTGCTTGTTCTTAAACTATTTGTATCTAGTCACTCTTATGAACTTTGAAGGTGTCCTATGCATCTATGTTTGTTACTCTATGAGGGACAAGCTGAATGCCACTATGCTATGTTTTCTTTATGTGAAACAAACAAACGTCTTGCAAAGCACTGTTATTCATGAATCTTTTGTTTGTATCCTTTCATGTTGCATGCATAGTTACTATGTCTTATTTTTAGAACTTCATCTTTCATGCTCATGTTTAGAGTTCTTTGATCCCAGCTTTCAATGCTTGCATATGGTTTGATCTTGATTGTGATGGTCCATGTCACCTCAAAAATTATTCATTTTATCACTTACCTACTCGAGGACGAGCAGGAGTTATGCTTGCAGATGTTGATACGTTGTAAACGTATCTATAATTTTTGATGTTCCATGCTTGTTTTATATCTACTTTCTTATGTTTTGTCCATATTTTTGAGTACTTTTACACATTTTCTGGGCCTAACCTATTAACAAGATGCCACAGTGCCAGTTGCCTGTTTTCTTCTGTTTTTGGTTCCAGAAAAGGCAGAAAATCAATATTCTCGGAATTGGACGGGACAAAAGCGAATATTCGTATTTTTCCCGGAGCAACACGGAAACACGAAGCAGAGATGGAGTGGGCACACCATATGGTGGCGCGGGCTAGCCCTAGCCGCGCCACCAGGTGGTGTGGGCCTCCTGGCCGCCCATCGACCTTGCCTCTTCGCCTATAAGATGCCTCCCGAAGCAAAAACCCTAAATTGAACAGCCTCCAGCCACGAACGGGGAAGTGCCCCCGGAGCCATCTCCATCGATCTCCACCACCATCTCCATCGCCATTGCTGATTCCCATGATGATGAGGGAGTAGTTCTTCCTCGAGGCTAAGGGTTTTACCGGTAGCTATGTGTTCATCTCTCTCTATGCGTGATCATATTGTGATCATGAGCTTTGTAATTAAGTAGATCTACCTTGCTAATCAAGTGCTTTAATAGATCTCTGCTCTCCCCATGTGTGTGAAAGTGACAGCGTGCACACCATGGTGGCACTTAGGCTAGAGATTACAAATACTTGTTATGAGTTATATTTGGAGTTGGATGTCTTTATGAAATTGTGGTGTTTGTTGGAACCATCTAGTTCTCAAGGTGACAGTGTGGGGTTATCTAGATAGGGAAAACGAACTTTGAGGAGTGTTGTTATAGCCCTACCATGGATTAGAGTGTCCAACTGGAGAGTAGTTCAGAGTAGTATCATAAAGAGAAGATATTTATATGAGAGTGTTTACTAGTGAAAGTATGATCCCTAGGCCTTGTTTCTAAGCATTGAAATACCGTTTGCAACTAGATCTGTTACATGTTTGCTTGCTTCCATCTTTATTTTAGATTGCCTTTAGTCTCTTCCACGCCATCAAGCTCTTTTCTGGCACCATTGTCTTATATCCATACCACTTGTATTTTACTATCTCTTTGCCGAACAAGTGCACCTATACACCTGAAAAGTTTATCGGGTATGTTGGGGACACAAGAGACTTCTTGTATCTTCATTACAGGGTTGCTTGAGAGGGATACCTTTGACCACTTACTCCCTGAGTTCGATAAACCTTGGGTGATCCACTTAAGGGAAACTTGCTGATGTTCTACAAACCTCTGCACTTGGATGCCCAACAGCTGTCTACAAAATAGAAGTGCATAAACATCAATCACCATTGACCAGATCAAAAAATTGGGATCCTGATTATCATTTTCTTACCATCTCTAGTACTCTGAGTTCAGATCACAGCCAATTGCAATATTCATGTCATCATGTGAATCTCCAATCATTTGGGCTGAACGCGAGATGGAATCCCTGAAATCTAAATCCAGTCACAACAGTAGCAACAAAGAGAATAATATAAGTGCTCACCTACATTGACTATGACAACACTGGTTGATCTCCGTCGGTCGCCCTTTTGTCGCCCGAAACCCTGAGAGCCGAGGAGACGCGACATACACGCGGAGGAGCAGCACCAGCGATAGGAAGGCCTGGGCGCATGCGCAAGAAGCCTTGAATTCCCGCCCGACGAAACCGAGTCAGTCCCCATCGCCGTGCTCCCCCGCGTATCCGCCGTGGGAGATCGCGGGGCGAGGCAGGATAGGAGCTCGTGGAGGCCACCAAGGTGTGTGCGGTGGAATCCATGTGATGCGGCCCATCAATCGCATGGACGTCTAGGGTTCCCATCATCTATCAGCGGCGAGTGCTGCTGTCGGTCATTCCATCGTTGGCGGCAACCACTCAGCCGTAGGCGGCACCTTCACGCAGTGGTTAAAGAGAGATGTGCGGGCGGCCGCGGCAGGAACTGATGTGACAGCGGAAAAACCCTAACTGATGAGGATAGTGGAAAATGAGGGTAGGACTTCGAGAGGCGGAGCCGCGCGGTGCTGGGCTAGAGCTGAAGGTGCGACGGTGGGCGGTGGTAGGGCATGTAATTTTCATATATGTTGAGTTGAGCTTAACATTGGAACGACTTAGACCGTTTGATCTCCACAGTTTGATGACAGAGATTGATTGTATCCCAACAAGTTGATGCCTTTATAAGTAGTAGAGATAACTTTGTGAAGATAATGTATCTAAACATCTTTTAGTGTGTAGGTTCGAACAGGTTCACTCCGAATCTATACGCTAAAAAGTGTCTAGATACATTATTTTTACAAACCTAAAACATCTTATATTTTGAAACGGAGTGAGTAATAGCTAGTAAGTCTCTTATTACTCTCAAATTAAATTGCATGACTCAAACCTGCATCAAACCATAGTATGTATCAGACATATTTGGAGTTGCATTTTCCTTTTAGTACCACTTAGGCTAGCAGCATAGTTCAGAGGTTAGCAGTAGCGATGGTTTAGAGGCTAGTAGGTGGAGCCAAGCCAGCTAGGCTGGGGGCAAAACTAAAAGGGTAGTGGTAATCAATGACATTAAATCACCATTGACCAGATAAAAAATTGGGCTTCAGATTATCATTTTCTTACCATCTCTAGTACTCTGAGTTCATATCACAGCCAATTGCAATATTCATGTCATCATGTGAATCTCCAATCATTTGGGCTGAACGCGAGATGGAATGCCTGAAATCTAAATCCAGTCACAACAGTAGCAACAAAGAGAATAATATAAGTGCTCACCTACATTGACTATGACAACATTGGTTGATCTCCGTCGGTCGCCCTTTTGTCGCCCGAAACCTTGAGAGCCGAGGAGACGCGACATACACGCGGAGGAGCAACACCAGCGACAGGAAGGCCTGGGCGCGCGCGCAAGAAGCCTCGAATTCCCGCCCGACGAAACTGAGTCAGTCCCTATCGCCGTGCTCCCCCGCGTATCCGCCGTGGGAGATCGCGGGGCGAGGCAGGATAGGAGCTCGTGGAGGCCACCAAGGTGCGTGCGGTGGAATCCATGCGATGCGGCCCATCAATCGCGTGGACGTCTAGGGTTACCGTCATCTATCAGCGGCGAGTGCTCCCGTCGGTCATTCCATCGTTGGCGGCAAGTACTCAGCCGTAGGCGGCGCCTTCACACAGTGGTTAAAGGGAGATGTGCGGGCGGCCGCGGCAGGAACTGATGTGACAGCGGAAAAAACCCTAACTGATGAGGATAGTGGAAAATGAGGGTAGGACTTCGAGAGGCGGAGCCGCGCGGTGCTGGGCTAGAGCTGAAGGTGCGACGGTGGGCGGTGGTAGGGCATGTAATTTTCATATATGTTGAATTGAGCTTAACATTGGAACGACGTAGACCGTTTGATCTCCACAGTTTGATTACCGAGATTGATTGTATCCCAACAAGTTGATGCCTTTATAAGTAGTAGAGATAACTTTGTGAATATAATGTATCTAAACATCTTTTAGTGTGTAGGTTCGAACAGGTTCACTCCGAATCTATACGCTAAAAAGTGTCTAGATACATTATTTTCACAAACCTAAAACATCTTATATTTTGAAATGGAGTGAGTAATAGCTAGTAAGTCTCTTATTACTCTCAAATTAAATTGCATGACTCAAACCTGCATCAAACCATTGTATGTATCAGACATATTTGGAGTTGCATTTTCCTTTTAGTACCACTTAGGCTAGCAACATAGTTCAGAGGTTAGCAGTAGCGATGGTTTAGAGGCTAGTAGGTGGAGCCAAGCCAGCTAGGCTGGGGGCAAAACTAAAGGGGTAGTGGTAATCAACGACATTAAATCACCATTGACCAGATCAAAAAATTGGGCTTCAGATTATCATTTTCTTACCACCTCTAGTACTCTGAGTTTAGATCACAGCCAAATGCAATATTTATGTCATCATGTGAATCTCCAATCATTTGGGCTGAACGTCGAGATGGAATCCCTGAAATCTAAATCCAGTCACAACAGTAGCAACAAAGAGAATAATATAAGTGCTCACCTACATTGACTATGACAGCACTGGTTGATCTCCGTCGGTCACCCTTTTGTCGCCCGAAACCCTGAGAGCCGAGGAGACGCGACATACTCGCGGAGGAGCAGCACCAGCGACAGGAAGGCCTGGGCGCGCGCGCAAGAAGCCTCGAATTCCCGCCCGACGAAACTGAGTCAGTCCCCATCGCCGTGCTCCCCCGCGTATCCACCGTGGGAGATCGTGGGGCGAGGCAGGATAGGAGCTCGTGGAGGCCACCAAGGTGCGTGCGGTGGAATCCATGCGATGCGGCCCATCAATCGCGTGGACGTCTAGGGTTCCCGTCATCTATCAGCGGCGAGTGCTCCCGTCGGTCATTCCATCGTTGGCGGCAACCACTCAGCCGTAGGCGGCGCCTTCACGCAGTGGTTAAAGGGAGATGTGCGGGCGGCCGCGGCAGGAACTGATGTGACAGCGGAAAAAACCCTAACTGATGAGGATAGTGGAAAATGAGGGTACGACTTCGAGAGGCGGAGCCGCGCGGTGCTGGGCTAGAGCTGAAGGTGCGACGGTGGGCGGTGGTAGGGCATGTAATTTTTATATATGTTGAGTTGAGCTTAACATTGGAACGACGTAGACCGTTTGATCTCCACAGTTTGATGACCGAGATTGATTGTATCCCAACAAGTTGATGCCTTTATAAGTAGTAGAGATAACTTTGTGAAGATAATGTATCTAAACATCTTTTAGTGTGTAGGTTCGAACAGGTTCACTCCGAATCTATACGCTAAAAAGTGTCTAGATACATTATTTTCACAAACCTAAAACATCTTATATTTTGAAACGGAGTGAGTAATAGCTAGTAAGTCTCTTATTACTCTCAAATTAAATTGCATGACTCAAACCTGCATCAAACCATAGTATGTATCAGACATATTTGGATTTGCATTTTCCTTTTAGTACCACTTAGGCTAGCAGCATAGTTCAGAGGTTAGCAATAGCGATGGTTTAGAGGCTAGTAGGTGGAGCCAAGCCAGCTAGGCTGGGGGCAAAACTAAAGAGGTAGTGGTAATCAAAGACATTAAATCACTATTGACCAGATCAAAAAATTGGGCTTCAGATTATCATTTTCTTACCATCTCTAGTACTCTGAGTTCAGATCACAGCCAATTGCAATATTCATGTCATCATGTGAATCTCCAATCATTTGGGCTGAACGAGAGATGGAATTCCTGAAATCTAAATTCAGTCACAATAGTAGCAACAAAGAGAATAATATAAGTGCTCACCTACATTGACTGCGACAACACTGGTTGATCTCCGTCATCGCCCTTTTGTCGCCTGAAACCTTGAGAGCCGAGGAGCCGCGGCATACACGCGGAGGAGCAGCACCAACGGCAGGAAGGCCTAGGCGTGCGTGCAAGAAGCCTCGAATTCCTGCCCGACGAAACTGAGTCAAACCCCATCGCCGTGCTCCCCCGCGTATCCGCCGTGGGTGATCGTGGGGTGAGGCAGGATAGGAGCTCGTGGAGGTGCGTGCTGTGGAATCCATGCGATGCGGCCCATCAATCGCGTGGACGACTATGGTTCCCGTCATCTATCAGCGGCGAGTGCTCCCATTGGTCATTCCATCGTTGGCGGCAACCACTCAGCTGTAGGCGGCGCCTTCACGCAGTGGTTAAAGGGAGATGTGCGGGCGGCCGCGGCGGGAACCGATGTGACAGCGGAAAAAACCCTAACCGATGAGGAGAGTGGAAAATGAGGGCAGGACTTCGAGAGGCAGAGCCACGCGGCGTTGGGCTAGAGCTGAAGGTGCGAGGGCGGGCGGTGGCAGGGCATGTAATTTTCATATATGTTGAGTTGAGCTTAACATTGGAACGACGTAGACCGTTTAATCTTCACAGTTTGATGGCCGAGATTGATTGTATCTCAACAGATTGGTGATTGGTGTCTTTATAAGTAGGCGAGATGAGGAGTCCGAATGAGATCGAACATACACATCGTGCGGCCCTCAAGTACCTGGACCCACCCACCAGCCCCTATCACGTAAGCCTAACCCGAACTTCCGGGCTCCACATCGTAAGGTCGCGACATCTTTCGCGTTTCACTTACACCAGGACGCCACAACACCAGAGAGCCCACCTGCTCGCGCGGGCCCCACCGTCGGAAGATCAAGAACTGCTTCCGGTGCGAGTTCCACTCGAGACGCTTAATTCGCCGACACGTAGGTCCATTTGCACTGTCCCACCAGTCGGTGACTGGCACGCTGTATATAACGCTTCCTAGCCAGCACAGTCGAAATGCTTCGTCTACCTCGCTCCTGTCCCCTCGAGTCGATTCCTCGCTCCGAACTCCCAAAACCCGGAAACCCTAACTAACCCTCGCCGCAATGTCCAAGATCGAGGCCGATCCGGAGATCGGCGCCGCCGTGGAGAAGGCGGTGGTGGTGGGGATCTCCGTGGCGCAGAAGAAGGTGGCGGAGGAGGAGGACCCGCGCCTGCGCTGGGCGTTCGTACGGAAGGTGTACTCCATCCTTGCCCTGCAGTTCATCTTCACCGCGGGGATCGCCGGGGTCGCATGCCTCGTCCACCCCATCCCGCGATTCTTCCTGACCTTCTCCGTCGCCTCCTGGTCCGTCTACATCGCCATCCTCCTCGCCCCCTTCGTCGGTACGCCTGCCTCCACAACTCCCTCGATCCCTCCCCCCCCCCAACTAAATAGAGTTTCGATCTCCGGTGCTACGTTCCGATGCGTTAACTATTTTTCTCGTGCGCTGGTGATTTGCGCAGTGATGTGGCGGATGCTCAAGTACAGGCAGAAGCACCCCGTGAACCTGGTGCTGCTGGCGCTCTACACGTTTTGCATCAGCCTCACCGTCGCCGTGGTCTCCTCCACCGTAGCTGGTAAAGATGCAATTCTTCTTTCCCACTCTATTTTTGGGTTGTGATACTTGTATGTCGTGATATTGAGATCAGGTGCTGCGGATGCGTGAAATCTTGTCAGTTTCTTTGGCCAATCGGCTACATCTCCGTGTCATTTTTCTGGTGCTCGTTATTTTCAATTTTGTGTGTGAAAGTTTGCTCTTATGGTGCTGGTAAAGTGGACAGACGTTATTTCGGTGGAATGCCAATCTTTTATTATTAGCAAAGATTTTGGATCCTGAGCTATTGTGGGGAAATCGGGGATGTAGACATAGGTCGTTCAACAAAACAGATTCGTGGACCTTTAATGGATGATTGGGGCCAAAACGAGCCTCCAAGTTCTTCTGTTGCCGTTGAGTGATCGCCGTGATGCATAGTAACCGATTTTGTATCTTTTATATGTTCCCTAATTTAGATCACTTCCTATTACCTAGGATCATGGTATGAACTTTATTTCAGACAACTAATTTATCTTTTTTTTTTGCCTTCTGAACGCTATTGTGGGGAATAGGGGATGTAGTAGTTTTCCATAGGTTGTTCAACTAAACAGATTAGTGGACCTTTAATGGATGATTGGGGCCAGAAGGAGCCTGCAAGTTCTTCTGTTGCCATGGAGTGATAGCCGTGAACCGTGATGCATAGTAACCGATTGTGTATCTTTTATATGTTATATGTTTCCTAATTTAGACCACTTCCTATTACCTAGGATCATGGTATTAACTTGGTTTCAGACAGCTACTTTATCTTTTTTTTTTGCCTTAGGAACGCTATTGTGGGGAATCGGAGATGTAGTAGTTTTCCATAGATTGGTCAACAGAACAGATTGGTGGATGTTTTAATGGATGGTTGGGGGTTGGGGCCAAAAAGAGCCTGCGAGTTCTTCTGATGCCACTATCTTTTATACGGTTCCGTAACTTATGAAAAATTCCTACTACCTAGCAGATCATGGTATTAATTTGGTTTCATACAGCTATTGTATCTATTCTATGCCGTATGAATGCCATGGATAGTTTTGGTTGCTTAGTATCTGGCCCTTGACCTTGTTGGAATGGTTGCAGAGTTGCAATCTTGGAACAGGCAGAGGAGGTGGATTGAGCTAATCAGAATCATCTTGACTTTCATTTTTTTTTATTGGGGAGGTGGGGATATGGGGTTGGTAATGATCTTGAGGTCAAATTCAAGTTTCAATCAATAAATCTTTTCCTGTATGAGAACACCACCTTCATCATGTTGGATAGAAGTTTGTTATGTGTTTGCAGAATTTTCTATTTTTATGGCTTCTGGACAACCTGTATGATCTTTGCTTATATTTCTCATAGTTTTAGGCAACTGTTTGTTCATCTCGTATGTTGTTAACTGTTAAGTGTTTGCATCCACTAATATTTCCCATTGCTTTATTGTCAGTTTGTGCCAGTTGACTCACACTTTCTTCACCGGTTAGCCTGCATTGTCCATTGTTTAAGAATTAGTCTGTACTCAAACTGTGTCTCCTCTATCTATGTACTTCCATCCATTCAATCCTGGCCATTCAAGTTAGTGTAGTATGGTTGAATCGACCAATTTGCCAGGATAAGTGCCCCCTATTCCATTAAGAATAGTCTGTAGTCAATGCTATTCTAGTGAAGATAAGCCCATGTTGCGTGATCTCTGTAGTGTTTTTTGTTGCAATACATTAATCATGGCCAGAATAATTGCTTAAACTTAAGCTGTCCTGTGTCCTCCAACCTGTTTTACTTTTCGGACGATGCCGTCCTGTAAATCTCACTTACACTGCAATTCGGTTTACCTTCTGCTGGCCAGCGCTTCATTCCAATGGGAAGGGTTGGCGTGACTATCTCTGGCTTCTTCGCCACCGTGCTGTTCTCTGCCTTCATCGTCTTCGACACCAACATGCTGGTGAAGCACCACACCTACAATGAGTACGTTATGGCGGCGATCTCACTCTACCTCGACGTGATAAACCTGTTCATGGCCCAGCTTTCCTTAGCCTCCATCCACTGATCCGCTGCTCCCACCTCCCTCCCAGATGACAAGGCTCATCCAGCGCATTGCTTCATGAACAAAGTTAGTTACGTACTTATGACACACCTCTCCCTCTCCTATAGTATATGCTGTGGACAGCGGTAGCTGTACATGGCTGGTGACCATCTGTAATTAGTCACAGCTCTAGCGTCCTATAGTGCATTCGGTTGCCGATATTACTGAGACCTGGAGGTACATCTCATCACCAATCATCGGATCGCTTGAATGGACATCAAGTAGCCATTCGGTTCTACACTGTTAAGTTGATGTGCTATTCTGTTGTGTTGAGTTAGTCCTGTTAGCTCTTTTATTTGTGTGCAATGACAGACAGAAAACCTACACTTGACTTGACCCTATGTGAAATTTGGGAGCACATGGTTCCCACAGACCAAACACCACACGTTTGAATTCACAGAACTGTCTGGACCCAGAAGAAGGTAGCCAGCACGATGGCTTCCAGCAGCCTGCTTGCCGGCACAAAGAAGCCGCCTGTGCCTGCAGCGCCGCTATCTGGAAGGTGAAAGAGACGGGTGCTGGCGCCTGGGGTGACATGCTCGGATTGGACCCGTTGAGTATGCTGATTCCGAGGCCGGAGCAGTCTGATTCCAGAGAACCTGCAGGGGCGAGGCGATTTTTTTTACAAATATAACCCTTACAAATTTGCATTGCCAAAAATACCCTATATCAACAACATTTGTCAAAAATGCCCTGGTGGGAAGCGGAAAAGGCGCCACGTGATACCTCCCGCCAGGGACTGTGGCGGGCCAAATATTCTGCCCTGGTGATAGGCAGGAAGTGCATTCCGCCTATGGGGATGGCGGGAGGAGCTAGGGTCCACATGAAAACCAATAATCCTATCATCATGCGCTGCTAAACTCTCGTAATTAATGAGGAGAAGGAAATAGCCAACGACAGTTTTGCATGGCAAGTTGTCTCTAGTGTCGCATGCTGACCAAAATTCTCCGGGAACGAGCCGCACACTCCCTCTCCCGAGGCCCCTCTTATGATTGCGACACGTCAGCCTAAAGCATTAATCTAAAAGCGCCTCATAATCCTCTGTCAAGGGATTCATATTTGTACAAACCATGCAGAATTGGAAAAAAAGGTTATGCAGATATTGCCTCGATCTGTTGGTGGTGGTATATCTTAACCGTGAGCTGAAAAATCAGAGAGATGATCGTCCAGCTTTCCGTCGTTGAAGAGAAGCAACATGGCATCAGGAAAGTACCCGCCGCCGGCAGCGTCCTCCGTCGTCCGGCAATCCGACGTTGCAGCGGCCGGAGTGCGAATTTCCACCGATCATGAGGCGATGACAGGAGCCGAGATCACGGACATCCAGTACAACACCGCTACCGCCGGTTGTGAGGCGAGGATAGGAGCCGAGATTGCCGATGTCCAGTACAACACCTTCGCTGCCGTTGCCGCCGCCGTCGGCGCGCAGCCGGTTTCTTCACTCTCAGTTGACTCATCCCACGATCATGTTGTCACGACCACCTCCCTGTCGTTTTCCGTTGACAATACTATACATGTGTCAGCTGAACGAGCTTCTTCGTTTATGGCGACGATTCAATCGAGCTCGAATGTGTCCACATTTGAAAGATTCAGCTACAATGACAACTCCCAATGAGGTAAAAAACTGATGCATGTATACATGGTTTATTTGCAGGCTTGCAGCTACATTTAGAAAAACACACACGCACGCATCGCACGCACGCACGCGCATATATATATATATGACATATTTATACTACACCCGGGTGTAGTTATACTCACGTGTGTTTCACATTATTTAGACAGTATCTATCATACTGGAGACTATATATGGGTAGTATGAAGTATATACGAATATTTGGGTAGTATATATACTATTTTTTTTGATAGTATGTAATTTTTATTCACATACTCCTTTTGTACGTACAAATATGACGGTATTTTATATATATAGTGTAAACTATGGGTGTATTTACAATTTTTTCACATAACTTGTTTGGAGTATCTTAGATATAGTATATGAACATACGCAAACAGATAAAGTATTACAAATACTTCCGTAAGGTAGTATCTAAGACGTGGGTGTAGTTACATCCGGGAGTAGAAGTATTTTTACTATATATATATATATATGACATATTCATAGTACCTCCCAGGTGTAACTAAACCCACGTGTGTTTCTCACCATCTAGGTAGTATCTGTCATACCGAAGAGTATGTATGTGTAGTATGAAGTACTATAAGACTATTTGGTAGTATATATACTACTTTTGAGGTAGTATGTATAAGTTTTTTACATACTCTTATTTTACGTATAAATATAAAGGGTATTTTAGAAATATAGTGCAAACTATGGCTCCACTTGCATTTTTTTCATGTAATTTGATTTGAAGTATCTTAGATGTAGTATATGAACATACTCAAACCGATAAAGTATCATGTATACTTTTATATGGTAGTATATGAGACGTGGGTGTAACTATACCCAGGAGTAAGAAGTATTTTTTCTATATATATACACACGACAGTACTATTCAAAAACACGCCCTTAAGAGGTTCCTAGATAGTTATCTAGGAACCACCTACTTTTTGGAAAGTGTTTCTTAACCGCGCGCGTCGGCCTCCTCCGCCCCGCCCTCCTCCTCGTGCGCTGTCGGTCTCCTCCGCCCCGAGCGCCGCCGCGCCCCTCCTCCCTGCACGCCGCCGACCTCCTCCATCCCGGGCGCCGCTGTACCCTTCCTACCCGCGTGCCGCGGCCTCCTCCGTCCTGGGCGCCGCCGCGCCCTCCTCTCCGCGCGCCGCTGGCCTCCTCCGCCCCGTGCCACCGAGCACCCTCTGCGACGCTCGCCCTGCCACCATCTTTCTCCACGCGCCGCCCTTCCCCCACGTGGTGCACGGATCCGGCGGGGAGTTAGCTAGCATAGAAAAGAGGGAGTTAACTTCTACAGACGGAGAAGTTAAGAAGGGTCGCGGAAGTTAACTTGCACATGCAGAAGTTAACATTCAGTCCGCGAAAAAACAAAAAAAATCAGTGCTCCGCCAGGAAGTTAACTAGCATAGAAAGATGAAGTTAACTTGTTCACACGAGACAGTTAAGAAGTTTGCGGAAGTTAACTTACGAAGTTAACATTAATTATTACTGCTACAGACTGGAAGTTAACTTGAAAATAAAAAATAAGTTAACTCGTGTTTGCGTGAAAGTTAACAAGGGGTTCCTGCGTGTTCGAGTGAAAGAAGACAGATGCTTCGTCAGGAAGTTAACTAGCATAGAAGTGGGAGTTAACTGTACACACGGGAGAAGTTAAGATGTTCGCGGAAGTTAACTTGCACAGATGGAAGTTAATATTTATTATTACTGCTACAGGCTGAAAGTTAACTTCGAAAGAAAACGAAGTTAACTCGTGTTTGCGTGAAAGTTAACAAGTTGTTCCTGTTGTTCGCGTGATAGGAAACACGTGGTTCCTGAATAGTTCAGGAACCGGTTCTTGAATAGCAGAGCTATATATATATATATGACAAAACTATTCAAGAATCCCCCTTAAGAGATTTCTAAATAAGCTTATTCAGCAACCCCCACCTAACTAGCTTCTTCCTCCTCCTCTCCCGTGTCGTCAGGCCCCCACCTCCTACCCCGCACGCCACCTACCTCCACCGCCTCGAGCGACCTTCGGCCCGCGCGTCGTCGCGCCCTCCTCCTCACAGGCCTCCCCCCGCGCCGCCGGCCACCTTCCTCCCCGCGCACCCTCCGACCCGCGCGCTGCTGGCCATCTCCCCTACGCGCCGCCGCGCCCTCCTCCTCGCGCACTACCGGCCTCCTCCGCTCCTGTCCCCGCGTCGATGACCGTCTCCCTTGCGTGCCGCCGCACCCTCCTCCCCGCGCGCTAACGGCCTCCTTCGCCCCCGTCTTGTGCCGCCTCGCCATAGATCCACACCACCACCACTACCTAAAGCTACCTTCGGGCGATCCGCATGACTGGTGCCTCCTCTTTGAAAGTTAACTTGCATACGCAGGGAAGTTAATAAGGGTCGCAGAAGTTAAGAAGTGCATCGGGCGGAAGATAACTTGCACATATAGGGAAGTTAATGAAGGCCGCGGAAGTTAAGTTGCACAGTTCGCGAAAAATACAAAAACAATTGGTGCTCCGTCAGTGTAACATCCCAAAACTTTAATCCAAGCTTATCAAGATCAAATCATCCAAAATTGGGGTTAACAAAAACTTTTCCAAATTCAAAATGAAAGCATTCATATATGTGTGCATTTAAAATAGGAGTTGTTTTAATTGCCATGATTGATTGATCCAATGCTTGTAAAATGTTTCTTAGGTGATTTAAACATCATCTACATTATTAAAATGAAATCATAAAGAATTAAAATGAAGGAATGGTCATTTTGACAAATTTAACTCTCATGCCTACTTTGGCTCTTCCTAGTACTCAATTCTTAACAGAAAAAATTCTTGATCTTTGCACCCCTTGCTAGTACACATAATGAGGTACCAAGGCCCACCTTTTGATCTACTAAAAACATTCTGTAAACTATTTTAAATGACAGTTTAAAATTGAATCTAATGCATATGCATAGATCACCCCTATTTCAAAAACCACCTATTTGAGCACCATTTTCAAAACCCTTGCAACCAGAGACTACCTAGCACTAGTGGAGATCACCCAAAAATTTTGAACTCAAAATTCAAAACTTTTTCTCTTGCGGCCATTTCATCAAACACTTGGCAGGCAGATTTCAAACTAAACAAATTTCACTATTTTAAATAGTGTTCTGGCCAAACTTGTTCCCCAACTTGCCACCAAAATCTCTCCACTACTCCCCCTAACCCCTCTCTAGCCTAGCCACTCACTGTGCCACGACCAAATGGTCATGGCCATTAAGGCCGAGCCCCCACTTGGGCGCCCCACCGGCGACAGCACGCCACAGCCGCCGCCAGCGCCATCCACCGTGTCCTGGAGATAGCCCGTGGTCCACCTCCACCGCCCAACCAGTCCCAGCCCAAGGACAGCGACCAGAACGACCAGGAACCGCCGCGCCCCGAGCCTGTCGACCATGCCGACGCCGCCCGCAGAGCGCGCACTGTCCCCGCTCGCACCGAACGCCCCTTGGCACCAGCCCGCGCCCACCGCTCGGCCTCGACCTGGAGAACACCCCAGACACCTCCGTTCGCCGCCCAAAGCCCCACAGCCACCGCTCGCCGTGGACACAGCCGCTTCGTCCGCGCAGAGCGCCACCTCGCCCCGACCGCGTGCCACCGCCCCTACGGCCGCATTGAAGCACTAGAGCACCGCCAGGGAACCGCCCAGCGATCGCAATCCCTAGCCATGCCGCTAGCTCGCCGTAGCCATCTCGCCACCGTCGACCGCCCATCCCGCTCGGTCTCATCGTCGAGCCTATAAAAGGAACCCTCCCCAGCACCAAAGACTCACACCATTCCACTCCCCTCACCTCTCTGAGCCTCACCCACCTCTCGCCGGAGCAAGTGGAGCAGCAGTTCGTCGGAATTGGAGCCGGAGCCGCCGCCTCTGGAGAAGAAGGGTGCCGTTGATTCCGGCCACCCCAAGCTCCGCTGTGACCATTCCTCGCCTCGCCGTTGTCTTCCACTTCGTTCGCCCGCCTCGCCGACCCCGCTGGAGCCCTGGTACGCCCCCAGTAGACCCCCACCGAGCCGCTAGGGTTCGAGCTCGTCGGCGACCTGTTCGTCGTTGACGATGACCCTCAGCCGTAGATCTAGCCTCTAATCGCACGGCCCACAACGCGCGTGCCGTTTAGCGTTTTAAGTGCCACTGACAAGTGGGACCCCCTGTCAGCTGAGCCCCGCGCCGCGTAGCGCCACTGGGCCGGCCCATTTCCTTTCCCACGCAAGCCCGTAGATTCAAATCTGGATTTTTCTTTTTAGTTAGAATATAGTTTCTGTCTAGTGTTTCAAAATTCAATTCTGTGAGTTTGACAAATGATGAAGATGATGAGGCATGAGCCTTAACCCTTTTATAAAACTGATCGTTGGATTCGGATGCGATACCATTCCAAATTTACCGTACAACCACCTTACCTAAATTGGGTAAGGCTTAGCTGGAAATATTTATGCATTAGTATTAGTTCCCTCACGGGAGAGGTTTGAGCTGAGGCTACCTCTCAATGATGTCCACCTATGCAGTGTCCAAGATGACTGATGGTCATGGTTGGGAGGCCATGCTCATAGGAGAGGTGCTTGTACTAGGGTGTGTAAAGGGAAGGTTATGTTTGATTATCTGCATACTAAGTATGATGATTCAGGGTTATCCCTGACAGATGTATCGAATCTTGTGGTGAAAGTCTACCACCTCTGTAGAGTGTCAAACTATTCGAATAGCCGCGTCCGCGGTTATGGACAGTTGGAATGGCCATACTGTTTCGTTGTCAGATGTTTCCTAAATAACTTGAAATGAATGATGACCTTTGACTTGACCACAACAGGGTTGTGTTAATGAAATTAGCTTCCCAACTTAAGTGATTCTAGAACTTTACTTTATCTTTTCTTTCTTCAGAACTCAGCTTAGGTTTCAAACTTAACTTGATAGTTATTCTTTAAATTCAACACTTTAACTTAGAATTATAACCCATGTTAGTAGTAGTTTGCGAGTACTTAAAGAGTACTCATGGCTTTTGTCCCTGGCTATTATCATGGCCAGACTATGAAGGAGATTATCAAGATGATGGTCAGCAGGACGGCTATGATAACTAGGACTATCTGCCTTCGTCAGCATTGCCTGTGCCCCTGAAGATGGACCCCACCGCCACGCTATCGTTTATTTCCGCTGCTTGTTGTATTAAAGACTGGATCATGAGATCCTTACTTGTGTAAAACCTCATGTATGGTTTTGTAATGGATGATGTACTGTGATATCCAATCCGTTATGTCTCGCAAAAATGGTAATCCTGGGATTGCGAGGTATGGCATAACGGGCATCTGGGATTAAAAATCCGGGTGTTGACAAGTTGGTATCAGAACCATCCTGACCATAGGAGACCCTAGTTAGAATGGACGTCCAAACAAAAAACTTAGCTTCAAAACCAAAGTGAGTATTTATGAAAAACTATTTCCCCTCTTACCCTTGTGAACTCATTCTTTCTCAAAAATACATGTTCCTCAAAATTCTTACATTACTACTTAAAATTTGACACACTTGATCACTTCACTAATTTCCTCATCCTAAATTCTTGTAGATGGAGACTCAGTTCAGCAAGTTTTACCAGTTGGGAAACGGAGGTCAGCTGATCTTCGAGAGGGATCTGGATTCACTGTCGGAGTTACTAGAACGCCCACATCCGGAGTTTCTTGGAGCTCAACTTCTAGGACCCCCAGTTGGAGACCTACAATGGCTAGTCACCGCAGATCTTCGAGGAAGCAGTGAAGCACCAACTTCCGGGAGAATTCAGTTCTCCGTGAGAGAGAACAACTGGCTAGATGGATTAGCTAGGGCAATGCATGAAGCTCTCGCACGTCTATGTGCCCTCAGCGTCAACAAGATTCAAGGAACCCGTTTTGCCCACTATGCAAGACGTGACTTCATGGGAATGCCGATGGAGATGCCAAGTCACCCAGAGTTGAGGCGTCAAGTGGAGAACCTTGACTTCTTGCTTCATGACCGACAACAGGAACTGGATAATGCTAGAGAGTTAGCAAACCAGAACCGTGCCATTGCCGACCAGAAGGCCCAGACTTTCGCACTGCTTGTCCAAGATCGCCAGTCTCTTCATCGCCAGCGTGTAAAGAAGGATCGCACCATCGCCCGTCTTCGCAAGAAGGTGGCCGACCTCGAGAAGACCGTCAAGGAGCAGGAAGCTCAGCTTGCCGCCAAAGAAGAAGATGATGAGGGTGAAGACATCCAGGGAGATATGGATTCTTACCTCAGCAACGATGATGACTTTCTGGCAGAGGATGCTGTGGACTTCTACACTGATGATGAAGACTCCGACTTCATCGACGATGAGTAGATGCACTAGAGCACTGTCGTAGCATGAGATGTATCATCTCATTGTATCGTAGTTTGTAGAATGGTTCTTCAAACCATCTGTTTTCCCTTTTTGCTTGTTGTGGTGTGTGTGGTATCATGTGCTTGCTTGCATAAATGAAAATGAAGTTAGTTGAAAAACCTGAGTCTAACTCAAAGCTGTAGCTTTGAAAACCCAAAACCATGAACCTTAGAATTTCCCTCTTACCCCTATATCTATCTCAATCTTCAGATGACTTGTGGAAACCAAGGAGGGAGCAGCTCGTCGCAGGACCCAATGCTGCAGATCTTGCAGAATCTCATTGCAGACCGTGAAGCAAGCAGGGCCGAGCATCAAGCCAACTTAGCAACATTGCAGCAGATCGCCCAAATGGCTCTCAACAACCAAGGACATGGAAATCAGGATCACCATGGATCTAAACTCAAAAAATTTCAAAACACCAATCCCCCAATCTTCAACCAATCTGAAAACCCATTAGATGCTGATGACTGGTTACAGACCATGGAAAACAACCTCGAAGTTGCAGGAGTTGAGGAGAATGAGAAAGTTCTCTTCGCCACCCACTATCTGGCGGGAGACGCAAGAGCTTGGTGGAATAGCATCCGCAATATGAACCATGGCCAGGTGATGACCTGGGAAGCATTCAAGGTCAAGTTCAGCCGCACCCACGTGCCGCAAGGTCTTGTCAACAGGACGAGAGATGAATTCCGTGAACTGAAGCAAGGAAGATTGACTGTAGTAGAGTACCGTGACAAATTCTTGTCACTTGCCAGGTATGCCCCCGGATAGGGATATAGAGTTCATTATCGAACTAATCCCCGGAACCGGACCTATAGCCCAGAGACCCTATACCATGAACCCCTCAGAGTTAGTAGAACTGAAGAAGCAGTTGGATGCCATGTTAGCAACCGGCTTGATTCAACCAAGTGCATCGCCATGGAGATCACCAGTGTTATTCGTCGACAAGAAAGATGGAGGCAACCGTCTGTGTACAGACTACAGAAAGTTGAATGATGTCACCATCAAGAACAAGTACCCCTTGCTAAAGATAGAGGATCTATTTGATCAGTTGACTGGAGCTCAGGTATTCTCAAAGATTGATCTTAGGACTGGTAATCACCAACTTAAGATTCGTGCAACGGATATTCCGAAGACCGCCTTTACTACTCGTTATGGTCTATACGAGTATACAGTTATGTCTTTTGGATTAACCAATGCCCCTGCTTATTTCATGAATCTCATGAATAAGATCTTTATGAATTTCCTAGATAAGTTTGTAGTTGTGTTTATCGACGACATCCTTATCTACTCCAAGTCAGAAGAAGAGCATGAGCAACATCTGAGAATCATCCTAGAAACCCTGAGAGAGCATCAATTATATGCCAAGTTCAGCAAGTGTGAGTTTTGGCTGAAAGAAGTAGGATTCCTAGGACATATTGTGTCTGCCGGAGGAGTCTCTGTTGATCCTAGCAAGATCAAAGATGTCGAAGAATGGGAAGCCCCAGCCAATCCAACCCAAGTTCGTTCATTTCTCGGATTAGTAGGATATTACCGCAAGTTCGTAGAAGGATTCTCGAGCATGGCCCGACCAATGACCCAATTGTTGAAGAAGGACAAGAAGTTTGAATGGACAGACAAGTGTGAAGCCAGTTTCCAGGAGCTGAAGAAGAGATTGATATCAGCCCCAATTTTGATCATGCCCGACATTAAGAAGCCGTTTGATGTGTATTGTGATGCATCCAAGATTGGTCTAGGATGTGTATTGATGCAAGAAGGCAAAGTCATCGCGTATCTGTCTCGACAACTGAAGCAGCATGAGCAGAACTATCCGACCCATGATCTTGAGCTAGCAGCCGTGGTTCTAGCATTGAAGACATGGCGTCATTATTTGATGGGTAATCGCTGTGAGATTTACTCCGATCATAAGAGCTTGAAGTATATGTTCACCCATAAGGAGTTGAATATGAGGCAAATAAGATGGATAGAGTTAATCAAGGATTATGACCTTGACATTCACTATCACCCCGGCAAAGCCAATGTGGTAGCGGATGCTCTTAGCAGATTGCCGTGTAGGCTAAACACCATGATCAAAGAGAAGCAACCAAGTTTGTATGAGGAGTTGGAGCAGTTCAGGACTGAGTTAGTTAGCAAAGGGTTCCTAGCTAGCATTGAACTTCAACCCACTTTGATTAGCCAAATCAAGGAAGCCCAGAAGGGGAATGAAAGTATCAACGGAATCAAACGTCGTATTGGTACAGGCAAAGTACCGGGATTCACCGAAGACGAAGAAGGTGTACTGTGGTACAAGGGACGTATCTGTGTGCCAGCAGATTCGGAGCTGAAGGAGGTTATCATGAATGAAGCTCATGATACTCTTTATTCTATCCACCCCGGAGGAACAAAGATGTATCAGGATTTGAAAGAGCAATTTTGGTGGCACAAGAGGAAGAGAGAGATCGGAAGCTACATCGCCAAATGTGACATCTGTCAAAGAGTCAAAGCAGAGCATCAGAGACCTGCAGGATTGTTGCAACCATTGCAGATTCCGGAATGGAAATGGGATTCCGTCGGAATGGACTTTATCACCGGTTTACCTACTTCTAGTAGGGGAAATGACTCAATCTGGGTCATAGTTGATAGACTATCCAAGGTAGCCCACTTCATACCAGTCAAGACAACCTACCAGAGTGCAAAACTACCCGAGCTGTACATTGCTAGGATTGTTAGTATGCATGGAACCCCCAAGACCATCGTATCAGATCGAGGAACCTAGTTTACTTCAAGATTTTGGCAGAAAGTGCAGGAAGGATTAGGAACCAAGTTGAACTTCAGTACCGCGTATCACCCGCAAACAGATGGACAGACTGAGAGAGTCAACCAGATCTTGGAGGATATGCTTAGAGCTTGTGTGTTGGAATACGGATCAAAATGGGAAGACTGCCTGCCTTTCGCAGAATTCTCATATAACAACAGTTATCAAGCTAGTTTGCAGATGGCACCATTTGAATTCCTATACGGAAGAAAGTGTCGTACCCCTTTGAATTGGTCGCAAGTAGGAGAGAGTCAGATCTTTGGACCAGACATCCTCCGAGAAGCAGAAGAGAAAGTTCACAAAGTTCGTGAGCACCTCAAGACTGCCCAATCCAGACAGAAGAGTTATGCTGACAAGAGAAGGAGAGACCTGACTTTCAATGTCGGAGATTTCGTATATCTCAAGGTTTCACCATCGAAGGGAACTCAATGCTTTAGTCTAAAGGGAAAGTTAGCTCCCAGATATATCGGACCTTTCAAGATTCTGAACCACCGAGGAGAAGTATCGTATCAGCTGGATTTGCCTGAAGAGATGTCAGCCATCCACAATGTGTTCCATATCTTGTTACTTCGCAAATGCTTGGAAGTGCCTGAGAAGACTGAAGTTTTCAAGAATATCGATCACAGAGCAGTGGAAATCAACAATGACCTGACCTATCGGTAAGTACCCATCCGCATCTTAGAAGAAGCCTACAGAACCACCAGGACCAGGAGTATCAAGTTTCTCAAGATTCAGTGGAGCAACCATACTGAGGAAGAAGCCACTTGGGAGCGCGAGGATTACATTAGGAAAGAGTTCCCAGATCTCTTTAGTACCTAGTTTTCCTTGTAAATCTCGGGACGAGATTTTGTTTAAGGAGGGGAAGGTTTGTAACATCCCAAAACTTTAATCCAAGCTTATCAAGATCAAATCATCCAAAATTGGGGTTAACAAAAACTTTTCCAAATTCAAAATGAAAGCATTCATATATGTGTGCATTTAAAATAGGAGTTGTTTGAATTGCCATGATTGATTGATCCAATGCTTGTAAAATGTTTCTTAGGTGATTTAAACATCATCTACATCATTCCTAAACTTTTCCTAAAGAAAATCAAATCAAAAAGAATTAAAATGAAGGAATTTGACAAATTTAACTCTCATGCCTACTTTGGCTATTCCTAGTACTCAATTCTTAACAGAAACAATTCTTGATCTTTGCACCCCTTGCTAGTACACATAATGAGGTACCAAGGCCCACCTTTTGATCTACTAAAAACATTCTGTAAACTATTTTAAATGACAATTTAAAATTGAATCTAATGCATATGCATAGATAACCCCTATTTCAAAAACCACCTATTTGAGCACCATTTTCAAAACCCTTGCAACCAGAGACTACCTAGCACTAGTGGAGATCACCAAAAAAATTTGAACTCAAAATTCAAAACTTTTTCTCTTGCGGCCATTTCATCAAACACTTGGCAGGCAGATTTCAAACTAAATAAATTTCACTATTTTAAATAGTGTTCTGGCCAAACTTGTTCCCCAACTTGCCACCAAAATCTCTCCACTACTCCCCCTAACCCCTCTCTAGCCCAGCCACTCGCTGTGCCACGACCAAATGGTCATGGCCATTAAGGCCAAGCCCCCACTTGGGCATCCCACCGGCGACAGCACACCACAGCCGCTGCCAGCGCCATCCACCGTGTCCTGGAGATAGCCCGTGGTCCACCTCCACCGCCCAACCAGTCCCAGCCCAAGGATAGTGACCAGAACGACCAGGAACCGCCGCGCCCCGAGCCTGTCGACCATGCCGACGCTGCCCGTAGAGCGCGCACTGTCCCCGCTCGCACCGACCGCCCCTTGGCACCAGCCCGCGCCCACCGCTCCGCCTCGACCTGGAGAACACCCCAGACACCTCCGTTCGCCGCCTAAAGCCCCACAGCCACCGCTCGCCGTGGACACAGCTGCTTCGGCCGCGCAGAGCGCCACCTCGCCCCGACCGCGTGCCACCACCCCTACGGTCGCATTGAAGCACTAGAGCACCGCCAGGGAACCGCCCACCGATCGCAATCCCCAGCCATGCCGCTAGCTCGCCGTAGCCATGTCGCCACCGTCGACCGCCCATCCCGCTCGGTCTCACCATCGAGCCTATAAAAGGAGCCCTCCCCAGCACCAACGACTCACACCATTCCACTCCCCTCACCTCTCTGAACCTCACCCACCTCTCGCCGAAGCAAGTGGAGCAGCAGTTCGTTGGAATTGGAGCCGGAGCCGCCGCCTCTGGAGAAGAAGGGTGCCATTGATTCCGGCCACCCCAAGCTCCGCCGCGACCACGCCTCGCCTCGCCATCGTCTTCCACTTCGTTCGCCCACCTCGCCGATCCCGCTGGAGCCCTGGTACGCCCCTAGTAGACCCCCACCGAGCTGCTAGGGTTCGAGCTCACCGGCGACCTGTTCGTCGTCGACGACGACCCTCAGCCATAGATCTAGCCTCTAATCGCACGGCCCACAGCGCGCGTACCATTTCGCGTTTTAAGTGCCACTGACAAGTGGGAACCCCCTGTCAGCTGAGCCCCGCACTGCGTAGCGCCACTGGGCCGGCCCATTTCCTTTCCCGCGCAAGCCCGTAGACTCAAATCTGGATTTTTCTTGTTAGTTAGAATATAGTTTCTGTCCAGTGTTTCAAAATTCAATTCTATGAGTTTGACAAATCCAAATTACATGAAACTAATTTTGTCTGAAAGGTATTGAAATGCTCTATCCAAGACCGTTGGAGTTAATTCATTTAGAGTTATAGATTTCTCCTAATAAAAATAAGAAGACAGAAGCTTTTGCAACTTGAAACATTTTTATAAAATCAACCAAGTTAGCTTTTGAGTTGATTCCAACTCTCAAAAATCACATTTTCATCATATCTATCCAAATATGTAATAATATTAAGGTTTACAGGCAGTGACTTTGGACTAGTACCAAAATAATGCTATATATGCATTTCTAGTCACTTTAAATTATTAAATAATAAATTTAAACCAAAGTAATATTGATCCAACCTTTAAATCTCATTCCCACATGTTAGAATATGTGGTGAGGACATGTGTCCACATGATCCCATATTTTGGTGGTGAATATTAAATTTTAGTTAATTTTTCAATTAGTAGAAATTACTTTTCCAAAATAAAAAGGTTGAAACTATTGAATTAAACTTGTGATCTTTGGGATGATAATAGATCATCAATTGTGTGGTTTAGAATACTACTTAGCCTAGTTAAGTATTGTTTGGTGATTGTGCACTCCCTATGTATTTCTAGACGATAGTACCGACCAAGCCTTCGAGGAGGAGGAGTTCTACCAAGAAGAAGAAGAAAACTTCAACCATTGCACCAACCAAGGCAAGCTATTAGTGGCAAGCTAACCCTTGCAAACATGCTTTAGTAAGCTATTGTTAGCAAGCTAGAATAAAACTAGATGGTTTAGTAAAGATGCCTTAAGCATACTTTGATCATACCCCTTTAACTATTAGTACCCCAAGTCTTAATTACAAGTTCTACCTCCCTTGGTTTACACAAAGTTCTTTACTTAATTTTGAAGGTAGCATAAAGAGTATAAAGCTTGACCTACTTAGAAACCTTTAGATGTCATTATATGGCATGAGATTGATCCCATCTTTCCACCTTAGTGAACACTCTTAACTTAGTATTTTAGAATAGTTCAAAAACTTGAGGCACTTTAGATGGGAACACTTGGTGAAAATGAGTTATGAAAACCTTGGAATGATGAGTCATTCTATTGAGATGTTTTGACATGTGTTAAAAAACACAATTGGTTTATGATGATGAAGATGATGAGGCATGAGCCTTAACCCTTTTATAAAACTGATGGTTGGATTCGGATGCGATACCATTCCAAATTTACCGTACAACCACATTACCTGAATTGGGTAAGGCTTAGCTGGAAATTTATATGCATTAGTATTAGTTCCCTCACGGGAGAGGTTTGAGCTGAGGCTACCTCTCAATGATGTCCACCTATGCAGTGCCCAAGATGACTGATGGTCATGGTTGGGAGGCCATGCTCATAGGAGAGGTGCTTGTACTAGGGTGTGTAAAGGGAAGATTATGTTTGATTATCTGCATACTAAGTATGATGATTCAGGGTTATCCCTGACAGATGTATCGAATCTTGTGGTGAAAGTGTACCACCTCTGTAGAGTGTCAAACTATTCGAATAGCCGCGTCCACGGTTATGGACATTTGGAATGGCCATACTGTTTCTTGTCAGATGTTTCCTAAATAACTTGAAATGAATGATGACCTTTGACTTGACCACAACAGGGTTGTGTTAATTAAATTAGCTTCCCAACTTAAGTGATTCTAGAACTTTACTTTATCTTTTCTTGCTTCAGAACTCAGCTTAGGTTTCAAACTTAACTTGATAGTTATTCTTTTAAATTCAGCACTTTAACTTAGAATTATAACCCCTGTTAGTAGTAGTTTGCGAGTACTTAAAGAGTACTCATGGCTTTTGTCCCTGGCTATTATCATGGCCAGACTATGAAGGAGATTATCAAGATGATGGTCAGCAGGACGGCTATGATAACTAGGACTATCTGCCTTCGTCAGCATTGCCTGTGCCCCTGAAGATGGACCCCACCGCCACACTATCGTTTATTTCCGCTGCTTGTTGTATTAAAGACTGGATCATGAGATCCTTATTTGTGTAAAACCTTATGTATGGTTTGTAATGGATGATGTACTGTGATATCCAATCCGTTATGTCTCGCAAAAATGGTAATCCTGGGATTGCGAGGTATGGCATAACGGGCATCTGGGATTAAAAATCCGGGTGTTGATAGTCAGGAAGTTAACTAGCATAGAATAGAGGGAGTCAACTTGTACAGACATGGAAGTTAAGAAGGATCGTGGAAGTTAACTTGCACATGTGTTAATTAACATTCAGTCCACGAAAAACCAAAAAAAATCGGTGCTCCATCAGGGAGTTAACTAGCATAAAAAGAGGGAGTTAACTTGTACACACGGGATAGTTAAGAAGTTCGCGAAAGTTAACTTGCACATGTGGAAGTTAACATTCATTATTACTTCTACATAATGGAAGTTAACTTGAAAATAAAAAAGAAGTTAACACGTGTTTGCGTGAAAGTTAGAAAGGGGTTACTGTGTGTTCATGTGAAAGAAAACAAGTGCTCAGTCAGGAAGTTAACTAACATAGAAAGTCGGAGTTAACTTGTACACACGGGGGAGCTAAGAAGTTCGCGGAAGTTAACTTGCACATGCGGAAGTTAACATTGATTATTTCTACTCTGAAAGTTAACTTGCAAAGAAAATGAAGTTAACTCCTATCCGCGTGGAAGTTAACAAGATGTTCCTACTGTTTGCGTGAATAAAAATAGGTATTCAGGAACCGGTTCTTGAATAGCATATATATATATAGCAGGACTATTCAGAAACCCCCCTTAAGAGGTTCCTAGATAACTATCTAGGAACCCCCTACTTTTTGGAAAGTGTTTCTTAACCAAAAAGGAGCATGACGCGGACATACTCGGACGTCTCTGACCCGGACACGTTTCCAGAGACAGCACCTTCTTCTTCAAAGCCCCGGCTCGAGTAGAGATACCTCCCTCGATTTTCCCTACCTATCCCGCTACTAGAGACAATTCTAGGCTGCGCCGGTGCCGATGAGCGAGCAGCGGCGGAGGCCGACGCGAGGGAGGAGGCGCCGGTGTTCCCCCGCTTTTTCCTAAGCTAACCACCTTCTTCTGGGCTGCGCCGGTGCTGACGAGCAAGCGACGGTGGAGGCTGACACGAGGGAGGAGGCGCCGGAGTTCCCCCGCTTGTTCCCGAGCTAACCACCTTCTTTTGGGATGCACCGGTGCCGACGAGCGAGCGGAGGCGGAGGACGACACGAGGGAGGAGGAGCCAGATTCCCCGACGAGGTCACCAACCGATATTCATGGCACTAATCAGGCGGCAAGGGATGTCCCTGCAAAAATCTAAGGTGTGTGCCAAAATCCTTATAGTTAACTACCACAAATCCTGCTAGTTAACTGCTGTGAATTCTACTACTTAACTACTACAATATTATTGTAAGCTAAGAGGAACATGCAAATCAATAGTGTGTTTAGTTTCGTGTTATTTTTGGAAGTTAAGTGAAACAATCCATGGTAGTTGCATGATGGAGGTTAGCACATCTGAACAACATCCTCTGTTTTTGGGGGTTAGCACATGATGGGGCTTAGCACCTTGCAAATTCTTCTAGTTAACTGCTTAAATTTTTCTTGTGAATTAACTGAAACCTTGAAAAAAATAACTGCTATGTTTATTTTGTGGTGTTTTTTTGGGAGTTACCATGTGATAGTATGAGAAGTTAACTATGGTTACTTGTGTTTTAAAGTTGATAATCACTGTTGTGTGGGTTCACTTAGAATTCTGAAAAAAACAGAAAGTTAACTATCTGAATTTGGTATTGCAGCTATTTTACTATTAAAAAAACTTCTGGGAGTTGACATGTTAAATTGATAGAAGTTAATTATGGTTACATGTGCTGCAGGTTCTAGGGGCTCGTACGAAAGGTACCGAAGGGCATATTCATGAAAGGCACCTTAGGACTAAGCACCTGCTTGCAACTGGGGTGTTCAATACTGAAGTTGAAATAGTGACTAGTTGTGAAATTGAGAAATTAGAAGCAGATGTTGAAACGGAAATATCAAGCTTCTCTGACCAAAGATTTCAGGTATAAAAAAGTAGAGTACATATTTTAATGTAAACTCCACTACTTATGTTTCTATGGGAGTTAACTATGTTCAACTAGGGTGGTTTGGTTGTTGTGAAAATATAAAATCTGTTGCACCACCAAAAAATGTTTGGAACAAAACTATTCATATATGGTAGTTAGCTATGGTAAATTGTGGGGTTTAGGATGTTGAAAAACAACATGTGCTTGGTCAGGGATGCCAAAAAAATGATGTTAACTAATTTCATGTATGGAAGTTAGCTACGTGGGAATGTGGAAGTTAGGTGTTCCATAAAATTAACACACGCTATGTCTTTTCTCTGCAAATTTTTGAAACGGATAAACATCTAAAAATGGCCCATGGAAATAATGAGATGGTTGAAAAGATAGTAGATGGAGGCGAAGAAATGTACTGCTGGTCTGGCCCACCAAAGCGTAAATGTTCTCCTGTGATATGTGATGAGCCTATAGGTCATTTGGAACCTATGATGTGTCTTCCAAGATGACAAGCTGGTACCAAAGCATACCCCAATCCCAATGTCAAGTCTACATCGGTGCAGAACAGTGTGGATGTGAATCTGTCAAGTGGTGTTTCAAGCAATCCAAGTGTTGTAGCTAGGAATCATATGCAACACAAGAGGCAGAAAGTAGTAGATGCAGACAATGTTGACATTGGTCACAGTTATGGTAACTCAGGGATCAACACTGGGCAGTTAAGTCTCCATCAAGAAACAGTTAGGTCAATTCTAGACTCATCGGACAGCCACTCCAATGACGATAAGATCATGATGTGGTCTGGTCCAAAAAAAACCACGCTCACCTATACGCTGCAATGAGCCAATTGTTGTTAGAGATCCAGGTTTTCGTCTTCCACGAAGGGCAATGCAAAGTAACAGTGGGGAGTCAAGATGTGCACATAATGAAGTTGAGAAGAAAACATCAGATGTTCAGATCAAATCAAAGCTGCTAGTAAGATCATCAAAGGATACGAGGCCAGATTGTACATCTGAGAATGATGCAATGCATAAAACTGGGACTTCATCAAATCATATGCCTCCAAAAGATCATTTGCTTCATGTACCTGTTCTCACGCCACCTTTCCCCATCAAACAAGGGCACGAAGAAACACCAACTCCTCTACAATCGTACACACATGTAAGTGACTATAAAATATTTATTTCAATTAATTATGAAATAACAAAAAATATATAGCTTTCTAGATATGGTGAAAAATGAAAAATGTTGTTTATTTTATCTTCATTACTTAGAAAAGATAAGAAACTAATAGTGACTGACATATTGTGCCTGGCAAACACATGCAGGCACCTAATCTACCAGATAGTTTTATACCTAAAATTGCCCAGGAATTCGAAACATTTGATGAGGCTTTTCAATTTTACAACACATATGCTAAGCACATTGGGTTTGGCATCAAGAAATCCCAACGGAACAACAGACGGCGGTATCTGCGATGTGTCTGCGAGGGAACACACAACATAGGTTTCGATAAATCTGACCGATAATCGAATAAAGTGAGCAAAAAATTTGGCTGCAAAGCATTTATGAGATTAAAAGAGAGAGATGATGGTAGCTGTGTTGTGATGGATATAATCCTAGAACACAACCACCCATTGTTGTTAACTCCATCCATGCAAGTGTTCTTGCAGTCACGCAAACATGTCGATGCAACGCTGCAAGATTTGATTAAAGACCTCTAGTTTAGCAACGTTAAACATGCTAGCATAATGGGATTCCTATCTAGGATGAATGGTGGACGCAACAAGTTACCATGCCATGACAAGGATGTAAATAACATGCAAGTATCAGCGCATGGAAAAATACAAAAAAACATATAAACTCATATTCTTTGACAATAACTGATATTTATAAACTACAAATTTTGCAGGAAAGCGCGTAATACACGCCTCGACAACGCAGACGATGTGCAGAAACTGTTCAAGTTCTTTGTTGATATGAAAGCTGAGAACGATAATTTCTATTCTGATGTGCAAGTTGATTCTGAAAACACAATTAGAAATATTTTCTGGTCAAATGCTAGCTGCAGAGCTACATATGCTGATTTCGGCGACTGTATCACCTTCGATACAACATACCAGAGCAATCTATACCACATGCCACTTGTAGTTTTTGTTGGCATCAATAATCATTTGCAGTCAACCATTTTTGGTGTCACGCTGATTGGCGACGAAAGTATAGAATCATTCAAATGGGTATTTAGCACATTCTTGAAGTGCATGGGCGAGAGACAGCCAATTTGTATTTTAACAGGTATGTCAATATTAACCTTGAAAAAGGTTAGCTAGCTATTTTTATGAAAGTCCATTTGCTCTGTCCATTGAAGTTATGTATCTATTTATTAATAAAAATGATGATGCTTGCTCTACTTATGGAAGTTAGGTAGCTATTTTTATGAAAGCCAACTTGTTTTCTTATGGTAGTTAGGTATCTGTTTTATATGAAAAAAACTTTGGCTTCCTCTACATCTGGAAGTTAACTATATGTTTGCATTAAGGTTCACTTGCTCTGATTTGAGAAGTTAACTAGTTGTTGTTATGGCAAACTTAGCTATATATTAATTAATATGATATTAATTGGGGAAAAAATGACAAAGTTAGGTAGCCGTTTTTATGAAAGTCAACTTCTTTGCCTATTGGGAGTTAGGTAGCTATTTTAATATGAAAAAATCTCTGGCTTGCTGAGTATCTGGAAGTTAACTATATGTTGTCATGAAAATCCACTTGCTATTTTTAGGAAAGTTAACTAGATGTTGATATAGCTAACTTAGATATATATTGATATGAATTTCAATATAATATTGATTGTGAAAAAAATGACAAAGTATTACTGCTATTGGATATAGATCAGTGTCCATCTATGGTGCAGGCTATACCGGCGAGTTCCTAAGCTCTCTCCATAAGCTGTGAAGATGGCGCATAATGAGAAATTATAAAGTTCCACTGAGAAAGCCTTACCAACTTTTTCCTGACCTGAAAGAGCAGCTAACAGTGATTTTGAACCATTCGCTAGTACCGTCGGAATTTGAAGCAGCATGGCATGAACTGATTGATAAGTACGAGCTGCACGATATCAATGTGATGATCAACCTGTGGAACGAGAGGATTGCATGGATCTCGACATATTGGAAGGATGTTTTCTGCGCCAGAATGACATCGACACAAAGAAGTGAGAGCATGAACCATGTGCTAAAGAAAGGATTCGTGAAGGAACAAGATAATCTCCATATATTTGTGAAACAAGTAAATAGCTGTATATAAACAAGGCAAGAAGCAGAAAACACAGAAACACTTGCGTCAATGGTACAAATCGCAACCATGCTTCTTTTTAAGTAAAGGATAAATATGTAAGTTATATTTGAACAACATGGAAGTTATCTTACAATAAATACTGAAGTTAAGTATGTCACACTACTGAAGTTAACTTGTAGAAAATTGAAGTATACATTAGAAAAATTGTAGAGGTTGGGTTTGTAAAAGATGTTTTAAGTAAAGGATAAATATATAAAACCATCACTACAAGAATTTGGACGATCCGTGACGTTTTTATGACGCGACCTAAAAACGTCGCGAATTCATGATGTTTAAGAACGTTTCGTTGTAATGAGCTCCAAGCCCCTCCAGCCCGGTTATTGTAACATCCCAGCATTAGGATCCAACAAAGGGTAGAAATAGGATTATAAGTTTGTGCATGCATGCATCTGTAAAATCTGGATAAATTTTTCGCCAAACAAAACACTAAAGGGATCAGAGTTTCTTTTACTGACTGGAGGTAGGAATAGCTCTTGTTAGTGATTGCTATGAATTCTGACATGATCTTTAGGCAATATTAAGAAATTGGGGGAGTTATTTGGAATTTAAATTTGAAATTTCGAATCAATTTGAAATTATTTAAATATTAGAACTTATTAATATTGAAGGGTTGTCCAAAAAGAAAACCTTATTAACATTGTTTGGTTTTAATAAAGGAATAGTAATCAACAATAAGATTTAATGACAAGGTAAAAGAATTAAATAAGAAATAATGCTTATTGCTCTATTTTTTATAATATGGTCACAAATGATGACAAATACATCAAAGGTATAAGATTACACAGAACATAAATTTAACTTTATTAAACTTGTAATAACATCTTTACAAGATCCTTTACAAAAGAATTACAAAGAAGGTTACAAATAGAACCTATACTAACTATCTATCCTACACTAATCTTGGAAGCCCAGATCTTATTCCTGCAAGTAAGAAAAACAACTAGAAAGGAAGATTAGGGATTAGTAAGGTAATTTTACTCTCAGTGTTGAATAGTGAAGTGAACTATTCCTGGTACATCATTGAGTAAATAAAAGGGCAAGTTTCACCAATAGTGAAGTATCTGTTCTTATTAGTTAATAGCAGAAGTTACAGTCAAAGTCAAGTGGATAAACAAAAAGGTTTCACCAGGCTAAAAATTAGTAAATAGGTAAGAGTAACAACCAAGTTACTTGAGCTGATCCACATGCATAGCACACACACAGCTTAGTCGACTGACTGCATGGGGTGTGCTATCAAGCTACCAGTAGCAGTACAAGGTACCACACAAAGCACTAGTCGAAGGGGAAATACAGAAGTTTAGCTCTTCTTCTCAGACACACACACAACAATAGAACTTGCTGAAACCATAGACATTTCTCCACCAAATTACCCAAATCAACCATCAGATCTTTACTTGATGGTAACATAAGGAGGGGGTGGAGCAGGTGGAAAGAGAGATCAAGCATCAAGTTACAGGAGCAGCACCAGGTGTTGCAGAGCAAGATCAAGTAGCAAGCTACATCACAACATCATCAAACAACAAGCTATCTGGTGAGTTCAAATCACATCACCACATGATCAGATCATCATAGAATCATATGAGCGTACTAGATCATGTAGGCGCGCGTTGCCGCGCCCGTCCTTAGAAAAATAGATAGTTATAAAATGGTAAAATTCTATTTAAATTATTTCATTGTTGTTACGAGCCCGATAGTCAATAGAATCGGGAATAGAATGGTTTGAAAATATTATTGCTTCTTTCCTGACTTAAGTCACATAAGCACGTTTCAATGGAACTTGTCAATGGAGATTTCTTACATAAATAGTGAGTGAGCTATTTGAGGTAAGCATTTGTATTGTAGTTTATGTTTATCTAATGTTGGTTTGGTTGTTGAATGTGATTTGTGTTCTTTGTGGTCCAGTAGTGTGTCAGTAGGCCCAAGTGGCATCAACATAACTTGTTGGTGTCCACCGTATGGACCGAGAATAGAAACGGGCAGCAACATCGGAGTAATCTTAGTAGTAAGATAGTCTATTATTAATTATTGTGCAGTATTACGGACGTGAATAGAAAATTCAAGTCTAGGAACTCACCTGGCCAGCGGCCATTGCTGAAAATTCGACCCATAATAGGGACCCAATGGAATGAGAGGATCTGAACAAGAAGAAATGAAACCTACAAATACGTTTATTTCTGCTTTAGAAAGTGTAACAATGTTATCTGAATAACTGGTGGAGTTCGTTGGAAAGAGAATTAGGGATCACCTAGCAGAGCACCATTGGACCTGGAACTTGCTGCAGACTGGACGAGAAATTGAGGCAAGAGATTTCATAGCATAGTAGAGGCACTATAGTAGCATACCATCATTAGTCACCGCTGCCAAATTGCCTAGGATTACTGCCATAAAGGATTCTAAAGAGCTCCAAATTAACATGGTATTGGAGATGAATGACGAGCGACACATCAGGTCGCCATGAATAGAGACACGAGGGGGCGTATGCTATCGCATCCGCACATGAGATGGATGCCTCGCTCCACCTTCCGGTTCCCGTTATTGAGTGTTCGCATGTAGGCTAGGTCAGACACATCTCGCTTCGGCTGCATTGGCTGGCGTCTCTTTTTTCTTCTACCATTTGCTTCCAGCGGGCACAACAGTGACATCCCATGCATTGTACGACTGTGCAGTAAACCAAGCAATGGCTGTTGCATGAATTCCAGCCCAATTAACCGAAGATGGCTTATTTGATGTCTAGAGAAGCGTGCCTAAGGGATAATTTGGCCCATGCAGGATTGGAGGACCATCCGACGGCCAGAAACATGCAGGTGGCACGATCCGACTGTCAAAAATGCCTAATTCGTGAGATGGCTCCTCTTTGACTCGGTTTTAATATCCCTAATAATTTTTACTTAAACTTCTTAGAAAAACACCCAAGTGGGGTGTAGATTCATCCCAGAAGCATATAAATGAAAGCCAATAACAAATCCTTACAAACAAATCCAAGATCTCAGCCTTTGCATCATAGATCTTGGATATATATTAAATTCTCCACATTTACAAATAAACAGCATTCTTAGACCTAGATTCAGGGCACATCTCCTATGGAGTAGCACCTCTGTAATCTCAGAGTCTTAAGGATCAATATTTGACAGTAAGGGGATCAATCATTTCTTAAAAAGATTCAAGAGTCATCAGCTGATACATGCATCAGAGCATATCTTTGAGAAACAGCTAGAAACACCTTAGTACTTCCTAGTCATGCCTCAGACTAACATCATAGGCTAATAGACTATAGCAGATTAGGATAATAAAGCAAGCAGAAGCTTCTCAGTCACTTAACCAGCCAAACTTGAAGACAGGAAGATTTAGGCCATAAAAGTACAGGTATTTGTGTACCATTCTAAAGAAGGTGTCACAAATGTCACATCTAAAACCAAGCCAATGTTTTACTGATATTTGATCAGTTAACTTACAGAAAGATAACTAATCACTTTCCTGAAACAAATATTCAGGAATCGTAATCATGGATTACATTTCTATAATCAGGGAAGCATAGGAGTACCATTTTCACTCCAATGTAAGAGATCAACATAAACAAGTGTATAAATATCAACTGCACATTACTGACAGAACCACTATCAGAACTAGGCTCATGAAACCATAGTGAAATTCACATCACTAGCATAAGGGGGTAAACATCCAGGACAATATAACCACTACAATCAGTTCTACTAGAATTATCATGCTCAGGCCAGATGGATGAACCCTAAACGAATCATAAATCAATTAGGGATTTACCACTAGAGGCACACAAAGGGTATTGAGCAAGGTAGAGTGGAGCACCGAAGAGGAGTAGCCAATCTTACTCAAGGGCCTCGCAAAAAGAACCGAAGAGGAAGCAGAGGTTGACCAGCGGCGAAGCAGGAACGAGGGAACGGGGAGCACCCCGAAGGGGCGCTGTAACCCACACCCAACCACGCGTTTGATCCACCGAAGAAGAGAGGCGAACGCAGTGAAGAACCGGCGCACCATCGCCGATGCTCCAAAGCGGCAAACCCTAACCCTAGCCTAGGGCAGATGTCAGCACGGCCAGGAGAAAGCACCCACCGCAGATCTGCTTGGACAAGATGACACTGCGTCATCGACTGAGTCATCCTGCACCATGGCGGCGGCAACAGCGGTCGGATTCGGCCGGAATCGTGCGCGGCGGCGACAGACGAAGGAGATGGTCGTGTGCGCGAGAGAGTAAGAGAGGGGAGAAGAGTGTGCGTGCAAGGGGGGTACTGGGCCTGTGGGCAGCCCAGTACCACTCTGGTGAGTGTAACCAAGCCAGGTGGGCTGGGTCAAGTTGGGCCGGGCCCGTATCTTAATAGGATTATTTAAAAATAATAATTACAAATATACCCCTGAGATAAAAATGGCTCTAGATAAATAAATAAAAATATTAAAAATACAAATAATATATCTATAAATTCACAAAAATATTTACTATTGAATAAAAATAATCAATAGAATTTTTGGCAATTAAAATTTAAGGTTATTAATAATAGGATGCTAATTACTTTTGAATTTTTACAAACATATGGGAAACACCCAAAATTGAATAAAATTCACCTTTAAGATCCTAAATGAATAAACTATTGTAGAAAATACTAATTTGTATTTTTGCAAAGTGAATTTGGTGTGATAAAAATAAATCCTATTTCCTTATAGGAATTTCATAAAATATTCAAAGGAAATAAATTCATAGAATGATATTGTCTTTTATTGATTTAATAAAATAGTAGGATTTTACTAAAAGGGTAAGACATGCAGGGAAGCAAATAATAAATAATTGCATGACATTACTATGTATGGCATATTGCTTCTTTAAATATTGTCCTTATCGGGCAATAATGGTTCTTTGTAGAAACCGGAGCTCAAGATCAGGTGGAAGCATCCAACTTCACTACCTTGCAGTCACAAGGCAAGTTCATAACTTGCTCATGTCCTTTGAAGAATCTTTATCAAAGATATTGCATATGGTGTGTTATCATCTATGATTTGGAAACAGAAAATGATATCTTCTCTAATAAATAAGATATAGTATCATCCTAAGTGATGATAAAGATCAGCAATGGAACTTAGGGATTCCAATTGCGTAAGTCACATAGGCTTAACAACCCATGACATCAGTGATTCTAGCGCCGTATATTACGCGTTAACCATGAGATTTGGAATGGGACAGAGAAGTCAGCTGTATCTTCTTCCTTTAATATGGAGGCAAGATGACCTTATCGTGACGTTTGGATTCCTGGTATGGATCCAACATATGGGTGGGCACCCTTAGGCCCCACGATTTTGGCATCTAGATTATTTATGAGTGGCTGCTGGAGGTATAGTCGGGCCTTTTAGGGAGCTTACCAGGGGCATCACCACTTCATAGAGTCCTCAGGAACTCACCAGGGTTATAGCTTGCTCTAGGTGGAGGCTTAACAGAGGTGTAGTCAGCCCCGGAGGATCGTGCAGACATATGGGGTCGCAGAGAGGGCAGTGATTGGCTTGGATCACCTAGTAGGCCCAACATCATGGAATTGTGGATGGGAAAGTACGCCCGGTTGTGCAACAAGGAGTTGGTCTCTCATGGGTAAAGCAACGCACCTTTGCAGAGTGTAAGGATTGTGACATGTTACTCCCTGTTCTGGGAAAGACCTATGAACGCGGCAGGAAAGGAACTCCATGAAGTTCTGGTCAACATGTGAAGGCTGATGGGCATAGGTTTTGATAATAAAATAAATCTTTGAAGAAATGTTTACGAAAAATGCATAGTACCAAGGACGTATTGTCCGAGGTGGTAGATAGAGCATCAAACTTCCCACCTTGCATATAATGAACTTGTTGGGTAACCCTGTTACTCACTCTTTCCTTTGAACCCTTCTTACTCTGAGAATCCAGAAGACACTTCGATGTACGTAGCTGATGGACAAGAGGATGTCTGCTACGAAGAACCAGACCTGTCCAGAGGAGTTGAAGGGGTGGACTACGAGATACGCTATGGAGTGGAGGGCAAAGAGTCTGAGTAGTTGCCTTAGTTATTAGTAAATCAATTGAGCCAAGCAGCAGGAACTATATAGAATAAGTTGTTGAGCTCAATTCGAAGTATGAGTTTGGAATTTTATATCTTTCGCTGAAACTACTTAAGTTTAGTTTGTAATTTCATAATGCTTGAAGTTTGAGAACTCTTGGTTTGTAATAATAAAGTGTGTATGTTTGTTATATGGACCCGCAATGTTTCTGTTGTACCACTCTAAGGGGTGTGATATTTACGGAACGGTGTTTTGTGAGTGTCATATCAACGACTATAGTTTACTACCCAAGTAGTGGTATGCTGGGTCACCGCAGCTAGTATCAGAGCGACTGCTTTGACCTTAGGTTGGAAACCTAGTAAAGGGAAATAACTGTAGGAGTCTAGGAGCAATGGTAAAGAGTTCTCTAGACTATATGATGAATATTCAATTGGGAATATTTCGTTATATTTTTTAGTGCGATAATTCTTTATTATGATGCATCATTATAATTAATGGATACTAATTATATTTATATCTATATAGTGAAATGGCACCAAAGTTTCCAAACAGACCTTGGCAAGGAAAGAAGAGACTCTTGATGATTATCAGGGGGCTTTAACTGAACATCTTCGAGAACTTATGAGGGTTTTTGGTTGCACAACTAATATCCCAGTCAATACAATTACCTATCATGATGGCGAATGTTAGCCAAATATCGTGTTAGCATCCAACTACTAAGGAAGCTTGGGTTATATCACAACTTACCTATGGGAGAAGGTAGAAGTCACCTAGCAGCATATCATGTTGCTATCATGGAGGCAATAGCCAATGTTCGGGAACATAAAGCAGAAGAGTTAGTCGGAAGCACATATTCTGTGATTCCTCATGACTCTATAGACGAAGAACAGGAACCAGATCATCTTACTTTAGTAAGGAAGCATCCAAAACTAGCCTCTAAGTTTATGGATCTGTATCGACTGATGGTTGGGTCTTTGTATAAGACACATCTGGTGATTGTAGAAGATCAGGTTGATATGCTAGAGGATTTAACGAATCCGAAAAGAGGGAGAAGTTAGCATCTAAACTGGAAAATGAAGCAGTGGATAGGGTCAACCCAGTTTTCAAGGATATACCTATAGATCCAGCATCTTTTACACCATATCCCTATTCACCAATACAAGAACCTCTTAGATATCCTGATGAGGGCACTAGTCATCTAGTACCACAGAGTTCTTGGGGAACTGAGGACTCGGAATTACCCATTGGGAATTCTGAAGGCTGGAGGTACGGATCAATGGATGGATCTGCTGAGAATCCTATTCCTGTGGAAGATTCAATTGGAGATATCGGACAAACGAGTCGCATGGGTGTAAGATCTTATTCCGTTGATGGAAGAGATGTCCACGTGGAAGATTTAGAGTCCGAGGAGGAAGATCCTGAAGAAAGGGTGTTCGAGGATTATCTTACTCCAGATAATGTGCACTATCCAGTCATAGCTAAGGACTATCGTACCCAGCAGACTACATGGGGGGCACCAGAAGGGGAATATTCTGTTGATTCCTCCAGAATCGGGATGTGGGATATGGATGAAGAAGAAAGTGATGAGGATGATTCGGTAGATACTTCAGATGAGTTGGAAGGTATGGATACACTTCAGCTGAATGATGTGTTAAGTCCGAAGACTTCTGATACTGAATATCGTCCGTCGAAAAGGCAAGTCGTTTCACAGTCGGTACGCCGTACTTCACGACAGCACGGTTGTAGTCCGGGTATGTATGATGAACGACGCAACTTCTGGGTAGTGTGACTTTGATTAGGAGCATTTTCACAGGAGACGAGAGTTAGAGTTGGAGGACGGATGTAAAGAAATAAGTGAGATAGTACCACATGAGCTTGTAATGTCTAATGAGTAAGGGCTTGTAATCACGTTGTATAAATTATATTGCTTGTAATGTAGAATATGTGTGTAATGCATATTTGGTTCTTATTTGGATCTTGTTTTCCATTGTGTGACTAGTTCTGTGCATGAAGTTGATCTCAGAACACATATGCATGATGTAATTATGAGTATTCGCTTATGTTACAGGACTAGGGGGGCATGGAAACAAGTGTAGAAAATGAGGCTGAGCAGCAGAGCATGGAGCGCGAAGCCAAATAAAAGGCGGATGAAGACGCCAGAATACAAGCAAACTTACCACCACCACCACCACCAATGAGGCCATTGATGGAGCAAAACTTTATGCAGTACATGCAAATGATGCAAGAGTCCCAAAACAAATTCATGGAGGGGTTAGTAGACCATGTGGGATAGCAAAGGGCACTTGAAGGACATGGTGTTAGTCTTTCGGATTTCCAGGATACCAGGCCTTTACCTTTCGCATCCGCTCCTGAACCAATGGATGCAGAGGACTGGTTAACAGATACCGAAAGAAAGTTGAGAACTGGAGGTTGCAATGCGGAAGAGAAGTTGAGGTATGCAACGCATTTATTGACCAGACCTGCAACGTCATGGTGGGAGAGTCAGCTAGCAATGCAACCTCTAGGAAGAGAGTACAATTGGGAGGAGTTTAAACAAAGATTCTGTGAATATCATGTTCCGGAGAGTATCATAGAGTTGAAGCGTAGGGAGTTTGAAGAACTGCAATAGGGATACTCCAGTGTCATGAAGTATATTCGGGAGTTTAGTGATTTATCTCGTTATGCTGCTGAAGAAGTTAGCACGGAAGCGAGTAGGAAGAAAAGGTTCATGCGTGGATTAAATCCATTTGTGAAGATGCAGTTGAGGCTTGCCAACACTCAAACTTTTCAACAGTTGCTTGATGCAGCTATCACTTTTGAAGATGATTACAAAAATTTCCAAGAGGACCGTAGGAAGAGAGCAAAGAAGGAAACAAAGAGGATTCAGGCAAGTAAACCCAAAACTAATCTGGAGTTTCAACCTAGAAACAGACCCTACAACAACAACAGGAGTAGCAATAATACTGGAGGACAATTCAATCCTAGAAGGAATGTCATATGTCATAATTGCAAACTTCCGGGACATATCAGCAAGGATGGCCAGAACCAGTGATAATTTGTTATGGATGTGGACAAAAGGGTCATATTAAGCCTGATTACCCAAATAAACCACCTGGTGGTTGGCCCGCAAAGGGTGGAGGTCAAGCCAGTGGAGGCGGAGGTGGACAATCTAACAGAGGTGGAAGCTATGCCAAAAACAATAATGGCAAGAGGGGTAGACCTACGAGAAATCTGAATTGTGCAACCCTGGAGGAGGTGGATAACTCAACTCAGGCGGTGATAGGTATGCTCAATATTCTCACAAATCCTGGAAAAGTTTTATTTGATACTGGTGCAACTACTTCTTTCATATCTGAAGAGTTTTGTGATAAATTCGGGATTAGAAGGGCACCGTTAGAAAAACCTATGTCCGCAGTTACCGCCGGAGGGATTGTGGTAGTTAGACATATTAAACTAAACCAAGTCATCTCAATCTGTGGTCAAACCTATTATGCAGATCTTTATGTGATCCCGTTAAGAGGGATAGCAGTAGTGCTGGGAATGGATTGGATGACAGACCATGGAGCTCAGATCAATTGTGAAGAGAAAACCGTTTCAATCAGATCTCCAACTGGAGGAAGGATAGTTTATCAGGCGGATAAACATAGTCATATCATGGTAGATCTGCAGTTGAACTCACTAAAGGAGGCCAAATTAGATGATATTCCAGTGGTGAAGGAGTTTCAAGATGTTTTTCCAGCAGAATTACCAGGAATGCCACCGGATCGGGAGATAGAATTCACTATTGACCTGATACCCGGTACAACACCAATAGCTCAAGCACCATATAAGATGGGGCCCAAGGAATTAAAAGAACTTAAAGAGCAAATTGATGAATTAGCCCGGAAAGGATTCATACAGGAAAGTGTATCTCTCTGGGGAACTCTGGTGATCTTTGTGGATAAACGAGATGGTGGACGGAGAATGTGTGGGGATTACAGAAATCTCAACAATGTCACTATCTAGAACAAGTATCCATTACCAAGAATACAAGATTTATTTGACCAAGTCAAGGGAGCAGGAGTATTCTCCAAAATTGATCTAAGATCAGGATACCACCAGATAAAAATTAAACCTGAAGATGTTCCTAAAATAGCATTTGTGTCAAGGTATGGACATCATGAGTATGTAGTCGTACCTTTTGGTCTGACTAATGCACCAACAATATTCATGAATTTGATGAACAAAATCTTCATGCTGTATTTGGACAAGTTTGTCATAGTATTCATCGATGATATTCTGATATATTCCAAAGATACAGAAGAGCATGTAGAACATTTGAGAGTAGAATTACAAATCTTAAGAGAACATAAGCTTTATGCTAAGTTCAGTAAGTGTGAATTTTGGTTGGACAAAGTAGAGTTTCTTGGTCATGTGATCAATAAGGATGGAATTGCTGTAAATCCGTCCAAAGTTCAATCAGTACTGGATTGGAAGGCACCAACCAATGTGAAGCAAATCCAAGGTTTTTTAGGTATGGCCGGTTATTATCGAAGATTCATTGACGGTTTTTCCAAGATAGCTGGACCAATGACCAAATTATTAAGAAAGAATATACCTTTCATATGGGATGAGAAGTGTGAGGCAAGTTTTCAGGAGTTGAAAACCAGATTAACTACCGCACCAATCCTAGCAATTCCAGAACCAGGAAAAGATTGCACAGTATATTGTGATGCATCCAAGGAAGGATTAGGTTGTGTGCTTATGCAAGATCGTAAGGTAATTGCTTATGGATCTAGGCAATTGAAACCACATGAAGTGAACTATCCAACCCATGATTTAGAATTAGCAGTAGTAGTGTTTGCTTTAAAAGGATGGAGGCATTTTCTCTATGGGGCAAGATGTGAGTTATATACTGACCACAAAAGTCTCAAATATTTCTTCACTGAAAAGGAATTGAATATGAGACATAAGCATTGGCTGGAGTTGATTAAAGATTATGATCTAACAATCAATTACACTCCTGTAAAAGCAAATGTTGTGGTAGATGCTTTAAGTCGGAAAAGCACAAATATACAACCTTTGAATAAAGAACTGCCAAAAGAACTACAGACGGATCTGGAAAGGATGGAATTACAATTTATAAGTACAATAGTTCTTGGAGGATTAGCTACCATGTGGGTAATTGAAGAGCAAAGTAGTGATCTTCGACATGAAATCTTTAGACATCAAGATGAAGATCCTTTTATTGCTGAAGAACTTCGAGAATCTCTCAAGGTCAAACCTTAGTTTTTCACTTAGGAGATTATGAATCCTTATGGTTTCAAAACCGTCTTTGTGTGCCAGATGTGACAGATATTCGAGAAGTGATACTTCGGGAAGCTCATGAAACACCATATTCCATACATCCGGGTAGTACAAAGATGTACATGGATTTAAAGGAATTGTTCTGGTGGAATAATATGAAAAGAGATATTGCAAAGTATGTATCGGAATCCCATACTTGCTAAAGGGTTAAAGCAGAACATCAAAGTCCAGCAGGACCATTACAACCTTTGGAAATTCCAGAATGGAAGTGGGAAGAAATTGGTATGGATTTTATCACAAGGCTACCCATGACACTGAAACAGAAGGATATGATATGGGTGATTATTGATAGACTCACAAAAAGTGCTCATTTTATTCTAGTGAATCAAAAGGATAATGCTGAGAAATTAGTAGATATTTATGTCAAAGAGATTGTGAGTAAACACAGGGTACCCAAGAAAATTGTGTCCGATAGAGGATCTGTGTTTACATCATCATGTTGGAAACAATTACATGCAGCACTGGGTTCAAAGTTGGATTTTAGCACAACTTATCATCCAGAAACTGGAGGCTAAACAGAGAGGACCAATCAAATCTTAGAAGACATGCTTAGAGCTTGTGCATTAGATTTTGGAGGTTCGTGGGAAGATCATTTACCATTGGCAGAATTTTCTTATAACAATAGCTATCAGAGTAGTCTGAAGGCAGCACCTTATCAAGTATTATATGGAAGAAGGTGTAGATCACCTATATGCTGATATGAACCTGGTAGTAGCAAAGAATTTGCACCAGATTATATCAAGGAAAGGCAAGATATCATAGATATCATTGGAGATCGGTTGAAGATAGCTCAGAGTTGACAAAACAGTTATGCTGATCAAAGTCGTAGATCATGGCATCCAGAAGTGGGAGATATGGTATATTTCAAAGTAAGTCGGATGAAGGGAGTGAAGAGGTTCGGAGTCAAAGGAAAATTAAGTCCAAGGTATATTGGACCATTCAAGATATTAAGTCAAAACAGAACAATAGCTTATGCTCTGGAGTTACCAAAGAGGTTAGCTCCGGTTCACAATGTGTTCCATGTTTCACAACTTCAAAAATGTCTGAAAGTTCCCGATGATGCTATCACTCATCAAGAGATTGAGTTACAAGCGGATTTAACTTATGTTGAGAAACCCTGTAAGATCTTGGAAGAAAACTGGAAAAGGTTGAGAAACAGGGCAATCAAGTATTGCAAGGTACAATGGGAAGATCACCCAGAACGAGAAGCTACCTGGGAGAAGGAAGATGAATTCAGGGAAGCATATCCAGAGTTGTTCAGGTACCATCCGCAAACTTTGGGAAGAAGTTTAATCTAAGGGGGGAAGTCTGTAACATCCCACCATTAGGATCCAACGAAGGGTAGAAATAGGATTATAAGTTTGTGCATGCATGCATCTGTAAAATCTGGATAAATTTTTCGCCAAACAAAACACTAAAGGGATCAGAGTTTCTTTCACTAACTGGAGGTAGGAATAGCTCTTGTTAGTGATTGCTATGAATTCTGACATGATCTTTAGGCAATATTAAGAAATGGGGGGAGTTATTTGGAATTTAAATTTGAAATTATTTAAATATTAGAAGTTATTAATATTGAAGGGTTATCCAAAAATAAAACCTTATTAACATTGTTTGGTTTTAATAAAGGAATAGTAATCAATAATAAGATTTAATGACAAGGTAAAAGAATTAAATAAGAAATAACGCTTATTTCTCTATTTTTTATAATAAGGTCACAAATGATGACAAATACATCAAAGGTATAAGATTACACAGAACAGAAATTTAACTTTATTAAACTTGTAATAACATCTTTACAAGATCCTTTACAAAAGAATTACAAAGAAGGTTACAAGTAGAACCTATACTAACTATCTATCCTACACTAATCTTGGAAGCCCAGATATTGTTCCTGCAAGTAAGAAAAACAACTAGAAAGGAAGATTAGGGATTAGTAAGGTAATTTTACTCTCAGTGTTGAATAGTGAAGTGCACTATTCCTGGTACATCATTGAGTAAATAAAAGGGGAAGATTCACCAATAGTGAAGTATCTGTTCTTATCAGTTAATAGCAAAAGTTACAATCAAAGTCAAGTGGATAAACAAAAAGGTTTCACCAGGCTGACAATTAGTAAACATGTAAGAGTAACAACCAAGTTACTTGAGCTGATCCACATGCACAGCACACACACACATAGCTTAGTCGACGGATTGCATGCGGTGTGCTATCAAGCTACCAGTAGCAGTACAAGGTACCACACAGAGCACCAGTCAAAGGGGAAATACAGAAGTTTAGCTCTTCTTCTCAGACACACACACACGACAATAGAACTTGCTGAAACCATAGCCATTTATCCACCAAATTACCCAAATCAACCATCAGATCTTTACCTGATGGTAACATAAGGAGGGGGTGGAGCAGGTGGAAAGAGAGATCAAGCATCAAGTTATAGGAGAAGCACCAGGTGGTGTAGAGCAAGATCAAGTAGCAAGCTACATCACAACATCATCAAAGAACAAGCAATCTGGTGAGTTCAAATCACATCACCACATGATCAGATCATCATAGAATCATATGAGCATATAATTTTTACTTAAACTTCTCATAAAAACACCCAAGTGGGGTGTAGATTCATCCCAGAAGCATATAAATGAAAGCCAATAACAAATCCTTACAAACAAATCCAAGATCTCAGCCTTTGCATCATAGATCTTGGATATATATTAAATTCTCCACATTTACAAATAAACAGCATTCTTAGACCTAGATTCAGGGCACATCTCCTATGGAGTAGCACCTCTGTAATCTCAGAGTCTTAAGGATCAATATTTGACAGTAAGGGGATCAATCATTTCTTAAAAAGATTCAAGAGTCATCAGCTGATACATGCATCAGAGCATATCTTTGAGAAACAGCTAGAAACACCTTAGTACTTCCTAGTCATGCCTCAGACTAACATCATAGGCTAATAGACTATAGCAGATTAGGATAATAAAGCAAGCAGAAGCTTCTCAGTCACTTAACCAGCCAAACTTGAAGACAGGAAGATTTAGGCCATAAAAGTACAGGTATTTGTGTACCATTCTAAAGAAGGTGTCACAAATGTCACATCTAAAACCAAGCCAATGTTTTACTGATATTTGATCAGTTAACTTACAGAAAGATAACTAATCACTTTCCTGAAACAAATATTCAGGAATCGTAATCATGGATTACATTTCTATAATCAGGGAAGCATAGGAGTACCATTTTCACTCCAATGTAAGAGATCAACATAAACAAGTGTATAAATATCAACTGCACATTACTGACAGAACCACTATCAGAACTAGGCTCATGAAACCATAGTGAAATTCACATCACTAGCATAAGGGGGTAAACATCCAGGACAATATAACCACTACAATCAGTTCTACTAGAATTATCATGCTCAGGCCAGATGGATGAACCCTAAACGAATCATAAATGAATTAGGGATTTACCACTAGAGGCACACAAAGGGTATTGAGCAAGGTAGAGTGGAGCACCGAAGAGGAGTAGCCAATCTTACTCAAGCGCCTCGCAAAAAGAACCGAAGAGGAAGCAGAGGTTGACCAGCGGCGAAGCAGGAACGAGGGAACGGGGAGCACCCCGAAGGGGCGCTGTAACCCACACCCAACCACGCGTTTGATCCACCGAAGAAGAGAGGCGAACGCAGTGAAGAACCAGCGCACCATCGCCGATGCTCCAAAGCGGCAAACCCTAACCCTAGCCAAGGGCAGAGGTCCGCACGGCCAGGAGAAAGCACCCACTGCATATCTGCTTGGACAAGATGACGCAGCGTCATCGACTGAGTCACCCTGCACCGTGGTGGCAGCAACAGTGGCCGGATTAAGCCGGAATCATGCGCGGCAGCGGCGTCAGACAGAGGAGATGGTCGTGTGTGCGAGAGAGTGAGAGAGGGGAGAAGATTGTGCGTGCGAGGGGGGTACTGGGCCTGTAGGCAGCCCAGTACCACTCTGGTGAGTGTAACTAGGCCAGGTGGGCCGGGTCAAGTTGGGCCGGGCTAGCCTAGTGGGCCAGGCCCGTATCTTAATAGGATTATTTAAAAATAATAATTACAAATATACCACTGAGATAAAAATGGCTCTAAATAAATAAATAAAAATCTTAAAAATACAAATAATATATCTATTAATTCACAAAAATATTTTCTATTGAATAAAAATAATCAATAGAATTTTTGGCAATTAAAATTTAAGGTTATTAATAATAGGATGCTAATTACATTTGAATTTTTACAAAAATATGGAAAACACCCAAAATTGAATAAAATTCACTTTAAGATCCTAAATGAATAAACTATTGTAGAAAAAAATACTAATTTGTATTTTTGCAAAGTGAATTTGGTGTGATAAAAATAAATCATATTTCCTTAAAGGAATTTCATAAAATATTCAAAGGAAATAAATTCATAGAAGGATATTGTCTGTTATTGATTTAATAAAATAGTAGGCTTTTACTAAAAGGGTAAGACATGCAGGGAAGCAAATAATAAATCATTGCATGACATTACTATGCATGGCATATTGCTTCTTTAAATATTGTCCTTATCGGGCAATAATGGTTCTTTGTAGAAACCAGAGCTCAAGGTCAGGTGGAAGCATCCGACTTCACTACCTTGCAGTCACAAGGCAAGTTCATAACTTGCTCATGTCCTTTGAAGAGTCTTTATCAAAGATATTGCAAATGGTGTGTATCATCTATGATTTGGACATAGAAAATGATATCTTCTCTAATAAATAAGATATAGTATCATCCTAAGTGATGATAAAGATCAGCAATGGAACTTAGGGATTCCAATTGCATAAGTCACATAGGCTTAATAACCCATGACATCAGTAATTCTAGCGTCGTATATTACACGTTAACCATTAGATTTGGAATGGGACAGAAAAGTCAGCTGTATCTTCTTTCTTTCATATGGAGGCAAGATGACCTTATCGTGACGTTGGGATTCCTAGTATGGATCCAACATATGGGTGGACACCCTTAGGCCCCACGATTTTGGTATCTTGATTATTTATGAGTGGCTGCCGGAGGTATAGTCGGGCCTTTTAGGGAGCTTACCAGGGGCATCACCACTTCATAGAGTGTTCGGGAACTCACCAGGGTTATAGCTTGCCCTAGTTGGAGGCTTAATGGAGGTGTAGTCAGCCCCGGAGGATCGTGCAGACATATGGGGTCGCGGAGAGGGCAGTGATTGGCTTGGATCACCTACTAGGCCCCACATCATGGAATTGTGGATGGGAAAGTACGCCCGGTTGTGCAATAAGGAGCTGGTCTCTCATGGGTAAAGCAACGCACCTCTGCAGAGTGTAAGAATTGTGACATGTTACTCCCTGTTCCTGGAAGGAGCTACAAACGCGTCATGAAAGGAACTCCATGAAGTTCTGGTCAACTTGTTAAGGCTGATGGGCATAGTTTTTGACAATAAAATCAATCTTTGAAGAAATGTTTACGAAAAATGCATAGTACCAAGGACGTATTGTCCGAGGTGGTAGAGCATCAAACTTCCTACCTTGCATATAATGAACTTGCTGGGTAACGCTGTTACTCACCCTTTCCTTTGAACCCCTCCTGAGACTTTGAGAATCTAGAAGACACTTCGATGTACGTAGCTGATGGACAAGAGGATATCTACTACGAAGAACCAGACCTGTCCAGAGGAGTTGAAGGGGTGGACTACGAGATATGCAATGGAGTGGAGGGTAACGAGTCCGAGTAGTTTGCTTAGTTATTAGTAAATCAATTGAGCCAAGCAGCAGGAACTATATAGAATAAGTTGTTGAGCTTAATTCAAAGTATGAGTTTGGAATTTTATATCTTTCGCTGAAACTTTTAAGTTTGGTTTGTAATTTCATAATGCTTGAAGTTTGAGAACTCTTGGTTTGTAATAATAAAGTGTGTATGTTTGTGATATGGACCCGCAATGTTTCTGTTGTACCACTCTAAGGGGTGTGATATTTACGGAACGGTGTTCTGTGAGTGTCATATCAACGACTATTGTGTACTACACATGCAGTGGTATGCTGGGTCACCGTAGTTATCCATGACGTTCCTTGTTTTCATCGTGGCAAATCCGTCGCAGATTTTGTCCTAGGCCCTAAAGCCCAGTTTGCCATTTCGTCTGGTGCAAAATTCGTCGTGGATTTCGTCACGGCACATATTCGACACTTTTTTTTAGCATCGAACGTCTCCTCCATGCTTCAACCCCACTTGTCATCTCGGTGTCGACGTTATGTACGTAGTGTATCTCACGGTAGTGCTGGGTTCGACGCGGCTTCGTGACGTTTTGTGCCGGCCCCAGCTGTGAGTGTGTTTGATAGAAATTAAATAACAGAAAAACATTTTGTGAAGGTAGACGGAATCGAACCGTCAACCAATCTTTTGCAGAACTAACTTGCAACCGATGCATCTGTCCATTGGTTTTGTGCTGATCTACAACTTTATTCTGTATATTACATACCAGCTCTCAATCACAGGAAAGCAACAACATGAACACAATGAACCAAAATATATACATAGCATATGAGATAATATTACTTAGCATGTAGAGCACCAGGTTGACAACAAGTTCCTTACCACTACAAGTTCACTGACAACATATTACGTTAATGGTTCATCCAATACCACAACATAAACAAGTAGATACTTTTTGGCCTCACTACAGAACATTAACACAACCCATGAAGCCATGCAGCCCCTCATTTAAAAAGGTGAAGATGCACACATTCCCCTCCCTTATTCCAGCAAGTTCGAGAACATTAGACCAGCCTCTTGTCATCTGGGCAGCATAATTCATGCCTTGGAAGAGGTTAACATGCTCAAAAGTGGTCTTGTAGGAGCATGCGAGTGGTAACACCTTTGGGAGATAGCGGTTGAGGTGTGCACGGCTATAGCTAACTGAAAAGTACTGTAGGCGAAGAAGAATATTAGTTGTTGGCTAGAGTTCACTGTTGCATAATAAAATTTAACTATTGAAATGTCAAATTTTAACCATTTTGGCCTTCCCACGGATGACATTTGACTTGTTCATCTTGCACACATAGTATAGTATAGATGGCTTGTGTCGTTTAACTAACACTTTGAGAGAAGCAACTTGGTAAGAAATTAATTCCAAATGGTTTCCAAACACGCAGTGCTTGTCGAATTCCTCAAGCCCCATCATAATTGGACCTAGAAAGAAAATATTAGAAAGTAATAATATGTATCTGCATATATATAAATATAGCAAAACATGTATATAATGCCACACCTCTAGGAATAAGGATCCTCGTTTTCTCGACTGCTCTAAATCTTTTCATATAAGCTTTAGCTCTTCTCCTTGCTATCTTAGCTTTCATCTTGCGAAAAACTACAGCAACAGGTTTCTTCACATCATCATTAGATGAGACATCGATGACGACAACATCCTTCGTAGCCTAAATTAGATATGGCACTAATTAGAATGTTTAGTTTTTATGCCATATACAGTAGTAGTGCCAGTAGCATCAATTTTAGAACCTGCTCATGTATCTCTCTGGCCTTCATCGTACCTGCCCCAAAGAGTAAATACAAGAATTAAGTTAGAATATAATTCTAATTAGTCAATTATTACGAGAATCAAATTCAGTGAGTAAACTAAAGGGCGCTTCTAGTGAACTAGATTGAGCCTTGCCGTAAGCAGCAATCTCGATGCGCGGAGGACTAGATTGTGAGTACATACGCGCTGCCATAGAACAAGGAGGCGACGCATTGAACTAGAACTAATTAAACAACAACATCGATGCGGTGTCCTATAGAACAAGGAGGCGATGCGTCGAACTAGAACGAGGAGGCGACCACATCGCCGGCCGATTAACGAAGAGTTGACGCGGTGAAAGGGCGCTAGGTTGAGGAGCACTTACACATTAGTTTGTAGCCTCTACTGCCACCATCGTCGCCGGGATTTGATCATCCGTGGGGAGGGGAGAGGGTTTTCTCTAGCGCGGATTTGGGGGAAGTGGTGTGGGATTTGGGAGTGGCATGGAGGGGAGAGGGTTTTTTCTACCTGCTATCATAGGTGGGTCCCATGCGTGAGCGGTTTTGGTTCACAGTGGCATCGTCTGGTAGGCTAACGAATGGGTCCCACGCAGACTGAATAACAACACAATTTTTCTACCAGAAAAAGAGCTTTTGTTTAGCCAAGTTTGACAGACAGAATAACAACACAATGATGTGGCTAATTTTCCAAATGAATAACTATTAATTCCATGAACTAAAGGACAATCATATTGATTAGTTCAAAGGCATGCACACAACCATTAGTTCAACACAAAACATGCAACACAGGCATGCACACAACCATTAGTTCAAGCATGCACCACAAAGCATGCACACACGATCATCAGTTCAACACACGCATGCACACATCCATCAGTTCAAGCATGCAACACAAATCATCCAACACTCCACCACCATAAGCTGGAACTACTCTTCGTCTGTATCATCTTGTACTTCATCTTCTTTGTCACTGTAGTACTCCTCAATGGTGTCGTCTACTTCAGACTCACTGTCAACTTCCTCCTCTTCAACAGCTTTCCTTTTGCCTCTGATACGATCGAACACTGAAGAATCTATGATGCGGCCTCCGTTTATAGAGGGTTGACGTTTCCTGAAAGGCAGAGCCTTAGATACAGCTCATTGTCAGAGCCTACAAACTGTTGGTATGTTACATCAGTATGCACCGCCTCCTCCTCCTTCTCTCCTTCGGCAACATCAAACTTATGTCTTTGAACTATTTGTTGAACCACCCGCTAGTTTTTGCCCTTGGATGTGTCTGGCACATAGAACACTTTTGTAGCCTGGGTTGCCAAGATGTAACTGTCATCTTTGTACCAAAAATTGGTAATGTTGACACTCCGGAAGAGTTTATCATACACCATCTCAGTATCCTTGTGGCCCTCAAGATGATACCAATCGCAGTGGAATAACACAACTGATCGTTGGTGTTCCAAATCAGAGTTAAAATACAGCACCTTGATATCCTTGAGGACAGCATAAAAATGGATACCCTTCTCCAAGTGACAACCGTCAGTCATTACTCCACTGTTTTGTGTTTTCTTGCCCTTCTCACGATCAGCAGTGAGGAACCGAACACCATCCACAATACAAGCTGAATATGTTCTTACTCGAAAGTCTAGGCCACATGCCAATGCAAAAAGCTCTTCATCCACAGCTTCTGGATTCTCCTGTCGCTTTTTCATGATCTGTATGTACCGCAGCAGAAATAAAATATGGTCAAATCACGCATTGAAATGCTATATATAAAGGACAGAGATAAATGCAAAGGAAACTAACATGGTCCTTGAACCATCTTTGAAACCCCTGCTCAAGCCTTCTTTCCACATTGAGCATCCCATTGTTCACCAGCTCTTCTCGGCGAAGACTGCAATCTAGAGAGTAACTCAGAATTAAAATCTTTAGGTGTATGGCAATATTGGATACATAAGTATGGGAGATCAGAACATACATGATATATGGCTTAACCTCCTCGCAGTTGTTTAGGACATACCAAGTCATCTTGTGTAGCTCCCTTTGGAGGGTCAAATCAGTATCATTGCTTCCTCCATAGCAGGTGACATGGCTTCCTCCAATCAAATTCACACCATGGCCAAACACATCACAACCTGATTCACGTTGGTCACCTACATTTCTTGCTGGTCGATTGAATCTTGTCACAATATCATCAAGGTGTCTAGCCAAAAAAGTCACGCACTCAGCAGCCATGTAGGCCTCTGCCACTGAACCTTCTGGACGTGACGTGTTCCTGACATATCTCTTCAGAGTACACAACAACCTCTCTATTGGATACATCCACCCATAGTTCACAGGGCCTCGGAGCATTGTCTCATCAGGTAAATGCACAGCCAGGTGGACCATCACATCAAAAAATGCCGGTGAAAAGATGTGTTCAAGTTTGCACAAAATTACTGTGATTTCATCTTTGAGCCTTTCCAACACCGACAGTTTCAAGTTTTTTACTCCACAATTGCCTGAAAAATCTTCCCACCTCTCCAAGTGCCGTGTAGATATCGGGATGCAAATACCCTCACATGCCAACAACCAATATTCCCTGCAACAAGATGTGGTAGTCATGGGTTTTAAGTCCTGTGATCTTGTGTGTAGGAACGCTGACACATTTGGCCATGTTTGAACAAAACCCATCAGGAAAAGTGCAGTCCCACAGACATTGACAAAAACCCGTCTTCTGTTCCTTATTCAGGTAATATGGTGCATATGGATAGAGAAGGTCCTTCTCTATGTCTATGGGTTGCACATGTAGATCTCGCCTAATGCCTAGGGCTTCACAGTCATACCTAGCCTTCAAGGTGTCCTTATTCTTCCCATCAAGTTCAAGTAGTGTGCCAATCAAGTTGTCACAGATGTTTTTCTCGATGTGCATCACGTTGAGATTATGCCGAAGTTTCAACGATGCCCAGTAAGGCAAGTCCCAGAAACCATGCCGCCGGTTCTAGATCGGTGAAGGATCTGTTCGCTTCCTCTTTTTGCTCCCAGGATCACATCTAGCTCCTGGTTTAAGATGCCTAACCTTCTCCAGATCATCTTGTAAATCAACTGCAATAAATTTCCTAGGCTTCGAGTGTTCATCATGAATGCCAGCAAGCTCCGTGTCTCGCCGCAAGTGGTGGCACTTCGGAGGAAATGATGGTGCCCAATGTAGCATATTTTGCTCTTTATGGATTTGGACAGAGGATTTTTTCACAATGCAGCCATGCATAATATCCTTTTGTTGTACGCCCATACATAGTGCTGCAAGCTGGGTAGTCATGGGTACACCAAAGAACCGCTGCTCGAAGATCAAACGTTTCGTTTTGAAATGCATTGTAAGAGCGCACACACTTCCAAAGCTATTGCAAATCGTCCAGAAGAGGCACAATAAAGAGATCGAAGTCCTTTCCAGGACTTGATTTGCCAGGGATTAGAAGGCAAAGCATGTAGTTTGATGCATCCATACAATCCCATGGTGGAAGGTTGTACGGAAGGGCAAATACAGGCCACATACTGTAGCTCGTGCTCATGGTTCCATAAGGATTGAAGCCATCGGTGGCAAGGCCGAGCCTTACGTTTCTAGGGTCAGCTAAAAAGTCCTCCCATGTTTGATGGCCCAAAATATATCGAGCTTGTTGGGGAACCCCAAGAGGAAGGTATGATGAGCACAGCAGCAAGTTTTCCCTCAGTATGAAACCAAGGTTTAATCGAACCAGTAGGAGCAAGGAAACACCCCAAAGGTGTTGTTAGCTGAACATTGGCAGGGCACACTACCGGTGCCAGTAGCAACATGGTGACCTGCACAACACAACCACAGAACTCTGTCCCCAACTTGCGATGAGGTTGTCAATCTCACCGGTTTTGCTGAAAACAAAGGGTTAAACGTATCGAGTGGAAGAAAGTAAACACAAAGCAGCAAACAGTTGAGTGTAGATTGAAAGTAAAAGAAAGGACCGGGGGTCCATAGTTCACTAGAGGTGGCTCTCCTTAAGATAGATAACATGCTGGGTGAACAAATTACAGCGGGGCAATTAAAAACATCGAGAAAGCATACAAGCATATACTAATCATCTTGACTCCTTTGAGATTCGATTGGGCATTACAATATTATACATAGACCGCCATCCAACTGCATCTATGACTAATAATCCACCTTCAGGTTATCATCCGAACCCCCTCCAGTATTAAGTTGCAAGCAACTGATAATTGCATTATGAATTGCGTGTAAAGTAAACAATACGATTGTTCTATGAACAAAGGATTGTTGTTTTCTCCCTAGTAGCAACAGCACATCTAGTACCTTAGAGATTTCTGTCACTTCCCCAGATTACCAGAGGCATGAACCCACTATCGAGCATAAGTACTAACTCTTGGAGGTGCTAGCATCTACTTGGCCAAGATAGCTACTAACAACGGAAAGCACGCAAGATCACAAATAACAAAGACATGATAGAATCAATAATCAATCTGAAATAGCATATCAATATACATCGGATCCCCGCAAACACAACATGCAGAATTACAAATAGATGATCTTGATCATGAACAGAGCTCACAAGATCTAAACATGATAGCACAAAGGAGGAGAACTATCCATCTAGCTACTACATGGACCCGTAGTCCAGAGATGAACTACTCACGCATCACACCGGAGGCTTGCATGATGATGAAGAAGGCCTCCAGGGTGAATTCTCCTCTCCGGCAGGGTGCCGGGAAGAGCTTCAGATCCCTCCCGATCTAGGGATGGAGATGACAGCGGCTATAGACTCTTTCGTGGAATTTTGATCGTTTACTTAGGGTTTCTGTATCAGAGGCAACTTATAGGAGGAAGGAGAGGCCGATGGGGTGCCTGGGGCGGCCAGACCACCCCCTGGCGTGGGCCAGGCCTGGCCGCGCGGCCAGGTGGTGTGGCCGGGCCCCAGCCCCTCTCTGTCTCGTATTCTGGCTCCAGGTGCCCCTCGGTGAAAAAATGAATATTCATTTTCTGAATTTCCTGGAATGAAAAACAGCAGAAAACAGGCAGCTGGCACTGTGGCTCTTGTTAATAGGTTAGTCCAAGAAATCATATGAAAAGTACTCCAAAGTGTGGACAAAACATAAGAAAGTAGATAAAACCAAGCATGGCACATCAAAAATTATGGATACATTAGCAACGTATCAACATCCCTAAGCTTAACTCCTGCTCGTCCTCGAGTAGGTAAGTGATAAAAAGAAAGAATAATTTTTGAGGTGACATGCACCATCATAAACTTGAACAAAGTATTTGTAAAACATTGTACATCAATCATAACATGAAAGACAAAGTTCTAGCAATAAGACAAAGAAACTATGTTGCAACATGAAAAGGCACAAACAAAAGATTCATGAATAACAATGCTTTGCAAGACGCTTGTTTGTTTCACATAAAGAAAACATAGCATAGTGGCATTCAGCTTGTCCCTTATAGAGTAGCAAACATAAATGCATAGGACACCTTCAAAGTTCATAAGAGTGACTAGATACAAATAGTTTAAAACAGGCAATATGAAAGCTATGCATCAATCAATAAGTCTTGGGACAATGCACATAGAATTAAGAATGGCCACTATGCTCTCAAAGTAGGTGCATAAAGGTAGGAGGTGGAGACGCAACATAAAAGTAAAAGAAAGGCCTTCATAGAAGGAAGTAGGGATTCAAGTTTCATAAAGAGCTTCCAAAAATTATGGAACTTAATAGCTTTCAGCTCTCATTGCCCCTATCATAAGCATCTTGAAGTGAGTAAGGTTAAAGTGAACAAACTATGGTGTATATGCTTGACGAAGTATAAGTTGGAAATATCATGTCCCTTGAATACGAGGGCCTCTCCTCATGCTACTCAAGTTTAGTCACCGGTAAGTTCTTGTCGTCGTAAGTACATGTGTATCATAGAGAACTGCCAACGGGGTACCCCTTGCCCGATGATACAGAAGAATCCCCATATCAAAATGACAAGGCAAGCAGACAACGAGCATCTCAACAATCTTCTTATTTACCATGGGAATATGGTGCTTTTTTTTCTCTTTCCTATTTTCTCATATCTCTTTTTTCTTTTTTCTCTTTTTTTCTCAATATCTGACTCTTTTTTTATAAGAAGAATGCTTCATAGACAGCTCATTATGGTTACGCTGCAGGTTTCCACCATGTCAGCATGGATTAGACCAGCGGCCCAGGCGTTTCTCTAACACACATATACATAATTCCATGGACTTACAAGCTACCCTTTCATTTCACACCAACGACATCCATAGACAAAAGAGCATGATATCAACTAGGTACAAAGTATAAGTGCAATGTTGAAAGCGTTCCCCATGACAGCATGGTTCTGCTAATCCCCAACTAATAAGTGCAAGCATATACAACACATACGACACAATGGTTCAAGTTTATTAAGGGCAATAAAAGTAAAGTGTGCCATCAAGTTCGTGAGAGCTTTAATCACTAGTTTTCTCATAACAAGTTTAATTCGGAAGGTAGATAAAAACATGAATATACTTGGAATAGCGTATGCTAGTAGGTAGGTATGGTGGAATCTTTGGAATAACTTGGTTTAGGGAGTTGGATGCATGAGTGTAACTCTTACTTGGTTGCGGAGGCTAGCAAAAGACTGGGAGCGACAAACTAAGAGAGCAATAATGGCCATAATCATGCAGAGCGACAAAACATCATTGATCAAAGCATAAAGTGATACTACTAGTTGAAAACTAAAGGATCATAAAGGCTTATGGTGACTTGGGATAGTCATAACATGGTGTGAGCATGTGCCAAGTCAACCCAAATAGAGCATCAAAGGAGAATACCACAATACTAAGCTTTAATATGCTAAAACAACGCATAATTCTTCAAAGGCACATTAAGCAATCTCAATTGTTTATAACATGTCATGCTACAACAAAGAATACTAAGCCTAAAGCCAAAACAATATCAAGCATGGCATGACAAAGCATAGGCCACAGTCAACAACAAGCTCTCCTTACCACTTAGGCATGAACTTTCCTACTCTTTTCCAAATCCAAACCAAACTATTTGAAAACCAATATATGAAAGAGGGGGTCCAACCAATTTATTCAACAAACTAAGCAAACAAAGAAAATGAAAAACCAAAAAGAAAATGAAAAAGAAGACGCTCCAAGAACAACACAACTGAAATAAAGCGTTTGGAAGAAACCTGGGATTTTTATTGATGAAGAGGAGGATGCCTTGGGCAACCCCAAGCTTTGACGCTTGTACTTCTTGGATATTTCTTGGGGTGACACGCGTGGCATCCCCAAGCTTGAGCTTTAGTCCATTCTTCATCTCATTACTCATTCCTTCCATACACCTGAAATTTTTCCTTAATACAAAACTTCACACAATCTTTATTAACAACATTAGTGCACTCAAGATAATAAGTCTTTAGGTTCAGTTCTAACACCAATAAAACTTCCATTAAAACACAAGCTACTGTAGCACTTCCCTAAAAAAGATAAATTCCCCAAAAGAACTAAAAAAGGAACCAACAAGAAGCAAATGCAGAAAATGGCAGAAATCTGTCAAAACAGACCAGAAGGTAAAGATGAATTTTTTCGAAGACCTTCTCTTGCTCAAATCAAAAAATATTGAACTAACGAAAGTTATATAACAACCTGGGGCAGACGCACAAAAATTCACGCTTCAAAAGGACGTACAGAGATTTTACACGAATTTTTACGGTGAAGCACAGAAATCTGTTTTGGGACAACAACTTTCCCAATCATTACTTCTCTCTCATTAGAGGTTACTCTTGGCACAAAAAGCAAATAAAAAGGATAAGGAGCGGTTATTACAAAAGTAATAACTTCCAAGACTCATCTAAAACTTTTGGGTTATCTCCCAATAAGTACTTTTCTTTAACGCCTTTAAGTTAAGCATAAGAAGCAAGAAAAAGGATCAAGTGTTCTCAAATGAAGAAGCATTAAGAGCAAATTTTGTTTTCATAGGAGAAGCAAAAGAAATCTTCTCTCTCTTCTTAGGGAAGTGTTCTATACCTTTCTTGAGTGGGAGTTGATATTTAATGGTGCCTACTTTCATATCAATAACGGTACCAACAGTTCTAAGAAAAGGTCTTCCCAAAGTAATAGGACAAGAAGCATTGCATTCAACATCCAAAACATAGAAATCAACAGGGACATAGGCATTGTTAACCATAATAAGAACATCATTAATACTCCCCATGAGTTTCTTTTTGGCATTATCATCAAGTGGGACATTCAAATAACAATGTTCAAGTGGTGGCAAATCAAGCATATCATAAATCCTTCTAGGCATAATAGAAACACTACTATCAAGATCACATAAAGATTTGAAATCAAAATCATTCACTTTCATATTGATGATGGGTTCCCAACCATCTTCTTGTTTTATAGGAATAGAAGCTTTATGTTTCATCCTTTCTTCTTTAATCTTTATGAGAGCATCAGTAATGTGTTTTGTAAAGGCCATGTTCATAGCACTAGCATTAGGACTTTTAGCAAGCTTTTGTAGGAACTTAATAACTTCAGAGATGTTGCAACCATCAAGATAAAAATCATAATTATCATCTAAAGTAGTAGAGCCATTACTAGCCTCAACACTAGTGGTAGTGATAGTAGAAACACTAATGTTTCTAGCAATTTCATCTTCTCTTTCCCATTTAGCATGCAATTCAGCTAATAGTCTAACATTTTCATCAATTCTTACTTCTATGGCATTAGTAGCAGCAAAGGGATTATCAATAGTCTCAGGTTTAGCAGCCATTTTATTCAAAGAAGATTGAGCTTCAGCTAGTGATGCAATATTTCTTTCAGTATTAGAGAGTTTTTCCTCAATAGTTTTATTGAAAGCAGTTTGTTTACTAATAAAGTCCTTAAGCATAACTTCAAGTTCAGATGGAGCACTCCTATTGTTGTTGTAGGAATTTCCATAAGCATTAGCATTGTTGGGAGGGTATGTCTTATAATTGTTGTTACCAAAATAATTCCTGTAGGCATTGTTGCTAAAATTATTATTTCTTATAAAGTTCACATGAACTTGCTCTTCTTGAGCAACCAAAGAGGCTAAGGGAACATTATTTGGATCAATATGGGCTTTCCCATTAACAAGCATAGACATAATAATATCAATCTTATCACTCAAGGAGGAGGTTTCCTCAACAGAATTTACCTTCTTACCTTGTGGAGCTCTCTCAGTATGTCATTCGGAGTAATTAACCATCATATTATCCAGAAGCTTTGTTGCAGCACCCAAAGTAATGGTCATAAAGGTACCTCCAGCAGCTGAATCCAATAGGTTCCTTGAAGAATAGTTCAATCCTGCATAAAAAGTTTGGATGATCATCCAAGAAGTCAGTCCATGAGTGGGACAATTTTTTACCAAATATTTCATTCTTTCCCAAGCTTGAGCAACATGTTCATTATAAGATTGTTTAAACTTCATTATTTCACTTCTCATAGATATAATCTTAGCAGGAGGATAGTATTTTCCAATGAAAGCATCTTTGAATTTAGTCCAAGAATCAATACTATTCCTAGTTAGGGAATTCAACCATTCTTTAGCTTTTCCTCTCAAAGAGAAAGGAAACAATTTCAGCTTAATAATATCTCCATCTATATCCCTATGCTTTTGCATCTCACAAAATTCAACAAAGTTATTTAAATGAGCAGCAGCATCTTCATTACCAATACCAGAAAATTGTTCTCTCATAACAAGATTGAGTAAAGCAGGTTTTATCTCAAAGAAAGTAGCTTCAGGAATAGGTGGAGCAATAGGTGTGCTCATAAAATCATTGTTGTTGGTGCTAGTGAACTCACACAACTTAGTGTTTTTAAGGGTAGTCATTTTTTGTGTTTTTAATAAAGAAAGCAAACTTGTAAAACTATTTTTTGTGTGTTTTTGATAAAGAAACAAGCAAACAAAGCAAAAGTAAACTAAGCAAAACAAAAATAACAAAGTAAAGAGATTGGTTATGAGGGACTTCCCTTGTGAAGATGTCCTTGACTCCCCGGCAACGGCGCTAGAAAAATACTTTTGATGGCGCGTGGTTGACGTGGGAGCTTCTTCTTCTTTGTTGGGGAACCCCAAGATGAAGGTATGATGAGCACAACACCAAGTTTTCCCTCAGTATGAAACCAAGGTTTAATCGAACCAGTAGGAGCAAGGAAACACACCAAAGGTGTTGCTAGCTGAACATTGGCAGGGCGCACTACCGGTACCAACAGCAACATGGAGACCTGCACAACACAACCACAGAACTCTATCCCCAACTTGCAATGAGGTTGTCAATTTCACCGGTTTTGCTGAAAACAAAGGGTTAAACGTATCGAGTGGAAGAAAGTAATAGTTTGCAGAAAATAAACACAAAGTAGTAAACAGTTGATTGTAGATTGAAAGTAAAAGAAAGGACCGGGGTCCATAGTTCACTAGATGTGGCTCTCCTTAAGATAGATAACATGCTGGGTGAACAAATTACAGCGGGGCAATTGACAAACATCGAGAAAGCATACAAGCATATACTAATCATCTTGACTCCTTTGAGATTCGATTGGGCATTACAACATTATACATAGACCGCCATCCAACTGCATCTATGACTAATAATCCACCTTCAGGTTATCATCCGAACCCCCTCCAGTATTAAGTTGCAAGCAACGGATAATTGCATTACGAATTGCGTGTAAAGTAAACAATATGATTATTCTATGAACAAAGGATTGTTGTTTTCTCCCTAGTAGCAACATCACATCTAGTACCTTAGAGATTCCTGTCACTTCCCTAGATTACCAGAGGCATGAACCCACTATCGAGCATAAATACTAACCCTTGGAGTTGCTAGCATCTACTTGGCCAAGATAGCTACTAACAATGGAAAGCATGCAAGATCACAAACAACAAAGACATGATAGAATCAATAATAAATCTAAAATAGGATCTCAATATCCATCGGATCCCCACAAACACAACATGTAGAATTACAAATAGATGATCTTGATCATGAACGGAGCTCACAAGATCTAAACATGATAGCACAAAGGAGGAGAACCATCCATCTAGCTACTACATGGACCCGTAGTCCAGAGATGAACTACTCACGCATCACACCGGAGGCTTGCATGATGATGAAGAAGGCCTCTAGGGTGAATTCCCCTCTCCGGCAGGGTGCCGGGAAGAGCTTCAGATCCCTCCCAATCTAGGGATGGAGATGACGGTGGCTACAGACTCTTTCGTGGAATTTTGATCGGTTACTTACAGTTTCCGTATCAGAGGCAACTTATAGGCTTAAGGAGACGCCGAGGGGGGGTACCTGGGGTGGCCAGACCACCCCCTGGCGTGGGCCAGGCCTGGCCACACGGCCAGGTGGTGTGGCCGGGCCCTAGTCCCTCTCCATCTCGTATTTTGGCTCTAGGTGTCCCTCAGTGAAAAACTGACTTTGGCTTTTGTCCCGTCCAATTCTGAGAATATTCATTTTCTGACTTTCCTAGAACCAAAAACAGCAGAAAACAGGTAGCTGGCACTATGGCTCTTGTTAATAGGTTAGTCCAATAAATCATATGAAAAGTACTCCAAACTGTGGACAAAACATAAGAAAGTAGATAAAACCAAGCATGGAACATAAAAAACTATGGACAAAACATAAAAAATTAGCAACGTATCAATGTTCTGTCAAAATCCTTCCATGCTTCACCATCAGCCGGATGATTGAGTATACCATCTCTGGGCATTCTCCTTAACTTGTGCCACTGCATGTTCTCCATTGTTTTCCTCGAAGAGAACAATCTCTACAGTCGTGGTGCCAAAGGAAAATAATGCAGCACTTTGACAGCTGACGACCTTCTTTTCAGATATTTCCACCTTGAGGCGCCACACGTAATGCAGTTGTCCACCTTGTCATTGTCCTTCCAGAAGAGCATGCAGTTTTTTTTGCATACGTGTATGCTATCATAGGAAAGTCCAAGATCCTTCAGATTAGTTTTTGCTTCACGGTATGATCTCGGCAGGGTATTGGGATCCAGCAGTGCATCAGCAAATAGCTTCATCCAATCATCGAAAGCAGTGTTGGTGATCTGGTGATATGACTTGTGATGAAGGAGCTTCACAACAAATGCAATCCTGGAGTGTTTACTTCCCGGGTAAATCTTGTGCTTTGCCTCTTCCATAACCTTTGCAAACAATTTCTCATGTTTACCGTTAGTTGGGACATTAGCAGCAATCTGGTGTATGGTTAATGCATCGCCTGCGTGCTTAAGGTCTTGCAACATATCTGGAACACTATGACCTCCATCATCATCGCCTTCATCATCCGTATACATATTGTCATTATCATCACCGGCATGACCACCATTGTTACCACCATTGGGTGGATCTTCAATAATAGGAAGATCAAGTGGCTCGCCATGCTGTATCCACCGAGTATACGTGTGCGACATGCCATTAATGAGTAAGTGGTGATAAAGAAGGCCTACATGTACCATTCTCCGGTTGAGGCACTTACGACAGGGGCATGGAACCTCAACATTCTCACCATATCCCTTTGATACGTCCATTTTGCATCACTATTCTATATCATAATTTACTGTTATTCTTTGATATATTTCATATTAAGAGATGATACTTATATTATTTCATCTGTTTTGCATGGTTGATGACTTTTGGAGGATGGACCGCTGAAGTCAGGATTCTAATGGAAAAGGCACTGTTTGGAGGCGAAATTCGCGAAGATCAGAAAATTCCAGAAAATACATGGAAAATCCTATTTTTCCAAAAGATGAAGGATGCCAGAAGGGGGAGCGGAGTTGGGCCACAGGGGGCCCACACCACCCCCTGGCGTGGGCCACCCCTAGCCACGCCACCAGGTGGTGTGGCCACCCTGGCCCACCTCCAGCTCTCCTCTTTGGTGTATATTATCCCCAAGAAACCCTAAGCCTCAGGGAGCGACCACAGAAAGATTTCGCCACCTCTGCGGGGCGGAAAACCGCAGAGAGAGAAAGAGCTCTCCGGCATGCAGAAATCTGCCAGGGAAATTCCTTCCTGGAGAGGGAGATCATCGCCATCAACACCACCATCAAGCTAGACTTCATCAGGATCATCATCATCATCATCATCTCCATCATCATCTCCACCAGCACCATCATCACCACTTCATACCGCTGTAACAATTGGGTTGAATCTTGCATAGTTCTTAGGGGAAACTTTCCCAGTGTTGATTACTTGTTGTAGTTGATGCTATTGAGTGGAACCATTGAATTATTGTTATGTTCAGATTGTTATTTATCATTATTTCATCTCTGATCTTGATCCATATGATGTCTTGTGAGTAGTTCGTTTAGTTCTTGAGGACATGGGATAAGTCATGTTGTTAGAAGTGGAATTGTGTTGAGAAAGATTCACTATTTTGTTATTTAAGTTATGGTATTATTCTTCTAGTGGTGTCATGTGAACGCGACTACATGACACTTCACCTTTATGGGCCTAGGGGAATGCATTGTGCATTTGGCTACTAATCGTAGGGGTTGCCGGAGTGATAAAAAACCTAAACCCCCGTTAGGAAACGTTTACACAAGGGAGTGTAGGATCTCAGAGTTTAAAATTGTGGTTAGGTTTTTATCTTAGTTACTTTCTTGTACTTGCAGATGCTTGCAAGGGGTTTAATCACAAGTATGTATTAATCCTAGGAAGGTCAGTACATTAGCACAGGTTCACCCATGCAACACTTATCAAACTAAAGAAGATCAATCAACTTAATGAAGCGAAAGCACTTGACGGTATTCCCGTGTGTCCTCGAGAATGTTTGGTCATCTTAAGTAATACAACCGGCTTGTCCTTTGCTAAAGAAAGGATTGGGCCACTTGCTGCATTTATTATCATTGTATTTTATTTACTCGTACTTTATTTATCTGCATTATCAAAAACCCCTACAAATCCGTTTGCTAAGTATTTATAGAGAATTCCTGCTCCAAGCCACTCATCAACACCTTCTGCTTCTCGTTGGGTTCGACACTCTTACTTATCGAAAATACTGCGATACATCCCCTATACTTCTGGGTCAACAAGACTATTTTCTGGCACCGTTGCTAGGGAGTGAAGCGTGATTGGAGAGTGGAACTACTAAAGGAAACTTTTACTGTGAGTATTGTTTACTTCTGTTAGTTACTTTATTTCAATATGGATAATGCAGTTAGTTTCTTATTTCATAATGTTACTACCACTGCTAAAAATGATACTTTTAAAATACCTACAAGAATTGTTGATCGTGTTATGGATAACTACTATTTTGGAGATGGAACTGTCCATCCCGGTGATCATTTGCTCTTTATACATGAGTTATGCGGGTTGTTCAAGTGTGCAGGTATTACAACAGATCAAGTCAAGAAGAAGTTATTCTCATTATCACTGAAAGGAAGAGCTGAGGAATGGTATAGGCTGCTGAAAAATGGTCAAGCTCTTGAATGGGAGGAAATTGTACCTCTCTTTTATTCTAAATTTTATCCTCCTAGTGAGATTCATAAAGATCGGAATCAAATATACAACTTTTGGCCTCTTGATGGAGAGAGTACAACTCAATCTTGGGGGAGATTGAAGTTACTAATGCTCAAATGTCCTATTCATGAGCTCCCCGACAATATTATTATCAATAACTTTTATGCAAGACTTTCTCTTCATGATAAGGATCTATTGGATGCTTCTTGTGCTGGATCATTTACACGCATGGAAGAAGCAGCTAAATGGGATCTTCTGGACCGTATTCAAGACAATGTTGAAGCATGGGAGAATGATAGAGGAAGAAAGTCAGGTATAAATTATGATTATGAATGCATTAAATCTTTTATAGGAACTGATGACTTTTGAAATATTAGTAATGCTTATGGTCTAGACTCTCAAGTTTTTCAAACTTATTTTAAGGCTTTTGCTTCCTATATTGAAATTCCTAAAATAAATGGAATAAGTATCATGAGCCATATAAAGATATTTTTACTAGTGTTCCTGCAAGAAATACCGAAGTTTATACTACTAATCATGTTTTACCTGAACCTTACATTGAGAAAAATGCCTTTCCCAGCTAAGATAAAGGAACATTCTATGATAGCTAGTATATATGGTTAATGAAAGTACAAATAAAGATGTTGAACCTGATGAACAAATAGCTGCTGAACCTGTAGTAGCAAATGTGAAAGACTTTGTGACTAAATATGTAGAAGATGGACACACTATCCTCTGTAAGGATACCTCTAATATTGTTTCACAAAGTAGTGTTATGAGAGCTAGTATCCCTGTGTTTTCAGTTAGAATAAGTGATCATTGCTACAATGGTTCATGTGATAGTTATATTGTTAAATTTATGCATGATACTGAAAGTTATTATGAGAGAGGGAAGACTATTCTTATGCATCTCAATAATTTCAAGTTTCCTCGCTTTATGCTGAAAGTCTTTATGTTGCACTTGTTTTGCCTTCCTATGCTAGCAGCCTCTGGTTTCAACAATTTATTTTCTTACAAAACTCCCTTGCATAGGAAGTGGATTGGACTTAAACATGTGTATTTTTTCTTCTTGATTCTCTCTTTTACTTCTTCATATTCTTATGTGAGCATCATTGAAATTATCATGCCCATCTTAATAGCTATAAAGAAAGAGCTTTTTGGGAGACAACCCAATATTTTTGCTTTTAGTTTGTTTTTGTTTATTTGAGTCTTGGAAGTTATTGCTTCTGCAATAACCTCTCCTTATTCTTTTTGTTTGGTTTTTCTGTCAAGATCAACCCCTAATGAGAGAGAAGTAAGATTTGGGAAAGTTGTTATCCCGAAACAGATTTTTGTGCTTCGCTGTAAAAAATCATGAAAAATCTCTATACGTCGGATTGATCTGTAATGTTTTGTGCTTCTGCCCCAGGTTTTTATTTAACTTTCGTTATTTTTGCACTTTTTGATTTGAGCCACAGAAGATTTTCGAAAAAATGATGTTTACCTGCTAGTCTGTTTTGACAGATTTTTGCTACTCTTGCATTTGCTTCTTAAATCAATTTCCTTTTCGAATTCTTTTTGGGCTTTCGGAAGGAGTTATTTCAGTAGCTTATGTTTTGATGGATTTCAGTTGAAATTGAACTTAAAAGGTTTATTATCTTGCATGTACTAATGTTGGTAATGAGAATTGTGTGAAAGAAATTTTCAGGTTGTAGGAGAAAATGGTGTAATAAGATGGTGAATGGTTAAATGACTCAAACATATGTTTAAAAGGATGAAGATATTGATGTTATTCAAGCGGTGATTCTAGAAGAATTTATTAAAGACCAAGTTTAGAGACCTGCAGAGTCCGTTTTCGAATAGGTAACAGTTCTGGCAAGGAAAGGTTCGTGCAAAATCTGTCAATTTATATTTTTGAAGTTTTTATCTAACATGGGAAGCAATGAGTCAAAAAAGGGACGGAAACGGAGCCCGGGTGGCTCACACCACCCCGTGGCACGGGCCCACCTCGCCGCGCCACTAGGGGGTGTGGCCGCCTCGGAGCCCGTCTCCGACCCGTTTTCTCCCAGTACCTTCCTTTTGTTGTAAAAATTCATAATATATAATCCCCCGGATCCCCCGAGGTTCGTATATCGTGTTCTTATGTGTTTTCATTTCGATCTGTTTCTGACAGGAAGAGTCTCAGTTTTGGAGCCACAATGTCCTCCTCTGGATCAGCCAAGGAAGATTCCTCGGCGGACGTCATCAAGCCTTACATGCGTGAGTTGAAGATTCTTCCCAAGGAGTTGTTGCTCAAGGATGGGAAGATAGAGATGAAAGATGTTCAGGGCCCTAAAGGTGAAGGTAGTCTAGAGGACAGGATGGAAGCACTAGAGCAGGAAGTCTTTAAGTACAAGAAGATGGCGGAATGTGAAGTGGATATCATCCATAAGATTAGTTCCGAACTCATCGCCAAGCACCAGAAGGAGACCGCTGAGCTTAAGGATGAAATTCTCTCACTCCACCGAACAACCAACCAACTACAAGCACAACTCTACGATGTGCAAAATCCAAACTTTGAGTATGAGGATAGGTTTAAACACATAAGTGTTGCTGCTAGTTTCAGGATGTCTTTTTTTGATGGGGAACCCTTACCTTGGAAGACAGACAATGATGAGAGAACACCACCACCACCAAAGGAGTAATTCATCATCAGGTTTTTGCATCCCCTTGGTTTGTTCCAAGCTTGGGGGAGTGTCACGGTATCACATCGCTATCTTTTATCTTTTTACCTTTTTAAGTAGAGTCATATCATGAATAGGGAAGTTATCGTATAGGATGGTTTGCATTACGGAAGTGTCCCCCTCTCAGTAGTTATATACGTATCCCTTGGTGTGAGTTGCCTTTATGGAATGTTAACGAGAAGTTCTATCATTACTCTTTTGCATATTTTATTTTAGTTTTCAATTACTATTATATGATTGATCTTGTTGTTAGTATTAGTATCACTTTGGGATCATTAAGTAAATTTAGTTGGTTTTGGCAAACCTGGCTCGGTCAGTAGCAACACTATTTGAGAATTGAATGAAAAAGATAAAAGTACTCTTAAGAAATATAATTTCATCATCTTTCTTGATTTGCTCATAAGCTTAGTATTCTCTAGTTAAGATCTTTTGTACTTCCAAGGAAGATTGCATGTTTTCTTTTATCACTTGTATGTTTGTTTGTTTCCTTTAACTCTTATGCTTGCTACCTAGCCTTGCTAGCCAAAAACCTGTACTGAGAGGGAATGCTTCTCGTGCATCCAATCCTTAAACCAAAACCTATGACATTCGTGTCCACCATACCTACGTATTAGCACTATTGCTATTCCAACTAAATTTATGTTTTTATCTACCTTCCGAATTAAACTTGTTATGTGAAAATTAGTGATTAAAGCTCTCACAAACTTGAAGGCGCACTTTACTTTTCTTGCACCTAATAAACTTGAACCATTGTGTCATCTAAGTTGTATATGCTTGCACTTGTACGTTGGGGATTAGCAGAACCATGTTGTCATGGGGAACGCTTTCAACATTGCACTTGTACATTGTACCCAGTTGATATCATGCTCTTTTGTTTATGGATGTCATCGGTGTGAAATGAAAGGGGAGCTTGTAAGTCCATGGAGTTATGTATGTGTGTTAGAGAAACGCCTGGCCACTAGCCTAAGCCATGCCTAATCATGGTGGAAACTTGCATCATCACCATAGTGAGCAATCTATGAAGGATTCTTCTTATAAAAAAGAGATAGAGTTTGAGAAAAAGAAAAAAAAGAGATGAGAAAAGAGGAAAGAGAGAAAAAAACACCATTTTCCCATGGTAAATAAGAAGATTGCTGAGATGCTCATTGTCTGATTGCCTTGTCATTTTGATTATGGGATAGCTCCTGTATCATGTGCAAGGGGTACCCCGTTGGCGGTTCTCTATGATACACATGTACTTACTATGACAAGAACTTACCGGTAACTAAACTTGAGTAGCATGAGGAGCGACCCTTGTATTCAAGGGACATGAGATTGCCAACTTATACTTTGTCAAGCATATACTCCATAATTTGTTCACTTTAACCTTAATCACCTAAAGATGCTTATGATAGGGGCAATGAGAGCTAAAAGCTAATAAGTACCATCATTTTTGGAAGCTCTTTATGAAACTTGAGATCCCTACTTCCCTCTGCGAAGGGCCTATCTTTTACTTTCTAGTTGAGTCAGTAAACCTATTCCTTTCTATCTCAGCAAGTATTTTGAGTTGTTGTGTTTCATTCATTCATATGATGTTTTATTCAATCATGTTTCTTATGTTCCTTGTTTTGCACATTACTCAGTGAATATTACTTTGAAATCTATCATTGAAAATCCCTTTATGATTGAACTCCTGCAAATTGTTAACTATCCTTTAACCAAGAGCAAAGTTTGCCATTGCCAATTATGATTTACTTTGTGTATCTTTATTATGTTTCCTTTACTTATTGCAAGTTAAGTTATATAATAGTGAGTTGTCTTCTATTATGATTCGTGTATTGATGAATGTGATGCTTCTTGTCCGTATTCTTTTATCGACTCTTCACTTCATAAACCTGAGGTCATGTTTATTGAGCTCAGTTTTCGCTTGGGGACAAGCGAAGTCTAAGCTTGGGGGAGTTGATACGTCCATTTTGCATCACTATTCTATATTATAATTTACTGTTGTTCATTGATATATTTCATATTAAGAGATGATACTTATGTTATTTCATCTGTTTTTGCATGGTTGATGACTTTTGGAGGATGGACCGCTGAAGTCAGGATTCTGATGAAAAAGGCACTGTTTGGAGGTGAAATTCGCGAAGATCAAAAAATTCCAGAAAATACATGGGAAATCCTATTTTTCTAGAAGATGAAGGATGCCAAAAGGGGGAGCGGAGTTGGGCCACAAGGGGCCCACACCACCCCCTGGTGCGGGCCACCCCTGGTCGCGCTACCAGGTGGTGTGGCCACCCTGGCCCACCTCCAGCTTTCCTCTGTGGCATATATTATCCCCATGAAACCCTAAGCCTCGAGGAGCGACCAAAAAAATATTCCACCGCCCCTGTGAGGTGGAAAACTGCGGAGAGAGAAAGAGCTCTCCGGCATGTAGAAATCTGCCGGGGAAATTCCTTCCCGGAGAGGGAGATCATCGCCATCAACACCACCATCAAGCTGGACTTCATTGGGATCATCATCATCATCTCCATCATCATCTCCACAAGCACCATCATCACCACTTCATACCGCTATAACAATTGGGTTGAATCTTGCATAGTTCTTAGGGGAAACTTTCCCGGTGTTGATTACTTGTTGTAGTTGATGCTATTGATTGGAACCATTGAATTATTGTTATGTTCAGATTGTTACTTACCATTATTTCATCTCTTATCTTGATCCATATGATGTCTTGTGAGTAGTTCGTTTACTTCTTGAGGACATGGGAGAAGTCATGTTGTTAGTAGTGGAATTGTGTTGAGAAAGATTCAATAGTTTGTTATTTAAGTTGTGGTGTTATTCTTCTAGTGGTGTCATGTGAACATCGAATACATGACACTCCACCTTTATGGGCCTAGGGGAATGCATTGTGTATTTGGCTACTAATCGTAGGGGTTGCCGGAGTGACAGAAACGTAAACCCTCGTTAGGAAACCTTTGCACAAGGTAGTGTAGGATCTCAGAGTTTAAAGCTGTGGTTAGGTTTTATCTTAATTACTTCCTTGTATTTGCAGATGCTTGAAAGGGGTTTAATCACAAGTATGTATTAGTCCTGGGAAGGTTAGTACATTAGCACAAGTTCACCCACACAACACTTATCAAACTAAAGAAGGTTAATCAACTTTATGAAGCGAAAGCACTTGACGATATTTCCCGTGTGTCCTCGAGAACGTTTGGTCATCTTAAGTAATACAACCAGCTTGTCCTTAGCTAAAGAAAGGATTGGGCCACTTGCTGCATTTATTATCATTGTCTTTTATTTACTCGTACTTTATTTATCTGCATTATCAAAAAACCCTAAAAATCTGTTTGCTAAGTATTTACAGAGAATTCTTGCTCCAAGCCACTCGTCAACACCTTCTGCTCCTCGTTGGGTTCGACACTCTTACTTATCGAAAATACTGTGATACATCCCCTATACTTGTGGGTCATCACCCTCCTTGACAAATCTGACAAACTTTTTCAGGCCAGCTTTGTAGGGTGCAGTAAACTGTCTATCATGAACAATCCAACTCCTATCCATCTGTTAAGAATTAAATAAACAAATCAAACTTTAAGAACATGCTTGTGATTTTTTAGAACAGTTTTCTTTACAATGAACAAGCCAACTCATATCCATGTGTTGAACAATTAAAACAACAAATCTCATTTCTAGAACATGCTAGTCATTTATCAGAACTATTTACTTTAGGCATGCAACAAATCCAACTCCTATCAATCTGTTGGACAATTAAACAAACTAATCACATTTTCTAAGAAGAATAATACTTTTAAGACAATTTTTATGTAGATGAACAATCCAAGTGATATCCATGTGTTGAACAATTAAACAAACTATTTTTTTACCTTGGCAGACAAGGAGACGAGCGAGTTGAGCACGGAGATGGTGCCTGGAAGGGGAGATACCGAGGTGCGCGGAGACGTTGGCCGGAAGGGGACAACCTTGGAGTGTAGACGCCGAAATGGACGGGGAGACACCACCGCCGCGTGTGGTGGACTGGCAAAGGCAGCGGTGCCCTAGCCGCCACTGCCGCGTGTGGTGGACCAGATTTCAGATCTGATTTCGAAACCTCCCGAGTGGAGTTCAGGTGAGTGTGTGGGCGACAAAGAGGTGGGCCCACAAGTCAGCCAAAGAATTTTCACTTGTCCAGCTAACACGTTGGGTTCATCATAGGTGGGTCCACTGGCCAGGGTCCTCTTGGTTGCGTGTTCGAGACCTAGAGGTTTCAATTTTATTGAGTTTCTTCGGACTTTATTTTCGCTCCATTTTGTCAGAACCGAAGAGGCACGTAGAGAGAGTGGACAAGACAGGTGCAGCTAGATAGAGAGAGGCAGAGCATGCCCCATCGCTGCCTCCGGCGAGCTTTCACCGAAAGCAGGTGCATGACTTATATATTTTCCAATCTCTGGTGAGCTTCCTTCGCGTATATATAGGTGCGCGGCGCGCCACCCGATCTCACGCGTTTTTTGGGCGAATATAGGGGAGCTGCAGCATCCACGAGCGCGACGACGGCAGAGTGAGGGACGCAATCTGCCGTGGAATAACCGGCAGTGAGGCTCTACAGTAGCGATACGAATCCCCTTCATCGGAGTATAACCGGTGGTAGAGATCTTCAGCAGCAGCTCGATGAATCTATAGGGTTTTCAGAGCTGCGTAAATAGTACTTGTTCTTCATCGAATCTGTAGCATTTTCTCTGCGATTGCTTCATCTAATCCGTAGAGTTTTCTCTAAGATTACTTCATCGAATATCTAGAGTAAATCTAGGATGTGCAGATTTTGTTGGGTTGAATTTCTGCAGATTGTTTTGTTGGTACAATTTGTGCTGATATTTTGTTAATAACAATCTTCAGTATGTGTATGTAGAACAGCAGATTAGTACAGTATGCACATCATTAGTTGTATTTTTGCAGGATTATCTATGTAGAACTGCAGACTAGTTGTATTTCTGCACATATAGAGTACTAGTTATCATTATAAAGTACAATGTAATCAGTGATAATATTAGTAACATAATATCATTTATTTTCCTGATCTTTTGTAATTTTTGTGTTCAGAAAAAAGGAATATGGCTCAAAACGAATGTGTGACATGTCAGCAGCAACCTGCCTGGTGTGGGAGTGGAAACACAGACCATGCGATGTATTTTAGAATGAGGGTGAGATCACCCTTTTTTGTAGAGGGATATGTAAGTATTCTCGATTTTCATATACATATCTTATTTTAAATTTCCATATAAATTTCTTTATGTTCATGATCTTATGGGTTTTTTCTGTTTCACAAATTTATGCAGGGTATTCCTTGGTGTTTCGCTGAGAGTATGCGACAATTTGCTCTTGGTCCACATCTGACCTAGATCCTTGCTTGGAGTGACTGCCATGATGATCAAAACAGAACAACTGATGAATACTACTTCTATGTGCTGTATGGTGGAAATTTTGGGAGGTCTGTAGCATTATGTGGGCCATATTGGAGGGGGTTCTGTGCAGCTTATAATATTGAATAGAATGATGTTCTGACATTTGCATACAATAGAGTAGACATGTGCTTTATTGTTGAAGTTTCAAATGCTGATAATGTTGTCAAACCTTGGGTTGATCAAGACCAGTGTATGTATTGACTTCTTTGCATTGAAATGGTTTTTTCCTTACACACATGACTAGTTTCTTAATTATGTATGTTCCTTACACACAAACCTTCTTCAATTTGATATGCATGATCAGGGTGTTTATAAGACTGAAGATTGTTGCAAGGTGACACTAGAGAAATCCATATTTCAGCACCCATGAAATGTTAGTTGCTCTGAAATGAATTCCATATCTTGGGTATTCTACAAGGAGTTTGTAAGAGACCTGGATGAAGTTGAGGTCTTTGAGATCCCTCAGTTCATGGTACACCGGGTGCAGGATGAAGATGATCTTCATTAGATGGTTAGTTTAATCACTTTTTCCTATGCTTTTCCTTCTTATTTTGTAAATTTATCAGGGTGGCCAGTTAACTAAGATCTGTTATATATTTTTGTTACTTAGGAAATTCCTTTGAGATGCACAAGGGAACACCAAATCCCAAAGAAAGGGTTCTATTGTGTATGCATGAAGAATAATTGTAACAAAGGCCTAAAAATCTTGGGGCGATATCGCATATCGGAAGTATATGGAGATTGCATTGAGTTCACCGACCCCTGGGCTGAATTCTGTGCTAAAAAAGAATTTTCCTTGATTATCTGCTTGTCGTCCAGGTCAAGGTGATGAGGCACTATATCAAGCTAATTATTGAGGTGGCAACCGGTCCAGCAGAGGAACAAGAGGATGCGGAAGACAACAGCGACAAGCAGTAGGAGGAGGACGAAGACGAGAGCGTTGGCTCTATAATGTCGGTTGTCGCTCAGAACTTCTGAATAAATCATTAGAATTTAAATTTCAAGAATGCATGCTCAGAAACTTTTGTGTTGTTGTTTGTTAAACTAGCAAATATCTTTTGTTCAAATCTCTTGGGCTATGCCAACTTCATTATGTTTAATTATGAAAAAAAATATAAATGATTTCTCTCAATTTCTCGCATAGAAAAATGCACAACTAATTCCATATTCTTGCAGGAATTGGCCCCACTTGTTGAACCGGCAACACTGCCACGATCTCCACGTAACCACGGTGAGTTCTCAAACCGAAGCTGCAGTTTCCACATTTCTTCTTCCTCTTCAGTTTTTCCTAGGCTCTTCTTCTTCCTCTTCCTCGGTCATTCCTCTACAGTTTTTCCTGGACGCTTCTTCTTCCTCTGTTCTGGAACCGTCGGTTCATCATCTTCTTCCTCTCGCAGGCAGTTCCTTGCAGGCATTTCCTTTCACCCATTTCCTTGCAGGCATGGACGATGGGAAACGCACAATAGAGACCCACTTGCTCCTGCCCATGGCACCACGACATTGACAGTGGTGTACACAAATGATGACGCGACTGTGGAGACAACTCTCGCCAGGTTTGAGCAATTGCTTGAGAAAGAGAAGCACAAGTTTGTGGGGGCTAGACTTGGAGTACACCCTTGCAAATAAGCGAAAAAATCCTCCACAAGAGATCGCTGTCATGCAAATCGCCATACATGAGGAGGTCCTCGTTTACCACTTCTGCAGGTATGTGAAATTTAAATTTGAGATCACCACTTCTGCATCCCTTATTCCCTTACATCCCTAAAACCATCTAACTATAGGAGTAAACCAACTGAGAAGCATTGTCCGGCTCTGGTCGAGTTCTTGTGTAGGAAAGGGATAAGTTTCACTAGCGTGGATATCACAAATGACACAATTATTCTTTCTCGTGCATTGATAAAAATCCCAGATGGGCACCACATCAAAATCCAAAATCTATACAAGATCAAACCATACCCAACGAAGGATGGCATGGGTGATCTATCAGCGGAAATCATCGATAAATCCTATGCAAAACTGAAGAAATTGAAGCGACTCGATCACGACTACTGGGAGTGGAAGCCGATGAGCCAGGTGCGCCTCGAGTATGCATCCAGAGACGCCTACATGGCGTACGAGTTGTATAGTAAGCTCATTATCATGAAATATGGGATGGTTAAGGCAGGGTTTTTCACGAGAGAGCTATGCCCTGGTTGCATGCTAGCCCAGGAGAAGAAGCGTGAGGAGGACAGAAATCAGTATTAGGACGAGCAGGGATCTTGGGATGGTGGCGATAGCAAGCGGTTGAAGGGGAAGAAAGTCAAGGACGACAACAAGTGGTGGTGATACATTATGTGTTTGAACTAGATTTTAGTTTCTAGTTTATTTTGTGTATGTAGTATGTATTTTGGGATGTACAGATTAGTTTGGGATCTAAGCATTGGAAGAACTTGCATGCATATGTATGTGTTTACCTATATGATATATATGTACAAAAGTGTGATGGGTTGTTGCATTGAGATAGGCATTATATCTAGGGCCCTGGTGAGCATATGGTCTCTCACATATATCGATCGATATGCATGCGCATGATCCAGCATCTTCTTGGGCTCAAACTTTGAGATAGGTATCATCTAGGCAACTTCAGTGGATTTTGTGATGCACCTTTTCCTCCTTTGTGTGATGCATGACCACACACACATGCTCCATTGCATGATGTGTGTGTGTTCTTTTCCTACACCAGTACACACTGATATATATCCACTAGAGCCACTGATCCCATCACATGACCAAACATTGCATATATATGACCACATTGCATAGATATCCACACTAGCTAGGTGTCATTGATCCACATACATGACCACATTGCATGTGTTCTCTTTTCCAAAACCACATTGTTAATTGGTATATGTACACACTAGTGTGGATTCTGTGATGCAACTTCTGTCACACTGGTGCAACATGAAATATGTTGCTTTCCTATGTGTTTTGGTCTATATGCATGTGACCATGCATGGTTTAATACACATGGATCCTCCCCTAGAGACATTGCATGATGTGTTCCTAAACTAGTACACACTGATATATATATATATATGTACAATGTTCTTTTCCAAAACAACATAAGATGATGATATATATCTATCTACATATATATGCATGACCAGACACACATGCATATACTCAAGGATTATGTGATGATGCACAAATTCTGTCAAACTGGTCTCCATGCATGCATGCAATGTGGAAGCTCCTTTATTTAATTCCTATGTGTTGTTTGGTCTCTATGACCAATAATATGGAATATATATATCTTATAGGGGTCATATTCCATGCATGTGTTCTTTTTCCTAACCCACATTGATATGGCGACCAGAGTCATTGATAGATCCACATCCATGATGATCTGTGACCACATTTGCATGTATGTACATTGTTCTCTTCCAAAACCTACCACAATGATATCTCTACACATATGCATGACCACCCAATGCATATACTACTCAAGTGGATTATGTGATGATGCACAACTAATTATAATTCTGTCACACTGCATGCATGCAATGTGTGGAAGCTCTCCTTTATTTAACCTATGTGTTTTTGGTCCATATATGGATTTGATCTCCTAGAGTCATATTGCATGCATGTGTGTTCTTTTCCATGCATATATATTGCATTATTGTTGATAGATCGACATGAGATGACCACATTGCATGTATGTGTGTTCTTTTCGAACAATATACCACATTTTAACATATATATATATATATATATACATGATGAGACTGTAGCACCCCGCTAAACCACTACTAGAAAATCGCTGGCTATTTTCTATTTTTGTGCATCATAATGACCGCATGATCATGTCATCATGCCACATTGCATTTGAGCATCGTCATCATCATGCATCTATTTGCCTAAAATTATTTTCTAAAAGCCTATCTTTGTTTTCCAAATATCCCCATCTTTATTTCAAATCAAAACCCCGGTCTTTTCCGGATCTTTTATTTGTCTAAAAACTATTTAGAAAAGTCCTTTAAATTAAAATGGTTAAATGAAATGTTTTACCTGGGGAGGCAACCCAGCCAACTAGGCCCAAAAGCCCAGTCGATCGAGCCACCTACAACCCCAGGATCAAACCCTACCCTAACCCGACCAACCCCACCAGACCCCTCTACTGCCGCCACCCTGAAGCTACACGCAAGCATGCACTCTCGCTCACGTGGGCAGCACAGACACGCCTTGCACGCTCCCTGGCCCCACCCTGTGGTACACCGCCAGTGCACGCTATCCCAACCCGTCCGTCCCGCGTGGACCCCACCCCGTCCACTCCCTCTCTCTCCCCCGTGATTCCTCCCCTCTCCTCGACCCCGCCTCCTCCTCGATGCCTGGCAGCAAGCCACCGCCAGGAGAAGCCACCCTACCGGTCTCGCCCGTCCCTAACCTAGCGTCTTCCTCCCTGAGCCCTGCCGGCGAGCCCCCTCATCGTCGCGCCCTCGGCCCCCTCTACCTTGCCGTGCCGTAGCAAACTCCACCACCGGTCTGCACCTCCCTCACCTCCAAGCTCCGGCCGCCGCCTGTTGGTGCCACCGGCACCGCTGTCTGTCGCCTCTCCGGCCGCTGCTGATCGTGCAAGCGCCTTGAGCATGGTCCCACCTTCGTCCTTGACCGAGTCGCGCTACACCATGCTGGCCATCTCCGCCTCCTTGTTGTGGCGTGACCCGGAGTCGTCCGCCCTGTCCTCCCCGAGCGGCTTCGTCCCTGAGACGAGCCTCGCAGAGCTCTCCCCGCGGCCACAGCCCGCGCGACCTTGCCCGCGTCTGGTGCCCTCCGTCGGCCTCTCTCCGTGCCGCCTCTCGCCTGCGAGCTGTGCTGTCCGCGCGCTCGGCCATTTCGTCAGCCCCTGCCCCACACCATCCGCCGTCGCCAGGATCCCTGACCCCAGCGACCGCGTCACGCCGCCCCATGTCGAGCTCCTCATCGACCTACCCTCCTTCATACCCCGTGACCCGAGCACCGCCGGCCCGCTCCGGCAGTGAGCCCGCCTCCTCGCCTCTGTGCTGTACCACGGCCTCCTCTCGCCGACGCCTCGGTGCCCCGCACGTGTACTTCGACGGCGCCCTCCTCCCGAGCATCTCTGATCCCTGTTCTCCGTCTGTCCACCGGTGCGTGTAAGCCAGGAGGTGCACGCCCGTGTCCGTGCGTGTATGTGTTGGTGCTTGTGTGTTTGTTTTCAAGGCAGTGACCTTGCTCCATATTCACAGTACCTGGATATCTACCTAGATCCCATCTAAGCTATCAAGATCCCAACACCGTGTACGAGTGCATCTGAAGACCATGGTACAGCCCGCCAATGATCATCGAGATGGAACATCAGGACCTCCGTCACGGATACGATGACCGAGCCCCCCGGATGCCAAGATTGCCCACATGGAACCCTGAAGATCCGAAGACCAAACCCTGAAGCTCCGACCCCGAAGACCGAACCCCCAACCCCTCCGAGCACCCAAGATCGTCGATCCGACATGTGTGACCATTTTCTAGCCCTATTTTATAAAGTGCCATCTATATAAATTGTTCATGCTTGCATACATCTCATCGTGTGGGTTTGGGGCATTATGCCGATTCACCCCATAATTAAATATGGAGGCCATATGGGAGTTTATCTAGTCTTATATTGGCTCCATTTAAATTTGTGTAGTGAATCGATGACATGTTTTGCCATGTTAAGATAACATTTAAATTGTGGGGTATCTAAACAACATGAACCTATTAATTAATTGTCGGGACCCCGGTTCCGCTTAATATTGTCTAATTGCATCGCATCTTTGCCATGTCATGCACCATACCTGCATCATGCCCGGTCTTCTGCCGTAGTATTAAATAGTGCATCCGGCGTTTCTTTTAGTTTTTGCTTCTTCACGGATTAGGCCGTTGATTGGATGCGAGTATCGACATGTTCTCCGGCTAATGAACCTTCAACAATGTTTCCCAGGCGAGCATTCTTCCCCATTCTACCTATTTTGCATTTATAGTCTTTACTTCCTCCTGTTGATCTACTACTATCCGTGTTGTGATGCTTTAGTTTCCGTGCACCCTTTATATTCCTTACAGCCTCTATATTGCCTTGGACACATCCTATTGCCTATTGTTTGATAGACAGTCGGCCTTGCGAGTCGTAGTTGCTTGCTCAGGTGTTGTGTCGTTGTCGTTGTCGTTCCATCGTTGATGGAAGGTTGGCACATGCTTAATGGTGGAGATGGTCATGACTTAATTTCAACTGATAATTAAAATGCTGGAAATAGATATAACTAATGCGAGGCATCGGTGGGCAATAGATGTTATTTGGTTCTTCCACGCTCACTTGTGTCCCGTAGGCCCCGAGTACTTGATACCTGTTCCTTGACTATTCACACTATCCACATACGGGAGAGTCTATGAATCCCCCTTAGCCAGAGCTTGATTCATTTCTTATTTCTTGGGGCCACAAACTAGTTTGGGGCTTTATTACTATCATGTACTTATGCCATGCTTTACTGCTTTATTTACGATTGTGCGTGGAGCACCTTTACTGTTTAGGACGCGGAGTGTTTTCGCGGTATCGACAAGCCCGGTCATACTTTCGGGTTCCCAGTCATTTACATCCATTGACGCAAACCTTGGGTCCGTCTCGGAGTCGGCCAACTTCGTTGTGGGTAGCTTAATGGGGTGGCCCCCTGAAATATTTTATGAATCCTGTGATTGCTTTGTCGTGAAAGCCTCGTTGGGTTTTGATTTGGTTTTTCCGAGGTTGATCGTGTGTGTGTTGCTATTTGTGCACCCATGCAGGGTAAATCTTTCTGAAAGTCGTGTCCGTAGTTATGGATGACTTGGAGCATAGTATCTCGATCATAGACAAGCATAACTAAAGTAGTGCTATAAATTTGACTTAATATGTGACTAGTAATAAGCTTCACTACAATGGAATGGATAATAAAAGTGCCAACAACTGGTGGAACTGGGGTGTATCGTGTCATGGTATACCTGCCTAGTAAGTATCGCAACTCCAATGGAATGAAATAAAAGTGCCAACAACTGCTGGGTTTGGGATGTCACATGCTAATTGTATCTGACTAGTAAGTACTGCAACTACAACGAAATGGTTAACTAAAACTGCCCACTACTTATGCTATCAGGATGACTCATGCTATCTATATCTGACTAGTAAGTGCTGCAACTATAAGGGAATGAATAAAGCTGCCAACTATGTGAGTTCCTCGGTTTGACTTCCTCGTTTGGTTTCGAAGGGGAATACCAGGATGGGTATGATTGGTGTTAGTATAAGGATGGTTCCGAATAGGTCTTTCTTATCTCTCTCTAATAGCCGATAGTTTATCAAGTCTCTATAGGTTGTTTAGTGCATGCTTCGCTGTCGCTTCAGTCCACCATACCTATGTAGGCGAGAGCCACCAAATTCTAGCCTCGCCATGTACTGGCCTCAGTACTGACACTCCTCTTTTTCCTTTGCCCTTTGTCGGCACCCCTTTTGTTTTAGCAGGTTTAAGTTCGACGTTGTTAGCAGGGTTACCCTTCCGGCTTGGCCTGGGCAGGGTTATGGACGCCATTGGTTATTCTCCAGGGCTCTTAGCCCCATTTGCATCTTATCCGTACTCGGATGTTGTACCGTTTTCAAGGTGATTTGGATATTTGTACTGTATATCTGTATTCTTGACTCATGAAGTCGTGTTGTATATATATATCTGTTCTGTGGGTTCCATCGTGAACTATTGTGTAATGGTATTACTTCGTTTTCCACCCGCACGCAAGTGCCTGGTGGGCGTCCTTGAATCGTTTCTATGCGGGTTTTGGCAGGAAGCGCTAAAACTTGCATAGGGCCGATTCGAGGGTGTTACAGAGACCACACATATATAACTCTGGATGATGCAACTTATGCCACACTAGTGCAACATGCATGCAGTGTGTGTGTGGAAGCTGTGCTTTTCCTATATTGGTCTCTGTGACCATACATGTGGTGGCTGTACACATGGAACCCCTAGAGTCATTATTGCATATGTGTTCTTTAGCCTAAACCACATTGATATCCACACTAGCTACTAGTATCTAGATGTCATTGATCCACATACATGACCACATTACATGTGTTCTCTTTTCCAAAACCACATTGTTAATTGGTATATCTACCACACACTAGTGGATTCTGTGATGCAACTTCTGTCACACTGGTGCAACATGCAATATGTTGCTTTCCTATGTTTTGGTCTATATATGCATGTGACCATGCATGGTTTAATACACATGGATCCTCCCTAGAGACATTGCATGATGTGTGTTCTTTTCCTAAACCATCACATTGATATATATATATACATCCACTAGAGCCACTGATCCCATCACATGACCACACATTGCATATATATGTACATTGTTCTTTTCCAAAAAACACAAGATGATGATATATATCTCTCTACAAATATATGCATGACCAGACACACATGCATATACTCAAGGATTATGTGATGATGTGCAAAAATTCTGTCACACTGGTCCATGCATGCAACCATGCAATGTGGAAGCTCCTTTATTTAATTCCTATGTGTTGTTTGGTCTCTATGACCAATATGGAATATATCTATCTATCTCCTATAGGGGGTCATATTGCATGCATATGTTCTTTTTCCTAACCTACATTGATATGGTCACCAGAGTCATTGATAATCCACATCCATGATGATATGTGACCACATTTGCAAGTATGTACATTGTTCTCTTCCAAAACCTAACAATGATATCTCTACACATATGCATGACCACATAATGCATATAATACTCAAGTGGATTATCGGATGATGCACAACTAATAATAATTCTGTCACACTGCATGCATTGAATGTGTGGAAGCTCTCCTTTATTTAACCTATGTGTTTTTTGTCTCTATGACCATATATATATATGGATTTGATCTCCTAGAGTCATATTGCATGCGTGTGTGTTCTTTTCCATGCATATATTGCATTATTGTTGATAGATCGACATGAGATGACCACATTGAATGCATGTGTGTTCTTTTCCAACAATATACCATATTTTGACATATATCTACATGATGAGACCACACATATATAACTCTGGATGATGCAACTTATGTCACACTAGTGCAACATGCATGCAATGTGTGTGGAAGCTATTCTTTTCCTATATTGGTCTCTGTGACCATGCATGTGGATGTACACATATGGAACCCCTAGAGTCATTATTGGATATGTGATATTTTTCCTAAACCACATTGATATCCACACTAGCTACTAGTAGCTAGATGTCATTGAACCACATACATGACCACATTGCATGTGTTCTCTTTTCAAAAACCACATTGTTAATTGGTATATCTACCACACACTAGTGGATTCTATGATGCAACTTCTGTCACACTGGTGCAACATGCAATATGTTGCTTTCCTGTGTTTTGGTCTATATATGCATGTGAACATGCATGGTTTAATGCACATGGATCCTCCCCTAGAGACATGATGTGTGTTACACACTGATATATATATCCACTAGAGCCACTGATCCCATCACATGACCACACATTGCATATATATGTACATTGTTCTTTTCCAAAACAACACAAGATGATCATATATATCTCTCTCTACATATATATGCATGACTAGACACACATGCATATACTCAAGGATTATGTGATGATGTGCACAAATTCTATCACACTGGTCCATGCATGCATGCATGCATGCAATGTGGAAGCTCCTTTATTTAATTCCTATGTGTTGTTTGGTATCTATTACCAATATGGAATATATCTATCTATCTCCTATAGGGGGTCATATTGCATGCATATGTTCTTTTTCCTAACCCACATTGATTGTGTCACCAGAGTCATTGATAGATCCACATACATGATGATATGTGACCACATTTGCACGTATGTACATTGTTCTCTTCCAAAACCTAACAATGATATCTCTACACATATGCATGACCACATAATGCATGTACTACTCAAGTGAATCATCTGATGATGCACAACTAATAATAATTCTGTCACACTGCATGCATGCAATGTGTGGAAGCTCACATTGGTGCAACATGCATACAATGTGTGTGTAAGTTGTGCTTTTCCTATATTGGTCTCTGTGACCATGCATGTGGCTGTACACATATAGAATCCCTAGAGTCATTATTGCATATGTGATCTTTTCCTAAACCACGTTGATATCCACACTAGCTACTAGTAGCTAGATGTCATTGATCCACATACATGACCACATTGCATGTGTTCTCTTTTCCAAAACCACATTGTTAATTGGTATATCTACCACATATTAGTGGATTCTGTGATGCAACTTCATTCTTTCACACTTGTGCAACATGCAATATGTTGCTTTAATTCCTATGTGTTTTGGTCTGTATGACCATGCATGGTTTAATTTGACACATGGATATATACCCTAGAGACATTGCATGATCGATGTGTGTGTTATTTTCCTAGTACACACTGATATATATCCACCTGAGCCACTGATCCCACATGACCACATTGCATACATTGTTCTTTTCCAAAACCACAATGATATATCTCTAGCTAGCTACATGTACACATGACCGCCCACATGTATATATATACTCAAGTAGATTATTTCTTCTATGATATCGATGATGCACAACTTGTACTGTCACACTGGTGCAACCATGCATGCATGCAATGTGTGGAAGCTCCTTTATTAATTAATTCCCATGTGTCGTTCTTGGTCTCTATGACGACCATGGATCTCTCTCCTAGAGTCATATTTTGCAAATGATGTGTTATTTTCCTAACCCACATTATTGATATGGCCACCAGAGTCATTGTTGATAGACCACACATGATGATGACCAAACATCATTGCATTTGTTCTTTTCCAATAATATATACCACACATTGATATCTAAATCTAGTGGATTCTGTGATGCAACTTAACGCTTCTGTCACACTGGTGTAACATGTGCAACATGGAATTGAAAGCTGGTTATTTATTAATTCCTATACGATGATGTTTAATTTAATTTAGTCTTGACACACATGGACCCCATCCCCTAGAGTCATGCATGTGTTCTAACCACATTGATATATCCACTATACTCTAGTCATTCACATGGATATATGTGGAAGCTGCTTTAATTTTCCTATATATGTATTTTGGTCTGTGTAGTGATGCATCTTCTTTGGGCTCAAACTAATTTGATATATATACCATATGTGTTGCTATGACATAAAACTAACCAAAATAAGGATAAAAGTCCATCATCGTTCAACCCTAATCTGGAGAAATCCATTGTTCAAAATAAACCACATTTTGAATCTTATCTATAAATTTGAATATATTATCCAAAATACTTACCTCTCCTGAGATCATTATACAAGCCAGAATATAAACTAGTAGTCCACATTATTGCTTTTTTTTCAAGATTTATTCGTCAATAATTTATAGTTTTCTTCACCAAGGCTCTTTTTAGTGAAGACTTTCTAAAATATGGTTAATTTTTTTGAACCCTCCATCGGGCATCCAACGACCAGGGAACCAACAACAAATTTCCAGGTCAGATCCTCCCGCCCACGTGAAATTTGGCGCCAGCGCGGTAGAGTTTCTAGGCAAATGAAAATTTCTCGAGCTGCAATTACGTTTGAGCCCACCCGCACAGCGCCACCCAAGCATTTGTGCAAATGTCATTTATGTAATCTATTCCAAACCATTTTTATCCCCTCACCGAAATGAGACAGATCCAAATTTCCCCATCACCCTCGGCGCTGCCGTCCTCCCCCTTTCCCCCTCGCCCTCCCCGCCGTCCTCCTCGCCGTCCTCCCCTTTTCCCCTCGCCGCTGTCCGTCCCTCCGCTATCTGCCTTTAATCCCCTTGTCTCCGTCCGTCCTTCCAGTAGTAACCTCTCCGTCACCCTAGCGCACAAACCCTAGCCCCTGCTCACCATACCGGTTTTCCACCACGTCTGTCGACCTCGCCGGTCGTCCACCTCGCCGACATCCGGCTGACCTTTTCTACCAACTCGTTGTACATTTCACACGCAAAGTCGACCAGCTCGCCGTCCATCTCCCCGTCTAGCTCGCTGTCCACCTCGCTAACAAGGCCCGTCACCACACTGACCAGGCCCGTCCACCTCATCGATGAGGTTTGCTACCTCGCGTCCAGATCGATGCCACAAGCAAGGAATACGGTATGAAAAAGGCCCTACGGCCTGCAAGCAAGGAAACACGCTCATCCTCGATTCTCATTTTTTACTTTGCCTGAGAAATGTTGTTCATTATCCTATTCATGCCACCAATTTACCTTTTTTGTTGCAGTTATTCTCTCTTATTTGTTCTTCCTATGAAATTGCTTATGATTTTACAAGTCTTGTGATCAGGGTCGCATTATCCTGTCTGTTCCATGAGTTTGACTGCTTCATGACATGTCTGATGAGCAGAGTATAAATTGTACATAGTAGTCTGTTTTACATGATGATTACTATCGAATAATCAACATCATATGTCATGACTTGTTTAATTGCCTATTTTAATTGCATGAAAGATGCTTATCCTTCTGATGTTTAATTGTCCTGCCCTACTTATTAGTGCAACCAGCCAACCAATTGACAAGTGAGATTCAGAGTATTCGACTTATGATAAGTTTACATATAGATAAAGTTTGCATTATCTTGGTTGTTCCATTAGTTTGTCTGCTTCATCCTATGTCTTTTGATCAGAGTATAAATTTCTCATAGTGGACTCTATTACATGATGATTACTGTAGAACAATCAGCACCATAAGTTATATTTTGTTTATTTGCAGGATAGTTGCTTATCCTGCTTATGTTTTATTGTGATTATCCTCTTTAACTGCGTGTATACTATTTCGGCTTATGATCTGTTTGCGTATGATAAAGGTTGCATCATCTTGCCTTTTTGCATTAGTTTGGTTGCTTCATCATATGCCTTATGATCATAGTAGAAATTGATCATACTGAGCTGTCACGTGATGAGTTCTATAGAACAGTCAGTACAATAGGTTATGTTTTCTGTTTAATTGCACTATTGCTGCTTATCCTGGTTATGTTTTATTGTCCCACTCTGCTTATTACTGCAACCAGTTGGTGAATTGTCCAGCTTGTTCATCGTCTTGTCTCTTGCTTTGCTTTGGCTGCTTCATCGTTAGTCTTGTGATATGAGATTCAGAGTAGAAGTTCCTCATAGTGGAATGTTGGACATTATGATTAGTATAGAACAATCAATACCATAGGACACAGGTTATATTTTTGTAGCTTACTAAAGAGTTGTTTATTCATGATAGAACCACAATTGCATCCCCTGGAAGAAAGACGGCTGGAAAACATCACGAGAAACAATGCGCGGATGCAAAAAATGGGTCTTAGGCCCCTTGTTTATCCATCTCCCACTGAATTCTCCCCTAAAAAGAGCAAGGATGAAGGTTCTGGATCTGACTATTATCCTGAAGAGGAGGGGGAGGATGAGCTGGAGGTTGTCCCCTTACTTTCCTACTCATATTTTGTGTAATTATTTGGTTACTTAATTTTCCATATATGTTGTGGTTTTTTATTATCTCGAATTGACTACCTTTGAATTGTGTAGACTGAGAAGAGGAAATATAAGAAGAAACCTATCATCATGACAAGGATGGCTGCTGGTGGTGGATCAACTTCTCGGAAGCGCGTCTCATTTAGCATGGCTGCCTCGACAGAAATTACGAGACATACCAGGTCCAAGGGGAATCCGCCAGAAGTACTTCCACCTCCAAGTTCTCCACGGCGCCCACCAAGACTGCAAAGTGTTGTGAGCTCTTCACAAGAAACTCAGAGTCTTGCAGATCCTGATGCTCGAGGAGAGAAAGTAGCAGCCCAAATCGAGATGACAACACTCCATGGCAGGAAGACAGCAGTCCAAGACGAGGAGACAGCTGCCCCAGGCAAGCAACCAACTCCCCAAGGAAAGCACATTATATTGTTTGAATGGCACTTATTATATGGTAGAACACTAAATCCGTGTTATATGTTTGTATATGATTTTTGCCATCATCCTTCTGAAGATACTATTAAACATGATGATCCTCAAATTGTCTTGAGGGAAAAACATGGGGACGCAGCATGAGAACGTGTCCAAAGGAGGAAATCTTCCATTTGCCAATCCTCCAGGAAGAACTATTGCTTCCTTGTTCGCCACTAAGTGTGCAAAAACATTCAAGACTGGTATGCCTATCTTCCCCCGTTGGAAAGAGTACAACGAGAGGCCAAATGTCAGAGCAGAGTTCTACGACAGAGTTTCTGTATGTTCTGTGACTCAACTGCCCTTTTCTTCTCATTACTATTCAAGCAGAGGCTGATGCATGATTTTTTATTTCAGCAAAAGTTTGTCATGGATGCATCACACCCAGATGTGCAGGTTGCTTGCAACCAGCAGTTAATGAGGCACGCAAGAATTCAAAGGCATCTCCTGAAGAAGCAGTTTTTTGAGCCCCTCCCACTGAATGAAGTAACAAGGATTTCTCCTGTTGAACACATGAACGATGTAGAGTGGTGCAAGCTTGTTGATTCTTGGACTGACTCCAGGAACCAGGTCAAGTCTTGTCTACTCAACATCCCCCTGTTTGTGTTTAACCAGGACTGCCTCTTATACTCTATCCTCTCTCTTTGTGTAGGCCCGTTGTCTAATAAATAGGCAAACAAGAAATAGACAACCTTATCATAGTTACTTGTTTTTCTGTGATAGCCGGGGCTTCTCCAATCACAGTGTGAAAAAAGTAACAGTAAGCCCTCTAGAATACTTTTCATCTTTCTCATCTTCCAAAATTTCAATGCCATATTTGTCTCTGAAATGAGTATGATCATTTGTAATTTGCTGGCTATTTTTCTAATGTTTGATTCTATTCCTAAAACTCAATAGGCAACCAAGGAAAGCAAGATGGCACCCAATGGTACAGAAGATATCACTGAGGATGAACAACCTCCTTCCACCAACACGGTGCACTATGCGCTGTCGCAGGACATCAACATACATTCTTCAAAACCAGCCAAGACTCTCCTTGAAGCGCAACTCGGGGCTCAGAGAGCAGGGAATGCGATACTGCGTAGTGCCATTGTGGGGTTGCAGATGGAGATACCAGATGGCAAGGCAGAAGCCCTGAAGGAAGAGTAGGAAGTGTGGAAGAAGCTATACCAGGTCCATCTTTGTCATCTTCGTATAATTCAATACCATGTTTGTCCATGAAGATGTGCTTGGAATTTGCTTGCTAGTTTTCTAACGTTTGCTTCTATAACTGCCAGGCACCCATTGGAAGCATGGTGGCGCCATCTGCTGTAGAAGATGGCATTGAGGATCAACCCCCTTGCTTCCACTGATGAAAGCATCCATGCTTCAAGACCAACCAGCTCTCTCCTTGAAGCACAACTTTTGGCTAAGAGAGCAGCGAATGAGGCACGGATCAGACACATTGCAGGATTGCTGAAGCAGATAGAAGCAAAGAATGAAGCGCGGAAAGCACTTATGAACTTCGTAGACCTTATAAATGCATCACTTTAGCAATTCGTAGCTATATTGCGTAAGTGAACTGGTGGTGGGACTCAAAGCTTGTTAGGCTCTTTTCTTTATTTTGTTGGAAAGTTATGTGTGAACCTATTTATGTTCCCTGAAACATGTGCCCTGCAATTTCTGTCATTTTGATCTGGACGGTGGAATCTAGCAAAATTTCCAGCACTCTTCTCCGACGTAAATGAAAACGTCATGCTTATTTAGTTGACGAAAATATTTCGGTCACCGATAGATGCCTACGTGGCGCACTTTCACTCGTCAACATCCTCGACGAAACAGGAACACCATCTCTTCTACCCTGACGAATTGAGTTCGTCACGCATTGGAGATACGCATCCAACTCTCATTGGTACATGATTTGCGCTACATATGGACCATGTGTTTCCTTCCTATTGGTCCACGTGTCGCCCTGATGATCGGCCACGCGTAAGCGGGCCAGCTTATTGCCTTGATGAAAACGAAATTCGTCTCCACCAGCGCGACGAAATGGGAAGGATGACATAAGCAAATGAAAGGATGACATTAGCAAATGGCGCTAGCGGAATCAGGCCATGACGGAAAAAACGTTAGGAAGTAGATGACGTCGTAGACGATGAACAATGACGTCAGCAAATGTTGTTGACGGCAGTTCGTGGTGCCGTCCGCCACATGGCATTGTTCATGATGAAATAAAAATGTCATGACAGACCGGGCCTGGGCCGGGCCGGTCCAGTTTGCCGTGACGAAATTGGAAGAACGTCATGGATGGGCCGTGATGTTTTCAGACAGAAAAAACGTCAAGGATTGAATTATGATGTGAGGTTCGTGACCTATTTTTTTCGTCACAGAATTCGTCACGGATGACCATCTATGATGTTTTGGCCCTCATCCACGACGATATCAGATCGTCATGAACCGCCCAGATTCTTGTAGTGCATACTTCATAGTGCATTGGCTGATATGTTAGTTTACATGTGCAGGGTGAAAGGAAACCTTTGACCAGATATGGATTTGAGGAACAAGCACCAAAGGAGTACACGAGAGAAGTGTACTCAGTGTTTAAAGAACGCCTATATCATAGCACAACTTTCTGAATTAAAACATCTTTAGAAAACCCAACACACTTCCTCGTCCATCACTACAACCAAAGTAGGGTATTTGCTTGGTTGAGGCATGAGTTCCGTGTGTTAGCGGATGAAACAGAAGACAGATTTAAGTGCGGGTGCAAACAATGGGAACATATAGGTAAATTATCTGAGTAACATTACTTAGAATATGTTCCTTATCATGCTAAAAATTTATTGATTTGATTGTTTTGTATTGAAATTACATGAATGCTTTTCTAGCAAAATTTGTTTTACAAAAACAAAAAAGGGGATTAAATATCAGGAATACATAAAAAAAGTTAGCATTCATGGAGAAAAATATGCCAAATAAATAAATGAATTCAAGAAAAAGATATGGAAGTTAAGTTTGTAGAACAACGAAGGTTAACTGTATTGAAGTTGACTTCACTGAAGTTATTTTACTTACTAAACTGTGGAAGTTAAGTTTCCATCCATATTGAAGTTGACCTCAATTAATGTATTTTTAAAAATGTGCTAATCATATTATTTCTAATTTACGCAAAGTTAAACTATTTTTACAGGGTTAATTTGCCATCATGTACTAGCTCTTTTTGAGCATATAAGACTGGAAAAGATCCCAAAGAAGTATATACTGCAAAGGTATACAAAAAATGCAGTCACGGATCCAAATTTCAACCGCAAAGATTACAAAACATTGGAGACAGGAGGAACATCGCTTGAATACAGACGAACTATACAATACAATGAGGCAATGAAGACTATGAATAGAGGATGCTACTCAGACAAAAATTTTGAGATCGTTCTGGCGGCTTTTAGAGAAGTTAATGCACGAATGGAAACCCGTGAATTAGAGGTTGATAGTAACAATCGGACATCAGCGAATGGATAAGTTCCGCAAGGGTCTAGTCCGTCTGACAATGTCCCTGTTACTAAAGATGGTGACCAGTTCGCAGATTTACAGCCACCACCAGTAGCAAGAACAAAAGGGATTCGAAATAAAGAACAAAAGGGAAAGAATTTTGCCCCTGCACGTCCACAGCCAGAGCTCGACCACCATGGCGTACCAAAATGTTAGAGACTCTGTAGCATATGTAAAAAAAATCACAGGGCACAATGCAAGAACATGCAAGAAGAGGCAGCTCGCAGCAAAACTACTTGATACACATCAGAAAGTGTACGACACTTCTAGCCCTACAGAGAAAGTCAAAAAAGTGCATCAAGAATTTGCTAGCAAATCAGGAAATCATAGAGGATGATGAAGCTGTTCTGGATACAGATGAGGATGAAGATTATGAAGACAATAGCAACGGAGCTAAAGATGATGATGAAGCTCATACAGAAACAGAAAGTGAAGGTGACGCAAGTCCTGATGTAGATGCTTAACAAGGACACAACATTTGCAAAAATAGAGCTCAACAGAAAACAACAGCTACACAAATGAAGTCACAAGGAATACGTACTTGTTGAAAGTGTGGTAAAATTAGAGGACACAATGCAAGGACATGCAAGAGACTGTAACTAGAGGAACAACAACTAGAGTTGAATACAGAATAGAAATATGCAAATAGCACACCAAAACAACACAAGAAAGGAGGAAAGGAAAAATATGACACACCACCGGAGAATCAAATAAGAAGGAGCAGTAGATTTAAGAAAAGTTGAAGAGATCACATGTGTCCAAAAATAGAGACAGAAAAACAGATAGTGTTATATAGATAAAACTTATATAGATGTTTTGTTAGTGTTTGTTAAAAAAATTGGTTGCAAATTTTTGTTGGTTTTGTCATTGGGATGACTCTTTCCAGTGGACAAATTGTAAGTTAATTAGCTAAAAGTATTGTTTAATAGTGACACATTTATATGTGTGTGGATGTATGGATATATGAAAAACTAGAAGTTATGTTTGAACAACATGGAAGTTAGCTTACAATAAATATTGAAGTTAAGTATGTCACACTACTGAAGTTAACTTATAGAAAATTGAAGTATACATTAGAAAAAATTGTAGAGGTTCGGTTTGTAAAAGATTGGGGTTAATATTAGAAAAACTTGGGGCTTAGCTTATAATAAAGTAGGTTAGCATTAGAACAACATGGATGTTAGCTTAAAAGAAAAGATAGATAAAAATTGGAATACTAGATGGAAGCTAATAAAAAATGAACTGGACACGAATAAAAATAAAAAATTTACCTTGTAAATAATTTGAAGGTTAGAATTACAGATAATGGAGGTTAACTATACAATATTGTGGGCGTCAGCTTGCTTTAAACATGTTTGTTGTGAAAAATAGAATATACCGTTGTAGATAATGAGAGGTAATTCGAAGTAAACCTGAACATTCACTACTGTACTTTTATAAAAATAGATTGGAAGTTCAGTTCCTGAAAACCTAGAAGTTAAGTTCCAGAAACCTTGGAAGTTAAGTTTCATAAAACAAACATGTTTCAGCTGCTAACAACAAATACTAGCCAAACAACAAATATAGTTCACAAATCTGGTACTTCCACAAAATACCAATAATATATGGTAATACATCGAAACAATAGAAAAATTAGAAATACACATCATATTCAGTGTACAACATGTTTTCACAGAACTACACTACATCTTGCTACCACCCAAACTATTGATTGATAGTTGTTAGTGGATGGTTCAAATAAGTGCTTAGTCAGCAACAAGTTTCTGTAACACAGTTGGCCAAATGGACCTAGTTCATTATTCATGTGGAACAAGAGTTGGAACATGAGTTCAGCCTTCTAGTCCTCAACACGTACCTGATTTCAAAAAAATAAAGCCAAATACAAGTAAGTTGAGAAAAATTGAGTGGAGTGCAAGCAATATCAGAAACAGAAAAAAGTGACAGTGTTTCAGGAAAAAAATGTAAAAACTAATATCCTTATTTTTGATCTGCTTCGTAATCTTAATGTCGTCGTAGACAAGAGCCATCTTGATCATGTATAATGTGCACTCGTTGACACCCTGCTCTGGGGTCAGCACATATCGGCACCTCTCTGCAGCCACATCCCACTAGACTGTGTCTTTCTTGTTGGTTGTGTTCAAGAACCGCAACCATTATTTTGATCTATTTGGTTGTGCTCAAGAAGAAAACACAAGGGTAAAAAAATACAAAAAACATCATACTTTACAAAAACACATGGATATTGCAAATTTTAAAATTCAAATTGAAGAGAAAAATAAAAGCATACAATTTTGACATGGTCGACGTGGAATTCGCTCCTAGATAAGTTCTGAATATTAGTGTACCTCCTTGAATCAAAAATATCAACCGTCTAAGTGTACCGATTCATCACGTATATAGTGTGATGATTTCTCTTGAAGTAAGGTATAAGAAACTGTGTAGCAAACAAATATGAAAGATAAGTGATGCATATGTACCAAAAAAAACTTGTTGTATTAGACAACTATAGAAGTTAAGTGATGCATATGTAGAAGGTTAACTTCAGTACCACCATGAAAAAACAATTTACACATAAAAGTCAAAAGGGACAAAAAAACTAGATTTGCATCCAGCAGGTTTTCTCCTTCCCTCACAAAACCTGAGAATTATTTAGCCGTTGTTTTAACATCAAAGGCTTTCCTTGGAATATCATTTCCATCAACATCTTTTGCCAACCATGGTGAGAAGCCAAGAAGGTACTACAAAACAAACTGAACACACAAACGTAACCAATAAAAACCAAAATGAAAAATGGGAAAAATAATAGGAAAAGGAACATAAGTTTGCAGAATTTACAGGAATAGTATAAGGAGAAAGTAAAACTCGCTCCCCAGACTCAAACATTTTCTTTATAGTGGGTTCATCCTTCCGAAAAGACAATATATAATCCATAATCTCAGATTCCATCTCTTTACTATAGCCAAAAAGTCTGAACATGTAATTGCCATCAATAGATACAGGATCATCGCAAGTGTTTGTGAACATAACCAAAGTGGACCTGCAAAAAAGACAAAAATGATGAAGAAGCATAAGTTCAGATTCGGGTAACACATCAGCTAGCAAAAACAAATTAACATATAAAACATGCATAAAACAACAAAAAAAGGGAGAAAAAGATAGAAATGATACTTACTCCCCATGTTCCTTCAGGTACTCCGGGCTTAAAATTAAATCTCTGAATTGTTTGGCCTTGACTAAGCATGTGAATTTGTAAGGAACAAACTCGAGGACATCTTTCATGAGCTTCTTAGAGACTTTGGTCGGCCTCTTGTTAGAAATTACAAGAGGTTGGGCAGGTGGTTGATTCTTTTGGAACTGAGTTACAAAGTCATCGCTGTTGGTAGCTGAGTAGATAATTGCATCTTTCTGAACAGATTTCGCAACATTCCTCGGGGCTGGTAGAGAGACAAAATCATCATCGTCGTCATCCACATTTACTTATACCTTCTTCTTCTCCTTCATATCTACTAATTCCTTAATGGTATTTGGTTTCTTTACTAGATAGCCATGCAGTCTCGCGATAGCCTTCTTCGCCTTGCTAACAGCTTGTAACTGAAATTCTTCTTCTCGTAAAGCTATAACTTCTCGTGTGAAGAACTGAGTTTCAAATAACGCGAAGTTATATTCCTCTATGGCAAGAGGAATTCCTGAAACATGTACGAAAGTTAACAACACTATAAAAAACATTAGAATTCAGTGTAGCATGGGCAGTTAGCATCATATTATAGTAGAAGTTAACTTTAAACAGCTGAAGAGTTAAGATAAAATGAGGGGGTTAACACCCTCCTATAACAGAAGTTATGTTCAAGCAAAAAAACATAGAGGCATATATCTTCCTCTATACTAATAGTATCTACTCAAAAATAATATATTACATAATAATTAAAAATTAACATTAAAGTTGTAGTTAGCATCATTTTATAGTACAAGTTATTATCAGGCAAAAAATAACAGCTGAACAAAAATGGAAAAAAGTAGGAGTTAACATCATGTATATAGTGGAAGTTAGGTATAAAACAAACAATAGGTGCACACATATTTTTTTTAAATAAAGGGGCAAAAGAGAGACATCATACCTGGATCAATACCAAATATTTCTGTTAAATCAATTTTAAAATCAGGTGTGGTTAACCAACTATACAATGTGGTCATCCTTATATTTAAGATATCTTTCTGGTCAAAAGTCACCAAACCGTCTCCATCAAAAGTTAACAAGAATTGGAGCATCAAAAACCCATAGCAATGACTGAATCAAAAAACAAAGAAGAAGATCAATATTAAAAATGCAAATATTAAAATCACAGAGAGCAAAAATTCTCAAATACACAAGACATATAATGGAAAGCACAGAGAAAATTAAAATCAAAACTATAAAATTGCAATAAACTTATGGAGTTGACTATTTCGACACTCTGACATAGTTAATACCCCAGCAATCAATATTTGGTGGATCAAAATTTTCACCTTTGGAATTGGCAGCTTCCCTCCATAACTTCCTAATGTTTTGAACCATCGTGTGTATTACCCTCTGAGCATCTGGATCATCGGCGCCACTCATAGAATCAAGGAACTGAAAATGCTTTTTGTGCATGTTGATACCAACGACACAAAATTGGCCCACCACACCAGGGACTGGAGGGTCAGGAGGATCGAAAGTAGCAAAAAGAATCTACGAAAGCAATAAAAAGGATAAAGAGTTAACTGAATATAATGATGAAACGAACTGAAAAATGAACCTAAAACAAAAATATGGAGACAAACAATATGTTAAACAAAAAGCTTCACACTTACAATATCTTTCTAGTCCAAACGGTCTTCTGAATATACACTGAAAAGTTTCTGCACACGCCTACTATGCAGGTTTCCTTCGAAAATATGCCTCCAATTAAAACGATCATAGCCCATGTAAAGAAAAAATATAAAATCATAAAGGGGACTAGGAAGATAAGTTACTAAAACACTGGAAGTTAACATTCATGAAAGCCGTGCATGAAGAAAAAAGGTAATTATTGTTCTTTATTAGGAAGTTAAGTTTATGATAAATGAAAGTTAACTTCCATTGACAGAATAGATAAACCTAAAAGACATCCAATAAACTAGCTTCGTTAAAAAATATGGGAGTTAACTATCTAAAAACAATATAGTATACAAATTATGGATCCATCCATAACAAAACAAAAAAAAGTAGTGAAGACAAAAGTACAAGTAATTAACTTACACAGCAAATATACGGTACAATCAACTTCTCTGATCCCTTGTATTTTTTCCCAAGCAGATAAGTTTCGACAGATACTGTGTATGAGCAAAGAAACCAAGTTGGCTAGAAAGCCTTCGCAATTTTCCCTGTTGTGCAATCACACTCGTCATTCCTGAAGAGTGGGATGCCCCTAAAAAAAGAAAAATATAATAGACATCAAAATAAATCAAGACAAATCACACTGGAAAACAAATACGATCATGGACAGAAAGAAACATAACAAAAAATAAATGTGAAGTGAGGTACTCTTTCTTCTTGTCATTCCTCAGCCTACATACTGCGTGATAAACCTCTCTGATCTTCTCGAAAGCTAGAGCAGTGGATGGGATAGCGAACACAGTGGATGCTGTTAAAAAAGGAAAAAGAAAGGAAGTTCACATGCCAGTAAACACATAGTTGATTCTGACTCCGCATGGACAAAAACAAAGGAATGACACACATCATATACAAAAACATAAAAAAGAAACAAAAAATCTAAAAATAAAAAGGAAGAAACTGTACAATACATATATTTCATTTTGAAGTCTTATTACATTACATCATTAAAAAAGTTCACGCACTACCACCCGCCTCCCCCCACTAGTGCTTACCCAGAATAAAGTAAAAGTAGATATCAGGGTAATAATACATAACAGCAGAGATGTGATGAGTAAAAACAAAAAAATACAAAAGCACTAATGGGTGAAATGCGAGGGTATGTGGCAGGGGCATATGAAATGCGAGGGTGAAATTGTACTCTGGGAATCATTCCATGTATCTTGCTCCTGCGTCTTCTTATCTCTAGCTTGCTCCTGCGGATGGTTATCTACGACAGGTTCAAAAATAGCCACAATGGGATCAGGACTAGAGGACATAGCACCATGTGCAACTAGCGTATAGTGTGAGTCTTCATTTTTGTCCGCTGAAATATCTCCACCCGTAATACCAACATCAGCTAGGGCAATCTACTCTTCGCTTAAGGCCAATGCCTTGCCCGCTAAATTATCCTCATGATTACCAAAAGAAGTTGGAATAGCCTGATCTTCATTTTCAGGCAATTCATTATCCACAATAGGCGGCTCAACCGATAGTGCACATTTATCTTCCTCAGAATCTACTAAAGACAAAACATCAGTACAATCAATAACATTCTCAAGTGACAGCAAACATATATCACGGGCAAAAGAAGATCCCACCATCATCAGTGACGTGACGATCATATGCATTGTTGACATCATCATCCTCTAGAGAAAACCCACTAGGGAGCATCCTTTTTCTCTTCAAAATTATCAACACCATCATCATCTTAATCACTGTAAGCCTGCGGCGGTGACATAGGAACTAGCGCACGATTAACACGAGGACTAGGTTCATCAAAAATGCATTCATCTAGTCCTCCAATGAATTCTTCAATATCTTGCGGAGCATTCTCCTCAGCTACTCTAGCTTCTTCCTGTGAGAAGTTAAGATGTCATGAAAATAAAACTAACAACTTGGAGTTAACAAAAAACCACGAAAAATAAACAAGATGCAAATCTGTTTTAAAAGTAAAAGATGTCTAGTAAATAAAACAATGCCAGTTAAAAAGTACAATAGTGAAGTTAAAACATCATATAGCCCTGGTAGTTAACTTCTTACACTAACAGGAGTTAACAATTAAATACAAAAATATGAACTTTCAGAAATTACAAAAGAAGTTAAGTTACACATGTCTTAGAAGTTAAGTTACATAAATCCTAGAAGTTATCAAACAAGATACAAAACATTTTTCAAGTGTTTTAAATAAAAAAACAGAAAAGGCCATCAAAAAATTCTCTAAGCAAAAAGAATGGAAAAGAGAGAAAACATTATACCTGAGCCTCAACAGCTGATTGCCCTAGAACTCTAGTGAAGGTGGATTTGTCAACGCCAACACGAGTAGGAACATCATCATTTATATCCATCTGTCTTGCTATAGTATCAACTTCTCTTTCATAGGGTGTGCATATCAAATCTTGCTTACGACCAAAATTAGCAAAACCTTTGCGCATAAACTTTACAGTAGACACCATGTCACCAAGGAAACTAACTACAAGATTATAAGCCTCTTTCATAACTTCTTCGGTAGGCCCGTGCCCAATAGGAAAAAGACCAGCTATCTTGCCAAGACAATCAACTGTAGTCGGAACAACTTTAACAGTATCACTAACTTTCTGCAGCAGGTGATCAATATCTTTTATGGCTGTAGAGGACGTAGACTTTCTACTTTTAGAACACATTGATGCATCAGCAAACCTCTCACCAGCCACTCGAGCCTATACACTCACAAACTCGGGCTGAGACCTCTCGATATGCTCATCAGGGTGTTGAGACCTCTCAATAGGCTCATTAGGATGGTCAGACCTCTCAATATGCTCATGAGGATGTTGAGGATCATGGGACTGAATGTCATCGATGTACATATCTTCGACGCGGATGGAGTATGAATAAACAATGTCATAGCAACCCTTCCACTGCATATCAATAAAAAAAGGGATAGAAAAATAGACAAAATAAATGAATCAGAATTCACATTAGGAATAGACACAAAAAAGTTGGAAGTTAACTTTTCATAAAAATAGTAATTAACTTTTATAAAGGATGAAGGTTACCACCATGTAAACAAAAAAATCATTGATAAAAAACAAAAAGTTAAAACTTTCAAAAACTAGGAGGCTAACTTTTACTATGGTCGAAGTAAACACCCTTATAAAAAAGCCATATATCCTAAATTTCTTATGTAGTGCACATCGAATTCTATTGTCAAAATAGGAATAAAACTTACAGTAAGTTAACTTAAACAAAAACATTGAAAATAAAAGGAAGTTAACTATATAAAACCAAGAAGTTAACTATATAAAACAAGAAAGTTAACAGTGGAATAAATGAAGGTTAAACATTCTTCAAATAATTGTCGTTAACTATAACAGTAAGAATGAACATATAGGAGAATTAAATAACAATAAGGAACACGAGTTCACTCAACGTATATACAACATAAAAAGCATGGGGGTTGTTTACTAACCGGAAGCTTCCCATTCTTGATAATGTCTTCTGAATAGATGGCTTTCAATGGTTTCTCGTGCAAGAAGTTAGCACGAGGGGTCCTGAGATGCATCATAGAATGTTTCTTCGAATGACAGCTATCCAAATACATAACTATAGGGACAATACCACACCCTTCGGGACCAACCTGTGCTATATTGGGATCCTGATATTTCTCCACTGCTTGCTTTAACTCATCAACAACTAACTGGCAAAAATCACTTGAAGCCATATTCTTATAATCCATGTTTACAAGCATTACTGCCTCTCTACCAAGACGAACGGCAGATCCAGGACATACAAGCTTCGTGAAAATGACAGCAAAGAACACCTTACTAGCTGTGTCAACTTTTGATTCATCCTTAACAAGCTTAGTAAGTAGTTTATGAAGATCCTTGGTATCAATAGCAACATTCCCCGCGGGCCTTAAGATTCGCCATTGAGGAATCATGGCCACTCCCTGCGGGCCTTGGGATTGTTTCACCTCCCATTGGGAACACAAAAATGTGATGCACTACTTCCCTGTTAACACACATGATCCTTCCAGCAGTGCAATCTATTTTCATAGTTGTTGTGTCAATCTTCTTGAGCAGGAAACACATGAGAACACGCGAAACATTGCCCTCCAACACCCAATCAAACACACATCCGAAACCTTCTTCTCTGACTTTTTATGTGAGCATCCTTTAGGAACTTCACAGCCTCCATAACTTCTCCCAACGAACACCGAACAGTCTGTTGAAAGCGATCTCGAGCATTGTTGCCATTTCTCGCTTTTTTTATGCCATCCGGATTCCTCTTCACTGAAGGAAATATGCCCTGAGAGGCAATAATAAAGTTGTTATTATATATTCCTTATACATGATAGATGTTTATTTTACATGCTAGAAATGTATTGATTCAGAAACATCAATACATGTGTGTTTAATAAACAAAAAGGGTTCCTAGTCATGCCTCTCTTATAGACTAGCTTGTTGATTAACATGATGATCAAGGTTTCCTGATCATGGACATTGGATGTTGTTAATAACAAGGTCACACCATTGGTGGAATGATGTGATGAACAATCATCCGAAGTATAGCATTACGATCAAGTCATTATGTTTATATTTCTATAACATCATACGAAGTAATCTTTATCCTTAGACCATGAGATCATGTTAATTGCTAACACCGGAAGAGTATCTTGATAACATCAAACGTCATACCGTAACATGGTGACTATAAAGATGGGTTCAGTACTACGAAGGTGTTATGTTGAGGCTCATGGATCAAGAGTGGAATTTGTCAATCCAGATGACGGATAGATATACTCTGGGTCCTCTCGGTGATATCACATTAGGATAGCTTGCAAGCAAGTGATGTGATCACTAGAATGTTATATCACGGGAATGAGAAAAGAGTGCATGTCGGTAACGAGATCAAACTAGTTATGGAGATACCGATGATCGAATCTCGGACATGTAATACATCGAAAGACAAAGGGATTTAGTTACAAGCGTTAAAGGTTCTCACGATCGCAGGAGTCATCGTTGAATGTGTAGGAGTCAGTACGGATCTCCAGGTCCCGCTGCTGATTATTGATCGGAGAAGGGTCTCGATCATGTCTGCATTATTCGCGAACCGTAGGGTGGCACACTTAAGAGTTACCGGACACCATTTTGGAGAACATATGTTTCAGATGAAAGAATTGCAAAGCGCAGGAATTGTTTCAATAGAAACCGGAAATTGTTTCGGGTGAAATTGCAGAAGGTGGTTCTGCATGTGATATTGAAATATTGCAAGGGGGTATATGTGAATGTTTGTTAATTAAAGTAATTAAAAAAATTCTGAATAAATTTAATAAAAAGAGTTTTATTAAATGAGAGAGCATTAAATTTGGAGAAATTTAATGCATCTAAAGTGGAGACTTTAAAAGGGAATGTGAAGAGGCATTTTAATGTGGAGGGGTTACCACCACATGAATGGGGGAGGTGAGGGGTCACCCCCCATGCGCCGGTCATGGAGAGAGGGGGCACCCCCCTCCTCCTATAAAAGGCCACCCATTCCCTCCTTCATCCTTACACCTCCTTGTGAAGGATCTCTCTCCCCCTCTAGAATTATTCCCCCATGGTCTCGGATTAGCGAGATACATGTTCCCGGTGGCATTTCGTCTGGAAGGAGTTGCTGCTTCCGCTGGATTGCTGGAGCGAGGAGGTGGAGGTTGTCCGGTGGCTTGAACGTGTGTGCGAGTGCGGATGCGCTGCTGAGTTGCGGCGCTCGGACTTCCTCACGATCTTGAGATCGGCAAGTGTACGACTATATCAACCACGAGTTCCTACTCGTTAACAAAGCTCGTTGTCTACGAGGGTAAGTTCTCGTTGGATGTATGTCCACCTGTTGCTTTGTACCTAGTAGATAGATCTTGGCGTGTAGTTCACACCGTAGGAATTTTTTTGTTTTCTATGTTGCAGACCCAACAGTGGTATCAGAGCCTGATCTATGCGTAGGTGCTTAGCACGGGTAGTACACATATGGTTGATATGTGGGCGATGATGATCATGTTATTGCATCTTCTATGTATTTTGGATATGGTTGGCATAGTGGGATGAAGCGGCCCGGACCAACCTTACATGTCATCGTACATGAGACCAGTTCCACGACTGACATGCAACATGTTTTGCATAAGTGGCTGGCGGGGTCTGTCTCTCCTACTATAGTCAATATCTGATTTACAACGAGTTGCTAATAACTTAGTTATCCTCGTTGTGGTACATGTTCGTAGGTAAGAACGGTTCTATCTCCGAAAGCCCTAAGCCATGTAAAACTTGCAATTGATAAATTAGAGGCGTCTAGTTTAGATCGTTGTTGGGCTAGTGTATTGATATGGTATTGTTGTAAGTAGATGTATAGTGGATACTCTTACAACACACTCAACGTGTAAGTTCCATAGACCTTGGCCTTACACACAAAGCAATGATAGAGATCATACCATGATGCAAGTGATAGAGATCAAATGCATGGACCATATCATCTCACTTTACACATTAGATGTTAGCATCTTATACTGCTAGTTTGGAGCGTTTGATAACATTATAAGATGATCCCTCTTTTAGATATCAAGATAAAAATGTGTTCTTCCTTGAGTATGCACCGTTCTATGGATCAGTTTTCGAGACATCACGTGATGATCGGGTGTACTCGAATCTACGCTTTCATAGGAACGGGTGTAAGACAGTTTTACACATGCGAATACTAAGGTTCTTACTTGGCGAGCCTAGCATGTACAGACATGGCCTCGGAACACGGACCGAAAGGTTAAGCATGAGTCATATGGTTGATATGATGCCCATATATATGCTCGCCTTTGAAGCTATATCAACTCACGTGATGATCGGACTTGGTATAGTGGATTTGGTTCATGTAATCACCAAAAGGACACGAGGGATGTCGTTTTTGAGTGGGAGTTCATTAGTAATTTGGATTAGTTGAACTCAATCTATCATAAACTTAGTCTAAATAAACTTTACAAATTCTGTTGTAGATGGCACCACCTGCTTTTAATTTCAATGTGTTCATGGAGAAAGAGAAACTTGCTGCGAATGGTAGCAACTTCACCAACTGGGCTATTAATTTGAGGATTCTCTTCACTGCTGCACAAAAGCAATATGTGCTAGATGCGCCGCTAGGCCCCCCACCAGCTCCTGATGCCCCTGACGAGGAAAAGAATGTCTATGTGACTCTTTAAGAGGACCACAACTTAGTTCATTGCGGCATACTGTATGGTCTAGAGCCAGAACTTCGAAAGCGTTTCGAAAATGGCAATGCCTTTGATACCATGGGAGAATTGAAAATGATTTTCGATACCCATGCTGCCGTAGAGAGTTATAATGCTGCAGAAAAGTTCTTTAGCTGCATGATGGAGGAAAACAACTCCGTTAGTGAGCACGTACTCAAAATGTCTTGGTACGCCGATAAGCTTGTGTCCTTGGGAATAACGATTCCCATTGACTTAGGCATACATCATGTTCTCCAATCTCTGCCACCTAGCTACAAGAGCTCCGTGATGAACTATAATATGCAGGGCATGAAGAAGTCTCTTCCCGAGCTTCTGTCAATGCTTAAGACTGCAGAAGTGGAGATTAGGAAAGAACATCAAGTGTTGATGATCAATAGGACCACCGGTTTCAAGAAGGACAAGAAAGGCAAGCACAAGGGAAAGAAGGGTGGCAAGTCTGTTGCCACGCCTGAAAAGAAACCCCGGGCTGGCCCTAAGTCTGACACCAAGTGCTACTATTGCAAGGGGACTGGCCATTGGAAGCGCAACTGCCCCAAGTATTTGGCGGACAAGAAGTCCAGCAAGGAAAACAAAGGTATATGTGATATACATGTTATTGATGTGTACTTGACTAGTACTCACAGTAGCACCTGGGTATTTGATACCGGATCAGTTGCTAATATATGTAACTCGGTTCAGGGGCTACGGAACAAGCGACAACTGGCAAGGGATGAGGTCAAGATGCGGGTCGGCAATGGATCAAGAGTTGATGTGATCGCCATCGGGACGCTACCTCTCCATTTGCCATTGGGATTAGTTATAAACCTAAATAATTGTTATTTGGTGCCTGCACTGAGCATGAACATTGTATCTAGATCGTGTTTGATGCAAAGTGGTCATTCCTTTAAATCTGAGAACAATGGTTGTTCGATTTATAAGAATGATATCTTTTATGTTCATGCACCTATGTTGAATGGTTTATTTCTATTAGATCTCGATAGTAATATTACGCACATTCATAATGTTAATGCTAAAAAGATTAAACTTGATGATGATATGTCTACATATATGTGGCACTGCCGTCTAGGTCATATTGGCGTTAAACGCATGAAGAAACTCCATTCTGATGGACTTTTGGAATCACTTGATTTTGAATCATTTGATACATGTGAGCCATGCCTTATGGGCAAGATGACTAGAACGCCGTTTTCCGGTTCAATGGAATGGGCGACAGATCTATTGGAAATCATACATACTGATATGTGTGGACCAATGAGTGTGTCGGCGGGAGGTGGATATCATTATTTTGTTACTTTCACGGATGATTTGAGTAGATACGGGTATATCTATTTGATGAAACACAAGTCTGAAACTTTTGAAAAGTTCAAGGAATTTCAGAATGAAGTGGAAAATCATCGTAATAGAAAGATCAAGTTTCTACGGTCTGACCATGGAGGAGAGTATCTAAGTTACGAGTTTAGCACACACATGAAAGAGTGTGGAATAGTTTCACAACTCACGCCTGCCGGAACACCACAACGTAATGGTGTGTCAGAACGTCGTAATCGTACCTTATTGGATATGGTTCGATCTATGATGTCTCTGACTTGATTACCTCTATCATTTTGGGGTTATGCACTGGAAACAGTTGCATTCACTTTAAATCGGGCACCATCTAAATCCGTTGAAACGACACCGTATGAATTATGGTTTGGAAACAAACCTAAGCTGTCATTTCTTAAGGTTTGGGGATGCGATGTTTATGTGAAGAAACTTCAACCGGATAAACTCGAACCCAAAGCGGAAAAATGCGTCTTCATAGGATACCCTAAGGAAACAATTGGGTATACCTTCTATCACAGATCCGAGGGCAAGGTTTTTGTTGCCAAGAATGGATCCTTTCTTGAGAAGGAGTTTCTCGCGAAAGGTGTGAGTAGTCAGAAGGTAGAACTCGAAGAGGTTACTAAACCTTCTCTTCATGGAATGGCGAGTGGCACAGCACCGGAAGTTGTTTCGGAGTTGACTTCACCTGATGAAGAGAGAGCTAATGATAATGATCATGAAACTCCGAAAGAGGACACTACCGAACCTCGCAGGTCAAGCAGGACACGTGCAGCTCCTGAACTGTACGGCAATCCTGTTGTGAATTTCATGGTTGATGAAATGGATGACCCTGCGACATATGAAGAAGCGATGATGAGCCTGGATTCCAACAAATGGCTAGAAGCCATGAAATCCGAGATGGAATCCATGTACGAGAACCAAGTTTGGAAATTGGTGGACTTACCTCATGACCGAAAGGCCGTTGAGAATAAATGGATTTTCAAAAGAAAAACTGATGCTGATGGTAACGTGACCATATATAAGGCTCGACTTGTCACAAAGGGGTTTCGACAAATTCAAGGAGTTGACTACGATGAGACATTCTCTCTCGTAGCGATGCTTAAATCGGTTAGGATTATGTTAGCAATTGCTGCATATTTCGATTATGAAATATGGCAGATGGATGTCAAAACTGCGTTCCTCAATGGTAAGATTGAAGAAGAGTTGTATATGATACAACCTAAGGGTTTTGTCGATCCTAAGGATGCTAATAAGGTGTGCAAACTTCAGCGATCCATCTATGGACTGAAGCAAGCATCACGAAGTTGGAATCTCCGCTTTGATGAGGTGATCAAAGAGTTTGGATTTGTCCAAACTTATGGAGAGGCTTGTATTTACAAGAAAGTGAGTGGGAGCAATGTGGCATTTCTGATATTATATGTGGATGACATATTATTGATTGGAAATGATATAGATCTTTTAAACAGTGTTAAAAGTTATCTAAACAGCAAATTTTCGATGAAAGACCTTGGTGAAGCGTCATATATATTAGGCATTAAAATCTATAGAGATAGATCAAGGCGCCTAATTGGGCTATCACAGAGTACATACCTTGAAGATATTAAAGAAGTTTAATATGGACGAAAGTAAGAAGGGGTTCTTACCTATGTTGCAAGGCAAGACATTGAGTAAGACTCAAAGTCCGGCTACGGCGGAAGAAAGAGAGATGATGGATAAGATCCCCTATGCCTCGGCCATAGGCTCTATTATGTATGCCATCTTATGTACAAGACCGGATGTGGCACATGCTATTAGTTTGACTAGTAGGTACCAATCTGATCTAGGTTCGGAACACTGGATAGCGGTAAAGAACATCCTCAAGTACTTGAGAAGAACTAAGGATATGTTTCTCATATACGGAGGTGAAGAAGAGCTAGTCGCTAAGTGTTATGTCGATGCTAGCTTTGACACCGATCCGGATGACTCTAAGTCTTAATCTGGATACGTATTTCTCTTGAACGGAGCAGCAGTTAGTTGGGGGAGTTCCAAACAACCTGTGGTGGCTAGATCAACAACAGAGGCGGAATATGTTGCTACTTCAGAAGCGGCGCAGGAGGCAGTTTGGATGAAAGAGTTCATTACAGAACTGGGTGTGGTTCCCAGTGCGTTGGACCCGATGGTGATCTATTGTGAAAACAATGGAGCCATAGCCAACGCAAAGGAACCAAGGTCTCACAAGAATTCCAAACATATTAAGCGCCGGTTTCACTCCATCCGCGAGCATGTCAAGGATGGAGATATAAAGATTTATAAAGTACACACGGACCTAAATGTAGCAGATCCATTGACTAAAGTTCTCCCTAGGGCAAAACATGATCAACACCAGAACTCCATGGGTGTTAGATTTATCACTATGTGAACTAGATTATTGTCTGTAGTGCAAGTGGCAGACTGAAGGAAATATGCCCTGAGAGGCAATAATAAAGTTGTTATTATATATTCCTTATACATGATAGATGTTTATTTTACATGCTAGAAATGTATTGATTCAGAAACATCAATACATGTGTGTTTAATAAACAAAAAGAGTTCCTAGTCATGCCTCTCTTATAGACTAGCTTGTTGATTAACAGGATGATCAAGGTTTCCTGATCATGGACATTGGATGTTATTAATAACAAGGTCACACCATTGGTGGAATGATGTGATGAACAATCATCCGAAGTATAGAATTACAATCAAGTCATTATGTTTATATTGCTATAACATGATACGAAGTAATCTTTATCCTTAGACCATGAGATCATGTTAATTGCTAACACCGGAAGAGTATCTTGATAACATCAAACGTCACACCGTAACAGGGTGACTATAAAGATGGGTTCAGTACTACGAAGGTGTTATGTTGAGGCTCATGGATCAAGAGTGGAATTTGTCAATCCAGATGACGGATAGATATACTCTGGGCCCTCTCGGTGATATCACATTAGGATAGCTTGCAAGCAAGTGATGTGATCACTAGAATGTTATATCACGGGAACAAGAAAAGAGTGCATGTCGGTAACGAGATCAAACTAGGTATGGAGATACCGATGATCGAATCTTGGACATGTAATATATCGATAGACAAAGGGATTTAGTTACAAGCGTTAAAGGTTCTCACGATCACAGGAGTCATCGTTGAATGTGTAGAAGTCAGTATGGATCTCCAGGTCCCGCTACTGATTATTGATCGGAGAAGGGTCTCGATCATGTCTGCATTATTCGCGAACCATAGGGTGGCACACTTAAGAGTTACCGGACACCATTTTGGAGCACATATGTTTCAGACAAAAGAATTGCAAAGCGCAGGAATTGTTTCAATAGAAACCGGAAATTGTTTCGGGTGAAATTGCAGAAGGTGGTTCTGCATGTGATATTGAAATATTGCAAGGGGTATATGTGAATGTTTGTTAATTAAAGTAATTAACAAAATTCTGAATAAATTTAATAAAAAGAGTTTTATTAAATGAGAGAGCATTAAATTTGGAGAAATTTAATGCATGTAAAGTGGACACTTTAAAAGGAAATATGAAGAGGCATTTTAATGTGGAGGGGTTACCACCACATGAATGGGGGAGGTGAGGGGTCACCCCCCATGCGCCGGCCATGGAGAGAGGGGGCACCCCCCCTCCTCCTATAAAAGGCCACGCATTCCCTCCTTCATCCTTACACCTCCTTGTGAAGGATCTCTCTCCCCCTCTAGAATTATTCCCCCATGGTCTCGGATTAGCGAGATACATGTTCCCGGTGGCATTTCATCTAGAAGGAGTTGCTGCTTCCGCTGGATCGCTGGAGCGAGGAGGTGGAGGTTGTCCGGTGTCTTGAACATGTGTGCGAGTGCGGATGCGCTGCTGAGTTGCGGCGCTCGGACTTCCTCACGATCTTGAGATCGGCAAGTGTACGACTATATCAACCACGAGTTCCTACTCGTTAACAAAGCTCGTTGTCTACGAGGGTAAGTTCTCGTTGGATGTATGTCCACCCATTGCTTTGTACCTAGTAGATAGATCTTGGCTGTAGTTCACACCGTAGGAAAAAAATTGTTTTCTATGCTGCGGACCCAACAGTCACATCAACTTTAATTTTCTTACCAACATTTTTAGGAGATGTGTGCACAGTAACTCTGCCCCTCTTATTCCTTGTAGGCTGATAAAAAACAACTGAAAACATATAAAAAATATATCAATATAATGATAGTTATCATTGATGATACAAGAAGTTAGCACAAAAAAGAAGTGGTAGCAAAGATGAATGTTAACCTTTTCGGGACAAGCTACAGCGGCATCCTCGCCACCAGAATCGTCATCTCCTTCTGGCACATAGGTTTCATCCATGGTACGTTGACGCTTAGAAGATGAACCTTTCACAGGTGATGCTTGCTCAACAGAAATGCAATCATTCCTCATCACAGCAACACAAGGACTACGACGAGTAGGAGTCATAGCATACAACAACCTCTTAGCAACAACAACCCTATTCTTCTGAGTTGATTCTGTGGTAGCACATGGCTCTGCTGGAGGATCATTTTGCATGCCTAACACACCGGCATTTTGTTGCTTTGACTTCAACGGGCGCTTCCTATAGTACATCTTAACCTTCTCATTGTAAGCAGCAACCCTAGAACTATGTTGCTTGGCATACAAATCAAGCTACGGTTTTACATTATGTTCCTGTGTAACCTCCTCTGTACCATCTATAGACTGAGACGACGTGTCCTGCCATATAGGGAAACCATCATCCTGCTCCTGCACACCAGGTGTGCTATCAAAAATAGGTCCAACTGTCCTCACACTAGAACCATCTACATCAGCTCCACGATCAGGTGTATGCTCATCATAAGAGGGTGGCCCTCTTACACCATCAGGCACCAAAGCACTAGCAGGCACAGTATCAGATGTAGCAGCAACTTCTCCAGGTGGGTCAGGATCAACATAATCATCATTCAACATGTCCAAAGTTTCCTTAATAGTTTCATCAGCTGGTATAAGAAAGACAAATGGATTAGTAATAAAAAATGAATGCAGTTACTATAGGAATGCAAGTTAGCTTTAAGAACTGGATAAGATGTTATTACAGATTTGGAATTTGTTCCAAGAAGACTAAACACAAAGCTAGAAATTTCAGATATAATGCACATAATCTAGGAAGTTAAGATCAATATATGATAGAAGTTATAATTAGAAGATATCAAAGTTAAGCTAAAATATGAAAGTTAGATGCAAAGATCTAAATAGTTAAGATACAAACAAGTTGGGAGTTGCACTGAATTATAAAAGTTCAAAGATAGAAAGTTCACATATAATGCACATAAATATAGGAAGTTAAGATAAATGAATGATAAAAGTTATAATTAGAGGTTATTAGAGTTGAACTAAAAAAGTAGACAATGTGCACTAGTAGTCTCAATTTTAAATATGACAGTTAAAACACATAAATAACAGGAAAAAAATATAACATGTGTTTCATTTTAAAAATAAACTAGGTAGTAACACATAAAAAAATAAGATGAAGAGTTAAGAAAAGTATTGAAAGTATTAGAGAAGAAACCTCCATCAGCAGTAGATAAATCTTCTAAATTAGGATTATTTGCGACAGATATAACTACCGAATCAACATAATGAAAAAACATAATCCATGATAGCTTGACAAGGTGGTGTCAAATGACAAAGCATCGCCAAAACAAGCATAATCCATGATAGCTTGACCATCTGCCAAAAAGAAATTAGCTATCCGGCAGTCCTCTTCATCTAATTGTATGGCATAAAAAAGATCTTCTAACTGCTTGTTTTTTAAGAATTCCAACAGTGTTTAAGCATCATTGACTTCCAAATATTTCTTGCACTTGCGACCTATGAGGTTATTGCTATCCACCCACAAGAAAGGTACATGCTGACGACCTCCATACCATTGTTAGAAAAAATTATACACATCTGCGGGCTTTAATCCCGCTTCCCTCATATGACCAATCATAAGTTTATCAGACTCTGCCTAACGGTGTTGTGACCGCAACATGTGTCTCTTATCTGAACTTGCGAGATAATGATTATGCTCGAGTACAACCTTTTGCATCATCCAAATGCCATCACGAGTAATACTAAATTGAACACGGGCATCACAATCTGACCTTGTGGAAGCATTTGTTTGAGAGTGTCATGTTTTGAGTAAGTACCTCTTTGACCTTCATTACTACAGACTATATGTTTTTGATATACTGATTTATCAGGTCTCAACTTTAGGTGGCTCTTTCGGATGCTAAAACCAATCTTACCAGCATACTTGTTGTAAAATTCGTATGCATCCTCTTCTGACATGAAAGCCATTCCAACTTTAGGAACAAGTAGTGATTCCGGACTAGTATCTTGCACCCTCTATCTTTCAAACAGTATATGATTTTTACGTCACGTAAATTTTCTCTTACCTGGAAGTCAAAAAGAACAAAAAAAAATTTAGACATATCGTAAAAAAAATCGTTTGCATGCCGTATAAAAATACGACGTAAAATACGTATTTTCTATGATTTACACTATAATGACTCATAAATCATATTTTTATGTCGATTTTTTTGCATTTCTGATAAATATGAACATAATTATTAGTATACAAAATATAAATTTTTGTATGTGAGAACATAAAAATATGTGTGATGCAAAATAAGTATTCTGCTCCCTGGGGGCTGAATAGAGTTTCTCCCTCTCTCTTTCTCTCTCTCTATATATATATATAGCTCCACTATTCAAGAACCAGTTTTCGAATAACTATTTAGGAACCCCCTGTTTTCTTTCACGCGAAAAGGTGGAACTCCTTGTTAACTTTCACATGAACACGAGTTAACTTTTTTTTCCAAGTTAATTTGCAGTCTGTAGCAGTAATAATGAATGTTAACTTCTATCTATGCAAGTTAACTTTTTCGAACTTCTTAATTGTCCTATGTGTATAAGTTAACTCCCACTTTCTATGCTAGTTAACTTTCTGACGGAGCACCGATATTTCGTGTTTTTGCGGTCTGTATATTGCTTGTAGTTTTTGAACAACTCATCGGAATGATGCATGTGATATAATGTTGAAACGGTATGAAAATTGCGCAACTCTTTTGTTTATAGTATTTTTCCAAAATCCTTATGATTTTTAGTTAATTTTGAATATATCAAACTTCATCTTCATGGACTTTTTGTATTTCGTACAATATTTTGTGTCTTATTTTCAAACAATTTGTCCATGCGTGTGATATACCGTTGGAAACTGTGAATATTGCGCAACTCTTTTCCAGAAAGTTTTTCCAAATTCCTTACGTTTTTAATTAATTTTAAATATATCAAAATTAGAGATGCTCGTCTACACTCAAATGTTTGAAATTAACATGTTCTCGATGTTCGGTTGGACAGGGCAGCAAGTTAGATGTGAAATTAGGTTCATATTTACATCAATTACTCGAGGAGGGAATCAGTTTGCACAATCAAAATACGTAGAAATGAATTTATTATGTAAGATTTCCATTCATATAAAACAGAGTAACTAAATTCCTTTCAACATGCATGCTAACTTCTAAATACGTGTTAGTTAACTTTCTGTCACGATATAAATAATCTGTGCTACGCGCGGCCTTTTGGTCGTAGTTTTCTGTGAATACGAGTTAACTTTTGTTTCTTTCCATGTTAACTTCCACGAACTTGTTAACCCTCCCCTCCCCGTGTGTACAAGTTAACTTTCAATTTCTAGTCTAGTTAACTTTCTGACGGAGCACCGACATTTTATGTTTTTGCGAAATGTATATTGCTCGCAGGTTTTGAACCACTTATCAGAATGATGCATGCTACCTACCTTAAAAGGTATGGAAATTTCACATCTTTTTCGTAAATAAAGTTTTTTCCAAATTCGGTATATTTTCTAAATAATTTTAAATATACTATACAGTGTTTTCGCGAACTTCTCTGTTACTGTAATATATTTTGGACGTAATTTTCAAACCGCTCGTCAGAATGATGCATGTGATATACCATTGAAACATTATGAAAAATGCGCAACTCTTTTGTTTATAATGTTTTCCAAATTCTTTATGGTTTTTAGTTAATTTTGAATATATCAAACTTCATTTTCGCGAACTTTTTTGTATTTCGTACAATATTTTGTGAATTATTTTCACACTGTATACCCGATTGATGTGTGTGATATACCATTGGAAAACTATGAACATTGCAAAACTTTTTTGTTTAGAAATGTTTTACAAATTTCTTACGGTTTTTAATTAATTTATCCACGAACACGAGTTAACCTCCGTTTCTTTTCATCTTAACTTCCGCGCGGTGGCTTGTCGGCACGCGAAGAAGGTGGGAGAGGGCGACGTGGTGGCCCACCGGCACCTACAGTAGGTAGGGTGCATGGGCGCTTGGGGTGGAAGGAGCAGGTGGTAGAGGGACGGAGAAGAAGGTGGTTACGTGGAGGGGGTTCCTATATAAGCTTATATAGGAAACTCTTAAGGGGGTTCTTCAATAGTCCTGTCTATATATATAGGAATCTCTTAAGGGGGTTCTTGAATAGTCATATCCTATATATATATATATATATAAGCTTATTCAGCAACCCCCTACCTAACTACCTTCTGACTCCTCTCCCGTGACGCCAGGCCCCCTCCTCCTATCCGCGTGCCACCTACCTTCTCTGATCCGCACTGTAGGCCTCCTCTGCCCTACGCCGCATGCCACCCTCCTCTCTGCGGTTCGTCGGCCTCCTTCGCCCGGGCGCCCTCTGGCCCGTGTGCCGTCGTGCCCTCCTCCCCGCAGGCCTCCTCCGCACGCGCCGCCGGCCAACCTCCTCTCCGCGCACCGCCGGCCTCCTTTACCTCAGCCACCACGCCCTCCTCCATGCAGGCCTCCTCCGCCCCGCCCCGCCGGCCACCATACTCCCCGCGCGCCACCGCCTCCTCCGCGCCGCGCAACCTCCGGCTCGCACGCCTCCACGCCATCCTCCCCACCTAACTACCTTCTTCCTCCTCGTCTCCCTATCGTCAGGCCCCCTCTTCCTTGAAGCTACCTCCGGGCGAGACACACCACCGGTGCCTCCTCTCTGGAAGTTAACTTGCATTTACAGGAAAGTTAATAAGGGAGCAGAAGTTAACAAGTGCATCTGGCAGAAGTTAACTTGCACACACAGGGAAACTAATGAGGTCGCGGAAGTTAAGTTGCACAAGATAAAATTAAGGTACACAGTCCGTGAAAAACACCAAAAAGTCGGTTCTCCTTCAGGAAGTTAACTAGCATAGAAAAAAGGGAGTTAACTTGTACAGACGGGGAAGTTCAGAAGAGTCATGGAAGTTAACTTGCACAAACGGAAGTTAATATTCAGTCCTTGAAAAAACAAAAAAATAGTGCTCTATCAGAAAGTTAACTAGCATATAAACAGGGAGTTAACTTGTACACACAAGACAGTTAAGAAGTTCACAAAAGTTAACTTGCACATGTGTTAGTTAACATTCATTATTACTGCTACAGACTGGAAGTTAACTTGAAAAGAAAAAAAGTTAACTCAGTGTTTGCATGAAAGTTAACAAGGGGTTCATGTG